>JAUMIR010000003.1:10000-10010000 GCA_030847615.1 Gambelia wislizenii | reverse complement strand
CTCTAAGTTAACAGGAAGGAAAAGCACTCCCCAGAGGCTTCAGTTTAGGTTTACAGAGTTATACATTTAAACCAGAGCACTAAAATAAAATAATAAAACTAACACAACTAGCTAGATGGTCCCTAAGCTAAGAATATTGATAACTTACAATTTATCAATTGTCCATCACCATCAGTTCTGTCCCCAAGGGGATACTGGGCTAAGCTCACCTTAGCCAGCCCCCTTTTAGTCTCTGGAGATGGAATTCAGAGTCCTTTTGGGGATAGAAACTTCCTTCTGAAGTTTCTGATATCATCTTAGGCCTTTTTGGTGTTATCAGGCCTTGAGAGAGATTGGTTCCCCCAACCTCTGATATCACAGTTTAGCATCTTATGGTTACTCCATGTGGTTCCAACATGTGGCTCCCCACATGTGGCACAGAACAAAGGAAGGTCAGAAATTTTAAAGTCTTTGTGGTTGTCTCTGATTGGTATCCAAAGAAAAGAGGCAGAAAAAGTGACCGAAGGAATGCAAACAGAGCAAGTAGAAGAGACCTATGTGTGAATGATATTCAGCATCTCTACAATGCTAGAAGTTTGGGGACAAAAAGAAAAATTCTTTGGGGGAACAGAATTCTTCGTTGGGGTGACAGTGCCTTCATTTCACCACACCCATCCACAAAACTCAGCACAAAAAACTCAGCACAAAACTCAACTCAACCTCAGGACTGCCTCATTATGTCAAAAATGTGGGAGGTGGTAGTGCTTACACAACAGAAATATAGGTCTTTATAGGTCATTATAGGTGATATTCTAGTGAGTACTAAAAGATTATTTTCAAACATTCATCACTGATTCTTCAGAAACTCTCATTCTTGGGCCTTCTTAAAACCAAAGAAAAATTGTTCAAAACCAGCGGTACTTAACATGCCTAAGGAGATTATCAGACACTCTAAATATGGCGTGATAACGATGCCAGGAGATCGCTAAAAGGCTTGCATTTCAGATTACGTCATTCCCATCTTGTCATGTTCCTGTTCAGTTGTCATTATGCTGGCACTTCTTTTTATTGATGAGCTAAGCCATCAATGAATCCCCTGTTCCGTTGCTATAACAGAATGGCCTGCAATTGAAATGGTGCCCCTGTTATGCTGCCGTGATGCCAGCGTCAATGGAAGGTCCCTGCCAGAACACTTCTGGGTGAGATTGAGACATTGAGGTAAGTGACACACTTTTTTGTACCCTCCCCAGCTTACTTGTAATGATTTAAGTGTGTTTTTGTGCTTGGTGTTACTTTTGGGGGTTTATTTTGCTTTTAAAGTTTGAATTTCCTGCGCTCCCATCTTCTTGCGAGAGCAGCCGGGATTTCAATCCAGGAAGTGAAAGGAGCTCTGTTCGAGCTCCATTCACTCCTGGGCTGCCCTGCTAAGGCAAGGAGCCACAATTAAGGTAGGTCTGAAAACTTTTTATTTGGGGACGTTACAAGGACGGGAGAGGGGCAGGAGAGGAGACTGCGAGATGGGAATGCTTTTTTCGTTCCTGTCTAAAAGTCTCTTAAGAATTCAGTACATTTACCCGTTCCAAATGCGAAAAATTCTTCTCTTGCTGTGTATATTCCATCCTTATCCAAGAAATGGTTAGGGTTGAACTGTTGAGGTGTCTCCCACTGCTTGGGATCAAGAAGAACAGAGCACAGGTCTGGGACCACCAGTGTATCCTAAAAAGAAGAGAAAGGTGGGCTCAAATGTATTCTTGAACAGACAGATACACACATGAAGGAGCATACATGCAGCAAGGTCTGGCACCAATAGTCAGTATAACTGGCCAAAAATTGAGGGTCAAGGAACAATCACCACTGTAATGCATCATCTCTTACCCCATTTAACTTTAGTTTAACAGGCAGATGTCATGGGTGCCACATTGTGCGGAAATCTAAATAATTTTAGCAGCACAAGCAAGTACAAATCAACCTCCTTATCCATAGGGGATACATTCTAAGGACTTTTTCGGATGCATGAAATATACCGCAAGCAGCCTCGTCGCATTGCGAGGCTGCTGCGCTGCAGAGCATCTGTTTCATATGACGCTCACCCCTGGTGGTACTGTTGCGGTACCACGGGGAGAGTTGAGCATCATATTTCCTCGATTTTTAAGATCAACTTTTGTTCTTAAAAATCAAGGAAATATGACGCTCAACTCTCCCCGCGGTACCGCAACAGTACCGCCAGGGGCGAGCGTCATACAAAATGGACGCTCTGCGGCACAGCAGCCTCGCAACACGACGAGGCTGCTTGCGGTATATTTCATGCATCCGAAAAAGTCCTAAGACAGATACCACCATGGATATCTGAAACTATGGATAATAGGGAACCCTATTATTTTCAATGAGAAGAATGCCGGACGTTGACCATAGAATCACATTGGAAGACCTAGAAATGCCTAGAGAGAACATATATTTTCAAATGTGGGTAAGTGGAACCATGGATACTGAGTCTGTGGCTACAGGGGTCAACCTGTATAGACCTGCCGTGGTCCTGGCACTCCATTTAGCAACACTGCCCAGCTACCTCATACCCTCCAAATGTCTTGATTTGGCAGGGACAGTCCCATATAATCCTATGCTGTCCTGCTTCTTCAGCTCCTTTTAAAATGTCCCAGTTTCTCTTCCTTCTTCACAGTTTCCCCTTTTGTCCTCAACTTACTTTAGTTGCTGCAAACTGAGTTCAAAGTGCAAAATTAGTTTGCACTCAATTAACTGAGCAGTGGGGAGTGGGGAGGAAGGGACAGGATCTTGCCCTTCCCAATAAAGCTCAGGCAAAAGCAAATTGCGGTGCTGCAGCCTCTCCTCGCTTTTGTGTTCTTCCTCATTAATAACTTTTGACATCTTGACCATACTCTGATGTTGCTTGTCCACATGTGTCTTGGGTTTCATCTGTGAAATGTTGGAGGGTGTGCTACCTGCCTTGGTGGCTATGCTGAAAAAAAAATGCCAAACGTGAACTATAGGGTTCACTGGTGCAGGTCTGTTGTAACTTTCTTGCTGTGCAATGCCTGCAACATGCACATGGTGAGCACTGGGGAAATTAAAATAAAGGCTGCACAGGTGAGCCCAGTTGTACACGCCACCATTCTTTCCAGTGTTGCTACCAAGCCACCAATGAACGGCCTTTACCTCCTGTACCTGGTGGTGGTGGTTCATGCATCTTTCAGTGTGATGCTGACATGGCTATAAATTCAACCCAATGTGACCATGGACTTTATCAGACTAGCCTCTAAAAATATTTCTTTGCCACCATATTTTAAACCATTAGTGTGCCAGCAAAATAACCCTTTTTATCAAATGTTGCCATAATAGCATGAAAAAGCAGCTCTGTATGTCCACATTGGTGGGTATGTGTGATCTCAGCGGTTCTCATGAGAAGACACGAGCACGCTTAAAAGTCTAAAAACAGCTAAATTTAAAAAGAAAACGGACACACAAATACTGAGACACACTTAAAAACTTGCCTGAAAAATGGGGAGTTTCATAAAAAGAGCATCCCATACCTAATGTTTGCGTTCTCACTCAGAAGTGTTCTGGCAGGGACCTCCCATTGATGCTGTATCCATGCCAGCAGAATGGGGTGCGGTTTCACACACTCACAATTACATGAATAAAATGACAGCTGATCAATTGATGGCTTGACCCGTCAATAAAAAAGAATGCCTTATTTACAACATGAAATTGCGAGAGCACAACGTTGTGTAAAATGGGTGCTCTTTCACATTCATTGGGTGTCATTATAACATCATATTTGCCCTGTCTGATAAAGTCCCATGATTTCATGAAAACCTTTTCTTTTACAAGCAGTGCTTTCTTTTTAAGCATTCCCTGATAACCCCATTTCTGTCGTGCATTCCATCTTCTAGCTATGGACAGGATGCTCTTGGACACTTACAGCAGCATAACTGGGGTTATGCCTGTCTAGGTGTTCATCCCCCCACCACATTGCACAAGGAGGCATCCCATACCTCTTTTTGGGGCCACCCCAAAGCTATGGAAAGGCAGCTGGAGGACACTGGATGCTGCTCCATCTTTCTGGCTCAAACAGCCAACTGATTAGCTATGAGGGTACACTAGAAAAGCTCTGTCACATTATTGCCCTCCCTCCTGGATCTGCTACATAACCACCCTAGTGGTTACATGACTATTCTTATGCTTCCCCAGCATTAAGTAGGATCTTAGTCAATGTTTACAGATCTGATCCCACCTGGTGCCAGGATATCCCAGTACAGTTGCCATCCTTTTCTTGGGAAAGGGAATGGTGATGGTATAAGTTCCTGTGTACCTTTGGAATGAAATGTCCAAATATATTTAAATCCTGAATGCACAATCTGGGGAGGCCAAATAAGATGATGTTGCTGAAGCGTTGGATCTCATGTATCACAGCATTAGTATAGTGCAGTTTCTTCCGATCCTCGTAGCTAATCAATTTGGAGGGATCCAGAGCACTTTGTAGCTCCTTCTGGACTTTCTCTGAGGAGTAAGAAGGACATTCCAGTTCATAAGTGCAAGACATATTTGCTTTGGAAGTACGCTTGCCCCAGGCACCTCAGACTTTGGACTTTAACAGATGTGCCTCTAGAATAGTTCTTTTACCAGCATACTTTGCACCGTTTTTATGCCAGCAAAAGGACCCTTTCTATCAGACCTTACTTTCAGTCCTGGTAGAAGGCAGCCCCAGCATTGATGGAGAGTGAACAGAGCTCTGTTCACTTCCACACTCGTGATCTCGGTGAATCTCGTGAGAAGACACGAGCATGAGAAATTAAAAAAAGGAAAAAAAAGAAATGCACAAGCACAGAAACACACTTAGAAAATTACAAGTAAACCAGGGGGTTCATAAAAAGAGTTGGGGAAGTGTACTGCCAATTGACGCTGTATACACTAAGCACAATGGCGCAAAGTTTCAAATGACAGCAATGCCAACACAAAAGCGGAATGGGAGATCTATTAACAGCTTGGGCTGTCAGTAAAAAGGCTTTTTGACAGGACAAGATCATGAAAGGACAATGTCATACGATATGTGTGCCCTTTCATGTTCATTAGGCGTCATTATTGACGCCATGTTTGCCAGGTCTGATAAAATCCTTTGTTTTGCCAAAGTGTATTAAACTGCTCAAAAACCAGAGCTTGGAAAGTTATTTTTAAGAAGAATGAATATAATGACAGTCTGAAGCCATCCATAGCTCAGTGGTGGCAAAAGGATACTTTGGGGTCATAATACAGTGGGCTCTTGGTATCCACTGGGGTCCAGGCCCTCCCGTGGATACCAAAATCTGTGGACGCTCAAGTCCCATTATATACAATAGCGTAGTTGAATGTCCCTATATAAAATGGCAAAAGCAAGGTTTGCTTTTTGGATTTATTTTTTGTTGTTGAATATTTTCAAAACATGAATGGTTGAACCTGTGGACATAGAATCCATGGATATGGAGGGATAGCTGTATTACATCACTTGTGTGAATTCAGCATTAAATTATTCTTAAAAGTAACTTTCTGCCAAAATGCCAGTTTGTAGCTGGGACACCAGCTAGTCTATCAAGAGCTTTAGGAGATTATCAGACGCGTCCAAAAAGTACTTTACCAGAATGCCAGGATGACGTTTCTGTCCCACAAATGGGGCCCGGTTTCACATGTCCTCATGCTTGTCTTGTTCTGCTCCTGTGCTTCAGCAGTTAGTAAGGTGGTGCTTTTCATTGACGGAGAGTGCCTGTCAATGAAAAGCACAGCCTTACTAACTGCTGAAGCACAGGAGCAGAACACGATGAGGATGAAGTCATGTGAAACCGGGTCCTGTTCACGGGACAGAAATGTTATCCTGGCATTCTGGTAAATACTTTTTGCTGCGTCTTATCATCTTAGATAAAAGGAATATGGTTGCTCTCGTGCCCTAGGTATGTAAAGAATATTAAGACATTTTCACATACTTAATGAGACAATATGTCAAGATATCTACCCCTCTGAATAAAAAATCATCAACTGCCATGAATTTTTTCACATTCTGGGGCCATTTTGCCAAAAGAAAAAAGGTTTTTGGGGGGAGATCCAGCTAGCATCCTGTATTTACAGGATTGTAAGTCAGATTTAGAGCCAGTATGATGTAGTGGGTTGAGCAGTGGATGATGACACTGGAAACCAGGGTTTGAATCCCCACTCAGCCATGGAAACCCACTGGTTGACCTTGGGCAAGTCACACTCTCTCAGCCTCAGAGAAAGGCCATGGGAAACCCCTTCTGAACAAATCTTTTCAAGAAAACCCCATGAAAGGTTCACCTTAGGGTTGCCATAAGTCAGAAACAACTTGAAGGCACACAATTACAAGCCAGACTTATCACAGAGTTGGAAGAGACCATGAGGGCCATCCAGTCCAACCCCCTGCCTTTCAGAAATACACAATCAAAGCAATCAATGATGAGCTTCTTCACATCTGCGGCCCGCACGCAAACCAGCACTTCTGTTCCCCATGCTAGTTGCATCTTCTGAGGCCAGAAACAAGACACCCAGCCATGGTCACCATGTGGGCTGCACATGTGGACATTCCCCTGTTGTGCTAACAGAACTCACCATTTTCTCTGGAAGAACTGTAGCAAATGGTGAGGGTTTTTTAATTGCATGCCTGTTCTGTTTTAAGGGGAATTTGTCCTGGATTCTCATTGGAACAGCCAAGATTATGATCGGGGCAAAAAGCCAGTATTGTCTGGATTGCTGGGTGTGGGGACAGAGGGAGGCCATTTCATTTGGCCCACGTAGACAAGGCCTCAAAGTCACATAGAATCATAGAGTTGGAAGAGACCACAAGGGCCATCTAGTCCAACCCCCTTCCATGCAGGAATACACAATGAAATCATTCCTGACAGATGACCATCCAGCCTCTGTTTAAAAACCTCCAAAGAAGGAGACTCCACACTACAAGGCAGTGTATTCCACTGCCAAACAGCTCTTACTTTCAGGAATACTTGCTAATGTTTAGGTGGAATCTCTTTTCCTGCAGTTTGAGTCCATTGCTCCATGTCCTAGTTTCTAGAGCAGTAGAAGACAAGCTTTCTCCATCCTTAGTATGACATCCCTTCAAATATTTAAACATGACTATCATGTCACCTCTTAACCTTCTCTTCTCCAGGCTAAACATACCTAGCTCCCTAAGTTGCTCCTCATAGGGCATGGCTCATAAATTTTTGGAGTCACGTTGATTTTAATGATCAAAAAGGACCCCAAAATCTTACTTCTTGAGCCAGGCAGTGCTCAAACCAAAGAGTATTTGCACATTGGGATGTTGGGGAATGACATTCACAGTCATGGGACATGTTGGAACAAGCTGTTATAGCAGGCCCCTGAGGAGTATCTCCAGCTGCCCAACTCAGTTAAGTCTACACCTGGGAGAGTGCTGCAGTCATCATTTCCCAATGTCCTGACCTGGGGCACTTCAGAAACCCTTCCATTTTGGCATGGCATAGCTTTAGAATCAGGTTTTTGAGGGATGGCATCACCGGAAGTAACTACAACTATGGAGCTCTGTTGTCATAGCTGTGTCTGATGATACAGGATCTCAGCCCCTGTGGCTTTTGTGTAAACATTGTTTTAACCAAAATACAAAACACACAAAGGTTTTTCCAGCAAAGAAAAACTTTTGAAATTGTTTTTTTTTTCTTGCATGTGAGAATGGAATAAGTGAAAATGTACATCCCTATCATGACCATTTCAATAAATAAAATGGAATAGAGTTGCTTTGGAATTTTATCTCATAAATTATTACTCTTCCCTTCCTTTGGGGCGGCTACTTTTTACAAACATGCAAACCACACTTGATGGGTTTTCCTGCAATGGCCATTTCTGGCTATGGTTCTGGCAATGGCAAACAGGCAAGTATCTTTACAGGGACTTTTGGAGAGGCTAAGAAAGAAAAATGAAAATATGAGTACCAAACTGATTCCAAGTAAGGAATATCCTTATAACCATCAACTGTGCCATCTTGCACTTTGACAAGTGGGATTGCAACAAAATGTTCCATTATGAAGTACTGGTCAAAGTTCAAACAATCATCCACGCCCTTTTCCAGAATACTCCATTCCACTCCTCTCTTCCCCTTGGTTTTCCATTGCACTCTCCCCTACAGTCACTTGCTGTTTGCTAGGAGATCCAAAATTAAAAGTGACATCCCACCTAATTTTTTAACATCATAGTCAACAGACTAATGAATGGCATTGTATTGCATTTTCATGCTGATGAATTGCTATGTGTGTTGTGTGCCTTCAAGTCATTTCCAATTTATGGCGATCCTAAGGCAAACCTATCACAGGGCTTTCTGAAGGCTGAGAGTGTGTGACTTGCCCAAGGTCACCCCATGGGTTTTCATGGCTGAGTGGGGATTCGGACCTTCGTCTCCAGAGTTGTAGTCCAACACTCAAACCACTACACCACACAGACTCCTATGAATTGCTATACACTAATAAAAATGTTTTGACCACTGAGCACGCTCCAGCCTCAAACAGGTTTTTTGTGTGTCCCCACCCTCCAGTTTCCCCCTACCTGCTAATCTTTGTATATGTGTATGTGTGTATATCAGTGTACTATGGGATTCCTCACATCTGCTGATACTTCCCTCCAGCTCATGGATGGTGCTATCAGAAACTCAATGGGGTCTCCTTGGTTACAATTCTAGGATTCTGTTTTTCAATACGTAAAGCTAGAATAAGCATCCTTCACATGCTTTAGACCAATTCTTTTCACCTTGAATATCAGGATGAGTCACCATAAGAAGCAAACCCCATGACAGGGTGGCAGCTAGTGTGTCTGTGCCTGCAGCAAATAGGTCAGCAATAACTTGAACCAAGTTGTCTTCATTAAATGTAGTGGTGGAATCCCCTTTCTCCTGTGGATTAGAAGCACAAAATTGCAACCAAGATACTGAAAGTAATGTAGTCTTAAGATCAAATTAGATGTAAAGCAGAATGCATATTCCCAGAGACTGATACCGGTACATTTTCCCTCTCATATATACAGTCGTCCCTCTACATTTGTGGATTAAGGATTCGCAGATTTGATTTTTTCATAGAATCATAGAGTTAGAAGAGACCACAAGGGCCATCTAGTCCAATCGTCTGCCATGCAGGAATACACAATCAAAGCATTCCCGACAGACGGCCATCCAGCCTCTCTTTAAAAACCTCCAAAGAAGGAGACTCTACTACACTCCAAGGCAGTGTATTCCACTGCCAAACAGCTCTTACTATCAGGAAGTTCTTCCTAATGTTTAGGTGCAATCTCTTTTCCTGTAGTTTGAACCCACTGCTCTGTGTCTAAGGACTTTTTCAGATGCCTTAAAACCTGTCAGGGGAGGTCAGGAGAGGTATGCAGCTATTGCGCGGCAGAGGATCAGTTTCGGACGATGCCGTCCCGTCGTTGTCCGTGTTACTTCCGTGTTCCATCTATTGAAAAGCCGCCACTTTTTACTCACGAAAAACTTCCATAAGTAAAAATCGTGCATTTGCAATAGATCGAACACGGAAGTAACACAGACGACGACAGGAGAGGGACGGCATCGTTCGAAACTGACCCTCTGCCGCGCGATAGCTGTGTACTTCTCCCGCCCTCCCCTGACGGGTTTTAGAGCATCTGAAAAAGTCCCTAGTCTCTGGAGCAGCAGAAAACAAACTTGCTCCATCCTCAGTATGACATCCCTTCAAATATTTAAACATGGCTATCATGTCACCTCATAATCTTCTCTTCTCCAGGCTAAACATGCCCAGCTTCCTAAGCCGCTCCTTATAAGGCATGGCTTCCAGACCTCCCACCATTTTGATCACCCTCCTCTGAACACGTTCCAGCTTCTCAGTATCCTTCTTGAATTGTGGTGCCCAGAACTGGACACAGTATTCCATGTCAAATCCATCTGCAGATTTGATTAATATATTCTCTCTAGGCATTCCGGCATGATTCTATGGTCAACTTCCTCCAGAAGTTGGAGGATTTACAAATGCCTAAAGAAGTGTTCCCTCAGGTAAAAAAAACAACAACAGTGGGCATATATTCACATTTTTTTCCATTTTCATAGGGCTGCTGCACCCCTATACCCCACAAAAGTTGAGGGCTGACTATACTATGGTTTAGCAATCAGATTTACAAATTAATCAGGATAAACATTTTTCAAAAACCAATCACACAACAAATACAAGATACTTAGCTGAGGACCATCATGTACTATGACCAACGTGTATTTCACCTCTTAAGGAAAATACCTCTTTTAAATATCTGCTAAACATACCATCTCCTTTGACTCTCAGCTGCAACTGTTGCATGCTTTCCCTTTGCTGTCTCCACTGAACATAATACTTTAAACTCAGCTTAATTCATCTCCTATTTGGGATATTTCACATTACTTTCCATATTTTCAGAAAACTCCCAACTTTCTGATTTCAGGACCAATTAAATGGTAAAGGCTAGGCTAGGATGTTTCTCTCTGACAAGCTAGTTTTCTACATGGAGGGAATTTTTGACAAGGGAAATCATTCAACATGCAACCCCCTATCTGCCCTACTTTGTGATACAATGTAGAGCACAATATTTTGGAAACAATGCCATGACCGCCGTCAGGATTGAAGCAGGAAACAATGCCATGGAAAGAAAAGTACTGTCTAGCAAAAGGAGAGTAGAGTACTGCAGAAATCTTGTTGCAGCTGTGACTTTACTTAAGATTTATTCCTCAGCTAGGGACTTTATCAGATGTGGCAAATATGGCGTCATAACGATGCCTAAAGGGCGCACATACCAGACAATGACGTCCTTTCATGATCATGTCAAATCCAAAAGCCATTCATTTTTATTGACGGACCAAGCTGTCAATAGATCTGCCATGATGCTTTTTGCCCGCATTGCCCACATTTGAAACTTGGCACCATTGTGCTCACATGAATACATTGTCAATGACAGAACACTTCCAGGTGAGATCGCAACAGCCAGGTAGGGGATGCTCTTTTTATGAACCTCCCCAGTTTACTTGGGACTTTTAAAGTGTGGTTCTGTGCTTGTGTGTACTTTTTGTGTCTTTGTATTTCTTTTGTTTTTCAAATTTGCTGCACTAGCGTCTTCTTGCGAGAATCACCAAGATATGGAACCCAGAAGTAAACGGAGCCCCATTCATGCTCAATTACTGCCAGGGCTGCCTTTTCATGCTGGGTACAGTAGGCCTGATAGTGGGGGGGGGGGTCTTTTGCTGGGACAAGTTCGCTTTCAGCTTTGGTGGGACAAGAACATTAATGGGGATTAGGTCTGACAAAGTCCTAGGACAAAAGACTTCACATTCATTTCTGGTCTCCTATTTGTATACCATTCAGCTGATGACTAAAAAGATTCAGGCCCAGCCTACCCATTGCAGGTACAAATGCAGATGCTCCTGACCTGCATCTCCCACCAGTTTCGGGGTGGCCTAGGGGAAGGTGCACAACTGGGTCCCCTCCCTCAATCCTCCTATAAACAAATTTTCAGGGCCGGTTTAAAGCACCAGTGGTGTCAGCATCTGCAGGGGGCCTCATCATTGTGGGGGGCCTCGTAGTAACCCTCCTCCTACAAAAACATTATGAGTAATCATCTGAATATCCTGTACTGTGAATAGCTTAGGTTGAGTTAGGTTACACTGGCCTGAGATAAACATACGCCCCCAAAAAATAAAGCACTGTGGGGGCCCCCCAAAATTCCTTAAACCAGTCTTGCAAATTTTACTACTTTCTGCAAAGGAGTGATAACATTTGAAAAGAACAGAAAAACATCTAATCAATACATTATTGAAAAACAACACTGTTTTGGCATCAGGTGATCAAACCCAAGTAAAAAATAAACATAACAGATGTAATCTTGTTAGTGAGTTGTTGTTAACTGCCATCAAGTCAACTTCGACTTATGGTGACCCTATGATTGAGAGATCTCTGAGGTATCAACAGCCCTGCTCAGCTCTTGCAAACTCAGGGCCGTGGCTTCCTTGATTGATTCTAAACATTTGTAATACAGTCTTCCTCCTTTCCTACTGCTTTCTACCTTACCAAGCATTATTCTCTTTTTTAGTGAGTCATCTCATCTCATGATAGGCCCAAAGTACGACAATCTTGGTTTAGTCATCTTGGCTTCTAGGGAGAATTCAAGCTTGATTTGCTCTAGGAACCATTGATTTTTCTTTTTAGTTGGTGAGTTCTTGTGTGCCTTCAAGCCATTTCCAACCTATGGCGACCCTATCACAGGGGCTTTCTTGGCAAGATTGGTTCAGAGGGGGTTTGTCCAGGGTCACCCAGTGGGTTTCCATGGCTGAGCAGGGATTTGAACCCTGGTCTCCCACTGTCTTAGTCCAACACTCAAACCACTACACCATGAGTTAAAAGAGCATAAATCCAATTTATGCTATTGAAACCTGCTTTTTGTTGCAGATGACAGGATTCTTTACCAACTGCTCAGCAACCAACCGACCAACCAGCTCCCCCAACCAAGCTTTTAAGAAATGCAGTTGTGCCCTTACATGGCCATTTCTGTTTCATTGGAGAGCAGAGGGATCACCAGAAATGTATCCAGCTATGTTTCCTGTAGCTGGGCATGCTGCAAGGGCATCATCTGCAGGGACCTCCTGAAGACCCCTGAAGGCACCTGAAGATGCCTGGTACAGTGTGTCCAGCTACAGAAGAACAGCTGGATGCATCTCCACTCATCCCCATGCTCTCCGATGACATGAAAATGGCTGTGTTGGGGTGGGTGGGTTGTGATATTTAAAAGGCAGGTTTGGAGAGAGTAGTACTGAGAGATGTAGCTATGGAGACAGGCCAGACATATATCTCTGGATGCAGAGTCTGAGCCAAGAATTTTAGTACTATTCCATTATTCAATTGTTTAATGAGTAGTGTTAACATTCACTGGCACTTGTGTATCTGTCCATTTTTTGATGCAGAAGGACATATTCAACACCATGCACAACATCCACCCCATAAAGCTGCTTTCATGTGTCAGAGGATGCTGCCATGGCATTTACTGGCTGGGGGAGTGGGGTGTGGAAAATACCTGGACAGCATCCAGTTGCACTTCTGCAAGTGGAAGGAGTGAGCAGATGCTGTCCTCCCACATCTCCAGGGTGATGTCAGCTCTCTTCTCCCAACTACTGACATGGAGCCAGAGACTGGCTGGCTGGTTCCTGCTTTCCCCCAGGCAATAAAAGCCTGTGGCTGCAAGCTCCAGTGGTTGCAATCAGCCTTCCATGAGGTGGAAAAGGGAAGTGCAAAAGTGGAATGTATGTTCCAGTTATGCAATGTAGGAATTTACCCACAGTAGCCACTCTCTGGTCTGTTGAGCTACTGAAACCTATGGCTTTTTAGAACTAAAGGTTCTCTTGGGTATGTTGCCTTTCCCAGTGTGCTGACTGGCTGCTCAGGGAACACACCCAACCAATCACCACCCACGTGCAAATTTCCTCTCTACCTCACAATCTACTCCTGCCACTCAGATTGGGACCCAGACAGTCAACTGGTGACAGCGGTGGGAACAGGCCACCTGCGATGGGACCCAGGCAGTCAACTGGCAGCCGTGGTGGCTGCGGCAGGGCAACAGAGCAAGTCACCCTCAGCAATTCTGGGAAAAGTGTGGAACACTGAGAAGGGAGAGGAGGAATTTAAAACCCCACCGGCCTATCTTACAGGGTTGCTGTGAGGTCTACTGGGTGTTTTGGGAGATTTTTAACGGCATATATTAAGCCGAGTTCAGCTAGTTGTTTTAAATTATACTGATTTTCAACGGCTTTCAATCATTTTAAAGTGTATTTTTAAAAACTGTTTTATTATTGCTAATAGTTTAATTATATTTAAAGGTTGAACTTTTGCATGTTTTTAATGGCAAGCTGACCCCCGTATCTGCAAGGGATATGTCCTGAGACATGGATACCTGAAACCATGGGTAATAGCGAACCCTGTTATTTTCAGTGAGACAAATGCCAGAAGTTGACCGTAGAATCACATTAGAGGATCTAAAATGCCTAGAGAGAACATATATTTTCAGACATAGGAGATTTTCAGACACCGTTTAACAGTGCCTACCATGGGAGTAGGTCCCGGGAGAGGAACAGCGCTCTTGCACAGCATGGGGTCATTTTCGGATGCCGCCGTTCCTCTTCTGGGATCCTTCGTGGTACGTCCGTGAAACTTTGGAAGCGGCCACGTCATATTTTAAGCATGGGCAACTTCCGTGCTTAAAATATGGCGCAGCCGCTTCCAAAGCTTCACGGATGTGCCACGAAGGATCCCGGAAGAGGGATGGCGGCATCCGAAAATGACCCCTTGCCACGCAAGAGCGCCGCTCCTCTCCCGGGACCTACTCCCGTGGTAGGCACTGTTAAACGGTGTCTGAAAATCTCCATAGATAAGTGAAACCATGGATACCGAATGCGTGGATATGGGGGTGGACCTGTATTTTGTAACTGTCATTTTAATTTGCATGCCACCTTGAGTCCAAGTCTTGAGAAATAAGCTGGATATAAATAAAGTTAAAAATAACAATAACTGGTCAACATCCTGCATTGTCAGTGTAACGACAACAACGGAGCTCTGTCATCATAGTCACCTCTGATGAAGACACCCCCAAAACCTCCCTTTCTAGCTGGGCTTTTAGAAAGGAAAGAATATTAAAAAATGGCTTTCCAGAAGGTGCTGTATCATTTTAACTCTACTGTTTTTAAAGCTGCTTTTCATTTATATTAAGTGTACATTTTGAATTGTTTTAATATTGCTAATAGAACTCATTTTATTTTATAATTTGCAAGCTGCCTTGAGTTCCAATTTTGAGAAAAGGTGGAGTAATAATGATAATAATAATGTCCAATATCCTCTATTCTGTATGTATTATATATACAGGTCTCATGCGCACACACCCATATCCGTGGAACCAATATTTGTGGTTTCAGTTATCCGCAACTGAAAAAAATGGGGACACATACCATAGAGTCATGCTGGAAAATGCCTAGAGAGGTGTCCTCTCTAGGAATAACTAAGTCCTCCAACAGAACTCTGTGGTATGTTTGTACCTGAAGTCCTTTATTTGAATAGGGTTTGCTATTATCTGTGGTTTCATTTATAAATGGTAAGTCCAGGAATGTATCCACCATAGATGATAATAACAATAATAATACAATGTATTTATACCCCGCCCCTCTGTTAAAACAATCGGGGCGGCTTACAAAAATTAAAATACAATACAGATAAAATCCCCAAACACCCCCCACCCCACCCTCCCCCATAAAAAAATATTAAACAATTATAAATTAAAACCAACTGATCTAAAATCACAATTAAAAACAATAAATACAATAAAATACTATAAATGGCCAGCGGACTAAAAGAAGCCAGGATCCCCTGAGGCCGGGATATAATTAGGAAAGGCCTGCCGAAAGAGATCCGTCTTTAGTGCTTTTTTAAAGCTACTCAGGGTTGTTATCTGACGGATCTTGTTCGGCAGGTCATTCCACAATTTGGGGGCGATTACCGAAAAGGCCCTCTGGGAGGTTGCAGACAGTCTAGATATGGGGTGGGGGCGACCTGTACCTAGCTACATAGCAGAGGTGCTAAGAAACCCAGTCAGTGATTACGAAGATGTGTAACAGGACACTGGGAAGAGGGTCCCAATGCACACTGGGCTCTCTTGATGCCTATCGGCACTCCCTAGTTGGTGTCCTGATGCTCAGCAGGGGCAGTGCAGTTTGGGACCAATGAGCATCAGTCCCATTGTGCATCAGCCCCATAATGGATCATTCCCAATGCACATTTGTCATTTTACCAACTCCACTATGTAGTAACATAACATCAGCCCCTTACTGGATACAGACATTATGGAACTGCTCAGTTCTGTTTCCCTCGGATGTAAATCTACTAACAAAGACATAAGTCCCCAACATGATTCTGGCTAATGATAATAATAATAATAATAATAATAATAATAATAATACATAACAAAAGACTTACTCTGTGGATCTGGGCCAAATAGAAGTCAATGAAGTCCTGCGGCTCACAGTGTGGTACCCATTCCTTCGTATGGTTTTCTACCTCCTTCTTGATAAAGGAACGTATAAATTCACAGGAGGAGATTACCTTCTTGTGAGGTCCAGGGATATGTTGCATAAGTGAAGGGAAGATGTTATACATCTGCAGGAAAAGCCAATTTTTTAAAAAAAAACTTACGTGGATGTTACTGAAAACATTACAGAGCCATTCTACACCCTGATCTGGATTACTTTTAGATACAGCCCCCTATGCCCACTGGGCAGCTTGTTGCTCTCATGTCCGTAACATGGTGAATCCGCTCTGGGCTTCAGTCTGAACTTCAAAGGCGCTATCCAGGGTGCTGAACCTGACCTGCTATAGGTTTGGCAATTTGAATAGCTTCTTTTAAAGTTCAGACTAAAACCTGGAGTGGGTTCACTGCTCTACTGGTATTGGAGCCAACAGTTGCTACTGAGCTAGCCATGTAACACCAGGAGGTACAGATGGAGACCTAAGATGGTAGAATAGATTGTGCCACTTTCAGGTTACACTAGATGTTACATTATGGACTGAATCCTATCGTTAGCGCTTACTAAAGTAGACTGCTTGAAACAATGGGAATTACTTATGGAGCTGGTCACTAAATGCCTGTGTCAAAGGTGGGCACAGCATGAAAAAGGTGGTTTTGAGATGGTTGGGGATTGTTGTACGACAGAGGTGATGAATGATGGGAATTATAGACCAACTAGCTGTACCCAGTGTAACACACGCTATTATAGTAAATTTGAAAGGTTCACACGGTTCAGCTACACACTATTATTTTAGGGGAAAATATTGCATTGTTTTGTATGTGGGCGGTGAGTGTCCGAGGGAGTGAGAGGAGGGAGGGGACCTTGTGAGGCTGGGGGTCTAGATGTAGATTGAGTGGCAGGAGAGGATTGTGAGGTGGAGAAGGAATTTGCATGTGGGTGGTGATTGACTGAGGGAGGGAGGGGAGGGGGGAGATTGGTTGGCTATGTTTCCTAAGCAGCCAATCAGCACACTAGGAAAGGAAACATACCCAAGCTTTTTATATATATAGATAGTGAATTGCTTCCTCCACAGAGACCAACCCCCCCGCCCCACAAAACAAAACATACACCAGTACGTACCTAACAGGAAGTCAGCCTAGGTTGTATTTAGGGACAGCACAGTTAATTCACTACGCCTGAATATATCAATCAGTGGGGGGAATAAATCCACTCTCAATTTTTGTCTTAACTTTAAAGGAGCTCCTAAAGTTGCTGAACATATAGCCAGTGTGCTCAGAAATCCAAGGGCTATTCAGACCTTACAACAGGCATTTAAAACATATATTACTCCTTGAGGAAAGACTGGGAATGACTCAAAATATGGGGAGTTTTGTTAAAGAGACCACACTGGGCTCAACTGGGCAGTGATCTGATATGGTATAATAGGTCTGTATACAATACAGTGTCACCCCATAGCGGGGGAGAGAATTCTCCCATTCCATGATGGATACCTTTACTACTCACCAACTCTCCAACGCTGCCCCTAAATTTGGTGACAGTGTTGACATGTTCAGTCAGGTTGCGAAAGGCTTCATCCTCAATGGGGGTGCGATGGCCAAAAGCTGCAGTACAAATCACTTTGAAGGCTGAGCTCATGAGTGCCCATGAAGGATCCATTGGCTGCCCTGCGGACATAACAACAACCAGAGCATGCATTACAGTTGTCTTCAGAAGCATAGGCCAAACTCAGATATGACTGCTGGTAGAGCATATTTAACAAGCTTTGCTTTTAAGAAGGATATAAATAAGTTAGAGCGAGTTCAGAGAAGGCAACAAGGACATTAAGAAGTATGGAGAACAAAACATAGGAGAAAAGACTGAAGGAGCTGGGCATGTTCAGCTTAGTGAAGAGAAGACTGAAGGGTGACATACACGGCCTGGGAGTGTGGTGAAGTCTCCTTCTTTAGAGGTTTTTAAACAGAGGCTGGATGGCCATCTGTTGGGAGTGCTTTGATTGGATATTCCTGCATGGCAGGAATGGGGTTGGACTGAGTGGCCCTTGTGGTCTCTTCCAACCCTATGATTCTATGATTGCACGCTTTAAATACCTCAAGGGCTGCCCTGAGGGGAGGACCACTTCCAATGATTTGAAGTTACAGGAGGGTAGATTTTGATTGAAGATTAGAAGGAACTTTTTGACAGTATGAGGGTTCAGTAATGAAACCAATTATCTAGAGAGATGGCGGAGTCTCCTTCTCAGGACGTCTTGAAAAAGAGGCTGGACAGCTACTCTCTGGGGATTTTGCAAGAGATCCTGCACTGAGCAGGGGGTTGGACCTGATGCCCAGTTCCAACTCTATGATTCTATAATTCTATGATTCTTTAAATTGAGTGTACAAGATTAGCCAGAACTCCCAGGCACAGCTCCACATGCCAGCGACTTATTACCATGAGAGTGCACCCAGGAACCATGCAGCTATCCTTGTGCCTCCAAGAGAGGAGAGCACAATTTCCCATTCATTGGAGAAGGGCAGAAACTGCTTCTTTGTTTCTAGGTAGGCAAGGTCAAGCAAATGACTCCCAGAGGCATCCCTACAATCACAGAGAAATGTAGGATACTCCACTTGGGCAGTAAAAACAAAAAGCACAGATATAGGATGGATGGCACATGGCTTGATTGCAGTACCTACAAAAGGGATCTAGGAGTCTTAGTGGACCACAAGCTGAACATGAGTCAGCAGTGTGATGCAGCACCTAAAAAAGCAAATGTGATTCTAGGCTGCATCAATGGAAGTATAGTGTCTAGATCAAGGGAAGTAATAGTGCCACTCTATTCTGCTTTGGTCAGACCACACATGGAATACTTGTCCAGTTCTTAGCACCACAATTCAAGAGGGATATTGACAAGCTGGAATGTGTCCACAGGATGGTGACCAAAATAGTGGGAGGTCTGGAAGCCATGTCCTGTGAAGAGTGACTTAGGGAGCTGGGTATGTTTAGCCTGGGGAAGAGAACATTAAGATGTGACATGATAGCCATATTTCAATATTTGAAGGGATGTCATCCTGAGGATGGAGCAAGCTTGTTTTCTGCTGCTCCAGAGACTAGAACACATAGCAATGGGTTCAAACTACAGGAAAACAGATTCCACCTAAACATTAGGAAGAACTTTCTGATGGTAAGAGCTGTTCAGAAGTGGAATACGCTACCTCGGAGTGTGTTGGAGTCTCCTTCTTTGGAGGTTTTTAAACAGAGTCTGGATGGCCATCTGTTGGGAATGCATTGATTGTATATTCCTGCATGTCAGGGGGTTGGACTAGATGACCCTTATGGTCTCTTCTAACTCTATGGACTTTATCAGACCAGGCAAATATGGTACCATAAGGACACCTAATGATCATGAAAGGGTGCACATACCATACACTGTCGTCCTTTCACAATCATATATTGTCCAAAACCTGTTCCTTTTTATTAACGGGCCAAGCCATCAATTGATCTTATGTGGTGCTTTTTTTGCCGGCATTGCTGGCATTTGAAACTTTGTGCCATTGTGCTCAGTGAATACAGTGTAAATTGGCAGAACACATCTGGGTGAGATCGTGACAGCCAGGTACGGGACGCTCTTTTTCTGAAACACCCCCCCCCATTCACTTGTGACTTTTAAAGTGTGTTTTTCTGCTTTGGTGTACATTTTATGTGTTTAGTTTGATCAATTTTTCAAATTTGCTGCACTTGCGTCTTCTCACAAGAATTGGCGAGATCTCAACCCCAGAAGTAAATGGAGCTCAATTTGTGCTCCATTTATGCCAGAGCTGTCTCATTGCTACTGCTCAAGGTAGGTCTGGTAGGGGGATTTCTTTTGCCAGCATAAAAATGCCACAAAATATGCCGGCAAAAGAACATTAATCGGGGTTAGTCTGATAAAGTCCTATGATTCTATGACAGTGAGGGGAGGATTGCACCCAGGTGCCTCCAGTTGTGCACCTGGAGGCAAAGGTCTTGCACAAGGAGGAACAGAATACCTCCTTCTGTTCCTTTGTGAAGCCATGGGCCCCTTTGTTAGGCAGAGATCATTGGATTATTCAAGAAGTTTCTGTACTGCTACATCTAGAAACAGGGACATGTTGGATATCAGAGAGGTTTCCTCACTCCTGCAAAAGGATTTAAATTTTATTGCTCTTTGGCTCAATTCCACATGGCCAAGAAGTCGGAGTGGCCTCTGCCTGCATAAGACCCCTCACCTGAACAACAACACAAAGAACATGTGAAACCTCATCACTTTTCTTTCTTTCTTTCTTTATTTAACATCTTTTGCCTGGTCAAGATGCCAGTAGAGCTTCGAAAGCTTGCATCATGTGTTTTGCATTTTGGATGGCCAATAAGAGTACCGCCTTGTTTGTGGATTTTGGATTTTGTTTTACTGTTTTAGTGTGTTATCCTTTTAGTGCCAATTTAAAACACATGAACTGGTTCCTTCACACAAATGTGGTGCTACATACAGGAACGTACAGAGAATTTTTTAGCATGAAACAGAGACCTGATTGCATGTCAACAGCTGCAGCCATTTTGGGTGACCACCAATGTCCCTTTTCAAGTACAGCCACAGGAAAAATAAATACGGCTGATTCCATATTAACTGACTAAATGATAAGGAAGTTTTCCCCATACACTCCTGTCCCTGAATACATGACTCTATGGGGTAAATAAGCACGAGTTGCTGCTGGACAAAACCTCTTAGTGCTGTCCATGGGTCATCCAAACTGGCAACAAGTGCTGGTTCAATCAGCTATATTTAATATCACTTTGGGTTGCTTCTTCCTATTTCCAAATCCACATACTATTTTTTAAAGATAAAATAAAATAAAATGCATGGTCTACTCTTTCTTCTTAATTATTATGTTGAATGAAATCAACCCTCCCCAACCCCCCCCCCCACAATAATAAATAAGAGTGGCACCACAGGGGGCAGGGGAGGAAAACTCTGCAGTGACAAAGTGGAAAGTGAAAGTTTTCCCAGTAACCTGCATTGGGTTACTGCACTGGGATTTAAAATCAACTGGTGGTGGTGGTGGTGGCAGCTCAAATTGATGGTCTCTGAAGATCCCAACCTACTTGGGCAGAAGCAGGAGGGGACCCAATAAGCTCCTTACTTTAAAGCCCTACATGGTTTGGCTCCAGGTTACCTATGGGATCACTTCTTCCCATATAACCTGCCCTGTACACGTAGGTCTTCTGGGGGTCAATTACTCCCGTCAGCCAGGACTAGACTGGCAACGGTCAACTAGAAGACTTTTTCTTCAGCCACACCTGGACTGTGGAACAACCTGCCGGAAGAGATTTGACAACTGAAATACACTGTCCAAATTCAAAATAGCATTAAAAAACCAGTCTCTTCCAGCAGGCCTATCCAGATTATTTTAAAATTGAGAGTTTTAAATTATGCATTCTAATAGGGAAAAGTGGGATGATGATGATGATGATGAAGATGATGATGATGATATCAAACAGGGAATCCTGATAATTTTCCTCTCCACTTGTGTGCACATGCGCACACACACAGAGCATTGCAGACCCAACTTAAAACATAATATGCAGGAGAGAGGTAAAGCGTACAAAAAGGAGAAAGCTGGCAGACTAGAAAGTATTGGTTTTTGTGTTGTTGTTTTGAAAAACGCCCTGCTTGTAGGAACAAAAAGACTCAGGAAAGGAGGGGGAAAGCCTGAAAAGTCCTGGAATTACCATACGTTGTCTGGATCTTGGAAACAAAAGCAATAATTATAGGAGCGAAAACCATGATCTCCCAATATATTTGGCCAGTCTGGATGAGCTCCATATAAAGCAACAACAAAAAAATTAGAATTACCTTTTCCCAGATCAACCAATAGATCAATTTCAACAATTGATTATAAGGATACCAATGGGGTTCCCTGTTCACCTTTTTGTACTGTATTGTTCTTTTTTAAATTGTAAGCTTCCTTGATTCACAATTTTGGGAGAAATGTGGGACGTGTGTGTGTGTGTGTGTGAGTAGGCCACAATCCTGTTGGGGATTTACAGTGGACTTCTGACTGCAGGAATCAGACTTGGCCAGTTCTGTAAAGTTCGCATCCTGTAAGGGCCTGCTGTTGCGTTACTATGTCGGGTAGTAACTACATAGCTGACAAAGTGAGCAATGCACAAAGGGATTGTTGCACAACAGGACTGATGTATTGGGAGTAATGTGCACCAATCCCATTGAGCATTAGGACACCTGCTAGGATGTGCTGATGGGCAATGGTAGACCCCAATGCCCATTGGGACACCCTTTCTAGTTTCCTGCTACACACAGAGTCATAGAATCATAGAGTTGGAAGAGACCACAAGGGCCATCCAGTCCAACCTCCTGACATGCAGGAATACACAATCAAATCATTCCCGACAGATGGCCATCCAGCCTCTGATTAAAAATCTCCAAAGAAGGAGACTCCACCACACTCTGAGGTAGTGTATTCTACTTCCAAACAGCTCTCACTGTCAGGAAGTTCTTCCTAATGTTTAGATGGAATCTCTTTTCCTGTAGTTTGAACCCATTGCTCTGTGTCCTAGCCTCTGGAGCAGCAGAAAACAAGCTTGCCCCATCCTCAGTATGATATCCCTTCAAATATTTAAACATGGCTATCATGTCACCCCTTAACCTTCTCTTCTCCAGACTAAACATGCCCAGCTCCCTAAGCCGCTCTTCATAGGACATGGCTTCCAGATCTCCCACCATTTTGGTTGCCCTCCTCTGGACATAGAATCATAGAATCATAGAATTGCAGAGTTGGAAGAGACCACGAGGGCCATCCAGTCCAACCCCCCTGCCACACAGCAAATCACGATCAAAGCATCCCCGACAGATGGCCATCCAGCCTCTGTTTAAAGACCTCCAAGGAAGGAGACCCCACCACGCTCCGAGGGAGTGTGTTCCACTGCCGAACAGCTCTTACTGTCAAAAAGTTCCTCCTCATGTTGAGGTGGAATCTCTGTTCCTGGAGCTTGCACCCATTGCTCCGTGTTCCAGTCTCTGGAGCAGCAGAAAACAAGCCTGCTCCATCCTCAGTGTGACATCCCTTCAAATACTTAAACAGGGCTATCATATCGCCTCTTAGCCGTCTTTTTTCCAGGCTAAACATACCCAGCTCCCTAAGTCTCTCCTCATAAGGCATCGTTTCCAGACCTTTCACCATTTTAGTTGCCCTTCTCTGGACACGCTCCAATTTGTCAATATCCTTTTTGAATTGTGGTGCCCAGAACTGGACACAGTATTCTAAGTGAGGTCTGACCAAGGCAGAATAGAGTGGCACTATTACTTCTCTTGATCTAGACACTATACTTCTATTGATACAGCCCAAAATCGCATTGGCCTTTTTAGCTGCCGCATCACACTGTTGGCTCATGTTCAACTTGTGGTCTACTAGGACTCCTAGATCCCTTTAATTGTGGTGCCCAGAACTGGACACAGTATTCCAGGTGAGGTTTGACCAAAGCAGAATACAGTGGCACTATTACTTCCCTTGATCTAGGCACTACACTCCTATTAATGCAGCCTAGAATTGCATTGGTTTTTTAGGTGCTGCAGCACACTGCTGACTCATGTTCGGTTTGTAGTCCACTAAGACTTCTAAATCCCTTTCACATGTACTGCCATCAAGCCAGCTGTCACACATCCTATATCTGTGCATTTAATTTTTATTACCCAAGTGTAGTATCCTACATTTCTCCCTGTTGAAATTCATTTTGTTAGTTTTGGCCCAGCTTTCTAATCTGTTGAGGTCATTTTGGATTCTGATCCTGTCCTCTGGGGTATTAGCTACCCCTCCTAATTTGGTGTCGTCTGCAAACTTGATAAGCATGCCCTCTATTCCCTCATCCACGTCATTGATAAAGATGCTGAATAGCACTGGGCCCAGGACAGACCCCTGTGGCACCCCACTAGTCACTTCTCTCCAGGATGAAGAAGAGCCATTGGTGACTACCCTTTGGGTTCGGTCAGTCAACCAATTACAAATCCACCTAAGAGTTGCATTGTCTAGCCCACAGATTACTAACTTTTTTGCAAGAATATCATGGGGGACCTTGTTAAAAGCCTTACTGAAATCAAGATACACTACATCTATAGAATTCCCATCATCTATCAAGTTGGTAATTCTATCAAAAAAAGAGATAAGATTAGTCTGGCATGACGTGGTTTTGAGAAATCTATGTTGACTTTTAGTGATCACAGCATTCCTTTCTAAGTGCTTACAGACTGTCTGTTTAATGATCTGCTCTAAAATCTTTCCTAGTATTGATGTCAGGCTGACTGGGCGGTAATTATTTGGGTCTTCTTTCCCCCCCCTTTTTAAAGATTGGGACAACATTTGCCCTCCTCCAGTTTGTTGGGATCTCTCCTATTCTCCAGGAATTCTCAAAGATTATTGACAGTGGTTCTGAGATTACTGTACTTCTGCCAGTTCTTTTAATACCCTTGGATGAAGTTCATCTGACCCTGGAGACTTGAACTCATTTATACTGGCCAGGTATTCGTGAACTACCTCTTTACCAATTCTGTGCTGTATTTCCCCTACTGCATCATCTGCTCCATTTCCCCCAAGTTGAGCCCTGTCCCCCCTTTGAGAGAAGACTGAAGCAAAGAAGGTGTTAAGTCATTCTGCCTTTTCTCTGTCCCCTGTTAGCCTTTCACCATCTTCACCACGCAGCTTCACAGTTCACTAATAGGGTTTCTTAGCACTTCCACTACGCAGCTACCTATGTGTAAAATTATCTAACACAGACCATGATAGAGAACATGGTCCCCACAAGTGGGGCTGACAGGGCTCTAGCCTGGGGGCCTGGGATTAGGAGATTGTCCCCATGTGATATTATTGTAAGTTTTTATTATGTAAATTCATTTAGGGTTTTTTTAAAAAAATAAATATAAATATTACTTTGGTGTCATCATTTAAACTGACTTATTTTAACTTTTACCCTAAATCCTGTAGAGCATCTCGCTGACCTTAACCTTAGCAGTAGGTAGGGGGCCTGCCAAAGATCCTGGACTGGGGGCCTGCTTCAGGATGTGGGGGCCATGATAGAGAATTCTGTGGCTAATAATAATAATAATAATAATAATAATAATAATAATAATAATAGCAATTGTGCAAGTGGTTGCATTGTCTAAGAGATCCCATGACTTTGGGTGGAAGACTTGGATCAGCTGTTGCACAAGGGGAGAATGCCCAGACCTACTCTCTGTGATCCGTTGTGCAATGGAGCTATCTAGTAACTCCAGCATAGCTGCGCTAGTGTATTTTTATACTGTGCCAACTGGAGGAACAAGGTCTTAGCCATTGGGTCCTGCCATCAGTTATCATTGAAGTGGTTCTTGAGTCTTCAGCGAACATTTTGTTCTGTGGCACAGAATATCCTGACAATGAAATCCACCATCTTTGAGACTGGTGGATCAAAAAAATTTTGGATTATAACTGCCAGCATTGACCAAGTCTTTCTCATCATTTAGACCCAAGCCATAGCTGTCAAACAGTTCAACTTATCTGGCCTAATCATTCAGCCATCACATACATACCCTTTTCCCGTGTAAAGGTTTCCACAAGATGACAGGCCTCCTCATCTATTTGACGCTGCAGATCCTTCTGCATTTGAACTAAGGTCTGTATGGTAGCTTGGCCAAAATGTTTCTGCTCCTTCCAGGTCTTGCCATTGGAAAACATGACACCTGTGACAACCAAGGACCATAAGGATATTTTAATGGGGATTGGTGGCTCACAGCCCAAACTAGCTCTCAAAGGAGGCTGATCTCCACCCTTTCTCGCACAGACACTCCCTCCTGCTGGCTCCACCTGAACTGAATTAAGATGTGTAAAAAGCACAGATTTTAGGAAAGTCACTTTTTAAGGATCTTGAAAGAGATGCCTGCTCTCACTTTTCACCAAATGCCATCAATGAGGATACTAAATCATGCTCATGCCATACTGGGGATGGAAAGACTATTTGAAAATATTCAAAACAAGATCAAAAAATATTTTTCAAACATTGAGAAACCCTGATGAGAAAAAATCCTGGACTCACAAGAATCTTCACAGTTTGGAGGATATTCTGTGTAAAATTTACACAGGATTGCTTTGCATAGAAAACAGCATTTTCTGCACAGAAAGCAGCATTTTCTGTGCAGGAAATAATCCTGTGCAAAAAATGTTGTGTCCTGGGCAAAAACTGCCCCTTTTTTGTGCAAAATAACCATGTGCAAATTTTGTGCAGAATAAGTCCTGAATTGTGAATAGACTTTGAAAATTGTGTGGTTTTTAAAGTCTTTCTCACAAGAAGAAAATTGCTAAAATTATTGATTGCTTTCTTCAAGGAGAAAATCAGTGACAAATTACATCCCTACTCCATAGCAGTGCAGGTAAGAGAAAGACAAGTCCCAGTGCTAGCTATTGGTTCCCATGTTGGTGGAGTGGTGAATCTGTTCTGGGTTTTAGCCTGAATGTTAATTGAGCTTTTCAAAGTGCTGACTAAAATCTAGCCCACAAATGTCAGAGCCACCAATAAAAATACCCACCAGTACTTCAAATAATTGAAAGGAAAGGAACTCGTCCTTTTTGCAATAGCTTACCCTTTTCATTGCCCAATAATTTAAAAAAGGGGATCGTGGGTCTTCCAGACAATCTTTCATAATTGTCGGTTAGTCCTTCTTTCACTGTTTCAAATCCTGACAATACAACCACAGGAAAGTGTCCTATCCATAGGGTGAAAACATCTCCATAGCTCTTTGCAAGCTGTAAATGGGATCAAAGCAGATGAAATAAATGTTATATGTGGGCCAATCTACAAACTTTCTCCCTGTTGTGTTTTATTATATATTTGTTATCCCATGTTTCCACATTTTTTTTAAAAAAATGGCACTCAGAAAGCCTAACTATCAAGAACAAGTTAAACAATAATACAGTTTTGAGCACCACAATTCAAGCAGGATAGTGACACTCTAGAATGTGTCTAGAGGAGGGCAACCAAAATGGTGGGATGTCTGGAAGCCATGACCTATGAGCCTTAGGGAGCTGGGTATGTTTAGCCTGGAGAAGAGAAGGTTAAGAGGGGACATAACAATCATGTTTAAATACACTTGGCCCTCCACATTCCCTGGGGTTAGTGATGCAGAACCCCCGTGAATGTGAAAAAACCACAAATGTCTCTAGGGCCCCCCAAATCATATTTAACACACACAAAAAGTATGGTCCACTGATCCAACCCACCACGGATGCCTTTGAGGCAGTGGGGTTCCTTCCTAAGGCAGAAATGGGCAGCAGGCAGGGCTTTCTGCTGCCTCCACTGCTGCCATAGCCATTTTAAATAGGGACTTACAAGCCTTGCCATGCATTCACAGCCTCTCTCAGTCTTGTGAGACTTGCAGCCCTGATTAAAAATGGCATAGGGCAGCAGTGGAGGTGGAAGCAAATAATCCACAAAAAATCAAATCTGCAAAAGTTAAATCCACAAATGTGGAGGGCTAACTGTATTTGAAAGGATGTCATGTTGAAGAAGGAGCAAGCTTGTTTTCTGTCGCTCCAGAGACTAGGGAGATTATCAGATGGACTATAAAGTCCGTTTCTGGCACGGAACAGGGTCAAGAAAGGGTTTCCCTTTTGGACAATGTCAACCTGGTTCTGTGCTGCTCCCGTTCTGCTTCCATTATGCCCCCATGATATCTCAATCACGGGGAAACATTGTGAATAGACCACCCATTCCATTTCTGTCACAAAATCATGGGTGGTCTAAAAGGTGCCCCATTCCTCTGCCATTATGCTGGCGCGATGCCAGACACGGGGGGAGGTCACTCCTGAACTCTTCCGGGTGCGATCAGGATGAGGAGGCAAGTGACAGCCTCCCTCCCCTGCCCCGGGTTACTTGTATAATTTTAAGGGTGTTTGGGGGCTTTGTTTTCTTTTTTGACATTTGCTTTACTTTTTATTTTTAAATTTCCCGTGCATCATTCTCTCACGAGAATGGGCGGGGTTTCATTTATGGGAAGTGAATGCAGCTTTGCAACAGCTGCATTCACTTCCAGCCAACAGAGGGGAGGGGGAGGACGTTCCTGTAGCGGGATCAGGGTAAGTGAGCGAAAACGTTTTATTAAAGTGCAACAGGGACGGGAGTGGGGGGAGTGGAACAGAAACGGGTTATAAGGGCCCATTTGATAATCTCCTAGGACATGGAGCAATGGATTCAAAGTGCAGGAAAAGAGATTCCACCTAAGCATTAGGAAGAACTTCCTGACAGTAAGAGCTGTTCATAAGTGGAATGCATTGCCTGGGAGTGTGGTGGAGTCTCCTTCTTTGGAGTTTTTTAAACAGAGGCTGGATGGCCATCTGTCGGGAATGCTTTGATTGTATATTCCTGCATGACAGAATGGGGTTGGACTGGATGGCCCTTCTGCTCACTTACAACTCTATGATTCTATGATTCTAAAACCAACCAATATTCAAAATCAATAATCCTAAATATCGTTTGAACATGGGAAACCCTTATAAGGTTTGCCACACATGTCCCAAAACTTCCTGCTCATGCAATTTCTGTCCTTATAACCTGGATTTCTTTTGACTGCATCTAAGATTATTTATCTGTTTGGTGCGGTTTCCAAGTAATTTAAATGTTAGTGCATATTAGCCTCGTGCTACAGCAACTTGCTCCAATTGGACTGGTTTCAACCTGACACAACAAGTTCAGTAACTTCCTGCCTTCAGCTGTTGCCTTTGACCCAGGGGTGGGGAGAGTGGCCCTGTGGGCAGGAAGCAGGGATCTGACCTCCATTTGCTGACAGTAACTGACAAGGCTGCATCCATCAGCCCTTTAGCTAATTTTTTTAATAGTATTTTCTAATGGGTACCAACAACACAATCTCCTTGTTCAATTGTTCCTTCATATCTGTGGAGCATGAGTTGGCAACTGTTCAGGGAGCAAGAGCCAATTCCCCCCTGCACCCATCCCAGCAGGCCACACCTTCACATTTTGATGGTCCAGACATAGAACCATAGAACCATAGAGTTAGAAGAGACCACAAGGGCCATCTAGTCCACCCCCCTGCCATGCAGGAATACACAATTAAATCATTCCTGACAGATGGCCATCCAGCCTCTGTTTAAAAACCTCCAAAGAAGGAGAGTCCACCACACTCCCAGGCAACACATTCCACATGATATTGCATCACATCAGATGCTATTTTGGCTGATTTTCAGCTGACTTTGGGGGGGGGGCAGTTTGGTTAAGGCTACGGTTTGGGAGAGGTACAGGAGTAAAAAAGCTGTCAAGACGGATCTTTTCCGGCAGGCCTTTCCTGAATAACTATCCCGGCCCAAGACTCGGCTGTCCTCCCTGAGCTGTAATCAGATTTTTTAAAAAAAACTATTGTATGTTTTAATCTTTTTCTAATTTATATATTTTTAATTTACTGTATGCTTTTAATCTTTTATAATTTAATATTATTTTAAGGGGGTGGGTGGGCTTGGGTACTGGGACTATGGAGTTTTTATATTGTAAGCCACCCCGATTGCGTTGCAGAGGGGCGGGATAGAAATAAAATTTTATTATTATTTATTATTATTATATAAATTGCTGCATTTCTGCCACTTTTAAGCCACTTTGGCCACTTTGGAGAGCAAAAAGAACCATCAAAAAATTGGCACAGTTTTAAAAAATTGGGTCTGGGTCCTTTGGTGTGCCATGGGACTCATGTTATACAGAGCTAGGTAAGTGTCCATTGACAAATACAGGTCACCCCTGTATCTGCAGGGAATATATTCCTGGACTTACCATGTATTACTGAAACCATGGATAATAGCAAACCCTATAAAAATAAAGGCCTTCCTGTACAAACATACCATAGGGATGTATTGGAAGACCTAAAAGATGCCTAGAAAGGGTGCCACTCTAGGCATTTTCTAGCACGACTCTATGGTATGCGTCCCCTATTTTGTATCCCTTAGATAACTGAAACCATGGATATTGGTAGATTTTCCTTGGGGGTTTTTCTGGGCTGTGAGGCCGTGTTCTGAAAGAGTTTCTTTCTGACGTTTCACCTGCATCTGTGGCTGGCATTTTCAGAGAAGATTCTCTGAAAAATTCTCTGAAGATGCCAGTCACAGATCCAGGTGAAACTTCAGAAAGAAACTATTTCAGAACCCAGACTCACAACCCGAAAAAAAAACAAGGAAAATCTATGGATGCCAGCCGTGAAAGCCTTCAACTTCACATGGATATTGGCTCCGCAGATACGGGGCGGGGGGAGCAGCTGTACTGTTAAAAATTTTCTCTGAAATGACCAAAAATCAAGTCAACACTCCTAAATGGAGCATATTCTGTGGTCACCAATGGGGTCCCATAAATCTAGTAGCACATACTCAAGTCGTGGTGGGTAAATGAATGCAGTCTCAAAGAATTCCAGAATCTCATGGTCAGCAGCTAGTTCTGGGAAGCAAACGGGCTGACAAATGCTGATGTTATTGGGCTATCATTACTACTATGAGGTGTCATTTTGCATAAATTTAAGCTCTAACTGAATTGTCACAGACCATACTTTTGCATTCAATGTCATTTTAGCTCCAGGTTTACCTTTTTTTTTTTCAGTTACACCTGAGTATAAGTCTAGATCTGCACACACCCCACCCCCACCCAACATTTCACAGATGAAAACTGAGATGCTTATGGCCAAGCAACATCCGAGTGTGGTCAAGATGACACAAGTTATGAGTGAGGAAGAACACATTTGGAGCAGCTGTAGCAGTTTTCTTTTGCCTGAGAATACTGGGAAGGGCAAGATTTCTCCACTCCTCTCCTCTCCATCCTGTTGATTTAACTGAGTGCAAACTACTTTTGCACGTTGAACTTATTATGCAGCAACTAAAGTAAGCTAAGGACAAAGGAGTAAAGTGGGAGGAGAAGCGAGACACTTTTGAAAGCAACTGAAAAGTGGAGTGATGGAGGATTAATCAAAATTGGTCCCTGCCAAATTGGGACAACTGGATGATATGATCCTTTCCTTTTCCACTGTATTTTCTTCACATAAAGCACAATAGTCTGAAGCAGACTGCATCTTCTACACAACTCTCCTCATGACTGATTTTCATGGTTTGTTGTTTTCCTAAATATCTGTGGACTGCTGCTTTCAGTGGCGTCTCTAGGGTTGGTGTCACCCAATATGATAATTCATGGGGGCAAAAATACTCCTCACAGAATTCAAGGAGAATACAATCTGTCTCAATGGGATTCCGCATTATTTCGATGTATTGAGAAGGAGTGGAGCCAAATCCAGCATATACTGCATAGGAAAAGCCTTTGCAGCTTTTCTTGAAGTTTTTTTTTAAACCCGGTGGGGGGGTAATGCACATTCCTGCTCATTGAGACAAGTGATTCCATTTGATTTGCTTTCCCTATATGAGTGGAAGTTGAAAGCTGATTGGTCAGACCTGTTCAGGGGGTGGAGCTTCTTGCTAACAAGGCAAGCGCCTGGAGCTGCCATGTTGGATTTTTACCTTAGTGAGCAAACACTAAGGCGATAAATTGGCTTTTTTTGTTGTTTGTTTGTTTGTTGTTGTTAAAGCGAAAGATCACTCTTTCGCACCTTGGATATGGGGTTTTTTTAAAAAAATATACTGTCTAGCGATAGCAAATTAAGGTAAGTAAAAACATAAGTAATTCACTCGAGGCTGCCATCTCGATTCACAGGCATGTCTGTTTGCACCAAAAAAAAAAAATTTAAGACAAATAGCAGCTGCTGCAAATTGCCATTACAGTAGCACCTCTGCATCCACTGATTCGCCAACCGCAGATTCAATTATCCATGGTTGGTGATGGCGGAAGGGAGGGAGAGGGGAGGAGGAATCTCACCTCCCCCATCCCTTTCCCTGGGAGGACTCCTGGTTGCTCTAAGCATGGCCCCATCGCAACAGCAATCGTGGGGGTGAAGGGAGGGGGAGGAACGATCTAGCTTCCTCCCCTTCCCCCTTCGCCTCTGTGATCACTGCTGCAGTGGGCCATGGCTGGAGCAAAGGGGGGAGGGGGGAGGAATCTAGCCCCTTCCCCTCCCCGATTGCCGCTGCGGCAGGGCCTGGGCTGGAGTGAAGGGAGAAGGCAGGAGCAATCTAGCCCCTTCCCCCTTCACCCCCGCGATCGCTGCTGTGGCAGGGCCATGTCTGGAGCAAAGGGGGGAGCGATCTAGCCCCTTCCCTTTCACTGCTGCAATTGCCACTGAGGCGAGGCCATGGCAGGGTGAAGGGAGAAGCAATCTTGCCCCCCTTCCCTCGGGACAGCTCCTGTCACGGCGGCAGTGCCATGGCAGGGGCGAAGGGGAGAAGGCTAGATGGCCCCCAGGATGGCTTTCGCTATTATCCACAGAATTCACCATCCACGGGGGCCCCCAGAACCAATCCCCCATGTATACAGAGGTGCTACTGTACTGTGGAGCAATCCACATTTTTTTGCCTCATATAGACAAGCCCATGCTGTGACCTCCATGAATCTCTCCCATACCAGACCATACAGAATCCTTGGCAATCCCAGCAATCTATGTAATCTGCACATGACTTTTGAGGGTCACTGAAAACCTACATGCAGGAGAGGTACAAGAAGGAAGGAATGTTCACCATGATGCCAAGGATCTTTTTACTAAAAATAACAAATTTCTGCTGAAATACCGCACAAAAAAAATTATAGACAGTCATTTTGATATCACCCCCTCTGATGGTGTCACCCAGTGCAATCTGACTGTCCCCCCTGTGCCCCCCATGCCTCTGGCTCCTTCAATTTGTTGTTGTTATTGTTGTTGTTGCTGTTGTGTGCCTTCAAGACCTTAAGGTGAACCTATCACAGGGTTTTCTGAGGACTGAAAATGTGTGACTTCCCCAAGGCCACCCAGTGGGTTTTCATGGCCAAGCAGTGATTTCAACCCTGGGTCACAAATGGCTACAGCACACTGGGTCTTACAGTCTCGAAATTTCAGTTTAAAATGTTTTTGTTTTCTAAAGTCTTCAGAATTTTAGTTTTATCAAAACTAAAATTAAAGGTGGTGACATACTTCTAGCTGAGGGCCAGAGCAGCAGTGTGTATGTGTGTTAAGAATAATAATAATCAGCAGTTGCTTTTTCTAGGCATGCGGAGGGATTGTGTAGACTGACAGAATGCTGGAATTACATTGAGGGTGCATGGTATTTCTCTAGAATCCAACGCAAGGCATTCTTGATGCCTTGAAGACATACCTCTCATTTCTGCAAAAATAGGTACAGTCTCCTGTGGTCTCCCATCCAAAAACAACCCAACTTGCTTGTGCTGCAAGTAGAATTGCTCAGTGCCCAAAGAAACAGGGAGGCTGAACAAGATTAGTTTTATTGCTCAAGGAGCCATCAAGCTGGCAACAAGACCTGTTTTTCTGGTTCTGAAACCGCATTATGTTCACATTGGTAGTTTTGAAGCACATTGTAAACAAGGTATGTAAGCAATGCATACACACAGGATGCGCACATGGGTCCTGATACTCCACAGTCATTGTCTGCTTTTGTAAAAGAGAAGCAGTTTGCAAAATAACCTACCGTAGTTCAAAGGTATGAGCAATTGATCAGAAATGAGTGTGTGGCAGATGCCAGCACAACAACCACACACAGGGCAATGCTAGGCACTGAAAAGGTTTGGAGTTCAGGCCTGTAGGACTTAAGTCTTCATCACATATACTAGGACCTCCGTATCCACTGATTCATTATCCACTGATTCAATTATCCACAGGATACAAAACAGCACACCTACTATAGAGTGTTCCTAGAAAATGTGTCATCTCTAGCCATTTTCTGGGTCCTCCAAGGCAAGACTATGGTATTTTAAACCAGAAGGTATTGGCGTTTGCTATTATCCATGGTTTTCGGTATCCACGGGGGGCCCCAGAACCAATCCCCAGCAGATACGGGGGTCCTACTGTACAGGCAGGTTACGTGTGCATATATTCTATATGTGGACATTTAGAAAAGGCTTAAGGAATTTATTTTAGAAAGATTTTAAGTTGGATGGCATCTTTCAGGTATGCTTTAGTTGTGTATTCCTGCATGGCAGGGAGTTAGACTAGATGACTCTTGCAGCCCCTTCCAGTTCTAGGATTTTATGATTTAAGACATAGTTACTTCAGTTTGTTGAAATTCCATAGACAGCAAACCAACCAACTAATTTCTGATCAAAATTGCCCCAAATAAAATAAATTATTCAATTAATTTGTGTGTGTGTTCATATGCAACAGCTAGAAAAGCCAATGCAATTCTAGGCTGCATCAATAGGAGTATCACATCTAGATTAAGGGAAGTAACAGTGCCACTCTATTCTGCTTTGGTCAGACCTCACCTGGAATACTGTGACCAGTTCTGGGCACCACAATTCAAGAAGGATATGGACAAGCTGGAATGTCTCCACAGGGTGGGTTGAGGTGGGGTGTTTGTAGCACAAGGAATGAGAGCACAGGAATGGGAAAGGTGTTGCTTTTGTTCTTAATTGCCATCAAGTTGACTTCAACTTATGGTGACCCTATGAATGAGAGACCTCCAAGTCATCCTGTGATCAACAGCCCTGCTCAGGTTTTGCAAATTCAGGGCTATGGCTTTCTTGATTGAGTCGAATCACTTGGGACAGAAGCAGATTTTGGAGATTATCAGACGTGGGGGAACTCGCCAAAAAATCATGTTCCTAACCGTGTCAGAAGATCACTACAAAAACAGAAAGGGTGACCTTACCAGACACCCGCATCCTTCTGCCATTCCAGGGCAGTAGTGTTGCCACAGGTGAAGCTTCCCTTATGCATTGATGGGGACAAGCCACCAATAAAAAGGGATGCCTTACTGACTCCCACGCTACACCCCCGGAACGCTGGAGGACATCATTGTCTGGTAAGGTCACCCCTTCCTTTTCTTCTAGCAATCTTTTGATGTGTTTTTCCACGGCTGATAATGGAGAGAAAGGGGATGGAAGAAATTTAGGGAGAAAAAAGGAGTTCATCCAAATAGCCAAAAACCTTGGCAAGAGTTCTTTTTGTACTGACTAAAAAACAGCCCAAACAATATGCCTCCTGTCCTGGTTCATTGCTGGTGAATTCCCAAGGCCAGCTGTAACTTTTTAAATTCAGGGCAGGAGGTGTTCTCTTTTTGATTCCCAGGAGATTCCCAAACAGGCAGGGGTTAATTTCCACATCTGCGTCCATTATCTCAATTCTTTCTCTGAATCTGGGTTGTCACTTGGATGGCACAATGATTGGGGGCATGTTCTTTCTCACAGACTTTCTCCTCTGACCTTTGTTCTCTTTTTGATACCTGCCCAGGGAGTGAAGGAATCCTCCACCCACACTTCACAGCAGACAAAAAAACCAAGGATGAGGCCCCACGGTGTTTAATGCAAATTAATTAATTAATTAATTAACCCTGGATGTGGAGACATAAACACGCCTATGAGACATGCGACCCAGGCACAGAATAGCCCATCAAATCCTACTGCTTTGGGCCAGTCTGGATCAGTACATTGTTTCTTTATAAAGTAAAGAAGCTTTGGAAGGAGGGAAATAAAGAGGTTTAAGAAGAAGGAGGTTGGAAGGAAGGAACAGGTAGGTTAGGTAGAAGGCACATAATAGCTCCAATTCCGAAAGGTACAGAATTGTGTTTTTCTTTATTAGTTCCTTGCTTACATGTTGTTTTATTTGCTTTGCATTTTGCTACTGAAAGCCCTGTGTGTGTGTAATAGACGATAGGTTTATTGGGCAGCTGATAACAAAATGGCACTTTGCACATGTTTAGGGTCACTTAGCCATATAACAATTCCTCACTGTCTCTGGCCTTGGAGATAGATTCTGGAGATAGACCACACCATCCAACTATCCTGATCTGGCAGCGACAATTCTGATTAATCCTCTTTCGTCCCCCTTTTTCAGCTGCTTTAAAAAATGTCCCAGTTTCTCTCTCTTCCTCCCACCTTCCTCCTTGTCCTCAGCTTACTTCAACTGCTGCAAAATTAGTTCAAAATGCATAAGCAATAAGTGCTCCATTAGCAGTGTCAGGCTCACCCCTGAATTCTGGGGTTTAGAGTGGAATTCATGGAAGACCCTGACATGAGGCTCCCTCTGGCCTGTTTCCCTTGACTAGGCCCCTGGGGTTTTGGAAAGGTGCCAACCCGCCTTGTTGGCCTGGGAACGCTGCTCTCCCCAGCAGCTCAAGGGCAATACTCCAGGTGCGGGCCGGGCCGTTCCTCCTCCCTAGATGCCATTCTCACGCTGTGGGGGTTTATCTGGGGGGGGTGTGCTAGCCTGTATTCAGTTTCGGCTTTATTCTATGTTCCTGACACACATTTCCTTACCAATAAAGATTTTCTATTGAGTGAATGCGAGCATGTGTTCTTGGTATATCACAAGCAGGAAGGGAAGGGATGGAATCTTGCCCTCCCCAGTCGGCTCAGGCAAAAGCAAGCTGCTGCAACATTTCCTAGTGTATGTGTTCTTTCCCATTTATAAGTTCTGGCATCTTGACTCTGCTTTGATGCTGCTTCACCACATGTGTCCTGTTTTTCATTTGTGCAATGTTGGTGGGTCTATCAGTGTGTACTGACTGATACAAATCAACAAAGAGAGTTCGCTTTTTCTGCAACTGATCAGTGCCCTCTTTGTCTATCTCTAATTTCTTTCACCCTTTCATAAAACTATTCTACAAGATGCTTTTCTACAAGTATCTTTTTATTATACATTGAGCTTTCTGGTTGTTGGGTGGTGGTTGTATTTTGTATTTGTGGTGTGTATGTACGAGTGTATGTACAGTATGTTTAATATACGATGAGATTCTACATCATATGTACACAAAGGTACATATCTTCTCCAACAGGGACTCACAGTATATAAACCCCATACATCCCCTACGTCACCATTCTCTGAAGATGCCAGCCACAGATGCAGGCAAAACATCAGGAAGAACTCTCCCAGAACACAGCCTCACAGCCCGAAAAAACACACAAAAAACCTGTGGATGCCAGCCATGAAAGCCTTCGACTTCACACCTACATGATCTGTTTGGGCTGGTCGGAATGATAAAAGTTTCAGAAAGACATGCATGTCTGCATCTGTACACATATTTTGATATTTTGTATGCAAGTTTCCACCATGCTGGAATTTTGGAGGAGAAAACAGTTTTTCTTGTTACCATTACCTTGGTAAGAAAAGTGTGATGAACTTGCGACAAGGACACATAACAAGGGCTGGCAAGTGTCAGGAGTTGGAGGAGTTGGTTGGCTTGCCAAGGGCCCCTGGAAGACTGTACCCCTTCACCACAGCATATTATCATCATCATCATCATCATCATCATCATCGTCTTTATTTATAGCCCACTTTTTCCCCAAGGCTGGGGCCCAAAGCGGCTCGCCGTTTTAAAAACACACAATTAAAACCTACAAAAAGGGTTTGTGAGGCAATAAATCAACACCTTTACTGTCTTTGGAGCCTTATCAGAGTGTGACTCTGCTTTATGGTAACTGTGAGAACAAGACAATATCGCACAGAAGTGTTCTCAAAATGGCAGTGGGGGATTCACATGTTATACAGAACATGTGAATCCAGAGGTTTGTGAGAATTTCAGTGCAGTAGAACACCCTTATCTGTTGTGGATTGGTTTGGAGGGGGTGTGGATACCAAAAACTATGGATAATAGCAAACACCATTGAAAATAATGGGACTTCTGGTTTAAAATACCATAGAGTTGCCTTGGAGGACCTAGAAAATTGCTAGATAGGACAGTTTTTCTAGGAAGACCCTATGGTAGGTGTGCTGTTTTGTGTCCCGTGGATGATTGAATCAGTGGATAATGAATCAGTGGATACAGCGGTCCTACTGTACAGGTCACACACACCCCATATCTGTGGTATCGGTAACCACGGTTTCGTTTAACTGCAGTTGGGGGAAAAGGTCTTCCTAGGGATCTGGAGGCCCTCCACCGGTGGAAGTTGACCATACTGGAGGACCTCCAGATGACTACAGAGGTATCCTCTCTAGGCATTTTCTGGGTCCTACAGTGCAACTCTATGGTATTCTATGGTGGTTCGCTATTATCCATGGTTTCACTTATAAATGGTAAGTCCAGGAACATATCCCCTGTGGATAAAAGAAACAACCAGTACCTGTGTTCACTTCTGATTTGTACCCAAGGATTCTATCATATAATGTCACTTCTTGATGCTTCCTCATCCAAACTCTATCCTGACATTTAAGAAAAACATCAATAGAAAGGTGGCACATTTTTGTTAATTTGTGAGCATTATGTGGGTTGTGACATTACATATGTCATGTTGGGGGACCTAAATTGTGATGATTTTAATTGTTTTAAACTTTTAATTGCAATATTTTTAATATATATTGCATTTTATGTTTTTGTGAGCCGCTTTGGGTCCCATTCTGGGAGAAAGGTGGCATATAAACTATAAATAAATAAATAAATAGGGTGTCCACCCCCGCAAATCACCTAGATCTGTTTTGGAATTGTTGCAATTGCCCCATGGTCGTCTTCTCTTTGGAGATTTTTACATGGGGAAATTATTCCCCAGGGAGATCAGGAGAGAAACGGGGCTGTTCCGGTAGCAGCGCCCCGTTTCACACACACCCATCCTTCTCGCGATCTCCTGTTGTCTTCCCTCCATGCAGCTTCCATTTCTCTCCTGGTATGTTCCGTGATTTTTTTACTAATGAAAATCATGGAACATACCGGGAAAGAAATGGAAGCAGCATGGAGAGAGGACGATGGGAGATCGCAAGAAGGAAGGGGGTGTGCGAAACGGGGCGCTGCTACCAAAACAGCCCCATTTCTCTCCTGATCTCCCTGGGGAATAATTTCCACATGTCAAAATCTCCTTTCTCTCCCAGTTGGCTCCTTAATTTTATTTTTAATCCCCACCCCCAGAGTTATTGTACTAAAGGGATAGACTGTAATGGTGCTATTGGTGCATTTCTTTCCTCAGAAGGAAATAAAGGATAGGACTAAGGTAAACAAATCTCAAGGCCTGGCCCTGGATCTTTGGTTTCTGTGGGTCATATCTAGGAAAGAGAGGAAAGTGCAAATTCTCCAGGGTTTTTTGGGGGGGGAGGGGGCTTACTTCCAAGCAAGAGGAAAAGACCATGTGGATTTCTCCATCTCAAGATCGTAAGTAAAAATCGCCAAAATATAACACTCAAATGTCCCAGCGGTACTGCAACAGTACCGCTAGGGATGGGCGTCATGCGAAACGGATGCCCTGCAGCGCTGCAGCCTCGCAATGTGGCGAGGCTGCTAGCGTTGTTCTTTCTTTGTCCGAAAAAGTCCTACGTCTATATTTTTAGTTAGCTTCCTCTTTCCCTTGTAGTGCCAGGACTCACCCTCTACTCTGGCCGAACCCAAAGGGTGCTCAGCAGTGGCTCCTCTTCGTCTTGGAAAGATGTGACCAGTGGGGTGCCACAGGGTTCTGTCCTGGGTCCAGTGCTATTCAACATCTTCATCAATGACTTAGATGAGGGAATTAGGGGCATACTTATCAAATTTGCAGATGACACCAAATTGGGAGGAGTAGCTAATACCCTAGAGGACAGGATCAAAATTCAGAATGACCTGGATAGACTGGAGAGCTGGGCCAAAACTAACAAAATGAAATTCAATACGGAGAAATGTAAAGTACTGCATTTAGAGTGGAAAAATGAAATGCATAAATATAGGATGGGAGAGACCTGGCTGAATGAGACTACGTGCGAAAGGGATCTAGGAGTCCTAGTAGACCACAAGTTGAACATGAGCCAACAGTGTGATGCGGCAGCTAAAAAGGCCAATGCGATTTTGGGCTGTATCAATAGAAGTATAGTGTCTAGATCAAGGGAAGTAATAGTGCCACTCTATTCTGCCTTGGTCAGACCTCACTTAGAATACTGTGTCCAGTTCTGGGCACCACAATTCAGAAAGGATATTGACAAATTGGAGCGTGTCCAGAGAAGGGCAACTAAAATGGTGAAAGGTCTGGAAACGATGCCTTATGAGGAGAGACTTAGGGAGCTGGGTATGTTTAGCCTGGAAAAAAGACGGTTAAGAGGCGATATGATAGCCCTGTTTAAGTATTTGAAGGGATGTCACATTGAGGATGGAGCAAGCTTGTTTTCTGTTGCTCCAGAGACTGGAACACGGAGCAATGGGTGCAAGCTCCAGGAACAGAGATTCCACTTCAACATTAGGAGGAACTTTTTGACAGTAAGAGCTGTTCGGCAGTGGAACACACTCCCCCGGAGCGTGGTGAGGTCTCCTTCCTTGGAGGTCTTTAAACAGAGGCTGGATGGCCATCTGTCGGGGTTGCTTTGATCAAGATTTCCTGCGTGGCAGGGGGGTTGGACTGGATGGCCCTCGTGGTCTCTTCCAACTCTGCAATTCTATGATTCTATGCTCTGCAACCACCTTCTGGTTACAAGTAAGTAGGTGAAGTTAAATGTTCCTTATTCCATCTCTCGAAGTAAGTGAGAAAGAATAATCCCCCTGTTTCCCCTTGATCTGGGAACAGCCCCTTTAGTTAAGATTTTTGACTTAATTTCTACACAGGAAAATAAGCATGTGTGTGAGAGAGGGTGTGTGTGTGTGTGTGTTTAAATTACAAGTTGTGATCAACTGTGGTTTGTACTTAATGCATAACACTTAATTAAATCACCGGGGCCATTTCTAGGGACTTTATCACACAAGGCTGAAATTGCATGATTACAACAGGCTACTAGCACAAATGGGTTCCCGTGTTCACATTGTCCTCCCATAATCCATATGTGCTCCACCCATTAATTGTGGGTAACTTTTCACTGACAGGCAAAACCTGTGAATAGCCCTTGATATCACTCTTTTCATGGTATTGAGGTACATGCAAAATCACATCCCGCTGTAATTATGGAATTACAGTGTGAATGGTCAGTCAGATAGGGCTCATCTACACGGGCTCATCGAGAGGGCTGACATATCTTGCCCATGAATCAGGCCCATTCCTCTCCTGTTACCATCTCCAAATGGGAGGAGGCCCAGACGGGCATGCTGATCCGTTGCTGAAGCCATCTGCGGCTGTCGTTTCCCTGGCTCTCCCAAAAGCTAGAAAGCCGTCCTGCTACATACTGCAGGACTCCTTCCTGTTTCGGAGAGAGTGAGGCAGACTGGCAGCTGCAGTGACAGGCTGGCATGCTGGGATGGGCTCTTGCAGTCACGTGGGGCCCAATCTGTTTCTTCCCAGCAGGAACGGATTGGAGCAGGTATTATAAAATGTTTTATCGGTCCCTTCCTCATCTTCACCCCCCCATCTGAGCCCTCTCTTTGCCCCTGGAGGTGTGAGGATTTCCTGGGGGCGGAACAGGGCAAAAGTCTTGCATCATTAGGATGGCAGGGCTCTAAGACGGGGGCAAGATAGGGCATAGTGCCCATGTAGATAAACCTGTAGAACTAGTAAGTTTTCTAGAAAGAAGAAGCCTATGCAAAGCCCTACTAAATACTCTGGTACTTTTTCCAACGCAGAGTAGCAGCAGTAAAGTACTTCTATAAACAATCCATATAAATTAAACTTATTTAAGTTTCTGTCTGTCTGTTTGTGTAACCATATCATAAGAAAATGGCTGGGTGGATTTTCATTAAATTTGTAGGGTGCCTCTGGGATGGTTTGGCTGAAAAATTAGGCTGTGTGGCATACACTAAATTTATGGTGACACATGCCTTGATAACATCCCGTTTGGACTATTGCAATGCACTCTACATGGGGCTGCCTTTGGAAACTGTTTGGAAACTTCAACAGGTCTAGAATGCTGCAGCCAGAATGCTGACCAGGGCTAGCTATAGGGATCATGTAACCCCTGCGTTAAAACAGCTTCACTGTCTCCTGGTTTGTTTCCAAGCACAATTCAAAGTGCTGGTCATGACCTACAAAGCCCTATACAGCTTGGGTCCAAACTATTTGAAAGACTATCCCCAATACAAACCTGCCAGAATTTTAAGATCCTCAGGGGAAGGCTTTCTCTTGATCCCACCATCATCCCAGGCTCACGTGGTGAGAACAGGAGAGAGAACCTTCTCAGTGGCTGCTCCTACCCTCTGGAACTCCCTCCCATGGGAGGCTAGACTGGCCCCCTCTCTGCTTTCCTTTTGTCAGTAGGCAAAGACATTTTTATGCAAGCAAGCTTTTTAATATGGTAACGCCGGTGATTCTGTTGAAGCTTTGGTTAATATTTGGAACACCGACCTCACCAAGGCTATTGACACAATCGCTCCCAAGCGTCCTTTCCAGCCTGCTCCTAACCGTAAGCCCTGGTACTCAGAGGAGCTTAGGAAGATGAAGCAGGCTGGACAACGACTAGAGCGCACCTGGCGGAAGACTCGACTCTTAGCCGACAAGACTCATCATAGGAATTTCCTTAATTCTTACCGAGAGGCAATACGTGCAGCGCAGAAGTCTTTCTCCTCTGCACGTATTGCGTCTGCAGAGTCCCGTCCAGCAGAACTGTTTAGGGTGGTGGGGGAGCTGACGCAGATTCCACCTGCGCAGAACCCCTTACTTAACCCGACAACGGCCTGCTGTGATGCATTTAACATCCACTTTGCAGATAAAATCTCTCGGATAAGAGCCGACTTAGATGCCAGTGTTATGACTGAATCTATAGACGAGGTGTTCAGCAACTCCGTTGATGAAATTTTATTGGATCAGCTTCAATCTGTGAGTACTGATGACGTGGACAAGCTCCTTGGTAGAGTGAGGAAAATGACCTGTCCCCTCAATCCCTGTCCATCTTGGCTGGCCACCCAAGGGGGTGACGCATCGAGAGTACTCCTTAGGGATATTATCAATGCGTCCTTCAGGGAGGGGTCCCTTCCACCTTGTCTGAAGGAAGCGGTGGTTAAGCCGCTCCTGAAAAAGCCTTCCCTGGACCCCTTGGACAGGAACAACTATAGGCCAGTCTCTTTGCTGCCTTTTCTAAGCAAAGTGATTGAGAGGGCGGTTGCTTCCCAACTCCAAGCTGTCTTGGATGAAACCGATTATCTAGATCCATTTCAAACTGGCTTTAGGCCGGGTTATGGAGTGGAGACTGCCATGGTTGCTCTGGCTGATGACCTCCGCTTGGGGATCAACAGGGGTAGTGTGACCCTGTTGGTGCTCTTGGACCTCTCAGCGGCCTTTGACACAATAGATCATTCCATCCTCCTGGATCGCCTGAGGGAGTTAGGAATCGGAGGCACTGCCTTGCAGTGGTTCCGTTCCTTCCTTTCGGGCAGATCCCAGAGGGTGAGGCTTGGGGACAGTTGCTCTACTAGAATAGAGCTTAACTGTGGCGTTCCTCAGGGTGCCATCCTGTCCCCGATGCTATTTAACATCTCTATGAAGCTGCTGGGAGAGGTCATTCGGAGGCATGGAATGTGGTGTCATCAGTATACGGATGACACCCAGATATACTTCTCCATGTCTCGGTCATTGGCTTCGACTTCAGATGGCGTCTCTCCTCTCAATAATTGTCTTAAAGCAGTAATGGACTGGATGATGAAAAACAAATTGAGACTGAATCCAGACAAAACGGAGGTACTAACAGTTACAGGCCCAAAACCAGGTCTGGGAATACAAACTCCAATCCTGAATGGAACTAAACTCTCCTCCAAGGATTGTGTTCGCAGTCTGGGGGTGCTCCTGGACCCGTCGCTCCAGATGACTAATCAGGTTAATGTGACGGTCAGGAGTGCCTGTTATCAACTTCGGCTGGTACGCCAGCTGCGCCCTTTCCTGGAAACTAGGGACCTCAAAACTGTGGTACATGCACTGGTAACCTCCCGTCTGGATTTCTGTAATGCGCTCTACATGGGGCTACCCTTGTGCTTGACTCAGAAACTTCAGCTAGTTCAGAACATGGCAGCCAGGTTGATTTCTGGCGTTTCCAGAAGAGAGCATATAACACCGGTGCTAAAAGCTCTCCACTGGCTGCCTATTAGTTTCCGGGCACAGTACAAGGTGTTGGTTATGACCTTTAAAGCCCTACATGGCTTGGGTCCAACTTACCTCCGGGACCGCCTCCTTCCGTACGACCCTCCCCACACACTTCGATCCTCCGGGAGGAATCTGTTACAGCCTATGAAAACAAGGCTGTCGGTGACCTCCCAGACGGCCTTCTCTGCTGCTGCTCCCAGATTATGGAATGGCCTGCCGGACGAGATCCGTCTTATTACCACCTTAGACAGCTTTTAAAAAGCTGTCAAGACGGATTTTTTCCGGCAGGCCTTTCCTGAATAATTATCCCGGCCCAAGACTCAGCTGCCCTTTCTAGGCTATGGTTGTATGTTTTAATTTTTTTTTTCTTCTAATTTATATATATTTTAATTAATGCATGTTTTTAATCCTTCGTAATTTAATATTATTTTAAGGGGTGGGTGGGCTAGGGTATTGTGAGTATGGGGTTTTTATATTGTAAGCCGCCCCGATTGCGTTGCAGAGGGGCGGGATATAAATAAAATTTTATTATATTATTATTATTATTAATATGTAGCTGGGTTTTTGAAGTTTTCATTGAGGTGTGCCTTTGTTTTTATTTTTATCTTGTTTATTTTTAATCTTTTAATTTTTATATATTTATGTAATTTTAGACTTCCTATATTGTGATGTTCTGAATGGTTTTTAAACTGTATTTTATTTGCTATTTTGTGAGCTGTCTCGGGTCCCTTCTGGCAGAAAGGCGACATATAAATTAAATAAATAAATACGGGGGTGTGTGCCATAATTATTCATACAGAGTAGTATGTATCTCCAGGGCACCTAAGACTGAGGTGCAATTTGAGGAACATTTGAATACCCCTAAAAAACCCTAAAGGCACCAGATCCCAACTGATCTTGGATGTTAAGCAGAGTCAGCTCTGGTTAGTACTTGGATGGGAGACCACCAGTGAATACTAGGTGCTGTAGGCTCTATTTCAGAGGAAGGAACTAGCAAAACCACCCGTGAGTATTCCTTGCCTAAGAAAACCCTGTGAAATTCATGGAGTCACCATAAGCCGACAGGCCCTTTGAAGGCACACCCACACACAAGATCTGACCTTGCTCCCTTTTCATCAAATGCTGCAAGCTAGAACTTCCAGACATGGGGAAAGGTGCCTTTTTGAACTGTCATTCCCAGAATCTCCCTGGGAGTGGCAGCCCAAAAAGAAGAGCCTTCCCCAAGCCCAGAAAGACTGCCTAGGAATACCAGATGTGCTGTAAACTCTATTTCAGAGGAAGGAATAGGCAAAACCACCTCTGAGGATTCCTTGCCTAAGAAAACCCTATGAAATTTATGGGGTTGCCACAAGTCGATAGGTGACTTGGAGGCGGACGCGTGCGCACACACACACACACACACACACAAATAGGCAATCAACCTCCAGGGCAGTTGAAACTGAACAATCATTACCAATGAGTAATCATTCTCCCAAAGCAATGTTGGCTATTACAGCTAGTATAACAATAAAAACGAATCACAAAGCAAAAATAATATAACAAGAAGCCAAAATAAACATTCAAACAGAAGCCAAGCCAACACTCACCGATTATTTTTTTCTAAAAAGCCTTGACTCAGCAATAGAAGGCTATGCATTAAAGGACAAGACATATTGTGGAGGAAAAGAGGTTCTCCTGTCAGAGGATATTGACACAAAGAAAGCCCTTGTGCACCTTTATGGAAAGAAATGCTTTTCTCTCACACAGTCTGACAGCCAGGCTGCTGTATAGAATATGACCCCAAACCAGTGGTTCATACACTCTAATACAGAAAGTTTCCAGAAAGTTTACAAAGCCCTCATACCTCGCGCATGTAGTGAGGTAATCCCCCCGCCCCACCACTATGCATTTCAGACTGATGTTTTGGTTATCTGTCAGACTGGCCGTCTGTTGTTTTCTTCTCAGTGAGCAATTTAGGATGCATCCAGACTGATGAAAAAGACCAAAAAGTCCCAGATATTTTTCCTGTTCTTTCCAATATTGTTTTGGATATACATGTTGCCCCCACCCACCCTGTTTACGCAGGATCTGCATCCGCTGTTTCACTTACCTGCAGTGGGAGGGAGGTCACTCTAGGCATCTGAAGGGCCATAGAATCCCACTGAAGGTGGTCTCTCTAGGCATCAGATCCTCCACTACAACTCTATGGTCAACTTCCACCAGAATTTGACCATAGAGTTGTGCCAGATGCCTAGAGAGGCATCCTTTCTAGGCATTTTCTTTTTTAAATTTTATTTATTTATTTATTTATACCCCGCTCTTCAACCACAAGGCTATCAGAGTGGCTTACAAATTGTTTTAAGCAATAGCAATTTACACATCTACACTGCATTAAGCAGTTTCCAATGTGTGTTAGCTAATTGCCCCCATAAGCCAGGTACTCATTTTACCAACCTACGTAAGGATGGAAGTCTGAGTGAACCTTGGAGCCCGCTGGAATTGAACTTGCAATGTGGTGACTTGCAGTATTGGCATTTAACCACTGCGCCACCAGGGCTCCTTCAGAGTAATTCTGGGTCCTTCAGAGTAATTCTATGGTATAATATGGCAGTTTGCTACTATATGCAGTTTCACATATCTGTGTTAAGTCTGGGAAGTATCCCTCTTGTAAAAGGTGTGTGTGTGAACTGTACATACACATTTTGTTTGTCCCAGCTCAGTTTATTTCAACCCACAAGTATAACATCAAAAAGAACAGGAACAAACTCTGAGACTTTTCAATGAGTCTGGATACCCCTTATTGTATCAGGAAGCTCTGGTACTCCTCTGTTCCACTGAATGCAACCTTCACTTACTAGCTTAGTAGTTTGTGGTGTTATTCCCTATAAGCCATGACAAATATTATTATGCTGAAGCTTACAGTACCGTAAGCAAAACCCAAAACAAAGCCATGTTAGATTCCTTCCCCAATCAGTCAGTGGCAAGACTTATAAAAGCATTTTTCAACCACAGGGAACAGCCCTCACCATTGGCAATGCCAGCTCTCAGTCCTACAATATCTGGAGGGCCACAGTTTGACCATCCTGACCTAGATTAAGGTGTGTCCATTTCTCTGAAACTTCCTCTGGTGAGCTAAAAAGCAGGAGTCAGACCATGTGAGTCAGGACTAAGATCTTTATCACACTATACTTACAGCACTTGTAGTGCTATATTCCATTTTAATTGCCATGGCAATGTCCTATGGAATCCTGGGATTCAGGGAGACAGAATTAGAATGTTCATCCAAAGAGCTCTTGGGCCTCGCCAAACTACAAACCCCAGAATCTCAGATAGGACCATACAGGAGTACCATGCTGCTTAGACTATGGACTTTATGGCAAAAAATCGTGAAATTATGACATCATGGTAGTGTGAACAGGCCCCACCATCGCACAACGATGTCATCTTCACGTGGTTACTCCATGCCCCAGCTGGGAACATGGTGTTGCTTCTAATTGATGGAACAAGCCATCAATAGATCATCAATATAATTGCCCCCATAAGCCAGGTACCACTTTTTTTGTGGTATTGATGGCATGTGAAACCATGTCCTGATGTAATCGTGAGATTACAGTGTGAATAGGTGGTCCCCAGCAAGAAAACCTCTGGGTTAGAACATGATAACAAAGCACAGGACATTCTTTTTATGAACTGTCCCGTTTAGTTTCAACATTTTTAGATTTTTTGTTTCAGTGCTTATGTGTTCATTTATTTTCTTAATTAAGGTGTTTTTGGAGTTTTAAGTGCACTCGGGTCTTGTGAGAACTGCCAAAGTCTCACCCATGCTAAATGGAGGAAGTAAACTCCCATTCTTAAAGTTCTAGTGGTCATCATGTGATAATTCATGGTGTTTTTTTCACATGATTACAGTGACGTATGATAGTTAGTGTAATAATGCCACAATGTTCCACTATCCTCATTCACAGAATTACAGCATTTTTAGATGCTAGTCTGATAATGTCCTATGTATGAATACTATTATTGTGGGACAGAATGCAGGAGAGTAATCCTACAGCCATGGAACTTTTACAGCCACATTAGAGGTCCATTTAAGATTTAAGCATCACATAAGACATCACCATGTTGGCCCTGGGGCCACAGATGGCTGCTGAGGCTGGTTTTATAGCCCTTGACCTACCTAGATTCTTATGGGCCACTTTTTTTCCTGGCACAGAATGTGTGAACTGCCTCTCTTGGAAGCCCCCACAGAAAAGATCCCCTTGCAACCTGTTTAAAATATGAATTATGTTTCCTATGGGGTCTTTCAAGAGAGCAGTTCACCCATTACATTGATTAATTTAAAAAAAAAAATCCCCCAAAAGGGGGTTGAACTAGATGCCTCAGTTCTGGACACATCTGTATTTGTTTTGTTTTTCAGTTTTTGGCACTCTGTGTGCCCTCTGGAGGGTTCCAGGGGCAGAAGCTGCCCACCCCATGTTATGAGCAAAGGCAGGGGTAGTCTAGATGGTGAAAATAATCCTAACAGAATTCACAGAGAATACCTTTTGTCCCAACAAGATCCAACCAAGATTCTTTTTGGAAGGAGGGCCCCCCAAAACTCCATTTACTGTGTGTGAATAGCCCTCATGGCATTTCCCAAGGTTTTTTTTTTTTAATAATGTGTGGAAATGTGCATTATTGCTCATCGCAGCTCCTTCTTGCTGAGGGAAGTGGAAAGCTAATTGGTTGGATGTGGACAGGGCGTGGGCTGTCCAGCAATGAAGTGTCCAGAAGCGCCATTTTAGAGTTTCGCATTATCGATCATGCGCTTTTTTGCTGCGCTGAGGCAACCAAACAGTTTTTTTAAGCAAGAAGTCACACTTGTGGACCTTTGATTTACAGTTTTTAAAAAATACTGTGCAGCGGCAACAACTTGTGGAAAATAACAAAGCGAGTAATTCACTCTCAGCCACCATATTGATTAGAAAGCATGGCTGCGTGTGCACTTCAAACATGGATAGCTTCAAATACCACTGATTTTGCCAAAGGACTGTGGAGTCAAATGAATGCTGCTGTGAATTTGCATTAATGCACAGCAATCCACATTATGTATTCATGTCTAAACAAGCCTGCAGCCAAGGAAGACACATCTGCTGCTACATTACTGTGGTTGCCAGATGAACAGAGGGCTCCTTTCCCGTTAATGGCTATACAGAAGAGGGACATTCAGCAACTGACAAGCACCCACACACACACACTTACCTTGTTGAAATTCCCTGTTCTACACAACTGTTAAAGGGACAGGAGCCTTCTTCCTTATTTCCTTTGGCAACTCTACACATTACCAGGGATTGTCAAGAACAGGAAACAGAATCTGCATTTCTTGGGGTTCACAACTCCCACAAGTACCTGCTGTTCCATGAAGGAGTCACCTCAACCAGCCTCACCACAGAATGAAGAACATGTTTCTCAAGGCATGAGAGACATTTCACTGTTCTAGTCATTCAGCATGGATTCCTCACCCACCCACCCACCCACCCACCCACCCCCAGTTATGGCTGGAATCCTGTTGGATTGTCCCAACTAGACTTGACAAGCAATTGTTGGACGGTGAGTCAACATGCTAATTCAATGGCTCTGCTCTAGCTGGGAATCTCTCTCTCTCCCTCTCTCTCTGGCTTTTCTTCGCAAACGAATTCTGTGCTTATTATTTTAGAGGAGTACCTTCATAAGAGTATCCTGACGAATCTTCCAGCCAACTCTCCACAGGCTTCCAATGAAGGGGATGGGAATAGGTCCAGAGGGAAACTTTCGGCATGCCCAGAGAAGCTTTGTAAACTGCACAACCAGGAGACAGATACCCCCAGCAAGCAGAAATCCACCAATCCCCATCATTATTAGACCGTCCTCTCTCTTTCTCTCTACTCAGTAGGTTCTTCAGAGATGTCTTGGAGCAATAGTTCCTTTTGGGGCTGACTTCTTGGTTCTTCTCAAAGCTTCATCACATCCAGCTTAGGCTTGGCTTATATCCGACTGCATCATATGGAACAGATGCTCACTAGAGATACGCTGTAATTAGGAAGACAAAACAATCCAGTATTTTGGCATCCTTTCAGGCTCATTTACAACCTAGGAATGCGGCCTTCATCATATAAGCTGCTTCAGCACGTGCAAGGTTGAATTGTTAGATGCTCTGATACAGCAAGGAAGATTTTAATTGCCACTGGAACAGGTGAGCTATTGTAAAAGGTGGGTTGTTTTTTTAAAAGGTGCTCTTTCTAGGTTTTTGTACAGCCCTGAAGTAAATGGCAAGTCTATAGCCATGCATTTTCTGGATTGCTTGCTTGCTTGATTATGTCTGGAATTCTGTATCAGCTATTTGGGGCTTGTTTCTTACACTGCCAGGAAACCCCACACCTAACTTGTAGCTACAGTAGCCCCCTAAAAGCCACACACACTGGTTTTGTCTGATTGTAGATCGGCATATCCCACCACATTGTAATCCACATCGGAATAAAAGGGCTTTCCTGTGTTGATCATGTGTCCTATACATCGTACTATTTCTGGTCATGTGGCCGGGGCTGTTTCAGTTTTGTTTCTTTTTTCTGTTCACTTGTGCATGTGAATTAGTGGATATATGTGCTCATCTAGATATGCACACCATTGAAATTTAAAAAAAAAACAACACCAAAACGGAGACCCATCCACCAGATGTCAACCCCAGCTTTGCTCCAAAGCCAATCTCAGCCACCACACAGCCAAAAATGCAGAGCAAACAGTGAATCTTACGGATCTGGACTTTCCTGCAGAAACCCTGGGTATCAGTTACACGATAGTTTTTATTGCGGTAATTTGTGCTGTATCCTTGTTCTGCACCAGTACTGCATCGTTTGCATGATTTATTGCTTAATTGATCTATCGGTTTAGTTTTCAGCTGTTTTCCGCTTTGATATTCACACACAGACTGAGGCGGGGGGCGTGGCCTCCAAGCACATCCTCTGATTACCACAGGAATGCCTAGTCTCTATTCCTATAGCATGGAGTGTCAGCCAAACACGCATACACACACAGGCTAGTTTGGGATTCTTCAGCTGGCTGCAGCCAAGCACAAAGATACCTGGGGAGTGAGGGAGGGAAGGAAAGGAACACGATCTCATCAGGGGAGATGAAGAACATTCACACACAGAGACAAAAAGGCTACCGTACCTTGGAATTCTTCAGTTGGCTGCAGCCAAGCATGAAGAGACCAAGGAGTGAGGGAGGGAAGGAAAAGAACGGGATCTCATCAGGGGAGACGAAGAACATTCACACGCAGAGACAAAAAGGGTACCTTGGAATTCTTCGGCTGGCTGCAGCCAAGCACGAAAAGACCAAGGAGTGAGGGAGGGAAGGAAAGACACACACACACACAAGGCTAGCACTCACAGTCTTTTCCGTGGCTGGAAACAACAGTGGATGGATCTTTCCTCCATCCCCTCCTTGTCCAAACCCCTCCCTGGTGAGTTCAACCAATCATGGCAAAGCTCTGCTGTGAACGTATCGGAAAGATTGCTGGTAATTCACACAGCACATAGTGTAATGGTTGTTCAGACTATCAAAAATGTGCTACTTTTCAAAAAAGTCGGGAAAAGTCCCGAAATCCTTTCTTGCGTTACTAATGGGTTTTTGTGCCCCCCTCCTTCTGAAAGAGGCGACTTTGTGCCGCAATGCATGTAAACAATTAGGAATCTTGGCGAATTCTTCACAGGGTTTTTTCATCGTGTAACCAAGCCCCTGGTGAAAATGTGCATCATTGAAAACATTGTGTGTCAATTGTGCCACAAATATGGGGGGGAGGTGTTTTGCCCATGTAGACAGGCCTTTGGTTAAGCATACTTAACTCAACTAAGTAACTTCTCCAAGCCCGACCCCCCTCCAGAAAAACCTGAAATGTCATTCACCCATACTGTTGCCAGCAGAAAGGACCTCTTCCTCCTGCCTGAAAAGGTAGGTTGGGATGGGGGAGTTACAATTGTGGCAATAGTGTCAAAATTGTGACAGAGGGCCTGTCTATACAAGGCAAAAAAAAAAAAAAACTGGAGTGCCTCGCAGTAATGGCATTTTGCAGCAGCAGCAACTTGTCTTAACAGTGTTTTTGGCCCCATAAGACCCCATAAGCTTTGCATGCAAGGTGGCAGCCATGAGTGATTTACTTGCATTTGTATTTACCTCAATTTGCCATCACCAAACTTTTTTTAAAAAAAGAACAATGTCTAAGGTGTGCTAGAGCAATTTTTCAATTTAACAGGAAAGCAAAAAGAAACAAAACAAAAAAACACCACTTTGTTTTATGTTAGAGATCACTCACTAAGGTAAAAAATCCAACGTTGCAGCAGTGGGCACTTGCCCTGTTAGGAACCCCCACTCCCCACACTTACCTGGCCAATCAGCTTTGTGCTTCCTCTCCTGTGGGAAAGCAATTCATTTTGAATCTCTTGTCTCAATGAGCAGGAATGCACACACCCCTTGCTGAAGCTATTAAGGCTTTTCCTGTGGTGTTTTTGCAGATTTGGGTCCCCCTCCTTCCGAATACAGTGGATTGATAAGGGATCCCCTTTAGACAGGTTGTATTCCCAGCAAATTCCATGAGGATTATTTTCACTGTTTTGATAACACCTGAGTAGTAATTGTGAGTATGAAACAGTTACCTAGATTTACTCATCATTAAGTACTCCATATTCATGACTGCTACTTAGTCACTGTTGTGACACTTGCCACAATTGCAACTCACCCCCACCCACCCCCCAAAAAAACTTCTTTACTGGCCACTAGCTGTATGGGGACAAGGAGATCCATTCTGCTGGTGATTAGAGCATGGCTGAATGATGTTTTTATCAGGTTTGGGGTGGTCGGGCCAGGAGAGGATACTTAGGACTTTTTCGGATGGTGATTTGTAACGCAAGCAGCCTTGTCCCCATTGCGAGGCTGCTGTGCGGCAGGGGGGCCGTTTTGGATGACGCTGTCCCCCTGCCGATACTGTTCCAGAAGAGCTGGGAGGCTGCAGCACCATATTTGGCGATTTCCTAATCACGGTCAACTTCCGTGATTTGGAAATCGCCAAATATGGCGCTGCAGCCTCCCAGCTCTTCCAGAACAGTATCGGCAGGGGGACAGCTTCATCCGAAACGCCCCCCCCCCTGCCATGCAGCAGCCTCGCAACGGGGACGAGGCTGCTTGCGTTACAAATCGTCATCCGAAAAAGGCCTTAATTAACTATACTCAAGTGTACTTAACTATGCGTAACTCTATAGTTAAATAGCTGATACTCCTATATTTATAACCAGTTTTCCCACTAAAAATAGAACTCCAGGTGGCTAACAGATTTCTTAATAATGAATTCCTTAATACCAAACCCTTTGGTTAAAAACAAATTAACCAGTAAAACCATTGGTTTTATTGACTGGGCAAAATGAATCTGTTTATCTGACGCTCAATACCTTCAGACTTTCCTCTGTTAAAAATGCTTGCGGAATTTTACCTTTGTGAACCCCCATATCCAGACACACTGACCCGATCTCCCCCACTCAGGTAAATTTGTAGAATGACTTTTAATTATTCATTTGCTTTTACCCTTCCCTAATATTACAACACAGTTCTCAATGCAAACAAGTGTATCAATTTTTTTATGTGAATTTGAATGTACTTAAATATATATTTTTGAATAAACATGCACTTAAAATGTGTGTTTCATTATATATATATATATATATATTTTCTGTGCATTTATTTTTCAAGGATTACAAATTAATTCAGAATAGACATGAACATAGATTGAAAACAGACACATTTGTTGGACTGAAACCCCATCCTCTATCTTTATGCTAATTGGCCCAAACTTTAAAAGATGGGTGCAGATTTGCTTCTTATATGTTCAAGAAAATAATAGGTACTCTCACACAGAGAGATGCCAAAATTAATTTTCAAATTCCTGACACAAATGCAAATGAACGGAATTTGCTTTCCATCATGTGGTTCGTTAAAGCTGAACAAAGTTAGGAAAGAGAGAAGCATTCTGAGATTGGCACATGCTTGGCATGAATATTGGAGGGAGGTAACTGGGGAACTTTGCAGACGCTGCTTGGAAAACATGATGTACACTTCCCATGTGTGCAGACATCTCATCTGTTCAGCCAACAGTTCAGGGATGGTAAAAGAAAGACTCCACTGCTCTTTCTTTGGGATTACCTTCTAAAAGGCTACCTTAAAATTTCATCATGCTTGGGGAAATGGAGAACATGAAATGATGGCTGGAATGCTGTTGGTTAATTTTGCATGTGTAATTTCCTCTATGGAAGCAGTTGGATATTTTTATCCAATGTGGAACATCTATATTTAGTTTAAGGTTGCAGAAATGGAATTGTGCATACAGGTGCACCTTGTGAATGCAGATATCAGAAATAGACTGCCTCTGAACATGGACACTTTTTAATCTTTATGGGATAATAGCCATTGGTAGAGCTACCCCATAATTTGTCTAGGATTCCCCTTCATCTGGCATGTGATTAATTCCCATTTAAGCTAGTGGTCAGCTCTTGTGGCAGCAAGTTCCTTCAGTTAATCATGTATTGTGGGGGAAAGTGCATACTTTCTTTTATCTGTCCTGAATTTCTTGCCCATCATTTTCTTTAGGTAATCCTGAATCTTGGTTTTATGAAAAATGGAGGCAACCCCCCCCCAACCTTCTCTGTTCACATTATTCACACTGTTCATGATTTTATAATATTTTATCATGCCCCTCCAATCTAATAATTTGTTTATTTTTTTCTAAACAAAAATAGAATTCTTTCCCATTTCCAAATAGAGATTGTTCCAATCTCCTGGTAAATTTTGGTGCACTTTTTTTTTTCACTTCTTTCAGCCTTTTAGAGATATGGCAGCCAGAACCTATACAACAAGGTTGGGCAAATGTGTGGGGGCAGGGGTCAATTTTCCCCAAGTCTCCACTCATGGGACTCTCCCTACATACCCATGCAGCAAGCCCAAATACTTCCATTTTTCTCTGTAATACCTCTCAAAATGGTGAGAGGAAGTATGATTGTGTCACTTCCTGTTGCCATTTTGAGAGGGACAACAGAGGAAAAGAGGGGTATTCGTACAAGAATCTCTGGGGCTAGTGGTGGTGGTCTGTGAGTATTTTGTGAGTTGTCATGCCTTTGGGGACCTTTGTGTTTGTGGGCAAAAATTATCCCCAAATCACTGGGGGTTGTGCGGCTTTGGGGGACTAGTGGGGGTCTTCAGGGGCTACAAAAGTGGAATCTAGGGATTGTGTGTAGCCCATGGGCCACACTATGATTCCCCCCTGCTGTACACAGTGTTCCATATGCATCTATTCTTTCAGATGTCTATAAAACACAAAGTGATACCACTTTATCTTCAGTCTCTCTCTTGGTGAATCCCCAGCATAAGATTTGCCTTTATGCTTCCTGCTGACCTGTCCATTGAGACATCCATAACAACTCCAAGATTCTTGGAGAGATCCAAACTATTGAGATCCCAGAAATGTATAATGTCATTGTAAATTGCCCAAATAAACATAGAGTCATAGAATCATAGAATTGTAGAGTTGGAAGAGACCACGAGGGCCATCCAGTCCAACTCCCTGCCAATTTGTCAATATCCTTTTTGAATTGTGGTGCCCAGAACTGGACACAGTATTCTAGGTGAGGTCAATCACCTAGAATCATAGAATCATAGGACTTTATCAGACGCATCAAATATGGCATCATAATGATGCCACAAAACTGCGAAAGGGTGTGCATATCAGACGACGTCGCCCTTTTGCGGTTATGTCCCTGCCAAAACCCATACTTTTTAATTGATGTCTTAAGCCATCAATTGATCCTCCCTGCCGGTTTTTTTGCCAGCATAGCCGGCATGTGAAACCTCACGTCTTTTTTTACTGTACTTACCTCGTCAGTGGCCAGTCCGGCGCAAAAAATTCCTATTGAGATCACGACATCCAGGTAAGTGACACACTTTTTATGTCCCTCCCTGTGTTACTTGTAAATTTTAAAGTGTGTTTTTGTGCCTTTCTAAACCTTTTAAGTGTTGTTGTTTTTTTAATTTCCCACGCAATGAAGTCTCCCAATATTTCATGGTATTTCAAAGGAGGAAGTGAACGGAGCTGTGTTCATTTCCATTTTCATTGCTGGAGCTGCTTTTGCTGGGATTAGAGGTAAGTGTGGGGAGAGCGTTCTTTTTATGACATAAAAATTGATATTTTTTTATGCCAGCAAAAGAACGCTTTAAAGGGAACAGATGCCAAGCATAGTCAGACATGCATTCTAGACTTTAGGAGAGCTGATTTCAATAAACTCAGGGAAATACTGGGGGTGATCTCATGGTCAGGAATACTTAAAGATAAAGGAGTTCATGAAGGATGTGAGTTTCTAAAAAGTGAGATATTGAAGGCACAACTTCAAACAGTTCCAGTGAGGAGGAAATAGGGAAGGTGTCGAAAGAACTATCAACTGAGCTAAAACTTGAAAGGACATGTACAAGAAATGGAAAAAGGGAGAAATCACCAAAGAAGAATTCAAAAAATTGCCAGCTCATGTTGAGGGAAAGTCAGAAAAGCAAAACCACAGGTGGAGCTCAGGCTTGCTAGAGAGGTTAAAAACAATAAAAAGGGTTTTTGTTTTGTTTTTGCTATATCCGTAGCCAAAGGAAGAAGAAGGAAATGGTAGGGCCACTCTGTGGAGAAGATGGCAAAAGGCTAACAGGGGACAGAGAAAAGGCAGAACTACTTAACACCTTCTTTGCTTCAGTCTTCTCCCAAAGGGGGAACAGTGCTCAACCTGGGGAAGATGGAGCAGATAATGCAGTAGGGGAAATACAGCACAGAATTGGTAAAGAGGTTTACAGGGCCAGATGAACTTCATCCAAGGGTATTAAAAGAACTGGCAGAAGTAATCTCAGAAACACCGTCAATAATCTTTGAGAATTCCTGGAGAAAAGGAAAGGTCCCAACAGACTGGAAGAGGGTAAATGTTGTCCCCATCTTTAAAAAAAGGGGGGGGAGAAGACCCAAATAATTACTGCCCAGTCACCCTGATATCAATACTAGGAAAGATTCTAGAGCAGATCATTAAACAGACAGTCTGTAAGCACTTAGAAAGGAATGCTGTGATCACTAAAAGTCAATATGGATTTCTCAAAAACAAGTATTCCAGACAAATCTTATCTCTTTTTTTGATAGAGTTACAAACTTGATAGATGAAGGAAATGCTGTGGATGTAGTGTATCCTGATTTCAGTAAGGATTTTGACAAGGTCCCCCATGATATCCTTGCAAAAAGGTTAGTAACCTGTGGGCTAGACAACGCAACTGTTAGGCAGATTTATAATTGGCTGACTGACAGCACCCAATGGGTAGTCACCAATGGCTCCTCTTCGTCCTGGAGAGAAGTGACCAGTGGGGTGCCACAGGGGTCTGTCCTGGGCCCAATGCTATTCAACATCTTTATCAAAGACTTGGATGAGAGAATAGAGGGTATGCTTATCAATTAGCAAGTGACACCAAATTAGGAGGGGTAGCTAATACCCCAGAGGACAGGATCAGAATCCAAAATAACCCTAACAGATTAGAAAGCTGGGCCAAAACTAACAAAATGAATTTCAACAGGAAGAAATGTAGGATACTACACTTGGGCAGTAAAAATGAAATGCACAGATATAGGATGGGTGACACCTGGCTTGAAGGCAGTACATGTGAAAAGGATCTGGGAGTCTTAGTGGACCACAAGCTGGACATCAATCAGCAGTGATACAGCAACTAAAAAAGTCAATGCGATTCTAAGCTGCATTAATAGGAGTATAGTGTCTAGATCAAGGGAAGTAATAGTGCCACTCTATTCTGCTTTGGTCAAACCTCATCTGGAATACTGTGTCCAGTTCTGGGCACCACAATTCAGGAAGGATATTGAGAAGCTGGAATGTGTCCAGAGGAGGGCGACCAGGCTGGTGGGTGGTCTGGAAGCCATGTCCTATGAGGAATGGCTTAGGGAGCTGGGCATGTTTAGTCTGGAGAAGAGAAGGTTGAGAGGGGACATGATAGCCATGTTTAAGTATTTGAAGGGATGTCATACTGAGGATGGAGCAAGCTTGTATTTTGCTGCTCCTGAGACTATGACATGGAGCAATGGGTTCAAAGTACAGGAAAAGAAATTCCATCTAAACATTAGGAAGAACTTCCTAACAGTAAGAACTGTTTGGAAGTGGAATACAGTGCCTCAGAGTGTGGTGGAGTCTCCTTCTTTGGAGGTTTTTAAACAGAGCCTGGATGGCCATCTGTCGGGAATGACTTGATTGTGTATTCCTGCATGGTAGGGGTTGGACTGGATGGCCCTTGTGATCTCTTCCAACTCTATGATTCTATGATAAAGTCACTAGAGTTGGAAAAGACCACAAGAGCCATCCAGTCCAACCCCCTGCCTTGTAGGAATACACAATCCAACAGATGGCCATCCAGCCTCTGCTTAAAAACCTCCAAAGAAGGAGAATCCACCACACTCCCAGGCAGTGTATTCCACTTCTGAACAGCTCTTACTGTCAGGAAGTTCTTCCTAATGTTTAGGTGGTATCTCTTTTCCTGTAGTTTGAATCCATTGCTCTGTGTCTTAGCCTCTGGAGCTATATCTCATGCTTTTTCACATTTTCAGAAAACTGCAAAAGGTTGATCGAGCAAGACTTCCTCTTATATAAGCCACTGACTTTTCCTCATGGGGACTTCTTCATTTACATATATAATGGTTGGCGATTTCTCTCATGGGTTTTGTGTGGTAAGCTCCCTTGTCTAACAGACAGTCTTCCAGTCTAAAACAGCTACTTGGCAGCAAATTTGGGTTATCTAATAAAGCAAGAGTGGGCAACTGTGAGAGACTGGGGGGGTCACATTAGCCCCCCAGAAGAACTTGGAGGGCTGTACCTCCCACTGTACCTCCCCTGCCATAGAAAAAATGTCTCCAATGCTCTCTGTGGGTGTTTTCACCACATTTTTAGGCCTAGGAAAGGCCTTTTGTTAAGAAAAAAACAACAGGAAGTGACCAGAAGTGACTTCCGGTTTACTTCCTGTTTGTAAAATGCCTCCCTTGGACCTAAAATGTCCCAGCCCCCACTCCCAAATGCCCACACAAACTCTAAAGGACATTTGGGTCAAGAAAAATTGCAAAATTATTGTTTAATTACCTCTGGGGCACCTAAGGCTCACAAAATCAGCCCTGGAGGGGTGCGGGCAGCATACTCATTGCACACGCCTGTAAGAAGGACACCAAGATGGAAACTGCCTTCAGTAGATGGATGTGCTCTGCTCAGAGAAAGGGGCTCTACACAATGTGGAGACTTCCATCTTCCCATACCACTGTCCTTCCCATGCCACAGTTCACACCACTTAGCAAGAGCACCCAGCCTCTCTGGTCAGCATAGCATTTTTATGTGTGTAAGTAACATGTTAATAGGAATGCACAAATTACTTTCCATCTATTGCAGGCAGCAATCCAATAAGGAATCAGCCACAGCCATCCTGTGTCTCCATTTAACCCATTCTCCAAAATGGCTTTTCATCTCACGGACATACACATTGACTTTTATATATTTTAGCAGTCAAAACAATATATAAACAATTCAAATGTGTACACCCCTTCATATGCAACCTATTTGGTTTGTATGCATCTCTTTACATATATCTGGGTGTCTATTCCTCTCAATGCAGGCGTCTTGCACAAAATGAATATTGCCTGTTATTTGTATGCATCCCTTTACATCTTTCTCAACATAACCCTGCATTCTATTGGAACACTCATCTAGAAGTTTTGAATCCATGCAATTTGCACATATGTTGACTTATCATTCAACAAATAATTTAGTGGGTTTTCTCTGGTTGAGAATACTAAGAAGATTCAGGCCATAGCGTCTTCATTGTATTAGTATTCTCTCCCTGACATCCATCTGTTGTTATTTGCCATGCGGATGGCTTTGAATTATGGCTACCCGATGCATAACAGACCACCAAGAGCCTCAGTCATCTGCAGCCCTGCTCAGGACTTGCCAACTCAGGGCCATGGCTTGCTTTATCGAATCAGTCCATCTGTAATGTGGTCTTTGGCCAAGATTCTAGATCAGCAATTTAGTTCAGTATACAGGTCACCCTTCCCCATATCTGCAATACCAGTAACTGCAGTTTCATTTAACTTTAGTTGGAGCGGGTCTCTCTAGGCATCAGGAGGGTCTCTCTAAGCATCTGGAGGTCCTCCAGCACAACTCTATGATCAATTTCCAGTGGAATTTAACCATCGAGTCATGCTGGAAGACCTCCTGATGCCTAGAGAGGCATCCTCTCTAGGTATTTTCTAGATCCTCCAGCATGATTCTATGGTATTCTATGGTGGTTTGCTATTATCTGCAGTTTCCCTTATAAACCGTAAGTCTGGAGATGTATCTCCCACCAATCTGGGAGGCCAACTGTACTTAACTAAGTAGTGTCTCCTGGACCAGCCACCTGACCCCAATCCTTCCTTACCAGGCAGCAGCCACTGTGAACAATGGTGGTCCATTCTCCTGTCTATCGGAACACAGTAGGCTGATATTTCCACTGCCCTCCTGCTAGCAATCTTCAGTGCAACATACAAAAGCAGGATCACTGTTGCAATTCCTCCTCACACCAGAAATTGCTGGCAGAAGTAGGTGGAAATGTCAGTCTGCTACTATCACGGGTCAGCCCCTGTTTCCAGGCATCAGTGCACAGCTGACAAGAGACAGACAAGCTTGCAGTTCTGGGAGTCAGGCAAATGGAAACCATCTTGCAGTTCTGAGACACTTGCCTGTTTGTGAAGAAGTGCAGTCAAAAACCAGTCTGATAATCCAGGAAACTGACAAGCAGCAAAGGTCAGGCAGTTCGAGGTCCAGAATCCATGCGAGCAAGAAAGCAGAGGGTCCAGGTGTAGAACAGCGAGGTAAGGGCCAGGGAAACACACACTGTTTCTGGCCGTGGGCTACTACCCTCTGCCCTCCTTGTCAAGGCAGAAACTAGCTGGCTCTCATTTCTGTCATGACAAGCTCCTGGCGTGCCTGTGTTTGCCTGTCCTCCTGCTAGGCTGCTGTTCACCAGGAGATGCTGACTCCTGGCCCATGACAACTGTGTCCCAGTGAACAGGAGAACAAACCACCATTACTCACAGTGGTTGCTGCCAGATAAAGCAGGACTGGGAGACCTTTACTCTCCCAATGTATTCCCTACACTATTGCCATGATCGTGAAAATGTAGGGATGGTAAATACTAATCAGTTACGGATGCATAACTCTCAGTACACGTTTGTAACTGCGACCATGAGTTCCAGTCTGCCTCTTCCCCAGCTGCCTTCCACTCTACCAAGCATTACTTTACCACCTCCATTACAACAAATTTTTAGTTTTGTGTGGCTGAGGGATGTCTGTTAAGGAATCACACAAGAGGAGCCAGTAGTACTGGTCGCAGGTAGCAGGACCACTAGTTGTTCCCCCGTCTGGGTGTCAGTACCACACAAGGGGCACCAGACCGGTTTTCTCGAAAACATCCACTCCTTTCCACTTTTCCTTCAACCAGGCATTGTGTGATCTACTAGTAATGACAGTGAGGTAAGTAAAGAGCATTTAAACCTTATAATTTGTCCTATTTTACCCCTGTGCCTGCCAGTCTCTGCCTGGTAATTATCCCTGGCCTGCCATAGTTAGAGCTGATTTAATCATTTAAATGGGTACATTTGAGGACACAGTCTTCCCTCATCATGAAAAAAGGTATGGCATGCCCAGCCCTGCATTTAATTACTGTACAGAAAGATATTTTATTGACGTTAGTATTTCAAGGCACTTCACTGTCTTCAGCAGGAGACCAAGATCCCAGGCCCTTTCACAGTACACAGTTATAGTGCTATGATTCCACTTTAAGCGCCATGGCAACATTCCAGGGCATCCTAGAATTTACAGTTTAGGGAGGGAGATTTAGAATTCTCAGCCAGGGAGCTTGGGTGCCACACCAAACTGGAAACAACACACAGGGATGTTGCCATGACGCCTGAAGTGGAATCATAGTGCTACAATTGTGTAGTGCGAATGAACCCTGCTCCAGAGAGTAGGGACTTTTTCCAACAGGGGGAGAAACAAGGAGGTCGGGAGAAGAACGGGGCTGTCACACTTACAGTGCCCCATTTCAGACAATGCCATCCTCCTCCCAATCTTCCCCCGTGCTTCCTCCATGCTGCGGGCGCTGTTTTTTATTGATGGAAAACCTCTGTCAATAAAAAGTGGCGACTGCAGCATTGGGGAATATTGGGAGGAGGACAGTGGTGTCTGAAATGGGGCACTGTAAGCACAACAGCTCCGTTCTTCTCTTGACCTCCTCAGGAGTTTTCCCCCCATTTGAAAAAGTCCTAGGATACAGAGCAATGGATTCAAACTACAGGAAAATAGATTCCACCTAAACATTAGGAAGAACTTCCTGGCAGTAAGAGCTGTTCAGCAGTGGAATGCACTGCCTCTGAGTGTGGTGGAGTCTCCTTCTTTGGAAGTTTTTAAACAGAGGCTGGGTGGCCATCTGTCGGGAATGCTTTGATTATGTATTTCTGCATGGCAGAATGGGGTTGGACTAGATGACCCTACAGCGTTAATGGGCGGTCCTCTTTCCCCCCTCCCTGTTCTCAATGAGAAAACTTCTGGGTGAGAATGTTATTTCTTCTGAACCCTTTTTTACACCTCTTTACTGTTACTGCCTTGAGCTATAACTTTATAACTATATATTTGCATCCAGTTAGGTTAAAACAGCATATCAACAAATAAATTTAAGTCTTTTATTTCCACCCAATGTTTGTCCCTGTATTCTAGTATTGGGAAACACTCATTTTTCACTTGGGACTTTGTCAGACACACTAAATACGGCATCGTAACAACGCCACATAAATGCATCGCCCTTTTATGTTTATGTTATGTCCTGGCCAAAAACACATACCTTTTTATTGATGGCTGAAGCCATCAATAGATCCCTGGTGGTGCTTTAGCACCAGCATTGCTGTCCTGTGAAACCTTATGCCATTTAACTCACATGAATGGAGCGTCAATGGCTAGAACACTTCCGGGTGAGATCGCAACATCCTGGTAAATGACACACTTTTTATGACCCTCCTCAGTTTACTCGGGACTTCTAAAGTGTGTCCCAGTGCTTTTTAAAATGTAACTTTCTTATTTTTGTTTTCATTTTTGAAGTTCCCATGCAAGCATCTTCTCACAAGAATCTGCAGGATTTTGAAGGAGGAAGTGAACAGATCTCCATTCACTTCCTCTTCATTGCCAGCGAAGCCTTTGCTGGGAGAGACAGTAAGTGTGGTGGGAGACATTCTTTGGCTGGCATAAAAATTGATTTTTTAATCCTAGCAAAAGACCATTTTAAGGGGTTCATCTGATAAAGTCATTTGTCTATGGATTTCTGATTTGTTCTAAATGTTAATTTTTCCATTTCCATCCTGTCAATTAATTTCAGAAACTGGTCATGTATTGTTGGAAAGAGTCTGCAACATTTCAAAGGGGGAGTTCTTGGTCTACAAAAAAAAAAAAAACATCAGAGGGTGATCTTCCCCCCTCTCTCTCTGGCTTTTCTTCGCAAATGAAGATTCAGGAAGGACTCATCCTGCGCTTTCTGCAAGCATGCTGATGACTAAAAAGGCCAATCCGAGATAAGTCCGGTTGCAGAAAGCACAGCAGAAGGTCTCCTTCGGTGATGTTTTTGGATTGTGATTCTTTCTGTGATCTTCCACTTGCATGCAAACATGAAGTCCTTTACATAAAGCATGGCTACAACATCCCACCCACTACTCCCGAACTATCACTTTACAGATCAGGAAAATTTCAATCACTTTTTGCTGCGATGCAAAATCTGTCAGAATAATATCCCTTTAAGTGCAAAGAGAAAATGTTGGTGCAACAGACCACTCACTAGCAAAGCTGTAATGGATGTGTGCACAGCTGTAGCTAAGCAGAAGGTGACTAGCCAAACACTCCTATAAAGTTACACTCTGTGTGAGTTACTGTTGTGGGTTGGTGTTAAGGAGTGTTAGATATTTGGAGAATTGCTGTTGGATTTGTTATTGAGGTTTGCTGTGTATGTTCTTTGTACGTTTTTGTACTGGAACTGAAGATAAAGCCTCCAGAAGAGCCTTCTGTTTGTATGTCTTCTTATTGTGGGTGAAAGTGGGTCAAAGCAGTGCTATAGCCTGCTAGTTGAAGCCTTTGTTTTTCAAGCTCAGTTCTGCTGTGTAGTTTATCTGATGTTTGGCTACTTCCGAGTCTACATTGTCCCCAGGCTGTGCCAGGTACCTCTCAGTACCTCTTTGTCCACTCAGCCTATACTGAGTGGACAAAATCTTCCATCCCTAAGTGTTTAAGCACAAAGACATAACCAAGTTTTATATACGGTATATATATATATATATATATATATATATATATAAAGTCTCACAACATTGTTACTGTTTGTTTGTAACAAGAAATGTCTAATGGTTGCTCTACCTGTTACTTTTGTGACTAAAAATGCTTTGGGATGCCTTTAAAAAAAATCAGGCCACTTTCTTACCCTTTCAGATCTCCTTTTAAAATAAAAAGTAACAATAAAGGAATTAGTAATGGAACAAGGCACACAGTCGGCTGCAATTCTGGGGGAGCTGCAATTTGCAGTTAGTTACTTTGGGTGCTTCAAAATAGGTTACATAACCATTTAATTTAAAAAATAAATTTTCCAGAAGAATTGAAGGGTTATCAAAAGACTAGGTTCTGCTTCCACCAGCCTGCTTGAAAACAACTCTGTCTATACCCAATGTACAGAGAGTCCTCACCTTGCATCCAACCAAAATAGTTCTGTCCCTCCCTTCCGATATTTATTGAATGGTTGCATAACCTAATAATATGAAATGACTTCCAAATAGCCTAATAGCAATGTAAGGATTTCGTTCCTTCCACACCAGATAGTGTGATATATGCCATCACCTGCCACGTGCTATTTACTGTTCATCCTGGCTCATGTAGATAAGCCAGGTTTCTCAACCAGAGTTTCCTGGAACCCTAGGAAAGGGTTGCTAAGGGTGCTGTGAGATATTGAGATTGGGGGGAAAAAACCCATCTTTTTGAGCTGTAGATATAATAAATTTTAGGCAGGGGTTCCCTGAGACCTGAAAATTGTTCCAAGGGTTCTACCAGGGTAAAAAGGTTGAGAAAGGCTGAGATAAGCCCTTAGTCTAAATTGGGCCTAACTAGAATGGGCCTTATTGAATCACTAGAACTTATATGAGTGTTGACTTAAGCTCCCATTGATTCAATAGATCTACTTTAGTCAGGATTAATAAGTGGATTTTGTAAATCCCTCCCACTTTCCTCATTGAACAATTCAGTTACTTCCTGGCTGGTATTCTCTTACTGTACAGTACTTGCATTATGTCCCTCAGACCACTTTTCTCCTTATCTCTGCTCACATTAATTTCCCCAGGGTTTATGCTCCTTTTAATTTTCTTAATTGGGAGAAGGCATCCATGTTTTAAAGAAAGCCATCTTCACTTGGTTGTTAACCATATTGGCATCCACTTGAACTTGTTTGTTTGCAGGTTACCTGAGCTGTGGTGTACAAAGATATCTTTGCTTCTGTCATGGTGATTTCAGATAAGCTCCAGGCCATTTGAAGAGATCTGGCTTTCCTCCACCATTCTCCCTTTCCTTTCCATTTATAACTAATCATTTTTCTCTCTCTGTCCACTCAGTACAGGCACACTGAGAGGCACCTGGCACAGCCTGGGGACACACTAACCCAGGAATAGCCAAATAGCAGAACTGCACAACAGAAAGGGCACAAAAACAAAGGCTTCAGCTAGCAGCCATTTCACTGCACTGATCCACTTTCACACATAAAAAGACTTACAGACAGCAAGGTTCATCCAAAGATATCTGGAGGTCTTTATCTTCAGTTGCAGTGTAAACAAACACAATATATAATGCATCTTGTGCTTCGACTATATAGGAGTGTTTGATAATCAGCCCTATGCCTACCCACAGCTGTGATTAAACCCACTTCAGCTGTGCTAGTGCACGGTCTGTTGCTCCAACATTTTTCCTTTTGTACTTAAAGCAATATTATCCTTACATTTTCTTCCTTTAAAACTGAAGCTAATAATTTTTTAAAGCTAATCATGACTTTCTTGTCTACTACCAACTTAACCCAGAAGTTGGAAATGGCTAAGAAAGTCCAACATGGTGATAAATGGGATAGTAATAGTGAGGCCAATGCTCTGGAGGGTTGCCAGGTCCTCCCTGCCCTAATACCCCCACCCACTCTTCCAATAATCCATCAAATGGCTATATTGCATAAATTGGCTTATTACTGGCACTCCACGTGGTTGGTAGTAGACCAGGGATTCCCAAATAAAAGGACTCAAGGCTAGTTCAGAAAGCCTAAGGAAGTAGCCAGCCCAAATTCCTAAAAGACACGCCCATGTAGTAATTATGTGAGCCCCCCTTGGACTGGTAAGTTGGGGTGGAAATGGGCTAATTCTCCTGGATGTACATAGAAGTGTCATTCAATAACTCAATCAAAGAAGCTGGACACTCTTTGCTCTGCAAAACTGGCTTTCCTTCCCACCTCTCCTAGAACAATAAAAGGTTGCCTGACACCCATCAGTCTTAATGTTTCAGCAATTAGCAATAGTTAATATAGCCGAAGCTTCCATTGTCTAATTGTGGGAAATTCCATCTAACATTGTATTCCACTCATAACACCCCTTCAGGGGGAATATGGAGTATAAATATCACCCCAAAACACCATCAAGGTGTTAACAGTTTCTCCCACATCATCACTCTGTTGGTTTTCTGCATGACCCTCAGAGCTGCATTCTGACTAACTTCTGCTACACAAATCTCTGCTCTTTGGACAGGTATAATATAGCCCATCACCCCAAACTCTATTCCTCTATCCCAATACTTGTCTTCGATAGCCTTGTGTGAGTGCTTGAAGCTTGAGTGTATGTATGTGTGTGTTCCCCTAATTCTTTTTCAATAAAAACCATTTTTATTTTATTTCCTGGCTTAGACTCTCGTCAGTTACTACTGGTATACATAGGTCAAAAGATCTGCCATTATCCAACCTCTAGTAGCCACTATTTCAGCTAATTAAAATTTCCCATAGAAATATTGATTTTTGGTAGACATGCATGGAGTTTCCACATACCTCAGTAATTTGGGTAACAAGGTTAGCACTATTTGATTCCAAGCCAAAACCTAAGATGGTGGCCTGTCTACACTTTAGAAATACAGCCATTTGACACCACTTTGTCCACCGATAGTTCTAGCCTACGGAATCCTGGTATTTGTCATTTGGTGAGGCACCAGAGCATTCTGATAGAAAAGGCTAAATACCTCACAAAACTCCAAATACTAGGATTCCATAGGATAGAACTATGGCAGATAAAGTGGTGTCAACCTGCTTGTATTTCTGCAGTGTAGACAGGCACTCAGAGGGCAGGTTGGCAGGGAGGCTTGGCAGGAAGGCTAGATGTGCCTCTGGGTGGTCATAGAAACAGGCCCAATGGGTAGATTGGTCCAGAATTTGAATAAAACCCAGGTAGCCAGGTAGTATTGCATACAGAGCTTACAGGAAGGGAGTTTCATTTTTCAGTAGATGGGCAAGTGGAAAAATGCACCCAGTAGCTGAAGTAGTGCTACTGTATGCTGTGATTCCTGTTAGGAATTCCTGTTAGGACTGCCCGGGGGCCAAAAAGGGCAACAGTCCTGTGTTGTTAGGACTTCCGGGCTCTAAGACGGGGGCAAGACAGGGCAAATAGCCCATCTAGACAAGCCCATAGACTGTGATAGAGGATTCTGGCCTATAACTGTAACAGTACCAGCACCCTCTTGGTTGATGGAATTATGACAGCAACTAGTAACTTTCCAAATTCTAGTAGCCTTCATTGTAAAGAGGTAGCATAAAAATTCGTTTAAAGAAATCCATCCATAAATAAGACCTTACGATCAGTTGCTATATGGCTGCCAATTGTGTCTCTAAAGTTACCATCCAGCACTTTTCGTTTTGATTCTCATAATCAAGATTTTTTTAAATGATAAACTCATGGTTAAAAAAAAGAAAAAAAAGAAAGCATTTATTAAAAATACCAAAGCATTCTCTGTGTAACTTTGTTAGCTCGTCCAAGTACTACAAGCTAGTTGCCTGGCTGACTTCTAATTAATTTTAATTTGTGGGACTATTTCTTTCACATGTGCCAGATCATAGTCATCATTTAGCCAATATATGCACATGCAATTATTCTGGTTTCCATAGAGCCCAATGCTATGGACAGGAAGCCACTGCCAGGCATATAATATCTCCCTGATTCAGCAAGGGTGACACATATTGCGAAACCAGTTTCCAGGAGCACCACTCCAGCATGCTTCACTTGGCTCTGGTTAACTATTTTCCTGTTATTCCTGCTATCCCAGGTGGTAAGTGTATTTTTTTTATTAAACATCCACAAGAAGGCTAATTAATTAAATTAACACACACAAGGTGGCTAACAAAAGTGGCACAAAGGAATTATTAAATGGAAAACTGAGGCCGTAGTGAGCCGCCATTGTGGCCACACCAGCTGGGGGATTCTCAGAGTTGTAGTCCATGTTGCATACTGTCCAACATTTTACACAGGAAAATTGGGACACGCATAGCCAAGTAACACCAGAGAAATTTTATTAATGAGGAAGAACAGAAAAGGAGATGCTTCAGCAGTTTGCTTTTGCCTAAGCTTGCTGGGAAGGGCAAGATTCTACCCCTTCTTCTCTTCTCCCCCTGTAAACTACTTTTGCACTTTGGAATCCATTTGCAGCAATTGAAGTAAGCTGAGGAGAGAGGGAGAAAGCTACCATGGCCCTATTCTGTCTTGTCCCCTGCATATTATGCCATACCCATTTCCATTAGAATTGCTTCATGGGATTTGTTGTCTCTATTGCTTGCTAAGTGACACACAGTACTCAAGACAAGGTATGACTAGTGCAGAATAATGTAAGCTATTAATGTTTAGTGGCATGGGAGCTAGAATCCTATTAATCACATTACAGACACATTTACCTTTTTTTAAACAAATGTGTCACGGTGCTGAGTCATATTCAGTTTGTGATGGAATACAGTCCCAGGATCTCTACCTCTATATTTCATTTTATTTTCTAAGTACATAGCTTAGCATTTGTGTTTGAAATTGATTCATTCCAGCTTTGTTTTCTGTACTGTCAGGATCCTTTCGAAATGTACTAGCTGTGCCTCCCAGTTTTATTTCAATAAGGGTCTCCTTATTAGAGAGGGGTGGGCCATTTATCCAGTCCCAAGACCATGCTAGGGCCTCCATGTGGGTCCCAAAATGCACAGCTATTCTCATTTTTTAACAAAAGGTAATAACTGGGAGGAGGTCTAGAAGAGCCAGAGGTCTACAAAATGGGCTTGAGGACCCCATGAAGCTCCTTCATGGTTCTCACCCCAATCAAAATCATTGATAATTGTCTTAGGGCACCTCCATGAAACCATGCTCCAATTTGATGATAAACCATGAGGTCACTGTGATTTTCATTTTTCACAGCTTTTTAACATCTAATGGCCGAAATCCTGTGGTTAGTCCTAACTAGAGTAGATCCAATGAATCAATGGGATTTATCTTTGTGTTGACTCACCATTCAACAATGAATTGAATGGGTCTATTCAAGTTAGGATGTCAGCCAATGTTTGTTCTCCCCTGTTGTGATTGATTTTCTCTGCACCTTTTCCATTTTTTAAAAAAATTGTGTATCCACTGGGGTTTGGTTCCAGGACCCACTGTGGATACCAAAATCTGTGAGTGCTCAATTCCCATTATATACAATGGCATATTAAATGGTGCCTGTTCTATAAAATGGAAAAATCAAGGTTTGCTTCTTGGATTTTTAAAAAAATATTTTCAAGCCATGGATGGTGGAATCTGTGGGTGCCAAATCCATGGATACAAAGGGCCAACTGTACTTATTACTTACTATAAACCATCTTGGAATTTTTGAACTGAAGGTGGGGGGTAGAAATAAACTAAACCTGAGAGCATTTCTGTGAAATTTATTTGTAAACAACAACAAAATAAGACTGAGGGTGCTTCTAGTTAAGAGATTCCACTGCACACACTTCCCAGGCATGTAGGATTCCATAAACGTGTCTGAAGGATGGTTAAACCCGATGAAAAAAGGAGACTCATGAACTCTGGAATACAAGAAGAGGGAGAATAACACGAACAGTGCTTCTCATCAAACCAGCACTATCTTCATGCATGGTGTGTGGATTTCCATGTGCCGATTTCCATCCACACACAGTTAGGTAATCTATTAGAGAAAGAATTTCCTCTGCCAACAGCCAACGTGTCTGGCATTAATCCAGCACATCTGGTACCCACCATCCACAGAGATACATGTACTGTTCTCTTTGACAATGCCTGGTAGTCTAAAGAGACTACAAAGGTTAACCAAGGATGCCCAACAGTATTTGGCACTTGTTTAGTTCCCTTTCTCTCTTTTCATACACCGCCACCAGCCTACATACTCAAAACAAAACAAGTTCTAAATTACTTCCTGTTGAGTTTCTTGTGTTGCCATTGTGACTTCTCCTCTTCAAATTAAAATTATATTCCACATGGGCTCCCATACCTAGTGTGTCTAGAAGAATTCAATGGTTGTATTCAAAGAATCTTATCTTGTAGGATCCCTTCATAATCCCTATCACAACTGCTCTTTAGGGAGATCAGCTGCATGACATGAGTGAGAGGATAACAGATTTCCATTTCTTTATAACATCACATTCTGAGTGGCATCAAACCATTTACTGGAGGGGTGAAAATCCATGTGTGCTCTGCTGACTCCGTGGGCCACATTTCCTCCAGGAAAACTGGTCGGGATCTGGATCTGTCAATGAGTAGAACTAAAGCCAAAATGGGCAGGAAGACCCAATCCTTTGCTCTCTTGTTTTTCTCATTCACATACTTACACCCCATTCACTCACATCCAACCAAATATACATACGTACATCCTATTTACTTTGGACTGGATGGCCCTTGTGGTCTCTTCCAACTCTATGATTCTATTCTATGATTCTATCCGCAAACATTTCTCTCTCTCTCTCTCTCTCACATACACACACACACACACTAACAGTGGCCAAGATCCACTCAATGTCACTGGACTGGCAATGACTGGTGCATTTTAGGCTATATGGTGAGGGGAGGCAGAGCTTTGCTGGTCTCTAAGCCAGTCATTTATGCTGGTAGTGAGTGCAGAACTACGTGTGTAAAATATTCTTAGAAAAAATGTGGGTAGATCTGGGAGAAGCATCATGGGAGACTGTCACAAAACCATGTGACTTTTAGACCTTTTTGTATCCTACAAGAACTTCAAACAAGCCAAAAAGCAATTTCACAGACATGAATAGTTTTGCCAGGATCCTATATGACATATTACGTTACCTCACTTTATGTATAACTAGCTATGTAGCAGAGGCAGCAAGAAACAGTTTTACTGAATTGTGATAATGCATAACAGCAGGGATCTAGGAGTCTCAGTGGACAACAAGCTGAACATGAGTTAGCAGTGTGCTGCGGCAGCTAAAAAAGCAAATGTGATTCTAGGCTGCATCAATTGGACTATAGTGTCTAGATTGAGGGAAGTGATAGTGCCACTCTGTTCTGCTTTGGTCAGACCTCACCTGTAAAACTGTGTCCAGTTCTGGGCACCACAATTCAAGAAGGATGTTCACAGGCTGGAACGTGCCCAGAGGAGGGTGACCAAAATGGTAAAAGGTCTGGAAGCCATTATGCCCTATGAGAAGCGGCTCAGGAAGCTGAGCATGTTTAGCCTGGAGAAGAAAAGATTAATAGATAACATGATAGCCATATTTAAATATTTGAAGGAATGTCATACTGAGGATGGAGCAAGCTTGTTTTCTGCTGCTCCAGAGACTAGGACCCCAATGCATTGGGCACTTTGCCAGCTCTGCTACATAGTAACATAACAGCAGCCCTCCAGTGGACATGGATGTAATGCAACTCCGCAATTCCAATTCCCACAGATATAAGTCTATTTACAGAGATATAAGGACCCAACAGGATTCCTTATTAAAGTTTTCTTTAATAATTGCTTTATTGATACATCTGCATATGCAATCCCATTCATTCACTCATGGTACTTATTTAGGGCTTGTCTAGACGGGCAATTTACCTGAGTTTCCCCCCTGTCTTGTAACCCTGCTGTCCAAACGATGCAGGGCTCTTGCCCCGATTTGCTTCCAGACAGTCCTTACAACTTCTGAGGCAAAGCCGGGAGGAAGCCAGGGTAAACCCATTTAAAATATTTTTTTTAAAAACCCCACACCTTACCTGCATACCAGGTTTATTGCTGGCTGCTGCCACCTCAGGCCTTGGTCACATGCTCAGGGCCTCCTTCCTGGTTTCAGAGAGTGTAACATGCAAGAGCAGGGAAGGTACCCACAAATACAGGCCAGACATGTGCATGTAGACTTCTGTCCGTTTCATCATGGTAACGGGGGGTGGGGGGGATCTAGGTCCAGAATATACTGGCCAGAAGGTAGCATATTCTGGCCAGTGTAGACAAGCCCATAGTCCCACAGCTAACTGGTTAGGCTAATAAGGGGTGATTTGAGAAACGAGTCACCTAGTTATTAGGAGGATGTCTCAGAGAGTGAGGTTCTCACACTATGGCTTCTCAACTGCTTCTCTTCCAGGCATCATCTGACTTTTGGGATTACTTATTAACAGGTGTTTTTCTGTTTTCTCCAGAGTGTGCACATTTCTATGGTGTCCCTGACATCTCCAAATTAATGACTCAATTGTTTCTTTGCTTAACAGTCCAGCTTATCTCCAAATTAATGACGTATTTGTAACAGTCCAGTTGATTCTGGACTGTTTCTGGTAGGCCTCATAACACATCCTAACTCATATACTAATTTTTCTCTGCACCTAAGATTCAAACCCAACATTAATCTCTCAAAATGGAGTCTCTTTGTCCCTGGCTAAATTAGACCCTAATCTCATTTTTAACAAGTAAAGCTTGGAAAGCTACTTTTTAAAAGGAACTCTTTTCCAGTTGTGCATTGCAAGGTTTGACAGGTACCTGGGAGGACCTCCACCTGTCCTGCCACTGGCACAAAATGTGGGGATCTTCTAGATGTCCTCAAGGTTCCTGTGTGAGACTTTATTCCTATAATCCCACTACTGAATACCACCACCCTTGAACCACTGCTGCCACCAGAAGCACCATATGTCTGAACTCAACCACTCCAACAGCATTATTGTAACATTCGTTACAGGCACACATGTATAATACCAAAAGAATTTTTTAAAATGGCAGTTCAGCATACAGATAATGATTACTAGGTGTACAGAATCTTATTATTTTAAATATTTTGATGTTGTTTTAATGACATTAGTTTAATTCTGTTTTAATGTGTGTTTTTAGTATGTTTTAATTACATGTTTTCAAAACTGTGAGCCTCCACATCTTTTCCAAATTATGGTGACCTCAAGGCAAATCTATCACAGGGTTTTCTGAGGCTGGGAGTGTGTAATTTGCCCATGGTCACCCAGTGGGTTTTTGTAGTTGGCTAGGGGTTCGAATCCTGGTCTCCACAGTCGTGGTCCAACACTCAAACCACTACACCAAAATGTGCTTGTGGCCACTTCCATTTTGTTTTTCATTTTTTTGAGAAGGAAACCCATGGGCCCCTGGAAGGTTGAACATTGGCCCCTGTCTTATGAAGTTGTCAAGCCCTGATAGGGATATTTACCATCCACCTTCTCTTCCCTACATTCTTTTGCCTCAAGCACTTTTGCCTCCAGTTCTAAGACTGAACTAGGCTGGGGAGAAAAGTGTCAAAAATGACTGAGTATAGAATTTAGGTGCCAAACATTTCAAGGTCTTTTTATGCTCCATTCTCCCTCTTGCTTTACACTCAGCAAATGAAGAAACAACCACCACAGTGAGTTTGGCGCAGGGTAATTAAAGGGCACACATGGCAGAGAGTGAAATCATCTGTTAGGTACGCCGCTGAGAACTGGAAAGTGATGCTCTTCAAAAAGAATTTGGCACATGACTTGCTCTTGTCTGCCCAAGCCAGTTTGTACTTTTTCCTTGGTGCCATTTACACAATGAAAATGTAGTGAGATGAATTCATGTTGATCTCTGGTAGTTCACTGCGTGACAGTCTCCAGCTTTTTCAGAAGGGGGGCCACCTTTTATCCCTCAACCTGCAGGACTTTCCATCCCGTGGTTTGTCCCGTGTTTTAAAAAAAAGTCAAGGGAGGTTGCAGAAAATCGAGTATGCGAACAGGTCAGGACAAATTATCTCGGGAGTAGGTGATGGCCGGAAATTGAGATGGGCAGGGGTGGACTCAGAGTTATGAGAAAGGAGGGATCAGTCACCCTCCCCATCCCCTGCATGGAGGCTTTTGTTTTAAAATGGATTCTCTTACTGCCAAGCTTGAAGCTCCCTGTTCGTCTGTGCCATCAATCTTCCTTTTAAAGGGACATGCATTTTTTAAATGGATTCTCTCACTGCGAACCACTCACTTCTTTTACTCCTCATAATCTTCCCTCTAGGCGTGTGTGTGTGTGTGTGTGTGTCCCTCAGTACATTGCAAACCACTCTCTTCCCTCTTGGCTGAAATCAAAGCAGACGCGCACAGAGTGTGTGTGCACCTTCAAGCTGCCTAGGTGGCTTTAAAATTTCCTTCCTCTGAAATACAGCCTACAGATCCTGGTTTTCAAGAGTGATTCTTGTGGGTTCTTAAAGACAAACAAGTCTCATTTTGCAGTAACCTCTGTGATTTACAGCCATTTAAACAGAGCTGAAGACCTTAAGGCAAGCCCATCAGGGGATTTTTTTTTTTTACAGGCATTTTTCAGAGGGGTTGCCTTCGCCTTCCTTCTATGACCAATGCTGAAACTTGAGCAAATATTTGTGGCAGCCAATAGCATTGCTCATGGTGGGAAACTCCACAGGAAATACGTCACCGAGGTTGTGAAAAAAACGAGTACTCATAATCCTTGACTGACAGCTAAAAAATAATAATCCCAGAACTTTTTCCCGTGTAAACAAAAAATACATGGGATACTATGTCTCAGGATCTTGCTTTTGTCATGGAAAAGGTTGTTGTGTAAACAACAGTCCCAGGATATTGTTCATCCAGGGAAAAATCGTATAAACAACAAGGGACAAACTCGAGATCAGGAAATCCCATTTCTCCTCGAGATAAAAACTGTCATGTAACTGGCACCCTAGTCTTTTGAGAAGTCTGTAGTGCTCTCTTATGCTGGAAAGATCCTACCTTTACCAGCCTGTGCAATACCTTTATTCCTCGGCATGTACAGCCAAGTCAAATCCTGGAATGTTTCATCCACAAGAGAGAGGCTTTACTAAGGAACTGACAAATATAACTTCATTGCAGAAAAAGCTTCACCAGTTGCTGGTCCATTTCCAGGCACAGTTCAAAGTGCTGGTTTTGACCTATAAAGCCCTGTACAGCTTAGATACCCTGGGCAGACAGATCTCTCCATTCAAGCTTGCTTGAGTCTTAGGACTTGCAAAACTTGTGAACAGCTACCAATATCACTATTTTCCCAGTATTGATGAGCGTACAATAATTCATTCCCGCTGTAGTTCCAATATTACAGTGTGAATGGGCATTCCTCCCTTTCCCCCTCCCCATTCCCAATGAGAACACAAGCCAGTACTGCGAGTCACCACATTGCAAGTTCGATTCCAGAGGGCTCCAAGGTTCACTCAGCCTTCCATCTTTTCGTAGGTCGGTAAAATGAGTAGCCAGCTTGTGGGGGCAATTAGCTAACACACATTGGAAACTGCTTAATGCAGTATATATGTGTAAATTGCTATTGCTTAACAATTTGTAAACCGCTCTGATAGCCTTTGTGGCTGAAGAGCAGGGTATAAATACCTAAATAATAATAATAATAATAATAATAATAACAACAATTAAACTTCCAGTGAAGAGGACCTCCGTGATGCACTTTTAATGAACCATAACCTTTTCTCGATACTTTTTTTGTTTGTTTAATTATTAATTTGTTGATTTCTTTGTTTATTTGTTTGGGGTTTGTGTGTTTAATTGACAGCTTGTGTGTTTAACTGACAATTGTGTGTTTAATTGAAGCCGAAACCACATTCTTGTGAAATCGCAGAAGGAGGAGAAAAAACTTTAAAGTCACATGCATTGGCCAAACAAGTGTTACAATAGCACAAGCCTCAATCCTGTTTGTAAAGGTGGTTGTGCAATGTTCCGTTAGCAGTAGTATTGTGTAATTGTGGCAAAGTGTAATAATTATTGCAATAATGCCGCCATGCTTTTGTTATCCTCAATTGCGGAATTATAGTGTTTGAACACGCTCATGTGATAAAGTCCTTAAAATCTTCCAAGGGGGCTCTCTCTCCTTCCCAACACCCTTTCCAGCTCTGCAGGTGAGGATACAGGAGAGCACAGTGGACACAAACTACAGGAAAAGAGATTCTACCTAAACATTAGGAAGAACTTCCTGACAGTAAGAGCTATTTGATAGTAGAATACACTGCCTCAGAGTGTGGTGGAGTCTCCTTCTCTAGAGGTTTTTAAAAAGAGGCTGGATGGCCATCTGTCAGGGATGCTTTGATTGTTTATTCCTGCATGGTTGAATTGGGTTGGACTGGGTGGCCCTCATGGTCTCTTCCAACTCTATGACTCTGCTTCTCCTAGACTTGGACCTCCCTCCTAAGGGAGGCTCAATTTTCCCCCATCTTCAATTTCTGTCGTCTTTTCACCGGCAGGTAAAGATCTTCTTGTTTAAACAGGCCTTCAGCCTTGGTTGACCAGGGTAGAGTGATGTGCAAATGGGGTTGTTGTATTTAAATTGTTTTGATTTTTAACGTTTTAAAAGTTGTTTTTTAATTGCACATCTGGTTTAATATTTTTTTAAAAAATTTGTACTCCATATTGTTTTAGAACTGCTGTTTTAATTTATATTGTAAGCCACTTTGAGTCCCATTCAGGAGAAAAGAACGATACAGGTTGCCCCCACTCCTATATCTGTGGAACCAATATCCATGATTTTAGTTATTCATGACTGAAAAAAAAATAGGTATACATACCATAGAGTTGCATTGGAAAATGTCTAGAGAGGTATTCTCTCTAGGAATCGCTAGGTCCTCCAATGCAACTCTATGGTATGTTTGTAGTGGAAGTCCTTTATTTTAATAGGGTTTGTTATTATCTATGGTTTCACTTATAAACAATAAGCCCAGGAACATATCCCCCACAGATACAGGGGGCAAGCTGTATAAAGCAAATAATAGAAAGAAAGAATTCTTGAATATCTTTGAGAAGTGTCTCTTAATGGTCTCAAACCACTTTATAGTAATTAGGAGAGACTCTTTTGAATTCTGACACAAATGAATATACAGCCACATAATTTGCTCATATATCCACATATAGTTCTATGTGTTGCTCCACATTTATTTGTAATTGGCAGCTTCACCAAACTTCAGAATTGTGAAAACTGACACTGTTCTACAGGTCGGGCTTTGAGGGTTTGTACCACATTATTATCCATCTGTTTTTGAGCCAATGCAGCCATGTTCTGATTGTTTGGGGCAGGAATGGGCAACTGTGGAAATCTTTTTTTTAAAATTTATTTAGTTATTTATACCCCGCTCTGGTGGCGCAGTGGTTAAATGCCAGTACTGCAAGTCACCACATTGCAAGTTCGATTCCAGAGGGCTCCAAGGTTCACTCAGCCTTCCATCCTTTCGTAGGTCGGTAAAATGAGTACCCAGCTTGTGGGGGCAATTAGCTAAACACACATTTGAAACTGCTTAATGATGTGTAAATTGCTGTTGCTTAAAAACAATTTGTAAACCGCTCTGATAGACTTGTGGCTGATAGACTTGTGGCTGAAGAGTGGGGTATAAATAAATAAATAAATAAATAAATAAATAATCTAGGGGGTTGCACCTCCTACTGTACCCAGTCCTACCAAAAAAATTTTTAAAATATTCCCCAATGCCTTGTAGGGGACACGTGAGGCATTCTCACCAAGCTTTGGGGCCAGTCTGAGCCATTTTAGACTCAGGAGAGGCCTGTTATAACAACAGGAAGTATACAGAAGTCACTTCCTATTTCAAGAAAGGCCTATCATAGGTATAAATTGGCCTAGGGCTCTCCCTCATATTGCAAAAAATAGGAGAAATTGGACCCCCCAAAAGGTTTTTACTGAAATTACTCTCCAGGGGCACAGTTGAAGTCCTAAAAGCAGTTTAGGGGGGCATCCTGAAACAGAAAAACACACTCCCCCCCCCAAAAAAAAACAGTTGGGAAGCCCTGGAAGAACTGGTGTGTGGATAGGGATCACAGCAGCTCCTTGCATTTTTAGAAACTCCTTGGCATTGGGACCTATTATCACTGTGAATACCTCTACATCATAATTTACTCTTACACAAGCACGGGGAGGGGTACAGTGTTTTTAAATTATCACCATAGTTAAGACAACAGAATAAGCAACTTTTATACTTCTGTTACAAGTCACCCCGATAGGTCTTGCAAAGAAGCTTTGATTTGTCATCTCCCACAGGTGCTTTTTTGTAATCCCAGCACAAAACGACTTCAGTCCTTGAGCTTTATCTGCCAGGTGTTAACCCAAAGAGTCCTGCTTCCCCGGCGGATCATGCAGGCGTACCGCCCTTCGCTGAACTCTGTGGCAACGATGCGGAGATCCTGGCTGGGAAGCAGCTCAAAGCCTTGGACAGAGCGGGAGAGCAGCTCCCCATCTTTATACCAGCTGTAAAGGGGGGAGAAGGCACAGATCAGTCCAAGGAGACTACACAGATGAAAACTGCTGAGGTACCTCTTTCTGGGTTCTATGGGGGCACCTAGAATTGAATATTGCAAACATGATCACAGTTTAACTCCGAATGGATGTATTTTTAATAACAATACAAGAAATTATATATTAAATTTGACATATATGCACTGTCCTCAAAGCTCCAAGCATCTAATGAAGTGCCAGTGCAAGACTTGAGGACTCTTCTGCCTGGGCTGCTCAGTTGTATTACAGCATTTGGATGCGAATCTTAAAGTCCTAAATAAACTATACAGAACAGATGGAAATGCACAACAGATATTCCATGATAAGGAATTTACTCTTTTCTTCCCTCCTAAATACATTATTGAAAATACTACTGCCTTTTTCAAAGTGAAAATGGCCCATTTCTTAGTTCTGGTAACTCCTTTCTGGCTCTCCCTTTCCTTCTGAACTCAACCAGCAAGTGCAGCCCATTCCTTAGGGTTTCCCTACCTGCTAGGACAAACCAATAATTCATAGGGGTTACACTGTCCCAGAAACCCCTATGCCATTTCAAAAAAGATGTCCATCTTCTCTGTATTTCTCCACCACAGAATTGCAAAGTGTTCTTATGCCCGCCATCAAGAAAAATTTGGACATAGACTCTTTTAAGAGTTGGAAGGGGTTATAAGGTCATCTAGTCCAACCCCCTGCCATGTAGAATACACAGCTGAAGCACTCTTGAGAGATGTCCTTCCAACCTCTGTTGAAAGATCTCCAAAGAGGGAGAGTCCACCGTTCTCTGAGCAGTCCATTCTATTATCAAAAAATTCTTACAGTCAACAAGCTCCTCCTGATGGTTAGGTGGAACCTCTTTCCTTCTAATTTGAATCATGGTTCATGTCCTAGTCTCCAGTGCAGCAGAAAACAAGCTTGTGCCCTTTTCTACATGACATCTCTTTAAAGATATTTAAAGATAGCTATCATTACAGCAGTGCCTAAATACTGTAAAGGCACCAAATCCTGACTTGGAAGCTAAGCAGGGTCAGGCCTAGTTATTACTTGGATGGGAAATCACCAAGGAATGCTAGGTGCTGTGGGCTATATTTCAGAGGAAGGAACTGGCAAAACCACCTCTGAGTATTCCTTGGCCTAAGAAAACCCTATGGAATTCATGGGGTTGCCATAAGTCAACAGGCAACTTGAAGACACATACACACATCATACCCCCCCACCTCAGTGCTCCCCTTCACCAGAGCCGTTATCCCTTACCTAATCTTTCCAGAATCTCATTTCTTCTCGTGGAGGTAACCTCCCATCTTTTGTCTGTAATACTTTTTTAATAAATACATTCCAAATTTTATCAAAGTCACTTTCTTTGCAACTTCCTCTTCTTACTTTGAGTTTTCATGTTAACTTATCATTTATTGCCATCTTCCACACTTCTTTATACCACTCCTCCACTTGTACATTTATTTGCATTTTCCAATGTCTTGCTATAATTAATCTTGCTGCCGTTAATAAATTTGTTATTAAATCCTTTTCTGCTTGGTTCCCATTCTCTTCATTATAAATTGACATCAATGCTATGCTCGGCTTCCTTTCTATATTTCTATTCAGAATATTCTCTATTTCTATGAAAACCATTTCGAGAGCTGTCCTCTCATTAAAAAAAAGAAAAGGAAAGATGGAAGAGGAAGAGTGATGGTTACAAGTAAAACGTGACATTGTTGGGAATGCACCCACTCCCTAAAGTTCTATGAATGAGGTAATTTTGTGATTCAAAAAAATAGGGGCTTGTCTATATGAGACAATAAAATGTGGATTGATGTGCAGTAACACCAATTTGCAGCAGCTTTCATTTGTCTCCATGGTTTTCGTCAAGATTGCAGGCATGTGAAGTCATACACCTTTGATGTTCAAATGGGCATGCCTGTGAATCAAGATGGCAGGAACGAATGAATTACTCACATTTTTATTGTCACCAGTTGCCATCTCCGAACAATATATTTTTTAAAAAAACAAACAAATTCAAGGTGTGGAAGTGTGATCTTCCACTTAAATAAACAGGACCAAAAAAAAAAGAGGCTGTTTTGTCACCTCCGCACACGATCGTTAAGGCAAACATCCAACATGGCAGTTCCAGGTGCTTGCCTTGCCATCAAGCTCCACCTGCTGCGCATGTCCGACCAATCAGCTTTCCACTTCTGCTCTTATCGATAAAGCGCAGCAAAGAGAGTCAGTTGTCCCAATGAGCGGGAGTGCGCATTTCCTTCAGAGTTTTTTTTAAGTTGGGAAAAGCCGCAAGGTCTTTTCCCATGGAGTATTTGGAGGTTTTGGACCCCCTCCTTCTGAATACGGCGAAATGACGTGGGATCCCATTGGGACAAAAGAAATTCTCTTTGAATTCTATTAGGAATTTTTTCACCATCTAGACAACCCCCTATATAGAAGCACTCAGAACCAACGTGATACAATCTGCTAGTGATGGCCACATTCTCTTTGCCTTCCATGATCCAGAGATCCTCACCTGACTTTCAAGTGTGGCCTGGAAGAATTGAGCCCACAACGGAAAGTGATGGCCTTGCCCTTGGAGATGTATCTGGTGTGATCAAGAGGAGGCCAGGCTGGTGGAGACAAGGAAGAGGTGGCAGTGACAGGTCGCTCTGTAAGAAAGGGATAAGCAAAGTCAAGTTGCATGAATGGTAGACGGTACACCTGCACAAGAGTTGCCACCAAAAGACACTTAAAGCAGTTTTCAGTTCAGCTTAGAAGTTTCTGCATTAGGGTAGAAGATTTGAGGAAGATCATAGAGTCATAGATTGGAAGAGACCACAAGGGCCACCCAGTCTAATCCCCTGCCATGCAGATGCTTGAAGAGAAGCCCCCACGTCCAAACAACTCTCTGGAGAATTCTGCAACCCCTTGCATGGATCCCTGCATTGCCACACACATACACACCTTCTCTTGTACCAGCAATGCCTCCAATAGGCTGTGAAGGGAACTATTGGGCTGAAGTAGGCTGAAAGGAACTATTGGGGAATGAACTGATATTAGCAACAATACACAGGGAAATAGGGGATTGTCTTTGGAAAAGGTTCAGAAACTACAACTGCTCTAGAATGTGCCAGCCATGTTATTAACTTGAACCTAGGGGTTGCTTAGACCGAAGCTTCTTAAACTGTGGGTCATGATCCCATATGGGGTCACATAACTGAACGTGGGGATCGCAAAAAAAAAAATGGCAACAGTAAAATGTTTCTTTTCTTTTCTTTTTTTGGAAAATAAAGAAGTTTGTTGAACTGGCAAAATATTATAAATACTTGCAATAGGCATGTCAACAAGGTGGAAACAAGAGTAAATGCTGGCAAAAACTTTGTTTGCATCAGATTACTCATTTTCATAATCAGTGAGGTTCTTTCTTTTCAGACGCCCAAATTCTTGGGTTCCCCAGGAATAAATAACATAGGCGATGACTTGCAATAGGCATGTCAACAAGGTGGAAACAACGCGAAACTTGTCAGCTACACAGCCTCCATACATTGAGAATCCCTTTTGAGAAATAGTTGGGGAAAGCTCTTTGTTCAAATGGAGACAAGCTGTAGGTGATGACATGTCTCATCCGTTCCAAATTTCCAAAATGGATGGCCATCTTAGCAAATTGTTCTGGCCGGCATCCTCCAAAAAGGTCAGTGCTTCTCCCTCCCAGTAAAAGGTTTCTGATATACCTATATACCCCTATATACCTGGGGTCATGTAAAAATTTCTCGGGCAAAAAGGGGCTGCGAGTGGAAAAAGTTTAAGAAGCCCTGGTCTAGACAGTGAAAAAACTCCTCATAAAATTTGAAGAGAATACCTTTTGTCCCAATGAGATCCCATGGTGATTTGCCATATCTGGAAGAAGGGAGGCCAAAACCTCCAAAAACTACGCGGGAGAAGCCTTTGTGGCTTCTCTTAAGGTTTTTTTGTTTGTTTTTTTTAATGTGGGGGAAATGTGCATTCCCACTCGTTAGGACACCCAAATTGCATCACAGCGCATTCCTGAATAAGGGCAGAAGTGGAAACCTGATTCGTCGGACGTGTGCGGAGTTGGGCTTGCTGGCAACAAAGTGGCCAGAAGTGCCATTTTGGAATTTTGTGGTCACAACTGTGTACTTTTTTGCTGCTCTGAGGCAACCAAACAGCTTTTTAAATGGAAGGTTGCACTTGCGCACCTTAGATTTACAGTAATATATATATATATATATATATATATATATTGTGCAGCAGCAACAACTTGTTGAGAATAATAAAGTGAGTGATTCACTCCTGGCCACCATCTTAATTTGCAGCTATGGCTTCATGGGAACATCAAATACTGATAGCTTCGCATACCAGCAATTTTGCGAAAAAACTGTGGAGACAAAGGAACACTGCTGCAAATTTGCATTAATTTGCAGCAATCAGCATTTTATCTTTTCATCTAGACAAGCCCCTAATGTTCCAAGCACCTTACTTCAGTATTTCGAAAACCTGGACTGGCTGCTAATTTGCTACTAGGAGCAACACAAAATGTTGATGTTGACCTACAAAGCACTAAGTCTCAAACCAGAAAGTCTCAATGGATACGTATTCCCTTAGCAAACCTCTTGTATGCATGTTTGTATGCTTCGTCCATCCATTCATTCAGAAGGCCCTGTTGCTATGGAAACCAGGGAGTGGAATTTTCCAATACTGTGACCTGTAGAGTTTGCAGATGAACTCACCATGATGGCTGGTCACTCCATCATGACAGAAGGCATAAATGAAGTACTTGCCCCAAGTACTGCCCTAGTCAGAAACTATGTACAGAAACTATGTCATTGAGAAAGATGTCAAACCAAGGTGGCATCCTCTTGTTTGTGTTCCCAACATCCTGCAGATTAGTATTAGTCAAGCATTCAGGGGGGGACAATATAGTTTTTTTCAAACCTATATTCTTAATTCTTGCTCTTGATTTTAATACATTGTGTTTTTGATATTTTACTTTCAAAAGACTATAATGTCTATCTTACTAGCCATACCTGGCATAACATACGCCGTTAAAAGAATTTCACAAAAAACACCCAGTAAACCTCATGACAACCCTGTAAGGTAGGCTGGTGGATTTTTAAATTCCTCCTCCTCCTCAGCATTCCACACGTTTCCCAGAATTGCTGAGGGTGACTTGCTCTGTTACCCTGCTGCCACCGCCGCCACCAGCTGACTGTCTGGGTCCTGTTGCAGGTGGCCCGTCGCTGCCGCCATCACCACTAGTTGACTGTCTGGGTCCCAATCTGGGACACACATTGAGTGCAGAAGTGGACTGTGAGGTGGAGAGGGAATTTGCATGTGGGTGGTGATTGGTTGAGTGTGTTTCCTGAGCAGCCAATCAGCACACTGGGAAAGGTAACATACACAAGAGTAGGGGGGATGTGCAGCTTTCCTGGGCTTCTTAGATTACAATACCCATCACCCCCTACCATTGGCAGTGATAGCAGGCTAGTGCTGATGGGAAATGTAGTCCAACATACGGAAGGCCACAGTGTTGCCCATTCCTATTGTGTTAACTGCCTTGAATACTTGGATAGTGATAAATCATGCATTCCATCAGAGGCAGCAAAACCAAGCTTTATGAATGCCAGCTAGCCTGATGTTTCGTCTTCCCCAGCTACCTTTTTCCAAGGCTTCTTCCAGATGAGTCAGCCTGCATCATGGCCTTACCGATTACATACAATAGGGGATATAGTCCAACACATATGAAGAGCACCCAATTGAAGAAGGGTGTTCTAAGTGTGATGTTGTTATGCGGCTTTAAGTCATTTCCAACATATGGTGAGCATAAGGTAAATCTTATTAAAGGAAGTCAAGGAAGAAAGTGCAAAGGCAGGTTTATAGATGAACGTTAAGAAAACAAAATAATGAACACATATATTTTATTCTTTCATTCATTCCAGTTATATCCCACTTTTCTACCAAAATGGGATTCAAGGCAGGAGTTTATTTATATAACTTTAAAGTAGATGATGAAAACACTGAAATAGTTTCAAAATTTTTATACCATGGCTCAGCACTTTTTCAGACAGGAGAAAAACCCCAAGGAGGTCGGGAGAAGAACAGGGCTGTTTCGCTTACAGAGCCCCTTTTCAGACAGCCCCGTCCTCCTCCCAACCTCCTCCTGACCTTACTCCGTGCTGCTAGCATTACTTTTTATTGACAGAGAACCTCCATCAATAAAAAGAGGCTCCAGCAGCACGAGGGAAGGTCGGGAGGAGGACGGAGGCGGATGGGGCTGTTTGACAAAGGGCTCTGTAAGCGAAACAGCCCTGTTCTTCTCCTGACCTTCTCAGAGGTTTTTTTTCCCCTGTCTGAAAAAGTCCTCAGTCATAAAACAGAATGGAGACTGTATCCAAGAAATCATAAGACTAGGGACTTTATCAGAGGCCCTAAATATGGGATCATAGCAATGATACATAAACACGAAAGGGCACACATACCATGCAACGTCGCCTTTTCGCATTTATGTCCTTGCCAAAACCCGTACCTTTTTATTGATGGCTGAAGCCGTCAATTGAGCCCCTGTGGTGTTTTAGTGCCGCCATTGCCAGTGTGTGAAACCTCCCGCCATTGTACTCAGGTTAATGCAGCAAGAATGGCCAATCTGGTGTGAACACTTCCAGGTGAGATCATGACATGCAGGTAAGTGATGCACTTTTTATGACCCTCCCCAGGTTACTTGGGACTTTTAAAGTGTATGTATGTGCCTTGTGTAACTTTTTGTGTGTTCTTTTGTTTTGTTTTTTAATTTCCCATGTGAAGTCTCATGAGAATCCGCAGGATTTTGAATGAGGAAGTGAACGGAGCTCCATTCACTTCCTCCTTCATTGCCAGGAAGCCTTTGCCAGCAAAGCAAGGTAGGTGCAGCATGGGGAGTTCTTTTGCCAGCATAAAACTGGCAAAGTTCTGCCGACAAAAGAACAGACTATTTGGGGGTAGTCTGATAAAGCCCTAGGTCTTGGAAGGGCAGTTATGAAGAAACTAGACAAGATCCTTAAGTGTGAAGATATATCTTCACAGTTGTCCATTCCACCATATTTCCAATCTCTTTGTATTGTTTTGAAAGCTGGACAGTGAAGAAAGCTTATAGGAAGAAAATCAACTCATTTGAAATGTGTGCTGGAAAAGAGTTCTATGGTACCATGTGCTGCTAAACAGACAAATAAATGAGTCCAAGAGCAAATCAAGCCTGAACTCTCCCTAGAAGCCAAGATGACTAAACTGAGACAGTCTAATGAGCGATGACTCATTAGAAGAGACAATGATGCTTGGTAAAGAAGAAGGCAGTAGGAAAAGAGGAAGGCTGCATTACAGGTGGATCAACTCCATCAATAAAGCCATAGCTGCCCTTAGTCTGCAAGACCTGGGCAGGATTGTTGATAACAGGTTGACTTGGTTTCTCTTTCATAGGGTCACCACAAGTCAATCCTCAAACCACTAATCTGTGTTGTCTTTCCCCCTGCAATAGTTAGAAATTGAAACCTAGCTCCCCCACCCTGTTCTCTCTCCCATGTTTCTATCCTGTTTACTCCAAAGGGCTAATTACTGCCCATTTACTCTTAAACATGTTTAAGCATTGTTAAATGCTCCAAGGGAATTTCCCAGTTCCCCATCAAGCTAATCCCAGCCTCACTTAATTATTCAGACTTAATACCCAGGTTAACTCAGAAGCAAGTCCCACTGAATTAGAATTTTGAAAGCTGTTTGTATTTGTACAACACTCCTGCCAAGGCAGATGTGCATGTCTACATATACTACCACTACTACTACTACTACGAAGAAGAAGAAGAAGAATATTTATCTATACCCCGCCCCTCTACTAAAAACAATCGGGGTGGCTTACAACAATTAAAACTCTACAATACCAACTAAAAGCACCACACACACCCACTCCCCCCCATAAAAAGACATTAAACAATATAAAATTAAAACCATCTAGCTAAAACCACGTTAAAAACAAATATACACAAGACTAAAAAAGGCCAGGAGACGCAGCTCCTGAGGCCGGGATCTAATCAGGAAAGGTCTGCCAAAAGAGATCCGTCTTTAGTGCTTTTTTGAAGCTACTTAAGCTCGTCATCTGATGGATCTCGTTTGGCAGGCCATTCCCTAAATTGGAGGCGATTACCGAAAAGGCCCTCTGGGAGGTTGCAGACAGCCTAGATTTTTGTGGCTGAAGCAAATTCCTTCCAGAGGACTGGAGTGCGTGGGGAGGATTGTATGGGAGGAGGCAATTCCGAAGATAAGTTGGACCCAAGCCATTTAGGGCTTTAAAGGTAATAACCAACACCTTATACTGGGCCCGGAAACTGATAGGCAGCCAGTGGAGAGATTTTAATACTGGAGTTACATGGTCCCTCTGAGATGTTCCCGAGACCACTCTGGCTGCCATATTTTGTACCAACTGAAGTTTCCGGACCAAGCACAAGGGTAGCCCCATGTAGAGCGCATTGCAGAAATCTAGACGAGAGGTTACCAGCATGTGCACCACAGTCTCGAGATCCCTTACTTCCAGGAAAGGGTGCAGCTGGCATATCAGCCGAAGCTGATAACAGGCGCTCCTGACCGTCGCATTCACCTGACTCGTCATCTGAAGTGATGAATCAAGGAGAACCCCCAGACTGTGAACACAGTCCTTAACGGAGAGCGTGACCCCGTCCAGGACTGAAGGTTGCAACCCAACTCCTGGTTTTGGGGCCGCTACCATGAGCACTTCCGTTTTGTCCGGATTTAATCTCAATCTGTTTTTCCTCATCCAGCTCATTATGAATGAACATATGTGTATAAGGTCTCATGCATTAATCAAAATAGTCAAGAAATCAGGAGCCAAAGACTTGGAAGGATAGCTATGACAGAACTAGATAAGATCTTCAAATGTGAAGGTATAGCATTAAATACTAAAATCAGAATCATCCATGCTATAGTGTTTCTGATTTCTGTGTATGACCGTGAAAGCTGGATGGTGAAGAAAGCTGACAGGAAGAAAATCAATTCATAGGATATGTGGTGTTGCAGGAAATCTCTACAGATACCACGGGCCACTAAAGAGTCAAATGAAACTCTCCATAGAAGCAAAGATGGCTAAACTGAGGCTGTTGTACTTTGGACATATCATAAAACAGTGTGATCATTGGAAAAGACGAATGCTTGGTCAAGTAGAAGAGAGCAGGAAAAGAGGAAGATGACATGACAGGTGGATTGACTCAGTCAAGGAAGCCATGCCCCTGAGTTTGCAGGGCCTGAGCAGGGTTTTTGTAGCATTCTCCTTCAAACAGTTGCCTTAAGTCAAAACTGACTTGATGGCACATAGCAACAACAACTGTAAGTTCTATGTGAAACCTGTGGCCCAAGACAGAAAAGACTTTGCTAAGAAGGTGATTAACCACATCTTTGAGTCAGCACTCACACTGGAAAGGAATGAGGAATGTGACTTCATTAATTCCCAGCACTTATTAAATTATTTGCTCATTAAACATGAATACCCCCAGGCAATGAGCTCATGGACTCTTCCAGAATGCTTGAAAGAAGGGTGGAGTCCTCAGAAGATTGCTCCTTGGGTTTAAACTGGGGATTTCCACCTCCATGTTCACTTGTTCCATTCTTTCAAGGGGCTCTTTGTAGAAATTTCTCATATAAGTTTCTTCTGCAGAAAAAAACTAGTTTTTTTTAAAATGGGGTTGGGTGGTTTGCAACAATGATTCTGTGCGAAGGAAAAATTTTCTGCTCCCTCCTTCACTTTTTCCCCTTTGAGCTATAGTGCAAAACAGCCATTTAGTAATGCACTGATGGATCAAGATGTAACTCTAAAAAAACCTCACTGATGTAACTCTTAAGAAAAGATGTTTTAAATAAGAGGAGATGAGGAGACTTTCTTGTACCAATATGTATGGAATTAAAAGGAAACTCACTCAAGTGGAAGAAAATGTTGCAACTTGTGCTGGGAACTGCCCAAAATATACAGAAATATCACTTGGATATTTTAAAACAAACAAATAAACTGAGAACTACGGCAACAAATATCACAACCTCCTGACACACTTCCCCCATTGGAGGAACCCCAATATGACTTCCTGCAATGGACAATTTGTGCATAATGGACAGGAAATCAGACTGATAAGCAGATCATTTCTTGGGCACAGGTGAGCTCAACATTCTTCTCTTTTGTTAATTAAAACACAGTCATAATTTCCCCTGGGTGAGCCTTCATCAGCTGAATGATACCGTATCCACAGGGCAAGATGCTGCCAACAAATAACAGGTGCTGTAGGCTATCTTTCAGAGGAAGGAACTGACAAAACCACCTCTGTGTATTCATTCCCTAAGACAACCCTATGCAATGAATGGGGTTGCCATAGATCTTGGAAGCTAAGCAGGGTCAGCCCTGGTTATTACTTGGCGGGGAAACCATCAATGAATATTAGGTGCTATAAGCTATATTACAGAGGAAGGAACTGGCAAACCCACCTCTGAGTGTTCCTTGCCTAAGGAAATTCTATGAAATTCATAGGGTCGCCATAGACTGACAGGCAACCTGAAGGCACAGACACACACAAATAAGCCAAATCCACACTACACAAATGATCCAGTCTGAAACTGGATTATTTGCCATGGCTCCTTCCTATAGAATCCTGACCTTCTCTGCCAAAGAGTGCCAGTGCCTCATCAAACTACAAATCCCATTTCACTTGGAGTTGTTTTTTGTTTTTGTTTTAAAGTCGGGAAAAGTTGCGAAGGCTTTTCCTGCAAAGTATTTGAAGTTTTTCACCCCCTTCCTTCCTAATACCAGATCCCATTTAAAATGATGCCAGATCCCATTTAGACAAAATATATTCTCCTTGTATTCTATGAGGAGTATTTTTGCCATACAGGCAAGACCCTAAAAGACAGGAGAAAGGCACCAAAATGATTAACGCTGTGCAAGCAGTACTCACATGATCCTAAGTGAGCTTCCATAGTCAACTTGGTGCCTTTTCTTCCCCGTCAGCGTGCTTGGCAAGCAGCGTACATATATGCAAGCAGTGCAAATGTATGTGTGACCGGTCCAAAGTGAGCCTCCATAGGCAAGAAGAACTAATGAAAACCCACTGTTTTTGAGGCTTGCAAATTATAGACAAGTTCCATTAATTTGATGAGGGATCCACTCTTTCCATGGGTAAGATTTGGGACAAGACATGCAAGTGGTTCCAAGAGAGCCTTCGTAGGCAAGAAGAACTGACAAAAGAGTGGCTCCCTGGTTGAATTAATGAGACTTGTCTGTAATTTGCAAGCATCAAAAAACCAGACAGTTGAAAAACGAGCCAATGAAAAGCAAGGGATGCCTGTATTTCAGAGGAAGGAACTAGCAAAACCACCTCTGAGAATTCCTTGCCTAAGAAAAGCCTATGAAATACATGGGGGTCACCATAAATTGACAGGTGACTTGAGGGCGCGCGCGCACACACACACACACACACAATTAGCCATGCTGGGTGAGAAGCAAAAATTTTGACCAACCAGATTATGATTCTCAACCTTCAGCTTTCCAAATGTTTAGATCTCAGTTCTCAGAAGCCTCAACCAGTTTAGCTGGTGGTCAGGAATTGTGGGAGCTGAAGTTCAAAATATCTAGAAGGCTAAGGGTTCAGAGGAGAACTAGTGTGGTGTAATGGTTTGAGTGTTGGACTATGACTCTGGAGACCAGGGTTCGAATCCCTTCTCAGCCATGAAAACCCACTGGATGACTTTGGTCAAGTCACACTCTCTCAGGCTCAGAAGAGGGCTAAAGCAACCCCTCTCTGAAGAAATCTTGCCAAAAAAACCACAATAGGTCCAACTTAGGATCACCATATGGTGGAAATGACTTGAATTTGCAAAACTAGAAGTGTTCAGAGGCACTACCGTAACCTGAATTCCAATTAACTGGAGGACAAAACAGAATGATTTACCCAGCAAAGTAAGAACAGCCCCTAGTGCTGATTTCCTGCTAGTACAGCAGTGCTGGTTTTTTAAACTAGGAAATTTATCAGCACTACCAAGGATAATGTTGATGATTTCACTTACAACTAAAAAATGAAACAAAAGTTTGAGTGATAGCAACTAATAGATTTTCTTTGGGTTTTTTCCGGCTATGAGGCCGTGTTCTGGAAGAGTTCCAGAACAGAGCTTTTTCAGAACATGGCCTCACAGCCCGGAAACAAACCCAAGGAAAATCTATGGATGCCAGCTGTGAAAGCCTTCGACTTCAGATAGCAACTAAACTTGTTAAAAATTGTTTCACACCACAGGTCCATGCAAACTGCATCAAAAGACACTGCTTTTAAAGCAAGTTTGCCAATAGGTCTGGAAAACCCACAAAAATGTTTGATCTGCCAACCTAAACCTATTTTTCATGTATGCTCAAAATCTCTTCACAAATGTGCATTGTAGAACAACAAGAACAACAACATCCCACTGGCATCAAAGTGTTTGGTTCAGGAGGTAACTGAAATAGTTGACGAGTCAGGTCCAAAATCTTCACTGTGGCCCCACTGTGCTCAAGCATGTGGATTTTCACAGGAGGTCCGGTTGGCCCCCTCCCTGCTCTCCTTTCATCAGCAGGTGAAGATGTTTTTATTTAGGCAGGTGTTTGAAATGTGAATTTTAATTGGTGTGCTTTTAAAGTTGTATTTTATGGACATTATGTTTTCAATCCATGTTGTGTTTTTAACTATCATATTGGGAGGTATGAAGGCACACTATCCACAATGCTGCAGCCTTATTTGAGAACTCACGCCGAATAAGTCTTGAAGAGAAACGACAACACAGAAAGAATCACAACCCGGAAACATCATCCAAGGAGACCTTCTGCTGTGCTTTCTGCAACTGGACTTGTTTATCTCGGATTGGCCTTTTTAGTCATCAGCGCGCTTGCAGAAAGCGCAGGATGAGTCCTTCCTGAATCTTTGTTTGTGAAGAAAAGCCAGAGAAAGAGAGAGAGAGAGAGAGAGAGAGAGAGAGAGAGTGAGTAATAATGACAATTAATTATTGTAAGCCACCTTGAATCCCATCTTGGGAGAAAGGCAGGGTATAAATCCAGTAAATAAATAAATGCATCACACAATGTACAAACACTTGAAATCAGGGATGGAGGACATCTGCTCCATGGGCTACGTATGGTCCCAAAGCTGCCTTTGAGGCTCCCAGCATGCACACACACCATGGGGGAAAAAAATTCAAAGAAGTTGCTTTAAAAATATATCTTTTGAAAATGGCCTACAGACCACTTAGGGCGCATGGAGACAATTGAACACAGTTGTGTTCCCTCTGGGCTCTTTTATACACAAGGGACATATTTTTTTACACAGGAAGTCAACCTAGTGGACACTGTGGGCCCAAAATTTTCCCCAAAAGTCTACACTTTTCTATGAATTTTAAATTTGTATGGATGATTTTAATGTAATGCTTGTTTTAATCCTATACCTTGCCTCAAGCCTTGGGGAGAGGTGGGTAAGAAATTAATAATAATTATAATTATTATAAGGAGCCCTGGTGGCGCAGTCGTTAAATGCCAGTACTGCAAGTCACCACGGTGCAAGTTCGATCCCAGAGGGCTCCAAGGTTGACTCAGCCTTCCATCCTTTCGTAGGTCGGTAAAATGAGTACCCAGCTTATGGGGGCAATTAGCTAACACACACTGGAAACTGCTTAATACAGTGTAGATGTGTAAATTGCTATTACTTAAAACAATCTGTAAGCTGTTCTAAATAGCCTTGTGGCTGAAGAGTGGGGTATAAATAAATAAATAAATAAATCCCAGCAGTGGGGGGAACATGGCAGGAGGTGGGCCCTTAAATGTCTCATGGAGGGGCAATGCAGCCCTCTAACTCCTGGCAGCTATCGTCCTCTAAATATTCCTCTAAACTCTGCTTTAAACAGAGTTTAACAAGGAACATCTGAAGATGCAAGAGAGATAACTATTTTTAAAAACTACTTGGCTGCACAGCACCCCTCAAGTTGACAGGAACAGTCCTGATTAATCCTCTGCTGCCACCACCCTTTTCAGTTGCCTTTAAAATGTCCCACTTTCTCTTCTTCCTACTTTCCTCCTTTATTTCCAGCTTACTTTAACACGGGTCAGCGTAAGAGGGGCGCTCCAAAAAAGCAATACAAGGACTCCCTGAAACAACATCTCACACTCAGCCAAACTGATCACCAACAATGGTTCACCTTGGCCTCACATATGGATGCATGGAGACGCACTATCCACAATGCTGCAGCCTTATTTGAGAACTCACGCCGAACAAGTCTTGAAGAGAAATGACAATGCAGAAAGAATCACAACCCAAGGAGACCTTCTGCTGTGCTTTCTGCAACCGAACTTGTTTATCTCACATTGGCCTTTTTAGTCATCTGCGTGCTTGCAGAAACCGCAGGATGAGTGCTTCCTGAATCTTCGTTTGCGAAGAAAAGCCAGAAAGAGAGAGAGACTTTAATTGTGGCAATCTGAGTTCAACTATTCAAAAGTAGTTCGTGCTCAATTAACTGAGCAGGGGGGAGAGGAGCAGAGGGGTGGAATCTTGCCCTTCCCAGTAGACTCAGGCAAAGGCAAACTGCTGCAGCCTCTCCTAGTTTGTATGTTCTTCCTCAATAATTTTTGCCATCTTGACCACATTCTGGTATTGGTTAGCCACATATGCCTTAGTTTTCATCTGGGAAGTGTCGGAAGGTCTGCAATTATGTAAACTTAGCATTTTTCTGTCAAGGTGATGGGACATGCAATCACAGGAAAAGTTATAATGTAAAGAGCTGGCATGATATAATGTGCTACTACCTGCAGGGGCCAGCAGTGAGCTGGCTAAATGCAGCTGGCTAGCATATCCAGATATAGTCTAAGAGGCTTCTGTGGGAACTGAAATGGGGAGTGAACCCTTATCTGCCTGGGAAAATGTTGGGTAGCCCATGTGTATGAGAAACACTAACTGTATAGCCCATGAATGTACAGTTTCTGTATCTGTATAACTAGATGTTCTCACATACTGCCCTTGTACTTAGATTTTGCTCTTAGACTGTGCACATGCAATCTAAGCTAGTCTGTTTCCTAGGAGTGTTAGACTCATTGTATACAGTTGTCCCTTCATATTCACTGGGGTTTGGTTCCAGGACCTCCTGTGGATACCATAATCCGTGAATACTCAAGTCCCATTATATGCAATGGCATAGCAAAATGGTGTCCCTTATATAAGATGGCAAAATCAAGGTTTGCTTTTTGGATTATTATTTTTTTAAGAATATTTTCAAGCCATGAATACTTAAATCCGTGGATACAGAGGGACAACTGTATATTATTTTAACATGCTTTAGTAAAGGAAAGTAGTTTAGACACTAGCCTGTGTCTGAGTGCTCATTTCTTCAGCCTGATGTTTGATAACTCTGCTACAGGAACTATTTGCTGCCTGGTCCTCTTGATATGCTCAGAAGTACCAGTGTGGTACTGTGACATTTTCCAGCACACAACAGACAACACAGCTGCTTTAAACAACAACTGACAATTAACTGAACAGCTGAGAGTGCTGATGTTTGTCATGGAGGTTCAGACATGTTCCAGATCACCACTCAAGCATTCACAATCAGTTCTCCCTGATTTGTCTAAAAGGTAGAAACACATTTAATAGACAGACCTCGTGTTATTGCACTATGATTCCACTTTAACTACCTTGGCAACCTCCTGTGGAATCCTGGGATTTGTATTTGGTGAAGCACTCAAGCTCTCTGGCTCAGAATTCTAAGTACCCCCTCCTTAAACTACAAACCCCAAACTTCACAGGAGGTTGCCATACAGTTGAAGTAGAATCATGACACGATGCATAGTGTAGTGTGAAAAGGCCTACGGAATCAGAGAGGAGGAAGGGACCTCAAAGGTCACAGAGTCCCATCCCTGATGAAACTCACAAGGAGAAATTATGGGTGGGGGGGACACCCTGCTCCTCACCTAGGCAGGAAAAAAACACCAAGTTGATGGTGCATTTTACTTTTCTGGATCAAGAGGCTACCATTAGAAGCCCCGCGGACTCACCAAAACAGGCATTGCAGATCCTGGGGCAATGCTTCTTCATGAAGGCCCGCCGGCGGGTACAGAAACCCTGCTGGGCCCAGGGTTGGCACTGCCTCTTCTCATCCACGCAACCTGCAGATGGAGAAAGGGGGAATCATAGAATCATAGACTTGGCAGAGACCACAAGGGCCATCTAGTCCAACCCCCTGCTCTGCAGGAATACACAATCAAAGCATTCCCGACAGATGGCCATCCAGCCTCTCTTTAAAAACCTCCAAAGAAGGAGACTCCACCACACTCCCAGGCAGTGCTTTCCATTGCCAAACAGCATTTACGGTCAGGAAGTTCCTCCTAATGTTTAGGTGAAACTCTTTTCCTGTAGTTTGAGTACATTGCTCTACGTCTTAGTCTCTGGAGCAGCAGAAAACAAGTTTGCTCCATCCTTAGTATGACATCCCTTCAAATATTTAAACATGACTATCATATCACCTCTTAACCTTCTCTTCTCCAGGCTAAACATACCCAGCTCCCTAAGCCATTCCTCATAGGGCATGGCTTCCAGACTTCCTACCATTTTGGTCGCCCTCCTCTGGACACATGTTCCAGCTTCTCAATATCCTTCCTGAATTGTGGTGCCCAGAACTGGACACAGTATTCTAGGTGAGGTCTGACCAAAGAGTACTGCCATCAAGCCAGGTGTCCCCCATCCTATATCTGTGCATTTCATTTTTACTGCCCAAGTGTAGTATCCTACATTTCCTCCTATTGAAAATCATTTTGTTAGTTTTGGCCCATCATTCTAATCTTAAGGTCATTTTGAATTCTGATCCTGTCCTCTGGGGTATTAGCTACCCCTCCTAATTTGGTGCATTTGGTGGGAGAATGCAGTCAGATCTAGTACACATCAAGCAGCCACGTATCTCCCCACCTAACCTGATACAAGCTCTGACTTCAGAAAGCAGAGGTGAATCACCTCCCACAGTAGTGGGGAACCTTTTCTGTGCTGAGGGCCACTTCCCCTTGGGGGAAGCTCCCAAGGGCCATGTGCTCCCAGTGGCCATGGCCAAAGCCAGTGATGAACAGAGCCAGAACTAAAGGTAGAGAGAATTTCTCCTTCTCTCTCTCTCTCTTCTTCATCTGTTTCTGCCCAGTGAACCTTGCTGGGGGTGGGGCATAGCTTCAAAGGTCTGAACAGTGCCTTTGCAGAGGGATTTAAAATTAGCTTGATGGTTTCATGCAGTCTTAGGGTTTGACTACACAGGTGAGAAACCCCACACCTACCTAGTAGCCATGGCGGATTTTTTCAATCCTCAGCGGTCCCGTAAATGCCACACTCACCGGGCTTCTCCGATTGTAGATTGGAGTATCCTACCACACTTTTAGTTGCATCGGAGTAAAAGGGCAGCCCTACATGATCATGCATCCTATACGTTGTTCTATTTCCAGCCACACAGCCAGGGCTCCTCAGGGGAGGGGGATCCCTGTTTGCTCATGCATGCAAATAAATGAACATATGTGGTCCCAGAGTACTGTATTACTGGATACGCAGAGATACGCTTATCCAGATATGCATACAATTGAATTTTTTTAAAGAGTTTTGAAAAGCGCACCAGAATGGAGTCCCATCCACTGGAAGTTCCACTCCGGCTTTGCTCTGAAGCCAGTCCTTAGCCTTCACACAGCCAAAAATCCAGGTTTTCCCCTCAAATGCAGAGCATATCCTGCCACACTGTTAGCTGCATCCAAGTAAAAGGGCAGCCCTACATGATCATGTATCCTATACGTTGTACTGTTTTCAGCCACACAGCCAGGGCTCCTCACGGGAGGGGGGTCCCTGTTTGCTCATGCATGCAAATAAGTGAACATATGTGGTCCCGAGTACTGTATTACTGGATAAGCAGAGATATGTTTATCCAGATATGCATACAATCGAATTTTTTTTAAAGAGTTTTGAAAAGCGCACCAGAATGAAGTCCCATCCACTGGAAGTTCCGCTCCAGGTTTGCTCTGAAGCCAATCCTCGGCCTCCACACAGCCTTTTCCCCTCAAATGCAGAGCAAATTGTAAATCTTAACAGATCCAGGGTTTCCTATAGAAACCTCGATAAAAATGCACATCATCAAAAATGTTCTGTGTCAACTGTGCTGTAAATATGGGGTGAGTACAGGTTTTATTGCCCGTGTAGACGAGCCCTTAGTTGCCCACCCTTGCTCCATGGGAAATAAGTGTTGGAAGGAGGCTACAGCATGGACTTGGGAAGAACTCAGTTCTGAATTAAGATGATGAGGGGCTTTATGACTGTGTTTTCTATTCCCCAATGTTAATTTACAACAGTATGCTTAGTTTGCATATATTTAAGGTTGAACAGCATTATTTTTTCTTTTCATTTACTTTTCCTCTGACATCCTGACTTTGTTTTCTCTGCCTGTACGGTGACTTGTGACTCCCATGTCACTGGGACAGTGAATCCACTCTGGGGTTTAGCCTGAACTTTATAGTAGCTATCCAAGGTGTTGCATCCTAGCTGCAAACCAGTTTCAGCACCTTGGATAGCTCCTTTAAATTTCTGACTAAAACCCAGAGCAGATTCCAAGGATGAACGTTTGGTGGGGATGCAGACAAGGACCTTCTCAGAAACTGTTCCCAGGTTGTGGGACCCTTTGCGATGAGGGTCTTGGCTGACCCCTCCTCATTCTGCTTCCTGCTGCTGTTGTGTACCTTCAAATTTGACTCCAACTTAGGGCAACCCTATCCTAACCTTTTCTTACCATTGCCTTCTTCTTGCGCTGAGAGAGTGTGACTAGTGGGTTTCCATGGCTGTAAAGAGATCTGGACCCTGGTCATGTGGTTTGAGCATTGAACTATGACTCTGGAGATCAGGGTTCAAATCCCTGCTCAGCCATGGAAACCCACTGGGTGGCTTTGGGCAAGTCACATTCTCTCAGCCTCAAAGGTGGGCAAAGGCAACCTCCTCTGAATAAGAAAACCCTGCGATAGATTCATCTTAGGTGTCGCCAGAAGGTGGAAATAATTTAAAGGCACAGAACAACAACAACAACAACCAGAATTCTAGTCCATCTGTTTGGTGGGAACAAGGGAGAGGGCCTTCTCAGTGGCTGCTCCTAGACTTTGGAACTCTCTCCCTAGAGAGGCCAGGACGGCCCCATCTCTGCTCTCCTTTCGGCAACAAGTAAAAACATTCTTATGCCATCAGGCATTTTCAGTCTGAAGGGGGCTGAGCTTGTATGTGCTGTCCAATTTGGATTTTAAGGTCCATATATAGCTTTATTGTATTTTAATATTTTAAATTTTAACTCTTTAAATTGTTTAATTTTTTTAAAACATCATAATTATATTTTGAATGCTTCTGTATTGTTTTAAGTTTATATGGTTTTAAACTCATTGTTAGCCGCCTTGAGTCCCTATAGTGGGAGAAAGCGAGAAAGCAATAAAGGAGGAAGAGGAGGAGGAGAAAACCCTGTGAAATTCATGGGGCCACCAGACATTGGCAAGTAAATTTGAGGGGTGCATGCACACACACACACAATATGGTAATGTGTGATTGTGTCTGTACCTGTTTCTAGTCTTATTGTGAGCTGCCTTGAGTTTTGGCAGATGTAACAGGATATAAACCATTTTTTTTTTTGCCATCAATGGAGAAAATGTCAGAAACAGAACAGTTAAATTCAGCTTCCACTGACCTTCACACACTTTTCTCATAATAGCCTTCCCACTCCTCAGTGAAATCCATCTTGGCATAGAACAAAGTAATCATTCCACAGGGTCTGCCACAAAACAATAAACACCATAGAGCAGGAGTGGGCCACTGTTAGGCCCTGCATGCATGGCCTAGCAAAGGATGGTTCAGATTGCATTTGACACTTCAAGGCCCTGTTTACCCATAAGAAAATGGGGCAAGGAGAGTTTTCTCTCTGCAGCTGGAGGGAGCAGGAGGAGATGAAGATGTTTGAATGCATCCCAGCACCTGGTGTGATAATTGGCATGGGAAAATTTCTCCCTCTTAATGGGCATGGAAAAGCTTTTCCTCCTCCCACTGGGCCAGTCCACCATCTTCTCAAAGGTTCAGTAGGAGGAACACATATAAGGTGGTGTCAGACAAAGGCTTGTGCTTCGCAGCAGCGTGCAACCCTGTGTAGCTGGTTCATGTATGTATCTTCTTGTCTTCTCTCTATGTCTGCTTGCTTGATGGAAGGATGCCTGTTCTAGTCCACTATCTGCTGTCATTAATAAAATAGCCTTCTTTTTCGAGCCGACGACTATTGTGTGGTCATTTCACTTGCTTCATATCCTGAACTAGCAGGGCACCCAAGCCAGGGTTGTGCTGCCAGTGTAACAGCCACATGCAGATGAAAGACTGTTTTTGAAGCCCTCTCAGGTCTTCAGTGGGCCAAAAAAGGTCAATTTCCATGCCTGAAAACATCCAGGGGTGATGATTTTGCATTGAAACATGACTCAGGGTCCCCTGCATCTTGTTTTGCCCCATCTGACCAGAAAAAAGGAAGCTGGAAGTAGACGTTGTGTCACCTCTGGTTTTGATTTGGAACAAATGGCCTTAGAGAGTGGTGGAGTCACCTTCTTTAGAGGTCTTTCAATAGAGGATATCTTTGAATGCTTTAGTTGTGCATTCCTGAATGGCAGGAGGTTGGACTAGATGTCGCATGGCCCCCACAAGATGGGGCTGACAGGGCTCTAGCCTGGGGGCCTGGGCACCGGGGATTAGGAGGTGGGTGGGTGTGATATTATTTTAAGTTTTTATTATGTAAATCCATTCAGTTTTTTAAAAAAAGAAATATAAATACAGTATTACTTTGCCATCATCATTTAAACAGACTTATTTAAATTTTTATCCTAAATCTTTTTATATCCTAAATTTTATCCTGTAAAGCATCTCACTGCCCTTAACCTTAGTAATAGGTAGGGGGCCCACCAAAGATCCTGGCCTGGGGGCCCGCTTCAGGATGTGGGGGCCATGAGATGCGTTCCCTTCCAACTCTGTGATACTAAGTCTTATTTGGAAGTAAGTGTGCAGAGTGTTGTTGTGGCCTTTGAACCTTACATTCTGCAGGTGTGGGATATAGGTAAGATAAGATTTACCCCATTTGTTTTATTTTTTAAATCCAAATTGTGTAGGATATAGAAGAGATGAGATTCAGGTTGCCTTCCCATAGTTTTCCTACCCACCAACCTCCAATTTCCACAGAGGATTATGTCAATTAGTTTCCAGGCAAAGCACCAAGTGTTGGGTCTTATCTATAAAGCCGTACATGGTTTGGATCCAGGTTACCTATGGGATCGCCTCCTCCCATACAATCCACCCCATACACTCAGGTCCTCTCAGAGACAATTATTTCAACTGGCCAGGACTAGACTGGCATCACCCAGAGGACCTTTTCATCGACTGCCCCTATACTGTGGAATGACCTGCCAGAAGAGATGCAACAGAGAAACATGCTGTCTGAATTTAAAACAGTATTAAAGACCTATCTCTTCCAGCAGCCCTACCTAGCTGATTTTAAACTATTAATTTTAAATTGGTATTTTAATTTTATGGATTATTTTAGTGGGTAATGGTTGTTTTAATCCTTGGGTTTTGACCTATGTATTTAAATGGTTTTATGTTTTAGTTATATATTGAATTTTAATTCATGTTGTACTCCACCTCAAGCCTTGTAGAGAGGCAGGTAAGAAATAAAATGATTTATTACTACTACTACTACCATCCCCACCTCCTGGTTCAGGGTATATATTAATTTCACCAAGTGTACCTCTCTTTTGGTTAAATGCATCTGCGCCCAGGGAGAAAGAGATCACAATCTACACAAAACAAGAGCTCAGCAACTGGGGATGCCCCCCCCCATGCTGAAGGCAAATGTCTCCTGGCACCAGGTGTTGGCGCTTACTGGTTCAGGAATGGCCTGCCAGTTGGGCTGCTCACCGTACAGACGCTGGATGGCAAAAACATCATCCTGGCCAATCTGCCATGTCCTACTGTAGGTAGCATTGGGGTGCATGAGTGCATGGATGTCCCGGGAGTGCCACAGGCCCAAAGCATGGCCGATCTCATGAGCTGCTACCTGGACCAAGTCATTGAGCCAGACACCTGCCAAAGACAAGACAAAAGAAGAATATGATGACAACTAGAAAATGCTCATTGTCATCACACAACATCAATTAGGACATTTATAATGAGAAAGTTCTACAGCAGAACTGGGAACTGTATAGCCCTCCAGGTTGTTGGATTGCAGCTCCCAGCAGCCCTAACCAGCAATGCCAATGGTGAGGAATGCTGGGAATTGCAGTCCAACAGTATCTGGAGGGCTGCATTATTCCCATCCATGTTTTTGAGGCTTCTAGAAATCCCTGGAATAGCATGCCACCATTCTCACCAACCTTTGAGGCATGTCTTGCCTGTTTCTTTAAAACTATCTTCCCCCCCAACCAAAGCAAATCCCACCAAACCTCTCTAATCTGGTGCACCAGAAACTGTCCATCAGGAAACAGCTAAAGGCCATTCCAAACACATCAACAAGAGCACAAGATAAAATGGACAACAGTGTAGCATGGGCTGCATGTAATAAAGTCGCATTCTTATGGTAAACAGGTAGTGACGGCCACGTCCCAGAAATGACAATGGTTGCTTAACCCATTCCCTTTCTTGATAGTAGGCCAAATGAGTAAGCACTGGCAATGAGATGGTACCTTGCTTCCAGCTGAAGCGGGAGCGCCCAAGTATCCAAAATTCATGGTTATCAAAGTGAATTTCACCACGAGGAGGAAGGAAGGCATGAGCCAACTCCCCATTGAGCCCATCAAAGCAAGGATGAAGGGGGGAGAACCAGCAGTCGGTGTGGTTAAATGTGTAGAAACCTGCTCAATATCAGAGAAAGAAGACAGAGAGGACTTTAGTATTGCCAGCATTGGAAGTGTACAAAGTTTCTCCAATCTGGCCCAACAATTCCATTAGGTAGAGAGGAAATGTAAGGTGGGGATGTGATGTTCAACCCAGTTTTTCCACAGTTCTCCAGCAGACAAGGTGTGGAGAAACAGAGAAAAAACACAAAATTGACAAGCTAGTTTTCTATATGCAGGTTCTCCCACTTCCCTCAGTGTAGAAGCATCCAGAGCTGTGATCCTCATTTCTGCCAGCTGACTGAGGTTATACAGTCCAGGTACAGGTTCATTATCTCAGTGAGAACTAAGCCATATTTACAGAACTCAAGTGCCCATTCCTAATGAATATCTACAGCCTCCATACTGGAGATGGCTGTTTTGGTCTCTATCACACTACAAAGTTATAGTACTTTCATGCCATTCTAACTGCCTTGGCTCTATATTGTGGAATGCTGGCGTTTGCAGTTTTGTGAGACATTTTGAATTTTCAGCCAGAGAGTTTCAGGGCCTCAACAAACTACAAAGCTCAGGATTCCACAGCATGCAACCATGGAATCATATAACTGTGTAGTGTGAAAGTGATGCAAACACGGATCAATCTGAATGCAATACAAGTGTAAATAGGCTTGGGTACCTAGACTCACCATAAAACCTCTGAGGAGATCTTTGAATCCACCAATGTTAGATAGGGGGAAAGACACAGGACCACAACAATTTCCCTGAAAGAACATCTGGATACTTAGAAAGACCTAAGTACCTTAAAAGTACCAGATGCTGTCTGATCTTAGAAGCTAAGCAGGGTCACCCTTGGTTAGTACTTGGATGGGAGACTGTCAACAAATACCAGGTGCTGTAGGCTCCATTTCAGAGGAAGGAACTGGCAAAATCCCCTCTGAGTATTTCTTGCTTAAGAAAACCCTATGAAATTCATGGGCCACCATATGTCACAGGTGACTTGACGGCACACACACAGGGAATCACCAAATTCTTTACAATGGAAGTCAATCAGTTTAATCGTCAACTCCACCTTCAGAAACACAGGGCACTTCTAAGTCACTGTCACACTGGAGCTCCTCTGTTTTAATAAAAATCATCTACTCAGCCTAACAATTTTCTCCTGCCAGTTAAATAGATCCCCTCCCCAGCCTGCCTCTTTTCATGTGTCTTGCATTTCCCCCTCTGCCTTCTTCATCTTTGTCAAGTTTCTTTGAACTCTCTCCAGCGAGCCCAGCTGTAATAAATCTACCAGTGGAAGTCCTTCTTTGCTTCTTGGAATTGTGCCAGAAGTTCAAGTTCATTTGGATAAGATAGGTAAAACAGCAACCAGGGAGTTACCAAGTCAGAAGACCTGCATCTTTATTGCTCTTCAGGGTCTGGCTCCCACAGCAATCACTTCTGACCTTTTCAGGGCAGTGTCAGCCTTTGGTATTTTAACATTGGAAATAGCAACAACAAAAAGAGCTTGGATATGTTACTTTGGGGGGATATAACTCTCAGATTGCAGGCTGGAGGTGGGAATGTACTACTTCTCTTTCACCCTGCACAATTATTGCATTAAGGTTCTACTTTAACTGCCATGGCTGCATCTTGTGGCATCTGGGATTTGTAGTTTGGCGAGGCATTAGAGCTCTCTAGCAGATAATTTTAAGTATCCCCATGAAACTGCAAATCCCAGGATTCCATGGGATGGAGCCAGGGCAGTTAAAGGGGAAGTATAGTGTTATAATTGTGTAGTGTAAAAAAAAAAAATACTTGGCTGAAAAGGAACTGTAGTCCAAAATTGTGATTAAAAGGTTACCTTGAATCCCAGCTTTGGGTTACAAATAAAATTAACAGCAACAGCAACTTTTTCAAGTTCTGAGTGGGCTTCCTCTGGGCTTCCTCTCTTGTCTGGGCTTCCTCCCTTATTTGTTACACTGGCTTGTCTTCACAATTCCTCAGAGCAGCTTACTTTTGGTTCCTCTCACAGGCTGCTTATCATCTAAGCATGCTCCCGCAACATTTGGAAGGTTGGACTGGATGGCCCTCGTGGTCTCTTCCAACTCTGCAATTCTATGATTCTATGATTCTATGAAAAGAAGCATCCCACTGGGCCATAGGCAACCATCAGTTCCCAGATAGTTCTTTATTTCAGCTACTTACAAGGGCAGGGGCTACTTAGAACAGGCTCACAGATGTTCTGATCACAAGAGACACTTTTAGAGTTTACTCCATGAAATTCTAGTTTATAGGAAAGAAAAGCCACAGGAAGCAGTTTTGGCCATACTGACTAGAGGATTATGGGAGTTGTAGTTCAAAAGAGGTTCTGTAAAATACATATATACTGTATATACTCAAAATGGCACCGCCTCTGCTCTGCATTTCTACAGATGTTTTAAAGCACAGCATACCCTCTAGCTGTCCCAATACGGCAGGAACACTCCCTATTAATCCTCTGTCATCCTACTTTTTCAGCTGCTTCAGTGGCGTCATTAACATGGCGCAAGGGGTGTGGACCACACCGGGTGACACCATCACAGGGAGTGACACCAAATTGACTGTCTATAAAACTTTTGTGCAGTATTTCAGCAGAAATGTATTATCTTATATAAAAACATCTCTGGCACTATTTTCTTCTTTTTCCTCTCCCACACGTAGGTTTTTGTTGACTCTCAAAGTCAAGTGCAGATTGCCACTACTGTTGCCATTATATTCAGTGATATAGGAATTACGATTTATGAGTAACATTCATACAAAAAAACATTATTGAGGATTCTGTTTGGTCTGGTTCAGGAGGAGGTCCATGAGTTACTACACTGGGTGGCATCAACCCTGGTGATGCTGCTGAATTGCTTTTAAAATATCCCAGTTTCCCTCCCCTCCTCCCACTTTTCCCCTTCACCTCCATTTACTTCAAATGCTGCAAACCGAGTTCAAAGTGCCAAAATAGTTGGCACTCAATTAATTCAGCAGCGGGGAGGGGAAGGGGCAGAATCTTGCCCTTCCCAGTAAGCTCAGGCGAAAGCAAACTGCTGTAGCCCCTCCTAGCTTCGGTTTTCTTCCTCATTCATAACTTTTGCCTTCTTGACCATACTCTGATATTGCCTGGCCACATGTATCTCTGTTTTCATCTGTGAAATGTTGGAGGATATGGCATAGGGTTTAAGAACATTGGGAGCTGGCTTATACACAATTTCATCTAGCCCATTAATGTCAGCTCTGACTGGCAGCAGCAGCAGCTCTCCAAGTGTTTAGGCAGGGTTCTCTCCTAGCCTTACCTGGAGATCCCTAGTCTTTCCTGGTGGCCTCCCAGTCAAGTGTTAAGCAAGCCCAACCTTGCTTAGTTGCTGCAATCAGGTGGGAATAGGGGGTCAGGGTGGTATGAGGTATGAGTATATTGTCTAGATCAAGGGAAGTAATAGTGCCATTCTATTCTGCTTTGGCCAGTCCTCATCTAGAATACTGTGTTCAGTTCTGGGCACCACAATTCAGGAAGGATATTGTGAAGCTGGAACATGTCCAGAGGAGGGCGACCAAAATGGTAGGAAGTCTGGAAGCCATGCCCTGTGAGGAACGGCTTAGGGAGCTGGGTATGTTTAGCCTGAAGAAGAGAAGGTTAAGAGGTGATATGATAGTCATGTTTAAATATTTGAAGGGATGTCATACTAAGGATGGAGCAAACTTGTTTTCTGCTGCTCCAGAGACTAAGACATAGAGCAATGTACTCAAACTACAGGAAAAGAGTTTCACCTAAACATTAGGAGGAACTTCCATTGTTTGGCAATGGAAAGCACTGCCTGGGAGTGTGGTGGAGTCTCCTTCTTTGGAGGTTTTTAAAGAGAGGCTGGATGACCATCTGTCGGGAATGCTTTGATTGGGTATTCCTGCAGAGCAGGGGGTTGGACAAGAGAGCCCTTATGGTCTCTTCCAACTCTATGATACTATGATACCAAAGCAGCATAGTGCTATAATTGTGTGCCATGAACTCTGGAACTCACTCCTTGGAAGAACAGCTTCAAAAATTTCCAAGATAGTATTTAGTATTCAGAAATAGAGCTGAGTGCAAACCTGATTATCTGCAACCCTGCAAGAATGGATCACTTTGCAGAGCATTGGTTTTTTTTCTCTTCTTTTTAACCAAGTGGTAGCCTCATTTATTTTCTTTGTAAGAATGACCTGGTTTGGAGGAGAAGTTGTCTGTCACACCTGAATCAGGACAGCACAGACTAGGCCCCAGGATAATCTATGGATTTTCACATAGCTACAGATAACTTTTCTGATGTACCCTCAAATCTAAAAGGCTGAACTACAAACCGAGTTCACATTTCACCTGTGCCTTTAACTTAGTTGGTTGTAACAGAGCATTTCTCTTCAGTGTAAACCCTGCTACTAATGTTGTGTGCCTTCAAATCGTTTCCGACTTATGACAATCCTAAGGTGAACCTATCATGGAGTTTTCTTTTTGTTCAGAGGGAGTTTACCTTTGCCTTCCTCTGAGGCTGAGAGAGCGTGACTTGCCCAAGGTCACCCAGTGGGTTTCCACAGTCAAGTGGAAATTTGAATCCTGTTCTCCAGAGTCATAGTCCAACACTCAAACCACTGGTTCTCTTGTCAATAGCATACTGGGGACAACATCACTGGCCTGCCTTACATGGCTGTTGTAGCCGTTGAAACATGATACCATACCTAGAGTACTTAGAAATTACCACTTTATAAATAATCAGCGTATCATTTCTTTGTTTGTTTATAGCCCACTCTGTATTTAAATAACTCAGGGCAGCATACAATCAAACCAATCTGACAAATTTAAAACTGAGTAAAAATAAAAATGGTTGCAAAAGGCTAAAAACATGTTAAAACAATTTAACAAGTTAAAAAGACAGACTAAAACTGGTTAAAAATACAGTCAGCCCCCCCCCCCGTATCCTCAAAAACAATATCCGCAGTTTCAGTTATTTGGAGGACACAAATAAGGACACATACTACAGATTCACTCTGGAAAATGTCTAGAGACGTTTCCCCTCTAGGATCCTCCAACACAACTCTATGGTATGTTTTTATTAGAAGTCCTGTATTTTAATAGGGTTTGCTGTTATCTGTGTTTTCCAGTATCCACAGTAAGTCCAGGAACTGACCCCCTGTTGATACGAGGGTCTGAATGAAGTTTAAAACATGCATACATGAGGGTTTGTGCAAAACCAGTTAGATCCCAAAGGCTCTAATGAACTGTCACATTTCACTTTGTGCCAGAATGATGGCGATGTTGGTGCCAATCCGGCCTCCAGGATGGGTTTATTCCATAAGTGGGGTGCTGCAGCAAAAAAGCCCCTATTATTTTTTTCCTCCCTCAGCTTCCCTCCCTCCGTCCCTCCCTCCCTCCAACTGACCCCCTTCTTTGTCAGCTCCCATTACTTTCAAGGCACCTCCTACCTATAGTGATGTCTGCTTGCTGGGTGGGAGCCAAACGTCTGAACCTGAGGGGTGAAACATCACTCCACATGCGGAAAGCACTGGCAATGGCTCGCTCAGTGTCACCCTTGTTGAGGGTGCTGGGAAACTGCACAATCCTGCAGCCAGAAGAGGAGGGCAGATAGTAAGTCAGCAGACCAGACATAAGGCACTTTCCCATCAGGTTCTAGGTGTTAATGGTTTTCAGTGTTAATTCTCTGCAATGCATACCCACACTCACTTATAAGTCAGGTTCACATGGTCCCACTTGTAGCCTAGAGGGTTGATGGCATAGCGCCTCCTCCTGGCCATGCCTTTGCTTGATGGCCAAGCAGCAGGGTGCACTGCAATGGATCTGGTCAGTTCTTCTGCCTAGAAGGAACAAGGACATGTATGATGGAGAGACAAGAAGTGTGGTCTCTTTTGGGCCGTTCTGTGTTCTACATCCTCTTCTAATCAAAGCTCTCTTTCTCCTCTCCCCCTAAACTTCAAGACACTGACATGTTGTTTTTACTGGCTGGCTGCCACAAGGGGAAATTATTCAGCCGCAATTTGGGATTCTCCAGAAACAGATGCAGACTCCAACATCAGCAGATTGGGGGGCGGGCAGTTCTGCTGTGAAGGAAAGTTTGTGAAAAGCTGGATGGAGGCAATAGGAACTTCTTCCCATTGGTTAGAGCTTAGTAAGCTTTTTTTTTTTTTACTGCAACCCCAGAATCCCCCAGCCAACATGCTATTGGGGCTGTAGTCTAAAAAAATGACCTTTTCCCAGCTCTGCCTTTGATCAGACCACTTTGCAAATCCCCTGCTGTAAGAAGACTAACATTCTTCAGTGCCATGTTTGCATTTCCAAGAAAAATTAGGCACTCTCTCTGAATTAAGTTTCTATTTAACGCTAAAAAAGTGAGGGAAAGTCATCCCTAGAGCCTGCCCCACTCCTTTCAACTATCTCCCATCTGCTTCTTCCCAGGCATGAACTGCCCGCCCCCCTTTTCAATCCCTCATGAGAAATCACAGTTTTCACTCACCTTTTGGTCAGTGTTTTGCAGAATCCAGAGAACTGCCGACAGGAGAAAGAAAAGGGCTGCTACAGCCACTGGTACCCAGCTCCTACTTGACATCTTGGAGGATTGAAAGGGTCCTGGCCTCATGACTGGTGCCAAATTAGTCCTTTCCCCAAGCACCAGGTGCCTCCACAGAGTAGCTGCTGCTTCTGCCGATGTCCTGTGCCTCTAGGATTCATCCAGCAGAGAGGCAGCTGTAGCCCCATAAGAGTGGAGAGTATCTGTGAAGGAGTTCAGTGGCGCAGCAATGAAACCACCCCCACCCTCACTCCAGTTCTCCCAGATTGGATCCATCTGTCCAAAGTATACAGGAACTAAAAGCAGACTTCTGTCGACAAATCAGACTTCCAGATGCAGACCCCCATCTCCACCCTGCCATCCCAAGGATCACCGGCTTCTTGGTTCCAAAGTGCCTGAGCTGCCAGAAAGGTGTCCCTGGATTTTTGGACCTTGCAGGCCAGCACCAAAATGCATAGGGCAAGTTTCTTGAAGCCATGATTAACAGCTGTGCAGGTCTCTGGAAGGCAGCTCCAGAGGCAAGATCCTTCGAAACACTGGATGCTAGGAACTAAAAACAACAACTGTGGCTCCTTCTGCCAGTGGGCAGAGCCAGGAATGTAGCTCCAGAGAGGGGGAATGAGAGTATTGCCCCCCCCACAAGAATTCTCTCCCTACCTCCCAATAAAATGTTCCTTCACTCTCCAAATTTCAAGCAGTAACTTAAAGCCTCAGTTGAGTGTTTAGAAACTGAGTTGGGGCATCCAAAGGAAAGAGGTAGGCAGTTTACCAAGGGAAGGAGAACACATCAAATTGGAGCATTCTAGGAGGAGATTATTTTCAGCATCCCACTGTCTGCAATGCTAGAAATTTGTGGGTTGGAGGAAAATTTCATGGGGGCCAGAATTCTTATTTGGGGCAATGCCTTCATTCTGCCCCCCCCCAGCTCCAACTCTAGCTAAAACTTTTTATTTAAACAAGCATTTAGCAATTAATTGGTTGCACAGTTGTTGTTGTGTGCCTTCAGGTTATTTCCAATTTATGACAACCCTAACGTGAACCTATCATGTTTTCTTGGCAAGATTTGTTCAGAGGTTTGCCTTTGCCTTCCTCTGAGGCCGAGAGTGTGTGACTTGCCCAAGGTCATCCAGTGGGTTTCCATGGTTGAGTGGGAATTCAAACCCTGATCTCCAAGGGTGCGTGTGCTATCCCTTTTATTGATATTTTCCCCAAAGCTTTTATACTGTTTTAAATTAGTGGTTTTAACTTGTTGTTAGGAGACGTTTGTATCTAGATGTGTATCTATCTAGCCCTATTGAAGCATTCAGGATAGGACTACATTGGGGTGGGACAATTGTTAGAAGACTAGGGAGCCACATTGCCCACCTAGGAAACCTTGGGGAGGGGCTACACTCCTATCATACCCCACCACAGAAAAAAATGCACTCAAACACCCCTCAAGACCTTTTAGGGCAGTGGTTCTCAACCTGTGGATCGCCAGATGTTGTTGGACTATAGTTGCCGACCTCAGAGGGCTCCTGGGAACTGTAGTCCAACAACATCTGAGGACCCACAGGTTGAGAACAATTTCTGTAGAGAATGCCAGGGGGGGGGCATTTTCACCATGCTCTTAGGCCCTGGAAAGGCCTTTTTTCAAAACAGGAAGTGTTTACTTCTGGTTTTTAAAAAAGACTTTCATGGGCCCTGGGCTTCACCACAAATGTGACAAAAATGCCCCCACATCCCATAGTAAACAATATTTTTTAACCCCTGGGGGCTGTTAAATATAGCCCTGGGGACTGCATGAGGTCTGCAGGCTACACTTTGCAACCCCCTGGGCTACATGGAAACACAGGCTAGTCCAGCTGCCCTTGACCGTCACTGTTCACATGGAGAGCCACAGTGAAGAATGTGAAAGGTGATAAAGATAAGAGATAATGATGCATTCATTGTTCATGGTGCTGTTCAAAAATTTTAAAAAATATCAGACAGCCCTACCAAAAGCATACACCTAAATCTTTTTTTAAAAAAGTAAGGTAAGTGAAGGGACTCATTCTTCTTGTTATTCTGTGCTTTCAAGCAACTTCAGCTTACAGTAAACTTATCCTAGGGTTTGCTTTCTTGGCATTTCTTTAGAGGAGGTTTGCCATTGCCTTCTTCTGAGGCTAAGAGAGCATAACATGCCAGAATTACCCAGTGGGTTTCCATAGCAGAACGAGAATTCGAACCCTGGTCTCCCAGAGTCCTAGTCCAGCACTCAAACCACTACACACACTGGCTCTTGGTGTTTTAATAGGGTAGCTTACTTAATATTTTATAAACTTGTCTATCATTCAAGTTTTTCATAGAATCAGAGTGGAAGGGACCACAAGGGTCATCTAGTCCAACCCCTTGCCATTCAGGAATACACAATTAAACCATTCCTGACAGATGGCCATCCAGCTTCTCTTTAAAAACCTCCAAAGAAGGAGACTCCACTACACTCCAAGGCAGTGTATTCCACTTCCGAAGAGCTCTTACTGTCAGGAAGTTCTTCCAAATGTTTAGGTAGAATCTCTTTTCCTGTAGATTGAGTCCACTGCTCCATGTCCTAGTCTCTTGAGCAGCAGAAAACAAGCCTGCTCCTTCCTCAATATGGCATCCCTTCACATATTTAAACATGACTATCATGTCACCTCTTAACCTCTTCTCCAGGCTAAACATGCCCAGATCTCTAAGCTGCTCCTCATAGGGCATGCTTCCATACCTTTTATCATTTTGGTTGCCCTCTTCTGGACACATTTCAGCTTGTCAATGTTCTTCTTGAATTGTGGTGCCCGGAACTGGACACAGTATTTCAGGTGAGGTCTGTCTTGTCATAGGATGTTCATGGTAAAAGACATTCAAAAGTGGTTTACCAGTGCTTCCTTCTGTGCACTACCAATAAGAGTGATCTAAAGTGCCACTCTTGTTGTTTCTGAGAGATCCTCTATCAGTGTGTCCACATACACACACCCGCCACACTTGCTGCCACCCAGTAGCTGTTTGGCACATTTAGTCTGGATCGACTGCAAAAGCCCAACTGATGTGGGAGACCCTACTAGCAACTGTGCTACTATCACCATAGCCTCTTGCCCCACAGCAGTATGCAATCCCACCACCAAAGAAAGGTAGTGCTAAGGTGGAGTTTGTTGTTAACTGCCACCAAATCAACTTTGAGTTATGGTGACCCTATGAATGAGAGACCTCCAAGTCCACCTGTTATCAACAGCCCTGCTCAGGTCTTGCAGATTCAGGGTCGTGGCTTCCTTGATTGGGTCTATCCATCTGGAATGTGCTCTTTCTCTTTTCCTACTGACTTTTGCCTTACCAAACATTATTGTCTTTTCTTAGAAAAGAGTAATCACTTCTCATGATATGTCCAAAGTACAACAGTCTTAGTTTAGTTATCTTGGCTTCTAGGGATAGGTCTGGCTTGATTTGCTCTAGGACCCATTTGTCTTTTTAGCGTCCATGGTATACAGAGAACTCTTCTCCAGCACTACATTTAAAATGAATTGATATTCTTCCTATCAGTTTTCTTCACTGTCCAGCTTTCACAAGCATACAATGTACATAGAAACTGGAAATATGACAGCATGGACAATCCTACCTTTAGTATTCAATGACATATTTTTACACTTCAGAATTTCGTCTAGTTCCTAAATAGCTGCCCTTCCAAGTCCTTGTCTTCTTCTCATTTCTTGACTGAAGTCTCCATTCTGATTAATGACTGAGCCAAGGTATAGAAAATCTTGAATTATTTCAATACCTTCATTGTCTGCTTTGAAGTTATGTGCCATTAGTTTTGTTTTCTTAAACTACAAGAGTGATAAAATGCAGCCTCACCTGAAACCCTTGCCAACTGGAAACCATTCCATGTCACCATATTCTGTCCTGATGATAGTCTCTTGTCTTGAATACATGTTATATAGTAGAATGATTTTTTTCTTAAATTCTTTGTTGCACTCCATATTCAACATATGTTTACAATATAATCCCTAGAGCCTCTTCCTTTCCTGAACTCAGCTTGGATATCTGGCATTTCTCACTCCATATATGGTAGAAGTCTTTGTTGTTTCTATCTCTGGTCCTAACTGCAGTATACCTCTTCAGTCAATGGAACTTACAACAAACAATGGCTAATATCCTACACTGAGGAGAGGGAGCACAACTTTATGCTCACAGAGGTTCATGGTGGTTACACAATGCCAGTTCATAAGGGGTTCTGACTTTGTGCAACCCAATTCACATGTGCATCTACATGTGCAACACACATACCTCAATATGCAAAACTGCACAGTGACACCACATGAGCAATTCTACTTCTGCAACTTTAAATATAATAGAACTCTTCTGCACTGGACAAAAGTCCAACCCCCTTTGCAGGAGAATTGATGTATATGTAAGGCCCCACGTATATGTAACGATCCCATCCAGTGTTGATTCCCATTGATCCCGCATGTCTACTCTAAGCGGTCTTCAGGACTTCTCCTGGGCCCTTGGTCCTGCCATGGCATCTAGCTTCACTTCTTGCTCCTTCAACCTTACCCGTAGTTAATTCCTTCAGAAGAGACTTGGGTGCATCCACACTGCACACTTTGGTTCCTTTAACTGTCATGACTCTAACCTAAGGAACCTTGAGATTTGTAGTCTGGTGAGGGATTTAGCATTCTCTAGTGCACTCCTTTCAACTACAAAGCTCTTTAGCAGAGAATTCTATGCACCTGGCCAAACCACAAATCCCAAGATTCCACAGGATTGAACTACAGCGGTTGCAGTGGTATGAAACTGGTGTAATTGTGTCATGTAGATATACCTGTCGCCAGGTTAGTAAGGGCATTCACAGTCCTCATGGTATTTCAACACCCGGAAGGGTTTCCCTTACTGCAGGAGTCACCAGTTCTGGTGCTAAAACAGAAGAGTGAGCAGTAGGATCAAGTATGCCAGAGTACCATTAGAAGGAGAGGCCAGAGGTATAAAATCCAGATAGTAGCAGGCTACCATCCAACCAGAAGGGGGCACTGTTCTGCCACAAAATTCAATCATGTGGAAGGAAAAGCTTTTGTTACCAGGTACATCCTTTGCACTTAAAAGGCCCACGTTCAACCTCTAAAGTCTGCAGTCATGACTACAAATGACTCATGGCCAAAACCTTAAAGAGCCACTGCCAGTCTTGAGACAGATGGACCACTGGCCTGACTCAATAGGAGGTGGCAACTCCCTTCTTTCTCATCACCAGCTTTCTCACACAGTCTTTCTACCTGAACAGAAACCCTTGGGGTCACTATATAGCAGGGATGAGCAGCCTATGATCCTCCAGATGTTCCTGAACTGTAGTCCATCATCCCTCACTGCTGAATGTGGCTGATGGGATTTGCAGTCCAACCACCACTGAAAGGCCAAGCACATTCTGCACAGTTATGCAGCCTGCTGGTCTGAGTAGACACTTAAAAAAAAAAAAACACCATTCAGAGAGTGGCAGACCATTTGCTAAGCAAACTCCTTGCTACCATAAAAGAAAAAAGCATCCCAGCCAGAGTCAGCACTATGTAACAAGCCCAGACTTGTGCTACACTGGCTGATACATACAGCTCTTTTCTCCTTCTATACTCTCCTACTTGGCAGGAAGCTGCTGTTTTTTGGAGACTAGGATCCACTCCTTTCCTGAGCTGCTTTTACTTCACTCACCCTCCCCTTTGATCCATGCTGGGATGAGAACTCCTGGTGAGGGAACTGCGACCAACTTAAGCAGGGTGGACCAAAAACTGTGAGCTACAAAGACATTGCACAAGACGGTTGCAAAAAGAAAAAGGAAAGAAAATGAGGTAAATGAATCTTGTCTCTTTTGTATCCCACACCTGCAAAATGTAAGGTTCCAAGACTACAGCAACACTCAGCACACTTATCCCCAAATAAGAATCATAGTATCACAGTTGGAAGTAACCACAAAGGGCCATCTAGTCCGACCCCTGCCATGCAGGAATGTATAACTAAAGCACTCCTAGGAGATGGTCATGCAATCTCTGTTTAAAAGACCCCCAAAGAAGGAGAGTCCACCCTCCACCCCCAGGCAGCCTACTGCACCAACAAACAGCTCTTACAGTCAAGGTCTTAATGTTTGGCAGAATCTTTTTTTCTTTTTTACAGTTTGAATCTATTGGTTCATTTCCTGTTTCCTGGAAAATAAGGGCTATCACATCACCTCTTAATCTTGTCTTCTCTAAGGAAAACATACCCACAGCTCTCTAAGCCATCCCTCACAAGAAAATCATAAATGTGGGCGGGGGAGATTGGATCACATTCACTTGACATGAAAAATATACTATTCCAAAATAAACTCAGCACATCTCACCCCAGCTTTGCTTTAGGGCAGGTATCTGAATAGCTTGCAGAGATCTTTGTGAGAAATTGTCTCCTTACGCACAAAAACTGGGGGCCAAAGACAGGAAATAATCAATTCAGCATTCATTGGGCTGACAGAGTCACTGTATAACACATGACTTCTCAAGCAGAGGTACATAGTGCCTTTAAGAAATATTACTTTCCTTTGACTTTTTCACATGTTTTTTGTGCTACAACCAAGAATGGCACTGTTACCATTCGATGCACACAAGATGCTCAACACCGCAAAGATGCCAAATAATTGGGACATAAACATTATTATGTGCATTTCATGTATTTGATCAAACAGAGCAAGAACAGATGGGGAAGAACTGGTCACTTACCTATAACAATGGTTCTTTGAGTGTTCATCTCTGCTATTCTGCACCTGTTTGTAGTTGTGTGCCTTCAAGTCATTTCTGACTTATGGTTGCCCTAAATCAAACCTATCATGTTTTCTTGGCAAGATTTGTTTGGGGAGAGGGTTGCCTTTTCCTCCTCCTGAGGCTGAGAGAGTGTGACTTGTCTAGGGTCACCCAATGGGTTTCCATGGCTAAGCAGGGATTCAAACCCTGGTCTGCAGAGTTGTAGTCCAACACTCAAACCGATATACCACACTGTCTCTCATTCTGAACCTGTACAGCTAAATATTTGGAAAGTTGGAGAGATAGCTCATGTTTGGTGGAAACACTGTCCCCTCCCTGCTGTATCTAATTCTGGCACCTCAGTTCCAGACATAACTGGCAACCGAGCCTTGCCCAGGCAGAGAAGGCAATGGAAGTGAGATTGTGAGATCTTTTGGCCACACACTTGAGACATTTCTTGGAGAGGCCCATGGATGCTACAAACTTATGGATGGGAGAAGGGGGAATGTGGTGGAACACTTCAAAAAAAAATTCAACCAACAAAAAATATAAATAAAAAAGCAAAATAAAATTACCAAACGTCACAACAAGATAAGTATTTTTTTAAAAAACCAGCTCTAAAGTCTGTGGAGCAAATTCCCCATGATGATGCTAGCAGGGTAGAGGAGGAAGAACTGAGGAGATTAGGTATTGAGTATTAGATGCAACAGGGAAGGGGAAGGGTTCCTGTCAAAAGCATGAGCCACCTCTGTAAGTTTCTGAAAATGTATCTATCCAGGTGTATAATAACCCATATGTGTGAGTCACAAAGGACCATGAAGTAGTAGTACAGGTTACATACAACTGTGAGAATGGGCTACCAGCACAACCCTGGAATAAATGTTTCAGAAACAGTCTGTTCTGTGTATTAGAATGGCACAATACCAAGAGTTCTTTCCCTTCCTCTTTTGGGAGTCCTCCCGTCAGGTTCATGGGCAGAGCGGGAGGGCTGGCTGTACCATTTCTCAACTTCTCTTTGTGCTGCAGAGAAGCAATTATGCAGTCATTGTGGGGTCCAGTGGGACACCCCCCCCCAAAAAAAACCCACAATTCATCTGAAAAAACAACACTGAAAAACAATTTTGAGGACATTTTAAAAAGCTATTTTTGGAGTTCTCCATCCCCAAACTGCAGGCCCCACCCTCAAAAAGGTTGACTGGGAAATAAACATCACTTCCAGTTTCCCAAAAGGGCAGCTGCAATGGCACAGGGTAGCCTTCCAGAACTCTGGAGTAAAAAACAAACAAACAGGTACTGTACCTCTCTAGACTCTGTAGTGTGCCTACCTCTGCTATACTGCTTTTAATTTCTCTCACGTTCTCCATGTGCAAAGCTGCCATCCCATATATAGTCTCTTCTGGACTGCCCCCCTCTGCCTATAGTACACCCTCCTCTTTATGCTCCTCCACTGCTTTTAAAGAATCTTTCAGCCCCAGTGAAAAAGCCTCCCCCCTTCAATACCTCCAATTCAACAAGCCCCACTGCTTGTCCACAATGCACATTCCACGTGTATTCTTTCCTTAAATACCACCAGGAAGGTCTGCTTTGTAAATTGGCTGACTAGAATTGTAAAGTTGGAAGGGAAGCCAAGGGACTAGTGCAACCCCCTGCCATGCAGGAATTCACAACTGAAGTATTAGAGAGGAACTACTGGAGGAAATATCAGTCAGAGCAAGGGGATCTTGTAGCACCTTTGAGACCATGAGAAATAAGTTGTAGCATAAGCTTTCCATAGACTTATCTACTTCCTCAGATGCATGGAGTTAACTGATGCCTTGGAACAGAGCTTATAAGACTACTGAATAGCCATAAAAATGCAAAACTTGCTGGTGTGGAGATGAGGTGACAAGTTCAGGTTAACAATGGTCATTGAGGGACAAAGGCAGGAGGAAAGATGTTGCCCTAGGCCAGGGTAGATGGATGACCATATGAATGCTGGAGGGAGCTTTGGAATGTAGTGGGAGGGAGGCATGGAGACCACTATCCACAATGCTGCAGCCTTATTTGATTGAAAAGAAACAACAAGGCAGAGAGAATCACAACCCAGAAACATCACCCAAGGAGACCTGCTGTGCTTTCTGCAATTGGCCTTTTTAGTCATCAGCTCACTTGCAGAAAGTGTGGGATGAGTGGGACGTTTGGGAAGAAAAGCCAGAGAGATGCTGGCTGGGAACCAGAAATGAGATGTCATAAACTGGCCAAGAGCACCCTCATGAGACTAGGGTGTTAACTAATGTTATGTGTAGTGTGCCAAGAAACCATTGTCTCTGTTCAACCCACTACAGATGGACTGGATGTCTTTGAATTCTACTGGAGGGAGGGAGCAAAATCTCAAGTACATTTCTTTGGGAGAGAGTAAACAATCAGCATTCTTAGCATGAAACCCTTGCTTTGAAAACAGGTGCTACTGAGGCTTGCCATAGGAGATAGGCGTGTTTAATTCTTGAAAACAAGACCCACAGGTTTATGGCGAACAATAACACATGCACTCTTAGCACGTCCCTTCAATACTTCTGTTGGAGAGACAGATTGCTGCTTGATGGGTACAAAGGTAAAGGGATTCTGTATATTCTTGCTGGTCAGTAGAAACAATTTCTGGTTACTAAAGCCCATGTATACCGGTAATTTTATTCTACATACTTCGAGGGTTTGAGTTTTTGTTTCTTTGTTGGCAGGGTCTAGAACCAGGGTGCTGCATCACAGTAGGATTCAACTCTTACCACTGGAAAAGCTCTTGTCCTACATACAAAGAAAACAACTAAGTCTGAGACCAATTTGATACAAAGCAGTAATCTCTGGGAAATCACGGCATGTACAAGATTTCAATCCCAAAGCTTGTAACACAGTTGGCTGATAGCTGTTGCTTTAGCCTTGCACATCTACCAACAATGACTTCCAGCTATAGCCTAAAAGCTGAGCAGCAAGGAACCACCCTGCTAGAATCAGTTTGTGCTCAGATATTAGAGGGTTTGCCTTTCAGCCCACACAGAATCAGCAGAACAATGGCTTTGTGGAAATGGGTGTCCTACTGAACACTGTCTTACAATACAAAACTTGTACTGCAGTGTGTTACAACAGCTGTCAAGAGCTGCAAGAGAAAGCAGTTGGTTTTAGCAATGGGATGTTTCTATAACACTAAGAGTAGTTGGCCCTTTTGCAGCTGATCTCCCTATTCCAAATCTGCTTCAGGAAACAAGCAAACCAGGCAGAAGGAGTGAGACAACAGGAGTGAGCTGCCATCAAGCTATACTCTGCCTTTTTCTACCACCCCACCCCTGACCTCAGTGATCTTTAGGCTAAACCAAGTCACTGCTCTCAGGAAAACCATGGGAACATACCTGTGACCACACGAGTTTGGAATATGTGTGAGGTGACTAATATTTAGTCAGATTTCTCAACTGTGGAGAATGATGCAAGGTGCTTTCCCAGAGGAAGCATGAAGTATGACTTATCTCAATATATCCACACTCAATCTCTACTGCACAGAGAAACAGGTTACCTCACTGCATGCAGTACTAAAGTCCAACAGGTATTTATTTGCAGATCAGACCCTGTTGTATTATCCATCAATAAATAAAAAAGTAGTACCGTTGCAGTCACTGGTGAAGAAACACCTGCTATGCTTGGACTTGCCACACTTAGGCAATGATCTAATCTCTCTTGATCTCAATCTTCCACTATAGAAATCTGCTTCCACAATTGTATATCAAACCTGTATATCAAAGACCTCTTTCTCTGAGGATTTTGGATTCTGTGCTTAGAAAGTATGATGCTTCCTCAGTGTGACAGTTAAGAAAGTTGTTTCTTGCCACAAAGCCAGTGACGCCCCAACAACACAGAGACATGGCAGGGCTGGGTTGCTACCTAAGGTTCAATCTCTTCTATTCTTACATAGAAGGCACAAGACACCTGGACTCTAGAAAAGTGCTACTCAAAGTGGTGCTCCACGGGCCACTGCTAGCCCCGGAAAGTTTTCAGGGGAAAAAGGAACTGTAGCCAATGGACACAAACACAGTACTGGCTCTTGGAACATTTAGGGAAGGGGAGAGATGTTTGTTTCACAGATCAGATAGTTTGGTCTAGAACAGTGCTAGTTAAAGTTGTGGCTCCTGGATGGGTGTTGGTCCCCTAGCCATTGGCTGGCAAGATGTCAGGACAGAATGAAACAACTGTAGCCACGGAGTACAAATACAGTGTCAGTCCCTGGCACACTGGGGGGGGGGGGATTGCCGGTACCATACATCATATAGCCTGAAGCACTGGTCTGGAACACTTCCCAGCAATCTCTCAACAAGCAAACCTTCTTCAAATGTCATACAGGGATTCCAGAAGAAAAATGTGTGCCCTTTAACTAAGGACCCAGGTACAAGGAGTTGCATAAATGACAGGTGTCATTTGTACTAATGTGACAAGCACTGATAGAGGCTCTGGGTGGCTGTGTTGCTATCCAATTGTATGTCACTGCAGCAATGTTCATGATGTAGAAACATAGTATGAATGTTGGAAACAGGCCACCATCTGGTTATCACATGGGTGTGTGGGATGTTGCATTTTCAGCTTAAAGATGAGGTGGAAGTAGCCTGGTAAAGCCTCTGGCCAAGGACCCTCCATTAAGAGCACCACTCACAAAGCAGCTGGTTCTACATACTTTATTGGGTTTAGAACTGGACAAATCACAAGTGTACAAAATGGGAGACCACACTATCAGAAGCAAAGGATTGTGGGATGCAGCAACACCTCTACTGAACCAATCAAAAGCTTTTGGTAGAACAAAGCATTAAGTGTGACCGGGCAAAAGAAAAGAGGGAGAGGTGAAGAAAAGAATGTAGGAGGGGAACAATTTACTGGCCAATTCTTAATAGGACAATGAATCCTGCACAGCACACTGACAAAGTCAGTCCACCCTCAAGTGGCTGTCAGGTTTGTTTTTTCTTTGGGGTGTGTATGTGTGTGTGTGAAGGTTGGAAGAAGGTGCTGGCTTTCTCAGTGCTCAAAGGACCACCATGCCCTTTAAGGCTGTGAAATGTTGTGCTATCCTCCCCACACCAAGGAGGAGATGCCAATGCTCAGCCTTTTTGGTCACTAACCTTCCTAGAGTAGGGCTCTATGTTAAGGATGCTTCAGAAGAAAACAAGGAGAAGAGAGGGTTGTGGAGGAGGGAGAGCCCCACTTTTGCTGCATAGCAACAATCACAACAGCAACAGCATGTACGGGAGCCAGAATTAACTCAGGGTTTGTCCAGTCTATGGTTTTGAGGTCTATTCTACTAGTACATGTGCACAAGAACTTCCAAAAATACTAGGATATGATGCAAGTAGTGACAACGGAAGAGGTGGGGGGTTTATCACGTGGTGGATGTTCCCTAGAATGACCACAAGGGGCGGTGGTTAGACTGGCCCTTTTATACCCTGGGACAGAAGCAAGAGGCACCTGGCTTCAGCTGCAACTCCAACAAGTAACTGAAACCAAAGCAGACACCAGTATCCTTTTTTCAGAGAGGAGCTGCAGGAGTCCAGCTTCCAGCCTCTGTACAGAGGAGGGGCCAAAGAAATGCTCTTCAGTTGTACTTTTGAGACCGAGGCAGGCTGGGAAAAGAGGGAGCCAGCTGGCTGCAGAAGGCTAGCATCTCGTCTCGTAGATCCCACTCCTGCCAATATATCTCACCCATTTGATCACATCATGGTCACTGTAGTTCAGCTTTGGCTCAAAGACTTTCAGGTAGCGAACCTTCAGTCCAGAGGGTGCAAATGGGACCTGCACAAAACAAAGAAAAAGGATGAGGTGGGAAACTGAACAGTTCTGCAGAGAAGTCGATGGGAACAAAGCTGATCAAAGCTGAAGCCTCTTCGGCCAGTCTCCTAACACCTCAACACCTTCCAAAGATCTTATACTTTATAACCTTCTTTAAGTCAAAAAGCCAGATGTATTGGCTGCACTTGGATAATTCCAGGGAGGCATCTAAAACCGTTACAGAGATGCAAAGGTGGGGAAAAGACTCGAAACCTACAGGTTAGTTATTTGCAGTTCAGGTGTGGCGCTACCTAAAGCAATTCCAATGAACCTCCCCACAGGATGATGAATGAATCAGATAACCTTCATCTGGAAAGAAAGGCCCTCACAATGGAGGCGAACAAATTCTGCTTTCAGTACAACTCCAAAGCCTCTTCAATGCTTTCTGGTTGTGTAAACTCCCAACTTTAACCCTGCAACATTAACCTTCTCCCAACTTTTTTTTTTAAAAAGTGCAAATAGCAGAAATTAACATTCATTCATTCACTGGATTTATATCCCACCTTTCTCCCACAATGGGATTCAAAGAGGCTTTTACTCCTGACCCTCATTTCTGCAGTGAAGCTGCAAATCCACTTCTCCTTCCCTTCTTGAAACCAGGAGTAGATAATCCTAAATGGCAGCAACCGAATTGTACTAAGTAGCTGAACACAACGTAGGACTCCTACCTCAAAGTTCATGGAGATAGGTGGCCGAGCCCACTTCTTCTTGTCACTGGTGGAAAGCAGTTCAATCTCCGCGCTGATCTGGGACTCCTTCATTCCAGCCATGCGCTTAATTCTAAGAAATCAAGGAGGAAGGAAAATCCTCTAAAACCAGCTGAGGTATTCTACGTATGCCCAGCCCCATCTGGAGGGGAGCACAAGACTTGCACTAAACAGGTGAAGAAATGTGCCAGAAGTTCTCACTTACTTCCAAACAATGGCGTTCTCACTAGCCTTGTATTTTGCCTTCCCTTTCATGCAGATGACTTGTACACCACTGGTGTTCAGAGGTGTTGGGATTCGCACCTGGAAGAGAAAAAGTATTGGGATCCCATCTGGCTGTTTGTGCCAGCAAGGTAAAGTATAAGGCTTGGTATAAAGGAGCAAAAAACTAACCACTGCTGTGTAAGCAAATGCAAAGAACCAGAAAGCAAAATTATACACCAGGAAGGAGTGGCTACAAGGTATTCAGCAACACTGCCATTAAGAGAGAAAGGTTCCTTTTTTAAAAAAAGGATTTCTTTCAACTGTTCATCAATAGTCCAGCACACAGAGGTATCAGCAGACTTTATTTTATTTAAAGTATTTTTGTATTGCCTCCCACCACACAAGAGCTCACAAGGTGTTGAACAAATAAAAACCAATTAAAACAATACAGAAATAAAAACATTTAAAATACACATTAAAATATTCTTTAAAAACTCCAAAAAGGAGTCTAAAAACAATCTTAGAATCCAGTTTTGAAACAGTTAAAATAGCAATTTCAAACACTGAATGCCATGCAGAACAGCACTGTTTTGGCTGCCTGCTGGAAGCTTAAAAGAGATGGGGCCAGCCTAACCTCCTTGGGTAGGGAGTTCCACAGTCTAGGTACTGCTACAGAGAAAGCCTTGTTACGTACACCCACCAACTTAACTTCATGAGGTGTTGGGACACACAACAGGGCCTCCTCTGAAGATCAGGTTTCTGGCAAACTCATATGGCAGGAGACCATGTTCCATCACAAAATGCTTATCAAGAATCCTAGCCATGGCCAGAAATAAGCCACGTCACATGGCTGTGGTAAGTTTCCTCAGCCAATATTTAGATATAAAATTTGGCTGAGAGAGTTATGGCACTTCTGATCATAGAAAGACAAATGTTTCATAGCAGTTTATATCTGGCACTACAGATGCCTACACAATCAACAGTTTCCTACATGCATCTTTTACAGCCAGGGACTGTGGGCCAGAAGAAACCCCTTAGGGTTAACCATAAGTTAGAAAGGACTTGAAGGCACACAACAACAGACCAGTTTGCTTCTTGGTTGAAAAAGGCCTCTCCCTGGGCCCAGAATAGCCTACAGGTGTCCATTCCCCTGCCCCACCAAAGCAACATTGGAATGTGGTGGAATTTTTATAAAACAAAATTTGAAGGAGCTGGAAAGCCTGTGGGTGGGGGAACATATCAAACTCAGCAGCAGTACTCTGCCCACTAAATTTTACAGCCTACAAAGATGGAGGCACTGTGCTATTTCCACAGTTACAGTCCTAGGGGTGAGGGGGAGAGGACTTGCACCTTGCTGCAACATCCTGCCAAGTCTGCAACGTACTTTATATGTCCATGTCAGCCTTACCTCTATCTTCTGAGCCAAGAGCGAAGGCTTGAAGTTGGACTTGATGACAACTTTCACCTCCAGCTTGGTGCGTCCCACCTCTCGCACCAGTGGAATCACTCGGAAAGGAAGGATAATGTCCTTAGTGGTTCGATACCTGGGGGACAAGAATGAATACCATTTTAGGAGATGGAGTGGGGAGTATGCCAAACTAGATGGTGAGAAATGGAGACATCTGGTTCAAATATTCATGGGATTGCAATACTGCCTGCTCTTTGCAGATGCAATGCTACTGGCTGGTCCAATTAATGTTGCTTGACCATTTTCTCACACTCTATGAAGGTGATAAGCAGGTGCTTATTCTGTAAGCCTTTTACCTTCAAACAGTAGAACATTAGTGTCCACGTATCTGCCTGCTATTTCTAGCATATTTTTGTCTTGCACCAGCTTGAAAGATAAAGCTGAGTCTATTTATAGTCTATAACTATAAATATCAATATATTTCAGACATTCCACATATCAAACTATAGGAAGTTGGATACCATCATACCAAATGAGCCTGAAATAGCTATGTGAGAGAGGGTTAAAATGGTTCTATGATCTGAAAATGTGTGTTGGCCTTGACTTAAAATATTTGCCACTTGAGCACTTCCGCTTTCAAGGACAGACTCCCCCACTACTGCCTTGGTTTATGCAGCTCCTTACTTTCATTTTGGTGAACAACATTCTCCTTACCTTATGTTACAAATTGGTTACTGACTTTTAGAGATGAACAGCTTCCTCAAAAGTTGCTGTTTCTGTGGTACGCAGTGACCTTAAAGACAGTTTTGGGGGTGGCATCCACCCACCGTCTTCTTTATCATTTTATGCATAACTGAGCTGGGTCTGCTTCAAATACCTGATGTCACTGGAAGTAACAAAAATGAAATGTGGCTCGCCTATTCTTGAGTGTGAGAGTGAGCAGGCACATAATGACATGGGAAGCCTGCTACAGCTCACCTACCACAGTCAAGAGCAACTGGCTTCCAACTGCCATACCTCATTAGTTCAAACTCTCCATCTGGGGGTATGAAGCTAATACTCCTCTCCGAGTCGAACTTGCTGAGCCTCACACATTGATGGAAGGTGCAGTCATCAATAGCAATTGACTGTTTCCCGCTATGGAACAAAAACACAAGGAGAATCATGATCAGGAGCTATTGCCAAGCTGTCCTTAGAAGAGGGGTGGGCATGTGCAGCAGTGTTCAGGCTCCCTGTTGCAACAAGGCTAGTCTACAGAGAGTGCTCCATGATCACAGACTAAGTCATGAAGCAACAGAGGCAGGGAGGAATAGCAAGCCAGAAATCTGCCATTATGGGAGTCAGACCAGACTGTTTGGCCCCTCAGCAAGGCTCAAGAAAGAGGTGAGTTTTCTGCAGTCTACTGGGGAGAATTGCACACAGACTCACTTTTGTTCTATCTACAGCAAAGCACTTGGCAGGCTGGAGAACAAATCATCCCTGCTCACCTTTCCTTTTCAAAAGACAGGATGGGATATAGGAAGAACTTTCTGTTCAGAAGTGTAAGCAGCACAAGAGAGACACTCTTCAGGCTTCTGCACTTCTATGCAGCTGCCACAACTTTTAGAGGCAGAAGATATCATCACCTTTCAGTGGTGTCAGTATCTTGACCCTCAACTTTTATGGGCACTTAGACATCCACCTTAGTCATTTATCTCAGCATCTGTGTTGACAGAGGCAGGAAAATTCCTCTGCTGATAGAGGGAAAAGTTCAGAAACAACCTAATATCACCAAATCTCACTGCAACTTTTGCCAGCTACACATGCTGAATGTGCAGCAAGTAAAAGACTCAGACACTGAAGTACTAGAACATGCTTAAGTACAGCAGAGTGGCTGAATTTTATAGGCCATTGAGGTAAGACCCAAGACACAGGAATGGGCAAAGAAAGCAACTTGAATATGTGGATCAGGCTGTGTTTCAAGGGGATGCTGGGTGAATACTCTTGTCGTTATTTTTTTACCTAAAGTGTCCAGTAAAGTCTTGACTTGGTCAGTGTATCCTGAATTTCAACCACCCTCCCAAGATGAAGTTAATGGCCAAAATGCCCTAAAGGCTCCAGATCCCATCTGATGTTGGAAGCTAAGCAGGTCAGCCCTAGTTAGCACTTGGATGGGAGACCACCAATGAATACCATGTGGTATTGGCTATATTTCAGAAGAAGGAACTGGCAAAACCACCTCTGAGTCTTCCTTGCCTAAGAAAACCCTATGAAATTCATGGGGTTACCATAAGTCAACAGGTGACCTGAAGAGACATACAAACACGAAGAAGAAAGTGTTTCTGTTCTACTGTTCTCTTTGAAATTCACGCTATCCCACATAGGTACAGAAATTGCTGCTTTAATAACTGAGTCTTTAACACAATATGGATCTATCACTTCAAGGGACAAGGAAGCAATGTTTCAGCAATTAATAATCTACTGGGCTTTAACAACTTTTGGCTCTGACCCAAGGGCTGGCATCTTAGGTTCTCAGAACAGAGTTTGAAGAGAGGCCTTGATTCCACCACCCAAGGACACAGCTTCACTGCTTTTCATCACCACAAGAGGCTACTTATATCCAGTTTTATATTAAACTCTCCTAAGAGGTTTCCCGTCTTGCTTTTGCACCTAGAAAGGAATAAGAGGTTCCTGTACCATCTCACTAGTGAACTAATGCAAGAAGCCAACTACAGCATTTGCAAGGAGTAGCCATCCCTACTGAGAAGCCTTAAGAACCTCACCCAGCTCACTCAGGCATATCCCTGTGCCAACTGGATGGGAATGCAACACTTCAAACAGATTTTGCTTCCAAGAACAAGCAAGTGGCAGCTCAGCCTTCAATCACAGGCGTGACCTGTGTGGAAGTGTCTAAAGATGGTGGCACATGCACAAGTCACACCAAGCAAATTAGATGGGGAAGGGGAGAAGAGTGCGTGCATACAGCAGTAAGCAAGTTATCTACCTTCCTGTTTCACTGGAGTCAGCAGAACACAAAAGGGGGGAAAAAAAAGAATTCAGTAAAAAAATGTGGTTAGGAGAGAATAAGAAGGGTCTGAGAACTACCTGCATGAGCTCAGGCGATTCATTTCTAAGTAGAGAATTTGCAAGAGCCCTGCACACTACTACACTGTGGTTGAAGTTGGCACATGAAGGGAGAGTAGGCAAAGGATGAATGCAGCACCATTCCCCTCACCCCAATCCCACAAATGGCTATTATGCTGGCACATGACTATCTAACCTGGTTTAGGGGCAGGGGAGATGGGAAGAAATTTAATGGCTCTCTTCCTTTCCAGACTCACAGTGTATATGAAGTTCAGAGGGGGGGCAGTTTCATGCATCAACCAAGCTAACAATACGGGAATATCGTGAACTATAATGAAGCTTTGCTTGGAAGCAAGTTGAAATGAATTATTTGTACTCCTTCACTTCACACTCTGGCCCTTAAGAGACTTTGAGGAGGCAGCAGGAAGATGAGCCATTAATCTTCATAGAAAAAGGTTATAAACAGAGAGCTCCCTGTCTTAGCAGGACAGCAAAACAACAACAAAATGTCCCTAGGAAAGCAAGAGCATCTTCCCATATTTTGTTGGAGACAGGAACAAGGCAAAGAAGCTACTGACAGTTGGACATAATCTTGCCATGTCATCTGAAACTGCAGCCCCCTTACCTTTTCCCTGTTTCATCTGCAGTCCCTTTGCCTTGTTTCTCAATTACAATTTTGTCATTCATGCCAAACTTGCACTCTGGCATCCCACTTAGATAGCTCTTCATCACTACCCTGCCAGAGACATGGGCACTCAATACTTGACCTGGAAGAAAAGAAGAACAAATGCTGTAGCACAGCAAAGTAGCAGGGAGAGGGCATTAACTTCCTTAAATCTAGTGATGCGGGAAGGCGTTCTGCTGCACTTACCTTGTGGTGACATTAGCAAGTTCACACTTTCTAGCACATCCAGGAAAAGTTCATTGCGGCGATATTTGATGCCTTCACGCCTCCAACCAATCTGACCAGTCACCTGGCTAGTAATCTGAGACTGTTCTTCCTTGGTCTGAAGGAGAGAAAGGGATGGAGGATACTATTCTTAGGACCCTAGGTCAGGAGCAACTTCACCAACTCTCAAAGACTGTATTGCACTACAAGCAACCCCCGTCAAATACATGCTATTGCAACCCATTTATTCCACAAACTCCACAGAGGGCTTAATTGGCTATCAGTGTGAAATACATTATCCTCTACCTAGATGAGATTATTAATCTGTATGACAGAGAACATTTCCAATCTCACTGGTTTAGGAAATACGTTTGTTAGAATTGAAACAAAATTCCCCTCTCCCAAATGCCATGGAAGCAGGCATAAGCTGAGAGCAGAAGAATGGGAGGAAACAATTTGGAAATGTAGTTATGTCACGATAACAACAATCCTTGCTCCCACCTCCCAACTACTTCTTTCCCACCCGCAACAGATTATGCCATTCATGCACTAGAATAGTCAACTAGATCACAATTCAGAACTTTGTACAACAACAGTTTCTTAAGAAGTCACTGGGGACTGGTTGGGAGAGACAGCATGTTCTCCTACCTGGTGCTATAGTCAGGTCCAGCCACACGCAGAAAGCGAGAAAACAGATGTATAGCAGCAAGCGCAGCACACACAGGGTTAGGAGGCAAGCAGGTCAGTAGAAGGGAAGGAGGAAGAAAGATAAGCGTTAGGTTGGAGACAATCTCCGGCACTACAAAGCTTCTCATCAGCTCCACTAATAAGCCTGAAGGAAAGGGCATTCTTTTGAACTAAATGAAAGCAGACTCATCAGCAACGAGGATGAGCAATCTAAGAGGTACTATGAAGGCTCACTAAGCCTGGTAGACTATCTCAAGGCCTCTGTTTTAAGCAAGCTTCTGCCCCTTTATGGAAGCACCTCACAAATGGAACATGAATGTGTTTTGATTTTACAATTTTCTGATACTCAGGACCCTGTGGCCATTCACATGGCTTGAGAATTTACAGCATGAGGACAGCATGTCAACTCAAACCAGACAGATTTATTAGCTGATATTGTTAGACATCAAACTGCCAGTACAGTTCTCTCTTCCTACCTTCACCCTGTCAATAACAATATAGAACCATCATCAGCCTTCCAAAGTGCAAAGTACTGGCCAGTATATTTATCACCTACACTTTGACAATGCCTGGTTACCAGGAGTTTTCCCAGGATACCAAGGACCTCAAGCCTCTACCCTTGAACGCTACGTTTTCTGGAGGAATCACACAGTATGAGAAGGGGAGACCAATCTGCTGGGTCATGGTTTAATCTATTATTTAGTATGTGGAACACACTCCCTTGGAGCGTGGTGGGGTCTCCTTCCTTGGAGGCCTTTAAACAGAGGCTGGATTGCCATCTGTCAGGGATGCTTTGATCAAGATTTCCTGCGTGGCAGGGGGCTGGACTGGATGGCCCTCGTGGTCTCTTCCAACTCTACAATTCTATGATTCTGTGAATAGGATGCATCACACCCTACAGCTCTTTGTACTGGCTTCCTTCTTCTAGCTCTTCCTTCCGTGTCCTGAAGTCACAGAAGACAAGAAGGAAGGGTTTTAGTCAATAATTATGCCAGTTCTTATGGGCACTTATTGTGGCTACCTGCAATCTTCTCATTACACTCCTTCTGAGCCCAAGTTACACCAAAACAGAAATGACCACAATACAACCAAAATGACCTGCCCTGTTCTTTGCAAGCATGCACTAGCTTCTGTTCCTGGATTCTGAGAGAAGTCTCTGCAGGAAATCAACAGCAATCTCAATTCTCTAGTGGTCATTCTATTCTATTTTGCACAGAACAGGACCATATTCATTTTCAGTTGTCATTGTTAGTCATTAGAAGTTGAGTCTCCCTTATCCAAAGTGCTTGAGACCAGAGATATTTTGGATTTTGGAATATCTGCATATACATAATGAAATATCTTGGAGATGGGGACCCGAGTCTAAATACAAAATTCATGTATGCTTCATATATACTTTATACACATAGCTTAGAGGTTATTTTATACGTATTTTTTAATAATTTTATGCATGAAGCAAAGTTTCTGTACATTGAATAATCAGAAAGCAAAGGTCACTATCTCAGACACCCATGTGGACAATTTTGGATTTTGGAATATTTCAGAATTCCAGATAAGGGAGACTCAAACTGTGTAAGAAACTAAACCAAAACTCAAAAAGCCCAGGCTTTCCACGTTCTCCAGAAATACAAGGTTGCTATTGTCTCTTGGTATTCAATTCCCTGCCCACTGTGTGTGTGTGTGTGTGTGTGTGCCTTCAAGTTGCCTGTCAATTTATGGAGACACCATGAATTTGATAGGGCTTTCTTAGGCAAGGAATACTCAGTGGTGGTTTTGCCAGTTCCTTCCTCTGAAATATTGCCTACAGCACCTGGTCTCCTATCCAAGTACTAACCAGGACTGATGCTTTGGCAAGATGCTTAGCCAAAGCATCTTGATATTAAACATAAAGAAAAGGCCATGTGAGCCTTTTTACAACATAATATTTAGATGTTGGGAATTACAGTCACAGTCGTTTTTAAGATCTGCTAGATCTGCAACATCTTGGAGGTCTCCAACTCAGTCCCCCTTCCCCTGGTCTGCAATCTGAGTAACATGGTGGACTATACCCTGGTGGACTCAGGAGAACCCAACACCACAGTGTTTGGAAGAATAAAACCACAGCAAGACTGTTGTTTGTACAAATGTTTTTCTGTTTATTGTAAGCCTCTGAGAGGACTTTGTTGTGGGCCAGCAAAGGAATGTTCTAAATAAACAGCCCTCCATTCACAGTTGTGAGAAACCATGTTCCCTCCAGGCTGCTGCTTACCCTCACTGAAATAGCAAGTTGTCGTTCACCACTGAATGAAGTGGGAAGATGTTAGGAGCTTTGTAAGTAAGTAGCCCATGACCCCACTGGAGATGGGGGAAGAGGAAATGAAGTCAAGGGCCCATTGAATGTGTTACATTGAGAAATGAGAATCAACAGCACTGAAACTGGCCGTTTTGTTCCTGAAGCTACATTTGCCTAGCAATGTGATATCTTCATATATAGAACTGAGTAAATGGCAACCTAAACAGGAATGCAGGCAGAAGGAAACGCTCGGATCATCTCTCAAACTCAGCAACTTTAGCTTGTTGTAAAGAGCCAACACCCTTTTCCTGTGAACAGTTACAAAAATGTAGGAAACAGCTTTCACATCTGGCCCTGTAAACTTCCCCAAAAAGTAACTTCACTTCTATAGGAAATGTGGCCGAAGGCCTCAAGACTAGTCCAAAACCATTGATTGTGAGGAAATTCATGGGGTTCATGACCTATTACAAGACCTCTTCTCTGTAAATTGTAAGGAAAGAAAAAAACAGAGTGGTGGAAGCCCTGTTCACACTTACTGTAAAGTCTGTTCAAACTTTTCAGATTATCCATTTTTGTATTTCTTCAACTTCCTTTTCCACCAACAACCTGTCCTGCATATTAGGCTGCAAAGATACTTTTGCAGAGTTATATGCAAGCTGTGCTGTTCTATGTGGACTGAACCATCAATCCAACAGTGGCATATAGATAACAAAACGGAACATTCATCCCCCTTCTGACGCCATGGAAAAGAGACAATCACTAGAACCAGAGTAGCAGCAGCTCTTCCCAAACTCCCTCCTACCAGAATCAGGTTGAAAGAGAAAACTGGAGGTTCAGAAATGCCCATAATTTCAATATAGAACAGAGGGAGACCAGGCTGCTATTGTCTCTTGGTATTCAATTCAACCTACCCAGATTTGGTCGGCATGTGAGGAAGCATTCACCTCTCTCACAATCCTATGCTTGCCTAGAATGTCACACTATCCCCATGTGAGATATAAGATTATCCTCTGAAGGAACAACAGCTCACACTTGAAAACCATCAACTCAGACAGCACTAGACAGAGGTGCAAGCTCAGCTCAGCCTGCTCCAGAGATGAGGCTCCTTCATACTCTATATTCACTCCTGACTTAAGTGAGTGTATATAATCCCAAAGAGAAGAGTGTAGATTGTACAAGCCCACTCATGTATGAACAGCAAGTCTATATTTGCTGCTCGTCATCCACTGTTCTCAGCTAGCAGACCTACATGAAAATGATGGCAGATATATCACCTACTACCCTGAAAGATGCAAAAAGTTACCAGTTACTCCTGAACCCCTCTCTCAGCTACAGCATATGTTCTATACTGGGACTTCCAGACTCCTGAAGCCAGGAGTTGCTTCAGATTACACTGCACAAAGTACAGGCCCCAAGAGAATTGGTACAGTACAGTACTTACAAAGTTAAGTCACTAAACTGACTTACCAGCCTCCCACTTCCACCACTCTGCTCTTCATATCTTATCTGTCTCAGATAAACGAGCCACAGATATCATCATGCCTCGCAAACCATGCAAAAGCACCATTTGGAAACATAATCCAGACTACAATGCTAGACCTCTGCTCCAGCTATTTATTTCAGAGCATTTCCAATATCTGCCCATTCCCAGCCCCTGAAAGTATTCTTTTTTTCCATTTATGCTGTGTATGTCTTTCCACTGAAATATTCCTTTCCAAAATCTTCCCATCAGACAAGTCTAGTAGAGGGCTGTTACAGTCTTTAGTTAACACTTCAGTTTGTGTCATTACAATTGCTAAAACCATTGAGGTTTACCTAGAATGTAAAAATTAACACCTTAACTATCAGGCTCAAAGATGCCTGGTAGCAAACAGACAAGCCTGTGATCTGGAACATGGACCAGATAAAAACTGAATAGAGGATGGTAAGGTCTGGATGCTGGCACGCTTTTTTGGAACTGGGAAAGAGGCAGTTAATATTCAAGCCAATTACACTATGCTGCTAGAATCAACCCCAGTCACCTACCGCCACAAAACAAGTGCAGGTCCAAAGAGACCATGGGGATTTTATTGGCTTATGGGAACCTGATTATTCTGGAAAACAGCATATGTGCAGCAAGTGATGGGGTAGGACTCTTGTATAGCTTCTAGGAGTGGCATATGCCAACTTGGTTTATGTATTCAGTAGTGTTCTAACTTCTGAAGAAGACCATTTCTCCTTAAATATATAGGGCACAGTCAATGCATACATTTCCATTAGCCTTTACCTGGCTCTTGATGCCTTGCTGGGTGATGAATGTTTTCAGTGCTCCCGTCTCGGAATTCTGAGGGTAACCAAAGTCCAGGATTTCTACAGAAGGGTAAAAAGTTATCAGAGAAAGGTGATACCAGAAAGACTGGTTCATGAACAGCAACCAATGTTCACGTGACAATCAATCACACAATTTACTCAGAGGTTCTAAACAATTATTCCTGTCACATTTGAGTGATTCCCATCAGAAGCTATTGTGAAGCTGTCCTATAATCAGCAAGAGTTATGACAAAAAGAAAACTTAAGAGGATAGAATCCAGAAATCCAAGGGAACCTCCTCTGAGGCAGGGCAATCCAACAGCAGAATAATCTATCTTTGCAGCATTTTCTTTAGGTTTTGATTTTCGCATGAGCATGGCATAAAAATCAAAACCTAAAAAAACAACAGCAGAGTAGCAAGTGTCGCAGGGCAGGCAGGCCGATCAGCCAAGCTTGGGAAAAAGAAAATTGCCATTAGCTGCCCACTCCAGGAGCGGGGAGAGCTAGCCTCTCAGGATCCTGATCCAGACCTGCAACATTAATACAATGTGACGCTGCGCTTATGAATAGCTTTTTCTTTAGCCTGCGGCAAGATGCAAATCAATAACCTTTTCCTTCTCCTGGAATGGCTTGTAAAAAGCCGTTAAGAACTGAAGGCATGCTTGTGAACTCCAACACATTAACATCAATAATCCCTGGAACCTCACTATAATATAGTCATAATAACATGTTGGTTAAGCAGTGATTAAATCCCAACTAAACTTTGAGACCACTTCTAATGACAGAAAAGCCAGCATTAAGAACTAAAATGGAGCGTGCATTGGGCTATACTAATCTCTTAGTTTTGGTAGCTGCACCAGCTTATTTTAACTTCAGTAGTAAATGAAATGAAGTCCAAGGCTAAACGTGTGGACACTGGAATGTTTACGTGAATGGTATGCACTGGGTCTACTAAGGCCTCTATAGTATCATTATACTGTTATTCACTAAAGGGACAGTCTCACAGTGATTTTGAACTGAAACTTATCTTCAGTACTAGGGCTTTTGTTAGAACAAGTATACCCAGATTGGTGAGAAATTTCTGGTGTGGAGAAGCATACTGGAATGAAGCATGGATAGCTAACCATACAAAGATGTAACAGGTAATCTCTTATGTGCAGGTGAGGACAGATGCCAAGCTCACAAGCCTTACAATAAAATAGCTTCTCACAGTATAACCTTAACCAATTTGAAAATTATTGGGTTAGCACACACTTCCACAGTTTTGTTCAGGAAGCAGAACTCACTATAACAGGGTTTTTTTTTTTGCCATGGAGACCCATCATGGAATCAAGATTGGATTTTTAGTGTGCAACTTAGTTCTATACATGAAGTGACTTATAGCACATTGAAATCTTGGCCCCAATGGTTCACATTTGCCAGGCAGTCATATGCACGTGTGGGAGGTCAACACCAACTCCACACCTTATTTTTTTGCAGATGTCAATACAGAATAGATGGCAAGGAGAAATGTGGAGAAAGCTTGCATTGAGCTATACTCAACCCTTAGTTTTGCTACCTACACCAACTTATTTTAATTTCGGTATTAACAAAAGCAAATGCAAGGATAAGCATGTGGACACTGGAATCTCTACACCAACAGTATGCCCTGGGTCTACTAAGACAAAGCAAAGCCTATATATCCTATCCCATATAGGCAACCACAAGCCTAAAATGTCATTTCTTGACACCCTTTATTAAATGAGTTCTCGGAATTTAGTCAGAATTGCTCATCCTCACCATCCAGAAGCTCGTAGATAAGCACAAAGTTGTTCTTGATGTTCTCTTCACTGATCTTTCCAAAATAGGCAGTCATCACATCACACATCTTGTAGAGAAACTCAAAGACCATGGCAGCATTAACATTTTGCTTGGTGACAGCAGCCAGCCAGATGTTGGAACGCTTGACATGGAAGAAACTGGTTCGGGCAATGTTGGTGACAGGTGAGCGCACTTGTTGCCGTGCATGGATAACATTGACCCGGAAGGCATCCACTGCATTCCTCCTGTAGGATTGAAATATGGTAGGACAACAAGACTGAGAGGCCAAAGGTACTAGGAACACTGAGTTACACACCACACTACCAAGCTGTCTACCTGTAACTCTGTAGAAGAAACAAGAACCTAATTCACAGGCACTGACATGTTCACCTGTTCCTTGGAATTGAGAAGATTTGCTTTGAGACATATACAGCCAACAGAATCTCCCAAGCTGAGTATTAAACAAATGTGAAACTTAGACTGAATATTGCTTTCAACCAGTTTTTTCAACTGATGGTACCTGTAGTACCTGCCAAACTGCGAAGTACCACAAATTGAAAATCACTGCTCCAAGCAACACTATTGGGTGAGCAGGCGGGGAGGGGGGAGAGATCAGGTTCAAAAATTGAACAAGCTCCCTAGAAGGGCAAGGAATCCCCTTCTTGAGGAAAAATTTGACCAGAAGGTAAGATAGATTACCTATCAGGAATGGAATTTATCTAGGTAAACTTATTTGGTTCTTTTCAGCTAGGAACAGAATACCTAGTTGGATAAATGTAACCACTTGGCTCTGAGAAAGCAGCCTTGGCAAATAACAGCAGTTATCTTCCATTTGCCATTTAAAGCTTTCAGGTGCTGAAATGTGACATTCCTAATCATGCATGCAACCAAGTACCTCTCAACGTTTAGTTGCAAAAGTGACTGAGAACCTGTGGTAATAAAATGCCCTTCCTAGCTAGACAGTTTTGCTATGTAATGAATCTCTTAAGCTACAATAACCTGAAGATGAATGGGAAGATCCTGAGATATACAAAGCTTTTCAGTATACCACTGGCCTGAACTAGTAGCTAAGCAGCTCTAAATTTTAATTTTTAAACTGCAACACTAATGAGTGCACTTGTGGCATGGATCAGACTATTTGTACTATCATAAATATATACTTCTGGTCCAATATTGTAGTGACACTCCCTTATGGTTAAACTCAACTTGATATAACAGTTTCCCCGTGTTGCAGTGCCCATTATGTCCTGCCATTAATCTCTTACCTATTGCTACAGCAGCCAATGAGATGGGATGAACAGAAATGGCGCCAGCGAAGAAAAGGAGGAGTGACAGCAACAAGAGAAAGGTTAGAAAACACACATACACACAAAGCACAATGAATCCAAACAAAAAAGAAGAAGAAAGACAACATACAGCAACCCCCACCCACTACAAAGGTTCAACGTGGCACTTAAATACTTAGGCAGTAGCAGCAAAGAAGCTTCTAGAAAAGAGGCAAAGATACAAGTTTTAACAGTATTGATGGAGCAGCCAGGCTGTGTGGTCATGGGGTAATGTAAACCACCCCTTACTAATGGTGCCAAAGGAGTCATAGTTTGGATTCGCACTTGGCCAAACATAAGAGATAAGAGTTTACTTAAGAGTAGTTTTGCTTTAATTATTTCTAGGCCCAGCAGCAGAAACTTCAACACCATCAACTCTTAAAGAGCTCAAGAAGCAAAGGTGACAAGGATTTTGCATTATCAGTTTCCACACTGAGCTTCTAGAACTAACACAGGTGCTCTTCTTTTAGGAAGTAGGCACATATATTCAACTGCTTAGGAAAAAATCCCCTGAGGCATGGAACTGACAATAAAAGTAACTACTGTACACTGTTTCTACAAGAGTAGATTTTTCTTGGCTACTGTTACATTTTTTATGTCCCAAAGAATATCAAATTTAGCAGCTCAGCAATGGATGCTACAGTGTAGGAAGAAGAGTTTACCCCATTTTAAATGGGATTATTCATGCCAACCAAAAGTAAAGCTAATCAAATTGGCTTCTGCTGACTTGCTTGGTCTGGTTGACATTTCACTGCAGTCTTTAGTAGCCCCAAATGGAGAAACAAATTTTATTCCCTTGTTCCTGGAGGGACCAGGATCATTCGGGATGTGGTCTGATGAGTCTAATATGATAGCATATAGATTCTTCCTTTTATACCATCTGAAGAAAACTTGCAGTCTACATGACTTTATACTTGTTCTTGTTTTAAAATGATCTAGTATAACAGCCCTTGACATATAAAAGTGGTGACCTTAACTTGCTACACCTAGGAGGCTGGCTAGACTAGTCAGTGCAGTATCTCTTTCCACCACCACCCTGGCATGCTTTTGAAGAAATAGTTTTGCCTGATAAAGAAATCACATTTTGAAAGCCTGCAGAAATGTGTGCCTTTCTGGGTAGCTATTTAAAGCTTTTAGCACAATATAGACTTTGGAATCTATCTTAGAGTCAATACCTCTTCATTTGTATGTCATTTTTCTCCTAGTTTGAACACACAACTCAGCAAACATTTAATTGAATTTGGCAAGTTCATTCAGATGAGGTCACTTCCCAAATCTAACTGTACTCTGCCAAAGCACATTCCACCCCGTCCTTGCCTCCAGGGCTGAAGAGTTTTAATTGCTACATCAACTGAAAGGTCAATGGAGAGTAAATGGCATTTCCTTTTTGCAAAAAAGTCATTATGGTAGCATTATGTTACTGTAATAGGGAAAAGTGTATGTGTGTGTGTATTTTCCAAGTTGCCTATCTACTAATGACAATCCCTTGTATTTCATAGGGATTTCTTAGGAGAGGAATACTCAGAGGTTGTTTTGCCTGTTCCTTCCTCTGAAAGCACCTGGTATTCACTGATGCTCTCCCATCCAAGTACTAACCAGGGCTGACCCTGCTTAGTTTCCAACATCAGATGAGATCTGGTGCCTTTAGGGTATTTAGGTCCCTAGGGAACAATACTGTTTTTAAAGACTGCAACAGGCAGCCTAAGCTATAAATCCACACTTTCTCTAATGTTTAATGCAGCATCTTCAAATATACAAGAGTAAATGACTGTGACAGTTCATTCATTATTTCTGTTGTTACAAAGCCAATCAGATGCAGGCACAGGATGAAGCTGTGAATGGTACCACTTACTCTTCTTTAAAACAATCAATCTAAGCATTACATGTAAAAATAGTAGTGGTCTTGATTTGATATATCAAGGAGGTGAGCTGGACTAGTCAATGCATTCAGTCACAGCATTAGTAAAGAACACATTTGCCCAGGTTGGGCCTAAACAATATAACTGGCAACACAACTGGGGATAGCACAAATATATCATTATGTATTATGTTTTGGACAAAGTGCCTGAAAGCTATCAAAGCGGACATGTTCTCAAAATGGCAGTAATTATTGTGTGTGTGTATGTGTGTGTATCTGTGTGTGTGCCCTCAAGTTGTCTGTTGACTTATGGTGACCCTATAGGTTTCATGTGTTTTTCTGAAGTTGTGTGTCTTCAAATCGTTCTCGACTTATGGTGACCCTAGGGCCTATCAGGGTTTTCTGAGGCTCAGAGTGCATGACTCGCCCAAGTTCATCCAGTGGGTTTTCATGGCTGAGTGGGCATTCAAACCCTAGTCTCCATAGTCCAACACTCAAACCACTACCTGGCCAAAAATCTCATGTGAAAACAAATGACTGATGAATGTAGCTGATCTTTACAGTGGCCTGAAATGTGATCAACAGTTCTACAATATGCTTTTTAATAGCCAAAGGCAATGTAAGCAATATGTAGCTGATTTGCTCCATGAATATATTTAAAACCACTCTGTAAAATGCAAATGTGACCATAGAAATCTCCCTGGTACAGGAATTTTATCTGCCTTTGTTAGTTACAGAGGCATATAACATCAATATCCAAGTGGTATTGGTAGTGAGCTTACCCTGAGAATATGGATTTTAGGTCTACAAGTAGTGTGGTGTAGTAGGTTTGAGTGTTGAACAATGACCCTGGAAACAGGGTTCGAATCCCCCCTCAGCTCATGGAAACCTAGTGGGTGACCTTGGACAAATCACACTCTCTCACCTCAGAGGAAAGCAAAGGCAAACCTCCTCTGAAGAAATCTTGCCAAGAAATCACCTTGGCCTTAGGGTTGCCATAAATCGGAAATGACTTAAAGGCAATGAACTACAACAACAGAAGTCATAATGCATGCAACAAGCTGAAGTTTCCTCTTCTGCATAACTTAAGAAGGCACAGCTAGCAGCAAGGGATTCTTGGTGGTCTTTTAATATCAGCAGTGATTTTGTTACCCTATACCATCCTGTGAAGGCAACTCAATCCACAGATTTTCCTTGTTGTTTTTTTTCCAGGCTGTGAGGCCATGTTCTGGAAGTTTCTTTCTGACATTTCACCTGCATCTGTGGTTGGCATCTTCAGAGAATGGTAGGGTAGGAGTGTGTGTGGGGGGGGGTTATATACTGTGAGCCCCTGTTGGAGAGGTTATGTAAATGTGTGTACTTGAATGGGTAGTTCCTGGGGGAAGATGTGCAAGGAGGATTAGTGTCTGTTTGGCTAATGGTTGGTTGATGGTCCATTATCTGCTGGAAATCCCCCTTTCCCTGGGTGGAGTTAATTTGCAAGTATTGGGTTCTGATTTTAGTGTTTTTCAGGACTGGGAGCCAGATTTTGTTTACTTTTAGAGTTTCTTCTTTCCTGTTGAAGTTGTCCAGGTGTTTGTGGATTTCAATAGCTTCTCTGTGCATTCCGACATGATAGTTGTTGGCCTGGTCCAGAATTTCGGTGTTTTCAAATAACATTTTGTGTCCAGTTTGATTTATAACATGTTCTGCTACTGCTGATTCTTCTGGTTGGCCTGGTCTGCAGTGTCTCTCATGCTCCTTGATTCTTGTTTGCACACTGTGTTTAGTGGTCCCTATGTAAACTTGTCCACAGCTGCATGGTATGCGGTAAAACTCCTGCAGCTGTGAGAGGGTCTCTTTTGTCTTTTGCTGAGCATAGCATTTCTTGGATTTTCTTGGTTGGTCCGTAGATAATTTCTTTGGAGTTTGTGTTTCCTCATCAGTTTCTCTATTCTGATTGTGACTCCTTTGATGTATTGTAAAAAATATCTTCCGTTTGGGTGGCTGTTTTTCTTCATTCCTGTGTTTTTTTCTGGGTCTGGCTGCTCTTCTGATGTCTGATCTGGAGTGATGCCTGATCTGTACAGCCTGTAGGACGAACTGAAGCACCTAAACTGGGCCCTACAGGCTAATGGTTACTCCAGACTAGCAGTACTATATTGACAAATGTCAGGTAAGTATACACATTTGCTCTCACTATCATTTAACCCAAGGCTTAGCTGACAACTTTATTTTCTTTTTACAACAGCAGCTGTTTTGAAAAATTCAATGCCCAAAGGCAAGGTTTAGTCATCACTGCCTACTCCTAGCACTTTAATGATCTAATGGATGCAGCCCAGAATGGGAATCAGGGCATGTCTGCTGTGTGATATCTTCAGTTGGCCGTATTAGCTCTGTAGTGATACATAAGACCATCTTAAGATTGGTATATATTCCAACCCACCTTACTATAGATGGTTTTGAAGGGTTACCATTGCTTCCACTATAGATATGCGATGCAATGTTGTTGTTGTGTGCCTTCCAGTCAACTCCCAACATGTGGAAACCCTCTCATAGGCTTTTCTTGTCAAAATTTATTCAGAGGTTTGCCACTGCCTTCATCTAAGGCTGAGAGTGTTACTTGCCCAAGGTCACCCAGTGGGTTTCCATGGCTGTGCAGAGATTTGAACTCTGGTGTCCCAGTCCTAGTCCAACATTCAAATCACTACTGCATGCTGCCTCATGCAGTGCATACATAACTATCCATGATAATGCTCTCAAGTCTCAGAAATTAGTATTCAGGACTGTGTCTGAATTTTACAAGCTAATTCAATATATGCCTACCGGTATCTCTAGATATCCTGAAGCCCATAAACTGTCAGAAATCATGCAATTAATGGAGTCAATCATTCTAAGTCCCACCCCACTCCCCATTTCAGGCAGACACATGCTGCTCTATGAAAGCACTTGAAGTTGGCCATGAGTGCTATGGGTTCTCAACTCCTCTGCAGCTAAGTGCTTTAAAAACAGAAACTTCAAGAAAGTTTGCTACGGCCATGTTTTCCCCTTCCCCTTCCCCAAGGCACCTCTGAATAGAGAACTGATGTGTCATGTAGTGAAAGATGGCAGCACAGAACAGCTAAACAAGTTGTATCAAAATTCCAAGCTCATGCAGGCAGGTAGGCATGCTATTGGCAGGAAGACAAGCACTCTTTTCGTCTTCCAGAATTTAGCTGTGAGCTACCCACAGGTTATGTTAGCAAAGGTGGTACACATCTAGGCACTAAGTAGGAAGTGCCACATGGACGTCTCTTCTATGGATAAAACTGAACACTGACTTCATAATTGGATCTAGCCTTAAAAGTCTAACAACGTCTACCAGCCCATCAAGCCCAAGCACACCTGCATCAGTTCTTTACACACAATAAAATTTGTAAGGCTTCTCCTTCTGATCACCTAGAATCATAGAATAATAGAGTTGGAAGTGGAAGAGACCACAAGGGCCATCCAGTGCAACCCCTTGCCATGCAGGAATACACAATCAAATCATTCCCAACTGATAGCCATCCAGCCTCTGTTTAAAAACCTTCAAAGAAGGAGACTCCGCCACACCACGAGGCAGTGTATTCCACTTCCGAAGAGCTCTTACTGTCAGGATGTTCTTCCTAATGTTTAGGTGAAATCTCTTTTTCTATAGTTTGAGTCCATTGCTCCATGTCCTAGTCTCTGGACCAGCAGAAAACAAGCTTGCCCCAATCTCAGTATGACATCCCTTCAACTATTTAAACATGACTATCATGTCACTTCTTAACCTTCTCTTCTCCAGACTAAACACAACCAGCTCCCTAGGCCGCTCCTCATAGGACATGGCTTCCAAGGTCGACCTCCCACCATTCTGGTCGCCCTCCTCTGGACACGTTCCAGCTTCTTAATATCCTTCCTGAATTGCGGTGCCCAGAACTGGACATAGTATTCTAGGTGAGGTCTGAACAAAGCAGAATAGAGTGGCACTATTACTTCCCTTGATCTAGACACTATGCTCCTATTAATGCAACCTAGAATTGCATTGGCCTTTTTAGCTGCTGCATCACACTGCTGACTCATAGAATATTAACTCTCAACAGGTGATGGGGAAATGGCTATTAATAAACCTGAGCTGAGTATTAAGGCTTCAGTCTCTCTCTGGCTTTTCTTTGCAAACGAAGAGTCAAGAAAGAGTCATCGCAGATTCTGGAAAGACTAGGATGTCCCCCCCAAATTCCTTAAAATGATTATCTTGCTACACGAGGGCCAGCACGGTCAAGTCAGATATGGCGATGCTCTTTCAAAGCCCTTTCTAATAACTAATGGAGTGAAGCAAGGTTGTGTTCTTGCTCCAACTTTATTTACAATCTTCTTCAGCATGATGCTTCAAAGGGCTACGGCAGAGTTCAAAGAAGAAGACACCATCTATATACGTTACCGTACTGATGGTAGCTTGTTTAACTTAAGCCGTCTGAGGGCTCGCACTAAGACTCTAAACTATCTAGTCCATGAGCTGCTCTTCGCTGATGCTGCTGCCCTTGTTGTTCACACAGAAGCAGCTCTGCAGCGCCTAACATCCTGCTTTGCAACAGCTGCATTAAGGCTTCAGCAACCTACTCAAAATGTGCAAGGACCAAATTAATATTAACTCACTAGTTTGAATCCATAGTTAGCTTTTAGTTGCCAAGTTCTTAGATTTAAAGTGAAGTTTCCAAAGCTATAAACCAAGGTAAAGGTGTTTTCACACAACTCATACTTCATTCTGCCAATAAAGATCACAGTACTCTAAAGAATATATCCTGTAGCTGGACATACTTCATAAGCTGACTGCACAATAGCCCAGAATAAGACTCTTAAGGCCAAATCAAACGTTGAGCCTCAAGAAGATTCTTGCATTTTATTATGATACAGAACACAGTTATACAGCTGTAGCAAGTTGAGCTGCCTCTTTCCACATCTGTGTAGAATGCTTCCTTCATTTGTTAACTACTGGAGTGCAGCTACATTCTGAATTATTAGTTAAAAAAAAATCTTTCAGCCACTAGTATAGCTTGCCTGCAAGCTCTATATCTGCAAATTTAGCAACTGGACTTTAAACAGTAGCTAAACAATACCTTTTTCACAAGGGATAGGCTATCTATAGACACTATAAAGCTCTCCCATGCAGCACATAGTACCCCATCCTCCAGTATGCCTTCTTCATGGAATGAAGTAATATCTCACGAAGCAAGACTTAAATGGAAATGATAATGTCTGTAGCTTTTGCATTATCTAACAAGACTTACTGGGAAAGGATCTACATGAAGACACATTACTGAAAGCAGACAAAACTAATCTAAAAAGTTATTAGTTTTTCTATTGTAGTAGGAGGAAGAGTAATTTTTAGGACAAACTTGAAATGATGTGTTTCAGAACTACAGGTTGTTTTGCAATAGTATTTCACAGCCATAACTTTTAAGGGACTGACCTGTCACCTAAGGTTCAAGGTTCCTCTTCCCTAACAGAAAAGGTCAGAGACTAAACACAGCAACAGGAATGAGGAATGGACTATGACAAAGACTATTAATGAGTCAACATTCTGCAACAGGGATGCAGGAAGCTAAATGAATAGAAGACTGCTGTTAAGGTATAGATAAGAAGAAACTCCTATGCAACTAATACGTTCTAAGTGCTAGAGACTCAATTTGTTGAAAGACTAGGCAATTGAACTGGGCCAGTTGTTCCTTGAAAAAAAAAAGCTGGGCAGCTATCTATTAGTGATGATTTAAGGTTAAGTCTTGTAGTTTGAACACCTGTCCAGTCTTCTGATTAAATGGCTCTTCCAAATATCATGTGCATACCCACTCCTATAGGCATGCACATAGCTACCTCAGCACTCCCCTATTTAACACACAACTTCAACAGAAAGACTTTATCCTCATATTGGTAGTAAAACATAGCACACAATTGGGACAGCAGCACAGAAACAGGGAAGGCACAAGAGCCTTGGCAAGCAAAATGATGAGCAGGCCACCACCCTTAGGCAATGATTACTTATAACAAGGGGTGGGCAAAGTGCAGTCATGGGACTGCATGCATCCCCAAGGCTGTTTTCCCAGCTTTTGACTCCTGCAGTGTCCCCAATCTCCCTTCTTCTGGCCAAACAGAGGATGGGCTGCCTCACCTGAAACTTCCAGGTTTCACCCTTTCAGTAAGTTTCAGGGCTCTCCTGCACAGTTTAACATCAAACGAATATTTCTTTTCAAAATCAGAAGTGGACTTTTCACCATTTCTAATTTTGGTCATCCTGTACAGATTCTGAAAGGTTGTGGGGCAAAAACTGAACCCAGCACCTGCTGTATTTGCTTGCCTCTAGTTTACAAGATGACTCATTGGGCCTACCTAGCCCCATTATTATCTGATACAGGCATCAGCTAATCATCTCAAGCTGAAGGGAAGGACCCAAGGCATCACTTGTTTCAACACAGGTTTCTGAGCCATTATCTAGAAGTCACTGATATTTCTAGGAAGCTGTAAGAATTACAGTTGTCCCTTCATATTCCCTGGGGTTTGGTTCCAGGACACCACCACCCCCGTGGATACCAAAATCCGTGAATACTCCAAGTCCATTATATGCAATGACATAGCAAAATGGTGTCCCTTATATAAGATGGCAAAATCAAGGTCTGCTTTTTGGATTATTATTTTTTTTAAAAGAATATTTTCAAGCCATGAATATTTAAATCCATGGATACCAAATCCGTGGATACGGAGGGACAACTGTAGACTGTTCTCTGTCTCAGCAGATAAGAGCTCAGAAATTTGAACACAAAAAAATACACCTTAATGTCACATTAAAGGCAGATCTGGTGCTTATAGGAATACAACGATCCTGCTGATTTCTAGAACACCCTGGCTTCTGGAGTACTACAACTGCAGGTGCCTCCTTTTTTCAATAATAAAGCTACCCTTTTTCTTCATTTCTCCTTCCTATAACTTTAGGCATAGCCCAAACAAGTAATATCTGGCTACAGCACCCTCCTTTCAGATAAAAGATAATATCAGTTTTAACAATGAAGTATTTAGTTACATCTGCATTTGTAGAATTAGCTCGTCTTGTATGTGCTATCTTCTCCAGGCCAGACATGAATGTTATGCTGCTGTTAACTACACTTAAAAACAATTTTAAAAAGTGCTGATACACCTCAAAATGGGGAAAAAAGTTCTGAGATCACAGAGCCCAACTAAGAAACCCAGAGAAGAGGAAATGACCACCATTCGGACTCAAAGGTTCACTGGTCAGCTTCTGAGCAGTTTCATAAGCTTTCTGAAGAAGTTTTTCTGGCATACTAAAATCAATGCAGCATATAAGAAAAGCTGTTTCTACCAATGCTGCCTTCATGGCCACTGCCTAGAAATGAGACAAGACAATACATACCAGGAGATGTAGCAGGATGGATACAGCCCAGATGCAATGACTAGCGAACAGTCTTTACATGCACAAACAATTAAAGCAGCAGCAGCTCAAAAATTACAAGAAAATGGGTTTGAGTGCAGAATGAAAGCAGGATGAAGATGTGGTTGAATACTTACCCAATGTCATCTCTGTAGACTCGAGAGATTAAAACCTCTCCCTTATGATTATAAATGAATAGGCCTCCAATCATGATGGTATCTTACACTTCTTTTTTCATGGTGCTTAGATCAGATCTACAAATACAAGAGAGGGAACTGTCAGACTTACAGTTCAGAACACAAGCTCAGGACAACAACATTTTTTGGAACTCAGTTGATTTAGCAACTTCTATTTAAGCTTATGAAGAATATGGTTGCATTCATTCATAGTCTACAATACTGGTTTGGAAGCTGCTTATTTTTCTCCCTTACTGAGCCCTGTGGTATTGCAATATTTAATGAGGTGATTCAGTAAGACCTTTTATTATGATCTGTGGTCAATACTAACATCTGACTCAGTAAGCACATTTCTGTTCTCTACAGAACAAGCTATCTTATTTGTACAAATGACCAATTTAGTAGTTAACCATCTCTAACAACGTGGGTCTATGTCAACCCAACCCTTAGAAAACTGTTCACAAGCAGCACAAACTACTGCACCACATAACAGCCTCCCATGTACTTCAATCTTTTCTAGTACGTCAGGCCATCTCTTTGTCTAGAACTACAAGGTAGATGTTTGCCATGGACAGCTGAAGTCCCAAAGCTCAGCAGAAAGTACAGAATGATAAGGTTCCTGAAACAGGGGCAAGTTATATTTTCTCCCGTAGAACCTATGATTCCTATGGTATAACCGCTCTGTTTGGACAATGTGCTATGCAACATGGTGGGCATACAAAATATCAGATGTAACAGATCCCTTTCTGCAATGTTTCAGCTAACAGGTATAACTCCCAGCTTTGAGCTCTCAGCAAACTCTACAAGGGCAAGAATAGCTTGTATTTCTGATTTATCTTAGCAGTAAAACACATGAATCAAGATGGTTCTTAAAAAGGCAGATAATAAAATAAATGTGTCTGTGTACGTGACTGAATCATTTAAACAAAAACAAAAGCAAAGGTAGACTGCTTCCCAGACATCAAAGAAAAAAGAGCTAATAGATCCTTGTATGCACAACTGCCTATCCGTAAGAATTGCCCCTATTTGCCTGCACAAGCCACTGATGAACTTCTATTGATGCCTACCTCCAGACAAAGACGTACATTCAAATGCTGGTCTAAACAGAGAGACTCAATAAATCAACTGCTGAGTGGTAAGTCAACACTTATATAAAACACATTGATTCAATGGGCCTCTTCCAGTTGAAATTCGCATTTTGATTGAGGCCAGAGAAGAGGAAAACCATGCATAGTTGAAGGAGAAAGTGGTATGCTTTTAGTGAAGTATTCAAAGATGGTGCACCATATTTGTAGGATCAGCATAAATTTTCAGAAAAACTATTCAACAGATGGGTAAGAGAAAAATCTTGACAAGCAAGAGGAGCGGTCAATCAGCAGAGTGGGAACAGAAATATACTGAAGCTTTTTATATATGTAGATAACGGTGTATGTCATGCCGGGTAGAGCTAGTTAAAGGAAATTAAGACAGAAGTCTGTAGGTAAAGGGTTTGCTCCCAGACCTGGGTGAAATGAGGAGATCCTTCCCTCTCACTTCGTTGCGGAACCTGGTTAAGGAAAGATTTCACCCAGCCCCCTTGCTTCTAGGCAGAAAATGAAGGCTGAGCAAAGTAGAGGGTGTGCCCTGGCTCCACAAGGAGTGAGAGGGGGGAAGGAGAAAGCTAGCTAAGTAAAACCCACAGACTTTGTGCCCAGACAGTCTTTGCAAAGATGAACCCGTTCATCCTTGCAAATTGTGGCTGGAGATTTGGTGAGCTGGAGATTTGCACCTGGCTCTTCCCTCTTAGCTAGAGCTGGGCCGCTCTTTGCAAAACTGGAAAGAAGAGGGAATTTCAGCTTGTTACCTGGTTGCATGATATTAGTCCATATCTATATACAGTGCTTTGATGGTATCTTCCTGTGTGGCAGAACGGGGTTGTACTGGATGACCTTTGGGGATCCCTTCCAATTATTTTAAGCTCTGGTCTACACATTCCCCATTCCTTGGAATGATGCATAAGGTTGCCAAATTAAAGAGCTGGAGAGGGCTTCTGTGCTGTTAAAGGTTGCATAAAAGTGAGAATTTCAGCAGGGGTTGCTTTTCACGCAACCAGGTAAGAAGCCGTACTTGGTAAAATTCCCCCATTTCCAAAACCGGAATTATCTAAACACACATCCTCCCACGCCACCCACCCCATGCTACACCCCCCACGGTACACACACACACAAACGCTACAGCCCCACTTATATACGTACACACACCTCGCTGGAAAGCCTCTCTGCCCCGTTTATAAAGGACTACATCCCCCCATGTTACATCCCCATGCTACACACAAATACCCCCCACTAACCCCCCCACTACAGCCCCCCCCCATGCTACACACAAAACACCCCACACTACACACACACCCCGCTATGTACACCTCGCCGGAAAGCCTCTCTGCCGCCGCCATGTTTAGTAAGGATTTAAACTTCCACATGATTCCATCCCCCGTGTGCTGATTGGCTGCCCAAGGGAGAGTTTTGATTGGTTGGTAAGTTTCCCAAGCAGCCAAGCAGCACACTGGAACCAGCAACATACCCAAGATAATTATATACAGCGATAAAGATATTTAATCTTCAGGAAAAAAGACCTGCAAGAAGCAAACACTTATGGGGAAGCATGGTAATTGATTTACTAGCTTTCTGCTTAATTCTTCTGTGGAAAGGACAGGTGGGCACATGGAACAGATATATATTTACTATATTCTTGTACAGTAGTAAAAATTGTTGGTTCATAAGACTTGACATAATTGTATAGAACCACTGAGAAGCATAAAAAACCACTTTGTGTTAAGCAGTACATTTTGTTACATAAAGCAATGAATCTTCTTAGAAATGAACGCCATAGAGATATAGCACTGTGAAGCTCACTGACAAAGCATAAATAAATAAAAGCAACTTAATGCACAGAACAACCTTGCGCAGTTCACATCAGAGGACTTGTTACAGTTGATGAAGCTATAATGTATTACAAAGCAGAATGATTCATGAAACCTGCTTGCCAAGATTTGTCCCACACAAAGATGATAAATATTTCCAAGTAACTGTTCTTAGTTATTCTCTGAAAAAAGAAAAAGGAAGCTTTGTCCTAGGAGCTTCTCCCTGGAAGCAAGATGTGTGGTAACATTAAAGTCTATTTAAGCAAAGCAGAAATAGAGCCTATAGAGAGTTGGGTGTTCAGTGTGCATATTTATGTAAACCAAAATATCTTCATCTCAAAGAGGCTGTGCAACACTGAAATAAGATGCAATTTTGCTAGGAAGCCTTCAATTGCAGAGTCAGCTTTTGCTAAACTGGTATGATCTGTACAGCTGGTAGCATGCCTAGATGCTTAAGTATATCCCTGGTTTAAATGCAATACTAGAAATATAAAAATTTTGTTAGCATTCTCCAACTAATAATAATAATAATATAATAATAATAATAATAACTATCAAGCCATAAAACCCCACCAAGTGCACTCTAGCCTTCTGAAGGACTAGCTGAGCCCAATGTGGTCAATCTCTCTCAGATTCTACACACACTGACCTGGAAACAAGTTTTGAGATAAGTAACATGTAAGGATTTATAAGTAAATAATGACTACCATGAGGCCATCTATATGTTTCTAGGTAGAGACTAATTTTCAACATCACTAGCCGAAAACCTTCCTTGTAAATCTGCTGAAGCAAGCTGAGGTGGGGCTGGGCAGCCAACAAGTATACAAGAGAGAAGACGGAGTCATCCTTCCATGTTCTTATCAAAGATTAAATTTTGTTCCCGTGATTTTCCCCAAACTGAACATCTGAACAATTCTTCGGAAGAATCTCCATGCAAAGGGAACCCAGGAAAATATATTCTCAAGTACATTCGCATGTGCGCGCGCGCGCGCACGCACGCACACACACACACACACACACACAGATGGCAAATTCTCTGAACACAGTATCCCTTATCAAGGTTAGAAAAATGGAGTTTATAAGATACAAACTGTAAAGAGCAAGGAAGAGGAAATGTGGCCTTATAACTGAAGTAACCAGGTCAATTCTGTCTTCCATAGGGATGGACATGCAAATGCTGGAGTAATTCCTCTACACTATATGCTTTCAGTAAGATACAAAGCCTTTATTGGCATGCACATAGGATAATAAAACCAGCTACATAAGTGAAAACGCTTATGCTGCAAAATTGCATTTTGAATTCTTCCTTATAAAAGGGATTCACAAATATCAGTTCGGCTTACTATTTGTTCTTGTCCTTAATTCCTCATATGCCTGCTTCTTGCCTCATTTGCATCAAGAAAATAGGGGAGATGTTACTATTGCAGTTTATCAAACTTAGGAGTTTTTTTTTAAAAAATTAAACTCCCACAATCCTTTAGCCAACATAGCCACTGGTCATGATGGCCAGGAGAATTTTGTTGTTGCTATGTGCCTTCAAGTCATTTCTGACTTATGGAGTCTCTAAGGCAAACAAACCTCTTACAGGATTTTTTTTGGTCAAGATTTGTTCAGAGGGGGTTGGCCTTGATCCTCCACTGAGGCTAAGAGTGTGTGACTTGTCCAGGGTCACCCACCGGGTTTCCATAGCTGAACTGAGATTTGAACCCTGGTCTCCAGAGTCACTGTCCAATGCTCAAACCACTATTCCACACACCTAAATCCAACTACAAGTCCCAACTAGAGTCAACCTACTGAAGCAATGAGAAACCAATAAGTAAACATTTATGTATATTCCACTGATACAATGGATCTCCTCTAATTGGGATTAACAACTGATTTAGGACTGGCAGTTCTAGTCCAAAAAGTAACTTTTCTAAGCTCTGATCCAACTACAACACAAATGAGAGCCTGTCAGAGAATGCACAAAAAAACCTTATAAAAGGTCAAGGGGCACCCATTTCCAGCAAGCACAATTGCTGACTTCTGCACTTATCTCTCTCTCTCTGGCTTTTCTTTGCAAACGAAGATTCAGGAAGGACTCATCCCATGCTTTCTGCTAGTGCGCTGATGACTAAAAAGGCCAATCTGAGGTAAACAAGTCCGGTTGCAGAAAGTACAGCAGAGGGTCTCCTTGGGTGATGTTTCCGGGTTGTGATTCTTTCTGCGTTGTCGTTTCTCTTCAAGATTTGTTCGGCGTGAGTTCTCAAATAAAGCTGCAGCATTGTGGATAGTGCATTTCCATGCCTCCTGAAGTGAAGCCAGGGCAGGCCATTCTTGGCCAAGCCTGAGATGCTGTTTCAGGGAATCCTTGTATCACTTTTTTGGAGCGTCCCTCTTACGCTAACCTATGGCGAGTTCACCGTAGAGTACTATTTTTGGGAGGCGATGGTCCTCCATCCTAGAAATGTGCCCTGCCAAGCGCAGCTGTGTCCTCAATATCATGGCCTCAATGCTGGTGATCCCTGCTTGCTCAAGGACAGCAACATTCGTCACATAGTCAGTCCAGTGTATATTTAGGATTGTACGTATATATAGCACTGATGAAAACGTTGGATGAGTCATCAGTGTTGGCGATAGGTGACCCATGTTTCAGACCCATAAAGGAGAACAGACAGTACAATGGCTCTATACACACTGATTTTTGTGCTTAGCCTCAGGTGTTTGTTACTCCAGACTCTTTTGTAAAGTTTTCCAAATGCACTATATGCCTTTGCTAATCTGTGATCAATCTCTTGGTCAATTTTGGCATCTGAGGAGTTGATGCTTCCCAGGTAGGTGAACTGCTGAATGGACTTGAGCACAGATTTACCAATGGCAATGTGGGGATGGTGTTTGTCCTATGGTGCAGGCTGGTAAAAAAACTTCTGTTTTCTTCAGGCTGACTTCCGGCCCAAACAGACCTGCAGCTGTTGCAAAGCAGGATGTTAGACACTGCATAGCTGCTTCTGTGTGGGCAACAAGGGCAGCATCATCAGCGGAAGAGCAGCTCACAGACTAGATAGCTTAGAGTCTTAGTGGGAGCCCTCATATGGCTTAAATTAAACAAGCTACCATCAGTACGGTAACGTATATAGATGCCATCTTCTTCTTCGAACTCTGCCGTAGCCCTTTGGAGCATCATACTGAAGAAGATTGTAAATAAAGTCGGAGCAAGAACACAACCTTGCTTCACTCCATTAGTTATTAGAAACGGTTCTGAAAGAGCATCACCATATCTGACTTGACCGTGCTGGCCCTCATGTGGCAAGATAATCATTTTAAGGAATTTGGGGGGCCATCCTAGTCTTTCCAGGATCTGCCACAGACCTTTTCTACTCAGTGTCAAAGGCTTTGGTGAGGTCGACAAATGTTCATAGAGACCCTTGTTCTGCTCTCTACATTTCTCTTGCAGTTGTCTACGGGCAAATACCATATCTGTAGTACTCCTATTGGCTCTGAAGCCACATTGGCTTTCAGGAAGATAGTCCTGAACTAATCTGTTCAGGAGTATCCTTGCAAGGATTTTGTCAACAATAGAGAGCAGTGTTATACCTCGATAGTTTGTGCAATCGGATTTTGCTCCTTTTTCTTGCACAAGGTGATGATGACTGCATATCGGAGATCTGATGGCAGTTCCCCTTTTCCCCAGAAATTCACAAGGAGTTCGTGGAATTTAGCATGGAGTACATGACCTCTGTGTTTCCAAACTTCAGGTGGGATTCCATCAATCCCAGCTGCCTTGCCGTTTTTCATCTGCTGTACAGCCTTAAGGGTCTCTTCCAAAGTGGGAGCTATGTCTAGTTAATTTTTCATCAGTTTTTGTATCATATGTTGGATAGCTGAGCCTTGGACAACTTGGTTGGCACTGAAAAGACTTTGAAAATGTTCAGCCCATCGATTCAGGATGGAGGCTTTATCAGTAATTAATGTTTGACCATCTGTACTGTATAAGGAGCTTTGGACCTGATAGGTAGGTCCAAATACTGCTTTAAGAGCTTCGTAAAATCCTCTAAGATCACCCAGATCTGCACAGCATTGTGTCTTTTCTGCTATATTGATCCACCACTTGTTCTGCATGTCTCAGAGTTTTTGTTGAAGTTTACTACACGTGAGATGGAAAGCTGCTTTTCTTACATGGCAAGTTGGCCGGGCAAGGTATGCCTGGTGAGCAATTCTCTTCTTTGCCAACAGCTCCTGGATCTCTTGGTTGTTTTCATCAAACCAGTCTTGATTTTTCTTGTGGGAGAACCTGAGGGATTCTTACGCAGCCTGGAGGATACTGTTTTTGATATGTTGCCAAAGCACTGTAGGAGAAGGATCTGTAGGATGGTCTTCAAGTTTTGTTTGCAGATTTACCTGGAAGTTGTCTCTCATGGTAGCTTGTTGAAGATTGTTGACTTGGAGTCTCCTCTTTAAGATGCCATCCTGCTTAGGTTTGAGCTTAAGATGAAGATTTAATTTACATCTTACGAGGTGATGATATGTTTGGTATTCTGCACTGGGCATCACTGGAGTATGACGGACATCGCGAATGTTTCTCTGGCAGACTAGAACATAGTCAATGAGGTGCCAGTGTTTAGATCAGGGATGCATCCAGGTTGTCTTCAAGCTATCTTTCTGCTGATAGTGTTTGTAATATTCAGCTGTTGTTCTGCACAGAACTCTAGCAAGAGGCGTCCTTTATCATTGCAATTTCCAACACCATGCTTGCCTAAGACACCTTTAGAGACTTCGGAGTTATTTCCTACTCTGGCATTGAAGTCACCAAGGATAATAATTTTATCTTCTACAGGAACTTTTTGTATGAGTTGGCGTAGGTCTGTGTAGAATTTGTCTTTCTCAACAGGGTCGGCTTGCATAGTTGGGGCATATATACCAAAGAGAACAACATGTGGGAGGCGTAAGGATATAATGCGATCAGTGTCCTGTTGGCAAGATTTCAAGTTTGGAGGCAATGGAGTTTTTAATCATAATGCCTACTCCTGAAAGATGTTTTTCAGTTTTGGGTTTACCAGACCCGTAAAGTGTGTAGCCGGAGCCATGGAGACAAACTTCACTAAGAGTAGTGATGTCAATATTAAGTCGTGATAATTCATGGGCTATTACAGCAGAGCGACGCTCAGGCCGTCCATTATTTGCAGAGTCTTGCATGGTTCTAATGTTCCAGCATGCAAGCATCAGTTTATTTACACCTTTGGAGGCCGGTGTGTGCCTTTGTTTCTTTGCCTTGGTTTGACCGCATCAGAAAATGTCCGTTGGCTGCAGCTAGCCAACCAAGTGGTTGGGGATGAACTTTTGTTAGGCTACCTTTTCTAGGCCCCTCTCCATACGGAGCAAGCAGTGCTTGCCTTAATAAAGGCTGCTTAGTCGTTCAGGATGCTGCCGAACAAGACTGTCATCTCCTGGGTCAGCCTCGAGCGACCAAAGTCCTGAGCTGCCTGCATGCAGGGTTGGGTCTGTGGCTTCCAGTGCATCTTTACGCCTGTCATTTCAATGTTCACCTATCGCTACAGGGCTTTTTCGGAACTGGATTTATCCTTCGAGCCTGTGTAATATTTTTCTGGTGAAGCGCAGCCTGCACAGAACTGGCCTCACCCTTTAAACCAAAGGTTCATCTGCTGTGGCCTTGCAAGCATGGACGGTAGCAACGAGATCCTCGGGTCGTAGGTTTGATTAGTTTCCTTCTCTTAGATGGTTGACCTTACAGGGTTGGACAAGCACCATCTGCCTGGTTTTGGAAATAGAGTTTTCCTTCTCCTAGGATGGTTGCCATAAGGCTAGAGAGCCCATCCTACCCTTTGACACTCTTTGTCAGACCCTTTGTTTTTGACCTGTCTGGCATGGGAGGCCCTACCGGTGGCCTCTCCATTGACACCCCCTTGTTGTGGGGGAGAGGCTTGCGTACCCTAATGAAGTTTTGAGCTGTGCTGGCGGTGTCTGCACTTATACCATTTTGGAAATTACACATTCCCAAATTGCTCCAAGAAGACCAAGTTACTCAGTATTGCTCAAAGAATACAGCTCACTTTGACACTGACAAGTGGACAAACTTTTGACAAGCGCTATTAATAATCGCTCTGTTTTGCAAAGAACTGCTTTACACAAAATAGAAGTTTACTTGCTTTCAGTTAACTCTTCCAGATCAACATTACCATGGCAGTAGTAACCTTTTATCTTAACCTTCAAACAGTGCTGTAGAAGAGAGATTACACATAATGCCCTTGCTCATGGCTCTTAATTCACTTAAAACACTGCCCTGGATATACAACATGGCTGTTACAGTTAAAGCCACACACATTTTGTTCCCTTGCTCTCTCTAAATGAAACAAATAGCACGGTACACTGGTATCCAGCCATGTCCACAGAAATTTCTGCACAGCCCCTCTTCAAACCAACATATGGCTATTAACAAGATAATTACTGCACAAGAAGTAGCCTATGGCAATAATTAGGTATTAACTCTTCTATATAGAGCTCTTTTCAAAAGGTTCTGTACTGTGTGACATTATAGCTTTCCATCTATGCAGAAGCTTGTTTCTATTTTAGATGTCTTACAAGCTACTACACACACAAAAAAATATCTGAACCGTTACAAGAACTTAAGGAAAATTTTCAGCCACACTTTTGAAACAAAACAATAAAAAGAATAGCATGCTCATTACATTTCCACCTCAAACCTAAGTTACGTTTATCCTTCTAGTGCAGAAGTGGAGTCACGTGGAGCTTTAGATGTTGAAGAGCACCAACATCCAGCTGCCTTAGCCAGCATGGCCAAAGTAACAAATGCTGGGAGTTAAGATTTCTTTTTCTTTTTTTAAAATTCCTTTATTATAATCTTAAATTCATATATCAAACGTATTATACTCTTAAATGATACTTCTTCTTTAAAATGAATACATAATTTTCATCTTAATTATTAACATTGATTTAATTCCTCTCTGCCCCCCTACAAGTGCTACCAACCCCAGGACCATCTATACCAATTATTTATTCCATTTTCCAAAATTGCAGTAATTCTCTTGGAGGTGTATACCCCCCTTTTTTAAAAAATAAAAATAAAAATCTATAAATGGCTTCCATATTTCATCAAAATTACAACTTGTCCATAATCCTTTTTTAACTTTCAATCTACATGTTAATTTATCGTTAATAACAATATCCCATACTTTTCTATACCATTCCTCTATCTGATAATATCCTTGTATCTTCCATTTTCTAGGTATCATTAATTTTGCTGCTGTTAATAAATTATGTAATCAGATCCTTCATAACTTGGGTACAATTAATCTTGTCATAAATTGATAATAATGCAATATCTAGTCACATTTCTAAATCTTGTCCTGTTATCTCTCTTATTTCTTTACCATTTGCCAAAATTTCTGTACATATTTACAACTCCACCACATATGAACATAAGTGCTTTTTTCTTGACATCCCCTCCAACATAACGTTGAATAATTTTGATCTATCTGACTTATTTTTACTGGTGTCAGGTACCATCTCCATACCAATTTATAATAAATTTCTTTTATTCTTAGTGACACATTTTTCAAAATGCCCAAATCCCAAATTATCTCCCAACTCTGATTACTTATTGGATGCATTAAATCATCCTCCCATACTACCTTTAAATAATCGTTTTGTTCTTCACTTTTCAACAATAGTTTATATAATTCACTAATGATACCCTTTATTATTTCATTCTGTTCCACATTTTCTCTTTGTATAATCAACTCTTCAAATCTGATATATTTTCGACATTCCTTATTTACTCTTATCCATTCCATTGTCCACTGTTCTAATTATATGCAATCGAACCAGGAAATCTTTAACCCTTGTAATCTCTCTTTTATTTGTTCTCTTATATTCATCTTTTTTATCCAATCTTCTATTTTATTCTTTTCTTTTCTCTTAAACCCTTTCCCAATTCTCTCTTTAAGTTTGCTGGAAATTTTTCCATAACCATCACTGGAGTTAGCGGAGAAATGATAGAATCATAGAATCATAGTATTGCAGAGTTGGAGGTAATAACTTTTCTTTATATTTTACCCATATCTCTAAAATATTCTTCAAAAAGGGATTATCTATTTTCCCAATCAATTTCTTGGTAAATTTATTAAAAAATGTATTTTCCAATTTATACTCTATTTCTGGCATATCTGTTTCTAGCCAATCTAGTTCCCCTTTTCACGTTATTGGTTCTAAAATGTATCTAATCTGATTTGCTGTATAATATAATTTTAAGGTTAGGGAGACCTAATCCTCTCATTTTCTGATGCTTGTACCATCTTTTTTATTAACCCTTGCTTTCTCCTATCTCCATTACAATAATTATTAATTATACTTTGCCAATTCTTTAACTCTGATTCCCTTATCTTAATAGGTAACATTTTAAATAGAAAATTAATTTTGGGTAATATCCCTTTTTAGTCATCAGTGCGCTTGAAGAAAGTGTGGGATGAGTCCTCCTGAATCTTTGTTTGCAAAGAAAAGCCAGAGAGATTCTACCAAACCATGACAATTTTATTTTCCTAAATTCCTCTAGTTTTCTTTTAACCTCTTGTGACATTTTAATAGAATTTTTTTCTTCTAAATCTTTTACATTCTTAGTTATAATAATTCCAAAATATTTCATTGAGTCTTTTACTCTAATATTAATTTTTTTACTCCCCATAAATTCTTGTTCATCTTCCCTAATGTAATTAAACAACATCATCTCTGATTTAGTCCAGTTTATTTGCAAGCCTGTCATTTCTCCAAATTCTTTTAAATAAGTTTCTATTCTATTCATTTTATCTAAGGGATTTTTAATTGTTAATAAAGTGTCATCTGCAAACAGGCTTATTTTATTTTTATTTTTATTACCAATTCCAGCTAAACCTTCATCCTGTCTAATAACATTTGCTAATATTTCTATAACTATGTCAAACAAAATCGGAGAAAGAAGGCATCCCTGCCTGCTGGGAGTTAGATTTCAACAACATCTGGAGTACCAAATAATTCCCACTCCATCCTAGTGTATATTCATTGCCCTTTTTTCACAAAGACATTTAAATGGACCACTATACACAAGGTATATTTCTATTTTGAGAGAGTCATTTATGTCAGAGGATTGAAAGGTAGCCCTCTGGTCCTGTATTACAAAATGTCTCCTTACCTGCTACACACAACCCTCCTGGAAGTAATCCATGGCTTCCAATACTTAAGCAGAGGCTCCAATGTACTTCAACCAGCCATGGATGAGAAAGCATACCATTAGAATGAGACACTCTATACTGGATAGCTGGAAAAACACTGAAAACATTCCAAAGCCCCATCACTACATGCACCTTCTCATTTGCCAGCAAGCTTTCTGTCCAGTCCAAGGATGTTCCAACACAGTAAGCCATCTTCAACCTTGTTCAATGTGAACCTCACCTACAGAAAATCAGAGTACATGCCCTTTATGCCTTTCCAGCAAAAGCAAACACCTTTCCTGTAGTACTATGGCTGTTCTAATATGGATCAGATAATGGATGCTGCCCTGAAGTGAAGTGACATGGCCTCAACATTAAATTCTATACAAAACAGTTCCTAGAAGTTTATACAATCTTAAAGCAAAATGAAACGGAAGGATTTCTTACATGGTTTATGTCAGAAGCAGTCAGTCAGACAGGTTCTTAGAAAACATACCTTCACCCTAAAAATAGTCTTCAGGCCACAGGGATGTAATGCTACTTAAGTTATTTATTTGCTATATTTAACTTTTTCAGAAGGAACTGTCTGAACAACAGATCATTACTACAGCAAACAGAGTACCAGAATAGGAGGAGCTAATCCTAGTAACATAGGAACATTTTAGGAAGCATAAACATCAAAGTGGAACAGAACAATCCTGTAGTCTGAAAACTACAAAGTATCATAAAGAGGATATTGAGAAGCTGGAATGTGTCCAGAGGAGGGTGACCAAAATGGTGGGAGGTCTGGAAGCCATGTAATATGAGGAGTGGCTTAGGGAGATAGGTATGTTTAGCCTGGAGAAGAGAAAGTAAAGAGGGGACATGATAGCCATGTTTACATATTTGAAGGGATGTCATACTGAGGATGGAGCAAGCTTGTTTTCTGCTGCTCCAGAGACTAGGACATGGAGCAATGGACTCGAGCTACAGTAAGAGATTCCATCTAAACATTAGGAAGAACTTCCTGACGGTAAGAGCTGTTCGTTTGGCAGTGGAATGCACTGCCTAGGAGTGTGGTAGAGGCTCCTTCTTTGGAGGTTTTTAAGGAGAGGTTGGGTGGTCATCTGTCAGGAATACTTTGATTGTTTATTCCTTCATGCAGGGGGTTGGACTGGATGGCCCTTGTGATCTCTTCCAACTCTATGATTCTATGATTCTATGAACTCCCATCATTCATGATCAATGGCTATGCTGGCTGAGGCTAATGAAAAATTAAGTTCAATAATAGCTGGAAGGTAAAAGGTTCTTCCACTCCTGGTCTACGGAAATTCTGACCAAGAAATGCAAGAGCACTGGTGTAGATATAACAGGATACCACAAAACAGCAGGATGCAAGCATGTTGGAATACTCAGCTTCAAGAACAAGATAGTTCCAGAGATAGCAATGGGCAATTCTTGAAGGTATCTACTTCACATTTTGAAAATGTGGAACTAAACTGGCGTCACTGTTTTTTGGCATAAACCATCAACGAGATTGGGGTTTCAAAGAGCCTTGTAGCTGATGTGGTTTGAGAGTTAAGTCTTTCAAAGAAGCTTTAGTGAAGAGACACCGTTTTTAGAGGGCTTTAAAAAATCACCGATATTGTCCTTTTACTATAGATCAGGGTTTCTCAACCAGGGTTCCACAAGAGGTTGCTAGGAGTTCCGCAAAATATTAAGATTGGGAAAAAACTTTTTTTAATTTTTTTCTAGCTGTAGATATAGTAATTTTTAGGCAGGGGTTGCCTGAGACCTGAAAATAGTTTCAAGGGTTCCACCAGGGTAAAAAGGTTGAGAAAGGGTAAAAAGGTTGAGAAAGGGTAAAAAGGTAGAGTCTAAATGTCCCACAGGCTCTCCTATAGCAAGCTTTTCCCATCCACATTTGTCCCAAGCAACTGATATGCACCAACATTATCAAATGCTGCTTTCTCAAGAAGCTCGTTCTCTAGAATCAAACATAAAAAGAAAGAGCTGGGTGGCACCTTAAATATTAATCTATTTCAGTATCAGCTTTGATAAACTATAATATACATGTCTCTCTGGCTTTTCTTCGCAAACGAAGATTCAGGAAGGACTCATCCCGCGCCTTCTGCAAGCGCGCTGATGACTAAAAAGGCCAATCCGAGACAAACAAGTCCGGTTGCAAAAAGTGCAGCAGAAGGTCTCCTTGGGTGATGTTTTTGGGTTGTGATTCTTTCTGCGTTGTCGTTTCTCTTCAAGACTTGTTCGTCGTGAGTTCTCAAATAAGGCTGCAGCATTGTGGATATTGCGTCTCCATGCCTCCCGATGTGAGGCCAGGGCGGACCACCGTTGGTGATCAATCTGGCCAAGCCTGAGATGTTGTTTCAGGGAGTCCTTGTATCGCTTTTTTGGAGCGCCCCTCCCACGCTGACCCCTGGCGAGTTCACCGTAGAGTAGTATTTTTGGGAGGCGATGGTCCTCCATCCTAGAAACGTGCCCTGCCCAGCGCAGCTGTGTTCTCAATATCATGGCCTCAATGCTGGTGATCCCTGCTTGTTCAAGGACAGCAACATTCGTCACATAGTCAGTCCAGTGTATACTGAAATAAATTGGTGTTTAAGGTACCACAAGACTCTTTGTTATACAAAACAGACTAATAGGGCTATTTCTCGGAAAGATGAAAACATATAGATCTAAAAATTCAAAACCAGCCCATTCTGGCAAGCTCCAACTACTACTGCTAAAGTATAGCTACAGTCTTGACCCAAAGTAGACAAGACTTCCAGTGCTGTTAAGAAGGGAGGTGGCTTACAAGAGCTACCACATGTGCAAGTAGCTGAAACAGGAGGCAGATTAACTCTGACTTAATTAAATTAAGGCTGCTTAATAAGCCAATTTTCTGTTTAGCCCCTGTGGCTTATCACTTCAGTGCACAATTGAAGTCAGCTAGTGTTACATCCAGCTTAAGAGTACCCAAATATGCATTCCACTAGGTGTTTTGTTTCCTTCATCACCGAAGAAAAGGTTAAATTCTGTTCAAGTGGGCCAGAATGATAGAAACTTAAGATAGCTGTGGTTACATAAAAATTGCACTGTTCCTCAGAAAGGAGCAAACTTTGCATTCCATCACAATGCAACCACCTTACCCCATCCCAAACAAAGAACAGATGGAAGAAATTCCCTTCACATTTCCACTGAGAGACTCTTTTGGTGACATCCAAAAGGCAGGGAGTTCTAGAACAAAGATGGGAAACCTCTTTCAGTAAGAGGATCAAATTCAATTTTGGAAGCAACTGACATCTGCTTCCCAAATCATGGGAAAAGACAAAAAGGTAGGAGCAAAAACAAACAAACCAAAAACCAACCAACCCCCCAACATATTTTAGCTTAATGCTTTTATGGCCAGTGACTAACCTTTGTGAAATGCATTTCAGTTTTTCAGAAGGTAAAACAGAAGGTGGGAAGCTACCAAATGGTCACAGGGAAGTGGGGTAGGGCTGGCTGAGGAATCCTAGGAGGCTGTGTTGGAATCCCAGGGGAGGCAGAACTCCCAGGAGTCTGAGGTTCCCCACTCATTTGAAACTCAGCCTCAGGAAACAGCAAATGAAATTAGAGCACAGGGATATGATTCCCTCCCATATTGGTGCCCAGCATCAGCCAACAAAATTGAATGAATGGTGGGAGAAGTGTTCCTGCACAAAGTGTGTAATTAACTTATAGAATGGCAATCAATTCAGATGACTTCAAAGAAGGAGTAGACAAATTCAGTGGGGAGTAAGGCTGTCATTATGGCTATGTACTGTTTCAAGGTTAGGAGACACGAGATTCTCAACACCAGTTGCTGGGGAAAGGTGAGAGAAAGTTATTGCCCTTAAATCCTGCTTGTACAAGTTTATTTCAGAGTATCAAAGATGATGTTTGCATGGGGTGAAAGTATAAATTGGTGTCACTACAGTAACAATGGGTCAGACACTTGGTGACATCTGTAGACCTAATTTGGGGGACTATGAGAAAGAGCACTAAAGAGAAAACCTTTGGACTAGATGTCCCTTGTGATTCCTTCCATGTCTATGGAGCTATGAATAATTCTCATGATGTCTTCAACCAAACATGCAGAAGACCAGTGTTTCTTTACTGTTAAGAAACAATTCTGAAGCCCATACTCTTCAGCCTTAAGCTACTTATAGTCTGAGAGACCACTGCATTCTGCTGTACTCAAGAGCATTTAGACTTGTGCAGTAATTTGCACACCTTGCTATAGAACCATTTGCATTTCATCCTAAAGCAAACAAGCAGCTTCCCCAGCTAATCATTCCAGTTATGCTGTTCAGAGACTGAAGAATGGCAAGCTTCTTAGTAAGACAGCTCTTAATGTTCAGGAGGGCAGTATGTGGAAATCATACAACAGACATCCTACCTTATGACATCTGAGGACTACCAGAAGAAAACTACAAATGCCAATCTGCGGTATGATGGGTCCTGCAGAGGTCACCAGAAGACTATACAAATTTCAAGTGTCCAACACAGACAGGCATGCATCTTTCACTGAAGGTAGAACTATTTTTATGACCAGGATGAAATAAGAGAAGGGAGGTTATGTAGAAAGGGTACAAATAACTAAGTATTTCTAGATAGAAACAATCCACATTCTTTATTATCAAATTATTATCAAATGCAAAGAAAAGCATGTTTTTCTGGAAAAGTCATATGTCTATCAAAGCAGTTAATATTAACTTTTTCAGTTAACAATAATGACAATGCATTCCAGAACAATCTGATACTAGATATACAGCTTCACAAGCATCAGTTCAGCTCAGGTCACCATCACTTATATACTGCCAGAGACACAGCTACAGTTGCCTTCTCCCGTTTTACAACAGCAGTTTTTTACAGATGTTTTCCCCTAAAATTGAAGACTGGAGACACTTGGACACAACTACAGTTGTCCCTCCACATTCGCGAACTCAGCATTCACGGTTTTAATTATTCGCGGTTTTGGGAGGGCCCCCCGGGCCCCCCCAAAACCACGAAAAGGGGCCTCCGGAGGCCCCTTGAAAGCCCTGGGAAGGAGCGGGGAGGGCCGGGGAGGCGTTCACGGGGCCTTTGGAGACCCTCCAGAGGCCCCGTGAAGGCCTGGGGCGGGTGGGGGGAGGCCGCGGAGGCCTTCACGGAGGCTTCGAAGGCTCCGTGAAGGCCCCGGGGAGGGAGGGGGGAGGATGGGGGGAAGCCTTCACGGAGCCTTGGATATACAGCTTCACAAGCATCAGTTCAGCTCAGGTCACCATCACTTATATACTGCCAGAGACACAGCTACAGTTGCCTTCTCCCGTTTTACAACAGCAGTTTTTTACAGATGTTTTCCCCTAAAATTGAAGACTGGAGACACTTGGACACAACTACAGTTGTCCCTCCACATTCGCGAACTCAGCATTCACGGTTTTAATTATTCGCGGTTTTGGGAGGGCCCCCCGGCTGCGGAGGCCTTCACGGAGCCTTGGAAGGCTCCATGAAGGCCCCGGGGAGGGTGGGGGGAGGGCAATCAATATTCACGGTTTTTTGACATTCACGGGGGTCCGTGGAACCTAACCCCCGCGAATGTCAAGGGACAACTGTATGTGTATTTAGTATAAGAGTAAGAATGTATCTCTTTTGGCAAAGCTACCACTAGTGTGTCTCTGTTCCAACTCTGCCTCCTGTCTGGAAATGTAAAGCAGTGACTATGCAAGCTTATGCAAGGAAGGCTTGTCCTCAGAGATAAAGGACAAAAGTCAGTAACAGAGCAAGCAAGTTCTTCTTCACTGTCCTCTTCTTCAACTATCCTCTCAGCCCAGCAATTTCTACAGGATTCCCTATTAACAGATAACAACTTGAAATGAAAGACCAAGCCATTCCTGGAAAAAGAATCTGCATAACCTGGGAGACAGCAGGATTTATTCTCCAATAATAATAATGATCAGCCTCTACCGATGACTTCAATATTACTTTAAATCAATTAAATAGAAATTACAATGGAAAACAAACTATAGAATAGCCCTGTAATTCTCTGTAAGCCAGGGTAGGAAACATATGGTCTCTTAACTGGCAGTCCTAGCACAGCAAATGATGAGGAATAATGAGATTTACAGTCCCACATCTGGACACTACAAGTTCCCTACTCCTGCTGTAAGCAAAACTATAGGAATGATAATGTTGTTATGGATCATTTAATTATAAACATGCAGTCGGATTGTACATAACTAACTACAAAGAACAATTAGATTTACATCACAGCTAAATATCAACTGGTTTCTGATGCAAAATCAGGTATCTGCTGTTAATTCTAAGATTACTAATGCTACGATCATACAAATTCATCAGGCCATCAGATCAACAAGGCCGCCTCATAGTAACCATGGTTGCCCATAGGTTTTGTGACTGAAAAATGGTGGTTGAAATGTGCTGTAATCATTTTCTCCTAATAATTTAAGCACTTACTTGGTATCATGTGGCTAGTTGCTCTCAAGCACTGCTACTATAGTATGCAGCGAGAGGCATAAATCCACAGGAACGTCCTACTGTACATAAATCAACCCTATGAAACCTGCATATATAACTCATCTTTCTATTTTTCTTCAAAGATATATCAACACTTTAATGCATGAAAATGGTCTTTCACTGAACACTGCTACCCCTCATTCTTTTCCACAGCAAGAAAATAACGCAACCATTTGTAAATCAGCAAACATTGGCTTAGGAGAATTTCACCCACCATTTTTCAGTCACAAAATCCATGGGCAGCCATGGTCACTGTAACAGGTGCTCCCGGCAGGTATGACGACTCCCTAACTGACTAATGTATTGCAAAAAGAGTCTTCACACTTCTATCTCAGAGTAAAGAATATGATTAAGGAAGAATTAAATCCATGCACGAACAGCTAACAACTATGCATTAGCAAATAAAGACCGATGGTGAACTACAGTATTATTACCACTTCTCAAAAGGAATACAGTTGGAGAAAGCTGGATATAGCCTTGTACATACAACCTGCACCCACCTAAGACAAATGAATGGGAGTGGGAGGGGAGAACCCTGTAAACATATCAAACAAGTAAACAGTAATCCCTCCTCAAACCAACGAATCAGGTTTCATGTTTGCCAAGAACTGACAGGAGTATCCTCTGGACACAGGGCTGGCAGAAGTCCCCCATTCCTTCCAAAGGAAATGAAATTCCCTCTGGTCTTGGTCAACAGCACACAGACAACTCTGGCTGAAACCCATTATTCTTGGAATCTAGCCAATCAGACTGAAGATACTTTCAGAGGAAGACTTTCTTAACCCCTTGCACTCACCACGTGGCTAATCTGAACAACAAAAAAGCCCCACACCACTAAAGGCCACACAAGGGTACTTGCAAGCAAGTAGACAGAGCAGCAAAGTGGACTGATGTAGACAGACACCATCTCTCCAGAACTACTGAAGATGCTAGAAGCATCTTGCTCAGTTCAATGGTATGAAGAGGTACCAACACCACCCTATCTCAGACAGACTACAGTGTGTGTGTGTGTGCGCGCACGCGCGTGCATACAGATCTTCAAGTCGCCTGTCATCTTATGGCGACCCCATGAATTTCATAGGGTTTTCTTAGGCAAGGAATACTAAGAGGTGGTTTTGCCAGTTCCCTACCCTGAAATATGGCCTATAGAACCAGATACCCAACCTCTAATATCAAGAAGACCCTCAAATGGAGAATTTACGCCCAGATTTCAGAAGCTCAAAATGCAACATTTTGAAATGTTGTCAACTGGGCTTCATATTGGGGAATCACGAATACTGTATTCCCCCTAGTCGGGATATATTTCAAAACGTAAGGGCAGTCAACAGGGAGCAAAAATAACCTTTAAGGACAGTTAAGTTTGCTTAATGGAGAGGAGAGGGAGGGAAGACTGAAAGGGAGCCTTTTCTGCCTTACCATGAGAATTTCTGGTATGGCACCAAATAATTCCGGGTGGTTTATAAATAAAATATGAACAGCACCTACTGCTCTCCTCGCTTCTCCTTCTGCAGCAAGCCTTGGGTTTAACCCTTTAATTCTTCTCCACCCCAAATATAATGGGTTAGGAGAGCCTTTCATTGCATCTCCTTCCCAATCTCATTTTTCCCTGTTGCTAATCACAGAAAACCTGGAGTTGCTTTGGGTTTCTCTGGGTTGCTTTGTGCCCACTGAGAACACTGATAATAATGTTTTCCCCCTTCCTTTTTTTAAAAAAGTAATTTTATTAATATATATCTAAATACACAGACATGAACTTAAAATCATACAACAAACATAATTCATTCTTTTGTCTATAATAAATGATTCATAATATTCATCTTAAAACATTTCAAACATTAAAGAAAATTAAATAATCTGAACAATACTATGAAGTGCACTCCACCCCCAGGCCCATCTAGTATACCGTTTGATAACTATCCCATTTTTCAAAATTGCAGTGACTCTTTGGGAGTGTATACCCCCTTTTTCTTTAAAACAAACAAAAATAACACAAACATACTCTACAAATGGCTTCCACATTTCATCAAAACCATTACTTTTCCATAATCGTTTTTTGACTTTAAGTCTACATGTTTAAGTCTACATTTATCCTTAATAACAATCTCCCAAAATTTCTTTATACCGATAATGTTTATTGAAAACAAAAAGAGGCTGGGGAAGGGAAGATATGACTTGTATTTAGCCCTCAATGAGGATGAACTTGTCACAAAACATTCAGTGACTAGAGCTTCCCACCCATTTTTTAAAAAACAAAATAAAATAAAATCCTTCAGTTTTTACTTGTGTTTTAATGATTTTATGATATATATTATATTTTAATTCATAACATGCCCTGCCTTGAACCTTTAGGGAGAGGTGGGTGAGAAATAAAATTAATTAACTAATTAATTAATTTTAGGAATTTATACCTCGCCCTTCAGCCACAAAAGATTTCAGAGTGGCTTATAAATTGTGAAGCAATTGCAATTAATAGCATTAAGCGGTTTCCAATATATGTAGCTAATTGCCCCCACAAGCCAGGTTCTTATTATTATCATTATCATTATTTTTATTATTATTATGACCCTCTCCTAAGAACAAGTACTTATTATTATTATTATGACCCTCTCCTAAGAACAAGTACTTTATTATTATGACCCTCACCTAAGAACACATTATTATTATTATGACCCTCACCTAAGAACACATTATTATTATTATTATTATTATTATTATGACCCTCTCCTAACAAGTACTTTTATTATTATTATTATTATGACCCTCACCTAAGAACAAGTTATTATTATTATTATTATCATTATTATGACCCTCACCTAAGAACACTTATTATTATTATGACCTTCACCTAAGAAAAGTATTTATTATTATTATTATCATGACCCTCACCTAAGAACAAGTACTTATTATTATTATTATGACCCTCAACTAAGAACACTTATTATTATGACCCTCACCTAAGAACAAGTACTTATTATTATTATCATCATTATTATGACCCCCACCTAAGAACAGAAACGACACCTACCAACCCTCAGGCGGGGGGGGTAGGTTTTGCAGACGCGCCCCTCATGCAAAAGACCATTTAAAAATAATTAAATAAGTCTCCTCAGGAAGCGACAAACCCGCCTGAGTTGGGGCCCGTCTTCCAGGAAAAACGAGAAGGAGAAAAGTAACAGCAACCGCTCGAGGAAACGGGGGCGAGGGGGGCAGAGAAGCGAAATATCGCCTCAGATACCCCTCTCCCCGCCCCAGCTGACTCACCTGTTCCGGCCGCCGCCACCGCGACCGCTCGGCTCCCACCCGCGCCCTCAACACCGACTGGTGTAAGATGGCGGCCGCCCCCCCTCCCTCCGCTATCACTGCAGCAGTGGAGCCACCGCGCATGCGCCGGTCACACCCGTCCGCATGCGCCGGGCTCAGGGAAAAAGAAGAGGCTTTCGGAATTGCGGTTAGGACAAGCGTGGAATCTTCCCGAGCAGCGGTGAGAGAATACTTCTAGGCCCAGAACGCAACGCGGGAGCGCAAGGGCGGCTCAGTTCCAAGCCTTGGTGCGCGCGATGCCCGACGGGATGTGTAGTTTTTCTGGGAGATTTTCCACACCACACTGTAATAGTACTGTATTCTATTCTATTCTATTTATTAGTTATTTATACCTCGCTCTTCAGCCACAAAGACTATCACAGCGGCTTATAAATTGTTTTTAAGCAATAGCAATTTACACATCTACACTGCATTAAGCAGTTTCCAATGTGTCTTAGCTATTCCACTTCATTTGCTATGGCTGCCTCCTGTGGACTCCTGGGATTTGCAGTTTAGGGAGGGGCGTTTGCAACTCTCAGCCAGAGAGCTCTTAGGCCTCTCTAAACTACAAACCCCAGAATTCCACAGGAGGAAGCCAGAGCAGCTAAAGTAGAATAGTAACACTACAACAGTGTAGTGTGAAAATCTGGTCTTCCTCTCATGAGAGCCCTCCCGCTGCTGCTTATCACACTACCATTATAGCACTATTATTCCACTTTTAACTGCTATGGCTGCCTCCTGTGGTTTGTAGTTTAGTAAGGCCTAAGAGCTCTCTGCCTGAGTTTTAAATGCCCCTCCCTAAACTACAAATCCCAGAATGCCATGGGAGGCAGCCATAGCAGTTAGAGTTTAATAATAGTGCTATAACAGGGCAGTGCAATAAGGGCACTGTGTTAGACCAGTATTGGCTGCTCCTGAGCCTTATAGCGGGTTTAACAGGGATACAGATTTTTTCACACTACAATAGCGCTATTATTCCACTTTAACTGCTATGGCTGCCTCCTGTGGAATTCTGGGGTTTGTAGTTTAGGGAGGAGCATTTAGAACTTTCAGCCTGAGAGCTCTTAGGCCTCACTAAACTACAAACCCCAGGAGGCAGCCATAGCAGTTAAAGTGAAATACAGTAATAGCACTATAACAGTGTGGTGTGACAGGACTTTATCAGACGTGAGGGAATGTGACACAAAACTACGTCCCAAATCGCATCAGAAGAACGGCATGAGAACAGAAAGGGTGACATTTATCAGAGGCCCGTGTCCTCAGATGTTCCCAGGGCGTAGCGTTAGCAAGGTCGAAGCATCACTTTTTTATTGACAGACTAAGCCATCAATAAGGGATGCCTCATTCATGTCCATGCTATGCCCCCAGAACGGCTGAAGGACGACGTCGTATGATAATGTCACCAGTTTGTTCTTGTCCCATCCTTATGATGCGGTTTTTGCTGTGTCTGATAAAGTCCATAGACAAAAAGGGCTCATTCACATTACACAGATATACAGTAGTGCCATTATTCTACTTTAACCAACATGTTTCTATTCTATGGAATCTTAGGGTTTGGAGTTCATGAAGCTTTGAATCTCTTTGGCTGAGAATTTTAAATATCCCTCCATGAACGTTTCCTCCCAGGATTCCATAGGACAGAACCATGGCACATAAAAGTGGAATGATAGCACTATAATTGTGGAGTATGAATGAGCCCCATGAATTATGAGTGGGGAATACTCATGTATTGGAAGTGCTTATATGGATTCTGTGCCCGCTTGCGGGTGCCTCTACTAGCTTGTTGCCAATCTCTGCCTGCATTTCATGCATTGGGGGAAACATGACAACACCTAATACATGTGCAGCGGCCTTGTTCATGCAGACGGGATTTATGGTCACACCGCTTATGCCTTTTCAGACCTTAGTGACCTGACATACTAAAACATATAAAAATCCAGTAGACATGTTGCCCATTTTTTTAAAAAAATCCAAAATACACGTTGGGGGTGATACCCTTATTAGGTCAAAGTTGAACCTTTTAAAGGCATCACTTTAAATCTTTGGCTGGAAGGCCATCTGTTGGGAGTGCTTTGCAGGGCAGGGAGTTGGACTAGATGGCCCATGTAGTCTCTTCCAACTTTATGATTGTATGATGCAATAAAGGCATCACCATAATACATATTTGGGATTTAAGACACATTTATGTGGGGCTGGGGTAGTGGTTTTACAGTCCCTCTCCCCACTGCTAGTGGGGGCAGGTGAGAAGATGGAAAAGGTGTGGAGACCAAAGTGTGACACTCCACCTAACAGACCTGGCAGTTAAAACAAGCGATAAGGTACATGTTGTAGAAAATATGTGACAACATAGGAGTGAGGTCTTCCTCTCACAGAGGGAACAAAAACTGGCATGAAACACTAACAGTTAAGTGTCCGCAGGGTGTTTATTACAGGTATAAATCTATATACTTAAAACTCTTGGGTATATTTCCTTATCCAGTGTGCTGATTCACCGCTTACCCAACCAATCCCCTCCCTCCGCCAATCAGCACCCACGTGCAAATTCCCTCTCCACCTCACAATCCACTCCTGCCACTCAATCTACATCTACATCCCCAGCCTCACAAGGGCCCCTCCCTCCTCTCACTGCCTTAGCCATTCACCACCCACATGTAAAACAATGCAATATTTTAGAAATTTAGAAAGATGGGAAATAGTCAAATGTAGGTGGTATACTACTGCAAAGTGTGTTTTGGGGGCTAAAATAATCGTGTGCAGCTGAACCAGGTGAACCTTTCAAATCTGCTATAACGGCGTATGTTATGCTGGGTCAGCTAGTATATGTATAAATGTGAATGTGGAACTATAACCCCTGAATTATTGACTGGCCTAGTGTGTAGGAAACTCAAAAGAAGGGGCTGTGCTTACCAGTTCAGTTCAGAAATAGAGTTCAGAAAACAGATTCCAACTACTCCATTCAGAGTAGAGGGAGAGATGGGGTTGCAGTTTCCAGGGCTAAGTAGACCCCTTTCCCCTTGAATAAGGTACCATGGGCCCTCTGGATCCATGGGGACTTGATTCCAGGATCCCCAGTGGATGGCAAAAAAGTGGATGGCCCTGCCCCATATTATTAAAAGGTGGTGATGTGTGTGCAGACACATCAACATGTCGCTACCATTTTAGTATGGGTTGAAACCACAGATCAGGAATCCACGGATTGAGAGGACCCACTGTAGTGGTATTTTCAGTTGTGTATTTAGGAGGGAACAAAATGGTAAATTCTTTATATTGCAATTTCTATACTGTATTTGCATCTATTTTGTATCTTTTATATAGGGCTTTTAAGGCTGCATCCAAATCTTGCAATGTTACTGAGCAGCATGGGAAGAATCCTTCAGTCAAGTCCTGCACTAGCATCTCATTAGATACATGGAACTTTTGGGACACTGTATATGTGTTAAATTTAATACATAATTTATTGTACTGTTGCTAAAAATACATTGGGGACTTAAATTGTGATGGTATTTGCAATATTCAGTTCTGGGTGGCTCCTCTTGTTAAACTACTGGAAGGCTGCCCAGTTTCCAACGTAGGCACAGGTGACAGGTTAATATGGATCCTCAAGTGTAATTGTTAAGATAGCCTCTACACACTTACCTGCTTTTTCAGGGTTCCCCTTCCTAGTTACCATAACTTGTGTTTTTCCCCTCCCCCACATCATGGCTCTCCTTTTCTTCTCCTTTTCTTCACTCTTTTTTCTACAATAATACATCTAAGAAAACAGGCTTAAATCTGAGTCACAGCTTTATAAGGCTGCTGCCACACTGCAGAAATAATGCAGTTTGACACCACTTTATCATGGCTCCATCCTATAGAACCCTGGGATTTGGAGTTTGTTGTGGCAACAGAGTTCTGTCAGAGAAGGCTAAATATCTCATAAAACTACAAATCCCAGAATCCCATAGCATTGAGCCATGGCAGTTGAAGCGGTGTCAAACTGCATTATTTCTGCAGCGTGGCAGAAGCCTCAGTAGCTATAATTATCATCAGCATCACCACTACCATCACCACTACTTAGAAACTGAAATAAGTACAATACTGTATAGCTAAAAATACACACAGAGACATGATCCAAACCTCTTTCCATGCTAGGACTGTTCCAGAAACATAAGGAACCAAAGCACCTCTTTTCCAGAGACTACTAACAGCATATTGATATTTCAGAAAATGAAAATACACACACCTCTGGGAAGTAAGTGGGCATCTAATCATCTCACTCAGCATTTCCAAGCCATCCATACAAATAAGGCAGGCCAAGTCTTGGATAATGAATAAAATAAGCCACACCGAGACCACATGGAGTCCAATAAAACTATTTTATAAATAAAAACACATAGGATGGTTTCAATTTATATAAAATTTGGGGGAGGGGGAATATGTGTGACACGGAAGATAGCACCAAAGGAGAAAGAACTGAAGGAAAAATAGGATGGTAGTGTAGTACCTGTTCAGGGAAGGGGCCAGCAAAGAGAGAAGGGAAGAGTGGCAATGTAGCATCCAGGACAAAAAAGAGATGGTTAATATGACACTGAGATAATGGGGAAGAGCCCGAAAGAAAGGCTAATATCAGACAGAAAGGGGGACAGACCACCTGGCAGAAGACTTGAAAGAACAGAGACACAGAGAGTGGCAAAAGTGTAGAAGAACTAGTATCACAGTTCTAGCATAGGGCACTAGAAAACGTGGAGCAGTGTGAGCCAAAGTGGAAAGGAAAGCAGCAGTGAAGGTACACTTTGAAAAATGACAAAAATCAACAAGTACAAAACAAAAACGGCTGACACTGATGCAGAGAGCTGACATGGCAGAGAGTCCATAGCATGGCAAAAAGCCCAAATCTGATTGAAGACAGGAGAGGACTTGCTGTTCCTAAGAAGTTCCTTGGCAGGAGCACAAAAACATAGACATCTGAGTAGGTAAACATTTGGGGGCTGTCTATATGGTGAAAATACTCCTCGTTGAATGTGAAGAGAAGCTCTACCTGTCCTAATGGGATCTCACGGTGTGTCGATGTATTTAGAAGGAGGGGGGCAAAAAGAAAAAAGACCAAAACTTTGTGAGAAAAGCCTTTGCAGCTTTTCTTGGGAATTTTTGAAAAACTGCAAGGAGTGTGTGCATTCCCCCTCATTAGGACAGTGATTCAATCAGAATCGCTGTCCCATAGTAAAGGAAGTGTGTCCTGATTGGCTGGACAAGCATGGGGGTGGCATGGGGGTGGGGCTTGCTGACAGGACAAGCACCTACAGCCGCCATCCTCCCGAAAGCAATCAGGGATGGGGAAGGGAAGAGGGCGACTGTCATTCCCACCCACTCACCAGGCCGCAACTGCCATCACCATTGTGGGGATCAGGGAAGGTAGGAGGGCAGCTGCCATCCTTTTTCCATTCCCTAGTTCCCTACACACACACCCTGTGACAATGCTGAGGACAACTCCCCCATGGAGACCGAGGAAGGGTGACGGGCTCTCTCACCCTCTTCTTCCTTCCCTAGTCCCCCCCACAACACCGAGGAAGGGAGGAGGGCTCTCACCCTCTTCTCCCTTCCTCAGCTGTCATCTTTTCATGTGAAGCTTATGGGGGCTGCTGGGGAAAAAAACACCATTAAGACAAGTCACAGCTGCTGCAACCTGCTACTGCTGAGGGTAGTATGTTCCCTCCCCATCGTATAGACAGGGCCTCAGTGTGACAATGAACTCCAGGGGCTCTTTAATATTCAGCAAAACAGATTCCAACTACTCCATTCAGATCAACACTGCTTCATGTATTTCCTACATAGGGAAATGCTGAATATTCTAAGACACCATGGCAAAACTAATGTGTGCTTTTTTGCAGCTCTATATACCTATGCTTATTGGAGGCACCCCCAAAAAGAGATGTTAATAATAGGGTCTCTTGGAAGTTTCTCATCCATAGGAATGGTCTAAGTTGAAGCTGGCTTGAAAGCATGTAACAAAAAATGGCAGTTTCCTATCATACAGATTTAATTAAAAAAATTATATTCAATATTCATGGATGTGAGTGATTATGATTCACCAATAAGTACATGGAGAAGGGGAGTTTGTAAAAGGCATGATTAGGTAGAAGCCACAGGGGAGGGCATGAAAGTATTATTGCTGTGTACCTTCAAGTCATTTCCTACATGCAGCAACCCTGAAGCGAACCTATCACAGGGTGGAAGGCAAGATTTGTTCAGAGGGGATTTGCCACTGCCTTCCTCTGAGACTGGGGGAGCGTGATTTGACCATGGTTGCCCAGTGGGTTTCCATAGCCAAGTAGGGATTCAAACCCTGGTCTCCCAGAGTCTAGTCAGACCACTAAACCATGCTGGCAACTATACTGAGTGAAGGTGTCTCTGGCCTCCTGCAGTATTCTCTTGTTATTTTCTCTGATTTACCAAACATGACCACTGTGTTCCACCCATCCCACAGCATGAATGCTAGGAAATGTCAGAAGTAACGATTCTCCCAGTTTGATGCCAGAATGTCTGTTCTATGACATGACTACAAGTAATGCAAATGTTCCCATGGAAACAATTCTTTTTTGTTTCTAGCAGAGCGGCCTAGGACTGGGTCTTATGATCTTTATATTTCTTTCAAGCCCCAAATCAGTTGCTCTTCCATCCATAGAAAGAAGACACAATGGAAGGGAAGCAAACCAAATGTAGGAAGAAAGGAAGTGGGAGACAGGTATTATCATCTGCATCCATTCTGCTATATTTTCTCTGGTGTGCTGGAGCTTATTCAGAGTTTGAGGATAGCAGAACTATCAGCTCAGTTTCCAAATGGCAAGTTTTTAAAGCCTGTTTCTCCTTCTGCAGTACAGCATTAGGACAGATATTCCACTCAAAGCCCACTCAGCCTCAGTGGCAAGTGAAGACAGCCACTGCAACTGGCATGCAATGTGCCAGTTGGCTTTTGAACATGAGTTAAGCTTACCGTAGGCAACTTTCAGGACACACTCTGTCATACAAGGCTTTCCTAGGTTGAGAGAAGTAGCTCCCCCATGCCCCCCTGCTGCCACCCAGTGCTAGGAAAATAAGGTGAACTAGACTAAAATTCCCACTTGTGCTTGCTCAACAGATAAAAAAATCAATACGAAAAATGTGGAATCACATGAGGCACAGCATAGTTTACATAGTACTACTGGGGCCACCACCAATGATCTCCTTCATTGGCAATGGAGTTGTACTAAGGCAGTTTGGTACTGGAGTGAACTGAACACAATTCTAGATACCAAAAAAAGACGAAACACAAATGTATGTACTCTATGGTTAAAAAAAATAGAATTCTGCACAAAGGTAACTCAAATGATAAATTCTGCAAAGTGTGTAATTTACACAGAGTAAGCCAATTTCCATGTTCTCCCTTGTTTGGCACAACCAACGCTGTTTCTGATGTTTAGGGTGTGATTATCATTACTGATATAGCCACCACTCATGCACACAGGGCTGGGCATCAGCACCTGGCATTCTTAGGCACCTGCTTGGGTCAACTGCTGATGCCTTTTTCCCCTAACCTAGGACCTGGACCTAGCAACCCCTTTCAATTTCTAGCAACACAACTGGCCCAGCTACCTAGCACTACTGTACTTCAAGTGCGGCCACCACAAATGAGTACGGCCCTCTGACAGATACTGTGTCTGGACTCCCTCAAACCTGAAACAGCCCTACACAAAATGTTGGGGTCGGGGGAAGACACTCCATCTTTAATGTGAATCTTCAGGAAAAACTAGAAGATGAGAAACACTCTAAAACAGGCCTATAAGGAGTATCTTGACTAACTGTTGCATGGGAGGGCAAAATGAAGTGGAGAATTATGGAATGGGGCATAGTAGACTGCCAAACAGTGAAACAGAAGCATTACATTTTGTTTCAGATCCCCCTTGTTTATTCTGTTTCCACTAATCTACTGATGGGACTATACAGGCCACTCCTCTGACTCATGGAATAAATTAACAGATCAACTTTTCTGCATTTGGAGATTTCAAGAAAACCCTGTCCACAAAGTTGTGAATTTACCTTCACAACTATGAAGATCAGGACAGTTACTTTCTTAAAAACAAAACAAACATAAACTGTAGGCTAAATTATTAGAAAGCTACAATGGGAGGGTCCAATTAAAAACTGGAAGCTCAGCTACTGTTTCTGGAACTGCAGCAAACCAACGTAAAAGTAAATAGTGGTTAGATCCCTGAAAATCTTGCCCTCACTCACTCACTTCAATCAGTTTTGGAGATTATTAAAAGAAAAGAATGAAAAACATGTAGGTCACACCAAAAGAAAAAACAACAACAGACAAACGGGGAAGAAAGACAGAAAGAAAGGGAAGAAAGCACCAATGCACAGTGATTGTAGGTATGCAGGAAGTTGAAAGAAAATAGCAAATGAGATTGGGGGTGGAAAACACATAAAATTTCCCAACTGATTAGAGGGACAGGACTGATACAGTAACAAAAGCATGCAATGACGTGATAGAAAAAAAGGTTCCAACAGGACACCTGAAGTAGAAGAGACACAGAAAAAGACCATCACTATGAGCGCTGGTATAGAAAAACCCATTTGGAGAGGTTTTCCTTGCATTTGTTTGTATTTGTGGATGCATTTTCCAGGAGGAAGGAATGGCACTCGTACCTTTGGTACTTTCAGGAACTTGGTGTGACAGTAAATATGATGTACTGGCACTCTCACTATTGGCCCCAGTCAAGACTTCAGGAGGCAAAGAATCATGGAGGTTTCTGGCATATCCCCAACAATCCGCCACAGCGCGGGGAGCTCTCTACTGCCTGGCCAAGTGGGGGCTTGCTTCACCTCACAACCTAGTGTGAGTAGCCACCGAGTTGCTACATTTAACAGACCGAAGACAAACAGAGCTGGATACGAGCCCTGCTTCCCCTCCCCGAGTTATGGAAAAGGTGGGGCGTCCTCCACCTGCAGGGAAAGAAGCCATCTTCAGCCCCCACACGGGCCCAAGTGCCTGCTCATAAGGTTCTGAGTCTTCCTCTGTTGGGGGGGGGGAGCCAAACCACCACCACCACAGCACGCTGCGGCTCTCCCCACCACGGGTGGTCAGCTCAAAGGAAGTCAAATACCCCGTAATTCTTGGCTGCTTGACAGAAAGGAACACAAAAAGGGGCGAGAAGAAAGAGGGCATGTGTTTATGGCAGGAGAAGTGAGCTGGCATGGAAAACACAGGTGAGCGGCAGAGACCCCAGGCAGATGCAGATTAATGGGTTAGAAAAAGTGTTAGGGGAACCAGTGCAAGCAGGGGGATTTGCTTCGGCAATCAAGTCCAGGGAGTTGGGAGAGGTGGCTGGGTCCACTTGCAGGCAGGGATTAGAATCAAAACATTTTAGTTCAGTTTATTTTGTTTTTCCCTTTTCATAATTATTGAGACAAAAAAAAGTACATCCCACACAGACTGAGGCTTGGCTGTTCCTAGGAGGCAAACAGTTGCGGGCAGCAGACATACAGGGACAGAGGGAGGGATGGTGTTTCACATTACATCCACAAAGAACTCACTGGGGTTGCCCATGGCCATTCGAAATGACTGTCTACTGGCCGTCAGTTCAGGGGGCACAGAGGCCAGGTCTCGGCCTGGGGGAGCCCCTGGGGGTCCCAGGGCAGAAGGTGGTGGAGGCATCAGGAGCATGGGAGGGCTGTAGAGAGGCGGGAGGCCAGGAGGCCCATAGGACTGCTGGCTGTGGTGGCTCCGGATGCTGTGGGCCATCGAGTGGTGGCTGCGCTGGCTTGCTGGCACTGAGCGCTCACTGGCAGCTCGCTCCCGGCGTATGCTGCTGCGACTGGTGTGGTCTGACTCGCTGCCACTGCCTCCCGACTTGGACTCTCCGGCCTTGGGCTCTCGCTCCTTCCTTCTCTCGCTGCCACTGCGGTTTGAGCCACTGCTCCGACTTCCTACAGAGAGTAAAGAAAAGCGACGGAAGGATTAGAGAATATTCTTGTATGCATGCTGGGAAAGGAGGGGGGACAGGCCCATTAGAAAAATGAAGAATTTTATAGGAACATAAGTTTTGCCTTGCTGGATGAGGCCAGAAGTTCAGATAGTCAAGTGCTTTATTACCAAAAATGGTCAGACAGAAACTACCAGAATGCCACAACCCAAACACAGAGAGGTCAGTTTCCCCAGGATCTGGCAGTCTTTTGTACACAGAAATTCCCTCTGCCAATATACCCTTCCCTCCATAAATCTATCAACCTTGATCTCTAGAAAACCTTGACTACAGGTTTAAAGGATAGCACAATTGCTCCCAAGTCATTATCATCTCACCCAAGCAACTCCTCCACAGCTTCCGTTTACTCCCACCCATCTTATTTACTGTATTCATTCATTCATTCATTCATTCACTCAATTTATACCCAGCCTTTCTCCCTGCAAAGGACCCAAGGCATCTTGCAAACCTTGAAATAAAAATTTAGCTAAGAATGTACTACTGTATTGCAAAAGTTTTAAAAAGATTAAACATCAGTTCTGCTAAAAGCACATAGTTAAAAACAGTTTAAAATACATTTTGAAATTATTAAAAATATACAAAATGAAAATAGAGCACACCACTTTGAGCATTATTCTGCGATATAATTAAAATCAGTTCACGGTCTACCTAAAAGGTCTTAACCTGCCAACAGAGGGAAATCAGGGAGAGAGCTAACCAGACCTCTTATGGGAGAGTTCTGTAGGCTGAGAGCACCCACTGAGAAGGCTCTCTCTTGTATGCTCATCAACTGCACCTGTGAAGGTGGTGGACAAGAGAAAACCCTCCGTTGCACATCTTAGAACTCAGGCCAGTTCCTATGGGGAGATATGAACTTTTAGATAGTCTGGACCTAGAGCATATAGGCCTTTAAAGGTCATAACCAGCACTTTGAATTCAGTTGGGAAACAGACTGGAAGCCATTGAAACTTCATCAACAGGGCAATTTTCACGATTCCTGTAAGCAGCCACAGTCAGCAGCCTACTTTATACTTAGAATTGCTCCCAAACCAGATGTGTTATTTGACTGAAAGGACATTTTCATGGCAGGGAGAGAGTATGGTCCAAAGAGCTTGAGAACTAGAGCCAAAAACCACTGGCTATTCCTTAAAATTACATTTACCCTGTGATGGTACAAAGATTGTAAAATATGCACATGTGCCCAAGAATGGATATGACAGAATGAATATGTATATGTTTATAAGGCTCATAAAGAAGACAAAAAACCCCAATCTTTTTCAGTGAAGATGCTTTAATGTATCTGCATGCTGACATCATATCTCCCTTGACAGCACAAGACTATCTTCCTGTCTAGCAACATACTCCTTAATATTTATAAGTTTTAATATTTTCACTTGTATCCTGTTTTTCAAGCTTTCATAAGTTGCCCAAAGCATCTTACAACTAAAAACATTAAAAATATGAAAACTGATTTAAAATATAGTAAATAAAGGGACAAGAGCCAGCGTGGTGTAGTGGTTGAGTGCTGGACTACAGCTCTTGAGACCAGGGTTCAAATCTCTGTTCAGTTTTAGAAATTCACTGGATGATCTTGAGCAAGTCACATTCTCTCAGCCTCAGAGGAAGGCACAGCAACCCCTCTCTGAACAAATCTTGCCAAGAAAATCCCGTGACAGGTCCACCCAGAGGTCTCCATTAGCCAGAAACAACTTGAAGGCACACAACAAGAAGTAAAGGGATAAATGATAGACGTAATTGGCCATAGACCTACAGTAATTGTATTGAGGTAGCATCAACTCACCACCTCATACTCTCCCAACATTTTCACAGATGAAAACAAGGACATGTGTGGCCAAGCAACATGAGAGTGTGGTCAAGATGGCAAAAGTCATTAATGAGGAAGAACACCCAAGCTAGGAGAGGCTGCAGCAGTTCGCTTTTTCCTGAGCCTACTGGGAAGGGCAAAATTCTGCCCCTTTCTCTTCTCTCCTCACTGCTGAGTTAACTGAATGCAAACTACTTTTGTACTTTGAACTCTGGTTGCAACAACTGAAGTAAGTTGAGGACAAACAGGGAAAAGTGTGAGGGGGGGGGAAACAAAGACATTTTAAAAGCAGCTGGAGCCCTCGTGGCACAGTGGTTAAATGCCAGTACTGCAAATCACCATGTTGCAAGTTTGATTCCAGAGGGCTCCAAGGTTCACTCAGCCAGCCATCCTTTCGTAGGTCGGTAAAATGAGTATCCAGCTTGTGGGGGCAATTAGCTAACACACATTGGAAACTGCTTAATACAGTGTAGATGTGTAAACAGCTATTGCATAAACAATTTGTAAGCCGCTCTGATAGCCTTGTGGCTGAAGAGCAGGGTATAAACAAACAAACAAACAAAGCTGAAAAAAAATGACAGAGCACGAATCAAATCAGGAAACATGGGAGGGTATGTCACCTGGAAGATGCCCAACGTATCACCTGGGACTGGGCATCCTATAATCTGGGTGTCACTACAGGGAAGCCATCTTTATTTATTTATTTTGCCAAGCTTTTCTGGTCCAAATGAACTCTCCAAAGTATCAACAGTTCTCAGGTCAAAACAGCCCTTGGATAAGCCACAAATGGCTGAGTGGGTCATCACTTTCTAGGATCTGTTGACAAGATACTGACAGATGTTTCCAACTTGGAAAGTGTGGGTTATACGCATTCTCAAGAGCTTGACCAGGGATGGACAACTGCATGAGGATCTGGAGCCAATCCCCCTCCCATAACACCTCCCTGAAGCTTGCATCCCCCTCCTCCACAGCAAGTGCAAATAGCTCCATTTTCCTCTGCAGTCCCTCTAAAAATGATGACAAAGTGAGATCATCTCACTTCCTGTTGCCATTTTGAGAGGGAGTCAAGAGAAAAATTGAGGTCCTTGGGGTACTGGTGGCAGTGGGGAGGGCTTCAGGGGCCATAAAAGTGAGATTGAAGAGCTGCATGTGGTTCATGGACTTCACTTTGCCCAGTCCTGATCTTGAGGCTAACAGATGTCAGCAGGAATAACACCACCTGAACTAAACCTAGTCTATTTCTTTCCGGGGAAAAGCAATATCATTCTTCAGAGGAAATATAAATGCTCAAATACAAAACAGCAAATCAGCTGCCACTGGATGAACTACCTTTCTGGTGTAAAAGACAGTTCTGCTTTCCCACCTGGTAGACATTTACCTTCACTGTGCTGACTGCCTGCACTGCCCCCTCCGTAGCTGTAGCCTGGATCAGGAAACCCAGGATGTGGGTTATATGGATGGGGTGGTGGGTACTGGTATGGGAAGGCCATGGGCCATGGTGCAGCTCCTGGATGGGGTAATGGAGCCAATGTGTCTTGATCAGAGGCACCACTGGATCCATCATGGTCATGCAAGGACAGGCTGGCCATGTCTGCAAAAGGGAATAGAAAAAGAGTAAAGTTAACCAGAACATGACAATCATGTAGTGCCACCAAGTGGCATTATCCTCTTCTCTTACCTATGAAATTTTTGCTGGACTACAAAAAAGTGTGTGTGAGAAAGAGGGGGAGAAAGAGAGAGAGAGAGAGATGGTTAGATGCATAATTCCATAATAATGATGATGGAGAGGGTACGTATTCTCTCAAACGGCCAGGGGGCAAGATAGAAAGAGAAAGGACAATGTCAGAAATAAGGGACCTATGTGGGTCTGCTTTGTGTGCCCTCCTATTTCTGCTCCCCCAAGAAATAAGTTGCCACATGAGAGCCTGCTAGCAGCAACCTCAGGGAGTTTTCCTCCACTGTTCCCCAATCCCAGTGTCAAAACAGAAGCCATACTGCCACAGAGATCGCCAAAGATGTAATAGCACTGCTCCGAGAAGGTGATCTTGTTGACAGTGTGTCGAATGTAGCCAGCCTTCAGCAGGTTGCTGGCATACTTGCGGGATTCTCGCCGATCTGTGAAGCCTTCCACATGGTGGTACAGCCAATCTACCACGTCAGATCCTGTCAACAGAGAGAAAAAACAGGGACTCAGCAAGGAAAAGAGATGGCAGGAAAGAGGGGAGGAGACTCTTGGAGTGGGACTGGTTCAAGCCTCCCTTTTGCTAACCTCCAAGTCACTGGGCTTTACAGAAAACTCAGTTTGCATGGCATCCCACAATCTCCATCTCCAGTCTGTTCAGTAGTATTTATTCCCAGGTAATGGTGTACAAAATCACAGCCAAAGGATACTAGAATTTTGAACTATTTTTAGCAGTTGTGAATATCCATAAGGATTGGCACTACCAAATATATGAAAGTTGCATAAAACATCCTTATCTCTAAATAATTTTGACTACATGATAGGAAGGGGACAGGAATATGTAAAGTATTTATTTATTTATTTATTTATTTATTTAAATATTTCTATTCCTTCCTATATCCAAGGATTTTGGAAAGAGGGCTGTACAATCAAATAAATTCAAATTTTAAAAAATAAATTACACTCTAAAATATACACAAATCGGATTTTAAAAAACCCCAAAGGCTTTTAATTAAAGGCTACATTTTAACCTGGTGCTAAAATGAAGCTAGCACTGGTGTCAATAAGGCCTCTAAAGGGAGGGCATTGTTCCAGTGGGGAGCCACAACAGACAATCTCCTGACATGATGTATTGCTCTCACTGGTGGGACACAGAGGAGAGCACATTCAGCACATCTCAGCCCTTAGGCAGGCATATATAGGGAAAAATCCAAAGTTATTTAGAGCTTTGGATATCATTAAAGGCACCTTGAATTTAGAGTGTAAATGTACCAGTGGCAGGTGTCACCTAATTCCTTTAAAACTGGAGCTACACAGTTTCTGGATGCCACTGCAGTCAGCAATCTAGCTTCTGCATTTTGCATAAGCTATAGTTTCTGAGTCATCTTCAAAGACAGCACCATGCAGAGTACATTACAGTAGTCTATTTGAGAAGTTACCAGTGCATGTATTATGGCAATGTTATGCCTTTGTAGTATGACAAAGTGACAATATAACTAGACAGGACACAGAATCTCTTCCTGACATATTCCAACAATTTATTGGCATGGCATCCATTTTGAGGTCTTTCTGGAAATGTGCACCATCCACAGAAATAACAGCAAATAAGATTTTCCAAATGGGGCATTATATCTCAGTAATCTGAGATATGGCCATCTGTCGGGGATGGCCCTCATGGTCTCTTCCAACTCTGCAATTCTATGATTCTATGATCTAGCCCTAAACTCATTTCAAGCAAGATGTAATTCTTTTATCCTCAACCCCATCTCAACCTGATTGTAGTATATAAACTTAATAACAGCCTTATACGATTGTTTGTACTAATAAACAGTTGTCCGTTCATATTCACTGGGGTTTGGTTCCAGGACACACACACACCCCACCCGTGGATACCAAAATCCATGAATACTCAAGTCCCATTATATCCAATGGCATATCAAAATGGTGTCCCTTATATAAGATGGCAAAATGAAGGTTTGCTTTTTGGAGTATTATTTTTTTAAGCATATTTTCAAGCCGTGAATACTTAAATCCGTAGATATCAGATCCATGGATATGAAGGGACAACTGTAATCTACATAAAGCATTCTGAATATTTTTAATATTCTTAAAGTGTGAAGCATTATCTCCTATAATTATTTCTCTCCACATTCAGTGAAAGATTAGATACTTAGGAATACAAGTTCAGCACCAGACACCATGCATATTTCTGCAAGAGGACCCTCTTTAAGGATGAACAGTTTTGTCTGCTTTTCTTCAGGTACATCCCCTACAGCTAACGTGTTGATGTACTGAACAATCCTCCCACATCATGGCATCCATGGAAAGGTTGAGACTTACCAATGAAAGCATTGGGGATGGTAATCTTCAGCCACATGCGGTCGCGCACCTCCAAGCCTGACTCAGGTGAGGCCATGGCTTTGACAATGGTGGCCATATCGCTGTGGATGGACAGGTGAAAGTCATCGAGGCCTGTGGGTTGGACGGAGGGAAGGGAGGCAGAGATGAGAGGGGATGGAAAGGCAGAGGAGAGCACATAGAGGTGCCACACACAGAAGGGATGGGGGGCAGGGACCAATACATCACAGGCACACCCTAGCAGCCATTAGTTTCTACAATCCCTCTCTGAATTATGCAGCAACCAACTGTACATCCCAAAAGGCTGTAGCATCTTATGCTGGCTGAGAATATTCAGACTCCTGCTTGTCTTTTTCCTGGGGATTCCCATCAGCTCCTGCCATACTACAATCTCCACTGATAACCACAACCTCCATAGACATCCACCTTCTATATCTTTTTATCTTAGCTTTTCCTTGAGAAAGTTCCAAGCGGCTAGTTTAGGACTTTCAATGGCCAACCTGCCAGGCACTGGTCCCTTAACTTCAACAATGTTACAAGGACTAAGTACTCACAGACTTTTCACTATGCCAAATGTATAGCCTCCAGTAAAATCCCCACCAGAGGTCAGCACAGGAAGACACCTCTCTCCAGTGTGGCTGGCTGACTGGCTGGCTTTTATTTATTTATTGCAAAATTCGCATGACTTCCAACTAATATGCAGCCCTCTCTTTGTTCCTGAGATCCATTTTAGACAAAAAAAAATGTACTCTTCTGTGCCCTGTATCACATCTACCTCTGGGGAAGTAAGCCAGCATGGCATCCATTTAAACAATCCAAGCTATCTGTGGTTGTTTCAGAACCATTCATCCTCTTCAGTCAGCAATGTCTTTCTTCAAAGGACTCCCTGCTCTTCAACCCCACATATAATCATTATTTCAATCAACTACCTGGCCACAAGGTAGCTCTAGGAAGGACAGCACTCTATCCACTTCTGCAATGTGAAGACCGCCACACTGCCGGACACTTAGGTAATAACATATCCAAAGGAGATAAGCTGAGACCCTATAATATTTTCAGGTTTTTCCTCTCCTCTAGGAACTCACCTGATTCTCCAACTGATCATGTAAATACAACACAAATGTTAATTGCTTCAGAGTAAGCCAGAATTAAGTGCTGTAAACAAGCCTGCTACCTTCTCTACTTAGCCTAGCCTTTTATGGGATCATCCTCCCTGGTTGCTTCTACTCACTTCTCTGCCTCTTCTAGCTTTCCATGTTATCTCTCCTTCTTCTAGTCTTTCATTTCCATTTCTATTCTAGCCACTACACAAATGTTTATTTCCTGGATCATTCTAAATGCTTTACAAAAGAAGAACAAATATGCCTACCCAAACAGCTCAAACTTTTGGGGGAAAGAATCACATTTTGGGAGAGCCAGCTCTTTCTTCCAACTCTCACATTGGGGTTCTGCCCCTGTGCATGTATTGCTCCTATCAGGCATGGGGTGCAGGTGACTGGAAGCCAAGCAGGGATGGGGACCACACAGGCACAATGACTTACGTTCGGTTTCTGGGATGGAGCTGGTGATGGAGGAGCTGGTGGAAGTGATTGTACTCATGGATGGGCTCATACCGTACGCTGGGTAGGTGCCAGTCATCGCTGCAGTGTGGGAAACCCAGGCTGCTGGGTCAATGGGTCGAATAGGCTCACCTAAAGAGAACACACAGTATGTGAGGAAGCCTCCTCCTCAACGGCCGTCCCCCTCATCGAACCCAACGCCTCTGGGCAGCCCTGTCCTTCCCCAGCATCAGCCGGGACTCACCCGGATCGGAGCATGGAGAGTCTGGCCCAGCCCAGATCCGCTGGGGAGCAACTGGGGGAGAAAGAAGAGAGGGAGGATCAGCAAGAGGGATACAGAAGAAGCAGCTGCCCTGGCGTAGACAAGAGAGCACAGAAGCTTTTAGTGGGGTTCCCATGCAGGAAAAGTTGCTTGCCAATCCGATGACTTATTTCAGAGGTGATGTGGAAGGAAAGGATTGATTAGACATGAGGTGGCAGGGGAAGAAGCAGAACAGAAAGAGCTGGAAGTGTAGAGGGGGTCAGAAAAAGAAGGCTCAAAACCTCTGTTGTTTTCTCATGTTTGGGTTGTGGGTTGTGCAGCAAAGCTTTTCCAAGACTGAACCTCTTCAGGCTACAGGTGAGGGATTACACCTATATGTCTCTGCATGTAGAAAGCTAGCATTTGTGGGAAGACAGTAGACTTCTCCTTAACATGCTAGCTTTCTAGGTGCAAGCTATCAACATTCCACCATGGCACAAGAGCATTCAAACCTAAAAACCCCACCTGCATCCTTCAGTAGTACAATCTAGGAAAACTCCACACACAATGTGTAAACAAGCCAAACAAAAGCAAAATCATTTACCTCTGGGTAATGAGAAGCAGCCCCTGGGGCTAGGATCCCAGCACTTGGCAACAGTCAATGTGATGGGTCTGTAACAGAAACAGAAAGACTCTCACTGCTACCAGGTCCATTTTGTGTGAGTGGATGCACCCTAAAGTTGAGTAGTATACTTCAGTTAACAAAGTATATATACAAAGTATATGTATTACAAGACTTTTAACAGAAAATCTTGCACCAGAGGCAGAAATAACATGGAAAGAATAGAGATAGATACCTACTCTACAAAAAAGAAAAACAGTTCAACATATTTCAGGAAACTTGTTATTCAAAACTAAGAATATGAAGATATGAAATGAAACAACCAAGTGGGGTTAGCCTTGCATAAATAAACAAAAACATTTGGAGCCTTCTAGAGACCACCTGGAGGCTTCTTTCAAAATGTAAAGATGTCTGTTTTGCCTTTATCTCTTTTCTCTTTTATCATGTAGCATCTCACGTGTAGCAATCTAAATGAGCACAGCTCTCCAAGGCTTCTGTTGAAGGACTTGGGCTGACTCCCTGAAAACCTGGACACAAATGGTTAACCTACACCCTACTGAGTTGGGAGGGGTCTTTGGGAATTCCCTGTCTGCTTCTTACTCTTTCCACTGGCAGAGTGAATCAGCTCTCTCTCTATGAGCCTGTCCCAGTTTTAAGATCTTCCAGGAAAGGCTTTCTCTCAGCCCGCAACCATCACCGACAGGTTTGGTGAGGACACAGGAGACAGCCTTCTCAGTGTCTGCTTGTAGGCTGTCCCTTGCACAGAAGGTTTGGATGCCCCCCTCTCCCATTTCCTTTTGCTGACAGCTGAAGACCTTTTTATTCAGGCAGGGCTTTGCCTCAAAATTTATGTGGAAGGAAGGGGTTTCAGTTTTATCTCTTTCACAATGTCTTACCGGTGTTTTAATCTTCTGTTTTTAACTGAACTGTCATTTAACTGTTTTTAAAGTTTTGTATAAATATTTTTTTAAAACTGTACTCTGTTTTTTAAATGCTTGTGACCTGCCTTGGATCCTGTATGACAAGAAAGGTAGTTCATAAATAAAATTAAACAAATAAATAAATATATTGTAAGGATGTTTTAGTCCCAGTGAACCTTTTGTAGGCAACCCAAAGAGTCAAATCTCCTCTCTAGTCAGTAGCCAAGTGTGCCCAATAACCTTCATAAAAAGAAGCTTCCTTCTCAGAGGCTTTGTTACCTGAGGTATGCCTGTACTGATAGCTGATGAAATGATGCATGAAAACTGCACAGAAAAAACTTACTTATGCTTTAGGCCATCAAAAAAGTGGAAAATAACTTGTCAGACTTGGACAATCTGCTAATCAGCATTAACAAAATTTCAGATCATACAACACAAATGACATCTTTATCTTTGCCCTTCGTTCTCACCATAACTGTGCAGCATTGGGCTATACTTCCAGAATTCTACTTCTAGATATCCAGTGCTGAACTGTACCAGCCATGCTAGTCCCAGAAGGCAACAGGGGACAAGGCTGAAAACTTGAGCATTTCTATTACAATATGACCCCTGTATCTGCAGGATCTGTATCCATAGATTCACTTACCTACATCTGAAAACATATGGTCTGCCTAGCCATCTTCTAGGTCCTCCAGCATGACTCTATGGTATGCTTCTGCCAGAAGCTGTCCATAGAGTTGAGGGGGATGATCTACAAGATGATTAGAGAGATGTTCTCTCTAGATGTCTTCTAGGTCCTCCAGCGCAACTCTATTGTATGCTTGCACAAGAAGTCATTCATTTTAATAGGGTTCAGTATTATCCACAGTTTCCAGTATTCACAGTCAGTCTGGGAAGGTATCCCCAGTATATATGGAGGTTGTATTGTATTATTGGGACACCAATGAGCCACAGCACTCAAGCCTGCACCACAAGACGTCTTAAAAGAGAAGAGACAGGAAAATACAACAAAACACAAAATCCACAAAACAGTGATACCTTTCTTGGCCAACCAAAATGAACCATCATGCAAGCTTTTGAAACTTCTCTGGCAACAGGAAAGAAGCCTTACCCTGGCTTGTGCACAATCTCCCTCAGCACCCTCACAGCATCATCATTGCTCATGTTCTCAAAGTTGATATCATTCACCTGCAAGGATAGATAAAATGTGTAAACCCCATGTAAGAGTGGGAACACCTCTCTAGGCATCTTCTAGGTCCTCCACATAGGAAGCTGCCTGGTAATATCTATCTTGACTGAAAATGGCTCTGAGGCTTCAGAAATAGGTAATTCCCAGTCTTGCTGACCCAGATCCTTTCAAGCTGGAGATGTCAGGAAATGAGCCTGGGGCCTGTGGATGCAAACAATGTGCTCTAACATCCAACTATAGCCTCTCTCCTCAACCAGCAGTGTTTGTTGATGCCTATCACCAGGTAAGTTTCAAACTTCTGAAACCTTCTTTACAGAATCAAAATCCAGAGGTTTTCTTGAGACAAAGACAATACCATTTACGTTGGGTGGTTGTGGTGAAAGACAACTTCAAAGTGTCAGCACACCACTCCCAATACCGCTATGGGCTGTACTGCATCCCACCACCACAGCAGAAGTGCAGAAAACCACATTACCCAAAATGGGGAGGGCTTCATCTTTCTTACTAAAGTAAGGTGCATGGAAATCACAAACCTTGTTCTAAAAGAGAACTGTACTTCCACATGCACACACATGCACCACTGTAATCTGGGAAGACAGCAGCAAAATAAAAATACTGCACTGTAATTTTTGCCACCACTGCAAAATTACAAAGGGTATTAGCATAAAATGTGTACTGTCCATCCTGATTTACAGAAAGAAGGCATCCCAAGGTATGCCTGGTTATCTTGGTCATTTGTGGGTCACTGTCATTTTTTACAGTGAATTCCATCCTTCCAAGATGCCAAAAAACTCTGGCTCTCACCCTCTCACATGTATTGTAGGGACAGGCAACATAGATGTCTTGCCAAGGGCTGTTGACAATCAATCAACTTAAGTGATCTCTTCAACATGAGCTCGGGGGGCTATCCTAGGACAAATAGTATCTAGTGATAGGAAGCCAGGTCTTTTCCTTAAAAGCAAGATCTCTTGGAAACCTGGCTTCTTTAGTGTTAGGACTCTGGGGCTATTTTTTTTAAAGCAAGGTACCTGCAGCAGCATATCTCCTGGCTCGATTCTTCCATCTGCTGCCACAGCACCTCCTTTCATGATGGAACCAATGTAGATGCCACCATCACCACGCTCATTACTTTGTCCAACAATGGAAATGCCCAGGAAATTGTATTTCTCTGCAGAAAAGGGAGTGTGTTGTTCAGAATAGCACCCAACCTTCTAATTAATCCAGTTAGGTGATTAATAAGCTAAATGGAATATCTACTAAGTACCAATTTATTGCTCACAGTATTTTCAAACAACAGAAAGCTGAGTCACGAAAACACAAAGGACTGGATGAGCATTCTAAATGATCATGCTTTCTCAGTAGGCAAAAAGAAAACTGCTAAAAATGGGACACTGCCAACAAAAACAATTGGTAAAGGCCATTTTACATTATTTTTTATTAGAGTATTTATACCCTGTTCTTTAGCCACAAAGGCTCTCAGAGTGGCTTACAAATTGTTTAGCAATAGCAGTTTCTCATCTACACCACTTTATAGCACACTAGATACTCTAAGCAGTTTAGAATGTATGTTAGCTAATTATGGAATACAGTTTCTACGACAGAAGAAATGAAAGTAGTTTGCTCTTTCTTAAGCCAGAACTAAATCAAGAAGGTCTGGACATAATATTTTAAGGAGGATAAATACAATTCAGTGTATTAAGTGGAAAGAATCAGGTCCTTTGGGGAGAGGGGGTAGCAAAAGTGCTGTGCTCACACAGGGGGAACCATGATACAACACTCTAAGAAGAGAAAGATTGAGGTCAGTGATGGGGTGGCACTCAAGCAAACATCAAGACCCTAAGTCTTAAAAGAGTTCTGGAAAGCAAAGATGTTTAAAAGGGTGGAATACAAAATGGAGGAAAATGGGATTAGGAAATAGTGATAATATATTCTTGGTGTTTTCTTAGTAATGAAAAAGGATCCATAAGGAGGTAGCTTGTAACAGAACAGGTTTATTTTTATTCTGCCTTTCCTATGTTCATGGAAGTTTACAGTAAGATAAGACTATACATTTAGCTTATAATAATCCAATTTTATTTTTTTTTTACAAACCTTCCAATTACGGTCAGACCCCCTATATCTACAGAACCAGTATCTGCACTTCCAGTTATCCGTGGGACACAAAATAGGGACACATACCATAGGGCTGTGCTAGAAAATGCCTAGAGGGGCATCCTCTCTCTAGGCATCTTCTAGATCCTCCAATGAAAGGCTATCGTATGTTTTTACCAGAAGTCCTTTATTTGAATAAGGTTCTCTGTTATCTGTGGTTTTTGGTATTTGCAGTAAGTCCAGGAACCAAACCCCCCACGGATATAGGGGACTGACTGTATATGAATCATTTGGCCATATCAAGCTCAACGGGGAACTTGAGGGCCACCCTCAGCAGCACGGGGGAGGATGCAGTGAAATTTATATAAAGTACTACATCCAAATAATGTCTGCCTTGGAAATAGACTGTTCTGACTATTGTACTGGGAACCTTCTAGGTCTTCCCAACCTCAAAACATGTGTTTTCCCAGTTTCTTCAATCTACCAGTCTGGTTCTGGGGGGCAGTTGAGGGCTAAGGCACTTCAAAAAATGACATGTACTCACCCATGTTGAGGGTGACTGTGATAATATTCAGCGACATGGTGGAATCTGTGATGCTGCTGAAGGATGAGGACTGTAACAGAAGGAAAGAGAATGCGATCAAAGAAACAGCCTCATCACCAGCCACAACAGCAGAATCTGGATCCTACCACTGGAGAGACAATAGAGGCACAATGCCTCCAAGGGCTCTCCTCCCACCTTTGATCAAAGCTATTTTAACCCCCTCAACAGGATCTGGGATCAGCCTCAACATTTGTGAGATCACTTGTTTCATCATCCTCAGTCCTGAACACCTTCTCCAGACACCTCACCCGTTCGATACGTGGTGCTTTTTGTTTCCGCCGACGTCGTTTGTGCCTTCTCATCAGGCGGGAGGCACTGCTCTGCTCTGTGGAGCTGCTAAGCCTACAACGTAAAGAGGTAAAAATGTAATTCACAAGCTTACCAAAAGGAAAGGCACAACAACCAGAGAGCAATGAAAGATATCAGTGTCGGGCTCCAGGAACAAGGTTAGAAATGGCCAGGGAGCCATCTGGCCCAGCATCCTGAACAGGACAGGATTACCATATCCACCAGGTTCCCATCCACCCCTTACAATATCTAGCCATATAGTGCCACGGAGGCAACAAGCAGAGAAGCAGTCATCTCACAAATTCAAGAACAAATGTACCAACTTAGGTAACCTGTACACAGACAACCCACATGCTGCGGAGGATGGTATTCTAAATGATGGCACAAAAACTGGACACTGCCAAAAAAAATGGTAAAGGATGACTCTTCTCCTAAATATGGTGATCAACCAAACCTGTGGGAAATGTGCATGTTTGGAGCATGTGACTCTAGTAGCTAAATCTGATGCCTAACAACTTACAACTTCTAATCCAAAGAACCCATTACATTCCTGAAAGTATTTGGGCCTAGCGGTACATCGACAGGACATGCAGGAAATTGGCATTCCCAAAACAAAGGAGTTTTGGTGCCAAAAACCCTCACTGTTTCAGGCCCACCTTTGGTACCATGTTTAGATGCCACCAACAAGGTTCTTCAAATCTCTAGTTGAGAGTATGTGCAGGATGCAGCATCAAATAACTTGTGCTTGATAACTTGTTACATGTTTTGGGGGATGATGCTATCACCCTTCAGAGGATCATAACATGTTAGCAATCACTCTTCCTTAGCGACAGGTGCAGCATCTTGTCTTGGGTGCAGTTCCTCACTTGCTTGCCTTTCTTTAGCAAATACAGGAAGCCCCAGCTTTCTGACGCCTCACTTTCTGGCACCTCGCTTTCTGTTATTTATATGTTTCAGGAGCCAAAATGTATTTGCAAGCTAAAAAAACTGGGCTCCACTTTTCAATTGATTCCACTTTCTGACAGTCCTCTGGCCCCTTTCCCATCAGATAAGTGAGGGATTCCTGTACTTAGCAGACAAAGGCTGGCATACTGTCAGTGATATATGCAGGCGTAAGTCTACCTTGCACCTGTGCACATTTCTTTTTGGTAGCTACATAAGTTACAATTGTCCTTCCTCCCTCTGCACCAACCAAAACCCCCTCCAGAGCTACTGTAGAGTCACTGCTGCCCCCCCCCCACCACGACCATTCCATACCAAGTGAGAGCAGTGGAAGACTGGAGAAGCATCTGGCTAGAATGATCATCATTCACCGTGAGTCCAGAGGACCTCAGCAGACTTCAGCAGAGAATGTAATCATGTCACATCTGGCTATGAGGACATAGTTAGTTGCTTCTCTGGTCCCATTTTCACCAACAATGGAATGGCCAGGAGGCTGCAGCAACTCTATGGGGATGTTCATGACCTATATGGCTCAGGTCCACATTATCAGAATCATAGAATTGCAGAGTTGGAAGAGACCATGAGAGCCATCCAGTCCAACCCCCTGCCATGCAGGAAATCACGATCAAAGCATCCCCGACAGATGGCCATCCAGCCTCTGTTTAAAGACCTCCAAGGAAGGAGACCCCACCACGCTCCGAGGGAGTGTGTTCCACTGCCGAACAGCTCTTACTGTCAAAAAGTTCCTCCTCATGTTGAGGTGGAATCTCTGTTCCTGGAGCTTGCATCCATTGCTCCGTGTTCCAATCTCTGGAGCAGCAGAAAACAAGCTTGCTCCATCCTCAATGTGACACCCCTTCAAATACTTAAACAGGGCTATCATATCGCCTCTTAACCATCTTTTTTCCAGGCTAAACCAGAAGGCCCATCTTCTCCCATATAAATCTGTCTGTTTTGAAATCTTCTAGAGAAGCCCTTCCCTCTGTCCCGTAATGGCAACATTTGGTGGAAACATGGGAGAAGGCCTTCTCTATGACTGCTCCCCTGGATAATTTGTTATTATTATTTTAGGGGAAAGAGACATTGTACAACATGCTGAACTTTTATAGTTGTTTTTTATTTATTTTTTCTTTAAACAAAGTTTCCATACACCTAAAACCACACAAAATCATACAATTGACTTCCTTCCCGACTGTACTTTGAACTTGATTCTTTACATTCATTTTGGCTTTCTTACATACAATTTAAAAAGTGTTATTACAGTAAAATTATCGATACAGTAGCATATTGTCCATTCTTCTTCCCTAAATCACATTTATTACCATATCTCCCTCCAAAAGGTGACTTACAAAAGTCTGATTTTATTTCTTATTTTTAAATATATCCACAATATGGTTCGGTCTCAATCCATAGATAAATTTAGAAGAAAAGATTGGGAAAATTTAATTCAATATTGGAAATTGGATTGGAGCGTTCACGCAACAACATGGTTTGTAGATTAAACCGTATTGTGGACATATAGTTGTTTTTTTTAACGCTTTATATTTTTGACTGGTTTAAATTTTTAATTTGATTTTTTACTTTTGTATGCTGTGAATTTTTAACTATATTTGTTTCAACTGTTGTTAAATTGGGGGAAAGGTGGGATGATAATAAAGATGATGATGATGATGATGATGATGTTAAGAAGGAGGAGGAGGAGGAGATAGGTAGGTGTGGGGCATCAGCGAATGGCCAGCTGTAATATAGTTCCATAATTGGAAGTATTACACTGGACCATACAGGAGTGCAGCTAGTTTGATGTGGCAACATTAACTACCAATTTGACACAGAAGGGCTACTGCAATTTTGACAAGCCCAATTTACAGCTGCCTCCTCCTCAAGCAAAGTATCTTAGGAACTTTGTGGAAGCCAAATGTGTTTGGGAAGGAGTAGAAGCATTTCTAATTCAAACCAACAAAACACATCCTTAAAATATATTTTTTCAAAATTTCTTTGACGTCATGTTCGCATAATTGCACTGTAGGAATTCACTTCTAAAGGACCCTGACAGCCCAACTAACCTTTGTTTAAAAGACTTCAACAAAACCCACCCCTTTCTGAGGTAGCCCCTTCTGCTGTCATTAGACGTACTTGTCAGGAAGTTCTTCCTAATGTTAAGTTGGAATCGCCTTTCTTGCCATTTGAATCCATTGGTTCAAGCCCTATAACAACAGCAAACAGCAAGCTCGCTCCATCTTCCTTACAGCAGCACTTCAGCTGTGAAGATGGCCACCATATCACCTCTCCATATTCTCCAGGGGAAGCACACCCAACCTACTCAACCTTTGCAAACAGGATTTGGCTCAGGTTCAGATTACAAGAAAGGAGATTACCATCTTTGTTGGCCTCCTCTAAACTCATGTCAGCTTGACAATATCATTCTTGAACTGGTGCCCAGAACTGGAGACAATTCTCCAGGTGAGGCCCAACCAAAGCAGAATTAAGTGGTATTCAAGATGTTCCAGATGCTTTCCCCCTTTTTGAAGATGAGGACAACCATTTGTCCACCTCTAGTCTGAAGACACTTCACCTGTCCTCCAAGAATTCTCAGTGACAACAGAGTCTGTGAGATTACATCTGCAATTTCGTTTAGCATTCTTGGATGCAGTTCATCTGGCCCTGCAGACCTGAATGTATTTAAGATAGTTAAGTGTTCCTGTACCACCTCTTTATCCATCTTGGGCTGCAGCTCCCCTACTGCATCATTTATTCTATTTTCACTAGGACAAGCACTGGTTTTTTGGGGGAGATGACAGAGGCGATGCAGCTGTGGAATAGTTCTGCTTTTTCCCTGTCACCCATTACTATCTCACCATCTTCTTCACATGGTGGTCTTTCCACTCCATGTGCTCTTTCTTCAATTTTCTACAACAGAGTGCTAAGTGATTTGCCAGAAAAAGGCTGATCATAAACAGAACATGTACAGAACCTTGCAGGGGAAATATATTAGGGTTCATGTTCATATCATGCAGCACTTTATCTCTAGCTACTGCTGCCTCTAGCTATGGGAGGACAAAGTACAGAAAAGTCTTCCACAAACCCACTTGACGTTATACGATAAAATAACCTCAACCAAATTTATGAGACTTCAGAAACGGGGTTGGACTAGATGACCTGTGAAACTCATTCCGACTCTTGTGGTTCCAATTCACACATTATGATTTTTCTAGGTACATATTTAAAAGCCTCAGATGTACACACAGAAGTGTGATAGGTGCGAATGAGACAAACAATTTTACAAATAAGTGCCATGTACATTTTTTTAGAACCAGAACAGTTACAGAGCCCCTGTCAAGTGTATGCACTCTTGCAAACCTCACATTACTACCCTCTCCCTCTCTCTGGCTTTTCTTCACAAACGAAGATTCAGGAAGGACTCATCCTGCGCTTTCTGCAAGCGCACTGGTGACTGAAAAGGCCAATCCGAGATCAGCCTTGAGTGACCAAAGTCCTGAACCGCCTGCATGCAGGGTTGGGTCTGTGGCTTCCAGTGCATCTTTACACCTGCCGTTTCGTCCCTTGCCTATCGCTACAGGGCTTTCTTGGAACTGGATTTGTCCTTCGAGCCTGTGCAATGGATTTTTCTGGTGGAGCACAGCGCGCACAAAACTGGCCTCACCCTTTAAACCAAAGGTTCATCTGCTGGCCTTGCAAGCATGGACGGTAGCAGCGAAGTCCTCGGGCCGTAGGTTTGATTAGATTTTCCTTCTCTTAGATGGTTGACCTTACAGGGTTGGACGAGCACCATCTGCCCGGGTTTGGGATTAGCGTTTTCCTTCTCCTAGGACAGTTGCCATAAGGCTAGAGAGCCCATCCTGCCCTTTGATGCTCTTTGTCAGACCCTTTGGTTTTGACCTGTCTGGCATGGGAGGCCCTACCAGTGGCTATTATGCCACTGTCAGCATAGCTCAAAACATCATTAGGGTATGCAAGCCCCTCTCCCACGACAAGGGGGAGTCAACGGAGAGGACATTACTACCACAATTATGAGAAAAGCCTGCCTGTCTGGAACCCAGCCAGCATCAGAAAAGAAATTTTGGGAAGGGGGGCTGAAGTATATTTATGTGGCATAATTCCATTAGTCTCCAAGTCACCAAAGTCACCTTCTCTCAAACCATGGCCCTCCCTCTGCTTACCTGCTGGTGGAATCATCCTCATCTGAATCAAAGAAGCTGGTGGTCTCGAGTTCACTACTCATAAGGGTGGAGGAGCTTTCATAGCCACCTAGTTCCCTCCGCCGTTCCCCCTTGGTTGTCCCATTCACCCTGGGTGCTGGAGGAGAAGATTAACAGTACAAAGGTTCAATACAAAAACAATAACCTTCCAAAAGCCAAGCAAAAGGGATCACAAAGAGGTTGTCTTTCTAGCCCTGAGGGACTGCAACCAATTTAGGGACTGGAAGTATGGCAGCCCTGCAGATAATGGCATCATTATTGGACACTGTGCCACCTGTACAAGTCATAAACTGTATTTAAAGGATGGTTAGTATGCAGCACAGTCTTTAAAGAACCATCTGCATGAGACACAAAAATGTGGAAAAGATTTTTTTAAATAAATATTGTATTAACTGTTTTAGTTAATCTCTCTGAGGAAGAAAGAGAGCCCGTGTGGTTTAGTGGATTGAGTGTTATTTTTATTTTTTTTAATCAGGGTTTGAATCCCTGCTCAGACACAGAAACCCACTGGGTGACCTTTGGCAAGTCACACTCTCTCAGCCTCAGAGGAAGGCCATGGCAAACCCCATCTGAACAAATCTTGCCAAGAAATGATAGGGTTGCCTTAGGGTCGCCAAAGTAAGAAATGACTTGAAGGCACAAAAAAGCAACAACAACAAAAAATGAATGAAACAGATTGGGAATTAGTTTTTATAGCTGCGCTAGTGACTTTGATAAGTACTAACATGTATATTTTATACATTAATCAATAGTGCATAATGGAAGTAAGGGCTACAATCAACAAGACTACATGGGTATGTGGTGACTATATCCCCAAATCCAGGTATTCTGGAGACAAATCAAGAGAAATATTTTAAAAAATAATAACTGGGTGTGATCTTGTTTTGATCCCAGTTTACACTTCTGGAACACTTTCACTGCCAAGTATCAAGATTACAACCCATGATATCCACTTTACCAAGCTGTCAAAAACTGGAAAAAGATAAAAAAATACAGGGGAAGAGTAGATAAATAAAGTATGACAAGTAGCTCACTATAAAAGATTAGTAAAAGACAGAGATGGGAGGGAAGATAAGAATTAATTTATAGAAGAATGAAGCCCTCTTACAGATTACTGGAAAACAAATTATAATGTAGAAATACATGTGCATGTGTTAATATGTCTTAAGGGACCAATAAATTTGGTGAAGATTTTGCTTTCAAATTTAGTGTAAAATTTATTGTTTGCTTATAATTTACTCTAGCTTTCATTTTATGTAACACATTATTCAAATTCAATAAGCATTCTTAAGAACTGTTTGCCTAAGTAACTCAATAGGTAGTTAAAGATACGGGATGTTCATGGACCAAGCAGGGCAGTTGCCTCCCTCAACCACTTTGGGGTGAGTGTCTCTTCCTGCTCAGTTCTTAAGCTGCCACTAGTTAATAATATTATGTAATATGTGGCTTCTGCAATGTTTTATATAATGTATTCATTGTTGAAACTGTAGGACACATATCTGTCTGAATTCATTCAAAAGGAACTGGGAGAAGGGCATGTTCAAGGTTTGGGGAGAGAGGAGACACCAAAATACTTCCCTTGTGTCCCTCCACAGTGTGTGAAGGGCTTTCTCTGTGGTAGCATCCAGTTAAGGGATGCCCTCACTTTAGAGATCCAATTTGTACTTGATGGTGGATTCATTTCAGCATCAAATTAAAACATGGCTTTTTATTTAAAGCCTTTGTGGGGGGCAGTGTGATATTTTTATCCAGGGTGTGTGTGAGGATCCTAGTCCAGGCATGGTCCTGCCATGCTTGTTGGATATGCTTGGGCATATGTTTGGTAATGAAGGATGATGGGACATGCTATACAGCTAGGAGGTTGCTGTGAAGTAAGATTGTGTATCATACTTGGCCTGGGATAATGAGCAGATGTCTGGGGAGGAATTAGGAAATGCGAGCAGCTAAGGTCATTCTTGTGGGAAGCTTAGTACGGGGAAGAACGAAGAAGGAAGGGTAAGTCTGGGAACATTGAATGATTTGAGATGCTGGCAAATGGGATGTAAGCTTTTGTAACAGGGGAACTGTGTGGGCTTTTACTATACTGTGTCACTACGAAAACCCTTCAGTCCTGACAACATTTGTGTACTGCGATCAACTCTGCTTGCTAACTTCTGCATCTACTGAGAACTTGTGTTGGCTGAAGTGGAGTTGGCCAGAACATTACAATGTGTGTATGGTTTTAACTTGTTTCTAATTATTATATAATTTAATACGTTTTCGACTGCCTATTATTTTTTACTATTTCACATTTTAAATTTTTCACCTTTATTTTGCTGTCAGCTGCCCTGAGACCTTTAGTCACAGGGCAGGAAAGAAACATTTTCATAACTAAATAGCACATACACCCTCCCCACTGGCAGACAATTTTCATTAGTAGCAAACTACTGAGCTTTCATGTTGGATAATCTCCAGGGAGATGCTCTGCCTCATCAGGATAATTGTTCTCTTCTGTTTTGAAAGGGGAGGTCAGCACACCCACTTCCTAACACAGTTCTGTAAAGAAGTGGGCGTTGAGCAAGAGCAAGGATTTGGGGGGTAGGGGTGGGGGCAAGAGAGCTGGATCTCCTAAGGATCCTTTAGCATGGAGAAGCATCCTGCTGCCCTGATGCCTTTGAGACAGTACATAGCATTTAAAGTCCAGGGTACAAGCGCCAGAGAAGTCCTGGTTGTCAGGTGAGAGATTCGCTGTTACATTCAGCTGAACTTCAGGTAGGAAGAGGGGAACGCACCATGTTCAGGTCCATCTTTTCTGCGTGGTCGTTCTCTCTGTATCGACACCACAGAATCAGTCTCCGTCTCATTATCCAGGTTCTCTCGACTTCCACCAGTGTTGGGACTGCAAATTAAAGAACATATATGAACCCAGTAAACCGCAAGTAAGTGCACAGACCGGCAATCCCTCCAAATTTGCTCAAAGAAACTTGGGGTTTAAAAGGAAGGATGGGGGTCAACTCAAACATGCAGAAAGCATGCCATGCAGTTTTTCCTGACTTAACCTCACTTCAGGGACTCCATATTTGGCTCTCCCTGCATATTTTAAAAAACAAATATAAAACTCAAAGTCACTGTATGTGAAAAACTACCAGATCATAAAGAAAGCAATTCAAGCCTCTTCTTGCAAGCTTTCCATGTACAGTGAGGTTTTAACTTGGCAGAACCTTTAATAATACTAATAATAATAATAATATTTACATAATTAAAATATTTATAATTAAAATATAATTAAAATAATTAAAATTAAAATAATTAAAATTAATTTTAAAATTAAAATAATTAAAATATTTAAATAATTAATTCCTTTGCTCAAGCTTTAAATAATAATTATTATATAGGTACATATAGGTACAGTTTGGCAATGCTAAGGGATCCCTGGGTGGCTACTGTCAGTAGCTCCTGATCAATCTAAACTCATGTAATTTTATGTGGTACTATCCTTCCTAGACTCTTTGAGAGCTAGGGGTTCATATGTTTTGAAGGTTTGCTCAAGCTTGTACCTATATGCATCATCCAGCATTATAGAATGCTGCCAAGAGTTCCAGGTCTACCTACCCACTGCCACCACACCACAGAACACTGCGAACAGCACGTGGAGGCAGTATTTCCTACCTTTATCAATTCAGCCACGTTCCTATTAATATAATTATTCCTTAGATGTGGGAAAGCACTTCCTGGTAACTCCCTAATTCCTCCAGGCCTGAGGTCTATTGGGTCAGTACTCTTTATTATGACAGGCAGCTACGATTCAAAGTCTTAGGCAAGAGCATTCACTAGTCCTGCTACCCAAGAGCCTTTTAAAATTGAATTATTAGGGATTAACAGGACTTTCTGCATACAAAGCAAGTGGCCTGCATCTACACTATGAGCTTCCTTACTCTTATCAGGAGTGAAAGTTCGAAAACAACGTCCCTAAAAATGTTGGACAGACATTGCTCCTCAAAAGGAAAGTAGCCCAATAAATCCAATGACTTTCAGTTTCTTTTGCTAATCCATGAGAACATTCTAGTCAAAAAGCTAACTGTTAGGCCACCAAACCTCAGAAATAATCCTGAGACAAAGGCCCAGAGTGCCTTAACCTGATGTGAATATGATCTCAAGGATACCTCCCTACAGGAGGTCTGATCACCTGTCTCCCCAATCAAACTTCTTGCACCCACTTACTGAAAAGAAGGAGGCCTGGAGTCTCCTATACCTCCTGTACGCTCAATGGAGGGCGGCAGCTCTGGCTGATTATCAGCACAGACAGATCCAGCATCTGAATGAGAGCCTTCGGCAGATACAAGCTGGAAGGAGAAAGGACACAGAGAATATAACAGCATGGACCAAAAATAAATTTTAAAAATCCATTTTGGAGAATAGGGGAAACCCTAAAATATATTTAAGCAATCCATTAGTCTATTACATCATCTGACTGCTTCAGGCAGGTGATTCTGGGGGACTTTTGTTCCAACACATAACCTTTGAGCATTGAGGTTCTGCAAGATTCCATCTTGTCTCCTTCGCTATTAACATCAACATGAAACTACGGTACTCAATATAGCTTTCCAGAGACTTAAGATTGCAGTGCCATGGGTATGTGGATGACATGTAACACTCTCTCTCTCTCTCCTTTTTCCCTCCCCTCGCCCCCATTTCCCTCTCCCCCACCATATTTTTCTCATTAGATCCAGGTGAGACAATGTGAGTGCTTAAACACTGCATGGCCACATGTATGGACTGGATGAGGACCAATAAACTGAAACTTGTTCCAGGTCAGATGGAGGTATTGTTAGTGAGTGGTTCATCTGTCCAGGCATATGGTATTCAACTTGTTCTAGAATGGACTGCATTTCCTTCTCAAGTACAAGTTCATAGCTTGCCAATACTTCTAGACTGGTCTTTGTCATTGGAGGCAAAAGAGTTCTCTATAACACAGAACATCTTTTATCAGGTTCCAATGATATTCAAGTGATTTTTATTTAATTATTTATATCCTGCTTTTCAGGCACAAGAGCTCTCAGAGCGGCTTACAAGTTGCTAAGCAATCGCACTTACATATCTACACTGCTTTAAAGTGCTAGGCACTCTCTAAGCAGTTTTACAATGTGTTAACTAATTGACCCCACAGCTGGGTATCCATTTTACCAACCTATGAAAGGATGGAAGGCTGAGTGAACCTTGGAGCCCTTGGGATCGAACCCACAATGCTTATGTTTGCAGTATGGGCATTTAACCACTGTGTCAGGGTGAGAATTCTATTTATATAAATAGAATCTTGGTTTCAGTGATCCATACTCTGATAACATCCCATTAAGATAACTATAGCACACTGCATATGAGATTGCCCTTGAAAATGGTCCAGAAGCTTCAATTAATACTGGTTACAGAATGGAAGGAGGAATACAGCTGGGATCTCAATTTATTTCTGGGCCCAAATTCAAAATGCTCATGCTAACTAATAAACTCCTTCAAAGCTTAGGGCCACAGTATCTGCAAGATCACCTCTTCTGTATATTCTTACCAAGCAATGAAATAGTCATCAGAGATTCTGCATGGAGACCTCATATACTGAGATAGAGTAGATGCTAAATTACCTTTTTGAAAAAGGTGCAATTGGTACCTAGTTCTTTATGTTTACTGTTCTAGATATAGATCTTCTGCATGTATGTTTTGGTTGCTATTTTTACTTCTCTGGCAACTGTGATACAGTAGGCCCATGTATTACAGGAGCTTGTATTAAGCAAGTTCATATTATGCATGTTCAATTCAGTTATACACAGCCAAAAAATGTATTCTCTCTAGGCATTTTCTACGTCCTCTAGCACGATTCTATGGTATGCTTCCGCTGGAAGTTGACCACAGTCACTCTGGAGAGCTTAGAAATGCCTAGAGAGCACACATCATTTTTCATTTCAGGTAAGAAAAATAGGGTTCCAGATTATATGCGAAAATCATTCTACACGAAGGGTTCCAGAATGGATCTGTTGAGTTACATGTGGGGCCACTGTACTTTTAAATTTTCTTGTTATGGTACCTGTTGTTTTAGCCACTGCTGTTTTTATCCGATTGCTGCTGCTTCTTTTTTTACTTGATCATTCTATTATGGTGCTTTTTGTTTAAATTATATTGATCTATGCCTTCCTTTTTTTTTTTAATAGATGTCACTGTTGGAGCTATTTGCTATTGAGTAATTCATTTATTTAGAAACAAACAAGTTAAGTAGTACCGCTACCAAAAATGTGTTTTAAAAGCCACACAAGGGTGAAAAACACTCAAAACACAGTCCTGAAACAGGGGTGAGAATCATGCAGCCCACAGGCCATTTTTCAACCCTCCCCCAAAACTGGCAGAAAAATGAGAATTACCACTGTGAAACCTCCAGGAATGGCGATTCTCCTTCAAAACAAGATGTAGGGACCTACTATGCCTGGTGTTGTCCTCCACATCTCCTAATTATTTTACAAAACTGCAAGTGGATGTCTGGTCATTTCTAGTTTTGTTTTAGGGGCTGGTATGGTCCTCAGCAGATGCTAGGGACTGAAAATTGGCTACAGGGCCCCTAAGGCTTGCCCACCCTGCTTTAATAAAGTATACAGAGATAACCTGTTGTGTTTGTTTCCCTTACTACCACTGCTGAAACACACCCATGTATCAAATATTTCTTACAGCTACTAAATTATTGCTAATCAGTATCTCCCCTCTGGAAAAACCAGTAGTGGCATAGTTTTACTTGTGGGAAACAACTTGAAGGCACATAGCAACAACATAAAGAGGGGAAGAGTCACACATTCAATGGTTTTAAGAGAGCAAAAGTGCAAATGCAGGAAGAAAAAGCTGGATGCATTCTCCTCAGAATCTGCCCACCAGAATCTGCCTGAGGCCTGAATTTCCCAGAGAAGAGTCCTGCTAATCCCCAGCCCCTTGAGCTGTCTGGACAGACTTTGGCTGACCTGGCCCCACCCATTAAGCTTCCTAAAATTAGAGTCACATTATTGAAATAGCTCCTTGCAATCTGGTCCCCGCAGTGCACACAATTCCCAAAGTCATGGGGGATACTGAAGCAGGAGGCAACAGGCACAATGCACAAAGAGGCCCCCTCCTTGCCTAAAAGGTCCAGCTGTCCTGCAAGGAAACAGATGGCATAGCTGTCAAGGATTCTGTTTGCACAAAGCCCAAAGGCTGTGCCTAGAAATCCCAGCATTCTGTGACTGGAGTAAATTGTGCCATTTCAAAAATCTGAATATATTTCAGTCTTCCATTCTAATTTGAAAATGTGCAGATATGTGTGTGTTGTAAATATGGAATCTTTTCAGATAATGCTTTGGAAGAGAAAGATGTAAGGACCTCTGGAATATTAAAATGAAGTGCTGGGGAGGAAGATCAGTGAGTACACACAGCTACTCAAAAGCTTTACCCAGACTCCTCCTAGGTACAACTATTTAGGAAAGGAACATAGCCACGTGTCTGACAGGGGGAGGCACGTGGTATGTACACTTCCCCACTGACAACTGAAAGGGCTAGAAGCTTAACTTATTTCTTTAGACTAAAGCCAAGTTTTCAGGAATCTGTAATTAAGTTACTCAGCAGGACATGCTACAATTACTTTAAAAACAAATGGCTGCTGCTGACACCAAAAAGAGTGCTATCAGTCATACCACTGAGGTGAGGTCACCCATTTTTATGAAGGGGCACGAATGCCCCTCACTACTGCCAGCTTCTTCCCAGCTGCAGTCCTGTCAATAATTTCTGTGACAGTGGGAGCCATGGAAAACTTTGATGGAAAGAAAATCTGGTAAGTAGTGACAGCTAGGGCTTATACTTAGGATATTTTGGTCCACAAAATGTTTTTTCTCCTCCTAATGCCTATGAGCCTGACTGGCCCTTGACATTCTCCCAGAGATAAAGATTATCCAGTTTGTGGAGGGGCGGCTGGTCTCCCTCCTCCATACCACTCATATCCCAGACAATATTGACTCCAATGTCAGGTGATTAAAACGGGATTTCTCTCTCCATCAGTTTTTCCAACTGTTGCCTGTGTGAGGAGACAATAGGCAAGATCTGAGGTGACGACCAAAGAGAGTAAGGTTAGGTGGGGGAGAAGCTGTAAGCTACTCATATCCAAATTATGTAGTGGGAAATAAGGTGCTGTGAGAAACAAATTTACAAAATAATTAAAGGACCTCCTCTACATTTTTGCTGATCTCTGTAGGATTGCTTTGTAAATCCAGGGTAGTGTTGTGTTAGAGTCTAGTGAGATTTTCTCTCTCTCTCTGGCTTTTCTTCCCAAACGAAGATTCAGGAAGGACTCATCCCATGCTTTCTGCAAGCGCGCTGATGACTAAAAAGGCCAATCCGAGATAAACAAGTCCAGTTGCAAAAAGCACAGCAGAAGGTCTCCTTGGGTGATGTTTTTGGGTTGTGATTCTTTCTGCGTTGTCATTTCTCTTCAAGACTTGTTCGGCGTGAGTTCTCAAATAAGGCTGCAGCATTGTGGATAGTGCGTCTCCATGCCTCCCAATGTGAGGCCAGGGCGGACCACTGTTGGTGATCAATTTGGCCGAGCCTGAGATGTTGTTTCAGGGAGTCTTTGTATCGCTTTTTTGGGTCAGCATAAGAGTACTATTTTTGAGAGGCAATGGTCCTCCATCCTAGAAACATGCCCTGCCCAGCGCAGCTGTGTACTACTCTATGGTGAACTCGCCACAGGTCAGCGTAAGAGGGGCGCTCCAAAAAAGCGATATAAAGACTCCCTAAAACAACATCTCAGGCTCGGCCAAATTGATCACCAACAATGGTCCGCCCTGGCCTCACATCGGGAGGCATGGAGACGCACTATCCACAATGCTGCAGCCTTATGAGAACTCACACCAAACAAGTCTTGAAGAGAAACGACAACGCAGAAAGAATCATAACCTGGAAACATCACCCAAGGAGACCTTCTGCTGTGCTTTCTGCAACCAGACTTCTTTATCCCAGATTGGCCTTTTCAGTCATCAGCACGCTTGCAGAAAGCACGGGATGAGTCCTTCCTGAATCTTTGTTTGGGAAGAAAAGCCAGAGAGACAGGCATTGGGGAAAACTGGAATGGCCAAACTACTAACTGGTGTACGATATCAAGATCACATTATTCCAGTGCTGAAAGACCTGCCCTGCCAATTGCTTTCTGGGCACAATTCAGGTGTTGGTTTTAACTTTGAAAGCCCTAAACAGTTTCGGCCTAGGGAACAGATTGAGTTAAGGAAATGCCTGACTTGTGATAAACCTGTCTAGATATTAAGTGCTTCAGGAGGTGCCCTCTTGAGAATATCATCACCCATTGAACCTGCTTAATTAGCACATGGCGAGTGTTTTCTCTGTGTTGCTTCCAGATTGTAGAAATGTCCTCCCCTCATTTTCCACTCCCTCTGATTTTAGGAAGGATGTGAAGAGCAGAGATAGGAATGGGGGGGGGGAGCAGTGGAAAAATGGGGAGGCAATTTTCCATCTATTTTTCCTACCCCAAAACAAGTTTAAAACATTTTCCCAATAGAAAAATCTGAAAAATTGGGGGAATGTAGGAAAACCTCCAACCTCTTTTGGAATGAGCAAAAGGCAAGGCTTTACTCACTCAAAATGCCAGAAACTATGCATAAAGATCTGTACTTAAGACAGTCAAAGAATAATGTTATGGCTTTCTCCAGAATTCCTCAGAGCATACCCCACATGGATATTCACCTTTGCAAGATAGCTCTTCCAGATCTCTTTACCTGAGGCATAAGAAATGAACTGCCTTGTTAAGTCAAGTTCCATCTACCTCCAAAAATGGTTATTCAGATGGGATGCTGCACTGGAGTTTACAGAATAATGCAGTCAGGAAAGGAAGAAGTTGTTACTTGCCAGTAATTACATAATAGCATCTAATAAAAGCCTGTAATGTTCAAAGGCCTTGCTGAACCAAGTTTCATTGGTATCTTGGGGAACAGAAAGGGGCAGGATTTTGTTCAATCCTAACAAATCTTCACCCACTTCCTATTTAATCTCTCACAATTTCCTTCCTTCCAAAACTAAAGTTTATCCATTTATCTGGGAGTTCACTGAACTCCATGAGACGTACTGATGAACAGACACACAGGGGATAGTTCTGCAGTTCAATCATCTTACCCAGAAATCTCCTCCTTGGAATTTAGATTCCAAGGAGGAAAACAAAAATGAGTTTTGGAAATTTTGTCTAACCTGATTAAATGAACCTGAATGTGGAATGAGATAACAGCCTCCTTAACTCTGCAGAGGTCCACTTGATTTCTGAACCACACAAACAACTGAGTCATTCATTGTCAAAGAAACCCCTTCATCAGACAAAAACCTTTCAAGTGATAACTATGGAGAGAATCGCAGATCCTCTAATCCAAAACTACAGTGACTTACTGCGGATAACACCATTGAAAATGGGATTTCTAGTTTAAAAGTTGCCTTAAAGGACCTAGAAAATGTCTAGAGAGGGCACCTTTCTAGGCATTTTCTACAAAGAGTTTATGGTATGTGTCCCTCTTTTTGTGTTCCATGGATAATTGAAACTGCAGATACTGATTCCACAGATACAGGGATCCAACTGCACATGCAAGCTGGAGGAAGAATAGTGAATTCAGCTGAGGATTACATGCAAGCTTCACGGCTCCCCCCTGTCCAGTACGGCTTCCCCCTTTTATTCAGCCTTCCTCTGCCCTACTCTTTATCAATGGCCGATGTTGGTAGAACCAATCCTATTCAAAGCTATCTACAGAGGAAACTAGTCTAGAGTCCTGCTTACCCATGATACCACTCGGCCATTGAAGCAGGGAAGTTTTGCATTGTCATCTGAGATTTCTTCCTTCACAACCCTGTAAAAAGAAAAAGGAGAGAGAGAGATGTCAGAGTCCAGACTAATCAAAGAACAGGCAAATTGAGATTAGGGCTTGGCTTATCCTGACTATCACCATCACAAAGATCTCGCAAGCATGTTTATTATGAGGTAGGGATAGTGCCCAAGAAACCCAGTAGGGAGCATCCATTCCATCTCCTTCAGAGTTGCAACATTGGGGCATTTAGACTCAAAATCCAAGATACTGCCACTGGAATAAATTATAGAACGTTGCACACATTTTCCTTATGAATTTAAGTTTTGGAGCTTTCTTAGAAAAATACCATGGAGATCAACATACATAGATGCATTTTATTCAGTCAATAACCAGCAAAATATAAAAGTGGATACAAAATACAACTGAAAAGAAAAGCAGTAATAAGCTACAAAATGACACACAGTAATAAAGCATTCACATTCCTATGCCTTTGATAATATTTTTGTTATCTTATGGAATAAACCTAATACATTAGAATTATATCATGAAATATCATAAAATAAAATATATCTCTGGCTTTTCTTCGCAAACAAAGATTCAGGAAGGACACATCCCGCGCTTTCTGCAAGCGCGCAGATGACTAAAAAGGCCAATCCGAGATAAACAAGTCCGGTTGCAAAAGGCACAGCAGAAGGTCTCCTTGGGTGATGTTTTTGGGTTGTGATTCTTTCTGCGTTGTCGTTTCTCTTCAAGACTTGTTCGTCGTGAGTTCTCAAATAAGGCTGCAGCATTGTGGATAGTGCGTCTCCATGCCTCCCGATGTGAGGCCAGGGCGGACCACTGTTGGTGATCAATTTGGCTGAGCCTGAGATGTCGTTTCAGGGAGTCTTTATATCGCTTTTTTGGAGCGCCCCTCTTACGCTGACCCGTGGCGAGTTCACCGTAGAGTAGTATTTTTGGGAGGCGATGGTCCTCCATCCTAGAAACGTGCCCTGCCCAGTGCAGCTGCGTTCTCAATATCATGGCCTCAATACTGGTGATCCCTGCTTGCTCAAGGACAGCAACATTCGTCACATAGTCAGTCCAGTGTATATTTAGGATTGTGCGTAGACAGTGCTGATGAAAGCGCTCGAGGAGTCGTAGGTGGTGGCGATAGGTGACCCATGTTTCAGATCCATAAAGGAGGATAGACAGTACGATGGCTCTATACACACTGATTTTTGTGCTTTGCCTCAGGTGTTTATTGCTCCAGATTCTTTTCTGAAGTCTTCCAATTGCACTATATGCCTTTGCTAATCTGTGATCAATCTCTTTGTCAATCTTGGCATCTGAGGAGAGGATGCTTCCCAGGTAGGTGAACTGCTGAACGGACTTGAGCACAGATTCACCGACGGCAATGTGGGGATGGTGGTGTTCGTCCTGTGGTGCAGGCTGGTAAAGAACTGACAAATTCCCCTGACAATTTATCAATTAAAAATTTAAAATAGTTATGATACCGAAACAATACATTTAAGATAGGGAGATAGTTTTTATCTGGATTTGTCTTATTTTCATTGCAGCAACACAAAATTTAGCAACCATACACATAATCTACAATTCTATAATTCTATGATTCTATGAATATGAGGATTTAAATCCTGGAGTAAATGATTCCCATAAAAGTTTTCTGTATACTCCGAACGTTTTTCTATTATAGGCACAATATAAATTATCCTAATAAAATTACCTTATATCCTTATAAAATTTACAGTGTAACAGAACATGTAAACCAGTTTCTACATCCATTTCTCCACATGGGTAAGTGCACTTGGTTACAGGGACTTTGTTGAATCTGCCTTGATGTAGTGCAGATGGGAGATTATTAAATCTTGCTTTAAAAAAGGCAATTCTCAACGTAGGAAATGTTAAATTTTGCAGATATCTAGCTGGTCCCCATACTCCCCTACCTATTCAAGTTCTATTGTTTTGTGGTAGCCTACTAAGTTCATTCTGGGACTCCATATCTTTTATTCTTTGAATAACTATTTGTTTAGCTTGATCCTTATCTAATGATAACAAGAATAAAGGAAAGAGTCCATAAGCAGCCAGTTTATATTCTACTGCTTGTTTCCAAGATGAAGATAAATTATCTGCTAGGACTAATCAAGTTAAGTCAACTGGAGAGAACTGAATTTTTGGTCAATAATATATCATCAGTTTCCATGCCCTCACTTGTATTAGTGGCATTCCTGTCTCAAGCCTTAACTGGGCATTTGATGTACCATTGGGTGCAGCCAAAATTGAACGCAAGAATTTTGTTTAAACCATTTTCTGTGTCACCTTTTCCATATAAATACCTATCTGCACCCCATAGAGAATTTGGGCCAATGTTTCTGCCTCAAAAAGTTTTAAGGCCACAGGTACTAATTGTCCTCTGCTAGAATAGAAAAAGTGTTTAACAGCATTCATTAACCTAAGGGCTGATTGAGTAATATAGTTCTGATGTGCATTTCACCCCAAGGTATTTACAGTCATCCTTTCACATTCACAGGGGTTAGGGGCAGACAACCCTCGGGAATATGAAAAAAAAAAAAACGCGAATAAGACATGACCCTGCCGGTGAGCAGTTTTCCACCCCAGTCCCTTCCCAAGGCGAGCTTCCTGAGAAGCCCCTCTCTGCCTTGGGAACGGAGTGGGGTGTAGCGCCAGCGCGCCAGCTGCTTCCCACCCCAGTCCCTTCCCAAGGTGCCCCTGGCTGCCTTGGGAAGGGAGTGGGGTGTAGCGTGAGCGCACCAGCTGCTTCCCACCCCCCTTCCCAAGGCAGCGAGGAGCCTCCTGAGAAGCCCCTCGCTGCCTTGGGAAGGGAGTGGGGTGTAGCGCGAGCGCGCCAGCTGCTTCCCACCCCCTAAATTCCTAAGGCAGCGAGGAGCTTCCTAAGAAGCCCCTCACTGCCTTGGGAAGGGAGTGGGGTGTAGCGCGAGCGCGCCAGCTGGTTCCTACCCCCACTTCCGAAGGCAGCGAGGAGCCTCCTGAGAAGCCCCTCGCTGCCTTGGGAAGGAAGTGGGGTGTAGCGCAAGTGCGCCAGCTGCTTCCCACCCCCCCCTTCCCAAGGCAGTGAGGAGTCTCCTGAGAAGCCCCTCGCTGCCTTGGGAAGGGAGTGGGGTGTAGCGTGCGCGTGCCAGCTGGTTCCTACCCCCCCTTCTGAAGGCAGCCGCTGCCTTGGGAAGGGAGTGGGGTGTAGCACGAGCGTGCCAGCTGCTTCCCACCCCCTCCATTCCCAAGGCAGTGAAGAGCTTCCTAAGAAGCCCCTCACTGCCTTGGGAAGGGAGTGGGGTGTAGCACAAGTGCGCCAGCTGCTTCCCACCCCGCCTTCCCAGGGCAGCAAGGAGCTTCCTAAGAAGCCCCTCGCTGCCTTGGGAAGGGAGTGGGGTTTTGAGCAGTGGGGGGGGGGCAGGCAGCTTTCCACGAATGATCAAAACCGCGAACGTGAAAGTCGCGAATGTGGAGGGGCAACTGTAAATGCATTAACCTGTTCTAATTTATGCCCTTCTACTTTCCAGGAATACTGCCTAGCTCTCTTAGCAAAACCAAGAATTTTTGATTTATCAAGGTTAAAGAATCTACACACATCTTTAACTGCTGGAACCTGGAGCAACAGCATACTGAAAAGATGAGGTTGTCTAAAGTTCTTTATACTGAAATTCGCCACCTCCATCCCACAATCATGATAGCTTAGCACATCCACATATCGAACTTAGAAGCTGGCTCAAGCTTCTTCAAAATTAGCATGGCTCTCAAACAAGAAACTTTGGAGTCTCCAGTTCCATAAAAAAAGCAACAATCTAATAATTTGCAGAACACTAACAAAATCTGAGGTGATCTGAGGGTTGTGGAGGAAAGACACATAACAATGAGAGCAACCAAAGAGACCCTCTAGTAGGCTGACATCTTTACCAGTCAGCCCAAGTCCACCTGAAGATCCTTCTGGAAGGATTAGAACAGAACCTGGAACCAACTATCCCAAATTGGAAAACGCTATCCTACACACTAACATACACCTAATTATTATGTACCTTTCTGTGGAATTTAATAACAGGTGGCTTTGGAAGCCTGAAGGTAATTTTATGCACAATATTTTAATAATTTTGTGTATGAAACATCAGAAAGCAAAGATGTTACTATCTCAGCCATCCATGTGGACATTTTGTTTTTTGGAATATTTTGGATTTGAAAATTCTGGATAAGGGAGACTCAACCTGGCTTTCTTCCTGGATACCTAACAAAATGCAACAGGAGGCACTAGAAGGTTCAACCCCCTCCTCAGACTTTAGAAACATTACTTTTATAGATTACAACACTTAGCATCCCCCAGCCACTCACTACCTCAGCCACTTATCTGGACAATTTTGGATTTTGGAATGTTTGGGATTTGGGAATTCTGGATAAGTGAGACTCAGCCTGTATTTTATTCTCCTGTCAACTTGTACATTTGTCAACTTGTATTTGTGCCAAGTAGAGAAGCCCAAACCAAGTCCTCTCCAGTTCTGACTCTTCTTCATAATTTTGGAAACGTAACTATGGAGAGAGGTGTCATTTATTTCCCAAACTTGCCTCATTCAGCAAACTAAGCAAGACTAAACAAGAATCTGAACTGGAACCTTTTTTAAAAGAAGAGATGGGGATGGGAATCAAATTCTTTTCCACATCATAAGCAGACGTGGTTCACTTTAAAATACAACATTATGAAAAACTTTTATGATCTCATAAGGATCCTATGTTTACTTGGCAAAGTTTGTTTCAGATGGAAAAACTGATTTCCTTTTATTGTTGGCTGCTGGACTATGCATCTGCAATCCCACCCACACCCCATGCTATTAATGCATGGAAAGCATGTTTTAATGTAACTTATCTGGAAGACAGCAGTCACAGCTGCATATGCATAGGCAGCTCTGGCAGGGAGGGGAGGATGAGGGTGCACACACTCAAGAAAAGAAAAGAATTTCCATTTAGAAATAGTTTCTATCCCTCATGAATACAAAGAACAGCAAGCAAGATCTGGTGAATACACATGTTCGCTACTGAGGCGCATCTTCATAAGTGGTATAAAACTCCAAAAACTTAATAATAAACCACCTTTACATCCATGCACTCTTGGCTTAATAAAGATATAAAACACTTAGATCCTGCCTTATCTCCAAACAAGTAAACAATTCCACAATTAAAACAATCTCCCTGTTTAAAGCAGAATATGAAACAGCAGCAGAAAGCCACAACAGAAGTCAAGATATTTAGGGAAAAGAGACCAATTAAAACAGCATGTTAAAATCACACATCACACACATTTCAGCCACTCTGATAGCCTTGTGGCTGAAGGGGGGGGGATAAATAAATAAATAAAATGCCTAACTAAAAAGGAACGTCTTTACCAGCTTCCAGCAGTTCATTAGCAAAGAAGTGAGACACACCACCCTTCAAAATGAGTTTCAGCTCCCAGAAGCATCCACCAAAAAGGTCCTCGCCTCTGGAGAAACACAGACGTTGGGGAGATTTTCAGATGGGCTATTTATTCCATGGGAGACACAGAACAGGGTCGGGAAAAAGTCTTTTTAGAAGACTTATACAGCTTTAATCAAGATTTCCTGCGTGGCAGGGGGGTTGGACTGGATGGCCCTCGTGGTCTCTTCCAACTCTGCAATTCTATGATTCTATGATAAGACGTTGACCCTTTTCCGTATCTCCCCCGTCCCTATTCCGCATTTCCCTGTGATATTTTCATCACGGGGAAACATCATTTTTGGACCACCCGTTCCGTTGTAGTAATGGAATCACAGGTGGTCTGAAAGGTGTCCCATTCCTCTCCCGCAATTACAGCTGCAGGGGGGGAGGTCTGTTCTGGACACTTCCGGGCACAAACGGGACACCCAGGTAAGTGGTGCACTTTTTTCCCCCTCCCGAAGTTACTTGGTTTTTTTAAAATGTGTTTTCGTGCTTTGTGTACTATTTTGACGCTGGGGGGGTGGTATTTTTAAAATTCCCACGTGGCTGTTCTCTCGTGAGAATGAACAGGATTTCAGCTGCTGGTCATAAACATTTACAACCGGCCAGCTTGGGGAGAGGGAGAACATTCCTGCCAGGGAATGAAGGTAAGTGTTTGAACATTTTCCCTTCATTCGGGATTGGGGCTTGCGGGGCAGGAACGGGGCATTTGGCTCCCTCTGAAAAAGTCCTGGGTGTCAGCTTGCCACAGTATGTCTGCAGTAAACTATGCAATAAGCATGGTGAACAGCTGCAATTTGCCATGCAAGTCTTCATTCATTACATGCCATTGTTCCTCAGGTTGATAAGATGCCTTGATAGTGCCTGTCTCTGGAGCCAAGGAGGCTTGAGGTGGGCCAATGAGTCTGGGAGATGATCTGGGACCTTTCCCACAACCCCTTACTCATACACCACATTGGGATCCATAAGGAAAAAGGGAATATATACAACTGCAATAAAGCTTTTCTTTTTAAAGCTTTACACATGCAGTCTCCAGGAGAGTACAGGAAAGGGAGCAGTCACACTTCCTCATATGCATCTGTCCAGCCAGAGTGCCTAGGGGAAATTTAGTGTTCCCTGGAGGCTGAGGCCTTGCCAGGGGTCAAGGCAAAACAAACTGCCAACTGAGGAGCCACAAAGAAAAATGCCAATTGCTACTTTGGACCCCTGTAAATCCAGCCCTTCTAAGTGGGCTGTCAAATTGGTCCTGGCTCTAGTTTTAATGGCAGGCAAATAGTCCTCTAGAAAGGAACTGAGGCTGTGGAATGTGCTTTGCTAGCAGAACAACTCATTCCTGGAAAAGCCTCAACTCAGTAGGAGGCCAAGAAGGGACTAAAGAAGAGAGAAAAAATGAAAGCCTCAAGCTCCTTGGTCCCTGTACACCTCAGAAGAAAAGAATGGCCACAAAGCAGCTGCCTAACCACCATTTCAATAACACTAAAGATACAGTAGTTTGGGTTTAAGAAAACCTGGAATAATTGGTTCAAAATAAAGCATTTTTCTTTTTAAAATGATATATTTAAAGCACAAAGCTCAACAAGCAGAATGACCAGAGTCCAAACCAGCCATGGAGCAACACTGTACGGACTATCCTAAGAAGAATCGTATGTTCATAACAGGTTCTATTATCAGAAAAGTAAGGGCCAGACTTAGCCATTAATAGCAACTAGTTTGAATGCTGCTTTCTTGGACTGTAATCTGTAAATTGTAAATTTTCAATCTTGGCATGGTCTTTGACATTGAAATGGCTCTATAAGACAGTGAGTGACAGCTGTGGTGGGGTGCAAACATTTGTCCATTGATATAAACCACAAACTGCAATGACATCCATAGCAACAGTGTGTCTCAATGTACATTATACCCAGAGAGCTGGTAGACCTTGATATCAATACATGAGATCCTTGAATTATTTTCTGCTGCTTTATATCCTTGTCTCATGGCCAGACCACAGAACAACAAAAGCCTGTGTGTTAGACTCCGTGTTGCTTGCAGCGTACCAGTGGACCACAATAACATGACATTACCTCATGCACAGTTCACAAATAGACATTTACTCTGAACCAGCACAAGGGATCCCCATGCAGAGCCTTCAAGGATATGTATCTGAATGTGCACTGTTGCTGCTGTGTGCATTCAAGTTGTTTCTGACTTATGGTGATCATAGTGTTTTCTCGGCAAGATTTGTCCAGAGGAGGTTTGCCACTGCCTTCCTCTGAGGCTGAGAGGATGTGACTTGCCCAGGGTCACTCAGTGAGTTTCACAGCTGAGCGGGGATTTGTACCCTGGTCTCCAAAGTCATAGTCCAACACTCAAACTACTATGCCACACTGGTACTGTAGTACTTATCTCAGTGATGGCAAACCTATGACATGAGTGACACGCCCAAATGGCAGTCTCCTCCCCCACCCGCAACCTCACCATCCTCCCTAAAGTGACGATCGTTCTCCCCAGCCTTCCCGAGGGGGCTCCGAGGCTCTGAAGCCTCAAAGCTGCCTCAGAAAGGCCGGGGAAGGCGGCAGGCGAGCGGGACGCTGCCCAGCCTTCCCTAGGGGCTCCAAGGCTTCGAAACCCCATAGCCACCTCGGAAATGCCGGGGAAGGCAGCGGGCGGGCGGGTGTCTCCCCAGCCTTCCCGAGGAGGCTCCGAGGCTTCAAAGCCCCGGAGCTGCTTTGGAAAGGCTGGGGAAGGCGGCAGGCGGGTGGGAGTCTCACCGGCCTCTCCCCGGCCTTCCTGAGGGGGCTCCAGGGCTTTGAAGCCCCAGGGCCACCTTGGGGAGGCTGGGGAAGGCAGTGGGCGGGTGGGCGAGAGTCCGCCCGGCCTTTCCCCAGCCTTCCTGAGGGGGCTCCGGGACTTTGAGACCCCGGAGCCACCTCGGGAAGGCCAGAGAAGGCAGTGGGAGGGAGTCTGCCCAGCCTCTCCCCGGCCTTCCTGAGGGGGTTCCAGGGCTTTGAAACCCTGGAGTCGCCTCAGGAAGACGGGAGAAGGCGATGGGGGGAGTCTGGCCGGCCTCGCCCCAGGCTTCCTGAAGGGGATCTGGGGATTGAGAGCCCCATATAGAATCTTTGGGAAGGTTGGGAGGGGTAGAGGGAGCGCAGTGTAGAGGCTTTTCAGTCATCCCCAGCTTCCCAAAGTCGCAACAAGACTTAGAAAGCTCAACAGCGGCTTTGGGAAAGGCGAGGGGACTAAAAAGCGCCTTTCCCACCAACTCCCTGCTCTCTGCTCTCCGCCCCCCCCCCCAATAGAGCCAAGCCCCAGGAGAGCGGGGAGTTGAGCGCCTGGCTTGCTCAGCAAGCACTCCGTTTAAATCAGCTCCTCTCCCTTGAGTGGGAGGGAGAGAAGCTGATTTAAATGTGGTGCTTGGTGAGCAAACCGCGAATAATCAAAACCACAAGAGTGAAAGCTGTGAATGTGGAGGGGCAACTGTATACATTTATGTTATTTAAACAATAAATATCATGAAATAATGTTTTTTCCTCAAAGTGACACACCACCCGAGTTATGCTCAGTTTTTTGGCGAATTTGACACACCAAGCTCAAAAGATTGCCCATCACTGACCTATCTTATCCCCTCTGAACGTGATGGATATGTCTGATATTTTTGAAGATGCAAATACAGTTGTCCCTTCATATTCAATGGGGTTTGGTTCCAGGACCCCCCGTGGATACTAAAATCCATGCATACTCAAGTCCCATTATATGCAATGGCATAGCAAAATGGTGTTCCTTATACAAGATGGCAAAATCAAAGTTTGCTTTTTGGATTATTATTTTTTAAATATTTTCAAGCCATGAAATTTTAAATCCGTGAATACCTACATCCATGGATACCAAATCCTGGATACAGAGGGACAACTGTAATTATTGGCCTGAATGGGGGTGTGTAACAAGTAGGGCTGATGAAGATTCCTATTAGATACCCTGCAGAGCCTCTGCCAGTCAGTGTTGACAACACTGAACTAGATGGACCAATAATCTGACTCTGTGTAAGGCAGCTTTGTATCTTAGCTGTGGTACTGCTGACATGCAAACATAATACCGGTAGATATGTGTGTGTGTGTGTGTGCACGCGTGCACACACACCTTCAAGGCACCTCTCAATTTATGGCAATCCCATGAACTTCATAGGGTTTTCTTAGGCAATAAATATTCAGAGGTGGTTTTACCAATTCCTTCCTCTGGAACATAGCATACAGCACCAGGTTGTCATTGGCAGTCTCCCATCCAAGTACTAATCGGGCTGACCCTGCTTAGTTTCCAAGATCAGACAGGATCTGTTGCCTCTAAGGTATTTAGGCCAACAGACGTATAACTAAGCATTTTTAAAACGTCTTATTGTGACATGCATATTTACAGACACGTGGTTATTTATCCAAAGTGAAAGTACTATGGCTTGTAGGGAACAGGCTGCTCCAACTGAAGATGATATCTTAGCATCTCCTAAGTCTTTGAGTTTTTCCAGCCAGTGACATGTACATCAACAACAGAGACACTTCACTCTCCAAAGCAGGGGAAGGCAATCTGGCATTCCCTGGCTATCAGTGCACTATCTTAGCTTACAACTCCCATCATTACTCTAAAACATCTGGAATGCAACAGATTGCTCACTCTGCTCTGAAACCACTGTGCCCCTTCAAAACAGCTGGTCATTTATTCAAATAGCAAAGGCAAATTCTGTTGGCCATGGGGGGGGGGGCAAAATTCATTATTAGTTTAACACTTTTATCTGGGCCACACAAACAGTCACAAAAATGGGCAAGATTTGAGATCTCTGCTGCATTTCACGTAATCACAAAGCCCCATCCAAAACTACAGTACTGGAAATCAAACTGAGCCTCTGTTGGTTTTACAGTTGCTCCTCCACATTCGCGACTTTCACATTTGTGGTTTTGATTATTCGCGGAAAGCCACCTGCCCCCCCCTCCATTCCGTCCCTTCCCAAGGCAGCGAAGGTGTTCTCAGGAATCCCTTCGCTGCCTTGGGAAAGGGGGGGTGGAAAGCCTCCCTCATTCCACCCCAGTCCCTTCCCAAGGCAGCGAGGGACCCCCTACGCCACTTTGGGAAGGGCAGAGGGGTGAGGGAGAGTGGCGGTGGGGGCTTCTGAAGCCCCCATCGCCACTCTGGGAAGGGCAGGGGGGTGAGGGAGAGTGGCGGCGGGGGCTTCAGAAGCCCCGTAGCCATTCTGGGAAGGGCGGGGGTGAGGGAGAGTGGCGGCGGGGGCTTCAGAAGCCCCCTTCGCCACTCTGGGAAGGGGGGGTGATGGAGAGTGGCGGCGGGGGCTTCAGAAGCCCCCATCGCCACTCTGGGAAGGGCGGCGGGGGCTTCAGAAGCCCCCTTCGCCACTCTGGGAAGGGGGGGTGACGGAGAGTGGCGGCGGGGGCTTCAGAAGCCCCCATCGCCACTCTGGGAAGGGCGGGGGATATGGGAGAGTGGCGGCGGGGGCTTCTGAAGCCCCCGCAGCCACTTTGGGAAGGGCGGCAGGGTGAGAAAGGCCAGAGAGAGGCAGCACAGCCTCCTCCCCGCCCGCTGCTGTCCCCGGCCTTCCGAAGCGGGGTCCGGGGCTCCAAAGCCCCGGCACCCACTTCAGAAGGCCGGAGAGAGGCAGAGCAGCCTCCTCCCCACCCACACGCTGCCTTCCCCGGCGGGCTCCAGGGCTTCTAAGGCCTGGAGTCCCCTCAGAAAGGCCACGGAGAGGCCAGCCAGGCTGGCCAGACACCCTCCCGCTGCCTCCCTCCCTCTGGGGGGGGGCCGCGGGAGCAGCATCTGTTATTCGCGGTTTTTCCACATTCGCGGGGGTCTCAAGAACCTAATCCCCGCAAATGTGGAGGGACAACTGTACAAACTTTAGTAGACATTACCCTCACACTTCTGAAGCCCATTTTCACAGAAAAAAAAGGGCCAAGACCTTTTTTTTTTTTAAAAGGAAAACAGATCCTTAGGATGCTGAGTTCTGCGAACAATTCCAAATTCTGTAGACAATTCTAGATTTTGTCATGTCTGTACTTGTGCAGAATACACACCATTGTGAAAGTATTACAGAAAAGTCATCTGTAATAAATTATGATGCATCATTTTGAAAATTGGATGGATTCTTGGTATCCCACAAGTTTACTGACCCTGAGCCAATGGAGAACCACCACCAAAGGTGGTTAAGCAGCAAACAGCAACAACAAAAGTGAGAGATATGAGACAGGGAGTCCATGATTTAGACCATGAGCAGGGTACCTCTGCCTGCATCAAAGTCAGGTGCTCCACTGAAGGCAAAGGTGTGCTGTTTCAAGCAGCAACACCAAACTAACATACAGCGCAATTGTTCCTAGCTAAGTTACCCTGGGTTTTCTCACAGCTATACTCTAATTTTTTCCTGCATTGTGTTGCAGCTCATAAAGAAATATCTCTTAAAGCTTGTGGTGACTATAGAAACTCTTCACAACTAGAAAAAGTGACAACAAGGACTGAGATCTGCCCTGAGATTCTGAAGCAACAGTGTTGACTTTACTCTGGTTTTCAAGGCACAATTTGGTAGAAAGATGGGACACAAATTTAATTCATAAGGAGAAACCTCTCATCAGAGTTAGCCTGATGAACGCTACCTCTCCATCGGGACTGTGTACAGCATACAGAAGGTGCTCCAGTGATGATAAGCAAGGACAAAAGTAGGGCTTCTAATATTTATATCCAGACCACCCCAATCTACAAGCTTCTTTCTACTTGTTGGTAGTGAGGGATGATGTTGCCTACTATCATTCACTTCTGCTCCTAATGGAGACTCAGACTGCTGTACACAGTGCCTCAGAGGCTCCAAACCCAACAGAACTCCTAGTTTTAGTTCTGACATATGTATATATTACTGTGTGCTTTGAAGTCATTTCAGACTTATTGGCAACCCGAAGGTGAATCTGTCACAGGGTTTTCTTGGCAAGATGTGTTCAGCAGCAGTTTGTCATTGCCTTTCTCTGAGGCTGAGAGAGTGTGACTTGCTCAAGGCCACCTAGTGGATTTCCATGGTCAAGCAGGGATACAAACCCTGGTTTCCCAGAGTCCGACACTCAAACCACTGCATCATGCTGGCACAAGAAACAGGGTGCTCTTTCTCTCCAGAATACTAAAACAGCTACTTACTATAACCAAATCTAATCCTGACTTACTTATTTAATAAGTACACTGATGAAAGCAAAGAGAGTATGGCTTCTGCTTGGATTCTTTCCTGCCTGTAAGTTTTTCAGAACTCTGGATTGGCCACCTTTCAGTTTTCAATGATTGAGTGTTCCTTCCAAAGTCAATAAAAGCCGAGCCAGTCTGGATGCTCCTGAGCTCTGAAGATAGGATAGTGCCAGATCAACAATATGAAATGAATTTGTAGAAGCCTCAAAATAGCAATGGCCGCTTCTGTGCAAAATCTGGCAAACTATGAGAGAACACTGTTTTGCCAAATGTGTGCACCCTGGCATGGTACCTTGCTTGGGACCCTGCCACTCCAAATATAGGCTCCATATGGACACAGTGTTCAGGTTTTGCTGGAAAACACAACATGAATGGAATTGGTATGCAAAATAGGTGGAATCCACAGATCTATCTTCAGCAGCTAATCTCTGCCTATGCTGCACAATGGAGACCCAGAGCAGTAGGGACTGATATAAAATGTCAGAAATGAGTTCTGTTAAACCTTGACACACAAACATGCAAGATTACCTCCCTGGGCCGAGACTGGGAAGAGTGCCTTAGGGCAACTGGCAAATAGTCTTAAGGCCTTAAGTCAGGCTTTTTGCAGTTGCCAAATTGATTGCTGCTTGCTAACTATAAATGGAATTTTCCACAAGGTACTTCCACAAGCCCCAACACACATCTGGCTTCAGTTGAGCAAATGTTCTCCCTAAATACAAAGGCAACACACTGTTCCTCTGTTTAAATAAAGGAGAATAACCACTGTCACAAAGCTGGTACACACATTATCACTTGTGAAGTACAATAGCCCTAACATAAAATTTCATTACATGCAAATAATTTAGAACACCTCTCTTACTCAGAACGACCTGGCTTTCCCTCTTTCAACCATTAAAGGGTACATTTTCGCTACTCATATACCACCAACATACATATACTGCAGCAGAAACTACCCTTTTATTTGTTTAGGTTCCTACCCAGCAATCTGAGACAATAAAGTTACAAGTACACCTCAGTTAATGAAGTAGACATGCTCCTGGGCTTTACTTCCTTAACAGAAACTTTGGTACTAGAGGCAGAAATAATCCCCTGGGTCTGCATTCCCTGCTGGCCCTGGCCCCAGGCCTTCTACACAATGGAACCAACTGAATGGAAAAGGCGCCTATGGACATTCAGGAGGCTTCCTTGTTAAAGGCATGCCCACAGTGAGTGAACAGCAATTCTAGCAGGAGGCATGATGGGTGGAGGTGGGGCACAACCCTCTTCCTCCTCCCTCTCCCCATGTAATTCCAATGAAATTTCATTGGATCAGCTTCAATCTGTGAGTACCGATGACGTGGACAAGCTCCTTGGTAGAGTGAGGAAAACGACCTGTCCCCTCGATCCCTGTCCATCTTGGCTGGCCACCCAAGGGGGTGACGCATCGAGAGTACTCCTTAGGGATATTATCAATGCGTCCTTCAGGGAGGGCTCCCTTCCACCTTGTCTGAAGGAAGCGGTGGTTAAGCCGCTCCTGAAAAAGCCTTCCCTGGACCCCTTGGACAGGAACAACTATAGGCCAGTCTCTTTGCTGCCTTTTCTAAGCAAAGTGATTGAGAGGGCGGTAGCTTCCCAACTCCAAGCTGTCTTGGATGAAACCGATTATCTAGATCCATTTCAAACTGGCTTTAGGACGGGTTATGGAGTGGAGACTGCCATGGTTGCTCTGGCTGATGACCTCCGCTTGGGTATCGACAGGGGTAGTGTGACCCTGTTGGTGCTCTTGGACCTCTCAGCGGCCTTTGATACAATAGACCATTCCATCCTCTTGGATCGCCTGAGGGAGTTAGGAATTGGAGGCACTGCTTTGCAGTGGTTCCGTTCCTTCCTCTCGGGCAGATCCCAGAGGGTGAGGCTTGGGGACAGTTGCTCTACTAGAATAGAGCTTAACTGTGGCGTTCCTCAGGGTGCCATCCTGTCCCCGATGCTATTTAACATCTATATGAAGCCGCTGGGAGAAGTCATTCAGAGGCATGGAATGCGGTGTCATCAGTATGCGGATGACACCCAGATATACTTCTCCATGTCTCGGTCATCAGCTTCGACTTCAGATGGCATCTCTCCTCTGAATGATTGTCTTAAAGCAGTAATGGACTGGATGAGGAAAAACAAATTGAGACTGAATCCAGACAAAACGGAGGTACTAACAGTTACAGGCCCAAAACCAGGTCTGGGAATACAAACTCCAATCCTGGATGGAACTACACTCTCCTCCAAGGATTGTGTTCGCAGTCTGGGGGTGCTCCTGGACCCGTCGCTCCAGATGACTAATCAGGTTAATGCGACGGTCAGGAGTGCCTGTTATCAACTTCGGCTGGTACGCCAGCTGCGCCCTTTCCTGGAAACTAGGGACCTCGAAACTGTGGTACATGCACTGGTAACCTCCCGTCTGGATTTCTGTAATGCGCTCTACATGGGGCTACCCTTGTGCTTGACTCGGAAACTTCAACTAGTCCAGAACATGGCAGCCAGGTTGATTTCTGGTGTTTCCAGAAGAGAGCATATAACACCGGTGCTAAAAGCTCTCCACTGGCTGCCTATTAGTTTCCGGGTACAGTACAAGGTGTTGGTTATGACCTTTAAAGCCCTACATGGCTTGGGTCCAACTTACCTCCGGGACCGCCTCCTTCCGTACGACCCTCCCCGCACACTTCGGTCCTCTGGGAGGAATCTGTTACAGCCTATGAAAACAAGGCTGTCGGTGACCTCCCAGAGGGCCTTCTCTGCTGCTGCTCCCAGATTATGGAATGGCCTGCCGGACGAGATCCGTCTTACTACCACCTTAGACAGCTTTAAAAAAGCTGTCAAGACGGATCTTTTCCGGCAGGCCTTTCCTGAATAATTATCCCGGCCCAAGACTCAGCTGCCCTTTCTAGGCTATGATTGTATGTTTTAAATTTTTTTTCTTCTAATTTATATATATTTTAATTAATCCATGTTTTTAATTCTTTGTAATTTAATATTATTTTAAGGGGTGGGTGGGCTAGGGTATGGTGACTATGGGGTTTTTATATTGTAAGCCGCCCCGATTGCATTGCAGAGGGGCGGGATATAAATAAAATTTTATTATTATTATTATTATAACTGTATTTAGATGAACAACTGAAAGGAACTAACAGCAGCCTATAAGATTACACCAGGTATTGAAGGAATTAGTTGGGTATGTTTCATAGAAGATGTCTAAAATGATTATTTGACCAGAAGAAGGAGGAAGGAATGTATTCTGTTTAATGCATTTTGGTTTCTGGAAATGGATGGTAATTATACAGTCCTTACTCTGTGTGGCCTTTTAGACAGTCCTGTCCAGCTGCCTCCTGGATTCCCCAAAATTAAAGAAAAATAATCAGCCCTAAAAAATGCTTTTTGCAGTTGAAAAATGACTCCTGGGAGCTATTTTGCTCCCACCCTGAAACAGTGCCGCCACCCACCCAAATGTGCTGCACTGATGTCCTGAATTACTGGGCATACTGCTGAGACAGAGCAGGGTATTAGAGGGGCTCAACCACAGCGTGTGCTCACCCCTGCTATAAAGCAAGCCAATCATTACCAGAAACCAAAAATGCATTAAACAGCAAAGTCCAGCTGGAAATCTTAGACCTCACTGTCTAATGTTACTCTTTCCGCTGCTTCCCATTTTGACACTGGAACACAAGAAAATATTTTGTTGTTGCGTGCCTTCAAGTTGTTCCTGACTTAAGGCAACCCAAAGGTGACCCTATCCTAGGGTTTTCTTAACAATATTTCTTCAGAGGAGGTTTTGCCATTGGCTTCCTCTGAGGCTGAGAGAGTGTGACATGCTCAAGGCCACCATGCCTGAATAGGGATTTCAACTCTGGTCTCCTGGAGTCCTTGTCACCTAAACCACTATACCATGCTGGTATAATTATACAAGAATTGTACTCCATGTATAAAACAACCAAGGTCCAAAGGCTATGTGCAACTTTGATAATATACACACTAGGGATTTTCATACCTCCCCAGCCATTCTTAAGGGCATAAAGAAAGAAATGGAAACACATAAATACATTGTATCACATTGCATAAGATCATAATTACATGAGCACATTGCCTACAGCCTGTACATACCTGGTTAGAATCAAATTTGAGAAATTTCTGAATAAGGACGTTCTAAACCATTTACTACTAGGGTGTAAATACCCTAAAGGCACCAGATCCCATCTGATCTTGGAAGCTAAGCAAGCCACCAGCAAACATCAGGTTCTGTAGGCTATATTTCAGGGGAAGGAACTGGCAAAACCACTTCTGAGTATTCCTTGCCTATGAAAACCCTATGCAATTCATGGGGTTGCCATTTGACTTGAAGGTGCGCGAACGCACACACACACACCATTTACTGGGCAAAGGAAAACCATCTGAGCAAAAGCTGAAGGTTTTTTCCCAATATCTTGTGAACAAGCAGTAGAAAAAAGCACAGCATTCAAGGGTGCATGGATATATCTGGGCTATATGGAAAGAGACCATCTGAAAACTCTAAAATAATTTACAAGAATGGGAGGAGGTTAAGCGCATCATTCAGCCCCCTGAAGGCAGCCATAAAGAGCATACATAGTAGAAAAACCCAACATGATTTGGCCTAATAAATAGATCATCCTTTGAGCATTTGTGAGACATGTCTCTTGGATCCTCAACAGTTTCTGCTTTTTTTTTCTTTTTCTTTTTTTTTGGGGGGGGGGCTACAAGTGCTTCTACCCCAGCTTCCCTCTTGGGAGAAGAGGCCAATATTGGAGGCAAGCAATAAGCAGGATGAGTCAGTCAACTGGCCTACAATGACAAACACTCCATTCAGCATATTCCCTACCCCCATCAAATCAATGAGTTCACCAAGCACAAAAGAAGCCCCATGTATTGCCTCATTTTGTGCATTGTCAGCTATTTCCTAATTACAGAGAATTATAACACCAACAGTTTAGAATCTGTCTTGAATCACAGCGCTGATTATGCAGAAGACACACACTGCTGCTCAGTGGAATACAAGCAGCTGAGGAGTGAAGTGATTAGTCTTTGGTCAGGAATTTACCTAGGAGCTGGGAATATTTTAAGGAGCAAACTCCAATATATACTTGATTTTAAAAACCAAAAGAGGGTTTCAGGGCCAAATCATGGTTTGAGCTTTCAAAGATATAATGTCATACTTTAGAGCCGCTTCTTTGCTTTCTTTATCTATTCAACACGTCAGTCTTCAGGTATATTAGTCTCTGATGCAAAAAAACAACAACAGCCTAACCTACCTGCTTGTCAATTCAGTCATGAAACTCGCAACAAACAAAGCTTGGCACAAACCAGTTTCTGATTTAGGCATTCTGATCAACCACAAAGCATGGTTCATCATTTCAGATGTCATGCCAAACTGCAGTTAGGCTTTCAGTAAGTGTTAACAGGATATCTCGACTGAGCCTTAGCATGATTCAATTATGAATCTTCTCTACTTCAAACAAACTCTTCCATAAAATGCTGGTGGTAAAGAAGCCCTCTTAGTAGTGAATAATAGAAATCAAGAAATATGTGTTTCAACTGTCTGGTGTGTCCTGCCAGGAAGCAGAAGGCTGATATTTACTCTGCTCTGTCTTCAATGTGAAATGACAATCAGTCAAGATCTGAACAAAGCCTTCAGGAATAATGTTAAAGATGCATCGATAGATCACACAATTTCTGCAATAGTTTCATGACTAGTTTAAGAACAAGACAGGAGAGTGCAGGCTAAACCAGAAAGCCAAGCTAGTCCTCCCCACTGAGTAGCCACAAGGGAAGGATGACTCACTGATTCAACAAGGCCTTAGCTGGCACTGGGTCTACTGGCAATCCTTTGCAGGCCAGAAGCTGCCAACAGTGCAGAAGTGGTCTGGATGGACCCCTCAAAAACCACCAAAATGTACAGCATCTGAAGCTATTCTTTTCAGACCTGGCAAATACCTTGTGTTTGTAACACACAGTAAAGCACTATGTTCCTAAGGTTAAATCTGAATGTCTGTTATTCAGACACCAGTTTTGGCACTGAAGCGATAGTCAACCATTTCATTTTATTACAGAAGAGAGCTTCGAATGACTAAGAGACACATCTCCAGTACAGTTCTTTCATGTGTAACCTAATATAGCATGAACACTAGCAAAAATAAAACCAAAATTCTGCTGCTACTAATCATTTTTCATAGAGAATCATAAAGTTGGAAGAGACCACAAGGACCACCGAGTCCAACCCTATTTTGCCTTGCAAAATACACAATCAAACCATGCCTGACAGATGGTCCTCCAGCCTCTGTTTAAAAACCTCCAAAGAAGAAGACTCCACCAATCTGAGGCGGCATATTCCACTGTTGAATAGCTCTTACCATCAGGAAGTTCTTCCTAATGTTTAGGTGGAATCTCTTTTCCTATAGTTTGAATCCATTGCTCTTTTTCCTAGGCTGCACACACAGCAGAAATAATCCAGTTTGACACCACTTTAATGGTCATGGCTCAATGCTATGGAATTCTGGAATTTGTAGTTTTCTGTGATATTTAGCCTTCTCTGTCAGAGAGCTCTGCTGCCACCACAAACTACACATCCCAGGATTCCATAGGATGGACCCATAGCAGTTAAAGTAATGTCAAATTGCATTATTTCTGCAGTGTGTAAGCAGCCCTAGTCTCTGGAGCAGCAGCAAACCACTGAAAATTTCTTCTATTAGAATTGTTATCACCTGCATACAACTATAGATTTCCTTTCCCTAAGTTGAAGTGCATCAGTTCTTCAAAGATATTCCTTATGATTAGGGGGCGTGGGGAGGTATTTACACAGCACCAAAAAAAAGCAGCCATTTCATTAGTAAAGCAGGCCCTTGTCCCTAAGTACTCCGTCCTGTGCATTTAACTGTGAACGAAACAAAAGAAAGGGGCAAGGGAAACAGTGACATATGAGACTTTCAAACTACACTGTTATAGTATTACTATTCCACTTTAACTGCTCTGGCTTCCTCCTGTAGAATTCTGGGGTTTGCAGTTTAGTGAGGCCTAAGAGCTCTCTGGCTGAGAGTTGTAAATGCCCCTCCCGAAACTGCAAATCCCAGGATTCCACAGGAGGCAGCCATAGCAAATGAAGTGGAATAGTAAAACTATAACAGTGTAGTGTGAAAATCTCCTAAGCATAAAAAGATATAAAGGAATCCTGCAGCAGACTGAGAAAAAGACATTTCTAATATATAACTTTTGTGGACTCCAGTCCACTTCATAAGATACAACTGAAGTCCACAAAAGTTTGCGCTAGAATTTTTGTCTCAATTAGTCTCAAAGGTGCTGCATTAGGATTCCCTTATATCTTTAAAAAAAAACAAACAGACTAACACAGATATGTCTCTGAATACTACCACTGTATAGTGAATAAGCATGTAGATCCATAAGGATTTTCTTTTTGCTAGAGGACTAAAAGATTCAACTTCACAAAATAAGCAAGGTCTGAAAAAGGATTTGAATGGGGAGAAAAATAAGTGAATTGGCCCATGACATTTTGCTGTCTGAGAAACAAGACAAGATGACACCCCTCCCTATTCCATGAACAAAAGTCAGCTGGACTGGCTGTTGAAAATGCCTTTTAACAATGAAACTGTCCAGTGCCCATCATACCTGAGGTAGCAGGCCAGTTTAGACCACAGGGCAGGCTATGGGACATACGCAGTTCTGTCCTCCAACAACAGAAACAATCAGACAATCCCGAAAGCAGCCAAGAAGCTGACACACCATTCTGCAACATCCACTGCCTGGGGCAACAGCCTCACTCTGATAATGGCAGGGCCAGCCCTGGTGGCAGCACACTGTTCACTCACTCAATCAATCAATCAATATCTGGCCAAGAACACCTGAGAGGCACCAAAGTGATTTGAGGGCAGAACATTCCCAGCTCTTTTAAGGAGCCAGACAACAAAAGGCAGGTGGAGCCAGCAAGTTAGTCAGTGCCAGGAGCTCAGAAACAAAGAGGCCCTGCTACTTAACCAGACAAGCAACAAGGAAAAATTAGTTAAGCAAACAAGCCCTACAGCACATCTGACAACACTGTTGTCACATTCTTTCTCAGCAATCCAGGAAACCCATTCCCCAGTGCCAAAAGCATCCATCACTTGCCAAAAACATGACGCAGGCAAGGGGGTCCTATAAATAATCATCAGATTTTTTTTAATGCCAATTTGGGATACAAATGGTTGGTAAGCCTCAATGAAGAAGATGGTAGCCAGTCAATAAAACTGCAGCTGATTGAGAAGAGGATCCTCTCTCTATTCAGAAAATGCCTTTGCTTGGAGGACAGAGGCTCCTGGCACTGATTTCAAACAGGACATCCAATAAAAATAAATCAATTGACAGTTCTGCCAACGTCAACACATTCCCCCCCTCCATGCACATGTGTGTGAGAGGAGGCTGCCAAATACCAGCAGCCTCTGGCCAACACACTGGGAATTCCAGCAGTAATTTCTTTGTTCTCTTCTCCCTATATCCTGCAGTGTTCAGCCTTGAACCCCACCCAGTGAAACTGGGAGATAATTAAGCAACCCTGGCTTAATCATCAGATGGACAATTACATGGGATACTCATTTTCACTCAACAGCTGAGACCAGGGGATCATTTGGAACTTAAGTCTCTTGTCTTACCTGCATAAGCTAAACATCCATTGCTTGAGGTTACCACATTAAACTTTAAGCCCCAGCTTCAGTCTCTATGCTCTCTCTTTTAGCTCTATGATTGTTCTGATGTGGCCATCAAGCTGGAAATGGAACAGGATAAGTGAAGCAGAAATAATGGAAGCCCCTTGAGGTGTACACTCCTGTGCATGAGGGTGACTCTGGAGACTGCTCTGGAGAAGAGGGAAGCCATGTGATCCCCCCCCCACACACACACACACAAAGCTTGAAAAATATGCTTTCTGGATTATAACTCCTAGAATCCCCTAACCAGCATGGCCATTTTCCAGGCTCTGGATCCCCACCACCACCACTCAAAGTTGTGTATAGTTCCAGACTCTTTGCCTTGATTAATGCAAGTCAATTGAATTTATACCACTCCACTTGCTCGAACAGAGGGCAAAAAAGGGTGTATACCACTGTGCTTTACTGAAGCAACATGTTCATCAGTGTGGGTCACATTCAAAACACAAATGGATTGGAGAACTGCCTGGAGAGCTGGAACTCCAAAATAATTTCTCTGAACTGTATAACAGGTAACACCACATGCAGTAGATAAGTTATCATGGCAGTGAGTCCAAAGTGGCACATTGATAAGTGGAAGATGGGGGCCCTTAACTTTGCAGAAAAATTCATAGAGCTTGAATTCGGTATGACCATTCAGCAAAGAGACCCTGGGAATCATGCTGGAAAAGCCACTGAAAGTGCAGTGTGTATATATGTGTGCGTGTGTGTGTGTGTGTGGTATTAGACAATTCACTGCCACATATTTACATCACATTTGGAGAAAGATTCACAGGGCCACAAAGACTAGGTCTAACTCGCACACCCAATATGGAAGCTGTCCATTTGACAAGTGTGTGGGATGGCCCCACACACACATACAAAAATATACAGAGAATGCCTGCATTCTGGGATCCTGGGTTAATCAGGATCTACACACACAACTCTGTATACACTATATCAGAAAGCACATAGCAGCTAGCATGTATGTGCTAGTATGTCAGGCAACTTCACTTGTTCACTGAATCCATGGGCATGGCGAAGGCCATTTTACATTCCAATGAGATTCAGCATACAGTACCTAATCTAGCAGGCCTAGAATATGTATTTTTGTTGTGCAAGACATGCACTTTCCTGCTTGCTTATGATGAAGCTGAGCGCAAATCTTAACTCATTTTATACATTCTACCAGTCTACCTGCCTGTTCTTCACCAGAAAAAAAATGACTTCTGGAAGCAATTCTCTTAGAACGTGTTTACTTCCCACCAAAACTATTTTCCAGCCATGAACCAAACTGATGTAGCCAAAAGGCCGAAGAAGCAAGGAATACAAATCCTAGTCATGACATTTGGACCTTGAAAGTCTTCAACCCAGCATCACTCTGAGGGATCCACACCTCCTATCAACTTTGTACTCTCCTTGCATTTTTACTGGTAAAGATTCTAAAATTCAGAAAGAAAATGTGTAGGCAAAAGGAACCTAACCACATAATTTTGTTTTGTTTTTTAAGCATCTAACTATTGTTGCAATTATTTGTCACCAGACTGGACTAGTGTTCAAGAATTCAATTACTTAAGGAAATGGGGCTGATTCACAGGAAGAAGAACCAAGGAAAGGACAGTAGGCACAGAAGCAGCTGAGTAGAGATCTAGGGCTGTTGTCACCCTGACTATCCATCAGCTTTCTGGGTAATAACCATGCCTACCTGACAAAAAGAGTGTGTTACAGCTTCTCTTCTAAGACATGCATTCCGCTCCAATTTGTCAAATTTACTTGAGCATGTCTTCACTCCCTGTGTTCCTAAAATCCATATACCATGTACTATGACTTGACAACCTACTAGTTTTGCTATTTGCCTGAGATTGCAAAAACAGAGAGTTCCAAAGCGCATGGGAAGCTGGCTTAGTGTGATGGGAGGGTCACAGGTTGTGCATGGCTGTTCTGGTGCTTCTCTCTTCTCTGCTTCTGGACCTGTTCTGACCCTCGTTATTTCCTACAGCTGACTGATAGATTTTTTTTAAAAAAAATCCTGTAAATAATAACTTTATCTTTTTGTTGCATTAACTGCAGGGGAGCCAAGAAAAAGATCCTACATGCATAGATAGCAGCTGTTTGACCTGAGAAGTACACAGCTTATATTTTATCTACCGGTATTTATTTTATTTATATCCTGCCTTTCTCTCAATATGGGACCCAAGGTGGCTCAGAGCATGAATCAAAACCGTGTGTGTGTGTGTATACACACCCTAAAAGCACCAGATCCCAGCTGAACTTGGACCCTGGTTAGTACTTGGATGGGAGACCACCAATGAAGATCAGCTGCTGTAGGCTATACTTCAGAGGAAGGAACTGGCAAAATCACCTGAGTATTCCTTACTGAAGAAAACCTTCTGTAACAAATGGGATCACCATATGTCAACAGGTGACTTGATTAAAAAAATATTAAATAAACTGCTGTATTTAAAGCAGTCTCTAAAATAATTTAAAAACATGACAATATCATGTCACACACACACACACACACACACTCCATTAAAAGACCTTTCTGCCCTAGAATAGTATGATTAGCACTGGTGATGAACAGACAAAGAAAGAGTGCTGCCTTGATCAGTAGACTCAGGATCAAGCCAGGTACAAGCACACCTTAAGCATGTCACACAATGAAACCCCAGACTGGTAAAATATATCTTGGAATAAGTTCCCTAAGAGAGGCCCACCTATTGCTGACTCTCTTCATCACCAAACAGTGGTTTTATTTATCTGAGCTTTCACTGTCTCTTAACTTGAAGTCTGGTGGTTTTACTTGGCTTTTTACAGAAGAGATTATCCCCCATTATTGATCATACTTGTGATTTTTATTCAGATTATATATTAGGGTGAACTGCTTTGAGAAGTTGCTTATACCTGATGAGCAGCGGTTTATAGTAGTCTAGAAATAAATGGAACAAAAGTCAACACTGTGGGGCAGGCAAAAGTTTAGACATCTGATGTGGTATTAATAACCTTTAACTACTGAACCCAAAAGCTGGATTCTATAAGCTAAAGCAAAGCAAATCAGGCAAATAAAGTTATATGAACTGCATGATGTATCATTTACAGATGTACAACCAAGACAATGTTTGTTTTCTTAGAAGAGTTTGGAGGTATATGTGTAGGTAGGAGGTTGTTTTGGTAAAGTACAAGCCAAGCAGGCTTCTGGAGAAAGGGGAAAACGGGGAAATACATAATTGTTCTTTGAAAAGGCCAAAACTGCAGCCTTTTCTATTTTCCAATTAACACTGGGATTCTCAGGATAATGCATTATAAGACATATTGCCAATATACAGATCAACAGTGCTGCATGTAACAGGTAAGAACAAGGAAGACAGCGATGTAAAGATTTATAAAATGCCAGATTGGTTGGGTAGGAGTGGAGGATGGTACTGTGAGCCCCTGTTGGAGAGGATATATAAATGTGTGTATTTGAATGGGTAGTTCCTGGGGGAAATATGCAAGGAGCCCTCTCCAACAGGGGCTCACAGTATATAAACCCCACACATACTCCTACCCAACCATTCTCTGAAGATGCCAGCCACAGATGCATGTGAAACAGCAGGAATAAACTCTTCCAGAACATGGCCTCACAGCCCAGGAAAAAAACCACAGAAAACCTATGAAGAAGAAACTGTTTAAAATAAACACAAATAGACCTTATTGTGATGTAAGGTGGCACATGCCTCTGATCTTGGTAGCTAAGCAGGATCAGCCCTGGTTAGTACCTGAATGGGACACCTCCAAGGAATACCAGGTGCTATAGACTATATTTCAGAGGAAGGAACTGGCAAAACCACCTCTGAGGATTCCTAGCCTAAGAAAACCCTGTGAAATTCATGGGGTCACCATAAGTTAATAGACAACTCAAAAGCACATACATACACACACACTACTCTGACAGGAACGCCTAAAGCAAGAAGCAGATCAAATGGAAGAGCAAGACAATAACTGGACATAGCACGTACTACATCCATATTGTTTCACACTTGCCACAAAGTTCATGCAGAGATGTATATGCGATCCTAAAACAAGCACTACCGCTAACACAACAGATAGTAAACACTTAAAAGCAGATCTCAATCCAAACCATCAATATGGGATCCAACACAAGGTCATTTGCTCTTATCTACTGCCTAGCATGCTTTCCACTGTAATTCTGAGCATAAACTGTATTCCCTAATCTCTTGACTCAATTCTTTTTGCATGATAACTCTTAAACAAGAAGTTTCCTCACCATTTGATGATGATGATGATGATTCCATCCCATTTGTATTCCACCTTCCCTCCAAGGAGCTCAGGGTAATGTATACATAGCCATCCTACTTTAACTTAGACTAAGAGATGAGGATCCTCCCAAAATCACAGAAAGAGATGATGACTGAGTTGAATTCTGGAGTCAACTCTCCTCAGATCAAGCTTCACATTTCAGAATCTACTCCATACCAGATCCCATTCATTTATACTTTTCACACCATAAAGTAACATCTTGTCCTGACCCAGGATTATTATTTCAGTCCTTGATATGTGGCCCAACTCAGGCCTAGTGTGAATCCCAGCTGTCTGAATACACCCAATCTCAGCCAACCACTCTGAACACTTCAAACCTTGTCCAATTTTTTAATGTAATCACAGGCAGACCTCCTTAGTACTTTGATAGGAACTGCCAGAGAATATTAGAGATCTCCAGACAGAGGTAGAAAAGAATCCTACATGAAATTCAGAAGATGCCTTGCTGCCAGTCAGACTTGAGAATATTTGGCTTGATAGACCAGGTACCTGGTTCTGTATAATGCAAACCTCCTTTGTTCTTAAATAAATAGTTATCACAAAGAATGGGAAACTCAATTTTGTTGTTGTTTTCTTGTTGTTACATGCCTTCAAGTTGACTCCGATTTTTGGTGACACCTATCGTAAGGTTTTCTTGAGAAGACTTATTTAGAGGTTTGCCACTGTCTTCCTCTTAGGCTGAGAGAAAATGACTTGCCCAAGATCATTTCTCTGACTGAGCAAGGATTTGAACCCTGGTCTCCCAGAATCTAAATCTTCATTAGGAAGCCAATAATTTTAATGACCTAACTCACAATATTGCTACAAATATGTATGTATATATCAAAGAGATAAAGGGGGGGAACAGTTCCCACTCTGAATCTGGGTAGCACTGGAGATCAATACATTTGCAAATGTGCCCTTTTCCCCTCTTTGTCCTTCTCAACCTGCTCTCCAAGCTAGCTTCTGTTTTCATGTTAATCTCAAGTAGAGACATCAGACAGCACTTCTCCACATTCACAGTTCTCCCCTCCTCTTACAGCAGCAGCCCAAGGCTGAAAATAACTAAATTCCAGGTCTGGAATCCTTATTGTCATGTAGAGAAAGATGGATTCCCCTCTGAATAGAAGAGGGCCCTGGGCCTAGGCAGTCTGAGCCACACCACATAACTGCCCATTATTACTCATACAATGGCCATTATTAAACTGACATCTTGTAAAATTTGTTTTGCTTTGCAAACATCCCCCTTCTCAAGAGGATTAAGGAGTGGGACAAATTTTTTTCCACAGCTGTTTTTATTCACTCTGTGTCCTAGATTTCTGTTCGTATCTATTCTATTTCTTCTATTTGTTCTATTTGTTCTGTTTGTGACTTGCAAGAATAAATCCAACTCTTTCTGTGAAATAAATTAAGAAAATACAAATCCTTTCCAAATTTACCCCATCACTGTCTCTCTCTCTCTGGCTTTTCTTCCCAAACGAAGATTCAGGAAGGACTCATCCCGCGGTTTCTGCAAGCAGGCTGATGACTGGAAAGGCCAATCTGAGATAAACAAGTCCGGTTGCAGAAAGCACAGCAAAAGGTCTCCTTGGGTTGTGATTCTTGCTGCATTGTCGTTTCTCTTCAAGACTTGTTCAGTGTGAGTTCTCAAATAAGGCTGCAGCATTCTGGATAGTGCGTCTCCACTACAGCATCTTTTAAAGTCATCTTATTTTACAATCTTTGCTTAAGTACTTTTCTACTAGTGATACACTTAAAACAAATCACACTGAAATCTGAAGAACTTTTTGCTTTCTGATACAACACTCCCATATCTTACTGTATTCTTAAGAGACCAGGCCTTGAATGTGCAGGACCTTGACTCTAACATCACCTTTGCCATGGAGTCATTCTATATATAGCCCAAGGCAAGACATTCCTTCTTAATTTCAACTACCCCAACCTGTAATAATAAGTTATTGCACTGTTATAAAGTAATGGATGATACAATTATCCATAGTTAATAAACTAATTCTTTGCACTGTCTGTTCTAGCAGTTATAAGTACAACTGTAATTGCTTCTATGACTGTTTGTTAGGATACCACTGATGAAGTAATACAAGAAAACTAATAGATCAAAAGATAACCAATATTCAGTTGTTTTAATTACTACAGCTACTGCATTTCTCCAAAAAAGCACACCATAATTAGAAATGGTTAGCAACAGAAATCCCATATCTCCAGAATTCATTATTATTCAAGCCACATTTTTCAAGAGTCTGAGGGATAAATATTAGTGACACACAAAGTAATGTTAAGGAATATTTTGTTATACTGTTATATAGTACCTCAAAGATCTTTTCTCCTTACTGTTGGAAATCATATTTATTGCCTATTTATTTTCTGTATTCTGATACAAGAAAAAAACATTAAATAGCTAAGAATTTAAAGTAGAGTGGTTGCATTGTTCAAAATCCTATTGAACTTATGGCGACCACATGAATGAGAGACCTCCAAGTCACCCTACCATCAGCAGCCCTGCTCAGGTCTTGCAGACTCAGGGCCATAGCTTCATTGATCTAAGTCTAACCATCTGGAATGCAGTCTTCCTACTGCCTTCTAGGGCGGGGGGGCGGAGTGGCTCTGGTTCATAAAAACAATCTAACCTTGACCAGGAAGCCTATCCGGAACACAGTCCACATCGAGTGTATGTACCTAAGCCTGAGGTCCAGGGATAGCTTAGGGATTCTGTTAGTATACCGGCCACCCCGTTGTCTAACAGACTCCCTAACCGAGCTAACACAGTTGGTCTCAGAGTTGCTGCTGGAGTCACCCAGACTTTTAGTTCTTGGCGACTTCAACATCCCACTTGAGACCAGCTTGCTAAATCTAACTGGCGCAGCTCGGGAGTTCATGGAATCCATGACAAACATGGGCCTATCCCAATTGGTTGTCGGGCCTACTCACTGTGCAGGTCATACCCTCGATGCGGCCTTTAGTACGGAACAGGAATATCCGTGGGCGGAGGTTATTAAAACCTCTGCATTGTCATGGACGGATCATTTCCTGGTCAAGATGGAGCTAAGAGCCACTGTCTGCCCCACCGGGGGTGGTGGACCCATTAGAATGGTCCGCCCTCGAAGGCTAATGGAACCAATTGGATTCCAGAAAGCCTTGGAGGGTTTAATGGTTGGTAACGCCGGTGATTCTGTTGAAGTTTTGGTTAATATTTGGAACACCGACCTCACCAAGGCTATCGACACAATCGCTCCCAAACGTCCTTTCCAGCCTGCTCCTAACCGTATGCCCTGGTATTCAGAGGAGCTTAGGAAGATGAAGCAGGCTGGACAACGACTAGAGCGCACCTGGCGGAAGACTCGACTCTTGTCCGACAAGACTCGTCATAGGAATTTCCTTGATTCTTATCGAGAGGCAATACGTGCAGCGCAGAAGTCTTTCTCCTCTGCACGTATTGCGTCTGCAGAGTCCCGTCCAGCAGAACTGTTTAGGGTGGTGGGGGAGCTGACGCAGATTCCACCTGCGCAGAACCCCTTACTCAACTCGACAACGGCCTGCTGTGATGCGTTTAATATCCACTTTGCAGATAAAATCTCTCGGATAAGAGCCGACTTAGATGCCAGTGTTATGACAGAATCTATAGATGAGGTGTCCAGCAACTCCGTTGATGAAATTTTATTGGATCAGCTTCAATCTGTGAGTACCGATGACGTGGACAAACTCCTTGGTAGAGTGAGAAAGACGACCTGTCCCCTCGATCCCTGTCCATCTTGGCTGGCCACCCAAGGGGGAGACGCATCGAGAGTACTCCTTAGGGATATTATCAATGTGTCCTTCAGGGAGGGGTCCGTTCCACCCTGTCTGAAGGAAGCGGCTGTTAAGCCGCTCCTGAAAAAGCCTTCCCTGGACCCCTTGGACAGGAACAACTATAGACCAGTCTCCTTGCTGCCTTTTCTAAGCAAGGTGATTGAGAGGGCGGTCGCTTCCCAACTCCAAGCTGTCTTGGATGAAACCGATTATCTAGATCCATTTCAAACTGGCTTTAGGACGGGATATGGAGTGGAGATTGCCATGGTTGCTCTGGCTGATGACCTCCGCTTGGGTATCGACAGGGGTAGTGTGACCCTGTTGGTGCTCTTGGACCTCTCAGCGGCCTTTGACACAATAGATCATTCCATCCTCTTGGATCGCCTGAGGGGGTTAGGAATTGGAGGCACTGCTTTGCAGTGGTTCCGTTACTTCCTCTCGGGCAGATCCCAGAGGGTGAGGCTTGGGGACAGCTGCTCTACCAGAATAGAGCTTAACTGTGGCATTCCTCAGGGTGCCATCCTGTCCCCGATGCTATTTAACATCTATATGAAGCCGCTGGGAGAGATCATTCGGAGGCATGGAGCGTGTTGTCATCAGTATGCTGATGACACCCAGATATACTTCTCCATGTCTCGGTCATCAGCTTCGACTTCAGATGGCATCTCTCCTCTCAATGATTGTCTTAAAGCAGTAATGGACTGGATGAGGAAAAACAAATTGAGACTGAATCCAGACAAAACGGAGGTACTAACAGTTACAGGCCCGAAACCAGGTCTGGGAATACAACTTCCAGTCCTGGATGGAACTACACTGTCCTCCAAAGACTGTGTTCGCAGTCTGGGGGTGCTCCTGGACCCGACGCTCCAGATGTCTAATCAGGTAAATGCGACGGTCAGGAGTGCCTGTTATCAACTTCGGCTGATACGCCAGCTGCGCCCTTGCCTGGAAATTAGGGACCTCGAAACTGTGGTACATGCACTGGTAACCTCCCATCTGGATTTCTGTAATGCGCTCTACATGGGGCTACCCTTGTGCTTAACTCGGAAACTTCAACTAGTTCAGAACATGGCAGCCAGGTTGATTTCTGGTGTTTCCAGAAGAGAGCATATAACACCTGTGCTAAAAGCTCTCCACTGGCTGCCTATTCGTTTCCGGGCACAGTACAAGGTGTTGGTTATAACCTTTAAAGCCCTGCATGGCTTGGGTCCAACTTATCTCCGGGACCGCCTCCTTCCGTACGACCCTCCCCGCGCACTTCGGTCCTCTGGGAGGAATCTGTTACAGCCTATGAAAACAAGGCTGTCGGTGACCTCCCAGAGGGCCTTCTCCGCTGCTGCTCCCAGATTATGGAATGGCCTGCCGGACGAGATCCATCTTATTAACACCTTAGACGGCTTTAAAAAAGCTGTCAAGACGGATCTTTTCCGGCAGGCCTTTCCTGAATAACTATCCCGGCCCAAGACTCGGCTGTCCTCCCTGAGCTGTAATCATTATATATATATATATATATTTAAATAAACCTATTGTATGTTTTAATATTTTTCTAATTTATATATTTTTAATTTACTGTATGTTTTTAATCTTTTATAGTTTAATATTGTTTTAAGGGGGGGTGGGCTAGGGTACTGGGACTATGGAGTTTTTATATTGTAAGCCGCCCCGATTGCGTTGCAGAGGGGCGGGATAGAAATAAAATTTTATTATTATTATTATTATTCTACCTCACCAAGCATGATTGTCTTTTCTAGTGAGTCATGATATGGCCAAAGTATGACAGTCTCAATTTAGTTATCCTGGTTTCTAGGGAGAGTTCAGGCTTGATTTGCTCTAGGACCCATTCATTTGTCTTTTTAGCAGTCCGTGGTATCTGCAGAACTCTCCTCCAATACCACATTTCATAGAATCACAGAGTTGGAAGAGTCCATAAGGGCCATCCAGCCCAATCCCCTGCCATGCAGGAATACACAATCAAATCATTCCCAACTGATAGCCATCCAGCCTCTGTTTAAAAACCTCCAAAGAAGGAGACTCCACCACACTACAAGGCAGTGTATTGCACTTCCAAACAGCTCTTACTGTCAGGAAATTCTTCCTAAAGTTTAGGTGGAATCTCTTTTCCTGTAGTTTGAGTCCATCGATCCATGTCCTAGTCTCTGGAGCAGCAGAAAACAAGCTTACCCCATCCTCAGTATGACATCCCTTCAAATATTTAAACATGTCTATCATATCACCTCTCCACCTTCTCTTCTCCAGACTAAACATGCCCAGCTCCCTAAGCCGCTCCTCATAGGGCATGGCTTCCAGACCACCCACCATCCTGGTCACCCTCCTCTGGACACGTTCCAGCTTCTCAACATCATTCCTGAATTGTGGTGCCCAGAACTGGACACAGTATTCCAGGTGAGGTCTGACCAAAGCAGAATAGAGTGGCACTATTAGTTCCCTTGATCTAGACACTATACTCCTATTAATGCAGCCTAGAATCGCATTGACTTTTTTAGCTGCTGCATCACACTGCTGACTCATGTTCAGCTTGTGGTCCACTAAGACTCGTAGATCCCTTTTGCATGTACTGCCATCAAGCCAGGTCCCACCCATCCTGTATCTGTGCATTTCATTTTTACTGCCCAAGTGCAGTATCCTACATTTCTCCCTGTTGAAATTCATTTTGTTAGTTTTGGCCCAGTTTTCTAATCTGTTAAGGTCATTTTGGATTCTGATCCTGTCCTCTGGGGTATTAGCTACCCCTCCTAATTTGGTGTCATCTGCAAACTTGATAAGCATACCCTCTCTTCCCTCATCCAAGTCATTGATAAAGATGCTGAATAGTACTAGGCCCAGGACAGAACCCTGTGGGACCCCATAGTCACTTCTCTCCAGGATGAAGCCAATGGTGACTACCCTTTGGGTTCGGTCAGTCAATCAATTACAAATCCACCTAACAGTTGCATTGTCTAGCCCACAGTCCTGTCAGCTTTTGTCATTGCCCAGCTTCCACAAACATACATAGAAATTGGAAATATGATGCCATGGAGAACCCTCACTTTAATATTCAATTATCTATCTTTACACTTCAGGATCTTGTCTAGTTCCTTCATACCTGCCACCCTTCCAAGCCCTAGTCTTCTTATTTCTTGATTGTAGTCTTCATTCTGCTAAATGACTGAGCCAAGGTATGGGAAATCTTCAACTATGTCTTCATTGTCTACTTTAAAGTTATGTAACTCATCTGTGATCATTATTTTTATTTTCTTAATGTCCAGCTCTAAACCAACCTTGGCACTATGTTTCTTGTCTTTCTTCAGTAATCTTTCAAAGTCTTTGCTATTTTCTGCTAGTAGTATGGTGTCATCTGCATATCTCAAATGGTTGATGTTCCTTCCTCCAATTTTTATGCCTCCTTCCTCTGACTCATCCTGCTTTATGTTTGATACATTCAGTGTACAAGTAAAACAGACACTGTGATAAAATGCAGCCTTGCCTTGCCCACTGGAAACCATTCTGTTTCTCTATATTCTGTCCTGATAGTAGCCCCTCATCCTGAGTACAGCTTATGCATCAGGACAATAAAATGTTGTGGTACACCCATTTCTTTAAAAGTGATCCATATTTTTTTCATGAGGTGCACAATCAAAAGCTTTCCTAAACCTATAGAGCACAGGCTGATTATCTTTCTTTGGTGCATACGTTTGTAAGATGATCCCTAGTCCCTCTTCCTTTCCTGAACCCAGCTTGAGCATCTGGCATTTTCCCCTTCACATATGGTAAGTGTCTGTCTTGTAGAATTTTGAGTATCACTTTGCATGGGAGATTAATGCAATGGTCCTGTGGTTACTGCCATCCCTGGTGTCCCATCAATATAAAAATAGGTAACTGCTAATAATCCTCTGGTCCATAAAGCAAAATTGCCCAGAATTTCAATCAAAACTTTCAATGGGCAATAAAACTAAATAAAGCCCAATCTCTGCTCAGCCATAAAACTCACTGGTTGACCTTGGGAAAATCACATTCTCTCAACCTCAGAGGAAGACAAAGACAAACCCACCTCTGAACAAATCTTGTGGAGAACATGCTGTGATAGGTTCACCTTAGGGTTGCAATACATCGGAAACTACTTGAAGGCACACAACAACTTACATATTAAACTGGATTTGCAGGCCCTTACAGCTTGAAAACAAGCTGCAGGATTTCTGTGATAATTTTTGGACCACGGGGTGCCAAATTCTACTGAAAGTTTCAAATGCTTTTGTTCTACAACTCATAACATTTGCCATTTTAGAAAGGGCAACTTCAGGCTAAAAAACGACAATTTGCTAAACACCATACAGCTGGGCTTGAACCCATTATCTCTTATGTTTGAGGCCTAACTCCCTCCCCACAAAAAGGTTTATGAACATCCAGATTTTACAAACACTCCAATATTTTACAAACACCCAATTCTCCCACTAACAAATATGAAAACTAAGCAACTGTACAACTTTATGTCCTGTTTATGGGAATCATGTAACCTTTCAGATGTTGGTGAACTGCAATTCCCAGCATTACTCAACAGTGGCTGTGCTGGCTAGAGTTCCTAGGAGTTGCAGTCCAACAACATCTGGAGGGCCACAAGATTGCCATCTTTGATTTAGACAACTTCATTTGAATGAAGATTTTGGCCCCAAACTCAGTATTGTATTGCTTTGTACCACATTTGCATCCCCCTCTTCCTGCAAAGAGGTCAGAGTAGCAAATAGTGAGATTTTCTCACTTTATCCTCACAGCAATCTTCCAAACTAGATTAGATATAAACAGCAACCAGGCAAGGATTTGAATTCTCATTAGTCCATGTCTGTCATTTTAGTCACTACCCATTCTGCCTCTCTGATGTTCTGGTGCAGAATACAAACAGCTCTTCCCCCACTTTTTCTTTCTTTCTTGCAATATCCTTTGTTTATAGGTTGACATTTTCAGCCTACACGGTAGAACAGCAATGAAATTATTCCATTTCTCAGAGTAAGATTTCAACCATCCTGATGTGCTAATTCATAAATATTACATTAGAGGCTTCTAAACATGTATTCTTAGGGTGAAACCAGTCTCTACACCACTACAAAAATTACCCTCCAAAAGCCCAAAGTGAATGGCTGATATTCCAGAATACAGTTGAAGAAAATCAGAATCAAGCATGCAACAATGAAATGCTTCTTAGCCACAGACAGGCAGATCGGTAGAAGAAAGATATCCTTTTGTTGCAAAGTGTTTTTTACATGAAGTACACTGCAGATGTACATGTATGCACACACATGCATTTCCACTATGAAGTGATAAAGTATCAAGAAAACGAGTTCATTTACTTTTCCTGAACTTGAAAATCAGCTCTTGTAACAACGGCTCAGAGAAGGACATGGTCTGGGGTTCAGTCTTCAGCTACAAGAGGGCTGCCTCTGTTGGGGTATAGAAAGCGCTAAACAACTTACTGCCCACTTCCCATAAACAAGCCCTAGCATGAGCTCTGTCCTAGAAAGCAAAGGGACACGTGATCCCTCAGAACAGAAACATTCCTGTCATAAAAATAGTGCATAAAAGAAAGCAAGATGACAGTTATGTTTGTGCTCACCAAGACATTAAAATGAAGAAGAATCATAAGAAAGGAAGGTAGGGGAGAACAAGATTGTTTCAGGGAAAGAAGACACAGGAGCCACTGATTCCTTACAGAGGAATGTCTTTGTGTTTCAGCACACACAATCATTGTCTGGAAAATTACTGGGCCTTCAAAAGGATGCACAAATCCAGCTCAGAACACACCCAGAATAGGTGATGTTTCCCTAGATATGGATTCTAGTCCCTTAAAAAAACAACCTCTTCAGAGAGACTTTGGGAAAAGTTTCTTTTGAGATTAAAACTCCCAGAAATCCACAACCAGGATAGCCACTGATCATGCTGGCTGGGGATTCTGGGAGTTGTAGCCCCAGAAGGAACTTTTTCAAGCTCTGGCAAATAGTACTTTGCTCCGCCAAAGAACACCTCTTAACACTAGTGGGAGTGGGAAGATCGTGGCTGTCCTATTCTAGGATGGCAAGACTTAAACAAGCCAAGGTTTTTAGAAAGAGCTGCAACAGGGCTGAAAGCATTTTTGTTGTTGTTGAATTTTACAATGAGAAGTAAAAGATGTCTCAGGAGCTTCTGCTGCAAGAATTGTACCTCATGATGCAACAGGAGCATCCAACAGAGAGGCTCTGGTAAATCAATGCTACTCAAAGCGGTGGTCCATAGACCGGTGCCAGTTCACAGCAAGTTTCCAGGAAAGAAAGGAACAGTTGTAGTTAGTGGGCACAAATACAGTACTAGATCCTGACAGATGTGGGGAGGAAATCCCAATCCCTCACATCAGAGAGTCTAAGAAGCACTGATGCAATGAATCCTGAGGGGAACATTTCTTAAGATCACACACTAACAACCAGTACCTCTGATGTTCTGTCGCTGTGGCAAGGTGGAGCTGTTAAGACTCCAAATACCATCAGCCCCATCCAGCATAGCCAATGGGGGCTGCAACCCAACAACTGGAAGCCCACACATTACCGACTCTTGGCCTACACTGGCTGGCAGCAGTTCTTTTTCCCAGCCATACCGGACCCTGAGACTGGGATCTTTTGCATACAAAGCATGGACTCTTTCAACCAGCAGTCATCTGGCTTTGAGGATTCATTCTTTCCCAGACATGCAAGCTTTGAAAGGAGGGGGGTGATTCTCCCCACTTTAAAAAAACATCCTTAAAGATAAGGTTTAACTATAAACACATGTCCAATATCATAAAGTAGTGGTTCTTAACCTAGGGTTCGGGACCCCCAGGGTCCACAACGTCCTTGCAGGGCATTCACGGAGGCTTGAAAGTTGCTTGGCCCACCTCCCCCCTGCAGTGGAGCGGCCACGTGACAGGAGCCAAGGCAAAGGCAGGCTGGCTGGCTTCGCCTACACATTGCCATTCAAAGCACTCCAGCCACGAACTTGCAGGAAGAAGCACAAGAAAAGTCTTCTCTCCCCCTCCAGTACCTCTGAGGGAAGGTTTAAAGGATGGTGTAATTGTATTATTGTTGTTATTGTTTAAATCTTAGGGGTCCACGACAACAAAAGACATTAAGCCCTGGTAAAGAAAAGGTTAAGAACCACTGCCATAAAAAGGGAACCTAAAGGATTGTCCTCGCTGGAAGGATATGTTGGTGCTTGTAGACTGGGGGGGGGGGGTTACTATCTTGCATTATGGGGCTGGCTGGCTGGGCCTGTGCATTGCCATTCAATCTGCTCCAGACACAAATTTGCAGAAAGAAGGAGGGGAAAAGTTTTCCCTCCCCTCCAGAGCCATTGAGGAAAGGTTTCATGGATGATGTAATTGTATTATTACTATTATCATCATCATCATCATCAGGTATTGTTGTTGTTTTAAATCTTGAGATAAATCTTTGGGGTGTGCAGCAACAAAAGAGGGTCCTAGTAAAGAAAAGGTTAAGAACCGCTATCATAAAGGGAAGGGAATTTGAAGGGTTGTCCTGACTGGGATATTTTTATATTTTTTTTGGAATTTTTATTGGAATAAGACCATTCTACTAAAAAATACACCCGACCGCAAAAGGCCATAACAGCAACGCAAAAATAATACTAATTGTTTTCCTCTTTTCTTACTAATACAAAAATAAATCTATCCTAACACTAATGTATTTTTCCTCTTAATCTAAACACACTATTGTCACATTATATTTAGAGGGTATGTTGGTGTTTGTAGAGGGGAAGGGATTTATTTACAGTTGTCCCTTCATATTCGCTGGGGTTTGGTTGCAGGACCCCCTGTGGATACCAAAATTTGTGAATACTCAAGTCCCATTATATGCAATGGCATAGCAAAATGGTCTCCCTTACAGAAGATGGCAAAATCTGTGGATACAGAGGGAAAACTGTATTTAGGTATTTATACCCCGCTTTTCAGCCACAAAGGCTTTCAGAACAGCTTACAAATTGTTAGTTTCATATTTTGTTAGCAACCTTTGAGTGGGAGGAACAAAAGTCTCACCTGGATGTCCTCTTCCTTACCCACCTAACAATAAAATTACCTGGGAGAAAGGAAGGAAGAGTTGCCCCTCAGCAGACTCCAAGGGGGAATAAAGAGAATAAAGGAAGGAAGGAAGGAAGGGTTGCCCCTGAGGAGAGTGCAAGGGGGAATAAAGAGAATAAAGGAAGGAAGGAACTCCAAGGAAGGAAGGGTTGCCCCTGAGGAGACTGCAAGGGGAAATAAAGAGAATAAAGGAAGGAAGGAAAAGTTGCCCCTCAGCAGACTGCAAGGGGGAATAAAGAGAATAAAGGAAGGAAGGAACTCCATAGAAGGAAGGAAGGAAGGAAGGGTTGCCCTTGAGGAGACTGCAAGGGAAAATAAAGAGAATAAAGGAAGGAAGGAACTCCAAGACGGACGGAAGGAAGGAAGGGTTGCCCCTCAGCAGACTCCAAGGGGGAATGAAGGAAAGAAGAAAGGAAGGGTTGCCCCTGAGGATACTGCAAGGGGAGATAAAGAGAATAAAGGAAGGAAGGAACTCCAAGGAAGGAAGGGTTGCCCCTCAGCAGACTCCAAGGGGGAATAAAGAGAATAAAGGAAGGAAAGGTTGCCACTGAGGAGACTGCAAGGGGGAATAAAGAGAATAAAGGAAGTGTTGCCCCTCAGCAGACTCCCAACAACGGGGAATGAAGAGAATAAATATAGGAAGGGATGGTTGCCCCGAGGAGGCTCCCAAGGGGGAATAAAGAGAATAAAAACTGGGGAGCTATTGGGGGTCGGTGTTGCTGTTGTGTTGGAAGCGAGGCAAGCCTTGAGAACCAGCCCAGAAGAAGGCCGGGGTGGGGGGAGTTCATTGTCCGCCGCCGCCGGCGGGGCTTGGGAGGGCTGGGCTGCAGACGTGTCCCTAGAAAGCCCAGGCGGCTCCCCCATCCCATCCCGTCCCGTCCTCCTCCCGCCTCGCCTCACCCGAAATCATCGTCCATGGACTTGAAGTAGAACTTGTAGTTGGGCCGGTTGAGGAGGGCCTTGAAGTCGCCCAGCGTGACCCGCTCGGCCGGGATGGGCAGCTTCACCAGGTACGGCGTCTCCTGGTCGTCGAGGTGGTAGATGATCTTGGTCTCCGCCGCCGCCATGGCTGAGGGGGCACGGAGGCAGGAGCAGGAGGAACGGCTCCCGTCCAGCAGCAGCGGCGGCGGCAGAGTCTGGGCCTTAAGCGAAGCCGGCGGCAGGAGCAGTGGAGGCAGGGGTTCCAGCGGCCCCCGCACTCGGGCGGCCTCCCTCACGCAAGCCGGGGGGCGGCGGCGGCGGCGGCGGCTTCGGCGGGCCGCGCAGGCCTCGCTCTCTAGTAGCTCCCAGCGCCGCCTCCAGAGCGCAAACTCCGGCCCCGGCAGCGCCTCCTTACCGCCGCCACCGCCCCTCTCCCGACTCCTCCCTCAGCAGCGGCCGCCGGGTTCCTCCCCTCCCTTCGCCGAAGGACCGGCCTTCTCGCCTCCGCCCAGCCGCCCTCCAGGGCCACAACATCCACACTAGACAAATACCAGTTGTCCCTTCATATTCGCTGGGGTTTGGTTCCAGGACAATCCCACAAACACCGTGGATACCAAAATCCGTGAATACTCAAGTCCCATTATATGCAATGGCGTAGCAAAATGGTGTCCCTTATATAAAAAGATGTCAAAATCAAGGTTTGCTTTTTGGATTATTATTTTTTTAAGAATATTTTCAAGCTCTGAATACTTAAATCCGTGGATACGGAGGGACAACTCCGTTGTCTTTCCGTATCCACGGATTTTGGTATCCACGGATTTACGTATTCACGGCTTGATAATATTCTTTTAAAAAATAATAATCCAAAAACATCAGAAATATAAACTCCTCCAGAACATGGCCTCACAGTCCGGAATAAAAAAACAAGGAAAATCTACAAACCTTGATTTTGCCATCTTATATAAGGGACACCAGCTATGTGACGAATGTTGCTGTCCTTGAGCAAGCAGGGATCACCAGCATTGAAGCCATGATATTGAGAACACAGCTGCACTGGGCAGGGCAAGTTTCTAGGACGGAGGACACTCGCCTCCTAAAAATAGTACTCTACGGTGAACTTGCCATGGGTCAGCATAAGAGGTGCGCTCCAAAAAAGCGATACAAGAACTCCCTGAAACAACATCTCAGGCTCGGCCAAATTGATCACCAACAATGGTCCGCCCTGGCCTCACATCGGGAGGCATGGAGATGCACTATCCACAATGCTGCAGCCTTATTTGAGAACTTATGCCAAACAAGTCTTGAAGAGAAATGGCAACGCAGAAAGAATGGAAACGCAGAAACATCACCCAAGGAGACCTGGTGTGCTTCCTGCAACCGGACTTGTTTATCTCAGATTGGCCTTTTTAGTCATCAGTGTGCTTGCAGAAAGCACGGAATGAGTCCTTCCTGAATCTTCGTTTGTGAAGAAAAGCCAGAGAGAGATATTTTCAAGCCGTGAAAATATTCATGGCTTGATAATATTCGTTTAAAAAATAATAATCCAAAAATGTCAGAAATATAGATTCTTCCAGAACACAGCCTCACAGTCCAGAAAAAAAAAACAAGGAAAATCTACAAACCTTGATTTTGCCATCTTATATAAGGGACACCATTCTGCTATGCCATTGCATACAATAGGACTTGAGTATTCATGGGTTTCGGTATCCAGGGGGGAGTCCTGAAACCAAACCCCAGCAAATATGTAATCTACTTTGAAACTGGATTTATTTTCCAGGGCTCTTTCCTATGGAATCCTAGTTTGGCCAAGAGGCACCAGCATTCTTTGGCTGAGAAGTCTAAAGTCCTTGAAAAACTACAAACCCCAAGAGTCCATAGTGTAACAGGAAATTCAGGAATCACTCTCAGGCAGATCTATCAGGATAACAAAGATTTTATTGGTGTGCCAAGTTCAGTCCGGGTTCACCAGAAAAGATTGACTTCCCCTCCCTTTTTTACACAGACTTTATAATCTCCAAGGTATGGAAAATAAAATACAGGTATAAGATGTCCCTTCCTTCAAATCATCTGATTTCCGAGAAATAGAAACTTAATAACAACTACAAAGAAAATTAACAAAGTCAAAACTATTACCCTTTATCTCTGTGCCCTCTATGAGCCTTTTCCCCGTGTTCTAGCTGGTGTTTGTGGTTAACTGCTTTCTATGTCTCAAAAAGCACTTCTATACTTCAAAGAGCAGCTACAAGGTTCGGCCAAGAAGCCGTCATCTGAGCTGATTACAAGTTTACAATTAGTCTGCTTGAAGAAGGCAGAACTCAAAAACAGCAATTAAAGGAAAAGATTCTCTTAACTGAGTCCCTTTTGTGGGACACCAGACGGTCAGCTAAACTGACCCGAACTCAAATGATAATGTCACACACTTCCTCTAATCCCAACAGGAGTATGATTAACAAGCTACACAACTTAAGCATGCGGAGGCATTTTTCTTTTTCCTTATCATTCCCCCCTTTGGTGATTTCATCATTCTTAAGAAATTGGCAGCATCACATAACATAACATAGAGGCCTGAGAACTGCGGGGTCACCCACTGAGACTCTGACTGTACGTAGAGTAACCTTTCCTGGTCGGTTACAGTAGGGTCTAGGTCCAATCTTCATCCTCACCAGTTGCAGGTCTGCCCGAGGGTCGAGAAAAACAGCTTCCAGGGAATGTGTTTTCCACCTAGGGCTAGCCCGAATCTTCTCCTCTCTCCTTGCAGGTCTGACTCAGGGTTGAAGGGAACAGCTTCCTGGGAGTGTGTTCCCCACCTGAGCCTAGCCTGGTTTCTTCGTTTCTGTCAGATGGTGTCGTCCTTTATCTTAAGTTATCAGGGTTCCTCTACAGCAGTGATGGCGAACCTATGACACATGTGTCAGCAGTGACAAGTATAGCCATTTCGGCTGACAAGTGGCCGTAGGCCTCCCCCACCCCACCCGCAACCTCACCACCCTCCCTAAAGTGGCAATCGGTCACCACTTTAGGGAGAATAGAGGAAAGTGGCGGGTGGGGTTATGAAGCCCCGATCGCCACTTTAGGGAGGCGGGAGGTGGAGCCTCCCCCCCACCTGGCCACCACTGCTCCCGAGGCCTGTCGTGCTTCCCCAGAGCCGTCTTGGAAGGCGGCAGGCAGGCGGGACTCTGCCTGGCCTCTCCCCAGCCTCCCCAAGGGGGCTCCGAGGCTTCCAAGTCCCAGAGCCACCTCAGGAAGGCTGGAGAAGGCGACAGGAGGGCGGGAGGGAGTCCGGCTGGCCTCTCGCCAGGCTTCCCAAAGAGGCTCTGGGGACTGAGAGCCCCATATAGCCTCTTCAGGAAGATTGGGAGGGGTAGAGGGAGCACAGCGTAGAGGCTTTTCAGCCACCCCCACCCTCCCAAAGCCACACTTAGAAAGCTCAATAGCAGCTTTGGGAAGGGCGGGAGGGCTAAAAAGCGCCTTTCCTGCCAACTCACCGCTCTCCCAGGGCTTGGCTCTACCCCCCCCCCATGGAGCCAAGTTCATCGCCTGGTTTGCTCAGCAAGCACTCTCCCTTGAGTGGGAGGAAGAGAAGCTGATTTAAATGGGGTGCTTGCTGAGCAAACCGTGAATAATCAAAACCGTGAGAGTGAAAGCTGCGAATGTGGAGGAGCAACTGTATACATTTATGTTATTTAAACAATAAATATCTTGAAAAAATGTTTTTTACTAAAAGTGACACACCACCCGAGTTATGCTCAGTTTTGTTGGCGAAGTTTGACACACCAAGCTCAAAAGGTTGCCCATCACTGCTCTACAGTCTTAAGCTATACCGTGCCTGGCTCCCAGGACCAGTAGGAAGTCATAGAATCATAGAATTGTAGAGCTGGAAGAGACCACAAGGGCCATCCAGTCCAACCCCCTGCCACACAGGAAATCACGATCGAAGCATCCCTGAGAGATGGCCATCCAGCCTCTGTTTAAAGACCTCCAAGGAAGGAGACCCCATCACGCTCCGAGGGAGTGTGTTCCACTGCCGAATAGCTCTTACTGTCAAAAGGTTCCTCCTAATGTTGACGTGGAATCTCTGTTCCTGGAGCTTGCATCCATTGCTCCGTGTTCCAGTCTCTGGAGCAGCAGAAAACAAGCTTGCTCCATCCTCAACGTGACACCCTTTCAAATACTTAAAACAGGGCTATCATATTGCCTCTTAACCATCTTTTTTCCAGGCTAAACATACACAGCTCCCTAAGTCTTTCCTCATAAGGAATGGTTTCCAGACCTTTCACCATTTTAGTCGCCCTTCTCTGGACACACTCCAATTTGTCAATATCCTTTTTGAATTGTGGTGCCCAGAACTAGACACAATATTCTAGATGAGTCCTGACCAAGGCAGAATAGAGTGGCACTATTACTTCCCTTGATCTAGACACTATACTTCTATTGATGCAGCCCAAAATCGCATTGGCCTTTTTAGCTGCCGCATCACACTGTTGACTCATGTTCAACTTGTGGTCTACTAGGACTCCTAGATCCCTTTCACACGTAGTCTCATTCAGCCAGGTCTCCCCCATCCTATATCTAAGCATTTCATTTTTCCGCCCTAAGTGCAGTACCTTACATTTCTCCGCATTGAATTTCATTTTGTTAGCTTTGACCCAGCTCTCCAGTCTATCCAGGTCATTTTGAATTTTGATCCTGTCCTCTAGGGTATTAGCTACTCCTCCTAATTTGGTGTCATCTGCAAATTTGATAAGTATGCCCCTACTTCCGTCATCCAAGTCATTGATAAAGATGTTGAATAAAGATGTTCAATAAAGGATTAAAAAATATTCCTAGAAATACTGATATTCCCTGTCTACAAATTTAAAAGAGCACTGCTTCCCTAATTGCATTATTCTTCTATGCTTCCTTCCTTACAGGACACAGATGTTTGCAACCAAAAGATTCTGGATTCAACAATCTCTGACTGTTACAATGCAAAGCGGGGATTTCTCCAAGCTCGGGGGCATCCACACTACACAAATAATCCAGTTTGAAACTGGATCACCGGCCATGGCTCCCTCCTATGGAATCCTGGGGTTTGTAATTTTACAAGGTCTTTAGCCTTCTCTGCCAAAGAGTGCTGGTGCATCACTAAACTACAGACCCCAGGATTCCATAGGAAGGAGCCATGGCAAACAATCCAGTTTCAAACCGGATTATTTGTGTAGTGTGGATGCCCTTTCAGCAGTCCCGCAAAGGGGCCCTACCATCGCCTTGGCGGTGAGGAAAATAGCGTCCGGGTTGATGCTGGAGACTTCAGGCGAGCTCTTCATAATCACCCGGATCTGAGACAAAGGCAAGGTCTAGCTCTATGATTCTATGAAATCTATGAAACCAACCGGTTTTCGCCGCCACTGCTGCCACCAACCGTCGCACCGTCTGCCATCTTCATCAGCCCATTCATGATTAAAGGGGGTTGGGCAGGGAAAAGGCAAACTGTCCTTAGCCCTTGTACTGTGCTGCTGGCTGCAAGTCTGTCCTACAGGCAAGCAGATAATGCGATTCAACATATGTGTATGCGGTTAGGTAGTCATAACTAACAGGTAGACACTAATCTGAAATGAGCATCTCTGGGGCTTATGGTACTATTTGATAGCTCGGCATGGTCACCATGTGTAAAGCTGCTCTTTGATCTGCGATTGTTTCCATGGTGGACTTAAGACCATTTATTAATAAGGGGATCAAACAACGGAGGATTATACAACTCACCATGAAGGCAACCACTATTCCAATTGCTCCTTTAATGCCTCCCATCCATGACTACCATTCACCCAGTGATTGCGACCAATCAAGTCTAGTGTGCTCTACCATGTTTGTACCGGAACGTGAGCCAATTTAACCATGCGGTCAGTGATTTCTTCTATAACCTTACCAGTGTCATCCAATAGTACACAACAGTTAGTTAAATTAAACTTTCCACAAACCCCTCCATCCTCTACCAAAAGATAGTCAAGAGCTAAACGGTTTTGTTACACACCAGTCAATAGTTTTGTATTCTGTCTTTGCCAAAGTGCTGAGAGCCAAAGCTGTATCGTTAACAATAAATTCTAACACTGCTTGAAGCCTGATAATAAGATTTAACATATACATATACATATACATATACATATACATATATATATATGGGTTCTGTAACCCCAGCTGCCATCGGCTGCCCAAGAAGCTGGCCTGTAGTATTGTACAATTTGGGTCGGGGGCCACTCATCATCCTTCCATTCTGTGGTTTGGGGGCTTATCTCAATCACTCTTTTATACCTTTTATTGGACTCATACACTGGCAGCCCCCAAAGCTTCCCCTGTTGTATTGGGAGTAGGAAAAAACTGGGTCGTATGATTCCCAATAAACACGTGCCAAACCAGTTTGAGGTCAATCTTTCATAGGCCTTTTCCCCACAAATATAATAGTATCCCTCTGGGGCATCCCAAGGGGGGCCGCACACATTTCCAGGCTGGTCTCAGGTTTGATTTAAAATTCCCCATGCCCAGAATGTCTGTGGTCTGCATTCATTGGTTGAACGTCTGTTCCATTTGCTGATAGGATCCCAGTACAAACAGATTCTTCCACAAAAAGGGTATAGTTATATTTTAAGGATATTGGTCTGCTGATGCACCTCTGACCGATTATGCTAGTTTTTAAGCCCCATTCATATGGCTCCCCATTTCGAATAGTCAAGTTGGTCTCTGTGAGGTTGGCATCATCCCAATCTTTTTGGAATATCTCCTTTGCCTCCCAAGGCCACTGCTCTCCCATATTGCTTCCCCCACATACATAACAGTTGGAGACATCTAAAGTCTTTGCTACTTTCTCTGCCATATCAAGAAACATATTTTTAGCTTCTCCGGACCGTGTTCCAGTTTAAGCCAACTGATCTGCCCGCTCTAACTCATCATAGATCTCTTGGCATCCAAGCACTGTTGCCTTGTGCAAAAGGGCAGGGCGCAGAGGCTCCGATTGTATGATAGTGAAATATGATATGGGGTCCCTCCCAGTTCAGTCAATCCCTAGAGCAAAGACTTTTTTCCAACTTTCCCCAGAGTGCCTTATTTGCCAAGTTACAGTTAGTCGATGTCTCTGACTCCTTTTTAGTTCACCAAGCCCACCACATCCAACATATCCCCCCACAGTGTAATCGCACACACCGCCCCATGCACCGCTATACCGGACATCACCTGCACAGGGCAACCAAACAGTAGGATCCCATTATAGGTAGGTGTTGTCCTTGTCACGTGCATATTTATGGTTCTTAGTGTAAGCCTGGATCCAGGAATCACTCCCACACGTAATAGCCCATGGATGTTTTTTTTAAAGCCTGGCACATGTCAAATTCCAGCAGTGCATGTTCCTGGGTTCCCCCGATTAACACATGGATGGTGTTTACATGGTAAAGTGTCCCTGCCCCCTCTGGCTGCTGGGGCAAGTTATCTCTTGGGAATCCCACATATAGGCTTACGTCCCAATACCGGGGACTGGCAGGGGAGTGACAGATGGTCTTATTGGTCACTTTGTCTATGCACCGTTCCAGGGATTGATTCCCCTGGGTTGTACTAATCAGGCAAGTGGGCAATGTTGTCCCATAAGTCTCGGGCTTGATGCTCTGGTAGATGAGGGTCCTAGTTTCACTAAAAGTTTGACTGCCCTTGGACCAATGTGGTGTGATTTGGACATACTCACTGCAAGAATTCAAAAGCCCCCTCTTGTTCCTGGCTGAGACCACCTGAACCCCTGATTTTCCTGACTCACACATTCCCCCAAAGACCGAATTCCCTGTATACAACTTTTCCCATGACGGAACATTGAACAGTCATGCAGGACTAGCCTGAAATACGGTTCTCCCCAAATTTTCTCATAGGGTTGGGAGCAATTGATGGGTGGCCATGCTCAAATATTCAGCTCTCCCTAAACCCATAACATAAGCACAATCTCGCGTTGAGGACTTCCCCATATTCTCAGAGTGCATCCCTTGTACGTTCAAGTGCCATCTTGGGTCAATATATACACAAAGCTCGCCTTCTATGCCACCCAGATAGCCTGTACGGGGCCTGGAATATTGGCCTGCACATGCGGGGGAAAACATGACCCAGGTTATAATCAAAAACAGTATGAGCTTGATGATAAGCAGGATGCCAATTATAGTCTCGGATTCACAGTCCAACTGAAGCGGACTGGTCCTTCAGCAATAATTCCCTGGTCACCCAATGGGGAGAGCAGCCACAGGGTTATCTTGCCTTCTTGCAGAGGACAGGTTTAAGGTTGCCTTTTGGGTTTGCTGTCCACTCTTGTTCCTCTGGGGCCACCGCCGGCTTCACCCTTTTCCAGTGAATCCATGTGGGATTTCCTTCAACTTTAACAGCAGTAGGGGTAGTTAGTAACACTTGGAACAACCCTCCCCACTTTGGGGACAAACTGTCATGGTCAGCCAGGACTCTCAGGACTCAGAAGACGAGGACGCTGATCCAGTAGCAGAAGAGCTGGCTGAGTCTGAGTCTAGCCCTGAAGAACCCAGGGCTCAGCAGCCTAGCCCTCCCCCAGCACAGGATCCAAGCCTGGGAGACATAGTGGAGCAAGAGCAAGAGGTAGAAGAGCAGGTACCTACCTTTAGCCAAAGGAGAGCAGAGAAGGCGTGGCTTCGTCGTTCCGGAGAGTAAGAGACAGAAGCTCATCAATCACCCCACAGCTGGGAGTGGAAGCTGGGCCAACATAAGCAGCTGGGGGGTGCTGAGTTCCTTGTTTCAGGCAGTCTGCGTTTCCTGGAGGAAGCCTCTGCCTTTGACTCTCCTACCTCTTGGAACCTTGCTATCTTGAGACTTCGGATATCTTGACCTTGGACTGTCTTCGTTGACCCACCTGCTGGAATCCTTTTGAACTCGGACTGCCTCTTCGTTCTTTGCTCTCTCTCTCTCTGTGTGTGTGTGTACTTCTGACCCTATAGGACTGCTACTGACAACACCAGGTATTGTGCTTTTCAACTGAGTTGTTGCCAAGCTGGGCTGTCTTATCAGCTATTTGAGTTGGCTTCCCAACACAAACAATCCCTCTCATCCTATTGTTTTACCCACACTAGATCGATCACCTATCTGGTAGGTATGGGGAGGAGTGGTCAGTTTCAAAGGACTAGTGAGGTCGGCATGCTCCTGGATCTTTTGGACAGTCTCTTGTAACAACCTCATCTGGGCCACTAACGTTGCTGGGGTTCGCATCTCCCAGTCCAACATTTTATTTTATTTATTTATTTATTTATTTATTCCCCGCTCTTCAGCCACAAAGGCTATCAGAGTGGCTTACAAATAGCCAATTAAACAGTTCCCTGCCCTCAGGCTTACAATCTAAATAAAACACGAGACACATAAGGAAAAGGGAACGGCAGTGGGGGTAGGGATAAATCCAGCAGATACTGCTGGTTCTTCTCTCCCTCCAAGGCAGAGCGGTGGCAGTTGGGCTGGAGGGAGGGCCTTTCACCTGCTTCTGGGCACAGGCCTGATGGAGTTCTGCCTGCCTCTTCTTCTCTCCATGCTAAACCCTCAGGGACCCAAAACTCGCCCATCATCCAGGACCCATCCAGCATAGCTTTGCAAGTTGTTACCCATCGCCCATTTAATTTCATCCGCACTGTAGAAAGGGGGCAATGCCTCAGGAGGGGCACTGGGCCCTTTTTGTAAGTCAGGCAGCCCAAGCATCATGGCAAGGCTCCTCACACGTGCCGCTTCCTTCGCCCTTATAGAATCTACGGCAAAAGACTTCATAAGACTGGCCTCTGTAGTCCCAGTGTTGTCCTAATCACGCCACTCAAGTTGGCTCGCTTCCTTGGCTGCCAGGTCTGCCTGGTGATTTCCTCTGAAGACGGGGTCTTTCCCCCCTTTGTGTGTCCTGCAATGTATAACAGCCACTTCCTTCGGGAAATGGACAGCCTCTACTAATGCCTGTATTTCCTATAAATTGGCTATCGGTTTTCCTTCAGCAGTCACGTATCCCCTTTCCTTATATATAGCCCTGTGGATGTGTAAAGTCAGAAATGCATATTTAGAATCAGTGTAGATATTGACACTCTTATCCGTTCCCCACCACAGAGCCATGGTTAGGGCTGTCAGTTCTGCTTGTTGCGCTGAAGTTCCTGGTGGAAGGGGTTCCGCATATAGGACCTCATAATCAGTCACCACTGCATATCCGGCTTGTAGCCAGTGTATAGATGGATACTGCGTTGGAGGGGCTGGTGCCAGAGATCAGGCCTGGTAGCATGAACAGTGGCCATGACCTCTGTGCAGATGTGGTAAGTTGGGCCTGGGACCGGCAATAGGGTAGCTGGGTTCAAGTTAGTAGAGTCTTTGATTTGGACATTTGGATTTTCACAAAACAAAGCTTGGTATTTCACCAACCTTGAATTAGCCATCCACTTTGGGCCATGTCTTTCCAAGAGATTACGAATGGCGTGAGGGGTAGTAACTTCAATCCTTCCCCCTTAAGTCAATTTGGTAGCCACTTCAAGCAGTAAGGCTGCCGCTGCAATATTCCAGAGGCAGCCAGGCCATCCTTTTGTTTTGGACAGATATGCTATAGGGCGCTACCATGAACCAAATTGCTGAGTTAGGACCCCTATGGCCTTCCCCTGTCTCTCATCCACATACAAATGGAAACTGTTGGTTATATCCGGAAGGGCCAGGGCAGGGGAGGAACGCAGAGACGCCTTTATTGCCTTGAAGGCGCTTTTTTTTTTTTTTTTTGAGCTTGTTTCACCTCAAATCCTCCCCTTCCCGTTTGGGTCCCTTCAACATTTCATACAGGGGATGGGTGATCAAGGCATAATTAACAAACCATAGCCTGAAAAATCCTGTGGATCCAAGGAAAGCTCTTAACTCCTTTTTATTCTTTGGTCTCTCTTGGTCGCCAATGGCTTGGGTACGGGCCATTCCTAGCCGCCTTTCATCTCTGTCCAAGTCAAAACCCAGGTAGCGAACCCTGTTGGCATAACTGAGCTTTCTTAAGGCTGACCCTATATCCTTTATTATAGAGCAACTGCAACATTTTTTTAGTAGAGTGATAACAGTCCTGTTTGGTTTTCCGGGGTATCAGGATATCATCTACATACTGAATCAACCTGCCATCCCACTCCTGGAATTCTTTTAGATCATTCTGCAATGGTCCTGAAAAAAATCATAGGGCTGTTTTTCATGCCCTGAGGCAGCCGAGTGAAAACAAATTGTATTCACCGCCCAGTCACAACGTGTTCCCAGGTGAAGGCGAACATCTGCTGAGATTCCTCACAGAGAGGGATAGAAAAAAAGGCATCTTTTAAATCTAGCACAGTATACCACACATGTCGAGGCGGAATACTGCTCATTATAATGTATGGATTGGCCACCAGGGCAGGGAGGTCCACTATTTGCTTGTTCATCAGACACAAATCATGTACGGGGCAATAATATTCTGTGCCAGGTTTTTTAACCGGTAGTAGGGGAGAGTTCCAGGCTGACTGAGTTTCCTTCAGGATGCCTGCCTGCAACAGCCTGTCTAGATGTTTTTGAATGCCCTCCTTGGCGATTTGTGGGACCGGGTATTGCCCGACATTGACCACTTGGTATCCTGGTCTTAATTCTATCCAGACTGGGACAGCGTCCTTCGCTAGTCCAAAAAGATTGTCTTTTGCCCAGACCCCAGGACCAAGTGTCTGAAAAATTCCCTGGTGGGGGTCAGCCAGTACAGATGCCTCTCCAACAAAGAGCACTGGGGGTTCCCACAGTCACCACTCCTCCTGCACAGGGCATATTAGACTCACGTCCTTTCCTCCCAGGGTGCATTGCATCTTTCCACTTGGGTGAAAAGACAAGGTAGCCTGTAATTTACACAGCAGATCTCTTCCTATCAGAGGAACTGGACATTCTGGGACACATAGGAACTTGTGACTGACTGTTGTTCCCCCAATTTCTACCTGGCATTCCTTCAAGAAAGGCACCCTCATCGGCTTCCCTTCAGCCCCAACAATGGTCAACATCTCCCGGGTGGGGGGTCCTATTGGCATTGTCATGATGGATCATTGGGCTCCACTATCTAACATGGCCAACATTTTCTGTTCCCCCATTTTAATTTCCACCAGAGGGTCGGGGGAAATTCCCTCAGGATCCCGTCATTCTGAATCAATCTCAAGAGCCATCATCCGGCCATTATTTTCTTGATGTCCCATCTCCTGGTCCCCCTGGTTTCCGTGACCTCCTTGGCTCCCGTGACCTCTCTGGTTACAACCTATCTCCTGGGCCATCCCAGGCTCAGGGGTTGGTCGTGGGACTCTCCTCAGGCACTCATTCTTCCAATGGCCATATTTATGGCAATTAGCACATTGGTTTCTGTCCAAACAGGGTTTTGGAGGTTTTCCCTTGAGGTCTGCTGCTATCAACTGTGTCTTTTTCTCCATCTGAATTTTCGCTTCTCTTTTTTCTTCAGCCTCCCTGTTTCCATAGACCCTGTCTGCCAGCGCTTTTAATTGTGTGAGGGACATACCTTCAAACCGTTCAGTCTTCTGCAGCTTCTTTCGAATGTCTGGTGCTGACTGACTCACAAAACTCAGGACAACTGTGGCTCACCTCTGTCTCAGGGTCCAATGGGCTATACCTCCAGTACGCCTCCATCAGGTGTTCCAAGAACGCACCAGGGGACTCATCAGGCCCTTGCCTAACATCTTGGATCTCCCCCATATTGACTATCTTCTTTTTCCCTTTTAACACTGCTCTGAGAAATAAGGTCTGATATGCTTGGATTGCCTCCCACCCTCCAGCCTCCTGAATGTTCCACCCAAGGTCTACCTGTGGGGCCCGTTCTCTTATCACAGCGAGGGGATCTATTTGTCCTCTCTCGGCTGTCACCCTGACTTCATCTTCCATATTTTGTTGTATCAATCTCCTCTGTTCTGAAGTAAAAATGTACATGGACAGTTTTCGAATATCCTGCCATGTTGGATTGTGACTGGCTATGAGTCCCCGTACCATCTCTCCCACTTCCTCAGATTGGTCTTCATAGGATGGGCCATGTAACTTCTAATTCAACAGATCAGATGTACTGAAAGGAACGTATGTGTAGGTGGTGGCCGTTCCTCCTCACCCATCTGGAACCCCCGCTGTCCTTATGGGTAACACTTTAGGGGTGTCCTTGGCCTTGGACCTGGTCACTATTCTTGAGATTCCCAAAATACTTGACCTGTCTGAGGCCAAAGAGGACTCTCCATCATCATCATCCTCTTAGCGGTGGATGGGATGCCCCTAAGGACCCCTGGGATACTGGTAATGGCTGAGGAGGGGCCTCCCCTAGCTGCGGGGGTGCATACCTTGGAGCTGTGGGTGCATATGGTGGTGGGAGGGCCTCTTCTTCTGGACATGAGAAAACTTTATTTCCTCCCTTCTCAATTTCCGGTGTCCTAGCATCCTTCTTCTTCTTCTTCTTCTTCTTCTTCTTCTTCTGGTGGCCCTTCACCACTAGAGCCAGGGCAGCTTTTCCCACCAAATCCTTTGCCCACTTGGGCGGATCTGTGATCACTCGTAGCCATCCCTTGGCATAGGGTATGTCCTCCAGACACCCCAGGTTTCCTTCAGCTGTAACCAAATTATACAAGTGAGACACCCGAGGTCACTCTTTGGCTGAGAAGTCTAAAGCCCTTGAAAAACTACAAACACCAAGAGTCCATAGTGTAACAGGAAATTCAGGAATCACTCTCAGGCAAGTCTATCAGGATAACAAAGATTTTATTGGCATGCCAAGTTCAGTCCAGGTTCACCCGAAAAGACTGACCTCCCCTCCCTTTTTTACACAGACTTTTATAATCTCCAAGGTATGGAAAACGAAATACAGGTATAAGATCACTGGGGATTGGTCCTGGAGGGGCATGGATACCCAAAAACCGTGGATAATAGCAAACACCATTGAAAATAATGAGACTAACAGTTTAAAATAACATAGAGTTGCCTTGTAGGACTTAGAAAATAGCTAGAGACATTTTCTAGGAAGACTCTATGGTAGGTGTGCTGTTTTGTGTCCCGTGGATAATTAAATCAGTGGATAATGAATCAGTGGAAATGGGGGTCCTACTGTAGTATGGGTTTGACCAACTCATCTTCACGCAAGCCCATGGTCTTCTTCCCGAAACTGGGGGTTTTATTTGTGTGTGAGAGAGATGAGGACAGGAGGGAGCCTCTGCCACAAAGCTGGGCTGTATACAGTTGTCCCTCCGTATCTACGGATTTGGTATCCATGGATTTAAGTATTCACAACTTGAAAATATTCTTTAAAAAATAATAATCCAAAAAGCAAACCTTGATTTTGCCATCTTATTATATAAGGGACACCATTTTGCTATGCCATTGCATATAAATGGACTTGAGTATTCACAGATTTAGGTATCCACAGGGGTCCTCTAACCAAACCCCAGCGAATATGAAGGGACAACTGTATTTTCAATGCTTTTTTTTCCTATTCCTTTCCTTTTCTCTCTAATTTTCCACATCAGCTGTTCCTCTCTCTTCTCTGCCAAACACACATAGCTCACCAATTTAACATGGAGGGGAATGGAAGATTGGTGTCCAAAAAGGTAGATTTCTCTTGGTATTTTTTAAATCTATATAGACCTGTTTTCTCAGCCTCCTACTGGTCAAAAACTCAAAATTAATATATTCAATTAAGTCAGTTTGTTTCTACTGTCCACTTTCTCCCTCAATCCATGTTTAGCTTTCACTTTTACAGGGGGAATCCACAGGACACAAATAATCCAACTTGAAACTGGATTCTTTGCCATAGCTTTCCTATGGAATCCTGGTACTGGGTGCCTCACCAAACTACAAATCCCAGGATTCAATAGGAATTCAAGTTTCAACTTGGATTATTTCTCTAGTGTGGATGCCCCCACAGTCTTTTAGAATCTTTTTCTCCTTTCTTGTTTTGATTTCAAAAACCAAATCCACTTATAAATCGTTTTATACCACTTTCTTCTTACTTTACCTTTTTTTCAGCACATGGGTAAAGTGATCTAGTTTAGCATTCTTTCTGGTACCTTAGTCTTTCACACTTACAGTTTTACAGATTAAAAAGGTAGGCGGTGATGCTGTTGCTGAGACGCTCAGCTGCTATGCCCAGCCATGGAAAGCTTTCGATCCCCTCAGCTCCTGTCCCCGTTTGGTTCCCTTCTTGGGGTTTAAACCTCTGCTAGGTGCTGGCACCAGGTCCCCACAAGCCCTTCCATGTTCCCTTTAATGGGGGAACAGTTTGGATCCTTCAGCTGCTTCTTATGTTGATCCTAGCATGGGTATATAAGCTGATACTTGGCATCCACATGTTCGCCAAGCAGCTTTTCCCATCGCCATGCTACCGGAAGGTTTCAGAGAGAACTTCAACATCGTCTGCCAAGTTTACCTACTCAGCCTGGCTGCCTGCCATTGTCATCCTTCCATCACATCCCCCTTTCATCCCTTTCTGGACTGGGGTCCAAGTCTTCTGTCAATGGATTATGTGGTCTTCCCGAAATTGGGGGGTTTTTGGTGAGGAAGATGAGGACAGAAGGGAGTCACCACCAAAGCCGGACAGGGCTGAAAGAAAGCAGAGAGACTGAGGGGCTAAGGATAGCGGAGCACTGCAGATGGGCTGCGTGTCTTTCCTCCTCAGTCTCCCTTCCCCGCCATATATTTATTTATCTATTGCTCTTAACCTTTTCTTTACAAGGGACCTCCTTTAAATATATTTTGTTGCCGTGGACCCCCAAGACTTAACTCAAGATTTAAAACCATGATGATGACAACGACGATGATGATGATACTACAATGACACCATCCATTAAAGCTTCCCTCAGAGGCACTGGAGGGGGCGGGAAAACTTTTTTCCTGCTTCTTCCTGAAAGTTTGTGGCTGGATCGTATTGAATGGCAATATGGAGGCCAAGCTAGCTAGCCAGCCAGCCTTTGCCTTGGTTCCTGTCACGTGGCCACTACACTGCAGGGAGGAGGTGGGCCAAGCAACCTTCAAGCCTTCAAGGACCCCCTGTGAGGACATGTGGACCCCTGGGGGTCCCCGGACCCCAGGTTAAGAACTGCTGATCTATTGCATTTATATTCCCTCCCAGAGATTAGTCTTCATAATCCTGTGAGGAAGGTTACGATGGACTCCCTCAAAGTCATCCTGACACCTTCAACTTAAAATTGTATTCACTTATTTAATTTATAAGCTGCCTTTCTCCCAGAATGGGACCCAAGGCAGCTCACAAAAACATAAAATATATACAATTTAAAAATATTACAATTAAAAGTTGAAAACAATTAAAATCATCACAATTTAAAATTATATAAAACATGCAATTTTTTAAAAACTTAATTACATTCACACTTTTACCCCCTTCCCTGAGCAGTTTACATGGCAGTGCTTTGCCCCACTTTGCCAATAGCCCCTGTGAGGTACATGGGGCTGCGTGTGGCTCATCCCAGATCAGTTATATGGCTCCATAAGAACTAGAAGCTAGATTTTCAAAGATCCAGTCCAACCCGAAACCACTAGACCATACTGCATTCCCCCATCCACCCAGATACTATAACCTTGGATCTGTTAGTTGATTACTTGGTGATCTGCAGAAGATCATCAAGGATTTCTCACTTCCTGGATATTTAACTGAAATCTGATGTTACCATCCCCACCCCTATTGCATTTGTATTCATAGTTCCTAGAATCTCTGTTTTGTAAAAAGTCAAACTCCACCTTTATAGTCCTGCAACAAGAACTATAAAGTCAGTAAAATGAGTATCCAGCTTGTGGGGGCAATTAGCTAACACACATTGGAAACTGCTTAATGCAGTGTAGATGTGTAAATTGCTATTGCTTAAAACAATTTGTAAGCCGCTCTGATAGCCTTGTGGCTGAAGAGCGGGGTATAAACAAACAAACAAACAAACAAACAAACACACACACACACACTATCCAGGCCTGACCCTAAATACTTACACACACCAGAGAAGTCTACAGACAGAACTACCGTGCCACTAAAATAATCTCATAACCAGTGTGTTCGGAAAAGTAACGCATAGGTTCGACAGGAATTTCACAGCTCTTAATCTGATCTAGGTGAATAGTATTAGTGTTATTATACAGTCACATCATTATAGATGGGAACTGGCGGCTGAAGAGCGGGGTGGTAATAATAATAATAATAATAATAAAAAAAAAAGAAACCAATCTCCCATCTTTGACCATGAATACAAGTGTAACTATAATTACAGTACATTTCTTCTGATGCTTAGAGCCTTGTTCTGTCTATATAGTATAGGTTATTCTCTATACCTTCCCTTCATTTGCTTTATTGCTTCTCCCTAAATATTATGGGCCTATCCAAATTGCCTCTCCTCAAGCACCAGTCTCATCCCTCCCTTTCCCACATGTCATCTCCTTTCTTGTTCTCTTCTATAGGACTACTATTTACAGAATTAGTTAAGATTGCTGACAGACTTCCTTTATAAGACTGCCACATCCTCATAGATGGGTCATGTTTAGAGGAGCAGTTCTCTATTCTCTACTCAGTCTTACGTCCATCTTCCCTGAGGAAGAGTCAGACATACATCCTACTCATCAATACTTTGTGACTGTATAATCCAGGGGTGGCAATCACGTGGCCCTCCAGATGTTGTTGGGTTGCAAACCATAGCATTCTTCACCATAGACTACACTGGCCAGCACTGCTGGGACTTATAGGCTGCTGAAACACTGCAGAAATAATCCAGTTTGACATTGCTTTAAATGCTCAATGCTATGGAATTCTGGGGTTTGTAGTTTTGTGAAGTATTTAGCCTTTTCTGTCAGAGAGCTCTGGTGCCACAACAAACTACAAATCCCAGGATTCCATAGGATGGAGCCATGATAGTTAAAAGTGGTGTCAAACTGCCTTATTTCTGCAGTGTGTCAGCTGCCATAGATCCCTGGTGTAAGCCAATTCTGATAGAAAAACATTTGGTTGAAGCAAATGTACGTGTTCCAAGGTGTGAAAAGCACTTTTGGCAAAAGATAATGCTAGTTCATCTCATAGGGCACAATATTCCAGTCATCAAGATATACAAGGTGAGATAACTGTACAGAATTTATTTTAGGAACTCTGCTCCTTTAGGTGCAGGAACATAAAACACTTCAGTTAGGCTGCTCATATGAACTAGGACATAGGAACGTGGTGTAGTTGTTTGAGGGTTGGACTATGAGTGGAGACCAGAGTTCAAATTCCTGCTTAGCTGTGGAAACCCACTGGGTGACCTTGGGTAAGCCACACACTCTCAACCTCAGAGGAAGGCAAACGCAAAACTCCTTCTGGCCAAAAAAAACCCCAGTCATTGGTTTGCCTTAGGGTTGCCATAAATCAGACACAATTTGAAGGCACCGGACAACAAATAATCTAGGAATAAAGCCAGCTCTGAGTGTTAGTGTTCATAAGGAGCAGCTACGCCTAACTTCTGAACCCAGGATTAGCCTTGAGCCAGTATTCTCAGACATTTCAGCAGGGATTAATAGCTTTTAAGCAATCCTTTTGTATGGCCACCAGTTTCTTCCTGCTGCATGGCAAAGCACACTGGGTGTGTGGCCTTCAGGCAAACAGACATTTGAAAGCACTAAATAAAGCAATTTCTAAAACAAGCTCCCACTGGTGCACATTTAGAGCCAAGCAGGCCCTTAAGTAGTTAATAATTATCCTACTTGCAATTTGAAGGCAAAGGAGAAAAGTGCCAGATTCATCCTTTCCTGCAACATTGGAGATGGTGTGGGTGTATTTGTGTACACCCATGTGTGGCACTCCTATCCAGATTAGGAGCACATGGGGGAGTAGTATTTCAACACTTCTTGGCAAGGTAGATTAAGGCTAATTAAGCATACATGAACACATACAAAATTCTTGTCTTGGTTTGGCTTGATCACAAGAATGTTAATTTTGGCTTGTTCTTGTTGTTTTCAAAGATATATGCTTGGTATGCATGATGGGGACAAGTTAGGAAGACTTACCTCTTGGAGCCAGAGGTCCTACAGAGAAGTAGTTCTTAAACTGTGGTCCGCAGACCCCCAGGGGGCCACAATGTCCTCACAGGGGGTCCATGAAGGCTTGAAGGCTGCTCAGCCCACCAGCCACAAACGTGCAGGAAGAAGCAAGAGAAATGTCTTCCCTCCTCTTCTATGGAGTCTCTGAAGGAAGGTTTAATGGATGGTGTAATTGCATTATTGTTGTTTTATATCATTATTTTTATTTTGTGGGGGGGGGGGTCTACAGGAATGAAAGATATTTAAAGGAGGTCCCTGGTAAAGAAAAGGTTAAGATCCACTGCTATAGAGCTTCCTCCACAAATCTGAGCTTTCTGGTTAACTGACAGTATTGTGCTCTCACCTGTAGATATCACAAACAAATGGGAGATAGACTAAAGGGAGGGGGTGTTTTGGCTTTAAAAGAAAGGCAGATTCCTAAAACAGAAAAATGCTTTAGATTGATTGGTAATGTTGTGAAATAGATAACTTTTATTTTTAATGGAGCCCTAGTGGTGCAGTGGTTAAATGCCAGTACTGCAAGCCACCACGTTGCAAGTTTGATTCCAGCGGGCTCCAAGGTTCACTCAGCCTTCCATCCTTTCGTAGGTCGGTAAATTGAGTACCCAGCTTGTGGGGGCAATTAGCTAACACACATTGGAAACTGTTTAATGCAGTGTAGATGTGTAAATAGCTGTTGCTTAAAACAATTTGTAAGCCGCTCTGATAGCCTTGTGGCTGAAGAGCGGGGTATAAATAAATAATAAAAATTAATAATAATAACTTTATTTTTGTACCCCGCTTTTTGCCTATTAGGCAATCAAGGCGGCTCACAACAATTGGATATAAAAACAAATCCATAATAATAGTAATAACTTAAAACAATTTTGTTATGTTCTTCAGTTTAACTGTAAAATGAAATAAGACAGAATTGAGGCAAATGTAGGGTTGTTCCAGATTTCAGAGGGGTAGCCATGCTATTGTGTTGCAAGCAGAATCAACAAAGAATCCTGTGATATTTCAGAAAGACTATCATGTTTACTGTGGTGGGCAGTTGGCTCTTGCGAGCTGAAGAGTGAAGAGGAGTGGCACAGCCCTGAAGAGTGAAAAGCTGAAGAGGGGTGGCGCAGGAGGCTCCAGAAGGCAGCAGTGGAGGAGCGGCGTGGCAATAGAAAGAGCGGCATGGTGGGGGAGAAGCCCAGGAGGGAGCCTCGGAGGAGCCGGGAGAAGCAGAGGTGAGTGGCGGCAGAGGTGGTGGCAGCAGCAAGGGACGGATTCTGTCTGTTTAGGCAATAATGACAGATTCTTCATTCAGTTTTGGCACATCAACACCCTCAACAGGAGCCATGCTGTCCAAAGACATGTCATCGGACCGCAGTGATAAGGCCGTGGAATCAGACATTTTCCTGCCCAGTTGCAGCATCTCCACCAGAAAGGACACCATTCAGAAAATTCAGCAGGCCAAAAAGGCTGTGCTTTAAGCTGCAGAGGACAAATACAAGGTAGCCTTTGGGAAAGATCCAGTTGCAAAGAAGTTGGTGGAGGAGGAGGAGGAACAGAGGTTGATGAGAACAAACAGAGGCTGAAGGCCCAGAAATGCCACCATCTTGTTGATCTGAGGAGACAGGAGAAAAAATATAGCCTGCTCCTGAAGCAGGGGGACGAGGCCCAGGAAAAGCTGACCCAGGTGCTGGAGGAGGCCGCCAGGAAGACTGTGCACAGGCGGAAAATGGAGGCACAGGATTGAGCGGTCCACGGACCAGGTGATCAAGCCCATTAACATTGAGGCCTTGTCAAAGTGGGTGGGGAACATCCCAGCCAAGGTGGTGCATGGCGATAGGTGACCCATGTTTCAGACCCGTAAAGAAGAATAGACAGTACAATGGCTCTATACACACTGATTTTTGTGCTTCGCCTCAGATGTTTATTACTCCAGACTCTTTTGTAAAGTCTTCCAAATGCGCTATATGCCTTTGCTAATCTGTGATCGATCTCTTTGTCAATCTTGGCGTTTGAGATGAGGCTTCCCAGTTAGGTGAACTGCTGAACGGACTTAAGCACAGATTTGCCTACGGCAATGTGGGGATGGTGGTGTTCCTCCTATGGTGCAGGCTGGTAAAGAACTTCCATTTTCTTCAGGTTGACTTCCAGCCCAAACAGCTCTGCAGCTGTTGCAAAGCAGGATGTTAGGCGCTGCAGAGCTGCTTTTGTGTGGGCAACAAGGGCAGCGTCATCAGCAAAGAGCAGGTCATGGACTAGATAGTTTAGAGTCTTAGTGCGAGCCCTCAGACGGCTTAAGTTAAACAAGCTACCATCAGTATGGTAACATATATAGATGCCGTCTTCTTCTTTGAGCTCTGCCGTAGCCCTTTGGAGCATCATACTGAAGAAGATTATAAATAAAGTTGGAGCAAGAACACAACCTTGCTTCACTCCATTAGTTATTAGAAAGGGCTCTGAAAGAGCATCGCCATATCTGACTTGACCGTGCTGGCCCTCGTGTAGCAAGATAATCATTTTAAGGAATTTGGGGGGACATTCTAGTCTTTCCAGGATCTGCCACAGACCTTTTCTACTCACAGTGTCGAAGGCTTTGGTGAGGTCAACAAATGCTTTCAAAATATAAAATACGATGGCACTGTGTGCTGTACAAAGTTATTCACTGTGGTGTAAGCTTTTGTGGGCAAGTGATAAAGTCTCAAACTGCTAAAATGGAATTTATATTCAGATTTGACAGTGTCAGACTTGAGCCTGCATTGAATGGAAAGAAATTATCTAGTTAAGTACTCATACAGCCATCATCAGACTTTGTGAATTCTTTTCCTATTGGGAGTAAATCCCATCTACTCCAGTTTTATCTTTTAACCTTTTCAGATAAAATGGAAAGGGGTGGTGTGGAAATGAAGGAATCCAGCAGCCCTTTTGAGATTAGTTGGTTTATCTGACCTCATTTGAGCTTCTTGGATATCAATTAACTTCTTCAGGTACACTAATGGAGTTGGAGGTACAGCCAAGTAAAGTAGAGCTATGGGGTTGGGGCTAAAACATAACAGGATACAGAAAGATGCAAATTGTGACCTTTTCTATGACCCTTGTTTGTATTTGACTAACAGAAGTACACCTATCTCACTTCAGCTTACATATGAGGTGGGTGTGCTTGATCCTGTTAACTTTTATGGCTTTGCCAATGGCTACTGATCAGATCTTAACTTCATTTGATTTGTGTATCTACAGAGGGTGTACACTGGCTTCAGGATTTTCTGAATAGTTTTATGCCACCAGGCCTTTGCTGACAAATGAGGATTGGACTGCTGGTGCTCCTGTTTTTAAGATTTATTTTAATTTAATGTTTTTTTTAAATGTTTTATTATTTATGTGGAATTTTAATAATATAATAGTTTAATCCTTTTAAATTCTTATTTATTGTACTATGTTTTTAGCTAGTGTTGCTTTAAATGTTGTGAGCCACCTTAAGTCCCACCATAGGGAGAAAGTGGGATATAAATAAATAAAATAATAATAATAAATAATGTTTTAAGCTCATCAGGTAAAAGAAACAGGGTCCCATTTTCTACCCTAGATGCATATATAATGATCAACAACTTCAGGGGTCACTTCATGTATCTGAGAAGTAAACTTGCCGGGGAAAATATATGCTACGTTAAAAAAATTAGTCACCATAACATCAAAAGAACTAACATTTCAAAATTGAAAGAACAGTTTAAATCAATAGTATGGTACCTTAAAGACTATTAATTAAAATATGTGTTTCCATGGACTGTAGTCTATGTCATCAGCTACATAAAGTGGTATCCACACTTTTAGTTAAAACTTTAACAGCTTATAGTTCATTAGGAAGTTCCTATCACTTGAGATATAAATCAGTATAAGTTTTATCACACTCTTCATGTTAATTGGCTTAACTAGTGCCAGAATATCTGTCTTATCACTTAACAGTTTGTGACTGGCTGCTGCTAAGAATGTGATTGTTACTGATAGTACTTTCTGCATTTAATTCTCCCCTGACCTGTCTATAGTCCTTTCTCCAACCATATACACCATCTATGTGCCTAAAATTCTGGATAACACTTCAAATGACATGGGTTATTGTTCACAAATGCTCATAATACAATGAATGTGTTCATTTTTTAAGGTACCACAAGACTTATTTTTGCAACAACAGACTAACAGGGCCACTGTAACACCAACATTCACACTAAATGCTCTATACATAGGTCAGAGAGACTCAGAACTAGACAACTCTGAGTATTTATTGAAGAATTTGTCCTCTCTCCACCCACCCAAAAACGCACGCAGCTAGTCAAACAACTCAGCAAATTAGTGCACAGGGAAAATAAACTTGGATAGTGGGCATGAAGAGTGACTGCTTTAAAAAAAAAAGACCAAAAGTCATGGAATATACACAGAAAATTCTAACTATTCTTTGTTATTCTTATTTACCATCAACTTCAACTTATGGTTATTCTATGAATGAGAGACCCTGTCATTAACAGCCCTGCTAAAGTTTTGCAAACTGAAGGCCATGGCTTCATCGACTGAATCAATCCACCTATGTTGTGGTCCTCCTCTTTCCTTACTGCCCTCCTCATTACTGGGCATTCTTGTCTTTTTACAGTGAGTCGCTTCTTCTCATGGTGTGTCCAAAGTGTGACTGCCTCAGTTCAGGCATCTTGGCTTCCAGTGAGAGATCAAGCTCGATTTGTTCTAGGACCCATTCATTTGTTTTTAAGATGTCCATGATATCTATAGAACTCTCCTCCAGTAGCACATTTCAAATGAGTTTATTTTCTTTCTGTCAGCTTTCTTCACTGTCTAGCTTTCACAGCCATACACAGAAATTGGAAATACCAGGGCATGGATGATTCTGACTTTGACATTTAATGATACATGTTTACATTTGAGGATCTTACTTACTTAAGCCTGAAACTATTTTAGGTCAGAGAATGAGAGAATCCACTGCTGGCTGAAGAGAGTAAATGGTAGGAAAATGTCCCAGGTGCACTCCTGTCTGCTAGGGTCACCTTGTGTTCCAGTCAACTTTTTCTCCAGGTACATCACGTTGGGGGATTCCTATATTTCTTTTGCACATCCATATACACAGTCCAGAGCAGGGATGGAGAACTTGAAACTCTCTAAATGTTTGGATCCCAAAAGCCTCACTGAATGCAAACAGTAATCTAAAAGATCTGGAAAGCCAAACCTATCCTTTTGTAGTCCATTCAATGCCTGAGGTCAACATCTTTGTGCCAGTATAAATTACTAGATGAGACTTGGTAGAAATACAGCAGATGCAATCTTTTTTCAGGCATGGAACCTATTCAGAATTAGGCTTTCCTTAAGACATGACATGACATTTTAGGGTAGGAATCAAGTGGCCTTCCAGGCAATGTTGGGCTGCCACCCTCAACATTCCTCCCCATTGGCTATGATGATTAGGGCTGATGGAAGTTGTGTTCCAATAATATCTTAGGGCTACACAATTCCCACTTGCTACAAGCACAAGTAGAAAACCCGGCTTTTCAGAAGGCTTTTGGTATTTGATAAGCGACAGCAGCATGTCGCTTATCATTGTACAGTTACAGTGCATTCTGAATAAATGTCACTCCTGCAGTGCCAGCAGCACCATCTACTGGCAGTTATATTGTCTGCACTGTACAGCTGTTTGTAATTGTCTGCAATGTTTGTCTGTATTGATTTCTGACTTGTACTGATAACCTGCTTGTATTGTATTGTATTATATTGTATTATATTGTAATGTATAACTTACTTGAATTGTACTGAATTGTATGTGATGCATTGTGATGTTGTACCCCGCCTGGATCCTGAGGGGAGAGGCGGGTAATAAATAACTCAGTATATTATTATTATTATTATTATTATTATTATTGGCTGAACCAATTTCTGATTAGCGTTTTACTTCTCTTGCACTGGGTTTTTCCTACTTTAAATTGGCTGTTATATTTCAACAAAAACTGCTTTTGATCTTATAGGTTTCTTGTTGAGGTGGGGTGGTAATAATGTATGCTAACTGGTTTAATATATGTTAAGTCTCCTCAACTTTTTAAAGAACAGAGTTTTATATATATATATATATATATATATATATATAATGCAAAATACTGTGATAAAAAAAATCTGCACTATGCACAGTTGAAATCTGAGGCCTGTTTAAATATCATTTAGGCACACTTGCATATTTTCTTGTTTTCCATAAATCAATATTTCTGCTAGTCATGGAATGGAGCAAACGATATCGAAGTCTGAAGCCTCACTCCTTACCAGGACAAATATACTTAAGCAATCCCTCAAGCTAAGATTTCATCAGGCTTTGTATACACTCTCAATTGTATGTTCAAAACACCAAGGATAAAATTTAAAGTATGTTCATTGTCATCATTGCTTACATTCAACCTAGTATATTTCCTTTCAAAATTGGAATGATGCCAATCAAAACAGGCAACAGGGAAGGATTTTCCTGCAAAGACAAACTCTGTTGCTAACCTGTAGGATTTCAACAAGTGGTCTCACTTTTCTTTTCTCACAGTGGCACAGAGATGTGAAGGCTATCATTCCTTCCCTCCGCCCAAAGCAGATGGGAGACAGGAAGATGGTTTCCTCCTTAAAAAGAAATTGTTTTACATTTTTTCCCCCTGGACCTCACATTTCTGTACTGAGAACTGTGTGAACAGTAATGCAAAAGGAGCTGAACATGCCTTCTGGCCCAGTCATCACAAAATTTGAGATAAAATTCTATTCTTAAGGATATTTAATATGAGCAATGATACATCTACAGTATGATTCAATCCCCCCCCCCGCCAAAAAATCCTATTCATTAAGTAGCAAACATTTAAATGTGTTGACAGGACCATGGCAGAGACAGACAGAAGGGCTAGGTATTTGGGGTTGGGGATGGGGGGGAATGCAATTGTGCCTCTCTTTACACACTCTCTTTTTGGGTAAGCAAGTTAGGCCTTGCCTTGAACAATACTGCTGTTTTCAAGCGTACTGCCAAGCCTTGTTCAGGTACAAGGTCTGTCTATTAAATAATGAGACTGTGTTTCTACCTTTCAGACAAATCAGGGAGAACTGATTGTGGATGCTTGATTGGTGACCTTGAACATGTCTAAACCTGCATGACAAACATCAACACTCTCGGCTGTTCAGTCAATTGCCAGTTGTCATTTAAAGCAGCTGTGTTGTCTGTTGTGTGACGGAAAAATGCTAAGTTTAAAAGTTGAGCAACGTGACATTCTCCAGCAAATTGAGGCAGACCCAAACCTTTTTCAAAAAATCATCACTTGTGTTGAAACCTGGATCTTCCACTATGATCCTGAGACAAAGGAGATTTTCAGACCGCGTTTCAGCGTGCCTAGCGCGGGAGGAGCTTCCGGGAGAGGGACGGCGGTCTTGCGCAGCAGGGGGTCGTTTTCGGACGCCGCCGTCCCTCTCCCGAAACCATCCGTGTCACTTCCATGAAGCTTCGGAAGCCGCAGAGCCATATTTTAATCACGGAGGTTGCCCGTGATTAAAATATGGCGCTGAGGCTTCCGAAGCTTCACGGAAGTGACACGGATGGTTTCAGGAGAGGGACGGCGTCATCCGAAAATAACCCCCTGCCGCGCAAGACCGCCGTCCCTGTCCCGGAAGCTCCTCCCGCGCTAGGCACGCTGAAACACGGTCTGAAAATCTCCAAAATGACAGTCAATGCATTGGAAAACACCATCATCACCAAGAATGAAAAAAGCCCATCAAAGCAAGTCCACATTCAAAGCCATGCTGATTGTGGGGGTTTCTTGACATCAAGGGCATAATTTTGGCAGAATGGGTTCCAGAAGGCAGCACATTATTATAAGGAAGTTTTCACAAAGCTGAGAGAAAGAGTCAGAAAAAAAGGCCAGAACTGTGGAAAAATGGTTTCATTTGTCATCAAGACAATGCATCGGCTCAGACAGCATTTTCTGTGAAGCACTTTTTGGCCGATAAACGCATTACGACATTTGAACATCCTCTATATTTGCCAGATTTGGCACCATGCGACTTTTTTCTTTTCCCTAAAGTGAAATTGGTGCTTAAAGGAACACATTTTGAGTCAACTGATGCAGTATGAAGAAAACAGAAGATGTCTTGACACATCTGACAGATACTGATCTGCTCCACACCTTCGAACCGGGGAAAACAAGACTGCTCTGGTGTGTGAGTTTGAACAGGGAGTATATTGAAGGGGACAAACACTAGAATTTGTAATACATATAAATAAAGATGGGTTATTGCACAAGTCTCATTATTTAATAGACAGACCTCGTACAATGAAGCGCATATATATATATATATATATAGTGTATGTGTATATGTGTGTGTGTATATATATATATATATATATAGTGTGTGTGTATGTATATATATATATATTGTGTGTATATATATAATGTGTGTGTGTATGTGTGTATATATATATTGTGTATATATATTCTTAATGTTGGGTTTCATAAAAGGTTATGAGGAAAGAATAAAACATTGTATTAAGAACACTGAATCACTGCAGAGTCAGTGGTCTAACAGAGGGGTGAGCAGCTGTGGGAGCTCAGGGGACCGCATTAGCCCTGCCAAGGAAACGTTGGAGGGCTTCAATCCCATTGTAAAAAATCTCTCTTTTTTGCCCCAGAATCCCCTTCTGGAGGTGTGGGGCATTTTAGCTGTATTTTTTTGGCTCTCCTGGGCTCAAGAGAGGCCTTTGTTTACAACAGGAAGTGACCAGAAGTTATTTCCTGTTTTTAAATAAATCCTCTCCTAGGTCTAAAATAACCAGGCAGTCCCAAAATATGGTGAAAATACCCCCATGCTCCCTACGGGGTGGGGGGGGGAAGCATTAACTGATCCCTGGGAACTACATGCAGCCTGCACTTTACTCACCCTTGGTCTAATACAAGGGTAAGAATCATGACACCCTTTAGATGTTGGTGGACTACAGCTCCCAGGATTCCTCACCATAAGCTATGACAAATAGGGCTGCAAGGATGTGTTGTCCAACAAGGCCACATGATTCCCAAAATTGGGCTAATCATTGCTTGAGATGACCTCAAGTTATTCCAAATTAGTTCATTTTCATACTCTCAGACTGATATACAGTAGGCCACTGGTATCCACTGGGGTTTGGTTCCAGGACCTACCGTGGATACCAAAATCTGTGGATGCTCACGTCCCATTGTGTACAGTGGCATAGTAAAATGGTGCCCCTTATATAAAATGACAAAACCAAGATTTGCTATTTGATTTTTTTTTTAAATGGAATATTTTCAAGCCATGGATGATGGAATCCATGGATGCAGGATCCGTGGATATGGAGGACCAACTATATTAAATATCTAGGATTAAATCCCACTGCACTTAGTAGGATTTGCTCCTGTGTAGGAGGCCAGAGGACTGCACTGTCAGAATCTTCTGTTCATTAAAAGCAGAGAACACTCCCAAGTCATGTGACAAAACAAATACTGAATGCAAATTATATTCTGTAATTTTGGACTGGAAGAACCAAAGACTATTTTGGTCTAGCACTTCTCCTTATCATTATTATTATTATTATTATTATTATTCTCCTTCCTTTTGAAGGTGTTAAGAATGAAGAGAGAAAGAGAAAGAGAAAAACTATCCTGGACAGCCTGGGGAGGAAAAAAGAAATCAGGTCAATTGATTTCTTTCTTTCTTTTCTTGGCGTGTGTGTGTGTGTGTGTCAATTCCTACCTTTTTGAAAACACCTTCTGTTAACGTGCATCCCTGACTGAACAAGAGTGTGCAATTGGCATCATCAGCAAACACACACTTTCAGAGCACAGAACTGGACCAAGGCAAGGCAGAACATAGAATTATTTATTACTTGGGAGAAGCATGCTCTGCTATAGTCAAAACAAAGGAGAACTCAAATTAGAAGCCAAACCTACCTTTAAACCCTCTTTAAAACATCGTATTTTGCCAGCATAGCAGCAGCAGCCCATATTTCACCAGGTCTGAAAGATGACCTTTTTTCAAGTTTGTGTTTTTTAAAAAATCCCCTTTTTAAAAAGTTCTGTTTTAATAGAACTAAACATCACCAGAAACCATGAGAAAACAAATTTTAAAAATAGGAAAATTATTTTTTTACTCCAAAATTTCCTGTACCACATGTAGTGCAATGCAGCAAAAAGAAAACAAAAAACATTTTCCATTTGTAAAAATTCTGTCATGCAGCAAAAGAAAAACTCCGCCCTATCTCACTTGTTATCTTAGCACATGGTTGCTACCATAAATCTCAGCTGCATCTGTCGGCCTGGGCACTTGTTTGGGCAAAGTCAAGGCATGAAATCAGGACCAATTTAAATCATGTCATAAAAGCTCATTTTCAAGGGCCCAAGTCACAAGAGTAATTGAGAATTAACTAATGTCACATGACAGATCATGCTGGCTCACATCAGAGGTCCTCCCAAGATTTATTTCCATTCTAAGCTATAATTAGCCACCCTATCTTTTCCCAAACAAGCCAGCTTATATGCCATCTAATAGTAAAACAGAGAGAAACTGATCTCTTAATTAGCAAATCCCACCCCTCAGTAGCCTAATAAAATTCAGTTAGAATGTTTGATGAATCTTTCCAGAATCCATTTTGAATAAATACCTTGAAAGTGTTAGAAAAATAACACAAAACTAGAACAGATATTCAGACCTCAAACTCTACGTGTTTTAAACAGGCAAGTGTGCCACATCCTTGTGATTTCCCAGCCTCTCTCCGTCACCACCACACACAAAAAGTTCTAGAAGGTTAAAGACATCGCCCATGTGGTTTATGTTTCCAGGATGTTTAGGAGCTATGCACTTGTGGTGGACTTCCCAAAAGTTCAGATACCATTAGTATGGCTTGTAAACATTTCAAGAAACTGAAAAAAATGCATGGAACTTTTAACATACAGGTTGCCCCCTGTGTCTGTGGAACCAATATCCACAGTTTCACTTATCCATAGCTGAAAAGATAGGGACAGATACCATAGAATCATGATGGAAAATGTCTAGAGAGGCATTCTCTCTAGGAATTGCTTGGTCCTCCAATGCAACTCTATGGTATGTTTGTACAGAAAGGCATTTATTTTTATTTAATAGGGTTTGCTATGATCTATGATTTCACTATCCCCTATGGATTGGGGAGTGACCTGTATACACATATTGATTTGGGGCCACTTGCAGAGGCATCAACCACCACATCCATTAAAAAAACATATTAAAGAATTTAAGTGATTCTTCTTATCTGAGATAACCTGTGACTCTCATTCTAGTGCCCAGTAGAATTTAAGACTTGTGCTCAGAGGCTAACATGTTACAGAACAGACAGCCCATTCTTTATACCAGAGATGTTTAATTGCTCCCAAATTAAATACAGGCAGGCACGGGGGGGGGAGCACTTCTATCCCAACAGCTGCAAGAGGATGTAGTGACAAGAAAAGCCCAACATCACTGCCCAGTGTTTAAGCTCTTCTCACCTGACGTACAATGTTTTCCCAAACACTTTAGGGATTCCACATGGTCCAACACCCACCACTGCTCTTCTCCAGTAACCCTAAAGACTGGCAAAGACAGCTCTCTCCTTGTCCATTTATGTTGTGATCTTTTTCCAGAAGGAACAGGACAAGGTCAGCTCCAACAACTTAACCCAAGCTATCGCCCGCTGTATTCCACCCCCTCCCCAGTTCTCACTAGGAAATTGCTGGATGCTAAACTATAATCCACACAAAATGGTTGTTTGAGCATTTTGTCAGGAATGAGAATGGTGCAAAGAGCAACAAGATGGAGAGGAAAAGTAACCATAACTTTTTATGCCAAACCCAGACCTAGAGAAATTCTACTGTCAACTTTTGAGAGGAAACAGACATGCTCCTTAAATTATATAAAGCCCTTTTGGAAAACCTCTAGGGGTGCATGACTAACCTAGCTTGCATCTACATTGTGTTGGTGTGGTCACCAAGGAATTCAAAAAGAGTTATGAAGTGATAAACATACTGGTCAGCAGTTGCAATGGACAGTAGCTAGCACCTTCTTGATAGGTATCAAGAGTATCTTTTCCTCCTTTAGCAGAGTGGGGGAAATGGACCTGCCCTTCCAGATCCAGAGAGTCAAACTGGTCAGCAAGGAGGACGGACATGGACAAAAAGGCTCCCACTACCAGGAGCACAAAAACACTTACCCATTACAGATTTTTCACTTACAAACTCCTTGTGAGGTAGGTGAACATTTTCCCCATTTTGTACAAACAGAAGTGAAACAGAAAAGGCTCTGTGATTTTGGCAAAGGCTCCAGCACCAAAGCGGGCATCCAAGCCAAAACAGAAGCTAACTTCGCTGCAGACACAAACTTTTCCCCTTCTGAAAATGTGGTTTCCCTTCCCAGCTTGTGACTGGATTGCTTAATATCAAAAAACAACTTTGCCTTCAATAAGAATACCTTCTCATATCAGTCCTGACCTTGGGTCACTGACCTCTGTTTCTGCATCTCCTGCATTACCAGCTGACCCCTGAATCAAAGAATGGGATGTTACCTGTACATACAGCACTCCAGGAAAGCCAAGGGTTTGGGAGAAATTTGGTTTCACAGGACCTCTTTTACACAACTCAGAATTGGTTCCAACCCAAGGCTGACCTGGAATTTGCATGCATTTGCTCATTACCAACAACATTAACAGTGAGCCTGCTGCCCCAGTGGATCCCTCATTTATACATTCCCCCTCACCCCACACTCTCTCTGTCTCTCCATCCCTCCAATACATACACACACATATAAAATGTGGGTGTATGTGTGCACATATGTACATGTATATACATATATGTACACACATACGTGCACAGAATCTCAGAAATACCTTAAAGCATTACACAGGTCTTTGGCTTTTCCTACAAGTTGTTCCAAGCACGGCCTGCATGATGTGCCTTTTCAGGGATAGATGCTAAGTACACAGATAAATAACAATGAGATTGTCAATCAACTTGGATTTGCAGGTCCCACACACACACGCCATGCACCAGATCTTGCTCTTGCTCCCCCACCTCATCAGGCAAAGCCTGACACCGAGGCCCTTCTTCCTCTCGGAAGCAGGGAGCAGAGGCATCTCTTTCTCACGGGGGCTGCCACGTCAGTTTTGCTCTCCCTCAGATGACTCCTCTTCTGCTTCCTCCAGCCACTGGATAAACTTCTGAAGCTAAAGGAAGAAGTATCAAAGATTATGGGCGGGGAAAAAACAATGGTGGTACCTACCCAACAGAAGATCAGTAGTTTCAGACATCTTTATGATAAACAACCAGATAAATAATTGGAAAATGGGGGTGGAAGTACACAGAGAAACTGATAAACACATTGTGATGAACAGAAAGGTGAGCAAATGGGATGAGAGTATGGAGATTTTCAAACTACACTGTTATAGTATTACTATTCCACTTTAACTGTTCTCGCTTCCTCCTGTGGAATTCTGGGGTTTGTAGTTTAGTGAGGCCTAAGATCTCTCTGGCTGAGAGTTGTAAATGCCCCTCCCTAAACTGCAAATCCCAGGATTCAAGAGGAGGCAGCCATAGCAAATAAAATGGAATAGTAACACTATTAACAGTGTTGTCTGAAAATCTCCTATGAAAACCAATCCCAGAGCAGGAGACTGAAATGGAAGGGGTTTCTGTATGTTTGAAGTGATGCATGACAGTGAGCCAGGGAGTTCAGTTGATTCTGGTAGTGTGAATGGCCTGGAGCAGAAGGCTCCATGTGTGTGCTGTATGTTTGAGGTTTGAATTTAATAAGGTTGGGTGCAAGGGGTTGGAAGTCTGAATGAGGAGGTTGATTGGACAAAGAGTGAAAGAGTCTGAGGGATAAGAGAGGATATTATAAAGGTTCAAGAACAATCTGTGCTAAGACATTTGAGTTGGGTTACTATTAAGAGTGGCTACTGAAAAGTGACAGTCTGCTCAGACAGTGAACCATTATAAGCACAAAATTTCCAAGTTACTGTACAGTAGGACCTTCGTATCCACTGATTCATTGCCCACTGATTCAATTCTCCACGGGACATAAAACAGCACACCTACCATAGAGTCTTCCTAGAAAATGTGTCCTCTCTAGCCATTTTCTAAGTCCTCCAAGGCCTAGAATGGTATTTTAAACTGGAGATCCCACTGTTTTTCAATGGCGTTAGCTATTATCCACAGTTTTCGGTATCCACGGGGCATCCCAGAACCAATCCCCAGCGGATACAGGGTTCCTACTGTACATCTTACTCCCTTCAATAAAGTTACCCTATGTTGTTTGATCAACTACAGACTCTTGGCCATTAATTCAACCTATAGATAATAAAAGGCATGCTACAAAAGAAACACAACCCACAGATTTGGGATAAAAAGTACATCGCTGGTTCAGGCAGAAAGAACTATGGGAACCATAAAAGTTGAGGTGGTAGTAACAGAGGGTGAAGGCGGCCAGGCTGAACATTGAGGAAAAGGGGCTGTCACGCTGACGTTTGCTCTTGACCACCTTGTTGTGAGCTGTCACATAAATAGTTGGTGGCAGCATCACACACATGTCCATATATTACTCAGTATCTCACTGTTTGGTGAGTCACCCACTCAGTGATGCACACATAAAGTCTGCGTATACAGAATGAGCTGGCAGGACAGATTGCATTGTTTCAGGCTACAGATAATTGTGGGTCATATTTTTTTTTAATATCCTCATTTTTAAAACTCTCTACAAGTTAAAGACATACAAGACAGAGATTGGGATAGTTCCAGGCTGGTGAGCTAGCCATTTCATATAGGGGGGCATTCAAAGATGTCTCTATCACTTTAAGAAAAATATCTTCACCACCATTTGAACTTGGCATGATTCAATCAAGATTCTACCACCTCATTCTACTGCATGTTCAAACCTGGCTGTGTTAACCAGCTCTACCTGAAAGCAAGTACTGTGGATCATCTCAGGCAAAATTTCAGCCAATCATGTTTATTATTTAGTATCCTGCTTTTCTCCTAGATGGGACCCAAAGTGGCTCACACCATATGTTAAAAACAATACAGGTGTTTTATGTATAATGACTGTTTTACACATGAAAGCTGTTACTTCATGTTGCAGTCAGTAACTGATGAATACACATTTGTGAACTTATTCTAAAGGCACAGGCTTTTTAAAAACAAAAGAAATAAATATCAGTCTGGTGAAAACTTCACTGTAGTGAAAGCAGGCCAACAGTGAAGTAAGATGTGAATACCTTGGATCTAGAGAGAAACCCCTTCGTACACCACGCTGCACAAAACATCTGAATATCATGCACACAAAAATGGGTTCTGTGCACAAAATCATATACACAAAAATGGTCAGCGCACACAAGAGACAATGGCTGCTCTGAAGTGCCTTTTGCGACAAAGCATATTTTGAAATAAAAGCCTTCACTGAAGACAGCCTACACCCCATATTTAGCATGTTCCTGAAAACAGAAGTCTCCCTCCACTGTAATAAACCTCAAGTGCTTAAAAATTAATATTGCTGCTCCCTAGCAAACAGTCTAATACACCAAAAGCTTCAATCCTGGACTGTTCCAGTAAGTTCCACTGATACCAGTGGCACTACTAGGCCTTGCTATGTGTAGAAATGTTCCCTAGCAGAGGAGTACTCTGCTAGGGAATAAGGAGGAATACTCATTCAGGTTACACAACATGGTGCACCCCAGATGTTTCGCCTCCTCCTGGGCTAGACAAAGGAGTGACAACAGCAGTTGATATAGTCTTGCACCCATCCCAAGGACTCACCCGCTGGTTTTTACGAAGCTGTCTGCCTTTATCTGATATGTCCCGTTGAGAAAACCAGGTGAGAATCATTTCTTCTGCTAAAATTTCCAGCTGGTAGAAAGTCATCAGCACCTGCAAGAACCGGAGCACAGGGGCTTATGCTGTATTCTGTTTATTCTGAATCAAGTGCAATTCATGGTAAGAAGACAACACCAGTTTAACTTTAGTGTCCTGACTAGCTGAATGGATGGTGGGAAAGGGACTGGGGCGTGGTACAAAGGCAAGGAAGGGAAGGACAGGGGGCCAGTACAGGAGAAAAGACTCACATAAACCTATACCAACATCTCATACACCACAAAATATTGCCAGCATGCTAGAACACACACAACTGTCACAGGATAGTATGAAGAACAGGTACCAACTGGTTGCAGAGACCTGTCATCACCCTTATGCTGATGGAGGGGCAAAGACATTTATTTATTTACTTATATCCTAAATCATTTTAACTCACAAGAGAAAACATGAGGAAATACTGTAATTCAAGCAGACTTAAAGCATATTCAGGAGTTGGATAAACTAAACAAGACAATTAAAATCAGGTAAAAACTACTTAAAGCCATAATGCAAGTTCAGATTTGGACAAAATCAATTAGACCCCAAAGGCTTTAAACCATGTTTTGACTTGGTGCCAGAATGACAACAGCATTGAAACTAATTGGATTTCTAATGGGAGACGTGGGCGCCGCAGCAGAGAAAGCCCTGTCTCACACCCTGCCACAGTGTATTCCCCACTGCTGGAAGACAGATGAGGGCCCTTCCAGCATACCTCAGTCCTCAGGCAAGCATATACAGGAAAGGTGCTCCTTCAAGTATCATGGTCCCAAACTCATAGAGCACTAGCAATGAGCCCTTAGAGGAAGTCTGAGCCTATTTACTATTACTGCAGATGCAACCCTCTCCACAACAACCCAGAAGACAAGCACACCCCGGAGCAGCAAAGCAAAAACTGTGCTTTCCAACACACACGGTAGGCCTTTTCAATTTGCGGTTTCAATTGCCCATGGATGGCAGTATCCATGTGCACGCTGCCGCCATTTAATAATATGGGGCACAACCATCCATGTTTTTTGCCATATGCGGGGGTCCCGGAACCGAACCTCCGCGGATCCGGCTCACAGTTTTTGAAAAAGCACGGGGAAATCTGCAAAGGCTTTTATCGCATTGTTTTTGCTGTTTTGCCCCCATTTGCGCTGGATTCTGTTTAGACGGGTAGGATTCCCAGCAAATTCCATGAGGGGTATTTTCACCATTTAGATGGGTCCAATGATCATCATCATGGCTGTATAAGCGAGGAGTTTTGGCTAAAAATATAGGACAGTTTTGTGTAAACTAGCATGGTCTGTATAGCTCAGGTCTCCAGGTGTTTTTTTTTAATTGTTTTTAAACAGTTTTGTGATCTGATTTTAAAGTTGGTGCATTCTTATTTCAAATCAAGGATTTGACTTTGTCTATCCAGATGTTTCAAACAGCAGTGCTCACACATCAACTGTGCTGAGCCAGAGCCTCGGCTGCAGAAACAAAGCCCTTTTAACAAACAGCTCCTTAATCAATGCCTGCTGACAGGCACATGGGTACTGCCCTTCCTGATAAGAGACAAGCTAAACACTGCTTCAGAAAACAAGCCATAATTCAACCATCTACCCATGTGGGAGACAGACACACAGATTGTGGAAACTTACTTCAGCCATGGACAGGCGCAAGCTCTCATGTTCCAGGAAGAACTCTTCGATGGCACACAAGGCATCCAAGTGGTCCGATGCTCGCTTTATGTAATTCTTGAAGACTGGAGCCCAGTTCTTCAGTAACTGTTAAGAGAAGAAAAAAACTAAAATGGCAAAACAATGGTTGGATCCTTTATTAGAACCATAGCAACATTCACAATTGATAACAAGATTAAAAATCATACAATTAAAAACTACACATTTCTCCACACTGGGTTCCAGGTTGGCTGCTGTCTAAAGGAAGCTTCCAGCACCACATTTTCTTTTAAAATAGACCCTCTGTACTGTACAGTCCAGGGCCCTCTGTACTGTTTAACAGAAAAAAATACATTTTTTCCCCAAAACTAGGAAGTAGATTTTGGTCACTTCTTGTTTCTGGATTGGATTTTATTTTACTTTATTTAGAAATTATTTATTTGCATTTTTGGTCGTCCCTGTGGCCTGGACCCATTGAACTGCCCACCTCTGCCCTAAGAGATGATGAGTGATCTCCTGGCAATATCTTTTACAGGGCAAGAGTTGAACATCAATTTCTTGTCAGCATCCCTTGTTTTAGATATACCAAAAAGGAGAATTTAAAACAATATCAACTAATCTCTCACCATTTGCAAGCACTGTGCAATGAATATGCAAGGTATAGAATAAAACCAGTTAGATATGGGAACATTATGCCAACAGAAACACTTTGCTTAAATATTAAAAGAACTGCCGGGGGGGTGGGGGGAGAAGTAGGAAGGCACCCTATAGTACATATATATATATATATATATATTCACCCAGGAACTCAAGAGGCTGACTCTGCTTCCTCCCTTTCTACCCAGTGCTATGCAGTGGCCCAAGTGACAGACAAGAGTCTGGAAAGATCAAATCTACAATTAAGCTTAGCTGGTAACCATGTGTTTTCCCTCAGCATCAACAACCACAAATGTTTATTGTGAGAAGTGAATGGAAAACAGACACTCATATACCATGTTCATCACTTGGAGTTACTTAAAGGAAGAAGAGGACAATGATTACACAAACTGGGACTGGAGAAGAGGGAAAGAAAATGGCATGGAAGCCAAAGAGCAATTGATGGGTTCTTCCAGGAAGCAGATATAGGGACTGGCTGACCAGGGCGGAGAAACAGAACGCAGCCTGTGGGCTGGGTGGAATGGGATAATGGGGGAAGTTACCGGGTCCAGCATTCCATGGACCAAACAGACCTACAGACCCAAATGTTCAGTGCAGAAACCACCTCATTTTTCCCTTTCTTGCTTACATCATACTGCTCTTCAGTACCTCTCACTTCTGGGAACCATCAGCTCCTGAAGAGCAGCAATATATGTTCTAAACTGCACATATGTTCTGCTCCACAATACCAAGTGTGCACAGACAATACAACATGCAAAGCAATACCAAAAAACCCAAACATATAAAGCTAAAAATTAAGGGCTAGCATGTTGCAACTATGCAAAAGCTACATTGCCTTTTTGGGAAAGCCCTATCTCATTTTGTTTAGGGATGGATAAATATGGCTATTCAATATCCACCCAAACACATAGCACACCTGGACAATTTGGCTTCACACACTAGGGAATGTCCTCATAGGACAGACTAGCTATAAATGGATGACTTCTAGAAAGGGGACAAACATAGCTACCTGCCTACCTGTTACCTTCTCAGCACTGGCGCTAACACTGTACAACCTCCTTCCTACAAATGTGTGCCTAGCCCCTTCTTTGCATGCACTTAAGCAAGCAGGCAAGACCTTTGGGTTTACTGCTGCCCTCAAGTGAAATTGCAATTGGCTTGTGTATTCAAAGTACTTTCACAAAGTATATTAAATGCTTGCTACTGTGGCTATGTCTTGTATCTGACAGTGTTTTTGTTCATAATCTGCTTCGTAATGGTTCAGTCCTGAAAAACAGCTTTAAAACATTTCAAATAAAAATGCTTTTGCAATTCCAAAAGGCAACTCAGAAAATTGTATCTTGAGCAGATTTAGTAAGGTATAATCAGATGTCTATCTCAGGCCTTTATTTCAGAACTGCAAATACCACCTTACTTTGAACAAACACATGAACTGCTAAACCAGCATTAAGGAATACATGACCCTCCAGATGCTGGACTGGAACTCCCCAAAGAGGCAACTACTAGAGAGCACCCAAAGGAATCCACAGGAACACTTGGAGATGTTATTTCCCCTTTTCTTCCTCTGGAGTGGAACTCCCATCAGCCCTCACCTGCATAGCCAGTGGTCAGCCACAGTAGGAGCTGCAGTCCCAAAAGATCTAGAAAGCAACACATTCCCCACATCTATTCTAAAGAGCCAAAAAAGAGACACTGAATCAAGGCAGGAAGGAAACTCACAGGGACTATCAGCATGCAATAGCGTTTGGGATCTTTTTCCGCATTTATTTGCTTCAACGGGAATTCCAGAACCACTTTGCTGAGCACCTCCATCACCTCTTTCAAGCCAATATTATAGGCATATCTGTAAAGGGAAGGAAAACACATCAAATAATTAGAGGATGTTCTTTTTCTTTACCTCCTGTGGAAACCATCGAGGACTAAATCCAACATTAGTACAACCCAGAGCAAACACAATAAAAAGAATGGAACATCAGTCATGACTAACCTAAGACCCATGGAATTCAGTGGTCTACTTTGGTAGTGCTCAAGTTGGATTTAGCTCCTATTTTCCCTATGTCATCAGCTATCTTTTTATTAAACAACATTTAGCAAGAAGAATAAAATACAACTACATAATCTCTTAAAACCACTAATTCCAAAGTAAAGACATAAACATTACCTTTTTCTTTTAACAGCCAGACTTCTTCAAGTCCAAATTTCCCCTATTTTTTCTAATAAAACTTGATTTATACACACAAATATTTAGACACAGGTAAGACAGGAGTCAGTATAGCACAGTGGTTTGAGTGTTGGACTACAGCTCTGGAAACCAGGGCTCACCCACTGGGTGACCTTGGGCAACTCACACACTCTCAGCCTCAGAAAACCCCATGATAGGTTCGCCTTAAGGTCGCCATAAGTCAGAAATTACTTGAAGGCACAAAGCAAAGCAAAACATTCAGTTAGCAAATGGATTTTTAACATTTCTTTCACTGTATTTCGATAATTATTCATTTATCTCCTGCACAGAAGAAATGCATCCCACTGATCTAAATGAGGTTCTTTTTTTGTAATAGGACCCTCCCATATCTAAGAGTTCATATGTGCAAGTTCCCATCAAAGCTGCAATCTCCACATCTGAAATCTGGCATGCAAACTAAGGAGACTCTATGTGTGGGTTATTTTGTTGTGCTTTTTTGAATAAATTAATTATTTTGGTTATTTAAAATCTGCCATTATCATACTGTATGATTTTCAGTTACTATTAGCAAAACTTCTCTAACTGTGGGGCGGGGGGAATCAGGCTGACATATTCATTTCTGCCAGGGGTTAATACCAGCCTTTGCTTCACCCACAAATGCCATATTGCACCACCCACAGCATTACAGTCTGCTGTTTGACTTCCTTCTCCTCTCCAGAACTGTGCTTTTAATGGTAACAACCACCTAAGTCTTTAAAGTCCCCTCTGACTGGAAAGCCACTCAATGAATCAACTACTCGCTATCAACTTATGAAACTTAAATAAAATGCACATTGCATTTAATCATACTGTGTAATTAATCATGAAGTTGTGTACCTGAGTGCGGTGGAATCTGGTGGGCCTGGTGTCAGTGGGTTGATGAATCCACTCTGAATTTTAGTCCAAACTTTAAGGGACCTATCCAAGATGCTCAACCTATTTTGGGGAAAGGGTTGAGCACTTCAGATAGTTCCTTACCTGGAGCAGATTCCTCCGCCCAGTGAAGCTGGAGTCTCCAGCTTCCACTGCTTGGGTGTAAAAGACAGAAGAGCATACTAGGTGGTGCAGTGGTTAAATGCCAGTACTGCAAGTCACCACGTTGCAAGTTCGATTCCAGCGGGCTCCAAGATTCACTCAGCCTTCCATCCTTTCCTAGGTTGGTAAAATGAGCAGCTTGTTTTCTGCTGCTCCAGAGACTGGAACATGGAGTAATGGATGCAAGCTCCAGGAACAGAGATTCCACCTCAACATTAGGAGGAACTTTTTGACAGTCAGAGCTGTTCGGCAGTGGAACGTACTCCCTCGGAGCGTGGTGGGGTCTCCTTCCTTGGAGGTCTTTAAACAGAGGCTGGATGGCCATCTGTCGGGGATGCTTTGATCGTGATTTCCTGCGTGACAGGGGGTTGAACTGGATGGCCCTCGTGGTATCTTCCAACTCTGCAATTCTATGATTTTATGATTCTACCCAGCTTGTGGGGGCAATTAGCTAACACACATTGGAAACTGCTTAATGCAGTGTAGATGTGTAAATTGCTATTGCTTAAAACAATTTGTAAGCTGCTCTGATAGCCTTGTGGCTGAAGAGCGGGGTATAAACAAACAAACAAACAAACAAACACACTATCCAGGCCTGACCCTAAATACTTACACACACCAGAGAAGTCTACAGACAGAACTACCGTGCCATTAAAATAATCTCATAACCAGTGTGTTCGGAAAAGTAACGCATAGGTTCGACAGGAATTTCACAGCTCTTAATCTGATCTAGGTGAATAGTATTAGTGTTATTATACAGTCACATCATTATAGATGGGAACTGGGGGCTGCAGCTCAGTGTGGCCCAGCCTACTTTTATTAATCACAAGCTGGAAGGGACCCTAAGTGAAACAGGAGTGGTTCCCCACAACTCTCTCATATACTCAAGGATTGAGGGTCTTTGCCACTTGTTGGCTAATTCTGGATTCTATCAGGGTCACATTCTGAGGGAATGCACATGGTTATCTATCTATATATCTATCTATATGGATATTTATGAGTGCTGAAAGAGTCTGTTCATTCCCATGTAAATAACCTGGAACTCCAAGACCTGAAAAATGTTTAAGTTGAGTGTTGATGTTAAACTGGCCTGTCTGGTTTAAACACTATCCTAAGTTGGACAACTAGAAACTGATAAAGGTAACCCCAGACAGAATCTAGAACTAGCTGACAAGTGGCAAGGACCCTCAATCCCTCAGTCTAAGAGATAGGGGTGTGGAAACCGCATAAAGACCATCCAGTCCAACCCTCTGCCATGCAGGAATACACAGCTAAGGCAATCCTGAGAGACAGCCATCCATCCTTTATTCAAAGACTTCTGAAAGAGGATAGTCAATTTTATTGTCAAACAGCTCTAACCATCAGGAAGCTCTTCCTAAATTTAGGTGGAATATTCTTTTTGCAATGTGAAACCAAATTGAAACCCATACACAACCCCTGGCATAGCCAGGTACAACTGAGGGACACTCCTAGCTTATAGTCTGGAATCACTATTATCAGTGTAAGCAATGCTGAAGTAGGTAAACCAATGATTTGGCACAATATAAATTCATGGACTTACAAACTGCCATTTAACAGGATTCCCAAGTCAGCTTGCTATGTTCTGGTGGTGCTTTACATACTTTCCTAAGCAGCATCACCTTCCAAAAATCCAACATGCCTTGTTTCCACAAAAAGTTTACAATTTAAATTTTGACCACAGGCAAGTCAGAAGAAGGAAGTGAAAGGTCAAGAAAAACCAGGGAAGAACATAAACCAATTACACATAATCTGGACTGTATTACAACTGGGGATGATGATTAAGAGACTAAGCCAGGGTTTCTGCAAGAGTTATTGGGAGTTCCATGAGAGATTGTAATTGGGGGAGGGGGAAATACCTAAACTTTCGTTGTTGTTGTTGTTAAGCTGCAGATCTAACAATTTTTATGCAGGGATCTCTGAGGCATGAAAAAATTATTTCAAGGGTTCCTCTAGGGTAAAATGGCTAAGCTAAGTGGTAGTCTTCATGCAATAGGTGAAGAAATGTGGTGCGACAGGTGGCCCACTATGTGAAATTCTACATGGAAGAGCACTGCAGAACTGGAAAATAAGCAGATTACCCCAAGAATTTCAACTCTTTTCTTTAAATAAAAGACTAATTTTTCAGATAGGAGACATGTTTGAAAAGACACAAGTGGTGTTTACTGTTTCCACAGCCTTCCTGTCTATTTACATGAAGTAGCATGAAGACAAGGTAGCACTGGGTCATTTTTCATCACTTACTAATGTCACTCTCCTCATTCACTGACTTTTTTAAAAAGGGAGCTGTAGTGGGTAGAATCCAGATTTTATAGCAGACCCACGCAGCTAACTGATATACGTATGCAAACACACAGTACTGTGCATAATATGCAGCTTATTTTTTATAGTTCTTGGCCACTTGTACTAAGCAGAATCTTACACTTTCGTCTGAAAACTCTCCATGAGTTCTTAAATTATCAGGGAAATTATTTTTTTTAATTTAGAATCTGCTTAATTTAGAATGTGTTTAATATGACTCAATATAACCCTATAAGTGTTTGCTGAAGGACCTGACTTCTTTCTGTGATGATTTTATGGCTTATTATGGTTTTTAAAATGACTTGCACTGATCATTATTGCTACATAAGACATTTGCTGCTAAATTCAGGAAATCTGACAGATGTTATCTTACTTAAGAGAGTTAATCTCCAAAACCAAGTTGTCACAGGAGATGTTTTCCTCTTCACCCCTCTGCAGAGTTCCCAGCACCTCGTTCTGGAAAACTGTAGCCAAGGTAGAAGCAGATTCATTAGCTCAAATTCAGAGAAGGACAGCATACACATGAAAAGTCAGCAACCACATCAGGCTTCATTTTCCAAGGGTAGAATGTTGAGTGAACAAACTGGGGGCCCATCTAAATGATGAAAATACTCCTCAGGGAATTCGCTGGGAATCCTACCTGTCTATACAGGATGCAGCACCAATCCACACTATTCAGAAGGAGGGGGACCCAAAATGGCAAAAACAATGGGGTAAAAGCCTGTGCAGATTTTCCCATACTTTTTCAAAAACCGTGAGGGGTGTGTGCATTCCTGTTCATTTGGACTATCGAATAACAAAAAAAACTGAAGGGAAGCACAAAGCTGATTGACCAGGCAAGAGTGGGGGTAGGGCTTGCTAGCAGGGCAAGTGCCTGCTGCTGCCATGTTCAATTTTCACCTTAGTATTTGCTCGCAAAGGCAATACAACAGGGTGAATATTTTCTGCTTTGCTGTCCTATAAAATTGGAAAATCGCTCTATCACACCAGTGCACTTTATGATGACTTTAAAAAAAACACCACGGCAACAATGATGAACAAACGCAACTAAATCACTTGCGGCCGCCATCAGGAATTCGAGGCTTATGGGAGCTTCTGAGGCCAGAAAAACCATTTAGACATGTCACTGCTGCTGCGAGACGACAATACTACAAGGTATTTTGGATTTTTTTCCCCTCATGTAGATGGGCCCTGGAATTTTTCATTCCACAGACTTTTCTCTCCACAGTGCAGTGCAAGAAGTTCTAACTTCATATCTGGAAAGCAAAAGGTGATTACCTTTGATGTCATCCAACTGGGGGGAAGCTGTCCGACTGTCTGGCTGCTCAGACCCCAGACTCATGTCACTTTCTGACTCGCTTTCTTCTTCTGCACTTAAAATGGGCCCTAATGTAGATTGGGGGGAAAGCAACAACACAGAAATTCCCAAACTCAGCTTTGTCCACACACCTCATCAGCACCTCTAGGCCACAATCTAGGAAATAATACTCTATTCTGCCATCACATTATTTTTGTGTTCCTATGAGTGATAATGACTGTTTAATATACCTTTATTCAACTTTTAAGAAGGATGCTTAATAGCATGTTCTTAGCTGATTTTAGACCCCACAACAACTTGCAGGAAAGGAAGTTATTTCTTTGGTATGGAGGATCTTTCTGGAAAAGGCACCCACCCAGCCTCCTACAGGTGTGCATATTCAGGGCACTGCCTATATCTTTCTTAGTCTATCAGAACCCATTATGTGTCATACTGAAATAGCCTTAACACAAGGACAAGTCTACAATGTCCAAGGCTAACAAAAGCCACTGCTTCATCTGTGTTCAGGCACAACATCCATTCAATCCAAAGGGAGCCACCAAGTTCCTGGTGGGCAGGGCCAATTATTATCCTTCCACACTGGCATTACTGTCAGAGAATGCTAATTGGCTTGATCCCATCTGCATGTGATTCCTTTTTCCTTACCCCAAAGACTCTGTGTTTGCTCCTCTTGGTCCACATCATTCTCACTGTGAGCTTTCCAGATGTAACCTCTACCTTCTGAGCCGACTTCTGCAATGTTGTAACCTAGAAAAAGGAGGCAATATTAACTTGGTTTCAACCACCTGAAAAACCATACAGCCAAGTTGAAAACAGGAAGGCCTAAGAGACAGAGCCAACCAACATGATGTGCAGACAAGAAACAATCTACACTCAGAATGGTCTGTATCAATGCCTACTCAATATTGAAAGTGTGACACTATAAATTTTGATCACACCTCACATTTTTATCTTGTATCCATATCTATGTTAAAAAAAATTATTGCAGTTCTCTGTAAGAGTAGGCAATTAAAGCTGATTACTTCTGTTTTACAAATAAAACCTAATGTTTTCAATGTGGGCTTTCCTTTCACAATGACTTTAAAAAACAAAGCTATTATACTAGGACTATGCCAAGCTTTTTAAGAATCAGCTTGGCACAAAGGTAAAAAATAAAAGATCCCCATAGAACTTGCAGCCTGGACTTAGCAAGGAGAGTTTTCAAATAGATATTTTAAAGATTTAGAATCAACTAGAATTTAGAATGGACCGAGTTAAGTGTGGCATATTGGTTTGAGTTTGAGTGTTGGATTAGGATTCAGGGAGACTAGACTTTAAATCCCCACTCAGCCATCAAAACCCACAGGATGACCTTGGACTTGTCACACTCTCTCAGCCTCAGTCTTCACTGTTCTCTCAGGAATGGGTATTTTTAACCAGTCACTTAATTACAAGAGCAGCTGCACTGCCTACTTTTCAACATACAGCAGACTCCAGAAACAGGACTGTGTAAAAGCAAGGCAGAAGCTTAAGAAAAAAACTAAAAGAGCACTCTTGCTCCCCAGAAATTCCAGAAAGAAAAGTCCACATACCTTTTAGCTTCATCTTGCTCTCCTCTTTGTTCATGCCAGAATCATCACTGAACTGGTCATCGTCCTCCTCCTCTTCATCTGTAGGATGCAGGGAGATAACAGTGCCTTCTGGAAGGGTTATATCAGGGCCCACTACCACCTAGGAATTAAGCAATTCTTCCATTACAGCAGCAACCTCTCGTACTCTGGCTCATCTGGAAGACTGATCATATTTGCAAACTAATCCCAGAATTCCAAGGCAGACACACACGAATGGATGACCTAACTAATGAATGAAAGACCAGGAAGAGTCCACTAAGTAGTCAAGGTTGCCAGCAACTTTCCTTCTAGCCGTCACTCTCTTACTGTGCAGGAAAACTGGTAGGTGTAATCCATTTATATGCTGCTTTTTTAAAATTCAAAACACTTTGTGATCTTGATGCTGCCAGGATCCCCTGTGAGGCAGTTTATCCTTATCCCTGCTTTACTGATGGGTAACCAAGCTTGAGTTAGCGATTAGGCCCAAGACTTTACACACCAATCGACAGTAGACATATGATTTGAACGGAGGTGTCTTTGGGGGGGACCCAACATCCTGTCTACTAAATGGTCATGAAAATAATACGCCAACTCCTCAAACTTACCTGGGAAGTGAGGACGCAGTGAGGGTTCAGTGTTACTCCTTTCTTTACCACAACCTCATCACAAACGATTGACTGATGGATTTTCACGCCATCTTCCACGCACACACCATTCCACAGGAACGCCTGGTCCAGAATGACCTCATCACCTGCCAAATATCCCCCAAAGCACATGGAATATAATGGCCATCTTATGTCATACATATTATGTAGCAGAAATGAACTGTAACTTAACCCTGTGGACATTCAGTGCAAAATCCTGGGAGCACAGTGGCACATTTATTCCTTGAACCAGGTCAGCCTTCCACCAGTTTGTTTCTCCATTATCTTGACTCTCCCTCCCATTTCCACCCCTGCCATTCACTGCCTTTCTCTTCTCCATATATTGTAAAGGGCAAGCTCTGTGTCACCGTTTGTGTTATCTACTGTACTTAACAGGCTGTTACAGCACTATGGCTAGCACCAGGGTTTGGAAGGTGATACTCTTTTTTATTTAGAATACTTATATCAGATGATTATCGAGGCAGCTTAAAGCAACAGGATATTAAAAACACACACACCACCATACAACACTATCTCACACACCAGCAGCCCTTTCTTCTCTGGCAGACAAATCGTTCGATGGGGAGTGGCTGGAGAGTGTGTTTCCCCTCTTCTCTCCAGTCTGAAAGCAACTAGTAGCTGGATGTTCCTTCTGGCAGGGAAGATAAGTAGCTCCCTCCAGCTCCTTCTCCTTGATCCAGAGGCTAGATCTAGGTTGGTCTTAGGCTTCCATAATGTCCTTCCTGGCAGTTAGGGGGTGCAGCTTCACAGTGGCCCTCATCCCCACCCCCAGCCAACAGCAAAGCCAGACTGTGCTTGCCTTTAGCTCTAAAGTTCCCAGGTACAGTCCATTGCTCTTTTGAGCTAAGTGTTCTTTTTAGGAGGCATGGCCAAGACTTGAGTGCCCTATAAATGCTCTTGCAGGTTCATCCACAGTCAGAGTTGGCAGGTTATCCAAAGGTTTAAAATATGTGGTCAAGTCCTCTCAGAATCATATTTCAGAATGAAGAGGTGGACAGCCATTTGCCACTCCGCACCCAAATCTCCCCATGTGTCAGATGTTAGCATGGTGTCATAAGGGGACATGTTCAGCAATTACAATGTGTTACAAATGTGTCAATTGGGAAAAAATACTTGTAGATATACATGTCCTTTTAAATTATACCCTTATGACATGGAATGTAGCTAATGCTCAATGTGGCTGGATCCTGTGTGCTGTGCTCTTACTGTTGCCAAAAAGGCTCCTACTCCAAGGTTGGAAAAATAAAAACATTCTCTACCTATTGTTCAATGGTCAGAAGATCTCACTGCTTTAGCTAATCATGAACACATATTTTACAGATGCCAGCTTCAAGAAAATGTGTTTTGGAAATATGGTCAGTTTTTATCAATGTATAGTAAATGCTTATCCCAAACTCATATTCTATATACATTCTCCTCTTTTTCTCCTATTTAAAAAAACATATATTCAAGTATAATCATACATTAAAAATCCAATACAATCTCGCACACACAAATTTCCACATGCATGTAACTTCTGATGTCAGGGAATACACAAACAGGCCATTCCCACTCACATAACACACTTTCAAGTTATCAAAGTCCTAGATGACGTAAACCACATATTCCTTCTGAATGTTTGAATCTATTCTATACCTAATACATTAGATTTCTAAGAGCCAGTATGGTGTACAACTCTAGAGACCAGGATTCGAATCCCCACTCGGACATGAAAACGCACTGGATGATCTTGGGCAAGTCAAATTCTCTCAGCCTCAGAGGAAGGCAATGTAACCTCCTCTGAACAAAACTTGCCACGAAAACCCTGCGATAGGGTCACCATAAGTCAGAAGGAACTTGAAGGCACACAACAACAATCATCTGGAGTATTACCAGGCCTTTTATGTAAACTCCTGAGTGTGCACGCGCACACACACAAAACTGAACAGAAAATGAAATCAGGATTTATCTACCAAAATGGAATAACAGCTCAAGAGACAAAGGCATTTTCCTATCTTTGATTAGAAACACAAATTACACTGCTATGGAATGCCTGCTTGTTTAAGCCACGATCACCTTCAGTCACATCCTTTTACCATTAAATAAACTTCTTGTACCCTCAGTCTTGCACAAAGTTACATGCAGGTGGTGGGTTTTCCACGTTTTAGAGGAAATAGATGCACTGAGAAAGGAAAGTGAATGCTAACCAACAACTTCTTCTCCAGTCATTTTTCGCCCAGCTAAGCTCCTTCCTGGTATCAGAACTGAACTGTGAAAGAGTGGCACCCTGTACTGAGATGGGCTCAAGATATAAGGAAAGTTAGTCCTCTGCATCCCATGTTGCCCTATTGCTTTATAAAATATCAGGAGCCCACTCCTCACTTTAGGTTTAACTAGGATACATACAATATTATATGTTGTTTGAGCCTAAACTAGTACTTCAATCAATATGTTATGTAGTTTGAGGCTAAATCAAGGCAGATCACCCAAGAACGTCCTCCAGTTTGGTTCATATCCTGACTATACCCACAACAGTGAATCAGAAGCCACACCAGGAATGGATCATTCTGCCCTTCACTTTCCTCATCCTCCCCCTTTTATCAACAGGGAGTTATTTACAGCTCCTTTTATTACAATTCCTGTTACTTCAAGCCAACCCCCCCCAAAAAAACCCAAAGGTGATGACTCATCAGTCAAGCCACCCACACCACCTTGTCTACAGGACTCACCTATGTTGCAGTTGGGGCCAATGATACTGTTGGATATGGAGCATTTTCTGCCAACAGAGGTTCCCTGCCCAATGAGGACGTTCTCTTCAAGCACGCTGTCATGGCCCAGGCTCACCTCCGCCCCCCGGTAGATATTGTGCCGGGAATGAGTGCAACTTTGCTTTTCATCATCAGTGATGTTCATCTCAGGAGTCAATGGATAAACCCAGCGTTGGAGGATGTCCGAGGACACGGATTCATACATTAGCAAGTTGGATACAGGAACGCCATATGCTTCTGATGTCACATGCATATGGATCTGGTTGCCCAGTACCTGGTAAGCAGAAAGGTGCCATTCAAAAGCCAATTCAGCAAAGGTAGGACTGGCTTGGCCTGTTTCCCCAATGAAAGTATCAGTTTTACTTGCGTCTACAAACAAACTAGAATCCTTGGACTTTGGACTTCGTGTTTTTGAAGATTTCAGCTCTTTCCTTAGCTGTCCTTCAAAGTTTTAGCTGCATACAGCTGCAACATGCACATTTCACCTTGCTGTATTAAGTTACTGTACCAGATAGGTTTATCAATCAATATTTGGACCGTGTATCAAGTGGAGAATACAGTACTGTATTCTCCAGGTACTGTACCTACCAGGTACAGTAACTTAATACAATAAGGTAAGATCTGGACATTGTAGCTGTGTGCAGCTAAAATCTTGAAGAAACACCTAACCTGCATGAAACATTTTCATGTGTGCAGGGTTGCCTAAACCCAAACAAAGGGCATAACAAGTACTGCCACACAAGGAACCAAAAAAATCAGGATTCTGAAATCCCAACTTGAATAAGGGCACATGTTTAAGGGCCATTTTTAGTGAGGATTCTGTGCTCTACGTAACCTGACCAGAAATATCAGATTTATGTAAGAAGTTGTGCAGAACAGTCATGTAAATTTATGGGAACACAAGAAGCTGCCTTCTACAGAGTGAGACCATAGGTCCATTTAGCTCAATACTGTCAACTGTGACTCACAGGGGCTCTGCAGTTTTTCCCAGCTATATCTAGAGCTATAATTCCTGTTCCACATTCACAGGTTGCAGAAGTCAGCTTTTTCTAGTGCTGAATTTGGAGTGCAGATTTAATTCTCATTTCAGCATGGAGTACACAGAGCTATGCTGAATGTGCTTATGACCTTAGAGAGAAAGGTAAAATCCACAGGCCATGTATGATGAAGCCTCCATACATGGTCCGTGTAGATTGCATACCACTGATGAGAGAAGTGGCAAGCCACTGAAGATAGCTTGCCACTTCTCTTACCACCTTTTTATCTCTATCCATCTCACCCTTTTCACTTCCTAGATTTTGTTCTGTAGCAAATGACTGATGTCACACTTCTTCTCCTGTTCCAGTCCTTGCCAAATTATGCCCAAGTTGCTGATAATCTTTACCTTTAGAATAAAACAATTACACAAAACACAAGCATGCAAGTCTGAATGTACATATTTTACAGCAAGTGAAGAATGCAAATAATCTTTGTATGGAATATGTAATGCCCTGATGAAATATCAAGCTCCTAAGACAACTTCTTCTTTCAACAGACATCCATGAACACCTAACACTTCATCATTACACAATAACTACCAGTCAGTTATACTGGATATCAATTCTCACCACAGACTTACCTCTTCATTCACCAAAAGGCCACGCACAAAGTCATCTCGAGTTTGATAATCAAAGTTATCTGTGAACAGTTCAGCCACCTGCAAGGAAAGTAGAAGCAACATTAGGAGAATCACAACAAAAGAGAAAGCCATGTCCCGTAGCTCCAACTAATCCTCTTAAAGTTCTCCAAGACGTTCCTAGACAGAGATTACATAGCCTCCCAAAGAGACAACAGCAATACACTATATATGGGGCTGCCCTTGAAGGTGACTCAAAAGCCACAGCTAGTGCAAAATGCAGCCACTCAGCTGCTGATTGGAATACTATATACACATCACATAAATAAGTCTAAGTCTAAATCTAACTGCATCACTGTTTTTAATACAATTATTTAATTTTTTAAAAGTATTATCCACTGTTTCTAAATGTATTTTGTTATACCCAAATTGTCAGCTGCTTTTGGTCCCATATTGGGAGAAAGGCAGGATGTAAAGTAAATAAATATTTTAAATATCCATTTATTTATTTACTTTACATCCTGCCTTTTTCCCAATAAATTTAAACTGGACAAAAGAGAGATCCATCTACAGTTTATTTACACAGACATGTAAGATGGGACTTGCTTTATTTATCAAGACCTGCTACATTTAGAAGAGCCTCTCTTAGTACGAGCCTCTCTGCGTAAATTAGGAAACTTACAGGCTCAACTAAGAAAATGGTATATAGGACAAAACATAACCAGGGTATTTTAGAACAAGTGAAAGCTCCTGGGATTTATATATTACCACTTCTTAGAAACCTATCCAGTGAAACTGTAACACATTCCAACAAGCCACCCCTCCACCTCCAGAAATTAAAAAGAACCCAGAAATTTTTTAAAAAGAATTCGGCCTAAGGAGCACTGGAGGGCTCTGTTGGGACTGCAAAAAATGGACTAAGGGCTGCATGCAGTCCATGGTCCATTCTTTGCCCCATCCTATTCTATCTTTTATACCTATGTATGTATATGTGTGTGTGTTTAAGACAACTTGAGGGACAGATTAACACACACATCCAAAATCACCCTCCCAACTTATCACTGCACTGTGATAGCTAGATGCTTCTCTGATCTTCCCCTGCTAGCAATAGAATGACCATGGCGGGGGTGGGGGTTATGTCCCCATAGCCATACAGGCCCAATGGCATCATCCACTGAGATCTCCAGGGGTTCTCAGTAAAGATGTCCATGGTCTGTGCTGGGCCATGGGAACTTAGCTAGACACTTCTCTGATCCTGCCCTGCTCTCCACCAGCAATGGAATGGCCATGTGGGGGCTACTACAGGGTAACGACGAGTCCTGAAGAGCCATAGCAGTCTCATGTGCAGAACTCCTACGTGCAGAACTCATATAAGGTTTTAGTCACTGTCTGCTTGTGAAAGCTGTGATTTTTTTTTAGAACCTACCTGTGGGGAACAGATGCTAATGTGACAGTCCAACAAATCATGCCGTACTTGCACCTCTTCTATATTACTCTGGAACAAGCTCTAGAAAAAGGGAAACATAGCGAAGAACATGTGAGCCTCTCATAGAGTATGCAACACTCAAAATTTTTCATGTTACTTTGAAACCTTCATTGCAAGAAGGTGGTCACTGGGGTGGAGTAAGTCACTGCAAGGAGTAGGTCACTGGGGTGGAGGGGTGTATGTTAGCACACAGATTCCACATGAACCTCACCAAACACCCAAGTCCCACTTGGAAACCTGCACAGCAGTATTTACCTACACCTGATAACAGACAGAAAGGAAAGTGCTGTAAACCAAAAATGCCTCTGTATAAGTCAGGACCATGTCAAAGTACACCCCCATAGGTTGCCAGCATCGTTTTCTTCTTTCTAAAACAAGAACATTATACTGCTTGAATAGTTCACATCACATTGCAGTTCACCACTATGATCCCACTATGGCCTTGAGAAATTCTGCCTTAATTCTCTACCTGTGAAAGACTGAAAATGATCAACTTCCCAATGTTTCCAGAAAGCTTAACATATTAAGCAGAACTGTTGAAACAGGATGTGGCACATCATCCTTAGGAACATATCAAACTAACTTATATCATGTATATAAGTAAGGAATATAAGTAAGCAAGGAGATCCTGTAGCACCTATGAGACTGAGAGAAAGAAGTTGTAGCATATGTTTTAGAGTTGGTCTGCTTCCTTAGATTCATGGAGTGAACTGGTGCCTGGGAACAGACCTTACAAGCAAGCTGTTGAAAGCCATAGAAATGCAAAACCTGTGGGTGTGGTGACAAGTTCGGTTTAACAATGGTCCTTGAGGGACAAAGGCAGGAGGAAAGATGTTGCATAAGGCCAGGTTGGGTGGATGACCATATGAAGGATGGGGTTACTTTTGGAATGTATTGTGATGCTAGTTGGGAACCAGAAAGGAGATGTGATAAACTAGCCAAGAGTGGATTTTCCTTGGGTTTTTTTCCAGGCTGTGATGTTTCGCCTGCATCTGTGGCTGGCATCTTTAGAGAATGGTTGGGTTGCCTCAGTTCGTCCTCCAGGTAGTGGAGTTCGCAGATCCTTTTTGGGCAGTTTCAGGGAGGTAGTGGTAGGATGAATGCAGCTCAGTCTGCCTAATTCTCACCCGACATAGATCAGGAGTGAAGTCAAAGGCTTTCACCGCCGGCATCCATAAATTTTCCTTGGGTTTTTTCCAGGCTGTGAGGCCGTGTTCTGGAAGTTTCTTTCTGACATTTCGCCTGCATGTGTGGCTGGCATCTTCAGAGAATGGTTGGATAGGAATGTGTGTGGAGTTTATATATTGTGAATCCCTGTTGGGGAGGATATGTAAATTTGTGTAATTGGTTAGTTTCTGGGTATAGAAATGCAAGGAGGATTAGTGTCTGTTTGGCTAATGGTTGGTTGATGGACCATTATCTGCTGGGAATCCTCCTGTCCCCGGGTGGAATTACTTTGTAAGTGTTGAGTTTTGATTCTATTGTTTTTCAAAACTGGGAGACAGATTTTGTTTACTTTTAGGGTTTCTTCTTTCCTGTTGAAGTTGTCCAGGTGTTTGTGCAAATTTACACATACTCCCCAACAAGGGTTCACAAATATAAACTCCACACACACTCCTACCCAACCATTCTCTGAAGATGCTAGCCACACATTCAGGCAAAATGTCAGAAAGAAACTATTCCAGAACACGGCCTCACAGCCCAGAAAAAAAACAAGGAAAATCTATAGATCAGGAGCATTCTTTCCACACTTCCCCTGTGACAAAGTATGTCCATTTCTAGTTAAGACAAAACAACTTGAATTTTGTCATGAGGTGTTCATACTGCCCATACACATTGCTCAAGAAGCTCAGGAAGATTACAATCCAAGTTACTTGAGCATTCTCTGACAGCACCTGTATTTTCAATATGCAGCTGCTGCAAGGGTTTTAGGAAGGTATTTTTCAAGTTCTTCTTTAGATCTTCAGTATGCAACCAACTGAACTGATCAGACCCCCGGATCCGCAGGGGTTCGGTTTGTGGACTCACACAGATACCAAAAACCATGGATAACAGCAAACCCTATTAAAATAATGGACTTCTGGTAAAACATACTGCACAGTTGCATTGGAGGGCCTAGAAGATGTCTGGAAAGGATGCCTCTCTAAGCATTTCCTAGGATGACTCTATGGTATGTGTCCCCATTTTGTGTTCCACAGATAACTGAAACACAATTATGGGGGGGGGGGGTATCGTTTGAGTGAATCTATTACTCTAAACAAACACTCTTTCTCTAAAAGCCAAGAACAGCTTCAACTTCCAGAGACACTTATTCAAAATCATAAAAATATAAATGGTATCCAGCATACCATTAGAACAGTTTACTGTACCAGTGAAGAACAAACAAAAACAGCACTTTTTAGGCATACAGTTGTCCCTTCATATTCGCTGGGTTTTGGTTCCAGGACCCCCCGTGGATACCAAAATCCGTAAATACTCAAGTCCCATTATATGGAATGGCATAGCAAAATGGTGTCCCTTATATAAGATGGCAAAATCAAGGTTTGCTTTTTGGATTATTATTTTTTTAAGAATATTTTCAAGCCGTGAATACTTAAATCCGTGAATACGGAGGGACAATTGTACAATATTTTCTAATTGAACCAACCACTGGCCCTGCATGATATTATTAAGCCCATTGTACAGAAGACAGTTTGAGCCTGAGACAGAATGTAATATCCAACAGCAAGCACAAAAATGATTTAGCATCCAAAGGCCAGGTCTTGAAGACCCTAGGATCTTGCAAGAGGTAGCACAGCTTCTCCAGATACAGATTCTTGGAAGAACTGACTGAACTGCTTGTCACGTGTTCCATTAGTAACACACCATGGGAAACCGGAAGCGTTTCAGTCCTTGGGTTTTCTGGTAGTGCAACACTCGTTTGGTAGAACTGTCCATGGCAACAATAATATCATCCTCTTGGCACCTAGCCCGATGACCTGGTGAGCACTCTTTGAAGATCATGGTCATCACAGACACGTTCTTCTCCAGCTTACGTCGCAACCTATACGGGGGAAGGCGGGGGGAGAAGGGTTTTTGAGTGAAGTGATGCACCTCAGGAGCCACAAATCATCCCAAAATGCAAGGCTGTCGCATATCTCTCTCCCACACACTCACCTGTGTTCCTGTAAAGCTGTGGAAACATTAATATTGGACACAACATCTCCAGAGACAAGGATGAAGTCAGAACGGACAAGTGACTTGGCATCCACATCCCTCAGCACATCACCCAGTGAGCGATAGAGGTCTGAGGTCACAAACCGCACTGTGTTTGGAGAGTTTGAACGGCACCACTTAGATTTCCTGGGACAGAACAAAGACAAAAGGGAATAAATGGAAAGATCTGCATAGCTTATGCAATAGAAAGTTCCTTCTTACTCTGTTTCTGACATGAACAACAAATCAGGGGACTTTAAGTATCAGCATAACCACAATCATGCTGGGAGTATTCAGGGAGCAGAATCCAGTAACCTGGGCAAAAATACTTTTGAAAGGCAAACCTTCATAATGGTTGAGGAAAAAAGGGAACCAATTTAGTTATTATTAGCTAGGAAATTTCAAACTTTGTACAGCTACAAAGCTACCTGCAGCACCTATCAAATTAACCATCTTATCTAATTAAATATCTGAAGAGATGTCATGTACAATATGTACTGTGCTTGTTTTCTCCTGCTCGAGACTAGCATTCAAACCAATGGACTAAAATTACAAGATAAGCAAATCTATCTAAATATAAGGAAGGACCTTACTGTATGAACTGTTCCACAATAGAACAGACAGTCTTGGGAGGGTGGGGAAGGAACTCTCCTTGTTTAAATATAGGCTGGATAGGCATCTTTCAGGAGTTCTTTAGTTTAGTATTCCTGCATGGCATGGGGTTGAATTGTAGTGCTCCAACAGCCCCTTCCAATCCTAAGAATTTATGATTCTGTTATGCCTGTCACCTGTCCTGGTCCAAAAAAAGAATCAAGTAGTCCAAACTGAATAAAGTACGCATGTTTATGCTGTCCCCCAGGAGACATGGTTCTCAAATTCCACACTAACAACAGCTGCCATTAGACTGGGACGGACAACTATGTAGGGCTTGGGAGCCAATTCTCTGCCCTGGGACTCCTGTGGATTGACACAGGCAACCAAACAACCAAACAAAATAAAATAAAAATAGGAACAGAAGTCACTGGGAGCCAACTTTTATCTTTTATTTTATGTTAAATGGAGTGGGAAGTGGGGGCTGTGACTTTCTTAAAAAGAGAACCACTGTTCCCTGTTCTAGGGAACACTGTTCTAGTTTTTTTAGCCAGAAAATGGATGGTCCAGGGAAGTCGAGGTGAGTGTCAGCAGTTGCAAAAACAGCATTGGGGTTTCCATGTGGTTCCTGCATTAGATAAGCCCTAGAAAGGCTGAAAGATGATGGAAAAAGACACCTTCCTTCAGCAAATCAGAACAAGCAGATGCTCTTACAGTATATGATCCTTGATCTCTGCTGACTTCCAGCAGCAAAAGACAAATGTTTCCTCCACCCCAGTTGCAGTCAGGAATTCCAGCGTGTAGTCAATCATGGCCACATTTGCCAGAGGAATCAGAGCCTAGGAAACAAACCAACATAAGGTCAACAAAAGGTAGTTGTTATCTTTACATTTACAATCTCCGCATGAAAACAAAAAACAACCAAAAAAATGAAACACACATTACACTATGCAAGTAACAGCTTTTAGTTTAATAGTAGCTTTTTTAAAAAAAAGCAGCCAGGGATAGGACTGATTGGATCAGAACTACAGCTGGGGAGGGTTAATTACATGAAAATCCCCCCAGGCCACAACACAAGAATAACAGAATCATAGAGTTGGAAGAGACCACAAGGGCCATACAGTCCAACTCCCTGCCATGGGCGAGTACCCAATCAAAGCACGCCTGACTGATGGCCATCCAGTCTCTGCTTAAAAACCTCCAAAGAAGGAGACTCCACCACACTCGCAGACAGTGCATTCCACTGCTGAACAGCTCTTACTGTCAGGAAGTTCTTCCTAAAGTTTAGATGGAATCTCTTTTCCTGAGTTAACTGTACTCTCCGCTGTCCCAGTCATCATCTGGTCTCATATGGCTGCCGTTTCAAAAGACCCAGAGACATGAACTACAATCACCCATTTAGTTTTATTTAAATTTAGCTCCCAAATCTAAGCCTTAATAGCATGTTCATTTTTATTACTGCCAAATTGGAAAGTTCTATTTTGTCCTTATAGTTTAGTCCAAAGCCAGTTTTAACCAGAGTCAGAGAAAACATGGACATGCAGGCAAAAGGAATAACAGAAAAAAATAGGAACAGTCAAGAGCAATGAAGAAAAAAATAAACTAAGCTTATTTTTAATGGCTCTATCCACCATTTCCATCTTTAAAAAAACACAACAACGACGACTTCTGAATAGGTCTACCAGCCAATTAAATTCAGAATTGGCACATTAACCAAGTCCTCACCTTCGGTATCTTCTTCAGGACATTGAAAGAGCAAAGTATGTTAACCGTGATCTGTAACTTTTCATGAAAGGCCAACTTTAATATTTCTATTACTTATTCCAGAAATACCCCTGAGCCAAAATGACCTAAAGAGCACACTTCTAATGCCAGGATGGTACTCAGCCAGGCAGACAGCAGATTTTGCACTGCAGACATGGGAGCATATTTTAAGCATCTCTTGTTCTAATTCTCCATTCTCTTCGTAATGATTAAATGGTTATGCCGTGTAGTTTTGTGTACCTTTACTTGGAAGCAAGTCTCTTAACCCAGAGGGACTCACTCCTAAATATAATTGCTAAGGACTACACTGTAAAGCATACACTCACTCCTAATTTTGTTTGTGCATTTACCTAGATGTGAAGGTTTCATTTAGTTTGATTTTGTGACAAAGAACACCCTGATAGTGAACATATGGACTAGTACAAATCTGCTATGTTACATTCTAGTATCTTGTTCTGTAGTATTTCACAGATGCAACAGTTGACAAGCCTTCTCTTTTCATTTTCTGATCAGTAGCTTATCTATTATTAAATTAAATTATCTATCTATTAAATGATCTATGAAAAATTAAGCACTGGAGTTTTTTTTCTGGGAAATTTTCCTTTTTGGAGAGATTTTTTTGTCTGTATCATTATCAGACATCTTTCTTTTATATCACACACATTGCTCCCAGACAAAACAGCAACTTTTACATCAAAAAGTTAAACAGCATCAAAAATACTCATTCAGAATGCTTCTTAATTCACAGCAACCCGAATTTGCAGGTTTTTTCACTATAAACAGTAACTGTTGGCCCCAAATTGTTGGTCCCTATATTACAAATTTCAAGATACAAGAGAATGTAGTCATTTGAAATATACACAACTACTTCTACATTAAGTACCTGGTTTGTACAGCCTTCTTCTTGTGCAAATTTAAGACATTTCTACCTTATGGCAACCCTAAGGCAAAACTTATCATGGGATTTTCTTGGCAAGATTTGTCCAGAGGGGGTTTGCCATCCAGGCTGAGAGAGTGACTTGCCCAAGGTCCTCCAGTGGGTTTCCATGGCCAAACAAGGATTCGAACCCTGGGATCCCAGAGGCCTAGTCTAACATTCAAACCACTAGACCATGATGGCACTCTTGACTCTCCTATGTATATCCTACATGATACTAATTAAGCCTTTACAAAATGTTTCTTCTTATGACAACACCATTTTCAATTAAATGCACTGCTACCATTTAAAAAAAAAAAACATGCATCCACTTTATACATTCAGCCAGCACTCTTATTGGGATGTGGGCCCTTGCAATGCCCATTAATCTGGAAATGTGCACTTTCTTGAGAGAATGTGTCAGCTCTCAGTGGTAATCATTCTTGAAGCCTTGTTTGTGGTGACACTAATGAATTCTCAAGCCTGCCATTAGAACTGCTGTCCAATCCCCACTTTCTTTTGTAAAAGCTTCACCTGATCTCTGATTAAACCCATCTACCATTTTCATGACTATAATAATGGATGTCAGTTTTTAATAAGTTGTTTTTTGCCAACCATAAGGAAAGAAATCACACCAGCAATTAATTTGGTTCCATGCTGCTATAAAACACTATCCAGTAAAGCCTGCTGAGCTACCAAAAATGATGCAGAATACAGAGTACTCCCTGGGTATATCTTTTTCTCTTATATAACACAGAGTCAAAGGGTGACTCATCTGCTGCACCAACCATTCATTTCAGCAGAAGCCAAGCTATTCAAGGATGATAGCAATTACTATCCCAGAGAGACTATTACAAAAGCATAGTACAGAAACCAGCATCAAAATTAACAAGGCTTCCAGGGGAAAGATGTTCCCTCATCCATGCTGGGCACAGAAATTAGTCAGGGCGCTGAAGGAGGGAGTGAACTCTCCATCCCTCCTCTGCTAGCTGCCAACAGGTCTACTCTCCCCTTGAAAAAACTTTTTTTCCTGAGTAGTAATTTTCACATGCTTGTTTATGAGGCTGACTCTAACATACAACAAAATCACTCCAGACCAGTGGTTCTTAACCTGTGTTCCATACACCCCCAGGTCCTCCCAGGGGGCCCCGTGCATCAAACACCTGAACTTCTCTTGTATGTACTCATGCCATTTATCGTCTTATTCTGTTACTGTCAACCATGACAGCCAGCATTTCCCAAATGGTGGTGATGTTTTGAAGTCTAGCTACCAGTATGACATCAGCAATGCTTACTACAACAAGCAATAATTAATGGGTAATTCGGTAATAACACTTAATTTCCTTTTTAAACTCTGGCTGGCATACTGAGATTGAATGCAGAGGAGCAGAGGAAGTGAAAATGGTACCAATCCTGCACTCAGCTGAGACTTTAAGCAAATCAGGCATTCTTTTTCACACCCAAGTCCTTATATTGGGAGAAAGGCAGGATGTAGACAAAACATTTTTTGGGGGGGGAAATCTGTTGTTTTATCAACTAGCTTTTTCTAACTGTTGTGCAATCTAGACACATGAAACTCTTTTCACCATGAAGTTGTAGTGACGGGAAAGCATTTTCTGTTTGCTTTCTTCTCACACAGGCAATTACCAAAAGCATATACTTCTCTTTAAAAGGTGGGTGTTCACAAAATAGATCTGACACTTTGTCACATCAAAGAGGCCTAAGCAACATAGACTATAAGACTAGATGAAATAAGGCTCTTGCTTAAATTAACCAATGTGAGTAATTATAAAATACTTATACAGATGTACATTTGGCAGTGATGCCCCCATTACCTCTCAAGTGAACTGACATAATGAACAGCACAGAATGTTTATCAGCATTCCAAAAGCTTGTGACAGAAAACTGTCAGAAAGTCAGTGACAGTTTTCATGAGAGAAGCACAAACTGTCAGTCTAAATTAGGATTCAAAACAGAATACAAGAAAAAGGTTCCACATGATGAAGCAGTTTAAAGAGGGATGACTGAAGGCAAAGTGCAAAAATGTACTAAGAATCAGGAATCAGAAAAGACTATGTGGGTAAAGAAAGACTGGCAGTACAATATATTGTTTTGTTACACCAAAACAAAACAATATACTGCCAGTTGATCCTTTACTGTCACTGTGGGGGGAGACTATAAACTGAGGAACAGCCTATATTTCATCTGCTAAAAACTTTCCAGGTTAAATCCTGACATATCTCGTTAAAAGGATCAAGCATCCATAATAGGACAGAATCCTGCCCCAGAGCCACTACCAGACAGAACAGACAAGGGGAGGCTATGGCTGCTTACACACTGCAGAAATAATGCAGTATGAAACCGCTTTAACTATCATGGCTCCATCCTATGGAAACCTGGGATTTTGAGTTTGTTGTGGTGCCAGAGCTCTCTGAGAGATAAGGCTAAATATCTCACAAAGCTACATATTCCAGAATTCCATAGCATTGAGCCATGGCTGTTAAAGTGGTGTCAAACTGCATTATTTCTATGGTGTGTCAGCAGACTCAGAAAGACCAAACATATAAGGCACCTTTTAATATTTTTATAAGAAAATGGTGAAGATATTGTTCCAGTTTGCTGCTTTTACTAGATGAATACTGTGGCAATTCTAAGGAAGCAATGAGGCTAAATGAAGAGGTGAGGACAGGCCTCCACTCTCACAGAAATGAACACAGTTATTCAGTGCCCAAGTGGACTCTTCCAGCACAGAAAGAGCTGTCTCCTCAGAGGCAGGGTGCCAGGCTGGTGTTACACCAAAATAGTTCAATATTCTGCCAGTTGATCCTTTAATGTGGTGGTGGTAAGAATTTCTTTCTTACGTTTTGCCTGCATCTGTGGCTGGCATCTTCAGAGAATGGTTGGGTAGGAGTGTATGTGGAGTTTATATGCTGTGAACCCCTGTTGGGGAGTATATGTAAATTTGTGTAATTGAATGGTTAGTTTCTGGGTGTAGAAATGCAAGGCTGATTAGTGTCTGTTTGGCTAATGGTTGGTTCAAGCATATAAACTCCACACACTCCTACCCAACCATTCTCTGAAGATGCCAGCCACAGATGCAGGTGAAACATCAGAAAGAAACTATTCCAGAAAACGGCCTCACAGCCCGGAAAAAAACCAAAGAAAATCTTTCCAGGTTAAATCCTGACATATCTCATTAAAAGGATCAAGCATCCATAATAGGACAGAATCCTGCCCCAGAGCCACTACCAAACAGAACAGGCCATGGGAGGCAAAGAGGGACTATACGTATAAGGCTCCTTCCAATGTTTCTTTAAGGCAGTGGTTCTCAAGCTGTGGATCCCCAGATATTGTTGCGACTACAGTTGCCAGGAGCCCTCTGAGGTCTCACCTTAAGAGCCAGGTGGTCCTCCCAGTCATTACTGAGGCTGTGAGTTCAATCCTACAACCCCACTAATGAGTGGGAGGACCACCTAGCTGTCCAGGTGAGATCTCAGAGGGCTCTTGGGAACTGTAGTCCAACAACATCTGGGGACCCACAGGTTGAGAACCACTGCTTTAAGGGACTGGTGAAGGGAGAAGCTTTGGGGGCATGTAAGAGGTATCATTCCAGCTTTTCCTAGTTGAATACTGTGGCAATTCCAAGGAAGCAATGAGGCTAAAGGAAGAGGTGGGGACAGGTGGGCTAGAGAGAAGGGAGGAAATCCACCCACCGATTGGGATATGAAGCCCAGTATTTCATAGAATCATAGAGTTGGAAGAGACCACGAGGGCCATCCAGTCCAACCCCCTGCCACGCAGGAAATCACGATCAAAGGATCCCCGACAGATGGCCATCCAGCCTCTGTTTAAAGACCTCCAAGGAAGGAGACCCCACCACACTCCAAGGGAGTGTGTTCCACTGCCGAACAGCTCTTACTGTCAGAAAGTTCCTCCTAATGTTGAGGTGGAATCTCTGTTCCTGGAGCTTGCATCCATTGCTCCGTGTTCCAGTCTCTGGAGCAGAAGAAAACAAGCCTGCTGCTTGACAGAACACAACAAGAAGAAGCAACTTCTTTTTTATTAAGAAGATTCAAATCTGGGCTAAAAGTGTGTGTATGTACATGCCTTCAAGTTGTCTTGTTGACTTATGGCAACCCCATGAATTTCATAGGGTTTTCTTAGGCAAGGAACACTCAGAGGTGGTTTGCCAGTTCCTTCCTCCGAAATATAGCCTACAGCACCTATTATTCATTGGCAGTCTCCCATCCAAGTACTAATAGCAAAACGACATGAGTGACAGATGGGAAGTCATTCTGGAAAAAGTTGGAGCAGCTACACAGGGCTGATCAAGTAGTTGCTGTCTGTTCTTCAACCTGTTCCTGAGATCCCTGCCTGTGGATTTGGTTTCAACATGCATAACTACCGGGACTTGTTTACTGGATTTCTACTCCCTCCTTCTTCCAAACAAGAGCAGTCAAAGCAACAGTTGGTGAAAAGCTTTCTATAACACCCGGCTGAAGCACTATACTAATGAAGCCAGCAAATTCTCTATGCCTTGCAGGTTGGAGACAGGAAAAATATAGAAAAAAGAGCCCTGTGTTCTGGACTTGAAGCAAGCTAATTTTATTCTACAGGTTGAGTCTGCCTTCGGGCCTCCACTCCCACAGCAACGGTCGCAGCTATCCGGAGCCAAGCGGGCTCTTCCTCGGAGGCTGTGGGGCTCGGTCTCCCACCCTCCTCCTCCCTCCCCGGCCTCCCCTCCTTCGCTCACCCGCGGCCGGTCCTTGGAAATGGGGAAGAAGCGCCGGTTGAAGCTGTCGGCCACCAGCACGGCCTGGAGCGGGGGCGGCGGCTCCTCTTGGGGCTCCGGCCCTCGAGAGCCCACCGACCCGGCTCCACGCTTCCCAGAGGCACCATGGCGGGTCGCCATGATAACTCACTTTCTTTCACGCGCTGCCTTCTCGGGCTCACTGCTTCCGCTTCCGGAGTCAAACTGGAGAACGAGACGGCCCGCCGGAGAGGTCAAAATAGAATGGATTTCGAACGCGGCTGGGGGAGGGTTGTTTGTGGTGCGCATGCGCTGATTGTCCAGGAGCTGAGCATTATTGCTCAGCTTCTATTTGTTCCAACTTTTGTAGTCTTTGAAAAACTTCGTCCTTTATCCCTGAATCTAAGGCCAAATCCTTAGAGCCATAGGTTTGAAACTGGATTATTGGCCATGGCTCTTTCTATGGAATCCTGGGATTTGTAGTTTTTTAAGGTCTTTAGCCTTCTCTGTGAAAGAGTGCTGCTTGCCTCCCCAAATTACTGTGCAAAGGCAGGTGTTTGTGGATTTCTCAGTGTCAGAATGCACAGAGAAGCTATTGAAATCCACAAACACCTGGACAACTTCAACAGGGAAGAAGAAACCCTAAAAGTCAACAAAATCTGGCTCCCAGTTTTGAAATACAATAGAATTAAAACTCAACACTTACAAAGGAACTCCACCCAGGGACAGAGGGATTCCCAGCAGATAATGGCCCGTCAACCAACCATTAGTCAAACAGACACTAAATCCTCCTTGCATATCTCCACCCAGAAACTAACCATTCAATTACACAAATTTACATATACTCCCCAACAGGGGGTCACATTATATAAACTCCATCACACTCCTACCCAACCATTCTCTGAAGATGCCAGCCACAGATGCAGGCAGCGTCAGAAGTAAACTCTTCCAGAACACGGCCTCACAGCCCAGAAAAAAACCAAGGAAAATCTATAAACAAGGGAATTTGAGAAAGTAAATGATTTGGTAGATCAAGTGCTTGCACCCCACAACACTTAGAGAGCCACCACTGCAGCTCAACGAGCTTGCCAAAGTCAACTGTTAAAGGTGTCCCAGTCTGAGACACATACACAGACATGCCATGTCCTATAGCCAACTACCTACATGAAACCTTCATGCAAAAGGTTTCAGAATGAAGTTCCCCATCTTACTACTCAAGATTTCGTAACTGGGATATTGAGCTGTCCTATACATATAGTCATATTCATATATCTTCCCAGTAAAGAGGGATATATGGTAGATGTGATTTCCTGTGGGAACAGATGCGTGTATGGGTTGGAGGACAAGTTTGAAACTGATCACTGTATTGTGTATTTACACTCTCACTAAAGAAAAGGTTGAAGTGTATTTTGGTTTTGTTTCTGGGACTGGGGAGGGAAAATAATGATACATTATTATTATTATTATTATTATTATTATTTTCTTACCTGCCTCTCCCGACGGATCAAGGCAGGGAACAACAACTCAACATATACACATAACATTGGTTAAAAGCACATATCAGTTAAAAACATATGGTATATCAATTTAAAAGAATAAGGAAGACCAAGACATTTTAAAACAATCAAGACACCATTTAAAATAATCTGGATAGACCTACTGGAAGAGAGTGGTCTTCAATGCTGCTTTGAATTCAGACTCAGGGTGCTTTAGTGGCAACTGGTAGGTGGGAACAAAACAGGTAGCCTGTACTCTTGAGAAACAGACTCTGCAGCAGATACCACCTGCCCTTTGGGAACGAAGCAGCTCAGCCTTACTTAGAATGGTTAGGAAATGCTTAGACACCATGTCGGTACCAAGAAAGAATCCACTTAAGATAAATGATGCTCTGTCAGCAAAGGAGCTAGTCCCTGTACAAAAGACAGCAGGGACATTAGCTCTCCTGTTGTGACCTGGGGCAGTAGAAAAGTTCTAGAGAAAGCATACTTAGGCTTACTACAAGTTATTTCCAGATGTGTTGCATTAAGCTCACCTGAGGGTGGACTTGTGTAAAGTGCTTTGTGGTTACTTTCCTTATCTTTTGCTCTTTGCCTGTGAGTTTGGTTTGAGAGGGGAATGTCTTGTTAGGACTCTTATGGCAAACTTTAAGTGACTCATACAATGCAATTATGTTTATATTATTGGTTTTCTACACTGTTAACTGACCTGCTTGTATGTGTTCTTATTTAAACTTTTGAAACGTTTTAAATGAATAGAAATGGAGTCAACATTCTGATGTATAATGTATTGATCTGTTTTTGTGAACAGCTCTGTGATGTAGCTATACCGAACAACTATGGAAGCGTATCATTTTAATTGCCATGGTTCTATCCTATGTAATCATGGGGTTTTGTAGTTGGGGGAGGGAGTTAGAATTGTCCACTAACAAAGCTCTGGATCAGTCCCTTGAGCTAAAGCATACAAGCCCTCTAGCTGAGAATTCTAAAGTGCTTATCAGGATTGGTCTCTGGCATGACCCATTCCTGCCATTTTCAGTGTTTTTCATTTAACCTTGCTGTTAATTGTGTTTTATTGTTTTGTGTTACCAACAAGGGTTCTCTGCCAAGTGTGGAAGGAGAGTATAACAGTTGTTAACAGAAATGGAGAGATAAGTCCTCAGTTGTGACTCGGGCATGGGAAAAATAGGATGGATGCTGGTATTGGAAGATGTCAGGGGATGATTGGTAACCAATAGTAATGAAGCCTGCCAGGTTTCATAGACTGTAAAATCATTTTAGTATACTGTTTGTCCCTTGGGTTTCAATTCTGAGCAACAACATTTTATGGTTTGCTCTCTGGATTTCTCTGCCAATAAAGTTTTCTGTTTAACTCTGAAACATCTGGTCACCACATTTCAGAATGCCAGTACATGACAGTGCCACACCAAATTATGTTCCCAGGACTCCAGAGGACAGAATGGCAACAGTTAAAGTGGCGTCAGACTCCTATAATTATGTGGCATGGTTTAGTGTTGCCAGGTTTTCAAAACAGCAAGAAGGCACAGTCAAAATTTATGACACTCAGGGTGGAAGATCAAATGCAGGATTAGCTGGTTTGAACCAGGTTGGTTTGAACCAAATAACTTTTTTATAAAACACTCCTGATTTTTAAAATTGATTATTCATTTTTTAAAAGTCTGGCTATTATTACTATTTTCCAACCTTCTTACTGGAACAACAATGGCTGTTTGAATTTAACCATTTTAATGTTAAAAGTTTATTGGCAGCGCTCCAAAAAAGCGATACAAGGATTCCTTGAAACAACATCTCAGGCTTGGCCACATTGATCACCAACAATGGTCCGCCCTGGCGTCACATTGGGAGGCATGGAGACGCACTATCCACAATGCTGCAGCCTTGTTTGAGAATTCATGCCGAACAAGTCTTGAAGAGAAACAACACAGAAAGAATCACAACCCGGAAACATCACCCAAAGAGACCCTCTGCTGTGCTTTCTGCAACCAGACTTGTTTATCTCGGATTGGCCTTTTCAGTCATCAGTGCGCTTGCAGAAAGCACAGGATGAGTCCTTCCTGAATCTTTGTTTGCGAAGAAAAACCAGAGAGAGAGAGAGATCCAGGGTCAGTTGCTTCTTTTTAATCACTTTGTTTTATAGTGCAAGAAATACCATTCAGAAACAAATGCGTCCTTTAATTAACAAAAGTTCAACCAAAACAACTTGCTTTAAAGGAGCACTTTTTTTTAGAACAATGATTATTTAAGCTAGTGGTGATAACATCTGGACTACCTTTTGCTACTTAATTTTCTGATTTAGTTCTGTAATGGTTTCAAGGCAAAAACACACACACACAACCACCTTTTTTTTTAAAAAAAAAACACTGGTTTGGGGGTTTAAAAATAAACTGGGTTTTTTTCCAACCCTGTCACAAAGTAGCTATTAACAACTTTGTGTTCTACCTATATACCAAATGGGTAGAATTCAAAGACATAGCAGTGTTACTTTGGAATATCAGGATGCAAAGGGATCTTGAAGCACTGTTGAGACTAGGATATTATTGCACTACACTGTTATAGCACTATTATTCCACTTTAACTGCTCTGGCTTCCTCCTATGGAATTCTGGGGTTTGTAGTTTAGTGAGGCCTAAGAGCTCTCTGGCTGAGAGTTGTAAATGCCCCTTCCTAAACTGCAGATCCCAGGAGGAAGGCATAGCAGTTAAAGTGCAATAATACTGTAGTGCTATAACAGTGTAGTATGATAATCTCCTAAGGACTTTACCAGATGCTCTTAAAAAAAACCAGGGAGGTCAGGAGGAAGACGCCACTGTCCAGCTTCCAGCAGTCGATACCACACACCCTGTCCTCCTCCCGTCCTTCCTTTGTGCTTCCTCCTTCCTGGAGGGACAAAAAAGGTGCCGCTTTTCATTGATGGAAGTTTCCATCAATAAAAAGTGGCACCTTTTTTTGTCCCTCCAGCACAGAGGAAGAACGAATGAAGGATGAGAGCAGGATGGCATCATCCAACATCACCAGCCTGTAGCAGTACTGTGGCATCCCCTCCCGTTTCGCATCCGATAATCTCCTAACTGAGAGGCTTATCACATGCCGAATTAAAGTGACAGGGCAGCCAGAAGATTCCACTTTCTGTGCAGCCCTACCACATTACATTGTCATTCTTCTGGCGTTCTGCTGTTCAGGTCCCATTGGAGACAGAGTTAAAACTGCATCTTTTTGCTAACTTTTTTTTTCTGGTTAGCAGAAAGACACAGTTTTACCTTGGTCTCCCATGGGACTGGAACGGAAGAATGACGATTTCATGTAGTAAGACAGCATGGAAGATGGAACCTTCTGGCTGCTCTGCCACTTTAATTCAACATGTGATAAGCCTCTGAGAGACAGAACTTGCAGCATAAGCTTTTGTACTTCCTCAGATGCATGGAGTACCTTCCCCGTTTTTCATTTTTAATGGAATATAAAACAAATCTGGAAGAGAAAAGTTTCTGTGGCTTCTCCCTTGAATGCCAGCAGCCCAATGCCCACATTCTTGGTTCTTAGGAGGAGGAACCTTCATCAACCAGCTACATGTAGCATATGGATGAATAGGAGAGAACCAATGGCAAGCATAATTCACCCATGGCAACAGGAAGCTGGAGGCTGCAGTACCTTCCCATAAGAAAAGTCATTACAGTTCACAAGAGGTACTTAGTGATTTGCTGTGCCACAGCTTCAGCTGCGCTCAACCAGGTCTTTCACCAACATTGACTTTTGGTGTCCCCCAGCCATAAGAAAAAATCTGGTACCAGGATGAAAAGAGTACAGAAAGTCCTCTTTAAAGTCCTGTAAAAAAGCAGTTACAGACATGACCAGCTCCATTTTCTCCCAGTCTAACAGGCAAAAGATATCCATGATTCCCTTATTTCTCCTTTTGGCCCTGCTGAACATATTGTCCCTGAGCATGTGCGGAGTGCATTTTCTTTACCATGGAGTAACCTCATCCTACCTCCACAATTTTCCAATGTGAGGCCAGGCTTCCAGGTCCTTTGAAGTAGGAATGGCCTCTGACATCCCTCTTTTCCAGAGATTAATCATTCCTGGCCTTGGGTTATGTTCCATATAAAGAAGCAAAATACCTCTCCATGCTTGTTGCAGGGGAACAGAAGGGCAAGGCTGCTAATGCACCCGTGATCCACTTGCAGCCTTCAAGAAGTATCCATCTAGCCACTGTAGGAACAGAACACTGGACGGTGTCATAACTCACCCTCTGGAGTTCAAGGAATCTAACACAGAGAAGTTGGATTCTTTCTCCAGACAGCTTCCTCCCTGATTCTGAGAAGCTGGTGGCTGAAACAGCTGAGGGTCTCCCCCCTCCACAGGACTTGACGGATGCTGAATGGACACACTCCATCATTTGAAATCCAGTGAAGAGACAAGGAAAAACTGCATAGGAACCATTGGTTCAACAGAAGATGCTGACTGATCAACCACCTGGCACCCAGAGGCAGCCACCTATAAATCTCCCTGCAGCTGCAGGAAATCCTTCTTGTTCACTGTTCAGCCTCTGCTCATGCTCTTGATATGCCCATGTTTCCGGGAATTCCTGACCCTTGACTGGCTACATTTCACGACTCCTTGTCTTATCCATTTTGGGCTTTGGATATCTGGACTACTGGCTACCTCCAGACTGGTTGCCTCTGTGCCTCCCTTCAACTTATTGGGTTGTTCGTGCATGACCAGGACAGGATTTACTTCCCTGTAACTGTTTCCCTTAACTGAATCTGGATGCTTGCTGCCTGTAGGCACAAGACAGACCATAGCCTTTGGTCGAACCCAGCAGGACTACTCTTAGGTTCTTATGCGTTCCACTTCTATTCAGCTTCTCAATGGGGAAGATCAGGTTGTAGAAGGAAGAAAGTTTCCTTAAACATATGTTGCTAGACCACTTTTGAAGACCAGCTGTGCCTAGTACTAAGAGGTGTTCCTGTCTTGAATCCATTCTGAGTTTTATGGCAGATTTTAAAGGAGCTATCTAAGGTGCTGTTTTAGTGTTAGGCTTCAGCACCTTGGAAAGAGCCTTTACGGTCCACAATGAAAACCAGAGTGGATCCACCATACTTGAAAAGCACCAGCTGGGTAGGTTATCCAACATGGCTAGAGATTCTGCGCAGAAAGTTTTATAGGGTAGTACAGAAGGGCAGATGAAGACAAAGTAGCAACTACAGCTTCCAAAGAGCATTACAACATGACTGTGAATCATGTAGGAAGCCACAGTATACCTACTAAGGCTAAACTGCTCTCTCACTGCACTGCTACCAGTGAGGGCTACAGAACTGTGTCAGACACAATGAAGAGACATCGCTTGACTGATGCCTGTTCATTCTTGTTGGGGCAAAGACAGGGGAAGGGAGAATACCAGGGCAGAACTGCTACATTTAGGTTCTAGATCAGGAGTAGGAATAATGTTGTTGGATTGTAATTCCCAGCATTCTTCACCATTGGCTGTGCTGACAAGGGCTGCTGGTAGCTGCAATCTAACAACATTTGGAGGGGAATACAATTCCTACCTCTGTCCTATTCGATCTAGAAATGGTTCAGCAGGTCCTGGCTTGTCTACGGCTTTAGTCTCTGAGACTGAAGCCATTTCTAAGTTCTGCAATCAGGTCATGACACTGGAGCAGTTTCCTGTTGCCTGAGTCTACAGAGAAGTACAAGATTCCACTCCTTCCTATCCTCTCCCTGTTGCTTAGTTTACTGAGTGCACTTTGACTCAGTTTGCAGCAAGTGAAGTAAACCTGAGGACAAAGCAGGAAAGCAGGAGGATGTGAGAGAAACCACGACATTTTAAAAGCAGTTGAAAAAGTGAGATGGCAGAGATTAACTGGGATTTTCCCTGCCAAAGCAGTAAAGTTGGAGGGTATGCTGGTTATAAATACCTACAGTTGTCCCTTCATATTCGCTGGGGTTTGGTTCCAGGACCCCCCATGGATACCAAAATCCATGAATACTCAAGTCCCATTATATGCAATGGCATAGCAAAATGGTGTCCCTTATATAAGATGACAAAATCAAGGTTTGCTTTTTGGATTATTATTTTTTAAATAATATGTTCAAGCCATGAATACTTAAATCCATGGATACGGAGGGACAACTGTAGTTGCTTATAATTAGTTCCTTTTTCTAATAATGAAAGTGTGTGTGTATATGTGTGTGCAACTGCACACACCTTCCAGTCACTATGGTAACAGTTATAGTAGTTATAGTTATAATTATAGTTATAATTATGAGCACATGGTCATCCTAAATGGTGCTGGAGGAATATCATATGATTTGAATACTAACTTGTGCTCTTCATGCTGTTACTTCATACTTTGTTCTAGCAACAAGGCGGACGGAAGGAAAATGTGAGTGACAGGCCATGTGTAGTATTCAGATTTTTTTAAAAAAAATGTATACCTCAGATAACAAAAGTGTTCCTGGATAGTAAAGAAAAATTGGTATCAAAGGTAGAAAAGGAAATGATTCCTTCACCACAATAAAATAAATAAATAATTCAACATGTTTCAGCAAACTTGTTATTCAGAACTAATAATAATATGCACATGTGAAAGGAAATAAACAAGTCAGATAAGCCTCACATAAATTGCTCCATCCTTAATATGACATCCCTTCAAATATTTAAACATGGCTATCATGTCACTTCTTAACCTTCTTTCCTCCAGGATAAACATACCCTGCTCCTTAAGATGCTCCTCATAGGGCATGTCTTCCAGACCTTTCATCATTTTGGTTGCCCTCCTCTGGACGCACTTCAATTTGTCAATATCCTTCTTTGATTGCGGTGCCCAGAACTGGACACAGGATTCCAGGTGAGATCTGACCAAAGCAGAATTGAGTGGTACTATTACATCGCTCGATCTAGACACCATGCTCCTGTGGATGCAGCCTAGAATCACATTGGCTAGAAAGCTTCTTACAAAACACACCCAGGAATTATACATTTTTCTTTTACCAGTCCTCACTTTTCTTATCATTTTGATTTTTGTGAAGAAACTTATACATCCTTGTGTTGTTGTTTTAAGAAGCTGCGGGTAACTGTGGGGTGGGGGGAGTAAACTAATCTGCTTTCCTCTTTTCTTTCTGTTTTACTGTCCATGAATGCTCACTAAGAGATTCTGAAGGCGGCTGTTCTTTACCTTGCCTGTTGCCGGCAGGTACACACAACTATGGTAGGATCAGCTAGACTACAATCCCCTTCTTTCCCATCTCAAGCTCTGTTGGATTGTTTAATGCAGACACCCTGCTACAACCCAGTATGGGAATACTGTATAAGGAAAAACAAAGCAAGGAAACTGCAAAAAGGAGGATTAGGATGACATGTTATTAACCTTAGCTAATAATAAGTTTATGTAATCTTGGGTCTTCATTATGTTCATTTTTAGTGTATTTTTTTTTTAGCACTGATGATGCAGCAGTCATTATGGTATGAAGGCATTGGTGAGCAACTGGGGCTTTGAGGAGCAGAGAAAGGAGCCAGGGAGGGCACATACAGGTCCTATGTTGCCTACTCTTGCCCAAAATCAGGGGTGGGAATTGTATGGCCCTACCAGTTTTTCAGGACTGCAAGGCCCAGCAGCCCTAGCAAGTAGAGCCAATGGTAAGGGATGCTTGCAGTTGCAGTTGCCCAACACATCAGGGGCCAAATTGTTCCCATCTGTACACTCAATAACCTAAGGACCCTGGATTGAAGGAACATGTCTTTCCATTTGTGCCCTCATAAACTAGATTTTCAGACAACACTGTTATAGTGTTACTATTCCACTTTATTTGCTATGGCTGCCTCTTGTTGAATCCTGGGATTTGCAGTTTAGGGAGGGGCATTTACAACTCTCAGCCAGAGAGCTCTTAGGCCTCACTAAACTACAAACCCCAGAATTCCACAGCAGGAAGCCAGAGCAATTAAAGTGGAATAGTAACACTATAACAGTATAGTCTGAAAATCTCCCTAGATTTCATAGAACCTGACATAAGGAGTCAGAAGATTCAGACACAGAGGAGGAGGAAGATTGCCAGGAATCTACAGCACCTGATGATGGTGGTCTCTCTGAATCCAAGGAGTTGGGGGCTGAGGCAGAGGGGGACCCTACTCCCCAGCAAGAGGTTGCAAACACTGAAGACACATTACCATCCTTTACAGAGGAATGAAGAGACAAGGAGAGATTACACTGATCCCAGCAACTGTTAAATAGGAGACACTGACTAATTAGGCACCTGGTTTCTAAAGACAGCTGCCTATAAATCTCCCAGCAGTTCCCTAGCAGCTTTGTTGCTGACAACCGTTCTCTCTTGGTGACTGGCAGTACTCTTTGGCATTCATGTTTTCCTGACATTGGACTGCCTACGATTTATGACTCTGTTTTTACTCCTGGTTGCCTTTGTTTATCTGGACTACTGACTTGCTTTACAACTTCTGGATTGGCTGATGGCCAGCCTCTTGCTTCTCCCTTCATCCTGCTGGATACCCTGTGGCTCATCTGGAATGAATTAACTGCTCAACAGCTCTTGCTTTCTAACCACCTGATTCCTGGGACACTTGCTGACTGGAGCATAGGACAGAACAACAGAGTTAGAAGGGACCACAAGGGCCATCTGGAATCCAATTTACAACATGGTGACTTGCAGAAAGAAGCCCTGGTGGCGCAGTGGTTAAATGCTAGTACTACAAGTCACCACATTGCAAGTTTGATTCCAGAGGGCCCCAAGGTTCACTCAGTCTTCCATCCTTTTGTAGGTCAGTAAAATGAGTACCCGGCTTGTGGGGGCAATTAGCTAACACACATTGGAAACTGCTTAATGCAGTCTAGATGTGTAAAATTGCTATTGCTTAACAATTTGTAAGCCGCTCTGATAGCCTTTGTGGCTGAAGAGTGGGGTATAAAAATACCTAATTAATTAATTAAATCTTGACCAACCCTCTGCCATGCAAGAATACACAACTAAAGCAATTCTGAGGGATGGCCCTCCAACTTCTGTTTAAAGACCTTTGCAGAGGAGACTACACACACCACCGCCACCACCAAGGCAGTTTAGTCTACTGTCAAACAGCTTATATAGTCAAGAAGTTCTTCCCAAAGTTTAGCTGGAATCTCTTTTCTTGTAATATGAATCAATTGGTTCTCATTCTTGTCTCTAGAGCAGCACAGAACAATCTCACTCCTTCTTCCACATGCCATCCCTTGTGAACTTAAAGCTGGATATCATATCACCAAGCCAGAGAGATGTAGTGGTTTGAGCACTGGACTGCTTCTCTGGGGACTAGGGTTTGAATCTCTCCTCAGCAATGAAAACCCACCGGGTGACCTTGGGCAAGTCACACTCTCTCAGCCACATAGGAAGGCAAAGGCAAAGGCAAATCCCCTCTGAACAAATCTTGCCAAGAAAATCCCATGATAGGGTTGACATAAGTCGGAAATGATTTAAAGACACACAGCAGCAACAACAACACCAATCAATTTTTCTCTTGTTCAACCAAAGCATGCACATCTCCCTAAGGTGAGGGAGCCCTGGTGGCACAGTCGTTAAATGCTGGTACTGCAGCCACAACATTGTGAGTTTGATCCAAAGGGCTCCAAGGTTCACTCAGCCTTCCATCCTTTCATAGGTCGTACCAAGCTTATGGGGGCAATTAGCTAATACACATTGGAAACTGCTTGGAGAGTGCCTAGCATGCTATGAAAGCAGTGTAGATGGGTAGGTGCTATTGCTTAACAGTGTCTTGCCCTGAGAGTCTGATGAGAGTATGGCATCAGAGGAGGACATGGCAGGGAATGGCCCTATGGACCCTGGCACAGGTTTATCTACACCTGTGCCAGCAGCTCTGCCAACCTGGAGGCTCAAGCAGAAGAGCCTGGTCCTAGTGGGTTGGCACCAGTCCCAGCAGAGAGCCCTGCCAATTCAGATGAGGATATGGAGACAGACTTACCTCCATTCAGCCAGCAGAGATCCCAAAAGGAAGTTCAAAGAAGATCACCGAGGCTTTATCAGAAACATTGGCTCATCAAGGAGCACCTGACAAAGCCTTGATTACTATATATACACCTTGGGGAGCCATGGAGGCTTTGTAAAACATCAACTGATCTTCCTGGCGAAAGCTTCCTCCTGGTTGTCTTTGACTCTCTGTTCCGGTTGCCTTCTTCCGGTTGCCTTGATTCGTGTTTAGACCTTGGACTGTTCTTGATTACACTGTTGCCTGATCCTGTTGACCCACAGACTTGTTTTTTGTCCATGCCAACTGCTGTAAGCCCATAACTTTTTGGACTGTGTTGCTGGGCTAAATCTTTGCAAGACTATGTTTCCATTCCTTTGTGCTAATTAACAGTTGGCTACCTTTCCAGATTTTGCTGTTTGTTATACTTTGCTGGCATCTAGCTGCTTTCTTGAACAAACAGTTTGCAAAATGTTCTGAGAGCCTTCGTGGCTGAATAAATAAATTATAAATATCTCAAAGAGCTAGATTCAAGACACTTTACTATCTTGGTTGCCCACCTCTGAACACATGCCAGCTTGTTAATATCCTTCTTAAACTGTGGTGCCCAAAACTGGACACAGCATTCCCTGCGAGGTCTGACCAAAGCAGAATAGAGTGGCACATCTGCTTCCCTTGACTAAGACACTATACTTCTTCTGAAGCAGCCTAGAACTGCATTTGGCTTTTTTGGCTGCTGCATCTCACTTTCTAAGAGGTGGATCCTGAGGATCCAGGTGTTGGAGGTAGCAATAAGCCACCAGCCCTCTTTGCCATGGCAACTGCTCTTTGGAATGAGAGAGGCTCAGATGGCATTGTCTTCTCTCTGCATTGGGGATCTGATCATGAATTTTCTTTAAGAGCAGGTTTTTATGGCTTTTATGACATTACGGGAACAGATTGTTTTTCCTCATTCGTGCTGCTGTTTGGTTTTACTATCAATTGTATGGATGTCGTCCTTTTATTGTAAGCTGCTATGGTGACCTATTTTTTGGGGGGGGAGAAATAAACAGTAAGCAGAGTGTTCAGTTTAGAAATACAGAGTTATTATCTGCATTAAAATATCCATAAGCTGCCTTTTGTTATAAGCCTGAACGGCTGGGGCTTACGAGCATTTTAAGGCCAACATAGCAAGCAATAAATATGGAGTACCGGCAGAGAAAGAAAGACTGTCATACAGCAGGGCATGGACAGCTTGTCACTGGATGTTACAGGGTGGCCTTTTCCAAACTGTTGCACCAGCCTAGATGTGTTGAACTACAACTCCCATAATCCATAGTCAGTTGAGGACTAAGGGTCTTGGAGGTCTCTTAGGCTTCATCTGCACTGCAGAAAGAATCCAGTTTGACAGCACTTTAACTGCCATGGCTCAGTACTATGGAATCCTGGGATTTGTAGTTTGTTGTGGCTAAATATCTCACAAAACTACAGATCCCAGAATTCCATAGTACTGAGCTGTGGCAGTTAGAGCAGTGTCAAACTGGATTATTTCTGCAATGCAGATGCAGCCTTTATTCATAGGATTGCCATAACTTGAAGCCAACTTGATGGCAATTAACAACAACATGGGCATGCTGTCTGGGGATGATGGCATCTGTAGGCCAAAATGGAGAGCTTGGAGCTGTCACTTTCTCAGACTACAGCTTTAAAAAAGTAACTTTCCTAAGCTCTTTCAACACATTGGGAGGGCACCAGGTTGGGAAAGGATGGAAGTGGGAAGCTATCATTTTAAACAGCAGAAATACATTTAGCTTAAGAATTGCTCTGGTCCTCCCATGACGTCTAAATTAGATGCAGCTTCTGGATGGGGGATGTCTGTGTAACTTCTGAGAGCTGAAGTGAAAGCCTCTCACTGCAGAGGGACAGTGGCTTTTTCAGGTACAGGTGACGGGTGATGGGAACAGTTTAGGCTCATGGGATCTACTTTATTATTATTTTTTCTAAATATCCAAGGATCACTGACCATTTGCAAGTGTGAAAGAATAGTTGGGGAGGAGCTAGACAGAGTAAAGCAGGAGTGGGAAAAGTGTATCTTTGGGGTCACATGTGACCCATTCCCCCAGAGATTTTTCTGGGGGCCTAACTCCTCCAGACTCGCTTTATCTGGCCAAAAGAGTAATATGCCTCTCCTGGAAGCTTCTAGGAACAGCAATTTGCCTTTTAGGTAAGTCATGGGGGTGGGGGGGCACTGCACTGTTTAACATCAAAAAATACCCCCCTCCCCCCCAAAAAACCCCAAAGTGGACTTCTGGCCACTTCTGTGTTTTAATTCATTTTATTATTATTTTTATTACCAATTCAACTATTTTATCATAATTATACTGTATTTGAATATGATATTGGGTTATTTTTATTGTTGTACACAAAAGCCTGGTTGGTTAGTGTGAAATAAACTTGTTGCTGCTGCTGTTGTTGTTGTTATAATTCATTTTATGGCATTTCTGGCTGTCTGGGGGGTCCCAGAGCAGAAGAATTGGCCACTGGATTTACCACACTTTCCTACCCTGGAATAAAGGATCAAGGGGGCATCTGAGCATGTACTCAGTCCAGGATCTGTGCTAGACCCAACTAGTGTACAACTCCTGTAACGATACCCATCATCCCAGGTTTTTTTCCTATAAAAAGCCCCCTGAAATCTCAGTTTGTTGGTCAGATCCCACTTTTCTCCTGAACCCACGTTACTCTGTCCCGTGATTCCCCCCTCCCTCTCTGCAACCCCTTGTCTCCTTCCTCACTAACGCCTTCCCGACACCTGGCCAGCAACCAGCCAACCCAGGTGCTCCCTTCCCTGCTTCTATAACCCTAACTCCCTTTCTGAGTTTTGCCCGCCCCAATTTTTATGCAACAGCTGCTGCTGCTATTTGAGAGTAAATTTGCTTCTCATAAGTAGAACCTAGCTTCAGGATCAGGTGCAATATTAACCCTAACACCTTAGTTTAAACCACTTCTGTTTTCCTCCTTTACTTTGATAGTTTTGTTTGCTTGATTAAATGAGTGTGTGTGTTTGCTTGTGTGTGAATGCCCTTTAAGTCAGTTCAATACAGTTTCATCAGTTATCTGTATCCTTGACTCCATGTTTATTCCTGGCTCCACTGGTATGCACAGATTTAAAGATTCTGAACATTATGCAGCCTCTTACACTGCCATTTGAGTTGCTTTAACTCCCCAGTACAAGACCAGTACAGACATGGACTTTTCTATGGACATGAGAGTTTTGCGTAACAGTCCCTCTATTCTTCCCCCTCCCACCCCAACACTTTTGCAGCCTAAATTAGGATGGAGGGTAGAGGATATTTTTTGTCACTGAGATAACTTAATAATTGGGAGTCAGAAGCCATTGATAAGTTTCCTGCAGAGCATGCCAAAATCTACACCAATAGATACGTATTTACCTTGTGGCCTTTCTAGTGCCATGTAGAGAAGGAAATGAGAACTTACACAGCTGGGGTTCCTAGGACTATAGTCTTTTGCACATACGCATCACAGCCTGCATAACATGGGTATGGTCCTTAGAGACTAAACATTCAAGATCAACATCTGTTACTCTGGGACTAATGACACCACTACAAAATGCTGGTCATGTTTCTGGTGGAGCCAATATTAATTAGGAAAGGAATGAAGCAGGACTAGCCCTGCTGTTAGGGTCCTCCAGATGATATATGCCAGATGTTGCTGGCCTACAACTTCTAGCAACCCTAGCCAGCATAGTCAATTGTGAGAAGTCATGGGAGCTGTAGTCCAAAATCATCTGGAGGACCACACATGTTGTCCACCTGGCGTTAAGCAAAATGAGGCAATTGCCTCACACAGCCAATAGTACCTTTATGTTTGGTCTCATGAGCTCTTAGGCTGTTCTCTTCTTTTGGAGGGCAGAACTCCCTAAGCTACTTAGTGTGCTGTTATGGATTTTTGTTTTAAAATCTTGTGGTGTTTACTAGATAAGCTATGGTAAAGTATGAATTTATATGTATTGTCTAGTAAAGTACTCCATTCCCCCCTCCAAGTCCTTTTTAATGCCAAAGAGGAGAAGAGTGCTATGAATTTTCTTAACTCTCACACAGATATGGCTAGTACCTCACAGATATAGCTAGAAAACTAGCCTGAATGCAGGGACATTCTGCTGGAAATTTAGCACATGAAAGATCCTGCCATGTTTGTTGCCTTAAGCCAGGATTTTTCATGCAGTAAATTTCCACCAGAATGTGCCTGCAAGCACAGAAGAGAATTAAGAGAGATGCATGTGGGCTGGTGATAAAAAACTGAATAACTGGCAAAATTGCCTGCTGCAGACATACCCTCCAATATTTCAGGGCTTACTGCACTCTGAAGTAAAACGGCAGTGTGGCAGGAAGATTCCATTTTCTGTGGTGCCTTACCGCATGATGTCGTCATTCTTCCAGTGTTCTGCCATTCCAGTCCTATGGGAGACCGAGGTAAAACCAGGTCTTCTGACTAACGAGTTTTTCCAGTTAGCAGAAAGATGCGGCTTTACCTTGGTCTCCCATAGGACCGGAATAAAAGAATGATGATGTCGTGCAGTAAGGCAGCACGGAAGACGGAACCTTCCTGCTGCGCTACTGCTTTGCTTCAGAGTGCAGTAAGCCCCTACTGGGATGTATGGCCAAGCAACATCAGAGTGTGGTTAAGATGGCAAAAGTTATCAATGAGGAAAAACATACAAGCAAGGCGAGGCTGCAGCAGTTTACCTTTGCCTAAGCCTCTTGGGAAGGGCAAGATTCTGCCTCTTATGTCCTCTCCCCTGCTGTGTTTTGCACTTTGAGATAAGTTTCCAATTATTATTATTATTATTATTATTCATTTGTATCCCACTTTTCTCCCATTAATGAGAATCAAGACAACTAAAAACACACTTAAAACAATATGAATAAAAACTATACAAGAGTGTTAATACAAGTATAAATATAAGACTTAAAGAACAAACCATTTATATAGTTAAAACATTAAACATTAAAAATATTAAAATTCATTAACGGACGTTAGGACATTTTAAAAGTAGATGAAAAAGTGAGATGACAGAGGATTAATCAGGACTGTCCCTGCCAAATTAGGACAGTTGAAGGGTATGAGCAGAAGTGAAATGAAACACAGGGGTTGTCTAACTGGTGAAAATAACCCTCATGCAATTTGCTGGGAATACAGTCTGTCTAAATGGGATCCTGCATCAATCCACTGTATTCCAAAGGAGGGGTGCCCAAAACAGAAAAACACTGGAGTTTTTTAAAGACAGCGAAGGGGGTGCACATTTCTGCTTGTTGGGACAAACAATTCAATATGAATTGTTTTTCTATAGGAGAGGAAACACAAAGCTGATTGGCCGGGTGAGCGTGAGGGGCGGCGTTTGCCAACAGGGCAAGTGCCCACTGCTGCCATATTGGATTAAGGTTTTTTTCTTTGCTTTCCTGTTAAACTGAAAAATAGCCAGCACAAAGAGTTAATACAGTACTCTGTCATTAGAAGGCAATATGAACAGAAGTGTTACTATAGCAGGAGCTGAAATCCTGGTTTTAAACTGCTAGTGGTGGTTGTGTGATAATTCTGTGACGGTAGTATCACATGGTTATGGTGATATGAGATAATTACTGTAATTAGCCACTATGCTTCCACTTTTCTCAATCGTGGAATTACAGCGTTTTTAGATGCTAGTCTGATAAAGTCCATAGTTTTTAATCTGTATTGTTTTCCATAAGTTTGAATAAGTTGTAAGCTATCTGGAGTGACATTATAGGGGAAAAGATGGTGTGTGTATGTGTGCATGTCTTCAAGCCACCTGTCAACTTATGGCGACCCTATGAATTTCATAGGGTTTTCTTAGGCAAGGAATATTCAGAGGTGGTTTTGCCAGTTCCTTATGCATGCTCAAGAAGGAATTCTGGAGACAGCTGCTATATACCTTGCCTGTTGTAGGAAGGCACACACAGTTAAAGTAAGATCAGATAGAGCAGGATTCCGTTCTTTACCAGTTCAATCTTTATTGCACTGTTTGCTGAAGATGTACTGCCTGTGAACTAACACTGAAAGCATGTGGTTATCCACCCTCCTTCACCATCCTCCTAATGCCAATGTAGCTAAAAACCTTTCAGCTAGACAGAGGATGAGAAGGAAAAGGGTGCTGGGCAGGCATAAACAGACTTTGTAAAAAGAAGCTTCTTTGCCAGAGGCTTTATTAACTGAGGTGTGCTTGTACTTCTCTCAGTGACCTACAAAGCAGTTATCTTGAATTTCTAGGAAAGAAGGGAAAGTCACCTCTGTTGTGTTATTTAACAATCTAACCCAACTTGCAGAGTACACACAAAGACTTGCATTATTGTAGGCATCATGAGGTTAGTGTCAATAAAGGTGGAAAGCTGCTGAAATGATACACCCAATGCTGAGAAGGGCAAAGTGGCTCAAGGTTGTTTTTTTTTTTTTGGTTAGTATAAAGCTGGCAAGAGGCATCTCTTGGCAGCTTAGGAAGTACAGTTGTCCCTTCATATTCACTGGGGTTTAGTTCCAGGACCTCCCGGGATACCAAAATCCGTGAATACTCAAGTCCCATTATATGCTCTCTCTCTCGCTTTTCTTCGCAAACGAAGATTCAGGAAGGACATCCTGTGCTTTCTGCAAGCGCGCTGATGACTACAAAGGCCAATCCAAGATAAACAAGTCCAGTTGCAGAAAGCACAGCAGAAGGTCTCCTTGGGTGATGTTTCTGCGTTGTGATTCTTTCTGCATTGTCATTTATCTTCAAGACTTGTTCGGCGTGAGTTCTCAAATAAGGCTGAATATCTTCTCTGTACAGAACTCTTCTCTTTAAGACTGGCAGCTATCACCCTATCTTCACAGACCTCTCTCTAGCCTACCTCCCCACCATTCTTTCCAATAGCCTTGTATGGTTCTTAAGAGTGGATGTTTTGTATTTTAGCATACCCCCTGTGTTATTTCCAATAAAAAAACCTACTTTATTTCACTTGAACTGGAGTGTTCTCTACAGTTAGTACAGGTTTACATAGGTGAAAAGATCCCCAAAGTTACCCTCCTCTTGCAGGGCGCCTTTTGAGCTAATAATTCCCCCATATAATACATGAGAGTTTGGCATCACAGGTGGGACCCTAAGAAGGATCACTTTTCAGTAAATGTATCTGCTTCTTTATTTTAATCTCTGATGCTGTTAATTTCTGTAAACCATTTCCCAGTTTTCTGTGGGGGGGGGTGTTCCGGTCTGTGGGGTCATGTTCTGGAAGAGTTTATTCCTAACGTTTCGCCTGCATCTGTGGCTGGCATCTTCAGAGAATGAAGCATCTTCTTTGAAGATGCCAGCCAGAGATGCAGGTGAAATGTCAGGAATAAACTCTTCCAGAATACGGCCTCACAGCCCAGAAAAAAACCAAGGAAAATCTATGGATGCTGGTTATGAAAGCCTTCGACTTCACATTTCCCAGTTTTTGTGTTATCGTGTAGGAATCTCCAGCATGCCACCTGTCTTCCAGTAATGAGCTACAACCTGTCTAGCAAGAATAGGAATGTTATAAAGTCTTCCGTAATAACAGCATTAAAATGGGGGCAGGGGAGAAATATTAAGCAATGCCAACTCTGGTGTTTCTCGTATCTGTTTGCGTGTGATTTCCCTTGTGTCATGAGAAACTGCTTTCCAGAAGACAAAAATTATTGGGCAATCCCATCATATATAGGCAAATAAGTTCCTGATAGCTTGTATCCTTCCCAACATTGAGGAGAATTTTTTTAGATGTACATAATAACCTCGCAGATATTTTTAAGAGTGGTGAATATAACTACATGCTGAAACCATCTATAACTGACCTCTGTAAGATGCTGCTTTGTCATGATAGACTTTCTACCTAAAAGTAACTTTCTTAGCTCTGATGTTTTATGTATGTCTGTAAAGTCACCTTAGCATGCAGAATTTCCACTTTATATCTGTGAGTGACTATTTCACACTCTTGAGACATGGTACCACCTAGTTCCATATTGAAGTGGATGCTGGTGCTGATGGTGGTGGTGATAGTTGTTTTGAAAGAGGGTTATTATTATTTTTTATTTATTTTATTCATTTATATCCTGCCTTTCTCATGTGCACATGATGCTTTGTAGGTAATTTTGCACTGATGTTTTCATTTTCATTTTCTTATTTTTCTAGCAAATTTAGCAGAAGACTGAAGCATTGTTAAAACGCTCTTCCTTATCTTGTAGTTTTTTTCCATTCAAATTGCCCCCTTTTCAAGTCTACTACCTTCACCCAGGAAGAAAAGAGATAGGAAATATTTTTATTGGAAACTTCATTCTTGTATTTCAAAAAACCACAAGTATTATACATAGAATCAGAATTGTAGAGTTGGAAGAGACCATGAGGGCCATCCAGTCCAACCCCCTGCCATGCAGGAAATCACGATCAAAGCATCCCTGACAGATGGCAATTCAGCCTCTGTTTAAAGACCTCCAAGGAAGGAGACCCCACCACGCTCCGAGGGAGTGCGTTCCACTGCCGAACAGCTCTTACTGTCAAAAAATTCCTCCTAATGTTGAGGTGGAATCTCTGTTCCTGGAGCTTGCATCCATTGCTCCGTGTTCTAATCTCTGGAGCAGCAGAAAACAAGCTTGCTCCATCCTCAATGTGACACCCCTTCAAATACTTAAACAGGGCTATCATATCGCCTCTTAACTGTCTTTTTTCCAGGCTAAACATACCCAGCTCCCTAAGTCTCTCCTCATAAGGCATGGTTTCCAGACCTTTCACCATTTTAGTCGCCCTCCTCTGGACACGCTCCAATTTGTCAATATCCTTTTTGAATTGTGGTACCCAGAACTGGACACAGTATTCTAAGTGAGGTCTGACCAAGGCAGAATAGAGCGGCACTATTACTTCCCTTGATCTGGACACTATACTTCTATTGATGCAGCCCAAAATTGCATTGGCCTTTTTAGCTGCCGCATCACACTGTTGACTCATGTTCAACTTGTGGTCTACTAGGACTCCTAGATCCCTTTCGCACCTAGTCTCATTCAGCCAGGTCTCCCCCATCCTATATCTATGCATTTCATTTTTTCGCCCTAAGTGCGGTACCTTACATTTCTCCGTATTGAATTTCATTTTGTTAGCTTTGGCCCAGCTCTCCAGTTTATCCAGGTCATCTTGAATTTTGATCCTGTCCTCCAGGGTATTAGCTACTCCTCCTAATTTGGTGTCATCTGCAAATTTGGTAAGTATGCCCCTAATTCCCTCATCCAAGTCGTTGATAAAGATGTTGAATAGCACTGGGCCCAGGACAGAACCCTGTGGCACCCCACTGGTCACATCTTTCCAAAAAAGATAAAGCTGAGAAGGTGCAAAAGGCAGCCAATCTCCAAATCCTGAACTCAGGGAATTCTGCCAAGTTCATAGCATTCAAGTATTTTTCCCCATTAATTTTCTTAGCATATATTATATTCTGGAACCTAGAAGGGAAAGCCAATATAATTCACAGAAGAAGGGGTGTACTATGGTATGCTAACAAGTCCAAAATTCCACCATGCAATCTTTGTAAGGCTTTGAGCAAGTCCCTATCTTTGGGGGAGCTCATCAGCTTAAAGAGGCTCATAAATGGATATCAATTTTCAAGGGCAAAACTACCTAGAGATGGCACCGGAGGAAAAAGAAGTTGGTATGCAGTATTCTGTAAAGATGTGAAAGGTAAACACGCCTAACCCTGCAATCATAACTGAACCTGGGTAGTTTTGGGTGTGGTTTCAGGGAAGGAGAGGTCAGCAATAAAACTTGCAGAATCATGTTTCAGTTGTCTTGTTAAAGCAGAAGATTTGCTAAATATTGTCATTGCAACAGATGGGATGCATAGGAAGAGGGATATTTTCTCCCCACCTTCCAGAAACCTTTCCCTGCTGTGGTATAAACAGAGTTAACCTGGCTTTCCTGCATTATCCACTCTTTGATGTTAGTTCTCTAGAGCAACAGATGTTAACCAGCCCTGTTACCCAAATTGCTCTTATTCAGATCTTAATTAGCTCAATAACTGGCATGTGAGAGGTTGGGTAACTTAGCAGAACTTTTATCCCAATGTATTCCAGCTTAAGTAACAAAAGGTAATCTTTATTTGAGAAATCAGCATATGAAAAGAAGGCATTCAATCAGCAATACACACTTTCAAGAGCTATCAGAAATGAAACCAACAGAGTAATGGAATAGTGATCAAGCTACATTTACCTGTCCTAAGAAAAGATGAGGACTCAGGACTTTTTCAAACAGGGGTAAAAAAAATAAAAAACCAAACTTCCGGAGATCAGGAGAAGAATGGGGCTGTCGCGCTGACAGAGCCCCGTTTCAGACAGCCCCGTCCTCCTCCTGACCTTCCCCCATTCTTCCTCTGTGCTGCGGGCACCACTTTTTATTGATGGGGGTTCTCTGTGAATAAAAGTGGTGTGTTTCTCATGTGGGCAGCATGGAGGAAGGACGGGGGAAGGTCGGGAGGAGGACGGGGCTGTCTGAAACGGGGCTCTGTAAGTGTGACAGTCCCGTTCTTCTCCCGACCTCCTCGGGGTTTTTATACCCCATTTGAAACAGACCTCAGACTGTGAACAGCCTGAGGGTGGGCTCTCAGAGTGACGTGGGAGGATGTATGCAAGGTAGAGATCACACTAAATGGTCAAAAATCCAGGGTTTTTATACTCTTCTTGCCCTTTGATGTGAGCCTAAAACAATGGCCAAATGAACCTTTCCTGTATTTTGTTCAAAGAAATGGATCTTATCTGATTGAAATGGGGATCTTTGATTTGTTGGGATAGCCTTGCTGTGTGGGAAAACTGACACAAAGGATGGGTTGGAGGAAGTGGCTTTATTAGCATTCAAGACCCTGTTTATTTTAAACTTGTGTTCCCAGGTAGGATGAAGCTCCTCATCACCATCTGGCCTTTTATCACAGAGGCTTGCTAAATCCACATAGTTTCCTGCCCTTTTGAGCTCAGCCTTCAGCCCATGTGGTTTGCCTGTCAGCTCACCTTACATGGCCACCGCTGTCTTTGATTCATTCTCATGATATCAATTTGATGTTCCTTTTAATTCCTTTTCATTGAGGTGTAGGGGGAGTGCACGACAGAGAACAAATTTCTTTCATCTCCTTCATGAAGGTCCTTTAGGTTTTCAAAAGCCAGCACTATGGGGGCATCTACACTGTAAAAATAATGCAATCTGACACCACTTCAACTGCCATGTCTCCATTCTAGAGAATCCTGGGATTTGTAGTTTTGTGAGGCACCAGCACTGCTTGGCAGAGAAGGCTAAGAGAAGGAAGGTCTTTAAACAGAGGCTGGATGGCCATCTGTCAGGGATGCTTTGGTCGTGATTTCCTGCATGGCAGGGGGTTGGACTGGATGGCCCTTGTGGTCTCTTCCAACTCTACAATTCTATGATTCTATGATATCCTCACAGGGGGTCCACAAAGGCTTGAAGGCTGTTTGGCCCACCTCCTCCCTGTAGTGGAACAGCCATGTGACAGGAACCAAGGCAAAGGCTGGCTGGCTTGGCCTGTATATTGCCATTCAATCCACTCCAGCCATAAACATGCAGGAAGAAGCAAGAGTGTCTCTGAGGGAAAAGGTTAATGGATGGTGTAACTGTATTGTTTTTGTTGTTAGCTATTATTATTAGGGTTTTAAATCTTGAGTTAAGTCTTGGGGCAACAAAAGATATTTAAAGGGGGTCCCTGGTAAAGAAAAAGTTAAGAACCACTGCTTGGCCCAATGGCTCTCACATAGCACTAATGGGATACTGGTGTTTTAGTGACAACAATAAAACCATTGTTCCCAGTAATATTACTCCAAATTTTTATTTATATTCTTTATATTCTTCTGTTAAAAGAACCAGAGTGTTGTAGAAGTTTCAGCATTGCACTATGACTATGGAGACCAGGGTCTGAATCCTTACTCAGCCATGAATAACCACTGGCTGACCTTGGGCAAGTCACACTCTCTCAGCCTCAAATGAAATCAAAGGCAGACCCCCTTTGAACAAACTGTGCCTAGAAAACCCCATGATAAGCTTGCCTTAGTCAGAAATGACTTCAGGGCACATGAGCAAACACACAATTTCCTTTTGCAGGTTGAACTCAGTTGGCAGCAAGGAGAGGAAGCTGAAGAAGACCAAGGGGGAAAGGGAGGGAGGAAGGGGAGAGAAGGGCAGGTTAAGAGCAGCTGGAAAGACTGGAGGTGATTTATGTGGAAGTTAGGAAAGGCAAGACAGAAAGAGAGGGTGGATAAAAAGAAAGAAAGAAAGAAAGAAAGAAAGAAAGAAAGAAAGAAACCTTTTCTGAAGACAGAGCAGGGGAGAACAAGAGATGACCCCCCTCCGCCACCTCTCTCTCTCACTCACACACACACACACACGCACGCACGCATGCACCCCTCTCTGACTTGCCTTTGACGATGATCCTGTGAGGAGGGGGGAGGGAACAACAAACTCCCTCCAGGATCAGCCACCTAAAGAAAGCTCCGTCTTTCTCTTTCGCTTTGGCTTTCTAGTTTGGGAGGCGCTCCTTGTTGTTTTTTAAAGCCAGCAGGGGAGGTTTCCAGGAGGAGGGTTAGGTCCAGATGGGGCCCCCTGCCAGTGTGGGCCCCCCGCAGATGCTGATTTGGCGGTATGGTTAAGCCTGCCCTGCTGCCAGCCAAGCAATTCCAAAGAAGAGAGACAGGGTTAGTCTAGCATGACTTATTTTTGATAAATCCATGTTGCTATCTATACATTATTTTCTAGGTCAGTTCTTTTCAGGCTATCCAATGTGAGGGAACAGCAATTACAGTATGACTCCCGTATCCACTGGGGATTGGTTCTGGGGCCTCCCATGGATACCGAAAACCATGGATAATAATGAACACCATTGAAAATAATGGGACTTATGGTTTAAAATACCATAGTTGCCTTGGAGGACCTTAGAAAATGGCTAGAGTGAATATATTTTCTAGGAAGACTCTATGGTAGGTGTGCTGTTTTGTGTCCTGTGGATGATGAATCAGTGGATACAGGGGTCCTATTGTATTGTTTTCCAATGTGCCAGGAACCAGCACTAAATTTGTGCCTGTTGGGTACAATTGTTTCTTTCTTTTCTGTAAACTTGTCAAGGGACTGCTACTGGTTTAGGGACCAGCATTGGTCCAGGGACCAGCACCCTGAGTAGCACTGTTCTAGATGTTCACAAACCGATTGTTCTGTTATTTTGTCTGGTAACAGCATCAGGCTGACTAGTCTGCAATGTCCCAATATTTTGAAGATGGGGGCCAACAGTTTATTTTCAGTCTTATGGCACTTTATTTGTCCTCCAAGAATTCTGAGACATAGCCAGCAACTCTGGAATAATGTCTGCATCAAAATCCTGGTGTGGAATTCATCCAGCCCGGGACACATACTTTAATTTAAAGCAGACAAATGTTCTTTGTCCAGTCCATTTTATTAGATTAAGTCTCCTGCCTTTGCCCTTTTGGTTCCTATTCAAATGTCCTCTTGTTTGTTTAACTCATTCAAAATGACCCTGAAAGTGGCCATCAGCATTACAATTCATTAAAAAAGTCAAAACTTTTAAACACCATTCAAAATACAGTAAAAGGAAATATGAGTCCCTTCAACTATAAATTAGTCTAGTTAGTCTACTCATCAGGAGGAGAAGCTCAGAAGTGATCATGTCAACTACTTGGGACATTTCAAAAGTTGCATATACTGTAGTTCATTGGGATTAGTTCACTGGGAGTCCTTTCTCTATGATGTGTGCATAGGATTACAGCCTAAGAAATAAGCCATTTATTGGGAATGATTGTTGAATAAACATGTTTAAGAAGGCTCAGCAGCACATCCTGCTAGATTCAAAATTGTGTTCTTTCATTTTAAGGGGAGAAATAACTGTGGGAAAGAGTGTTAGCAAGTGGAAAATCGGTAACCCTATTATATGTTGTTTCTAAAGAAAACCAAGATGGTATCCAAGGAATCATATTTTTTTAATTGTGAAAGCAGTCTAAGAGCTCTGCTGAGCAGTGTCTTTAAAAACACAAGCAAATTTGTGCTTAAGGCGGTTACAGGTTTTTCATTAGAGGATGGCTTCTCTGTGGTTTTGTTCTTAGGTAATATTTTGCAACTTTTTCTCTTAGCTTGTTATTAAATACATACAGAGGTTTTTACAAGGTAGCATTGTGGTGTGGGAATTTGGACTTGAGGGTGTGGGAATAATGTCAAACAAGTAGGGTGCAATCTAAGCACTGTTATTAGGAAGCAAATTCAACTGAAGCCAAGGCGACTTTGAAATTGACATTCTTAGTGCGTGTACAAAATGCTTGGAACCAGAGGTATTTTGGAATATTTCGGATTTTGGAATATTTGCGCATACATAATGAGGTATTTAGGAGACAGGACCCAAGTCAGCAGGCCACATGAAATTCATTTATGTTTCATATACACCTTATATACACAGGCTGAAGCTAATTTTATACACAATATTTTAAATAAATGTGTGCATGGAACAAAATTTGTGTACACTGAACCATCAGAAAATGAAGATGTTACTATCTCAGCAATCCATGTGGATATTTTGGAATATTTTGGATTTCAGAATTCCAGATAAGGGAGACTCAATCTGTATTGGCTTTCTTCTTGGATAACTAACAAAATGCTACAGGAGGTACTAGAAGGTCCAACCTCCTCCTTAGACTTTAGAAACATTACTTGTATAGATTACAACACCTAGCAGCCCCCTAGCCACCATTGTCACAAGTAGGGCACGAAGGCAGGAGCCTTCTCTTGTTGTTGCTCTTTCATATGGCTTTGGTAAAGATGCTATGTCTGAACAGTGGAAGTTCCACCTAGCCACCATGAGTAATAGTCATTGGCAGCATCTCCTTCCCTATGAATCTGTCTCATTCCATGTTTATTTATTTTTATTTTTACTTTTACTTTTATTTTTATATTTATTAATTTATTTATACCCCGCTCTTCAGCCACAAGGCTATCAGAGCGGCTTACAAATTGTTTTAAGCAATAGCGATTTACACATCTACACTGCATTAAATAGTTTCCAATGTGTGTTAGCTAATTGCCCCCACAAGCTGGGTACTCAATTTACCGACCTACGAAAGGATGGAACTGTCCTTGTGACATCTTATAACAGTGAATTCCATACTTTAATTCTGAATTAATTAATTCTCTGCCCTGGAATTGTTGCGGGGGGGGGGGAACCAAAACAAACGTTTTTTTGTGGTTTTTTTTTTTCCGGGCTGTGAGGCCATGTTCTAGAAAAGTTTATTCCTGATGTTTCACCTGCATCCAACAACTGAATACACAAATTTACATGCTAATCCTCTTCAACAGGGACTCACAGTATATAAACCCCACACACCCACACTGCCACCATTCCCTGAAGATGCCAGCCACAGATGCAGGCGAAATGTCAGGAATAAACTCTCCTAAAACACAGCCTCACAGCCTGGAAAAAAACCACACAAAAAAACCAACCATGGATGCTGGCTGTGAAAGCCTTCGACTTTACAGCAAAGCAAAACTTTCTGTACACCTGGAATAATTTTACAAATTGTTGTCATATGCCACACATCATTGCCTAATTTCCTCCATGCCCAAAGCTAAGAGCCAAAAGTTTAGCAGTTGCAAAATTAGTGCTTTACTAGAGACAGTTGGGGTAACTTTGGGGAAAGCAATAAGCTAATGGCATGCGGAACAGCAGATTCGCTTTGCCATGTTATTGTTGTATGCCTTCAAGTTGTTTCCGACTTACGATGACCTTAAGGCAAACCTATCAGGGGATTTTCTTGGAAAGAATGTGTGATTTGCCCAAGGTCACCCAGTGGGTTTCCATAGCTGAGCAGGGATTCAAACCTTGGTCTCCAGAGTCAAACACTCAGACCACTACACCATGCTGGCTCTCATATTTTGCTACAACATTTTGCAATGTTAATTTCACCAACTGTCTAGGCATTTAGATGTCCTCCAGTGCAATTCTATGGTAAAATTCCACTGGAAATATAGTCTTCACTACTATCTGTAATTTTCACTATCTGTGGTAAGTCCAGAAATGCATGCCCTGTAAATACGGGGGTTGTACACAGTGCTATGTACACCAGCCTTCCCAAACTGGCACCCTCTGGATGTATTGGACTACAAATCCCATCACTCCCAGGCCATGTTGGCCAGGGGTGAACGGAAATGTTGACTAACACATCTGGGATACAAAGTTGGTGAAGACCAGTGTATGCTAATTTCTACTAAGATTTTTTTTAGTCATCTATGTTAATAGTTTAATATTGGTGTTACTTCCCCACCTCCCAACTATGCATGCTAATATAGGCACACCTCAGTTAATGAAACAGATGTGTTCCTGGGCATAACTTCTTTGCAGAAAATTTGGTATTAGAGACAGAAATCACATGGAAATAATAAGGAAAGGTTCCTGCACCACAAAAAAGAAGAGCATGTTTCAACAGGATTTTTATCCAAAACCAACAACATACACATGGTTGTAGGCAGGCACACACAGCTACAGTAAGATTGGCTACAGTAGAATCCTATTCTTTCTCAGCTCAAGATTTGTTGCACTTTTTATTGTAGATAGGCTACAGCAACCTGACACCAAAACCCTGTGTTTTTCCAGCCCTCTCTCATCCAGCATCTTCTCAGTGCTGATGCTGCTAAAAAAAATCCAGCTAGGCAAAGGACAATGAAAAAGGGTGAGTGGACAGATGTACAGTCGCCCCTCGACATTCGCGGCTTTCACACTCGCGGATTTGATCATTCGCGGTTTAGCCCCAGGCCCTTAGGGAAGGCTGCCGAGAGGCGGGGCAACCTCCTGCCTGCACCTTCTCTGGCCTTCCAGAGGCGGCTCCGGGGCTTCAAAGCTCCGGAGTCTGCTCAGGAAGGCCAGGGGGTGGGGCGAGCAGCCTCTCTCCCTCCGCCTTTCCCGGCCTTCCTAAGGGGACTCCGAGGCTTCTAAGACCCGGAGTCCCCTCAGGAAGGCCGGGCAGCTTCCCTCCTGCCCACCCGCTGCCTTCCCTGGCCTTCCTAAGCGGGCTCTGGGGCTCCAAAGCCCCAGCACCCGCTTCGGAAGGCCGGAGAGAGGCAGCACAGCCTCCTCCCCACCCACACGCTGCCTTCCCTGGCCTTTCTCAGCGGGGTCTGGGGCTTTGGAGCCCCGGAGCCTGCTGAGAAAGGCCGGGGAGAGGCAGCGCAGCCTCCTCCCCACCCACACGCTGCCTTCCCCGGCCTTTCTCAGCGGGGTCTGGGGCTTTGGAGCCCCGGAACCCGCTGTGGGCGGCCGGGGAGAGGCAGCGCAGCCTCCTCCCCGCCCGCCCGCAGCTGTTCTCGGCCTTCAGAAGCAGGCGCCGGGGCTCCAAAGCCCCGGCGCCCGCTTCGGAAGGCCAGAGAGAGGCAGCGCAGCCTCCTCCCCACCCACATGCTGCCTTCCCTGGCCTTTTTCAGCGGGGTCCGGGGCTCCAAAGCCCCGGAGTCTGCTGAGAAAGGCGGGGAGAGGCAGCACAGCCTCCTCCCCGCCCACACACTGTCTTCCCCGGCTTTCCTCAGCGGGCTCCGGGGCTTCTAAGGCCTGGAGTCCCCTCAGAAAGGCCGCGGAGAGGCCAGCCAGGCTGGCCAGACACCCTCCCGCTGCCTCCCTCCTTGTGGGGGGAGCATGGGAGCAGCATCTGGTATTCGCGGTTTTTCCACATTCGTGGGGGTCTCAAGAACCTAACCCCCACGAATGTGGAGGGACAACAGTAATAAGACGAATTAGCCAAAAGGAGCCTCTTTCTTAACCAATGTGTGCCTGTACAGCTTTACCCCTGTATCCATAGATACAGTATCCACAGTTTCACTTACCTACATAAAAAAATGTTATCTCTAGGCATTTCTAGGTCCTCCAATGTGACTCTATGGTCAACTTCCACTATTTGTCCCATTTAAAATAATAGAGTTCCCTATTATCTACAATTTCAGGTATCCATGGGAGTGTGTGTCTTGGAACATATCCCTCGCAAATACTGCCTGGTGGCAGGGATTCCTCCCCATATTTGCTATTTATTAAGATGGTTGTTTGGAAGCAGTCAGAATGTAAAGGAAGTTGCAAGAGAGTTAACAACAGTCTTTGATAAAATCCAGAGCTCTTTTATCATTTCCCTTTGTAAGGGAGCGGAATGTTGATAATGGTACAATCATTCCTCCAGGAAACAGAAGTACCCAGAAAATTGTCACAGACTCTTTACAGGGTACACCAACTGGCAGGAACATCCTGATATTTCTGATTTGTTTATGGAGAGGCTGCTCAGGAGAAAATCTCTCCTGTCTTGACTTTGGAAGAATGATGAGTATTCAGAAAAACCAACTCGCAGGCAGGGAAAGAAGATACCCCCTCTCTCAGCTAAGCCCATGGAAATACAGCTTTTCCATTTCTCCTGAGATAACTGGTGGTGAGATTTTACTTCCTAATTTGGATGTCACTCCCACTGTCCACAACTTGTTAACCTTTCCCCAAGGCCCCTACGTCAGTCATTATGACCCTGTGTGCCCAAAAAGTAGGGATAATACTGACTTGTTTAAGTTATTGTGAAGACAAATGATGAAAAATAAGGGAGGGCAGTGTGGTGTAGTCGTTTGAGTGTTGGACTATGGACTTTATCAGATGCGGCAAATACGGCATCATAATGATGCTTAATGATCATGAAAGGGTGCACATACCAGACAACGTTGTCCTTTCACGATCATGTGAAGTTCAAAAGCCGTTCCATTTTATTGATGGCCCAAGCCGTCAATAGATCTGCTGTTGTGCTTTGTTGCTGGCATTGCTGGCATTTGAATCCTCGCGACATTGTGCTCATGTGCATACAGCGTCAATGACAGAATACTTCCAGTTGTTCTTGTATGCTTTCAAGTTGTTTCCGGCCAGGTAGGGGATGCTCTTTGTATGACCCCCCCCCGACTTTACTTGTAATTTTAAAAGTGTGTTTCTGTGCTTGTGCCTACATTTTATGTCTTTGTCTTGCTTAATTTTTTGAATTTGCTGCGCTTGTATCTTCTCATGAGAATCAGTGAGATCTCAACCCTGGAAATAAACAGAGCTCCGTTTGTGCTCTATTACTGCCGGGGCTGCCTTTCTGACGCTGCTAAAGGTAGATCTGGTAGGGAGGTTCTTTTGCCAGCATAAAAACGCCACAAAATATGCTGGCAAAAGAACATTAATGGGGGATAATCTGATAAAGTCCTTAGACTCTGGAGAGCAGGGTTCGAATCCCTGGTCGGTCATGGAAACCCACTGGATGACTTTAGGGCAAGTCATACCTTCTCAGCCTCACAGGAAGACAAAGGCAAACCTCCTCTGAACAAATCTTGACAAGACAAACCCATGGTAGGTTTGACTTAGGATCTCCATAAGGCAGGAATGACTTGAAGGTACACAACAACAACAACAATGACAACAAGAAGGTGGGGGTGCTGCTTTGGTCTTCTCCATGTCTTCGGAAGGCTGCCACCCACCATCACAAACCTCTCAGATTATTTACATCCTGCAGTGCCTAACATCCTGCTTCGCAACAGCTGCAGAGCTGTTTGGGCTGGAAGTCAACCTGAAGAAAACGGAAGTGCACTACAGGACGAACACCACCATCCCCACATTGCCATAGGCAAATCTGTGCTCAAGTCCATTCAGCAGTTCACCTACCTGGGAAGCATCATCTCCTCAGATGCCAAGATTGACAAAGAGATTAATCACAGATTAGCAAAGGCATATAGCACATTTGGAAGACTTTACAAAAGAGTCTGGAGTAATAAACACCTGAGCCGAAGCACAAAAATCAGTGTGTATACAGCCATTGTACTGACTATTCTCCTTTACGGGTCTGAAACATGGGTCACCTATTGCCACCACTTACGATTCCTTGAATGCTTTCATCAGCGCTGTATACACACAATCCTAAATACACACTAGACTATGTTATGAATGTTGCTGTCCTTGAGCAATCAGGGATCACCAGCATTGAGGGCCATGATATTGAGAACACAGCTGCACTGGGCGGGGCACGTTTCTAGGATGGAGGACCATCGCCTCCCAAAAATAGTACTCTAGGGTGAACTCGCCACGGGTCAGCGTAAGAGGGGCGCTCCAAAAAAGCAATACAAGGACTCCCTGAAACAACATCTCAGGCTTGGCCAAATTGATCACCAACAATGGCCGCCCTGGCCTCACATCAGGAGGCATGGAGACACACTATCCATAATGCTGCAGCCTTATTTGAGAACTCACGCCGAACAAGTCTTGAAGAGAAACAACAACGCAGAAAGAATCACAACCCAAAAACATCACCCAAGGAGACCTTCTGTTATGCATTCTGCAACCGGACTTGTTTATCTCGGATTGGCCTTTTTTAGTCATCAGTGCACTTGCAGAAAGTGCGGGATGAGTCCTTCCTGAATCTTCGTTTGAGAAGAAAAGCCAGAGAGAGAGAGAGATTTACATTTAAAAAAACAACACTAAAAATGGACTCCACCCACATTTGGGAACATAGGGGCAATTTCACTATGTTTTGCTCTCCCCTACAACTGATTTAGGCACTGGTGTGGCCTTTATTGAACAAAGAAGTAAACTGAAGCTTACGCCCTAGGCAGGTGTGGGCAACTGGGGAACCACATTAGCCCCTCCCCCCCAAAAACCATGGAGGACTGCACTTCCCCTGAAGGTCTAGGGCCTACAATAGGTATTTAGAGTATGACTATGTTTTCAAGTCAGCTATCTAATTCATGGCGACCCCATTAATTTCATAGGGTTTTCCTAAGCAAGGAATACTCAGAGGTGGTTTTGCCAGTTAATTATTTTGAAATACAGCTTACAGCTCCTGGTATTCATTGGTAGTCTCCCATCCAAGTACTAATCAGTGCTGATCCTGCTGAGCTTCCAAGTTCAGTCAGAATCTGGCACCTCCGGGGTATTTAGGCCTGGTGTAGTGGTCTGAGCATTGGACTACAACTCTGGAGACCAGGGCTCGAATCCCTCCTTGGCCGTGGAAACCCACTGGGTGATCTTAGACAAGTCACACTCTCTCAGCCCCAAAAGAAGGCAAACCCCCTGAACAAATCTTGCCAAGAAAACCTGATGATAGGTTTGTCTTAGGGTCACCATAAGTCAGAAAAGACTTGAAGGTACACAACAACAACAACAACAACAACAACAACTTTAGAGTAGCAGTTTTAAAAAAAACTTTTCTTCTATACTTTATGTGTTTTTTCATTAGGAAACCACAGTGGTCTAGTCTGCATATAATCCTGAACCATAGTCCAGTAGTATTTGCATAAGTGACTAGTTGCAGGGAGAATGGAAGTACTGTAATTATTTTTAAAATTAATTACTGTTCATTGTTACATATGATGTAGGAACTATGAACAGTAACTAACTGTGGCTGCTGTTGTTATTTTCATCATTACTCGCATTTTTTTCATGTATATCCCACCTTTCTCCCAATAATGGGATTCAAGGTATCTAACAACAGATTTTAAAACAATACAGGTTAAAAGCTACAGTATACAAAATTCAGACCAAAGTATAAATATAAGTTATTTAAAAAGCAGTTAAACAATTTATAAAATTAAAACATTAAACATTAAAAACATTAAAATTAATTACAAGACTATACAAACCATAACACATTGAAATAAAATAGAGTCATTGGCTTTTTTGTTTTAAAAAAAACATTTAACACTAGCTCTAGTTCATTCAGGTTCTGAAATAATGATAACCTGTGTTTAGTTAAATACATACAGAACCCTCCAATTGTCTCTACTTAGGGAGGAGGAAAAAAGAAGGAATTAGTTGGAGGTTTCTTATGCAACATTAGTGTTGGTTTAGTTTTATGTGCAAACACAGGCATTTTGTGTTTCCTGTATGTGTCAGATAAGGACAACACTTAAAAAGCATGAGGCAAATTGATCTCTACAATAAGGAAAAGCCCCATATGAAAAGCGAAGGTGGATCAAACCAAAAGATCAGTCCTGGAAACAAATAGTTTTAAAATCTGTCAGGAAAAGCACATTAATAATACTAATACTAATAATACTTACTTCTTACCTCCCTCTCCCCATGCATCGAGGCGGGGAACAACAGATTTATATAGAATAACTAACATCAATTAAAATACACATTGGTTAAAAATTCATAAACCTATTAAAACACATAATATTAATTTAAAAGAAACAAAACCAATGCATATTAAAACAGTTTAAAATTCACCATTTAAAAATCACCTGGATAGGCCTGCTGGAAGAGACTGGTCTTTAATGCTCTTTTAAATTCAGACACTACAGTATATCCAACTGTTGAATCTTTTCTGGAAGGCCATTCCTGAGTCTAGGGGTGGCTGAAGAAAAAGTATTCTGGGTGACCGTTGCCAGCCTAGTCCTGGCTGACTTAAGTAAATGTTCCCCAGAGGACCTGAGTGTATGTGCAGATTATATGGGAGAAGGTGATCCTGTAGATAACATTCAAACCACCCCGCTCTCTGGCAAACAAGAAGGGGGAGAAGCAGAGATCCTTGGGTTGGTGAAAGATCCCTTGGCGTACAATCAGACTCTTCCTATTAATTGTATTAATGGAGCACTCAATGCCATGACTGGCCAAAAAAAAAAAAAAAAAAGACTCTACAGAAACATGCTGAAATTCCATTTTGTGGTTTGAAAGCTGGAGAGCCTCTCAGATTCAGGAAAAGAAAGCAAAGAGGTGGTGGTAATAACCTGTGACAACTGAATAGCACACAAGGTATTCATTTTTCACTCTTGATGTAAAATGTTACAACCTAATAAGCTTCTAAGTTTACAAATGCAAGTAACCAGTTGTGTTATCTATGGTAAAATTGTATTTTGTGCTCCTGTAGTATGATTATATTAAATTGTTTTTTAAAAAACTGTACTTGCCTAAAACTGTATACATTTTTGTGGTCTACCACCCTTTTCATGTGGCAGTCAACCAGGTGGAAAGCCTAACATGGACATCTGCATAATTTCAGGGTTTGAGATTGAAAATTGGAGATGGCTCCTCTCTCTGGCTTTTCTTCGCAATGCAAATGTCCATTTGGACAGATCGCCTTCCACGCAATTTCCATCTGGATTATTTTCACCGTTTGGACAGGACCTGAGTCTATCCACCTGGAATGCAGCCTTACTTTTCTCCTACTTTTACTTTACCAATAATTATTGTCTTTTCTCATGAGTCTTGCCTTCTCATGATATTTCCAAAGTACGATAGTGTAAGTTTACTCATTTTGGCTTCTAGGGAGAGTTCAGGCTTAATTAGCTCTAGGACCCACTCATTTGTCCTTTTAGCAGTCTAGAACAGGGTTTCTCAACCAGGGTTCCCTGGAACCCTAGGGTTCCACAAGACGTTGCTAGAGGTTCTGCGAGATATTGAGATTGGGGGAAAAAATAAACATTTTTTTAGAGCTGTAGATATAATAATTTTTATACAGGGGTTCCCTGAAACCTGTTTCAAGGGTTCCACCAGGGTAAAAAGGTTGAGAAAGGCTGGTCTAGAGGCTTTTCTAGACAGGGGTAAAAATCTGATTGAAATTTGGACTACCCTGACCGGGATTTATGTGCCATACCTCGGCTAAAGCCCGAATCTGATTCATCTGGATTTTTACCCCCAGTGTAGCTGCTCGCTCTGCCCTTGAAATGAATGATTGCGCCAGGGCTCTGCTTTCCTGGTGTGCGGACCCTTGTTCTTAGGGCAGAAGGAGCAGCTGTGCCCGGTGCACTTGCTCACTCTGCCCTTGGAGCAAGCAGCCGCACGCAGGACTATGCCTTCCCAGCATCCTGAGTCAGAACAAGCAAAGGCAGGGCCAGCAGGGGAAAACGGTGAACCTGTCAGACAGCAATTGTCCTGCCTCCCCACCCACTGAATCTAGTTCCTTTGTTCGCACTATAGTTTTTGCTGGAGTTTCCATCAAACGCCGGAGAAAACTGTGAGTTTTCCAAAACCTGGATTTAGGTGATATACCCTGAGTCGTGTGCAGAAAGGGCTGTACGTCATGTGACATTATCACACCAGATTTACGGATAAGGCCACATGTTGAGTGGCATTATTGGGCTAGATTCAGGATTTTTTTTACTAGTGTAGACAACATCTAAGATATCCAGACCCCCCCCCCACACATTTCAAATGAGTTTATTTTCTTCTTATCAGCTTTCTTCACTATCCAGCTTTCACATCCACACATAGAAACTGGAAATATTATGGCATGGACAATCCTGACTTTGGTATTCAATGTTATATCTTTATATTTGAGGCTCCTGTCTTCTTCATAGAATCATAGAGTTAGAAGAGATCACAAGGGCCATCTAGTCCAACCCCCTACCCTGCAGGAATACACAATCAAAGCACTCATGACAGATGGCCATCCAGCCTCTGTTTAAAAACCTCCAAAGGAGACTCCACCACACTGCGAGGCAGCGCATTCCACTTCTGAACAGCTCTTACTGTCAGGAAGTTCTTTCTAATGTTCAGGTGGAATCTCTTTTCTTGTAGCTTGAGTCCATTGTTCTGTGTCCTTATCTCTGTAGCAGCAGAAAACAAGCACACTCTATCCTTAGTATGACATCTTTCATAGGTGACCTTTGAAATCCTACTATTTTTCCAGTGTCTTGAGTACAGTCTCCATTTTGATTTATGATTAAGTTAAGGTAATCTCTTCCTTCCATAGAAGAATGTGATGAGAACAAAAATGGGCAACATTATAATACGACGTTGTCCTTTAGCCATTCTGGGGGCATAGCACAGGCATGAATAAAGCATCCCTTTTTATTGACAGTTTAGCCCGTCAATAAAAAAGGGACGCTTTATTCACGTCAGCGCTATGCCCCAGGAACGGCTGAGGATGCGGATGTATGATCATGTCACCCTTTCTGTTCTTGTCCCGTTCTTCTGACACGATTTGGGACATGGGACTTTTTCAAACAGGGTAAAAAAAATCCTGCCGAGGTCAGGAGGATGGTGCTGTCCCGCTTCCAGTGCTCAATTTGGGACGCCACCGTCCTTCTCCCATCCTTCGTTTGTTCTGCCTCCATCCTGATTTCGTTTTGCCTCCGCTGAAAACTTCCATTAATAAAAAGCGGTGGAGGAAAAATGAAAGCAGGACAGAGGCAGAACGAATGAAGGATGGCGGCGTCCGAAATGGAGTGCTGGAAGTGGGACAGCACTGTCCTATTCCTGACCTCGGCAGTTTTTTGTTTTACCCCATTTGAAAAAGTCCATGGTTTTGATAAAGTCCCATAGAAGTTAAAGTGGAATAACAGTGCTATAACAACCCCAGAAGTCCACAGGGAGGTAGCCATAGCAGTTAAAGTGGAACAATAGCGCTATAACAACCCCAGAAGTCTACAGGGAGGTAACCATAGCAGTTAAAGTGGAATAACAGTGCTATAACAACCCCAGAAGTCCACAGGGAGGTAGCCATAGCAGTTAAAGTGGAACAATAGCGCTATAACAACCCCAGAAGTCTACAGGGAGGTAACCATAGCAGTTAAAGTGGAATAATAGCGCTATAACAACTCCAGAAGTCCACAGGGAGCTAGCCATAGCAGTTAAAGTGGAACAATAGCGCTATAACAAGCCCAGAAGTCCACAGGAGGCAGCCATAGTAGTTAAAGTGGAACAATAGCACTATAACAACCCCAGAAGTCCACAGGGAGGTAGCCATAGCAGTTAAAGTGGAACAATAGTGCTATAACAAGCCCAGACGTCCACAGGGGACATTTTCAGACATGTCTTACCATGCTAGAATCGAGCGTGAGAGCTTCGGTGCTGCCGTGTGGCAGGGACTCCATTTCGGATGATGCCATCCCTCTGGCGAAATTGTCCGTGTCACTTCCGTTTAGGATTGGAGGTGGCCGTGCCATATTTTATTCATGGACAACTTTGGTGAATAAAATCTGGCAAAATATGGCACGGCCACCTCCAATCCTAAACGGAAGTGACACAGACGATTTTGCCAGAGGGACAGCGTTGTCTGAAATGGAGTCCCTGAAGGCGCAGCAGCGCCAAAGCTCTCCCGCTCAATTCTAGCATGGTAAGATGTGTCTGAAAATGTCCAGGGAGGTAGCCATAGCAGTTAAAGTGGAACAATAGCGCTATAACAAGCCCAGAAATCCACAGGAGGCAGCCATAGTAGTTAAAGTGGAACAATAGCGCTATAACAACTCCAGAAGTCCACAGGGAGGTAGCCATAGCAGTTAAAGTGGAACAATAGTGCTATAACAAGCCCAGAAATCCACAGGAGGCAGCCCTAGCAGTTAAAGTGGAACAATAGCGCTATAACAAGCTCAGAAATCCACAAGGAGGCAACCATAGTTAAAGTGGAATAATAGCGCTATAACAGCGTAGACCCGACCAGCCCTCTATATAGCACTGGCAACCAGAGCAAAAAAAGGGAATGGTGGGGGGGGGGAGAATGGGCAGGGAGGGGGGAATAGAAAGAGAGAGGGAGGAGGAGCGTAGGCAAATAAGCCGGCTGCCTCAGGGTGCCTGATGGGAAACATAGTTCTCCGCCTCAGTCTGTGACGATGCCATGGGAAGGAGGGAGGACTACCTTTCCCGTGGTGCCCGGCGAGAAAGAGAAGAGGGAGGAGGGAGGAGCAGAGGAGGTGATTTGAGTTGATGCCTCCCGCGCGCAGGCGCAGTGCGGCGGAGTGAGGTCTGGAGGAGCCGCTTAAGTGTTCTTGGGTTGGGTTTTTTTCCCTCTTAACCTTCCTCTTATTTTGCCTCAAGGGCCGCCGAGGACTTTTTGGGCGCCGCCGCGGCCGCTCGGCCAGGTAGGAGGGCGAGAGGGGTTGGGGCTTTTTTTGGGGTGGGGGGCAAGAGGAGGTCTATCTCTCTCTGTCTCTTTTCACCCCTTGAGATGAAGAATGGTGAGGAGAAATGTTGGGAAGAAGTCCAGGAGGGTGGCTGTGAATAATAATAATAAAAATAATATAATACTGAGGAGACTTAAAATGGGATTTTTTTTTTCCTGAGGGACGAGGTGGGGTGGGATGGGGGATGAGTATTTATTTTTTGGGGGGGTTGTTCCCTGGAGGAAGAGGGGGAGCTTTCTGTGGGGAGAGGAATTACAATACAGTCCTTTTATTGCCATCAATGACCATATTCCAAAATTCACAGAGTTGTCCCTCCGTATCCACGGATTTAAGTATTCACGGCTTAAAAATATTCTTTAAAAATATTCTTTAAAAATAATAATCTAAAAAGCAAACCTTGATTTTGCCCCATCTTATATAAGGGACACCATTTTGCTAAGGCATTACATATAATGGGACTTGAGTATTCACGGATTTTGGTATCCACGGGGGTCCTGGAACCAAACCCCAGAGAATAGGAAGGGACAACTGTATATATGTTATATATATATATATATATATATATTTCTTTCCCACCTCTCCCTATGGATTAAGGCAGGGAAAAACACATAAAAATAATATTAGTTAAAAACACATCAGTTAAAACGTAACAATTAAAAAAACAAGTGAGACTAATACATTTTATTTATTTATTTAGGTATTTATACCCCACTCTTCCGCCACAAAGGCTCTCAAAGCAGCTTACAAATGGTTAAGCAATAGCAATTTACACATATAGACAACATTAAGAGGTTTCCAATGTGTGTTAGCTCATTGCCCCCACAAGCTGGGTATTTTAAAACAGAGTTTAAAATTCATGATTTAAAATAATCTAGATAGGCCTGCCGGAAGATATAAATAGAAATGTAAATTTAATAAAATATTTTTTAAAAACATGAAATATAAGTGAATATACATATAATTAAAAAAAAACTATAAGGATTTACTGAAACCTTATTCTTGTGGATTTTAACTGCAGCCACACGGAATTATCTGTTATTTTCATCAACAATAGCAGCACACAGAGGTGTAGCTATGGGGGGATAAGAACATTGTCCTCCCCTCCCACGCCGATGATAATTACACACCTGCAAATGAACTTTTTCTTCAATCACCAAACTTCTAGCATTGCAGAGTGAGACACTGAAAATCCTTCTCCTCTAGAACTCTTCTGTTTGCTGTGTTCTCATTCTCTTTGTATCTTTTCCTATCCTTGTTCTTTGGATGCTAGAATGGTATTTCTAAATGCCCAGCTGAAGAAAATTTCATTTGGGAGGGCAGAATTCTTGTTTGGGGAGCAGTGCCCTCACTTCTTTCCCCCTGCAGCTACACCCCTGGCAGGACATAACATAAACAGTACATGGAGGGCTTTCCTCCTTTTGTTGCTGATATAGTTGCAGGATGAAATATCAGCCCCATTCCATCTCCACTCTGTTTGTCAATTCAACCAAGAATTGTTTGTTTATCAGTCTTAGTTGGTAGACTCCTCATACCCTGGGTTAGCCCCTCATTCATGAAGACTTTGGGGCCGGGATGTCTTCTTGAAATCTTTGCGGTGTATAAAGTGTTTCCCTTGGTGAGGAAGGCGGCTGAGGAGAGGATGCTTAGAGCCTTTTGAAGAGCTAAGAGGCAACTCCCGTGTGTGTTTACTGGGAAGAAAAGGGAGCCAAAATATTGCAGAATAAAAGCAATAATGCGGTAAATGTAGAGTGTGGTGTTTGTGATCTTGCCCTTCCAATTAAACCGTTCCAACAGGTTGTGGTAACCTCTATTACAGGCAGGATGCCATATTGGATAGATTTAATGAAAAAGTTAAGTTTTCTGTTTTGAGTATGAAGTGGAAAACTCATCAGTCAAAGGATTTCTTAAGGATCCGGTAAGCCTTCTCTTGAAAAAGCAGGCCCTTCTGTGTACAGTAGTTATTTGCATGGGGTGGAGGAGACTGAGTAACTTGATGTGCAAAGGGGTTTATAGGTTGATTACCCCTCCCATGTTTATGATGCTCCTGTTGCTGACTGCAGAGGAAGGCTGGCTAGTACTGATGGTACTCTTCAGGGAGCACCAGATGCTGGTAGATCTTGGAAGCTAGGCAAAGTCAACCCTGATTAGTACATAGATAGGAGACTACCAACAAATACCAGGTGCTATAGGCTATATTCCAGAGCAGCCTTTCTTAGCCTTTTTATCCTGGAGGAACCCTTGAAATAATTTTCAGGTCTCAGGGAACCCCTACATAAACACTATTCTATATACTGCTATTGCTTTCCCAACACAATCACAATCTCTTGAGGAACCCCTAGCAACCTCTTGGGGAACCCTAGGGTTCCAGGGAACCCTGGTTGAGAAACACTGTTCCAGAGTAAGGAACTGGCAAAACCACCTGTGAGTATTCCTTGCCTAAGAACACCCTATGAAGTTCATGGGGTCACCCACCATAAATCAACAGGTTGAAGGCACAGATGCATACCCACACAGGGGCTGGGAGTTAAGGAGTGGTTGCTCCCTCCTGGTTCTGAAACATGTTAAACGATGGATTTAAAATGGGAACTGCTCAGTGCTGTTTACAAATGGATCCCATAGAGGGTGCTGCAAACAAGGCAGTGAATGATCCAGTAATCTACTGTATCTGGCAGCAGTGAGAGGATGCAGAATAGTCCTCTGGTCAACAACCAAAATAATGATGTAAGGAAGGTTCCTTGTGTGAATGTGTGGGGAGTGGGGAGTCAGTGTGACCCACTTGTCGCAAAGAGCATAAAACCACCTAAAGCTGCAAATGAAAGGAGAAACTGGTATGGTTGCTTCTATCTTAGGAAAATGGCTTTCCTAACTGTCTTTAAAAGACTTATGTAAAGGATTGTACGGATTTTTCCATTTACAGAAAGGGATTATGACTCATCGTGATAACAGGCAAGATTTGCTGAGTCATGCCGTCTGAAGTTGTTTTGTTAGATCTCTGTTCCCCTTGGCAATGATGTTGAGGATGTATTAAAATAAAATCCTAAAGCCTCTTTTAAATGCCCTAGTGGTATAAAATGCAATGACACCAGAAGAGAGTGACTTACAGTAAGGACTTTATAGCAAGGTGATTTGTTACTGTAACCTTTTTAAAAGTATGGGAATTTTCCAGGGTGGATTAAACCTATCAAAATGAAAGAGTCTTTATGTACTGTATAAGATTAGAAGGGTAAATCCAGGGACAAGCGATCTGGCACTCTCCAAAAGTTTTGGCCTGCATCTACCATAAGCCCTAGCTAGTATGACTAGTGGTTTGGGTTTATGTGAGTAGCCAGCAGTTCCTCATGACAACAGCAGAAATGAAGATGCACATTTCTGAAAAAGAGGTAGTTCCTAATGGAAAGTTTAGAGTTGTTTATTGCAGTGTTTGTGTAATGATAGTTGCACTTCCCTTGGGTGATTTGGTTAGTCATTTGAACCAGTAGCATTGTGCATGGAGACAGACACTGACCGTATATAGTTTTGGTTCTGAATGCTGATTACTCACAGACACCACGTCTGGAAGTACCCAACTCTTTCACCACATTACAACAATTTAATAGGCCTGCAAAATTGTGATAGTTTGAGCATATCCTGTCTGAAGGAACTTAAAATATCTACATTTCTAGCCAACTTTATCCTTGTGTTGGTAATGTGAATGTGCTTAACGATATGTTCTGAGAACTTAGATGCTTCTGTAGTTTTGTTGAAATAAAACTGATCCAATAAAAGCTATTGACTTATCTGTATTATTACTTCTTGAGGTTTTTTTTCTCACACTTGTACTGAAATTCAGGAGTTTAATGTAAATTCCCTTATTACTTGCTTGTGCAGTCCTTTTTTCATAATTAAGAACTGTGTTTGCTAAGAGCATAGGGTTTGCAATAGTAAAGATTCAAATGCTGCTTAAAAACATGTATGACAAAAATAGTTAGGAATGAGTGTATGTTTCTCTTTCCTTTAGGATCACCTGGGGTCACTGTTGCAGGACTTCAACTGAAACAGTATCTGTTCTGCTGGTGTTAGTGGAAATACAGTAGCCTGGCCATATTTGAAAAAAGGATTTCAAAACTGTAATCTAATCCTGTTTTAAGAAGCCATGGCACACAACAGTCCTCATGCAAGATTGCTTTGTCTCTTTTTCCTCCCCAGAGTTTTCTGAGTGGCAAATATATTTGTTAACCCTGGCGTGTACCGAAGGAGAAGATGAAAGATATCGATCTAGGAAAAGAGTATGTTATACCCAGTCCTGGGTATAGAAGTGGGAGGCAGAGAGGCAACCTGAACCAACATGAAGAAGAAGAAGGGCTGAACCCCCAGCAAGATAAACACAAGGTTAGGAGCTGTGGATCTTTTAGGAGGCCTATATGGCAACTTACTGAATTGCTTGATATAGCAGATTTAATTTTATTGTGACAATTTTGTCCATAATTAGCCTTCTCTGTATGAATACAGTACAGTCTGTTTCATGCTTGTGGGGGTGATCATTGGAAAGGACATTAGTGTACTTTAGTACTTGGTTGGTAAGGATCTGAGCATGGGGAGAGACTTAGGATCTGGCAATAAACATTCACATGACATTGGTTGTTCTGTATATAGATAAAATAAGCTAAAAGGGAGAGTGGGAATTAGCATTATCAACCCTATACACATTTTATATACACATTTTAGCTGTGTTCATTTGCTAACTCTTGTCTTTAATAGCTATTGAGGTATGATTTTCTTGCATGCATTTTCATATTGGATTAGTAATTATACCTATTTTTGTATCCACTGTCCAACACTGAATTTTTATTATAACAGATGAGCATGATGTTTTGGAAATATCCATCTAGCAGTACTAATATCAAAAAATGAAGATAATTTGTAGTAAAGAAAATTCAGTGTCAGAAAACTATATTAATAAAAAAAGAGGAGAATAGCACAGAAATTAAATTAAATTTTAAAAGCACAGAAAAATTTTAAAAAGAGGTTAACTTTGGGCATGAAGGTCAGCAATTAAGTGACCTAGTAGGCTGCCTTGAAAAGATGATTCCACAGTTGTATTGATGCCACCACATAGAATGCAATTAGCCCAGCTCCATTATAATTTACTTCATAGAATGATAGAGTTGGAACAGACCACAAGGGCTACCTGATCCAACCCTCCGCCATGCAGGAATACACAATCAAAACACTCCCAACAGATGGGCATCCAGCTTCTGTTTAAAAATCTCCAAAGAAGGAGACTCCACTAGACTCTGAGATACTGTATCCCGCTATCAAACATCTCTTACCATCAGGAAGTTCTTCCTATTGTTTAGATGAAATCTCTTTTCCTGTACTTTGAATCCATTGCTCTGTGTCCTAGTCTCTTGGAGCAGCAGAAAACAAGCTTGCTCCCTCTTCTATATGACATCCTTTCAAGTATTTAAATATGGCTATCATGTCACCTCTTATGTGTCTCTTCTCCAGGCAAAACATATCCAGCTCCCTAAGCTGCTCCTCATAGGGCTTCCAGATCTTCATACAGTAAGGAAAGCTAGGGAGGAATATACGCTTGGATTTTAGGATAGGAAGCTGTCTCATGTGGAAAAGGCTGAAGGTCTGTCTCTGCCAACTAGAATTCCATTTGCCTGGTAGCAGCTCTCTGTAGTCTTTCCCAGCTCTTATTCCCCGATATCTTAAATGAAAATACTTTATATTGACTCTTGCACCCCCTTGCCTTTATGCTCTTCCACTTAGCTGGATTCCTCTATAAGGTGTAGTTTTTGGTACCAAGAACCCTTTGAACAGTCCATTTATCTCTGGAATAAATGATCTGGTTTGCTTTTCTTTTGTGGTCTCAGTTTAATGTAAATAGTGTGGTTTCACCTGCCATTTTATGTGTGTGTATGGAAAGACAGACATATGCCTCTACCTGTGACAGGTGGTTTAAACCACTCTGAGATGGAAGCCTTATTCAGTACTCTGAGGATTATAATAGATGCTTACAATGGATGCTATCATCTCTGCATGTTCATAGTTTTCATTGTGACAAAATGTATTAGGAATCTGTTTCTTATCACCAACAGGATTTCTGAGTTGCTGATACACCTGTTGGTTTAGGAAAGGATTGGGCAACTTCTTGGAGACAAAAAGCTGTATTGGGTTGCCCTAGGGAACTTGGAGGGTTAAACCCACCACTGTACCCCCTGCCCCTGATTTTTTTTACTTATTTTTTTCCCTTAAAATTGTCCCCTGTGTCCTTTAGGAGATGTAGGAACAATTTCTCTGGGCCATTTTAGTTCAGGAGAGGCCTTTTTCTGGCCAGGAAATAAATTGGAAATAGAGTACTGATTTATTTCGTGGTTAGAAAAAAAGCCGTTCTTTGTCTGAAAATGACTAGGCTCTTGCCCCCAATATTGATGAAATCATCCCGTTTTGGGGGTGTGTGTGTGTCATTTGGGAGTGAATTTTTTTGCATATCTCAAAATTTTACCAGTTTTTTTGGGGGGGAAGAAGTTTTTTTTAGGATATTAGGTAGGGTTCGAGGATTCTAAAAATGGCTTTGGGTGGGGGCTGAATGTGGCTCGCAGGGCACACTTTCTCTGTCCCTGGTTTAGCAGACTCCATGCTGTTAAGAGACATACATTACTTTGTCTACCTCCAGTGTGACTGGCATGTTATGAAAAATCAAGGGAAAAGCTTACAAGTGGAAGTTCAGGTTAAGCAGTAATCAAATAATTCAACATGCAGCCATAAACCAAACTTAACCAATGATTCTTCTTGACTGATTGAAATGATTACAGAGCCAGTTATTTTATATATCTTTAATTGTGCATTCCTTTTGAAGTATTTCGTTGTAGCAAAAGTTAGTAAGAATTTATTCCACAGGAAAGAGAAGACTTAATGCATATATGTTCATTCATTATATAGCATATATATAATGTGCCAGTTCTCCATTGTGTAATGTTGAAGACATGCATCCTAGTCTTTGCCTTCAAAAATTTGCATACCAGAAATGCTTTAAAAATATGGTAGGAAATAAATTCAATTGCCCTGGAAATAATATCATGTCATTGAGCTACCCACTGTTGTTCTTAACAATGTTGTATAGATAAGTGAATATAGCCTAGGGTTGGTTTGTTTTTTGGTGGGGAGGAATATTTTTTCTTAAAAGTCCTGCTAATATTGATGAAGATATTTAACTTTGCAAGCCAATAGATTAAAAATCCAACTCTGATACTAATCACTTGGCAGACTTTCCAAAACAAAAACATGGAAGTTCCTTTCCCCAGATTTGGGATTAATGAAATTTTGAATAATATTAAAAACTAGCATACTAAACAATATATGATGGCTCCATTTCTGTTGAGCTTCCAGCAGGTGGTTAACATGATATTGGCCTTCAATATTTAAAAACTGGCTTTTAACATTGTTTTAATATGTCATGTGCCTTGCTATACATTGCTTCATGAGTCCTAGTGGACATGGAAACAATTAACAAACATTTTAAAATAAATAAATGTGCACTCTAATAAGAAAAGAGGCAAGCTTACCTTCTTGCTAGTATATCTATGTTCACATTTTGAAGTATTGATAATCCTTTGATCTATGGAAAAAGAAGCAGGGTTATTCTAGTTGCTCTACTGAAAGACCAGTTCTGGGTGGCTCCTCATTCCCTGAATTGTCACCAGTCAGTAGCCATTCCATTAGACTACGGCAGAGGAAGAGAAGGGAAACAAGCTTTGTCTGTCTTCTTTTTTGAGAGACCTAGTGCATTTGTTTTCTCCCCTCCTTGAACTGTTATTATTCCAGTTAGCCACTTAGAATTGCAACTATTAAAAAAAAAAAAACTACTAATTTGGTGCTGGACTCTTTTCTTCTTACCTTATCGCTTTTCCTGCTTCTCCTCTTTTATGCTAGGTTGATTAGCTTGTAAATCTGTGAGGGTGTGTGTCTTGTTTCATACTGATTTAATGTCCACTCTTCTCTTTGTTGAAATATAGAGCATGTTAAGACCTCAGTCTTGCACATTGAGTTGACACTGTGCAGATACAGGAGAGAAAGTCACTACCAGAAGAGAGGTTGCCTTGTACTGCAGCTGTTAGTTCAAGGTAGTTTGAAGCACAGTACTGCATTGCATCCTCTGTGCTGAAGTCATGATTAATGGTCAGAAAGCTTTGATATTTCCTGATGGGAAGGATACAGTTAATTAAAAGGTCTTTGCTATTCCTAAAGAATGCCTGGTGAGAAACTGGTCTAAAACAAACAAAAAAGTAGCAGTGTAAGCCTTATTAGCTTTTTGTGGCAAAAACAAACAAGAGTCATATGGTACCCTATTAAAGGCTAACACAGTTGTTGTAATGTGTTTGTCTTGACAGGATACTTGAAGGCACACACACATATACATACAATATGTCTGTGGGCAGGAATTTTGCATCTGATAAAGATACAAGTCTGTCCCACAAAGTCTCATTCTACAATAAATAGTTAGCATTTGCCACAGGAGTCGTGATGGTGGTATCCATGACAAAATAATACGTTAAACCTAACTAATGAAGAGCTTTTCTTCCATTCATATTCTGACAGATTACTGGAGAGCATGGGAGGTTAGTGAAGACTGCACAATGGATCACAGTTCAACTGCAGTATCAGTTTGCAGTCACTGCCATTGCTGCTGTAATTCTTGGACTTCCTGCTGTGGGGTCTGACTCAGCAAAATATCACTGTCATTGTTAGGAGCAATTGGAATGCTTTTGGCTTCTGCATTCAAATGCAGGTGGTGATGCATAGCTGCTCGGTAGTCTTTTATGAAACTGGTGCCAATGAAAATATTCATGGTCCAGCAATATCACTTCAGTGTCACATTGCGGGTGACAACAGTGATGCTAGTGGCAGGCAAACCTTTTTTAAAGCTGTTGGGATTTGAGTTTAGGGGTCACTGTGTTCTGATGGCTCTTTAGACTGCCTGTTACCCTGAATTGTGCTTATACAGTACATTGGATAATTTCCTCAACAAATCAGACTGAAACAGCAAGAAATAGCTTTTTGCCTGTGCAGTATACAACAAGTGCAGTGTGCTTTGAGTGCCTTCTGCTCTCCTTAGAAACATGCATTGTCATATATCTGGCTGTTAAAATACGTGCCTGTTGAACACCTGTGAACCTTGCCTGTGAAATTTGATCCAGAAGGAAAACTAGAAAAAGAAGGGTATGAAAGTCTTGATAATACAAGGCTTGTGGCCAGACAGACATGAAAGCTGATGTTGGGTTATGTAATTTAAGAAAAAGGTATAGCTGAATATCATGAAGGGACCAGGTCTCATATGATCTTGGAAGCTAAGTGGGGTCAGAGCTAGTTAGTACTTGGATATGGGGCTGCCCAGGAACACCAGTGCTGCACGCTGTGTTTCATAGAATCATAGAATCGTAGAATCATAGAATTGTAGAGTTGGAAGAGACCACGAGGGCCATCCAGTCCAGCCCCCTGCCACGCAGGAAATCTTGATCAAAGCATCCCCGACAGATGGCAATCCAGCCTCTGTTTAAAGACCTCCAAGGAAGGAGACCCCACCATGCTCCGAGGGAGTGCGTTCCACTGCTGAACAGCTCTTACTGTCAAAAAGTTCCTCCTAATGTTGAGGTGGAATCTCTGTTCCTGGAGCTTGCATCCATTGCTCCATGTTCCAGTCTCTGGAGCAGCAGAAAACAAGCCCGCTCCATCCTCAGTGTGACACCCCTTCAAATGCTTAAACAGGGCTATCATATTGCCTCTTAACCGTCTTTTTTCCAGGCTAAACATATCCAGCTCCCTAAGTCTCTCCTCATAAGGCATCGTTTCCAGACCTTTCACCATTTTAGTTGCCCTTCTCTGGACATGCTTCAGAACAAGGCAATGGCAAACCACTTCTGAGTATTCCTTGGCTAAGAAAACTTCATGACAGACAACTTGAAGGACCATGTGCACTTATGCACACACATACATATACAGAGCTAATGGGGGAGCGAGGGTTAATGTCAAGTATTCTGTATAAAATGTCAGTAATGGCAAAAGCTATTTCACATTAGAATGCCACCAGCCTTGGTGTTTTAAAGTTACAAATGTTTGAGTTTTACCAGACTTTTAAGTAGGCATTTATAACTGAAAAATAGGGAAGTTAATCAATGAATTGACTGAGCTGTACAAGCTATCACTGTGTTTTTCAAGAAATGCATTTCCCTCAAAGGCTTCTGAAGAGATTGTTGATTTCAGAGGATATGCTAATTGCTTGTCACCTAAAGCTCTATAGTTCTAATACTATATCATCTTTTTGTACCTTAATCTTGTATAAACTGCAAAACAGCCTTTCAGAAGATGTGTCTGAGGACTGAAGTTTATAATTTTTTAAATGCTGAAATCAGTAATCTGAACAAAAACAATCTGGAATACTAACAAATGGATTATTGCATAAGCTTTTATAAATTATAAGATGTTTCATGTTTATATCCATTTGTATCTGATAGTCTTTCAAATTTTCTTTTTTTAAAATATTTTTATTCAGAATCATTTTTCCAATTATAAAACTCATACATATTCCATACATATTCATACATACATACTCGATACATAGTCCATTTCCATCCATCTTATATATCCTATAAAATAATTTTATATTTTGCTTATACATATATCTCTACTGTACACATCTCTCTTCATATATCTCCTGTACTGCATGTATCTCTCTATAACGATTCTGACATTCATTCTAATTTAGTTCCTCATCTTCTAACCATTACCCTACCCCTTCATTCCTACCACATTCTCATCTTCATACCTTAAACTTCCTATCTGACCTATCCATATTTTCCACTTCTTATATTTGCGCATTCTTTATTATGTTGTTGTTGTTTGTTTCATTTATTCAATTCTATTTCTTATCCTTCTTACTTCTAATTTCATTCATATTCTTTCTTTTCATTTCATTCTATTCACTGTTTTCTCTTTCTACCTTATTGAAAATCCTGAATAGTTCTTAGTATGTAAACTGTGATTTGAGTATATTTATGTATAAATATATTTACGTCTCCCAATTTCCCCTTTCCCTCTCAGATTGTTGCATAAAGTATCCAAATTGTATTACATTTGCTTTCGTACATCTACCAATATCTCCATATATGCCTACTCATCTTGTATTTGTATATACATATTTGTGTATGTCTCTACATATACAGTTGTCTCTCCGTATCCATGGATTTGGTATCCACGGATTTAAGTATTCACGGCTTGAAAATATTCTTAAAAAAATAATAATCCAAAAAGCAAACCTTGATTTTGCCGTCTTATATAAGGCGCACCATTTTGCTATGCCATTGCATATAATGGGACTTGAGTACTCAAGAATTTTGGCATCCACGGGGTGTGTGTGTTTGTGTCCTGGAACCAAACCCCAGTGAATTTGAAGGGACAACTGTACATTTGTACCACTACTTACCTTTATATTTTAATTTTTATTGAACTGATGAGTTGTTTGATCTTATTTTTATATACTCTGACAACATAGTCCAATCTTCTGCAAATTTTTCTATGCTTTGTCCCTTTAATAACATTGATAGCTTGTCTATCGCTATCATCTCTGAAAATTTATCCAGCCATTGATTCATTGAGGGAATCTCCTTTTGTTTCCATTTACTAGCATATAATATTCTGGCAGCTGCCAACATATAAAAAATCATCTTCCCATTTCTTTTCTCTAAGTCTTTGTCAATCATCCCTAAAAGAAATATTTTGGGTTTTAAGGGAATAATAATTTTCAAAATAACATGAATTATCCTTGGTATTTGCAACAAGTATTTTTTAGCTTCCTTACAACTCTACCAAAGATGAAAAAACGTTCCATTTTTGTTGTCGCATTTGCAACAATTTGATTTCACATTTTTATACATCCTCGTCAACTTATTTGGGAGAGAGATAGTCTTTCAGATTTTTCTATAACTTAAAAATATGCCTACTTTTCATCAACAGACTTCCAATAACAGATGTTCCCTTGACTCTTTTGTGTGTTTTGCTCTATGTAGCCCTATTTAAAGATGATAAATGTGATCTCTGAGTCTTTACATTTCTTAGGTAACTGTGCAAAGTAATATCTTTCAAATTTAGGTATTTGTCTGCAAGACAGGAAAAGTATTCGAAATGAATTTTGTGGCAAGTTTTTTTAAAAGCTGGGTTCCGATCAGTAATTTATCTGTTTCATGTTTGTGTGAGGCTTTTATGTAGTTTTTCGTGCAATAACAAGAATATGTCTCAAAATCAGTAACACAAACTTGTGACTTAGATTGCTTGTTGATAAAAAAATTCAGATAGAGCATGAGCAGCCACTTCTGTCTGTTCACTCTTCTTTCTTTGGGTGTTGTACCATATAGGTTTGGTTATGGATGGTGCAGTCACTTCATCCTCTTATGTGACCACCTGAATTCTCAATCTGGGCAGCACAGTAGTATGGATTCAGCTGACTGAACCAAATTTTCTCTTTTATACTCTCCAGAGAGAATGAGAGGAGCCTCCGGCTGCTACTGCATGATTCTGCAGTGAGGATTGGGCAAAGTGATGGTTGCTGCTGTCTCTCTTGATTGCTCACTTGCTTTCTTGCTCTGCAACACTCTTAACAGCAGTCAGTCTAATCAATCAGGCTCTCTCTTTGGGCAGTACAGCAGGCTTAGTGGGTTATCTTAGAATCATAGAATCATAGAATTGCAGAGTTGGAAGAGACCACAAGGGCCATCCAGTCCAACACCCTGCCATGCAGGAATACACAATCAAAGCATCCCTGACAGATGGTCATCCAGCCTTTGTTTAAAGACCTCCAAGGAAGCAGATAACCCACCATGCTCCGAGGGAGTGTGTTCCACTGCCAAACAGCTCTTACTGTCAAAAAGTTCCTCCTAATGTTGAGGTGGGATCTCTGTTCCTGGAGCTTGCATCCATTGTTCTGTGTTCTAGTCTCTGGAGCAGCAGAAAACAAGCTTGCTCCATCCTCAATGTGACACCCCTTCAAATACTTAAACAGGGCTATCATATTGCCCCTTAACCGTCTTTTTTCCAGGCTAAATATACCCAGCTCCCTCTTTCCTCATAAGGCATGGTTTCTAGACTTTTCACCATTTTAGTCGCCCTTTTCTGCACACGCTCCAATTTCTCAATATCCTTTTTGAATTGTGGTGCCCAGAACTGGACACATAGATGAGTTTTAATTGTACAGTTGTCCCTCCACATTTGCATTCATGGATTTGATTATTCATGGATTAGCATATTTGCCACCGCTTTTGCTGTTGCCCTACACATGAGCAAACAAATATGTTCACCGTAGGCATTTCTAGGTCATCCAGCATGATTCTATGGTCAACTTCTATGGACTGGAGAACCTACGAATATCTAAAGAAGTGTTCTCTCAGGGATAAAAAGTATTTACAATTATATGTGAAACCTGCTATATGCAAAGGGTCCCAGAACAGATTCCCCATGTAATATGCTGGCCTATGTGTGTGTCCCCCACTTTTGCAGAGGACCATGTGCCCCTAATGCCCACGAAAGTTGAGACCTGTAGTTTATTTATACACACACGCACATATACACATATAATTATGTAAGAACTAGTGTGGCTTAATGATTTGAGTGCTGGACTACAACTCTGGAGACCAGGGTTCAAATCCCCTTGGCCATGAAAACCCACTGGGTGACCCCGGGCAAGTCACACACTCTCTTGCTCAAGGGGAGAGCAGACCCCATTGTGTCCAAGAAATCAATTGTGAAATGGAAAGTAATATAAATTGCAGGGGAAAAAAGTTCCATTTTCAGAAAAGCTCTTTTTAAAAAGCTAAATCATGTGAGCCCTACCATGAGTATGAAGTGGTAGATTTTCTCAAAACTAAGAGAGCTACAGACCAAAGAGGTTAGCTCTGTCTTTTGCTCCAAGCAATTTGGGATGGATTGAAATGAGAGGAGGGTGCTGATGGAATCTATTCATTTGATGAGACTGAAAATCCACTTCTATTTCTTCTATCCTGAACATTCTGGTCTTATGTCAGGAGAGTTGAACTAGGCTGATAGTTGCGTTGGGAACAAACATTGAGCCATGACATTTGCTTCTCCCACACTTGATGTTCTTTGCATTCAGAGTGACTCACTGGTAGTACTTACTTGCCTGAAATAAGTCAGGAAATAAGTCTTACCATTTGGAAAGCTCTTGGGACATGATGACTATCTAAGGGAGAAGTATGCAACACCAATGGAAAAAAAGGCAAATTCCATTTTTGAAATTATCAGAAATAGAGAGAAAAAAATAAAATTGCCATTGTTGTCATATTGTTGTGCAGGATTGCTGGAGATGACTTTGAAACACTGCATAGTGTTCCAGTTTCCCTAGCTTCAGAAAAACGAACTATGGAACTTGAAGATGGCAACCAAATTGATGGAATGGGCTGGTGTTTGTTGTCTTTGTAGAAAGATTAAAATGCTGGTGGCTTTTTAATTTAGAAAAGTGATTGAAGTGAGACTTATAAGGACATGGAGACAAATAGGATATTAAGAACAGAGAGGAGCCCTGGTGGCGCAGTGGTTAAATGCCAGTACTGCAGCCATGATGTTGTGAGTTTGTTCTACAGGGCTGCAAGGTTGACTTAGCCTTCCATACTTTTGTAGGTCAGTAACATGAGTATCCAGCTTGTGGGGGCAATTAGCTAACACATTGTAAACTGCTCAAAGTGTGCCTTGCGCTATAAAGTGGTGTAGATGTCTAAGTGCTATTGCTAAACAATTTGTAAGCCTTTCTGAAAGCCTTTGTGGCTGAAGAGTGGGGTATAAATACTCAAATAAATACGGAGATATTGAATAGAAGGAATTGCCTTCCTAACACTGCAAGCGGTGGCTCACTAAATGAAATGGATTGGCAGTAGATTCAGGATAGACAAAAGGAAGTACAGTACTTCCTTCTAGTGTGTAATGAACTGATAGAGTTTATTCCCACTAGCCTGGTGGTTCTTAACTTGTGGTCTTGGGACCCCCAGGGGTCCACGATGACCTCACAAGGGGTCCACAAAGGCTTGAAGCCTGCTTAACCCACCTCCTCCCAGCAGTGGAGTGGCCACATGGCAGGAGCCAAGGCAGAGGCTGTGTGGCTTGGCCTGCACATTGCCATCCAATCTGCTCCGACCAGAAACTTGCAGGAAGAAGCAGAAGAAAAGTCTTCCCTCCCCCTCCAGTGCCTCTGAGGGAAAGTTTAATGGGTGGTGTCTTTGTATTATTATTATTGTTAGGTATTATTATTACGGTTTTAAATATTGACTTAGGTCTTGGGGGTCCGCAGCACCAAAAGATATTTAAAGGGGGGGGGCCTGGTAAAGAAAAGGTTAAGAACCACTGCATAACCTAAATGGATGGATTCATTAGTAGTGGCCACCAATCATGATTACTGGTACCTTTGTGTTTGGTCACAGTACTAAGAAGCATATCAGTGATGGGGCCAAAGAGTGAGGGGAGCAAGATAATAGGATTTACTGCTTGTTCTTATGAGACTGTGTCATTTCAAAACTCAGTCAGTGAACAAAAGGTGAATCTGTTTATACAAATGTTCAACTGCTGAAACATGCAATTCAGAAGTAGATTTTGCTGCTTTCCTTTTTCAGATTCAAATCAATGAAAGCTTGCATCTTCTATTTGTCTAAAATCTTACATTTAGTCTTATCTGTACTGCTTTTTCTTGTATTATCTCTTCATCTCTTAACTATTTCAACAGTCTCTTCACTGGTTTATGAGCCTGATGCTTGTCTTAGATGTTGTGGACCAGTTCTTCATTCTACCTGTTCACTAATTTATGTGCTTTACCTGTGACTCCCATTTTTCTTTTCATCCAGCCTCTTTATTCTTTTTGGATTCAATATAAGCTGCTTATCCTAAAGTCTACTTTTTTCTGTTTTGGGAGCCCTTTTTTCATATCTTCCCATCTTAGTCTTGATTTTCCACTGTTTCACTCAATTGGTTATGAACTCAAACCCTGTCTTCTTTCTTTTTTTAAGTAAGTGTACATTTCTTCTTGGGACATTTATTCCTTGCGTTTTTTCCCCTTGATATTTGCTTTTTTTTAAACTGTTTGTTAGGGTTATGGTCTCCAGTTGATATGTTTTCCTGTCTACCTTCTCAGCTTATTTCCTATTTTCTGTTTTCCTTAACTTCTACTCTTTGAGTTCTTTTTATATATGATGTGTCTACCATAGATCATAAGCCTGTTGGGCCAGGACTGCATTTAGGGAGCATTAAATATTATTGCACCATAAGGGCTGTTTCTTGCCCACAAAGTCAGAACAGTGCCATGCAACCTGTATTATGTAATTCAGAGAGAAAGGTAGGGTATACATTTTTTAAAAAATTTAGTCTTCCCTTTGTGGGGCCCATTGTTTGCCAAGATTCTCACACTCTGCTGCCAATTAACTCTTTAACATTCTTTAACATATTGGTGTGTGCACATGCACCTTCAAGTACCTGTTGACTTATGGTGACTCTATGAATTTGATAGGGTTTTCTTAGGTAAGGAATACTCAGCGGTGGTTGTGCCAGTTCCTTCTTCTGAAATATAGCCTACAGCACCTTGTATTGCTCATAATTTATAGGTTCCTTGCAAAACCCTGCTTATTTGTACATTTCCATTTCTGAGAGTGTCTTCTATCTGCCTTCTCTTATCTTAATTCTGGAAATGTCTTATAATGGCATTTCAATTTTATACTACACACCTGCACTTAAGGCCCATTCCTGTGCTCAGATAGTCTAGCCATCTGATGATTTGGGTGACAGAAGGCAGATTGGTAGCTATGCATAAGTATGGAAAATGTTGCAGTGCTGCGGCCTTTCCAATTCAGGTGAAGAACAACAAGAATCAAAATCTTGTGAATCTTAAGAAAAAAAAATAATTCTGACCTGACAGGCTCATGTGGCCTCATATAGGATAGATACAAATAAAGTTTTGTGCGTGGAGGGGATTTGTAACTTCAGATGGAGAAGCCAAACTTCATTGCCTCAATTTTATCTCTACTGTATTAGTGACTTGAGAGAATACAATTCTCAATCCTACAGAAAAGTCATGGTGTAATTCTAATCTTACCCATTTTGTGAAGTTATCATTCTGATCAGTTGAATAAGTTAAGCATCTGGAAGATTTCAAAATAGAGTTAAACATTTGGAATAGCAAGACTGCCTTACTGAGATCGTGAGTATCTAGTTGTCAATGGAAAGTGAGGCTTTTTATTATGAAAGACAAAGTTGTTAATCATGGTTTGCCAGTTTTTGAAATATGAAGGCAAAAGACATGTAATCTAACCTCCCAGCCCTACAGGAATACAAAAACTGAGGTGTTGGATGAGTTACCGCATATGACCTGCTTCATCTGATCTGTCAAGAACTGTCCTACATAAATCAAATGGTTTTTAATTTTTTTCTGTGGTGTTGGCATGTTCATTGCTGTGTTCTTCTTAACTGGAGAAATAAATGATTGGTGAGCCAGAAACTTAATTCTGTAATGGGAGAAATGCAAGTAACTTGGTTACCGAATCCTATTTGTTGAAATTTCTAGTAACACTGCTAACAAGGGGAATAAAATGGACTAGGTTCCAACCCATGGCTGATACTATCAGAAAATGTGAGGTCCGATAAATGAGGAAAGAAAAGAGATCTTTTTATTGCAAAAAAGAGCAATAAGGCTTTATAGAAATGAACAAATTTGAATTTCTCTGTTACTGGATGTAGAGCTTTTAACTATGTAAGGAAATGTATGTCTACGATGTGGTTACATTCCCATTAGGGCAAAGTGAGATCCATTGTTTTAAAGCAGGTCCCCCGCACTCTTTGTTTAACAGGAGTTTGTAAAGTTATTTTGTGCTGCATTTCATGGGGAAAATAGTAAAACATTTGGATTACACAAAGTTATTCAGGCAGAGAGTGCAAGAAGCTGTTATGTGCAGCCAAGCTCTCCTTCAGGCATAATAAATTAATGGTATAAAGAACATAATAATGGAAGACGAAATGCATCATTCACATTTGTCAGCCATTTTGTATGTGCCAAAGCTTTAGCTGGAGACTTGCTAATCAGTCACACACAGCAGAATCTCCTTCAGAAAAAGTTTTAAAAGTCTTGAAAATCCTATTGTGGCATTTCCATAGGCATTCAGGGACTACATTTTGAATATTAAATATTGTTATTATATAAATGCATTGTAGAATAAAACTGAAACTAAACTTCTCTAGTGGCAGTATGGCTTTCTGTGACCTATGTGGCATTTTCAAGTATTTTCTAAGTGGTTATTCTGAGTTTTCTGCTGACTGATATGTTTGCTCAAATCATTGATTTCAGCTGGAGTTAAAATACTAGTCAAGAAAAATTGGGAGCAGCCACATACATGAGCTTCTGGTTGTTAGAGGAACAGTTACAGCTATGCTAGTGCAGGCTTAGATACCAGATTCTTTTTCTCTCCTTCTTACCACACAGGCTAAGTGGCAAGTTAATTTACAGAGAGGTTATATAGAAAACTATTGTACTATTTGATTTTAGTAATTTTGAAAAAAATGGCTTAAAATATATATGGAAAATAAGATATTGTGATACTCTCAGATAAAGGATGCTCCCGTTAACTAACTTTGAAGTCAGATGATGTTTGTATTTCCAGTTTTGGAGAGTATATTTATAAAATCAGAATTGGAAGAATGTCATAGGTACAGCTGTTTCTTTGTGTATGGCCCACTTTTTCATAGTTGGTCACACTTGCATAAGAATTAGATTTATTTGTCATTTTTTTACTGAAGCCTAGGTAGGCATATGTGTTAGTGAGAGAGAGAATAGTACAATATTCATACCTACATTAATTACCAGTGTTACCTGAATTGGTTGGGTCCATGGGGGCCCACTCATGACCCTAAAATTATGATATTAAATTGGGGAATTTTAATTAGCTCAAAGGTATGGCTGCAAGAGGCTGGGTAACATATGGGATCTTTACACTTGCATATACCAGTACTCACTGCCGAGACTCTTGAGTTAAAATGAAATAAAAATGGTTTTTATTGGAAAATAAACACGGAAGCATTCACACATGCACTCACATTCACAAGTGACCACACAAGGTTAATTAAGAATTAAGGCAGACAGATTTGGGTAGAGGAATAGTTTTGGGGAAGTTTGGGTTATAATTACCAGTCCTGAAAAGCAGAGGTTCATGCAGCAAAGAAGACTCAGCCATGAAACTGAGGGTGGCACAGCAAACCAAGAGAGTAACAGTGTATGAAGAACTGTGCAGCCTTGACTATTATTTGGGGGTAATATTTATACCCAATTTTGTATCCTGAAGGGGTGTTTGGGTGTGAAACAATGCCTAGATGTGTCTACCACAGTTAAACAAAGGAAACTCCAACTTTGTTAATTGCCACTAATGGCTGAGATATTATTATTATCTTTTATTTCTATAGTGCCATCAGTGTACATGGCCCTTTACATGAAAAAGAACAACAAAACAGTTCCCTTCCCTCAAGCTTACAATCTAATGAAGACATGATACAAAAGGAAAGGGGATGGAAGTAGGGGAAGGGATTAAGTCTAGCATTCTCTTCTCTCCCTCTGCAGCCAGGGCAATGGTAGTTGGGATGGATTGAGGACCGTTCTGCTTCTGGGCCGAGGAAAGATGGAGTTGTCCCTGCCTTCCCTTCTCTCCCTCTGCAGCCAGGCCAGGAGCAGTTGGGATCGGGGGAGAGCCTTTCATCTGCTTCTGGGACCAGGCATGATGGAGCTGTGCCTGCCTATCCTTCTCTCCCTCTACAGCCAGGGCAATGGCCGTTGGGATGGAGGGAGGCTGAAGGGTTTATGGCAGCCTCATTATTGTGGGAGAGGAAAGGGTGTGAGGAAAGACATTTTGTAGTTAATGGGGGTTCTGGTCACTGTTTGTTTTTCAAATAGGACTCACTGCCTGGAGAGTCCAAGAGGGGATTAGCACATTCCACCTTGATGACTCTTGATATTAAGGGGCTCTGCTTAATCCTATCTTGGATGTGTTTGTTGGGAATTTCCAAGACATCTTCTTTAGGTCTTAGGTGACTTTCACTTGAACCCACTTTCGGTGCCCTGGTCTGCCTAGATCTTGTGAAATGTCCAATATTATGTCCAATATTGTGAAATGTTCAAATTATGAAATACTGGAGGGAGGGAGTATAAGGCATGGTGGCACCAGTAACTCCCTTAAGTCAGAGCATTGATTTGGAAGTGGTTCTGTGGCAATTGTGCCTGATGCTATCATGACCTTGAAATGTTCAAGGACTGAAATACTTCCAGGTACAAAAGCTGTTGCTATTTATTCAGACTCTTTCTCATCTGTCTTTGCCTCATGATTCGGAGAAGTGATATTTGCTGATAATAAGACTACTGGCTTTTTTCTAAGGCAACTTTGATTGTGTACGAAAACTCAAGCTAGAAAAAACAACAACAGTTTAGAGGCAGGGCTGTACAGTGCAGTTGCCAGACTGATGCTGAATCCCACACATAAACTAAAAATGTACCTTTCTTGTATCAGGCAATGCATTTATAAATGTAAGTACTTTGTAACATTAAAAAAAATCTTCCAAGAAAACATTCTAAACCAGTTAGGCATGTTGGGAGGGTTTTATCATTGCCTTTGGGCATTTAACTAAAGTATGCAAAGTCATTTTCCTGCCTGGAAACAATATCTAGGTGAGCTGAGGTTAACCTCTCTATCTGCTGTCTGTTGAGCTGTGTGTGTGTGTGTAAATGGTGAGGGTGCCCTCTTTCCAACAATGAAAATGAGCAGCTACTATATAAAGGCCTTGTGATTTTCAAATCACATGTAACAGCAGCGTGTGTGGGATTAGAAAGGATGATAGGATTTTCAATTACTGCATCTCTGGGGAGCTTTGAGGCAAACCGGAGAGTGTTTTTGAAAAGTTAATCAGGACTTGAATCATTCACCTAGGCTGTGCTGCTGCAAGTCACATTTGTGTCTAAACTAGGATAGAAGATGAAGATTCAAAAAGACTTCTGTTGTAGGTGATGCTTTGAGTGTGTCAGGGGCCATGAGATTTCAAATATTTTTCATCTTGTTGGGAGAAGAGACAGTAACATTCTTTTTCTGATCAATGTAATGACACCTTTGCTCTCATAATTTCAAGTGGAGTAATCACATGGGTTTTACTACTCACAGATAACTCTTTTCTCCCCACCTATGAAATGGTAATGCCACCTTTCTAACAAATAAAAAAAAAAATCCAAGGCATGCCTTTAAAGTGTTTTATAAACAAAGTTTTGTATTAGGTAGTTCAGTACTGAAAGTGAAGCATGTATCAGGGACACCAGTTATCTGTTACCTGAATGTTCTGTTGTCTGAATCTTAAAAAAAGCTTGTGTGCCAGTCTAGAAGATAGTGGCCAGTCCTATTGTTTATCCCAACTCAAGTAAACCCACTGGATTAATGGAGTTTACCTATGTGTAATGGCTCACTGTTCAGTGAGTCAATAGGTCTAGTCTAACTGAGACTAACTGACAGGATCCAGGCCAATGACTTCAGAATAAGAGCCTTTCAAAGTATTTAGAATCATAGAATTACAGTATAAAGTTAGAAGAGACCTACTATGGTCTATGGCAAGGGCCATAGGTTGAACCCCCTGCCATGTAGGAATACACAACTCTCTCTCTCTCTCTCTCTCTCTCTCTCTGGCTTTTCTTTGCAAACGAAGATTCAGGAAGGACTTATCCTACGCTTACTGCAAGCGCACTGATGACTAAAAAGGCCAATCCGAGATAAACAAGTCAGTTTGCAGAAAACATAGCAGAAGGTCTCCTTGGGTGATGTTTCCAGATTGTGATTCTTTCTGCGTTGTCGTTTCTCTTCAAGACTTGTTCAGCGTGAGTTCTCAAATAAGGCTGCGGCATTGTGGGTAGTGTGTCTCCATGCCTCCCGATGTGAGGCCAGGGCGGACCATTGTTGGTGATCAATTTGGCTGAGCCTGAGATGTTGTTTCAGGGAGTCCTTGTATCGCTTTTTTGGAGCGCCCCTCTTACGCTGACCCGTGGCGAGTTCACTGTAGAGTACACTCTTAAAAGATGGCCATCCCACATCTGTTTAAAGACCAAAGCAGGAGAATCCACCACCCTCTAAGGCAGTCAGTTCCACTGTTTAACAGCTCTTACAGTCAAGAAGTTCTTTCTAGTGTTTAGGTGGAATTACTTTCCTTGTAATTTGGCTCAATTGCATGGTGTCCTAGTCTCTGGAGCAGCAGAAAACATACTGGCCCATCTTCTATGTGACATCCCTTCAGATACTTACAACTGTGATCATGTTACCTCTCAGTCTTTTTCAAGTTTATCTATCTAGTCTTCTACTCCTGAAACTTGGGGGTTTAGAGGGACATGTGGATGAAGTTGTTTGCATTTATGTCTTTATCTTGCTTGTCCTCCAAGGAACTCAGACTGCTGCTTTAGCCTTGTGTCAATCTTGTGAGGTACCAAATCCAAGGGATAGTGATTTGCCAGTGAAATTCAACTCTGAGTTTTAAATTAATCTGGGCATGTTGCCTCTATGCCACATGGGTGGTCTCTGTTTCCTCTGCTGAAAATGTACACTTTGTTAAGGGAGTCATAGTAGGTGTTTGTTGGTTAATATCACACATCTGAAATCCTCTTCTAAATTCTGTAAAAATGGAAGATGGCATTATAAACCAAGGAGCGACAGCAGCTGTTTCCCTTAGTTCTGCTTTATTTGCATCAACAGCATCCTTGCTTGCTAAACCTAACTTGACCTAAAGGCTTACCACATGCCAGAGTAAAGTAGCAGGGCAGGCAGATGTTTCTGCTTTGTGTGCTGCCTTACCGCAATGACGTTGTCATTCTTCCAGTGTTCTGCCATTCTGGTCCCATGGGAGATTGAGGTAAAACAGCATCTTTTCACTAATATATTTTTTTCAGTTAGCAAAAAGACGCGGTTTTACCTGTTTCCCATGGGACTGAAACAGAAGAATGATGACGTCATGCAGTTAGGCAGCACAGGAGAGGGTACCTTTCTGCTGCAGTGCTGCTTTACTTTGGAATTTGGTTTGTCTCCTAGTGTCTTGCTGTTGGGAATAACATGGCTCCTGATTGTTTTGGGCTATTTCCGTCATGCAAGAACTTCCCTACCCCTAAAGGTCCCTGTAAGGCATAATACAGTTGTCACAACTCACTAACAGGCTGCTAGTAGTTCTTAGCACAAATTGCAACTGAAGTTACCATGACTTTATTTCATACAGTTAATATTTTGAAGCAGATGTCTTTCTGCTTAGCAGCAGAAACTCTTATTGCTGTTTGCGTGGCGGCTTTTGCACCGCACATTTGAAGAAGAAAGCAAATTTTGTTTCCTTCTACCGGTAGTTTGCATCTTTAAACTCTGCCTATCATGGATGGGCTGCATTTCATAGAATATCCTCTTCAAAATAGTCAAAGCACTCAAATGACATGAGGGAAAGCTCTGTGAGTAGGGGAGGGAAACCATTTGCAGCTTTATCTAACTAATTGGTGCCCCATCTGTTTCATCTGAGGTTTGAACAGGAGATTGTTAAACTTTGGTTGTTAACAACGTCTGGCTGCCAAGTCCAATGTAGTGGTGTCTGTTTCTGTACATGATGTGCTCAAAGTGGTATAAAACATAGATTTTGTAGTGATTTTTCCCAAGGTGATGGTTTGCCATATTGATCAGCAGATGGTCTAGCAGTAGAGTGATCATATCCAGCCTTTGGTGGGAAAACACCTGCAGGCCCATGGTCTGGCTCTGGGTGTTTGGGTCTTCCTTGACATAAATCTTGTTTCTGAATGTTTGAGAAATAGGTTGCAGGTATACTTCAGTTAAGGAAGTAGGTGTGTTCCTAAGCTTTACTTTTTTAACAGAAACATTGGTACCAGAGGCAGAAATAACATGGAAAGACTAGGGATAGATCCCTGCACCACAGAAAAGAAGTGCAGTTCAACATGTTTCAGCAAACATTTTATTCAAAACTAATATTATGCACATGTGAAATGAAACAACCAGGTGAGGTAAGCCTTGTATAAGTGAATAAAAACATTTTGAATCCCTTTCTTTCTGTTTGGCTTTTCTCACATGTTCAGTAAGTGATTCTGGAGGCAGCTATTTACCTTGCCTGCTGTATGTAAGTGCACATAGCTACAGTAGGATCACCTAGAGTAGGAGGAGCCCTGGTGGCACATAGGAGCCCTGGTGTCGCAGTAGTTAAATGCCAGTACTGCAGCCACATGGTTGTGAGTTCCAACCTACAGGGCTCCAAGGCTGACTCGGCCTTCCCTCCATCCATAGGTCAGTAAAACAACCCAGCTTGTTGGGGGCACTTAGCTAACATGTTGTAAACCTCTTAAGGAGTGCTTTGCACTGATAAGCGGTATAGAAATATAAATGCTATTGCTAGAGTAGAATCTCATTTTCCCCAGGTCAGGTTTTATTGTATTATTTACTGCACACATGCTGCTGCAACTTCACTAGCCTCCTAATGCTAATGCTGCAACAAACAAACAAACAAACAAACCCCTTCCAGCTAGACAGAAGACAAGAAAGGGGGAGGCTGGGCTGGGCTCCTTTAAAAAGACTTTGTAAAAAGGAGCTTCTTTGTCAGAGGCTTTGTTAACTAAGGTATGCTTGTATATATTTTATTAAAACATCTTTTTCTTGTCACTGCTACTTATGTGTTTTCACAGTGTTCTGTGAATAATATCAGTTAACTGTGAAATTCAAGCCAATTAAAAATCTAATTTAAAAGAGAGCAGCTGTCAAGAGCAATAAGTAGATCATCACAAAATTGTCAGGCAAGTTAGAATAATTTTAACTTGTTGTATGAAAGGCAATGTAATGTAAGCCACTAAGCATACATTTCTGCAAGAGGTATCCAGCTAGCTAGAAGTCCCACAGTGATCCTTTTTACAGCATTGCCTTTCACAAATGCCAGTCTTCAACAAATGGGCCAGGAGTGACAAAGTTTTTGTGTATACTATTTATTTATTTATTTATTTATACATACCCTGCTTTTCTCCCGGCATAGGACCCACAGTGGCTTGTAATAATTTAAAATACATTTTTTGTATAATTATTTTTAACTTTTGTAAAATAAGATTGTTAAATTTATATGAAGTAGATAGATTTAAAATGGTTTAAAAGACAATTAAAATATTAATTGACAAAATAAAAGATTAAAAGCACAGCACACTTTGAACACCCTTCTGCTCCTATTTCCATATGTTGATAAACTGTTCTAAAGTCAAAATCTTTTGGATGGAGGTCATAAACCAAATTTCACTTATCGCTAAGCAAACCATCCATTTTTGTCCTCTTTATATTAAAGACAACAGTAATTTAAAACACAGAACCTTTATCGCTTCCTTCTTGGCTGTTGCAAGGGCTGAAATTGCTGTCTGCTGGAAGACAAGTTATCTCACTATTAAAAAGTAGTGGACGAGAGTTTGGAACACATGGTTGCTCAAAAACTTTCGTATAATATCAGCTCTTGCAATGGACACAAGAACTTCCATTCTTCCTATGAAGACTGGTCATTTTCATTGACTAATGTTACCACCGACTCTCATCCAGCTTGACCACCATCAGAATATACAGACATATGGAAAGACATTCTTTGTCTGAATCCATTGTGACCAGGCCCTCAAAGAATTTTATGCTTACCCCAGACAATACCCAACACTGTGCGAATATCAGTTTCATTGGAATGAGTGTTTATTATGCCTACTTCTTTCTCCTTTGTACATCCTTACCCTGAGCCCATTTGAGTATTTCTTGTTATTGGTTTGTGAAACTTGAATAAAGAATAAACATAAAATAAACCATGTGGGACTAGAATATAAGTGATAACTGTTGGTAACTTTTGGAGCATTTTTAAAAAAAGGTATCCTGCAGTGTAACAGCCATTAGATATCATATCAGAAGATGAAAACAAGATCAATCTAATGCTATTCCCTGCAGGAAAGAACCAGCTTATATGGAATCATACAATTGGTCCATGTTAGTCAGTACTATCTGCACTGGTTAGCACTGTCTTAGTCTTTCCCAGTCTTATGTGGTGAGGCCAGAGATGGAACCTGGAACCGTGTGTGTGTGTGTGTGTGTTCTACCATTTAACTATGGTGCTTAATATATGACCCAGCCTGAGAATGAAAATAATGATTTTTAAGTCCATAAATATTTAATTTTGTCTCCCCCCCCCCTTTTCAGAATGTAGAATGCCAAGATGCAATGGAAACAGCTGCTCGGGTGGAAGGGCTTTCATTAGATGTCTTGACAAGTTCTCGCTTGGGAGTGTTGGATGAAGGCCATCACAAAGGGAAATATCACTATGGCTGGAACTTGATGAAACCTATCCGGACTACTTCCAAGTAAGATTTGTGTTAATGACCTACAGATGTAGCAGGCCTAAAAACAGGAGTATCCAGATGTGATAGAAGCATGCATGCTGGAAAAATTGAACCTTTACTTCGCATTATGTTTGCTAAAAAATTGGCAGTCAGTGTCTTTACTAACAAAGCAATTTTATTTCAGGATACTGTTATTTGTTATAATCTGTCACCTTCTCTGTTTATAGGTATCCACACCCAATTGATAATGCTGGACTTTTCTCCTATATGACTTTCTCTTGGCTCACTCCCCTGGCACGACTAGCTTACAAAAAAGGAGAACTGCTGACAGAAGATGTGTGGTCTTTGTCAGCTCAGGAGTCTTCAGAAGTTAACTGTAGAAGGTACGTATTTCTTATGTTGTCTGTGGAGAGATTTTCTTTCCAAACACAACCAACTGTTCTTGATGGCATCTGCTATAAAATATTGGCTAGCATCCTGTTAATGAGTTCTGCAGGTTAATCTCCATTATGCCCTTGGGCCAAGCTTTTGCGTCATTGTACGATGCTCATGTTCAGTTCAAGGCTGCAGAAATGGAGTACAGTTGTCCCTCCACTTTCGCGAACTTAACATTCGCGGTTTTGATTATTTGCGGTTTTGGGAGAGCCCCCGCGGGCCCCCCCAAAACCACGACAGGGGGCCTCCTGAGGCCCCGTGAAAGCCCTGGGAGGGGCTGGGGAGGCCTTCAAGGGACCCCCGGAGGCGCTCCGGAGGCCCCATGAAAGCCTGGGGAGGGGGTGGGGAGGGCTGGGGAGGCCTTCACGGGGCCCCCGGAGGCGCTCCGGAGGCCCCATGAAGGCCTGAGGAGGGAGTGGGGAGGGCCGGGGAGGCGAGGGGAGTCCAGGGAAAGTGGCGAGGGGAGCGACAACGGGGCCTCCGGAGGCCTCGGGGACGCTTGGGGAGGGCGGGGGGCGGCAGGGAAGAGCGACCGCGAGGCCTCCGGAGGCCTCGGGGGTCGCTCGGGGAGGGCGGGGGGCGGCAGGGAAGAGCGACCGCGAGGCCTCCGGAGGCCTCGGGGGTCGCTCGGGGAGGGCGGGGGGCGGCAGGGAAGAGCGACCGCGAGGCCTCCGGAGGCCTCGGGGGTCGCTCGGGGAGGGCGGGGGGCGGCAGGGAAGAGCGACCGCGAGGCCTCCGGAGGCCTCGGGGGTCGCTCGGGGAGGGCGGGGGGCGGCAGGGAAGAGCGACCGCGAGGCCTCCGGAGGCCTCGGGGGTGGCTCGGGGAGGGCGGGGGGCGGCAGGGAAGAGCGACCGCGAGGCCTCCGGAGGCCTCGGGGGTGGCTCGGGGAGGGCGGGGGGCGGCAGGGAAGAGCGACCGCGAGGCCTCCGGAGGCCTCGGGGGTGGCTCGGGGAGGGCGGGGGGCGGCAGCGAAGAGCGACCGCGAGGCCTCCGGAGGCCTCGGGGGTCGCTCGGGGAGGGCGGGGGGCGGCAGGGAAGAGCGACCGCGAGGCCTCCGGAGGCCTCGGGGGTCGCTCGGGGAGGGCGGGGGGCGGCAGGGAAGAGCGACCGCGAGGCCTCCGGAGGCCTCGGGGGTCGCTCGGGGAGGGCGGGGGGCGGCAGCGAAGAGCGACCGCGAGGCCTCCGGAGGCCTCGGGGGTCGCTCGGGGAGGGCGGGGGGCGGCAGGGAAGAGCGACCGCGAGGCCTCCGGAGGCCTCGGGGGTCGCTCGGGGAGGGCGGGGGGCGGCAGCGAAGAGCGACCGCGAGGCCTCCGGAGGCCTCGGGGGTCGCTCGGGGAGGGCGGGGGGCGGCAGGGAAGAGCGACCGCGAGGCCTCCGGAGGCCTCGGGGGTCGCTCGGGGAGGGCGGGGGGCGGCAGGGAAGAGCGACCGCGAGGCCTCCGGAGGCCTTGGGTCGCTTGGGGAGGGCGGGTGGAGGGCTGCCATTATTCGCGGAATTTTCACATTCGCGGGGGTCTATGGAACCTAACCCCCGCGAATGTGAAGGGACAACTGTAATGCTTATTAGAAACCTGATTTTTAAATTTTTTATTTAAATTTATCTAGCTTGGCAGAAAGGTTCTTCAGATTGTGTTTTGTGCTGTTTCAGATTAGAAAGGTTGTGGCATCAAGAACTACATGAATGTGGGCCGGGTGATGCCTCTCTCCGAAGAGTCGTCTGGGTCTTCTGTCGCACCAGGCTCATCATTTCCATAATCTGCTTGATGGTCACACAACTTGCTGGCTTCAGTGGACCAGTAAGTACTATCCACCCTTTGTCTAAGGAGTGGGATCTCCCCCACAGCTAGTTCTAATATGTTTCAGTTGCATTGCAGAAAATCTCCTAAGCATTCTGATTAGTTAGAAACTTGCCTTGCAGTTTGCAGAGAGGAAATAGGCCTTTCTGAATACTGTGAGAAACTTAAGATTTTTCAATTGTTCTCTCTCTGTATTGGTATGTTTTCTTGCTTGAACTAGGTGATTGGAGAAGGGAGGGCGATGAGGATTTCTGGGTGGAAAGCAATTACCTGTCAGCAAAGCAGGTCTTGGTAGGTCACTTTCTTTTGCTGCTCTCTGCAAGAAATGGAACAGAGTCCTGGCAGATCAATTTTTAAAATTTCTAGGAAATAGGGCTCAGAGGACTGTACAAAACTAGTTGTCTGGCTTGTATGAAAAGACAGTCAGATTACCTTTCTAGTGGCAAGACTGAAAGATTATTGTTGCCACTTTTGCTTGGTAATGAAGGCACAGCATATAGTACTTGCCATTCACATAATTTTCTTGTCACCTGTTTGTTGCACATGCTGTGCAAGATTTACACTTTGACACGTTGACTAAATCTATTCTCTACAAATTTCCCTTGAGGAGTAGGCGCAGTGTTATTGCTTGTAGTTCACATTTCAGTGTGCTGTTAAGCGGGGATGGTTCAGTGCTTGGGTAAGTACAGCTGAGGTTAATGTTAAAAACCATCTTGTCTTTTGTCTCTTCTTAATTAAAACCCCCAGTCCCACTCATTTCTTTAAATTGCAAACATTTTCTTGCATTTCTTTGAGATGGAAAAAAATTAGTGTTTTTTGGTAATGTTTTTGTTAATACCTTGTCGTGAATATTAAAACACTTCTGAAAGGTGATTATTGGATACACTGCTAACTGCCAATGAGAATGAGGTTTTAACAGAACCAGCTTCCCCCAAGAAGAGCTTCTGTCATTGTTTCACTACAGGGCCCTGTGGATGCTCTTACCTGTAGTAGAGAGTGGGCAGCAGAGTGGTTTACAGTGTCATCATCTTAGTCTGCATGATTCCATTCAAGCCAGGGCAAAGTACAAGAAAGGAAGCAACAGAATAGAATGCAATGTGTGCTGGATTTGTATGTGCAACCTATGTGCATCCTCCATTGTCTAATAATCTCTGAATCAGAGTAAAGAACCCTCTTAATTTGCATCGTTTCGAAGGAGAGACACATTCTTAACATTGCTGTCCTCACTATGTTTAAATGAAATTGCTGTCTCCACTGAAATATCAACACTTTTCTTTAAAATAAATAAATAAATCCAAGCCCTCTTTTTGTGGGAGGGTGGTAGCCTGGGAAAAAAAAGAATACTTGATTTGCCCTTTGTGTTGATAAGTAAAGTTCACACAATTTTACAAACTTCGATTCTCATTTTATGGTCCTTAAATATGAAGCATAGGAAATAGCAGAGTGCAATTGCTGATACTCTTTGTGGATATTGTTCTTAAAATGTGTGGTATTGGTTTTTTGCAAGTTCCTTGTATACTCAAATTTTCAACATTTTCTAAAAAATAATGTTTCCTACAATATATTTCTGGCCCTATTTTCAAATTTTATTTGCCCTTCATTTAGTTGAGACAGCTTACATTTTCCTAATCCCCTTTAGGATTCAACAGTTTTTTAAAAGGCATGTTGTCTATTGAGATGGCTGCTAAACAATTCACATTCAGTTTGGAGCAAAAAATTACTACCATTCTTAAATCTGGGCTTGGAGGATGATATACACTCACTGTGGTAGCTCAGAAGTAGTTTTTCTTTTCGGAAGACCAGTCAGAGTTCCAATTGCAGTGAAGTGCAATTTGAATTCTAATTTAGTTTTTAACAAGGGTATTGTGGAGTGGGAAGTGGGGGCTTGGATGGGGGAGCCATTTGAGGTAAGCCTCCCACTCTTCCAGGTCCGCTCCAGTCACAGCTTGCTTTGTGCTGTTAAATGCTGGATGTGGTTTGGGGGAATCTTTCTCTGTAGTGGAACCAATGACAGAAGCTGTTCTTTAGAATTTCCAGGATGGCTGTATTCTGCGATCAGAATGAGACAGTCAAGCTGGGCAGAATCCAACGCCAAGATGAAAGGTAAGGTGACATTTATTCAATGGAAATAATTAAGAGCCAGGCAGTTAAGGACAACTACTGCCATAATAGTCTCAGGAGTTTTCCCACCCCCATACCTCTGCTAGTTTTGGTAACTAGCATTTTTATAAAATGTTATATGCTGGCATTCTCTTCTTAGTTTTAACCAAAAACAATGTGTTAAGATTGCAAATGTTTTCTCTTTTTCCCCTTTAAATATTTCTAAAACTACTCTTCAAGTCTCTCTCTCTCTTTTTAAAAGAGTGAACAACATCTGTTGATTTTTCACTGGCATTGCTAATTCTCTGTGCCAGAAGAGTTATTATGAATAATTAGGAAAAAAATATCTTGCTGATATTGCACACATTGCTGTGGAGTGTTTCGTTCCTGAGCTGTGGTGTATGAAGAAAAATTGACAGCACTCGTTGGCATGTTGCGGCTTGTGAGGGGAGGGTTATTGACCCTTCCAGTGACTCCATTGCCTTTATTGGATCAGATGCTAGAAAAGGAGTCAAAATATCTTGCTGAGTAAAGCAAACCAGTTGCATAGCCAGTTATGCCTCAACCACCAAGAATGTAAAACAAACCTAATGAAGAACAAAGCTTGCACAGCATAACCTTGGAACCTGAATTTTACACTTTGATCAGAGATTTGTGTAGGATTCTTTTTTTTTTTTTTAAATGGTCACTTTGGAAACATGATGGACTCTTGGCTCTTAACATGTGCATGTGACAACTCACAGGAGAAATGCTATATGACTGAGTTCTCAATTGTAGCATTCAGAGTTGACCATCTCAGGATTTACACATTCATTCTGCCTTCACTTTTTAAAATCTGTCACTTGATGCTGGGCTTTAGCAGCTGTTACCTTTGCTCGAAGCAGTGTGCTTTGGTTTTCCGTCCATTCTTGTGTTGCACAGAACTCTGATTTGCAAAGCCTGTTTTAGTCAAGGGGACTTCCCATGGACTCTGAAAGCCTTTCCAAACAGCTTCCTTTGTTTCAGATTTTTGAGGTGGGCAAAGGTATTCTCAGCTCTGACTAAAGAACCTTAAGCTCCAGGATGCCCAACTGGGAAGCCTTACTGTAATAAAGCTCTATTAAGCCAAATGTGGGAACCCGCCTCATCTTGGAAGTCTTCCTGACTAGTCAAAACAAATCTCATTCTTCTTTGGACGTTGTGAACAAATATTGGTCCTGCTTTTTTCCCTGTATCATTTAATTTTTGTGTGTATGTGAAGTTGAACTTGATTATCTGTCGGAAGCCAGACTGTATGTTGGATTTGGGCCTTGTATAACTTTTCTTGTGCATGTAGACTGTATGTTTTCCACAGTGCCTTTCTTTTTTTTCCTTTTTTCTTTTGTACAGTGTTTGTGAAATGTTACTCATTTTAAGATGGAGGTACTTTCTTAAAAAAATAAAAAAACCTGCTTCCCATTTATTAGTTCTTAATATTGCTGATGAACATGAGTTACTGTAATACTGCTCTGTGCATTTAGGCAACACACATGATGGGGAATATGTGGGTTTGGGGCTGTTTTTCTCTTTTTGCAGGTGGTGTTTGAAATATGATTCCTGAGGTAAAATTGTTTTTGTCTTTCAAGGATGGGGGGAGGCCAGGGAGGGTGAGGGTTAGGTTAAAGGGTTGTCTTTTCATTGTTTTATCAGTGGTATCGCCTTTTTTTCCTTTTTTTCTGCTTGTCCTTTTCTTTACTATTAAACTGCTGATGTTTATTTTCAGGAATGTTTTGCAAAATGTCCTTCTCACACTCTTCCCCAGTTCAACTGTAGGTACATTTGTTCCTTTTTATCAAATAAGCACGTTTGAAACAAAGAATAAAAAGGTCTTAATGTCATGTAAAGGAATATATCTTTTTAATATGTTTCCGTTTTTGCATAAGTACAAGATTATTATAAAGCATATGTTGATGATGGATTGCTTCAGCTAACTGTTAAAATTATGTTAAGTTAGACGATATGAAGGAGCATTAGGAATTTGGATATAAGGAATTGGGAAATTCCAAATTATTTTCCCCCACTTGTTAAATTTGATTTACTGCTTGATTTCAGCAGCGTGTTCTATAACAGTTGCAGTTCCTGTTTATCTAAAGACTTTCAATTAATAAAACAGATTTCGTACTGGAAATAAAGTCGCTCCTTATTTCTAACTTAACATAAAAAGACTGAATGGTTCCTATGGCATGTTGGGGTGTTCATGCAAGTTTGCATTTCTTCCTCTAGGCATTTGTTGTGAAACACCTCCTTGAATACACACAGCAAATGGAGCCCAACATACAGTATGGCCTGTTGTTAGTTTTTGGCATCTTAATGACGGAAATAGTACGTTCCTGGTCCTTGGCTTTAACCTGGGCTTTAAATTACCGCACTGGGGTCAGGCTACGTGGAGCTGTCCTTACCATGGCTTTTAAGAAAATACTGAAGCTGAAAAATATCAAGGAGAAATCTATGGGAGAGGTAAGCTGAAATATTTCCTTTTTTATTCACTTAAGTGGCTTAGAAGTGGGGTGATGGCCCTCATGTATTGAAAATAGGGCAAGCATTATTGTCTGCAGCTAGATCAGAACTTTATCTAGAGTCTCCCATTGAGTGTGGGTAGAATTTTCTATAGTGTCTGCTTACTGAAGCCATTTTTAATAAGATACAGAATCATAGAGTTGGAAGAGACCACAAAGGCCATCCAGTCTAACCCACTGCCATTCAGGAATACCCAATCAAAGCATTCTTGACAGATGGCCATCCAGCCTCTGTTAAAAAAACCCCAAAGAAGGAGACTCCACCACACTCTGAGGCAGCGTGTTCTACTTCCGAACAGTTCTTACTGTCAGGAAGTTCTTCCTAATGTTTAGGTGGAATCTCTTTTCTTGTATATATGATGTAGTTATCATTAAGTATAATGAAGAGGTGTAGGGCAACTAGAGCAATGGTAGTAGGAAGTTAAAAATCTTTGGGGCTTATCAAAATATGCGTTTGGTCTTCATTTTTCTCAATGATCAGAGAGCAGGTTCTGCCCTGGCAGCACAGTGGTTAAATGCCGGTACTGCAGCCACACCATTGTCAGTTCAGTCCTACAGGGCCCCAGGCTGACTCAGCCCTCCATCCTTCTGTAGGTTGTGGGTTGATAAAGTGAGTGCCCAGCTTGTTGGGGTCTATTAGCTAACACATTGTAAACCACTTAGAGAGTGTTTAGCACTATAAAACTGTATAGAAACGCTGGTGTGATTGCTATTGCTGTTGCTTTCACCCTTATGAATATGTCCATTCCCATTAATTGGTTTCAACAGCTCTGTTTTGACTATGATTGGCAAACACCAAGTGGTGGAGTACACATGTGGAATTCCCTTTTGGGAGGAGCTTTAGGCCTCCGCTTTCCTAAATTTTATGTGGGCTGCTGAGAGTTTTAGTTAATCATTTTGCTTTTTTCTAAAAATCTTGCAGCATTTTACAGTTTATTTTTTTATACTTGATTACTGTGTGAATGATTTCCTTTCAATTCACTTTGTTTTGGGGGTTTATGTGCAGAAAAGTAGTCCATAAATTATATGAAATAAAAGTAATCATCAGAGGCTGGTCCATCTCTATTATCCTTGATGATCTTTCACTTGCATTGTATGTATTCCAGCTTATAAATGTATGTTCCAGTGATGGACAGAGAATGTTTGAAGCTGCAGCTGTAGGTAGCTTGTTGGCTGGAGGTCCTATTGTTGCCATTCTTGGCATGGTATACAATGTTATTATTCTGGGACCAACAGGCTTCCTGGGATCAGCAGTCTTCATCCTCTTCTACCCAGCAATGGTGAGTAGATGGTTGAAAGTGAATACCACTTCTTTTATAAAAAGTCTGTTGTAGGGAAATCAAGCTGAATAAGTTGTGACATTATTGTTCAGATACTGGGCACATCTTCCTCTATAATGCAGGGATAGAAATTAATCTCAGATGGCTCACATTTAAGAATATTATATACTGCATCAGCCAGATTTTCCTTCTTTGGTATCAAAGTAATAGAACAGTTTTCTGGCTGTTGCTGAGTAAGCCTGGAAAATGTTGTTGCCCATTGCAAGAGGCTGTGTGTGTGTGTGTGTGTGTGAGAGAGAGAGAGAGAGAGAAGACAAAATGTAGATAAGGGAAGTATACTACCTGCTTCTGGAATATTACTGTATTTTTCAGACCCCCAATGCTACCATTTTTAGTGCTATCTCAGATCATTATTCTGATTTAAGATGCTGACTATGTTTTAATTGGTGGCCTAAAACTCAAGGGATTATTTACAGGAAACATCATATGAATGTGATGCTACTTAAAAGAAAATCAAGTAAAAGATATTGCTTAGTAGTATTTGAATTTGTATGCAGCAATAACCATGGCATAAACACGTTGATCTTTTCATTGCTCAGGCAGTGAATGTCCAGGGCCTTGTTGCACAAGCAGAAGCCCCTTTGCCCTCATAATGATTACATGAAGTGACCCCACATTACTATGCAGGCAGCCTTTTAATTCAGTTGGCTCTGAGCCTTTGTGCCCAGCTTCAGATTTAAAAATAGACCTAGTACTATAACTCTGCCATTTCTGGTAGATCAGGTGACTGAGCAATGTCTGGACTCCATGTCTTTAAAAACAGATAGACTTTGCCTCTGAGAGAGGTGAATGCCAGCTTACTACTGTTTTTTATTGTGGGTTTTCAAACAGTGCGTTTCCCCACACAAATGAAACCATCACTTCTTTCCCGTAATAGCCTTTGGCCAAGGAAAATTGAAGGTGTGATGAGCATGGCAAATGAGGGATAGGGTGATCTGTTTAGCTTGTAGTCCTCCCTTAGGCTTTACTCTCCAAGCAACACACATGGGATTCAGGCGCTTGAACAACAGGGTTCTTTATTGTTCTCTCTCTCTAGCTTTTCTTCGCAAACGAAGATTCAGGAAGGACTCATCCCGCGCTTTCTGCAAGCGCCCTGATGACTAAAAAGGCCAATCTGAGATAAAAAAAAGTCTGGTTGTAGAAAGCACAGCAGAAGGTTTCCTTGGGTGATGTTTCCGGGTTGTGATTCTTTCTGCGTTGTCATTTCTCTTCAAGACTTGTTCGGCGTGAGTTCTCAAATAAGGCTGCAGCATTGTGGATAGTGCGTCTCCATGCCTTCCGATGTGAGGCCAGGGTGGACCATTGTTGGTGATCAGTTTGGCCGAGCCTGAGATGTTGTTTCAGGGAGTCCTTGTATCGCTTTTTTGGAGCGCCCCTCTTACACTGCCCCGTGGCGAGTTCACCATAGCGTACTATTTTTGTTACAAGGATGTGAAAATGCTACTTTCTGAGGAGCTACTTGGCACACAGTCTCAGATTCATGCCTGCAGTGAGAAGCAATCCTTAACCAGGAGTTCTGTGCTTAATAATCTCACCTAGTGCTTAATAAATTGCACTGCTGCTGCAATCCACTTCAGTGCCCACAACATTTCCCTTAAAAAAAAAAACAAACCAACAACTCACCAAAGGACTGGATAATAATACTGGACTAAATAGTAGGCAGAGTGGTTTTCACATACAGCTTTAACTCCCCATGCCACCTCACCCCCCACAGAATAGTTATAATTTTGGAATGCTGATGTGACACACTCTTAGCAGTAGCCTTGTTTGTGGGCATATGGGTGTAATATGAATTAATTTTCCTTTCATGCATTGTCTGGATAATTTTCTTACATTTTTACAAACTGAGGGGAAAAATCTGAATTAGAAAGATCATGAATTCCTATTTTTGCTGCAGACTTTTGTCTTTGGGTCAATACACAACTGTCCAGTCATAGCTGTACTATAAACCTAGATTTCTGATTTTTTAAAAAATGAGACATGAGCTGTTTTGAACAAGGGAAGACCTCCCCCCCCAATGAATTAGACTGCAGACAGTCGGGTGTGCCAGTCATTTGTAATGCCTCATTCATTGACTAAAAACACTGAAGGCAGAAGCAGGCTAGTTTCGCACAAAAAGAATGGTCTAAATAGTAACCAATTCACTGTAATAAACTACGACTCTAAAAACTTGTAGCCCTTGAATATTATAGTCATATGAAAACAGTGACCTAGGGAACTCTTACGACTGAAATTAGAGTTCTTCATGGTAGCTTTCATGAGTTCCCATCAACACTTTCCCTCTCTAAATGGATGTTAATTAGTGTCCTAAGAGTGCATCCCCCTTTTTTCTCCTGGTGGTAAATCCCTATTAAGAAGGTGGAGCGGAGGGGGGGAAATGATAGGCAAACACACATTATGTCCTGCTCATCAAATTATCTTGCACTGGCCACCTTCTCTTTATTGGCTGACAGTAGTCTGTACCAGCATTTATGATGCCTCTTTTTGTTGCAGATGTTTGCATCGCGTTTCACAGCTTATTTCAGGAGGAAGTGTGTAGCTGTCACTGACGAGCGTGTCCAGAAAATGAATGAAGTTCTCAACTACATTAAGTTCATAAAAATGTATGCCTGGGTCAAAGCCTTCTCTCAAAATGTTCAAAGTGAGTGTCAATTTTCTTTCTCAGTGGCCAGTGTAGGTACAGTCGCCCCTCCACATTCGCGAACCTGACATTCGCGGTTTTGATTATTCGTGGTTTTGGGAGGGCCCCCAGGGCCCCCCAAAAACCACGACACGGGGCCTCCGGAGGCCCCGTGAAAGCCCTGGGAGGGAGCAGGGAGGGCCGGGGAGACCTCCACGGGGCCTTCGGAGACCCTCCGGAGGCCCCGTGAAGGCCTTGGAAGGGAGGGGGGAGGGCTGGGGAGGCCTCCGCGGGGCCTTCGGAGACCCTCCGGAGGCCCCGCGAAGGCCTTGAGAAGGAGAGGGGAGGGCCGAGGAGGCCTTCACGGGGCCCCCGGAGACGCTCCGGAGGCCCCATGAAGGCCCGGGGAGGGGGTGGGAAGGGCTGGGGAGGCGAACATGGGGCCTCCGGAGACGCTCCGGAGGCCCCACGAAGGCCCGGGGAGGGAGGGGGGAGGGCCAGGAGAGGCCTCTGCGGGGCCTTGCTAGGCCCCACGAAGGCCCGGGGAGGGAGGAAGGAGGGCCGGGAGAGGCCTCCGCGGGGCCTTGCTAGGCCCCACGAAGGCCCAGGGAGGGAGGGGGGTGGGCTGGGAGAGGCCTCCGCGGGGCCTTGCTAGGCCCCACGAAGGCCTGGGGAGGGAGGGGGGAGGGCTGGGAGAGGCCTCCATGGGGCCTCCAGAGACGCTCCGGAGGCCCCATGAAGGCCTGGGAGGGAGCGGGAGGGCCGGGGAGGCCTCCATGGGGCCTCCAGAGACGCTCCGGAGGCCCCACGAAGGCCCGGGGAGGGAGGGGGGAGGGCTGGGAGAGGCCTCCGCGGGGCCTCGGGAGGGTGTCCGGAGGCCCCGGGAAGGCCTAGGAAGGGAGTGGGGAGGCTGGGGAAAGCGACTATGGGGCCTCTGGAGGCCCCATGGTCGCTATGGTTGGGGAGGGGGAGGGCAGTCGTTATTCGCGGATTTTTCACATTCGCGGGGGTTCGTGGAACGTAACCCCCGCGAATGTGAACGGACAGCTGTACTTCTTTGTTGTCTCTTCACATAATACCTGTAACTGAAAATAACATACAGTCAGCATTCTTTTTCAGTTCATCCTGAACATAAAATGGGAAATTACTTCACTTTCTTTAATCTTAGTGTACTTGCATGACTTGTCCTAAGGTAAAAGAAGTTATGCAGTTTTGTGGCTTGGAAGCACTTGTCTTAATGTGACTCACTGCCATGTTAGTGATTTTAAACTGTAAAGTGAGTTCTTATTTTTGTTCTTGATATAAACAATAACAGCTTAAGTAATTACATTTTGTTCTTCTATAAGCTGTGGTTTCTGAGTTTATCTGTAATACTGTAAATGGTAAGTTGTAATTAACTTGGAAAACTCCATGAATGTGCTGCTTAGAGCCTCATGTGTGTTCTGTATTTCCAGAAATTAGAGAGGAAGAACGCAAAATCTTGGAACGTGCGGGATACTTCCAGAGCATCACTGTAGGAGTGGCACCCATAGTGGTGGTTATTGCCAGTGTGGTGACCTTCTCTGTCCATATGATCCTTGGCTATGACCTCACAGCTGCCCAGGTAACTCTGTAGGGAGACAAGTAGTATTAATGTCATATATGGAAAAGGAAAGTCTGTGGTCTGGAGGTCTTTACCTTTTTCTAAAATGGTCTGACATACACTTGCACATTATTTTCTTCTGCCATTAGAAGAGCTTGGTGAAGTCTTCAAATTAATGGCTGGAAGACTGGTGTAGATTTCAAAACTGATAATGAATTGTGCATAAACTGAATCTGCTGTGGTAAACAGTGGCAGATATGCTGGTCATCTTTTGCTTCTTAGATTCTGATAGGTATTGAGGAAATGTATTGTCATCCTTGCCTTTGGAAGGGCCACACAGAAGCTTTTTCCTTATCATTTGCATTCTCTGAGCTGCACCCAGATCATAATTTCTGTTGCTCTTCAAAATAAAAGGTATATATTTTTGACTGAGGCATTTGATTGCTGTAGTATAATATTTGAAGGCAAGCAGAATTATAACTCCAATTTTGCTTGGCAAAAATCTAATTCAGTAACATGCTGAATCTTCAGTTTTAAGTCACTGCTGTTTAATTCTGACATTGAGGTAAGCAGCAACAAAAGGACCTAGGTGCTAATACAGTTAGCAATCGGTGTCATGAGGAATCTACCCTCCTCGCACTGTCCGAGCTAGAATTTTCTGGAGCAAAAATTGTTCCACTCTTCTCACTGCTTCACATGCAATCTCCAGGATCTCACTAGAAGGAGGGCTTTTTGCTTACAGGTCCTGATCAGGTCTTAATTCTTGGATATATTTGAAGTTAATATATATGTTGCAGTCAAAAGTATTTCACTGTGTTTCAGGCTTTTACAGTGGTTACTGTGTTCAATTCAATGACCTTTGCTCTGAAAGTCACGCCTTTTTCTGTGAAGTCTCTGTCTGAAGCATCTGTTGCAGTTGATAGATTTAAGGTGAGTAGTCATCTTACGATGGTTTATCATTGTGGCTTGGAGCCTTTGACAGTGGGGTAGTTCTTGAGATAGTGAAATATTAAGCCTCTTGCTACTTTCTTAGCTCATTTCATAGCAAGACCAGTGCAGTCTAGATCTGATACCTTGAAATTTGCAAGCGTAGCCATTTGGGTTTAATACCGTGTCAGCCACATCAAGTACTAAATACATTCACTTCTCATTGTTCAATAGAAGTATTTTCCAAGATTTCAGAATTCTTAAGTATAAACCTATAGAATTTGAAAATTGGGTAGTGTATGATACATATACAGTCGTCCCTTCACATTCGCGGGGGTTCCGTTCCGCGGACCCCCGCGAATGTGAAAAATCTGCGAATAACGACTCCCCTCCCCCCTTCCTCCCCAGGCCTTCGCGGGGCCTTCCTAGGCCCCGCGGAGGTCTCCCCGGCCCTCCCTCCCTCTCCAGGCCTTCGCGGGGCCTTGCTAGGCCCCGCGGAGGTCTCCCCGGCCCTCCCTCCCACCTCCCCAGGCCTTCGCGGGGCCTTGCTAGGCCCCGCGGAGGTCTCCCTGGCCCTCCCTCCCCCCTCCCCAGGCCTCCCTCCCTCCCTCTCCAGGCCTTCGCGGGGCCTTGCTAGGCCCCGCGGAGGTCTCCCTGGCCCTCCCTCCCCCCTCCCCAGGCCTTCGCGGGGCCTTGCTAGGCCCCGCGGAGGTCTCCCCAGCCCTCCCTCCCTCTCTCTCCAGGCCTTCGCGGGGCCTTGCTAGGCCCCGCGGAGGTCTCCCCGGCCCTCCCTCCCTCCCCAGGCCTTCGCGGGGCCTTGCTAGGCCCCGCGGAGGTCTCCCTGGCCCTCCCTCCCCCCTCCCCCCTCCCCAGGCCTTCGCGGGGCCTTGCTAGGCCCCGCGGAGGTCTCCCCGGCCCTCCCTCCCTCCCTCTCCAGGCCTTCGCGGGGCCTTCCTAGGCCCCGCGGAGGTCTCCCTGGCCCTCCCTCCCCCCTCCCCAGGCCTTCGCGGGGCCTTCCTAGGCCCCGCGGAGGTCTCCCTGGCCCTCCCTCCCCCCTCCCCAGGCCTTCGCGGGGCCTCCGGAGGGCCTCCGGGGTCCCTCGAAGGCCTCCCCACCCCTCCCCAAGCCTTCGCGGGGCCTCCGGAGGGCGTCCAGGGGACCCGCGAAGGCCTCCCCACCACTCCTCAGGCCTTCGCGGGGCCTCCGGAGGGCCTCCGGACATCCCGCGAAGGCCTCCCCACCCCTCCCCAAGCCTTCGCGGGGCCTCCGGAGGGCCTCCGGGGGACCCGCGAAGGCCTCCCCACCCCTCCCCAGGCCTTCATGGGGCCTACGGAGAGCCTCCGGGGGCCCCGTTGAGGCCTCCCCGGGCCTCCCCGCTCCCTCCAGGTCTTTTCACGGGGCCTCCAGAGGGGGCCCTCCCAAAACCGCGAATAACCAAAACCGCGAATGTCAAGTTCGCGAATGTGGAGGGACAACTGTACTAGCTATACCCGGCGTAACATACACCGTTATCTATACGTATAAAATGGTTTGGTATGTTTCCATTCCCACTCTGCTGATTGGCCATTTAAGAAACATGTCAAGGGTATGATCATTTGATGCATTAATATATAACTTTTCAAATCAACTATAATGGCATGTGTTACACAGGGTACAGTTAGTTTCCAACCGAGAGCCCCTCTGCCGCCACTATGCAACCATGCACACACCACACTACACACACACACGCTACACCCCCCTCCATGCTATACACCCCACACTACCCCCCACACACACTACACACACACCACACTACACCCCACCCACGTTACACCCCTACACTACACCCCCCACACCACGCTACACCCCCACGCCACACACCCTCATGCTACATACACACCCCATGCTACACCCCCTCGCTATGCACCCCCTAACACACTACACCCCCTCATGCTATATCCCCCTCCATGCTACACATACCCCACACTATGCCCCCATGCTACACCCCCCATGCTACACACACACCCCACGCTACACACTATTCCATGCCACACACACACACACACACACACACCCCATGTGCACAACAACACGAGAGTCCCTCTGCCACTGCCATGTTTAGAAGGACTTAAATTTCCACACGTTTCTACCCCCAGTGTGCTGATTGGTTGCCCAACAGAGAGCTTTGATTGGTTGGTAAGTTTCCTAGGCAGCCAGTCAGCACACTGGAAATGGCAACATACCCAAGAGCATTATATATATATATATATATATATATATATATATATATATATTTTCTCTTGATGCCAGACTGCTTTACGTGGACCGTCAATAGTTTGCAGTAGCAAAAGTCTTCAAGAACATGTCTTATGCCTGCTCCAGAATCCCTGGAAGTTGTAGAGGATTCTGGGTAATGTTCGATAATGCACGGTCCATTGACATGTGTTGCTGACCAGTCTGCTGGGCCAGTTCATTTTCCCATGTAAATTGAGAGTGCTTTACAGATCACAACCAGGAAAATAGCTGAATTCTGCACAATCCCTTTCCATTTCTTTTCTTTGGACTTCCAGGTATTTGTGTCCTGTATTTTACAGTTCCTGGATTAACTATTGCCCAGTCTTTTTCCCCCTTGGGGGAAATACGTTGTTAGCAGAATTACCTATCCAAGATTACTTGAGGAGGAAAGGAAATTGATCTGTGCTTTAAAGAATAAACTGACTTAAGATTTTTAAACCTCTGCTGCTTGAAATGCAGGAATTCCATAGACAAACTACTTAATTAGTCCATTTGAGCTACTTCTAAAAAAAAAAAAAATTAAGAGAGCAGGGTAACCATTTTAAAATGTTCAAGGTGCTAAAAGAAAAAGATAGGTGACAGATGAGGAAACATGAACAATTTTGAGAGATCCTGTGATATTATCTCATGAGTAAGGGCTTGCAGCTGGCTTGTTTGGGCAGAATTTTGGTGTCATTCCCATAATTGTTTCTGCGTTGGGAGTCAGTAAGGGAAAGAGCTTCTTTGTTGAAAATACTGTTTTAACTAAGTGTCAACTATTCTGTCTTTAATTTTTCAATGTAAACTGTTTGACAGACATTGCAGTACCTTCTGAAAATGTTTTTAAATAGATGGATGTGGTGGAAAACATGATATAGAGCCTCTGTTTTTATTGAAGAGTGCTATCCTGACTCCAGATTTGATAAATTGTCAGTTCCCTAGGCAACTGAACTTAGCTTTTTTTAAAATCAATTACTTCTAAGAAATACTTCCATCCTTTTAAGCCCTGTAATATTCTGATGAGCAGATCCTCCAAACTCTGAAATACAAGATGTGAGGTAAAAAGAATTAGCAATAACCATATTTTAGATCCAAGTCTGTGTCCAGAGTATAGTAGTTCTGCAGAAGTCTCTCTGTCTGAGAACCACCACATTCATGGATAACCAGGCCCTTTTATGGACCTGGAGTTAGTTTTCACTAATGAGCTACGTTTTGCTCTTCAGCTTCCTCCCACTGTATAGCCTGATGTGTTTTGCTGCGTGAGTGTGCCGTAGGCTTGTGTCCCCCTCCCCCAGTCTTGACCTGGTGTCTCATCTTTGCACCTCTCTCACAACTCCTATCAGAGTTTGTTTCTAATGGAAGAGGTTCATATGGTAAAGAAAAAACCAGCCAATCCTCACACAGCCATAGAGGTGAAAAATGCCACCTTGGCATGGGAATCCTCCCATGCTAGTGTCCAGAGCTCACCAAAGATGACTCCTAAAGTGAAAAAAGATAAGATGGCCAAGGGCAAGAAAGAGAAGATGAAGCTGCAGCAGCATGAGGGACAGCAGGCGGTGCTCGCTGAGCAGAAGGGCCACCTCTTAGTGGACAACGATGACCCCCCAAGTCCTGAAGAGGAGAACAAACACGTCCAGCTATCAAGTGTTCGCCTTCAGAGGGCTTTATACAATGTTGACCTTGAAATTGAGAAGGTGAGGAGGCAAAACTCTCTCTTTTTGCTCAGATCTAGCCTAGAATAACAGAATATCTTGTCTTTCCTTAAAGTTGCATGGAATAGCTGAAGGTTGGGGTTATCTTTGTTATTTTATTCATTTATATCTCACCTATTCCCCAACAATGGTACTCAAGGCAGCTTATAATGAGGGTTCTTTTGAACACTAAGCAGCAGACTTTATTTTCAGCATACTGAAATACCTTTAACCTTGGAAAATAGATGCAAAGAAGCATGCAGTGGACACACGCTGGAGAGTTGTGGCTCATGACAGCCTTCCAGCAAGCACTGATGTGACCTTCATGGGATACCTGTGTGTTTTATGTAGAATTAAGAGAAATGTTAAAGTGCCTCCTTTTTTGACAGTGTAGGCTGTGCTTCTATGCACACTTATAAATCTGGTACAGTTCAGTCACATTTGCTTCCATATTTTAAAAAATAATTTTACTAATTTTATAATCATACATTATAATATCCAATCAATACTTATTTAGTATAACACATAATATTACCATAAACACCACAATTTTTCTATTAACTAATTTCAAAAGTTAACATAGATTCTTTACTATGATTCTTTTCAAGAATATTAATTCCCCTACCCCCTTCCCCTCAGTGCTCCCCTTCACCGGAGCCAGTATCCCTTACTTAATCTTTCCAGAATCTCATTTCTTCTCGTGGAGGTAACCTCCCATCTTTTGTCTGTAATACTTTTTTAACAAATACTTTCCAAATTTTATCAAAATCACTTTCTTTCCAACTTCCTCTTCTTACTTTAATTCTACATGTTAACGTATCATTTATTGCCATTTTCCAACTTCTTTATACCACTCCTCCACTTGTACATTTATCTGCATTTTCCAATGTCTTGTTATAATTAATCTTGCTGCCGTTAATAAATTTGTCATTAAATCCTTTTCTGCTTGGTTCCCATTCTCTCCATTATAAATTGACATCAATGCTATACTCGGTTTCCTTTCTATATTTCTATTCAAAATATTTTCTATTTCTATAAAAAACCATTTCCCAAAACTGCTGTACAAATTTACAGTACCACCACATATGCATATATGTACCTATTTCTTGACAACCTCTCCAACAATATTTAGAGTTATTCTTATCTGTATTATGCAATCTTGCTGGTGTCAAATACCATCTCCATATTATTTTACAGTAATTTTCTTTTATCTACATTGACATATTTTTTAGTTGTCTTTGTTTCCAAATCTTATCCCATTCATGATCTTCCTCCCATATTCTCCTTAAATATTCTCCTTTGTCTTTTTTATCCTTATTTTTAATCAATATTTTATATAATTCACTTGTAATACCTTTCAAACTTTCATTATCATCCCTCTTTTCACCTTTTTTCACCAAATTTTCAAATTTTGTGAATTCCCTTGTTTCTTTATGATTCTTTTTCCAATTTTTAATCCATTGTTCTAACTGTATGCAATTAAACCATGAAATTTTCATTCCATATAATTTCTCTCTTATATTCCCTTACCCACTCATCCATCCTATCCATCCCTCTATTTTATCTAGTCCTCTCTTCTTTAATTCCTTTCCCATTTTTTCCTTCAAATTATTTGGGATTTCCCCCCCCCCCATTATAACCGGTGTTAATACTGAATCAATAGGCAAAAATTCTTCCTTATATTTATACCATATTTCCCATATATTTTGCAGAAATGGGTTCTCAATTCCTTTAATTTCCTTTTTTGTAAAATTACCAAAAAATATATTCCATATTCTCTTTTCTATTCTCCCTATATCTATCTCGAACCATTCTAAATCTCCCTGTCCTACAATTCCTTCTATAACATATCTCAGTTGATGAGCTTCATAATATCCTTTTATATTGGGAAGGCCAAGTCCTTCCTCCTTCTGTGATATATACCAAAATAATTTACAGTTGTCCCTTCACGTTCGCTGGGGTTTGGTTCCAGGACCCCCCGTGAATACCCAAATCCTTGAATACTCAAGTCCCATTATATGCAATGGCATAGCAAAATGGTGTCCCTTATATAAGATGGCAAAATCAAGGTTTACTTTTTGGATTATGATTTTTTAGAGAATATTTTCAAGCCGTGAATATTTAAAACCATGAATGTCAAATCCATGAATGTGGAGGGACAACCGTATTTAAACTTGTCCTTTTCCCTCCATTACAATATTTATTCAACATATTTTGCCATTTTTTCAGTTCTACTTCTGATATTTTTATTGGTAACATTCTAAACAAAAAAGTTATTTTAGGTAATATTTTCATTTTAACTAAAGCTACTCTTCCAAACCATGATAGTTGAATATTTTTATATTCGTACAACTTCTTTTCCATTTCTTTCCTTAATACTATAATATTTTTCTCTTCTAATTCTTTTAAATCTTTTGTAATATTTATTCCTAAATACTTAATATTACTTTTTAATCTTACTTCTAATTTTTTCTCTTTTACAAATATATTTTCTTCTTCCTTAGTATAGTTAAACAACATCATATCTGATTTATTCCAATTAACCTGTAAACCTGTCATCTCCCCAAATAATTTTAAATGTTCTTTAATTTTTTCTATTCCATTAATCAGTTCCTTAATTGTTAGCAATGTATCATCAGCAAACAAGCTTATCTTATGTTTTGTTTCTAATCCAATTCCTTCTATACTATTATAATTTCTTATCACGTTTTCTAGAATTTCTATTACCATTTCAAACAATATTGGAGAAAGTGGGCAACCTTGTCTTGTTCCTCTCGTTATTTTTATCTCTCTTGTTATTCCATCATTAACCATCACTGTAGCTGTGTTATGGAATACAATTGATCTATTAATCCTCTAAACCTCTTCCCCATTCCAAATTCTTTCAGTATTATTTTTAATGTTGGCCATTCCACACAATCAAATGCTTTAAATATATCTAATGCTAATATCCCTGCTTTTACTTTTGTTTTGCCGATTATATGTATTTTATTTAACACCCTTCCTATCAAATTTGACATTTGTCTTCCTTTCACAAATCCACATTGATCCTTTAATATATATTTATACATACAACTATTCATTCTCTTTGCCGTTATTGCTGATAGTAACTTTGCATCTTGATTTATCAATGATATAGGCCTGTATGATCCCGGGTCCATCAAATCCTTATCTGGCTTTGGTATCAATATTATCAATGATTGTTGCCATGATGGAGGGACTTTATCTCCTGTTATTATATTGTTATATAATTCTAATAATTTAGGTATTAACTTCTTTAAAAATACTTTATAATAATCTGGTCCTGGAGCTTTCCCACTTTTTAAATTATTTATTGCTTCCTCAACTTCCATTTTCGCAATTGGTTTTTCTAATATATCCCTATCTTCCTCTTCTATTTTAATCTTCCAATTTTCCCCTACATATTTTTCTATTTGTTCCACTGGTTTATTCCCTGATTGGTACTGTACAAGTCTTTATAAAACTCCTCAAAAAATGTTAGTTTTTCCTTCATTGTTGTACACATTTACCTGATTTATCTCTAATCCTATTTATCATATTTTCCATTTTCTTCTTCTGTGTGGATCTAGCTAACATTTTTGAATTTTTATTACTAAATTCAAAATACTCCCTTCTTAAATAAATTAAATTTTCCTGTACTTCATCTACTTCCATTTTATCCAATTCCTCCCTCTTTGCTCGTAACTCAATATAAGTTTGTTTTTCCTTACCTAATATATATTTATTTTCCAATAATTCTATTTCCCTTTCTAATTTCCCTTTTCTTTCTTCTTGCCTTTTTTAAAAGTATGTTGAAGCAATATTTACAATGAGTCTGAGACTCCTAGCATACAGACTACGTAACACAGCAGGATGTGCAGTACAATCCTGCACTGTACAGTCCAGACTGAATGTGCACAGTCTTAAGGGCAAAATCCAAGTACATAGGCAGTGTGTGGGAACAGATACAGTACAGTCATGGGTTATACAGTTAGTGTTTCTCATGCACATGGGCTACGCAACACTTTCCCATACAGATAAGGGTTCACTCCCCATGCTTCCATTCCCATGGCTGCTTCTTAGACTATATTTAGATATGCTATCCAGCTGGGTTTAGCCAGCGTACTGCTGGCCCTTGCAGGCTGAAGCACATTATACTATGCTAGCTCTTTACAGTACTGTATACATTTCCTGTGATTGCATGTCCCATCACCTGATAATTTGCAAGTCAAGTGTAGATGGTTTTGACACCTGTTCACTGAGCGTTATATATCTGGCCTAAACCTAAAAGTACGTAACACTGAGGGCTAGTTCTAAACATGACTAGTATGAATTCTCCCTGCCATCTGATTGTGCAATCTGATATTGTCTTAATAGTTCTCTTTTCTATTTTATTTACACATTTCAGTTATTATCACATACTTAAGTTATCCTTTCCCAGTATGAAGGATTGATTTCTTGTGTGACAATATTTTGTTCTTTTGTCTAATCTAGGGGAAACTTGTTGGCATTTGTGGCAGCGTGGGGAGTGGAAAAACTTCACTTATTTCAGCCATTTTAGGACAGGTGAGAGATAATCATTTGGCTTCTTCTTTTCCACTGTCAGTTCTTCCTGGTTCTGTTGTTCTTCTTCTGAAAGGCAAGCTGGAGTTCTAAGCTTCTATCCTTGCTGCCAGCAGCAGCAGCAGCAGCTTGTTTCATGAGCCTTTCATCCCACATGATAAATAATTGATTTGACCTCAGACTCAGATTATAAAATGCAGTCATACTTAAGAAGATCTTAAAATGTCTTAAATTGATGTGCGTGTTGACCTCAAAGAGTTCAATTGGTTTTGCATGCCAGAAAGATGGGCAGGGAGGGAGGAGGAACTTTCCCCACACAAGCAAGGAGTAGACTCATTTGTAGATTTCCTGCTTTTTGTTCCAGATGACTCTGTTGGAAGGCAGCATTTCTGTGGATGGAACGTTTGCCTATGTGGCACAACAAGCCTGGATTCTGAATGCTACACTAAGAGACAATATCCTATTTGGAAAGGAGTTTGAGGAGGAAAGGTTTGTAACTTGTAGTTATGTGCTGACCTGTTGCTAGTATGCATCCTCTTTAGTATGTGTTAGTAAAACTACTTGATAGAATTTCTGTACTGCAGTAGTATGGGCGAGGGACCATTGAAACAGATCTGGGTAGCAATTTTCTGTCTCTGAGACCCTTTGGAGGCCAACATGGATTGCCAACAACCACATCTCCCCCCTCAAAAAATAAACTGCAAAAGGAAATGATCAGAAGCCCATATTGGATTTTGAAGAAGAGTATATTTTTAATGCTTCATGGTGCAGTACAGCCTTGCTGTCTATTTAAAAATAGAGATGCTCTTCATAGAGATTTTGAGGAGAGTAAATTCGTACTTTTCTGGCCTTAACAAAGTAGTCTGGGGAAATGGGGGTGATAAAGGGCTGTAAAAGCAGCCTTCATGTGTTCCTAGGGCTGCCCTTTGCCCACCCCTGTTGTACTGCCACTGTGTATTTATGTAGCAGTTTAAATCATGAATCATTATCTAGGTTTCATATCTAGGCTGGCCTCTACAGATTTCTTCCTTTGGTGTAACTTTTCCTCTAATCCTACTCAGTCTGCCTTGAAAAGCTACACAGAGTCAGTTTGCATGTAACAATAAACTAGGATTAAGCATAATTTAAGACAATCTTCTGTGAGCCCAGTCAAAATCTCAGACTCGTATACTTTACCTCTTCTTCTTCCCCTGTGGTTGGCAGCAGTCCTTAAACAGAATTTAGTTTCATTGTCTTTTGGCTCCTGGACAGGAATTATAGTTTGAAATGAACTATAGTCATTTGCTAAATAAGCCAGATGTTTTAAACCAGTTTCTTGGTTTGCACATTAAAAAGGTGGAAGTCTGGGTAAGTCCAACTAAATGTAGTAAAAGTCATCTTCCAACCTTCACAGGAAGAAGCTGTGTGTGTGTGTGTGTGTGTGTGTGTGTATGAACCTGAGACTGCTTAGTCTTGGAGAAATTCACACACACAATACTAAATCCTGGAGTAGCATAATGTATGAACCAGTTCAATATCTATAGCACTGCAAATGCAGTTGTACTTGCTAAAATTTTTGGTAATCACCTTTGATGCTCATTTGTTTTGCTTGTCAGGTGTCTGTTATGTGAGCACTTCAGATAAATGGCTGTAAGTGATCTAATGTAGCCACAGTCTCATCTGAGACAGAACATCATTCACTAGAAAGACACATTTGGATATTATGGCTCTGTTTCATTTATTTATTTTGTTGAAATCCTTTTCTGAAACTCTGCAACTATGCAGAGACTCTTTCCCATGAATGGAAAAAGAAAATACTGTCCCAGATAATAGTACACCTGCAATTTTTGCTGATCTTATACCCTGATGTTTGCCCTCAGATACAACACTGTGCTGAATAACTGCTGTCTCAGACCTGATCTGGCTATCCTGCCAAATGGGGACATGACAGAGGTAGGAATCTTGTTTGACAGTACTGATCCAGCATTCCATCTTGTAGTGTTGGTATATTTCACTAAGGGTGGCATAACAATTAGAAAAATCATGATCAGGTCACATGTGTATTCAAGTATATGTTATAAATATGGACCTTCCACATCCATAAACAGTTTTAACTTGTGATTATGTATCTGTTTGTCCCTATATGTAGACAGTTTGGGTGAATGGTGCGACTTGGTAAGATATTGGTCCTGGAATGACCCTCATTTCAGTGCCTTAGTTTGTTGGCCAAATGAAGTTGTTTTCCTCTTTTTAACTGCAGTAACTGGTTTTGAATGATTGGATGCTCACCTTTATAAACTAGATGCCATTTTAATATTTTATACTGTTTTAGTTAACTGTAAGCCACCTTGGGTCCTGTGCCTAGAGAAAGGTGGCAAATATATTGAATAATAAATAAATACATTTTATTATTATTTTTTACATTTTATCTTTTAAGCAGCCTTGAGAAGCCCTTGTCTTAGAAGGCTGTATTAAAACATTACAAGTGAATTATTTCCAAGGATGTATAAGACCAGTTTGTATTATACTTAAACTGTTTGATTGAAATATGGAGATTCCAGTTTCAAATTGGTGCTCAGCCAAGAAGCTCACTGAGTGATATTAATCTAGGCCAAGAAAAAACAACCTGTTTATTTCACTGGGTTAGAGATGCAGCTTAAAGTCGTTCTGAAGTTTTTGGTTGAATGGCAAGGTGCATATGTAAGAAATCAGGCCCCCTGTCTTGCCTTAAGTGATATAAAAAGAAACATTTTAACAAAGCTTATTTAACATAGATTGGTGAGCGAGGTGCAAACCTGAGTGGGGGGCAACGCCAGAGGATCAGCCTTGCTCGAGCCCTGTACAGTGACAAGAACATTTACATCCTTGATGACCCCCTGAGTGCCTTGGATGCCCATGTTGGAAATCACATCTTCAACAGTGCAATAAAGAAACATCTGAAGTCGAAAACAGTTCTCTTTATCACACACCAGCTACAGGTACACTAATGCCCGCCCCCCCCGTTCGCTTCAACCATCTTCATACATTTTATGGGGTTTGGGTGATGGTAGCTACTGGTCTTAGAGCAACTATTAAAAAAGGGAAAACTGTATCAAGAATATCAATAACTTTAGTTGTGTGCATTGCAGCATTGGAGAGTGTAAGAAAACAGAAACTAAAAATTAGTGTTGGTGGTGGGGTGGTAGTGGTTCTTCATAAAGAGAGATTGCAGCAGTTGTATTTTCATTAGCATAGAAAAATCTATGGGCTTATATAACACAAACGGCATGGACAGGGTGACTAGAAAGAAATGCCTTGAAAAGCAAAAGAACCTGGGTTTATTTGGTAGACCGGATTGGCTGCATCTCAGGGGTAAGAGATGACTGTCCATCTTTGTGTGATATATAACTAACCTATAGGATCAGTTGCATCCTGGCATTGTAATAGCCAGTGGCATAATAAAAACTTAGGCACACCATATATATAGGAAATGGAAAAAGGGGGAAATCACAAAAAAAGAATTCAAACAGATAGCGAACATGTGTAGGAGTAAAGTCAGAAAAGCTAAAGCGCAGAATGAACACAGGCTTGCTAGGGAGGTTAAGAACAATAAAAAGGGTTTTTTTGGGTATGTCCGCAGCAAAAAGAGGAAGAAGGAAATGATAGGGTCACTACGTGGAGAAGATGACAAAATGCTAATAGGGGACAGAGAAAAGGCAGAATTACTCAACACCTTCTTTGCCTCAGTGTTTTCAGAAAAGGAAAAGGAGGACCAACCTGAGGATAATGGAACAGAGGACACAATAGGGGAAACCCAACACAGAATAAGCAAAGAGGTAGTACAGGAAGACCTTCTTAATCTAAATGAATTTAAATCTCCAGGACCAGATGAACTACATCCAAGAGTATTAAAAGAGCTGACAAATATAATCTCAGAGCCATTGGCAATAATCTTTGAGAACTCCTGGAGAACAGGAGAAGTCCCAGCAGACTGGAGGAGGGCAAACGTTGTCCCCATCTTCAAAAAGAGGAAAAAAGAGGATCCCAACAATTATCGTCCAGTTAGTCTGACATCAATACCAGGGAAGATTCTAGAGCAGATCATTAAACAGAGAGTCTGTGAACATTTAGAAGGCAATGCCATAATCACAAAAAGTCAACATGGGTTTCAGAGTAACAAGTCATGCCAGACTAACCTGATCTCTTTTTTTGATAAAATTTCAGTAAGGCGTTTGACAAGGTTCCCCATGACATTCTTGTAAACAAGCTTGTAAAATGTGGGCTAGACAAGTTAACTGTTCAATGGATTTGTAATTGGTTGACTGGCCAAATTCAAAGGGTGCTCAGCAGTGGCTGCTCTTTGTCTTGGAAAGATGTGACCAGTGAGGTGCCACAGGGTTCTGTCCTGGGCCCAGTGCTATTCAACATCTTTATCAATGAGTTGGATGAGGGAATTAGGGGCATACTTATCAAATTTGCAGATGACACCAAATTAGGAGGAGTAGCTAATACCCTAGAGGATAGGATCAAAATTTAAAATGACCTGAATAGAGACTAGAAAGCTGGGCCAAAGCTAACAAAATGAAATTCAATATGGAGAAATGTAAGGTACTGCACTTAGGGTGGAAAAACGAAAAGCATAGATATAGGATGGGGGAGACCTGGCTGAACGAAACTACGTGTGAAAGGGATCTAGGAGTCCTAGTAGACCACAAGTTGAACATGAGTCAACAGTGTGATGTGGCAGCTAAAAAGGCCAATGCGATTTTGGGCTGCATCAATAAAAGTATCGTGTCTAGATCAAGGGAAGTAATAGTGCCACTCTATTCTGCCTTGGTCAGACCTCACCTGGAATACTGTGTCCAGTTCTGGGCACCACAATTCAAAAAGGATATTGACAAATTGGAGCATCTCCAGAGAAGGGTAACTAAAATGGTGAAAGGTCTGGAAACCATGCCTTATGAGGAAAAACTTAGGGAGCTGGGTATGTTTAGCCTGGAAAAAAGACAGTTAAGGGACGATATGATAGCCCTGTTTAAGTATTTGAAGGGATGTCACGCTGAGGATGGAGCAGGCTTGTTTTCTGCTGCTCCAGAGACTAGAACCCCAGAACAATGGATGCAAGCTCCGGGAATAGAGATTCCACCTCAACATTAGGAGGAACTTTTTGACAGTAAGAGCTGTTCAGCAGTGGAACACACTCCCTTGGAGCATGGTGGGGTCTCCTTCCTTGGAGGTCTTTAAACAGAGGCTGGATGGCCATCTGTCGGGGATGCTTTTATTGTGATTTCCTGCATGGCAGGAGGTTGGACTGGATGGCCCTTGTGGTCTCTTCCAACTCTACAATTCTATGAGTCTATGATATAAGTGTTCTGCTTCCTGTCCTTGGTATTTAGTACCTTGTGGATTGTGATGAAGTGATCTTCATGAAAGAGGGTTGTATCACCGAGAGGGGACGCCACGAGGATCTGATGAATCTGAATGGTGACTATGCAGCCATTTTTAACAACCTGCAACTCGGAGAGACTCCACACATTGAGGTTTTTATCTATCCTTATTATTTCTGTGCAGTGATTTTCTGTTACGGTATAGCTTCCAAAGCTATATACATATTGCAGGCAAAACAATAGTAAAGTGAAATTGATGATAGTAATAGCAATCCAGATAACCAGAATTAATTCAGCACCTAAGTGAATAGCAGCCAGTTAGTACAGTAACTTTGTTTTTCATCAACCTGACAAAAGTGCATTCTGAAACATCTGTGTTTCCTCATGGTTGTGAAAAGTCATTAAAGTAGAGGCAGGGTGACCTACCTTCAGAAATGTATATTACTTAAATATTCTTCTCTACTTTCTAGTAGTTTTAATTAGATTGAGGAAATGTATGACAATTAGGTTTGCCAGAGTGAATACTTTTCATGGTTATGTAGAAGAGGGAATTTCAGCAGGTGTTGCTTGTCACATAACCAGGTAATAAGCAAAACCTGCTGAAATGCCCTATTCTACACAGTCATTAATGGTACAGGAGCTGTCTCCAGTGTTTACTCTCGCAACCTTAATGACAGTGACTGGAAACCTGTTGGGAACTTATGTCTTTGGGAATTAGAATTGGGCAGTTCTATAATGTCCATATCCAGTAAAGGGCTGCTGTTACATTACGACGTAGAGGAGTCAGCAAAGTGACTGATGCACAACAAGACCACTAAGGAGTGTGCTGGTGTCATTACTCATCTTTGCATTTAACTGACAGATTTTCTTATCACCTCTGCTACATAGTTAAGTATGCATAAAGTTATGCAATGAACACTGTGATAGAGGATTCTGGACAATACCTGTTTTTCCTGTGCAAAGTATCCATTTATATACAACAGCATATTGACTTGCTAGCCAGTTCTATTGATCTGTAAAATTGTTTATATTCAAAATTTTGTCCATAAAAGGCTTCCTGGAGTGACTTACATAGGAGAATGAAAACTGAATTTAAAAACATGTATTTATTTACTTTATGCCCCGCTTCTGTTCCAGTATGAGACCCAAGGTAGCTTACAACATAGGCTAAGATAAAATACAGCTAAAACTGTTCATAATGAAAAAGTTACAAACAATGAAGTAAGCGGTTCTATTAGTAATGCTAATTTTAGCAGTTTAAAAAGGAATTGGCACAATGAAAATAAAATTGCAACCCCTCTTTTGAAAGGCACCTCCTGCAATTGTCTCAGTAAAAAGGTGCTTGGAGAGTGGGTCAATCTAGCCTTCCATGGGAGGGAGTTCTAGTACCTGGGTGCAGCCATCAAGAGGGCCCTCTCACATATATTCACCAAATGTGACTTTGACTGTGATGGAATCAATAGAACCGCCCCCCAGCCCTGGAATCTTAAAATACGGGAGACTCATATGCAAAAAGGTAGAACAAGAACAGGATAAAACAGAAAGAGAATGCAAAGAAGTTATAATATCTGGGTTCTTCAGGATTTATCCCGGTTTCCTGGTAGTTTATGCAGCTTGAAGGTCCCAAGAGGTAAAGTAGCAGTGACGTCTCATATTGCTAAGCCATCTGCCTCAGCAGTGCTGGGGAATATTAATTGTTTTCATACAGTGCTTGGGAAAATTTCTGCTGATGCCTTTAAATTAAACATTGAAGTCATAAGCAGTTTGAAAGCCCTTCTAGGGTTAATGCATGAGCATAAATATATTTGATGTTCTAACCAAATCTGTCCTACTTCTTTCTATTGAATGTGGTATATGGTGGAGTTCCTCTTTTGAAGTTTAACCCACCCACCCATTTCTTGCAGATTAATGTAAAGAAGACCACAAACAGTTCATTGAAAAGGCATCAAGATAAAGGCACAAAATCAGGATCTGTGAAGAAAGAGAAAGTGGTCAAGAAGGAAGAAGGTACATTTTGCTATGCAGAAATACATATGCCTTTCCGCTCGCTTAAAAGGAACTTGGGTCTAAAGTGATCTAATTGATCATATTTCCTTTTCACTGTGTGACGCAGGAGCCTTTCTTAGTGGTGCAGGGGCCTTTCCTATCCCACCGCTGCCACCACTTTGTGACGCCCGGTGTCCTCCTAGTGGCGCAGGGGCCTTTCCTATCCCACTGCTGCCACCACTTTGTGGAAAAGGGGGGATTTCCACCTCCCGTCCTGTCACCACTTTGTGACTCCTGACCTCCATGTTACAGCCATACTACGTCTCCCAGTGGTATAGCTCAAGCACTCAGGTGTGGCTGTGTATTTCTGGCTGTGTCTCCTTCCCTGGGAATCACGCCAGGCTGGATGTTTCTTTCCTTATCAAAAGAACACTTATTATCAACAGAATAAAACACATAACTGTATGAACAAGTTATTGGGCCTGTACAAATATCCACTCTCTCTCCAAGCCTCTCAGAGCTCTCAGAATCACTCAGAGCTTCATCTCAACTCTTCAAAACTCGAAACTCAACAAGTTTCCAGACAAGTCTCAGAGCAGCTGAAAATTAGTTCAGATGTGAACTCATTGTGTCCTTTATTTGCCATTGTGGTACTTTAAGTTCTTGCCTGCCACAAAGATGTTCATTAATTAAGGGCCACATGCAAAGGAGCATTCATTACACTTGTAGACCTGCAGTGAATGCCTTCAAGAGTTGTGTTGCCATGTGGACTTAAAATCATTTTGGGAATTGATAGAACTGTGTTTCTGAGGCAGAATGTTTAGTAGAGCCCAATTCTAGCCCTGGTGGCGCAGTGGTTAAATGCCAGTACTGCAAGTCACCATGTTGCAAGTTTGATTCCAGCGGGCTCCAAAGTTCACTCAACCTTCTATCCTTTCGTAGGTCGGTAAAATGAGGACCCAGCTTGTGGGGGCAATTAGCTAACACACATTGGAAACTGCTTTATGCAGTGTAGATGTGTAAATGGCTATTGCTTAAAACAATTTGTAAGCTGCTCTGATAGCCTTGTGGCTGAAGAGTGGGAAACAAATAAATAAATAAATATAAAATAAATAAATACCTGTAAATGTTTGTTTCATCACTAAATTTGTATAAGTATTTTCAAAGAGATCTGTGTGATTATGACATTGAAAGATTCACTATAGGCAATTCAGGATATTGTTCATTAGTTTATTCACTCCTTACACTTTCTCTTCTGCATTTGTATGTGTGCTTCAGGTCAGCTCATGCAGTTGGAGGAGAAAGGCAAAGGTTCTGTCCCCTGGTCAGTTTATGGCATCTATATCCAAGCAGCTGGAGGCCCTATTGCTTTCATCATCATCATGGCACTGTTTATACTAAATGTGGGCAGCACTGCATTCAGCAATTGGTGGCTGAGTTACTGGATCAAACAAGGCAGTGGGGTAAGAACACTGATGGTGGGGAAGTACTTCCACATAAGAAGGGACACACAAGTCTGTGTGATTCTTAATTAGTTTTAATACACACAAACTGATCAACATTCATAAGAAAGAAAAAGGTAAACAGAAATAAGGAAAGGAGAAAAAAAAGATAAACTAATAGACTACAACTAATCTTAGGTAAAATTCAGACACAATACTAAGACATTAAGACTAAAAACTAAGACTGAAACCATAAATATGAACCAAGGCACTAAACACTAACTAAAACACAAAGGAACTCTGATAATATATCAATATAAGTAACACTAGTATTCACATTTAAAAAGTGAAAAATGTTAAACGAAAAGCAGAGCAACCCTTAGGATATTATCAGACGCGCTTAATATGGCATTATGATGATGCTAGGATATCACCAAAGGGCTTCCCTTTCACATGACGTCATTCACAGGTCGTCATGCTCCCATGTTGCTTCCATTATGCCCGCGTTGCCTTTAATTTATGGGCTAAGTTGTGAATAGATCGCCCGTTCTATTCCTGTCACAGAATGTCTCTCTCTCTCTCTCTCTCTCTGGCTTTTCTTCGCAAATGAAGATTCAGGAAGGACTCATCCCGCGCTTTCTGCAAGCGCGCTGATGACTAAAAAGGCCAATCCGAGATAAACAAGTCTGGTTGCAGAAAGCACAGCAGAAGGTCTCCTTGGGTGATGTTTCTGGGTTGTGATTCTTTCTGTGTTGTCGTTTCTCTTCAAGACTTGTTCAGCGTGAGTTCTCAAATAAGGCTGCAGCATTGTGGATGTTGCGTCTCCATGCCTCCCGATGTGAGGCCAGGGCGGATCATTGTTGGTGATCAATTTGGCCAAGCTAGAGATGTTGTTTCAGGGAGTCCTTGTATCGCTTTTTTGGAGCACTCTTCTTACGCTGACCCATGGCGAGTTCACCTTACCAACCTGGCAGTCAGGATGCCACATATACTTGATTCTTTCACACAACCGGAATGCTTCACATAAAACACCTTAACCTAAAATATCTTAACATAATATTTACAGACTTTTGGCAAAATAATCCAGTATTACTGTGCCCATATAACTTTGTAGCTTATTATATTTAATGGAAGTATTAGCAAGTAGCTCTTTGATGGAAGAAGGGGTAGTTATGCTGATACTGATGATGTGTAAAACGAGTTAAGAGCCAGTAATCAAACTGTTAATAACTGTTTCTAGGGAGGCTTTGATACTGAAGCAGTACCAGGTGGCTGAGAAACACCGTTTGTTGGTCCAGTATTTAGAAAGAGCTAGGAAAAAGAATGGAGAATGAGAGACCTGTAAGTTTAATCACACATATAGTGGGAAGTTTCTTCAAAATATTATCAGCCAAAACTAGCTTGATATTTGAGGGGAAGCTGGCCTTACAGCCTTGTTGCAACAATTAGAACAAACAGTTTAATTTGATTTGTTGGTCTAAATAATAGTTCTCAAGTCAGTGTGCACATATTTAGTGCTGTTTTCAGGGAACTTTGCCAACATAATTGTATCTACTTTTAACATCTCGTGTATTGTAGAAGGGCAAGTTTGAGAGATGTTGGATACATTTGAGAGCTCCATTCTAGTCACTTTCCTGGCTTGTGTGCTAAATAAGAACATAAGAAGAGCCATGCTAGAGCAGACTGAAGGTCTAACCAGTGACAATATACAAAAAGTTTTATAGTAAATAAGTATTCAGACAAAACTAGTGTTAGAATGTTGGCCTAGAGACTGACTGTGTGAGGTAGGGCAAACTTGTATCCTATGAACTTAGTACATATGTCACTGGCCTTTCTTTCTTTCTTTTCTTTTTTTTAACAGAACACTACTTTAAGTTTGGGAAATGAAACAGTTGTAAGCAACAGCATGAAGGACCACCCTCATATGCGATATTATGCTGCCATCTATGCACTCTCAATGGGTGTCATGCTGATTCTGAAGGCTGTGCGTGGTGTCGTCTTTGTTAAGGTATGTGTATCTTGAGGCAGAATAGCCTCTTACCTGGTCTTGGATATATATCAGGGGGTTGTTTCCTTGTATGTTCAACTATTATTCTTAGAACCTTCATTTCTTGCCTATGAGGGGAGAAGGAAACTTCTTTGTGGCAGCAATAGCCTAGCTTTCGAGAGAAGCTGGTTGGAAAAGTGGTGGGCTTCTATGTTCCCCCACTAAAAGTCTGTAAGTGCATACACAAAGCATCCTTGCCTGGTTCCAGTAATTCTCCTTTTCTGTCGTTGCAGGGGACATTGAGGGCATCTTCCAGTCTCCATGATGAGCTTTTCCGACGGATTCTTCGTAGTCCTATGAAATTTTTTGATACCACGCCTACAGGGAGAATACTTAATAGGTTTTCCAAAGATATGGATGAAGGTAATTGGCCTAGCTTAATGGTTTGTTTATGGAAATGTGTAAGCAACCTGAGAACAAGAGTTAGTTCAACATACAGGGGAAACTAAAGTGTATGATACATTTGTTCTCCTGGGACTGTACCACTTAAGATGGCGGACAGAATGTCTGGAGGCTCCTCTGCATCAAAAGCATGTTGTGTGGTGAGCCTGCTTCTTGTGAAGACACAATCCCCCCCACCCTTTCTTGGCCTGCAGACTTGCCATCTGTTGAATTATGCACGTGTTCAAGCAATGTAATCCAAGTTTGAAATAATAAGAATTCCTTCAAATGCATTTTAAATTTTTTTTTGAAATGACAGAAGCTGTGAAAAGCATATATATAACATGGATTGCTTCAAATCCTTGCTATTAAACTTGTGTTACTAAGACTAGTGCTTTCATGTAGAGGTGGGTCTCTATCCCCCATAGAGGAGTAGAATCTTAATTGGTGAAAGAAAGTGTAACCGGGAACATTGATCTTGCGGTACATAGGCAATAGCCTTTTTGACTGAAGGGCAGGGGATGAATAATCTAAATAAATAAATAAATGTTGCCCAGCTTGGTTGGACCTTTTATGTTTAATTGTCTTGTAATGACTTACAGCTCTGTTGATCTCTTTCAGTTGATGTCCGTCTGCCATTTCAAGCTGAAATGTTCATACAGAACGTCATCCTGGTGTTTTTTTGCGTGGGAGTGATCTCTGGTGTCTTCCCATGGTTCCTAATGGCAGTTGGACCCCTTGTCATCCTTTTTACAGTCCTGCATGTTGTATCTAGGTAAACAACAGCTAGTTGTTCAGAGTTTTTTCAAACATTGTTGCTCTAGGCAGGTAATTTAAGTCATTTGCAGTGTCAGATCTTTCACTTCTGTTTGTTTCTTTTTTGTCTGCAGAGTCTTCATTCGAGAGTTGAAGCGACTGGACAATATCACACAGTCTCCATTCCTTTCACACATCACTTCAAGCATACAAGGCCTCTCTACAATCCATGCCTACAATAAAGGGCAGGAGTTCCTGCACAGGTTAGCACTTTCTTCTCTAAAACATGATGTTTGTATGCTGCTGGAATTTAGATTCTGACCACTAACATTTGGCAGTGATCACATTATAACATATAATGCTAGACATTGTAGCATTTTCACTGAGGGGGAAAAACAATCTTTTCTTCTAGATACCAAGAGCTGCTGGATGACAACCAAGCACCAGTCTACTTGTTCAGCTGTGCAATGCGTTGGCTAGCTGTCAGATTGGATATTGTCAGCATTGCCCTCATTACAACCACTGGCTTAATGATTGTCTTAATGCATGGCCAGATCCCTTCTGCATATGCTGGGCTAGCCATCTCCTATGCTGTTCAGGTGAGAAGTTCTCCTGTCTTTCAACATGTGTTTGGATTTTGATCTCTGGTTACTATTAAGGATGTTGGAATTGTACAGTTACAGAAATAGTTTGCTTATTTAAGCTCTCTACTTGTGGCTCCAAACACTTTGCCTTTTTTCCCCTTTCTCTCTGTGTGATCCCTGAGATATTGGCTAAGTTGCTGTAATGACATGAAATATTTAGGAAGATCCTAGGTGTTGGGATAGTGCAGGGGAGTTGTCAGTAATAATTTTTAATGTGACTATTTTGAGAAACATCAGCCTATCAGCAGAAAGTCCTATGTTCTATTTCCTAAAAGGAAACTCTTGAAGGCAGGTGATATTAGTTGCGAGGGAGTTGGGTAGAATTATATTTAGTGTACTTTATTTTGGTGTTTGTGTTGCAGGACACAGAGGCTACCATCCAACATCCCCTCAGCATAGTGTAAATATCCACAGGTGGAGATACATTATGTGAACCCTATGCTGAATAGCAACTGCACACAACACATGTCAGTGACTCGATCCCATTGTACAATACACAATACATGATGCACAACCACAGTGCACAATATCGGATGTGCCACTGCACCACGCAATACACAAATGCAATGTTGTTTCAGTGTTAGGGGAGAGGTCATCTGGAGTTTTGAGGTCGGTGTCATCAGTATGCTGATGACACACAACTCTGTCTCCTTTCCACCCAACTCCAAGGAAGCTGTTTCTGTGCTAAACCAGTGTCTGATGTTAGTAATGGGACTGGATGAGGGTGAACAAATTGAAACTTAATCCAGTCAAGACGGAGGTGCTCCTGGTCACTAGAAAGGCAGATCAGGGAATAGTGATTCAGCCTGTGCTGGATGGAGTCACACTTCCCCTGAAATCTCAAGTTTGCAGCTTGGGTGTGCTCCTGGACTTGGATCTGAGCCTGGATGCTCAGGTTTCGGCTGTGGCCAGGGGTGCATTTGTACAGTTAAAACTAGTGCGCCAGCTGCGCCCATTCCTTGACAAGTCAGATCTGGCTAGGGTGACACATGCCTTGATTATATCCCATTTGGACTACTGTAATGTGCTCTACGTGGAGCTGCCTTTGTAAACTGTTCGGAAATTTCAGCGGGTCCAAAATGTTGCAGCCAGGCTGTTGACTGGGGCTGACTACAGGGATCATGTGACCTGTTGAAACAGCTGCATTGGCTTCCAGTCTCTTTCTGGGCAGAATTCAAAATTACTGGTTTTGACCTTTAAAGCCCTAAACGGCTTGGGTCCAGACTATGTGAAAGACCATCTCTCCCTATACAAGGTGGCCCGAGTGTTAAGATCAGCAGGGGAGGGCTTTCTCTCAGTCCCACCACCTTCATAGGCGTGGTTGGTGAAGACTCGGGAGACAGCCTTCTCTGTGGCTGCTCCCAGACGGTGGAACTCCCTTCCACGGGAGGTCTGGTTGGCCACCTCCCTCCTCTCTTTTCATCAGCAGTTGTAGATGTTTTTATTTAGGCAGGCATTTGAAACGTGAATTTATGTTTTTAATTCATGTATTTTTAACCATTTTAACAATGGTAATTTAATTTTAATTCTTTTTAAACTTTTACAACTTGTGATGCTTTGGCTGTATTTTTTAATTATTGTTAGCTGCCTTGAATCCCATCATGGAAGAAAGGTGGGATATAAATCCAATAAATAAATAAATAAATACAGTAGGGCTCTAGTATCCACTGATTGATTATCCACTGATTCAATTATCCACGGGACACAAAACAGCACACCTACCATAGAGTCTTCCTAGAAAATGTATCCTCTCTAGCCATTTTCTAGGTCCTCCAAGGCAACTTTAAGGTATTTTAAACCGGAAGTCCCATTATTTTCCATGGCATTTGCTATTATCCACGGTTTTTGGTATCCACCCCCACCTCCAGAAGCAATCCCCAGAAGATACAGGGGTCCTACTGTGAATAAATACCAACACAAGGCACAGAGAATCATGCTGTCCGCACAACTTTGCTTCTGCAGTTATAGACAGAATGCATCTGTTGCGCATTGGTGATGTTTTGTCTCCACATGCGTAGCGTGAGTTATGTATACATACTGTATATCCCAAAAAGGATGCCAACCTGAGTGTTGCTCTGCACATGATTTTGAATGAACTAGTGAAATTTAAGACCAATAGAAGCTGAAAACTGAATTTTAAAATACAGCTTATCCTTTTATGTCTTTTTCTGATTGCTACCATTTCATTATTGAAAGTACAGTCTTGGATTGTGGAGTAGGATAATGCTCCCATTGCAGTATTCACTAGGCAGGCTACATAGCTAATACCACTATGGTCTCAATCCAAAATCCTCTCAGCATAGTGTAAATATCTGCATGCAGGCCTATACTGTGTTGAGCAGTATCTCCCCTGACTTACTGTAAAGCCCTGAAGTTTACTTTAATTACTTTACTGCATAACTTTACTGTGCTTTGTGGCAAGCAAGTAGGGGTTCTTAGCGCTGTTGTAATCAGTTTCATGTCTGGCTACAGGAGAGGTAGCTGGACACTTCTCTGATCTTGCCTGCTTGCTTTAAAGCATGGAATGGCTGTGCAAGGCAACTTTGGGGCTTTACAGTAGGTTGGGTGAGGGGCTTTGTTTGCAGTGGAGGGAGGAAGGGAATATTAACCTCCATGGCCTAAAAAAAAAATGGGGGGGGGCTTCCGTATGTGTAAGTGGCACCTACACTTTCCTAGGTCCATAACTGAATTCCAGCCTGTGTGTGTTATTTATGTTTTGCATACATGTCCATTACTTTTAAGTTTTGACAGTAAGGTGGGATATAAATCTAGAATATAAATAAACATGTTAATTAATTAATTCAGCAGAGATTGTGGTGTATGTGGCTCAATTATTCTTTCTTTCCTGTTCAGCTCACGGGTTTGTTCCAGTTCACAGTTAGGCTGGCTTCAGAGACAGAGGCCCGTTTTACCTCTGTGGAAAGGATTGACCACTATATCAAGGTAATGATTTCCCAGTGCTTTGCTCACTGCTTGTCATATTCCCAGATGGCCTGCCTCCACAAAATGTCACCAGGCACTTAATTGTGTGTTAATACTGACTTCATGTGCTTAAAATGAAGCAAGATCATAAACATTTTGAAGATAGTGGTTTAAATAATACATCTTTGTTTTGCAATGCATTGGCACAATGACTCTTACATTGGCGGTTGAACTTCAGGAGTACTTGTAGGAGAAAAAAGTGTATATGTGTATGCTTAAAGAAGTGTTGGGCTTCACTATTGAGGCCACTTTTCTGGTTATGGAGAAGATGACTGTGGTGGTGACTGATTTCTTCTGTTTCAGTAGGGTGCCCTCTCAGTTGTGGACATTTCTGCAGCTGAGGAGCAAACATTTAAAAAAAGTAAAACTTTTTAACATGTAGAGGTTAATGAACTGACAGAGAAAGCTTATGAAGGCCATCCTTGCATTCTGAGAATTCTAAGGTGGTAGAAGATGAATTCTCCAACACACCCATACAAAAAGTTCAGCTTCAGATTAGGGCAGGGTAGGATGTCAGCTCCTTTGTCTACCAGAAAGAATCCTTTCTCAGACATGGAAGGATTGCTTCCTGTTATGGTGGCTGTTTAGCAACACTAATCTTACTTCCTGGGTGGTAACAAACACATTTTATATTCTGCCTAATTTGCCTTTTATCTAGACAGTCACTGAATGGAAGGCATCAATCCTATAATGTCTAGTAAAAATTGAGGGAAAGTGCCAAATAGATGATTCTGCATATGTTCACTAGTTTTTCAGCAACCTGCTCAACAGATCTTGAATCCTTCCTCTTTGAGGAATGATCTTTCAAGGACATGAACAGGCAATTTGTATCCCCAAAGTTGTTAAGGAGATGCAGCCTCTTTTATCTGATGTACACTTTAATGTTGAGGCTGCACTTTCCTAGCAAAGAAAACAGCTAGTGGGTGAATCCAACACCAAATACCACTTCCCCTAGCACATTCTCCTACTTTGAGGAACATTGTTTCTTGGGCACAGGTGGGGAGTATGTTCCCTTCAATATACCATGGGACCATAACTGTCCTCATTCCTAACCGTTGGTCATGCTGGCTGAGGCTGATAGATTTAGAGTCTGGCATGAGTTGTTGGGCCTCCCTGCTCTGAGATATCAGATCCTTAGACACATGCTCCTTCTACTTTCCTGATGTACAGATTTCAGTTCCTGGTAAATTTTGGCTTGTATTCTGTATTGAATACACAGCAACCTGTTTTCAGCTGAAGTTCATTAAGAGGAAACGCCTTTTGCACCTTAGTCCTGACTCTTCTTTCTTTTCTCTCCCGTTTCCCTGTCTATTTCCCAGACTCTTTCTCTGGAGGCTCCAGCTCGGATTAAGAACAAGGCTCCACCTCCAGACTGGCCTCAGGAAGGAGAAGTTATCTTTGAAAATGCAGAAATGCGGTATCGGGAGAACCTGCCACTTGTCCTCAAGAAAGTCTGCTTCACTATCAAACCCAAGGAAAAGATTGGCATTGTTGGGAGGACAGGGTCAGGTGAGGACAGGCAATTTTTCAGGAAGCCCAAATCCATTCTGGGCATGTTTGTGAAAACACATCTGTATAAGCTAACTGGAGCCATCTAGTGGGAGGCTGTGCAGGTGGAAATTACTGTTTCTGAAGAGCAAAAGTCCTGCTGTTGTGTTGCAGAAAATCTACTTGCTTCCATGTCAGAACAAGCTCTATAGAGACTGCAGTGACTAATTCACCAGCGTGTAAGTGGTTGGAGTGTTGGAATACGACTCTCAAGCCCAGGGTCTGAATCCCTGTTTGGCCGTGAAGAACTACTGGGTGACCCTGGGCAAGTCACATATTCTCAGCCCTCAGAAAACCCTGTGATAGGTTCACCTTATAGTTGCTATAAGTTGGAAATGACTGAAAGGCATGCAGCACAACAGATTGTCTATTCATGCCATGCACGCGCATCCTTGTTATTAATTAAGAAGCTTCTCTTAGAAATGTGCTTGAAATTTCTGGTATTACGGGTTTGCATAAGTATCCTCTGTGAGCTAGTAAAGTTTACCAGAGATGTAGACATCTGTTTCCTTGTTTTGCTTGTGTGTCTGCCCTCAGCGGTTCTTTTTCTCAAAGGGGCATGGCAGGATGGAAGAGCAGCCTCCTTTACAATGGGAAGTGTCTGGACAAACAACTTCATTAGCTAGTAGTTATGAACACTGTTCCAGTGTCCTCCAATCCTAGTAACTTTTATCTCAGTTTTCCAGGTGAACTGATCTTGCAGAGGTGTTTGCCTTGAGCAACAACCATGGAACCTTAATATGCTTATTTCCTTTTCCTTTCCTTTCTTTTTGTTGCTATACAGTGTCTTGAATAGTACAGTAATCCATTTTATTAAGCCAGGGTTGGGGAAAATGGGCTCCATTAACTCCCTTTAAGACTTTGGCAGGCTGTGCACCCTTACCTTTTAAAGCACACATACACACACATAATTTTTTGGAAATTTTAAAATTCAAGATTCCCCCACCCTGCTTCTGCTATGTTTTGCTATGCTATTTTAGACCCAGGAGAGGTCTTTTTTAAACCAGGAAGTAAAGGGAACTCAGCTTGCTTACTTTAAAAAGAGCCATCTTGGACCAAAAATACTCACCCCAATATGGCAAAAGCTTGTTTAGTTTAAAAACAAAACAAAATAATTTTGTGTGTGCAATTGAGGCCTCAAAATAGATCTGGAGGGCCAAAAACAGCCCACAGGCCACATTTTGTCCACCTCTGTATTAAAGTATGAACAGTCTTGAACGCACTGAAAAAGAAAAGCAGTATAAACGAACTAGAGATATCTTGCTGCTTAATAGCTGACACATCATTGGTGGAATATTGTTCAAAAATAATGGTTTCTTTTTGATTTATGGAGTTGGATCAAACCTCCAGGCTTATTTGCATGTTGTGGTAATGGTTGTGAATGAGCAAGTGTGCTGGTGGATCACTTCTGCTTCAGTTCTCTTGCCAGAAGGAGTGACTGAATAAACTAGAAAACTTGTGGTTTGTTTAGCATTGCATCTGAACAGGGATTTCTTATTGTTTGATGAACAAACCAATCATAAGCCATCAAGGCATCCTGATTTATAATTTTGACTTAATTAGGAAAATAACTATCCAAGGATTGCTGTTTGGGCAATTACCATCACCCTTCCATACACTATAAGCCAGAATTCTCAGTCCTTCTGTCTTTTTGTGATGTATGAAACTTTTCTTTGTTTTAACACCAGCTTATTATTATTCTTCCTTGCTTTTTTCAGGAAAGTCCTCTCTGGGAATGGCTCTCTTTCGTTTGGTTGAACTCTCAGGAGGCTGCATTAAAATTGATGGAGTGAAAATCAATGACATTGGCCTAGCAGATCTCCGGAGCAAGCTTTCCATAATTCCCCAGGAGCCTGTGTTGTTTAGTGGTACTGTGAGGTTAGTAGAACTCATCACAAAACAGATAGAGATTGCCCCTTCTCCAGCCTTCCAAATGATACTGAGTAAGTCACAAGGGAAGTGGACATTCCACTGCATTAGTAAATATAATAATGAAGACTTAACTGCTTGCTGACTTACTACTCTTGTTCTGGGGCTTCTGTCTTCTTTTGACTCCATGTAGCTAAGAAAACGCTATGAATTTCAGAGGACCACCATAAGTTGACATGTGACTTGAAGTCATATATACCCGGACCCTATATAAAGTAAACATTACACATTTAATGCTGCTTAAACAGTTTGGTTGCCACTTGAGACCATAACATAGTAGGATGATTTGGATTTTTTTTCCTTTTAGAGCTAGCCTTGCTTTTTTGCATAAAGTGTTTGGAAAAAGCTTATTTTCTTTATCTCTGGAAATCTTTTATTTTATGGATTCTTAAAATGTGTGCTGCATACTAGTGAGAGGTACCATTTGGAAGCCAGGCAGATTTATTTGTTTTGGATCACTTTTCTGTCAGCATTCAAACACCTTTTGAGTTTGGCTATCTTGACCATTTTCGTTGAATGTCTGGCTTCCATGGTGTGTGTTTTGGAGGATGCTTACATGTCTGTGAGGAAGGGCATTGGCAGTCATTTCCTGTTGCTCTCTCTCCTCCTCTAGGTCTAACTTGGATCCTTTTACACAGTACAGTGAAGAGCAAATCTGGGATGCTTTGGAAAGGACGCATATGAAGGACTGTGTAAGTAGAGGAATTGGTAGTACAGGTGGGGTTCTTGCCTACCCAGGCGAATTGGCAACTTGGGAAAGCTGCAGCCTATTTCCAGAGGAGGATTTTATCTGATGGGCCCAGTGTGGATGACTCCAGAGGAGAGCTTGCCCCTTTGGGGGAGCCGTTATGAGGAAGGAGCAAAGCCACCCCTTAATTAAATTCCTGGGTGGCCTTTGTGTTCCTTTCTAGAGAGTTGAGGACAATCATTGCTGATAGGTTATAGTTGGCCTTGAAGGTGTTCTTTTGGGAGTCTGTGTATGTGTCTTGGGAAGGAAAATATTGCCCTGAGGGGGGGTCAGAGGAACAAGGGGGCAGGCAAATCAGGATAATTACAAGTAAGAGAAGATACAGGGTTGCGAGGGACTAGCCAGGTGAGGGGAATTAATTAGGCAATTAATGGCTGTGGTGTCTGCTGGCTCTCTAACTAACCAGACATTTGGAGGGTTCTCACATCTATTGTTTCAGATGAGAATTCACAGGGTTTTTGTTTTTGGGTGGGTTTGTTTTTTTTTTTTTTTGCCACTACTGTGGCACATGCAGCAGTGGGAAGAGAGACCACAGTGGGTTTGCCCCCGCCCCGAAGTTGACCACCTCTGTTTTCAAAGCTCTGTTTTTACAATAAAACCCGGGGCATCTGTAAACAATCAGGAGCAGGATTAAAGTGACTCAGCAGAGATGTGGGGAATAAAAGAAAGGTGAAGGGGATTCAGAGAGTGAAGGTACCAGCATGTTAGCCTTTAAGATGTATTACAGCCTTTACAGCCTGCATTACAGCCTTTAAGATGTAGACTGGGCCAGCCAGAAAAAATCAGCAGTTGCAAAACATGTTATAAACCAACCTGGATACAAAATGTTATTTAAAAACACTGAAATTCTGGACCAGGCCAACAACTATCATGTCAGAATGCACAGAGAAGCTATTGAAATCCACAAACACCTGGACAACTTCAACAGGAAAGAAGAAACCGTAAAAGTAAACAAAATCTGGCTACCAGTCCTGAAGAACACTAAAATCAGAACTCAACACTTGCAAATGAACTCTACTCAGGGACAGGGGATTTCCAGCAGATAATGGACCATTAATCAACCATTAACCAAACAGACACTAATCTTCCTTGTATATCTCCACCCAGAAACTAGCCATTCAAATACATAAATTTACATATCCTCCCCAACAGGGCTTCACAGTATATAAACCCCCCAGGTATATAAACCCCCAGATGCAGGCAAAACATCAGAAAGAAACTCTTCCAGAACATGGCCTCACAGTCTGGAAAAAAATCAAGGAAAATCCAAGAATAAAATTGCATATTACATATCTGATAGGTATTTAAATATTAGAAAAACAATCCATAATATACCAATCCATGGTGCTGATCATTGCTCATCTCATGTTGCTGCTGTGCAAAATTTAGCTACCACCTTTAATATGTAATCTTAGAAGACATGGATCATCATTGGCTGATGTGTGTTCGGACTGGTGTGTTGTACAAGCATTTTCTCAGTAGCATTAATTAAATTGCTTGGCCTCCTGAATGGATGTAGCAGTTTTAAGCCATTGTCTTGATGCTTCTCCTGTCCCTTGCCCTCAACTAGATTTCTCAACTGCCCATGAAACTTGAATCTGAAGTAATGGAAAATGGTGAAAACTTCTCTGTTGGAGAGAGACAGTTGCTTTGTATTGCCCGAGCCTTGCTGCGTCGTTGTAAGGTAAGTTGAGGAATTGAGGATGATGGCCATTTATGTAGATGCTTAATTTCTGTTTTTCTAAAGGAGCTGAATTGTATCATACTGGCTATGACATCTTTTTCTGAAGATAATTGTCCAGAATGTTGAATTTGTTCAGATTATTTATACTTTATTGGCTTTATAGTCTGATCCAGAACTGAAACCTTGTTAGCTCTTTGCATGACACTGCCCCTCATATTTGTACACTTCTGTATCATACCCAATTTTGGTTTGCTTGATCACCTGCTAGTCTTAGATTTGCCATTGTAAAGGCAACAAATTCATTGCAAGGACTTAGTTTTTGTCACTGGACTGAGCTCACAGTCTATCCATGCCTGACTTTACCCAAATCTGTCTTTATCAAAGCAGTCTATTTTAGCTTTAGTTGTGATAAAACCTTTGGAAACAAAATCCTTGCTGATCTATTGCCAGTAGATCTTTGCTAACATTTTTCCCACCCTTGCAGCAGAGGTCAAAATAGGTTATGAACTTTATATACATCAGATGTTAGTAGCACCTTACTGTCAGGATTCTTTTGCCCCTAGTTGCCTTGGATCCCTTGCCCCTGCAGCTCTTCTAGAACACTAAAACAGACTAGACAAGGTCTGTATTTGATGTCAACAAAATCTGTGTGGAAAAGCCATCATCTCTGGGCTTCTGAGAAACAGCTATCACAATAAGTAGGATTACTACTTATGTCAACATGGGTTTTTAAAAAACAAATCATGCCAGACTAATCTTATCTCTCTCCCTCTCCCTCTCCCTCTCTCTCTCTCTGTCTCTCTCTCTCTTTGGATAAAGTTACAAGCTTGATAGTGAAGGGAAATCTGTGGATGTAGTGTATGTTGATTTCAGTAAGGCCTTTGACAAGGTCCCCCATGATATTCTTGCAAAAAAGTTAGTAACACGTGGCCTAAACAATGTGATTGTTAGGTGGATTTGTAATTGGTTGACTGGCCAAACCCAAAGGGTAGTCACCAATGGCTCCTCTTCATTCTGGAGAGAAGTGACTAGCGGGGTGCTACAGGGTTCTGTCCTGGGCTCAATGCTATTCAACATCTTTATCAATGACTTGGATGAGGGAATAGAGGGCATGCTTATCAAGTTTGAAGATGACACCAAATTAGGAGGGGTAGCTAATACCCAAGAGGACAGGATCAGAATTCAGAATGACCTGAACAGATTAGAAAGCTGGGCCAAAACTAACAAAATGAATTTCAACAGGGAGAAATGTAGGATACTACACTTGGGCAGTAAAACTGAAATGCACAGATATAGGATGGCTGACACCTGGCTTGACAGCAGTACATGCAAAAGGGATCTAGGAGTCTTAGTGGACCACAAGCTGAACATGAGTCAGCAGTATGATGCAGAAGCTAAAAACCAAATGTGATTCTAGGCTGCATCAATAGGAGGATAAAGGAAGCAATAATGCCACCCTATTCTGCTCTGGTCAGACCTCACCTGGAATACTGTGTCTAGTTCTGGGCACTACAATTCAGGATAGATTTTGACAAGCTGGAATGTGTCCAGAGGAGGGCAGCCAAAATGGTAAAAGATCTGGAAGCCATGCCCTATGAGGAGCAGCTTAGGGAGCTGGATATGTTTAGCCTGGAGAAGAGAAGGTTAAGAGATGACATGATAGCCATGTTTAAATATTTGAAGGGATGTCATACTAAGGATGGAGCAAGCTTGTTTTCTGCTGCTCCAGAGACTAGGACATGGGTCGATGGACTCAAACTATAGTAAAAGAGATTCCACCTAAACATTAGGAAGAACTTTGTGACAGTAAGAGCTGTTGGGCAGTGGAATGCACTGTCTCAGAGTGTGGTGGTGGCTCCTTTGGAGGTTTTTAAGCAGAGGCTGGATGGCCATCTGTCGGGAATACTTTGATTGTGTATTCCTGCAGTGCAAGGGGTTGGACTGATTGGCCCTTCTGGTCTCTTTTAACTCTATGATTCTACTATATAACTATGTTTAAACAGAAAAAAATGTCTGAATTATGTGCTCCATATGTAGTATGCAAATCAAGCACATTTGTATATACAGTATAGTACAGTACTTAGCTTAGTCTACATAATTTAATTTGGTTCTCATCCTCATGAGTATTGAAGCCCTCTTTCAGTCACAAGATATAATGCTGAAATCCTTTCTAGAATACCCATTGTTTTTGTTTTTAAAATGAAAGCTGGGATTCTTAGTAGTGTAAAATACTAAGTACTAAACTGTGTGAATCTATGTATTTATTCAGAATTCTGGATGACATACAGTGTCTGTATAACCATAGCTTCCTCTGCTAAACTGCCCAGTTATCTGTTTTTAGTAGAAATCTGAGATCTGGATGTTTAGCTACAGATCTTAATGTAACTGATGCTTAACTGGCTTCTGTTTGGAAAGCACTCTGTCTATAAATCTTCAGTAGTATAGCAAACAGAGCCCAGGGAGTAACTTTCAGCTTGTTTGTGTGAAGAGCTTTAAGAGAAAGTTATAAATATTCCTCCCCTATGTAATCCAGCTCATGTTTTGTTAATCTTGCAGTCACACTTGGAGCAAAGGGTAGAGTGTGTTTGTCTTTTTAAACAAAATTCATGTTATGCTCTCTAGATCTTGATCCTGGATGAAGCAACAGCTGCCATGGACACAGAGACTGATCTCCTGATCCAAGAAACAATCAGAGAGGCATTTGCAGACTGTACAATGCTGACGATTGCTCACCGCCTTCATACGGTTCTGGGCTCTGATCGGATTATGGTGCTGATGCAAGGCCAGGTGAGCAAAAAATGAATGGCTTTTGTCGCTCTCCAAATGTATACACACCATTATTGCACTGAGCTTTTCCAAGCTGAGACAGAACTCTGCATAATTAAGAGTGTTGTCAGAAGAGAGAGCTGGTTTAGATATTAAGCACAGCCTCCAAGCTGAAAAGCACATGCTGCTTTTGGTGAGATGGTGCGACAAACTTCTCTTAATGGCTTATAAGGAGAATCTTAATTGGTTCATAGTGGATTTTTTTTCTTTTTAAAGAAGGGGCTTTGACTTGATGATAAATTGGTTCCTTTTCATGTTGGATTCTGTGTGCAGACTGGTTGAGTTTATAGTACAGTATTACTTGGTGTTAGTTCTGTTTTATAAATGAAAGGATTAATGGTGCTTATTTCATGCATCACTCACATTCTCCCCCTTAATTTGTTTTAGGTGGTGGAATTTGATACTCCGTCTGCTCTTCTGTCCAATGAAAACTCCCGCTTCTATGCCATGTTTGCTGCTGCAGAAAATAAGATTACTGTCAAGGGCTAAAATTCAGGGCAGTGTCACTTTAATCTGGAGGGTAATGTGCTCTGCCTGTGGCAGGTATCCCTCCTCCTCCATCTTTCTCAAAGCAGAATATTGCCTTTTCTTCTTTTAATTTTCAGCATTGTGAGTCAAAACGGAGTTGTTTTTTTTAAAAAAAGTACTGTAAGGTGGATTCTTTATGGTTTTTATTATGATATTTATTCCATATTCTTCTTACTAATTTTTGCTATTAAATGCACTCTTCAAAGTGGCTCAGGGAGCCATGATTATAAATGTATCAAGAGGCCTATATTGAAGCTTTATACATGTAGCTATATCTATACAGAATTCTGTACATAGCCTATATTTACAGTGGAAATGTAAGCTGTTTATTTTATATTAAAATAAGCACTGTGTTAATACCAGTGCATATTCTTTTTCTATCATTTTTGTACAGTTTTATGGTACTGGGAATCTGGCTTGTGCCAGGCTGCACTGGGCACTGTATTGTCTCTTGCAGTTGGGTTTTTCTTAGTGCTGGATTTTCCCGGATCACCGGATGGAAGTGGAACTTTGCAGCAGTGTCCTTCTGTATCCTGATTCTCTTGAACTGGCTCTGAACGTGGGCTCTGATTATGTGACACACTCGTATCATAACTGTTGAGCTCTGTGGCATATTGCTAGGGCACACTGAAGTAGCAGAAGCTATTTCCCATGATTCTTTCTCCTGATGGGCTTTAGTTGTTGTTTTTCTGGTTTCATGAGTGAACTCTGTTGGTTGCAGTAGGGGAAGAACCACACATTAGCCTCAGGTATCTTTAAAAAAAAAAGCAACACTCATCACCACTCACTCCAGTGCAATAAAGGGAATGTGATAACATTCTCTGCCCGTTGAGTTTGGTTTATATTTTATAGAAAAGAAATGCAGATTCCTTCTGCTGAACAAACACTCCTGCTCATAATTATTAAGTTTTAATTATCAGTGAACTGCAGCAGTGAACCTTCAGATTGGGACCATGGTGCTGCTTTGCAAAAGTTTTCATAGTTGCCTCTGCTGAATTACTGATTTAGAGATACTAATGCTTTGTTTGGAAAGCTCTTCAGATACTTTGATAATTGTAACAATTAACAGTTTACATTACTCAATATGTGTGACAACTTTATTTCCTGGATATTTGTTACTAAAGTTACTCCCCCCACCCCGCCATCTGCAATTTTTAGCAGGTCCCCTGCTGATCAGGGTTTGACACTGGTGTAGGAAGTTTTATTTTCTTACTGTAAAGAGACCTACCTCAGGTTGCTGAGTCCTGTGTGGTACGTTACCATGGTGACTGTATGCCATCCCTGTTGTATGGGACCAGTAGCCCGGGTGGGCATGGTCAATCCTGTAATAGCTGTTACTTTTAATTGGTCAGCGTTGCATGTGGGTTTTTTTGTCCATCTGGACTTTCATAGCCTTAGCATGTTTGCTAATTGTCTTGTCAGGAAAAATATCTGAAGAAGTGAATAAAAACTATTTTGGCTTTTGTAAACTCATGTGTGTATTCATCTTTGGGCATGATTGATCTATTTCCAGGGATGGGTGAGGTGGGCCCTACTGCTGACTGGATGCTAAATACCAACTACATAAAGAAAGCAATGTGTATCAATCCAACCTGATCTTTGAAAAGTCCGAGGCACAGCCAAGACACAATGCAAAGCTGTATTCAGGCAGCCACATTCCTTCCGCATACAGCCAGACACACTATGTTATGGTCTGAATGTTGGACTAGAACCCAGAGCTTGGAACAGTTAGTTGTGGCCTGCAGTGCTCAGAATCTTATCTTGCATGGCCAGGAACTGGGGGAATCTGGCCATGTGGCCCTGAAGGATTCAGATTCAAATCCTCACTGAAACTCACTGGGTGGTTGTGACATAACATGGGCTTTGTGGAATAGATTTATACAATAGCACTGTTAATGGAGTAGAAGTAGGGGATGAAGTTGTAAGGAGAATGACAATGTATAGATTTGCATATGAAAGGAGACTGGCTGAAAGAGACACAGGGAGGAACAGTGGAAAGGAATTGTATATCTTTATTAATTTCAAGTTGTACTGTAGTAAAATATTCCTTTAAACTACATCTCTTTCACTTCTTGCTGTGCCTTCCAAGTCATTTCCAACTTATGGTGAACCTATCTCAGGGTTTTCTTGGCAAGATTTGTTCAGAAGGGGTTTGCCTTCCTTTATATTTTATAAAATATATTTTATATTTTAAAGGAGGGCTACAGCAGAGCTTGAAGAAGAAGGCGGCATCTATATACGTTACCGTATTGATAGTAGCTTGTTTAACTAGCCGTCTGAGGGCTCGCACTAAGAGTCTAAACTGTCTAGTCTATGAGCGGCTCTTCGCTGATGATGCTGCCCTTGTTACCCACACAGAAGCAGCTCTGCAGTGCCTAACATCCTGCTTCGCAACAGCTGCAGAGCTGTTTGGGCTGGAAGTCAACTTGAAGAAAACGGAAGTTCTTTACCAGCCTACACCACAGGATGAACACCACCATCCCCACATTGTTGTAGGTAAATCTGTGCTTACGTCCATTCAGCAGTTCACCTACCTGGGAAGCATCATCTCCTCAGGTGCCAAGATTGACAAGAGATCGATCACAGGTTAGCAAAGGCATATAGCACATTTGGAAGACTTTACAAAAGAGTCTGGAGTAATAAACACCTGAGGCGAAGCACAAAAATCAGTGTGTATAGAGCCATTGTACTGTCTATTCTCCTTTATGGGTCTGAAACATGGGTCACCTATTGCCATCACTTACGACTCCTCGAACGCTTTCATCAGCGCTGTATACACACAATCCTAAATATACACTGGACTATGTGACGAATGTTGCTGTCCTTGAGCAAGCAGGGATCACCAGCATTGAGGCCATGATACTGAGAACATAGGTGTGCTGGGCAGGGCATGTTTCTAGGATGGAGGACCATCGCCTCCCAAAAATAGTACTCTACGGTGAACTTGCCACAGGTCAGCGTAAGAGGGGCGCTCCAAAAAAGCGATACAAGGATTCCCTGAAACAACATCTCAGGCTTGGCCAAATTGATCACCAACAATGATCCGCCCTGGCCTCACATCAGGAGGCATGGAGATGCACTATCCACAATGCTGCAGCCTTATTTGAGAACTCATGCCGAACAAGTCTTGAAGAGAAACGACAACGCGGAAAGAATCACAACCCGGAAACATCACCTAAGGAGACCTTCTGCTGTGCTTTCTGCAACCGGACATGTTTATCTCAGATTGGCCTTTTCAGTCATCAGCGCGCTTGCAGAAAGCGTGGGATGAGTCCTTCCTGAATCTTCGTTTGCGAAGAAAAGCCAGAGAGAGTATACCCCGCTCTTCAGCCACATAGGTGCTCAGAGCGGCTTACAAACTGTTAAGCAATAGCACTTTACACTTCTGTACTGCTTTTTATAGCACACTAGGCACTAAATGGTTTCCGCCAGGTTCCTTTGAGACTTGAGAGAGTATGAGTTGTCCAAGATCACCCAGTGGGTTTCCATGGCTGAGCAGGGATTTGAACCCTAGTCTCCAGAGTCATAGTCCAGTGCTCAAACCACTACACCAGAGTAGCTCTTTCACTACCATTAGTATAATTGTGTAACATTGAGCCATAATCTAATTCTGTACCCCTTTGTTTCACATGAGTGGCCCTGAGCAGGGATCCTGGTGGCAGTGCAGTACTGAGGAGAAAGTGTGGTTTGAAGAGGAAGTTGTCACAGAAATTACTTAAGGTCAGCAGATATGAGGGCCTGGCCCTGAGTCTCTTGTTTTCATGGGCCATCTCCAGGTGGGAGATGAAGGTACAAATTCTCCAGGGTTTTTTTGGGGGGGGTGGGGAGAGGGAGGAACACCTCTAGGCAAGAGGGAAGGGCTGTGTGCAGATCTCCAGTTCAGCCAATAGTGCAGCAACTTGCTACAATTTGCAAGCCTTAATTGATTTATTGCTGCAACTAGAAAAAACTCTCCAGGAAGTCTATGTATCTGCTTAGTTAGCTACCTCTTTCCGAGTTGTTGTGCCAGGTTGCACCTTCTATTCTGCTCTGCATCTACTTTCTAACCAGATTAAATACACTTGCCCCTTCATATTTGGTGGGGTTTAGTTCCAGGACCCCCCGTGGATACCAAAATCCGTGAATATTCAAGTCCCATTATATGCAATGCCATAGCAAAATGGTGTCCCTTATATAAGATGGCAAAATTAAGGTTTGCTTTTTGGATTATTATTTTTTTAAGAATATTTTCAAGCCATGAATACTGTACTTAAATCCATGGATACCAAATCCGTGAATATGGAGGGACAACTGTATTCCTTATCTTGTCTCCATCCACTTTCTGGCTAGATTTCATGTTCCTTATCCTGTCTCCCTCAGTATGTAAGAAGGAATAATCGGCCCATTTTATCTTGACCTAGGAACACTTTTTTAGCAAAGATTTCCATCTTAACCTACAGGAAAATATGTTTGTTTGTACGTGTGTGTGTTTGAATGACAAGCTGAGAGCAACTGGCACTTAATGCATCATGCTCCATGACATCACCAGGGGCTGACCCTAGGTTTTGGCCCAGAAACCTCAGGGCTACAGATGTGCCCAAGCTGGCAACCCTAGGCTTACTCACAGATAAATGGGTACAAGACTGCAGACTCTTTACCCTTGTTTCCATTACCCTCTTTCTTTCTACCTGTTGCTATTACTATTACGACTGATATTATCTATGTACATAGCATTTTACACTAAAAGGGGGCTCTTCATAATGTGTCAAGTACAGAGATACCTCTGTAATATGGACACTGTTACTAAATAATAGTAGATTTTAAGAAGGTTCTTCAATGTGTTACTGTGGCTGCCTCCATGCACACCCGTACAGATCACAAAAGACTGGAGAGGTTCCTGTTTGGCTTCTTGTTCATTTGAGCCTAACTTTAAATAAAAGTTAAAGTTTTATGTGAGAGCCAGCATGGCGTAGTGGTTTGATCGTAGGACTATGACTCTGGAAACCAGGGTTTGAATTCCCACAGGGCAGGGAAAAACCCACTCAGTGACCTCCGGCAAGCCATACTCTCTCAGCCTCAAAGGAAGGCCAAGGCACCCCCCCGAACAAATCTTGCCAAAAAAACTGTGATAGATTCACCTTGGGGGTCACCATAAACCAGAAATGACAACAACAATTGAAATCTGATCCTGCTGTCCTTTTAAAATGGCTTAGTCCTTAATCAGTGGCATCTTTTGTTGCTGTGGACCCCCAAGACTTAAATCAAGATTTAAAACCATAATAATACCTGCTAATGATAATAATAAGACAATTGCACCATCCATTAAACTTTCCATCAGAGGCACTGGTGGGGGAAAGATTTTTCTACAGCTTCCTGTAAGTGTGTGGCTGGAGCAGATTGAATGGCAATGTGCAGGCCAAGCCAGCCAGCCTTTCATAGAATCATAGAGTTGGAAGAGACCACAGGGGCCATCCAGTCCAACCCCCTGCCATGCAGGAATACATAATCAAATCATTCCTGACAGATAGCCATCCAGCCTCTGCTTAAAAACCTCCAAACAAGGAGATTCCACCACACTCCAAGGCAGTGTATTCCACTTCTGAACAGCTCTTACTGTCAGGGCTTTGCCTTGGTTGGCTCCTGCCACGTGGCTGCTCCACTGCAGGCAGGAGGTGGGCCAAGCAGCCTTCAACCCTTCATGGACCCCCTGTGAGGACATCGCAGACCTCTGGGAGTCCCCAGACTACAGGTTAAGAAGCAGTGTCCTAAATCAGTGGTTTTTAACCTGGCGTCCAGGGACCCCCCAGGGGTCCATGATGTGCTCACAGGAGGTCCTTAAAGGCTTGAAGGCTGCTCAGTCCACCTCCTCCCTGCAGTGGAGCAGCCATGTCACAGGAACCACCACAAAGGCTGGCTGGCTTAGACTGTGCATTGCCATTCAGTTTGCTCCAGCCACAAACTTGCAGGAAGAAGCAGGAAAAGAAAAGTCTGAGAGAAGGTTTAATGGATGGTGTAATTGTGTTGTTGTTGTTGTTGTTGTTGTTGTTTTAAATCTTGAGTTAAGTCTTGGGGGTCCACAACAACAAAATACAGTGTTGTAGTTGTTGTTATTTTATTCATTTCTATCCCGCCTTTCTCCCACCAGTGAGACTCAAGGCAGCCAACAACAACATTATAAAAGTAATCCAGGCTAAAAACAGTACACACTTTAAATCACATTATAAATACAAAATTTTAAAAAGAAACCACTCACAAGTTAAAAACGTTATTTTATTCATTTCTATCCCGCCTTTCTCCCACCAGTGAGACTCAAGGCAGCCAACAACAACATTATAAAAGTAATCCAGGCTAAAAACAGTACACACTTTAAATCACATTATAAATACAAAATTTTAAAAAGAAACCACTCACAAGTTAAAAACATTACGGTAAAAATTAAAATACCTTGTAAACGGGGGCCCCTGGTAAAGAAAAGGTTAAGAATCAGTGTCCTGATATTATTCTATATGATCAGTGTGGCCAGAGTTACATACACAAGGATGTGGAAAGAAGAAAAGTCACCAGAAATGATAGATTGGATATTGACAGTCCAAGAATACATGGACATGGACAAACTAACATGTTTATTAAAAGATAAATCTATAGATGTCTGTAAAAAAAAGACTGGAAAGAAGTTGTAGAGTATTTTAAAATTAGTCTTGGTGATATGTTTATTAAGAATTTTAGAATCAGTTTAAAAATGTAAGACAAATTATATGAGATAATTCAATATAAGGTAATGATAAGTGGAATAAATAAGTAGGTAATAGAGTATAATGGGAAATAAGATAATATGAAGAGATCACAGAAAATGGTTGTTGAATAAGGTTAGAGAATGGGAGACATTTTAATTTTTCATGTTAGGTATTGTCTTTGTTGTGTATCTGTTATTTGTGTTTATACAGTACTGTATATATGTTTATGTTTTTAATTAAAATATCTATACAGTTGTCCCTCCGTATCCACAGATTTAAGTATTCACGGCTTGAAAATATTTTTTAAAAAATAATAATCCAAAGAGCAAACCTTGATTTTGCCATCTTATATAAGGGACACCATTTTGCTATGCCATTGCATATAACGGGACTTGAGTATTCATGGATTTTGGTATCCACGGGGGAAGGGGGTTCCTGGAACCAAACCCCAGCGAATATGAAGGGAGAACTTGTATATCTATGTATCTCTCTCTCTTTCTCTGTGTATATATATCTCTGGCTTTTCTTTGCAAATGAAGATTCAGGAAGGACTCATCCTGAGCTTTCTGCAAGCGCGCTGATGACTGAAAAGGCCAATCCGAGATAAACAAGTCCAGTTGCAGAAAGCACAGCAGCCTTCAAGCCTGTGCAATGGATTTTTCTGGTGGAGCGCAGCCTGCACAGAATTGGCCTCCCCCTTTAAACCAAAGGTTCATCTGCTGTGGCCTTGCAAGCATGGACGGTAGCAGTGATGCGTACCCTAATGAAGTTTTGAGCTATGCTGGCGGTGGCATAATAGCCACCGGTAGGGCCTTCCATGCCAGACAGGTCAAAACTGAAGGGTCTGACAAAGAGCATCAAAGGGCAGGATGGGCTCTCTAGCCTTATGGCAACCGTCCTAGGAGAAGGAAAACTCTTAATTCCAAACCCGGGCAGATGGTGCTTGTCCAACCCTGTAAGGTCAACCATCTAAGAGAAGGTATACCAACAATGGTCCGCTATGGCCTCACATCGGGAGGCATGGAGACACACTATCCACAATGCTGCAGCCTTATTTGAGAACTCACGACGAACAAGTCTTGAAGAGAAACGACAACGCAGAAAGAATCACAACCCAAAAACATCACCCAAGGAGACCTTCTGCTATGCTTTTTGCAACCGGACTTGTTTATCTTGGATTGGCCTTCTTAGTCATCAGCGCACTTGCAGAAAGCGCGGGATGAGTCTTTCCTGAATCTTCATTTGTGAAGAAAAGCCAGAGAGATATATCTTTTAGATATATATGTATGTGTGTATATGTATATGTGTGTGTGTATACACACACATACATAAATATAAATATTAATAAATAAAAAAGAAATTAAAAAAAATATTCCAGTCTCCAGAACATATCCTCACAGCCCGGAAAAAACCCAAGGAAAATCTATTAACCCCTCCCCCGTGTAACCCGGCAGGAGGGTCTTGGAGCGCCACCTGGTGGCCGGGACCGACCGCCGCCTCGCCCTGGGCCGCCGCCTGCTTCTCTCTGGCGCCGCCTAGCGTCCGGTTCGCGCGCCCTACAGGCCGTGGCCGGAGTAGTTAGTTGCGTTGGTGGTGGTGCAGCCGCCGCCGCCGCCAGGCAAGGAAGCAGGCAGTCAGGCAGGCCGGGCGGCCTGGGCGCTGGGCAGGCCGGCGGGGAGGGGTTGAGGCCGGGCTGGGCCAGGCCAGGCCAGGCCGAGGCTCTTCCTCCTGCGGGCTGGTCCTCCTTGGGCCGCCGCCGCCGCCTCCGTGAGCCCTCCTCCGCTTCCGCCCATGGATTTCACATAAGCGCTCCTTCTCCGCCTCCGCGGCTCCCCGATGGCGGCGGCCGAGAGCCCTCCGGACGTGGCCTCGGCCTCCAGCGCGTCGCTCTTCTGCCTCCGCCACCTCCGCCTGGGGCTGGACTTGCGGCCTGAGGCCCGGGCCTTGGCCGGCTGCTTAGTGCTCGAGCTCTGCGCCCGGCGGGCGGCCGGCAGACCCCGGGGCCGCCGAGAGGAGCGGCCGGAGGCGGAGGAGGACGAGGACGAGGAGGAGGAGGAGGAGGCAGGAGAGGGGGAGGAAGGAGAGGGGGAGACGCCCCGCCGCCGGCCGCCCCTCCGCCGCCGCCGCCGCCGCCGCCGCGCCCTGGTGCTGGACACCCACCCGGCCTTGCGGGTGGCCTCGGTGGACTTCCGCCCCTTCCCGGCCGCCGGGGAGCAGCGCTGCGGCTTCGTCTTCCCCTCAGAAGCCCCCGCGGCCGCCCCCCCCGGGGTCTCAGCCGCCGACCCCCGCCCGGCCCCGCCCGGCTGCCCCTCGGACCCCCACCCGCACTGCCCCCTCAGCACCCCCAGCGCACTTTCGGCCCTGGGCCCCCCGCCGCCCCCGCCAGGACCCCCGGAGCCCGAGCCAGCCCCCCCGGGCGACCCCCGCGGCCCGCCCGCGGCCCCCCGGCGACCCCCGGGGTGCGCCTCCGCCGCCTGGCTGGGAGAGGGTCCCGGCGGCCCCTTGGCCCCCGGGGGGCTCCAGGGGGGCGGCCCCTCCTCGCTGGACCTCAGGGGCGACCCTCCGTGTGGGGCCGGCCCTGGGAGCCCCTTGGCTTGCCCCTCGGCGGGCGGCTCCCTGGTGCCCCCGCCGCCTATCCCCACTTTCCCGGAGCCCGGGCTGGCCTCTCCGTCCCCCTGCCCGCTCGTCTATAGGGTGGACCCCTTCACGGACTACGGCTCGGCCCTCACCATCTCTCTACCCGCCTCTCTGGAACCCCAGCAGCCCTTCCAGGTCATCATCCGCTACACCACCGTGGATGCCCCGGCCGTAAGTACCCCTCTGAGCGGACCCCGGGCTCCTGTGGGCGGAGGGGGGGCAATCATGACAGTGGCACAGGTGGCCAATAATCAATCAATCAATCAATCCAGCTAGGAAATGTGCCTGACAGTAGGAAGTATGCCTGCCATGTCTAGGAGGATGCCAGCGTGGTTAATGAGGAGAGTAAAGGAAGCTGCCCAAGGTAAGTGGGTCCTCAGGAAAGGGTCCGCTATTCCCAACAGAGGAACAAGACAAGAGCACAAACGCTTGCAAAAGAGATGCACGTTGACAACAACAAAGAGGTTTGTAAAAAGATTTTGAGAAATGTATTTCTAAAATTATTAAGGACAGCCATATTAAGGGCAATATAGATATACTAGCTGGACCCGGTGTCTCTCTCTCTCTCTCTCTGGCTTTTCTTCGCAAACGAAGATTCAGGAAGGACTCATCCCGCGCTTTCTGCAAGCACGCTGATGACTAAAAAGGCCAATCCGAGATAAACAAGTCCGGTTGCAAAAAGCACAGCAGAAGGTCTCCTTGGGTGATGTTTTTGGGTTGTGATTCTTTCTGCGTTGTCGTTTCTCTTCAAGACTTGTTCGTCGTGAGTTCTCAAATAAGGCTGCAGCATTGTAGATAGTGCATCTCCATGCCTCCCGCCATACACCATTAAAAAAACTCTCCCCAAAATGCTCCCCTCATGACAACCTTTTGAGGTAGGCTGGTGGGTTTAACCCGCCCTCCTGTTGCTCATCCTGGCCCCCCTGCCGCTCATCCTGCCCCCGCCGCCGCTGCTCGTCCTGCCCCCCCCTACTGCTCACCCTGGCCCCCCTGCCACTCATCCTGGCCCCCCACTGCTCACCCTGGCCCCCCTACCACTCATCCTGCCCCTCCACCGCTGTTCATCCTGGCCCCCCACTGCTTGTCCTGTGCCCCCCACTGCTCACCCTGGCCCCCTGCCACTCATCCTGGCCCTCCACCGCTGCTCATCCTGGCCCCCCACTGCTCATCCTGGCCTCCCTGCCACTCATCCTGCCCCCCCGCCACTGCTCGTCCTGGCCCCCCACCTTTTGTCCTGGCCCCCCAGTGCTCGTCCTGCCCCCCCCCCCCGCCACTCGTCCTGGCCCATTGCTGCTCATCCCTGCCCCCCTGCCGCTCATCCTGGCCCCTCCTGCTCATCCTGGCCTCCCCACCACTCGTCCTGGCCCAACCCCACTGCTCGTCCTGGCCCCACCACATCCACCCCCATGCTACTCCCTCTCCAGCCATCATGTTTGAAATCTACATGGTCCTGCCCTCAGTGTGCTGATTGGCTGCCCAACAGACTTGTGATTGGTTGGTCAGTTCCCTAAGCAGCCAGTCAGCACACTGGAAATGGCAACATACCTAAGAGAATTATATATAGAGATAATACACTGCAAAGATGACACTGGCTAGGGTGGTTTGGGGGAAAATTTTGGGAAGTTTAACATATATTTAAGAGATTAGGCACTGCCTAAATACCCTAAAGGCACCAAATCCATCTGATCTTGGAAGCTAAGAAGGGTCAGCCCAGGTTAGTATTTGGATGAGAGACCACCAACAAATATCAGGTGCTGTAGGCTATACTTCAGAGGACGGAACTGGCAAAACCACCTCTGAGTATTCCTTGCCTAAGAAAACCTTATAAAATAAGTCGAAAGGTAACTTGAAGGCACATACCCACAGAGAAGGAAATTAAGGAATCTTCAGCAAACTATAGAAACTGTAAGCCAGATACCTGTGGCTAAACTGATTTTTTCTCCAGGGCAGGAGTGCTAGGAATTGAGTGGCGGCAAGAGATGACGTTTTGCTGAGAATAGAATACGGGGTCTGGATGGCATCCATCTGCCACTTTGTAGGGAAATACAAAATCACTGATCGCCTAACAGAAATATGTAACATCCCTAATCTATGCTAGAGGACTGACCAGCAACCACTTTTATCACCAGTTCTTTTTAAAAGGAATTTAGTATTAGACTCATGAAGTTACAGTAGGACCCTCATATCTGCGGGGGATTGGTTCCAGGGCCCCCGGCGGACAATGAAATCTGCAGATAATAGTGAATGCCCCCCCCCCCGCCACTGCTGCCACCGGAGCCATGTCTGTTTCAAATAAGTTAATGGAGAGTGTTATTAAAGAGAAAATTATCAAGCATACGTAAGAACAAAACTTGCTGAAAAAAGAGTTTTCACTGACAATGTGACAGGGTGGTTCCACTCCTAACTGCAGGGCCAGTTTCAGAAAGTAATATGGGGGGATTGCTTGAGGATCCCATGCTTTTTAAATATGAAGCTGCTGAATGAGATCATAAGAGGGTTTGCACTTCTGATGAGACTCAATTTTGTTTCTCCCAGCTTTCTGAGTCAAGAGAAGACCTTTGCAGGTGCTTAACTGGTGTCTAGGTTTGGTAGTAGACAGGATGAGGCCCAGTATGCTGATGCACTATTCTGCTGTTCAAGGTGCTGTAGTTCACTAACTGGGAACTAAGCACATAATTTGCTGTAAATGCTGTTGCACTATCCTGAAAAAGCAGGCAAATAGCTGTTGGGTTGTTTTTGATCAGTATTGTCATGAGGTTTTTGGTGGCTCAGAGTCCCTTTTACCATCTTCAGCTGCTTTGCCAGCTGTGGGTGAGGATGGTCTAGCCATAGTGATCCATGGGGTATGGTAACCTCCAGATTAGATTGCTGTAATGCAGGGATGGGCAACTTGTGGCCCTCCAGATGTACCTCAGCTTCTGACATCTCCCAACACTCGCTGCATGGAGTTGCAGTCTAACCACATCTGGACTCTTTGTTGCTGTTAACGGCTGTCAAGTCGACTTCGACTTATGACAGCTCTATGAATGAGAGACCTCCAAGTCACCCTATCCTCAATAGCCCTGCTCAGGTTTTACAGACTCAGGGCTGTGGCTTCCCTGATTGACTCTATCCATCTGGAATGCATTCTTCCTCTTTTCCTGCTGCCTTCTACCTTACCAAGCATTATTATCTTTTGTAGTGAGTCCTGCCTTCTCATGATATGGCCAAAGTACGACAGTCTCAGTTTAGTCATCTTGGCTTCTAGGGAGAGAGTTCAGGCTTGATTTGCTCTACGGCCCATTCGTTTGTTTTTTTAGCACTCCATGGTATCCATAGCACTCTTCTCCAGCACCACATTTCAAATGAGTTGATTCTCTTATTATCAGCTTTCTTCACTTTCCAGTTTTCACAGCCATACATAGAAATGGGAAATACTGTAGATTGTTGCCTGGTTGTTATTCTGTATTACACATATAGTCATAATCACAGAGTTGTAGGGTGGGAAAGGATCTCAAGGGTTCAATCATAGAATCATAGAATTGTAGAGTTGGAAGAGACCATGAGGGCCATCCAGTCCAACCCCCTGCCATGCAGGAATACACAATCAAAGTATCCCTGACAGATGGCCATCCAGCCTCTGCTTAAAGACCTCCAAGGAAGGAGACCCCACCACGCTCCGAGGGAGTGTGTTCCACTGCCGAACAGCTCTTACTGTCATCTCGTTCCTGCATCCTTTGTTTGCTGTTCTGTGCCTTCAAGTCGACTCCGACTTATGGTGACCCCATCATAGGATTTTCTTGGCAAGTTTTATCAGAAAAGGTTTGCCATGGCTTCTTCTTAGGCTGAGAGGGTGTGGCTCACCCACCTGGTGGGTTTCCATGGTTGAGCAGGGATTCGAACCCTGGTATCCTGGAGTCCACTACACTATGCTGCCTCGCATCTTGTATCCTGCCAGTGCAGAAATTCACAGCTCAAGCATCCATGACAGATCACCATCCGGCCTCTAATTCAAAATCTCCAGCAAAGGAGAGTTTGTTACCTTCTGTGGCTGCCCCTCGAAGTTTATGGTGGAACTTTCAGTTTTTGCAGAATGCAGCTGCCAGAATTCAGATGTCTTACCAGGTGGTATGCTTTTAGACCTAATTTGAAGGCACTGGCTATTTATTTCTCAGCCCAGTTCAAGATGCTGATGCTTACCTTCAAATCCCTAAAGGGTTTGGAACCCAAATACCTGAAGCAATACCTCTTCACATAACAACATGTCTGTGCATTTATATCTTCACCTGAGGGTGTTCTCTTTGAACCTTCATTAAGTGAAATATGTGTCAGCAAAAAACCAAAGTTTTTTCTGTCATGTCACCTTGTTTGTGGAATAGCTTTCTCAGAACTATCATTGGTATTGGCACTTAAATTTGTTACAGTTCCAGGTCTGGGCTTTTATTTTTGCAGGCATACACCTGTGCATTCCTCAATTTTAGTTGCTTTTAAATTGTTTATTGTATGGTTTGTATATTTTATCTTAGTATGATTGGTTTTAGACATGCTGCTTGTACATTATTTATTTATTCATATTGTACCTTTCTCCTGACATGGGACCCAAGGTAGATTACAATAAGGTTAAGATAAACTTAAAAACCTTAAAAAGATAAACTTAAAAACCTGCTGATATAAAACCTGGCTTGATGGCAGTACATACAACTCTATGATTCTATGAAAGGGATCCAGGAATTTAGTGGACCACAAGCTGAACATGAGACAGTGGTGTGATGTGGAAGCTAAAAAAGCCAATGCGATTCTAAGCTGCACTGTATAGTGTCTAGAGCAAGGGGAGTAATAGTGCCACTCTATTTTGCTTTGGTCAGACCTCACCTGGAATACTGTGTCCAGTTCTGGGCACCACAATTCAAAAAGGATATTGACAAGCTGGAACATGACCAGAGGAGAGCGACCAAAATGGTGGGAGGTCTGGAAGCCATTATGCCCTATGAGGAGCGGCTTAGGGAGCTGGGCATGTTTAGTCTGGAGCAGAGAAGTTTAAGAGGGGGCGTGATAGCCATGTTAAATATTTGAAGAGATTTCATATTAAGGATGGAACAAGTTTATTTTCTGCTGTTCCAGAGACTAGGAAATGGAGCAATGGACTCAAAGTTCAGAAAAAGAGATTCCACCTAAATTAGGAAGAACTTCTTGACAGTACGTAAGAGCTGTTCAGCAGTGGAATGCAGTACCTCAGAGTGTGGTGGAGTCTCCTTCTTTGGAGGTTTTTAAACAGAGGCTGGATAGCCATCTGTCAAGACTGCTTTGATTGTGTATTCCTGCATGGCGGAGGGGGGGGGTTGGACTAAATGGCCCTTGTGGTCTCTCCCAACATGATAAGGTAAAATACTATTAAACAGTTTATCATATTAAAACACCTTTAATTTAAAACATATAAAATCATTTAAAAACATAATAAAAATACAGCACACATACACACAATTAGTCATCAAATGACTTTTTAAATAAAAAGATGTTTACCTTCTGGCAAAAGGACAGTGGAAGGGGGCAGACTAAACTGTGGGAAGCAGTGGTACAGCCTGGGAGCAGCAACCAAGAAGGTCCTCTCCTGTGCCCTCACCACATAGGCCTATGTCAGTGTCAGGAATGAGAGAAAGCCCTCTTCCGAGGATCCTCTTGGGTAGGTTCATATCATCCTGATATGTATGAGGATAAGAAAACCAGTGTGGTGTTGTGGTTTCAGTGCTGAACTCGAACACTGGGAGGCCAGGGTTTGAATCCCTGTTCATTCATTGGGTGGCTGTGTGCAAGTCAAACTCTCTCAGCCTAAGAAGAAGGCAATATCAAACCCTGGAACAAATCTTGCCAAGAAAACCCCATGATAGCTTTGGCTTAAGATTGCCATAAGTCAGAAATGAATTGAAGACATGCAGCCACGACACATCCATGAGGATGAAGGACATATTAAATATACAGTACTTTAACAAGTAAACAATGAAAATATGAGGCAAAATTATGACAAAGTTCTGTCAAAAGTTGTTAAGTGTAAAAAGTTCTGGTACACTTTATTCTGTTTGCCATTCTAGTTGTCATCAGTGTCTGGAAGTAACCATCTTCTACTCAGGTCAGAATCACCCAGAGAGTTCTTATGTATAAAAAATGATCTGAAGCAAATACTATTTTTTATGCTTTACTCCCTCCCAACTTGTGACATTAAACTTTGTCATTTTGCCTTTCTGATATGTTCTGTTAGCATTTCTCCTTGTGAGGCTGGCACAATATAAGTCTGTGCTGTTATGGCAATAATACCTGTACCTGCCATCTCTCCCAATATGCCCCAATTTCCACATGGTCTTGGGATAAACATAAGCTTTCTTGTTTTGCAAAGTAATGTACAGTGGGCCCTCTGGATTTGCGGGGCTTCGGTTCAGGGACCCCTCGCAAATGCCAAAAACATGGGTCATTGCGGCCCATGTTATTAAACGGTGGGGACATGCGCACAGATGCTTCAGCATGTCCACATGCACATGACCACCATTTTAAATATAAGACATGATGACCTGCAGTTGCTTGAAACCGTGGATCCATTCCCTGTGAATCTGGAGGGCCTGCTGTATTCAGTTTAGGCTCAGTTCAGTGCCTAGAGCAGTTTTCTTCATATGGAATAACGGATGAAAGTTAATTCATCCTTAAAGCCTCTTCCAAAGCTCAAGGGAAAGTGACTACAGTATTCTATTGCAGTGAACTTCATTTTTTTTCAACCTTAGAACATAATTTGGTGGTGGCAGCCATGTTGCTGCTGCTGCTAGTACTGATGACAATAGCCCATAGTTGCTAAAAGATGATTTCACTTATCTTTCCACTCTTGTGTTAACCCAACAATGATTTGAAAGTGTTATTGCTGTTGTTTACTTTCTGGGGGAAAATCCATTTGATTTTCCAACCATGTAACTTGGAAAGGAACCTTTTATCTTTGCTGATGTGTTGTTTTCTTGACAAGAGAACAAACCACGCTTGTCCATCAGGTTATAAAAAGCAGTTGTGGAATGCCCTTTTCTCTGTGTCCTGTTTTGGAAGGCTGCCGGTGGTGAGGACAGCTGGAGACCTCTGTGCCATTTAGTTAGAGCTGTTGATACAGCTCTGGATTAATTCCCTTCTGTCTCTGTACTCCTCCCTGCTGTTCTTCCAAGTGGCTGAGGCACACTTTTAATGCCAGTTTCATTTCTTCTTGGGCTGTTTTGTTGCAGAGTAAGGATTCCTGGGAAGGCATAAAGAGCTTTTATCGAGGAAGCCCAAATGTATGGCAGCTTGGCTTGTGTTGCCAAGGTTGAATATGGGCTGACTATATGTGACTGGGCAAGTCACAGCCTCAAAGGAAGGCAATGGCAAATCCCCTCTGAACAAATTCTGCTAAGGAAACCCCATGATAAGTTTGCCATAGAGTTGCCACAAGTCAGAAATGACTTGAAGATCAACAACAACATATGTACCGAAAGTGGTTTGAGTGTTGGATTCTGGGAGACCAGAGTTTGAACCCTCACTCAGAAATGGAAACCTGCTGGGTGACCCTGGGCCAGTCACTCTTGCTCACCCTCAGAGGAAGGCAATGGCAAACCCTCTCTGAACAAATCTTGCCAGGAAAACCCCATGATGTGCTTGCCTTAGGGTCACCAGAAATTGGAAATGACTTAAAGGTATGCAACAATACATGTATATTGAACTAGTGAGGTAGAACTGTTTGAATTCTGCAGTCTGACCATCATGTGTCGTTTTGAGTTGGGAGTTTTCAAACGGCTACTTGGGAGGGAGGATTGGTCAAATAGCTGCTGGTGTCCAAATTATCCAAAGTAAATGAGAGTAATGAGGGCCAAAGAAGGAGAATGGCTTGATGTAGAGATATCTGTGTACAAGATGCCTGGGCTGGACACAATACCAAGATGAGTACTGGTGAAAACACCAAGATAAGTACTTGAGTCAGAAAAATCATGTAAAATGTAACATGGCCATGTAGACATTCAGTTTACACTATGGCTGACAAAAGGCTTGGTGGTGGAAGCCAAACTGTAGCAACTTTGCAAAGACTGTGATACATCATTATCCTCATCTTTGCATCTCACAAAGAATGTGGAAGTTCACTTTACTAAGCTTGTCTGTGGTGTCTTACTAAGCAAGCCATTTTTAAAGAAGTTGAGACTGGGTGTCCATTTGCTCCTTCAGATGGTGCAGGAGTGAGAGCTTCTCTGCTACGTGCAATCCTGACATTTAGATTGGGCAAAAGTGATTTAAAAAAAAACAAGGAGTAAATAGAGAGTTGTGCATACATTTTCACACATTGTCTGGAATCCTATTGCCATGTTACACCTATCTAAGTTCCCCTACAGAAGTGGTTGGGCATTTTTGTTTGGTATGGAATGGCCATATTCAGTTCAAAATGAATTGTGCATGTGATGCCATTGTGCATGGATGCTTTTATATTTAGCCATGCATTGTGTATAGTTGTGCATTGCATATCGAGGCATACGTGCATTATTTCACACTGATGCATATTGATGTGCATCGCACACGCGGTTGTGCAGTGTCACAATTCATTAACAAGGCAGTGTCTTGCATTGGCCACATTATTCTATAAGCGCATATTTACACTCTGTCCCCTCGAAGCAGGATTTTGGCCATTATATCATAGCATTAGTTCTATCTAAACCTGTGTTCTTGGCTCATTGATTAAATTGTATGTCTGTTTGTCTGCACTGGGTGTCCACAAGCTAAGACTAGCTATCCATTAGGACACTAAAAATATTTTGTTGCTAAGTGGAGAAAGTTCCAACTGTTCCTCTAGATTAGGGTCAGAAGTCCAGATGCCTAGAGGTGCTTCCTGATGGAGGATTCATAATATTACCATCCAAAGATGCTGCTTAGCTGTTCAGTCTTTTCCTGCTTAAGAGACTTTTTTTGTGTGTACAGAGAGGGAAAGGATTTGTTAACTGAATTGTGTGGGGTCCTTGAGGATCCCATTAGTGGCCAAATCTTAATATGGGGAATGTTTAATTAGCTCAAAATGGCAGCGAGAGGCTGGTCAATGGCAGGATCTTTTGACCTATGTATACTGGGAATCACTGAGGAGACTTCAAGCCAGAACGTACAATTAAATGGTATTTATTGGAAATGAATCTCAACAGCATTCACCCTTACACTCAGGCTTCAAGCAATCACACAAGGTTATTGAAGAAAGTAGGAAATATTTGGATAGAGGAATACAGTGAGGGAATTGCTTGTTATACTATACTGATCCTGGAGGGTTGAGATTCATGTAGCAGAGACTCAGGAGTTGTGTTCTGAGGGTCACACAGCAAACTGGCAGCTGGGAGGGATGAAGAGGAACTGCGGACTGGTGATACATATTGTATTGCTTATTGGCTTTTGTTGTTCTATATTCCTTACATTTTTCATAGTATTGTTTATTGTTTTATTAACACTTTTTTGCTTATTTGTTTGGAGTGTCCCCCTGTTTCTCAGTTGGTGTTTTACTTGTTTAGAGACCTTCCTTTGTTCCCTTTCGTCTGAGTTTTGTTTCATCTGTTGGTTTTCCCCCTAATATATTCCTTCTTCTTCTTCCATCAGATCTGGTGGCTGGATCCAGAGCTAACATACGGTAACTCCAAGCCTTTTGTCTTCACCCAAGGCCATTCGGTGTGCAACCGCTCCTTCTTCCCCTGTTTTGACACACCAGCTGTGAAATGTACCTACTCTGCTATTGTCAAGGTAGGTAGCCAATGACAAAACTGTTGTTTCTTTAATTACTGCTGTCTTAATATAAGAACATAATAGGAGCTATATTGGAATAAGACCAAATGCCTATCTAGTTGACCAGTCTGTTCCTACCAGAATATTAACCAGGATGTCAAAATATATTTTTGTTTATTTAACATTATTTTTAGAGCACCTTTAAGGTTGGAGCCCTCTCAAGACATTTGGAGTCCTCTCAAGACAGCCTACTGTGAAAAATAAATATAATAAAAATTTAATAAAAACAAAAATTAGCAAATCCAGTAAAGAAAACTGAGAATTGAGAGTTCCCTAAAGATGTGCAAAAAACAGGCTTAACAAACCCAGAATAGGTTCTAGAGGTTCCAGACCACCACAAAAAAAAAGCTGTCAAGACGGATCTTTTCCGGCAGGCCTTTCCTGAATAATTATCCCGGCCCAAGACTCAGCTGCCCTTTCTAGGCTATGATTGTATGTTTTAATTTTTTTTTTCTTCTAAGTTATATATATATTTTAATTAATACATGTTTTTAATCCTTCGTAATTTAATATTATTTTAAGGAGTGGGTGGGCTAGGGTATTGTGAGTATGGGGTTTTTATATTGTAAGCCGCCCCGATTGCGTTGCAGAGGGGCGGGATATAAATAAAATTTTATTATTATTATTATTATTATTACCAATGAATAGACACTCTCCCTTGTTCTCACTAGTCTAACCATACTTGGAGGCTGGCTATGAGTATGGCCTCCACTGATGACTTCACAGTCTGGGCAGACTGGTATGGGAGAAGTTAAAATAGCAGCTGTCTGATCACGTTTCCCAGTAACTGGTTCTGAGAGGCGTATAGCCTCTAACTCCACACAAAGAATGTGGTGTTTGTGGCTGATGGCCATTATAATCATTTTCTCCATGAATTTGTCCATTTCTCTGTTGCTGTTGCTGCTGCTGTTAATTGCCATCAAGTCAACTTCAACTTATGGCACCTCCATGAATGCGAAACCTCCAAGTCCCCCTGTTATCCACAGTCTTGCTGAGGTCTTGCAAACTTAGTGCTGTAGCTTTCTTGAGTGATTCTATCCACCTGTCTTCCTCTTTCCCTACTGTCTCCTTTTTAAAAAAAATTATTTATTTATACCCCACTCTTCAGCCAGAAGGCTATCAGAGCGGCTTACAAATTGTTTTAAGCAATAGCTATTTACACATCTACACTGCATTAAGCAGTTTCCAATGTGTGTTAGCTAATTGCCCCCACAAGTTGGGTACTCATCTTGTCAAGTGCCATAGTCTTTTCTTATGAGTCATGTGTCCTCATGATATGTCCAAAGTATGACAGTCTCAGGTTAGTCATCTTGGGTTCTAGGGAGAGTTCAGGCTTCATTTGCTCTAGGACCCATTTAGTTGTCTTTTTCGCAGTCCATGATATCCACAGAACTCTGCACCATATTTCAAATTTCCCTGTTAAAACCATTTAAATTAGTGGCCGTTACCACATCTTGAAGCACACGGTATAGTATAGCTGTATTAAACTATACTTCCTTTTATCTGCCCTCAGTCTTATATCATTCACTTTCATTGGGTGACCCAACATACTAATATAACAGAGGCGGGGGGCGGGGAACTGTTCTCCCTACCCACTTTCCCCATACCACGAATGACTTTATACATTCCTATCATGTCCCCAACTCTTACTTGTCTTTTTTCTAAACTGAAAGGCCTTGAACATGATAACCTTTCCTCATAGGGAGGTTGATGCAGCTCATTGATTGTTTTGTTTTTCCTGCTCTCCACCTTTACCAATGTAGTGTATATGATGTACCGAACTAGATACATACATGTGTTTGCTGTTTGAATTGAATTTTCCTTAGAACAGAATTTGAGTTACATGGATGCAAGCGTTTATTGATTTAATTTGAAGTATTTATTGCCTCCACCAGGGCCCCTAAGGCAATGCACAACCGGTAAAAAACAAGCTGGAAATAGTCCTTAAAAATAATTTAAAAGCAAACAATTAAAACAGAACAGTTTCAAACAGTAGACCAGTGCTATTTTAGCTGCCCTACAGAATCTCAAAACAGATGGAGCCAGCATAACTTCTACAATAAGAGAGAGAAAGAGGATATATATTGGATGTTCATTAATTAGCCTGTATTCTCCTCCGGCTATAGAGCAGCCCTGACAGCTTTTTCACGTTGTCTTCCAGGCTCCTGCAGGTATGCAAGTTCTGATGAGTGCTACCCAAAGTTCCTATGAAGAACAAGAAGGCATATACCAGTTCTACATGGAATACCCAATTCCTGCTTACCTGGTGGCATTGGTGGCAGGAGACCTTGTACCTGCAGATATTGGTCCTAGGTAAATCACTGTCGTCTGATTTATTTGTGTTCATGTGAGGAGCTGCTTAGGATTTGACAAGACTGATGGACCAGAAAAACTGTTCATGCTAACACATGGAGCTAGACATCAGTAGATCTGACCTACACAGTTTCTGCAGTGCTAACTGGTTGGGCTTTAAGACGCCTCTCACACAGCTTTGCACCATTGTAATCTGCAGAAGATGCCGCTCATACCTAATCAATCAGCATTTATCAGGAACTTTACTTAAAGCTTGAAATTATGTGTAGATTTGTAGTTGAGCATGCAGAATTTCACAGTAGGAATCTGAAAGTATTGGTGAATCATATTAAATGTGGATCCCATTGTGAAGTCAGTTGATTTGACTGTTTCCTTCTTCACAACAGGAGCAAAGTGTGGGCAGAGCCATGCCTGCTCTCAACAGCTATTGGCAAACTCTCTGGGAGGGTTGAGCGCTGGCTCAGTGCTGCAGAGAGTCTCTATGGCCCTTATATATGGGGCAGGTAAGTTGTTTTTTTTGGGGGGGGGGAGCTTCAAATAACATGCTGTTACCAACTGTCAGGAGTTTGGAAGTTACAAGTAACAGCTACCCCAAAATGAGTTGCTTGTTTGGGTAATGTGGGTGGGGAAAGTTAAATTTCAAAAGTATGGTGTATGGAAAATGATGTTACTTTTTAGTGTAACGAGCAATGTTTTCCAGTTACCTTTAAAAGTTACCTTTCAAGGGCATTTCTAGAGGCAAATTGACTGAAATTTTATAGCATTCTTTAACCAGTCTGAAGTGTATTTTTAAGGAATAAAAAAGTAATGAAAACAGTAACAAGCAGTGTTGTGAGTAACATAGCATGTTACTTTCTAAAAAATTACAGAACATGAAAGCAACAAATTACTTTTCAAATATTACAGCTAATAATGGGAGTGAATTACTTTTTAAGTGACCTCTGAATTCTGTGAGTAACCGCATTCACATGTGTGCATGACTTCACACATGTAAACATGTGCTTGACATACTTAGAAAATCTAGGAGTAAAATTGTGGTGTGGACATAGCAAATCATGTCTTGCACATCAATAAACTGGGGGAAATTAGCTCACTGGCAAAGATTGCAGGAGATTGTATTTATTCATTTATTTAATCATCATTTTTTTCAGAAAAAAGAAAGCTAGTGTACCAGCTCCCTAGCATTAGATTACTAGACTGTTTTGGACTAGAAATGATAGTAATAGAGCAAAATGGAGACATAGAATTCATTATTTTACTGATTAAAGATGCACAAGGAAGCTGGGGAAATAGCAAGGCACAGCTTTGGAAGCCATATACAGCAGAGATTTACTTGAATTCTCCAAGCTACATGAGAGGTGTAGTGGATGGATTTGCAGCAATTTAAAGCAAAACTGGAAGGAATCAAGTCAAAGAGGATGTATTTAGTTTGGTTCAGAGTATAGAGAACACAAGGCCACTTTCGCATTGGTTCAAGGTTGTTGGTGACCCAAAGCAGATAAAGCTCCCCCTGGTCTATGATGTGATAATCACCCCCACCGTCTAAACAACTTGAGTGCTCTAAGTTGTCCAAGAACAGCTAGATTATTTTATATTCAATGTTAGTTAAACTCTTGAGCCAAACAAAATCCAGACTCCAAAAAAGTGATACCTTTATTGGCCAACCAAATGCAAAACACATGATGCAAGCAAAGCTCTACTGGCCATCATGTGTTTTGCATTTTGATTGGCCGATAAAGGTATCACTTTTTTTTGTGGAGTCTGGGTTTTGTTTTGCTACATGGCCAACACATCTACCCCTGAATGTGTTTCCTGAGCCAAAAGCATAGATGGGAAGGAGAATCAACTGACTAAGCTATAATTAAGGACCCTAAAGCCAAACCCAACAGGACTTCTAAGACAGACTTTAAAATTAACAGCCTAAAAATGAGGTCTTAGATCCTGTCTAGTCAGAAAGCAGTTCCCAACACAGAGAGAGGCAAGGGAACTTAGTGGGAAGAGGCAAGGAGGGGAAACTAATCAAAGTGTTTGTCTGGGTGAGGTTGTGCATGGCTCAAGACTATGAAAGACCTCAGTCCATTGCCTTAGTGCATGGGCAGCCCTCCAGCTTTGGGTTTGGTTTTTTGTTTTTGTTTTGGACCTTCCCTTCCACCAGCCCTAGTCAACATAGGCAAGTGGCAGTCAAAGAATATCTGGAGGGCCATAACTGCCCATGTCTGCCATAGACTCTTAGCTCCCCTACTGAAAGATTAAGCTGCTGTGCTTAAAATCAACAACTCACAAACAGCATGACTCATTGCAAGGCATACTTTTTCAAAGGCCTGCTGACTATCAGTAGCTCTACAATTGTGGTCTTGAACCCAGAATGGGAGACTGATGGGTATAATGACAGGTGCCGGATATGCAGCCAGTGCTGTAGCTTACAGTGGTGAAAACAAGCACACATATATAAAGTAGGCTGAGAGAAACCAGAAAGAAGCCCTCCTCTTCTCCAAAAACTCACTTTTGCATTCCCGCATGCATTTAGCATTAGGGCCCCACGTTCCTGAAAACTATCTTAGTTCTCGTCCCTTTGCATCTGCCCCTTCCAGGTACGACATTGTTTTTCTTCCTCCCTCGTTCCCCATTGTTGCCATGGAGAATCCATGCCTGACCTTCATCATCTCTTCCATCCTGGAGAGCGACGAGTTCCTCATCATCGACGTCATCCACGAAGTGGCCCACAGCTGGTTTGGCAATGCGGTCACCAACGCCACCTGGGAAGAGATGTGGCTGAGTGAGGGGCTGGCCACCTACGCTCAGCGTCGGATCACCACTGAGACGTATGGTAAGCTGCGTGCCCTCTCTTAGGGTGAGCAGGGCTCCCAGGACTTCCCAGCTCTTCCAGCCATCACCTAGTGCTAAGTACAAGGAGAAGGCTCATTCTAGCAAGTGAAATGCATTTTGAGGCCAAGTTGTACCTATTAGCAAGAGACTGGATAGCTACATAATTGCAGTTCTGCTGCAGATGTATGCCCAAATCCTTTTCTTACTCTTGACTAGAGCAGATCCATTGAATCAGTGGGATTTACTTGAAAGTTGACTCATTGTTTAAAATTGATTCAGTGTGTGCTTTAGCTGGAACTATCAAGAGCATTCAGGCCACAGGACCTAGTACCTGGTAGCTGATAGCTCTTAGGGCTACTGTAAATGTAAGACTGGGTCCCTGTGCTGAAACTGGAAGCCAGCCTTGGAATCATCCTCCTTTTCTATAGCCCCTTTGCTCCAGGAAGCAAATTTATTCCCCCCTTGGGTCCTCTCCAAGCATCAGTAAAGTAGTGTCTCAGTACATCACTGTTACCACCGTTAACTAAGAGTGCCCTGTCCATCTTTCTTACCTGCCTTCAGTCACAGAAGGTGCTGTGGATAACTGAAATTGCAGTCTGCACCTTAACACAACTACTCTGGAGTAAATGAGTTGTGGTTTACAGTCTGACTCTTGCTGAACAGATATACACAAAACAAATGTGTACGCTGTAGCATGTTCCAAATCTACCAGTCTGTGTGATATACTTGAACAGCTCAAGTTCATCATACTTGGGTGAGAACAGCTGCTACACGAGATTGATTTTAAATTAGGTGGCAGCCAAAAGGTGTAAACCATCCATCCCAAGCCTTCCTTTCTTGGGATCACACAGCTGAACTAACCTCTGGCACTGATAGCCACATGGTGTAGTGGTTTGAGCATTGGACTAGGATTCTAGAAAGCAGGGTTTGAATCCCTGCTCGGCCATGGAAATCCACTGGGTCACCTTGGGCAACTCACACTCTCTCAGCCTCAGAGGAAGTCAAAGGCCAACCCCCCCCTCTGAACACATCTTGCCAAGAAAACCTCGTGATAGGTTTGCCTTAGGGCCACCTTAAGTCAGAGACGACTTGAAGGCACACAGCAGCAAACGTTTGACGCTACCAAAGGCTGAGGCTGCCATTATGTCACAGAGCAGAGAGGCTGGCTGCCACAGACTGAGCTGTTGAAATGGTAGCAAAGATGGACAGAGGGTAGGGTTTCAGGAGAACAGCTGCCTGAGGACAAAGAGCGGTAGAAATCATAATCTTCCTGCCTTTTTCCAGTTTCGGACTCAAGGCGGCTTACAACAGTTAAAAACAGACATAGTTAAAAACTAACAGCATGCAAAAGTTGAAAAGCAATTAAGCCATCATAAAAGTGAAACCAGTTAAAGTAAAACAACAACAAATAAAAATTACACACATTATACAAGACCTGTTTCTGTTAAAAACAATTCTCAAAAGCCTGATGCTTGCAATATATATATATATATATATATAGTAAGTTAAAGCTCTCTGAGAAGGGAGTTCAGAGCCTGGGAACCGCCACTGAGAAGGCCCTCTCCTGTGTACTAGATGTACCTGTGATGGTGGTGGGACAGAGAGATCTCAAAACACAGGTAGATTTGTATAGTATGATCATCCAAATAACCTGGACCTGAATTGTATAGGGCTTTATAGGTCATCACCAACACTTTGAATTCTGTCTGGAAACAGGGGCAGCCAGTGGGGCTGTTGCAACAGTGGGGGAGTTCTGCACTAGCCTTAGTTAACAGCTAGTTAACTTAGTTAAAAGCTAGCCTTAGTTAACAGTAGGAAATGTAGGTTAGTTGAGGGGGGACAGGGCAGAGTCTAAGAAAGCAGGAGGAAGAGAAATTGAGTCAGTGGGATCACATACCTGCAAAGAAGGCTGAGGTTCACACTATCTGGTCAAATATATTGCAGGCCTCGTCTAAATATGCACATTTACTTTCGGACAGGTGCTGCTTTTACCTGCCTGGAGACTGCCTTTCGCCTCGATGCCCTCCACAGACAAATGAAGCTCCTTGGTGAGGACAACCCTGTTAGCAAGCTTCAGGTGAAACTGGAGCCAGGTACGTCTGGAGCTGAGAAAAGTAGGCTGGGCCTCAGCTTCTTAAAACAGGAGCCTGACTACTGCTGGCTGCCCGTGTCAAAACCTGTGTGACATTTTTGTGATCGTTACTGTAAACTCTTTTTTTCTTCTCCTCCTGGTCACATTTTGGGCCAGTTCCACCAAACAAACTTAATGTCACAGTGGGAAATGAAGCATGAAAGATCACAGCATAATGGAGGATGTATATCTTCAAAATGTCACTCTGAAATTAGGAGCAGGCAATGAGCTTTTGTTAAATGGTATGTAGTAAGGCAGCAACCTTATGCCCTTACCTAGAAGCCAGTCCCATTTATTTTAGTGGGCTTAAATCTGAATAGACGTACATGAGAGTGTACTGTATGATTCCCACAGGCTCCCCTCCCCTTCTGTTTGGTTTTGACTTTATAAAGACCCTTATGCCTTCTAGTAAGCAGGAGGGTCAATTTTGCCGTGCCCCCCTGAAATGTTTTGGGCCCAGCAGGACTTTTTAAAACCACCCCTGGTTACTTCCAGTTTTGGCAGAAAGCTTCCAGTGCCTGAGCCTAAAGCAATTTGGGATGGTGGTGACAAAATTGCCCCCATGGCCCCTAGAAAGCCAAGGATGCTTTCTAAAGCCCAAATGAAAAAGGGAAGTGTCAGATTCTCACTCTCTCCCTTCCTCCACCACATCTCATTCCACCCCACCTGCTAGTTTATGTAGCATTTTGCAACCCCACTAAAAGCTTTTTTATTCATTTCCATGCATTTTTGGCCAGCAAAATTTGGGGTGTGTGCCAACACCTTTATGGGAGTTATTGGGGACCCCAGGGACTGTACTGCCCCCCCGCCCCGGGCTGCAGAGTTAGAATCTTAGAATTGGAAGGGGCTGCAAGGCTTATCTAGTCCAGTGGTTCTTAACCTGAGATCTGGGGACCCTAAGGGGTCTGTGATGTCCTCACAGGAGGTCTGCGAAGGCTTGAAGGCTACTTGGCCCACCTCCTCTCTGCAGTGGAATGGCCACATGGTAGGAGCCAAGGCAAAGGCTGGTTGGCTGGTTGGTTTGGCCTGTGCTTTGCTATTCATAGAATCATAGAATTGTAGAGTTGGAAGAGACCATGAGGGCCATCCAGTCCAACCCCTTGCCACGCAGGAATCACTATCAAAGCATCCCCAACAGATGGCCATCCAGCCTCTGTTTAAAGACCTCCAAGGAAGGAGACCCCACCACGCTCCGAGGGAGTGCGTTCCACTGCCGAACAGCTCTTACTGTCAAAAAGTTCCTCCTAATGTTGAGGTGTTGATATTCAATCCATTCCAGCCACAAGCTTGCAGGAAGAAGCAGGAGAAAAGTCTTCCCTCCCCCTCCAGTCCCTCTGAGGGAAGATTTAATGGATGGTATAACTGTATCATCATCATCATCAGTTATTATTGTTGTTATTATTTTTATTAGGGTTTTAAATCTTGAGTTAAGTCTTGGTTGTACGCAGCAACAAAAGGGGGTCCCTAGTAAAGAAAAGGTTAAGAGCCACTGGCCTAGTCCAATCAGCTGCCATGCAGGAATATACAATTAAAGACTCCTACAAGATGCTCAGCCACCTTCTATTTAAGGACCTTCAAAGAAGTTGAGTCCACCACCCTCTAATGGAGTCTGTTCCACTGTTGTACAGCTCTTACAGTTAAGAAGTTCTTCATAATGTTTTAGGTGGAATCTCTTTTCTTGTAATTTGAACCCATTGGTTTCTGTAGCAGCAGAAAACAAGCATTCTCCATCTTCTACATGATACTCCTTTAATGCAGTGTAGATGTGCGAATAGCTATTGCTTAAAACAATTTGTAAGCTGCTCTGATAGCCTTGTGGCTGAAGAGCGGGGTATAAATAACTAAATAAAAAAAAAATGATGCACCCTAGATTTGCATTGGGGGTTTTGGCTACCACTTTACACTGTTGACTCAGGTTTAGATATAATACCTTATATTTATCCCTGTTGAAATTCGTATTGTTAGTTTTGTCCTAGGTCTCCACTCTGTCAAGGTCATTTTGGATTCTGATCCTGTCCTCTGGGGTATTAGCTCCCCCTCCCCAATGTTGTGTCATCTGCAAATTGGATAAGCATGCCTTCTATTGCATCAATGGTTTATAGAAATGACCAAGCCCAGGACAGAACCCTAAGGTTCTGTCACTTTTCTCCAGTATGAAGAGCAACCATTGGTGAGCACGTTTCTAAGTTCCCACCCAGAAGACAGGGATGGGATCAGGAGTGAGTTCCCACCCCATTGTAGATTGTAAGCTCCCTGGGGACATGGACTTGCTTTTTGTATTGCAGGCTTTGAGCGCCACATATGCTTCACTATGCTGTTCAGTTAAAAAAAATGGAGGGAGAAGAAGATTGTGGCTGAGAGAAGTGGCTAGTTTGTATACTTGTATCCTTACCAAAATGTTGTTTTCCCATCTTACAGGTGTGAATCCTAGCAACCTGATGAACCTCTTCACGTATGAGAAAGGTTACTGCTTTGTTTACTACCTGTCTCAGCTCTGCGGAGACCCAGTGCGCTTTGATGCCTTCCTTCGAGTTAGTAACTCAGGTTTCATGGCTGGGTTGCATCCACCTATGTGTGTGTGTGTGTATGAGATCCTTCCCTGTGTGCACTTTAGCTGAGGTACCTAGGAGAGCAAGAGAGGCAGCACCAGAAAAGAAGGGCCCTTTTTTGTAGGGCGGGGTGTGTGTAACAGAGTCAGACTTCCACCAGCTGATTGAAAGTAGCAGCAAGAAATGAAGATTGCCCTGCACAAGACTTCTGGGGGGCGGGAAACACTTTAGCAAGAGGTCTCTCCCTGTGTTACTGTGGTACCCCAGTTGAAACTGTTCATAGTAGTTTGATGAGAGGTTGTGGAGTGGGAAGGGGGGTGTTACAGCAGATGGCTGACAGGGCAACATTTCCTGGGTAAACGTTTATTACTTTGCTTACTTTCTGTCTCTTTCTACCTTTAACATGAGTTGTGTGTCCATGTTTTCCTAAAAACTACAGCCTTTTCTATATGAGGCAAAAAAATGTGGGTTGCTCCACAGTAATGGCAACTTGCAGCAGCTGCTATTTGTCTTAACAGTTTTTTTGGCAGATCGCAGGCATGTGAAGCTATCTGCATTTGCTGTGCAAACGGGCATGCCTGTGAATCAAGATGGCAGCCACGAGTGAATTACTCATGCTTTTACTTACCTCAGTTTGCTGCCAACAGATAGTATTTGTTTTAAAAACCATATCCATGGTGCAAAAGAACAACCTTTCACTTTAATAAAAAAGCAAACAGAAAAAAAGCCATTTTATTGTCTTAGTGCTCATGCGCTAAGGTAATAATCCAACATGGCGGCTTCTTCTGTGCGTTTTTTGGCCCCCCTCCTTCTGAAATATGGCAGAGTGATGCGGAATCCCATTGAGACAGGTTGCATTCTCCTTGCATTCTGTGAGGAGTATTTTCGCTGTTTAGACAACCCCTACATCTGTGGAACACGTGATTTGTGTCTTAACCACCCACTTGCCATAAACCTCTGGAAGTGTATTGTATTTTCTTTATTTCCATGTTTACCATGACCATCTTAAAGGCCTGGGGTACATAGTAATTTAAAGAAAGATCTTGTGACAGATGAGTGGCCTTTGTTAGATCCCTAGGGGAAGAGAGCTTTGTGATTCTGCATGGCTGCTCAACATACACATTATTTATTTATTTAAAGTATTTCTGTACATTGGGTTGGGGAAAGTGTGGCCTGCAGGCTGCAAGCTCCAAGATCTTTTCATGCCACAGGGGGTACCCCTTCCCCAATATTTTTCAAACAAAAGTGCCCCCATAGCCTGTAGGTTGTGCAAGGGGCATTTTCACCCTGTTTGTTCCCTCTAGGCTCTTTTATGCCCTCAGAGATGAGGGTTGAGGGGGATTTTTTTTCAAAACAGGAAATGGTTTGCATTTGACCTCTTTTTTTTAAAGGCCTCTCTCAGGCCTGTGAGTGTGTGTGTGCCTTCCAGTTGCCTGTCAACTTACACGGTGACCCCATGATTTCATTGGGTTTTCTTAGGCAAGGAATACTCAGAGGTAGTTTTGCCAGTTCCTTCCTCTGAAGTATAGCCTACTTTCCTGGTTTTAAAAACGCCCCTTCTGGGCCTAAAACTGCCTGGGAAGGTGGGACATGACAAAGTTGTCCCCCACATCAGTGAGGGAGGACATGTGGTGGTAATAATGCGTGTCTGTTGTATGTTGCTTTGTTGGCTATAGAGGGCTGAGAGATGACATATACATGCTTCAGATCAATCTTAAGGTGCTGTTAGGCTGTGGATACAGGCATTCCTGACTGTTGGCTGTCTAGGACTATTAGGACTTGTAGTACAACAACATTTGGGGAGCCAGCATGGTGTAGTGGTTTGAGTGTTGGACTAGGACTCTGGGAGACCAGGGTTCAAATCCCTGCTCAGCCATGGAAACCCACTGGGAGACACTCTCTCAGCCTTAGAGGAATGCTGTGACAAACCTCCTCTGAAGAAATCTTGCTAAGAAAAACCCATGATAGGGTTATTCTAAGTTAGAAATTACTTGAAGGCATACAAAAAAATAAATAAATCCCTTTTTGAGCCAACATGGTATAGTGGTTTGAGTCTTGGACTAGGACTCCAGGAGACAAGGATTCAAATCCTACTCATCCATGTAATCCCACTGAGTGACCTTGGGCAAGTCATCCTCTCTCAGACTCAGAGAAAGGCAATGGCAAATCACCTCTGAATAAATCTTGCCACAAAAAATCTATAATAGGATTGCTTAGAAATGACTTGAAGGCAATAATGTCACCACCACCACCATCAACAACAACCATCTGGAGAGCCACATGACTCTTGCCCCTGCCCTAGAGGGTGTAGATGGCATGCTGTGTAATTTTTTAAAAAGTAAATACATAAAACAGTTCCAGGGGTGGTGGGCTTGGGCGTGTGTATGTGTGTGTGTATGCAGTCCTCTCTGGTCCAGTGATGGATGTGTGAAGCTCCTGGATCCACTCCAGTGACTTTGTCTCCCTGAGTCCTTTCAGGGAAGTTGCGCTCCCTTCATTTTTGTATTTTTCATTGTCATCTAGCCCAGTGCCCCTCAAGAGTGGTGGTCTGTAGACTCATGCTTGTCTGTGAGCCATTAGCTGCCAGCCTGCAGCAAGTTTCCAGGAAAGAAAGAAACAGTTGTAGCCAATGGGCCCAGATATAGTCCTGGTCCTTGGCACATCAGAAAAAGAAATTGCTGGTCCCACACATCAAGATAGCCTGAGAAGCTGTGCTCTGGCGTTATTGTCTCCTGCCACCTTTGCATTCTTTCTTTGGCTTAGAGAGCTGGGTATGTTTAGCCTGGAGAAGAGAAGGTTAAGAGACGACATGATAGCCATGTTTAAATATTTGAAGGGGTGTCATACTGAGGATGGAGCAAGCTTGTTTTCTGCTGCTCCAGAGACTAGGACATGGAGCAGTAGACTCAAACTGCAGGAAAAGAGATTCCATCTAAACATTAGGAAGAACTTCCTGATGGTAAGAGCTATTCAGCAGTGGAATGCTCTGCCTCAGAGTGTGGTGGAGTCTGCTTCTTTGGAATTTTTAAAACAGAGGCTAGATGGCCATCTGTTGGGCATGCCTTGATTGGGTATTCCTGCAGGGCAGGGGGCTGGACTAGATGAGCCTTGTGGTCTCTTCCAACTCTATGATTCCATTATTCTTGCTGATTCCCCATTGTTGCTCTCCTTTCCCTGATCTCTGAGGCGTTGCCTTTTTTCTTTGAAGTTTTCCAACTCCTTAACACATTCTCCTGCCTCCCTTTCAGGCCTACATCGAGAAGTACAAGTTCACAAGCGTTGTGGCCCAGGATCTCTTGGATTCCTTCCTGGCTTTCTTCCCAGAACTGAAAGAACAATGCATTGAGAGCAAAACAGGTGGGGAGGGAAACACACTAAGTAGAAAAATACACTTATATTTTCAAATATAATTTGAAAAATGGTTGAAGCTGTGAGCTAGTGTCTTGACCATATTCCTAGTGTCACATTCTTTCTGTAGATGTGCCATAACAGGGCTGTTGTGCAGGGTAGGTTGAGGGTTGCATCCCATCAAAAATATCTTGTGGTCTTCTTTAGCACACAGAGGCTGGAAGTGCTGGCCATGACCCATGCTGAAGGGAGTTCACGAGGAAAGCAGTGAGAAGGCAACACATTCGGCTTTGGTTTTCAGCCAAAAGGTTGGGATTCAGCTCCTCTCTGCACAATTCAGCCACTCAACAGGTGTAGGGTTATGTGCCATTTCTAGCTCCTAAAAACGTAGAAGGAGCATCTGTGGATTGGATTAGAAGGTTCAGGAGACTGCAGCCATGAATTGCATTTCCCAGTGGACTCATCACTGGCATAGGAAAAGGTCTGAATATAGCCCATGCTGCTGCTGTTTTGAGTTCATGTGCTTAAAGCAGGGAATGTCTATGTCGCAGCTTCCTGAAGCAAACAGGGTGTACTGTTGAGAGTTTGCGTCACCTTTAATATCTGCTTTAATTGCTGCCAAATAATATGTAACATGACTGTGGGCCACTCTTGACATTTTAGGCTGTCCGAAGATGTTTCCCTCCCCGTTTACTTTCTTCTCTGCAGTTGGAGGACAGCTCTTGGTAAAAAGAAACCCTCCCTCAAGTAGCTCACTGTAAGAACCATCCTTAGAAGGGTATTGGGGGCACAGAATCTGTCACAGTAGCCCATGGAGTCCCCTCCTACAACTTTCTACTTAGTAGCTTGTTGCTGAGGGCAACTAGCACTGCTTTGGGATGCCTGGAAGCCCATCCTGCTTCTTGCATTGCCAGCACCCTTTTTCTGCTCAAGGCATTTTTTTTTAAAAAGAACTTTCATATTTCTGCCCAGTCATGAGGATATCTTTTAGAAAAAAAAATAGACATTGCCTAGAACATAATAATCCCCAGACAGATAAGGCAGAAAATTTGCTTGCCACATTAGCAGTCACTTCTGGTTCTAACTAGAAAGATAGGCCCCACTTGCCCTAGCCAGCATAGCCAATTGTGAAGGATGAGTTTATTTACTTATTTCCTGCCTTTCCCCCACAGTTGGGAGGCAAGGTGGTTGTCTATGTAATTTTAAAAGTTGCAATAAAAACACAGTAAGTTGTACATACAGTAGGACCCCTGTTTCCACGGGACCAATATCTGTGGTTTCAGTTATCTGTGGGACACAAAACAGAACATATACCATAGAGTCTTCCTAGAAAATGCCTAGAGAGGTGTCCTCTCTAGACATTTTCTAGGTCCTCCAGGGCAACTCTATGGTATTTTAAACCGGAAGTCCTGTTATTTTCAATGGCGTTCACTGTTATCCGCGGTAAGTCCGGGAACCGAACCCCCGCGGATACAGGGTTCCTATTGTATTCAAGTACAAATTAATTGCCCTATTCACATCAGTTGACACAGTTTTAAAATATCGTAATAATATATGACCCAGAACATATACTTTATAGCTACTGATCATAACAGGCCAGGCAAGTACCCAAGGCCTTCCTGAATAGAACAGTCTTTTCATGCCGGAAGCAAGACAATAGGGAGGGGCCCATTCTAACTTGAAAGGGAGCAGCCACCAAGAAGGCCCTCTCTTGTGTCTCCACCAAACATGGCTCTGAAGGTGCTGAGGCTGAGACAAGGATCTCTCCTGCAAGTAGCAGCAAAACCTAGGTAGACTTGGATTGCAGAACATGGTCTTTCATACAGCCTTGGTCCAAATGGTATAGGGCTTGACAGGCTATACCTGGAAACACACCAATAGCCAGTGGAACTGTTGTAGCTTAGGCTGGTGGTAATAGCTGTGGGCTACAACAGGTTGGGAGCGTAGGAAGCTGTCTTATAGTGAGTTAGACCCTTGATCCATGTGATCCAGTATCATTAACTGACTGGCAGCTGAGGCTGTCCTGGGTTTCTTTTCTAGCCCTACCTGGAGATCCCTGGTATTCTCCCATAAAAATATTACCCAGGTGTCACCCTGCTTAGCTTCCCAAATCAGATGATGGGGGGAAGAAGAAGTAGCAGTTGCAAAGCTAGTGTGGCCATAATCTAGTATGAGCCACAAGCTGAGCCCCCCCCCCCCCCGGTCCATACCTGGCCTCTGCTATTTATTTATTTGATTATTTAGGTGTTTATACACCACTCTTGAGCCTCAAAGGCTCTCAGAGCGGCTTACAAATTGTTAAGCAATAGCAATTTTACACATCTACACTGCTTTATAGCGCGCCAGGCACTAAGCGGTTTCCAATGAGTGTTAGCTAATTGCTCCCACAAGCCAGGTACTCATTTTACTAACCTATGAAAGGATGGGAGGCTGAGTGAACCCTGGAGGCCTTGGGATCAAACTTGCAACTTTATGGCTTGCTGTACTGGCATTTAATCACTGTGCCACCCAGGCTCCCTATGAACTCAGTAGAGTGAATTTTCATATTTATATTCCAGGTCTTGAGCAACAAAGTGGAGCTGGAAGCTGTTTACACCAATACCAAAGTATTAGGAAATCACATCAATAACACTCATGTTAGTATTACAATATAGTTGTAATAGAAAAAACAAAGAAAAAACAGAGGACACATAATTCATAACAGTTTATGAGAAATGACTGTTGATCACCAGGCCAGGGCCAGCTGACAAAATTTTTCTGGAAAGGCGCTTCCTCAGTTATTGCAAATAGACGAGGGTCTGTGTGAAGTCGAAGGCTTTCATGGCCGGCATCCATAGATTTTCCTTTGAGTTTTTTCCAGGCTGTGAGGCCGTGTTCTGGAATAGTTTCTTTCTGACATTTCGCCTGCATCTGTGGCTGGCGTCTTCAGAGAATGGTTGGGTAGGAGTGTGTCTGGGGTTTATATGCTGTGAACCCCTGTAGGGAAGTATATGTAAATTTGTGTAATTGAATGGTTCGTTTCTGGGTTCAGGGGAACGTCAGAAAGAAACTATTCCAGAACACGGCCTCACAGCCTGGAAAAAACCCAAAGATGAGGGTCTGCTTGATTCTGGTTTTCCTCTCCCTGTCATAGCTTCAGCCACAAGGAAAGTGGAGGTGATCTTCAGCTGTGGATGGAGCATCCACCCCTTTCTCTTTAGATATTAAACACCTTCTCTCTTAGCTTCCAATTCTTCATCTGCTTTATGGAGAGAGTAATCCTGAACTATTTTATACAGCAGAGTTTGGAAAATTGCTTTTAAACAATAATTGCTATTGTTATACCTCCAAACCCCACCAAGAGTAGTTGGTTACTGTTGGTTCAATTTTATGTTCCGTTTTGCTAAAGGAACTAAAATGGTTACATTGTAGTTACTATACAAAACGTGCCAATATGAGTGCTGCAAGCTCTAATATATAACACCTTTATCCACCCTCCTTCTATCCTCCTCATTAGCACCCACAACAGGGCATGAGAGTCACACATGATACCTCATGAGAGAACACTTGAACCATGTGATGTGATTTACTGAGGGCATTTGCTATAAGTAAAAAGTAACAGTTACCCTGCAAATGGAGTAAAGTTTCTTTCTCTCAAAGTTACACTCATAGTTTAACTTAGGTATGCCCTAGTTACTACAAAAGGAAAATATCTACAGTTGTCCCTCCACATTCACGGATTTGGCATTCACAGTTTTAAGTATTCACAGCTAGAAAATATTCTTAAAAAAAAAACAGTAGTCCAAAAAGCAAACCTTGATTTTGCCATCTTATAAAAGGGACACCATTTTGCTGTGCCATTGCATATAATGGGACTTGAGTATTCACAGATTTGGGTATTCACGGGGGGTCATGGAACCAAACCCCAGCGAATGTGAAGGGACAACTGTAATTACTTGCAAGCTCTCCTTTACATCCTAGTAGTAAGTTTTGCTGAGATAAAGTCCCTGTGGTACTTTGAACGCAGCATGAGAAAGGCAGGATATAATAGTAAAACAGTAGTACGATCTAGTAATTTAGTAGTATATGGGTAAAGCTGACAGTATCAGAAAGTCGTGGTTGCCTTGTGACATGGAAGTTTTAAGACCAACTTGGCACAAGATCCTTACACTTGGTAGCTGAGTTGGCACTATTATATGACAGAGCCTGTTTTTTGCATAGAGAAAATCTTAGCCGTTGTCCTCTCCTGTGAAATCATGTCAGGCAGCAGGGCTAGGAAGGATGTTTGCCTGTGTAGTTGGTTTGGAGCTCTGATTCTGTTTCATTGTAGCTGTCAGTGCTCACAGCAGCCTTCCTGCTTTGGAACTGAAAAAGAATCCCATGCAGTTCCCTCTGTGATCCATGTTGGTGTATCTCTTGCAGGACTCGAGTTTGAACGCTGGCTGAATGCAACAGGCCCTCCTTTAATTGAGCCAGACTTATCTCAGGGATCCAGTCTGACCAGCCCCGTGGAGACACTCTTCAGTCTCTGGACCACGGAGCCTCTAGATGCTGTGGCTGCTGCTAACAGTGTCAACATTACAGAGTGGCAAACGTTCCAGACAGTGCTTTTCCTGGACAGACTACTGGATGGGTCACCACTGCCTCATGGTGAGTTTTGCATAGTGGACAGGTAAGCACAAGTGAGACAGTACCTACGTAGCTCAGCTAGGAAATAAAGAAGGCTGCAAATAAGGAGGTGGGGTGGAGAATAGGACCCAAAATGTAACACTCAGGAACTGTGACCAGACAGTAATATTGAAAACTTCATTAATCATCAGTAATAGGCACTAATATGTTTAGTAAGTAATCTTCAGTACAGTCGGCCCTCCGTATCCACAGATTTTGAATCTGCAGATTTGACCATCCATGACTTGAAAATATTAAAATAAATAAATAAAAATCCAAAAAGCAAACCTTGATTTTGCCATTTTATATAAGGGACACCATTTTACTTTGCTGTTGTTTATAACGAGACTTGAACATCTGCAGGGTGTCCTGGAACCAAACCCCAGTGGATACCAAGGGCCCACTGTAATAGGCACAGCCATGCTTGGTAACGTAGAAGGCAGTAGGAAAAGAGAAAGACCACACTAGAGATGGATAGACTCAGACAAGGAAGCCACGGCCCTGAATCTGCAGGACCGGGGCAGGGATGTTGATGTAACTTGGAGGCCTCTCATTCGTAGAGTCACCATAAGTCAGAGTCGACTTGACAGCAGTTAACAGCAACAGTAAATAGGCACTAGTAACTAGGTATCTTATTAACCAGCAGTAAAGCATGGCATACTTCCTAGGACTTGGGAGATGGCTACAAGAGGCTGCATCGTGGGTAGTACTGAGACAGACCCCCAAAACATAATCCTCTTATAGGTTATTGGGAGCCAGTCTCGATGTTGCACTCACCACAGAAACAGCATGCCTATAACAAGTTAGGGAAGGATCAGAGCTCTTTGGCAGAACACATGTTTTGCATACGAAAGGGCCTAGTTCTGTCCCCACCATCTCTGAGGAGGACTGAGAAAGACTTCTGTCTGAAATCCTGCAGAGCTACTGCCAGTGGACCAATCTAGGGTCCCCTGGAAGTGGTATAGGTAAACAATCATAGAATCAAAAAAAGAAATCACAGCTTATCATCGGATTTGGAGCTGTCATGCAGGGAGTTTCTACATATACAATGGGATAATTTGTCTTTATAGAAAAGATAATAATGCTTGGTAAAGATGAAGGCAGTAGGAAAAGAGATACAGCACTTTACAGGAAGATTGACTCCACCAAGGAAACTGGCTGCCCTGAATTTGCAAGACCCTAGCAGGCTGTTAGTAACAGCGTGTCTTGGAGGTCTCTCATTCATGGGGTTGCCATAAGTCGAGGCCAGTGTGACTACGATTAACAACAACAGGTGCCCTTGGTAATCACCTTGCATCACCAGCATTATTACTCTAAATTATATGGCTGGAGGGAGAGAGGAAATATCGCCACAAACACCATAAGCAAATCTGTTTTCCACAGATATCTTCATAAGAAAATTGTTTCCTAATTTAGGTTACTTTTTTTCTTTCAAATACTAGTTTGTGGGGTATCTTTTTGCATGTTCCTGTTACATTCATTCCCCTAACATCAGGGAGAGTGGATTTCTTGAACTGAAATCACTTAAGGTGTTGATCTTTAGTGTCTGTCTTTCAACCGATAACTGCTTGCAACACAGTTTACAACAGAATCTCCACTGATGCACAGTGGAATAAAGGGGTAAACATATCTTTTCCTCAACATGTACAGGTATACTTCAGTTAATGAAGTAGATGTGTTGCTAGGTGTTACTTCTTTAACAGAAAATTTACCACAGGGAGAAATAATATGAAAAGAATGGGGCTAGGTTCCTCTACCACAAAAAAGAAGAGCAGTTGAATGTGTTTCAGCAAACTTTTAATTCAAAATTAACAATATACACAAGTAAAATGAAGCAACCAGGTCAACTAAGCCTTGCATAAGTAAACAAAAATTTGTTGGCTGTTTTAGAGACTACTTGAAGACGTCCTCAAAAATGCATCCATGGATGACTTTTTCTTTCATTGCCCTCTTCTTAAGATTTCTACTTTGTTGGCCAAACTTATAGATCTAAGCTTTTTAAACATGCTGGGGGGAGTAGGTGAGGCAGACTTACCTGCCCAGTTTCTGTTTTGCTATTCATGCATGCTCAATAAGAGACTCCGGAGGCAGCTGCTATTTACCTTGCCTGTTGTGGGCAGGCACACAAGACTACAATAGGATTGGCCAGGGTAGAATCCCATTATTTCCCAACTGAAGCTTTATTGCATGGTTTACTGCAAACATGTTGCTGCAGTCCAACACTGAAAGTCTGTGTTTCTTTGGCTTTCCTTCACCATTCTCCTAGTGCCAATGCTGCCAAAAACTTCCAGCTAGACAGAAGATAAGGAAGAAAAGGGGTGGGTGGGGAGGACCAGTATAAAAAGACTTTGTAGAAAGGGGCTTCTTTGTCAGAAGCTTTATTAATTGGGGCAGTAGGAATATGTCTTCTTCACCTGTATGAATTTTAGATTAAGAAAAAGGTAGTATTGTTTATTTTTTGTCTATTTGCGTAGCTTTGTAGGGTGGGGCTAGGTTTGCAAGTTTAGCCTTCAGATGTTTCAGAAGGTCTTCTAAATTGGAGCAATTCCCCTCTTCAGGGGAACTAGCTCTCAACTTTCTAATGTGTGCTTTTCAGAGGTGATATCAAAGCTCTCTGAATGCTATTCGGCCCACTTGGACAGCATGAACGCAGAGATTCGCATCCGCTGGCTGCAGATCGTTGTCCGCAATGACTACTACCCCGACCTTCATAAAGTCCGGCGCTTCTTGGAAAACCAGGTATTAACTGATGGGTTATAAAAAAGCCCTGCATCACTTGGGACACATGATGCAAAGCAGGAACATGTGGCCTGCAACAGACTCAGGAGCAATGACTTCTTGGCCAAGTTTGTGGTCTATGCCAATTTGTCTGCTGGGCTGAGGGAAGTGGAAATGAGAGAGAACAACATTGTCCTGAAGGCGTTTGACAGGATCCTGCCAACTGTGCTATTTCAGCCACTTAAAGCTGCCTTGTGGCTGGCTGGCTGCTTGCTTTTTCTGACTAGACTTAGTCCCTGCTTTTTCTTGCCTATGATTAGTCAAGAAATTACTTTTCATAGGAAGAGAATTTATTCTCCCCTCAAACAGCACTCTCAGTTGCTCAAAGTGGAAGACAACACCATCTGCCATTTTACTTTTCCTTGGTAGCCCTCATGGTTGATCTCTAGATTTTGCATTGGACTTTTACTACACTTTTCAGCAATACATCTTGCATGAAATAAAAAACATTCTGCATGGAATAAAGGCATGGCAAAAAAATAATAATTCTGATCTGGGCTGTGAGACCTTCCTGGTGTTGAATATTCTGATTAAAAACAAGTCACTGAGATGTCAGATGGTAGAACATATTCTGAGTATATCAGTTAATGTTTGAAGCCCTTAAATAGTCTAAAACATCTGAACAGACAAAGTTGGGCAAAACTGCCTTGGATTGACCTAGAAGTCAACCATTACTGTCTCACATTTTCCCCCTTAAGCTTTGTATCCTAGTCATAACAATGGCAGAGCAAACAGATTTTTATTTATTTGTATATCCTGCCTTTCTCCTAACATGAGATCCAAGGTGACTTACAACACAGCTAAAACAAGATAAAATTAAAACTGGATGAAAAAAAGCACAAACACAATTAAACAAAGATTCCATATTAAAACACTGTTAATATTAAAAGGTTTAAACTCATTTTAAAACATAACATTAAAGATAAAACATACAACCTTCCCCCATCCCCGAAAAGACATCCTGGGACAAATTAACTATAAAAACCATTAAATAAATAAATACGTCTGTTTCCAGTAGCAACTCTGAAACTAGCTAGGGAAAAGAAATTTCTAGTATAAGCTTTTGTAGACTTACAATTCATCTCTGTTGAAGTGGACTGTACCTCCTGAAAGCTTATGCTAGACATTTATTTTTCCCAGTGAGTTTCGAAAGTGCTACTGGATTCTTTTATGTCTTTCAATGCTAAAATAGACTAACTTGGCTGTTTCTTTGAATACTGTAATCAGAGCTCTAAACCTTCATCCCTGCAACACAACTTTTGCCCTAGAAGACAGGATAGAGAAAATGAACAGATACGAGTCATATGTAGATAATTTTAAACAGATTGAAGCACTATATTAATGCTGATAATTAGCATTTTGGAGTGCTCAAAGTGCTTCTAATACATGATTTTGCTGTAACCTTCATAATATTCATGTAAAGCAGGGGCAGAATCAGGGTCTCCAAAATTGTTGGACTGCAATGCCCAAAATTCCTCAACTGTTGGCTAAGCTGGCTAGGGCTGCTGGAACTTGCAGCCTAACAACTTCTAAAGGGCTACCTCAGGGGTGGGCAAAGTGTGGTCCATGGGATGCCACTGACCTTGGACTCCACTTTTCCAGTCCCTGAAGTCCCTAACCAGTCCTGCAAAGTTCTCTAATCCTTTCCATTAAAAAAAAAATCATCACCCTTTTCAGGCATTTCCAACCTGAAACTCATGTGGAGAGCTCCCCCTCCCATGCAAAAACACCCCCATCTCACAGAAAACCCCTCAGCACTCCCAAGTTTTTCATCAAAGTCCTTTTCAAAATGGCAACGGGAAGTGATGTGAAGTGAACTTCTGTTTGCCATTTTGGCAAGGACTGGGATGAAGATATACTGTATTTTGGAGCATTGTTGGGAAACTTCAGTGATAGAAATTGTCCCCTGGTCCCTGTGGCGTGTTCCACCCTGAGCTACATGATTCCCACCCCAGCTGTATAGGATGCCACTGCTATGATATGCATATGGCAAGTGTAGAGGTGAGGCTCAGAAAGTTGGCCTAAGGCCACCGATGGATTTCAAGGCAGGGGAGAGATTCAGAGCAAGACTTCCTGACTGGTAGCTCAGGCTTTTATCCACTACACCAGTGGTTTTTAACCTGTGGTCCGTGAACCCCCAGGGGGCCGCAGTGTCCTCACAGGGGGTCTGCAAAGTCTTGAAGGCTGCTTGGCCCACCTCCTCCCTGCATGGAGCAGCCAAATGACAGTGAGCCAAGGCAAAGGCTGGTAGGCTGGCTTGGCCTGCACATTGCCATTCAATCTGCTCCAGCTGCAAACTTGCAGGAAGAACCAGGAGAAAAGTCTTCCCACCCTCTCCAGTGCCTCTGAGGGAAAGTTTAATGGATGATGTAATTTTTTATTATTATTATTATTATTATTATTATTAGGTATTATTATTATGGTTTTAAACCTTGAATTAAGTCTTGGGGGGCCACAGCAACAAAAGGTACTTAAAGGAGGTCCTTGGTAAAGAAAAGGTTAAGAGCCACTGCACTACACTATTATCATTTTTTTTTATTGTCGTTCTCATCCTCCTTATCTTTTGTATGGTGTTCCACTTGCTCTGTTATAGATGTCACGGATGTACACAATTCCATTGTATGAGGATCTCTGCACTGGCACCTTGAAATCCTTTGCCTTAGAAGTTTTCTATCAGACCCAGAACCAGCTGCACCCCAACTTGCGGAAAACCATCCAGCAGATCTTGACACAGGGCTTGAACCCGCTCCTTGCCATGGACATGACAGCTGTCGCTGCAGAGGCCCCAGTGGCTGGGTACGAGGACAAGTCTCCAGAAGTTGTACATGGTGCCATTTCTCTCAGGGACGTAAATGTGTCTGCTTAGCGTGCCAACTCGTGCTGGGCATTTGAAGCTGGAGGGACAAGCAGGACAGAGGCAATATGAAGAAAATTCTGCTCACCCTTTGTGCCACAGTTGCCACTATAGGAGGACTGGATTTCACAATCTCTACTCCCTCCTCCATCCCCACCTCAAATGTGCCTTCAGGTGCCTGACTTATTGGCACAGCCAGATATCAGGGATATATCTCCTTATAGCTGCAAGCAGGAAATGTTTTGGGATTGATCTTGTGACTTGATGCATCATGAATGTGAATTCCAGGGTGTCCATTTCAAGCAGCAGAAGAGTTCTGTTTCAGGCACCTGGCAGGTGGCTTGCTCGCCAGGCCATGAAAGCGGGAGGGAGAGGGGGAGAGAGACAGAAAGAGAGAGAGAGATTGAGAAACAGAGTCACCTCTCGGTGCATGCTGTTAAGGAAGTAAGGAGAAAAGATTATCAGGATCATGGACATTTGAAGGTGAGGCAGGGCTTTGCAAAGAAGGTGGTGTTGTGTTGGCGAGGAGAACCTGTTCTCCTTGGTGCTGTTTACTGTACAATTCAGGAAGTGGAGAATCTGGAAGAATGAAGAGTCTCTTTCAAGATTTTGTCAAGGGGGTGAGGTGTCAAAGATTGGGAGACTTGGGCAAGGATCCCACAGCCTCCTGCATTTCCATTTTGCCTGGCCTTTCTCTTTTGTATACCCAAATGTTGCTAAAATTGCATTGGAGCCAGGGGGGCAGTTTCCTCCAGCTCTGTTGCAAATCGAAGCCTTGGCTTTCACGCGTGCCTGGGATGTGGCTGTGAAAACAGGTGGGGTGGATATGTTGCCCTGCTTCTTCTTACAAATTAATACTTGGGCTGTATCAGCAAGTCCAGGTGCAATCCCTCTATATAAATTTTTGGGGATGCCGTTGTACAACATGTGCTCTTTGTACAAGAGGGCCAGCGCAAGAGAAGGTCCTGGTGGATGCACTGGGACCAAAGAACACGCTGCCTCAGTTCTCAGTGTTGGGAGCAAGATAGGGCAAAAATAAATTAAATTAAATTAATATTTCCGTTTAGAAGTGTCTGCTTTAGGCCCAGGTAGGCTTGTGTCTTGCCAAAGACATTTTTACAAGTTTTTCTCCAGAGGAGAAAATGACTGTTGGATCTGAAAGACAGCTTCTTTCAAGCCAAACTTGGGGTCAAAGCTGTTGCTAATCAACAATGCTTTTTTACCCATACTGCTGTTCACCAAAACCTTTCTTTACTGATTCTTAGGCAGACAAACAAACACACACATACTATGCAATGTCTTTCTGATACAGAGGAATTAGCCTAGTTCGTATCCAGCAGAAATGAATGAATGTAGACATAGCCCTGTGTGTTGCATCGGTGACCAAAGCTGAGCAAGCTGAATTTCATGCGGAATGGCTGAGTTTTAAATTTTTCATTGAGGGCAGTTTGGAAAAATCAGAGCTGATCATTGAACAAAATAGGTCTATAAGGAGCCATTAAAAAAAATTAAGGAGAGTTTTGGAAATATCCAACACTTTTGAGGGGTATGGGCCATGTAGAACACATGAGTTTATATCTTTTGACCTTCTGAGGGGTGGGTGTGCCCGAGGACTGCTTTACACTTTGTGGTAGATGGCACAGGAGTGCATTCAGTAGTCATCTGTGAAGTGAAGACCTTTTACCCTGGTATGGCTTGGCACCTATCAACGTCTCCATGGAATGTGTTTGTTTCATATTTGGACACACACAATTCCACTCTCATGTTTGTTACCTGACCACTGCTCCCAGTATATGTGGCAGTTGCAAATTGTGCTAGCCGCCTTCACATTTAAGAGTTACACTGGGTGGTATTACCCATTGTGTGTGTGTGTATGTTGGAGGCGGGGGGAGAACAGGCTGTTAATTCCTACCAGCTATATCATGTCCAGGATAGCAGGGATGCAGGCTGAGGTCCACCTTAAAAAAGACATCCAGAATGACATGTAAGTGGAGCTACTTGCTGTTACCTGTTTCTCCCTATCCTCTAGTTTTGACTATTCGTGTGTGTGTGTGTGTGTGTTAGCCAACTTCAGATGAAAATGGGATAAAGCAATAATGAACTTGGGTCTAGAAAGATGCTACATGGTTGGTGAAATACCTTGAAATTTCAGGAAACTTTTCCTTTTCACAAAGATTCACTTGACTTATGTAGCAGGGAATATGGTGGGGAGTTGTCCCCCCTCTCAGACAATTGGGCCCACACAATTACCTCCCATTTGTAACATTGCCAAGAGTTAGCCATTCCTGGCACGCAGCACATTTGATACCACAGTTCCAGCCTGGCAAAGACCAGCAGCCATTAGCCTTGCCTCCCTGCTGCCTGAGGCCTCTGTTTTATTCTGTTTTAATTTTTCTTCCCGGGAGAATGTATGTAACCCTGGTGGAAATTCCTTTTTAAATGTACATTGATGCCTTACAATAACATCACTGATAAAATGTTGAATTAAACTAAACTTTGTGACTTTCAGAGCTTTGTGGTTTGCCTCTTTTCTTTTCTGCTGTGCACTTCCATGTGTGTCTTTCTCTCACTCCCACCCCAGTTGCACCCAGAGTTTTAGAAGGGCAACGAGATTATGGGAAGAAGAGTCCTGGGGTTGTCCAAACTGAAAAAAGTATATTTCTGGAGCATTACGAGTGGCTCTGCTGGCAGGGAGAGCATCAACTCATTCGAAATGTGGTGTTGGAGGATACTTCTGTGGATACCAACGGCAGCCAAAGAGACAACTAAATGCATCTGAGAACAAATCAAGCCTTAATGCTCACAAGAAGCCAAAATTCTTAAGCAGAAGATGTCATACTTTGGACATTTAATAAGATGATGTTAAGAGAAGATGATAATGCTCGATAAAGTTGAAGGTAGTGGGAAAAGAGGAAGACCTTAACACAGAGGGCTTGTCTATATGAGGCAAAAAATGCGGATTGCTCTACAGTAATGGCAATTCGCAGCTGCTTCTATTTGTCTTAACTGTTTTTGGGACAGATCACAGGCATGCAAACCTATCTGTGTTTGCTGTGTAAACAGGCATGCCTGCAAATCAAGATGGCAGCCGAAAGTGCATTACTTGTGTTTTTACTTACCTCAATTTGCCACCACTGGACAGTATTTTTTTTTAAAAAACATATCCAGGGTGCGAAAGAGTGAGCTTTCATTTAACAAAAATGCAAACGGAATTTTTTTTTCCCAACATGGCAGCTCCAGGTGCTTACCTTGTTAGCAAACTCCGCCCCTCCATGCACATCCTGCCAATCAGCTTTCAACTTCTGCATGTATAGGGAAAGTGAATCAAATCGAATCACTTGTCCCAATGAACAGGAATGCACATTCCCCCTGCTATTTAAAAAAAAAAAAATCAGGAAAAGCTGCAAAGGCTTTTCCCTCACAGTATATGTTGGATTTGGACCCTCTCCTTCCCAATACATTGAAATGCTGTGGAATCCCATTGAGACAGATTGTATTCTCACATTCTGTGAGTATTTTGACCATTTAGACAACTCCTTAGTCAAGGAAGCCACAGAACTGAGTTTGCAAGATTTAAGCAGGGCTGTTGATAAACAGGTGCTCTTAGTGATCTCTCATTCATTAGGTTGCCATGGGAGTCACATGCGTACACCCAGTCCAGAATGGGAAAAGTTAACTGCAGGGTCAGTAGTCAAGCTAAAGTTGAGTATCCCTGCCTTCCCTAAGAAGAAGTCAGTCTGTGCTACTCGAGAAACAGATGCGAGACCTGCACTTAGGGCGGAAAAATTAAATGCATAGATATAGGATGGGAGAGACCTGGCTGAACAAGACTACGTGCGAAAGGGATCTAGGAGTCCTAGTAGACCACAAGTTGAACATGAGTCAACAGTGTGATGTGGCAGCTAAAAAGGCCAATGCAATTTTGGGCTGTATCAATAGAAGTATAGTGTCTAGATCAAGGGAAGTAATAGTGCCGCTCTATTCTGCCTTGGTCAGACCTCATCTAGAATACTGTGTCCAGTTCTGGGCACCACAATTCGAAAAGGATATTGACAAATTGGAGTGTGTCCAGAGAAGGGCAACTAAAATGGTGAAAGGTCTGGGAACCATGCCTTATGAGGAGAGACTTAGGGAGATGGGTATGTTTAGCCTGGAAAAAAGATGGTTAAGAGGCGATATGATAGCCCTGTTTAAGTATTTGAAGGGGTGTCACGTTGAGGATGGAGCAGGCTTGTTTTCTGCTGCTTCAGAGACGAACACGGAGCAATGGATGCAAGCTCCAGGAACAGAGATTCCACCTCAACATTAGGAGGAACTTTTTGACAGAGCGGTTAGGCAGTGGAACACACTCCCTCAGATTGTGGTGGGGTCTCCTTCCTTGGAGGTCTTTAAACAGAGGCTGGATGGCCATCTGTCAGGGATGCTTTGATCAAGATTTTCTGCGTGGCAGGGGGTTGGACTGGATGGCCCTCGTGGTCTCTTCCAAGTCTACAATTACATGATTCTAAAGCGCAAGCTAAGGCAAGAACGAGCATGGAGAATTCCACAAGGAAAATGGAGTCTAGTGCGAGGGACTCAGTAACAAACACAACAAGAAGCACCATTTTATAGCTGGTGAGCCAATGCAGACATTCCTAGCCGTTCCAGCTTGGAACAGTGGGCATTGTATCTGCACTGCCTGGGTCCCACCTTAGGCTCAGCTGCAAGCACTTCAGCAAAAGTTCTCCCCAAGGAGACCCCTTACATCTGAGGAGGCTTCTAGTTGGAGCCCTCCCTTGCAGACAGCCAAGTCATTTGACCTAGCTCATGGCCACTTTCTTGGGATGTTATTGCTTTAGACTGGGACTGAGCTTCTACCACCTAAACATGCAGCCTCCTCTACTTGTACTCCTGACAGGACAGGGGGAGCCCATTCTGGTTCTGACTCAGATTTCTGACTCAAGTTCACTAGAGGAATCCCCCAGTAGTGGTACCAAGAGAGAATTGTGATCCCGAGACCACTATGGGCAGTTCCTTGAAGGCCTATGGTTGGTCACAGTAAAGGACAGGGTACCTGCGCTTGCAAGGGGTTGGATTATGTAGCACTTGGGATCCTTTCCAGCTCTATGGCCAGAGTTTTGTTAACAGCTACATAATTAAGTATACTTGACTAAGTAACTTCTCCTGGCCTGACCCACACTACCCCCTAACTCAGTGGAAACGTCATTCAGTTGTGCTCCAGTCACCGGCAGAATGGACCTTCCTCTCCTCATGCAATTGATGCCTAATAAAGCAAGTTGAGGGGGAAGTTACAATCATGGCAATAACATCAAAATTGTGATTTAAGTACTGATCATGAATACGGAACCGTTACCTAGATCTACTCATCTAGAATTGTTACTTAGTCACATTTCTAACACTATTGCCATGATTGTAGTTTTCAAAGAAGTAGCCATGTTAACCTTTTGCAGCACAAAAAAGGAGGAAGGGGGGAGAGAAAGAAAGAAATGTGGCAGAACTTTTTAAGACTAATTGGTCTTTGTTTTAGTATGAGCTTTCGTGGATATAAACCCACTTCTTCATCTCCAGTACAGAGTGATATTAAGGCCTCAGTTGATAAAGCATATTTATGCAGTTGTAGGAGTGGGTTAGAATGTAGTAGGATCCAGAAAGATGCAAATCATGTCCCTTACCCTAATTTTTCAAAGGGCTAGGTGAGGTGATACAGGTCTTTCAGATCTTTACAGTGATCAATTTGTGTTGATGTGTGAAAGCAAAACATTTGCTTACCAAAAGTCAGTTTCCCTGGATTCAAAACTCTGAGAAGATTGCTTTTGTTATATGTGCAGTAGTAGGACTCTCATATTAATTCAAGTAGTGTGCCATGAAACCATTATTTTTGTTCATACCTCTGCTAATGGACTGGAATTTGTGAATATAATTCAATCCAGCTGTTTCTCTTTCTAGTCTACCTTTCTAATTTTCTCGTTCAAGGACCACAACCTGTAAGTCCCTTACTACATGTCCAGGAAGGTTGGAATGTTCTGCAACTGGTTTTTAGCTATTGCCATTTCTAATGTCAGATTTGTGTCCATTCATCCTATTGCATAGGGACTGTCCTGTTTGTCCAGTGTAGAGTATAGGGTGGCGTTACTGGCATAGGATGACATATATCACAATGGAGGAAGAGCAAGTAAATGCACCTCTGACGTTGCGGGTGATGTTACTGACCCCTGAAATACCACTCCCACAGTAGATGGTGGGGACAGAGTTGGCATCTGGGTTTGTGGCATGGTCTCGTCCCTGTATTAAAATCTATGTTATGCATCTTGTTGTGAGTAGTTAAGATCTGGAGACTGACTGTAGGCCAATAAAGGCCTGCCTCCCAGAGTCTGTGGGAGGGCTGTGTTATTCTCCTGAAATTGTTGCATCTCATTGATAATACATCTGAGTGGTTTCATCTGGGGGCTGTAGGTGACAAGTAGGGGTGGGTTTTTTGATTTTGTTTTTTTTTTATCTGTCTTACAGTAGTTCCTGGGTATTAATTGCCAAGATCATAACTCCTTCCCTCCCTCAACCTACTTTACCTGGCATCAGCTGCATGGAAAGAAGGAAGTCCATCCTGCTGGTGACTGGAGCATCATAAAATGACATTTACATCAGATTTGGGTGGGTGGGGGTGTCATGCCAAGAGAAGTTACCTGTCGTGACCTACCCTGGATACTAGGCATTGCAGCGATTCAGACTAGGCCCCGACATGGGTTTGGTTCTCTCGGGAACTTTCCCAGGGCGTCTTAACTCCTGGAGCCAGCCAGCCTGCCTTAAGCTTTACAGACATCTCCTCTTGGCGGCCCAAGGTCACCAGCTGTGATATTCAGACCCTTTGATTCTGGAATGTGTCTTCCCTATCCTCCCTATACCTCCCTTTCTCTGGTTCCCGTGTAACTGAGGAAAAACAAAACTTAGTTTAGCTTTATCAATTTGTCCTGGCCTTTGAATTGCCAGAACTGGCTTTGCTATGCTACCGAACAGATCCTGAACAATAAACTGCTTAAAGAAAATTGTTTTCAGCATGTGTTACTGGTTCATCACATTACCGAACTAAATAGCTTATACAGGATTCTAGCCTATGATTCTAGGAGGACATTGGAGGGCTGTTTGTGGCAATTAATCCCGCCCCCCCCTTTCCAGGGTGACAATCATTGGTCATATTGAAGGATGAAATCAAAGCAGGTGCAAAGAAGGAACCAATGAAATAATCCAAATATATTTACTGCTGGGTGTTTGAGATGAAACCAAACAGCACACACAGTTATTGTGTTTCATTTACAGGGGAGGGTGGCAAATAAATATTGTAAAGATGGGAGCTGAATATTTCAATTTAAGGGAATCAGCACCACATTTTCCTACAACTAGGGGCCACTTTAGATTTAAAAAAAAAACACCCAAGAGATACGCCATCAGAGATACTAACCATTCCTGTTGCTAATACTCTGTGGGCTAAATCCAGTTGTTAGTCTTTGGATTAGACCCACTGAATCAATGTGAAGTTGGTGAATTTACATTTACTTAAATCCTATTGATCCAGTGGGTCTACTCTGAGGACTAAAATGTGTACTTAGTTCTACTTCTACTTAGTTCTACTTCAGAATTGTTTCCCCTCTTTTAAAGTACAGTTGTCTGTCTCTCCGTATCCACGGGTTTGGTATCCATGGGTTTAAGTATTCACAGCTTGAAAATATTCTTAAAAAGTAATAATCCAAAAAGCAAACCTTGATTTTGCCATCTTATATAAGGGACACCATTTTGCTATGCCATTGCATATAATGGGACTTGAGTATTCACGGATTTTGGTATCCACAGGGGGTCCTGGAACCAAACCCCAGCAAATATGAAGGGACAACTGTATATTTATTTAATTTAAATTACCCAAAATAGAAGGAATAAATCACATCAGAGCCTAAGAGGAATAAATCAGGAACATTTTTCAGAGGGATTGCACGTAGAAACCAAGATATTCTGAGACCCCATATGACACCAAAACCCACAAGACTTACCCCGCAAAAAACATCTTTGCCTAGATTGGAGGATGGTAAACATCACTATTATTTCTGCAGTAATTAATAATTAATAAAAGAGAGCCAGCATGGTGTAGTGGTTTGAGCGGTGGACTGTGACAGGGTTTGAATCCCTGTTCAGCCATGGAAACCCAGTGGGCAAGTCACACTCTCTCAGCCTCAGAGGAAGACAAAGGCAACCCCCATCCCTTTGAACAAATCTTGCCAAGAAAACCCTGTGGTAGGTTCGCCTTAGACTCTCCATAAGTCAGGTATGACTTGAAGCCACACAACAACAAATTAATAAAAGGATACCAAGTGTCCCCAAAAGAACTGTCCATTTGATTATTGCTAGATTCTCTAAGGCGTGCTGTCCATTTTTCTACACGTGCTATACCACGATATTTATTTAACCAGTCTGAGATCTTGGGAACTTTATAATCTTCAGAAAGGTGTTTTTTGATTGTTGCCAGGTAAAAACACAGCTTTTATTAAAACTCTTGGGACCTAAGAAACTCATTCCAAAACATCCCTGCACTTGATTGTAACCTGTTTCAACTAGTAAAATGTTTTAACATGCTTTCAGCCTTTTATAGTTATAGTGACTGTTTTCAATGGCTTTAACCTCTTCATGCCAAATAGGCTGCTGCCACACTGCAGGATTAATGCAGTTTGACACTGCTTTAACTGTCACGATCCAACGATATGGAATTTTGGGATTTGTAGTTTTGTGAGAGATTTAACTTTCTCTGGTTCTGGTGCCACAACAAACTGCAAATCCCAGGATTCTATAGGATGCAGCTATGATCGTTAAAGTGGTGTCAAACTGCATTATTTCTGCAGTGTCTCAACATCCTCTGACATCTCAAGAGACAGGGTGGGTTACAAATCCCCCCCCCCATTTTCAAATATCTTTATTGGATGGCTATGCATTACCCCCAGTTGTTCTATTTCCAATCACTGTACATTTACTTTGTGAAAATACAGCCTGCATCTTCTAGTACAAAAAACTAAAAACCATTCAGGAATAGAGAGCATATTCAACTTAAATAGCAGAAAAGTACAACAGGTATTGCTGCTGTACTTTTGCACAGTGGTTAAATGCCAGTACTGCAAGCCACCATGTTGCAAGTTCGATTCCAGCGGGCTCCAAGGTTCCCTCAGCCTCCCATCCTTTCGTAGGTCGGTAAAATGAGTACCCAGCTTGTGAGGGCAATTAGCTAACACACATTGGAAACTGTTTAATGCAGTGTAGATGTGTAAATAGCTATTGCTTAAAACAACTTGTAAGCTGCTTTGATAGCCTTGAGGCTGAAGAGTGGGGTATAAATAAATAAATAAATAAATAAAACAATGTTTCTGCACGTTCCATAAGATTTTAAATAACTACTAGCTGTACCCGGCGGAACATATGTTGTTAAATAACTCCCCCCAAAACACCTGGTAGACCTGACAGGTTGACTGCCTGGGTCCTGTCGCAGACAGCCCACCACCACTTAACTGTCTGGGTCCTGTTGCGGTGGTGGCAGCGGTGTCCCACCGCCACTGTCAGTTGCCTGTCTGGGTCCTGTTGCAGCCTGTGACTGGGGAGTGGCTGAGGAAATGAGGGGAGGGAGGGGCCCTTGTGCAGCTGGGGGATGCATATTGAGTGCAGATTGAGTGGCAGGAGTGGATTGTAAGGTGGAAAGGGAATTTGCATGTGGTTGGTGATTGGTTGGGTGTGTTTCCTGAGTGGCCAATCAGCACACTGTAAAAGGCAACATACCCAAGAGTTTTATATATAGATAGATGCTGTCAGCACACAATATAAAGAGCAATTATGAAAAAAACAAGACACTTAAATATACTAGGTTATTGGGTACAGTTTGCTGGCATTGGGTAACCTATCATTGGTGTACCACCAGCTGCAGGGCATGCATACTGCTGTTGATTCATTGCATGGTGCATGTTTGCCATGTTGCTTCCATACTGCTGGTCATAGCCATTCTGACAAGCTGGAGTGCCAACCCTAAATCCACCCTGCGTGCCAGTTTGTTCCCAAGTTCTTTCCAAAGCCAGCTCCCTTACCAAAACCTTGAGCACCATTGCCACCACCCTGAGCTTTTGCACCCAAGTTCCTCTTGCCCGCTGCACCATAGGTCCTTTGAAAGTTTTCCCTCTTTCTAAAACCAAATTCACCTCTTTTGCCCTCAGAATATCTGTCCCCAATGTCTTCAACCAACTGGAGCAATTTTGGGTTGCAAATGTTTTAAGAAAACGCATGCACCAGTTTCCCTCTCATTCCCAACCATTCTTCCCCTCCTTTAAACCTCAAAAAAAATTATGGGGAAGGGAGGAAAAGCACCCCAGTCTTCTCCTCCCAAGGCATGCTGGGATGTGTAGTCCTTTCCGGCCCGCAGTGCATTTTGGGAGGGCCAAGGGCATGATGGGAATGGTAGTTTTCTTAGCCACAAAGGCGGCGTCCCGGATTGCACCTTCTGCCTCCAGATGCGCAGCTCGTCTATGGCTTCATGGGCTGGCGAGGGCAGATTTGACCATTGGTTGTGGCTGCTCCGGGCTGGCTATAAAAGACGAGGTCCTTGTTTTTGCAGTCTTGGTGGTGAAAGGTGGGACCGGGGTGCAAAGATGGGGTTAGGGTGGTGGGCTGGAGGGGCTTCCAGTTTTGCATGCGTGCATGCATGTGCAGTTTTGCAGCGTTGCATGCGTGCATGCATGCTTGCTGGAAGGAGCAGAGGCACCTTTGGCTTGGTTTGGAAACGGGGGTGGGTGGGGGAGGTAATAGGAAAAGAACAAGGGTCTTGGTGAAAGGTGGGACCAGGCTGAAAGATGGGTTGAGGGTGGCCGTTTTGGGGGCAAGGGATGGGGTGGAGGGGCTTCCAATTTTGCATGCATACATGCATGCTGGAGAGAGCGGAGGCACCTTTGGGTTGGGTTGGAAACTGGGGTGGGGGGACCTCATGGGAAGAGAACAAGAGGAGGGGAGCTTTGTTTGCGACGGGTGGGGGGGGGGGAAGGACCGGGGGTGATTTTGGTTTGGCAGGCAGAGGTCTCTGATGTGGCCAAATTCACCTTACGCAAATAATCCAGTTTGAAACTGGATTCTTTGCAATGGCTCCTTCCTATGGAATCCTGGGATTTGTAGTTTTACAAGGTCTTTAGCCTTCTCTGCCAAAGAATGCTGGTGCCTCATCAGCCTGCCAATCCCAGGATTCCATAGGCAGGAGCCATGGCAAAGAATCCAGTTTCAAACTGAATTATTTGTGTGGTGTGGATTTGGCGCTTCTTGTCTGTATTGATCAATCTGTTTGTCTATCGGTTTGTTTGTCCATTCTGTCTGTCTGTCTGTCTACCTAAACAGCAGTTCTTTTTTCTCTCTGTCAAGAATTGGTCTTTTGCAAAGCTAATGATTCTTGCCCAGTCAAAACCAAGCCACCCCAAAATACTTCGGATGGAAGTGGGAACAGGTCATAACAATCTTCACCTACTGTAGGAATTGCTGCTAAAGCTGGGGTGCATCCACACTACACAAATCATCCAGCTTGAAACTGGATTATTTGCCATGGCTCCTTGCTATGGGATCCTGGGATTTGTAGTTTTACAAGGCCTTTAGCCGACTCTGCCAAACAGTGCTGATGCCTCACCAAACTACAGATCCCAGGATTTCATAGGAAGGACCCATGGCAAGGGATCCAGTTTCAGACTGATTATTTGTGTAATATGGGTTTGGCCTGAGATGCTAGAATTTCCATTTGGAAAAAAGGAGGCCATTAATCAGTGATGCCAGGTTTTCTAAATAGCCTTTAAAGGACCCTCACAATTCATGCCATGCAGGATTGAGAAGCAGGGAGAAGCTGTGAACTTTTAGGTGTTCTGCCTACCTACTAAAGGAAAGTATTGATTTCAGTCAATTTAGCCATGATTTTCCCTGCAATTTTTTTTAAAATTATTTTTATCAACAAATTTCCATTGGTTACTATGCTTAAAAAGGTACATATATAAATATGTATATACCAATACAAAATCAATATTTTATTAACTTAAATTCCAGAAATAATTAAAAACCAGAAATTAACTCACTTACCCGTCCGTTACCTTCAAATTCATTCGCATAATGCTCATTCAATTTCCTTTCTTTGTCTCTTCTTCAGATTCTCTTTTCATTCAGCCTCTTTTCTTTTACTTCATAAACTCTTCAACTTACTTGAGTTTTGCTGCAAAATTTAACATATTGTCCACATTCATAAATTTAAGGGACAAACACATTTCTGTCTTTGTGAAGGATCCATACTCGAAAATACAGATTTTTTTTTTTGTTTTGGCATCTTGTTCAGTCTACATAACAAGCAAAAGCCTTCCATCCCTCAAATAAAGGACACCTGCCAGCCCTGTAAGGGACAAGCTTTTCTAGCTTTCAAATAAACAATCTAGTCAAGCAGAGCCTCCATGCTTAGTGATAGTATACCTCTCAATACCAGCTGTGGAGGAATCCCAGTAGTTGAGAAGTGGGTGGCTACTGTCCTTGTGTTTTTATTAATGAACCTACTGTGAGATACATTTCTGATTCCTTTCAGAGACAGGATATTGGATCCAATGGGCCTTTATTTGAGAGGCAGTATGGTGCAGTAGTTTGAGTATTGGACTGGGATTCTGGGAGACTAGGGTTCAAATCCCTGCTCGACCATGGACCTTGGGGAAGTCACACACTCTCAGCCTCAGAGGAAGCCAATGGCAAACCACCTGTGAACAAAACTTGCCAGGGAAATCCCATGTTAGGTTTACCTTAGAGTTGTTGTAAGCTTGAAGTGACTTGAAGGCACACAACAGCAACAAGCTGTTCATTTCCAGCTATGTTAATGTTTGGAATAAAAACAACCAAGAGTGGTACTTTGAAGGTCAACACATTTATTTTAGCATGAGCTTTCATTCATCAGATGCATGCAGCCTTATCTAGAATTTCAGTTCACCTGGTTTGAGGGTGGGATTGTATCTGTACCAGAAATTCTGAACAACTGGGCATCTGACCAAGTGGGATATCATCTGCAAAAAGCTCATGCAATAATAAAATTGTTACATTTTTAAGGTGCCACAGGACTACCTTGCTGTTTTGGCTGCTACAGACTAACATGGCTAAGCTTTTAAATTCACTGTGAAAGGGTTTCAACTTGGGAGAGGTTTCCATTAGCCTGATGAGATGCAATACAAAGAGCAAGACTTTTGGCCCTTGCCAAGCTGTTATGAAAGGGATATTTTGGCAATGACCACTTGCCATGAAAGTATTGCTTCCTTTTGTATTGGTTAAAGTAAAGTTTGAGCATTGGGCTCTGGGGAGCAGGGTTCGAATCCCTGCTCAGTCATGGAAGCCCACTGGGTGACCTTAGGCCAGTCACACTCTCTCAGCCTCAGGGAAAGGCTAAGGCAAACCCCCCTGAAATAAATCTTGCCAAGAAAACCTTGTGATAAGTTCGCCTTAGGGTTGCCATAAGTTGGAAACAATTTGAAGGCACACAACCACAAATGGTATCCATAGAACTCTCCTCTAGCCCCACATTTCAAATGAGCTGATTCTCTTCCTGTCAGCTTTCTTCACTGTCCACCTTTCACAACCATACATAGAAAACAGAAATACTATGGCGTGAATGATCCTGACTTTGGTATTTAATGATATAGCTTTACACTTGAGCATTTAACCTAATTCCCTCATAGCTGCTCTTCCAAGGATGCAGCCCTTCTAAGTCTTAATCTTTTTCTGCTGCCAGAGATTCAGGCCATTGTCAACGCGTCCTTGCATCCATCCACTTGATGGTCCTATAGCTACAAGTGCCAACATTTCAAGCTTTCCTATCTGAAAGGGGCCCTACCCTTGACAGCTCTACTGTTTTAACCGTCCTTCAGTTCTTACTGCATTTATTGGACTCTGGCCTGTCTATGTTATCTTTGAAGTATATTTATTTATTTATTTATTTATTTATACCCCGCTCTTCAGCCACAAGGCTATCAGAGCGGCTTACAAATTGTTTTAAACAATAGCTATTTACACATCTACACTGCATTAAACAGTTTCCAATGTGTGTTAGCTAATTGCCCCCACAAACTGGGTACTCAATTTATCGACCTACGAAAGGATGGAAGGCTGAGTGAACCTTGGAGCCCGCTGGAATCGAACTTGCAAAGTGGTGGCTTGCAGTACTGGCATTTGACCACTGCGCCACCAGGGCTCTACTTGGCTGCGATTTCCACCGAACTCCAATCCATGGGTCGCCCTTCACCGTTCCAGGACACTTTCGTGAAGAAGTTTCTTACAGGGTACTTGAATCTGCATCCGCCAGTGTCAGTATCTACACTGGCTTGGAGCTTGGCACTTGTTCTTTCACAAATTGCCAAGCCTCCCTTCAAACCGATGACTATAGCTGATCTCCATCTCCTGTCTTGGAAGACTGCATTCCTTGTAGCTGTCACATCTGCCAGGCGGGTGGGTGAACTCTGTGCATTGCGTTATGATCTGCCCTACATAGTGTTCCACAGGCACAAGGTGATGCTCAAACCAGACATTTCTTTCTTGCCAAAGGTTGTCTCCAGCTTGCACCTGAATCAGCCCATTGTCCTGCCTGCCCTCATGCAGGACCCATTGGACAAATTTGAGCGCATCCTCCATTCTTTGGATGTCAAACAGGTGCTTGAAATCTACACGCAACGGACTGCTCCAATTCGAAAGACACCTAAGCTGTTTGTAGCCTATGCAGACTCTAAACGTGGTGCTCCGATTTCACCACAGTGCCTGTTCAAGTGGGTGGTTTCGGCCATCACCTTAGCATACAAACTGGCTCACAAGCTGCCCTGCTCAATTTTGAGCCCATTCTACCAGGGCAGTAGCTGCATCTGCTGCCTTTCTCTCCAGCAACTTGGTCTACTCCATTGACCTTTATATCCCATTACAGACTGGACAGCAGGTCTTGGAGTGATGCTTCTTTTGGGAGAGCTGTTCTCTCCACAATACAGTGAGTGCTTTATATTTTGACACTCAGGTTTGTCTGTTCAATAAATGGTTGTTGGTTTACTTGACAATTGTTTTCTCGTCTCTCCTCCTAGCATGACATCCCCTCCTTCTGGGGATAAAGTTAGCTAGTCTACCCAGCTGTGTGGATTCACAGAGACCACGAAGAAGATGGACAGGTTGCTTACCTGTAACCATAGATCTTCGAGTGGTCTTCTGTGAATTAACACAGACCTGCCCATCCTCCCCTCAGTGTCTTGTTTTATGCTTAACTCTGGTGATGCTGCTAATTGCAGTGTCACTCGGCCAAATTGATCACCAACAATGGTCCGCCCTGGCCTCACATTAGGAGGCATGGAGACACACTATCCACAATACTGCAGCCTTATTTGAGAGCTCATGCTGAACAAGACTTGAAGAGAAACGACAACACAGAAAGAATCACAACCCGGAAACATCACCCAAGGAGACCTTCTGCTGTGCTTTCTGCAACTGGATTTGTTTATCTCAGATTGGCCTTTTTAGTCATCAGCGCACTTGCAGAAAGCGCGGGATGAGTCCTTCCTGAATCTTCGTTTGTGAAGAAAAGCCAGAGAGAGAGAGATGGAACTGAGGAGAATAAGCAGGATGGTCACTGAGGGACCATTGGGATGGGCGGAGCTGCCGCCAAAAATCAGTTACATAACTATTCCAGAAGGTTCTGAGGTGTTCTGTGCAGGCACAGGATTTACCCAGCTGTGTGGATTCACAGAAAACCACTTGAAGATCTATGGTTACAGGTAAGCAACCTGTCCTTCTGCCTCATGTGGGTGGAAATCTCGCATGTGTACATCAGAAAACATTAAAGGACAGCTTTATAGAGCTACAGAATGGATGAGGGGTGAACATGGCTAGATATTGACAGTTGAGATTTGGACCGGCTTTCATGACCTCCTCTTGTGTTCTGTCAAATAAGTATCTCTCTCTCTCTCTCTCTCACACACACACACACACCAGTAACATGTCCCAAGAATTCTGGGAATTATAGTTTTGTGTGGTGGTTAAAATTCTGTTAGAGATCCATGGTAGTTCACCTCATCACAACCCACAGAATTACAAATTCCAAGGTTCTTTGGGAATAAGGACTGGTTTAGTTTAGGCCTACAGTGTAGATGATAAGGATAATTAATTATGATGATGATATTTATTTATATCCTGCCTTTCCCCCAGTCTGGGACTCAGTGTGGCTTTCTTGTGGTGGTAGTGTGCCCTCAGGTTGTTTCCGACTTACGGTGTCCCTAAGGTGAACCTATAATGGGTTTTTCTGAGGCTGAGAGTGTGTGACTTGTCCAAGGTTACCCAGTGGGTTTTCATGGCCAAGTGGGGATTTGAATCCTGGTCTCCGGAGTCCTAATCCAATACTCAAACCACTATGTCTTGCTAGTTCTTCAAGGTGGTTTACACCAGTGAAAAGATAGTTAAAAATTAACTGCATTCAAAGATTAAAAAGCAATGTAGCCATCATAAAATTTCAAACCAATTAAAACTTTAACAACAAATAAAAGTCCAGCACATTATACAATACCTGTTTCCCCTGAAAAATCAATTCTCAAAGGCCTGCCATTATAGAAGTTTTTTTACTTGTTGGGGAGAAGAAAAGTAGGGAGGGTGCCAAGTTAACTTCTCTGGGATGGGAGTTCCAGAGCCTGGGGGCAGCTACTGAGAAGGCCCTGTCTCCTGCGTTCCCACAAATGTGCCTGTGAGGGTGGTGGGACAGAGAGAAAGGCCTCTCCAACATGGGCTGGTTTATACGAGAGAATATGGTCCTTTAAAGAGCCGGGACCTGAACTGATAGCGTTTAAACAGGATTAAGTCAATATTTTCTATTTAGGGAATTTGAAAGCTACAAGATCAAACCAACCTATTGTTTTTATGGAGTTGGGTTTTAACAATTTTACAAAAGGAAAGGGGGAGAGAGAGAGAGAGTCAGACAGGCATCTTGTGCTCCATTACAAGCAGGATTATACCTCTTACGATAATTTTAGATACAGGTCAACCCCTGTATCCGCAGATTCAGTATCTAAGGTTTCACTTATCCACTTCCAAAAAAATATGTTCTCTCTAGCCATTTCTAGGTCCTCCGCTGCGATTCTATGCTCGACTTCAGTGCTCATCTCATTGAAAATAATAAGAGTCCCCTATTATCCATGGTTTCAGGTATCCACAGGGGGTCTTGGAATGTATTTCCTGCAAATATGGGGGCCAACCTGTATTCCACTGCCAGATTTATAATAACAGTGATTGTCAAGCATCCCTTTGTTTCTAAAGGGTTGTCCTTAAAATCATTCTTTTTTTTATTCATTTCATTCAATTTCTATCCTACCTTTGTCCCAGTGTAGTACCAGATGAACTACATCCAAGGGTATTAAAAGAGCTGGCAAATGTAATCTCAGAGCCATTGGCAATAATCTTTGAGAACTCCTGGAGAACAGGAGAAGTCCCAGCAGACTGGAGGAGGGCAAACATTGTCCCCATCTTCAAAAAGGGAAATAAAGAGGATCCCAATAATTATCGTCCAGTTAGTCTGGCATCAATACCAGGGAAGATTCTAGAGCAGATCATTAAACAGAGAGTCTGTGAACATTTAGAAGGCAATGCCATAACCACAAAAAGTCAACATAGGTTTCAGAGAAACAAGTCATGCCAGACTAATCTGATCTCTTTTTTTGATAAAATGACCAGCTTGGTAGATGAAGGGAATATTGTGGATATCGTATACCTTGATTTCAGTAAGGCCTTTGACAAGGTTCCCCATGATATTCTTGCAAACAAGCTTGTAAAATGTGGGCTAGACAAGTTAACTGTTCAATGGATTTGTAATTGGTTGACTGGCCAAACCCAAGGGTGCTCCTCAGAGGCTTCTCTCCATCTTGGAAAGATGTGACCAGTGGGGTGCCACAGGGTTCTGTCCTGGGCCCAGTGCTATTCAACATCTTTATCAACGACTTGGATGAGGGAATTAGGGGCATACTTATCAAATGTGCAGATGACACCAAATTAGGAGGAGTAGCCAATACCCTAGAGGACAGGATCAAAATTCAAAATGACCTGGATAGACTGGAGAGCTGGGCCAAAGCTAACAAAATGAAATTCAATACGGAGAAATGTAAGGTATTGCACTTAGGGCGGAAAAACAAAATGCATAGATACAGGATGGGGAGACCTGGCTGAATGAGACTATGTGCGAAAGGGATCTAGGAGTCCTAGTAGACCACAAGTTGAACATGAGTCAAACAGTGTGATGCGGCAGCTAAAAAGGCCAATGTGATTTTGGGCTGCATCAATAGAAGTATTGTGTCTAGATCAAGGGAAGTAATAGTGCCGCTCTATTCTGCCTTGGTCAGACCTCACCTAGAATACTGTGTCCAGTTCTGGGCACCACAACTCAAAAAGGATATTGACAAATTGGAGTGTGTCCAAAGGAGGGTGACTAAAATGGTGAAAGGTCTGGAAACCATGCCCTATGAGGAAAGACTTAGGTAGCTGGGTATGTTTAGCCTGGAAAAAAGACGGTTGGAGCAAGCTTGGTTTCTGCTGCTCCAGAGACTGGAACACGGAGCAATGGATGCAAGCTCCAGGAACAGAGATTCCACCTCAACATTAGGAGGAACTTTTTGACAGTCAGAGCTGTTTGGCAGTGGAACACACTCCCTTGGAGCGTGGTGGGATCTCCTTCCTTGGAGGTCTTTAAGCAGAGGCTGGATGGCCATCTGTCGGGGATGCTTTGATCGTGATTTCCTGCATGGCAGGGGGTTGGATTGGATGGCCCTCGTGGTCTCTTCCAAATCTGCAATTATATGATTCTATGATTCTATGGTTAAGGGATGATATGATAGCCCTGTTTAAGTATTTGAAGGGGTGTCACGTTGAGGATGGAGCAGGCTTGTTTTCTGCTGCTCCAGAGACTAGAACACGGAGCAATGGGTTCAGACTCCAGGAACAGAGATTCCACCTCAACATTAGGAGAAACTTTCTGACAGTAAGAGCTGTTTGACAGTGGAATACACTGCCTGGGAGTGTGGTGGAGTCTCCTTCTTTGGAGTTTTAAAAACAGAGGCTAGATACCCATCTGTCGGGAATGATTTGATTGTGCAATCCTGCGTGGCAGGGGGTTGAACTGAATGGCCCTTGTGGTCTCTTCCAACTCTACAATTCTATGATTCTATGATAGTACAGCTGAAAACAATGGTTAAAATTCAATAATAATAATAATAATAATAATAATACAATTAAACAATCCAACCTATTAAAAACAGCACTCATTTAAGCCATAGATCTGACTATCCTTTTCTGCCAGAGAGACATAACCACGGTTTTGAGTATTGTCTAGAATAGTTTCAGTACCTTGGAGAATTCCTGCAAAGTTTGAACTAAAACCTTAAAAGGATTCACCATTGTACTGACATGGTAATTATCACCTCTAGTTTTCTGGTTTGTTTGCTTTTTTAATTGAGTTTCTAGCTCCCATTGAGTACAAAGAAGTGTGTGTTTATATTCAGAATATAACCTGCACTTGAATTCCATCAGACTTTCTAAATCAGATTGCAAAATCTTATTTATTTGGTTTAAAGTGTTTCTATCCATTTTTTTTTTGCCAAAGAGCTTCTTACAGATCAATAAAGATTAAGAAAGTCCCTGCCTGCAGTCCTAAAATCTGAAGACCTTTCCCCAACCTAGAGCCCTCCAAATGTTTTGGACTACATCACCCAGCATCCTGATCATTGGCCAAATTGTCTGAGGCTTACACGAGCTGAAGTCCATCTGGAGAGCAAGAAGTTGGGAAAGGCAGATCTGAATATCAGTTTAAAAAACATATAAATTCCAATTAAAGTCCATTAAAAACCAACAAAAGAAACAAGGGAAGTATGAATCAGCAACCAAAATTAAGTTCTTAGAAGGTTTTTTTTTTAAAAGTGCATCTAAGTCCACATAAGTTCACATCCCTTGCTGAGCTTTTGAGTTTAATTAAGGTTTTTGAGTTTTATTAAAGTCTCTTTGTGAATTTATTTCTCTCTGCATTCCCCCCCTTGATTTTATATATATGTCTTACTTGCCAGATGCTCCATGAGGCGACTGTGATGTCTGAAGACTGCCGCTACAAAGCGAGGAAGAAAGGAGGGGACATGGTAAACAACTTACCATTCTGTGTAGACTTAAGGGGAGAATATCGGTGAAATTATTCTTGAATATAGGAGGAAGACAGCAGGACTTCTGCAAAGTCATTTCTTCCCTAGCATGGAGGTTTTTAAACAGAGCTGGATGACCATCTGTCAGGAATGATTTGATTGTATATTCCTGCATGGCAGAGGATTGGACTGGATGGCCCTTCTGGTATCTTCCAACTCTATGATTCTATGATTATAAACAGTACTATCATCTCTGACTCTTGAGTTCTTGTATTATTGCAAGTTCCTTTTCTATTCTGAGCTGACTTCACTTCCTCATTGCCCCCTACCAATGCCTTTCTTTCCTTGTGGTATGAATGTCTTTGTAGGGCCTTCTTGGTGACTGCCCCTAATGTCAAGAATTCCCTTTCTAAGGAAGCTAGAATGGCGTCTTCTTTGCTGTTCGTCCATCAGAAGGAAAGCCTTTTTTTATTCCAACAGGCTTTTGAGAACAGATGTTTTAAATAAAATATATGTTTTAATAGAATACTGTTCTGTTTTTAAATGCACTATTTTTAAAACCACTTTTTGTTATTTGTAATTGTATGTTTGAAATAATTTTTAATAGTATTTATAGTTTAATTGCATTTTAACCTTGACTTGTACAGACCTCCAGATATACAAGACCCATATTCACGGATTCACTTACCCGCATAAAAAAAAAAAAGATCTTTCTAGGCATCCTCTAGGCCCTCCAGTGCAACTCTATGGTATGCTTCTGACCATAGAGTCACACTGGAGGACCTAGAAGATGCCTAGAGAGCTGTTCTCTCTAGGTATCTTCTAAGTCCTCCAGCACGACTCCATGGTATGCTTGGGCCAGAAGTCATTCATTTTAATAGGACTCACTATTATCTGCGGCTTCTGGTATCCACAGCAAGTCTGAGAACATATCCATCTGTATTGTAGTTGTATACTAGCTCTCTCTCTCTGGCTTTTCTCCGCAAATGAAGATTCAGGAAGGACTCATCCTGCACTTTCTGCAAGCGTGCTGATGACTAAAAAGGCCAATCTGAGATAAACTAGTCCGGTTGCAGAAAGCACAGCAGTTAAGGTCTCCTTGGGTGATGTTTCCGGGTTGCGATTCTTTCCGCGTTGTCGTTTCTCTTCAAGACTTGTTCGGTGTGAGCTCTCAAATAAGGCTGCAGCATTGTGGATAGTGCATCTATTGTATTTGTTTCATTTTGACTAATAACAATGACAACAACTCTTGTAATAGTAATTCCATTTCTTCCCTACCTCTCTTAATATGTTTTGCAGGCTTAAATCAGAGTCCTATGGTTTTAGAAGTAGCTACAACTACCTGACCATTTTCTAGAAGATGCTGGGAGACAGGGTACTAACAGATCTCAAGGGAGACCTTTACAAGGACCTCTCATTTCCGGCAAATGATGACTCTCTCTTTTTTAACTACTCAACTCCGCTGGCTCATTTCAGAGGAGAGATTTGTTGGCTGAGACCTCAGGTTTGTTTCTGACTGATGCAGCGTTTGGCCAGATTCCCAGCGCTAGGGAGTGGTCCAAGACCGATCTAATATATATCACAAATACATCACCAATACTCTCAGGATAAGGATGGGCACAGGTGGATTGCCACTGTTTCACTTGGAGCAAAGACCCCAAGCCTTTCACAAGCTTGAGGCCTATGCTGAAGGAAATGGTGGCTGCTAGCTTCCTCTTCTTTGTCAGTCACTTCCTGAATTTACCAGTGCTTCTGATACCACCAATATCTTGTGTGTTACTTGAGCAGTTGGATACAGCTGCATGGAAACAGGGGGTGAGTTTGATTTAAGCTGCTGGGCTGAAATGTTTGGGCACTGCTGTCTATTGTGCTATTTAATTCCATGTGCCACTGCTGCTGGAATAGGTCACAGACATACACAAAGGGGACTCTATTTTGGGGAAAGCTCTGGGGCTCCAACCACTGCAATCCAACATTGGGCATAGGATTCTTAACAGCAAACAGGTGGGGATTCTTTGCTTGTCTGGTAAATCTGGCCTCTCACAGTACCCACATTAAGATCTGCACTTCTCCCAAGCTTGTCCTGGATCCCAGAAGGATGCAGTTAATATCTGTCTGTCTGTCTATCTATCTATCTATCTATCTATCTATCTATCTATGGAAGCAATTAGCAAACAGAAGTAAAAAATATAAAATGAGCAAAACATTTCGACTTCTACCTTCTTCAGTTGCTAAAGATGAAAATGAGCTACCTCCAAGTTTAGAACACCCTGTTTTCAGCATTCTTTAGTGGATAATGGTATTATCCTTTAGGCTGAGGCCATATAGTGTTAGGGTCTTGTGTCTATAAATCCAGAAATTCTCCCTTTTATCCAAAATGCTTGAAGGAGATGGCACCCCAGTACCAAACAGGGCCAAATCAATTCTGAAATAGAGCTGAAATACCTGGCCACTGGTTGCTCTAGCTTCCTGGTCAGAATTGCAGACTTGTAGTTCCTGAAGTGTGTAAGCTGGTCTGGTTGTTTTAGCCACGTCCTGCAGGTGACATTCTGTATATCTGCATTCAGTTACACCAATAAGATTGCAAAACCAGCAGGCGATATGTTGTTTCCTATAGTAAGTAGGTCCTGCCAGTGACTGCTCCTAGAAGTCTGCTTAAGCTACTTACGGGACATGCAGTGTTTTGAATTATAAAGATGCAGTCCCAAGAAACATATTGATATTCGATGCATTTGTATTTATATTTATATTTAATGTGTTTATACGTTAGGCTTATGGGCTTATACATCAGATGTGGGAATTATGTGGCAATTTAGGTGTTCTTGAACTATGATTTCTAAGGCACTGAGCTTCTTTGAGAGAGAAGAGAGTTGTGTAAATGGCAAAAATACTCCTGACAGAATGCAAGGAGAATACAATCTGTCTAAATGTCATCCCACATCATTTCAATGTACTGTATTGGGAAGGAGGGGGGCCAAATCCAACATGTACTGTGTGGGAAAAGCCTTTACAGTTTTTCCCGAAGCTTTTAAAAACAGTGGAAGAAATACACATTCCTGCTTGTTGGGACAAACAATTTGATTTTATTCACTTTCCCTATACAAGCAGAAGTTGAAAGCTGATTAGTCAGATGTGCACAGGGGGCAGAGCTTTCTAACAAGGCAAGTGCCTAGAGCTGCCATGTTGGATTTTCACCTTAGTGAGCGAGTGAGCGAGCACTAAGATGATAAAATGGCTTTTTTTTTTGGTTTGCTCTTTTGCTAAAGGGAAAGATTGCTCTTTTTCATGTTGGATTTTTTTTTAAAAAAATACTGTCTGGTGGCAGCAAATTGAGGTAAGTAAAAGTGTGAGTAATTCACACGCGACCACCATCTTGATTCTCAGGCATCTCTGTTTGCACAGCAAATGCAGATAGCTTCTCATACCTACGATCTGCCAAAAAAAACCCCCAAACATGAAGACAGATATCAGCTGCTGTGAATTGCCTTTACTGTGGACCAATCCACATGTTTTTTGCCTTGAATAGACAAGCCCAAGGTTTAATACTTTGGATAGTTCCTTTAAATTTCATACTGAAGCATGAAGCAGGTTCACCATTCCACTGCCATGCAAGCTGCCAGCAACAACTGATCATGTTGAGCAGAAGGAACATCAACACCAACTAAAGCCATTCCTGATCCTAGGGTCTGACTGTTAATACCACATCCCAATTTTGCTCTTTTCTGTAACAAGCACATTGCTTCCTTTGTTAACTTTTCCTCTTCTTTTTCCTTGCTAGGAGATTTGCTCTCTACCTCGCTTATTTTCAGACAATCATTATGAGTGGCAAGTCAAGCAAGGGATGCTGGGAGATTGCTGGTTCCTGTGCGCGTGTGCTGCTTTACAGAAGAGTAAATATCTTTTAGCCAAGGTATGGGAAAGCTTTAGGCTTTTTTCCCCCTCATGTCAGAGCGATGCTTGTTGTCTATGTCAGGATTAGGCCCACGGGATATGTTCTGGTAGAGCAGCCATCTTGCTGTGCTACTGTGCCCCTCAAAAAAAGAAGGTACTTTTATAAAGTGTAGCAGTTCAGCTGATTTGTTGTTGTTGTTCTTGTGTGCCTACAAGTTGTTTATGACTTACAGCGACCCTAAGGTGACTCTGTCACAGGGCTTTTTTTGGCAAGATTAGTTCAGAGGGGGTTTGCCATTGCCTTCCACTGATGCCAGGAGAGTGGGACTTGGCCAAGGTCATCTGGTGGGTTTCCCTGGCTCTATGGGGATTTGGGTCTTGGTCTCATGGAATCCCAGTCCAGCACTCAAGCCACTACGCCACTCTAGTTCTTTCTTCATTGGTACCTTTTTGAGCCCACTAGAGCTCTAAGATCATCTGGAGAGGCCCTTCTCTCTGTCCCAATACCTTCTCAGGCTCATTTGGTGGGAACAAGGGAGAGAAGCTTCTCAGTGGCTACTCCCAGACTGTGGAACTCCCTCCCCAAAGAGGCCAGGATGGCCCCATCTCCTCTCTTTTCGTCACCAGGTAAAAACAGTTCTGTTCTGACAGGCATTTGTAATCTGGTGTGGGCTAGGCTTATAGGGGCTGGACTGTAGTAGTGTTTTAATTGCATAGTTTATTTTTAAAAACTTTTGTACACCATATAGTTTTCGATATTTGATTTTAAAGTTGTATTGTAAGCCGCATTTGAGTCCCATTCAGAAGAAAAGTGGGGTATAAATAAAAAAATAAGTAAGTTATGCCTTTCTGTTTATGCTGACTTGTTGACTCTTCTGTTTTCCACAGGTGATACCTCCTGGTCAGCCCAGCTGGAGAGAGGAGAAATACAGAGGCTGTTTCACTTGTCGTGTCTGGCAGTTTGGCCACTGGGTGGAGGTGACCATAGATGACCGCCTGCCTTGCCTGGGAGGCAAACTCTGTTTCTCCCAGTGCCAGACGGAGGATGTCTTTTGGCTCCCCCTGCTGGAAAAAGCTTATGCCAAGTATGTGAAGTGTGGCAGGGCTTTAACAGACAGTATTCATAATGAGACAGCATCTAATAAGGAATTTGTTAATCCCTGTTCTTTAATTCTTTCCTTTACCCCCTCTCCCAGGCTTAGCTATTTTTTTATTTCTTTGTTCTGGTGTGAAGACACTGCATCCCTGTCTAGAATTTCATCTAGATCAGAAGAAAGCTGGACATGAGCATGTCCTTTTGTGGTCTTTGCCTTTCTTTCCAGGTGTGCTGCTTGTGTCCCATATTGGAAGAAAGGCAGGCTCTCTCTCTCTGGCTTTTCTTCGCAAACGAAGATTCAGGAAGGACTCATCCCGCGCTTTCTGCAAGCGCGCTGATGACTAAAAAGGCCAATCTGAGATAAACAAGTCCGGTTGCAAAAAGCACAGCAGAAGGTCTCCTTGGGTGATGTTTTTGGGTTGTGATTCTTTCTGCGTTGTCGTTTCTCTTCAAGACTTGTTCGTCGTGAGTTCTCAAATAAGGCTGCAGCATTGTGGATAGTGCGTCTCCATGCCTCCCGATGTGAGGCCAGGGCGGACCACTGTTGGTGATCAATTTGGCCAAGCCTGAGATGTTGTTTCAGGGAGTCTTTGTATCGCTTTTTTGGAGCGCCCCTCTTACGCTGACCCGTGGCGAGTTCACCGTAGAGTAGTATTTTTGGGAGGCGATGGTCCTCCATCCTAGAAACGTGCCCTGCCCAGAGCAGCTGTGTTCTCAATATCATGGCCTCAATGCTGGTGATCCCTGCTTGCTCAAGGACAGCAAAGGCAGGCTACAAATAAAATAAATATCCAGGATTGTTCTTCGTTTTGTCTTTTCCTTGGCTGGACCTGTAGATTTCTGGAAATAGTTCAACTAGGTTGTCTGTACAGATTTAAGTCCTACATGCACACAAAAAGCATTTGAGCAGATTCCTACCAGACCCTGTCCACAGAACTTTGAATGATATACTACAGTCGGACCCCTGAATCTGCAGAACCAATATCTGTGGTTTCAGTTATCCGCGGGACACAAATCAGCATACCTACCATAGAGTCTTCCTAGAAAATGCCTAGAGAGTCATCCTGTTTAGACATTTTTCAGGTCCTTCTGGGCAAGTCTATGGTATTTTAAAGTGGGAGTCCCATTATTTTCATTGGCATTTGCTGTTACCTATGGTTTCCGGTATCTGCAGTAAGTCTGGGAATGAAACCCATGCAGATATGGGGGTCCGACTATACTTGCCATTCATAGTAATAATTTTGGTTGCTGGTGGTTGGTACACTAAACTTACAACTTTCAAGTAGGTCACCTTTCCAAAATAAATTCAAAAGGTTCCAGTCCTCAAAAATAGCTACTGTGCCATCTGCCAACATATCACCTATTCAGTTGTGTTGTGTAAAAGAAGGAAAACAAATGTAGTTGCCTTTGGGTTTATATGTTTCCTGCATGTTCACCTAAAGGAATTCTTGTTTGCCAGAGGTAGACATGTAAGTGGCTGTTTAAGCAGTTACTAACTTGAGATCTGTTAACTTGTGTGATTATGCAACTCGAAATGACTTGACTGGTGAGAATAATATGGAAGCTGTTGACACTGTTATGACATAATTTGCATCAGGCAGATCGGTAAATATTTCAAGTGACCACCTGGTCCAATGTCGTAGAGTCTCAAGACACACTAATGATGTCAAGAACTTCCATGTTATTCCATACGATGTTGTTGCTAATTGTTTTCATATCAGCTTCAACTTATGATGGCTCTATGGCTGAGAGACCTCCAAGACACCCTGCCATCAGCAGCCCTGCTCGGGTCCTGTGAACTCAGGGCTGTGGCGTCCTTGATTGAGTCTATCCACCTGTAATGAAGTTGGCCTCTTTTCCTGTTAACCTTCCACTGTACCTAGCATTATTGCCTTTTCTAATGATTTAAGTTCTTTCATGATATGGCTGAAGTACAACAGCCTTAGCTGAGCCATTTTGGCTTCTAGTGGGAGTTCAGGCTTGCTTTGCCCCCAAATCTATTTATTGATCATTTTGGCTGTCCATGGTAGCCATAGAACTCTCCTCCAGCACCACATTTCAAATGATTTTTCTTCACTGTTGAGCTTTTGCAATCATATATAGGATCTAGATATACGATAGCACAATACAATCCTGACTTTGGTATTCACCTTAACAATTGAGATTCCATATGATAGAATATTATTTTTCCATATGTTGTCAGGGTCTTCTGTATTATTCTTGACAACTTAAGTTGGTCCAGTTAAGAGAGAAGGCTTTTCTTTTTCCTTCAAAATATTGATGTGACTTGACAATTTCATTGTGTTCTGTTTTTTGGTCTATACATTTCTAGGGTACATGGCTCTTATGAGCAGCTCTGGGCAGGCCAGGTTGCAGATGCTCTTGTGGATCTGACTGGAGGCCTAGCAGAAAGATGGACTCTGAAAGACCCCAGCCGAAACACAGAAAGGGAGAGGGCAGGCAAAGTCTTGGAGAAATCAGTCTTTAGGAGACTGATGAACCTGAAGGAGAAATGCGTTATGAGCTGCTCAGTCTTCAGCTCACGGCAAGGTAAGGGGACAATTCTGCAGATCCAGTTCTGTCTTCTTTTCCAGCCAGGCAAAAAGGTATCTGGGTGGTCCAACGATGAGAAGATTCACCACAGATAAAGCTGCTCATCTCACCCAACCCCTCTGGTCTTTTGTTTCTGCTGGAAATGGTCTTCATGGGAGTGTATGTCACAGAATCTTAGGGACCACAAGGGCCATCTAATACATCCCTCTGCCACACACAACTAAAGCATTCCTCAAAGATGCCCAACCAACCTCTGTTTAAAGACCTCCAGAGATGGATAGTCAACTACCCTCTAAGGAAGTCTGTTCCTCTGTTGAACAGCTCTTGAAGTCAAGAGGTTCTTCCTAATATTGGAAATTCATTTCTTGTCATTTGGACCCACTGGTTCACATTCTAATCTCTGGAGCTACAAAAGGCTTGTTTTCCAGACTTCTGACCATCTTGGCCACCCTCTTCTGAATACGTTCCAGTCTATTACTTCTTAGTTGTAACCACGTGTCACTGAAAGCAGCCCACATTTTCTGGTGAACAAAGCATGGAGAAGATTATCCAGACACTTCGTTTGTTGCCTCTGGAGAACCGTAACTTCACTGAGGACCCTGCCTGGATTGTGAGATCTTCAGGGGAAGCCTTTCTGCTAATCCAGCCGTTACCATCATTATTACTTATTTTTATTTATTTAATGTATATTCCATCTTTCTCACAACAAGGTGGCTTGCAACAAATTAAAATACAGTCAGACCCCCATATTTACAGGGGTTTGGTTCCTGGATTTACCACGGATACTGGAAACCGCAGATAACAGCAAACCCTATTAAAATAAAGAACCTCCAGTAGAAACATACCATAGAGTTGCATTGTTGTGGACATGCAAGACCTCTCCAAAGTGTCCCGGAAGGAGATTGTCCTGCTGAGGATACGCAACCCCTGGGGGAGACGCTGTTGGAAAGGGCCATGGAGGGAGGGGTGAGTCGCCTGTCCTTTAGGAATCAGCTCCCTCAGGATGATAATAGATCTAGAGGATCTAGAAGATGCCTAGAGAGGTCTCTTCTCAAGGCATTTTCCAGCACAACTCTATGGTATGTGTCCCTGTTTTGTGTCCTGCGGACAACTGAAACTGCAGATATTGGTTCCACAGATAAGGGGGTACGACTATATAGCTAAAATCTTTTGATGCAAAAGTTTTAAAAAATGATTACATTAACAATTCTGCTAAAAGCACATAGTTAAAATGGTTTAAAACACATATGCATGTTGTGGTAGACTATGGGAGGCACACCTGTCAGGGTTGTGAAACAGGGCCCTCTTGGCTCCTAGGTTGTGGCATTTCCTTCTCAGAAGCTAACCTAGCACCCTTCCTGTTGCCCTTCAGTCAGCAGGCAAAGACCTTCTTATTCTGGCAGGTTTTGAATGCCTGCTGAGGAAGGATCTTTTGATGGGATGAGGGTTTACTTTTTTTTTGGAGGGTGCATATGTTATTGATTTGCTTCTCAGATATGTTTTTAATTCAGTTGTCTTACTGGCTGGGGGATTCTGCCAGTCCAGAAAAATACAGTGAGCTCTGAGCTCTGGCAACAACAGGAGAAGGCTGATGGCTATTAGTCTCTTACCTTTGGCTTCTACAATTAGGGGCTGAGGTTTTTAGTTGACTCTCCATTTTCCAGAACATAATGGGGCGTGTAGAGACTGGAAATGGCAAGCGACTCTTCTTCTTTTTTCCTTGTGTGTGTATTGAAATGTGTGCATGCATGCATGACATATGTGTACATGCACTCGTGTTTGTGTGTAGTGGCAGCTGGTGGCTTCAGCGTCAATGACATTGTGAATTTTCTCCAAGTTTTCGTGTGAAATTTTCAAGGAGCTATCCATGGGGGCTGAATCCTATCCTGAAAAAACAAGATTCAGCACCTTGTGTAGCCTCTATAAAGTTAAGGGGCTTGTCTATACAAGCCCCCCCCCCAAAACACATTGCTCCACATTAGTAGCAAATCACAGCAGCTGTGATTTCTCTTAATGGGTTTTTTGGCCTCCCAAAGATTCGCATGGCTACCGGTCAAATTCCCCCCCGCCTTTTTTAACCTACCTTTTTTTGTCGCCATAGAACATTTTTTTTTAAACTGTTCAGTATGAGCGCTGGATTGATATTTCAAGATTTCGTTGTTACAAAACAAGGAGAAGAAGAAGAAGAAGAAAATCAACCCTGTTTTATCACCTTAGCAATCGCTTGTTAAGGCGAAAAAACAATATAGCGGCTCCAGGCACTTGCCCTGTTAGCAAGCCCCATCCTCTGTGCTCATCCAGTCAATCACGGTTGTGCTTCTTGTACTAAGGGACAGCAATTCATACCAAATCAATGTCCTAATTGGGGGGGGGGTATGCCTTACTCCAATTGTTTTTCAAAACTCTGGGAAAAGCCGCAAAGGCTTTTCCTGCATTTTTTTTGTTTTGGGCCTCCCTCCTTCACAAAGCTTCAGAACAGCACAGGTTGCCATTTGGTACAGGTAGGATTCTCCTTTCATTCTATGAGAAGTATTTTCACCATTAAGACAAGTTCAAGAATAAAATCTGGAGTGGATTTACCACCACCCCACTGACATGGAAGCCCCCAGCCCACCCACTCTGCATGTGTTTGTGTGGTTGGAGCTGAATGCTGGATAATGTCATGATGGAGCTTGCCTTTTGTTCATGCCAGGGACCAGCGAACTGGGGGAGTTCCATGCCTTCATTGTTGTGGACATGCAAGACCTTTCCAAAGTGTCCCGGAAGGAGATTGTCCTGCTGAGGATACGCAACCCCTGGGGGAGACGCTGTTGGAAAGGGCCATGGAGGGAGGGGTGAGTCACTTGTCCTTTAGGAATCAGCTCCCTCGGGATGATAATAGACAAGTTGAGTCTCGCTTCTCCAAAATGCTTGGGGCCAGAGGTATTTTGGATATTGGAATATTTCAGATGTTGCAATACTTGCATATACACAATGAGATATTTTGGAGATGGGACCCAAGTCTAAACATGAAACTCATTTATGTTTCCTGTACACCTTCTACACATAGGCTGAAGGTAATTTTTTTCACAACATTTTAAATAATTTTGTGCATGAAGCAAAGTTTGTGTGCATTGAACCATCAGAAAGCAAAGGTGTCACTATCTCAGCCACATATGCAGACAATTTTAGATTTTGGAACATTTTTGATTTCAGAATTCTGGATAAGGGAGACTGAACCTGTATACAGTGGGCCCTCCAGAGCTGCAGGCTCTGGATCTGCGAATTCAACCAACTGTGGATTGTCACATCCCATATTATAGAATCATAGAATCGTTGAGTTGGAAGAGACCACAAGGGCCATCCAGTCCAACCCCCTGCCACGCAGGAAATCACAATCAAAGCATCCCTGACAGATGGCCATCCAGCCTCTGTTTAAAGACCTCCAAGGAAGGAGACCCCACCACGCTCCGAGGGAGTGTGTTCCACTGCCGAACAACTCTTACTGTCAGAAAGTTCCTCCTAATGTTGAGGTGGAATCTCTGTTCCTGGAGCTTGCATCCACTGCTCTGTGTTCTAGTCTCTGAAGCAGGAGAAAACAAGCTTGCTCTATCCTCGATGTGACACCCCTTCAGATACTTAAACAGGGCTATCATATCGCCCCTTAACCATCTTTTTTCCAGGCTAAACATACCCAGCTCCCTAAGTCTTTCCTCATAAGGCATGGTTTCCAGACCTTTCACCATTTTAGTCGCCCTCCACTGGACACTCTTCAGTTTGTCAATATTCTTTTTGAATTATAAACGGCAACAATGTGAACGCAGACATGCTGAAGCATCAATGTTCACATCTCCACCATTCCAATGTTCACATCTCCACCATTTTTGGTATCTGGGTGGAACCAAACCCCTGCAGTTCCGAAGAGCTCACTGTATACCATTAGCTGAATGTTGAGTGTTCCTGCTTGGCTGCACCAGATTCCATTTGTACAGTAGAAACTGGAAATCATTGAAGTCTGTCATTAGATGAGAAAGTAAGTTTCACATTTGGTTAAAGTCATGTAAAGGACTGGCACTAAAGCAATTTTGGGGATACTCTGCTTCCTTTGTTTAGAAGATTGTGAAAAAAAGGCTATATATTTACTAACAAAATGGCTACTGAATGGCTGTGCCGATTGTTCCTGGGCTCTGCATCTGTGATTTCTGCACTCTAGGCTCCTAAAGTTTGCTGGACTAGAACTCCCATAATCCCTTACTGTCTTGAGGCTTCTGGGAGTCAAAATCCAGAAGCATCAAGGTTGAGAAACTACTATTGTGATTCAAATCACTCATTATCACAACTACTCTGGGCAAAAAAACATTCTTGGCTTTTTACTTCTTGGCCTGCTAGGCATGGTAACCTTTCCACAGAGGCCAAACTTATCATATTGTGAGTGACAATGTAAAGGCATACCAGTTAACAAAGCATCTAATAAAGAAGCTCCTTTTTACCAAGTCTTTTATGTCAACAAAGCCCCCTTCTCTTCCTCCTCATCCTCTGTCTAGATGGATTTTTTTAACAGCATCAGCATTGGAAAGATGGCAAAGGAAGGCTGGAGAAACAGTCTTTTGTTGGAACATTGTGGCAGCATGTCTGCTGTAAATGATGCAATAAGGCTTGAGCTGAGAAAGAATAGATTGGTACTCTAGCGAATCCTACTGTAGCTGTGTGTGACTACTGCCAACAGGCAAGATAAACAGCAGCTGACTCCATAATCTCTTATTGAGGATGCATGAAATGCAGAACAGAAAAGGGGAGAATTCAAAGACATAGCCGTATTAGTCTGGAATATCAGTAAGCAAGGGGATCTTGTAGCACCTTTGAGACTAACTGAGAGAAAGAATTTGGAGCATAGGCTTTCATAGACTTGATCTACTTCCTCAGATGCATGGAGTGAACTGGTGCCTAGGAACAGACTTTATAAGCTGGCTGTTCAATAGCCATAGTAATGCAAAATTTGTAGCTGTAGTGATGAGGTGAGAAGTTGAGTTTAACAGTGGTCATTGAGGCACAAAGGAAGCAGGAAAGACCAGGGTAGGTGGATGACCATATAAATGGTGGAGGCAGTTTTGAAATGTAGTGTGATGCTGGTTGGGAGTCAGAAAGGAGATGTAATAAACTGGCCAAGAGCACCTTCATGAGACTAGGGTGTTAACTAATGTTATGATATATGTATGAGTGTATTATGCCAGGAAACCATTGTCTCTGTTCAACCCACTATTGATGGACTGGAATTTGTGGGAGAGCAGATAAGCCTACTTCAGCAGCTATCCCCAGCAATAATAATAATAATAATAATAATAATTTATTTATACCCTGCCCCTCTGCTAAAAACAATCGGGGCGGCTTCCAACAATTAAAACATTATAATAATGACTAAAAACACCCCCACCCGCACTCTCCCCCATAAAAAGACATTAAACACTATAAAATTAAAACCTTCTAACTAAAAACACATTAAAAACAAATATATACATAATTTTAAAAAGCCAGGAGACTGAGATCCTGAGGCCGGGATCTAATCAGGAAAGGCCTGGCGAAAGAGATCCATCTTTAGTGCTTTTTTAAAGCTACTCAAGCTTGTCAACTGACGGATCTCATTCGGCAGGCCATTCCATAAATTGGGGGTGATTACCAAAAAGGCCCTCTGGGAGGTTGCAGACAGCCTAGCTTTTGTGGCTGAAGCAGATTCCTCCCAGAGGACTAGAGTGCGCAGGGAGGATTGTATGGGAGGGGACAGTTCCGGAGATAAGTTGGACCCAAGCCATTTAGGGCTTTAAAGGTAATAACCAACACCTTATACTGGGCCCGGAAGCTGATAGGCAGCCAGTGGAGAGATTTTAATACTGGAGTTATATGATCTCTCTGAGATGTTCCTGAGACCACTCTGGCTGCCATATTTTGTACCCCCACCCCAACTGAGAACACCAACCCCACCCCAACTGAGATCTAGATGTTTGGCCACCAAAATGGAAATTATAAAGAAGGTGGAGGTTGGTGAAAGGAAAAAAAATCATCCCTGGAGACATTTTGGCAGAAGGTTTCAGGTGGTCTCTAGAAGGTTCAAGATATTTTTATTTACTTCTGCAAGGCTTACCTGACCTGATTGTTTCATTTCCCTTCTGCATATTGTAAGTCTTGGATAAAACGTTTGCTAAAACCTGTTGAACTGCTCTTTTTCTGAAGGATAGGACCGATTCCTATTTTTTTCATGTTATTTGTGGCCCCATATTTTCTCTAAGAAGACATCAAATTTGTTCATTGAGGTATGCCTGTATAGAGGTTCTCACAGGTTGTATCAACCTGGGGTATCTTCCAGTGGATGCTTGAGTACTAACACCTTGGCAGGGCTCAATGAGTAAGCTCAAGCCACAGTTTTAATTTCTCTCCCACTTTGTCCCAAGGTAGCAGTACGCAGGAATGTGGCATGAAATTAAAATGGCACATCCATTTTAAGCTCCCACAATGCCCCAGCCAGATGCTGATTGGAAAGGGGAATTGTGGGAAGTAACTAAAAGGGAAGCAATGATCTAGATGGCACTGGCTGAGATTCCATGCTGGGTTTGGCATAGCATAAGCTTTTGCATGCAGAATTGCACAGTAATTACCTATGCAGCTCTTGCATTGAATGATAATGCTGTGCAACTGAACCAAGACATGAAATGTACAATCAAATGCACAGTAGGATGTGCAAGCACTGCCATGTGCAATGTGCAGTTACACCTGGGTGCACAACTTCACATCCACAACCTTGAACTATGTGCAGATAACTCAGCATCATACAAATATGTCCCACTGCTTCTGTAGGGAACTTATTGTGACAGATCCCCTCTCCAGGCTGGCCCCACAGTTCCAAACCCTTGGGCTCCTGTCACTTACCTTGCTCTTTCCCCCTCAGAATCCCTCCCTGGATCAGGTATTTGGGTCTCAATGTGTTTCCTAGTGGATGTGTTCTTCTGTGTGGTGACTGTGGTAAGCGTGACCAGGCTCTCTATCAAAACTTAACAGGAACAGCCAGGCAGTTATAAAAAAAAGAATAAACAAGTGGAGGTTTATTAATAACACAGTTAATAAACAAATTAACCCCTCAATCATTCACAGCTCCCCCAGACCCTATTCAGTTCTTCCTCCCTGACTGATTGTCCTATCTCTAGGGCATCTTTCCCCTATCTCTAGGCCATCTTTCCCCTGTCCCTCTGCAGTCTTTCCCCTATCTTCTAAGGTATCTTTCCCCTGTCCCTCTGCAATCTTTCCCCTATCTCTAGGGTATCTTTCCCCTGTCCTTCTGCAATCTTTCCCCTATCTCTAGGCCATCTTTCCATTGTCCCTTTGCAATCTTTCCCCTCTTTCCACAGAATCCTTTCCCTCTCTTCAATCTCTCTGCCTTCTGTCTGAGAGAAGCCTCAATTTTGTATCCTTTCTCCCCGGTAGTGCCCCCTTCACAGTATTCCCTGGACTATGTTTGGTTGGCACCAACCAGGCTGGCTCAACTCCTACCTTGCCTCTCTCCCACAACAAGGTTTAATGGAGAGAACCTTCAAATGTACACATGCATAAGACACCAACAGAATTCCAGCTAGTTTTCCTTTTTGTTCTCACCTCTGAGATAGGCCACCAAGGATCATCAGTTGCTCTCAAATCTGAAGCTGTCTCTAGTTTCTTGAGAGGTGGGTGGAATTTGGATCAGGACCACAGTGTTGTGGAATGGGAGTCCAGTCTTTCTCTCTATGCCATTGTCCTGACTAAATGCTCCTCCCCACACAAGATGGTGCTCAGGCTGTGCAATGTATGTTCCACCAGAATACTTATGTGAATGACCCAGAATGATGGTGACGTGAGTGGAGACTGCAGGCTCCCAGTCAGTGAAGTGTTGAATACAGTACTAGTTCTGGGTAGCTTTAAAGAAGCTATCCAGGGTGCTGAAACTATTTGGGGGATAGTGTTTGCCACCATGGAGAGCTCCTTTAAACTTGGATTAAGACCTGGAATGGATTCATCATCACACTGACATGGAAACCATCAGCTGGTGCTGGGAAGCAGGGTGTTCTGGGCTATATTGGTTGTTGTTCGAGGTTGTGGTTGCGCCTGCACAGTTGACTCAGTTTGTTTTACTGTGGGACCAAGGGGAACTGCTTATGTAAGGGGGTACTAGAGATCTCCTTACACAAGTGTGCAAAAAGTACAACCACTGGCATAACTTGGAGTTTTGCTAGTGAAATGCCCCCATGGAATTCAAATTTTTGGTTTGCCTTTTGTCATTTTCTAGATTGCAAGCCCTTGGAGGGTAGGAATCTGGCCTCTTGTTTGGTAAACCTTGGTAAAACACCAAGGTTGGGAAACATATGGCTCTCCAGAGGTTGTTGGACTGTGACTCCCAGCGTTCCTCACCATTGGCTATGCTGGAAAGGCCTGTTGGGACTTGCAGTCCAGCCACCTTTGGTGGACTGCATGAATCCTACACCTGCTTGACATGAGTGACACATTTTAAATAGTAACCACAGTAACTCTCTTATCTGGATTGTTCTGGCACTTTTGCACTTCAGAGGACCCGGGTGGAGCCAACTGGATCCAGTGGTGGCTGCGGAGCTGTTGTCCCAGATACAGGAAGGAGAATTCTGGGTAGAAGAGGAGGAATTTTTTGCAGAATTTGATGAGATCATAACCGGGTACCCGATTACAGAAGAAGGGCAGCTGCAGAGCCTTTACACTGGTATGATACAACCCCAAAGAGGCTTTTATCCCCCTTAACTAGATTGCTGAGGGTCCTGTCCTCTCAGTAATATTTTTCATTTTACATCTGCTCTCCTTCTCTCACCTCCACACTCTGCCTCGTGTCTTATTTGCAAGAATGTTAAAAAGCGCACCCTAAGTATTACACATGAATAGCATTTTAACCCCATCATTCCACAATGTTATCTTGTGGGTGGCACTTACAGGATGTGGGCTTTTTGGGTTAAATATGAAATAGTGGCACAGAACACAACAAAACCCAAAATCCACAGAAGATCAATACTTTTATTGGCCTGCCAAAATGCACAAAATACATCGTGCAAGCTTTTAGAGCTCCACTGACTTCTTCACCAGGCAAAAGATGTTAAAAAATCATGCAGGAGAGGAAAAGTGATGATGTCACAGGCCTACATTTTGTATTAAATGTTCTTTCTGTTGTAGCCCAGTTGTTCTGGAGGGATCTCAAAGCAGACAGAGGCCACTGCTGCTAATAAAGTTTAAATTTTACCGTCTTGACTCAGTCCCCACACGGCCAAGGAGGGGAGAGGCCTCTGCCTGCATTAAGATCCCTCCAAAACAACAGAAAAAATAACTATGTGCCCCAACACCTCTTCTTTTTTCTGGTCAGAGAAGAAAATTAACACTTATTCTTTACACAATGGTATATTTACACAGTTTGAGTCATCATACCTATTTTTTTCAGTTAACTCACAGTGTTTCTGAGTGCAAAGTGGTCTTGTCATAAGTTTACCCAGATTGTGCTGTGGATCACAATACACCAATTTAATTGATCCATTTCTCACTGCTTGATGTATGTTGCAGTACTTTATATCTACATGTTTGCTATATGCTTTCACTCTTTTGGAATGGGCCATGTGGATAGTGTTTGTTTATCTTCATTGACTTTCACTGGTTGATTGACTTGCACATTTAGAAGGAGATAACAGTGTGAAACAAAATGGCCTTGCTCCTTTTTCTTTTCAGTATCTAGAAAAAATAACTACATGCTACAACACACTCTTCTTACGATTTCCAGTTTGGTGGCCAAACTTACAGATCTATGTTTTTTAAAAAAATCTTGATTAATATTCAAATGTATAATAAAAATAAGTAACAAACAACAATTCACTGTTTTCTAATCAACAATCGTAACATTCATACATTCATACCTCACATAACAAAATAAATTATGAAGAGAAGAAAGAAGAAAAAATGACGTCAGTAGAAAACGTTATATTCCAAACAGTGCCTAATGACACAGATTGGGTATAAGAAGAGTAGAAAAGAAAAGGAAACACCAACATACCCACTTCTCATCCTTATGTTTTTTTCAACATGCCTTTGAGGCAGGCTTATCTACTTTCATCTTTTCTCTTTGTTTTGCTGTTAATGCATATATAGTAGTAAGGGATGCTGGAGGCCGCTGCTGTTTACCTTTCCTTTTGTGGAGAGGCACACATGGCTACAGTAGGGTTGGCTAGAGTAGAATCCTGGTCTTTTACAGCTTAGGCTTTGTTCATTGCATTGTTTATTGAAGACATGCTGCTGCAACCTGGCATTGAAAGTCTGTGATTGTCTAGCCCTCCCTCACCATCCTCCCAAAGTAGAGGGATCTTGTAACTGAAAGAAAGAAGTTGTAGCATAAGCTTTCGTAGACTTAGTCTACTTCCTCAGATGCATGGAGTGGACTAGTGCCTAGGAATAGATCCTATAATCTGTTGGTATAATAAGAGCAGTGCTGTGATGCTTGTCTGTATTTCCATCTTTCCCAACAGACAGGGTGCTGAGCCATACTCAGAAACTATACGGGTCTTGGGTGAGAGGCCAGTCTGCAGGCGGCTGCCGGAACAACAGCACCTACCCTACAAACCCTAAGTTCTGGCTCAGGGTCTGTGAGCAGAGTGAGGTGTGTATCGCCCTCCTGCAGAAACACCGGAAGTATAGCACGGACTGGGCAGGCCGAATTCGGAACTGGCCCCGTTTTGTGGAAGCGGATCCATCAGTGGCTGATGGTATCCGAGGGAAGAATTACCACGCTGTGGGGCTGCATCTATGGAAGGTAACAGGAAGGTTAGCTGGGCAGGGTGGGGGCTAATGGGTCAATTTTTTGAAGTGTAAAAACTAAATTTCTAACTTTCAAGATGTCATGTGGACGCTTGTTTTCTGCTGCTCTAGAGACCAGAATGCAGACCAATGGATTTGAATGACAAGCAAAGAGATTCCACTTAAACATTAGGAAGGTCTCTTTTTTTTTAAGTGTAAGAACTATTTGACAGTGGAATAGTCTGCCTTGGAGAGTGCTTGACTCTCTATCTTTGGAGGTCTTTAAATGGAGGCTGGATGAGCATCTTTGAGGATGTTTATTTAGTTGTATATTCCTTTATGGCAAGGGTTGGACTAGATGGCCCTGGTGATCCCTTCTATGATTCTAAGATTGTAGAGAAGTGTAGAATCATGAAATAAACCATTTGACTGATTCCTCCCCTTCCTGAAGTGCTGTGTTACCTCTTTTAAAGTTTGAGGGTGATAATACTTGAATAAGAGTATTGTGGGATGTCTCAAACCATTGGTGTTCTGCATTTGCATCTGCCGATGATGTTTTTAAATAGGATAAAGTTTATGGTTACTCATGCTCTATTTGTTTTCCTGTTTTGTAGCCAGAGTTGACTGGGGGATTCTGAGTGATATAATCCCCAAAGGTAACTTTCCCAAGTGCCCATTTGGATGGGGGATGCAAGAGCAAAATATTGTAAATAGCCTAACCTGGACATGGTATCCATGACCTACCTTGACAACTCAGCTCCTCCAAACAATTTTGTAAAATCAGAACTATTTCCACATTTAGATGCAGAGAATAATGTGGATTTCCCCCCTTTCTCTCTCTTTTGCTCTCTCTCTCTCTCTCTAGGTTGAAAAGAAACAGTTTAACCTTCCAAAGACTCTCTCCACGCCCCCAATTTCAGGCACTGTTTGTCATTCCTACAACCGGGAAGTGCACCTGCATTGCGACCTCTCTCCTGGGTATTACCTTGTTGTCCCAAGCACCTTCCTGAATGATGCTGAAGGAAACTTCCTCCTTCGGGTCTTCTCTAGTGGACGAATCTCCCTCAGGTGTGTCCAACAGAAGGGCTGTGAGGGATTGGATAAGGTAGAGGTATTCTTACCAGTCACTGATGTTAGTGGAAGGCAGTGAATCCTCTCTGGATTTTAGTCTGAACTTAACCAGAGCTAACCAAGGTGCGGAACCCGACACACAAGAAAAATAGGTTCAGTATCCTGGATTGTTGTTGTGTGCCTTCAAGTTGTTTCTGACTTACGGCAACCCTAAGGTGAACCTATCATGGGGGTTATTTGGCAAGATTTGTTCAGAAGGGGGTTGCCTTTGCCTTTCTCTGAGGCTGAGAGAGTATGACTTGCCCAAGGTCACTTAGTGGGTTTCCATGGCTGAGCAGGGATGTGAACCCTGTTCCAATTCTCTTTTTTATTCATTAGCGCAATAATAATAGTGATGTTTACCATCCTCCAACTATGTATTGCAATCTAGAGAAATATCTCTTATTGGGATAAATCTTGTGGGTTTTAGTGTCATATGGGGTGTTGGCCTCCCTCTGAGGATGAGAGAGTGTGACTTGCTCAAGGTCACCCAGTGGGTTTCCATGGCCAAGTGGAGATTTAAAGCTTCTTCTAAAGTTTAAACAAACCTGGAGCAGGTTCACCATCTCATTGATTGCCCCCACTCCTGGAACCAAATACTCTGTAGGAGGACCAGACCTGAATGAAATCCTCATAGAAGGTGCAAGTAATGTGTGTGAGGCTTGATGTAGTGAGGTCTGTGTGGAATGCGTCAACCCCCAGGACTGACAGAAGCTACTCACCCATGATGTAGCTGTGAAAAAAATTGTGGAAGACAAGTTGGACCCCCTGAAGTAGCTGAAAGGCAACTGGCCACAAAGCAGAACAGACGTCCCACAGCACTACTTTCTAGGTTCATCCCTCTAGAAAGGACTGGAGCCACCAGCGCACCTTGCCTCTAAGCTCCATCCCATTGAGATGGGCCAGGACAATACCTTTCCCAGTGCCAAACCAACCAGGAGCTTGGGAAGCAGTTGCTTTGTGTTGCCTTTGGGATCCAAACTCCGACGAGAGAAACATCACAGCCCACAGCCATTTCTCCTTTTCTCTTTTGTTTCTGCCTTTTCCTCCTATCCTGCCTGGTCTTCCTTGCATCCTCACCTTCTCTTTTTTTCCGGTAGTGAGATAAAACTGCCTTCACCTGACAACGCTGTCCACGAGGAGCTTCCCGGAGGCGAGTGGGAGACAGCCCGGCTGGAGGGATGTTGGAGAAAAGGGCAGAACGCAGGGGGCAGCAGGAACTTCCCCTCCTTCCACACCAATCCCTGCTTTCCTCTGTTGGTCCCTCCAACAGTGGGGCAAAGAAGTGTCCGGGTTGCCCTCCACCAGCACTGCCCAGACAACAAATGCCACCCAATTGGGTTTCATATCTTTCAGGTCAGTGGTTGCGGAGCAACTCTAATTAATTAATTAATTAATTAATTAAATATCACAGTTTTCTCTCAGTATGGGACCCAAGATGGTTCGTAATGTAGTTTAAAACAAAAAGACACCTTGAAAAAGCCCAACCATCTTAACAAAAGAGTTAAAGAACAATTAAATGATTAAATAATCAAACTACTACAAACTATTCAAACTCCAGGAAAAGAGATTCCACCTAACATTAGGAAGAACTTCCTGATGGTAAGAATTGCTCAAAGTGGTGGGCCTTGGACTAGTGATCCCTGAGCCATTGGTGCTGATTCCTGGAGATTCTCCAAGAAAGAAAGAGGCAATTCTAGCCAATGGCCACAAATATGGTACTGCTCCTTTGCCTTCAAGAAAGTCCCCCATGATATTCTTGGATTTAAGCTAGTAAAATGTGGGCTAGATAATGCTACTGTTAGGTGGATTTGTAATTAGTTGACCGATTGAACCCAAAGGCTCCTCTTCATCCTGGAGAAGTGACCAGTGGGGTGCCACAGGGTTCTGTCCTGGGCCCAGTGCTATTCAACATCTTTATCAGTGACTTGGATGAGGGAATAGGAGAGGTAGCTAATTACCCCAGAGGAGAGGATCAGAATTCAAAAAGATCTTAACAGATTGGGGAGCTGGGCCAAAACAAACCAAATTTCAAAAGGGAGAAATGTAAGTACTACATTTAGGCAGAAAAAAATGAAATGCAGAGATATAGGATGAGTGACACCTGTCTTGAAAACTTTACATGTGAAAGGGATCTAGGAGTCTTAGTGGACCACAAGCTGAACATGAATCAGCAGTATGATGTGGAAGCTAAAAAAGCCAATGCAATTCTAGGCTGCATCGATAGGAGTATAGTGTCTAGATCAAGGGCAGTGATAGTGCCACTCTATTCTGCTTTGGTGAGACCTTATAAATACTGTGTCCAGTTCTGGGCACCACAATTCAGGAAGGATATTGACAAGTTGGAATGTATTCAGAGGAGGGTGACTAGGATGGTAGGAGGTCTGGAAACCACGTCCTATGAGGAGCAGCTTAGGAAGCTAGCTATGTTTAGCCTGGAGAAGAGAAGGTTAAGAGCTGACATGGTAGCTAGGTTTAAATACTTGAAAGGATGTCATATTGAAGATGGAGCAAGCTTGCTTTCTGCTGCTTCAGAGACTGGGACATGGAGCAATGGGTTCAAACTACAGGAAAAGAGATTCCACCTAAACATTAGGAAGAACTTCCTGATCGTAAGAGCTGTTCGGCAGTGGCATGCACTGCCTCGGAGTGTGGTGGAGTCTCCTTTGGAGGTTTTTAAACAGAGGCTGGATGGCCATCTGTTGGGAATGCTTTGATTGTGTATTCCTACAAGGCAGGGGGTGGACTTGATGGCCCTCGTGGTCTCTTCCAACTCTATGATTATGTGACCTTGGCGGTGTGTGTGTGTGTGTGTGGATTGCTGGTTCCTTCCTTCAGATAGCTTAAGAAGTACTGCTGTATACAATCTTGGCTAGGAGTGTCTCTCTGGGGTCCCAGGCAAGGGTCCCTTTCCCATCAGTATTACCTGAACTTCTAAGCAACCACTCCTGGCAGCCCATCTAGAGACCAAGATCTTATAGACACTCTTACAGATCATAAAGTTTCTCCTTTTCCTGGCTGTGTGACTGCAGCTTGACAGCTCTGGGGTTCACCTCCATAGCGAATCAGTGGTGGGGGCAGGGATTGAACAGTGCCCAGACACTCTTCTGCTGCAGTTGTGTAACTGGGGAAAAAGAAGCACCCTTAACTGTCCTAGACTTCCTGCATACTCAGTGGAGGCCCAGAGAGAGAAGATTGTTCCTTTTTCCTGGCTGTACAGCCACAGCTGCGCAGTGTCTGGGTACCACTCAAACCCCTCTCCTTTTACTCACTGGCCATGGGGGTGCACATCAGCTCCATCAGACTGCTGCTGTATGGTGGGTGGTGGTAAGGATTGCACAAGGAAGTACTGGATACCTCCTTCCACAATACCCCAATAGTACTTACACTGGGTCATCCCGAATTGGGCATCTACAGCATTCTGGCCTAAACATTCTGTATGACTTCAGCCAAGGTTGAGAGATGAGATAGACTTCAGGATGGTTGGTTTTCTGCGACTGTTGTACTCTGCTTATGACTATCAATTTTTTTGGAATGGTTCTGGATCAATAAAAGTTGGATTAAGTTTCATATCTCCCTGTACTGGAGTGTCGAATGATACTTGGAACTTACTCTTTGGTGGGGTTCAGATGTCATGGAAAAAATATGAGTGGCATTTTCTGCAATTAAGAATTCACACTGGAGTTTGAGCTTCTGGATGTATGACAGGCAAATCATGGTTTTAAGTTGTTTGTCTGACGTTGTTTCCCACCTTCTGAGGTCTCTGCTTCATGAATTCATTCCTGTCTCTGTGATGGAACTTCCCCTTCAGGCAAACTAAGTCCTAACTAAGGTTTGTCAGTGAAATCAGGCATAACAACAAGCCACAGGTAGTACAAACCATGGTTTGCAAAACAACTTTAGCCTGAGGTTTCAGGTCCAGATTTTTTTAAAGCCTGAATTGGCCAAAGTTGGTGGGCTGGATGAGGTTCAAAATTTGTGCCATGACTGGATTTAAACATCAGTTGGGTTGATAACCAGAAATATATCATAAATGGAAAATATTCTTATCAGTCTATGATGGTTTCAGGTTCCCACTGATAACAACAATGTCAAAATGCCTTCAGAAGCTTTCTTGCACATGGAGCCAGTGGTTAGTTGTGTACCTCACAGCTACTCGCAAGAAGTAAGCCAGCTATGCCGACTGTCTTCAGGAAATTACGCCATTGTTCCGTCAACATACTTGCCTGATACGGAAGGCATCTTCACGATTATTGTAGCCACCAAAATAGACAGGTAAAGCTACTTTTACTTCTCTTCAAATACATTAATGTATTTATCAGCAAAACTAGGACTTGAGTCACCTTATATTATATTATATTATATTTTATTGTATTATGTTATATTTTCGTTCAGGGCATTTACTTACTACTCGACCCATCAGGGGCCCTGAAGTGATGGTGCAATTCATACAACACTTCAAAAACATTAAATGAATAACTAAAAAGCCAATTAAAAACATTCCAAACTCTTCTTTAAAAATGCAGTTGGACCCCTGCATCCACAGAAGCAATATCCACGGTTTCAGTTACCCACGGGACACAAAATAGGCACACATGCCATAAAGTCATGTTGGAAAATGTCTAGAGAGGCATCCTCTCTAGGCATCTTCTAGACAACCCATGTTTGTACCCAATGTACTTTATTTTAATAGGGTTCGCTGTTATCTGTGATTTCTGATATCCACAGTAAGACTGGGAACTGAACCCCCATGGATATGAGGGTCCAACTGTAATTCTAAAATTGAGCCAACAGTTTAAAAAATAGGCACAGCAGACACCTTTAATTTTAAGAATCAAAGGCCAGATGAAACAGCACAGTCTTTACTACCTGCTAGAAACTCAGAAGGGATGGAGCCAGCCCAATCTCTGTCGGGAGGGAACTCCACAGTTGAGGTACTTCTACAGAGAAAGCCCTGTCCTTTGTACCTACCAGCCTAGTTTCATGGGATGATGGGATGATGTAACAGGGGCCCTGCTGATGGTCTTAGATTTTGGGCTCACATATATGGGAGGAGAGAGCCAACATGGTATAGTGGTTTGGGTGTTGGACTATGACTGGGAATGGTGGCACAGTGGTTAAATGCCAGTCCTGCAAGCCACCACGTTGCAAGTTCGATTCCAGCGGGCTCCAAGGTTCACTCAGCCTTCCATCCTTTCGTAGGTCGGTAAATTGAGTACCCAGCTCGTAGGGGCAATTAGCTAACACGCATTGGAAACTGTTTAATGTAGTGTAGATGTGTAAATAGCTATTGCTTAAAACAATTTGTAAGCCGCTCTGATAGCCTTGTGGCTGAAGAGCGGGGTATAAATAACTAAATAAAAAAAATAATAAAATAAAAAAAATAACCAGGGTTCAGATCCCTGCTCAGCCATGGAAACCCACTGTGTGACCTTTGGCAAGTCTCAGCCTGAGAGGAAGGCCATGGCAAACCCCTCTGAAGAAATCTTGGCAAGAAAACCCCATGATAGGTTCACCTTACGGTCACCATAACGTTGTCAGAAACGCATTGACAGCACACAACAGTAACAACAACAACACATGGGAGGAAGCAGTCTTTCTTTTCACACAACCCCTTCATTTTTGCTCAAACCTTTCCCGTGACAAAAATGCAGTTTTTGTTCTCTGCTGCCCCAGAGGGTAGGACCAGGTCTAATAGTTTGAAGTTACAGGAGAGTAGATTTTGATTGAACATTAGAAGGAACTTCTTGACAATGAGAGCGGTTCAACAAGGCAACCAATGACCTAGAGAGATGGGGAGGTCTCTTTGTCCAGACAATTTCAAAAAGAGGCTGGACAGCTGCAGCTGGGGTTCCTGCATTGAGAAGGGGGTTGGAGTTCATGGCCTTTGGGACCCATTCCAATTTGTTGAGCCTATGAAATGAGTGTGTATCCCGGTGGACAATGAGAAGCCTAACATACCGCTTTCGGTTCTCTAAAGAACTTTCTCCAGCCTATGCATGACCACCCCCCAGTGTTTTCTAGGTCAGAGGTTCTCCAGATGTTTTGGATTTCAGCTCTGAGAAGCCCCAGCCATACTGGCCAATGGTCAGGGATTCTGGGAGCAGAAGCCCAAAACATCTGGAGAAATTCACTCATTCAGCCACAGCCAGTTGGCCTACTCCAGAACCTGAAAAGGTTACTTTTTAAGACTACCAGAATTTCCCAGCCAGCATGAACCCTGGCTATGAGAAGCTAATGGCCATGCAGGATGGTTGATTATAAATCCTACATGCTGTGTGCTACAAAATAACCTCTTCCCCCAGCCTCTAGCTGTGTGGTAGGCAGAAAGGGGCCTGAATTAAACCCCAAGCCATGTCTTTTGCAATAATAATGTGTTTGTGTTTGCTGTTGCATAGGAAAAGCATTCGGAGCAAGGAGACCTTGGGTCAAAGGTTGCAAGAGGTGAGTGTCGGGTTTAATGAGTAATGTTTAAATCTGGGCTTTAATTTTTTGTTAAAGAACTTACCATTCCAACATATTATTCCAAGAAGACCAGTTTTTTTCAGACATCTAACATGGTGGGAACAAATATTACTGTTTGAAGGAATTTGGTTGTAATCCTAAGCATACTTACTGCGGAATAATTCAACTGAACTCCTTGGGGACTTTATGGAATGTGTGTTTTTGTGTGTATAAACCAGACCCTGCTGCTTATATATACTGCTCATAGTTCCAAATGATGATTTGGAGCCATGATTATACTAATATGCTGGTCTGTGAACTGCTAATTTGGCTGTGGGATAAGTCCAAACTTCTGAAAACAATAGTGACTGCTTGCTATTCATTCCCTTCCATTTTTGTGGCTGGTCTTCTGAAACACAGGTTGTCCCTCATTTGCATGGGACTGGTATCTGTGGTTTCAGTTATCTGTTGGCTGAAAAATATGGTCTCTAGGCATTTTCTAGGTCCTCCAGCACAACTCTATGGTAACTTCTGCCAAAATTAAGCTAATACACATTGGAAATTGCTTAATGCAGTGTAGAACTGTAAATTGCTATTGCTTAAAACAAATTGTAAGCCACTCTGATAGCCTTTGTGGCTGAAGAGCGGGGTATAAAAACCTAATTAATTTTTTTTAAAAGTTACCATAGAGTCATGCTGGAAATGCCTAGAGAGATGTCCTCTCTAGGCATTTCCTAGGTCCTCCAGCTCGATTTTATTTGACTGGCTTTACATGGCTTTGTTTTTGTTCCCTCTCCCTTTCTGCAGATGTCCTTTAAAGCTGTGATGAAAATGTAGTTTGGAATTCCCGCATCCAGCATTGGAGGAAAAAGCAGCAGGAAAGTAAAATTGGCCAAGTCGTTTTCTCTTGGAAATGAAACGATGCAAAGGAATGTCAGACCTAGTGAATTTTTGGGGTGCAGTAGCCTCCAGCTCCCTTTTCCAATTTTTCTGTAAAAACAAACTCACATCCCTCCTGATTTTTTTAAAAAAATAATATGCCCATTTGAACTTCAACCTGTGTTAAGATCGCTTGCTGTGTGTTTGTATGGACTTTGCTCTGTGTGCTTCTGCTGCCCCATCCCTGTTCCTCCTGCCTCCTGATTATCAGTGGAAGGATAATGTAATACCTGTGCAGTGTTCAAATTGTTTTCAGTTCATCGTTGATAATACGCTTCCTCTCTTTCTCTGTGTGTCTAGTGTGTGTTCATAGTGAAAACCACTTGTGGTTCATGAGGAAGCTTGAGAAAGTGATGGTAGGGAAAAGGAGACTTGGGAGAAAAAGGGAAGGTTGTTACAGGAACTTTTTTTTTTAAAGCAGAAGAACGGAATGTAATAGCTGGATTTGTATTTTGTTTATGCAAGATTCTTCTAGGCTTGGTCAGAGCTTGGCAGTTACTCTCCACCCCTTTTGACTATAACTCTCTGAACCTGCCAGCCTATTTTTTTTAAAAGTGCAACTTGGGGATTCTGGAAGTTGTAGTCCAAAAAGTAATGTTCCCAAGCTCCGGGTACTAATCTGCATGCAGCTGCACACTGCTTGCCTAGTACTTGACAATCTCTATTTTTCCCCAGCTCTTTGTTGTTAACGGCCATCACGTCAACCTCAGCTTCTGGCAACCCCATGAATGAGAGATCTCCAGGTCACCCTTTCCTCAACAGCCCTGCTCAGGCCTTGCTGACTCAGGGCAGCCATGGCTTCCTTGATGGAATCTCTCCATCTAGAATGAGGGCCTCCTCTTTTCCTACTGCCTTCTACCAGTGGCATCACTAGGGTTGGTGTCACCCAGTGCCGTAACTCATGGTGTCACTCCCCCTTGAACTCCTCCCATACCAGACCATACCGAACTCTTAGTAATGTGTTTTGTACTAACGTTATTCATAAATTGTAATTCCCATATATCACTGAATGTGAGCCATGTGGCCAAGCAAGGCTGCCACACATGCTACAATGTGACAACGAGGCTATGGGTGGCTCCCCTACCAGAACTGATGCTGACCAGGCCCAGGCCCTGGCCCTGCTCTCCCCCATCTCTTTCCCCAAAAAGCAACAAAACAGAAGACCTTGCTTAACAAGAAGAACAAAATGACACACACACCATGTTGTGACGCCCCTTCCCTGCTTTACCGGTAAAGTGCCTGGCTGCAGTAAAGTCCCCGGCTGCAGAGAAGGGCCCCGGCCAGCAGCTCAGTCATGTTCCTCAAGCACGCTGGCCTCTTGGCTCCCTCTTTCCCAGCCTTGTTGTGGGTGAGGAAGCAGGAGGGTGCTCACTTTGAGACAGCTCAGCTCTGTCTTTTTCTTACACAAATGAATGCACTGCGGCTCTGAAGCTCTGCTCCTCGTCGCCATTGATGCTGTGCAGCCTGAGCAGCAGATACTGGGCTAGTTGGGCAGGAACTCCAGTGAGCCTAGCCTAGGGCAGTGAATCTGATTCCTCCAGCCAGCCAGAACAACCAATCAGATCCATAGACTGTCCCGCTCATATTAGAGCACAGTGTTTGCATAGGAAACAAGCTGTTGAAAACATGGTGATGTGTTGTGGTGTCTACTGCTCCCGGAAACTGGGTTATTCATTGGTCATGGTGTCACCCTGGTGCGGCCCGCACCCCCTACCGACACCACTACTTCTACCTTACCAATCATGGTTTTTTCTAGTGAGTCATGTCTAGTGAATCATGAGTCATGTCACGATATGGCCAAAGTACAACAGTCTCAGCTAAGTCATCTTGGCTTCTTGAATTTGGGATTTATTTGCTCTAGGATCCATTGATTTGAATTTTTAGCAGTCTTTTCCAGCACTACATTTCAAATGAGTTGATTTTCTTCCTATTAGCTTTCTTCACTGTCCAGCTTTCGCAGCCATACACAAAAATGGGAAATATGATGGCATGGACCATCCTAACTTTAGTATTAAATTATATATCTTTGCACTTCAGGATCTTATCTAGATCCTTCATAGCTGCTCTTCCAATTCCTAGCCTTAGCTGATTTCTTGGTTGCAGTCTCCATTCTGATTAATGAATATGCCAAGGTATGGAAAATCTTGAACTATTTCAATGTCTTCATTGTCTGCTTTAAAGGTATGGAAATCATCTGTGGTCATTATTGTTGTTTTCTTAATGTTCAGCTGTAAACCTGCCTTTGCACTTTCTTCCCTTACTTCGGTAAGCATTCCAGATCTTTACTGTTTTCTGCTAGTAGTAGGGTGTCATCTGCATATCTTAAATTGTTGATGGTCCTTCCTCCAGTGTTCATGCTTCCTTCGTCCAAGTCTAATCCTGCTGTACGTATGATATGTTCAGTATACAAATTAAACAAATAGGGTGATAAAATGAAGCCTTGCCTGACCCCCTTGCCAACTGGAGACCATTCCGTTTCTCCATATTCTATCCTAACAGTAGCCTCTTGCCCTGAGTATAAGTTACACATCAGGCCAATCAAAGGTGGCACACCCATATATTTAAGAGTGATCCATAATTTTTCATGATCTATACAGTCAAAGGCTTTGCTATAATCTATAAAGCACTGACTGGTTTGCTTTTGAAATTCTTTAGTGCACTCCATTATCCAACATATGTTTGCAATATGATCCCTAGTGCCTCTTCCTTTCCTGAACCCAGCTTGGACATCTGGCATTTCTTGCTTCATATATGGTATAGGTCTTTGTTGTAGAATTTTGAGCTTCACTTTGCTTGCATGAGAAATTAATGCAACAATCCTGTGATTACTGCAATCCCTAGTGTCCTCTTTCTTGGCGAATGGAATGTATATTGAGCCTTTGAAATCTCTTGGCCATTGTTTTATTTTCCATATTTGTTGACAGGTTTTAGGTAGAAGTAGAATAGATTCTGTCTCTGTAGATTGAAGTAGCTCTATTGGTATGCCATCTGTTCCTGGTAATTTCATTCTCCCAAGTGCTCTGAGTGAATCTTCCACTTCATTTTCTAAGATTGGAGGTTCATCGTCACATGGTTCTTCCTAGGATGAATCTGTCTTCATCACTTTTACATAGTTCTGTGTACTGTTTACATCATCTTTTTATTTCTACTTGGTCATGTAATGGGTTCCCCTGCTGGTCACAGAGCACCTCTGTCCTTGGTTTAAATTTCCCTTTGATTTCTCTTGTGGAAGAGATCTCTTTTCTTCCTTTTTTGTTGTTATCTTTTATTTCTCTGCATTGATTATTATAGTAGTTCTCCTTGTCCCTGCACACAAGTTGCTGAACAGTTGCATTCAGGGTTCTGTCTCTATTTCTGTCACCTTTTACTTTTGCTGCTTGTCTGTCCATAACTGCTTGAAGAGTTTCACTTGTCATCCACTGAGGCTTGTCTTTCTTTGTGCTAAAGATAATGTCTTTTGTATTCCTCCCTGACAACGTCTCTGTCTTCAGCCCAGAGTTCTTTTGTCTCCTGGTCAATTAGGCTCAATAGTGCTTTACTCTAAAATTTTTGATATTAGTAGTTCATGATCTGTGCCACAATTTGCTCTGATCTTGTTTTTGCAGAGAATAGAGTTTTTCCAGCTTCTGTTTCTAATTATGTAGTCTATTTTATTTTTGTATTGGCCATCCGGTGATATCCATCTCTGGTTATATGAAGAAAGTGTTTGCAATGAATAGATTTTTGGCCTCGCAAAACTGTATCAGTTGCTCTCCTGCTTCATTTCTTGATCTTAGGCCAAATTTCCCCACAATCTTTGATTCTGCTCTGTTTCTTATTTTTGCATTCCAATTGCCTATGATGAATAAGAAGTCCTGTTTTGGTATGTGATCAATTTCCTCTTGGACTCTACCATAGAATCTTTCAATTTTTTCTTCTCTATGGAGGCAATAAATACAGAAGACTTGAGTCTTTGGATCAGGGGGCCACACATGATTTGTTCCATATTCAACCTTCCTCCATTTTTGGTATCCATGAGTTCTTCATGCTGAGCTCTTCTGCTGACGAGGTAATATATAATGAAGATGATAGTGGGGAAAAAGAAAGGAGTTTGGGACTATCCACCCGTGGTTGGCAGCTTCCATGTCAGCTAGGCGGTGAAACTGTTCTTGGTTTTATTTCCAGCCTTTAAATGACAAGGTACAGAACCTGTTTTATTGGTGGGAATCAGCACCTTGACCAGCTCCATTGAAGTCTGACATGAAACCCACAGTGGAGTCACTAAACAGATTCAGCACCTTGAATCGTTCCATTAAAGTCTCAAATGAAACACACAGGGGACTCACTGCACCATAGACATAAAAGCCACTGGCTGTGCCACCTAAACTATTTATTTATGTATTTATTTATTCATTTGTTGGCTTTATATCCTGCCTTCTCCCAAAATGGGATTCAAGGCAGCTTACAATAATTTCAAAGATACAACTAAAACATTAATTACACATGTTAAAAAAGAATTTAAATATCGCCATTATTAAAACACAATTATAACGGTTGGAAACACAGCATAGTTGAAGACATAGTTTCATTAAAACACTGGGGAAAAACAGCACACCAACTACACATGTACACACCACATAATTCCATAATTAAAATTCATAATTCAAAAGACTGCCTAAATAAAAATGTCTTCACCTGTGGTGAAAAGAGTGCAGGGCCTCTGGGCCTCCTGTGGGAGTTCCACAATCTGGGGACACCCATGGAGAAGGCTCTCCCAAGTCCTCACTGGCCATGTCTGTGAAGGTGCAGGACTGAGAGAGCTAAAAAACCAGCTAAACTGACTCACGTATCCTCCTTATTCCTCCCATGTTGAATTTCCGTGGCACTCTCTCAGCCTCCCTTTCCATAGTGTTCACGTCTTGCACTCTGGCCTTCACCTTTGAGGTCCAGGACTTCTCTTTGCTTGAACTGGTGTCATGTTCACCAGGTAGGCTTAAGTGACACCTGAAAGATAGCCTCTTCCCCAGTGATGTCATCAGCACCAGCGCTATACTGTACTAGTTACCTGGGTAGGTAATATCAAATACGGTCTTCCAGTGACTGGGGCATAATCTTTTTTGAATATTTAAGTATTAAATGAATTAAAACAAGGAAGCTTGTTTCAGAAGACCTGAAGACAGAAGTGACAAATGACCTCCTGTAAAAGGTGGAAACGATGATCAGGATAAGGGGGCAGGAATTATGTGGATTCCGAAGGAAATATAATTTAAAGTTATTATTGGGTGGGGGTTTATTGCTCCTCTGTGTGCAAGAAACCAGCTCAAATAGATTGTTCCCCTGCCCTGCATTTCCTTGAAAAGTGTTTTTAAGTGCGATTTTTAAATATTTTATTTTTTTTAAATAAGCAAGGTGGTGGTAGAAATGTCTTTTGAAAATAAAATAAAATGTTTGATGGCATCCTGTAAGCAGTTTTTATCGGTCTTGATTTTTTAATGCATCATCTCTATTGTTGTTGTTGTTACTGAAAATCACCTTTCATATCCAAGTATATAACCAATCCCCCGCAGGTATGTGTGCTACTTTATACTGTATATATTCATGTATAAGTACTGTATAGTAAACTTAGTCAAAAAATTGACCCAAAAACCTGGCTCAACTTATCCATGGGTTAACGTAATTAGTGTACCTTATCAAAAAAGGAACCATCTGCTTCTCTAAGTAGAGTGCTGAAAGGCAAGAGCTTAGTCCTTCCCAGGAGAACCTAAGAGAAGCACCAATCCCCTCTGCTCTCTCCTCCACAGTGCTACTTGTGGCCTCTTTGAATTCCCGGGAGTAAAATGGCGGCCATGGCTCTTTGGCTCTTCCCCTGAAAGAAGCTCTGGAAGGGTAGAGGGGGTTGGTGCTTTCTTTAGGTTCTTCCGGGATGAACTAAGCTCTCATCTTTTGCCACTCAACTCAGAGAAGGGAATAGCTCGTTTTTTAAAAAATAAGGGTTAATACTGTTCCTTAACTTTTATCAAAAAAAGGAACCACCTCTCTCTGAGTAGAGTGGTGAAAGGCCTTTTTGAATGCCTGGGCGGGAAAATGGCAGCAGCCGGGGGTGGCTGGCACCCTGAGGCAGTGCTGGTGCTTCCCCCTCTCGATGGAATGACCCTCAACCAATCCACAGGTCATATCAAAATCCATAATTTTGGTTCCCAAATCTGTCCTCAACATATAAATGAGGTCAACTTATACATGAGTCCATATGGTGCTTACACTGGTTCAAGCCAAGATCCTAAGACTGTGAAGGCTTTCATGGCCGGCATTCATAGGTTTTCCTTGGTTTTTTTCCAGGCTGTGAGGCTGTGTTCTGGAATTCTGCACGATCTTAGATTAAATGCTCCTGTTTCTGGAAGGCCCAGGAGTTTGATGGAGAGCTTATATATAAACAAACAGCATCATGAAGACCAAGAAGCTATCTAAACAAGTCCAGGAAAGAAACTATTCCAGAACACGGCCTCACAGCCCAGAAAAAAACCAAGGAAAACCTTTGGTGCAGCCTTTTGAGTTTGAAGTCAACATGGATGCTCATGGGGCCTCTGAGAGGAGGGCATTTCAGGGCTGGGGTGTCACAGCCGAGAAGGCTGCCTTCTACATCTGCATATTATATATTACTCCCATTGGTGGGACACAGAGATCTCTGTCCTTAGACAGGTGAGAAGCAGTCCTTCAAATATGGAGTTCCTCAGCCCATTGGGGCTTCAAATGTCATCCAGCACTCTGAATTCAAGACTGGAAGTGTATTGACAGCCGGGGTGATTCCTTTAAAACCTGTGTCAGGTGGTTTTTGTAAGTTGTTCCTGTCAGCACCCTAACTGCTGCATATACTGCCTTACACGAGTGTTCACCCTCCACATTTTATTGTGTTCACAACCTGAAATTTAAATCTATTTAGCTGGTATTGTTACCACTTGATGTACACAAGATACTCAGTACTGTGAAGGTACAAAATATTTATATTGTGGCACAGAAGTAAACAGAAACAAACTAGCACTTGTTCATCCCCTTTGAGCTGACATGCTTAAATAATCTCTGGTGAAACCTACTGCCTCCACAACTCAGCTAAGTATTTGAATGGAGTCCACTTAGAGTCATAGAATCTTAGAGCTGGAAGGGACCACAAGGGCCATCCTAGAATCATAGAATCATAGAATCATAGAATTGCAGAGTTGGAAGAGACCACGAGGGCCATCCAGTCCAACCCCCCTGTCACGCAGGAAATCCTGATCAAAGCATCCCCGACAGATGGCCATCCAGCCTCTGTTTAAAGACCTCCAAGGAAGGAGACCCCACCACGCTCTGAGGGAGTGTGTTCCACTGCCGAACAGCTCTTACTGTCAAAAAGTTCCTCCTAATGTTGAGGTGGAATCTCTGTTCCTAGAGCTTGCACCCATTGCTCCGTGTTCCAGTCTCTGGAGCAGCAGAAAACAAGCTTGCTCCATCCTCAGCGTGACATCCCTTCAAATACTTAAACAGGGCTATCACATCGCCTCTTAACCGTCTTTTTTCCAGGCTAAACATACCCAGCTCCCTAAGTCTCTCCTCATAAGGCATCGTTTCCAGACCTTTCCCTTTGCCATGCAGGAATACACAACTAAAGCACTCCTGAAAGATGCATATCCAACCTCTGTTTAAAACCCTCCAAAGAAAGGGAGTCCTTCACCCTCCAAGGGAGTGTGTTCCACAGTAGAGGAGTTCTTACCATCAAGAAGTTCTAATGTTTACATGGAATCATTTTTCTTGTCATTTGAACCCATTGGTTTGTTTTCTAGTCTGGAGCAGCAGAAAACAAGCTTCTTCCATTCTGTACATGACATTCCTTCAGATATCCTTAAGACAGCTATCATGTCACCACTCTTGTCTTCTCTTCTGTAAGCTAAACATACCAGCTCCTCAAGTCCTCATGAGTCTTTTAATTATATTAGTTACTCTTCTCCGGACATGTTCCAACTTATCAATATCCTTTTTGAACTGTGGTACCCAGAACAACACATTATTCCAGAAGAAGTATGACCAAAGCAAAGTAGAGTGGCACTACTACTTTCCTTGATCTGAGCACTACATTCAGCCTTCCTTATCCACGGGTTTTGCACCCACAGATTTAACCAATCACGGCTTGAAAATATTCGGGGGGGGGAGTCCCCAAAAGCAAACCTTACTATTTGCTGTTTTATATAAGGGATGCCACTGTATATGGTGGGACCTGAGCATCCACGGATTTTGGTGTCTATGGGGGTCCTGGAACCAAACCGCATCAGATACTGATAAAAATAAATAAAATAAAAATATAATAAATAAATAAAAGCTACTGAGGGCTCACTGTATACTCCTGTTAATGAAACCTATAATTGCTTTGGCTTTTTTGGCTGCCACATCACACTGTTGACACATGTTTAGCTTGCAGTTCCAATGCCGCATGACCTCAGATTAAATGCTCCTGTTTCTGGAAGGCCCAGGAGTTTGATGGAGAGCATATATATAAACAAATAGAATCATGAAGACCAAGAAGCTATCTAAACAAGTCCAGGATGAAAGTTGTGCAGACATATGAACTCCCCCTGGAGCACCATTAAATCTGTTATTACAAAATGAAAATACCTTGTGACCACCTAGAAAAAGCTGTCACCCAAAACTTGGTGACTGGGTAAGAAGGGCATTCATCATCGAAGCAACCAAGAGGCCAATGGTAACTGTTGCAGGAGGTGGAGTGATCTGAAACAGGTTTTTCCTCTAATGGCTCCATCCATCTTGCCTTCGACAAGTGCTAGTTTATTTAAAATCTGTCCCATAATACAGTACTTTACATCTTTACAGTGCAGAGTATCTTGTGTACATCTGTGCCAATGGTTATACCAATGGCAACAGTGCCATTCCATTTCCAGGTTGTAACACAACAAGTTTAAAAAAGCCAAAGGGGCGTGTGAATACTCCTGCAAGGCTTTGTACTGTACTAGTTGCAACCTTGGTGTTGTTTTCAGAGGCAGCCCTACGTAATAAACATTACGTCATTATAATAGTTATAATGCAGTAACTATAAGTACGTATGTAAGGTATCACTGTTTTGTGAATATAAGTACATATGAAATACTTATATAATGTAGCCACAAAATACTTTAAAAAAACAGTTCCAAGGTAAATATTAAGGAGCATAATTGGAAATAAAGGAAAAAAGACAAGTACTTCTGAAAAGTTACCCATGGAAAAGACCCATTTATCACCTGTTGGGCTAGAAAGTGTCAATAAATAAGAGTGCTCATTGATAAGGAATGGACTAATTCACCTGGAGATGACTTTGGATTCATGTTTTGTGGAGCAGAACTGGTGTGTGATAGACAGTGTGGAACCTAGGAGTGTTTCTAATGTTGGGCTTTTGCAAGCACAAGTGCAGAACCAGTGTAAGTGGGTGGATGCCTACACTGTTGGACTACAAAAGCCATCTGCACCTGGTTTCTGGGCAGCTCCTAGTGTGGGAAGGGAAGGGACCCTAAATCCCAAATCTACCACCAGCATCAACTGGATTTTGTTTGTAGTGGTTTACCTTGTAGTACCTTGTACCTTAAATAGATAAACAACCATTGTTACACCCTACTCCCCAGTAAAACTGTCCACCCAGGGCCTTCCGCCCCAAACTCTCTCTCTGTCTAAGAACCATCAGCTGGTGGCAGAGTGATCATTCATCACCCTGAAAGGACCATACAAGGCAGAGGAATAGTCTTGGTAGACTAGATGCTGATAATCAGCTTGCATACCCTCTAATTGTCCCAATTTGACAGAGACAGTTGGATTAATCCCCTGTCATCCCACTTTCCCAGCTTCTTTTAAAATGTCCCAATTTCTCTCTTTTCCACCCACTTTCCCCCTCAGCTTATCTCAATTCCTGCAAACTGAGTTCAAAGTAGTCAACACTTAGTTAACACAGTGGTGGGTGGGTGGGAGGGGTAGAATCTTGCCTTTTCCAGAAGGCTCTGGAAAAAGCAAATTCCTGCAGCCTTTCCTAGCTTGTATATTTGTCCTTGTTAATACATTTTGCCACACTGATGTTGCTTGGCCACATGTGTCCTAGTTTTCACCTGTGAAATGTGAGAGGGTAGGAGCACGATGTTTTTGCTTGCTGTTCTTTCTGTGTGCATGGCTTCCCTTTGCAAGTACCGAAGCTCTCTCAGGTGATGAGAAAACAAGGATAATGACAGTCGTTTGAAGAAGTTTTGTGCCACTTGGACCATGTGCCTGAGTGGCCAAGCAATGAAACACTGACGGGTCCAAAAATCTCTATACCCACCTAATGTACTGCTCCCAGCAGTGTCTCAAAGAGAGGTAGGTTAACGTGGAATTGCATGGATCTCAAAGGGGAGCGGCTGCCGTGTGCCCCCCAGGATGTAATCAAAACTGACTTCCTTTACTCCCTCTGGCAGCTGGAACTTGAAAGCACGGACTAGGTTAGTAAAGAATAAAAAGAGCTCAATCTGTGCTAGTGGTTCTCCCACACACATTCGACGGCCTGGAAGGAGAAGCAGGAGAGCAGAGTTAATTTGAAGAGTCACCTGAGGTTTTTAAAAACAACATTTCAAACCAAATGCAATCCTACTGTGGCAGTATGATTTGTCTTTATTTTACTCTGTGTATGTTATAAGAGAGACTGCGTGGTTTGAGTGCTCGACTAGGAGGCCAGAGTTTGAATCCCTGCTCAATCATGGGAACTCACTGGGCAAGCCACACTAGGCCAAATCCACACTACACAAATCATCTAGTTTGATACTGGATTATTTGCCAGGGCTCCTTCCTATGGAATTCTGGGATTTGTAGTTTGAGGAGGCACCAGCTCTCTTTGGCAGAGAAGGCTAAAGACCTTGTAAAACTACAAATTGTTACCCAAATTGCATGGGGTCCATGAAGAACCCACTTGTGTCCAGATATTACTATGAGGCATTTTAATTAGTTTAATATGGCAGTGAGAAGCCAGATAACAATGGGATATTTTGACCTGTGTATACAGGTACTAACTGACGAGACTCACAGCCAGGAAATAAAATAAAAATGGTTTTTACTGAAAAATAATCTTAGGAACACACACACACACTCAGGCTTAAAGTAGTCACACAAGGCTAGTGAAAAGAGTAGGAAGTATTGGGATAGAGGAATAGAGTTCAGGGTGATGGGCTATACTATACCAATCCAATGAGCAGAGATTCATGTAGCAGATGTTACTCAGAATGCAGCTCTGAGGGTCATGCATCAGAGTAACAAGGTGGGAGAAACTGTGAACACTTGGGCGGTGTTTTGCAGTGATATTTGTACTCCATATTCCCCCTGAAAGGGTGTTAAGAGTGGAATACAATGTTTGCTGGAGTTTTCCATAGTTTGACAATGGAAGCTCCGGTTGTGTTAATAATCGCTAACGGCTGAGACGTTAAAACTGATGGGTGTCAGGTGACCTTCTATTGTTTTGAGGACAGGTGTGAGATAAAACCATTTTTGCAAGGCAAAGAGTGTCCAGCCACTTTGATTGAATTAGTTAATGACTCCCATGCACGTCCAGGAGAATTAGCCTGTTTCCATCCTAACTCATCAGTCCAAGGGGGGTCCACAAATTTACCACCCAGCCATGTCTTTTAGGAATTTGGGAGGGCCTCTTCCTTAGGTTTTTTTGAGCACACCTTGAGTCCTTGTATTTGGGAAGCCCTGGTTTACTACTAACCATGTGGAGGGCCAATAAATAAGCCAATTTCTGAAATATTGCCAATTGATGCATTATTGAAAGGGAGGGGGTATCAGGGCAGGTAACATAATCCCAGGATTTAACAGGAAGGAGCAATGGCAAATAAACCAGTTTCAAAGTGGATTATGTGTGTAGCATGGATTTGTTCTCGGAAGGTGTGAGCAAACCTTGCCAAGAAACTCTGCAATAGGGTTTATTTATTTATTTAAAGTATTTCTGTGTTGCCACCCAGCCCACAAGGGCTCCTGAGGCAATGAACAAATAAAAACAATAAGAACAATACAAAAATAAAAATATTTTAAAAAACATTAAAATACTCTTTTAAAAACTCCCAAAAGCAGCCTAAAAACAGTCTTAGAATCCAGTTTTGAAAGAGTTAAAAGCAATTTCAAACACTGAATGCCATGCAGAGCAGCACTGTTTTGGCTGCCTGCTAGAAGATTAAAAGAGATGGGGACAGCCTACATTCCTTGGATGGGGAGCACCACAATCAGGGCACTGCTACAGAGAAAGCCTTGTTACGTGTACCCACCAGCTTAACTTCATGAGTTGTTGGGACACACAACAAAGCCTTCTCTGGAGATCTCAAATTTCTGGAAGTACGGGTAAATTCTCTGCTGTCCTATTTTGTCAGCTGCTTTTAAAGTATGCCAGTTGTTCTCTCCCCCCCAATGTCTTCCTTTGTCTGCAGCTTACTTCAGTTGCTGCAAATGGAGTTCAAAGTGAAAAAAGGTGGTTTGTGCTCAGTTAACTCAGTTGGAAGGAGAGGTGTGGGTGGAATCTTGCCCTTTCCAGTAGGCCCATTTGTATTTTTTTCCTTTTTACATGCTTTCCTAAACTCAGTGTATATATTCCAGGATTTCTTTGTTTAACATAGGAGTTTTGCATATTCTTTCCCATTAATAAACTGCCTCTTCCTGCCTGGCCACACCCTTTGGACTGCACTCTGATGTTGCTAGGCCACATGTATCCTAGTTTATATCTGTGAAATGTCAGAGGGTGTGCTAGCATCAATACCTAAAACGCCTACAGGCTGCAATGGAACAAACCCATTGATTTCAGGCTTCCTTCCCATCCCCTCCTGTGTGCAATTCCTCCCTCTTTCTTCAAAAGGAAAGATGGAGGAGAAATATGTTTATTTTCACAGTTTGAACCAATATCAACATCACAACTTAATTACCCCTGAAAAGTCAAACACTGAATTTTGCCATGGACTTATGCAATCAAAAAACAAATAGATGAAAAAAATACAGTCCCCCCTCACTTTACATGGATCGATATCCATGGTTTCATTTAACAACAGGCGGGAGAAAAAGGTCTCTCTAGGCATCTCAAGGACCACAGAGTCACTCTGGAGGTGGTCTTTTTAGGCATTGAGAAGTCCTCCAGCATGACTTTATGGCCAACTTCTACTGGAAACTGGCCATAGAGTCATGCCAGATGCCTAGAGAGGTTTCCTCTCTAGGTATTTTCAAGGGCCTTCAGCATGATTCTATGGTATTCTATGGTGGTTCACTATTATATGCAGTTTCACATATCACATATTCACTTACGTTCAGGAGTGGATACAGGGGGTGGGGACCTGTACATATAATATTAGAGAAATGTACACCCCAAAATACATATATAGGTTGCCCCCGTATCCATGGGTACCATGTACAGTGGGCCCTTTGTATCCACTGGGGTTTGGATCCAGGACACACCCACCCTGTGGATACCAAAATCCATGGGTGCTCAAGACCCATTATATGAAAAGGCATAATAAAATGATGTATCTTATATGAAACGGCAAAATCGAGATTTGCTTTTTGGATTTTTTTTGGGTAGGGGAATATTTTCAAGCTGTGAATGGTTGAATCCATGGATGCAGAATTGGTGGATACGGGGTGCCGACTGTATAAGTGAAATTGTGGACAACAGCAAACCCTGTTAAAATAAAGGACCTCCTGTTCAAACATACCATAGAGCTGCAATGGAGACTTAGAAGATGCCCATAGAGGATGGCACTTTTTGACATGGTAGCGCACTGGTACCTCTGAGAATATCAAGAGGTCCAGGCAGCAAAAATTGTTTCAGCAGAGTTGCTGAGTTCATCAGGCAAAGAAATTAACACAGAGACCCAGACGTATGTCTAAACTATTTATCTTTACTAAAACATATTACAGTGATATTTACAATGAGTCTGAGACTCCTCTCATACAGACTACACATCCCAACTCAATGTACAGTGCAGTTCTGTCACTGCAAAGTCCAGTGAGAACTATATAGACACAGAGCATTATTCAATAATACAGAGACAGTGGTTCCCACACACATTCTCTCTCACTGAGATAAGGCTTCAGGCCTTCTCACTTCCCATGCCAGCTTCCCAGGCGTAATCAAGATATTCTAGTCAGCTGCATTAAGCCTTCTCACTACTGGCTCCTGCAGGCTGTAAGATGTCATACTTGCTCTTTACAGTATAAATTTCTGGGTTGCATATCCCATTACCCTGACAAGCACAACTCTATGGTATGTATCCCCTATTTTATGTCCCGCGGACAAGTGAAACCATAGATATTGGCTCTGTGGATGTGCGGGGGATGGAGGCAACCTGTATTGTAAAACGTGTTCAAAATGCATTGTATTATGAAGAGCGCATGCACATATGAAGGTATTAGAAGATGTTTTCCAAGCTGAGGCAGGGATTGGCGCCTTAATATGTTGCAGAAACAACAACAAAAAACATGGCTCTGATGAAGTGGGCTGCAAGCCGCAAGAGCTTATGCCAAACAAACTTGTATTAGGAGAAATGCACACAAAATTGTATATTAATTTTCATATCAATACTGAAAAATTTAAATTTGGAGAGCATAAAAATGATCAAATTTTGAGACAACCTGAACTTGACAAAGACAAATGAGAAATTGGGAGGAATCAAATTTTTAGTTTTTTGCAGCATATGAGTAATTTTGCAGTGTGGGTCACTGGTTCTGAAACTTCTGCACTTCTATTGCACTATTAAAAGTACAGAGACCTGTCCCATTAGTCCCCTAGCAACCCTTAGGTGACCTTATGATAACTTCAAAGTCCAAAGTAACACCACAGATTCCTAAACTGTTCATGATTTGCATTCTAGGGAAAAGATTGGTATTAGTTCATACCTGTTGAAAAAGGTAAGAAAGCTTCATTGCTTACAAAGTTGTCCTCTGAATCAAGGAAGTGCCTTGGGTTGAACTTCCAAGGAGTTTCCCAGAAATCTTGGTCATACAACACAGAGTGGTTGTTGGGAAGCACCAAAGTTCCCTACAAAAGGAGGGAAGGAAGAGAATCAACTTTGCTTGCTGTCAAGGCCATTGACCAATTGTTGTGAATGCCACTGGCAAAGTTACTATTGGGAATGTTATTTTTTAAAAGAAAAGTTACTTTTGCTGTACAGCTTCCAGCATCCCCCAGCCATCACAGTTGGGATGTTCTGGGAGTTGCAGTTCCCCAAAGTAACTTTTCTATGCTCTGATGTTAGGTAAATGGACTTACTTACAGGTTCAAAAGAAGTAGCTTGCTCTGGAATTCCCTGACTTTGGAATTAACAAGAAGAGAGGATGGTTATGTTTGTAAGATTTTTTTACACAGTGCTTCAAGGCAGGTTATAAGTTCGAGTGAAACATCATAGATTAAAAAAGTGCAAAAATGAAGAAGCAGAAGGATTAAAGAAATCCATATTTCCAAAGACTTAAAAACAGCATATATTAAAACCAATATAGGACTAAAACAGAAAATTAAGTAGCAAAATGCAGTTCAGATGCTATGGCCACTAGCTTAAATAATCATTGTTCTAAAAAAACCCTGCTCTTTTTTAAATCAAGTTGTTTTGGTTGAACATATGTTAACTGAAAGATTTATTTCTGAATGGCATTTCTTGCACTATAAAATAAAGTGATTAGAAAGAAGCAACTGACACTGGATACTGTTCTAACAATGAACAATTGCCAATAAACTTTAAAATGTTTAAATTCAAACAATCGTTGTTGCAGTAAGGGGGTTAGCAAACAGTAACAATAGCTAGACATGTGTGTATTGTTTTAAAGTCATTTGGTTTAAGCCTGGTTTAAACCAGCCAACCCTGTTCACGAGTAGCTGACTTTTTCTCCAAAACTGGAAATCAAGGTGCCTTGCAATATTTAAAACAAATACAGATAAAAGCACACAAAAAGACAGAAGTAAAAGCATCCAATAACTTGTTATAAAAATGCAATTAGACTGTTTATAGAATTAAAATGATTAAACTCCACTACAAAGAAAAAAAGATAAAAACCCAGAGAACAGCATACTATTAAAACCTCATTGCAGTAAATTCCGAAAAGTAATCACTTGCTGGCAGAAGGACAGTAAGAAAGGAACTACCTCAGCACCCATCAAGGGAGGGAGGTCCAAAGCCTGGGAGCAGCCACCATGAAGGGCCTTTCCCATGTCCTCATCAGGCATGCCTGCTTTCTAAGGGTAGCTATGAAATCTCTTCAATTTCTCACTTTTTATTTCCCCCTTCCATTCTTGTTTACTCATGCCAAGGGTGTGAAATAGGGACACATACCATAAAACATAAAATAGGGACACATACCATAGAATCATGCTGGAAAATGCCTAGAGGTGTCCTCTCTAGGAATCGCTAGGTCCTCCAACATAACTCTATGGTCTGTTTGTACCCAAAGTCCTTTATTTTAATAGGGTTCACTATTATTCATGGTTTCCAGTATCCATGGTAAGTCTGGGAACCAAACCCCCGTGGATACAAGGGGCAACCTATATCCTCTTTCCTCTTTAACTGCCTATCTCCTGATTCCATAGGACTAAGAAATGGGAGTTACACCCTATGGAAAGTCCAAAGCTCTATGAAAACAGATCATCTGCTGAGCATTGTGGCTGATCTTTGCTCCTCCCAAGTATGAGATTGTGATTCTTCTTTACCATAGGTTATTTTAGAGCTTGGAAAAGTTACTTTGGGGGAACTATGACTTCCAGATTTCAATGCCACTTCCTAGGGGGTTCTGGGAGCTGTAGTCCTTCAAAGTAACTTTTCCATGCTCTGGAAAATCCAACAAGGCTCTGTCATTTTTGAGATGACAGTGGCATTCAGTATGTTTTGAGTGGCCACAGCTCCTGACTAGCTAAGTGGTGATAGCAGTTGCCATTGTACTGTTTATCCTTGAGTGGTGGGAGATTTTGTACCTTTGGGATGGGGAAGCCCAGCACAGTGATGTCCTTTGAGCAAGTCCGCAAGGGTCCAACGCCTGTTGTGTTGCCGAATCGCAGGATCTCATGGAGCACAGCATTTGTGTATGGCAATTGAATCCGATCGTCATAAGTAATAGTTTGAGAAGGTCCCAGAAAAGCATTGATTTCCTTGTAGCTCTTTTCTATAGACAAATAACTGGCTTAATTTGCTTTTTCCTCTTTCTCCCTCCAGTCCCCTTTATTTTTAAAAACTCTTTTCACATCTTCCCACTTCCTAGATCATGGGTGGATATCACAAATTCTTCCAGATCTTGTTGGGCTGTAACTCCCAACAGTCTTAGCAAGCATAGAATCATAGAATCCTAGAGTTGGAAGAGACCACAAGGGCCATCCAGTCCAACCCCCTGCCCTGAAGGAATACCCAATCAAATCATTCCTGACAGATGGCCATCCAGCCTCTGTTTAAACGCCTCCAAAGAAGGAGACTCTATCATACTCTGAGGCAGCGCATTCCACTGCCAAACAGCGCTTACTGTCAGGAAGTTCCTCCTAATGTTTAGGTGGAATCTCTGATACCTAGTGGTGAGGAATGCTGGGAGCTCCAATGCTATCTGGAAGCCTGCTTTGTTCCTATCTCTGTCCCAGGGCCCTTTCAGGACACAGAACCATAGCACTTTGATACTGCTTTAACTGCAATGGCTCCATCCTATGGATTTCTGGGATTTGGAGTCTTGTGAGGTATTTAGAAATTCTCTGCCAGAGTGCTCTAGGATCTCCTCAAACAACATATCCCAGGATTCTGTAGGATGCAACCATGGCAGTTAAAGGGGAATCAAAGTGCTCTAATTCAGTAGTGTGAAAGGGCCCCTACAGACCTTTACTTTTCATCATGTGGATAATGGTTCATCCTAATTATATTGTACTTTCTTAACTCTTGCTGGCAGGCTGTGATTGCCCCTTATTACCCTGACAAAAGCGGTGCAGCCTTTCTTGGTATGGAGATGCAGAGACAGGGGAAAACTGCACATGTTGCCTTTCTGGCTGCCAGATAGCTCTTAAACGTATAGGAGCCTCCTCTTGTTGAAGACAACCGTGGCAAGTTTTAGGGACTGTGAAGCCCAACTCCACAGAGTCTTGCACAGAGTCGTTAGTTAAGATTCTGTCATTTAGGGTTGTGGCAGAAACAAACATGGGGGAGGCAGGAGGGTTAGGAAATAGTTTGCTATAAGGAGGTGTCTGGAACAAAGCTAGACAATGAGGACAATGAGAGTCAACGTGGGGTTATGGTTTGAGCACTGGCCCACAACTCTGGAGACTAGGGTTCAAAACTCCACTCAGCTATGGAAACCCACTGGGTGATCTTGGGCAAGTCCCATTCTCTCATCCTCAGAGGAAGGTGAAGGCAAACCCCTTCTGAACAAACCCTGCCAACAAAAGCCCATAAGATCGCCATAAGGTATTGTTAACTGATGTATTCAGAAAACACAAACTCATGGTTTGCACCATAGGTAGACTGTACTTGAAGAGGGGTTATTTTAATTTTTTTTAAAAAAAATATATTTTATTATTGCACAGACTTAAAGAATTATAGAATAAACACATATTTAAACCACAATAATGAATAGCTTCATAAACAAAATGAAACATCTTCAGACGGTATTACAGCTACATGGATAAAACAGATTGAATCTTAAAGTAATGCATTCTTATGTACTGTATCAATTTTCAAAAGTAAATAAAGATATACATGTAATCTATGTAAATAAAGTATACAATATAACAACTAAATTATAAACATGTTATTCTTCTATATCTACAATTGTATTTTCTTTTCATTTTCATTTACTTCCTAAGTACTATCAACTGTCAAGGATATTTAAGCTGTTCAATTTCAACTTCATGATATCTATGGTTCTTTAAAACATGCCTGAGCCACCCAGTTTTTTTAAACCGAATAAACTTAGATTTGTAATTTATACTGTAATTCATATTGTCTTTATTTTCAGTATGTCTAATGTATCTTAATGTAATTTAAGAGATTACGATTGATACTATATTAATCACGAATCAAAACTTCAAGTCCTTCTTTATTCCCCATTTCCATTCCCAGTACATCATTACTGGTAACCATTGTCTTTTAATGTCTTCTAATGATCTTTTATTCAGAAGGTGTGTCAGCTTGTCCATTTCCTTCATTTTGTTTAATTTTATAAGCCAAACGTCGGTTGAAGGAATTTCGTTTGTTTTCCATTTTTGGGCCAGAATGATTCTTGCTGTGGTAACCACATATAAAACAATTTCCCAAAATTTATTTTCAACAAGGGTTATTTTTTATATTTAAGATTACTGAGTTGCCAGTAGCCAGGCTGGCTGATGACTTGTGGGAGTTGCAATTCAAAAAAGTTTCCAAGGTATGGGACTGGGTGCAGATGTATATTCAGATATGGTTCATCAGATGGAGCCCATGTTCTGGTCATGTTGGGTACTTCTGTTCATATGGAAAGACCATGGTGAACACACATGCCTTATTGCAGTTCTTGGGCAACATTCTTCCATGTGACTATGGCTGGGATCCAGTTGTTGAGTTCTAACTAGAGTAGACCCATTAAATCTATTGCTGAATGATGAGTCAAATGTAAGTACAAGTTGACCTCCATATCTGTGGAGGATACGTTCCAAGACCCACTATGGATCCTTGAAACCATGGATAATAGGGAAGCCTAAAATCATAGAATCATAGATTCATAGAGTTGTAAGAGACCACAAGGGCCATCCAGTCCAACCTCCTGCCAACCCTCTATTATTTTCAATGAGGTGAATGCCAGAGGTTGACCATAGAATCACACTGGAGGACTTAGAAATGCCTAGAGAGAACATATGTTTTCAGATGTGGATAAGTGAAACTGTGGATACTGAATCCATGGATATGGGGATCAACCTGTAAATCCAACTGAACCAATGACTCCAGTTGGGACTAACAGTAGGAGTTGGGCCCATATTGTATCAGGCTAGGGTGGATAGTTTTTGCTTAATGAACACACAAACATTATTAAGTCACTCTGCTTGTGCATTTACCTACCTTGAACATCTGGGCAGTTTAGCAGGTAGCAGAATCCCCAGCACAGGGTGCTAGCCATGGTATCCATCCCTCCAAGCAAAAGGTCAACCGCTGTTTGTACCAAGTTATCTTCATTGAATGTGGATGTTGGGTCATTTTTGGTCTGAAATCAGAATGCGTTAAGAAATAATAGAAAGCAGTGAAGTTTTCATGCACCATAGCAACAACAACAACAAATATTCAGAGTGAATTTAAGATTATCCCAAGACATGAACACTTGGTGAGATGTTTCGAGCCTGTTGCTAACTTTCATGACAGGCATAAAATTATATGCCTGCTGTCTAGTTCAATTGAGTTGCTCTTGTTTAATGTATCTAAATTTGCAATCAAAACAGGCCAATGCAGAATTGCCCATGATAATAATTAATTGTTTCTTATAAGAAATGTAGGCTTAGTAAATATAAGTATTGTATTTGTATTTTTTTTTATATTTTGATATACAATTTTAAAGAATTTTTTAAAAAATCTTGTGTTACCTTTTAATTTTAATTGTTTCATTGGTTATTATTGATTTCTTTTTTGGCTATAACCTGTATTGGATTGCCTTATAATACAACTGAATTAGATTGTGGCTTTAAAATGTCTTCTCAAATGTAACTTTAAAAAAAGCAATTCTGGAGTGCACTGAAATGGTGAAAGTATTTATTTTGAAACAGAACAGAACCAGTTCCCATTTGCTTTCTGTTATATATACAACCATATCTACAATAAGGCCTTGGCCCAGGTAGTTTTAACAAATGAAATCCATGTGATGCTCACTGGGAGCAGGGCCTTTTCAGTTATGGTGCCAGCATTGTGGAATGCCTTCCCCAGGTAAACCCAACCAGCCCAGACACTGAACCTCTTCAGACAGCAGATTAAATCCTTGCTCATTATATAGGTCTTTGGCCTGAACTCCAAATTTAGAAGTAGAAAGTCACAAGTTACACAGTAATCTCTGACAAGTTATTTTTGAGTACCTATGGTAATAAAGGTATAATGAAGCCAAATTCCAGAAGTAACGTAATTAACTGGAACAACATTGCCAACAGTTTTGGTGTAATATATAAAATGTTTTCTAGTTACTGTTAAAGCTACTTTCGCATAGGAATGTAAAGCCTCTTTGAAAGCATTATGAGCAGCTTTTTCCAAGTTTGATGCCATTCTAGTCAATCCTAAGCCATTTCCCCTCTGAAATAACAACAACAAAAAATGTAACTAATGGCTTGCCAGCTGCTTTGGAAATTTGGGGAACTTTCCAGAATACCACAAGGATCTAGTTAGAAGAGCAAGTTTGTAGAGCTCCAGTGTGTATATTCCACAGGAACAATGTTCTTCCATGGTTTTACGCAGTTCTTCACAGAGTTCTAGCGACAGAAATAATAGACTTGTGACATTGTCAAGAGACTAGAGTTGCTGTGGCATATGCTCGGTCCTAATATTTTATTTTGTAAAAAATGTTTATACTTTTAATATAATTTTAAATTGTTGCTTTTAATTGTTTTTAACTTTTACCAGTCACTTTTTAATTGTATGTTTTTATGTGTTGTGAGCCTCCTTAGGTCCCATTCCGGGAGAAAGGTGTCATATAAATCAAATCAATAAAGTAGGGGCCAGCAAATGCGCAAGGCTAGGGGGCTGCATTATTTCCCTGAGAGTCCTTGGAGTACACCCCCCCCCCAAATATAGGTTAGTTAGTTAGTTAGTTAGTTGTACCCCACTCTTCAGCCACAAGGCTATCAGAGCAGCTTACAAATTGTTTTAAGCAATAGCTATTTACACATCTACACTGCATTAAACAGTTTCCAATGTGTGTTAGCTAATTGCCCCCACAAGCTGGGTACTCATTGGGTTATGAGTATGGGGGCCTTTTTGCCACATATATATCCCCCCAGGACATTATATATATATATATATATATATATATATATCCCCCAGGACATTTTAGGCCCAGGAAAAGCTTTTTTTAACCACAGAAAGTGAGAAGATACTTCCTGTTTCAAAAATGGCCTCTCCTGGGCCAAAATTGGTCTGAGCTGGCCCCAAACCATGGTAGGGAAAGCCCCCCATTCCCCCTAGACATTTGGGATGAATATTTTTTGATGAAATAATAATAATAATTGGCCCCTGGGGATTCTGGGGCCCACAAAAATATCCCTGAGGCTGTATGCAGCCTGTACTTTCCCATCCCATCCTAGCGAATGAAGAAAACGAGCCTTGCTGTTACCTTTGCCATTTGATCCAGGTAGAAATCAATGAAATCATGAGGCTCATCACCTTCCTTCCATCTTTCCTTGTGGCTTTGAACATTTTCCTTCACTAGATTGTGCATGAAGTCATTGTGTTCTAAGACCTCTTGATAAAGTCCTTTCAGATGATTCATAACCCCTGGGAGAGCGTCATACATCTGTGGATGATAACATGAAATGGAGGCAAGGGAGAGAGGGTCCTCATGTTAATTTTGAGTGAGCCTGAAGCTCTGAGAGAAAAGTTCAACATGATGGGAATGGATGGCTGGGCTCCCCCCCACCCCGAATGGTAAATGTGTCTGCAAAAGCTTCAGATTTAGGCCTTGTCTAGATGGGCTATTTACCCCATCTTGGCCCCTGTCTTAGAGCCCTACAGTCCTAATGACACAGGGCTTTTGCTCCATTTTGCCCCCGGAGAGACCTCATGATGCCCAGAGCAAAGGCAGGGGGTAGACAGGGTAAAGCCCAGTAAACTGTTATATTAAAATATCTGGGGGGAAAGTTTCTCTCTGGAAGAAATGGATCAGACCCCCTGGGACCACAGGAGACCTTACTGCCATGCCGACCCATCGTTGCAGCTGCCGTCCATGTCACAAACTCCACAGTCCAGGAAGCAGGTCCCCAGCATATGACTAGCTTGGTCACGTGCTGGGGGCCTTGCTCACACGCTGTGGGCCGGCTTCCTGGCTTTGGAGAATGGGATGCAGGCAGCAGCAGCGGTAGGGATGGGCCAGCATTGTAGTCTGGACTCCATCCCACTTCGTGGCGGTAATAGGAGGGGAATGGGCCAGATCTGCAGCCAGAAAACACCAGCATGGAGCTGGCATATTCTGTCCCATGTCGATAAGCCCTTATTTTGTAAAAGCAAGACAGGCAACAATATCAAATAAACAAATAAATATGAAGTGGCCTTATGCCAGCTCAGATTATTTGGCTATAGAACCCCAAATGATCTATTCTGCCTCATTTTCCAGGGTTTCAGTTAAAGAGAACTCTTTCCCACCACCTGCTAATTGAACTTTGCTTTAACTCCACAGTCTGGGAATTGAATCTGGAAACCTTCTGCATGTTTGACCCTTAGATAAAAACCCAAACCCAAACCTTTTCATGTACAACAGCGCTTCTGAGACTATCTGATGTGGCCAACTGGCAATTTCCCCCCTGCTACTGTGCCAGGGATGGGTAACATATTTCTGATTATTGGCTATGTGTCTTTCTTTCCTGGAAATGCCCCATGGACTGGCAGCTGATGACTTGTGACTGTCACTCATCCATGAACCACCACTTTGGGTAGCACTGATGTACAATCTATTTTTCTTTCTATGCTCTCTCTTGGAATAGCAAAAAACGTCTTATGTAGCACGCTAAGGTCAAATCCAACTGTGAGGCTTAACCAGAGAAGAACCATTGAATCAAATGAACCTCCATAAGCATTGAAGCACCACGTCCCCATTGATTCAATTAGTCTATTCAACCTGAGTTTAACCACTGAATTCAGCCATATATGTAGTTCAGTTAATATATGCATTCTGTCAATCTGAATGAATCCTTGCCATTAAGTTTCTGAAATTTATACACAGTAAGCATGCCTCAGGTAACAAAGCTTTTCACAAACTATTTTTAACTGCCTTGTGTGCCATTGGCAGGAGAAAAGTGGGATTAAAATGGTGATGATGATAATGATGATGGTGATGATGATAGGTCTGTAGAGTGGCTTGACAGTAGAGGTTGGTCACTGCAGAGGGAGGAAAGGAATAGCAACCTCCACAGTGACCAAAAATTGGCATACGCAGATGTAAGGGTTAACCTATGCCAGTGTATGCCACTAACAGCATGGCAGCCACGGAGGGTGCATCTGCACAGTAGAAATAATGCAGTTTGATGCCACATCAATTGCCATGGCTCCATCCTACAGAATCCTGGGATTGGTAGTTTTGTGAGGCACCAGCACTCTTTGGCAGAGAAGGCTGAAGACCTTGGAAAACTAGAAATCCAAGGATTCCATAGGATGGAGCTACAGCACTTAAAGTGGTGTCAGACTGCATTATTTCTATAGTGTAGATGCACCCTGAGTCATAACTTTGACTGACATGGTGGTTTCAGGCAAGATTCTTTCCTAGCCCTGCCTTGAGATCTCTGGTGTTCCCTGCTGTCACTCATCCATGTACTAACCAGGAACAACCCTACCTAGCTTCCAAAATCAGATGTGTTCAGATGTGTTCAGGGTGATATGGTGATTCTAGGTAAGCCTTTGGTCTGATCCAGTGTGGCTTTTTAGAGGTTGCTATGACAATAACATAGGGAAACCAAGAAAAAGGTAACTTGGCTGCATCCTAGAAACAATGTTCAAAATAGATTTTCCTTGGTTTTTTTCCCAGGCTGTGAGGCCGTTTTCTGGAATAGTTTCTTTCTGACGTTTCGCCTGCATCTGTGGCTGGCATTCTCTGAGGATGCCAGCCACAGATGCAGGTGAAACGTCAGAAAGAAACTATTCCAGAACCCGGCCTCACAGCCCGGAAACAAACCAAGGAACATCTATGGACGCTGGCCATGAAAGCCTTCGACTTCACAATGTTCAAAATGGTAAGAACAGAATACAAGGAAGCTTACCCTGCCCCAGAAAGTAAACGGTGTGTAAACGACCAGAAAGCCAGCTTTTATCAATCTGTTGAAAGACTCGTCCTCATAGGGAAAGCGATGACTGAACAAAAAAGAGCATATGACATTACCTACAGCACGGACTATGTGGGTCCGGGGTTCAAAGGCTGTTCCTGTGAATAGAGAAAGTATTAGTCATGATCCATTGCTATATATACTAGTTGTACCCAGCATAGCATATGCCATTTTAGTAGATTTGAAAGGTTCACACGGTTCAATTACACACTATTATTTTAGGAAAAAATATTGCATTATTATGCATGTGGGTGGTGAGTGGCTGAGGGAGTGAGAGAAGGGAGGGGCCCTTGTGAGGCTGGGGGTATAGATGCAGATTGAGTGGCAGGAGTGGATTGTGAGGTGGAGAGGGAATTTGCATGTGGGTGGTGATTGGCTGAGGGAGTGAGAGGAGGGAGGGGAGTTCACTTCCTCGCTAGAAATCTCGTGCAATTTCGTCACATGGAATTCAAAAATAAAAAGAAGAAAAATACATTTAAAGTTGCACAAAGCACACAAACACATTTTAAAAGTCCCAAGTAACCCAGGGAAGGTAAAAAAAAGTTTGTCACTTACCTGGATGTCCTGATCTGACCCAGAAGCGTTTGTGCCGGAGAGGGCATTATTGGGGTAAGTATGAGATTTAAAGGGACAGAGGTATCACATGCTGGCAATGCTGGTAAATAAGCAGCAGGGGGCTCTATTGACGGCTTCTGTCAATTAAAAATGACGGGGTTTGGGCAGGACAAACTGTGAAAGGGTGATGTCATCTGATCCGCATGCCCTTTTGTGGTTATGTGGCATCCTTATGATGCCGTATTTTGTCAATCTGATAAAGTCCATAGTCACAATTGTGGCACCACATCTCCCCTAACCTACTTTACTATGCATCAGCTATATGGGAAGAAGAAGGTCCATTCTGCCAGCGAGTGGAGCATTGATGAATGATGTTTCCATCAGGTTTGAGGGATGCCAGGCCAGGAGAAGTTATTTAATTTAGTATGCTTAATTAAGTAGCTGTTACAGAATACTGGCCATAAACAGTTGCCTGGTTATGTGTTTTTACCTTGTTGGCTTGCAAACACTTTCAGAAGATTGTGAGCCTCTTCTTGTATTTGGTTTTCCAACTCCTTCGTTCCCATCCCCAGGTGTCTTAGGGCCATCACGACAAAGCGTTTCTGCTGCTTCCAGGTATGGCCACTTGTAAGAAAAACACCTGTGGCATCAAGAGAATCCTTGTTTCAGGTCAGGCCTTACAATCTTTATTACCGCTGAGAACAATATCTTAACATATGGTCTTGGAGATGCAGCCTGGTCTAGAGTTTAATAGCTTCATTGCAGGGCTGGGAATCATGTGTCGGAGAAGTGGGGAAAGTCCACCCTGTGGGGGGGCTCCTGAGCCCCACTTTTGCAGACCCCGAAACCACAATGATGACCCTAAAGTCTTCCAACACTTAAAATTTTTTCCTATTGATTTTCAGGTGATTTTTGGGGGGGCTTGAAAATTGGCCAAAACAACTCAAAACTGGATACAAATACAGAAGTTTATTTCTCCCAAACTTTCTCCCCTGAACTTTTGGTTTTGTAAAAAAAAAAAAAAAAAAAAAATGAAAGAAAGAAATAAAAAAAGAAAAATAGAAAAGAAATGTTGGGGTGCAGTGCTGGATATGATTCAGGAAAGTAGTTGGTATAACTTAACACACATAACCCTAAGATATTTTCTCCTAGATCATTTGAAATATGAAGTTCAGGCACAGATTTAGAAGCAGAGTTCTACTAACTACTGGAAAAATCAGTATTTATTGAAAAGGAAAGAAGATGGGTTGAAGACTATGAGGCTTATTGCACAACATTGTTATAGCATTATTATTCCACTTTAACTGCTCTGGATGTCTCCTGTGGAATCCTGGGATTTACAGTTTAGACAGAGACATTTAGTACTGTTGGCCAGAGAGCTCTTAGGCTTCACTAAACTACAAATCCCAGAATTCCACAGAAGGCAGACATAGTAGGTAAAGTGGAATAAGGCTATAACAGTGTAGCATGATAAGGCAGTATATAATTAACATATAAGAGAAGAGAACAGCAGTTGGAGCAGTAGAACAGATTTATACAACAAGAGGCACCATTTTTACACTGCTGGAATGAAAGATCATTGATGTAGTTCATCCACATAATTTATTGCCTGAATTATAATAAAATATAGTTCCTACTCCCTCCTTTTATCTTTTTATCCTTTAAATTTATTTTTCTTCTTCTCCTCTTTTTAAAAATCTTTTCTTCTTCTCCTTTTAAAAAACCATTTTAATTGTTTTCAAATAATATTGGTAAGAATTCTTCTTATTATGACATGAATCATTACAATTTCTTTTTAAAATATTTATTTCATTGCCCTTTTCTTTATATTTTCAAGTTTACTAAATGTGTGATGGGAAATTAATATATAAAAAAACAAAAACATAGCAGTAACAAGATAAAAACATTATGTTATGATCAAATATATCATGATAAGGGAATATTCTCTGTACTATAAAAAAAGGCTCATTATCTTTGCAAAAGACTTACTACTAGCAGAGATTAATACAGCAGGACCCCCGTATCTGCTGAGGATTAGTTCTGGGGGGCCCGTGGATGCCAAAAACCGTAGATAATAGTGAACACCATTGAAAATAATGGGACTTCTGGTTTAAAATACCATAGAGTTGCCTTAGAGGACCTAAAAATGGCTAGAGCAGACACACTTTCTAGGAAGACTCTATGGTAGGTGTGCTGTTTTGTGTCCCATGGATGATTGAATCAGTGGATAATGAATCAGTGGTTATGGAGGTCCTACTGTACTGCTAAGATTAAAAAAATAAATACAGATAGACCCCTGCATCCACAGGGAATACATTCCCAGATTTACCATGGATACTGGAAACCATGGATAAAAGTGAACCCTATTAAAATGCATTACTTTTGAACCAAGCATACCATAGAGTTGCACTGGAGGACCTAGAAGAAGCCTAGAGAGACCATACTTTTTCAGATGCAGGTAAGCGAATCTGTGGCTACAGGTGCTGTGGATATGAGGGGTCTATTTGTATATATTGACATATATATACAAATATATATATATATATATATATGTCAATATATACAAATAGACCCCTCATATCCACAGCACCTGGAAACCAACATGGCTGCCGCTCCCAATTCCCCTCTGTGCTAGCCCCGCCCCCTCTACTCGGCCAGCCAATCAGATTACCCTGCCTGTTCATATGTGTGCGAACGGACCGTACAGACCCGTCAGCCATCCGAACGGCATACGGATTTTTCTTCGTGATCTGCTTTCCTTCCCGAATGCCGCGTGTGCGTATTTCAGGGTGGAAACTGGGCACCCCCTCTTTTGCATTCGTGTGCATCCGAACGTCCGTTTGTACGGAAGTGCGAACTTTTGCACGCCGTACGTATTATTTAAATCGTGTAGACGGGACCAAAGTCACCTGCATATTTGCTATAATGAGGCCCGCAGGAGTGTGGGGGCATTTTTACCACATTCTCCTTCACCCCGGCCATTTTAGGGCTATGAAAAACCTTTTTTTTTAAAAGCAGAAAGTGAACAGGAAGTTATTTCTGGTCATTTCCTGTAATTAATTAAGAAAGGCCTCTCCTTGGCCCAAAACAGCCTGGGTAGGGGGAAGGGGGCTAAAACATTGTGAAGATGCTCCCAGCCCCAAAGGGGCATCTAGGGGCAAAATGTTGTTTTAGGGTGGTGTAGCCATCCCAAGATCTCCATGGGGAGGATAATGTGGGTCCTTAGCTTCCCACAGTTGCCTACCCTGCTGTAGGGATGGTACACTATTCGCCTGCCCAATTTGGCAGGGAGAGTAGCAGTTAATCCTCTGTCATCCTGCTTTTTCACTGCTTCCCAAATGTCCCAGTTTCTCTCTTGTCTTCCCACTTCCTCCCTTTGATCCCAGCTTACTTCAATTGCAGCAAACTATGGTCTTGTCTACACAAGGGGAGGAAAATACAAACATGTTCAAAAAGGCAGGCATTCGCAATGATGCGACCTGTTTACACAGGCCAAAAGAGCCCTCCTAAACTTCGCACGACCCCCTAGCCAGATGGTGGCTGCAAGTGATTTACTCGCAATTTTAAATTTGCCACCATATAAAAACCAAACCAAACAAAACAAACAACCAGTTCCCAGGGTGCACACAAGCAACACTTCATATTTACAAAGACAGAAAGAATTTAAAAAGGGTATAAAATCGCTGTTTAATCTACTTACCGGACCCTTGCTTGGTAGAAAATACAACATGGTGGCCACAGATGCTTTCCCTCTTTGCTAGCCCCACCCCATCCTCATCCAGCCAATCAGATTGCACTGCCTATTCATATTTGTGCAATTGTGAGTGTTCAAACGATCGCACATTTGGACATCATACGGAGCTTTTCGGAAAATCCCTACGAAGCCCCGGATGCAGCACACATGGACTTTGCGGTGGACTTGGCTGCCCCCCTTTCGAATGACACGTATTTGTGAGAATGGCCATTTGAACGGATTGTTGTACGTTTGCATCTTGTTTGTATATTTTTAACTGTATAGACAACACCTAAGTATAAAGTACAAAAGTAGTTAACTCAGGCTGCTGCCACGCTGCAGTTTGATATTGCTTAAACTGCCATGGCTCAATGTAATGGAATTCAGGGATTTTTAGTTTTGTGAGATATTTGGCCTTCTCTGTCAGAAAGATCTGGTGCTACAAAAGACCGAAAATCTCAGGATTCCATAGGACGGAGCCATGATAGTTAAAATGGTGTCAAACTACATTATTTCTGCAGTGTGGCAGCAGCCTCAGCCAAAGGGAGAGAAAAGGAGTGGGTGGAATTTTGCCCTTTTCACTATACTCAGATAAAATCAAACTGCAAGCTAGTCTGCTCTTCCTCCTTAATAATTTTTGCCATCTTGACCACACTCTGAAGTTGCATGACCACATGTGTGTGGGTTTTCATCTGTGAAATGCATGCTGAAGGCCTGCATTTCAACAGGATTTGTGTCCACGTATGTGCCTTCAAGTCACCTGTAGACTTATGACGGCCCCATGAATTTCACAGTTTTCCTAGGCAAGGAATACTCAGAGGTGGTTTTGCCCATTCCGTGTTCTGGAATATAGCCTATAACACCTGGTATTCATTGAGAGTACCCAAGTACTACCCACGTACTAACCAGAGCTGGCACTGCTTAGCTTCCAAGATAAGATGGAAATCTGGTGCCTTTAGGGAATTTAGGCCTGGTTTCAGCAGGATACAACAGGATACCACTGTTCAGAAATATTGGAATTAAAAGTCATTTTCTTTGACAGGGCCAGCCTCCAGGTGTTGTCACACCATTTCTGTGTGTGCATCTGAGGAAGTAGACCAAATCTACAAAAGCTTATGCTACAACATCTTTCTCAGTTATGAGATTTTCACACTACACTGTTATAGTATTACTATTCCACTTTATTTGCTATGGCTGCCTCCTGTGGAATCCTGGGATTTGCAGTTTAGGGAGGGGCATTTACAACTCTCAGCCAGAGAGGTCTTAGGCCTCACTAAACTACAAACCCCAGAATTCCACAGGAGGAAGCCAGAGCAATTAAAGTGGAATAGTGACACTATAACAGTGTACTGTGAAAAGCTCCTTAGTCTCAAAGGTGCCACAAGATCCCCTTGCTTACTGATATTCCAGACTGATACGGCTATGTCTTTGAATTCTACCACCTCTGTGTTGATAGCACTATGCTGGCTAGAGACTCCCAAGCACATTTGTGTAATGTCTAAGATAAAAGTAATTCTGGTGTTGACCTTTTTCTCCCATCAGATCCAGAAAGAGAGGTGTGAGGGCTCTTGCAGAGAGCTGTTCTGAGTAAGTGACCAGGCCCTCTCTCACTGCCTTGTATCCATTCAGCACAACCAGAGGTGTTGTTCCCAACCATAGTGTGTAGATGTTTCCGTAGGTGTTTGTTAACTAGAAGGATGAAAAAACACTGATTAGGGAATTAAAAAAAGGATCGATTAAAACCATATCTGAAAAAAAAGTTGAAAAGACGCTTATGAAATTTGTGATGAAGAATTCTTGAATTACCTGTTGAGCTCTGAGGATTAAATATTTCCATATACAAGGAATTTCTTGGTTCAGATTTAGGGGCTTACTACACTCCAAAGAAAAGTGACAGTGCAGCAGGAAGGTCCTGGTGCTGTAGGGAACTGAGGTAAAACCATGTCTTTTTGCTAACTGGAAAAACCTATTAGTAAAAAGACGTTATTTTACCTTGGTCTCCAACAGGAACAGAATGAAAGAACACTGGAAAAACGACAACATCATTTATTTATTGGAACCTTCCTGCTGCATTGCTGCTTTTCTTTGGAGTATGGTAAGCCCCTTAGCCTAAGAAGTGAACATAGGGGCTATAGATACATCCCTGTCGAATAGCTCTTACTATCAGGAAATTCTTCCTAATGTTTAGGTAGCATCTCTTTCCCTGTAGTTTAAGTCTATTGCTCCATGTCCTAGGAGATTATCAGATGCGCTAAATATGGTGTTACCACAATGCCAAGAGATCGCTAAAGGGCTTCCCTTTCAGACGACATCATTCCTGTGTCATCATGCTCCCGTTTGGCTGTTGTTACACCGGCACTGCTTTTTATTCATGGGCTAAGCCGTGAATGGTTGCCCCATTCCATTTCTGTAACAGAATGTCCTGCAAGTGAAAAGGTGCCCATTTTGCTGGTGCGATGCCAGTGTCAATGGGAGGTTTGTGCCAGAACACTTCTGGGTGAGATCGGGACATCCAGGTAAGTGACACACTTTTTTGTACTGTCCCCAGGTTATTTGTTAAGTTTTAAATGTGTTTTTGTGCTTGCTGTTACTGTTTATATATTATTTTGTTTTTTATTTTTGAATTTCCCACACATTCGTCTTCTTGCAAGAACCGGTGGGATTTCCTTCCAGGTAGCGAACGGATCTCCGTTCAAGTTCCATTCACTCCTGGGCAGCTCGGCTCGCACGAACAAGGTAGATCTGAAAGTTTACATTATTGTGCTGGGATAGAGATGGGAGAGGGGTGGGAGAAGAGATTGTTGGGTGGTAACACTTTTTTTTGTTGCCATCTGATAATCTCCCTAGTCTCTGGAGCAGCAGAAAACAAGCTTGCTCCATCCTCAGTAGGACATCCCTTCAAATATTTAAACATGGCTATCATGTCCCCTCTCAACCTTCTCCTCTGCAGACTAAACATGCCCAGCTCCCTAAGCTGTTCCTCATAGTGCATGGCTTCCAGACCTTTGGCTATTTGGACAGAGAAACTGGGACATTTTAATAGTAGCTGAACAAGTAGGAAAACAGAGGATTAACTGGGACTCTCCTGATAAATTGGGACAGTTGGAGTGTATGGGAACACAACATCTTATCTATTTCTTTGTTAAGTAAAGGTCTCCCTGTGGCCTACAATAGGCTGGGTGTGTGTGTCAAAATGTGTCATTTCCCATCTATGTGGGGAGTGTTCTGAGCCCAATTTTCCTTGAACAATATGAAGAAGGTTTGGGGCAGTGGAGTCCCCCACATAAACAGTCCTGAGGGCCACATGCAGACCATGTTCCACACTTCCCACACCTCTTTGCTAGTATTTTTGTAAATGGCAATGAATTAAAGGGTGTGTGTGTTTACATAATGAATCATAATTTAAAAGCAACTCTCCAAGTTCTACCATCCACCAGGGGTACAGTCTCTTCTACACCTTTGAAATAACTTGTTAAATTTAACTAGTTGCATATAAATTGGTTAGCCCATCCCCATGCAGCTTAAGATGTTATTTTGAACAGCAGTCACTACCTGAGTGTGGAAGTGGTTTGGTTAAATGTAACTAAGGACTTTATCAGACCACCCCCTAAATCTGTTCTTTTGCTGGCATAATTTCTGCTGTTTTTATGCCAGCAAAAGAACTGACACTTCCTATTCCACACTTACCTTCCATCCACGTGAAAAGGCTTCCCCATCAATGAATGAGGAGTGAATGGAGCTCAGTTCACTTCCTCTATTGAAATCCCACGGATTCTTGCGAGAATACATAGCGTGGGAAATTCAAAAATAAAAACGAAAATAACAAAATAAAAGTTTCTAAAAGCACATAAACACACTATAAAAGTCCCATGTAAACTGGGGAGGGTCATAAAAAGTGTGTCACCTACCTGGATGTCGCCATCTCACCTGGAAGTGTTCTGGCCGGACTGGCCATTGACACTGGAATGATGAGAGGACATTGGCACAAGGTTTCATACGCTGGCAGTGCTGGTAAAACATTGGCACAGCTGATCTATTGACGGCTTGGGCCATCAATAAAAAAGTACGGCTTATAGCCAGTACATAAACGCGAAAGGGCGACATTGTCTGATATGAGCACCCTTTCGCGTTTATGTGGCATCGTTGTGACCCCGTTTTTCATGTGTCTGATAAATTCCCAAGTTATGCACTAATCATTCATTTCTCCCTCCCCCAACAAAGCTTTCCAAGTAAATTTGCTGGTTAATTGTGCTCACTGCTTTGCCTCATTATTCACTGCAGGGGGAAAGTATCGCAAGAGCAGTGGGATGCTTGGAGAGCATTGGAGTTGGTAGAAACTGGAAATGGTAGGCTTGACTTTGTGACTCCTGGCACTTGCATGCAAAACAGGGCTCTAGAGCAGAGCTTCTGAAGCTATCTGATGTGGGGGGAGCAGCATTTTTTTCCGCCCTAATAGGCCAGGCACGGATACTATTGTTCTTGTTGGCTACAATTGTTTCTTTGTTTCCTGGAAGTTCATCAGGGACCAGCAGCTGATGCCTTGTGGTTGGTCACTAGTCCTTGGATCTTAGTAGTTTGCCCTACACCATGCTTTTGTGAGATACTGTATTTAGCCTTCTCTAGTTTTGAGAGATATTTAGCCTTCTCTGTGCCACAAAAAACTGCAAATCCCAGAATTTCATAGGATGGAGCATGATAATTAAAGCAGTGTTGAACTGCATTATTTCTGCAGTGTGGCAGAGGCCTATGTGACAGGGGAGGTAGAGGATGCAGATACTGAATAATGAGGAAAACTGGTCTGCATGGGGTCTTAGATACTCAATTTATTTCTGATTAAGTATTCTCCACACTTGATTCACTGATTGATCTTTACTGCTGCATGTCATTATTCAGTGAATTGGTTGTCTTGTAAACTGGACTTCACATATCATTCCTTATGTACCTTTTCCAATCCAGATGAACACTCCCACAGTACTGTGCAACAGTACAGACACTTCTTTTAGAAATTCAATGTTCTCTGCCTAACAAAGTGGCGGGTAGCCTCACACAGGACAGAAACCGACTGGAGCTCAAAGGAAGTTGCTTTTTTCTGTTGCTAAAGGAGTTTAAATTTTAATGGCTGGACTTTAAGACTCTTTGGAGATTATCAGAGGTGGCTAATGTGGCGCCAGGATAAAGACAGTGAAACACAAAAGGACGGCGATATCACATGACGTTGTCCTTTTGTGTTCTGCTGTTGTTATTCTGGTGTTTCTTTTTATTGATGGGCCAGAGCTGTAAATGGATTGCCCATCCTGTTTTGGTGCCGGCATTGCGGGCATCTGAAACTTCATGCCGTTTTTTGACTTGTGAATGCAGTGTCAATGGGTGGTCCTGCCAGAACACTTCTGGGTGGGATCGCGAGGACCAGGTAGGCTACCCTCTTTTTAGTACCCTCCCCAGGTTTACTTGTTATTTTTTTAGTGTGTGTGTGTGCTTTCCTGAACTGTTTTGTGTGTATATTTCTTTTTCTTTTTGAATTTCCTGTGCTCACGTCTTCTTGCGAGAACGGGAGGGATTTCAGTCCAGGAAGTGAATGGAGCTCAATCAGAGCTCCGTTCATTCCTGGGCTGCCTTTGGATAGAAGATAAGGTAAGTCTGATGGGGAGGGTTATTGTGCCGGGACAGGAATGGGATTGGAGATTATGGGACAGGAACACTTTTTGCATTCCTGTCTGATAACCTCCTTTGTCTCTCAGAGCCCACATGGCCAAAGAGAGGAGTGGCCTCTGCCAACATGGATGTCCCTCCAGACCATCTTAACTGACAAGAACAAAAACAACATCTTGACAAAATGTAGGCCTGTGACTCTAACATAATTTTTCTTCTTTTCCTAAATGATTTTTAACACCTTTGCCTGATGAAGAAGCCAGTGGAGCTTCAAAAGCTTGCACCATGTATTTTGTGTATTTTTGGTTGGCCCAATAAAGGTATTGCTGTTTTGTGGACTCCACAGTGTTTGAAAGGTGAGTGAACAGCATACTAGTTGGCAGTGGATGGGTGAGAGGGGGCAGTAAGATGTAGATCAATGGTAAAAAATAAACAGGTTGGCTTAAACCTGTTAGTTAGTCCCAACTAGAGTAGATCCATTCAATCAGTGTTTGAATGCTGACCAAAGTTGTAGGTAAATCCAACTGATCTAATGGTCATACTCAAAACTAACATTAGGGGCTTAGCTAAATGGGAAAATTAATTGCAGAAAATAGCGCATTAATTTACCATCGCAGTAGTCATTTGTCTCCATGATGCATTTGCAAAATTGCTGGCATGGGAAGCTATCCATGTTTGAAATGCACACGGAGCATGCCCGCAAGTAAAGATGGTGGCCTTGAATGAATTACCTGCATTTTGACACATTTTGACTTCCAGGATGTGCCCCAATTCGAATTGGTTATTCAAATGGGCTGGAATGTGCATTATCATGTATTTTTTTAAAAAAAAACACTTCACGATAAACAGCAAAGGCTGTTATCACAAAGTACTTGGAGTTTTTGCTCCCCCTCCCTTCAAATATGGTGAATTGCTGCAGGAGCTCATCTGGATAAAAGGTAGTCCCCTTGCATTCTGGCAGGATTTTTTTCACTGTCTAAATAACACCTAGGATCCAGGCTTTTGTTAGATCCCACACTTTAGGACAGCTTTCTCCAACCTGGCACTCTCCCTATCCATTATAGCATCCCCATCTATCCATCAATCCATCAGATTGTAGCATTTGTAGTCTAGGGAGATTATCAAACACATTAAAAGTGGTGTTACACGAATGCCAGGAGAACACAAAAGGGCTCCCTTTTCAGACGATGTCGTTCCCCCCTCGTTATGCACCCGTTCTGCTGCTGTTCCACCAGTGCTGCTTTTTACTGATGGGATAAGCCATCAATGGATTCCCTGTTCCATTTTTGTCACAGATGTTCCTGCAAGCGAAAGGTGCCCCGTTACGCTGATGAGATCCCAGCGTCAATGGGAGGTCCCTGCCAGAACACTTCTGGGTGAGATCAGGCCATCGGGTAAGTGACACAGTTTTTATGATTCTTCCCAGGTTATTTTTACCTTTTAAAGTGTGTTTTTGTGCTTGCTGTCATTTTTTTTGTGTTCTTTTTATTTTTATTTTTGAATTTTGCGCGCTTGCGTCTTCTTGCGAGAATCCGTGGGATTTCAATCCAGGAAGTGAATGGAGCTCCATTAGAGCTCGTTTCACTCTTAGGCTGCCCTGTCGATGTGAGACAAGGTAAGTGTGGTGGGGAGGGTGATTGTGGCGTGACAGGGATGGGGCAGGGGTGGGAGTGGAGATTGTGGGACAGGAAAGCTTTTTTCGTTCCTGTCTGACAATCTCCTAGGCTGAGCAAGGGGATGTAAGAACTACAAATGCAGCCATTTCTTTTAAAAAGGACCCAGTAATGCAGTTCATGACAGCCAGAAAAGCCAGCCTCTATAAAACCCATGATTTCTTAGAAAAACCTTATGATTTCATTAACAAATTAATAAAACAACAAGTTAGATTCTTTCTCTCCCAGCACTGACAACCATAAATTCATTTCCCCATTTTTTAAACAATCAACATTAATGAATTAATTGTCAAAACCTCCTTCTGTTGTGCCATGGGCAGTAATTACCTTAACCAAAGTCTCTCGCTTGAGTGAAAAATCCAGTTGCCAAAGGTTGCCAATAACTGGAAGAGGAGTCGGTCCAGGGGGAAACCTGTTACGAGCCCATTGCTGCTTCAGAAACTGCACCATTAAGAGGAAGGTGATCAGAAATAGTAAAAGTCCGGTGAACTGAAGCATCTCACCCTGAATATCTCTTTCTGTACTGTCCTTGATTCCTCCTTTTTCTTGAAAATCCCCTGGTCCTAATGATTGCTTGGAGCAGTTATCTTTTCAGTCATCTCTGCTGCACACAGTTTCTCTCTTTTCATTATTGCCTTTTTATTTCCTATAAATAAGTAAACTCTCCCCACCCCCACATTCAGTCAAACCCCACCTCCCCAGCCTCTGAATTCTCAGTGGTTTAGTAACCTTGTGATGAGAATTGGCGGGCGGGTCTGGAGGAGGAGAAAAGACTATCCTTTCCTTACAACCAAACTGATGACCTTTAAAGCCCTAAATTAAGTAAGGCTTACCAATAATGGTACTAGAATTCTGCAATTCAGAGAAGGCTCATGATATTACTTTACTGTAAGAAACTGGTGAAAGGCAATTTTGCTCATCCTGATGGTGCAGACTACTGCATCTTTACTCTCAGGTAAGCCCTAGTGAGTTCAACGGGGCTCACACCCAGGTACAGTAAGTGTTGGTAAGTTTGGAGCTTCAGACGTTGTCTAGACGAGAGGATATAATGCTGATTGCTGCGCATTAATGCAAAATCGCAGCAGAGTTCTTTTGTCTCCACAGTCTTTTGGCAAAATTGCTGGTATGCAAGGCTATCCATGTTTGAAGTTCACATGCAGCCATGCCTGCAAATCAGGATGGTAGCCAGGAGTGAATTATTTGTGTTATTATTCTCCATGAGTTGTAGCCATCGCACAGTATTTTTTTAAAAAAACTGTAAATCTAAGGTGCACAAGTGTGACCTGCTTAAAAAAGCTGGTTGGTCACCTCAGTGCAGTTAAAAAAGTGCACAATTGGCAATGTGAAACTCCAAGATGGTGATTCTGGCCACTTTCTTATGAGCAAGCCTGCCCCCTGCACATGTCCGACCAATCAGCTTTCCACTTCCACTCTTAATCTGGGAATGTGCTCTGATATGTATTGGTTGTCCAAATGGGTGGTTGTGTGCATTTCTGTGTATTAAAAAAAAAAAAACCCTCAGGAAAAGTCATGAAGGCTTCCCCCCCCCGGAGTTTTTGGAGTTTTTGGACCCCCTCTTTCTGAATATGGTGAATCACTGTGGGATCTCAATGGGAGAAAAGGTACTGCCCTTGAATTCTATGAGGAGTATTTTCACCATCTAAACAACCCCTTTGTCATACTTCTCAGTAGACATGCCTAGAATTGTGCTATCACGCTTTTAACATTGTCATACTATCATGACTATGTGCCTCTTAAGTGAGTTTTTGCTCTGAGTATGTTTTAAATTAATTTTTAACATGAACAATTTAATTTACCATCAAAGTAATATACATTCAAAAAATAATGAAGAAGAAAGAAGAAAAAGACAGAAAAAGAAAAAAGAAGAAAAGGAGAAAAAAGAGAAGGGGGAAAAAAAAGACACACAATTAATACACAGTAGGGCTCTGCCCCCCCAAACCTGTATGTCTCTGGCTGTTCTTCTCAAACTAAGATTCAGGAAGGACTCATCCCGCACTTTCTGCAAGCGCGCTGATGATTGAAAAGGCCAATCCGAGATAAACAAGTCCGGTTGCAGAAAGCACAGCAGAAGGTCTCCTTGGGTGATGTTTCCAGTTGCGATTCTTTCTGTGTTGTCGTTTCTCTTCAATACTTGTTTGGCGTGAGTTCTCAAATAAAGCTGCAGCATTGTGGATAGTGCATCTCCATGCCTCCCGATGTGAAGCCAGGGCGGACCATTGTTGGTGATCAATTTGGTCAAGCCTGAGATGTTGCTTCAGGGAGTCCTTGTATCACTTTTTTGGAGCACCCCTCTTATGCTGACCCGTGGCGATTTCACCGTAGAGTATTATTTTTGGGAGGCGATGGTCCTCCATCCTAGAAACATGCCCTGCCCAGCGCAGCTGTGTTCTCAATATCATGGCCTCAATGCTGGTGATCCCTGCTTGCTCAAGGACAGCAACATTCGTCACATAGTCAGTCCAGTGTATATTTAGGATTGTACATATATAGCGCTGATGAAAGCGTTCGAGGAGTCGTAAGTGTTGGCGATAGGTGACCCATGTTTCAGACCTGTAAAGGAGAATAGACAGTACAATGGCTCCTGTCTGTAATGAAAAGTAAAAAAGAAAAAAAAATCTACCATTACAGAACCAACTAAAGAATCCTATTAAAATTACTAATAACCTTAACCATAGATTATTACATTGTTAGATTTCTTATTTCTTATTTCTCAAAAATTCATAAATAGGTTCCAGTTTTTCAAAAAGTCTTCCATTGGTTTATCCTTTAGACCTCATGTTAATTTGGCCATTTGGGTTAACTCAGAAACCTTAACAATTCATCCTTCCATTGTTGGTTATTGTTCTGAGTATAGTTTAGAGTATGGCCATACTAACAAGTCCCTGAGCTTCTCTTCATAGGGCTAGATCCCAGACCTTTTATCAACTTGGTCATCCTCTCCCCCAAAATTCCAGTTGTGAACACCCTTCTTGAACTATGCTACCCAAACTGGAGACAGTTTTCCAGGTGAGGACTAACCAAACTTCTAAGTTTGGGATGAAAACCACAGTGGGTTCATCATCCCACTGATGTGGAAGCAGTTTGGCAGCAACAGTCCTGATTGATCCTCTGTTGTCCCAGTTTTGCAGCTGCTTTTAAAGTCTCGCAGTTCATCTCCCCCTCCCACCTTTGTCCTTTGTTCTCAGCTTACTTCAGTTGCTGCAAAATGGGTTCAAAGAGTCATGATCTAGGGAGTTGAGCATATTTAGCTTGGAGAAGAGAAGACTGAAAGGTGACATGATAAGCCATATTTAAATACCTTACGGGATGTCATGTAGAAAATGGAGCAGCAACCTTGTTTTCTGTGGCTCCAGAGACTAGAACACGAACCAATGGATGCAAACTGCAAGAAGAGATTCTACCAAAATGTTAAGGATGACTTTCTTTACTGTAAGAGCTGTTTGAGAGTGGAATAGACTGCTTCAGACAGTGGTGGACTCGCCTTTTTTGAAGGTGGGCATCTAACCTCTGTTTAAAGACCTCTCAAGCAGTTCTTACAGTAAAGGTGTTCATCTTAATGTTTATGTGGAATCTCTTCTTGTAATTTGAATCCAGCTGTGAATCCATGAATTGGTAGAATAATAGAATTATAGTCTTAGTGGACCACAAGCTGAACATGAGTCAGCCGTGTGATGCGGCAGCCAGAAAAGCCAGTGTGATTCTAGGCTGCATCAATAGTAGTGTAGTGTCTAGATTGAGGGAACTAATAGTGCCACTCTATTCTGCTTTGGTCAGACCTCACCTTGTATACTGTGTCCAGTTCTGGACACCACAATTCAAGAAGGATATGGACAAGCTGGAATGTGTCCAGAGGAGGGCAACCAAAATGGTGGGATGTCTGGAACCCATGCCCTATGAGGAGTGGCTTAGGGAGCTGGCCCTGTTTAGCCTGAGGAAGGCAAGGTTGAGAGAGGACATGATAGCCATGCTTAAATATTTGAAGGGATGTCCTACTGAGGATGGAGCAAGCTTGTTTTCTGCTGTTCCAGAGACTAGGACATGGAGCAATGGACTCAAACTACAGGAAAAGAGATTCCATCTAAACATAAGGAAGAACTTCCTGACAGTAAGAGCTGAGTGACAGTGGAATAGGCTGCCTTGGAGTGTGGTGGACTCTCCTTCTATGGAGATTTTTAAACAGAGGCTTAATAAATAATAGTAATAATAAAATTTATTTATATACCGCCCTTTGGTAATCCAATCAGGGTGGTTCACAACATTAAAAAAACCATACAAATAAATCAATATACTCCCTCCCCCCCTTAAAAAGTTATTAAATCAATTTACAAATTAAAACAACAATTATAACATTTGATAAAAACACATCTCTACATTTGGCAATAACAGTAGGTCCCCAGCGATATTCAGTTCTGTTAACAAAGGAGGCTGTGGGGACTCTCCTGAAGGAGGGGGGGGTTTCCCGAGGCCAGGATAATCTATTCTGGAAAGGCCTGCCGGAAGACAGCCTTTTTGAAGCTGTCCAAAGATGTCAATTGATGGATCTCATCCGGCAGGCCGTTCCATAGTCTGGGGGAGATAACAGAAAAAGCCCTCTGGGAGGTAGCTTGATGGCCATCTGTTGGGAGTGCTTTGATGGTGTATTCCTGCATGGTAGAATGGGGTTGGACTAGATGGCCCTTATGGTCTCTTTCAACTCTATGATTCTGTAGAGTTGGAAGGAATCTTAAGGGCTATCTAGACCAACAAACTACTAGTTCAGGAATTCACAGCTAAAGTGCCAAGAACTGGTAGCAGGTTGAACTAGATGGCCATTGAGGTTCTTTCTGGTTCTATAGTTCTATGACTCTAGGACACCCAAGAGAGCCAGCACAGTGTAGTGGTTTGAGTGGTGGACTAGGACACCGGGAGGCTAGGGTTCAAATCTCCACTCATCCAGGGAAACCCACTGGGTGACCTTTGGCAAGTCACACACTCTCAGCCTCTTTTGGTTTGTGGGGGACTACTCTAGTCCTCCCACTTGCTCCCTTCATACCTGTGGGCTTTCTTCTTTTTTTTTGCATCCCCTTTGGCCTACCTGTCCTGCTTTTTTTTTTAAAATTAGGGCTGGAGTGGATTTATTGCTGCTACTGACAAGGTAGCCACCAGCTGCCACTGATTAATTGCAACAGACATCCACCACACTAGCAAACTGCTGCCTTCCTCCTCTTCTTCCCCTTCAGCTTTCAGTGGTCAACATCTGGAATCTACTTATGTATGAGTGGTCTGATAGATACTGATAGAGCTACCCACAAGTCACTTTGTCCTTGATAGCCAAGAAAAGATGGAGGCAATTTTCTTTTTATTCATTCTTCAGATTAGATTCATTTTTGTTCCAGAATCTTTGAGCATTCTTGTTCTGGCACATTGTACCTCTTTGAACTTTGTACATTTCTTGCATACTGTGTAACTTGTTGCTGATATTCTTTACTTCACAGATTTCTTGTAAAAGATGTTAAAGGAAATATGAAAATGTGAAGTGGATATCCTTTCATCTGAAGCTGATGCCAAAAGATGTATTCATTCTCTTTGATGCATGCCATATCTTTTCCTTGTATTGTTTACCTCTTTTGACCTCTACCATTGTTAATCTAATGGTGTGTGTGTGTGTGTGTGTGCCTTCAAGTCTCCTGCCAATCCCATGAATTTCATAACATTTCTTAGGAATACTCAGAGGTGGCTTTGCCAGTTCCTTCCTTTGGAATATAGCCTATCCATCTCTAAATGCAAGGAAAATAGCATAAGGTTCAGAAAAGGGTCTCAGAGGCATGCTGGTTGGTTGGTTGGTTAGTAAAAAATAGCTTGGTTTATTTTATTTTTTGCTTACAGCTTAAATGAGTGAAGGTGAAATGAAATATTCTGGGGAGGTTATAGAATTCAAGATGATAGAATTATGCACAAGATCTTCAAACGTAAAGGTATATAATTATGTAAATACCAAAATACATAAATAGCAAAGTCAGAATTGTTCATGCCATAGTATTTCTGTTTTCTATGTACAGTTGTGAAAGCTGGCCAGTGAAGAAAGCTGACCGAAAGAGAAGTAACTAATTTGAAATGTGTAGGAGGAGGGTTCTGTGAATATCACATGCTGCCAAAAAGACAAATAAATGGGCCAGTGGACAAATCAAGTCTAAACTCTCAACAGAAACCAAAATGACCATACTGAGGTTATTGTACTTTTGACATAACATGAGACTATGGGGCTTATCGCACTCCAAAGAAAAGCGGCAAAGCAGCAGGAATGTTGCGTCTTTCCTGCTGCCTTACCATATCATCGAATCATAGAATCATAGAATTGTAGAGTTGGAAGAGACCACGAGGGCCATCCAGTCCAACCCCCTGCCATGCAGGAACACACAACCAAAGCATCCCTGACAGATGGCCATCCAGCCTCTGTTTAAAGACCTCCAAGGAAGGAGACCCCACCACGCTCCGAGGGAGTGCGTTCCACTGCCGAACAGACCCTACCGTCAGAAAGCTCCTCCTAATGTTGAGGTGGAATCTCTGTTCCTGGAGCTTGCATCCATTGCTCCGTGTTCCAGTCTGTGGAGCAGCAGAAAACAAGCTTGCTCCATCCTCAGCGTGACACCCCTTCAAATACTTACACAGGGCTATCATATTGCCTCTTAACCGTCTTTTTTCCAGGCTAAATATGCCCAGCTCCCTAAGTCTTTCCTCATAATGCATGGCTTCCAGACCTCTCACCATTTTAGTTGCCCTTCTCTGGACACGCTCCAATTTGTCAATATCCTTTTTGAATTGTGGTGCCCAGAACTGGACACAGTATTCTAGGTGAGGCCTGACCAAGGCAGAATAGACTATCAACAGAATTAAAAGCAGTTAAAAACACAACAATTAATGGCTTTGGTGTTCTTCCAGCATCCTTTTGTTCCAGTCCCATAGGGGAACAAGGTAAAACCATGGCTTTTTGTGAATGGATTTTTCTGGTTAGCAAAAAGATGTGGTTTTATCTCAGTACGTCATGGGACTGGAACAAAAGAATGCTGGAAGAACACCAATGTCATGCAGCAAGGCAGCAGGAAAGATGGAACTTCCTGCTGCCTTGCTGCTTTTCTTTGGAGTGTGGTAAGCCCCTTGATATTTTGCAAGACCTGAGCATGGCTGTTACTAAAAGACCTCAGCTTCATAGGGTTGCCATGATTCTTAAACCAACTTGACAATATATAACAATAACAGCAACAAAGCCAGCACACAGACATTAAGGTTCAGGTAGGGTGGCATGAAAGTTAGGACACCTATTTTTGGAACTTTATGGCAGTCTATCCAGATGATTTGTAAATTATGAATTTGAAACAATGGATTGTTTTAATATGTACAGTTGTCCCTCCGTATCCACAGATTTAAGTATTCATGGCTTGAAAATATTCTTAAAAAAATAATAAAACCTTGATTTTGCCATCTTATGTAAGGGACACCATTTTGATATGCCATTGCATATAATGGGACTTGAGTATTCATGGATTTTGGTATCCACGGGGGGTGGTGGTGGTTCTGGAACCAAACCCCAGTGAATATGAAGAGACAACTGTATTCGGCTTATATGTTCTTTTAAACTGATGTTATGTGTTTTAACTGGTTTGTGTGTTTTTAACTGATGTCATCCTGGCCTCGTTTAGTTTCGTTGGCTGTTGATTTTTGTATTTGTTTATTTATGTGATTTTAGTTTAGGTGGATTTTAATCTGATACTAATTTAATATCTTTTTATGGGGGTGGGTGGTGCTTAGGGATTTTACTCAGTATTGTTGTATTTTAATTGTTGTACGCTGCCCCAATTATTTTTAGCAGGGGGGTGGGGTAAACATAAATTATTATTGTTGTTGTTGTTCTTGTTGCTGCTACCTGCCTCAGTCCATGGGAAGAGGCAGGTAACAACAACGACAGCAGCAGTCTATCATTCACAGGGTCACAATAAGTTGAAGTTGAATTGATGACAGATAAAACACACATTATTAGAAGCGCTGCCCAAAGAAATGAAACAAACATACAGTATTACAGGTTTTCCCCACTTTCTGATGCCTTGCTTTTTCAACACTCACACATTACAGACAAATTTGATTTATTTGACTTTCGTCAGTTTTTCTTGCCTATGAGGCTTCCTCGGGACCACTTGCATGTGTGTGTGTGTGTGTGGTATGTTAATATCATTCAAAAGTGATATACAGTAGGACCCCTGTATCCACTGATTCATTATCTACTGATTCAATTATCAATGGGACACAAAACAGCACACCTACCATCGAGTATTCTATGAAAATGTGTCCTCTCTAGCCATTTTCTAGGTCCTCCAAGGCAACTTATGTTATTTTAAACTGGAAGTCCCATTATTTTCAATGGCTTTCTCTAGGACACAGAGCAATGGGTTCAAACTACAGGAAGAGAGATTCCACCTAAACATTAGGAAGAACTTCCTGACAGTAAGTCCAGTTACAGGGATGTAATGCCCCAACAGGAGTCCGGCTGTTTTATGTAATATATCCTCAAATTCTAGGGCTGACAGAAGTGCCCTGAGCCTGGCACCTGGTAGAAGGGTTAAGCCAAAGGCCAACCACAGCAACAAATGGACTGAAAGTTTATGCACCATGGCAAGTGCTAGTTAATAATGGGATTTATTTTCCTGGTACAGAAGCAGTGCTCCTCCCAGTTAGGAATTATATCCCCAAAGGATATCTGCCTGAATTGTCTTGGGAAAGAGGATAACCATGACCCGAACACTTATTACTCCTAGCTAGACCCATTTTACTTATAGACCCATTTTGCACGCATGTTTTACCTACATGTTGACTCATCATTCATCAGTTGATTCAATGGGCCTTTTCTAGTTGGGATTAACCAAGATGGGCTGTGAGGGGATAGTTCTGCATTTCATGGTGTCCTCTATTTAAATGCTGTAACCCTGAGTTTAAAGATAAAGAGTAGGGGGTGAGCTACAGATATGGCCAAATCCTACACTGGATTGGACTGATTTGTACATATTCAGGAATGTCCAAATTACAGCAGGGCTACTCCAAAACTGACTGCCTCTGAGCAAGTTTAAGAATGAAGTTATGGCATGAGTCAATGCAGCTAACTTCACCTGTCAGTGCAAGCCACATGGGTTTGATCACTTGACTCACCCTCTACATATGTGCGGAAGCAATTCGGAGTCATCTCCCCATTAACTGAATTCAACGTCACAAAAAATCTTCCAGTTTCCACTCTAGCTATATTACTCCAAGAAGTGACACTACCATTAAAATCCTGGTGCCCTCTACCAGTTGGGCATTCTTGGAAGGGGCATAACTATCTGTCTGTGCCTTCAGTCTACCACTTTCTTCATGGGGATTGCTAAGACTGCCCCTGTGTGTTGTTACTCTAAGAGTGCTTTAGCATCCCCCCATGATGCCAAAATCTCCTTTAATGTTTGGGGAAATTATTAGATCAAAAGGAGGGGTGTGAGAAGAGGGGATCTTTTCAACTATGTATACCAGTAGAGAGCATTCTAGTTAAAATAAAATGAAATAACACAGGGGATACACTAACCTACAAAACATAAACTCTTAAGAAACATACAATGCTATTGGAAAGAAAGGTGGGGAGGTGGGATTGAGAGAGGTCCAGGAAGATAGGGTGATAGTTACCAGCCTTGAAGAGAAGAGTTCCATGCAGCAAAGATGCTCAGACTGGCGTCTGAAAGCACAGAGAATCTGGCAGAGTGTTGGTGTCCATCTGTGGCACTCTTAACTGGGGTCTAGGGTCTAATATAACATGTTTCATATCCTGAAGCAGTACTCAGGTTATGACAAAGCCTGGATGGCTTTCTCACCAGATAGACAAAGGGAACGAAACTCAACTGATTGCTTTAGTTCCGGAAAGACATAACATTGATAGTGCTGCAGCAACCTCTTAATATTTGGTCAGGTAGGGGGTATAAGAGAGAATTCTTCCACGTATATATTGAGGAATGGTCACTTAATTGCTTGATTGAATTATTGCATGAAACACCTATGGGGAAAGAAAGGATTAGCATATACCTCCTTAATTACTGTGTTTACTAAGGGGCTTTCCGCATAATCCTAACTTGGGCTTTCCCATCATTATATTTCTAGATATATCTCAGGTCGCTGTGACCTTAGACTGACCTCCAGTCTACCTAGCCTCCCAGTCAAGTGACCCCTAAAAGTGTCCAATATGTCCAGTTATGGAGTCTTGCGAGGAGTAGTAGTAGGGCATGCTAACAGCATCCTCCATTGCACCAGGGAACAACCACCTGGCACATGGGCAGAGACACCATCAGTTGCACAGTGTCATTATTCAGCAGAAGCACAACCACCGCTTCACTACGTGAGTGTAGATTAAACTGTGCAAGCATGATGTAGGATCCTGGCCAGTGTTTCCAGCCTTTTCACTTTATTGGCACAGTTTGGCCTGGATCTGGTTTATTCCTTCAACAGCCGGTCTGTGACCAAAGTAGGTTGACTCCCATCTGAATCTTATTTGGATTTGATTACAAACTTTCTCTCTGCACCTTTCTGACATTGTTTTCAGGTTCTTAATCATGCTCTTCTTGAGTGGAATGATGCACAAATATGTCATCAATAATGACTTCCATACCCTGTAACTGTTCCAAGATTTAATGGCCTCAATAAGATACTTAATGGGCTGAGGAAATTCTATAAGATACTCTGGTGAAGGGCCAGCGACTAAACAGTGAGTTGCAAAGTGATCATTTTCTACTTTCTTTGAGCTGCATGTCACTTGATCATACATCTACTTTTGCCTTCCCCCCCATCAAGACATTTAAAAACCTCAAGTTCCTTCTGCCCCAGACATGAAGACATTTGTAATCATTAGTACAGTCTTCAAAAACAAACTAAAACACAATCTCCTGCATCTTCACTGGCCGAAGTCAATAGGTACACCTATTCCCAGCATGGAGACTATCATGTTGGACTTGGTGCCCTATAAATCTTAAAGATGAGGAGGGTCTGAGGAAAAGGAAATAGAAACTTTGTCCGGAATCCTGCTGGGCAGTTATGAATGCGTTTAAACTAGACTTACACATTTGTTACTGTTTCGTATTCATGATCCCTACATGGTCCCTAGTGGAGGGGATACATGCATGTGTGTATGGGTCTTCAAGTTGCCTTTCAACTCATGGTGACCCCATGAATTTCATAGGGTTTTCTTGGACAAGCAATCCTAAGAGGTAGTTTTGCCAGTTCCTTCCTCTGAAATATGCCCCCCAGCACTATCATAGAATTATAGAGTGGGAAGAGATCACAAGGGCCATCTAGTCCAACCCCCTGCCCTGCAGGAATACACACCATAGAAGGCTCATGGGAGCGGGCAGGAACATCAGCCGCTGCTTCCTGAGCAAGAGGGAAACAGACCTCTAAACAACTGCAGTGGTTATTGCCCATTAAATAGGAATTTTTTTTGGGGGGGGGAGGAACCCAAATGGGAGTCACTGTGTGACACTGTAATTGTGGTGCTTACACATTCATAACAACAGGAATCTGGCCTCTATTTTTAACACTAAGGTGTTGAATATACAGGGATTCAAACCTTGTATTTCAAGAGAGAACCACCCCAAGTCCTGGGCCTGTCAAGTTCAGTTTCTTTCACATTTTCTTCCCACTATATGAAGAAAATTGAAAATTTGAAAACTCTTATGAGCCACATTCTGAAAAGAAAACTCCCACCCAACTCCTATATTAATATGTATAATCTTAAACAGTGTGTGAGTCACACCCTCTAGTGTAGGAAGCTTGGCGTGTTCTCATGTGAAGTTGTGATAACCTAGTTTCAGTATTGTATCTCTTGGATCTACTTTCATTAGTTCTCCTGTGTGTTTAAGTTCTCTCTCTTTAAGTTCTCCTTAAACGCTTCAGCTAGTTACTTGCTGAAGCACAGGTAACACATTTAGCCTCTGGATTTGTTTTGTTTTTTAAAGTGGCTTGATACACAGCCATTTGCAAAGAATTATTTCACTTTCTTTCTTTCTTTCTGGGGGCTTGTCTACATGATGATAATACTCCTCATAGAATTTGTGGAGAATACAATCTGTCTGAACTTGATTCACAGTATTCAGAGGGAGGGCTAAAAACTGCACAAACCACACATTAAAAGGATTCATGTCTTTTCCCAGAGCTTCCTGGAAAATGTGCATAGGTGTGCATTTTTGGGCATGTGGCTGTCCAAATTCACCTTGCTGTGCATTTTCGCTTAATTGCCCTTTTGCGTGTGTGCCCGCTAAATCCAAATGAATGCAAATAGATGTGAAGAGGCACTGAAAAGTGAAGACAAATCAATTTTGCTGCAAATGGGCAAAAATGTGCACCCAGTAAACCGTTGTGTCTAGACAAGCCCTTGGTTATGGATTTATTGACCTCACAATCTCCATCACATTCTATAGGAAACTTTTTGTGTATAGAAAATTGCTTTAGCCTCTGTTTTTAGCTCTGACATGCACTATCCAATGTTCCATCCTATAACAATTCAAGTTTTCCTGTGATTATGTGAATACAAGTCAAAACAGCACTACTCATGCATACGAAGGAGGTAGGTATGCAGAAATACAAAGGACTTTACCAGACACAGTAAATATGGCATCATGATGACATCACATAAACACGAAAGAGCACATGGATCAGACAACGTCATCCTTTCACCTTTATGTCTTGTCAAAAAATTGAACTTTTTTATTGATGGCTTAAGCCGCCAATAGATTGGCTGTGGCGCTTTTGTGTCAGCATTGCCGGAATATGAAACCTCGCACCATTTAACTCATGTGAATACAGCATCAGTGGCCAGTCTAGCCAGAACACTTCCAGGTGAGATCGTTACATTCAGGTAAGTGATGTACTTTTTATGACCCTCCCCGGGTTACTTGTAAGTTTTTAAGTGTGTGTATGTACTTTGTGTAACTTTTTGTGTGTTGTTTTTGAATTTCCCACATGAACATCTTCTCATGTGAATCCATGGGATTTTGAACAAGGAAGTGAATGGAGCTCCGTTCACTTCCTTGTTCATTGCCGGGAAGCCTTTGGACAGGAGAAAGGGTAAGTGTAGCATGGGGAGTTCTTTCACCAGCATTAAAACAGAAAGGTTATGCTGGCAAAAGAAAGGATTTTTTTGTGGTGGTCTGATTAAGTCCAAAGAGTCTTTTGAAAGAAAAGGCCTCAAACATTCCAGTGATAACTCAATGGCATGAACTCAGAAGAAGAAAAAACATGATAATCAAATGAGTGGAGTGGAGGGAGAAGGAAGGGACACATAAGCTGAGATCCTATATTATCCCTGTGTGGCATAAATTTGCACTCATGTAATTAAGAATAAAGACTTGGAACAAATATCAAAGAAAGTCAAGGAAGAAAGTGCAAAGGCGGGGTTACAGCTGAATATCAAGAAAATAATAATAATGACGTCTGTGTAAAATACCACAGAGAGGTCCTTTAAATTCTCTGCTAGAAAGCTGTAGCCTACTTCTCTGCACTACTACTCTCTAGCAGAGAAATCTAAGAATCTCCCCAAACTATGAAACCCAGGTTTCCATGGAATGGAGCCACGGTAATTAAAGTGGTGTCAAACAGCTATAAATAAGCACTGTGGATACACACTTAGATTGCAGAAACAGCAGGCATATTGCCAGAGATTTGGAGGCTTACCGCACTCTGAGGAACAGTGGCAAAGCAGCTGGAATGTTCCATCTTTCCTGCTACCTTCCCACATGATGTCGTCATCCTTCCAGTGTCCTTTCATTCCGGTTCCGTGGGGTACCGAGCTAAAACTATAGCTTTTTGCAAACAGGCTTTTCTGGTTAGCAAAAAGGCATGGTTTTACCTTGGTCCCTTATGGGACCAGAATGAAAAAACAACAATGCAATGCAGGAAGGCAGCATGAAAGATGGAACGTTCCTGCTGCTTTGACTCTTTTCTTCAGAGTGTGGTAAGGCTAATAATTTGTTGTGCCATATTGGTATTCAGCAGAAGAGAGGTGTAGCATAACCGCCATTTAACTGTTGTGGTTGCTGTTATTGTTGTTGTTGTTAACTGCTGTCAAGACTTTTGACTTTATCAGACGCAGCAAAAATGGCGGACTTATGACGTAATGGTAGTGCGAACGACTATGGCCATGGCATGACATCGTCAACATCTCGTGGTTACCCCGTGCCCCAGCTGCAAATAAGGTGTTGCTTTTAATTAATGAGATAAGCTGTCAATAGATCACCAATAATGCTTTTTTTTCATGATATTGAAGGTGTGTGAAAACATGTCCCATTGTAATTGTGAGATTACAGCATCAATGGATGGTCCCCGCCAGAACACTTCTGGGTGAGAAAGGGAACTGTCCCATCTAGTTTGCACATTTTTAGGTTTGTTTCAGTGCTTGGGTGTTCATTAACTTTGTTAATATAGTTTTTTGGGGGGAGGTTTAAGCACGCTCACATCTTCTCGCAAGAACAGCCAAAATCTCACCCATGACAAATCACGGAAGTAAACTCCCATTCTTAAAGCACTAATGGTGGTTGTGCAATAATTCTGTGGCATTTCTTTCATGTGATTACAGCTACATGTGATAATAAGTGTTATAATGCCACAATGTTACCGCTATCTTCATTCACGGAATTACAGCGTTTTTAGACACTAGTCTGATAAAGACTAGTGACTTACAGTGACTCTATGAATGAGAGGCCTCCAAGTCACCCTATCTTCCGTAGCCCTGCTCACAACTTGCAGACTCAGGGCCATGGCTTCCTAGATTAAATCTATTCATCTGGAATGAGGTCTTCCTCTTTTCCTACTGCCTTCTGCATTACCAAGCATTATTGTCTTTTCCAGTGAGTCCTTCTTCTCATATGTCCAGAGTATGACAGCCTGAGCTTAGTCATCTTGGCTTCCAGGGAAATCCCAGGCTTGATTTGCTAAGAATTCTAAATGCCCCCTCCTAAACTTCCAATCCCAGGATTCCATAGGACAGAACTATGGGCCTTAACACACTCCAAAGAAATGTGGCAAGACAGCAGGAACATTCCGTTTTCTGCATTGCCTTATCACATGATGTTGTCATTCTTCTGGTTTTCTGCCGTTCCGGTTTCTTAGGGGACTGAGATAAAATCACATCTTTTTGCTAATGGGTATTTCCGGTTAGCAAAAATACATGGTTTTACCTCGGTCCCCTACAGAACAGGAACGATGATGTCATGCGGTAAGGCAGCGCGGAAGACAGAACGTTCCTGCTGCCTTGCCACATTTCTTTGGTGTGTGGTAAGGCTCTATGGCAGTTAAAGTGGAATAATAGCGCTATAATTTTGTTATATGAACAAGCCCCTGGAAATGATGGCCCAAGTCTTGATGGGGGTCCATACTAGAATAGACCTATTGACACAATGGGATTTGCCTACATGTTGACTCAACACTTAAGAATTGATTCAAAGGGTTTACTTTTAGTTGAGATAGGATTCAGCCCTATATTTCTTTTATTCCAGCATAGAATGGCATTAATGTTTTCATCCATTGCATTGTGCTGCTGACTTATGTTTACATTGTAATCTCCTTAAACCCTGAGACTTTTTCACTTTTATTGCTGTTGCCAGGTGTCAGCCAGTCTATGTCTGTGAGCTGTTGAAATTCATTGTGTATGTTTTGGTCCAGTTTATCATGCTGTTGAGATTATCTTGATTCTTGTTTGAAAGCTTTTAGCTCTCCCACCCAGTTTGATGTTATCTGCAAATTTGACAAGTTACACCTACTTCTATATTTTTTTAAAATAATGATGTTGGACAAAACTGGACCAGGAGAGAATCCTGTAGCAACTTGCCGGTTGCTTCTCTCCAGTTTAACAAGAATCCATTGATGAACCCTCTTGGACTGTAATTAATTCACCAGCACAACCCAATGGTGGCATTGGTTACTGCCACACTGCAGAAATAACACAGTTTGACACCACTTTAAATGCCGTGGCTCAATCCTATGGCATTCTGGGATTTGTCATTTTGTGAGATATCTAGCCTTCTTTATCAGAGAGCTCTGGTGCCACAACAAACTACGAATCATAGGAGGTTTACCCCACATTTTATTACGTTGATAAAAAGGTAAAGGACGTGCTCAGATTGAGGTATATACTATTTCACAACATTCATCTGGTTTAATAGACTAGTAAGTATCAAAAATGGAGATATTGTTAGCCTGGTATAACTTAGTGCCCTTCAAGTTGAGGAAAAAGTCTATGAAAGTCCCAGGTTTTATTCCTGTACAAGCAGATTTTATTTTGGAGATCCACCTGAAATTTTCTTCACTCTGAAGTATTTTGTGGGAACTCCCATCAATATCAAGGACTTTTCCTTCCTACTTCCCAGGTCAGTTTAAAATATCCCAGTATTTTCCGAAATGAAATGTACCTCTACTTGGCTGTATGGTTGTACTATTCTGAAACTAACTAAGATGGCTGCCACCAGTAAACACAGCTATTGTTTCCAGGACACAGATTCAATGGGGATGAAGTGAGGGAAAAGGAATGTTTGCACCAAAACAAAATGATTCTAATGTTTAAATGGCGTAATACTGCTAAAGCACTTCAGCAGTTTGACTAGGGGCTCAGCTTGATGAGAGGACATACCATGCTGGGACACACGTTACTTGCAATTTGCAGCAGCTCCTTTTTGTCTCCACAATTTCTGGAAAAAAATAGTTCTCTGCTAAGCAATGCACGTTGACATACACATGGACCCCCCTCCCACAAATCAAGATGGCGGCCTTGAGTATGAGGTGCTAATATTCCCCCCATCAATAACCTCTGCACATTTCTAACTTTAAACGGGAGGAAGGGAGACCTTATGCTTGTCAAAAAAGTTGTTTTTCTCCCCGCCTCAGCATGGTGAAAAAGGGCACGGTTGTTCCTTCAGAATGCAAAAATGGTGCTTCTGGGATCTGCAGCAGGAAAGCCTGTCCCTGCTTGCACGACAGACCAATCAGCTTTTGACTCCTGCCTTTACCCAGAATACACAGCACTACGAATAGGCCATTCACACAACCGGCAAAACTCATCTCCCCACAGTTTATCAAAAACTTCAGGGGAAACGGTGAAGTCTCTTACGGCGCAGTTTATGGCATTTTTGCCCCCTCTTTCCCAATATGGCAAATTTCCTGCATGGTTTATCAGGACAGCAGCTATTCTCTGCGAATTATATTAAGGGTATTTTGACCATCTAGACAACCCCTATAATTCCTAACTGTGGCTTAGTGGAAATTGGTGAAAATAATTTTCTGAAATGTTGCCTGAGTCTATATCTGACATATGATCAATGGGAGGAGAAAGAACACAAGGGAGGGAGGAAGGAAGGAGGGAAATCTGGGATATTGCACGAAAGAGTTTGGCTACAAACCTGGGAATATGCAGATAAAATCAAAACAAAAAGAACTCTGAATTACTTCCAGAGACTTTCCCCCCTTCTGGACGAGCCCTTATTCTTGAGAAATCTGTGATATTTCTTCATGAGTACTGTCTTTTTTCTAAATGCTTACAGACTGACTTCTTGGGCCTTACCAAGGAGTGTGTTACATAGTGTGGTGGAGTCTCCTTCTTTGGAGGTTTTTAAACAGAGGCTGGATGGCCATCTGTTGGGAATGATTTGATTGTATATTCCTGCATGGCAGGGGGTTGGACGACTGGATGGCCCTTGAAGTCTCTTCCAACTCTATGATTCTATGATTCTATACCACGAATCTTCGTTTGCGAAGAAAAGCCAGAGAGAGATACCATTCCCCAAAGAAAAGTGGCAATACAGCAGGAATGTTCCATCTTCTGCGCTGTCTTACTGAATGACATTGTCGTTTTTTTGTTTTGGTCCTGTGGGGGATTGAGGTAAAACAGCGTCTTTTTGCTAACTAGAAAAACCCGTTAGCAAAAAGATGCAGTTTTACCTCAGTTCCTCATGGGGCTGGAATGAAAGAGCTCCAGAAGAATGACAATGTCATGCATTAAGGCAGCATGGAAAATGGAATATTCCTGCTGCTTCGCCACTTTTCTTGGGAAAGCCGTAAGGTCCCTTAATGATCATTTAAGTATACAGTAATAGGAAAAGCTATCCAAACATTTAAGTAATTAAGAGGTCTTAAATAGGTATTCCATGGTTTTTTTTCTGGGCTGTGAGGCCGTGTTCTGGAAGAGTTTATTCCTGACGTTTCACCTGCATCTGTGGCTAGCTGTGGGGGCAATTAGCTAACAGACATTGGAAGCTGTTTAATGCAGTTAGATGTGTAAATAGCTATTGCTTAAAACAATTTGTAAGCAGCTCTGATAGCCTTGTGGCTGAAGAGCGGGGTATAAATAACTAAATAAAATAAATAAATAAATAAATAAACTCTTCCAGAACACAGCCTCACAGCCTGGAAAAAAACCATGGAAAACCTATGGATGCCGGCTGTGAAAGCCTTCAACTTCACCAGTCTTAAATACTTTCTTACTTTTCAACTTTTTAAAAGTTAAAAGGCAGAAACACTTGACTTTTATATTAAAGGAAGCTAATTTTAGCCTAAATATCCTAAAGGCAACCTATCCCATCTGATCTTGGAAGCTGAGCAGGGTCTTCTCTGGTTATTAGTTGGATAGGAGACTCCCAATGAATACCAAGTGCTATAGGCTGTATTTCAGAGGAAGGAACTTGCAAACCACCTCGGAATATGAAACCACCTTTAAAAATATATAAAACGTAAGATCAAAGTGCAGCACACCCCATAAGAACTCCATTTTGCCGCACCCATTTAAAGACTAGCTTGCTGAATGCAACATTGCACAATTGAGCCAAGAGAGCCAAAGTTTTCATTTTAAAGATGCATGTTATAAATCCAGGATGGGTTTAGCATATTTAAAATGAAAATGTTAAATTTCTAGCCTCACAACAGCCTTGTGAGATAGTTTTTAATTATTGGGAGAGGTGGAAATCATTCCAAGGCCATTCAGTAAGAAGCCAGACAGCATTATGAATCCATTTTCCACAGGTTAGACCAACAAGGAGTTTCATAGCAAATTGAAGACTTGGAGCTTGTCTACAATGCAGAAATATAGCAGTTTGACAGCACTTTATCCAGCCATCGTTCTAGCCTATGGAATCATGGCATTTATAGTTTTGTGTGGTATTTATCTTTTTCTCTCAGAGAACTCTGGTGCCTCACCAAACTACAAATACCAGGGTTCCATACGGTAGAATTATGGTGGGTCAAGTGGTGTCAAACTGCTGTATTTCTGCAGTGTTGACAGGCCCTGGGAAGCCTTTCACACTGCACAATTATAGTGCTACTAGCTGGAGCCGGCGTACCATATGCCATTAAAAAATTCCCCCCAAAACACCTGTTTGACCTCAAAACAACCCTGTAAGGTAGGCTGGTGGGTTTAAATTCCTCATCCCCCTTCTCAGCGTTCCACACTTTTCCTGGAATTGCTGAGGGTGACTCGCTCTGTTATCCTGCAGCAGCCACCGCCAGTTGACTGCCTGGTCCCAGTCCAGTGGCAGTAGTAGCATCCTGTCGCTGCCACCAGTTGACTGCCTGGATCTCATCACAGCCCATGACTAATGAGTGGCTGAGGGAGGGAGAGGAGGGAGGGGCCCCTGTGAGGCGGTGGTGCAGACTGAGTGGATTGTGAGGTGGAGAGGGAATTTTCATGTGGGTGGTGATTGGTTGGCTGTGTTTCCTGAGCAGCCAATCAGCACACTGGGAAAGGCAACATACCCAAGATAATTAAATAATAATAATAATAATAATAATAATAATAATAGATCCACCTGCTGCATAAAGCGTTATCCCCCTGTTATATCTGATTCTAGTTTAGTGCAAGCTTTGGTATAATTGATGTGTTCAATCTTTAAGCTCTGTTGTTCTGGTTGCAACACACTAATGTGGCAACTCCAAGCCCTAAACCTTTGCAATAATGACATCCTGGCTTTCTACGCATGAGGCTTTTTAACAATCACCTTGCTTCCACCCCCTCAGTTCTTCTCAAGACTGTTTCTTTCACAAGAGACACACTTTTATTTTCTAAACAATTGTCTCTCATTACATACACTCCTGGATATTGTGGCAGATTTGCATGAGAGATTTCATGAGCATAAGATTTTCATTTAGTTTAAAATCATGCCGCACCCCACCCTGTTCTGCCCCAGTCTAATCTCTGAATACTCTTGATAAGGCATCTGATTGAGAAATCCTCTCAGGTTGGCTATAGAAATGATCTTTAGCTGGATAGTGTCTCATCTCTGTTCACTGATAAACCCTCTTATAGAGCTGAGAGAGTGGGGATAAAATGTGGTTTTTCTTAAACACACACACACACACACACTTAAGTGTGGATATACATTGCCAAAAAGATTGCATCATGAGCAAAGGGGGGTGGGTAGAGAAGAGGAACAAAGAAACATATGATCATTTTACCTCTAATGTATGGACTTTTTGCATGAGAGTTGCAGCCATGGTGAGTGTGTGAGTTGTATATTGAAGATCCGGCCTAAAAGCCAAGGCAGATGTCATTTTTGTAGACTCTGGAATCTAACCCCCCATACTTGTTTGTTCAAATAGCATCCATTAAGGTTGATAATCCTTTTTTTAAAAAATGCCCCCCTGTCCAGTTTCACTGACAGTGACGAGTGGCACACTTGAGCAGCTGGTAATGTTTATCTCTATCTCTGCTTGCTGAACTCCATTCACTGGTGGAACAGGAGATGGTGGATGCAGGTGCATTCATGTCCTGCCTGTGCACTTCCTCATAGGCCTATGGTTGGCCACTGTGTGAATGAAATGTGGGACTCGACAGGCCTTTGATCTGATCCAGCAAGGCTCTTCTTACACTCTTAACAATGAAGCTCAGGTTGCTGTTAAAGAAATACGGGCAAGCTGGGCTGCTATTTTTTTTCTCACTGGCAGTCTTAGGGATCGTCTTGATCATACAACTGAAGCTTATTGTATTTGATATAGGATGGAGCAACTGTTGGTCAGGAACTCTGGGAATGTGAAAGAGGCTATACAGCCTATTCTTGATAGGATTGCACCACCTCTGGCAAGGCTAAGAGCTCATTTACACCAGCCAGGATACGCTGGGTCCCCACTGGTGTATCCTGGCCATGGATCAGGCATGTTGTTCCCCACCTACACATCGGCCAGAGTCCAGACGGGCATGCTAGCCCATTGCTGCAGCCACTGTTGCCATCTCCCTCGCTGTCTTGGAAGGCAGAAAACCATCCTGAAACATGTGACCAGGGCCTCCTGCATGTGACCAGCTTTGGGCACATGCTATGGGACTCCTTCCTGCCTTCCAGGGGGCCAGGGAAACCAGCAGCTGCAGTGAGGGCCATCCTGCTAGATCAGGCTGCTGTGGTCTCATGGGCCCTGATCTGTTCCTTTTTGGCAAGAATGGATTAAAAGAGGTTTTGTTTTTTTTTAAAGGTTGTATCAGGCCCTACACTGCCTTCCCCCTGTCTCAGCAGCCCTGTATTTGCCCTGGGTGTGGTGAGGACTGCCTGGGGGCAGAAGAGGGGCTTGTCTAGTTGAGGCAATATAATGTGGATTGGTGCGCAGCAATGCCAATTCGCAGCAACGTTCATTTGTCTCCACATTTTTTGGCAAGATTGCTGGTATGCAAAGCTATCCATTTTTTATGTTCACATGGGCATGCCTGTGAATCAAGATGGTGGCTGAGAGTGAATTACTCATGCTTTTATTCTGCACAACTTGCCACTCTGGCACTAAGATAATCAGCCTGTTTTGGACCCTTTTTTCTATTCCATGAGAAGCTATTCAGGCTTTAACATAACTAGCATACCCCCCCAGGGTACGAAATAGGGTATAAATATCCTAGCTCCAATCCTAGCCATGTGTGTCACAGATGGGCCCCGCCATTCTCTTTCTCGGTGTACCAAGGACTGGATTCCCCTGTGCCACCCTCAAACACTGCTTGAGTCCTCTGCTGCATGAATCTCTTTCTCAGAGACTGGTAACTATCACCCTTCTACCCCTGACTTCTCTCTACCCAGCCTTTCCGCCTTACTCTTCAGTAGCTTTGTATGGCTCTTAAGAGTGCATGTTCTTGTATGTTAGTGTATTCCCTGTGTTAATTCAAATAAAATACTTTGTTTAACCTTACTTGGAGTGCTCTCTACAGCTTGTACTGGTATACAGAGATGAAAAGATCCCCGAAGTTACCCTCCTCTCGCAGGCCTTCTTTTGAGTTATATTTCCCCCCAGATTTCAAGGAGATGCTGGCATTGCAGGTGGGACTCCAACCTCTTAGGGTAACAATGGTAAGTCTATAAATGTATCACCCGCAGATATGTGGGGGTCATACTGTATTTGGAAGTTGCCCCCTAGAATCACACCCTACCCCCTCCCATGTGTGCAAGCACATACAACCCCACTTTCCAACCACAACTCTCCCTCAGAACCCCCAACCCTCTCAAATACCTTCTTTTGCCTCCAAATCTCCTTCAAAATGGTGGCAGGAAAAGATGTAATGTCACTTCTGATAGCCATCTTTCAGGAGACAAGAAGGGAAAACAAGGTATTTCCGTGAGAGTGGGTGAGGGTGTGAAAAAATTCCACTCCCACCCCTTTATTGCTGCCCAACCTACTTCAATCAACACACGTGAGTCAGCAGTGTGATACGGTAGCCAGAAAAGCCAATGCAATTCTAGGTTGTATCAATAGGAGTATAGTGTATAGCTCAACGGAAATAAAATAGTGCCACTCTATTCTGCTTCAGTCATACCTCACCTGGAATCCTGTGTCCAGTTCTGGCCACCACAATTCAAGAAGGATTTTGAGAAGCTGGAATGTGTCCAGAGGAGAGCGACCAGGATGGTGGGAGGTTTGGAAGCCATTATGCCCTATGAGGAGTGGCTTAGGGAGCTGGGCATGTTTAGCCAGGAGAAGAGAAGGTTAAGAGGGGACATGACAGCCATGTTTAAATATTTGAAGGGATGTCATACTGAGGATGGAGCAAGCTTGTTTTCTCCTGCTCTAGAGACTAGGGAAGTGATGGGCAACCTTTTGAGCTTGGTGTGTCAAATGTCACCAAAAAACTGAGCATAACTCGGGTGGTGTGTCACTTTGAGGGAAAAAAATTATTTCGCGATATTTATTCTTTAATCAATAATATTATTAATTGTTTATTAATAATTAATGAGTTGTCACAACTCATGTGACAACTGAGTAATCAAAATGTACAGTTGTCCCTCCACATTCATGGGGGTTAGGTTCCGAAGACACCTGCAAATGTGAAAAATCTGCGAATAATAACACACCCCCCAGCCTCCCGAAAGTGGCGATGGGGCTTCCAGAGGCCCAGTTGCTACTTTCCCCCCGGCCTACTGAAAGTCGCTACTTTCCCCCCACCTCTCCCAGCCTCCCTCTGACCCATGAGGTTATTTTGGGGGGGAATACCTCACCCACGAGTGAAGCAGGGAAAGATATAAAAGAGGTGGACTTACCTGCTGGAGATAGAGGAAGGGTGGGGGGCACAGTAGGAAGTGTGAGAGCAAGGTGAAGTTGGAGACAAGGAGGCAGCCTGAGTTAGCCATAGAGCAGAGCATGTGTTGCCGGCTAGCCTAGGAGCGATTATGTGGGCAGCTCCTCGTCTCCCAGATCCTTGGCTTCTTCCCTTCACAGTGCGCACACACACACACACACACACACACACATTCTCCCTCCTCCCTCTTTTGGCAGCTCCCCTGTGCGGAGCTATTTAGGAGGGCTCCATTGGAGAAGCTGTGCACGGTGCCCTGGGCTCAAACCAGAGGCCCACCTGCCCGCCGCCTTCCCCAGCCTTTCCAAGGGGGCTCCGAGGCTTCGAAGCCTTGGAGGACCCTCGGGAAGGCTGGGGAGAGGCCAGGAAGAGTCCCTCTCTCCCATCCACCACGTTCCCCCGCCTCCCCAAGGTGGCTCTGTGGCTTCAAAGCCACGGAGCCCCCTCTGGAATGCTGGGTGGCCACCCTCCCGCTCGCCCACCACCTCCCCTGACCTCCCCGAGGCGGCTCCGTAGCTTCAAAGCCATGGAGCCCCCTCAGGAAGGCCAGGGAGAGGCTGGGCAGCCACCCTCCCACTCGCCCGCCATCTTTCCTGGCCTTTCCAAGGCAGCTCCAAGGCTTCAGAGCCACCCCGGGAATGCCGGGGGAGGCCGGGCGGCCACCCTTCCACTCGTCCACCACTTTACCTGGCAGAGTCCTGTCTGCCGGCCACCTTACCCGGCCTTTCTGAGGAGGCTCCGGGGAAGCACGGCAGGCCTCATGGGTGGTGGTGGTGGCCAGGTGGGGGAGAGGCTCCATCCCGCCTCCCTAAAGTGGCGATCAGGGCTTCGTAGCCCCGCCCACCACTTTCCTCCACCTTCCCACCTTCCCTAAAGTGGTGATCGGGGCTTTGTAGCCCCGCCTGCCACTTTTCTCCCCCCCTCCCTAAAGTGAGGCTTTGAAGCCCGGATCGCCACTTTAGGGAGGGTGGTGAGATTGCTAGTGGGGGCGGGGGGAAGAGGCCTATGCGTGTCAGCACAAATGGCTATGCGTGTCATAGGTTTGCCATCACCGGACTATGGAGATTTTCACACGGGGAAATTATTCCTCGGAGAGATTGGGACAGAAATGGGGCTGTTCTTGATGCAGCGCTGCATTTTGCACACCCCCTTCCCTCTCCTGATCTTCCGTCATCCTCACGCTATGCTCGTTCTATTTCTATTTATTAACGACGAACTCTCGTTAATAAAAAATCACAGAACCTAGTGGGAGGGAAATAAAACGAGCACAGCATCAGGATGATGGGAGATCAGGAGAGGGAAGTGGGCATGCGTAATGTGGTGCTGCTTCCAGAACAGCCCCATGTCTGCCCCAATCTCCCCGGGGAATAATTTCCCCATATGAAAATCTCCTAGGACACAGAGCAATGGACTCAAACTACTGGAAAAGAGATTGCACCTAAACATTAAGAAGAACATCCTGACAGTAAGAGCTGTGTGACAGTGGAATGCGTTGTCTGGGAGTGTGGTGGAGTCTCCTTCTTTGGAGGTGTTTAAACAAAGGCTGGATGGCCATCTGTCGGGAATGTTTTGATTGTGTATTCCTTCATGCCATGACCCTTGTGGTCTCTTCCAACTCTGTGATTCTATGATTCTGTATGCCCCTCTCAGCATCTGGAACCAATAGAGCTCTTGAATCCATTGGCCTTTAGCTTTCCAGAAATCATACTGTTACTAGTAGCAAGGGAAAAAATAGCACGTCGTTGGAAAACTGCAGAAGATTTATGTATTAATAAATCGTTATGTAGAGTGTTGCATGTTTCCTTAATGGAAAAGCTAACCTTATTACTGTTAAATCAATAAGAGAAAATAGCATGGATGACAAATCTTGGACAGTATGGTATTTGTTTATTCGATATGTAAATACTACTCCCAAAAATACTACTCTACGGTGAACTCACCACGGGTCAGCGTAAGAGGGGCGCTCCAAAAAAGCGATACAAAGACTCCCTGAAACAACATCTCAGGCTTGGCCAAATTGATCACCAACAGTGGTCCGCCCTGGCCTCACATCGGGAGGCATGGAGACGCACTATCCACAATGCTGCAGCCTTATTTGAGAACTCACGACGAACAAGTCTTGAAGAGAAACGACAACGCAGAAAGAATCACAACCCAAAAACATCACCCAAGGAGACCTTCTGCTGTGCTTTTTGCAACCGGACTTGTTTATCTCGGATTGGCCTTTTTAGTCATCAGTGCGCTTGCAGAAAGTGCGGGATGAGTCCTTCCTGAATCTTCGTTTGCGAAGAAAAGCCAGAGAGATGTAAATACAGAAATAACAGGACCACTAAGGACTTTTTCAGATGGGGTTTTATAACATGAGCAGCCTCGTCCCCGTTGCGAGGCTGCTGCGCTGCAGGGCATCTCTTTCTGATGATGCTCTCCCCTGCCAATACTGTTGCGTAACCGCGGGGATGCTGCAGCGTTATATTTGGCGGTTTTCTAATCACAATCAACTTTTGTGATTAGAAAACCGCCAAATATAACGCTGCAGCATCCCCGCGGTTACGCAACAGTATCGGCAGAGGATCAGCAGGGGAGAGTGTCATCCGAAAGGGATGCCCTGCAGCGCAGCAGCCTCGCAATGGGGACGAGGCTGCTAGCGTTATACAACCCCATCCGAAAAAGTCCTAAGTCAAGTTACTCATCTTTGGCAAGATATTTTTTAAAAAATAAATGATGAAAATGAGATCTAGAGAAGAAGCAAGATATGGAAAGAAGGGGACTGGTAAACTATAATGAATTACATACCAGATATAGAGAAACAATTTTTGTTTTTGTTGTGTTCTTGTTTTCTTTTGGTTGAAACATGTTATGGTTGTTTATTGTTTGTTGGAGTAATGTAATATGAAATAAAGTTAATTTCAGAAAGCCTTTCTACTAATTTTGCTTGACATTTTGTTCAGTTTTGTTAATATTTTCTCCTGACATATCCACAATAACATTGAGCATTGTATACATGGTACCCATGCACTTATTTCCCCTTATGGAAAAGCAATGTTGCATCACAATCCCTTCTGTTTATTTCTTTTGGAATTCAAAGTTGGTGATATCTGGTGAAGAGAAGAGGTGTGATTATTTGTGACTCACGTGGAGGAGAGAAAGCCCAGACAAGCTTAATTTAGAATTAGCAAATAAACCTGTTTAATTGCAACATGAGATGCTTTGCTGGCTGGAAGGAATCTAAATTATGTACTTGTTTCACTTCTTGATGACTTTGGCTGTTAAATTTCTGCTACATTTAGGTCTACTTTTTTTTTTTTTTGGAATGGAGTTAGTCTGGGTAGGGAAGTATGAATCTCACTCTCACATAGTTCTAGAAAATAGAAACTGTAAGGGTCAATAAAGGAGTGGATGGGCTTCTCATATACAAGAGCAAACAATGTCCGGAATCCTGTTGGTGACACATGCTTTATCTGAATAAAGCTTCAGCTTATTCACTGTCACCCATTCCAAAACTACCTTGAAGCACATATCCAGGTGCTCCAAAGTATCCTTGGGAAGAGTAGGGGAAAAGCAGAGATAAAACTGCATGTATCACCTACAAATGGATGAGAATGCAGCCCAGATCGCTGGATGATTTCCCCAGTGGTTTTATGGAATGGCATGACCGTGTGCTGAGGATCAGAGGGCCATTTTCAGCATTGCTTAACCCATGGTGGGCCATGCTGTTGGGCTGGGCATGAGCAGAAATGATGTTTCCAGCAACCAGATGCCACTTGCCTCAAGGGAGTCTTCCTTCAAAGGTCACATGCTGTACATGGGCCATGAAATTCCCACCACTGACATAGAAAACTTAATATTTGATATAATATAGTCGGACCCATGTATCTGCAGGGGTTTGGTTCCCAGACTTACTATGGATACTGGAAACTGCAGATAATAGCGAAACCTATTAAAATAAAGAACTTCTAGTACAAACATACCATAGAGTTGTTTGGAGGACCTAGAAGATGCCTAGAGAAGACACCTCTCTAGGCATTTCCAGTGCAACTCTATGGTATGAGTCCTTATTTTTTTTTAGCCATAGATAACTGAAATAATGAATATTGGCTCTGCTGATACAGGAGTCAGACTGTATTTTTAAAATTTAAAACATACATTTAAAAGGGGTAAAAAGAAGTTAAAACAGTTATGTAAATGAAAACAATACAGTACCCTCAGTAAAAACCCTTTTAAAAAAGATACAGGAGTCATCTCCAGTTTTCTTTCTGTTAACCTTAGTTCTATTCTTTCTGCCCTGAAGGATCCAGCTTCCCTGACAGGACTAGGGGAGCCTAGAAGCCCGCAAACATGAAATGTATCTCCCACAACAGAGTGATTCCCTAATCAAGATGGGAAAAATGATTAATGAGGAAGAACACTCAAGCTAGAAGAGGCTGCAGCAGTTTGCTTTTGCCTGGGCCTACTGGGGAGAGGAAGATTCTGCCTCTTCCTCTCCTTTACTCCCTTCTGTTGAGAGCAAACTACTTTTGCATTTTGATCTCAGGACTTTTTCAGATGTTGATTTATGGTGCAAGAAGGCTGTTTTTGGCTGTTTTTTTTAAATGGGTCTAGATAATCGGTTTCATCCAAGACAGCTTGGAGTTGAAGAGCAACCGCCCTCTCGATCACCTTGCTCAAAAATGGTAATAAAGAGACTGGCCTATAATTTTTCATTACAGAATCCACCCCATGCTCAATCCAAAGCCTGCTTTATATCAGCTATTGTAAATTACTATTCAGCATCTATGCTACAATTCTTAGGTGTGCAAGAAGGGAAGGATTCCAAAGGATTCCATGGCAAAACTGTCCATGTTGGCTAGGAGATTATGAGAGCTGTAAGTAGAGCCTAAATACCCTAAAGGCACCAGAACCTGACTGATCTTGGAAGCTAAGCAGGGTCAGCCCTGGTTAGTACTTGGTGGTTGGGAGACCACCAACAAATACCAGGCCCTATAGGGTATATTTCAGAGGAAGAAGCTTGCAAAACCACCTGTGAATATGAAAAATTCATGGAGTCACCATAAGTCAACAGGTGATTTAAAAGCACATACACAGACATCATACCGAAAAAGGTTGACTGGGGGATAGACAGGATTCTGTTTTGGTTTGCATACCTAAATTACCCAAATCACCAGGGGTCAGAGCTCATTTTTTTTTTAAAGTCATCCAATATATCTGTCCAACTTCTTTTACAGAAGAGTAAAGACTTTTCTAGGTTGTTCTAAAGAAGTGTGAGTTCTTGCGAAATGATTCCTTGGGTTTTGCTGTTGCTTGATTGTTTGTGGCGATTTCTTGGATCTGCATTAGTTAGTTTTAGTTAGTTAGTTATACCCCGCTGTTCAGCCCCAAGGCTATCAGAGCAGCTTACAAATTTACACATCTACACAGCATTACGCAGTTTCCAATGTGTGTTCTTCCAAAGTTGTTTTTTAATAAAAGCATAGTTTGCTAAAGAAAACCGATGGTTTTAAGGGCGTAGGAATTTGTGTAACAGTGCTATATTAGCTTATTCCAAATGTTCCTTTCCCAATGAACAAACACTTTTAATTATAGCCCCACACACTGTTGGAATATCTTCTTCTTTTCATGTCCTTGCCCTGAGCATGTTTGGCCTTTAGGCCAAAATACATCCCTACCCATCTTAGATGATCACATAATATTTCAGTCTTTGAAAGGCCTCTAAACTGTACCAATTAACTCAGTTCTTGCACATAACAATCAGTGCCTAATTCTGCATGCAGACATATACACTACTCAACCATGAAGAAGTGAGTTCACAGTGCAATCCTATGCATGCCTACTCAAACAGAGAAACCACTGAATGTAATTAATTTTAGGGTTCCTCCAGACAGGCAAGGAGGTTACTGGAGACTGTAGTATTCATGGCTGTAGTTTTCAGGTTTTTTTTTTTTTTAATATACATATTACATTTCTGTTGTCTGGACTATTTTCTGGCAATTCCTGGCACCACCTCATGGGTAGGATATTCTTGGTTCACAGAATCACTTTTTATTGCAGCATGGGTATGCTGCACTAAACTTGGAAAGTAGGCACCCTGTGGCATTGTTACACAAACAGTTGCAAACAGTTTCCTCAAATTTCAGCCACATAATAATAATAATAATAATAATAATAATAACGAATAATTTCCAGTGATTGGAGAAGAAGGAGAATGGCTCAACACACAAACCTGAGTTGAAAAAGAAATAAGAATATTGTGATGCAAATTTTGGGGAATGACAATAAACAAATAAATAAATAAATTCTGCTTTTAGAGAGAATCCACTTTCAGGAAATGTTAATGTAAATTTCCCCATGACATGGAGCACTTAAGACATATTACTAGGTTTCCCCAGTATACAATGCTTTTCCTTGGGGCAATGCTCAGGCTTTCTGAGCAAAGCAGTAACTACGTTTCATTGCAATGTTGTAATGCAACACTTATTTTAAATTAAAAGCCAACAGCCAAAGAGGGATGAAGTTTATATTTTCGAAGTGATCTCATGAGATCCAAGATGGAGGTTACGAGGTGCTTTATTTATGTTTTACAAGCAGTGCTTTCAGGTTTATTTGGCATCCCAAGCCCCAAGCTATCTTGTATCCCAAGCCCTAGCTATCTTGTAGTTTCTCTCAGGAATAAGGAGGCAGCTGCAGATAATCCCTTGCATCAGTTTCCGGTTGTTCCAGTTTTAAACTTTTGAATTGTGGTCTCAGCACCTGAAGCCTTTCTCAGACAATTCTCGGGGGTCCAATAGTGGGAAGTTCTGTACTGGCAGAGAAATTTCCTTAAATACTTGTTCTCCCACAGTAGTAGTATTTTCATTTGGCAGGTTAAGGCAACCATCACAGGCAGTGGCCTTTTGTGATTTGATAGGGAGAGAGGCTACTTGCTTAGCCATTTCGGGCTGAAGCAACCCATTTCACAGCCTGGAAAAAAACCACAAAACCCCTTCTTGCCCTGGGCAGGAGTGAGGTTTGAAATGAGTGCTTGGTAGGTTCCTTCCTTCCTTCCTTCCTTCCTTCCTTCCTTCCTTCCTTCCTTCCTTCCAAGAAGCAAGGTGCCCAACACAGTTGACCAAAGCAAAATATAAAAACCACCAAAACCAATATCAAAATAAAAACTCTATCTATCTATCTATCTATCTATCTATCTGAATACAAAAACAGCAGCAAAACATAGAAACACGCATACCTCTCTTCCAAATACTGGCATGCCTATCCTCCAAAGACCACAATGAAAAAAATGTTGGTAAATGTGAGAGATAGTCCTGACTCTATCAAGCATAGTAATCCAATTGACAAATTAGCAGCTGAACAACAACCAGTCCAATGCTCACTGGCATACACACGCTTGCAGAGAAAGAAGCATGTATAGTTTTAGTAAAAACATATAAAAGTAGCTTTCCTTTCTAATTTTGTTGTTGTTGTTGTTAGGTGCTTTCAAGTCATTTCTGACTTATGACGACCCTAAGGTGAATCTATTACAGGGTTTTCTTGGCTCATAATCAAAAACATGGTCTAATGGAGGAGAGAGATGGAAGAAAAGGTATATGGCTGCAGGGTGAAGTGAAGCAAGAAGAGAGTTGTTGTGACAAAACAAGCAAACAGGTAGTCATAGAATCATAGAGTTGAAAGAGACCACAAGGGCCATCTAGTCCAACCCCCTGCCATGCAGGAATACACAATCAAAGCAATCCTGGCAGATGGCCATCCAGCCTCTGTTTAAAAACCTCCAAAGAAGGAGACTCCACCATACTCGGAGGCAGTGTATTCCACTGCCAAACAGCTCTTACTGTCACTGTAACTTGTGAGTAGAGGCATGCAAAGTTTGCTAACAAATAAATCAGAAAGTTGGAAAGGACCACAAGGGCCATCACATTTAATCCTTTCCCATGCTAACGCACTCACGAGAGATGGCTATATTTAAAGATCTGTAAAGAGAGAGAGCCTTCCACCTTTTGGTCCTATCTATTCCAGTGTCAGATAGCTCTCACCCTGAGGAAGTTTTGATGAAAAAGTCAACACAACCTATAATTGGGAACAGAGAAATACCTATGGCTCTCTGGCAAAGTAGGAGACAGTCTTTGCTGGCAAGTCCAAACCTTGGGTGATAATAGGGACGTCTGTGTTATGCATTCAGCTTCCTGTGAAGGAATGTATACAAGATTCTCAGCAGGTGATCTCCAAGGACAGGTGGATTCATATGATATATTTGCTGTTGCTGTTTAGCAGTGAATCATCTTATTTGAATTTTGACAACCGTGGTGTTGTTAGCTGACTAGGACATGCCTAGTCAAGAAAACATTGAAAAAGCATCAAATCCTGGAAATAAATCAGGATTAATCAGTAATAGCTTGCAGGCTAGTTCTTTTGTAGACAATAGGTTTTGCCTGTTTTTTTGTTTTGCTTTGCTCAGATCTAGCTGACCCTTTAGGCATCCCAGGTGTAGTTTTTAAGCAACACCAGTACACATGGAGCTGAATGTGCTGTTCCATAAAGCAACCTGGTTCAACACAGAAAAATGCCTGGAGCCATTTCACATGGGATTGGAAGGGAGGGTGCCAAAAGAAGGAGGGCAAGAAGAAATGCAGGATTCACACCCACGGGAAAGACCTTGTTGAATGAGAGGCTTTGCTTTACGCCACCACCCTAACCACAGAGTGTTTCTGGAGTGGAAATGTTGGCATTCAGTTACATTTTGATCCTGCTGATTCTGTGCCTTTTCTTGATCCAGTTTGCAAAGCTGCAAGCAAGAAAGAGACATTTCCCCCCTGGACCAGCTCCTATACCTTTTATTGGATGCTTATGGCAGCTGAAATTCCTTCGATTTAATCGTGATGTCCTGGCTGAGGTATTTGTTCTTCACAATGGTAACCACTTGACTGAATGCTAAGATGGGAGGGGAGACAGCTAAGAGAAGTTAGTTGGCAGTTTATTGGTACGTAGCATTTTTGGCCTTTGCATGTGCTAAAGATTTGGTGGGTTAATTGTTCTATACCAGATGCTGTACAGAGACTCTAGATACTTTGTGTTGAGTGCTTTTAAACTTTTTCAAATCAGTGCTATTTTCAATACAATAACTTATTTAATTTTTAATTGTAATCTTATTTAAAAGCCTATTTTTCTTATCAATTGTTATATTTTTTATTATAATGACAGCTTCTAGTTGTATTTTGCTTTAATCTCTGTTGTTAGCCACCTTCATACTGGGAGAAACTGTAGAAATAATTTAAATTAATTAAAGAAACATATAATTTGACCCTGGAAATTGAATTTTTAAGTTCTTCACCTTGGGGTGTTTTCTGGGATCCACAGGGAAATCCATAAGTTACAGAGAAGGGGGAAGTTATAAGGATGAGGTTATAAGGGGAAAGTGAGAAAAGTGTTTTTGGTGGGATGGGTAAGATATGGGGTTTTCAAAAAAAATTCATGCAGTTCTTTCTTTCTCTGCAACTGGTAAGACTTTTAGACTTGGGTCTTTTTCAAACGGGGACCCCCCACGGAGGTCCGGAGGAGGGCGGCACTGTCCCGCTTACAGCGCTGCATTTTGGACACCACCATCCTCCTCCTGACCTTCCCCTGTGCTTCCTCCATGCTGCAAGCATGAGAAACATGCCACTTTTTATTGACAGGGGTTTTCCGTTAATAAAAGCGGCATGTTTCTTGTGCCTGCAGCACGGAGGAAGCACAGGGGAAGGTCAGGAGGAGGATGGTGGCATCCGAAATGGAGCACTGTAAGTGGGACAGCACCATCCTTCTCCTGACATCCATTGGTCCCCCCCCCACACAATTTGGAAAAGTCCTTGCATTTAACACTAATTCAACACCAATTTAAAATTAACCTCATAAAAAAAAAACCCTTTCAATGTAAACATAACCTCTGCAGAATTCATTTACAACCAATGGGGGAAAAAAGGCTCTGTAAGATAAGAGTGACCAGTCACTGCTAACTCTTCACAAGAGGTTAGTTCAGAATTGAGAAAATAATTTTTCCTATTGACATTTTTTTTTTACCACTGTCAGAGATGATTGGGAGTGGATTTGCCAGCTATGGTTTGTAGCTGGGGGAAACAGGTTGGGGAAGATTTTCCTTGGTTTTTTTCCAGGCTGTGAGGCTGTGTTGTGGAAGAGTTTACTTCTGTCGTTTCACCTGCATCTGTGGCTGGCATCTTCAGAAAATGGTTGGGTAGGAGTGTGTGTGGGGTTTATATCCTGTGAAGCCCTGTTGACCATGAAATTTACAGAGAACAGCATGGAGGTTTTTGCCATTGATCCACGGGGGTACATTTTGTTACCGCATTTTTGGGATGGGGGGTTATTTCAAAGTTGACTTCTCCACCCTGAAATGTTTTCCCCATATGGACTGCAAAAGCCATAATGCAGTTGCTGTCTTGGGATGGTGGGGTTCCAACATGCCTGGAAGCTATCAGATTAGGAAAAGCTGCCCTAAAGCATAAGATGCTCCAGAGACTAGGACATGGAGCAATGGGTTCAAACTACAGGAAAAGAGATTCCACCTAAACATTAGGAAGAACTTCCTGATGGTAAGACCTGTTCAGAAGTGGAATACACTGCCTTGTAGTGTGGTGGAGTCTCCTTCTTTCGAGGTTTTTAAACAGAGGCTAGAAGGCCATCTGTCAGGAATGCTTTGATTGTATATTCCTGCAGGGATGGCCCTTATGGTCTCTTCCAACTCTATGATTCTATGAACATGTTCAATTAAGTTTTGTCACTGGTCTCCATCTTTTTCCTATTCTTTCACCCCTCCCAACCTTGTTGACATGTTCATTTTTCATTTAGCCTTCAAACACATTTTTTGTTAAAGGTTAATAAGGAGTGTTGTTAAAATGTAGTATGGAATGATGTGTTTATTTTAGCTAGGTTATCTGATCTAGGGTGAGTGCAGCAACAAGTGGTTGTTTACAAAGAATAGCCAGTGAATCAAGGGTTGAGAATTCTTAATCAGAAATGTTTTGAATACCTCTGAGCATACGCAGACAATTTTTGCATGACTGAATCACTACTTCATCTGCCTGCCCCCTCCTATTCAAGAAGTGTGATTTGCAAATATTAGTACAGCACACCCAGAGATCCTAAAGGATCTCCAGTTTAAAAGATAGGGCATACAACACACCCACTATACTGTACAAGTTATTTTACCTTAAGAATTGTTTAAATCTCTTAAACCTATACTGTAACACCAATGAAATAAAGTGATGTTTGCACTTATTAATTTGGTTATCTCTCTGTTTTTCATAGGACCCCATGGTCTTGAGGAGTTTATATTAAAAAGGGACCCAAAATATAATTTTGCTTGTTTCTTTCTTATTTGGCCTGTTATTATTATATTAGTGAGGTGTATTCTGTTTTTTCATTGCCATTAAAATACTCCTTCAAGTAGGCAAGATTCATAATGACCTACCTGGCTTTGACCAGCCCACACCTCTCAAAGCATCTGGCCCCCTGAAGCAAGAGGTGGGTGGAAAGCAGAAGGGGGAGTAGTACCAGAAAGAGAAAGAAAGAAAGAAACAGAGAGATAATGAGAGCGAGAGAGGACATGAGAAAAAGAAACGGGGGAAAGGAAATGTGCTGATAACTTTTCATATTACCCAAGTGCCTACATTGTGTGAGCAATAATAAACAAACTAAAGAAGTACAAAGAGACTCACTGCAGCTCACCCAACATAATAATATATAGCATTGTATATTATGCAATAAAACTGTATATACAGTATTGTATATTATATATTGTTATACATTAGAAATAAAACCAGTTTGGTTTTGTTATTTGCCATCAAGTTCACTTCAATTTATGGTGACCCTATGAATGAGAGAGCTCCATGAATCTCAATCGTCAACAGCCCTGCTCAGGTCTTGCCAACTCAGAGCCTTGGCTTCCTTGACTGAGAATTACGTATGCTAGAAGTGCCAGACTTTCCTTTTACCTTCAAGCACATTAGCAGCTGAACATCCTTTTGGCTTGAGTCCGGTTGCATCACTAGACACAATGCTACTGTACTTGTCCAGTAGCTGGTTGAGTGTAACCTGGGAGTCTCATCTTCAAGCACCATCTCTGGTTTCATTTTGGATTGTCTCATCATCGGTTTGAGGAACATACTCTAGCCTAGTTCTACAAAACTGGGCTAGAAATAGATCAGCATGTGTATACACTACCCTGTAATCATTGGTGCTGTTAAAGGCTGACATTTTGTGTAAAAAGCATGCTAAGGCTGTAATCTTTCATGTATTTACTTGAGAATAAGGGTGAAATACCCTAAAGACACCAGATCCCATTGTAATTTGGAAGCTAAACAGGGTCAGCTCTGGTTAGTACTTGGATGGGAGACTGCCAATGAATGCCAGGTGCTGTAGACCATATTTCAGAGGAAGGAACTTGCCAAACCATCTTTGAGTATTCCTTACCTGGATGTCTTCAAAAAGAGGATGGACAGTTACCTGCTGGGGATGCACTAGCTGGAGATCCAGCATTGACTATGGGTCCTGATGACTATGGGTCCCAACTCCACGATTTCTATGATTCATCAGAACAACACAGAAAGTCTAAGCATGGCTGCTGGACTCTCACTCTAAGGACTTTATCCCACAAGCATCTAAAAATGCTGTAATTACATAATTGAGGAAAACAGAATTATAGTGGCATTAATACATTAATTATCACACATTGCCATACTCACGCAATAAAACTGCTAACAGAAGATTGCACGACCACCTACTAGAATTTTAACAACGGGATTCAGACTTGCACTATAGTAAACCTAGTTATTGCATTGTATAGTAATGATGGAGTATTAACACTTTGAGATGACCTGCACGCATGCCTTAAAAATTGTTTTCTCCTACTTCCATGATTTTGCATGGTCGAGATTTCAGCCCTTCTCACGAGGAGATGCAACTTTGATTAAACACACCAAAACCAAACAAATTAACAAACAAATTAACAAATCAACAGCTTCACAATTAAACAAACAAAAAATGTTTGGAGAAAAGGCAACAGTTCATTAAAAAAGTGTCTTGGAGGTCATCTCCCTGCTTTCCAACAGAAGCTTAATTATGTGTTCTTGTTGGGAATGGGGAGGGGGGGAAAGGAGGAGGACTGCCCACTAACGCTGTACTATTGGAAGTACAGTGGGACAGAATTGTCGCACACTCATTAATGCTGCGAAAAGAGCGCTATTGACAGCTATCCATGGGTTTTACTCATGAATGAAATGTTATGCACAGTTAATATCTGGAGCATGGACAGAGCATGGGAGGACAACATTGTCATGCAATAACGAGAACCCCTTCATGCTACTATCCCATCATAATCACATGATTTCAGCCTCGTGTGATAATGTCCCAGTACTCCAGTGTAGTTGAGATTATTTCAGAATTATCAATCAAAAGTGTACTAAATGTTCAAGCAGTGAGAAATTTTAAGAATGCTATTGTTGGGCCTCCTCAGAAATAAGAAAGGTTGCCTGAAATTTATTCTCTGCTTGAGAGTAAGCTACCCTGAACTCCTGGAGAAGATGTCTAGATATACACTGCACTTAAGAGTGTCCATATTTAAGAATGTTTCCATGATAATGGAATGGAAAAGTAATTTGTCCTCCTCCTGTAAATACCTGCCAGTTGGCAAAATTAAGAACAACCTGCCTGCCAGTGTTTAACACCACCTAAAAAGTAGTTCTGGGGTCCCTGTCTCAAGCAAGAATTGGCCTTACATAATTTGTAAGAATACCTTCTAGGTATTTGACGCTCTTTCTGCCTCTACATCCTGAAGCAGGCAGTAAAGCTGGTGTATTGAATTCTGGATCACTCTGCATAAATATGATTGGCTTGGAAATTTTTCAGGCCCTGCTGAGAGGGGAAACAAGAGTCCAGAAGCACACAAAAAAATTGGGTGTGGGTTTTATTCATCCAGGCTTTCCTGATATTTTTCTTACAGGCCGCAGAATCCTATGGGGACATCTATACTTTGTGGATGGGACCGAACCCTGTGATTATGCTGAATGGATTCCATGCAGTGAAGGATGGACTCACCACTCACCCAGATGATGTTGTGGGTCGGCCAGTATCCCCTTTTTTCAGAGCTCTTGCAAATAATAAAGGCAAGGTTCTCCCATCTTAATTAGGACCACAGAGAAATGTTCATTTTCTTGATGTGAACATTGTCATTATAGCATTGTGGTAGCAGCTGTAGAGTTTAGATGGAGTTTCTCTCTCTCTCTCTCTTTCTTTCACTCTCTCTCCCCTTTTTAGTGCTCTACCATTATAAAGCACAAAAAAGTCTTATTTCTTATATGACTGTGAAGAGGTAGCCTATAGTTAGGGGAGTCTGGCAAAAAACCACACAACCCTTTGTGAGATGTATACGATACTTTAACAATTGGAAAAAAATATTTAAAAATCAACATAAAATAGTATTCTCCAGCATTCCCCAGTGAAAACGGAGATACATGTGGCAAAGCAACATCAGAATGTGATCAAAAGGGCATATAAGAAAGAAACAAGCGGGCAAAAGTTATTACTGTTATGCAGTTATTTAAAAGTTTTGAAACACAAAAAAGTACTATTTTAAGCAGAGAAACTCTGGGACTTATATAATGAGTTTAGGAAGGGCTGACCCCCCCCCCAACAAACCAAATGAGTCTATTGGGTACAGCAAGGAGATTTTCAGATGCGATTTTCGGGTGTATATATTCCAAAACAGCTCCGTTGCTGCTGCGCGGCACGGGAGCAGTTTTGGACGATGCCGTTCCTCTGCCGAACCCCTCTGTGTCACTTCCGTGACAGAATGGAGGAAGCCGCGTCATATTTCACTCACGGGCAACAATCGTGAATGAAATATGATGTGGCTTCCTCCATTCTGTCACGGAAGTGACACGGAGGGGTTCGGCAGAGGAACATCGTCGTCCAAAACTGCTCCCGTGCCGTGCGGCAGCAACGGACCTGTTTTGGAATATAAACACCCAAAAATCGCGTCTGAAAATCTCCCAAGACTCTGAGCCTTACTTCACTCCAAAGAGAAGCAGCAAGGGAGCAGGAATGTTCCATTTTCCACACTCCCTTACCACATTCTGGTGTTCTTTCATTCTAGTCCCATGGGGGACTGAGGTAAAACCATGTCTTTTTGCTAATGGATTTTTCCATTTAGCAAAAAGATACGGTTTTACCTTGGTCCCCATGGGACTAGAATGAAAGAATGCCAGAAGAATGACAATGCCATGCAGTAAGGGAGCATGGAAAATGGAGAGATTCTGCTCCCTTACCACTTTTCTTTGGAATGCAGCAAGACTCTAATTCTCCTCTTCTCCTTTCCTTGCTGCTGAGTTACGTGAGTACAAACTACTTGCTGAACTTTGCAGCAATTGAAGTAAAATGAGAATAAAGGAGAAAGTGGGGTAGGAGAGAAAAACTGGGACATTTTAAAAACAGCTGAGAAAGTGGAACAGCAGAGGATTAACTGGCTATCCTTGTCAAAGTGGGACAGTTTAGTAGGCATGTAAGAAGTATCAAGGAATCCAATGGCACCTTTGAGGCTAAGGACCACACTACACTGTTTTAGTGCTATTATTCCACTTTAACTGCTATGGCTGCCTCTCCGGCTGAGAGTTCTAAATGCCCCTCCCTAAACTACAAACCCCAGAATTCCACAGGAGGCAGCCACAGCAGTTAAAGTGGAATAATAGTATTATAACAGAGTAGTGCGATAAAGGAGATTATTAGATGCAGCTAATGTAGAACCATAATGATGTCAGTAGAATGCAAGAGGATGCCAGTATCAGACAATGACATCCTTTTGCGTTCTGCTGGTGTTACTATGGTGTTCTATTTAATTGATGGGCCGAGATGATAGATAGCCCATTCTGTTTCTGTACCAGCATTGCCAATATTTGAAAACTCACACCATTGTCCTGCCGTGAATACAGCATCAATGGGCGGTCTTGTCAGAAAACTTGCGGGTGGGATTGCAAAAACAAGGTAGGCTACCCTCTTTTTTTGAACCTCTGTGGGTTACTTGTTATTTTTTTAGTGTGTTTATGTGCTTGTATAAACTTTTTTCTTGTTATTTTTGAATTCCCCACGCATGCATCTTCTCATGAGAACAGGTGAGATTTTGAACCAGGAAGTGAACGGAACTCCGTTAGAGCTCCGTTCATGCCTGGGCTGTCTTTGGATGCAAGAAAAGGTAAATCAGATAGGAAGGGTTATTGTTCCGGGACAGTGACGGGCCTGAAGATCATGACTTTTTCAGATGCTCTAACCCCCGCCCCCCGCAGAGGTTGGGAGGAGAATGGCATTGTCCTGCTTCTGGCGATTGATTTCACATGACGCCGTCCTCCTCCTGGTCCTCCGTTCATGCTTCCTCAAATGCTTCCATCAATGAAAAGCGGCACTTTTCTCATCCGTCCATCACAGAGGAAGCACAAACGAAGGATGGAGAATGGATGGGAGGAGGACGGGGCATGTGAAATCGATCGCTGGAAGCGGGACAGCATCATATTCCTCCTGACCTCCTCAGGTTTTTTTTAGAGTGTCTGAAAATCTCCTGTGTCTGATAATCTCCGAAATCCTAACTGGTGTATTGTAGAATAAGCTTTCATGGACTCCAGACCATTCATCTAATGATCTGGTTATTGCTTAATAAATCATTTAGTTTCAAAGCTGCTACTGAATTCCTTTAAGTCTTCTAATGCTGAAACAGAGGAACAGGGCTGTCTCTTTGAATGCTGTAACAATCTGAATTGTATCCATTCAGAAGAGTTTTGCTTTGAAGGATGAGTCTTTGGCTTCCATGGAACTGGAAAGATACCAACGTCTCCATTTACTGCAGCAGCGAAGGTGCTTTTCTAGGAGGTACCTCATGGTAGTAGGAGTGATCTAGGACAGTACTTTTCAATGTGGTGGTCTGTGGACCACTCCTGCTCTATGAGCTGTTGGCTGTTGGTCCATGGAGAGTTTCTAGGAAAGAAGAAGTTGAAGTCAACAAACATAAATATGGCCCAGTCCCAGACAGCCTGAGAAGCACTGATCTAGGATCCATGCTGGGTCATGTGGTGGCAATGGTGTTAGCATTTCAGTGGTACCTTGTATCATAATATTCTGGGACTTAAGATTCTGCACTCAAAATACAAATGAATAATCAGTAATGGAAGTAATCTATTTTTGGTTTTCAATGGCTTCAGGTATTCTGCTGTCCACTGGCAGAACATGGAAGCACCAGAGACGCTTTTCCCTGATGGCTTTGAAGAACCTCGGTCTGGGGAAGAGAAGTCTGGAGTACCAGATCCAAGAGGAAGCCCGCCACCTGGTGGACAACTTTAGAGCAACCAAAGGTACTCTTTAATGATTGAAGAACATGTGAAATGTGGACATTTGTTCTTGTTCCAGGACTTTTTCAGACAGGACTTACCGCGCAAGAACAGTTATGACACTGTTGCGTGGCAGGGGGTCCGTTTCGGATGCTGCCATCCCTCTCTCGCCGTCATCCATGACTGTTCCGGGTATGATTGAAGGCAGCCGCACCATTTTTTTATTCACAGAGAACTTCTGGAAATAAAAAAATGGCATGGCTGCCTTCAATCATACCCGGAACAGTCATGGACGACGCCGAGAGAGGGACGGCGTCATCCGAAATGGATCCCTTGCCGCGCGACAGTGTCGTAACTGTTCCAGAGTCTTCTTGTGCGGTAAGTCCTGCCTGAAAAAGTCCCCAGTCTGAAACCTTGTTTTCTCCTGTTTTCAAATAGTAGGAATAAAACAAGAGAAAACAATAAAAAGCACCCATAAAAATCTGAATTTAATAAAAAATGAGTTAAACCCTCATTGCATAGGCCACCAAACCTTTTTAAAAAAAATCCTGCATGAAAAACTATATTATGAGAGGTCTATCTGTAACATTTTGGGAGTGGAGGTGGATGGTTCCTATGTCAGTAGGGCAGTGAATCCACTCCAGATTTTAGTATGAATTTGAAAGCAGCGGTCCAAGAGATACAACCTATTTTGGGATGGAGATCAGCCCCTTGGAGGGCTCCTGAAAAGTTCAGGCTAAAGCCACCCAGAGTGGATTCACCACCCTACTGGAAGCCACCAACTGCCACCATTTTTGGACCACAGCTCCCAGCATCCTTAAGTCAACATGGGAGACTGGCCATGCTATCTGGAGATTGTGGGAGCTGTAGTTCAAAAAAGACACTTAGATGAAGCTCCGTGTACATATTTATATTCATTTGTTATACATGTATCCCATCTTTCCTCAAATTATCTCAAGACAACACATATGATTCCCCTTCTGCCATCCAGTTTGACATCATAGCTGTGAAGTATCTTAGGAGGAGAGATAATGACTGGTCTGGCAAGCTTAAGGAGATTATCAGATGGGGACAAAAAAAAATGTCCCTGTCTCGCGATCTCCTCTCCCACCCCCTCCCCTCCCCGTCCTGGCGCAGTAACAAAAATGGGGCCAGCATAATGGGGCAATTTTCAGAAGCACGTTGTTCTATTACAGAAATGGAATGAGGGATCTATTCATGGCTTAGCCCGTGAATAAAAAGCAACACAGTTGGAATGGAAGCAGCTGGGAACATGACAACCTGGGAACAACGTCATGCCCTTTAGCAATCTCCTGGCATCATCATAATGCCATATACATCTGATAATCTCATAAATCTCTCATCCTAACCAATGGCTTTGTGTTTCATTGGGTGCAAGTAACACAGGTGATTCCTCAGATCAATACAGCCCTACAACACTAGTTAGCTAACACACATTGTAAACTGCTTAGGGAGTGCTTTGCACTGATAAGTGGTATAGAAATATAAATGCTATCTTTATGCTATTGAGAGAATTTCGGTGTTCAAATCTTGCCATACAATCTTGGTCCTGGAATTTAAAGAAATGGCTGTGTTAGTCTGGAATATCAGTATGTGAAGGGATTTTGTAGCACCTTTGAGACTGAGGACTTTATCAGATTACTCCCCATTAATGTTCTTTTGCCAGCATATTTTGTAGTTTTTTTTTATGCTGGCAAAAGACTCCCCCCCCACCTACCTTGAGCAGCGGCAATCAGGCAGCTTCAGGATAAACAGGGCACGGATCGGAGCTCTGTTTACTTCCGGGGTTGAGATCTCCCCAATTGAGTGTGGCAAATTTAAAAAATAAAGCAAAATAAACACATAAAACATAGACACAAGCACAGAAACACACTTTAAAAGTCCCAAGTACACTGGGAATGTGTACGTGTCATAAAAGGAGCATCCCCTACTTGGCTGTCCTGATCTCACCAAGAAGTGTTCTGTCATTGATGCTGTATTCATGTGAGCACAATGGTGCGAACTTTCAAACACCAGCAATGCTGGCAACAAAGCACCACAGGAGATCTAGTGACAGCTTGGCCCTTCAGTAAAAAAGAATGGCTTTTGGACAATATATGATCATGACAGGATGATCCGGTATGCATGCCCTTTTATGTTCATTAGGTGTCATTATGACACCATTTTTGCCTGGTGTGCTAAAGTCCTGAGAGAAAGAAATTGTAGCATAAGCTTTTGTAGACTTGGTTTACTTCCTCAGATACATGGAGCAAACACTGGGAGACCAGGGTTTTAATCCCCAATCAGCCATGAAAACCGACTGGATGACCTTGCCCAAGTCACACTCTCTCCGCCTCAGACGAAGGCCATGGCAAACCTCCTCTGAACAAATCTTGCTGAGAAAATCTCATGATAAGTTCACCTTAGGGTCATTATAGGAAACAGATTCCACCTAAACATTAGGAAGAACTTTCTGACAGTAAGAGCTGTTCGGAAGTGGAATACACTGCCTGGGAGTGTGGTGGAGTCTCCTTCTTTGAACAGAGGCTGGATGGTGATATGCCGGGAATGCTTTGATTGTGTATTCCTGCATGACAGGGGGTTGGACTGGATGGCCCTTGAGGTCTCTTCCAACTCTATGACTCTATGACTCTCTAACTTGAAGGCACACAACATCAGCAACAAGGCAATGCCATCATATCACACATTTTGTGTTACAAAACATTTTTGGGGAGAAAAGAGGAGGAGAGGTAGAACAACAGTCCTGTATGAACTCAGACATGCAATTCTAGTAATTGTTATTAAAGTCCTGAAAAGCAGGTCATTGATTTTCCTGTTGGGGCAGGATGTATTATTCATATATTTTTTGGGCGGTGGGATGGGGCAGGGTGGTTGGGTTGGTGAAAGCACAATGCTCCTTTGTGAGTTCATGGCTGTCAAAAGCATTTGAGCTAGATATGTTGTGGATCATACTTGTAGAATGTTCTGTGCTATTTTTGCAATCTGGGCTCATGAGACCAATCACTCCGTCTGCAGGAAAACCCACAAACCCTTCTTTTGCCCTCACTCTTGCTGTTTCAAACGTGATTTGTGCTGTGGTCTTTGGGCATCGCTTCTCCACTGAGGATGAAACTTTTCACCAGCTGCTGGAAGCCATGGAGCCTATATTTAAATTTGGTGGTAGCGCCACACACTTTGTAAGCAAACACTTTTTTCCCTTCCCCATCCTTCTTCTGAAGTAGGCAGAAATTGAGATACAGTACTATGTTATTGGACCGTTTGTGGGCCCTTTCTGGATATACATGGAACTCTAGTGCTTTCTTAAGTGGGCATTGGAGATAGGGACTTTTTGGTAGTAGCTTTATATTTATGGAACTCCATACATGGGTTAGTTGTCCCTCCCCCTTGAAGGAATTCAAGCAAACACTTTCACGTTGTTTGTGGCTGAAAGCCTTGGCTGAATATTGAACTATTTAATGATCTATAGTGTTGCTGGAGATGAATGGTTCAGTCTCTTTCTGGTTTGTTTACGTTTCATATACAGTCAACCCCCTGTATCCACAGAAGCAATACCTGTGGTTTCAGTTATCCGTTGGACACAAAATAGGGGCTCAAACCATAGAGTTGCACTGGAAAATGTCTAGAGAGGTGTCCTCTGTAGGCACCTTCTAAGTCCTCCAATGCAACTGTATGGTATTTTTTTACCGGAAGTCCCTTATTTTAACAGGGTTCGCTATTATCTGCAGTTTCCAGTATCCACAGTAAGTCTGGAAACTGAACCCCCACGTTTATGAGGGTCCAACTGTACATTCATTCTTAAGTTTGCTCTGTCCTGTATCTGCATTGTTGTTTCATTTTTCAAAAAAGGAACACAAACCTGTGTGTGCCAACTTGGAGTCGTTAATAAGAATATTCTGCTCTCTACCCTGTAACTCTGTAGGCTTCTCTGTGTTTTCCCCCGCTTTTGTACAAAAAACCCACACATTTTTTTTCAGCAGGATAGTTCCTCCACAACACTTCAGAATTTTTGAATATGAGGAGAAAACTGTGAAGGAATATTTGTTTTCTCCTGACTCAAAGAGAAAACTACCACAATTATAGCAGACAAGTTATGAGTCGAAAATTTACATCCCTAGAGGCCAGAGTCTCTGGGGGAGAAGTGGAGGCCCTTATAGAGATCAGCCTTAACTTTGATGCCAGCTGCATAGCACAAACACCCAAATATTCAGGGAAGTTCTTGTAGGAAAAGAAGATCATAGAATTTCCTGATATCTGTAGGCCCTTTGTGTGGTGGGTCTGTTTTTCATACCTCCATCTATTTTTTCCAGATGTATGATATGTTTCCCTGGCTTATGTGCCATCTACCAGGATCTCACCATAATGTACTGTCTGCCAGAGACTTTGTGTGTTCATTCATAAAGAGGGAGATCAACAAGCACAAGGACACACCTGCACCAGATGACCTAGAAGACTTCATTTATTCTTACCTTGCTCAAATAGAGAAAGTAAGTGGATGCTTATATTGCAATAACGTTATAATATCTTGCCTCTGAAAATGCGATTCTAGGCTGCATTACTAGCCCTCCCAAATATGCAAACGGCGAATGCTAAGTTCGCGAATGTGGAGGGGCAACTGTATTGTCACTGTGGTCTGTATGAAGTGGAGGACCTTCCACACTATTTGTTTAGTTGTCCTCTGTCAAAGGATATTAGAGAAAAATACTTTGTGGGGTTGTCTATTAAAAGCCATTGGTCCATCTGCCAAAAATTTTTTTTTTTGCTTTTTAATAAAGATTATAGTATTAATAGAAGAGCTGCAACTTTTAAAATGGCGTTAGTTAAAACTCGTGCAACTTATTATAACCTGCATTTCCCAAAGGTTGACGTTTTAATGCCCCTATGGTTTTTATCTTATATATTAATTTATACCAGTAATATTAGTAACTAGCTGGACATGGCATACCATACACCATTAAAAAACTCTGCCCCTGCCACCCCGCCTCCACTTGCTCTGCCACCTACCACCCCCCTCCACTCGTTCTGCCCCCTGTCACCCCCTCCACTCGTTCTGCCCCTTGGCCCCCACCCCCTGCACTCCGGCACACACCACATCCACCCCCCTGCTACTCCCTCTCCCTCTCCATCCATGTCTGGAATCTACATGGTCCCGCCCTCAGTGTGTTGATTGGCTGCCCAACAGACTTGTGATTGGTTGGTCAGGTTTCTAAGCATGACAACACTATATGAGGAATTGTGTACCCAATTCTCAGAAGTTTTGTATGTGAATCTAGGAATTGGGTTAAAGGTTAATTAGGGTAATTGCTTTAGGAATGAGTCATTTAGCCATTCAATAGAAGGGATACCCATACAAACTTCAAACAGCTACCCGCCTGACTAACAGCAGTAAAGGACGGTCTATGGAAGTACATGATAAGCATAGATGTTTTCCATTAGAATTAGTATTGGATATAGACAAAAAATAATGATGTGTGTTAATATTTGTTATAGATAAATCTGCATTGAGAAAGTTTCACTACAAAACAGTTTACTATAATTGTCTCTGGAGGTGAATTGTCTGCGGTTTCAGCTTGCGGCTTCAGCTTTATGTTAACTTACAAGTCATAAAGCAAGCCATAAAAGCAGATTAAGTCAGTTTATCTACAATTCCGTCTGCCTTTAAGGATCCTTGCTTACTGACCTGGAGAATTCCTGTTTGATATATGGGTTCATGATACATACCACCCATTGAAGTTCACATTATATCATGTGGTGATAATACATTTGTGGAGTTCCAGCAAAAAGGCATGGTGACAACACATCGGTTGAATTCCAGCAAGAGAAGATTTGTCTCTGGTTGAGGTACTTGTAAGGACTCAGAGAATTTGGACTGGAAGTGTTGGGACTATTATTGTGGAAGTGTTTGTTTGTATTGTACAGATGTTTTGTGGAAGTGATTGCATGTAAATTATATATGTCTTGTAGATCATTATAAAGTATATATAGTACGTTGACATTTATAAATTATACTGTTGTATCATTGATATAATACACAACTAGATTCACATACAAAACTTTTGAGAATTGGGTACACAATTCCTCATATAGTGTTGTCATACAGTGGTCTGTAACCCTGGTGCTGTTATTTCTGGGCAGGTTCCTAAGCCTTTTTAGTCATCAGCACGCTTGCAGAAAGCGCGGGATGAGTCCTTCCTGAATCTTTGTTTGCGAAGAAAAGCCAGAGGGCTAAGCAGCCAATCAGCACACTGGAAATGGTAACATATCCAAGAGAATTATATATATAGATACTATTTAGTAAATTATGTTGGAAATTTTGAAATTTCATATCTTATATTTCTATTTCTATTTTAATTTTGTTATGCGATATTTGTATAACCTTTCTGTTTTATATTGTGATGATCTATGGTTTCAAGCAATTAAATTTAGAATTGCAATTGGTTTGAGCGTTGGACTAGGAGACCAGGGTTTGAATCTTCACTCAGCCATGGATCACCTTCTAAAGGGAGCGGGGCTTTCGTTCTTCACTTGTTGCGTCTTGCAAATGCCTAATAGCAAGCCTATAAGTTAGTACATTCTATAGGCCTTCCCAAACCCCCGGGGAACAGGATCTCCTTTCCTGGATCAGGTTGAACTTCAGGGAATCTACTAGAACAGGGGTGGGCAACTGTTGAAGGGTGGGTGCATATCAGTGTGCTCTAAGTGACCATAATATCATTTGTGGCTGCCATTTTGGCTGATTTTCAGCCTTAAATAATAATAACATTAATAATAAAATTTATTTCTGTCCCGCCCCTCTGCAACGCAATTGGGGCGTCTTATAGCAAAAAAATTGCGTAATTACATTAGTACCCTAACCTACCCACCCCTTAAAACAATAGTAAATTAAAAAGATTAAAAACATACAATAATTAAAAGAGGAAAAAATGGAATAATTCAATGGCAGCTTAAGGGAAAAGACAGCCGAATCTTTGGGCCGGGATAGCTATTTGGGAAAGGCCTGCCGGAAAAGATCCGTCTTTATATATATATATATATATCCTCCTCTGGCTTTTCTTCGCAAACGAAGATTCAGGAAGGACTCATCCCGCGCCTTCTGCAAGCGCGCTGATGACTAAAAAGGCCAATCCGAGATAAACAAGTCCGGTTGCAAAAAGCGCAGCAGAAGGTCTCCTTGGGTGATGTTTTTGGGTTGTGATTCTTTCTGCGTTGTCGTTTCTCTTCAAGACTTGTTCGTCGTGAGTTCTCAAATAAGGCTGCAGCATTGTGGATAGTGCGTCTCCATGCCTCCCGATGTGAGGCCAGGGCGGACCACTGTTGGTGATCAATTTGGCCAAGCCTGAGATGTTGTTTCAGGGAGTCTTTGTATCGCTTTTTTGGAGCGCCCCTCTTACGCTGACCCGTGGCGAGTTCACCGTAGAGTAGTATTTTTGGGAGGCGATGGTCCTCCATCCTAGAAACGTGCCCTGCCCAGCGCAGCTGTGTTCTCAATATCATGGCCTCAATGCTGGTGATCCCTGCTTGTTCAAGGACAGCAACATTCGTCACATAGTCAGTCCAGTGTATATTTAGGATTGTGCGTAGACAGCGCTGATGAAAGCGCTCGAGGAGTCGTAGGTGGTGGCGATAGGTAACCCATGTTTCAGATCCATAAAGGAGGATAGACAGTACGATGGCTCTATACACACTGATTTTTGTGCTTTATATATATATATATATATATATACTCTTTTTTATTAAGTTACATGCAGACATACATCTAGATACCTATTTTCATTCTCATAATATCACATAGACAATGTAACATTTTCAAAGATATCAAATATCACAGACCTTAATCCCACTTCCCACCAGTCTCCTGGTCTTTTCCCTGGCCTTCCCAACTTTGCTAGGTCAGACATAAATCTTTAAAGGTCAAATTTGACCAGATTCCTCCATTTCTTCTTCCAATATGCTTTTATTGGAGACCATTCCACCTCCGTCTTATTTATTGATTTATTCTTTAACTGTGCCGTGAGCCTATCCATGTCCATCATATCTTTGAGTTTAAGAAGCCATTCCTCTTCTGTAGGAGCTTATTTTTTTTCCATTTTGCTGCATATAATACCCTTGCAGCTGAGATCATATATAACATAACCCTCCAATACTTATTAATTAATTTTTGCTCAGTCATATCTATCATGTTTAACAGATAGATTTCCGGTTTCATGGGAAAATTTACGCCCAGCATTTTACTTATTGCAACATGAATTTTTTTCCAAAAATTTTGTGCTATTGGACACGACCACCACATGTGATATAAGGTACCCTTCACTTGCTCACATTTTGGAAAAGATCCGTCTTGACAGCTTTTTTGAAGCTATCTAAGGTGGTAATAAGACGGATCTCATCCGGCCGGCCATTCCATAATCTGGGAGCAGTAGCAGAGAAGGCCCTCTGGGAGGTCACCGATATCCTTGTTAAAAAAACATATATGGGGGGTCTTGGGAGGGTTGGGGGGGCTTGGAGGTAAGCACACTCACATTTCTGGGCAGTGTTGGATACTTTTAGCCAGTTTTGGAGCTAAAAATCATATGAAAATTGACCTGTTTTTTTCTAAAGTGAGGGGGTTCAGGGACCACATTTAGGGGTCCCAAGGCCCCATCCCATGAGCTAGATGATATCAGCTCATGTTGGAATGCTACATACCAAGAATGTGCTTACCATAATCTGTGCTTGGTAATTGCAGGCCTGCTTTTGTATTAAAAAACCCCCCAGATCTTAATGTTAATATTGCCTATAACAGCAGGATGTGTTACATAAAAGAAGTGTGTCGTGCCCTTATCTGTTCTTCTACAGACGGAAGACCAGTCCAAACCAGTTTATGACGAAAGTAACATGATCCAGTCTATATTTGATCTCTTCTTGGGTGGGACGGAGACATCAAGCACCACCCTCAATTGGATATTGCTGTATATGGTGCTTTATCCAGACATACAAGGTAAGAGAGGAAGCAAAGACGTTTAACTTCTGCTTGAATCGAGGCATTCACGGTGCCCTTTCACACTACACAATTAAAGCACTAGGGGCTTATCTACACTAGCCAGGATATGCCGGCTCTCCGCCAGCATATCCTGGCTTCAGAGTTGGCCGGTTTACTACCCCCTGTTACCTGGAGAAAATGGGCCAGAATCCAAACAGAACTCTGGCCTGTCACTGCAGCCACCATTTTCTCCACCGACATGAAAGCTAGGAAGCGGTCCCACAAGCTGTGACTGGAGGCCCCCTGCATGTGACCAGCCTTGGTCACATACTGAGGCACCCCTGCCTGGTTTCCAGGAGAGCCAGGGAGCTGGCGGCAGCAGAGGAACAGCGTTCTGGGATTTGCTCCTGTGGACATGCGAGGCCCAATCCAGTGTTACTAGATTAAACCAGGTATTATCTTATATTGCTATTAAGGGCCATATCCCAGCTTGTTCCAGACCTGTATCTGCCCCAGGGGTTGTTTGGACTGCCTGGGGAGCTCAGGGCAAATGCCCGTCATTATTTGGACTGCAGGGCTCTGGAATGGGGGCAAGCCTGGGTAAATCGCCTTTGTAGATAAGCCCTAGGATTATCCTTTAGCTGCCATTGTTTCTTCCAGTGGAAGCGGGACCTAGAGTTTAGGAAGCATATTTATAATTTTCAGCCAGACAATTCTAATGCCTCACAAAATGAGAAATGTAGGATTCCATAGATGCAGCCATGGCAATCATTTTGCTATATAGTAGGACCCCCATATCCACTGATTCATTACCCACTGATTCAACTATCCACTGGACACAAAACAGCATACCTACCATAGAGTCTTCCTAGAAAATGTGTCCCCTCTAGACATTTTCTAGGTCCTCCAAGGCAACTCTATGGTATTTTAAATTGGAAGTCCCATTATTTTCAATAGAGTTCGCTATTATCCATGGTTTTTGGTATCCACGCCCCCCCCCCGAACCAATCCCCAGCAGATAAGGAGGTCCTACTGTAATTGTGTAGTGTGGAAATGAAGCAAACACACCTCATCTTGAACTGGAGCAAACACACCTCATCTTAAGCTAGGAATGGATGCAACTACCTAGCAATAATTCTAGAGAAGCGCTGTTGATTTAAGGGATAAGCACCTTTTCCCTCACACAATGTGAGGACAGCCAGCCTGTTCTAGCCAGCTGCTTTAAAGCATCCTGCACTCACCTCCAGCTTTTTCTGCCTGTGCAGTGACAGAACCAGCTTGGTATCCCATCCTCATCAATGAGATGAGAGACTATAATTGTTACCTGCTTTGGAATAGGCAAACTAGTGTAGACAATTTGATTGTGCGCCTATCCTTGACTGTGGGCTGTAGTTCCATGAGCCTAAAATTATACACTGTAGTCTTGGATACTCACAGTGGACTATAGTACACCCCAAGAGTTCATAGCAGAGAGACTGAAATGAAGGACTTTTTCGGACGCGTCAAAAATAACGCAAGCAGCCTCGCCGCGTTGCAAGGCTGCTGCGCTGCAGAGCGTCGGTTTCGGATGACACTCTCCCGAGACGATACTGTTGCGGTACCGCGGGGAGATTTGAGCGTCATATTTCATTGGTTTTTAATCACGATCAACTTTTGTGCTTAAAAATCGATGAAATATGACGCTCAAATCTCCCCGCGGTACCGCAACAGTACCGGCAGGGGAGAGCGTCATCCGAAACCGATGCTCTGCAGCGCAGCAGCCTCGCAATGCGACGAGGCTGCTTGCGTTATATTTGACACGTCCGAAAAAGTCCAAACAAAACCAACAGATGCTGTTGTTATTTTTGTTGTTGTTGCTTAGATGTATTGAATGATGAGAGCTTGTGTTACATATGTGATCCCCTAGGCTGTATCGTGGTGTTTCATACCTTCTAACATCTCAAAGATGAAAACCAGGACATATGCAGCAGAGGATATCAGAGTGTGGTCAAGATGGCAAAATTTGTTAATGAGGAAGAATGCACAAGCTAGGAATGGCTGCAGCAGTGTGCTGAATCTACTGGGAAGGAAAAGATTCTGCCTCATGCCCCCCCCCTGCTGAGTTAATTGAATGCAAATGACTTTGCACTTTGAACTCAGTTTGCAGCAATTGAAGTAAGCTGAAGAGAAAGTGGGAATGTGTGTGTGAGAGAAACCAGGGCATCTTAAACCCAGCTGGAAAAAAATATGGGATGATAGAGGATTAATCAAGCCTGTCCCTACCAAATCAGGACAGTTGGAGGGTATGCAACAATTGTGTATTAGTGAAATGCAGGCCTTCACGGTGACAATCTCTATAACAACACCCCCAAGGAGAGTCCGACACTGCAGGTGGCTGTGTTGTTAATTGATTGCAGACTACTCTCAGACATTGAATTCATTTTGCAGCAATTGAAATGACCTGAGGACAAAGGAAGAAAGCGGGAGGAGCAGAGACAGAACCACCATGTTGGATTTTCGCTGTAGCAATTCAATGCTGAGGCAACAAACCAGCCCTTGTTTCCTGTTTATTTAAGTGGAAAATCACAATTCTGCACCTTGGGTTTACTTTTTTTTTTTTTTTTAAATACTGTTTGGCAGTGGCAACTGGTGAGAATAAAAACACGAGTAAGTAACTCACACCTGCCATCCTGATTCGCAGACATGCCCCTTTGAACAACAAACACATATGGCTTTGCATGCCTGCGGTCTTGGAAAAAACTGGAGACAAATGAAAGCTGCTACAAAATGGTGTTAGTGTGCACCAATCTACATTTATTGCCTCGTATAGCCAAGCCCTGAATTATGACCAAAGTTTTGGGAATGGTGGCAAATGAAGGGTCAGAATGAACTGACTGGGTTGTGTTTGGAGATTAAAAACCTATCGCACTGATTATTTAAACATTGTCCTTTACATTAAAGATGACATGCTGGAGAGTGCCTTGCGGCCCGAGTGACATGCCTACTCCCCCCGTCCCCCGTCCCCGCCAGACACAATAAAGACACATAGGACACAAACCAAAGTGAATTTAATACATGAGAGAAAATATTGGCAGGAAAGGCCACAACTTTCTGATTTGGTGATAGTTGCTGTGGTTGGCCTGGGCATGGGTTGTCAACGAGCAGAGCCAGGGAGACCCCTGCTCAGCGAAGTCGTATCTGTCAGCCGGCCGGCTGGCGGATCCGATGCCAAGTCACGTGACATCTCCCCCAGGCACGTGACCAGCCGTGTGACTGAATCATGTGATAGATCACATGACCGAACCCGTGATGCCACATGACCCGGTCATGTGAACAATCATGTGACTGCTCCCACGTGACCTGGTCCTCGCCTAGGGGTGGAGTCTCCCTGGAGAAGAGCCGGCCGGGAATAAATACCCGGCCTCTGGACCCTGTAGGGGACTAGCCCTGCCTCCTGGCCAATCAGGAGCCACACTGAGCGGCTGTGCTGATTGGCCGCCGCAGCGCAAGGCAGGCCAATCGGGGAGCGGCAGCCCTTCCCCGATTGGCCGTTCCTGAATCCTGCTCCCAGCGTGCCAGAGCATGCTGGGAGGAGACTGTGGCCGGCACGGCGGCGCCCATGCGGCCCAGGCCCGGGAGGAGCGTCCCCGGCTGCAAAACGCGGCCGCCGGTAAGTCCGGCAGCCGTCTTGCTGTTGTCATTCAAATTATGCTTATGAGAACACTGATGCTATTGTTTTGTTACTGTATTTCCATGTGTTTCAGTGTAGAATGTAATATCCTTTTAGTGCTAGTCCATGTGTAATACATTGGCAAAGATCATAGAATCATAGGGCTTGCCTAGATAAGAAGATATAATGTGGATTGCTGCACATTAACACAAATTCACAGCAGCGTTCATTTGTCTCCAAGATCCTTTGGCAAAATCACTGGTTTGTGAAGCTATCCATGTTTGAAGTGCACATGCAGCCATGCCTGTGAATCAAGATAGTGGTCAAGAGTGAATTACTCGTGTTATTATTATCCACAAGTTGTTGCCATTGCGCAGTATTTTTTAAAACTGTAAATCAAAGGTGGGCCACCACCATCTCCCTGGATCTCCCAGAAGGCTGGTCACATGCAGGTGGCCTTGGTCACATGTTGCAGGTCCCCTTCCTGCCTTCCAAGACAGCGAGGGAAATGGTGGTGGTGGCTGCAGAGATGGGCCAGCATGCTTGTCGGGACTTCCTCCCATTCCGCAGAGGGAACAGGGGAACAATCAGCCTGATCCGTGGTCAGGATACACCAGTGGGAAGCCAGTGTGTCCTGGCTAATGTAGCTGAGCCTTGACACATCAGTCTAGCTGTGAGAAAGTGGGAGAGGGAACTCTTTTTCATCTGGAAGACAGGAAAGATTTTCCCTTTGCACAGATATTTCTTTGCCTGACCTTTAGTTATAAAATCTGTTGCTTGAGAGTATACCTTTGGTTTCATCTGGTGCAGGGGGAGGATAAAGCCTGTTCCAGTTCAAGGAATTGGGTGGGAAGTTACTAGTGTGAGTTCTGTGTATTTTGGAGACTCCCAAACACACACACATCCGTGGGGAAGGTGGGCTTGTATCCACTAACGGGACTGTGCATTCTTTTCTCTGCAGTGAAACACCTGCTGCATCCATTAATCAGCAATAAAATCTTCTTGTACACACTTTGGTATCACACAGAGGAGTGGGACTGGGACCAGTCCTACCTCAAAGGACAGTCCAGGTACTTCTGCATATAAATATTCTGCTTTTTTTCTTGGCAGCAAAAGTCCAGAAGGAAATAGATGCTGTTGTGGCTCCTGGCCAAACGATCTGCTATGAGGACCGCAAAAATCTGCCTTATACTAATGCTGTGATTCATGAATGCCAGCGCTTCAGTAACATTATTTCAATTGGCTTGCCCAGGTTATGTGTGAAGGATACAATGATCCGACAATTTCCCATTAAAAGGGTAAGTACATCTTTGATAGTCTTCCTTCTATTGTTTGCTCATTTGTCAACATTTTAAATGCCACTGTTCTTTTTTTAAAATCCCAAGGTTGTTCATAATAAAAACCCAAACACAATGAAATCAAAATAACAGAGAAAAAAGTGAAATAATAAAACAACAAGAATGATAAAATGCATTTTAAGAGCCCTGTTCCCTCAACCCAAACAGGAGTAACTGACAGAGGCCAAATCCACACTACACAAATAATCCAGTTTGAAACTGAATTATTAGCCATGGCTCCTTCCATTTGGTGAGGCACCAACACGCTTTCCCAGAGAAAGGTAATGACCTTGTAAAACTACAAATCCCAGGATTCAATAGGAAGGATTATTCAAACTGGATTATTTGGGCAGTGTGGATTTGGCCAGAGTTAAAGACATGGGGCTAGTCTAGACGAGAGGATATAATGCTCATTGCTGCTCATTATTGCAAATTCACAACAGTGTCCTTTTGTCTCCATGGTCTTTCAGCAAAAATGATACGCTGAGAAACTATCTGTGTTTGAAGTTCATATGCCCAGGAATCAAGACGATGACCATAAATTAGCATGTTATACACTGCTGCCACTGCACATTTTTTTTTTAACATCAAAGCAAAACTGTGCAAGTGCAACCTTCTGTTTAAAAAAATATTATTTGGGCACTCAGCAGAAGACAAAGTGCATGATTGCTAACACGAAAATCCCACAAAGTGCTTCCAGGCACTGTCTTTTCAGAACGCCTGCCCCTCAAGCATATCCGACAAATCCAATCTCCAGCTCTGCCCTCTCCGAAAAAGTGCAGCAAAGCAAATCGGTTGTCCTAATGAGGGCTAATGTGCATTTCCTCACATTTGTTTTGAAAAATTTGGGAAAAGCCACAAAGGCTTTTTCCATGCAGCAAATGGAGTTTTTCGCCCCTCCTTCTGAATAAAGAGAATTACTATGGGATCCCATTGGGACAAAAAGTATTCTGCTCGAATTCTATGAAGAATATTTTCATCGTCTAGACAAGCCCTTGATTTGGAAAATGAGCCAGCATTGGGAATCTGCCTAACCTCAGTGGGAAGACTTTTCCACATGGTGGAAGCCACGAGAGCTGACCTTGCTCCTCACCAGAACCAAACAAGCTTCCCTAGGTGGCAGTATAGTAAGCACAGCCATCCCCTAGAATGTAAAGATGGGGAGTTTTATACAGTAGAAGCAATACAGTGGAAGAGAGTCTCTGAGATGGCTTGGACCTGAACTCTACAGGGCCTTATAAGCCAAAAGTGAACTCTTGGAATTGGCTTGGCTTTTAATTGGCCACCAATATAGCTCCTTCAGCACAGATGTACATGATAGGAGGCCCAACTAAGAAGCCTGGATGCCATATTCTGTACCAGCTAAAGACTCCAAATCAAGCCCAAGGGCAGTCCCACATACAAGCTGCGACAAATCATAACTTCACATGTACAGAGTAAAGTGATGGCTATGCAACACCACCTTATTTTTGAATTAAAAGGTTGCATACCTGAATATGCAACCAGATGCACAATGTGCATGTCTAAGACACAATGCACCATGAGCGTTGGCACATTCAGGGCTCAGCCTGCAACATGCAACACATAGTGTGCATAGGCACTGCATGCATGGCTCCGCTTTGACGGCTGAATGCAGCCATTCTGCACTGGACAAAGAAGTCCAATCACTTCTGCAGGGGAACTGATGCATGTGCAAGTCACCAACAGGATCCAAGTCATAGTTGTATTGCAATAGTCTAGTCTTGAGTTCTGTTGCACTTTGGCCATATCCTGAGAAGACATGACTCACTAGAAAAGACAATCATGCTTGGTAAGGTAGAAGGCAGGAGAAAAAGAGGAAGACCACATTCTGACTGGATAAGACTTAATCAAGGAAGCCATAGCTCTGAGTCTGCAAGATCTGAGCAGGGCTGTTGAGGACAGAGTGACTTGGAGGTCTCTTATTCATGGGGTCACCATAAGTCAGAGTTGACTTGATGGCAGTTAACAGCAAGAAAGTCTTGAGTTTCCCAAAGCATGATCACTGTTGCCAGACCATCTCTGTCTAGGAATGATTGTTATATGTCATACCAGATGAAGTTTGTAGTAGGAACTCTTTCCCATTGATACCACTGGGGCCTCTAGTGACAGAGATCAAAAGGATCTCAGAATATGTGGAGCTAGGCTGAGAGGCAGAGCTTAATTGTTGTCATTTCTTTTGCAGGGCACTGTCATTTTCCCAAACATAGCTTCTGTCTTGTATGATCCCAAACAATGGGAGACACCACTGAAATTCAACCCAGGCCACTTCCTTGACAAGGAGGGAAATTTTACCTGCCGAGAAGCTTTCATACCATTTTCTTTAGGTGCCTAAGTCAATTGTTTAATTCTCTTTTAGACTCCTCTGAAATCTCCAAGGATTGGTAACATTTTTATTTGTTGCCTTTTTGGTTTCTCTCTCTCCAAAAAATAGTGATGCTACTCTGGCCATCCATCACTTTTTCTAAGTATTTATTTATTGCTTGCTTGCTTGCTTGCTTGCATTTATTTATTAGCTCTCAGCCTGCCAGGGCTGCTGAGGCACTGTATAACAGACAAAACATTTAGACTATTAAATATAAAGGGATAAAAACTTTTAAAAACAGACTTAAAAGTTATGGACCAATAGGAACTTAACCAGCTATAGGTTGGAAACCCCTTGCTTAATCCCATCTAAAATACACTCATTGAATCAATTGAATCAACAGTGAGTCAATAGGTAGGTAAATCTAATTGATCTAGGTCTACTCTAGTTGGAACTAACAGTAGCATTTAGGCCATACAGTGGCAACTTTAACTGGCCTGTACATGACCTCTAAGCATGGGCATCTACTTCAACAGAAAGGAACATTTGTGACGTGAAAGGAGTGGAGGTACATTGTTTTTCTTTATCCTATTGGCAAAACAGGGCCATGGTTAGAATGTGTGCCATGCCAACCAATGGAGGTCAGAGTGTTTAATAACATCTAGTTCAGGATTTTTTCTTTGGCCTCCAAAGTTGGGGTATCCACCAGTGAGATTTATCTGACACATACTTCAGCTTGTACTCTAAGGTGATTCCCCCTGAATTCCCCTCAGGACACAAATTCCATTTTCCATGGAACAACATCTGAAACACTTCTCAATTTTTAGTCATTGGGCTTCTCCAGATGGAGCAAATATGTTGGGAGATGTAGTTCTTAGTTTTATACTTCTTGCTTTTTTTTCATTGTTTTCTTAGAATTGTAGGGTTTCAGAGATAATCTCAGAACCACTGGTAATAATCTTTGAGAATTCTTGGAGAACAGGAGAGGTCCCAGCAGACTGGAGGAGGGGAAATGTTGTCCCCATCTTCAAAAAAGAGGGAAAAAAGAGGACCCAAACAATTATTGCCCAGTCAGCCTGACATCAATACCAGGAAAGATTCTAGAGCAGATCATTAAACAAACAGTCTGTAAGCACTTAGAGACTTATTGCATGAGGAAATAAAGTGGCAGTGCAGCCAGAACATTTCACCTTCCATTCTGCCTTACCACATGATGTTGGTGTTTTTCACCTGTTCTTTTCCAGTCCTATGGGAGATGGTAGCAAATGCAACTCTTTTTTCTAACTGGCAAAATATATTAGAAAAAAGACTCACATTTACCACTGTCTCCCACAAGACTGGAATGGAGCTGAAGAATACCGAAGTCATGTGGGAAGGCAGAATGGAAGGTGAAATGTTCTGGCTGCACTGCTGTTTCCTCATGCGATAAACTTCCTAGAAAGGAATGCTGTGATCACTAAATGTCAAAAACAAGTCATGCCAGACTAAACTTACTTCTTTTTTTTATATAGAGTTGCAAGCTTGGTAGATGAAGGAAATGTTGTGAATGTGCATATCTTGATTTCAGTAAGGCCTTTGACAAGGACCTCCATAGTATTCTTGCAAATAAGCTAGTAAAATGTGGGCTTGACAATGTTACTGTTAGGTGGATTTGTAATTGGTTGACTGAATGATCCCAAATGCTCACCAGTGGCTTCTCTTAATCCTGCAGTGATGTGGCCAGTGGCGTGCCACAGGGTTCTGTCCTGGGCCCAATGCTACTCCTCCTCTGGCTTTTCTTTGCAAACGAAGATTCAGGAAGGACTCATCCCACGCTTTCTGCAAGCGCGCTGATGACTAAAAAGGCCAATCCGAGATAAACAAGTCCGGTTGCAGAAAGCACAGCAGAAGGTCTCCTTGGGTGATATTTCTGGGTTGTGATTCTTTCTGCATTGTTGTTTCTCTTCAAGACTTGTTCAGCGTGAGTTCTCAAATAAGGCTGCAGCATTGTGGATAGTGTGTCTCCATGCCTCTCGATGTGAGGCCAGGGCGGACCATTGTGGGTGATCAATTTGGCCAAGCCTGAGATATTGTTTCAGGGAGTCCTTGTATCGCTTTTTTGGAGCGCCCCTCTTACACTGACCCATGGCGAGTTCACCGTAGAGTACTATTTTTGGGAGGTGATGGTCCTCCATCCTAGAAACGTGCCCTGCTCATCTTTGTAAATTATGTGGATGAGGGAAAAGAAGGCATCCTTATCAAGTTTGCAGATGACACCAAATTAGAAGGGGTAGCTAATACCCCAGAGGACAGGATAAGAATTCAAAATGACCTTAACAAATTAGAGAGCTGGGCCAAAACTAGCAAAATGGATTTCATCAGGGAGAAATATAAGGTACTCCACTCAGGCAGGGAAAAAAATGAAATGCAGATAATAGGATGGGTAACACCTGGCTTGACAACAGTCCACATGATAGGGATCTAGGAGTCTTAATAGACTACAAACTGAAAATGAGTCAGCAGTGTGATGTGGAGCCCTGGTGACGCAGTTGTTAAATGCCAGTACTGTAGTCACAACACTGTGAGTTCAATCCTACAGGGCTCCAAGGTTGACTCAGCCTTCCATCCTTCTGAGGTCAGTAAAATGAGTACTCAGCTTGTTGGGGGCAATTAGCTAACACATTGTAGACCACTTAGGGAGTGCTTTGCACTGATAAGTGGTATAGAAATACAAATGCTATTGCCAGCTAAAAAAAACCAATGTGATTCTAGGCTGCATCAATAGGAGTATAGTGTCTAGATCAAGGGAAGTAAGAGTACCACTTTATTCTGCTTTGGTCAGACCTCATCTGGAATACTGTGCCCAGTTCTGGGCACCACAATTCAAGAAGGATATTGGGATGCCGGAACTCTATGATTCTATGTTTCTGTGAAATGGAACATTTGCACTATAGCACTACAACTCTATTTTTTTTAAATGGAGAAAATTAGCCCTTTAAACCATAGCAGGATATCAACAAGTGTAATGTGTAAGATGGATATAATCTACCAGATAAGTGGTCATTTTGATTAGAAACAAGTATTTTTGCTGAGAGTCAGTGTGGTGTAGTGATTTGAAGGTTGGGTTACCAGGACTCAAATCCCACTCAGCTGTGGAAATCCTCTGGGTGAATGTGGGTAGATCACCCTCTCTCAGCCTTAGAGGAAGGCCACAGCAAACCTCCTCTGAGCAAATCTTGCCAAAAGTATCCTGTGATGGGGTTGTCATGAATCAGAATTCAAGCCACATAACAACAAATTTTGCTGAGGGCAAGCAAGGAGGAAGTGAAGGATTCAGGTAAATGGATGGGTGGGTGGGTGGAGAATGGATGATTTTCAGCTTTAGAAGTTTCCAAGTGAATTGACACTTATAGTTTAACTCATCCTCTCCTTCTCTGTCCCTGCAGGGCATCGAGTGTGCTTGGGAGAAAATTTGGCAAAGACAGAGATTTTCCTTTTCTTCTCCAACCTTCTGCAGGCATTCACCTTCCATTTGGCAGAAGGAACAAAAAATGTAAACACAAAACCTATTTGGGGGGGAACATTGCAGCCTCAATACTTTGAGATCTGTGCTACTCCCCGCTAGGCCTTGTGTGCTGTATGTCTGTGTGCCTGTGTTAGTATGGTCACAAGGACAAAAGGATCTTAGAGATTTTGGAGCCACAACTAGAAATCTGGTGATGTCACCTGAGGCGGGCCTCAGAGACATTGCAGGGCTGGTGGAAGTCATTCAATATTAGTACCACAAGCATCCCTCACAGCTGCTCTGGCACATGTAATTCAAAGACAAAGTCTAACAAATGCAAAAATAAATGTCTGGCTTTAATTATATTTTCCAAGCTTTGCACTCAACAGAAAAAAAAATGGCTGTTATTTTGCATGGGACACATAGCTACTATTTTCTTGCTACGTTTCGTCTCCTGATCTGAGGCCCCCCAAAACCCACCTTAAAAAGCCAGGCAGCCCTACTGAGTGAAGGATTTCTACAGGGCTGGTTGCATCATATTTCAGCTTCCTGCTTGCCAGCTCCATAAAACTCCTTCACTTGATTGATATGCCTATCTGGCATCATAGCTTTTCTTATGTTCTAGTCCAAACTAATGCCTGAGCAACAGAGAATGGCATGCCCTGCTGAGGAGAAAGCTCCTGGCTGCTCCCTCATTGGAGTAAGTGGCCACCCAATTAAAAATATACTTTAAAAATGAAGGCTTATCTGAGCAGTCTATGGTCGGTATATTGTTAGTGGCATATGCAGGTGGAAGTCCACCTTGTGCTTGTTTATGTCTGTTGTTGTTGGGAAGGTTGGCTTTTCCTTTTACCCACTGCAATGGCCGACCCCTACAAACTCACTTTTTAGCCACTTCAGTGCCCCCACACCCGCAGTTCTGGAGGGGGGGGGGTCAGAGAAGCATCTGGCTCTGTCCCTGTATATGGTCACAAGCCATATCTGTGGGAAATATGTTCTCAGATTTACCACAAATACTTGAATCTGCGGGTAATAGCAAACCCCATAGAATCATGCTGGAGGACCTTGGAAATGCCTAGAGAGGCCACCTCTCTAGGCATTTCCAGCATGACTCTATGGTAACTTCCAGCAGAAGTTACCATAGAGTTGCACTGGAGGACCTAGGAAATACCTAGAGAGACCAGATTTCTCAGATGACAGATAATTGAAACTGTGGGTACCAGCCCTATGCATATGGAGGGGAGAGACCTGTACCAATTTATGTTAATATATCATTCAGAACTCCAAGAAAAGCAGACAGCCAGAGCTGCCATAGTCTACATTCTCCACTGTTTCTTGTTCCATGGGAGGGATGAGTTGAGGGGTGGTGAAGGCACTTCTGTTGGCCCTGTTTGGCCAGGGGCCCAGGAGCCTTGCCCGCCTCAGGATGGCCTTTCTATATGCTAGCATATACTGTAAACTGCTTTGCGAAGAATGCTCCTGATGATATCTGGAGTTGCCAGTAGTGATGTAAATTTATGCCTAAATTGTCTAGTCTCTGAAGGGAGGACAGGAAAATTTATTACTTTCTCACTGCTGTGTGAAGATCAAGATATTTCAAGTTTTCATCCCTCACAATGAAGGTGGAGATTTTCACACGGGGAAAGTAATCCCTGGGGAGATCGGGAGAGAAATGGGGCTGTTCTGGTTCCAGCGCCCCGTTTTGCATGCCCCCTTCCTTCTCCCAATCTCCCATTGTCCTCCCTCATTGCTGCTTCCATTTCCCTCCCTCTGTGTTCCGCAATTTTTTACTAACAAAGAACTTTCATTAGTAAAATATAGCAGTAGGGAAATGGAAGCAACACGGAGGGAGGATGATGGGAGATCGAGAGAAGGAAGGGGGTGTGCAAAACGGGGTGCTGCTACCGGAACAGCCCTGTTTCTCTCCCGATTTCCCCAGGGATTACTTTCCCTGTGTGAAAATCTCCGGTGACACTTCCCTGACAAATTCTGACATGAGAGCATTTACTCAAATTGCCCTTGCAAAAGCTATTTGCTTAGTGGAGTGGTTCTTAAGCATGAAAGTTACTCAGCCTGCATGACAGGAACCAAGGCAAAGTCTGGCTGGCTTGGCCTGTGCATTGCCATTCAATCCACTCCAGGTACAAATTTACAGGAAGAAGCAGGAGAAAAGTCTTTCCTTCCCTCCAGTGCCTCTGAGGGAAGGCTTAATGGATGGTGTAATTGTATTGTTGTTGTTGTTTTAAATCTTGAGTTAAGTCTTGGGGAACTATGGCAACAAAATATATTTAAAGGGGGGTCCCTGGTAAAGAAAAGGTTAAGAGCCATTGGCTTAGTGTGTTATGTCATACCACTAGGTGGCACCTGTAACTTTCATACAGGGATGCTAGATGCGTCCTTGATACCTCAGGACCAGAGACTTCAATACGATTTAATTAATTTATTAATTACTATCCTACTTTTCTTCCGGTACAGTTTACAATAAAGAAAAACAAAATACAGCTAAATTCTCTTTGCTACATTAAAAAAACACACACACACACTAAGGACTTTGTCAGACCACCCTCTTTTTCTGTTCTTTTGCCAGCATAATTTGTGGTGTTTTTATGCTGACCAAGAACCCCCTTTACTACACTTACCTTCCATCCCATCCAAAGAAATGATGGAGGAATGAACGGAGTTCTGTTCACTTCCTGGAATGAAATCTCTCAGATTCTTGTGAGAAGACGTGAGCGCTCTAAATTCAAAAATAAAAACAAAAACAACACATTTTTTTTAAAAAAAGCACAGCAACACTCTGAAAAAGTCCCAAGTAAACCAGGGAGGTTCATTAAAAGAGTGTCACCTACCTGATCTCACCCGGAAGTTTTCTGGCTGGACCGGCCATTGACACTGTATTCCTGAGAAAAAAAATGTGAGGTTTCAAATGCCGGCAGAAAAGCACCACAGCCAATCTATTGATGAGTTGGCCCATCAATAAAATAGAATGGCTTTTTGACAAGCCATAAACGTGAAAAGATGGCACTATCTAGTATGAGTGCCCTTTTGTGTGGCGTTATGACGCCGTATTTGATGTATCTGATAAAATCCTAAGTAGACTCCATTAAAAGACTCTTGCTAACCACTGCTGGGATAGAAAGGAACTACTTTTAAGAGAGTTTGCTCATTTGACAGTGAAATGCCTCTTTCACCTGCTGCATGAAGTATTGGCTGCCTCACTACATCCTTACATGTTGACATTGCTCTGGCAGAAAGGGCTGCTTATGAGACAGTTAGCAGGTTGGACTACAACTCCCATCACCCCCAGCTGGTTGGAGATAATGGAAATTGCAGTCTAACTGTCAGGAGGAGCTAATCACAGGCCTAACCAACATGGCTTGGAAAAGTTACCTTTTTTTGAAAAGTTACTTTTAGGGATTGAAACTCCTAGCATCCCTCAGCTGGCATGGCCTGAGAAGAGTAACACTTTTGGACTATGACTCCCAATCACCCAGCCAACATGGCTCAGTGGCTGTGGTGGATGGGGATTCTGGGAGATGCATCCAAAAAAGGAAGAAAGAAAAAAAGGTAGGAAAAATGCAAAAGCAGTTGTAGCACTGCAATCACAGTTTACCTCTATCTACGTAACATTCATGTGAAATTTGTTGGGCTTTGGGGAGTCTCAAGGAGACAGGCTGGGGGCACCAATGGCTGCAAAAATATCATCAGTGCTATAATTGACCATAGGGCCAGATATGGCCCACCTGGTGGCAGGGGCTACAGAGATTGCATAGTGTGTGTGTTTATGTGACTTCAAGTCACCCATTGACCTATGGCGACCCCATGAATTTCATAGCGTTTTCTTAGGCAAGGAATCCTTGGAGCAGAGGTGGTTTTGCCACTTCATAGAATCATAGAGTTAGAAGAGACCACAAGGACCATCGAGTCCAACCCCCTGCCCTGCAGGAATACCCAATCAAAGCATTCCTGACAGATGGTCATCCAGCCTCTGTTTAAACACCTCCAAAGAAGGAGACACTCTGAGGCAGTGCGTTCCACTGCCGAACAGCTCTTACTGTCAGGAAGTTCCTCCTAATGTTTACGTGGAATCTCTTTTCCTGTAGTTTGAGTCCACTGCTCTGTGTCCTAGCACTTTATCAGATGATCCCCTGCAAATGTTCTTTTGCTGGCATAAAAAAATCCATTTTTATGCCAGCAAAAGAATGCTCCCCACTGCACTTACCTTCTTTCCCAGCAGAAGGCTTCTCCAGCAATGAAGAGGAAATGAACGGAGTCCCATTCCTTGTTTGAAATCCTGTGAAACTTCATCGTGTGGGAAATTCAAAAATAAAATAAAATAAAATAAAATAAAATAAAATAAAATAAAATAAAATAATTACACCAAGCACATAAGCACATTTTAAAACTTCCAAGTAAACCAGGGAAGGTTTAAAAAAATATGTCACATACCTGGATGTTGTGATCTCACCTGGAAGTGTTCGCGCTGGACTAGCCATTGACACTGCATTCATGTGAATTAAATGGCCTGAGGTTTCACATGCCGGCAATGCTGGCACCAAAATGGGATGGGAGATCTTCACGGCTCAGCCTGTCAATAGAAAGAACTGCTACAAGAACGACAACGGAATGCAAAAGGATGACGTCGTGTGATATTGGCATCCTTTTGCATTCCGCTATTGTTATTCTTGTGCCACATTAGCCGCATCTGATAATCTCCCTAGTTTCTGGAGCAGCAGAAAACAAGCTTGTCCCACCCTCAGTATGACATCCCTGCAAATATTTAAAAATGGCTATCATGGCACCTCTCCACCTTCTCTTCTCCAGATTAAACATACCCAGCTTCCTAAACTGCTCCTCATAGGACATGGCTCCTCATAGGACCTGCCCCTCCTTTCTGTGACAGGCTTAAGGTATTTGAAGAGGGTGATCATGCCATCCTTCCACCTTCTTTTCACCAAGCTGAATGTGCCCAGCTCCTTCCTCATATGTTTTGTTCTCCATACTTCTTAAATCATTGTTGCCCTTCTCTGAACCTGCTCCACCTTGTCTATATCCTTCTTAAAATGAGGTGCCCTAGAACATTCAAAAGCCAGACGTGAAGAGATCATAGAATCATAGAGTTGGAAAATACCACAAGGGTCATCTAGTCCAACCCCCTGCCCTGCAGGAATACCCAATCAAAGCACTCCTGACAGATGGCCATCCAGCCTTGCTTTAAACTTAGGTCTCTTTCACAATACACAGTTACAGCACTTTGATGCCACTTTAATTGCCATGGCTGCATCATACAGAATATTGGAATTTGTAGTTTAGTGACTCACTCATGCTCTCTGGCAGAGAATTCTACATACCTCACAAAACTATAGTTCCAGATTTAAGCTTTCTCTCTCTCTCTGGCTTTTCTTCGCAAATGAAGATTCAGGAAGGACTCATCCCATGCTTTCTGCAAGCGCACTGATGACTAAAAAGGCCAATCCGAGATAAACAAGTCCTGTTGCAGAAAGCACAGCAGAAGGTCTCCTTGGGTGATGTTTCTGGGTTGTGATTCTTTCTGCGTTGTCGTTTCTCTTCAAGACTTGTTCGGCATGAGTTCTCAAATAAGGCTGCAGCATTGTGGATAGTGCATCTCCATGCTCCCGATGTGAGGCCAGGGCGGACCATTGTTGGTGATCAATTTGGCCGAGCCTGAGATGTTGTTTCAGGGAGTCCCTGTATCTCTTTTTTGTAGCGCCCTCTTATGCTGGCCCGTGGCAAGTTCACCGTAGAGTACTATTTTTGGGAGGCAATGGTCCTCCATCCTAGAAACGTGCCCTGCCCAGCACAGCTGTGTTCTCAATATCATGGCCTCAATGCTGGTGATTCCTGCTTGCTCAAGGACAGCAACATTCGTCACATAGTCAGTCCAGTGTATATTTAGGATTGTGCGTATACAGCGCTGATGAAAGCATTTGAGGAGTCGTAGGTGGTGGCGATAGGTGACCCATGTTTCAGATCCATAAAGGAGAATAGACAGTACAATGGCTCTATACACACTGATTTTTGAGCAGTTCAGCAATGAAACAAATTGCCTAGAGGTGGTGAGGTCACCTTCTCTGGATGTCTTCCAAAAGAGGCTGGACAGCTACCTGCTGGGAATGCTTTAGCTGGAACTCCTGCACTGAGCATGGGTTTGGCCTGGATGGACCATGAAGCCCCTTCCAACTCCAGGATTCTATTAATATAAAATCTACATTGGCCATAACACATGTTTGTATGAACAATGTCTCTTGTCTTTTTTTAAAAATTCCAAATGAGCAATGAAGTATCAACAGCACTTATGAAACTCAAAGGCAGTGTAATTCTGGACTGTGAAAATGTATTAATTAGCATTGCATAAGCCTCACAATGTGTGATTGTCAGCTAATTTCTTTAGTATCCTGGTAACTCCCTTCCCAGCTTGACTCACCTAAACCATTTCCTAAGGAACTGGATAAACTGACAAGTCTCAGCATGTAAACCTCCCTTTCACTCATTCATTTTACCACTTGACAGAAAACATACAATGCACTGTACACTGGGAAGAAAATCACTTTACAAAAGGATCTGTCAAAGAAACAGGCGCCTTTTCATCTTTGAAAGGTACAGAGTAGGAAACATTAAGAGCCTTATCTCATGAAGAAAGGGAAGCAGCTTTAAAACCCAAGAGTTGCACATCCCACCTTGCCTTATTGCACTATGTCAGTGTATTTCAGCTGCTCTCTGTTGGAAAAATCAGCATTCTTCCTGCACCCCCCACTTGCTTGCTAGTAGATCAAAGCAAGTTTTAGGAAGTTTTTATGGACTTCCTACATGTTTAAAAGAGTCCCCCCTTCTCCTCACACAATCCTTAGTGGGCTTGGCTTGCATCTCAGTCACAACCTAGCTGGATGACCATCATGTCATCATGTGACCCAGGTCTACTGACCTCATGGTCCAAGATTACTTTATTACTCTTTGTCTACTCTCTAAAGAAGAAACATGTTCTTCCCTGCATGCCTGTAGGGATGGCTGCCTTACCTATTTTCCCTGGGCCTCACTGGATCTGTGAGTCACGATACTTATCCTAACCTAAATCCCTAGTTAGCTAGGATGTAGCACCCCATGCATACATAGATTGAAAAGCTATCCGTAAATGCTTAAGTATTCTTTCAAGAAGAAGTATTTTGTTTTCTTTAGTGGCTTGAGTCCTGAGTGCTTTACTAATTGAGTCCTGTCCGCTTTCCATCTCTGTCACTCTGCTATACTAAAAGTTAATTTTTAACTGTTTTAACTTTGAAGAAAACTTCCCAAAGGGCTTGCACCCTGGGATCTTTAATGAATTTTTAATATTTTAAGCTCCTATGCCCCAACATTCTCCCATTTCGGTTCCATGGGAGACAGTGGTAAAGGTAGATCTTTTTGCTAACAGATTTTTCCAGTTAGCAAAAAAGACTCACATTTGTAATTCTTTGGTACTCATATTTATGATTGTGGCCCTATTGCCATGATTGCAAAGTCCCTTTCCCAACCCACCTTAACAGCTAGCAGCTGCACTGAATAATGGAAGTCTGTTTTGCTGGCAATTGGGGTGCAGCAAGATGATACTTGCAGCCCTCTCCTACTAGCAATCAATGTGCAAGAATCAGAAGCAAGACCCTTGCTGCACCAAAGCAGAATGAAACTCCTTGTTGCACTACAGATTACTGGTGGAAGGGAGCTGGAAGTGTCATCTTGCTGTGCCCAGATTACCAGAAGAACAGACCTCAATTGCTTGGTGCAGCTGCTAATTGTTAAGGGAGTAGCATTATATGTTAAGGATGTGTACACCTGTGAACAGATCCATGACTTAAATCCTGGGAGCCAGGTTGAGAGCACCTGGGTAAAAATCAAGGGGGAGAGAAACAGCAGGGCTGTCACTGTGGCAGTCTACTACAGACCTTCAAGCCAAACTGAGGACTTAGATGATGCCTTCCTAGAAGAGATGACCACACATTCTGACAGGAGAGATGTAGTAATAATGGGGGATTTTAACTATTCTGATATTTGTTGGAAGTCCAGCTCTGCCAAAATTTAAGATCCAACAAATTCCTCACTTGGTTTGCAGACAATTTCATAGTCCAGAAGGTGGAAGAGGCAACAAGGAGATCAGCTATTTTAGATCTGATCCTAATCATCAGATATTATCTGGTTAATGGGGTGGAAGTGGCAGGATCCTTAGGTGTGAATGACCATGTTCTGCTGGAGTTTCTTATACAGAGGAAAGAGGAAGCCAAGTGTAGTCAGGCATGCCTTCTAGACTTTAAGAAAGCTGACTTCAGAAAACTTAGGGAGTTACTGGGGGTGATCCATCTGTCAGGGATGCTTTGATCGTGATTTCCTGCATGGCAGGGGGTTGGACTGGATGGCCCTTGTGGTCTCTTCCAACTCTACAATTCTATGATTCTATGATTCTATGATCCCATGGTCAGGAATACTAAAAGAGAAGGGAGTACATGATGGATGGGAGTTTCTAAAAAGTGAGATATTGAAGGCACAACTTCAAATAGTTCCAATGAGGAGGAAACAGGGGAGGTGTCTAAAGAAACCAGGATGGATCTCTAAAGAAGTTTCAACTGAGCTAAGACTTAAAGGGAACATGCACAAGAAATGGAAAAAGGGAGAAATCACCAAAGAATTCAAACAAATAGCCAGCTTGTATAGGAGGAAAATCAGAAAAGCAAAAACACAGTTGGAGCTCAGGCTTGCAAGAGAGGGTAAAAACAATAAAAAGGGCTTTTGGGGGATATGTCCATAGCAAAAGAAAGAGCAAGGAAGTGGTAGGACCGCTGCGGGGAGAAGGTGGTGAAATGCTAACAGGGGACAGAGAAAAGGCAGAGCTACTCAACACCTTCTTTGCCTCAGTCTTTTCCCAAAAAGAGAACAGTATTCAGCCTGGAGACAATGGAACAGATGATGTAACAGGGGAAATGCAGCATAGAATAGGTAAAGAGGTTGTTCAGGAATACCTGGCCACTATAAATGAATTCAAGTCTCCAGGGCTAGATGAACTAATTCCAAGGGTACTAAAAGAACTGGCAGAAGTAATCTCAGAATCACTGTCAATAATCTTTGAGAATTCCTGAAGAACAGGAAAGGTCCCAGCAGATTGGAAGAGGGCAAATGTTGTCCCCATCTTTAAAAAGGGGGAAAAGGAAGACCCAAATAATTATCACCCAGATCATTAAACGGACACTGTAAGCACTTAGGAATACTGTGATCATTAAAAATCAACACAGGTTTTTGAAAAACAAGTCATGCCAACTAATCTTATCTCTTTTTTTGATAGAGTTAAATGCTTGTTAGATGAATGCTGTGGATGTAGCGTATCTTGATTTCAGTAAGGTCTTTGTCAAAATTCCCCATTATATTCTTGCAAAAAAGTTAGTACCATGCAGGCTAGACAATGCAACTGTTAGGTGGATTTGTAATTGGTTGATGGGCCGAATTCAAAGGGTGGTCACCAATGGCTCCTCTTCATCCTGAAGAGAAGTGACCAGTGGGGTGCCACAGGGTTCTGTTCCAGGGCCCAGTGCTATTCAACATCTTTATCAGTGACTTGGATGAGGGAAAAGAGGGTATGCTTATGAAGCTTGCAGATGACACCAAATTAGGAGGGGTCGCTAATACCCCAGAGGACAGGATCAGAATCCAAAATGACCTGAACAGATTAGAAAGATGGGCCAAAACTAACAAAATGAATTTCAACAGGGAGAAATGTAGGATATTACAGTTGGGCAGTAAAAATGAAATGCACAGATATAGGATGAGTGACACCTGGCTTGATGGCAGTCCATGCAAAAGAGATCTAGGAATCTTATTGGACCACAAGCTGAACATGAGTCAGCAGTGTGATACAGCAGCTAAAAAAACCAATGTGATTCTAGGCTGCATTAATAGGAGTATAGTGTCTAGATCAAGGGAAGTAATAGTGCCACTCTATTCTCATTTAGTCAGACCTCACCTGGAATACTGTGTCCAGTTCTGGGTACCACAATTCAAGAAGGATATGGACAAATTGGAATGTGTCCAGAGGAAGACTACCAAAATGGTGGGAGGTTTGGAAGCCATGCCCTATGAGGAGTGGCTTAGGGAGCAGGTAATGTTTAGCCTGGGGAAGAGAAGGTTAAGAGGGGACATGATAGCCATGTTTAAATATTTGAAGGGATGTATACTGAGGATGGAGCAAGCTTACTTTCTGCTGCACCAGAGACTAGGACACAGAGCAATGGACTCAAACTACAGGAAAAGAGATTCTACCTAAACATTAGGAAGAACTTCTTGATAGTATGAGCTGTTTGGAAGTGGAATACACTGCCTTGTAATGTGGTGGAGTCTCCATCTTTGGAGGTTTTTAAACAGAAGCTGGATGGCCATCTGTTGGGAATGTGTTATGTATTCCTTCATGGCAGGAGGTTGTACTGGATGGCCCTTGTGGTCTTTTCCAATTCTATGATTCTATGAGATTGGGGGGGGGGACAAGAAAGAGGCAATACAGTTATGCATTTGTAACTATGTCTATGGGGTAGGATCTCATTGGGGCTTACCGCACACTGTCTTCCACTTTGCTTTACCACATGACGTTGTCGTTCTTCCAGTGTTTCTTCATTCCAGTCCCATGGAGGACTGAGGTAAAACTGCATCTTTTTGCTAACACGTTTTTCTGGTTAGCAAACCTACATGGTTTTACCTTGGTCCCCATGGGACCAGAACAACAACAACAACAAAATGATGATGGTCTGCAGTAAGGCAGCACAGGAGATGGAATGTTACTGCTTCCCTGCCACTTTGGAGTGCGGTAAAGCTGATAGTGTATATGCCTAATTCTTGTTCATGTCCTATGTACTTCCTCTTCTCTTATTTCTGCCCCTGCTCATTTTTTTGGTATCTTTTCTTTGTAACCCATTTTAAAAACCTATAGCCTAACTGAATACTTATGCTTATCTTTCTTTCTATTTATCTAGCACTATAAGGATTCAGTTCTGAATGCATAAAAAGCAAAAAAGGAAACCTTCTGGTTGTCTGGTGTTAATATAGCAGGGCTTGTTATACCTAGTTTGGGGGTTCTCCTAGTTTTTTTTAGGGGAGGGGAAAGAATCATACTTTTGAAAAGTGAGCACAGTTTCAGACAGGCCAATGATAGGACCTAACTAAAACAAATTAAGTAATGACTTAAGCTAGAAACCTATTTAAATTTATTTTCAATCTAATTAAATTGGTTTTTAAAATTAACTTAACTTAATTAACTTAAGTTGGAATTTTCAGCATTAAGCTTAATTCCAGCATTAAGTTATTGATTAGTTCAGTGAGAGCTGACACTAAAGCACCAACAACTTTTACATTTCCCAGGTGATGTTTAACCCAAAGCTTAGTTCTTCTGGATTTTTTTTTTTTAAATGTAGGGGTGTCCCCTCCCCTTTTCGTTAGGTCCTTACTTTGATGAATTGCAATGTCAGCTCACAAGAGTCCAGGAGCTTACTCAAGAGTGGCTTCAACAGGATGAGTAGTGTCAAGGGCTTTGGAGGTTAGCAGTCTCAATCACCTTGCCCAAGTCACACTCTCTCTGCCTCAGAGGAAAGCCATGAATAAATCTTGACAAGAAAACACAAGGAAGGGAACCAGCTTGAAGGAAGATGTAGCATTGTGTCTCTGTTGGACCAGGAGTGTGGGAGACCAGGGTTCAAATCCCCACTTCAGCCATGGAAACCCACTGGGTGACCCCTGGGCATGTCATACTGTCTCAGCCTCAGAGGAAGGCAATGACAAACCTCCCCTGAACAAGAAAACCTCACCAGAGGTCAGCATTCATAGAATCATAGAGTTGGAAGAGACTCCAAGGGCCACCCAGTCCAACTCCGTGCTATGCAGGAATAAACAATCAAAGCATTCCCAACAGATGGCCGTCCAGCCTCTGTTTAAAAACCTCCAAAGAAGGAGACTCCACCACACTTTGAGGCAGTGTATTCGACTGCTGAACAGCTCTTACTGTCAGGAAGTTCTTCCTAATGTTTAGGTAGAATCTCTTTTCCTGTAGTTTGGATGCATTACTCCATGTACTAGTCTCTGAGGCAGCAGAAAATAAGCTTGCTCCATCCTCAGTATGGCATCCCTTCAAATATTTAAACATGGCTATCATGTCCCCTCTTCACCTTCTCTTCTCCAGGCTAAACCTACCCAGCTCCCTAAGCCACTCCTCATAGGGCATGGCATCCAGACTTCCCACCATTTTGGTTGCCATCCACTGGACATGTTCAGTTTACCATAAGTCAGAAAGGTCAGGAAGGCACACAACACACACATGCATACCCAATAAAACACCCTTCTGCACCATTAATAGAAAAAAAAATGACAGAAACCTTTATGGTGATAAGTAAGCCACTTTATTTTTATTATTTTTAAAGGAACACTTTTTTATTAATTATTTTTCTTTATAAAAAGTTATAATGGTTAGCACTCTGGACTTTGAAGCTACTTTATTATTTTAACCCTTTGGTGAACTGTAGCGGGGAACAGCATATATTTTAAAAGGCTTGGGGTGCAACGTGAACCCTAACATAGGCATTTTGATGACTTTCTCTTCTCCTTCTGGAAGCTTGAACTTGAACGCCCTCAGCAGGTGGGTGAAGAAAAGGAAGAGCTCCATCCTTGCCAAGTGCTCCCCTAGGCACACTCGAAGGCCTGTCCAGGGCCCGGGGTGGGTGGGAGATAAAAAGAAAGCAGCAGGTGAAGACCAACCTCTTCCCTAGCGCCTCCATTTTGGTCAACAGCATTGCAGTAACTTAAACCTTCACTTCAGCATTTAGAAATTTAGAGTTTGGGCAACCAAAGAAAAGGGGCAGGCAAAGTTACCAAGGAAATGAGAACACAGCAAATACAGTAGCACCCCCATATTTGCTGATTCAATTATCAGCAGATGGCAACAGCAGGTGGGTGGCTGGGAGGGAAGAGACGAGCTCTGACATGATTCTGGTGGCATGGGTTCCGGTGGCACGGCGGAGCTGGCCAGAGGTGGGCAGGGGAGGGAGGAGGGAGCTCACCTCCTTTTCCCCTTCTCTACGGGGGGGGGGTGTCTAGTGGCGGTGGCATTTGCTATTATCCACGGATTTCACTATCTGTGGTGCGGCCTGGAACTAATCCCCTGTGGATACAGGGGTCCTACTGTACAAGTGTTCTATATGTATGAACAATTTTAATGTCTTACTTTCTGCAATGCTAGAAATGTGGAGGCTGATGCAAGATCTCAGCCATTATATTCTTATTCAAATCTAAGGGCACATGCCAAGGTAGGGCAGAGTAAAATTTGTGGTTGGGGTGCATCTGCACTGTAGAAACAACACAGTTTGACACCACTTTAAGTGCTGTAGCTCCATCCTACAGAATCCTGGGATTTGTATTTTTACAGGTCTTTAGCCTTCTCTGCCAAAGAGTGCTGGTGCCTCACAAAACCATAAATCCCAGGATTCTGTAGGAACCATGATAGTTAAAGTGGTGTCAAACTGCATTATTTCTATAGTATAGATGCATCCCAGGTCTCTTTCCATTTTTTTAAAGGAAAGACTTATTCCTTCACTCCCTCATTATTTTAGGGTTAAAAACACAAAGAGCTAACAAGGAACATCTCATTGGTTAATCTGCTTTGACCCTCAGTTTTCTTGAGCCAAAACAGGAACTGTACTGTACCTGACTACAAAGGACTTTTTCATTTACCTCCTCCAAATGCCAGAAATTCTTCTCTAGCCACAAAATGTCCATCCTTGTCCAAAAAGTGATGGGGGTTGAATTCTTCTGGTCTGTCCCAATGCTTGGGATCAAGAAGTACAGAGGACAAATCTGCAATAACATAGGTCCCCTGAAAGGAAAAACGGGGTGGGGTGGGTGTCAGAATGAATCCAGTCCAGAACACTTCACTGTTGCATGGGTTTTTGGTGTTGGATCTGTTGCTGCAGGGGCTGCTGCCACACTGCAGAAATAATGCAGTTTGACACCACTTTAACTGCCTCTACTCAATGCTATGGAATTCTGGGATTTGTAGTTTTGTGAGATATTTAGCCTTCTCTGTCAGAGAGCTCTGGTGCCACAACAAATTGCAAATCCCAGGGTTCCATAGAATGGAGCCATGATAGCTAAAGCAGTGTAAAACTGCCTTATTTCTGCAGCATGTTAGCAGCCTGGGATGATAAATCAACTCTTGATTTTACTGCTGTTCCTCCCACCCATACTCTAAATTGTATAGGTGCCATTACCTTCAGAACTCCTCCAGAACTTTGGCACCAGTAGATCACCTGTACAACTCACAGGAACAGCTGTCAGAGGAGTGATATTTGCTAATTCCTCAAAGTAGCGGATGATCCACCAGCCACCTTTTCTGTCCCAGCAACAACAGAATCATAGAGTTGGAAGAGACAACAAGGGCCATCCAGTCCAACTGCCTGCCATGCAGGAACACACAATCAAAGCATTCCTGACAGATGGCCCTCCAGCCTCTGTTTAAAAACCTCCAAAGATGGATACTCTACCACACTCCAAGGTATGTATAAGGGAGAGATGTTCCTTCAAATCTCAGAGTCCCTACCCATTTAAGGCTTTACATGCCATTGCCAGCACCCTGAATTTAGCCTGGAGCCATATTGGCAGCCAGTTCATTTATTTTATATTAAATGTTAGATGGTTTCTATAAACTGTTCTAGTCAGCAATGTAGCTGCTGCATTTTGTGCCAGGCTTGCAGTTTCTGGGACATGGCATGACTGCATTGCAGTTGCTTAATTGGGATGTTACAAAGGCATGACTTACTGCAGTCAGGCTATCCCTTTCTAGGAAAAGCTGTAGCTAGTGGACCAGTCAAAGCTGGCCCCAAGCTCTCTGCACTAAAGAATCCACCTGGACTCCCAGTAACAGAAATGGATCTAGGAGTGCTTCCAAGTTACACACTGACTTCTTCAGGGGTACTGCAAACACTTTCAGGGCAGGTCACATTCCAAAATCCAGACTGATCTATACAGCATCTATCAGATGTGTCTATTAAATAACGAGACTGTTTCTACCTTTCAGACAAATCAGGGAGAACTGATTGTGAACACTTGAGTGGTGACCTTGAACATGTCTGAACCTGCATGACAAACATCAGAGCTCTCGTCCATTCAGTTAATTGCCAGTTGTCATTTAAAGCAGCTATGTTGGGTGCCAGAAAAATGCTAAGTTTAAAAGCTGAGCAACGTGACATTCTCCAGCAACTTGAGGCGGACCCAAACCTTTTTCAAAAAATCATAATTTGTGATGAAACCTGGATCTTCCAGTATGATCCTGAGACAAAACAACAGTCAATGCACTGGAAAATGCCATTATCCCCAAAAATGAAAAAAACATGTCGAAGTGAGTCCACATTCAAAGTCATGCTCATGAGTTTTTTTGACATCAAGGGTGTAATTTTGGCAGAATGGGTTCCAGAAGGCAGAACAGTGAACAAGCAAAGGCTTGAAGGCTGCTTGGCCTGCAGTGGAGCAGCCATGTGACAGGAGCCAAGGCAAAGGATGACTTGGCCTGCACATTGCTGTTCAATCCACTCTAGCCACAAACTTGCAGGAAGAAGAGTCTTTCCTAACCACCCCACCCGTGCCTCTGAGGGAAGGTTTGATGATTGGTGTAATTGTATTATTGTTGTTGTTTTAAATCTTGATTTAAGTCTTGGGGGGCTGCAGCAACAAAAGATATTTAAAGGCGGTCCCTGGTAAAGAAAAGGTTAAGAGCCACTGATCTAGATAATCTGTTTCCTCCGAGAACATCTGAAGTTGCCTGGCCACCACAAGCACCTCCCTCCAAAAGGGGATTTTAACAATGGCATGATAGTTCTCACAAACGTCTAGGTCCAGGAAGATATCCAGCACAGGGTGCACTGCAGCCTCTTTCAAGTCAGGAGGCACCTCCCCCTGACACGTGTGTGTATACATGCCTTCAAGTCATATGTTGACTTATGGCAACCCTGTGAATTTCATAGTGTTTTCTTAGGCAAGGAATACTCAGAGGTGGGTTTGGCAGTTCCTTCCTCTGAAATAGAGCCAACAGCACCTGGTATTCATTGGCAGTCTCCCATCCAAGTACTAACCAGGGCTGACTCTGCATAACTCCCAAGATCGGATAGGATCTGGTGGCTTGTAGGGTATTCCCCCACACCCACTGCACCACAACATACTGAAGCATTTATCACTCCCAAAATCAATCTAATTTTGCTAGATCTTATCAGCCAAAATGAGTAAGGATTAAGCTTGCATGTGGTGAGGCAGTCTAGAATAATAGAATCATAGAGTTGGAGGAGACCACAAAGGCCATCTAGTCCAACCCCTGGCCCTGAAGGAATACCATTTCTTTCAGCAGGAACAGCCCATGGGGACAAAAACATGGCAAAATTACCCCCACCCCATAGGCCATTTGGGGGCAAAAAAATCATTTTTGTTTTTTTGTTTTTTAAAAATTGGACCCTGGATTCCACAAATCTGAAATTGATCCCAAGAGAATTGGTTAGATGGTACGCTAGATATAGGATTCTGAAACTGGAATACAAATTTTTCCTTATTATGTTCTTACTAGCTATACCTGGCATAACATACAACATTATCTACATATATAAAATGCTTCAGTATGTTTCCATTCCCACTCTGCTGATTGGCCACTTAGAAAACATGTCAAGAGTACGATCATCTGACGCATTAATATATAGCCTTTCAAATCAACTATAATGGCTAGTTTCATGCCGAGAGCCCCACTGCCGCTGCCATGCAACCATGCGTACATAGAGACACACAGACAAACATACACCACTCACACCAGGACGTGAGTGTCGAGAAGCCAACTTAAATAGCTGATAAGATCGCCCGGCTCGGCAACAATTCAGTTGAAAAGCACAGTACCTGGTGTTGTCAGTAGCAGTCCTATAGGGTCAGAAGTACACACACACACACAGAGAGAGCGAAGAACGAAGAGGCAGTCTGAGGTCAAAAGGATTCCGGCAGGTGGGTCAACGAAGGCAGTCCAAGGTCAAGATATCCGAAGTCTCAAGATAGCAAGGTTCCAAGAGGTAGGAGAGTCAAAGGTAGAGGCTTCCTCCAGGAAATGCAGACTGCCTGAAACAAGGAACTCAGCATCCCCCAGCTGCTTATGTTGACCCACCTCCCACTCCCAGCTGTGGGGTGATTGATGAGCTTCTGTCTCTTACTCTCCGGAACGACGAAGCCACGCCTTCTCTGCTCTCCTTTGGCTAAAGGTAGGTACCTGCTCTTCTACTTCTTGCTCTACTATGTCTCCCAGGCTTGGACCCTGTGCTGGGGGAGGGCTAGGCTGCTGAGTCCTGGGTTCTTCAGGCAGGGCCGGTTTAACCTGTCTGCCAAATCAGCATTGGCAGGGGGCCCCGAGGTCAAGAGGGGGCCCCGAGGTCAAGAGAGGGCCCCATGTTGGCCTCCTTAATCTGACGAAGGAGACAGCCAGGAGACAGCCAGGAGGAGCCCCCTCTTACCCTCCTCCTCCAAAAACCCCCGGCTGGCTTTTTTAAAAAAACAAACAAAACCGCCTCTCAAAAACTAAAGAGAAAGAGAAAGAAACAGCAGCCCTCCATGGCAGAAGCTGGAGGGAGAGGCACGTCAGAGAGGGCGAGTGTGTGTGTGAAAGAGAGAGAGACAGGGAATTTGAGGGTTGTCTCCCTCAGAAAGGGCTTCTTTCTTTCTTTCTTTCTTTCTTTCTTTCTTTCTTTCTTTCCTTGCACATAGATCCCCTCCAGCCCATCTTTCCAGCTGCTTTTAACATGTCTTGGTTCCTCTCCCCTCCCTTTCCCCCTTGGTCTTCTTCAGCCATCCAACCTATGTTTAAAAAAACCCAAAGAAGGAGACTCCACCACACTCCAAGGCAGTGTATTCCACTTCCAAACAGCTCTTACTGTCAAGAGGTTCTTCCCAATATTCAGGTGGAATCTTTTTTCCTGTAGTTTGAACCCATGGCTCCGTGTCCTAGTCTCTGGACCAGCAGAAAACAAGCTTGCTCTTTCCTCAATATGACATCCCTTCAAATATTTAAACATGGCTATCACATCACCTCTCAACCTTCTCTTCTCCAGGCTAAGCATACCCAGCTCCCTAAGCCGTTCCTCATAGGGTGTAATGGCTTCCAGACCTCCCACCATCCTTCTCAGTATCTTTCTTGTGCCCAGAATTGGAAACAGTATTCCAGGTGAGGTCTGACCAAAGCAGAATGGAGTGATACTATTACTTCCCTTGATTTAGACACTACTCCTATTAATGCACCCTAGAATCGCATTGGCATTTTTTGCTGCTGCATCACACTGCTAACTCCTCATAGGGCATAATGGCTTCCAGACCTCCCACCATTTTAGTTGCCCTCCTCTGGACACATTCCAGCTTCTCAATACCCTTCCTGAATTGTGATGCCCAGAACTGGACACAGTCTTCCAGGTGAGGTCTGACCAAAGCAGAATACAGTGGCACTATTACTTCCCTTGATCTAGACACTATACTCCTATTAATGCAGCCTAGAATCACATTGGCATTTTTTGCTGCTGCATCACACTGCTAACTCATGTTTAACTTGTAGTCTACTTTTTTTTTTTTTTAGGAAATCTACACTATCACATTAATTACTAATTAACAAAAAATATTTTGTTAGTGCCTACAATATAGTTTTTAAATTAAATTATTGGTGGCAAATTATGTAATACAGTAGGCCCCCCTTATCCACTGGGGATTGGTTCTGTGCGGGCATGGATTCTGAAAACTGTGGATAATAGTGAACACCATTGAAAATAAAGGGACTTTTGGTTTAAAATACCATAGAGTTGCCTTGGAGGGCCTAGAAAATGGCTAGGGAGGACACATTTTCTAGGAAGACTCTATGGTAGCTGTACTGTTTTGTGTCCCACGGATAATGAATCCGTGTATACAGGGGTCCTACTGTAATCTCAACATCCTGTACTGTGAATAGGTTAGGTTACATTGACCTGAGAAAAACATATGGGCCCCCCAAAATAAAGCATTGCAGGGGGCCCCAAAATTCCTTAAACCGGCCCTGTCTTCAGGGCTAGACTCAGAGTCAGTCAGCTCTTCTGCTACTGGCTCAGCCTCCTCGCCTTCTGAGTCCTCAGAGTCCTGGCTGACCATGACAGTGAGGGCCTCTCCACCACCATGGAACTGCATATACACACACACCACACGTATGCACACACCATGTATATACATACACCATGTGTGCCAGGACACAAGAGCCCCTCTGCCGCTAACATGCAACTGCATGTACACACACAGACACACCCCATGCTACACACACACCCCACGCTACACCCCCCTTGCTACACACACCTCTGTGCCACACATATACATCCCCCTACTCTACACACTCACATTCCAAATGCCTCAGGATGCAAGAGCCCCTCCACTGCCATGTTTAGAAGAGACTTGAAGCTTTCTATATTTCCTCCCCCAGTTTACTGATTGGCTACCCAATGGGAAGCTTTGATTGGTTGGGAAGTTTCCTACTGCCAGGGTCTGGGCAGCAGGTTCTAGAAGCAGGGACGCCAGGGTCAGGCCAGGAACAGAAGAGACAATGTCCAAATTCCAGGCAGGGTCAAAGATAAACAGAAGTCCAAAAACTGTCCAAAGTCAGAGCATATCCCAGATATCCAGGGCCCAGTTATGGACAACACAAAAGGCCCAAGAGCAAGGCTCAGCTACAGACAGCACAAAAGACCATATTGTGGTAGCCAAGACTGAGAACTGAATGCCGTTCTTAAATAGCAGTTCCCCCTGGCTGCTTCAGGTGTGCTGCATGATTGCAGCGGGTTGCATCTGATAGCTTGGCCCTGGTTCTTCCAAGACTCCCACAGCCAGGGCTTGAGTCTGCAAAGAGGTTGTGCAGCCACAGAACTTGCAGCCAGTTCTGCAAGGAGAGGCAGATCCTGATATCTAAGCAGCTAATCAGCACACTGAAAACTGCAACATACCCAAGAGAATTATATATATATATAGCTATGACAGAACAATGGCTGAGATTTTGATAATTTTTGTCCATGTTTGGATTTTCTTTTTTGGTATATTTTGGATCATCATCATCATCATCATCATCAAATACTTGTGAAGGCTGTCTTCTGCAAAAACCAAGTGCAAAACAAGCATTTTTTTGGTGCAAAATACATTTTTTTGTGCAAAATATTTTTGTTGTTCTGGCTACTGTTAATAAAAAAAGTGATGCTCTTTTCATTCTTATGAAGGGGTGACAAATCTCTCAGTAGTTTTAGTTTTTTTTTAAAAGTGGTTTGCAGTATCATGTTGTTTGCTCTCTTTCTAGGCCCATGCAGTCTTCTGGCTCCAGTCATATTAGAATCCTTGAGTTGGAAGGGACCACAAGGGCCATCTAGTCTAACATCCTGTCATGCAGAAATACACAACTAATGCACTCCTGAAAGACGCCCATCCAACCTTTGCTTAATGGTCTCTAAAGATGGAGAGTTCACCACCCTCTGAGGCAATCTATCCCACTGTCAAAAAGCTCTTACAGTAAAAAAGTTATTCCTAACATTTAGGTGGAATCTTTTTTCCTGTACATGAATCCACTGGTTTGTCTTCTAGTCTCTGGAGCAGCAAAAACAGGCTGGCTCTATCTTCTACATGACATGACATCCCTTCAGATAGTTCAAGATGGCTATCATGACACCTCTCAGCCTACGCTTCTCCAAGCTAAACATATCCAGCTCCCTGTGTTGTTCTTCATAAACCTTGGTTTCCAGAGCCTTGTTCATCTTGATTTCCCTTCTCTGGACATGTTTCAGCTTGTCAATATCCTTCTTGAATTATGGTACCCAGAACCAGACACAGTAATCCAGGTGAGGTCTGATCAAAGAAGAATAGAGTGGTACTACTACTTCCCTCAATCTGGACAGTATACTGTTGATGCAGCACATAATTGCATTGGCATTATTATTGACTACTGTTTAGCTTGAGGCCTACTAAGACCCCTAGATCCTTTTCATTTGTACTGTTTTCAAGCCAAATGTCACCCATCCTCTATTTGTGCATTTCATTCTTCTGCCTCACCTTCTCCATGGCCAGTGTGCCTGAAGCCTTTTTTCAGCTGGTCATTCCCCACCTTCATTGGTGTAGTTGATTCCTCAGCACAGTGCACAAGATACTGGTCAGGAACGTGATGTATTAAGGTATCCTTGTGGTTGTACATTAAATGGAAATTGTTCTTGAAGGGAAATTCCTTAACTTTATGAAATTGTTTAAATTTTAAGTGTCTCGGGTTCATACTCTTACCCAGGTCACTACAAAACTGAAATTTGTAGACTAGGATTTTTTTGACATTCAGATATTTTTGAGGTGTGTGAGAAGTACCTTTTTGCCTTTAAGATTTTGTATTATGTGGGATGCTCTGGTGTGGATGCATCACTTACGACATTATCAGACTAGCCCCTGAAAATGTTCTTTTGCTGGCATTTTTTTTTTTTTTTTAGCAAAAGAATGTATGTCCTCCCCTGTACTTACCTTCCTTTCCTGGTAAAGGCAGCCCCAGCAATGAAGAAGTGAACAGAACCCCATTCACTTCCTTGTTCGAAATCCCACAAGACTTTGTCGTGCAGGAAATTTAAAAATAAAAACAAAATTAAGTATAAAAGTTTAAAAAATCACACACACACACACACACACACACTTACTTTAAAAGTCCCAAGTAACCTGGGAAGTGTCATAAAAAGAGCAAAACATACCTGGATGTCCCAATCTCACCAGGAAGTGTTCATGCCAGCCTGGCCATTCTTGGTGTGGTCACGAGAGTTAAATGGTCCAACGTTTTGCACGCCAGCAATGCCGGCAACTAAAGTGCCATGGGGGATCTATTGACAGCTTCAGTCATCAATAAAAAGGTACAGGTTTGGGGCTGATTTTAACTGTGAAAGGGTGATATTGTCTGATCTGCATGCCCTTTTGTGCTTATGTGGCACCGTTATGAAGCCTTATTTCATGTGTCTGATAAAGTCCTTAAATGCTACACTTGAGTTCTAATTGCTCTTGGGATGCAAAGGAGCTTACTGCACTCTGATGTAAAATGGGAGTGCAGCAGCAAGGTTCTGTCTTCCGTGCTCCTTACTGCATGATGCCGTTGTTCTTCCAGTGTTCTGCTGTTCACGTCCCATGGGAGACCAAGATAAAACCACATCTTCTTGCTAACGGGTTTTTACGGTGAGCAAAAAGATACCGTTTTTCCTCAGTCTCCCTCAAGACCAGAATGAAAGAATGATGATGTTGTGCAGTAAGGCAGCACAGAAGACAGAACCTTTCTGCTGCACTGCCATTTTACTTCGGTGTGTAGTAAGCCCCAAAGGAACAGCTGTATAGCTCTACCTTGGGAATGGTATAACCTTGCATATTCACATCCTTAGTACTTCGTCTAGGGATCCCAATGGGCAAGACATAATTGGCACGTAGGATCTCATGAATCACAGCATTGGTGTAGGGCAGTTTCTTCCAATCTTGATAGCAGATTGACTGAGAGGTACCCAAAACATCCTCCATCTCCTTGTAGACTCTATCTGAGGAAAACAGTGGAACAGGAGAGTTTATTTGGGGTTTGATTTCTATCTCCAAAATTAGGCAGTTGAGGGGCATTTATTTCACAAGAAAGAATTCTGTGTAGCTAAATTATCCCTCATAAACTAGGATGAATGAAATTGTGTTGTGTGAAGTGTGGGGGTACTTCTGGAACCCAATGAGAATTCCAGTGTATGGTGGGACATGAGAATGCCCCATGTCAAAAGGAGTGCTTGTGCATGAAGAATGAAGTGTGTCGCACCTGGACATCCAGAGTTAGATAAGGAAGTGGAAGAAAAGTAGAATAAAATTGGATAAAATGAAATAAAACATGGATGACTCAGAGGCTTACCTCACTCCAAAGAAAAGCATCAGGGCAACAGGAACATTCCAACTTTCCTGCTGCCTTATTGCATGGTATCGTCATTTTTTCATTCCAGTCCTGTGAGGGACCGTGGTAAAACCATGCCTTTTTGCTAACCAGAAATACCCATTTGCAAAAAGACATGTTTTTACCTTGGTCCCTCACAAGACTGGAACAAAAGCATGCTGGAAGAATGGCAACGTCATGCAGTAAGGCAGCAGGAAAGATGGAATGTTCCTACTGCCTTGCCACTTTTCTTTGGAGTGCGGTAAGCCCCTCACACAATCGCAATTCACTTTTATGATCATCTGCAGGTCTGAAGTTTCCTCTGACTATGCAACAACCAAAATCCCCCCCCCCAAGTTACCTCTTAAGCAGTTGAGCCCTCCACAACAGTCATTTTTGTGTTGCCAGAGGGAGGGGGGGATGAACAGGACCAGCACCAGTTCTTTTCCTGTAGCTGGATGTGCTATGACAGGCATCTGCTAAATGGAAATGGCCATGTTGGTGTGGTGGTGGTTGCACTGCTTAAAAGGTAGCTTTGGGGGGAACTTCTGGTCATTGCATAGTTGGAAGAGAGTTTGAATCCTACACAATGACCATAAACGTGAATTGTGATGGTGTGAATCAGACTTACGATATCATAATTCATGAGCAGAATGTCAGCCAACCTTCACTGCCCAACCTTCTGAAAACCAGTGCATGGCATGCCAGTGTGGCTAGAAGAAAGAGTTTTGATTTGCCAAAAGTAGTCTTTTTGTCCTAATAGGTTACATTGGCTGGGGCGGGGGATAACTGCAATGGTAAAACTCAATACATTTGTCTCATAGAATCACAGAGCTACAGAAACAGGAGGGGTCCCAAAGGGCACTTAGTCCAAGCCTCTGCTAATACAAGAATCCACAGCTAAAGCATCCCTGATAACTGTCTATCCACCCCTCTGTAGACAACCAGCAGCCTACACCACAAATTAAATCCAGCTCCAGTGCACAGTATTATTCTATGGTTTTACCCTGGATTCACCTCGATAGTGCCACACATTCTGTGCCCAAATGCAAATCCATACAAAAGGGATGCACTTCCGGCCCCTATTCCCAGTATACCAAACAAAGCCTATCAACCCAAAGCCTTATTGTTTACCTGTCAATCTTGCCAGCTGGCACTGCCATTGGTGGGTGCCCCCAACCAATCCTCTTCCCCTCTTTGCATCCCAGTGAGTGATCATGAGTAAGACAGGTAAGACAGATCATGAGTAACATGATCTTACTTACCATGTTTCTTAACACACACACACTAATATGCACTGCACTTAAAGGAGTGCCTCGAACCACTGGCTATGGTGTGGAGCCTGTCCTAGAGGCCCCTTTCCCCTTCCAGGAGCCCTGGTGGCGCAGTGTTTAAATGCCAGTACTACAGCCACAATGCTATGAGTTTGATCCTAGAGGGCTCCAAGTTTGACTCAGCCTTCCATCCTTCCATAGGTCAGTAAAATGAGTACCCAGCTTGTTGGGGGCAATGAGCTAAAAAAAATTGTAAACTGCTTAGGCATATAAATATCAATGCTATTGCTATTGCTTCCCCTTCCTCCTCAGTTTGGGATCTCCAGTTCAAAGTAGATAAACAGGGCCTCTGTTCCCCTTTCCTGCCCTCGAAATGAACCAAGCTTGCTCATCTGAGCTGCCACTGGGTAAATGGGAGGGGGGATGAAGGGTCTCTTGATCTGTTCTGTTCCTCCCTCACCTTTTCCCAGCAGTGGCTCAAGTGAGTGAGCTTGGGAGATTTTGCTGGTGTGAATGAGAGGAAAAAGGAGGGGGACAGAGGATCTGTTTATCTGAGCTGTTTTGTTGTTGTTGTTTTGCAGAGGAAAGAATTGGCATGGCAGAGCTGAAGAGCCCAAACTCAGAGGGAAGGGGAATAGTGCATTATTACTGAATGCAATAAATAAATAAATAAATAAATAAATAAATAAATTTTAAATAAAATAAAATAAAATAAAATAAAATAAAATGGTGATGCATACCAAGTAACCACCAACAAGCCTGTCTCGCCCTCCAATTAGCCCAACCCCCCATGCCACCCTGATCCTGATACACATGCAAAAAAAGAGGAAAAAAATCCAGTTTCTCCTAAAACTGCAGAGTAAAGTGTGACTTAAAAAAAATCACTGTAATGCCTAAAAGAAGCACTTTCACTGTTAAAACGGGTCGTACGTCATGTGTTCTGATAGCACTGAAAACAAGGTGTGTACAGTTTTTTTCTGCCAGTGTAGACAGTGTAGACAGTCTCTCTGTTACCAGCCCAAACAGCCCCCACCTTTGTGTATACCTCATAATTGGCATTATTTAATCATTTGGCGTATTGTGGCCATCCACAGGAGTGGCAGGTAAACCAGATACCTGCAAGGAATCCCAAAGACTAGTACTAAAACAGCAGCCACATACACTCAGGGAGGGGCCATTACAAATTCCAAGAAAAGGATATCTGAAGGTCAAAGTCCTTCCTTAGAACATCTGGACTCATCAACTAATCCAGTCAAAGGTAGCAAAGTACTCAGGATTTGTCAAAATACGGTTTTCCTCTCTTATCCCTCAAACAAAGGAGGTTGCTTGCACCCACATCCACATGGGATCTCCTTCCTTGGAGGTCTTTAAACAGAGGCTGGATGGCTATCTGTTGGGGATGCTTTGATTGTGATTTCCTGCGTAGCAGGGGATTGGACTGGATGGCCCTCGTGGTCTCTTCCAACTCTACAATTCTATGATTCTATGATCAAGGTACTTCAAGCTTGCATGTGTGTAAGGCAACTAAGGGTTTATCTAAATGGTGAAAATAATACAAATGGGATGTGAACGTACAGTGATCCATTCATACAGACATGCACATAAATACATGTCATTAGGAAGAGGGCCAGCCAAATCCACTGCAAGGTCTGTGTGCATAGTGTCCAGGGCTTCGTCTGGATTTTTTAAAAAAGCTCCATATGACATGCAATCATTTGCAAATGTGCAATCATTTGAACATTTGCATTTGCAGAGATACAAACAGGCAGCGTAATCTGATTAGCTGGACAAGCATGGGGGTGGGGCTAGCAAACAGGGAAAACACCTGCTGCTCCCATGTTGGATTTTTGGCTAAGTGAGTGTCCAGTAAGTCAATCAAACAGTGATCTTATACTCTCTCTCTTTTTCTTTTTTCTTTATAGTATGCAATACTGCATGTGTGCACCATGGGAAACAATATTTTTTAAAAAATAATTGGTGGCTGCAGATTTAAAATTGCAAGTAAATCACTCATGGCTGCCATCTTGGCTAGGGGGCCATGCGGAGTTTAGGGAGGTTCTTTTGACCATGAAGACATGTTGCGTTGTTGCGAATGCTTGCTTTTTTGGACCTGTTCATATCCCCCCCCTCATACAGATGGGGCATTATATAGATTATTAGGGCTGGAGAGTGTTTGTGGTATTTTTTTTTCAACCTTTGCTTTTTGTCATTTTTGCGACTCTCTAGATATGAGCAAACAATTTATTCTAGAACTATGATGGGAAATTTGTAAGAATTACAACTCACTACCAGAGCAGCCAACAAATAAACCTACATGCACTTAAGTCAAGATGGCTCCTTGCTCCATTTATACAGGCCTGCCTCACCTTGGATATCTGGATGAACTGCCATGAGGAGGAGTGCCCATTGCAATGTAGCGGAAGTGGTTTCTGTCCCTGCGAGAAGGAAGTCAGCAATGCACTGAGCCAGACTATCTTCATTATAAGTCATTTTGGGATCACTCTTGGTCTGTTTTTGAGAAAAGAGATGATTATTTCCCCCCTCCCCAACAAAATGAATTACATACCAAATTAGAAATGAACTCCCCTCCCTTGTGAAGAGTCATCCTAATTCTCTGATGCATTGTTTTGCATTATTTAATGATTCTGGGGTTGTCTAGATGGTGAAAATAATCCTCATAAAATTAGCAGAGAATACCTTTTGTCCCAATGAGATCCGAACAAGATTCACGGTATTCGGAAGGAGGGCCCCCTCAAAACTCCATATGCTGTTTCAGAAGAGCCTTTGTGGCTTTTCCCAAAGGTTTTTAATACTGTGGAGGGATGTACATTATCACATGTTTGAACATCCGATTCGCATTGCCACTCATTCTCTGCGAAGGTGGAAGAGGACAGTGTGTGTGTGTGTGGGGGGCTTTCTGGCAAGGAAGGGGCCAGAAGTGCCATTTTCTTTTCTTTTCTTTTCTTTTCTTTTCTTTTCTTTTTCTTTCTTTTTTTTTTTTTTTGGTATTATTGCATGTGTGCTTTTTTGGTGTGCCAAGGCAACCAGAGATTTTTATAAGCAGAAGATCCCACTTGACCACCTTTGATTTACAAACTAAAAAAACAAACTCTGCAGTGGTGATAACACATGTGGAGAAGAATAACACACTGTACTCTTGGCCACCATCTTGATTTGCAGGCATGGCTGTGTGCATACTTCAAATGTGGATAGCTTTGCATACACTCAACTGTGCCAAAAAACCCATGGGGACAAATTAGAGTAGCTGCGAATTTGTGAGAATGTGCATCAATCAGCATTATTTCTTCTCATCAAGACAAGCCCTCAGTCTTGTCCTCAGTCTTGCTTCATCACCCAGAACTGCCTAGAAAACCAAGGAGCAGCTCAGGTTCCACAGTGGTGGAAGATGATGAGCACCAATAGTCCACCACCATGTCTTGTCATTCTATAATTCATCTAGGGCCTTGGCAAGCTCTCCAGCTCTGACTGATAAACACTACCCCAGAACATTCAGGAATCTATCAGATTCCATAAGGACATGGAGGCAGACCTGGCTATTGGAATAACCATTTGAATAATCCGGAAAGAAAAGGGAAAACTTGCATTTTATCATCTCAAGGAATCCATTCAGGGATACTGATGGAGGACAGAATCCTAATTTTTACTGAAGCATCTCGAGATGTTTTCAATGTGCATAGGTCTCCTGGTTACTACTCCTATGTATTTGCTCTCTCTACCTACGTAGAGCAATAATGAAATTGACTCTGGAGAAGAAGGAAGGATATGCCTGAGTGTAGCAATCTAAAAGAAAAAAGATTCCACCGAAACATTAGGAAGAACTTTATTGAAAGAATTGTTTGACAGTGGAATAAACTAACTCAAAGATGGTGGAGGCATGGAGTCGCCTTCTTTAGAGATCTTTAAACAGAGATTGGATGGACAGCTTTCAAGAGTGCTGTAGATGTGTATTGCTGCATGGCAGGGGGTTGGACTAGATGGCCCTTTTGACCCCTTCCGACTTTTAAGATTCTATGATACATATCACCTCAAGGATACTCACACAAGGCGAATAGTGGGAAAGATATCTGGGTCTAGCTGGCTATCTATCACTTGCAACTGGTTTAGGTACTTATTATATGTCTCAGTGCTTTCGAGGCTTTCAAAGCCAAGATTACATTTATCCTTTGTAGTAATCCAATGAAAAAATAGCCTCATGGTTGTCGGGGGGGGGGGGCACTAAGTCGCAAACCAATCCAGGGCAGCCTTGGTGTGGATGCCGAAGTCCCTGATTGACTCAGGTGCTTAGTCAGGGATACTACTAGACAGCAGAGTGAGTGGTACACCAACATCATCTCCCATCTTATTATTCCAATGTTAGGGTAAAGGACCTTATAGCTAATCCAGGTCTGGAGGATTTTTCTGGTGAGCATAATGGGATGCTTATGGACTAATATAACCCTCAAACCTGAGTGGTGGGATCACCTTTACAGGGGAACTCCCCTCCCCACCAGACACATTGGGCCCATCTAAATGAGAAGAAATAACCCTTTTACCGGCACATTAGTCCCAATTAGCAGCAGCATCGATTTGTGGCCATAATGTTTTCAACCACCACACAGCTAGCTATGTCATTTTGTGTGTGTGGTGGTGGCGGCGATTGGGGGAGACACTTGCTGGAAGGTGAGAACCTGGCAGTGCCTGGAGATGATGAGGAAGGTGGCCCCAGTGAGAAAAGGAGGAGAGAGCCACCATTCCTTCACCCATTCCAATGGCGGTGGCCTCCGATTCAAACTGCAAAGGGACGGGAAGAGCCGCCTGGCCAGCTGATTGGAGAAGGAAGAAGGTGGTTCTTTGCCCCCCTGCCTTCATCTCACCTTCCTGGGTTGGGTTGTTCCTTCCCTTACGCCTGTCCCATGCCTCTACACCCTATTTCCAAGCTTTCATTGAAAAAGAATGCACCCTCCCTCTAAAACAAAACAAAAATAGTCTCAAGCTGTTCTGAGAGCCAAGATACGAGGCAAAATATGAAGCCCTATTATTCAGAGTGAAATAAGAAAGCTACTGCCTTTCAGAATTTAGTCAATGAGTAATCCTCATAGAGATTTAGGAGATTATCAGATGCAGCAAATGTGGTACAATCACAATACCAGCAGAATGCAAAAGGATGACAATATTAGATGACGTTATTCTTTTGTGTTCCACTGGCACTATTCTTCCATTTCTTTTTATTTACAGCTGAATCTGTCAATAGATCCCCTGTGCTGCTTTTGTACTGGCATTGTTAGTGTGCGAAACCTTGGGCCATTTAAATCCCATCAATGCAGCAGTAATGGCCGGTCTGGCATGAAAACATCTGGGTCAGATCGGGACATCCAGGTAAGGTTTGCTCTTTTTATGACCCTCTGCAGGTTACTTGGGACCATTAAAGTGTGTTAAAGTGCTTTGTGCAACTTTAGATGTGTTTGTTTTGTTTTTATTTTTAAATTTCCCACGTTACGAAGTCTCACAGGATTTTGAGTGAGGAAGCGAATGGGGCTCCATTCACTTCCTCTTCATTGACAGGGGGCCTTTGCCAGGAGAGGAAGGTACCGTAAGTGCAGTGAGGAGTGCTCTTTTGCTGGCATAGAAATGGTTTTTTTTTTATGTTGGCAAAAGAACGCTCTTAGGGGGATTGTCTGATAATCTCCTTAAACTCCAGAATTACCTTGTTACCAGCCCTAACTGCCCCCACCTTAGCATGCATGCCATAACTGTCAATCATTAATAATTGGCTTTAATGTGGCCATCCATGTGAGTGACAGGCAAATGGGGACCCCAAGGACTCGCCTTCTTTAGAGATCTTTAAACAGAGATTGGATGGACAGCTTTCAGGAGTGCTGTAGATATGTATTGCTCCATGGCAGGGGGTTGGACTAGATGGCCCTTTTGACCCAACTCTTAAGATTCTATGATACATATCATAGAATCCCAAAGACAAATGCTAACAAAAATGGTCATGTATGCTCTGGGAGGGGCCATAGCAAATTCCTAAAAAGGTAATCTTAAAGTCAAGTCCTCTCTGAAACACCTGGACTTATTGGAGGTTATCAGATGCGGCAAATATTGTGTGATAACTATAACAGGATACTACAAAAGGCCCCCCCTATTGCACATTGACTCCTTGTATTCTCCAAGCATTCTGCTGCTGTGAATAAGGCATTCTTCTTTATTAATGGGCAAGCTGTCAAATGATCACCAATGGCGTTTTTTTCACGGTGTTGCCAGTGTCTGAAACCATGTCCTATTCTGCTCCCATGAATACAGACAGCATCAATGGGCAGTCCCTGTCAGAACACTTCCGGGTGAAAATGCGAAAACTAGGTATGGGATGCTCTTCTTATGAACCTCCCTGTTTTGCCGGCAAATTTTAAAGTGTGTTTCAGTGCTTGTGTTTTCTTTTTCTTTGTTAATTTAGCTGTTTTTAGACATTTAAGCGTGCTTGTGTCTTCTCGCGAGAACTGCTGAGATTACGCATCCCAGTAAACGTGGAAGTAAACAGCACTAGCGGACATGCTCCAATAATAATTCTGGGGCTGCTGTTTCTTGTTATTACAGCAACATGTGACAAAAAGTGTTATTATGATGGAACACTTATGCTTTTAAATATAGTGGGACAAAAACATTTTTAGAGGCTCATCTGGTGATCTCCGTCAACTAATCCAATCATCAATAGCTGAGTATTCATTGTCTGTAAAATGGGTTTCTCCTCTGCCAACCCTTAAAACAAAGGAGTTTGTTTATTGAGTTTATAGGGGGCGAAATCCATCAAGTCAACTTTGACTTATGGTGACCCTATGAATAAGAGACCTCCAGGAGTCTCAGTCATTAACTGGCCCCTCAGGTTTTGCAAACTCCAGGCCTTGGCTTTCTTGGTTGAATCAATCCACTTGTAATATGGTCTTCCTCTTTTCCTCTTGCTTTCCACTTTACCAAGCATTATAATATTTTGCAGTTAAGCACATCATCTCAAGATATGTCCAACGTTTGATCACTTCTTATATCCCAAGGGAACATAATCTCACCATCATGAAAAATTAGACCCAAGGTCAGCCTGTATACTTATATGATTTATAAGCAACTTGGGGATTGATTTGAATATGGGGAGGTTTTGTGGGGACAACTTCAGTGCTAATGTTATCCAAGGTCGAGAAAACACTATTGGAGGCCCTGTTGTCATCAACTGTTCAGTCCTAGCAGGGAATGAAGTTGTTCATTACACAAGCAACTTCAGCATAAACCTTTTTGCATAAAAAATGGATACTTACTTTCTCCATCTGAAGCAGATAGAAATCAGCAAAATCCTGGGGGTCATGGTACGTCTGATGTTCCTTGTGTCTTGCAATTTCCTCCTTTAAAAGTGAAAACCCCATATCTAATGTGGCAACTACCTTCTTGTAATGTGTTAGAAGATGTCTCATGAGCTGTGGAAACATTTCATAGAGCTGCAGGGAAGACCAAATAAATAAATAAATAAATAAATAAATAAATAAATAAATGTCACTCTCAGGAGCAGACTTGGGGCTCATCTAAATGGGCCAGGATATGCCAGTTCCTTGTCGGCATATCCAGGCTGCATATAAGGCACATTCCTTCCCTGTTACCTCCAGGGCCGGTTTAAGGAATCTGGGCCCCCCCTGCAATGGTTTGTTTTTTGGGGGGCCCTATGTTTATCCCAGTGTCAGGGAAAGCTATATACCAGACCCCCCTCCCCATCAGCCACTCTGCATTTAAAAAATAAATAAATTGCTGCTAAATTATTTTCAAGAGGTAAGGAGCCCTGGTGGCGCAGTGGTTAAATGCCAGTACTGCAAGTCACCACGTTGCAAGTTCAATTCCAGCGGGCTCCAAGGTTCACTCAGCCTTCCATCCTTTCGTAGGTCGGTAAAATGTGTATCCAGCTTGTGGGGGCAATTAGTGAACACACATTGGAAACTGCTTAATGCAGTGTAGATGTGTAAATTGCTGTTGCTTAAAATAATTTGTAAGCCGCTCTGATAGCCTTCTGGCTGAAGAGCGGGGTATAAATAAATAAATATATAAAAAAAATAGAAGAAAGATATGCTCCTCTTTTAGCCAGGTTGCAGGAAGGGTGTGACGTTACTTCTGCAAACTGCAAACCTCCCCCCTTTATAAATAAATGGGCCCTCTGCACCTTAATAATTATTGAAAGGTAAACACACACACACACACACAAGCAGAATGAGGTTTTAGTGCCATTTAGAAACCCAAGGCACCCCCAGCACCCATAGCCACAAAGGGCCCCTGTTGTGCTTGTCTTTGGGTTTGCTAGATGAGTAATTTCCCAGGTTTTTATTAATGGCTACACTGCATGTAAGGCCACACGTTGACCAAATTATTAAATACAGTATTGCCAATTATTATTATAGATGTTACTATAGATATGGGGCTGGGGTGTCAGGGTAGGTAAGAAAACTGAATAACAAATTGACTCATCATTAGATCAAGGGAAGTAATAGTGCCACTGTACGGTTGTCCCTTCACATTCACGGATTTGGCATTCACAGATTTAAGTATTCACGGCTTGAAAATATTCTTTAAAAATAATAATCCAAAAAGCAAACCTTGATTCTGCCATTTTATATAAGAGACACCATTTTGCTATGCCATTGCATATAATGTGACTTGAGTATTCACGGATTTGGGTATTCATGGGGGGTCCTGGAACCAAACCCAGGGCCGGTTTAAGGAATTTTGGGGCCCCCTACAATGCTTTATTTTGGGGGGCCCATATGTTTATCTCAGGTCAATGTAACCTAACCTATTCACCGTACAGGATGTTCAGATTACAGTAGGACCCCCGTATCCATGGATTCATAATCCATGGGACACAAAACAGCACACCTACCATAGAGTCTTCCTAGAAAATGTGTCCTCCCTAGCCATTTTCTAGGCCCTCCAAGGCAACTCTATGGTATTTTAAACCAGAAGTCCCATTATTTTCAATGGTGTTCACTATGATTCATGGTTTTCAGAATCCACGCCCCCCCCGAACCAATCTCCCGTGGATAAGAGGGGCCTACTGTATTAAATAATTTACATATGAGGAATGGCTTACAGAGCTGGTCATGCTTAGCCTGGAGAAGAGAAGGCTGAGAGGTGACGTGATAGCCATGTTTAAATATTTGAAGGGATGTCATACTGAGGATAGAGCAAGCTTGGTTTCTGCTGCTCCAGAGACTAGGACACGGAGCTATGGGTTCAAACTACAGGAAAAGAGATTCCACCTGAATATTAGGAAGAACCTCCTGACAGTATGAGCTGTTTGGAAGTGGAATACACTGCCTGGGAGTATGGTGGAGTCTCCTTCTTTGGCTTTTTTAAAACATAGGTTGGATGGCCATCTGCCAGGAATGCTTGGATTGTGTGTTCCTGCAGGGCAGAAGTCGATCAGATGGGATGGCTGTTGGGATCCCTTCCAGCCCTATGATTCTAGGCTGCATTCAGAGCCTGGGAAAGTTACTCTTGGATTACACCTCCCAGAATCCCCCTGCCAGCACCCTTTTCAAGGTCTGGTTGCATTGTTCCTTTTCCAGCATTCTCTTGCCCAGTGGTTCTTAACTTGGGGTCTGCAATGTCCTCACAGGGGGTCCACAAAGGCTTGAAGGCTGCTTGGCCCACCTCCTCCCTGTAGTGGAGCAGCCACGTTACAGAAACCAAGGCAAAGGCTGGCTGGCTTAGCCTGTACATTGCCATTCGATCCACTCCAGCCACAAACTTGCAGGAAGAAGCAAGAGTGCCTCTGAGGGAAAGTTTAATGGATGGTGTAACTGTATTGTTGTTGTTGTTAGCTATTATTATTAGGGTTTTGAATCTTGAGTTAAGTCTTAGGGCAACAAAAGATATTTAAAGGGGGTCCCTGGTAAAGAAAAGGTTAAGAACCACTGTTCTAGGCCAATGCCTCTCACATAACACTAATGGGATTCTGGTGTTTTAGTGACAACAATAAAACCATTGTTCCCAGTAATATTACTACAAATTTTTAATGTATATTCTTTACATTCTTCTGTTAAAAGAGCTAGAGTCTTGTAGAAGTTTCAGCATTGCACTATGACTATGGAGACCAGGGTCTGAATCCTTACTCAGCCATGAATACCCACTGGCTGACCTTGGGCAAGTCACACTCTCTCAGCCTCAAAGGAAGGCAAAGGCAGACCCCCTTTGAACAATCCTTGCCTAGAAAACCCCATGGTAGGTTCGCCTTAGTCAGAAATGACTTGAAGGCACATAGGCAAACACACACACACATTTCTTTTGCAGGCTGAACTCAGTTGGTAGCAAGGGGAGGAAGCTAAAGAAGACCAAGGGGAAAAGGGAGGGGAGAGGAACCAGGACATGTTAAGAGCAGCAGGAAGGATGGACTGGAGGGGATTTATGTGGAAGGAAGGAAAGGGAAGGAAGGAAGAAAGAAAGAAACCCTTTCTGAGGGAAAGAGACAACCCTCAAATTCCCCCTCTCTTTCATACACACACACTCACCCCTCTCCGACATGCCTGACTGGCTTCCTTTTGCAGCAGCAAACTCCCTCCAGCTTCTGCCATGGAGGGCTGCTGCTTCCTTCTCTTTCTCTTTCTAGTTTGGGAGATGTTGGTTTATTTTTTTTTTAAAAAGCCAGCAGGATGTTTTTGGAGGAGGAGGGTAGGAGGGGGCTACAAAGCAGCGGCTCCTCCCGGCTGTTTCCTGGCTGTCTCCTTTGTCAGATAAGGAGGTCAGCAGGGGGCCCCTTGACCTTGGGGCCCCCTGCCAATGCTGATTTGGCAGACTGGTTAAACCGGTCCTGGTTACCTCCACAAAATGGGCCAGAGTCCAGATGGGACCGTTGCTGCATTTGCCCTCTCCACTGCCCACGTCCCACTCTCTGACATCAAGAAGCAAGGCCCGCAACACAGATCACCCGCCTGCAGTTTTGCTGTTGTTGCAGAATTAGTGCTGAACTTCAAAGATTCCCACCAGTCCAGGGGGTTGTCAGATGGTGAAAATACTCCTAATAGAATTTGCAAAGAATATGATCTGGCTTAATGGGATCCAAACAAGATTCATGGAATTTGGAAGGAGGAGGAGCAAAAAATTCCACAAACCATGCAGTAAAAGGATTTTCAGTTTCCCCCAAAGTTTTCTGGAAAATGCACGTGGATGTGCATTTTTGGACATGTGGACATCAAAATTTGCATCGCTGTGCATTTTCACTCCATTGCCCTTTATGAACATGTGTGGACAATCAGTTTGAATGAATGCGAATGGATGCGAATATGCACACAACTATGAAGACAAAACAACTTAGCTGCAAATGACTACTCAAACACCTCCTTTGCCTCAGTCTTCTCCCAAAAGGAGAAGAGTGCTCAACCTGGGGAAAATGGAATAGATGATGCAGTAGGAGAAATGTAGCACAGAATAGGTAAAGAGGTAATACAGGAATACCTGGCTAATGTAAATGAATTTAGGTTTCCAGGGGCAGATGAACTTCATCCAAGAGTATTAAAAGAACTGGCAGAAGTAATCTCAGAACCACTCGCAATAATTTTAAAGAATTCCTGGAGAACAGGAGAGATCCCAGAAGACTGGAGGGGAGCAAATATTTTCACCATCTTAAAAAAAAAGGGGGGGGGTAAAAGAGGACCCAAATAATTACTGCCTCATCAGTCTGACATCAATACCAGGGAAGATTCTAGAGCAGATTGTTAAACAGACAGTTCGTAAGTACTTAGAAAGGGATGCCATGATTGCTAAAAGTCAAAGTGGGTTTATGAAAAAGAACTCAAATCAAACGAATCTTCATCCTGGAGAGAAATGACTGACAGGGTGCCACAGGGTTCTGTCCTGGACCCAGTGCTATTCAATATCTTTATCAATGACTTGGGTGATGGAATAGAGGGCATGCTTATCAAATTTGCAGACGACACCAAATTAGAAGGGGTAGCTAATACCCCAGAGGACAGGATCAGAATTCAAAATGACCTTAATAAATTAGAAAACTGGGCCAAAACTAACAAGATGGATTTCAACAGGGAGAAACATAGAGTATTACACTTAGGCAGAAAAAAATGAAATGCACAGATATGGGAGAGGGGGACACATGGCTTGATAGCAGTGCATGCAAAAGGGATCAAGGAGTCTTAGTGGACCACAAGCTGAACATCAGTCAGCAGTGTGATGCGGCAGCCAGAAAAGCCAATGCGATTCTAAGCTGCGTCAATAGGAGTATAGTGTCTAGATCAAGGGAAGTAATAATGCCACTCTATTCTGCTTTGGTCAGACCTCACCTGGAATACTGTGTCCAGTTCTGGGCACCACAATTCAAGAAGGATGCTGACAACCTGGAGGGCGACCAAAATGGTGAAAGCTTGGGAAACCTTGCTCTATGAAGAGCAGCTTAGGGAGCTAGGTCTGTTTAGCCTGGAGAAGAGAAGGTTAAGAAGTGACATGATAGCCATGTTTAAATATTTAACGGGAATCACGGGATGTCATATTGAGGATGGGCAAGCTTGTTTTCTGCTGCTCCAGAGACTAGGACATGGAGCAATGGGTTTAAACTACAGGAAAAGAGAGTCCACCTAAACATTAGGAAGAATTTCTTGACAGTAAGAGCTATTCGGCAATAGAACATGCTGCCTCAGAGTGTGGTGGAGTCTCCTTCTTTGGAGGGTTTTACATTTTTTTTATTAGGGTTTTAACAAAAATGTTACATATCATAAAAATAATAAAGGTAGTATATAGGAATGTATAAAATAAAACAAATACAATATACTTTAAATAGAAAACAGTTTGTTGCTAATAATTTTTCAATTCAGACTTAACTTCCAAAAGTATACTTGGGACTTTATCAGATGTGTGAAGAAATGCATCAGAAGAACGTGACGAGAACAAAAACGGGTGACATTATCATACAACATCGTCCTTCAGCTGTTTGTGGGGGGGTAGTGTGGATGTAAATAAAGCATCCCTTTTTATGGATAGCTTAGCCCATCAATAAAAATGGGACACTTTATTCATGGCTATGCTATGGCCCTGGAACGGGTGAGGATGTGGGCGTCTGATCATGTCACCCTTTCTGTTCTCATCCCATTCTTCTGACGTGATTTGGGATGTGGAATTCGACCCTACATGAACACTACAAAGCTGCAGCAGATAAGTGCACTTGAAAATAGGGCATATCCTTGAGTCATCATTAAAGAAGCAAGATCCAGAGCATCAGCTAAAGAAAGGTCCTCATTATTTGCATCTACCACACAAACGACAATAGATAGAATTGTAGGGACGTTAACATTTAATCATGCACTCCAGCACATTAAATGGATTTTGTTTAAACACTGGCACATTATTCAACATATCCTGGGTTGCACTAAACTACCCATTATAGCTCTTTGCAGGACTAGAAACATTAAGGGTACTCTGCTTCATACAGATTTACAGGTAACCAAAAAAGAATGCAGATTTCCAAATGGCCATTATAAATGTGGTCATTGCCATTGTTGTAACCAATCTTTGCACATCAAGGTCTTTAAGCATCCTATATCCAAGGAAGAGTTCCACTTAAGAGCCTTTACTAATTGCAATTCTTCTATTGTAATATATGTCATATTGTGCTCCTGTAAAATGATTTACGTGGGTCAAACAATGAGAAATCTTTAAAAAAGGATTTCAGAACACAAAAGTAGATTTAAAAATGGCAATCAGCATAATTGCCATTTTTAATTAGAGGAGCATTTTAGACAAAATTTTAGACACAGCTGTGCTGGGCAGGGCACGTTTCTAGGATGGAGGACCATCACCTCCCAAAAATTGTACTCTATGGTGAACTCGTCACGGGTCAACGTAAGAGGGGTGCTCCAAAAAAGCAATACAAGGACTCCCTGAAACAACATTTCAGGCTCGGCCAAATTGATCACCAACAATGGTCTGCCCTGGCCTCACATCAGGAGGCATGGAGACGCACTATCCACAATGCTGCAGCCTTATTTGAGAACTCACGCCGAACAAGTCTTGAAGAGAAACGACAACGCAGAAAGAATCACAACCCAAAAACATCACCCAAGGAGACCTTCTGCTGTGCTTTTTGCAACCGGACTTGTTTATCTCGGATTGGCCTTTTTAGTCATCAGCGCGCTTGCAGAAAGCGCGGGATGAGTCCTTCCTGAATCTTCGTTTGCGAAGAAAAGCCAGAGAGAGAGATGTATACCAGTACTAACTGTAGAGATGGCTCTAGTTAAAGTAAAACAAAGTATTTTATTTGAGTCAACACAGGAAGTAAGCTAACATATGAAAACATACAGTCTTGAGAGTCATACAAGGCTATTGCAGAGTAAGGCAGGAAAGACTGGATAGAGAGAGGTCCAGGAAGGAAGGGTGATAGTTACTAATCTCAGAGAAAAGAGGTCTGTGTAGCAGAGGGGTTCAGATGGCACCTGAGGCTGGCACAACGAAGAGGAGAATGGTGGGGCCCTTCTCTGCCACACCTTGCTAGGCTTGGAGCTATGATATTTATAACCTATTTCATACCCTGATGGGGTGTGTTGGTGATGACAAAGCCTGGATGGCTTTCCCATGGGACAGATAAAAGGGGCCAAAACTAGCTGATTGCTCTAGCTCTGAAGTGATAAAACGTTGATGGGCTTTGCAACAACCTCATAATGTTGGACAGGTGGGGTGTGCAAGAGAGATTTCCGTAGGATATGGATTGAGGAATGGTCACTTGATTGCATGATTGACTCTTTCCTAAAGTGCCCGTGGCTGGAAGAAAGGATTAGTATAGGCTATCAGCATGGACCCATTAACGACTGGGGTTTTCTGAATAATCCTAACTCAGCTTTCCCACCATTATGATTCTAGACACATCTCAGGTCATTGTGAACTTGATTGTCCTCCAGTCAACCTAACCTCCCAGTCACTGGGACCCTGAAAAGTGCCCAATATGTACAGTTATGGAATTTTGTGGAGAGGCGTAGTTGGGTACCCTAACAACTCAAACAGCTACACCATGCTGGCGCTTAGTCCTTTGCAGGAGACTGATTTGATTCAGTAGAAAAGAGAGTACTCACAATAAAAGAGCCGCTGACCACAAAGTTTGAAATAGAAGCAACCTGTTCCATCATTTCCTGGAGTTGCTCCTCTTGAAAATAAAACCGGTGCCCAAAAACCACAGCACATATCACGTTGAAGATTCCGGTTGTGATAGGTAGAACGGGTTCAAGTAGATGCCCTACAATGAAGTTATTTAAATTAATTAAAGGGGAATGTTATTGCTAAGCCATGACCTCTCTCTCTGGGTTTGTCTAGACATTATGGTTTGCTGTGAGTGGGTGTGCATTTTCGCCCATTTGTAGCCGTTGATTTGTCTCCACCATTTCTGTGCCCATTCACATCTATTTTCATTCATTCGAAGTGAGCGGACACACACACTCATAAATGGCAATTGAGTGAAAATGTACAGCAATGCGAATTGGGACAGCCACACATCTGAGAATGCGCATCTACTGGCATTTTCCAGGAAGCTTCAGGGAAAATTGCAAATCCTTTTACTGCAAATACTCTGAATCCACTTTGGATGTCATTCAGACAGATCATATTCTCTGCAAATTCTATGAGGAGTATTTTCATCATGTAGACAAGCTCTGCCTCTCACACACATGTTCCTTTTTCTAGGTTTTATTGGGCATATTATAATCAAATATTTTAAACACAATCACATTTTAAGTCCCAATAATGTATACTAGCTGTACCCGATGTAACATATGTCAGTGGTGCATTAAGGGTGAGTCGCTCTGTTGCCCAGCTGCTACCGCAACCACCAGTTGACTGCCTGGGGTATGTCACAGTGGCAGCAGGGCAATAATGTGACCCCCTGAGCACCTGGACAATATTAAAACCCATATCAAAAGTTGGTCTAGTTCTATAACAGAGTAAGGAGATTTTCACATGGGGGAAATAACCCCTGGGGAGATGGGGAGAGAAATGGGGCTGTTCTGGTAGCAGTGCCCCATTTCGCACGCCCCCTTCCTTCTCCCGATCTCCCATTGTCCTCCCTCCGTCCTGCTTCCATTTCTGTCCCGGTATGTTCAGCTATTTTTTTTTACTAACGAAGAACTTTCATTAGTAAAAAATAACGGGAGGAAAACGGAAGCAGGACGGAGGGGGAATGACGGGAGATCAGGAGAAGGAAGGAGGGGTGCAAAACAGGGCGCTGGAACCGGAACAGCCCCGTTTCTCTCCCCATCTCCCCGGCGGTTATTTCCCTGTGTGAAAATCTCCAAAATGTCTACTATTTCAAAAATCCAATTAATTAGTTGGAAGGTCCATCTTCACTGAACAAATTATTACAAAATAAACCATATATATGTGTGTGTGTGTGTTTGTGTGTGTGTTTCCTTTCCCAGTGTGTTGATTGGTGGCTTAGGAAACATACCCAACCAATCCCTCACTCCCTCAGCCAATCACCACCCATGTGCAAATTCTCTGTCTACCTCACAATCCACTCCTGCCACTCAATCTGCATCTACACCCCCAGCCTCATAAAGGCCCCTCCCTCCTCTCACTCCCTCAGCCACCCACCACCCGTATGTAAAAAAATGCAATATTTTCCCCCTAAAATAATACCATGTAGCTGAACCATGTGAAAGGAACACTGCCACTCCAAACTCCACACTGCAACCACCGCTTGAAACGCAAGCAGGGCACATACCAATACCAATACCAATACCAATACCAGTACCAATAATACAATTATGGCAGTGGCTCTTAACCTTTTCTTTACCAGGGATGCCCTTTGAATATATTTTGTTGCCATGGAACCCCAAGACTTAACTCAAGATTTAAAACAACAGCAACACAATTCCGCCAGTGGCCCTTAACCTTTTCTTTACCAGGGACCCACTTTAAATATCTTTTGTTGCCACGGGCCCTCAAGATTTAAAACCGTAACAACAATAATAACTGATAACAACAACAACAATACAATTACAACAATGCTTCTTAACCTTTTCTTTACCAGTGGCCCCTTTAAATCTCTTTTGTTACCATAGACCCCCAAGACTTTAGATTTAAAACTCTAATAATCATAATAATACACCATAACAATAACAATAATATAACTACACCATCCATGAAATCTTCCCTCAGAGGTACTGGAGTGGGAGGGAATTCCCCCCCCCCGCTTGGCAATGAGCAGGCCAAGCCAGCCAGCTAGCCTTTGCCTTGGCTCCTGTCACATGGCCTCTCCACTGCAGGCAGGACGGGATCTGAGCAGCCTTCAAGCCTTTGCAGAACCCCTGTGAGGACCCCAAGGACCCCCGAGGGTCCCCAGACCCCAGGTTAAGAACCACTGGTCTAGATACTTGGTGAAAGTATCAAGCAAAAGCTCTGCCTCATTTAGCGAAGAGGGGGTCTAGGGGCTTTGTCTACCACTTGTTAAAATAGAAATGAATAGAAAGGGAGCAAAGTAGTCTCTCCATCAAGGGGAGGAATGGTCACCTCTAACTTTTTCATGAGTCTTTGGGCTTGCCTTTGGGCTTCCTATTGCCCACCCACAGACTGCAGAGCCTAAGCCTTCCACTCCCTTCAAGGGCAGCATGCTGGTTTACCATTGTGGGAAAGCCAACAGCCAATGCGAGCTCACTTTGCTCTAACTTTGGCTTCTCCTGCCAGCCGTAAGGTTTTTTTGTTTAGCAGGCAGCAGCCCATCTGATGCAGCATTTGCAAAGAAAGCCTTTCTCTCCATGGGAAACAGAGTCGGGGTGGCCAGAGGACCACAAGGGCTCCCCTAAGGAGGAAAAAGAGGGATTGGAACCCCAGGGCAGCCTCCCACCCCTTTCCAGATTTTTTTTGCAGCCTGTAAGTTCCTCAGGGCAGAAGGTGTCCACTCAGTATAGGCTCACTGAGAGGCACCTGGCACAGCCTGGGGACAAACTAACCCAGGAGTAGTCAAAACAGCAGAACTGCACAGCAGAAAGGACACAAAAACAAAGGCTCCAGCTAGCAGCTGTTCCACAGCTCTGATCCACTTTAACACACAAAAAGACTTACAGACATCAAGGTTCATCCAAAAATATCTGGAGGTCTTTTATCTTCAGTTTCAATATAAACAAATACAGTATATACATAGCAAACTTCATTAACAAACTCAACAGCAATTTATCCAATGTCCATCAACACTCCTCTTTCTCCATGACACCCCCCCCCAATGTGTGTGGTGTGCTTTGGCTATATAGGAGTGTTTGCTGGTCATCCCTCTGCCTAGCCACATATGTGAACAAACCCACTTCATCTGTGCTAGTCTGTGGTCTGTTGCTCCAACATTTTTCCTTTCGCACTTAAAGCAACATTACCCAGACAGAAGGAGAGGGGAAAAGGCTTAAGTTTTTGGGTGCAGAAGGGAAAAAGAGCGGAGGAAGGGGAAAAACCTACCTTGCAAGGTAGGACAGGAGGAAAAAGAAGAAAGAAGAGGGTGGCGGATGCATAGAAAGCAACATTATTTTCCCCCATGCAGGCATATTAAGCTAGCAAGGGGAGCTGGTTGAGTATTTCGTTACTGTAGCTCTACAGGCAAAGATGTGGCTGTAGGCCAAGAAGGTGATGCTGAAAAATGCCCTCAAATTGCTGACTGGTTGGCCAATGGAGCACTACGATTGGTTGGCTATGTTTCCTAAGCAGTGCTTGGGCAACATACCCAAGAGAATTATATTTATAGAAGATATTTAACAATACAATAAATTGTATAATAAGTTTACACATATGAACTTCATGGATATTTCATGCATCCAATAAGTGGATATCAGTACAGGATTTGATTGCAGGACTCTCCTGCCTAGGCTGCTCACTAGTATGGCAGCATTTGGATTAAAAATCTTAAAGCCCCAAATAAAAGATATAACACAGGTGGAAATGCATTAACAGAAATTCCACTACAAAGAATTTACTCTTTTGTCCCCTCCCAAATACACAATTAAGAATCCTGCAAATGGCATCTCTTCTCACCCCCAGCTCTTCCTCTCTTTCTGAACTCACTTAATAAGAACAACCCATTCTTTAAGGTCTCCCCACCCACTGGAACAAACCAGTTCACAGGGGTTACACCCACCCATCATTAGAAACCTAAAATCTGTGATAATGATCAGCCAGACTTCAAACTACATTGAAAAAGTGTCCTGAAGACAAAAGGTTTTTTTTTTTTGCCTTTTTTACCCTTTATGTCTCTCCCCCAGCTTTTTTTGGGGGGGGGGAGGGCTCAGACATGTCCTATAAATCTATTAAATTTTGGTGAAAGTTAACTGAAATCTTTTGTTCAGACTTTGCAAGGAGGACAACTCTGTATATAGTAATACCAATAGCACTGATATTTCTATATCGCTTATCAGTGCCGAAACACTCCCTAAGCGGTTTACAATGATTTTCAGCTCATTGCCCCCAACAAGCTGGGTACTCATTTTACCAACCTATGGAAGGAAGGCTGAGTCAACCTTAGCTAAATTAGTTGAAAATGTTGTAAACCACTTAGGGAGTGCTTTGGCACTGGTAAGCGGTATATAAATATCAATGCTATTGCTACTGCTATTAAGATGGGGTAATCTAAATGGCGAAAATGCTGCAAGGAGAATCCTACCTGTCTTAATGGCATTCAGCATTGTTTCACTGTTTTTGGAAGGGGGTGGGTCAAAAAGTCCATGTACTCCACTAGAAAAGGCTTTGTGGCTTTTCCTGGATTTTTTTAAAAGATAGCGAGGGGAATGTGCATTCCTGCTCATTGGGACAAGTGATTTGCTTAGATTTGCTTTCCCATATGAGCGAAAGTGCAAAGCTGATTGGCTGAATGAGTGCACGGGGTGGGGCTTGCTAACAACTTACCCCAAATTCAGGTAAGTCAAAACGTGAGTAATTCATTTATGGCTGCCATCTTGATTCACAGGCATGCAATGCTTATGCCTGCCAAAAAACAAACAAACATGAAGATGAATTGCAACTGCTGCAATTTGCCATTACTGTGGAGCAATTCAGGGTGGGTTTTTTTTTGTTGCCTCATATAGACAAAACCTTAGAGAATGGAATTTCATAACAGCTGGAGAGATTGTTAGGATCAACTACAGTTTATACTGGGAAACATCTTCTCCAAGAATTACATACCTTTTGCACGGGCAAAGATCTCCACAAGCCCATGGGCTTCTTCTTGTATTATGAGCTCGGCATGCTTCTTCCCCAGTCCCAACTTCCGTAGGGTAACTTGCGCAAACCTTCTTTGCTCCTTCCAGATGTGACCATTAGATATTAGAACACCTGAGGGCCACAGGAACCAAGGACAAATTAAACAATAAATACTCCATAAAATTGATCTTCAGAAGGCTGCTTGTGCAGGCTGTATCTGTTCATTCATGAGTTACTGATATTTTTAGAAAAGATTTGCAAGAATGATGCAGTGTCACCTTCTGTCTATGACAGTGGTACCTGGTGTGTCTGATACTAGCTGCCACTGTATGCTTCAAAAAAAGCCTAAGAGGACCTCTCTCTCATCTGTCAGTGTTCTGAACCTTCCAGGGTTTTTCACATTATCACAATCCTCATCCTACCCCTGGCAATTTGGCCATTCCAGTTTTTGTGTTAATAAAAGTCACAAATAAGAATATCCCACATATCAGATATGCCAGGTGTGGTGGGCACGCTAGCCGAATTTACCCAATTATTCAGCCTGGCCACTTGCCACTGCCACCTTCCTTCCAGATTTCCCCCTTTATCCCTTCTTTGGAATGGGCCTGAATCTTTGTGGATTGAATATATTGGATGTGTGGTCTTGTTGGTAAGTGTGCCTAATATCTGTTAATGAGTTGTTGCCTACCCTGACATTCCCTACCCAAGTCCTTAATAAATTGGCAACATTTAATAATGTGGCGAAATTGTGGCCATCCAAGAGTGTGGCAAATAAACCAGGAACTCCATAAAGCTGGGAATTCCAAGGAATAGTGATGAGACTAAGTCAGAAGGGCCACCCCAAATTCCAAAGGTAAGCAATTAACTTGAAGGGCAACTTGTTGTCTGAACACCTGGCTAATCCTATCAAGCTTAGCTGAGATACTCAATGTTTCATAGAATCATAGAATCATAGAGTTGGAAGAGACCTCAAGGGCCATCCAGTCCAACCTGCTGCCATGCAGGAATACATAATCAAATCGTTCCTGACAGATGGTCATCCAGCCCTCTATTTAAGAACCCCCAAAGAAGGAGACTCCACCACACTACAAGGCAGTGTATTCCACTTCCAAACAGCTCTTACTGTCAGGAAGTTATTCCTAATGTTTAGGTGGAATCTCTTTTCCTGTAGTATGAACTCATTGCTCCACGTCCTAGTCTCTGGAGCAGCAGAAAACAAGCTTGCTCCATCCTCAGTATGACATCCCTTCAAATATTTAAACATGGCTATCATGTCCCCTCTTAACCTTCTCTTCTCCAGACTAAACATGCCCAGCTCCCTAAGCCGCTCCTCATAGGGCATAATGACTTCCAGACCATCCACCATCCTGGTCGCCCTCCTCTGGATACGTTCCAGCTTGTCAATATCCTTCCTGAATTGTGGTGCCCAGAAGAGCTATTTTCCTTGCCTCCCAGCAAACAAAGACGGTTGCTTCCTCTGTTCAATTACAAAGTATCCACACATTAAGAAACATTAGCATATCCCGAGTGTTGTTGTCTTGAGAACCTCCAAGAAGCATTGTCTTTCACTCTAAACCCCCCCCCCCAGGGTATTTTTGGCTATATATAACCTTCCAAATCTCCACTCAAATGTGCACAGTTCATCTTCCTCTCAACTCCACGTCAGACTGTGTCACTGTTCCAGCTTCGGGACCTCCACTCTGCTGGTTTCTTCCATAATCTCCACTCTTCAGATCGGTACAGTATCACCCGAAAATAACTCCCTCCTCAATTCCTCTCTATTGATCCTTACTATTTCACTATCCTGGTGTGACTGTTTGAAGCCTGAGTGTTTTGCATAAATGCTTTCCAATAAAGATTAGTAATTGTATGATCTAGCTTAACATCTCCTCCTTAGTACCTGTAAACATAGGTTAAAAGGTCGAGCTATCTGTTGCCCCCTTTCGCATAGCCAAGTTGAGTATATTAATTCCCAAAATTAATATCAATATTCAGAGGATCCTTGGGACTCTTGAGCATTTAGGGTAACAGAGTGGAATAAATCATGATTAGTCTGGACTTTATAAATAAAACACAAAGATTGGTTTATTAACTATAAATCAACACTTCATTCAATACCGTGCGTATAACTTTGTTATTTGGCTTAGGGTCACTTAATCTCACTCTGGTGACAAAGGTGACAAACTACCTATATAAGGACATATAATAATCTTTGAGCTCCTAATATTCTAACAATTATACAACAGACTTATCCATTCTTTGTCTCATGCTCTCAATTTCCACTGACTGTATCAACCATTCATCTTCAACACTCTCCATTTGCACAGACCAAACTCTAAACCAAACTGCACACAGACTTAACTGACTGAGACTTACTCTCTCAGCTGACATCCACACAGTTCAAACTCTCTGAAAACCCCTCCCATTACAGTTTCCTGCTCTGGGATTGGCTCCCTCATTCTCTCTTCTCATTCACTCAGCTTCATTCCATTACCAGCTCATCATACCAGGTTTCATGACTTCTAATCTGGTGTTTTGTCAACTCCAGCTCAAGCTGCATCTCTTGGGGCTTGTCTACAGAAGGGATAAAACCCGCACCCCCTTGAATCTGGTGCAATAAGCCACATGACGTACAGCCTTATTCCCAAATCTGGCATGATAAGGCCACATGTTGTACAGCCTTATCCCCAAATCTGCTGTGATAAGGCTACATGACGTATTGGCCTTATCCCTGAATCTGGTGTGAAAAGGTCACGTGATATTTGGCCCTATCTGCACGGAACTTGGGGTATTAGCACCTTAACCCAGGTTTTTAAAAAAAACACCTAAAACTTTGCTCCAGAGTTTGCTGAAAGCTTCAGCATTGAACAATGGATTTCCCCTGGATGGATTCGGGGAGTGAGAACCATGTGATCTGGGTGCCTTGTTTGTCTCAGAGTAAGTGGCACTAGACTGCTCAGATTTTGCTGTGCAGATTCCCTCAGGCTGGGAAGCTCTTCATACTGCTGATGTTTGGCCCCCATTTCTGGTAGGAGTTCCATCAGGACTTAAAACTCCTACCCCAGAACTGTAGTTAAAGCCAGAAGGATTGGTCTCTGTTATCCCTACCACTAATTGACCTTCTTTATTGTCTTTGAATGGTGTTCTAGATCTACCCCTTGTGTCTTCTGCCTCCTAGTTCCTTATGTATGGAAGGGTCCCTTCTTCCTTTCAAGCCAGCATGACTTCCTTCTTTTAGGACCACCTCAAAATGCTCAGAAAGAATTTTGTCAGAATAAAATCACTCCCCCATAGTAATATTCTAGACTGATGTAGAAGCACGGATATGAAAATTTCTCTTGATTTTGTTTTATTGCAACCTTGTTTCATATTTGGTTGTGAGACTTCCTAATTCTGTGACTTCCCCATGGAAATTGATGCACTGTATATCTACCGCATATTCCTGCATATAAGACTGCTTTTTAACACTTGAAAATCTCCTCAAAAGTGGGGGGTCATTTTATATGCCCAGCAGATCTTTTTCCCTGCTGTGAGAATGACTGCCTTGTCTTTGAAGTGGTAAATTCCCTGGGCAGTTTCCCCAGCAGATCTTTCCCCCTGCTGTGAGAATGACTGCTTTGCCTGTGCAGTGTTAATTGCCCTCCATTTAGGGATTGTATTTTGGTAAACTTGCCAGGAAGATTTCCATTTGCATAGTTTTGGGGATTTCCTCTCCAGGAGTTTGCAAGTCTGCCAATGTGGCTCTAAATTCATTAATGTGCTCATTCAAAAATTTGCGATTTGATAGCTTCATATTAACCAACTTCATTATTAATGAAACCTTACTTTCCAAAGATTGAACACCACAGAGATTTTTCAAAGTATCCCATGCTTTTTTAGCTGTTCTCAGTCCTTTAATTTCACAGACTATTCCATCATCTACAGCCACTGAGCTGGATGGCTGGTGGGGGGCTGGCTGGACAGGGGGGGGGCAAAGTCTATATTTTAACTTAAAAATGGGGGGGATCATCTTATGCGCCCAGTCGTCTTATACCCCGGAATATACAGTATGTACCTACTTTTCTAAATGAACTAAATTTTTAATGAAGCCTTCTTAGCATATGTATTTTTGTATGCCTTTTCCCCATTGACTAAAGCATGTCTATGCACATTTGCCCCAAAGATGTGCAGTTTAAAAACCCCAGTTTTTACATGTTGTGCAATTTGAGTTGTACACAGTTATTGTCAGCCATATGAAGGAAAAGCCTTGCTGAAGAAGAATCGACATGACTTCTGAAAAGATAAGTCCTGTCTCACTAAATATTTAGAATTCTAAAAGTTCAACAAACATGTGGACTGGAGTGATCAATGCTGTCCACTTGGGCTTCCAAAAGGTTTTGTTTAATCCCATCCACAAAAAACTCCAAAGGAAACTTAGTAGTCATGGTATATGATGTGGAAAGATCAAAAAGTGACCATAAGACCAAAGTAAGGCAGAGCTGTGCTGAAGGAAAAAACTGCTTAACCATGGAAAATTTTATAAGCTTTCATAAATTTGAATTTGAAATTTGAATTAAGTTAAACATGTACTCTGATTCATATCTTCAAAGATTTTGAAGTGTTTTGCTGATAAGGGATACTAGATAGAACACCAGCATACTGCAAGGAACAAGCTTGTCATCTATAATTTTGAAAGAATGCCTGCTCATGACTGCCATGGCTTTTTATTAGTTAATTGCTGTTGGCATTTTGGACATCATCAGATGAGCATCTAAAAATGCCGTAATTCCATGATTAAGGAAAGTGGAAACGTAGTGGCATGATTACAGTAATTATCGCATGTCACTGTAATTATGCGATACTTGTGCCACAGAATTATCACATGATCGCCATTAGCGATTTAAGAATGGGATGGAAGCTCACGCTATAGTAACACTTGCCATTGCATTACCTTCTAATGACAGAGTGGCTGGCCAGAGCATGCTCCTTTAAGATAAATTTTCTCTTACTTCCATGGGCGAGATAGATGTGACTTCAGTGGGGTGGGAAAGAAAGGGTTTAAACCTGGCTTTCTGTTGGAAGGAAAAGAAGTGAGGGGAAGAAGTGGGGTGGGGAAGAAAGGGTTTAAAGCATTACTTTTTCTGGGAAGGAAAAGAAGGGGGAAACAAGTGGGGTGGGAAAAAAAGGGTTTAAAGCCTTACTTTCTCTGGAAAGGAAAAGAAGGGGGAAGAAGGGGGTAGGAAAAAAAGCCCCAAAAGCAGCCACAGTGGAATCAAGACATATCCACTCAAAGTAAATAGTGGGAGATGCAAGGCATAGAAAAGGAAGAACTTTTTCACACAGTACATTGGTGAATTTCCGAAATACTAGTGATGGTCCCAACTTGTATGGTATTAAAAGGATTGGAAAATTCATGGATGATGAGGATCTTACATGGCTACAAATCAATATGGCTGTATATCACCTTCATTCGTCCAGATGGTATGTATCTACGTATCATTCACTGTGGAGTGAGAGATGGAGGGTGTGGATGTACTCATATCCTTCTGGTGGGCTTACCATAAGCTCCTGATCAACTGATTGGCCACTGTATGAACAGAATGCTTAATAATATAGGCTTTTGGTCTGTTGCAATCTGACTCATTTTTTGTTCTTAATAATTACTATAATGTTACAAGGTATTGCCAATAATGTTTTCAGATGTGTTATGAATCATGGGGGGAAAAACCAATCTCAAACAAATACTTGAGTAACAACACATTTAACCCTCATTCCAAAGCCAGTCAGTTAGGCTCAAATAATGGGGGGAAATTCTCTCCAGATGATACATCTTTTAACAGGTGTGAAAATATATGTTAAGCTTCATTTATGGCAACACCCATTGATACACATTTTCCTTTTTTTTTTTTTTTAAAGGATAAGCATTTCAAAATGTCATCTCCTTTTGATAATTTTCCTTTTGATTGCTGGAGGAAGGTGAAAAAGAGACCAGAATAAATTTTCAGCCTGTTGCATACCCTCCAACCTTTCACAGATGAAACTGGAACACATGTGGCCAAGCAACAACCAAAATATGGTGAAGAGGATGAAATCAAGAGAGTTGGACGGCATGCTGTTGAGATGTGGTGCTGGAGAAGAGTGCTGCGGATACCGTGGAAAGCTAGAAAGACAAAGAAATGAGCCCTAGAACAAATTGAGCCTGAACACTCCCTGGAAGCCAAGATGACTAAGCTGCGATTGTTGTACTTTGGCCATGCCATGAGAAGGCATGACTCAATAGAAAAGATACTAATGTTTGGAAAGGTGGAAGGCAGTCGGAAGAGAGGAAGACTGCATAACAGATGGATAGACTCAATCAAGAAGACCATGGCCTTGAGCCTGCAGGACCAGAGCAGAGTGGTTGAGGACAGGGGGTCTTGGAGGTGTCTCATTCATGGGGTCGCCATGAGTTGAAGTTGACTGGAAGGCAGACAACAACAACAACAACAACAACAACAACATTTTGCTGGAGATAAAATCTTTTACCATTCCCAAGAACTTACCCCCCTTTTTAAATATAACTTTAAGTCCATAGGTCACTGGTCGCTCAGCAAAATCTTCTGGACGGTTTATCAGTCCTTCTTTCACTGTTTGGTATCCAGACAGGACAACTACAGGATAAGGGCCCATCCATATTGTGAAAATGTTTCCATATTGCTTTGCAAGCTGTCAAGCAGAGAAATATCCATGTTACATTCCCAACCAAGCCAATTGTTTCCAATTCATACATGAATTTCAGCATTCCTCATCTCTGCAGCTTCTATCATGTATGATTTGATTCAGTTGACACAGATGAAATTGACCTCAGAGTCAGGACATGTGTGTGTTTGTATGGTTAAGAGTAACAAGGATTAATTAAAGGACTTTTTCAAACGGGAAATAAACCCCCCATCGAGGTTGGGAGGAGGAAGGCACTGTCTTGCTTATAGAGCTCCGTTTCATACAACTCTGTCCTCCTCCCTACCTTCCCCCAACCTTCCCCTGTGCCGAGGGTGGGGGAAACGCACTGCTTTTATTAATAGAGAACACCCATCAATAAAAAGTGGCTCGTTTCTCTCTCCCCTGGCATGGAGGAAGCACAGGGGAAGGTTGGGAGAAAGATGGAAAAGGATGGCGGCATCTGGAATGGGGCTCTTTAAGCACAACAGTCCCGTTCTTCTCCCAACCTCCTCGGGTCCCCCCCCCATTTGAAAAAGTCCAAAGTATTTAATAGATAATGGTGACTCAGAAAGATGACATAGTAGAGAGGTTTCAGGTAAAAATGTAGTGAGAAATAAAGTACAAACAATGGTTCAACCATTTAAAAGAGAGGTAGGGAGAGGGATATTTGGATACTGAATGAAAATGATTTAATTGTACAGTACATGGAAATACTGATAAAGAGACATGTTTTTAATGTAAATGAAGAAATAAGTAACAAGAACAACAACAACAAAAGAGTAACTAGGGTAGAACATTGCTTAGGACCTGGTCGAATCCCTAGTTTTTTGTGGATCATCTATAGGCAGGAGATGAGGGTGCAAAAACCTCACACCGTTGTACTCACATGAATGCAGTGTCAATGGCTGGCCGGTGTGAACACTTCTGGGTGAGATCGCATCATCCAGGTAAGTGACACACATTTTATGATCTTCCATAGGTTGCTTGTGAGTTTTAAACTGTGTGTATGTGCTTAGTGTAACTTTTAGAGTGTTCTTTTTTGTTTTTTTTAATTTCCTACACAATGAAGTCTTGTGCAAATCCACAGGATTTTGAGCAAGGAAGTCAACGGAGTTCTGTTCACTTCCTCTTTCATTGCTGGGGAAGCCTTTGCTGGGATTAGAGGTAAGTGTTATGGGGAGTGTTCTTTTGCTGACATAAAAATTGATTTTTTTTAAATGCCAGGAAAGGAACGTTTTAAGGGGCTCATCTAATAATGTTCCCAGTCATTGTGCCACCAGGGCTCAGCCTCTACTGTGCTATACATCTGCTTTCTGGCTAGAAGCACGCAGGCTAGATTAAGGGGCAGACTTGATGAGAGGATATACTGTGTGTGGACACGCATTCTTGCGTATTTGCAGCAGCTCTCTTTTGTCTCCATGATATTTTGGCAAAATCATTGTCTGCAAAGCTATTCGGGTTGAAATTCATACAGAGCTATGCCCGTGAATCAAGATGGTGACTGTGAGTATGGGGCAATATTATTCCCCACACTGTTATTGTTGTTTGCACATTGTTTTAAAAAAGCTTTTCAATTAAACAGGTGGAAGGAAGACCTTGCACTACTAAAAAGCTATTTTTTTCACCTCAGCACAGCGAAAAAGCACACACTCAATAGGCTGAAACAGCAAAATGGCGCATACGGACTCCACTGCTAGAAAGCCTGCCACCACTTGCACGCTAGACCCATCTGCTGTCAACTTCAGCCTTTGCTGAGAATGCGCAGAGATGCTAATCAGTTGTCCAAACAAGCAGTAATACACATCTCCCTGCAGTAATTAAAATACTTTGTGAAAAATTGTGAAGGCTCTTCCTATGCTTATATTGAGGCTTGTATATGGAGTTTTTTGCCCCCTCCTTCCAAGTACTGTGCATCTTGTTGGGACAAAAGGTATTCTCGGTGAATTCTGTGAGCAGTATTTTCACTGTCTAGACAGCCCCTAAATGTTCCTTAATCCCTCTCCTAAAGAGAGTGAGAAGGAATAATTCCCTCATTTCACCTCAATCTGGGAATATACCCTTTAGCTGTGATTTCTATTTTAGGACATTATCAGACATGGCAAAAATTGTGGGATTATGACATAAGGGTACCGCGAATGGACCCTGCTATCACAAGATATCACCATCCTCACGTTATTACCCAGTGCTGCAGCCATGGAAAAGGCATTCCTTCTCATTCATGGGACAAGCTGTGAATAGATCACCAATAGCATTCTTTTCATGCTATTGATGTTTGCGAAACCAATTCCATTGTAATTGTGGGATTATAGCATGAATGGGCGGTCCTCAGTGAGAAAACATCGGGATGAGAATGCAAAAACGAAGCACAAGACACTCTTTTTATGAACTGTCCCTGCCACTTTGCACATTTTTAGGTTTGTTTCAGTGCTTGTGTGTTCATTTACTTTCTTAATTAAGGAGTTTTTGGATTTTTAAGAGCCCTCACACCTTATCATGAAAACTACCGAAATCTCACCCATGCTGAATCGCAGAAGTAAACTTCCATTCTTGAAGTGCCAGTGGTTGTTGTGCGATAATTCTGTGGTGTTTCTTTCATGTGATTACAGCTACGTATGATAATAAGTGTTATAATGCCATGATGTTCCCGCTATCTTCATTTGCGGAATTACAGCATTTTTAGATGCTAGTCTGATAATGCCCTTAATTTTCAAACTGGAAAAAATGTGCACTGTGTGAACAATGCAGCAGCTGAAATGGCCAATGCAATTTTGGGCTGCATCAATAGAAATATAGTGTCTAGATTAAAGGAAGTAATAGTGCCACTCTATTCTGCCTTGGTCAGGCCTCATCTAGAATATTGTTCTGGGCACCACAATTCAAAAAGGATATTGACAAATTGGAGCATGTCCAGAAGAGGGCGACTAAAATGGTGAAAGTTCTGGAAACCATGCCTTATGAAGAAAGACTTAGGGAGCTGGGTATGTTTAGCCTAGAAAAAAAAAAGTTAAGGGGCAGTATGATAGCCCTGTTTAAGTATTTGAAGGGATGTCACGCTGAGGATGGAGCAGGCTTGTTTTCTGCTGCTCCAGAGACTGGAACACGGAGCAATGGATGCAAGCTCCAGGAACAGAGATTCCACCTCAACGTTAGGAGGAACTTTTTGACAGTAAGAGCTGTTCGGCAGTGGAACGCACTCCCTTGGAGCGTGGTGGGTTCTCCTTCCTTGGAGGTCTTTAAACAGAGGCTGGATTGCCATCTGTCGGGGATGCTTTGATTGTGTATTCCTGCGTGGCAGGGGGTTGGACTGGATGGCCCTCGTGGTCTCTTCCAACTCTACAATTCTATGATTCTATGAACTGTGGTTGGTGCTTCATACATAACGCTTAATGTAATCACCAAGGGCTGACTCTAGGGAGATTTGCACATGGGGAAAATATCCCCCAGAGAAATCGGAACAGAAATATTTCAGTCCCGGAAGCAGCACCGCGGTTCACACACCCACTTCCCTCTCCTGATATTCCGTTGTCCTCACACTGTCTTTTTTCTTCTCTCTTCCGTTATATTTTACTAATGGGAGTTTGTCATTAATAAAATATGACGGAAGAGAGAAGAAAAAAGACAGCGTGAGGATAACAGAATATTGGGAGAGGGAAGTGGGTGTGCGAACCACGGTGCTGCTTCCGGGACAGAAATATTTCTGTCCCGATTTCTCCAGTGGATATTTTCCCCGTGTGAAAATCTCCTAGGTCTCAGGTTTTCGCCCCAGGGCCTGGGAACAACCTTCTACTAGCAACCATAGAGTCAACAGAGAGATAGAGTCAGGAGATTACCAGATGGGGACAAAAAAATCATCTCTGTTTCGCAATCTCTTCTCCTGCCCCTCCTCCACCCCTGTAACGTTATGAAAAGAAAAATTTTCAGACGTACCTTTTCAATGCCTGTCCCCTTCCCTCGGCAACCCAGGAGTGAACGAAGCTCTCATGGAGCTGCATTCACTTCCTGGTTTGAAATCCCAGGCCATTCTCACGAGAGGACCAACGTGTGGGAAAGTCAAAGTTTAAAACAAAAATACAAGTCAAAAAGTTACAGCAAACACCTAAACACGCTTAAAAAAATACAAATAACCTGGGAGGGTACAAAAAAGTGTGTCACTTACCTTGTCCCGATTGGACCCAGAAGTAGATTTTCCTTGTTTTTTTTTCCCCAGGCTGTGAGGCCGTGTTCTGGAATAGTTTCTTTCTGATGTTTTGCCTGCATCTGTGGCTGGCATCATCAGAGAATGGTTGTGTAGGGGTGTGTGTGGAGTTTATCATCAGAGAATGGTTGTGTAGGGGTGTGTGTGGAGTTTATATGCTGTGAACCATTGTTGGAAGGTATATGTAAATTTGTGTAATTGAATGGTTAGTTTCTGGGTATAGAAATGCAAGGCTCATTAGTGTCTGTTTGGCTAATGATTGGTTGATGGGCCATTAGCTGCTGGGAATCCCCCTGTCCCTGGGTGGAATTCTTTTGCAAGTGTTGAGTTTTGATTCTATTGTATTTTAAAACTGGGAGCCAGATTTCGTTTACTTTTAAGGTTTCTTCTTTCCTGTTGAAGTTGTCCAGGTGTTTGTGGATTTCAATAGCTTCTCTGTGCATTCCGACATGATAGTTGTCAGCCTAGTCCAGAATTCCTGTGTTTTCACATAGCATTTTGTGTCCAGTGCTATTGTGTCTTGTGCTATTTGCTTTGTTCTCTGTATAACATTTGGGTTATAATCTTTTCTAATTTAATATTATTTAAAGGGGTGGGCGGGCTAGGGTATGGAGTTTTTATATTGTAAGCCACCCCGATTGCGTTGCAGAGGGGTGGGATAGAAATAAATGTATTATTATTATTATTATTATTATTATTATTATCATCTCCAGCATGGATCTGAAACATGGGTCACCTATCGCCACCACCTACGACTCCTCGAGTGCTTTCATCAGCGCTGTCTACGCACAATCCTAAATATACACTGGACTGACTATGTGACGAATGTTGCTGTCCTTGAGCAAGCAGAGATCACCAGTATTGAGGCCATGATATTGAGAACGCTGCTGCGCTGGGCAGGGCACGTTTCTAGGATGGAGGACCATTGCCTCCCAAAAATACTACTCTACGGTGAACTCGCCACGGGTCAGCGTAAGAGGGGCGCTCCAAAAAAGTGATACAAAGACTCCCTGAAACAACATCTCAGGCTCGGCCAAATTGATCACCAACAGTGGTCCGCCCTGGCCTCACATCGGAGGCATGGAGACGCACTATCCACAATGCTGCAGCCTTATTTGAGAACTCACGCCAAACAAGTCTTGAAGAGAAACGACAACGCAGAAAGAATCACAACCCAAAAACATCACCCAAGGAGACCTTCTGCTGTGCTTTTTGCAACTGGACTTGTTTATCTCGGATTGGCCTTTTTAGTCATCAGCGCGCTTGCAGAAAGCGCGGGATGAGTCCTTCCTGAATCTTTGTTTGCGAAGAAAAGCCAGAGAGAATCTCCAGCACCTGATGAACTCCTACCCTCAAGAATACTGTCTCCCTGAGAAGCTGACCATAGAATCACACTAGGGGACCTAGAAATGCCTAGGGAGAACATATAAAATATATTTTTGGTAGTACATAGGGCAGTAGCGGAGGTGGTAACAAATGCAGGAATCCTCGGATAATGAAATCTGCAAATGCTTAATCCACAAATGTGGAGGGATAACTGTATGTGCATATATATCCCTTTTGAAATACACATTCTCTCAGATGGTACACCAGCTCCGTCTTTCTTACAGCTTCAGAGTCAATAAATGAACTGCTGCCTGACAATTTGCTCCTACTACTCCATGATGGCTGATCTGGAGGAAGCTGACCACATAGACCATTCAACTTTTCTGACAGGGAAGAAAACTCCATGAATTGCACATTATGCCTTGTGGGGCTGCCATGTGGTCCCTTGTTTCCTATAGATAAAGGAAAGGGGTACCTGGAGCTTTTTTTGGGACAGGCTGGGACATTCCCACCATGAAGGTGGGAAGGTCTCACTGACCTGATGTGGCCCATGGGCTACGGTTTCCCAACTCTGCTTTAGGATATTCATGTCCCAGGCAATGAAGGACATGAAAGGGCCCAAACCTGTCAGAATACTGTCACTTTAAACACAAAGGAAAAATATTGGAGTGACAGTCTACATACAGGCACAGCTGAAATGCATTTAGCTGAGTAAAGCAGATTGCTGACAGGAAACACCCTATATAAGAGAACCAAAAGACACACAGTTTGTGGGGGTGTGAGTTTGGGTGTGGTAGTGTTGGTGTATGTATATTGGTAGATTAGAACAATATTGGTTGAGTTATTGTTTGGAGAATTGCTGATAAGATGTTGAGGTTTGTTTGTATATACAGTCTATCCTCCTTTATGGATCTGAAACGTGGGTCACCTATCGCCACCACCTACGACTCCTCGAGCGCTTTCATCAGCGCTGTCTACGCACAATCCTAAATATACACTGGACTGACTATGTGACGAATGTTGCTGTCCTTGAGCAAGCAGGGATCACCAGCATTGAGGCCATGATATTGAGAACGCAGCTGCGCTGGGCAGGGCACATTTCTAGGATGGAGGACCATTGCCTCCCAAAAATACTACTCTACGGTGAACTCGCCACAGGTCAGCATAAGAGGGGCGCTCCAAAAAAGCGATACAAAGACTCCCTGAAACAACATCTCAGGCTCGGCCAAATTGATCACCAACAGTGGTCCGCCCTGGCCTCACATCCGGAGACATGGAGACGCACTATCCACAATGCTGTAGCCTTATTTGAGAACTCACGCTGAACAAGTCTTGAAGAGAAACGACAACGCAGAAAGAATCACAACCCAAAAACATCACCCAAGGAGACCTTTTGCTGTGCTTTTTGCAACCGGACTTGTCTATCTCGGATTGGCCTTTTTAGTCATCAGCGCGCTTGCAGAAAGTGCGGGATGAGTCCTTCCTGAATCTTCGTTTGTGAAGAAAAGCCAGAGAGAGACTATTTTGTACGCATTAGAACCGAAGTTAAAAGCCTCCAGATATCTTTGGAAGAACCTCTCAGTCTGTGAATATTTTTCTTTTTGTGTGAAAAGTAGGTCAGAGGATTGAGAGGGCTGAAAGCGGATGACTTTATGTTTTACTTTTATCCAGTCTGCTGATGTGGAACTGCTGTTTGGCTACACCTGGGTTGGTTCATCCCCAGGCTTTGCTGGGTGTCTCACCACTCCTACAAAACCAAGATGTTGAATTGGGCCCAGAGAACAAATGGCATTGAAATAAGTCTGGTTGGATGCGATTCTGTCAGTTCAGAACCATAGAAATAATTGCAGCCCCTCATTTATTTATTGAAACAATATTTTGCCTTACTCCTGGGATGAGATCCAAGGTGGCCCTACAGATTAATCTTTTGATTTTCTTTTTTTTTCTCTTGAGGATGGCTCCATGTTGTATTCCTGTAGTATAGATGTCACAACGGCACAGGTGACTCAGCAAGATCCTGGCTCTCTAGGAAGCAGGTTCAGACACAACCTGGACATGGTTTATGTGTTTATTTGGAACATTCCTGTATCATCCTACAGGTGAAATGGTACCTAGCACAGCTTATAGACAAAAATTGAAAAACCAGACAAATTCAAAAACAGTAGAAGTGAGTGGAATACTTCTGTATCACAGGGTTTGTCTACACAATGAAAATACTCCTCATAGAATTTACAGAGAATATGATCTGTCCGGATTCGCAGTATTTGGAGGGAGGGGAGCAAAAAACTCAACAAACAGTGCAGTAAAAGGATTTGCATTTCCCCCTGGAGTTTCCTGGAAAATGCATGTAGATGTGCATTTTTGGAAGTGTGGCTATCTGAATTCGCATCAATACACATTTTCACTCAATTGCCTTTCATGAGCACTTGTGTCTGCTCATTCTGAATGAATGAAAATGGATGCGAATAGGTGTAGAAATGTGAAGACCAGTCAACTTTGCTGCAAATGATTAAAAATATGCACCTACTCACAGTAAACCATTACATCTAGACAACCCCACAGTTGCCATTCATTTCTGCTATGCGCATTTGCAAGTCTCCTTACATTCTACATATTTGTTTTCATACCAAATTGGGGCTAGTAGGCTTAATAAAACGACACTTTTATCCACAGCATACAAATGGATAGTAACAGTGATGATGCCATTAAGCTTCTCACCCATCTTACCTTCATGAGGTTATCTTGAGAAAGTGACTTTCCCGTCTTCCACAGACCTCCAATGAGGGGCAGCTGAAAAGGTCCTGGAGGGTAGTTTCTGCTTGACCAGAGCCGTTTCAGATACTGCAGGATCAGAATGCCCACAAGCAGAGAAGCCAAAAATCCCCAGATCCCCATGGTTCTTCTGCCTTTAATTCCTCTGCCTTTGTATCGTTCTATCTTGGATGCTGGGATGGCCTTGCTGGAATTTCTCTGGTGGCTTTTGTCTTGAGTGATGCTGTCACCTGTCACCTCTGCTTTTCTGCTAGCAGCCTTTTATATAGTCTGTCTTAAGAAATGTTGCAGAATGAATCCCTAGAGGCTTTCATTAGTGTAGAGATGTACTTTTTGCATCATCCCAGATTAATTTCAATGCAACTCTCATTATGATTATGCAGTCATTTCCCATGCTCCCACATTCTCCATGTGTAGAAGACAGAGGTCCTGCCCACAATCTTAGAGTCTTAAAAAAGAAGATGGTACAGTAGGACCCCCGTATCCACTGATTCATTATCCACTGATTCAATTATCCATGGGACACAAAACAGCACACCTACCATAGTCTTCCTAGAAAATGTATCCTCTCTAGCCATTTTCTAGGTCCTCCAAGGCAACTATTGTATTTTCAACTGGAAATCCCATTATTTTCAATGGCGTTTGCTATTACTCATGGTTTTCGGTAGCCATGGGTCCCCCCAGAACCAATCCTCAGTGGATACAGGGGTCCTACTGTATATCACAAAAGGAAAAAAGTGTGGTCTTTCAGGCAGGATGCTGGAACATCTTCTGTACTTCTCATGCTATATTATACCATGCAGGAAAGGTGGCTGCTGGTGGCAGTCTATCACCAGAACATCTGCAGGGGGAAAATAATGCTTATGAACCTGACTGTGTCTTGAGATCTTCTGGGGAAGTCCTTCTCACTGAAGTACCACCTTCACAGGTACACCTGGTGGGAACATGGGGAAGGGTCTTCTTGGTGGCTGCTCCTAGGCTCTAACCTTCCTAGAGAGGTTAGACTGGCACCCTGCCTGTGAGTCTTTTGTAGGCAGATGAAGCTCATTTTGTTGTGCCAGGCCTTTGAGAGCTGACCAGTCAGGGGGAAAGAGCCTTTCACATTCTGTGCTGTTGACATTAGTTGTTCTTCTTTTTAATGGTTATGGTGTTAAGTGCTTTTATTAGTAGTTTAATAATAATTTTAACTTTTGAACAATGTTATTTTTTCCAGCCGTATCAGTTTTAATTTTTGTAAGCCACTTTAAGTCCCAGACTGAGAAAAAGTCAGGAAATTAATAGTAGTAGTAGTAGTGATGATGATGCAACCTCTGTCAGATAATAACTCAGTGCCATAGAGTATTAAATGAAAGGGGGAAAGCTGACAACTTTGGGGTGTAAATCTTTGCTTATTTCATTATTGAAATAAGTTTGCTTATTTCATTATTGAAATAAGTTTGCTTATTTCATTATTGGAATAAGTTTGCTTATTTCATTATTGAAATAAGTTTGCTTATTTCATTATTGAAATAAGTTTGCTTATTTCATTATTGAAATAAGTTTGCTTATTTCATTATTGAAATAAGTTTGCTTATTTCATTATTGCTTACAAAGGTTTCAAAAATTCTTTCTCCTTTGTGAGATGACTAGTTTTTGTACATTTTGATGATTTTTTTTCTTTTTGTGAGTCGGCTGCCTTTGCACAACACCCTGACAAGATGCAGGCATGTGTGTATGCATGTTGTGTTCTATGTAAAACGCCTCGACTGTCTCAGTCCATACCCTCCAACATTTTACAGATGAGATGTGGGAGAAGCAACATCAAAGCGTGGTCATTAATGAGGAAGCTGGGAGAGGTTGCAGCAGTTTGCATTTGCCTGAGCCTACTGGGAAGGGCATGATTCTATCCCCTCTTCTCTCCTCACTACACAGTTAATTGAGTGCAAACTAGTTTTGCACTTTGAATTCAGTTTGCAGCAACTGAAGCAAGCCAAGGACAGAGGGCAAAAATGGGAGGAGGAGTGGGAGAAAGTGGAAGAAAGGGCAAAACTGGGAGAAGAGAGAAACCAGGTCATTTTCAAAGCATCTTAATTAGTGGGATGACAGAGAATTACAGACTCAGGAATGACAGAGGATTATAGAATCATATAGACCTCATGCTCTGAGGATGCCAGCCACAGATGCAGGCGAAATGTCCGAAAGAAACTATTCCAGAACACGGCCTCACAGCCTGGAAAAAAACCAAGGAAAATCTACGAAACATGTGATGCATTTTCACCAATGTGAATACTCCCCCCAAAGCATCTTCCTATTTTACTAAACGTGACAGAGGAAGGCCATTCATCCTGATGAATTCTAGCAAATTCTAACAATCTAATTCATGAAAATATATTTCATGAATTCATGTTAACTGGAGAATCTAGAAAGTTGGGTGAAATCACTAGGGGAAAAATACTAATGAGTTCAGCACTGAGTTAATTCCAAACTCTGACTCATGGATACACTCCCACTGTCTGCAATAATTATGTCTATATAGTATGCACACCAAATATTGATTGCAACATACATGCTCTATATCTATACATCTACATTTGCTATATATAGTATATCCACCAGGCACAGGATTAGGTGTCAGCATGAATAAATTGATGGTACTCGTGATCTCAGTCAATGTAAATGGTACAACAACATTCAAGGGACGGCAGGAAGGAACATAGGAAAACAGAATATGCCATTGTTGCATTTCCAAAAATTCTAGGAAGGCCTCTGAAGGCCACTCAAAATCAGGGAAGGCATCACATTGGGCTAAGTAGTTCTGCCTTTTCACTGTCCCCTCTTAGCCTTTCACCATCTTCTCCATGCAGCACCCCTACCATTTCCTCGTTCTTCCTTTTGTTATGGACATTACCCAAAAAGCTCTTTTTATTGTTTTTAACCTCTCCAGCAAGCCTGAGCTCCATCTGTGCTTTAGCTTTTCTGACTTTCCCCCTACATGAGCTGGCTATTTGTTTGAATTCTTCTTTGGTGATTTTTTCCTTTTTCCATTTCTTGTACATATCCTTTTTAAGTTTTAGCTCAGTTGAGAGTTCTTTCAACATCCATCCTGGTTTCGTTAGAAACCTCCCTCTTTTCCTGCTCATTGGAACTATTTGAAGTTGTGCCTTCAATATCTCACTTTTAAGAAACTCCCATCCTTCATGAACTCCTTTATCTTTTAGTGTTTCTGACCATGGGATCACTCACAGTAATTTCCAAAGTTTTCTGAAATCAGCTTTCTTAAAGTCTAGAATGCATGTCTGACTATGCTTGGCCTCCCCTTTTCTCTGTGTAACAAACTCCAGGGGGCCATTTACACGATGAAAATGTCCTGGGAAGAATTTGTGTTGATCCCTGGCAGTTTACACGTACATCGGGTCGGGTACGTGATTTTCGGAAGGGGGGCCACCTTTTATCCCTCAACCTGCGGGACTTCCAGTCCACTGGTTTGTGCCGGTTTTTAAAAAAGTCACTGGAGGATTCGGAAAATCGGAAATGTAAACAGCGTGGGACAAAAAGTCTCGGTACTGGGATGACCGGAAATGGTGACTGGGGGCGGGCTTAGAGCTCAGGGACCAGAAAAGGAGGGGTCAGTCACCCGTTCACCAGATCCAGCCTCACCAGCCGAAAACAAAGGCATCCCTTCCAGCTGCATGAAGGCTGATGTGTGTGTGTGTGTGTGTGCACGCGCGAATGTACTCAATCACCTTTTTAAATGGATTTCTACACTGCATGCTACAGAGAGATCGTGGTGGGCAGATCCTCCCTGGTTCTGAACAGAGAGATCGTGGTGGACAGGCACAGTAAAATATTCCAGCCTCTGAGCGAATAAACATCCCTTAAATTTCCCCTCTCTGTGTCTGTGTGTTTCAAAACAGCTTGTTTGTAGCTGGTTTGAAGCATGAACTCTGCAGCTAATCTGTGTTGTAAGGGTTAACATTTTACAGAGGCAAGGGGAATACGATGCCTCCCCTCCCCCCCCTCACTCGGCTTGATTTCAAATGGAAAGCACTCTTTCGTTCCTGCGTCTGAGCGAAAGATCTCAGTCTGGATCTTTAAAAATGCTTTCTGCCTCTTCTGAAGGGGTTAAAATGTTCAAGAAACAAAGGGGGAATAACAAACCTCTGCCCCCCTCTCTCCCCCCCCAGCCAGCCAATAGCATCGCTCGTGGCACGGAACTCTAAAGGAAGTGCATCACCGAGGTTGTGAAAACACGAGTAATTGCATCTTTGATTGACAGCCAAAAAAAAAAAAAAAAAAAAAATTAAAACCTAAACAAAACCGGAACTATGGACGTGTAAATATCAGTCACGGGACCACACGGGATATCCAGATCAGAGACATAAATCGTATAAACAGCGAGGGACGGATTCGTGATCACTTTGTCATGGTAGGCAACACGACAATTTCTGTCGTGTAACTGGCACCCAGGAAAACATGGTCACTGATCCCTAAGGATCCCGCCACTTTCACACCATTAACCAGATCATCCCCATTGGGTAGGATCAGATCTAAATTATCTGATCTCCTTGTTGCCTCTTCCACCTTCTGGACAATGAAATTGTCTGCAAGGCAAGTGAGGAATTTGTTGGACCTTATATTCTTGGCAGGGTTGGACTTCCAATAGATATCAGGATAGTTGAAATCCCCCATTACTACTACATCTCTCCTTCCTGAATGTGCACTCATCTGTTCACGAAGGCATCATCCAAGTTCTCCCTTTGGCTTGGGGGTCTGTAGCAGACCACTAGAATGATATCCCTGCAGTTTCTCTTTCTCTTAATTTTTATCCAGATGTTCTCAACCTTGGCTCCCAGGATTTAAGTCATGGATCTGTTCACAGGTGCACACATTCTTAACATATAATGCTATTCCACCACCTTTCCTGTTTGGTCTATTTTTCTGAAATAGGCTATACCCCTATATTAGTATATTCCAATCATGAGATTCAACCCACCAGGTTTCAGTGATGCATATAATATCATATTTGTTTTGCTGTGCTAAGAGTTCAAGTTCATCCTGTTTATTTCCTGTGCTCTGTGCATTTGTATAGAGATGTCTGAGACCAAGTGTCATATCACCTATCTGACATTTAAAGGTTTTATTCCTCCCACTTTTGGGTTCTTGTACTATTTGCCTTGTCTGTATAACAATTGGGCTATTTTCTCCAGCACTTGATGAACTCCTGTCCTCATGAATACTGTCTCCCTCCCCCCCCACAACTCAGTTTAAAGCCCTCCTGATGAGATCTTTCAGACTCTTCGCAAAAACATTCCTGCCAACTGCTGTGAGGTGCAACCCATCCTTTGCCAGTAGTCCACCTCCCTGAAACTGCATCCAATAGTCCAGAAAGCCAAACCATTCCTGGCAGCACCATCTGCACAGCCAGTTGTTCACCTCCACTATTCTTCTCTCCCTTCCTGGGCCATGCCCTTCCATAGGAAGGACAGACGGAATGACTATCTGTGTATCCAGGTTCTTCAGCTTCCTACCCAAAGCCTCATAATCCCCTGTGATCTTCTGGAGGCTATGCCTTGCAGTATCGTTGGTTCCCACGTGGACCAAAAGGAAGGGATAACGGTCAGAAGGCTTGGTGAGTCTTGTCAGCCTCTCTGTTACATCTTGAATTTTTGCCCCAGGGAGACAGCATACCTCTCAAGAGATTTTGTCTGGCCTGCAGACTACTGCTTCTGTTCCTTGCAGCAGGGAATCCCCTACCACCCCGGTCCTCCTTTGAGTCTTGGCAGAGGCCCTTCATGTGTCTACTAAGGTTTCCTGTGTGTTCCCTAAGGCCTGGCACTTCTGAACTTCCTCTTCTTTCTGGAAAGAGAGAGAGCTTCAAATCAATTCTGTAGCTTCAAGCTGGCTGAATGAGCCCTGGCCCTTCTACTTCTCTGTGCCACATTCCTCCAAGTGTTCATTTCCTGTGTATGGGTAATGGCCTCCTCTGTAGACACTTCCCTGGTGTATTCCGCTTCCAGGATGGTCTCCTCCGCTCTTTCCAAGAAAACTTCTCACTCCCTAATATTCAGAAGAGTAGATACCCTGTCCTCAAGATGCTTGACCTTCTCTTCCAGAAGGGCCACCAACTTGCACTTGCTGCAGATATAGCTCCATAACTCCTCTGGCAAGAAGACAAACTTCCTACAGGTGTTGCAGGTGACTGCAGCAGCTCCTCCCTCACTGGCCATATTCAGTCTTCTTAAGTAGTCACTGAAAGAGAACTATGGGATTCCCTGGCCAAACTCCTCTAGTATCCCCCCTTCCCCAATGCCTGTTGGCCTTGTTTCTCAGAAGAGCTCCTATGACCCTGTTATGTTAGAACTGCGCATGCCGCAAGGCGCTTCCTGCTGATTTTCTAAGATTAACCTGGAAAGTTTGCAGCAGCAGTTATATAGAACTAGTGGCTGCGAACTCTGCCCCCAGGCAGGTCAGTGGCTCAGCAGAAGCCCTTCCCTCTCAGAACAGAAATCTGTGCCTCCCCCTCAAACTCCCCCACCAAACACCCACGCCAAACACCCCTGTTGTCCTCTCTCCTGTTTGCCTCGCTCCTGTACGCTGAACTCCAGAAACTGAAGCTGCAGCTATAGAGAGAATCCTAGAATCCTAGAGTTGGCAGAGATCATGAGGGCCATCCAGTCCAAACCCCTGCCGTGCAGGAATACACTATCAAAGCACCCCCGGCAGATGGCCATCCAGCATCTGTTTAAAAACCACCAAAGAAGGAGACTCCACCACACTCCAAGGCAGTGCATTCTACTGCTGAACAGCTCTTACCATCAGGAAGTTCTTCCTAATGTCTCTTCTCCTGTAGTTTGAGTCAATTGCTATGTTTCCTAGTCTTTGGAGCAGCAGAAAACAAGCTTACTCCCCTTTCAATATGACATCCCTTCAAATATTTAAACATGGCTATCATGTCCCCTCTCAAACTTCTCTTCTCCAGACTAAACATACCCAACTCCCTAAGTTGCTCCTCATAGGGCATAGCTTTCAGATTTTGGTTGCCCTCCTCTGGACACGTTCCAGTGTTATGGCAACCCTATGAGTTACACAGAAGGCCCAGATATTTCGCAAGTTTATATAAGATCAATTGCTGGTCCCAGACACATTGTTCTCCCTGCATGGATTTGGGCATAAAAGACCAAGGAAATGTCTGTGCGCATGATGGTTAAGCACAGTTTGTGATTCTGTCACACATCATTATTGATCATGAGACACATCTTGTCAAAGTATCAGGCTTTGCTACACATTTTATTGCTTCATAGAGCTTGATGCAAGAAGAGATTGCTTTTAAACTGGCCAATTTTTTGACCATTAAGTATTAATATTCTGACTTTCTCATTAACACTGAAATTCCATAACAAAGCTGGGGAGTGTGTGACGATGGATCACAATATATATTGGAAAACATTTCCAATAGCTACATACCCTTTGCATGTGCAAACAGTTCCACAAGGCAACGTACCTCCTCTTCTATTATGTGCTTATTGTATTTCTTCCCGAGACCCAACTTTTGCAGGATAACTTGCCCAAACTGTCATTGGGCAACAGGAATGGACAACCAATGAAATAAAAAATTCATCTTTAAAAGATTGCTAGAGCAGCTTGTGCATGTCCATTCATGAGTTGTTGTAGTGTGCTTTTCAGTCGTTTCCAACTTATGGTGACCCTATGAATTACTCATTCTTTTAAAACAGCTTTGCAAGGATGGTACAGTGTGGTGTGGTATATGTATGCCTATGATACATGGGCCCAGGTTGAGAATGAATTTCTCATACAGCTGTAGATGCACCAAACATGAGTCCTTGAGCAGGCAAAGTGTACATGCACAGAAAGGCTTCCTTACATGTACAATGTTTTAGCAAGTTCATGAAGTGTTAATTTTGCTAGTAATTTGGGGACTAATGGAAAATTTCATTGGGGAGGCAGAATTCTTATGGGGGGGTATTGCCCTCATTTGCCTCTGGAATGGGACTTTCAGTGCAGTGCAACAATGCAGTTGTTTCAGTGAGGTGCAGTTCTGCTTGCATGTCAATTGATAATTGATAATTTTGTCCAGAAAATGCAATCAAAACCATTTCTGTTTGGTTGGGATTGTCTTGCAAAACTATTTGGGTTAGGGTTATTATCAATTATCAATAATATTTACTGATAATTGATGATAACCCTAACCCTTACCTTAACCCTAACCCTTAACCAAATGGTTTTGTAAGACAATCCCAACCAAACAGAAATGGTTTTGAATGTGTTTTCTTGACAAAATAATCATATGTATACAGAACCACACTGCACTGAAATGGCCAAACTGATGCATCCTAGACCCATTTGTCCCTCATCACTATACCTCTGTGTTTGCATTTTAAAAACATGTATATGATGGGAAGGGGGTTGCACATTTTCCAAATAAGTACATGTTGTCCAATAGTCAGCCCTCCACATTTTCAGGTTCAACTTTTGTGGATTTGATTATTTGCAGATTATTTGCAGCCACCTCCGTTGCCGCCCTATTCCATTTATAATTAGAGACTGGAAGCCTCATGAGGCTAAGAGAGACTGTGAACACGTGGAGAGGCTTATAAGTCCCTACTAAAAATGTTGTAAGGTCATTTACTTCAACCAGCCAGGACGAGACTGGCAACTGTCACCCACAGGAGCTTTTCATCAGCCACCCCCAGACTGTGGAATGACCTGCCAGAAGAGATTCAGCAGCTAAACATAAGTCAGAATTTAAAACAGTACTAAAGAAGATCTGTCTCTTCTGGCAGGCCTACCTAGTTGATTTTAATCTATTAATTTTAAATTTGTATAGTTGATTTTGATGTAATGTTTTAATGCTATTTTTACCTTTGTGCTTTAATAATTTTATGTTATGTACTGGATTTTAATTCATATTGTACCCTGCCTTGAGCTTTGGGAATAGGCAAGTAAGAAAATAATAATAATAATAATAATAATAATAATAATGCTATTTGCTCATGATGGCTTGAATTCACAGATTGTACTTTTTGAATATATTAAATATGGTTTGGGCGGGGGTAGAAATATTTGCAGTTTTGCACAACCTAAAAGTGGCAGCCTCAGGTAGTTCTACAGGTTATGTTGTACCTGTTCAGAAAACTGATGTCATGGAGAGGTTATGCACATACGTACTTTCCATAGCTTCAAGCACCAACAAGCTCCCTAGTTTTGCTAAGTTTCCCAGACAGAATCCGTATATATGAAACCTAAATTGAACTGGCACTACCAGTTGGGTTTCGGTTTCATATACGGATTCTGTCTGGGAAACTTTGCCAAACTAGGGGGTTTGTTGGTGATTGAAGCTATGGAAAGTACATCTGCACAGGTACAACACAACCTGTAGAACTACCTGAGGCTAGGGTCTGTGGCATCACTAAGGCTGGTGTCACTCCTCCCCTGTCAGTCCAACATTGATTGACCTACCTGCAATTTTTGTTTTTGTTTTGGTAGATGTGTGTACGTATCTGGCGTGTGTCTGATCTCCACCAGTTATGTACTTGCTGTGGGGGAAACCAGTGGAGCATCGCTGTTTCCCCTTTGAATCAAACCGTGCAGAGCTATTCTCATTCATCTTATTATCCAATTAGAGATGTGTGAGTGTGTGTCAGTGGAAAACTGGTTACAGTACATGCCAGTCTAGGAAGAATGCCAGACATTTTGGGATGTTTTGCTGGAAAGCAAAATACCTGTACACTTGAAGTGTTTGTAGTTGTACTCAAAAAGTAGATTTGGAAAGAAGACAAACTGTGATATGCACTCACAGAAGTTGTCCGTGAGTGAAAAACAGCGCGGCCGCCTCCAATGCTAGCCGCAAGAGTCACAGACGCCGCCGAGAGAGAAACGGCGTCGTCCAAAATGGACCCCTTGCCGCGCAGCAGCCTTGTTACTGCTCCGGAGGCTGCTTGCGCGGCAAGAGCATCCAAAAAAATGGCATCCGAAAAAAAGAGGCATCCGAAAATCTCCATATATTTATACCATATTTCCCATATATTTTGCAAAAATGGGTTCCCAATTCCTTTAATTTCCTTTTTTGTAAAATTACCAAAAAATATGTTCCATATTCTCCTTTCTATTCTCCCTGTTTCTGTCTCTAACCATTCTAAATCTCCCTGTCCTGCAATTCCTTCTATAACATATCTCAATTCTGTGCTTCACTTTTTGCATTGTCACACGGACATTTCCTTGCTAAGGAACACACATTCACTCTGTAATCTTCCAATTACAATGGGACATGGTTTCACACATAGTCAATAACGTGAAAAGAGCGCTACTCACATTCTATTGACAGCTTGTCCAGTGAATGAGAAAGAATGCCTTTTTCACGGCTGGAGCACAGGGTAACAATGCGGGGACGATGACGTTGCATGATTGCGGGGTCCATTTGTGGTACCCTGATGTTGTAATCCTGTGATTTTTGCCACGCCTGATAATGTCCTGTGATAGATTTGCCTTAGGATCATCAAAAACAGAGTTAAGAGTATTAATCTATTTCATTTATGTGCTGCCTTTCTCCCAAGATGGGACCCAAGGTTGCTTCCATAAAACAGATTAAAAATACAATAAATACAATATTATAAAATCAACTTAAAACATAAAAACATATAAGATAAAACAAGCCCTACTGCTTATGTGCTAAAAGCCTGCTTGAAAAGAAAAGTTTTTGCTCACCAGCAAAAAGAAATCAGGGAGGGGGCCAGCCTAGCCTCCTGTGTGAGGGCATTGAAAAGTGTGGGAGCAGCCATTGAGAAGGCTGTCTCTCAAGTCTTCACCAAACAAGTCTGTGATGGAGGTGGAAGCTTGTGCAGCATTTCAAGTCGCCCCCCTATGTAATAGGACACCTCTATGGAGCACCAGCTGATACCCCTAATCTCCTTTTTCCAGTGCAAGTGGGTTGGTTTTCCACTACCACAGCAACTTCAGCATTGAGTGAGGGTCCTGTGTAGGTTCCTGTAAACACTTCCTCTCTGCAAAAACTGAGCCTTTACCTTTTGATGGTAGTGATGGGCAAACTCAGCAGTATCAACAGCCATCCTGTCTCTGCCTCTGCTCCAGGGCATCTTATACTTTCCCACCTTCACATAGTCTGTGTTTAGCATGTGTTTATAAGAGTCATTCATAAAATCAATGAATTTCAAATCTAAATTACTTTGGCAATGCTGTTCATTAACTTTTGACAATTAGGATCTGGCATCAGCTCATAATGCCTTTGCATACCTCTTGGAATTCCGCCCCCCCCCATTCCTGCCCCAGATCCATTATTCATAGTTCTTTCCTCCTCCAATCTGACTGTATAGAGGGACCAGACAAGGGTTCCACCTGTCTCCTTCCCTTTTTAATTTAATTTATAGTTGGAAAAAGTCACATGGTTGGAAAGGGAGGAACCAATAATTCAAATCTAGCATTGAATGGTAAGCCATTACACAGTTTTCTCCTTTCCTCCTTTACTCTCACAGGTCGTCCATTTATTCATTTTTGTGTATTCTAGTGGTTCTTAACCTGTGGTCTGGGGACACTCAGGGGGCCTCAGTGTCCTCACAGGGGGTCCACGAAGGCTTGAAGGCTGCTTGGTCCACTTCGTCCCTGCAGTGGAGTAGCCACATGATAGGAACCAAGGCAAAGGCTGGCTGGCTTGGCTTGTGCATTGCCATTCAATCCGCTCTAGCCACAAACTTGCAGGAAGAAGCAGAAGTCTTCCCTCTCCCTCCAGTGCCTCTGAGGGAAGGTTTCATGGATGATGTAATTGTATTGTTGTTATGATTATCAGGTTATCTCCATTGACTGTCTATTCTCCTTTATGGGTCTGAAACATGGGTCTCCTATCGCCACCACTACGACTCCTCGAGCGCTTTCATCAGCGCTGTCTACGCACAATCCTAAATATACACTGGCCTGACTATGTGACGAATGTTGCTGTCCTTGAGCAAGCAGGGATCACCAGCATTGAGGCCATGATATTGAGAACATAGCGGGCACGTTTCTAGGATGGAGGACCATCGCCTCCCAAAAATAGTACTCTACGGTGAACTCGCCACAGGTCAGCATCAGAGGGGTACTCCAAAAGAGCGATACAAGGACTCCCTGAAACAACATCTCAGGTTCAGCCAAATTGATCACCAACAATGGTCCGCCATGGCCTCACATCGGGAGGCATGGAGACGCACTATCCACAATGCTGCAGCCTTATTTGAGAACTCACGCTGAACAAGTCTTGAAGAGAAACGACAACACAGAAAGAATCACAACCCGGAAACAAGGAGACCTTCTGCTGTGCTTTCTGTAACCGGACTTGTTTATCTCAAATTGGCCTTTTTAGTCATCAGCGCGCTTGCAGAAAGCATGGGATGAGTCCTTCCTGAATCTTCGTTTGCGAAGAAAAGCCAGAGAGAGATAGAGATAGTTTCACGTATAGTGGTAAGTCCAGGAACATATCACCTGCAGATACAGGGGATGACCTGTACAAAGGAATTTGGCCGCATCTTTAAGACTACCTGAGAGAAAGAAGTTGGTAGTATAAGCTTCCATAGACTTAAGTCTAATATGTTTTTCTAGTGTCAGTAACTCTGATGAGAAGACTCCTGGTCTAATGAGAACCTTTGCAGTTTAGGATTTATTCTGTAAAAAAATTTGCTTGCACATGGGTCTTTTGCACAGAAAACAGAATTTTCTGCACAGAAAATAATATCTGGGCAAAGATAACCTCACATATGAATTTTATGTAGAATAAGTCCTCAACTACAGCACTTTCCATGCAGGAAAATATTTTCCCATGAATTTTGGACAGAATAATTTCAACTACAAACTTTCTAGCAGCAGGAAGGAAAGTGCAAGAATTGTAAGTTGCTTCACTTGAGAATTAAATTAATGAATAATGATATCCCTGGCAGGAATTTGTGTCTAAATGTTATAGCAAGTAAGACTTTGAAGTGCAGGCTCTGGCAGGGATAGGACAGTATTTGGACTCCAGTTCAGGCAGGAAGTTGACTTAGGGATGGCAATGAATACTTACTTTCTCCATTTGAAGTAGATAAAAATGGGTAAAAGCCCATGGCTCATGCAGGTCCTGACATTCCTTGTGTTTCTTTATCTCCTTTGCAAATGAAATCCCTATTTCCGTGCAGGAGAAGTCCTTCTTGTGAGGCCCTGGGAGATACTTCATGAGCCACGAGGACAAGTTATACAGATATAGATTAAGACAAAAGAAAATCTTACCAGTATCACAGAAATATGAAACATCTGCCAGATCATTTGGATTAGTACTCTAATATCATGATCTGAATTGTACTTGAGACTGAGGAGATTATCAGACCAACCCTTATAGCCCGTTTCTGTCCCGCTACCCCTCCACCCGCCCCACTCCTATTCCTGCAACGGAATAAAAAAAAAGTTTCACACACCTACCTTGATTCTGCGGTAGGAACGGGCTCCCCCTCCCTTTGCTGCCTGGTCGTAAATGCAGCCGTTGTAAGGCTGCTTTTATGACTGGCAACTGAAATCCCAGCCATTCTCACGAGAGAAGGGCCAGGCGGCAAATTCAAAAGTTTACCCCCCCTCAGCTGTCAAAACTGCAAACCAACCACAGAAACATATTTTAAAAAATAAAAACTACCCGGAGAGGGGGGGAAAGGGTTTTACTTACCTTGTTGTCCCTATTGCACCTGGAAGTGTCCAGCAGGGACCTCCTCGTGACGTCACATCCAGTTGTCGTCCCTGGAGCAGAACGGGGCTTCTGTTCACTCTCTCATTATTTCATTATAATAAGAGAACGGGCCTCTAATTCACGGATTTTTCTGTGAATAAGAGGAAGTGGGGGAGGAATAGAAGTAGAACGGGAGCATCCCAGGACAGGGATGACGTTATCTAAAAGGTATGCCTTTTAGCGATCTCCTGTCATCCCTGTCCTGGGATATTTTTACCGTCTGATAATCTCCTATGCCTGGAGAACTGTTGTGGGGTTTCTTTTCTTCAGAGTTGCTCCTGAATACCAGATGGTAGGAGCAAATTTTAAACCCTTCTAGTTCACCAACTGTAGCCTTTTGTAGAAAAATTATCTGGCCTTGGTCATTCATGACCCAGGGAGGAGAGAGGGGAACAGATTAATGCAAAGAAGTGAGAGCTCTTGTAATAGAAAGCCTCAATTATTACTGGATGGGACTTCTTGATCCTGCTTTTAAATCCATACAGAGCCTGTACAAGCTGGCAGGGAAGATGAAGGAAGTGGGGTAGGCAATTTGGCCAGTAAACATTCAGATTTCATAAATCTAAATAATTGGCCAGTCAACAGATATCTTACGTGTCTTTGCTCACTTTTGGCTTCAAAGATCTAGATGGCCAGGCCTTTTTTTTTTTAAAAAGGTACAGTGTTCCAAAAATCTTACTGTTATAGTGTAAAGGCCCTAGGCTCCCCTTCCCATCCAGCAGAGCAGAGAAGGAATGCATTTTAATCAGAGATTAAGTACTGTCCTCTTTCTTTCTTTCTTTCTTTCTTTCTTTCTTTCTTTCTTTCTTTCTTTCTTCTTCTTTTCTTTTTCTTGCTGTGATGTATCCTGGAATAGGAAAAAAACCCAGGAGATTTTCAAACGGGGCCAAATGCCCCATTCCTGCACCACAAGCCCCAATACCCTTCCTGCTGTGGAATAAAGGTAAAATGTTCAAACACTTACCCTAATCCCGTGGCAGGAATGACCTCCCGCTCCCCTCAACTTCACAGCTATAAAAGCAGCTGCCGTAAAGCAGCTTTTACATCAGTGAAGCCAAATCCTGCTTGTTCTTGTGAGAGAATGGGCAGAAGGGAAATTTAAAAATACACTCCCAGCTGTCAAAAAAGAAAAGGAAGCAAAGTAATAATAATAACAACAACAACAACAACAAGTAACCTGGGGAGGGAGAGGAAAGGTTCCACTTACCTGGGTGTCGCATTCCTGCCTGGAAGTGTCTAGAATGGACCTCCTTCCCGCAGATGTCATCACGGGAGAGGAACAGGACACCTTTCAGACCACCCTGATTCCGTGACAGAAACGGAATGGGTGGTCCAAAAACGATGTTTCCCCATGATGAAAATATCACGGGGAAATCCGGAATAGGGATGGGGGAGTCACGAAAAAGGGTCGACGTCTTCTGAAAAGAAGACTTTTTTCCAACCCTGTTCCGTGCCTTCCACAGATTTAATTGCGGGCTCTCCAGGTTCTAGTAGGAATAAAATGTTACTGTTCATGCCGGGAATTGTCAGTGAATGTTCTGTGACAAGGGGAACATAATCTTTTTTTCTTTTTTTCCCCTGCCCCCTATCTTCTTCCCCTGCTGAGTGAATTGAGTGTAAATTAGTTCTGTGTTATGAACCCATTTTGCAGCAATTGAAGTAAGCTGAGGACAAAGGGGGAAAGGGAGGAAGAACTGAAAAAGCAGGATGATATAGGATTGATTGGGACTGTTTCTGCCAAACAATACTAGCAGCACACTTCAAACAAGCACAGAGTCCTCCTGATTTGGGGAGCAGGGCACACATTGCAAAAAACAAAATGTTTTTCCTAGAAACTGTGGAGTAAATAGTTTGTTTTTAAAATAGCATTAAAGGGCTCAGTTGTCTAAAAGAAGTGCTTTCACTTCAAATCTGGAGGAAAGTTGTGTGTTGAAACATTATTTTGCACGTGTGTATTTAGCCAAAGATTGATCCAGATCAAAATCTCAAAGGGAGGCACTTTGTAGCTGCAAACGGAGAAGGAGAATTTTATTGTTGTCTTACCTCATGGCCCTTTGGAGGCAAGGAAAGTGGTCAGAGCCTTTGTGTCTCCATAGATCCTCTTTCCCTAATATCTCAAACCAGCAAGATGAAGACCTGTAGCTCTAACAGTATCTTCTCCCCCTCTTCCCCTTCATGATTTTTTAAAAACTATCTTTGCCTGGTGAAAATCCATTGGGCTATGAAAGGCAGCATGATTAATTTTGTGCCTTCTGGTTGGCGTAATAAAAGGATGATTGCTGTGCATTTGGGTTTTTTGATTTTTGTCTTGTAGTCAAAAGAGCTAGTCTTGCCTTTTTTAAAAAATAAAAATAAAAATAAAGGGTCAAGCTCTTCAAGGCAACTCTGCCACCATCTAGTGGCCACTTTCCTGCATTAAGGGTGGGGACCTTTAACTATCTCGGGACTTTTTCAAATGGGGAATAAAACCCCTGTTGAGGTCTGGAGGAGGACGGCGCTGTCTCACTTACAGCACTCTGTTTCATATGAACTATCTTCCTCCTGACCTTCTCCTGCGCTGAGGGCGAGAGGAATGTGTTGCTTTTATTAACGGAGAACCCCCATCAATAAAAAGTGGCACGTTTCTCTCTCCCCCGGCACAGAGGAAGCACGGGGGAAGGTCTGGAGGAGGACAGCGGCGTCTGAAACAGGGCTCTATAAGCGAGACAGCCCTGTTCTTCTCCCAACCTCCTCGGGGGTTTTATTCCCCTTTTGAAAAAGTCTTAAGAACAAGGAGATCCTCAACCTGTGGCTATTTGTCAACGCTGAGATCTTTCTGTTATCCTAACTACTTGGGGGTCTTAAGGACCCTCAAAATATTGATATTAATCTGGGGAATTAATATACTGAAATATCAATATTTTGACTATGCAGGAGGCAGCAATAGACAGTAGGGTATTTTAACCTATGTATACTGGTAATTGGGAGGAGACATTAAGGTAGATAGTACAACAATTGGTCCTTATTCAGCTTTAATGGTCACACTGTGGACTTTATCAGATAAGCCCCTTAAAATGTCCTTTTGCTGGCATAAAAATTCTATTTTTATGCCAGCAAAAGAACACCCCCCCACCACACTTCCCTTTTCTCCCAGCAAAGTCTTCCCCAGCAATGAAGAGGAAGTGAATGAAGCTCCATGCTCTTCCTTGTTCAAAATCCTGTGGATTCTCATGAGAAGATGCTTGCGTGGAAATTGAAAACCAAACCAAACCAAAAAGAATACAGAAAAGGTTACACAAAGCACACACACACAGTTAAAAACTAACAAGTAACCCAGGGAAGGTCATAAAAAGTGTATCACTTACCTGGATGTCATGATTTCACCTACAAGTGTTTGTACCAGACCAGCCATTCATGCTGCATTCACGTGAGAACAATGGCATGAGGTTTCATATGCCAGCAATGCCAGCACTAAAGAGCCACAGGTGATCAATTGACGGCTTCAACTGTCAATTAAAAAGTACGGGTTTTGGCTGGGACACAAACATGAAAAAGTGACATTCCAGAACACGGCCTCAGAACCTGGAAAAAAAACTAAGGGAAATCTATGGATGTCAGCCATGAAAGCCTTCGACTTCACACTGGAGATTATCAGACATGGCAAATATGGTGTGATAATGATGTCAAAAGAACACAAAAAGGCGCCCATTTCGCACACTGGCCTTCTTTCCTCCATTTGTTCATTATTTCAGCAGAAGATCGCTCTTCCACACCTTTGATTTTGTTTTGTTTTTTAAATATTGTTTGGCGGGGAAAGTTGGGAAGTACAAAATCATGAGTAATTCACTCACACCCACCATCTTGATTCGCTGCTTCCATGTGAACAGGAAACACAGAGAGCTTCTCACACCAGCAATCTTGTGAAAAAGTCATTGAGACAGATGGAAGCTGCTGCGAATTAGCATTTCTGCTCACAAATTCACATTTTATTCCCTCGTCTAGACCGACCTGAAGGTATGGACTGTAAGAAATGCCAGCAGGAGGCCTTTCTTGGTGGCTGCTCTCACATTGTAGGACTCACATGATTGGGGTGGCCCCTTTCCTGTGATCTTTTAGATGGGAAACAACAATCTGTTTGTCTTCTGGGATGTAAATTGTGGAAGTATTGCTCAACCAAATTCTCTTGTGAAAGGTAGTGAGATTATACTTGGTAGATGCTAATTTGCAACTTTCTCTATGAGTTTGGATGTAATCATGTGATTCTCTGTTTGTTTGTCTCAGCCATAGCTTCTTCTTCCTGCATCCATTAGTCCAAATTTGTTTAGTCTCCATTTTATAGTGTGCATTTCTCTCTCTTCTCCATGTTTGAAAGCACGTGTTACAGAGTCTCACACCCTAAGATATTACATAACCTTCAGTATTTGTAAGTAAAACTACTTCCTATATTTTTACAAAGAAAATTAAGCATGCTTCACTTCTCTGCTAGTCCCCATGTGTACTGGCACTGTGGGGCTGGTTGTTGTTCAACTTCTGTTTGAAAATATTGATTATTCTCCTTGTGAGAAATACTACTGTCTCCCACATTCCCCAACATTTCTTCCTTCGCTATTCAGGTGACACATAAAGGAGTTAACCACCTTAATAATTGCAGTCTCATAAGTAAGGCGAGGAGGGACACATTGCCGTGGTTAATTGTATATGGTGCAAGAAGTCTTGTCTGTACATCTTTAATTTGGAGAGTATAAAAAGCAATGCCATGCCTCTGAGGAAAGAAAAAGCCTTCTGCATTTAAACAAACTGAGGATACTGGAGAAATACAACAGCAGAGAAAGAAAAGTCAAGAGAATGGTTGGGATCTGGAAATTTTTTATTGCTCTGCCAGTGGGTTTTTTAATTCTTTCCTATCTGAAACTTCTCTGGAGTCACAGGAGATACCCACCAGGCCCTTTCCCACTTCCTCTTCTTGGAAGCCTGTGGTGGATGGGGCTCAGACTTTCTCCAGACAGCCTCATGAAGGTACTTCTTTCTAAGTTATCAGCAATGTCAAATTTTCTTTCTGTTGTAACTGTTGGGAACCATTTGTAAAACCTATGTTTGAAATACAGGGGACGTAGGAGATTATCAGATGCCGTAAAAAATACCTTAGAAGAACACCAGGACAACGTTCCTGTACTGCAAATGGGATCCAGTTTCACATGATGTCATGCTCATTATGTTCTGCTCCGGTGCTTCTGCAGTTAGTAAGGTGGCACTTTTCATTGATGGAGCTCCCTATCAATGAAAAGCACCACCTTACTAACTGCAGAAGCACCAGAACACAATGACCACAAGGATATGTGAAACTGGGTCCCGTTCGCAGGACAAAAACATCACCCTGGCATTCTCCTCAGGTACTTTTTGGATGCATCTGATAATCTCCTTAGGAAATGCTTACTGGAAATGTTTAGTGAGATAATTAGTCCTACTTCCAGCAAAATTCCTGATCAATGTTTATTTGTTTTCTGCAGGCATGTTTAATATGATGAGATTAAAATAGCAAAGGGGAAAGAACAGAGCAATAAAAGAGAAAACAAAGGGACATTTTATCCAGTTCCACTAACACAGTTGATCTTTTTTGATCTTAATACACATAGCAGGAAAACCACTGTTAGCCATCTGCCCAGTAAAATAAAGGGTTAACCAGAGGGGCTGGTTAAAATAACATATCAGACTGTAGGACAAATTACAACATGGGAAGGAGGTAATTTGGAGGTTCAGGGATTCCTGTCTTACATGAGCACAGCCTGTGGTGACATCAAATCCTCAAAACAGACTTAAAGGGTAATGTGTTGCTGCCTAAAAAAAGCCTTTTTTGTTAAGTGCTAAACACTGAGGTGTTTTTTTAAAAATAAAGAATACTATTAATAGGGAGCCTGTTAACAGATTGTATATTGTAAAAATTAAAAACAGATTGTACTGTATGTTGTTAGAAATTGCTGCATTAAGTTATTTGGGTTATTAAAATAAATCATTGTTTATTGCCAATAGTGCATTAGTAAAGAGATTATGTATATTAGTAATTCACTATATACATGGGAGACCCTACCGGTGGCTATAATGCCACTGCCAGCATAGCTCAAAACATCATTAGGGTACGCAAGCCTCTCTCCCACAACAAGGGGGCATCAATGTTGCTGTCCTTGAGCAAGCAGGGATCACCAGCATTGAGGCCGTGATATTGAGAACACAGCTGCGCTGGGCAGGGCACATTTCTAGGATGGAGGACCATTGCCTCCCAAAATAGTACTCTACGGTGAACTCGCCACAGGTCAGCGTAAGAGGGGTGCTCCAAAAAAGTGATACAAGGACTCCCTGAAACAACATCTCAGGCTCGGCCAAATTGATCACCAACAATGGTCCGCCCTGGCCTCCCATCAGGAGGCATGGAGACGCACTATCCACAATGCTGCAGCCTTATTTGAGAACTCATGCCGAACAAGTCTTGAAGAGAAACGACAACGCAGAAAGAATCACAACCCAAAAACATCACCCAAGGAGACCTTTTGCTGTGCTTTCTGCAACCGGACTTGTTTATCTCGGATTGGCCTTTTTAGTTATCAGCGTGCTTGCAGAAAGCGTAGGATGAGTCCTTCCTGAATCTTCGTTTGTGAAGAAAATCCAGAGAGGTTTGATTTATATGTTTAAAATAAATGATAAATTATACATTGTAAGAAGGGAGCATTGGATAAAAATACTTTATTGATATAAATAGTCAAATAGATATAAATAGTTTCAGAGTAGCATATTGTAAACAATTGGTTTATTTCTAGTAGTTCTTATTCTGATCAAATCCTCAAAATCAGCCCTGGATCTTGCAAGGATAAAGGTTCTGTGCAGTTGGATGTTTTTAAGCAAGATGAAAGGGAATTGTGAATTGCCATAAAGAAGTAGAACCTGAAGGACCGTGGGGATTGTGTTCTAGTTTCCAAAGCATAAAGGTCTTGAGCTGTAATACCTTAGAATCTTTGGATAAAGGTTCTAAGCCCTTGTTGCTGATTGAACATGATTCAAATGGAACACCAATAAAATGATGTTATGATTAATTGGATGAGACAGCTTACTACAATGTGAATCTGTTATGATTTGCAAGGCTAGCTGTAGAAAGGGGCTGGTAAAGGTGTAGATGTACTAAGCATTGCACAGGTATTCTGAATCCTATGGCAATGTTATTTATTTGTCCACAGGAAGATCAGTCTAATCAATATTTCAGTTGTCTTGTTACTCCACTTAATATGTAAATAATAATCTCCTGCTCATTTACATCTCCAAAAATAATCAGCTGGCCTGTTACATAACAGAAAAATGATTGACTGCATTACCCACTCTATTTAGTGAGGGGGTAACTTTAGGGATCTTTCCATCTATGTATGCTAGTACTAACTGTAGAGAGATCTCCAGTTAAAGAAAAATATTTTATTGGAATAATATAGACTAACACACATGCATATGCATTCTTACAAACCATACAAGGCTATTGAAAAAGAAAAGCAGGAAGGGTTAGATAGATAGAGAGTGATCCAGGAAGAGGGTGATAATTACTCGTCTCAAAGAGAAAAGAGTTCCATGCAGGAAAGATAATCAGACAATGTCTGAGGGTGATACAGGGGGTTCCGATCTGTGGCATGCCAAGAAAGAGAGTGGCCGTCCCTTCTGCAGCACTCCTTGCCATGGTTGGGGTATGATACTTATAGCCTATTTCATGCCTTGAAGGTATGTGCTGGCTATAACAAAGCCTGGATAGCTCTCCAATGGGAGAGACAAAAGAAACCAAAACTCAACTGATTGCTTTAGTTCTCGAGAGACAGAACATTAATTGGCTTGCAACAACCTTGTAAGGTTGGACAGGAGGAGGTGTGAGGAGAGATTTCTGTAAGGTATGGATTGGTCACTTGTTTGCATGATTGAATTATTGCTTAAAGCACCCAGGGCTGGGAGAAAGGATTAGCATATACAGTATCCCTTAATAACTAGGTTAGTAGCATAAACCCATCATCTTCAGGGGGCTTTCCGCATAATCCTAACTGGGCTTTCCCACCATTATACTTCTAGACGCATCTCAGATCATCCTTGACTGCCCTGCAGGCTGCCTACAGCAGGATATACAGTATTCCCAGACTTACCACAGATTCCTGAAACCATGTATAATAGTGACCACCATGAATACCATAGAATCGCACTGGAGGATCTAGAAATGCCCAAAGAGAGTACCTCTCAAGGCCTCTGGCACAACTCTATGATCAACTTCCAGCAGAAGTTGACCATAGAGTCATGCTGGAGGACATTCTGATGCCTAGAGAGACTACCTCCAGCATGACTCTATGGTTATCCAGATGCCTAGAGAGATGTCCCCCCCCCCAATGGCAGGTAAGTGAGTACCAATCCTGTGTAAATGGGGAGGGGGGAGACCTGTGCAACAGACTTATTTCTGTTATGCATAACAAGGGATTTAATTTGTATCCCCATTAAATTGGAACTAAAATTTGGGAGGCTTATCTGAGGATATTGGAGGTTAAGGCCAGAAAAGTGGACATTGTGGAGAGGGAAAAAAAAGCAGGCATAAATGTAATTAAATCGGAACACCAAGGGTTTCCCAAGTCTTGGCTTATGAAACAGAGAATACCACAGGACACTTGAAAGCCTTTTGCAAGATAAATAAGACTGATCTTCTTCTGAATGTCTTTCAGCAGAGATCAAGAAAGATATTTCTTCATGCTTCTTCCATAATGTTCTTCTCTGATTACCATAAACATTTCTAATGGTTAGGAGGGGAGTCAAACACAAGATAAATGCGATCAGGGTGATTCCTGCTGTCCTGATGGTCCACTTGTGACTTCCATTTTTCTGCCTGCAAGAAGCATCCAAATGTAATGGGAATTCTCTAGCAGTTAGCTATCTGGGGCTGGGGGCTCTTTATGGGACAATATTTATTGTGATGATGTTTTATTGGGTGATTTTATTCTTTATAAATGTCATTGGAAAACATTTTAACAACAGGGCAGTATGGGATTTTAACAACAGGTCAGTACGGGTTAAAATTAAACATGCAAGTGGTAGAAGTAGCCAGGAATGCCCAGTTCAGTTGCCCCTGGACAACTTCCTAGAGAGCCAGAATCTTGCTAGCATTATCTCTGCATCTTTGTCTATGAGATATCTGAGTGTAATGGAACCAGACACCCTTTGGAAGGATTCAGAAGTTTCAGCTAGTATGGCAGCATGCATTTTGACAAGTGTGAACTGATATCTCCACCTTCAGCCACACCCTTGGCAAGAGCACCATCACCTATTCCTTGACAGAGCCCATTTCAATCTATTTCTTCAGTATGCCTTGGGCATATTGTAGAGTAAGGACTTTATCATACGAGTGTCTAAAAGTGTGTAATTCTGCAATCGAGGAAAGCAGAAACATAGTGGCATGATTATTGCATGTTGCTGTAATCACGCAACAACAAGTCTTGAAGAGAAACGACAACGCAGAAAGAATCACAACCTGGAATCATCACCCAAGGAGACCTTCTGCTGTGCTTTCTGCAACTGGACTTGTTTATCTTGGATTGGTCTTTTCAGTCATCAGCGCACTTGCAGAAAGTGTGGGATGAGTCCTTCCTGAATCTTCATTTGTGAAGAAAAGCCAGAGAGAGAGAGAGACCACTAACAGAAGATTGCATGACCACCTACTAGCGTTTTAAGAACGGGATTGAAGCTCACGCTATAGTAACACTTGTTTTTGCATTGCATCATAATGATGGAGTATTAATGCTTTGAGATGGCCCACACATGCACCTTTAAAAAAGTTTCTCCTACTTCCACAATTTTGCATGGGTAAGATTTCAGCTGTTCTCGTGAGAAGATGCCACTTCAATTAAACACACCAAAAACATATTAATAAAGAAATTGACAAATTCACAACTTTAACAATTAAACAAACAAACAAAAAACTTTCCAGAAAAGGTGACAATTCATTAAAAGAGCATCGTGGAGGTCCTCTTCATGCTCTCCTCTGGAAGTTTAATTATGTGTCTCATTGGGAATGGGGAGGAGGAAAAGAGGGAGGAACATCCATTCATGCAGTAATATTGGAACTACAGCTGGATGGAATTATCAAACACTCATCAATATCGTGAAAAGAGCACTATTGACAGCTATTCACTGCTTTTGCTTGTGAATGAAAAATTAATGGTTGGAGCACACACAGACCTTGGGAGGACAACAACATTGTGTGATAATGGGAAGCCATCCGTGCCACTATGCCATTGTAATTCTGCAATTTCTGCCTTGTGTGATAAAGTCCTAAGAATGAGGAATGTTCTTTTAGTGAGGGGAGAAGTTGAGTCATTCTATTGGAAATGTTGTGTGTGGGGTGGAGCCACCCTATGTCTCTTTCTCTTATCACCCTTTCACACACACCTCTGACTGGCAGCATCTCCACTTGATACCTTCCACCTGTCCCAATTTGGCAAGGACAGTCCCAATTAATCCTCTATCATCCCAGTTTTCCAGCTGATTTTCAAATGTTCCAGCTTCTCTCTCTTCCCCCTACTTTTCCCCTTTGTCCCCATCTTACTTCAGTTACTGCAACCAGAGTTTAATGTGCAAATATGAAAAAGTAGTTTGCACTCAAGGAAGAGGAGCGGAGGGGGAAGAATCTTGTCCTTCCCAGTTGACTCATGCAAAAGCAAACTGCTGCAGCTCCTCTTAGCTCTTCCTTATTGATAATGTTTGACATCTTGACAACACTCTGATGTTAGTTGGTCACATGTTGTGACAATGGGCTCTCTCATTACCTGGGCAGCGCAGCCAACCAGGCAAACAAAAGGTTAACTAGGTGTTGAGAGTAAAGTTACTGTTTATTGGGGGTCAACATCATGAAAGAGTCACAGGTCATGAGGGATAGCTGACCAGTGAAGATGTCCAGCAGAAGCAATCTTTGAGATGCTTTTGAGAAGAGGTGATAAATACTGCCCCAGGGCCACGAGACAGAAAGGAAAACAAAGGAGAAGATCAAAGCGAGGCCTGAGCCAGGGAGATTCTCGTACCAGCTATGAGGGATGCTTAGTAGAGGCTGAGCCGAAAGGCCTAGACTCCCAATCCCCATGAACATCCAGCACATCTGGACCGCACCCTTGTAAATAGATTAGGGAACTGTCTAGTTTAGTTCCATTAGGACGTACGTTTATTTTACAACCATGGCTGGAATGAGTAGACTTACCTGTAACTGGTAACTTCTAAGTGTAAAGGAAGGAGCCTTTCATGGAAGAGATACCTTTACTTGCTATTCAATTTCTGCTAAATCTCTCCCTTCTGCACACTTCTTTTTCACGTGCCTTGCTCGTCTTTTCTTCCACAGGGGTGGGCTGGGGAGTTAAAGCTCTGTAGAGTCAGAGCAAAAATACAAATCGAACCCTGTAACTTCCCATTTGGTTACACTGAGAGGGTTAAAGTCAATGGAGTGGTGAGTTTCAGATTAACTCTGGAGTTTTTGAAGTTCATGTGCCTGCACACAGGAGACCTCCAGAGCATCACACATTTGTTCTGATTTTCATCTGGGAAATGCTGGAGGGTATATAGTGCCATTAGGCTTTTCCTGTTTGCAGCCCAGTCAGTGTCAGTGAAAGTTTTTAAAATGCTTGTGGAAAAAAAGGGGATTTGGGGAGAGGTATGCTGGTAACTGAGAGGCGAAGGGCTAAGCCTTCCTTTCCTGGGTAGTGCACTGTCCCCCTGTGAAAAAATTCTGTACACTTTACGTATTTAACATTCAGGGCCCTCTTCTCCTGCCCCCATAATGAGGGGAGGGAGAGCAAGAATGTGAGTATGAGAAAAAGCAAGTAGGAGGGAAACAAAGTTTTGGGATTAGGAAATTGCAGGGTAGGATGAGCACCTGTGGTGGAAAGTACAAAGAAGGCAGCACCCATTAAAATAAATCTAGATGAATCTGTTAATTTCCTGTGGTGAAGAAGGTGTGGTAGGTGCTGCAGCCATGTGGATAAACTTAAGGAGATATGGGTGAAGTCAGTACCTGAGTTGAAATAGGACCAGCCTATTTGGCAGCTTGTGGTGGAAGACAAGATGCTGCTCTCCCCATTCCATGTACAAAAGGTAACTGGGATGGAATTGAGCTCTCTTTCAACACTGGAGTGGGGAACATCAGTGGGCAAACATGGGGAAAGGGGCAAAATGAGGGCTTTGTTCCTTCAATTGACAATTTACACACACAGGACTTTTTTAGACAGGACTTACCATGCAAGAAGACTCCAGAACAGTTACGACACTGTTGTGCGGCAGGGGGGTCTGTTTCAGACAACGCCGTCCCTCTCTCAGTGTTGTCCGTGACTGTTCTGCATATGATTGAAGGCAGCTGCACCATTTTTTACTCACAGAGAACTTCCGTGAGTAAAAAATGGCACGGCTGCCTTCAATCATACCTGGAACAGTCATGGACGATGCCGAGAGAGGGACAGTGTTGTCCGAAATGGACCCCCTGCTGCGTGACAGTGTCGTAACTGTTCTGGAGATTTTTTTTTTGCACGGTAAGTCCTGTCTGAAAAAATCCACACACCATGAATTTTTCTTTCAATTGACAAATTTCTAGCATTGCAAAGGGTGAGACACAGAAAACCATTCACACCTAGAGCTCTTCTATTTGCTGTGCTCACATTCCCTTGATACCTTTATCCGCCCCTTTTCTTTGGATGTCTAATCTCTATTTCTAAACATTTAACTGAAGTTGTAAGTTACTAAGTGCAATGCTAGAAATTTGGGAATGGAAGGAAAATTTCATTGGGAAGGGTAGAAATCCTGTAATGCTTTCATTTCGACCCCTCCCCTGGAAGTTACACCCCTGCACTTTATCTCAGGACAATAGGATTACTTATTTATATTTATTTATTTGGAGTATTTCTACCCCACACTTCAGCCAAAAAAATAACAATTAAAAATGCTCCCAGGGCAGTTTACAAATCACTAATTTGACAGTTCCCTGTCCTCAAGCTTACAACCTTTACAAGACAGCACATGCAAGGAAAAGGGGATGGCAAGAGGTGGGGGACTAAGGGCTTATCTACACAGCCAGGATTCCCAGCCCCCTGCCCCTACCAGCATATCCTGGCTGCTGAGGTAGCCTGTTCTTTCCTGGTTATCTGAAGGAAATGGATCGGAGTCCAAACAGGAACACTGGCCCATCCCATAAATATGGGTGACACCTTCAGCTGCTGCTGCAACCATTTTCTTTGCCACAACCATTTTCTTTGCTATCTTGAAAGCCATGAAGGAAGCCCACAACATGTGATTGAAAGCCCCCTGAACATGACCAGCCTAGTCACATGCTGCAGCACCCCAGCCTGGCTTCTGGGAGAGCCAGGGAGCCAGTGGCGGCAGCGAGGGCAGGTGTGCTGGACAGGCCCTTGTGGACACGTGGGGCCTGATCCAAATTTTGATTGGTGGTTATAGACTTAAATGGGCATTGTGCCATAATGCAGTGGCTCTTAACATTTTCCTTACCAGGGAACCCTTTAAATATCTTTTGCAATGCACAAGCCAAGCCAGCCTTTGCTCTGGCTCCTGTCATGTGGGTACTCACCTGCAGACAGGAGGTGGGCGGAGCAGCCTTCAAGCTCACAGACCCCCTGTGAGGACATCGTGGAAACCTTGGGGTCCCCAAATCACAGGTTAAGAACCACTGCTATAATGCATTATCAGCTCTACTCTGGCTTGCCCCTGTCTCAGCCCTGCATCTGCCCCAGGAGTGGTGAGGACTGCCCGGGGACAGAACAGGGCAAAGGCCCTGTATCATACGGACTTCAGGGCTCTGAGACTGAGGCAAGAGGGGGTATTTAGCCCCTGTAGATAAATCTTAAGTCTAGTAGATGCTGGCTGTTCTTCTTTCCAAGGCCAGAGCAATGGCAGTTGGAGTGAAATAGGGCCCTCTAACCAGCTGCTGGGACCAAGACATGATGGAGCTGTGCCTGGCTGCTCTTCTCCCTCTCTGAGGGCAGAGCAATAGGAGTTGGTACATAGAGGGATCCATGTTAGTGGTGCTTCAACTGTGTATTCCTGCATGGCAGAGAGTTGGACTGAATGGCTTTAGTGGTCTCTTCCAACTCTCTGACACTTCAGTCTTCCTGGACATTCCATCTCTGACCTCAGAACAGCTGTTCTTGAACAACAACAACAACAAAAAACCTTCAAAGGAAGACTGAAAAGAGAAACAGTTGAATTGAAATACAGTTGACGCTCCACATTCACGGCTTTCACTTTCATGGTTTCGCGTATTCACGGTTTGCTCAGCAAGCACCCCATTTAAACCAGCGTCTCTCCCTCGCACACAAGGAAGAGGAGCCGATTTAAATGGAGTGGTCCCTGAGCAAACCGCGTGCCCCACTCCCTGCTCTCCTGGGGCTTGGCTCCATTTGGGGTGGAGAGCCAAGCCCTGGGAGAGTGGGGAGTTTGGGGCAGAGGTGCTTTTCAGCCACCCCCGCCCTTCCAAAAGCTGCAATGGGGCTTTTCAAGCCTAGTTGTGGCTTTCGGAGGGTGGGGGGTGGTGGCTGAAAAGCCCCTCAGCCATCCCCCTCCACCCCTGACCTTCACCAAGCAGCTATGGGGCTCTCAAGCCCCATAGCCACTTCAGGAAGCATGGGGCGGATGGGAAACCTCCTGCCTGCTCACCCACCACCCTCCCAACCTTCCTGGAGTGGCTACGGGGCTTCAGAGCCCCATAGCCACTTCGGAAAGCATGGGGGGGGGTGGCTGGGCAAACCTCCCACCTGCTCGCCTGCCATCCCCCGACCTTCCTGGAGTGGCTACAGGGCTTCAGAGCCCCATAGCCACTTCGGGAAGTGCGGGGGGTACCTGGGCAAACCTCCTGCCCGCTTGCTCGCCTGCCACCCCCTGGCCTTCCTGGAGTGGCGGCTTTTAAGCCACCCCCTGTGCTTCCCAAAGCAGCAATGAGGTTTGAAAAGCTCCGTCACCACTTTGGAAGGGGAGGTTTGCAGGTGGGCAGGTGAGGGAGGCATTTTTTATTCACGATTTTTTCACATTCGTGGGGGTCTTGAACCCCTAACCCCCGTGAATGTGGAGGGACGACTCTATCCACAAATTCCCACCCATCAACAGTGGGTTGAACAGTGGCAGCGATGGGCCAGTGTGCCTGTCTGGACTTCCTCCTATTTCCTATGGCCAGGATATACCAGTGGGGAGCTGATGTATCTTGGCTCGTGTAGATGAGCCCTTAGCCCCAAAGGTGCTACAAGATCCATTTGCATACTGATATTACAGACTAAGGAGATTATCAGATGCAGGCAAAAAGCCCACAAGGATGATGTCACTGTACTACATGGTTTCGCACATGTTGTCATCCTCATGTGCTGCCTCCGTGCAGACTCTGTGCTGCAGCAGAGAATAAGCTGTTGCTTTTCATTGGCGGAAACGACTGTTAATGAAAAGCGATGGCTTATTCTCCACTGCAGAGGCAGCACGCAATGGCGCAGAGGCAGCACGCAATGATGACGACGTTGTGTGAAACCGGGACCCATTCCTGGTACAATGACATCATCTTCATGTGTGCCTTTTGGGCTTTTTGAAGCATCTGATAATCTCCTTACATGGCTATGTGTTTAAATTCTATGATTCTGTGTCAAGTTCCATGGCATGCACACATGCATATTTTTACTTTTATTTTTAGTAAGCTGCCTTGAGTCCCAGCATTGGGAGGAAAGCAATATACAAACAAAGCCATAAAACACTTTATTTGCCATGGGATCCTCACTGTCACAGTGGTGAATCGACTCTGGATTTTCCTGCTCCTCCTCCCATAGCTGCAGGAGGAAGGTGCAGGAAGAGCAACAGGGAAATCCAGGCTGAGATCCTACGCTGTGCTTGCGTAATGTAAATAGATGCTCACGTAGATACCCAGCTGTCATACTGCACCACCTTCCTGCCACACGTTGTGGATTGATGGTGTATCTGGCAGTGTGCAATGGGGGATGCACAACAGCTGTTTCAGCAATCCCAGTGAATCAAGTGGGACACTGAAGGCAATGAAAAATGGTTGTATACCACCCACTTGTGGTTTGTATGTAGTCTCAACTAGATAGTGTAACTTAATTGTTGAATGGTGAGACAACATGGAGGTAAATCCAACAGATCCAGTGGTTCTCCTCTATAATAACAGGATTTAGGCTGCGATTGTGTATTTTACTCCTTATCATTAGAGAATCAGCCAAAGCCCAGTTATTGAGGAAAACATAATCTTTAATGGAAGGGTGGCTTCATGGAAGATACTTGTGAGGTAGTTCAACTGCTGTTTTTGGCTTTATATACATCTGTTTGATTCAGCATTATTTTTGAGTGTCATTGTTCTATCTGACTGTAGCATACTTCAGCCATTGTAAAGGCAGAGGAGAAGTGCTATTGATAGATGTCAAGGAATATCTCAGACGGGGACATGTTGTTCACCAAAATGGAAAGCACCCTGGTCCATCAAGAGCAATTACCCGACTCAGGACTTTTTCGGACGGGATCTGTAACGCAAGCAGCCTCGTCCCCATTGCGAGGCTGCTGCGTGGCAGGGGGGCATTTCGGATGACGCTGTCCCCATGCCAATACTGTTGCGGAAGAGCTGAGAGGCTGCAGTGCTATATTTGGCAATTTTCTAATCACGGTCAACTTCTGTGATTAGAAAATTGCCAAATATAGTGCTGCAGCCTCCCAGCTCTTCTGCAACAGTATCGGCGCGGGGACAGCGTCATCCAAAATGCCCCCCCTGCCACGCAGCAGCCTCGCAACGGGGACGAGGCTGCTTGTGTTACAGATCGCCATCCGAAAAAGTCCTCAGGCTACTGGCCACATTCTGGCTTCAGCAACATACTTTGCTCTCACCTGAAGAGTGTGCCACTTAGGGTTTGTCTTCTTCTGGTATTCACCCTATCATGGCCCCGTCCTTGAGCACTGCAGTCCAGATGATGCAGCGCATTTTCCCGTTTTGCCCCTGGTCAGTCCTCACAATCCCTGGATCCAAGGCAGGGAAAAGTCTGTTACACCATTTTATAGTAATACCTGTTTAAATCCACTCCTGCCAGCAAAAAAAGGATTAGGTTCCACGTGATCACAGGTGTGCATTCCAGCCTGTCGTTGCAGCTGCTGTTCTTTCAGATCCAGGAAGCAGGCTGGCAGTATGTGACCAGCCTGTTCACATGCAGGGGGCCTTGCTTCCGTACTGCAGTCAGGCTTCCTGGTTTTGGAGAGTGGGACGCACGTGGTGGCATCGGTGGATGCAGCGATCAGCTGATGTGGCAGTCTGGACTTCCTCCTGTTTCGTGCTGGTAATGGGGGAAGAATGGGCCTGATCAATGGGCAGGATACAAAATACAGTGTTCATTTTTAAAATCATCAGTGTGTTTTCACATTTATTTATTTTTTGGAGTCTCCAATGCCATGTTGTGGGCCAGTGCACCTGAAAGAGAGGTTGATTCCCCACCCCCTAAGTAAATAAACGGCAGGAACCTGAGATGGAAAGGAAAACTTAGAGAAGGAATGGGAAAGGATCAGAGTTATTCATGGCTAGAAGCTGCAGAGCTGAGAAAGGTTGAAGATTGTGTACAGCATTAACTTGAAATAATCATCTGGTGTAAACGTGAAGTTTCTTTTCTGTGTTTTGACCCAATGACAGCTTGCCAAGCAATATGGAAACATTTGCACAATATGGGTCGCTCATCATCCTGTTGTAGTCCTGTCTGGATTTGAAACGGTGAAAGAAGGCCTGATCAACCATTCAGAAGAGCTACATGACCGACCATTGACTCATTTTCTTATACGGGCCTTTAATAGAAAGGGTGAGTTGCTTAGAAGACAAAGGTGTGTGTGTGCTTTTCCTAGTAAGCAAAAAGAATAAAGGAAACCTCTGAACATGATAGTCATCTGGAATTTTTCCCCATCAAGCAAGCTCTTGAAGTAGCCATTGCATTGTCTTCTCCAGCTATATTTAGGCATCTATAATGTGGATAAAGGGTGTATCCACACTATACAAATAATCCAGTTTGAAACTGGATTATTTGCCATTGCTCCTTCCTACTGAATCTTGGGATTTGCAGTTTTACAAGGTCTTTAGCCTTCTCTGCCAAAGAGTGCTGGTGCTCACCAAACTACAAATCCCAGGGTTTGTTCTGTAGATGCATGAAAGGCAGGAAAGGTTGTTGTTGTTGTTGTTATGTGGCTTCAAGTCATGTCTGACATATTGCGGCCCCAAACCTATCATGGAGTTTTCTTGGCAAGATTTGCTCAGAGGGGATTTGCCATTGTCTTCCTCTGAGACTGAGAGAGTGTGACTTGCCCAAAATCACCCAGTGTGTTTCCATGGCCAAGTGGGGATTCAAACCATAGTCTCCCAGTGTGCTAAGTCCAAGATGTGAATCATGACACCACAGTGGCTCTCTACAAGAAAGGTAGCCAGAACTTATTCTGGTCTAATAAGGATTTTTTTGTGAAAGATATAGGAGGTATTGAAAAGAAGTCCTGCTGTTGGGGATGGACATTTGCATTTGTTTTGTTCTCTCACATAAGCACGGCAAATTTCAGAAGTTTTGTATCCACTGCTTTTTGCATGTTTTGATTATTTTTTGAATGTCTGGACTTTTTTGCAGGGTGTATATGTGAAGTTTCAATTTGGTTAGACAGAACAAATGTGCTTTGGGACCAAAGTCCTACATCGTTTCAGAGTACTATAAATATCTGTTAGTGGAATTATGTTATGCAGTCCCAATACTGAATACCAAAGTAGCCCAGCATATGTGGATCAAAAGTCTAGGGACTTTATCAGACAAGGTAAAAACAGGCAAAATTATCAGACGATGTTGTCCTTCAGCCGTTCCGGGGGTGTAGTGCAGGCATGAATAAGGCTTCACTTTTTATTGATGGCTTAGCCCATCAATAAAAAAGTGATCTGCGCCAGTGCTACGCCCCTGGAATGGCCGAACAACGAGGGTGTCTGATAATCTCGCTGTTTGTGTTATTGTTGCATCCTAAATGGCACGGTTTTGTAGCAGTAAATATCTCATCTGATAAAGTCAGCTTTTAAAGTCAGTTTTTTAAAAAAATCAAACTCACCCACTCAAAATGGATCTCCAGAAGCTTCTCTGCTTCTTCTCCCTGGGTCCCTCCCTCCCTGTTAAGACAATAGATGTTCCAGATATGTTAACAACCCTTAATGTGTTAGCAATTTGAATCTATTGTAAATTTGAAAATTTTATTTGAATGGCTAAATTACCTATGATTTTGGATGATTTTTGAAAATCTCTATAAAAATAATTTTTTTAAAAAAGAAACCAAATGAAGCAAGCAGCCCTCTTAATTGTAGTGAGGGGAGAGGGGGAAACAACTCTTTACAAACCTTGAGTACCTCAGCTATTCTTGATTAGATTAGCCAGATGTTCAGGCAAGAAGTTGCCTTTCATGTAGGGTTGCCATAATTCTCTGCCACAAAACCAGGACAAAAGTATACAGGACTGGATTGGGTAGATAATCAGCCAAAAACCAGACCAAAAAGTCCCATCCAGCTACCTTCGTTTAGCAAGCCTGTGAGCTTTGATATGAAGGTGAAGCCCTGCAGGTCAAGGAGGGGCTGAGTAGGCCCCTCCTTGAGCTGAGTGGGATTGGGGAGTTGGCGGCAAAGGGGCGTGCAGCTGCCGCTGCCGACTGCTTGAGGCAGCCCAGCGGGAAAGAGGACCCACCATATGACCGGGCTATTGGGTTGGGGGAGTTTGGAGAGTGAGTGTACAGCAGATTCCTGTGATTTAAATACCGTAAGCAAAACTGGGTTTTTAGCTGCCACTGCTGACCAGGTGAGTGGGGAAGAGGACCCACCACGCTGCTGGGCTATCCCGCCTCCCGGCAATGACCCCTGGGAGCTTCTACACAAGCAGTGACCTTGAAATCCAGACTCACCACATACACACAAGTAAAATGCTGGCCTTCTTTCCCCTCTCTTGATTTTCCTTTGCTCACTCTCTGCTGCTGCCTGTTCTGCACACTCCGACTCCTGCCTTTTTCACACTGCACTCTCCCGCCTAGCCCAGATTGCACTCACCTGCCCTCACTCTCCACATGACCCAGACCAGAGAGCCTGAAGACAGAAATCCTGGAGTCAGAATCTGGGATCTGCTGCTTGAAGCAGCCCAGCCAGACCAGACAACTTTCTGTCCCTCTAATCTGGGACTTTCTCGGTTTTCCGGGATTTATGGCAACCCTACTTTCACATTACCTGTCATGCCCTCCCCTGGATTCTGGGTTTGAGAGTCAGAATCCAGGGTAGGCTGTTCACATGAGTTTGGTTCGTCTGGTGCTTGGGAGTTTCCTTCCCCACCTCGGGCCTCTCAGTCCTGGCTGGGAAATAGTTTCTTCTTCTGAGCTCCAAGGTCACCCACCTGGGCCGGCGGCCCCCTCCCTTTCCCGCGGATTATCTGTTCCCAGGGTTGAAACCTAAATTGTTGCTGTTTATCTACTGTTTCATACTAAGCTGGCCAGAACTGGCTTTGAGGTGAAACCATATACATTTCCTTGCTCAATAAACTATTTGTGTTGGGCTAATGTGAGTGTGTGCCTGGTTCATCACGTTACCTTTCTTTGGAATTTGTAATGGCCCCTCCCTAGTGTATACTTAATTTAGGAGATTATCAGACAGGAACATGAAAAGTGTTCCCACAATCTCCACTCCCACCCCGCCCCACCCCTGTCCTGCCACAATCACCCTCCTGACTGCACTTACCTTCTCTTCTGATGACAGGGCAGCCCAGGAGTGAATGGAGCTATAACGGAGCTCCATTCACTTCCTGGAGTGAAAGCCCATGGATTCTCACGCGAAGACGTGAGCATGGGAAATTCTAAGTTAAAAAGAAAAATAACACAATAAAAGTTACACTAAGCACAAAAGCACACTTTAAAATGTACAAGTAACCTGGGGATGGTGTGTCACTTACCTGGATGTCCCTATCTCACCCAGAAGTGTTCTGGCAGGATGCTGGGATCTCACTAGCAACACGGGGCACCTTGTCGCACACTGTCACATCCATGACAGAAACGGAATGGGGGATCTATTGACAGCTTCTCCCATCAATAAAAAGCAGCACTGGTGGAACAGCAGCAGAACGGGTGCATAATGATGGGGGAACAACATTGTCTAGTATGGGAGCCCTTTTGCAATCTCCTGGTTTGGCTGTAATGCCACTTTTGATGCGTCTGATAATCGTCATAGTCTCAGCACTAGTCTTTGGGATTCTTGTTTCTTTGGGAGTTCCCAGTTTACTGGCCACACTTGTGGAAGGCCACAGTTAGCCAAATTATTACATGTTGCCAATTATATGAAAAGGGGTTGGGAGCTGTCAGGGCTGGTAATATAAGAAGCATTGTCATAAAGGACCTGACAGGGAGATCCATCTTCATTAAAAGAAACATCAGTGATGAAGAGAAGGATATACTTAATTTGCCCTACTGCCCTAATACATTATACAATGGGCCCTCGGTATCCATGGGTTTGGTATCTGCGGATTCAAGCATCCATGGATCATTACACCACATATCTAAAACGGCACTGCCACATACCGAAAATGGTGCAACCACATACCTAAAATAGCAGTGACCATAACTGAAATGGCAGTGTCAATTGACTAATATGGGACTCAACCACCAGCATTTTTTGCTATCTGCAGGGTGTTCCTGAACTGAATCCCTGTGGATATGGAGGGCCCATTGTATAATGACACCCAATCATTACTAAATGCATTCTATGAATGAATAATAAAAATAGGAGGATACCTTAATGAAATCATCAATGACACTGACAACTTCAAAAAGAGAATATGCTCAACCCCCTACTTGAAAGAAGCTTTAACTGAATATACACTGGACTGACTATGTGACGAATGTTGCTGTCCTTGAGCAAGCAGGGATCACCAGCATTGAGGCCATGATATTGAGAACACAGCTGCGCTGGGCAGGGCACGTTTCTAGGATGGAGGACCATCGCCTCCCAAAAATACTACTCTACGGTGAACTCGCCACAGGTCAGCGTAAGAGGGGCGCTCCAAAAAAGCGATACAAAGACTCCCTGAAACAACATCTCAGGCTTGGCCAAATTGATCACCAACAGTGGTCCGCCCTGGCCCCACATCGGGAGGCATGGAGACGCACTATCCACAATGCTGCAGCCTTATTTGAGAACTCACGACGAACAAGTGTTGAAGAGAAACCACAACGCAGAAAGAATCACAACCCAAAAACATCACCCAAGGAGACCTTCTGCTGTGCTGTTTGCAACCGGACTTGTTTATCTCGGATTGGCCTTTTTAGTCATCAGCGCGCTTGCAGAAAGCGCGGGATGAGTCCTTCCTGAATCTTCGTTTGCGAAGAAAAGCCAGAGAGAGAGAGAGAGGAAACTATTTGTGTTGGGCTAATGTGAGTGTGTGCCTGGTTCATCACGTTACCTTTCTTTGGAATTTGTAATGGCCCCTCCCTAGTGTATACTTAATTTAGGAGATTATCAGACAGGAACATGAATAGTGTTCCCACAATCTCCACTCCCACCCCGCCCCACCCATGTCCCACCACAATCACCCTCCCCACTGCACTTACCTTCTCTTCTGATGACAGGGCAGCCCAGGAGTGAATGGAGCTATAACGGAGCTCCATTCACTTCCTGGAGTGAAAGCCCATGGATTCTCACGCGAAGACGTGAGCATGGGAAATTCTAAGTTAAAAAGAAAAATAACACAATAAAAGTTACACTAAGCACAAAAGCACACTTTAAAATGTACAAGTAACCTGGGGATGGTGTGTCACTTACCTAGATGTCCCTATCTCACCCAGAAGTGTTCTGGCAGGATGCTGGGATCTCACTAGCAACACGGGGCACCTTGTCGCACACTGTCACATCCATGACAGAAACGGAATGGGGGATCTATTGACAGCTTCTCCCATCAATAAAAAGCAGCACTGGTGGAACAGCAGCAGAACGGGTGCATAATGATGGGGGAACAACATTGTCTGGTATGGGAGCCCTTTTGCAATCTCCTGGTTTGGCTGTAATGCCACTTTTGATGCGTCTGATAATCGTCATAGTCTCAGCACTAGTCTTTGGGATTCTTGTTTCTTTGGGAGTTCCCAGTTTACTGGCCACACTTGTGGAAGGCCACAGTTAGCCAAATTATTACATGTTGCCAATTATATGAAAAGGGGTTGGGAGCTGTCAGGGCTGGTAATATAAGAAGCATTGTCATAAAGGACCTGACAGGGAGATCCATCTTCATTAAAAGAAACATCAGTGATGAAGAGAAGGATATACTTAATTTGCCCTACTGCCCTAATACATTATACAATGGGCCCTCGGTATCCATGGGTTTGGTATCTGCGGATTCAAGCATCCATGGATCATTACACCACATATCTAAAACGGCACTGCCACATACCGAAAATGGTGCAACCACATACCTAAAATAGCAGTGACCATAACTGAAATGGCAGTGTCAATTGACTAATATGGGACTCAACCACCAGCATTTTTTGCTATCTGCAGGGTGTTCCTGAACTGAATCCCTGTGGATATGGAGGGCCCATTGTATAATGACACCCAATCATTACTAAATGCATTCTATGAATGAATAATAAAAATAGGAGGATACCTTAATGAAATCATCAATGACACTGACAACTTCAAAAAGAGAATATGCTCAACCCCCTACTTGAAAGAAGCTTTAACTGAATTTGACCTGTTGGCTTCATGGCATAAATGTCAATCCCAATAAAAGGAATTACTCTTACTACTCTAGCCACTAATATACCTACCTCAAACTGGATCACATCCCGATCTCTTCCATTTGGAAAAGTCTTATTTAAGAAACTAGTATTAGGGAGATCATGACCTTTTACCATAGCCTGATGAGTTGATATTTGTTCAGCTCTCAGATAAAGTCCATCTGGAAAAAAATTCAGGTTATCATAAAACTGATAATTAAACAAAATAAAACCTGTGGCTTAGGAATTGCATAAACAATTGGAAGATCAACTCTTACCCTTGCTATTCTCCCTTTTAAGCTCAGTTTTGAAATGTAAACCTATTGCAGTTTGCTTGCCATTAACTAGAGTCATCTTAATATTGCAGTTGTGCCTTCTCATTCACTGGTGTTTGGTTCCAGGACCCCCCGTGGATACCCAAATCCATGAATACTCAAGTCCCATTATATGCAATGGCATAGCAAAATGGTGTCCCTTATATAAGATGTCAAAATCAAGGTTTGCTTTTTGGATTACTATTTTTTTAAGAATATTTTCAAGCCGTGAATACTTAAATCAGTGAATGCCAAATCTGTGAATGTGGAGGGACAACTGTATTTGTTTCTTTATTGCACTTATATCCTGCCTTTCCCCCAAAATGGGATTAAAAATGGGATTCAGTTGTTGTTTACTGCCCTCAAGTTGACTTCGATTTAGGGAGACCCCATGAATGAGAGACCTCCAAGTCACCCAATCCTCAACAGCCCTGCTCAGGATTTGAAGTATATTTGGAGCGTATTACTCCAATCTTGAAATCCCTTTACTGGCTGCCCATCAGTTTCTGAGTACAGTATAAGGTGTTGTAATGACCTATAGAGCCCGGCATGGCCTAGGTCCAACCTACCTAAGGGATCGCCTCCTCCCATATAATCCTTAGATCTTCTGGGAGGGGTTTATTGCAACCAATGAGATCTAGGTTAACAATAACCTTCCAGAGATCTTTTTCTGTCGCTGCTCCCAGATTATGGAATGCCTTGCTGGAAGAGATCCGTCAAGCAACCAGCTTGGAGAATTTCAAAAAAGCCATCAAAACGGATCTCTTCTGGCAGGCCTTCCTTGAATAGAATAGACCAATTTAATGGATGCATCTCCCTCTTTTTATGTTTCTTATTTTTATGTTTTTATGTTTTTATATTTGATGTTATAGTTTAAAGTCTTAGGGTAGTATTTTATATTAATGGTGAATTCGCCAATTATTTTTAAATATGTATTATTATATGTAATTTTAAGGGGGATAAACTGTTTTAAGTTATTACTGTTGCTATCGATTTGTTTGTTTTATATCCAATTGTTGTGAGCCACCTTGATTGCCTAATAGGCAAAAGGTGGGATACAAAAATAAAGTTATTATTATTATTATTATTATTATTATTAAGTCTTTGGTTAGCTGTGGCTTCTTCAACTGAGTCTCTCCATCTGGAATGCGGTCTTCATCTTTTCCTACTGCCTTATACTTTACCAAGCATTATTGTCTTTTTAAAGTGAGTCATGTCTTCTCACAATGTGTCCAAAGTACAACAGCCTCAGTTTAGTCATCTTGGCTTCTAGGGAGAGTTCAGGCCTAAAACCCAGTTAAAACATTAATTATAAAAGTTAAAAGAGAATTAAATATCAGTATTATTAAAACATGGTTAAAACAGTTAAAAACACTTAAAACATATTTATTCCGGACTAAAAACATGGAAGAAGTTGATTCCTAGGGCTCATCTACACAATCTAGGATACAATGGCTTCCTTGTTACCACAACGAAAGGGGCTGGAGTTCAGACAAGAATGCTGGCTCACAGCTGGCGCTGCTTTCCTTGCCCTTCTGGAATCGAGGAATCTGGCCCCGACGTGACCAAAGGTCCATGCATGTGACCAGCCTTGGTGATATGCTGAAGGGCCCCTTCCTGGACCTGGAAGGATAAGGGTGACCAGCAGCTGAGCTGGCCTGTCAGGACAGGCTCCTGTGGATACGCAGGGCCCACTGCATTTTTTCCTGGCAGCAGAGGAGTAAAGCAGGAATTTTCTTACAAAACTGTATCAGTCTCTGTCCTGGCTCGCCCCATCTGAGCCGCGTTTCTGCCCTGGGGGTCATAAGGACTGTTGTATCATGGGGATTACCAGTGTCGTAACATGACACTAGCTTTTCTCACAGCAACCATCATCAGTAGAAATGCTCTGGGAATTAACTTCTGGATGACACTGTAATTTGCAGGAGTTTCTGTGATCATCTGATTCATGGCTTCCATGAGCACACAGATGGAGACAGTCAAGGCTGCTTGATTGGAGAAGGAAATGCATGTCATCAACTGGCTTTGAACATTTCAGTGCTAAAGGATTATGGCTAATAACCTCTAATCCTTGTGTTTCTAAAATGCAGTTTAAAGAACAGTGTAGTCTGATATCGGAGATTTAACACAATCCTAGACAGATTCTCCATCAGTCTTCCACTTGTAGAAACTTTGGAAGAATGGGCAGGAATTCCCTGCCATTTGGCATGTTCTGCACTGGAAACCTAACTATTTGGCAATAATTTAGAATCATAGAATCATAGAATTGTAGAGTTGGAAGAGACCACAAGGGCCATCCAGCCCAACCCCCTGCCACACAGGAGAACCCACTACACTCTGAGGGAGTGGGTTCCACTTCCAAACAGCTCTTACTGTCAAAAAGTTCCTCCTAATGCTGAGGTGGAATCTCTGTTCCTGGAGCTTGCATCCACTGCTCCGTGTTCTAGTCTCTGGAGCAGCAGAAAACAAACTTGCTCCATGTTCAATGTGACACCCCTTCAAATACTTAAAACAGGGCTATCATATCACCCCTTAACTGTCTTTTTTCCAGGCTAAACATACCCAGCTCCCTAAGTCTTTCCTCATAAGGCACCATTTCCAGACCCTTCACCATTTTTGTCGCCCTCCTCTGGACACGCTCCAATTTGTCAATATCCTTTTTGAATTGTAGTGCCCAGAACTGGACACAGTATTCTAGGTGAGGCCTGACCAAGGCAGAATAGAGTGGTACTATGAAGCACAGCTCTCCCCTTCCAGCAATCACATCCCATTTGCTGTTTGGTTACCTTCTCTTGAGCCCCACCTCAACTTCTAAGCACTGAGAAAATCCCTGAAAAGTTTGTTTGTAAAGCACAGGTCTCTCAGCAACTCATGGTTCCCATGGCTATATGCCAAGGGTAGCAAATCGACACCTTCCAGATGCTTTGCCCTCCAGTTCCCAGAATCCCTGGCTATTGGCCATGCTGTTTGGACTTCTGGGAGTTCTAGTTCAGGACAAGTTACCTATTCCTGTGGTAAAGCTACCAAGTATTAGGCCAAGGCTACACGAAGGGGGGGAGGGAAGGACTGCTCCACAGTAATAGCAAGTTGCATGCCTATAGCTGAGACAGTGGCTTTGATTTGGACAAATATTAATGTTTAGTTGATTTTTTTTTTTATTGGTGCAGGTATTGGCTTTGCAAATGGTCACAGCTGGAAAGAACAGAGACGATTTGGTATAGTCACTATGCGGAATCTGGGACTGGGAAAGAAAGGGATGGAGTACCAAATTGAAGAGGAGGCCCACCGGCTTGTGGAGGCCTTTTCACAGTCAAAAGGTATGTTAGGTGTTCATGCTTGTGCAACACCCCTTCTATGGAATTTTTAATGTATGCTCTCCATACACATTGCATTGGAAATTCATGCATTTTCAGTTCCACCTGTATTCTAATATTTAAAAATTCCATCCAGTCACAATGGTCTCTCTGGCTCCACTGGGAACTCAGGCTTGTGGTATTAACAAGTAAAATAGAAAAATATTAAGATGGCTGCATGCTACTTTATTTGCAGGGCAGCCACTTGAACCTTCACTACTGATCAGTAATGCTATCTCCAGTTTGATAAGTGTTGTGAGTTTTGGATACCGATTTTCTCATGAAGATGAAATGTTCCAGAAGTTGATGGAAGGCATTGATGTTTTGGCAAGATTTGGAGTCTCCTTCTTTCATGCTGTGAGTCTTTTGTTGCTGCTGTTGTGGGCCATCAAGTCATCAAGTTGGTTCCAACATATGGTGACCCTAAGGTGACCCTATAGCTCGGGTTTTCTGAGGCTGAGAATGGTGTGACTTGCCAAGTTACCCTCCACTTTTCTGCTAGAAATACAGTGTCCCATCCCAGAATCAGCATTCGTAGACATTATCATGGTTATTAGACCATTGGAATTAGGAAGGCCTGGGTTCCAGGCTTTTCCAAGTGATAGTGTTTGGAAATAAACACCCAGTCCCAAAATAATCCATTTAGAATAAATAGACACATGCATTTAATGAGTGAATTAAGAACATAAATACCATCTGGAAAGAACTAAAATACTGTCTGTAGTTGTAATGTTCTGGCTAACTCCACTTCAGCAACACCAGCTCTCAGCAGATTCAGAAGTTTCTTAAGCAAGCAGAGTTGATTACAGTACTGTATACTGTACACAATTGTTGTCAGGACTGAAGGTGTATCTACTTACACAGTTTACTTAAAGCCCACAGGGTCCAACCATTACAAAAGCTTGCATTCCATTTGTTAACAACTCAAAACATTGTCTTCCCAGCACTGTCCCTCCTTTCCCACTCCATACCAGGCTTCCCACAAGAACGACCTTGGCTAATTCCTCCCTACTCATTATCCCTGGCTGTGAATGTACACAATCTTACTTCCCAGCACTCCCAATGTATAGTATATCCCATCATCCTTTATTGCTAAACATAACCTCTTCCAACTCAACAATTCTATGATTCTATGATTCAATGTCAAACAAGCATAGTGGGACCATGGCTGAATCATGGTCCTGACAGTAGTTGTGAAATTGTAGTAAACCTGAGTAGAAACTGTGGAATGTAGATGCATGTTATACAATACTACTTAGCATTCCTGGGCCTAAATTCTCTTACTAACCCCATCTACAGTAGACCCATTGCATTAATGGAACTTACATTAGTGTTGATTTATGAAGTCCCATTAATTCATTGAGTTTTCTTCAGGTGGGAATAGAAATAAGATTTACAGTGCAGTCCTATATATGCCAACTCAGAAGTAAGTCCCACTGTGTTCAGTGGAGCTTACGCCCAGGTAAGTGTAGGTAGGATTGGAGCCTAAGACTTTAGATGTCACCAGCATTTTTTAAAAAGCATTTTTAACTTGTCTCCCTCCCCATATATTTTGATGTAGGAAGGGAATTCTGTATTTGCTCAGAGGCCAGAAAATACCAAGACTAAAAAGTTTTAGGCTCCTGGAAAATCATATAATCTGTCTTGGAAACTCTCTAATTAACCTGGGCCTCTGTCACACTACACAATTGTGATGCTATGATTCCATTTTAATTGCTGTGGTTGTAGCCTTTGAAATCTTGGGTTAAGGAGTTTAGGGAGGGGCATCTAGAATTCTGAGCCAGAGAGCCTCCTGGGTGCCAGTTACACGACAAAAATTGTCGCGGTGCTTACCGTGACTTTGTGATCATGAATCCGTCCCTCGCTGTTTATACGATTTATGTCACTGATCTGGATATCCCGGGTGGTCCCGTGACTGATATTTACATGTCCAAAGTTCCATGGTGTTTTTTTTTTATTTTTTATTTTTTGGCTGTCAATCAAGGATGCGATTACTCATGTTTTCACAACCTCGATGACCCACTTCCTTTAGAGTTTCGTGCCACGAGTGATGCTATTGGCTGGCTGGGGGGGGGAGAGGGGGGGCAGAGGTTTGGTATTCCCCTTGCTTCTTTAAAATGTTAACCCTTCAAGCAGTGGCAGAAAGCAGATCTTTCGCTCAGATGCAGGAACAAACGAGTGCTTTCCGTTTGAAATCAAGTTGAGTGCTTTCCTTTTAAAATCAAACCGCTTGGGTTTCCCCTTGCCTCTTTAAAATGTTAACCCTTACAGCAGAGATTTAGCTGCAGAGTTTAGGTTTCAAGCCAGCTACAGACAGGCGTTTTGAAAGACACAGACACAGAGAGGGGGAATTAAAGGGTGTTCATTCGCTCAGAGGCTTGAATATTTTAATGTGCCCGTTCTGACCCTGGGAGGTGATCAAGGCAGGGGATGAATGGGCAATCCTCTGCCCACCATGATCTCTCTGTAACATGCAGTTGAGGAAAAGGTAAAGCTGAAGGGTTTGCAGTGTAGAAATCCATTTAAAAAGGTGATTGAGTACACGCGCGCGCGCACACACACATCAACCTTCGTGCAGCTGGAAGAGATGCCTTTGGTGAGGCTGGATCTGTTGAATGGGTGACTGACCCCTCCTTTTCTGGTCGCTGTTCTCTAAGCCCACCCCAGTCACCATTTCCGACCATCCCCTAGTACCGAGATATTTTGTCCCAGGCTGTTTACATTTCCTATTTTCCAAATCCTCCAGTGACTTTTTAAAAAACCAGCACAAACCGCGGGACTGGAAGTCCCGCAGGTTGAGGGATAAAAGGTGCCCCCCCCTTCCGAAAATCATGTACCCGACCCGATGTACGTGTAAACTGCCAGGGATCGACACGAATTCTTCCCGGGACATTTTCATCATGTAAATGGCACCCTGAAGTGACAAACCCCAGGATTTTATAAGATGTAGGTAAAGCAGTGCCATCATAGGACTTCCCAGCACTACACACCAACTTGATGTCTTGCAGCAATCTTGTTGTTGAAGCAAACAGGAACATACCAGTTTGGAAACAGTCACGATCACACTTCTCTGCAACTGCATTATGCTGCTCTGGTGCCCTGCTCGCTCTTTCGCACTGCCTTGCTAACCCACCTCACTACTGCATATGCTCTACTTACTGTATGCATGCCTTTTGGTTTTTTGATTTTTATTTTTTGCTGCAACTGCACAACTATGGCAAAATGATAACAATTCAATAATTAAAAGAAATGGAAAAGGAAAGGAAAACAAAGTAAAAGCATCCTCCCTCATCCTGCTTGGGAATAGCAAGGGGGGAGAGGGGAGGCGAGGAAGAGAATCATGCCCACTCACGTTACGTGGCTGCTGGAATATCAGAACTGCAGTGGAAGGGACCTTGGAGGTTTCTCATTCATAGGGTTGCCATAAGTCAAAGTTGACTTGAGGACGGTTAACAATTCGGATCATGATATTAAAGTACTAATCCAAATGGTCTGGCAGATAGACCATGTTACCCTGATACTGATAAGATTTTCTTTCTTTTTTAATCTGTAGGTATATAACTTGTTCCCATGGCTCATGAAATATCTCCCAGGACCTCATAAAAAGGCCTTGTCCTATATGGAAATGGCACTTTTGTTTGCAAAGGAGGAGATAAAGAAACACAAGGAATGCCAGGACCTGCATGAGCCTCAGGATTTTATTGATTTTTATCTACTGCAAATGGAGAAGGTAAGTATCGAGGCCTATCACAAGTAATTTTCCTACCTGAAATGAAGTCCAAATATTGTCCTATCCCAGGTAGAGCCTGCACTTTAAAGTCTGCTTGCTATAATGTTTAGACACAAACTCCTGCTAGGAATATCATTCTTCACTAATTTCATTATCAAGAGAAACAACCTGCAATTCTTGAATTTTCTTCCTGCTGCCAGAAAGTTTGTCTTTGGGATTATTCTGTGTGAAATTTGTGGGAAAATGTTGTTTCCTGCAGAGAAAATGCTGCAGTTGGGGAATTATTCTACACAAAATTCATATTGTGTAGTTTTATTTACTCAGATATTATTTTCTATGCTATTTTCTCTGCAAAATAACCATGTGCAAATTATGCCCAGAATAAATCCTGAACTGCAGAGATTCTCATCAGTCCAGGATGCTCCTCATCAGGATTCCTGATTTGTGACCACACCAAAAAGCAAAATCAATTTATAATTTAAGTGAGTTATAATTTGAATTTTTGAATAATTCGAAGAGTAACATTGCAGTTGTGTACAAATTCATGAGCTGTAGTGGGGGCATAGTGTAAAAGCAATATATTCTATAGAAGATTTTAAAGATGGTTAACACGCATAATAAATGAAGCAATTGTAGTGTGACTTTCATAAGGATAAAGGGATCAAGGAATAAATCAAATATAAAACTGGCTGCATAAACTAAATTAGCAGAAACTTTTGCTAATGAAAAGCAACACCTTTTTCACTGCATCAGCATGGAGGGAGGATGGAGCAAGCACGCCAGGATGATGACACTTGTGATACTGGGACCCGTTCACAGTACAGTCGATCTTTCACATTCGCGGGGTTTAGGTTCCCCAGACCCCGCAAATGTGAAAAATCTGCAAATAATGATTGCCTTCCCCCTCCCCGCCAAAGTGACCATGGGGCCTCCGAAGGCCCCATAGTTGCTTTCTCCGGACTCCCCAGTCCCTTCCTAGGCCTTCACAGGGCCTCAGGAGACCCTCCTGAGGCCCCGTGGATGCCTACCCGTCCCTCCCCCTCCCATCCAGGGCTTTAACGGAGCCTCCGGAGGCTCCGTGAAGGCCTACCCGTCCCTCCCCCCTCCCATCCAGGGCCTCCTCCCTCCCATCCAGGGCCTTCACGGAGCCTCTGGAGGCTCTGTGAAGGCCTACCCGGCCCTCCCCCCTCCCACCCAGTGCCTTCATGGAGCCTCCGGAGGGCCCATGAAGGCCTCCCCGGCCCTCCCCCTCCCATCCAGGGCCTTCATGGGGCCTCCGGAGGGTCTCCGAAGGCCCCGTGGAGGCCTCCCCACTCCGTCCCAGGGCCTTCATGGGGCCTCCGGAGGGTCTCTGAAGGCCCTGTGGAGGACTCCCCGGCTCTCCCCCCTGCCTTCATGGGCCTTCACGGGACCTCTGGAGGCCCCGTGTTGTGGTTTTGGGAGGGTGGGGGCCCCTCCCAAAACCGCGAATATCCAAAACCGCGAATGCTGAGTTCGCGAATGTGGAGGGGCAACTGTACTGTGATGTTGTTCTTGCAAGCTCCTTTGGGGCTTGTTTCAAGCATCTGATAATCTCCAGTGTGTTGTATTGGAAAAGTTCAGTACAGGGGAAGACTGTAGAAAAAGAGGAAGACCACACTATAGGTGGATTGAGTCAATAAAGGAAGCTACAGCCCTGAATTTGCAAAATCTTAACAGGGCTGTTAATGACAGGGTCTCATGGAAGTCTCCAATTCATAGGGTAAAAATTGACCTGACATAAACTAATAACAAGATGGGCATTTCCAGAAAGGAGGTGCTGGGAGAACTTTTTCCATTTCCCCTTTAATGCCAGTTTACAGTTTACAGTTGGTTATACAGCCCATGTCTCCCAAGTTTGGTCCATTTGGATGTGTGGCCTAAACCTGGGTTGGTTTTCAACAATGTTTCATCTGTTCTGTTATCACTAACAGAGCAAGGGTGACCCCAATTCTACCTTTAATGAAGAGAACCTGGTCCAGTGTATTCTTGACCTCTTTGCTGCAGGAACAGAGACCACTTCCAGTACTCTGCAATGGGCGCTGCTCCTCATGGTGGCTTATCCAGATATCCAAGGTAAGAGAGATCTGTCCATTTTGTTTTAAGTAAAGGCCAATATTCTACATTAGCTCCTTAATTAAGTAGATACGGCTTGGGTCCAAGCTATATGGCTTGGGTTCAAACTATTTGAAAGACCGTATCTCCCAATATGAGGTACAAGGCAGTGTATTCCACTTCCGAAGTTCTTCCTAATGTTTAGATAGAATCTCTTTTCCTCCTCCTCTGCACACATTCCAACTTCTCAATATCCTTCTTGAAATGTGGTGCCCAGAACTGGACACAGTATTCCAGGTGAGGTCTGACCAAAGCAGAATAGAATGGTACTTCCCTTGATCTAGACACTATACTCCTATTAATGCAGCCTAGAATCGCATTGGCTTTTTTAGCTGCTGCATGTCATTGCATCACTTCTTGTCCCCATTTTGACAGGGAACACAGAGGAAAATGGAGGTATTTGGAATTAATATGGAGTTCTGTGGTGCATTTGGGGGGCTTGTGTTTTTTGTTTTGTTTTTTGGGTTTTTTTGTTTTGCTTTGTTTTTGTTTTGCATATTTTCATGTGATTTGGAAGGATCTGTGTGGTTTGGGGGCAAAAAGTGCCCCCAAATGGCATTGAAAATGTTTCAGAAAATTTGGGACATTAGAGTCCTGGGGGGGGGGAGTCTGGTGGGGGGGGGCTCAGAGGCCACAACAATAGGTTCCAAGGGCCACACATGGGTGGCAGGCTGCACTTTGACACTTTCTGATTTAATCCAATTCCTGCCAGTATAGGAATCCATAGTGAAAGCACCCTGAGATGTGGCCATCTAATCTCTCTTTAAAAACTTCCAGTGAGGGAGAGTCTACTACCTTCCAAGGTAGTCAGTTCTACTCTCTAACAAGAAGTATAATGTGCTTTGAAATAGTATCCTTCGGGTCCATTGTTGGAAGAAATACCATTTCTACTAGTTTTATCTGGTGTAATATACGGCATTAAAAATCTCCCCCTAAAATGCTTGGTAGACCTCATGACAACCCTGTAAGGTAGGCAGGTGGATTTTTAAATCTCTCCTCCCCCTTCCACACTTTTCCCGGAATTGCTGAGGGTGACTTGCCCTGTTGCTCTGCCACGCCACCGCCGCCAGTTGACTGCCTGGGTCCTGTCATAGGCAACCCACTGCCACTGCCAGGTGCCTGCCTGGTTCCTGTTGCTGGTGGCCCATTGCCACAACCAGTTGATGGTCTAGGGCCTGTCGCAACAGTGGTGTCTCACCATTGCCACCAGTTAACTGCCTGGGTCCCATTGCAGATGGCCTGTTGCTGCTGCTTCCGCCAGTTGACTGTCTGGGTCCCAATTTGGGCCACAGACTAAGTGGCAGGAGTGGATTGTGAGGCACAGAGAGAATTTGCATATGTGTGGCGATTGGTTGGGTGTGTATCCTGAGCAGCAAATCAGAATATTGGGAAAGACAACATACCCCAAAGATATATACATCTCTCTCTCTCTCTCTCTCTCTCTGGCTTTTCTTCACAAATGAAGATTCAGGAAGGACTCATCCCGCGCTTTCTGCAAGCGCGCTGATGACTAAAAAGGCCAATCCGAGATAAACAAGTCCAGTTGCAAAAAGCACAGCAGAAGGTCTCCTTGGGTGATGTTTTTGGGTTGTGATTCTTTCTGCATTGTCATTTCTCTTCAAGATTTGTTCGGCGTGAGTTCTCAAATAAGGCTGCAGCATTGTGGATAGTGCGTCTCCATGCCTCCCGATGTGAGGCCAGGGCAGACCACTGTTGGTGATCAATTTGGCTGAGCCTGAGATGTTGTTTCAGGGAGTCTTTGTATCACTTTTTTGGAGCGCCCCTCTTACGCTGACCCGTGGCGAGTTCACCGTAGAGTAGTATTTTTGGGAGGCGATGGTCCTCCATCCTAGAAACGTGCCCTGCCCAGCGCAGCTGTGTTCTCAATATCATGGCCTCAATGCTGGTGATCCCTGCTTGCTCAAGGACAGCAACATTCGTCACATAGTCAGTCCAGTGTATATTTAGGATTGTGCGTAGACAGCGCTGATGAAAGCGCTCGAGGATCTATATATATGTGTGTATATATATATATATATATATATATATATATATATATATATTCTTGCTGTTTCTTGGAGGTATACACTGCAAGGACTGAAACACAATTCAATATTAAGTGTCATGACAAAATAGCCACAGTGCAGGTAGTCTCCATCGCATTCCATAGCTTGATTGTTTTCCAGGTTGCTTTAATCAAACTACATAGAGGTTCCTGCCTATTTCAAAGCCCCTCATTGGTAGGAGAGGGCTGGACACATCTTCACCCATAGCCCCACTCCCCAGTGCCTCAGAAATACCTATATTGGTGGTGCTGCATAGCTTCTAAGGTAGGTTTTCAGGGGTCCTTTTGGTTATTGCGATGGTGCAAAAAACCATAAACATGAATTTCAAAACTGACAATATCATAATCCAGCTTTCAACATTGTAAATACAGAAGGATACACTATGTTACAATAAATATTAAATATCATAACAAAATAGTCACAGTGCCAGTACACTTTATCAATCCCTGAAGCTCAGTTGTTTTCCAGATTGCTTTAATATAACTCTCTCTCTCTCTCTCTCTCTGTGTGTGTGTGTGTGCCTTCAGTTGCCTGTCTACTTGTGGATTTAATAGGGTTTTCTTAGGCAAGGAATACCCATAGATGTTTTTTCCAGCTCCTCCTCTGAAATATCACTTACATGTGGAATAATTGCATGTGAAATGGATCTAGGAGTCTTAGTGGACCACAAGCTGAACATGAGTCAGCAGTGTGATGTGGCAGCTAAACAAGCCAATGAGATTCAAGGCTGCATCAATAGGAGTACAGTGTCTAGATCAAGGGAAGTACCAAAGTACCACTCTATTCTGCTTTAGTCAGACTACACCTGGAATACTGTGTTTGGTTCTGGGCACCACAATTCAGGAAGGATATTGAGAAGCTGGAACATGTCCAAAGGAGGGTGACCAGGATGGTGGGAGGTCTGGAAGCTATGCCCTATGAGGAGTGGCTTAGGCAGCTGGGTATGTTTAGCCTGGAGAAGAGAAGGTTAAGAGGGGACATGATAGCCATGTTGAAATATTTGAAGGGATGTCATCCTGAGGATGGAGCAAGCTTGTTTTCTGCTGCTCCAGAGGCTAGGACACGGAGCAATGGGTTCAAGTTACAGGAAAAGAGATTCCATCTAAACATTAAGAAGAACTTCTTGACCATAAGAGCTGTTTGGCAGTGGAATGCACTGCCTCGGAGTGTGGTGGTGTCTCCTTCTTTGGAGGTTTTAAAGCAGAGGCTGGGTGGCCATCTGTCAGGAATGCTTTGATTGTTTATCCCTGCATGGCAGGGGGTTGGACTGGATGGCCCTTGTGGTCTCTTCCAGCTCTGTGATTCTATGTAGAATACATGTCTGTCAGTGACTGACTTTCCTGAGATTAAAAATTATTTCCAGAATAAAGCTTCCTTTCTCACGGTTTCTTCCAGAAAGGGTCTACAAAGAGATGGAAGACGTATTGGGTTCCTCTCACTCAGCCTGCTACCAAGATCGGAAGAAACTGCCTTACACCAATGCTGTGATTCATGAGGTCCAGCGGGCCAAATACATCTTACCAGTTGGGGTCCCCAGACAGTGTTCAAAGGATTTGAACCTGCTTGGTTTTCACATTCCAAAGGTACGAAAGACTGGTATGGTTTCAATCCCATAGCCAAAAAGCAACGGACATCCAAGGGTGGCACTTCAATAGATGTATCTACACAAGAACCTTCTCTGCAGGGCAAAAATCACAGGGGCAAGAATTCCCACTCTGTAACCCCCCCCCCCACAAAAGTTCAAGAAAACTTAGCATGGCAAGTGGAAGTGATGGTCTGGGTGAAGGCTTGAAATCCAAACACTTGTAAACAGCCTTATTAAAATAAATAACATATATTTAATGGGTGACCACTTTGGAGGCCCATTACTTCTCTCAGAACAATAGGCTAAAACCAAGGCCATTTGTAAAATGAAAATCCTCTTGGTTTTTTCTCTATCTATGTCCCATACACACCTGGGGAGTGGTGGGAGAGCATCCACATTATCTGTGCTTCCCTCCTTAACTGTATTTGTTACCTCCACACCTGGAAGGTGAGAGTCTGAAGTCTTTCCATTCTGGAACCTGCTTGTTCTAAAGGACCTGCCATGCTGTGGATATGAACATTTATAATAGCATGTGCAGATCTCACCCAAAGCATCCTTCCTGTCTGAGATGAAGGACAAGATGGTACTTTGGGGAGCACAGGGTAGGGCGTGTGTCACAAACAGATCTGTCCTTTAACACTTTATTGCTGCTTAGACAGACAGACAGACAGACACCTCAACATCTGCTGACCAAAGTAATTGCCTCATTCTACCTAACAGTAGGGTTGGCTTGAGATCAAAATCACTGCAATAGTTTAAGACACCAAGCTCGGGCATCTCTCCAGTAACCCTAAGATTCTCTTCAAACATGTCTTCCTCTACTCCTACTACTGGAACTCAATCTCTCTTTGTTCACGAGATGTACAGTAAGAGAAAGCAGCAAAGAACATGGTAGTAGGTGGCATCCCTGGCAGTTTGATGGTTTCAGTGGGCTTCAGTACTTAGCCTAATGGTGTTCAATAGTAGTGTTTAATATCTTGGACAGAACCTTTTAAAGTTTAAGCTAAATCTGGAGCAGAATTACTGAGATGGGAATGTCAAGCCACTTCAGTGTGTGTGTGTGTGTGTGTGTGTGTGTGTGAGAGAGAGAGAGAGAGAGAGAGAGAGGTGCAGGGGTAAGGAAATATGGGGGTGTAGATGCATTCTGAGTCCCCTTTTCTTTTCCTTTCAGAAAACCCTTGTTGTTACAGATCTGAATTCTGTTCTTTGTGATCCCAAGCAATGGGAGACTCCTGGCAAATTCAACCCAAACCACTTTTTGGACAAGGAGGGGAATTTTATTCCTAGAGAAGAATTCTTACCATTTGGAGCAGGTAATTGTGGAATAAATATATGGTCACTTTCTGTGGTTTCCTTTAAAGAGTTGTGTATGCTTTCAAGTTGTTTCTGACTTATAGTGACCTTAAGGCAAACCTATCATGGAGGTTTCTTGGCAAGATTTATTCAGAGGGGTTTTTTCTTTGCTCGCCTCTGAGGCTGAGAGAGTGTGACTTGCCCAAAGCCACCCAGTGGGTTTCCAAGGCTGAGAGAGGATTTGAACCCTGGTCTCCAGAGTCATAGTCCAGCAGTCAGGGAAACTCATGCCCCCCACCCCACCCAACCCCACCCCAGCATTCTTTATCAGAAGAGGAACCAGACTTAGGAGTGGAGAAGTCACAGCAGAGGCCTGATAGCCAGCCAAACCCTCCCTCAGTGATGCAGGTCATGTTGGGTTCAGAGCAGGATAGGAGCTGGAGAACAGCCCCCCTCCCAGTTCTAGAGAAAGGTGGAAGCTCAGGTATCTGGCCCAGACCATAGATGAAGTGAGAGTCTGCAATCAAAGCATCAGGAGGAGCACAGCTGTGGAATGCTCTCCTTAAATACTGCCTGTGATCAAGGCATTGGTTGAAGGTGCCACCTATAAAACGCACTTACAAACACCATCTGCCTCATTGACAACACCTTCAGTCCCCCTTAAGTGCTCAGCTTATCAAGTTTCTGCTGATGCATTTACTGCTCCCGGACTGTTTAGCTTCTCCCTGGAAACCTGACTCCGATTTACAGCTTTCTTGACCCTGGATTGCTTGACAGACTATTTTTTGCTCCTGGCAGCAGTTACTGGCTCTTGGCTCCCAACTGACAATGGCTTTTGGACTCTAGGCTTCTGATGTGTTCACAGTTAAGAGAAGAAGAGAAACCATGTTTTTAAGGAAGAAGTTTGAGGATGGGACATTTGGGAAAGTCTTTCTTGGGTAATCTGTCCTATTTCCACCACCACCTCAAGACTGAAACCAATTGCTGACCAAAGCAGGTAGTGGAGATGTGATAATGGGGGATTGCATCTCCCATTATCCTGCAATTCAGCGATCAGGTAGCTGCAAACTCAACAATCAGGTAAACAAAGGGTTAATGACTGTAGACTTAACTGGAGCTCTGGAGGAGAGGTACCACCTCCAGGTCAGTGTCAGCAATGGCATCAGTTCATCTGAGGCAGGACTGACCAATGAGAACTGCCAGAGTGGTAATTTCAAATAAAACTATACCTGCTTTGTGTGAGCACATGGCTTGAGTCAGACCATGAGGTTTGAGAGACAAAGGAGGGTCTGGGACACAGGCACTAGGCTCAGAGCTGAACAATGGAGGCAGATGTTGAGCCAGTCCTGAGATGGCCCAGTCAGCTCACAACCTCCTTGGAATTCAAGGACTGAATCCTGCACACTGGACTTCACAGTTTGTGAGCAGAGTTTAGGAACACTTCTTAGTTAGATGCGTCAGGGCATTTTCTTTGATTTTGTACTTTGGCCAAATGTAACTGAATGTAACTGCATACTTTACTATTCTGTAATTTAAGCCTGGACCTCAAGAAAGAAGTGCTTTCTTCATTAAATGATTTGCCTTAAGCCTTGCTTGAATAAAAATAAGCTTTACTAATCTTCCTATAACTAATGCCTTCATGCGCCTATTCTTGGTCATTGCTACATGGGCTCTCTTTCTCTGGGGAAAGAGCGAGGAGTGGGTACAATTCTGCAGTGGCAGGGGGTTCCAAAGTCCCTGTGGTCTCCTTTTGGTCCACAGTAAAGGGCTATGAAAATCAAGAGCTGGTGGTGGTGTTCACAGAAGAGAGACATAGTTTCTGGGATTTCCAGGCTAGAGAGATCCTGAGAGTGTATCTCAGGAGGATCAGCTTAGGAGTTCTCAGCAGAAGCACTCTTGAGCTGATCACAAACATGTCCAAGCCTCGCCTCTCAAGTGTGTGCCTATGTGCATACACGGATGTGTGTGTTAGGGGCTGCGTGACATGGTGGCAGTGGTGAAAATGGGTGGAAAGGACTCTATCCCACTTAATGCTTTCTCCTTATTTCCTCTTGCAGGGGCTCGAGTGTGTCTGGGGGAGCAGATGGCGAGGATGGAGCTCTTCCTTTTCTTCACGCACCTGCTAAAGGCATTCAGATTTCAGCTGCCAGAAGGAGTGAAGGAACTCAATCAAGAACCTGTAGTTGGAGTATCAATGCATCCCCACCCTTATAAACTCTGTGCTGTTCCCCGCAATAGTTTATGATAAAAGAAATTTTAAACACTTTATGGTAGTTTATTTATTATTGTACATTTTCCTGTCATTCCTCTTCTAGTTCTCTGACAGGCTGCCATAACTTGATTATTGTTTAGATTCAATCTGCACTAAGAAGTTACCCAATCTGCTGGAGCTTTGGGTTCAACCCTTGTGTAACTAAGTACTTGTCTACATGATGAAAATACTCCTCACAGAATTTGCAGAGAATACAATATGTCCGAATGTGATTCACGGTATTCAGAGGGAGAGGGGCTAAAAATGCCACAAACTGCACAGTAAAAGGATTCAGTTTTCCCCAGAGCTTCCTGGAAAATGTGTGTAGATGTCCATTTTTGGACATGTGGCTGTCTGATTTCACATCAATGCACATTTTCACTCAACTTCCGTTTATGAGCGTGTATGCCCGCTCAGTCATAATGAATGCAAATATGTGCAGAAATGTGAAGACAAATCAACTTTGATGTGAATGAATGAAAATGTGCACCTACTCTCAGTAAACTTTTGTGTCTAAACAAGCCCTAAAACATTGTTACCTAGGACTGAGTTTAAATGGTTCCTCTCTCTCAAGTTATCACACTCATTTCCATGTGATGAATTTGCAAGATGGATTGTTACTTTTTATAGATCTGGTGCAACACCTCTATGTAAAAGCTGGCTCAGATTAATTGTATCCTACCATTATAGACAAGAATTTGGTGGCAGAAAGTAGGTACATGGGCTTATACTCAGGAAGTGGTTTGTTACATGGACTTGAAACTTGCAGCCCCCTATGAGAATTCTGGCCTTCCTACAGTAATTAAAATTCCTTCAGTCCTCAAATTTCTAGCATTGCAGCAACTTCAAACTTCAGTTGAACATTTAGAAGTATAGTTTGGGCTTCCATAGAAAAAGAGCATGCAAAGTTAACAAAGGAAATGTTAACACAGAAAGCACAAGCACTATAGTTGTTACCAATCGTCAATGGAGATTTTCAGACGCCTCTTGCTGTGCAAGCAGCCTCCAGAGCAGTAACAAGGCTGCTGCACAGCAAGGGGTCCATTTTGGATGACGTCGTTTCTCTCTTGGCGTTGTCCGTGACTGTTGCGGCTAGCATTGAAGGCGGCCGCGCTGTTTTTTACTCACGGACAACTTCCGTGAGTGAAAAACAGCGCGGCCACCTCCAATGCTAGCCGCAAGTCACGGATGACGCCGAGAGAGAAACGGCGTTGTCCAAAATGGACCCCTTGCCGCGCAGCAGCCTCGTTACTGCTCCGAAGGCTGCTTGCCTGGCAAGAGGCATCTGAAAGTCTCCAATGTCTCACTTTGCAAATCAGAGGAGTTACAGTCCAGGTCCACTGCCCTGAACCAACAAGAGATAAAGGCAGCTTGGTCAGATCAATTGAAAGCCAGGTCTAATTGAAGCTCCCTGCTCTGCAGCTGTTTGTTTTTGCAAATTAATCTGGGGTTCAGCAGGGGGCAGCTTCCAAAAGGGGGAAAAAAAAACTACTGTGCTTAGCACTGCAAGGAAATGGCATGCAGCAAGTGTTAGACTGATTAGATATTTTAAGTGCCTGCATATATGCCCTACCTTGCCTCGCCTTGGCATTCCCCACCTTGGTACTATCTTTCCATGGGGTTGGGATTGCATGCTCCTGTGTGGCAAGAGGATATGCTGCTGGTAGCACTGCTTCTGGTAAGGTCTCCCACATCAAATAGGATTGATTTTGACTTATGGTGACCCTATGAATGAGCAACCTCCAAGTCACCCTGTTATCAACAGCCCTGCTCAGTCCTTGCAGACTCAGGGCTGTGGCTTCCTTGATTGAGTCTATCCATCTGTAATGCGGTGTTCCCCTTTAATTCATCTTCTACTGCCTTCCACCTTACCAAGCATTATTCTCTTTTCATGATACCTCTAAAGTACAACAGTCATAGAATCATAGAACCATAGAGTTAGAAGAGACCATAAGGGCTATCTAGCCTGACCCCCTGTCAAGCAGGAATACACAATCAAAGTATTCCTGACAGAAGGCCATCCAGCCTCTAAGAACCTCCAAAGAAGGATCCGTTGGTTAAATGGGGACAGAATCTTGGTCAACCAATTGAGTTAAAAAATGGGAGGAATTTTGGCAAAAAACTATTAAGTATACAGCATGTCAGGATCTGAGGGAAAACGGTATTAGGATGTTTTACAGATGGTACCTAACTCCTGATAAAATAGCTCAAATATATAATGGTTCCAGTAATAAAGGCTGGAAGTGCAAGTCACAGATAGGTACATTTTACCATGCCTGGTGGTCCTGTGAGAAAGCCCACAAATTTTGGATAATGATACATACCAACATTGAGAAAATACTAAAGACACAATTTCAGATGAGTCCTGACATTTATTATGTATGTTCAACAACGAAATAGAGAAAAGATTTGGTAATTTTTTTTTTTACATGATAGTACCACCTACGACTCCTCGAACGCTTTCATCAGCGCTGTATACACACAATCCTAAATATACACTGGACTGACTATGTGATGAATGTTGCTGTCCTTGAGCAAGCAGGGATCACCAGTATTGAGGCCATGATATTGAGAACGCAGCTGCGCTGGGCAGGGCACATTTCTAGGATGGAGGACCATCGCCTCCCCAAAATAGTACTCTACGGTGAACTCGCCACGGGTCAGTGTAAGAGGGGCGCTCCAAAAAAGCGATACAAGTGAAACAACATCTCAGGCTCGGCCAAATCGATCACCAACAATGGTTCACCCTGGCCTCACATCAGGAAGCTTGGAGAAGCACTATCCATAATGTTGCAGCCTTATTTGAGAACTCACGCCAAACAAGTCTTGAAGAGAAAAGGCAACGCAGAAAGAATCACAACCCGGAAACATCACCCAAGGAGACCTTCTGCTGTGCTTTTTGCAACTGGGCTTGTTTATCTTGGATTGGCCTTTTTAGTCATCAGCACACTTGCAGAAAGCACGGGATGAGTCCTTCCTAAATCTTTGTTTGTGAAGAAAAGCCAGAGAGAGAGAAAGACTGCCAGACTAATTTATGCTTGTTATTGGAAATCCAGATTATCAGACACTCTTAATATGGCATTACACGAATGCCAGGAGATCACCAGGAGATTGCCAGAAGATTGCCAAAGGGCCAACTTTTCAGATGCCGTTGTTCTCATCCCATGCTGGTTCCGTGCTGCCCCCATTTCTTCTTATTCACGGCTTAAGCCGTGAATAGATTGCCTGGTCTGTTCCTGTCATGGAACAATGGGTGAGCGAAAAGGAGCCCCGTTATGTTGGTGCGATGCCACCTGCAAGTGGTAGATCTGTGCTGAACACTTTTGGGTGCAATCGGGACAAGGAGGTAAGTGACACCCCCCCCCCGGGTTACTTTGAATTTTTTAGAGTGTATTTCTGCTTGCTGTCATTTTTAAACATGTATTTTGCTTTTTATTTTTAAATTTCCCGTGCGCTTGTTCTCTCGTGAGAATTGCTGGGAATTGATACCAGGAAGTGAATGGGGCTTTGTTTGAGCTCCATTCACTCTGTTTGAGGGAAGGGGGCAGTTGGACAATTATGGTAAGTGTGAAACGGGGGGGTTGTTATCGTGCTGGGATGGGGATGGGAGGGGGGTTGTATAGTATATAGTGAGATGGGGACCCTTTTTTGGTCCCTGTCTGATAATCTCCTCTCATATCCTCTGTAGAAGAGTGGTCTATTAAATTAATGGAAATAGTTTATTTAGATAATGTGACCCAAATAATAAAAGAGGGAAATGTAAGTACATTTGAGAGAGATTGGGAATTACTAAAGTCACAGCTCAAAGAAATTTGGGGGTGAATGGGCTAGCATAGGTTATCTTGGCTGATTAATAATACAAAACAAAGTTGTAACCTCTGCTTCAATTTCAGCATAGCTTTGATGTTGCTGTTATAATCAAATGGTAAATTGAAGTAAGGACAATAGGAAAGATAAGAGTTTAACTTTTTGCGATAACTTAGTGGAAAGTATAGAATGAAGTAAAATTATATGATGAAAGAAGATAATTATTGATTATGGATTATTGATATTTCACCATCAATAACTTGATAGAATCTACTATAATGTATATTGTATAATGTATGGGAGATGAATTTTGTGTAAATAGTAGATTATATGGTAACTGTTAGATTGGTTGTTTGGACTGTATGTAATTTTTCTTTTTAATTTGTTCGGTAAAAGAGTATTAAAAAAGACCTCTAAAGAAGGAGACTCTGCCACACTCTGAGGCATTGCATTCCACTGCTGAACAGCTCTTATTGTCAGGAAGTTCTTCCTAATGTTTAGGTAGAATCTCTTTTCCTGTAGTATGAGCTCCATGTTCTAGTCTTTGGAGCAGCAGAAAACAAGCTTGCCCCATCCTCAGTATGACATCCCTTCAAACATTTAAAAAAAGTTATAATGTCACCTCTCAACCTTCTCTTCTCCAGACTAAACATGCCCAGCTTCCTAAGCTGCTCCTCATAGTGGTTACCAGACCCCCCACCATCCTGGTCATAGAATTGCAGAGTTGGAAGAGACCACGAGGGCCATCCAGTCCAACCCCCCTGCCACGCAGGAAATCACAATCAAAGCATCCCCGACAGATGGCCATCCAGCCTCTGTTTAAAGACCTCCAAGGAAGGAGACCCCACCACGCTCCGAGGGAGTGTGTTCCACTGCCGAACAGCTCTTACTGTCAAAAAGTTCCTCCTCATGTTGAGGTGGAATCTCTGTTCTTGGAGCTTGCACCCATTGCTCCGTGTTCCAGTCTCTGGAGCAGCAGAAAACAAGCCTGCTCCATCCTCAGCGTGACATCCCTTCAAATACTTAAACAGGGCTATCATATCGCCTCTAAACCGTCTTTTTTCCAGGCTAAACATACCCAGCTCCCTAAGTCTCTCCTCATAAGGCATTGTTTCCAGACCTTTCACCATTTTAGTTGCCCTTCTCTGGACACGCTCCAATTTGTCAATATCCTTTCTGAATTGTGGTGCCCAGAACTGGACACAGTATTCTAAGTGAGGTCTGACCAAGGCAGAATAGAGTGGCACTATTACTTCCCTTGATCTAGACACTATACTTCTATTGATACAGCCCAAAATCGCATTGGCCTTTTTAGCTGCCGCATCACACTGTTGGCTCATGTTCAACTTGTGGTCTACTAGGACTCCTAGATCCCTTTCGCACGTAGTCTCATTCAGCCAGGTCTCTCCCATCCTATATTTATGCATTTCATTTTTCCACCCTAAATGCAGTACTTTACATTTCTCCGTATTGAATTTCATTTTGTTAGCTTTGGCCCAGCTCTCCAGTCTATCCAGGTCATTCTGAATTTTGATCCTGTCCTCTAGGGTATTAGCTACTCCTCCCAATTTGGTGTCATCTGCAAATTTGATAAGTATGCCCCTAATTCCCTCATCTAAGTCATTGATAAAGATGTTGAATAGCACTGGGCCCAGGACAGAACCCTGTGGCACCCCACTGGTCACATCTTTCCATGACGAAGAGGAGCCACTGCTGAGCACCCTTTGGGTTCAGCCGGTCAACCAATTACAAATCCATTGAACAGTTAACTTGTCTAGCCCACATTCTACAAGCTTGTTTGCAAGAATGTCATGGGGAACCTTGTCAAAGGCCTTACTGAAATCAAGGTATGCAATGTCCACAGCATTCCCTTCATCTACCAAGCTGGTAACTTTATCAAAAAAAGAGATCAGATTAGTCTGGCATGACTTGTTTCTCTGAAACCCATGTTGACTTTTTGTGATTATGGCATTGCCTTCTAAATGTTCACAGACTCTCTGTTCAATGATCTGCTCTAGAATCTTCCCTGGTATTGATGTCAGACTAACTGGACGATAGTTGTTGGGATCCTCTTTTTTCCCCTTTTTGAAGATGGGAACAACATTTGCCCTCCTCCAGTCTGCTGGGACTTCTCCTGTTCTCCAGGAGTTCTCAAATATTATTGCCAATGGCTCTGAGATTATATTTGCCAGCTCTTTTAATACTCTTGGATGTAGTTCATCTGGTCCTGGAGATTTAAATTCATTTAGATTAAGAAGGTATTCCTGTACTACCTCTTTACTTATTTTGAGCTGGATTTCCCCTATTGTGTCCTCTGTTCCATTCTCCTCAGGTTGGTCCTCCTTTTCCTTTTCTGAAAACACTGAGGCAAAGAAGGTGTTGAGTAATTCTGCCTTTTCTCTGTCCCCTGTTAGCATTTTGCCATCTTCTCCACGTAGCGGCCCTATCATTTCCTTCTTCCTCCTTTTGCTGCGGACATACCCAAAAAACCCCTTTTTATTGTTCTTAACCTCCCTAGCAAGCCTGAGCTCATTCTGCGCTTTAGCTTTTCTGACTTTACTCCTACACGTGTTCGCTATCTGTTTGAATTCTTCTTTGGTGATTTCCCCCCTTTTCCATTTCCTATACATGTTCCGTTTAAAACTTAGCTCCATTGAAAGTTCTTTAGTCATCCATCCTGGTTTCTTGAGACACCTCCCATTTTTCTTCCTCAATGGTACTGTTTGAAATTGTGCCTTCAGTATCTCCCTTTTGAGAAAGTCCCATCCGTCTTGAGGTCCCTTCTCTTTTAGTATTCTTGACCATGGGATCATCCCCAGTATTTCCCTGAGTTTATTGAAATCAGCTCTCCTAAAGTCAAGAATGCGTGTCTGACTATGCCTGGCTTCTCCTTTCCATTGTATAACAATCTCCAGGAGAATATGATCACTCTCACCTAAGGATCCCACCACTTGCACCCCATTAACCAGGTCGTCTCTGTTGGTTAGGATCAGATCTAAAATAGCTGACCCCCTTGTTGCCTCTTCCACCTTTTGGACCATGAAATTGTCTTCCAGGCATGTAAGGAATTTGCTAGACCTTGTAGTTTTGGATGAGTTAGATTGCCAGCAAATATCAGGATAGTGGATGAGTTAGCTGGAGAAGCTGGACACATTCCAGCTTCTCAATATCCTTCCTGAATTGTGGTGCCCAGAACTGGACACAGTATTCCAGGTGAGGTCTGACCAAATCAGAATAGAGTGGCACTATTACTTCCCTTGATGTAGACACTATACTCCTATTAACGCAGCATAGAATCACATTGGCTTTTTAGCTGCTGCATCACACTGCTGACTCATGTTCAGCTTGTGGTCCACTAAGGAGATTTTCAGACCGCGTTTCAGCGTGCCTAGGGCGGGAGGAACTTTCGGGAGAGGGACGGCGATCTTGCGCAGCAGGGGGGTGTTTTCGGACGCCGTTGTCCCTCTTCCGAAACCAACCGTGTCACTTCCGTGAAGCTTTGGAAGCCTCAGCGCCATATTTTAATCACGGGCAACCTCAAAGGCAGAAGTGGGCAGCTGGCTGGCATGCTTCCCACTGCAGATTCAAATGTATTGTGTACATTTGTGACCATGGATATGGAGGGCCCACTGTAATTTAGCAGACAAAAAAATATTAAATAATTTATCATTAATGCTGGGAAGTGGCCACTAGATGGTGCCAAAGTTGCTTAAGGATCTCTGCCCTTTATTAAAGTAATAATAAAAAAATAAAATAAAATTCTAGAGCAGCTGTGCTTAATATAGGCTAAAATCCAAAGTCCACCTTTATTGTCTCAAATTGGAGGGGCAAAATTAATCATGCTAGTTTTCAGAGCCCACTATATTTTTCATCAGGCATGGATGATTAAAAAACATAAATCATGAATAGGTAGAAAGGTGATGCTGAAGTCGAAGGCTTTCACGGCTGGCATCCATAGATTTTCCTTGTTTTTTTCCCCCCAGGTTGTGAGGCCATGTTCTGGAAGAGTTTATTTCTGATGTTTCGCCTGCATCTGTGGCTGGCATCTTCAGAGGTGATGCTGGTTAGAGTCACAGGTCTTCTTCTTGCTTGCTTGAGATATTAAGAGAGAGAGGATCTATGTAGACTAAAGATTTTGGCCACCTTCCCTCCCCCTGTGGTGACACGGAACAAAAGTAGTACAGTTGTCCCTTCATATTTGCTGGGGTTTGGTTCCAGGACCCTCTGTGGAGGCCAAAATCCGTGAATACTCAAGTCCCATTATATGCAGTGGCATAGCAAAATGGTGTCCCTTATATAAGATGGCAAAATGAAGGTTTGTTTTTTGGATTATTATTTTTAAAGAATATTTTCAAGCCGTGAATACTTAAATCTGTGGATACCAAATCTGTGAATATGGAGGGACAACTGTAAAAGAGAACAATAAAACCCCCCAACTCCATTTGAAGCCACAATGTATCTCCCTTTAGGTACTGCATCAATCTTTGTCCTGTGTTTCCATCAGGAAGCCTCCAGACTGTCAGGCATGGAGGGGAATTCAGGGGTGGTAACAGGCAAGTCACGCCTTTATCTGCATCCCTTAGGTCAGTGGCTTTTAAACTTTTCTTTATCAGGGACCCCCTTTAAATATATGTTGTTGTCGTGGACCCTCAAGACTTAACTCAAGATTTAAAACCCTAATAATCACAATAATAATAATAATAATAATAATACTATACAATTACACCATCCATTAAATTTTCCCTCAGAAGTACTGGAGGGGGAGGGAAGACTTTTATCCTGCTTCTTCCTGCAAGTTTATGGCTGGAGTGGATTGAATGGCAATGGGCAGGCTAAGGCAGCCAGCCAGGCTTTGCCTTGGCTCCTGTCATGTGGCAGCTCCACTGCAGGGAGGAGGTGGGCCAAGCAGCCTTCAACCCTGTGAGGACATCACAGACCCCTGGGGAGCCCCAGACCACAGGTTAAGAACCACTGCCTTGAGTAATCCAGTCAGACTGCCTCCCAGTTGGCCCAAGTGGCTCCTCAGAGGGAAGTCTCAATCTATGAGGCTTCCCCTTCTTTGCTCTGGGTTGGTGGGCTTGTCCAACCAGCTCCAGAACTAGAGACGCCCTCTGTGGCAGAGGTGGGCAAAGCACCTCAGATAAAAACACCAAGAATTTAAAAATTCACCCCAAGTCCCCTAAAATGGCTCAAATCTGCTATCCCAGTGACAGGAGAGAAGTGGCAGGAGATCCTCTACAGCAGTGATTTGTTACCCAGATTACTGAGGTTCATGGAAATTCACATGTGTCTACCAAAAATCAATATTTCTGTGGGGAGCAAACCTTGAGTCCTTGCATTTGGGAGGCCCTGGCAGGAAAAGGTACATAAATCAACAGTATAAAACAAGATGCAACAGCAGATGGCACAGTCATGGCAGGGAGAAGGAAGAATGTCTAACTGCCGCCTGGAGCTTCCAACCATAGCCTCCCCATCTCCTGAATCTTCGATCCCATGGCAAACTCTGGGTGGCGGAGGCAAGCTCAGCATCAGGGGGAGTTGGACCCACTGACACTTAGACAGTGGCTGTAGGCAATCTTCTCCCCTCTCTCATTCCTCCCTCCTTGCAAACAAATGAGCAGTGGCCCCTCCTCAATGACTGAGTTCTTCTTGGTCTTTTCTATGTCTCTTCTCTAGGAGGTCTGTCTATTAAATAATGAGACTGTGTTTCTACCTTTCAGACAAATCATGGAGAACTGATTGTGAACGCTTGAGTGCTGACCTTGAACATGCATGACAAGCATCAACTCTCTCGGCTGCTCAGGTAATTGTCAGTTGTCATTTAAAGCAGCTTTGTTGTCTGTTGTGTGCTGGGGAAATGCTAAGTTTAAAAGTCGAGCAACATGTCAATTTGAAATGTTCAGTAAAATTGAACAAAACACCAACAGAATATTTTCAAATGCTTATTGAGGGTTACAGGGAAGACTGCATGTCTCATGTGTGTGTGTTTGAGTGGCACAAAAGATTCAGAGAAGGACGTGAGAATGTGGAAGGTGATGAATGCCCTGGACAACCTTCCACTTCAAGAACCGAAGAAATTGTGGTAAAATATCAGCCAGATCATTCAAGGAGACCACCAACTTAGTGTCCGAATGATAGCTGAAGCCCTGAACATTGACAAAGACAATGCATGGAAAATTTTGCCTGAGGATCTCAACATGAGAAAAGTTTGTGCCAAGACGGTCCCTAGGGTTCTCACACCAGAGCAAAAAGAGTGCTGCAAGGAAATTTGCGCTGACATTCTGCAGCAACTTGAGGCAGAACCAAACCTTTTTCAAAAAATCATCACTTGTGATGAAACCTGGATCTTCCAGTATGATCCCAAGACAAAACAACAGTCAATGCACTGGAAAACACCATCCTCATCAAGAATGAAAAAAGCACATCAAAGCAAGTCCACATTCAAAGCCAGGCTCATTGGTGTTGTCTTGTTTTTACAGCAAGGGCATAATTTTGGCAGAATGGGTTCCAGAAGGCAGAACAGTGAACCAGCATTATTATAAGGAAGGTTTGACAAAGCTGAGAGAATGAGTCAGAAAAAAAGGCCAAAACTGTGGGGAAATTGTTTCATTCTTCATCAAGACAATATGCCTGCTCATACAGCACTTGCTGTGAACAGTATTCTCTCCAAATACTTCCTACTTTCTTTGACAGCCTTGTGTGATTGCCTGAAGCTTGAGTGTTAGCGTGAATGCAGTTAAGATTAAATTTCAATAAAAACAATTTAATTGTACATTCTGACTTGAGTCTGTTTAGTGATTATTGGTATACACAGGTAAAAAGATCCCCACAGTTACCCAACCTCTCACATGCCAATATGAGCTAATTAAATTCCCCAAATTTTGATTTGGACGTGCGTGGAATTTCCACGGACCTCAGCAATTTGGCCTCCCAACACACAAGGGCCCCTAAAAGCAATGAACAAATAAAAACCAATTAAAACAATAAAAAGACAGAAACATTTTTTAAAAAGTTTAAAACACTTTTTAAAAACACCTAAAAGCAGTCTAAAAACAATCCTAGAATCCAGTTTTGAAACAGCAGTTTCAAACATTGAATGCTATGTGGAACAGCATTGGTTTGGCTGTCTGCTGAAAGCTTAAATGAGATGGGGTCAACTTAATTTCCTTGGGTAGGGTGTTCCATAGCTGAGACACTGCTACAGGAAAAGCCCTTACTTAGAAAGGAGAGATCAGAGACTGGTCGATAGTTACCTAAGGAGGTGGGGTCCAATGAGGGTTTTTTCAACAAAGGTCTTACAATCGCTTCTTTTAGAGAGGCTGGAAGGCTCTGAATCTTAGTGCTCTAATTGGCTCATACAGTTGGCCCTCTGGATCCATCGATTTGTCATCCACGGATTCTACCATCAACAGCTTGAAAATATCTCCCCCCCCAAAAAAAAAAATCAAGAAGCAAAGCTTAATTTTGCCATTTTATATAAGGGACACTGTTTTACTATGCCATTGTACATAATGGGATGTGAGCATCCATGGATTTTGGTATCCACGGAGGTGTTGGTGGTCCTGGAACCAGACCCAGGAGGATACAAAGGGTCCACTGTTCATACATCATGACTGAAATGACAGTTTTCCAAACACATATTTGGCTGATGAGAAATACAGAGCAAAGGATCACTTTTAAATGCTTAATTTGCTTTTCATTGAGATTTCGAGGAGCCTCATACCTCTACAGCATCCAAAATTTTCACTGGTTGAGGATACGTCTCTTTTAGCATGGTTCTAACTTATTTCGTTCTCATCATCAGTGGAATACTCTGCCTTGGAATGTGGTGGGATCCCCTTCTTTGGAGGTTTTTTAACAGAGGCTGGATAGGAGTGCTTTGATTGTGTATTTCTGCATGGCAGAATGGGGTTGGATTGAATGGCCCTCATGGTCTCTTCCAACTCTGCAATTCTATGATTCTATGACTCTTGGGGTCTCTTCCAGCTCTATGGTTGGAATGATTCTCTGATTCTAAGTCCTGGTAACCAGTGACTACTTTATTGCCTTATATACATGCATTTTGATGCCCTCAAAAATATCCTGAAGGCACCAGATCCCATCCAATTTTGGAAGCTAAGCAGGTTCAGCCTTGTTAGTACTTGGATAGAAGATTGCCAATGGATATCAGGTGCTGTAGGCTATATTTCAGAGGAAGGAACTGGCAAAACCACCTCTGAATATTCCTTGCCTAAGAAAAAACTATGAAATTCATGGGCTTGCCCTAAGTTGACAGGTGACTTGAAGGCACACACACACAATAAGACAGGACCTACCTTTGAAGAACTCATGCTGGTTCTTTTTCAGCAAGACTTTTTATATATTCTATACAATATCCCTGCAAAGTTAATGTGTGTGTGTATACACTTGTGCACTACATGGAATTGCTATCCTTTCTCTGGCCCAGGGTTGAGAAGCGTTTGTCAAGAAAACCTCTGTAGTCAAATCAATCAAGCCACCACCTATATTTGAAAGAAATGAAAAGGAAGACGTCTCCATTAATTATCATCATCAAAAGAATCAGGAATACTGATGAAATGATTACACATGAATAATCATTCTTCCCTGTGCTGTGAGTATAGCTCCCTCCTGTTCTTGTCTTTCTTTTCTGAATCTAGTTTGTTAGGACTTGTACAACAACCCTTTCAAGATGTACGTGGATATGCTCTGAAGTAGAGACCACTTTTGATTGTCTGGCTAAGAACACCAAAGGATTAGCTGAAAAGGCTTCTGGTGAAATCCTGTAGTGAGCACTTCTACTGAATTCCTGGAATAACAACACTAGGTGTGTCAAGTTTACTGATTAAATTATTGGGACACAAATGAATACCTCCCCGCCCCCCCATGAAGACAAGGCATGTGGCTGTGCAGTTGATACACAATGCACTTAAGACAGGAAATGCCACTGATAGGAAATGTCATCTATGGGACAAAGGTGATCAGCTTAATGTCTCTGAGATGTCTTTTATTAGAGATTGTTTGCCTGAGACATTACTACTTTTTGTAAGACCAACTTTTGGGTGAGGTCTCTCAGGCAGTCCAGATGGACACCTGTTGTTTTTAAGAAGTTCCTTTTTTAAAAAAGAGAGAGCTTGCTGATGTCATGATCAGTTTTGCTCTCTGAGACACTTTAAAATGGATTCCAAATTCAAAGGTTGTCATTCTGGAGGTAGGATGTACAATAGGCCCACGCATTATGTGAGCTCATATTATGTGGATTCAGTTATACATGACCCCCCAAAATATGTTCTCTCTGAGTCTAGGCATTTTCTAGGTCCTCCAGGGCAATTCTATGGTATACTGCTGGAAATTGACCATAGAGTTACACTGGAGGACCTGGAAATGCCTAGAAAGAATACTTCATTGTTCATGTCTGGTAAGAAAAATAGGGTTCCAGATTATATGTGAAAGTCGTTGTATGTGAAGGATCCCAGAATGGATCCCTTGTGTTATATGTGGGCCTACTGTACTTGAACCAAAAGCTTGAGGTTACCTACTGGATCTCCTTCTCCCATATAACCCGCCCCATACACTTAGGTCTTCTTAGGGACATTTTCTCCTGTCAGCCAGGACTAGGTTGGCAAGTGTCACCCAGAGGACTTTTTCTTCAGCTGCCCCTAGACTCTGGAATAGCCTGCCAGAAGAGATATGACAGCTGAATACATCGTCTGAATTTAAAGCAGCATTAATGACCAGTCTCTTCTGGCAGGCCTATCCAGATGATTTTGAATTTTTGAATTTTAGATTGCATATTGATTATTTTAAAATGTCTTGGGTTTACTTGTTTTTTAAACTGATATGTTTCTAACTGATATGTGTTTTTAACCAACTTTATGTTTATATGTTAATTTGTTGTTCCCCGCCTTGATCCATTTGGGAGAGACAGGTAAGAAATAATGATAACAACAACAACAACAGGCTGCCTGCTACCTCTTGGAGGCTTCTTGCTGAAGTCATTGGCTATGATTTATTCCTCGCTTGCTGAAATCACTGTCAAGGCTCAGCTTTTCTTTTAGTTCATATCACTCAAATCATAACTCACCCCCAGAATCTGAGATTTTGGCCAGAAGATCTCTTTAGATCATTCTTTTTCAGTCTTTGTTCTGATACAGGGAACTGTGGTTAGCTTGTCTTCCTTGGTTTCGCACTGTTTCAGCCAAGTGTACTCCCTAGCTTCTCACAAGTCCAATGGAATCAAGGGAGATTATCAGATGCGTCAAAAGTGATGCTACAACAATGACAGAAGATTGCAAAAGGGTTTCCTTACCACATGATGTTGTCCCCTATCATTATGCACTTGTTCTGCTCCTGCTCCATGGGCACTGTTTTTTTTATTGATGGGAGAAGCCATCAATAGATCCCCTGTTCCATTTCTATCACAGATTTCCATGTGTGCAACAATGTGCCACGTTTTCCTGGTGAGATCCCAGTGTCAATGGGCAGTCCCTGACAGAACACTTCCAGGTGAGATTGGGACATCAAGGTAACTTTTTATTACCCTCCCCAGAGGGTTACTTGTACATTTTAAAGTGTGTTTTTGTGCTTGGTGTTACTTTTTTGTTTTATTTTTATTTTGAATTTCCTGCACTTGTGTCTTCTCACAAGAATCAGTGGAATTCACTCCAGGAAGTGAACGGAGCTCTGTTCACTCCTGGGCTGCCCTGTCGATGGGAGAGGAGGTAAGTGTGGTGGGGAGGGTGATTGTTCTGGGACAGGGACAGGACAGGGAAGGGATTGGAGATGGTGGGACATGATAATCTCCAAGGAAAGATAACATCTCATATCTCTAAAATCTATTAGGGAGTACTTTCCCCTGCACATTGAAGCTCCCCTGAGTTGATTCTTCTTTCACTGGTGTTTGCATGTGTGTGTGTGTGGATCTGAAACATGGGTCACCTATCGCCACCACTTACGACTCCTCAAACGCTTCCATCAGCACTGTTTACACACAATCCTAAATATACACTGGACTGACTATGTGACGAATGTTGCTGTCCTTAAGCAAGCAGGGATCACCAGCATTGAGGCCATGATATTGAGAACACAGTTGCGCTGGGCAGGGCATGTTTCTAGGATGGAGGACCATCACCTCTCCAAAATAGTACTCTACAGTGAACTTGCCACGGGTCAGCGTAAGAGGGGTGCTCCAAAAAAGTGATACAAGGACTCCCTGAAACAACATCTCAGGCAAGGCCAAATTGATCACCAACAATGGTCCGCCCTGGTTGTGCTTTCTGCAACCGGACTTGTATATCTCGGATTGGCAGAAGGTCTCCTCAGGTGATGTTTTTGGGTTGTGATTCTTTCTGCGTTGTCGTTTCTCTTCAAGACTTGTTCAGCGTGAGTTCTCAAATAAAGCTGCAGCATTGTGGATAGTGCGTCTCCATGCCTCCCGATGTGAGGCCAGGGCGGACCACTGTTGGTAATCAATTTGGCCAAGCCTGAGATGTTGTTTCAGGGAGTCTTTGTATCGCTTTTTTGGAGTGCCCCTCTTACGCTGTCCTGTGGTGAGTTCACCGTAGAGTAGTATTTTTGGGAGGCGATGGTCCTCCATCCTAGAAACGTGCCCTGCCCAGCGCAGCTATGTTCTCAATATCATGGCCTCAATGCTGGTGATCCCTGCTTGCTCAAGGGCAGCAACATTCGTCACATAGTCAGTCCAGTGTATATTTAGGATTGTGTGTAAACAGTGCTGATGGAAGCGTTTGAGGAGTCGTAAGTGGTGGCGATAGGTGACCCATGTTTCAGATCCATAAAGGAGGATAGACAGTACAATGGCTCTATACACACTGATTTTTGTGCTTTGCCTCAGGTGTTTATTGCTCCAGACTCTTTTGTGAAGTCTTTTAAATGCACTATATGCCTTTGCTAATCTGTGATCGATCTCTTCGTCAATCTTGGCACCTGAGGAGATGATGCTTCCCAGGTAGGTGAACTGCTGAACGGACTTGAGCACTGATTTGCCGACGGCAATGTGGGGATTGTGGTGTTAGTCCTGTGGTGCAGGCTAGTAAAGAACTTCTGTTTTCTTCAGGTTGACTTCCAGCCCAAAGAGCTCTGCAGCTGTTGCAAAGCAGGATGTTAGGCACTGCAGAGCTGCTTCTGTGTGGGCAACAAGGGCAGTATCATCAGCGAAGAGCAGCTCACAGACTAGATAGTTTAGAGTCTTAGTGTGAGCCCTCAGACGGCTTAAGTTAAACCAGCTACCATCAGTACGGTAACGTATATAGATGCCGTCATCTTCTTCGAGCTCTGCCATAGCCCTTTGGAGCATCATGCTAAAGAAGATTGTAAATAAAGTTGGTGCAAGAACACAACCTTGCTTCACTCCATTAATTATTAGAAAGGGCTCTGAAAGAGGATTGCCATATCTGACTTGACCACACTGGCTCTCGTGTAGCAAGATAATCATTTTAAGGAATTTGGGGGGACATCCTAGTCTTTCCAGGATCTGCCACAGACCTTTTCTACTCACAGTGTCGAAGGCTTTGGTGAGGTCGACAAATATTACATAGAGACCCTTGTTCTGCTCCCTACATTTTTCTTGCAGTTGTCTAAGGGCAAATACCATGTCTGTAGTACTCCTATTGGCTCTGAAGCCACATTGGCTTTCAGGGAGAAGTTCTCCGTTAGCAGGAACTAATCTGTTTAGGAGTATCCTTGCAAGGATTTTTCCAGCAATAGAGAGCAGTGTTATGCCTCGATAGTTTGAGCAGTCAGATTTTGCTCCTTTTTTCTTCAGGGTGATGATGACTGCATCTCGGAGGTCTGATGGCAGTTCCCCTTTTTCCCAGCAATTCACAAGGAATTTGTGGAATTTATCATGGAGTGCATGACCTCCGTGTTTCCAAACTTCAGGTGGGATTCCATCAATCCCAGCTGCCTTGCCGTTTTTCATCTGCTGTATGGCCTTAAGGGTGTCTTCCAAAGTGGGATCTCTTCCAAAGTGGGAGCTACCATATACAATGTTAGAGTAAAATGGTGTCCCTTATATAAAAAAGTTTGCTTCGTGGAATTTTTTTTTGGGGGGGTGGCTCTGTGAATATTTTCAAGCCCTGGATGGTGGAATCCGTGGATGCCAAATCCGTGCATACAGAGGGCCGGCTGTATCGCAATTCTATGATTCTATGATTTTTCTTCATGTTTTACTCAGAAGTCTTTTGGTGAGGATTTTGTCCAGTCTCCTTTTGAAAGTTCAAATTGGCTATGACTTGGTAGATTAGCCGTCTCCATGTACATTTGAAACCTTTAAATAATTCTAAAGGAACAGTGAGACAGGACTTTGGAAGAAGGCACACTGGTTTTTCTTCAACAAGCCTTCTTGTACAGATTGTATATCTACAAAAACACATCAGTGTGTGGGCATGCATACGTGCATGTGTGTAGTTAATGGAACTCCTAAACTCTGTCTGTCCTAGAACTAAGCAAGATGAGGCAAGAAAGCCATATTGGCACCCATACTGGAAGGAAAGAGGCTGAAGAGTTAAGGAAAGAAGGTTGGAAAATGATGAAAAGGCCAAAGATAGGTAGGGCCATTTTGATGGAAAAGCCTGCTTAGCCATGGGAAATGATATAAGCTCTTAGAAGCCTCAAATGAAGTTAAACATGTACAGGTCATTCTGAACAACATCAGCAAACATCTTGATATATTCTGCTGATAATGATACCAGTTAGAGCATCAGAATGAGTTACAAGGAACAAACATGACACACATAGTTTGGAAATAGTTCTCTGTCATTGTTGGTTAATTGATACAACTGTGATAGCCTTTTTATTGGTTATTGCCTGTTGATGCATAGTTTTTGCAATAATGTTGTGTAAGCTTGGTTTAACTGCCTGTTGGCTGGTTAGACTCTGGGCTTGCATGCCAGACTTTGTCCAGCACTGCACCTTTCTAAATAAACTGTTGCTTCAGTCTATTGAGCCTCTTCTTGTTGTTGTTGTGTGTCTTCAATGTCTTCCTGACTTACGGCAAGCCTAAGGAGAGCTTATCACAGGGTTTTCTTGGCAAGATTTGTTCAGAGGGGGTTTGCCTGTGCCATTGTCTGAGGCTGAGAGAGTGTGACTTGCCCAAAGTCACCCAGTGGTATCCATGGCTGAGTGGGAATTCGAATCCTGGAGTCTCTTATATAATGGAAGTTGTCCGTGAGTAAAAAACAGCGCAGCCGCCTCCAATGCTACCCGCAACAGTCACGGATGACGCCGAGAGAGAAATGGCGTCATCCAAAATGGATCCCTTGCCACTCAGCAGCCTCGTTACTGCTCCGGAGGCTGCTTGCGCAGCAAGAGGCGGCAAGAGGCATCTGAAAATCTCCACACACTTTACAAAAAAATGTACAACTTAATATCTCTATAACTCTACACAAACATACTAAAATGACTTCCTATCTGTATCTGATATTGTATCTGATATTGGTTTTTTTTATCTATTTCATTCCATCCCTTTTTTTCTTTTTTGCTCTGCAGACATATTCCTATTGTATCAATTGTTCATCATTAGTCGTCCATTCATTCCTAATTTTACAGCTCTACATCTCTCTGGCTTTTCTTCGCAAATGAAGATTCAGGAAGGACTCATTCCACATTTTCTGCAAGCACGCTGATGACTAAAAAGGCCAATCCGAGATAGACAAGTCCAGTTGCAGAAAGCACAGCAGAAGGTTTCCTCGGGTGATGTTTCCAGGTTGTGATTCTTTCTGTGTTGCCATTTCTCTTCAAGACTTGTTCGGCGTGAGTTCTCAAATAAGGCTGCAGCATTGTGGATAGTGCGTCTCCATGCCTCCCAATATGAGGCCAGGGTGGACCATTGTTGGTGATCAATTTGGCCAAGCCTGAGATGTTGTTTCAGGGAGTCCTTGTATTGCTTTTTTGGAGCGCTCCTCTTACACTGACCCGTGGCGAGTCCACCGTAGAGTACTATTTTTGGGAGGTGATGGTCCTCCATCCTAGAAACGTGTCCTGCCCAGCACAGCTGTGTTCTCAATATCATGGCCTCAATGCTAGTGATCCCTGCTTGCTCAAGGACAGCAACATTCATCACATAGTCAGTCCAGTGTATATTTAGGATTGTGTGTAAACAGCGCTGGTGGAAGCATTCGAGGAGTTGTAAGTGGTGGCGATAGGTGACCCATGTTTCAGATCCATAAAGGAGAATAGACAGTACAATGGCTCTATACACACTGATTTTTGTGTTTCGCCTCAGGTGTTTATTACTCCAGACTCTTTTGTAAAGTCTTCCAAATGCGCTATGTGCCTTTGCTAATCTGTGATCGATCTCCTTGTCAATCTTGGCATCTGAGGAGATGATGCTTCCCAGGTAGGTGAACTGCTGAACGGACTTGAGCACAGATTTGCCGACGGCAATGTGGGGATTGTGGTGTTCATCCTGTGGTGCAGGCTGGTAAAGAACTTCTGTTTTCTTCAGGTTGACTTCCAGCCCATACCTATTTATATCTTTAGTTCTCCACTCTGGAAGTTACAAGCTCTTCCCAAGTATCTTTTAAATATTCTATATGTCAGGCTCATCCCTGAATTCTGGGCATTGGAGTTTGTGTTCTGCGTACATCACACTATTAACTCTTTCCAATCTTCCTTGTATTTTTCTATAGATTTGTTCCTAATCCTTGGCTACATTTTGAAGGAAACGGTCAAGCAGTCTCTAGAATGGTCAAAATGTTTTTGTTTACAGGTTGACCTCCATATCAACTGATTCACTTATCCACATCTGGAAAAAAAGTTCTCTCTAGGCATTTCTAGGTCCTTCATTGTGATTCTATGGCCAATTTCTGGCAGTCATCTCATTGAAAATAGCAGGGTTCCCTATTATCCACAGTTTCAGATATCCATGGGGTATGTGTCTTGGAATGTATCTCCCGTGGATACAGGAGCTCACCTGTACTTGTACAAGGTTTACCTGAATTGGTAATGATTTCACATTTTTAGTTTGGGATAACATGTTTGCTGAAACATGTTGACCTATTCCTCTTCTTTGTGGTGTAGGATTTTATTCCTATTCTTTCCATGTTATTTCTCCCTCTGGTACCACATTTTCTGTTATAGAAGTAATGCCCAGGAACACATCTACTTTGTTGACTGAGGTATACCTGTATTCTCAGAATATATATGAGTTCATGCATGTGGCCTGAGAGTGTACCTGTGAACAGTGCTCATTAATTTTACCTTCACTAATGTTTTCCAACAACTAAGCTGGAACCGAAAGGAAGCTTAAGCAGCCCCCCTCCATCACAAGAGAAAGCTAGTCTGGTGCACTCTGTTGTTTCATGTCCTAGGACTTTAGCAAATGCTCTAAAAAACTCCAGCAGAGGTCAGGAGGAGGACACCGCTGTCCTGCTTCCAGTGGTTGCTACTGCACGCCCTGTCCTCCGCCCGTCCTTCGTTCATTCTCCCTCCATGCTGGAGGGATGAAAAAGGTGCCACTTTCATTGATAGAAATTTCCTTCACTAAAAAGTGGCACCTTTTCTGTCGCTCCAGCACGGAGGGAGAACAAATGAAGGACGGGAGGAGGATGGGGTGTGCAGTAGCGACTACCAGAAGCGGGACAGTGGTGTCCTCCTCCCGACCTCCACAGGAGTTTTTAAAGAGTGTCTGATAAAGTCCCTAGTCTCTGGAGCAACAGAAAACAAGCTTGCTCCCTCTTCAATATGATATCCTTTCAAATATTTAAACATGGCCATCCTGTCACCTCTTCACCTTCTCTTCTCCAGGTTAAACAGACCCAGCTCCCCAAGCCACTTCTCATAGGGCATGATCTCCAGACCTTTCACCATTCTTCTGTTCAGATCCCACACCACTTAAAATCCAAGCATGGGAGGAAGATTCCCAGGGATTAAAAGACAGAAAGGGGGAAGAGGTTCCCACTCCACGATAGCCTGTTGGTTTCACACTCAATTTCACACACCCAAAACTATCACGCAAAAAGTTGGCTCGCATGTCTTCCAGAACTCTCACCTACGTCCTTCACCCCAAACTACATGTACTTTGACTCATGAGAAAAGGACTGAGGGATTTGCCCTCATTCTCTGCCAAACTTGTTATGCAAAAACCTTTGTGTCTATGGAAAAGATCCATGTGTGTTCTTACAATGGGCAATTATAGCAACTCGGTTGGCATGTAAGAGGTTATGTAACATACGAGATTTTGATACCAGTGGAACCTAAGAGAGACACAGAGCCAGAAACCAAAAATAACTTGAAGAAACTTTATTGAACTGTTTAAGCTGCATTCACACCACACACATTCATCCAGCATGCAAACAAGACTATCAAAGTAAAGCAGGAAGTCGTTAGAAAGGGGATTAAACTAAGGCTTTTGGGTTATACTGCACCTGATCCTGAAGTGGAGAACTCCTCCTGAGTAGCTGCAGTGGATACACCAAAAGTGGGGCAGGCAGAGTTAGAGCAGGGAGTTAAGGTTACACAGATGGGGAAGGAAGTGCTCATCTTGGCAGAATGCCAGTCAGGGGCTGGAGAAACATTAAGGGATTCAGGGAAAGAGTTTGGAGTTTAGAGAAGGGAGGGGGAACAGACTGATGTGGAGGATAGAGAAAGGGGATTTGAACGCAATGAACTGAGTTTTACAGGGGTATTTATAGAAAATCCCTTTGAAGGTGCAATCTAGATGAAAGAAACATTTGTCTTCAGATTGTTCCCTATGATTAAAATAAAGGAATCCCAGATAGGTGTACCATTAGATCTGAAGATTAACAGACAACCTCCCCTTTGATTTGTAGATATGTAGATGTGATCCATACTTAACATGGCAACGGGAACTCCCAACCGTAGGAACTGTCTTCCTTCCCAACGATGAAGCAGGAAGAACCTTTTTTTTTTTTTTTTTACTTCAAAGAGGTGTCTCCTGTTTATGCCAAAGGTGTGAATGTTGGAGAATTTGCTAAGCCCCTTCCTGGCTAATTGGTGTTGCCCCAAGCTGAATGTTTTTCCATCAGCCCTTGAAAGGCCCAAGTTAGCCAAATTGATATCAAAATATTGCCAGTTATAAGAGAACCAAGGTGGGGGATGATGGTTCTTGTTACAAGTCAGCAGTGTGATGTGGCAGCCAGAAAAGCAAATGCAATTCTAGGCTGCATAAATAGGAGTATAGCGTCTAGATTGAGGGAAGTAATAGTGTCACTCTATTCTGCTTTGGTCAGACCTCACCTGGAATACTGTGTCTAGTTCTGGGCACCACAACTCAAGAAGGATACAGTAGCGCCCCCATGTCCACTGATTCGCCATTTACTGATTCAGTTATCTGCAGATGGTGATTGCAAGGGGGGTGGATGGAGGAAGTGGGGGAAGAGAGCTCAGCTCCTTTTTACCTTCTCCATGGGAGGGAGGCTTCCGGTGGCACTGCGGAGTTGGCAGGGGGGTGGACAGGGGAGGAGGAGAGTTTGCTTCCCACCTCATTTCTCCATGGGGGGGCCTTCCAGGGTGCGGCGGAGCGGGGGGGTGGATAGAGGAGGGAGGTGAGGAGGAGAACTTGCCTCCTGCCTCACTTCTTTGTGGGGGGGGGCTTCTGGTGGCATGGTGGAGCTGGTGGGGGGTTGGATGGGGAAGGGAGGGAAGAGGAGAGCTCACCTCCTTTCACCCTTCTCCACGGAGGGGAGGTTCCAGTGGTGGCGGTGAGGGAAGTCCGGTGTTCACTACTATCCATGGATTTTGTTATCCATGATGGGGCCCAGAACAAATCCCCAATGGAGATGGGGGTCCTACTGTATTGACAAGCTGGAATGTGTCCAGAGGAGGGTGACCAAAATAGTGAAAGGTCTGAAGCCATGCCCTATGAGGAACGGCTTAGGGAGCTGGGTATGTGTAATCTGGAGAAGAGAAGGTTAAGGGGGACATGATACCCATGTTTAAATATTTGAAGGGATGTCATATTGAGGATGGAGCAAGCTTGTTTTCTGCTGCTCCAGAGACCTGGACACAGAACAGTGGACTCAAACTACAGGAAAAGAGATTCCACCTAAACATTACGAAGGACTTCTTACCTCTAAGAGCTGTTCGGCAGTGGAACATACTGCCTCGTAGTGTGGTGGAGTCTCCTTCTTTGGAGGTTTTTAAACAGAGGCTGGATGTCCATCTGTCAGGAGTGCTTTGACTATGTGTTCCTGATGGCAGGGGGTTGGACTGGATGGTCCTTGTGGTCTCTTCCAACTCTATGAGTCTATGCATTTGTAGTAGTAGTAGTTATTGTTGTTGTTGTTATATTCATTTCCATCCCACTTTTTTCCTGATTTGGCACTCAGAGGCCTACAATAAAAAGACATTGACAGAGAGTGGGAAAGTCCTGCTGAAAGAAGAAAGTTTTTAATTGGGTCCAGAAGGAAGACAGGGGGGTTCCAATCTGACTTCTGTGGGGAGGGCATTGCAGAGCCTGGGGGCAGCCACTAAGAAGGCCCTCTCCTGAGTTCCCGCCAGATGTAGCTGGGAGGGTGGTGGGGCAGAGAGAAGTTGGCTTTTGTGCAACAGATGTTTTGTGTCCAGTCCATGGGCCTTGTCTAGAGAGGCTATTTACTCCATGTTGGAACCCTGCAGTCCAGACAACACTAGGCATTTGTCCTGGTTTCCCCGCAGGCAGTCTGCATGACCCTTGGGGCCAAGACAAGTCCAAGACATGGTAAATCCCGTTACATTGCTTTGAAAAAAAGACCTGGGGAAAACTGCTTCAGCCAGCAAAAAACCATGACTGCAGGAGCCCACACTGTCACGCTGGCCCATCATTGCAGCTGTCATCTGCCATTTCTCTTCTGCAGCCAGGAAGCAGGCCTGCAGCATGTAATCAAGCTGGTCACATGCAGGGGGCCTTGCTCACGTGGTGCAGGCGGGCTTCCTGGTTTCCGAGAGTGGGATGCATGCAGTGGCAGTAGCAGCTGCATCAATGGGCGGTCATGGTGGTCTGGACTCCATCCAGTTTTGTGCTGGTAACGGGGGAGGAACAGGCCTGATCCACAGGCAGAATATGCTGGTGGGAGCCAGCGTGTTTTCACTCATATAGATGAGCCCATGGTAGCAGAAGCAGACACCCATAAGGCTTTACCCTTTCACATGGGTCTCAGTCCCATTGTTTTTCACAACTAAAGTACAAACATTAATTCAGTTGGATTTACCTACATGTTGAATCATCATTCAGCAACCAACTCCATGGATCTTGTCTAGTTGGGACAAACAGGGTTCAAGACATGCAGCTGTGCATTTTTAGATGGTACATAAATATTTGTCAAGTGTTGTCAGTTTACCACTTCATTCACTGGGATTGCAGAAACAGCAATGTGCATTCTGCATTGCACAAGGGGATAATTAACAGGAGCATTGGCGAATACACAATCAGTTGCACTAGTCACACTTTCTCAGCCTCAGAGGAAGTCAAAGGTAAACCCTCTCTGAACAATTCTGCCAAGCAAACCCCCACAATAGTTTCACCTTCAGGTTGCCATAAGTCAGTAATGGAAGGCACACAGCAACAAAACAAATAATGTGTTTTATTCTTGAGGCTGTGGCTAGGGAGCTTGTGGGTATTCTTTTATTTAGTGTTGCTTCTGGATGCCAGATGGTAATAGTGGACAGGAGTATATTTTATTCACTTCTATTAGCACACTAGCTGTAACCTTTTGTACAGAACATAGATTTGACCTTGGCCATTCATGTCCTAGAGTGTTAAACCATGTTTTATTATTATTATCACTCTTGCTACTTGTAACTACAGTAGAATATAGTTGAGTACATTACATTAGTCCAGAAATATAGTTGCCAGGATCTTAATTAGGACTTAGCAATGAAAACCTTTTCTGTTAATCTTATGTATATGATTTTTAATATTTTTTTAAAAAAAGAAAAAAATCTGTAAAAATCTTAACTTCAGGCCTTAGAAAAATTGTTAAACTATTTGGTGGTGTGTAATTGGATTAGAAACAATAGTCTCCATTATTCACTACTCAACAATTGGTTTTCTGACAGTAAAGAAACCATATTGGGAAGAATCACGGAGCTGTAAGATTTTTGTGCAGAACATCTGGAAGTGTTCTGGAGGATTATGCTGCCCAGAAATACTCTGTAGTTTTTACTCTGTAGTTTTTACTCGTAGTTTTTACTCTGGTTTTTGCTCAGGAAACACTTATTTTGCCGGGGGGGGGGCAAAATGGGCGTTTATGTACAGAAGCTTCTCCTTAGAACCCTTTGAGATTTTCAGATATGGTGAAAATATTGCACAGAAATATTTGTTATCTTTTGCAGAAGGAAGAAAACTATGGCCATTATTCATCCTTGCGTGCAAAGATGAAATAGTTGAGAATTCACATCCCTAGTCTGCAGCTGCTTCTCAGTGCCTTCCGTGTAAGACTTTATTCACTCGGACTGCAGGAATCATTGCTTTACATTCCTCACTGTACAATAGGACAATAAAGAGATTGGCAGATACTCCATTGGTTGCACAATGCTGCAGTTCAGCAAAAGGTACACACACACACACACACACACACACACGTTTCCCCATTCCAAACTCCCCTTGGGCAAAATGCCCTCCCCAGAGTGCTCTTTTAATCCTTTCTAGACAAACCTGAATTCTGCCAGGATGGTTTCAGGGTTTCAGGTTGAACCATAAATCACCTATCCAAGGTGCTGAGCCTGTTTGGGTTGCAGGATTTAGCAGGTTGGAGTACTTCTTTATCGTTCATACTGTGTGTGTGAGAGAGATGGGGGGATTGGTGGCCGAGGGTTGGACTGGCCTTTCCTCCCCTTCCAGTGCCTCTGAGGGAATGTTTAATGGATGGTGTACTTGTGTTGTTGTTGTTGTTGTTGTTGTTGTTGTTGTTTTAAAGCTTGAGTTAAGTCTTTGGGGTCTTGCTGAAATGACTCTCTTAGCCCTCAGTGTGCTGCAAAACTCTTTCCTTCTTCTTATCCAATCAATAAAACAGGGTGTCCAGAACTGAATCCCCACCTGTTGGGGATGCTCTAGCTGGGGTTCCTGCATTTGATTGTGTATTCCTGCATGGCAGGGGGATGGACTGGATGGCCCTTGTGGTCTCTTCCAGCTGTATGATTGATTCTATGATTTGATTCTAACAGTAAGCTACCAAACTAGCCATGCCCACATTCTGGTCTGTATATGGGGAAACTGGTTAATAGTTCCATAAGAATAAAATAAAATTTTGAAGCGGGGCAAAGGATAATGGATGAAGGATGGAGCAGAAGAGGAGACCGGTTTGTTTTGGTTTTATAACCTTAGCCTCCATCCCTGATCAAGATAAATTCATTTTAAAAAATGCAGGTGGCAGATACTAAGAACATGGCTTCATAAAAGTAAATTATTTTTATGAAAAGAAAAAGTGTGTGTGTGGGGGGGGGAGAAGAACAGGTTTTTTAAAAGCACGACCTACTTGTTGGGGATGGCAGGGAGGGCAATCAAGCAAGACCACCCCCCCGACACACACTTCATTGCCACTGAGGAAACCAGGCTTAGCTCTTTCTGCTGCAGAGTGACACCACAGAAGGCCCTGCCTGAGCTTTCCCGCTGCCCTTCACCTACCCTGCCCCACAGCCTCTCCTTTTCTCCGACCAGTCAAACAAGAGGTGGGCGGCATTCTGTTCCTCTGAAACAGCAGGGGAAGCTTAGCGGGAGGCTCTAGGACCCAGGAAGGAGCATGTGTGCTGGGCTGGGGAGGGGGTGCGCAAGGGGTCTCTCTTCATCAGGGACCCACAGGGCCCACTTGCCATTGGGCAAGCTGATGCACTGACCAGATCGCCACTGTCTCCAGGAGACTCCATATTGGACATCTGAGAAGGCTGAGAAACTTGGAAGGAAAAGGAAGAGGGTTTAGTACAGTAGCCCCCCCCCCGCATCTGTTGATTCACCAACCGCGGATTCAATTATCTGCGGTTGTCAGTGGCGAGGGGAGGGAGGGGGAAGAGGGATCTCACCTTCCTTGTCCCTTACCCTGGGAGGGTTCCTGTCACCGCAGCAGTGCTCTTGGGGGCAAAGGGGGAAGGGGTGGAGGAGCAATCTCGCCTCCCCCCTTCCCTCTTTGCCCCTGCGATCGCCACTGTGGTGGGGCCATGGTGCGGTCGAAGGGGGAAGAGGGATAGTGATCTTGCCTCCTCCCCTTCTCTCTTCGCCCCCATGATCGCTGCTGCGGTGGGCCATGGTGGGAGCGAAGGTGGAAGAGGGACAATGATTTCGCCTCCTCCTTTCCCCCCTTCGCTCCCACGATCACTGCCCTTTCACCTGGGACAGCTCCCTGGGTGGCGTAAACAAAAGATTCCACCCTGAAGTATGCTTATTCCCTTTTATGAAGTTGTCCTTTGTTGTTAATACAAATACAGACTCTGGAGATTATCAGACACCCTTAATATGGTGTTACACAAATGCCAGGAGATTGCCAAAGGGCTTACTTATCAGACGACGACATCCTCGTCCCATGCTGGTTGCATGCTGCCCCTGTTTCTTCTTATTCATGGCTTAATCTGTGAATAGATCACCCATTCCGGTCCTGTCATGGAACGATGGGCAAGCGAAAAGGATCCCTGTTATGCTGGCATGATGCCAGCCGCAGTGGGAGGTCTGTGCTGAGCACTTCCGGGTGTGATCGGAACAAGGAGGTAAGTGACAGCCTTTTTGGTAACCTCCCTGGATTACATGGCTTTTAAAAACTATTTTTGTGCTTGATGTAACTTGTTTTACTTTATTTCCCTTTTTATTTTTGAATTTTCCTTGTGCTCGTTCTCTCGCAAGAACGGCCGGGAACTCAAAGCAGGAAGTGAATGGGGCTCTGCTCAAGCTCCATTCACTCCTATGCTGCTGAGGGGAGGGGGTGGACACAGAATAAGGTAGGTCTGAAATAGGGGGTTATCGTGTTGCGACGTGGACGGGAGGGGGTTGGATATAATATAGCAAGACAGGGATGCTTTTTTGGACCCCATCTGATAATCTCCTCTGGCTCATTCCTACAGAATAGAGATAATTAAAAGCAAGTGACCATAATACACTATCCACACATTTAGTTAAAGGCATATCCCTGGTTCAGAAAAAAGAATTAAGGGAACCTTTTAGGAATTTGGGTAGGAGGAACAGAGGGTAAAGAGGAGACCAGGTTAAACCCTGAGGTAAAGTGCGGCTGGCACCTTGAGGTTTGCCCTCAACCACCTTGGTATGACGTGTGGGTGGGATTTGAAAACCCCTGTGTCACACCAACTTCGTCTGTTGCTAGCCCAGATCGGACTATAGCGATCACAGATATTTTCAGCACAACACTACACTCAAGGTGGCTGAGGGATTTCAAGACATGGCATCAACATACCCTTCTTGGCAGTTGGTTCCAGGGTATAGGACTCCCAAGACCTGGCTGGCCACCTCTCTGCAGTCTTTCTTCTAAAGGGCAAATACCTTCTTATTCAGGTAAACCTTTGGCAATGGGCTGGCTGCTGAGGAAGGGGTTTTTCATGTGGAGGGAGTGGCTGTTGTACTTTTTCTATTTGCCTGATTTCTTTAAACTTCTTTTAATATGATAATCTGTTTAAATACATTTTAGCATTACTGTGTTTTTAGTTGTTGTTCTCGCCTTCGTAATTGTCCACGTTCTCCCACATCAAAATCAATCTTGCCAGGGTTCCATTACGCATCTTTATAATTCACTAATAGGGTTTCTTATCTCCTCTGCTTCCTAGCTATACATAAAGTTATGTAACATACACCATGATACGGGATTCCAGCCCATAATTTTAGCTACTTTTAATTCTATTATTAGTTTAGTTCTATTTTTGACATTTGTTTGATGTGACTTTTTAAAAGCTGTTATATGCCTTGAGTACCAGATGAGAAAAAAGGTGGGATGATGATGATGATGATGGCGGAGCCACCTAGGAACAGGTGTTTCATTGCTTCCGGTATCTCCCTAGAGTAGGAGGCACTGTGGTGTTGTGTGTAAGGCAGGGCTCAATGTTTGCCAGGGTGTGTGTCCCATTATAGGGATGGAAATGTACTGTATTTGATGCTCTATACCTCCCAGCAACAGAGAGGGTTTCTTGACACCCAAGAAACCTTGTTGTGAAGAACGCATTGGCACATGCGGAACACCCTTGCATTTTATCCACACTCTTGGGGTCATTCATTTGCATGGAAGCACACATGGGACTTGTCTATACAAGAGGGGAAAATGTGTATTGGTGTGCACTAACGCCAATTCAAAGCAGCTTCGATTTGTCTCAACAGTTTTTTGGCAAAATCGCAGGCATGCGAAGCTATCTGCTTTTGCTGTCGCATGCCTGCGAATGAAGATGGCAGGCACCAGCGAATTACTCACAGCCACTGCTGAATGGATATCTAAGGTGCAAAAATGTGATGTTCCTCCTAAATAAATAAAAAAGAAAAAATCCTGTTTCGTTGCCTCAGCACAGGATCGCTAAGGCAAAAATCCAACATGGTGGTTCTGGGTGCTTGCCTTGTTAGCAAGCTCCTCCGCCTGCACACATCCAACCAATCAGCTTTCTACTTCCGCTTTTATTGGGAATGCGAATGAATGTGAATCGGATTGTCCCAACGAGTGGGAATGTGCATTCCCGGTGGAGCTTTTTAAAAAACTTCAGGAAAAGCTGCAAAGCCTTTTCCTTTGGAGTTTTTGGTGGATTTGGCCCTCTTCCTTCTGAATACTATGGATTGATGCTGGATGGCATTTAGACAAATTGTATTCTCCTTGAATTATGGTTTTCTGTGCAAAACACCTCCACCATTTTTTTGTGATAGAAAACATGTTTTTGGGCAAATAAACCCCATCTCTTTTGCACACAAATTCTAACCATGTTGCAAGTTCAATTCCAGTGGGCTCCAAGGTTCACTCAGCCTTCCATCCTTTCGTAGGTTGGTAAATTGAGTACCCAGCTTGTGGGGGGCGATTAGCTAACACAAATCGGAAACTGTCTAATGCAGTGTAGATGTGTAAATAGCTATTGCTTAAAACAATTTGTAAGCTGGTCTGATAGCCTTGTGGCTGAAGAGCAGGGTATAAATAACTAAATAATAAAAAAAACTCTATTTCTATGAGAGAGAAAAATTGCCCCAGGGTTTGGCAAAAGGCAAATACCCCTTGTAAACAATGTAGTAAAGATATTATTCATTCTTGCCCATGAGGATGAAAATCACAAGTATTTATATACTTGTCCCATTGACATCTCTGTGTTGGGTCCATCTGCATCTGAGTAGCATATTGGCATTGTTGCTACAACAGCTCACGAGAGACAGGGCTGGCAGCGTTGATGTATCCACTAGGGGCCTGCATAGCGGTTTCCTTTTATATTATTATTATTATTTGTAAATAAACGTGAGTGTTACAAAATGCCAGCAGTTTCCATTGACCACCTTCTGAAGGAAATTAAATCTGGGGTAGAGGGGTGACCAGAACGTGATCCTAGGCCTGTTTACTCAGAAGAAATGTAGCATATGGAGGTACAGGTCACCTCCTGTAATCTGCAGAACCAATATCTGTAGTTTCAGGTATCCACAGCTGAAAAAAATAGGGACGCATACCATAGAGTCACATTGGAAAATGCCTAGAGTGGTGTCCTCTGTAGGAATCGCTAGGTCCTCTGATGCAACTCTATGGTATGTTTGTACCAGTAGTCCTTTATTTTAAAAGGGTTAAACCCACAGTTTCACTTACAAATGGTAAGCCCAGGAGTGTATCCCCTGCAGATATGGGGAGGCTGACAACCTGTACATAAAAAAAAATACAGGTTATACAAAAGCTTCAACAAAAGTATAAATATTAAAGCCATTTTACAAAATGAAACAATGTATAAAGTTAAAACCATTAAACATTAAAATTCATTAAAAGATTATATACAAACATTTTAAAAAGCTCTGCACAACATTAAAAGCCCACTCTCATCAGTTTCCAAAAGCCTGATGGCATAACAATGTTTTAACATGCTGATGGAAGGAGACCAAGGACAGGGCTATGCTGGCCTCTCTAGGGAGAGAGTTCCAAAGTTCCTTCCCTCCATCCCCCATATTGACAACTGTAGGACTTCTCATACATTGGGTTAAGATAGCTGTGGCAAATGCCTCCTGCCATTGTAAGCGGTGAGAGGATTGATGGGTCAACCTCTCTTCCTCCAGTTGTTGAGGTGACACATACAGGATTTAACCGCCTTTCATAATTGTAGCCTCATCACTAAGACAAGGAGGGACACATTGCAATGTATAATTGGATGTGGTGCAAGAAGTGTTGTTATTAATATAAAAGGCAACCCCATGCCTCCAAGGAGAGAAAAAGCACATTGCATTTAAGCCAGCCGAGGCTACTGAAAAGATCCCAAGGGAGAGAAAGAAAAGGCAGGAGGATGATGGGAATCTGGATAATTTTAATTGCTCTGCTGGTGGGTCGTCTCATTCAGTCCTATCTGAAACTACTGAGGACACACAGAAGGTTTCCTCCTGGCCCTTTCCCACTGCCTCTCGTTGGAAGCCTGTGGTGGACTGGGATCAGATTTTCTACAGATACTCTCACGAAGGTACTTCTTTCAACTATGTCAGAAGCTTAGTGGAGGGAATGTTGGATCATTTTCTTTCTGTGATGCCTGCTGGAAACCATCTGTAAAATAACAAGGGAAAAGGGAAGTGGGAAAGCAGCACTTCTAAGGGGCTCACTGCACTCTGAAGTAAAGCAGCAGTGCAGCAGGAAGGTTCCATCTTCTGTACTGCCTTACTGCATGACATCATCCTTCTTCCAGTGTTCTTTTGTTCAGGTCCTGTGGGAGGCCGAGGTAAAACTGTGTCTTTTTGCTAATGGGTTTTTCCAGTTAGGAAAAAGATGCGGTTTTACCTTGGTCTCCCACGGGACTGGAATGAAAGAACGACCATGTCGTGCAGTAAGGCAGCAAGGAAGACAGAACCTTCCTGCTGTACTGCTGCTTTTCTTCAACATGCAGTAAGTCCCTAAAACTAACTGGTTTATTTCAACATGAACTTTCATGGCTTTCAATCCACTTCTTCAAATATACTGATGGAGTTAAGCTCAAACCTATTGGGAGTAGAAGGGGGGGGGATCAGAGAGCAATAGGACACAATGTGTGACACTGGGCATAAACCTACAAACAGTTGTAAAATGTGATCCTGGTCTGCCAGGCTGGTTCTTAGGCAGTTCTGTGGTGTAAAATGAAGATTTGGAATAAATGTTTCATGAGACAATTTGTTATGTGCTGAAAAGCATCTGTAATATGAATGTTAGAATTTGCTTACCAGAACGTTTAGTGAGACTATGGCCAAGATCCTACATTGCCTAGAACAGCATAAGAGTTCTGCAGGTGGCATTCCACTATGGCTCCTCGCTCACCACCCCAGGACTCATGGTTTTGCAGTGATATCCCCCCAGAATGTCCATTTCATGGCTGGTGGTAGTGAGGGGAATCAGAGAAGTACCTTGTTATACATCATAGTCATATGCAGACCAATGACATCTTGTACTGGTGGGGTCTCAGTGGAAGGTGTCGTTGGTCTGCTTCTGGCTCTGGAGCATAGCCAGATACTTCTCCAACCCCCTGCACTCTCCACCAGCCACACAATGGATGTTTTGTGGGGCAAGGGGACACAGCAAAACCATGAGTCCTGGAGGCTTTGGTCATTTTAGAAGGAGGAAGAGAATATTAACCTCAATGAAGGAGGAGGAAGAGGAATATGAAAGTGTAATGTACACTTGCACTTGCACATGTTACTAACAGGATGCCAGTCAGTGTCTGGAATCCTGGGGGTTGTCTAAACAGTGAAAATACTCCTCATTGAATTTGAGAAGCCTACCTGTCTTAATGGGAATCTACGTTGTTATACCATCAGAAGGAGGGGGGACCAAAATGGCAAAAACTCCAAGGGAAAAACCTTCACAGCTTTCCCTGGAGTTTATGAAAAACAGCAAGGGGGTGCTCATTCCCCTCTTTAGGATAGCTATTTGATAGGATCTCCACCATTGCTGCAGGGGCCTGGGAAGGGAGGAAGGCTCTTGTCCTCTTCTGTCTTCCCTGGTCCCCCTCCCCCATACCGCTGTCATCATCATCGCTGGGATGGGGAAGGGAGGAGGACGCTCTTGTACTTTTATTCCCTTCCCTGCCCCCCCCCCATACCTCCACTGGGGCCAGAGGAGGGCTCTCTCAACCTCTTCTCCATTCTCCGGGCTCCCCCATGCCTCCACTGGGACTGGGGAAAGGAGGAGGACTCTCTCAACCTCTTCTCCCCTGGTCCCCCCCCCACCATGCTTCTGCTGGGACCAGGAAAGGAAGGAGGGCTCTCTTGTCTCGTCTGTCATGTTGGATGTGAAGCTTGTGGGGGCTGCTGTGGGCAAAAACACCATTAAGACTACACAGAGTTGCTGTGACTTGCTATTACTGCGGGGCACTACGTTCCCCCCACCCTCGTATAGACAGGGCCCTGTTGATTCAGTACGCCAGCAGTTGCACTTTTTCCAAGGTCACACAGGCCATAGCGAAGATGCTGCATGGATGCTGCATCTGGACCTTTGTCATCCTCCTGCCACTATCTGCACTGTTGTTGTACACAGCAAAATTCTGATCAATTAAGAAAAAACACTGAGTAATATTTTTTTTTTGCAGCCATGTGACCCACTAAGATCTCTTTCATGTTACATAATTATAGCACTTTGATTTGACATTAACTGCCATGGCTCCATCCTATGGAATCCTGGGATTTGTAGTCTGATGAGGCATTTAGAATTCCTTGTCAGAGAGATTTACTGCCTTGGAAGACTACAAATCCCAGGATTATATAGGATGCAAACATGACAGTTCAAGTGGTACCAAAAGGCTATAACTGTGTAACGTAAAGAGAGCTCGAATTCATCTCTCTCAAACTACACAGCTGCATCCTGTGGAGTCCTGGAATTTGTAGATTAGTGACTGCCAGAGTGCACACATATCCCATTAAACTACAAATCCTAGGATTTTGTAGGATGCAGCCAGGGTGCTTTAAATACTACAATTGTGGGTTGTGGAAAAGACGTAAAATCATTTTCGTTCTCTACAACAATTATGTTTGAATTGGCTTCCTAGCAGAGTTGTTTAATGAGACAACAGTTCATATGTCCACCAAAACTACTCATTGATGTTTGTTTTCTGCAGCCATGTGAGTCGCTCAGATTAAAATAACAGACACCTAAATAGCAAAGCTATAAAAGAGAAAAGAAACACAGATGATCTTTAATATGCATAGTGATAAAAGAAATGTTCACAACCTGCCAAAAATTATAAGTAATAGGAGGGCAAACTAGAAAAGGATGAATAAAATGACATCTCAGATTATAAAACAAATTAAAGTACTGTACAGAAATGCAGAAATACAGGTTGAACATCCATTACCCTGAGTTCCAAAATACTTCAAATTCCAAAATTGTCCATGAGAGTGAATGAGATAATGACACCTTTGCTTTCTGATGGTTCAATGTACATAAACTTTGTTTCATACACAAAATTATTAAAAATATTGTATAAAATTACCTTTAGGTTATGTGCATAAAGTGTATATTAAACATAAAGGAGTTTTGTGTTTAGACTTGGGTCTTATCCCCAAGATGTTTCATTATGCACGTATGTGCAAATACATTTATTCCAAAATCCGGTGGAGGGGGGGAATCTGAAAACACTTCTGGTCCCAAGCATTTTGAATAAGGGATACTTATCCTATATGTGATTCAGAGCTTCAGGGACTGCAATCTGACACAAACCCAATCTGTGGAGAAACCATATTCTTAAAAATGTGTCCTGGGTTATTGATGTAGGTAGAATAGGGAGCCCCACAAGGATGAATACTCTGTGCACTCACGTGTTCTTAAGGGAGATCAAAAAGGATGGTGATATACCACAGGTAGGTAGCACTTGCTTAATCATAGGGAGCACCTTCTATTTTCCAAGGCACATAGATCTTATGTTTCTGATGTCTTATCAATTTGGAGACAGTCTCTAAGCTCTTGTTGCTGACCAAGCATTAAAACAATTCGAACGGAGCACCAACAAAATGATGTTACAGAGACCATTTACCACAGTAGGACTCTGATAGCATGTAGTTAGCATGCTGTTAGCACATGGTATGTAAGAGTAGTAGGAAGTGGCAAAGATGTAGAACTACAGATCTTTTTACAGGTATTCTGAATCTGATAGTACATTTATTTAATTGTCCAATCAAGACCACAGTTTTCTTATGATTCCATCCTAAAGTAGTCATATTGTTCTTGTTGTTGCTGTTGCTGCTGCTGCTACTGTTGTTGTTAGAATCACAGAATTGGAAGATACCACAAGGGCCATCTAGTCCAACCCCTGCCATGCAGGAATACCCAATCAAAGCATTCCTGACAGATGGCCATCTAGCCCCTGTTTAAAAACCTCCAAAGAAGGAGACTCCACCACACTCTGAGGCAGGAAGTTCTTCCTTAATGTTTAGGTGGAATCTCTTTTCCTGGAGTTTGAACCCATTGCTCTGTGTTCTATTCTCTGGAGCAGCAGAAAACAAGCTTGCTCCATCCTCAGTATGACATCCCTTCAAATATTTAAACATGGCTATCATGCCATCTCTCAACCTTATCTTCTCCAGACTAAACATACCCAGCTCCCTAAGCCACTCCTCATAAGGCATGGCTTCCTGACCTCCCACCATTTTGGTTGCCCTCCTCTGGACACGTTCCAGCTTGTTGTTGTTACATGCCTTCAAGTAGTTTCTGACTTATGGTGACCCTAAGGCAAACCTATCATAGACTTTTCTTGCCAAGATTTGTTCAGAGTGGGTCTGTCATTGCCTTTCCCCAAGTCTGAGAAAGTGTAGCTTGCCTAAGGTCATCCAATAGATTTCCATGGCCAAGTTGGAATTGCAACAGTGGTCTCTTGGACTCCTAGTCCAACACTAAAACCATTATGCCATGCTGGCTCAAACCTCTACTACTCATTTATATGTCCAGCAATAATAATTTATTTCTGTAACAGTGAGGTAATTAACCACATCACTGGCCTTATTTGCTTTCTCTCATAAAGTTGGATTATTTTTATTGTTGTTGCTGTGTGCCTTTCAAGGTTTCTGACTTATGGCGACCATAAGGTCAACCTTTTAAGGGATTTTCTTGGCAAGATTTGTTCAGAGGGGGTTTGCTTTTGTCTTCCTCTGAGGCTGAGAGATTATGGCTAGTGGGTTTCCATAGCCAAGCAGGGATTTAATCCCTGGTCTCCAGAATTGTATTTAGCCCACTACACCATGCTTATTTATACAGAATGTAGTAATGAATATTTAATTTGTATCCTGATAATGTGGAATTAAAAGTATTTATTTATATATTTATTGTATTTATACCCCACTCTTCAGAAACAAAGGCTCTCAGAGTATCTTACAAATTAATAATTTGACAGTTCCCTGCCCTCAGGTTTACAATCTAAGGACTTTTTCGGATGGGGTTTTGTAATGGAAACAGCCTCATCCCCGTTGCGAGGCTGCTGCGTGGCAGGGGGTCCATTTCAGATGACGTTCTCCCCTGCCGATACTGTTGCAGAAGTGCTGGGAGGCTGCGGTGCCATATTTGGCGATTTTCTAATCATGAAAGTTGATTGTGATTAGAAAATTGCCAAATATGGCGCTGCAGCCTCCCAGCACTTCCACAACAGTATCGGCAGGGGAGAGCGTTATCTGAAACGGACCCCCTGCCGCGCAGCAGCCTCGCAACGGGGACGAGACTGCTTCCGTTACAAAACCCTGTCCGAAAAAGTCCTAAGACAAAACACAAAAGCAAAAGGGAATGGCATTCATGTAGGAGGTTAAGTCCAGCAGATATATTCTCTTCTTCTCTTCCTCCAAGGCTAAGGCAGGGGCAATTGGGATGGAGGGAGGGCCTTTCATCTTTGCCCAGTGCTGCAATATGTCGAATGCCGCATCTCAGAAACCCTTTTGTTGGGACTCTGCCTAGCTGAAAAGATAGTTTTTTTGCAGGGTGGCATCAGACATTAACTACATAAGGGAACTCTTTTACTATAGTTGTGTCTGAGGATCTTGGCATATTTTGAAAATATGATGACAAAAAAAAAAAAAACCAGGAAAGAAGTTTTCGCTACTTTTTGTTAGGAAAGTAAGCCCCATGACTTTCTGCAAAGAAGAGGCAAGTGCAGTCATTCAGCTGATGTCTCCATTGTCTGGTTGCCTTACCTATTGCTGTACCTGTTGGACTTCTGCAAACAACTACCTCCTTCCAGACTCATAAAGATGACCCAACAATTTCTATTAGTAAGCTCCACTCAACTCAGCTGGAGCAGTTGAGGCAGACATAACTCTCATCAAACCAAGCCACAGGGATCTCTGCCAGATCATTCTTTCCCCAGGTTTGGCTTGTGAAATGGAGAGCACCACAAGCCTCTTACAAAATAAAGAAGGCTTTGTCTTTGAGAAGAAAACAAAAAAGAAATTTCTCCATTCTTTCTTCATAAAACTCATTCCTGCTTGGGATAAACTGATTGATTGATAGAATGATTTTTGACCCCGCCTTTCTGCCAGGATGGTTTTTCCAACATGGCTAAATAGTGTTAGTCAATGATTGGGAGGGAAACCAAATGGAAGAGACATGGGTTCAAGATGGTTCTAGTTGTGCTGAGGGTTCACTTGCTACTTAGCTTTGCTACCCACAAGGAACTGTCTACAGCAGTGGCTTTTAACCTTTTCTTTACCAGGGACCCCCTTTAAATGTATTTTGTTGCTGTGGTCCCCCAAGACAACTCAAAATTTAAAATCCTAACAACAGCAACAACAACAATAATACAAGGAACTTTTTGACAGTAAGAGCTGTTTGGCAGTGGAACACACTCACTCGGAGCGTGATGGGGTCTCCTTCCTTGGGGGTCTTTAAACAGAGGCTGGATGGCCATCTGTCAGGGATGCTTTGATCATGATTTCCTGCATGGCAGGGGGTTGGACTGGATGGCCCTCGTGGTCTCTTCCAACTCTAAAATTCTATGATTCTATGATTCTATGAATTACACCATCCATTAACTCTTCCCTCAGAGGCACTGGAGAGGGAGGGAAGACTTTTCTCCTGCTTCTTCCTACAAGTTTATGGTTGGAGCAGATTGAATGGCAATGGCAGGCCAAGCCAGCTAGCCAACCAGCCTTTGCTTTGGCTCCTGTCACGTGGCCACTCCACTGCAGGGAGGAGGTGGCCAAGCAGCCTTCAAGTTTTCACAGACCCCTGTGAGGACATTGCAGACCCCTGGAGGTCTCCAGACCATAGGTCTACAGGGATAGAATCAATTCAGTGCTGGAGATTCTTCAAAGGCACCATTTATTGTGATGGTGTTTTATTGAGTTGAGTATATTACACTGATATTTTCTATATGAATTTCTGTGGGAACTATTTTAATCATAAGGCAGAATAGAAGGACTGCTGTTAAATATGTAAGTGAAATGAGAGGTCAGGAATGCCCAGTTCAGTTGCCTCTGAAACCTTCTAGAGATCCAGTTTCTTGCTAACCTTATCTCTGTAGCTGTGGCTTCAAAATATGTTATTGCATATGTTATTCCAGTGCTGCACGGGGCCAAAGACCCTTCAAAATTATTTGAAAGCTTCAGCCAGTACTGCAATATACCTTTTAACCAGGGATTTAGCTGTGATGGGGGGGGGGAGATGAGGACATTGCACCCCAAATAAGAATTCTCTCCCCCAATGAAATTTTTCTTCAGTTCCTCAAATTGCTAGCATTGTAGCAGATGAGACATTGAAAATTGTTCACACCTACAACTCTGATATTTGCTGTGTTCTCTTGATCGATCTTGACTGCCCTTTTCTTTGGATGCCTAGAATGTATTTCTAAGTGCTGAACTGAAATTTTAAGTTAGCCCAATGGCAGAAATGTAGGGACTGAAGGAACATTTCTTCTTAGGGGGCAGAATGCTTATTTGCCTTCATTGCCCTCTCACATGTAGCTCCCCCCTGCTGTGAACTGATACAGTGCAATCCCCGTTATCTGCAGGATTGGTATCCACAGATTCACTTACCTGCATCCACAAAAATATGGTCTCTTTAGGCATCTTCTAGGTCAGTGATGGGCAACCTTTTGAGCTTGGTGTGTCAAACTTCACCAAAAAACTGAGCATTACTCGGGTGGTGTGTCACTTTGAGGAAAAAACATTATTTATTGTTTAAATAACACAAGTGTATAAATGTTATATATAATTGTATTTAATAAACCAAACCCCCACCCCGGCCTGGCTAAAGTGGTGATCGGGACTTCGAAGCCCCAGTTGACAGTTTCCTCCCCCCTCCCCAAAGCAGCAATCCCCGATCGCCACTTTAGGGATGGTGGGAGGGGGGAGGAAAGCGGTGACCGGGGTTTTGAAGCCCCAATCATTTTAGGGAGGGTGGTGAGGTTGCGGGCAGGGGGGAGGAGGCCTACGGCTGCGTGTCATCAAAAATGGCTATGTGTGTCAGTGCTGACACGCGTGTCATAGGTTCGCCATCACTGTCTAGGTCCTCCAGCATGGCTCTACGGTATGCTTGGGCCAGAGGTTTCTCATTTCAATAGGGTTCGCTGTTATCTGCAGTTTCCAGTATGTGCGGTAAGTCTGGGAACGTATCCCACATGGATATTGGGGGGGGGGTTGTACTTTCAGCCACACTCTGTGTAGGAGCATTCTTTTCCATTCCACTGCAGGGCCCATTTGGCTTTGGAGATTATTAGACAGGAAGGCAAAAAGCCACAATCTCCAATCCCGTCCCTGTCCTGGAAAAATAACCCTTCCTGTCAGACTTTCCTTCTCTTCCATCTAATAGAGCTCCATTCACTTCCTGGATCAAAATCCCACCCATTCTCATAAGAAAATGCAAGTGCGGGAAATTCAAAAAGAAAAAGAAAAACAACACACAAAAAGTTACACCAAGCACAGAAACACACTAAAAAACAACAACAAGTAATCTGGGGAGATTCCTAAAAAGAGGGTAGCCTACCATGTTTTTGCGATCCCACCCAGAAGTGTTCTGGCAGGACTGCCCATCGATGCTGTTTTCATGACAAAAAAATGGTGCAAGGTTTTAAACACTGGCAATGCCGGCACAGAAACAAAATGGGCAGTCTATTGATGGCTCGGCCCGTCAATTAATTAGAACACCATAGTAACGCCAGCATAACTCAAAAGGACATTATCATCTGATATTGGTGTCCTTTTGTGTTCCGCTGGCCTAGTTATGGCACTACATTAGCTGCATCTGATAATCTCCTTTATCTCTCCTCGGTGTCTGAGGCATATTGTAGAATGAGAATATGGAATCTTCTTTTAGGGGAGGTGGAACTGGTGTGTTTTTCTATTGGAAATGTTGTGGCTGGGTGGGATCAGAGGTGGCAGGGGCTGGAGCCACCTCAAGTCTTTCTTCTATTCCTCTTCACAGTCCCCTCTGACTGGAACCCTCTTTTCTCCCATCCCCACACAACCATCAGGTCTTTAATTGGGCTTTTAAAAACCCCATCTGCAGTACACTCAGTGGGTGAATCCATACAGGCTATATAACTCCCATAGCTGGAAATGTTTCAGCAGCCTTTTTTGGGTGTGGATGGGTGTGAGGGATTGCCGTACTCCATGTTAAATTGGTGTAGCTATTTATATTACAGTCAACCCTCCACCCTTGCTGGTTTGACATCTGTGGATTTGATTATTCACGAGTTTGCTATGACCTTGACGCAGCCACTTTCCTCCCACTTTCAGGACAGAAGAGGAACTTTGCTTGGGTTCTTTAGCCCACAGAGATAAGGAGTATAGACTGAGTTAACCCCACTCCCTCCAAACCCCTTGACTTGATCTGAATTCCTATCTCTATGGGTTAAGGAGCACAAGGAGTGTGTGCCTGGTGGCTGGGTGCCGCTGCTGGTGTCCCCCCGCCTGGCTGTTGTGTGCACATTCACACAACAGCCTAAAGCTTCAGGAGAATGGATCATGAAGAATCGCTGCCACCATCCCCTCCTGAATCCCAAGGCCACTGTGTCAATGTGCACATGAGAGCCTCATGCTCCAGGGGGGAGTACAAAGAACAAAGTTATAGGGAACATATAACTCCCTTGTTAAAACAGCTTCAAGTGCTGGTCATGACCTATAAAGCCCTATACAGCTTGGGTCCAAACTTGGGTCCAAAGTGCTTTAATTGTTGTTTTAATTTGTAAATTGATTTAATAACTTTTTAAGTGGGGGAGGGGAGTATACTGTCTTACTTTGTATAGTTTTTTTAAAAAAATGTTGTTAACCGCTCTGATTGGGTTACTAAAGGGTGGTATATAAATAATTTTTTATTTTTATTATTATTATTATTATTATTATTATACGGCTTGGGTCCAAACTATTTGAAAGACCGTATCTCCCATAGGAACCTGCCAGAATTTTAAGATCATCAGGGGAAGGCTTTCTCTCTGTCATCCTAGTTTCTCTTAGTGAGGTAATAATCCCGACAGCTATGATTGATGGCAGATATTCTCATACACCTTTCGCCTTTCGTTTATGCATTTGTGGTGCCCCAGAAATTGAAGATTTGCCTCATTACCTGTTTTTCCGTTCATTATATTCAGAACGAAGAACAAAATTTCTGGGGTCTATTCTGTCTCATCTACATTCTAATACTGTTTCTGAAAAGATTTTCTGTCTCCTGTCTGATATTGATTCTATGGTAACTCTCAGGGTTTCTCTTTTTGCCCTGGCAGTGATGAAAATTCGTGCAAGGTTTATTGCTGATATTGCAGTTGATTGCTATGGGGATGATCTTATCTAATTTCTAATTGTTGTTTTTATTCAGTGTGTTTTAACTGTATTGAATTTGATCATTTTTTAATGCACAATATTTTGATGCTAGTTATTTTATGTAGTACTCTTATAATATTGTTTTTTATATTGTTCTTATTCATTATGTATGTAAATGGCCTTTGGTCTAAGCATTGATAAACTACTCTTGGTGAGGACATGAGAGAGAGCCTTCTCAGTGGCTGCTTCCACCCTCTGGAACACCCTTCTTCGGGAGGTTGGCCTGAACCCCTCCCTGCTTTCCTTTTGCTGGCAGGCAAAGACATTTTTATTCAAGCAGGCATTTAATTTGTAGCTGCAGGTACAGAGGTTTTTATTGGGGTGTGTTTTCTATTGTTATTCTTTTAACTTTTATATGTTTTATATTATATGTTTTAAATTATCATTTAAATTTTAATTGTTTATATTTTGTAATTGTTGCATTCTTAATTGTATTTTATATGTTGTGAGCCACCTTGTGTCCCATTCTGGGAGAAAGGTGGCATAAAAGTTAAATAAATAAACAAAGAATCACCATTGCCAACCTTTCTGAAGCCCGAGACCACTGTGCACACTTTCACACAACAGCTTCATGTCTTAGGAGCTCCCCCCACATAACATGTGGCAGCCTCAGCGAGGCCCTAGAGCTCTTTGGCTGCATCAATACAACAGCACCAAGCTTTGGGAGGGGGAGCTCAGCCAGTGAGCTCCATGTTAATATTCGGGTGGGGGGGGATCCAAAAAAAGCAAATCTTGCTGTCCACCATTTTATATAAGGGACACCATTTTACTATGTTGTTGTATACAATGGGACTTGAGCATCCACAAATTTTGGTATCCATGGGGGTCCTGGAACCAAGCCCCAGCAGAAACCGTGGACCCACTGTACAAAAGATGTGATTAAAACAGTTTTAAGCTAAGAATAAAATCTTTGTTCTTTCAAGGCAGTACTTAAAAGGAATACAGTACTCTAACCCCCATTTCCCCTGTAAAACAACCAGTTCCCAAAAGGCCTGCTGGGATAGAAAGGTCTTCACCTACTGCTGAAAAAAGGGCAAAGAACGAGCCATCCTAGCCTTCCTAGGAAGGGAGTTCCAGAATAGGATTTCCAGATCACAGGGCCTGACCCTGAATCCCCAGTTTTCATGGGTTGTCTCCAGGCAGGAGAGGAGGGTGCACATTCTCCAGTTTTGCAGGTGTGTAGCTCCAGGCAAGAAGAAAGGGGTGCATAGAACCCTCCAGCTCACCTAGCAGAGCGCTGCAAGGCTTAATTGATGGTTGTAACTTGCAAACACTTGCAAACTTGCAAACACTCTCTGAGAGGTCTATGTTTTTACTTAGGTGGCTTCCTCCTTTCCTTGCAGTCATTGTGGTGCCGCAGTTCATCCTGCACTCTGCTCTGCATTCACATTCAGGCTAGAAGCAAGTAGGCTAGATTAAATAGTTCTCATCCCATCTCCATAAGGAAGTGAGAAGGAAACAATCCCATCATTTCATCTTGATGTGGAAACAGCCCTGCCGTACCAAGAAGATAACCCCAATTAAAATGAATGTAACTATGTAATGATTAGGTCTGGAAGCCATGCCCTTATGAGGAGTAGTTAGGGAGCTGGGTATATTTAGCCTGGGGAAGAGAAGGTTAAGAGGGGACATGATAGCAAAGTTTAAATATTTGAAGGGATGGCATATTGAGGATGGAGCAAGCTTGTTTTCTGCTGCTCCAGAGACTAGGGACATTATCAGACATGGCAAAAATTGTGGGATTACGACTTCAGGACAGTGTGAATGGGCCCAGCTATCACACAACTTTGTCATTTTCATGCTCTTACACCATGCTCCATCCGCAAAAAAGGCATTATTTACATCTCACAGGACAAGCCATCAATAGGTTGTCAATAGTGCTTTTTTGTGCTATTGATGGCGAGTGAAACCACATCCCATTGTAACTGTGAGGTTACATCTTGAATGGGCAGTACTCTTTCCCTCCTCCCCATTCCGTGAGAAAACCTCTGGGTTAGAATGTGAAAACAAAGCACGGAACACTCTTTTATCAACTGTCCCATTCAGTTTGCATGTTTTTGCATGTTTTTAGGTTTGTTTCAGTTCTTGTGTGTTCATTTACTTGGTTAATTAAGGGGCTTTTGGAGTTTTATGTGCTCCTGCATCTTCTTGTGAGAACTGCTGAAATCTCGCCCATGCCAAATTGTGGAAGTAAACTCCCGTTCTTAAAGCTTTAGTGGTCATTGTGCAATAATTCCATGGCATGTCTTTTGTGTGATTACAGCTACATGTGATAATAAGTGTTATAATTATGCAATGTTCCTGCTATCTTCACTCGCAGAATTACAGCATTTTTAGATGCTAGGCTGATAATGTCCTAGGACATGGAGTAATGGATTCAAAGTACAGGAAAAGAGATTCTACCTAAACATTAGGAAGAACTTCCTAAGAGCTGTTTGGCAGTGGAATGTGCTGCCTTGGAGTGTGGTGGAGTCTCCTCCTTTGAAGGTTTTTAAATAGAGGCTGGATGTCCATCTGTCAGGAGTGCTTTGATTGTGTGTTCCTGCATGGCAGGGGGTTGGACTGGATGGCCCTTGTGGTCTCTTCCAACTCTATGATTCTATGATTCTAGTAGAGAAATACATGAATGAAATGAACTATTATAGAAAAGATGGAAAACATTAATATAGTATATATACTATGCAAAGAAAGAATGTAGAGTAGGACAAGAAAGTGGAAGAATAGCAAGCGGTGATATACTAAGTAAAAATTAAAAAACACAATTGTAATCAATAGCAGGGAGAGGGGAGGTCAACTCAAGAGAATTCATTTTATATATTAAATGTGTATAATACCTTACCAAGCAAGAATGATATGTAAATCTTACAATTTTAATAACAATAAATACATATAAAATGAATATAAGTAGGCAGTGTGACCGCCTCCTTCTTTGAAAATTCCTACACCCATTAGTTTTTCAAATTGCTGCAGGGTGGGGGAATACAACAAGGAAAAGAGGGAGGAAGGGAAAGACTTGTTTAAAATCTGAAAAATTGTAGGGTGACATTTTCCCCAGCCCAGACAATTGAGGCCAAAGGTATAAAGAGGATAACACCCATTAATAATGAATCCAAATCAGTCTATTAATTACCCATGACAAAGAAGGTGTGGTAAATGCTGCAGCAATGTTGACAAAACCTAAGGAGGTGTGGGTGCGACCAGTGTTTGGGTTGAAACAGGGCCAGCCTATTTTGCTGCCCGTGGTGGTAGACAAGATGGCGCCCCCACGTACAAAAGATGACTGGGATGGGATTAGCTCTCCTTCAAAAACTGGGGAGGAGAACAACATTCTCCACTTCACCTGTGGACAGCATGTTCACCTGAGGCTATGGAGGCACATTTGTTGCCCCCAGAGACCTTAGAGGGCTGCATTTTCTACAGCACCCCCAGGGAAAAAAATCATTTCTACCCCACATGCACTCTAGGGGATATGAAGAGCATTTTCACCATGTTTTTAGCTCCGCTGAGGCATTTCAGGCTCAAGAGAGGCCCCTTTTTAAAAACAAGAGGAATTGAATGCAAGTCATTTCCTGTTCACTCCCTATTTTAAGAAAAGGCCTTTACTGGGCCTAAAATAGCCCAGGTGGCAAAAAAGGTGGCAAAATGCCCCCCTAATCCCCTTGTGAATATTTGAGGGCAATTTTTGGCCCCTCGGGGGCCCCGGGGGATGCCTGTGGTTGACAGGTAGCACTTTGCCCACCTCTGACTTAAAGGGTGCAGATCAGTTTCTGTTGCCTATTGACTAGATCCTTGTCCTGCAAGGTACAGTCGGCCCTCCATATTCACAGATTCAACCATCCATGGCTTGAAAATATTCCCCTAAAAAAAAATCCAAAAAACAAACCTTGTTTTTGCCATTTTATACAAGGGGCACCGTTTTACTACACCATTGTATATAACAGGACTTAAGCATCCACAGATATTAGTATCCACAGTGGGTCCTGGGACCAAACCCCAGCAGATACCCGGGGCTCACCGTATGTCCATATCTACATTTCTTGCAGGCTGTCATTTTCCCTATAAAATAAGCACAGGAGCATTACTGTATACCAAAGATGTAGGTAGGCATGTTGGTTTTTGGAGGGGAGATCTAGAAGTGATGTTGGGGTAATATTTGGTTCAATTAAAATGTCCCCCAAAATTGAACAAGAGTTTGAGGTCTCCTGAACATTTTTTACTTAATGTTGAGCAAAATGGGAAGTGAAAGAAAAAACTGCTCATGTTGTTAGAGCCCCAAACACTTGCAATTTCCATAAGTCTTCTGCAAGTGTATTTGTCAACAGGTGCTCCTCACCACTGTGGGCTTGGAACCTACTCACAAACAGATGGAGTCATGAATGCTAAGCATTCCCATTAACTTGCTTTTCGGTCTGGGTGCACAAGCTCTCCTACTGTGCCTCTCTGGACATCTCAGAGAACATGGTCAAGTTGGAAAGTCAGTCCATCTTGAATGAGGTTCTGACTTTCTAGGTCTTGGTGGCCTTAAAGTAGTTCAACCATTTCATCATCATTGCTAATATTTCACATTGGCTATCCAGTTACATATACGTAGCTAAGGGGCTTATCACACAAAGGAAGGAAGCATCACTGCACCCCAATAATAGCACTGCCTGCCTTGTCTTATCACATGACATCAATGTGTTTCAGCTGTTCTCCCATTCCGGTCCCATGTGAGATGGTGGTAAATGCAAGTTTTCTTGCTAACTGGAAAAACCCATTAGCAAAAAGACCTGCCTTTACCACTGTCACTCACAGGACTGGAACAGGAGAGCAGCTGAAACACACCCACTTTGTGCAATGAGGCAAGGTGGGATGGCACTACTCTTGGGCTTTTCTGCTTCCCTTCCTTCATGTGGTAAGCCCCTAAGTAATGTCCCCTAGCCTGATCTCCCCTCACTCCACCTTAACAGCCACCAGCCAGATCAGGTGAAGGAGGTCTGTTCAGCTGGCAAGAGGGTCACAAGGAGAATAATGTTTTCAACCCCCTCCTAAGCGAGTCTATGACATTCAGAAGCAGGACCCCTGTCACAAGTCCTTGTTGCAGCCTTGCTCCATCCTTGCTCACTGGTGGGAGGGAGTTGGAAATGCCATCTTCCTTGTGGCCTGATCACCAGGTGAACAGACCTCCTTTGCCCAATGCAGTTGCTGGCTGTTAAGGTGGATTGCAGGGGAGGAGGATATTTGTGTGGTTTTACAGGAACTCAGAGCCACTGTCCATTCCGTTGGGGTGGAAGACCTATTAGAATGGTCCACCCTCAAAGGCTAGTGGAACGAATTGGATCCCAGAAAGCCTTAAAGGGTTTATTGATTGGTAACGCTGGTGATTCTGTTGAAGTCTTGGTCAATACCTGGAACACCAACCTTACCAAGGCTATCAACACGATTGCTCCCAAGCGTCCTCTCCAACCCATTTTAAATCGCCAACCATGGTATACTGAAGAACTTAGGAAGTTGAAGGTATCCAGTAACTCTGTTGATGAATTTATACTGGATCAATTTCAATCTGTAAGTACTGATGACATGGACAAGCTCCTTGGTAGAGCGAGGAGGACTACCTGCTCTCTTGACCCTTGCCCTTCATGGCTGGCCGTCTGGGGGGGTGATGCCTTGAGGATGTTCCTCAGGGACATCATCAATGCATCCCTTAGGGAAGGTCATGTTCCATCTTGCTTGAAGGCAGCGGTGGTCAGACCGCTCCTAAAAAGACCTTCCCTTGACCCCCTGGATATGAAGAACTACAGGCCAGTCTCCTTATTACTTTTTTGAGCAAGGTGATTGAGAGAGCAGTTGCTCTTCAACTCCAAGCTGTCTTGGAAGAAACCGATTATCTAGATCCATTTCAAACTGGCTTTAGGATGGGATTTGGAGTTGAGACAGGCATAGTTGCCTTAGCTGATGACTTTCGCTTGAACATCAACTGGGGTAATGTGACCCTGTTGGTGCTACTGGATCTCTCAGTGGCTTTTGATACAATAGATCATGATATCCTCTTGGATCGCCTGAGAAGGTTAGGAATCGGAGGCACTGTGTTGCAGTGGTTCTGCTCCTTCCTCTCAGGTAGATTCCAGAGGGTGATGCTTGGGGACAGTCGCTCTGCAAGGAAAGAACTTAATTGCGGCATCCCACAAGGCACCATCCTGTCCCCAATGCTATTCAACATATATATGAAGCCACTGGGAGAGATCAAACGGAGGCATGGGGCGGGGTGTTATCAGTATGTTGATGACACCCAGATATATTTCTCCATGGAGATTTTCACACTACACTGTTATAGTGTTAGGATTCCACTTTATTTGCTATGGCTGCCTCCTGTGGAATCCTGGGAGGGGCATTTAGAACTCTTAGCCAGAGAGCTGTTAGGCCTCACTAAACTACAAACCCCAGAATTCCACAGAAGGAAGCCAGAGCAGTTAAAGTGGAATAGTAACACTATAACAGTGTACTGTGAAAATCTCCCATGTCTCGGTCTTCAGCTCTGACTTCAGATGGTGTCTCTTCTCTCAATGATTATCTTAGGGCAGCAGTGGACTGGATTAGGGAAAACAAATTGAAGCTGAATCCAGACAAAATGGAGGTTCTCACAGTAGCAGCCCCGAACCCAAGCACTAGGATACAACCTCCAGTCCTGGATGGAGTCACACTCTCCTCCAGGGACTATGTTTGCAGTCTGGGGGTGCTCCTGGACTCGTAGCTCCAGATGATGAATCAGGTAAATACAACAGTCAGGAGCACCTGTTATCAGCTTCAGCTGATCTGCCAGCTGAACCCTTTCCTGGAAGTCGGGGAACTTGAGAACATGGTACATGCTGTGGTAACCTCCCATCTTGATTTCTGTAATGCACTCTACATGGGGCTACCCTCATGCTTAGTCCAGAAACTTCAACTAGTACAGAATATGGCAGCCAAACTGGTCTCGGGTACATCTAGAAGAGACCATGTAACACCGATCGTAAGATCACTTCACTGGTTGCCCATTAGTTTCCGGGCCCAGTACAAGGTGGTGGTTATCACCTTTAAAGCCGTAATTTTGGCTTGGGTCCAATCTATCATCGGGACCGCCTCCTTCCATATAATCCTCCCTGTGCACTCAGGTTCTCTGGGAGGAATCTGCTACAACCTTTAAAAACTAGGCTCTCTTTGACCTCCCAGATTATGGACTATTGCTCCCAGATTATGGAATGGCCTGCCGGATGAGATCCATCATATTACCACCTTAAATAGCTTTTTAAAAGGTCTTAAGACAGATCTCTTCCAGTGGGCCTTTCCTGAATAGATACCCAGCCATCAGAAAGAAAAATCTACTTTAGCCCAATCACGACATAGCTATCTTTATTGTTTGTGTTTAGTATTTATTAAGTATGTTTTAACTTTTTTGAATTATTTAATTGTATTGTAAGGGGGGTGAGAAGGAGGGTCTTGCATGTATATTTTAAATGCTGTAAGCTGCCCTGATTGTGTTTGTAGAGGGGCGGGATACAAATAATAATAATAATTATTATTATTATTATTACAAGAAGACTACATAGTCTCACTTCATACACAGCACTTATGGATCTGTAACTCTAGGTTATGAATCCATGACTGCAATACTGAATACTACCAGATGCTACTACTGCTGCTGCTACTACTACTAATACCAGTGGACCTGAAAGAATTCAACAGTTTTCTTTTGGCAAGAAATTGGTGCCTGATCAGATCCAGGACTTGGGTTAAACAAAATACAAGAACATAAAAAGGCATGCATTGGATTACATGAAAGGCTGATCTTGTCCAGCATTCTGTTCACACAGTGGTCAAACAGTTGCCTACAGGTAGACCACAAGCAGGACACAAGTGCAACAGCATCTTCCTGCTCATGTTCTCCAGCTCCAACTTCCATGGTTTTTTTCAGAGATGAGAAAGTTACAGGGAAAAGGTTAATTCATCAACAGGATAGTTAATCTGCTTTATAAATCGAATGCCATTGACATATGACGGATAGGAACATTTTCAGCAACCACCCCACCTGCTTTCTTTGGAGTCAGTTACACGGCAGAATAAAGTGTGCAAAATTCTGGCTTACCTTTCTTTCACACCAGTGCTGCATAGTTGACATGATTTAGTGCGAAATTGGTTGATCTGGTGAGTTTTTGGCTTTGTAGTCCACACAGGCAAAGGTGGGGGGGCGTGGCTTCCCAAGCACATGGGGGGGGGAGATAAGATGCTGGGAAGCTGAGAGGGAGGAAGGGAGGGAATGAGGAAGCCCTGGCACCTTTCCTCCTCTTCTTCCTAAGGTGAGAAGGGCGGGGAGGGAGGGAGGCTGGGTGGCCATGCCTGCTGTTATTGAGCCAGGGAGAGTAGCCACTGCTGAGGCAGCCATCCTGCCCCCTCCCCATCCCTCCACCCTCCTTTTGTCAGAGTGGAGTAAATGAAGCAAAGGAGGGGGAAACTTTGGTAGGGGAGCACCCGGGCTGAGGGGAGTCTCTTCTGAAGCTGGGTGAGGAGGTGGGGGGTCGGGCTGCCGTCGTGACCACCATCAGCGAGGAACCAGTCGCTGCCTTGACGTGAGGCAGATGAGCTCCCTTCTCCAGCCAATGGAGGGGACTGCTAGTTGGATCTTTTCGTTTGAGGCTCCTCACATCTCTTGAAAGTCCGCCCCCTCCGCAGTCGGTCCAACCAATCATGGCTCAGCTCTGCTGTGGCTGTTTCAGGAAGATTGCTGGTAGTTCCCACAACCTTTTGCACATTGGTAATTCATACAACCGATTGTACATATTTTCGCGAACTTTATCAAAAAAAGTTGGGGGAAATAGTGAAAGCTGATACTACGCGGCTTATGGGGTTTTCTTTGCCCCACTCCTTCTGAATACGGTGATTTTGATCCGAAAGACATGGGAACTATTAAGACTCTTTGTGAAGTCTTAGCAGATTTATTTGACCGTGTAACTGACCCCTTTGCTTTCCCTTTCTCCCTCCCTTATAATTTCATCTCCTAATCCTCACCCTTTCTTTAATTTTACTGACTCCTGTGTATCTCAGCAGAAGACCCAAGTTAAGAACTTCTAAATTCAGTTTCCTGATAGAGGAACCTCTATGCCATCTTTGGTATAGAACAAAGAAGGACTTTCTGGACAAATACAAAGAAGAGCAGCTCCTTCCAAGCTGCCCTTACTATGTGTTGGTTTGAAATCGTTTAACCTTGGAAATCAACTAAAGTATTATACTCTAGTTGTGAACTAAGCTAACCAAAGACTCATATAAACATCATTAAAATACCTGGTGGTGAAATTTTTAATTAGGTACACATGCATGGATGATTTCTTTATAGTATTTATGGTGTTTTCAGTTCTCATTTGGATGGATCATTTGAATATCTTGACAACAATGACTGTAGTAAAATCTTCCTTAAGTTATTTATTTCAGAGGGGGGACCTCTTTGGAGAAAAAGGCATATTTACCCCATTACTTATTTACATTTACACCCCACCTTTCCTCTAATGAGCTTAAAGCAGCATTGTTACATAAAACACTTGGGTCCTCTCGGACACTCTAAAGTATCAATATTAATTTGAGGTATTAATTAATACACTCAACTTGACAATGCGAGAGGGGGTAACTAGAAGGATCTTGAGACCTATGTAAGGAGGAGACCTTAAGCTAGAAAGTACAATTAACTGATCATTATTGAGGAAATAATACAGTAGCTCCCTTGTATCAACTGATCTGTCAACTGTTGATTCAATTATACGAGGTTGGCGACCATGGAGGGTGGTGTATGGTTGAGGGAGGGGAGGAGGCTTCCGGGTGGCTCTGGTGGCTGCAATGGTGATGGGGGGCAAAGGGAGGGAAGGGGAAGTCTCACCTCCCTTCTCCCTTCACCTCTTGGGATTGCTCCCATTGATGGCAATGGCAACATGGGGGCAAAGGGAGTGAGGGAGAGTTCTTGCCTCCTTTCTCCTTTGCCCCTGGGATCGCTCCTGAGGTGGGAATGGTGATGGGGGGTGAAGGGAGGGAAGGAGGTGATCTGCGTCCCTTCTCCCTTTGCCCCTGGGATCTCCTCCCGGGATTGCTCCCATGGCAGGAATGGCAATGGGGGTGTTTGCTATTATCCACAGAATTCATTGTTTGTGCGGGTGGTGGTGGTGGAACCAACAACATTCACTCAGGCTTCAACCAATCATGGAAGGGTAGTGAATAAAGTAGGAAGGATTGGGATAGAGGAATAGAATGAAGGGAGTTTAGGGAGTGATACTGTACAGATCAGGGGAGCTGACATTGCGGAGGAAACCAATACAGCAGGAGTCCAAAAGCAGGACTGGCTACACAGTCTGATGTGGAGTCAAGAGGAAGATCAACTGTGTGCACTTGAGTGGTATTTTGAAGGGGTTTTAAATACCTAACATTTCCCTTCAGTTAAAGTGGAAAATGGTGCTATATTTCATAGAATCATAGAGTTGGAAGAGACCACAAGGGCATCCAGCCCAATCCCCTGCCATGCAGGAATAAACAATCAAGTCATTCCTGACAGATGGCCATGTTTAAAAACCTCCAAAGAAGGAGACTCCACCACATTATGAGGCAGCATATTCCACTGCCGAACATCTATTACCATCAGGAAGTTCCTCCTAATGTTTAAGTGGAATATTTTTTCCTTTAGTTTGAGTCCATTGCTCCATGTCCTAGTCTCTGGAGCAGCAGAAAACAAGCTTGCTCCATCCTCAGTATGACATCCCTTCAAAGATTTAAACATGGCCATCATGTCACCTCTTAACCTTCTCTTCTCCAGACTAAACATATCCAGCTCCCTAAGCCGCTCCTCATAGGACATGGCTTAAAGACCTCCCACCGTTTTGGTCACTCTCCTCTGGACACATTCCAGCTTGCATGGTTTGAATGACCCCTGGCCAATCAAGGGCATTTATGTGACTCAGGCTGCTGCATGTTTTTGCTTTAATAAAATAATTTACTCCTACATTAACAATGTACCACTTAGGACTTTTTCAGACAGGCTAAAAAAAAAAAAAACCTGCACAGGTCAGGAGGAGTGTGGCGCTGTCCTGCTTCCAGTGATCTATTTTGCATGACTCCCACCTCCTCCTGTCCTTTGTTCATGCTTCCTCCATGCTGGAAGGACAAGAAAGACATCACTTTTCATTGATGGAAACTTCAGTCAATAAAAAGTGGCACCTTTCCTGTCCCTCCAGCATGGAGGAAGCACAGAGAAGGACAGGAGGAGGATAACATCATGTGAAATTGATTGCTGGAAGCGGGACAGCACTATCCTCCTCCTGACCTCCATGGGGGCGTTTTAGCCTGTCTGAAAAGGTCCTCTGTCTATGGACTTTTTCAAACAAACTTAAAATCTAGAAGAAGCCGTCAGGAGAGGAACACAGTTGCTCTGTGGCAGGGGGCAGTTCCTGATGATGCCGTCCGTCTCGCGTTACCCTCCGTGTTCCTTCCGTGTCGCATGGAAGGGAAACGCACCACTTTTTATTCACAAAGAACTTCTGTGAATAAAAAGTGGTGCCTTTTCCTTCCATGCGACACAGAAGGAACACAGAGGGTAACGCGAGAGGGACGGCATCATCAGGAACTGTCCCCTGCTGCGGAGCACCTGCGTTCCTCTCCTGACGGCTTCTTCCAGATTTTAGGTTTGTCTGGAAAAGTCCTTAGTCTGTCTCAAGTGTTCTGTACTATCAAAAAACATTGAGTTGCTTTTCTTTTCATTTCTCTGTTTCACATTCTGCAGTTTCAAAACTGTAAATGCATTTCCTGTGTTTTAGTCTTTTATACCACTTGGTGTGGGTAGTGCATGGCCTTAAAAAAATCTAAATAAATAAATACAGAAACTTGAGATGGAAAGGAAACCTTGCAGGTAGACTGGGCAGAGATGAATCATAGAATCATAGAGTTGGAAGGGGCCTCATGGGCCACTGGGTCCAACCCCCTTCTCAGTGTAGGATCTCCAGCAAAAGTACCCCCAGCAGGTAGTTGCCCAGACTCTTTTTGAATATATCCAGACCTCACCACCCTTATAGGCATTAAGACTGATGGGTTTAAGGCAACCTTCGCATTGTGGGTAGGCAGAGGTGTGAAGGAAGACCTTTGCAGCATAATGGGTGTTCCAGTCACTTGTTTGTTTTGGAGTATGACTCACTGCCAGATGCGTCCAGGGTGAATTAGCACATTTCTCCCTGATGGCTGCCTTTTGCTTTATCAGTCCTGGGCATGTCTGTTTTTGGGGAATTTCTGAGGCATCTTTGTTAGGTCTCTGAGTGACCTTTATTTGAACCCTTCTGTGGATGGCTTGGTCTACCTATGTGAATTGTTAATTACTGACAATGTATGGATTATTCCCAATTTATGAAATATGGCCAATCTATTGGGGAGGGGGTATAAGGGCATGTAACTGACCAGATTTTTTTTAAAAAAAGATATAAGGTAAGTTTGGCAGGATTTGTTCTTGACAAACCCACATTGGCTCCTACTAATCACTGCTTTGTTATCAAGATACTTACAAAAAGAACTGAATGAGAGTTATACATGGCTAGAAGCCACAGAGCAGAGCCAGACTGACACTTATGTATGCATTAACTTGAAATAATCTCATGGTGTAAATGTGATATGTCATCTCTGTGTTTTCATCCAATGACAGCTCACTCAGAAATATGGAAACTTTGTCACTGTGTGGTTAGGTCATCATCCTGTCGTAATTCTGTCTGGATTTCAAACGGTGAAAGAAGGCCTGATCAACCATTCGGAAGAGCTATATGAACGGCCATTGACCTATTTCCTTTTACATGCCTTTAAGAAAAAGGGTAAGTGCCTTAGGAGACAAATGTTTCTTTTCTTCTAGCAAGCAAAAAGCATAAAGGGCATTCTGAATGTGAGTAGGTCCTCCAGGAGAAATAAGTAACAGGGCTCCTGTGCCTTTAATAACTGTCATGCAAGCAACACCTGCTGAAATGTCATCTTCTATGCAACCATTAAAAGGCCAGGAGCCTTGTCCCTTATTTTCCCTGGCAACCCTAAATGTGACAGTCATCCAGGTTTTTTTTTTAAAGCAGATTACCTAATGACACATTGTTTTTCATGCTAAAAAAATGGCGGGGGGAATGTTTGTATTCCCACAACATTCTTGGGTTGCGTTTACACAGGCAAATATTCTCCTAAATATACCACTAAGATTGCTCATTGTTCCCACGGATCGCGCCACAGCATCGCCTCATTCAGAAGGGGGGAAAGGTAAAAAACCCAAATATAGCATCTCAGGGGATCTCGCTACTTTTGCTGGCTTATTTGAAAAGTAGCGTGACTTAGCGCATTATTGATTGTGTAAACAACCATTTCGCTAAGGGCTGTGTGAATTACCAGCAATCTTTCCTGATACAGTTGCAGCAGAGCAGCACTGTGATTGGTTCTTATGATGAAGGGGTGGGCTGGCAAGATGCGGAGTCAGGAGGGAGACTCAGTAGCGATCCAGGAAATTAAAAATCCTTCCTGTCTACTGCTTGCTTTGGTGCCAAGGGAAGTCTGTACAGGGAGCTGCAGGGGGGAGGCAATGGCTCAGTGTCGATCAGTTGTTACCCACGGAGTTGGGGCCAGGGCAGACATTCCTATTGCATTCTTTGTCCTTCTCTCCAATGCTTGGCCACGCCCCCCCCACATTTGCCTGTCTGAATCACAAAGTGAAAGAAAAGAGCAACAAAATACAACTTTTTCCTCCATACACCATGTAAACTACCCACCACTGGTGCAAAAAAGCGCTAAAGTGCAATTTATCGCTATAAAACCTGCCGTGTAATTGCAGCCTTGGATTTCTAGTAGTGTATCCACACTGTAGAATTGTTGCTGTTTGACACCACTTTAACTGCCATGGCTCCATCCTACAGAATCCTGGGATTGATAGTTTGGTGAGGCACCAGCACTCTTTTGGCAGAGAAGGCTAAAGACCTTGTAAAATCCCAGAATTCCATAGGATGCAGCTATGGCACTTAAAGTGGTGTCAGGCTGATGTAACTCAGCAACATGGATGCACCTTAGCTGTCTTTTCTACTGGGCTTTAAATCAATTTAAAAAAAAAAAAGTAGATGCCTTGAGTTTGCAATCCCAGAGTAGGGTTGTTAAAAGGATCACTTAGGAAGTCTCTCATTCATAGGATTGCTCTAAATCAAAGCTATCTTGATGTCAAATAAGGACAGCAATTCCAGTTGCATAAATCCCCATTGGACATCATACTCTTAAAAAATAGAAATAAAAAATCCAAGTGACAAAGCATGTTTGCTCCTTGGGTCAGTGTGCTTTCTCCAGAGGAATCAATAACACTTACCTACTATGATTTATGAATCTCCCTTAGTTCATTAATTGACAGGACAACCCAATGGCTCATACACTAATGCATGGGCCAACTCCTGTGCAAGTGCCATTTTTCCTACCTTATTAAATTTGCATGGCCAAAAATGCCAGGTTACATCAATAGGAGTATAGTGTGGCAAAAAAATTACAGTCACATAGTAACGCAATTTACATCAACAGAACACCAGTCCTTGGAGATTATCAGATGGGAACAAAAATAGCGTCCCTGTCTTGCTATCTCCTCTCCCGCCCCAGTAATGCTATAAAATTATAAAAATAAAAGTTTTCAGACCTACATTTGCTGCTTCTGTCCCTCTCTCCAACAGCCCAGGAGTGAATGGAGCTCTAATGGAGCTCCATTTACTTCCTGAAATGGAAATCCTGGCTGTTCTCATAAGAGGACGAGCATGCGGGAAATTCAAAAATAAAAAGCCAAATAAAATAGAAAAAGTGACAGCAAGCACAAAAACACACTTAAAAAAAACAAGTAACCCAGGGAGGGTACAAAAAGTGTGTCACTTACCTCAATGTCCTGATTGCACCCAGAAGTGTTCTGGCACGGACCTCCCACTAATGCTGGCATCGCACCAGCATAAGGGGGTACCGTCTCAGAGGTACGTCATTCTGTTACAGAAACAGAACGGGGGATCTATTCACCACTTATCCCATGAATAAAAAGAATCACTAGTGGAATGGAAGCAGCATAGGAGCATAACGAGAGGGGAACAATGTTGTCTAAAAGGGAAGCCCTTTAGCAATCTCCTGGTGTTCAAGCCATATTTAGCTTGTCTGATAATCTCCCTTGTGTCTAATTTTGTGCTTATTTTTCCAAATGCACATTATCAGTTTTCTGACTGCACAGATTTTTTTTTCCTAATTGCATATTTTATATCTAAGGACTTTATCAGATGTGGCAAATATGGCATCATAAAGATGCCTAATGATCACAAAAGGGGGTGCATACCAAACAACATTGTCCAAACGTTCCAAGTAAATAGAGGGTATGTATAAAAAGAGTGTACCCTACCTGGCTGTCCCGATCTCACCTGGAAGTGTTTGCCCATTGATGCTGCATTCACATGAGCACAAGGGTACAAAGTTTCAAATGCCAGCAATGCCAGCAACAAAGTACCATGGGAGATCTATTGACGGCTTAGGCCGTCAATAAAAAGAAACGGCTTTTTGACAAGACATGGGACTTTTTCAGACACCCTAAAACCTGTCAGGGGAGGGTGGGAGAGGTCCATGGCTATTGCACTGCAGGGGGTCAGTTTTGGATGATGTCGTCCCCCTCCCATCATCGTCCGTGTTATTTCCGTGTTTGATCTATTGATCTATTTTATTCACGGAGGTTGTCCGTGAATAAAATCTGGCTGAATATGGCGCGGCAATCTCCAACCCTAAATGGGAGAGAGACGGACGATTTCACCGCAGGGACAGCATCATCCGCAATCGACCCTCTGCCACACTGCTGCTACGAACCTCTCCTGCTCGATCCTTGCACTGCAAGGATCATCTGAAAGTGTCCTTAAAGATATGAAGGGAATGGCAGAACCCCCCCCCCATTTCCTGCTTTATCTTCTCTTATTTTCTCTTTCAGTTGCCCTCTTTTCTATGATAAAGAGAACTGGCATGCATTTAGGTCATGGAAGGAATGTAGTTGTCTTTGCCTCCTATAATTTATTGGGCTTGCTACCATAATGGATGGCCATCTAAAAAATTAATAACATGGTCTCATGTTTCCACTTGACCTAACCATTCACAAGTGCCTTTCTACTTCCATATTATGTCGTTCCTCAGCCAACCTCTCATCTGTGATAAAGATGAATGGCATCTATTAGGTCATGTAAGGTGTGTGGTCTTCTTTGCTTCACATGATTTGCTAATTTGGCTTGCTCCCAAATCAGGTGCTCAGCTCGGAAATCAGTTTGGAAGCTCTCCTAATTCAGGGTTCCAGATTTTGCAAGCAATCCATTTTACCTCACACCCTCAAATGAGACAGTAATCAACCTGTTATCTTTCTCAACTAGGGATAGCTTTAACTCCAGCAAGAGGAGAAATGCAAGTGCTTGTTCTTGCTGCTGATGCCATTGTTGTTGTTAATTGCCTTTGAGTTGGCTTTGACTTATGGCAACCCTATGAATGAGAGACCTCTAATAGTCCTAGGCCTTGTCTAGATGGGCAGTTTACCACGGTTTCTCCTCATGTTGGAGGCCTGCAGTCCAAAGGACACAGTGCTGTTGCCCTCGTTCACCTCTGGATTGTTCTGGCAACATCCAAGGCAAAGCCAGGATAAACCCTTTAAAAACATTTCAGAATAACTCCTGGGAAAACCTGTGCCATGTGGGAAAATTGGGATGGGTCTGTCACAGGAATGCAGGAGTCAGTACCTGCATGCCAGGCTGTATTGCCAGATGCCTCTGCCACTAGTGTCACTCTGAAGCCAGGAAGGATACCCCCAGCATGTGGTCAAGGCCCCCTGGATGTTACCAGCCTTGACTACATGCTGAGGGCCTCCTTTCTGGATTCAGAGTGTGTGGTGTGTGACAGCAGTGGAGGTTCCTGCTGATACCAGCCTGCGTGTGCGTACAGGCGTCTGCCTGTTTTGTTGTGGTACCAGGGAGGGGGGATCTGGGCCAGCTCTAGGGGCAGAATACTCCAGCCAGAAGGTGGCATAGTCTGGCAAGTGTAGACAAGCCCCTGGCCATCAGCTGCCTTGGTCAAGTCTTGTTGTGTCATCCTTGGTTAAGTCCATCCACCCGCAATGTGGTCTTTCTCTTTTCCTACTGCCTTCAATCTTACCAAGTGTTATTGTCTTTTCCTGACCTCTTATGATATATCCAAAATATGAAAGCCTCGATTTAGTCATTTGAGCTTCTAGGGAGAGTTCAGGTTTGATTTGGTCTCAAACCCATTTATCTGTCTTTTTGGCTGTCCATGGTATCTGCAGAACTCTTCTCTACCACCATGTTTCAAATTAGTTGACCTGCTTCATCCTAGCTTTCTTCACTCTCCAGCTTTTACAACTAAAGAAAGAAATCAGAAAAAATATGGTATGAATGATTCTCAGTTTGGTATTTAATTATATATCTTAAAAATGGGAGGACCTCATCTAGTTCCTTCATGGTGGCAGTTCCAAGTCTACTCTTTTGATTTCTTGACTATTGTCTCCACCAAATATTTCGAGTTTCCTTATATTGGCCTTATATGCTCATTCCTCTGTTCAAAAAACAGTCCAGGAAAGAAATGTGAGAATATCAACTGAGGACAAGTACTAGGAAAGATTCTAGAGCAGATCATTAAACAGACAGTCTGTAAGCACTTAGAAAGAAATACCATGATCACTAGAAATCAACATGGGTTTCTCAAAAACAAGTCATGCCAGACTAATCTTATCTCTCTTTTTTTATAGAGGTACAAACTTGGTAGATGAAGGAAATGCTGTGAATGTAGTGTATCTTGATGTTAGTAAGGCCTTTGACAAGATCCCCCATGATATTCTTGCAAAAAAGATAGTAACATTGGGGCTAGACAATGCAACTGCTAGAAATATTGTTTTGTGCACATAAAATGTTTCCTATGCAGAAAGTGCTTTTTTGTGTGTGCAAAAAAAATCTGTGAAAATTTTGTGCTGAAGTCCTGAATTGCAATTAATTCAAAAATTGTGTTTTTTCAAAGACTTTCTCATAGTACGAAGAAAATTGCTAAAATTACTCATTGCTTCTTTTGAAAAGAAAATTAGTGAAGGATTATATCCATAATGTTGATTCGCCATCCACCAGTTGATTCAATGGGCTGCCTCTAAGCATCAGGGTTCCAGTCTACCTTTAGTCTTCTACTCTAGATGCTAATTTGGGTAGGAGCAGATGTAGGCAGAATAAATGGAGGAAGCTAAGGAGTTGGTTTGGATGGGCTCTCTGGGAGTGGCAGGGAGCAGCAAGGAGATAGGCAAGGAGATAGTTTTGGAGAAGGCAGAGGAAAGAGTTGAAAGGGGGGTTCTTCTCTAGATGGAAATTGTCTTTGGCTCTACCTTCTGAATGAAGAAGGGTAACACTTTCCCTACCCTCTTGTATAATGACTCAGAACCATTTGATATGGAATGATACATAGCTTCTGAATGTCATTCACCTGATGTTTACTTTTGAGACATGTATTTGCATCATGAAAACAACAGGGTATGCTTATCTTGGACATCGAGACCTCTCTGATTGCAGATAGAAACACATTGGTGTTTAAATATATAGTACTGTAGGTGTTGACATCTCTGTACATTAAATCTGTGTCATAGGAATTAGTAATGTAATATGACATCAGCTCTCTCGCAGCAATCACCGTCAGTAGAGATGATCAGAGACTGAACTTCTGGGTGACACTCTCAGTTGCAGGAGTTCCTGGGGTCATCTGTTTGATGACTTCCTTTAGTCCACAGATGGAGACACACCTGGAGTGGGGGAAGGGAATGCATTACACTGACCACTCCTGAATTAAAAGATTATAAATAATAAGAGACTCTTAAGCTGTTTGCCTCTTTTTTTAAAAAACACAATACCCTACTAGACAGATTTTCTTTCAAGCCTTGCACTTGTAAAGCTTTGGAGGAATGGGTGGAGGCAGGAACAACATGTCATATGGCATTTTCTGTACTGGAAAGCTAAAATTTTGGCAATGATGTTGACAAGTACTAATTTTTTCCTTTTTTCTTGGTTGTCTCAGGCATTGGCTTTGCAAATGGTCACAGCTGGAAACAACAGAGGCGATTTGGTATAGTCACTATGCGGAATCTTGGACTGGGGAAGAAAGGGATGGAGCACAAAATCGAAGAGGAGGCCCACCGGCTTGTGGAGGCCTTTTCACAGACAAATGGTATGTTGGGTTATAATACTGGCACAAGACTTCTTCTGATGAATTTTTTAATGTACGATCATTACACAGCATGCAGTGGAAAATCATGCATTTCAAATTCCACGTGTATTCTGATATAAGAACAGATTTCAGCCAGTCACAATGGTCTCCTCGACTCCACCAGGAACTCAAATTCTGGGTATTAACAAGTAAAGCAGAATAATATTAAGATGATTGTACTGTATGTTATTTTATTTGCAGGGCAGCCACTTGACCCTTCACTACTCATCAGTAACGCCATCTCCAGTTTGATATGCGTTGTGAGTTTTGGCTATCGATTTTCCCAAGAAGATGAAATGTTTCGGAAATTGCTGGAAGGTATTAATACTCTGGCAGAGTTTGGAGTCTCCTTCTTTCATGCTGTGAGTCTTCTCTCTATTTTTACTAAAAAGGATAGTGCTCCTATCCGAGAATCAGCATTCATTGAACCATCATGATTGTCAGACTGTTGGATTTAGGAATGTCTGTGTTCAAGTGGAGACCTAGCCCTGGCTTTTGGGATAAATGGACACATTTGTCCATTTTGGAGGTCCTTCAGAATGCCTTCATTGTCCTACACCTGGCTATAGGGACATAGCCAGATGTTTCTTGATGACCTCTCACTCTCATTTGGCCACAACATGGCTATGGGGGGCAGCAAGAGACTGGTGGATTTTAAGGGGTGGGGGTCATTGTGTGAGAGAGGTAGCACATTCCTTCTCTGCAACAACCCCAAATGGAATGTGGTGTAGGTCATTAACAGGATGCAAAGCTGCGAGTCTGGAGGGTCTTTACTGGGAAGGACATTCCATGGCTTTAAGGTCTTTATGGAAAACTCCCTGTCTTCTACTGAGCTGCTGCATTTCTAATGGTGACAGGACACAGATCAGATTTCAGCAGTTGAAGTCTGGAAAGATTCATTAAGAAGTAGAAAGCCATTCAAAGGGGAGCTATGCAGTCTTTAAATTGCCCACACCTACAGTTTGAAATGAGCCCAGGAGGGTGGGAACTATAACCAGCGAACATGATAGATCAGTGTTATAGGCTCTGATTGCTAAATCCTGTCCTAGTTAATATCCTGGTAGCTACATCTTTAATTATCTTCTAATGTAAATCCCAGGGAACCAAGTGTGATAATAATTGAACATGATTTAGTAATCTAGGTCATCAATATCCAAGGCCAGGTAACTGCACTACAAAATGCTGCACTTGGTGGTCATTGGCCTTTCACACAGGTCCATAAGAGGAGAATCTAGACTACTTGACAGTCCACTGTGAACAACTTGCCCAGCACTTTGCATATAAAATTGCTTGGATCCACTCTGATTAGGATGCAATAACTGATACAGATCCAGTGGATGCAACTTTGGCCACTGCTTGTCCAGTGTTAATGGATATTTTTCAATTTGTACTGCTTAAGGATGTGGATTCTTAGAGAAGTGGGAACCACCACATTTGTGTTAGATCTTTGCCCTTCCTGGCTTATCAAAAAAGCCCCTTGGGGACTGCTGAGTGGGTACAGAGAGTGATCAATGTCTCACTAAAACAAAGCAGAATTCCATCATGCCTAAAGGAGGCAGTTGCTGAAAAATCCCTCCTTGAATCCCATTTGTATTGAGCAATTCTCAGCCAGTTTCCAACATTCTATTTCTGGCCAAGGTACTGTAGCATACCTCCCAGCTCCAGGGATTCCTGGATGAAACAGATTATCTAGATCCATCTCAATCTGGTTTCAGGCCTAGCTAAGAGACAATTTTGGTCACCTTGGTGGACCATCTATACCAGGAACTGAGAAGGGGAATGTGTCCCTGTTGGTTTCACTGGACCTCTCAGTGGCTTTTGATACTATGGATCATGGTATCCTTCTTGGCTGCCTTGGAGGCACTGTTTTACAATAGCTCCTTTCCTTCCTAGAGGGGTGAACCCAGACGGTGGCACTGAAGGGCTCTTGTTTGACCCCTTGGCCATTGGCTTGTGGGGTTCATCAGGTTCTGTTTTGTTCCCCGTGCTATTTAACATATACATGAAATCACTGGGAAAAGTTGTCCAGAGTTTGGGGGCTCAGTGCCATCAGTACATGGATAAAACCCAATTCTATTTCTTCTTTCCAGTTCTATCCAAGAAAACTGCTTTAGTCCTAAACCAATGCCTGTCATTAGTAATGGACTAGATGAGGGTGAACAAAATGAAGCCTAATCCAGGCAAAACAGAGGTGCTCCATGTCAGTTGAAAGACAGACCAGGGAATAGGGCTCAGCCTGTATATTCCCTCTGAAGACACAGGTTTGAAACTTGGTTGTGCTCTTGGATTCACACCTGAGCCTAGAGGTTCAGATCTCAGATGGGGGCAGGACTGCCTTTGCACAATTCAGGTTTGTATACCAGCAGTACCCTTTCCTAGAGACTTTGGATCTGGCCACAGTGACTCACACTTTAGTTATATCTCAGTTGAATTGCTATAATGAACTCTGTGTGGGGCTACCTTTGAAGAGTGTTCAGAAACTTCAGCTGGTCCAAAGAGCTGAAGCCAGAATGTTAACTGGGGAGCACACAACCACCTTGTTGCAACAGCTTGATTGGCTGCCAGTTCATTTCTGGACACAATTCAAAGTGCTAGTTATGCCCCCTAAAGACCTTTATGGGTCAGACCTAGGTTATCTGAAGGACCATATTCTTTCATATGAGCCTACCGGTGTTTTGGGAGCTTCTGTAGAGTGCCTTCTTTCTGTTCCACCACTCTCTTAGGTAGACCTGGTGGGAATACAGGAGAGGGCCTTCTTGGTGGCTTCTCCCAGACTCTGGAACTCCCTTCCAAGAGAGGTTAGATGTGCACCCTCCTTGCTCTGTTTTTGCAGGCAGGTTAAGATTTTTTTTAATTGCAGCAGGCCTGCGAAAGCTGACTGCTCAAGGGGACTGGGACTTGTAGAATTATATTGTACTATCTGTCTGTGTTTTGTTTACTTGATGTTTTTTTATTAGCTGTTTTAAAACTGGTTTTAATTTTATGGACGGTTTACAATATTTTAAACTTTTATATTTGGTATATTTTTAGCTATGTCTCTTAATTGTTGTAAGCCACTTTGTGTGCCAGAGTGGAAAAAAGGCAGGATATAAATATAAATATAAATATAAATATGGAGGAGGAGGAGGAGGAGGAGTCCTTCTTTCCATGACTACCACCTGTCATCCCCCAAGAGTTACCCTGAAGAAAAGAATCCACACAATAGTTCCATAGCCATAATCTCAAGAATAATTCAGATCATGATATTAGAGTACTAATCCAAATGAATTGGCAGATATACCATGTTACCATGATACCAACAGGGTTTTCCTTTGTTTTAATTGGCAGCTGTATAACTTTTTCCCATGGATCATGAAGTATCTCCCAGGGCTTCACCAGAAGACATTGTCCTGCATGAAAATGGCACTTTTGTTTGCAAAAGAAGAGATAGAGAAGCACAAGGAACATGGGGACCAGCATGAGCCTCAGGATTTCATTGATTTCTATCTACTTCAAATGGAGAAAGTAAGTACCCAGAAGCATCCCAAGAGATCCTTCTGATGGAGCCTTCACTTTAAACACTCTTGCTTACTGTGACATTTAGATGTGAATCCCTGTTTCATCTGTCCTCACTGTATGGTGCAACCTAAAGCAGGTCATTTCAGCCTCCTGGATGGCCAGTTAGGTCGTGTAAGCATCCACTTTGAATACAAATGTTGTTTGCCCAAGAAAACATGCATTCAGTGTTCCCTTTGCTTAACTGGCTCCAATGACCAGATGGAGAGTGACCATTAAGCCTGAACCACATGAAAACTAAAATCAATTTAAACATTAACATTAAATTAAAATAAAAGTTAAATTAGGTATAAACTGAAGAAAAAATGGAGAAACCCTATACAACTTCATGAGAAGCAGTGAAGACACAGTGTCCAAACAATGGTTGGAATCCTGTGTTTGAGATGTATCCCTCAGGCTCTCTTCCCATTTGCTCAGCAGCATTCCATCAACTGCTCATCATAGTTATATCCAAGAGAGCTGTAAGCAGAGAGAGACATAGGTCTTAACTACAGTAGCCACAATGTGCCTGTTTCCTCACCAGCATATCCTGGCTGTGGAGGTGCCCCCTCCCCGTTACCTGTAGAAGATGTGCTGGTGTCCAAACATTGAAGCCACCACCTGTTTCTTGCTAACATGGAAGCCAGGCAGGGGTCTCACAACGTGTGACCGTAGGCCCCCTGCATGTGACCAGCCTCAGTCGCACGCTGCAGGACCCCTGCCTGGCTTATGCCACTGCCAACTCCCTGGCTCTTCCATAAGCCACAAGTGTATGAGAACTTCATCAGACTTACAGGATCATAGTAGCTGAATGCGAATGAAGTAGGGAGACTGGGAGGAAAAATTCCATCAAGCTCATGACACTGTACATAATACTTTACAAGACGTTAAGCCTACAACATCATTTTCTTTCAAATTACTGTATTTAAAAAAATAAATAAATCTGAATTTGCTGGTTTTTTTTTAAAAAGGAATCTTTGTCTCAGTGGTGGCAACAATGCCTTGGTGAGCTTCCTGCTTTCCTTATTAATAATTTCTGCCATGTTGACAACACTCTGATGTTGCTTGGCGACATGTGTCCCAGTTTTCACCTGTAAAATGTTGGAGGGTATAATATGTATGCATCAAGGATGGGCAATTGTGAGGATCTGGGGGGCTAAGTTGCCTTCCTCCAGAATCTTAGATGTCTGTCCCCCTGAGATGTCTCACCCAAACAATTTTTATTTATTTTTTTACAATTGACTTCAAGATTACTTCCTGGTTAAATAAAGGCCTTTCCTGGGCCTAAACAATCCAAAGTGGGCAACAAGTCACTGAGTTTTCACTAAAATACTGTGAATGCATTCTGTGGAATATACTGCCTGGGAGTGTGGTGGAGTCTCCTTCTTTGGAGGTTTTTAAAGAGAGGCTGGATGGCCATAAAAGAATATATCTCCCTGCATGAGCCATCCAAGTTTTATGATCCTCTGGGGAGGGCTTTATTTCAGTCCCACCACCATCACATGGTCATTTGGTGAGGACCATATTCAAAAAGGATATGGACAAATTGGAGCGGGTCCAGAGAAGGGCGACTAAAATGGTGAAAGGTCTGGAAATGATGCCTTATGAGGAGAGACTTAGGGAGCTGGGTATGTTTAGCCTGGAAAAAAGACGGTTAAGAGGCGATATGATAGCCCTGTTTAAGTATTTGAAGGGGTGTTACGTTGAGGATGGAGCAGGCTTGTTTTCTGCTGCTCCAGAGACTAGAACACAGAACAACGGATGCAAGCTCCAGGAACAGAGATTCCACCTCAACATTAGGAGGAACTTTTTGACAGTAAGAGCTGTTTGGCAGTGGAACACACTCCCTCGGAGCGTGGTGGGGTCTCCTTCCTTGGAGGTCTTTAAACAGAGGCTGGATGGCCATCTGTCGGGGATGCTTTGATCATGTTTTCCTGCGTGGCAGGGAGTTGGACTGGATGGCCCTCGTGGTCTCTTCCAACTCTGCAATTCTATGATTCTATGATCTGTCAGGAGTGCTTTGATTGTGTATTCCTGCAGGGCAGAAGGGGGTTGGACTGGATGGCCCTTGGGGTCTTTTCCAACTCTATGAGTCTATGATTCTAGCATGCAGCTAGATGTCCATAGCTACATCTCCTAGTGCTACCTCCCCAAAGCTCAGCTTTTAAGTAATGCAGCCCCCCAACACGACCACTCCTATGTTGCTGGAGAACAGGGGAATCAGTGGAGATGCATCCAGCTATTTTCCTATTCCTGGATGTGCTGCAGCATGGATCCACAATGACCTTCCCAGGGGTCCTTGGAGGTCTCTGCAGATTATGTTCTTGCAATAGCTGAAAATAGAAAATAGCTGGATGCATCTCTACTGATCTTTCCTGCACTCTCCAGAGAAATGGCTGTGTTGGAAGTCTGCTGTCATTTAAAAGGTGGGTTGTGGGGGATGTTTGCTGTTGTGTGGTTGGTAAACAATTCTGACTCCCATAACAATAAAAAAAATGGGTGGAGGTAGTATAAGCTTGACTCCCCCCCTTTTTTTCTTCTTACAGTTTTCCTTTTAAAAAAATACATTCAAAAGTTACATATAATAATGTTCCAGTGTAACAAAAGCAGGAAAGTAAAAAATGCAAATGGAGAAAAACATAACCACATTAGTCATACATTTCTATAAAAGTGGACCAAATGTCCCAATATAAACCCACTTGCAAATTTTGTATATATGTTAGTCTTTCAAATGTTGCAACTGGAAGCAATCACAGTATAGATTCCATAAAGTAAAAGAATGAAAGAATAATTGTAATATAAAACCAATTGCCTGAACTGATCTAGGTAGGTCAAGTAACAATAATTGAATAAGAAACAAGAACAGTTGAATAAGAAAACCATTATCAATACGGCATATCAAATATTAAATCCTAAAGTGGTCTTGTAACGATCATTCCAATGAAATTTGCTGTAAAGTCCTAGTTGTAAGTAATTCTGCATTTTAGTACAAAACTCTAGAGAAAATAATATCCTGCTTTGACAGAACTGTCTGTTTCATTCTTTCGTCGTTATACAGTGCCAATAGACTGTGTATTTGACACTGTATATTTGACACTATATAAATAAATATTATTTTATGAGTATTTTAAATGTCAATGCTGGATGGCCATCTGTCAGGGATGATTTGATCGTGTATTCCTGCATGGCAGGGGGTTGGACTGGATGGCCCTCATGGTCTCTTCCAACTCTACAATTCCATGATTCTGTGATTCTAAATATGCAAGACAAGCTGAGCATGAGCTGACCATATGAGCCAGAAATATGATGCGGCTGCTAAAAAAACTCAATATAAATTGAAGCTGCAGAAGTATCCAAATAGTTTCTTCCTTTTTTTCCTTGTTGGTCAGCATAACCTTGGGCAACCCCCTCTGAATCTTGCTAAGGAAACCCAATTATAAGTTCACCTTTTGCCATAAGTTGGAAATGACTTGAAGGCACACAACAACAACAACCCAGAAGAAACTCAAAAGAAAGCTGATTTTTCACATAACTGCAGTTTGAAGTCCTGAATTGTATACCAACAATCTGAAATAATTCTCAAAGAGTGGAAAATTCCATAGCAGCAATTTCAACTAATCATCATGAGAAAATTCCAAATGAGATGAGCATTTCCAGAGGAGAAGGGGTCAGAAATAACCTTTTCTATTTCCCCTTAAATACCAGTTTTTAGATATCTGTTTTGCAGATAAACCACTTCACCCCAGTTTGGTATACTTTGGGTTACTTTTCAACAATGTTTCACCATTTCTGTTATCATCAACAGAGCAAAGGTGATCCCAACTCTACCTTTAGTGAAGACAACCTGGCACAATGTATTCTTGAACTCTTTATTGCCGGGACAGAGACCACCTCAAGTACTTTGCAATGGGCACTGCTCCTCATGGTGGCTTATCCGGATATCCAAGGTAAGAGAAATCATTCTAGTGGAATCAATCAAGAGCTTCTCTTGTTTCCCCAGGTAAGATTATTTTTGAATTAATATTTTGTAGTTCTGCCTTGGTCAGACCTCACCTAGAATACTGTGTCCAGTTCTGGGCACCACAATTCAAAAAGGATATTGACAAATTGGAGCATCTCCAGAGAAGGGCAACTAAAATGGTGAAAGGTCTGGAAACGATGCCTTATGAGGAGAGACTTAGGGAGCTGGGTATGTTTAGCCTGGAAAAAAGACGGTTAAGAGGTGATATGATAGCCCTGTTTAAGTATTTGAAGGGGTGTCACGCTGAGGATGGCGCAGGCTTGTTTTCTGCTGCTCCAGAGACTGGAACACGGAGCAATGGATGCAAGCTCCAGGAACAGAGATTCCACCTCAACACTAGGAGGAACTTTTTGACAGTAGGAGCTGTTCGGCAGTGGAACGCACTCCCTCGGAGCGTGGTGGGGTCTCCTTCCTTGGAGGTCTTTAAACAGCGGCTGGATTGCCATCTGTCGGGGATGCTTTGATCGTGATTTCCTGCGTGGCAGGGGGTTGGACTGGATGGCCCTCGTGGTCTCTTCCAGCTCTACAATTCTATGATTCTATGATACCGAGTGGATGATCCTGGGCTACATCAATAGGACTATAGCATTTAGATCGAGGGAAGTAATAGTACCACTTTATTCTGATTTGGTCAGACCTCACTGTAATACTGTATCCAGGAATATGTCCAGAGGAGAGCAACCAAAATGGTGGGAGGTCTGGAAGCCATGCCCTATAAGGACGGCTTAGGGAGCTGGGTACATGTAGCCTGGAGAAGAGAAGGTTAAGAGTTGATATGATAGCCATGTTTAAATATTTGAAGGGATGTCATACTGAGGAAGGAGCTTGCTGCTCCAGAGACCAGGACATGGAGCAATGGGTTCAAACTACAGGAAAAGCGATTCCACCTAAACATTAGGAAGAACTTCCTGACAGTAAGAGCTGTTCGGAAGTGGAATACACTTCCTGGGAGTGTGGTGGAGTCTCCTTCTTTGGAGGTTTTTAAGGAGAGTCTGGATGACCATCTGTTGGGAATGCTTTGATTGTGTATTTCTGCATGGCAGAGGGTTGGACTGGATAACCTTTGTGGTCTTTTCCAACTCTATGGGTCTATGATTCTATAATTTGTTCCTATCTGAAAAATAACTAAAATCAAGACGTCCAGAAAATACCACAAACACCCTCCAGTTTTATCACTCTCAGATGTTTAATTGAATTAGTGGTTAAGTCTGAATGAAATTCAAGTAACTTAAAATATGATCTCTGGTTTTGAATGATAAGAGACCCTGTACTATAATGAAAGTATTTGATATGCATTCAAAATGGAAATGGACCCCCCCCTCCATATTTCCCCATGCATTAGTTAAGGAAGCTATCATCACAAAGTTTCATCAAGATCAGTAGATTGATAAAAATGAAATGAGTATTTATGTATGGTGAGGCTGCAATACACAGGCGGATGTTACCATAGTGTGTGTGTGTATTAGATGTTATTCATGTCTAAATAAATTGCTTGGTTTAGATGTCTCTTGGAGATCTCCAAAGGGTCAGCCTCTGAGCTTATATTTCTAGTTTGGAAATGGTGTGTGTATTTTGTTTTTGATGAGAGTTCCCAGAATCCTCCAGCCAGCATAGACACTGGGAGAATTCTGGGAATTTTCAGCCCAAAGAAGTAACATTCCCATGCTCTATGTTGTGATGATAGCTTATTAGTTCAATCAAAATGTACAAAATATATCCTACTAGCTTTAGAAGTTAATATCCTAGTAAGAGGATGAAGTCTACTTCTTTGGAGGTTTTAAACAGAGGCTGGATGGCCATCTGTCAGGAATGCTTTAATTGTGTCTTCCTGCAGGGCAGGGGGTTGGACTGGATGGCCCTTGTGGTCTCTTCCAACTCTGTGATTCTATGATTCTATGCACTGAGGAATAATTCATTGTGGAGTAAATGTTCCTCTTTGATTTTGTCTGATTTTCCTGACATTAAGAACTATTTCCAGAATAAAGCTTCCTTTCTCACTGTTTCCTCCAGAAAGTGTCTACAAGGAGATGGAAGATGTTTTGGGTTCCTCTCACTCAATCAGTTATGAAGATCGGAAGAAACTGCCCTATACCAATGCTGTGATTCATGAGGTCCAGCGGGCCAAATATATCTTACCAGTTGGGATCCCCAGACGCTGTGCAAAGGAACTGCACATGCTCGGCTTTCATGTTCCAAAGGTACAGAAGACTGATGTGGCTACAATCCCATAACCAAAAAGCAAAGAGCTTCCAAGGGTAGCACTTCAATAGATGTAGCCACAAAAGAATCTTCTGTGCAGGGCAAAATCTGACAGATAAGTAATCCCTCCATCAAAAACAAAAACCTCACGGAAGGTCGAGAAATCCTACCATGGAAAATAGAAGTGATGGTCTGGGTGAAAGCTTGAAATCTTAACAGCCTTATTAAGATAAATAACATCATTTTAATATAGGACAAATCGAGAGGCCTTTATTTCTTTCAGAGTGTATCCACTCTGGACTTCAGTCCAGAACGTATTCTGTTGAATGTACTTGGGAGATAGAGGGCTTGTCTAAACAGCAAAAATACTCCTCATAGAATTTGAGGAGAACACGATTTGTCTTAATGGGATCCCACATCAATCTGCCATATTCGGAAGGAGGGCAGCCCAAAACGCCAAAAACTTCACAGGAAAAGCCTTAGTGGCTTTCCACATATTTTTAAAAAAGCTCAGCAGTGAATGCGCATTCCTGCTCATTGGGACAACTGATTCAATTTGCTGTGCAATCCCAATAAGAGTGGAACTGGAAATCTGATTGGTTGGATGTGTGCAGGGGGTGGAGATTACTAACAAAGCAAGCGCCTCAAACTGCCATGTTGGATTTTTGCTGAGCATCGAAACAGCTTTTTTTCTTGTTTATTTAAACAGAATATTGTACTTCTGTGCCTTAGATATGCTCTTAAAAAAAAACCCAACTGTTTAGTGGTGGTAACTGGTGACAATAAAAATGCGAGTAATTTTCTCGTACCCGCCATCTTGATTTGTAGGCATATGTCTAACAACAAATGCATATGGCTTCTCATGCCTGCAATCTTGCTAAAAAAAAAACAATCATGGAGACAAATGGAAGCTGATGCAAACTGGTGTTAGTGTGCATCAATCCACATTCTCCCCCCCCCTTGTGTATACAAGCCCAGTGTTTTATACCTTGGGCAGGTCCTTCAAAGTTGGTATTAACACCTGGATTCATCACTGACGTAGGTGATACCAGCTCCAACTAAGGGCTTGTCTAGATAGGCAATTCACCCTGGCTTCCCCCCCATTTTGGAGCCCTGCAATCCAAATGACGCAGGGCTCTTACTCCAATTCACCTCCGGACAGTCCTGACAATGTCCTGGGGAAGACAGGGTAAACCCATTTAAAGTGTGTTTAAAAAAAAAAAACTGGGGAAACCCGCATTATCTGGGAAAACGCAGATGTGTCCTGCACAGGAACACAGGGTCCGTCACTGCATGCCGGCCTGTATCACCGGACACTGCCGCCGCCACTGCTTGTGTCACTCTGTAGCTGGGAAGGAGGCCCCCAGCACATGATCAAGACCCCCTGCATGTGGCCAGCTTTGATCACATGATGAGAGCCTCCTTCCCAGCTTCAGAGAGTGCCATGCATGACAGCGGAGGAGGCGTCACGGATACTGGCTGGCATGTGCGTGCGGCAGCTGGTCTGTGTGTGCGGACTTCTGCCTGTTTCGTCTCAGTAATGGGGGTGGGGTAGGGAATGGGCCCACTTTGGGGCTAGAATATGCTAGCCAGAAGGAAGTGTATTCTGGCCGGTGTAGACAAGCCCTAAGAGATAATGAAGCATGCTGTGTTATTCTCTGACAACTTTTTTCTTCCTTTCAGAAAACCTTTGTTGTTACAGATCTGAATTCTGTTCTTTGTGATCCCAAACAATGGGAAACCCCTGGCAAATTCAACCCAAACCATTTTTTGGACAAGGAAGGGAAATTTGTCACTAGAGAAGAATTCTTGCCATTTGGAGCAGGTAAATGTGGAATTTAAGTTATAGAATCTTAAGAGTTGGAAGGGCCACAAAGGCCATCTAGTTCAACCCCCTGTTGTGCTGAAATACACAAAAATAGCACTTCTGAAATATCCCCATCCAAACTTTGTTTAAAGGACTCCAAAGAAGGAAAATCCACCACCTGCCAAGGTAATGTATTCTACTGTAGAACAATTCTTACAGTAAAGAAATTCTTCATAATGTTTAGGTGGAATCTCTTTTCTTGTAATTTGAATCCATAGAATCACTTTTGGCTTCCTTCAAAGAGAATGAGCATCAAATCAGATAAAACTAGCAGTGGGCAATGCATGACACTCAAGATGTTTTTGGACTAGAACTCCCATCAGCTCTAATCAGCATAGCCAATAGTAAGGAGTGATAGGAGTTCCAGTCCAACTAGATCAGCAGGAACACAGCTTTGAATTTTTCTCTAAAGAAGAATGAACATAATGATACATTGAAGCCACCCACAACCGAGCAGTGGTAGGATGCTGTTCTCAGACCCAGAGCATGACCCTACCACTTAGTTAGGCGTGATTTCTATGTGTCATTATGCTCATTCTTTTTAAAAGCAAATTTCCAAATATTATCTGGAGGGATCTATCTGCAGAACCCACTCTAGCATTAAACAGTGTCCTGGGTTAGAATCTCCTGTTGTTTTAAAAAGTTTAAGTAGTTGAAGGATCCAGTACTGGCAGAGTTGGTGGAAGCACCAATCCTTTCCCCTTGAGTAATATTTCTAATCCCAACAATGCCTCTCTGCCTCTCTGTGGAGTGAATGAGGCTAGAAGACTCAGGTTCTGTGGGTGAGCAGGAGCTTAATCATTCCCCACCCAAAACATTTCCCCAGAGTCTTCTAGTTTATACAGTGGGGTTAGGCAACACTGAGACTATGTGTTCCCTTGGATCTCTGATTAGACTGAACAGCAGATCATTAGAACTGAGATAATGAATGAAAATGGGTGGGAAGGAAAGGCCAGGTATAATAACAGTAGCTGGCAGATGTAAGACTCACAATTATCTAGTATTACAGAACTGGCTCTGTGCTAGGAAGGGCTAACCTCATTCAAGATCCTACATCATGGTTGTGTAGTGTATATTTACACTTAACATAGTGAAGTGATGGTTACGCTACACCACCCTTCTACTGAATGTCAACATTGCGCAGCGGATGACATATCTCCAAATGTGTTTTGGGTTCCCCCATAATCCCACTGAATTAAATGGTACATTGAAAGCACTGAGTAGTAGTTACATAACATCTGATTATGCACAACTCAAAACGCAACGGTTACACTTGTGAAACTCTGCTTACACCACTGTGAACTGAATATGAGTGTTACACCATAGCCAAAAAATATGACCACATGTGAGAGGGAACTTACATGTGCATAAAACACCAAGAAGATGCCAACCAGGGGTGTAGCTATGTCCTGAGCCATGGAGATGTTTAGAATCAAGTTGCTAGGGGCACACTCAAAATGGCAGCGAGGCTGAGCTCTGTGGTAACATCCAAGAGGGTTCTGCCACAAACCCTACTATCTGGCAGCTTGACAGTGCATCATGGAGACACTCCCACCCCTCTTTTAACTGCCCATCAGAGAAAAACAAGGAGATCTTTTGCATCAGTTAGGAAGAAAAGAAGGTGGACGGGAGCACGTGAAGAAGCTGTTCCAGCTCCTTCCTTCCTTCCTTCCTTCCTTCCTTCCTTCCTTCTGTTAGCTATACCATGACTGAGGGTGGTTCTACACTGTAGAAATAATGCAGTTTGACACCATTTTAACTGTTATGGCGCCAGCCTATAGAATCCTGGGATTTGTCGTTTTGTGATGTACCAGCACTCTTTGGCAGCAAAGGCTAAATACTTTGTAAAACTACAGATCCTAGGATTCCTTAGGATGGAGCTACAGCACTTAAAGTGGTGTCAAATTGCATTATTTCTACAGTGTAGATGCACCCTGAGATGGACAACAGCTGATCTTGAGCAAAAAGGTATCTAGTAGGTGAGATATTGGTGTTTCACAGACAGTGTGAACGGCATGGGAAATTGCTTTGATCGGTCCCCTGTCATAAGCCTTCTTAGACTTGGACATGTTTCTTTCCTCCAAAGTAGCAAGTGGCCATACTGTTAATGAATTAATGAAAGAAGGGGAAAGACCATGGCTGGCATCCTGTATTGCAGCTACAGTTTTGTAACCGAGAGTTATGGTTCTACAACTATGGCACTATTGTCACAATTGTAAATCCCCCTGAATTCCACCTTAAACTCCTGGGGGCTGCTCTAAGTGATGGAGGTCTGTTCTGCTTGTGATCAGGATGTAGCAGATGATGTGTCTAGCCGCCTCCCACCAGCAAGTCAGGCTGTAACAATAAGAATAGTTACTCCTGTTGTAATTCCTTGTCACATGGAACACCGCTGGTGGGAGGGAACTAGTGTGTCCCAATCCTGTTGTGTCCCACTCACCTGCAGAACAGACATCCATTGCTCTGGGCTGCTTCAAGCTGTTAAGGTGGGTTTAGGGGGTCAGGCTGTGATCAATACTTACTTATGCATTTGTAACATAGGGGATTATCACACCAGCTTTGTGTCTCACTTCAGTTACATCAGTAAAGGAAATGGAAACATACCAGTTATACAATGTTCATTATCACACCTCTCTCCCATTCACACAACTGCGTCTATTTGGCAACCCCTGGTGTGATAGTCTTCAATTCAGTCCTGGAATGAGTGCAGTCACATGGCATGTGGGGTCCTTATTCTCATCTTCTCCCCCCACCCAAACACAGAGTCAACCTGCTTTGGAATAGCCAGAAGGAGGGGGAAAATCAGGCCCCCTCATGCCTCGTGACTGCACTCATCCCAGAACTGAACCAGAACAGACCTACTGAATCGTAGCAGTGGTGGATCAAAAGTGATGTTGGCAGTCATTAATGGGATTTCCCCCTCAATGAAAACCTGAGCTCCAATGATGAGTTGAATACCAGCTAGCAATGGGATGGAGATGACATCATGCAATAAGGTATGTCCATAGATGTTGTCATACATCTGCAATCACGCTGCACAACCCACGTGTGATAATGCTCTAAGTCAGCGATGTAGGATTTAAGCCCATGTTCTGTAGGTCCTATAATCAAAGGCTTGAATCTGCACCCAATCACAGAGTCCTGGAACAAAGCCAAGCCCTTGAGGAGTTCCAGCCCTAAAGATTAAAGGGAGCTGTGGAAGATGCTATGATTGTGATTATGGATGGTGGGTGGCCTTGGCCAACTAATCCAAATGACTGGCTTGTCACCACTAGTAACAGAGGAACTGGAGATTTGGTGGAATGCGTTCTCGCTCACTTTTCCCTTGTTTCCTCTTGTAGGGGCCCGAGTATGTCTGGGGGAACAAATGGCGAGGATGGAGCTTTTCCTTTTCTTCACCTACCTGCTGAGGGCGTTCAGATTTCAGCTGCCAGAAGGAGTGAAGGAACTCAATCAAGAACCTGTAGTTGGGGTATCAATGCATCCCCACCCTTATAAACTCTGTGCTGTTCCCCGCAATAGTCTATGATAAAATGAATTAAAATTCTTCACAGTGGCTTATTTATTACTATACATTTCTTTGTTGTTCCTCTACTAGTTATGCAATGATCCACCATGACTTGCTTATTGCATAGATTCTGCCTGTCCTAGGCATTCTCCGGGCTGTCAAAATGTCAAGATGATGTATTATGTAACTTTTTCGGACGTTTAAAAAGCAAGACAAGCAGCCTCGTCAGCTTGCGAGGCTGCTGCACTACAAAATGTCAGTTTCAGATGACGCTGCCCCCTGGCGGTACTGTTGTGGTACCGTGGGGAAAGTTGAGCATCATATTTGCTTGATTTTTACTCACGAAAGTTGATCGTGAGTAAAAATCAAGCAAATATAACGCTCAACTCTCCCCACGGTACCGCAACAGTACCGCCAGGGGGGAGCATCATCCGAAACTGAGGACATTTTCAGACACGGAAAATCAGCTTCTTGCCGCGCAAGCAGCCTCCGGAACAGTATCGAGGCTGCTGCACGGCAAGGGTCCATTTTGGACGACGCCGTTTCTCTCTCGCTGGCGTCTGCGACTGTTGCGGCCAGCACTGGAGACGGCCGCGCTATTTTTTACTCACGGACAACTTTCGTGAGTAAAAAATAGCGCGGCTGCCTCCAGTGCTGGCCGCAACAGTCACGGCCGACGCCAAGAGAGAAACGGCGTCAACCAAAATGGACCCTTGCCGCGCAGCAGCCTCAATAGTGTTCCGGAGGCTGCTTGCGTGGCAAGAAGCTGATTTTCCGTGTCTGAAAATGTCCTGACGCTTTGCAGCGCAGCAGCCTCGCAAGCTGACGAGGCTGCTTGCGTTGCTTTTTAAACGTCCGAAAAGGTCCTTAAGGTGAAGCTCCATTCTTTACTCTTGTTCACTTGTGTGTTGATTTTTTTTTGGGGGGGGGGACACCTTGTGACTGATTATAGGATGGCTGGGGAGCAGGGAGGAATTTACAAAATTGCTCCCACACCCCTAGCATGTGACTTCTAGGTCACTTCCAGTTGAAATGAAAGTCTTATCTGTACTAGCCAGGATATGCCAGTTCCCTGCTAGCATATCCTGGCTGTGGAGGTTGCCTATCCCCCCTCCCCCCGTTATCTGTAGGATGGGCCGGAGTCCAAACAGGGTGTCTGCCTGTCACTGAAGCCACTGCCATTTTCTTGCTAATGCAGAAGCCAGCAACCTGTGACTGTAGGCCCCCTGCATGCGACCAGCCTTGGTCACATGCTGCAGGACCCCGGCCTGGCTTCCAAAAGAGCTAGGGAGCCGGCAGTGGCAGGGAGGAATGGTGTGCCGGATGGGCTCCTACAGATATGCAGGGCCTGATCTGGTAGAAATGGAGTAAACTAGGTGTTATCTTATATCATGGTAAAGCCCTTATCCTGGCTTGCCCCCATTCCAGCCCCCATCTGCCCTGAGGGTCGTTTGGACTGCCCTGGGGGCAGATTGGGGCAAATGTACTGCATCATTTGGACTGCAGGGCTCTAGAATGGGAGCAAGCCGAGATATTTGACCAGTATAGACAAGCCTGAAGACTTCTCCATAGCCTAATATGGCCCAGAGAGAGCTAACCGTTCACTGCCAACAGCCCCATGGGGCACTGGAGGAAAACATTTTTTTAAAGGGGGTGCAAAAAAAGAGGGGGGGCTGCATGTGCCCCCCTGTGCTACACTTTCCCAAACTCTGACAAAATATAAAAACAACTGCTTTATGTCTTCCTCCTTTTCTTCTTCCTTTGGGAAGTCAGTGCACCCTTGGTTCTTCAAAACAACTCTAAATGAGAGCTGGCACCCTGTTAGTGGCAAATGCAGGTGTAAATTAACCCTACAGCTCCTTATGTCTCTTTTTGGTCATAAAGTTAAAATACTTATGCCACTTCTTAGTTATGTCACTAGGTGGCAGTAAACACAAAGACTTTCATACTGGCAATACAACTCAAGAAATAGGACCAAACAATGGCTCTTCCAGATGGAATGCTCCAATAGGTGGCAATATTTGTCACTGTAATTTGCTCTTTAAAAAAAAAAAATCCAAATGACTTTTCTATTGTTCTGTTGTCTGTCAATTCCCATCACCCACTGCAACATTTTATTCTCACTCTCAAGAGGGTTTCTTTTTAATTCTGAGACATACTGGAACTGCATTAATAGGAGTATAGCGTCAAGGGAAGTAATAGTGCCACTCTGGGACAAAAAATAGCATCCCCGTCTCACTATCTCCTTTCCCAACCCCTCCCATCCCCCTCCCAGCACAGTAACAAAAACATTCCCACTTTACCTTATAGCACAATCCTCCCCTCTCCTTGGCAGCTCAGGAGTGAATGGAGCTCTCACAAAGCTGCATTCACTTCCTGGAATGCAAATCCCAGCCGTTTTCACGAGAGAACAATCACATGGGAAATTCAAAAATAAAAAGAGAAATAAAAGTCAAAAAGTCATAGAATCTTAGAATTGGAGAGTTGGAAGAGACCACAAGGGCCATCCTCTCCAACCCCCTGCTATGCAGGAAATCACAATCAAAACATCTCAGACAGATGGCCATCCAGCTTCTGTTTAAAGACCTCCAAGGAAGGAGACCCCACCACGCTCCGAAGTAAAATGAAGCACCCCCCCATATTTTTAAAAAAATACAAGTAACCTGGGGGGGGTACAAAAATGTGTCACCTCGTTGTCCCGATCACACCTGGAAGTGTTCAGCACAGACCTCCTACTAATGCTGGCATCGCACCAGCATAACAGGGTACCTTTTCACTTGCTCACTGTTCCGTGACAGGAACGGAGTGGGTGATCTATTCACAGCTTAGACCATGAATAAAAAAGAATGATGGCAGAACGAAGACTTCAGAACAAAGGCAAAGAGATAGGCATATGTCCAAAATCTTCTTGCTCTTTACTTGAACATAATAAAGACTATTTACAATATATTACAGCATCCAAAGAAGGATCCCCAGGATCACTCCTTTAGGGAGAATGGAACATGGGGACCAAGGGAGGGGAGGCATAGATCTGCCTCCCATCTCCCTTTGCTCCTGGGATTGCCCCCCGGAATCACTCCCATAGCAGTAATGCTGATGGGGGGTGTTAGCTATTATCTATGGATTTCATTATCCATGGGTGGGGTGGGGGCTGGAACCAATCCCCTATGGATATCAGGGTCCTACTGTAATTGAACCATGGGTTGAAATGTTCATACTGTTACCCAAATTTTGTGGGGTCTGTGGCGAGCCCATAGTGTCTGAATTTTAATATGGGGAATTCTAATTAGCTCAAGATAGCAGTGAGAGGCTGGGTAATGGCGGGATCTTTTGACCTATGTATACTGGTAGTAACTGAAGAGACTGCAAGCCAGAGGATAAAATAAAAATGGTTTTATTGAAAAATAATTAAGAGAACACACATGCATACACTCAGGCTTCAAGCAGTCACACAAGGCTAATGAAGAAAGTAGGAAATATTGGGACAGAGGAATAGAGTTCAGGATGAAGGGCTATACTATACCTGTCGGAAGAGCAGAGATTTGTGCAGCAGAAGAAAAACAGCTGGAAATGCTGGGTGACCCAGTAAACCAGCAGAATGACAGCCTCTGGGAAACGGAGCACACTTTGGTGATGTTTTGGGGTGATATTTATATTCGATATTTCCCTGACGGGGTGTGTTTGAGTGGAATTCAATGTCTGCCAGAGTTTCCCAGGATTAGACAATGGATTCTCCAGATGCGTTAATGTTCGCTAATGGTTGAAACATTAAAACTGATGGGTCTCAGGCAACCTCTATTGTTTTTGGGAAAAGGTGTGAGGAAAAACCAGTTTTGCAAGCAAAGAGTGTCCAGCTACCTTAATGGGATTATGGAATGACTCTTTTCTGTAAATGTCTGCAAATTAGCCCACTTCCTCCCTAACTCACCAGTTCCGGGGGGGTTGTATAATCCTCTCCCGGGTGTCTTTTAGGAATTTTAGCAGGCTGCTTCCTTAGGTTTTCTGAGCAAACCCTAATTCCTTGTACTTGGGAGTCCCTGGTCTACTTTCAACCATGTGGAGTGCCAATAATAAGCCAGTTTATGCAATATAACCAATTATTAAAAAGTGGGGGTGTGTGTCAGGGCAGGTAACAATACTATGGTTTCTTAAACTTTTTTTTAAAGAGAAGTGGGCTGTTTTTTTGCCCACTGGACTTTTCATTACATAGTGACTTCCTGTGTGGATACATCTCTTAAATGACCACTGTCAGAGGTTACAGGAGGTAGTGGTAGCTTTGCATTGTCTGGAGCATCCCAGCCTCTGAGATGTTGTGGTCAAATCTTGAGACCTTTGCTGATGTCCCAGAGATGTGGTCTGGTGGTGCTGTTATGTATACTCCTGAACCATCAGCCACAGATGGGCAGAGCATGTCATTCAAATTAAAAAAAGCAAACCTTACAAATCACAAAGGACTTTATGGTGTCATAAGGATGCCTAATGACCACGAAAGGCATGCATGCCAGACGATGTTGTCCTTTGTTATCTTGTTAAAAACCTGTACTTTTTTATTGACGGGCCAAGCCATCAATTGATCTCCCATGGTGTTTTGTTGCTGCATGTCAGGCTCATCCCTGAATTCTGGGGTTTAGAGTGGAATTCATGGAGGACCCTGACATGAGGCTGGCTTTGGCCTGTTTTCTTTGCTTGGGCCTCCCTGCCTTTGGAGGGGTGCCAGCCCACCCTGTTGGCCTGGGAACGCTGTTCTCCACAGAAGCTCAAGGTCGCAGCTCCAGGTGCTGGCTGGGCCATTTATTCTCCTCCCTAAATGCCATTCTCATGCTGTAAGGGTTTATCTGGGTGTTGTGCTAGTCTGTGTTAAGTTTCGGCTTTGCTTTGTGTTCCTGATACACGTTTCCTTACCAATAAAGAATCCTTATTGAGTGAATGCGAGCGTGTGTTCTTGGTACATCACGCTGACGTTGCCGGCATTTGAATTCTTGTGCCATTGTACTCATGTGAATGCAGCACCAATGGGCAAACACTTCCGGTTGAGATCATGACAACCAGGTAGGGGATGCTCTTTTTATGACCCCCCCCTGTGTTTGGGACTTTAAAAGTGTGTTTTGTGCTTTGCTGTACTTTGTGTGTGTGTGTGTTTTGCTTTATTTTTTAAATTTCCCGCGCTAGCGTCTTCTCGCAAGAATCGGTGAGATCTCAACCCTGGGAATAAACAGAGCTTCATTTGTGCTCCATTACTGATGGGGAAGCATCATTGACACTGCTCAAGGTAACTGTGTGTCTGTGGGGGGGGGGTTCTTTTGCTGGAATAAAAACACCACAATTTATGCTGGCAAAAGAACATTAATGTGGACTGGTCTGATAAAATCCTAAGTCTAATAAAGGAGACAAAAGAGGGAAGGGAGATTTCCCCACACACTATAGCAGTTTCTCCAAAGCAGACTGCAACAGTGAGGGCCAGCAGACATGGGGGGGGGGACTATTTCTTTTCAGGGCTCTGCTCTCACACAGAGATTTCTTCCCTCATCATGTGGCTCAGAGAAGAGGATCCAGGCCCTGAAATCTGGGAACCCTAGGTATAGAAGGTGCAACTTACGGAATATGGAAACCAAGAATGTGGTCATTTTTTACACTTTGTCTGAAGGAATCCCAAAGGATAGGATATAGTTTGGATGCTGGATTTCATGAACAACAGCATTCAGGAGGGACATGAATTTCTCCCCATTATAATAGCCACTCAGGGGACAGAGGAACCCAAAACATCTGCCATTGTCTTGTAGATTTTGTCTGAGAGAAACAAGAGGGAAAGACATTTGACTTTGGCCATAGTGTGTGGGCCCCCAACTGTTCCTTGTTGTAGTTTAATTAAATAATCTGTTCCTTGTAGTTTTTTAACTTGTGCGTAACTTGTATCATTCAGGGGACTGAGCCAGCCAAGCATCAATGAGAACCCTGAAACACTCACACTCATCCATGTGAGGAGCTCCATTAAGGTTCCTATAGTGAAACACAAGGAAAGATTTAGGCCAAATCCACACTACACAAATAATCCAGTTTGACAGTGGATTATTTAATAATAATAATACTAAAAAAAATTATTTATACCCCGCTCCTCTGTTAAAACAATTGGGGCGGCTTACAAAAATTAAAATACAATACAGATAAAAATCCCTAAACACCCCCCACCCCCACCCTCTCCCATAAAAAATATTAAACAAATATAAATTAAAAACAACCATCTAAAATCACCTTTAAAAATAATAAATACAATAAACAGCCAGCGGACTAAAAGAGGCTAGGATCCCCTGAGGCTGGGATCTAATTAGGAAAGGCCTGCCGAAAGAGATCCGTCTTTAGTGCTTTTTAAAAGCTACTCAGGCTTGTCACCTGACGGATCTCGTTCGGCAGGTCATTCCACAATTTGGGGGCGATTACTGAAAAGGCCCTGTGGGAGGTTGCAGACAGCCTAGATTTTTGTGGCTGAAGCAAATTCCTCCCAGAGGACCGGAGTGCGCGGGGAGGATTGTATGGGAGGAGGCGGTTCCAGAGATAAGTTGGACCCAAGCCATTTAGGGCTTTAAAGGTAATAACCAACACCTTATACTGGGCCCGGAAACTGATAGGCAGCCAGTGGAGAGATCTTAATACTGGAGTTATATGGTCTGTCCGAGATGTTCCTGAGACCACTCTGGCTGCCAAATTTTGTACCCACTGAAGTTTCCAGACCAAGCACGAGTGTAGCCCCATGTAGAACGCATTGCAGAAATCTAGACGAGTGGTTACCAGCGCGTGCGCCACAGTCTCGAGTTCCTTTACTTCCAGGAAATGGAGCAGCTGGCGTATCAGCCGAATCTGATAACAGGCGCTCCTGACTGTCGCATTCACCTGACTAGTCATCTGAAGTGATGAATCAAGGAGCACCCCCAGACTGCGAACACGGTCCTTAACGGAGAGCGTGACCCTGTCCAGGACTGGAGGTTGCAACCCAACTCCTGGTTTTGGGGCTGCTACCGTGAGCACCTCTGTTTTGTCTGGATTTAATCTCAATCTGTTTTTCCTCATCCAGCCCATTACTGCTTTAAGACAGTCATTAAGAGGAGAGACGCCATGGGAATTCGAGGCCGATGATCGGGACAAGGAGAAATAGATCTGGGTGTCATCAGCGTACTGATAACACCCAGCCCCATAACTCCGAATAATCTCACCCATATAGATGTTAAACAGCATCGGGGACAGGATGGCGCCCTGCGGAACGCCACAAGTAAGCTCCTTTCTGCTGGAGCAGCTGTCCCCGAGCAACACCCCCTGGGACCTGCCCAAGAGGAAGGACCGGAACCACTGGAGCGCAGTGCCTCCAATTCCTAACCCTCTCAGGCGATCCAAGAGGATGCTATGATCTATCATATCGAAAGCCGCTGAGATGTCTAAAAGCACCAACAGGGTCACACTACCCCTGTCGATGCTTAGACGCAGGTCGTCAGTTAAGGAAACCATGGCAGTCTCAACTCCAAATCCTGCCCTAAAACCAGTTTGAAATGTGTCTAGATAATCGGTTTCATCCAAGACCACTTGGAATTGAAGCACAACTGCCCTCTCGATCACTTTGCTCAAGAATGGTAACATAGAAACCGGCCTATAGTTGTTCATGGCCAGGGGGTCAAGGGAAGATTTTTTTCAGGAGCGGCCTAACGGCTGCTTCCTTTAAACAAGGTGGAACACACCCTTCTCTGAGGGATGCATTGATGATGTCCTTAAGGAACACCATCAAGGCAGTCCCCCCCCTGGATGGCCAGCCATGAAGGGCAAGGATCGAGAGGGCAGGTCATCTTCTTCACCCTACCAAGTAGCTTGTCCACATCCTCAGTACTCACGGATTGAAATTCATCCAGTGAGTACCGTGGTATTTGCCATGGCTCCTTCCTGTGGAACACTGGGATTTGTAGTTTGGCATGGCACCAAGCACTCTGGCAGAGAAGGCTAAAGACCTTGTAAAACTACAAATCCCAGGATTCCATAGGAAGGAGCCATGGCAAATAATCCAGTTTCAAACGGGATTATTTATGTAGTGTGGATTTGGCCTTAGAAGTTGGGGTTAAGATAAGTAACAGGAGGGAGAGAGCCAGTGTGGCATAGTGGTTTGGGTGTTGGACTAGGGACTTTATCAGATCAGGCAAATATGGTGTCATAACAATGCCTAATTAACGCAAAAGGGTGCACATATCAAATGACATCATCCTTTCGTGATAATGTCCTATCCAAAAGTGGTTACTTTTTTTTGACAGGCCAAGCCATCAATTGATCTCCTGTGGTGCTTTTTTGCCGGCATTGCCGCCATTTGAAACTTCACACCATTGTGCTCAGTGAATACAGTGTCAACTGGCAGAACATTTCTGAGTGAGATCGGGACAGCTAGGTAGGAGACACTCTTTTTATGAACCTCCCTGGTTTACTTGTGATTTTAAAGTGTGTTTCTGTGCTTGTGCATACGCTTTTTTGTGTTTCTTTTTCTTTATTTTTTTTTAACTTGCCATGCTCCTGTCTTCTCGTGAGAATCAGTAAGATCTGGAACCAGGAAGTGAACAGAGCTCTGTTCCTGCTCCATTAGTGCTGGGCCTCCATTTTACCTAAGGTAAGATCTGGGGCATGTGTGTGTGTGTATGGGTTCTTTTGCAGGTATAAAAATTGTCAGGGAATGACATGGATGTGACCACAAGATGGAGCTGTAAGCTTAGTAATGAAAGTAGTTAAGCCCCAGTGGCAGGTGTGTGTGTGAGTTAGCACTTGAGAGTATGCACACCCAAGATGCCTGATGTAACAGGCATTGTTTAACTGCCTATAAAAAGGAGATGGGAATTATCTCCAGTGTGGGTTTGTTGTGGATGGCGGTTGGCGAAGCAGTCTGTTGGTTTGAGAGACATTTATGAGTATTAGAGACGGCTGTCCTATATTCTGTATATATATTGTAAATATATTGCAAAGATTAAAGCCCTCAAGTTGAGTGAAGGCTGGCCTTGTTGCTGTCTTTATTTGGCAAGCCAGAGCTCAAGGCATTGTGCTGGGGTGAAGGAATTTTTCCTTCTCAGCCTGAAGTCTTTTGCAGAAGTCTCTCCAGAAACCCTTCTCCTTGGCGTCCTGGCGACATGGAACAACTCTGCATATGGTCGTGGTGGACACAGCACGTCTTTCTACGCCCCAACAAAAATGCCACAAAATATGCCGGCAAAAGAACATTTGAGGAAGACTTGAGTATTCACGGATTTGGGTATCCACGGGGGGTCCTGGAACCAAACCCCAGCAAATATGAAAGGACAACTGTATTGCCCTTCACCTCCCAGAATGTAAAATCACACCCCGAGGTGTAAAATCCTTCCGTTTGTTACATTCCTCCTGTACCCCAATTCCATTTGGGATAGGCTCACCCCTGCCCCTGCAAATTGGTACAGAAAGGATGAGCTCCATTTGTCAAAAACTGGTGGACCAGGGCAGGGCTGTGATTCATCGAGTGCCCTGTTGGGTGTGGGTGTGGGTGTGATTTATTAAATTTTACCCAGCCACTCCGTAATTAAAACCTGGAATTTACTGCAGGGGATGATGAGAATGTAGCTGGGTGCACATCCAAGTAATAAAGGCCTGGGCGAAGCGATTACCAGTTCAGACTAAAAACCGGACAGAAAGAGCCCTGAGCTGTATTTAAGGAGGTGGGGCGAAGTTAACAAAATTAACTTGGCACTGAAAAGGGTGCAAGGAAGACACGGTATACCTTTGTGTAGGCATTGGATTTGCTTGGGGCAGGCCTGTGGAAAGACACAGGCGTGCAGAAGATGATATTCTTTCTAGCATTTGCTACTCACCCTGCATGGCAGGGGGTTGGACTGGAAGGCCCTTGTGGTCTCTTCCAACTCTACAATTCTATGATTCTATGACTCTGGAAACCAGGGTTCAAATCACCACTTGGTCTTGGCATATTTATTTATTATTTTATTTATTTTATTCATTTCTATCCCATCTTTCTCCCACCAGTGAGACTCAAGGTGGCTAACATCATCATAAAAATAATACAAGCTAAAAACAGTACAAAGTTAAAATCACATTATAAATATAAAATTTAAAAAAGAATGAAAGAATTTACAGGTTAAAAACATTACAGTAAAAATTAAAATATCTTTTTAAAAAACCCTTATATTTTTAAAAACCACTCCACACAGCCTAATTAGCCCAGCCCTAGTTGGTTCATTAAAACCTGGCATCAGTGGAAGGCAATAGCAAACCCCCTCTGAACAAATCTTGCCAAGAAGCCCTCATGATTGGTTCATCTTACAGTCACCATAAGTCAGAAACAACCTGAAGGCACACAACAGCAAGGTAACACGAGAAGCCCAGGGTTAAATAATAAATGGATAACCTAAATTAGGATCTCCTTCATGGTCTCTGTGAATCCACACAGTTCGGTAATTCCTGTGTTTGTGCAGAGCACTCAGAACCTTCTAGAATCGCTAGATAGATTTTTGGTGGTAGCCCCACCCACCCTAACAGTGGCTTTGAGGTGATACCGCCTATTCCCCTCAGTTCCTTTTTGTCCGCTACGTGAGCAGCACGCTAGGAATCTTGCTCCTTTTGGGATCGTTTTCTCCTCCACTTTCGGTTTTGGTCTATGGTTTTTTTTTACTTGGATTGGCTGATTTTGGTGACTTCTTCTGGATTTTGGACTTGGTTTGTTGGCTTCGGAGATTTTTTCTCTCATGCTTCAACCTTTGGGCTGTTTGACTATTCTTCATCTCGCCCTTTGATTGGTCTGCATTGGTTGCTAACGACCTGGACTGTTGGTTATTCCTTGAGGTACTGGTACTATACAATGGCTTCTAAACTTGCTGCATTTAAAAGGTGTGTGATCTGCCAGGCTAAGTTGCCCAGCTTGATGGGCACTCTAAATGCCTGATTTGTTTGGGTGAATCCCACAATGTGGAAAGCTGCTCTCACTGTAGGACCTTTACCCCTCAGGCCCCAAAGCAGTGAATGTCTCGACTTCAGTCGTTTCTATATGAGAAAGCTTTGGTGCCATACTCTGCACCATCAACTTCAGTCTTGGTAGCTTTCATGTCCGGTGAAGGAGACTTCTTCTAGGAAATGGGGCAGGTCGGGTTCGAGAAGCCCTGCTAAATGGCATAGAGCCCACTCCATTAGCCCAACTCAACGTCGACATATGGTTACAGCCTCTAATACCGAAGCTCTGACATCTAGTTCGAGAAGAGACCAGGTGACGTCTGATACCGAAGTTCACAAGTCGGTGTTGATGGATCGGGCTCGAGACACTTCTACTTTGACTGCTCATGATCGTGATTGAGATGCTTCCCATTCCATGGTTACGCTCCGAGCTAAGGACACCCACAAATTATCTGAATCCAACAGAGATCGATCCAGATCTAAGCCATCCAGATTGAGCCAAGACCGAGACCCTTCTGCTTCTTCAAAAGCAGAGAAGCAGAAAAAGAAGAAAAAGACGAAGCACACGGCCCCTCGCCCTGAGGCTTCGAAGGAGGTGTCATAATCTAAAACCTCTGCTCCAGTTCGAACGGAGTCTCTGGACAGGCAGAAGACCCCTGACCGTGAGCCAACTCCAACCCCTTTGATGGAGCTCGTGAATGTGGAGAATGTGCAGCTATCAGAAGGCGAGATAGTGTCCTCACCTCAGAAAAGGGCAAGCTCTCCTTCTCTCATTGTGTTGAGGGCAGAGCTTCTGACAAGTGGCACAATTCAGGGGACAGTGCTGGAGCAACCTCATGTGGAGTATTCCATTCCGAGATCACAGTCTTAATCTATTGCACATCCTCCGCCAACTCCGTCCTTCTGTGGACTGGACACTATCTGTACCTATGGGGCATTTGACGTTGCAAGCTCCTCTCTCATGGACTTTCCGCCATGCCCGTACCTCGTCCATGCTACCACATTTGACCGTGGAAGGTCATTTGTGTTTCCTGAGGATGAGGGACGCCACGGCTACCAGTGTCCTCCTCACCTCTCATACCATATGCTGGAATCTGTTGTCTTCGCATTTTTCTAACCCTCTGCTGAGAAAGCCTATTACAAAAGACACTGGCAGTCAGGTTACACCTCCAGAGACACAAGATGTGATTTTGCTGGAGGAATTGCACACTCCTTCGTAATTGTTGCCTCCATTACTGGAAGATGTACCTCCTCCACCTCCTCGGCGTATGACTTCATTGCATCATTGGCCCTGAAGCCATTCACAATTATTCTCGACTTCCTCTGATCGGTCCTCATCTCCGTACATTCTGATGGTTCCGTCTCCTCCACCTGATCTGCTTGACAATGATTCTTCATCCCCAACTGATGATATCAAAGCCTTTTCAGAGCATATGGTATGGATGGTCCATGCTCTTGTCCTGAGTGTTGAAGAAAAGCAGTCGGATTCTATTGATCCTATTTACCATTGTATTAAGGCCAAAGCTCCTTCTGTGGCAAGTATACCTGTCTTGCCTTCCCTGCTCAAACTCACTTAGGGTTCATGGGAGAATCCTTCATTGTTACCATCCACATCGAAGCAGATTGATCAACTGTACAGAGTTGCTGGTAATGATATTGGCTGGCTTAAGGAGCATCCTAAATCAAATTCTGTTGTGGTCGAGGCTTCACAGCATAGATGCCAATGGCACTCACAAGCTGCTCCTTCTTATCCCGAGGGCTGTAAGCTGGTCATAGAATCATAGAATCATAGAATTGTAGAGTTGGAAGAGACCATGAAGGCCATCCAGTCCAACTCCCTGCCACGCAGGAAATCTTGATCAAAGCATCCCTGACAGATGGCAATCCAGCCTCTGTTTAAAGACCTCCAAGGAAGGAGACCCCACCACGCTCCGAGGGAGTGTGTTCCACTGCCGAACAGCTCTTACTGTCAAAAAGTTCCTCCTAATGTTGAGGTGGAATCTCTGTTCCTGGAGCTTGCATCCATTGGCCATCGACATATTGGGAAAGAAACTGTATCCGTCAGCCGTATTCAGTTTCAGGATCTCCAATTATGCAGCTTGTATGGGAGCATACCAGCAGGTGCTCTAGGAGAGGATGACTCTGTTTCTTCAATACCTGCCAGAAGAACAGAGATGGGTGGCCAATGCTATCCAAATGGAAGCTCAACTTTTAGCGGGCCAACAAATGAATTCTGCCTGACATGTTGCGGACTGTGCTGCCAAGTAGGGTCAATATCTCTTTGTCGACACACTTGGCTAAGGTCATCTGGTCTAACTCCTCAAGCATGTTCCACGATTGAAGACATGACCTTTGATCATTCCAGTTTCTTAAATCAGACAACTGACAAAAAACTAGAGTTCACTCAGAAAATGCGTAACACGGCCTGCAAATATGGTATGCCTTCTTCCTCTCTCTGCTATAGGAGTCTTTTGGCGTGGCAGGGTCCCCAACAAACCAATCAATATCAAAGGGGCTATTATTCCCAGTCATCACGTCAGCAGAGATTTCCTTCCCATTCATCTGCATCATCGGTGAGGTCCCAGGCATTGGCTTCACAGTTCAGGTCTGCAGGCCTGGTTTCTCTCAGTGTTCGATCACCTTGCTGATCATCCAGGCAAACTGCTTATGATGATGAGGATTGTACAACGGTCACTGGAGTGGTGGCTGATTCCTGACAATGTTCTGGCAGGTCTTCCATTCCAGCCCCCACAGCCGCAACTCACCATCACTAGCACTGCCTCCATGAGTGGCTGGGGTGCTCACCTTGATCAGTTTGCGGTCCAAGGGACGTGGTCCGCAGAGGAGAGTCAGCTCCACATCAATGTTTTGGAATTGATGATGACTCAGAAAGCACTGAGATCCTTCGAATTCATGGTGACAGGGAGGGTTGTCCTGCTTGTTACTGACAGCACATCGGTCATGTACTACCTGAACGAGTAGGGCAGGACAAGGTCCTCCATGTTACTTTTAATCAATTTGGAACTGGTGTGTACAGAGGAATATTTATCTGCAGTCCATCCACCTTCCGGGAGAAGAGAATAGTCTTGCCCATGAACTCAGCCATTTGAATTAATCCGTCCACAAATGGATGCTACACCGTACCGAAGCACTGACCCTGTTCAGATGGTGGGGTTTCCTAGAGGTGGAACTCTTCACATCAAAGAAGAACAACCAGTGCAGATGTTTTTGCACTCAGACCTGTGCAAAGGGGTCCCTGGGAGATGCATTCCTGTTCCAGTGGACTGGTCCACTGCTTTATGTGTTTCCTCAGTTCCCACTGCTCACGAAGGTGATCTCAAAGCTGAGAAGGGACAACGCCAACACGATACTGGTTGCACCATGGTGGTCTCGATAGCCCTGGTTTGGCCCACTTCTACATCTGGCTTGGCATTGTTATCTCCACTTTCCATCCTGCCTGGACCTTCTCACAGTTCAAGGGGGAAGGGTTTGCCATCCAAACCTGCAAAAGCTGAAGTTGATGGCATGGAGAATCATCCCTCGGATCCATCTTCCGCCTTGCTCCCCGAGGTCCAGGCAGTGATCGATGTGTCCCTTTGGCCATCAACAAGGTGCTCCTACCAGTACAAGTGGAAATTGTACAATTCGAATCTTTCCTGTAAGAATGGAGTATGTCCGTACCGAGTTCTACAGTTACTACGGTTCTTCAGTTCTTGCTTCATCTCTCTGAATCTGGACTTTCTTTCTCCTCTTTGAAATGTTACTTGGCTGCCATTTTGGTGGAGTTTCAGGCTTTGGGACGTCTGTCTCCATTCCGAGACCCATTCATAAAAAAGTTCCTGTGGGCCCATGTGAACTTCCACCCTCGAGTAACCGAGCCTACACTGGCGTGGAGCCTTGAACTTGTTTTGTCCCAATTGTCGAATAGTCCCTTCGAGCCCATGGCAATGGCAGACCCCCATCTATTACCATGGAAGACAGCTTTCCTGGTGACAATTACTTTGGCAAGGCGTGCTGGAGAACTCTGTGTCTTATGGGCTGACTCCCCTTACCTTGTGTTCCACAAGCATAGGGTGGTCCTCAAACCTGACATATTGTTCCTGCCTAAAGTGGTTTCTAGTTTTCATCTCAATCAGCCAATTGTTTTGCCAACCTTAATGCAGAATCCTACTGATGGTTTTGAGTGCACGCTGCATTCCCTTGACGTCCAATGCGCTTTCGCCTTCTACACAGAATGGACTGCTCAGATTTGGAAACCTCAAGACTGTTTGTGACGTATTCTATGAGCAAGCGAGGCGACCCTATTTCTCCACAATGACTGTCAAAATGGGTCGTATCCACAATTTCGCTCTTATGAATTAGCCAAAACACCATTGCCATCAAGGATTTGAGCACATTCTACCAGGGCGGTAGCTGCATCCACTGTCTTCCTTTCAGGCTGGAGACTGTGTGCAGGGCAGTGACTTGGTCCTCCCCTTTGACTTTTATATCTCATTACAGGTTGGACACCAGGTCAAGGACTGATGCTGCCTTCGGAAGAGCTGCCCTTCTTTCAACTATTCAGTGAACAGTAATCTTGAAGGTGTTGGTTCATGTGTTGTCTCTTCTGACACCGTTATGCCTTTCTGGTATGCCAGCATGCACTTGGTATCTGATGTTTGGTTAATACATTTAACTTGTTGATATGGTTAATGTTGGCTGGGTATAACTTGTTAGCATGACATTCCCACCTCTAAGGGGTAAAGCTTGCTAGTCTACCCAACTGTGTGGGTTCACAGAGACCATGAAGAAGATGGTCAGGTTGCTTACCTGTAACCATAGATCTTCAAATAGTCTTCTGTGAATTCACACAGACCTGCCCACCCTCCCCTCTATGTCCTGCTTTATGCTTAAATTCCTTGATGCTTGTGCGTCCTTTACGGAACTGAGGGGAATAGGTAGTATCACCTCAAAGCGAAAGTTAGGGTGGGCGGGGCTACCACCAAAAATCTGCCTAGTGATTCTAGAAGGTTCTGAGTGCTCTGTGCAGGTGCAGGAATTACCCAACTGTGTGAATTCACAGAAGATCACTCGAAGATCTATGGTTACAGGTAAGCAACCTGACCTTTTTTGTCACACTGGTGTGTTGTGTTCCCTTTTAAGGGGATTACAGAGCACACATTGGCTCGTACCATGGCAGGACTGAGAAGACACAAGAAGAGGCTCAGCATGATTTTTCCTGATGGCCACCCAGGTGGGGTGACTCTGCTTATCCTTCATCCTCTCTTCTACACTCTTTTACTGACCAAACCCAAAGGGTTGTCACTAATGGCTCCTCTTCAATCCAGAGAGAAGTGACAAGCAGGGTGCCACAGGGTTCTGTCCCAGGTTCAGTGCTATTCAACATCTTTATCAATGACTTGGATGAGGGAAGAGAGGGCATTATTATCAAGTTTGCAGATGACACCAAATTAGGAGGGGTAGCTAATACCCCAGAGGACAGGATCAGAATCCAAAATGACCTCAACAGATTAGAAAGCTGGGCAAAAACTAACAAAATTATTTTCAACAAGGAGAAATGTAGGATACTACACTTGGGCACTAAAAATGAAATGCACAGATACAGGATGGGTGGCACCGGGCTTGATGGCAGTACATGCGAAAGGGATCTAGGAGTCTTAGTGGACCACAAGCTGAACATGAGTCAGCAGTGTGATGCAGAGGCTAAAAAGGCCAATGAGATTCTAGGCTGCATTAATAGGAATATAGTGTCTAGATCAAGGGAAGTAATAGTGGCACTCTATTCTACTTTGGTCATACCTCACTTGGAATACTGTGTCCAGTTCTGGGCAGCACAATTCAGGAAGGATATTGAGAAGCTGGAATGTGTCCAGAGGAGGGCGACCAGGATGGATGTCTGGAAGCCATGCCCTATGAGGAGCAGCTTAGGGAGCTAGGTATGTTTAGTCTGGAGAAGAGAAGGTTGAGAGGAGACATGATAGCCATGTTTAAATATTTGAAGGGATGTTATACTGTGGGTGGATCAAGCTTGTTTTCTGCTGCTCCAAAGATTAGGACATGGAGCAATGGGTTCAAACTACAGGAAAAGAGATTGCACATAAACATTAGGAAGAACTTCCTGACAGTAAGAGCTGTTTGGAAGTGGAATACACTGCCTCATAGTGTGGTGGAGTCTCCTTCTTTGGGGGGTTTTAAGCAGAGGCTGGATGGCCACCTGTCGGGAATGATTTGATTGTGTATTCTTGCATGGTAGGGGGTTGGACTGGATGTTCGTTGTGGTCTCTTCCAACTCTATGATTCTATGATTCTATACTCAGTTACTTCTAGCAATGTTGTCGCAATCATTGAAGTGTGCAGATCTTTTCTGAACTGCTCTCATCCTTCCACAAACTGTAGAATTTGGAAATATTATTTTACATACAGGGCATGCTATTTGATGTGCAGAAAATGCTGTTTTCTGCTTTAAAAATCATGTGCGTTTTGTGCAGAATAAGTCCTGAACTGTAAAGATTATTGTCATTCCAAGACATGTTTCTCAGAATTTCCCAACAGTTGAGAAACATGTTTTTGATGATTATTATTTTTGGGTGGGGTGGGGTGGGGTGGGATATTTTGAATATTCTTTCCATCCTTGTTTATACACTTGCTTACTTTGAACCTTATTTGGCATTTTAATGGCTGTTCTCCCAGTTTGGAGACATTCTTTTAGAATTCATTCATCTCTCTTTTTCTTTCCAGCAACCTGATGTAAGTTAGTGTTGCGAAGAAACTGGGGCAACAGACAGTAGTCACCCATAAATCCAGAGCATTTGTGAAGTTAGAAAGCAATGATGCCCATACAGGTCCTTACTTTCCTTCCTTATGAAAGCTGCCCACTTCTTTTAGAACCCATTAGTTCTCATAAGAGAACCACTTTTCTTAAACTATGGGGTTGTCTAGACAGTGAAAATAATCCTAATAGAATTTGCAGGGAATACCTTTTGTCCAAACCAGATCTCATGGTGATTTGCCTTATTCAAAAGGAAGAGGGCCAAACATCCCAAAAACTTTGCAGCTTTTCCTGAGGTTTTTAAAATAATGTGATAGAAATGCATATTCCTGCTCTTTTGGACAACCGAATCACATCGCAGCGCATTCTCGGTGAGGGCAGAGGTGGAAAGCTGCTTGGTTGGATGTTCATGAGGGGCAGACCTGCTGGCAATGAAGTGTCTGGAAACACCATTTTGGAGTTTTGCGTTGCCTTTCATGTGCTTTTTTTCTGTGGTGAGTTGACCAGACAGCTTTTTTAAGTGGAAGGTCACACTTGCACACTTTTGATTTTCAGTTAAAAAAAAATACTGTGCAGCAGCAACAATTGGTTGAGAATAATAACACGAATAATTCACTCTTGACCACCATGTTGATTCGCAGGGCATGGCGGCATGTGAACTTCAAATATGGATAGCTTTGCATACAAGCAATTTTGCCAAAGGATCATGGAGACAAAAGAACACTGCTGCTATTTTGCATTAATGAGCAGCAATCAGCATTATATCTTCTCATCTAGACAAGCCCTATGACTCCTAGTTTACTCAGGGGTCTTTGTGAAGACTTTGTCATGGTCCTTTTGAAAGTCCAAGTAAACTTTCCCCATTCTTCCCTAAATTCTCCAGATGTTTTCCCATTTAATGCCCTCATTGGCTTATCCATCTCCAACATCTCATATAATTTTAGCAACCATTCTACTGCCCCTATGGAAAAACAAGTGGGGAACATTGGTAATAAGAAGTTTGGAAGAGGGCTAGAAATAAGTTAATTAAATAAATGAAAAAGATAAAATTCTGTAAGAGACTAATAATAATAATATTATTAATAATAATAATTTTAAAAGTTATTTAGAATATAAAGCAATTCAAGGTAATGGTAGGAAAAGTAGGAAACCATAAATAGAAAGGTGATAACAAAATTAAAGTATCGTTAGTAAAACACTTCAGCTTTGATAAGACTAGGAAGTCACATATATATGTATGTATGTATTTTGTATGTATGTTAGATCTTTTTATTATTATTATTGATTATGTTAATCTTTGTCATCATTTTCTTTTTCATTCTTTCTTTTATTGCTGAGGGAAATGTTTGAATAAAAATATAATTTAAAAAAATGAAAGATAATTAATAGGAGTATAGTGTCTAGATCCAGTGAAGTAATAGTGCCACTCTATTCTCATTTAGTCAGATCTCACCTGGAATACTGTGTCCAGTTGTGGGCACCACAATTCAAGAAGGATATTGAGAAGCTGGAATGTGTCCAGAGGAGGGCGACCAGGACGGTTGGACGTCTGGAAGCCATGCCCTATGAGGAGTGGCTTAGGGAGCTGGGCATGTTTAGTCAGGAGAAGAGAAGGTTGAGAGGAGACATGGTAGCCATGTTTAAATATTTGAAGGGCTGTCATACTGAGGATGGGGAAAGTTTGTTTTCTGCTGCCCTAGAGACTAGGACATGGAGCAATGGGTTCAAACTACAGGAAAGGAGATTCCACCTAAACATTAGGAAGAACTTCCTGACAGTAAGAGCTGTTTGGAAGTGGAATACACTGCCTCGTAGTGTGGTGGAGTCTCCTTCTTTGGAGATTTTTAAACAGAGGCTGGATGGCTATCTGTTGGTAATGATTTGATTGTGTATTCCTGCATGGCAGGTGGTTGGACTGGATGTTCCTTGTGGTCTCTTCGAACTCTATGATTCTATGTAAAGAACATCCAAGTAAACAATGACTACAGTCCTGATCTGCAGGTTCCCAATCCATGGTATCAACCATCCACAGATCATTGCACCTTGTACCTAAAATGGTGGTGATGTGCATGCATCCATGCTGATGCATCCTCATAGACGTTGCCACAATTTGTGATATGGGGCCATCCACATTTTTTTGTCATCCATCAGGGGATGGATTTCCTGGAACTGAATCCCTGTGGATCAGGAGGGCCCACTCTAGTTGATTTGCCCTTTCCACATACATTTTGACACCCAGAAAGAATCTAAAAGAATAGTGAGGCAGGACTTACCTCTGTAGAATCCATGCTGGTTCTTCTTCAGCAGGACTTCTTCTATAAGCGTTGGAAGCTGGAACAAACAGGAAGTTAACCAGCCTCTAATTTCCTCTGCATACCATTTTTCTTCAATCCCTTATTTAAAAAGGATGTGGCTTTGGCAAATTTCCAGTCCTCTGCTTTCATACTTGATCTTTATTTATTTATTGAAGATCAGCAAACTTCATGTTTAATCAAGTATCCCACTGCCAATGACCAGTCTGTTGCTATAGTGTTTCTGGCTGCAGTTACCAGAATAACATAAGGACGTGGTGAAGGATCCTGGATTGAAGGTGTATAAAGTTTTATTTTAAAAACTACTTATAAAAGATCTGCTGCTTTCCTTCAGAAATAATGTGAAAACCCAGCATCAGAAAAGTTTTAATATGGAGTGAGGCAATGGGAATGAAAAAGATGGTGAAAGGTTCTTTTTCCCACAGGTTTTTCCACCTTGGACTCCCTCTACAACAATCTCCAATCTCTTTTCCCTCCTCCTCCTCCACTGATGTTTTGTTTAAAGAATCCACATTTACCCCAGAACTTCACAGATAGAAGTTTGACATGTGCAAGAACAAGTTTATTGGGCTATGAGCGAGATCCTTCAAACTGATTCTCTACCCTAGAAGAAGCAGTGAACCTCCAGCCATCCATCCTTCACCGTATAATTATCTGCCTTTGATTGGGGAGTTAGGAAACACACCCTGCCTGCATCATGGCTTTGTTCTGAAGGGTGCAATCACCAACCAACAAACCAGTCACACCCATGTTGGTGGGGTAGTGAATCCACTCCAGGTGACAGTCTGAACTTTCAAGGTGCTTGCCAATGTGCTGAATCATGTCACCAGAAGAGGACTAGCCTCTTGGATAGCTGCTTTAAAAGTCAGGCTAAAACCCAGCAATGACATCTGCCATTTGTTTGTATGATTGAATTATTGCTTATAACACCCAGTGCTGGGAGAGAGGATTAGCATATACCCCTTAACAACTGTGTTATTAGCACAGACCTACTAACAACTGGGGTTTTCTGCATAATCCTAACTGGGCTTTTCCACCATTAGGTTTCTAGACACCTCTCAGGTCATTGTGACCTTTGACTGCCCTCCAGTCTTCCTAACCTTACAGCCAACATGACCATAAAAAGTGTCCAATATGTACAGTTATGGAATATTATGGGGAGGGGTAGTAGGGTATGCTAACAGTATCATTTGCAGCCTGGGATAATGAGCAGATGTTTAGGGAGGAAACAGTAGTTGTGAATGGGCAAGGTTGTTCATGTTGAAGATAAATTCTTGGAGGACAGAATGAGTTTTGGACAAATGGGCTGAAAACTTTTTGTAACAGTTGGACTGTTAGGGTTTTAAGTATATTGTGTAACTAGGAACACCTTCAGTCCTGACAACAGTTGTGTACTGCAATCAACTCTGCTTCCTGAATCAAGTTTTTTTTTTTTCTGAATCTGCTGAGAACTTGTGTTTACTGAAGTGAAGTTAGCCAGAACATTACCCTAGGGCTTGTCTACACTGGCCAGGATACACCAGCTTCAAGCTGGCATATTCTTGCTCCAGATGAGGACTGTTGCCCCTCTGTTACCTGCACAAAATGGGATGGAGTCCACATGGAAACACTAGTCCATCTCTGTAGCCATCACCACTGCTGTTTGCATCACATTCTCCAAAGCCAGGCAGGAGGCCCGTGGCATGTGATCAAGGCCTCCTGCATGTGACCACCCTTGGTCACATGCTGTGGGCCTCCTGCCTGACTTTGGCGAGTATGACATGGACAACAGTGGTGGCGGATGCAGAGATGGGCCAGCATGCCAGTATGGACTGTTGTGGTCCTATGGGGCCTGATTCATTTTTCCTCAATGAGGTAGTTTTTCTTGGATATTTTGACGAAACAGTTTAATGGGCTTTGCCCTGTCTTCCCTCCATCTTTGCCATGGGTGTCATCTGGACTGTCCAGGGGCAAAATGGGGCAAGAGCCCTGTGTTGTTTGGACTGCAGGGGTCCAAGCTGGAGACAACATGGGGGTAAACAGCCCATCTAGACAAACCCTATGTCTCCTCAATATTGGGTCTCAGCCACTGAGTTCGACTGGAACAGGGTACTCATGGGGTACTAACATGTATGCATGGATTTTTGAGGGAGAAAATTCTAGAAATAAAACTTGGAAAATGTACTTTTTCCAGGCTACAGCTCCCAGAATCACCCCAATACTAAAAACAGTGACCATTTACTAGGCTTTATTTCATCAGGAGCTTTTCTGGATGTCAACTCCCTTCTTCATATATGTTGACAGAATGCAGTCTTCAAGCCACAGGTATTTATGCCCAGCTACATAGCTGTGGGTGTGGGATCAAAATGCAATGGGATACTGAAAGATGAAAATTGTGACACTGGCCATAAAGTTTCACAGTAACCTTTATGTGGTTTCAAAGCCAACTTGTAAAAGTCTCCTGGATAAGCAGAGGCAAAAGCATTCACAAAACCTGCTCCTTTTATGGTGTTTTTCAGACTATTTATATTCTCACCTGACTACTATAATACTCATCAACTTGCAAAAGTGCTTTCTTACTCAGGGAGGGAGGCAACACCCCGAATTTATGTGCTTGCAGTGTTGTTGTCTGGCGACAAGATATCCCATGTACCCTGAATTATATCTTCTGAGTATGTTGCATGCTAGAATATGGGGGCAGGGGAATACTGGATAATACAACTTTACATGATTAGTGCAGCAAGAGCATTACATGCTAAAAGATGGAAAAGTTCTGAGATTCCATCAGAGGAAGACTGGAATTTTTAAGTTATATTAAATGTATGAAATGGACAGATTAATGAAAGCAATCGATAGGAAACTATCAGGAAAATATAAAGGCTGGAGAAGTGTACTACCCCTGTGGAAAGATAAATAGGGAGAACTTGCTTTAATTAGTGTAGAAACTTGAGTCTGTAAACTAAAATATAGGCAAATCTTTCTATTATTTTTCATGTTAAGTATATTTAAGGGGAAAGGAAAAGCATGCAATAAAAAGAGCAGATAAACATTAGGATATGACATGTAAGAAGGGCATGATACTTACTAAGTTTCAATTAATTATAAGCACCACTGCAATTGGACCACCCTAGACTAGTCAAGTGAAGCAGTGGGAGTGGAGAAAGAACAAACAAACCTGTAACTGATTGTGATCAATTAATTATAAGCACCACTTAACTAAACTAAAATTATGACTTTTGCCAAAAAACCTAGGGATCACTCCTGGTCCATAGATGGCCACAGGATAGAACAGGTCTCCTGCTTTAAATACCTGGGTGTAATCTTTCATGCTACAGGAAGCAGAAAAGCACATGGAGATTATGTTACTAACAATGCTCAGAGGAGCTCAATGGCTATACAAAAATTCTTTAGATCCAAAGGGGGACATTACATTCCAGCAGCCTTGAAGCTCTTTGAAGCAAAGTCAATCCCTCTGGCTTTTCTTCGCAAACAAAGATTCAGGAAGGACTCATCCCGCGCTTTCTGCAAGTGCGCTGATGACCTTTCCCCAACTTTGCTCCACTGGAGCGCATACAATCTAGGTTTTTTGAGATCAACCCTTCAGGCTCCAAAATGTGTTTTCAATGCCATCCTGCAGGTGGAGACAGGTTTTTTGAGAGTAGAGGCCAGAGTCTGGGTGGCCATTCTTACTTATTGGCTCAGGTTATCCTTTTTTCCTATTGGGCTTGCTCCACTTGTTCTGAAGGATGACTTTCAATCTTCATGGTATCATGCGGACACATCTACATTTTTGACCTGGGGCCTTTCCCCTGATTCTTTATTAAATATGGGATTCAACCAGGCCAAAGCAGTCATAAAACAGCGTATCACTGATACAGAACGTCAAATGGATCTTGACAGGTACCTTTCCTTTATTGTCAGTGAATACAGAAGATACCTTATAATCCCTATGGCCTATTTAAGTAATTTAGAATTGCCAAAATATCGTAGTGCCTTTACTTTGGCACGATGTCGTGCTCTTCCTTCAGCTGTCCTTGAAGGACATTATAGGAAAATTCTTTATCTGGAGAGACACTGCCCATATGACTCTGGCCAAGTTGAATCTGTAGAGCATGTTCTTCTCCAGTGCTCGTTCTATAGAGACTTAAGATCTGATCTCATCCGGCCATACTTTGCAAATATCCTGGATGCTCTGAACAGTTCTATGCTGCCCTGCTACTCTCCGACACTAATCCTACTATAACATATAAGGTAGCTAAATTTTGCACAGCAGCAATCAAAGTGAGACGAGCAATGATCAACGCCATGGATTAGTATATTATGGATTGTTTTCCTGATATTTAACACCTATCAGATATGTAATAAGCAATTTTATTCTGTTTTACATTATTTTGCTTATGACTTCTAAATGTTTTTAAAAGTATATTATGGACTTTTTAATATTTAAATACCTATCAGATATGTAATATGCAATTTTATTCTGTTTTATTTTACCTTGCTTATGACTTTTAAATGTTTTAAAATGTTTGTATTTGCATAATGCTGGTCCTTGTTTACTGGTCTTTGACCGTAACAAATATTTACTTACTACTTACTAAGTTTGCAACACATCTAAGCAAAGGGAAGGAAGTAAAGTTGTGTGCATGTATGTACATATTGCAGAAAGTGCAGGATAAGTCCTTCCTGAATCTTCGTTTGCAAAGAAAAGCCAGAGAGATGCATGTTATGTATGTCTTTATTTTGTATTTATTGTTTTATAATATTGTCATCTGTGTTTGAAATTATTTTAATAAGACATAGGAATTCTCTGTAATAAAAATAGTTAAACATGTAAGCGGAAGGTCATACTTGCGCACATTTGATTTACAGTTAAAAAAAATACTCTGTAAATACAGTTTAAAAAAACAGTCAAATACTTGGTGAGAAAAATAATGTGAGAAATTCACTCTCAACCACCATCTTGATTCACAGGTATGGCTCTGTGTGCACTTCAAGCACAGATAGCTTCACATACCAGCAATTTTGTCAAAGGACCATGGAGACAAATGAACACAGCTGTAAATTTGCATTAATGCGCAGCAATCCACATTATATCTTCTTGTATAGATAAGGTCCTGGAAACTTTCAAGAGTTCTGTTTCTCCCTGCATTCTTGTGTAGAAGGCACTATGGTTTCATGGGTGAGAGAGGGTGCAAAACTTTCCAGTCCCCAGTTTAGGTTACCAGTTCAGAGGCTAAGATTTCAGGGCTAAAAGCTGATATCCCATTGGGATGTCACAGGGGACGGGCTCTGGTGAAGTTCCAAGGGGCCCTTGGCGATCATGAAGCACAATACATTTAGCATCAACCACAAATGCACAGATTATGCCATTCAAATCAAAACCACCAAATCTAAGTAATGAGGAACATCTGCCTAGATATCTAGATACCTACTCATTACAAGGGAGTACTCTTGCCCTGCTATTCCTCCTCCATGCCCTGAAGGCCAGAGAAGAAAGACCAGGCCTTGAGATCTGGGAACTCCAGTCTAGGGTTGTCACTTTAGAATTGTCCCAAGTCCTGAACTTTCCAGGCCCAAACTTGAGGCTTAGGGCTTGTCTATATGGGGCTATAACATGTGGATCGATGCATACTAATGCCAATTTGCAACAGCTTTCATTTTTCTCCACATTTTTTTCCAAGATTGCAGGCATGTGAAGCTATCCACATTCATTGTTCAAATGGGCATGCCTGCAAATCAAAATGGTGGGCACAAGTGAATTACCCACGTTTTTATTCTCACCAGTTGCTGCTGCTGAACAGTGTTTTTGTTTGTGTGTGAAAAAAAGCATATCCAAGGTGCGGAAGTGCAATCTTTCCCTTAAATAAATAGAAAAATAGAAGAGAAAGGCTGTTTTATCGCCTCATCACACAATTGCCTTGGTGAAAATCCAACATGGTGGTTTTAGGTGCTTGCCTTGTTAGCAAGCGCCACCCCTGTGCATATCTGACCAATCAGTTTTCTACTTCCACTCTCATCAAGAATGCACATCAAAGTAAATCAGGTGCCCCAATGAGCAGGAATGCAAATTCTCCGCAGAGCTTTTTAAAAAATATGGGAAAAGGATTTTCCTATGCAAAGGATTTTCCTATGAAGTTTTTGATCCTCCTCCTTCCAAATATGGCGGGTTGATGCGGGATTTCATTAAGACAAATCATATTCTCCTTGAATTCTATGAGGAGTATTATTGCCGTATGGACAACTCCTTAGTGACAGGTCCTGGTGATGTTATTAAGTGTTATGTATTAAGTACCTACAATGATAGCTTGTCATTTAAACCCAGAGAGAAAGAGAGAGAGAGAGAGAAACTGCATATTTCCCTGTTTAGACATTAAAACAGAAATGCTCACTAAAGGGGCTGTTCTCAGCTCAAGCTGAAATGAGGGGATTATTCCTTTTCTCCCCCTTTAGGGAGGTAGGATAATTCACAATCAATCTAGTCTACTTCCTTCTAGCCAGAAGATGGGTGCAGAGCAGAGTGGTGGGTGAGCCCTGGCACCATGACTGGGAGCGAAGAAGGGAGATAACTAAGTAAAATCCATATTTCCTCCCCTAGAGTCTTTGCAAGTTGTGACAACCAATCAATTTTAAGCCTTACAAATTGTAGCAAGCTGATGCTCTATTGACTGAGCTGGAAATTTGCACAGAGCTGTTTCCTCTTGCCTTGAACAGAGCCTCCTAGACTGGAGAGTTCATAGCTCATCTCCTGTCTGGAGATGCGCTATGGAAACTGGAGACTCAGGGACAGGCCCTGACATCTGGTAAAAATTATTAAACAATCTAAAATAATATAGTCATACTCTACATCTCAACAATAAAATTGTTACTAAACATATACACATCATACATCATACAATAAATTGGGCTTAAATCCTTGCAAGGAGACAATCATATTGCTTCAATTTGCCCCATTTCTTTGTTTTTACTAGTCAATTACTGTTCAGTTGGTGCTGATTTTTTTTTATTTTTTTTTTGGTTCAAGTGCAGTTCAGAGAACTGAAAGATAAAGGGCTCATCTATACGAGGGGGGGATACAAACACGTCTGATGCGATGCAACCTGTCTTCACACTCAAAAGAGCCCCCCTAAACTCCAAATGACCCCTAGCCAAGATGGCAGCTGCGAGGGATTTACTCATGATTTTGAATTTGCTGCTACCAACTTTTAAAAAAAGAGAAAAGTTTCCCATGGTGCACACATGCACTATTTTATAATTTTTTTAAAAAAAAAGAGAGTATAAGATTGCTTTTGATTGACTTACCAGACCCCCGCTTAGCCGAAAATCCAACATGGTGGCAGCAGGGGCTTTCCCTGTTTGCTAGTCTTGCCCCCGCTCTCCTCCAGCCAATCAGATTATGCGGCCTGTTTGTATCTGCGTGAAGGCAAGTGTTCAATCACACATTCACATGTTGTATGGAGCTTTTGAAAAAAATCCAGACAAAGCCCCAGACTTTACGCACATGGACTTTGCAATGGATTTGGCTGCTCCCCTTCTTAATGACATATATTTATTTGAATGTCCGTATGAACGGATTGCCTTCTGTTCACATCCCTTTAGGATTATTTTCACTGTATAGACAAGCCCAAAGATGCCACTAATGAAGACCACAGACTATGGTCGAAACACATTTGGTTTGACTTCAAAACAGATGAAGAACTGGGCAAATTGAAGCCATATGTTTGTCTCCTTACAAGGACTCAAGCCCAATTTATTTTTAATGTAAGATGTATATGTTTAGTAACAATTTTATTATTGAGAAGTAGAGTATGGCTGTATTATTTTAGATCGTGTAATAATGTTTTAATTTATAAATTGATATATATTGATACATATTAGTTATCCTAACTTGTGTTAATCAATTTTGGGGGGTATTGGTTAGGTATAAATTCCCTTTTTTCTTTGTGGTTTCCTGAAATTGGCAACCTTAGCTACTAACTGCAGTGCTTTGGCTCCCTGAATGTCAGAGTGCTATGTTGGCATTGTGCCACAATGACGTGTTACCTACCCTGACACACCCAGCCCCATATCTATATTAATAATTGGCAATATCTAATAATTAGGTCAACATATGGCCTTCCATGCAGAGTGGCCATTAACATAAACCTGGGAGATTCGCCCAACTAGACAAACATTGCTTAGTGGGAAGTCAAAGGCTTTCACAGCCAGCATCCATAGATTTTCCTTGTTTTTTTTCTGGGCTGTGAGGCCCTGTTCTGGAATAGTTTCTTTCTGATGTTTTGCCTGCATCTGTGGCTGGCATCCTCAGATAATGGTTGTGTAGGTGTGTGTGTGGAGTTTCTATGCTGTGAACCCCTGTTGGGGAGTATATGTAAATTTGTGTAATTGAATGGTTAGTTTCTGTGTATCGAAATGCAAGGCTTGTTAGTGTCTGTTTGGCTAATGGTTGGTTAATGGGCCATTATCTGCTGGAACTCCCCCTGTACCTGGGTGGAATTCCTTTGTAAGTGTTGAGTTTTGATTCTATTGTTCTTCAAAACTGGGAGCCAGATTTTGTCTACTTTTAAGGTTACTTCTTTCCTGTTGAATTTGTCTAGGTGTTTGTGGATTTCAATAGCTTCTCTGTGCATTCTGTGAAACTATTGAAATCCACAAACATCTGGACATCAACCAACCATTAGCCAAACAGACACTAACGAGCCTTGCATTTCTATACCCAGAAACTAACCATTCAATTACACAAATTTACATATACTCCCCAACAGGGGTTCACAGCATATAAATTCCACATACACTCCTACCCAACCATTCTCTGAAGATGCCAACCACAGATGCAGGCGAAACGTCAGAAAGAAACTATTCCAGAACTTGGCCTCACAGCCCGGAAAAAACCAAGGAAAATCTATTGCTTAGTGAGGTATGCACTTAAGGAGAGGCTATCTAAATTGTAAATAAATGTTAGGATACCTGGCTAATCCCATCTGCCCAAGCTGGCAAACTCAAACCTGTAAATGACCCTCATTAGTTTACCCTTACCTAAGCAAAGCAAGTTGCTTCCTCCCATTCATTTGCAAAATATCTACGCCATTAACATATCCATTGTGCTTTTGTCTCACCTTGAGCAACTCCAAGAAACATTGGTCTTGTCTATATGAGAGGGAAAATATGAACACATCCGAAAAGGCAGACATTCGCACCAATGTGATCTGTCTACATGGCCAAAAGAGCCCCCCTAAACACCACATGACCCCCTAGCCAGCTGGTGGCTGTGAGTGATTTACTCATGATTTTAAATCTGCCACTGCTAATTTTTTTTTAAAAAAAAAACAGTTTCTCAGGGTGCGCACTAGCAACACTTCATATTTACAAATAAAATAAAATAAAATAAAATAAACACGTATAAAATCACCATTTGATCGACTTACTGGACCCTCACTTAGCTGAAAATCCAAATGGAGGCCGCAGGCGTGTTCCCTCTTTGCTAGCCCCACCCCCTGTGCTTGACCAGCCAATCAGATTGCACTCCCTATTTGTATCTATGTGAACATGAGGATTCAAACAGTCACACATTCAGAAGCTTTTCAGAAAATCTGTATGAAGCCCCAGACACAGTGCGCATGGACTTTGTGGTGGATTTCATGCCCCCCTTCTGAATGACATGAATTTGTACGCACGTCTGTATGAATGGATTGCCTATCTTTCGTATCTTATTTGTTTTATTTTGACCGTATAGACAGGACCATTGTCTTCTATTCTAAATCTCACCCCTAGAAAGCAAATATTGACTTTAAAAAAACCCTTCCAAAATTCCACCCAAACACTCATGGATCTCCTTCCTGAGGACACTATGTCCATCTGTGCAGCCATTCCAGATCAGGACCCCCACTCTGCTGGTTTCTTTTGTGACCTCATCTATACAGGAAAAGGTGTCATATCACCCCCTGGAAACTCCCTTGGCTATTCCTTTATTCCAATACTCCCCACTTATTTTGCTAGTCATGTGTGAATGCTTGATGCCTGAATGTGTGTGTGAATGTTATTATTATTGTTTTTCTCAAATAAAGATAATTTATTGTACTAGCTAGCTCAGTGTTTCTCAAACAGGGTTCCCTGGAACCCGAGGTTTCCCCAAGAGGTTGCTAGGGGTTCCTCAAGAGATTGTGATTGTGTGTGGGGGGGGAAAGCAATAGCACTATACAGAATAATGTTTATGCAGGAGTTCCCTGAGACTTGAAAATGATTTCAAGGGTTCCTCCAGGATAAAAAGGTTGAGAAAGACTGATTTAGCTACTCCCCTATAGTACTGGTACAGTTAGTCACAAGGTCCTGCCGTTACCCACCTCTCACATTGCCAAGCTGAGTATATTAAATCCCCCAATTTGATATCAATATTCAGAGGCTCTTCACGACCCCAGAAATTTAGGGTAACAGACCTATGAGAAGCAGTCTTGGTAGGGTTCTCATGGGCACTTGGGGAAGACATGCTGACACACACACCCTGCAAAATTGTGTGTTTAATTCCCTCAGTCCCCCATCCAGACTGTAAGACTGGAAGGATCTTGGAAGAACACATCTGTGGCTTCCATCTCCCATTGGTATAAGTGGTGAGACAGCTTTTCTGAGCCAAGCACAGTTCCTTCTATGATTCAAGTGAAACCTACAAGATTTAACCACCATGATAACTACAGATGCTCTCACAACTTATGCAAGGAAGGACACGTTCCCATGCATAATTGGATATGGTGCAAGAAATCGTGCTACTTTCATCTTTAATGGGGAGAATATAAAACAGTGTCAGTGGAAATTTTTTTTTTAAAAAAAGGGAGAGAGACATTAAGTGGCAACGCCTCTGAAAGGAAAAGAGTACAGTACTTCACTTTACCTGGCTGATTGGACTGGAAAGGTCTCAAGGCAAAGAAAGAAAAAGCAGGAGAATGGCTGGCATTTGGGTTTTTTTAATTGCTCTTCCAGTAGGTCTTTTGATTCTGTCCTATCTGAAAGTTCTCTGGGCTCACAAAAGCTTCCCTCCCGGCCCGTTTCCTCTTCCTCTCATTGGAAGCCTGTGGTGGATTGGGATTGGACTTCATCCAGACAGTCTCATGAAGGTAATCCCCCCTCCCCTATACCCTAAATAATAAGAACCTTAGCGAAGATAATTTTGATTTATTATTTTTTTCATTTCATATTGACAACCATCTGTAAAATGAATGTTTGAAATACAGGAAATTTGGGGATTTGCTTACCAGAAGTAATAGTGCCACTCTGTTCTGCTTTGGTCAGACACCTGGAATATCCACCTATTCAAGAAGGATATTGACAAGCTGCAACATGTCCAAAGGAGGGTGACCAAAATGGTGGGAGGTCTGGAAGCCATGCCCTATGAGGAGCGGCTTAGGAAGCTGGGTATGTTTAGCCTGTAGAAGAGAAGGTTAAGAGGGGACATGATACCCATGTTTAAATATTTGAAGGGATGTCATATTGAGGATGGAGCAAGCTTGTTTTCTGTGGCTCCAGAGACTAGGACATGGAGCAATGGACTCAAACTACAGGAAAAGAGATTGCACCTAAACATTAGGAAGAACTTCCTGACAGTAAGAGCTGTTTGGAAGTGGAATACACTGCCTTGTAGTGTAGTGGAGTCTCCTTCTTTGGGGGTTTTTAAACAGAGGCTGGATGGGAATGATTTGATTAGGTATTCCTGCATGGCAGGAGGTTGGACTAGACGGCTCTTGTGGTCTCTTCCCACTGTATGATTCTAAGTGCTGAGGGAGATGATTAGACCAGCTGAAGTACTGATCCATGCTTGTTTGTTTTCTCCGCTAACATGAGCCATGGGGGCTAAAAATTATAAAGCCTAAATAACAAAGCCATAAAGGAGACAACAACAGTATGATTTATCCTGTTGCAGTAACATTTGTTGTTGTGATGTGACTTCAAGTAAATTCTGACTTATTTGACCCCTGTCCTAGGATTTTCTGTGTAAGTTTTCTTCAGAGGGGGTTTGCCATGGCCTCCTTCTGAGGCTGAGAGAGAATGACTTGCTCAAGGCCACCCTGTGGGTTTCCAGGGCTGAACATGGAGTCCTAGTCCAACATTCAAACCACTGCACCAGGCTGGTTCTGTTAATCTCCCTGTATGGGAGGAATCCGTGCAATCTTTGCTAAAACCACTACACCATGCTTGCTGATAATACAGTTACAATATAGAAATATATGAATCAGACTAAATGTATTTGGCCAAGATCCTGCACTGAGAGAGGGATGTGCACCACATAGCCGTGCCTCCATACTATACCTCTTGATTTAGTCTGGATGTGCTGTGACAGACATCCACAGAGACCTCCTGGGGTCTTCTTGAGGTTGCTGCAGATAACATCCTTGCAGCATGTTCGGCTACAGGAAAATAGCTTGATGAATCTCCGAGGATGCTCCTGCTACCCAGTAACATGGAAATGGCCTTGTTGGGGGAGGGGTTGTGCTACTTCCAAGGAGGATTTTGTTGTAAATCTGACTGTTGTTGTTGTTGTTGTTGTTGTTGTTGTGTGCCTTCAAGTCAATTTTCCCAATTTTTGGCAACCCTGAGGTGAAACTGTCACTGTTTTTTTCTTGGCAAGATTTCTTCAGAAGAGGTTTGCTATTCCCTTTCTCTGAGGCAGAGAGAGTGAGACTTGCAAGGTCACCGAATGGGTTTTGTGGCTGAGTTAAGATTCAAACCCTGATCTTCCAGAGTCCTAGTCAAACGCTCAAACCACTACATCATCCTAATTCACCTACACAACGCCAGCCATTTAATTTATGGTAATTTTACTTAATTGCTCGCATAAGTATCAGTCTAATCAGGATTTCATCTTTGTCATTATGCTGCCCACTCTGTATCGCCTTCTCATTTATGTCTCCACAAATAATTATGTGTCATGTTTTTATGTAACAGAACCATGATTTGTTGAATCATTTACCATCTCTCCTAAAACTGAAAGATTTCTGTCTACTTACATAGAAAGACATATAGGGGTATCTCTGTTAATGGGGAGCTGAAAATACAGTTGGACCCCATATCCATGGGGGTTAGGTGTCCAGACTTACTGTGGATACCGGAAACAATGGATAATAGCTAATCCTATCAAAACAATGGACTTTTGATAAAAACATACCATAGAGTTGCATTGGAGAAGCAATAAGATGTCTAAAGAGGATGCCTCACTAGGCATTTTCTAGGATGACTCTATGGTATGTGTCCCTATTTTGTGTCCCACAGATAACTGAAACCATGGTCCCGTCTACATGGTAAAAAAAAATATGTATGCCATTCGGAAGATCGCTCTTCCGTACACACAGCTGTTCGGATTCATACGTGTCATTCAGAAGGGGGGCTAGCGAATCCCCCATAAACTACGTGGATTTGGCGTTCGGGAGGATTAGCGGATCTCAGCATAAAATATGCACAGCCGTTTGAATGGCTGATGGTCTGTACGCCCCGTTCGCACACATACAAACAGGTAGTGTAAACTGATTGGCTGGCCAAGTAGAAGGGGCGGGGCTAGCAAGGAGGGGAATCCAGAGCGCCTGCCATGTTCAATTCCTGGCTAAGCGAGAGTCCGGTAAGTCCGTGAATTTTATATATATTTATTTTTATTTTACTTTGTAAATAGGGAAAACCGAATGTCCACAAAGCAGGCACCTTTTTAAATTAAAGAAAAAAAGTGTCGGGAGATTTAAAACTGCTGCTTGGCTTGCTCGCTCCAGCCAGCTGGAGAAGGGGGCTCATACGGAGTTTAGGGGGGTAAAAAATCGTGTAGGTGGATCGTATGCATACGAACGGCTGCCTATTCGTACTTTTTACCCCCCAAATGGATATTTTTTTAATCGTATAGATGCATCCCATGAATATTGGTTCCACAGATACGGGGGTCTGGTTGTAGCTCTTGATTATTCAGTGACTACACTCATTGTGTTTTCACTTAACAACCTGACAGCACACTAAAAAGTCAAAGCAGCTAAAATTTTGATCATTAGTCCTCTAGTAACAAAGCAAGCTGATACCTCACAGTACCTCCCCCCTCCCTTGCAATGCCTTTGATTCTGATGCTAAATTGTGAGCAGGTCATTTCCTTATCCAGATTTGTTGTTGTTGTTTGCCATTGCACACAAAGACCTGCACATCAGTATACTCTGCAGGGGTATGCCTTCACTGTCCCTGCAGAGTTTCAGCTGCCATCGCCGCCACCACAACAACCACTGACACTTAGCATGACCCATTTTAAGGTTCTGGAGCCATTTACTGGCTGAAGGGAGAGATTTTCCCCGTTTGCCAGCTCAACAGCGCTGTCTCCTCCGCTTCCTCTCTCACTTGCATGTCACTTCCTGAGTGCACCATGTCAGTTTAAGAAGGCTTCAGCCAGGAAATGGCTCCAGAGCCTTAAAACGGGTCACAGTAAGGACATTTTCAGACGATCCTTGCCGCACAAGGATCGTCCGGGACAGCTTCGTCACAGCAGCGCGGCAAGGGGTCGTTTTTGGACGCCGCCATCACTGCTGCGAGATCGTCGTTTCCTCTCGTGCGAAGGCTTGGAGCCTGCTGCGCTATATTCGCCAAGATTTTATTCACGGAGGCTGTCCATGAATAAAATCTTGGCGAATATAGCGTGGCAGGCTCCAAGCCTTCGCGCGAGAGGAAACGACGATCTCGCAGCAGCAACGGCATTGTCTGAAAACGACCCCCTGCCATGCTGCTGCGACGAAACTGTCCCGGACGATCCTTGCGCGGCAAGAATCATCTGAAAATGTCCTAAGTCTCAGCAGCAGTGGTGGCGGTGGCGGTGGTAGCAGTGGATGAAAGTCCACGGAAAACCCCGTATCCCACATAATGCGCATCCTTGCAATATACCCTGAAATGCTGAAAAATCAAGGCAATGACATGTGTGGCCAGATAGCCCCAGGTTCAGGGAAATGCCATGTCATGTGTGGCCTGATCACGGCAGATTCGGGGACCTTCATATGGGGATTCAGGATATTTGATAGTGTAGGCAAGCCCTCTGTCAGAGAGCTCTGGTGCTACAGAAAACTACAAATCCCAGGATTCCATAGCACTGAGTGGTGTCAAACTGGATTATTTCTGCAATGCAGATGCAGCCCTTGAAGATCCCAAAGTGGTCAACTGCCCTACTCAGGTCTTGCAACCTCAGTGCCGTGGCTTCCTTGATTGACTCAATCCAGTGCCGTCGTCCTCTTTTCCTATTTCCTTCCACTTTATCAAGCACTTATCCAGATGCTCAAGGCATAAATCCAGTCCTGAAAATATAGTACTGAAAATTCATGCTCTTAACAGGGCTCTGAGTTTATACACTGTTATTAACTTGCTACAAAGATACTACCATGTTATCTATTGGCTAGTGTCCAGAAGCTGTATATGTGGATCTGAAGGCAAAAAAGATGGGCATCATAGAATAACGGCTGGCATAAATCTTACTAAATTAGGACACCGTGAATCTATGTGTGGGCCTATATCAGAGTGGTTGTCTAAATAGTGAAAAATACTCCTCATGGAATGCAAGGAGAACCCACCTGTCTTAATGGCATTCCACATCGTTTCACCGTATTGGGAAGGAGGGGGGCCCAAAACATCAAAAGCTCCACAGGAAAAGCCTTTGCAGCTTTTCTCAGAGTTTTTTCAAAACAGCAAAGGGAATGCACATTCCTGCTGGTTGGGACAAGTGATTCACTATGAATTGCTTTTCCATTGGAGCAGAAGAACAAAGCTGATTGGCTGGGCGAGTGTGGGGGTGGGGCTTGATAACAAGGCAAGCGCCCACTGCCGCCATGTTTGATTTTTGTCTTATTGAGCAAGTGCTAAGGTGAAAAAAAGGGTTGTGGGGGTGAGTGGTTTTTTTCTTTTCTTTTGTTTTTGCTTTTCTGTTAAATCAAAAAATTGCTCTATTGCACCTTGGACATTTTTTTTAAAGGTTCGGTGGTGACAAATTGACGTAAGTACAAACACGAGTAAATAACACATGGCTGCCATTTTGCATGCAAAGCTTATAGGGGAAAACACCATTAAGGCAAGTCATAACTGCTGCGAAATGCCGAATGCCGAAATGCTGTGAAATGCCGAAACAACAACTCCAGGGTTGTTGTTTTTTGCCTCATATAGCCAAGCCACCACTGTTAGTCCAGATTAGAGGTGAGTCATGGGGCTTGTTTGTGTGGGCATTTTACCCCACATCTTGGAGCTCTGCAGTCCAGACTACGCAGGGCATTTGCTCCATTTTGCCACCAGGCAGTCCTCATGACCCCCGAGGCAAAGCTGGGACCAAGATAGGGGGAAGATGGGAAAAGGCCCTTTACACCATTTCAAAATAATACCTGGTAAAATCCACTCCAGGTGGCAAAAAACAGACCATAGGAAACCATTCTGGCACACTGGCCCATCTCTGCAGCTGTTGCCTGCTGTTGGTCTTCCGGATCCAGGAAGCAGACCTGCAGCATGTGACCACACTAGTCACATGCAGGGGGGCTTGCTTACTTGGCTCCGGCTGGCTTTCTGGCTTTGGAGAGTGGGATGCAGGCAGTGGCGGCTGCAGTGATGGACTGGCATGGTGGTCTGGACTTCCTCCCATTCCACGCCAGTGATGCCGATGAAGAGGCCTGATCTGCAGGCAGAAGATGCCACCAAATTAAGAGCACAAGGAATAATTGGTCAATCCATACAAACAACACTTATTTCAGACATTTCCCCCCTAATACAGAAGAAGTTAACTATTCTCTGGTCCGGACTGTCAGGGATGATGGGAGTTGTAGCTCTTCACCTCTGGCTCAAACTCACCACCTTGTTAAGCAGCAGAGCCAACCAGCTTAGATCAGTGGTTAATGCTTTCCTCCAAAGCAGCAGAGTTTCAGAGAATAGGCTGAAGATCCTGACAAACTCTCCAAGCCTTCTCACTCTTCTCCAGGTGTCTCCAAAATGTCTCCAGGATTCACTCAGGCAACTCAGTAGTTTTATATAAAACCTACTTTATTCTTCTATATAAATATACTATATGGTCAACAAAACACAATCTCTACACACTACACCACCTCTACTCCACCAAAAATACATTGGCAAACATTGCAATTTTATAGCCATTGTTTATCACCACCCACTAGTTAGTTTCCACCCAGTGGGTGTGTACTTCCATTTTGATTGGTCCACATAGTTCCACCCATGCTTAAGACCAACCCATGTATTTCAACATTTCACCTTGTACACTTAATGATTCTCAGGTGTTTCCATTCTACATTCAGTACCTCTGTCCTTGGCTCTCAGGCCTTCTAGATTACATTAGCAGTTTCACCTGTGTAGCCCCATAATTGCTCTTGCTTAGTCATTGTGACTTTCACATACATATTTTATTTCTTTCACTGTATGTCCCATGTTGCATTTTCCTTAACAATCCCCTCCGAAATCAAATATTGTATGTGTCTTACAATGTCATTCCAACCATTTGTGTCAGCCTTTCATGTTTTTCTGCTGTCAATGCTTTTGTGAACAAATCTGCTATGTTGTGTTGTGTTTCTATATATCTCAATTCTATTTCACCCTTCTGAACCATGTCTCGCACATTTTGATATCTTACACCAACATATTTTGTTCTGTTCTTCAAACTTTCAGTTTCAGCCATCGCTATGCATGACTGTGAATCTTCCAGAATTTCTACTGGTATCTTGTAACTTTCATTTAAATCATTTAGCAATTGCTTAATCCACTGTACCTCATTTACTATCTCATTCAAAGCAGCGAATTCTGCTTCCGTTGTGCTTATCGCTACATTAGTTTGTTTTCTACTTCTCCATACTATTGGACTTTCACTATATTTAATTATCATTCCTGTAACTGACTTCTTGTCTCCTAATTCTGATGCAAATGAACTGTCTACATAACAATCTAGATCTGAACTATTGTTTCTTATTATCAATTTCCTATCTAAGGTTCCTTTTAAATATCTCAATAAATGTTTTACCGCTGTCCAGTCTTCAATTTTTGGATCATTAACCCTTCTAGACAATACATTTACAGCATAAGAAATGTCTGGTCTGGTGTGGCAAGATATGAATTGTAAAGATCCTATTATACTTCTGAAAAAAGACTTGTCCTCAAATGCTCTAGTTGTTTCCTCAGACACAAAACCAGTTGTCATTGGAGCTCTTACTATTTTTGCATTCTGTAATCCACACTTTTCAATCAGTCTTTCGATTTTATTTCTCTGACTTAATAAACAATGTCCTTCTTCTGTCCATTCAACACAAATACCTAAATAAGACTTCAATACACCTAAGTCCTTCAAAACAAACTTCTTAGACAATTCTCTTTTTACTGACTCAATTTCCTGTTTTGACTTTGCTGCTACGCACAAATCATCTACATAAATCACTAATACTATGTCTCCTTTTGTATAAACACAAGCATCTGCAATGCTCCTCTTGTAACCTAGCTTAACTAGCTCATCATTGATGCACAGATTCCACGCTCTGGCACTTTGTTTTAAACCATACAACGCTTTCTTTAATTTATATACTCTCTGACTACCATTTTCTTCGAAACCTTGTGGCTGTTCCATAAATATTTCTTCATCCAAAACCACATTCAAGTAAGCTGTTTCAAAATCAAAATGTTCTACAACTAAATTCCTTTTTACTGCTACAGCTAGAACCATTCTCAGACTTTCTGGCTTTGCAGTTGGAGAATATGTCTTATCATAGTTCTCATACTGCTGTTGCGCAAAACCCTTAGCCACTAACCTAGCTTTATATTTGATACTTCCATCTGGCATTTCTTTCCTTTTGTATACCCATTTACAACCAATTACTTTCTTGTCTTTGGGTCTGTCAACAATTTCAAAAACATCTTTATTTACCAGGCAACCAAACTCATTATCCATTGCATCAAACCATCTTTCCTGTTCTTCACTAGAATAACTTTCCAATTCTTCAAAACTTTCAGGCTCTTCTACTGCTAAACAAGCTCTTGCCTTTGTCACAACAAACCTATCTGGAGGCTTTCTAACCCTATGACTACGCCTGGGAATAAAATCTGCTGCTCTGTCTCTTTCATCCTCACTTTCTCTACTGGGAGTTGTAGTTCTATGACTAAATCTCTTGTCTTCAGTCATTCGAGTAGTAGTAGGCCTAGATGCTATCTCATCATCGGAAGAACTACCACTGCTGCTAGGTGATGCTTCCTGCTTAACTGAAACCCCTCCGTTTCCTAAGGTTGGTTCAGTTTGTGCTTCTGGCTCATTTGAACTCCCTAATCTCAAAAACACTTCTTTATTGGCATGCAGTTTGTCCCAACCAGCATGTCTCTCGAAATTTGCAGACCTAGAATACTGCACTTGTTTTCCTCCCAAATGAAACTTGTAGCTATTTCCAGAATACCCCAAAAACCTAACCCTTTTGCTTTTGGGTTCTCCTTTCTTCCTGAAACAAGCAGGTGTGTAAACATGAGCAAATTGTCCAAAAACCCTTAAGTACTTGTAATTTGGCATTCTCCCATACAATACCCTGTAGGGAATGTCTGCAATTTCTGAATGATACAATCTGTTACTGATATGTATTGCAGTCAAAGTTGCTTCTGCCCAAAAACTATCTTTCACCCCTGCATCTGCCATCATACAAGCAGTAATTCTTTTTATATCTTGTATTTTCTTTTCTGCTAACCCATCCTCACTAGGACAAGCAGGGTTTGTAGTTTCATGCCTTATTCCCACCTTTTGAAACCAGTTAAACAATTGATTATTTAAAAATTCTCCTCCTCCATCAGTTATGATGGTGCCTACTCTGCTATCAAATTGTCTTTCCACCATTCTTACCCATGCTTTTAAACTTTGCCCAGCATCAGATTTGTTTTTCATTATTCTCACAAATGCAAACCTTGTATACCTATCAACAATTACTAGGAAATACTTGCTTCCCCCTAAGGACAAGCAATTAGCTTGGGCAACATCTGCATGTACATACTGAAATGGTCTTTGAGCAATTCTTTTTGTTTTCTTAGCTACTGGAAAAGCTCTGACCTTTACCTGTTGACATACCGTACAATCTAAGTGGTTTTTGCATTCAGTAACTTTTAAATCTGGACACCTACTGATTAAATTCTTTAAACATTTGAAGCTCGCATGGCCGAATTTTCTGTGGAGCTCGTGTATGCAGTCTTTGTGGATTGGAATATTTTCTATGTTATTAGCTTCTTCAACCCTGTAGCTATCAATATTGTCCTCCAAATAATAAAGTTTGTCCTTTTTCAAACCTATGCCACGCAATTCCCCATTCAGTTTTATCTTACACATGTTCTTTTCAAAGATGACTGTGTAGTCTCTTTCTGTTAATCTGCTTACTGATAACAAATTATTTTCTAATACCCTTACATGTAAGACATCATTAAAATTCTCTTTTAGCCCTGGAATGTACACAGTACCCATTTGATTTACAGTACTTAGCTCTTTCCCGTCAGCCAAAACTACAGCATTTACATTAGCTGATTTTCTATTACTTATTAAATTTATATCATTACACATTGAAGATGTGGCTCCTGAATCAACTAGCCATTTAGAATTTGCATTTTGTTTTTCCTTAATCATGGTTGCAAACCCCTTTTTATTACCACTGTCCCTCAAAAATGGAGGTCTGGACTGTTTTTGATACTGTCGCGGCTGCCATCTGCTCTCTGTTTGCTTGTGTCTCTCAGCTGCAAAATGTTTACAATGTCTCTGCAGATGACCAATCTTCTTACAATAAAAGCACCTCCGTTGCTCCCTTGTAGAGGCTGCTTCCTCCTGCATTCGCCAGTCAGGAGTTGTTCGTTGTTTTGGCACAGTCTTTAAGCTTGCTGAGTCACCCTGCTCAGACATTCTTCTCTGATTCTCTTCCAGTATTCTGGCCACAATTAAGTCTCTATTAAGCTCAGCTTCTGGCAAGTTCTGCAAGCTGTTCGTTATGTTGTCCCACGAAGAGTCTAGCGATTCTATTAAAATGTAGCATTGCTGCTCTTTGCTAATTTGCACTCCCCTCAGTTCAGCTTGCACAAACAAATCTTGCATTATTTTTAAATGTTCTATCACACACTGCCCTTTAGCCATCTTTTGCCTGTATATTCTTTTAGACCATAGCATTTTTGCAAAAGCAGTTGAAGGAGTGTGTAATCTCTGCAAGGTATCCCACACATCCTTGGCGGACGTTTTATCTCTGACGTCATTAATTAAGTCTTCTTCAAGCATGAGATAAAGACAGGCTTTTGCTTTATTATCTCTCTCTTGAGTGGCTTCATTAGCATCAGCTGCCAGCCCTGTTTCAACTGTTGACCACAGACCTTCCTTTACTAGTAGAGATTGGGCATAAATCTTCCAGGTAGAGTAGTTGTTTCTGTTTAATTTACTAAACTTTAGAAATTCCATCTTGATTTGTGCAGTGACTCAATTTGACACAGTCCTTCTGAGTATGCACAACCGACCCTTCTGGGCTTAAGCAAAACACAAAATGATTTACTTCCAAGGCTTATCAGTGCAGCACAAACAGCTTGCTCTGATCTGTCGTCCACAAAGCTTTCTTCCACTCTCTGGAAATTTCAGCTTCTGTGGATGCTGGGTGCTCTAGTAACTGGGCCCATAACCCTTGTCAGGGATGATGGGAGTTGTAGCTCTTCACCTCTGGCTCAAACTCACCACCTTGTTAAGCAGCAGAGCCAACCAGCTTAGATCAGTGGTTAATGCTTTCCTCCAAAGCAGCAGAGTTTCAGAGAATAGGCTGAAGATCCTGACAAACTCTCCAAGCCTTCTCACTCTTCTCCAGGTGTCTCCAAAATGTCTCCAGGATTCACTCAGGCAACTCAGTAGTTTTATATAAAACCTACTTTATTCTTCTATATAAATATACTATATGGTCAACAAAACACAATCTCTACACACTACACCACCTCTACTCCACCAAAAATACATTGGCAAACATTGCAATTTTATAGCCATTGTTTATCACCACCCACTAGTTAGTTTCCACCCAGTGGGTGTGTACTTCCATTTTGATTGGTCCACATAGTTCCACCCATGCTTAAGACCAACCCATGTATTTCAACATTTCACCTTGTACACTTAATGATTCTCAGGTGTTTCCATTCTACATTCAGTACCTCTGTCCTTGGCTCTCAGGCCTTCTAGATTACATTAGCAGTTTCACCTGTGTAGCCCCATAATTGCTCTTGCTTAGTCATTGTGACTTTCACATACATATTTTATTTCTTTCACTGTATGTCCCATGTTGCATTTTCCTTAACATGGACTACCTCAGAAAAAAACTTGGCAACAACCAAACTCATACTGGAAATCTTATCTTCTAATTAATAATAATAATAATAATAATAATAAATTTTATCCCGCCCCTCTGTTAAAAAGAATTGGGGTGGCTTACAAAAATTAAAATACCAATACAAATTAAAATCCCCAAACACCACCCACCCCCGCCCTCCCCCATAAAAAGACATTAAACCAAATATATTAAAACAACTAATATAAAATCACATTAAAATAATAAATAATAAACAGCCAGCAGACTAAAAAGGGCCAGGAGCCCCTGAGGCCGGGAACTAATTAGGAAAGGCCTGCCGAAAGAGATCTATCTTTACTGCTTTTTTAAAGCTACTCAGGCTCGTCATCTGACGGATCTCATATCGACATAAAATTGGACTGATTTTTCTGGTAGATTTGCCATGAATGGATTAATCATATCTTGTCTGGCCTCCTCGTAGCATTTATAAGACAAAAGAATATGCTTCATGGATTTTACTTCCTGGTTATTGCAGAGACATAATCTTGTGGTATAAGGGACACCAACAAATCTACCCTCGAGCATTTCAGAGGGAAAAACATTAAATCTGGCCTTAGTAAAAAGTCTACTGTAGTTAACAACAGTCAAATTCTTTAAATACTCAACCATATGAAATGGCCTGACATGTTGTATACTCAATACACTTGGCGAGCAGGATGAATATGAATGAGCCCACAGGATTAAACACATAGGTGGCAGAAACGGTCAGGAATGCCCCGTTCAATTGCCAATGAACTTTCACTTAGAGATACAGAATCCTGCAAACACTATCTCTGTGTACTTGTATGCATGGGCAATAAAACCCATACTCACCCTGTATTCGCGGCACAGTTGACACATGGCACTTTTGACGATACACATATTCACTAAGGGTTCTGCAGGATCTGTAAGATTCACCGTTTACTCTGGATTTCAGGGGGAAATACAGATTTTTTTTTTACCGTGTGAGGACTGGCTTCAGAGCAAAGCCGGGGAAGGACTTCTGGTGGTTGGGACTCTGTTCTGGGGCTTCATTTTTTTAAAAAAAAATATTGTGCTCATATCTGGATAAGTGTATCTCTGTTTGCTCAGTAATAACGTACTTTGGGACCACGCATATTTGTTTATTCATATGCAGGCGTGAACAGAAAACAAAACCAAATACTAGAGCAGCCAGAAATAGTACAATGCATAGGACACGTGATCAGCATAGGCCCGCCTTTTACTCTGATGCAACTAACTGATGCCGTTTACACGATGAAAATGTCCCGGGAAGAATTCGTGTCGATCCCTGGCAGTTTACATGTACATCGGGTCGGGTACATGATTTTCGGAAGGGAGGCCACCTTTTATCCCTCAACCTGCGGGACTTCCAGTCCCGCAGGTTGTGCCAGTTTTTAAAAAAGTCACTGGAGGATTCGGAAAATTGGAAATGTAAACAGCCTGGGACAAAATATCTCGGTACCAGGGGATGACCAGAAATGGTGACTGGGGTGGGCTTAGCGATCAGGGACCAGAAAAGGAGGAGTCAGTTACCCGTTCAACAGATCCAGCTTCACCAGCTGAAAATAAAGGCATCCCTTCCAGCTGCACGTAGGTTGGTGTGTGTGTGCGCGTGTGTACCCAATCACCTTTTTAAATGGATTTCTACACTGCAAACCCTTCAGCTTTAACCTCTTCCTCAACTGCATGTTACAAAGAGATCGTGGTGGACAGACGGTCGCCCATTCATCCCCTGCCTTTATCACCTCCCTGGGTCTGAACGGGCACAGTAAAATATTCCAGCGTCTGAGCAAATGAACACACTTTTATTCCCCCCCCCCGTCACAATGCACAGTAAAAAAAAATGCCAGCATCTGTGTCTTTCAAAATGCCTGTCTGTCGCTGGCTTGAAATCTTCACTCTGCAGCTAAAACTCTGCTTTAAGGGTTAACATTTTAAAGAGGCAAGGGGAATCCCAAGCCTCCCCTTCCCAGGCTTGATTTCAAAAGGAAAACTCTCGTTCCTGCCTCTGAGCAAAAGCTCACATTCTGGGTCTTTCAAAATGCCTTCTGCTTAAAGGGTTAACATTTTAAAGAGGCAAGGGGAATACCAAACCTCTGCCCCCTCTCTCTCCCCCCCAGCCAGCCAATAGCATTGCTCATGGCGCAGAACTCTAAAGGAAGTGCGTCACCGAGGTTGTGAAAACACGACTAATCGCATCCTTGATTGACAGCCAAAAAAAAAAAAAAATCCCGGTAAACTAAACATGTTTTAACAGCAAAAGCATGGGATATAAGAGTGTGGGACCAATAAAAACTTTTGTCGTGTAAATATCAATCATGGGATCTTCCAGGATTTCCTAAAGAGTGACAAAAATCGTATAAACAGCGAGGGACGGATACGGGATCAGGAAGTCACGGTAAGCCCCGCGACAAAACTTGTCGTGTAACTGGCACCACTGTGGTGGGATACTCTGATCTACGATGGAAGAAGCCCGATGAGTGTGGCGTTTACGGAGCTGTTGTGGATTGAAGAAATCCACCATAGCTATGAGGTAGGTGTGGGGTTTCCCTCCCGTGTAGTCAAGCCCTGTGTCTGTGGCATCAAGATGTACAATTGCAATGCTACATGGAATGAGAGACTCTTTGAAATGGTTCAGAAGTTTCAGCTGACAGTTGGTGTGAATGATATCCCCATCTTCAGCCAAACTCTTGGCTAGAGCACCATCTTTTATTCTACGGACTTTATCAGATGCACAGAATAAGGTGTCATAACAATGCCACATAACCACAAAAGAGTGCACCTACCACACAATGTCACCCTTTTGCGGTTATGTCCCGTTAAAACCCAGTACTTTTTAATTGTGTCTTTTTTTACCGCATCAGTGGTCGGTCCGGTGTGAACACTTCTGGGTGTGATCACAACATCCAGGTAAATGACACAGTTTTTATGACCCTCCCCAGACTGCTTGTAAGTTTTAAAGTGTATTTTTGTGCTTTTAAAAAAATAGTGTTATTTTTGTTTTGTCTTTTAATTTCCCGCACAATGAAGTCTTGCGATATTCTGTGGAATTACAAAGGAGGAAGTGAACAAAGCTCCGTTCACTTCCTCTTTCATTGCCGGAGCTGCCTTTGCCGGGAAAGCAAGGTAAGTGCGGTGGGGGGAGCAATTTTTTTGCTGGCATAAAAATGGATTTTTTTATGCCAGCAAAAGAATGCTTTAAGGGGATCGTCTGATAAAGTCCTACTTCAGGGGATATTTCTCTTTGTTTGTTTGCCTTAAGGCTGTTGGGTGCCTGGGACATATTGCAGAGCAAGAATTAAGGTTCTTTTGTAAAAAGGGAGATGACTGGCTGTTTTCTTGCATTGGAAATGTGGTGAGGTATGGGGTAGGGAGCCAAACATGTGAGGAGGGGAGCTGTAGCCACCCAAATCTATTTCTTCTATCTCCTCCCCTCCCCTCCCCTCTAGCTCTCAGCATCTTCTCTGCTGCCTCTATACAGCCATTGGGCTTTTAATTAGGCTTTTTAAAATCCTGTTTTGCACCCTAGTCAGTGTTAGTGGAGGCTTTTAAAATGCTTGGTTGTTGTGCAGAAGAGGGCAATTGCATAGGGAGAGATACACTGCTTTCTGGGATGGGAAGGACTCAGCTAAGGGTGAATGAGGGTATGGAGGAAACAAGCGAAGCAGGAAAATAAGCAAATACACCCACCTGTTTAAAATCTGAAAAACTGTAATGTGAAGTAAGAGGAACAGCTGGGGCAGACAGTATTAAGATGGAAACACTCATTGAAATGAATCTAAGGTCTTATCTATACGAGGGGATGGGGATATCGAAAAAGGCAGGCATTCACAATGATGAGATCTGCCTACACAGCCAAAACTCCCCCCTAAACTCCACACGACCCCCTAGCCAGCTGGCTACAGCGAGTAATTTACTCATGATTTTAAATCTGCTGCTGCCATTTAAAAAAAAAAAAAAAAAAAAAAGGTTTCCCAAGGTGCGCACGGGTGTTATTTTGTATCCACAAAAAAATTGAAATTTTAAAAAGAGTATAAAATCACAATTTAATTACTGGACTTACTGGACCCTCATTTACCTGAAAATCTAACATGCTGGCCGCAGCTGCTTTCCCTCTTCACTAGCCTCACCCCCTGTGCTTGTCCAGCCAGATTGCACTGCCTGTTCATATCTGTGTGAACGCAAGCGTTCAAATGGTCGCACATTCGCATGTCATATGGATCTTTTCCAAAAATCCTGGATGCAGCACAAACGGACTTTACAGTGGATTTTGCTGCCCCTTCCAAATGACACGTATTTGTGTGAACGGCTATTTGAATTGATTTCGCATGCTGTTCATTTTTGGGTTTTCCCCCCATATAGACAGGACCTAAATTAACCTTCCTCATGTAGTGTGACTCTACCTTTCCATAATGGGGGGGGGGGTTGGCTGGCTCCTAAGAGGCAGAACATGAACCAATTGATTCAAATTACAAGGAAAGAGATCTCACCTAAATATTCAGAAGAACTTCCTGATGGTTAGAGCTGTTTGAAAATGAAATAGATGGCCTTGGGGGTGGGGGTGGTAGAGTCTCCTTCTTTGTAGGTCTTTGAACAGAGGCTGGATGACTAACTCCCAGGAATGCTTTAGTTGTATATTCCTGGATGGCAGAGGGTTCGGCTAGATAGTCTTGTGGTCTCTTCCAGCTTTAAGATTCTATGATTCTAAGAGGTTATGCTGATGGTAACACAGCTGCTAGTAGAGGCTCCCATGTCAGACAGGCTTATGCTAAGGAACCGGACTAAGGACTTAATAATAATAATAATAATAATAATAATAATAAAATTTATTTCTGTCCCGCCCCTCTGCAACGCAATCGGGGCGGCTTACAGCATAAAAATTCCATAATTACATTATTACCCTAACCCACCCACCCCTTAAAACAATATTAAATTAAAAAGATTAAAAACATACAATAATTAAAAAGAGGGGAAAAAATGAAATAATCCAATGGCAGCTTAAGGGAAAAGACAGCCGAATCTTCGGGCCGGGATAGTTATTCAGGAATGGCCTGCTGGAAAAGATCCATCTTGACAGCTTTTTTGAAGCTGTCAAAGGTGGAAATAAGATGGATCTCATCCGGCAGGCCATTTCATAATCTGGGAGCGGCAGCAGAGAAGGCCCTCTGGGAAGTCACCGACAGCCTTGTTTTCATAGGCTGTAACAGATTCCTCCCAGAGGACCGAAGTGCGCGGGGAGAATTGTACAGAAGGAGGCGGTCCCGGAGGTAAGTTGGACCCAAGCCATGTAGGGCTTTAAAGGTCATAACCAACACCTTGTACTGTGCCTGGAAACCAATAGGCAGCCAATGGAGAGCTTTTAGCACAGGTGTTATTTGCTCTCTTCTGGAAATGCCAGAAATCAACCTGGCTGCCATGTTCTGAACTAGTTGAAGTTTCCGAGTCAAGCACAAGAGTAGTTCCATGTAGAGCGCATTACAGAAGTCGAGACGAGAGGTTACCAGCACATGTACCACAGTTTTGAGGTCCCTGGTTTCCAGGAAAGGGTGCAGCTGGCGTATCAGCCGAAGTTGATAACAGGCACTCCTGACCGTCACATTTACCTGATTAGACATCTGAAGCGATGGGTCCAGGAGCACCCCCAGACTGCGGACACAGTCCTTGGAGGAGAGTGTGATTCCATCCAGGATTGGAAGTTGTATTCCCAGACCTGGTTTCGGGCCCATAACTGTTAGTACCTCTGTTTTGTCTCGATTCAGTCTCAATTTATTTTTCCTCATTTAATCCATTACTGTCCTAAGACAATCATTGAGAGGAGAGATGCCATCTGAAGTCAAAGCTGACGACCGAGACATGGAGAAATCTATCTGGGTGTCATCAGCATACTGATGACACCGCACTCCATGCCTCCGAATGATCTCTCCCAGCGGCTTCATATAGATGTTAAATAGCATCAGGATGCCGCCCTGAGGGACACCACAATTAAACTCTATTCTAGTAGAGTAACTGTCCCCGAGCCTCACCCTCTTTATCAGATTACCTCTCATTAATGTTCTTTCACTGGCATATTTTGTGATGTTTTTATTCTAGCAAAAGAACTTCCCTTACCAGACCTACCTTTAGCAGCATCAGAAAGTCAGCCCCAGCAGTAATAGAGCATGGATGCAGCTCTGTTTACTTCTGGGTTTGAGATCTCGCCGATTCTCATGAGATGACACAAGTGTGGCAAATTCAAAAAATTAAGGAAAAATAGAGACAGAAAACGTAGACACAAGCACAGAAACACACTTTAAAACTCCCAAGTATGCTGGGAGGGTTTCATATAAAGAGTGTCCCCTACCTGGCTGTGACAATTAACACTGCATTCCCCTGAGCACAATGGTGCACAGTTTCAAATGCCCACAATGCAGGCACAAATGTGGAATGGGAGATCTATTGATGGCTTGGCCCGTCAATAAAAAGGAACAGCTTTTTGACAAGACATGATCGCGAAAGGCCAATGTTGTATGTTATGTGCGTCCTTTTGTGATCATTAGGCTTTGTTATGATGCCATATTTGCTGCATCTGATAAAGTCCAAAATGTGCCAAAACAGTTACTTTGCAGCAGCAGCAGCAGGAGGTAAGATATCTCCCAACTGTCCTGATCTGGCAGGGACAATCCCAATTAATCCTCTGCCATCCCATCTTTTTCAGGTGCTTTTAAAATGTCTTGTTTTTTTTCTCCTTCCCCCTGCCTCCTCAGCTTACATCCATAGCTGCAAACTGAGGGCTTATCTACATAGGCTAAACCCCCTGGCTTGCCCCTGTTGCAGAGCCCTAGAGACCAGATGACACAGGGCTTTTGCTCTGATCTGCCCCTGGGCAGTTCTCAGCACCCCTGGGGCAGAAACAGGGCTGGAACAGGGAAAGCTGGGATAGGGCCCTTTACTGCATTTTTAAAAAAATATCCAGTTTTTTTCTTTCTCTTTACCTTGTATAAGTTGTATTTTTTTAATAAAGAATTTTATTAACATGGAAAAGCACAATCTCATGACAGTTAATTTGTTATAAGAGTGGTACTAAACAAAGAAATGTGTACATGCGTATATGATGCAGCTGTTACGTTTGATATACCAGCATGGCAGAGTGCAAAAATGAAAGAAAAATAAAAACATGTACTGAGCAAGTTAGGCGGGATAAGGTAACTGCTCTAGAGAAACAACAGGACGGGGGGTTCTGTAGGTTGGAGTCTCAGAGGTAGCTTAGGGAGAAGGGTCCTGGATGATATCTTTCCATAGTCTCTCATGGTGCAAGGGGGGGTTGTATGCTCTCATTGACACTAGAAAGATATTCAGTCAATGGGAACCACTTTTCAATAAATCCAGCAGGGTCTGATTGTCCCTACGATCTCCTCATCATGTCTGATAGCTTTTCCATAAGCCAGATTTCCCATATCTTATCCCACCATATGGTCAAGGCAGGCATATCATTTTTCCAATTTTTTGCAATCACAATGCGAGAGACAGCAAGTAAAAAAGTAATAATCTTTTTATATTTAAGGTCCTTAATGGAATTTGTAAACAATGAGAGTAGCAATAATTCCGGGAGGGGGCAATAAATTGTTTTGTAATTTTGTTAATGATATCCAATATTGAGGACCAAAAGATCTTTACTCTAGGGCATTCTAGCTACATATGTAAGAATGTGCCTATGGGTTGACTGCATCTCCAACAATTGGGGGACACAGTTTTTGTCATCCTGGCAAAATGCAATAGTGTCAGGTGCCATTTATATATCAGTTTCATTGATGTCTCCTTCAAAGCAATTGAGCAGAAATTTAGGCTTGGGGGCATCCAGAGTTTTGACCATTCGGTATCGGACACCATGATATTTAGGTCACATTCCCAGCTTGCTTTACAATGTAGGTTATTTCCAAAGGTTTCATCAACTAACCATTGATATATGTGAGCCGCCCATCCTTTGACAAGCACGTTAGGTGATGTACACACGTGCTCAAATGCTGTTGGGGATCTCAGGATAAATCCTGAAGCCTGCAAATGTGCTAGAAAGGTCCGGATCTGAAAAAGTTGGAACCAGTTGGGAGCAAAAGGGGTCAGTGCCAAAAATACCCAATTTAATGCATTCCCACATAGATGGGATGAATCAGGCTCTGTGTGTCCACAGGAGCACATCCCAGCAGGCTGACCGTCACTGCTGCTGGTTGTCCTTGCTCTGCCAGGTCTGGGCAGCAGGCCTGCAGCATATGACCAATGCTGGTCACATTAAGGGGTCTTGTCACATGGTGTCGATGGCTTCCCTGGGCCTGGCAGAGCAGAAAAAATGGCAGCAGCAGCAGCTGCAGCAACAGGCCAGTGTTCCTGTGTAGACTCCGGCCTGTTTTCTTCAGGCAATGGGGGCATAACAGTCCACCTCTGCAGCCAGGATACAGCAGTGGGGAGCCAGCATATTCTGGCTGGTGTAGACAAGCCCTGATTTCAAGATGCACAAGTAGTTTAGACTCAACTCAACAGAGGGGAAAGGGGGTAGAATCTCCCCCCAGTTGGCTCAGGCAAAAGCAAACTGCTGCAGCCTCTCCTAGCTTGTGTGCTCTTCCTCAGTAACCTCTGCTATCTTGACCACACTCTGATGTTGTTGGGCCAGACATGCCCTCATTTTCATCTATGACATGTTGGAGGGGATGTGATAGTGGCAGAGGATCATCCAGAAACAACAGCAGTAGCACTATAAACAACTCTTCTGAGTATTGTGTAGTAAGTATCAGTGAGCCCATGTTAATGGGCACTTTTTAAAACACCTAATTACTGAGGAGAAGGGGAAATTTGGGATAGGGGGTTATGGTGCTTGCTGTGGAGGGACTGGTTACACCTTCCATCCATGCATCCACTTCTTGCAAAACCTCTATACAGTCAGCCCTCCATATCCACAGATTCTGCATCCATGGTTCAACCAACCATGCCTCAAAAATATTTGGGGAAAATATTCCAAAAAGCAAACCTTGCTGTTTGCAATTTTATATACACCATTTTACTATTGCTATTACATATAATGGGACTTGGGTGTCCATGGATTTTGGTATCCACAGGGGGTCCTGGAACCAAACCCCAGTGGATGTTGAGGGTTCACTGTACAATTTAGGCTTTTAAACTTCAACGTTTTTAAACTGCTGTCATGGGAAGGGAAGATGAAAAAGTGTGAGTGTGAGTGAGTATAAGAGCGAAAGTGGGTGTGAGGCAAACCAACATATCTCCCTGTTGAAAATCTAGAAAACTGTAGGGTGAGGTTTTCCCTACCCCAGGCAGTTGGGATGGGAACCACCAAGAAGACAACACCTGTTAAAATGAATCTAAATCAATTCAGCAATTTCTCACGATGAAGAAGGTGTGGCAAATGGTGCAGTGATGTCGATAAAGTTAAGCAGGCGTGGGTGAGGTCAACGTTTAGGATGAAGATAGAGATGGAATACTATTTCACAATGGAAAGGGAAAGTACCCAATTTTCTTGTTCCATGGAGTTGTATCTCTCTGTGTGTGTGTGTGTGTGTGTGTTACAATTTGTGTAAAGAAATTCATATATGTGTACAAGTGGATGATTACCTCCCCCATATCTGCTTGGAGAATGACTACTTCCCTGCCCCTTTAAAATATTATTGACTCCTTTCACTTCATAAAAACAAAAAACAAAACAGAACACCAGTTTTTACCTCCATAGCATAACCAAGCCTCTTTCTTTGTCCCTCTCTGCCAGCTGGCCATTACTTGCCAGGAGAAATAATGAAGAGGGCCCCTTGCCTTTAACAGTTGTGCAGAAGAGGGAATTTCAACAGGTGTTTTAACTTCTGCTGAAATTCCCTCTTCTTCCTGGACTCAAGGGATGAGGTGGTGGAAGGGGGGAACTATGAGATTCCCCAAAACTGAATTGATTCCCCCAAGGCTCAGACCCAACCTGAAACGATCTGGCAAAATTGGACTACTAAGACTCCTATGTTTTTGAGGCTGCTCAGGCATTAGAATCATAGGGTTCGTTTACACGGTAGATTTATTGTGGCAACTTGCACTTTAATTCTTTTCTGCTGCTGTGCCAGTCAGGTTTTTTTTTCTAATTATGCTGCTTTTTCGTTCAGACTTGAAAAAGTGTGGGGTGTGTGGCCTCCCAAGCAGATAAAGGCTGTATGGGGAAGGGCATAGACCCTCCTTTGAAGCCCTGCACTTTTGAACTAAAGACTCACAGACTGCCAAAATAGCAGGGGGGGAAGATCAAAGAAGTGGCTCTGTCTCTGTATCTCTCTAAATCTGCCTGTAAATGAACTCAGACACTCCCCGAAGCAGAGACACAGCAATCTCTCCATCTGCCCTGGCATCTCTGCTGAAAGACCTTGCTGCCCATGCCGTGGATCCTAAGGTGAACCTATCACAAGTTTTTTCAGCACGATTTGTTTAGTCAGGATTCACAGACTTGCAAAATAGCAGAGGATTTTTCAAAGTTTCCTGATCGCTACTGAATCTCCCTCCCTCCCTCTCCCTCCCTCCCCCAATCACAATGCAGCTCTGCTGCAGCCCTTAGTGAAATGGTCTCTCTCTCTCTCTCTCCCCCTCCCTCCCCCAGGCAGAGCTGACGAGATGGGAACTTTATGGGCAGAACAGATCTTCCCCTGACTGAAAGGTCTTGGGAATCCCTTTTTCTTGGCAGACTTGCAAAATAGCAGAGAGGATTTTTCAAAGTTTCCTGATCGCTACTGAATCTCCCTCCCTCCCTCTCCCTCCCTCCCCCAATCACAATGCAGCTCTGCTGCAGCCCTTAGTGAAATGGTCTCTCTCTCTCTCTCTCCCCCTCCCTCCCCCAGGCAGAGCTGACGAGATGGGAACTTTATGGGCAGAACAGATCTTCCCCTGACTGAAAGGTCTTGGGAATTCTTTTTTCTTGGCAGACTTGCAAAATAGCAGAGAGGATTTTTCAAAGTTTCCTGATCGCTACTGAATCTCCCTCCCTCAGTCCCCCTCTTTTAAGCCCACCCCTTCATCATAGCAACCAATCACAGTACAGCTCTGCTGCAGCCCTTAGTGGAATGGTTGTTTACACTGCCAATAATGCGCTACATTGCAAATATACTGGCAAAAGTAGCGACATCCCTTGCCACGCTATATTTGGGTGTTTTACCTTCCCCCCTTCTGAATGAGGTGATGCTGTGGTGCGATCCGTGGGAACAATGAGCTATCTTTGCAGTATATTTAGAGGAATATTTGCCCATGTAAATGGGCCCATAGACTCATAGAGTTGGAAGTGACCCCAAGGGCCATCCAGTCCAACCCCCTTCTGCCCTGCAGGAATACATAATCAAAGCACTCCCGACAGATGGCCATCCAGCCTCTGCTTAAAAACCTCCAAAGAAGGAGACTCCACCACACTCGCAGGCAGTGTATACCACAGAATGCATTCACAGCATTTTAGTGAAAACTCAGTGACTTGTTGCCCACTTTGGACTGTTTAGGCCCAGAAAAGGTCTTTATTTAACCAAGAAATAATCCTGAAGGCAATTGTAAAAAAATAAAAATTGTTTGGGTGAGACATCTCAGAGGAACTGACATCTAAGATTTTGGAGGAAGGCAACATAATCCCTTAGCCCCTCACAATTGCCCATCCTTGATGCATACATATTATACCCTCCAACATTTCACAGGTGAAAACTGGGACACATATCACCAAGCAACATCAGAGTGTCTTCAACATGGCATTGTTATCACCACTGAGACAAAGATTTCTTTCTTTCTTTTTTTTAAAAAAGCAAATTCCGATTTATTTATTTTTTAAATACAGTAATTTGAAAGAAAGTGATGTTGTAGGCTTAATGTCTTTTAAAGTCTTGTGTACAGTGGCATGAACTTGATGGATTTTTTTTCTCATAGTCTCGCCCCCTTTACTCGTGATCAACTACTATGATCCTGTAAGTTTGATGAAGTTCTCATACACTTGTGGGCAATCTCGACATTCTCCAGGGAGAGAATCACCAACCGGAGCTTGCCTCTGTGCTGGTGATGGAAACTGCTGCAGCTTTCCCTTTCTGTGTCCATGAAAGGAAAACAACCCACCATTCTGTCGCTTAGAAGTCCCTGCGTCCACAACTTTCAATTGAATACAGACCTCTGCATCAAACAAAAATGTCCAGCTGTTTCAGTATGCACTCACAAAATGATGGCCATTGGTTTTGCACTGGAAACACATTTTGTTGAAGAAGAGCCAGTAGCTGGCCTCAGTTAAAGCCTTTGCAAGAGAGATGAACCAAGAGGCCAATGAAAGGCCACTGACTGGCTCTGAAGGGGGAGCTGGAAGTTAGAAGCTGCAAGGCAGCAGAAGGGAAGCACAGGCTACAGGCATCTCCTTCGGACTTGAGTTGGAAGGGGATGAAATGAAGTGACTCAGGACTTGTGTGCTTGCCTAGGGCCTTTCTGGGCTGCCAGAGTTGGGAAGATATTGTGGAGGAGAGGATACACCAGCCAAATTTACCCAATTATTCAGCCTGGCCGCCTCTCTAGTTCCACTACCACCTTCTTTTCAGATTCCTCTTATCCCTTCTTTGGACTGGTGTCTGATTTTCTGTGGACCGTATATGTGATTGTGAGGACTTTGTTGGTAAGTGTGCCTAATAGATGTCAGTGAGGGAAATAATTTACGAGGAGTCTGTGAAACAGAACACAAATATTGGTTTATTAACTGTATGTTTGTAACAGAAATGTTTCCATACTGTGCTTCCAACATTGTTAATGTCTTAATGTCTCTTAGTCCCACACTGTGGTGACCAATGCCATATAGAACCTCAGGTAATAGTCTTTGAGCCCTTAATAATAAAGCCAGATAACTACCAGACTCAATTACTCTTTCTTACACTCTTAATTTCCACTCGCTATAAATATCAATTCAGTCTCAACACTCTCTCAAGCACAGACCATACTTCACACAGTTATCATATAACTTCACTCAAAAGCAAACAGACATAAACTCAGACTGACTCTCTCAACTGTCATACACATCTTTCAAACTCTAGGAAACTCCTAGTAAGTCCTGTAAGAGAGCTGTAAGCAGAGAGAGACATAGGTCTTAACTACACTAGCCACAATACGCCTGTTCCCCGCTAGTGTATGCTGGCTGTGGAGGTGCCCCCCTTCCCGTTACCTATACAAGATGGGCTGGTGTCCAAACAGGATGCCAGCTCATCACTGACACCACCACCATTATCTTGCTAACATGGAAGCCAGGTAGGGGTCTAGCAATGTGTGACTGCCTCAGTCACATGCTGCAGGACCCCCGCATGGCTTATGGAAGAGCCAGGGAGGTGGCAGAAGCAGCAAGGAGTGGTGTGCCAGACAGGCTCCTACAGACACATGGGGCTTGATCCAGTGGAAATGGAGTATTTGAAGGGGTGTCACGTTGAGGATGGAGCAAACTTGTTTTCTGCTGCTCCAGAGATTGGAACACGGAGCAATGGGTGCAAGCTCCAGGAACAGAGATTCCACCTCAACATTAGGAGGAACTTTTTGACAGTCAGAGCTGTTTGGCAGTGGAACGCACTCCCTCGGAGCATGGCGGGGTCTCCTTCCTTGGAGGTCTTTAAACAGAGGCTGGATGGCCATCTGTCAGGGATGCTTTGATCATGATTTCCTGCATGGCAGGGGGTTGGACTGGATGGCCCTCGTGGTCTCTTCCAACTCTACAATTCTATGATTCTATGAGGAAATGGGTTTTTTTCTTATAGCACAGTAAAGGGCCCTATCCCACCTTGCCCTTGTTCCAGCCCCATATCTGCCCTGGGAGTCATTTGGACTGCCCAGGGGCAGATTGAGATAAATGCCCTATGTCATCTGGACTGCAGGGCTCTGGAACTGGGGCAAGCTGGGCTATTTGGCCAGTGTAGACAAGGCCTTAGAGGGAAGTAGGAGATGAGCCCCACTTTGTATAGGGGAAGCCAAGAAAGCTGACAAGGTAAAGAGAGGTTTAAGGGTGACTGATGTGAAGCACACTTTTTCATTTTTTGCAATTACCTTCTGTTCATTGGTTTATTTGTGCTTTGCTTGCTTCTGAGGATTGTAACCCTCTCAGTCTATCCCTTCCCGAGTTCCTCCTCCTTCAATTAAACTACACACCAATATCTTAGCAAGGTCCATTCCTTCCTTGCTGCTTGCCTGCTATTTATATTCCACTTTTATCCAGAGACTCAGGAGATTATCAGGTGTGGCAAAAAGCCCAAAAAGAGCATGTGATGATGATGTTACTGTACCACGAACGGGTTCTGGTTTCAGATGATGTCGTCATCCTTGTATGCTAAATCTGTGCTGCACCCATGAGTAAGGCATCACTTTTAATTGTTGGGACCTCCCTGCCAATTGAAAGTGATGCCTTATTCGTGGCTGCAACACAGACTGAGCATACGAGGATCACAATGTCTGAAACCAGGACCCGTCTGCAGTACAGTAACGTCATCCTCTTATGCTCCTCTTGATCTTTTTAACATGTCTGATAATCTCCTCAAAGTGTCATGCAATGCGTAAAACCATTCTAACAAATTTAAAGCAGTATAAATAAAGAAAATAATTTTAAAAGGCTAAAATACATATTAAACAATTAACAAATTAAAAGCTGGGTTACAAGAGTTAATAATAATAATAATAATAATAATAATAATAAAAATTATTTATATACCGCTCTTTGGTAATCCAATCAGAGTGGTTCACAACATTAAAAATCCTGGGCATAAGAGGGCATTTGTAAAACCAATCAGGCTCCCAGAGCATGAGACCATTGACTTGTGTACCACCAAAGCTGATTCTAAAGCTGCTTCCACTGTTGCATTGTCCAGTTGCCTACCTGAAGACTCTCTGAACTTGAGAGAGAGAGAAATATCTCTTCTCCCTACATGAGTGGGTTTGGGCTTTATTGAAAGGCCATGCAGCTTGGGGAATATGATGCACTCCTTTACATGGAGGCTATAGCCTCTGTGACATCTACACATAGGGCTTGTCTATATGGCGAAAATAATCCAAATGGCAATTGCATGGAAGGCGATCTGTACAAATGGACATTCACATAAATATGTGTAATTCAGAACGGGGGCAGCCAAATCCACCTTAACTCCATGTGGCAAGCCTCCGGGGCTTCTCCCGGACTTTTAAAGAAGCTCCGTATAGCATGCAAATGTGCAATCATTAGGACAGTAGCATTCACATTGGTGCGACCATGCAACATAATCTGATTGACTGAAGAAGCATGGGGGCAGGGCTAGCAAACAGGAAAAGTGCCTGCTGCTGCCATGTTGGATTTTTGGCTAAGCAGGGCTCCAGTAAGTTGATACAACAGTGATCTTTTACTCTCTCTTTCTCTCCACCCCCTTTGTAAATACGAAATATTGTGTATGTGCAATATGGTAAACTGTTTTAAAATTTTTTTGGTGGCGACAGATTTAAAAGCATGAGTAAATCACTCATCGCTGCCATCTTGTGGCTGGGGGCATGCAAAGTTTTAGGGGGGCTCTTTTGACCATTAAGATGGGTCTCAGTGCTGTGAATGGCTACTTTTTCGGAGGAGCATTTTCATAATAATAATAAATAAATAATAAAATTTATTTGTATCCCACCCCTCTACAAATGCAATCGGGACAGCTTACAGCATTTAAAATATACATATAAGACCCTCCATCCCAACCACCCCCTTAAAATACAATTAAATAATTAAAAATTTAAAACATATTTAATAAATACTAAAAATGAACAATAAAGATAGCTGTATTGGGATCAGACTAAGTTAGATTTTTCTTTCTGGTTGGAGAGGTTGCTCGGGAGCGATCGTGTCAATAGCCTTGGTAGACTTTGACAGAATCACCGGTGTTACCAACCAATAAACCCTCTAAGGCTTTCTGGAACCCAATTGGTTCCATTAGCCTTTGAGGGCAGGCTATTCTAATAGGTCCTCCACACCTGACAGGATGGACAGTGTCTCTGCATTCAGCCTTGATCAGGAAGTGATCCATCCATGACACAGCCGTGGTTTTAGTCACCTCCGCCCATGGATATTCCTGTTCCGTACTAAAGACCACATCGAGGATATGACCCGCAAAATGAGTGGGCCCATCAACCAATTGGGATAGGCCCATGTTTGTCACGGACTCCATGAACTCCTGAGGTGCACCTGATAGATTTGACAAGATGGTCTCAAGTGGGATGTTGAAGTCACCCAGAACTAACAGTCTGGGCAACTCCAACAACAACTCTGAGACCAGTTGTGTCAGCTTGGTTATGGAGTCTGTTAGACAATGGGGTGGACAGTATATTAACAGAATCCCTAAGCTATCCCTGGTCTTCAGGCTCAGGTACATACACTCAAAGTGGACCATTTTCTGGACAGGTATCCTGGTCAAGGTAAGGTTATTTTTATGAACCAGAGCAAAAAGGACCCCTACCTAGCTTCTGGACCGCTGCCTAGGGTCCTACTTTTTTCTATGCAAAAAGTAATATTTTGTACAAGAATCAGTGTAGTTTGCCCACAGTACACTGCTTCATGTATAGGTTGCCCCCTCTACCTGTGTCCAGGGAACCAATACGCACAGTTTCAGTTATCCACAGCTGAAAAAAATAGGGACACATTCCATACAGTCCCACTGGAAAAATGCCTGGGGAGGTATCCTCCCTAGGAATCACTAGGTCATCCAATGCAAATATATGGTATGTTTTGTATTGGAAGTCCTTTATTTTAATAGTGTTTGCTATTATCTACAGTTTCACTTATGAACAGTAAGTCCAGGAACGTATTCACATGGATATAGGGGGAACAACATGTACAAAACTATTGCTTTGGCCATGAAAACCTTTTTTGTTTCAAAACTGGGGGGGGGGAGTGTATTTTTGTATGACTAAATTTTCCCAAATGAAGCCCCCAAATGTGAAGGATCTTGCAGCTGTTTTCCTTTTCCCCAAGTGGGGGTGTCTCAAGTTTCAGGATACTCCTTTTCATCAAGGTTGTGAATATCAATGAATATTCTTCACATCTCTCATATGAAAGAAAATATAGAACAATCTGAATTAGAGAATCATCTCAAGTTGTCACTTACACAGAAGATTTACGATATAAAAATTAGCCCCTATAAAACTTTCGTAAAACATTACAGTTGCCTCTAATCTTTCAGCAGCTCTTTAGTCAAAGCTTATTACCTTCCAGCTGTTTAACAATTTGGCTGGAAGAGTCAAGAAGAATGACGTATAGCTATCTGTTCCAACAGGCAGGTTCTATAAAGACTCAGGTGAATGCGAGGAAAATTCAAAGGGCGGAATTTAATCAGGGGAGAAACAGGGGCAGGGAGGTAAACTGATTGAAATTGAGATTTATGCCTGGTTTTGAACCGGAAACAGCTTTCATTGCCTGTGTGGATAGATGATCTATGCTTTGAACTGGACTGGAGGATGTCTCTTTTGGTATCGTTCCAGGAGGGCTAAATACCTCGAGTTAGAATCATAGGCTAAATACCTCGAGTTAGAATCATAGAATCATAGAGTTGGAAGAGACCACATGGGCCATCCAGTCCAAACCCCTGCCATGCAGGAACACACAATCAAAGTGTTCCCGACAGATGGCCATCCAGACTCTGTTGAGAAACCTCCAAAGAAGGAGACTCCACTACACTCTGAGGCAGTGTATTCCACTTCCAAACAGCTCTCACTGTCTGGAAGGTCTTCTTAATGTTTAGGTAGAATCTATTTTCCTGTAGCTTGAACCCATAATAATAATAATAATAATGATGATGATGATGATGAGTTATTTATTACCCACCTCTCCCCTCAGGATCGGGGCGGGGTACAACATCACAATGCATCACATGCAATTCAAGTAAGTTATACATTACCATACAATACAATACAAGCAGGTTATACAATGTTTATACAAGTCAGAAATCAATACAGACAAACATTGCAGACAATTACAAACAGCTGTACAGTGCAGACAATATAGTTGCCAGTAGATGGTGCTGCTGGCACTGCAGGAGTGACATTTTTTCAGAATGCACTGTACAATGATAAGCGACATGCTGCTTTTTAAGAAACCGTATTACCATACTAGTTTCCACAGCACATCACCCCAGCTCTTAATAAGCTGGTCCTCATTTTACTGACTTACAGAAGGCTTACATTGCTCTGTGTCCCAGTCTCTGAAGCAGTAGAAAACAAGCTTGCTCCATCTCAGTATGACATCCCTTCACATATTTAAACATGGCTATCATATCACCTCTCAACCTTCTCTTCTCCAGACTAAACATGCCCATGACTTATCCCCATTCCAGAGTCCCGCAGTCCATATAATGTAGGCCATTTGCCCTGATCTTTCCCCAGGCAGTCCTCATCACCCATGGGATAGACACTAGTCTAGAACAGGTGCAAGCTGGGGTAGGGCCCAATAAAACATTATAAAATAATACACAGATTAATCCAGTACTGTCGGGATGAGATGGATCAGTGAGAACCTGTCCTGGCATGCCATCCCTGGTTGCCACAACCAGCTCCCTGGCTCTCCCGGAAGCTAGGCAGGGGTCCTTCAGCATGTGCCCAAGGCTGGTCACATTTTTTTTATTAGTTATTTATACTCCGCTCTTCAGCCACAAGGCTATCCGAGCAACTTACAAATTGTTTTAAGCAATAGCAATTTGCACATCTACACTGCATTAAGCAGTTTCTGATGTGTGTTAGCTAATTGCCCCCACAAGCCGAGTACTCATTTTACTGACCTATGAAAGGATGGAAGGCTGAGTGAACCTTGAGCCCTCTGGAATCAAATTTGCAATGTGGCGACCTGCAGTACTGGCATTTAACCTCTGCGCCACCAGGGCTCCTACATGCAAGGGGCCTTCAGTTACATGTTGTAGGTCCCCTTCCTGGCTTCTGCATCAGCGGTGAAAATGGTGGCCATCGCAGTGATGAGCTAGCTGGGACTCCAGCCTGTTTCACTGAGATAACAGGGGCAAAATGGGCCAGAGACAGGATACACCAATGGGGAGCTGGCATATTCTGGCTGGTGTACTTAAGCCCTTAACCAATGTATATGTTATCCCACAGAGACTGATTATGTTTTCCAAGCATAACATTTACATGGAGGTACAGAGGAAGTTAAGTTGCAGATTTGGGGTGCATTGTTGCCATGTGCAGATTGACACATAGATCTGTTCCTTTAAAAAAAAAATCTATGGCTATGTGTTGGACATTTTGGAATATTTAGAACAGCATAATGAGAAACAATCTGCATTGATCTTCTTAGATGCAGAAAAGTCTGTTGACAATCTGAACTGGACTTTCCTGTTTAGAATTCTAGAAGATATGAACTTTGGAGATAATTTTATTAATGGATTAAATCCATCTATACCTCACAGAAAGCACAAATAATGATTTGGAGAATTAACAAAAACCTGTGAGATTCAAAGAAGAATAAGACAAAGATGTCTGCTGTCTCCACTTTTGCTTTTTCTTGGTTCTCAAGGCACTGAATAGAGATATAAGACAAGATGAGAGAATAAAGTTTTTAAAAATAAATTTATATGATACGGGCATTTGTTGATAGTTCTGAAAAATCTGTTGGAGTGTATAGAAATGTTAATAGGGAAATTAAAAGATTTTGGAGTGTAGGCAAGCTTTAAGATTAATAATAAAAAACACTCCAAAAATATGAATTTAGTTCAAGTAAAAACTGAAGGACAAAACACGTTTTAAAATTAAGGCAAAAGTTAAATACTTAGGTATTACTATGACAAATATGAACTGTATGTTGTTTCAAAATTCACATACTCACTCACAAAATGATATTGCTTCAGTTACTCTCCAGCAGTTTCCAAAGAATGATTCAAAGGCACATGATTCTATAACACACCAGTGTTATTTTCAACCACACCCATCCCATGTCTGCATCACAGGTGGATGAAACACCTGCTTCATAAATGTAATTCTCTAGAGCAATGCAGAAGGAGAAAGTACAGGTTTTTCTGCATATACACTTTTGATCTGCTTGCAACATAACCTGGCTCAGTGCCACTAATGCCTTTAAGGTCTATGCTTATGATTGTTCATGGCTAGAAATGTGAAAGCCTAGAGAAAATAAAAGTTTCCCCCATTTCCCCCCATATCCTAGCTGATATTCTGTTAGGAAGTTACTCTGTTAGAAGTTAGACTTACAACCTCATAACTATTTTGTATTCACATTTACAATTGTGGCATGACCACAAATGCCTACAAAACCCTCTTTAAAAAATGCTGGCAGCCATACTGAGTAAAACGGTTCTGTGGCACGGGTGAGCAGAGTGCTAAAGGATGAGGTATCCAGCCCCCTTCTGACAGCAGGCTGTGGTGTGATGAGGAGTCCCTGTTTCTGCTTGTTGCAGCATGACTCACTTGAGGGAGGGGACTGGACATGTCATTCTTCTGTGCTCCACTCACAGAGCTCCTTTACTCAGTAGAGTTGCCTGGCTTTTAAGTTGTGTCTGATGTAGGATCTTTTTTTCTGGAAAAATTGAAATTTGAAAAAAATGAAGAAATTGGATTATGGAATATTTTGTGCATGAGCAATGATAACCCAAGCTCAGTTCTGCTTCCACAACCTTGAACTGAATGCAAATATTCTTCACTGGAGGAAATTGTTCAATGATTTCTTTACGTGGAGCTTTGAAGTGTGTAAGACAGCATCTAGATTCCAGTTATGAGTAATTTGGCAGTAGAATAATTGAAATTAAATAGACCACAATGTAAATTAAAATAGATCTTAATAGGGGGTCTGATGATGTTAAATTAAATATTAAGGCTAAGATCCTGCATTGTCCTTGTAACTACAATGATAGAGTTTCATCATAGTAGTTATAACTGACTATCCCATCCCCCACCTGCCTTCCCAGCCTGACAGCACCACAACCAAAGTGTTTCCAAGGCATTGGACATCAGAGTGCTGTGCAATGATTAGTGTAGTGCACTCCTGGTCATGGGGTGCATTGAGAATAGGCGTCTGAAGAGATTTTTGGGTGTCCTGCCACAACTACTTGTCTGAATCTACCCTGCAACTAGGACCTTGTCTACACAGGCCAAACGGAATGGCCTCTCCCTGGTTCCTGTTCCCAGCTGTTCAGATGATGTCGGGTTTTGGCCCCGTTTGTAATCCAAACTTTCCAGACATTGTCTGGGCAGTTCTGAGAGGAATCTGAGGCAAATACCCCTTAAAACAGAATGGACATGTGGTAACCCCGTCTTTCAATTGGCTGTGGTTGTTCTAGAGAAACTTGTGAGTTCCACTACTGTGACGGGGATGTGTGTCTGCACAGGCAGCCCACACGGTGCCTGGCAGAGCCATTTCCCAGCTGCGTCATGCACATCATGTCTGCTGAGGTCACTGCAAGGCACCCAGCCATGTGACCACTGCCAGGAGCATCATTCCTGGCCTTGGAAGACACAGGTAATGGTGGGGGCACCACAGGCCCAGGGCTGGGATACTCAGTCCAGAATGTGGATTATTCTGTCCAGTGTAGACAAGCCCTAGGAGTGTGCTGCAGATTCCATTTTCCAGGGCCCCAAAGTCCAGTACCTTGGAAAAGCTTCAGTCAGGATACTGCCAGGCTGTGAAGGTAGATTTTTTTTTGGGGGGGGGGTTGCATTCAGTCATTCATGACCATAAACATAAATCCTCAGCAGTTATGACATTGTAAGTCCCGCTTATGACAGCCTATATACTGAGCAGAGTGCCAGCCTACATAATCAGAAAAAAAAATGAATTCACTTTAATTTTTAAAATTAATCAAACTAATAGAAAAATTAAATTGAATAGACCTCAAGAGACCTCACATAAACAAGTGGCAGTGAATGTTTTCCTCAGATTTGGTAAAACCTCCAAATAATTATTTGAGCTTTTAGCTATAGTATTTTCCACCTTTCTTAAAATATCATATATAATTACGTCCGTTGGCTCATAACAAGAGGATTAGCCTAAAAAAAAGATATTATGTGATACAAAAGAAAGAGGTGGATTTGGCCTGCCAGATGTAAGGTTATATTACGATGCAAGTTGCCTAGAATGGATTTGGGGTTGGATGATGTTGAAAGATAACAGATTGTTACAACTGGAGGGCTTTAACCTTAGATTTGGCTGGCATGCATATATGTGGCATGGAAAAATGACAATACACAAGGAATTTAACCATCATTATATAAGGCGGGCATTAATGCGGGTTTGGATAAAACATAAGAGGAAATTGTACCTTAAGATACTATTATGGGTGTCAAATCATGAGGCTTTTTATAAAAGAGAAATGTCACAGATAGATAAATGGTTAACTTATGAAATGATTCTGAAGAGAAGTGGAATGGAAAATAAAGTGAAAACTCAGGAGGAATTAAGGGAGGAAGGAATTGGCTGCCATTGGTTTCTGTACAGACAATTATCAGAGAAGTTCAAAATAGATACAAAGTTGGAAGTGTTAATGACGGAAAAGATAGAATTTGACAAGATAATGCAAAGAGATGACAAAAAAAGAATATCCAAAATATATCAGTTATTATTGAAATTAAACTTAGAAATGGAGCTTGTGAAACCATATATGATTGGGCATGGTTCAGTTGTATTTGGAATCAAAATTGATGAGATGTTGTAAGGGACTTCGGTGTGTGTGTGTGTTTTTCCCCTGCTTTGTGCTGTCAAGTATAATTATCTCATTGAAAACCAAGATTAAGCAAGTAAAGATAAAAGGAAATGAAAGCAGTTACAGATAAAATAGATTAAAAACTATAATGTTAAAACCCTATGAGAGAGATTATAATATTAAGATTTTAAAAATGAATAAAACCATGGCTGAGACCCTGTATTGGGAGATGTAACTATGGAGTTAAGGAGACACAACTATGGCATCTCTCAATTCTACCCAACAAAATCCTACCTTCTAAACTTCACAGACCCCCTAATGCAGCCATTTCGGAAGTACTGGAGAGCAGGGCAATGAGTAATGACCTATTCAGTCTTCTCTGAATTGCAGGGCACAATGAGACAGTCCCTGATGGGATCCTGTCACAACTGTGTCTCAGTGCACCCATAACCAGGAGAGGGCTGAACATATTGCTCACTGCCTCTCTCTCCAGCACCTTGAAAATGGCTGTGTTGAGGGGCTGCAATGCTACAGAGGTAGGATTTGGGGGAGGGCACTTTTGGTCTTTACAATTCTGCAATGACTGTAAATGTAAAATGGAATAATTATGGTGTCATAAGTCAGGCTTACAACATTGTAATTACTGAGCACAATGCCAGCCCACATAATATACTGTTGTACCAACACAGTTGCTTGAATAAAAAGGACAATAGGAGTATAACATCTAGATCGGGGAGGGGGGGGGAGAGGATCCCAACAATTATTGTCCAGTTAGTCTGACATCAATACCAGGGAAGATTCTAGAGCAGATCATTAAACAGAGAGTCTGTGAACATTTAGAAGGCAATGCCATAATCACAAAAAGTCAACATGGGTTTCAGAGAAACAAGTCATGCCAGACTAATCTGACCTCTTTTTTTGATAAAATTACCAGCTTGGTAGATGAAGGGAATGCTGTGGATATCTCATACCTTGATTTCAGTAAGGCCTTTGACAAGATTCCCAATGACATTCTTGCAAACAAGCTTGTAAAATGTGGGCTAGACAACTTAACTGTTAAATAGATTTGTAATTGGTTGACCGGCGGAACCCAAAGGGTGCTCAGCAGTGGCTCCTCTTTGTCTTGGAAAGATGTGACCAGTGGGGTGCCACAGGGTTCTGTCCTCGGCCCAGTGCTATTCAACATCTTTATCAATGACTTTGATGAGGGAATTAGGGGCATACTTACCAAATTTGCAGATGACACTAAATTAGGAGGAGTAGCTAATACTTTAGAGGACAGGATCAAAATTCAAAATGACCTGGATAGACTGGAGAGCTGGGCCAAAGCTAACAAAATGAAATTCAATACGGAGAAATGTAAGGTACTTCACTTAGGGCAGAAAAATGAAATGCATAGATATAGGATGGGGGAGACCTGGCTGAATGAGACCACATGCGAAAGGAATCTAGGAGTCCTAGTAGACCACAAGTTGAACATGAGTCAACAGTGTGATGCGGCAGCTAAAAAGGCCAATCCGATTTTGGGCTGCATCAATAGAAGTACTGTATAGTGTCTAATCAAGGGAAGTAATAGTGCTGTTCTATTCTACCTTGGTCAGACCTCACCTAGAATACTGTGTCCAGTTCTGGGCACCACAATTCAAAAAGGATATTGACAAATTGGAGCGTGTCCAGAGAAGGGCGACTAAAATGGTGAAAGGTCTGGAAACTGTGCCTTATGAAGAGAGACTGAGGGAGCTGGGTATGTTTAGCCTGGAAAAAAGACGGTTAAGAGGCAATATGATAGTCCTGTTTAAGTATTTGAAGGGGTGGATGGAGCAGCCTTGTTTTTTGCTGCTCCAGAGACTGGAACACGGAGCAATGGATGCAAGCTCCAGGAACAGAGATACCACCTCAACATTAGGAGGTACGTTTTGACAGTAAGAGCTGTTTGGCAGTGGAACCCACTCCCTCGGAGCGTGGTGGGGTCTCCTTCCTTGGAGGTCTTCAAACAGAGGCTGGATGGCCATCTGTCGGGGATGCTTTGATCATGACTTCCTGTGGGGCAGGGGGTTGGACTGGATGGCCCTCATGGTCTCTTCCAACTCTACAATTCTATGATTCTATGATTCTATGAAATGGGCAAAGAGTGTGGGCCGTGAAATAAACTTGGAAAAGTGGGAAAAGGCATGGGTAGCAAATATAAAGTTCACAAGAAGTTATAATTTGTGAATTTTAATAAAATGATTAATATTTTAATAAAATGATTAACACCAGAAAGGATGGTGAAGATCTATAAAAACACTTCAGGAAATTGCTGGAAGTGTGAAAACACAAAAGGGATGTATTATCATATATGGTGGTGCTGCAGAGAAACAAAAAAATATTGGAAAAGGATACATAATATAATAACAAAGACATTGAAAATCAGTTATCTTTATGAACCAGAGATTTACTTACTTAATATGATACATAGTATAGACTATAGAATACAGAAAAAGTGTGGCAGGATTATACTCTATGCGGTAACAGCTGCAAGACTGATTTTTGCAAAAGAGTGGAAAAGCAAAAAAAAAAAAACTCCTTCAATCGAGGATTGGATAGCAAAGTTACTGGACATGTATGAAATGGATAGACTATCTAATTTGTTAGATAATAGGAAAAGCCAGATGAATATGGATGCGTGGAAGGTTTTAATTCCTCTTTGGAAAGAGAATTGGGGGGATCTAATAATTATATCCGTGGAATAAATAATGTAACAAAAAGGAATGTAATAATAATTTAGTAAATGACAACAGAATCAAAGAATTTTGACAATTAAGTGAGTAGCAGTAAATTAGAGAAATAATCTACCTGATAGATAAGTAGATGATAGTAGTCATTTCTTAGGTATATGTGTATGCATTTTAGATATGTATATAAACAAGTATGTATGTGTGATTGTATGTACGTAATTTTTTTGTATATTGTATTGTATTTTATGTTTGTTTTAATTTTCCACTAGTTTAATTTAGTTTTAAGGGGTGGGAGGGTTAGGATTGGGAAGGATTGTTTTAACTTGCTGTTGTTTTAATCCTGTTGTACGCCGCCCCGGTTGCCGAGCAGAGGGGCGGGTAAAAATAAATTATTATTATTATTAGTGGTCAGTGTCAGTTGGTTATGTGTGTCAGTTTGTCTTAAGTTTAATGTTCAATGTTTAATGTTTAAATATAATAATAATTAAAAAAACAAAAACAAAAGAGGATTAGCCAAAGCTCTGTTATGTAAGAAATTGTCAGCTGGTGACTACCATGGAGAAAAAATGAGATGGTTTTACTGTTGTTTTTGACTTGGAATTGTATTTGTTGTTATCTCAATTAGCGTTGTTTAGTATGTCAATTATTTAGAAAATCTAAATAAATAAAATAAAGGAACGTGAAATGGAAAGGAAAACTGAGGTGAGAGAGTGGGCAGAGATTAAAGCTACCTATGTCAAGAAGCTTCAGAAGTCAGGGAGGTTGACATTTGTGTATTAATTTGAAATAGTCTCCTGACATAAGTGTGAAGGTTCTTTTCTGTGTTTTGATCCGATTACAGCTTTCTAAGGTATATGGAAATATCTGCACATTATGGGTTGCACATCATCCTATCATAGTCTTGTCTGGATTCCAAACGGTGAAAGAAGGCCTGATCAACCATTCAGAAGACCTACTTGACCGACCATTGACCCGCTTCCTTATACGGGCCTTCAATAGAAAGGGTGAGTTTCTTTCCTTCTTTCTTTTAAAAAAGATGCGTTTTTAATCAGGTGAGAAAAATAATAAAAGAAACATCTGACTCTATCATTGACTTGGATAGGTATTCTGCCTAAGGACACTTTTATGATGTATGCCATTTTCATACAAATACCATGTGCCAAAAAACAGTGGCAGAAGGAATGGGAAGCACCCTCTCACATGCATCCCTTTCAAAAGTCTCTTCTGCAAGAACCATTGAACTTACCCTGAAAATGTTAGGTTTCTTTCCTATGGACATCTCTATGTTGTGGGCAATTTTTGTAACAGTTGCAAAGAAAAACTCTAACTGTAATAAAAACATAGGACGTTATCAGACACACCAAATATGGTGTCATGATGACACCACATAAACGTGAAAGGGTGCACATGTCAGACAACATTGCCCTTTTGCGTTTATGTCCTGGCCAAAGCCCCTCCTATGTTATTGGTGGCCTAAGCTGTCAATAGATCCCTCTTGGCCCTTTAGCTCTGGCATTGCCAGCGTATGAAACCTCACACCATTTCACTCACACAAATACAGCATCAATGGCCTGTCTGGCCAGAACACTTCCGGATGAGATCGTGACCTCCTGGTAGGTGACACACTTTTTATGACCCTCCCCAGTTTACCTGCGGCTTTCTAAGTGTGTTCCTATGCTTTTAAAATATTTTTCTGTGTTCTTTTTGTTTTTATTTTTGAATTTCCTGCGCTATGTATTCTCGCGAGAATACGCGGGATTTTGAACAAGGAAGTGAACGGAACTCCCTACACTTCCTCTTTCATTGCCAGGAAACCTTTGGATGGGAGAGAAGGTAAGTGTGGCAGGGGGAGTTCTTTTGCCAGCATAAAAATGGAAAAGTTACGACAGCAAAAGAACAGGGTTTAAGGGGGTGGTCTGATAAAGTCCATATTCTCTTTACTGGAGGGGGACTTCAAATTGTAATTGTTAATCAATGGCTACTATTCACTTTCTGGGCAAAGTACCCCCCCCCCCGGAAGGAAAGTATTTGGAGCCTTTCCAGTTATGTGTGTATGTGCTTGTGTGGGTATAGATTTTGACTCTCTTCTGTAACCTCTCCTCCTCTGTTCATTATAATCTGGAGTGGTTTCTTGTGTATATTACTGTACAATATACAAGGTGTGTATATTATTGTATACTAGATGTACTCAGCGTAACATACGCCATTAAAAAACTCCCCCAAAGTGCCTGATAGACCTCACAACAACCCTGTAAGGTAAGTTGGTGGATTTTAAAATTCCTCCTCCCCCTTCTGAGCATTCCACACTTTCCCCAGAATTGCTGAGGGAGACTCGCTCTGTTGCCCTGCCACTGCCGCCACCAGTTGACTGCCTGGGTCCCATCCCAGGAGTGGATTGTGAGGTGGAGAGGGAATTTGTATGTGGGTGGTGATTGGCTGGGTGTGTTTCCTGAGCAGCCAATCAGCACACTGGGAAAGGCAACATACCCAAGAGTTTTATATAGAGAGATTATTATCTGGGGTGAGCTGCAGTGAATCTCTGCAATCTTATTGTTGTTCACATAGTGCTATGTTTCTGGATAATAAAGTGACAAGTTTTATTCAAAAAGCTCCCCTTATTGCCTTCTCCCTTGGTTCGCCCTCTCTTTCCCCATCCCTCACCCCCATCTCTCTAGCTGGCCTCAGCTTAATATCATGATTTTCAAATTGAAAAAATAAATGAATTGTTTTTAAAATTTAAGTTTCATTTGTGAAATACATACACTTGTTTAACTTTATAGTGCTAGATTGACTGTTTTGCATTTGCAGTACAACAGTAGACCTAATATCAAGAAATAGGGATTGGGGGGCTCTAGGGTTGGAATCTCTTTTCCTCTTTTATTTGGAGGGATATCATACTAAGGATAGGGCAAGCTTGTTTTATGCTGCTCCAGAGACTAGGACATGGAGCAATGGGTTCAAACTATAGGAAAAGAGATTCCACCTAAACATTAGGAAGAACTTCCTGACAGACCTGTTCAGAAGTGGAATGCGCTGCCTCGGGGTGTGGTGGAGTCTCCTCTTTGGAGGTTTTTAAAAGGAAGCCTGGATGGCCATCTCTCAGGAATGATTTGATTATGTATTCCTGCATGGCAGGGGGTTGGACTAGATGGCCCTTGTGGTCTCTTCCAACTCTATGCTTCTATGCTTCAGTTTACAAAGCTTTAGAAGAACAGATGACTAGGCAGACAAGAGCTGCAATCTTGTATTGGGCCATGTAGCATAGTAGGTCCAAATGTGAACCAATGTTAGGCTGAAGCATGTATCACCCCCTGGCTTCCTGAACAGCCTCTGAATTTCCTTCCTCCCCCTACTGTCTCTGCTTCATGGGGAATGGGCACATTCTCTGAAGTGTCTGGCTATGCCCCCACCCATAGCTGGATGTGAAATAATCAGTGCAGTGCTGAGACCTTTGGTGGGACCTGGTGAGTCTCAGTGCTGATGATCACCTGGAATACTGTGTCCAGTTCTGGGCACCACAATTCAAGAAGGATTTTGAGAAGCTGGAACGTATCCAGAGGAGTGCGACCAGGATGGTGGGAGGTCTGGAAGCCATGCCCTATGAGGAGCAGCTTAGGGAGCTGAGCATGTTTAGCATGGAGAAGAGAAAGTTGAAAGGTGACATGATAGCCATGTTTAAATATTTGAAGAGATGTCATACTGAGGATGGAGCAAGCTTGTTTTCTGCAGCTCCAGCAACTAGGACAAAGAGCAATGGCCTCAAACTACAGGAAAAAAAATCCACCTAAACATTAGGAAGAATTTCCTGGCAGTAAGAGCTGTTGGAAAGTGGAAACTGCTTCATTTGAGTGTGGTGGAGTCTACTTCTTTGAAGGTTTTTAAACAGAGGCTGGATGGCCATCTGTCAGGAATGATTTGATTGTACCATGGGTCAGTGTAAGAGGGGCGCTCCAAAAAAGTGGTACAAAGACTCCCTGAAACAACATCTCAGGCTTGGCCAAATTGATCACCAACAATGGTCCGCACTGGCCTCACATCGGGAGGCATGGAGACGCACTATCCACAATGCTGCAGCCTTATTTAAGAACTCATGTTGAACAAGTCTTGAAGAGAAACGACAACGCAGAAAGAATCACGACGCAGAAACATCACCCAAGGAAACCTTCTGCTGTGCTTTTTGCAACCGGACTTGTCTATCTTGGATTGGCCTTTTTAGTCATCAGCGTGCTAGCAGAAAACGCAGGATGAGTCCTTCCTGAATCTTTATTTGCAAAGAAAAACCAGAGAGAGAGAGATTCCTGCAGGGCAGGGTGTTGGACTGGATGGCGCTCCTGGTATCTTCCAACTCTGTGATTTTATTATTTTAAACATTTTACATTTGGGTATGGGAAGATGCTTCTACAATCCTGCCTGCTCCCCACAAAGCAGAGAATGGCCATGTAGAAAGCCTCAGGGGCTATTCAGTAAGGTGTGTGGGAGTGTTTGTGTTCTGGATAGGGAGGGAGGGAATACCGATCTCCGCAGCACCCAAAAAAGAACATACATGTACATCCCGGCTCTGTTTAAAAACTCCAAAGAAGGAGACTCCACCACATTCCGAGGCAGTGCATTCTACTGCCAAACAGTTCTTACTGTCAGGAAGTCCTTCCTAATGTTTAGGTCGGATCTCTTTTCCTGTATTTGAACCCATTGCTCTGTGTCCTAGTCTCTGGAGCAGCATAAAACAAGCTTGCTCCATCCTCAGTATGACATCCCTTCAAATGTTTAAACATGGCTGTCATGTCCCCTCTCAACCTTCTCTCCTCCAGACTAAACATCCCCAGCTCCCTAGCCGCTCCTCATAGGGCATGGCTTCCAGACCTCCCACCATCCTTGTCTCCCTCCTCTGGACATGTTCCAGCTTCTTAGTATCCTTCTTGAACTGTGGTGCCCCGAACTGGACACCATCTTCCAGGTGAGGTCTGACCAAAGCAGAAAACAGTGGCACTATTACTTCCCTTGATCTAGACACTATACTCCTATTAATGCAGCCTAAAATCACATTGGCTTTTTTAGCTGCTGCATCACACTGCTGACTCATGTTCAGCTTGTGGTCCACTAAGACTCCTAGATCCCATTCACATGTACTGCTATCAAGCCAGGTGTCACCCATCCTATATCTGTGCATTTTATTTTTACTGTCAAAGTATAGTATCCCTACTTTTCTCCCTGTTGAAATTCATTTTAGTTCTGGCCCGGCTTTCTAATCTGTTGAGGTAATTTTGGATTCTGATCCTGTCCTCTGGGGTATTAGCTACCCCTCCTAATCTGGTGTCATCTGCAAACTTGATAAGCATACCCTCTATTTCCTCATCCAAGTCATTGATAAAGATGTTGAATAGCACTGGGCCCTGAAAGAGAACCCCATGGCACCCCACTGGTCATTTCTCTCCAGAATGAAGAGCAGCCATTAGTGACTACCCTTTGGGTTTGGTCAGTCAACCAATTACAAATCCACCTAACAGTTGCATTGTCTAGCCCACAGGTTACTAACTTTTCTGCAAAGATATCATGGAGGAACTTTTCAAAGCCCTTACTGAAATCAAGATACACTACAGCCATACCATTCCCTTCATCTATCAAGTTTGTAACTCTGTTAAAAAAAGAGATATTAGTCTGGCATGACTTGTTTTTGAGTAATCCATGTTGACTTTTAGTGATCACGGCATTCCTTTCTAAGTGCTTACAGACTGTCTGTTTAATGATCTGCTCTAGAATCTTTCCTAGTATTGATGTCAGGCTGACTGGGCGGTAATTATTTGGGTCTTCTTCCCTCCCTCCCTTTTTAAAGATAGGGACAACATTTGCCCTCCTCCAGTCTGCTGGGACCTCTCCTGTTCTCCAGGAATTCTCAAAGATTATTGACAGTGGTTCTGAGATTATTTCTTCCAGCTCTTTTAATACCCTTGGATGCAATTCATCTTCAAACCACTGGAAATTTTCTGCATGGAAAACTTATCAATATACTTTCTTGTTTTGTGCCATCAAGTTGTTTCTAATATATGCCAACCATAAGATGAACCTGACATGGAGTTTTCTTTGCAAGATTTGTTCAGAGGGGGTTTGCCTTTTCCTTCCTCTGAGAGTGAGAGTGTGAGTGTGAGACTTGCCCAAGGTCACCCAGTGGGTTTCCATGGCTGGGCAGGGAGTCAAACCCTGGTCTCTAGAGTTGTAGTCCAACACTCAAACCACTACACCATGCTTGCTCTCTAACAATATTTCTTTTTTACAAATACTAATATTGACAGCTAAAATTAATAACCTGCCAATGAGAAGATCATTAGAAAAATGGAAATCAATATTAAAGTATTGGAAAACAAAAAGAATATGCTATGATGAAGAAAAATTGATATTAATGGGATAGTAAGAGGATTGATATAGAAAATACATTAATAATATAACATGGAAATCTGCAGAGTTCAGTTAAATAAGATAAAAGACAAGAGAAGTTAGTTTAATAGTGGCTTATACAAATCATTCACCTAAATAGTATCAAACTTATAGGAAGTCAAAGAATTGGTTTAGTTATATACATTAGTATATTTATGGTGTGCAATGATTATTTCATTACAATAATAATGTAATCTGATTGTTATCTATAAGATGTATTTTTGAGCTACGGAATTATGAATAAAAACTAATAAGGAAAAAAACAAATACTAATTTTCCATTGATTTTGTATTATCTCAGGTATTGCATTTGGAAATGGTCATTCCTGGAAACAACACAGACGGTTTGGTGCTGTTACTATGCGGAATCTAGGAATGGGGAAGAAAGGCATGGAGTACCAAATTGAAGAGGAGGCCCACCGGCTTGTAGAGGCCTTTTCACGGACAAAAGGTATGTCATGTGATAATGTTGGCACAAGGGACTTTATCAGACATGGCAAAAATTGCATGATTATGACATCACGGTAGCATGAAGAGGTCCTACTATTGCACAAAATTGTCATCTTTGCTTGGTCAATTTTTGCTCCAACCACGAATAAGGCATCACTTTTTATTGGTGGGACAAGCTGTCAATAGCTCTCAATATCACATTTTTCACGGTATTGAAGAGCATGTAACACCAGGTCCTGCTGTAATTGTGAGATTACAGCATGAATGGGTAGTCCTCTTTTCCTCCTCCCCATCCCCAACAAGAAAACATCCAGGTGAGAACATGAAAACTATCCACAGGATGGTCTTTTTATGAACTGTCCCATGTTTGCACATTTTTAGGGTTGTTAAAGTGTTTTTGTGTTCATTTACTTTTTAAAATCAGGGGGTTTGGGAGTTTTTAACTACATTCACATCTTGCAAGAACCGCCAAAATCTTGCCCATGCTAAATCATGGAAGTAGAATCCCATTCTTAAATCACTAGTGATGGTCGTGCTATAATTCCGTGGCAGTTGTATTGTGCAATTACAGCAATATGCAATAATGAGTGTAATATTGCCTCTATGTTTCTGCTTTCCTCAGTTGCGGGATTACAGTGTTTTTGGATGCTAGTCTGATAAAGTCCAAGATGTCTTCTGCTGGATTTTTAAAGTATGTTCTTTGTAGATGTTGCAGTGAAAATTGATACCTTTTAAATTCCACTTGTCATAGAATCACAGAGTTGGAAGAAACCACAAGGGCTATCCAGTCCAGCCCCCTGCTTTACAGGAATACATAATCAAAGCACCTCTGATGGATGGCCATTCAGCCTGTTTAAACACCTCCAAAGAAGGAGACTCCACCACACTCCGAGGCAGTGCTTTCCACTGCTGAACAGCTCGTAATATCGGGAAGTTCTCACTAATGTTTAGGTGGAATCTCTTTCCCTGTAGCTTGCTCCATGTCCTTGTCACTGGAGCAGCAGAAAACAAGCTTTCTCCATCCTCAATATGACATCCCTTAAAATATTTAAGCATGGCTATCATATCACCTCTTAACTTTCCGTTCTTCAGACTAAACATGCCCAGCTCCTTAAGCCAATTGTAGCCAGCAGGAGAGGCTTTGCTCCCTGTCACTGACTGTTGACTGTGAGTGATGGTCCCCACTTTTAATAACTCTTCATTTGCTGCCACCACCAGCATCCTCTCTTCCAGGGGCAAGCCATTATTCAACAACCAAACTGGATACTGCCAAGAAGGTTTGCCTTGCCTGTTTCCTACATCTAGCTCCCCACCCCCCGAGACTTTTTCCTTCCCTCCTATGGACAATGGGTAGCTAACAAGCACACACAGGATGAGCAGGCATCTGAGGGAATGGAAAGGAGAAGATTTTGTAGGAACTTTTTTATTCTAAGGCATTTGGGGGCAAAAAAAATTGGAAAACCTGTTGGGCACCCTCATGACCACAAAAATGGCCCTGGAGGAGCCACATACTGGCCATGGGGCCACCCTTCACTCGCTCTGTCCCACATTGCACTGTTTCCTTAACCTGACATAAATCTATTTCTTTAATTGTTTGGTTTCCTGGAAGTAAAACAACACCTTAGTGACCAAGGTAATGGCAGGATGCCATTATCACACCAGTCACAATGGTTCCCCTGGCTCCATCGTGAAATCAAATTCTTGGTTTTATCAAATAAAGCAGAAAAATATTAAGATGACTGTATGCTACTTTATTTGCAGGACAGCCGCTTAATCCTTCACTACTGATCAGTAATTCCGTCTCCAGTGTGATAAATGTTTTATCTATTGGATACCGATTTTTCCCTGAAGATGAAAAGTTCCAGAAAATTATAACAGCCAGTGATTTTTTTGAAAGATTCTCAGTCAGCTTTTATCATGCTGTGAGTTGTCTTCTTTTCTAATAGAAAGAACAGATATCCTAATCGGTACTTAGATAGTTTGATCTAGCCAAAGAAGACTTGGGTTCAAGGTATTTTTGACTAATAGTTGTGTGTCCAAGGGGACTCCCAGTCAACCAAGAACATAAATTTATATTGGGAGGCACTGAACCACTCACTAAAGGACTGGCATTTTAGTAAAATAGCAAGAGTACAACACAGAGGTGTGTTTCTGTACCTAAATATTATTGCTAGCCCCAACTAGGATGGATCCATTCAATTGATGGAACCTACATAAGTGTGGGCTTACCAAGTCCCATTAATACACAGAGTCTCTTCTGCTTGGAAATACCAATTGGATTTAGGCCTTAGGAGCCCCCAGACTTTCTGGAAATGCCTTCTTTAAAAAGCTCCCTCCCTGCATACTGTGATGAGGGAAGAGAATACAGGTCATCCCTGTTTACATGGGATCAGTACCCATGGTTTTACCCACCATCAGGGGGGAAGGCCTCTCTAGGCATCGGGAGGATCATAGGGTTGCACTGGAGGTGGTCTCTCTAGGCATCAGGAGGTCCTGCAGCATGTCTCTATGGTCAACTTCCACTGGAAGTTGACCATAGAGTCATACCAGATGCCTAGAGGGGGTTCTCTCTGGCATTTTCTAGGTCCTCCAGCATGATTCTATGATGGTTTGCTAATATTCACAGTTTTATCAATCTTCAATAAGTCTAGGAACTTATCTCCTATGTAAACAGGGACAACCTGTACTTTACATGCTCACACACCAGTTCCTAATTCGTAAAAAACATCTAGCATTCAAAGGCTTAAAGTTACTCCAAGACCAAATTATCTGGCCTGGAAATCTTAATGCTTAATTTGAGCTAATGTACCAGTCTCTGGCTGTTTCCTGGGGGCATTGGGTGAATGGGCAATATATTCAGAGAAGGAGTGGGCAAACTTTTGAGACCATTTTTACATCCCTGGTACTTGCAGTGGATCAACCTCTCCCTCAAAAAACAGAAGTGGTCAGATATCTACTTTCTTTTTGGAAGCAAAACAAGGTGAGAAGTTATGCTTGTTTTAAAAGAGAATCACCCTCTGTGGAGGCTGTTGGGAGAGGCAAGTCTCCTTTTTAGAGTGGAATTTGTCTTGTTGTGTTAGGAGAATGCAGTCAGGGTCCAGATCCTACAAAAACTGGGCAAGGCAGAGCACATGCAACCCACCCTCTGACGCAAAGGGTCCAAAGGGACTTTATTAATAGTGACTCAATTCAGTACAGTAGGACCCCCGTATCCACAGGGGATTGGTCCCCCTCCCCGCAGGTACCGAAAACTGCGGATAACAGTGAAAACCATTGAAAATAATGGGACTTCCAGTTTAAAATACCATAGAATTGCCTTGGAGGACCTAGAAAACATCTAGAGATGATGCCTCTTTCGGCATTTTCTAGGAAGACTCTATGGTAGATGTGCTGTTTTGTGTCCCATGGGTAACTGAAACCACGGATATTGGTTCCACGGATACAGGGGCCATACTGTATTGAAATCATGGTACTCCATGACTAGGGTTGCCAGATTTCAGGACCTGGCGCTGAGTCTCCAGTTTTTGTGGGTCATCTCCAGGGGTTAGATGAGTGTGTAAATTCTCCAGTTTCAGTTGACTCAGCTCCAGACAAGAGGAAAAGGCTGTGGGCAAATTTGCAGCTCAGGTGGGAGAGCAACTTGCTAGAGTTTGCAAGGCTTAACTGATTTGCAGCAGCAACTTGCAAATACTCTCAGGATGTGTGAATGCACCTAACTGTCACCTCATGGCTCATTGTTTGGTGGGCAATGTGCAATGCGCAGAAGCAGTAGGCAATGTGCAATCCAATCCACTCTAGGTGCATCAGATTGTGTCTGCAATGCTTCCACATAAAGAATTCTCCTCCTGTTAACATACTTTTGTTTTGCGTTGCCCAAAGATGTCACTGCACATGTGCAGCCCAACTTATGCCTGCCTATGTCACCTATAGGATTTTGGCCTTAAAGTTCTGGTGTGTGACAATGCAGTGTTTTAGCTTTTACTGTGTGATGTGCACAACATTTAATGACATCGCCAGGGTCGATCTCTGGTCTCAGATTCTGGCCCCAAAGCCTCAGAGGACAATCCTGAGTTGGCAATCCTAGTCCTCAACTATCTTCTTTTACAGTCCCAAGTAGCAAGAATGACAGCACAGTTGGCATTCAACTTTCACAGGGGTTGGGGTGCAGGATTCCTGTGAAACCGCAAACATAGGGTGCTATTTATTTATTTATTTTACCTGAGAAAGCACTTTTCTAGGCATTTCTAGGTCCTCTAATGTGATTCTGTGATCAACTTTCAGGAGAAGTTGGTCGTAGAATTGTGCTGGAGGACCTAGAAATGCCTAGAGAGAACATATTTATTTGGTCCCATATAGGATAGCAGTGGAGGTGGCAGCAAATACAGTAATTCATGAATCAAATCTGTGAATGCTTAACCTGCAAATGTGGAGGGATAATTGTAATTTAATATTGTTTAATATTCTTGGTCAAGAATTATAAAGCTTCTTTATAAAAAGTTTCAGCTGATGCACTAGTGAAAGTGTTTGAAATGTTCTCTTGCCCAGCAGTAGCACCTGAGATCCAGGAACAGGTTTGAATAGCTTTGAACAGCTTTGAAAGCTCAGTGGTTGCAGCTTCAAGAATAATTCAGACCATGATACCAAAGGATTTGCCGGATAGATCATGGCCAAATCCACACTACACAAATAATCCAATTCCTGGCTCCTTCCTTTGGAATCCTGGGATTTGTAATTTTACAAGATCTTTAGCCTTGTCTGCCAAAGAGTGCTTTTGCCTCACCAAACTACAAATCCCAGGATTCCATAGGAAGGACTCATGCCAAATAATCCAGTTTCAACCTAGATTATTTGTGTAGTGTGGATTTGACCCATATTAAAATGAAACTGACAGGATTTTATTTCTTCTTACCTGTAGCTATATAACCTTTTCCCATGGCTCATGAAACATCTCCCAGGGCCTCACAAGACAGCCTTCTCCTGCATGGAAATGGGGCTTTCATATGCAAAAGAAGAGATAGACAAACACAGAGAGCACCAGAACCTGCATGAGCCCCAGGATTTCATCGATTTCTATCTACTTCAAATGGAAAAAGTAAGTACCAGGAGCCGTCCCAGGAGATCTTCCTGCCTGAACTAAAGCCCAGGTACTGCCCTAGCACTGCTAGAGCCTACACTTTGAACAGCTCCATTGTGCCTTGGCCCAGTGGCTGGTGAGAGGTCCTCCCTCCAGGTTACAACTGCCATTGCTCTGGCCTGTTGGACTTAAGCCTCTCCCCACCATGCCACCCCCTTTCCCTTATGTGCCATGTCTTATTTAGATTGTAAGCCTGAGGGCAGGAAACTGTCAAATTACAGTCAACCCCCTGTATCCACAGAACCAATAGCGATGGTTTCAGTTATCCGCAGGACACAAGAGAGAGACACATACTATAGAGTCATCCTAGAAAATGCCTAGAGAGGCATCCTCTCTAGGCATCTTCTCGGTCCTCCAAGGTGACTCTATGGTACGTTTTTACCAGAAGTCCATTATTTTAATAGGGTTCGCTGTTATTTGGGTTTTCGCTATTTGCAGTAAGTCCAGGAACCAACCTCCCATGGATACAGGGTTCCAACTGTAATTAATGTGTAAGCTGCCTTGGAAGCTTTTTTTGGCTGAAGTGTGGGGTATAAATACTCTAAATCAATCAAATCAATCAATTAATTTTCATTGATATAATATTTAAACACAAATCTGTGTCTTCACCTGTCCTCAAATCACAATGCTGCTTGAAGCAGTTCATTTCACCCTCATACATGGCTGTACAGGCTGTGTTAAAATCTACTTTGAATACAAATATTATTTGTGCATGTAAACACAAAGGTGTATTTCATGTTTCTTTTATGTACTGTACTCCAGTGACCATATGATAGGTGACCCTTGAGCTTGAACCACACCCCAAAATTAAATATTAAATTAAATTAAAACTGAAGTTGAAACTAGTTATAGATTAAAAGAAAAAGCCAGAGAAATGCTTTTCAAATTAATGAGAAGCAGTGAGGATACAATATGTGTACAATATATCATATAGAAATGATTAAAATTATTTGAACATAATAAATTAAGCAATTGCAGTGTGAATAAAGCATAAAGAATAAATAAATGAAATATAAAACAAATTGCCCTAAGTAACTGAGGCATGGCAAGTAGTAAAAGCTGGCGAAATATGTTACCCAAAATTGTGTGGGGTTCATGAGGATCCCACTAGCATTCAAATCTTAATATGCAAAATATGTAATTAGCTCAAAATGGCAGCAAGAGGCCAGGTGACAGCAGGTTCTTTTGACCTATGTATACTGGTAATCACTGAACAGACTCAAGCCAGGACATACAATTAAATAATCTTTATTGGAATTTGTAGTTTGATGAGGCACCAGCACACTTTGGCAGAGAAGGCTAAAGACCTAGTAAAACTACAAATCCCAGATTTCAGTAGGGAGGAGCCATGGCAAACAATCTAGTTTCAAACTGGATTATTTGTGTAGTATAGATTCTGCCTTAGCTTTGATGTGTAGCCTAAACTTGGATTGTTTTATAACCATGTTTCATCTTATTCTGTTATCAACACCAGAGCAAGGGTGACCCCAACTCTACCTTTAATGAGGAGAACCTGGCCCAATGTATTGTTGACCTCTTTGTTGCGGGTACAGAGACCACGTCAAGTACATTGCAATGGGCACTGCTTCTTATGGTGGCTTATCCAGATGTTCAAGGTAAGAGAGAACTGTTCAGTGGGAATCATTGCTTCCTCTGGATTCCCTCCAGGACATTTTTTTAAAAAGTAGTGTTCTGCAGTTCTTCCAAGATAACATAATGGCTGAATGATACTTAATTGTTCTGCAAGCAACTAAACTCCAAGAAATCCAGAAAATACCAGTAACACCTTCCAGGCTATAATAATCTAAGATGATTAATTGAATTAGTGATTATGTTCGAGTTGAATTCAACATAGCATTATTTTGCTCTTTTTGAAAGATTAAGGACTTTATCAGATGGCCCTGTTTAAAATGTTCTTCTGCTGGCATAGAAAAAAAAATTCCTATGCTGGCAAAAGCATGCTCCCTCTGCACTTACCTCCTTTCCCAGCAAAAGCAGCCCTGGCAATAAAGAGGAAGTGAATGGAGCCCCATTCACTTCCTCATTTGAAATCCCACGAGACTTCATCACGTGGGAAATTCAAAAGTAAAAACAAAACTAACACATAAAAAGTTGCACAAAGCACCCAAAAAGTCCCAAGTAATCCAGAGAGGGTCATAAAAAGAGCAAAACTTACCTGGATGTTCTGATCTCACCCAGAAGTGTTCATGCCAGACTGGCCATTCTAGCTGTAGTTACGAGATTTAAATGACCCGAGGTTTTACACACCAGCAATGCCAGCACCGAAATAGCAGGTGGGATCAATTGATGGCTTAAGCCATCAATTAAAAACTATAGGATTTGGACTGATTTTAACCATGACAGGGCAATGTTGTCTGATTTGCGTGCCCTTTTGTGGGTATATGGCGTTGTTATGGCACCATATTTTGTGCTTCTGATAAAGCCCTAAGAGAAAGAAAACTGCAATGAAGGTTTTTAATATTCCTCTGACATGAAAACACATTTTCTTCTGCACTTTTAAAGTACAATTGGTTGTGGAAAGTATCATTGCATGGTTGTGTCAAGTTCAACAACTTGGTAAAATTTCAGTCAGATAGGCGTGCCAACAGGGCACAGTTAATTAAGTGGATGTTATCAGGAGCTAAATGCTTCTTTGTAGTGCTGGTTGAAGCATTGTGGACCAAGACCGTATGACCCCCATGATCCTCCCTGCACAAAAGACTCACACACTTGAAGTAGAATAAGAAATGTATTGGTTACATCAGAAACATTGGTTAAATACAGGTTAGTAGATAGACATTATTGGCAATAAAATTGGCCGTAACTTGTTGCTAAATGGTTGGCAATTATGCTTGAGTCATGATCCCGTATTGACCCAAACCATGTTGGTCAATGGCTGCTCGTTGGATGCTTCCGACTCTTACGGAGATTCTCTCCCAATTTGTTAACTGTTACCTTGTTTGCAGGGAAGGAGAGAGCATCAGGTGGGATGGCTTGGCCATTATCTCTCTCCTCTGCAGGAGTCGGAAGCATCCAACAAGCGGCCATTGACCAACATGGTTTGGGTCAATACGGGATCATGACTCAAGCATAATTGCCAACCATTTAGCAACAAGTTACGGCCAATTTTATTGCCAATAATGTCTATCTACTAACCTGTATTTAACCAATGTTTCTGATGTAATTAGTTCAGAAAATGGCAGCGAGGTTGGTTTCTGGTGTTTCCAGAAGAGAGCATATAACTCTTGTGCTAAAAGCTCTCCACTGGCTGCCTATTAGTTTCCAGGCACAGTACAAGGTGTTGGTCATTACCTGGTTAGACATCAGGAGTGATGAGTCCAGGAGCACCCCCAGACTGCAAACACAGTCCTTGGAGGAGAGTGTGGTTCCATCCAGGATTGGAAGGTGTATTCCCAGACCTGGTTTTGGGCCCACAACTGTTAGTACCTCCATTTTGTCTGGATTCAGTCTCAGTTTCTTTTTCCTAATCCCGTCCATTACTGCTTTAAGGCAATCATTAAGAGGAGAGATGCCATGTGAAGTTGAAGCTGATGACCGGGACATGGAGAAGTATACCTGGGTGTCATCAGCATACTGATGACACCACGCTCCATATCTCCGAATGATCTCTCCCAGCAGCTTCATATAGATACTAAATATGGGACAGGATGGCGCCCTGAGGGATGACACAATTAAGCTCTATTCTGGTAGAGCAACTGTCCCCTAGCCTCATCCTCTGGGATCTGCCGGAGAGGAAGGAAAGGAACCACTGCAAAGCAGTGCCTCCAATTCCTAACCCTTTCAGGCAATCCAAGAGGATGGAATGACGTGCTTGGCCACTGCTGTGATGGAAGGCAGGGCCTGTGCCCTTGCCTGCCCTGGGGGATTGAATTTGTCCAGTCGCTGCATCAGCACGGGCAATGCACCTAGGACGTCAGCTATGGTAGGTGCCAAAAACCTCAGTGGGGGGTATGGGTTCTGGCACTGTCTCTGAGTTGGAGTAGGGCCCCAGGCCCTGGTCTGGTTGTTTGGTTCCCGTCCCATCAGGCATGGGCTCCGTGTTGGCTGGTGGTTGCATGTCTGTGAGAGGACATTTCCTGGTGGCCCTCTTAGGTGCCATGCTTGCCACCACCCCCAGGGTCACTACCCTGGTCTAGACCACTGTCTATGGGTGTGGTGTGTGGTGAAGGCTTCCCTTAACCCACTTGCTGGAAGATGTCCCTCCCGTTGCCCACCAGCCTGGGGTCCCCTGAGCCAGGGGATTTGTATGCTGCTTGTTTGTTAGTTGTGTCCACCCACAACTTTATTATAGGCTGGCTGCTGACCTGCAGCACGAATCTGTAGCAGGGAAGGATATGGGGGAGCACACCTGCCCCTGCCCCCTGTTACAGTTCTTGGAGGAGGGGGGGTTCTGGCTCTGGCGCTGCTTCCCTGTGGTGTGGTGCCCAAAGGAAACCTGTGCCCATCTACTGCTCCAAATGGCTGCCCACACCTACCACTGCTTGCTAGCTGCTGAGGCCTCAACTGGGCCCCTCCCCACTGCTGCCAAGGCTGCTCACCTTGGCCGCCACCCCCTGCTACTCTCCCCATGGCCTGCGGGGCACCACCACAGCCTGTTCGTCACTGCCGCGGCCCGGTCCACACAGCCACAGCCTGATCCTCACCGCTGCAGCCCAAGCCTTGCCACCGCATCCCACTCCTCGCTGCAGTAGCCTGCTTGCAGCAGCTGCAGCCAGTTTTTTGCCACAGCAGCCTTCGCCCCGCTGCTTGCAGCCAAGTGGTGGTGGGGATGACAGGAGGGGCCGGAGGGCCAAGCCGCTGAGTGCTCGGTGCTGAAAGATGGGGGGAAGGGGGGGAGGAGAAGCTTCAGGTCCCCGCTCGCTGCAGCAGCCCTATCCTTGCCGCTACAGCAGCCCGCTAGCAGCAGCCGTGGCCAGTTCCTTGCCGGCACGGCCTTCTCCCCACGACTTGCGGCCAAGTGGCAGTGGGGGATGATGGGAGGGGCCAGAGGACCGAGCCGCAGCATGCTCAGCACCTGAAGGGTGGGGGAGGAGAAACTCTGAGGCCCCACTCCACTCCCCTTTCCGTCCCCCGAGCTGGCCATCCTCCTCTTCGGCTCACTTGGAGCCAAATGCCAGGGGGGTTACGATGGAGCCACCTTATATCGGCTCCATCGCTGTCCCCCACATCATCCAACTGCGCTGGATGCATGGCTGGATGATCCACCCTTTGCCCCAGGAGAGCCAATCAGGGCTGGGGAAGCCCTCCCCTCGATTGGCTCCAGCTTTCCCCACCCCCTCCAGCAGCAATGCATGCCGGGAAGGGGACAGGGGCAAAGATGGCAGCCCCTATGGCGACCGGCCATGCGGTCGCCAGTAATCAGGGGGGCACTTGGTGAAGGCTCACACAGGGGGTGCCGGCTGGGCCGCAAACAGGCCTGTGGGTAAGCAGCGAGCCCCCTTCTTGTCTAAACCGGTTACTGGGTTTGGAGTTATCTCTGGAATGTGACTCCTCTGTACCACCAAGATCTTAAATATATCTCCATAGCTGCAAGCCTATGGGATTGGTGCTGAAGTTCGTGTGACCTGCTTTTGTTTTGGACTATAATTGGCTGATTTTACCTATACAGCACCTAAAAGTTGTTTCCAGATGCAGCAGTACAGAGACTTCTTGAAAAATCCAATGATCTCTGCCTAAACAAAGAGCTTTTTGCTTCACAAAGAGACAGAGACTTGTTGGATGCCAGAGAGGTTCTGTCACTGCTGTAAACATTTCACTGCCTTTTGTTTCATGGCCACGAAGTAGGAGTGGTCTCTGCCTTCATGAGACCCCTCACCTGAACAGCACAAGTAACATTTGAAACAGCATGTAGGCCTGTGACTCCAAAATACAGTAGTCACTTTTCTTTTCTTCTAACATCTTTTGCCTGATGAAGAAGCCAGTAGATCTTCAAAAGCTTGCATCATGTGCTTTGCATTTGGTTGGCTAATAAAGGTATCACTTTTGGGGGTTGGATTTTGGATTTTGTTTTGCTGCATGGCCCACAGGGCCGCTCTGAATGTATTTCATTGGACTTTATCAGACCACCCTCCTCAAAAGTTCTTTTGCTGCCATACATTGTGGTGTTTTTATGCCAGCAAAAGAACTCCCCCCACCAGACCTTACCTTGCTTGCGTTAAAGAGGCAGCCCAGGCACTAACGGAGAGTGAACGGAGCTCCGTTCACTTCCTGGTTTCAAATCTCACTGATTCTTCGGAGAAGATGCTAGTGTGGGAATTTTTTTTAAGCCAAAAAACCACACAAAAAGTACCGCAAAGCACAGAAACACACTTTAAAAGTCCCAAGTAAATGGAGGGGGGTAATAAAAGTGTCCCCTACCTGGCTATCTCAATCTTGCCCAGAAGTGTTTGCTCATTGATGTTGCATTCACGTGAGTACAATAGCACGCAGATTCAAAGGCTGGCAATGCCAGCAACAAATCGGCATGGGAGATCTATTGACAGCTTGGGCCATCAATAAAGAAGCAAACCTTTTTAACAATACATGATTGTCTTGTATGTGTGCCCTTTTGCAATCATTAGGTGTCCTTATGATGCCATATTTGCCTGGTCTGATAAAGTCTATTATTAGTTAAACTATAGACAATATGTTGCTATGGAAGCTAAATGGTCAGGCAATGCTTTCTTGCATTCAATGTAGAATAGACAGGGGAAATTTGCTCTCTTTTTATGTGGCATTTGGTTTCCTGCCCCCATCTTTTCTCACACTGCAGGTGGCCCAATTTCATTGAGAGACACAGTAGATTAGCTCAAACTACATGCAATGACAAAATAGTTTGGGATTTATATCCCTAGCTTGTAGTTTGCAGCTGTTCGCTCAAAGTGGTGGTCCCTGGACCTTTGCCCATCTTTGAGCCATTGGCTGCTGGTCCCTGGCAAATTTTCAGGAAAGATTTTTTTTTTCACTCAGTGAGCATGGTTTGGTCTCTAGAAAAAAACTGAGTTGAGCCTCTTCTCTTTTATTCTCATTCCTGTTGTCCAGCTAGCAAGTATAGTCTTTTGGAGCTTGTCTGTACAGTGAAAAGAATATGTTTTGTCTAAATGGGATCCCATATCATTTGGAAGGAGAGGGGGCCAAAAATGCAAAATACTCTGAGGGAAAAGACTTTGTGGCTTTTCCTATATATTTTTTAAAAAAACTCTGAATGAAATGTGCATTCCCACTCATTGGGGCCACTGAGTCACTTTGCTGTGCTTTCTGGATAAGAGTGGAAATGGAAAGCTGATTGGTCAGATGTGCACAGGGCAGAGTTTGCTACCCGGAACCACCATGTTGGATTTATCTTTTTTTTCCCCTGTTTATTTAAGCAGAATATCACACTTCCATACCTTGGATATGCTTTATTTTTTTTTAATGCTGTTCAGAAGCAGCAACTGATGACAATAAAACCGCGAGTAATTCACTCACACCAGCCACCTTGATTTGCAAGCATGCCCATTTGAATAACAAATGTGTATGGCTTCATATACCTGCGATCCTGAAAAAAAAATGTGGCGACAAATGAAAGCTGCTGCAAATTGGCATTAAGGCACATCAATCCACATTTTATAGCCTTGCTTAGGTGAGCCCTGGAATCCCTATGGAAGGGGACTAAAAATAGCTAGGAGTCTCTGTTAGGCATCCTTGTATTTCCAGTTTTCTTTGTCTCTAAGGCATCAAAACCCCTGCACAGCATTCCAGTAAGATGAGTGGAAGAGGTATTTAAATTAGGCTCCTAATAAAACAGATATCCCAGATAATCAGCTTTCATGTGAGCGTATGAAGCTGCACTTGCGTCATTCTGAGTTTCTTTTCAGCACGTGTCTTTTAAGATGCCAGCATCCACCCCTATAGCTTCATGGGTTTTCAGGTGGCTGCCATGTAACGATGGAGAGTCATTTCATGTTGAGTAAATGTCCCCCAATGATTCTCTGGCTCTTTGAGATTAAACTGTTTCCAGAATCAAGCTTCCTCTCCCACCATTACCCTCAGATAAAGTCTACAACGAGATAGAAGAGGTTTTGGGTTCTTCTCACTCCATCTGTTACCAAGATCGGAAGAAACTGCCCTACACCAATGCTGTGATTCATGAGGTCCAGCGGGCCAAATATATCTTACCAGTTGGGATCCCCAGACGATGTTCAAAGGCTTTTAACATCCATGGTTTTCACATTCCAAAGGTATGTTGCAACCCTATAACTAAAGAATCAAAAAGCATCCTAATGCGGCACTTTAATGTATCTACACAAGAATATTCTGGGCAGGGCAAAATCTGAGGGAAAAGAAGCACAACGCCTGCCATCAAATACACACACACACACACACACACACACAGAGCCAGGAAACCGTAGCATGGCAAGAAGGAGGGACAATCTCCTTGTGTGGTAGTCTGGGTGAGAACATGAAATCCAGATGCTTGAGATTTAAACAATTCTACAAAGATAAACAGTGCCAATGTATGATACATTATTGGACTGTTATCTTTTTCAGGCCAGTTTGCTAAAACTTTAGTTCCCTTTTTTAATCAAAGCTTTCTTTGGTTGTTCCCTACCTGTGTTCCATAAATAGCGGATGAGGTGGATTACTCTAGCTGTGCTCCCTTCTTTTGCTGTGTCCATTACCCTCTCCCTATGAAAGCGAGAGTCTGAAGAGGATAACCTCCTATATCCATGGAGGCCAAATCCACAGTACACAAATAATCGAGTTTGAAACTGGATGATTTACCATGGCTTCTTCCTGTGGAATCCTGGGATTTATAGTATGGTGAGGCACAAGCATGCTTTGGCAAAAAAGCGAAAGATTTTATAAAACTACAAATCCCAGGATTTCCTAGGAAGGAGCCATGACAAGTAAACCAGTTTCAAACTGGATTATTTGTATAGTGTGGATTTGGCTGAAGGCATTCCATTTTGGAAACGAGAGCATTCCACATCCTACAAGACCTGCCATGCTGTAGATATGAGTGTCTTTATAATTATGTTTTTAACTTTTTATAATCATCAGGTTTTTAGCATTATCTTTTTATAGCCTTTTCTAAGCTGTCCTGTCTCATGCTGTGAAAAAGGCAAGAGATGAAATTAAATACAAAGGATTTGTCCAAGACATTCTTCTGCCTAAGCATTCTCCACTCCTGAGCACTGATTCCACTTAGCTGGATGGCTAGAACAGTATCTTCCATCATCCCTGAAGGCAGGAGATATCATGCAGAGCAGGACATATGGCACCAAAGACTTTGTCATCCAGCATATAACTGCTGCTTCCACACTGTAATGTATTTGCATTCCTAGACACAGTGAGCAGCAGTTTCAGAGTTAATCAGAAAACTCTATTAGCACAGAAATCCAGGAAGCATATCATACAAGGTTGTTGCTCGGAACTGAAACTTAGAAGGCAGAAATCATATTACACGATGAAATCTGCCAGGCTCCAATACTATTGATTAACCATCATTCCCTGACCTCCTCTCATAGAATCATAGAATTGCAGAGTTGGAAGAGACCACGAGGGCCATCCAGTTCAACCCCCTGCCACGCAGGAAATCATGATCAAAGCATCCCCAACAAATGTAGAGGGCAGAGAGCAGAGTTAGATTTAGGATATTGATACAGACTCCTTCTGCCAAGTTGTTATAGGAGATGGAACAAAGAGATCCTAAACACTGTTGTTGCTGCCAGACACATAATCACAAACAGCAACAGAAATTATAGATTTTCCTTGGGGTTTTTCTGGGCTGTGGGGCCGTGTTCTAGAAGAGTTCACCCCTGACGCCCCACCCGCACCTGCGCGGGTGGAGTTTACATATTTGTGAACCCCTGTTGGGGAGTACATGCAAATCCATGTAATTGAATGGTTAGCCTCTGGGCACAGAAATACAAGGAGGACCAGTGTCTGCCTGGCCAACGGTTGGCTGATGGCCCACTACCTGCTAGAAATCCCCCTGTCCCTGGGAGGAACTCCTTTGTAAGTGTTGAGTTTTGATTTTATTGTTTTTCAGAACTGGGAGCCAGATTTTATTTACTTTTAGGGTTTCTTCTTTCCTGTTGAAGTTGTCCAGGTGTTTGTGGATTTCAATAGCTTCTCTGTGCATTCTGACATGATAGTTGTTGGCCAGGTCCAGAATTTCTGTGTTTTTAAATAACATTTTGTGTCCAGGTTTTTTTATAACATGTTCTGCTACTGCTGACCTCCCCAGCCGGCCCAGTCTGTAGCGTCTCCTATACTCCCCGATTCCTGCCTGCACACTGTATTTAGTGGTCCCTATGTAAACTTGTCCACAGTTGCATGGTATGCAGTAAACTCCTGCAGCTGTGAGAGGGTCTCTTTTGTTCTTCGCTAAGCGTAGCATTTCTTGGATTTTCTTGGTTGGTCTGTAGATTGATTGGAGGTTGTGTTTCCTCATCAGTTCTGTCTGGGACTCCTTTGATGAATGGTAAAAAATACTTTCCTTTTGGGTGGCTTACATAGGGACCACCAAACGCAGTGTGCAAACACGAATCAAGGAACATGAGAGACACCGCAGACTGGGCCAGTCAGAAAAATCAGCAGCAGCAGAACATGGTATAAACCAGCCTGGACACCCCAACACTTATAAAGGAATTCCACCCAGGGACAGGTGGATCTCCAGAAGACAACCAACCACCAGCCAAACAGACATCAATCCTCCCTGCAGTTCCACACCCAGAAACCAACCACCCAAACATACAAATCCACATATACTCCCCAACAGGGGCTCACAACACACAAACTCCGCACACACTCCCACCCAACTACTCCCCAAAGATGCCAGCCACAGATGCAGGCGAAACATCAGAAGCAAACTCTTCCAGAACACAGCCCCACAGACCAGAAAAAAACCAAGGAAAATCTATGGATGCCAGCCATGAAAGGCTTCGACTTCACAAGCAACAAAGATTATATCAGCTTCTGATGTGTTCTTCCTATTGTTATTGTTGTGTGCCTTCAAGTCATTTCTGACTTATGGCAACCCTAAGGCAAACCTTTCATGGGGTTTTCTAGGCAGGATTTGTTCAGAGGGAGTTGGCTTTTCCCTTCCTCTGAAGCTGAGAGAGTGTGATTTGCTGAAGGTCAGCCAGTTGATTTCCATGGTTGAATGGGGGTTCTAATTCTTTCCTAGTCCAGTGCTCAAACCACTTCACCACACTGGCTTGTTCCTCCTATATCCCTCCCTAAAGCACTGTGGCTGGAAGTAAAAAGAACTCCCCTAGGTAAAGTCATTCCTTGATTGGAAGCTAAAACTAAAAATAACGGAACTATGCCTCCGCACCTTATTTTGCCTCCATTCCTCCTCTTCCCCTGGTTTATGAAGAACTTGCTAGACATACAAGAATTTAAGAAATTAGTACTTTAAAAAATAAATTCTCCTTCTGACAGTTCTGGGTGCCAGAACATCTTCTCTCAGACCTGAGTCACTTCAGATTTTGGAGTGTTCCAAGTATTCCTAAAGCGGGTCTACTTAAGTCAGATCCATGCTTTGACCAAGGTTTTCATATTCTTTCAAATTAATGTGCCTCTTCTGCAAGGCACATTTCAGAAAATAGTTACCACACTTAAGTTTTAAAATGTATATACCAAAACCAAGTAGCTGATATCAATGCAAATACTGTTCTTATAATGTTGCAAAAATGGAAAAGAATCTTTTGTCTTAATGACTAGAGAATACGAAGACATTTTCCTGAAAACATAGCTTTTATTTTATTTTTTAAAAGGTCCCCATACAACATCCATTTCCCAAGCCGATTCTACAGCTGCAGGCTTATCCCTCCATTCCCATTAGCAACTGTTATACTCCCTTTTCACTGTTGCCACAGAACACTTCTTACCAAGCACAAAGAAATGAAAACACAATTAACAGCAAGGTTACAAAAGAACACTGAAAATGGCATGAAAAGGTCACATCAGAGACCAGTCCTGACACATACATTCCATCCAGCACCTGCTGCCCAAGCATTTGCCTCATTCTACCTAATGGTAGGGCTGGCTTGAGAGAAAGGGATGGGACTGACTGAGAGCGAGCAGCAAAGAGCAGTAGTGGGTGGTGGCTCCCAGATCTTTGGAGTGGTATAGCCACTCTGAGTTTAAGGAGATTTTCAGACACCTAAAATTAGCTTCTTGCCATGCAAGCAGCTTCCGGAACAGTAACGAGGCTGCTGCGCGGCAAGGGTCCATTTTGGATGACGCTGTTTCTCTCTTGGCGGCATCCGTGACTCTTGCGGCCAGCATTGGAGGCGGCCGCGCTGTTTTTTACTCACAGAAGTTGTCCGTGAGTAAAAACCAGCGCGGCCTCCTCCAATGCTGGCTGCAAGAGTCACGGACGACACCGAGAAACGGCATTGTCCAAAATGGACCATTGCCACGCAGCAGCCTCATTACTGTTCCGGAGGCTGCTTGCATGGCAAGAAGCTAATTTTAGGCATCTGAAAATCTCCTTAGTCCAAATTTTAAAGATGATGTCTAAAGTAGGGATTAAATCCTTGACTATTTCATCCTCATATGCCAGGACAAATAATTACAGTAGTTTTCTCTCCACTGTGGGGGAGAACCAATATTCTTCCGTAGTGTTGTCCCCATATACGATTGTTCCAAAGTGCTGTGCAGGAATTGTTCTGCAGAGAAAATGTATGATATTTTGTGCAAAACTGTTTTCTGCAGAGAAAATTGTTTTTTTTTTAATGTAAAAACTTGTTTTTCTCTGCAGAATAATTTCTGCACAATATGGGAAGTTGAATACCAGGGGGAAATTGTGTACAATTTTGACATTCTATTCTTCTTCTTCCCAATGGGATTTTCCACCTGTCTGAAAACCTGTTTTTTGTTTGTTTGGTTTTTTTTTTGTTTTTTGTCCTGGGAACAAATAACTGGGATTTTTCCCATCCTTAGTCTAAGGTGTTGAACCTGTTTGGGGGATAGGACTGAATACCTTGGATAGATCTTTGAAAGACTAGATTAAAACTTGGAATGCATTTTCCACCTCTTCAGCACCTAAAGGTTGTTTCCAGATGTAGCAATACATAGATTTCTTGAGAAATCAAATTATTTCTGCCTAACAAAGGCGCCTTGGCTTCACATAGGGACAGAGAAATCCTGGACACCAAGAGAGATTGTCTTACTGCTGCAAAAGGGTTTAAATTTTATTGTTTTTTGTCTCAACTCCACATGGCCAGGAAGTAGGAATGGTCTCTGCCTGCCTGAGACCCCTCACCTGAACAAGAAAATCAACATCTGATACAGCATGTAGACCTGTGACTCCAACACATAACTTTAAAAAAAAAAAACATCTTAAGGAAGCAGACACATGCCAGTTTAGATGCATTCTGAGTCCACATTTTCTTCCTTTCAGAAAACCCTTGTTGTTACAGATCTGAACTCTGTTCTTCTTGACCCCAAGCAATGGGAGACCCCTGGCGAATTCAACCCAAACCACTTTTTGGACAAAGAAGGGAATTTTGTTGCTAGAGAAGAATTCTTGCCATTTGGAGCAGGTAAATGTGAAATTCATATACTGTCATGTTTTATGACTGCCTTCAAAAAGGTTCAGGGTCAAATTATACTAAAGCGGGGGTTTACAATATGTGACCCTCCAAATGTATTTGGACCCAAACTCCCGCCCGATTCCAGCGGGCTCCAAGGTTCACTCAGCCTTCCATCCTTTCGTAGGTCGGTAAATTGAGTACCCAGCTTGTGGGGGCAATTAGCTAACACACATTGGAAACTGTTTAATGCAGTGTAGATGTGTAAATAGTTATTGCTTAAAACAATTTGTAAGCTGCTCTGATAGCCTTGTGGCTGAAGAGCGGGGTATAAATAACTAAATAAAATAAATAAGTAAATAAATCAACTCTAGCCAGCATAACCAACAGTGAGGTGTTATGGGATTTCCAGTTTAACCAGATCAGAAACAAAGCTTGGAAAGTCATTTTAAAGAAGAACAACCAAATGGCATGCTGAAACTATCCAGAACGACTTTTTAAAAATTTTTACTTTTATTTTTTTTGTTTTTAAACTTTTAACTTTTATATGTTTTAGGTAATTTTAGATTTTTATATTGTGATGTTTTTAATGGCTTTAAACTGTATTTTATGTGGTATTTTGTGAGTGGCCTTGGCTCCTTTCTGGAAGAAAAGTAGCATATAAAATAAATAAATATATAAATAAATAAACCCCGTAAAAATGGGTAGAATCTGAGACCCAGAGCATGATTCTACCACCACTCAGTCATGGGTGCCTTCTCTGTGTGATTATGCTCATTCTTCTTAAAAGGAACTTTCAACTTTCTCATGTGGAAAACCAGCCCTAGGAGGTGTTGCCCACTCCTGCATTACATAGTCAGCTTGGAGTGGATCTCCTGTTGCAGACCCAGACTGTACCACCCCCTGCTTCCCTCTCAAAGAACACATGCACACATATGTTGAGTAACATGATGTATTAATACATATTCAGAAAACATTGGTTAAGTACAGGTTAGTAGATAACACGTTGGCAATAAATTGGCTGCAACTTGCAGCTACCTAAATGGTTGGCTATCTGGCATGGGTTATGTTTTAGAGGATGGGGTGGAGGGAATCCTCATCAAAGTTACAGATTATACAAAACTGGGAGGGGTGGCTAACAAACTGGAAGATAGGAACAGAATTCAAAAAGACCTTGATAAACTAGAAAACTGGGCTGAAATTAATAACATGAAATTGAACAGAGACAAATGCAATATTCTACACTTAGGCCACAAAAACCAAATGCACAGATATAGGATGAGGGATACCTGGCTCAGCAGTACTACATGTGAAAAGGACCTTGGGATTATTGTTGATCATAAGTTGAACATGAGCCAGCGGTGTGATGCTGTAGCAGAGAAGGCAAATGCTTTCTTAGCCTTAATTAATAGAAGCATAGTTTCCAAGTTGAAGGAAGTAATAGTTCCACTATATTCTGCACTGGTCAGGCATCATCTGGAGTTCTGCATTCAGTTCTGGGTGCCCCATTTTCAGAAGGATATAGACTAGTTGGAGTATTTCAGAGAAGGGAAATGAGGATGAAAAGAGGTGTGGAGAACAAAAGCTATGATGAGAGATTGAAGGAGCTGGGGATGTCTGCCTTGCCTAACCAATCCAAATTATTTTCTTGGTCAAAACCAGTAGCCAATGACAACAGAGGTACTGGAGAACTAGTGGAATGGTCTCTAACTCACTTGAGGCTTTCCCCTTCATTTCTCCTTGCAGGGGCTCGAGTATGTCTGGGGGAGCAGATGGCGAGGATGGAGCTCTTCCTTTTCTTTGCCCACCTGCTGAGGGCGTTCAAATTCCAGCTGCCGGAAGGAGTGAAAGAACTCAACAAAGACCCAGTTGTTGCAATATCAATGCATCCCCACCCTTACAAACTCTGTGCTGTTCCCCGCAGTAGTCTATGTCAAATAACATAAAACTTGTTTATAGTTGCTTATTTATTACTGCTAATTTCTCTATTCTTCCTCTTCCTCTGGTCTAACATTCTGCCACGACTTGCTTGTGTCTGAGATGTTTTCCCATCAGTCACAACTTGAGGCTGATCTGTCATGTGGCTAAATCACTGGCACCTAGGGCTGAACTTAAAGGACTCCCTGGTATCACCAATTTGCCACTTTCTTTCACATCCGTGGGGCACCTCAACTGGCATGGGAAAGAGAAGCATCAGTTCACTTGTGGACCACAGGTGTGCAGACACCCCTCTGTTGCAGGAACGGAAGGGCAAGTAATAGGGGGGACATCATGGGCCTGGGGCTGGGATATTCCAACCAGAACGTGGAGTATTTTGGCCAGTGCAGACAAGCCTAAGCCATGTACATCTGTGACCTCAACAGATGTAATGTGTACAACCTGGCCAGGAAATGGCTGCACCAGGCACTGCATGGGCTGCTTGGGCTGCATGCGCGCGCGCGCACACACACACACACACACACCCCAGAGTGGTGATGGAATTCACTGTTTTCTCTGGAAAAAACACAGCAAACACTGAGGGTTTTGGGGGTTTTTTTCTTGTTTTTTTTTCTATATGTCAACTCTGTTTTAAGGGGTTTTTGCCCTGGATTCTCATCGGAATTGCCAAGACATCATCTGGACAGTTTGGACTAGGATCAAGGCAAAAACCTTGCATTGTCCGGACTGCTGGGTACGGGAATGGAGGAGGCCATTTCATTTGGCCCATGTAGACAAGGCCTTAGACATGAAAACAATTCATTACATTAACTTGAAACTTGGCAGTCTTGGGGAGGTCAGTGTGAGGATAACCTATGCCAGGTTTGAGATAGAGAAAAAAAAAAGGCTTATAAATAGGAATTTAAAGTTTGACTTGTGAAGTCTAGTTCTTGATCTGTGCTTCCCTCTAGATCACAAAGCCCCTTTCCAGTCACTTCAAAAAATCTGCCCAGCCCACTGTGCATGCTTAAAATCACATTATCTTCTCAGAACACAATCTAATTCAGTTAATTAAACAAAATACTCATGTTTTGTTAAAGGCATGTGTCTGATAATCTCCACTAACTGAGCTGAGTTCCATAATTTATGAGCTGTACTCAAAGGCCTAAAAATTGAACTTGTGCTTAAAGAAGCCTATACTGTTTGGCTGCAAATAGACTTGTCCACTAGTTAGTCAGCAGTGTGGTTCTACCAACCTATATTTTAGGCTGTCTCTTTACACAAATGGTACTTGTCTAGACAGGCAATTTACCCCAGCGTCCCCCCATCTTGGAGCCCTGCAACCCAAATGACTTGGGCTCTTGCTCTGATTCACATCCATACAGTCCTCATAATGCCCAAGGCAAAGTCAGGGGGAAGCTGGGGGAAGCCCTTTTACAATTAAAAAAAAAAAACACCCAGAAAAACCTGTGTCATTCAGGAAAACCTAGATGGGTCCAGCATGGGAATGCAGGAGTCCATACCTGCATGCTGGGCTACAGCTCTGGATGCCTCTGCTGCTGGTGTTCCTCTGAAACTGGGAAGGAGGCTCCCAGCACATGATCAAGGTCCCCTGCATGTGACCAGCCTTGATCATATGCTGAGGGCCTTCTTCCCAGCTTCAAAGAATGCAATGTGGACATCGGCAGAGGTGCTGATATGACCAGTGTGTGTGCGCAGGCTTCCTCCCATTTTGTCATGGTAAGGGGGGGTGGGAATGGGCCAGCGCCAGAGTCACAATATGCCAGCAGGAAGGCTGTGTATTCTGTCTGGTCTAAACAAGCCCATGGTTGACCTGCTTCTGTGGACTTAGGACGTTATCAGACTAGTGTCTAAGGACTTTATCAGATGAGTCCCTTTAAGTGATCTCTTGCTAGCATAAAAATATCTATTTTTATGCCAGCAAAAGAACACTCCCCCACCACACTTACCTTGCTTTCCCGGCAAAGGCTTCCCCAGTTCCGTTCACTTCTTCCTTTGAAATCCTGCAGATTCTCATGAGACTTCATTGCACAGGAAATTCAAAAAACAAAACAAAAATGACACCAGAAAAGTTTACACAAGTACCTAAGCACACTAAAAATTTTACAAGTAACCCGGGGAGTGTCATAAAAAGTGCGTCACTTACCTGGATGTTGAGATGTCACCCAGAAGTCTTCACGCTGGACCGGCCATTGGCGGGGTAAGTACGAAGGGGAAAAAAGCAAGGTTTCTCATGCCGGCAATGCTGCCACAAAAGCGCCATGGGGGATCAATTGACGGCTTCTGCCGTCAATAAAAAACCTACAGCTTTTGGCGGGGACATAACCTTGAAAGGGCAACGTCGTCTGATATGTGCACCCTTTCATGGTTATGTGGCATCATTATGATGTCATTTTTCCTGCATCTGATAAAGTCCTAAAAATTCCACTACTGAGAAAAGCAGAAACATAGTGGCATTATTTCACTTATTATCGCATGTTGCTGTAATCACGTGATACCACAGAATTATTGTAAAACCACCATGAGCACTTTAAGAACAGGATTTTACTTCCGTGATTTAGCATGGCTGAAATTTCGGTTGTTCTCATGAGAAGACACGCCTCCAGTTAAAAATACCAAAACCTCCTTTTTTTACAAATTAAGTGAACACATAAACACTTAAAACAAACCTAAAAACTTGCAAGCAAAACGGGACAGTTCATTAAAAGAGTATCCTGTAGATTGTTTACACATTTTCAACCAGAATTTTTCTCACTGGGAATGGGGAGGAGGGGAGAGGACAGCACATTCACGCTGTAATCTCGCCATTACAGTGGGGCGTGTTTTCATGCACTCTTCAATACTGTGAAAATAGTGATATTGAGAGCTATTTGATGGCTTGTCTTGTCAATGAAAAGGGAGGTATTATTGTCAGCTGGAGCACACAGTAATCATAGGAGGACAACAATGTTGTGTGATAGCGGGAAGCCATTCACGCTACCGTGACATTATACTCCTGCAATTAGACCCTCATCGGATAAAGTCCTGAATTATTTTGTGTGGGTTTTACCACTAGGTGGCAGAGGAACTATGCTACTATGGCTGCTTCCCAACTGCTTTCCAGGACAACTCTCCTCTCAATATGAAGTTGTCATGATTCTGTACCTGTGGTTTTGGGATAGCACTTCTCATTAGCTGGACCGATGCCTAAAATTGTTGGCCCTATTAGCTGCTGGGGGTGGGATGGGAGGCAGAAGTACTGCTGATCATCCAAAAGCATTTTTAGGATAAAATTGGATTGTCTCATCTCCCCTTCAGGTTATGTGGCCGTGGAAGGGTGGGAGGAATTACATTTGGGTTTCCACTATGGAACACTTCCTAATATCTGGGGCTTGGCAAGGTTTCAACTTGGGAACGTCTTCCTTTTGTGATGGGGCTGGATGGAGTGAGCTCTTTCATATGGCTGGTCAACATGGTTGAAAATCATGGCTGGCATCCCATTTGGTATTTACTGTCCTAAGCCCAATTTAGGACATCCTAAATGTTGGAATTCATGTTTTTCCTCATGGCATCATTGCAAAGAGTCTCTGCAGCTACCTGTCACAAAGCCCCTTGCTGCTAGGAGAGAGTTGGGTTCTTCTTTGCTCACCACCCTGTTCCCCAGCATCTTGGAGATCTCTCCATTGTTGGGGTTGCCTGGCTTCTACGGTAGGTTGTTTTCTTTTTGAGGGGGGGGAGGTCACATCAAGAGACATCACGACAATTGCAGAGCTCTGCTATCATAGCTATGTCTCCTGATGCAAGATTGTCACCCATGTATCGCAAGCATCAGGAAACCTAGACCAAGGAGAATATTCATAATTTTGGATTTCTTCGGTGCCATATTCACATGAGGGCTTTCCCCCCAAAGAAAACAGCATTTTCTGCATACGTGAGAGTGTTTTCTGGGCAGATGACTATTTTTCTTATATAGAAAATGCTGTTCTTTCTTGGTGAGGGGGGGTTAAGAAGCACAAATCTTATGAAGAGTAAATCTCCCAATGGGCATTTTATACTATTTCCTCTCTCACGCGCTGGCTTTTCTTCGCAAATGAAGATTCAGGAAGGACTCATCCTGCGCTTTCTGCAAGCACGCTGATGACTAAAGAGGCCGATCCGAGATAAACAAGTCCAATTGCAGAAGGTCTCCTTGGGTGATGTTTTTGGGTTGTGATTCTTTCTGTGTTGTCGTTTCTCTTCAAGACTTGTTCGTCGTGAGTTCTCAAATAAGGCTACAGCATTGTGGATAGTGCATCTCCATGCCTCCCCGATGTGAGGCCAGGGCGGACCACTGTTGGTGATCAATTTGGCCGAGCCTGAGATGTTGTTTCAGGGAGTCTTTGTATCACTTTTTTGGAGCGCCCCTGTTACGCTGACCCGTGGTGAGTTCACCGTAGAGTAGTATTTTTGGGAGGCGATGGTCCTCCATCCTAGAAACGTGCCCTGCCCAGCGCAGCTGTGTTCTCAATATCATGGCCTCAATGCTGGTGATCCCTGCTTGCTCAAGGACAGCAACATTCATCACATAGTCAGTCCAGTGTATATTTAGGATTGTGCGTAGACAGTGCTGATGAAAGCATTTGAGGAGTCGTAGGTGGTGGCGATAGGTGACCCATGTTTCAGATCCATAATGGAGGATAGACAGTACAATGGCTCTATACACACTGATTTTTGTGCTTTGCCTCAGGTGTTTATTGCTCCAGACTCTTTTGTGAAGTCTTCCAAATGCACTATATGCCTTTGCTAATCTGTGATTGATCTCTTTGTCAATCTTGGCATCTGAGGAGATGATGCTTCCCAGGTAGTTGAACTGCTGAACGGACTTGGGCAATGTGGAGATGGTGGTGTTCGTCCTTAAGTTCAAACCTAAGAAGGGTGGCATCTTAAAGAAGAGACTCCAAGTCAACAATCTTCAACAAGCTACCATGAGAGACAACTTCCAGGCAAAAAAATATACTATTTAGCGTACTAGTATAGCATACTATTTTCTGAAAAGTATTTTCTGCACAGAATATGCTTTCTCCTGCATAGGAAATGCTGTTTTCTGTGTGCACACACAAGCATATGTGCACACACACCACAAAACCCTGAAAAGAATCCCCAAAATACCCATGTATATATGCTGAATATATTTATATTTATAAGTCCTGAACTGTAGTCTTTGAAAACTACAGTTTTCAAAGCCTTTCCCACAGCAGGAAGAAACTTGCTAAAATGACTTGCTGCTTCATAGAATCATAGAGTTGGAAGAGACCACAAGGGCCATCCAGTCCAACCCCCTTCTGCCATGCAGGAATAAACAATCAAAGCATTCCCAACAGATGGCCATCCAGCCTCTGTTTAAAAACCTCCAAAGAAGGAGACTCCACCACACTCCCAGGCAGTGCATTCCACTGCTGAACAGCTCTTATTGTCAGGAAGTTCTTCCTAATGCTTAGGTGGCATCTCTTTTCCTGTAGTTTGAACTCATTGCTCTGTGTCCTAGTCTCTGAAGCAGCAGAAAACAAGCTTGGTATGGTATGCACCATCTAGAATTTAAGATCTACAAGCAAAAGATTATGGTCTGTTCTGCTGATCCAAACACCTCTATCAAGGCTGTGATCCATTCAAGATCTGGCTCTGCATCTGTTAAACTTTGGAGGTATCTTATGCATATGCACATAGACAGCTCCACAGCTATTCTATCATCTTGCCGCCACTACCCATTGAATTAAATTTCCCATTATAGCAACACAAAAGATTGTTGCCTGGGTTTTCTTTGGACTTTCCATTCCTACTCTGTAGAGCCTCCCACCATGCCTGTGGAGAGAGAGCTGAGCAAAGCATGTGAAAGAGAGTGTGGATAAAGGAGAATCATAGAATCATAGAATTGCAGAGTTGGAAGAGACCACAAGGGCCATCCAGTCCAACCCCCTGCCACGCAGGAAATCTTGATCAAAGCATCCCCGACAGATGGCCATCCAGCCTCTGTTTAAAGACCTCCAAGGAAGGAGACCCCACCACGCTCCTTCATTTCTTTCTCAAAAGTACGGTTTTTTTTCTGCAGAAAACACATGCAGGAAAACAACATATGGATTTTCTGTACAGATGATTTTGCACAAATGGCACAGCTATTGCACAATTCACACAACTTTACAAATGCATACAAATACATGGGTCCCATGGCAGAAAGACCATTTGCCATCTTCTGCATGCATTTTCTGTGCTAAGAACAATCTCTTTGCACATGAATCTGTGGGCAGAGGGCTTGTGCAAAATATATGCAGTAATTTCTAAAGATTGCCTTCATAGCTGAGGTCTAACAAAATCCTCATCAAAAGGAAAGGAGAAATCTGAATTTTCAGGCAAGTAAATCTGAATAATTAAAAATTAAAAACTGAAGACATTCTAGATGTGACAAGAAGTTTTTTTATGTTTATGAGTTTATTAATACAATATATTACCTTATAATTCATCTAATTATACATTCCCTAACACAATGCTATACATAATTATTTTCTAATATCCCATATACATGCATATTATTTCCTTAATATAATTACCCCTCCCCCCACCCACCCCACCCATCCTGGGAACGGTATACCTGATTAACTCCCTTTTTTCCTCATGTGGAAAATCTTTTTAACTGTTTCCTTAACATCTTAATTAGCCAGCCATCTTAATTAGTCCGATCCCATCCAGCTTTTTATTGTGTTGTTTTTAGTATTTTTTAGTATTTATTGTGTTTTAAATGTTTTTAATTATTTAATTGTATTTTAAGGGGTGGGTGGGATGGAGGGGTTGTATGTAGATTTTAATGTTGTAAGCTGCCCTGATTGCATTTTGTAGAGGGGCGGGAAAAATATTTTTATTATTATTATTATTATTATTATTAACATTCTCCTACCCCTTCCTCCCTTCAACAAACTCAGTCATTATTCTCCGTTTGCTAAGCCAAACCTCTTCTTTCAATTGGCCAAAATAAACCCTCCTTTTTTTCCATTATAAAATCAAGCATCATATATTTTATTATATATTGCTTTCATTTATCACAATTCCACATTTCTTTATCTTCCCAGCCATATGCTCTGTCTGTGCCACTATAATTAATTATTTAGCTAAGTATTTCTCTTCCTTCTGAAGTCCTATAATCCTAACATTGCTAGTAATACTTCTTTCTTTATTTAACTGATTTTTCCCCCCAATTATTTTACTCATTTCTTTTTCTGTTTCATTCCAAAAAAATTGTACTTCACCACACTCCCACCACATATGAATGTAGTTTCCTTTGCTTCCATACTCATGCCAACAGGCAGGTGAAACGTTTTTAAAGGAAGTTTATTCTAAGCAGAAAGTACATAGCATATTAAAGGTATCTCTTCCATGAATGGCACCTTCCTTTCAGGCACACTTAGGAGTAACAAAGTTACAGATCAGTCTATTCCATTTGTTCTTAACCTGTGGTCCAGGGACCCCCAGAGGTCCACAATGTCCTCACAAAGGGTCCACAAAGGATTGAAGGCTGCTTGGCCTACCTCCTCCCTGCAGTGGAGTGGCTACGTGACAGGAGCCAAGGCAAAGTCTGGCTGCCTGGCTTGGCCTGCGCACTGCCATTCCATCCACTCCAAATACAAACGTGCAGAAAGAAGCAGAAGAAAACTCTTCCCTCCCCCTCTAGTGCCTCTGGGGGAAGGTTTAATGGATGCTGTAACTGTATTATTATTATCACCAGGTATTATTATTATTATTATTATTATGGTTTTAAATCTTGAGTTGAGTCTTGGGGGTCCATGACAAAAAAAAAAAGATATTTAAAGGGGGTCCTTGGTAAAGAAAAGGTTAAGATCCACTGGTCTAGTCATTCGAGCCAAGTTTATAAAATAAACATGAGCCCTGATGCAACTAAGCTAAACAGTTCCCTAATTCACTCATGAGGAGCTGCAGTCCAGATGTACTGGGTGTTCATGGGGGTCAGGGGGCCTGGGCCAATGTGGGCCTGGTCTCTATCAAGTACCCCCTTAACTGGGACGAGAGTCCCTCTGGCTCAGGTCTCTCTTTGTTCTCTCTGCCTCATAACCGGAGGCATCATTTATAACCTCTCCACAGAAGCATCCTGAAGCTCCCTCCAGGTGGTCATCTCATTGGTCAGCTCTCTCTCCTGCCCTGTGACTCCTCATGACACTCACCCCAATAAACTGTAACTTAACCTGATACAACCTTAATCCTTTGTTTACCTGCTTGGCTGTGTTGCCCATTATCACAGCATCTGTGGAACGGTCTTCCTTTGGAGGAGGATCTTACCTGTTTTTGTAAGTGGTTAAAGAGTGAAGACCTTCTACTTGATTCACCATAATAAGCTGCTGAGGTTGCTGAGATGGGTAGTGGCTGGTGGAATTTTATGGATATTTATAGTCTTATGTTTTCTTGTGTTTGTCTTTGGTTGTATATGTTTGATGTTCTGCCTTTTGGTGGAAAGGGCATTATAACTTAGTGTTATTATATCACTATGTATGCCAGAACATGGAGAGAGGCTTATGCTAGATAGATAGATAGATAGATGTTATTGGATATTCAACCCATATGGACTATGAACAAGCCCTATTTAGTTATCACAGGAGAGTATTTTAACTATGTACATACATATTACCTAAAAGCCACAACACTATTCAATTAATATACACATTGACTTTTTAAAGGAGGGCATGACACATATCAGTAGATCTATCTAGAAGGCTTAGGAAGAGAATTTCCCTCACTAATGAAATCATAGAATCATAGGGTTGGAAGAGAGCATAAGGGCCATCTAGTCCAACCTCCTGCCATACAGGAGTACCCAATCAAAGCATTCCCAACAGGTGGCCATCCAGCCTCTGCTTAAAAACTTCCAAAGGAGACTCCACCACACTTGAAGGCAGTTCGTTCCACTGCTGAACAGCTCTCACTTTCAGAAAGTTCCTCCTAATGTTTAGGTGGAATCTGTTTTCCTGTAGTTTGAGTCCACTGCTCTGTGTCCTTGTCTCTGGAGCAGCAGAAAACAAGTTTGCTCCATCCTCAGTATGACATTCCTTCAAATATTTAAACATAGCTATCATGTCCCCTCTTAACCTTCTCTTCTCCAGGCTAAACATAGCCAGCTCCCTAAACCACTCTGCACAGGGCATGGCTTCCAAACCTCCTACCATTTTGGTCACCCTCCTCTGGACATGTTCCAGCTTGTCAATATCCTACTTGAATTGTGGTGACCAGAACTGGACATAGTATTCCAGGTGAGGTCTGACCAAAGCAGAATAGAGTGGCACTATTACTTCCCTTGATCTAGACACTATACTCCTATTGGTCAACAGGGCCCTGGCCTACAAGGCACTCTTATACAACTGCTTAAAAAGAACAACTGTTTGTGTAATAACTACACCAGTTAAGCAGGTAGTAACCTACATGTGGAACCATAATTAGGACCCTAACACAATGCTGTAAAGCTTGCAACCACTTAAGTGGATTTTCCTTGGGTTTTTTTCCGGGCTGTGAGGCCATGTTCTGGAAGTAGTTTGTGGTGAGGCAATGTTTGAAAAGGGTGGTGATGTTCTCTGGAAATATTTGTTGGTTGAGTGCCATGGTGTCCATTATGGGGATGTTGTCTCCTTGTTCACCAAAGTCCCCATAATGGACATCATGGCATTCATCCAACAAATATTTCCAGAGGACATCACAGCTCTGTTCAAACATTCAACATATCTGTTCAAACATTGCCTCACCACAAGCTACTTCCAGTGGGATAACGAATTCTATGAACAGATAGATGGGGTAGCCATGGGGAGCCCCCTGAGTCCCGTGATAGCAAACTTTTACATGGAACATTTTGAAAAGCAAACCCTGGAAACAGCACCAAAAAAGCCCACAACATGGTTCCAACATGTGGACGACACTTTCACCATTTGGACCCACAAAGAAGAAGATTTGGTCTAATTTCTGAACCACCTGAATCTCTGGCTTTTCTTCGCAAACGAAGATTCAGGAAGGACTCATCCCGCGCTTTCTGCAAGCGCGCTGATGACTAAAAAGGCCAATCCGAGATAAACAAGTCCGGTTGCAAAAAGCATAGCAGAAGGTCTCCTTGGGTGATGTTTTTGGGTTGTGATTCTTTCTGCGTTGTCGTTTCTCTTCAAGACTTGTTCGGCGTGAGTTCTCAAATAAGGCTGCAGCATTGTGGATAGTGCGTCTCCATGCCTCCCGATGTGAGGCCAGGGCGGACCACTGTTGGTGATCAATTTGGCCAAGCCTGAGATGTTGTTTCAGGGAGTCTTTGTATCGCATTTGGAAGACTTCACAAAAGAGTCTGGAGCAATAAACACCTGAGGCAAAGCACAAAAATCAGTGTGTATAGAGCCATCGTACTGTCTATCCTCCTTTATGGATCTGAAACATGGGTCACCTATCGCCACCACCTACAACTCCTCGAGCGCTTTCATCAGTGCTGTCTACACACAATCCTAAATATACACTGGACTGACTATGTGACCACCTGAATAGCATCCATCCAAATATCCAATTCACGATGGAAAAAGAAAAGGAAGGAACACTTCCATTCTTGGATGTCCTAGTCATCTGCAAATCAAACAAACAGTTAGGCCACAAGGTATACAGAAAAGCCCCACACATGGACAAATACCTACACAAGAACTCCAATCATCACCCAGGACAAAAAAGAAGCACAATAAAAACATTGGTAGACTGTGCAAAAAGGATTTGCAAACCCCACTACCTGGAGGACAAACTGAAGCACCTAAACTGGGCTCTACAGGCTAATGGTTACTCCAGATCAGACATCACAAGAGCAGCCAGACCCAGAAAAAAACCACATAATGAAGAAGAAAAACAGCCACCCAAAGGGAAGGTATTTTACCATACATCAAAGGAGTCACAGACAGAATAGGGAAACTGATGAGGAAACACAACCTCCAAATGATCTACAGACCAAGCAAGAAAATCCAAGAAATGCTACGCTCAGCGAAGGACAAAAAAGATTCTCTCACAGCTGCATGAGTTTACCATGCATGAGTTTACCATGCAGCTGTGGAGAAGTCTACATAGGGACCACTAAACACACTGTGCAAACATGAATCAAGGAACATAAGAGACACTGCAGACAACTTCCCTCATTTGTGGACTCAGGAAAGGACTTGATGGCCCATAATGAATTGGAAAACAACTTTCTCGGGCTCTTTGTGCTGAACGATGGTGTAGCTGAGCCAAAGCTCATGGGGTTAATAGGGAAACCATTGCTGTGAGGATGTCTGTCTCTCTTCAGCCTTTTGGTGCTCACTCTGAAGACATTATCATGCCAATCTCATTTCTTGCAGCAATCACGTTAGTGAAGCAAACGGGAACATACTGGCATTGAAGCCAAAACTATTGCACCTTCTCTTCACTTGCACAGGTGTGCTGTGATTGTGCTGGTTTGGCAATTTCCATCCTATCACACCAGCTCCATAACCCCATCATTCAGCACATGCATGCTTTTCTTTTCTTCCTTTTTATATTTGCTGTGATTGCATCATTACAGGGAAATGATTAAAAATATTTTAATTTTATCATTTCCCCATAAGTACACAAGCATGGCAGAAAAAGGAAAAGGAAAAGGAAAAGGAAAAGGAAAAGGAAAAGGAAAAGGAAAAAGAAAAAGAAAAAGAAAAGAAAGACAGGCACGGAGAAAAAGCCATTTTCGCCAGCTTGGAATAGTGAGGGGGAGTTAGGAGAAAGGAAGAGAAGAAGTCACGTGGCCCCTTATGCCATGTGACTTCCTTTATATCTCTACTGCCATGGAAGAATCTTATCACACAGAGGGGAATGCTGCCATAGCAACTATATTGGGAGCTATTAATGGGTTTTCCCCATCAATGTAAAGATGTGCTACAGAAGCAGTTGAACAGCAAGATAGCAAGAGGATAGAGATGACGTTGTGCAATAAGTAAGAGCCACATCTACTACTATCTTGCTGCCATTCTGAAATACAAGCCTCATGTGATAATGTCCTGAGTCTAGCTTCAGTCCACCCAGTAGCTGTGGGCATTTTTCTCTGCAACAAGAGATCATTGTGAGCTATCCGTGTTACAATGCAAAATATCTTGTGATGGCTTAGTTTGGGATGGGCAATGGAGACCCATTTGCTTTCCAAGAAGACTGGTTCCAAGAGGAGTTGAAAATGGTATGTTCATATGGACCAACACAGCTGTCTGTATTTTGGGATTGTACTCGGTGTGTGTGACTGTTGTCATGAATGACTACACTTCAAAAATCTAGCACTATAAAATTCACCATAGCTCTGGTGTGAGAGCTTCAAAAATCCTGTATGGTGCCTCACTCAAATGGATGGATATTATTCCTAGGTCTCTCTCTCTCTCTCCTCTCTCTGGCTTTTCTTTGCAAACGAAGATTCAGGAAGGACTCATCCCGTGCTTTCTGCAAGCATGCTGATGACTAAAAAGGCCAATCCAGGATAAACAAGTCTGGTTGCAGAAAGCACAGAAGAAGGTCTCCTTGGGTGATGTTTTTGGGTTGTGATTCTTTCTGCATTGTCGTTTCTCTTCAAGACTTGTTTGGCGTGAGTTCTCAAATAAGGCTGCAGTATTGTGGATAGTGCGTCTCCACACCTCCCGATGTGAAGACAGGGTGAACCATTGTTGGTGATCAATTTGGCTGAGCCTGAGATGTTTCAGGGAGTCCTTGTATCGCTTTTTTGGAGTGCCCCTCTTACACTGACCCGTGGCGAGTTCACTGTAGAGTACTATTTTTGGGAGGTGATGGTCCTCCATCCTAGAAATGTGTCCTGCTCAGCGCAGCTGTGTTCTCAATATCATGGCCTCAATGCTGGTGATTCCTGCTTGCTCAATGACAGCAACATTCATCACATAGTCAGTCCAGTGTATATTTAGGATTGTGCGTATACAGCGCTGATTAAAGCGTTTGAGGAGTCATAAGTGGTGGCGATAGGTGACCCATGTTTCAGACCCGTAAAGGAGAATAGACAGTACAATGGCTCTATACACACTGATTTTTGTGCTTCGCCTCAGGTGTTTGTTACACCACTCTTTTGTGATGTCTTCCAAATGCACTTTATGCCTTTGCTAATCTATGATCGATCTCTTTGTCAATTTTGGCATTTGAGGAGATGATCTTTCCCAGGTAGGTGAACTGCTGAACGGACTTGAGCACAGATTTGCCAATGGCAATGTAGGGATGGTGGTGTTCGTTCTGTGGTGCAGGCTGGTAAAGAACTTCCGTTTTCTTCAGGGTGACTTCCAGCCCAAACAGCTCTGCTGTTTGGATATTATTTCTAGGTATTTTCTGAGAAAATGAATAGTCCTTTTTGATTTGTTAAGCTTGAGAAAGTGCCTCCAGTATCTGCTGTTATGAAATACCAAAGCCTGCCAATATATTATTAGATAGGGGTGTGGACTAGGAAGGCTGTTTCAAGCATGGGCATTCATGAGTAAGATGGAAGCCACTTAACAGTACATTTTACCCAACTCTAAGAGATCTTCTATAGATCTGGCATAGCTCCTGAAAAAGGCTAAGTGCCATTGTAACAGCAGTCATGACATGATGAAATGCTCCTGAAGGAAAGCTGGACTCAAGCGCACAGCTGTGTTCCAAGTTTGTTTGTAAGTGCCTCCAAGTCACCATAAGCCACACATAAAGAGATCATCACAGGTAGTGCTGCCTACTAAAGGGCATTGCACCCTAACTTAGGGGGGAAATAAATTGTCAAACTGAAGGTACAATTGTCCCTTCACATTCGCTGGGGTTTGGTTCCAGGAATAATAATAATAATAATTATTATTATTATTTATACCCCGCCCCTCTGTTAAAACAATCGGGGCGGCTTACAAAAATTAAAATACAATACAGATAAAATCCCCAAACACCCCCCACCCCACCCTCCCCCATAAAAAAATATTAAACAATTATAAATTAAAACCAACTGATATAAAATCACAATTAAAAACAATAAATACTATAAAATACTATAAATGGCCAGCGTACTAAAAGAAGCCAGGATCCCCTGAGGCCAGGATCTAATTAGGAATCCCCGTGAATACCAAAATCCGTGAATACTCAAGTCCCGTTATATGTAATGGCATAGCAAAATGGTGTCCCTTATATAAGATGGCAAAATCAAGGTTTTTTATTAGGATTATTGTTTTTTAAAGAATATTTTCAAGCTGTGAATACTCAAATCCGTGAATGTGGAGGGACAACTGTATTTGCTTGCATTTAAAACTCTCTTCTCAGACTGATACACACTCTGACCACAGCTTCCACTTGCCAGACTAGGGCTTAACATTTGGGGATGGATGGGGCACATTTTTGCCCCTTAGATTTTACACTACCCTGTCTGTGAGCCACCTTGGGTCCCACCCCAGAAGTAAGGTGGCTAATAGTAATCATAATCAGAATCACAATCATAACAATAGACCTTAGCGAAGATAATGGAGTATAGTATAAAAGTTCCACAGGTACAACCACATCATGGCTTCCTTCTCACCCCCTCCAGTACTCCCCAATATTGGTGGGGGGGGGAGATGGGATTACAGAACCACCCAGCTATATCCTGATAGTGAGATGTAAGAATGATGACATAATCCACTGAGAACCATTGGGATCCTATGGATGTCTCAGCTGATGATGCCACCTTTCTTCATCTGACTGGCGGGGGGGCATAACCAGATGATTCTTTGATCTCTCCACCTGCTCTCAACCAGCCACTGAATGACCTAGGATGACCATGGCTGTAGCAGCTAAGCGGTGAGTCCTGGGCTTCTTGGGTCATTGAGGAAGAAGGATGAGAATTCATGTGTATACCCATACACATGTGACCAAAAGAACACATGTGTATGGGTATACTGGACTTATTCTTGCACGTGTCACTAATAGAATGCCTGCCCCATGTGAATTCATTGCTTAAATCTGGAGTGGGCAGGTTCAAAGCTCATGGGATTCACTTTGGTTCTTTCTAGAACCCCAAAATCTACCAGTTGGAGTCCTAAAGATATCATCACAGGCTTGCTTGGTGAGGATATGAGAGAGAGCCTTCTCAGTGGCTGCTCCCATCCTCTGGAAAACCCTTCCTCGGGAGGCTAGGTTGGCCCCCTCCCTGCTTTCCCTTCACCAGCAGGCAAAGACGTTTTTAAACAAGCAGGGTTTTAATTCGTAGCTGCACACGCAAAGGCTTTTTCTTGGTGTGTGTTTTTATTTTTTAAGCTTTTATATGTTTTATATAATTTAACTTGTCATGATTTTAATTGTTTTTCATTTTTAATTGTCATATTTTTAATTGTCTGTTGTATTTTATGTGTTGTCAGCTACCTTAGGTCCCATTCTGGGAGAAAGGCAGCATATAAATTAAATAAATAATATAAATAAAACAAATTTACTTAGAGTTAATCCATACCATGCCCAGGAATTTGTTCTGAGTAACAGAACTGAACTGTGCTCACAGTCCTTCAGTACAAAACTGCCCTCCTAATTATCTCAAGCTTTCTTCATTCCAGCAGTATAGAGGAAGCTGTTATGTTGTTGTTAGTGTTAAACAACAACTATGAGTCAGGTACACTTTCTGACCTATCAGAAATCATCCAAAAATATACCAGTAGATCCAGATCTTGCTTTGACCCAGGGCTTCTTCAGATGATCCTTGCAGCTCAAGGATTCAGCGGGAGAGCTTCGTAGCTGCAGCGTGGCAGGAGGTCCATTTCGGATGACGCCATCCCTGCGACGAAATTGTCCATGTCTGTTCTGTTTAGGATTGGAGCCTGCCACGCCATATTCAGGCAGATTTTATTCACGGAAGTTGTTTTGGAAGTTTTAAGTGCACTCACGTATTTTCGCAAGAACCGCCAAAATCTCACCCATGCTAAATCATGAAAGTAAACTCCCATTCTTAAAGTGCTAGCGGTCAGTATGTGATAATTACATGGTGGTTCTTTTGCGCAATTACAGCAATGTGTGATAAGTGTTATAATCCCACTATGTTTCCACTATCCACATTTGCAGAATTACAGCATTTTTATATGCTCGTCTGATAATTTTCTTTATCTGGTAACTCCAAGTAATAAGAAATATTTTGCACACCAGATTTCATGGATCACAGCATTGATGCATTACACTTCACATCCTGATGGCATATTGAATAAGAAACATCAAAAGCTCCTTCAATTTCCTTGTAGATATTATCTGAGGGAAAGCAGTGGGAAATGAAACTTTATTTTTGATTTCTTTTTTAAAAAAATCAGCCAATTATTGTAGGCATTGTTTGCACCTAAAATGATTACACATAGTAGAAGGAGTCCTGGGGGTGCAGTGGTTAAATGCTGGTACTGCAGCCACAACATTGTGAGTTTGACCCAGCAGGGCCCCAGGCTGTCAGCCTTCCATCCTTCTGAGGTCGGTAAAATGAGTACCCAGCTTATTGGGGGCAATTCGCTAACACATTGTAAACAACTTGGAGAGTGCTTAGCACTATAAAGCGGTATAGAAATGTAAGTGCTATCATTGCTATTGCTATAATTACATTAAGTAAATATATTAGAATCCTCATTCAGCATTTTGGAAAATGGTCCAATCTAACTGATGTTGAGATTGGCAGTCTGGAGATTTGTCTCTCTTAGATTGATGATTAATTTTTTAAAAAAATTAAATGTTATAACTTTGTCAGAATTGGATGGAATTTGAAGACTTGTTCTCCTGGAGTTTGTTATACATAGGAAGGGGAAGCCAAGCATAGTCAGACTTGCATTCTAGATTTAAGAAAGCTGATTTCAGAAAACTTACAGAATTACGATGGGGCTATCCATGGTCAGAAAGACTAAAAGATAAAGGAGTTCATGAAGGATGGGAGTTTCTAAAAAGTAAGATATTGAAGGCACAACTTCAAACAGTTTCAATGAGGAGGAAAAATGGGAGGTGTCTAAAGAAGCCAGGATGGATGTTGAAAGAACTCTCAACTGAGCTAAAACATATAAAGGACATGTACAAGAAATGGAAAAAGGGGGAAATCACCAAAGAAGAATTCAAGCAAATAGCCAGCTCATGTAGGGGGAAAGTCAGAAAAGCCAAAGCTCAGCTGGAGCTCAGGCAAGCTAGAGAGGTTAAAAACAATAAAAACGGCTTTTTTGGGGTATGTCCGTAGCAAAAAGGAGAACAAGGAAATTGTAGGGTCGCTGCAGGGAGAAGATGGTGAAAGGCTAACAGGGGACAAAGAAAAGGCAAAGCTACTCAACACCTTCTTTGCTTCAGTCTTCTCCCAAAGTGGGAACAGTACTCAACCTGGGGAAGATGGACCAGATGATGCAGTAGAGGAAATACAGCAGAGAACTGGTAAAGAGGTACTTCAGGAATACTTGGCCAGTATAAATGAGTTCAAGTCTCCAGGGCTGATGAACTTCATCCAAGGGTATTAAAAGAACTAGCAGAAGTAATCTCAGAACCACTGTCAATAAACTTTGAGAATTCCTGGAGAACAGGAGAGGTCCCAGCAGACTGGAGGAGGGCAAATGTTGTCCCCATCTTTAAAGGGGGGGGGAGAAGACCCAAATAATTACTGCCCAGTCAGCCTGACATCAATACTAGGAAAGATTCTAGAGCAGATCATTAAACAGACAGTCTGTAAGCACTTAGAAAGGAATGCTGTGATCACAAAAAGTCAACATGGATTTCTCAAACACAAGTCATGCCAGACTAATCTCATCTCTTTTTTTAATAGAGTTACAAACTTGATAGATGAAGGGAACACAGTGGATGTAGTGTATCTTGATTTTAGTAAGGCTTTTAACAAGATCCCCCATGATAGTCTTCCAAAAAAGTTAGTAACCTGTGGGCTGGACAATGCAATTGTTAGGTAGATTTGTAATTGGTTGACAGACCAAACCCAAAGGGTAGTCACCTATGGCTCCTCTTCGTCCTGGAGAGAAGTGACCAGTGGGGTGCCACAGGGTTCTGTCCTGGGCCCAATGCTATTCAACATCTTTATCAAAGACTTGGATGAGGGAATAAAGGCTATGCTTATCAAGTTTGCAGATGACACCAAATTAGGAGGGGTAGCTAATACCCCAGAGGAGAGGATCAGAATCCAAAATGACCTCAACAGATTAGAAAGCTGGGCCAAAACTAACAACATTAATCTCAATAGAGAGAAATGTAGGATACTACACTTGGGCATTAAAAATGAAATGCACAGATATAGGATGGGTGACACCTGGCTTGATGGCAGTACATGCAAAAGTGATCTAGGTGTCTTAGTGGACCACAAGCTGAACATGAGTCGGCAGTGTGATGCAGCAGCTAAAAAAGCCAATGTGATTCTAGGCTGCATTAATAGGAGTATAGTGTCTAGATCAAGGGAAGTAATAGTGCCACTCTATTCTGCCTTGGTCAGACCTCACCTGGAATGCTGTGTCCAGTTCTGGGCACCACAATTCAGGAAGAATATTGAGAAGCTGGAATGTATCCAGAGAAGGGCGACCAGGATGGTGGGAGGCCTGGAAGCCATGCCCTATGAGGAGTGGCTTAGGGAGCTGGGCATGTTTAGTCAGGAGAAGAGAAGGTTGAGAGGAGACATGGTAGCCATGTTTAAATATTTTAAGGGCTGTCATACTGAGGATGCAGCAAGCTTGTTTTCTGCGACTCCAGGAAGAACTTCCTGACAGTAAGAGCTGTTAGGCAATGGAATACACTGCCTCAGATTGTGGCAGAGTCTCCATCTTTGGAGGTTTTTAAACAGAGTCTGGATAGCCATCTGTCAGGAGTGCTTTGAGTGGGTATTCCTGCATGGCAGGGGATTGGACTGGATGGCCCTTGTGGTGTCTTCCAACTCTATGATTCTGCGATTCTATGTGGGGAAAGGACAGCTATGGCTGGCAGTTGAGGTTTGGAAGGTGAGGGAGGACAAGTACCTAAACTGTGGTCACACCTGGGCACACCCAGAGAATCTCATGCCCTTCCTTTCTTCCTACCTTTAGAATTGGGCCAATAAAACATCTGGCTTCATGAGCCATCTTTGAAGGGAAGCTCAGGAAATTACCTTGGATTTTACAACTCAGTGTTACCTTCCTATCTGAAGTTTCTTTCATGTAACATCACATCCCTAGGCTAAGAACTCCTTTGATCTCAGTGATTGAGTGTATCAACAGACAAATGGTTAACTGTGTACGTGACATAGAGCCTATATAACCTGTAAGCCCTGGACAAAGAAAAAAGGTTCTGCTCATTAAGGAGAAGCTTCTGCTCATTTTCATCATGTCTCTCTGTTGCTTGCTATAACTACCAGCCTGCCTGCATTGCTTTGACTGAGATGCAGTGTTCATTGTTCTCTCCAAATATCTTTCTGTTAGCATGCAAACTCTGAATAAAATCTCTTTAGCATTTTGCCTCTGGTTCGTGATGCTTCCTTGTTACTTGCTGTAACACTAAATTCAGTTTTATGGGACTTAGTCCTACTCCATGATCTGTTCAGGAGTTACAGGAGCCCCATCCTGGATCCGATCTGGTAACCCTTGATGTATAGAACACCCGCTGCCTCTCCAGAGTAATGCTACTGTTTTTTCCCCTCTCCCATAATTTCCTTCCTCTCTCATCCTTTTTTCCATGCCTTGAGTTATGTATCTCCTCATAGGCATCCTTTACAGAGGATGCTACTATTCCTCCTCTTGGCCTACTCTGTTGAACTGATTGTACACCTCAGTTGCTCACTGCATCTCTGAGTCTCACTGGTTTCAGTAATCAGATCACAGTTGCTCCCTTGGGCAACTATTGGAGCCTGTATTTTGATTTCACTTTATCACCTCCTTTTGCAAGTATTGGTCCAGCCTTTTAATGGTGAAGTAGCATGGTGTATGTTGTTGTTTCAGCTCCTTATATGTGGTCATTGCTTGCAGCCAGTTGTCCTGAAGCACTGGCTGAGCCAAGGTCACTGTTAAGTTCTCTGTACAAAACCCATCTTGCTGAAAGCAACACCTTGAAAAGCTGCACAAACACCTTTCCCAAGAAAATTCGTTGTGTGCCTTCAAGTTGTTTCCAACTTCTGGCAACCCGAAGGAAAACCTGTCATAGGGTTGTTGCTTTTTTGAGGCTAGAAGTGTGTTACTCACCCAAGGTCACCCAGTGGGTTTTCAGGGCTGAGCAAGGATTCAAACCCTGGTCTCCAGAGTCATAGCCCAACACTCAATCCACTACTCAATGCTGGCTCCAAAAAAATACTAGTCTTTAAATGCTAGGCTTTCCCACGAAAATGCTAGGTGAAGAAAATGCACCCCCCAGGGTTGCATTTCTTTAGTGCCCCACCTTCCCCCTCCACCAAAAAGTTATTTTTCCTCAAAAAAAACACATTTTTTTCCCTGAATACCCATGGAAGGGATGGGGACGATTTTTTCAAGTAAAGCTGTTATAGGCCCAAGAGAGGCCTTTTTTCCCAACAGAAAATGGGCCAGACATTGACTTCCATATCACTTCTGGGAGATTATCAGATGCGGCAAAAACTGAGTCCATTAACTCCATTAACTCTGCAGAGGGGTGGTGCAAATAGGTGGGGGAATCTTGCCCTTCCCAGGCAAAAGCAACCTGCTACAACCTCTCCTAGCTTGTCTGTTCTTCCTCATTAATACCTTTTGTCATTGTGACCACTCTCTTATGTTGCTTGGGCACACGTGTGCTGGTTTTCTTGTCTGGAATATTGGAGGGTACACATCTCAAGATTTTGCTGAATATATAGGCCAGGTCTTAGGAGATTTTCAGACAGGCAAAAATCGCTCCTTGCCGCGCGAGCAGCCTCCCGAAACTGCTGCGCGGCAAGGGTCTTCTTCGGACGACGCTGTGCCTCTGGCGAAACCGTCCGTGTCACTTCCGTGAAGCTTGGGACGGCTCCGCGTCATATTTCAATCACGGGCAGCCTCCGTGCTTGAAATATGACGCGGAGCCGTCCCAAGCTTCACGGAAGTGACACGGACGGTTTCGCCAGAGGCACAGCGTCGTCCGAAGAAGACCCTTGCCGCGCAGCAGTTTCGGGAGGCTGCTCGCGCGGCAAGGAGCGATTTTTGCCTGTCTGAAAATCTCCTTAGTGTACAGATTGGGACAATTATTTCTTCCTTCTAATAAGGAATACCCTCCATATTTTTTTCCTCCAATGGGGAATACTTATAGATTATAGATTGGTGGCAAAATGACAGCAGCTTTGACATCGATAAGATTGGTAAGGGGAAGACATTCCATAACCAGTACTGTTCCCTGATTATTGTTACCAAGGAAATTGAGTGACGCTGTGACTGTACCCTACCACCACCACCCCATTCATAACTGCACATAGTGGACAATTTTGGGGTCATGCTGGCTGTACAATGTTTGGGGTTAAGTTGACTGGAGGACAGTTGAGGTCACAATGACCTGAGACATGCCCAGAATAATAATGGTGAGAAAGCCCTTATAGGATTATGCAGAAAATGCAGACCAGACGTTACCAGATGTGTGCTCATCCTTTTAACATGCAACCAATTACTTTTCCTCAACCCATACCTTACAGAAATCTCTCCTATACCCCCTTCCTGTCTGAACATTAAGAGGTTGTAGCGGAACCATCAATGTTTTGTCTCTACAGAGCTAATGCAGTCAGGTCAGTATTGAACCCTTTGTCTGCCCCGTGAGAAAGCCATGCAGGCTTTGTCTTAATCGGAGTGCCCCTTTCAGGGTATGAAACATGGTATAAATATCCTAGCTCAGACCCCAATCATGTGTGTTACAGACAGATCCAACCATTCTGCCGGACTCCTCTGTACCACCTTGAGATGCTGACTCGCACATCCTCCAGATAAACATGCTGCTATTATACAGAAACACCCTGCCTGAAACATGGCAGGCTTGATTCCCTCTGACGAGGAAACTATATCTGCAAGATTCTTCCATTTCTGAAATAAATGGAAGAAATATTTGGAGGTTTCTACTGTTTGGCATTCTAAGCTAGAAAGTGAATAGCATAAAATCTGCCATACCTATCTAATACTCGGCAGGCACAATCTCCTCCTAGGAGAACAGAATCATAGAATCATAGAGCTGGAAGAGACCTCAAGGGCCATCCAGTTCAACCCCCTGCCATGCAGGAATACACAAGCAAATCATTCCCAACAGATGGCCATCCAGCCTCTGTTTAAAAACATTCAGAGAAGGAGACTTCACCACACTACGAGGCAGTGTATTCCACTTCCAAACAGCTCTTACTGTCAGGAAGTTCTTCCTAATGTTTAGGTGGAATCTCTTTTCCTATAGTTTGAACCCATTGCTCCGTGTCCTAGTCTCTGTAGCAGCAGAAAACAAGCTTGCCCCATCCTCAGTATGACAGCCCTTCAAATATTTAAACATGGCTATCATGTCACCTCTCATCCCTATAGACAAATTAACAAATAAGAGAATTTTTATATTTTACTATCAAACCCTACTGTACTGGTGTCCCATCCTATCTGTTTAATATAAATTATAAATGGTTTTTAGATTTTCAAATAGTCATGTGATGGTTTTCTTTTCACTAAATTAGTTAATTTATCCAGTTTAGCCAATTTTATTGTTTTTTCTATCCAGTCTATGTAAGTTAGAATTTCCTTGGATATCCATTTTCTTGACAAATTGAGCCATGCTGCCATTATTAAATAGCTTATTAAATTTATGTTTTCTTTTTCCCTTTTATCATCTATGTTTATCATATTTAATAAATATAATTCTGGTCTCAAGCCTATTTCAAATCCTTTATTTTTTTCTATTTGGTTATTCATTTTAAACCAATATTTTCTAATTCTTTTGCATTTCCACCACAGATGAAAAAAATGTTCCTGTCTGTTCTCACATTTCCAACATAAATTTGTTGTGTCTTTCTGCATTTTCCACCAATTTACTTGGGGGTCGTTTCCACGGCAAAATAAATCCTCAAACAATGCGACAAGAAGGCTGATAGTTCCCACGCATTTCGAAGCAACAGCGCCTTTTTCAGAAGGAGGGGGTGCAAAAAACCCGTAAGTCCCGCAGTATCAGCTTTTGCTAGTTTTCCAAACTTTTTTGATTAAGTTCGCAAAAATGCGCATAATTTGTCATGGGAACTAATGATCATATACCTTTTCGAATTACTGTGAGCAGAGCTGAATCCTGATTGGTTGGAGTGACCATTGTGCTTTATCCGAATAGACTGAGAGGTTGGAGAGAAGAAATTCACCCTCCTTCTGCTTACAAATTTGCTCTGAGCCCTTCCTGTTTGTTTCAAACACAGGCTTTAGGGGTTGGGAAAATGATCGGGAGGAGGACCCCATGCTTCGCTGCTGTGAGAGTGTGTGTGTTTGTGCATTTGTCTATGCGAGCGAAACAGACTATCGCATGTTCGTCCTTTTGTTTGTCTGTGCTTTCATTCACTTGCCTGCATTCAAGGCTTCAAACAATCAGGAATGAGGCAAGCTTCTGTGGTGTGTGTGTTTGTGTGTGCGCGCATGAAGGGAAGGGAAGCAGTCCGCTCCAGCACGCTTTTGCTTGTTCGTCTTTTCATTCACTCCTTTCTTTGTAGAAGCCTTTCGGGGCTGGGGAACGGGGGGGGGGGTTGACAGATCTCACTTTCGATTGCTTGTTTGTTTGTACTTTTTCTTCCCTCTCATTATTTATTCCATTCACTTGCCTGCATTCAAGGCTTCAAACAATCAGGAATGAGGCAAGCTTCTGTGGTGTGTGTGTGTGTGTGTGTGCATGAAGGGAAGGGAAGCAGTCCGCTCCAGCATGCTTTTGGTTGTTCGTCTTTTCATTCACTCCTTTCTTTATAGAAGCCTTTCGGGGCTGGGGAAGATGGGGGGAGTTGACAAATCGCTCTTTCGATCTTTTGTTTGTTTGTTATTTTCTTTCCTCTCGTTATTTATGGTCTCCATGACCCCCTCCTTGCTCCCTCCCCGCCTCCTGACTGGCTTTAATCATCTGGAGGCGATCCCCCCCCCCTTTGCCTGTGTGTACTATACGGAAAGCAGAATTCCTCATCTTTCGAAATGCTGGGGAGTCATGTGATTTATGCTCTTCTCATGCGAAAGAACAGTAATCCGGAATCTTGCAAACTTTTTCCTGTCGTGGAACCGGCCCTGGTGTTATAAACTACCTAAACATCGTTTTATAAAAGTTTTCTTTAAGACTGTAGCAACAAGTGAATTTCAGGCCCTTCTTCCAAATATCTTCCCACTGATCCAAGTATATATTATGATCTAAATCTGATGCCCAACTAATCATGCAATGTTTTATTTGCTCATCTTCTGTATTATATCTCAATAATAATTTGTACATTTTACTAATTAGATTATCATTATCTGTACATAACATTTTTTAAAATTCCTCAAACTGGGAGTCCCTTAAGTCTTCTCTGACTCTTGCTCCTAATTGATAATTTAGCCACTGTATTTGAGATCCCTCATTTTTAAAATCTTGCCAATCTTTAAGTTTCCATTCCATTTTTCTCTCTAGTAAATTCCTATATGTAAACCAATCATAGTCTCTTAATTCACATTTGCAAAAAGCTTCCTGCAGTAATAACCAACCAGGTATTTTAGAATTTAATCTTCCTTTGTATTTTAGCCAAATACTTAATAGAGACTTTCTTATAATATGATTTTTGAATTCTACATTTATTTTAACTTTACCATCCCATAAGTAACAATGCCAACTCATCCTTAATTCATGACCTTCTAATTTTAAGTCTTTTTTATTTTCAAGTGTAATCCATTGTTTTAAACAAGTTAAACATTGTTTTAAACAAGTTAACCAAGAAGCTGTTCAAAATATAGTTTCAAATTTGGCAATCCTAGTCCCCTCTTTCCCTTGCATCTGTTAATATTTTCCATTTAATTCTTGGTTTTCTACCTGCCCGTATAAATTTTGATAATTCTTTTTGCCATTTAGTAAACACCATATTTGAAGAAATAATTGGGATAGTTTGAAATATAAACATTAACCTGGGTATCACATTCATTTTGATAGCTGATATTTTCCCCATCAATGATAACTTTACATCTTTCCAATAAAGGACTTGAATTTTACTGCCCTTTGTCTCAATCCCCACATGGTCAAAATGGTTGGGAGCAGCCTCTGCCTTCATTATATCCCTCAACTGAACAACAGCGCAAACAACATTTTGGGGCTTGACTACAAAGGCAATTTACCCTATCTTGTCCCTGTCTTAGAGCCCTGCAGTCCTGACAATGGAGGGCTTTGCCCCATTCTGCCCCCAGGCAGTCCTCCCCACCACTGGGGCAGATATGGGGCTCAAACAAGACTAAGATGGGGCAGGGCCCTTTAGCACTTTTTTTTTTAATGACTGGTTTAATCCATTCCCACTGGGAGGGAACATCTCAGGCCCCGCATGTCCTCAGGAGCCCGTCCCAGCAGGCTGGCCCATTGATTCAGTTGCTAGTCTGCATTGTTCTTTCCAAAGCAGGAGAGCATCCTTCAGCATGTGACCAAAGCTGGTCACATACAGGGGGGCTTGGTCACACATTGCGAGCCAGCTTCCTCACTTGTGGGAGAGCCAGGGAGATGACATCAGTGACAGCATGCCCATCTTGACTTCCTCCCATTTTGTGGAGGGAACGGGTGAGGAACGGGTCTGATCCACGGCCAGGATATGCCAGCAGGGAACCAGCATATCCTGACTTGTGTAGATGAGCCCTAAGACAAAATGTACGCCTGTGACTCCAACATTATCACTTTTCTCTCCTTATTTTTAAACATTTTTTCTCTGATGAAGAAGCCAGTAGAGCTTGCAAGGCTTGCATCATGTGTTTTTTGCATTTTGGTTGGCCAATACAGGTATCACTATTTGGTGGACATTGGATTTTGTTATGTAAAGGATAGGTACATCAGGAGGAAATCCTTCACCTAGAACATCTAAGGCAGGCTGAGAACATCTGGGCAAAACATTTAGGAGAGTGAAACAACAATATCACTGCTGTAGACATCCAAGCCAGACTGAAGAGTGGGAAGATGCTTCCCTTCTACCTCTTGATGTGGGGTTGGGGAAGATGGAGGGAACTGAGAGAGAATCAAGGAAATCTACAGTCTCTCCTGTCCTCACTTGCATTACCCCTTCCCATACTTATGCTAGAGAATGTCTCCCCTCTGTGAGACCTCTTCAAAAGCTGCAGTTTTTAAAGAGATCTGACAGCAGGCTGAAATTTGATTAAATTATTTGTTCCTCCTGTTGGAATGAATAATTTAACACTGTACTTTCCTTGTCTAAAATATTTGAACTGGCAGAAAGCAGGGAGGTGACTAGAGTGCCTACATGAAAAAGATGATGGGGGTTGGAATCCTGTTGGTGACATATGCATGAGTAAGTTCTCTTACACATGCAGTTGTACTTTTTTGGCTATTATGAAATGGGTGTATTCAGTTCATGGTTGCATAAGCTGAGTTTTACAAGTGTAACCATTTTACATGGCCTTAACTCCTATTGCTCATCCCAGCTCCATTAAATCAATTGGATTTATCTATGTGTTGAATCTCCATTCAATCACTGATTGAATGGACTAACCAACAGGATGCGGGCCAAGAATATGCATTTGTCACTGCTTTCAACATATTTTCTTCACTGAGAGTGCAAAAACAGCCAATGTGCATTCCCTCTTGCACAATGAGACGCTAAGCAGGCACATTGATATATATACACTTAGTTGCACAATGTCAATATTCAGTGTAAGGGATGGGCACGACCACTATAGAACTACAGGAGAGTAGGTTTACATTATGTAAGAACAAGGTAGGATCTGGGCCCGGGCTCTTGCACCATAGCTTTACAGAAGAGGGAATAGCTAAACTCTTAAACCACGTTCTGACCCACCAAAAAAAAAAGACTCATCAACATTAGGAGGAACTTCCTAACAATAAGAGTTGTTCGGCAGAATGCACTGCCTGGGAGTGTGGTGGAGCCTCCTTTCAGGATTTTTAAACAGAGGCTGAATGGCCATCTGTTGGGAATGCTCTGACTGGGTATTCCTGCATGGCAGAATGGGGTTGAACTAGATGGCCTTTGTGGTCTCTTCCAGCTCTATGATTCTATGATTCTATAAGCAAATCTAAAGATATCAGTTGGAAAGGGATCTTCTGAGGAAGCAGACAAGTCTCTGAAAGTGTATGCTACAATTTCTTTCTCAGGGCTTCTCTATATGGTCAATATACCCCATCTTCCCCCCATCTTAGAACCGTGTAGTCCTGATGATGCAAGGCTTTTGCCCTGTTCTGCCTCCGGGCACTCTTCACCACTGACGGGGCAAATACAAGGCTCAGATGGGGCAAAGACAAGGTAGGGCCTGATAAATCATGGCAAAAGAATACCTGGGAAAATCCGTTCCCACTGGCAAGAAAAGGATTGGGCCCTAGGAGTCATGTCACCTCTTCACCTTCTCTTCTCCAGGCTAAACATACCCAGCTCCCTAAGCTGCTCCTCAAAGGACATGGCTTCCAGACCTCCCACCATTTTGGTCACTCTCCTCTGGACACGTTCCAGCTTCTCAATATCCTTCTTGAATGTGGTGTCCAGAACTGGACACAGTATTCCTGGTGAGGCCTGGAATACTACATGTGCGAGGATACGCTGGCTCTCCACGTGCATAACCTGGGCACAGATCAGGCCCATTCCTCCCTTGTTAACTCTACAAGATGGGCTGGAGTCCAAACAGGCATGCCGGCACGTCACTGCAGTTGCTGCCACCACCATCTCCCTTGCTCTTTCAGAAGCAAGCAAGCCAGCCAGCAACATGTGACCAAGGCCCCTTGTATGTGACCAGCCTTGGTCCCATGCTGTGGAACTCCTTACTGGATTCTGGATCCTGGATCTGGAAGAGCAAGGCAAACCAGCAGCTGAAGCAACTGGTCAGTGTGGACTTCTATTTATTTTTATTTTATTTAGTTAGTTATTTATACCCCGCTCTTCAACCACAAGACTATCAGAGCGGCTTACAAATTGGTTTAACCAATAGCAATTTACACATCTACACTGCATTAAACAGTTTCCAATGTGTGTTAGCTAACCATGTTTAAATATTTGAAGGGATGTCATACTGAGGATGGAGCAAGCTTGTTTTCTGCTGCTCCAGAGACTAGGACATGAAGCAATGGACTCAAACTCCAGGAAAAGCGATTCCACCTAAACATTGTTAGGAAGAACTTCCTGACAGTAAGAGCTGTTCAACAGTGCAACATGCTGCTTCTAAGTGTGGTAGAGTCTCTTTCTTTGGAGGTTTTTAAACAGAGGCTGGATAGCCATCTGTCGGGAATGCTTTGATTGGGTATTCCTGCAGTGCAGGGGGTTGGACTGGATGGCCCTTGTGGTCTCTTCCAACTTTATGATTCTATATTTCTACTCCCAGGTCAGTCTTTTTAATTAGAAGTATTGCTAGAACCAGAGGGGCCTAGTGGTTTGAATGTTGGACTAGGACTCCGGGAGACCAAACTCTTGGATTATAATATAGTAATAGTGGTTTAACTAACAATTTGCTGATCTTTCATCCTGATAGTCAAAATCTGCTTTCTCCTTCTCCCTAATGGTAGGACTAGGACTAGAATGTTGGACTAGGAGTCCATTTACACTACAGAGCTATAGTGCTATTATTCCCCTTTAACTGCCACCGCTGCTTCCTATGGAATCCTGGGATATGTAGTTTGGTGATACACTGGAGTTCTCTGGCTGAGAATTTTAAACACCCCCTCCCTAAACTGTAAATCCCAGGATTCCATAGAGTGAAACCCTTGCAGTTAAAGTGGTATCAACGTGCTGTAATTGTGTACATATTGTGAAAGGCCTCTAGGACTCCGGGAAACCTGGGTTCAAATTCCTGCTCCGCCATGGAAACCCACCTTGGGCAAATCACATTCTCTCAGCCTCAAGAGGAAGACAATGGAAAAACCCCTTTGAATAAATGTTGCCAAGAAAATCCAATGATAGGTGTCGCCTTAGGGTCACCATAAATCAGAAACAACTGAAGCACACAATATGCACAATGAGAGATAGTTGCAGAGTTACCTGACAATAATATACAACAATTCCCTCCTTTCCAGTTTAAGCCACATGGACTCAGACAGCATGACCCAAACAGAACATTATGAAGCTGTGCCTTAATTCATCATGGGAGGGAACACATCGTTCAGAAGCAGAGCACATGGTTTTCACATAAACAGCCCAGGTTCTACTCCCAATATCTCTAAATCAGGCTGGAAAAAGGCTCCCTTTGAAATTATGCTGTCAGTAAAAACAACCGTGGCTGAGCTGTCAGACTCTGACCCAGTACAGAGAGCTCCCAATTTACCTTCAATTTCCATACAACCAACTGACATACTTCTGTAGACTTAGTTTTGCACCCATACGCCACTAGTTGCTGCCCAAAACACTAGTGTGATGCAGTCACCAATGAATAAACTGTCAAATAATAGAATTACAGTATAGAGTTGGAAGAGACCACTAGGGCCATCTAGTCCAACCCCCTGCCCTGCAGGAATACACAGTCAAAGCATTCCCAGCTCTGATTGCACTCGTTAAGTGTGGAAAAGTGGTTTGAGCATTTGGACTACAGCTCTGGAGGCTAGGGATTGAATCCCCACTCAGCCATGGAAACCCACTGGTGGCACTGGATTACCTTTGGCAAGTCACACCCTCTCAGCCTCAGAGGTAGGCAAAGGCAAGCACTCTCCTGAACAAAACTTGCCAAGAAAACCTCATGATAGATTTACCTTAGGGTTGCCATGAGACAGAGGGAAGGAGGCCCTTTTTTGGGAGAGGAGGAGGGGGGTGTCCATCTTCCTCCCCATCTCCTTTGCTGGAGGGAGGGCCCCCCTTCCTTCCCTTCCCCTTTGCTGCATGGGGGTGTGGGTCTCCCTCCCTCCCTGGGGCTGCTTGGCTTGGCTTTGCGGCAGCGGCAGGGCTGGGCCACAATGGTGGCATCGGTGGCATTGGGGAGGGTGGCCAAGGGCAGCTGGGGGAGGCAAAGAAGAGGAGGAGGAGGAAGAGGAGATGGCGGAGGTGGTGGCAGCGGCAGCACTAGGCGTGCCCTCCTTCCCTCCCGGCCACAGAGAGGAGCTGCGGAGAAGTCAGCAGAGAAAGGCCGGAGCTTGCGGGTACCAGAGGGGAGACGCCCCATGGGCATTGGCGTTGGCGGCGGCTCCATCGCCATCCTCCTCCTTCTCCTTTCCCCTCCCTTTGTTGTGGTGGCGGTGGCAGTGGGGAGCACATGCTGGTGTTCACGGATCCCGGAATCGCCACTGCTGCAAGTTGGGGCTCTGCGTGAGGCCGCGCCCCCCCCCCACATGACAGCCCTCCCCGCAAATGCTGATGCTGCGGGTTCCTTAAACCTGTCCTGCCCACCACCCACCCGCCCTTCACGAAGCTGCGATCAGGACCCCGATCGCAGCTTCGTGAAGGGCTGGTGGGTGGTGGGTGGAGGGGAGTTTTCCAGGCCCCACCTGACCTTCCCGAAGCCCCGATTGGGACCCTGATCGCAGCTTCGTGAAGGGCGGGTGGGTGGTGGGTGGAGGGGGGCTTTCCTATAGAGAAAGAGCTACTGGCTGCTAACTCCTCCCTCTGCCTCTCATGGGCTTGTATTTTTGAATGGCCCAAACCTCTTGAGTCCTGGACAATGATAAAAACAAATGATACATTACAAAATCTCTACTGACCAGACAGTGGCTATAATATCTGTTGCTAAATTTAATGAACTTTGTGTGATTCTGGGCTCAGCACCAGCGCCTGGCGATCCCGCAGCCTTTGATGCTCAGAATTTTAGAATACTCCAGAATAGATCTGGCTTGTTCCAGTCTGAGTGGGTGGTGCCATTCTTAGGGCTGGTTTGGCCATGGGTGGCAGTAGGGATGTGCTCATTTTAATGACTTGTTGCTGCAAAGGAGAATAAACCATTCAAGCAGTTTTCTCCCTGTCCTGGGGACAGCTTTGAAAACTGCAGTTTTGGAAGACTTTCTCATGTAAGGTGGAAAGTCTTCCACTTTTTTCTGTCTTTCCTGACTCCTCCATGTTGTGGCCTGGGGAGGGGGAAACAACTTAGTGTGGATCACCACTGCTGGCTATGTCAGAGTATAACCAGCAACAGCAACCCTCAGTGGGCTGCCCCTCCTTCCCCAGCCACTCCATGGACCTGTCCAGGATGGGTGGGCAGCAGCTAAACAAGAATTATCACAAGCTATGTTCAGATAACAAGGGCACAAGGATACAGGCTTTCTCCAGGATTCTCCAAAGATCTTGGATGATTACATCATTATTGTACATTTGGCTATCAGAACATAGGTGGTGATGATCCTTGGCTTCCCCCCATCTCCCCTTGGCCATACATGGCTGGAAGAGGAGGGTACAGGAAAAAGTTGTACCTGTGCTAGTGGGTTGGGAGTAGAATCATAGAAACACAGAATCATAGAGTTGGAAGAGACCACTAGAGTCATCCAGTCCAACTGCATTCTGCTATGCAGCAATACACAATCAAAGCACCCCTCGCAGATGGCCATCCCGCCTCTGTTTAAAGAAGGTGATTCCACCACACTCCAAAGCAGTGTACAAGTTGACCCCACATATCCAAGGATTTGGTATCCACAGTTTCACTTATCCACATCCCAAGAAATATCTTCTCTCTAGGCAATTCTAAGTCCTCCAATGGGATTCTATGGTCAACGTCTGACGTTCATCTCATTGAAAATAATAGGGTTCCCTATTATCCATGGTTTCAGGTATCCATGGGGGGTCTTGGAATGTATCACCTCTGAATACTCAGGTTGATTTGCACTCCACTGTCAAACAGCTCTTACAGTCAGGAACTTTCCTTTTCCTGTAGTTTGAGTCTATTGCTCCATGTCCTAGTCTCTGGAGCAGCAGAAAAGAAGCTTGCTCCATCTTCAATATGAATCCTTTCAAGTAAAACAAAATCCACAACCCACAAAAAGTGGATAAATAAATAAAGTGGCTAATACCTTTATTAGCCAACCAAACACAAAACACATGATGCAAGCTTTTGAAGCTCTACTAGATTCTTCATCAGACAAAAGATGTTAAAAAAAGAAAAGAAAGAAAAGTGACAATGTTGGAGTCAGAGGAAATGTTGTTTCAGATGTTTCTTGTGTTGTTGTTCAAGTGAGGGTCACTCCTACTTCCTGGCCAAGTGGAATTGAGACAAAAGACAATAACATTTAAATTCTTTTACAGCAGTGAGGAACTTCTCTGGCAAGCAGCATGTGCCTGTCCCTTTGTGAAGCAAAGAGCTCCTTTGTTTAGGCAGAGATCATTGGATTTTGCAAGAAGTCTCTGTACTGCTGCATCTGGAAACAACTTTTAGGTGCTGTATAGGTAAAACTAGCCTGTTATAGTCCAAAAGAGAAGCCCTATATTTGTTGGAGGCAAAAACCTCAGAGAGTTAGGATATTATCAGACAAGGCAAAAAAGGAATCATAAGGACGCCTAATGATAGCAAAAGGGTGCGCATACCGCACAATGTCACCCTTTCACAATCACATCCTGTTAAAAAAAATGTTCTTTTTTATTGACAACTCAAGCCATCAATTGGTCCCCGTGGCGCTTTTGTGCCGGCATTGCCAGTGTTCGAACTGTCAAGCCATTGTACTCAGGTGAATGCAGTATCAATGTCCAGTCCGGCAAGAACACTTCCGGGTGAGATTGCAACATCCAGGTAGGAGATGCATTTTTTATGACCCTCCCCAATTTACTTGGAAGTTTTTAAGTCTGTTTCTGTGCTTTTTGAAACTTTTTGAGTGTTCTTTTTGTTTTTATTTTTGAATTTCCCGTGCTAGGTATTCTCATGAGAATATGTGGGATTTCAAACAAGGAAGTGAACGGAACTCTCTTCATTCCTCATTCATTGCCAGGAAGCCTTTTGCCAAGATTAGAGGTAAGTGTGGCATGAATAGTTTTTTAGTGCAACCTACAAGACACTGGAACTTTAAACTGTATAATATATATATATGGAACATATATATATAATATTGACCATATAATCCACTATACAAATATGAAGACCAACAAAACAGTGTTACAATCTCTCTCTGGCTTTTCTTCACAAATGAAGATTCAGGAAGGACTCATCCTGCGCTTTCTGCAAGTGTGCTGATGACTAAAAAGGCCAATCTGAGATAAACAAGTCTGGTTGCAGAAAGCACAGCAGAAGGTCTTCTTGGGTGATGTTTCCAGGTTGTGATTCTTTCTGCGTTGTTGTTTCTCTTCAAGACTTTTTCGGCGTGAGTTCTCAAATAAGGCTGCAGCATTGTGGATAGTGAGTCTCCATGCCTCCCGATGTGAGGCCAGGGCGGACCATTGTTGGTGATCAATTTGGCCAAGCCTGAGATGTTGTTTCAGGGAGCCCTTGTATCGCTTTTTAGGAGCGCCCCTCTTACGCTGACCTGTGGCAAGTTCATCGTAGAGTAGTATTTTTGGGAGGCGATGGTCCTCCATCCTAGAAACGTGCCCTGCCCAGCACAGCTGTGTTCTCAATATCATGGCCTCAATGCTGGTGATCCCTGCTTGCTCAAGGGCAGCAACATTCGTCACATAGTCAGTCCAGTGTATATTTAAGATTGTACATATAAAGACTTTGTTAATAAAGGTTATTACAATTATTGTGTTACTTCACAATTGTTTAGCTATGTTATTACAAAAGTACTATGTTATTACATAAGTAACAAAAGCTTCAGTACTGTAATGGATTGTACCCAGCAATTCCAAAACAACTATGCTAAATCAAAATGTCTTATCTGTGAGGATTATCTTTGTTAGGATGTCCTGTTTGTGGAAGTTCCCAAATATGCTAAGCCAGGGTGTTTTATCTGTAAAGGCTTTGTTGTTGGGACATCTTGTTTGTAAGAATTTCCCCCTACGGTGCATCCGGACCTTTTTTAAAAAACCGTTTCGGCCACAGAGCCTTCTTCAGGGATTTTTTATCTATTAATGATATAATTTTTAGTGAATAAAATTGTTATGATACAAACTTATTATTTTGCCCTTAACTAAAGCCCAGTTACCTTACCTCCATGCAGTGTGAAGATGTCACAAACTTTTTTTTGCCTTTATGCTTCTATAGCTATTAAACAATAAATATAAAAGTTTAGTTACTTAAGCTTTTTATATTATTATTTAATATTACTTAGCAATAAAGTCTGAATTTTAATAATTCTTTTGCAGAAAAAAAAAGCCAAAATTATGCCGGCAAAAGAACGGGGTTTGGGTGTGTATGTCTGATAAAGTCCTTAATCTTAGGAGATTTTCAGATTGCGTTTTAGAGTGCCTAGGGCGGGAGGAGCTTTCGGGAGAGGGACGGTGATCTTGCGCAGCAGGGGGGCGTTTTCGGACGCCGTTGTCCCTCTCCCGAAACCATCCGTGTCACTTTCGTGAAGCTTCGGAAGCCGCAGAGCCATATTTTAATCACGGATGTTACCCGTGATTAAAATATGGCGCTGAGGCTTCCAAAGCTTCACGGAAGTGACACGGATGGTTTTGGGAGAGGGACAACGGCGTCCGAAAACGCCCCCCTGCTGCGCAAGATCGCCGTCCCTCTCCCGAAAGCTCCTCCCACCCTAGGCACTCTAAAACGCGGTCCGAAAATCTCCCAAGTCCATATTTCCCTCGTGTTTAGGATCCCCCTTATTGCAGCACAATGACGTATCTTCAAATCTATGGAACACATTCAGGGTAGCAAGGCAGAAGTGGCAAGTGCCTGACTTCCATGTGCACAGGCAGGGGGAACAGTGGCAAACCTGAGTGCCAGGCACTTGCTGCTTTTACCTTGTGTGCCAGCATCCTGTGGTTGACTTACATGTGTGGGCGGGGGAGGGGAGAGTGGCAGTAATCCCTAGGCACTAGGCACACATTCTTCTTGTTCCATGCTTCCTGCTGAGAGTAGAATTGTAGAACCATAGAGTTGCAAAGATAGCATTTGCCTTCTTTGCTGCAGCATCACACTACTGGCTCATGTTCAACTTATGATCAACAGTCACCTTAAGGTCTTTTTCCAGGTAGTACAGCTGAGCCAAATATCCCCCTTCCTATACCTAGTTTTTGTGGCCTAAATGTAGAATTTTGAATTCTTCTCTGTTGAATTTCATTTTATTAATTTCAGCCCAGTTTCCTAGTTTATCTAGGTCATTTGAGTTTGGTTCCTGTCTTCCAAAGTGTTAGGTACACCTCCCAGGTCAGCTGCTGCTTCCACCTTTGGAATGAAAGAGCAGAAGCGCTGCAGCCAAAGCTGGAAGAATGCATGCCTGGCACCCAGACCTTGCCTCTGCCTCTGCTGTTGCCCTGAGACCACTTTAAATTTTAAACAGGCACTTGAGCATCCGTGTTTTTTGGTATCCTCAGGGGGGTCCTGGAATCAAACCCCATTGGATACCAAGGGCCCTCTGTCTCTCTCTCTGGCTTTTCTTTGCAAACAAAGATTCAGGAAAGACTCATCCCACGCTTTCTGCAAGCGCACTGATGACTAAAAAGGCCAGTACACTGAATATATCTGTATTTATCTGTTGATGTGTTGCAAGGAAGAACACCTGCCTACACTAATTGGCATGGTGTATGGAAGAACGTGTGCTGTTTATCTCCTTAATATGAAATACTGGTAGATAAACTGCTGTTAGTGGAAGAACAAGAACAGAGGCAAGAGTGGCAGCCTCTCAGAGCAAACCAGAGCCTGTTGGAGAATCCCATTCATCCTAGTCAGATGTCCTAGGAAGATACAAAGAGAAAGCAAAGGCAGGAGAATGACTGAATTTGGGGCTTTTATGATCACTCTGCTTTTAGGCCTCTTGATCATAAATTATCTGAAACAGCTGTGGTCCAGCCGAAACTATCCTCCGGGACCTTTTCAGCTTCCCCTCATTGGAGGGATATGGCGGATGGGAGGTGGATTATCTCACGACATTCTAATTAAGGTACAGTACTTCTTTCTTTAAAGTTAATCAGCTGAAGAATAAGAAGCTTACTAAAAGGCATTGTAAATGACTTTCTATGGCAATTATATCAAACAATTACATCCTTTCTAAAAGCATTTTGCCAAGGGCTCCTGACAAAACTTTGATGTGGAAAATAAATTTGGGAAATATTCAGGGCTGTGCCCGGGCCAGTCCAATTTTGTTTGGAGTCCAATTCGGTGATTCAGATCTTAATTCAAACAGATTCAGACTCAATCTGACTAGATCGAGATGCTCATTCCAAATCAAGATTTGATAACCTGGACCACGAGATCTCACTTATCACTCTGCACTGGGGAAATAAAAAGGGCTATAACTTTTTATTTTTATTTTTTTCACAAATCTGCATAAAACCTGAAGACACCAGTAGGCTCTAAAGTGGGCATGAATGCAGCCAAATTACATATAAGTAGCTATGATGTGTTTTGTGCTAGGCAATGTTTTCTGTTCATTTAAAATAAATAAATTAAAAGCTGTTGATTGATCATTAAAGGCAATTCATGTTGCTTTCATCCTGGCACTGTTCCTCAATAGATCTGCTAAAAAGTTGCAGTTCAGTGACATGGGTAGGGCTGCATGATTCCCAGCCCTGCCCTAGTGTGTTATTCAGCTAAATCTGTTAAAGTTAAGTAAGGCTGCTGCCACACTGCAGAATTAATCCAGTTTGACACCACTTTAACTGTCATGGCTCAATTTGATAGAATTATGGGGTGTGTAGTTTTGTGAGTTATTTAGCCTTCTCTGTCAAAGAGCTCTGGAGCCACAACAAATTTACAAATCCCAGGACTCCATAGGATCATAAGATCATAGAATCATAGAGTTGGAAGAGACCACAAGTGCCATCTAGTCCAACCTCTGCCATGCAGGAACACCCAGTCAAAGCACTCCTGACAGATGGCAATCCAGCCTCTGTTTAAAAACCTCCAAAGAAGGAGACTCCACCACATGGAGCCATGATAGTTAAAGCAGTGCTAAACTGCACCCCTTCTGCAGTGTGGCAGCAGTCTAAGACCTGCAATAATGATATGATAAAGGAATGACTGTTAACAGTTTATGGTGTTTGTATTTTATGCTATCTGCTGTCCAACTGGTGAGATTCAACAAGGCAGCATAAGGAAGGTGGGGGACGTGATGAAAGGATTGTTATTATTGTGTGCCTTCAAGTTGTTTCCAGCTTATGGCAACCCTAAGGAGAACCTATCATGGCCTTCCTCTGAGGCTGAGAGAATATGACTTGAAAGAAGGTGACTTGAGAATGTTGAAACAGCTCCACTGGCTGCCAGTCTGTTTCTGTGCACAATTCACAGTGCTGGTTATGACCTATAAAGCCCTATATGGCTCAGGTCCAGGCTCTCCAGCAGACCCTATCTCCCTCTATGAACTGACCTGGGCCCTGAGATCATGAGGAGAGGTCCTTCTCTCAGTCCCACCACCATCTCAAGTACAGTTGGTGGGGACACAAGAGAGGGCCTTCTCAGTGGCTGCCCCTAGACTCTGAAACTCCCTCCTCAGGGAGGCCAGACTGGCCCCCTCCCTGTTGTCCTTCCGGCAGCAGGCCAAAACCTTTCTATTCAGGCAGGCTTTTCAAAGAACAGGCTGAGGGGTGCTTGTGGTCTTTCTTGTTGGGCTGTTTTTAAAAGCTTTTTATCTTTTTTTTTTTAAATAACACTTTTAAGTATATTTTATTCTTTTAAATATTTTGATGTTGTTTTAGTGATGTAATTGGTTTAATTCTGTTTTAATTTGCACTTTTTGTATGTTTTAATTTTGTGTGTTTTTTAAAATTGTGAGCCGCTTTGGGTCCCAGAGTTGGAAAAAATAGGGATGATGATGATAACAACAACAACAACAACAACAACAACCTAATGTCACCCAGTGGGTTTGCATGGCCAAGAGGGGATTCAAACCCTGGTCTCCAGTCTTAGTTCAATGCTCAACTCACTACACCACACTGGCCTCCTTTACCAGCAATCTAACTGGCGAGATTCCATGAGTTCTCCTGCTCCTCCTTAAGATATTTTGTGTTTCAGGCTATCATGGGAATTTTCCCTTTCAGGGCTGTATGGTTTCTCTGCCACTTTCTTCCAGAGTTCCCTTCCTTTCTCTCTTGAGGCCTAGAGGAATCCCTGAAAACTGCTGCTCTTAGAGGATTCATCAGCCCTTCCTCCTGCCTCTGGAGATGTATCCACACTGCAGAATTGTAGCAGTTTGACACCACTTTAAGTGCCTTAGCTCTGTCCTATGGAATCCTGGGATTTGAAGTTTTACAAGGTCTTTAGCCTTCTCTGCCAGAGAGTGCTGGTGCCTCACCAAACTACAAATTCCAGGATTCTGTAGGATGGAGCCATGGCAGTGAAAGTGGTGTCAAGCTGCAATAATTTTGCAGTGTGGATACGCTGTAGGTCTTGTCCTTGCTGTCTGGTTGGTGGGACTTTTATGCTTCTTTCTTGAGCAAGACTGGTTTATCTTAAAGTGCTTGACCAAGTTGCTGCTGCTGTAATGCCCTGACACTTTATGCCTGAGCATTATCTGACTAGAAAGAAGGCAGATAGAAATCCTAGAATCCACTCCCACCTTCAAGGGGTACTGATAATGCACTTGCATTTTTCTTTTTCTTTTGGTAACTCAGCCTTCCACCCTTCCATCTATCACCCACCAAAATCAAATAGGGTTAATTGGGATGGGAGGGAGAGAATATGTTTTGCTACCTTAAACACCCAGAGTTTCAGAAACAGACAAATTAACAAATAACAAGAAACAAAAGCAGAAGGGTACACAACACTACAAGCACATCACTGAAATGACCCCAAATCTAACAAGTGAGAAAACATTCCTTTGGTTGGAAATTATGTTTTCTAACTTCTGCAAAGAATATAAAAAGCCAGCTTTTGCTGTCTTTGTTTTTAACATTTGTGGATCCAAGGGGGACTCACACAAAACATGCCATGTCATCTGCACACACCCCATAAAACACATTCTAGATCAAGGGAAGTAATAGTGCCACTGTATTCTGCTTTGGTCAGACCTCACCTGGAATACTATGTCCTGTTCTGGGCACCACAATTTAAGAAGGATATTGACAAGCTGGAACATGTTCAAAGGAGGGCAACCAAAATGATGAAAGGTCTGGAAGCCATGCCCTATGAGGAGCATCTTAGGTAGCTGGTCATGTTTAGTCTGGAGAAAACAAGGTTGAGATGGGACATGATAGCCATGTTTAAAAATTTGAAGGGATGTCATACTGAGGATGGAACAAGCTTGTTTTCTGCTGCTCCAGAGACTAGGACATGGAGCAATGGGTTCAAATTACATGAAAAGAGATTCCATCTAAACATTAGGAAGAACTTCCTGACAGTAAGAGCTGTTCAGAAGTGGAATACACTGCTTCGTAGTTTGGTGGTGTCTCCTTCTTTGGAGGTTTTTTAAACAGAGGCTGGATGACAATCAGTTGGGAACGATTTGATTGTGTATTCCTGCATGGCAGGGGGTTGGACTGGATGGCCCTTGAGGTCTCTTCCAATGCTATGATTCTATGATTCTTAACACTTCTGGATCTAAGGGGGGCCCACATAAAACATGCCAAGTCATGCTGCACTCCCCATAAAACATGCCAAATCATCTGAATAAAGAAAATAAGGCCACAACTTGTATTGGTTACAGTTGCGCATAATGTCAGCATTGCCATGGAACTGGGCTCAGGCATTGACCAACCTGCCTGTTGGTCGAAGAGCCAAAACCCGGCACTTCCACCAGGTGAGACCAGGTATGATAGCTATGGGATTCCACATGGTCAGATGCCACTGTGTGTTTCCTCTGTCATTTGGGAGTGTGGTGAACTAACAGCCCCTGAGCAGGGAGTGCCTCCTGCTGCCTCCAACCCCCAGGTCTTGTAAGGGGACCCCTTTGATGTTTTGCTGAGCCTGCCAGTTCCTCAAATGTCTGTTTCTTGGATTCAGATCCCATGCAAACTGCTCTGACATTATGATAAATAAAAGCCGTCAACAAGGTAAAATGCCATAATCATTATGAGGGTGGGTGGGATGTCACTCAGGAATAGACTGAGACTAAGGCACTGGCTTATATATCCCAGTGCTTGACCTGAATGAAAACTTCCCAATGATTGACTCAGCTCCCAGCTTTGAATCTATTGGCTGGCAGTTCCTGACACTTCCCAGAGCCTGTACAAAGGTTCATGGGCCTTTGGGGTGAAGAAGCTACCCAGAACCATGATTGGCATGGCACCCACCACTCCATCTGGCCCCCCAAAGCCACCTTTTGGTAAGTCAAGAAGCATGGTCTGGGAAGCACAGCTTTCTAACAATATATGGGAGTTGTCGTTCAGGCTTATATGCTTTTCTAAGGAAAAAAAACATGTGAAGTTGAAGGCTTTCATGGTCAGCATCCATAGGTTTTCCATGTCCCCCACCCCCACCCTGGAAGAGTTTATTTCAGATGCAGGTGAACGTCAGAAATAAATTCTTCCGGAACATGGCCTCACAGCCTGGGAAAAAAAAAACCCATGGAAAACCTAAAAACAAAAAACAAAACATGTTTGCTAGGAGAAGAGGTGGTAGAAGGTGAAAGAGGATAGGAGAGAGAGACAGTAGGAAGGGGAAGGATGGAGAAAACAAACATAGCCAGATGAAGTGGGAGTCGGTAGAAGGAGAAAGTGGGTTGGGGAGGGAAGGTGGGACTAGGTGAAGAGGGAGAACACAAGTGCAACCCGGAGATGTGCAAAGTGGCACACCAGAGGAGAGAAAGAGAGGGGAAGGAGAAGATCTTTAGCCAGGAGATGTGGCAGTAGAGGAGAAAAGCAGAACAAGGATGAGAGGGAAGGGAAGGGAAGAGATCACAGAAAGGGAAAGGACAAGACTCTAGGCAGGAATTATGCGGGAGAGAAAGAGGATGAGAGAGAGAGAGATTGAGAATGAGGGAGAGGTGAATAAGGCAATGCAGGCAGAGTTGTGGGGTAGAAGAGAAAGAGAAATAAGATGAGAGAAATATAAAAGGAGGTGGGGAAAGATGAGGTTTAACCGGAGTTACTGTTATGGTTCTGCTTGAATCACACAGAGTGATATAGCATATTCACCCTTAGACCCAGGCACTGAAGCAGGCTGCTTACACCAGGTTTTAGGATGAATATATTTACGTATCAGGTTAGCAGCAGCAGAACAACACGTATTCCTTACATGCACAGTTCCAGTGTAGCCAGTTCTTACCTCTCTTGTGTCCTGAGGAGGGTTATGTATTTTCTCTGAAGAATGTCTTTAGTCAGGCAGAACTTGCTTGAGTCACAGAATCACAGAGCTGGAAGAGACCACAAGGGCCATCCAGTCCAACTGGTTGCCATGCAGGAATACACAATCAAAACACACCCGACAGATGGCCATCCAGACTCTGTTTAAAAACCTCCAAAGAAGGAGACTCCACCACACTCCGAGCCAGTGTATTCCACTTCCGAACAGCTCTTAGGACAGCAACTTCCATAATTGAAATATGACACGGCCGCTTCCAAAGCTTCACGTACGTGCCACGAATGATCATGGAAGAGGGACGGCAGCGTCCAAAAAGAACTCCCTGCCATGCAGCAGCCTCGTTACTGCTCCAGAGGCTGCTTGCATGGTAAGGCCATCTGAAAATGTCCTTACTGTCAAAAAGTTCTTCCTAATGTTTAGGTGGAATCTCTTTTCCTGGAGTTTGAACCCATGCTCCATGTCCTAGTCTCTGGAGCAGCAGAAAACAAACTTACTCCATCCTCAGTATGACATTCCTTGAAAAATATTTAAACATGGCTATCGTCCCCTCCTCAGCCTTCTCTTCTCCAGACTAAACATGCCCATCTCCCTATGCCGCTCCTCATAGGGCATGGCTTCCAGACCTCCCACCATTTTCGTTGCCCTCCTCTAGACATGTTCCAGCTTCTCAATATAATTCCTGAATTGTGGTGCTCAGAATTGGACACAGTATTCCAGGTGAAGTCTGACCAAACCAGAACAGAATCATAGAATCATAGAATTGCAGAGTTGGAAGAGACCACGAGGGCCATCCAGTCCAACCCCCTGCCAAGCAGGAAATCACGATCAAAGCATCCCCGACAGATGGCCATCCAGCCTCTGTTTAAAGACCTTCAAAGAAGGAGACCCCGCCACACTCTGAGGGAGTGTGTTCCACTGCCGAACAGCTCTTACTGTCAAAAAGTTCCTCCTAATGTTGAGGTGGAATCTGTTCCTGGAGCTTGCATCTATTGCTCCGTGTTCCAGTCTCTGGAGCAGCAGAAAACAAGCCTGCTCCATCCTCAACATGACACCCCTTCAAATACTTAAACAGGGCTATCCTATCGCCTCTTAACTGTCTTTTTTCCAGGCTAAACATACTCAGCTCCCTAAGTCTCTCCTCATAAGGCATCGTTTCCAGACCTTTCACCATTTTAGTCGCCCTTCTTTGGACACGCTCCAATTTGTCCATATCCTTTTTGAATTGTGGTGCCCAGAACTGGACACAGTATTCTAGGTGAGGTCTGACCAAGGCAGAATAGAGCGGCACTTTTACTTCCCTTGATCTGGACACTATACTTTTCTTGATGCAGCCCAAAATCGCATTGGCCTTTTTAGCTGCCACATCACACTGTTGACTCGCTTCTCCTTTCCATTGTTTATCAACCTCCAGGAGAACATGATCACTCTCACCTAAGGATCCCACCACTTGCACCCCATTAACCAAGTCATTCCTGTTGGTTAGGATCAGATCTAAAATAGCTGACCCCCTTGTTGCCTCTTCCACCTTTTGGACCATGACATTGTCTTCTAGGCAAGTAAGGACTTTGCTAGACCTTAAAGTTTTGGTTGAGTTAGATTGCCAGCAAATATAGGATAGTTGAAGCCACCCATCACTACTACATCTCTCCTTTCTGCCTTTGTATTCATCTGTTCTAGAAAGGCATCATCCAATTCCTCCGTCTGACTTGGGGGTCTGTAGTAGAGTCCCACAATAACATCCCTGTTGTTTCCCTCCCCTTTAATTTTTATCCAGATGCTCTAAGCATCTGGTCCACTAAGTCTCCTAGATCCCTTTCGCATGTACTGCCATTAAGCTAGGAGTCACCCATTCTATACCTGTGCATTTCATTTTTACTGCCTAAGTCTAGTATCCTAAATTTCTCCCTGTTGAATTTCATTTTGTTTTGGTCCAGTTTTCTATTCTGTTAAGGAGGTTTGTGTTTGGATCTTGTCCCCTGGGGTATTAGCTACCCCTTCTAATTTCTTGTCACTTCCAAATTTGATAAGAATGCTCTCTGTTCCCTCATCCAAGTCATTAATAAAGATGTTGAATAGCGTTGGCCCAGGACAGATCCCTGTGACTCCCCACTAGTCACTTCTCTCCATGATGAAGTTTTCACTCCTGAAGCAACAGGATGACACGGTAATCAGCTATGCAAAACTCCCACATTCACCATACACTTTCCACCTATTCTCTTTCACTCTCAGCTCTCAGTCTGAGACACTCCCTTTTAAAATCAGTTAACAGGCTGACACAGATTGACTCAGCGTTTCTTATGACTTAGGACCCGTCTAAATGGTGAAGATACCACTCATGGAATTCACTGGGACTTCTACCTGTCTAAATGGGGTCCAGCACTATTCAGAAGGAGGGGGGCCCAAAACAGTGAAAACAACGTGGTAAAAGCCTTCGCAGATTTTCCCGTACTTTTTTAAAAAACGCAAGGGTGTGTGCATTCCTGCTCATTTGGACTATTGAATAATAGGAAATTTGAAGGGAAGCACAAAGCTGATTGGCTGGCTGAGAGTGGGGGTGGGGCTTGCTAACAGGGCAAGCACCCGCTGCAACCATGTTGGATTTTCACCTTAGAGATCACTTGCTAAGGCGATAAAACAGGATGAATATTTCCTGTTTTGCTTTCCTATAAAACTGGAAAATCGCTGAATCACACCAGTGCACCTTGGGACGACTTTTTAATATATATTAAAAAAACCCGGCGGTGGTGAAGAACTAATGTGAGTAACTCACTCGTAGCCACCATCCAGAATGCGAGGCTTATGGGGGATTCCGAGGCCAGAAAAACCATTTAAATATGTCGCCACTGCTGCGAGATGCCAATACTATGAGGTACTTCGGATTTTTTTCCCCTCGTGTAGATGGGCCCCTAATTTCAATCACCTGCTTTGCAGCTGCTACTTCCCTTTGCCTCTATTACTCCTTTACTGAATGTGTAAAATATACATTTTAATACATACAATACAAATACTAACAAACTCCTCCTTATTTTACAACAGACTACTGTATTTCATCAGATGACGAGCTTAAGTAGCTTTTAAAAAGCACTAAAGACGGATCTCTTTCGGCAGGCCTTTCCTGATTAGATCCCAGCCTCAGGAGCTGCATCTCCTGGCCTCTTTTAGTCTCGCTGGCTGTTGATTTTTGTATTTGTTTATTTATGTGATTTTAGTTTAGGTGGATTTTAATTTGATACTAATTTACTATCTTTTTATGGGAGAGGGTTGGGGGGGTGGACCTTAGGGATTTTAGTCTGTATTGTTGTATTTTAACTGTTGGACTTTTTTGGACATTAAAAAAACAGCGCAAGCAGCCTCGCCACGTGGCGAGGCTGCAGCGCTGCAGGGCATCCCTTTCAGATGATGCCCGTCCCTGCCGGTACTGTTGCGGTACCGCAGGGACATTCCAGTGTTATATTTCGCCAATTTTTACTCACGAGAGTTGATCGTGAGTAAAAATTGGCGAAATATAATGCTGGAATGTCCCTGCGGTACCACAACAGTACCGGCAGGGACGGGCGTCATCCGAAAGGGATGCCCTGCAGCGCTGCAGCCTCGCAATGTGGCGAAGCTGCTTGCACTGTTTTTTTAATGTCTGAAAAAGTCCATTGTAAGCTGCCCCAATTGTGTTTAACAGAGGGTCGGGGTAATAATAATAATAATTAACCTGTTTTTCCTTTTTCAACCATTCCCAATTGCTTTACTAATCTTTCATGTTTTTCAACGAAACAGATCTGCAACCATCATATTTGTGTCACAATGACATAGTGTTATTAAACCTTGGTGGTACCTGATGTAAATATGTTTTCCCCTCTAGGCACATTTGTCTGCATTTGCCAGTCTGATACAAGCCTAATTATCTTCATGAGCTATAACAGGTTTTTTCATTTCCATATTGAGGTCAAATAACAGTTGTCTAAACCATATGAATTCATTGCAAGCTGTGGATAAACTTAACATATTCTGCTTCTTTGCTGGATATGGCAACTATTCCTTGTCTTCTACTATACCAATCAATTAATGAATCTTGATACATTATTATCATTCCTGAAGTGGATGGGGGTTTTCCGTTAATAAAAGCCTGCAGCCCGGAGGAAGCATGGGGAAAGATCAGGAGGAGGACGGCACCGTCCGAAATGGAGCACTGTAAGCTGGACAGCGCCATCCTCCTCCCAACCTCCGGGGTGGTGGTCCCCATTTGAAAAAGTCCTAAGGCTGTCATACTTTGGACATATCATGAGATAACGTGACTCATTGGAAGAGACGATAATTTCATAGGTTGGCCCCTTTTGGCAGACAACAGTGCAGAGCTGACTAGCATCAAACAAAACAAAACCTGCAGTTCTGAGAAGCAGGAAGGAAGATGGAAAACAGATTACAGTTCTGAAAGGCTTGCCTGTCCGTGAAGAAGTGTAATCCAAAACCCAGTTTGATTAATCCAGGAATCTGACAAGTAGCAAGGTCAGGCAGTCTGAGGTTCAAGAATCCGAGCAGACAAGAAAGCAGAGAGTCAAGGTGTAGAACAACGAGATAAGGGCTTGGCAAAGTGGAAGTTAGTAGGAAATGAGGGAGACCACCCTACAGGTGAATTGATTCAATCAAGGAAGCCATGGCCCTGAGTTTGCAAGACTTGAGCAAGGTGGTTGATACCTGGGCACTTGGAAGATTCTCATTTGTGGGATCACCGTATGTCAAAGTCAATTTGATGACAAACAGCAGCAGCAACAAATTAAGAATAGTAATTCTTTTTTAAAGAAGCCATTATTCATACCGATATAGTAAGAACAATAATCAATTTAAACTGCAGCTTACTAATTATACCATGTTACTCTATAGTGAGAAACCCATAATAAGCAATCTGTGAGATCAATAGTCAAAATGATGTAGTTCCTACTAATTAAATGACTAATAGGCTACAGCAACAGTGGGCAACTGTGATAGATCTGGTAACCACTTTCATGAACCGAGACCCTATACAATCCACATGGAAGAACAAAAAATAAAACAATCCCCCACAATGGCTGGAAGTCAACATCTGCTCCTCAAACCTGGGTATTGTTTTTTTAAAAATTGCTAAACTTTTAAAATGGCCTTGCAACCTATTAGAAAGGTAATGGATGCTCCTGGAGGCTCTCAGGAGCATGAAATCACCATCTTTTTGGTTGGTCTTAGGATTCTAGAAGTGTTGAAGCCACCAAAACATCCTTGGGGGCCCAAATGTAACACATTGTCCACCCCTGCTCTACAGTATCTATTATGGGTGTGTTGTGAAGATGAGATATGGGTCAGACCCCTCTTTCAGTGCCTTTGAAAGGAGATCATGTTGGTTTAGAACACCAAAGACATGATCCACTTCAATTTGAGTTCCAAGCCTCATTTCATTGACACACTGGAATGTGTCCAGAGGAGGGTGACCAAAATGGTGGCAGGTCTGGAAGCCATGCCCTATGAGGAACAACATAGGGAGTTGAGTGTGTTTAGCCTGGAGAAGAGAAGGTGAAGAGGTGATGTGATAGCCATGTTTAAATATTTGGAGGGATGTCATATTGAAGAGGGAGCAAGCTTGTTTTCTTTCTGCTGCTCCAGAGACTAGGACATGGAGCAATGGACCCAAACTATAGGAAAAGAGATCCCATATAAACATTAGGAAGAACTTCCTGACAGTAAGAGCTGTTCAACAGTGGAATGCACTGCTTGGAGTGTGGTGGAGTCTCCTCCTTTGGAGTTTTTTAAACAGAGGCTGGATGTCCATCTGTCGGGTGTGCTTTGCTTGTTTATTCCTGGAGGGCAAAAGGCTGGACTAGATGGCCATTGTGGTCTCTTCCAACTCTATGATTCTATTATTCCTTTCTGAAAACCCAGTGGCCCTATTGACTGTGGACTTTATTAGACGAGCACCTTAAAGCATTCTTTTGCTGACATAAAAAAAAAAACCAATTTTTATGGCAGCAAAAGAATGATCCCCACTGCACTTACCTTCTCTCCTGGCCGAAGGCTTCCCCTGGCAATGAAAGAGGAAGTGAACGGAGCTTTAAAAACTGGATGAAATTTCTGTGTCTGAGTAATATGAAGTAGAACTAATGGGTTGCAGGTGTTTTCAGCTTGACAGTTCCATTTCCTTTTGAAAAGGAAAATTTTGGGGGGTGGGTGGAAATCTCCATACATTTGGATAAGTTTGCAGGCACAGCTCTTTCTTCAGTTCCAAGGGGAGCAGGGGGAGAAAGGCTGGCAATTTTTAGTTGGATAGATGCCGAGTGATTTGGGCAAGAGAGAGTTTTCTTATTATGGAGAAGAAAAAACCAAGGGCCCTTTCACACTGCACAATTTTAGCACTATGATTCCACTTTAATTGCCATAGTATCCAGAAGGGATCCAAATATGGTACAAAATATGGTAGCCAGAGTGGTCTCGGGAACATCTCGGAGAGACCATATAACCCCAGTATTAAAATCTCTCCACTGGCTGCCTATCAGTTTCCGGGCCCAGTATAAGGTGTTGGTTATTACCTTTAAAGCCCTAAATAGCTTGGGTCCAACTTATCTTCGGAACCGCCTCCTCCCATACAATCCCCCCCGTGCACTCCGGTCCTCTGGGAGGAATTTGCTTCAGCCACAAAAATCTAGGCTGTCTGCAACCTCCCAGAGGGCCTTTTCGGTAATCACCCCCAATTTATGGAATGGCCTGCCGAACGAGATCCATCAGATGATGAGTTTAAGTAGCTTTAAAAAAGCACTAAAGACGGATCCCTTTTGGCAGGCCTTTCCTAATTAGATCCCGGCCTCAGGAGCTCTTGGTCTCTTTTTTAGTCTGCTGGCTATTTATTAATTTTTTAAATGTGATTTTAGATTAGTTGTTTTTAATTTATATTGGTTTAATATCTTTTTATGGGGGAGGGTGGGGAAGGGTGGTGTTTAGGGATTTTAATCTGTATTTGTATTTTAATTTTTGTAAGCTGCCCTGATTGTTTTTAACAGAGGGGTGGGGTATAAATAAATATTATTATTATTATTATTATTATTATTATTATCCTAGAACCAAACCCCAGCAGATACCAAGGACCCACTGTACATCAGACAGGGAGCAACCAAAGATGTAGACTGTTCTGGATAGCTATTACCTAAAGCTGGGTTAACTACTATAGTTGTCCTTTCTTCATGTAATGATGGCAGTGATTTGGTCAATTTTCCTGTCCATCTGTAGACCCTCCATAGTATAGTTCATAGTGTACCCCTAATATCTTCCAGTCTATAGGAGTGTATCTAAGGATGAAAGTGCTTCAGAGAGGAAGTAATGACACCCATTCTGCTAAATCTGAACTCTGTTACACGCATAGTTGGAAAGCTATTCAGCCTAATGAAATCAATGTGTGAGTTGTTATTGATGGGCTTACCTGGGGCTCATTCACACTACAGAACGATAGCATTTCTGTTTCACATTAACTGCCTTTGAAATCCTGGGATTGGCAGTTTAAGAAGGGGCATTTAGCGTTCGCAACCAGAGCGCTTCAGCACCTCACCAGATTTCCATCCAGGATTCCATAAGATGGAACAATAGTAGTTATAGTGGAATAATAGCACTATAATTCTGTAGTGTGAATGGGACCCTACATCTTGAATGACGTCAGGAATAATACTCTAATGACCTTTCAGTCTTTGTATACTGTATTCTGTTGGATGACTTATTACTGTTGAGTTATTTTTATAAACTAAACAATTTGCTTGGTTTGAATGTAACATTGGTCTTCTGTTCCTTCATCTCAATGGCAGCTTGCTAAGCAGTACGGAAATATTTACACTCTGTGGTTAGGGCAACGACCACTAGTTGTACTATCTGGATTTCAAGCAGTGAAAGAAGGGATAATTGACCATCCAGATGACTTCATTGGCCGGCCAGCATTTTCTTTTGTTAAAACTCTACTGGGGAAAAATTATGGTAAGTTACTAAATTGCAGGAGAGAGTAAAGGATTTACTGTAAATGGTCTTTTTTCTAGAAGAAAATCACATTGAAATAACTCTCTGAATGTGTCAGTTATTTTGCATTTTTAAAGGCAGGAAACGTTAAGAAGGAAACAAACTTTTGTTTTTGTTTTTGCCAGGTAGGTTTTTATGCATTCAGATAGTCATATCATATTTTATATAAGGTCCTACTAGGGTTGCCAGATGTCCGGTATTATAAGGGATGTCCTCCCTTTGAGGGCTGAAGAGCTTGTCCCTTAGAGGTCTTGCAAATGTTCCTTGCTATAAGGGAGTCCCCATTTGAAGTCTGGAAAGCTTTTCCCATTATATAGACTGGATGAAATACCAAACATCGCATATATTTGTGTGTGAGTCCTTCATAAAGATAGAAATATGTGTGTAATGTAATTTATGAAACAATGGGTTATATGTTAATTTTACAGAGAAATAATCTGAAATTGATACTTTCATTTGGTATTTCAGTAGAAAACAAACTTGTTAATAGATACTTCCTCCCCCATGCATATCATTTTTTATTAAGTTTACAACATATAATAACATTACAACACAACACACAGCTACAACTATGGCCAAATCCACACTACAGAAACAATCCAGTTTGAAACTGGGTTATTTGCTACAGCTCCTTCCTAGGGAACCCTGGGATTTGCAGTTTGGTGAGGCACCGGCATGCTTTGGCAGAGAAGGCTAAAGACCTTGTAAAACTACAAATCCTAGGATTCCATAGGAAGGAGTCATGACAAATAATCCAGTTTGAAACTGGATTATTTGTGTAGGGTGGATTTGGCCTATATTAAAACTACAAATAATGACAATTAACAACATCCCCCACACCCACCCACCCATCCATCCGCCCTAACACTAAATATGACATACACAAAATAAAATTCTCACTACCTCAACCAAATAAATTTAGTGCTAGATATAGTAAATTTATAAAAAAATTAATCTGTTTCATTACTTCTGACCAAAAGATGAAATAAAAATGCTTCAAACAGTCATATCCAGAACTACAATCTTATCCATCTTCTTCAAAAACATCAAAACAACCCCCAATCCACCAAAAAATTGTCCAGTGATTTATCCTTCATTAAAGTTGAAAGTTTACCCATCTCCATCAATTCAGAAACTTTAACCATCCACTCTTCATCTGAAGGGATATATTCCATCTTCCAGTTCTGGGCATATAACAATCTAGCTGCTATAATCATATAATACATCGCTTTTAAGTTAATATTCTTAAATTTATCTTTTGCTATGCCAAGTAAAAATAATTCAGAGTTTAACCCACTCTTAACATTTAAAAATTAATTGCAATAATCTCTGTATGTCCCCCATGTTTCTTTGCTTTATCGCATGACCACCACATATAAAAAAATATACCTTCATGTCTCCCACATTTCCAACAATTGTTGCTTTGACCTTTAATAGATAGTTCCTGATTATCAATCCTATATGTCATGAATTTCAGCAGTACCTTATTGTTATTTTGAAAACCTGGCAACATTAGTTCCTACAGAAGGATGAAGGAGAATTTTGTTCAGTGTTGTTGCAAGAAGTTAACCATAAATAGAATGCGGGGGTGGGAGGGACTTGAACATTTCAAAGCTATTCTGGTGGTTTAAAAACTTTATGAAGTGTGTTCATAGCATAGAATCATAGAATCATAGAGTTGGCAAAGACCACAAGGGCCATCTAGTCCACCCCCCTGCCATGCAGGAATACACAATTAAATCATTCCCAACAGATGGCCATCCAGCCTCTGTTTAAAAACCTCCAAAGAAGGAGATTCCACCACACTCCCAGGCAGCGTGTTCCACTGTTCCACAGCTCCTACCATCACGAAGTTCTTCCTAATGTTTAGGTGGAATCTCTTTTCCTGTAGTTTGAGTACATAGTCTCTGGAACAGTGGAAAATAAGCTTGCTCCATCCTCAGCATGGCATCCCTTCAAATATTTAAACATGGCTATTATGTCACTTCTTAACCTTCTCTTTTCCAGGCTAAACTTACCCAGCTCCCTAAGCCTCATCTGTTCTTGTATGTGAGTATTGATGGAAAGAATATTCTCAATTATTCATTCCCAGTTCAAAAAAACCAGGTTCCCTAAGAGTTGGGAACCCCATCAGGAAAAATAGCAGACTGGCAAGAAAATTATATACTTATCTACTGGTATTTGATATCCTGTAGCAATTATTCTGTGGAGAAAAGCACTTTTTCCCCTACAACCACCCTTCCCTGTTTTCTGTGCAGAAAATAGGGGGGTTCCTATGCTGAAAACATTGTTTCCTTAAGTAGGAAAACTTTTTTTTTCTCCACAAAAAACAGGGTTTGGAATAAGAAAACATATTTTTCTCTGGAGAGTATTTCCTGCCCAACTCTTCAGGACATTCAAATATGGGGAGAATGCTGCAGAAGAATAGTCATTTTCTCCCTCAGCAGTAAAAGAACTACAGTTGTCCCTTCATATTTTCTGGGGTTTGGTTCCAGAACCCCCCGTGGATACCATAATCCGTGAATACTCAAAGTCCCATTATATGCAATGGCATAGCAAAATGGTGTTGCTTATATAAGATGGCAAAATCAAGGTTTGCTTTTTGGATTTTTTTTTTTAAAGAATATTTTCAAGACGTGAATACTTAAATTAATGGATACTAAATCCTTGGATATGGAGGGACAACTGTACTTTAATTATTTATCCTTGCATGCAAGAATGAAATACAGTAGGACCCCCGTATTCACTGATCCATTATCCACTGATTCAGTTATCCACGGGACACAAAACAGCACATATACCTTAGAGTCTTCCTAGAAAATGCATACTCTCTAGCCATTTTCTAGTCCTCCAAGGCAACTCTAGGGTATTTTAAATAGGAAATCCCATTCTTTTCAATGATGTTCGCTATTATTCGTGATTTTCAGTATCCACGGGTGCCCCTGGAACAAATCCCCAGTGGATAAGGTGGTCCTACTGCAGATGAGGACTTACATTCCTTTGTAGGAGGTATGAGACACTCTCTCAAACCATGCTCACATATTCAATTGGCTGTGTATGCAGCCATGTGCGGCATCATATATTCAGGTGTGCATTTCCCCAGACTTTTCCAGTTTAATCTGATGTCACTGTTTCATGTGTCTGACATATGAATTCTCACACCTTAGTAAAACTGCAAAAAAAAAAAATCTTTGTTCTTTCTTTGTCCAAGGAAATTTTATTTTTACATTAAAAAAAAACCCTAATTATTCAGTCTTGTTTCTCCTCAGCTGATTATTGGTAATGCCACTGGTCTTCCTACAGAAACTTATCTAATTGGCAGTGCTGCAATTTACTTGTTTTTCCTTGGTGCTATTACTTTTGTTAGATTCCTTCATCTTCCTTCTGTGAAGCACTTTAGGGGCTTATCTATACTAGCCAGGATATGTTGGTTCCCTGCCGGCGTATTGTGGCTGCAAAGGTGGCCTCTTTCCTCCTTGTTAGCTGCAGAAAATGAGCTGGAGTCCAAACAGGATGCTGGCCTGTTGCTGAAGCTGCCACCATTTCCTCACTAACACAGAAGCCAGCCAAGAGTCCTGCAACATGTGACTACAGGCCCCCTACGTGTGACCACCCTCAGTCAAATGCTGCAGGACCCCTGCCTGGCTTCAGGGAGAGTTGTGGAGCTGGCGGCAGCAGTGGGGAAGGTGTTTTAGGGCAGGCTTCCATGGATACGTGGGGCCTGATCCCATGGAAATGGAATATACCAGGTATTACCTTATACTGTGGTTATGGCTCCTATCCCAGCTTGCCCCCATTCCAGCCCTGTAGTTGCCCCGGAGGTTGTTTGGACTGCCTGGGGACAGATCGAGGTAAATTCACTGCGTTGTTTGGACTAGAGGGCTGTGAAACAGGGGAGAGCCAGGGTATTTGGCCGGTGTAGACAAGCCCTAAGATTAGAATCAGAGATGTTAACTGTAAAACATAAAGATGTTTTAATTGCTTACTGATTTCATGTGTTTAATTAGAACTGGATTGACAGGACCTGACTGATCTTGTTTCTTATCTTGGACTTAGCTATGGTACCGAGAACTTCTTTTGTCTTTTGATGTTTCTCATCAGGAACGGCCTGTTCTTCTTATCTATTCTCTGTATCATCACTTGTGTTCTTTGAGACGTTTCCCCCCACTTTGAGTCACTGTTGTTCATACATGACAACGGCGTATTAGCAACTTTATATACCATTGTAGCTTTCAGTCCATTAACTGAGCATGTATTCATTCCCCTAACACTGCACATAGGATGTTGTAGCACCTTTGACATGAACTGAGAGAAAGAAGCTTTCGTAGACTTAGGGCTTGTCTGCACTGGCCAGAATAGTCCACGTTCTGGCTGGAGAATTCTGGTCCCGGAGCTGACCTGTCCACAAGTGCACACTCCGCTATATTGGCAGGTGCCGCTGCCGTCACATGTTGCGGTCTCTGAATCTGGAAATGAATTGCCCAGTCTTGATCACACACTGGGGGCCTGGTTGTGACCTCAGAGAGCATGACGCATGACACCACCACCAGCAGTGGAAGTGCTCACCGATATAGTTGAGACTGCACATGCAGAGAGCTGCCTGTTCCCACCACAGAATGCTCCAGTTTTTCCTGCAGGATCTGGTTTTTTCCAGGTATTTTTAAAAAGCCATTTTAGGGGGTGTGTGTTTTGCCTTGCTTTCTAGCTAGAACTGCCCAGATGTCCTCTGGACAGTTCTGACTAGAATAGGGGCCCAAACCCTGCATCATGTTTTGCCTTGCTTTCTAGCTGGAACTGCCCAGATGTCCTCTGGACAGTTCTGACTAGAATAGGGGCCCAAACCCTGCATCATCTGGACAGCTGGGTGGGAGAACATGGGGAGACCATTTCATTTGGCCTATAAGGACAAGACCTTCATCTGTTTCCTCAGATGCATCAGAGGAAGTAGACTAAGGGGTTGTTTAAATGGTGAAAATACTCATGGAATGCGAGGAGAATCCTACATGTCTTAATAAAAATTAAAAATAAAAATAAAGCAGTTGAAACCCCATGGAAGGCACGCCCCCAAAAGTGCTGCAATAACATGGAAAAAACAATCCTTCTTGGCTCTTGACAGCAACCAACCTATGTGTGAGGACTCATGTGGGAACCACGATGGTAGGTACAAAAGGAGGGAGGGTGGGAAGTGCTGAAGGTCTGGCCAAAAATGACCAGTCAGGAAGTTGACAGGCAGATAGATAGATAGATAGATAGATTTGGTGTCTTGTACAACTTCACATGAGTTCTGGGGTCTTGCAAAAATGCACCTGAGATTTCAAGCGAGAATTGGGATCTCACCAGATTTTGCATGAAATCTGGGCCCCAAAACTTGTGCCAAAGTCTCTCAATGGCTGTGCCTTCATGGCCATTGTGGGATTTCATCCCAGGCCAGTGCCAAGTAGGGACTGGATGGTAATTCAAACCTGTTCCCTAAACATACAGGATGTTTAATGCTCGAGGAATTTACATTTCTCTTTACGAGCCTATAAGTTTGCCAGCTGCTTGCCCAGGTATGAGAATTTGCAAATGTAAAATGCAAATCTGTGAAATGAGTAATGAGCCCAGTACTTCAATGGGAAATTTGATGTTCGGGACCTTTTTATTGCTTAAGTAATAAAAGTAACAGCGCCTCAGCCATTCATTTTAAATTGTGTGAGTTTCAGTCCAGGCAATTGGAATTACTCCACTGTGTCTAAACATAAGCCCAAGTCATCTCCCCTTCTCAGACCATGTGGAGGGGAAAGACAGCTGAGTGTTTTATGGTCTTTTCCAGTCACCACCAAAAGAGATGGTGGAGGGTTACATCAGTTATGTGAAAGTTGCCAGAATAGCTAGTCAGGCAGGCTAATCTGCTTTCTCCTTTTCCTTCTGCTTTGCTCTTTACACATGCTCAGTAAGTGATTCTGGAGGCAGCTGTTTACATTGCCCATTGTTCATAAGCATACACAGCTACAGTAGATAACTAGATAAATTGATATTCCCCATTTTAATTATGTGAATCACAGTTAAGACAATTTGAATTACTCAATTTGGCTGCAGGGAGTGGGGGCACAGGGCATCCTTCCTTCTTAGACACTGCAAACAGAGTTTTATGTTTCACAACACTAATTGCAGGAACAGTTAGGGAGTGGAAAGACAGTTGACTGTTTTATAAATTCTTTCAGAATTTGTTGGGTATGGTTAGGTTTTTCTGTGAAAATATCTCACTTTCCACAGAGAGAAGAAAAAACAAACAAACATTTTCGGATCCCTTCAAGCACCGGAAGAATAAATGCAGGATTTTACATTTCTAGTGCTAAGCAATTGCTCAGCCAAGCCTGAAGGCACAGTGCCAGCCGAGTGCTCAGTGCAACATGTCCCACTGTGGGGTTTTTTGGAAGCATGTATTTATTAGGCACATCCGTCACTATATAACATAAATGTACAACAAATAACAAGCAACACAGTCCCCACTCCTCTCTCCCAACCTCAACAATAATTGACATAACAAACCTAGACTAATAACAACCATTACAAAACATAACATTACATAACATTGACAGATATAAAGCACTTCCCTTACATTGAGAAAACAGCTATTATTTCTTATTATACAAAATAAACCTTTCTTACAGTTTCATAAAGCAAAGTAAATTAAACATAGCTCTTACTAGGAAATAATACTCTTTAGGAATTTCTTCATCTCCTACAAACGCTAAAGGTTCAGTGGATACAATATGGTTTTATTCAGAGAAACCAAGCATTGTGTAGGTTTTCCGTGTTGTTGTTTTTTTTCTGGGCTGTGAGGCCGTGTTCTGGAAGAGTTTATTTCTGGCATCTCGCATCTGTAGCTGGCATCTTCAGAGGATGGTTGGGTAGGAGTGTGTGGGGGGTTCTAGCATGCCAGAATGCATAGAGAAGCGATTGAAATCCACAAACACCTGGACAACTTCAACAGGAAAGAAGAAACCCTTAAAGTAAACAAAATCTGGCTACCAGTTTTGAAAAACTCAAAAATCAAAACTCAACACTTGCAAATGAACTCCACCCAGGGAGAGGATGATGTCCAGCAGACAATGGACCATTAGCTAAATAGACACTAATCCTCCTTGCATATCTCCCCCTAGAAACTAGCCATTCGAATAGACAAATTTACATATCGTCTCCAACAGGGGCTCATAGTATATAACCCCACATACACACTCTTACCCAACCATTCTCTGAAGATGCCAGCCACAGATGCAGGCAAAACGTCAGAAATAAACTCTTCCAGAACATGGCCTCACAGCCTCGAAAAAAACCACGGAAAACCTATGGATGCTGGCCGTGAAAGCCTTTGATTTCACAAGCGTTGTGTATTTGTTAAGCGTATTCTGTAAGTATTCTTGTAGGTGTTTCCATTGCTTCACAAATTTGTTCTTTACCTTACCCTCTAATATACACAACAGTTTGTCTAATTCTGCTATTTCAGTTACTTTGGACTTTTTCAGACGTCTAAAATGCAACGGAAGCAGCCTCGCCACGTTGCTCACGAGTAAAAATCGCCGAAATATAACACTCAAATGTCCCTGTGGTACCGCAACAGTACCGGCAGGGACGGGCGTCATCCGAAAGGGACGCCCTGCAGCACAACAGCCTCGCAACGTGGCGAGGCTGCTTCCGTTGCATTTTAGACGTCCGAAAAAGTTCTTTGTCTAGCCATTTTTCTTCTGATGGGACATTTTCATCTTCCAGTATTTTCAAATATGGGTTCTTGCCTCCATTGCCAAGTGCCAATATAACCTACCCAATGTTTTATCACTTTCACCTTCGAATTGCGTAAGGCCTAATATAAAGAATTCTAGTCTTAAACAGAGCTGTGTCTTCAGAATAAGTTGCATTCTACTTCTAACCATAAGCTAATTTCTTTTTACCTTATCAGAGTTCCAGAACACATGAAATATGGTCCAAATTTCTTTATGACATTTCCAACAAAGGTTACTCATATTTTTGTATATCTTTGCAATTTTATCAGATGAGAAGTACCACCTGTACATAACTTTGTAAAAGTTCTCCTTAAGGGTGTAGCACCTTGTTATTTTTCAACAGTTTTCCCATGCCCCACTGTGTGAAGGCACTGTGGAGTAAGTTTTTTTTTTGTCCAGTATCAGAGAGGCACTACAAGAGCAGATGGAGAAATTTTGCATCAGCTCTGCAGTTCTGAAGGAATGGGTTCAGTTCATAAATACACAGGCACAGACTCTGCTAAGAGCAGCCTCTTCTAAACTGGAGATTTAATCTGGTGTGTAATAATTTCCTATTGTTTCCTGCTAGTTGCAGGTGTTCTATTTTCAAATGGCAACATCTGGAAGCAGCACAGACGATTTGGTCTAGCTACTATGCGGAAGATGGGAATGGGGAGGAAAATCATGGAGAGCCAAATAGAAGTGGAGGCCAAGCATCTTGTGGAGTCCTTTGAACATACAAAAGGTATTTGACCCTAGGCAGTACTAACAGTTTATGTTCCAGTTTGTTGAAATTTTAATGCACAGTCTCTGGCTCAAATGTACATTGATGAATATACAGTCTCAGGAATTCTGGGATGGAATGACATGTAAGTTTTTTCTTTTCTTTTCTTTTTTAATTATAAGACTAAATTGTACTTGGTCCCAGTGGTCTTCCTAGCTCTGTGATGAAATCCCACCGTAAGCATTAACAAATCATTCACAATGAAATTGATATGGATGTCAATAACTTCCCTTACAGGGCAGCCTTTTGAACCTTTACTGCTAATTACGAATGCCATCTCCAATGTGATATGTGCAGTGGCTTTTGGATACCGGTTTTCTGCTGAAGATGAAGAGTTCAAGAAAAAGATAGAAACCCTGCATATTATGTCAAGATATGCAACTAGCTTGCCTGCTATTGTAAGTTGGTGTTTTTTTCCGGTTTTTTTCAGAGTATTTTTTTTTTAATTAAGTTACAATTGTATACTTATGCATTGATATCTTCATTTTTACCATAAAAAGTTTTTTCTTTGACATACTTAACTATTATAATGTTATAAGCCGGTTGCCCGGGACTTACCGGGTGGCCGCCTTTGCGGCTGGAGTCCCCCTGTGCCTGGGCAGCCTCGTGGCTGGCATGGGCGCCGCCATGCCGGTCGTCTCCACTCTCCCCGGCCTGACCTTGCAGGTCGGGGAGAGGATACTGAGCCAGCCAATGGCAGGGAGGCTGCTCCCACCCGATTGGCTGGAACCGGCCAATCAGAGCCCGCGCTCAGCGCGGCCACTGATTGGCCGGGAGGCGGGGCTAGTCCCCAACGCAGTCCGCCGGCTCGGTATATATTCCCGGCCGGCTCTCTGCTCCGGCAGTTGGCTCTTGCGAGCCGAAGACCCAACCCACCCAACCCTTAGTCAGTTGTTTTTTGTTAGCTAGTTCTGCTTTTTCTGCATTGTATTTATCTTGTCACAACTTTCTGGCTGAACGGTGGGCATGAGTTTTTGTCCCGTCTGGGGGGAGGGAGATGGGAGTTACTGTTGGCTTCTGGGGTCCTGGGCCAGGACCGCTCCGGGACGGCTCCCCTCCCCCTAGAAAATTTGGGCACGTGATCGGTCACGTGCTGGTCACGTGAGCTCCACACTTCCGGACATGTGACTGGTCACGTGACATGGCCTCATAGCCAGGCATGTGATCGGTCACGTGATCCTCACATGCCCGAGCAGTTAGGTTCGCCTACCCGGGCTGACTTTGATTTGGCTTTCTGACAGGTTGAGGGCTCTCACCCTGTCCCTCGGGTAACTCATGCCCAGACCAACCTCCAACATCTATCACCAGACAGAAAGTTGTGGCCTTTTCCGCCAAACACATCACTTCTTGTAAATAAACTCTTTGGTGCATGTTATATTGTGTGTATCCTCGTGATTTGGCTGGGACGGGGCGGGGGGCTCCTTGACTCTTGGTCACAATATCATTTTTGCTTCTATCATCATATTTGTAACCTTTCCATTTTTACTCCAAAAATAAAAAAATGGGGGATATTTAAAGAAAGCCATAACGTAAATATATAAGATATGTATCACATATATCGTCAACTTTACCCCCGTTTCTCTTCCTTCCTCTTTCCTTCTTGCTTGGGTTTATTTCTTGTAGCTAATTATTCTTTCTGACTATCTGACAATCTTCTCTGCTTCTAAACTTACTTTTCTTTGCTTCACATTTATTAATTGTATTTTATATGTCCGGAATTAATCCCCCCCTTTTTTACTTAGTTCCATCTTTCCCTGTCTTTCAAGAAACCTTTTGACCGATTCCCATTCTTTTTCTATTTTCTCCATGTCTTTTTCTTTTAGTAAAGCCGTTAACTTGTCTGCATCCATCATTTCCCATAATTTACCCATCCAATCTTCTACAGTAGGATTTGCTTTATCTTTCCATTTCTGGACATATAATACTCTGGCTAGTGTTATCATATATAATATGATTCTCCAATGATGTTTCAAATTTCAAATTTCCCCCTTCTGTCTCTTCTAGCATGTTCAACAAATATGTTTCTGGTTTTAACGGAAAAAAAATATTTAAGATATCTCTAATCACAATATGTATCTGTTTCCAGAAATATTTTGCTTTCGGGCACCTACACCACATATGCAACATCCCCACCGCATCCTCACACTTCCAACATTTCCTTTTCTCTGTCTGATACATTTTGTCCAATTTGGCTGGTGTGAGGTTTTTTTTTTTCTTTCCTACTGTGTCACAGAGGCCCCCCAAAGTCTCTATGTCCCAATATCAGTATGTGAAAAAAACAAAACAAAACAAAACTAGATTATCTTGATCAGCATGGGCTCATCTAAATGAGCCAGGATATGCCGGCTCCCTGCCAGCATATATTGTGGCCATGGATCAGGCCCATTTCTCACCCATTCCCTCCGTGAAACGGGCTGAAGTCCAGACAGGCATGCCGTCCCAATTCTGCAGCCTCCACTGCCGCCTCCGCCTCCATCTCCCTCACCCTCCTGGAAGCGAGGAAGCCAGCCCACAATGTGTGACCAAGGTCCCCCTGTATTTGACCAGCGTCGGCCATATGCTGTGGGAATCCTTCCTACTTTGGAAGAGCAAGGCAGACAGGCAGCTGCAGTGATGGCTGGCCTGCTGAGATGGACTCCTGCAGACACACGGGGTCCAATCCATTTTTGCTAGTGGGACCAGATTTTTCCAGATGTTATTTTACAATGGTTTATCAGGCCCAAACATATCTTCCCCCGTCTAAAGCTCTATATTTGCTCCGAGGGTGGTGAGGACTGCCTGGGAGCAGAACAGTGCAAAAGCCCTGCACTTCAGGATTGTGGGGCTCTAAGATGGAGGCAAGATGGAGTATATTGCCCATGTAGATAAGCCCCGTGGTGGATTTGGCCTAAATACCCTAAAGACACCAGATCCCAACTGATCTTTGACACTAAGCAGGGTCAGTCCTTGGTAGTACTTGGATGGGAGATTGCCAGTGAATACCAGATAGTCTATATTTCAGAGGAAGGAATGGGCAAAACTACCTCTGAGTATTCCTTGCCTGAGACAACCCTATGAAATTCATGGAATCTCCATAAGTCACTTGACTTGAAGTCACATACTTGAAGGCACATACACACACATATGTACATGTTGGACTTTAGAGAAGTAAGGTTAGGTTTAAATTGCCTACGCAGATGTGCAGATGTGAATGTTCACCTCCAAGCCCCACCCCCAGCCACATCTTTTTATTTGGGCACACCAGATGTGATGTCACATCCCCCAAAATGAGAGTTGGGTCAGATAATGTTTCTGGGGGGTGGTAAAAGGATAACTGCCATGTTTGTATGAAAATAATTCATCCAACTTCTCTGCAAGTTCCTTATCTTCCCTAAAAACTCCTTTACTCCCATACTGATCCCATGATCCCACTGTCTTTCTGGTCTTCTTCTTGCTCCTGATGTGTTTCAATAATTTGCCATTATGTAGTGGTCTTGATGTTGCTGGTTATATGGTCCCTCTCAAACTCCTTTTGTCCATCACCAATCTCACAATGGCATGGGAGAGCAAATTCACTCTTTACTTTACGGCTGCTCCTTTTCTAGTGGCTCCAAGCTGTGTGCCTTTAATACTGCCTGCCTTGATTTTTGAACTTTCAGCTCCATTCTGGGAAATAACATTTCATAAAATCCAGAGTTTAAGATATTCTTCAAGGAGGGTGTTGTTGTTGATCTACCTACTAGACAATACCATTGTTTACAACCTTGGGAGCTAAGGTGTCAAAATTAATAAACCAAAGAACTCTAGCTAGATGTAGATTGACAGGTATAAGGCAAAGAGGAATCTCCAACTGTTACCTACCTGACAGCCTCTGTCTTGGAATATCAAATAATTGGATATATTTAATAATTTGGCTAAGGTGGCCATCCACATGGTTACAGGTAAACCAGAGTAATACCAAGGTTGGATTCATGCAAAACCACGGGAAGGACCAGTGAAAATTCCCCAAAACAAACACTCTCAAGTAAGACTTCATGCCTGGAGATGAGTCAATCACTAATCCACTCAGTTATAGCAAGAGACCTTAATGCTTGTGAAATGGGATTTCCTCTCCTGCTCCCCTCCGACAGTAGGCCTTGCCTGTTTCCTATTCAGTTCCAAAAGTGTCAATCATTAACCATCATTAACTCTTCCAGATTACCCTCTGTTTTAGCCTGGGAACTTCCGAGAACCATAGTATTTTCATGCACAACTCCCATCCTTGTAGGGGGATTATTTTGTATAAATGCCACCCTAAAATACCACCAAATGGTCTACAGTTTCTCCTCCTACATCCATGCTGCCAGTTTGTTGCTAGACCCTCATAATGCAATTCTCAGCCTCTGCTGCAGGAATCTGCTCTACAGGACAGGTGTCGTCTCACCCATCATCCCCTCATTCTATTCCTCTACCCAAATACTTCCTACTATTTTTGTTAGCCTTGTGTGAGTGCTTGAAGCCTGTGTGTTTGCATGAGTGCTGTGATATTATTTTCCAATAAAGATCAGTTGATTGTACCTTTTGGCTTACAGTCTCCTCCTTAGAACTGGTATACATAGGTTAAAAGATTGTTCGTCCTCTTGCTGCCATAATTGAGTTAATTAAATATTTTGCATTGTAATATTCAGACACTAGAGGGTCCCCACGAATCCCATGCAATTCAGGTAATACAAGCCCTCAACAAAGACACATGTATTGGGAAACCACAACAGTATCAACCTGATTTTCCTTTCCTCTTCTACGTAGCTCTTTGAAATATTCCCTTGGCTGATGAAGCATCTCCCTGGGCCTCACCAGAACGCAATGAATTTATTCAAGAAGGAGATTTCATTTTCAGTAGGGGAGATAGAGAAGCACAAGGAACATCTGAACAAACTTGAACCACAAGATATCATTGATTTTTATTTACTTCAGATGGAGAAAGTAAGTATTCACTCTGTATGCAAATGTTGCTCATGCATGGAATCATTATATTGAATGAAGGATGAACAATGGCACCTGTGGGACCACCAAGAGGATTTTCTAGATAACATTTGGATCGAACCCATCCCTATTGCCATTTCCTCCAATGTTAGCATTAGACATTACAGTGAATTATGTCCCCTTATAATCTACATAGACTGAAACAAATGTGGTGAAAAATGTAATCTGGAATTCACAATGACAGTGATGAATGCATATCCTAGAGTTACATATTCATAACTCATTCATATTCATTAACCCTACAAATTCAATGGTGTAGGGAATATGTAGGGACCATAAAGGTCCCCAATCTGGACTTTCAAGGCAGTAGCCACTGTAAGTCTGTTACAAGGGGTTGGTTCTTCTGCCAATTGGAATGTGGCAGACTGACATTTCCACCTCCCTCCTGTCAACGATCTCCAGTGTGAGGAGGAGTTGCAATAGGGATCCTGCTTCTGATTGTCACACTGGAGATCACTGGTAGGAGGAGTGGAAATGTCAGTCTGCTATGTCATGACTGACAGAAAAACAGACCTCCATTGCTCATAGTGGCTGCTGCCTGGTAATGCAGGATGGGAGGAGGAGTCCAGCCAGGAGATACTACTTCGTTAAGTATACTACATCATCCACTTAGTTCTCAGCTGACATTTTCAAGGGTCTGCTCCATGGCATCACAAGGGCACCCTCTCCCCAGTTTCAAGTTTTGGCCTTGAAATATCAGGGAATGAGATGCTGCTATGTTAGCAACTTACTTCTCACATCTCTCAAAATAGTAAGCAAGCCTATCAGTGGTATGTTCTCTCTCAGTAGCCTGTGTAACTGGAAAGTATTGAAAGAGTGCAAGGAGAGGAGAGGATCCGTGGTCTAGGTAGTACTTATCCAGAAACCATACAACCAAGATCTGGATTAATGAAATCCTCCTTGGCAGCACTTTCAGTGTCCGGCATGAGATTTCTCAAACTGCCAACACTGCTTTGTCAAGAAACTGGCTCAGAAAAAACAACAACCCTATGCCTTCTACTTAGAATTTCTTATTTTGTGTAATGTTAGAAGGGTGTCAAAATAACCCAACCTTTCCATGCCCCCACTTTTAATGCCAGTTTCAAGTTATTTCTGAAGTCTACAACCCTGAGCCAGGAAATCACTGCATGCTCCCCTATTGGGAAAAAAAAAGAAAAGAAATGATTTGGTGCCACGATACCTTGGCCTCGGTAGTTTTGTAGTGTGGTCTGTAATTTAAGTTAAAGAGTTTTCCACCTTTTTTATTCCCAACAACAGAACAAGGATGATCCCTCCTCTCTCTATACAGACAACAACTTGGCTTACTTTATTACTGATTTATTTATTGCGGGGACGGAGACTAGCGCCACCAGTCTGCACTGGGCACTCTTCTTCATGGCGGCCTATCCACAGATCCAAGGTGAGAGAAAGAGCTGGGTAAAGGGAGTTTCAGTATTGGGTTGTAGTTCTTTCAAAACTTCAATATCTGAGAAGAGACTCTAGTCAACTTTGGCTTTGATGTGGATCCAGGTTGGAGTTTGAAGCTATCCACGGTTTGAAGTTCAGACACTTGTGAATCACTCTCTCTCTGGCTTTTCTGTGCAAACGAAGATTCAGGAAGGACTCATCCCGTGCTTCCTGCAAGTGTGCTGATGACTAAAAAGGCCAATCCGAGATAAACAAGTCCAGTTGCAGAAAGCACAGCAGAAGGTCTCCCTGGGTGTTGTTTCCAGGTTGTGATTCTTTCTGCATTGTCGTTTCTCTTCAAGGCTTGTTCGGCGTGAGTTCTCAAATAAGGCTGCAGCATTGTGGATAATGCGTCTCCATGCCTCCTGATGTGAGGCCAGGGCGGACCATTGTGGGTGATCAATTTGGCCGAGCCTGAGATGTTGTTTCAGGGAGTCCTTGTATCACTTTTTTGGAGCGCCCCTCTTATGCTGACCCGTGGCGAGTTCACTGTAGAGTACTATTTTTGGCAGGCAATGGTCCTCCATACTAGAAACGTGCCCTGCCCAGTGCAGCTGTGTTCTCAATATCATGGCCTCAATGCTGGTGATCCCTGCTTGCTCAAGGACAGCAACATTCGTCACATAGTCAGTCCAGTGTATATTTAGGATTGTGCATATACAGTGCTGATGAAAGCATTTGAGGAGTTGTAAATGTTGGCGATAGGTGACCCATGTTTCAGGCTGTGTCAGACTCATGAATCAAGATGGGTGTAATTTAGAGCAATAAATGCTGCTGCTGCACAGTATTTTTTTTTTAATATTAAAGCAGAGGTGTGCAAGTGCAACCTGCTAAAAAAATTATTTGGTTGATCGGTGGGGCAAAAAACTGCATGATCACTGACTCAAAAAATCCAACAGGACACTTCTGGACTCTGTCTTACTGGAAGCAGATCTCTAGTTCCACCCTCTCCGAAACTGCGCAGCAAATCGAATCAGTTGTCCTTATGGGTGCTAATGTGCATTTTGTTGTATTTTTTTTTAAGTATGGGAAAAGCCACACAGTAAATGGAGTTTTTCACACACACACACCTTCATAATAAGGCAAATAACTGCGGGATCTCATTGGGACAAGAGGTATTCCCAGCAAATTCTGTGAGGATTATTTTTACTATCTAGACAACACCCAGTAAAACCCCCAATTTTGTTCTTGTTCTTTGGACAACTTTGCTTATAGCAGCTCCCTGAGTCAGCTTATTTTTGCTGTTGTTGTGTGCCTTTAAGGCACACCAGGCAGGATACAACAGCTCCCTGTTAGTGTATCCTCCCTCCGGAGTTGGCCTCTTCCATGCCCCATACCTGCAGAAAATGAGATGGAGTCCAAACTTGATGCCGGCCTGTTACTGAAGCCGCAGCTGCAGCTGCCATTTTCTCAATAATGCGGAAACTATCCAGGGGACCCACAACATGTGATTGAGACCCCCCCCCCCGCATGTAACCAGCCTCAGTCACAAGCTGCAGGACCCCTGCCTGGCCTCTGGGAGAGCCAAGGAGCTGGTGGCGGCATCAAGGAATAATGTTCTGGGACGGGCACCCATGGACACATGGGGCCTGATCTAGCGGTACCAGATTAAACCAGGTATTTTCTTAAAACGTGGTAAAGGGCCCTATCCTGACTTGCTCCCATTCCAGCCCTGTGTCTACCTGGGGATCATTTGGACTGTCAACTGACAGATTGGGGTAAATGCCCTGCATTGTTTGGACTACATTGTTTGAACCCAAAGGGTGCTCAGCAATGGCTCCTCTTCGTCTTGGAAAGATGTGACCAGTGGGATGCCACAGGGTTCTGTCCTGGGCCCAGTGCTATTCAACATCTTTATCAATGACTTGGATGAGGGAATTAGGGGCATACTTATCAAATGTGCAGATGACACCAAATTAGGAGGAGTAGCTAATACCCTAGAGGACAGGATCAAAATTCAGAATAACCTGGATAGACTGGAGAGCTGGGCCAAAGCTAACAAAATGAAATTCAATACGGAGAAATGTAAAGTACTGCATTTAGGGCGGAAAAATGAAATGCATAAATATAGGATGGGAGAGACCTGGCTGAATGAGACTATGTGCGAAAGGGATCTAGGAGTCCTAGTAGACCACAAGTTGAACATGAGCCAACAGTGCGATGCGGCAGCTAAAAAGGCCAATGCGATTTTGGGCTGTATCAATAGAAGTATAGTGTCTAGATCAAGGGAAGTAGTGGTGCCGCTCTATTCTGCCTTGGTCAGACCTCACCTGGAGTACTTTGTCCAGTTCTGGGCACCACAATTCAGAAAGGATATTGACAAATTGGAGCGTGTCCAGAGAAGGGCAACTAAAATGGTGAAAGGTCTGGAAACGATGCCTTATGAGGAGAGACTTAGGGAGCTGGGTATGTTTAGCCTGGAAAAAAGATGGTTAAGAGGCGATATGATAGCCCTGTTTAAGTATTTGAAGGGATGTCACGCTGAGGATGGAGCAGGCTTGTTTTCTGCTGCTCCAGAGACTGGAACACGGAGCAATGGGTGCAAGCTCCAGGACCAGAGATTCCACCTCAACATTAGGAGGAACTTTTTGACAGTAAGAGCTGTTCAGCAGTGGAACGCACTCCCTCGGAGTGTGGTGGGGTCTCCTTCCTTGGAGGTCTTTAAACAGAGGCTGGATGGCCATCTGTCGGGGATGCTTTGATCAAGATTTCCTGCATGGCAGGGGGTTGGACTGGATGGCCCTCGTGGTCTCTTCCAACTCTGCAATTCTATGATTCTATGATTCTACAGATCTCTGGAATAGGAGCAAGCCAGGGTATCTGGCTGGTGTACACAAGCCCTAAGTTATTTCTAATTTAAGACAACCCTAAGGCGAACCTATCACAGGTTTTTCTTGGCAAGATTTGTTCAGTGGGGGGTTGCCTTTACCTTCCTCTGAGGCTGAGAGAGCCAAGTACCATGACTCAAAGCTATGGAATTCTGGCATTTGTAGTTTTGTGAGATATTTAGCCTTCTCTGTCAGAGAGCTCTGGTGCCACAAAAAACTACAAATCCTAGGATTCCATAGGATGGAGCCATGGCAGTTAAAGTGGTGTTAAACTGGATTATTTCTGCAATGCAGATGCAGCCTCAGGCTTCCCACCAGCATATCCTGGCCCCTGCTCAGGCCTTTTGCTCCTCCATTACCTGCAAGGAATAGGATGGAGTCTGGGTGGGCACACCAGCCTGTCTCTGCAACCACCTCCACTTCCACCAATATCACTTTTTCTGATGCCAGGCAGGAGGCCCGCAGCACATGTTCAAGGCCCCGCTGCATGTGACCAAGGCTGCTGGTCTGCTTCCTGATTGTGAAGAGAGTGACCACAGATGGCAGCTGCAGTGATGCACCGGCATGGCAGCATGACCTCCTAGAGCCTGATCACATTTTTTTCCTTGCTGAAGCAGTTTTTTGTGGGTGTTGTAATAGAATGGTTCAATGGGCTTTATTTGCACCATCTTTGCCCCAGGGACTGCCCAGGGACAAAATGGGGCAAAAGCCCTGCATCTTTAGAACTGCAGGGCTCCAAGACAGGGGCAAGATGGGGTAAATTGCCAATCTAGAAAAGGCCTCAGTCTCTCCTTCCTATGAGAGATGATTCCAATTCCTTTTGCTTTTATTTAATTTTATTTTATTTAATAAATTTAATAGCCAGCCTTTCTCCCAGCACAGGGTCCAAGGTTGTGTACAATGTTTTAAAAGCATAATACGATTAAAAAAACAATATGAAAGTTAAAACACAATTCAACTAAATTTCTATTTTAAAAGCACAAGTTAGAAACAAGTTGGGGTTTAAGCATTTAAAGATGCTTAAAGCAAAGTGAAAACAACTACACCCTCCCTCATTAGAAAGCTTTCTCTCCCCTAAAACACTAAAAATGAACAGCTTCCTTAAATAAAGAGGTCTGTATCTGCTGTTGGAAAGAGGGCAGGAAGGGGCCCAACTGGACCTCTAGGGAAGAGAGTTCCATAACTTTTTCTATGTCTAATAAAGCCTTTGGGAAAAGCTTGATGACATTCAACTTCTTTTCAAAAGTAGGCACTCCCTTAACTGCAAATATAAGTTACACTCCCCTTAAGCACACATTTCCAAACCTACTTGCATTCCTAATGATGTCAGTTATATACTGTCTCCAGGATTTGTTTCTTTTGAGAAACAAGCAGGTTGGATGTTTGTTGTTGATGTGTGCCTTGAAGTCATTTCTGACTTACGGCAACCCTACGGTGAACCTATCACTGGGTTTTCTTGGAAAGTTTTTTTTTTCCGGAGGGGTTTTGCCTTTGCCTTCCTCTGAGGCTGAGAGGGTGTGGCTTGCCCAAGTCTGTGGTCTCCGTGGCTGAGCGGGGATTGGAACCCCAGGTGCCAGTTAGATGCTAATTATTGTCCCAGGGTGTCCCAAGACTTCTTGATCCCATATTCATCCCTTGTTGTTTACACAATTTTTGTTTACACGGAGATCCTAAGATCATTGTTTACACGGCATCATGTCCCGTGTTATGTCTCCTCTCCCACTATATTCTATCCCGTGGTTTTTTCTTTTTTCTTTTTTTCTTTTTGTTTTGTTTTGTTTACACATATTTATGGTTCTGGGATATTTTTTTTTAGCTGTCAATCAAGGATGGGATTATTTGTTTTTTCACAACCTCGGTGACGTACTTCCTTTAGAGTTTCCCGCCATGAGCGATGCTATTGGCTGGCACAAATGTTTGTTCAAGCTTCTGCATCAGTCACAGGATAAGGGCGAAGGCAACCCCCCTCTGCACAATTAGATTTTAAAAAACCCTGCCCAAGAAATGTTAATATCCATGTAAAAGGAGAATGCCAGTACAGACACACAAGCCATTTTAAAAGACAAACCTCAGTTGGTGCTGGGGAGTGTGAGAGAGGTCAAAAGTAGAGCGGACTGGAGCCCCGGGCACGCACGCACACACACAAGCACAAGCCAAGTATGCTTTCAGCCAGTAAGCGGAGTGCAGGGCTACAGGGAGGGATTGAATGAGCTGATCAGGAGCCCAGAGGCATGCAGTTGTCCTGTCTCTTTAAAATGTTAACCCTCTAAGCAGAGGCAGCTGTGGAGTGATTGTTTCAAGCCGAGTGCAGGGGATCGTATGGGGAGGACACACAAGGCATTTTAAAAGACAACCCTCGGTGCGATCGTCTGCCCAGACGCTGGCATTTTTTACTGTGCTTTTAAACCCACGATGGAGGGGAGGCTGCCGGGAGGGGGTGGATGAATGTGCGATTGTCCACTCAGACGCTGGCATTTTTTACTGTGCCTTTAAACCCATAGAGGGGATGCAGGCAGGGGATGAATGGGCAATCGTCCGCCCACGATCTCTTTATAATTTATTCTCTCTTTAAAATTTAAACCCAGCATGCAGGGGAGGGACAGGTTAAAGCTGAAGGGTCTTCAGTGTAGAAATCCATTGAACAGGGTGATTTAGTGCAGAGACACACACAAAAGCATACGTGTAGCTGGAATGGAAGCCTTTGTTTTCAGCTGGTGAGGCTGAATCTATTGAACAGGTGACTGACCCCTCCTCTGCTCTATGAGCCTGCCCCTGGTCCCATCAATTTCCGGTCATCACCAAGTACTGAGATATCTTGTCCCGAGCTGTTTACCTTTCTGATTTTCCGAATCCTCCTGTGACTTTTTAAAAAATCGATACAAACAGCAGAACAGAAAGTCCCGCTGGTTGTGGGATAAAAGGTGGCCCCCCCCTTCCTAAAAGCTTAGAACCGACCCGATATACGTGTAAACTACCAGGGCTGGACACGAATTCTTCCCACTACATTTTCATCATGTAAACGGCACCCTGGTCTCCAAAGTCATAGTCCAACGCTCAAACCACTACACCATGCTGGCTTGGATGTTACCTGATATTATCTGTGACTTGTTGGCAGACCATTCTCCATCTACTATATCCAAGTAAAAACAGTCGGCCTATATTCATGTTTTTTTTTTTACTTTCTTGGGGGTCCTCCATGCCAACCGTTGCAAAAATTGAGGGCCAACTGTTGATCATTGTTATCACAGGTTTTTTGCAATGGCTATTGTGCCACAGATAAAACTAACCAAACTAAATAATAATGCCTGTAAAAATAAACAGTTTGGAAATATGAACCAGACTCCCATAAAAGTGGAATCAACCAACCAATCTATCTTTGCATATACATTTCTTTAGAAAATAATAATTAAGTTTTAAGTTAGTTTTCCCTACAAACCTGAAACTATATACTCTTGTATGTCTTCCCCTGTAGAAACAGATTAAACCAAGAGTGACACTTGGCCTTTTCTGGAATCATTCAGGCAGCAACAGCTGCAAAAAGATAACTGCTATTCCTAATAATTTTTATAAAAGCCCAGTTTGTTCTTCAGTAAACCTCAGATCCGCACTAGAAAGGTTCGATCATGACACGTATTCAAGATCTTCCTCTAATCCTTTTAGGATGAGGCTTTTCACTTCTTGAAACTCAGGGGTAGTCCAGACAGTGAAATAAATGCTCACGAATCTGTGGGGAACCCAAATATCCAAATGGGATCCCGCAGCGTTCCATCCTTTTTGGAGGGAGGGGGAGTCTCCAGAGCTTTTCCTAAGTTTTTTTTTTTACAACTGTGGAGGAAATGAGCACTCCCACAGGTTAGGACCACTAAATTGCACCATAGTGCATTGCTAAAGTGGATAGCTGATTGGTTGGATGTGCGCAGGGGGATGAGCTTGCTAAGATGGAAGATCCTGGAACCACCATGTTGGATTGTCACCATAGTGCACTGAGGCAAGGAAACAGGCTTTCTTTCCTTCTTCTTTTTAATTATTTAAGTAGAAAATCACTCTTCTGCACTTTGGATTTAGTGTTTTTTTTAAATACTATTTGGTGGGGGAAATTTGTGGAGGATAGGACTGTGAATTATTCACTTGCACCCACCATCTTGATTCGCGGCATGTCTCCGTGTGAACAGCGAACACCAATAGCTTTGCACACCAGTGACCTTGCAAAAAAAATAATTGAGACAGATGAAAGCTGCTGCGAATTTGTGTATGTGCGCACCAATCCATATTATATTCCCTCATCTAGACCAGCCGTCAGAGTATCTCCCTTCTGAGGGCAATAAGGTGGGGTCTATTGGTTGTTGTTATGTGCTCTCAGGTCAGCTTTCACTTATGGAGACCCTACGAATGAGAGTCCTCCCAGAGCTCCCATCATCAACTGCCCAGCTCAGGTCTTGCAGACTCAGGGCCATGACTTCCTTGATTGACTCAGTCCACCTGTAGTTCAGTCTTTCTCTTTTCCAACTGCATCCCACTTTTCTGAACATTAGTGTCTTTTCCAAGGAGTCAGGACCTTTCATTGTATGTCCAAAGTTATGACAGCCTAATTTTTAGTTATCTTGGCTTCTAGTGAGAATTCAGTCTTGGTTTGTTTTTGCATCCATTTATTTGTCAACAACCCATGGTACTGTGAAGGTTGGAGGTCCCCTCCCACTTCTGCTGACTAGAATGGGATCTTCTGAGATCATCTACACTGCCACCACCCACTGATATTAAATCCTTATAACCAGTAATTCAGTGGGAGGTTACAGGGGACTTAATTGGCACTTTCCCTCTCCTTCCCTTGGGAGAAGAGCATGCACACCAAGCCAGGCATGTGAACAAGAGTGTAGAAGCAAGGAGAACTTGAAAGGAAGGTTTATTCTAAGCAGGGATCTACATAGCAAAAGGGTATCTCTCTACATGAAGGGCATCTCACTTCAGGCATGTTTAGAGTCACAAAGTTGCACAGTCTAAGTCATTCCAGCAAAGAAGTACAGCTATACGCACCAAGGTGACACAGCAAACCAACAGAGTAATGGTGCCTTGAAGACTGAATACACTTTGGCTGTGTTTTGGAATAATATTTATACTCGATGTTTTACCCTTAAGGGGTATTTTGAGTGGAGAACAATACTTGTTCTGAGTTTCCAGACATTTCCGATCTCTTATTTGTGTTGGAGTATGACTCATAGTCAGGTGCATCCAGGGTGGATTAGCACGTTCTTCCCTAACAACTTGTCTAAGGGAGCTTTGCATAACCAGTCCTCAGCATGTCTGAGGTTTTGGAATTTTCCAAGACAACTTTGTTTAGGTTTCTGGGTGACCAGTACATGAACCCTTCTGTGGAGGCTCTGGTCACCTAGGACCCACTTGAACTGTCATTTAGTGCCAAATCTATGAATTCCTGCCAATTAATAAATTATTGTATGGGAAGGGGTGTAAGGGCATGTAACAATGACTTTTTCTTCAAAGCATCTGGAAGCTTTCTCACACTGGTTATCACATTGGGTCAGCGTCTCTTGTGAACTCTGACTCCTTGTGATACTGACCCCCCCAGTAAATGTAACTTAACTCCAGCACATCGTTCACCCCTTTTTTTATCTGGAGGGGAGGGTCTACCCCTCAACTGAGTTGGCCAGGTCACGGGAGAGCCCCCATTATCATGGGTGCTCATAGAATTCTTTTCTAGCACCACATTTCAAATGCATTGTCTTTTTTTTCTGTCAGCTTTTTTCATGGCCAGCTTTCACATCCATATATGGAATTCAGAACTATTATGGCATGGATGAGCCTGACTTTGATGTTCCATGATATATTTGTATACTCTAGGGTTTGATCTAGTTCCATCATTGCTTCATAGCTTCCCTTCCAAGTCTAAACTGCAGAATCTTCAGTCTCCATTTTGATTGATGACTGAGCCAAGATATAGCAAATCTTTAATAATTTGGATGTCTTCCTCAACATCTTTAAAATTACATAAGCCTTGTATGGTTCTTTATTTTTGTTTTCTGTAACTGTATTCTCTGTTCAACTGTACCTCTACTTTTGCGACTTTTTCTTCTTCTTAACTTTCATCAGCTTTCATTCAAAGCCTTTCCTATTGTCTGGCCTTTATCACTCCATAGAGTAGAACCCCTGTATCCACTGGGGATTGGTTCTGGTGCCCCCCCTGGATACTGAAAACCGTGGATAATAGCAAACACTATTGAATATAATGGGACATCCAGTTTAAAATACCATAAAGTTGCCTTGGAGGACCTAGAAAATGGCTAAAGCGGACATATTTTCTAGGAAGACTGTATGGTAGGTTTGCTGTTTTATGTCCCGTGGATAATATAATCAGTGGATATGGGGGTCCTACTGTATATAGTAAAAGTCTTTCTTGTAAAATATCTTGAAAATCACTTTGCTTCCATGGGAGATCAGTGCAATGGTCCAATGGTTACTACCATCCCTAGTGTCCCCCATTCCTGTGGTCTGGAATGTATGCAGAACATTTCAAGTCTGTGGGCCACTGTTCTTTTTTTTTTCATATTTATTGGCAGATTTTTGTTAGAATTTGGATGGATTCTGTCTTCATGGCCTGAAACAGCTCCTGGCATGTCAATCTGTTCCTGGTGACTTATTTCATCCAAGTGATTTGAGACCAGCTTCCATTTCACTTTTTAAAATTCTGTGTTCCTTGTCAAAAGGTTATACTTTAAGGAACATAATAACCACTCCACAAAGCTCAGATGGGTGACATTGTGAAAGTACAATGATAGGAAGGAAGGAAGGAACGAAGGAAGGAAGGAAGGATAACTTCTTTGCTGTCCGAATATTCTGAAGCAGGCCTTTCAGTGAATCCTACCACCATGTCTGGATGGCTTCATTCTAAATTTTTCACCAAGTACTTGTTTGTCCCATTTCTTTCATCTCTATCTGCTCCCAAAAATCCAAGGTCCTACTTTGGCTCCAGTTCATGATAGGAGAAGGTCAGGAATGATTTTGCCCATTGCCTTGTCCATTTCAGAATAGGGTGATTAATTGCAGCCACTTCAACACAGCCACTTCAGCCCACATGGTTGATCTTGGCCAGTTGAGTGCTGCTCTTTTAGCCCAATAGAGACCAGTGGGCTGAAACATTCTTTCACACAAGCAACTGAGAGGTTAACCTTTGGTTTCAGGGGCTCTCTCTACCTCCCCCATTCTGAAAGGGATTTTTAGGAGACAGGAGCAGCATTGAAGTGCTGCCTCTCTCCCCCACTCCCACTTTTCCCCACTTCAAATTTTCCAGTAATGAAGAAACCAAAGGTTAACAACTCCATTGCTTGTAAAAAATAACATTTCAGCTCACTGTTTCAGGTGCTCTCTCTACCTCCCTTATTCTGAAAGGGATTCTTAAGAGACAGCAGCAGACAGAGCTGCGATCAGCACTGAAACAGCCCCTGTACTGAAGAGGCAGTGTTGAACCATCCATTGTGCTCTGTTGGCCACACTGAAAAGGCTGAACTCAGTAAAAATGAAATGCACAGATATAGGATGGTTAACACCTGACTTGATAGCACTGCATGCTAAAGGGATCTTGTGGATCACAAGCTGAACATGAGTCAGCAGTGTGATGCAGCAGCTAAAAAAGCCAATGTGATTCTAGGCTTCATTAATATGAGTATAGTGTCTAGATCAAGGGAAGTAATAGTGCCACTCTATTCTGCTTTGGTCAGACCTCACCTGGAATACTGTGTCCACTTCCGGGCACCACAATTCAAGAAGGACATTGACAAGCTGGAATGTGTCCAGAGGAGGGCGATCAAAATGCTGGGAGGTCTGGAAGCCATGCCCTATGAGGAGCAGCTTATGGAGTTGGGTATGTTTAGCCTGGAGAAGAGAAGGTGAAGAGGGGACATGAGAGCCATGTTTAAATATTTGAAGGGATGTCATAGTGAGGATGGAGCAAGCTTGTTTTCTGCTGCTCCAGAGAACAGGGCATGGAGTAATGGACTCAAACTACAGGAAAAGAGATTCCACATAAACGTTAAGAAGAACTTCATGACAGTAAGAGCTGTTCAATAGTGGAACACCCTTCCTCGGAGTGTGGTGGATTCTCCTTCTTTGGAGGTTTTTAAACAGAGGCTGGATGCCCCAGAAATATTAGCCAAAATGCACAAAAGGACAAATAACCGATGTTGGAAATGTGGAAGATCAGTTGGCTCTGTAAAAGAGTAAAGGCATTTTGGTTTAGTGCAGGACCGGTTTAAGGAATTTTGGGGCCCCCTGCAATGCTTTACTTTGGGGCCCCCATATGTTTATCTCAGATCAATGTAACCTAACCTATTCACCGTACAGGATGTTCAGATTATAGTAGGACCCCCGTATCCCTGGATTCATTATCCATGGGACACAAAACAGCACACCTACCATAGAGTCTTCCTAGAAAATGTGTCTTCCCTAGCCCTTTTCTAGGCCTTCCAAGGCAACTCTATGGTATTTTAAACCAGAAATCCCATTATTTTCATATTAAGGAGGCCAACACGGGGCCCTCTCTTGACCTCGGGGCCCCCTCTTGACCTCGGGGCCCCCTGCCAATGCTGATTTGGCAGACAGGTTAAACCGGCCCTGGTTTAGTGTAAGCAGATGGATGCAAAAGATTTGGGGTTTAAGGAGATTATCAGACGGGCCCTTAGGGTCCGTTTCTGTCCCACTACCCCCCACCCGCTCCGCTCCCATTCCTGCTGCAGAATAAAGAAAAAAGTTTCACACACCTACCTTAATTCTACAGCAGGGATGGGCTCCCCCTCCCTTTGCTGCCCATTCATAAATGCAGCCGTTGTAAGGCTGCTTTTATGACCGGGAACTGAAATTCTGGCTGTTCTCATGAGAGAATGGCTGGGCGGCAAATTTAAAACTACCCCCCCAGCTGTCAAAACTCAAAACCAACCACAAAACCCCTTTAAAAAAATAACAGCTACCCGGGGAGGGGAAAAAAGGCTTTAACTTACCTTGTCGTCTAGATCGTTCCCAGAAGTGTCCAGCAAGGGATCTCCTGGTGATGTCACAGCCAGTTGTCATCCTGGAAGCAGAACGGGGCTCCTGGTCACTCACCCATCATTCCATTATGATAATGGAATGGTCTTCTTATTCATGGATTTTTCCATAAATAAGAGGAAATGGGGGAGGAACAGGAGCAGAATGGGAGCATCCCAGGACAGGGACGTCATCGTCTAAAAGGTAAGCCTTTTAGCAATCTCCTGTCATCCCTGTCCTGGGATATTTTTACCATCTGATAATCTCCTTAGACTCAATCCGAAGCCAGAACTATTTTTGTTAAATATGATTAATGAAGATGATAAAAGGGAGAAGAAATTCTGTAATCTTATTAGATATATGGTAACAGCTGCCAGAATAATCTTACCCAGAAATTGGAAATGGAATAAAGTCCCTGAATATACGGATTGGATAGGGAAATTGATGGAAATTGCAGCCACTGAAGAATTGACTAATTCAATTAAGGGTAACACAACTGATCACTTTTTGAAAATATGGAATTCTGTAATAATGTATATAATGAAAAAGCTAGGAGAGGAATCTATATTGGGTTTTGAGAAATGAATAGTGAAGTAAATAATTTGTAGTATTTCTGCTATAAAGCTTGCAATTTATTTTATTTTTATATTTAGGATGGTATATTGCTGTTTGTTTTAGACAGGATGAGATGAAGAGGGTGTTTAGTGGTGATAGAAATGGAATCATCTGGAGAGAAGTGGGAAGTCTGATTTTAAGGGGGTAAATTGGGGGAAAGGGTGGGGTTAGTGGGTTTTCGAGGAGTACTTGTCTGTATGCTTCTCGTGAGTTTCTTCATTATTCTTCCCCCCCCTTTTTTTTTCTCTTGTGGTTGTATACTTGGTGTTGTTTTTTGAATGGATTTTTTTGTTATTGGTTGTGTGTGTTTATTTCAATAAACTGTTAAAAATGAAAAAAATAAAATAAACAGAGGCTGGATGGCCATCTGTTGGGAATACTTTGATTGGGTATTCCTGCATGGCAGGGGGTTGGACTGGATGGCCCTTGTGGTCTCTTCCAACTCTATGATTCTATGATTCTATGCTTCTAACTGGCTGGGATCAACCAAACCTGGGCTTAAGTGGCAGCGCTGAAAAAGCCATGCTGAAGCAGCTGCGACTAATCATCCTAGACCCTGTCTATTTCTCTGTGTCAGGACTTTGACAGAAATGTCTCACAAGCTTTCAGAAAAACTGTGAAATAAGAGAGAAATAAGAGAAACAGGCCAAACAGGAAGAGGACACTCCCTCAGAGCGTGGTGGGGGTCTTCTTCCTTGGAGGTCTTTAAACAGAGGCTGGATGGCCATCTGTCAGGGATGCTTTGATCGTGATTTCCTGCATGGCAGGGGGTTGGACTGGATGGCCCTCGTGGTCTCTTCCAACTCTGCAATTCTATGATTCTATGATCTCCAAGAACCTTCACTTGGCTCTGATAGCTTGAAGCAAAGACCCTCTTGACCAGCCCCTGCAAATGCAGTGACCCTGAATCCCAGATCAACAATCATTATCAGCGATCCATTTATAACAAAGTACTCCACACCACAATCACCAACATCACACGTAGAAAAGAAAGCCAGGTCTGGAATGTCATGTTAGCACACGATAGTCTCTGACCATGTCGACAGTCAGGCAGCAAAAGAGTCATAGCAGAGTTTTCATCCTCCAGGCAAAAGAAATAAACACACACAGACACAGGCTTGTGCCTACAAAGTACTTCTCTTTACTATAGCATAATAAAGATATTTACAAAGTTACAGAGAACCCTTTCTGAGAACTATATATTATGTCTTCATACTGCAAAGCCCAGAAAAGAACTGAACCACAGTTGCATAGGATTGCAAATTACACAGTTCACAGTAACCTTCTTCTTATAGAAAAAAACATTATCTCTAACAAAGGTAGATAACAATCTCTCCAGGCTGCAAGCCTCCAAGGCCATGTTTGTCAGGCGATTAATCTTGTTATACAGGCTTACTGCAGTGGACTCCTGTTAGCTCTCTCTGCTGCACCCTGCAGGTCATTTTGCTACATTTCAGCTCTTTACAGTATAAATCTATGTAACTGCATGTCCCAGCATCCTGGGATGAAATGCACCTACTTTTGTTTTTAAGTAAGAACAAAGGTGGCACTGAAAGGCTAATGCTATATTGCTCTCACTTTGTTTCATATTATCTTGACTTCACATGGTTGTAGCCATGTGTGGGGTGATCTATCAAATGTGGAGTGGAGTATCGTCCTTACAGCTGGCCAATATCACTTTAACTGCCATGGCTCCATTCTTGGGGATCTTGGGGTTTGTAGTTTTATGAAATATTCTCTTGTTCCTGTAGTTCAGGCAGAGAATTCTAAGGCCCTCACCAAGTTAGAGTCCCAGGATCCCTGTGGATGGAGCCATGACAGTTAGAATGGTGTCAAACTGCTATACCTCTGTAGGTTTCATTAACTGATCATAAAACCATCTACTGAGGGACTCTTGACCCTGTTCCATGAAATCACTTTTCAATATTGCCAAAGTAGGATATCAGGAGCATCAGCTAGCAGCCAAAGTTGCCATGAGATGGCCATTTCCTAGGCAAAATTAGGTTGTCACTTTTCACTGCTGATTCAGCAACATGGTAGTGTCAAGTATCGCAGGCTGTGTGGTTCTGCCGACTTTTTCCTTCATTTGCCTACAACCCCAAAAGGAGAGGGGAACAAGCAGCAGAACTTGTTAAGTTTCCCATCACAAAATAAGTGTTGTCATGGAGGTATAGATGAACCTATACAATCAGGCAGGAAATGGCAGTGGAGATGAAACTTTCTGGTGCACATCAGGGTGGGATACAGCTAAAGGTGAGTGAAACAGTCACTGGACAAATGGGGATACAGTATTTTAACGCAGGGGTGGCAAAATTGGCAAAATTGGGCCAATTTTCCCCAAATCTCCCAATCTCTTTCCTGGGAACACATCAAAATACTTTCTTTTCCCTCAATTTCCTCCCTCAAATAGAGGGTCAAATTGTGGGCTATGGAAGGACCTGAGGAGGTTTTTTGGGAGGCATGTTTTCAAATGTTTGGGTGGGGCTTGGTGTGATTTTCAGATAATTTGTTCCCCCAAATCCTACCACCTTTTAAAAAATAGATATCATATGCATTGGAGGACTGGCAGGGGCTTGTGAGCCATACTTTCCTCACTCAGGAAAACCTAGGAAGGAACACCTTCTCTGGGCTTCTCTATATAAGGGGAAAATAATACAAACACATCTGAAAAGGCAGGCATTTGCAACGATGCAATCTGCCTACACGGCTAACCCCCCCCCTCCAAATCCCCATGATGCCCTAGCCAGCTGGCTGCCGCGAGTGATTTACTTGTGATTTTAAACCTGCCACTGCCAATTTTTTTTAAAAAAAGCTTCCTGTGGAGTGCACAGGCATTATTTCGCATTTACAACAAAAAGAAATTTAAAAAGCGTAAAAATTGCCATTTGATTGATTTACTGGACCCTCGCGTACCTGAAAATCCAACATGGTGGCCACAGTCACTTTTCCTCTTTCCTAGCCCCACCTCCTGTGCTCGTCCAGCCAATCAGATGGTGCTGCCTGTGTGAACGTGAATGTTCAAATGATCACATATTTGCACATCATACGGATCTTTTTTAAAAATCTGGATGAAGCCCTGGACACAGCGTGAATGGACTTTGGGGTGGACTTTGCCACACCCCCCCCTTTCGAATGACACATATTTGTGCAAACGGCCATTGGAACAGATCACCATACATTCACACGCCATTCTTTTTTTTCTTTTTCTTTTTTTGCCGTTTAGACAGGCCCTATGTAACTATGGGGTTTATTCTACAAGGGAAGGGAAGTGGGAGTAAAGCTTTGCCTTATTGTACAACGTTAGTGTGCTTCAGCTGTTCTCCTGTTCCAGTCCCATGGGAGAGCATGGTAAAGGCGAGTCTTTTTGCTAACCGATTTTTCCAGTTAGCAGAAAGACTCGCTGTGATGGACAGTAAGGTGAGCAAATGGGAGGAGTGTGTGTCAGGAACCAATCCCAGGGCAGAAAACTGAAATGGGGGAGGTTTCTGTATGTTTAAAGGTTGCATGACCGTTAGCAAGGAGTAGTTCAGTTGAGTTCTGTTGATGACAGTGACTGGAGCAGAGGACTCCGGGTGTGTGTGGTGTATGAGTGAGAATATGATGAGATATTTTGTGTGCAGAGGTTAATAGTTTGTATGAGAAGATTAACTGGACAAAGAGAGAAAAGGTCTAAGGGATAAGGAAGAATATTATAGAGATTAAAGAACTGTTAAAGCACAAGATTCCATGTTACTAAATGTTTCATTCCCTTTTAATAAGGTTCCCCTATGTTGTTGTTTTAACTACAGACTCTGGTCCATTCCTTCAAACTGTAGATAAGAAGAGGCTACTATAACACACAAACAACACATTTAACGAAAAAGGTTCAGAAAGGAGGAACTAAAGGAACCATAGGAATTTAGGTGGAAAGAACAGAGAGGGTAAAGAGGTGGCCAGGCTGAACCCTGAAGTACAGTTGGGCTGGTGCTTTGAAGTTCACTCTCGATGACCTCGTGTTGTGATTTCACATAATATGATTTGGTGGCACTGGGTGTGAAGTGTCACACTTACATTTACCACCATCTCCCACAGGACTGGAATGGGAGAACAGCTGAAGTACACAGATGTCATGTGATAAGGCAAGTCGGGATACACTATTCTCAGGCTTTACTGCCGCTTCCCTTCCCTCGTGTGATAAGGCTTGAAGTAGCCAGTGCAGAATACTGGAGATAACTATTAATATCCAACCTTTCCCCCAGTTTGGGACTCAAGGCAGCTTACAATGGTGAAATCAAACATAGCTAAAAATTAACTATATACAAAAGTTAAAAATGTAATTAAACCATTACATTTTTTAAAAAAATACTTTTCAAAATATTAATTAGGGACAAGAAAGCAGCAAATAGAAAATACAGTGCATTATACAAGGTCTGTTTCTCTTGAGCAATTAGTCTCCCAAGGCCTGCCAAAATAATAATAATAATAATAATAATAATAATAATACAAAAAATATTTATTTGTCTGCAGAAAGACAGTAAGGACGGTGTCAGTGTAACCTCTCTGGAAAACAAGTTCCAGAAAGTGGGAGCAACCGTCAAGAAGGCCTTCTCCTGTGTTCCCACCAGATGTACCTGTGAGGGTTTAGTGGGACAGAGAGAAGGGCCTCTCCAGAAGATCTCAAAATATGGGCAGGGTCACATGGGAGGATTTGTTGTTGTTCACTTTCAAGTTGTTTCCAGCTAATGGCGACTCTAAAATGAACCTATCATGGGTTTTTCTTGGCAAGATTTGTTCAGAGGGGGGTTGTCTTTGCCTTTCTCTCAGGCTGAGAGAGTGACTTGCCTAAGGTCACCCAGGGGGGTTTCCATAGCTGAGCAGGGATTTAAACCCTGTCCTTCAGAGTCATAGACCAATGCTCAAACCACTACACCATGCTGCCTCTCTCCATGTGAGAGAATATGGTCCTTCAAGTATTTGCATGGCTACTTCCTATAAGAAAACCAACTCTAACTAGGAAGGTGAATGGTGGAAAAAGGAACCTGGAACAGGATAACAGAGGGATTGCACATACCGAGTATACATGCGTTACACATAGAATGCATGTGGGTCAGATAAGAATACTAGATATGTTACTAGATTGATTCCACATGAATTGATTCTATGTCTGAATGTCAGACTAACTTTCCTGATACAAAAGCTATTTCCAAAATAAAACTCATTCCCTCACCCCCCCGCCTTTTCCCCTCAGATAAAGTCTACAAGGAGATGGAAGAGGTTTTGGGTTCTTCTGAATCAATCTCCTATCAGGATCAAAAGAAGCTGCCCTATACAAATGCTGTGGTTCATGAGATTCTACGTACCGGATATGTCTTACTCTTTGGGATCCCCAGAGAATCTGTGAAGGATGTGAAGATGCGTGGTTTTCATATTCCAAAGGTAGGAGACATGTATGGCTTCACTCAGAGATAGGCTTTCTGCTATAAACAAAAGGCTAACCGTCATGCAAAGGGATCTTGTAGCACCTTTGAGACTAACCAATGAACCAAATCCACACAGCACCAATAATCCAGTTTGAAACTGGATTATTCGCCATGGCTCCTTCCTATGGAATTCTGGGATTTGTAGCTTTGCAAGACCTTTAGCCTTCTCTGCCACAGAATGGTGGTGCCTCACCAAACTACAAACCCTAGGATTCAATAGGAAGGAGTCGTGGCAAATAATCCAGTCTCAAAATGGGTGATTTGTGTTGTGTGGATTTGGCCCAAGAGAAAGACATTTTTAGCATAACATTTTGTAGATTGGGTCTAATTCATCAGATGCATGTGCTATGGATGGATGGATAGCTATCCACCAGTCATGACTGTTTCAAAGATGGCGAACAATTATAGGTGTACATGCAGAATATACAGTAACACACACATAATAAAGAAATTAGATATCCACTGTTCAAGCTAGAAACCAATAAGAATCGTAATACCATATTGATTTGAGAAGGCATTATCTTTAAATGTAACATCTTTCTAGAATCAACAATTACAATAATAGAAATGCAATACAATTTCTTGATTATCGTAAAGGTAAGGCATGTTTTCCCTTCATATGTTCCAAGTTTTTCCAATTAGTGAGACAACATCCTTCTTAGGATATTTCATTAGGCTTCCTTCAAGGGTCATTGGTCATGTAGCTGGTTAGTTGTAAGTGCTGGAACCAAGTAGGTACTTTCCCTCCCATTTGTCACTCCAGTTCCTTTCTGTTTATGCACAGTCCCTCCATTAAAATAGCCTTAAATTTCATTACCTGGTTGCTGTTGTTTCTTAAAAAGCCAATCTTCAGTAATACAAACTAATGTGAAAATATCACAGTAAGATAATATATTTTTCTTTCCTCAGTACCAAATATCCAAAATATAGTTTACCAAATTACTGTCCATTCTAAAGTGATTTGTACATGTCTCTCTCTCTGTGTGTGTGTGTATCGCCCACCTTTCTCCAAACATGGGACCCAAGGTGCTTCCCACATGCATCAGCTAGGAATAAAGATGAGAAACAGACCTCTTCCAGATTGGTCTAAAGAAGCATGGGTTTTCATGATAGAACTCCTTGCAGTTAATAATAATGTTTATTTATAATTCCCTTTTCACCAAAGGGTGGAACATCAGACATATATAGTCAAAAATGAAACAATAAGGACATTAGGTTTATGTGGGGTTTTTTCTGGGTTGTGAGGCCGTGTTCTAGAATAGTTTATTCCTGATGTTTCTCCTGCATCTGTGGCTGGCATCTTTCTCTGAAGATGCCAGCCACAGATGCAGGCAAAACATCAGGAATAAACTCTTCTAGACCATGGCCTCACAACCCAGGAAACACCCACAAAAAAACCTATGGATGCTGGCTGTGAAAGCCTTCAACTTCACAATAAGGACTTTATCAGACAAGCCTCTAAAAATGTTTCAATCCCACCATATTTTAAACTGTAAGTATGCCAGCAAAATAACCCTTTTTATCAAATGTTGCCATATTAGCACGAGAAAGCAGCCCCATACTTCCACATTGGCTGGTGTGTGTGATCTCGGTGGTTCTCACGAGAAGACATGAGCGCACTTAAAAGTCTAAAAACAGCTAAATTAAAGAAAAAGAAAACACAAGCACTGAAACACACTTAAAAACCTGCCTGCAAAACAAGGAGGCTTATAAAAGAGCATCCCATACCTAGTTTTCACATTCTCTCCCAGAAGTGTTCTGGCGGGGGCTGCCCATTGATGCTGGAATCATGCCAGCAGAATGGGGCACAGTTTCCGATGCTCGCAATTACATGAAAAAAAAAAAAAAACAACAATCCACAGCTGATCAATTGATGGCTTGGTCCATCAATAAAAAAGAATGGCTTCTTTACAATACAAATCCTCCCTGCGCACTCCGGTCCTCTGGGAGGAATTTGCTTCAGCCACAAAAATCTAGGCTGTCTACAACCTCCCAGAGGGCCTTTTCGGTAATCACCCCCAAATTGTGGAATGACCTGCCGAACGAGATCCGTCAGATAACAACCCTGAGTAGCTTTAAAAAAGCACTAAAGACGGATCTCTTTCGGCAGGCCTTTCCTAATTAGATCTCGGCCTCAGGGGATCCTGGCTTCTTTTAGTCCGCTGGCCATTTATAGTATTTTATTGTATTTATTGTTTTTAATTGTTATTTTTTTGATCTGTTGGTTTTAATTTATAATTGTTTAATATTTTTTTATGGGGGAGGGTGGGGTGGGGGGTGTTTGGGGATTTTATCTGTATGGTATTTTAATTTTTGTAAGCCGGCCCAATTGTTTTAACAGAGGGGCGGGGTATAAATAAATTTTATTATTATTATTATTACAAAATCACGAAAGCACGGTATCGTGTGAAATGGGCGCCCTTTCGCATTCTTTGGGCATCGTTATGATGCCATATTTCCACATCTGATAAAGTCCTTAAACACAACACTATAAAATTTTAAAATACTAAAATAATACTAATAGTAATAATACTAATACACTAAAAACAAAATCCTCACCTGTTGCTACCCATCTTGGCCACTTTAGGTACATTCAGAAGCTTAATCCGGTGAATTGGAGGAAGGAATAGCAATAGCAAAACAACTTCTATTTCTATACCGCCTTTTAGCACCAAAGCACTCCCTAAGCGGTTTACAATGTGTAAGCTAATTGCCCCCAACAAGCTGGGTACTGATTTTACCAACCTGCAGAAGGATGGAAGGCTGAGTTAACCTTGGAGCCCTCTGGGATCGAACTCATAATGCTGTGGCTGCAGTACTGGCATTTAACCACTGTGCCATCAGGGCTCCTGGTGGTCTTTAACCCTTTACGAATGTGGGTAAGATCCTCCCCAGCCAGAGGTGCAAAGGAAAACTGTTCCACAAATGTGGAGCCAGTTCACGGGTTTTCTTCACTTCTGCCTCCCTTCCTTCCATGCTTTTGGAGGACTATTAGTACTGATGTCCTGGATGTATGCTAGGGCTCTTCCAAAGGTTAATTTTTTAAAAAAAATCTTAATTTTTATTGATAAATAAAATAAGAATAAAATAAACTGTTCGTTCCCATAAAGAAACATCAAAAATATAAAAATGTACATTCAATAAAAGTAAATAGACTTAGCTTCTTTAGCATCTTATCTGTGTGTCATTTCCTATACAATTGTAACTATTCACTGTTTAAATATAGAGTAGTATAGCACTCCATTCTGTAGATAATACACAGCTTGATTATCATTTATCTTAACCTGACTGCCCACCATCTGTTTACTGAGTCTACGTGCATATAATTCAATTCCATACCTAGTAATTTGTTGATACCTCCTGATTGAAGTTTACATTTGCACCCGTCCAAAGTTGTAGAATGTATAAGAATGTTGTGATATTTGTTACTCAGGGTTTGTTTCAAATATCCAAAGGACGTTTTTGTTGTCCTGGGGCACTGAGACTTCCCTTTCTATTGATTTTATAGTCTGCGTTCCCTTGGCAAGGTACAGAAAGCTCCAGAGAAAACACAGAAGTTCCTCTCTACTCTAGTTGACCAAAATTCATACTGGCACCATCATGTCATGAAGATCTGGGGGCCCTGACTTGGAACCCCCAGTTTGCTTTCCTCTAAAGGCAAACCTGAGCACAAGAGTGTCCCCTAAAGACCAAACACTGCCACCACCCACCCAGATTTATCACCAGCCCGACAGGAGACTGGTCTCCAACCTGTGGAACTATTACCACCCCTCTTCTCTATCCCAAAGAGAAGAATCCAGTAGCAATGACCCAGAGCTTAAGGACACATGAAAGTCAGCTGGTAGAAATAGAAAAGAAATTATTTGATTCAAGTAAGGCTTAAGGCATGCAAATTTCTCATGAGGGCAGGCACCTCCCGTCCCCAGGTACACTTAGAGTTATGGAAATAACAAAAGTATGGAATTACATTCAGCCAAGGAAAACAAAAAGAGAATCCCTAATGCAACTACTAGACATTCCTAGTCTATTCACTGATTGAAGTTCATTTCTTGGATTCATGTGTCTGGTCCCGGACCGGCCCACAGCGTCCTCCATTTTAAGTTCTTTGTTCTCTCATCTCTCTCTGGGACATGATGTCTTCATACCAGGGCATTCCTTTGTCCAACTCCCAACCATGTGCTCTCACAAAGCATTTATAGTCTTTTTCCAATGGTCCCCCTGACCGTCCTGATTGGTCTCTGGTGATCCTACATCACGATGATGCTGAATCTGGAGATATCCCCTGGTACCTCCCACCTCTGGTTAACCCTTTGTTTACCTGATAGCTGATAGCTCTGTTGGCAAGAGAATCGCTGTTTGCAGATAACGGGTCTTTGCAGATAATGAGAATGTAGTACCCATCCCATTATCACAGCACCTTTTTACCATTTACACATTTCTTATTTCAATTGATTTATTATTACAGTTGAAACCCATTTCTTTCCCCCAAATTTTATACCTTCTTTCCAACATTCATGGTGGCTGGTTAGGGTTCCATCTTTCACATAGTAGGAAAGTTTATCCACCTCTATCATGTCTAACAGTTTTTAAAGCCATTTGTTTTTTAAGGGAATGTCACCAGTTTTCCACTTTGGGGCAAAGAGTAGCCTGGCTGCTATTATCATGTATATCAGTATTTTTTTTCTTTTCATTTTAGAACTGGGAGCATAGTTTGTTGAGGTGATATGGACTAAGGGCAAATGTTCTCCTTCTTTCTTCATTAAAAAAATCTTATAGTGTTATAGTATAATAATGGGCTTGTATATACAGTTGCCCCTCCACATTCGCGACTTTCACATTCGCGGTTTTGATTATTTGCGGAAGTCTACTCCCCCCCCCAACACACCCTCCCTTCCCAAGGCAGGAAAGGGCTTAGCCCCTGGCTGCCTTCGGAAGGAGGGGTGGGGAGCAGCTAACGTGCTGCCTTTGCGCCCACTCCCTTCCCAAGGCAGCGAAGAGCTTCTGAGGAAGCCCTTCGGTGCCTTGGGAAGGGGGAGTGGGAAGCAGCTGGAGCACTGGTTCTGAGGGAAGGGGAGCAGCTGGCGGGCTGCCTCGCCGCCCCACTCGCTTCCCAAGGCTCCGAAGGGCTTCTGAAGAAGCCTTTCGGTGCCTTGGGAAGGAGGGGGGAAGCAGCTGGGGTGGGGGGGTGGAGAGGAGCAGCAATGGGGCTTTTGAAGCCCCATTGCCGCTTTTGGGAGGGCGGGGGGGTGGAGAGGAGCAGCGACGGGGCTTTTGAAGCCCCATCGCTGCTTTTGGGAGGGCGGGGGGGGTGGAGAGGAGCAGCGATGGGGCTTTTGCAGCCCCCTCGCTGCTACTGGGAGGGCGGGTGGTGGTGGAGAGGAGCAGCGATGGGGCTTTTGCAGCCCCCTCGCTGCTACTGGGAGGGCGGGTGGTGGTGGAGAGGAGCAGCGATGGGGCTTTTGCAGCCCCATCGCCGCTTTTGGGAGGGCGGGGGTGGTGGTGGTGGAAAGGAGCAGCGATGGGGCTTTTGAAGCCTCCTCCCTGCTTCTGGGAGGGCGGGGGGTGGAGAGGAGCAGCAACGGGGCTTTAGAAGCCCCATCCCCGCTTTTGGGAGGGCGGGGGGGGGTTCCTGGAGGGCGTGGCATGACCTTTTTTTTATTCGTGGTTTTTTCACATTCGCGGGGGTCTTGCGCCCCTAACCCCCGCGAATGTGGAGGGACAACTGTATTTTGAAAATATTCCTCATAGAATTTGAGGAGAAGACGTTTGTCTAAATGGGATCCCACATCAATCTGCCGTATTCGGAAGGAGGGGTGGCAGAAACTCCACATACTCCAAATACCATATTTTAAAAAATAATGCATGGGGATGTGCAAGATCACTTGTTAGGACAACCTATTCACCTTGCTGCGCATTTTCAGAGTGGACAGCTGATTGGTTGAATGTGCGCAGGGGGCAGTGCTTGCAGGCAAGGCAGCGCCCAGAACTGCCATGTTGGATTTTCACTGTAGTGATTGTATGCTGAGGCGATGAAACAACCCTTTCTTTCTTTCTTTCTTTCTTTCTTTCTTTCTTTCTTTCTTTCTTTCTTTCTTTCGGTTTATTTAAGCAGAAGTTTGCACCTCAATACCTTGGATTTGCTCTTTAAAAAAAAAAGCACAACTGTTTGGTGGCAGCAACTGGCAACAATAAAAACGCGAGTCATTCACTCATGCCTGCCATCTTGATTCTTAAGCGTGCCTGTTTGACCATCAGATACATACGGCTTCATGTGCCTACGATCCTGGGAAAAAAATACACGGAGACAAATGAAAGCTTTTGTGAATTGGTTTTACTGTGCACCAATCCACATTTTATTGCCTCATATAGACAAGCCCAATGTGAAGGTGTCATTTCACAGATGGACTGATGTCCTATAACTAAGTTTAAAAAAAATACAGGAAGAATGGAGTACAAGAGAAGAAGATGTTTGTTTTTTTTCCCCTTTATGTCTTAGAATTAAGAAGAAAGCCACTTGGGGGTGGGAATAAAATATTGCAGCTAGTGTCAGGAATTACCCCAAAATAAACCAGTAAGTTGTCTAGGCCAGGGCTTCTTAAACCTTTTCCACTTGCAACCCTTTTTTTTTGCCCAAGAAATTTTTCAATTTTTTTGCCCAAAGAAGGAGAGCCCACCACTTTCTGGGGCACTCTATTCCACTGTCAAACAGCTCTTACCATCAGGAAGTTCTTCCAAAAATTTAAGTGAAATCCTTTTTCTTGTAATTTGAATCCATTGATTTATGTCCTACTCTCTGAAGCAGCAGAAATGCAGCTCCATCTTCAACATGACATCCTTTCAGGTAGTTAAAGAAGGCTGCAATATCATTGCTCCATCTTCTCTTCTCCATGTAAACATACCCTGCTTCCTTAAATGCTTCATAGTGGTTGGGAGTTATCATGAATGAAAAACAGTTGGAAGACTTCTATGCACTGTTTCTTGGTCAGCTGTACAGAAGTCACAGGGCTCGTCTGCACAGGCAATTTACCCTGAGTTGTAGCCCTGTAGTCCGGATGAAGCTGTTCAGTCTTGATGATCCCCAGGGCAAAGACGAGGCTAAGACGGGGGAAGATGGGGTAGGATTAGTTACAGCATTTAACTGTGCAGGTAATGCGGGGAGGAATGGCCAAGGCATGCAAGCAAATCCCTCCTGGGCATGTACAGAGGATCATGCTGCACTATAGCTGTAGGGCACATATGACCTTCATAAGGCTAAAAATAAATCACTCAGACACATTGGCAGTGTCTACTAACTAGCCTTTACTAAACATAGCAGAGTATATACCGATGATCCATGAGGATCCATGTCAGCAAACATGCATGACAGCACAGACAGTACAGAGTCCAAATAGTTACAGAGCTCAGAGAATTCAAGAGAGAACAGCAAGAGAGAGATGGGACAAAGGATTGCATTGCTCTATATAGACACTCATATCCTTAGAGCTGTTTCCCAAGCTCATACAATCCTTTCCCATGGAGATATGGTTATGCCATCTACACTGTGGCATCTCCTACACATCCTATCTTCACAGGACATCAACGGTAAACATCAGCTGTGCCTTCAGGCTGATTCTACTGACCCCTAGTGGTCACAGCCTCTTTTACTGGAAAATTTTCCCACATGAGAAAGTGATCATGTGAGAGTGATCATGTTCTCCTGGAGTTTGTTATACAATGGAAAGGAGAAGCCAGGCATAGTCAGACACGCATTCTTGACTTTAGGAGAGCTGATTTCAATAAACTCAGGGAAATACTGGGGATGATCCCATGGTCAAGAATACTAAAAGAGAAGGGACCTCAAGACGGTTTTGACTTTCTCAAAAGGGAGATACTGAAGGCACAATTTCAAACAGTACCATTGAGGAAGAAAAATGGGAGGTGTCTCAAGAAACCAGGATGGATGACTAAAGAACTTTCAATGGAGCTAAGTTTTAAACGGAACATGTATAGGAAATGGAAAAGGGAGGAAATCACCAAAGAAGAATTCAAACAGATAGCGAACACGTGTAGGAGTAAAGTCAGAAAAGCTAAAGTGCAGAATGAGCTCAGGCTTGCTAGGGAGGTTAAGAACAATAAAAAGGGTTTTTTTGGGTATGTCCGCAGCAAAAGGAGGAAGCAGGAAATGATAGGGCCACTACGTGGAGAAGATGGCAAAATGCTAACAGGGGACAGAGAAAAGGCAGAATTACTCAACACCTTCTTTGCCTCAGTGTTTTCAGAAAAGGAAAAGGAGGACCAACCTGAGGAAAATGGAACAGAGGACACAATAGGGGAAATCCAGCTGAAAATAAGTAAAGAGGTGGTACAGGAATACCTTCTTAATCTAAATGAATTTAAATCTCCAGGACCAGATGAACTACATCCAAGAGTATTAAAAGAGCTGGCAAATATAATCTCAGAGCCATTGGCAATAATATTTGAGAACTCCTGGAGAACAGGAGAAGTCCCAGCAGACTGGAGGAGGGCAAACGTTGTTCCCATCTTCAAAAAGGGGAAAAAAGAGGATCCCAACAACTATCGTCCAGTTAGTCTGACATCAATACCAGGGAAGATTCTAGAACAGATCATTAAACAGAGAGTCTGTGAACATTTAGAAGGCAATGCCATAATCACAAAAAGTCAGCATGGGTTTCAGAGAAACAAGTCATGCCAGACTAATCTGATCTCTTTTTTTGATAAAGTTACCAGCTTGGTAGATGAAGGGAATGCTGTGGACATTGCATACCTTGATTTCAGTAAGGCCTTTGACAAGGTTCCCCATGACATTCTTGCAAACAAGCTTGTAGAATGTGGGCTAGACAAGTTAACTGTTCAATGGATTTGTAATTGGTTGACCGGCCGAACCCAAAGGGTGCTCAGCAGTGGCTCCTCTTCGTCTTGGAAAGATGTGACCAGTGGGGTGCCACAGGGTTCTGTCCTGGGCCCAGTGCTATTCAACATCTTTATCAATGACTTAGATGAGGGAATTAGGGGCATACTTATCAAATTTGCAGATGACACCAAATTGGGAGGAGTAGCTAATACCCTAGAGGACAGGATCAAAATTCAGAATGACCTGGATAGACTGGAGAGCTGGGCCAAAGCTAACAAAATGAAATTCAATACGGAGAAATGTAAAGTACTGCATTTAGGGCGGAAAAATGAAATGCATAAATATAGGATGGGAGAGACCTGGCTGAATGAGACTATGTGCGAAAGGGATCTAGGAGTCCTAGTAGACCATAAGTTGAACATGAGCCAACAGTGTGATGCGGCAGCTAAAAAGGCCAATGCAATTTTGGGCTGTATCAATAGAAGTATAGTGTCTAGATCAAGGGAAGTAATAGTGCCACTCTATTCTGCCTTGGTCAGACCTCACTTAGAATACTGTGTCCAGTTCTGGGCACCACAATTCAGAAAGGATATTGACAAATTGGAGCGTGTCCAGAGAAGGGCAACTAAAATGGTGAAAGGTCTGGAAACAATGCCTTATGAGGAGAGACTTAGGGAGCTGGGTATGTTTAGCCTGGAAAAAAGACGGTTTAGAGGCGATATGATAGCCCTGTTTAAGTATTTGAAGGGATGTCACGCTGAGGATGGAGCAGGCTTGTTTTCTGCTGCTCCAGAGACTGGAACACGGAGCAATGGGTGCAAGCTCCAGGAACAGAGATTCCACCTCAACATGAGGAGGAACTTTTTGACAGTCAGAGCTGTTCGGCAGTGGAACACACTCCCTCGGAGCGTGGTGGGGTCTCCTTCCTTGGAGGTCTTTAAACAGAGGCTGGATGGCCATCTGTCGGGGATGCTTTGATTGTGATTTCCTGCGTGGCAGGGGGTTGGACTGGATGGCCCTCGTGGTCTCTTCCAACTCTGCAATTCTATGATTCTATGATTCTATGATTCTATGTATTTTCACAATACCTGGCAGAATGGGTCTGATCCACAGGCAGGATATGCTGGTGGGGAGCCAGCATATTATGGCCCATGTAGTTGAGCCCACAGAGAGCACATTAGGAGAGGTGTGGATAATGTGATGAGGAGCATATAGTGGCAGAGGCAGGAAGACATGAACAGCAAGCATTTTCCAAGCAAGCACCCAGTGTTAAAAACCCCTAGGTCCCACAGACTCCAAGTTGTTATTTTCAAAATATTTTTACTTTTGGGATAGGGAAGAAGGGGGGAAATGAAATGCTGAAATGGTTACTTTATGTTAGTGTCCCTCCTGAAAATGATGAGATAGGAGAACTATTTAGAGTGGTAAAACCCATCACTCTTCCATCCATAAAACTATGCCTCTTTTTCCTCACAATCCCGGTGTAATCCTCATGGGGAGAAATGTTTCAATTATGTCTGTGTCCTTCTGAATCCAAATTATAAATTAATATTCAATAGTGGAAAACTTTGGGTTTGATCCAGTTTGGAGGAGCTGGGCATCTCCTTAATCTGTCCAAACCATCCCAATTCCATTTGATATCCAGGATTCAAGTGCCTACAAAGCAATCCTGTCTGTCTGTCTATTTACACAGAAACAGATTTAAATATACATCAAGATGTGTTTTGTGCACACGTGCATGCATGTGGGATATACACATCTTAATACATGCATTAAGAATTGTTCTTGGACAGTACAGAACACAGTGAAATGATGTTCATCTGGATGCATTCTGAGCCAATGAGTCTTTTTCCTCTTTCAGGGGACGTGTATCATTACAGATCTGCACTCTGTTCTTCTTGACCCTGAGCAATGGGAGACACCTGAAGAATTCAACCCACACCATTTTTTAGACAAGGATGGGAATTTTATAGCTAAAGCGGCATTTCTGCCATTTGGAGCAGGTAAGTACAAAATAAATTCATACTTACTTGAGGGTTTGCTTGAGAATTTGAGTTTGAGGGTCAAAGTAGATTAAATAAGAGGCGATATGATAGCCCTGTTTAAGTATTTGAAAGGGTGTCACGTTGAGGATGGAGCAAGCTTGTTTTCTGCTGCTCCAGATACTGGAACATGGAGCAATGGATGCAAGCTCCAGGAACAGAGATTCCACCTCAACATTAGAAGGAACTTTTTGACAGTGAGAGCTGTTCGGCAGTGGAACGCACTCCCTCGGAGTGTGGTGGGGTCTCCTTCCTTGGAGGTCTTTAAACAGAGGCTGGATGGCCATCTGTCGGGGATGCTTTGATCAAGATTTCCTGCGTGGCAGGGGGTTGGACTGGATGGCCCTTGTGGTCTCTTCCAACCCTACAATTCTATGATTCTATGATTCTAAATGATATGAGGTCTATGACTGGATTTCCAAGCAGGTCTCATGTTGTGAGCTCCCTTCCTGCCTTCCGAGACAGCAAGAAGGAGGCTGCAGTGATGGACCTGTGTGCCCATCTGGACTTCCTCCCATGCTGTGGAGGGAATGGGGGAAGAATGGGGAATATGCAGGCAGGGAGCCGGCATATCCTGGCTCATGTAGATGAGCCCCCTGCCATCTTGACCACACTCTGATGGCCACGTGTGTCCCAGTTTTCATCTCTGAAACATTAGAGAGTGTGATATATTTTCATGGATTTCATGATGAATTGGAAAAGACCAGGTGCTCTGGAACCAAGGAACAGCTTTTACTCACTTTCTACCTTTTCTATATTTCTTTCACAGGTGCTCGACTTTGTCTGGGGGAGCAGCTGGCCAAGATGGAGCTTTTTCTTTTCTTTACTTACCTGTTGAGGGCATTTCAATTTCATCTTCCAGAAGGCATGAAAGAACTCAGTACAAAGCCAGCATTAGGGTTCTCTTTACATCCCCATCCTTATAAAATTTGTGCTATCCCCCGCACTACTTCAGCATAAAACAGACTGAAATGATTTACAGTGCCTTATTCATAACTGAACATAATGCTCTGTCATCCTTCTCTCTTTATCTGACATTCTGCCTTGAAGTTGGAGGCTTTCACGACCATCATCCATAGATTTTCCTTGGGTTTTTTCCCAGGCTGTGAGGCTGTGTTCTGGAATAGTTTCTGACATTTCGCCTGCATCTGTGGCTGGCATCTTCAGAGAAATGAAGGTGCCAGCCACAGATGCAGGTGAAACATCAGAAAGAAACTATTCCAGAACACGGCCTCACAGCCCAGAAACAACAACAACAACAACAAGGAAAATCTATTCTGCCTTGACTTGTTGAGTGCTTAGATTTTCTCTGGCCTGGAATTTTTCTGGCTTTGCCAAAGCTTCAGTCAAAATGCATCACTGGTTGTTCAATGAATCATTGTCAACTAGAATCAAACTGAAACCTCCCTTGCATTATGGAGATTACCAGATGCATCAAAAAATACAAGAGCAGCATGTCAGGATGATGCTACTGTCCTGAAAATGGGTCACAGTTTCAGATGTCTTCGTCATCCTCGTGTGCTGCTTCTGTGCTGCAGCACGTGTAAGGCATCACTTTTCATTGACAGGGAGGTCCCATCAATGAAAAACAATGCCTTACTTATGGCTGTAGCACAGAAGCAGCACGCAATGATGACAATGTCGTCTAAAACTGGGACCCGTTTTCAGGACAGTAATGTCATCCTCGTGTGCTGCTCTTGCATTTTTTGATGTGTCTGATAATCTCCTATCACCCACATTCACAGGAGATAAAGGGGGGGGGGAGGAAGTATTTCTTTTTTTTTTCCAAATGAGGCACAAACCACTTGAATTTCTAGGTGCTGTATTCCTCCCTTCCCTCTTTCCTTGCTGTTTAAAAATGGTTGGTTAGCATTCTGTATTGCAGTTACCGAACATAGGGTTACATGCCTGGAATTACTCCATATTCACAAACACTATGTAGTCAGGATAGTAGTACTATTGACACGATGGTAAATGACCTTCCAAACCTACTTTACCAGGCAACAGCTGTGCAGATGTTGCAGAAATCATGGAACAGCAGACCCACGGATTGGAAAGTGAATTTTATTACACTGGTGGACCTGACTGGAATACCTTCCAAAGAGTCAGAGCCAAGAGCTATGGCTACAGAATACTTTTATACAGTAATGACAGTATGCAAAGAGCAATCCATTCTCCCTCTCTCTGGTGTCAGCAACTGCCCTTCCTTGAGACAATTGTTGATAGTTCAGAAAGTACAGGACAAGATAACTTAGGAACATTTGGGTACAGTTCAAGTGTTATTAGAGAAAGAATTTGTTTACATAAGCATATTGTATGTTTATGGAACATAGAGTTGATTAGTAAGGAACATTGACTAGGCCTGAGAGTTAAAGGAAAAAGACTTTGCAGAGTCCCAGAGTCTCATGGGCTATCTAGTCTGACCCCGAATAGTGATTGTAAGGTGACAGCATTCAGCAAATAGACATTAGGGTCCACATGACTACTACACACAGAGAGGGAGGTGACGGGAGGATTGAAGGAGGATGACATTTTTGCCCCCTTCCACCAGCAAGTGAGTCTGCAACAATCAGAAGCAGGATCCCTGTCTCAGTTCCACAATTGCTTGCTGGAGGGAGAGGGGTAGAAATGTCATCCTCCTTTACCCTGACTTCCAGCTGAATAGGCCTCCATCTGTTAATGGCTTACCACACTCCAAAAGAAAAGCATCAGTGCAGCAGGAATGTTCTGTCTTCCGCTTTGCCTTACTGCATGATGTCAGCCTTCTTCTGGCATTCTTCCATTCTAGTCCTATAGGTGACCAAAGTAAAACCATGTCTTTTTGCTAACATTTTTTCGAGTTAGCAAAAAGACACGGTTTTACCTCAGTCCCCCACAGGACTGGAACGAAGGAATAACGGCATCATGCAGTAAGGCAGCACAGAAGATGGAACATTCCTGCTGCACTGCTGCTTTTCTTTGGAGTGCGGTAAGCCCCTTAGGGTTGCTGATGCCCTGTAAAATAGGTTAGGGGTGGTCGTGTAGGACCAGGAGTTGTTACTTAATTACACATTCTGTCATGCCCTGTCTCTCAGAGGACAGTGAAGATGAATTTGAGCTAGAGTTACAGGGACAGAGTGACCAGCAGGCTGAATAACAAAGTGTTCAACAGACACAAGCTGCTGAAGAACAGAATGCCCATCAGGCTCACTCATCTGAGCAACAGGATATTCCACAGCCACAAACACCAGAGGTACAGAATACAAACTTACCTAGTTTCATGCAGCACCAACAAGAAAAGGAAAGGTGTAGGAGATCAGATAGAATAAATAGGAAGCAGGAAGCAATCGGGCAACACCTGAAGGACACTGCTGGCTCATAAATTAGGCAGCACCTCCCCTGGAACAACATGGCTAACATCCTACCTGTTTGGGTGTAAGCCACACCAGACTCCGATTCTTGACTGACTGCCCGTGATCTTGAACCTTGCCTTTGCCTTCATGACCTCATCTTTGGATTTCCCTGTTGGACTGTTGATTTTTTTGTCTCTCCATGTTTGACTCTTAAGACTGGACTGCGTTTACTCTTTGTGTCTGGCTCCTAGACTGAGTTTGCATACTGGTAAGCTGACTAAAACATAACTACTCCCTTGGAACTGTGGGAGCTGATTTATTGGTTCTTGGCAGCCTGCTCTGAGTAGTACAGGACACATTTGTAAATAAGAAGGCAATGTAGACTATAAGCCACTCTTTATAGCCAAACCTAGGGATGGACTTACACGCACTCAAAGAACAGAGAAGGGAATTGTCTTCACAGGCTTCATGAATCTTATTGATACTTCATTGTCCATTTGGAACAGAATCCAATAATAAACATTAACAATGTAATTTTGCACTCTGGTCCATGTCGATTTTATATAGTGAGCCCTTGGAATCCACTGGGGTTGGGTTAGAGGACCCTCCATGGATACCAAAATCCCTTGATGCTCAAGTTCCATTATATACTGTATAATGGTATCATTTATATAAAATGGCAAAAACAAGTTTTGCTTTTTGGATTTTTTTGTTTTGTTTGTTTCTTTGTTTGGAATATTTTCAAGCCATGGATGTTGGAATCTGTGGATGCCAAATCCATGGATAAGGGGGGCTGACTATATCTGAAATCCATACCTGAATGAAGCAATCTCTGATTGATTCAGCTTCATTTTTTTTTTTGTAAAAAATGTTTACATATTTCTTGAAAAAAACAGAAATAGTCATACACATTTGCTATGTACTGAAACACAATAAACAATTGTTTCCTGTCTGGTTTTTTTTTGGCTAGTCCATCATTCCAAAAGCAATTGAAATATCCCATTGAATAGAATATGGTGCTTTGAGTCCCAAAGCAGGGGAAAAGCGGGATACATGTAAAGATGATGATGATGGTCAACTTCCCTCCTCCATTTATATGGGATCAGTACCCACAGTTTCACTTACTTGTCTGTCATGGAGAAAAAATCTCAGTAGGCATCTGGAGAACCATAGAGTCATGCTGGAGGTGGTCTCTTTCTAGGCATCCTCTCTAGGCATTTCCTAGTTCCTCCAGTATGATTCTACGGTATTCATGGTGGTACGGTATTATATGTGGTTTCAGGTCACCGTGGTAAGTCTGGGAATGTACCCCCCCCCACAGTGGTGACCTATATGTAGTATTTATATTTATTTCATTGTGGCTGGGTGGGAGTGGGCAAACTTTTCCATAGACAACATTCACTCTTGTTGCTGTTGTTGTTGTTGTGTGCCTTCAAGTCGTTTCCAACTTATGGTGACCCTAAGGCGAACTTATCACAGGGTTTTCTTGGCAAGATTTGCTCAGAGGGGGGTTGCCATTGCCCTTCTCTGAGACTTAGAGTGTGTGACATGCCCAAGGTCACCCAATGGGTTTCCATGGCCAAGTGGGGATTCGAACCCTGGTCTTCAGAGTAATAGGCCAACGCTCAAACCATTACACAATGCTGGCTCTTTTTAACACTCACCCACTATAAGTATAATTCAACAGTTTTGATTATTGCCCAGCTCCCTATTATCTCACAGCAAGGCTTATTGCATAGAAACATGTCATCTGATGATTACAGGTACATTATGGAGATTTTCAGACAACACTGTTATAGTGTTACTATTCCACTTTATTTGCTATGGCTGCCTCCTGTTGAATCCTGGGATTTGCAGTTTAGGGAGGGGCATTTACAATTCTCAGCCAGAGAGATCTTAGGCCTCACTAAACTACAAACCCCAGAATTCCACAGGAGGAGGCCAGAGCAGTTAAAGTGGAATAGTAACACTATAACAGGGTAGTCTGAAAATCTCCTATGTCTAAGTGGAAGATACGATTGTAGGGAAGTCACACAGGTAAATAGTTGGATTAGAGCTTTGTCCTTCTCCTGGATTTCCCCTTCATGCTTTCCCCATCTGAGATCTAACACTATCTAACCTCTTCCATGCCCTCGTCTATGCACAGTGCATTGAGGCCCTGTCTAACCCACAGTACCTGCCTCAGTGTTTATCTTCCTTTTCTTGGTAAGGGCTCCGCAGATATTCCAACAAAGCTGCTTCCCCACAGGGATAACCACCCCAGAGAAAGCACCAAGGAATATACTGCCTCAGAAGGTGGTGGACTCTCCTTCTTTGAAGATCTTTAAGCAGAGGTTGGAAGACCATATTTCAGGTATGCTTCAGTTGTATACTTCTGCATAGCGAGGTGTTGGACTAGATAGCCCTTGCAGACTCTTCTAACACTATGGAGATTTTCAGACGGGGAAATTATTCCCCAGGGAGATCGGGACAGAATTGTTTCTGTCCTGGAAGCAGCACTGTGTTTCGCACGCCCACTTCCTGTAGTATGTGGGGAAATAATTATTGTAATGTAAAACAATCTTGTGTACCCCATTCATATCCTAAGATAAGTCTAGGAATTTTCCCTGCATGCTTCTGTTCTCCCAAACTCCCTTTCTCTTATTTCACTGGGCACTTCCAGCCAACTGGAGTGATGGGTCATTCAACACATGACCTAATTTAAATTTTATTGCTCTTTGTGACTCTCTTTGAAGTAGATTCTCCATGTGGCTGTAGCCTAGCCATGCTTTGAAACCATGCTGCTATGAAGCCATGCCATGATGTTCACCATGCAGCCTCTACCGCTAAAGGCTGGGTGAGTCATTCTACCCTAAATCCTCCTAGTTAGTTAGGAACACTCTTTTAAAAGTTTGTAGATTGAGATTGATACACCTTCAGTAAACTTTTGATATGTATTTTTAAAATGACTCCTTTGTTTTTGTAATGAGTCTAATTCACTGGTTGATCGATCAGACCACAGACCTCAGGATACACTTTTAAATGTTAATTGAGCTTGTCTCAGCATTCCTAAGCATCACTTTGTATGTCTTTGAAAGTAAAAGGATTTTAATTTTTTAAAGAAGATATTTATTTATTTAGTTTTAAAAGGACTAGATTCCTGGAATTTTTAAAATACATTTTTATTTTTAGACTCATTCCTCCTACACTTCTGTCTCCCGATCTTCTGTCGTCCTGACGCTGTCCTTGTCCTAGTTCTTTTTATTAACGACAAACTCTCATTAATAAAATATCACGGAAGGGACCGGCAGGGAACTAGAACAAGGACAGCGTCAAGGCGACGGGAGATCAGGAGAGGGAAGTGGGCATGCAAAACGCGGCGCTGCTTCTGGGACAGAAACAATTCTGTCCCGATCTCCCACGGGAATAATTTCCCCATCTGAAAATCTCCTATGATTCTATGGACTTTATCAAACCACCTTCTAGAAACATTCTTTTGCCAGTATATTTTGAAATGTTTTTATGCCGGCAAAAGAACCCCCTTTACCAGACCTACCTCTAGCAGCGTCAGTAACGGAGCATGAATGGAGCTCTCTTTACTTCTAGGTTCCAAATCTTGGCGATTCTCATGAGCAGACGTGAGCATGGCAACTAAAAAAAAAAAAAAAAGCAAGACAAAGACATAAAACATACACGCAAGCACCTAAACACACGTTAAAAGTCAAAGAGTGTCCCCTACCTGACTGTTGCAATCTCACCTGCACTATATTTCTATGAGCACAATGGCAGCAACAAATCACCATGGGAGATCTATTGATGACTTGACCCGTCAATAAAAAGGAACAGCTTTTTGACAAGACATGATTGCAAAAGGACAACATCGTATGGTACGTGACCCTTTCGCGATCATTAGGCATCGTTATGATGCCATATTTGCCGCATCTGATAAAGTTGTATGATTCTTTGTCTCAGGTGGCTGACTAATAAAAGGGGGGATGTTCAGTCATTGTCCCCAGAAACTGTGGGGGTTTTTTACCTATGAGAAGGTCCAAATGGTACCAACTTTGGTTTCCTTTCAGCATCAGGTCAAGATGTGACTTTTTATTAAAGCCTTTGGGGCCTAATTTATTTTGGCATGTAAATGGGGTATTTTCTTTTGGGTGGGGGACTAATCCTTTCAGCCTTTTAAAGTTGTTTTCAGTTGTTTGAATTGTTTAATATCTTTTTATCATGTTTAACTTATCAATTGATTTTATGGGAATGTTTCAACTGCTCATATTGTTTTATCTGTTTGGAACCCAGCGGTCTTAGGATAAAAGAGTGGGATAAAAACATTTTAATTAATAAATAGAATTGTTCCCATACCTCTAACACTTCCAGTCCAGCTGCTGTTCCCTTCCTCCTTGTGCCCTCCTTGTCTCTCCTTCTTGCTGTCAATCTTCCCAGGGCTTGCCTAGATGATGAAAATGCTCCTTGTGGAATTCAGAGAGAATACGATCTGTACAAATGAGATCTGAAGGGGAGTCGCAGTATTCGGAGGGAGTGGGGCTAAAACAGCGCAGTCAAAGGTTTTCCGGTTTTCTCCTAAGCTGTCACGCCCTGCTACTCTGACTCTGAAGATGAACCAGAGGAGGACAGAGCTTTAGAGCAGGATTTACAACCGGGAGAAGGTTTATTGGCAGAGATTCCTGACCCCTATGGAACAGATTTATCATCAGAGCTTCCTGGCCCCTCAGAGGTAGCAGAGGGGGACAGAGCAGATAACCTACACCCAGCAGAGAAGCCTGGCCCCTCAGAGAGAGAAATAATAGATAGAAATAGCAATAGCACTTCTATTTCTATACTGCTTATCAGTGCCACAGCTAACACTCCCTAAGTGGTTTACAATGTGTTAGCTAATTGCCCACAACAAGCTGGGCACTCATTTTACTGACCTACAGAAGGATGGCAATGGGTTCAAAGTACAGGAAAAGAGATTCTACCTAAACATTAGGAAGAACTTCCTGGTGGTAAGAGCTGTTCAGCAGTGGAATGTGCTGCCTTGGAGTGTGGTGGAGTCTCCTTTGGAGGTTTTTAAACAGAGGCTGAATGGCCATCTGTCTGGAATGCTTTGATTGTGTACTCCTGCATGGCCAGGGGTTGGACTAGATGGCCCTTGTGGTCTCTTCCTGTCAGAGCGTGCGCTGGTTCCTCTGAGCAGGACCGGTTTAAGGAATTTTAGGGCCCCCTGCAATGCTTTATTGTTTTGGGGGGGCATAGTTTATCTCAGGTCAATGTAACCTAACTCAACCTAAGCTATTCACAGTACAGGATATTCAGATTATTACTAATAATGTTTTTGCAGGAGGAGGGTTACTACGGGGGCCCCCACAATGATGGGGGCCCCTGCGAATGCTGACGCCGCTGGTGCCTTAAACCGGCCCTGCCTCTGAGCATGTGAAGAGTACCAGGCGGCGTATAATGCCTTTGGCAGTTGCAGGCGACATCAGGCTGGTGAAATGAGCACTCAGAGACAGGGATTGTGTCTAAAGCTACTGATCTTTACTTGAACATAATAAAGAGAAACTACATAACACAGCTGTCATAACAGAACTGTCCAGTACTGCTAGGATGGAGGAATGGTATAGATTGACTGAAGAGAGGGAGGGACAAAGGGTTATACTAGCGGTAAGTAGGAGGCCCACATGATGTGGGGGCTGTGTTTAGTACAGAGGTGAGACAAGAGTCTGTAAGAGGACTCCATTGTCTTTAAGAGGACCCCAACACTACATTTGCAGTCCCCCAAATATCCTCAACCCTGAAGTTTCCACAGTTGTACTCACATTCTGCTCACATTGTTTAAAAAACAAAATATTAATTTGAAACACAGAAAACTCATAGCTTTTTTTATTATTGGCAGCACACTTAGAAACAGCTAAGTGCTGAAAGACAGACGCCTTATCACTAGAGGCCTGATGGAGCTGTGTATGGAAGATATGTTTGTTGGAAAAACTTTCTTCTAAGCTACATCAATGTAATGGACAAACGGGACTCAACACCTTCTTTACTGACTGGCACATGTTTATTGACTATGGAAATGATGACTCACACCAGATTAAGAGAAAAGATTTTCTTTACCTCTTTGCTACACACTACACATCAATTTATACACCTCTATCTTTCCTTGTCTTAGTTGTATTTTTTTTCTGTGTAAACAGTGCTAGACATTGTAGCCTTTCCTTGCTTCAACATCTTGGTTGCCCTTCCCTGCTAGTTTTCCACCTCTGTAATATCCTCCCCGCCTCTCCCTCTCTTTCTTTCATGGTGACTAGAACTGTATACTCCAGATATGGTCACACTCTGGATTTGTATAGGGGCAGTGTTACCCAAAGATGTGAGGGTGCTTTACAGCCCCACCCCGATGCCAAAATATTATTATTTGGAGGAATTATTAGCTCAAATGGATGCCTAGGAGAGGAGGATAACTATGGAGGTATTTTCACCTATGTACACCAGCACTAACTTCAGAGAAGTCCAGTTTAAACTGAAATAAAGTATTTTATTGGAAATAACATAAAATTCATTCACACACGCAACACACGTTCCTAAGGACCATACAAGGCTAACAAGGAGTAAGGCAGAAAGATTGGATAGAGGGAAAGATTTGAGGCAATAGAGTGATAGTTACTGGTCTTAAAGAGCAGAGTTTCATTGTAGTAAAGATACTCAGACAGGAGACTAAGGGTGGCACAAAGGTTCTGATCTGGAGGCACGCTAAGAAGAGGAGTGGCTGGGTTTGTCCACCATGGCACACCTTTCTATTGTTGGAGGACTAATATTTATACCCTGCTTCACATCCTGAAGGGATACTCAGACTGGAACAAAGCCTGGATCGTTTTCCCACTAAGTAAAAAAAGAAACCAAAACTTAACTGATTGTGTTAATGGCTGGGAGACAGGAATTGATGGGTTTATGACAACCTTGCAGTGCAGGACAGGAGGGAGTCTGAGGTGAGATTTCCTTAGGAATGGGTTTGGGAAGTGTCACTTCATTGTCTGGTTGGATGATTCATTGCTGAGGTGCCTAAGAAGGAATTAGCACATAACGGTTTTGTTTTCTAAGGGACTTCCCCACAATCATAATTTGGGCTTTCTTGCCACAATATTTCTAAAGACATCCCAGGTCATTGTGACCTCCACCTGGCCAGTTCACCCTGGCCAACTTGACCGCCCAAAGTGTCTAATATTTCCAATTACGAGATATCATATGGAGAAGGTACCCTGCTAGAAAATAGCTTTCTATACTGTCATCACCTTTCTGATATAAACAGTAAGAAGGTTGACTTTTCACGTAGTCCAGCATCAAATGATGCTTTGATCTAGCCCTCCCCATTCTTATACATTCTCTCCTTATGACTTATTTCCTGTCTGCAAAAATATCCTGTCTGCACCTGATGATTAAGTGGTTAAGGTTTTTGGGTCAGACACTATCTTGGATGCTCTTGTTGTGAGCTAAATAGTAAGTCGCTCTGTTGCTGTGCCATAGCCTTGTCAGCATGCCAGTCTATTTTATAGAACCTGTTAGGATAATCCATCGTTGTTGTTATTTGCCATCAAGACTTGCCTGCTCAGGTCTTTCTAACTCAGGGCCATGGCTTCTTTGACTAAGTCATTGTAGTGTGGTCTCTGAGGCTACAACATAGATTTCAGTTTTAAAGGTGAGTCTTTTCTTCTAACGGATTTTTCTGGTTAGAAAAAAAGACTCACATTTCCCATTGGATTGGAATGGAAGAACAGCTGAATCATCCTGACATTGTGCAATAAGGCAAGGCAGGATGCACTATTCTCTGGCCTTACTGTTAATATGTGCTACTAGCCCCTCCCCACAGTATCTCATAACTGGAACACTTTTTGGGATCAGGTTGGCTGAGATAGACAAGAGGTCAGTTGGAGGTTACAGTGACCTGAGATGTGTCTGGAAATATAATGGTGAGAAAGCCCATATTAGGATTGAGCAGGAAGCCCCTGTAATGGGTTTATGCTAACAACACAGTGATTAGAGGGGTATGTGCTAATCCTTTCTTCCAGCCTCGGGCGTTCCTAGCAATAATACAATCAAGCAATTAAGTGACCATTCCTTAATCTATACCCTACAGAAATCTCTCCTCACACCCACTCATGTCCAACATTAAGAGGTTGCTGCAGAACCAACAATCTTTTGTCTTTCTGGAACTAAAGCAATTGGTTGGGTTTTGTTCCCTTTGTCTGTCTGGTGACAAAGCCATTGAGGCTTTGTCATAACCAGAGTACCCCTTCAGGATATGAAACAGGGTATAAATATTACACCCTAACAATAGTAAAGTGTGCCACAGTGGGATCCTGTCACTCTGCTGGATTCTCTGTGTCACTATCAGACACCTGTCTAAGTATCTTCACTGCAAGGAACCCTTCAATGCTAGAAACTTTTGCCCTGTCTTCCCAGACCTCTCTCCCTCTGTCCAACCCTTCTACCTCTCTCTGCTATAGCCTTGTATGGTTCCTAAGAACATGTGTTGTATCTGTTAGTTCACTTTTGTGTTATTCCAATAAAATACTTTATTTCACTTTAACTGGAGTGCTCTCTACAGTTAGTACTGGTATACATAGGTGAAAAGATCCACAAAATTACCCTCCTCTCACAGGCCTCCTTTTGGCAAATATTTTCCCCAAATTTTAAAGGAGATTTTGGCATTACAGGTGGGGTTCTAACGTACCCCAACCTCTTAGGGTAACATTACTGCTGCTTCCCTTCCCTTGTGCAATAAGCCCCCAAACATGAAATTAATTTATGTTTCATATGCACTTTATATACATTGCCTGAAGATAATTTTACACACAATATTTTTAAATAATTTTGTGCATGAAACAGAGTTTGTGTACACTGAACCATCAGAAAGCAAAGGGATCACTATCTCAGCCTCCCATGTGGACAATTGTGGATTTTGGAATATTTCAGGTTTTGGAATTCTGGATAAGGGAGACTCAACCTGTAACAGGAAATCTTGGCAATTATTGTTCTTCAACACTCTTTTCCAAAGAGGATGGTGAAATAGTTGGTGTGTGGGGATTTGTAGTGCATGTATCAGGAAATGTTTTAGCACGAGATAATTGCTCTGTTTGAGCACCCAATAACGAAGCTAGCAGTGCAGGAAAAACAGGTTATTTACAAAATATACAGTTCTCTTCAGAGTACAAAGAGTTCCAGAACTCTTAGATGCAGGGCTCCATACAAACTTTTTCCTTCTGAATAGCGTGCACAAGGCACTTATCACATCAAGCCTTTGTCTTACTGAATAATAGAAGTACTGCAGAAAAACAACATGTGCAATCAAACATAACACACACACACACACACACACACACACACGTGTTAATGCCAGGACAGGCTGTTTTTAACCTGTGGGTTTCAATTCAGCTTCCTGAATTGTCAGCACCTGCCACTGATCGTGCTGTATCAGCCTTACTCAACAGGTCTGGTTGGTTTGTGACTTACACCTACAGCATAATACACCAACAGAGATTATTTTGTGAAATGGACAGTTTAGTAATTCTGTTATTGGGATAGACCACCCTGTTAGATTTAGTTCATTGGGCTGATATAGAATCATAAAATCTTAGAGCTGGGAGGGGACACTAGGCCATGCAGTCTATCCCCCTGCCAAACTAGAGCACTCCCAAGAGATGCCCACCCAGCCTCTGTTTATAAACCTCCAAAGAAGGAGAGTCCACCACCATTTCTTTGTTTTTTAAACTCCTTTTAAATTATTTTTAACTTACATTGAATTTTGGGGATTGTTAACAAACATTATTTTTACATACTTACATATGATATATCCCAAACTTAGCACAAAACCTTTAGTACTGACATATATCTATCAAGTTGATTCTCCCAATAACCCAGATATTAATATTTCTTCCACTATAGCCCTCCCCCCTAGAAAAGAGTACTTATTTATTCAAAATCCCTTTCCTTTGATAGAATCATAGAATCATAGAATCATAGAGTTGGAAGAGACCATGAGGGCCATCCAGTCCAACCCCCTGCTACACCCCACCCCAGGAACACCTACCAGGGGCCGGGAATGATCTGGGAGCGGGAATTGAGGTTGTGTGGGGGAAGGGAAGGTATGGCGGCAACAGAGTGAAAAATTGTTACAAAAGAAGGCAGGATCGATGTTTAATATCTATCCCGCCTTCAGTTCACTCTATTTCCCAGAATAAATTGGAGAGCGCACCAACCATTCCATAGACCCTTACTCTGCTCCTTTGCAATGCCAGGTCGGTTAAAAACAAGACGCATATTATCCATGACCTCTTATTGGATGAGGCTGCCGACCTGGCATGCTTTACGGAGACCTGGCTGGGAGAGGCCAGTGCTGCGACTTGGGCGCAGGCACTCCCGGCCGGGTACTCAGTTAGTGAGCAGGTAAGGAAAAGTGGGCGGGGGGGCGGAGTGGCTCTGGTTCATAAAAACAATCTAACCTTGATCAGGAAGCCTATCCGGAACACAGTCCACATCGAGTGTATGTACCTAAGCCTGAGGTCCAGGGATAGCTTAGGGATTCTGTTAGTGTACCGGCCACCCCGTTGTCTAACAGACTCCCTAACTGAGCTAACACAGCTGGTCTCAGAGTTGCTTCTGGAGTCGCCCAGACTTTTAGTTCTTGGCGACTTCAACATCCCACTCGAGACCAGCTTGCTAAATCTAACTGGCGCAGCTCGGGAGTTCATGGAATCCATGACAAACATGGGCCTATCCCAATTGGTTGCCGGGCCTACTCACTGTGCAGGTCATACCCTCGATGCGGCCTTTAGTACGGAACAGGAATATCCGTGGGCGGAGGGTATTAAAACCTCTGCATTGTCATGGACGGATCATTTCCTGGTCAAGATGGAGCTAAGAGCCACTGTCTGCCCCACCGGGGGTGGTGGACCTATTAGAATGGTCCGCCCTCGAAGGCTAATGGAACCAATTGGATTCCAGAAAGCCTTGGAGGGTTTAATGGTTGGTAACGCCGGTGATTCTGTTGAAGCTTTGGTTAATATTTGGAACACCGACCTCACCAAGGCTATCGACACAATCGCTCCCAAACGTCCTTTCCAGCCTGCTCCTAACCATAAGCCCTGGTACTCAGAGGAGCTTAGGAAAATGAAGCAGGCTGGACAACGACTAGAGCGCACCTGGCGGAAGACTCGACTCTTGTCCAACAAGACTCGTCATAGGAATTTCCTTGATTCTTATCGAGAGGCGATACATGCAGCGCAGAAGTCTTTCTCCTCTGCACGTATTGCGTCTGCAGAGTCCCATCCAGCAGAACTGTTTAGGGTGGTGGGGGAGCTGATGCAGATTCCACCTGCGCAGAACCCCTTACTTAACCTGACAACGGCCTGCTGTGATGCGTTTAACATCCACTTTGCAGATAAAATCTCTCGGATAAGAGCCGACTTAGATGCCAGTGTTATGACAGAATCTATAGACGAGGTGTCCAGCAACTCCGTTGATGAAATTTTATTGGATCAGCTTCAATCTGTGAGTACCGATGATGTGGACAAACTCCTTGGTAGAGTGAGAAAGACGACCTGTCCCCTCGATCCCTGTCCATCTTGGCTGGCCACCCAAGGGGGAGACGCATTGAGAGTACTCCTTAGGGATATTATCAATGCGTCCTTCGGGGAGGGGTCCGTTCCACCCTGTCTGAAGGAAGCGGCGGTTAAGCCACTCCTGAAAAAGCCTTCCCTGGACCCCTTGGACAGGAACAACTATAGACCAATCTCCTTGCTGCCTTTTCTAAGCAAGGTGATTGAGAGGGCGGTCGCTTCCCAACTCCAAGCTGTCTTGGATGAAACCGATTATCTTGATCCATTTCAAACTGGCTTTAGGACGGGATATGGAGTGGAGACTGCCATGGTTGCTCTGGTTGATGACCTCCACTTGGGTATCGACAGGGGTAGTGTGACCCTGTTGGTGCTCTTGGACCTCTCAGCGGCCTTTGACACAATAGATCATTCCATCCTCCTGGATCGCCTGAGGGGGTTAGGAATTGGAGGCACTGCTTTGCAGTGGTTCCGTTCCTTCCTCTCGGGCAGATCCCAGAGGGTGAGGCTCGGGGACAGCTGCTCTACCAGAATAGAGCTTAACTGTGGCATTCCTCAGGGTGCCATCCTGTCCCCGATGCTATTTAACATCTATATGAAGCCGCTGGGAGAGATCATTCGGAGGCATGGAGTGCGTTGTCATCAGTATGCTGCTGACACCCAGATATACTTCTCCATGTCTCGGTCATCAGCTTCGACTTCAGATGGCATCTCTCCTCTCAATGATTGTCTTAAAGCAGTAATGGACTGGATGAGGAAAAACAAATTGAGACTGAATCCAGACAAAACGGAGGTACTAACAGTTACAGGCCCGAAACCAGGTCTGGGAATACAACTTCCAGTCCTGGATGGAACTACACTCTCCTCCAAAGACTGTGTTCGCAGTCTGGGGGTGCTCCTGGACCTGACGCTCCAGATGTCTAATCAGGTAAATGCGACGGTCAGGAGTGCCTGTTATCAACTTCGGCTGATACGCCAGCTGCGCCCTTTCCTGGAAACTAGAGACCTCGAAACTATGGTACATGCACTGGTAACCTCCCATCTGGATTTCTGCAATGCTCTCTACATGGGGCTACCCTTGTGCTTAACTCGGAAACTTCAACTAGTTCAGAACATGGCAGCCAGGTTGATTTCTGGTGTTTCCAGAAGAGAGCATATAACACCTGTGCTAAAAGCTCTCCACTGGCTGCCTATTCGTTTCCGGGCACAGTACAAGGTGTTGGTTATAACCTTTTAAAGCCCTGCATGGTTTGGGTCCAACTTATCTCCGGGACCGCCTCCTTCCGTACGACCCTCCCCGTGCACTTCGGTCCTCTGGGAGGAATCTGTTACAGCCTATGAAAACAAGGCTGTCGGTGACGTCCCAGAGGGCCTTCTCCGCTGCTGCTCCCAGATTATGGAATGGCCTGCCAGATGAGATCCGTCTTATTACCACCTTAGACAGCTTTTAAAAAGCTGTCAAGATGGATTTTTTCCGGCAGGCCTTTCCTGAATAATTATCCCGGCCCAAGACTCGGCTGTCCTCCCTGAGCTGTAATCAGATTTTTTTAAAAAAACAACTATTGTATGTTTTAATCTTTTTCTAATTTATATATTTTTAATTTACTGTATGTTTTTAATCTTTTATAGTTTAATATTATTTTAAGGGGGGTGGGCTAGGGTACTGGGACTATGGAGTTTTTATATTGTAAGCCACCCCGATTGCATTGCAGAGGGGCGGGATAGAAATAAATTATTATTATTATTATTATTATTATTATTATTATTATATAGTGTGTTCCACTGCCGAACAGCTCTTACTGTCAAAAAGTTCCTCCTCATGTTGAGGTGGAATCTCTGTTCCTGGAGTTTGCATCCATTGTTCTGTGTTCTAGTCTCTGGAGCAGCAGAAAACAAGCTTGCTCCATCCTCCATGTGACACCCCCTCAAATACTTAAACAGGGCTATCATATCACCTCTTTACCATCTTTTCCCCAGGCTAAACATACCAAGCTGCCTAAGTCTCTCCTCATAAGGCATGGTTTCCAGATCTTTCACCATTTTAGTCGCCCTCCTCTGGATATGCTCCAATTTTTCAATATCCTTTTTTAACTGTGGTGCCCAGAACTGGGCACAATATTCTAGGTGAGGCCTGACCAAGGCAGAATAGAGTGGCACTATTACTTCCCTTGACCTAGACACAGTACTTCTATTGATGCAGCCCAAAATCGCATTGGCCTTTTTAGCTGCTGCATCACACTGTTGACTCATGTTCAACTTGTGGTCTACTAGGACTCCTAGATCCCTTTCGCATGTTAGTCTCATTCAGCCAGGTCTCCCCCATCCTATATCTATGCATTTCATTTTTTTGCCCTAAGTGCAGTACCTTACATTTCTCCGTATTGAATTTCATTTTGTTAGCTTTGGCCCAGCTCTCCAGTCTATCCAGGTCATTTTGAACTCTGATCCTGTCCTCTAGGGTATTAGCTACTCCTCCTAATTTGGTGTCATCTGCAAATTTGATAAGTATGCCCCTAATTCCCTCATCCAAGTCATTGATAAAGATGTTGAATAGCACTGGGCCCAGGACAGAACCCTGTGGCACCCCACTGGTCACATCTTTCCAAGACGAAGAGGAGCCACTGCTGAGCACCCTTTGGGTTCGGCCGGTCAACCAATTACAAATCCATTTAACAGTTAACTTGTCTAGCCCACATTTTTCAAGCTTGTTTACAAGTATGTCATGGGGAACCTTGTCAAAGGCCTTACTGAAATCAAGGTATGCGATATCCACAGCGTTCCTTCATCTACCAAGCTGGTAATTTTATAAAAAAAAGAGATCAGATTAGTCTGGCATGACTTGTTTCTCCTCCTTTCATTTGTCCCATATACCCCATACTTCCTGCTAATATAAAATCAAACATTACATATTTTGAAACATAATATTGCCATCTATTTGCCTGCCATTTTTGTTCTTCTTTCCATCCAAAAGCTATAACTGCATAAACTGTCCTCAATATTTGTTTCAACAAATACTCCTCATCTCTACCCAATCCCAGATTTCCTACATTTAGAGTCATACAATTTTCTTTATTTAATTTCAAAGTTTCCCCTATTATTCTATTTATTTCTTTAAATGTCTTGCCCCAAATTCTGCACCTTACAATATTCCCACCCACATATATGTTTCTTTACCCCTACTTCCACATCCATGACAACAATTTGGTGGCATGTCTTTTATTATGTAAGATAACTGTTGTCAATTCCACCACCGTTTCAATCTGGTTTCAGGCCTAGTTATGGGATAGAGATGACTTGGGTCATTTTGATAGATGACCCTTGGCTAGTAACTGTCCCTGTTACTTCCACTGGATCTCTCAGGAGCTTTCAGTGCCTTCAGTCATGGTATCTCTCAGGGTTGTCTTGCTGTGATAGAATTCGTCCTGTCAGGATCTGGGCGTGGGTGGCAAAGTCTTGGAGCAGAGATGCTGAGGCTGGGGCAGGCAAGGAGACAGAGAACTGAAGGCGAAGGGTTGGACGCAAGACAGGTCCAGAAGGCAGGGGCCAGGTCAGGGCACAGAAGACAAGCCAAAGTCCAAAAACAAGCTAAGGTCAAACATGTATCAGAGGGCCAGAGGCAAAAGCAGATCCAGGGAGGGAATGCCAGGTCACATATACAGGAGACAGAGTCCAAAGAAGCCAGAGTCCAAATACAAGCCAAGGTCAAACAAATACCAGGTATCCAGGGGCCAGAGGTAGGTCTAAGAAGCAAGCAAAGGTCTAAGCGCAAGTAGCAGGTCAAGGCAAGGGATCAAGCTCCAAGACCAAGGAACAGCTACAAACAGCACAGAAGACCATGTTGCTGTGGCAAAGGCTGAGGGGAAATGTTTCTCTTAAACAGCAGTACCCCTGGCTGCTTCAGGTGTGTGCATGAGTGCAGCTGGCAGTGCCTGACACCTTGGTCCTGGTTCCTTCAAGACTTCCACAACCATGGCCTAATCCTACACAGAGAGGCAGAGCTGGGTTTAGGAGCCAGGGGCCCAGTCCTGCAGAGAGAGGCAGGTCCTGGCAGGTCCTTCCTGGAGAGATGAGCCCAGAAAGTGCTGCTGGGGAATTTTTGTTGGATTTCAGGAGGTACTGTGGGATTCCTAATGGCCGAGGAAGTAAATGTGCATACTTTGTATGGAACATGTGGCTTAGGGAGCTTGGTGTGTTAAGCCTGGGGAAGAGAAGGTTAAGAGGGGGCATGATAGCCATGTTGAAATATTTGAAGGGATGTCATACTGAGGATGTTGTCCTGATATCTTGCACCGGGTGGAGTTGCTCCTTCTGACAGCCGGAACAATCGGTCGCATGTGGGGAGGCTGCCCTCCCATGCATATGGATGCTCATTATGAGGTCAGAAAGAGCAGCTGTGCTGGGCAGAGTCGTTCCCTCTGACCCTCAAAACGATCAGCCATATGCGGGCGGAGGGGCTGCCAATGGGACTTTGCTTTCCTGAAGCTCAGAGTGAACAATTGAGCTCCATGAAAGCAACCCCCCAGTGGTAGCTGCTCTCTCTGAAGCCAGAATGGGCTCTCCCCCCACTGCCATCATAAGTCTAGCTGCTCACAGGGCCAGCTTAACCATACCGCCAAATCAGCATCTACGGGAGGCCTCACACAGCCAGAGGGCCCCCTCTTTTTTTAAAAAAACAACAACAAAGTGCCTCCCAAATTATAAAGCGAAAGAGAAAGAAGTAGCTGCCCTCCCTGTGGCTGCTCTCTCGCCCCCTCCTCCCAGGATCCTCAAAAGGCAAGCCAGCCAGGCGTGTGTCTGAGAGGGGTGAGTGTGTGTGAGGAGGGAAGGAAGTGTGAGGGTCTTCTCTTTCTCCCCTGCTCTCTTTTCAGAAAGGGCTCCTTTCCTTTCCTTTCCTTTCCTTTCCTTTCCTTTCCTTTCCTTCCACATAGATCCCCTCCAGCCCATCCTTCCTGCTGCTCTTAACACATCCTGGTTTCTCTCCCCTCCCTCCCTTTCCCCCTTGGTCTTTGGCTTCCTCCCCTTGCTGCCAGCTGAGTTCAACCTGCAAAAGGAATGTGTGTGTGTTTGCCTATGTGCCTTCAAGTCATTTCTGACTAAGGCGAACCTACCATGGGGTTTTCTAGGCAAGGTTTGTTCAAAGGGGGTGTGCCTTTGCCTTCCTTTGAGGCTGAGAGAGTGTGACTTGCCCAAGGTCACCCAGTGGGTATTCATGGCTGAGTAAGGATTCAGACCCTGGTCTCCATAGTCATAGTGCAATGCTGAAACTTCTACAACACTCTAGCTCTTTTACCAGAAGAATATAAAGAATATACATTAAAATCTGGAATTATATTACTGGGAACAATGGTTTTATTGTTGTCACTAAAACACCAGTATCCCATTAGTGTTATGTGAGAAGCGTTGGCCAAGAGCAGTGGTTCTTAAACTTTTTTTTACCAGGGACCCCCTTTAAATATCTTTTGTTGCCCTAAGACTTAAGATTTAAAACCCTAATGATAATAGCTAACAACAACAATACAATTACACCATCCATTAAACTTTCTCTCGGAGGCACTCTTGCTTCTTCCTGCAAGTTTGTGGCTGGAATCGATTGATGGCAATGTGCAGGCCAAGCTAGCCAGCCTTTGCCTTGGTTCCTGTCACGTGGCTGCTCACTACAGGGAGGTGGGCCAAGCACCTTCAAGCCTTTGAGGACCCCCTGTGAGGGCATCACGGACCCCAGGTTAAGAACCACTGGGCTAGAGAATGCTGGAAAAGGAACAATGCAACCAGACCTTGAGAAGGGTGCTGGTAGGGGGATTCTGGGAGGTGTAATCCAAGAGTAACTTTCCCAGGCTCTGAGTGCAGCCTAGAATAATAGAATCATAGGGCTGAAAGGGAACCCAACAGCCATCCCATCCAATCGGCTTCTGCCCTGCAGGAACACACAATAAAAGTCCTTACAAAAGATGGCCATCCAGCCTTTGCTTAAAAACCTCCAAAGAAGGAGACTCCCCCACACTACAAGGCAGTGCATTCCACTGTTGAACAGCTCTTCCCATGAGGAAGTTCTTCCTAATAAGGTTTACGTGGAATCTCTTTTCCTGTAGTTTGAACCCAATTTGCTCCATGTCCTAGTCTCTGGAGCAGCAGAAAACAAGCTTGCTCCATCCTCACTATAACATCCCTTCAAACATTTAAACATGGCTATCATGTCACCTCTCAACCGTCTCTTCTCCAGGCTAAACATGCCCAGCTCCGTAAGCCTCTCCTCATTGGGCGTGGCTTCCGTACCTCCCACCATCCTGGTCACCCTCCTCTGGACATGTTCCAGCTTGTCCATATCCTTCCTGAATTGTGGTGCCGAGAACTGGACACAGCATTCCAGGTGAGGTCTGACCAAAGCAGAATGGAGTGGTACTATTACTTTCCTTAAAGGAGCCCTGGTGGTGCAGTGGTTAAATGCCACTCCTGCAAGTCACCACATTAGAAGTTCGATTCCAGCGGGCTCCAAGGTTCACTCAGCCTTCCATCCTTTTGTAGGTCGGTAAAATGAGTACCTGACTTGTGGGGGCAATTAGCTAACACACATTGGAAACTGCTTAGTGCAGTGTAGATGTGTAAATTGCTATTGCTTAAAACAATTTGTAAGCCGCTTTGATAGCCTTGTGGCTGAAGAGCGGGGTATAACTAACTAACTAAAAAAAAATTCCCTTGATCTAGACACTATACTCCTATTAATGCAGCCTAGAATCACATTGGCTTTTTTTGCTGCTGCATCACACTGCTAACTCATGTTCAACTTGTAGTCCACTCTTTCTTTCTTTTGAGTAAATCTACACCATTACATTAATTGCTAAACTAAATTATTGGTGGCAAATTATATAACACAGTAAGCCCCCTTATCCACTGGGGATTGGTTCTGGGGGGCGTGGATACTGAAAACTGTGGATAATAGTGAACACTATTGAAAATAATGAGACTTCTGGTTTAAAATACTATAGTGTTGCCTTGAAGGACCTAGAAAATGGCTAGAGAGGACACATTTTCTAGGAAGACTCCATGGTATGTGTGCTGTTTTGTGTCCCATGGATAATGAATCCAGGGATACGGGGGTCCTATTGTAATCTGAACATTCTGTACTGTGAATAGGTTAGGTTACATTGACCTGAGATAAACATATGCCCCCCCAAAAAAATAAAGCACTGCAGGGCCCTACAAAATTCCTTAAACCGGCCCTGGCTGCCCATTCTGGCTTCAGAGAGAGCAACTATTAATGGGGCTTTGCTTTTTCCAGGCGATAAAGCAAACATTATACCCAGAATATCTAATTCCCTCTGATGCATAAAGTGGTAGGAGGTTTCTGATATCAAGAAATGAGGACTGGTTTACATGGAATGCATGTATAGAGAGCCATTTTAGACATCCGGCCTGGAAAGCTAACCTAAACAACAGCAAGCAGTGTTGGTTGGATGGAAAGTTACCCTGGCAGCTTTTAGGATATTATATTAGAATGTATGGATGCTGAACATGATGTTCCATCCCGTTCAGAATCTTGACTTTTGGGGTGTGGGACAGAAATGCACCCCCCACAATAACATTGGATGCTTCAGGGCTGATTTTCTAATTTCTCCTGGAGTTACTGGGGAAGGAAATTCCCCTTCGGCATGTGAGGCTGTTTTCTAGAACCCATGCGAATAAGACATTACACCCACATTCCATAATTATAGGCATCTTACCTGACAAATAATTCTGATTTCTCTATCACTATTGTACTCATTCTGCACCATTACATTCCAGAATTAATTTGTTTAATTCAAACTTCATTATCAATAATTTGGAAATGACTAGGAATTGGTTGGTTTTGCTTTGTCCCACATAGCAATTTTGTGCATTTGGGTAAATTCTGATTAAAAATGAACTGTAATGAAATTCTTACCCAAAGTTAGCAGCAACCAGCTGCTGTCTGAGCTAATGCCACCTGCAATCTTTGAAATATAGTCCCTGCCCAGTATGTTTCCAGCCTGTAATTTACATAGTAGATTTAATTATACAGTTCAAATGTTCTGGGACAGAATATTATGTGCCTAATAATAATAATAATAATAATAATAATAATAATATATTAAAATCTGTTTATCCTGCAGGCAACATCAATTTGGGAGGAGTAGCTAATATCTCAGAAGACAACATCAGGATTAAAGTGACCTCAATAGGCTAGAGAACTGAGCTAACTAACTAACAAGAGGAATTTCAAATTTAGTTCTATACAAGGGGATGCTGAAAAGTTCTTGGCCTGACCCACTTCCCAAAATCTGAGCATAATTTTCTGATCATAGCTTAAAAGAGTGTTTTTCTTTTTTTTCAGGCTCATACCTCTAACCTCTGAATTTTCTCAGACCGTTGATAGAACCATGTCAACAAAAAGTGTGGGATTTTCAAGTGCTGAACTCCAGCCCATCAAAAAAGTAAGTAACATGTGGGCTAAACAATGCAGCTGTTAGGTGGATTTGTAATTGGTTGACTGGCTGAACCCAAAGGGTAGTCATCAATGGCTCCTCTTCATCCTGGAGAGAAGTGACTAGTGGGTGCCACAGGGTTCTGTCCTGAGCCCAATCCTATTCAACATCTTTATGAATGACTTGGAGGAGGGAATAGAGGGTATGCTTATCAAGTTTGCAGATGACACCAAACCAGTATCAAGGATGCCCAACCAAGTGGCTGGTTTGGTATTGCTTGTCAGATTGGTATCCTCATATAACGGCTCAGGAGGCAAATTTCTTTCTCACCACAATCTGCAGGATGGCAGAGATAGTTACAATTGGTTAAGCATGTCAGGTACTAACAGTTCCCTCCTTACCAACTCTTCCTCTTATTTTCTGGCCTGGTTTTATTTTATCTGTTATATTTTATTCTATTTGTTTATATTTTAGTTTTAAGAAAATTGTTTGTATGAATTGTTTACTCCTGATGTTGGTTTATACACAAGGGTGTATACTGATTTGTTTATATGGATCTTATGACTGAAATAAACTTTGATTGATTGATTGATTGATTGATAACCAGAAAATGTTGATTTCTGTGCAAAACAACCACATGCAAATTTTGCAAAGCAGAAGTCCCAAACTGCAAATAGGCCTTGAAGACTGTGGTTTTTGAAGACTTTCTTGCAGTGGGAAGGAAAATGTTAAAATTAAGTGTTGCTTCCTTTGAGAATAAACCCAGTGAAGAATTACGTATCACGGAAAAGACTGAAGAATTCTCTTTTCCCCACACTTGCTTACTATAGAGGAACCCCTGTTGGACTTCTTGTGTACCGTATATTCTGGTTTATAAGATGACTGGGCGTATAAGACAACCCCCCAATTTCCAAGTACAAACATAGAGTTCAGCATATATTCGCCATATAAGACCACCCCCCAATTTGGCTGGCTGGCTGGCTGGCTGGCTGGCTGAGCCTTGCCAGCTGATCCTATTTGTTTCCCAACTCATGAGGATCTCCTCGTGAGTTGGGAAAGTGAACAGGATCAGCTGGCAGGGCTCTCCCAGCCAGCCAGCCAGCCGCTACATTCGCCCCTCTTTTCCACCTTCGGTTGCTCCCCAAAGGGGGTGAAGGCAGAGGAGGGAGCCTAATGAACCCGGTTTGCCTCGGCCACCACCCATTTCCTCCGTCTTCGTTCCCTTTGCGAAGAGAATGAAGTCGGAGGGAAGGGGTGACAAACCGCTAGTTGCAAACTGTTACAAACCGCTATACCAGGTTTGCCTCATCTGCCCCCCTTCCCTCCATCTTCATTCCCTGACGGAGGGAAGGGGGGCGGACGAGGCAAACCGCTGGACAACCCCCGATTTTGGAGGATATTTTTCGGGGTTCAAAGGTCGTCTTATACGCCGGAATATACGGTATATTGATTTGTCCCCTCTCAACCATTTGTACTTAGCATGCTTTTGTCTGTCCCACCCTCTTTTTCTTGGGTACTTTTTTTCTCCTTTCCAAGCTGGTGAGTCAGGATGACACTCTCTCCTTCACCTCTGCTACCAATTAAGTTAAGTAAAGTTTTTCAGGTTATTTAATCTAAAGCTGCCTGCCTCTTTTTTTGGGGGGGGGTCATACAGTTGCCCCTCCACTTTCGCGGCTTTCACTTTCATGGTTCCGATTGTTGGGAGAGTGTGCTTGTTGCTGAGTGTGTGGAGCTTCTGTGAGTCACATCTGTGAGTCACTAGGGGTAGAGCTGGGAGCCTAGCTCTATATAACTCCTTGCAGAGGCGCAAACCTAACGGCGTGTGAATTTGGTCAACCAAGCAAAAGTACAGCATACCTAAGAGTTCTCAGCCTTACATTCTTAGATTACCTAAAAGTTCTCAGCATGGACACGGGGGAAACTGCTGCAGTCACCTGAAACACTTGTGGGATGTTTGTCTTCTTGTCTACAGAGGTGGGGAACTTCACATGCACCAAGTGCAAGTTGGTAGCCCTCTTGGAGGAGAAAGTCCACCAGCTGGAGACCCGGGTAGCTACACTTCAACATATTCATGAGGAAGAGGTTTTCCTGGACAGAACAGAACAAACAGTCTTAGATGGGGGCCACAAGGAGGAAGTTGCTGCGGAGGAAAGGGTCACTTCACACACAGAGGAGGTAGACAGCTGGAGGAATGTCACACACAGAAATAGAAAAACCAGGAATTGTTCTGACACCTTGCAGCTATAGAATTGATTCAAAGCCCTCTCCCTTTTCAAGGACAATGAGGAAGAATAGCATGGACAGACTTCAGGGGCAGAACAGGGTACCCGGAGAGTACCACCGCAAGGAACAGCCTCTGCGAAGCCTCAGTGGAGGCATGTGGTGGGGGGGGACTCCTTGCTGAGGGGTAAAGAAGCAGTGGTTTGTGGACCTGACAAGATATCTCAGGAGGTGTGTTGTCTCCCTGGGGCAAAGATCCATAATGTGATGGAGAGGCTGACAAGACTGGTCAAGCCTACTGATCATTACCCCTTACTTTTGGTCCACATGGGAACCAATGATACTGCAAGGTACAGCTTTCCAAAGATCAGAAGAGATTATGAGGCCCTGGGGAGGAAGCTGAAAGAAATGGATGCACAGGTTGTCATCTCGTCTCTTCTGCCAGTTGAAGGGCATGGTCCAGGAAGGGAGCGGAAAACAGCCGATGTAAACAACTGGCTCTGTAGATGGTGTCACCGAGAACAATTTGGATTCTTCGATCATGGGCTGCGGTTCCATGAGGGGAGACTTCTGGCAAGAGATGGGGTGCATCTCACAACAGTTGGCAGAAACATTTTTGCCTACAGTCTCAAGAATTTGATCAGGAGGGCTTTAAACTGAGTCATATGGGGAGGGAGACAGTATTCTGGAAGGCAAAAGGGCTGGAGAAAATAGTCAAACTGTCATAGAGGGAACAAGGCAAACAGCGCAAGGACCCAACAGTGGGAGGCAAAAAAACTTGCACAGGCAGCAAGTAAAGGGAACACATGGTCTTAGATGTCTCTACACTAATGCACAGAGCATGGGAAATAAGCAAGATGAACTTGAACTCCTAGCACAACAAAGCAAATATGATATAATAGGCATTACTGAAACTTAGTGGGATGAGTCTCATGATTGGAATGTAGGAATAGAGGGATATAACCTTTATAAGAGAAACAGGCCAAACAGGAAAGGAAGAGGAATAGCATTATATATCAGGGATATTTACACCAGAGAAGAGATCTATGACATCAATACTGCAAGCCAGGTGGAGAGCATCTGGAAAAAAATTAAAGGGAAGGGGAAAAACAGGGATGTTATTGTGGGACTCTACTACAGACCCCCAAGTCAGATGGAGGAATTGGATGATGCCTTTCTAGAACAGATAACCACACACACAGAAAGGAGAGATGTAGTAGTGATGGGTGACTTCAGCTATACTGATATTTGCTGGAAATCTAACTCAACCAAAACTTCAAGGTCTACAAATTCCTTACTTGCCTGGAAGACAATTTCATGGTCCAAAAGGTGGGATCCTTAGGTGAGAATGATCATGTTCTCCTGGAGTTTGTTATACAATGGAAAGGAGAAGCCAGGCTTCTTGACTTTAGGAGAGCTGATTTCAATAAACTCAGGGAAATACTAGGGGTGATCCCATGGTCAGGAATACTAAAAGAGAAGGGACTTCAAGATGGATGGGACTTTCTCAAAAAGGAGATACTGAAGGCACATTTTCAAACAGTACCAATGAGGAAGAAAAATGGGAGGTGTCTCAAAAAAACAGGATGGATGACTAAAGAACTTTCAATGGACCTAAGTTTTAAATGGAACATGTATAGGAAATGGGAAAAAGGGGAAATCACCAAAGAAGAATTCAAACAGATAGTGAACACGTGTAGGAGTAAAGTCAGAAAAGCTAAAGTGCAGAATGAGTTCAGGCTTGCTAGAAAGGTTAAAAACAATAAAAAGGTTTTTTGGGGGTATGTCCACAACAAAAGGAAGAAGAAGGAAATGGTAGGGCCACTATGTGGAGAAGATAGCAAAATGCTAACAGGGGAGAGAGAAAAGGCAGAATTACTCAACACCTTTTTTGCTTCAGTGTTTTCAGAAAAGGAAAAGGGGGATCAACCTGAGGAGAATGGAACAGAGGACACAATAGAGGAAATACAACACAGAATAAGCAAAGAGGTAGTAGAGGAATACCTTCTTAATCTAAATGAATTTAAATCTCCAGGACCAGATGAACTACATCCAAGAGTATTACAAGAGCTGGCAAATGTGATCTCAGAACCATTGGCAATAATCTTTGAGAATTCCTGGAGAACAGGAGAAGTCCCAGCAGTCTGGAGGAGGGCAAACGTTGTCCCATCTTCAAAAAGGGGAAAAAAGAGGATGCCAACAATTATCATCCAGTTAGTCTGACATCAGTACCAGGGAAGATTCTAGAGCAGATCATTAAACAGAGAGTCTGTGAACATTTAGAAGGCAATGCCATAATCACAAAAAGTCAAGATGGGTTTCAGAGAAACAAGTCACGCCAGACTAATCTGATCTCTTTTTTTGATAAAATCACCAGCTTGGTAGATGAAGGGAACGCTGTGGACATCGCATACCTTGATTTCAGTAAGAGCTTTGACAAGTTTCACCATGACATTCTTGCACACAAGCTTGTAAAATGTGGGCTAGACAAGTTAACTGTTCAATGGATTTGTAATTGGTTGACCGGCCGAACCCAAAGGGTGCTCAGCAGTGGCTCCTCATCAGCTTGGAAAGAGGTGACCAATGGGGTGCCACAGGGTTCTGTCCTGGGTCCAGTGCTATTCAACATCTTTGTCAATGACTTGGATGACAGAATTAGGGGCATACTTATCAAATGTGCAGATGACACCAAATTAGGAGGAGTAGCTAATACCCTAGAGGACAGGATCAAAATTCAAAATGACCTGGATAGACTGGAGAGCTGGGCCAAAGCTAACAAAATGAAATTCAATACGGAGAAATGAAAGGTACTGCACTTAGGGCAAAAAAATGACATGCATAGATATAGGATGGGGGAGACCTGGCTGAATGAGACTACATGCAAAAGGGATCTAGGAGTCCTAGTAGACCACAAGTTGAACATGAGTCAACAGTGTGATGCGGCAGCTAAAAAGGCCAATGCGATTTTGGGCTGCATCAATAGAAGTATAGTGTCTAGATCAAGGGAAGTAATAGTGCCACTCTATTCTGCCTTGGTCAGACCTCACCTGGAATACTGTGTCCATTTCTGGGCACCACAATTCAAAAAGGATATGGACAAATTGGAGTGTGTCCAGAGAAGGGCGACTAAAATGGTGAAAGGTCTGGAAACCATGCCTTATGAGGAAAGAGTTAGGGAGCTGGGTATGTTTAGCCTAGAAAAAAGATGGTTAAGGGGTGATGAGATAGTCCTGTTTAAGTATTTGAAGGGGTGTCACATTGAGGATGGAGCAGGCTTGTTTTCTGCTGCTCCAGAGGTTAGAACATGGAGCAATGGATGCAAGCTCCAGGAACAGAGATTCCACCTCAACATTAGGAGGAATTTTTTGACAGTAAGAGCTGTTCGGCAGTGGAACACACTCACTCAGAGGATGGTGCGGTCTCCTTCCTTGGAGGTCTTTAAACAGAGGCTGGATGGCCTCCAAGAAAGTGGGGGCCAAGTACGATTTGATTGTGTATTCCTGCATGGCAGGGGGTTGGATTGGATGGCCCTCGTGGTCTCTTCCAACTCTACAATTCTATGATTCTATGAATATTTTCGGTTTGCTCAGCAACCACCCCATCTAAATCAGCTTCTCTCCCTCCCTCACAAGGGAGGGGAGCCAATTTAAATGGAGCACTCCGCAAGCAAACCGCTGCCCAACTCCCTGCTCTCCTGGGGCTTGGCTCCGTTTAGGGTGGAGAGCCAAGCCCCGGGAGAGTGGGGAGTTAGGGGTGAAGGCGGTTTTCAGCCGCCACCCCCCGCCCTTCCCAAAGTGGGGATGGGGGTTTTCAAGCCCCATTGCAGCTTTGGGAAGTGCGGGGGTAGCTGGCAAGCCTCCCCCCCGTCCAACCAGCCACCCCTCCTCCCTTCCCGAAGCCACAATGGGGCTCCCCAGCCACATCATGGCTTCAGGAAGAATGGGGGTGGCTGGCAATCCTCCCCCTGTCTAGCCACCCACGCCTCCGCCATTCCCGAAGCTGCAATGGGGCTCCCCAGCCACACCGTGACTTTGGGTAGCAAGGGGGTTGACTGCCAAGCCTCTCCCCCGGTGCAGGCAGCCACCCCTCCATCCTTCCCAAAGCTGCGATGGGGCTCTCCAGCCCCATTGTGGCATTGGGAAGTGCGGGTGGTGGCTGGCAAGCCTCCCTTAATCCAGCCAGACATCCCTCCACTCTTCCCGAAGCTGCGATGGGGCTCCCCAGCCCTATTGTGGCTTCAGGAAGCATGGGGTGGCTGTAAAGCCTCCCCCCGTCCAGCCAGCCACCCCTCCACCCTTTCTGAATCTGCGTGGGGGCTCTCCAGCCCCATTGTGGCTTTGGGAAGCGCAGGGGGTGGCTGGCTGGGGGAGCAGGAGGCTTGCCAGCCACCCCCCACACTTCCCAAAGCAGCAAATGGTGTTGAAAAGCCCCGTCACCACTTTGAAAGGCTGGGGGGTTGTGAGCAAGCAGGGGGAGGTGTGTTTTTATTCATGTTTTTTTCACATTTGCAGAGGTCTTACGCCCCAACCCCGTGAATGTGGAGGGATGACTGTATAGTTCAGGGGAAACTAATGTGCATTTGAGCCACGCCTCTAAACTTAAGCTGTCAGTCAGCTGGAGGGAAGTTAAAAAGAAATGTGACTTTTAGAGTTTCTAACACAGGGAAACTCTAATTTCCCCACAATATCTAAGCTGGATGCGTTGCAACAGGCATTTGCAGAGAACTCTGTGAGTCCTTGGCATATCCCTGAAGATGTTAGGAAAGTAGCTGTATGTGTCCCTGGTCATCCCCCTCCGCCCACTCTCCAACAACATGGAAATGGCCTTGTTGACAGGAAGGATTGTGAGGCTTACCAGCTACGTTTTGGATAGGGTTTTGGTTGTTGTGTGATCAGAACAGAATTCCAAATTCTGTAACAACCAAAAATGAGAGTTGCAATGGCCATCGTAATTCAGTGAAAGGAGGCCATATGTTAATGAAGGTACACATTATGCCTCCCCACAATAACTGACATGTTACATCATGCTATTAATCTTGCTAATGTGAAGTACATAAGAGGCTGTTCATAGGAGAACAGAGACAAGATCTCTGAGGAAAGAAAAATCCGTTGGAGATTCCTGTTCAGCCTAACCAGACATCCTTGAAAGATCCAGGGAGAGACAAAGAAAAGGCAGGAGAATGGCAGGGGTCTGGGAAGTTTTGATCACTGCACTCTTGGGCCTTTTGATCCTTCAGTATCTGAAGCAACAAGAAGCAGAAATTATCCTCTTGGGCCTTTTCAGCTTCCCGTCATTGGAGGGCTATGGCAACTGGAATTTCTCATGACACTTTCATTAAGGTACTTTTTCCAGTGATGATGGTGGTGGGGTAATGATGATGATAGTAATGGTGATCAGCTGATGCATAAGAAGTTCACTGAAGTAAAGTGCAAACGACTTTCTCTCTATAGCAAACTATTGGAAATAGTTGTCTGTCTAAATGCTATCATCATAGACCAGCGTTTAAATTTAGAAAACAGAGTGTGAATACCATATTTTACCATCCTAAGAGTAATTTAATTAATAGCAACTGAAAGAAGAAAGGTACCTAAAAAAATTATCAGAAAAGCTGCTAAATTTGGGGTAATATAGGTTGCCCCTCCTCATTTGCATAAGATTAGCAGCTGTGGTTTCAATTACACACGGTTGAAAATTGTCCCTCTCACCTGCTCCCTTGGCATGCCAATGGGCTGGCAGGTGGCCCATGACCTCATGTGCCATGGAAGAGCCATGCTGGCAGGGGCCAGGTGGGAGGCAGAAGCTGTGGTGAAGTGGAGCAGCCATGGTGTGGGAAAGAGTGGGGCGCTAGCTTTGAAGGAGCCACTCGCAGCACCACGCCTCTTGAAAATTCCCCCCACATGCACACACACACTCACCTGCTGTTTTGGTGTGGGAGTGAGCTGGTGGGTGGCCCATGCCCTCCTGTTAAGTCTCGTGACTATATTATAACATATACTATAAAGAATACAAATATCACAAAGGTTTGCAGTCATCTTTCCTGTGATTTCCTGCGTGGCAGGGGGTTGGACTGGATGGCCCTCATGGTCTCTTCCAACTCTGCAATTCTATGATTCTATGATTCTATGATCTATCTTTCTAAGGACTTCCATATTGTGCAAGGTTACAATTTATCTCTGCCAGTTACCTTTAAACAAGGCTTTTATACTTTTAAGAACTGGATGTCTCCCCACATGACCTCTGTAATGTATCACATTTGTATTCTTTATAGTCTATGTTATAATATATTCACTAGATTATTTTATTGTATGTGATACATTACAGTTGTCCCTCCGTATCCAAGGATTTAAACCCACAGATTTAAGTATTCACAGCTTGAAAATGTTCTTTAAAAAATAATAATCCAAAAAGCAAACCTTGATTTTGCCATCTTATATAAGGGACACCATTTTCTATGCCATTGCATATAATGGGACTTGAGTATCCACGGGTCCTGGAAACAATCCCCAGTGAATATGAAGGGACAACTGTACTTTTTTTTTTTTTTGAGGTTACACCCACGCACACCCATGCTCTCCTGTGCCACGGAGGAGCCGTACTGGCCGTGGCCAAGATGGGAGAGCCACCCCAGGGTGAGTGCATCCCACAGTGTCTCACTCTCGGCCCGATCCTTCCTCCTCACAACATCAAAACACCTGCGCTGCATTCAATTTAAAATGAAAGAGAATGGAGAATGCCAGAAATGGGGCTCAGTTCTCTCTCCTTCTCTCACAGTTTTTTTTTTACTGCAAGGGCGGGGTGGCCTTACTTCTTTCACTTAGACTGTTAAGTTCAGACATGTCTTAGGCCTCCTGTACAAGCTATACCCTTCTCTCAGTACCTCCGCTGTTCATCCCATTGAAAATAATGGGGTTTGCTATTATCCATGGTTTCACATACCCATGGTTGGGGAATGTATCCCCCATGGATACGGGTGGTGGTGGTGACCTGTATATGTAAAGCAGATGTCTTTGCAGCATAAGTAGTAAAGAAGCACCACGTACAACTGTTTCAGCCGTGCCTCACTGACGAAGCTAGGCATGAGGGGAGTAGTGGATACACCAGCATTTCTTCTTTTAGAAGGCTGATGATACAGCATTCAAGCAAGCCAAGGTAAAGACCCAGAAGTGAAGGCTGGGCTCAGGGCAAAATTAGGGGTTGTTGTTAACTGCCTTCAAGTTGACCTCAACTCAAGATCACCCTGTGAATGAGACACCTCCAAGACACCCTATCCTCAATAGCTCTGTTCAGGCCCTGCAGACTCTTTGCAATGTTCTCCTTGATTGAGTTTGGTATGCTGTCTTCTTCTCTTCCTAGTGTCTTCTACTTTTTCCAAGCATTATTGACTTTTCTGGTGAGCCATGCCTTTCATGATGTGGCAATAGGGTTGCCATAATTCTCTGCCACAAAACAGGACAAGGGTATACAAGGCTGGATTGGGCAGATAATCAGCAACAACAACAAAAGACAAAAAACCACATTTTTACATTTAACATTGTTTTATTGCATATTTCAGTAGTTTGAGGTGTCTTGTACCAATTGTACTTTTCAGAACTCTGCACTTGATCAACATATTTTGATCCCCCCGACTACTACACATCAGTTTCTAAAATCCAGTGCAACTTATATCAGTCATGTTGTACTGAATGTCAACAATGGCCCTATTGGATGACAGAGTTAGGACTTTTTCAGATGGGGAAAAAAACCTGAGGAAGTCGGGAGAACGGGGCTGTTGCACTTACAGAGCCCCTTTTCAGACAGCCCCATCCTCCTCCGTCCTCCTCCCGACCTTCCCCTGTGCTGAGGGCGCTGCTTTTTATTGACGAGGACTGCATCATCTGAAACGGGGCTCTGTAAGCACAACAGCCTGTTCTTCTCCCGACTTCCTCGGGGTTTTTTCCCCCTTCTGAAAAAGTCCTTGATCTATTTCTCCCATCACTCCACTGGGCATTCATCAATGAAAACACTCTCTCCACATTGGCATTATGCCCTGGAAGACAGAAGTAAAACTGCTATCTTCAGAAGCTCAGAATATTGCTCTTCTGAAGCACAGCTTTTAAAAAAGTGTACCCACTTTTTGTGTGCCAATAAAAATATCAAAATTAGCTTCTCTTTGATTCTCATGTACAAAATGACTTTTGTTTTACAGTCTGATCAAACAAACGACTCTCATTGAGTTCACAAAAGCTGTTACCTTGTAGCCACTTAAAAGTACATTCTACCTCATCCCATGAACTTGATGTCTGCAAAAGTACCCAATCAAAATGTTGGAGTTCAGAGAGAGACTCCATTTTGTCAAGTAAATAATGGTTTCTTCATAAAATGACACACATTCATCTTGAAATTTGACAGATCTTGCTTTAGGTAGATCTGCTAACAAACGCTTTACCTTCAAGGTAACAAAACCTAGATTCTGCCTTTCTCTCAAAGTTTTACTTACATCCGTTAAAATCATTCTAACTTCATTGACTGAAATTGAATGCTCCACAGTAATAGCAAGCCACAGCAGCTGCGACCTGTCTTAATGCTTTTACAGCCCCCATAGACTTCACATGCCTGTAGCTGAGATGGTGGCCATGAGTAGATTACTCATGTTTTTATATCTGCTGCATCTTCGTTTGCGAAGAAAAGCCAGAGAGAGAGAGAGATCTGCTGCCACAGAACTTTAAAAAACAAAACATTTCTATGGTACGCACAAGCGATATTCCACCTTTCCACAAAAAAGAGCAAAAAAAAAAATAGTACAACCATCAGTTTTATCGCCTTAGCGATCACTCACTAAGGCGAAAATCCAACATGATGGCAGCAGGTGCTTCTCTGTAACTCAGCTTCACCCCCTGCATTCATCTAACCAATCAGGTTTGCACTTTGTCTTGTATGGAGAAGTGACTCATGTCAAATTGCTTGTCATGTCAAAAATGTGCCTATCGCTGGAGTTTTAAAAAAAAGTTGGGAAAAGCCACTTTTCTCCTATATTTTTTCCTCTTTTTGGCCCCCTCCTTCATAATACGATGAGGACAATACAGGATCCCATTAAGACAGCTCATTTTCTGAGAAAATTCTGTGAGGGGTATTTTCACCATGTGGACAACCTATCTAGAGGTAGTGGTATGATTGAAAGGGGAGATAAGAAAATGTACAGCCTGGCTGAGACATTTTGGTGGAAGGAGAGAAGATCAAGAGGAAAAGGGGTAGGGAAAGAAAGGGTTTAACACCTTGCTGAGATTGTGTTGGAATGAGAGGTGATCAAGAAGAAAAGCAGTGGGGTGGAACTGGAAAGAAAGTGTTTAAAACCTGCAATGGGGTGAGAAAGAATTTTTTAAGAACTTGCTGAGGCATTGTATTGCAAGGGGAGGCTGTCAAGAGGGAAAAGCAGTGAGAGAAAGAAGTGAACAGTGCACCCAGATACTCTGCTATTGCTGACATTTATGGGGAGGGGTCCTAACAGGGGGAAATTATTCTCCCTATTCTCCCCAGTTTGGTCGCCTTCCTCCCCTCACCCAGCGGCTAGGAGGCCAGACTCACCACACAACTATCCTCTGGTCTGCTTTATTTTCTTGCCTTCTGAGCTCTCCTCTTGCACACTGTGCACTCTGTCCTGCCTTCTGGGCAATATGATACCACGTGACCCGTCATTTCCACGGCAAAATAAATCCTCAAAGAATGCGACAAGAAGCCTGATAGTTCCCACACATCTCGAAGCAACAGCGCCCTTTTCAAAAGGAGGGGGTGCAAAAAACCCATAAGTTGCGCAGTATCAGCTTTCGCTAGTTTTCCGCACTTTTTTGATTAAGTTCGCGAAAATGCGCATACTTTACCGTGGGAACTAACGATCGTGTAAACTGGCACCTGCCTTTTCGAATTACTGTGAGCAGAGCTGAATCCTGATTGGTTGGAGTGCTTTATCCGAATAGACTGAAGGGTTGGAGAGAAGAAATTCACCCTCCTTCTGCTTGCAACTCACTTTGGAAAACGGAGCCCTTCCTGTCTATCTTTTGGGGGTGGTGGGGTGGGAAGATGCTTCGCTGCTTCGCTGGGGTGTGTGGGGGTGTGTGGGTGTGTGTGTGTGCTGGAAAACAGCCGATCGCATGTTCGTTCTTTTGTTTGTTTGTCCTTCCATTCACTTGCCTTTATTCAAGCCTTCGGAGGGAGGGAAACCAAATGAGGCAAGCCCTAGTTCTGTGGTGTGTGTTTGTGTGTGCATGCATGCATGAACGGAGTCTGCTCCACTATGCTTTTGCTTGTTCGTGCTTTCATTGACTCCTTTCTTTACAAAAGCCTTTCAGGGCTGGGGAAGACGGGGGAGTTTGTCAGATCGCTCTTTCGATTGCTTGTTTGTTTGTCCTTTTTCTTTCCTCTCATTATTTATGGTTTCCATGACCCCCTCCTTGCTCCCTCCCCGCCTCCTGCCTGACTTTAATCATCTGGAGGCGATTCCCCCCCACCTTTGCCTGTGTGAATTAAGCAAAACAGAAAGTGTCTGGATCATTCGAAATGCCAGGCACCGTGTGATTTATGTGCTCCTGATACGAAAGGACGGTAATCCGGAATCTGGCGAACTTTTTCCTGTCGTGGAACCGGCCCCCCAGTCTTCTCCCATGGTTTCATTGCCAGGCTGCTGCCTTTTAACTTTCTGTGCAGCCTAAGCTGCTAGGAAGCTGGAGGAATCTGGGATCTATTGCCAGACGGGACAATTTTCAGTCTCTTCAATCTGGGATCTTCCCAGTTTTCCAAGACTAATCGCACCCCTATGTGGCAACATCCTCAATTTAGTACATCCTCTTTTAAACAACCATTCCTCAATCTTTGCTACAAAACCCACTTCCCATTCCCTTGAACTCCTAGGGGAAAATATATATCATGTAGCCTTCACAGTGTCAGCTTGTTTTTTCTGGAGGATGAGCAAGACGTACAAAAGCATTTTGCCAGCTTATCCCGTGTTAAGCCATGTTAGTTTCCCCATCATTTCTCTCTCTCCTTTTTCAATATGAAGAACTGAAATCTAGTCCATCTCTATTTTAGCGAATTCATTCTATTGGGTAGTTCTTGGGTCCATTCAAAGATAGTGGGGGGGTGGTGTCAAGAAAGGGGGCCTCAGGAGGAGTCTCCTTTGGAGGTTTTTTTTTTTTTTTTGGACAGTTAAAAAGCTCCTTTCTTATTTTTTCTTCAATAATTCAAATATTCATTATATTGCTTGGGGGAATCCTGCTATTATCTCCCATCTGGAGATCATTTGGAATATGGGTTTGTGGGTGATGATGCCATTGCTGTTATCCTCCATTCTAAGACAAAACTGTTTTTCTCCATGGAGAAATGGGGGTGGTAATCCATACCTCACTCTTCATGGAGAAGGGGAAAGCAGAAGGAGGAACTCCATTCCCAGCAACATCATCTGGCCTACCAGTCCAAACCTGGGATTAAGACTCTTCTCCACTCCTAGTCCACAAGGTACCTGGTGTATATACAGATTCCTTTTTTTAGATACTCTTTAAACAGAAGGTCTGTCACAAAAATCTCTGCACCTATTCATTAGAAATTTGTTACTCTTCATTCCCTCACAAGCAACTATTCTTACATATGAAGTTGAAGGCTTTCATGGCTGGCATCCATAGATTTTCCCTGGTTTTTTTCTGGGCTGTGAGGCTGTGTTCTGGAATAGTTTACTTCTGACATTTCGCCTGCATCTGTGGCTGGCATCTTCAGAGAATGGTTGGGTAGGAGTGTGTGTGGAGTTTATATACTGTGAACCCCTGTTGGGGAGTATATGTAAATTTCTATATTTGAATGGTTAGTTTCTGGGTATAGAAATGCAAGGAGTATTAGTGTCTGTTTGGCTACATATGCAGGTGAAACGTCAGAAGTAAACTCTTCCAGAACACGGCCTCACAGCCCAGAAAAAAATAAAAGAAAAACTATTCTTACAGTTATCCAGTTTGGGCAACAAAAAGAAGATATTAAAAAAATCCCACAAACCATATAGCACAAAACACCCTGAATCTATTTTTTTAAACCAGACAGACACAGCCATCATCTAAGGAGATACTATGGACTTTTTCGGACGCGAAGAAAGTAACGCAAGCAGCCTCGTCAGCTTGCGAGGCTGCTGCACTGCAGAGTGTCCCTTTCGTATGACGCTCGCCCCTGCCGGTACTGTTGCAGTACTGCGGGGAGAGTTGAGCATCATATTTCGTTGGTTTTTTTTACTCATGATCAACTTTCGTGAGTAAAAAACGACAAAATATGACACTCAACTCTCCCCGCGGTACCGCAACAGTACTGACAGGGGCGAGCGTCATACGAAAGGGACGCTCTGCAGCGCAGCAGCCTCACAAGCTGACGAGGCTGCTTGCGTTACTTTCTTCGCATCCAAAAAAGTCCTGTGTCTGCAAATGTCATCCACTTGCAACAAACCAAAAGTTATAACATTGTTTTAAAGGATTCAATGAAACCAAGCAGGATGGATGAATGTTCAGCTTTCAGACAGTGACTATCACCAAATTGAACCAGTGCTGAATCAAGGACTTATTGTGTTACTTTCATGTAACTAGATCAATAACAATTTCATATGATATCAATATCCAAACTATAGCATAAGCTTCCTAAGACAAAACTTATTTCCAAAATAAAGCTCCCTTTTCCACTATTGTCCTCAGATAAAATCTACAAAGAGATGGAAGATGCTTTGAATTCTGCATCAATCTGTTATCAGGATCGGAAGAAACTGCCTTACACAAATGCTGTGATTCATGAAACCCTACGTGCCAGATTTGTGATACCCTCTGGGGTCCCCAGACAATGTGAGAATGATGTGAAAATATGTGGTTTTCACATTCCAAAGGTAGGAGAACATTACAGTTTCACTCAAATACATGGCTTGGTATATAAACAAAAGGATAACCATCAGTCATGATTGATTCAAAGATGGAGAGCAATTATAGGTATGCATGAATATATAAACACACATACACAAAAAGAGATACGCACTGTTCGAGCTAGAGAACTTGGAAATCAATGCCAACAGTGACATCAAATTGATGTAAGAAGCATTAATCTTCAAATATGGCTGGTGGTTGTTGTTGCCTTCAAGTCAATTCTGACTTATGGCAGAGTTGGTATCCTAAGGTTTTCTTGGCAAGGTTTCTTCTGAGGACATTTCTCATTATATCCTTCCTCTTTGGCTGAGAGTGTCTGCTTGTCAAAGGACACCCATTTGGTTTTCGTGGCTGAACAGGGATTCAAAACTCTGGCCTCTTAGAGTCTAAGACAAACACTCATACTAGTACACCGCTGTATTTGATATGGATGTAAATGTAATTGGTTGGTCATATTTAGAGATCAGTCATATTTGCACTAATATAAATAAAATTTCTTGATATTTAAAAATATTGCTTCAATCCTGTCATACTTAAGTTGCATACTTAAGTTTCCTTTGCATGCAGTTTAGTACTCTGGCAGACTAGGGTTCAAATCCCTGCTCAGCCATGGAAACTCACGGCATGATTTTGGACAAATCACATACTCTCATCCTGAGAGGAAGGCAATGGCAAACACCCTGTGAAGAAATCTTGCCAAGAAAATTCCATTATAGGTTTACTTTAGCATCACAGTAAGTCAGAAATAACTTGAAGGCACACAAAACAACACGTGTAGTTAATTTTTTGTTACTCTCTGAAGAAACTACCGGTACTTCAAAGACTTTCCCCAGCTTAGAGTTCAACAAGAACATATTCAGCCTTCTTATCAGTGTAGATGTGAGCCACTATCAAGAACTATTTTCTCCAATCAGTGTCTAGGCATGTGTCAAGATTCCATTCTTTATGCAAAAGTTCTTTCTTTCACTCTGATCTTATCTGTATAACTTGAACTGACTTTGATTTCTCCCCTCCAGTGAAGTGTAAGAATAAAAAGCTATTGAGTCTAATGTCAACTCTTACTCATTTTTTAAAATAATTTAGAAATGTCCCCAAACCATGTCATGAAATATTAAGAATCCAGAAATCTGGATCACTCTAATTTGTTTCAGATTGGGCTGAGCCACTCCAGATTTCAACTGGGCTGATCTGCCCCATTTGACAGCTGAATCAGATTGGTCCAAATCAATTCAATTTGGTATCAGTATTTTTACTCATGTTAACTTTGCAGGACACTTATACCTTCTAATGAAAATAAGATTTCCAAGGTCTACAAAAATCAGTGCAGGGAGGTTGGGTTTTTTTGTTTTTGTTTTTTTGTAAAAGCAATCTTTACATTTTCAGAGACTTTAAAGGGGGGCACACTTATTTTTCCCAAGTGTGTTCTTTTTTTGCAAATGTTATAAAAGTTACATGCAGCATAAAGGTGTGCTAGTTAAGAAACCAGAATCATTTCAGAAAGATAGGTGCATATTTTTAATTTTTTTAATTGATTGTTTCTCCAAACTGTTCGAGAATAAGGAAGTTAGTGATTTGGGGAAAAAAATAAAAAATTACATAGACCAACAAAAGATAGTGAGATTGAATGAGACACAGTGAGAAGCATTAAATCGACCAATCACAGAAATAGAACTCTTGAGAGGCAATTAAAAGAATGAAAGCTGGTAAAGCACCAGGCAGAGATGGTTTTACTGCACAATATTATAAAAGTTTAATAAAGAGATGTTGATCCTATTCCAGAAAACATTAAATAAGATTTTGGAAAAGGTTAACTGCAGTTCTGGAAATATTCTAACATACCAATAACCCCAAAAGAAGGTAAAGATAATATGGACATAAGAAACTACAGGCCAATTGCTCTCTTAAACTTGGATTATAAATTTTTTTATTTCAATACTGGCAGAGAGATTTTAATTTTTTTAAATGAAATAATACAAGAAGATCAAAACGGGTTCTGACCAAAGAGCTATCTAAGAGGTAATATAAGAACAGTTATAAATATAACTGAACACTATAAAAAACAAAATGAGAAAAAGATGGCCATGGTTTTTGTAGATGCTGTAAAGCCTTCAATAATGTAAAATGGAGGGTTTTGATTGAGAGGCAAAAAAGAATGGACATGGATTTATTAAATGGATTGAGAACATTTGTAATGACAAGTGAGCACAAATTATAGTGAACGGAGAGGAGACTGAATCAACAAATATTTGCAAAAGAACTTGACAAGGATGTCCTCTCTCTTCATCATGATTTATAACAATTCTAGAAGTCCTAAATAAAAATATAAGAGAAAATTCAAACATGCAAGGGGTGTGTGTCAAAAGAAATACCTTTAAACTGAAGGCTTTTGCAGATTATTTGATATTTTTGCTAGACAATCCAGCCAACTGGGAAGTGAAACATACAGAAGCAAGAGGATTTGAAAAAAAATATTTTCTAAGAAAACCTAATGTTAAAAGTCCCATGGGCTCCACATTTAAAAAAACATTTCTACTTGCTTTAGAGGGAATCAGCAAAAATCACTAGAATCATAGAATCATAGAATTGCAGAGTTGGAAGAGACCATGAGGGCCATCCAGTCCAACCCCCCTGCCACGCAGGAAATCTTGATCAAAGCATCCCCGACAGATGGCCATCCAGCCTCTGTTTAAAGACCTCCAAGGAAGGAGACCCCACCACGCTCTGAGGGAGTGCATTCCACTGTCGAACAGCTCTTACTGTCAGAAAGTTCCTCCTAATGTTGAGGTGGAATCTCTGTTCCTGGAGCTTGCATCCATTGTTCCGTGTTCCAATCTCTGGAGCAGCAGAAAACAAGCTTGCTCCATCCTCAACGTGACACCCCTTCAAATACTTAAACAGGGCTACCATATTGCCTCTTAACCATCTTTTTTCCAGGCTAAACATACCCAGCTCCCTAAGTCTTTCCTCATAAGGCATGGTTTCCAGACCTTTCACCATTTTAGTTGCCCTTTTCTGGACATGCTCCAATTTGTCAATACCCTTTTTGAATTATGGTGCCCAGAACTGGATACAGTATTCTAGGTGAGGCCTGACCAAGGCAGAATAGAGTGGCACTATTACTTCCCTTGATGTAGACACTATACTTCTATTGATGCAGCCCAAAATCACATTGGCCTTTTTAGCTGCCACGTCACACTGCTGACTCATGTTCAACTTATGGTCTACTAGGACTCCCAGATCCCTTTTGCACGTAGTCTCGTTCAGCCAGGTTTCTCCCATCCTATATCTATGCATTTCATTTTTCCACCCTAAGTGCAGTACCTTACATTTCTCCGTATTGAATTTTATTTTGTTAGCTTTGGCCCAGCTCTCCAGTCTATCCAGGTTATTTTGAATTTTGATCCTGTCCTCAATAGATTCCATGAGCCTTCATGGATTGCACAATTAGTTTCCTCGTCTTGAGAATAGGTGTGGAAGATGCTAATGTGTTGCAAACTATCCTTAATGTCCAGTAATTGGATGTAAAAGCTTGAGCAACCTCTGTCTTCAGATTGGGGATTAAGGAGAGGAAATTTCAAAATCAGCATCCACAAAGGATTCATCTATCCATTATCTCCCTTTCCACTAGGAAATGTGTCCTTTTAACTTTTAGACTTAGTCTTCCCTAGGGTAAAGCATGGGGCTCAGATGACCTTTCTGAGACCATCCAGTTTTTCCCCTGTGGAAGGCCACATTAATGAACCAAATTAATAATATGCCAATTTATTAATACACCAATGTTATTATATGTCACGTTCTGAGGTCTCTGGCGATGGGGTGTAGTAACACAACCTCCATCATCTCTGTCGTCCTCCTCCTTGCTCTTTCCCCACCCCAGAGTCTCAGGCAAAGAGTTTGTCTACACTGTAGAAATAATGCAATTTGACACCACTTTTAGTGCTGTAGCTCCATCCTATGGAATCCTGGGATTTGTCATTTTATAAGGTCTTTAGCCTTCTCTGCCGAAGAGTGCTGGTGCCTCGTGAAACAAAATCCCAGGATTCTGTAGGATGGAGCCACGGCAGTTAAAGTGGTGTCCCACTGCATTATTTCTGCAGTGTAGATGCACCCAAAGTCAGCCAGAACCACATGATCTCAGGTAGTGGTGACTGGCGGCTAGCAGGTCAGCCAGCCAAGCCAGACTAAAGATAGCTGAACTATAGATAAGGCTCATGTTTTGTTGCACACTGCAGTCCTCCCTGCGCCTGCCACTCACACCACCTCTGGGCCCCCATGCATTCACTTCCTTGTGTGGTCGGTCCACCTCCACCTCTGCTCTGAATGATGGGGCAGGTAGATACAAAGCAGAGTGGCTTTTTTCCCCTCTTGCTGAACCCTGGCACCAGCAGGGAGGGGAGAAGGAATTTACTAGCTAAGAAAACGCAGAGGCTCCTTTGGAGAGTCTGTGTAGGTTGCAACTACTCGATTGAGGTCAATTAAGCTTTGCAGATTCTAGCAAGCTGCATAGCCAGCTAGAGATGTGCAGGAAAGGAAGGAAGGAAGGAAGGAAGGAAGGAAGGAAGGAAGGAGTCAGCAAACATGCATGGCCAGCAGAGAGTTCTTTCTTTTCTAGATTTTTACACCCCTCTCAAATCCTGCCCAAAGGTCCCACCCACACCCCATAACCTCTGAACTCTACCCAGTGGTATAATCTATAGGGCTGTGCAGATTTTGCAAACCCAGATGGATTCAGTATGAGATGTAAGCAAAAGAAATATAAATAAATAAATAAAAATTAACTTGCGATATTTGTGATAATCAAAGACATGGCAAGGGCTATGGTCAGTAACTTCAAGGGACAGTTGGATTGTTCTTGTGTGCTTTCCAACTTATGGCAACCCTAAAGCAAACCTATCAAGGGATTTTCTTGGCAAGATTTGTTGGGGGGTGGGGGGGTTGACTTTGCCTTACTGTGAGGCTGAGAGTATGTGACTTGCCCTAGGTCACCCTGTGGGTTTCCATGGCTGAATAGGGATTTGAACTCCAGTCTCCAGAATCATACTCCAGTGCTCAAACCACTACACCAAGCAGGTTCTCTGACCGTGGGATATTTTCTCTTTAAAATAATTTTAAAATTGTAAGGATTTTTAGAAATTATTACATAATATTTTAATTTGTTTTTCATGTCTTCATCTCTGTGTTGTTACAACTTTCGTGAGTAAAAATCGCCGAAATATAACACTCAAATGTCCCTGCGGTACCGCAACAGTACTGGCAGGGACGGGCGTCATGCGAAAGGGACGCCCTGCACCGCAGCAGCCTCGCAACGTGGCGAGGCTGCTTCTGTTGCATTTTAGACGTCGAAAAAGTCCAGAGAGAAGAAAAGAAAGGGAGGAAGAAAGGAAAGAAGGGAGGGAGGGAGGAACCTTCTCAGCCATCATGGTAAGCATTCCCACCACACAACAAGTCAGACTATTTTGGCCCCACCTGAAAAAAGGTTAAACTGCTACCCTCACCCAATTTACCACCAGTGAAAAAGCATAATAAATATGCATGGGGCATTTTGACTCAGTTCTACATGATCATGATTTATTGAGCAACTAATTACATGATACATTTGCCTGATGTTTAGGCAAGACTAGAACAATTCTATGCCAGAATGAATCTAAGCACTCAACAACTCAAGGGAGAACCAGGCAAAAAGGAAAGGCGCACCCGGCAGTTAGTAAGGCACTGTAAATCATTTCAATCTCTTTTATGATGAACTACAGCGGGGAGCAGCACAGATTTTATAAGGATGGGGATGTAATGTGAAACCTAATAGAGGCTCTCTATTGAGTTCCTTTACTCCTTCTGGAAGATGAAATTTGAACGCCCTCAACAGGTAGGTAAGGAAAAGGAAAAGCTCCATCTTGGCCATCTGCTCCCCCAAACATACGCGAGCCCCTGTGGAGGAAATAAGGAAAAGGGAGGAAATGAGTAAGAACCCGTTCTTTGTTTTTGGAGCATGTGGTCGTTCCCAATTGATCATGAAAACAATGACAATATACAGTGGGCTCTTGCTATCCACTGGGGTTTGGTTCCAGGACCCCCCTCATGGATACTAAAACCCATGGATGCTTAAGCCCCATTATATATATGATATATTATTATTGTATATATAATGGTGTAGTTTTTCCTTCAAATATTTTTTATTGAGTTTTAACCCCCCAAATTGCTTATTATACATTTCTGATCACATATCTTTTTGTTGTTGACTTCCACATAGTTATCCAACCATATAGAATTATATCTGCTATTTGCATTGTTTTCATATTATAAAGGAAACAATAATAATAGATACTTATAAACAAAATATTATATCTCAGCTTCTCTCGAGTCCCTCCACCTTCTCATCCTATTTTTTTCTCTCACTATGAATATTACACTTGTTCCAACTCATTGTCATTTACACAAATCTAGCCTGGGTTTTATCCACTATTTCAATTATCTTTTATACTTCAAAGTGATGCTTTAATTAAATTTGTAATATTTCAATACTTATACCCTGTTTCTCAAATATATATTTAATCACAGGATCCCAATCCTTTGTCATTTTCTCTATAAGTCTGTCATTTAAGTTTGAGGATGTAATATCTATCTCCATCATATCAGCAATTTTCAAGTACCAATCCTCTAAGTTTGGTATTACCTCTAGCTTCCAGTTTGGGGTGTGGACAATCCTGTTATAAAGTACAATATTTTTTTCCAATGTCTATTCTCATCATCTTTACCTAATACTTTAGTCATATTCAGAAGGTAGATCTCTGCACTCATAGGGTATCTCATCTGTAGCATGTCTATAATATTCTTGTGTGACTTAGGCCAGAATTTTTTAACTAGAGTTCAACCCCACCACTTACGAAACAAAGTACCTACTCCTTTATGGCATTTCCAGCACTTGTTTCCAAGCTTATCAATTCTATCAATTTTAGCAGTGGTTATATACCATCTATAGGTCATGTATATATATAATTCTCTTGGGTTCTATATACATAATTCTCTTGGGTATGTTGCCTTTTCCACTGTGCTAATTGGCTGCTCAGGAAACACATCCCACCAATCACTACTCACATGCAAATGCCCTCTCCACCTCACAATCCACTCCTGCCACTCAGTCTGTGGCCCAGATGGGAACCCAGACAGTCAACTGGCAGTGCCGATGGGCCACCTGCAACAGGACCAGGCAGGTAACTGGTGCCAGTGGCAGTGGGTCGCATGTGACAGGACCCATGCAGTTAACTTGTGGTGGTGGTGGCCACAGAGGCAGCAGGGAAATAGAGCGAGTCACCCTCAGCAATTCCAGGAAAATGTGGAATGCTAAGGAGGGAGACGAGGAATTTAAAAATCCACCAGCCTACCTTAAAGGGTTGTTGTGAGGTCTAGCGGGTGTTTTGGGTGGAGTTTTTTTTTAACAGCATATGTTACGCCGGGTACAGCTACTCTTAATTTAATTCTCTTACAGACCTTGAAAGCAAGTAAATTTATCTGTACTTTTCCATATGTTTTCCCAACTCTCAAACTCTAGAGTGTAGCCAAAGTCTCATACCCACTTTACTATAGCGGTGCAGTAAAATGGTATCCCTTATATAAAATGGGAAAATCGAGGTTTGCTTTTAGGATTTATTTATTTATTTTAATATTTTCAAGCTGTGGATGGGTGAATCCATGGATGCAGAATCCATGGATACGGAGGGCCAACTGTACATCATACTTGGAAAAAGCAGATCCAGAAGTGTTTTAGAGTTTGGAATTAAGAAAGTTCATTGCCACTCAATTTTTTCTTGTTGGTTAACCAGCATTTCTTTGCTAACCCTCAGAGTTGTCACCAGATTATAACAGATCTGAAGTAAACATGATGATGCCACTTGCCTCCTGCCAAGCACCAACCTTATCCTCCAACTTGTGGCATACTTTCCCACTGTCCCGATTTGGCACGGACAGTTCTGATTCTGATATCTCACTCCGTCAGTTGCTTTTAAAATGTCCCAGTTTCTCTCTTCTCCCCCCACTTTTCCCCTTGATCCTCTGTCTGCTTCAGTTGATGCAAACTGAGCACAAACTGCAAAAGCAGTTGTGCTCAGTTAACTCAGCAGGAGGGGGTGGAGTTTTGCCCTTCCCTGTAGGCTCAGGCAAAAGCAAATGGCTGCAGCCTCTTCTAGCGCATCTGTTCTTCCTCATTCATAACTTTTGCCATCTTGACCACACTTGGATGTCGCTTGACCACATGTGTCCTGGTTTTCATCTGTGAAATGCTGGTTGCTATGTTGTAAATCTCATAGCTTATATTCATGATGAGTTGTTCAGATATAGCTTGGCACCTTATGGAGGTTTTGAAGTCTCAATATGTTTATTGGTTGATTTTCAACTGCTCTATTGGCAATATGTTTATCAATTGTAGGACTTTTTCGGACGCTGAAAAATAATGCAAGCAGCCTCGTCAGCTTGCGAGGCTGCTGCGCTGCAAAGCATCCCTTTCATATGACGCTCGCCCCTGCCGGTACTGTTGCGGTACCGCGGGGAATGTTGAGCGTCATATTTCATTGTTTTTTACTCACGATCAACTTTCGTGAGTAAAAAACGACAAAATACGAAACTACATAGGGAATCTGGCAACAGTCCTGATGTGCATTGATCCCACTGTACAGCAGGATACCAGCTAGGGGGTGCCAATGCCTATTGGGGGAGCCCAATGCACATTGGGTCAGTGTCTTGTTATGTTTCTTCCTGCGCCATTAACAGGGTTTCTTAGCACCTTTGCTACATAGCTAAGTACAGGTTGTGCCCTCCCCATATCCAAGAGAGATACATTCCCGGACTTACCATTTGTAAATGAAACCATGGATAATACCAAACAAATAAAAGATTTTTTGTACAAACATACCATAAGGGAGCCCTGGTGGCCCAGTGGTTAAATGCTGGTTCTGTGGCCACAACATTTAAGTTTGATCCTACAGGACTCCAAGGTTCACTCAGCCTTCCGTAGGTCAGTAAAATGAGTACTCAGCTTGTTGGGGGCAATTAGATAACATGTTGTAAACCGTTTAGGGAGTCCTTTGGCACTGATACTCTCTCTGGCTTTTCTTCGCAAACAAAAATTCAGGAAGGACTCATCCTGTGTTTTCTGCAAGCACGCTGATGACTAAAAAGGCCAATATGAGATAAACAAGTCCAGTTGCAGAAAGCACAGCAGAAGGTCTCCTTGGGTGATGTTTCCAGGTTGTGATTCTTTCTGCGTTGTCGTTTCTTTTCAAGACCCCCCCCCTTTTTTCTTTTTTTGTTTTGTTTTGCAGAAGTGGGTGTGGTGGGGAGAGGTATGGCCCTGCAAGATCACTGAAGGCCTAATGTGATCCCCTAGCCTTCCACAGTTGCCCGCTCCTGATATAAAAGCTACATGAACTCCTACTTCATCATTGTTCCCAAGATAAAATATTGACCATACTACCTTTCAGCTGTTTCACTAACAAAATAATAGAACACTGAAAGTTTGGATGTTTGTATATATCATGGAATTCAATCAGTACTCTCCAACGCTCATTCTAAAAACAACAAAACTCTCTCTCTCTCTCTCTCTCTCTCTCTCTCTCTCTCTGGATTTTCTTTGCAAATGAAGATTCAGGAAGGACTCATCCCACACTTTCTGCAAGCATGCTGGTGACTGAAAAGGCCAATCCAAGATAAATAAGTCCGGTTGCAGAAAGCACAGTAGAAGGTCTCCTTGGGTGATGTTTCCGGGTTGTGATTCTTTCTGCGTTGTCGTTTCTCTTCAAAACTTGTTCGTCGTGAGTTCTCAAATAAGGCTGCAGCATTGTGGATAGTGTGTCCCCATGCCTCCCGATGTGAGGCTAGGGCGGACCATTGTTGGTGATCAATTTGGCTGAGCCTGAGATGTTATTTCAGGGAGTCCTTGTATTGCTTTTTTTTGGAGCGCCCCTCTTACACTGACCCGTGGCGAGTTCACCGTAGAGTAGTATTTTTGGGAGGCGATGGTCCTCCATCCTAGAAACATGCCCTGCCCAGAGCAGCTATGTTCTCAATATCATGGCCTCAATGCTGGTGATCCCTGCTTGCTCAAGGACAGCAACATTCGTCACATAGTCAGTCCAGTGTATATTTAGGATTGTGCATATACAGCGCTGATGAAAGCATTCGAGGAGTCGTAAGTGTTGGCAATAGGTGAACCATGTTTCAGATCCGTAAAGGAGAATAGACAGTACAATGGGTCTATACACTCTGATTTTTGTGCTTCGCCTCAGGTGTTTGTTACTGTCATACAAATATTCCTGTGTTCTTTGGAAACTGAAATGTGACATCATCTTCATGTACAGATGAGACAAACTAATTTCCTTGGTTGTTGCCAACTGAATGACCCAATTCAGATTTCCATGTTGGTGATACAACAATGAAACTTTAACCCTTCCTTTCCTGTATCATTTCCCCCCACCCCAACTGAATCACTGTTCCAGAGATGCTAATCTCTGCTAATCTTCCAGAGATGCTAACAGATTAAAAGAAAACATGTGGTGGAGTCTTCTTCTTTGGAGGTTTTTAAATGTAGGCTGGATGGCCATTGGTTGGGAGTACTTTGATTGTGTATTCCTGCATGGGAGGGGGTTGGACTAGATGTCCCTTGTGGTATCTTCCAATTCTGTGCTTCTATGATTCCATGTCAGGAAGAAGGAATTACTCTCCCCTTCCTTCAGCAGCTAGTTCCAAATCTTACATAATCTGTTATGAAATCCATGAAATTTTATCATGGTCCTGGTATAAATTTAATTGACTTTGACTCTTAAATTCTTTCAAACAACATAAGGCTAAGTATGAATTAATTCTGCACTTACCTATTCCAAATGGCAGAAATTCTTCTCTAGTTATAAAGTTTCCATCTTTGTCTAAAAAATGATGTGGGTTGAATTCTTCAGGTGTCTCCCATTGCTTGGGATCAAGAAGAACAGAGTGTAGATCTGGAATAATAAAAGTCCCCTGAAAAAAGAAAAAATACACCGACTCAGAATGGATCCAAATGGGCATACTTCCAATTTGCTCTGTACTACCCATGGAAAAGTCTTAATGCATGTATTATGATGTGGGTAAATCCACTCCACACATAGAGACACTATGTATATTTACTTATTTGCCTGCATATATATTTGAGTGCAAAGCACAAAAATCAGTGTGTATAGAGCCATTGTACTATCTATCCTGAATCTTCGTTTGCGAAGAAAAGCCAAAGAGAGATATATATTTGGGTGTAGAGATAGATGGGAACGCTTTGGATGGAGACAAATCCTGGATGTGATATGGGATTGGGATGAGTTGGACAAATATGAGAGATGTAAACCAACAGGGTGTAGTGATTTGAGTGTTGGGTGAAGACCCTGAAGATCAGGGTTCAAATCCTATGGAAACCCACTGGGTGAGTTTGGGCAAGTCACACTTTCTCTGCCTCAGAGGAAGGCCATGGCAACCCCCTCTGAACAAATCTTGCCAAGAAAACCCTGTGATAGGTCCACTTTAGGGTCGCCATAAGTCACAACAAATGTCAAAAGACGCTCCTCCAAACTGGATTAAATCAAAATCCTTACCCTGTTGAACACTGATTCATCATTTGGATTCAGATGGACACAGACATAGCAGAAACATTTCTCCCCAGCTGGGCCATATTGGGATTATACCAGGATGGAGAAAAAAAGCTGTCATGTTGTGGCTGGCATGGTGATTGATTTGATCCCTGCGAAGGGCTCCCATCTCAGTCTTTTGGGAGGGACATTGATGTCATACTGTCTCACTGTTTCCTTCTTTTTGCTGTTTCCCTCTCTCAAGTGTAGGATTATTTTTATTTATTCTTGAGTCTGTGGGACTTGGGAGGTTTCGGCATTATAATTTGCTTGGAAAATGCTGCAACTCGCCTCCTCCTGCCTCTAATGCTGTATGTTCCACCTCTCTTCACTCACTTATCTTCTATGAGGCTTTCTGGGACCTTGATGCTAATTGAGTAGATAATAATAATAATAATAATAATAAACCTTAAACTTCCTTCCCCTCCACTTTCATGATAACTCCCCTAACTTTTTCATTAGGGATGCTATTTTTCACTAATTTTCTTCTTGAATGAAGTAATGATTAATTTTAGCAATTTCCTTTCTGCTATGGAAAAACCACACCATTTTTGAAACCTATTCAGAATTCAGGAGTTATTCTGCACAAAATTCACATGTCATTGATTCACATTGAAATCAACATTTTAAACATAGGAAACAGAATTTTATAGGCAGAAATGTTATTTGGTGTGCAGAAAAGATTTCCTGTGCAGAAGATGCTGCAGTTCAAATCAACTGTGGGCAACTTTTTTGTGGAATATCCCCAGCTGCTGCATTTTTAGTGCAGAAAGGATTTCGGAATAGAAATATTATTTTCTGCATCTAAAATGCTGCTTCCTCCTCAGAAAATACTGTTTTCTGTGCAAAACAACCACATATAATTTTTGCACATAATTAAGTACTGAACTGCAAAGATTCTTGTCTGAGATTCTTCTTATCAGGGTTTCCCAATGATTGAAAAATATGTTTTTTTTATTATTATTTTTAAAAATCAACTATTTTTCCCATCCCTGTTCACCTATTCTTGCAAGATCCATCAGGTTTCTTGCACTGGAACACCTCAATGGCTTAAATGACTTTTATACAAATCGGGATGAGGGGTATAAGGGGAAACAACTATCCCCCCCCCACTGCATGTAATCCGCATTAAATCCACACATTTACTCTCTAAAAATAGATTCTGAATTCACAGCTATGAAAAGTATAGTTAAGAACAGGCGGGGGGGGGGAATACTCTGCAGTTCTGCAGTTTTGGTAGGGGAGGAGTCAAAGTTCACCCAAGCTTTGCAGCTGTGGAGAAAATATCCAGGGAAGCAGATGACTTTTGAATAAAAAGTGAAAGATCAGCACCAACTCAGATACATATTGGAGGAAAATGGCTGTGCTGGCTATATAACATGTGGAACATGCACTTTTTTTAAAAAAAAGATAATATTATTTTTGTGTCCTGTGCCTAAAGGGCAGCAAATGCCAGGAGAGGAAGACTACAGTAAGGAGATGCGGTTACAGATGAGTCAAACTGGTCCAGGTCATACATGGATATTCAGGGGAGTTCACTGAAGCTGAAGGGAGACATAGGGCTTGTTTTCACAGGCTGTTTACCCTGGCTTGCCCCTGGCTTGGAGCCCTGCAGTCCAAAGGACACAAGGTTCTTGCTCCATTTTGCCTCCAGGCAGTCCAGAGGTTACCCAAGGCAAAGCCAGGAGGATACTGGGGTAAAGCCCATTTAAAACCTGGGAAAACCTGCTTCATGTGGGAAAACCTGGATTGAGCCAGTGAGGGAACTGAGATGGACAAGAATCTGGCGTATTCTGGCAGATCTAGACAAGCCCATAGTAGCAAGATCTAAGCCATTTCAAAATCTGTTATGGGAAGCCAGTAGTCACAGTAACCAGAGCCACAAGGGAGACAAAGAAATGTAAAATTTAAGCCAGTTAAGAGGTCATGAAACCTAATAAAGCCATGAAGAGGAAGCTCACAAAAGCCAGGAAATGAACAACAAAACCCATAGCAGGTACCATGGGATTTATGGCAGTCTGACCTTCAGGTGCCAGGTGCTTCATTGCTCAGTGTTTCTTATCTAGGGAGCATTGGCTCCTTTGCTGTTGTGCCAAGGGATCCCTGGTGGTGCAGTGGTTAAATGCCAGTACTGCAAGCAACCACGTTGGAAGTTCGATCTCAGAGGGCTCCAAGGTTTACTCAGCCTTCCATCTTTTTGTAGGTTGGTAAAATGAGTACCCAGCTTGTGGGGGTAATTAGCTAACACACATTGGAAACTGCTTATTACGGTGTAGATGTGTAAATTGCTGTTGCTTAAAACAATTTTTCAAGCTGCTCTGAGAGCCGTTGCGGCTGAGGAGTGGGGTATAAATATCTAAAATAAATAAATCAATAAAAATTGTCCTATCAATGTGCTGCGAATGAAGGGGTGAAGGCAATTGCAAATCTCCTTTGAATACATTTGGCCCAGAAAACTCTAGGGTAGGGTCACCATAAATCAGAGATGACTTGAAGGCACATATTCTATAGTTTTCAGCTATTGTACTATTCAGTGTGTATATTCAGGGTGTACTATCTCGTACAGATAAACAAAATACCATGAACTGTCTAAAGAGACTTTGCTAGGTTAAAACAAGGGCTGCATCCACACTACACAAATAATCCAGTTTGAAAATGGATAATTTGCCATGTCTCCTTCCTATTGAATCTTGGGATTTGTAGTTTGGTGAGGCATCAGCACTCTTTTGAAGGGAAGGCTAAAGACCTCATGAAACTGCAAATCCTAAGATTCAATAGGAAGGAGCCATGGCAAATAAGCCAGTCTCAAACTGGATTCTTTATGTAGTTTTTTTATGGATTGGGTCAAGGTTTTAATAAAGAAGAATACTCTCAATAATTGGAAAGCCTTTTTGGAATACATGAAGGAAAATCAGGCTGTGTCTCCCTCATCCAGAATTCTAAAATCCAAAATATTCCAAAATCCAAAATTGTCCACATGGGTGGCTGAGATAGTGACACCTTTGCTTTCTGATGGTTCAGTGTACATAAACTTTGTTTCACAAAACTATTAAAAAATGTTGTGTACAAAATGACCTTCAGGCTATGTGTATAAGATGTACATGAAACATAAATGAATTTTATGTTTAGACACGGATTGCCATCTCCAAGATATGCAAGTACAGTAGGACCCCCTTATCTGCTGGGGATTGGTTCTGGGCGGGGGCATGGATACCAAAACCCGTGGATAATAGCGAACACCCTTGAAAATAATGGGACTTCCCATTTAAAATACCATAGAGTTGCCTTGGAGGACCTAGAAAATGGCTAGAGAGGACACATTTTCTAGGAAGACTCCATGGTATGTGTGCTGTTTTGTGTCCCGTGGATAACTGAATCAGTGGATAATGAATCAGTGGATACGGGGGTCCTACTCTAGTCCAAAATCCAAAATATTTCAAAATCCAAAATACCTCTGTTTCCAAGCATTTTGGATAAGGGAGACTCAACCTGTATTGGATTGCCTGTGAGTTATGATATTACATATGAGTCTAATTGGTTGATCATGTTTAGGTATCAGACATATTTAAAGAGAATTGCTCCTTACATCAATATGATGTTGTCGATACTGGTTTCCAGTTTGTCTAATTGGAATTATTACTATCTCATCTATCCACCCTCTCTCTTTTTGTATGTATCTATATCTATATTCTTCATCTATACCTATACCTGTTCCCCATCTCTGAATGTGTCATGACTAAAGGTCAACATCTTGGTTATAGTGGAAACTATGTAGGCCGCTATCTCCTACCTTTGGAATGTGAAAACCAGATATCTTCACATCCTTCACGCATTCTCTGGGAAGCCCAAACAAAAAGACATATTTGGCACGAAGGACCTCATGAATCACAGCATTTGTGTAGGGCATTTTCTTCTGATCCTGATAGCAGATTGATTCAGAAGAACCCAAAACTTCTTCAATCTCCTTGTAAACTTTATCTGAGAAAAATAGTGGGGAAAGCAGCTTTACTTTGAAAATAGCTTTTATCTCATGAAAATTAGCATATCATTCAGACATAGAATCTAAACCATGTGGAACCAATCTAGTAAGATAATGCTGTGTTCTCACTTGACCCACATGCATTCTCCATTACAAAAAGGAACAGTGTGTGTGTGTGTGTAATCGTACAACTACCTCTGGCCCATGTTCCTTCTTGCACCAATCACCTTTCCAGCTGGAGCTGGGACATTAATTCCACATGAAATTATGCTATTTAGATATGTTAAAAAAAATAAGATAAACTGATCCAGTGATGGGGAAACTGGTCTGATGTGGTGATAGATGGGATCTGGAAAACTGAAAATTCCTCTATCACATTCGCTATCACTGGATTAAAAAAAAAAAACTTTTAAAAACATTTGATTAGCTACAATTGGATGAAATCTGTAGGCATAGTAAACCCTTAAGAGAGGACTGTGCATGCCTCATGCCAGATAAATAGATGCAGGGGGTGTCTTAAAATGAATGTGGACATTTTCAGATGATACCACGCAAGGAGGTCTTCGGAGAGGCATGGCGCTGTCGCGCAGCAGGGGGTCCTTTTCGGATGCCGCCGTCCCTCTTCCGAAATCATTGGTGCCACTTCCATGAAGGATTGGAAGCGGCTGCACCATATTTGGCCATTTTTTACTCACGGGCAACTTCTGTGATTAAAATATGGCGCGGCCGCTTCCAATCTTTCACGGAAGTGACACCAATGATTTCGGAAGAGGGATGGCAGCGTCCAGAAAGGATCCCCTGCCGTGAGACAGCGCCATGCCTCTCCCAAGACCTCCTTGCACGGTAAGTATCATCTGAAAAAGTCCTGTGTGTGAGTGTGTGTTTTAGAATATCTGCTAGTACTAGTAATTTTTTTAAAAAAAATATTATCAAAAGTGAAAAAAAAACCTGTAAGCATACTAGTTTCCTTTGAGGGAATCAAGAGAGCCAAATCTATACAAAAATACATTCGTATAGTACTTCTTACTGGACATCTGCTAGGTCAGTTTTGGTCCATCAAATTCTGGCCCCAGATCTGGCCCATTGCGCCCCTTCCTGTACCCTGAATGAAACGGGAGGAAGTTAGTACAGGCACCAGCCCGTACTGGTGGCTGCCTCCTCTGTCATCCGCCTCCCTCTTTCTGAAGCCAGGAAGGAAGCCCTCAGCATGTGGTCAAGGCTGGTCACATGCAGAGGGCCTTAATCATGTGCTGCAGGCCTCCTTCCTGGCTTCAGAGAGTGAGGTGGATGACACCAGCTGCAGATATGGGCTGTCATGCCAGTATGGACTCCTCTGTTCCTGTGGGGCCCAATCCTTTTTTCCCCCTGAATATGTCTGCTTTTAAAATATAAAAGTTTAATGTGCTTTACCCCATCTCCCCCCTTCCCCCCGCATGTTTCCTTAGGACTGCCTGGGGGAAAATTGGGGCAAAAGTCCTGCATCGTATGGACTGCAGGACTCCAAGATGGGGCAAGATGGGGCAAATAGCCAGTCTAGACAAGACCACCAGCCAAATCCACACTACACAAATAATCCAGTTTGAAACTGAATTATTGGCCATGGCTCCTTCCTACAAACTGGAATTTGTAGTTTGGTGAGGCACCAGCACTCTTTGGCAAACAGGGTTATTTGTGTAGCGTGGATTTGGCCTTAGTTGTGCAACAACTTGAACTGTTTTGTGAGACTGGTTTTCAACTGCAGCCCCTCATTTCAACCTTTCAGGCTTACCAGGTGAATGTTGCCCCTTTTCAGATTACTAGCACCCATGGTGACAGGTCCTTTACACTATTTTCAGATGAATGGGAGCAGGGATTTTTTGTGCAAGACCAGACCTTCCAGTTAGCAGGTGTATGAAAAAGATTCTCTGTGTGTCAATTGTGGCTCAGGAGTGGGGAACAATCTTGGCTCCAGGGCTTGGATTGGTGGGCCAACTGGTGTTGTGCAGGATGGAGGGCCTCCTGAAGTTCCACCACCTCCCAAGTATCATTTGGACCCTTCTCTCCATTTCTCCATGGAGAGAGAGGTGTGAATTGCCGCCCCTCATCTCTATGGAGAATGACCAAGTCCTTTAGGCTGGAGGACAAAAGGGAACACAACCATCATCCAGGTGCTCCTGTTCCAAATGATCTTCAAACAGGAGATAACATCTGGATTCCTCCCTACCCCACTCACATTCCACATTCATAAACTCAAGTGGAGCAGCACGTGTTTGTAGGGAGTTAGTTGTGATGAGCTTGTGATGGAATGCATCTGAGCGAATGAGAAGAGAGAATGAGGGAGCCAATCCCAGATAAGGAAACTGTAATGGGTTTGGGTTTCAGGATCCCCTGTAGATACCAAAATACATGGATGCTCAAGTTCCATTATACACAAAGGCATTGTAAAATGGTGTCCCTTATATAAAATGGCAAAAATCAAGGTTTGTGTCTTCGTTATTTTTGTGGGAGACATAATTTCAAGCTGTGGATGGTGGAATCCATGGATGCCAAATTCATGGATACAGAGGGCCAACTATAACAAACTTTTTTTTAGGAATTACGGTAGTGTACTTTTAGTGTAGTCCTGGTGGTGCAGTGGTTAAATGCTAGTACTACAAGTCACTACATTGCAAATTCGATCCCAGAGGGCTCCAAGGTTCACTCAGCCTTCCAGCCTTTCATAAGTTGGTAAAATGAGTACCTGGCTTGTGGGGGCAATTAGCTAATACACATTGGAAACTGCTTAATGCAGTGTAGATGTGTAAATTGCTATTGCTTAATAATTTGTAAGCCACTCTGATAGCCTTTGTGACGGAAGAGTGGGGTATAAAAAATACCTAATTAAATATTTGAGAGAGTAGAAAGGGAATGTTGAAGAGATAATGTTGTATATTATACAGGTCACACACAGCCCTTTATGCAGGATCGGCAGCCACAGTTTCACTTACCTGTGATCAGAGGGAAAGGTCTCTCAGCAAACCTGGATGTGGGCCTGTGCTATGCAAGCTCCAGGAACAGAGATTCCACCTCAACATGAGGAGGAACTTTTTGACAGTAAGAGCTGTTCGGCAGTGGAACACACTCCCTTGGAGCGTGGTGGGGTCTCCTTCCTTGGAGGTCTTTAAACAGAGGCTGGATGGCCATCTCTCAGGGATGCTTTGATCAAGATTTACTGCGTGGCAGGGGGTTGGACTGGATGGCCCTCGTGGTCTCTTCCAACTCTGCAATTCTATGATTCTATGATTCTATGATATACCCTGTCTTTGGCTTACTGTAAAACCCATGAAGCCACCCTGCACATCTATCCTGTGCTTTTGTGATAATGGTCTCCCCCCCCCCCCCATTATCTGGTCAGCACAGTCAATCAAGTAAACAAAGGATTAACTATAGGGCTGAGAGTAAAGTTACATTTTATTGGGGTCTGCATAATGGAGAAGTCACAGGTCAGGAGACACAGCTGACCAGTGAAGATGTGGAGAGAAACAGCCTTCCAGATGCTTCAGAGAAGAGGTGATAAATACTGAAGCTATGGGGAATACTTGCTTGAGGCATAGGCTCCCAGCTTCCCTGAACCCGGCACAACTGGACTGCAATTGTAAGTAGACTAGGGTATGTTAGCTAGTCCCATTAGGGAACTTATGTTTGTTTTATAAACTTGGATGGATGACTAAACTTGTCCGCAACCTGTAACTTAATGTGTACCTGGAAGGAGTCCTCCATGAAAGAGATACCTTTCTTGTTATGTACCTCTGCTTAGAATAAACTTGCTTTTCTAACCTTTCCTACTGTTCATGCATACATGTACCTTTGCTCAGTCTGTCCTTCCCCAAGGGTTGGGAGGATGTATCTCTGCAGCGTTAGAGGGAGAAGAACTTCCCCTTGAGTTACACAAAAGGGTTAAAGTTTAAAATCAAAGGGTGTTGGCAGCTTAAAGAACTTATGGAAGAGACCATAAGGGCCATCTAGTCCAACCCCCTGTCATGCAGAAATACCCAATCAAAGCACTAGTGACAGATGGCCATCCAGCCTGTATTTAAAAGCCTCCAAAGAAGGAGACTCCACCACACTCCCAGGCACTTCCATTGTTGAACCACTCTTACCGTCAGGAAATTCTTCCTAATGTTTAGGTGGACTCTCTTTTCCTGTAGTTTAAACCCATTGCTCCATGTCCTAGTCTCTGGAGCAGCAGAAAACAAGCTTGCTCCATCCTCAGTATGACATCCCTTCGAATATTTAAACATGGCTATCATGTTCCCTCTTAACCTTCTCTTCCCCAGGCTAAATATACCCAGCTCCTTAAGCTGCTCCTCATGTCATACATGTTCCCCTTACATGTGTCGATGCACTTCTCCAATCCTGCCTGCTTGCCACAAAGCATGGAATGGCTTTGTGTCATGACTTCAGGGATTTATATTAAGTTGTGGGAGAGGGTGCTGCACTGGGAGGAAGGGAATACCAACCTCCACAGCACCCAAAAAAAGGCATCAAAAAATGTAAGGGGAACATGTATGTCCTAACAGAATTCTGGTCAAGGAGCATCTGGCTGGGTGGGTAAAGGGAGAGAATGGACACCTCTCTGTTGCAACGTAGGATCTGGTGTGGCTAAAGGAGGAAGTGGCCAGACCTTTGCTGAAATGATCTAGAAAATCTCTCTCATCCAGTAACCCCTGGAGTCAAGACGTCACCATCCTTTCCACCACTTTGCCTAACATTGTTGTATTGGAGGCTGGCTGGTAATTATCCAAAACAGTGAAGTTCATGGAGGGCTAAGATTATTTAAAAGAGAGAGAAATTCATGTGCAGAGTTGTGACCTGCCTGCTAATGGTACTAGGGTAGAACCGTTGAATCAATTGAGCCAACACATAGGTAAATCCCATTTATTCAAAGGGTCTGCTACTCTAGCTGAGACTAACAGTAGGATTACAGCTTTAATTTTAATATATATCTATATATGAGCCTCAATCCATTTCCAGAAGAGTTGATTTTAATTGGATTTGTTTGGACAGAAACCTGCAAGTAGGTCTGAACATTTGTAATGAATGGGATTGCTGCCTACCCTTATAAGTTAAGGAGAAGAGGGGTGGGAAATCTTAATTTATACTGTGCCTTTTCCCCAAAACTGTGACTCAAGGTGACTTACAAATTAAAGCAAGGGGAATATAGTTAAAACATACAAAAAAGCAACATGCAAAGGGAATTAAAATATTTACAACACTTTAAAAAAAACAATTTAAAACATATGACTTAAAGGTTAAAAAGCAGTTTTAAGACCATGGCTAGAATCCTGTTGGAGACTTACGTCTTCCTATGTGGAGTTACGTATGTCTGCAGGAATTAGAACTGGGCAGTTCTCTAACATCTGCACCCAATAAAGAGCCTGGGAGGCCAAGAAATTGACCAATGCAGAATGGAACTAATGCTGTCTAGGTGATGCTGATGCATATTGGTAGAACCAAATGAGCACAGGGACATTCTTGCTGGTGAGTTTCTTAGTCCACAAAAAAAGTGATACCTTTATTGGCCAACCAAAATGCAAAACCCATGATGCAAGCTTTTGAAGCTCTACTGGCTTCTTCCTCAGGCAAAAGATGCCCAAGGTGGTACATGTCTTGGTTATATCCCATTTGGATTACTGTAATGTGCTCTACATAGAGCTGCCTTTGAAAAGTGCCCAGAAACTTCAGGTTTTCTTTTTTTTAAAAAAATCCTTTATTAGTTTTATTAGTAACATACCTCTATATAGTAAACACACTTATTCTAACAAAGCATTTTCCCCCTCCCTCCCCCCACCCTCAAACCCCTCCAATGGCTATAAAGATGTTTTAATATCAATTATGTGTGATGTGGACTACCTTTTTAATAGTTTCTCTCACCTCTTTGTACCCCTTTTCACTCTCAACTTTCTTGATCCAAAATCCCCACCTATCCCACCAAGTCATTTCTTTTATTTGTCCAATACATTTTCCTCTTTTCTCCCTTAAGAAGTCAAATAGAATATATTCTACCATATAATGTGTCCAGTTATTTTTGTCCCAACTCAGTTTATTTTTCCACCCTAATGCTATAATTGCATGAACCACGCTTAACAATTTTTTTTTATTACATAATATTCCTTTTTACCCAGAAACTTCAGTGGGTCCAGAGTGCAACAGCCAGGCTGTTAACTGGGGCTGGCCACAGGGAGCGCACAACTCTCTTATTGCAACAGCCCAATTGGTTGCCAACCCGTTTCCTGTCACAATTCAATGTGCTGGTTTTGACCTATAAAGCCCTAAATGGCTTGGATCCAGATTACTTGAAGAACCGTATCTCCCTGTAATGAACCCAGCAGAACATTAAGAACCTCTGGAGAGGCCTTTCTCTCTGTCCCACCACCTTCTCAGGCTCATTTGATGGGAACAAGGGAGAGGCCCTTTTGATGGCTGCTCCCAGACTTTGGAACTCCTTCCCCAAAGAGGTTAGGATAGATCCATCTTTAATCTCTCTCAGGAGGCAGATTAAAACATTTTTATGCCACCAAAGCCTTTGCTGACAAAAAAAAGTTGGACTGCTGATGCTCCTGTTTTTAAGATTTATTTTAATTTTACGGAATTTTAAAAATGTATTATTATATATGTGGAATTTTAATTATATAACAATTTAATCTCTTTTAATTCATATTATTGTACTGTGTTTTTAGCTAGTGTTGTTTTTAAATGTTTGTGAGCCGCCTTGGGTCCCACCATAGGGAGAGAGGTGGGATATAAATAACTAAATAAATAAGAAAGAAAAGTGACAGTGTTGTTTCAGATGTTCTTTGTGTTGTTGTTTAGGTGAGGGATTTCATGCAGGCAGAGGCCACTCCTACTTCTTGGCCATCGAAAGCTTGCATCATGTGCTTTTTTGCATTTTGGTTGGCCAACAAAGGTATATTTTTTTTGTGGATTCTGGATTTTGTTTTGCTGCATGGCCAACACATGCTTCATCTCCTCAGTGTGGGAGCTCAGTCACAGATGTTGCAGTCTGCATAGGGAACAAGGCACTTAAGCCATGTAAACACAGCACACTTACCAGAAACCTATGGGTGGCTTACACATAAGTTCCCCTATGGAAGTGATTGAACATATATATATATATATATATATATATATATTTGGTCTGATGTGGAGCATCCATATTCTGGTCAAGGTTATGAAAACAGAATTCTGCCTGTGGTGCCATTGTGCATGCAGATGACTAGGCACATGGGTTCAGTCGTGCATTCAGTTATGCAGTCAGTTGTGCAATGTTACCGGTCCACACAAGGGTTGTCTAATACAACCAGACCATTTCCCCACATGTAGAGACTTATGCATGAAGCTACAAACCAGGATCTTGGCTGTTGTATTGACTTGACTGCATCATCCTGGAGTGACACCAATACAGAAGCATAAAGTCACTTGTTAAATATGAACAAATACAGTTGGGCCTCCATATCCATGGAACTAATATCCATGGTTTCAGTTATCTGTGGCTGAAAACATAGGAATACATACCATAGAGTTGCAGTGGGAAAATGTTTAGAGAGGCATCCTTTCTAGGTATCTTGTAGGTCCTCCAACACAACTCTATGGGAGATTTGTAGTGGAAATCCTTTATTTTAATAGGGTTCACTGTTATCCATGGTTTCCACTATCCCCAGTAGAACTGCACTCAAAAAATGCCTAGAGAGGTATCCTTTCTAGGCATCTTGTTCATCCTCCAACACAACTCTATGGATGTTTATACTGCAAGTCCTTTATTTTAATAGGGTTCATTGTTATCCATAGTTTTCTGTATCTGCAGTAAGTCTGGGACCTGTAGCCTTGCTGATACAGGGGTCTAACTCTATTTATATCCCACCTGATATAAAAGAATTGAAGAATTGTAACCCAATTCACCAAAAAAAAAAAAACCCACCATGATTTTGTTCTGCTTACTTCATTTTATCTCACCTTGAATATCTGGATAAGCCACCATGAGGAGTAGTGCCCAATGCAGACTAGTAGCAGTGGTCTCTGTCCCCGCAATAAATAAGTCAATAATACAGTGAGCCAAGTTATCTTCACTATAGGTAGAACTGGGGTCAGCCTTGCTCTGTGGTTGAGAGTAGAAATGGTGAAATACTGTTTAGAATGAATTACATGTCATACTTCAAACCAAAGAAAACTTTTCAGGGGGTTGCTAACATGGCACCCAATCTTTTGTTTCATAGCAAAACATGCAGTGATTTCCTTGCACAAGTTTGTGTAGTGGGGAAATAATCCAGAATTGGCATCAAAGAAGGAATGGAAAGGGATTGTTTGAACACCTTTTCAAAATAATGTACAATTAAGATGTTATAAGTACAAAGCACAAAGTGGTCCCTCCCAACTCTAAGGACTTTATCACATAAGCATGTAAAAATGCTGTAATTTCACAACTGAGGAAAGTGAAAACATAGTGGCATGATTACAATATTTAGTGCATGTCACCATAATTGTTTAATACTACTGCGAACAAAATATTGCATGACCACCTACTAGTGTTTTAAGAACAGGACTGAAGCTCACATTATAGTTTTCACATTGCATCATAATGACAGAATATTAACAATTCAAGATGGCCCATGCATGTGCCTTTAAAAAAATTACTCCTACTTCTGTGAATTTGCATGGACACAATTTTGGTTGTTATCACAATAAGATACCACTTTGATAAAACAAACCAATAACAAAGAAATTAACACATTAACAACTTAACAATTAAACAAACCAAAAAAGTACCAGGAACAGGCTGCAGTTCATTAAAAGAGCTTCCTGTAGGTCCCTGGAAGTTTTCCCCTGGAAGTTTAATTCTGTGTTCTTGTTGGAAATGTGGAGGGGAAAAACGGAGGAACATCCATTCATGCTGTAATATCAGAACTACAGCAGGACGGAATTATCACACACTTATCAATTCCGATAAAAGAGCATTATTGACAGCTATTAACAGCTTTTGCCCATGAATGAAAAGTTATGCTAAATTAACAGTTGGAGCATGCACGGACCATGGGCTGATAACAATGTGATGTGATAATGAGAAACAATTCATGATACTATCCAGTCATAATTTCAGACGCGTGTGATAAAGTCCTCTCTCTCTCTCTCTCTGGCTTTTCTTCGCAAACGAAGATTCAGGAAGGACTCATCCTGCGCTTTCTGCAAGCGCGCTGATGACTAAAAAGGCCAATCCAAGATAAACCCAGTTGCAAAAAGTCCTATGATTCTATGATTCCATAATCATTGAAAGTGCTCAGCCAGGATGCTGGCACTCCATTTCCTGCCTTGTTCCAAATGGTGCAATGGCCCAAATGCATGGATCCATGGTCACTCTCCCCAACCTCCTACCCTTATTCCCAGGTGCTTGGTGGACACTGACTGAAGATATGCAACACATATACAGATTGCCTTATGTTGGGACACAGAGCCCTGCCTCCAGCTGGGAATGGGAAGAGAGGGGTGCCCAGGGGTTAAAGGAGGAGTGAAGATAGTGTTTCCCAAGGCCATCTTTGTGGCCTCAGCACCCAATTTCATTTTTCTTCCAATTTCTCCCCAAATTTTGCCACATTTTGGGCCCCGGTGAGGTGTCTTCTTTAAAAAACAGGAAGGGACTCAAAAACTCCTGATCAACTAAGCTTGGTTGAAAGTTCTTTAGAACATCCATCCTGGTTTCTTTAGACACCTCCCATTTTTCCTTCTCATTGGAATTGTTTGAAGTTGTGCCTTCAATATATCACTTAAAAACAAAACAAAACTCCCACCCATCATGAACTTGCTTCTCTTTTAGTATTTCTGACCACAGGATCATGTCTAGTATTTCCCTAAGTTTACTGAAATCAGTCTTTGATTCACTTCTTCTCACCAGATGCCCCACCTCTAAATAACATTTCTATGCACAGATACTATTTTTCTGTGCAGAAAAAGCTGTTTCTTACATAGAAAGTGCTGCAGTTCGTGACTTATTCTGCACAAAATTTGCACATGGTAGATTTGCACAGAAAACAGCTTTTCTTTCACAACAAATAACATTTGTGCATAGACACATCATTTTCCCTGTGCAGAAAGAGAATTCCTCCTGAGCAGAAAATGCTATTTTCTGTGCAGAGAAACCATGTGCTGAATTTTGTGCAGAATAAGCCCTGAATTGTGAATGGGTTTTGAACACTGCATGTTTTTTAAAGGCTTTCTCACAGCAGGAAGAAAATTGTTTAAATCACTTGTTGGTTCCTTGGAGAAGAAAAGTAATGAAGAATACATCCTTATATGTGAAATGGGTGTGTTTAGTGGACACTCTTCTTTGATTAGATGTATTACAGCGTATTGGTTTTGTTTAGAATTTTTTTTGGCATTTGTAGATGTGCATGTTCTTGTAAATCACATCTCTGCACCATGGAATTTACCTGGTGGTTAGCCTGGCTGAATCTGCTGTGCTTTTGGTGTTTCAAAATAATTTATATAGTGGGCCCTTGGTATCCACTGGGGTTTGGTTCCAGGACTCCTCTCCCCGCATTGGATACTAAAATCTGTGGATGCTCAAGTCCGATTACATACAATGGCATGGTAAAATGGTATCCCTTATATAAAATGGCAAAATTAAGCTTCTTTGATTTTTTTTCCCCTCCAATATTTTGGATAATATTGGAGAAATCCGTGGATGCCAAATCCGTGGATACAGAGGGCCGACTGTACTGTAAGACTAGAAAAAGAAACATTCACATCTATTATTCAATGGTCTAAAGAGCTTGCTATGTTAGCTTCACAGCAGCATGAATGTTGTAGAAACCAACTTAAAGAAAATTTATTTTTTGAAATATGTACATACACACACACACACACACACACACTTGCCTTTTAGATTTTTTTTGAGGGGGGTAGGGGTACCAATTTGGTTTGCTCACTTTAAGAACTACTTTGATTATATTTGGTCTTCCCCCCCCCAAGATTAGTATTTGGTGTTCCTTGGTTAGTGGCTACTGATAGCTTCTGATGGGGTGGTGAGTCCACCTCAGGTTCTAATAATCACTGAAGGAGCCATCCAGGATGTTGAGCCCTATCTTCAAAATTGGCCCTGCACCTTAGATAGTTTCTTTAAAACTTAGAATAAAACCTGGAGTAATGGTCCTACTGACATGAAGCCACCAGCTGCCACTGTCCCAAGTGTATTGCTTTAGCTCTTCTAAATCTAGAGGCTGGTTAAAATTCATTAATTCATTTGGCATGGATTTATTCTATCCATTTTGTCTTCCTTGTTGTCTGGTGCTTACTTCCAACTCCCTGGTATCCAAGACAATGTCAGATTTGGAATCACCCTGGATTAAAGCTGTGGTGTGAAAAGTTGCTTCAGTAGGCTTTTCTTCCCCCACCCCCAGTTTGTTGTCCATGGATCCAGGCAGTGCCAAATCAACTGCCAAACAGAGGCTATTGGCTGTAGACTATCAAGAGCTATAAGGAACTTCACAGGTACCCTGCCCAGTCATGAGGTCCATCATGCCTTCCTTGCAAAGATGGAATGCCTCCTTTTGGACACTTAACTCTTCCTAAATACAGACAGAACTCCAATAAGTCAGCTACTGAACAAGTAGCTAAAGTTTTCCAATTTGACTATTTTTACCAGATCACTTCTAGCTGATTATTGCTATGAGTTTATTTTTTTTAATAAATATTGACTTTGTTTCAAATGTATTAAAATGTAATAATGTACAGTTGTCCCTCCGTATCCACAGATTTGGTATCCACAGGTTTAAGTATTCATGGCTTGAAAAAATTCTTAAAAAAATAATAATCCAAAAAGCAAACCTTGATTTTGCCATCTTATATAAGGGACACCATTTTGCTATGCCACTGCATATAATGAGAACATCCACAGATTTTGGTATCCATGGGGTGTCCTGGAACCAAACCCCAGTGAATATGAAGGGACAACTGTATATATGTTCTAATATTCATTATCTGCATAATGTATTAACCAAAATTAAACCAAAATGTCCTAATCTGTACAGTCTATTCACTTTACACAAAGTTGTTGCTGTTGAGGATGATGATGATCAATGACAAACCTTTTACAACCCACCACACTATTTGTATGATGAGCAAATAATTTGCCTAACATGCAAATGTGGCAGCCTGGATTTGGCAAACTAGAATATAGTGCAAGTTTATATATAAGGTGGTGCAGTGGTTAAATGCTGCTACTGCAGCCACAATGTTGTGAGTTCAATTCTGCAGGGCTCCAAGGTTTACTCAGGAACAGAGATTCCACCGCAACATTAGGAGGAACTTTCTGACAGTAAGAGCTGTTCGGAAGTGGAACACACTCCCTCGGAGCATGGTGGAGTCTCCTTCCCTGGAGATCTTTAAACAGAGGCTGGGTGGCCATCTGTCTGGAATGATTTAATTGTGTATTCCTACGTGGCAGGAAGTTGGACTAGATGGCCCTTGTGGTCTCTTCCAACTCTACATTTCTATGATTCAATGATTGTATGGTAAAATGAGTACCCAGCCTGTTGGGGGCAATTAGCTAACATATTGTAAACCACTTAGAGAGTGCTTAGCACTATAAAGCGGTATAGAAATTTAAGTGCTATTGCTATACAGTAGGTCCTCAGCATCCATTGGGTTTGGGTTCCAGGACACCCCATGAATACCAAAATCTGTGGATGTTCCCATTATATGCAATGGCATAGTAACATGGTGTCCCTTATATAAAATGGCAAGCAGCAAGGTTTGCTTTTAAGGAATATTTTAAAAATATTTTCGAATTGTGGTTGGTTGAATCCATGGATGCTGATATTGAGGGCCAACTGTATACTCAGATAAAACATATGTTTAAGGTTATATATGATAAAATAACTTTGCACTGATGCCTTAGGTGAAAGTGGAGGCTGAGAAAGTGGAGAAGGGTAACAGCAGCCATCCAAGGGAAATGAATCCATAAAGGTTCGGGTCAACAGAAACGACCTTTAGAAGTGTCCTCTTTCCTAATTGCAAATTTTCTTGCTATGTATAGTGCGCTACTGTAGTGGCTCCAACAAGAGGTAGAGGTGGAGAGTGCAGATGTAATAAAAAGCAACTTCTCCTGATCTCACTCTCTTTTTCATTGGTGAAATCTGTAAAATCTGTTTACTGCTGAAATAATTTAAGGCACCCAACAAAGTGTGCTTTGGGTATGTCTGCCTTCTTTGCCAATCACCTTTCCTAAGAGTGTGGAGTGCTCGATGCCTGGTCACCCAAAGCACAAACCCTAGGAGAATAGGGATGGCCAATATGAATAACTGGTAGTCACTGAACATGACCTTGAGTATGATCCAAAAATTATTCTAATCCGGGAGGGAGGGAGGGAAGGACAGAGTCTCCTGGTGCCTGGAGAGCAGTTGAGTTATAATGGGGAGGATGAGCCAACTTTTTGTGTGTTTTATAGCAGAAGGGTGAAATTTCGCACAGAGACAGCTATTTACATTGCTAAAAGATCTGGATACTGGATTCCCATTGATTTACTCTGTAGCCCAAGGTAGCCATTTTCCAAAATGGCACCCAAATGAAACTTTATTTTTTAAATAGTTGGTGTGTGATGTTAAGAGCCCTAGCTTCACTTGGTAGATTCTTGCATGCATGCCTTACCTAGGGGTAGGCATGTAGGCATGTCACTAACATATTCATTCCACTTGCCACGGGTCAGCATAAGAGGGGCGCTCCAAAAAAGCGATACAAAGACTCCCTGAAACAACATCTCAGGCTCGGCCAAATTGATCACCAATAATGGTCCGCCCTGGCCTCACATCGGGAGGCATGGAGACGCACTATCCACAATGCTGCAGCCTTATTTGAGAACTCACATCGAACAAGTCTTGAAGAGAAACAACAATGCAGAAAGAATCACAACCCAGAAACATCACCCAAGGAGACCTTCTGCTGTGCTTTCTACAACCGGACTTGTTTATCTTGGATTGGCCTTTTTAGTCATCAGTGTGCTTGCAGAAAGCATGGGATGAGTCCTTCCTGAATCTTCGTTTGTGAAGAAAAGCCAGAGAGAGAGAGAGAGATAACTACAGAATGTGATGTTCCTAGATTTAGTGTAGGATTCCTGTTCTAACAATTCTTACAAACATCCTACAAGAGGAAAATGTGGGGAAATATGGGAAAGGCATATGGCAATGTGTAACAGCATCTGCCTGCATACCTGGTAATGGGAAGAACTGTCTATGGGAGGAACCACAACCAGATCAAATTGTTCATGTGCCTATCAAATGACTCCTTCACATTTTTCAATAATAAAGATTATTGGTGTTACAAAGGGCGAAGAAGTTCAGAGAACATCTTACACTATGTGGTCATGAAGAAACAGATGGTCAAATGATTCTGCATGCAATGCATCCTATGGGATATGAGCACTACAATATCCTCATTCAGACAGTTGATACAGATATTGTGGCCTTGTATATGCTATGGCTGGCATTTGGAACTGAGATATGCTTTTGGTACTTAGTGGGTCATGAAATAGCAATTCGCCTAGGACCACAAAAGGCTTGGGCATTGACCTTGTTCCATGCTATAATTGGATGTGAAACTGTGTTAAGCCTTGCATGACATGGTTGGGGGAAACATTGCCTGGTCTATTTAGACCATGTTCCCAAAACTATTAAATGCGTTACTGGATGAATTATCAGCACGAAGCTTCATACCAATGTTTTCTCCTTCATCCTTGTTAGGGATGAAAAGAATATTCTCTAGTATTCATTCTAGTATTCAGTGCTAGTATTCACAGTTGAAAAATGGGTCTCTTGAAAGTTATGAAGATGTCTTGGAAATTCACTAACAAACAGGCCCAAGATAGGATTAAGCAAAAACTCTTTAGTTGGATTAGTTAAGGTGGAATGTGCTAATCTTCCCTGGATGCTCTTGGCAGTGAGTCATGCTCCAAAACAAACATTGATGAGAACATCTATTATTCTGGCAACATCTTTCCCTCACACCTTTTCCTATCCACAATATGGAGGTTTCCTAAACCATCAACCTTAAAGTCTCAGCCATTAGTGGCAATCAACAAAGCCAGAGTTTCCATTGTTTGGTCACGGGAAACGCATTCAAACATTGTTTTATACCCCAAACACCCATTAAGAGTACAATATTGGGTATAAATATTGCCTCCAAATAATAGCAAAGTGGGCACAGGTCTTCACACACTGCAGATTGCTGTCACACCTTCAATTCAAGCCTGAGTCTCTTTGCTGCATGAATCTCTGCTCTTTGGACAAGTAATTATAGCCCATCATCTCTGAATCTATTCTTCTATCCAAGTATTTCCTCCTGATTCTTCACTAGCCTTATGTGGTCATCTTGTGAGCTGAGTGCATATATGAATGTTCCCATGATTAATTTCCAATAAAAACAATTTTTTGTTTACTTTAAAGCCAGAGTCTTGTCAGTGACCACTGGTATAGACAGGTGAAAAGATCCTGCTGGTTACCCAGCCTCTTGCAGCCATATATTTGAGCTAATAAAAATCCCCCAATTTAATACCATAATTTGAAGCTCACGAGTAGGTCCTATGGACCCCTAACAATTCGGGTAACAGGATTGGTGGAGAATGTGGGCATGCCATGTCTCCAAACTCATGGAATTGATGTGAAGCCAACCCACGCAGTTAAGCAAGGCAGACGTAGGGAAATCTGTACAAGACTCTGGCAGGCTTTTGCATGTGAGTGTTTGTGAATGTGGAATTGAGCAAGTGGAGCCACAAGGGCTACCATGGGGTTTGGATTCTTTCCCTCTTTCTATCTTGGTCCCTGTCTGGAAGCTGCCCCTATCTGGCTACAAGTTTGGTATGTCAACCGTGAGCCATGTTAGACCACAAGGGCTGGATATTGGCTGTGCCCAGGAATCTCTCCTGTATTTTGGGTCTATTGTGGTGTGGTGTGAGGACACACACACCACATGTTAGGGAACCTTGTAACTTTGTTGTTGGTTTTTTGTTGTTGTTATTTTTGTGCTGGCTGCATGTCACCAGTTGAAGAGTGAGATTTATAGTTCCCTGCAACGTAGCTCCCTGGGGAAGAGATAGTAGGCTGTGCATTGATGGTGGCAACAGACCAATATTGGGTTTCAGTGCTTTGCCCAGATCTGGAGGAGGTACCCTCATTTCCAAAAAAAAGTAGCTTACTTATTGGCAGAACTCAGATAGGACACTAAAGCCCTCTTTCCCCTCCCACTCAGCCAAGAGTAAGTTCCTTAGTTAATCACCACCACCACCCTTGTAGCTCTGCTCAGTTCAGATGCAGGGATTCCCCCCACCCCAAATGATCCCAGTGGTCTCCCTGTCCCTGAGTGCCTGGTCCATTTTCCCAGGTCAAGAGACGTTGACCTCGCTGGAGACTGCTTAGAATTTGCAAGGACATTTAGAGAGAGAGATGTCTTTGCACTTTAGAGCTGCAGGACCCTTGTGGGGGTGTTTTAAAGAGACACCATCATGCTTTGCAAGTAGTTTAGCAGGGATGCTTTAAGGAGAAACTTTCTCGCCTTTGTTGTTAAAGCCAAAATGTTCAAGAGTAGCCCCCAAAATGGACAAGCTAGAGAAATGGATTGCTAGTCAGGGAAGGAATCCATGAAAGAAGGGGTTATTTAACACCACAGACCCATTTGGGACCCTGCAGGATGCCTTTCATACATAGTGTAAGAAGAAGGTCACTTTGTTGGCCCCTCCAAAGAGGCTATGGCAGCTTGGGGATTTTGGATGTCCCTAAATGATGCTTCAAGCTAAATAAGAGCTAAATAGTAAAACTGTGAAGCAGGAGAAGGAACTGGAACAATTCCGGGCCCAAACAGCACCCTGATTGTGGAAAAACTGGTTTTTTTTCATCCATAGCACAGGAATCCCATGCAAAATAGATACCGTCACAATACAAATGCAGGCACTACAGTACAAATTGGCTGCCTTAGAGGATGAATACATAAAAGCGCAGCACGCTGTCAAATATTTAGCAGGCCAAGCACAAGTCTAGCATGCAAATGTAAGCCACAAAGCATGTTAATAAGAAAATAGCAGAGTTAACAGAGAGGTTAAACACAAAAGAGACAATAATTTATCCACTGTTTGCCCTGAGACACTTCCCACACTCTCCATGTACATTCTAGGTGAGTCACTACTGGAGGATGTTATGCCCCATATGCCCTATAATCCTGATTGGGAAAAGCTGGTTCTGCTCAACCCCATCTATAGCAAGGCGGTAGCCAGGCAGCTAACCAACAGCTGGATAGAGAATCAGACAGTAGAGGAGCGAATCTCACGGACTGCTGTTGAGGCTGAGGCTGTGGCAGACCAACTGGGATCCCTAAACAGGGAGACCATGATCATGTGGCTGAATGCCGTGGCTCACACATCCCACAGCTAATGGACAGGACTTGACCCAACTGGAAATATTTATTCAGAGAAGGTTTGCTACTGCCTTCCTCTGAGTCTGAGAGTTACCTGCTCAAGGCCACACAATGGGTTTCCACAGCTAAGCAGGGGTTCAAACCCTGGTCTCCAACCACTATATCACAGTGGCTGTCCCATCATTAGCTACTGGATTATTATTCACAGCCAGGAGTATGGAAATGTCTGTTTTCATATTTGTTTCAGTGGATGTATATGTGTGCATGTGCCTTCAAGTCTCCTGTTGATTTATGGTGATCCCATGAATTTCATAAGGTTTGCTTAGGGTTCATCTACACTGGCCGAGATAGCCCAAGGGCAGCCCAGAATATTCTGGCCCTGATTCCCCCATTACTGGAGCACTCTGCACTGAGTTCAGGCAGCTGTCCTCACATGCATCCTGCCATATCATCCACTACCACCACCACTGCTGGTGCATGTTGTGTTCCCCGAGGCCAAAAATGAGGCACCCAACATTGATCCCATGCTGGGGAGGGGGTTCGTTGTGACCTCAGAGGACATGGCATACACCAGCAGCAGTGGTGGCAGCACCACCAGGCAATACAGCAAAGAGCATGTGAAGACAGCTGTCCATTGGACCAGATTCTATGGGCCAGGATATATATCATGGGCCCAGAGTCATCTTGCCCAGCTGAATAGCAGCCTCAAAGTGGGGAAAGCAACATGACTCCAATGACAGTTAGTTAGTCTTCAAGGCCACGGAGGCAGAAAGCATGAATGAGAGCCAGCTGGCTCCAGCCTTTTATGGAGGACGAAGAGTGGTAGTCCAATGCTGGAAACACCTCGTGTGTTTTATCAGGCCCTTGCCTTGTGCTCCTGTGTGCTCCATGACTCAGACCCCTGCTTTGTTGTTTGCCTGGATTCTTTGACTGTCTGACCTTGCTCCTTTGCCATGTTCCTAAACCTTTGGACTGACTTCTGACTTTGCTTCTGCTGTAATGTTTGGCAGGCAAACTTCTCTGGACTGCTATCTGTTAGCTAGTTTGTTTACTTGGATGGCACCTGACCAAGTTCTTCACTCTGTTGCCTGGCAATTGAGAGGGAGGAAGCTGGCAGTTACATCACAAATTTGGGGTTTTGGCCCAGTGTCGTCTGGACAGATCACCCCATGACTGCCCCAAAATGTTTTATTAGGCTCATGTAGCCAAGCCCTATGTCAAACAATACTCAGAGGTGGTTTGGCCAGTCCTTCCTCTGAAACATAGCCTACAGCACCTGGTATTCATTGGCAGTCTCCCATCCAAGTACTTACCAGGGCTGACCCTGTTTAGCTTCCACAGTCAGATGGGATCTGGTGTCTTTAGTGTATTTAGGCCTCTATAGGACTCCTAGTCCACTGCAACGTCTGACTCTAATATGGAGGGAAGTGGTGTGGGAGTGGACTCAATGCAAATGGTATCCAAGGCCCAGAATTGCTCTCAGTGGTCCCACAGACATCACAGTTCAGTCTTAACAGGAATTGAAATGGTCCCAGGGATGAGCAATATTTGCATACAAAAGTGGACACTTACTTTTTCCATCTGAAGTAGGTAATAGTCAACAATATCCTGTGGTTCACATTTCTGCTCCTCCTTGTGCTTGTCTATCTCTCCCATTGCAAAGGAAATCTCTTTCTTTGCCAAGTGAAATGCTTTCTGGTGTGTCCCAGGGAGATAGTTCATCAACCATGGCAAAGTTTCATAAAGCTACAGAAAAAGGGGAAACAGACAGATAGACAATTCACTAGAATGTATAAGCCAAGTAACAGCATCGATCTGTTCTGCCATAGTCTATCAGCCAATTCCTCTGGAAGAGGAATTAAATAGCATAATCTAGATTATCCTCCTGGCTATGTTGCTACTGGTGTCAAGTCCCTGGACGCCAGGTGGCAACAACAACAAGGGGCTACATGGACAATTTGCCCTGTCTTGCCCCCCCCCATCTTGGAGTCCAGCAGCTTTTGCCCCATTCTCCCCCTGGGCAGTCTTTATGATTCCCCAGGGCAAAGATGGGGCTACAACAGGGTGGGAAGACAAGGTAGGGTCTGTTAAAGTGTTCTAAAATAATACCTGGTTTAATTGTTCCTGCAGGGAAAAAATGGACTGGGCCCCATGTGACTGCAGGAGCCCATCCCAGCAGGCCTGCCCATCACTTCAGTTGCCAGTCTGCCTCACATTCCTCAGCAAGAAGCAGGCCTTCAGTATGTGACCAAGGCTAGTCACACACAGGGGGCCTTGGTCACATGTTGCAGGCTGGCTCCCTGCCTTCAGAGAGAGCGAGGGAGATGCCAACAGCAGTGGCTGCAGAGACAGGCCAGTGTGCCTGTCTGGGCTCTGTTAAGGATAAATAAGGTTCTGGTATCTATATATATAATCCTCTTGGGTATGTTGCCGTTTCCAGTGTGCTGATTGACTCCTTAGGGACCTGACCAACCAATCGCAGGTCTGTTGGCAGCCAATCAGCACAATGATGTGGGACCATGTAGATCTCAAACATGGCTGGAGAGGGAGAGTGATGGTAGGAAATAACATAGTGGGAGTGGTCTTGCTCTGGATATTAGATGGGTGTGCTCTTGCTCTGGATATTAGGCAATCTGGAAACTATAAAAGGGGATGAGTCCTCCCCAGAAGCACTGGGGTGACAAATAGTAACCTAAAAAGAGGATTATGCTATTGTTCCCCTGACCAAAATGCTCAATAGGATCTCAAGAGGTAGAATGAAACCAGGGAGAAATCTAAAGAAGACATTGGGCTTGTCTACACTGGCCAGAATACTCCATGTTCTGGCTGGAGTATTCCAGCCCCAGGCTGTGGCATTTCCCCCCATTACCTGCCCTTCTGTTGAAACAATGGAAGGGTATCTGCATACCCGTGGCCCATTCACCATGCTGGTCTCATCTTGCAAGGCCAGGAATGAGGTGCCTAGATGTCCTCAGCAGATATGACATGCATCACCTTGTTACCTACCCTGATAGCCCCCATCTCGGAATATCAAATAATTGGCAATACTTAATAATTTGGCTCAATGTGGCCACCCACGTGGTTAGCAGGTAAACCAGGGCCCCCCTAACACCAAGTCTGGATTCACATATAATCAAGGGAGGAGCCTTTTGGAAAATTCCCCAAAACCAAATACTCAGGTCAAAACTTGACACCTGGAGGTGAGTCATTCACTAATCCCCTCAAACGATAGCAGTTTACTTGATGCTTGTAAAACGGGTTCTTCCTCTCTTTCTCCCCTTCCAACAAAAGACCTTGCCTGCTCCTATTCAATTCCAAATACAGCACCGATGATCAATTCTTAACTCTTCTGGAGCACCATCGTCTAGTCCTGAGAACCTCGGAGAAACATTGTATTCCACTCAAAATACCATCCCTTCAGGGGAATTATCACATATAAATATCACCCTAAAACACCACCCAAGTGTGCACGAATCCCCTATTTTCTGACTCCACATCAGTTCGTGTTGTTCTGTCATTTGGACCTCTTTGCTGTCAGTTTACTTCATGATCTCAGCTCTGCAGGATTGGTATAGTTTAACCTATCATCCCCTTAGTCTATCCCTCCATCGAAATACTTCCTACTATCTTCATTAGCCTTGTGTGAGTGCTTGAAGCCTGAGTGTTTATGTGAATGCAGCTTACATTAAGTTCCAATAAAGATCATTTAATTGTACCTTTTAGCTTAAAGTCTTCTCCATTATTACTGGTATACATAGGTTAAAAGATCTGGCCATTTCCCATCCTCTTGCATGCCAAGTTGAGTTAACTGAATTCCCCAAATTAATATTAGGACATCAGAGGGTCCCCACAGACCCAAAGCAATTCAAGCAACAAACTGGATAGAAATGGTTGTGCCGGGCACTGCATGGGCCACGTGTGTGAACACTCCCGCATTGTGGTAACAGAACTCACTATTTTCTCCAGAAGAACTCCAGCAAACTGAGTTTTTTAACCATGTGTCTGCTCCATTTTAAGGGAAATTGGCCCTGGATTCTTGTCAGAACTGCCTCGACTTCATCTGGACAATTCAGATTAGAAACAGGGCCCAAACCCTGCATTGTCTGGACAGCTGGGCATGGGAACGGGGATCGTGGGGAGTCCGTTTCATTTGGTCCACTATTGGTGTATTATTCATTGAGTCATTGTTTCCAATAGAGATAACACTTCCAGTTTTCTCCAGTATTCTCCTAGACACCCAGCAGGTTATTTGCATAGTTTAAATCCATGCGTCATTGTACTCACATGAAGACAGCGTGAATGGGCAAACACTTCTGGGTGTGTTCAGGACAGCCAGGTAGGGGACTCTCTTTTTATGACCCTCTCTGTTACTTGGGACCTTAAAAGTGCGTTTTGGTGCTTGGCTGAACATTTTGTCTTTGTTTTCTTTTGCTTTTTGAATTTCCAATGCCAGCATCTTCTCGCAAGATTCTATGAGATTTGAAACCAGGAAGTAAATGGAGCTCCATTCACTCTCCGTTAGTGCCTCTTTAACATGAAGATGGTAAGTCTGGTGAGGGGAGTTCTTCTGCCTGCATAAAAATGCCACAATTTATGCCATCAAAAGAACTTTTATGGGGATGGTCTGATAAAATCCATAGGTGTTACCTTCTCCTTTATGGACTTTCCTGATTCTCAAGATCTTCTCTGTATTTCACCCAATTAGAAGTATGATGGCCATGCATAGGGCTCAGTATATTTTCCATGAATCAATTGGTTTCTTCTGATGCTACTCTGTACTTTTATTTTAATGCCTTTATAGGTGCTGCAGTTCTGATTTTCTTCATTTGTGACATGTGCCTTTTTTTGTTTGCTCATGACAGAGGGAAAATCAGGATAGAAATGTGTTTCATATGAAATTTTGAATTTTTGAAGATTCATTTGCTGAGGGAATTACTCTCATAGTTTTGTCTCATCTTTCCTCCAAAGGCTTCAGTTTTACAGACATGCTACTCCCAGCTGATTTTATCTTCAGAATAATTGGGAGAAATTGGTTAGGTCATGAGGGAAAAACTAGGACAAGTCTGAGGAAAGGTTTAAACTCCTAGTCCGATTTTTCTAAATCCAACATTCTAGCCACTAGGACAAAGCTTTCCAGAATACTGATGGGGGTTTGGACAATCTGAATGACTGAATAGGAAAATATGAAAATAACTTACAAGAGCAGTTACACTAGTTCCATATTTTGACACAACATCAATGGCTTCTAGCCTTCTCTGGAAGTCTTCATCGTCAGGAGAATACCGGTATCCAAAAGCCACAGCACATATCACATTAGAGACAGCATTCGTGATTGGTAGTAAAGGTTCAAAAGGCTGCCCTGCAAGCAACATTATTGACACACATATTAATATTATTGTGAATGATTTGTTAATGCTATCAGTGGGATTTCATCATAGAGCTAGGAAGACCACTGAGCTGTTGTTGCTAGAGGCCTCCAAGTCAAATGTGACTTATAGTGACTCTATCCTGAAGTTTTCTTGGCAAGCTATATGATGTGGGGTGCAGCAACACTTAGTGCTGAAGAGCCAAGAATGCCTCAGAGTGGGCAGTAGTAATAGGGCTAGTGTCAATATCAGTCCCGGACGTGACCTTTTCCTGTCAAGTTCAGTTCTGATGTATAACCTTGTGGCTAATCGTATTTGCCTTCTTTCCATACTGCTCAAGAGTATGTGGTCTGACTGTAAAAGGGAGTATGTGCTCTGTGTCTGGAGCAGTGTGATAATCCCTCTGTGTCCACTCTGGGAAATAAGTCCACTCTGATAAAAACAGGCTAAGCTCTGGTACAGTGGGAGATGTGAGTGGAGATGATGGATAACCAATGATTGTATAGCCCACCAGGTTTTGTAGTTTACTGCTTGTTAGTTAGGTTTCATTCTGAGCAACAAACTTGTAGGGACAGCTCTTTGGTTTACTGTGATAATGAAGTTTTCTGTTTTTTAACTCTGAAACTACTGGTCATTGAGTCCGAAGAAGCCAGTACATGACATTTAGATAGTTTGAGTGACTCAAAGTGTCCTCCCCCTTGCTTATCCTGCTCCCTCTGTGATATAAACTGATACACCTAAGCGTGCTGTTTCAACTCTTCTCCTTCCCATGTGTCCTCTTTCTTCTCTCTACTAGAATGCAGCTAGTTTAGATTAGCACCCTGAGCAACTTTCATATCTTACTTTGGAGTTCCTATAATAAAGCCTTTAGTTTTATTTTTCCAAGCCATTGGTGTCTTTGGGCTTGTCTACATCAGCCAGAATATGCTAGAATATGGCGTATTCTTCACCCAAAGCTGGCCCGTTCCCCACCCTCACCCTCATTACCAAAATGAAATGGGCAGTACACATGGGCCTGTAGGTGCCTCCACCACTGTTGTGCATCACACTCTCTGAAGCCAGGAAGGAGGCCCTTTCCATGTGATCAAGGCTGGTCACATGCAGAGGGTCTTGATCATGTGCTGGGGGCCTCCTTCCTGGCTGCAGAGCGGCTCCAATGGAAAACTCCCACATAACACGGGTTTTCCTAGATGTTAATTTAAAACATATTAAATGTGTTTACCTCAGCTTCCCCCTGGCTTTGCCTCAGGCACTGGGCATCGTCAGGACTGCCCAGAGGTGAAATGTGGCAAGAGCCCAGCGTCATTTGGACTGCAAGGCTCCAAGATGGAGTGGAGGGAAGCTGGGTTACATTGCCCACCTAGACAAGTCCTTTGCTCCTTAATCTCTAACCACTGCATAGAATCATAAAATCATAGAGTTGGAAAAGATCACAAGGGCCATCCAGCTCAACCCCCTGCCATGCAGGAATACATAATCAAATCATTCCTGGCAGATGGGCATCCAGCTTCTGTTTAAAAACCTCCAAAGAAGGAGACAGGACAGCTCTTACTGTCAGGAAGTTCTTCTATCAGGTTATGGAGGCCCAGGGTTTTGTCATTTTAAGAGATCTGTGAAAGGATTAAGGTAGATCAAAGAGAAAGGCCATGTCCGAGAACAAAGGAGGCATAGCAACTCCCTGGAGCTGACAATTCCCAAGCTAATAGGGGGAAATTATTCAACTTGGATCTACCAAATAGAACTTGAATTAGCAAATGCTGAGCTTCTGCAAGAGAGGGAGCCCTGGTGGCGCAGTGGTTAAATGCCAGGACTGCAAGTCACCATGTTGCAAGTTCGATTCCAGCCAGCTCCAAGGTTCACTCACTCAGCCTTCCATCCTTTCGTAGGTCGGTAAATTGAGTACCCAGCTTGTGGGGGCAATTAGCTAACACACATTGGAAACTGTTTAATGCAGTGTAGATGTGTAAATAGCTATTGCTTAAGACAATTTGTAAGCCGCTCTGATAGCCTTGTGTCTGAAGAGCAGGGTATAAATAACTAAATTAAAAAAAAATACAAGCCAACAACCACAGCTGAAATCCCAGCATGTGAGTCCAACGACTTAAGAGATTGTTGTCTTATTGCCAGCTCCCTCTCTGAGGGGATTTACAGGTATGTTTGAAATGAGAAAACTGCTAAATCAGTGTTAGACTTCTGAACAGCTCTTACTGTCAGGAGTTTCTTCCTAATGTTTAGGTGGAATCTCTTTTCCTGTAATTTGAACCCATTGCTCCATGTCCTAGTCTCTGGAGCAGCAGAAAACAAACTTGCTCCATCCTCAGTATGACATCCCTTCAAATATTTAAACATGGCTATCATATCACCTCTTAACCTTCTCTTCTCCAGGCTAAACATACCCATCTCCCTAAGCCTCTCCTCATAGGGCATGGCTTCCTGATCTCCCACCATTTTGGTCACCCTGCTCTGGCATGTTCCAGCTTGTCACTATCCTTGAATTGTGGTGCCCAGAACTGGACACAGTATTCCAGGTAAGGTCTGATCAATGCAGAATAGAGTGGCACTATTACTTTCCTTGAATTAGACACTATACTCCTGCTGATGTGCCACTGTACATTACATGTTCTGTAGACTAGGGCCTTGTCTAGCTGGGCTGTGTACCCCATCTTGGCTCCATCTTGGAGCCCTGCAGTCCAAACAATACAGGGCATTTGCCCTGTTTTGCCCCCAGGCAGTCTGCACGACCCCCAAGGCAAAGATAGGGCCAAGATAGGGTAACCCATTACACCCCATTTAAAAAATATCTAGGGAAAAAACACTTCAGCTGGCACAAAACATATCAAGCCCCATGTGACCGCAGGAGCCTACACCACCATGCCAGCCTGTCACTGCAGCTGCCATCTGACATTGCTCTTCTGAAGACAGGAAGCAGGCCCATAGCATGTGACAGGATGCAGGCCAGCTTCCTGGCTTTGGAGAGTGGGACGTAGGCAGTGGTGGCAGCTGCAGTGATGGGCTGGCATGGCAGCCTGGACCCATCCAATTTCATGCTGGTAATGAGGGAGGAATGGGCCTAATCCATGGGCAGAGTACTCCAATGCAGAGCCAGTGTATTTTGGCCTGTGTAGGTGAGCCCTGGGGCTTATACAAGCATTACTGCCTGGAATCACATACCTTTTTTACATTTAAAAGACTCCACAAGATGCTTGGCCTCCACTTCTATTTGGGTCTCCATGATTTGTCTCCCCATTCCCATCTTCCGCAGAGTAACTAGACCAAACCGTCTGTGCTGCTTCCAGATGTGACCACTTGAAAATATAATACCCGAAGCTAGCAGGAATCAACAGTAAATTGTTACTCACCAAATTCATGTTCATGCTTTGTTAACCCGCTTACACAACGCCATGCTTAATGCAGACCCTGCCTATGTTTTCATGAATTTAAGACATTCATTTAGAATGGGAAAACTGCAAGGCTGTTAAGTCTTTAGAAACAGCACGTTAGTTATAATGAGATCCTCTGGTAGCTCATTGCTTTTTGCAGTAACAAGCTGGTATGTTGTTAATTTTTCTCCTTGAGAGTCTCAGAAAAGGAAGGGTAATAAAGACTGCTCACATGGGGGGCTGCCTTGTGCTGCCCATTGTTGCATGTAATGCCACTAGTGAGGAGCAGAGACGCCACCAACAAGGAGGGAGGGAGGAGGAGACATATTGACTCAGGATAGCTGAAAATTTAAAAACAAAATTTAAAAGTTGCCCTGATTTTTTAGCTTTCCTCCATTCTGTCCAAACAAAAGAGACAGAGACCATTGTGCTATGCCCTGCTCCTCTAACTTTGAAGATGAACCAGAAAAGGACTGAGCTTTAGCCATGTTTAACCACAGAGCAGGATTTACAGCAGGGGGTAGGTTTATCGGCAGAGATTCCTGACCCATCTGGAGCAGAGCTTCCTGGCCCTTCAGATATAGCAGAAGGGGACAGAGCACATAACTTAGACCCAGCAGAGAGGCCTGGCCCCTCAGACAGAGAAATAATGTCATATATTTCAGCGTATAAGATGACTTTTAAACCTTCTCGAAATCTTTTCAAAATTAGGGGGTCATCTTATACACCAGAATAGGGCTCCCTATCGCGGCTTTGGAAGGACGGGTGGCTAGATGGATGGGGGAAGGCTTGCCAGCACCTGCCCTTCCCGAAGCCACGATGGGGAGCCCTATAAGAAGACACCCCACCCAGTCAGCCACCCCTCCGTACCCCCCCAAAGGCATGATCGGGACTCCGATCGCAGCTTCAGGGAGGGAGGGTGGTGGCTGGAAAGCCCCCCGCCAGCCAGCCATCACCTGCCCTCCCCGAAGCCACAATCGGGCTCCCGATCATGGCTTAGGGGAGGGAGGGTGGTGGCTGGAAAGCCCCCCACCAGCCAGCCATCACCTGCCCTCCCCGAAGCCACAATCGGGCCCCCAATCATGGCTTAGGGGAGGGAGGGTGGTGGCTGGAAAGCCCCCCCTGCCAGCCACCCTTCCACCCTCCCCGAAGGGTGAGGCAAACTGCTACATTCACCCCTCTCCTCCGCCTTTGATTCCTCCCCAAAGGGGACGAAGGCAGAGGAGAGGGGTGAATGTACCTGCTTTGCCTCAGCCCCCGCTTGGTCTCCTGCGTCTTTGCTCCCTTTGTGGAGGGAGTGAAGACGCAGGAGATGGGTGGCGTGTGAAGCAAACAGCTACATTCACCCCTCTCCTCCACCTTCGATTCCTTCGGGAAGGGTGGGTCGTTGGTGGCTGGAGGGGGGAGGCTTTACAGCCACCACCCACCCTTCCCGAAGCCACGATTATGGTTCCCATCATGGCTTTGGGAAGGGTGGATGGGTGGTGGCTGGAGGGGGGAGGCTGGAGGGGGGGTTGGGATATACTCACTGTATAAGAGAAGGAGGGGTAGTCCTATATGGTGAGGATATCCCAAACTCTATATTTTAACTTAAAAATTGGGGGGTCATCTTATATGCCCAGTCATCTTGTACACCGGAATATACAGTAGATAACCTGGACCCAGCCTTAACCAGCCTTTCAAGAATGTAGGCACAAAAAGGAGGAAGTGTGAAGGTCACAACATATTTATGAGAAATGCGGAGCCATCAAGGAACAGCTGTGTAAACACTGAGGAGGTAGAAATCAGGGACAGCTGCTCTGCAAACTTGTCTGAGATTATCTGACTACTTCAGCGGGAAACCTTTGCTTCTGAAGACTTGTTGACTTGAGTGGACCTCAGCCTTTAGATTGTACTGTACATCCTGCTAGCTGTGACCCTCAACTAATGGATTGGTAAACTGAACTAATCACTTGCCTTTGTGGACTGGACTTGTTGCCTATAAATTTTGCCCTACAATTGCTGTTTCTATATAGCCATGAATTCTCAGCAAACTGCCAGTCAGCTATATATTGGCTGCCCTTCACCTTACCTGCTTCCCTGAACAGATTGACAGAAAGAGAGAGCCGGTGTGAGGATTGGGGGGAGGTGAAAGTAGAATTGCTAGCCCTCATAGCCTGCCCCAGTCTCTCCACTTTTCTCCAGGTGGGTGCAAATTCTCCAGGTTTTCTTTTTCTTTTTAGTGGGGAGAGGGAGAAAAGGGCTGTGTGCAGATCTTTAGTTCAGACAATAGAGCAGCAGCTTACTACAATTTCCGAGGCTGCAATTTGCAAAGAATATCTGGTAAGTATTTACTTCTTTGCCAATTTGTTTCTGAAACTTGAAGGACTCTTCTGGGGGAGGGGCAGATGGGTGTCTATGTACTGTATTTGCTTAGTTCAGTTCCTCCTTCCATCTCAGTTGTTGTGGGGTCAGGGCCCACCCTCTGCTCTCCTCTGCATCCACCTTCTGGCTAGAAACAAATAGTCTAGATAAAATGTTCCTGTCTCCCTAAGTACATGAGAAGGTATACTCCCCTCATTTCATCTTGATCTAGAACAGCCCCTTTAGCTAAGATTTATCTCATAATTTCCAAGCAGGAAAATAAGTTCTCACCGTGCATCTTTGGATGACAAGTTGTGAGCAACTCTGATTGGTACTTAATTCATAGCACTGAATGATATCACCAGGGGAATTCATTATTTTTGACTGTTGTATTTTTCCAGAAGTTATTCTGGTTTTCTGTACAATGGGCCCTTGGTATCCACTGGGGTTTGGTTCCAGGTTTCCCCACGGATACTACAATCAATGGACGCTCCAGTCCCATTATATAAATGGCATAGAAAAATGGTGTTCCGTATATTTAATGGCAAAATCAAGGTTTGCTTTTTTGGAATGTATTTTGTGTATGTGTGTGTGAACATTTTCAAGCCATGGACGGTGGGATCCATGGATGCAGAATCTATGGATATGGAGGGCTGCCTGTATATTTTATTCCTATTCCTCTTTCACTTTCATAGAATCATAGAATCATAGAGTTGGAAGATACCACAAGGGCCATCCAGTCCAACCCCCTGCCATGCAGAAAATCACAATCAAATCATTCCCGACAGATGGCCGTCCAGCCTCTGTTTAAAAATCTCCAAAGAAGGAGACTCCACACTACAAGGCAGTGTATTCCACTGCTGAACAGCTCTTACTGTCAGGAAGTTATTTCTAATGTTTAGGTGGAATCTCTTTTCCTGTAGTTTCAACCCATTGCTCCATGTCCTAGGACTTTTTCGGACAGTGATCTGTAATGGAAGCAGCCTCGTCCCCATTGCGAGGCTGCTGTGCGGCAGAGGGTCTGTTTCGCATGACGCTCTCCCCCTGCCGATACTGTTGCGGAAGAGCTGGGAGGCTGCAGTGCTATATTTTGGCGATTTTCTAATCATGGAAGTTGACCGTGATTAGAAAATCGCCAAATATAGCGCTGCAGCCTCCCAGCTCTTCCGCAACAGTATCGGCAGGGGGAGAGCATCATGCGAAATGGACCCTCTGCCACACAGCAGCCTCGCAATGGGGACAAGGCTGCTTCCATTACAGATCACTGTCCGAAAAAGTCCTAGGACATGGAGCAATGGGTTGAAACTACAGGAAAAGAGATTCCACCTAAACATTAGAAATAACTTCCTGACAGTAAGAGCTGTTCAGCAGTGGAATACACTGCCTTGTAGTGTGGAGTCTCCTTCTTTGGAGATTTTTAAACAGAGGCTGGACGGCCATCTGTCTGGAATGATTTGATTGTGATTTCCTGCATGGCAGGGGGTTGGACTGGATGGCCCTTGTGGTATCTTCCAACTCTATGATTCTATGATTCTATGAAGCATCATGCGAAACAGACCCCCTGCTGTGCAGCAGCCTCACAATGAGGATGAGGCTGCTTCTGTTACAGATCGCAGTCCGAAAAAGTCCCTAGTCTCCACGATGGGGAGCCCTATAAGAAGACTGGAGCAGCAGTAAACCAATAGTCTGGAGCAGCAGTAAACCAATAGACTCTGGAACAGTTGGGGCTGTTTTCTCCCTTGTTTTTATATACTCTTAAAGGTGTTTTTTAAAATGGTCTGGAATTCCTCTCACCTAGGCTGAGTTGGGTAGAAAGGGAGTTGGTGGCAGTCTACATTATAGGGTTGGTGTTACACCACAGGATGAGGGTTGCCAGATTGAAAACTGGAAAGGGCTTGTGTGTGTTTTTAATGGTTGTGAAGAAAAGGGAATTTCAGCAGCTGTTGCTTATAACCTGGCTACAACACAAGCAACAGCTGCTGAAAATTCCTCTTCTACACAACCATTAAAGGCACGGGTCTGTCTCCAGTTTCCACGCTGGCAACCCTATTTGGGATCCTTCTTTGGTCTTTCCCACATCATGTTCTGTCTCCATGCCACTCTTTGCAATATCATACCTCATGTCAGCATGTTTGTGTGTGGGGGCATAATTTCACATCTACCTGGTAAAGAAAGATGGTGGATTATGTTGGATTCGGGAGAAAAAGGCCAGCAATGGGAAAGTGGACACCTGAGTCTGTGATAGCGTGCAAATGCCTATCTCCAACCAGTTGAACATATGAGCATCTTGAATACATGAACATGGCATTCAGTCCTGAATTAAGGGGGGGGGAGAATATTCCCAAAATGATTGAAAAACATGTTTTTGACTATCAAGAAAGCCTGTTGAGAAGAATTCTGGACTGATGGGAATGTTCAGTTTGAGACTTATTTTGAGCACAATTTGCACATGGTTGTTTTGCACAGAAAACACCCTTTTCTGTGCAGGAAAAGGGTGTGTTTTTTTTCAAAGCAGAGGATAATATTTCTGCATGGCAATATTATTTTATACACAGAAAAAGATGCAACTGGAGACATTCCACACAAAATTTGCATGTGGTTGGTTTGCACTAAAAGCAGCATTTTCTGCACAGGAAGCAGCTTTTTCTGTGTACAAAATAATATTACCATTCAGAAATATTATTTTCTGTGACAAAAGGCTGTTTCCTATGAAGAAAAAAACTGTTTTCAGTGCAAATCAATCATGTGAAAATTTTGTGCACAGTAAGTCCTAAACTGCCAATCAGTGTGCCACAAATTACATCCCTATGTATAAGTAGGGATGTAATTTTTCACTAAGGGGTCGTTTACACAGCAAAATAAATCCTCAAAGAATGCGACAAGAAGCCTGATAGTTCCCATGCATTTCGAAGCAACAGCGCCCTTTTCAGAAGGAGGGGGTGCAAAAAACCCATAAGTTGCGCAGTATCAACTTTTGCTAGTTTTCCACACTTTTTTCATTAAGTTCGTGAAAATGCGCATAATTTATCATGGGAACTAACCATCGTGTACCTTTTTGAATTACTGTGAGCAGAGCTGAATCCTGATTGGTTGGAGTGACCATTCTACTTTATCCGAATAGACTGAGGGCTTGGAGAGCCCTCCTTCTGCTTGCAGCCCACTTTGGAAAATCTGCTCTGAGCCCTTCCTGTCTGTTTCAAAGGAAGGCTTTGGGGGTTGGGAAAATGATCTGGAGCCCCTGCTTCGCTGGTGTGAGTGTGTGTGTGCATTCGTGTATGCGGGGAAATAGCCGATCGCATGTTCGTCCTTTTGTTTGTTTGTCCTTCCATTCACTTGCCTGTATTCAAGGCTTCGGAGGCAGGGAAAACAATCAGGAATGAGGCAAGCCCCCTGTTTCTGTAGTGTGTGTTTGTGTGTGCATGCGTGAAGGGAAGTGAGGAAGCGAAGGAGATCACTCCACCATGCTTTTCCTTATTCGTCCTTTCATTCACTCCTTTCTTTATAGAAGCCTTTCGGGGCTGGGGAAGACAGGGAGGTTGACAGATCGCTCGTTGGATCCCTTGTTTGTTTGTCCTTTTCTTTCCTCTCATTATTTGTGGTCTCCATGACCCCCTCCTTGCTCCCTCATGCCTCCTCCCTTGCTTTAATCATCTGGAGGTGATCCCCCCCCACCTTTGCCTGTGTGAACTACAGTGGCTGCATCTGGCTTCCTCTTTCGATTATGCCAGGAGTCGTGTGATTTATGCGCTCCTGATGCGAAAGTACGGTAATCCGAAATTTTGCAAACTTTTTCCTGTCGTGGAACCAGCCCCTAAGTTTCTTCTTGAAGCTAGCAATGAGTAATTTCCGCAGTTTTCTTCCAACAGTGAGAAAATCTTCAAAAATAGCTTAGGTAGTTTTATAAGAGTTTTTTGCAGTGGGAAGGAAATTGCTGAAATTACTAAAATTGCCAAATTTTAATTGCCAAAATTTAAATTGCCAAAATTACTAAAATTGCCAAAATTTAAATTGCCAAAATTACTCAAAATTGCTGAAATAAGTCCTGAATTGTGAGTAGCCTTTGAAAACCACACAGTTTTCAAGGGCTATTCACAATTCAGGACTTATTCTGCACAAAATTTGCATGTGGTTGTTTTCCCACATTCAACAGCATTTTCTACATGGAAAACAATATTTCAACACAGAAATATTAATTCCTGTGCAGAAAATGCTGTTTTCTGTGCAGTAATGTTGTTTTGTATGCAAATCAATCATGTGCAAATTTTATGCAGAATATATCCCCAATTGCAGCATTTTCTGTGCAGAAAACAGCATTTTCTACTCAAGAATTAATATTTCTGCATGGAAATATTATTTTCAATGCAGAAAATGTTTCTTGTGCAGAAAATGCTGGGTTTGGCACAAAACAATCACATGGAATTATACACAGAATAAATCCTGAATTGTGAAGATTCATGTCAGTCCAGGATTCTTCTCTTCAAAGTTTCATAACACAAAAAAAATATTTTTTTTACCATTTCCCAAATATTTTTGAATATTCTTCCATTTCTTTTATGAGTGACTCATAAGTGAAATCATGTGCTTTAACCAAAAAGCAAAACATCAGAATAGCTTTGAAATTCTCAAATTCTTTCCAATTATTATCCCCAAAAAACCTGAATGAAATTCTTTCCGTCTTTCTATAAGACTATGTAACTGTCTGGACATTCATACAAAGACCTGTCTGGCAAACAGCAAAGAGAATCATAGACTCTTAGAGTTGGAAGAGACCACAAGGGCCATCTGGTCCAACTCCCTTCTGCCTTGCAGGAAGATGCAATCACAGCACCTCCGACAGATATCCATCCAGTCTCTGTTTAAAAACATCCAAAGAAGGCGATTCCACCACCACTCCGAGGCGGCAGGGTATTCCACTGTCCTTTTACTCCTTTTATTTTATTTCATTTTTTTTAGAGCAAAGAAAAACAGTGTAATGGTTCAATCCAGAAGCCACCTAATTTAGAAAATTCCTTATAATTGACACATTTCTGAGAGGGGTTTTTTTCAACCTTAATGTTCTGTTATTATTCCTCTGAAGACAAGCTCAGTAAAATCATTTTCTCCAACAACATACCCATTTTATCCAGTGCTGTTTTAACAAAGGCAGTGACTGGTCTGCCAGCAAAGTCATCTGGGCGGTCGATCATCCCTTCTTTCACAGCTTGGTACCCAGACAGCACTACTACAGGTCGTTGCCCTAACCAGATAGTGTAAATGTTCCCGTATTGCTTAGCCAACTGCCATCAGGAACAAAAAAAGAGAAGACAAATGTTACATTTGACCAAGGTAAATTATTTCAAGTGAATACATCAGCTTCTATTGAAGAGGGAGCAAGCTTGTTTTCTCCTGCTCCAAAGACTAGGATATGGAGCAATGGACTCATATGACAGGAAAAGAGATTCCAGCTAAAGATTAGGAAGAACGTCCTGATGGTAAGAGCTGTTTGGCAGTAGAATACGCAGCCTTGGAGTGTGGTGGAGTCTCCTTCTTTGGAGGTTTTTAAACAGGGGCTGGACGGTCATCTGTCAGGAATATGGCATAGGAATATGGCAGGGGGTTGGACTGGATGGCCCTTGTGGTCTCTTCCAACTCTAGGATTCTATTATTCTACCTTCCTACCCTCTGCAAATTCTGGCTCAGTTCATCTCCGCTCCCAGACCATTCTCCCTACCAGACTTCCTTTTTATATCTGTCTCTTGCTTCCTTATCTTCCCGTCTTTCTCTGTTTTTTCCCCTCTTCCAAGCCTCCATTTGTAGCAGACTCCTTTCTTCCTCTTTGAAGAGTTGATTCCCCCTGGCTTCTGTTATCCTTTTCCATGCTTCACTTGCCCCTAGTCCCATTATGACAGTCTCTCAGGGGAGCTCATCCTTGTTGCTGCTTCATGACTATCAACATAACAGTGCATGTTAAGATATGACACATATATACCTCAAGGCTGCCCAAATTTTAAGATCTTCAGGGTAAGGCTTTATCTCAGTCCCACCCCTATAACAAGGCATCTTTGATTAGGATACAAGAGAGCCTCCAATGTGGCTGCTCAGAGGCTATGGTACTCTCTCCCATAGGAGACCCAGTTGGCCCCTACTCTGCCCTCTTTCCACCAGGAATCATAGAATCATAGAGTTGGAAGAGACCCCAAGGGTCATCCAATCCAACCCCATTCTGCCATACACAATCAAAGCACACCCAACAGATGGCCATCCAGCCTCTGTTTAAAAATTTCCAAAGAAGGAGATTCCACCACACTCCCAGGTAGCAGCAGATTCCACTGCCTAACAGTTCTTACTGTCATGATGTTCTTCCTAATGTTTAGGTGGAATCTCTTTTCCTGTAGTTTGAACCCATTGCTACGTGTCCTAGTCTCCAGAGCAGCAGAAAACAGGCTTGCTCCATCCTCAGTATGACAGTGATGTCTGTGAACCCATGAAAGTGAGATCACTTGGTGGGAACAGATATATGTTGACTTTTATTTATGATTACAGCAGATACTTGATTTTTGATTTGAGAAAAAAAACCAAGTGCTTGAGAAGCTACAGGATTATGTGGCAGCAGTCAGCCACAAGTTTAACAGAAAGCCACAAATTCTCAAAACAGATAATGGAGGTGAATTCACAGGAAACTTAATAGAGGACTTCCTAAGAAAGGAAGGCATTAAATATGAGCCAACTCATGCAAGCCTGATAGAAAATGTGTCTATTAATATTGGAGTATACTTTTTTTAAAAAAAGAGGCAACCAGCTTAAGAGTCACAGATTATCTACCATCTTTTAATAGTGCAACATTCAGGACTGGTCATAGAATCATAGAGTTGCAAGAGACCACAAGGGCCATCCAGTCTAACCCCTGCCATCCAGGAATACATGGCCAAAGCACCCCTAACAGATGGCCATCCAGCCACTGTTTAAAAACTTCCAAAGAAGAAGACTCCACCACACTCCAAGGCAGTGCATTCCGCTGCCGAACAGCTATTACCATAAGGAAGTTCCTCCTAACGTTTAGGTGGAACCTCTTTTGGAAAAAAAATATGATCTCCTCCAAAGAAACAGCTATTTGCAGCACTCTAATCTGTCTTAATGGTCAGAAGAACCCCCCTAAGCTTTGCATTCTCCCTAGCCAAGATGGTGTCTGTGAGTGATTTGCTCACTGTTTTAAATCTGCCACTGCCATTTTAAAAAAAAATGTTTACCATGGCGTGCACAAGCAATACTTCATATTTACAAAAGGAAAAAAAAAACAGGAAAAGAGAGAGAAAGGTCACCATTTTATTTCCTTACTTATCTCTCACTTAGCTGAAAATCCAGCATGGCAGCAGTAGGTGCTTTTCCTGTTTATGTTGCCTCATCGCTGCAACATGAATTCGACTGTCCTAACGATCACACATTTGCATGTCCTACAGAGCTTTTTTAAAACTCTGAGAAAAGCTCAGACGGCTTCCCTTCAGAGCTTTACCATGGATTTGGCTGCCCGCCTTCTGAATTAGATGTATTGATGCGAATGTTCATATAGACAGATCGCCTTCCATGCGATTGCCATTTGGATTATTTTCACCATATAGACAAGCCCTCAGTTAAATTTTAATAGACCTAGCCAACTGATTCTCTATAGTGACAGAACCAGGAAAAAGCAACACAAATAGCAGTTAACAGCTTGTAAAAATTGTTTGTTTTTTTTTAAAGATGCCAATTTTACAGGTGGCAAGCACAAAAAGATCTAGAGTTATTTCTGACTGTATTAATTTCTGCTTTAGGAACTACCCTGTTAACATATTTTACATGGACAAAGGAAATAATAAAAAAGTTCAAGCTATTTGCGTTTTCCCAATGAAAATTAATCAGGGAAGGCTGGTGATTCAGAGTCTTGAATGGATTTGGGGTCTAGTTTAGATTGTACTGGGAGTAGATTGAGCTGGCCTGAATTGATCCCAGTTTGAAATTAATTAAATGGACTAAATGGATTAAATGGACTCAAAACTGAATTGGATTCTCCACACATAACCCTAATGCTTAAGTTCTGGTCATATCACAAATGCATATATATATATATATATATACACACACACACACACACACACACAAACACACACACATATACTTTGGCCAGAAATCTGTGCCAAAATACTTCTAGAAAGAAATTTGCAATTATTTGCAGTAACCGTCATAAAGAGGAAGCCATTTGCAATTTCCTTCAGTAAGCTTCACACTCAACAGTTGATCAATATTTCAAAAATAATTACCTTGATGAGAGTATCATTAGACAATCTAGTTCCGATCCGCCATAGCCCTCCAATGATGGGGAGCTGAAAAGGCCCTGGTGGGTAGTTTCTGCTGGACCAGAGCTGGTTCACATATTGCAGGCTCAGAAAGACCACCAACACAGCGACCAAAAATTCAGAAAGTTCTGCCATTCCCCTGCCTTTGCTTTCTATCTCTTTAGCTCTTCTTAGGACATCTGGTCAGGCTGAATAGGATACTCCAAAAGGTTTTGTTTCCTCTCAGGTGCTACACCGTTGTCTCTGTTCTTGTTCTTCCACTAAGAGCTGTTTATATATTTCATATCAAGGAAGTAAACAGCAAGCCTTCTTGCACCATATCAATTAGTCTAGGGAGGTGTTCTTCCTTGCATCACACTGATACACAGATACATTCAATGATCAAAAGTCTTGCCATTAAAGAGGGTATTAAAGTAGAAGGTGAGTCTGAGGCCTTCACTGTTGTGCTCTCTGATCAGGAATAATGCTGTGCAACAACACAAACTGTGCTTGCTTACACAAATATTATTAGTAGTAGCAGTGTTGCTGTTGATTGATGGATGGACTGATTGAATTTATACCCTGTCTTTCTCCCAGGATAGGATCCAAGGTGGCTTATTACAATTATTACTATATTTATTTATATCCTGCCGTTCCCCGCAGTTCTGGACTCAAAGGGGTTTATAACAGTAAAGCAAACACTGTTAAAAATTCACAGCATGCTATGTTATGTGTTCTGTGTTTTATGGTTACTTAGTTATATTTGACATATATATAACATATACAGTAATCAATTTTGGATGTTGCTTGTTAAGTGGTAGGAAGTAATGTTTAGGATAAACTGTTTAGGATAAATTTTGTTTTATGGAGGATTGTGGCTGTTTGTGTTGTTTACATAGTGAATATGTATGTTTTGATAAGTTGTGTTTTGTCTTGAATTGTTATATAGTGTGATGTTTATTAAATGTTAATAAAGTTTATTTTTTAAAAAAAATTCACAGCATGCATAAATTAACAGAATAGTTAAGTATCAAAATCAATTCTCCAAGACCCAAAATAGGCCTATCTGGGGAGGGAGTTCCAGAACCTGGTAGCATTCACCAAGAAGGCCCTGTTTTTCCCATGTTCCCCCCAGATGTACCTGTGAGGATGGTGGGACAAAGGAAGACCCTCCACAGAAGATCTCAAAACATGCAGGTTCGTATGGAGAATATGGTCCTTCAGTATGGTCCTGGACCTGTGCCATACTCTTCCCTGTTCTTTCAGGCATGAATCTAGATGGGGGGGGGAGAATGGCTTGTACCAGTTATGATGCCCCTTCTTTGATCCGCTGTTAGCTTATGAAGCACCTGAACCTTCCTGTATTGCTGTAAGCTGCCCCATGCATGTTTCTTGCTTTCATCAGCATGGCCCCCACATCCTGAACAGACCCCCAGGCCAAGATCTTTGGCAGGCCCTCAACCTACTGCTAAGGTTAAAGGCAACAAGATGCTTTACAGGATTTAGCAGAAAAATTAAAATATGTCAGTTTAAATGATGACACCAAAGTAATATATCTATATATAATTCTCTTGGGTATGTTGCTATTTCTAGTGTGCTGATTGGCTGCTTAGGGAATTGACCAACCAATCACTGTCAGCACACTGGGGGCGGGACCATGTAGATTTCAAACATGGCAGCTGGAGAGAGACAGTGAGTAACATGGGGGTGGATGTGGTGTGTGCCGGAGTGCAGGGGGTGGGGGGGCAAGGGGCAGAACGAGCGGCGGGGTTGGCAGAATGAGCAGCGGGGGTGGCAGGGGGGCAGAACGAGCAGTGGAGGGCATAACAAGCGGCGGGTGGCAGCAGGGGGGCAGAACAAGCAGCAGGGGTTGGCAGGGGGCAGAACAAGTGGCATAACATGTGGCGGGTGGCAGCAGGGGGCAGAACAAGTGGTGGGGGCAGAAAAAGTGGCAGGGGGAAGCAGAGGGGCAGAGTGAGTGGCGGGGGGAAGCAAGGGGGCAGAACAAGCCGCAGGACCAGCAGGGGGAAGACCGAGCGGTGGGGGATGGCAGGAGGCAGAATGAGCAGCAGGGGCGGCATAGGGGCAGAACGAGTGGTGGGGGCAGCAGGGGGGCAGAACGAGCAGCAGGGGGGGTTGCAGGTGCTTTCCCTGTTTTCTTGCCCTTCCTCCCATGCTCCTCCAGCCGATCAGCTTACACTGCCTGTTTGTATCTGTGTGAATGTGAGTATTCAAATGATCACACAATTCCATGTCATATGGAGCTTTTTAAAAAATCTGGATGAAGCCTGGACACAACACACATGGACTTTGCAGTGGATTTGGCTGCCTCCCTTCCAAATGACACATATTTATGCACATGTCCGTATGAATGGATCACTGTCTGTTTGCATCTTGTTTGTATTATTTTGACCATATAGACAAGACCTGAATTTATGGAATCCCTGAGCTGTAGACTTGAGTTCAGAGCCTGGAAGCAGACTATGACCTTCGCTGGGAGCAATGGAATAACTCTGAGGAGCAGAAGAGCTCCATGAAGAACATCATCATGGGAGCATCACTAAGATTACAGCACCACTGCAATCACTAGAGGACTCCAGTGGATCTCACTGATGTCGTAATTTTGCAGATGTAGGTGGGTGCTTCCTTCATGTTGTCTGCTCACCACAAAACACGGGATGGACATGCAGCTTGGCCATAGGGTCTTTATAATAAAGGTGGAGGGACTTTGGGCACTGTGGAGAGGGGAAGAGAATACCAAACCCCTGTTACCTACCCTTACACCCTCTGCCCCATATCTATAATAAATTGGCAATATTTAATAATTAGGTCAACTGTGGCCTTCCCTGTAGTGTGGCCATTAAAGCTGGGGAAATTCTAAAATCATGAATCCCAAAGACTAAGTGAGGAATGCACTAAGGAGGGGCCAAGCCCAAGTTACAAAGAAATTAGAATTTTCAAATTACATGCCCAAACACCTTGCCTGTGTGGTCTCTTCCAACTCTATGATACTAATCCTATCAGCCTAAAGTGGGATACTCAAGACTAAACAGAACCCTCACACCTCTTACCTTGCTCAAACAAGGGGGCTCTGCTGGTCACCGGAGGGCCTTTTTGCGGCCCAGACGGCGCCCCCCGGATGCCTCTTTGCGCAACCCCCCCGCGCTGCCAGGTGCGGGGGGGAGGAGCGGAGGACCACATGGCCCTCCATGGCAGCAGCCATGCTGCCTTCTCTTTCCCAGGCCACTTTGGTGCCGGAAGGGGTGGAGGGAGGGTGGCCGGCCAATCGGGGTGGACCTGCTCGCCCCCGATTGGCTGGGGCCCTCCCTGGGAGGCGGGTCATCCGGCCGGCTCTGGCACGGCCAGATGACATCAGAGGAGGGCAACGGAGCTGTTAAATAACAACTCCGTCGGCACTCCCTTCTCTTTTGGGCTCCAGGGAGCCAAAGACCCACCCACCCTCCCTCTGGGGACTTCAATCCTTGTCGCAATTTGTGGGTGGCGGATGTCATGGGTCGTGAAAGGGCGTGAGGTCAGGGGTCTCCGTCAAGTGCAAGTTCAAGCACTAGTTCAAGTTTAAGTTCATGTTCAAGGGAGACCCCGCCTTTAGTGATTTAACAGTTTGTTTCCAGGGGAGGAGAGGGAGTCAAGCAGAGGCTCGGCCAGCCGCCCTCTCCTCCAGGGAGTTGGCATGGACTGATGGGTGGTCTTGACCCACATGGTGGGCCCAAGAAGGGATCACGACCCATACATTGCCGCCAACCATCTAGCAAAAAAATTGCAGCCAATTTATTGCCAAATACATGTATTTACTAACCTGTATCTAACCTAAGTTTTCTGAAGATGTAACCAAAATATAATCCAATATATATATATATATACATGTTACCAAGTGTTGAGTATTCATTCAAAGGGGCTGAGGGGTCGTACAGTCTGGGTCCGCAAAGAAGTTTGCTTCCTCTATTCAGTCAGAAAGCACCCACACATTAAGGACCATTAGCATATCCAAAATGTCCTTGGTCTCACCCTGAGCAACTCTGAAAAGCATTGTCTTTCATTCTAAATTCCTCCACCTGAATGAAATTATTGGCTATTTAAACCCTTTCCAAACACCACCAGTCTGTCTTCAGTTCCTCCTCCTACATCAACGCCACCAGTTTGCTGACAGATCCTTAGAGTGCAATTCTGAAACTCTGTTGCTGCAGGAATTTCTGTGCTATACGACAGGTGTCATATCTCCCACATACAGCTCCCTTCTCCATCCCAATATTTCCTACATTATTTGGTAGTCTTGTGTGAATGCTTGAAGCCTGTGTGTGTGTGCATGTGCATGTGAATGTTGTTACTATTATTTCCTGAATAAAGACCAATTATTGTACTATCTAGCTTAAAGTCTCTTCCTGGCTACTGGTGTACATAGGTTAAAAGACCCCGCTCTGTGTTGCCCCCCTTCCATAGCCAAGCTGAGTATATTAATTCCCCAAATTAATATTGATATTTGGAGGGTCCTTAAGATCCCCAAGCATTTAGGATAGCACCCCACAACGCCCCACAAAAAGGACATCCACACACATGAGGAACATTTACATGTGCATATGTCCCTAAATGACCAAAATCACTCTTCCATAGATGGTATTTTTCCTGGTTGATTAAAACAAAACAGAACAGCCCACTCATAGTAGGAATGGAGATTCATATTAGGAAAATGACTGGGGGGAGGGAGTTTAACATTCTCTTTGAATATATATATATATATGTGTGTGTGTGTGTATATATATATATATATATATATATATATAATGTTCTTGGGTATGTTGCCATTTCCAGTGTGCTGATTGGATGCCTAGGAAACTTACCAACCAGTCAAAGCTCTCTGTTGGGCAGCCAATCAGTATACTGGGGATGGAAACATGTGGAAATGTAAGTCCTTTCTAAACATGGTGGCAGCAGTGGGGCTCTCGTGTAGTTATGCACATGGGGTGTGGGTGTGTATAGCATGGAGGGGTGTGTAGCATGGGGGTATGTAGTGTGGTGTGTGTGTGGGTAGCAGGGTGTCTGTAGTGTGGGTGGGACGTAGTGTGGGGGTGTATAGCATAGGGGGTGTAGCATGGGCTGTGTGTAGCATAGTGTGTGCATGTAGCATGGGGGTGTGGTGTGGATGTGTATGTAGTGTGGGGAGGTGTAGCGTGGCAGTGTGGCATGGATATGTGTGTGTAGTGTGGGGTGTGTGTGTAGTGTGTGTGTGTGTGTGTGTGTGTGTGTGAAGTTTGCGGGGGTGTAGTGTGAGGTGTGTGTGTAATGTGGGATTAGAGTTAGGTGTAAACAACACTGAGCTACATAGTCTGATCTAGTGTAAGATGGTTTTGTGTGCTCTTTATGTTCAAGTGCAGCTCCGTAAATCAGCCTTTTCCTATTTTGGGTGGATTGTTTATGAGATTTATTTATGGCTCAGATCCAACTGAATGGTGGTAGAATGGAAAGCCCTTCTGCTGTAGCAATATCAAATTACCAACCTTGGCTCCCAATGGTGCATAGGTGCAATGGGACTTGCATTTGCAGTATGAAGTCCTAGATATATCACTGCATAAATGGTGATGAAGGATTTTATCAGACCAGCCTCTGAAAATATTTCTTTCCCACTGTATTTTGAAGCATTCCCCCCCCCCGGGCACAATAACCCTTTTTTTCACACGCTGCTGTACTAGTGTGAAAATGCAGCCCCAGCATTATCAGAGCACAAATGCTAGTGCTGTCTACTTCCACGTTCACCAGGGCATGAGATCTCGGTGGTTCTCACGAGAAGACGCAAGCACAGTTAAATATAAAAAACCAGCTAAATTAGAACCCAAAATGTACACACAAGCACAGAAACACCCTTACAAACTTCCAAGTAAACTGGGGAGTTAAATAAAAAGAGCGTACCGCACCTGCCTTTCGTGTTCTCACTCAGAAGTGTTCTGGCAGGGACCGCCCATTGATGCTGGAATCACGAGAGCACAATGGCATGTGGTTTCAGATGCTGGCAAAACCGTGAAAAAAACGCCACAGCAGATCTATTGATAGCTTGGGCCATCAATAAAAAGGAACACCTTATTCACTACTTAAAAACACCAAAGCACGATGTCGTGCGGTATAGGGGTCCTTTAATGGTCATTAGGTGTCATCATGATACCATATTTTCTGCCTCTGATAAATTCCAAAGTCATATGGCTTATCTATTGTCCATTACACAAGCAGTTTGACATGATGGCCTATGCTTCCCACAAAATCACAGATTATTGCTTTGCTGTGAATGTGCCACTAGTAGAAAACATAATTTGTATGTTATTTAAACCTGGATGTGCAAGTCTAAACCAAGAACCATGTTTGGACAAGACAGGCACTCTCATCACCCCAGTCATTTTATTCACCTGGAGAATGTCCTCTAATGGCTGGAAAACACCTATCAGATGTCTCAAACACCTTTATTATATGCCACTGTTCTCTAAAGGCCATAATTATGATGACCTCATTTACTTTTACAAACCATAATTATGAACTTGTTTACTTGGTGGGGGATCCTATTTATGGAATGCAACTTCTTAGATGATTGGGAATTAGGAGGGTTGCACTGGCTTTGGGTTTTCCTGTTTTCAGTTGCTTCTTACATATGATCCAATACTTGTTATCCACCTGGTATGAGATCTTGGAAGGATTGCAACACAGGGCTAAAAGACTTTGCACAACAACTGAAGTTCTTCTCTATAGGACTCAAAAAGGCTCTTTATGCAGGTTTCTCTTATCAATAACTTGGATGAGGGAATAGAAGACATGTTTATCAAGTTTGCAGATGACACCAAATTAGGAGGGGTAGCTAATACCCCAGAGGACAGGATCAGAATCCAAAATGACCTCAACAGATTAGAAAGCTGAGCCAATATTAACTAAATGAATTTCAAGAGTGAGAAATGTAGAATACTACACATGGGCGGTAAAAATGAAATGCACAGATATGGGATGGGTGACACCTGGCTTGATGGCACTACATGCAAAAGGAATCTAGGAGTCTTAGTGAACCACAAGCTGAACATGACTCAGCAGTGTGATACAGCAGCTAAAAAAGCCAATGCGATTCTAGGCTGCATTAATAGTATAGTGTCTAGATCAAGGGAAGTAATAGTGCCATTGTATTCTGCTTTGGTCAGAAGACCTCACCTGGAATACTGTGTCCAGTTCTGGGCACCACAATTCAGGAAGGATATTGAGAAGCTGGAATGTGTCCAGAGGAGGGTGACCAGGATGGTGGGAGGTCTGGAAGCCATGCCCTATGAGGAGCAGCTTAGGGAGCTGGGTATGTTTAGCCTGGAGAAGAGAAGGTTAAGAGGGGACATGATATCCATGTTTAAATATTTGAAGGGATGTCATATTAAGGATGGAGCAGGCTTGTTTTCTGCTGCTCCAGAGACTAGGACATGGATCAATGGGTTCAAACTACAGGAAAAGTGATTCTACCAAAACATTAGGAAGAACTTCCTGACAGGAAGAGCTGTTTGGAAGTGGAATATACTGCATGGGAGTGTGGTGAAGTCCCCTTCTTTGGAGGTTTTTTAAAAGAGGCTGGATAGCCATCTGTCGGGAATGATTTGATTGTGTATGCCTGCATGGCAGGGGGTTGAACTGGATGGCCCTTGTTGCCTTTTCCAACTCTATAATTATATGGATATTAGTCTGAGCCATAATGATATTGCAGAGTTCTGTTGTTGATGATGATGATGATATTTGCTGGCATCCTACACTGCTACTTAGTTATGAATGTATACCTTGTGACTAAGTAACACCTCATGGACTGATCCCATAAGCTAACAGACAGAAGTTCCATCAAGCAGAGAAGGTCTGCTCAGCTTCCAATCTGGGCTCCAGCAGGATTGTGTTTCCAGACCCCTCCCACTGTGGGAGTGGGGCTGTGATGAGAACTTGAGACTTGAGGTCCTGCTTCGGATTCTCGCAGCCTCCCTTGCTGGTGGGAGGGGTCTGGAGAGTCATCCTTCCTTGCACACCAATTGGCAGCTGAAGAGACCTCCTGCACTCAATGAGACTGCTGGCTGTTAAGGCCAACAAATACCAGGTGCTGTAGGTTCTATTTCAGAGAAAGGAACTGGCAAAACCATCTCTGAGTATTCCTTGTCCAAGAAAATCCCTATGAAATTCATGGGGTTCTTAACCAAATTGGTGGGGGTCCATGGGGAGCCCATTCATTTTATTTATTTATTTATTTATTTATTTAGAGTATTTATACCCCACTCTTCAGCCACTTAGGCTCTCAGAGCAGCTTACAATTTGTTAGCAATAGATGTACATTTCTATGCCACTTTATAGCGCAAGCAGTCTCTAAGCAGTTTTATAATGTGTTAGCTAATTGATCCCAACAAGCTGGGTACACATTTTACTGACCTACGGAAGGATGGAGGTCTGAGTCAACCTTGGAGCCCTGTAGGACTGAACTCACAGCATTGTGGCTGCAGTACCACCATTTAACTACGGTGCCACCAGGGCTCCTTTCTTAGTTATTAATTGGGGGAATTATTATAGCAAAAATGGATGGCTGCAAGAGGTCAGGTAACTCCTAGGAACTTTATACCGATATACAGTTGCCCCTCCACATTTGTGAACTTAGCATTTGCAGTTTTGATTATTCGTGGTTTTGGGAGGCCCCCCCCCGCCCACCCAAAACCGCGACAAGGGGCCTCCTGGAGGCCCTGTGAAGGCCTGGGGTGGGAGGGGGAGGCCCGGGGAGGCCTTCACTGAGAATTTTAAGGCTCCGTGAAGGCCCGGGGAGGGAGGGGGGAGGCCCGTGAAGGCCTTGCGAGGGAGGGGGAGGGCTGGACAGGCATACACGGGGCCTTGGGAGGGTCTCCGGAGGCCCCGTGAAGGCCTTGGAAGGGAGTGGGGAGTCCGGGGAAAGCGACTATGGGGCCTCCGGAGGCCCCATGGTCGCTTTGGTGGGGGAGGGGGAGGGCAGTCATTATTCACGGGATTTTCACATTCGCGGGCATCTGGGGAACCTAACCCCCACGAATGTGAAGGGACGACTGTATATACCTATGTATACTGATAGTAACTGCAGAGACTCTGAGTTAAAGTGAGATAAAATGGTATTTATTGGAAAATAACACAGAAGCGCGCGCGCACACACACACACACACACACAAGGACCATACAAGTCTAACGAAGAATATTGAGGCAGAAAGGCTGGATAGAGGAAAAGATTCAGGAGATGAGGTAATAATTACCAGTCCTAAACAGTAGGGTTCTGTGCAGCAAAGAAACTTGGAGCTGATGGTGGCAGAGCGATCCAAAAGAGTGACGGTGTCCCACTGTGGCACACCTTGCTATTGTTTGAGGACTAATATTTATATTGTATTTTGTGTCCTGGAGAGGTGTTTGGGCTTAAAGCAATGCATAGATGGGTTTCCCTCCATTAAACAAAGGAAACCATGTTTATGCTGATTGCTGTTAAAGGCTGAGATATTGGAACTGATGGGTTTATGACAACCCCGACATTGTGGGATAGGAAAAGTGTGAAGAAAAGCTTTCTGGGGATAATGGTTGTTCCGGTCATTTGTTTTTTGTGATATTACTCATCACCAAGGGTGCCGAAGGGGGGATTAGCACATTCCACCTTGATGGCTCTGTTTACTGGGGGCTTCACTTAATCCTATCTTGGATGTGTCTGCTGGTATTTTTCCACAACACCTTCTTTAGGTCCTGGTGACCTCCATCTGACCTCACTTATGGTCTGCCCCAGTCTACTAGACCCAGTGAAGCATCTCAATATTGACAAATTTTGAAATATTACAGGGACAGGGTGTAAGGCATGGTAACAGGGTCATCATAGGTTGACAGGCAAGTTGAAGACACATACATGTATACACACAACAGAACAATGGGGAAATCATGGCCTCCATATTGATCTCTATAAGAACCACAGTCAATGTGGGGAGGATTATCAATTACCCTGTTGCAGTCTTGGGGTGGGGTCGTATTAGTGGCATATGCAGGCATATCTCCACCTTATACTTACATATGTCTTTTCTTTTTTTGATCAGTGCAGAAGTTGGTATTTTCTTCCACCTTACATGATAACCAAAGCTCCCCTGGACTCACCATTGCACTATAATAGCCACACCCCATGGCCATTCCATTAGTGATAGAGAGCAGAGAGAGTTGGGGAACAACTTGCTATGCTATCATAGCCAGACGCAAACCAATAACATCATTGGGAGCCCTGGTGGGCAGTGGTTAAATGCCAGTACTGCAAGTCACCATGTTGCAAGTTCAATTCCAGAGGGCTCCAAGGTTCTCAGCCTTCTATCCTTTCGTAGGTTGGTAAAATGAGTATCCGGCTTGTGTGGGCAATTAACTAACACACATTGGAAATCGTGGTGTAGATGTGTAAATTGCTATTGCTTAAAACAATTTGTAAGCTGCTCCAATAGCCTTTGTGGCTGAAGAGCAGGGTATAAATACCTAATTAAATTTTAAAACATTAAATCATCTGCTGAGACCTTCAGAGGACCCCAGTAGGTCTAAGCTGAAGATGTTCCTCAGTCTTCATTTAACTATGGGAACATAGCCAGTTACTCCTCTGATCTCCCCCAACATCTACCAGCAATTGAATGGCTGAAAGGCTATCACAGAGCAATGGTGAGCATAGCAGAGTCCATATGCAGAACTCTTATGCTGCACTCACCCAGGTAGGATCTCAGTCCAGGACTATTCCTCTCCAAATACTCACTCCCCCAGAAATCTTCATATAGAACCACTACAGCTTCCTGTATTGCCCGCAGAGAAAGAGTAACCTGTTCCCTACTCAGCAGCAGATGATTGTTCAAGATGGGAGCATGGAGGAAGAGAACAGGCTGTCCAGGGCTCTCTGTTCTACCCAAGGAACAGCTGGGGTCTGTGTACAACCTGCAGGCTATGGCTTGTCTATATATGAGATAGAGTTAATATATAGAGGCCTATACTTCCTATGTGGATTCTGCTGCCAAGGGTGAACGCATATGAAGAAACACTCCCACAAAAGGCTATCCAGAGCCATCTGGACAGATGTAGAGAGGAGCTCTCAGCCCACTGTGCTCTTCACATGCCAGAACAGTGCCAGATGGAATTGATGATGCCTGTAGGGTAGCCAGATCTCAAGACCTGGCCCTGAGTCTTCAGTTTTCATAGGTCATTTCCAGCTGAGAGACAAGAGTGCAAATTCTCCAGTTTTGATGGGCTCATCTCCAAATAAGAAGAAAGGGCTGTGTGCAAATCTCCAGCTCAGCTACTCCAACTCAGCACCAGCTTTCTTCAGTTTGCAAGATCTAATTCCTTTTTTGCTGTAATTTGCAGACTCTCCCAGCAGTGCAGTGGTTAAATGCCGGTATTGCAGCCACAACATTATGAATTTGATCCTGCAGGGCTCCAGGTTGACTAAGGAGATTTTCAGACACCTCTTGCCGCCTCTTGCCGCACAAGCAGCCTCCGGAGCAGTAACAAGGCTGCTGCACGGCAAGGGGTCCATTTTGGACAACGCCATTTCTCTCTCGGCTTCGTCCACGACTGTTGCGGCTAGCCTTGGAGGCAGCTGTGCTGTGTTTTACTCACTGACAACTTGGGCAGTTTCCTTGTGGGCTGGGGAATTGCGGGAGGAGGGAGCCCAGAAGGAGGGATCAGGGCTGTTCCTTGAAGGTGGGGAGAGGGGGCGAATCCCAGGTTTGGCTGCACAGCCTCCACATCCTCCTCCTGGGATCAGGGGCCCTGTTTAACCCTGCAGCCCCGATGCTTTCTTCTGGGCTCCCTTTGCAAGGGAGCCCAGAAGGAGGCATCAGGGCTGCGGAGTTAAACCCCTAGATTCGCTCCCTCTTCCTTGAAGGTGGGGAGAGGGGGCAAATCCCAGGGTTTGGCTCCACGGCCCCGCGTCCTCCTTCTGGGCTCCCTTTGGAAGGGAGCCCAGAAGGAGGGATCGGGGCTGCGGTGCCAAAGGGGGCATCTTCACCCTTTCTCCCCACCTTCCTTCAAGGTGGGGAGAGGGGGCGAATCTAGGGGTTTGCCACGGCGACCTCCGCTTCCCCCACCTTGGTCCCCTTTGGAAGAGCCAAGATGGAGGGAAGGGGGCTGCAGAGGCAAACTGGGCATTTTCGCCCCTTGCCTCCACGTTCGAGTCAAGTTTGACTGGAAGGTTGAAGAGAGAGGTAAATGTTGCGGCTGGCTGTATGGGGGAGCCCTGCCAGCTGATCCTGTTCGCTTTCCCAACTCACGAGGAGATCCTCGTGAGTTGGGAAACAAAGAGGATCAGCTGGCAAAGCTCCCCCAGCCAGTCAGCCAGCCAGCCAAATTGGGGGGGGGGGTGTTATACACCCAGTCGTCTTATACTCCGGAATATACGGTAATTGAATACTAAAGTTAGGATGGCCCATGCCATAGTATTTCCCATTTCTATGTATGGTTGTGAAAGCCAGACAGTGAAGAAAGCTGATGGGAAGAAAATCAACGCATTTGAAGTGTGGTGCTGGAGAAGAGTTCTACAGATACTGTGGACTGCTAAAAAGATAAATCAATGAGTCCTACAGCAAATAAAACCTGAATTCTCCCTAGAAGCCAAGATGACTAAACTGAGACTATTGTACTTTGAACGTATCATGAGAAGACATGATATAATGCTTGGTAAGGCAGAAGGCAGGAGGAAAAGGGGAAGGCCCCATGTTACAGATGGATAGACTCAATCAGGGAAGCCATGGCCCTGAGTCTGCAGCACCTGAGCAGGGCTGTTGAGGAGAGGGTGACTTGGCGGTCTCTCATTTATAAGTCAAAGTCAACTTAATGGCATTTAACAGTAAGAATCATACTGCACATTTTGTGCTGGTGCATCAAGGTTGTGTTGCCAGAAGAACTAAAATTCACAGTAATTATGTATATGGTGCACTATGAACAGGGCCTCCAGGGTGGCCTCGGGTGGCGGAAAGGCCGGGGCGGTGGCGGTGGAGGAGGAGAAGCCGGGCGGGGCCAAGGAAGGGAGAGGCGGAGGCGGAGGAGCCATTGTTGAAGAACACTTGGGAGGCTGAAATGTGTTCAGTACATCCTCCTTCAAAGCCTGTTAGTAGTTCATGAGATTTTTTTATGTTCTTATTACTCATGTTGTTTTTTAGGGTGTTGTTGGTGTTATATGCCTACAAGTAGGCTGACTTATGGCAAACCCTCATAGAGTTTTCTTGGCGAGATATATTCAGAGGAGGGTTGCCAATGCCATTGCCTTCCTTTAAGAATAGCGGGATTGCCTAGTCTTAGGGTTTGTTTAGGTTTTGTTTTGTTTTGGAGTGAAGTTTGTGGAGACTGGGCTTACCACACGGCAAAGAAAAAACGGCAGTGTAGGAGGAAGGTTCCATCTTCCATGCTGCCTTATCCCATGATATCATCATTCTTCCAGTATTCTTTCATTCCGGTCCCATGGGGGAACCAAGGTAAACCCGTGTCTTTTTGCTAATGGATTTTTCCAGTTAGCAAAAAGATGCTTTTTTACCTCAGTCCCCCACAGGACCAGAACGAAAGAACAATGATGTCATGTGGTAAAGCAGTACAGAAGATGGAACCTTCCTGCTGCACGGCCACTTTTCTTTGGAATGCAGTAAGCTATTAAGATAGTGGAACTTGTCCAAGGTGAGCCAGTGGGTTTACATGGCTGAATGAGGTTTTGAGCCCTTGTCCCATGGAATGCTAGTCCAAGGTTTGAAACTACTACAACATGCTGGTTCTCTAAAAGTAATGTATGTCAATCCTATTGTACATTTTCTTGGCAAGATTTATTTTATCGCTTCAATCATAAATGCCCCTCCCAAGCCCACCTTAATAGCCATCAGCCACATTGAGTGATGGAGGTATGTTCAGCTGCTGAAGGGGGATCACATTTCCAGACCCCTTCTACCAGAAAGCAAAGCTGCGACAACGGATTGCAACAGGGGGTCCCGCTTCTGATTTTTGTGGCCTAGAAACATCATCCTTAAGCCAAGATGAGCAGCTGAGCAGACTTCCATCATTTGTTGCAGCTGCTGACTGTTAGGGTGGGCTTGGGAGGTCAGGCCAGGAGAGGTTAGAACCTTATCAGATGTGGCAAAGATGGTGTCATAATGATGCCTAATGATCGTGAAAGGGCGCATGTACCATACGACATCATCCTTTCACAATCATTTACTGTTAAAAAGCTGTTCTATTTTACTGCTGGCTCAAGCCGTCAATAGATCGGCCGTGGCACTTTATTGCCGGCATTGCCAGCATTTGAATCCTCACGCCATTGTGCTCAGTGGATACAGCATCAATGGGCAAACACTTCTGGCTGAGATCGCGACAGCCAAGTAGGAGACCCTCTTTTTATGAAACCCCCCCCCTGTACTTGGGACTTTTAAAGTGTGCTTCTGTGCTTGTGTGTACATTTTATGTGTGTGTTTGGGTGCTTTAACTTTTAAATTTGCGGCACTCATGTCTTCTTGTGAGAATCAACGAGATTTGGAAGCCAGAACTAAATGGATCTCCGTTCATGCTCCATTACTGCTGGAGCTGTCTTTTGACATGACTCAAGGTAAGGTCTGGTAGTGGGGGTTCTTTTGCTGGCATAAAAACTTTTCAAAATATGCCAGTAAAAGAACGTTTATGAAGGGTGGTTTGACAAAGTCCTATGTTACGCATTCAAAACTAAATAGCTGAAGTGTAGAATATTAGTAATAATTTCTATTTAATTTTTTGGGGGGATACCCCAGCGTTTTATATGTAAATAGTTTTATGTGCAAATTCATAATTTGTCTCATGTCCTAGTCAGCAGAGCTATAAATCGTGAGTTATTTTGTTCACCCTTGTGAGAAAAAAAATAGAAAAGATTTTCCACGAATAAGAATATTTTTTTTAAAAAAATATGTTTTTAAATATTTGGGGGGCATTTTGGCCTAAATCTTACTCATTTTGTTTGAAAGTACAAAATACAATGGCTTTGAGAAAAATACATACTTGTGTGAAATGCAACAAAAAAAAACCCCACACCTTTTTTTTTAAACACCTATCGGTATTCCTGCTGCTATGGGGGAGTCTGTATCTCTCTTGTGCTGAAGCTAAGCATCTCACAGTAACTGGCAAACCAGTAATTAAGGATAAGAAAAATTGTGAATACTCTTTGCAGTGTATGCCTATATTCACAGCTATATGATGACACCTTGCTTAATTCTTTCAAACCTTTCCCACTTGTCACATGCCTTAAATTCCCACACTCTCGATATCTAGATCTAAGCACCCGTAACAAAACAAATGCATATTCCTTTCCCCATTTAGTAAAACCACAGACATGGGCAGTGCCAAAGGAGGAGTTTGATGTAGAATGTTCTGATATTCTATCTCTCAGATCAGTTCCACTCCCAGTGACAGCATAAGAGAGAGATAATCTTTTTTTTTTTCTTTAAACAATCTTCTTCTTCCTTTTCTATCCTCCACTCCAAGCCATGTCTTATTCTCTTCTCACATACAGGGACAAAATTTAGATGTGACAGGTTAAAACCTTTCTTTTCCAGCAAGCCTTTGGAAACTGATTTGAATAAAAATGACTTTTATGGTGCTGTACTGAAGCACAACAATCAGTGTGTATAGAGCCATTGTACTGTCTATTCTCCTTTATAGGACTGAAATATGGGTCACCTATCGCCACCACTTACAACTCCTTGAACGCTTTCATCAGCGCTGTTTAAGCACAATCCTAAATATACACTGGACTGACTATGTGACAAATGTTGCTGTCCTTGAGCAAGCAGGGATCACCAGCACTGAGGCCATGATATTGAGAACATAGCTGCGCTGGGCAGTTTCTAGGATGGAGGACCATCGCCTCTCAAAAATACTACTCTATGGTAAACTCGCCACGGGTCAGCATAAGAGGGGCGCTCCAAAAAAGCAATACAAAGACTTCCTGAAACAACATCTCAGACTCGGCCAAATTGATCACCGACAGTGGTCCGCCCTGGCCTCACATCGGGAGGCATGTAGACGCACTATCCACAATGCTGCAGCCTTATTTGAGAACTCACGCCGAACAAGCCTTGAAGAGAAATGACAATGCAGAAAAAATCACAACCCAAAAACATCACCCAAGGAGACCTTCTGCTGTGCTTTTTGCAAACGGACTTGTTTATCTTGGATTGGCCTTTTTAGTAATCAGTGCGCTTGCAGAAAGCGCGGGATGAGTCCTTCCTGAATCTTCGTTTGCGAAGGGAAACCAGAGAGAGAGAGAGAGACTGTTTCTAATCTGACTAATAGTAACATTTTAATTGGTTTTAATTCTGTGGATATTTAATACTGTTTTAAAGTATGTTTGTATGTTCTTAATTTTATGTGTTTTATTGTATTCTTTCTTTTTATAAACTGGCATGAGTCCCAGCACAGGAGAAAACCAGTATAAAAATAAAGTGATGAGTGGATGGAAATGTTTCAAAAGAAAAAAAATTATCCCTGCTTATTAAGATTATGAAAAGTTTGGGGGAAATTATCACTTTTTAAAGATTTCTTTTGGGCAAAAGTTTTTTTTAAGGGGAATATATTCATCCAAGACTGGGTAACTCAGGATATTGAATGAAGTTAGTCATTCATGTATTGCATTTTTTAAGGTGTGTATGCTGCCTTGGATCCTGTACTGGGAGAAAGTCAAGCTATGGAAGGAAGGAAGGAAGGAAGGAAGGAAGGAAGGAAGGAAGGAAGGAAGAAAACAGGACTTACCAGATTAACCTAAGCAGATAAGCATCACTGAGGCAGACCACAGTTCCATCATGTTCCTCCCTCTGAATCCACCGGTGGCTAGTTAGAGGATGCTGAGCTATCCCCACTATATCAGCCTCAGAGGCATTGTCAGCAGTGATGTGGTAGCAACTAATCCACAGTCATCCCCACAAGCAGAGTTCCTCCTCACAAGCATGCTTTGGGAGCACTACAAATAGAAAGGCTGTCCAGCTGACCCTGTTTAAAAAAATAATTGAAGGGTGGTATGAATTAAAAAGGTCCCCAGTAAGGACAAGAGAGGGGCAGCAGAACTTTGTGGAAAGTTTGTAAGGAGGGCTGGCTATTTTGGTTTTTTAAGTTGACCTTACGCATTGTATGAGCTTTATTTCCATTAAAACAGGAGTGTCTTTATTTCCCTTTTATAGAATCATAGAACCATAAAGTTGGAAGAGACCCCAAGGGCCATCCAGTCCAACTCCCTGCCATGCAGGAACACACAATCAAAGCATTCCCAACAGATGGCCATCCAGCCTCTGTTTAAAAACCTCCAAAGGAGAGTCCACCATACTCCAAGGCTGTGCATTACACAACATACATTCACAACATTGTGAGACTTTTCACATAGGCATAACTACCACAAGCTAGTGTCATTTATGACCCCCAGACCTACTGTAGACCCACTGAAGCCCTCCACCCACAGCCATTCATGCTTGAGGGAGGGGGAAGGACAGAAGCCCCTGGATATACAAAGCAATTACATTAGTGTTTTGCAAATTCTGGTCTTCCAGGTATTTTAGACTTCAGCTCCCAGAATCCCTGATCATTGGCCAAGGTGGCTGAGGCTTCTGGGAGTTGAAGTCCAAAATACCTGGAAGACTAGAGTTTGGGAATCGCTAAATTACATCATCCACTGAGATTTGCTGGGATTCTCCAGAGGTGCTGCAACAGATGATGTAATCATTTTGCATACAGCTATGGGACAGAACCAGATACTTCTTCAATCCACCCTGCACTCCTCCAACCACAAATCACTGTGGATAGTGAGCTTCAGAAGGTCTACAGTAGGTTCAGGAAGGGTTTTGGTCACTGCGGAAGGAGGAAGGGAATACCAACCTCCACAATCACCAAAAATTTGGTCGCTGCAGAGGGAGGAGGAGAATATCTATCCCCAAACCCACCAAAAATAGACATATACAGATGTAGGATGAGCTTACACCTGCCTATGCCACTAACAGGGTGCCAGCCACAGTTTCCAAGATAGCCACTCTTCCTGGAATACAAATGGCACAAGATGACATTAAAAGTTTTCTGGGTAAAACTGAATATCTGGATCAGGGTGGGAACCATGCTGCTTTCCAGATCATGTTGGACTGCAACTCTCAGCAGTCCTAGACAGCCTAGCCAAGGCTGAGGAATGCTGAGTCCAACATCAAGAAGGCCACATAATCCTCAAATGACACCTGCGGCTTGTCTACACTAGCCAAGATAATCTGGGTGCAGCATGGAATATTCTGGCCCCAGAGCTACCCTGTATCCCCCCCTCCATTACCAGTGCATTCTGTGGTTGACACCAGCCTTTGTCTTGACATGTGTCCCCACTGTGTTGCCTGCCACCGCTGCTGGTGCAAGTCGCATCCTCTGAAGCCAGAAACAAGGCACCCAGTGTTGATCACATGGCTGGGCCCCTGGTTATGACCTCAAAGGATGCAACTCATGCCAGGAGTGGCAGGCAACTGTGGATGCATGTGAAGATATCTGCCTGGTCATCATGGAGTGCACTGGGTTTTCCTGTGAAATCAAGAGCAAATGGTGAGGGTTTTTTTTACTCCATTTTAAGGATGGTTTAGCATGGGTTTGGCGCTGAATTGGTCGGAAATCGTGAAGACAGTTCACACCAGAATTGGGGACTGGGCCCTGCATAGTCTGGACTGATCGCCACGGGGATGGGGGAAGGATGTTTTGTTTGGCCAGTGTAGACAAGCCCCTGATCTAAGTTGTTTCTAGTTTGTCTTTCACCTTTGTTTGCAGATGGAAACTGTCTTGGGTCATTGGAGGAAAATGGGGACTGCATATCTTCCAAATATCCCAATTTTTCAGGAACAGCCCTAATTAATCCTCTGTCATCCCACTTTTTCAGTTGCTTTTAATATGTTCCAGTTTTTTTCTCCTCCTCCTGCTATCCCATTTGTCCTCTGCTTGCTTCCATTGTTGCAAACTGATTTCAAAGTGCAAAAGTAGCTTGCAATTAATTAACTCAGCAGGGCAGATAGAAGGGGAGGGAATGGAATTTCCCCCTTGCCTGTAGGTTCAAGCAAAAGCAAACTGCTGTAGCCACTCCTAGCTTGTGTATTCTTCCCCATTTGTACCTTTCATCATCATGGCCCCATCCCTGTGTTCTGGTTTTCATCTGTGGAATGTCAGAGGGCATGGAATTGACAACACTGCACTGAGATGGGGTTCATTCATCTCTGACTGACAGGATCCAGAAAGTGGGACTGAAGATTGTTACCCAAATTGCATGGGGTCCATGAGGAACCCACTAGTGTCCGAAATTATTATCGGAAATATTTAATTAGCTCAAATATAGCAGCGAGAAGTTGGGTAATAGAGGGATCATTGAACCTATGTATATAGGTAGTAATGGAGGAGATTAAGCCAAAACGTACAATTAAATTATCTTTGTTGGAAATTAATATCAACACAATTCACACAGACACTCAGGCTTCAGGCAATCACCCAAGGCTATCGAATATAATAGGAAGTATTTGGATAGAGGAATAGAGTAAGGGAACTGTGGATTGTACTGTACTGATCCTGCAGATCTGAGGTTGCAAATTACACTGACAACAAGGGTGTCTGGAAGACAGGATGTCAACACAGTCTGACATGAAGTTGAGAGGAAGTGGAACTGTGTGCCTGGTGACACAGACTGACAGAGTGTTGGGAGGAAAGGAATCTGTGCACAGTTAGGTGATGTTTTAGGGTGATATTCACATGTGATAATCCCCCTGAAAGGATTGGATTTTGTGTGGAATACAATGTTTCTCAGAGGTTCCCAGGACTAGACAAAGGGTACTCTGGAAAAGTTAATAAGCATTAATGGTTGAGGCATTTGGAATTGAATAGGAGCAGGCAAGGTTTATTGTTGGAAGGGGACGAGAGAAGGAAGGACCTGTTTTATAAGCATCAAGGACTCTGCTATCATTGAGTGAATTAGTGAATGACTCACCTCCAAGTGTTAATCTCTGACCTGAGTTTTTGTTTGGGGAGTTTCCAATGGCCACCTCCTTGGTCGTACGTGACTCCAACCTTGGTATTTGGGGTTCTTCATTTACATGCTAACCATGTGGAAGGCCACATTAAGCCAAATTATTAAATATTGCCAATTATTTGAAATCCCAAGATGGGGGCTATCAAGGTAGGTAACAAGATCTACTTTTCCCCCTTGGCCAGCAGCATTTGGGACTCCACCAGGTTCTCCATGATGTTCTACATGGACCATGATTTTATGAGTTCCCCACCCATCTCTGTGGGCCCTGAAATTGCTGCCAGTATTTTTCCCCTAAAAAGGGATAATCGTTACTCCTAGACACTTCTAGCTGCTCAAAGGTTCTGCATCACCACAACCACAACCAGTTTTATGAAACCAGAAAGAGGGTTTTAAACCGACCTTTAAATTAACTATCATATTCTGATCATGAACAAAAATAAGCGGTTTGATTCTTGTGACTTCAATGTTGTAACTCCACAACCTGGGGTACTCCCAAAAACCAAGAAGTACTTTCACAAAAACCCAGGAGAGCAAGGTTTGGTGTAAATATGTAGCTGAGGAATGCAAAGCATGTTGGTTCTTTAGTACAGTCTCTTATTTAATTAACTAATAGCTTAATCAATAATTTAATTTTGGAATTAAGTTAATAGATCAGGTTACTAATTCATTAAATGAGAGACTTAATTCTGGAAACTTCTAGGTGTGGCAATTTGTACAAAGTGCACACTTCTGTGCCTGGTCTTCCCCCATCTCCACACAGCTGGTGTTATCAAACTAAAATGGTTGGTTTTACAACCTTTAACCTTAGAATTATCAATCATAGCCTAACCATGAACTAAAATAAGTGATTTGTGACCTAAACCTTGTAATTTTCCTACCCTGAGGGAGTAGTTTTGCCAAAATCTAAGAGGGTAGGATTTGGGTAAAGAACCACTTCACTCTTCTCCTCCCAATTTAATTCTTACAACTAATAAATACCAAGGCTAATCCAGTGTAGTAATATATATATATATATATATATATATATATGTCTGTGAGTTGCCTCTTTTGGTGGAATGTTCCTAACTTAATTAAACCAACATTTAATTGGGTCCGATGCCTAGAGAAAAGTGGGTTATAAAGAAATAAAATAATTGATTTTAACTATGTAGTTCCAATCCCTGGATATAGACAAGCATCAAGAAATTTAAGGTTTTTATCTGTGGCCTGTGGAAGGCATCAGATCCTGTCTAATCTTGGAAACTAAGCAGAGTCAGTTTTGGGTAGTAATTGAGATGACCACGGAATACCACATGCTGTAGGTTTAATTTCAGAGAAGAACAATGCCAAATCACCTCTGTGAGTGTTCGTTGCTTAAGAGAAACCTATAAAATTCATGGGGTGGCCATAAGTCAACAGGTGCCTTGAAAGTACATACCTCTATTAATGTGAAGTTGAAGGCTTTTACAGCCGGCATCCATAGGTTTCCCATGGTTTTTTTTTCCTGGTCTGTGAGGCTGTGTTCTGGAAGAGTTTATTCCTGACATTTCACCTGCATCTGTGGCTGGCATCTTCAGAAATAAACTCTTTCAGAACAGGGCCTCACAGCCTGAAAAAAACACCACGGAATACCTCTATTACTTAGTTGCTTTGTGTCTTCAAATAGACTCTGTCTTACGGCAACCCTATTGTAGGGTTTCTTGTCAAGGTTTAGTCAGAGGAGGTTTGCTGTCGCCTTCTTCTGTTGGTAAGAGAGTGTGACTTGCCCAAAGACACCCAGGGGATTTCCATGGCTAAACAGGGATTTGAACCCTGGTCTCCCAGATCCCTAATCTAACATGCAAACTGCTACACCACATACACTCTCACTTCTACAACAGAAGTAAGGCATTCCATATTACCTGTTGCATTGTACTTGGTCCCAGAACAGTAGGAGAGGATAATTGGAATAGATTTTATCAATGTGAAATAAAAATATTTGTGATTTATTGGCTACTGAAAGATTGTGATATCTGTGTTGCATAACAGCCACGTTTGCCAAGGATGTGGAACATATTTGTGCAATCAATCTGTTTGCTCCTGCAGTCAATTGTGCAAGTGATACAGTGTGTCAAATTGATTTTGTGTTTCAGGCTGCATTACTAGTTGACATTTTAACCCAGGTATTGTTTAACCCAGATGATTGTGTACTGTTTTAGATTCATTGTTAGCTACCTTGAGTCCCTATATTGGGAGAAAGGCAGGAAATAAATGAATGAATGAATAAATAAATAAATAAAGGCTATTATCATATAGACAGATAAGTATTTGACTTGTGTTACACGTTTAACACAAGATAACCCTGAGATGCACACCCCTAGGATCCCCTTAACATCCATATCAAGTCCGACGTGTCTAGATTTCACCATCTTGATGTTATTGTAAAGAAATACACACACATATTTATTGCTGGCCTAGCAAGTAAGGACTGGCAAGATGGGGAAGATGTCCGTACTTGAGAACGCACACACCTGAGGACGGCAGAAAGTCAGCCACTGCCAAGACTGGACTAGGGGATTACCAGACCTAAAGCTGGATGGTACTTCCTTTCCCCAGCTGTTGTGTGTATACAGAGATACCTGCCTGTCACCAAAATGGCATCCCCAAACTCCAAGGGTCTCCTTAAATTGTCTGTCTTAGAGTTGGCCACCAGTTTGCTTACCATTCAAGATGGCCTTTCTTTCAGATCAGCAAATCTTGGACAGAACATCCATAAAAACCTGAGGGGGGGGGGTTGATTGTTATAGGTCTCCTGGAATCTGGCAGGGGGGTGCTCCATGCCCATCCTTGCAAGGCCCTATACATAAAGGCTGAAAATCCAGGCAAATCAGGGCACCTTGTTGCATGCAGGCAAATCCATCACAGAAACGGAATGGGGGGGATCTATCAATGGCTTCTCCCGTCAATAAAAAGCAGTGCCCATGGAACGGCAGCAGAACAGGTCATAACGAGGGGGGACGACATCATCTGATAAGGGAGCCCTTTTGCGATCTCCTGGCGTTTCTGTAATGCCACTTTTGACGCTTCTGATAATCTTCTAAATTTCAGTTCTGAGCAACAAACTTGTATGATATGCTTGCTGGATTACTGTGCCAATAAAGTTTTCTGTTTAACGCTGAAACTGCTGGTCATTGCGGAGATTATCAGAAAGGCTTCTAAAAATATTTTTGTCCCACTATATTTTAAAGCATAAGTATCCTGGAATAATAATACTTCTTATCACACTTTGCTATAATCACAAGAAAGAGCTGCCCCAGAATTTTGGCAACATGACCGCTCATGCTCCCACGTTTTCACATGGACAAGACTTTGGTGGTTCTCATAAGAAGACATGAGCACACTTAAAAGTCTAAAAACACCTAAATTAACAAACAAAACAAACACACACAAGCACTGAAACATACTTAAAAACTTGCCAGCAAAACAGGAAGGTTCATAGAAAGAGTGTCCCATACCTAGTTTTCACATTCTCACTCAGACGTTTTCTGGCGAGGACTGCCCATTGACACTAAAATCACACCAGCAGAATGGGGTGCAGTTTTGCACAGAAGCAATACTGTGAAAAAATGTCATGGGATATCAATTAGCGGCTTGGCCCACTAATAAAAAAGCATGCCCTTTTGACGGCAGCAGAATGTGAGGACGACAATGTTGTGCAGTAGGGGAGCCCTTTCACAGTATCCTGACAAAACTATCATGCCATATTTGCCGCATCTGATAATCTCCTGTGTCTGGGAATGCAGGTAAATGACAAACTCGTACTTGGGACAAAAAATGCCTGGAAATCACACATAGCCTTCGTGTAGGCCTTCAGGGTCACTGGAGCCACTGATTTCAATACTCCCTCTATGATCATTTGCTCCCAAGTAGCCATATCTCCTCTGGGGAAGGGACTCAGGCAGGCCAGGGTGGGGAAACTCTCTTCCTGAAAGCGAGACAACACATCTGCAATATTGCTTTCCAAACCTGGAACGTAGTATGCCGAGAAGGAGATTTTAGAATGGCAGGCGTTCCCAACCCTTTCAGACTTGGATGTTTTCTGTTTAACAATCCTGACCAGGCAGGTTGTTGTTGTTGCTGCTGCTGCTTCTTCTTCTATTTTCAGAGCCAGAATAAAGGAGTTGTAAAGTACAATTTGAAAGAAGACAATATAGGAAACTCATGAAAAAGAATACTGCATATCATTGAACATTTTTTGAAGCTCACTGGCTCCTCCGTCAGTTGCTGTTGCTGTTAACTGCCCTTGAATCGGCCTCAACTCATGGAGACCCCATGGATAAGGCATCTGCAAGACCCCCTGTCCTCAACCACTTTGCTCAGGTCCTGCAGGTTCCGGCCTGTGTCTTCTTTGACTGAGTCTATCCACCTAACCCTAACCCTAGTGTGTGGTCTTCCTCTCTTTCTTTCCCCCTTCACCTTACCTAGCATTATTGACTTTTCTAGTGAGCTGTTCCTTCTCATGATGTGTATGAAGTATGGCAGCCACAATTTAGTCATCTTGGCTTCTAATGAGAGTACAGGCTTATAGAATCATAGAATTGGAAGATACCACAAGGGCCATCCAGTTCAACCCCCTGCCCTGCAGAAATACACAATCAAATCATTCCCGATAGAGGGTTATCCCCCCTCTGTTTAAAAACCTCCAAAGAAGGAGACTCCACCACACTACAAGGCAGTGTATTCCACTTCCAAATACATCTTACTGTCAGGAAGTGCTTCCTAATGTTTAGGTGGAATCCTTTTCCTGTAGTTTGAACCCATTGCTCCGTGTCCTGGTCTCTGGAGCAGCTTAAAACAAGCCTGCTCCATCCTCAGTATGACATCCCTTCAAATATTTAAACATGGCTATCATGTCCCCTCTCAACCTTCTCTCCTCCAGGCTAAACATGCCAAGTTCCCTAAGTCTCTCCTCATAGGGCATGGCTTCCAGACCTCCCACCATCCTGGTCACCCTCCTCTGGACATGTTCCAGCTTCTCAATATCATTCCTGATTTGTGGTGCCCAGAACTGGACACAGTATTCCAGGTGAGGGCTGATCAAAGCAGAAAACAGTGTCACTATTACTTCCTTGATCCAGACACTATACTCCTATTAATGCAGCCTAGAATTGCATTGGCTTTTTTAGCTGCTGCATCACACTGCTGACTCAGGTTCAGCTTGTGGACCACATAGACTCCTAGATCCTTTTCGCATGCACTTCCATCAAGCCAGGTGTCACTCATCCTATATCTGTGCATTTCATTTTTACTGCCCAAGTGTAGTATCCTACATTTTTCCCTGCTGAAATTCATTTTGTTAATATTGGCCCAGCTTTCTAATCTGTTGAGGTCATTTTGGATTCTGATCCTGTCCTCTGGGGGATTAGCTACCCCTCCTAATTTGGTGCCATCTGAAAATTTGATAAGCATACCCTCTATGCCCTCATCCAAGTCATTGATAAAGATGTTGAATAGCACTGGGCCCAGGACAGAACCCTGTGGCATCCCACTGGTCACTTCTCTCCAGGATGAAGAGTAGCCATTGGTGACTACCCTTTGGGTTCGGTCAGTCAACCAATTACAAATCCACCTAACAGTTGCATTGTCTAGCCCGCATGTTACTAACTTTTTTGCAAGAATATCATGGGGGACCTTGTCAAAGCCTTACTGAAATTAAAATGCACTACATCCACTGTGTTCCCTTCAGCTATCAAGTTTGTAACTCTGTAAAAAAAAAAGAGATGAGATTAGTCTGGCATGACTTGTTTTTGAGAAATCTATGTTGACTTTTAGTGATCATGGCATTCCTTTCTAAGTGGTTCAGTTCTCCTCTTTCCTTGAGATGCTGTCTAATATGAATCTAATATCGCAGAGGATAGGAAAATTATTCAAAATGACCTTGATAGCCCGGAGAGCTGGGCAAAAACTCACAAAATTAATTTCCACAGGGATAAATGTATGGTACTACATTTAGGCAGGAAAAATATAAAAGGCACAAATACAGGATAGGTGACACCTGGTTTGAAAGTAGTGCGTGTGAAAAGGATCTAGGGTAAACCACAAGCTAAACATGAGTCAATAGTGTGATGCAGCAGCCAAAAAAGCCAATGCAATTTTGGGCAATACAACAGGAATATAGTGTCCCAATCGAGGGATGTATTACTGTCACTCTGTTCTGCTTTAGTCAGACCTCACCTAGAATACTGTGTCCAGAGCAGTGCACCAGAGTTCAAGAAGGATGTTGACAAGCTGAAATGTTTCTAGAGAAGGTAAAGGTGATCAAAAGTCTGGAAACCAAGCTTTATGAGGAAAGACTTAGGGAGTTGGTTATGTTTAGAGAAGACTGAGAAGTGACATAGTAACTCTTTAAATATTTGAAGGGATGTCACATAGAACAGTGCCTCTTAACCCTTTCTTTACCAGGGACCTTTTAATTATCTTTGTTGTCGTGGACCCCCAAGATTTAACTCAAGATTTAAAACCATAAAAATAATACCTCATAATAATAATGAAAATATAATTACACCACCCATTAAACCTTCCCTCAGAGGCACTGGAGTGGGAGGGAAGACTTTTCTCCTGCTTCTTCCTGCAAGTTTGTGGCTGGAGTGGATTGAATGGCAATGTGCAGGCCAAGCCAGTGTCATGTCTCTGGTATTAATTAGCATTATTAGGCCTGATAGTCATGCTAGAGATTTGACATGAGTAAAGTGCATCATGGGAGCTGCTAGTTGGGGCTGGAATGTGGTGGTTGATATCTGCAGGGAAACTCAAGGTCATTCCCCTGAGAAAGTCTAGGGAGGGAGAGCATGGCACAGACAGTCCCAATTATCCAGGTGGCTGGGGGGGGGGGAGTTAAGTGAAATTTACAGAATATACTAATGCTGTGTTTTGGCACCTTTTGCCTCAGATCTGTCAATGAGCTGGTGCCATGCATATTGAATGCCTTGCAATAAAGCATTGAAATAAATGTCTGTTGTTTGAGTGATTGGATGTTGATGGGGTTCGTCACAGCCAACCAGCCAGCCTTTGCCTTGGCTCCTGTCACATGGCCACTACACTGCAGGGAGGAGATCGGCTGAGCAGCCTTCAAGCCTTGCGGACCACCTGTGAGGACATCGCAGCCCCCTGGAGGTCCCCAGATCACAGGTTAAGAATCATTGATGTAGAAGATGGAGTCAGCCTGTTTTCTGCTGCTCCAGGGACTAGAAAACAAACCAGTGGATTCAAATAATAAGAAAAAAGATTCCATCTAACATTTGGAAGACATTTTTTTTCCTGTAGGAAAATTGAGCCCTGGTGGCGCAGTGGTTAAATGCCAGTACTGCAAGTCACCACGTTGCAAGTTCAATTCCAGCGGGCTCCAAGGTTCACTCAGCCTTCCATCCTTTCGTAGGTCGGTAAAATGAGTACCCAGCTTGTGGGGGCAATTGGCTAACACACATTGGAAACTGCTTAATGCAGTTAGATGTGTTAAATAGCTATTGCTTAAGACAATTTGTAAGCCGCTCTGATAGCCTTGTGGCTGAAGAGCGGGTTATAAATAAATAAATAAATAAATAGCTGTTCAATAGTGGAAGATATTACCTTGGAGGGTGGTGGACTCTCCTTCTTTGGAGGTCTTTAAACAGAGGTTGGATGGACATCTTTCAGAAGTGCTTTAGTTGTGTGTTCATGCATGACAGGGGGTTGGAATAGATGTTCCTTGTGTTCTCTTCCAACTTTAAAAATTTATGATTTGATGAAGCCCCAAACCCCTCTCTTGTCAGAGTTCAGTGATCTTTTGAGGAAGAGCCAGCACCATCAGGGCTTCAGATTATTTTACAGTAGTTGTGACAGGCAAACATGCCAAAAGAAACAAATTTAGATTGCTTTCTCTTCTTTTTGAAAACGTAGTCCCCATATATAAGATGACAAACAGCCCAAGTTAGGATTTCCCTGCCTCCTATCAGTCAGTTAGTATCCTGACCTTCCTCCAAATACTGCTCAAGGTATCTAACAGCAATAATTAAAAAATAATAAAATGTATGAAAGCATAAAGCAATAAAATGAAAAAATGAAAAACATTTTTTTAAGGTAGGCTAAGCATGCCAAATGCAAAATGATTACATCATCCACTGAGGTCCTCTATTGGTTGGAGTGGATTACATACTCATTCCGCATCTGGCTACAGAGACATAGCCAGATGTGTCTACAATTCCCCCCCCCCCAAAAAAAACCACGCGCACACACAGGAGATTGTAAAATGACCAAATTAAACCATTACCAGGATGACAGGAGATTGAGAAAGCTTCCCTTTCAGACGTCATCATCCCTATGTCGTTATGCTACCATGCCCCTTCCATTCCACCAGCAGTTCTTATTCACGGGCTAAGCTGTGAATTGACCCATTGTTCCATTTCTGTAATGGAATGATAGGTGAGTGAAAAGGTGCTCCATTATGCTGGTGTGATGCCAGCATCACTAGGAAGCCTGTGCCGAACACTTCTGGCTGTGATCAGGACAATGAGGTAATTGACACACTTTTTTTTACCCTCCCCAGGTTACCTTTTTAAAAGTGTGTTTAGGTGCTTGGTTAATTTTTTTACAGTGTATTTTTCTTTTTAACTTTGAATTTCCCATGTGCTTGTCCTCTCATGAGAACAGCCCCGGGTTTCCTTTCCAGGAAGTGAAAGCAGCTCCGTGAGCAACAAAGGTAAGTCTGGGGGAAAAAATAAACTGCTACAGGGACAGGAGTGGGGCGGGAGAGGAGAGAGTGAGATGGGAACACTATACAATTGTCCCTCCATATCCACAGATTTGGTATTCATGGATTTAAGTATTCACGGCTTGAAAATATTCTTTAAAAAATTTAAATCGAAAAAGTAAACCTTGATTTTGCCATCTTGTATAAGGGACACCATTTTGCTATGCCATTGCATATAATGGGACTTGAGTATTCACTGATTTTGGCATCCACGGGGGGTCCTGGAATCAAGCCTCAGCAAATATGAAGGGACAACTGTAGTTGTGGTGGATCAGTGACCTCTAACTGAAATATATCATTCTTTACTCACCTTTAACAAATAAGGTATTTGAAGAGTGAGTGAACAGTGCATTTGTTGATGGGAGTAGAAAGAACAGAAAGATGTGAGTGAGTAAAAAAAAATGAATTGAAGAAGTCCTAAGATGAGCTCCCATGCTTTGGAACAGCAGTTTCAGAGAAGGGCAACAAGGATGATAAGAGATATGGAGAACAAAATGGGCGAAGAAAGATTGAGGAAGTTGAGCATGTTCAGCCTGGTGAACAGAAGACTGAGGTGTGACATGACTGAACTCTTTAAATATCTCAAGGGCTGACAAAGAGAGGAGGAGGTTTGCTCTTTTCTGTCCCAGGGGGTAGGACCAAGGCTAATGGTTTTAAGTTACAGGAGGGTATGTTTAGATTGAACATTAGAAGGAACTTCATGATGGTTAGAGCAGTTCTTCAATGGAACCAATTGCATAGAGGTGGTGGGCTAGACAGCTAGACAGCTACCTACTGCCTATTGGCTAGACAGCTACCCACTGGGCTGTCTAGCTGGATTTCCTACATTGAGAAGTGGATTGGAATAGATGCCTTATGGGGCCCTTTCCAACTCTGTTTCTATAATTCTATAATATGATGGTTCTGAGATGTGTTAGACTCCCACTATTCCCAGACAACAATCTTATTATGGGCTTTGTAATCCATGTCAGAGAAAATGCTAGTTTGGATGAAAGCAACTTTAAAAGGATAAAAAGAAACCAGTAGCAAAACGTGCTCCACTAAAGAAGTCAACAGTGATTACCTCCATGCCATTCTCTGTAAATCTCATGGTCTGACCAATCCTAAAAAGATTTAAATGAGTTAATAGGCAATACCGCAATTAATTAAGCAACATCAGTTGTTAAGTGTTTCCAGTACTGGATCAATTGCCGAATTTCTAACATTTAACATTATTGAATTAATTTTCAAACCTAACGTACCAAGCTCTGGAGGGAAGGGGAAGCAGAAGAGACCCCCATCCCATCCACAGATTTCAGTCTGCTGTCATAAAGAAAGGAACTCCTTCAAGTATCAAGGTGCCAAGACATTGAGGGCTTCAAATCTCATCATTTGCACCTTGAATTCACATTGGAAGCATATAGGCAGTTGGTGGAGCTCTCTGAGGATTTGGTCTACATAGTGTTCCCGTCAACAATGTTGTTGATGCATTTTGCACTCACTGGAGCTTCAGGGTGTTCTTCAAGGGCAGCTCCACATACAGCACATTACAGTAATCTAATCTGGAAGATATCAGTCACAGTCAACCACATCTGATTGTGTATTCCTGCATGGCAGGGATTGAACTAGATGGCCCTTGTGGTCTCTTCCAACTCTATGATTCTATGATTCTAGTTACGGTAGTTCATATTTCTGAGTCCAAGATCCATTTTGAATCTGACAAGAACATCCAGCAGAATCCTTTGCTATTCTGAAATAGCGATGTGATTCGTCACTGAGGGGCTTACTGTACTCTGAAGTAAAACAGCAGTGCAGCAGTGAGATTTCATCTTCCATGCTGCCTTACTGCACAATGTTGTCATTCTTATATTCTGGTCCTGTGGGAGGCTGAGGTAAAACCACATCTTTTTGCTTACCAGAAAAAAACATTAGCAAAAAGACATGGTTTTACCTCGATCTCCTACAGGACCGGAAGGGAAGAACACTAGAAGAATGACAATGTCATGCAGTAAGGCAGCTCTGAAGACAGAACCTTCCGGCTGCACAGCCATTTTACTTTACAGTGTGGTAAGCCACTAAGTTTCTTCTCAACTGTAGCAATGAGTGATTTCATTAGTTTTCTTCCCACTTGTTAGAAAGGCTTCAAAATCATGCGGTTTTTGAAGGCAATTTGCAATTTAGAACTTATTCTGAAAAGAAAAAAAAATCCCATGTGGGTGTTTTCTGCTCAAGAAATAGCATTTCCTTCATGGAAAATAATATTTCAATGCAGAAATAGTAACTCCTGAGCAGAAAATGTTGTTTACTGCACAAGAAATGCTGTAATTAGGGATTTATTCACCATAAAATTTGCACATGGTTGATTTGCACAGAAAACAGTATTTTCTGCACAGGAATTAATATTTCTGCATTAAAATATTTTCCATGCAGAAAAGGCTATGTTTGTTTTAACTGTTGTAAACTGCTTTGAGTCCCAAATTGGGAAAGGGGCAGGGTATAAATAAACAGGAGGAGGAAGAAAGTCATGCCCATATGATAATAAAGCCTATACCTAAAACTCTACTAAATGGCTTGGGTCCAACTTATCTCCAGAACCGCCTCCTCCCATACAATCCTCTCCGCGTACTCTGATCCTCTGGGAGGAATCTGCTTCAGCCACAAAAATCTAGGCTGTCTGCAACCTCCCAGAGGGGCTCTTCAGTAATCGCCCCCAAATTGTGGAATGGCCTGCCGAATGAGATCCGTCAGCTGACGAGCTTGAGTAGCTTTAAAAAAGCACTAAAGACGGATCTCTTTCGGCAGGCCTTTCCTGATTAGATCCCAGCCTCAGGAACTCAGTCTCCTGGCTTTTTAGAAATTATGTATATATTTGTTTTTAATGTGTTTTTTAGTTAGAAGGTTTTAATCTTATTGTGTTTAATGTCTTTTTATGGGGGAGGGTGGGGGTGGGTGGTGTTTTTAGTCATTATTATAATGTTTTAATTGTTGGAAGCCGCCCCGATTGTTTTTAGCAGAGGGGCGGGGTATAAATAAATATTATTATTATTATTAATATTATTACTAAAGGCCATACTCTAATAGAGGTCACTCCCAGGATGTGGAGCATATTGTATTGGTTATTCCTAGGAAAACATCCCAACAAAGAAACCTTGCATTACTTTATGCCTCTGTAGTGAAACCAGTTTCAACTGAAGCAGGATGCCCCTGGAGTCAGACGGGTTTTGGACTCCTCTATACAATTATTTGCGGTGATTAGAAGTGATGCTGGCTCCCGTCCAGAGAAAAGAAATATCCTCTGCCTGTTTCAAATCAATTAACTCAGCCGTACCCATCTTAAATCCCATTGACTCCACCAAGATCTGAACCCAATTGGCTTTCTTTAAACTGGCACAGCTGGGCAGGGTGAGATGGGAGGGCCAGCCATATACTTGAAATCCTTAGATTTAGGGCACCGTCAGCCTACACCCCAGTTTACACAGCTGAATTTGTGAATTCAGAAGGCACTGGTGAGTCATGATATCAAAGGTTTGCCTGTGAAGTTTCACTCTTTAACGGGTTGCTCACACATGGAATCAAGGCTGAGTCTGAATATTCCACTCATTCTACTGGAATGTGAATTGCCCCATGGCGTTCTGTTGTATTATGCTGGAACACACCCATCTCATCTGATTTCCAAACTAAACAGGGTTGGGTTTCATTAGTATTTAGATGAGATACCACCAGGGAATACCAAGGATCTTTAGGTAGGGCTACATAAAAATCCTGCCTGCAACCATGGAGAACTGCTTATGATTTCTTTGAATGTTGGCATACTTACTCACCAAAGCAGACTTCTGTCTTTGGTTTTGGAACTCTGAGCAGAAAAGCAGGTTTTGGAAGCAGCCAAGAAAATAATGTTTGCCCACACCCACACCTACCTTCCATATACCACCCTGAGGCCACCTGTTTTTGGAAGCTAAGCAGCATCAGGACTTGGGTGAGGAACTGTGATGGAAACCCTAACCAGGCTGACCCCACAGTTCCAGCCGTAAGGTTCCTATCACTCACCTTGCTCTTTTACCTTCAGGGTCCCTCCCTGGATCTGATATTCCGGCTTCAAGGTGATCCCTGTCTTGGACAAATGGCTCTGATGATCAGTGGGTTCAATGTGGAAAAGTGTGAACTGATTAAGGAACAAAAAAGGTACAATGTTTGCATAAGGGAAGTGCCATGTTCCTAAAACACCAACAAGATACCAGCCATTGTTCTTACACAGATAACAATTTCTTTTCTGCAGCTCCTGTAAGATTTCTGCATAATGATTTAATGCAGTGGTTCTTAACCTGTGGTCCACAGACCCCCAGAGGGCCACAATGTCCTCACAGCGGTGCCATGAAGGCTTGAAGGCTGCTCTGCTCACTTCCCTTCTGCCACCCCAGTGGAGCAGCCACATGACAGGAACCAAGGCAAATGCTGCCTGGCTGGCTGGCTTGGCTTGTGCATTGCCATTCAATTCGCTCCAGCCACAAACTTGCAGGAAGAAGCAGGAGAAAAGTCTTCTCTCCCCCTCCAGTGCCTCTGAGGGGAGGTTTAATAGATGGTGCAATTGTATTATTATTATTATTATTATTATTATTATTATTATTATTGAGTTGCATCTTGGGACTCCTCGCCAACAAAAGATATTTAAAGGGGTCCCTGGTAAAGAAAAGATTAAGAGCCACTGATTTAATAGAAATGATTTTTTTCCACAGAAAAGTCCCCAAATACCACCACCCCAAAAAACCCACACCAAAACCCTCACCCAAAAATGCAAGGAAATTCTCATAATTTACCCAATGGAGAGGGATGTTTGAATCCCTTTGTTCTTGCATGCAAGAAAGAAAGAAGTAAAGATCATGGAGATTATCAGATGCAGTAAAAACCACGTCAGAAGATCGCGATGAGAACAGGAAGGGACGACATTGTCAGATGACGACACCCTTTAGCATCCTGGGGATGTAGCATGGCCGTGAGTAAGGCATCGCTTTGTATTGGTGGCTTGTCCCCATCAATGAAAAAGGGAAGCCTCGAATGCTCAGGGAATGACTGGGAACACGGGTGTCTGATAATGTTGCCCTTTCTGTTCTTGTTGTGATATTCTAATGCAGTTGGGCATCCGCTTTTTTTGATGCAGTTGGGGACATGGTTTTTTGCCGCATTCCCAGGTGTCTGATAATCTCCTTACTCTGTGGTGCAGATCTTGGTGCATTACATAGACAGGCTTTCTATAATTTTCTGAAGTCCATTGTAGGTTTCCCCTTTGTCTGGGCTGCTCTGTAAGAGAAAAATATGAAATTAAATGAAGGGACAGGAGGTTTAGCATAGGACAGTTAAAGATTAGTGTAGGTTCCTATCTGTTGAAGGGTCTAAAAAGTCTTATGAATTGTAAGGATCTACTGCCATCTACTGGATTCATCCTACATATGGATGGAGAAGAAATTCATAGAATGTTGCATCTTCTGGTTGGTTTCACCACAATATGTACTTTAGATCTTGCTTTGTTGTTGTTGTTGCTGTTGTTATTGTTGTTGTTGTTTCCCACTTTCCCCAAAAAATTGGGACTCAAAGTGGCAATGTTTTATGGTCAACATAGCAACAATGTTCTATGGTCAACCCCATACCCTCCAGCTGTTCCAATTTGGCAGGGCCAGCACTGATAAATCCTCTCTTGTCTCATGTTCTCGACAAATTTTGAAATGTTCCATTTTCACTCTCTTCCTCTTTCCCACTTTGTCCTCAGCTTCCTTCAGTCACTGAAAACTTGAGTTCAAAGTGCAAAAGTAGTTTGCACTCATTTAACTCAGCAGGGGGGAAGAGGAGAGGAAGGGGCGGAGTCTTGCCCTTCCCAGTAGGCTCAGGCAAAGGAAACTGCTGAAGTTCCTCTCCTAGCTTGTCTTCCTCATTAATACCTTTTGCCAACTTGATTGTACTTGAATGTTGCTTGGCCACACATGTCTCAGTTTTCATCTGTGAAGTGTTGGAGGGTATACTACCCCTGCCATTAAAAATAAATAAAATGAAGATGCTATATTTAGCTGCTGAAGAGAGGAATCCCAACCTGAAGGAAGTAGACTTTATGGACATTATCACACAAGGCTGAAATCATGCGATTATGACGGGATAGTAGCATGAATGGGTCCCCATCGTCACATGACATTGTTGTCCTCCTGTGTTCCATCCATGCTCCACCCATTAATTTGGCACCACTTTTCATTGACAGGCAAAACCATCAATAGCCCTCAATATCGCTCCTTCCTTCCTTCCTTCCTTCCTTTTTTACAGTATTGATAAGCGTGTGATAATCACGTCCTGCTGTAACCACAGAATTCCAGTGTGAATGGGCAGTCTGCTTTTGGAGCTTTCATTTGCACCCCATTTCTTTTCCCCACACTTCTTTTCCTTCCAATAGAAAGCAATGTTTTAAGTCCTTTCTTTCCAACCACACTTCTTCCCCCCCCTCCCCCAGACTTCTTTTCCTTCCAACAGAAAGCCAGGTTTTAAGATCTTTCTTTCTCACCCCACTGAAGTAGCACCTATCTCATCCATGGAAATAAGAGAAAGTTTATCTTAAAGGCATATGTCCCTGCCAGTCACTCTGTCATTTGAAGGCAATGTGATGACAAGTGTTACTATAGTGCAAGCTTCAATCCCATTCTTAAATCACTAGTGGTGATCATACGATAATTCCATGGTGCTAGTATCGCGTGATTATGGTGGCGTGTGGTAATTACTGTAATCATGTCACTACGTTTCTGCTTTTCTTCATTACGGAGTTATACAGTTTTTAGATGCTTGTCTGATAACATCCTATATTATTTTACATTGGAAACAGATTTTCTGAAGGTTTATTCCCTCCTACACAAGGTAGAGCAATCTAAACTGACTCCTACTGATATGGGGGTTATCTACACTGGCCAAATACCCCAGCTTGCCCGTGTTCCAGAGCCCTGTAGTCCAATGAGACAGGACATTTACCCCAATCTGCCCCCAAGCAGTCCAAATAACCTCTGGTGCAGATACGGGACTGGAATTGGGGCAAGCTGGGATAGGGCCCAATAAAGCAATTTGAAAAAAGTACCTGTTTTAATCCAGTTTATCTAGGAAAAACCCACGTATGCAGAGCAGCCCATCCAGCCTGCCACTCATTGCTACCGCCATCATCTCCCTGCTGGAAGCAGTCACATGTTGTGGGACCCCTTGCATGGCTTCATCATCAGTGGAAAAAATGGCAGTGGTGGCTTGAGTGATGGACAGGTATCCTGTTTGGCCTGTTTTCTCCAAGAAATGGGGGTGGGGGGAATGGGCCAGCCCTGAAGTCAGGATACATTGGCAGGGAGGTGACCTATCCTACTTAGTGTAGATGAGCTCATGTTTTGCCCATTATAATACCTAAACGTATCTCCAGACCTATCAGTACAAAGGCTTCCTAAGACTTCCACTGCAAAGAGGCCTAAGGCATCTCAAAGGATAGAGAGAGAGAGATCCAGATCTCCAAAAGAAGTACTTTGTGGCTACACAGGGAGAAGAAACATTTAATCACTCTTCTTTTACTACTTTTGCTCCAGGTCAACTCATGTCCATAGTGGGCTGGCTTAGCCTCTCTTTCTTCATGGACTGCCTCTAATACCTCAAGAAAACAAGATGCAGACCTGTGACTCAAACACCATCACTTTTCTTTCCATGCATGAATTTTTTTTAGCTATATTGGCCTGATGAAGAAGCCAGTGGGCTTTGAGAGCAAGCTGACGGACTTTGCAGTTTACGGTTGGCTAATAAAGGTGTCACCACAATGTGTACTTTGGATTTTGGATTTAGTTTTATGGCCAACATGGTTATCCCTGCATATCCTGCAGATAGATAGATAGATAGATAGATAGATATTTCCCACTGAATTCTCATTTCTATGTGGAAAGGGCAGTTTCATATCTGAGGCTGCGAAACAAAGCAAAACACATCTTACTTTGGAAATCTGTACATTTGTTGAGTTTGTACTGCATTTGGAGAGCAAACATTCACATAAACCCATGCATACCTTCAAAAAAATGAGCACAACTCAAGATTCAAACATCATCATCATCAATTTATTTCTATAGCGCCATCGCTGTACACATTGCTTTACAAGCAAAAGAACAACACAATTCCCTGCCTTCAGGCTCACAGTCTAAAGGCATGGCACACAAGGAAAGAGAATTGCAGTGGAAGATGGAATTATGTCCAACATAAACTGCCTCTTCTTCTCTCCCTCCAAGGCCAGGGCAGGAGCAGTTGGGATAGGGGGAGGTCCCTTCATCTGCTTCTGGGCCTAGGCCCTAGGGCAGCAAAGAACAGACTCTCTGTGACAGCCCTTGAGATATTTAAAGAGGTCAGTCATGTCAACCCTCAGTCTTCTCTTCACAACACAGAACATGCCCAGCTCCTTCTACCTTTCCTCATAGATTTTATTCTCCAAATCTCTTATCAACCTTGTTGCCCTTCTCTGAACCTGCTCCAACTTGTCAAAATCCTTCTTTAAAGGAGGCACCCATAACTGAATGCAATACTCCAGATGAGGCCTGACTAGTGCAGAATGGAGTGGGACTATTACTTCCCTTGAATTGGAAACTATGCTTCCATTAATGTAGGCTTCTTTGCTGCAGCATCACACTGGTGGCTCATGTTCAGCTTATAATCAATAATAATCCCAAGGTTCTTTCTGCATGTAGTACTGCTGAGCCAAGTATTCCCCATCTTATACCTGTGCATTTGGTTTTTGTGGCCTAAATGTAGAGTTTTGTATTTGTCTCTATTGGATTTCATTTTATTAATTTTTGCCTAATTTTCTAGTTTATCTAGGTCCTTTTGAATTATGTTTGTAATGTGTTAGCCATCCCTCCCAATTGTGTGTCATCTGAAAATGTGATAAGGATTCCCTCCACCCCATCATCTAAGTCATTGGCATATATGTTGATGAGTAATAGCCATAGGATAGCACCCTGCAGCTCCACTTGAGAGCTCCTTCCATTTTGATGTGCAGACATTGATGATGACTCTTTGAGCATGGTTTTCCAAGCAATCACAGATCCATGTGACACTGTTTTCATCTAGTCCACATTCAATTAGTTTGCTAATCAAAATATCATGGAAGGACCTTGCCAAATGTTTTGCTGAAATCCAGGGGGTCATTTACACAGCAAAATAAATCCTCAAAGAATGCAACAAGAAGCCTGATAGTTCCCATGCATTTCGAAGCAACAGTGCCCTTTTAGAAGGAGGGGGTGCAAAAAAACCATAAGTCGCGCAGTATCAGCTTTCGCTAGTTTTCCAGACTTTTTTGATTAAGTTCTCAAAAATGCGCATAATTGGTCATGGGAACTAACCATCGTGTAAACTGGCATCGACCTTTTCGACCTGTGAGCAGAGCTGAATCCTGATTGGATGGAGTGACCATTGTGCTTTATCCGAATAGACTGAGGGGTTGGAGAGAAGAAATTCACCCTTCTTCTGCTTGCAGCCCACTTTGGAAAATCAGCTCTGAGCCCTTCCTGTCTGTTTCAAAGGAAGGCTTTGAGGGTTGGGAAGATGATCAGGGACTAGCCCCTGCTTCACTGGTGTGTCCGTGTGTATGTGTGTGCATTTGTGTGTGCAGGGAAACAGCCGATTGTGTGTTCGTCCTTTTGTTTGTTTGCCCTTCCCTTCACTTGCTTCTGCGGTGTGTGTTTGTGTGTGCGTGCATGAAGGGAAGGGAAGGAGATTGCTCCACCATGCTTTTGCTTATTCGTCCTTTCATTCACTCCTTTCTTTACAGAAGCATTTCCGGGGAAGACAGGGGAAGTTGACAGATCGCTCTTTCGATCTTTTGTTTGTTTGTGCTTTTCCTCCTTTCATTATTTATGGTCTCCATGACCCCTTCCTTTCTCCCTCCCCGCCTCCTGCCTGGCTTTAATCATCTGGAGGCGATCCCCCCCACACCTTTGCCTGTGTAAACTAAGAAAAACCCAAACTGGCTGCATCAGGCTGCATCTTCTGAATAAGCCAGAATTCGTGTGATTTATGCGCTCCTGATGCGAAAGAACAGTAATCCGGAATCTCGCGAACTTTTTCCTGTCGTGGAACCGGCCCCCAGATAAATGACATCCACAACGTTCCCACTATCTACTAAGCTAGTGACCTGATTGAAAGAAGATTTAAGTTTAGGATTGGTTCTTGACAAACCCATGCTGGCTCCTACTGGTCATTACATTGTTATGAAGATACTTTCAGACATCAAGATACTTGCAGACAGACTCCTGCATAATCCATTCGAATATTTCTCCTTCTAACTAGTCAGAAGTTGCTGACAGGCTGACTAGTCTGTAGTTTAGTGGATCTTCCTTTTTGCCTTTTTGAAGAGAGGGACAATAGGCATGTCTACTCAGGCAAAATACCCTGTCTTGCCCCTTTCTCAGAGCCCTGCATTCCATATGATGCAGGGCATTTGCCCCATTCTGCCTCTGGGCAGTCCTCACCACCCCTGGGGCAGAAACAGGGCTCAGAAGGGGGCAAGCTGGGGTAGACCCTGATAGAACATTTTTTTTGTAAAAATACCCAGGACCCGTCTAAATGTTGAAAATATCCCTCATGGAATTTGCTGGGAATCCTACCAGTCTAAATGGGATCCAGCACCAATCCACACTATTCGGAAGGAGAGGAGTCCAAAATGGCAAAAACGGCAGGTAAAAGCTTTCACAGATTTCCCTGTACTTTTTCAAAAACTGGGAGGGGTGTGTGCATTCCTGCTCATTCAGACTATCAAACGGCAGGAAATCTGAACGGAAGCTCAAAGCTGAATGGCTGGGTGAGAGCGGGAGTTGGGCTTGCTAGCAGAGCAAGCACCTGCTGCCATCATGTCAGATTTTCGCTTTAGTGATCGCTTGCTAAGGCAATAAAACAGCGTCAATATTTTCTGTTCTGCTTGTTATGTTGCTGCTGCTGCGAGATGCCAATACTACACGGTACTTTGGATTTTTTCCCCTCATGTAGATGGGACCCAGTTTACTCCATTTCTACCTGCAAAAACATGGATCAGGCCCCACATTCACAGGAGCCTGTCCCTGCAGGCCAGCCCTCGCTGCTGCTGTGGTCTCCCTGGCTCTCCCAGAAGGCAAGAAGGAGTCCCACAGCATATGACCAAACCTGGTCACATGCAGGAGGCCTTGGTCACATGTTCTGGGGCCGATTTCTGCCTTCTGGAGAAAATGGTGGTGGCAGCAGTTGCAGTGATGGGCCAGCGTGGCCGTCAGGGCTCCTGCTCATTCCATGGCAGTAATGGGGAAGGTAATGGGAGTGCAAAAGATCTGTGGCTGGGATAAGCTGGTGGAAAGCTGGCATATCTTGGCTCTTGTAGATGAGCCCAATGTTTGCCCTTCTCCGGTCTCTGGTGCTTCACCTGCTCTCCAAGATTTCTCAAAAACAATAGCAAGGGGTTCAGAGAGTATAGCTGTTTGGCAGAGGAATGCCCTGCCTGGGAGTGTGGTGAAGTCTCCTTCTTTGGAGGTTTTTAAAGAGAGGCTGGATGGCTATCTATTGGGAATGCTTTGATTAGGTATTCCTGCATGGCAGGGGGTTGGACTAGATGGCCCTTGTGGTCTCTTCCAGCTCTATGATTCTCTGATTCTAAGTGTGGGAAACTCCACTGGAGATAGAAGCCAAATATTAATTTCTGCACACTCTCTAAAGGCCATATTGGCAGGTCGCATTATGTCACATTTAGTCACCTCAGCCTAAGAACACTTTAGGGGGAGAGGAGGTTTTGGTTTTGAGATTTGGCCAAATTGGCTACACTGCCAGTAAAAACAGCAGCTCCCACACTGGAGATTAAGGGAGGAGGGGAATCCCCTGGTTTTACTGTAAGCGATGCAACTACTGCCATGCCTGGATGAGCCCAAGAGCACAGGTGTTGCAATTAACCTGTGGAAAGTGTCAGCCCAAATGCACTTGCTGGGACCTTCTGAGTAATCCAAATACTGCTACAGTTTTACACCCTTCTCTAAGTCATAGAAGAGGTGCAATACATTTTCAATCATCCCTGCATCCCTTCCTGCAAAACAGTAAGTCCTTTCTCAACCCAGCCTTCATCCCACAGCTTCTGGCTCAGAGAGAGACACTGACAGACCCTGTTATTAGACTGGAGAAGAGATTGCTAAAATGACAAGAAAAGCAAGGATGGGGCAAAAATAACTCCTTTGAATTCTCAGCTCCCAAAGCTAACCAACTTTCCCTTTTATCCAGACTGCAAAGGGTGAGAAGCCCTGAATGTGTTTGCCTTCCGAAAAACCAGTGCATCAATCAGGATGGCTACCTTATTGGCCTGCTGCCCCAATAATCCTGTTGAGCTGTTTGCACAGTATGTTCGGTGGATATGTAAAGACGGGGAGCAGGAAAGAGGGTGGTAGTTCTGCTTCCTCCATCATGTTCTTCTCGTGTACAATAGAAGATGTACATACAATAGAGGATTCCTTTCTATCCATAGAGCCTCCATGCTCTCCAAAATTCCACAGATGAAACCTGGGATACCTGCGGCCAAACAAAGGAGATTATCACACGTGCCCCTGGAAACTGTTTCTGTACCGCTACCCCCCCCCCAGAACCACTCCTGCCCCACTCCCATCCCTGTGACAGAAAGAATTTTTTTTCAGACACTTTCCTTATTCTGTTATAGGAACTGCTCCTCCTCCCCTCAGCTTCACTGCAGTAAAATCAGCTGTCGTAAAGCTGCTTTTACTGCAGTGAAGCCAAATCTCACTCGTTCTCATGATCGCGTGAGAAATTTGAAAATAAAAACAAAATGTCAAAACAGAAAAGCAAACCCCAAAACACACACAACGGGGCACATTTTCAAACGCCCGTGATTCCGTTATGATAACGTTAACGGGCTTCTTATTCACGGCTTAAGCTGTGAATAAGAAGAAGCGTGGGGGGGGGAGCAGGACAGGAGCTTCCTGGACAGGGACAACATCATCTGAAAAGGGAGACAGATAGCGATATCCCCTCATCCCTGTCCTGGGATAGTTTACGGAGATTTTCAGATTACACTGTTATAGTGTTACTATTCCACTTTAACTGCTCTGGCTTCCTGCTGTGGAATTCTGGGGTTTGTAGTTTAGTGAGGCCTAAGAGCTCTCTGGCTGAGAGTTGTAAATGCCCCTCCCTAAACTGCAAATCCCAGGATTCAACAGGAGGCAGCCATAGCAAATATAGTGGAATAGTAACACTATAACAGTGTTGTCTGAAAATCTAGTAAATATCTGATAATCTCCAAAGTCACAGTGTCAAGATGGGCAGAGTTATTAACAAAGAAAAACAGACTAGCTAGGAGAGGTTGCAACAGTTTGCTTTTGCCTGAGCCTACTGCGGAGGGTTGGATTCCATCCCCTCCTCTCCTTTCTCCCCTACTGATTTAACTGAGTAGATTATAATTGTCTTATTATTCTGGTTTTTCATCTATTTTCTGTCTTATGCTTGAGTTCTTCTTTTGATGGATCTATGGACTCCAATAAATAGTTGATGATGATGATTTAACTGAGAGCAAACTACTTTTGCACTTTGAACTCAATTTGCATCAATTGAAGTAGGCTGAAGAGAAATGAGAAAAGTGGGAGGAGAAGAGAGAAACTGGGACATTTTTAAAGTATCAGGGGAAAAAGTGGGATGGCAGAGAACTAATGGGGACTGTCCCTGCCAGATCAGGACATCTGGAAGGTATGAGACTCCCTGTATGTGGTAGAATTCTGGTTTACATGTTTTACCAGCACCTGAGCAGGGCTAATGGGATGTTCAAACATGAACTTGGGTGATGTAATTACAACAAGTGGAATGAATGAGCACAAAATACAGAATGGCAAATGCGACAGGTGCTGAGTGCTGTATGGGAAATGGTGGTTGCAACCTAACCTACCTCACAAGGCTGTTATGAAGGAATAAATTAACTCACATCGATCACTTTTTAGCAGCAAATGACTGAATGGCTGGTCGCTTTGCTTCCTACAAACAACAGCTGCTGCCACATTGAAGAAATAATACAGCTTGACACCACTTTAACTGCCTTGGCCTAATGCTGTGGAATTCTGGGATTTGTAGTTTTGTGCAATGTTTAGCCTTCTCTGTCAGAGAGCTCTGGTGCCACAACAAACTTGTTCATTTCCACACACAGGGATACATGTCATCTTGATGAGTCTTGTCAGCCTCTCTGTTACATCTGGATCTTCCCCTCTGGGAGCTGGCCCATCTCTGAAGACATCTTATTAAGCATGAACACCACTGCTTCTGTTCCTCTGAATAAGTAATCACCAACTATGACCACATGCCTCTTCTTCTTCTGGGAACTGACTGGAGCAGTTCCATCCATAGATCACGTCCATGTCTTCTGGGAAGACACATAATCTTTAAAGGGAGTGGTTCCATTGTGTAGCTTCAACCTTGCAACATGGTTCTTGATAGTTCTGCTTCTAGGTCTCACATTCTTCCACATATCAGCCTCCTGTATCTGGGAATTATCCCCTCCCGAGAAACCTTCCCTGTGTCTTGCCATTCCAGGAAAGTCTTCTCTGCTCTTTCCAAAAAAATCTTAATCCTCCTTGATAAGTTGGAGTGTGGATACATGGGCCTCAAGGGACTGCATCTCCTCTTCCAACAGAGTAATTAGTTTGCACTTGCTGAAGGTATAACCTTGCACACCCCCTGGCAAAAAAACAAACATAGCACAGATGTTGCAGGTCACTGCAACAACTCCATCACCATCCATGTTTATCATCCTGTTCGGGCAAAAAGACAGCTTTCCAGGCTTCCCTTTCAAAGTCCCCTGGAAAAAAATACCCAGGAGGAAAAATGCCTGCTTTGCTCCTCCCATTGTCTGAGCTCCAGAGGTTGAGACAGCTGCCTCAAGTCAGTAGCTCAGCAGAAGCCCTGGCCCCTTAAGCCATGCACTCAGAGGAGATGATCAGACAGGAATGCAAAAAACATTCCTGTCCCACAATCTCCAATCCCATCCCTGTCCCAGCACAATAACCCTCCCCACCCAGCACAATAACCCTACCTTCTCTTCTGTCCAAAGGCAACCCAGGCATGACCATAGCTCTAACGGAGCTCCATTCATTTCCTGGATTGAAATTCCTCCAGTCCTCACAAGAAGACGTGAGCGTGGGAAATTCAAAAAGAAAAAAAGAAAAAGAACACCCAAAAAGTTACACCAAGCACAGAAACACAATTAAAAAAAAAGAAAAACAAGTAACCTGGGAAGGTTCCTTAAAAAGAGGGTAGCCTACCTTGTTTTCATGATCCCTCCTACAAGTGTTCTGGCAGGACCGCCCATTGACACTATATTCATGGCAGGACAACAGCGCAAGGTTTCACTGATGGGAGGATGATCTATTGATGGCTCAGCCTGTGAATTAAATAGAACAGCATAGCAATGCCAGTGGAAAGCAAAAGGACAATGTCATCTGATATTGGCGTCCTTTTGCATTCCGCTGGTGTCATTAAGTGCCACATTGATCACGTCTGAGCATCTCCAGGGAAAGCTCACAGCCCAAAACAAACAATCAAAACCACACAATCCTCCATCCTTTGCAGCCAAACAATTGCACTGATCCCACAAGCTCACCTTCTCCTGTTTCCTCAGAGCCAATCCAAATGTGGAGAAATATGAGTCCTTCCCCCATCCCCACTAAGGACACAAGGAAAATGTAAGTCAGGAAGGCAAAGAAAATGCAATTTCCACAGGGATGCAAAGCAAGGGAGAAAGGGTGCCACAAGATTTTCAGTAGAGCTGCACACCACTCTGTGGATGAAAAGGGAAATTCCAGAAGCAGTGTTACATTTATTAAGGACTTTTTCAGACATCCCTTACCATGCAAGAAGCCTCCGTAACAGCCCGAAACAATGCAACTCTGTAACAATGAAGCTGCTGCATGGCAGGGGGTCCGTTTTGGACGATGCTGTCCCTCTCTCAGCATCGTCCGTGACTGTTCCGGGTAGGATTGAAGATAGCTGCATCATTTTTTACTCACAGAAGTTGTCCATGAGTAAAAAATGGTGAGGTTGCCTTCAATCCTACCCGGAACAGTAACGGACGATGCCGAGAGAGAGAGAGACAGCGTCATCTGAAATGGACCCCCTGCCGTGCAGCAGCTTCGTTACTGTTACAGAGGCTTCTTGCACGGTAAGGGGTGTCTGAAAAAGTCCTTAGTAGTGGAAAGCAAAGAATATAATATATATTTTTAAAGAAACGGGAATTTTAAAGACGGAATGAGAGAAGTAGAAATAGAAAAGTGACCTGTCTGGCATGGGAGACCCTACCGGTGGCTATTATGCCACCGCCAGCATAACATCATTAGGGTACGCAAGCCTCTCTCCCACGACAAGAGGGTGTCAATGGAGAGGAGAAAGGTAACAAAAGATAATGAAAAGGAAAGGGGCATATATACATAGGAGGCTGTAGAAGCATAATTATATTACCTGCCCTGATATCCTCCACTATGTCAATAATTCATCAATCAGCTATACTGTATTTCATAAATTGGTGTATTATTGGCACTCCATTTGGTTGGTAGTAGACCATGGCCTCCCAAATACAAGGACTCAAGGTGAGCTCAGAAAGCCTAAGGAAGTAGCCAGCCCAAATTCCTAAAAGACACATCCAGGTAGGAATTAAGTGAACCCCCTTTGAACTGATGTGTTAGGGAGGAAATGGACTAATTCTCCTGGACATACAAACAAGTGAGTTGTTCAGTAATTCAGTCAAGGTGGCTGGACACTCATTGCCTTGCAAAACTGGTTTTTCCTCGTACCTTTCTTAAAATAATAGAGAGTTGCCTGAGATCCATCAGTTCCAATGTTTCAGCCATTAGCGATCATTAACATATGCGGAGAATGAAACTTTGTTGAAACTTCAGCAGACATTGTATTCCACTCATAACACCCCTTCAGAGCGAATATCAAGTACAAATATCACTCCAAAACACCACCAAAGCATTCACAGTTTCTCCCATCTCGTCACTCTGCCGGTTTGCTGCACAATCCTCAGAGGTGCATTCTGAATGTCTTCTGCTACATGAATCTTTGTGAAACGTTTAGCCCTAGTGGTGCAGCCAGTACTGTACTGCAAGCCACAACATTGTAAGTTCAATCCTACAGGGCTCCAAGTTTCAACTCAGCCTTCCATCCTTTCGTAGGTCGGTAAATTGAGTACCCAGCTTGTTGGGGGCAATTAGCAAATACATTGTAAACTTCTTAGGGAGTGCTTTGGCACTCATAAAGAGTATAGAAATAGCAGTGCTATTGCTATTGCTATTCTCTGTCAGAGAGCTCTGGTGACACAGTGTGGAGACACACCCAACTAAAGGTGGTGGCAGGTTTGGGTGTGCAACGCCAGTACCCTGGTGAGATCAAACTCTTTTACCCAAAAAGGCTCTGATGCTGAATATAAAGTTCAAAAAAGGATGAAGTTTATTTTAAAGAACAAAAATAAAGAGCTTTTTCCTCCCCAGATCTAAAAAGCTTGAAATAAAAGGTACTTTACAGTTTGAGTTTCAGCAATCTTCAGGGTGTCATCTCTCTGGGTTTGATCTCCTCACTCAATGGAGCTGGTGCAGGGTCTTTCAGCTCCTCATTCCTTTGACTTATTTGTTGATGGTAACTAACTTGGCTAAATGGTATAAGAAATGCCCTTCCCAGCTGTCTGGGCCTGTTTGCCACCAATAAAACAGCTCTCTGCAAGCTCACAGCAAAGACTTAGCAAAAAAGAACTAAAAACTACTACCTAGAACAGAGCTTGCTGGGAAGGAACAAACCAAACCTGGAAAAAATGCAGAGGAATTCTTCAGCTCCTCCCACAACTCTAATACAATGAAATAATCCTATGCTCAGGCATACCAAGGCCTGAACTAAAACAAAGGAAAATGCAGGGGAGATTCAAACAGTCCTGGCTGGACATCACACACAGCAAACTACAAATCCCAGGATTTCGTAGCATTGAGCCATGGCAGTTAAAGCAGTGTCAAACTGGATTATTTCTGCAGTAAAGATGCAGCCTCTGAAAGCTTTAGGAACAGCATCATGCCAGACATCAATAATTTAAATGATTATTTTATTTGGGATTTATAAAATACTAGAGTGATTTTTAATGATGGACACTGACTGAAAAATATTTAACTCAGAATAAGAAAGGGGCCTTTTATTTATTTGTGGAAACAACCAACAAGGAGGAGGAAATGTATGACAATTCTGATAGATGAGGGAGAGGCTGCCTATAGGCTAATGATGGGTGTCATATCTTGGGTAGGGAGAACAGCTACCACAGTAAGAAAACACACAACAGGAAAGAAGTGGAACCAGATTGAGAACTTTTAATTCATAGGTTTTATACCTGTTAGCAAAAGTTGCTGGTTTGGGCAGAAGAACCAGGATTTGTACCTGATCAATTCTCACAGATAAAAACATTGTGTAGTTCCCCATTTAAATGCTTATCAAAAAGAAACAGATCCAGCAAATTACCTGTCAACCGAATTCCCACTGTAAGTGCTGCTAGAAGCCATTATGCCCCATGGGGAGCAGCTTAGGGAGCTGGGTATGTTTAGCCTAGAGAAGACGAGGTTAAGAAGTGACATGACAGCCACGTTTAAATATTTGAAGGGTTATCATACTGAGGATGGAGCAAGCTTGTTTTCTGCTGCTTCAGAGACTAGGGACTTAGACATGGCAAAAAAAAAAAAAAAAAAGAAAAGAAAAGCTCAAGATGACAACATCACCGTGCCGCGAAGGGTCCTGCTTTCAAATGTCATCATCATCTTCGTCTGCTGACTCTGTGCTGCAGCCACAAATAAGGTGTCACTTTTCATTGATGGGGCCTTCCCATCAATGAAACGCAGTGCTTTATTTGCAGCTGCAACACAGAGTCAACATGCGAGGATGATGACGTCGTGTGAAAGCGGGACCCATTCGTGGTACAGTGACATTGCCACCTTGAGCTTCCTGCTGCTATAAGGACACAGAGCGATGGACTCAAACGATAGGAAGAGATTCCACCTAAACATTAGGAAGAATTTCCTGACAGTAAGAGCTGTTTGGAAGTGGACTACACTGCCTGAGAGTGTGGTGGATTCTCCTTCTTTGGAGGTTTTTAAGCAGAGGCTGGATGACCATCTGTCGGGAATGCTTTGATTGTATATTCCTGCAGGGCAGGGGATTGGACTAGATGGTTCTTGTGGTCTTTTCCAACTCTATGATTCTATGATTCTATGATATGGGGGTCAGGTTACAGCAGGGTTGTCGTTCTCTTATGATAGAATAGCTGAGGAGGGACTTTATATTCCTGGTTGCCCTGTCCTGGAGCCCCTCCCTCCTCTTCCCAGTCCTAGTTCAGATTGTGCTATAGAGAGCATTGCCCCTCTGTAGAGACCCAAAGGGTTCCATTCCTGGAGGATTTCACAGGAGGGTTGTGTTGCTGTTTCTTGCCTGGTCACCTGGCAGCCATTCCCCTTGTCCTGTTAGTCTGGCCTTTCCACCTTAACTTGTTTGTGGACCTGTTCTTAACTGAGATGAGGCTTGCTGATGTTTAGGAGGCTTCGAAACATACTTGCCCGAAGCAGGCACTTTCTAATCCCAACAGATTAGAAAGCTGGGCCAAAATTAACAAAATGAATTTTAACAGGGAGAAATGTAGGATACTACACTCGGGCAGGAAAAATGAAATGCACAGATATAGGATGGGTGACACCCGGCTTGAGGGCAGTATATGTGATAAAGATCTAGGAGTCTTAGTGGACCACAAGTTGAACATGAGTCAGCAGTGTGATGCAGCAGCTAAAAAAGTCAATGTGATTCTAGGCTGCATTAATAGTATAGTGTCTAAATCAAGGGAAGTAATACTGCCACTCTATTCTGCTTTGGTCAGACCTCACCTGGAATACTGTGTCCAGTTCTGGGCACCACAATTCAGGAAGGATATTCAGAAGCTGGAACGTATCCAGAGAAGGGCGACCAGGATTATGGGTGGTCTGGAAGCCATGCTCTATGAGGAGAGACTTAGGGAGCTGGGCATGTTTAGTCTGGAGAAGAGAAGGTTGAGAGGGGACATGATAGCCATGTTTAAATATTTGAAGGGATGTCATACTGAGGATGGAGCAAGCTTGTTTTCTGCTGCTTCAGAGACTATGTACGCAAACGCCAGGAAAAGCGATTCCAGATAAACATTAGGAAGAGCATCCTGACAGTAAGAGCTGTTCAGAAGTGGAATGCACTGCCTCATAGTGTGGTGGAGTCTCCTTCTATGGAGGTTATTAAACAGAGACTGGATGGCCATCTGTCAGGAATGCTTTGATTGTGTATTCCTGCATGGCAGGGGTTGGACTGGATGGCCCTTGAGGTCGGATCCAACTCTATGATTCTATGATAGGACATAGAGCAATGGACACAGATGATAGGAAAAGAGATTCCACCTAAACTTTAGGAAGAACTTCTTGACAGTAAGAGCTGTTCAGCAGTGGAACACACTTCCTTGGAGCGTGGTGGAGTCTCCTTCTTTGGAGGTTTTTAAACAGAGGCTGAATGGCCATCTGTTGGGAGTGCTTTGATTGTGTATTCCTGCAAGATAGGAGGTTGGACTGGATGGCCCTCGTAGCTTCTTCCTGTAGGAGCATAAAGGAAATTTGGAAGGACAAAGGTTCAGGGGCCCAGATGGATGGGTAGCTTATAATTTCAAGCTAAAAGCTTGCTAAAACTTGTTGAAGAAGCTATAAAAGAAAAGAAATCAGCTTCAAACAGCTAAAAACAGGAAACCAACTGCTTACAAGAACAGGGAACTAGCTGAACAAAATAGGTAGAAATAAAATAGTACTGTAGCTGCTACAGAAGCTAAAATGTGGTCAATTACAACATGTCTGGTTTCTGTCCAATGTCCAAGAGGAGGGGGAGCAACCACAATGCTGAACTCTGGTTGACTTGTAGTCTCATTAAGGTTCATTATAATATTAAATTCTACTTGGAGGAGGAGTGAAAATTATGCCTTAAGGTTAGTATTATAATGAAGGGGGCACCTCTTAGAGCATGCTCAATGTATAAGAATGACCTAGTGTATGTATGACACTGACTTCTCCAAGTTGCTTTCAACCGATCATATCTTTTGAGTGTAACTATCTCCTTATGGGGAGATGGGAGGCTGGAATCAGCCCAACTAACTAGCAGTCTTGCTTCTGTACCATGCCTGGCAGGGGATATGTAAGCACTTAAAGCACGGAAACACCTTAAGCTTCCCACTTTGTCTGTGTCCTTGACACAAGGGGCCTCCTCATTTGTGGGACTGATATTAAAGAATTTTTTTTTTGTCATAATCCAGGCCCTCAGACTTTTTTCTTGTTTCTGATTTTAGAAAGAAAGAACATTATTAGACCCATTTGCGGTAACATTCCAACTCTATGATTCTATAATTCTATAACTCCCATCCCAACTGACATGGCTGAGGAGCTGAAACATCTGAAGTTTTGTTCATACAAACATCTGTTTCCAATCATTGTAAGTAAGCTGTGTGTGCGCGTGTACAGAATATCATAGATGCACATATATTTGCAAATATCAAAATCACTGTCCTAACCATGAATTTCAAAGAAAGGACACAGTGGCAGACCACTGAGATACACCTATAACCACTGCCTCCACCCATCTTTTCCCACCCTAGGTTCTGCCTAGCCTTTTCCTCACACATGCACACACACACATATATTAGGAAACTGGAAGGTCTAAGGCCCTGGGCAGAGGTATATGTAGGCTATCCAGCCAGAGTTATCTCTTCCCAGAGGGCCATCCTGGCTCTCTATTTGTCTACTGTGGCTGTTTTGTGAGAACAGGCTCTTGTCTAGCCTGCTTCTCAAAACTGATCTGCTTCCCTCCTGGGTGTGTCTGTCTCTCTGTCTGCAATTCTGCAGAGATGCTTATAAAAGGTTGTACAGCACCACCTCGTGGTCATGGCCTAGTAAAGCACCTGAGGCAAAACCAGCACTTTCATAGAATTTTCATTTTCATTTCATAGAATCATAGAATCATAGAACTGTAGAGTTGGAAGAGACCACGAGGGCCATCCAGTCCAACCCCCTGCCACGCAGGAAATCTCGATCAAAGTATCCCTGACAGATGACAATCCAGCCTCTGGATTTCATTTTCTCTGAATTTCATTTTCTCTTAAGATGCCGGCCACAGATGCAGGCAAAATGTCAGAAATAAACTCTTCTAGAACATGACCTCACAGCCTGGAAAAAAACTACAGAAAATCTATGGATGCCAGCCATGAAAGCCTTCGACTTCACATTCTTTCATAGAATGATAGAATCATAGAGTTAGAAGAGAACAAAAGGGTCATCCAGTCCAACCCTCTGCCATACAGGAACACACAATCAAAGCACTCCGGACAGATTGCCATCCAGCCTCTGTTTAAAAACATCCAAAGAAGGAGACTCCACCACAGTACAAGGCAGTGTATTCCACTGTAATGTTTAGGTGGAATCTCTTCCTATAGATTTTCCTTCGTTTTTTTCCAGGCTGTGAGGCCATGTTCTGGAATAGTTTATTTCTGACGTTTCGCTTGCATCTGTGGCTGGCTTCCTCAGAGAATGGTTGGGTAGGAGTGTAGTGGAGTTTATATGCTGTGAACTCCTGTTGGGGAATATATGTAAATTTGTGTAATTGAATGGTAAGTTTCTGGGTATAGAAATGCAAGGCTCGTTAGTGTCTGTTTGGCTAATGGTTGGTTGATGGGCCATTATCTGCTGGGAATCCCCCTGTCCCTGGGTGGAATTCTTTTGTAAGTGTTGAGTTATGATTCTATTGTATTTCAAAACTGGGAGCCAGATTTCCTTTTAGGGTTTCTTCTTTCCTGTTGACTTTGTCTAGGTGTTTGTGGATTTCAATAGCTTCTCTGTGCATTCTGACATGATAGTTGTTGGCCTGGTCTAGAATTTCTATGTTTTCAAATAGCATTTTGTGTCCAGGTTGGTTTATAACATGTTCTGCTACTGCTGGTTTTTCTGTCTGGCCCAGTCTGCAGTGTCTCTCATGTTTCTTGATTCGTGTTTGCACACTGCGTTGAGTGGTCCCTATGTAAACTTGTCCACAGCTGCATGGTATACGGTAAACATGAATCAAGGTACATGAGAGACACTGCAGACTGGGCCAGACAGAAAAACCTTAAAAGTAAACAAAAGCTGGCTCCCAGTTTTGAAATACAATAGAATCAAAACTCAGCACTTACAAAAGAATTCCACCCAGGGACAAGGGGATTCCCAGCAGATAATGGGCCATCAACCAACCATTAACCAAACAGATACTAACAAGCCTTGCATTTCTATACCCAGAAACTAACCATTCAATTACACAAATTTACATATACTCCCCAACAGGGGTTCACAGCATATAAACTCCACACACACACCTACCCAATCATTCTCTGAAGATGCCAGCCACAGATGCAGGCAAAACGTCAGAAAGAAACTATTCCAGAACACGGCCTCACAGCCCAGGAAAAAAAACCAAGGAAAATCTATGGATGCCGGCCATGAAAGCCTTTGTCTTCACAACTTTTCCTATAGTTTGAGACCATTGCTCTGTGTCCTAGTCTTTGGAGCAGCAGAAAACAAGCTTGCTCCCCTTTCAATATGACATCCCTTCAATTATTGAAACATGGCTATCATGTCCCCTCTTAACCTTCTCTTCTCCAGACTAAACAGGCCCAACTCGCTAAGCCGGTCCTCATAGGGCAGGGTATCATAGAATCATAGAATTGCAGAGTTGGAAAAGACCACGAGGGCCATCCAGTCCAACCCCTGCCATGCAGGAAATCATGATCAAAGCATCCCCGACAGATGGCCATCCAGCCTCTGTTTGAAGACCTCCAAGGAAGAAGACCCCACCACGCTCGTAGGGAGTGTGTTCCACTGCCGAACAGCTCTTACTGTCAAAAAGTTCCTCCTAATGTTGAGGTGGAATCTCTGTTCCTGGAGCTTGCATCCATTGCTCCAGTCTCTGGAGCAGCAGAAAACAAGCCTGCTCCATCCTCAACGTGACACCCCTTCAAATACTTAAACAGAGCTATCATATCGCCTCTTAGCCATCTTTTTTTCACATCCTCAATGTGACACCCCTTCAAATACTTAAACAGGGCTATCATATTGCCTCTTAGCCGTCTTTTTTCCAGGCTAAACATACCCAGCTCCCTAAGTCTCTCCTCATAAGGCATGGTTTCCAGACCTTTCACCATTTTAGTTGCCCTTCTCTGGACATGCTCCAATTTATCAATATCCTTTTTGAATTATGGTGCCCAGAACTGGACACAGTATTCTAAGTGAGGTCTGACCAAGGCAGAATAGAGCGATACTATTACTTCCCTTGATCTAGACACTATACTTTTATTGATGCAGCCCAAAATCGCATTGGCCTTTTTAGCTGCCGCATCACACTGTTGACTCATGTTCAACTTGTGGTCTACTAGGACTCCTAGATCCCTTTTGCACGTAGTCTCATTCAGCCAGGTCTCCCCCATCCTATCTATGCATTTCATTTTTCCACCCTAAGTGCAGTACCTTACATTTCTCCGTATTGAATTTCATTTTGTTAGCTTGGCCCAGCTCTCCAGTCAATCCAGATCATTTTGAATTTTGATCCTGACCTCTAGGGTATTAGCTACTCCTCCTAATTTGGTGTCATCTGCAAATTTGGTAAGTATGCCCCTAATTCCCTCATCCAAGTCATTGATAAAGACGTTGAATAGCACTGGGCCCAGGACAGAACCCTGTGGCACCCCACTGGTCACATCTTTCCAAGACGAAGAGGAGCCAACCAATTACAAATTCATTGAACAGTTAACTTGTCTAGCCCACATTTCACAAGCTTGTTTGCAAGAATGTCATGGGGAACCTTGTCAAAGGCCTTACTGAAATCAAGGTATGCGATGTCCACAGTGTTCCCTTCATCTACCAAGCTGGTAATTTTATATAAAAAAAGAGAGACCAGATTAATCTGGCATGACTTGTTTCTCTGAACCCCATGTTGACTGTTTGTGATCATTGCATTGCCTTCTAAATGTTCACAGACTCTCTGTTTAATGATCTGCTCTAGAATCTTTCCTGGTATTGATGTCAGACTAACTGGATGATAATTGTTGGGATCCTCTTTTTCCCCCTTTTTGAAGATGGGGACAACATTTGCCCTCCTCCGGTCTGCTGGGACTTCTCCTGTTCTCCAGGAATTCTCAAAGATTATTGCCAATAAAAGCCTCCACTCAAAATGGCTGTCCAGAAGCTGCTTTCCTTCTTCTCCCTGGCAGGAAACTGTCCTGGAAAGCCTCTGCAAGGAGTTATATAGAGCTAGGCTCCCAGCTCCACCCCCTAGTGACTCACAGAAGCTTCACCCCCTCAGCAACAAGCAACCATTCCCAGCAGTTAAAAAAAATTCAAACTCACAGAAGCTCCACCCCCTCTCCACCAGCAACCTCTCCCAACAGTTTTAAAAAATTCAAACTCACAGAAGCTCCACCCCCTCAGCAACAAGCAGCCTCTCCTAACAGTTTAAAAAAAATTCAAACTCACTCACTCAAAATGGCTATCCAGAAGCTGCTCTCCTTCTTCTCCCTGGCAGGAAACTCATCATCTCCTATTTGTTAGCACTTGACATGGATAATCTTGTTTTGATGTTTTTACTGCCCGGGGCTATGGCTGATGGCTAGGATGACAAAATGCAAAAACGGTGGCCTGGTCTTCTGTTTTTGTTGTGTGTGCTGGATGACACCCAGATCCAATAATGCCTAAGGAGAAGAACAACTCCCTTCCATGGAAGGCCTGGTTGGACCCCTCCCTGCTGTCTTTTTGCCATCAGGTGAAGACATTTTTAGTTAGGCAGGCTTTTGAAATGTGAATTTTTAATTATGGAATTATCTGTGGGGGGGGGCATGTCATCGGTGTTCTGTTTTTAATGTTTTCAGGTTTTTTATTGAAATTCTGTTTTTTATTATATTGTGTTTTAACTGTTTTAATTATGTTTTGATAAGGGTAATATTTAATTCTTTTTAAACTTTTGTAATTAATGTTTTAGCTGTATCGTTTAAAATAATTGTAAGTGGCCTTGAATCTCATTTTTGGAGAAAGGTGGGATATAAATCATATCAATCAATCAATATGATATGTTCACATTGAATGCTTAGCATTATGTACCACAACTGCTCGGTTCCACTGTGTGCCCTAACCTTTGTATAAATACGTATTTGCTAGCCTTTTTATTATCCCATATGTGGTGTTATTTCCCAGGTGTGAAACTACAGTGAGCCCTTGTTATCTGCTGGGATTTGGTTCCAGGACCCCCCATAGATACCAAAATCCATGGATGCGCAAGTCCCATTATAAGCAATAGCATAGTAAAATGGTCCCTTATATAAAATGGCAAAATCAAGGTTCGGTTTTTGGATCGGGGGGGGGGGTCTTTTCAAGCTGTGGATGCTGGAATCCATGGGTGAAGAATCCGTGGATACAGAGGGGCGACTGTATTCTGCATTGAAATCAGCATTCTTTTGGGGACAAAAAAAATGCAATCCAATACTGAATTGATAGATAACATAAATGATTTACTGAGACTGATATCTTTTCATATTTTGCTCATGTTTCAAAACTATAAGGAGACCACAATTCTACAGAGGAGAGGGAGGAGAGAATGACTCCAAGGAAAAATGGCTACACAAAAATACTAGAGGACCAGTTAAGTTTCTGAAAGTGCAGAGGAAGACACACAAATGCAGATCTGAAAAAACTCAACTGAAGGACTCTAATTAAATTAACAAAGACCAAGGTGTTGCATTTTTTTCTTCGTCTTTTGTAATACTGGAAACAATACATGCAGTAAATGAAATAGGAAAAGATCCAAGTTGGAGCCAAGCAGAAAATTAACATTTGAAATCATGCTGACTGACAAGGTAAAATCAGCAATGCAGCCAAACTTCTCCAGTAAGTCCATCTTCATCCAGCTTCTAGCAAAGTTCCTGCCCTGTACATCTAATAAGGAATCGCACAGATCTCATAGGGTCGTGGGACCATAGCTAAGCCTCCAGTCACAGGTTCCATGTCGACTTGTTTTGTTCCTTCTGGAAGATGGAATTTGAAAGCCTGCAGGAGGCTGGTGAAGAAAATGAAGAGTTCAGTCTTTGCCAAACGCTCCCCTAAACACACACGATGGCCTGCAAGGAGAGGAAAAAGAAAATTGAGACATAAAGTAGACATTAACCCCACTGAAGACATTAGGGTTAGTATCTAAATAAAAACCCATAGGAATAAACTTTTAATTTATTGTTATTCTAACATAAGGAAAGTTTGGGCTTTCTGTACTGAAGATGCTGAAGGATTTTTTGTCTTTTGAATTCCTCTGTGAGTTGACATGGTTGGTTTATCTCAGATGTTCAGCAACCCACCACATTTTGCATTTCTCAAAATGCTTGTGGTGCAATTCTCAGACATTGCATTTAAATACATATTCTTAAAAACAGTGCATATAAAAATATAAACTACAGTATAAACTGAAATGCATGTTTAAATATGCATTTTTATATGTTGATAAAATCATGGATTAATGTGGACGCTTTAACTGTCCTTAAAAAAAAAATATCAAAATTAAAACATGCTGTGGAAATGGCCGTATCTAGACTATTTGCAATTTTTCCTTATTTCCTGGGATCTACCTTATGCAAGCTATTTTATTTATTTATTTTGGATCCTGGCTTGCTTATTGACCTTCTGTTTCTCCCTATATTTTTGAAGGTCTGACATTCAGATGTCAAGGGCAAGCAAGTCAGTGCACAGAGGGAACCCGTGTAGGCTGGATGTGTGTGTCTGAGTGTATCATCAAAAAGCAAGCCAGGAAACTCCTGCTGGCTTGAGGTGTATGTTTGCATTTATGTCAGAGAGGGTGTGTGTGTGTGTGTGTGTAAGGGAGGGAGAGGGAGGGGGATATGAGTGTGTTGTGCATCTGTGTGTATGTGAGAAAGGGAAGCATATGTTTACAAGTCCCTGTAAGGGGGGGAATGGGGTATATGTGCATTTTTGCATCTCAGTATATAAAAGAAGGTTTTTGATTTGTATGGGGGTGAGTGTGTGTCTTTATGTGTCTGTTTTGATGAGATATCTGTATGGGTATTCTTTCAGTTTCTTATAGTTAATAGTGGTGCTTGGGATCTTTTTAGAATCATTTTTGTTGTTCTTCTTGTTGCTGTTTAAGTTCCCTGGAGAGTGTATACAGTACATGCACAAACATACAAAGCCAATCAAAATGTTAAACAATATGGCCTGGCTATTAAAGATGTAATCCTATCCAATAGCTCGGATAAGCTAGGATGGAAGCTTTAACAAAATAAAATTTTAAAAAACCAAGGTAATTCTAGGGTTGTTCGAAAATGAACAAAAGTGGTTATACAGTACTCTGTATTGGGCTATGATAGAATGGAAAATCTTAATTTCCTTTTTTTTAACTTCTTTGCTTATATTGTTGACTCTTAAAAGTTGAACAAAAACTTCTGGTGTGTATTGAAACATATCCTATTATGTATGGATATTGATATGTATGGTGGCTTTTAAAAAAATAAATATAAAAAAAATAAAGATGCAATCCTATACCAATGAATATTTGCTGGAGTGACACCACACAGCTAAAAATGTGCAAAATTTGTCACGACTAAATCTCCCTTAAATTCATGGCCAAAAGTTGGTCACCCCAGTCATATCCACCCATCCTGAATGAAAACAGCCTGAGCCACTGCTGGGAGGCCATGGTGCATATGAGAGATGCTATTAACACCCACTTTAAAGGAGGAGTCCTGTAACAGTAGGAGTTCTTCATTCTTGGCAAGAGTTCTCTATTCTCCATCCCCACCCTCAGTGGCTGTTCTCCTTGTGCGACAGGTCATTTGTTTGTTTCTTTTGGTGTAGTTCTTCTTTTTGGAATGTTGACCCAGAATCAAGCCTTCCTATGAGCAGATATAGTATTTACCTACTCCAAAGGGCATGAAGGCTTCCTTGCAAAAGAAGTTCCCATCTTCATCTAGGAAGTGATTTGGATTAAACTGATGTGGTGTCTCCCAGTGTTCAGGGTCATACAAAACAGAAGCTACATCTGGGATGATGACGGTACCCTGCAAAAAAATAAATAAAGAGTCTCACTGGTACACATATGAACAGATCCACATGCAGATCTATGCTAGGCTGAGTCATATACCCTCCCCTGACTTACTGAAAATCCCCTGAAGCCACTCCGGAAAGCCATTCCCAAACAGACAGGATTGCAAAAGAACCTGGCTACATCCCCATAGCCAGATATGAAGTGATGACATCAGTGCTGAGACGCTTGGAGGGCTTCAGCAGAGCTCAGCATTGATATCATCATTTTGCATCTGGCTATGGGGATATAGGAGATTATCAGACACACTTCTAAAAATGTTTCCCCCCCACTATATTTTAAAGCGTGTAAATATCCTGGCATAATACAGTAGGACCCCTGTATCTACTGATTCATTATCCACTGATTCAATTATCCATGGGACACAAAACAGCACACCTACCATAGAGTCTTCCTAGAAAATGCATCCTGTCTAGCCATTTTCTAGGTCTTCCAAGGCAAATATTGTATTTTAAACCAGAAGTCCCATCATTTCCAATGGTGTTTGCTATTATCCACAGTTTTCGGTATCCACAGGGCCCCCCAGAACCAATCCCCAGTGGATATGATTTTTACAAACTGACACGGACTGGGCTTTTAAAGCTATGCAGTGCACATTCAAAAGATGTTTAAAGGTCTTTATAGAGTTTTTAAAAATTAAAAAGTTTTTAAAATATCAGTTTTTTTAAAATTAATTTTTAAAAAATGTTTAACATTTTAAACTTATTAATTGTTTAATTCTTTTTAAATTTTATATTTATACTTCTTTTTTTTCTTTTTCTTTTTGCTTTTGCATTGTTTTTAACATGTATTGTTTTAAAGATGCTGTCAGCCGCCTTGATTCCCATTGTCGGGAGAAAGGTGGGATATAAATGAATATACAGTCGGATCCCCATATACGTAGGAGTTCAGTTCCCAGACTTACTGCTAATACCGAAAACTGCGTATAACAGTGAACTCCATTAAAAATAATGGGACTTCTGGTTTAAAATACCATAGAGTTGCATGGGAGGACCAATAATATGTCTAGAGAGGATGCCTCTCTAGGCATTTTCTAGGAAGACTCTATGGTATGTGTTCCTGTTTTTGTTGTTGTTGTTCCGTGAATAACTGAAACCGCAGATATTGGTTCCATGGATACAGGGGTCCGACTATCATCATCATCATCATCATCATCATCTATGCTGACCAGCAGCCACTCCAAAGTTACAGGGAAGATTTCCTTGCTCTAACTGGAGCTGTCAAGGATTCAGACTTTTTGCATGCAAAGCAAATATTCAACCCTTGCTTTCTCGGGTCTCTCAGGCCCACATCCTAAGAAGTCCTGCCAGTCTAGTTCTGGGCACAATTCAAAGTGCTGGTTATGACCTATATGGCTCAGGTCCAAGTTATTGAAAGACCATCTTCCCATAGGAGCTTGCCTGAGCTCTAAGATCTGCAAGGGAGACATGTCTCTCTATCACACCACCTTCACAGGCATGGATGGTGGAAACATAGGAGAGGGCCATCTCTGTGGCTACTCTCACATTGTTGACCTCCCTCCCTAGGGAAGTTGGATGGCTTCTTCTTGGCTGTCTTTTCAGCAGCAGGTTAAGACCTACCTATTCCAAAAATCCTCTGGGAATTGATTATTAAGAAGAGAAGGGCTTTTTAGGATGGTGTACTGTTTTTAATCTTGACTTTAAAGTAATATTTAAATGGTTTTAATTCACTTGTTAGTTTAATACTCTTTTAATCACAACTTTTGTATGTTTTTAGCAGTCTGGGAGAAAGGTGGGATATAAATAAAGTGGTGGGCAGATGCAATGCATAATAACAGGGACAATCCATGTACCTTCTTGATATGAAAGCCTTGCAAGGTGATATCTTTTGAACATTCTCTGAAGGATCCAACCAGTAGAACATTACATAAACGCTGGACCTCATGAATGACAGCGTTGGTATACGGCAACCTCTTCCGATCCTCATAGCAGATCTTGTGAGAAGGAGCTAAGACATCCTGAAGTTCCTTCTGGATTTTTTCTAGGGTAAACAGATGCATAACAATTTCAACTGTGATCTTAAGAAGAAAAAGAAAGTATGGGTCAACCCCCATTTATGCAGGATCAGTACCCATGGTTTTGCTTACCCACAGTTGTGGGGGAAGGTCTCTCTATGCATCTGGAGGACCATAAAGTTATGCTGGAGGTGGTCTCTCTAGTCATCAGGAGATCTCCAGCGAGACTCTATGGTCAATTTCCACCAGATGTTGACCATAGAGTCATGCCAGATGCCTAGAGAGGCACTCTCTCTAGGTATTTTCTAGATCCTCCAGCACGATTCTATGGTATTTATGGCAGTTCACTATTATGTGTGATTTCGTGTATCTGCAGTAAGTCTAGGAACATATCCCCTGAAAATATGGACAGCAACCTGTATTATTTTGCCCAGAATATTACAAACGGCTTTGCTGATAAATTAACATTTACACCACGTGCAAATATTTTTTAAAAATGACTTCCTGTGGAGAAAGTAAAATGTTGAGTCCCATTTATTCATTTTTTCAACCAGTTGCGAACACAGTAGTCAGTCCGTCTGTCTGTCTGTCTGTAAAATTCTTGGGTATGTTTCCTCTTCCAGTGCGCTGATTTCCTGCTGACCCAACCAATCCCCTCAGTCCCCTCACTCCCTCATCCAATCAGCACCCACATGCAAATTCCCTCTCCACCTCACAATCCACTCCTGCCAATCAATCTGCATCTACACCCCCAGCCTCAAAAGGGCCCCTCTCACCACCCACATGTAAAGCAATGCAACATTTTAGAAATCTAGAAGGATAATAATTAAATAAAGATGGGAAATACAGTCAAATGTAGGTGGTATACTACTGCAAAGTGGGTTTTTTGAGGGGGTAAAATAATAGCATGTAGCTGAACCGTGTGAACCTTTCAGATCTACTATAACAGCATATGTTACGTTGGGTACAGCTAGTATTGATATAGAATCATAGAACCTTAGAATTGGAAGGGATCAAAAGGGACATCCTGTCCAACCCCTTCCTTAAAGGAATACACAAATAAAGTACTCCTCAAAGATGTCCATCTAACCTCTGCTTAAAGACCTCCAAAGATGGAGATTCCACCACACTCCCAGGCTGTCTATTCCACTCTTGAAAAACTCTTACAGTAAAGAAGTTTTTCCTAAATGTCTTGCATTATTCTTCATATAATGGTTTTTTATATGTGTGTGTGTGTGTGTTACCTTGGATGTCAGGGTAAGCTACCATGTAAACCAGGGCCCACAGAAGAGTTATAGACGTTGTTTCTGTCCCTGCTGCAAAGAAGTCAGTAACTGTGTGGACCAAGTTTTCTTCATCAAATGTACTGGTGGGATCAGCTTTGCTCTGTTGAGAATGAAAGGATGGAATTAGGGTTAAAGTGATTACACCTGCTTTGCATAATGTGCTAGACGGAAGGTAAACCTGGCTCTTTCAGTAGATTTCTGTGGGATCTGCAGCAGATTGGCCAGGATTTTTTATTCCGTTGTTTAACAACAGCAGCAGTAAAATTATTATTCCCTCTCCCCTAGGTTTATCAGATTTTGAAAAGCAAAACAAAAACAAAAACCAGGATACATTTTCCCACTAATTCAAACCACTGATCACTGCAACAACTCTTACTTTAAATACCCCTACTATACTTTAAGTCTAGGGTCCACACCCTGTCCCGCCCTCCCTCTCTCCTTGGAGATTATTAGAGCTTCTATCAATGTTTTTCCCCACTATATTTTAAAGCATAAGTATCCTGCCATAATAACACTTCTTATCACATGCTGCTGTGATCACGAAAAGAGCTGCCCCATAATTTTGGCAACACGACCACTCGCGCTGCTTGCTTCTGTGTTTCCACATGGGCAAGACTTCAGCAGTTCTCACAAGAAGACGCAAGCATGCTTAAAAGTCTAAAAACACCTAAATTAACAAACAAAATGAACACACAAACACTGAAACACACTAAAAACTTGCCAGCACAACAGGGAGGTTCATAAAAAGAGCATCATGTACCTAGTTTTTGCTTTCTCACCCAGAAGTGTTCTGGCGGGGACTGCCCATTGACACTAAAATCACACCAGCAGAAAGGGACGCGGTTTCACATGCCAGCAATACCGAGAAAAAAATGCTATGGGAAATCAATTGACAGCTTTGGCCAGCTATTTAAAAAGAACACCTTTTTCACAGCAGCAGAACGCGACAGGGTGACATCATGTGGTAGGGAAGCCCTTTCGTGGTATCCTGATGTCATAATCACACTATGGACTTTTTCGGATGGAAGAAAAGTAACGCAAGCAGCATCGCCAGGTTGCGACGCTGCTGCGCAAGAGGGCGCCAGTTTCAAACGACGCTCTTCCCAGCGGTACGGTTGCAGTACCGCTGGGACATTTGAGCGTGATATTTTTCCTTCCCAGCGTCATATTTTACTCGCAATCAGCTGATCTCCCAGTATCTAGCCCACCCTTCAAACCACACTGGTTCTCCTTCTCATTATTCTCATTGAGCCACCCAACTCGGTAGATACATCCACCTGCAGCTATCAGAATTAGATGGTTTCTAATTTACTGGTTCCATCTAATCTGGTGATGGCGAACCTATGACACACGTGTCAGCACTGACACGCATAGTGATTTGTGCTGACATGTGGCCATAAGGCCTCCTCCCCCCCACCCCCGCCCACAAGCTCACCCCCCCCCAAAGTGGCAATCCGGACTTCAAAGCCTCACTTTAGGGAGGGGGGAAGGAAAGTTGCAGGCACAGCTACGAAGCCCCGATCACCACTTTAGGGAAGGTGGGAGTGTGGAGGAAAGTGGTGGGCGGGGCTATGAAGCCCCAATAGCCACTTTAGGGAGGAGGGAGTGGAGCCTTCCCCCCCAGCTGGCCACCACCACCCCTGAGGCCTGCCGTGCTTCCCCGGAGCTGCCTCGGTAAGGCCGGGTAAGGTGGCCGGCGGGCGGGCCTGGCCTCTCCCCAGCTTTCCCAAGGTGGCTCTGAGGCTTCAAAGCCTTGGAGCCGCCTCGGAAAGGCTGGGGAAGATGGCGGGCGAGTGGGAGGGTAGCCACCCGGCCTCTCCCTGGCCTTCCCGAGGGGGCTCCGTGGATTTGAAGCCACAGAGCCACCTCGGGGAGGCCAGGGAAGGCGGCGGGCGAGCAGGAGGGTGGTCACCCAGCCTTCTGAGGGGGCTCTGTGGCTTCGAAGCCTCGGAGCCACCTCAGAAAGGCCGGGGAAGGCAGTGGGTAGGTGGGCCTCTTGTTTGAACCCAGGGCACCACACACAGCTTCTCCAAGAGAGCCCTCCTAAATAGCTCCACACAAGGGAGCTGCCAAAAGAGGGAGGAGAATGTGCGTGTGTGTGCGTGCACATGGCATTGTGGGGGGGGAGTAAGTGCTGTGAAGGGAAGAAGCCGAGGGTCTGGGAGTCAAGGACCTGCCTGCGTAATCGCTTCTAAGCTAGCCGGCAACACATGCTCTGCTCCATGGCTAACTCAGGCTGCCTCCTCGTCTCCAACTTCACCTTGTTCCCACACTTCCTACTGTGCCCTCAGCCTTCCTCTACCTCCAGCAGGTAAGTCCTCCTCTTTTATATCTTTCCCTGTTTCACTCGTGGGTGAGGTATCCCCCCCCCCAAAATAAACCCATGAGTCAGAGGGAGGCCGGGGGAGGTGGGGGGGAAAGTAGCGACGGGGCATCTGAAGGCCCCGTTGCCATTTTCGGGAGGTTGGGGGGACTGTTTCTTATTTGCGGATTTTTCACATTTGCAGGGGTCTTTGAAACCTAACCCCCACGAATGTGAAGGGACAACTGTACATTTTGATTACTCAGTTGTCACATGAGTTGTGACGACTCATTACTTATTAATAAACAATTAATAATATTGTTGATTAAACAATAAATATCGCAAAATAACGTTTTTCCTCAAAGTGACACACCACCCAAGTTATGCTCAGTTTTTTGGCGACGTTTGACACACCAAGCTCAAAAGGTTGCCCATCACTGGTCTAATCCATCTTCAGCTCCACTTAATGCAGCCACCTACTTTTTCTATCTGGTCCAGATAGTAGTCAATGAAGTCCTGTGGGTCAACTGGATCTCTGGTCTTCTCGTGGCTCCTTATCTCTTCTCTTATGAAAGTGTGCCCAAGGTCCAGGTAAAAGAAAGCCTTCTGCTGGGACCCTGGAAGGAAGCGCATAAGGCGTGGGAAAAGATCATAGGCCTGGAAAAAAACAAAAAATAATGTCCATTTATTGGCCATCGTCATGATAACTGCAATTAATTGGAGGACATGAGATTGTAGTCTGGTACAGTAAGCAAATACTGTTCTTCATGAGGATCAAATTATGAATCATAGAATCATAGAGTAGGAATGGGCCTCATGGGCCATCAAGTCCAACCCTCTGCTCAATGCAGGATCTCCAGCTAAAGCATCCCCAGAAGGTAGCTATTCAGTTTTGCTTTATGAAGACGTCTAGAGTCAGAGGCCCCACTACCTCTCTAGGCAATTGTTCCACTGCCTAACCACTCTTACAGTCACGAAGTTCCACCACCACCACTGCTGCCACTGCCGCTGAGACTTACTCTGACCAATTTTAGGCTCCAGAGGCATTTTCTGGTTGAAGGGAGACGTTTCCTCCCTTCCCCAGCAAAGCAGCACTGCCTCCTCCACTGCTCTCTTGCTTGCACATCACTTCCTGAGTGCTTTCATCTCTTTAAGAAAGAACACTTTCATAAAGTGACAGAAGCACTCAGGAAGCGATGGTGAGAGAGAGAGAGCGAAGGAAGCACCAGCCAGGGAAGGGAGGAAACCTCTTCCTTCAGCCGAGAAATGCCTCCGGGGCCTAAAAATGTTGGTCACAGCATTAGTGGTGGTGGCAGCTGCGGCAGCAGAAAAAAGTCTGCAGAAAACTTCAAATCACACATACTGCAAATAAACCCCGAATTTCTGTGAGTCTGGGCCATGCCATATGTGGTCTGATGGCTGCAGATTCAGGAGCATTCACATGGGGATTTGGGGTATTTTATATTGTAATCAAGCCCTTCGTCTGGACACTCTGGCTGGTCCTGATCATGGAAGCCTAAGCAGAGCTTTGCTAAGTCAAACCCAGCAGGATCCTTTCTCTTTCCTTATAGCAGCAGTAGAGAGCTACAGCATCAGAAATAAAGGGAATTAAAAATACTAAAACACAATAAAACTATATACACCTTAAAAACCAAACTGCCCAGCCCCCACCAGATTGAAAATGCCTAATGTGATGGCACAAGAATGTTTTTACTTGTTGCCAAAAGGAAAGCAGAGATGGGGCCATCCTGGCCTCTCTAGGGAGGGAGTTCCAAAGTCTGGGAGCAGCCACTGAGAAGGCCCTCTCCTTTGTTCCCACCAAACAAGTCTGAGAGGGTTGTGGGACAGAGAGAAGGGCCTTCCCAGGTGATCTGAGAGCTCTAATGGGCCCATAAAGGGAGATACGGTCCTTCAAATAAGCTGGACCCAAGCCATAAATGTCTTTGCCCCCAGACAATCTCTAATGCCTAGATCTTGCCCCTGTTCCAACTTCTACTCATGCTTCCAGCTTTGAATGCAGGAAGGAACCACTCATGGGCACAATTGCTAACATTTCCCCTTTTTGTTCTGTACTTAGAATATCTAAGAAACTTGCACAAGGCTCTGGGTTGTTTTTGTAAGAACAGATTGACATGGCTACCCCAACCCCGCACCCTGAACCAAGATATTTGTGGCCTTTTAGCTGTGTCTCTCTGTGTATGTGTTTTAAGGAAAACAACTTACAATACGAAAAGGACTGGGCAAAAAATGAAACATGAAGTCAACCCCCATGACCATCTCCTTGAATTTTTCATCATCATAGGAGAAACGATGTCCAAAAACCATGGCGCTGATCACATTGGACACTGAATGGAAGATGGGGAAAGAAGGGTTCATAGGTTTTCCTGAAAAGAAATTTCAAACAAGTTGTCACCCCTAACATTGAAACTAATGCTCTTTTCTAGCCTTAAGATAAAAAATGGACTGAGATACTAATCCCACCTTCTAAATTTGGGTTGATTGGCAAGAGGGGGGGAAACTTACAATTTTGGCAAGGATACTTATTACAAAAAATGGCTGCAACTAAAGCTCTGTTGCTCCAGAGCTACCATTGGTGCAACTATTGGAGACACATTTATGGATGGCCCATGGCTACCATTTCCCCTCCCCACCCATGTTGTTGTTGTGTGCCTTCAAGTGAAGCCCCACTGCTCCCACCCAAAAAGGAAACATTACAATGGACAGAGCTTGAACATGACATACAGTTGTCCCTCCGTATCCACGGATTTGGTATCCACGGATTTAAGTATTCACAGCTCGAAAATATTCTGGGTAAAAATAATAATAATCCAAAAAGCAAACCTTGATTTTGCCATTTTATATAAGGGACACCATCTTGCTATGCCATTGCATGTAATGGGACTTGAGTATTCACGGATTTTGGTGTCCACGGGGGGTCCTGGAACCAAACCCCAGCGAATATGAAGGGACAACTGTATAATGTTTCTGGTTGTTGTGTGCCTTCAAGTCATTTCCAACTTATGATGACCCTAAAATAAACCTATCACGAGGTTTTCCTGGCAAGATTTCTTCAGAGGAGGTTTGCCATTGCCAGTACAATGCATTTTCTGCAGTGTCATTCCTGCAGTATGGTTACATGCCAACAGTGCCATCTACTTGGCATCTGCATTGTGTAATTGTTTGTTTTGTCTGTAATTTGCTTTGAATTGTATGTATTGAACTGTATTCAATTGAATTGTGTTGCACTGTATTGTATATTGTAATGTATATTGTGATGTTGTACCCCACCCTGATCCTGAGGGGAGAGGTGGGTAATAAATAACTAAGTATTATTATCCTCCTTTATGGATCTGAAACATGGGTCACCTATCGCCACCACCTACGACTCTTCGAGCGCTTTCATCAGCGCTGTCTACGCACAATCCTAAATATACACTGGACTGACTATGTGACGAATGTTGCTGTCCTTGAGCAAGCAGGGATCACCAGCATTGAGGCCATGATATTGAGAACACAGATGCGCTGGGCAGGGCACGTTTCTAGGATGGAGGACCATCGCCTCCCAAAAATACTACTCTACGGTGAACTCGCCACGGGTCAGCGTAAGAGGGGTGCTCCAAAAAAGCGATACAAAGACTCCCTGAAACAACACCTCAGGCTCGGCCAAATTGATCACCAACAGTGGTCCGCCCTGGCCTCACATTGGGAGGCATGGAGACGCACTATCCACAATGCTGCAGCCTTATTTGAGAACTCACGCCGAACAAGTCTTGAAGAGAAACGACAATGCAGAAAGAATCACAACCCCAAAACATCACCCAAGGAGACCTTCTGCTGTGCTTTTTGCAACCGGACTTGTTTATCTCGGATTGGCCTTTTTAGTCATCAGTGCGCTTGCAGAAAGCACGGGATGAGTCCTTCCTGAATCTTCGTTTGTGAAGAAAAGCCAGAGAGATTATTATTATTATTATTATTATTCCTCTGAGGCTGAGAGAATGTAACTTGCTCAAGATAACCCAGTGGGTTTCCACGGCTGAGTGGGGATTTGAACTTTGGTTTCCCAGAGTCCTAGTCCAACATTCAAACCACTACCCCACGCTGGTCTAGTATTCATAACTAGTTAAATTTACTCATATGCTGATTCATTTCCCTCTTCTCCCCTCGGCTTAACTAACGGCATTCACTGTTCTTGTGCTGAAAGGAAAGTGACTTTTGTCTCAAGATATTTCAGGGGAATTCTCTCAAGAGGAGGAGGATCAGATGGCTCAGTGCTGGTTTGTTGTATCTAAAAAGTAGGAGGAATCTCTCTCTGCCAGCCTGCCTGCCCTTGCCTTGAAGTGTATGGGCCCCCTCTCACTAATTAAAGTTATTTAGTTTAAGTTCGTTAGTTTAAGTACATTTAAGAGACCTGCAGTTCCAACTCTTTACAACTGCTTTACAACCTCTTTTAGACATTTGGGAAGGCAATTTCAAAATGCAAAGAACTAGTTACAAAATGGGGGCAATGTTGCAAAGAAAACATGCCATTTTTCTATGAATCTTATAGTGGGTTTTTTAAAGCCAACCATTCAATTAATGGATGAACAGCTAATGCAACATGTTGAATATCCACTTTTCCAAAAATTAAGCTATTTTCCATTTCCGTACTATCGATATTAATGAATTAATTGCTAAAACTGCCGTCCCAACTCTGGCATTGATCAGTTTATAATCTAACCACTGTATGATATCTTCTGTAGTAGCAATATAATTTTTTTTTACCTCTTTCACTGATGAAGAAATCAATGAGATGCCTGGCCTCCTGTTGTATTCGGTACTCCAAGCCCTTCCTTCCTAGGCCTAAATTCCGCAGAATCATCAGGCTGAAGCGTCTCTGCTGCTTCCAGATGTGGCCAGTTGCAAATAGAATTCCTGTTACTGAAGATCAGTAACATATTTCATTTATTTATTCTGTTGGTTTATTCAATTCATACCCCACCTATATCCTGCCAAGGGACTTCAAGCCAGCTTACAGAATTTAAAATATGCAAGTTTAACTTTTTTTAAAAAGTACAATGGCATAAGTTTTTTTGTTTTTTTTGTTTTAAAAAAAATCAAACATCAGTTCAGTTTAAAAACACAGATCCTGTTCTTTCTGATTCTGGTACTAACTTTTTTTGTTAATGAAAAATGGCCAGGAATTCATCTACAGGTATACAAATAATAAAGTAGATGTGTTCCTGGGCATTACTTCTTTAACAGAAAATTTGGTACCAGGAGGGAAAAAAAATAGCATGGAAAGAATAAGGATAGGTTTCTAACACCACAAAGAAGAGAGGAGTTCAACATGTTTCAGCAAATCTTTTACTCACATCTAACAATATGCACATGTGAAATGAGACAACCAGATCAGGTACGCCTGGCATAAGTAGACAAAAATACAGTCAGACTCCTGTATCTGTGGAACCAATAACCGTGGTTTCAGTTATCCATGGGACACAAAATAGGAACACATATCATAGAGTTGCACGGGAAAATGCCTAGAGAGGCATCCTCTCTAGGCATCTTTCTAGGTCCTCCAATGCAACTCTGTGGTATGTTTTTACTAGAAGTCCTTTATTTTAATAGGATTCACTGCTATCCACAGTTTCCTGTATCTGTGGTAAATCTGGGAACTGAACCCCCATGGATATGGTGGTCAGGCTGTATTTCGAGCCTTCTAGAGACCACTTGAAATCTTCTTCCAAAGTGCATCCAGTATTTTCTTTTCTTTTTATCAGCCTCTACTTTTCTTATGTTTTCTTTTTTTGTTGGTCAAACTTGTAGGTCTATGCTTTTAACTTCATGGGGGCAGCTAGTGTGGGAAGCTTATCCTTTTCCTCTCTGTTTTGCTGTTCACATATGAATACTAAGGGGTTCTGGAGTCCGCTGTTGTTTACTCTGCCTGTTGTAGGCAGACACACACAGCTGCAGTTGGATCAGCTAGAGCGGAATCCCATTCTTTCCCAGCTCAAGCTTTATTGTGCTGTTTACTGAAGACATGTTGCTGCAACCTGGAGTGAAAATCTGTGTTTCTCCAGACCTCCCTCACTATCCTCCCAATGCCAATGCTGCTAAAAAAAAAAAAAAAACTATTTCCAGCTAGATAGAGGATGAGAATGAACAGAGGGCACTGGGCAGTTGTAAAAAGACTTTGCAAAAAGGTGCTTCTTTGGGCTTATCTCCACTTGCCAAGATATAACGGCTCCCTGCCAGAGTAGCTTGACTTTGGAGCTGGTCCGTTTCCCTGTCTGCCCCCCTCCCTGCCCATTACCTGGAGAAAATGGGCTGGAGTTCAAACAGGACATCAGTCTGTCACTGCAGCCACTGCAGCCATTTTCTCCACTGATGCAAAAGCTAGGAAGGGGTCCCACAACCTGTGACTGCAGGCCCCATCCTTGGTCACATGCAGAGGGACCCCTGCCTGGTTTCTGTGAGAGCCGGGGAGATGGTGGCAGCAGCAGCAGCAGCAAGGGACAGATTGCCGAGACAGGCTTTCATGGACACATGGGGCCTGAGCTAGTGGTACCAGATTAAACGGGTTTTTTTTTCCTATAGAGATTTATTGGGCCCTATCCTGGCTTGCCCCCATTCCAGCCCCATATCTGCCCTGGGGGTTGTTTGAACTGCTCAGGGGCAGATTGGGGTAAATACCTTGCATCGTTTGGACTGCAGGGCTCTGTAATGAGGACAAGCTGGGTGGACAGAGTGTGATTTACACAAAGTCACCCAGTAGGTTTCCACAGCTGAACAGAGATTTGAACCCTGATCTCCCAGAATTCTAGTTCAACACTCGTGTAACGCCATCATGCTGTCTCTCCCTTCTCCTGGTTTATAGGATGCAAAATGACTTACCTTTCCCCTTCATTGTATCAGCAACAAAGGGAGTGCTTGGCCTGCCAGTCAGATCTTCAGAGTGTGTGACCAGCGCTTCTTTCACCGCATGGAACCCATTCAGTACAATCATAGGTTTGTGTCCCACCCACATGGTGAAGATCCTCCCATATTTCTTTGCCACCTGAAAATACCAGCATGGTATAGTAGTTTGCATTTGGAGACATTATCAGATGAGCATCTAAAAACACGGTAGTTCCACAAATGAGGATAGCGGAAACATCGTGGGATTATAAAACTTATTATCGCATGTCGCTGTAATTGCATGAAAGAACTGCCATGGAATTATTGCATACTGACCACTAGCATTTTAAGAATGGGAGTTTACTGTCGTGGTTTAGCATGGCCAAAATCTTGGTGGTTCTCATGAGAAGACACAAGCACACTTAAAACACCAAAAACACCTTAATTAACAAAGTAAATGAACTCACAAGCACTTAAACAAACATAAAAACACTGAAACTACATGGGACAGTTCATAAAAAGAGTGTCTTGTGTTTCATTTTTGCATTCTCACCCAGAGGTTTTCTTACTGAGGACCACCCATTCATGCTATAATCTCACGATTACAACAGGATGTGGTTTTGCACACCATCAATAGTGTGAAAGAATAGCTATTGATGATTTACTGATGGCTTGTCAGGTAAATTAGAAATAACAGCTTTTTCTCAGCTGTAACACAGAGTAACCACGCAAAGACGATGACGTGTGTGATAGCAGGGCCTGTTCGTGCTAGCATGATGTAGTAATCCTGCAATTTTTTCTACATCTGATAATGTCCTGGGTGTTGAATTATGACTCTGGAGACCAGGGTTTGAATACCCGCTCAGCCATAGGAGCCCACTGGGTGACCTTGGGCAAGTCACACTCTCTCAACCTCAGAGGAAGGCAAGACAACCCCACCTCTGAACAAATCTTGCCAAGAAAACTCTGTGATAGATCCCCATTAGGGTCACCATGAGTCAGAAACGACTTGAAGGTGCACAGCAATAACATATGTGGCTGCTAGATAAAACAGCAGCCTTTCATCTTTTCTTCCTCCTTCTGCGATTACACCTGGGAGGAAAGTGTGTGGAAATTTTTGCTTTGAAAAAAAAAATTATCAAACTTTGCAAACTTCTTCATCTGTAAGATGGGGGGGAATGAAATATTAAAAATTCAAGCATGCAGGAAACTAAAAGTGCCATTCGTAGATCCACCCTCAGCACTTTGAGTAGTTAATGCTTTAAAGACTGGGGAGATTTTCAGACGCGATTTTCAGCTGTATGTATTCCAAAACAGCTCCGTTGCTGCTGCGCAGCAGGGGAGCAGTTTCGGATGACGCCGTTCCTCTGCCGAACCCCTCCATGTCACTTCCGTGACAGAATGGAGGAAGCCGCGTCATATTTCATTCATGATTATTGCCCGTGAGTGAAATATGACATGGCTTCCTCCATTCTGTCACGGAAGTGACACGGAGGGGTTCGGCAGAGGAACGGCATCGTCCGAAACTGCTTCCCTGCCGCACGGCAGCAACGGAGCTGTTTTGGAATATATACAGCCGAAAATCGCATCTGAAAATCTCCTGGGTATGAATCCCTGGTATTATCTAGACAGTGAAAAAATCCTCTTGGAATGTGAGGGGAATACCTTATGTCCAGATGAGCTTCCGCAGGGATTTGCCATATTCAAAAGTGGGGGAGCAAAAACTCCAAGTACTTTGCGATAACAGCCTTCGCTGTTTCTCTTGAAACTTTAAAAAAAATACATGGAAATGCACATTCCCACCCATTTGAATGACCAGTTCAAATTGGGGCACATCGTGGAAGTGAAAATGTGATTGGTCGGACATGCACGGGCCAGAGCCACTATTGCTGATTTTCACAGAAGCAACCATGCACTATTTTAAAGCAGCAGTGCAAAGCAAAATGTTTTAAGCAGATTGCTCTTCCGTGTCTCTGATTTAACAAGGGGGGGAAAGGGAAATGGAGGGAGCTTTGGGGGAATAATAATGCATGTAATTCACTTGCAGCCACCATCTTTACTCCTGGACATGCTCCATGTGAACTTCAAACACAGATAGCTTCCCATGCCAGTGATCTTGCAAATGCATTGTGGAGACAAATAAATGCTGCTGTGATGGTGAGTTAATGCACTATTTTCCACAATTAATTCTCCCATCTAGCTGAGACCCCTGGGTATTTAACCATTTTAATGCTGGCTAAAAATTGCCACCCCATTTTTATGCAAGAGTTCTCTTGACTTTTAACAAGAGCAGGTGGGTACAACATAGTCCTCTTCATTGCGGAAGTAACTGTGGCTGCCTATCAAGTCAACTTCCAGCCTATAAATGAAAGATCTCCAAGAGATCCTATTATTAAAAGTTTATAAGACTCAGATCCTATAAACTCGGAGGGATGGCTTCCTTTATTAAGTCAATCCACCTGTACTAGCACTTCAAATTTTCCCAGTATTATTGTCTTTTCCAATGAGTCATGTCTTCTCATGATGTCTCCAAATGATGATCGTTTACTCATTTTTGGCTTCTAGGGAATGTTCATTGTCCTGTTGTTGTTGCATGCCTTCAAGTTGTTTCTGACATACGGCAACCCTAAAACAAACCTACCACAGGGTTTTCTTGGCAAGTTTTCATCAGAGGGGGGTTCCCATTGCCTTTTCCCGAGGCTGAGACAGGGTGACTTGCCCAAGGTCACACAGTAGGTTTCCCTGGGAAAGCTGGGATTCAAACTCTAATCTTCTGATTCCTAGTCCAGCACTTAGACCACTATACTATTCAAGCTCTCATTTGCTCTAGGATGCATTTATTTGTCTTTTTGGTGGTCTATGGTATCCATAAAACTCCAGCACCATATTTTAGAGTAGTTGATTGCTGAGGAAATAGCTGTTCCTATTGAAATTGTGCATTTGTTTATTGGATTGCAGTCCTTATAAAATGCTATAAAACAAATATAGAACCATAGGATCATAGAACCAAAGAGTTGGAAGAGACAACAGGGGTCATCCAGTCCAACCCCCTGCAAAGCAGGAAGACACAATCAAAGCATTCCTGACAGATGGCTGTTAGCATGCCTCGCTATCTCCAGATCACATACACCCTAATAATTGGTGATATTTAATAATTTGGCCTTAATGTGGCCCTCCATGAAAGCTGCAGTAGATCAGGGACCTCTGAAAGATCCCAAAAAGACACTCTGGCTGGAATAAAAGCCAAGTCATGCATCGCTTTAAGGAGAGGCCATGGAAAATTCCAAAACTTAAGGCAACAAAGGTCAAGCCAGACTGAAGGAAATGTTCTTTGAGCACATCTGGTGGCAGACAATAAGCACATCATCTGTAGTTGGAGCACCCTTTGTCTGTACGCCACATCTTTTCTGATTCCCTGATCTGTCAATCAAAGGAGGTAGCAACTTCTATTCAAGACAAAAATGTAACACATTAACAGATTCAGAGATACATTGTTTTATCAGGAAACACGCCTGAAATGCAAACTCATCCCCTCAGGGCACATTTTGGGGTATAAATAATACCCCGAAACCACACCTCATTGCGCACATTTCGCTTCCCTGGGGCACTCTGCCCCTCCTGCTTCCTCCATCCATGCTGCCAGACTGCTTTGAGACTTTGGATTACAGGACAGGTTGTATCACCTCAAGGATCCCTCGTACTATTTCCCTGTCCAACCACCCTTCCACCTTTCTTTCAGTAGTCTTGTGTGAATGCTTCTTGTGTGACAGTGTGTATGATTGGTGTTATTTTCAAACCTTCAATAAAGATAATCATTAATTTTTCATCTCATGTGTGTGTGTGTGTGTGTGTTCAGAGCTAGTACGGGTAAACATAGGCATAATGATCCCTTGTTGCCCCCTGTCACATTACTCAGTTGAGTTGCTGCTAATTTCCTCAGATAATTAATAACTTGGTCTTATGTGTTTAAATAGAATCATAGAATCATAGAGCTGGAAGAGACCACAAGGGCCATCCAGTCCAACCTCCTGCTATGCAGTAATACACAATCAAATCATTCCCGACAGATGGTTATCTAGCCTCTGTTTAAAAACCTCCTAAGAAGGAAACTCCACCACACTCCGAGGCAGTGCGTTCCACTGCTGAACAGCTTTTACCATCAGGAACGTCATCCTAATGCTTAGATGGAATCTCTTTTCCCATAGTTAGAGTCCATTGCTCCGTGTCCTAGTCTCTGGAGCAGCAGAAAACAAGCTTGCTCCATCATCAGCATGACATCCAAATATTTAAACATGGCTATCATGTCCCTTCTTAACCTTCTCTTCTCCAAGCTAAACATACCCAGCTCCCTAAGCCATTCCTCATAGGGCATGGCTTCCAGGCCTCCCATTGTTTTGGTTGCCCTCATCTGGACACATTCCAGCTTCTCAATATCCTTCTTGAATTGTGGTGCCCAAAACTAGACACAGCATTCCAGCTGAGGTTTGACCAAAGCAGAATACAGTAGCAGTATTACCTGCATCGATCTAGACACTGTTCTCCTATTGATGCTGCCTAGAATCGCATTTGCTTTTTCAGCTGCCACATCACACTGCTGACTAATATTCAGCTTGTAGTCCACTAAGATTCCTAGATCCAAATATTTGAAAAGATGTCATATTCAAGATGGAGCAAGCTTGTTTTCTGCTCCTCCGAAGAGTAAGACACAGAGCAATGGATTCAAACTACAGGAAAAGAGATTGCACCTAAGGTCCGGTCTATATGAGGGGGGGAAATACAAACACATCCAAAAAAGCAGCCATATGCAATGATGCAACCTGTCTTCACAGTCAAAAGAGCCCCCCTAAACTCTGCATGAACCCTAGCCAAGATGGCAGCTGTGAGTGATTTACAGATTATTTTAAATCTGCTGCTGCCATTTAAAAAAAAATTCCCGTGGTGCGCACATGCGATATTTCGTATTTTTTAAAAAGAAAAAAGACAATATAAAATTGCCATTTTAGCGACTTACCAGATCTTCACTTAGTTGAAAATCCAACATGGCAGCATTAGGCATTTTCCCTTTTTGCTAGCCCCACCCCCAGTGCTCATCCAACCAATCAGATTATGCTGCCTGTTCGTACCTATACGAGTGCGAGTGTTCAAATGATCGCAAATTTGCATGTTGTATGGAGCTTTTTTAAAAAATCTGGATGAAGCCCCAGACGCTACCCACAGAGACTTTGCAGTGGATTTGGCTGCCCCCCTTCCAAATGACATGTATTTATGCAAATATCTGTATGACTAGATTGCCTTCCATTCGCATCCTGTTTGTATTATTTTCCTCGCTGCCAGACTGCTTTCCATCAGGAAGATTTTCCTGATGGGAAGAGCTGTTTGACAGTAGAATATGGCAATATACCATTTGTATTGTTCATCAGTCAGATACACTGCCTGGAAGTGTAGCAGAGTCTCCTTCTTTTGAGGTCTTTAAATAGAAGCTGGGTAGCCATCTGTCGGGAGTGCTTTGCTTGTATATTCATGCATGGCAGGGGGTTGGACTGGATGGCCTTTGTAGTGTTTTTCAACTCTATAGTTCTATAAGGTCTGAACACTTGTAAGAGGACCCACCATTCCTCAGCTGAGCCAGTTCAGCAAACAATTCAGGGCTTCCTTGAGCCTGAGCCCCTTTCCAGAGATGATAGCAGGGCACCTTTCTCCTCTACACCATCTTCCTCTCTTACCTTCCCCTCAGGATGAAGGAAAATGGCAGGCTCCGCAATGCCAACAGCAGCTGCAGGCTCAACTGAAGTATAACCCAGTGAGTTATTTGGTAACCCCCATGGGGCTGAGTGTTACCTAAAGAGGTGGGGGGTCTGTGGGAGCCCACCCATGATCAATTATTAATTGGGGGAATTATTGGTTCAAATGAATGGCTGTGAGAGATCAGGTAACTTTTGGGAACTTGTGCACCTATGTATACCAGTACTCACTGCAGAGAACTCCAGCAAAAGTATAATAAATTGTTTTTATTGGAAAATGACACAAGAAGTACATGCACACACAATGCACAATCACAAGAACCACACCAGGCTAGCTGAAAATGAAGCAGGAAGGATTGGGTAGATTCGGGTGATGGGTAATAATTAGTAGTCTTGAAGGATGAAAGTTCCAGGATGTGTAGAGGCTCAGACTGAGGTCTGAGGATGGCACAGAAACTGCGACAGAGTGGGGTGTCCATCTGTGGCACACACTGCTATTGTTTGAGTAGGTACATGCCTTTAAGGCATGTTTTGGCTACAACAATGGCCAAATGACTCTCCCACGAGGGGAACAAATGACTCTCCCACGAGGGGAACAAAGGAGTGCAAAACTCCACTGATTGTCATAGATGGCTAGGTGATTGGAATTGATGGGTTTACAACAACCTCGTATTGTGAGATAGGAAAGGTGTGAAGGGATATTTCCTGGGGTGGGGTGTGTGCAGGCCACTTGTTTGTGCTGTATGACTCATTGCTTGAGGTGTTCAGAACTGTTACGAGAGAGGATCAGCACATACTTCTGTAATGGATTTGTTTTTCAAGAGTCTCCGCGTAGTCCCGCATTGGACTATTTTGCTAGAAATGTTTTCGAGACACCTTCCTGAGTCCTGTGAACTCCACCTGAACTCTTCCCTTTAGAATCATCCCAGTCTACCAGACCCTTCGAATGTGTCCAATATTTCCAATTATGAGATATTATAGGGAGGAGTATAAGACATGGTAACATGAGGCGGGGGCTTTGGGGGCTTCCTTCACCCTGCTTTAACCTGGCATGTCTCTATTCTTCCTCCCCAGAGCTCTTCTACCTGATTGCCCATTTCCTCCAGTCCAGACCTTGCCAGAAAACCCAGATATTTTAAAAACCTGTCCAGACAGAAATTTTAGCTCTGAAAAGAGGACATAGATTCATAGATTTGCAGAGTTGGAAGAGACCACGAGGGCCATCCAGTCCAACCCCCTGCCACGCAGAGGACCCTACCACGCAGAGGACTGGAGTGCGTGGGGAGGATTGTATGGGAGGAGGTGGTTCCGAAGATAAGTTGGACCCAAGTCATTTAGGGCTTTAAAGGTAATTACCAACACCTTATACTGGGCCTGGAAACTGATAGGTAGCCAGTGGAGAGATTTTAATATTGGAGTTATATGGTCTCTTCGAGATGTTCCCGAGACCACTCTGGCTGCCATATTTTGTACCAGCTGAAGTTTCCAGACCAAGCACGAGGGTAGCCCCATGTAGAGCGCATTGCAGAAATCTAGACGAGAGGTTACCAGCGCGTGCACCACAGTCTCGAGGTCCCTTACTTCCAGGAAAGGGCACAGCTGGTGTATCAGCCGAAGCTGATAACAAGCGCTCCTGACCGTCACATTCACTTGACTCGTCATCTGAAGCGATGAATCAAGGAGCACCCCCAGACTGCGAACACAGTCCTTAACAGAGAGCGTGACCCCGTCCAGGACTGGCAGTTGCAACCCAACTCCTGGTTTTGGGGCCGCTACCGTGAGCACCTCCGTTTTGTCTGGATTTAATCTCAATCTGTTTTTCCTCATCCAGCCCATTACTGCTTTAAGACAGTCATTAAGAGGAGAGATGCCATTGGAATTCGAGGCCGATGATCGGGACAAGGAGAAATAGATCTGGGTGTCATCAGCGTACTGATAACACCCAGCCCCATAACCCCAAATAATCTCACCCAGCGGCTTCATATAGATGTTAAACAGCATCGGGGACAGGATGGCGCCCTGCGGAACTCCACAAGTAAGCTCCTTTCTGCTGGAGCAGCTGTCCCCAAGCCGCACCCTCTGGGACCTGCCTGAGAGGAAGGACCGGAACCACTGGAGCCAGTGCCTCCGATTCCTAACACACTCAGGCGATCTAGGAGAATGCCATGATCTATCGTATCGAAAGCCGCTGAGAGGTCCAGAAGCACCAACAGGGACACATTACCCGTCGGTGCTTAGACGTAGGTCGTCGGTAAAGGCAACCATGGCAGTCTCAACTCCAAATCCCATCCTAAAGCCAGTTTGAAATGGGTCTAGATAAATCGCTTTCATCCAAGACCACTTGGAGTTGAAGAGCAACTGCCCTTTCGATCACTTTGCTCAAGAATGGTAAAGTGAAAAGGAAGGTGTATGGCAACTATAGAATAGAGGGAATAAGGAAAGTTCTATCTTAAATTTCACAGCTGAAAATATCTGTCCAGGATCTAGTGGATTTCCAGAAGTCTACCTGGCCCCTGTGGTTGAATTTAGGAGTTACGGGAATGTATGTCCACCAAAACATTTCCAGAAAGAAAGCCAGTGGTTCTGCCCATCTGTTTTTGGGTAACACTTCAAATTCCCACATATATACACCAAAACCCAAAAATGCCTGCAGTTAAAATTTTTAAAAACACAAAAATAACAGGAAAGTTCCCAAAGGCACATCATGCAACTAAGCACTCAACATTACTTTGCCTCTATAGCTGCTGCTACACTAAATCATTTCAAATTAAAACAAACAAAATAGCAAATCTATTGTTTAACTACTTAGACATACAGAGGGATTCCTATCAGCAAAGAAAATACCTTGGTGAATGTTCCTTGGTTGAGCTTCACATCCAAACACCAGAGACTCCCAATGATAGGGAGAGGGGTTGGCCCAGGGGGGAACTGCTGACTTGCCCATCTCAACTTCAGAAACTGCCAAACAAGGAGGCAAATGGTGGCAGCAGCAAAGAGCTGGCTGATTCCCCACATCTTTCCTGCTGGTTTATGCCTATGTTTTTACCACGAGCTTGAGCAGAGATGTCTGATTTGCAACCTTCTATCTCATTGTGCTCTCTGTCAAGTGATTAGCATCCAATTTGATGGTACTAATTAAAAGATCATACAGGTTTGGAAAGGAAAGATGTTGCAAGGATTGTTTTTAACATGACAATCTGCTAATAGGGTGAGGAGATTAAATCGGCAGGTTGCACCAGTTCTTTGTCTTTCTTTCGAGTGATGAAGGTAGCCTGTGGAACGGAATTTGTGATGACCCTATTATAAATAGAGATGATTTCTCACCTGCTAAGGTAGTCCTTTAATCTTCAACCCATCAGCACTATTGGCCACTTTGTCAATTCCTGAATGGTAATCAGATGATGGAAATTAAAAGATCAAAGAGGTGTGGAAGTATCATAGAAAAACAGAAAGGCAGCAAGGTAATTATTATTATTGAGTGGTTGCGACTCCTTGAACACTTTCATCACCGCTGTCTAGGCACAATCCTAAATATACACTGGACTGACTATGTGATGAATGTTGCTGTCCTTGAGCAAGCAGGGATCACCAGCATTGAGACCATGATATTGAGAACACAGCTGAGCTGGGCAGGGCACGTTTCTAGGATGGAGGACCATAGCCTCCCAAAAATAGTACTCAACAGTGAACTTGCCACGGGTCAGCGTAAGAGGGGTGCTCCAAAAAAATAATACAAGGACTCCCTGAAACAGCATCTCAGGCTCGGCCAAATTGATCACCAACAATGGTCCACCCTGGCCTTACATTGGGAGGCATGGAGACGCACTATCCACAATGCTGCAGCCTTATTTGAGAACTCATACCAAACAAGTCTTGAAGAGAAACGACAACGCAGAAAGAATCACAACACGGAAACATCACCGAAGGAGACCTTCTGCTGTGCTTTCTGCAACCGGACTTGTTTATCTCGGATTGGCCTTTTTAGTCATCAGCGCGCTTGCAGAAAGCGCGGGATGAGTCCTTCCTGAATCTTCATTTGCGAAGAAAAACCAGAGGGGGGGGGTTGATGAGGGAGACAGAAGTATGGAAATGGGGAAGGATATACCAGTACTTATTTTTTTCTGAAAGGCATAAATCACTCTCAAGAATAGGATCTGGGTTTCAAAGACTGGTTATGAGGGTTACTAAATTAGAAGTGTTGCCAAAAACTTTCTCAGACTATAATCCAATGGCTTTAACTATAAAAAATGGGGCGTGGGAGAGTTTTAGATGGGGGTTGAATGAAACTCTTCTACAGAATGAAAAGATTGTAGAGAACTGTAAAAAAAATTGAAAGGATTTTTTGAGAACAACATGAATAAAGAGACAGATATTAGAGTTGTGAGGGATACAATTAAAGTATTTATGAGAGAGTGTTTCATTCAAATGAATAATGAACTGAAAAAGAAGAGACAAGAAAAAATCCAACCGATTATGGAAGAGATTAAAAAAGGAGAGCAAATTGAAAAAGTCTCCATCAAGGACTCTTATTAATAATCCAATTAAGACCTTACAGAGTCAACTATCAATCTCAATGGTGAATGAGATGGAGAAACAGATAAACTATGTGAAACAGAAGAATTATCTTTATCAATTTCTTAGATGACGAAATTAGGGGCATACTTATCAAATTTGTAGATGACACCAAATTAGGAGGAGTAGCTAATACCCTAGAGGACAGGATCAAAATTCAAAATGACTTGGATAGACTGGAGAGCTGGGCCAAAGCTAAGAAAATGAAATTCAATACGGAGAAGTGTAAGGTACTGCACTTAGGGCAGAAAAATGAAATGCATAGATAAAGGATGGGGGAGACCTGGCTGAATGAGACTACGTGTGAAAGGGATCTAGGAGTCCTAGTAGACCACAAATTGAACATGAGTCAACAGTGTGATGCGGCAGCTAAAAAGGCCAATGCGATTTTGGGATACATCGATAGAAGTACAGTGTCTAGATCAAGGGAAGTAATAGTGCCACTCAATTCTGCCTTTGTCGGGCCTCACCTGGAATGCTGGGTCCAGTTCTGGGCACCACAATTTAAAAAGCATATTGACAAATTGGAGCGTGTCCAGAGAAGGGCAACTAAAATGGTAAAAGGTCTGGAAACAATGCCTTATGAGGAAAGACATAGGGAGCTGGATATGTTTAGCCTGGAAAAAAGATGGTCAAGGGGCGATATGATAGCCTGTTTAAGTATTTGACGGGGTGTCACACTGAGGATAGAGCAAGCTTGTTTTCTGCTGCGCCAGAGACTAGAACCCGGAGCAATGGATGCAAGCTCCAGGAACAGAGATTCCACCTCAACATTAGGAGGAACTTTCTGACAGTAAGAGCTGTTCGGCAGTGGAACGCACTCCCTCGGAGCGTGGTGGGGTCTCCTTCCTTGGAGGTCTTTAAACAGAGGCTGGATGGCCATCTGTCAGGGATGCTTTGATCGTGATTCCTGCATGGCAGGGGGTTGGACTGGATGGCCCTCGTGGTCTCTTCTAACTCTACAATTCTATGATTCTATGAATTTGCAAATAAGCCAGGGAGGTTATTGGCAGACAAACTCAGAAAAGAAAAAAAGAAAGTGATATTAAAATTACAAGAAGTAGATCCAGTCCTAACAGATAAACTAAACATGCAGAAAGCATTCCCTCGATATTATTCTTTATATAAACAACAAGAATTATCCTTAGAGAGGATGGAAGAATATTTGAGCAAACATAACCTGCCTAAGATTCCAGAGCAATGGAGGCAGATTATGAAGGCTACTATAAAAGTGAGAGAGAGATGTGAAGCTGTGAAAAAGGCTACCATAAGAAAGACACCAGGTCCAGATGGTCAGCCGTCCCTTTAATATAAGTGTTTTGAAGAAGAATGTTTACTGTCACTACAACAGATGATGAATACTATTTAGTAGAGCAGGAAGGTTCCAGATAGTTGGAAGGAAGTTAATATTGCATTAAAACCAAAAGAAAACCAGGACCTGACATTGATAAAAAAAATTATAGGCCAATATTTCTAACTAAATAATGATGATAAGATATTTACAATGATTTTGGCTGGAAGAATGAAACTGAGATTTTATTCGTGGGGATCAATGTGGAATTTTACTTAGATAATATTGGGGGACGTCGACATGGGGAAAAAATACATATGGCATTCGGAAGATCGATCATGTGTACACACGGCTGTTCAGATGCATATGTGTCTTTTGGAAGGGGAGCTAGCAAATCCCCCGTAAACTACGTGGATTCAGCATTCAGGAGGATTAGCGACTCTCAAGCTATAATTCGTACAGCCATTCGTATTGTTGACGGTCTGTACAACCCGTTCACACACATACGAAAGGCAGAGTAATCTGATTGGCTGGCCGAGCACAGGAGGCGGGAGTAGCAAAGAGGGGAATTGGGAGCAGCTGCCATGTTGGATTCCCAGCTAAGCGAGAGTCCGGTAAGTCCATGAAATGGAGATTTTTACATATATTCATTTTTATTTTGCATTGTAAATAGGGAAAACCAACTGTCCACATAACAGGCCAACATAACAGGCACCTTTTAATTTAAAAAAAAAAAAGCAGCAGGAGATTTAAATCCGCCACTTGGATCACTCACTCCAGCCAGCTGGGCAAGTGGGGTCATATGGGATTTAGGGGGGGGGTAAAAAATCATGTAGACAGATTGTACACATATGAACACCTGCCTTTTCAGATTTTTTACCCCCCCCCCATGGATTTTTTTTCCATCGTGTAGACTGGGCCTTAGAAATGTGTTGGACATAGTGGAATACCTAGATAGTCATAATGAGAAGCAAGCCGCTTTGATTTTTTTAATTTTTTTTTATGTGAAAAAGGCCTTTGACAATCTAAATTGGCCATTTCTTTGCAGAGTGCTGGAGGTGATGAGTTTTAGTGAAAATTTTATCAAATAGATTAAACTGATTTATTCATTACAGAAGAAATGAAATACTATTCATAGAGAGTTAACAAAACCCCTCTCTGGCTTTTCTTTGCAAACGAAGATTCAGGAAGGACTCATTCCACACTTTCTGCAAGCGTGCTGATGACTAAAAAGGAGATAAACAAGTCCGGTTGCAGAAAGCACAGCAGAAGATCTCCTTGGGTGGTGTTTCTGGGTTGTGATTCTTTCTGCATTGCCGTTTCTCTTCAAGACTTGTTCGGCGTGAGTTCTCAAATAAGGCTGCAGCATTGTGGATAGTGCGTCTCCATGCCTCCCAATGTGCGGACCATTGTTGGTGATCAATTTGGCCAAGCCTGAGATGTTGTTTCAGGGAGTCTTTGTGTCGCTTTTTTGGAGTGCCCCTCTTACGCTGACCCATGGCGAGTTCACTGTAGAGTAGTATTTTGGGGAGGCGATGGTCCTCCATCCTAGAAACATGCCCTGCCCAGCACAGCTGTGGTCTCAATATCATGGCCTCAAAGCTGGTGATCCCTGCTTGCTCAAGGACAGCAACATTTGTCACATAGAGAGTTAACAAAACCATTTCACATTCAAAAAGGTAGAAGACAAGGATTTCTATTGTTACCATTATTGTTTATTCTGGTGCAGGAAATATTGACTAGAGATAAAAGAAAAGGTGAAAAAAATCTGGGTATAAGTATTTTTAAAAGAAGTTTATAAATTAAAGGGGTTCAATGATAATTTGGTGTTAACTTTATAAAGCCCCTTGGAGTATATAAAGCAAGGGCCAACTAGTCCAACCCCCTTGCAATGCAAGAATACATAATCAAAGAACTCCCAACAGACAGCTATCCAGCCTCTGTTAAAAACCTCCAAAGAAGGAGACTCCACCACACTTCAAGGCAGTGTATTTCACTGCCAAACAGCTTTTGTTGTCAGGAAGTTCTTCCTAATGTTGAGTGAAATCACTTTTCCTGTAGTTTGAATCCATTGCTCCATGTCATAGAATCGTAGAATCATAGAGTTGGAAGAAACCACAAGGGCCATCTAGTCCAACCTCCTGCCATGCAGGAATACACAATCAAATCATTCCTGACAGATGCCCATCTAGCTTCTGTTTAAAAACCTCCAAAGAAGGAGACTCCACCACACTACAAGGTAGTGTATTCCACTTCCAAACAGCTCTTACTGTCAGGAGGTTCTTCCTACTTTTTAGCTGAAATCTCTTTTCCTGTAGTTTGAACCCATTGCTTCGTGTCCTAGTCTCTGGAGCATCAGAAAACAAACTTGCTCCATCCTCAGTATGACATCCCTTCAAAGATTTAAACATGGCTATCATGTCACCTCTCAGCCTTCTCTTCTCCAGACTAAACATATCCAGGTCCCTAAGCTACTCCTCATAGGGCATGGCGTCCAGACCTCCCACCATTCTGGTTGCCCTCCTCTGGACATGTTCCAGCTTCTCAATATCCTTCCTGAATTGTTGTGCCCAGAAGTGGACACAGTATTCCAGGTGAGGCCTGACCAAAGCAGAATACAGTGGCACTATTACCCTCCTTGATCTAGACACTATACTCCTATTAATGCAGCCTAGAATCACATTGGCTTTTTTAGCTGCTTCATCACACTCCTGACTCATATTCAGCTTGTGGTCCACTAATTCTCTGGAGCAGCAGAAAACAGGCTTGCTCCATCTTCATTATGACATCCTTTCAAATATTGAAATATGGTTATTATATTTAAACATGGCTATCATGATTGTTAGGCCAAGTTACACCCCATCAGTTCCTTCATTTATATTGACAAAGATAGCCTATGGAATGAAACCAGCAGTTCCTGCATTCTCACCTAGTAACAGCTGCAATACATTCAGTATATTGCTGGAACTAGATATTAAGACAGCTGTCTGATACACCCTTAAAACTGCTATCCTCTGTCTAATTTCCCATCTTCCACTGTGTGTTTCTGTTTGTACCTTGAAGTCACCTGCTGACTTGTGGCAACCCCATGAATTTCATATGGTTTTCTTAGGCAAGTAATACTGAAAAAGTGGCTTTGGCAGTTTCTTTCTCTAAAATATAGCCCACAGCACCTGGCATTCCTTGGTGATGTCCCATCCAAATAATAACCAGGCCTGACCCTTCATAGGACTTTATCAGACCACCACCCCTAAACCCTGTTCTTTTGCCGGCATAACTTTGCCGTTTTTATGCCAGCAAAAGAATTCCCCATGCCACACTTACCTTCTATCCTGGGAAAAGTCTTCCCCAGCAATGACAGAGGAGTGAACAGAATTCCGTTCATTCCCTTGTTCGAAATCCCGCATATTCTCACAATAATACATAGTGCAGGAAATAAAACAAAAACAAAAATAACACTCAAAAAGTTACACTAAGTACATAAACACACTTAAAAACTTACAAGTAAACCATGGAGGGTCATAAAAAGAGCATCACCTACCTGGATGTTGTGATCTCATCCAGAAGTGTTCTGGCTGGACTGGCCATTGACGCTGCATTCACATGAGTACAAAGGCATGAGGATTCAAATGCCAGCAATGCCAGCACAAAAGTGCTAGGGGAGATCTCCTGATGGCTTAAGCTATCAATAAAATACAACAGGTTTTGGACAAGACATAAACAGAAAAGGGCAATATTGTCTGATCTGTGTGCCCTTTTGCGTTTATGTGGTGATGTTATGATGCCGTATTTGAAGTGTGTGATAACGTCCTTAGTGTCCAAGGCCAGACAAGATCTTGTACATTCATGATATTTAGGCCATCTTCTATTGGTCGTGACTAATACACTAAAATACAAAATCCAAGAAAGAATCAGCAATGAAGTAAAGAAGAGCTTCAAGGAGTGATGCCATGCCACATATTTGGGATCAGCTTGTAGGGCAGGGGTGGAAATCCCATCAGATGGTTTCCAATTGCAGCTCCCAGCATTCTTTATCATTTGTAGTGGTGTGTGGAGGTTTCAGTGTCAGTGTGGCCATGATACCAGTCCAGATTTTGGTCTCGATTTTAAAAGAACTATTCAGGATGCTGTACCCTATCCTTTAAATTCATCCAGCACCCTGAATAGATTCTTTAAAGTCCAGACTAAAGCCCAGAGTGGATTCACTGTCTCATTGATGTTGGAGCCACCAAATGCCATTGGTTTGCTGTGAGGTGCACCATCATGGCAACATGGAAGGGGGAGGTCATAGGTGCTGGAGGAAGCTCCTTTTCATTTCCCCTTCCCTATTGAAGTCAATAGAAAAAAACCGCTTTCTGCCCTGATTGGGATGGATGTGACGTTCCACTGACAACTGGGGAGGGTAGACAGTGAGGTCTGAGGAACACAAATGTGCTTATCTCCTGTGCCTCCCCTCCATGGTTGTACTCTATGAGCCAGTGCAGGGAGAAAAAACATTGCTTTGCACTAACTCAGTTTTGCAGTATGGGTTGCCACCTGTATCTGCAGGGGATATGTTCCCAGACTTACTATGGATACATGAAACAGGGATAATGTTACCCAAATTTCTGGGGAGGGGGTATGTGGGTACCCCCTTGTGACACTAAAATTATGACATTTACATTGGGGAATTTTTAATTAGCTCAAAGGTATGGTTGTGACAGGTCAGGTAACTTGCAGGATCTTTGGACCGGTGTATATCAGTACTAACTGATGAGACTCCAAGTTAAACTGAAGCAAAAATGGAAAATAACATGGCAGCATTAACACATGCACTCACACTCACAAGGCAAGCACACAAGGCTAACAAAGAGTCAAGGCAGAAAGGTTTGGATAGAGGAATAGAGTCAGGAAAGCATGGGTTATAATTACCAGACTTGGAGAGCAGAGGTCTGGGGCAGTATAGAAGACTCAGGGAGAAGCTGAGGGTGCCAAAGCAGTCTGGCAGTCTGTTGAGCCTTGGGTGACTTTCACTTGAACCCACTTTCCATCTGCCCTGGTCTACCTTAGACTATGTGAAATGTCCAATATTGCCAAATTATGAATTATTGGAAGAAGGATAAGCAAAAGCATGGAAAAGGGGTCAACCTGTAAAGTACAGAGTAGAAAGGAATGTCTACTTTTCACTGTTTCATTGATGTTGGGACTACCCATGACCAGCAATGGATTGTGATATGCACCATCATGGCAACATAGACAGAGTGGTCATAGATGTTGCAAAAAGCTTTTTAATTTCCCCTTTCCCATTGAAGTCAGTAGGAAGAAAAATTCTTTCTGCTCAATGTGGGCTTGGTGTAAAGTCCCATTGGCAGTGGGGTTTGGGTGTGGTCTAAAAGACACAGCATAAGTGTGGTTTTCTCCTTTGCTGCACATTCATATTTCCCAGTTTTAGCTGTTCTTCCATGCCAAAGTATCTTTTTGTGCCACAGGCACATAGACTGTCAACTTGTATTTAGGATGTGTTTACAAATGAGCCATAAAATTCTTTCCTGAGTCCTGTTGGTTAGTTTCAACTAGAGCAAACCCATTGAAACAACTGTTGATTGATGAATCAAGATGTAGGCAAATTCCATGTGTTCAATGGGACTCTTTCAGCTAAGTCTGACTGTAGGATTGAAGCCATTGTTTAAAAGTGAAATCCTATGCAACACTGCTAGGGAGAACATAATCCTGTCCAATTAAACTTTGCAAGTATGTATAGGATTGCAGCCTAAATAAATTTTGAAAATCAAAACCATTGAATTCACATAAAGACATTTCTGGTGTGCCCGTGGAATGGAGAACGTGACAAAAACTAGAGCAGAATTAGGTGATGAGGTAAGTCTCTATTGCATTTGTGCTAAAAAGAAAACACCCAACGTCTGTCAAGAAATTGTAATTCACTTATTTAGCAAGAACTACTCGAAACAAATCTATGTGGCAAGGCGCAAGATGGGAAGAGCACTGCCTGGAGGTAATACATACGTGATATTACAACTGTTTTGCGTTAACCTGTCCATTGCAGTTAAGAGCAGGGTTGAGAAAGAATTAATAGAGCAATGTGTTCATGATGGTGAGGTAATTCTTCACTACAGTTGTCCTTGCACATTTGTATGTTAAGCATTCATAGATTAGGTCATTTGTGGATTATTAAATATGCTCTCTCTAGGCATTTTCTAGGGCCTCCAGCACAATTCTATGGTATGCTTCTGCCAGATTTTGACCACAGAACTCCAATCATTACCAGGACAAAAAAAGATGCACAATAAAAACATTGGTAGACTGTGCAAAAAGGATCTGCAAACCCCACTACCTGGAGGACAACTGAAACACCTAAATTGGGCTCTACAGGCTAATGGTTACTTCAGAGCAGACATCACAAGAGCAGCCAGACCCCCCAAAAAACCACAGGAGTGAAGAAAAACAGCCACCCAAAGGGAAGGTATTTTTACCATACATCAAAGGAGTCACAGACAGAATAGGGAAACTGATGAGGAAACACAACCTCCAAATAATCTACAGACCAACCAAGAAAATCCAAGAAATGCTGTGCTCAGCAAAGGACAAAAGAGACCCTCTCACAACCGCAGGAGTTTATCGCATACCATGCAGCTGTGGACAAGTCTACATAGGGACCACTAAACACAGTGTGCAAACATGAATCAAGGAACATGAGAGATACTGCAGACTGGGCCAGCCAGAAAAATCAGCAGTAGCAAAACCCGTTATAAACCAACCTGGGCACAAAATGCTATTTGAAAATACCAAAATTCTGGACCAGACTAACAACTATCATGTCAGAATACACAGGGAAGCTATTGAAATCCACAAACATCTGGACAACTTCAACAGGAAAGAGAAAACCCTAAAAGTAAACAAAGTTTGGCTACCAGTCCTGAAAAACACCAGAATCCAAACTCAACACATATAGGACTTTTTCGGACACGTCAAAAATAACGCAAGCAGCCTCGTCGCGTTGTGAGGCTGCTGTGCTGCAGAGTGTTGGTTTGGGATGACGCTCTCCCCTGCTGGAACTGTTGCGGTACCGCGGGGAGATTTGAGCATCATATTTCGTTGGTTTTTAATCACAATCAACTTTCATGAGTAAAAACCGACGAAATATGACGCTCAAATCTCCCCGCGGTACCACGACAATACCGGCAGGGGAGAGCGTCATCCGAAACTGACGCTCTGCAGCGCAGCAGCCTCGCAACGCGACGAGGCTGCTTGCATTATTTTTGACTGTCCGAAAAAGTCCATCAATGAACTCCGCCCAGGGACAGGAGTTTCCCAGCAGACAATGGACCATTAGCCAAATAGACACTAATCTCCCTCGCATATCCTCTCATCCTAAGAACTGAACATCCAACTACTGAATACACACATTTGCATACTAATCCTCTTTAACAGGAAGTCACAATATATAAACCCCACACACCCACACACCACCATTCTCTGAAGATGCCAGCCACAGATGCAGGAATAAACTCTTCTAGAACACGGCCTCACAGTCTGGAGAAAAACCACAAAAAAACTATGTTGACCATAGAGTCACACTGGAGGACCTAGAGATTCTTGGAGAGAACACTTCTCTAGGCATCTGTAGGTCCTTCAGCATGATTCTATGGTCAACTTATACTAGAAATTGAGGGCCAACTGTTGAAGGCCAACTGTAATTTTATTCTTAAAGGAAACAACAAGACCAATTTTCTCCCCAGGACTAGAAAGTCTTCAAAAACTAGACAGTATTCACAGGTCACAAAATTCTGCACACAATTTGTGCATTACTATTATTATTGTTATTTGCATGGAAAATAGCATTCTATGAACAGGATACAGCATTTTATGCACAGAAAATAATATTTCTGCAGGGCAATTGTTCTACTTGGGGATTTTTCTGCACAGAATTTTAATGTGGGTTTTTTTGGTGCTGAAAACAGAATTTTAGAAAATGCTGTCTCCTGCATAGAAAATGCAGTTTTCTTCACACAACTCCTCCATGTATGAGTTTTGTGAAGAATAAGTTCTGAATTGTGACTAGTTGCATCAGTCCAGGACTCTTCTCATCCTTCAAATACCTGGTTTCCCAGTATTAGAAGAATACATTTTTGACCATTTTTTATAATAATAGTTTTACTACAAGTTATAAAGATATATTAATACAAAAAAAACAAAAAAAAAAACAAAACACAAAGGAAAATAAAGTAATATATATATCTATATAAATAAAGGATAAAGGATAAAGAACAAGGAGAAAGATGAACTTCTGTTTCTCCTTTTAACGGTTATATGACACTATAGTTATTTCAAGAATAAAAACCCAACAGTTCTCTTCTTTACATTCTCTATTCTCATTATTTCTTATAAGCCAAAAATAATTTTCTTCTGCTCAAGGCTAACATGTCTAACATTAAAATATCATTCAATATATTTCTATAGCCGTACCAAGCAATTAAGACATGACATAAAAAAAACACCACAGCTCCTCTGCCCTCCCCATACATGCAGGACCAGTACCCACAGTTTCAAGTATCTGTTGTCTGAAAAAATATGGTCTCTCTAGGCATTTCCTAGGACCTTCAGTGCAATTCTATGGGGTTTGCTATTCCCACAGTTTCAAGTACTGTATTTGCAGTAAGTCTGGGAATGTATCCTAAATCCTAAATATACACTGGACTGACTATGTGATGAATGTTGCTGTCCTTGAGCAAGCAGGGATCACCAGCTTTGAGGCCATGATACTGAGAATACAGTTGCGTTGGACAGGGCACATTTCTAGGATGGAGGACCATTGCCTCCCAAAAATAGTACTCTACGGTGAACTCGCCACAGGTCAGCGTAAGAGGGGCGCTCCAGAAATGCAATACAAGGACTCCCTGAAACAACATCTCAGGCTTGGCCAAATTGATCACCAACAATGGTCCGCCCTGGCCTCACATCGGGAGGCATGGAGACGCACTATCCACAATGCTGCAGCCTTATTTGAGAATTCATGCCGAACAAGTCTTGAAGAGAAACGACAATGCACAAAAAATCACAACCCAGAAACATCACCCAAGGAGACCTTCTGCTGTGCTTTCTGCAACTGGACTTGTTTATCTTGGATAGGCCTTTTTAGTCATCAGCGCACTTGCAGAAAGCACGGGATGAGTCCTTCCTGAATCTTCGTTTGCGAAGAAAAGCCAGAGAGAGGGGGGGGAATGTATCACCCACAGATACAGCAGGCAATCTGTATACAGTATTCACTTTATCTTTGGATTCTAGTATTTCTGTCAGATTTCACTTTATAAAATCATTTTAAAATCAAATTCACATCCAGTTCTCAATATCTTTTGTCCTATAGCCAGATTTCATAACTCTAACCCAACCTCAACCAAACATTATCTCTTCAATTTCATTTTAAGTTTAAGCCTTGCCTTTCTCCTCAACCATATGAGCCATGACCTCCCCCTCCCAATCCTGTCGAGCTCCCTTCCTCACATCTCACTATTGTATCTATCGCATACCCATTCCATGTTTTAAAGTAATTAATCTGAGACAATATGAGTTCCATTTTCATCTTGTTCTCACCAGGGCCGGTTTAACCTGTCTGCCAAATCAGCATTGGCAGGGGGCCCCGAGGTCAAGAGGGGGCCCTGAGGTCAAAAGAGGGCCCCGTTTTGGCCTCCTTAATCTGACGAAGGAGACAGCCAGGAGACGGCCGGGAGGAGCCCCCTCTTACCCTCCTCCTTCAAAAACCTCCTGCTGGCTTTTTAAAAACAAACAAACAAAACAGCCTCTCCAAAACTAAAGAGAAAGAGAAAGAAACAGCAGCCTTCCATGGCAGAAGCTGGAGGGAGAGGCACGCCGGAGAGGGTGTGTGTGTGTGTGAGAGAGAGACAGGGAATTTGAGGGTTGTCTCCCTCAGAAAGGGCTTCTTTCTTTCTTTCTTTCTTTCTTTCTTTCTTTCTTTCTTTCTTCCCTTTCCTTCCTTGCACATAGATCCCCTTCAGCCCATCTTTCCAGCTGCTTTTTACATGTCTTGGTTCCTCTCCCCTCCCTTTCCCCCTTGGTCTCCTTCAGCCATCCAAACTATGTTTAAAAAAACCCAAAGGAGACTCCACCACACTCCAAGGCAGTGTATTCCACTTCCAAACAGCTCTTACTGTCAAGAGGTTCTTCCCAATATTCAGGTGGAATCTCTTTTCCTGTAGTTTGAACCCATGGCTCCGTGTCCTAGTCTCTGGAGCAGCAGTAAACAAGCTTGCTCCTTCCCCAATATGACATCCCTTCAAATATTTAAACATGGCTATTACATCACCTCTCAACCTTCTCTTCTCCAGGCTAAGCATACCCAGCTCCCTAAGCCGTTCCTCATAGGGCGTAATGGCTTCCAGACCTCGCACCATCCTTCTCAGTATCTTTCTTGTGCCCAGAATTGGAAACGGTATTCCAGGTGAGGTCTGACCAAAGCAGGATGGAGTGATACTATTACTTCCCTTGATCTAGACACTACTCCTATTAATGCAGCCTAGAATCACTTTGGCATTTTTTGCTGCTGCATCACACTGCTAACTCATGTTTAGCTTGTAGTCTTTATTTTCTTTGAGGAAATCTACACCATTACATTCTCTCTCTCTCTGGCTTTTCTTTGCAAACGAAGATTCAGGAAGGACTCATCCTGCGCTTTCTGCAAGCGCGCTGATGACTAAAAAGGCCAATCCGAGATAAACAAGTCCGGTTGCAAAAAGCACAGCAGAAGGTCTCCTTGGGTGATGTTTTTGGGTTTTGATTAATTGCTAATAAACAAAAAATATTATGTTAGTGCCTATAATATAGTTTTTAAACTAAATTATTGGTGGCAAACTATGTAATATAGTAGGCCTCTCTTATCCACTGGGGATTGGTTCGGGGGGGGGCGTGGATTCTGAAAACTATGAATAATAGTGAACGCCATTGAAAATAATGGGACTTCTGGTTTAAAATACCATAGAGTTGCCTTGGAGGGCCTAGAAAAGGGCTAGGGAAGACACATTTTCTAGGAAGACTCTATGGTAGGTGTGCTGTTTTGTGTTCCATGGATAATGAATCCATCGATACGGGGGTCCTACTATAATCTGAACATCCTGTACGGTGAATAGGTTAGGTTACATTGATCTGAGATAAACATATGGCGGCCCCAAAGTAAAGCATTGCAGGGGGCCCCAAAATTCCTTAAACCGGCCCTGGTTCTCACCCCAGTTTTCAACCCTCTTCTCCTCAGTCTTATAGTCTAGTCCAGTAGTTCTTAGCCTGTGGTCCGTGGATGACCAGAGGGCTGCAATGTCCTCTCAGGGGGTCCGCAAAGGCTAGAAGGCTGCTCAGTCCACCTCCTTCCCACAGTGGAGTGGTCATATGGCAGGACCCAAGGCAAAAACTAGCTGGCTGGCTGGCTTGGCCTGTGCATTGCATCAATCCACTACACCCACAAACATGCAGAAAGAAGCAGGAGAAAAGCCTTCCCTCCCCCTCCAGTGCCTCTGAGGGAAGTTTTAATGGATGGTGTAATGGTGTTGTTGTTGTTTTAAATCTTAAGTCTTGGGGATCCATTGCAACAAAAGATATTTGAAGAGAGTCCCTGGGAAAGAAAGGGTTAAGAGCCACTGGTCTAGTCCTTCCATTAAATCAACTTGAATGTGTTCTTCCATATGTATATATTCTATGCACATCATTTCCAGATTGATCCCACCCTTCTGCCCTCCATGAGCTGCAATTCCCATTTTACAACCGAATCTTTCTTCAACCCTCTTTTCCTCAATATTACAGGCTAATCCCTCCATTAAATCAACTTGAATTTATTCTTCTATACATATATTTACCTCAACCATCGTCTCCGGAGTAGCCTCACCCTTTTCCTCCCCCACTTGCATTGTGTCCCCTGGCAGTTCTTGTCAGGGGATGATAGGCCACTCAATCCCCAGCAGAACCCCCAAAAGCCTGTCTCAGCAGACTCAGTAGCAACCTGCTCCCAAGAATACTCACACACAGAGTGTTTGATGTCCAAATAAGCAGGAGGCACTTTTATCTTCAAACTCAGTTGCAATATATACAAGTATTTACTATCCAAGGATCTTGAGAAAGCTCCTTCTTTCTTCAATCCAGAAACCACACAGTTAAAAGTCAGAAACCAAAGTCTCAACTGTTCTCTCACCATTGTTTGGTTGCAGGTTTAGTGTCTGTCAGATCCATTAGATCAGATTGGTTGCATTCACATTTTGGGCACAAATGTCAGTTCCTTCTCATTCATACCATATTTACTCTCAAGTAAATGCAAGTAACAGAGATTCCAGACCCTTGTGGGCAATCCTCTCATTCTCCCTTTAATCCGGGGAGAATTTAACCAGTCAGAGGTCCCTCCGGCCAGCACTTTTTACTGTGAAGGCGCTCATCATTGCAGAGCACTAGCAAGAAGCATCAGCCTGCCATATTTTCCTGCCCAGAAAACCATTTGGGTAAGGGTTAGGATTAGGGTAAAGGTTAGAGTTAGGATGATTATCAATTAATAAATAAAAAGAATATTTTATAATATTTGTAAACCTTAACCCTTACCCAAATGGTTTTTCAAGACAATCCCATCCCAATAGAGATGATTTTGATGATTGCACTTTCTTGACAAAATTATCAGTTGATATGCAAGCAGAACCACACCATACTGAAAGGGCCACTCTGAAATGTCCATGCTGAACTGGGCATGCTGAACCGGCCACGCTGAAACATCCTAGACCCCACTTAAACCACTACACCATACTGGCAATCTGTTACTTTCTTGTTATGGTCAGATTTCTTTACAGATGTTTGCAATGGCTGAAAGAGGACATGGAAGCAGTAGTGAGCAGTTCCAGTATGGGAAAGCTGAATGGACTTTGCCAGCCAAATCAATGAGACATCAAAGAACTCCAGTGTGGCTTTGACCCCTTTGGCATTGACCTAGGGTGAACCTACATTATACAGTTATAACAATTTGATACCACTTCCTCTGCAATGGTTCAGTCCTGTGGAGTTTGGGTTTTTTTAATTATTTTATTTTGGTGAGGCATTTAGAATTCTCTACTAGAAAGTTCAGGGGCATGGACTAGTGTAGGGAATATGGAGAATATAGCTCGCTCTGTGGAATATTAGGGTGAGTGGGAGGTACAAGTTGAAGGGAGCCTGAAATGACAGTTGGGGCTAGTGATAGGATGCAGTGATGTAGACTCGAGTTGATTGACTCGGGCTCAAGTTAGATTCAAGTCACTTCAATGACTCTATGTGGTCTCGGGTCAACAATAAATGAGACATTGACTTGACTTGCAACTTGTATATTTTTAGCAACCGACTTGCTGGCCTTGGTTCAGTAACATAACATATTCATCCAGAGTTATAGAATGCAAAACAGTTTTCCTCCTCTAAACAATGCTTCCATGATCTCACTACTTTCTCCCTACCAGTCATGTGACAGAAGTGAAAACAGCAAATGCATTAGGCAATGGGCTTGAGGCAGAAGGATCTTTCTAAAGCTTTTCAAAAGCTTTAGAAGGGTCTTCCAATGTGCAGCGGGGACAGGCTGCCAAGCAGGCCTCAACCTCCACCTCAAGCCCATTACCTAATGTGTTTGAATATCATTTTTTAAAGTAACTTTGTGCACATTTTCTTGATTTTCTAGTTATTGAAACTCCACACCCCAGCATACCACCACCACCTTTTTTTCTAGTTGACTCCCAGACTTGAGACTCAGCTTGTGACTTCACTTGAAAGTATATTGCAAGGACTTGAGACCTGACCTGAGACTTGAATGTAGAGATTTCAGATTTGACTTTTGACTTGGAGTAAAAGACTTGAATATATCACTGACAGGATGTGGTTGACTGGCATTTGGAAGAGGAGGGAGGATCAGGAAATGTGAATTAGTTGGGTGGGTATGGATTTAAGGGATTACATGAGTTCTAATTGCATTTATCCCAGACTTCAATTTACTGGCAGTTTGTTTTCAGTGTCCGCAACAGAAGAGCTCTTGTTGTTAAGCTTAGATTTTTGTCAGTGTAAAACATGCCTAAAGGGTTTGAACCTATTACTTAATCCCTAAAGTTTTGTTACCACACATCTCCTGGAACAACTCCCACCCACCCAATCTGTTTTACCAGGCACCAGCTGCACTGAGACAAGGAGGTCTATTCAGCTATCAATCAGAGCATGGGTGGATGATGTTTCAACCCCCTTCCTACCAGTGAACAAGGTTGCAACAAGAAATTGCAACAGAGATCCTGCTTCTGTTGCCTCCTTGTTCGCTGGCAGGAGGGAGGTCTTGTTGGCCTAATAATTGCATTTGGACTAACACCTTCCTTAGATAAATGGCAACACATGGTTACTTGGCTGAATTAGACACTACAGTAGTACTTTTTTCTCATTATTAATATTTTCTTAAACGTATTAAACATATGCACCATACAAAATTGCATCCATATTTTCCATCATCCAATTTTTAACAATTTTCTATTCTTCCACAATCTTCATATTTATCATAGTTATATAAGCATGTATGTATGTATATGTTCAATATTTTCTTTACATATATAAAATACATTGAATTATAAAACTGTAAGTTTGTTTTAAAGTAAATTAAGTAGAGAAGGAAAAAATATTTGTGGCTTCCTTAAAATATGGTACATTTGGAGTGTTCAATAGCTAACAAAATACATATTACTAACTCCAGTTTAACATATTTTGTTCATGTTTTCTTTGCCTTTTTTAAAGATAATTTTCTAAGAAACATTTTTAATTCAGTTCTGTCTATCCCCTTTTCTCTCTTTTCTAATTATTCATATAACTAGTATCAACACAAATCATATCAGTAATAAATATTGCCTATCAAGCTCCATCTCTCTCCCCCCCCCATGTCCTATTATTGACATCCATTTTTCTAGAGATTTTTCTTTCGGTAAATTGTGTATTTTTGCTGTTAATATATCTAAATCCAGCATTTCTTTCACTTTCATCAACCACTCAGATATTGTTGGGGATCTCGATACTTTCCATTTTTGTGCTATTACAGTTCTGGCTGCTGAAATTAGATATAATGTGATTTTCCAGTATTTTGATTCAATATCTGTCCCCATGGTATTGGTCATGTTTAACAAAAAGAGTTCTGGTTTGGCCATGATTTGGATTTGTAATATCTGTTCAATGGTTTTATGTACTCCCCACCAAAATTTAATCACTTTACAGCTCCACCACATGTATAGTAGCAATCCCACATTTTCATGGCATTTCCAGCAATTGTTGTTAATTGGATTATTTATTTTGTTGAGTCTAAGTGGTGTGTAATACCATCTATGGGTAATCTTCAGATGGTTTTCTTTTAGGTTTTGACACAGAGTAATTTTATTAGATTTTTTCCTATCATTTTCCCATGCTTCAATCTCTAAAGGATATCTTAGATCTCATGTCCATGAAATCATAAAGCCTTTTATATTTTACATTTCTAATTTTCTGCTTAACAAAAGTTTATATAGTTTAGTAATTTTCTTCTTTTCTTGCTCTGCCCAGTAGTACATTTTTTAGAATAACATCAGTTGATACCATCACCCCCTTTCCTCTTTAGGAGTAGGAGTTGGATTTTTCGTTGGGCTATGTACCACTTTGGCCAAATCCCAAACCCTATTAGGCCAATCTAGGCCAATCCCAGTTGGATCTGAATGCATGAAATATAATGCGATGTATTTGATCCACCTAGAGGCTTATCACACAAGGAAGTAAAAGAGAAGTGCATCCAGATTGTTTCACCTTCTGTTCTGCCTTACGGCATGACATCATAGTTCTTTAGTAGTTCTTCAGTTCTGGTCCTGTGGGAGACAGCTGTAAAAGTGAGTATTTTTCCTAACAAATTTTTCCAGTTAGAAAAAAGACTCGCTTTTACAACCATCTCCCACAGGACCAGAACAGAAGGACTATGCTATCATGGAGTAAGTCAAAACGGAAGGTGAAATTATCTGGCTGCAATTCTGCTTTACTTCCTCATGTGTTAAGCCTCCTAGAAATACAGTGTGTGAGGAGTACATTGTGAAATGTAGGTGGGTCCTAGACTTTCCAATTTCCAGAGTGGACTGGGACAAACCTAAGAAACTGGGTGGGGTGGATGCCAGTGGTTATAGAGGTATCTCCATAATTTCCTGTTGTGTCTTGTCTTTCAACCTGGCTTTTAGGATGGTCACTTCAAAATCTGAAAATGTCCATGCATATACATAAGATAAACTGTATGCTCTCTGTTCAAGAGAATAAAATGGACACAAGTTTTATATTGAGAAAGATAACCAAGAAGAACTTGCAGGGAAACATTCTGATTTTCCTGGCCATTCTGTTTCTGCATCCCAGCTTCATAAGGATAGAGGAAGCTCAACACCAAATATCTGTCTTGCTAGATACTGAAAATGAGCAGGTGGCAAATGCTTTCATGGTTTTCAGTGCATAATAACTCCTTGTTCTTTAGGTTATCATGTTCCTCCCACCTATCATCCTGCCTCTAGCAACATGTCACATAAAGCCCCAGGATGTTCATGAGGATTAACTGGCTTCCCAAGAAGCTAAACACACTTCCAAGGATTTGCATCACTCCACTCAGTTTTACTGTGGTTGGCATTTTCTCAATTGGCACAAGAACCTTCTTGACAAAATGCTGCAAAATGATTGTGAAATTTTGGTAAAGGAATCAAATCTTGGAGGGAATCAGACAGTGTTGGATTTCAAAATGTTAACTACAAACTCTGATTTGAGGTACCCGTTCCTCAGTTTGGGAAGTGATGCAATTATTGTTGTTGTTGTTGTTGTTCATTTATTTATATAGTGCCATCAATGTACATGGCACTTTAGAAATAAAACAACAGCAAAAAACCAGCCAGCCCTGCCAAAGGTGTACAAAGTTACACACACACACACACACACACACACACACACGAGGCCTAGCATGGTGTCGTAGTTTGAGCATTGTGTTAATCAGCCCTACTACCCCCTCCCCATGGTATTTCATAATTGGAAATATTGGACACTTTCCAGGGTCAGTTGGAGGTCACAATGACCTGGGAAATAAAATGGCAAAAAAGCCCATATTAAAATTGTGAGGAAGCCCCTTAATAAACACAGTTATTGAGGAGGTATTATGTGTTAATCCTTTCTTCCAGTCCTGGGCACCTCAGCAATGTTTCATTCAATCGAACAGTTATGTGACCGTTTCCAAATCTATTCCTATGGAAATCTTTCCTATACCCCCTCATGTCCAGCCTTGGGAGGTTGTTGTAAACCCATCAATTTCTATCTTGCTGCAAACAAAGCAATCAGTTGAGTTTCATTTTCCTTTGTCTCTCCCTTGGAAGAGCCATCTAGCAATTGTTAAAGCCAGAATACTCCTTCAAGGCATGAAATGCCTTATAAATATTACAGCCTCCACTATAGCAAAGTGTGTTGCAGAGGGACCTGGCCACTCTTTCTCAATGCATCAAGGATCAGGCCTTCTCTGTGCCACCTTCATGAGTCAGTCTGAGTTCCTTTGCTGTACAGAACTTTCTTCTCCCAAGACCAGCAATTACAGTTGTCCCTCCACATTCACGGATTTGACATTCATGGATTTGAGTATTTACAGCTTGAAAATATTCTTAAAAAAATAATAATCCTAATAGCAAACCTTGATTTTGCCATCTTATATAAGGGACACCATTTTGCTATGCCATTGCATATATTGAGACTAGAGTATTCACGGATTTGGGTATTCACAGGGGGTCCTGGAACCAAACCCCAGTGAATGTGAAAGGACAATTGTATTTTCCTCTTACCCAGACCTCTGTGTCCAGCCCTTCCCATTTTCTTTTTGGATAGTCTCATATGGTTTGTAAATGTGTAGATTCTTGTGTGTCAATCTATGTTTTTCTAATAAAATACTTTAGTTTACCTCAACTGGAGCCTCCTCTACAGTTATACATGGTATACATAGATGAAAAAATACCTGCAATTATCCTCATCTCACAGGCGAGCCATTCCAGCTAATAATTCCCTGAAATAATAATATAGATTCTGGCATCCAAAGCACCTCCTGCCATACACCTCTTAGGGTAACAATTGGATTAGGATTGAAGAATGGGGTTTAAGTCCCTACTCAGACATGGAAACCTACTGAGTGACCTTGGACAAGTCGCACTCTCTCAGCTTCAGGGGAAGGCAAAGGCAACACCCCCCCCCCGAACAAATCTTGCCAAGAAAAGCTCATGATAGGGTCGTCTTAGGGTTGCCATAAGTCATAAATGGCTTGAAAGTACCCAACACCAATAACACACATATAGGGGAAGGAAGGAGTACTACAAATATAAAAATATTCAATACAATTGTAAAATAAATTATCCAAATAGAAATACAACCAGTAGCAACAACAATGCAATCTAAGATCAAAGAAACAGACAAATGCACATAACCAAAATATACAAGATTATAAAACAGTATTATATGGAATATGTGGAATCTTTACTGCTTTCAGTATGGGTTTGGGGTAGATCCTGGATTTTAGGATTCAAAGTTTAAAAAGCTATAAAGATTTCTTGAGTGGAACAGGGCTTTGCATAGTCTTTCACAGCTGTCTGGCTTGTTGGGAGGGGTGGGGAGACAAGAATATATGGAGAGCTAGAGACTTATTTGATGAGGAGAAATCGATACCTGTCAGCAGATATTTTTAAGGCACAGAATCCAGGACTGAAGGCCAGGGTGGATACAGGAGAGATATTTTATCTCTGGCACAATCACTAAAGCACACAACAGGACCTCCAAGAGCACTAAACATATTCAAGGAACTATGTGTGACAGACAAAAATGAAACTAGGGGACAAGTTTCAAAATTGTACAAATGCTTGATGGATGTACAATTCAGCTCCCTTAATTGATATAGATGTATGTGGCAGAGTGATTTCAAATCACCAGTTCCTTAAAGGATACAGAACAGGATATAATCCTCTCCATCTTAGAAATCAATCTCAGTACTAAAAAGAGAAAACGCTTTAAAAGTTGTGCATAGAGGGCATTGTACTCTCAGAAAACTAAACCATCTAAAGAAACAGCTAACAACCCCCCCTCCAATAAATTGTAACGAAAGGTGTGGAGCACAGGGCTACTGCCTTCACCTCTGGGTCAACTGTCGAACAGTGCATAGAATCATAGAATTGGAAGAGACCACAAGGACCATCTAGTCCAACCCCCTGCCATGTAGGAATACACAATCAAAGCATTCCCGACAGATGGCCTCCAGCCTCTGTTTAAAACCTCCAAAGAAGGAGACTTCACCACACTCCGAGGCAGTGTGTTCCATTGCAGAACAGCTCTTACTGTCAGTAAGTTCCTCCTAATGTTTAGGTGGAATCTCTTTTCCTGTAGTTTGAGTCCATTGTTCCGTGTCCTAGTCTCTGGAGCAGCAGAAAACAAGCTAACTCCATCCTGAGTATGACATTCTTTCAAATATTTAAACATGGCTATCATGTCCCCTTTTAACCTTCTCTTTCCCAGGCTAAACATACCCAGCTCTCTAAGCAGCTCCTCATAGGGCATGGCTTCCAGGCCTCCCACCTTTTTGGTTGCCCTCCTCTGGACACGTTCCAGCTTGTCAATATCCTTCTTGAATTGTGGTGCCAAGAACTGGACACAATATTCCAGGTGAAGTCTGAGCAAAGCAGAATACAGTGGCACTTTACTTTCCTCAGTCTAGATACTATACTCCTATTGATGCAGCCTAGAATCACATTGGCCTTTTTAGCTACTGCATCACACTGCTGATTCCTGTTCAACTTGTGGTCCACTAAGACTCCTAGATTCCTTTTGCAGGTACTGCCATCAAGCCAGGTGTCACCCATCCTATATCTGTGCATTTAATGATATTTAGAATAAGCAAAATCATAAAGCAAACAATCAGATAAAGTAATTATTTGCTTTTGCAATCAATATTCCAAGAAGACAACCACAGTTTACAGAACAGAGAGCTGATATAATTATTTCTAAGAACAACTCACCTTGAAATAGCTCATAGAAGGAAACATTTGCCTTTCCGCTTTTCTGTGAAGTGAAACGTTTAAAATGAAGATCTTTCTCAGCAACCAGACTGTTGACATCCCTGAGAAAGTTGATATTGCCTTGAAGGGGTGGAAGTCAAGGGCGCTAGAGGAACCCTGCAATGGGACTTCAACCATATCCATATGGAGCTTTCTCTTTGGGGAAAGAAATGCAGGAAACTGTGTCTTGACAAATGGTGGGGTAACAGAAAAGAGCTGGCAACAGTCCACACCATTTGCAGTCATGTTCAGAACACGATCAAGGGTGTCACATTGGGTTTTCATTACAAGATGAGGACTGTATATGTTGAGTTCACCAATAAAGTGGTTATGCAGGAGAATGGCTCAGTTGTAGAAATCTATAACTTTCTTGAAGAGAAGTTCATCCACCGGCTACACATGAGGCCAGGTGTCAATTGCATTGTATCTCAAGCCCAGAAGGGTGAGCTGACCCTTGAAGGAAATGACATTGAATTGGTATCTAATTCTGCTGCCTTGATCCAACAGGCCACCACAGTCAAGAACAAAGATATCGGAAAATTCTTGGATGGCATCTAGGTCTTTGAGAGGGGAAATGTACAACAGCCAGATGAGTAAAACTTTTAACAGATCGTGCAGTGACAACCCAGGCAGAGCATACTGCTAGTCTTCAGTCCAGACTGGAAGTTGGCTAGAGGAACTAAACAGTTGGGCATTGTGTGGAGAAAATAAAAATCTATTTCAAAAAGAGAGAGAGAGAAATAGCACGTAGAAAAAAACACCTGGATGGGCTATCAGTTGACAGCTAGATGAAGAGAGTTTGCACAATTGCTCCCCTAGAAAAGCTAATGTGCAAAAACAGATGGCCAACTTTTCCACACCAGCTGCATCATTAAGTATGTAGTTAAGTACAGGTCAACCACATATCTATGGGGGATATTTTCCCAGACTTGCTGTTTATAAGTGAAACTCCATTTAATAGCAAACTGTCACAAAACACCATAGAATCATGCTGGAAGACCTAGAAAATGCCTAGAGAGAATGCCTCTCTAGGCACTGGGAGGTCCTCCACCACGACTGTATGGTCAGCTTCCAGTAGAAGTTAACCATAGAGTTGCACTGGAGGACTTCCAGATGTCTAGAGAGACCCTCCAGATACCTAGACAGACCTTTCCTCCAAGCCATAGTTAAATGAAACCATGCTTACCGCTACCATGGATATGGGAAGTGACCTGTACTTAACAATCAGAAGAAGGATCCCTGCTGTAATTACTCCTCACACCAGAGACTGCTTGTATGGGGGGGGGTGTCAGTCTGCTGCATCCCTATTGACAGGAGAACAGACTTGCGTCACTCATAGTGGCTGATGCTGTCTAAGGCAGGATTGGGGGACTTTTATGATCCCTACATATTCCCTGCCCCATTGCTATGATTGCGAATACATGATTGCAAATACATAAATCAATTATGGATGTGTATGTCATACCCTGCATGGCTGATGAAGGCATGGATTCGGGGGATGAGGACATAGAGGAACACAGACCTGTTGCTGAATTGGGAGGAGAGCCTGGCACAAATGTATCAGGACATGTGCCAGCAGGGAGCTTGGACAACTTGGACAACAAAGAGGAGGATGAACCTAGCACAAGTGTATCGACACCAGTGCAAGCAGAGAGTCCTGCCAATTTAGATAACCAAGAGGAGGAACAGCCAAACTTACCCATTCTGTCTTTCAGCCAGCATAGGTCAGAAAAGGAAGCCAGATGCAGATCCCAGAGGTTTTATCTGAAATGCCAAGCAATCAAAGAGCACCTGGGGCAGCAGTGACTTTCATATATATGCCTCAGAGAACTGTGGAGAGTTTCTCAGAGGTTAACTGATTACCATGGCAAAAGCTCCGGTGCTTGTTGACTGTGACTCCTCAACCTTGTTGCCTAGATGCCTGTTTGACCTCCTCTTGAGTATCGAGCCTGTGCAATGGATTTTTTCTGGTGGAGTGCAGCGTGCACAGAACTGGCCTCGCTCTTTAAACCAGAGATTCATCTGCCGTGGCCTTGCAAGCATGGACATGGCAGCGAGGTCCTCGGGCCATAGGTTTGATTAGCGTTTCCTTCTCTTAGATGGTTGACCTTACAGGGTTGGACGAGCACCATCTGTCCGGGTTTGGGATTAGAGTTTTCCTTCTCCTAGGACGGTTGCCACAAGGCTAGAGAGCCCATCCTGCCCTTTGACGCTCTTTGTCAGACCCTTCGGTTTTGACCTGTCTGGCATGAGAGACCCTACCAGTGGCTATTATGCCACCGCCAGCATAGCTCAAAACAACATTAGGATATGCAAGCCTCTCTCCCACGACAAGGGGGTGTGCTGCCTGCTAATCCTGTATGATCTCAGACCCGCTGTTGACCATGCTGCCTGCTGTAAGCCTTGACCATTACAACTGTAACCTGGACTAATTGCTGTGTTTCTCCTTGCTTGATTTTGCCACTTCCTAAAATACTGAACATTGCTTGTTACCTAGAGTGTTATCTTGCTCCACTTAATTGCCTTGTTATTGCTAAGAGTTGGCCGCTTTCCTGGACAATGGTCTTAACTCTGCCCATTCCTTAGTTGTTTGTTTATTGTCGGCATTTGGCAACTTTGCTGGGAAGCATAATTCAATGCATTCATAATTGGACTCATGAATTCCAGCCTCGTCTGTATGACTTATAAGAACCAGAATGCTTTTAGTCTACCAGGCACCCATTTATTAATTTTTTTAACAAAGGGTCCAACACCCGGGAACATCCCTTTGCAAATAGCTAGGTTTTGGAAATATGCATTTAATGAAGTCTGACCAAAGTCACATTGATATTTTCTTGTCAGAACAGCCACTCAAATGTGGTTATTGTTATGTATTGCTTATTTGTTAATGTGTTCAAAATGCCAATATTAATTAATGTTTTTAAATGCAAGAAAACTTTCACAGCTCTGTGGCTTGTTCTGGATCTGAGCTTGACTCTCTCAACTCCTATAGCTGTGTCTCTATTCTGACAGCAGGTGATCAGAAGAAAGTGACCTGGGTAGCTAACGTAAGCTTGACTAGAACAGGAATTCTAAAACATGCACCAAAGGGTAGCTGTATGCCTTTTTTTCTTTCATTGAATCAGGGCCAGTTTAAGGAATTTTGGGGGCCCTGGCAATGCTTTATTTTGGGGGGCCCATATGCAGGTCAATGTAACCTAACCTAAGCTATTCACAGTACAGGATATTCTGATTATTACTAATAATGTTTTTGCAGTAGGAGGGTTATGACGCCCCCCCCCCACAATGATAGGGGCCCCTGCGGTTGCAGGTGCTGCAGAGCCCTTAAACCGGCCCTGCATAGAATCAAAGTGTTCATCTATATGAGGGGGGAAATGTGGACTGATGTGTACTCATACAAATTTGAAACAGAATAGACCTGTCTTGACAATGGTTTGGCAAAATCGCAGGCATGTGAAGCTAGCTGCTTTTCCTGTCCCCACAGGCATGCCTGCAATTCAAGATGGCAGGTGTGACTCTTTCGCCAGTTGTCACCACCAAACTTTTTTTTAAAGGTATATATAAGGTGCAGAAGTGTGATGGTGCAATATTCTGCCTAAATAAACATAAAAAAAAGAAAAAGAAAAAGGCTGTTTTGTTACCTCAGCACACGATCGCTAAGGCGAAAATCCAAGATGGCAGTTCCAGGGTGCTTGCCTTCTTAGTAAGCCCCACCTCCTGTTCCCATCCAGCCAATCAGCTTTCTACTTCCGCTTTTCTGGGACTATGCAAATAAATGTGATCGCCTGTCCTAATGATTGACAATGAACATTCTCTACAGATTCTTCTCGAATTCTATGACAGACCCATAGAGTCATTGAGTTAGAAAGGACCACAAGAGCAATCTAGTCCAACCTCCTGCCATGCAGAATGCACAACTAAAGCACTCCTAAGAGAAGGCTATCCAACCTCTGTTTAAACACCTCTGAAGATGGAGAGTTCACCACCCTCTGGGGCAATCTATTCACTATCAAATCACTCTCACAGTAAAAAAAAAAAGTGTTTCCTGATGTATAGATGGAATCTCTTTTCTTATAATTTGAATCAATTGGTTTGTGTTCTTTCAACAGCTAGGTGCCAAGCACTGGGTGGGGAAATCAATGGAAGGATCTAAAGTCTCTGACGCCCTTCAGGATCATTACTTTCACAGAAAGAAAGGCATCCTCTGGAAATTTAACTCCCAGTATTCCTCCCTGAAAAGCTGTATGATGTTATCTGCATGGAATAAGCCACCTACACCTTTGGTCTGAAACACCTTGGCAGCCTACGCTATTGGCAAATATATAACCGAGAGAAATGTGGCAGTGAATACTTACAAAGAAGGAAAGATCAGCCCAGCCTGTATCCGATATTCCGAAACAGAATGGAGATGGAGATAAGTGGCTATTTTACAGTTCTAGTGATGTTGCTTTTAATTCTACTGTTTCTGAAGTTACAGTGGGATCGTCGACTATTTCCACCTGGACCAATGCCATTCCCAATCCTGGGGACTCTGTGGTGTTTTGGCTTCTGTTGGCAGCAAAACACCCTCTCCAAGGTATTTTCCCCCCACCATACTTTTGCATTTTAGTATGCAAGACAGACAGACAGCGTAGAATAGTGCTTTGAGAATTGGACTATGACTGGAGACCAGGGTATGAATCCCTGTTCAGCCATGGAAACCCACTGGGTTACTTTAGGCAAATCACACACTCTCAGCCTCAGAGGAAGATAAAGGCAAAGACCCTCTGAGTGAATCATGTAAAGAAAACCTAGTGATAGGGTCACCTTAGAGTTGCCATAAGTCAGAAACGACTTGAAGGCATACAATAGACTGACCAACTCTCTCTTATTTCCCAGGATCTCCCTTATTTAAGATAATTTTTTGGGGGGGATCCTCCCAGCTCCCTTATTGCCCTTCTATTTCGCCTGTATATTTAGGAAGGTCTGAAATTCAGATGTCAAGGACATGCAAGTCGGTGCACAGAGGGAACCCATGTAGACTTTGTGTGTGTGTCATAAAAAAGCAAGCCAGGAAATTCCTGCTGGCTTGAAGTATGTGTTTGCATTTATGTCAGAGAGGAGGTAGTGTGTTTGTGTGAGTGAGGGAGGGATGGAGGGATGGAGAGAGAAAGAGGTATGTGTGTGTTGTTGCATCCGTGCGCATGTGAGAAAGAGAAATACATGTTTGCATGTCCCTGTAAGAGGAGGGAATGAGGATTTTTTATTTGTGTGGGGGTGAGTGTGTGTCTTTGTGTCTGTTCTGATAAGATATCTATAACAGTCCTTTCAGTTTTCTTTAAAGTTAATTGTGGTGCTTGGCATCGTTTTAGAATCGTTTTTGTTGTTGTTCTTGTTGTTGCTGTTTAAGTTCCCTGGATAGTACATACAGACACAAACAAACAGAGCCAATCAAAATGTTAAGCAACATGGACTGGCTGTTAAAGATGGAATCCTATACAAATGAAGATTTGCTGGAGTGATGTCACACCCCTAAAAATGTGCAAAATCTATTGCGACTAAATATCCCTTATATTTGTAGCCAAAAGTTGGCCACCCTAGCATAGAACAATGAGAAACAGAGACAGTGTGGTGTAATGGTCAGAATGCTGGACTGGGACTTGGGATACAGGTCTTTTTCAGATGCCCCTTACCACTCAAGAAGCCTCCGTAACAGCAACGAAGCTGCTGCGCGGCAGGGGGTCCGTTTCGGACAACGCTGTCCCTCTCTCGGCGTTACCCGTGACTGTTCCAGGTAGGATTGAGGGCGGCCATGCCATTTTTTACTCACAGAAGTTGTCCATTAATAAAAAATGGCGCAGCCGCCCTCAATCCTACCCGGAACAGTCACGGATGATTCTGAGAGAGGGACAGCATCGTCCGAAACAGACCCCCTGCAACGCAGCAGCTTTGTTGCTGTTATGGAGGCTTCTTGCGCAGTAAGGGGCATCTGAAAAAGTCCATAGTTTCTAGACCCCACTGAGCCAAGAAACTCACCCAGTCAGTTGTTTGAATGTTGGCTTTCAGAGATTCTGCAAACTTTTTAGTAAGTAAATACACATAGGCCTCAGGGCAATTTGTGCTGAACCTATATTTCCAACTCTTTCTTTTATTGTTGTATATTGTGAATTTTACATGCTGTTTTATTTTGTAGAAAGCAAGGAACATTTTGTAGAATAATATATTGGGCCAAAATGCAGTAGGGTTTTTTCCCCTTAGTTTATCACAGTCAAAGTTTGTCTTTGGACATTCAGAGATTTGGGGCTCATCTATACGAGCAAGGATATGCCATCTCCCCACCAGTGGATCCTAGTCGTGGATCGGGCCTGTTGTTCCCCTGTTCCCTCCATGGAATGGGAGGAAGTCTTGACAGGCATGCTGGCCCATCACTGAAATCACCACTGCCACCATTTCCCTCGCTGTCTCAGTGCTTGTCTAGACTGTCAAAACAATACAAACGACATGCAAACGGGACGCAATCAATTTATATGGGCATGTGCACAAATACATGTCATTAGGAAGGGGGCAGCCAAATCCACCACAAAGTCCGTGTGCCCAGGGCTTTTTCCAATTTTTTTTTTAAACCTCCATATGACACACAAATGTGTGATCATTTGGACAATCACATTCACACAGATACGAACAGGCAGTGCAATCTGATTGGCTGGACAAGGATAGGGGTGGGGCTAGCAAACAGGGGAAGCGTCTGCAGCTGCCATGTTGGATTTTCGGCTGAGTGAGAGTCCAGTAAGTCGATCAAACAACAATCTTATACTCTTTTTTCTTTTTCTTTTTTTATAAAATACGAACTATTGCTTGTGTGCACCATGGGAAACGTTGTTTTGTTTTGTTTTAATGATGGTAGCAGATTTAAAATTGCAAGTAAATCACTTACAGCCACCATCTTGGCTAGGAGTCATGCGGACTTTAGGGGGGCTCTTTTGACTGTGAAGACAGCTCATATCATTGCGTATGGCTGTTTTTTCAGACATACTTGTATTCCCCCCCCCCATATAGACAAGACCTCAGCAGGAAGGAGGCCCGTAACGTGTGACCAAGGCCCCCTGCATGTGACCAGCCTTGGTCATATGTGCAGGCCTGCTTCCTACCTTCCAGGAGAGCCAGGGAGGTGGTGCCAACAGTGAAGGCCAGCCTGTTAGGATGAGGTCCTGTGGACACACAGGCCTGATCCAGTTTTTGCCAGCTGTAATGGATTAAACTGGGTATTATGCTATAACATTTTAACGGGCCCTACCCTGGCTTGCCCCCATCTCAGCCTCATATTTGCCCCAGGGGTCGTAAGGACTGTCCAAGGGCAGAACAGGGCAAATGTCCTACATTGTATGGTCTGTAAGGCTCTGAGAGGGGAGCAAGATAGGATATATTGTCTGTCTAGGCAAGCCTTTGGTTGTCCTTTGTATTCTTGGTATTTCTGATGTCAGGGGATGCCTGTCATTTGTTTTTCTTATTCTTGCTTAATGTAATAATACATTTAAAAGAAGAATTAGTCTCATAAAAAAATTAAGCTAGATTTTTTTTTAAAAAAAAAACTATTGCACTATCTAGCTAGCTACGTTGCAAATCAACATACTAAAAGCAGAAGAATAATCTTTTTCTCGCACTGGGTGCATAATGCAGTTTGACAGCACTTTAACTGTCGTGGCTCCATCCTACAGAATCCTTGGATTTGTAGTTTTACACGCTCTTTGGCCTTCTCTGCCATAGAGTGCTGGTGCCTCACAAAACTACAAATCCCAGGATCCTGTAGGATGGAGCTATGGCAGTGAAAGTGGTGTCAAACTGCATTATTTCTACAGTGTAGATGCACCCATAGTCAGACCTGCCTTATTACAAGGCAGATAGAGGCAACTACTACACTCACCATGGACCACCCTCTTCTGAGGTCTTCAAAGGCCACATGTGGTTGCTGAAGCTTCTCTCAGGCTCTGAGAAGAAGTGTGGCCATGGTCTCATCAAAAGAGGAAGTGACTGTTTCCATTTCCTGTCATATCAGACTACAGCCGATTTTGTCAGCCTGAGAAAAGGTTTCGGCAAGCACTACTGCAAATTCATCTTACAGTATTCATGTTTTGCTCATGTCAACTTTCTTCCATACTTGTATCCACAATTATGCTTTTTGAAATCAACATGTAGTTGTCCAAGATCTATGGGAAAGTCTTCACCATCTGGATTGGACACATGCCAATAATTGTGGTGAATGGATTCCATGCAGTGAAGCATGTCCTTGTAGACCATGCGGAAGAGACCTCTTGGCGAGTGGTAACTCCTTTCCTCAGAGACACAATGAAGGGGAAGGGTAAGCCTACTTACTTTGCTCTTCCTCCAATACTTCTGAAATATCTCCTCTTCTGCCGTAAAGGTCGCCCCCACACACATCAGGGGGGGAGACACATTCCCAGACTTACTGTTTATAAATGAAACCACAGATAACAGCAACACTATTAAAATAAAGGACTTCCAGTACCATAGAGTTGTGTTGGAGGACCTAGTGATTCCTAGAGAGGATACCTCTAGGCATGTTCCAGCACAACTCTTTGGCATGTGTCCCTATTTTTTTCAGTTGTGGATAACTGAGACAGCAGATATTGGTTCGGCAGATATGGGGGGTGGCCTGTACAGTCAGACCCCCGTATACATCGAACCAATATCTGTGGTTTCAGTTATCCATGAGAAAGAAAACAGTTATCCATAAGACAGAAAAAATACCATAGAGACATGATAGAAAATGCCTAGAGGCATTCTCTCTAGACATCTACTAGGCCCTTCAAGGCAACTCTATGTTATTTTTTACCAGACATCAATTACTTTTATAGGGCTCGCTGTTATCTGTGGTTTCCAGTATCTGTGGTAAGTCTGGAAACCAAATCCATGTGGGTACAAAGATCCAACTGTACTTCTCTTTTACTCTAAGGTGTTGTCTATATGGTAAAAAAAAATATGAATCGCATGCAACCATAGGGTGATCTGTTCAAACGGCTATTCACACAAATACATGTCATTTGGAAGAGGGGCAGCCAAATCCACTGCAAAGTCCGTGTGTGCTGCATCCGGGGCTTCGTACAGATTTTTTAAAAACCTCCATACGACAAGCAAATGTGCGATCATTTGAACACTCACATTCACACAAATACGAACAGGCAGTGCAATCTGATTGGCTGGATGAGGATGGGGAGGGCTAGCAAAGAGGGAAAGCAGCTGAGGCTGCCATGTTGGAATTTTGGCTAAGTAAGGGTCCGGTAAGTCAATGAAATGGTGATTTTATACTCTTTTTTAAAAATTCCTTTTTTGTAAATACGAAGTGTTGCTTGTGCGCACCCTGGAAACTGTTTTTGTAAAAAAAAAAATGGTGGTGGCAGATTTAAAATCGCAAGTAAATCACAAATTTACATGCTAATCCTCTTTAACAGGGACTCATAGTATATAAACCCCACACACCCACATGCAACCATTCTCTGAAGATGCCAGCCACAGATGCAGGTGAAACTCTTCTAGAACATGGACTCAGAGCCCAGAAAAAAACCCACAAAAAACCTATTTGCTGGGGAAAGCTGGGACGCCGGCTCCAGAAAGTATCCAAGGTCGTTTTAGCACTCCTGTCTTCTTCCCAGGACACCCTAACACTTTGAGATCACAAGTGCCTTGTAAAACACAATTTTATCAGGCGCTGGCATTTGTAAATGCTCATAAAATGCTTTACAGGTGCAGGAGGAGAGTGGGTGCATAAGGAAGTTGAGAGATCCTTTGCTCACAGCCATAGCCACATGGGGGGGTGAAGGTAAGGGGTGAGAAAAGCCCCTGTCTCCAACTGATGCCACTCCTCATGGTCAAGAAGGTAATCTGGAGGCCAGAACTGTAAGTGGGGGAGGAGGGGAAGAGAAGAACTTTTTTCCTTTTTGTTCTTCAGTTTCTTTCAATAATTGGTAGCCCCAGTCCAAACTGAGCCTGAGTATCAACAAACATGTGTACAGTCCATACCTTCTTGGATTTAAATACAGACATTAGTTTTTCAGGGCCACGTTCCAGCTACAGCTGAGCAGTTCCCTTGTGCCACAGAATGTCACTTTTCAATTTCATAATATTTGTATTTGTGTGTTGTTGTTTGGCAGGATACAGTGGGCCCTTAGTACCTGTTGAGGTTTGGTTCCAGAACACCCCCCGCCCATGGATACCAAAATCCATGGATGCTCAAGTCCTGTTATATACAATGGTATAGTAAAATGGTGTCCCTTTCATAAAATGGCAAAATCATGGTTTGCTTCTTGGAATTTATTGTTGGTGGAATATTTTCAAGCCGTGGGTGCCAAATCCATGGATACAGAGGGCCGACTGTAAGTCTAAACACTTTGCTCAGTCCTGGTGGTTTGTTATGTTGATGTCATTGAATCAGGCTGACAAATGCACAGAGTGTCCTCATGGTGATGTCACGGACATTGTGGACTTGTCTTCATTGAATCGGTGTGTCAGTAATTAGGCAGTAGGACACTGGGTGTCTTTACACAGTAATAAATTTGAGAGCCAGCATGCTAGGGGCTTGTCTATATGAGGCAAAAAAAAAAAAAACTCTGAGTGACTTGCAGTAATGGCATTTTGCAGCAGCTGCGACTTGTCTTAATGGTGGGTTTGCCCCAATAAGCTTTGCATACAAGATGGTGGCCACAAGGGACTTACTCATGTTTGTACTTACCTCAATTTGCTGCCTCCAAAGAAAAAACAATGACAATGTCCAAGGTGCGATAGAGCGATTTTTCAATTTAACCAGAAAAAAATAAACTCCACCCCATTTTCTTGCCTTAGCACTTGCTTGCTAAGGTGAAAATCCAACATGGTGGCAGTGGATGCTTGCCTTGTTAGGAAGCCCTGCTCCCCACACTCTCCCAGCCAATCAGCTTTGTGCTTCCTCTCCTATGGGAAGTGATTCATATTGAATTGCTTGTTCCAACGATCAGGAAAGTGCATCCCCCTCGCTGTTTTTTTAAAACTCCGGGGAAAGCCGCAAAGGCTTTACCTGCAGAGTTTTGGATATTTCGGGGGGGCCCTCCTTCCCAATATGGTAAAACAATGCAGAATGCCATTAAGGCAGGTAGGATTCTCCTTGCATTCTGTGAAGAGTATTTTTGCCGTTTAGACAACCCCAAGGGCTCTGGGAGAGCAGGGTTCAAATCCTTGCTCAGCCATGGAAACCCACTGGGAAACCCACACTCTCTCGGTCTCAGAGGACAGCAAAAGCAAACTCCCTCTGGACAAATTGTGCCAAGAAAACCCCATGATCAGTTGACCTGAGTGTCACTATAAATCAGGAAGGACTTGGGGGCACACCGCAACAGCAAAAATGCCTAACAAAGTGCATGAAACCCACCATATGTAACAATAATGTCTCTCTGCCCACAGGTATTCTCTTTTCAAGTGGACACAGCTGGAAGGAGCAGAGGCGTTTTGGAATGTCCACTTTGCGGTCTTTAGGTCTGGGGAGGAAGACTCTAGAGCATCGTGTGCAAGAGGAAGCCAGCATGCTAGTGGAGGTTTTTGCAAGCAAGAGAGGTCAGGATAATCATTGTCTTTAAGGCTGCGATCCTACAGTCGAGGGGATGCATGGTCACCCAAGGTCCGCATAATACGGTCAATCTCTTTCTGCCTACAGAGAGGGAGTTCTGCAGGCAGAGAGGGAAAGAGCTAGACTTGCAATACCCCTTGTTGTAGTTGCATAAAACATGTGCCACCACTGACGCTGGACTTCCACTGACAGCAATGGCAAAACAAGGAGCTGGGTGTGATTGGGGGAAATTTTTAATCCATTTTAATCCAAAAGACCTCCTTTTCTCCCCCATATGCCTCCAATGTATAGGGGGAAAATGATACCAACCCAGCTGCAGATGTACTAATTTTACATTCTCTGCCCTCCATTTCCCAAGGACTTTGGGTAGTTCCTCTGCCACAGCTTCTCCTGCCTGAAGTCCAGCTGGATTTCTCCCCCATAGGTTTATTTTTAAAATATATATATATATCTTCATTTACATAAAACACATATCTCTTTATCGGTATTTCCATGTACAATTAAATCATATTCATTCAGTATCCAAATATCCCTCTTCCTACCTCCCTTTTAATTTGTTAAACCGTTGTATGTACTATATTTCTTGCTACATTTTCATCTGAAACCTCTCTACTATGGAGATTATCAGACGCGGCAAAAACTGCATCAGAAGATTGCGACAAGAACAGGAACGGGGGATATTATCAGATGACGATGTCCTTCAGCGTCCCAGGTGTAGCGTGGGCATGAATAAGGAGTCTCTTTTTATTGGCAGCTTGTCCCTGTCAATGAAAAAGTAAAACCTTGTTCATGGCAGCGCTACAGCCCGGGAACGGTTGAGGATGTGGGAATTTGATAATGTTGCCCTTTCTGTTCTCATAGCGTTCTTCTGCTGCGGTTGGGGACATGATTTTTTTTTTTTTGCTGTGTTTCTCTGTGTCTGATAATCTCCCATGTATTCTTTCTAAGTCCCCTTACCACTAGCCAATAAATATTTTAATTATTCACTCCATTTAGAAGATTTTTCCCTTCCTCCTTTTCTGTTCTAAGATATCCATATCTTTCCACTTATCTTTAAAATAAGTCAGAACTTTTCCCCATTGTTCTTTTTATCTTTTTAGTGAGTGGCTTTCTCCCCCATAGGTTTCAACCAGGATACAGAGGTGGCAGTCGCTCAGTCTCCATTTCCTTAGTGTTGTTGTTGTTTTATTCAACAGGGTTTTTTTAACCAATCTAAAACAATATACAAGGGATAACAATAGACCACCAAAAAAGAAAAAGAAAAAAGCACAGAACATTTGAACAAGAAAAAAGGGGGAACCCTCATAAAACTAATCTATCCTTCCCCTTAAACCCCTCCTCTAACTCTAACAAAAACTATAACATATGACAATAACTTTAAAAAAAACACAAAGATACATACAGGGACTGGTTCAACTCCAACCTACCAGATAAAAGGCTGTAAGATATCTCTTAATAAATATTTTGTTTCCAACTCTAGGCATATGACAGTCTTACTGCTGTAGTCATGTATTTTATTATTTTCCCATGCCTTCGTTCTAAATCATCATTCATAAGTTCCAGTAAAAACATTTTTTAAAAAAATCCTTCCCAAAACATTCACAACAAAGGGCATTATCAGACGAGCATCTAAAAACACTGTAATTCCATTTATGAGGATAGTGGAAACATTGTGGCTGTCTTGAACTCACAGTAGTGAGTGCCTGAGGAGCAACAGGGGAGGAATGCAGGAACAACAGAGTAAGGGATGCAGTTCTAGCCTGTTGCCAATTGTCCACAAAAGAAGCAAGAGAAGTCAAGAGCTAGTCCAGGAGTCAGTCACCAATAGTCCATACAAGATGCAAGAACAGTCAAAAGCCAGTCCAGAGTTCAGTTACCAAATGTCCGTACTGGGTGCCAGAAAAAACAGTAGCCAGTCCAGAGTTCCATAGCGTCAGGTCCGTGGTCCAGTTCTGGGTTCAGCAAGGGGTGACTGCAACAGTCCAGAAAACCATCCAAAGTCCAGACAAGCAAGAATCCAGGAGGAGTGCAACAGCTCAAGATAAGCAGTTGTCAGCACTGGGATTTGAAGGGAAGCTTCTTCAAGAGTTATAACAAGAGTTCCAAGGTCAGGTGAAGCTAATTAGCGAGGAAGCAGGTTAGCGTTTGATGTTTAAATGATGCTTGGAGTGGTTTTTCTCCCTCCTGCATTCAGAGAAGGAAGGCAGCCTGTTGTCTTGACCATCTATCACTGGCTGGCAGACTGTTTGTTCTGTAGAGTGAGGTATGTTTTCTTTCTCTAGTTTGGCTGCCCTCTCAAAAGAGCTGGAGCAATCTCTGCTTCTTCGGCCTCAGCTATACTTTTCCTCTCTGCCTTGTCTGCATTCTGTGCTTCCTCCTCCTCCTCCTCCTCTGAGTTTTCAGGTCCATGACAGTGGCATTATAACACTTATTATCGCACATTGCTGTAATCACATAAAAGAACTGCCACAGAATTATCGCACAATGACCACTACTGCTTTAAGAATGGGTGTTTACTCCTGCGATTTAGCCTTGGTGAGATTTCAGCGGTTCTCGCGAGAAGATGCAAGTGCTCTTAAAACTCCAAAAACACCTTAATTAACAAAGTAAATGAATGCACAAGCATTGAATTAAACATAAAAACATTGAAACTAAATGAAACAGTTCATAAAAATGAAACAGTTCATAAAAAGAGCATCCTGTGATTCGTTTTCATTTTCTCACCCAGAAGTTTTCTCACTGAGGACTGCCCATTCATGCTGTAATCTTGCGATTACAACAGGATGTGGTTTCGCACACCATCAATATCGCGAAAAAAGCACTATTGATGGCTTGTCCCGTGAATGAGAAATAATGTCTTTTTCATGGCTGGAGCACAGAGTAACCATGTGAGGACAATGATGTTGTGCAGTAGTGGGGCCCGTTCACACTAGCATGATGTCGTAAATCCCGCAATTTTTGCCGCGTCTGATAAAGTCCGAACTTTCAACGTGCAAAAAAAAAAAAAAAAAAAAATCATGACAAAAACTGTGATGGAAACTCCCATAACCTTGACGAGTAGGAAGAAAACTTTTCAAATTGTTCATTCATACATGCAAGAATGAAATAAGTGAAGACTTAACATCCCTACTTAGAGGGCACACAAAAACCTGTACAGATCCTTGCTAGCAATCCATCTATTCTTGCCTAGTTTTGATGTTGTCTAGCATAACCTCAGGTTTTTTGTATCTATAGGATCAATGGCCCAAACGTCCTTTGCACAATGGTGAGAGTTGCATTCCAGTAAGCTGAAGAAGCTGTGATTACTACCATCGCCATTATGACTGCATAATATAACTTAATTATCCCTTTCAAGACTAAGGATTTAAATAGCTTCACCTGCCAATTACTTCATTAAATGAATTTGCATTCAAAATATAAGACAGGTGTTTTCAAGGTACTGGAGGACATATTACTTAATCTACAATTTAACAAATTTAATTTACCACACACTGCTACCTTTTCCTTCTATCTTCATTTTCTTTTCTTTTTTAAAAAATCCCTTTTTCATTACCAAACCAAAATAGCCTTTAAATATCTACTTGTGATGTCTATTTTTTTAAAAAGGTTGAATTATTTTAATAAACATAACTTACACCACCCCTACAACAACAGCAACAAAGGTTTGGGTTATTTATTCCCATATTGCAAATGCAAAAGTCAAGGTTCAGAAACAGCTGCTTCCTTGTGGCCAGCTACTGACTTGATGACAAAAACATAATCTGGAAGAGAATTATAGAATCATAGAATTAGAGTTGAAAGAGATCACAAGGGCCATCTAGTCCAACCCCCTGCCCTGCATGAATTCCTAGCATGCATCTGAGCCACTTCAATACCCTCTCTTTAAAGAAGTATACTCTTTAAAATGCAGCATCTGAAGTTAAGTTTCGATCCAATTGTTGCTGTTAACTGCCATAAAGTCAATTTTGTCTTATGGTGACCCTATGAATGAGAGACCACAAACCCAGGACCGTGGCTTCCTTGATTGAGTCTATGCATCTGGAGTGTGGTCTTCCTCTTTTCCTACTGCTTTTTACCTTAACAAGCATTATTCTCTTTTCTAGTGAGTCATGTCTTCTCAGGATATGGCCAAACTACAACAGCCTGAGCTTAATCATCTTGGCTTCTAGGGAGAGTTCAGGTTTGATTTGCTCTATGACTCATTCATTTGTCTTTTTAGCAATCCACAGTATCTGTAGCACTCTTCCCCAGTACCACATATCAAATGAGTTGATTTTCTAGTGGGATGGTTTTCCCTGCTGAATGAATGATCTGAGACCTAACTCACTGAAATAACGAAAGGTAAACAGAGTTAGAATGTGAATACACACACACACGTGTGCGCACACACACGTGTGCACACATGCATGCACACAAAGTTGGCCCTCCACTTTCATGGGAGATTAGGGGTACAAGACCCCTGCAAAAGTGGGGGGAAAGCAACTATTAATAAAAATCACAAACGATATTTTACCTGAGAGAACACTTCGGGATGAATCTCTAGTTCCTCCAGCACGACTCTATGGTGCACTTCTAGAATCACACTGGAGGATCTACAAAAGCCTAGAGAGAGCATATTAGTCAAAGCCGTGAATCATCAAATCTGTGAATGTTTAACCTGCAAATGTGCAGGGACAACTGCATAAAAAATATAATAAATCACTAGATAATCAATTATTCAAATTAACACTAGAAAGTCCGCACTATAAACAGCAGTTTATAGCTGTTTATAGTGCGGACTTGAACAGCTCCAGTTCAACACAACCACTCAAACTCTATTGTAACTATGGTTTACCACCTGGAAAATAAAGGCTGAGCTCTTGCATTGTTTCAGCATTGCATAAATATCCACCGGCAGTGTAATATTATGCTAGCACTATGCAATCTCCTTACTGAATACCACTATATCACAATGTATCATAAATGGTGAATGTGCAGCGCTATCACCACTTTATACAATGCACAATGTGCAGTGCACAGACCCAGTGTGCAATGTGCAATGACACACTATTCCAGATGCATTATTGAACATCTGCCACAACTCTGCATGGAGAACTCTGCTCCCTCCATCACAGTGTCCCCCCATCCCCCCCAAAAAAATTATTCCATGGACATAAGACTTTTTCAAATGGGGGGGACCCCAAGGAGGTCGGGAAAAGAATGGGGCGATGGCCTCCTCCGTCCTCCTCCCGACCTTCCCCCATGCTTCCTCCATCCTGCTTTCTTCCCCCATTTGAAAAAGTCCATAGTGCAATTTACACTTATGTATGTCACCAACAGGATCCTGGTGAGTATTTCTTTCTTTAACTGTGCCAAGAGGAGCCACAAATGAATAGATGTCCTTGCAATGGGAGGGGAAGCGGAGCTGGCTAACTCAAACGAGATCCGTCAGATAACAACCCTGAGTAGCTTTAAAAAAGCACTAAAGACGGATCTCTTTCGGCAGGCCTTTCCTAATTAGATCCCGGCCTCAGGGGATCCTGGCTTCTTTCAGTACGCTGGCCATTTATAGTATTTTATAGTATTTATTGTTTTTAATTGTGATTTTATATCAGTTGGTTTTAATTTATAATTGTTTAATATTTTTTTATGGGGGAGGGTGGGGTGGGGGGTGTTTGGGGATTTTATCTGTATTGTATTTTAATTTTTGTAAGCCGCCCCGATTGTTTTAACAGAGGGGCGGGGTATAAATAAATATTATTATTATTATTATTATTATTATTATTATTACTAACTACCCAGATGTACTGCCTCATCTTCTCAATAGAGTTTTACTGTATGAATATTTGGTTAAGCAAAGTAGAGTGGGGCTAGTGCAACATGAGGAACAACTTAGGGAGCTGGGCGTGTTTAGCCTGGAGAAGAGAAGGTTAAGAGGGGGCATGATAGCCATGTTTAAATATTTGAAGGGATGTCATGCTGAGGATGGAGCAAGCTTGTTTTCTGTGGCTCCAGAGACTAGTACATGGAGCAATGGGTCCAAACTACAGGAAAAGAGATTCCACCTAAACATCAGGAAGAACTTCCTGATAGTAAGGATTGTTCGGCAGTGGAATGTGCTGCCTTGGAGTGTGGTGGTGTCTCCTTCTTTGGAAGTTTTTAAACAGAGGCTGGATGGCCATCTGTCAGGAATGCTTTCATTATATATTCCTGCATGGCAGGGGGTTGGACTAGATAGCTCCTGTGGTCTCTTCCAACTCTATGATTCTATGAGCTTTTGGTAGAAGTAGGCAAAATGACTCTGGATGCTGTTGTAAGGTAAAAAAGCAAATCCTACTTTGTTGTGAAGTCGAAGGCTTTCACGGCCGGCATCCATAGATTTTCCTTGTTTGTTTTTGCCGGGCTGTGAGGCCATGTTCTGGAAGAGTTAATTTCTGACGTTTCACCTGCATCTGTGACTGGCCCAGCCACAGATGCAGGCAAAACATCAGAAATAAACTGTTCCAGAACACAGCCTCACAACCCGGAAAAAATCCAAGGAAAACCTACCTCTGTTGTCTCAGGAAATCCATCTTTGCAAAGTAAAGGGGACAGAGAAAAGGAGTTGACATACACTTGGTTAGAAGAGCCCCTAAAAGCTGGATTTCATGTGTGGGGTTGAAGCCTCATAGATGCTCCTTCTAGACAAAGGAAAACAGACAAACTTCTTGAGTTTATTTATTTATTTATTACCTGTCTCTCCCCATGAAAGGAGATGTGACATCTGCAGGTAAGAAGGAAGCAAAAGGCTTGAGTCCATAGACCAGAGAAAGATATACAAGGAGGACACAAAAGGGCAGATGTTATCAGGCTCCCCTTTCTCAGGAATCTCTTTCTACAAGCATGTATGTCTCTTTGCTTCCAACCTTTACAGCAGGTTGTTAATTGTGACACTCTGATATCTGTGTTTTCAAGGGAAGCCTTTTGACCCTTCTTTGCCCCTGTTTCACTCCATCTCCAATGTGATCTCCAGTGTGATTTTTGGACAGCATTTCTCCATTAATGATGAAACCTTTTGCAAGCTGGTAGAATGCATTGAGTACGAGGCACATTTTTTCCTCTCTGCGTTTCACTTGGTGAGTCACTTTACTATTATTTTAAAAATATGATAATACTCCTAGTAGGCTTTTCTTCCTAGCTTGTTCCTTCTGCTGATCAACTTCCCTGGGTAAGCCCAAGTTATAATTATGAGACAGAGAGCATGTATTTCTATCCATTCTTTCCTCAACAAATGTCTAACAGTTCCCATTTCTTCCTTCTTACATAACTAGACTGTAAGCTTTAGGGTTTCTCATAGTAGAAGTGTTACAACCTCCTGGTGACCTCCTTACTGAGAGAAAGATTTTGAGATGTCACCAAAAAAAAATCATTTAAAATATCAATACTTCCACTTTAATAAAACTATGCAGTGCACTCCTAGAACTTCAAACTTCATTCTTATAATATGTAAGTTCTAGAAAATATCATTAAACAATCAGGACTTTATCAGATGCAGCAAATGCAGCATCATAACTACGCCTAATGAACAGGAAAGAGCATCAACGCCAGGCGACATTGTGCTTTTATGATCATGTATTGAAAAGGAGGCATTCTTTTTTATTGTCAGGCCAAGCCATCAATAGATCGGCCTTGGCATTTTTTGCTGTGATTGTGAGCGTGTAAAACTGTGCCCCATTTTGCTGGTGCGATTCCAACGTCAATGGGCAATCCCCGGCAGAAAACATCCAGGTGGGAATGGAAAAACTAGCCATGGGATGCTCTTTTTATGAACCTCTCCGTGTTGCAGGCAAGTTTTTAAGTGTGTTTCAGTGCTTGTGTGCTTGTTTTGTTTTTTAATTTAGCTGTTTGGTTTTTTTACTTTTAAGCGTGCTCGCATCTTATTGAGAGAAGCACCAAGATCTGTCTCACCCATCAACGTGGAAGTACAGGGCTGCTTTTTCATGTAATCATGGCTACATTTGATATAAAAGGTTCTTTTACTGGCAGAAAAATGGTGTAAAATATGGTGGCAAAAGAATGTTTTTAGAGGCTTGTCTGATAAAGTCCTCAGTCTATACACACTTAGGACTTTTTCAGACGGGGTTTTGTAACGGAAGCTGCCTCGTCCCCGTTGCAAGGCTGCTGTACGGCAGGGGGTTCATTTCGGATGACGGTCTCCCCTGCCGATACTGTTGCAGAAGTGCTGGGAGGCTGCAGCGCCATATTTGGCGATTTTCTAATCACGAAAGTTGATCGTGATTAGAAAATCACCAAATATGGCTCTGCAGCCTCCCAGCACTTCCACAACAGTATCGGCAGGGGAGAGTGTCATCCGAAACGGACCCCCTGCCGCGCAGCAGCCTCGCAACAGGGACAAGGCTGCTTCCGTTACAAAACCCCGTCCGAAAAAGTCCTTAGACAGGAATGCTGTGATTACTAAGAGCAGCATGGGTTTCTCAAAAACAAGTCATGCCAGACTAATCTTTTCTGCAATGGCCATTGGTCATAAGCAATAAAGTATTGGATTGGATTGGATTGGATTAGACTAATTTTATCTCTTTTTTGGATAGTTACAAGCTAGGCAGTACTCCTGAGATATGGCCATCTAAACTTCTGTGTAAAGATCATCAAAGAAGGATAGAACACTATCCTCTGAGGCAGTCTATTCCACAGCTCTTACCATCTTACCATCAGGATGTTCCTCCTGATGTTTTGATGGGATCTGTTTTCTTTGAGTTTGAATCTGTCAGTTCACGTTCTGGTCTCTGGAGCATCAGCAAAGTAACTTACTCCATCTTCTGTGTAACCTCCCTTCAGATATTTGAAAATAAGGCTATGATATCACTTCTCAATCATACCAACCATACCCAGCTCCCTAAGCTGTTCTTCATAAGGCGTGGTTTCCAGACCTTTTCCAATGCTGATCACCTCCTCTGGACATGTAGGTGAAGTCAAGCTGATGGTAGAAGCTTCACATTGCAAGGGACTTGTCCATGGGTGTTGTCTTCTTTCCTTGCTCTTGCCTTCCCTGTAAGCCATCAGATCAGTTGCAGAGCTTCAAAAAGTTGTTTTTAGCCAATGCAGCCATTGCACTAGTGAGAACTAAAATATGATAGCCACTGCCCAAGCTAGCTGGGCAGTCCTGAGAGATGTAGTCCAAAAATTAAATTTCTCATGCTCTTAACAGTTGCTCAAGCCTTCTTTCATAATCTCTATTCTATTGGCTACAAGTTCCTGTTATCTGATAATACTGCATTAGTGAAAACTTCTCAAGGTGCTATTTGGGGGAAGATTATGGAAGCTGGAGTACTTTTCCTTACAGACTTACATTTTAGGCTCTCTAATACACACATTGTTCTTTAGTGGTATGTCATCACATGTAGATCCACGTGTAGAAATCTGATCATTCTTAGCTTGTTTTGCAAACTTGGTAGCTCAGATTCCTGTCTCAAGTACACAAGCTGTGTGTCAGAACTCACATTAAGTTAGAGCATCTGTTTCAAACTATCCATTCTTTCTCCACACTTAATAATTAATTCTGATGCACTCAGAAAATTAAAGATTGACTCAAATATTTTAGTAAGCAAGGGGATCTTGTAGCATTTTTGAGACTAACAGAGAGAAAGAAGTTGCAGCATAAACTTTTGTAGACTTGGTCTACTTCCTCAGATGCATGGAGTGAACTGGTGCCTGTGAACAGACCTCAAAAGCAGACTGTTGAATAGCCATAGAAATGCAAAAGAAATGCAAAACTTGTGGGTGTGGTGATGAGGTGACACATGTATACACACAGCCACGTGTAAAGCAGGAAACTTGAATTAGCAGAGGTAGAACAAGTAAAACATCAAACAGCATACTCAACCACACCTACTGCTCAGCTGCAATTCTATGGAAAATGGGAGTTTGCTGAACTGTCTTCCTTTTTTCTTCCCTCTCCAGTTGTATGAACTTTTCCCATGGCTTATGCGCCATCTGCCAGGACCTCATCAGAAGGCCTTTTTGTGCTTGGAATTTATCCATCTGTTTGGGAGGAATGAGATCAGAAAACACTTGGAGAAGAAGAAACCAGGCGATGAGCCACAGGATTTCATTGACTTCTATTTGGATGAGATAGACAAAGTAAGTGGTTATTGTGACTGCTGAGCAGGTGGGGCTCGGCAGATAGGTGAGCAGGTGGGGCTCGGCAGATCTGTCACTTTTACTTCATCTTGCATTTGACTTTTTTTTTTTAAAGTGATTTGTTTCTACCCCAAAATGGGAAAAAAATAGGAGGAACTTTTTGACAGTAAGAGCTGTTCGGCAGTGGAACACCCTCCCTCGGAGCGTGGTGGGGTCTCCTTCCTTGGAGGTCTTTAAACAGAGGCTGGATGGCCATCTGTCAGGGATGCTTTGATCGTGATTTCCTGCGTGGCAGGGGGTTGGACTGGATGGCCCTCGTGGTCTCTTCCAACTCTGCAATTCTATGATTTTATGATTCTATGAACATTTTGGTAAATTCTTCAAAAATAAAATGAAACAAAATCCCCCCTCATATGCACTGGACAGATTCAACAGGTACAACTGTCCTGACAGGATCCTGTTGTACTGATGGGGAAGGAATCCAACATAGCTTTGGCATTTGCCTGAGGTGCTATAGGCTTCAACATAATAATATTTGCCAGGGAATTCCACCAAGAACTGCTAAGCTAGCAAGTGATGGTTACATCCAGCATAACTTGTTCCTCACTGGAACAGAGGAGTACACCCACCCACCCCATTTATGCGAGATAAGTACTTGTGCATTCACTTACCCATGATCAGGGGGAAAGGCCTCTCTAGGCATCTGAAAGACCATAGAGTTGCACTGGAGGTGGTCTCTCTAGGCATCAGAAGGTCTTCCAGCATGACTCTTTGGTCAACTTCCACCAGAGGTTGACCATAGAGTTGTGCCAGATGCCTGGAGAGGTGTCCTCTGTAGGCATTTTCGAGGTCCTCCAGCACAATTCTATGATATAAGATGGCAATTCACTATTATATGCAGTTTCATGTATTTGGGGTAAGCCCGGGAACGTATCCCCTTTGTAAACAGGGGGAAACCTATACAGGGATTTCCTGAGCTGCTCACTCAGAAGAAAACAACAGATAGCCAGTCTGGTGCCTGATAGATAACCAGAACACCAGTCTGAAATGCACAGCTTGGTGAAAAATTAGCCCAGCACATGCACAAAGTATGAGGGCTGTACACACTCCTGGAAGCTATATTAGACTGTGCAACTGGTTCATAGAATAGAATCATAGAGCTGGAAGAGACCACAAGGGTCATCTAGTCCAACGCCCTGCCATACAGGAATACACACTTAAAGCATGCCCGACAGATGGCCATCCAGCCTCTGGTTCAGGGCTCTTATTCTGTATAGCAGAGTGCCTGTCAGAATGTAACACAGAAATGCATTTCTTTCAATATAGTTGGATTGTTGATTCACCAGCAGGGCCTGCTAGTTTTTCTTTGGGGTTACTGGGGGAAGACATTCCTCTTCAGTACCTGCCTGCTTTCTAGGTGTTAAAGATGAGGTGCCTCGGAAAAAAATAAGTGGCAATCCTAATTCCGCACCACAGTCATGAGTGAATACGCAAACCCAGACAGCTTTATGTTCTCCCCATTCAGGGTTTGTTTGATGTGGGGGATTTTTAAACTCTCTGGTGCTTTCCATCCCAAATATGAAAAAAAAATCACAAATTCTGGTAAATTCCTATCAAAAAAGAAACAAAATTCTGACTGTTAAGTCGAAGGCTTTCATGGCCAGCATCCATAGATTTTCCTTGTTTTTTTTCCTGGACTGTGAGGCCATGTTCTGGAAGAGTTTATTTCTGACGTTTTGCCTGCACCTGTGGCTGGCATCTTCAAAGAATGGTTGGGTTCCACTTTAATAAAACTATGCAGTGCAGTCCTGCAGGGTAGGGGTGTGTGTGAAGTTTATGTACTGTGAACCCCTGTTGGGGAGTATATGTACATTTGTGTATTTGAATGGCTAGTTTCTGGGTGGAGATATGCAAGGAGGATTAGTGTCTGTTTGGCTAATGGTTGGCTAATGGTCCACTGGACCAAGGAAAATGTAAAAATTCTGACTGATCCCAGGAACGAGGCAACTTTGTTCTTCAAGTAGAACCGTTTCAGGGACATGAGGGTTTCCAGATCTCAGGGTGTGGCCCCTGTTCTCCCCGCCACAGGGTGAGGGAAGGAATCTATGGAAAAGGCCACTGTCCGGAAAATAATATCTAGAATACCCATGTGATTCTGGGTTGCATTAATAGGAGCATAGTGTCTAGATCGAGGGAAGTAATAGTACCACTCCACTCTGCTTTGGTGAGACCTCACCTAGAATTCTATGTCCAGTTCTGGCACCACAATTCAGAAAGGATATTGACAAGCTGGAATGTGTTCAAAGGAGGGTGACCAAAATTGTGGAAAGTCTAGAAGCCATGCCCTATGAGGAGCGGCTTAGGGAGCTGGGTATGTTTAGCCTGGGGTAGAGAAGGTTAAGAGGTGACATGATAACCATGTTTAAATACAGTATTTGGAAAGGATGTCATACTGAAGATGGAGCAAGCTTGTTTTCTGCTGCTCCAGAGACTAGGACATGGAGCAATGGGTTCAAACTCCAGGAAAAGAGATCCCACCTAAACATTAGGAAGAACTTCCTGACAGTAAGAGCTGTTCGGCAGTCGAATACACTGCCTCGTAGTACGGTGGAATCTCCTTCATTGGAGGTTTTTACACAGAGGCTGGATGACCATCTGTCAGGAATGCTTTGATTGTGTATTCCTGCATAGTAGGGGTTGGACTAGATGGCCCTTGTGGTCTTTTCCACTCAATGATTCTATGATTCTATGAAGCAGGTGCAAAACAGAGATTCCTGCATAGATTTTCCTTGGTTTTTCTCCGAGTTGTGAGGCCACGTTCTGGAATAGTTTCTTTCTGACGTTTCGCCTGCATCTGTGGCTGGCATCTCTTTCTTTGAAGATGCCAGCCACAGATGCAGGTGAAACGTCAGAAGTAAACTCTTCCAGAACATGGCCTCACAACTCGGAAAAAAAACAAGGAAAATCTGTGGATGCCAGCCAGGCCTTCAGCCTGCTCAAGACTCAGGAAGCAAGAAGCCAGGGCCCCTCTTCCAAGATAGCCATGTTATTTTGGCTCTGGAAGCAGAAAAGTCTACAAGTTCCCCCCTGTCTTTGCTCTGGGTGTCAAATACACAAGGTATGTTGTTCTGAGAAATTACTAGTGGGAGTGGAAAATCTACTTGATATATTTTGGCTTCAGTGGGGAAATAGAAGAAACTCAAATGGCATATGAGAGATTCGCGTAAACTGCAGGACCTTGGACCCTGTATATATGGGTGGAGCAAAGCAGGCATCCAGAATCGATGGATGAAATTTTATTAAACTATTGTAGCATGAACATACACACTCCCGATGTATTTATCTATCAAGCAAACAAGACTTCCAGAGTAAGGCAAGAACTTAGTTAGAAGGGACTAGTCAGGCTATGATGGTATACTGCACCTAATTTTTGAAGCTCGTCCTTCCGAAGAAGCAGCATGACTCTCGAGTAGCAGCAGCAAGAGCGTGGAGGGAGAGACTTGGGAAGAGAAGGTTAAGGTTACTGGAGCAGGGAAGGAATGCCTGAAGCCATCTGGAAGCCATCTCAAGGTCTGGAAGATTAGAGAGTAATTTGAAAGAGAGGGGGAGATAAGGAACAGAGTGTTGTGGATTCAGCTAGAAAGTGGGGATTGAACCAAAGAACATAAGATTTCCAGGGTTTTTATCAGATAATACCCCTTTGAAGTTGCCTTATGAACAAAGGAAACATTTGGTTTCAAATAGTTCTCAAACATTTTAGAAAGGAATTCTGGGCAGTCAGGTACTGAAAGATTGGGGTGATTTTGGTATCATTGTGATTGACAGCCAATACCTCTTTGGTCTCAGGGCACAGGGGTGTCAGCTTTATCTGCATAGCAATGAAATTCCCTCTGTATATTTGAAGTTTGTAGGATACCTGTCTTTCCTGGAGACAAGGAAGAAGAGTAGGTTTTTCCATTTCAGAGAGGATGCAGGATATTCGTATCCAGGTGTGAGTTTTGTGTGGAATTTATGGGGGCCTCTCCCCAGGCATAATCCATGTTTGGCCTCAGCTTGACTCATGACTATGTCATAGAGTACATTTCATTTCCTTTTAGCCCTTGGAGGGCCCTTCCAACCAGATTAGGCAAATTTGATATCAAAACACTGTTTTAATCACAGTGAACCAAAGTGAAGGATTATGGTCTTTGCAGTAGGGGTTCTGGGGATGTTGGGATGCCTCATTACAATGCCACTGATGAATACTTAGGTAAAAAATGAGGTTGGTGGCTGGAAGAATAATAGTTGTTGAAGAAGTGTGGCCTGTCACATTTGAGCTCATCCTTTCCCATCTTGGATGATGATCTCAAAGCAAAAAAGACTAACCGGCTGTACTGCATCAGGCAGGACCAAAATATTCCCCTTCTAGCTATCAGTTGCATATTGCATGTATGTGAATCACTTAGAGGCCACCATGTCACAAGGCTGAGGTGGAGCAGTTAAGATTGATTACGGTCATGATTATGGGATGACTCAAGAGCTAAATCTGTATTAGTCCTAAAATGCAAAAGATTTATTGTGGTTAACCAGTTTTTAATGGGGTGTCTTGATATCTCAAGACAGTCTTTCTCATCTAGGATGAGAAAACTCACAGTTATTTTTTACACCTTCTAAGTTAAGTCCCTCTATGTTTGCCCCTGAAGTATTTGAGAGCATTAAAAAATACGATGTACCTTCTTGACAGTAAATTCATAGCCTTTCCTGTGTTGTCTTCATTGTGAGAGTGAGAAAAGCACAAAAGATTGGCCCAGTGATGCTTGGGGTTCAATAATTATTCTTGAAATTATCAACAACAGAAAAAGCACGATCCTACATCAACCTTTGACGAAGACAACTTGGTTCATGTCATTTATGACCTCTTCACAGCAGGGACAGATACAGTTGTCACCACCTTGCGATGGGCACTGCTCTTTATGGTGGTTCATCCAGATGTTCAAGGTAAGCTGTTGGGAGCACAGGGGTGGTTACAACAGTGCTCTTGAAATATTTCATCTTGAATAGACAACTCAGATTACCCTAAGGGGCAGGACTTGACTACAGATTCCAAGTGTGTAGGGGGGGTGGGGGGGCTTTCAGCCAATTTTAAAGCATTATTTTTGAATTGTGAGGGTGGTGGTGACAGTGCTCTGTTGCAAAAGTTTGTTTTCTATAGAAGTGCAATGAAACCAGTACAGCAGAAATAACTCCATGAGCTGAGAAGTATTGTTGTGATTTTTCTTAAAATGTTTGGCCCAAGTATTTGTATTTCAGATACTTGTATTTCATTGCATTATACTGGTTGACCCCCATATTCACAGGGGATACATTCCAAGACACACACATACACACACACACTGTGAAGGCCCGGGGAGGGAGGGGGAGGGCCGGGGAGGTCTCCACAGAGCCTTAGAAGGCTCCATGAAGGGCCGGGGTGGGAGGGGGAGGGCTGGGGAGGCCTCCACAGAGCCTTAGAAGGCTCCATGAAGGCCCTGGGAGGGAGGGGGAGGGCTGGGGAGGCATCCATGGGGCCTTGGGAGGGTCTCCGGAGGCCCTGTGAAGGCCTTGGAAGGGAGGGGGAGGTGAGGGAAAGCAACTATGGGGCCTCCGGAGGCCCCGTTGTCACTTGGGTGGGGGAGGGGGAGGGCAGTCATTATTCACGGAATTTTCACATTCGCGGGGGTCTGGGGAACCTAACCCCCACGAATGTGAAGGGACGACTGTATATATTTTTAATTCCAAAAAGCAAACCTTGATTTTGCTGTTTTATGTAAGGGACACCATTTTGCTATGCCGTTGTATCAAATGGAAATTGAGCATCCATGCATTTTGATATCCAGAAGGGGTCTTGGAACCAAACCCCAGTGGATACAGAGGGCCCACTGTATTCTCAAGAGGAGACCAGAGACCTAACTACATCTCTGAGACTTGTGTGTAAATGGAGCAAGCAGCATGGCCATTGTGCAAAGATCCCAATGCATGACATGTCCTGATGCACATCGGGACACATTGCACATCAGGACATGTTGCACAATGGAAGCCCTTGCTGCACAATGAGAAATCTTGCCCTGTTGTGCATCATCAGAGTCCACTAGCATAGTTGTGTCTCATGTCAATGACATAGTCCCATTGTCATAAAGTTGCACATCATACCCTCTATTGCAGAATCTCAGCAAAAATGTATATGGCCATTGAACCACTGAAAACATATCCTTTAAAAATATTTTAGGTACAGAAATATTGTAATGGAATTTTTTTTTCATGTATACATTTCAAACTGGTAGATAGATCTTATAAGATATTGGAGTATGTACAAAGCCTTTTTGAAAGTCAATTTATAAATCAGACTTAGTCAGTACATACAAGGAAGTGCTAAAGAAATGTATAGATAGGCGAATGAATTTTAAAATAACAATACATTATTTTTATAATCAAGAAAATGTTTATTGTATGCAGTTATTGTAATATGCATTATGTTTATATAGAAGGTTGGAAGACATAATGTTAACTTGTCTAAAAATATTTTTTTATAATAAAAACAAAAATTTTAAAAAAATATTTAGTACAAGATTTAAAAGCAGTCCAATGCATTATCATAAGCCCTTTCCTTAAAAAACAGTCAGTTCCCCCAAGCCTGTCAGAATACAAAAAAAAGTCTTTAACTACCAAGGGTAGGAAAATCTAGATGGGCATCATCATCATCATCATCATTATTAATATAGCACCATAAGCTTTACATAGCACTTTACAAAAAAGAAAAACAACAATCCACAATAAACACAAAAACCTGCCTATGGCACATAATCTAAAACCACAAACAAAATTATAAAATTAATAAAATATTACTATAACAGGATTAAAACAATACTATAAAGTATAAGTTAATACAAATAATATGGACATAAAATCAAAATGAAAGTTGGAAGCCTTCCCTAAATAGAATAGTCTTTAATTTAGACTTAAAGTAGTCTAGAGAGGTGGTGGTCCGCAAATTCATAGGAAGGAGATTCCAAAAATAGGGGGCAGCGTGGGAGAAAGGATGTATCCGAGTAGGGGATAGAGGAAATCCTTGGCTGCATCAGCAGCCCTGAATCATTAGAGCACAGGGAACGAACAGGAAAATAGGGGGAAACAAATGCTGACAAATAGATGGGGGCCAAACCATGAAGAGCTTTGAAAGTTAATAATAATAGCTTATAACAAATTCTAAATGGGATTGGAAGCCAGTGAAGGGACAACAACAATGGGGTGACATGATCATAACAGCGAGCAGAAAAAATTATCCTAGCAGCAGAGTATTGTACCAAAATTAAAGGAGGCAAGATGGAAAGAGGAAGCCCAGACAGCAAAGAATTAGTGATCCAGGAGAGAAATGACCAGTGCATGAACCAAAGTCTTAGCAGCAAAAACTGAAAGAATGACAAAAAGACTGCTTATGGTAGGACTGGTCCTGTGCACAAAAATACTATAGAAATAGAAAAAAATTAGAAGACCTGTGGGTTTCACCCACAAGATTTTTTTTAAAAAAAATATTTAGTTCGGGCTTTTGATATTCCATTTTACAGTTTTTATTCTGTACTGAAATATACAATAATAATAACAAAATAAAAAAATAAAAATATTGGTGCTTCCTGTAGTAAAATAGGGGTAGGAAGAATATTTGCTATTATTCATTCCCAGGCCAGAAAACAGGCTTCCCAATAGTTGGGAAATGCCATCAGGAAGAAGAAAGGATCAGCAAGAATTTTGTACAATTTCTTCTGGTATTCAAATGTCCCAAAGTGTTGTGTGTAGAAAAATATGTGGGCTTCTTCTGCCAAGACCTGTTCCCCATACAGAAAATGAGTTACTTGCACAGAGGACACTGTTTCTATGCAGGGGAAAAAATTGTGCAAAAAACCCCACACCTATATACATTTTTTGTCAGAGAATAATTATTCCACAATACTTTGGGATGTCTGAATAAAGGAAGAATGCTGTGGATGAATATTTGTTTTCTCCTGCACCAGAAAGAAAACTACCATAATTGTTTGTCCTTGCATGTGAGGATGAAATACTTGAAGATTTACAGCCCTATGATAAGACAACATTTACAGCTATCTAGTGTTAATATATTTATTATATTAACTTATGTTATATTATATATTATATTAACTTATAGTAAACTTTCATACGCTGATTATCAACATTTTGAAATTTTCCTTTCTTGTTTGGATATAACTGGGGTGTGATCCACAGCAGACCTGAGTCACATGTTAACAACGGAGTGAAAAAGAAGGGAAACTTCTCATCTCCAGAAATGAGACCGATTGAAAGAGAAGTTATAGCAAGCCCTTCTTGAGCATTCATCTTTCTGACAATGGGAAATGCCTTTATGGTCTAGAAAAGAGAGCACTCTGATTTCCAGAACTGCACAGTCCTTTCTTTGGGTCTGCGGTAACATTGTCCCACTTCTGTGTTTCCTTAGAGAAAATTCAGGAGGAGATTGACACTGTTCTGACACCTTCCCAACGAATCTTCTATGAGGATCGGAAGAACATGCCCTACACCAATGCAGTCATTCATGAAATCCAGCGCTTCAAATTCGTTCTCTTGGTTGGAACTTTCAGACTATGTGCAAAGGATGGAACTATACTAGGGTTTCCAATTAAAAAGGTAGAGAAGTTGAACTCTCTCCCTCTACACACACACACACACACACACACACTTATATAGATACATCTATATAGATGGATATTTTAAAAGATTGAATATATATACAGTTAGCAAAGCCTCTGACAAAGAAGCTCCTTTTTACAAATTCTTTTTATGGCTGCCCAGGCCCAACCTTTTCCTCATTTTCCTGTCTAACTCTAAGGTTTTAACAGTAATGGCACTAGGAGGACGGTGATGGAGAGCTGGAGAAACACAGACTTTCAGTGTTGTGTTGCAGTAAACAATCCAATAAAGCTTGAATTGGGAAAGAATGGGATTACAGGTTGCCCCCTCCCCATCTGTGGAACTAATATCTGTGGTTTCAGTTATCCACAACTGAAAAAATAGGGACATGTACCATACAGTCATGCTGGAAAATGCCTAGAGAAGTATTTTCATTAGGAATCACTAAGTCCTCCAATACAACTCTATGTTTGTATAGAAAGTCCTTGATTTTTAATAGGGTTCATGTTTATCCACAGTTTCATTTATAAATTGTAACTCCAGGGACATATCCCCCATGGGTATGAGAAAATACGACCTGTATTTTCCAGCTGATCCTACTTTAGCTATGTGTGGCTGCCTAAAACAGGCAAGGTAAATAGCAGCTCCCCCGGCCCCAAATCTCTTATTCAGCATGTGTAAATGGTAAGAAAGGGGGAGAGAGATAAGCCTGCCTCACCAGCTATTCCTAACTTTTAAGGGGGAAGGGAGCATAGTTTGGCTACCAAAATAGAAATCATAAGAAAAGTGGAGGTTGAGGAAAGAAAAAGTCACCCTTGGATGCCTTTTGGCCGAAGCTTTCAAGTGGTCTCTGGAATGCTCAAAACGTTTCTGTTTGCTAATGCAAGGTGTACCTGATGTGGTTGTTTCATTTCCTATGTGTTTATTGTTAGTTTTGGATAATTTTTTTGCTGAAAACTGTTGGATCACTCTTCCTTTCTGTGGTGTAGGAACCTATCCCTATCCTTTCCATGTTATTTCTGCCCCTGGTACCAAATTTTCAGTAACGCTGAAAAGTACCAAATTTTCGGTAATGCTCAGGAACATGTCTGCTACATTAACTGACATATATCTGTCTATATAAAATCATGCCTTTCCCAATAATATTTTAAAATATGTATGCATTTATATTGTCTTCCCAATGGTGTAAACCAATATTTACTAACCTGGTGCCCTCCAGATGTGCTAGATTACAACCTGGGACAGATGTTGAGAGCCTGGGGAGAGCTCTGAGGTAGTGATCCCCATTCCCCATTCCACTAACCAAAAGCACTCTGTCAGCAAGAAGGAGTAGTTGGATACCATCCTAAATTCCCCAAATGCTTCTTTTTCAAACAGCTTTGGTCTTTTATCTATATAGAAGAAGAAAAGAACTTCACATTAAGATAGATGATAGATAGATAGATAGATAGATAGATGATAGATAGATAGATATAGATAGATGTGTGTGTGTGTGAGAGAGAGAGAGAGAGAGCACTATCCACAATGCTGCAGCTTTATTTGAGAACTCACGCCGAACAAGTCTTGAAGAGAAACGACAATACAGAAAGAATCACAACCCAAAAACATCACCCAAGGAGACCTTCTGCTGTGTTTTCTGCAACCGGACTTTTTTATCTTGGATTGGCCTTTTTAGTCATCAGCGCCCTTGCAGAAAGCGCGGGATGAGTCCTTCCTGAATCTTCATTTGCGAAGAAAAGCCAGAGATGATACGCCAGGTCCAGCTAATGTGTGTGTGTGTATATTATCCAGAATGATATGGGTAATTTCCCAAGTTAAATTCAAGGCAAATGTGGGAGAGGTCACCACCTCCACTTCTTCCCCACCCCTTCTTTTTTCATCCTCTAGGATGAATTATAAACAGTAACCACTTCATAGCAAGGACTTGTTCACTCACACTTCGTATTATGGACAGTAAGGGTAGGCGATAGCCCTGTCAGCTTGGTTCTAGCTCTCAGTTCAACATTCTCTAATAGCTTTTTTTTATGGGGTGGTCAAACATTATCAGTTCTGTTCTACAAATGTGGAGTTCAAAGGAACACTATGGATCAACTAATACAACCCCCTGCAAGTAGAAGAAAGCCACACACAAAGCATCATTGACAGGTAGCCATCCAATCCTTGTTTTAAAAACCTCCAATGAAAAGGAGGCCGCCACCTTTCAAGGTAGTCTGTTGTGCTGGTCTTCCTAATATTTATCTACAGAAGAAACAGGAGATGTATTTCAAGGTACTCAATAGATTAATGATTCATCGATAAAAAGCACAACACATTTCAGTCTATATATACTCCCAGTGACCTTCTTCCGGAGCTATATTGGTCTGAAAACTGTGGCCTATGAGGAACAGTTTAGGGAGTTGGACATTGCAATTCCGGAAGGATATTGACAAGCTGGGAAGTGTCCAGAGGAGAGTGACCAAAAAAGGTGGGAGGCCTGGAAGCCATGCCCTATGAGGAGCGACTTAGGGAGCTGGGTATGTTTAGCCTGGAGAAGAGAAGGTTAAGAGTGGACATCATAGCTATATTGAAGTATTTGAAGGGATGTCATACTAAGGATGGACCAAGCTTGTTTTCTGCTGCTCGAGAGACTAGGACACAGAGCAGTGGACTCAGACTACAGGAAAAGAGATTCCACCTAAGCATTAGGAATTGTTTTTATGATTGGGAGGGAGATATGGGATATGAGATTGGGTTTTTTTAACTGTGAGCTTTTATTGTTATAATATTTTATTGTTATAATTATGTTGTGCTCTGCCTTGATTCCCTAGGGAAAAGGCGGAATATAAATAAATTATTATTGTTGATGTTATTATTATTATTACTATTAACTTACTGACAGTAAGAGCTGTTCAGCAGTGGAATACACTGCTGCCTGGGAATTGGTGGAGTCTCCTTCTTTGGAGGTTTTTAAACAGAGGCTGGGTGGCCGTCTGTCAAGAGTGCCTTGTTTGTATATTCCTACATGGCAGGGGGTTGTACTGGATGGTTCTCATGATCTCTTCTAGCTCTATGATTCTATGATATAAAATTAGAAAAAGAGACAAAACATACATAGATAATAAAATAATGCCTCGTTTTACAAAGTGTGAAATCATTATTTACAAAGTGTAAAATCATTATTACATTTGTACACTCTCTTTGCTCTTTATGTACCTATTTGAGATTTAATGTCATGAATGAATGAATAAAGGGGTGGATGAGATGACTAATCATATCACTTCTCAGTCTCCAGTCACCAGGCTAAAAATATCCAGCCTCCTTAACCGGTCCTCATTTCCAGACCCTTTGCCATTTTGGTTGCACTCCTCTGGACATGGTCCAGCTTGTTACAGACATGCTGGAACTAAAAGAAAAATGCTTATATGTGTGTGTGTGTGTTTATTTTGCAGGGTACAGTCATTGCACCTGATATTGCTTCTGCACTGTATGACCCTGAACAGTGGGAGACACCTCATCAGTTCAACCCCAATCACTTCCTGAATGAGGACGGAAAATTCTTCATCAGAGATGCCTTCATTCCATTTTCAACAGGTAAACTTAATTCAGAGTTTAGTACAGAGGATGCAAGGAAGGTCAATCAGTGTCAACAATACTTGGCCACAGAGGCACCAATTGTTTGAGTCAACATATGCCAGGCTCCTATGTTCCTGTGGACAATAAAATGTATATAACATGTATATAATAATTTATACAATACCCTCCACCCAAAAAAAGGAATTAAAATAACCTCATAGGCTAAAGCAACCTCCAAAATCAGAGGGACTGTATACACCCCTCTCCTTCTCTCCCCCAAATTTTCTTTTGCTTTATGACCCCTTTGGGCAATGAGGAATGGATTTTGCCACATTCTCTCCATTTGGTTGCCAAACAAACTTATTTAAAGAGGGCTGTCCAAAGGTAGGCGTAACTACTGAAAAACCCGCTCCTTTGCAGCTAAATATTACACTTCTACTAGAGGAGATGTTACCTGAATTGTGTAGGGTCCGTGAGGATCCCACTAGTGTCCAAATCTTAATATGGAGAATATTTAATTAGATCAAAATGGCAGCAAGATGCCGGGTAACGGCAGGATTTTTTGACCTATGTATACCGGTAGTAACTGAAGAGACTCCAAGCCGGAACGTACAATCAAATGGTATTTATTGGAAATTAATCTTAACAGCATTCATACAAACACTCAGGTGTCAAAAAATCACACAAGGCTGTCAAAGAAAGTAGGAAGTATTTGGATAGAGGAATAAAGTGAAGGGATGATGGGTGATACAATATCTATCAGAAGAGCAGAGATTTGTGCAGCAGAAGGTTCCTAGAAATGCATTCTGGAGGTCTCAACAAACAGGCAGCATGGATGTAGGAGGAGGAACTTGGACATGGACATCTTGGTGGTGTTTTAGGGTGATATTTATATTTTATTATTCCCCTGAAGGGATGAGATTTAGAGTGGAATACAATGTCTCTCGGAGTTTCCCAGGACTAGACAAAGAGTTCTCCGGATGTGTTAATGACCTGCAGTTAATCTGGAATTGAATGGGAGCTGGCAACTTCTATTGTTAGGAGAAGTAGGGAGGAAAAACCCATTTTGCAACCATTGAGGATGCTGCTCTTTTTGAGTGGATTAGTGAATGATTCATCTCCAGGTGGTCTTCAGGAAGAACTCTGACCTGGGTGTTTGAGGAGTTTCCAAAGGCCCCTCCCTAGGTTGTACATGACTCCTACCTTGGTATCTGGGGGTCCCTGGTTTACCTGCGAAGCATGTGGAAGGCCACATCAAGTCAAATTATTAAATATTGCCAACTGTGTGATATTCCAAGATGGGGGTTGTCATGGTAGGTAACAGAGATAATGAAAAATAGTTTCAGAAAATAATCTGAAAACTTTGGCAAACTAAGAGCAGATCCAGACTGGCGAAAAAAAATGTGGAGCATGCCAGGATAGATTGTTCTGGGTAGTCACTGAGGGTACCACCTCTGCATTAAGAATGGGACTATGATATCTTGCTGTTTTTCAGACCTGGGTGGAGAAGAAGTGGGTGGGGTTTATCATGAACTGTTCTGGTACAAAACAGAACAAGGAAAAAAACATGTGAGGGTCAGGAACAAGAAGGTCTAATTGATTTCTGGAGTTCCCAGGAGAGGCCACAGTGGGAGGGGAATGTTTAGTCCTTCAAAACAAAACAGAGAACTAAAGGTACAAATGCAACAACCTTCAGCAATACTTGTCTTTCCTAAGATGAATAAAGCCCCTAAACCTCTCCTCCATGTGTCATAGCCAATCAGGGATCCCAAAATGAACATTCTTGTTAACCATCTCCACCATCCCCTGTCAGTGAAACTTAGGGGGTCTTTATATTCTGAAGATAACTTTTGAAAAACAGACCTGTCTTTTGGTCCACCTTTAAATTGCACCCTATCTGATGTCCTGATAACTTAAGAGTCCAACAGGCAGTCTCTTGTTATTACTGGTCGTCCTCCCTGGTTTACACAGGATCGGTACCCACAGTTTCATTTACCAGCTATATGGCAGGGGAGGTCTCTCTAGGCATCTGGAGGACCATACAGAAACCTCTAGGAATCAGGAGGTCCTCCAGTGCAACTCTATGGTCAACTTCTGCCAGATGTTGACCATTGAGTCCTGCCAGATGCTTAGAGAGGCATCCTCTCCAGGCATTTTCTAGGGCTTCCAGCACGATTCTATGGCATTCATGGTGGTTTGCTATTATGCAGAGTTTCAGATACCTGCAGGAATGTATCCGTCACGGGATATGTGCGTGTGTGTATGTGTGTGTGTGTAATATGATAGCCCTGTTTAAGTATTTGAAGGGGTGTCAGCTGAGGATGGAGCAGGCTTGTTTTCTGCTGCTCCAGAGACTGGAACACGGAGCAATGGATGCAAGCTCCAGGAACAGAGATTCCACCTCAACATTAGGAGGAACTTTCTGACAGTAAGAGCTGTTCGGCAGTGGAACACACTCCCTCAGAGCGTGGTGGGGTCTCCTTCCTTGGAGGTCTTTAAACAGAGGCTGGATTGCCATCTGTTGGGGATGCTTTGATCAAGATTTCCTGCATGGCAGGGAGTTGGACTGGATGGCCCTCGTGGTCTCTTCCAACTCTACAATTCTATGATTCTATGACTCAGAAAACAAATCAAAACAACCCAGTGTGACTCATTCAGCCCCAGGAACATGGCTGTTCTAGCCCTCTGCCCCCCCCAAGCAGTGATTCATAATTCATTACCTCTTGTTTCAAGGTTTGAATAGTGCCGGAAACACTCAAGCAGTATGGATGAAATAATTTGGCAGTAGGGATGTAATTTGTTACTAATTTTCTTTGAAAAGGAAGCAATAAGTAATTTTAGGAATTTTCTTCCTGCAGTGAGAAAGATTTCAAAAAACACACAGTTTTCAAAGACTTTTTGCAATTTGGGATTTAAGAGTGCAAAATTTGGACAAGGTTATTTTTCACAGAAAACACCATTTTCTGCACAGAAAAAATGCTTTTGCACAGAAATTAATGATGGGAATCCTGTTAGGCAGTTATGAATAAATAACCTAGTTACACACTCATGACTGTTTTGTATTCATGATCCCTATGTAGCCCCTACTTTCGGTGATACATAGGGACTGTGAAAGTCTCCCAATTCCCACTTACTGGGCAGCAGCTGCTGTGATCAATGGGGATCTGTTCCTCTGTCAATAAGGAAGGAGCTGGCCAATGGTCCCACCCACCCCTCTTGCAGAGATTGTTCACAGCAAGGGATGGGAAAGTCATTTAGCTACGGTACATCCTGGTTTACAGAGGAACAGATTCCCAGCATTTGCAGCAGCTCACGTTGGGTAAGTGGGCGTTGGGAGGGTCAGGACAGGAGTTACTGCATAGCACCATAACTACAGTGTGTATGCATTCATAACTCCCCAACAGGATTCCAGCCATTATTTCTATGTGGAAATATTATTTTCCTGTGCAGAAAAAGCTGGTTCCTATGCAGAAAATCCTGCTTTCTTTTCAAAACAACCTCGTGACAATTTTGCATGGAATAAGTTCCAAACTGTGAAGATTCTTGCCAGTCCTGGATCCTTCTCATAAGAGTTTCTTGATACTTGAAAAACATGTTTTTCCATCTTTTTTTTTTTCCAAATCTGTTTGAATATTCTTTCCATCCCTACTTGGGAAGGATACTGTTGTCATTCAGCCTCCATGATCTCATTGGTTAAACTCTCCTTTCTCCAGGGCAGCGTCTGTGTCTGGGGGAGAATTTGGCAAAGATGGAAATCTTCCTATTCATCACCAATCTGCTGCAAGCATTCACATTACAGCAACCGGAAGGAGCAAAGGAACTCACCACAAGGCCTGTGCAAGGAAGATTTGCTGTGCAGCCATTTCCATATATGATCCGTGCTGTTCTTCGCAAGGCTGCAGCATGACACAAGAAACAAACATTGCTGAAACAGGAAAACAGAAAACAGGTTTTCTTTGCAGAAAATGTCATTTTTTGCACACAAAAAATACATACATTTTGCACGGAATATGCCTTCACTGTAAACATAAAAAACTATGCAGCTGTTGATAGCTTCCTTGCAGTTTGGAGGAAAATGGTAAAATTGTTCATTTTTTTTAAATCTGTGAGAATCAAATTTGTGAAGATTTTGCATCTCTACTCCACGATGACTTCTGTGTGTTGGCCGTAGGAGGACTCCTCATCTGCAAACCTCCTTCACGCCACTGGGGCTTTGATACCAAGATTGCTGGGCAGAGAAAGAAGAGACAAGGAGCAGTAGAGAACCCCACCCATCCCTTTTAATGTTAAAAACTAGACCACTTCCCTGAATTATAAGTGGGGCAGACATGACAGCAAATGAAGCTGACCTTTCATATCGAGTCATTTGCCTCTTTATTTCTCCAGCATTTCTTTATTGTCAGTCAGTCAGTCAACAAACCATAAGGCAATAAAATTGCTATGTACATCTTACACACATAAAAACAGAGCTATGTACAGAAGTATATACACGCCATATTTAAAAACAGAAACATATTGAAATAAAACAGTGGGGTGCAGATTACAAATAAATATGTTTTTAAACAGCTAATAAAATATGTTTGAGATTCATTACAAACAAAGACAATTAAAGCAGATCAAATCCCTGACTTAAAATATATATTACAACCATACAGACATATTGCTGGTAAATAACCTTTTGATATTCCTCATGCTCTTAAAACTACAACCCCTGTATTGTTCTTTATTATTTCACCAAAGGAGGGAAATATTTTTTGGAGGACATAGTTGTTTTAATTAACATTGTATAGACATATTTTTGCATTACATTTTCAAATAATTAGTAGCAGGAATTAGGCGACCATGGCTGTCACTGTAGGACTTTATCAGATGTTCCCTTTAAAATGTTCTTTTGCCAGCATAAAAAAATTCCATTTTTATGCTGGCAAAAGAACGTTTTACCCACACACGCACACAAACACTTACCTCCTCTCCTGGCAAAGGCAGCTCCAGCAATAAAGAAAAACAATGCTCTCTTCAGTTCCTCTTTTGAAATCCCACACAATTTCATCGTGTGGAAAATTCAAAAATAAAACAAAAAAATAAACATGTAGAAGTCACACCAAGCACATACATACACTAAAAAAAATTCCAAGTAACCCAGGGAGGGTCATAAAAAGTTTGTCACTTACCTAGATGTCACAATCTCACCTGGAAGTGTTCTGCCCAGTCGTGCCATTGACTCTGCATTGACGAGATTTAAATGGCCTGAGGTTTTGCACACTGGCAACACCAGCAAAAAAGCAGCAGGGGGATCTATTGACGGCTATCAATAAAATAGAACACCTTATTGCCAATACATAAACATGAAAGGGTGACGTCATCTGATGTCTTTTGCATTTATGTGACATTGTTATGACACCATATTTAGTGTGCCTGATGAAGTCCCTAGTCATGGGTTCTTAGCGAGAGTTATAGACACATAACTGCACTGTATCCAGTCATATGACACATATTCACAATCAGCATGGACTATTGCCACAACTGTAAGCACCCACCAAATCCCACCTTAAAATCCAGAGATCCACTCCAAACAATAGAGGTATTCTCTCTCATTGCTGGCGAAGAGGCACAGGAGAATGACATTTCCACACCACCACCACCTGCTCAAATACATCCGAGAGCTACCTGAATTCCAGCCCTTATTTAGAGTTCCCCAAAATCATCAAGAGTCATGTAGCATCCATAGAGAAAAGGGTATTTGTGGTGGCTGAAGCTTTGTTTTGGTTTTGTATAGACAGGGACTTTATCAGACTAACCCCCATTAACGTTCTTTTCCCAGCATATTTTGTGCCATTTTTATGCAAGCAAAAGTCCCCTGCCCAATCAGACCTACCTTGAGCAGTGTTAAAGAGGCAGCCCCAGCTTAAATGGAGCATGAACGGAGCTCCGCTTACTTCCAGGTTCAAGATCTTGGTGATTCTCGCAAGAAGTCACGAGAATGGTAAATTTGAAAAAAATAAACAACAATACAGACATAAAACATACACACAAGCATAAACACACACTTTAAAACTAAAAAGTGAACTGGGGAGGTTCATAAAAAGAGCATATGGTACTTGGTTTTCACCATCTCACCCAGAAGTGTTCTACCCATTGACGCTGGGTTTTTTGATACTGTAATAGTGCCACTCTATTCTGCTTTGGTCAAACCTCGCCTTGAATACTGTGTCCAGTTCTGGGCACCACAATTCAGGAAGGATATTGAGAAGCTGGAACGTGTCCAGAGGAGGGCGACCAAAATGGTGGGTGGTCTGGAAGCCAAGCCCTATGAGGAGCCACTTAGGGAGCTGGACGTGTTTAGTCTGGATAAAAAAAGACTGAGAGGGGACATGATAGCCATGTTTAAATATTTGAAGGCATGTCATACTGAGGATGGAGCAAGCTGGTTTTCTGCTGCTCCAGAGACTAGGACACAGAGCAATGGGTTCAAACTACAGGAAAAGAGATTCCACCTAAACATTAGGAAGAACTTCCTGACAGTAAGAGCTGTTTGGAAGTGGAATACATTGCCTCGTAGTGTGGTTGAGTCTACTTCTTTGGAGGTTTTTAAGCAGAGGTTGGATCTGCCATCTGCCGGGAATGATTTGATTGTGTATTCCTGCATGTTAGGGGGTGGACTGGATGGCCCTTGAGGTGTCTTCCAACTCAGTGATTCTATGATTCTGTGATCTTTCTGAGCTGTCATTTAGAGCGACAGATCCAAAAGCACTCCCAGGCTGCAAACACATTCTATCAGGGAAGTGTAACCCCATCCAGGACTGGTTGGCACACCTCCAAACCCAGGTTAGGACCCTTGACAGTGAGCACTTCTGTCTTGTCTGGATCACCTTCAGTTTGTTTTTCCTCATCCAGCCCATTACCTCCTCCAGGCATTCATTCAGAGGAGGCACACTATCATTAGCTGAGGCTGTTTTTAGCATGTCTAGACAAGCCCACAGTTACATGATGGTTCCACTACACCAATCCTCTGCTGAAAGCCAATATTGTGACACCAATGGCATACCTGCCAGCATGGTTGCTTACTGTGCCATTGTGTCATGGGGAATTCATAGTACAGTAGCTGTTTCTATAATCCCAGTGAGTCAAGTGGGACATTGAAGGCTGATGGATATTAATACAACATCCAGGAATGAGCACCTGTGTAGCTGGAATCCTGTTGGCTAGTACTGAATAAAGGAGTCCCACTGAATCAACTGTTGAATATTGACTCAGCACATGGGGAAAATAAATTGATCCAATACCCCTACTCTAGCTGGGACTATTTACGGGACTGAGACCCATGCGAAATGATTATACTTGAGGAACTCAGCTTATTCAGTCATGAACTGATTACTTCCATTGCACAATGGCCAAATATATGCATGTAAGATAAGTCACACAGTGGTTTGACAGCTGTACGCTTCCAGCCCACTTATATTAATACGTATATGACAATGAATACTGGTACAAATTCCTTTTAACAGAACAATACTTATCCAAATCCTCTATGAGATGGACCTTAGGGGAATAATTCTTCTCTAATCCACATTAAAATAGTTGAGGATGGAATAATATCTTTCTATTATTCAACTTAGGCTGCTGCCACACTACAGAACTAATGCTGCTTGACACCGCTTTAACTATCATGGCCCCGTCCTATGGAATCCTGGGATTTGTAGTTTGTTGTGGTACACGAGCTCTATGACAGAGAAGCCTAAATATCCCACCAAACAACAAGTCCAGAATTCCATAGTTTGGAACCATGGCAGTTAAAGTGGTGTCAACCTGCATTATTTTTGCAGTGAGGCAGCAGCCAATGTTTGACTTCTTAAGAAAGACTTAAACACACATGCATGCACGCACACCACTGTTTTGTATTAAGGTGCCACAGGGCTCTAAGCCAAAAAGTACAGTTAAATTATCTTTATTGGAAAATAATATCAACTGCATTCACACAAACATTCAGTCTTCAGCCACTCACACAAGGCTATCGAAAGCTGTTGGAAGTATTTTAGAGCATTAGAAGTATTTTAGGGATGGCGGGTTATACTGTACCAATCCTGCAGAGCAGAGACTGCAAAGTACACCGGGAGGCAGAATGGAGAGACAAACTGACATGAAGTCGAAACACAGGGGATCCGTGCCCACCTGGCTACACAGTCTGACATGGAGAGGAAGATGAACTGTGCGCACCTGGGTGGTAGTTTTTTTTTTTTTAAATTATCAGTCTTAGCTTCTCTCTTAAATTGCCTTAATTTTTTCCAAAATTTGGGACTGCATATCCAAGGATTTGGACACAGCTTCTAATAAATCTCTCCTTGCAGTAGTTACTTGAGATTGAGAAAGGGCTTTTGCCTTTGTACTTCTTGTTCTTGAGGCCATGTTGCTTTTTATCTTCCCAAAATACTGATGTATGTATTTTCTTATTAGTATCAATATCTTCACAGTCCAGCAATTTACTAAACTTTATCCAATACTTATTATCCTCTTATCCCAGCTCCTTCAATATCTTAATACTTTAGATATATATATAAACTATCTCTTCTAGGATATAGTGATGTGATAACTTGTAACAACCTTCAGAGTAATTTATATGATGCCTTCAAAATGTTTTTTTTATGTCTTCAAAATGTTGCCATGTTAAGCCCCTTACTTTCCCTTTAACAAAGCCCAGACATAATATTCACAATAGTCAAAAGTACTCTTCACAATTTCCCGCTTTCCCAGATCTTCCCTTTACAATATCTAACAGTACTTGTAATATTAGTAATATTACTATTAGTAATCGTTAATAATGTCTGTTCATATCCCTTAGGAATAGGATTTTTGAGTGGAGGACAATGTCTCTTGGAGGTTCCCAGAGCTAGACAGTGGGTGCTCCCGAAGAGTTAACGATCGTTAATGGGTGCTGTATTTGGAACTGAATAGGAGCAGGCAGGTCTTTTGTTGGACGGGAAGGGAAGAGGAAAAACCTGTTTTGCAAACATCAAGAACTCTGCTATCCTTGAGTGGATTAGTGAATGATTCACCTCCAGGCTTTTGCTCTCTGACCTGAGCATTTGGTTTTGGGGGGATTTCCAAGGGCCCCTCCCTTGGTCTTACATGAACCCTGCCTTGATATTTGAAGGGTTTACCTGCTATCCATGAGGATGGCCCAATTATTAAATATACCCAATTATTTGATATTCCAATGGGTAGGTAACAGTGGATTTGGCCCCATTCACCTTTAAAAAGTCACCTGCATGCAAACTGTTTTGTCCTAGCAACTGCAACCTGTTGTGGGATCCGCCAAACCCTCACATACAGAATCTGGTATATGGTGCAGAAATTTGTCCTATAAACTGAGCTTTAAAGAGGAAAGGAGGACCCCTTCTCTTCACGCTTCTAGTCCTCAAATCTCTTTTCTCTCTCCTGTATGTTGGCTGGCTTCTGCAGCCTAGTGGACATTGTGGTGGCCATGCCAGGGAGCCTTGTGACCATCTTCAGCAAACCCCGCAGTTCAGCCTCAGGCAGCTTTGTTTCCTGGTGAGAAAGGACTTTTTAATTTTCCCTCCACACAACGAAGAGCGTGGCATTAGGGACATGTGGATGTGCTGTGATTAATTATGCTTCCTTGCAAATTGCTTTTCCCGTCTGTGCCAAAAGTCGGAAACGACTTGAAGGCATAAGAAAACGACAACACCCATCAAAACCTCCTTAAAATGTGAAGACTTCCAGGCCCGATGTATACATCAAATTGCCCTCTACATGTTCAATGTAAACAGGATAGATGCCAGGAGGGTATTATATCCATTTTAATCTTCTTTAGTGCTTGGTCATTTTGTATGATTCTATCATTCTATCATGCATATTCCTGCATGGCAGAATGGGGTTGGACTAGATGGCCCTTGGGGTCCCTTCCAACTCTAGTGGAATACGGACTGCCTTAAAGAGTGGTAGAGTCTCCTTCTTTGGCGGTCTTTAAAAAGAGGCTGGATGGTCATCTGTTGGGAGTGCTTTGGATATTCCTGCAGGGCAGAATGGGGTTGGACTAGATGGCCCTTGGGGTCTCTTCCCACTCTATGATTCTTTGATTCATAGAGTCATTGAGGGGAAAAGTCAGAAAAACCAAAGCTCAGATGAAGCACAGGCTTGCTAGAGAGGTTAAAAACAATAAAAAGGGCTTTTTTGGTTATGTCCGTAGCAAAAGGGAGAACAAGGAAATGGTAGGGCCACTGTATGGAGAAGATGGCGAAAGGCTAACAGGGGACAGAGAAAAGGCAAAGCTACTCAGCACCTTCTTTGCCTTGGTCTTCTCCCAAAGGGGGAACAGTACTCAACCTGGGGAAGATGGAGCAGATGATGCAGTAGGGAAAATACAGCACAGAATTGGTAAAGAGGTAGTTCAGGAATACCAGGCCAGTATAAATGAATTCAACTCTCTGGGGCCAGATGAACTTCATCCAAGGGTATTGAAAGAACTGCCAGAAGTAATCTCGGAACCACTGTCAATAACCTTTGAGAATTCCTGAAGAACAGGAGAGGTCCCAGCAGACTGGAGGAGGGCAAATGTTGTCCCCATCTTTAAAAGAGGGGGGGGGGATAAGACCCAAATAATTACCGCCCAGTCAGCCTGACATCAATACTAGGAAAGATTCTAGAGCAGATCATTAAACAGACAGTCTGTAAGCACTAAGAAAGGAATGCCGTGATCACAAAAAGTCAACGTGGATTTCTCAAAAACAAGTCATGCCAGATTAATCTCATCTCTTTTTTTGATAGAGTTACAAACTTGATAGATGAAGGGAACACAGTGATGTAGTGTATCTTGATTTCAGTAAGGCTTTTGACAAGGTCCCCCATTATATTCTTGCAAGAACGTTAGTAACCTGTGGGCTAGACAATACAACTGTTAGGTGGATTTGTAATTGGTTGATGGGCCGAACCCAAAGGGTAATCATCAATGGCTCCTCTTCATCCTGGAGAGAAGTGACCAGTGGGGTGCCACAGGGGTTCTGTCCTGTGCCCAGTGCTATTTAACATCTTTATCAATGACTTGGATGAGGGAATAGAGCGTATGCTTATCAAGTTTGCAGATGACGCCAAATTAGGAGGAGTGGCTAATACCCCAGAGGAGAGGATCAGAATCCAAAATGACCTCAACAGATTAGAAAGCTGGGCCAAAACTAACAACATTAATCTCAATAGAGAGAAATGTAGGATACTACACTTGGGCAGTAAAAATGAAATGCACAGATATAGGATGGGTGACACCTGGCTTGATGGCAGTACATGCAAAAGTGATCTAGGTGTCTTAGTGGACCACAAGCTGAACATGAGCCAACAGTGTGATGCAGCAGCTAAAAAAGCCAATGTGATTCTAGGCTGCATCAATAGGAGTATAGTGTCTAGATCAAGGGAAGTACAGTAATAGTGCCACTCTGTTCTGCTTTGGTCAGATCTCACCTGGAATCCTGTGTCCAGTTCTGGGCACCACAATTCAGGAAGGATATTGAGAAGCTGGAATGTGTCCAGAGGAGGTCTATGGTGGGAGGTCCGGAAGCCATTATGCTCTATGAGGAGCAGCTTAGGGAGTTGGGCATGTTTAGCCTGGAGAAGAGAAGGTTGAGAGAGAACATGGGGAGGAGAAAGTTGGAGAAATGATCCAGCTCCAAGGAAGGATACTCATCTGCTTCCCAAATGCCAAGGCATCAAATGCATGGCTGAACCACCCCTGTGAGGCGGGTCTTAACCCAACCTTTGTCTCCAAGGATGAACACCCAGGTCCCAAAATTCCTCCCACTTATTGGGGGGATTCAAGGGGTGGTTTTTTCCCTCTTTCATCCTTCACAGAGTTTCTTGTCTCCCTCTGTTTTGCATCGTCCTCTCTTCCCAGATTCCATCTAGGGGAGGAAAGTCCTGGGTACAAGTGGTGCAGAAGAGGGGTTGGAACAGCCAGGTAAGAAGAGACAAGGCTCGATGGGTGGGATCCTGGGTGGTCTCTTTGGAAAGGCTTTCTCTAGAGGATGTTGAACTACAGTTCCCATCACTTCTTGGCTCCAAGTAATCTGGAGATTACAAGGATTGGTCATGATTAATAAACCATTATAATTACGATTAATAAACCACTCAGCAACAACCCACAGTAATTGTCGCTGGCACACTGACGGATACCTCTGTTCATCATAGCGTAAATTTACGGCGGCACCGCTCCGCTAGAAAAATCACACCACAATGGGGTTATATTGCATCACCCCATCACACACAACCAATGGTGCAAATGGGGACGATTGTGCTTCACCCTCGTGAAAAACCTTGTTTTCATAACAGCATTTACACCAGCGTAAATTTGTTAACCTGGAATCACTTGACCATTCCTTTTGTAAAATGCAGGAGTGGGGAATTGAGGCAAACTTTCTCACAAAGTTTTTGTACTGCAACTCCCAGCAAATCCCCAAATTGTGAGCATGCTGGGAGCAGTACATTGCATGATCCCAACCTCTAGATGTCCCAACTTATTTATTTCAGCCACAGAGCCCCGAGTTACTCTTTGCATAGGTTCAAACCACACAGGAACACAAATACCACTAGTTTGCATGCTCCTTCGATTCTGGAGAAATCTAGCAGTGGGGAGGATATGGGGCCAGGTCTTTACCTTCACCCCTTTCCCCAGGTCTAGTCTGGACCATACGGATCCTCACACAACTTTTCTCCTCTTCATTTTTAGGGTGACAGAACAAGCTGACTCTGTCAAAGAAAGTGCCGTTCTTGAAGATGGTGACTTCATTTTGGCAGAAGGATAAGGCAAGACTGTGGGATTTGCAAGGTTTTCTCCCTGCCTCAGTTTCTCCTTTGTTAAAGGCGAGAGTCTAGGATGTCCAGACGCTGTTGAGGGAAGATCATTGCCACTCATACACAGGATGGTGATGAGGTTTGGATTTGAAGGCAAGGGTGTACGAAAGTGTTTGTTGCTTAGTCCAAAGACCACTGCAAAGAATAAGAAATAAAACAGTACAGTTGTCCCTCCACATTCACGGATTTGGCATTCGCGGTTTTAAGTATTCACGTTTTGAAAATATTCTTAAAAAATAATAATCCAAAAAGCAAACCTTGATTTTGCCATCTTATATAAGGGACACCATTTTGCTATGCCATTGCATATAATGAGACTTGAGTATTCATGGATTTGGGTATTCACGTGGGGTCCTGGAACCAAACCCCAGCCAAAATGGAAAATGAGAATTTTTTCTCCACCATCGCCGCGAAGGCAGTGACCCTCCGAATCGCTAATGTCAATTTGTTGTTCCCATCTCATCATCGTATCCCTTTTTTCAAAACGTAATCAGGCAAAAGCTTTACATAAGTCCATTGGCAGGGGAAATGTCAGATTTTCCCCACCATTTATGCTCCCCTTTCATACTGGCTAACCATTTTGCTGTTCCTACATATGTTAGGGCAATTAAAAAGGCAAGGGTGCATCCAGTACCTTTTTGGGGTATTGGGAACTCTAGAATAGCTTTGGTCTTACTTGACATACAAGCCAGCAAACCCTGTAGCATTCTCTGATTTTGAAGTAACGGGGTTGAGATTGGGACTGTGGCAGAGTCTCCTTCTTTGGAGGTTTTTAAACAGAGGTTGGATGGCCATCAGTCAGGAATGCTTTGATGGTGTATTCCTGCATAGCAGAGGGTTGGACTAGATGGCCCTTTGGGGTCCCTTCCAACTCTAGGATTCTATGCGCTTTCCGTGGTTCTGAAATTGTGTAATATGGGGTTGGACTTGATGGCCCTTTGGAGTCCCTTCCACCTCTAGGATTCCATGAGCTCTCCATGGTGCTGAAATTGTTTAATATAGGGTTGGACTGGATGGCCCTTGGAGGTCTCTTCCAACTCTGATATTCTATGAGCTCTCCGTGGTCCTGAAATTGTTTAGGCCTAGAGGCTTCATTGGCCATCTGTCGGGAATCCTTTCATTGGGGGCAGAATGGGGTTGGACTAGATGTCCCTTTGGGGTCCCTTCCCACTCTATGATCCTATGAAATCATCATTCAGTTTGGCTTGTCCTCGGAGTGAAAAAAGAACAGATTTATTCTTTTCCTTTTTAAATCTTATTTGGTTTTTTGGACAGCCTGGCCATCCTTCTGTACCAGGCTCACAAATACTACACCACAGACCACCGATACCCCTCGGACAGCCAGAGATGAGCCAAGGTGGATGAGTACCTCTTCCGGCACCAGAGCAGCATGTGGTCCAATGCTCCCAAGACCATGTGGATCAAGGTGTGTGTGTGGGGGGGGGAACTGAGGGTCCAAGTTGTGCTGGTCTATAAGGATTGGTTTCTCTGGGAAGAATGGGGGATGACTGTGTGGCTTCTGAATCCTGCATAAATTTGTAGTTTTGTGAAGCACCAGCACTCTTTGTCAGAGAAGGCTAAAGATCTTATAAAACAACAAATCCCTGGATTCCATAGGATGGAGCTACAGTGCTTAAAGTAGCGTCAACTGGCCACACAGCTGGATTAGTGTTTGCCCAAAAATGGAGGATGGATGAAATCCCAACAATAGGCGAATGGATCATGGAAATTTTAGATATTTATGAGATGGAGAAAACTTACCGATTATTTAAAAGAAGGGGTATTAACCAAACATCAAGGAAGTTGGAAAGAAGTAATAAACTACAGTTGTTCCTCCATATCCACGGATTTGGTATCCATGGATTGAAGTACTGTATTCATGGCTTGAAAATATTCTTTAAAAAATAGTAATCCAAAAAGCAACCCTTGCTTTTGCCATCTTCTATAAGGGACACCAGTTTGCTATGCCACTGCATATAATGGGACTTGAGTATTCACGGAATTTGGTATCCACGGGGGGGGGGGGGAGGCGGAACCAAACCCCAGCCAATATGAAGGGACAAGTGTACATGGGAAAGGAATGGGGTCCAAATATATTAATTAATCAATTAAGATTAAGGGAGCCCTGGTAACGCAGTGGTTAAATGCCACACTACAAGCCACCATGTTGTAAATTCAATCCCAGGGGGGTCCAAGGTTGACTTGGCCTTCCATCCTTTCCTAGGTGGGTAAAATGAGGACCTGACTTGGGGGGGGCAATTGGCTAACACACATTGGAAGTCGCTGAATGCAGTGTGGATGTGTCAATGGCTCTTGCTGAAAACAGTTTGTAAGTTGCCCTGATAGCCTTGTGGCTGAAGAGTGGGGTATAAATACCTAAATAAGAATAAGAATCATAGAGCTCTGTGTCAAGCGAAATGAGATAATTCCTATCCCCCCGGGAGGAAGCGGACGTGCTCCTAAGAGAGACCTGGACGGTGTCTGGGTGAGCTGTAGTCGTGAGGGGAGCCCCAGGGCTCTGAGGGTGGCCCCGCCAGCTATAAGGTTGGGCCTGGGCTGCTGCTAGGTCGCCCACTCAGCCTCCCTCCTCCTTCCAAGGGGAGCCTTGGGGGCTTGGGGGGGATGAGCTCCTGGCGCCCCTTGGGGAGGTGGGGGTGCGCCCAGGGTGATGGGTCAGCCCCTCTGGCGGGGGGGGCGATGTCAGGCCTGGGATGGTCCATCCCCCCCCCCGCTGCCACCGCCCATTGTGTGCTCACAGTCAGCCAGCCAGCCGCCCTCCGCCCTGCCTCCCGCGCCACTCCCGCCCAGCCCTCCTCGGGGATGGATGCCCCCGAGGCCTCTCTGGTGCCGGGAGCCGACAAGGGGCTGAAACTGGTGTTCTTCGCGGTGGCTCTGGCTTGGGCAGAGCCTTGGGCAACCAAGGTGGTAACTCTCCAAACCAATAGATTTTCCTTGGGTTTTTTCCGGGCTGTGAGGCCGTGTTCTGGAAGAGTTTCTTTCTGACGTTTCGCCTGCATCTGTGGCTGGCATCTTCAGAGAATGGTTGGGTAGGAGTGTGTGTGTGGGGGGGGTTATATACCGTGAACCCCTGTTGGGGAGGATATGTAAATCTGAATATTTGGATGCTAGTTTCTGGGTGGAGATGTGCAAGGAGGATTAGTGTCTGGTTGGCTAATGGCTGGTTGATGACCCATTATCTGCTGGAAATCCCCCTGTCCCTGGGTGGAATTCATTTGCAAGTGTTGAGTTTTGATCCTATTGTTTTCAGCACTTGCAAATGAATCCCACCCAGGGACAGGGGGATTTCCAGCAGATAATGGCCCAACAACCAACCATTTGACCTCACCAAGAGTACTGTGTCCAGTTCTGGGCACCACAATTCAGGAAGGAGATTGAGAAGTTGGATTATTAAATAATAATAATACAGTAGTTTAATACAACTTAAAAAAACCCAATACTATATAAATCCAAGGTAACACTGATATCATCTAATATTCTTATCTCTTTAAATATTTATGGACATGAGTATTCATGATGAGAAACATCTCTCTGCTTTTCTATCTCTGCATTCCAAGTGTGCATTAAGGCAGAGAAGAGACGGAGTAGGACGTCGCCCTCGTGCGACGATAGAGAACTCGAGGCAAGAGCGGCCCGCCAGTCACAGACACCCGCGCTCTGTCACGTGACCGGGTTTGAGTCCTCGAGCCGGTTGGGAAACAGCGGCTGAGAAGAATGGTTCCGCGCTAACGGAAGTGAGGGAAGGGAAAGGGAAAGCGGACGAGCGGAAGTGGCGGGGCAGGGTCTTGTGAGGAGGAGGCGAGCGAGCGAAGAGGATGAACAACAAATTTGACGCGTGAGTTGGGGGCGCTGCGGCTTTCCTAATGGGTTGGGGGCGTCCGCGCTGAAAGCGGCTTAAAGTCGCCCTCTTGAGTTCCGCCCTCAACTGCCGCTGGGAGAGCGCTGAGGCTTAGGGTTGGAGCCTCCACCTGGGAGAAGGGAGACGCTGCGCCTGCCGAGAATTCTCCTTTGGAGGAGGAGGAGGAGAAGAAGGAGGAGGGAACAGGGTCGCCTTTGTAACCGTCTCCCTCCAAGGGGCAACAGGTTCCCAGTATCCGTGGATACGGATGGCCGGCTGCACTTACTTGACATGTCCTGACTGAATGCGGCTCAGACTCACATTGACAGTGACAAGCTGGAGCGTGTCCAGAGGAAGGTGGCCAAAATGGTGGGAGGTCTGGAAGCCATTATGCCCTATGAGGAGCAGCTTAGGGAGCTGGGTATGTTTAGCCTGGGGAAGAGAAGGTTAAGAGGGGACATTAAAGCCCTGTTTAAGTATTTGAAGGGGTGTCATACTGAGGATGGAGCCAGATTGTTTTCTGCTACTCCAGAGACATAGGAGATTTTCAGACAACACTGTTATAGTGTTACTATTCCACTATATTTGCTATGGCTCCCTCCTGTTGAATCCTGGGATTTGCAGTTTAGGGAGGGGCATTTACAATTCTCAGCCAGAGAGATCTTAGGCCTCACTAAACTACAAACCCCAGAATTCCACAGGAGGAAGCCAGAGTAGTTAAAGTGGAATAGTAACACTATAACAGTGTAGTCTGAAAATCTCCTAGGACACGGAGCAATGGGTTCAAACTACAGGAAAAGAGATTCCACCTAAACATTGTTAGGAAGAACTTCCTGACAGTAAGAGCTGTTCGGAAGTGGAATAGATTGCCTCGTAGTGTGGTGGAGTCTCCTTCTTTGGAGGTTTTTAAGTAGAGGCTGGATGGGCATCTGCTGGGAATGCTTTGATTGTGTATTCCTGCATGGCTGGGGTTTGGACTGGATGGCCCTTGAGGTCTCTTCCAACTCTATGATTCTAAGCCGTGAGGGAGAATTTGGAAAAGCTATTTTTAGGGGACTGCAATGCCCAGAACCCTCCAGCCAGGGAGGTCTGGAAGCCATTATGCCCTACGAGGAGCGGCATAGGGAGCTGGGTATGTTTAGCCTAGAGAAGAGATGGTTAAGAGGTGACATGAAAGCCCTGTTTAAATATTTAAAGGGATGCCATACTGAGGATGGAGCCAGATTGTTTTCTGCTGCTCCAGAGACTAGGACACGAAACAATGGGTTCCAACTACAGGAAAAGTGATTCCACCTAAACATTAGGAAGAATTTCCTGACAATAAGAGCAGTGGAATGCACTGCTTTGGAGTGTGGTGGCATCTCCATTTTTGGAAGTTTTTAAGCAGAGGCTGGATGGCCATCTTTGGAAATGCTTTGATTGTGTATTCCTGTATGGCAGGGGGTTGGGCTGGATGGCCCTTGAGGTCTCTTCCAACTCTATGATTCTAAGTGCTGAGGGAGAATTTAGAAAAGCTATTTTTAGGGGACTGCAATGCCCAGAACCCTTCAGCCAGCAATGGTGGGAGGTCTGGAAGCCATTATGCCCTATGAGGAGTGGCTTAGAGAGCTGGGTATGTTTACCCTGGAGAAGAGATGGTGAGGAGGTGACATGATAGCCATGTTTAAATATTTGAAGGGATGTCATATTGAAAAGGGAGCAAGCTTAAGGTTCTAGAACATGTACATTCAGGGAGCCTGAAGCCCTTGTTATCTGAAAAATGAGGAACATAAGCAGGAGGGTACAGAAGAAAGGGATCCAGGAGTCTTAACCATAAGCTGAACATGAGTGAACAGTGTGATGCAGCAGCTAAAAAAGCCAATGTGATTCTAGGCTGCATTAATAGGAGTATAGTGTCTAAATCAGGGGAAGTCATAGTGTATTCTGCATTGGTAAGACCTCACCTGGAATACTGTGTCCAATTCTGGGCACCACAATTCAGGAAGGATATGAACAAGCTGGAATGTGTCCAGAGGAAGGTGACCAAAATGGTAAAAGCTCTGGAAGCCATGCCCTATGAGGAGCAGGGCATGTTTAGCCTGGAGCTGGGCATGTTTAGCCTGGAGAAGAGAAGGTTAAGAGGTGGCATAATAGCCATGTTTTAAATATTTTGGAGGGATGTCATATTGAAGAGGGAGCAAGCTTGTTTTCTGCTGCTCCAGAGACTAGGACACAGAGCAATGGGTCCAAACTACAGGAAAAGAGATTCCCTAAACTTTAGGAAAAACTTCCTGACAGTAAGAGCTGTTTGGCAGTGGAACACGCTGCCTCAGAGTGTGGTGGAGTCTCCTTCTTTGGAGGTTTTTAAACAGACACTGGATGGCCATCTGTCAGGAATGCTTTGCTATGGTATTCCTGCATGGCAGAAGGTTGGACTAGATGGCCCTTGTGGGCCTTTCCAACTGTTAAGATTCTATGATTCTATGATTCATAGTGAAAGTCATCATACTGATCAGCAGTTTCAAGTAGTCAGTAAATGTGTCCTCTTCTTTGTTTTTGTTTTTTTGTATTATAGTGACAGTAGCTTATTACTTCATGCAGCAAGATTGTGCAGACTGAATATAAGCAATGCCATGACAAAGTGGTTGCAACGATACCCTGAAATCTATGCCATGTTTTACTACTTGCAAAGACGTGGTGGGAGCATAAGCCTGAAAACAAGTTGTCAAAAATGGGGAAGTAAAAAATTCTATAGGCCTTTAAAATTAAAATTGATAAATGATCAGAACATAAAATGCTAGAGATGATTGAGGTTAAGAAAGAGAATGTGTGGCATAAAGCAATGGCAATCCCTGGGGACAGCTGCATTGAAGACAGAGTAAGGGGAAAGATTATGATCATACACACTACAAAAAGGAGTAGTCTGTGAGGGTAAATGTGAAGCTGCTCCGACACTCTGTATTGCCTTCACCAGTGGAAAAAAAAAAGGTAAACAAGCGTTCACTAGAGGCTTTCTGAGTGTGACTACAGCTCCCATCATCCCCAGGCCACCATGGCCCGGCAGGCTGGAGATTACAACAGATATAGACTAATCCCCCTCTCCATTGACACCCCCTTGTCGTGGGAGAAAGGCTTGCATTTTAGTCATCAGCGCGCTTGCAGTAAGCGCGGGAAGAGTCCTTCCTGAATTTTCGTTTGCAAAGAAAAGCCAGAGAGACTAATCCCCATTCTGGCGCATACTGGGTTGGGAAAGGCTGCCCCACACTTGACTGGCTGAGCAGCTTTCTGGGGGTGGAGTGGGGGGGCTTTCACATGGCACAATTGTAGTACTTTAATGCTACAGCACTTGAACTGCCATAGCTGCATCCTATGGAATTCTGGGATTTGTAGTTTGGTGAGGCACTAGAGCTCTTCGGTAGAGAATTCTAAATACCTCATGAAACTACCAATCCCAGCATTCCATAGGATGGAATGATGCCAGTTAAAATGGCATCAAAGAGCTACAATTGTGTAGTGTGAAAAGGGCCTAGGATTTCATGGAGGGTTTTTTCTCAACTCTCCCTGGTTTTGTTGGGGATTAAATCCTGGGCTTCTACATGCCATAGACATGCTCCATCATTGAGCAACAGACCTTTACAAGAGGTGTCCATTAGTGGAGAGAAAATAGGGTTCTCTGGCAGTTATCATTCCAAAGTACTTGCAAATTTCAGGCGTGTAGGGTAAATGTTTGTGTCTTATGACCCCTTTAATAAATGATAGATTTGTCCTAATCCAGACTTTATTCTGTATTTGAAAGTTGGCACTGGACAATGGCAGGAATGGTGGCTCGGGTGCTTGCTCTGTCAGCAAGCCCCTCCCCTGCACTTCTCCAGCCAGTCAGGGTCATGCTACCTTAAGGATGGGACAGCGATCAAATTGCTGTCCTATGCACCCCGTCGGTGTTTTTTTTAAAAAGTCAGGAAAAGCCACAAAGGCTTTTCCCCCCGTGGATTTTGCCCTTTTTTATCTTCCTCCTTCACAATATCTCAACACGTTGTGGGATCCTGTTGAGACTGATTGTCTTCCCCTCGCATTCCATGAGAGGTATTTTCACCGTTTAGGCAACCCCAGGTGTGAAGTTAAGGGAGGGAAAGTGTAAGCTTTTAACAAAAATGAGCTCTTGGATCTTTTATTAGTTTTGCCTCAGAGTCAGCATTAGGAAGGTGAGGTGAAGACCACAGGTTCCCTGTGTTTGAAAGCTGTCATTATTGTCCAAAATGGACTGCTGTGAGAATCTAAGGGGTGTGGTACAAAAGGTGTAATTGCTGAACAGCCCTGGAGATTTTTAATTTAATTATTTATTTATTTATTTAGCCAGCTCAGAGCTTTAATACTGCAGCTGAATATTTTGAACATGTAACTAGAAACCATGCTGACTGCTGTACTCATCTGTAGATAGTGTTGCTCTATTTTTATAATGTAGCATTAGAAACTTACAACATTTGCAAAATATTTCATTAAAGCTTTGCTGTATGGGAAAAGGGGGAAGTGAGAGAAATATAATGCTATAAGTACGAATGTAGCAGATTTTTAAGAAGTACAGTCATCCCTCTGTATCCACAAGTTTTGCATCCATGGGTTCAACCATACATGGTTTGGAAAATACTGTATTAAAAAAAAAGTTAATTCCAAAAGGCAAACCTTGATTTTTGCCATTGTATATAAGGGATGCCATTTAACTACATCATTGTATATAATGGGATGTGAGCATCAATGGATTTTGGTATCCACAGGGAGGTCCTGGAATCAAACCCCAGTGGATACTGAGGGCCCACTGTATATTGTGTGTTTTTGTGAATGATGTCTTACAAAGGATCAAGAGCCTACCAGAAAGCAATACTATGTAGTATAGGGATGCACAAATCTTTCATGTCCACATCTGCAGACTACTACTTATTTCCACATTCAGTTCATGCCTTGATATGTGTGTGTGTGTGTGTGTGTTTTACGGATGAAATTGTCTCTTTGAGGGTGCTTTTTTAAGTCTAGTTTTGTGTGCATTTTTCAAATTGTACACATTGCTTGCATACATTTTTCCCCTATGACTAAAACATGTTTGTGCTATATTTTTATACACATCTGAAATATGCACATTTTTCTATTAGATACATCTGCAGCCATCCAGTAATGTATAGCTTTCAGATCCAATCCAGTCAGATTGTTAAAAGTCAACTGGAATTGATTCCTCATATATCCTTTAGTGTAATGGTTTTTTCCCCTTCTTCTTAGAGTTACCTACCTACAAAGATAACAACAGCATCCCATAAAGCAGGGATGGGTAACTAAGCATTATTAAAATCTGGACTTAAAACATGTGAGCCAATGCATCTATTCAATCCATTCTGCATGCTCCTGTTCTTCATGCTTCTGAAACTGAATTTGTCCAAGTTTTCACTGCAGTAAAAACTACAAATTCTTACAACAGGATAGTGATGCAGAAAAGTTCTATCAGACTGAATCAATGGTTCCCAAACTGGTCCTCCAAGTGTTTTGGACTCCAACTCCCAGAAGCCCTAGCCAGCTTAGCCAACTGTCAGGAATTCTGGGAGCTGAAGTTCAAAACATCTGGAGGAGCAAAGTTTGGGAACAAAGAAGGATAAAGAACAGGAGATACAAGTCTTTTCAGCTTTGTGCTCTACCACAGTGGTATGGCATCCAAAGTTCAGAGTTGTCAGATTCTTTTAAAAAATCTCCCTCCCACCCACCCCCCATAGCCTGCTTGATATGCCTAAATGCATTTTTTTTAATTACATCTGAGGCAGCTGCCACCACCATGTGTTAAATTTTACTCCTTCCAGTTGGCCTAGTAATCACAATGTGTCCTTAGTATTTTGTTTTACGGTGAACATGGTGATCCCTGAAGGCTTTCAAACTGATTACTTTCTTGTTTCCTTTGCTAGTTTGAAGGATGATGACAGTGGGGATCATGACCAGAATGAAGAGAACAGCACACAGAAAGATGGTGAGAAGGAAAAAAACGACAAAGACAAACCCCAAAGTAGCATCAAGAGGAAGGTATGTCCTTGCATTTTTGCTAGACTGGAGTGTCTAGTGGAGGACTCTGACAGAGGGTTGTTAGCCTGTAGCTCCAGAACGACCTGTGAATAACTCATATTAAATACCACCTGGCCTCTATCCCATTTGTCTCTTTTTTAAAGAAAACAATGCAAACTTTTCCGTTGTGTTAATATTGAAAGCAGAATCAGTTATGCAGATACAGGTTGCCCCCCCATGTCTACAGGAGATATGTTCCTAGACTTACCATTGATAAGTGAAACCATGGATAATAGCAAACCCTATTAAAATAAAGGACTTCTGGTACAAACGTACCATAAAGTTGCATTTGGAAGACCTAGTGATTCCTAGAGAGGACACCTGTCTAGGCACTTTCCAGCATGACTCTATGGTATGTGTCCCTATTTTTTTTCAGCTGTGGATAACTGAAACCACAGATATTGGTTCCACTTATATTTGGGGGGGGTGTGACCTGTGATATGCAATTTCGGTACTTCATTAGTGCAGTTCACTGGAAGGGTTGAAGAGTTGATATAAAGACCTATCCTATAAAGGCCAGATCCCAATATGGTTCCCAATACCGGGGACCCAGTCACACTACAGAATTTTAGCTCTGTTATCCAACTTTAACTCTCATGGTTCCATCCTATGGAATCCTGGAACTGATAGTCTGATGAGGTACTGCAGTGCTCTGGCTGAAAATTCTTAACTGCCCCTCCCTAAACTGCAAATCCCAGGATTCCATAGGGCAGAACCATGACAGTTAAAGTGGAATAATAATGCTGTAATTCTGTAGTGTGAATGGGCCCCAGGAAACATAGTCTGGACAATCATGATTTTTTAAAGGCCCTGAGCCACAGGCATTTTCCCTGTGATCACCTCCTTATATTCTCCTATATGTCAATAGCTGTCACTGTTCCTGTGGGAAAAACTTAACCTCTGTACTTGGAGAAATCCCCCAGTTGTGTTACTTCAGTCTACTTGCCCCTCTCCTAACCATACCAGGGTAGTTTGCAAATACTGGAGACAACTGACGACATCATACTCTAGCACCACCTGTTTTAAAAGTCTGCACATGGCAGAATGGAGGCTTTCCTTGGAATCATGACCTGCTGCTATTTTAGAAAAAAGGAGAGGATAAAAACCAAATTCTCCTGGTTTATCCTTTTTAATTGGGAGCTGAGATGGTTAGTGCTTCAATGTAGCAATGCTAAACATGGTAGTTAATTTGTATAAATCGCAGTCATTTGGTTTTATCGGCTGATTTGGAATTCCTGGGTGGAATTCTTCAGATTACCTTCATTCCATCCATTTTTCCTGATTGAGAGGAAATAAGATTCTCCATTACCACATCAGGTGGGCTTTTTCCATTTTCCTTCTTTTCTTTGGAGACATACAGAGGCATGTAGTCAGAGTTCATGAACTGGAGTTGTCTGATTGGTTGGTTTTAAGAAACATAAAATGATCCTCATGAGGTCTGTCTTCTGCCAGCTTGGAAAAACTCAAGCATGCAGAGGGTTGCTAATCTCATACTTGAAGTAAAGTCGATTCCTGGCAGACTAATGGTCTGTTTCAAGCTATTCACAGAAATGGAAATTCACAAAGAAAATGAAACCAAACGGTTCTTTCATGCTCTGTTATGGCAAGAATGGGCAGGCTTCTAATGCACCAAGCATCTCTTTTCAGCTTTCTCTTCACAGACGTGCATAAGGATAAACGAGTTTTTCAATTCCACCCACAGGCTGTGGTTCCAGGGCCAGCTGAGCATCCCCTGCAGTATAATTACACCTTCTGGTATTCCAGACGGACACCCGGGAGGCCCACCAGCTCTCAGAGTTATGAACAGAACATCAAACAAATTGGCACTTTTGCCTCTGTGAGTGCATTTCATTTGTGTCATTGTTTCACTGGAATCAGCCCAGCTTGGTTTGTGTGTCTGTTTTTGTTTGTGTAGCTGCACTTAGAAAGATATGGGGATATAGAAATGGCTGAATTCCAGTTTCATTTCCTGCCATACCCATTTTTTTTTATAAAAGTCAAATACTTTCTAGCTCTTTTGAAAGACATTTGTGAATTTGGGTAAGTTACCAAAATATGAACCAAATGAAATTTTCATCTAGCCATAAGTGGGGAAGGCTCATTTTTCAGCAACAGGAGACATCCTCTGTGGCATAAGATGTCAGGATTTATTTATTTATTTATTTATTGGATTTCTTTTCTGCCTTTCTCCTAAGATGGGGCTCAATCCTTAGGGTTTCTTCCCTGTGTGAAACCCCCATAGAGCTGAGGGGACAGCACTGAGGATAGTGGGCCAAGGGCACGTTCATATGTTTTATATTTATATTTTGTTTTGCCTCCAGATCAAGAGGTAAATTGGGCATGCAGGCTTCCCCTGTCTCACTTTCTGGCGACCTGCTCTTTCAACAGGGGTTCCACTCTTTCATCAGTTTTTCTTGCCTACGAGGTTCACTTGGGAGTGCTCGCACCATATATGTGTGTGTATGTCTGTTAATTTAGCTTTTGCACACATTCAAAAGTAATATATAGCATTTATAGTTATTTACATGTTTTAGTGACCAAAATGCATTTGCAAGCTTAAAAATACTGGGTTCCACTTTTCAACCAATTCCAATTTCTGTCAGTCCTCTGGTCCCTGACCTGTCAGATAAGCAGGGGCTTCCTGTATTTAGCATTTTCTGAGTGCTAGTAGATTCCTTTGCCTCCTATAGCATAGACATCGGCATCTCATAAAATGTTATGAGCAATTTGGAGACAGTGGATGAAGATACGTTTTTTCCTCCTGTCTTCATATTGCCAGAAATCAGGAGCACCCTTTGAAATTGGGTGGCAGTAGCACAGCATGTAACTGATCTATAGAATGTCCTGCCACAGAATGTAGTGATCCGTATTACAGTTGGTCCCTTCATGGATTGCTCTCGCTCATTATCAGCCATGATTGCTAAAAATGAGCAACCATTTATACCTTCAAATGCCAGTGGAAAGTTTAAAGGCAGAGAGTGATTTACCTTCATGTCCTTGGCTCAAAGGCCCAAGATTCAATCCTCATGCTCTTGTTACATATCTCAAAGATCCAAGACTCAGCATCTGGTTCCCCACCATTGGGAACTGGATGCTGGACTTGGTGGGCTTCTTGATCAGATCCAGCCAGGCTGTTCTTAAGATCCACCACCGCTATTTCACCAGCCCCATCATACATGTGTATCTCAATACTTCGATTTCCCAAAATGGTTTGCGCACACCCAGGCATTCTCTGTGCAAACCTAAATAACTGCCTGTCCTCCCAACTTTCGAAGGGAACAGAGCTTTTTAAAAGCCTTCTCCTCCTCTAAAGTAAGGGTAAGGACCCTGTATCTTGCTAGATGGAGTCCAGCTCTCATCAGTCCCAGCCGGCATGGTATAGCCAGTGGTCAGGAATAATGAGGCTAGGAGTCCCTCCTTTGATGTATCCAGAACTATTTTGTGTGAAAGGCAGAATCTGGACCTGAAAGGGTGATTGGCCTAACACAGTTAGTCTTTCCTTGTATTTACACTTCACTTGGAAATTATCCTGGGAGTGTCTGATTGGAAATGCACTTGCAGAACAGGTTTGGTGTACTGAAACTCAGCCTGCAGCACAGATGTTTAAATGGGTGTGTAGCCCAGGAAGGTGTGGTAGGAAGAGAATTCGGTAACAGTTTGTTTATGTACTGCCACCCCTATTTTCATTATCTTTTTTTCTCTATTATCCTTCCAAATGGGGAATTCCTTTCTTTTCTAATAGCTGAACTAAGGATGTAAACTGAAAGCAGTCAACTATTGGAATGGCTGTAGCATACGAGGAACTGGGTTCTAGAAGCCACATGGGGCAACCTCCAACAAAACACTGAAATGTGAAGCATTCAGTGTTCTAGCCAGCATTCTTTCAAGATAGTCCATTCCATTCCTTTCAGCTTTCTGGGGCCTGGGGCCCACTCAGTCTTTATTAGACTGTTTTGGCAGGATCGAGAAGTGCTCTGTTGGGGGCGGGGAAAAACTAAAGATGCTTTCTGCTTTGACAAAGCTTGGGTCCCCAAAGCTTACTGATGACTCCCTTTTGTTTCTCAGTAGCCCTAGTTTGGCTACATAGCCATCATCATTAAGTATCCAGTTTCACAATTAGTATATACAAGTAGAGAGCCTAAATACCCTAAAGGCACCAGATCCTGTCCAATCTTGTAAGCTAAGCAGGGTCAGCCCTGGTTAGCACTTGGATAGGGTACCGCTGATGCATACCAGGGACTATATTTCAGAGGAAGGAACTGGCAAAACCACCCCTGAATATTCCTTGCTTAAGAAAATGCTTGGGGTTGCCATAAGTCAACAGATGACTTGAAGGTACATACATACACATATACAAGTAGAGAGAGCCAGTGTGGTGTAGTGGTTTGAGTGCTGGACTAGGACTATAAGAGACCAGGGTATGGATTTGTGTTTAGGTATGGAAACCCTCCTTCTGTTCTATGAGTTGGGCTCCACACCTACCCAGTGCTTTATACCTGTGGTTTGTCACCCTTGCATATAGTTTCAGTCTTCAGCAATAATCCAGTACACACAGAGAGGAAAGTGAACCTCATTGAGCTCTGCTGAGCTTTTTTGGAGTGTGCTATATAGTGGATTAAGATCTTTGCTGCAAATCTGCAGTTGTTTGTGTTTGGGCCCCAGAGGGCAGCAGTGTTCTCTAGAACTGTCTGTGTGTGTGCCTTTAAGTCGCCTGTCAACTTAGGGCGGTCCAGTGAATTTCATAGTGTTCTCTTAGACAAGGACTACTCATAGGTGGTTTTGTCAGTTCCTTCCTCTGAAATATATCCCACAGCACCAGGTATTCATTGCCAGTTTCCCATCCAAGTAATAATCAGGCCTGATCCCACTTAGAACTAACAGCATACAATTATGAGATGTTTTGAACTCCAAGGACAACACATTTCATTTCCAAATGTGCCTAGTCCAAACAGCTTTTCATCTAGTTCCTAAAAGCTCCAAAGTGAAATAACTCATGCTGTATATACAGCACTGTAGAAAGCTTATAGGTATACATTTTAAGTGAGATAAATTATTACCTTGCCAATAGCCGCAATTGCTACAGCTTGAGGTATGCTTTTGAGGATCTGAGATGCAAAGCTGTTGTATAATAGTCTGGCAGAACTTTCTTCTTCTTATAACTTTATTTTTTTTTGTAAAAAAAAATAAATCCTGAAGGAGGTCGTAGCCATAGTTATTCAGTTGCAAAAAGTCCTTTGGCACCTTAAAGACTAACCAGTCTGCTTCATCAGACACATAGTGTTACCAAGAATTTCAGGTACAATAGATGTACAGTACTGAGTCAGCATAGTATAGTGCTTTGAGTATTGGACTAGGACTCTGGCAGACCCCATTTGAAATCCCTGCTGAACCGTGGACACCTACCTTGGGCACTTTGGAGTCTCAGCCTCAGAGGAAGTCACTGGTAAACCTCCTCTGAAATAAATCTTACCAAGAAAATCCTAGGATAGTCGACTTGAAGAAGGCACATTAGAATAACAACAAATACTGTACACATGGTTGGGATGGAATTGTAGACAGAGGGAAATTTAATGTAGATGGGACTAGTACTAGCAATGAGGATTGTTTCTTAGTATCCAAATCGGATATAGTTGGCTGTATCAATACAAGTTTAGCTTATCATAAACATGGTAGTCTTTATGGCTCTGCAGGATTATTTGTTGCCCCAATTTCTTGAGGACTGTGAAGTCAGAACCGTATTCCCTTTGGATGATTTCACCTAGAACTCTTATCAGCCCAACTCAGCATGGCTAGTGGCAAATGATTGTAGAAGTAGTAGTCCAGAACAAAGATTTTTCACTCCTGGCCAATGGAGATGCGGGGCAGTGTATGAGTGGCACTTGTAGGATTTGTTGACTTTCTCGTTGCTATAAGTAGCAAAACCAAAGCAAACCAGAACATTTTGGAAAAATGTAAAAATGCAGTATTAGCCCCCTTTACAGGTTGAAAGTCATTTTGTTATTATAGGAACATAAAAACGCATTGCATATAACTTGGTTTGGCATAAAATTATAATATTTAGTGTACTAAAAGTACAACTTACATAAAATATGATTACAAATTGAACATATTTTAAAAGAACCTCTTTAGTTTTGCCAGTTTTGAGGCAAAGACTCCCAATAAAAACAAGGGACACTGTCTATATTAGTAAAAAAGAGAAAATTACTTTGGTTCCAAAAAGTAGCAGCCCTCCAGATGGTGTTGAACTGCAAGTCCCACCAACCCCAGTCAGCATTGCTAATGGTGAAGAATACTGGGAGATGAAGATTGACAACATCTGCTGTCAGATGGTCACACAGTTCCCGCAGATGAAGCACTTTGAATGCTTGAAGGTGCCATTTGGTTATTTAATTGCTTGTCTGTTACCTGGCTAATATTTGACTAGCCTGATAGCAACTCAGCCTCAGCCACTGTTCTGGCCAGTAGAAGCCTATGAGGCGGAGACTTCAAGGGCTACATAGCAAACCACCTGATGCTGCTGTGATAGCTAAAGTATTGTCTGAGTAGGGGAAAAAATAGCAGTGGCTCAGGTTAGCTAGAACATGAAGGAGGTCCTCCCTTTTCTTTTTTAAACAAATGCTACTCAAAATGGTGGTCTATGGGCTGAAGCTGGTCCCTGAGCCATTCTCTGCTAGCACTTGGAGAGCTACCAGGAAAGAAAGAAACAGTTGTTGTCAATGGGCACAACTATAGATGCTAGTCCCTGGCACATCGGGAAAGAAAAAAACCTTGCTGGTCCCCTCACATCAGATAGCTTAAGAAGCACTACTTTCAACTTTTTTGGGAGGAGAACTGAAGAAGTTTAACATTTTATAGGAGATTTGCAGTCTTGCCTTCCAGCCATCTTATAGGCACCTGCAGCCAGAAGCTTCTTGTATGACTCGGTGATGGTGTGTTTTGTTGCAGGTGGAGCAGTTCTGGAGGTTTTACAGCCACATGGTCCGTCCTGGGGACTTGACAGGCCACAGCGACTTTCATCTTTTCAAAGAAGGAATTAAACCCATGTGGGAAGTGAGTCTGACCTCTACTTAAGGCTGATCTGATGCTTGATAGTAATATCTGCATGTGGGTTATTTTTGTAGTATGGAACTAAATTGTGTTTGGACCCAAGTTTAAACCAGTGAGGCATCCACAGGTCTCACTGCCTGGCCAGTATCTCTTAACTTCAGTTTCCCATGCATTAAGTGAGAATTAAACATGAGGAATGAGAGAGACCCATGTAAAGGTTTGTGTGTTTTTGTGCCCTTGGTACAGAATTCTTGCTTGTGTGCATGAGAGAGAGGAAGGTGGGAGGAAGTAACAAAGGGACAACCATGCAGAAAATACACTAGCATCTATAGTTTTTCCTTGGGTTTTTTTCTGGGCTATGAGGCCGTGTTCTGGAATAATTTCTTTCTGACGTTTCACCTGTATCTGTGGCTGGCATCTTCAGAGAATGGTTGGGTAGGAGTGTGTGTGGAGTTTATATGCTGTGAACTTCTGTTGGGGAGTATATGTAAATTTGTGTAATTGAATGGTTAGTTTCTGGGTATAGACATGCAAGGCGGATTAGTGTCTGTTTGGCTAATGGTTGGTTCAAGCATTTAAACTCCACACACTCCTACCCAACCATTCTCTGAAGATGCCAGCCACAGGTGCAGACGAAACGTCAGAAAGAAACTATTCCAGAACCCAGCCTCACAGCCTGGAAAAAAACCAAGGGAAATCTATAGATGCCGGCTACGAAAGCCTTGACTTCACACTAGCATCTGTTTTCAAAGATGGCCCTAATCAATAGAAGCAATCCCACCTTTCACTTGCAGCTTGCAGCTAGTGATGCTAATGGGATCAATTCTACCAGGAAAATTACCTTGTTCTGCCCTCGCTGTCCTGTCCTTTTAGTATCAGACAGGAGGAAAAAAATGGTTGGGGTAATAATTCATTTCCTCCCTTTCCTTCTCCCCAGGACGATGCCAACAAGAATGGGGGCAAGTGGATTATCCGCCTTCGAAAGGGCTTAGCATCTCGATGCTGGGAGAACTTGATTCTTGCAATGCTAGGGGAACAGTTCATGGTGGGGGAAGAAATCTGTGGAGCGGTTGTATCCGTTCGGTTCCAGGTAAGTGATCCTGAAATGCAACGGAGAGATCCTGAATGCTGGGGGTAGGGGCAAGCTTGCTGGCTCAGGTGTGAAAACCTATCCTTCCCCCCCCTTTTTTTTTTTTAACCTTCCATTGATCATCTAGGAGGATATCATCTCCATATGGAACAAGACAGCTAGTGACCAAGCAACCACTGCCCGGATAAGGGACACATTACGACGAGTGCTCAACCTGCCCCCAAACACCATTATGGAGTACAAAACACACACAGACAGCATCAAGTACGTACAGGGTGGGAGGGGGGAGCACTGCTTTTACTATGCTTGGCTCTTCCATGTGAAATGCATGGCACTGCTTTAAAATGAAGCAAGGCTTTCCTTGTGTGTGTATTAAACCTCTGGAACTCTGGGTGCCATCTGGGTGGCCAAGAAAGGCCCTCTTGGGGTATTTCTACTATTTCATATAACTACTTTGGCTGTAGGACTTTGGTTTAATTGCTTAAGTCAAGGCTGCTGTTGGTGGCTTAGGTTAGTGGCTTTCAGATTTTCCCTCGTCAAGGAGCCTCTTTCCACATCTGTCAGCTGACCAAGAAGCCCACACTTGCCTGCCATGGGACCCTGGCATGCTCTGTTCCAGAGGATTCAGGGGACATGAAGGAAGGTCTCAGATTCATCATTGCTTATTTTGGGGTGGTATTCAAGCCACTTGGACCTTGTTATCACCCCGCAGATTGAGCCTTCTCTTAGAACAGTGGTTCTCAAACATTGCTCCTCCAAGGTGTTTTGGACTTCCACCTCCCAGAAACCACAGCAAGCTTGGCCATTGGTCAGGGATTCTCAGAGTCCAAAAGATCTGGAGGGCCAAAGTTTGAGAACCACTCCTTTAGAATACATCCAGCCTTCCTCTGCAGCGGAAGATCACACATGGTTAGCAAAGTGCCTTTGAGGGAAGCTTGTCTGCCATGACTGATCTTCCCATCAAGGATCTCCCACCAGTGAGCATCCAAGAAAAGTGTGTGTGTGCGGGGGTGTTTCTGAAACAGGCTGTGCAAACCCTTGGCCTAGCCTTAACTTCTAAATGGCTGCTTGGTTAACTTCAGTGGGATTGTGTGTTTTCCTTGTTCCAAGCCAAAGTGATAGGAGGGCAGGGTGTTATTTGCACCGCACTACATTCCTGGGGAAATAAAATAGAAAAACTAACAGGGATTTATAGATGCATTAGATTTATAGAATGTTCTCAGGAAGGCACTGTGTAAATTTACTGCGCTATTCAAATTATTTCTAATCATAATAAATGCCGTATATTAAATCCTCCCACCCCCTTGTGACAGAGGCTCTTTTAACTAGAACAAAGGATTATAGTATACAAAGAAGACAGATGTATTTTAAATAATACCATTATAGTTTACCATGCTGGGCCATTCAAGTTGACTTTTATTTTCCTACAACGTGATGAAGGGTTGCTGCATTTTAAGGAGCTTTCAGATCGGGTGGTGAGAAATATGAAAAACCTTTTCCACTTAAGTATGCTATAATCCAAGTCACACATTCAGTTGAGCCCTGAAAGGTTAATATAACCAAAGAAGGTGAGGACAGCAAAGGAGGCGAACCCAGGAGCAGAGGATTTTCCTGTTTAGTTTGTGAACAGAAATTTGGGATTGATCTGTTTCAGTCCACCTCTGTGCCTCAGCTAGCACCATGCCATGCCTCTCAAGAGAGAGAGAGAAACAAGACCTTCCTAAAGAGGCATAGAACAAATGTCAGAGTGGCCCTGTATATTTTGTGCTTATTTTCTTCAAAATATATACATGGTATTGGTATGCATTTTTCTTATTTGTGCTTTTTCATATACATTTTTCCCTAATTGATTCAGGCACATTTGGGCTCCTTTTTCAAACACACATACATTTAATCATGCACATTTTTCAAATGTATGCATGATTTGTGCACATTTTCCCCAAAAAACATATTGTAAGCCTATCAAATGTACAGATTTCCAGGCAAGATACACTTTATTCTCTTTCCAGTTTCAATGATCGCAAAATGGATGTTTCTATACAGAAATGCAAACCTCCAAATTTATTTTCTGTCACTAGCTGTTTTGAGCATTTTTAGAGGGATTATGCATGAAAACTGATATTTAGACTTGGTTTTTTGAGGGGGTGGAGCCTGCAGAGTGAGTCTTGGGGGAATTGGCCCCTGGTCACACCCACAATTGCTCACCCCTGCTGTTGGCTATTCAGCTCTGTATCCAGTTGGGCTTTGAGCAGAATTCTGAACTTTGCAATAATGCATTTCTTCTGCAGATGGACTTAATCTGTTCAGAAGCCTAGAAAACTGGTCTCTACATTGGAAGGACTAGTAGTCAATGTGGAGCGGAAACATAGCAACTTAGATCAAAATTTTTACTCAGATAAGATGCTGTCTCTCTCCTTTGCCCATTTCTAAATCTGTAGGAGCCATTTTGGACAGGTGGGGAGTTCTTTTTAATAGTCACATTTCTGTAAAAGCAATAGAAGTGTTCATTTACTCCTAGCTGAGGGCCCCTAGGTTTGTTCATGTACATTCATGTCTGTTTATTAGAGCCAATCCTGCTTTTTTGGAGACTGTTGCTGCTCCTAGACTTGTCATTCTCCACACAGAGGTGCTTCCTGGAGATGCTTGGAGGAATTGCATGAGTGTTTGCCTTGGCAGCCAAAAAAAAAAAATGACAGGAAAAATATGTAGGGCAGGGTGGAGTGGCTGGAATTCTATTACTCTTCTCCCATTATTGTGGTTGTCTTCATGAGATCACTCCTAGGGTTGTGGTGGCTCACATTTGTAAAGCAGCTAAATCTGCTAGATGGTGTATAAATAATACCAAATAACACAAGCCTCTAGCAGGCTACCGCAGAAGAGTCAGATGGTTGGATTTATTACAATACAAGGCAGTGGCTGCTCAAACAGCAGTACAGTTTCTCTGTCCACATACACACATCACTACATACACCATTCTTTTTCAATCTGGTGCTCTTCAGATGTGTCAAATTACAGCTGCAAGGATGGCATACCTTATAAAATCCTTAGGCAAAATACAAGAAGATAACCATGCTAATGTAGAAAGTTCAGTGAACCACATCTCTAAAATAAATCTGGCTTCTGATTCCCCCCCTCACCTTGTAGCCCATACAGATGAAGCTGTACAGGTGATAATCCTTGTGTGTCCTTGTCATCATTATTTTTTTAAATGGCATTATCGTCAGGGTAGATAGGAAACCATTTTGGCCAAAAGCAGAAGAAGACAACCAGATAAAGAGAATAGAATGGGTGAGGTAAATTTTCCAATATGCCCTGCGCTGATAGCTTTCAGAGTTCTTGCCATCCAATATGAGCTAGACCAGCCTTCCCTAGCCTTGCATGCTGGGGCTGCTGGGTGTTATAGTCAATACATCTGGAGAGCACCAGACTGAGAAAAGCCATTCACTTGTGACTGAAGAAGTTGCCATCACTGAATGTTAGACTGAAGCACACCGTGCAACAAGGAAGGAATGAGCCCAGTTGATCTTCCTGTTTGATGGAGCCTTCACTACTTGCTTTATGCCACTTTTTTGCTCACAGCCTCCTTTACATTTCCTTCATTTCACATGTATTTATTAAGCTCATTTTGGGAAAAGAAAGTTCCCTGAGTCTCACAGCCCTTCCTCACTGGACAGCAGAGTTGTCTTATATGCTCCCACTCTTTGTTATTTGTTGTCAAGTCAAATTTGACATATGGCAACCCTGTGAATGAAAGATTTCCAAGAGCCCCAATCATTGGCTTTCCTGCTCAGGTCTTGCAAACTCGGGGCTGTGGCTTCCTTGATTGAATCAATCCACATGCAATGTGTTTTTCCCTCTTTCCCTACTGCTTCCCACTTTTGCCAGCATTATATTTTTCTTCACCTCCAAAGTTCAAGATAGCCTCATTTAGTCCTCTTGGCTTCTAGTGAGAGTTTAGGCTTGATTTGCTCTGACCCATTTATGTGTCTTTCTGGCAGTCTATGATATCCATAGAACTCTCTTCCAGCACCACAGTTCAAGTGATTCCCCTCTAGTTACCTCTATAATGAACCCTGACTTGCATTTCAAAGTTAGCTGAAAGAAAACTCCAGAAGCTGACATGTGGCTGACCAGTATCCCACTTTACGTACGCTGTTTCAGTCAAACTGCTCCTGAGGCAGCTTACAATGAACACACATTAAAGATCCATTCTGGTCTAAAAATAAATATATTGAATTAGGACGAGTGTTCCCCTGGGTCTTGCCTTTCCATCTGGCCTTTTTCATGCAATTCCTTTCACAGTAAGTGAGATCCCACTAGATTGTCATAGGCCTATGAATTCCAAAGCCGCCTAGACCAGTCATTGTGTGGATCTTTCCAGTTGTCTCCAGCATTTTGTGTTGTCTTCTGTTGTTGTTCCCTATTAGGGCAGCTTAGAAATGCTTCTCCAAGCAGAGCCTGCCCTTGGTAGCAATTGCGCTGCTTATCAGCCTGCGGCTACTTGTTTCCAAGTTCATAGTCCATCTCTTTTCTTTCTTCTCTATTGCTCCTCCTCACCTTGCAAGTTGCCTCCAGTTGTATTTGCTGGACAATGTTGCAGGATATGTTCAACCTAGGAGTCAGAGGTTTTTATGCTCTGGTATCTGTATGCTGCTGGCTCACCCTTTGGCACATCCTCATCCATCTATCTTTGTCTGCAGGCATTTGAGCTGAAAGCCTGGATCCAAGCAGTCTTTGAGTGGCACGGGCAGGTTGGGGATTTGGCTTCCTTACCCAAGTAGTCCCTTGTGGTGGTAGGACTGATCTCTTTTATGTCCACATCAAGAGGCTCATGAGCTTCCAGAGAAAGGAAGCTCTGGAAAGAGAAATAAATTGACTGAAAGCATGCCAGCTTAAGTCAATAAATAGGCTCTTTCATTAAGCCTTATCAAAGTCAGCATTAGTTCACTCCCTGTACAAGGCAAGATTTACAAAAAGAGGGTTATAGCTGAATGGGACCCAGAGAGTGAATTATCCCCTTTCCTACACCCCAGTCCTGGAAAGATGTTCCCCCTTCTCACAATATCACCCCTGAGAGCACTTTTCTTATATAGGAGAAAAGTGCCCTTCAGAGGAGAGGTTGGTGTTTCAATAAAACAAAGTCATACCCTGATCAACATGGCAAGCCAGGATGAACCACTGAGCCCGGACCAAGGGCTTTCCTGTATCCCAGTGGTTGGGAAGGGACATCCTGTGGGTCACATATGGCCCTGATCTCTCTTTTTTGCCCTGCCAGACTCTTTGCCCAATTAATTTTTTCCCCAGCCAGAAATCACCCGAAAAATCACCCAGATCATTTCAAAACTGCACCAGAATCTGGCCATTGTTCTTTATTTGCCTCCAGAGACTTCTAGGCCCACCTCCAGTGAACAGACAGAATTTCATTGAAAATAAAACTATCAAGTGAGACCAGAAGTAACTTTCTATCATTTCTAGGTCACCCAGAATGTATCCCAGAGAAGCCCACATGGGCACGGGCAGACATTGAACCCACCCCCAGTACAGTGGCCCACCTTTGCATGAGTCCAAAACAGGAGGGGGGAGAGGAGCCCTCCAGTTGTTGCTGGAATACAGCTCCCATCAGCCACAGCCAGCATAGTCAGTGGTGGAGAATGGTGAGAGATGCACTTCACCTCAAAATCAGCGCTATTGGTTTTGTTTTAAAAGAGTGAATGTGGTGATTTGAATGTGGGATGTTGTGTATCAGCAGAAGGGATGGGGGATTTGGAGCATAGCCATAACTTGAATAGAAGTCCAACCCAGTAGGCACCCTTTCTGACATCTGAGGATATTTCTCCTTTCTGGACATGCTTGGAAGCCATCTCATAATTTTGATACAGTTGAAAGTCCTGTTCTTTTCTAGTTAATCTTTCTTTCCCCCCAGTATTGATTAGCAAAAGGCCAATGCACTCTTCCCTCTCTATTTTGTCCAGCAGAACTAGTGTTCAAAGGTTGATTACCTCTCAATCTGATGGCTCCATTTAGCTGTTGTGGTCAGTATCCCTCAGCAAGACCTAACTGCTACAGTCATGCAACCTTACAGGCTGTATAAAATTCAGAAGGGCAAGGGTCCCCTTCACCTTTCCCCCCTCTCGGTCAATCCACATTTTCCACACACTTCTCTCACCCTACCAATTCCTAACCTGAAGCATTCAGAGAATAGCAGGATCAGAGGGATGAAAACCTTTCATATGATTCCACGAATGTGCCATTGAGCATGAAATCCTACTGAGGCTGATGAGTACAGGAACCACAGGCTCAGTCCAGACTAGCGTTTATGGGAAAGGGGGCACTTGAACCCCATCCATGCATTAAATGTGCCCCAGGGGATGGCTGGATTGTCTCAACCTTTTATTCAGCAGCAGTGTGAAAGGAACCTGAACTCACCTGCAGGTAGACTGGTAGAGCTGTTCTACGGACAGGTGTGAAGGAGCTTACATACATAGAATTGTATTGATGTCAGGCTTCTTCATGTGGCTAGTGGGGTTGTTTGATGGTGGAATGGACTGCCTCAGATAATGGTGGACTCTCTTTCTTTGGAGGTCTTTAAACAGAGGTTGGATGGCCATCTTTCAGGAGTGCTTTAGTTGTGTGTTCCTGCATGGCAGGGGTTGGACTAGATGGCCCTTGTGGTCCCTTCCAACTCTATGGTACTATACACATAGCAACTCTGTTACTTCTTCATAGGTTCCCTCAGCATGAGAGGGCTCAAATGACACCTACCCCTTTTGTGTTTGGTGATCCAACATAGCAAGGGACATTGCATGTACAAACTTAATTACTTTTTGATAGTTAATGCAAATATTAGATGGCTTTTTTTTCTTGTCTTCATCTGCCCCAACACTTCTTGCTGCACAAACATTTCACTTGACTGTTTGATTGGAAGGGAGCAGAAGAGGTCACCCATTTGAAACCAGCAGGAACTGTTCAGAAGCCCAGTTGTTATCTTCAGCAATTCTGCTTGGGGCTTCCCAAGGAGGAATTCTAGTCTTTTTATTTCTCAGAAATGCTGCTGCTCTCTGCTGCCCTCATTGTGAGGCTGCATTGAGGGTGGGTGTTAATTGCCTCATGAGACCCAATGTTCATAGCAGGGGTGGGGAAAATCTGGCCAGCGGGCTGCATGCAAGGCCTCACTTTTGCAAATCTGCAAGCCCCCAACCCCTCCCAATTTTTTTAAAAAGGATTGCGTGATTCGGGGGTGTTTTTCACCCTAAAATTGTCCCTAATGTCCCCAAAACATATGATGCCACCCTCCCACCCTCAATACACCCTTTGTATCTTGGCCAAAATAGTGACTGGAAGTGATATCACATCACTTCTAGTTGCCATTTTGGCAGGGATATGGCTATTAAAAAAAAAGCATTCGGGGGTGGTGCAAGGTGGCACTGCAGCCTAGAAGAGGCTCAGGGCATGTGGAAAATGATGGATTCAAATTTCAAGAAAAGAGTCTCCACCTAGACATTAGGTAGAATTCTCTGTTGGTAAGAGCTATCTGACAATGGAATAGATTGCCTCAGAGGGTGGTGGAGTCACCATCTTAGGAGGTCTTTAAACAGAGGTTGGATGGCCATCTCTTAGGAGTGTTGTGGTTGTGTATTCCTGCATGGCAGGGGTTGGACTAGATGGCCTTTGTGGTCCCTTCCAACTCTATGATTCTATGATCCTCATCAGCCTAATGGAAAGCCATTTGGCCTGCTAGTTGTTTGATCCGCCTCTGATCTCTGAGCTATCATCTATCTTAAGTCATCTTAATTTGGAAGCCCTGGTGGTGCACTGGTTAAATGCCTGCAAGCCACCACGTTGCAGATTTGATCCCAGAGGGCTGTAAGGTTCACTTAGCCTTCCATCCTTTCGTAGGTTGGTAAAATGAGTACCCAGCTTGTGGGGGCATTTAGCTAACATACATTGGAAACTGCTTAATGCAGTGTAGAGGGGTAAATTGATATTGTTTAAACAATTTGTAAGCCGCCCTGGGAGGCTTTGTGGCTGAAAAGCAGGGTATAAGTACCTAAATAAATAAATAAATATAAATAAATTTGTCTGACTCTGCAAAGCATGCAGGTTTTGTCCCTTCCTAAGCACTCTGCTCATGAGAACAATAGCAGTGCTGATGGAAGCAACATTAGGCCCATTCCCCAAGATTTATCTGCAAGCACTTTTGCCACTGATAGCAATAGGGTTTTTATGTTTATTGTGGGTACCATTAGGAAAGCAGATTTAAGATGGGACATGACTGGTAACAATTGGTTTCCCCTTTCCAATCAAAAACTGCCTCCATTTACAAACTCATGTATAGCCTGATAAATTATGTGTCACCCGGAGTCCTTCAAAGCTCTGAATTGGAGAGAAGTGGCCCATGTGTTTATGTATGTGTGTGTTTGGGTTTTACATGGTTCAATCCTGGGCACTTCATAGAATCATAGAGTTGGAAGAGACCACAAGGGCCATCTAGTCCAACCCCTTGCCTTGCAGGAATACCCAGTCAAGCACTCCTGACAGCTGGACATCCAGCCTCTCTTTAAAAACCTCCAAAGAAGGAGACTCCATCACACTCCCAGGCAGTGTGTTCCACTGCCGAACAGCTCTTACTGTCAAGGAGGTCTTCCTGATGTTTAGGTGGAATCTCTTTTCCTGCAGTTTGAGTCCATTGCTTTGTGTCCTAGTCTCTGGAGTAGCAGAAAACAAGCTTCTTCATCCTCAATATGATATCCCTTCAAATATTTAAACATGGCTATCATGTCACTTCTTAACCTTCTCTTCTCCAGGCTAAACATACTCATCTCCCTAAGCCTCTCCTCATAGGGCATGGCTTCCAGACCTCACACCATTTTGGTCTTCCTCCTCTAGCGAAACAGTCTTGTGCTATCAGGCTGGGAAAGTCTGAAGCTTTGGAGAGACGCTGCCTAGTGCAGCAGGCAATACCAAGCTAAGTTGGGCAAGAAGCCTCACTCCATAGAAAGCCACTTCATGCCCATATCTTACATGCCTCCCCAGTGACCCACTGTATGTCTTCATGTCTGTGACTGTCATTATTAATACAGGGTTATTGGATGCATAATTTTTTTTACAGAGTAAGCAACTGAAGTGATACAGAGCCAGGCCTTTGGCCCAAGGACCTTGCAGTCTTTGGTTCTATTGGTGAAGGCACAATAGCAACAGGGAATGGGGAGCTGAAGAGAGCACAGAGAGAGAGAGGAGGAGGCAGGGGCACGACAGGGCCAGGAGGCATGAATGTGAGCAAATGCTGTCACGCCTACTCAGGCTTCATCTGGAGAGGGGACGAAAAGCTTCCAAGCTGCTTTTCACAACCTGGAACCCCTAGGTATGCGTTTTTAGGGCTGTGTCCTGCCGGAGCCATCTTGCCAATATCACTTTGAGCTTTCCAGCTGAGCCCTGTAAAAGCTGCATACGATTTTGTCTTTGCTCTTGTTCAGAGTTAAGCCTTTGGTTTGAAGTGCTCGTTTTTCTTTTCTTTTTGTGTGTGTTTTGTTTCCTTCTCTTTCTCCCCCCCCCTTTTTTTTTCTTTGTGTTTTGTTTCCCCTCTGGCTTGCCAGGGCCTGGGAAGAGTTTCATGGCCTGGTGAACAGCAGCGGTCGCTGAGTGAACGCTCTCCCTCCCTCTCTCACACACCCAGGGTAGGGCCTCATCTTTCTTCTTACATGATTGTGTGACACACCTCTCAGCTGAAGCATCCCCCTTTCCTGGCTGCATGCACACATCTGCACATGTATGCATATGCGCAGCTGGGGTTGCTGCTGGGTAAATTAACCCCCCCCTCCTTGATAACTACCCAAGATATAGCTCCTCATATACAGGTCACCCCGTATCTGCGGAGTACATTCCCGGACTCACCGCAGATGCCAAAAGCGCATATAAAAGTGAACCGCCATAGAATACCATTGAATGGCATTAGAGGACCTAGAAAATGCCTGGAGGGGACACCACTCTAGGCATCTGGTGTGACACTCATGTCAACTTCCATTGGAAGTTGACCATAGAGTCACACTGGAGGACCTCCTGATGGCTAGAGGAGCCACCTCCTGAACAAATCTATGGTCATCCAGATAAATGCTTAAAGAGACCTCCCACCCCTGACCATGGGTAAGTGAAACCGCAGGTACCGATCCCACATAAACCAGGGGCAGTGTGTGTGTGTGACCTGTATCTTAAATTCATTTTTTAGAAAGTAAAAAGTATATGCTTTAAAGTCACCTGTCAACTTAACACATTGGTTAAAAATACTCAGTAACAATGTGTATGACCAAAACAGCTTACACTGTCACCATGCTTCGCTGTGACTTTCAGTGCTGCTGTGAAGCAGACTTGCAAATGAGTTCACAAAGCTATCTCCCTCCCCACAATGCTTATTTTGACAGTCAAATGTGGATCTCAAAGGAAACAGAGTCTCCTTTTGTAAACATGCCAGTAGATGATCCTTAACTTGCCTTTGACAAGAGCAGCTCTTGGCAAGCTTGCCCTAAATTCTCCATAGAAATCAGCTCCTCATTGCCTGTCTGCAAGGCGACTGAGTGAGGGGGGAGGCCTTGTGAGGCTGAGAGGTCTGTCTTCAGCTTGCTTGTGTTGTGAGAATGTCAGTTGTTAGAACAGGAACAGAGTAAGGGCTTGTCACATGTGGCTAGCCCAGCCCACACCTGCCAGCCACGTACCTGTTTTTGTTGCCTGCAAAAACAGCATGCATGTTGTGGGAGGACTGGGGGTTGCCAAACACATGGCTGGTGCGGTATGGGGCTGGGCTGTCAGATTGCATGGTCCCAATGTGATCTCTTGAAAATGACCCGGCTCTGCAGAACTGGGGCTTAGTAAAAGCCAAGGAGAGAAAAGAGATGGGGCTGTATTGAAATACTGCAGAGGAGAGCTTCCTCTAGCACTCACAAAGGCATTAGTTCCTGTGGTGGTTGGCTTACTGTAAATGCTTAACTGCAGAAAAAGTAGGGATGGGATTGTCATCTTGTATTGGTGGCCCTCATCACTTTTAAGATGAGAGAGTGCCCATGACTGGAGCAAGGGTGGGAACCATTTAGTCATGTAGGTATTTTTGAACTGCATCTCCCAGCATCCCTCACCATTAGCTATGCCACCTGGGGCTGTTGGGAGTTGCAGTCCAATGTCATCTGGAGAGCAAAACAATTGCCACCCTTGGACTAGAAGGTGGTTTCATAATAGAAGAGTTGGGGATCAGTCCCTCTGCTGCTGCAGGTCTTTCTCCCAGTCTTGCCTGCGAATGCCTTGCCTATTTACAAGACACTTGCCTAGCAAGGGTGTGGGTCTTGCTAGGCAGAACAGTGACCCCAAAGTGTGTCGGGGAAGGGGCTCTCCAGCTTCTGCCCTGTGTCTGTTTCCATGGGTGTCACAGTCAATTTTAGTATTAACCCATCTTGGCCTTGAACCAGTGTGGTTTGATCTACTCAGTCTGTCTCCAAGGCAAAAGCAGGCACAGCATATTGGCCCTTGCATCTCTGAGTCTTGTGTGTTTGCTCTTTTTCAAGTGCAGGGCCAATAGGATGACAATGTTGATTGAAACACTGCCTGTAAACAGTGTCTATTCTTAGAAAGACTCTCCAGTGACCTTCCTGGACACAAAGCTGTCCTCCTTTGCCAAATTCCTCCTCCGAGAAGATAGCCAGGTCCTCTTGGATTACAGCAGAAATTTTGGGTTGTGTTACCTGGACAGCCAATGATGGTGCACTGTTGAAACACTAAAACCCATGAATGGGAGCAACCAAGAATAAAGGCCAAAAAAAAAAAAAAAATCCAGCAAAGCCCCCCCAGTCGAGTTTATCTCGACACAGTATGGAGATGGAGACTTTATCGCCTCTTGCAGATGTGAATGTCTTGTACTGGCATTAAGGAGGATTTGAGCAGTAGCCAGACTTCCTAGGGAGAACATGTAGATAGATACCTTTCTACTCAATAGAACAGCTGCCAGGAGAGTGAAGGTGCAATGACAACCATTCAGAGAAGTCACCTTCATGAACTTGGTTAGCTTTTTTTAATCCCACCCGATGCAGGGTTGGGTTTGATTTCCTCCCTCTGAAAATTGATCAGATCCCTTCTAGGCTTTCCCATCATGGTGCCTGAATTCTGCTTAGGAAATCTATTTGGTACCCATACATTTCTGGGTCCCTGTACCCCAAAGGAGAGGAAAAAGCCTTTCCTCAATCCAGGGCCCCTTTAGCAGCAGTTTGATGCTACTCTAACTGTCAAGGCTGTACTCTTACACAATTCTAGGGTTTATAATTTGATGATGATGCCCTGGAGCTGCCTGGTAGGCAGTTCTCATTACCTCACAAAGCTATATAGGATGCAGTCGTGGCAGTTAAAGTGGTATCAGAGTGCTATCATTTGTGTCATGTGAAAGGGCCCCAGGTTATACACTTAGGGGAACTATGATCTGAGTCGTTTAGACTGGTCCAGGAAGCAAAGTTCTGTGCATAACTCAGAAATGGCCCCTATCTGTGTGTCTACATGGAAGAAGGTGACGCAGCTGGAAGCGTGATGCCCATTTGATTAGAGCATTAGATCATACCAGACATGTGTTGCGGGCCCAACAGCACTAACTATTCAGTTAGATAAGGAGGAGAAGACTAAATGAGAACCCCCAACTCCTTGCCGCCTGTTCTGCGGTGGAACTCGTGAGAGGCTACCACATGAGCATGGAGACTTCAAGCGCAGTTTACTTAATGGCCCACCTGCCTGTAGTTCTGGTGGTAGTGCAGCTCTCCAGATACACCCTTTGTTTTTTTGGTAGATTTTTGCACTCATGGGACTCACTCACCCCAACAGCCTACATAGAAAAAGAAAATGGCTCCACAATGTGGAATGCCTCAGTCTGCCCCAGATTGGTTCTCAGTTTCAGAAAGTTTGGGAGAATTTTGGGGGGGGAGTTCAGGATTTCAAGAGTTTGTGGCCTTTTTAAAGACCTGACTTGTGCTTTGCCTCTGAGCATCATTGACCAAACGCAGCTTGTTTTGTCTTACCAGCTCTGCTTCCTAACCTTCTTTCTTCCTTTATTTTCCAGGGATAATTCAAGCTTCCGAAATACCAAGATCACACTGTGAGGAGGAGGCAGAGGGGTGCAGCACCCAGCTCCTCCTCCTCTGTCTGGCCCTGAGAAGGCGAGGGGGAGGGCTCATCCTGTAGCACCCAACAGTCTGTCCTGGCTGGAAAAGGTGTGCAGGATTGCCTGGGCCCTTGCCTCCCTGCTCCCCTGAGGATTATTTTGTAACATCTGCATCAAAGACTGACCTTTTGGGACCCAAACCTTTTTGCTGGCAGAGCAGATGGTGGTGCTTGACTTTCCTCAGCGGGTGCCTTCCTCCTTGGCTTCTGCTCAAGACTGGTGGTAGAGTGGGTGTCCTTCTCTTGCCATGGGCCACTCTCTGCCCATGGCTTTTCCAGTATTACAAGTATCTCTGCTACAGAAGCAGGTGCAGCCGGATGGTGGGCAAGGGCCCTTTCCATTTCTGCCAATAAATGATTAAACCTCTATTCTCTCCTCTTTGTTGTGTCTCTTTCAGAGGGTTTACCTGCTTGGGAGACCTTAAAGTGTGAGGTTTAAAGTACAGACCAGGAGCCACGTGCAGCCTCACTTGGCTGTTTTTTGAGCCCAAGGGGGTTAAAAAATGTTTGCTCCAAAATGCCCTCTAGGGAGTGTGGAGGGCATTTCTATCATGTTTAGAGGCTTCTTTATTGAGCTCTTTATTTGGCTGCAGTTGCAGACAGTGGCTTTCAGCAAATCATACACCTGAGTTGGGCAAGTTCCCCAGAGGCTGCACAATAGTTTGCTTAGTGAGGCAAACATTGTCTGAGATATCAGAAGTTGGGCTTGCGTAGTATAAATTTACACTCATGTACAGTAGTTATATTGTGATTGCAGCTTTCTGCTCAATACTGACATTGTGCAACCAAGGATCTATCTGCTAGTTTACCTACTTCTTGTCCTTTTGCGCAATAGGGAATGCACAGAGGCTGTTTCTGCCATCCCAGTAAATAAAGTGGTGCCTTGAAGGCACTGGCAGATAGTTATGCACCATCCCAGATTGCACTACTGTGTGGCTAGAATCCTGTTGGTTACTTCTGACTACAGTAAACTCAGAGCAAGGGGGTCTTGTAGCACCTTTGAGACTGAGAAAGAAATTGTAACAAAAGCTTTTGTAAACTTGGTCTACTTGCTCAGATGCATGGAGATGCAGATCCGTGCATCTGAGGAAGTAGACCAAGTTGACAAAAGCTTATGCTACAATTTCTTTCTCTCAGTTAGTCTCAAAAGTGCTACAAGATCTCCTTGCTTATGCATACAGTAGACTCTTTCAGACCATTGCTGACCGGTATCAGATGGACATTTCCAGTTGGTTCAGTGGCTCTGCTCTGGTTGTGACTAACTGGATTTTAGGCTAGGCTTAGATGAAAGCCTAGCCTAGCTTATGGGTTGTGGTTGCCGAGCTCAGCTTATGCAACTATGTACAAATATGTGCATTGCACAATGGTAAAAAAAAGTACAACTGCATGTGCAAGGGAACTCACACAGGTATAGGACACCAAAAGGATCCTCATCTTTGCCACTGTGTGTAATAAGAAGCTGGTCCAATTTGATAGATGTTGAACATGTTGCCCCGGTGATACACAGAAAAGGAGGAAGACTTCATTGATTTTTTTAAATTGAGACTAGGAACAATTTGAGCAAAGGTATAGGGGGAGAGCAGAGTCTGCAGTTTGCATCTCAGCCCAAGAACTTTAGGATGTGAGCCGCCTTGGGTCCTATTCTGGGAGAAAGGTGGCATATAAATTAAATAAAAAGTGCTAAAGCAATGCTGTTGGAAAGGGCATCCCAGGATGTGTTTTCATCCCCACGTAGATAAACATCCCACCATCTCTCTCTCTCTCTCTCTCTCTCTCTCTCTCTCTCTCTCTCACACACACACACACACACACACACACAAAGCGATAGATAGATATGATTGTTAAGTACAATGACAAAAGAAACAGAAGAGTGGGAAGAGAAAAGAAATGGGTGGAGTGGAAATACCTAAATATAAACAAATATTTATGCATTGGTGGAACGTATCCAGACGAGGGCAACCAAAACGGTGGGAGGTCTGGAAGCCATGCCCTATGAGGAGCAGCTTGGGGACCTGGGTATGGAGATTATCAGACGACCTTAATATCCCATCACACGGACAACAGGAGATCATGAAAGGGCTCCCCTTTCAGATGACATCATCCCTGTGTTGTTATGCTCCCGAAACCCCTTCTGTTTCCCCCCCCCCCGCACTCCTTTTTATTCATGCGCTAAGCCGTAAATTGACCCATCATTCCGTTTCTCTAACGAAACAACGGGTGAGTGAAAAGGTGCCACCTTATGCTGGCGTGATGCCAGCATCACTGGAAGGTCTGTGCCGAACACTTCCAGTCGAGATCAGGACATCGAAGTAAGTGACACTTTTTCCCCCTCCCCAGGTTACTTGGGGATTTTGTAATGTGTTTTTCCGCTTGGTGTATTCTTACATTTATTTCTTACATATAAAACTACTGTACAATAAACTAGTTCATGAGCTGCTCTTCGCTGATGCTGCTGCTCTTGTTGCCCACACAGAAGCAGCTCTGCAGCGCCTAACATCTTGCTGCAGAGTTGTTTGGGCTGGAAGTCAACCTGAAGAAAACAGAAGTTCTTTACCAGCCTGCACCACAGGACGAACACCATCATCCCCACATTTCCGTTGGCAAATCTGTGATTAAGTCCATTCAGCAGTTCACCTACCTGGGAAGCATCATCTCTTCAGATGCCAAGATTGACAAAGAGATTGATCACAGATTAGCAAACGCATATAGCGCATTTGGAAGGCTTTTCAAAAGAGTCTGGAGTAACAAACACCTGAGGTGAAGGACAAAAATCAGTGTGTATAGAGCTATTGTACTGTCTATTCTCCTTTATGGGTCTGAAACATGGGTCACCTATTGCCACCATTTACGACTCCTCGAACACTTTCATCGGTGCTGTATACGAACAATCCTAAATATACACTGGACTGACTATGTGACGAATGTTGCTGTCCTTGAGCAAGCAGGGATCACCAGCATTGAGGCCATGATACTAAGAACACAGCTGCGCTGGGCAGGACACGTTTCTAGGATGGAGGACCATCGCCTCCCAAAAATAGTACTCTACAGTGAACTCGCCACGGGTCAGTGTAAGAGGGGTGCTCCAAAAAAGCGATACAAGGACTCCCTGAAACAACATCTCAGGCTCGGCCAAATTGATCACCAACAATGGTCCACCCTGGCCTCACATCGGGAGGCATGGAGACGCACTACCCACAATGCTGCAGCCTTATTTGAGAACTCCCGCCAAACAAGTCTTGAAGAGAAACAACAACGTAGAAAAAATCACAACCTGGAAACATCACCCAAGGAGACCTTCTGCTGTGCTTTCTGCAACCAGACTTGTTTATCCCAGATTGGCCTTTTTAGTCATCAGCGCGTTTGCAGAAAGCGTGGGATGAGTCTTTCCTGAATCTTCATTTGCAAAGAAAAGCCAGAGAGAGAGAGAGAGAGTGACACTTATTTACCTTTATTTATTTATTTTTAATTTCCCACACAATTGTCCTTTCATGAGAATGACCAGAATGTTTTTTCCAGGAAGTGAATGAGGCTCCTTGACAGCTCCATTCACTCCTGGACTGCCAGAATGGGAGGGGAGCAGTTTTTACAGCGCAAAAAAAGTAGGTCTGAAATTTATTTATTTATTAAACATTACAGGAATGGGAGTTGGGCAGGAGAGGAGATTGCGAGACAGGGATGCAATATTTATCCCCGTTTGATAATCTCCTATGTTTAGCCTGGAGAAGAGAAGGTTAAGAGGTGACATGATAGCCATGTTTAAATATTTGAAGGGATGTCATACTGAGGATGGAGCAAGCTTGTTTTCTGCTGCTCCAGAGACTAGGACATGGAGCAATGGACTCAAACTACAAGAAAAGAGATTTCACCTAAACATAAGAAAGAACTTCCTGATGGTAAGAGCTGCTTGGCAGTAGAATACACTGCCTCGAAGTGTGGTGGAGTCTCCTTTGGAGGTTTTTAGTGAGAGGCTGGGTGGCCATCTGTTGGGAGTGCTTTGATTGTGTGTTCCTGCGTGGCAGGGAGTTGGACTAGATGGCCCTTGTAGTCTCTTCCAACTCTATGATTCTATGATGTATGCTGATCATGTTTCCAAAAAGGCATTTTTGACAGATGTCCTCTGTGGCTATGGAAACAGCCAGGTAATTCCCTGAACCCCCTCACTCTCCACCAGCCATCGAATAGTTTGGGGTCGGGAAGGAAGAGGTAATCACAGCACAATTGCAAGTCCTGGGGTGGTGACAGGGGACTGGAGTACCTGTGTGGCACAGTGGTTAAATGTCGGTCCTGCAGCCACAACATTGTGAGTTCAATCCTGCAGGGCTCCAAGGTTGACTCAGCCTTCCATCCTTTCACAGGTCAGTAAAATGAGTACCCAGCTTGGGGCAACGGCTTAGAAAGTGCTTGCACTATAAAGTGGTATAGAAGTGTAAGTGCTATTTCTAACAAGTTGTAAGCTGTTCTGAGAGCCTTTATGACTGAAGAGTAGGGCATAAATACTCTAAATAAATAAGTAAAGCCACATGCAGAACTTTTACACTACACTGGACCATTTAGGATCTTGCACAGTGAAAAGAGATATCCTCTGGGACCCCCCAGAGTCATGCCCAGATGTTGGGGATGGCATGGCCAGTATGGACCCAGCTATAGGAATGTTGCTGGATGCTTCTCCAGCAGTCCCCATTCTCCACCAGCCACTAAATGGCTGTGTCAGGGGGATTCAAGAGACAGGTGAGATTTGAGAAGTAGGAGTCATTGCATGAGGGAGGTGTTGAATTCCTTCTGTGATCATAAAAGGCACATGCCAACAAGCACCCACTGCTGCTGAACCCCATCGTCTTCTGATGCTTCCCGTGGAGTGATCTTTTGTTAAGCTGCCTCTGTATGCTGGCTGGATTCCCTCTACCCTCCTCCAGCCTAGCCCTCACTGTTTCTGCCTCACACACATGGTTGTCAATATCCCTCGATGCACATCTTGTCCCAGCTAGATGCAGTGATGTGGTTTTTCTGCTACTCACTGACTAATAAGTTGCCACCGTGGCAGTGATTATGACATTCATGATTCCAGATAAACACGCAACCCCTGCCGTTTCCAATATTGGTTATGGGGGGATTTGCTCACTGTTCTAATAGCACTTGAGCGCTCTAAGCCAACAAAATACCCATCTAGGGGAAGCGTCTGCTGCCAGCTGCAGTCTCCTACCCACCATGTTGCATTAATTGTTTTGCAAATGATGGCACTTAAGGATTTAGTCTTGCTCCTGGTCCCAGCTGTGTGCTGAACAAAACGCTGCTGTTTCATCTGCTCTCTCACTCAGTGTACAAACCTGTACAAAGCAAAGAGGCCTGCTGTTCAATCTGAAAAATGCTGCCTTCCCGCAGTGTCTACCTTGACAAGATGGGATTTCGAGGTGTCTCTCCCCCTGCTTTCCCATTTCCATTCAGAGCCGCTTGAATTGTGTTTTGAATTTCTTTTTCTCTCCCCAGGAGCACTAAAATCGTTGTGGCATGTTTTTCTTATCAGTGCCAATGGAGGGACATGGGGCCTTTTCCTCTGAGTAGAAAGAAAGAGAGCTCATCCCTCAGCCAGCTAGGGACTGGATGGAGAAGCCAGACCTCAGGGCAGGGTGTGCATTTGCAGGGCCAAGGTGCTGGGCGGAGCTGCCCCTGAATAACCACCCTCTTCCCTGGCTACTCCAGGCCAAAATCCTCTCAGTGCCTTATGCTGGCATAACTGAGGGTCACACCTGCATAAGTATTTTGAGAGGCATTATGCGGAGAAGTATAGGCATGCCCTGACAACAAAGCCTCTGACAGTGAAGCAGCTGTGCAAAAAGGCTTTTTATGCCCCCCAGCCCCCATTTCTTCCCCATCCTCTGTCTAGCTGGAATTTTTTAGTAGCATTGGGATAATGGCTGGAGAGACATGGACTTTCAGTGTTGAGTTGCAGAAATGTGTCTTTCAGTCCAACTGTAGTTCTGTGTGCTTGCCTGCAACTGGTAAGGTAAACAGCATCTGCCTCTGGGAATAGATCCCCTACATAAACAGGAGGCGACTTGAACTAAGAAAACAATACCTAGGCCAGAGGTGAGCAACTGAGGAAAGGGCAATGACCATTTTTCAGCCCCATACTCTTCCCAGGGGCTGTGCCAGAGTGCCTGATACAACTAGAAATGACATTACACCACTTCCAGTGTAGTTTTCTGGAATTTGGTGTGTATGTGTCTGCTTTTGTTTCTTTATTTGTTTAATTCATTGTTGTTGTCATGTGCCTTCAAGTCGTTTCTGACTTATGGCGATCTTAGACCTTATCACAGGGTTTTCTTGGCAAGAGTTGTTCAGAGGGTTTTTTGCTTTTGCCTTTATCTGAGAGTGTGACTTGCCCAACATCACCCAGTGGGTTTCCATGGCTGAACAGGGATTCAAACCCTGCTCTCCCAGAATCATAGTCCAACACTCAAACCACTAAACCATACTGGCTCTGTTTAATTCATATCCTGCCTTTATTCCATATCCTGCCTTTATTCCAATATGGGCCCCAAAACAGATGACAGTTTTGGCAGATACGTACGTGGGTGTCTTGAAAGAATACCCTCCAACATTTCATAGATGGAAACTAGGGCACATGTGGCCAAGCAGCATCAGAGTATGGTCAAGAAGGAAAAAGTTATTAATGGGGACAAACAGACAAGGTAGGAGAAGCTGCAGCAGTTTGCTTTGGCCTGACCCTACTGGGAAGGGCAAAAGTCCAGTGTCTCCTCTACTTTCGCTTCTGCTGCATTGAGTACAAACTACTTTTGCACTTTGAACTCAGTTTGCAGCAATTGAAGTCTCTCTCTCTCTCTCTCTCTCTCTCTCTCTCTCTCTCTGGCTTTTCTTTGCAAACGAAGATTCAGGGAGGATTCACCCCGCGTTTTCTGTAAGCGCGCTGATGACTAAAAAGGCCAATCAGAGATAGACAAGTCCGGTTGCAGAAAGCACAGCAGAAGGTCTCCTTGGGTGATGTTTCCGGGTTGTGATTCTTTCTATGTTGTCGTTTCTCTTCAAGACTTGTTTGGCGTGAGTTCTCAAATAAGGTTGCAGCATTGTGGATAGTGCATCTTCATACCTCCCGATGTGAGGCCAGGGCGGACCATTGTTGGTGATCATTTTGGCTGAGCCTGAGATGTTGTTTCAGGGAGTCCTTGTATCGCATTTTTGGAGCGCCCCTCTTACGCTGACCCATGCCGAGTTCACCATAGAGTACTATTTTTGGGAGGCGATGATCCTCCATCCTAGAAATGTGCCCTGCCCAGCGCAGCTGTGTTCTCAATATCATGGCCTCAATGCTGGTGATCCCTGCTTGCTCAAGGACAGCAACATTCATCACATAGTCAGTCCAGTGTATATTTAGGATTGTGCGTAGACAGCACTGGTGGAAGCATTCAAGGAGTCATAAGTGGTGGCAATAGGTCACCCATGTTTCAGACCCATGAGACAAAGAGACATGATGACGAAGGGGAAAAAAGTGGAAGGAGGAGAGAGAAAGTGGGACATTTTTAAAGCAGCTGAAAAAAATGGGATGGCAGAAGATTAATTGGGGATGTCCCTGTCATTCTGGAACAGTTGGAGAGTATGTGAAAGGATTGTGGGGGACAAACTGCTGTGTTCTGCAGTGTTTTAAAGCCACAGAGAGGATAACCTGAAAAAAATCTGAGTTGGGATGGAAAAAATGGTCTCGTCCATATAGTCAAAATAATCCGAATGGCATGCGAACGTACAGCGATTCGTTCATACGGACATGCACATAAATACATGTCATTCAGGAGGGGGCAGCCAAATCCACTGCAAAATCCATGTGCATCGTGTCTGGGGCTTTGTCCAGATTTTTTAAAAAAGTTCCATATGACATGCAAATGTGTGATCATTTGAACACTCGCACTTGCACAGATACAAACAGGCAGCGTAATCTGATTGGGTGGACAAGCATGGGGGCGGGGCTAGCAAACAGGGAACGTGCCTGCAGCCGCCATGTTACAGTTTCAGCTAAGTGAGGGTCCGGTAAGTTGATAAAATGGTGGTCTTATATTCTCTTTCCCCCCCCCCTTTTTTTTTTTTGGTAGATATGAACTATCACTTGTGTGCACCATGGGAAACTGTTTTTTTTAAAAAAAAAAATTTGGCAGCAGCAGATTTAAAATCACAACTAAATCACTCGCAGCCACCATCTTGGCTAGGGGGTCATGCAGAGTTTAGGGGGCCTCTTTTGACCACAAAGATGGTCAAAAGATGGCCAATGCGATTTTGGGCTGTATCAATAGAAGTATAGTGTCCAGATCAAGGGAAGTAATAGTGCCACTCTATTCTGCCTTGGTCAGGCCTCACTTAGAATACTGTGTCCAGTTCTGGGCACCACAATTCAGAAAGGATATTGACAAATTGGAGCGTGTCCAGAGAAGGGCAACTAAAATGGTGAAAGGTCTGGAAACGATGCCTTATGAGGAGAGACTTAGGGAGCTGGGTATGTTTAGCCTGGAAAAAAGACGGTTAAGAGGCGATATGATAGCCCTGTTTAAGTATTTGAGGGGATGTAATGCTGAGGATGGAGCAGGCTTGTTTTCTGCTACTCCAGAGACTGGAACACGGAGCAATGGGTGCAAGCTCCAGGAACAGAGATTCCACCTCAACATGAGAAGGAACTTTTTGACAGTAAGAGCTGTTCAGCAGTGGAACACGCTCCCTCGGAGTGTGGTGGGGTCTCCTTCCTTGGAGGTCTTTAAACAGAGGCTGGATGGCCATCTGTCGGGGATACTTTGATCGTGATTTCCTGCATGGCAGGGGGTTGGACTGGATGGCCCTCGTGGTCTCTTCCAACTCTGCAATTCTATGATTCTATGATTCTATGAAGATAGGTTGCATCGTTGTGAATGACTACCTTTTCGGATGTGTTCGTATTCCCACCCGCCTCGTATAGACAAGACTATAATTACAGTTATTTATCTCCAGGTCAAAAAAGATGGGTTTCCTCACAGGATACCCTGTTGGGAGGAATGATAGATCAGTGAGAATTTTGTGCACTTTTCTCATGGTATCTGACATCTTTAACTGTTGCATAGGAATTATTCCATGGAGAAAAACATTTCGGGGGACACACACCCTGTTTTCTGTGCAGTGATGCAATTTGGCACCACCATGGTGGATGGGTGATTATCTTTCCCAGCACAAAGTATGCTTTCCAATGGAGCTTCTTTGTCTGCAGCTACAGATATCTTATTACTCATGAATTATTTTATTTATCAACATATTTATATTCTGCCCCATATGCAAGGTTCTCAGCATGTATAAAATCAATTTAAACAATTTAAACTATGAAGCAGTTTTTTTAAGTACAATCTAAAACATATTCAACTATCTAACAAAACAATTGAAAACATTTAAAATCACATGCATGTACAAAGTGGGCAAATTTAGACACCCCAAAGATTTTAGGGGAAAAATGATCAGAATGTTTCTTAGCTGGAAATGTATCTTTTGTTCTTCTGCCACTCACGACATCCCCATCAACTCACTTCAAAAAACATGAAGTTCTGGGAAACAACAAAGAAAATAAGTCACAATCCAAGTTTTCTCATACAAGTCGAGTCTCTCTTATTCAAAATGCTTGGGGCCAGAGGTATTTTGGATTTTGGAATACTTAGGATTTTGGAATACAGATAGCCCTCTGTATCCATGGGGTACACCATTGAAAATAGCAGGAGTTCCAGTTTAAAATACCATAGAGTTGCCTTGGAGGACCTAGAAAATGTCTAGAGAGGATGCCTTTCTAGGCATTTTCTAGGACGACTCTATGGTATGTGTTCTGTTTTTTGTCCTGCAGATAACTGAAACCGTGGATACGGGGGTCCTACTGTACTTGAAACCACGGATAATAGGGAACCCTATTATTTTCAATGAGATAAATACCTGAATTTGACCAGAGAATTGCATTGGAAGACCTAGAAATGCCTAGACAGAACATATTTTTTCAGATATGGAGAAGTGAAACCGTAGATACTGAATACATGGATACAGGGGTTGACCTGTACTTGCATATACATATTGAGATATTTTGGAGATGAGACCCAGGTCTAAAGAAAAAAATTCATTTATGGTTCATATACACTTTATAAACATAGCCAGAAGGTAATTTTATACACAATATTTGTAAATAATTTGGTGCATGAAACAGTTTGGAATTTATCAGACAAGCCTCTAAAAACATTCTTTTGCCACCGTATTTTACACCATTTTTTGCTAGTAAAAGAACCCAAAATATCAAATGTTGCCATGATTGCATGAAAAAGCAGCTTCGTACTTCCACATTGGGAGGCAAGCATGATCTCGGTGGTTCTTGCAAGTAGATGTGAGCATGCTTAAAAGTCTAAAAACAGCTAAATTAAAAAACAAAACATACACACAAGCACACTTGAAAACTTGCCTGCAACATGGGGAGGTTCATAAAAAGAGCGCACCTAAGCTAGTTTTCCCATTCCCACATGGAAGTGTTCTGGCAGGGATCACCCACTGATGCTGGAACCACGCCAGCAGAACAGGGCACAGTTTCACATGCTCACAATCACAGCCCCCCCAAAAAACCCGCCACATTGGATCTATCGAGAGTTTGACCTGACCATAAAAAAGGATGCCTTTTTTTACCATACATGATCACAAAAGCACATCAAAGTCTGGTATTCACACCCTTTCGTGTTCATTAGGCGTCCTTATGAAGCCTTATTTGACACATCTGATAAAGTCCCTAGCGTACATTGAACCATCAGAAAGCACATAAAATATAAAATTCCCTGCCATGTCAGTGATAAAAAAAAAAGTTGCAGATTGGAATATTTCAGAATTCTGGATAAGGGAGACTCAACCTATACCTGGAGCAGACCTGAGCTAGATTAATATAAAACAGCATAGGCAATTTTCCAGGGAGGGTGGGCAAACTTTGGCCCAGTTCTCAGTGAAGCTGTACAGAGCCATGCTTGGGTTATACACCACCTTGAGAAATGACAACGCAGAAAGAATCACAACCCGGAAACATCACTCAAGGAGACCTTCTGCTGTGCTTCCTGCAACCAGACTTGTTTATCTTGGATTGCCCTTTTTAGTCATCAGCGCGCTTGCAGTGAGCGCAGGATGAATCCCCCCTGAATCTTCGTTTGCGGGTCAGGACTACTTCAGGGCCACAATCTGAGACTGGAGGATGCCTCCCATTGATGATATGGGGTGGGCCCCCGGTGATGTCATTCAGCATGATAGATTAAGCATTAACCATAGATGCTCAAATTATGCAATGCAAGTAACGCAAAGTCTAATGAAATATTTCTCTTCTTGAAAAACACCACCACCACTTTTGCCAGTTTTATTTGCAAACGCTGCTTTTAAGAATAACCAAAGGAAGTATTCCAAGCTCTGCTTTGAAAAGAAAATGTCTGTTATAGATGTTCAAAAGCAACCTGCAGTAATTGGAAGCCCAGAACATGCACAGAGAGAGAGAGTGGGATAGAAGACATTATTTTCAAGGTGATACTGTCACCCTGAGAATCCTTCACTTCATCCTAAGAACTGGAGAAGAGGGGTCATGCCTTTTGATCTGGGAACCCACCCTCCATTTAAAATCCTTGCTGGCAGAAATCTAACACCATCAACAGCTTTCTCCCTGATTCCTGGGCCTTCATCAGTTGAGCTTTGTTTATTTTACTTATTGGACTTTCAACAATAAGCTGCATTGGTTTTCTTTCTTACCTTTTAATGGATACATTTTCAATTGCTTTAATTCTGCTGATAGCTTAGTTGCATTTTTATTTTTATTTTATTTTGCTTTTACTGGGTTTTTTAATTTGTTTTTACTGATTCGTATTTTTATCGTTACTGTTTTAATTTTTATAAGCTATCTTCAATCCCAACGCGAAGGATAAAGTAAGCTATAAACAAATAAAATAACAAAGGAGGAAAGGGAGTTTGTTTTTTTTAAAAAAAATTCTGGTCAAAATTTCATTGGCAAAAGCAACCCCAAGGTGGTGTACATAAACAAACAAAAATCCAATTACATTGTTAATATAACTCAGTTTTGAAATTATCTCCAGATCTACTGGTCAAACAGAAACATTTTACTCCATCACTGAAAAGAATAAACAATTGGTGCCATTCTTATCTCCCTTACCAGAGCATTTGAAATGAGAATGAAGTCTCTTTCATAGATGCACCCTCTGTCTCTCTCAATAATGCCAACTTTTGAAATCTCCTCCTCACAGGAGACAGTAAAGTAAGCTTTCCCAAGTTATAGAACTTGGGGCCATATCATAGAACATAGAACCATAGAGTTGGAAGAGACCACAAGGGCCATCTAGTCCAACCCTCTGCTATGCATGATGATGATGATGATAATCCTCACATGCTAAGGATTTGTTCACCAGGGTGCCGTTTACACGGCAAAATAAATCCTGAAAGAATCTTGATAGTTCCCATGCATTTCGAAGCCACAGCGCCCTTTTCAGAAGGAGGGGGAACGAAAAACCCATAAGTCGTGCAGTATCAGCTTTCGCTAGTTTTCCCGACTTTTTTTGATAAAGTTCACAAAAGCCTTTAGTCTCCCACATGAGTCCATCTGGTTTTTAAGTTCCTGTGAAGAGCTGCTTTTTTGTCCCGACAACATCTAAGGTATGTTTGGTGGGGACTCAAGAAGGGCCTTCTCATCAGTGTTTTCTACTAGGCTATGGACTTCTCTAGCCGCCATCTCAGATTACCTTCTCTATTCTGCTTTGGTCAGACCTCACCTGGAATACTGCCTCCAGTTCTGGGCACCACAATCCAGGAAGGATATTGAGATGCTGGAACGTGTCCAGAGGAGAGAGACCAAAATGGTGAAAGGTCTGGAAGCCATGTTCTGTGAGGAGCAGCTTAGGGAGCTGAGTAAGCTTAGGCTGGAGAAGAGAAGGTTAAGAGGGGACATGATAGCCATGTTTAAATAGTTGAAAGGATGTTATACTGAGGATGGAGCAAGCTTGTTTTCTGCTCTCTAGAGACTAGGATATGGAGCAATGGGTTCAAACTACAGGAAAAGAGACTCCACCTAAACATTAGGCAGAACTTCCTGACAGTAAGAGCTGTTCGGAAGTGGAACACACTGCCTTGTAGTGCGGTGGAGTCTCCTTCTTTGGAAGGAGGCTGGATGGCCATCTGTCGGGAATGATTTGATTGGGTATTCCTGCATGGCAGGGGGTTGGACTGGATGGCCCTTGTGGTCTCTTCCAACTCTATAATTCTCCCACCAAACAAATACTGTACTTTCTAGTCAGACAGGCCTTTGGCCCACAACTTGTTAAGGCCAATGTAAATAACCTGCTGGTAGGTTACCTCAAGGGTACGCAACTTCCCAGGGTTTGGAGCCACACTGACCCACAGAGAGTGTAGCAACCGTAGCACATCTATCCACCATAGTTGCTAGTGCGGCTCTCTTTAAGAGTTTAGGCATACCATTCATTCCTATTTGTGGACTTACCTTCTCGCTCCCTACATTGGTTAGGCTGAAGTTACTCTCCAATTCTTTGTCCTCCATTTTTCAGCCCTTCAGCTCGCTCTTGCTCTGTGTGTGTGTGTGTGTGTGTGTGTCTGTCTGTCTGTCTGTCTGTCTGTCTGTCTGTGTTTGGAGAGCACATGTTGTCACATGGAGACACCAGCCTTCTGGCACTAACCTGAGGGAGCTGCAGGGATGCAGCTGACAGGCCCTTCTTTCACTCTGAGACATGGACTAGGTCCAGTCTAATAGTGGTGATGTTGGCAGCCCTTGCTCCTGTCCCTAGTGCTAGGCGGAGTGGGCTCTGTGGAGGGAGAGGCAGAGGACACTGCGTTGTGACTGCTGCTCGCAGAGTCCCGGGTTAGTTCTGTGTCTTTTGATTCTTTTGAGCTTGGTGGAAGAGCCTGCCTCTTGCAGCTTTTTGCTTTCTTTCTCCAACCGCTGATAATCGAATCAGCGCATATGGGGATGCTACTGTACTACTTCTCATATTCCTCAAAAGAGAGACTTTGCAGGGTCATGCCCTCCTGCAGCACCTTGGAGAGTTGTACCCTCACCCCACACCATGCACACAAACTCTGTGTCTCCCATGCCCACCTCTGAGATATATATATATATATATATATATATATATATATATTTCTCTTGGGTATGTTGCCTTTCCCAGTGTGCTGGTTGGCTGCTCAGGAAACATACCCAACCAATCACCACCCACATGCAAATTCCCTCTCCACCTCACAATCCACTACTGCCACTTAGTTGATGGCCCAGATTGGGACCCAGACAGTCAACTGGTGACGGTTGTGGCACTATTCAGACAGTCAACTGGTGGCAGTAGCAGCAGCAGAGGGATGCAGTCTGCCTGCGATGGGACCCAGGCAAACAACTGTCAGTGGCGGCGGCAGCAGGGCAACAGAGTGAGTCACCTTCAGCAATTCCAGAAAAAGTGTAGAATGCTGAGAAGGGGGAGGAGGAATTTAAAAATCCACTGGCCTACCTTACAGGGTTGTCATGAGGTCTACTGTGTGTTTTGGGGGGAGTTTTTTTACTGGTGTATGTTACGCTGGGTACAGCTAGTTTTTAATATTTTTAAACTACTTTTTAAAACTAAAAAATGGCCCCTAGACCCCTAAGGGACTGGACGATTTTGCCATGTCTCCCCATGTTTTAGGTCCAAGGTAGACTTTTTTGAGATGCTTGTTTGTATGATTTTATTGATGTGCTTTTCCTGTCCTGTTTTTATCATTTTCAAACATCTCTGTAGGTCAGTGCTGTTTTATTATATTTGCATTGGATTTGTTCTTGATGCTGTCATGAGCAGCCTTTGCTGGAATGTCAGGAGACAAATTTACAGAACTATTAAATTAAATAATATGATGCATTTTTGAAACTCATTGGAAAGGAAGAAATATCCTGGCAGTAGAAATACATGGGTAAGAAATCTCTTCAGAAATGTATTGTACAAATGAAGGTGCTTTGCTCTGTAGCTCTGCCTAGCCCAGTGTTGTCCATTCTGACATAGCCTGGAAAAATGTATTTGCTTGGACTGCAGCCCTCAGAATCCCCAATGACCCTGATCATTTAGAGATCCTGAGAGCTGTAGTTCAAAATAGTAATTTCTCCAAGCTCAGGTTCTGGCTAACAGTGGTTCTCTAAGGTCCAAGAGAGGGTTTTGCCCCTCAAATCTGGAAGGAATTGACCTGGAACATTCTAGAACTCTTCACCCATCTAACTATCTATCTATATAATTCTCTTGGGTATGTTGCCTTTCCCAGTGCGCTGACTGGCTGCTCAGAAAACACACCCAACCCATCACCACCGGCATGCAAATTCCCTCTCCACCTCACAATGCAGTCCTGTTGCTCAGTCTGTGGCCCAGATTCCTGCCACTGAATCTGTGCCCAGATTGGGACCCAGACAGTCAACTGACGGAGGTGATGGGCCCGGAGGTGATGGGCCACCTGCAACGGGACCCAGGCATTAAACTGGCAGTCAATTGGTGGTGATAGCAGAGCGAGTCACGCTCAGCAATTCTGGGGAAAGTGTGGAATGGTGAGAAGGGGGAGGAGGAATTTAAATCCACTGGCCTACCTTACGGGGCTGTTGTAAGTTCTACCTGGCATTTTGAGGGGGAGTTTTTTAATGGCATGTGGTACACTGGGTCCAGCTAGTATTGAAGACAGATGCTACTGGGCTCCACCCCTTTTCTAACAGGCCCTACTTCTTATACTCCAAAACTCCACCCCTTGGAAGCTCCATATTTGAGCCTTATATGACCCAGCTACCATACCTGGGTTCCAAAAATGATTTGTGGAAGGCATAGCTGAAAGCAGCAGCCACGTTGGCAGGAAGGGGTAGGGTTAGGAATTCTCCAGAATGAGAGTTGAGTTCTTCTTGTGTGTGTATGTTCCTTCAGGTCACCTGTCATGGTGACCCCATGGATTTCATAGGGTTTTGTTAGACAAGGGGAATCCTCAGAAGTGGTTTTGCCAGTTGCTTCCTCTGAAATAGAGGCTAAAGCAGCTGGGTTTCCTGAGATGTCCTTTTGGGTTTGGGGAAGGTTCTTCTCTTTGGACTGCCACTCCCAGAATCCCCCAGCCAGCTGGGGAATCTGGGAATGGCAGTCCAAAAACCCCCCTACCTTTTCCCATGCTCTGAAAGTTCAGATGGGATCTGGTGTCTTTAACGTATTTGTCATACTGAGGATGGAGCATGTTGGGGGATGATAGGACACTCAATCCCCAACAGAAGCCAAAAATATCCCAGCAGATATTGGCAATTCCTTGGCCTCAGCTAGCATGACTTAGCAGTTGTTTGGCCATTTTCTATGGAGTTCAGTCTCTAACTCCCGACAGAGCAAGCTTGTTTTCTGCTGCTCCAGAGACTACAGAGATTTTCAGACGCCTCTTTCAGCCTCTTGCTGCGCAAGCAGCCTCCAGAGCAGTAACAAGGCTGCTGCGCAGCAAGGGGTCCATTTTGGACGATGCAGTTTCTCTCTCGGCGTCGTCCGTGACTGTTGCGGCTAGCATTGGAGGCAGCCGCGCTGTTTTTCACTCATGGAAGTTGTCCGTGAGTAAAAAATGGTGTGGCCGCCTCCAATGCTAGCCGCAACAGTCACGGACGCCACCGAGAGAGAAATGGCGTCGTCCAAAATGGACCCCTTGCCACGCAGCAGCCTCGTTACTGCTCCGGAGGCTGCTTGCGCAGCAAGAGGCTGAAAGAGGCATCTGAAAATCTCCTAGGACACAGAGCAATGGGTTCAAGCTAGAGGAAAAGAGATTCCTCCTAAACATTAGGAAGAACTTCCTGACAATAAGAGCTGTTTGGACGTGGAATATACTGCCCTTCTTTGGAGGATTTTAAACAGAGGCTGGATGGCCATCTGTCGGGAATGATTTGATTGTGTATTCCTACATGGCAGGGGGTTGGACTGGATGGCCCTTGTGGTCTCTTCCAACTCTATGATTGTATAGGCCCTGTGTGTGTCTTCGTGCCTTCAGGTCACCTATCAATTTATGGTGGTCCCACAAATTTCAGAGGGTTTTCTTAGGCAAAGAATCCTCAGAGGTGGTTTTCTCCAGTTCCTTCCTCTGAAATAGAGCCTCCAGCTCCAGCCCCCCACCTCAGGCAAACAGATAGCCTCAAAATTAATCTGCAAGCTATCACTGCAAAAGGCAAGCAGCAGAGACCACCTTGGCACTGTTCATCCATGAAAAAGCATCACTAGCCAAAAGTCCTGGCTGAGGTACAAGAAAGCCTTTTCTACATTTCTTTGAAATTATTAGGGCAAATTATACTTGAATAATTAGTTTAGGAATTATTCAGAAAGGGACTGAAGACAAGTAGAGTGAAAACATTGTCTCTAATAAAGCTTTTTGTTCATAGACACAGACACACTGTGTACCATTCTGGTGGCCCTGACATAAAAGCAATCTTCCTATGACAACCTTAACAAATGTATTGCTGCTAATATTATTGCAGCCTTGTGTTAGGATGTGTTCCACCTAATTTCTGTGCCCCATGGTGGGTATAAATGCTTACCCGTTAAGAACCACTAGGCAATATGGATGTGCTATAGACCAAGGCCTGGTTAGTGCAGTATGGCCCCTGTATCCACGGGACCTGTATCCACGGATTCACTTACCTGCATCTAAAAAAATATCGTCTCCCTAGGCATTTTCTAGATCTTCCAGCACGACTCTATGGTATGCTTATGCCTGTCCTCCATAAACCATTTGAGAAGAGCTTCTCTATGTGAGATGCTCCAACTCTTCCAACATGATGTAATATTCTTTCTCTTCTTACCTTTCTTCAACAAGAGAAACCTGGGTTGAGCTTGCACAAGAACTAGTGAGTAAAACTACTTTTATGTACCTTACAAAGAGGACCAAGGTCAAATCAACACTAGACACATACTCCAATTTGAAATGGGATTATTTGCCAAGGCTCCTTCCTATGGAATCCTGGGATTTGTACTTTGGTGAGACACCAGCACTCTCTGGCAGAAAAGGCTAAAGACCTTGTAAAACTACAAATCCCAGGATTCCACAGGAAAGAGCCATGGGCAGGGAGGGCGGGCTAAGGGCAGGGACCCACAATCTTGAGTAAACCTTGCCAGCTCCTAGGCAAGGGCTTCCTTGGCCACTGTTCATGCTTCTTGTTCACTTACCAGGAGGAATGCTGCAGCCAGAAGGCAAGCAACCTCTTCACTGCTCAGATCCATAGCAACTGCCAAAGAGAAAGGTGTGATTTGCAGCAGATCAGAGCCCTCCTGAATCCTGGATCCCTGTTCACCCCTTCAGTTAGGGTTAACCCTGACTGGTTTTGTCCCCAAAATTCCAGCCCCTCCAGTTAAAGATGATGGCCAGTATTCTCTATCAGCTACTTAGTTACATATACTTAACTAAGTTACTTCTTCTGGCCTGATCACCCACCTACCACATACACACATAGAACCTGCCCCAGTCACCAGCAGAATGGACCTCCTTCTCCCTACACAACTTCTACCTAGATGTACTCATCTGTAACTGCTCCATATTCAGGACGGCTACTTAGAGGCTTATTGCACACCGAATTAAATCAGTGGGGCAGCCTGAAGGTTCAGCTTTCCATGCTACCCTACTGCATGTCTTCATCATTCTTCCTGTGTTCTGCTGTTTGGGTCCCATAGGAGACCGAGCTAAAAACACATATTTTTGCTAATGGGTTTTTTCCAGTTAGCAAAAAGATACGGTTTTACCTTGATCTCCCATGGGACCAGAATGGAAAAACAGCGATGTCATGCAGTAAGGCAGCATGGAAGATGGAACCTTCTGGCTGCCCTGCCACTTTAATTCGGCATGTGATAAGTGTCATAGTCACAACCATGACACTATTGCCAATAATTGTCCACCCCCAACCTTCTTTACTGGGCATCAGCTGGATGGGGAGAAGGACTTCCATTCAATTGGCTATCAGAGCATGGTGCATGAGTATCCTTAGTTAAATAAACTTAGGACTTTATCAGACACATCAAATACGGCATCATAACGAAGCCCAATTAATGCGAAAGGATGTGCATATCAGATGACGCCATCCTTTTGCAATTTTATATTGTGAAAAAACCATTCTTTTTTATTGATGGGCCAATTCGTCAATAGATCTCCCGTGGTGCTTTCTTGCCAGCATTGACAGTGTTTGAAACTACGTGCCATTGTGATCACGTGAAATAAAGCATCAATGACAGAACACTTCCAGGAGAGATCATGAAAACCAGGTAAGGGACACTCTTTTTATGAACCTCTCTGGTTCACTTTTAAGTTTAAAAGTGTTTTTCTGTGCTTGTGTCTACATTTTGTGTCTTTTTTGTCTATGTTTTTAAAGTTACCGCACTTGTGTCTTCTCACAAGAATCGGCAAGATCTCGAACTAGGAAGTAAATGGAGCTCCAGGTAAGGCCTGATAGGAAGGGTTCTTTTGCCAGCAGAAAAATGGTTTAAAGTATGCCAGCAAAATAATGTTTGAGGAGGAGGCTTTGTCTGATAAAGTCATTAGTTAATGGGATCTTGTAGCACCTTTGAGACTGAGAGAAAGAAGTTGTTAGCATAAGCTTTCATAGACTTAAGTGCATCCACAGATGCATGGAGTGAAGTGGCTAGGGACAGACCCTTATGAGCAGGCTATGTGAATAGCCGTAGAAATGGAAAACTTGTGGGTACGGTGAGGAGGCAACAAGTTCAGTTTTAATTATGGCTGTTAAAGCATGGTCTCTAAATTAAGTTCATCTTGATGTAACCTTCATTTGACTGAAACTGGGCTCCTAGTTTTCATGTAAAAACAGCACAATCTTATCCCTATTTACTCAGAGATAGGTCTGCCCGTGTTCAATGGGGCTTATTCCCACCTAAAGGTTTCCTAAGGATGATAACCCATATTTAGAAGCCAAGCATAATGAAAGGGGTAGAGCTGATACAAACAGTGGAGGCTGGTGACTTCCAAGTCAGTGAGCTGCTGAATCCATTCTGGTTTTTAGTGTGAACTTTAAAGGTGCTGAACCTTATCTTTTGAAGACAGGTTACAGCCCCTTGGAGAGGTCCTTACAAGCAGTGGTTGTCAAACTTTGATCCTCCAGGTTTAGTCCCTTAGGACTTTAGCTTCCAGAATCTTTAATCATTGTCCAAACTGGCTGGCTGGGGCTTCTGGGAGTTGAAGTCCAAAAACACCTGGATGTCCAAAGTTTGACAAAGTTCAGTCTCAAACACAGAGCAGATTCAGTGCCCCACTGCCAGGGATGCAACCAGCTGCCAGGAGATAGCAGGATAGACACACATCAAAGGGTGAAAATAGAGGAAAACAGACCATTTATGAGCTGGAAATCTCTGTCTGGTGCTTGCAACATAATATTAATCAGAGCCTGAGAAAGGTGACTTCCCTGGGAGCTAAGAGTTAGGGGGAAAGATAGGTTTTAAAGCCCATTTTGCTGTTTGATTGACAGGAGAGTCAGACACAAGGTGAGTTGAGCAGCTTTTTGAGTCTGGCTGGTGGTGGGAAAGGTGGATTGTCACTAAGGTGTTGATGCAAGCTTACACTGCAACCCTTTGTCCCATATTATTGGGAGTGAACCCCACTGGACTCAATGGAACTGGCTTCTGAGTAGACAGGAATAGAGTCACAAGTTCAGTGGATTTGCACCTACTGTACATCAAGTACCTATTTGCTTCCAATTTACTCTGGAAAGACACAAAGCAAATTGTACAAATGCAGAGCAAATCCCTTTTATTGGAAGGAAATGAAATCCTTTTGCATGGCCCCTGGGGAATTGAGAAAGACTTAACAGAATATTTAATCTCATAATGTTTAGTTCCAGAGAGGCAACTGTGCCTAGCGGTAACATCTTAAAACCTAACAGCTTTATTTGTCACATGCTTTTAGAGCAAGAGTGGGCAACTGCTAATAATTATAATAATAATGCAATTATAAAAATAATGATAATAATTTATATCCCACTTTTCCCCAGTTTGGGACTCAGGCAATTTGCAAGAGTTAAGACAAACATAGCTAAAACTTCACAACGTACAATAATTAAAAATGCAATTGAACTGTCAAAAAAGTAAAACTTGTTAAAAGAAAAATAAAATAAAAGGAAAACAGCAAACGAAAGATCCAACACATTTGCAACAGCCTATCCCTTTCAGCAATCAGCCACATCACACTGCTGACATGTTCAGCTTGTGGTCCACTAAGACTCCAAGATACCTTTGTCATGTACTGCCATCAAGCCTACATGACATGTCTGCTGTAACCAAAACCACATGGGATGCAAGAGCTGCTACGGCTATTGGATGTATTTTGTCACCTGTCTGGTCACCAACATTTGTTTTACATTTTTCCTCTGATTCTGGGTTGCCATGCTACCAACTCAGCCTTCTTGTATGCCTTCAAATCATTTCTGTCTTATGGTGGCCTAAGGCAAATCTATTACAGGATTTTCTTGGAAACACTTTTTCAGAGGGGGCTTGCCTTTGCCTTCCTCTGAGGCTGAGAGAGTGTGACTTGCCCAAGGTCCCTGGTGGGTTTCCATCGCTGAGCAGGGATTCAAACCCAGGGCTTGTCTACACTGGGGGTAAAAATCCAGTTGAAATTTGGACTACTTTGGCCCGGAGCTGCAGCACATGAAATTCAGAGTACAGTAGGACCCCTGTATCCACTGAGGATTGGTTCGTGTGTGTTTGTGTGTGTGTGTGGATACCGAAAACTGTGTATAATAGTGAATGCCATTGAAAATAATGGGATTTCTGGTTTAAAATACCATAGAGTTGCTTTGGAGGACCTAGAAAATGACTAGAGAGGACACGTTTTCTAGGAAAACTCTATGGTAGGTGTGCTGTTTTGTGTCCTGTGGATAACTGAATCAGTGCATACTGAATTAATAGATACGGGGGTCCTACTGTACTTTGGCCCAGATCTAAGCACCACACCTTAGCTGCATTCGGATTTTCACCCCCCAGTGAAGATGCAGGTCTGTCGCTGCTGCTAGCCAGCCATCTCCATGGTGCTGCTGCCACTGGCGTTGGCTGGAAGAGCAACAAGGCTTTGCCTTTCTGGTGCATTATCACCTGCTCTGAGGTCAGAACGGGTGGCCAGCCCCACCATCGTCCACTCTGAGCTATCTGAAAGCAAAGCCCCAGCACTGCCTGGGTCCTGTTGCAGGTGGCCCATCGCTGCCACCACCACTGCCAGTTGACTGTCTGGGTCCCAATCTGGGCCACAGACTGAGTGGCAAGAGTGGATTGTGAGGTGGAAAGGGAAATTGCATGTGGGTGGTGATTGGTTGGGTGTGTTTCCTGAGCAGCCAATCAGCACACTGGGAAAGGCAACATACCCAAGAGAATTACAGATAGATAGATAGATAAAACTCTTGGGTATACACAATAGCCTTAGGTATGTAGGCATGTTTACCTCTTGGGTATGTACAATGGGCTTAGGTAAGTTGCCTCTTTCAGTGTGCTGATTGGTCACTTAGGATTCCTCCTGCCACTCCCTCAGCCAATCATCACCCACATGCAAATTCCGTCTCCACCTCACAATCCACTCCTGCCACTCATGGCCAATCTGCATAATGGGAGTGACCAAACAATGTGCTACAGTGTTGGCTATAGTTACTAAGGCTGCAGGCCTTTCCAGTTCACCAGTGTCTCAGGGTTGCACAGTTCCCATAGAACACCGCTGCTGCTGCTGCTGCAACAGGACCCAGGCAGTCAACTGGCAGTAGCAGCAAGGCAGCAGAGCAAATCACCCTCAGTAATTCTGAGAAAAGTTTGGAATGCTGAGAAAGGGAAGGAGGCCTACCTTACAGGGTTGTTGTGAGGTCTACCAGGTGTTTTGGGGGGAGTTTTTCAATGGCATATGGTACACTGGGTCCAGCTAGTTTACCTGGATTGCCTTCCTGGCCTTTTCCACAATTAACTGAGCCACAAGTACTTCTGGCCCACCTCTTCCCTCTTGCCTGGTCTGTTTTTGTGACATCACAAGGGCGCATCCTGATCACATCAAAAAGATGCAGCCCAATGACATCACACGGACCTGCTCCCTGGTCCCATATTTTGGCCCTGAACATTCTTAGGGGCCGAAATCCTATTGTTCATCTCAACTAGAATAGAGCCATTACATCAGCTGGATTTTCCCTATCTACTGACTCACCTTTCAACAGTTAATTCAATGGATTTACAGTAGTTGGGACTAACCAACTGGATGCCAGCCAGAATGGGATACAGCTGGCCTGGCAATGTTGGCCATATCTAGAGATGTAAAAAAATTAGAAAATATTCAAAAAAATATGGTAGAAAAATGAATTTCTCGTGTGTCAGGGAATCTATCGAGGGGAATCCTTGACAGATCAAAAGCTTGGCAGTTTGAGGCTTATTCTGTGAGGGGAAAAAATGCACTTGCTATGCAGAAAACAGCATTTCTGAGCAAAAAAATGCTGTTTTCTGTACAGGAAACTCATTTTCTATGTAGGAAACCTGAGGCAAGTCTAGATTGACACATGGCAGGTCTGGGTTATGTTAAAAATTAGTTGATACGGGCCTCAGAAAAATGCTGCTTTTCTGCTCAAGAAACTTGTGTTCTGCATAGTAAACCTGTTGTTTTCTTCACAGAAAGGTGATTTTTTTCTTTTTCTTTTTTACAGAATATGCCCCAAACTGTGAATTGTCTTGAGAAACTGTAGTTTTCTATTACTTTCTCACAATGGGAGAAAAAATGTAGAATTATTCATTCTTGCCCATGAGAACATTTACAATTTACATCCCTAAAATATCTCTCATATCCCAGACACAGGAGAATCCAGGTATGTGGAGGAAGAAAATAATTTTTGGAACTTCCTTTAAACTTCTTTAAAAACAAGTTAGTGTGTTTATGCAGGCAGGAGTGAAGCCTCCTTTCAGCACAGCTAGAAGGCTGCACACTGAAGTGTGGTGAAGGTTAGTGGCTCCAATGTCGGGGGGGGTGAACCCGCTTTGGGTTTTAGTCCAGAATTTGAAGGATCTATCCAAAGTGCTAAACCCTTTATTCAAAATAGGGTCAGCACATGGCTAGCTTCTTTAAAGTTCAGACTAAAAACCAGAGCAAATTCACAAATTAGAACCACCCACCTCTGAAAACACTATTTGTATTTTGCTAGAAATAGATACCAGAATATCACAGCAGTAACAGTAACAGTAAAGAGGAAGCTTATGTTTGAGATGACTAGGTACAAACAGTCGGATTATGATGCTTGAAGGCAGGAAAAATAGAGGCTTTCTCCTACCAAAATCCACTCCAAAGGTCTCATGATCCATGTTCAAGGCTTCATTGAAACCTGGCCATTTCTTCCAAATAGTGGCCACCACACTGTCTGTGGAGGAGAGAACCTGGATAGAGGAACAGATAGGTCATGCCATTAGCTTAACAAAGAAGTATCTCCTTTTCAGTTTTCTGAACACTACGCTGAGCTAAAACACATACGCACATATGCCAATGCATATGGCTTAGAAGAATCCTGAGTCCAAACTCATATTTGCGCTTGTCTACAAGGGCTGTTTACCCCAGCTTTTCCCTGTCTAGTAGCCCTGCAGTCCAAATGATGCAGGATTTTTGACCTGTTTCACCACTGGCCAGTCCAGATTATGCCTGAGGCAAAGCTGGGGGGGGGGAGCCTGTTAAAATTGTTTAATTAAACACCCGGGGGAAAAAAAAAACAAACAAAAAAACCTTTCATGCAGGAAAGCCCAGATTAGACCAGCACGGGAACTTAGAGTCCATACATGCATGCCAGTCCATATAGCTGGACCCCAACACTGCTAGAGTCGCTCTGCAACCAGGAAGGAGGCCTCTAGCATGTGATCAAGGTTCCCTGCATGTGAACAGCCTTGATCATATGCTAAGGCTTCAGGGGGAGCGATGCACAACAGCAGGGGAAGTGTCCGCTGATGCCAGCTAGCATGTCCATGCAGACCGCTTCCTGTTTCGTCTAGGTAACAGGGAGGAAATGGGCCATATCTTGGGCCAGAATATGCTGGTGGGAAGCCAGCATATTCTGGCACATCTAGATTGACACAGGGCAGGTCTGGCTTATATTAAAAATTAGTTGATATGGGCCACATTAAGTTAAAAGCAAAATGGGAAGCTTTTCTATCTCATTATCCAAAAAATAAATAAATAAATATGATCATTCATACAATCATAGACTCTTAGAGATAGAAGGGACCACAAGGGCCATCTAGTCCAACCCCCTGCCATGCAGGAATGTGCAACTAAAGCACTCCAAAAGGTGCCCACCCAATCTCTCTTTAAAGACCTCAAAGAAGGAGAGTCCTCCACCCTATGAAGCAATCTATTCCATGGCTGAATTGTTTTTAATGCATTGGCTGGCATCCTGTTAGTGACATATGCTGGTGTAATACTAGCTTGTGTATTTTTTTGTTGTTGCGCACGCACATACACACACCACCTCCTCAAAACATAGCTTGAGCCACATCCCTGACATGCAGTGGCCAGTGGAGAGGGTGGAGGAGTATCCAGCTATGGTCCTATCGCTGGACACACAATGATGATGTCATTCTCCATCCCAGGACCTTCCAGAAGATGCCTTTGTTGCTGTGCACCCAGCTATAGGAACAGGCACTTCTCTGACACACATGCTCTCCAATGGTAACTACATGGTTGTGTTGGGAGGGCATAGGTGAGAGGTGAGCCCTGTGGGAGGAGAGATGAAGCAAAGTTTCCCTGGACAGAAATTTATGCTCTGTCATGGCCATTATGTTCAAGCTCTGAGGAGTGAATCAGACCTTGAGGTAGGTTTATAAAGGCCTCTTTCACTTGCTCTTATGTGATCATATGAAGCCAGTGGGCAAATTGGGATGATGGTGCTGGCTGAGTTTCTAGATAAGATTCTAGATGGGAATGTGTGTCTCTCTCCATCCTAGTCCTACACGTAAACTACAATACCACGTTGGCTCCATTGTTGTGTGCCTTTGAGTCAACTCTGACTTAGGGTGTTTCTTGACAAGATTTGTTCAGGGGTTTGTTTGTTTGTTTTTGGCATTGTCTTCCTCTGAGGCTGAGAGAGTCTGACTTGCCCAATGGCTGAGTGTGGATTTGAACCCTGATCTGCCAAAGTCCAACCTTCAAACCACTACACCATGCTGGTTTCATTTCAAGTCAACTCCAACATATGGCAACCCTATCATAGGTTTGCAATTGCCAACTTCAAAGGCTGAGAGCATGTGACTGGCTCAAGGTCAGCCAGTAGGATTCTATGGCTTAGCAGGGCTTCGAACCCTGGTTTCCTAGAGTCCTAGTCCAACACTCAAACCACTACACCACGCTGGGCCTAGTCAGGATTTATGCCCATGTTAAGTTTGAAGATTTTATTTTTCAGGAAGAAAAAAGTGTAAGGGTTCCATTGGACAGGCTGACATTCAAAATTCATCAAGTTTTAAAGCAGACTTTTAAAAGTATCCTTCCCAAGTTAGCCAAATGCTAACTTTCAAAACATCTGAAATTTGGAGCCAGTGTGGTACTATGCTTCACGTATTGGACTTTAATTTAATTTTAATTTATTTTTAAATTTAATTAGGTATTTATACCCCACTCTTCAGCCACAAAGGCTATCAGAGCAGCTTACAAATTGTTAAGCAATAGCAATTTTACACATCTACACTGCATTAAGCAGTTTCCAATGTGTATTATCTAATTGCCCCCACAAGCCAGGTACTCATTTTACCAACCTACGAAAGGATGGAAGGCTGAGTGACCCTTGGAGCTCTCTGGGATCAAACTTGCAACATGGTGACTTGCAGTTCTGGCATTTAACCACTGTGCCACCAGGGATCCTTTAAACAGGGGAGACCCGGGTTGAGGCCTCCACTCAACCATCATGTTCTTCTGCATAACTTTGAGCCAGTCAGCATCCCTCAGCCTGACCTACCTCAGAGGATTCTTGTGAAGATAAAGTCAAAAACCATGTAGGCCAATTTTCTGCAACCTAACACCTCCCAAATGTGTTGGACTACAAATCCTACCCTCCCTTCCTATTATTAACATGATCTGTGTGATGGGTGTTGTAATCTAACACATCCAAAAGGGACTGGCTTGAGAGAAGGCTGATGTAGGCCATTCTGTATTCATATAATCATAGAACTGTTAGAGACCACAAGGCCATCCAGTCCAATTCCATTCTGCCATGGATGAATAAACCATCAAAGCTTTCCTGGCAGATGGCCATCCAGCCTCCGTTTAAAAACCTCCAAAGAAGGTTCCTTGGAACCTCTCCTTGGAGAAGAGATAGGATTTTTAAAAGTAACAAATAAATAAATGCAACAGATTCTGAACTGTGGAGAAATTTCACTCCCGTTGTTGTTCAGTCTCCTGTTGGAAAGTCTCCTCACAGGCAAAGCAGTGTGTCTTTTCCTTCCACCAGGCAGTAGCTTTGTATTAGTTGCACTGTCTCTTTTGTTTTTTTCTTACCTGGAATTCCTGTTCAGAGAAGCAACGGTTGGTAGCCCAGGACCCACAGATCTTCATAGTTCCCAAACCTTGGGCATCACACACCTCCAGGAGATGGGAGAACATTCGGCACCTACATTGATCACAGGGAGTACTTTCTTTGGGGAGGCATGGGGATTGGATTGGGGGGGAGATAAATTGAGGGGCAGCTGTGGAATCTGCTCCTTTGAGGAGGGGGATTGGTGGCAAATCCATTTGTAATTCACTCTCATTCCTTCTGCAGCTGCTTTGAGTTGAACAGGAGCTCTTATGGTGCTAAAGATCTGAAGGGATCGCAATCAGCACCAGGAGAATCAGAGAATCATAAGTTTAAAGTTGTATTCCTTCAGAGGAAGACTGACAGATCACCTTCCATTCGAATTCCACTAGGATTATTTTCACTATTTAGGCAACCCCTCTATGAACTACAACAGAGGCAACATCTGATACAAAATATATGCCTGTGACTTTAACATTGTCACTTTTCTTCTCCTGTATGATTTTTTAAACATTTTTTTGTCTGATGAAGAAGCCAATGGAGCTTTGAAAGTTTGCATGAAGTATTTTGTGCATTTGGGTTGGCCAATAAAGGTATTGCTCTTTTGGGGGGAAAAAATTGGGAGTTGGCAGAGATCAATAAACTTTCTAGATTACTGAAAGAAAAATAATTTGATAACTTTTTGAAAGATTGGGATTGAAAGATTGGTAAGATGCAGAAATCTGATAGAAGCAAAAGTGGCTAGAAATAGAGACCTGGGCGATCAGCCCACTGGAGCTTCAGCTGCTCTGAATTTTAGTCTGAACTGAACCTTCAAGAAGCTATCCAAGGTGCTGAACAAAAACCAGGTCACCTCCCACCCCACTCATATTCATGGAACCAATATCCATGGTTCCAGTTATCCATGGAACACAAAATAGGGACACATACCATAGTGTCATCCAGGAAAATGCCTAGAGCGGCCTCCTCTCTAGGCATCTTCTATGTCCTCCAATGCAACTCTATGGTTGTCTGTACAGGGAGTCCTTTATTTTAATAGGGTTTGCTATTATCCACAGTTTCACTTACATGCAGTAAGTCCAGGAACATATCTCCTGTGGATACAGGGGTGACTTGTAGGCTCAGGATCATCTTGGGCAGTCACTTTAATGCTTCCACAAACATGGAAGTCACCAGCTGCTCAGCCTCATTGGCACCCCTTCCGTTGCCCTTCTGCCTTCAAGTCCCATGGGTGATACTGTCCTACTGTTGATGGAGGCCTCAGTTCTGTTGTTAGCCTTTACTAGAGTAGACCCATTGGATCAAGTGGATTTACATACATCATGACTCACCATTTGACACTTAACTGAATGGGTCTACTCCGGTTGGGGCTAACCAACAGGATGCTAGCCAGAGGGTTCAATCACCAGTCCTGTTAGCTGCTAGACATGGGAAGGAGGGTGCCATCTTGTTCTCTTGTCTTGCCTCAGACAGCAAAACATCTATCTTGGGGTAGCCCAGGGCTAGCAATTGTAACTTCTTTTAAGACATGGAAGTGCAATGACAGTCAAATAATAAAGCAAAGACAGCACATCAACAGAAAGTAATAAAATACAACAGCTGGTTGGGACAAACAATGACCCTGCAGTGTATTAGTTACAGTGAGCATAACTAGGCAGTTTATCAGGCCAAAAATGTATCTATATAAAGCCTGTCCCATAAAATGTTATCCCCCTAAAACTCATTGGGATGAAATGTGAGCTAAGCCCAGCCAAACCTGCCTGTGATCTAAGCCACATGCCTTCCTCTGGGACATTATATTGAGACTAGACTGTGAAAAAGAGTCACAAAACCCAGGAGACAGAGAGAGAGAGAGACAGAGAGAAATAAATTTGGGACTGCTTCTGGATTAACCAGCAGCCCTCAGAGAAATTATACATAGCATACTTGGTCTATGACCGTAATATCATCATCAATATACATAGACTCTAAGAAAGATGGTTCATCCTATTCGATAGCAACCACTGAAGCTATCTTAAAAGATAAGGGACAGTCTAGATGAACTCTAAAGCCTTTAACTCATGAAAGCACCAAAAATAATCCCCACCAAGAGACAGACTGATTAACACATAGGATTGGGATACATGTAGTAAACAATAATAACAATAAATAAACCAATTTTAATAGTCACTTATTAATACTTAATACTTCAGCTACTTAGGTACGTATGTGTAACTAAGAAATGTCTCAAGGCCCAACCCCTCCCCAAACTCAAACACCAGGGATGATGGTGTTTCCAGCCCCCTCTCACCAGCAATTGACTCTGTGACAAGGAATTGTAGCAAGGCTCCTGCTGATTGTCACAGCCTCACTTGCATGACTGGGGACAGGAAATACCATCCTTCTTGTGACTGATTGGCAGCTGAACAGGTGGGTTCAGGGGTGCATTTTCATAGTCCTGCAGTAAGACTACATAGTCTTACTTAATACAGAGCAGATACAGATCTGTAATTCTAGGTTACGAATCCATAAGTGCAATTCAGAATGCCAGCCAGTAGGATTTTTTTTAAGAAAAACTAATAGCAATCGTAAAATACAATGCAACTGCAAAAAGTACAAAATTGCAACAACCCACTGCAGCAGAGGTAGATCTAGCACAATTTAATACATATAAAGAACTAAAACAACCTCAAAACTGACAAATAAAAGTATATAACAACCAAACAATATATACAAAAGAACCAAATATGTTTCAACTTAACATAGGAAATTATCAGACGCTTGAAAAAAGCCCCAAAAGAGCTTGCAAGAACAACGTCACTGTGCCGGGAACAGGTCCCATTTCCACACGAGTCATCATCCTAGCATGCTTGCTCCTTCCTCCATGCTGATGTGCTGAAAAAGGCCATGTTTTTCATTAGTGGAAGTTTCTGCTAATGAAAAGCAGCACCTTTTTTGTTGCATCAGCAATGGAGGGAGGATGGAGCAAGCACGTGAGAAGGAGGACATCGTGCGATGCCAGGACCTGTTCCCAGTACAGTGGCATCATTCTCACTAGCTCCTTTGGGGCTTTTTCAAATGTCTGATAATCTCCATATTCTTCAGTGGCATCTCTTTTGTTACACTGCAAGTATAAAACAACCACAGTAGAAATACTGAGAACCACACCTATGGGACACATAAACAAAATTATTTTGTCCCACATAAACATTAAAAGTCCCTGCTTTGGTTCTTTGTAAATGACAACAAGAACAATAATAGAAGAAGAAGAAAGAAGGAAGAAGGTGAGAAATTTGTTGTATGATAGATAGATAGGCTGGAATCCAATTGGTTTCTTACACATGTATAGAAATCATGTTGAATATTTTTGTCTTATGCAGAATGGCTGCATTTAACATTTGTGGAAGCAGAGTTGCACATATGGTGCTATTTCACAAAAAGATGTGCAATGCACACAGAAGTGTATTGCGTATGGACTCACATTGTGCATGGATACACATGTACATTGGCTTGTGCATCTGTCTGCACACTTGGTGCCTTCATTCAGTTGTGCCGAGTTGCCATTCAACAGAAAGGTTTGCATAGCACAATTAAGGCATAACTCCATATGTGGAGATTTACATTATGCAACTGCAATACAATATCTCTTACTTAGTGTATCTTATACTATTAAAATTGGGTTATTTATGGTTATTACAGTTTACTCAAGGTATCCCTTCCCATTTCCTACATGGCTCTCAGCCACAGTGGCTTGGTCATCACATTATGCTGGTGTAATTCTGGGTTATGCCAGTGCTTATAATTTTTACACCCTTGGCTTGTGTAACGAGGTATTATTCATATTTGCACACAGGGAAACTGGCCATCTTAAATGCTACTCCGGCAAACAGCTCCAGGGGTGTAGCTATGAGGGTGGTGGTGAGGAATTGCCCACCCCAAGTAAGAATTCTGCCCCCAATGAAATTTCCCTTTCACTCCCCAAATTTCTAGCATCACAGAGGGTAAGATATTGAAAACCATTCAAATGCAGAACTCTCCTATTTCCTGTGTTCACATTCTCTTGATAACTTTGCCTGACCCTTTGCTTTGGATGCCTCAACTGTATTTCTAAAATACTCAACTGAAGTCTTACGCTATTACAAGTCTAGCAACTTGAGGACCTAAGGAAAAATTCATCAGAGGGCCAAAATTCTTATGGAAGGCAATGCCCTCATTTTGCCCACTCCCATAGATATACCCCTGGCCCATCTCATATCCTAGGATGGGCGCTGGAACAGCCACTAGAATAGCACACAAAACTTTGCTGAAAAGGAGCATCTTGGCCATTATCTCCATTCTTGAACCAGTTGAGACCCCTCACCTCTGGCGCACGGTGCCAACAAGCTGGTTATGACTGGTGAAAACCTTCATCTCCATTTGACAGCAAGGAAGGCAGCCGAGGCCCAGGCGGAAAGGTCTGCAGAACCAAAGGATGATGTGGCCTTCCTGGTCCTGAAGGCAGAGATGGCAAGAGCGGGCAGGACCACACAGGTGAAAGCAGCAGTCGTTGCAAACTGGGGAGTTGGGAGAGACAAAAGAGGTAGTTGATGCTCCTGCTGGAGCAGACATGGGACCTCTAGCCCTTCTGGCCAAGAGGGACTGCTGTTCTGCAGAGGCTGCTTTGTGATGGTGCATACTACTGAACAAAGAGTGGGTGTAGTGAGTTGGCAGCCAGGCAGACAGGTTTTGTAGTCCTTGTTAGCATCATGACCTGTCCAGTGGCATGAAAACGTTAATGACCTTGTGGGATACTTTTCCTCATTTGCTTTGCAGTTTGAGGCTGGGAAAAGATGTGAAGGCTGGAAACATGAGTCAGCAGTGTGATGTGGCAGCCAGAAAAGCCAATGCAATTCTAGGCTACATCAATAGGAGTATGATGTCTTGACTGAGAGAAGTATTAGTGCCACTCTATTCAGCTTTGGTCAGACCTCACCTGGAATACAGTGTCCAGTTCGAGGCACCACAATTCAAAAAGGATACAGAGAAGCTGGAACATGTCCAGAGGAGGGCGACCAAAATGGTGGGAGGTCTGGAAGCCATGCCCTATGAGGAGCAGCTTAGGGAGCTGGGTATGTTTAGCCTGGAGAAGAGAAGGTTGAGAGGGGACATGATAGCCATGTTTAAATAGCCAAACACAAACTCAAACTTCAGCTTCGAGAAGAGGCTCATCAGATAACCCCCTGAAACAATCTGACATTGGATTTCAAATTCTGGATGAATCACAAAATTTTAAGAGAGATGTTAGAGAAGATTTTAAATAATTTAAAATAATAATTTAAAAAGGATGTTCGGATGGACATAGAGAAAATTGAAAATTGAAAATAAATTAGACAACTTGAAAACAGAATTGAAAGATTTAAAAGTAAATGTGGAGAATACTCAAAGTAGAGTAGAGAAATTGGAGAAAAGCATGACAGGAATATAAACCTCTGATACAGAAGCTAAAAAAGAACAATATCTTTTATATATGGGAGCAAATTGAAGGGGTTGCATTTACATACCAACAAAGAAGATATAAAATAAATACATTGGAAAAAGCGAAAGAGTTCATGAAAAAAGTAGATGAGGACAAACTGAAAAGGACAGAAGCAAGATTTAAGAAGAAAAGGAAAGAAAAGGGAGAACAAGTTTCACAAGAAGATTTAATGGAGAAAGGAAGTCAATCCAAAACAGAAAATAATGATAAAGATGGAACAGAAGAGGAGGATGTGAAAGAATCTTCAAGTGTGGAAGAACAGTTGGGGGGAGATGAAGATGATGTGAATATTGATGACAAAGAAGGAGCAAAATTTATACAGTAACAAAATGACAATAAGAATAAAGTCATGGAATGTGAAAGGTTTAAATGGTCCGAAAAAGTGGAATCAGATATTTCATCTACTAGAAAAAAGCAAAGATGAAATTATGTGTCTTCAAGAGATGAAAATATGAGAAAAAGACTATAAACTAATCCATAGAAAAAAGCTTGGACAATGCTTCCTCTCATGTTCAAAAGAGAAAAGGAAAAAAAGGAGTGGCAATGTATGTGAGTAACAAATTCTCAGCTACAGAAATACTGAATGATAAAGAAGGTCACTATGTAGGAATGGAGATTAATTTGATCAATATAAAACTAACACTAATCGTGATTTATCCTCCGAATGAAAAAAAGGATTACTTCTATAAAAAATTGTATCAAGAACTTGACAAATTAGATAAGAACAATATCTAACAATATAATTTAATGGTGTCCTACAAGGGAAAAGAGATAGATCATCATCAGTAAATAGAATGCATCAGGGCATCCTCTCAAAAATCTCTCAGAATATATTAGAAGACTTTAGTTTAAAAGATGTATGGTCAACAAAATATGGTGATAAGGAAGGCTTTACATTTTACTCTGATGCCCATAAGTCCATGTCAATAATAGACATGTTCTGGCCCTCAGCAGAGTTGTTGACAAAGACTAATGAAATGGAAATAAATGAAAGAATAATCTCAGACCATAACTCTATAGAAATTCAGCTAAACATGACAAAAAGAGAATATATATGGAGGCTGAATGATAATATGTTAAAGGACAAAGAATTTGTAAAACAAATAAAGAAAGAAATGCAGTACTACTTTGAGGTGAATAAAGGAGAGGAAACAATTGATTAAATGGTTTGGGATGCATTTAAGGCAACAATTAGAGGAATTTTTCTTCAAAGAGGTGCAGAGATAAAAAAAGAAAAACTAGAAAGAAACCAAAAACTAGTACAAGAGTTAAAGTCAAAAGAAGAAATTTTAAGGAAGCAACCCAAAAATACAAAGATACAGATGGAAATAAAATTGTTGCAAGGAGCATTGAAAGCTGACTTAACGGAAGCGATTGGAAATAAACTGAAGAGACTGAAACAAAGATATTTTGAGAAGGCCAATAAAGCAGGTAGATGGCTTGTGTATCGACTGAAGAAGGATTTGGAAAAGAAATTGATAATGGAGATAAAAATGGAGGAAAAAACTTGCTTTATGAAAAAAGGATATCAAGGTGACTTTCAAAAAATTTTATGAAACCTTATACAAGAAATCAGAATCAAGCTATAATCAAGTAGAAGAAATGGAAAAGTTTATAAAAGATAACATTCATGGGGAAATTACAGAAGACATGAAAGATAAATTATCGCAGCCTTTCAGTAAAGAAGAAATTATACAAACTATGAGCCAGATGAAGATGGGAAAAGTGCCTGGGCAAGATGGATTTATAGTAGAATTTTCTAAAAAAATTCCAAGACAGTTTAATAACACCGTTGCAACAAATGATGAATAAGGGAATAAGGGATTCTTGGCAACTGGCAAATATCATTTTAATCTCCAAAGAATGTAAAGAAAAAACAAATGTAGCAAATTACAGGCCAATTTCACTGCTTAACACAGATTACAAAATTTTTGCTACAATCTTGACAAACAGAATAAATACCATAATTAGAGAAATAAATCATGAAGATCAAACAGGTTTTATTAAGGGTAGACTAATGTCATCAACTATGCTTAACGTGATTGAATATTATGAAAGAACAAACAATAAAAAGCAGCACTTACTTTTATAGACACTGAGAAGGCCTTTGATAATGTCAACTAGATGTTTATAATGAAGATATTAGACGCATTAAACTTTGGGGAAAACTTTATAAGGAACATTGGAGTGATTTACAAAACTCAGAAAGCATACCTAACAATAAATGGGGAAAAACAGGAATTTTTGATATTGAAAAAGGAACTCGACAAGGATGTCCACTTTCACCAATTCTTTTTATTCTAGCTCTGGAAACTTTAACGATCGAATAAGGAAAGACTGTAATATACCAGGTTTGAAAATTAAAGAATATGATTATAAAATTAAAGCATTTGCTGATGATCTGGCGATAATTTTAGAGGAACCTGTGGAAAATATAGAAAATTTATTCAAAATTCTTTTAAAAATTGGTGAATTCTCTGGCTTTAAATTAAATAAGGAAAAACAGCAATTATAACAAAGAATCTATCAAAGAATGAAGAAAAACAACTACATATTAAATCTGGATGTAAACTAGAGAAAAAATTGAAATATCTTGGAGTCTGGTTAGGTAAAAGAAATATAGATCTTTTCAAGAACAATTATAAGAGATTATGGATTAAAATTAAAAAAGATATAGAATGATGGAAGAAATTGGATTTATCTTTGCTCAGGAAAATAAACACAATTAAAATGAACATTTTGCCTAGGTGCCTATTTCTATTTCAAAACCTCCCAATCTTACAAAATGAAAAAATAATACAACAATGGACATTTGAGTTGAATAAATTTATTTGGGGAGGGAGGAGACCAAGAATTAAATGGTTAACCCTGACAGTGAACAAGAACTCAGGAGGGGCTTTATTACCAAATTTGAAGTTGTACTACCTAGCTTGCAGAATGAATTGTCTACTGAACTGGATTAGACTAAGTGACAATAGAACCCTAACGCTAGAAGGCTTTGCTTTAAGATATGGCTGGCATGTGTATTTAGTATACGGAAAATCTCAAATAAATAAGGATTTCGGAAACCATATAGTCAGAAAAGCCCTTATGAGAATTTGGCAGATGATAAAAGGAAAATGTTATACTAAACTGCCCATCTGGACATCCCCTCACGAAGCTATGTTAGGAACATGGGAAGAAACAAAAAAAATGGTTAAGTTACAAAGATTTAATAGATCAAAAGAAGTGGAAAAGGCATAAATATATGAACCCGAGAAGAATTGGAGAAAACAGGAACTCAAATGAATTGGTTTAAGTTTTTGCAGCTACAAAATAAATTTCAGGAAGATAATAAGAAATATGACTTTGAGATGTTAGAAAATGATTTAGACAAGATAATTTGGAGAAAAGATGGAAAGATAATAACACAAATGTATAAATTATTATTGGAAAGAGAAAGAAACTGTGACTGAAGCGTTGAATAAGTGGGCAATAGATCTAGGAGAAACAATAGACATGGAAGAATGAGAAAAATCTTGGAAAGTTACAAATACATTCACTGCATGCTTATCACTGAAGGAAAACCATCTAAAAATGGTAAATAGATGGCACCTAACACCAGCAAGAATCAGTAGGATCTACAAAACAAAGGAGAATCAATGTTGGTGATGTGGAAAAGATTTAGGCTCGCTGTACCACATGTGGTGAAGTTGCCCAATTGTTTTTAAAAATGGTTAAAAATACATAAGACGATCCAAGAAATATATGGCCTTCTATATGCAATGAGCCCCAAATTGTACTTACTAAATATAACAACAGTTATCGAAAAGACAACATTAAAACAATACTGGAGAACTATACTTTATTTAATAACAGCTGCAACATTGACAATAGCCATGAAATGGAGAAAAAAAGACGTAAGATGGAGTATAAAAGAGTACTCAATTAGACTAAATAGATCAATAAAATATAATATGTTCTAAAAACCGGGGATGAAAAGGGATGGCAAGAGAAAAGGAAGGAAGGAAGTGAAAGAGGTCAATATAGACGATACCATGTAGTAGAAGCAAAATCTTAACACAAGTTTCATAATATTTGATATTAAAAATAAGTAAAGTGTGATCTAGAATTGTAAACGTATCATATGTGTGTATATGTATATGTGTATGTGTATGTGTATGTGTGTGTGTATATATATATATATATATTCATAATTATCAACTGTTAGACGAGTAAAATGAAATCTAACAAAATTGCAATCCATATTGAGATGTAAGATGGAGGAAGTCAATTTTGTTTGTTGGTGGCATGTAAGGGTGGATGGGTGGTGGATGGTGATATTAAAGTAATAAGGTATGATATAGTACTTCAGATATGTAATAAACAATAGGTAATATATGTATATGACTTTGATAATAAAGAAGAATTAAACGGAGGGTAAAGTAAATGTGAAGGTATGAGTAAGTTGAAAATAGATATGAGAATGGAGAGGGTGGGGAGGTAGTCAGTTAGGAACGAAGGGAGAAAGAGGGAATGTAGAAGGTAAATGGAAGATGGAAGATGGGATAGAAAGAAAGAATGAGATTTTAAGGAGATGGAATAGATATATAAGTTTTTAAGTTTATATATATGTTTATGTTTATGTTCATGTATATGAAAATAATGTTTGATTGTGATTGTGGTAAAATGTAAAATGTATAAAATCATGGCTTGTTTATTCATGTTAATAAAAGTTTAATAATAAACAGATACTTTAAAAAAATATTTGAAGGGATGTCATACTGAGGATGGAGCAAGCTTCTTTTCTGCTGCTCCAGAAACTAAGGAGATTATCAGAAATGTCAAAAGTGGCATTACCACAATGCCAGGAGATCACAAAAGGGCTTTGTTACCAGATGATGTTGTCCCCCATCGTTATGCACTTGTTGTTCCATGGGCACTGTTTTATATTGATGGGAGAAGCCATCAATATCTCCCCCATTCCATTTCTGTCCCAGGTTTCCGTGTGTGTGACGATGTGCCCTGTTTTGCTAGCGAGATCCCAGAGTCAATAGAAGGTCCCTGCCAGAACACTTCCGGGTAAGATCGGACATCCAGGTAAGCTATCCTCTTTTTATGACCCTCCCCGCATTACTTGTTAATTTTAAAGTGTGTTTTTGTTCTTGGTGTCACTTTTTATGTTTTATTTTTCTTTTTAACTTCAAATTTCCTGCGCTCACATCTATTTGCAAGAACAGGCGGGATTTCATTCCAGGAAGTGAACAGAGCTCTGTTAGTGCTCCATTCACTCCTGGACTGCCCTGTCGACAGGAGAGGAGGTAAGTGCAGTGGGGAGGGCAATTGTGGTGGGACAGGAGTGGGAGTGGAGATTGTGGGGGAGGAACCCTTTTTGCATTACTGTCTCATAATCTCCTAGGACATGGAGCAATGGATTCAAACTACAGGAGAAGAGATTCCACCTAAACATTAGGAAGAACTTCCTGACAGTAAGAGCTGTTTGGCAGTGGAATGTGCTGCCTCAGAGTCCAAGCCCTGCTCAGTGCAGGATCACCAGCTAAAGCATCCCCAGCAGATAGCTGTCTATCCTCTTTTGGAAGACATCCAGTGAAAGAGACCCCATCACCTCTCTAGGCAATTGGTTCCCTTGCTGAACTGTCAAGAAGTTCCTTCTAATGTTCAATCACAATCAACTCTCCTGTAACTTAAACCATTAGACATGGTCCTACCCTCTGAGGCAGCAGAGAGAGGCCTGTCCCCTCACCTCTATGACAATCCTTTAAATCCAATATTTAAAGAATGTGATCATATTGCCCTTCAGTTTTCTCTTCACCAAGCTGAACCTGCTCAGTTCCTTCAAGGACATTGCATTAACCCCTAGACTCCAAAACAGATGCAGCACTTTGGAGACCAGCTTTAAAGTTTGGACTAAAACCCAGAGCAGACCCAGTGCCTCACTGGCATGGAAGCCAGCAGCTGCCACTGGTAGCAGAATTGCTTTGCTAGGAATCTGAGCCATCTTTCCCTCCCCATCCTGCGCACACACTCACTCACACATGCGCGTGAAAGGAAGCAGTAACTTACCTTCTGTCACCACCAGCAAACCCTTTTCATGGGTGGTGCCACAGATCACATAGCTTCTTCTTTGTGAGCTGCTGACAAATCCTGTAGAAAGACAGACACACACAAATGGTTTCTTTTCTCTTTAATATCTGATAATGTGGACTACAGTCCACAAACCTTGGGGCCATTATAAAGTTATAGGCCAAAATCCTATACTGGGTGTCCCCACTTATCTGATGGGTTAGGGATCGGAGGACTGTCAGAAAGTGGACTCAGCTGAAAAGTAGAACCCAGGTGGGGTTTTTTAGCTTACAAATGCATTTTGGCCACCAAAACACATAAATAACACACTATATATCACTTGTTAATGCATGCAAAAGCTAAATTAACACACCACACACACAGAGTTGTGTGAAAAAGAAAGTACAGTAATTAGTAAGGGTATGCTTAGTTTTTCACACATGGCTTCTCCATTTTGACTTTATTTTTGTTGAATAAATCATGACATGGTGTAATATATCATGTGTTGCTGTTCATCTCAGGTTGTATTTACCTAATTTTAAGACCCTCTGAGGAACAGATGATTGTTGTTATGTCCTGACATGTAAAACCATAGAATTCAAGGGTGTACTTCCTTTTTCACACAAATATATATATATATATATATATATATATATATATATACAGTCAATCCAAACATCCCAAGTGAGCCTTGTATGCAAAAAGAACTGACAAAAAATTGGAACCCCTGTGGAATGAATGAAACTTGTCTGTAATTTGCAAGCATTGAAAGTGTGAGTTGTCGGAAAGCGAGGCATCATAAAACGGGGGCTTCCTGTATCACTTTCTACATAATGTAACTTTAGGCATTTTTAACTACACAGCAGAGGCACTACTGAATTGAAAAGATGCATAACTGAACACTAGCAGGAACATCCAAAGCACATTGATCCTTTGTTCATTCTCCTACATACTTATTGAACAGCAGCCCTCTATTTGGAAACAGATGTTATGAAACTACCCAATTCTAATTCCCGAAGACGTCCACTTATGGAGACGTAACTCCCAGAACTTTATGGTGCCACAACCAGTAGTGTCATGAAGCCATGGCTCATGGCTTCATATACCAGCCTCCCCCATCCCCATGGAATCATAGAATCATAGAGCTGAAAGATACCCCAAGGGCCATCCAGTCCAATCCCACTCTGCCCTGCAGGAATGCATAATCAAAGCATGTCCGGCAGATGGCCATCCAGCCTCTGCTTAAAAACCTCCAAAGAAGGAGAGTCCACCACACTCTGAGGCAGTGCATTTCACTGCCAAACAGCTCTTACTGTCAGGAAGTTCTTCCTAATGTTTAGTTGCCTGTTCATTGTTGCTGGCAAACTTCACAGTAGCTAATGGGAAAATCAATTTTCCCCAAGCAGCAAAATAACATATTATTATGGTCCCATGGGTGTTGGGTAGACAATGCTCCCTTATGGGTCAATAGAACAACTGGCCTGTGTTCAGACCTTAGAAGTAATTTGTTATAAACAAGTTACTTGCAATTAGTTACTTTCCCCAATAATGAAGGTACAACAAATTACATCACAACCAGAATGTAATGAAAGACACCACCACTGTTTCTGCAAGGTTAACTATAACTTTTAGTTACTTTTATAGTTATGGATGTGTGGCCTCACTAAATGGTGGAGGAGGAAATCTTATGGCTTGTGCTATGACTCAAGCTGCTGCACTCTGATTTTTGAAAAAGTTGCTAAAAAATAACCATTTCAGATGCTTTTGAGAAACCAGAAATTAAAAAGTTGTTTTTGAAAAATAGTAACTATAATGGCAATATTTTGGGTAATGGGACCAAAACTAATTATTTTGCAAGTAACTTCAAAGTTATGTTAAAAGCACCTTTACCATTTGAAAGTAATTTTACAAGCTCTAGCCATGCCTAACATCTCAAAATAGACAAAACCAAGGATATATTGTTTTTGTTGTGTGCCTTCAAGTCATTTCTGACTCATGGTGAACCTATCGGGGGGGGGGGTGTCTTGGCAAGATTTGTTCAGAGGAGGTTTGCCATGGTCCTCCTCTAATACTGAGAGAGTGTAACTTGCTCCAGGTCACCCAGTGGCTTTCCATGGCTCAGCCAGGATTTGAACCCTGGTCTCTCAGAGTCCTAGTCCAGCATGCTGGTTCTCTGATATGACCAAATGAGAAAAGTAAGATATATATTCAAGTCAAGTAAATAATGGTTTGTCCTTGATTCTATTCCTTCACTCTAAGAACAGAATTTTTCCAAAGACCTTGAGAAAGGAACTAAAATATAGCTGAAACACCCAAGTGTCAGAGAAAAGTCACAGGGGCCCTCTGAAATCTTTGATGGCCCACAACACAGCACCTGCAGTGTGTGTGTGTGTGTGTGTGTGTGTGTGTGTGTGTGTGTGTGTATGCATACACACACACCACTGGCAGCTATGGCTCTGATGCCTGTGAGGCTGTGACTCTTTATAGAAGCTATCCAATGTACTGAACCTGCTTGTGGGAGTGGGGGTCAGGAACTTAGATAGCTCCAATATAGTTCACACTAAAACCTAGAGCAGATTCAGGCCCTGTTGCATATCCCAACACCTTGTGAAGTTAGGATGGTATGTGCTTGCGCCAGGGCTTTCTATGTGGGAGCATCTTGACTGTGGAACTCCTTACCCAAGGAAGTTAGGCTGACTCCATCTCTTTTCAGCTTCCAGCAGCCACCCAAAACATGGCATTTAATGCTTGGAATTGCTCCTTTTAAACTGTTTTTACGATTGTACTTTAGGTTTGTGTTTACACTGTTTTTAAAAGCTTTTAAAGAGTATTTTAATACATTTTAAAATGTTTATCTCCGTACTGCTTTAATTCTTTTATTTGTTCATTGCCACGGGAGTCCTTGTGGGCTGGGAGTACTCTACGGTGAACTCGCCATGGGTCAGCGTAAGAGGGGCGCTCCAAAAAAGTGATACAAGGACTCCCTGAAACAACATCTCAGGCTCGGCCAAATTGATCACCAGCAATGGTCCGCCCTGGCCTCACATCGGGAGGCATGGAGACGCACTATCCACAATGCTGCAGCCTTATTTGAGAACTCACGCTGAACAAGTCTTGAAGAGAAATGACAATGCAGAAAGAATCACAACCTGGAAACATCACCCAAGGCGACCTTCTGCTGTGTTTTCTGCAACCGGACTTGTTTATCTTGGATTGGCCTTTTTAGTCATCAGCTCACTTGCAGAAAGCACAGGATGAGTCCTTCCTGAATCTTCGTTTGCAAAGAAAAGCCAGAGAGAGAGAGAGAGAGAGCCTCTGGAGGCCTTGTGGTCTGGGAGTCAATATAGAAACATCATAAATAAATAAATAAATAAACATATTTCTTACCTGCCTGTTCTCAAGGCTTGAGAGGGGTTCAATATGAATTAAAATACAATATATAACATAAAATCATTAAAACACACAAGTAAAAACACATGAGATTAAAATAAACATTACATTAAAATCATCCATACAAATTTAAAATTCATAGATTAAAATCAGCTGGGTAGGTCTGCAGGAAGAGATAGGTCTTTAGTAATGTTTTAAATTCCGACAGTGTGTTTAGCTGTTGAATCTCTTTCGGCAGGTTATTCCACAGCCTGGTGGCGGCTGATGAAAAGGTCCTCTAGGTGACAGTTGCCAGTCTAGTCCTGGCTGATTGAAGTAAATGTCTCCCAGAGGACCTGAGTGTACGGGACGGGTTGTATGGGAGAAGGCAATCCTGAAAGTAAATGTCCAAGAAAGCAGCCAGATGCCAGCGAAAGGATAAACAATTACAAAGTGGCACAGATAAGGTTCTGGGAAGAAAGCCAACACTTAACAGGAGCAAGTTAATTAGGTGGAGTCAGATAAGGCTTGCGGTAACACTCAAAGTTCAGTCTCTTTGGAGGCAACAAAGCAGGCAAGGAGAAATACAGAAAGATTCAGTCCAAAGCACAGTTCCACAAGATTAGGGGTTACAATAGGCAGTGTAGTCACAGAGAAGTCCAGGGTCTAACAGGATCAGGCAAACAGACTAGTCAGAATCAGTCCAAGGTCTAGGCAGGGATCAAGGCAACAGGAACATGGAGTCAGAGATATCGGACATGAAGCTTTCTCCAGGAAGATCAGTTGATCTCTGACAAAGCCTCCATAGCTCCCCAAGACATATATATATATATAGCAATCAAGGCTTTGCCAGGTGCTCCTTGATGAACTGGTGTTTCTGATAAAGCCTCAGCGATCTTCTTTGAACTTCCCTTTGGGATCTCTGCTGGCTGAATGATGGTGGAGGTAAGTCCCTCTCCTCTTCTTCGTCCTTATCTGAGTGGGCAGGGCTCTCTGCTGGGACTGATGCCAACCCACTAGGGCCAGGCTCTTCCTCTGCTCGAGCCTCTAGGTTGGCAGGGTTTACTGCTGTCACAGGTGTAGATAGGTATGTGCACCCTGTGCCAGGGTCCTTAGGGCAGTTCCTTGCCATGTCCTCCTCCTTCTCTGATTCCATACCCTCATCAGACTCACGGGCCATGATAGTAACCTAGACCCAAACCATGTAGAGCTTTAAAGGTAAACACTTTGTACTTTGCTTGGAAATAATTTGCTGTGCCCATAATGTCACAAGCAGAGCCACCTCTCACCACTAGGTGCACATACCTTTTCTATCCTCTGCAATTCAATCACTTTGGGGGCCCAAAGAAACCAGGAATCATCTTATCTGCAGGACACAGATTCTTTGGACCTAATGGATGTGGCCCTGGAGCATCCTGGTAGCTGAGGCAGCTGACTGTCCTCAGGCCATTCAGCAGAGAAAACCTCCCACTAGTGTCCTGTCTATACAGTCAAAATAATGTGAATGCGATGTGAAAGATCGGTGATCCGTTTAAACAACCATTAGCCCAAATATGTGTCATTTGGAAGAGGGGCAGCCAAATGCACCACAAAGTCTGTGTGTGTCACGTCCAGGGCTTCGTATGCATTTTCTGAAAAGCTCCGTATGACTTCCAGATGTGCAATTGTTTGAACTCTCTCATCCGGAAAGGTACGAACAGGCAGTGCAATCTGATTGGCTGGATGAGCACAGGGGGCAGGGCTAGCAAAGAGAGAAAGCAGCTGCGGCCACCATGTTGGATTTTTGGCTAAGCGAAAGTCTGAGAAGCCAATCAAATGGCAATCTCATACTTTTTTAAAAAAATCTATTTCTTTGTAAATATGAAGTGTTGCTTGTGCGAGCTTTGGGAAACTTTTTTTTTTTAAAAAAAATGGCAGCAGCAGATTTAAAATTGCAAGTAAATCACTCATGGCTGCCATCTGGCTAGGGGTCATGCAGAGTTTAGGGGGGCTCTTTTGGCCAAGTAGGCAGGTCACATCATTGTGAACGCCTGCCTTTCTGAATGTTTTTGTATTCCCCCCCCCCTCATATAGACAATACCTAGAAAACCATCTCATTTGAAATGTGGTGGTGGAGAAGAATTCTACAGATATGGTGGGCTGCTAAAAAGACAAATCAATGGTTTCCTAGAGGAAATCAAGCCTGAACTCTGCCTGGAAACCAAGATGACTAAACCGAGATTGTCTACTGTGGTCATAGAATCATAGAATCATAGAATTGCAGAGTTGGAAGAGACCACGAGGGCCATCCAGTCCAACCCCCCTGCCATGCAGGAAATCACAATCAAAGCATCCCCGACAGATGGCCATCCAGCCTCTGTTTAAAGACCTCCAAGGAAGGAGACCCCACCACGCTCCGAGGGAGTGTGTTCCACTGCCGAACAGCTCTTACTGTCAAAAAGTTCCTCCTCATGTTGAGGTGGAATCTCTGTTCCTGGAGCTTGCACCCATTGCTCCGTGTTCCAGTCTCTGGAGCAGCAGAAAACAAGCCTGCTCCATCCTCGGCGTGACATCCCTTCAAATACTTAAACAGGGCTATCATATCGCCTCTAAACCGTCTTTTTTCCAGGCTAAACATACCCAGCTCCCTAAGTCTCTCCTCATAAGGCATTGTTTCCAGACCTTTCACCATTTTAGTTGCCCTTCTCTGGACACGCTCCAATTTGTCAATATCCTTTCTGAATTGTGGTGCCCAGAACTGGACACAGTATTCTAAGTGAGGTCTGACCAAGGCAGAATAGAGTGGCACTATTACTTCCCTTGATCTAGACACTATACTTCTATTGATACAGCCCAAAATTGCATTGGCCTTTTTAGCTGCCGCATCACACTGTTGGCTCATGTTCAACTTGTGGTCTACTAGGACTCCTAGATCCCTTTCGCACGTAGTCTCATTCAGCCAGGTCTCTCCCATCCTATATTTATGCATTTCATTTTTCCGCCCTAAATGCAGTACTTTACATTTCTCCGTATTGAATTTCATTTTGTTAGCTTTGGCCCAGCTCTCCAGTCTATCCAGGTCATTCTGAATGTTGATCCTGTCCCCTAGGGTATTAGCTACTCCTCCCAATTTGGTGTCATCTGCAAATTTGATAAGTATTCCCCTAATTCCCTCATCCAAGTCATTGATAAAGATGTTGAATAGCACTGGGCCCAGGACAGAACGCTGTGGCACCCCACTGGTCACATCTTTCCAAGACGAAGAGGAGCCACTGCTGAGCACCCTTTGGGTTCGGCCAGTCAACCAATTACAAATCCATTGAACAGTTAACTTGTCTAGCCCACATTGTACAAGCTTGTTTGCAAGAATGTCATGGGGAACCTTGTCAAAGGCCTTACTGAAATCAAGGTATGCAATGTCCACAGCATTCCCTTCATCTACCAAGCTGGTAACTTTATCAAAAAAAGAGATCAGATTAGAAGACATGACTCACTAGCTAAATACCCCAAAAGCACCAGATCCTATCTGATCTTGGATGCTAAGCAGGGTCAGCCCTGTTTAGTACTTAGATGGGCACCAACAAATACCAGGTGCTGTCGGCTATATTCCAGAGGAAGGAACTGGCAAAACCATGTCTGATGATTCCTTGCCTAAGAAAACCCTATGAAATTCATGGGGCTGCCATAAGTCAACAGGTGACTTGAAGGCACACACACACACTCTTTCTCTCTCTCACACACACACACAAAGTAGAAGGCAGTAGGAAAAGATGAAGACTGCACTAGAGGGGGATAGACTCAATCAAGGAAGCCACGCCCCCGAGTCGGCAAGAACTAAGCAGGGCTGGTGATGACAAGGAAACTTGAAGGTCTCTCATTCATAGGGTTGCTATGAGTCAAAGTCAACTTGATGGCACTTAACAACAACAAGGAAAGCAGACCTGGTCAACCTTCAAGTTGCCTAGGCCAGTTTCCCAACTAATGTGACATCTTCCAGATGCGTTGGATATTGTGCGCTACAACTACCAATTTAGGCTTGTGAGATCAGGACTATGCCAGGCCCTAAAATTTCATCTCCAAAACTTGAGACATGACCAAAATGTAAGATGTAGGAAAGCTGCCATCCTCTCTAGCCAGCATAGCCATTGCCGAACACATCTGATAGGCACCAGTGAAGGTTGGCCTAGACCATCAAAATGGAGCCTTACCATGGTGTTCAGCCTTAGAGGTGATGTGTAGCCGGCGGGCACCAGCCAGTAAATGTGGTCCAGGATGGGTGCCAGCCTCCAGCTTCAGGGAGGGCCTCAAGTCTCCTCTTTGCCATGCTTTGCAGACCAGTGGCAGGGGAGACGAAGCCAGTAGCCCCCAGCCAGTCCTTCCAGTACATACCCATGCTTCTGTCCTGCAGGTGTGGTCTCTGGCACCACAGGTATCTCCTTGTAGGGGCCCGGGGCTCCTCTGAACACCTGCTAAATCTGGCTCAATAGCCAAGATTTCATCTGTGTGCCCCTGAGATGCCTCCCCAGTCTGCAGTTCCAGGGAGTGTTGGTTCCTCCTCGGCAGCTTGGCTACAAGTTCGATGTGTCTCTCCCGTACCAGGTGTCCAAAAGGAGAAGGCTGGGAGTTGACCACAGACATCTCAAGAAGACGTGGGTCTAGCAGCAACAAGCACAAAGCATGGAGAGCAGTGAACCAGGAGAGAATGAGAATCACCAGCAATAGTGGGACCTCTGTGAAATGCATTCCGACACCTCTAGCAAAACAGCTTTTAAATTTCACATCCCTTGGCAACATTCCCTCTGGTGTCTCCATACCAACCACCCGGATCTGCCCTACTGTGTAGGGACAATGGCGTCACTGGAGCGAAGAAGGATAAATCCAGCAGAGGAGGAGGTCTGTGGGGAAAGGGCATTGTGAACCACAGAAGAAAACCTGGCAGAGGTGGGAAGATGGTGGTGAGGTACCAAGGAGACTTTTGATAGATGGTATGGGCTCTAGGGATGGAAAGAATGTTTTCTATTACTTGTTTTCCAGTGGAAAAATAGGTTTCCTATTCCAGTGGAATAAGAGAGCTGTCAGATTTCTGTACAGTTTTCTCCCATTATTCAACCATCCCAAAGTGTTCTGAATTTTTTTTTTCTGCACTGAGAAACAGGTGAATTTTGTACAAGAAACACACTTTCTAAGCAGAAAATTTATTATACGTCTATTATAGAACAAAGCCACACACACACATACAGAACATCTTGAAATGAACAGGTGAGTGAGTCAGTAATATCATCAGAGGAGGACATCAGGGCAAATATCCAGCTCAGCAAAATGAACAGGAGAACTGGTGAAAACAGAAGAGCTAACTTAACATATTAAAGCTGGCATCTTGTTAGGGATATCTGCACAAGCAAGTTTCCCTTATGGGTGTAGATGTCCTTTATTGAGTGCCATGGGAGTTGATATTTTCTTCCTCTCTCTGCAGCACCCAAGACTTTCTTCTCCTGCCTTAGGGCTTGTCTACATGGCCAATATACCCCATCTTGCCCCCGTCTTAGAACCCTGCATTCTGATGACACAGGGCTTTCACCCTGTTCAGCCCCCAGGCTGTCCTCACCACCCCCAGGGGTATGAGCCAGATTGCATCTTGTATGGCTCATTGATCCCCAGAATTCATTGACCATTCATTGATCCCCATACTTATCATACAGCCACTGTGGCCTCCCTCATGGCCATTCCATGCCTGTTGGAGAGGAGCGGGGGAATCCAAGAAGTATCTAGTTATGTTCCCACATCCAGGTGCAAAATGATCTTCCTGTTCTCTACCAGCAATGGAATGGCCATGGTGGTGGTGGTGGGGTCTATCACAGCACAATGATGTGTCCTGGGGGTGGTGACGGGAGCATTAGAAGAGCCTTGCATGCAGAACTCTGATGCCATGCTCAATCACGCTCAGTCTTGGCCTTTGTTAAGTAGTCTATGCTACTCCCTCCAAATCTCATACTGTAAGTCTGTTACAGTCCAGAGTCTACAATCTCTTAACTGAGCCATAATATATACCAGGCACACAAATGCCAAAATTGTCCATGCCATCACATTTCCCATTTCCATGTATCGTTGTGAATACTGGACAGTGAAAGATGCCGACAGGAAGAGAATCATCTGGAAAGAGGTACTGAAGGAGAGTTTGATGAATACCATGGAGTGCCAAAAGGCAAACAAACAGATCCATGTGCAAATCAAGCCTGAACCCTCCCTAGAAGCCATAAGGACTAAACGGCGGCTATTGTACTTTGGACATATCATGAGATGTCATCGCTCATTAGAAAGGATGATAGTACTTGGTAAAGTGGAAGGCAGAAGGAAAAGAGGGAGACCTCAGCACAGGTGGATTGATTCAATCAAGGAAGCCACGGCCCTGAACTTGCCAGACCTGAGCCAGGCTTTTGCTAACAGGTACTCTTGGAAGTTTCTTACTCATAGTTGAAGTTGACTTGACAGTAAATAACATCAGCACCATTGTAAGTACTGTATTTGGAACAGAACAGGCTTAGGCTGACATCTCTCTCTCTCTCTCTCTCTCTCTGGCTTTTCTTCGCAAACGAAGATTCAGGAAGGACTCATCCCGCGCTTTCTGCAAGCGCGCTGATGACTAAAAAGGCCAATCTGAGATAAACAAGTCCGGTTGCAAAAAGCACAGCAGAAGGTCTCCTTGGGTGATGTTTTTGGGTTGTGATTCTTTCTGCGTTGTCGTTTCTCTTCAAGACTTGGAAAAGAGCATTGCAAGCATGTTGAAACATCCCTGTTTTTATCTTGGAATGTTTATTCTCGTGGTTTTATATCAATGCCAGACGCAGGCAACCCCAGGCAGCCATACCCTGGCAATGGAAGTGTTTTCTGCCTCTATTTGTTGGGACATGTTTTTGAATCAGCCTAGTAGCTACTTTGTTTTTGCCATCTTAGCCAAAGCCTTCCAGATCCCCATCTGACTCTTTAACACAGAGATGGACCACTTTGGCCTTACAGATGTTGTTAGACTGCTACTCCCATCTGCCCCAGATGAGGGATTCTGGGAGCTGCAGTCAAGCAAGGTGCCCATCCTTACTTTAACCATTACACTGCAGATGGTTGGAGATACAGCCATATCTTGATGGAGATTGTAATCTTGATGGAGACTTCCTTTGTTAAGGTGTTGTCTCTCTGTTGATGGGATCTTCTGGAAGGAGAGACACATTTAGCAGTATTGCTTTATCCCTCAAGCCTCTGCGGACGATGGTTGGGATCCTGTGAATTACTTATCTATGTGTAAGTTCCCTTACAATCACATTTCAACATTTTGTCTGATGCAGAACATCCACGTTCAACTAAAAGCAGCAGGAGCAGAGTTGTGCATGTGCATGAGATATGTATTTGGTTGCACATTTGGACGTGCATCCACAGTTATACAACATTGCCATTCAACCCAAGGATTCCCTAGCACTATCAATGCATAAATCCACATGTGGAGAGTTACACTATGCCACTCGGATACAGGATCTCAGCTGATGTCATTCAAGCTGAAAGTTTAAAACTACAGCAGGTTTGAGGTAGGACAGAAAGATATACAGAGAACTGAACTGGCCTTCACAAAAAAATCTTATACGGTTGTCCCTCCGTGTCCACAGATTTGGAATCCACGGATTTGAGTATTCATGGCTTGAAAATATTCTTAAAAAAATAATAATCCAAAAAGCAAACCTTGATTTTACCATCTTATATAAGGGACACCATTTTGCTATGCCATTGCATATAATGGGACTTGAGCATTCATGGATGTTGGTATCCACGGGGGGTCCTGGAACCAAACCCCAGCGAATATAAAGGGACAACTATAGTTCTTAGATATCTGAGACTGGGCATAGTATTTGGTGGGGTGTTGATGCTATGAAACTTCAGCTAGGCTCCATTTAGTTATGCAAAAATAAATATTTTACAAATATTACAAAATGCCCCTGCTCAAAAGTAGTATCTTTCCAAGAAAACCAAGCTGGGTAAAATGCATGTGATTGGTGTGTAGTAGCTGTCAAGTACTCAGTCCAGTCTGGGTCAGTCATGGGTTATCTGAGCAAGATAAAGGGAGAAGCACAAGGGTGGTAGTGAGCTGCTCCGGAGGTCATACCAGTGAGTCAGAAGTCCAGATAGATGAACCAGCAAAGAGTTAACAAAGTAGTCCAAAACATATCCAATCCAAAGTCATGAAAAAACGGGACCGTGAGAGAGTGCAGATAAGAGAGTTGTCAGCACTAAGGCTGAGAGAGAACTGCCAGAATATTTATGGGCAGCTCCTTCAAGGCCACAGGTGCTTAATGAGTTCCTAATTAGGTCAACATCTATTACTTAATGGGCACTGGGTTTGGCATTTCTCCCACCTTCACTCAATGAAGGATGCAGGCATGTTGTCTTCAGCATCTGCAACCACTGCCAATACCTCCTTGTTAGCAGGGTCCCCAGCGCCCATTTCTTTGGACTCAGAGAGAGTCCCACTATCAGGTGCAGCTTCCTGGTATTATGCCTCCTCCTCATCATCATCATCTGAGGTATCCAGAGGGGTGAGTTATGACAGGACTATCCCTCCCAAATTAGGACAGTTGTCAATGGGGCAATGAATCATTAGGATTGGGGATCATTCGGAGTCCTACCTGGAAAGGTTGTCAAGAGACTGACTCTTAGATCTGTATGTAAAATATGTGTCCACCACCAAACTAGAATGTCAGGAAAAATAGATATTGTGATTAGAAGTTTGTCTCTCCCTCCCTGAGTAATTTTTCACCAGAGTATAAGGCACCAGCTCGTCTATCAAAAGCTCATAAATCTGTCTATTTTTGTTATTGTGTTCTTTGGAGGGTTGAAAATAAGAAATCGAAACTAGGAATTATTTCTTCTTTCGTTTCTCGCAAAGACTGGGTGTTCAGAGGCTATATAACTGGGAGGGGTTATTGGAGCTAGTTTTAAGTTTCAAACCTGTGTGTTTTTCTTTTTGGAGGAGCACTTTGCCTTAGCTCCAGAAGAATCTTGGACATATAGAAGCATGGGTGAATGTCTTCTAATGGTTATTTTGTTCTCACTTGTTTATTATTAATAAAAGCCATAAAGCATTCTTCAGATGGTTTTTTCTTTGCACCAGAGGAGTACTTGTTTTGCTCAGAAAAGCTCACGCTGTTTTGCTGCATGTATCACTGTTTGGATGAACACTGAATGATCGCACTCTGCATATCAATGACATAGAATACTTTATTTCCCTGTTTGTAAGAAAGGACCCCATTAGCTTTCTTAAACACACACACACACTCCAACTTCCACTGTTGTTACTAGAATTTTGTGTGGTTTCATTTTAAATACCAGAAGTAGACAGATGTCACAGGGCTGTGGGTCCATTTTCTGCTAGTTTCTTTTCTCTGTTGTGGGTCACAACTCTTCACCTCTAAGCAGATTTTTCCAATGGTCAACTGAAACCTTTCCTAAAGCCACTCCAACCAGCTGCTTTCCCTCCCACTTCTGCCATGGTGTGTATCTCCCACACCTTCCCTCACTCCCAAGCTGGTTGTTCTCATGGCTTCTGGAGCCATAAACAGCCAGGAATCAGGAAGGGAAGAAAACTCAGGGAAGAAAACTCTGTCCAGATCAACTCTCTTACTCATACTGTAATAACTGATTGTCAGGGATAGAGAGGGTTCAAAGGGTTATAGTGTTTTGCAAATAAATTTCTGTCACTAGGTCTCTCTATGGGGGCTTCTTTGTTGTTCTGTGCCTTCAAGTTCTGTTCAATTTATCACGATCCTAAGGCGAAGCTATCAACAGGATTTTCTTCAAAACATTTATTCAAAGGAAGTTTGCCTTTGCCTTCCTCTGAGGCTGAGAAAGTGTGACTTGTCCAAGGTCACCCAGTGGGTTTCCATAGCTGAGTGGGGGATTCAGATCCTGGTTTGCCTGAGGCAAATATCTGGCCAAAGTTTTTCACAAGGCAAGGATTGGGAATTTTTGTGAGTCTTGTGTTGTATCACCCAAGAACAGGGATGGGCGACTATGGAAGGCTGTATTAGTTCCATTTGCTGTCATTTGCTGCTGTGTGCCTTCCAATAATTTCCAACTTAAGGTGAACCTAAGGCAAGCCTATCACGGAGTTTTCTTGGCAAGACTTGTTCAGAGGGGGTTTGCCTTTGCCTTTCCTCTGAGGCTGGGAGAGTCACCCAGTGGATTTCCATGGCCAAACAAGGATTTGAACCCTGGTCTCCAGAGTCGCAGTTCAACACTCAAACCACTACACCACACTACTCCCTGCCCCCCCCCAAAAAAATCCCCCCAAAGTGCCCTCTAGTGGGCAGGAAGGGCAATTTTCTCTTGTGAACCTATAGTGGTGCAAGTATTAATCAGAATGGTCCTCAGCACTATGAGTTCCCTGTTCTAGGGTTGCCAGATCTGATGCTGGCTTAAGTGTCCAGATTTCATAGGTCATAGATTTCAGCCCCAGGCCAGAGATGAAAGAGTACAGAATATCCAGCTCTTTGTGACAGAATCCAGGTAAGAAGTAAGGGCTGCAAGCACACATTGAACTGAGAACTCTGCTAGTCAAGCGTCTGCAGACTTATCTAAATGAAATTTACCCCTTCTTGCCCTTGTCTTGGAGCCCTGCAGTCCAGATGATGCAGGGCTTTTGCCCCCTTTTGCCCTTGAGCAGTCCTATTGACCCCTGGGGAAAAGATGGGATCAGGACTGGGGGGAGATGGGAGAAGGCCTGTTACACCATTTTTTAGGGCTTGTCTGTACAGAGCCTCTCCAAAAATGAATTGCTCTGCAATAATGTCAAATCACAGCAGCTGCAATTTGTCTTAATGTTTTTTTGGGGGGGGGGTTGGCCCTATAAGCTTCACCAATGGGATCTGGCAGTGGTGTCATGGAGGGCACCCACAGGGGTGGGGAGAGGAGGAAAGAACCATCCTCCCTTCCCCAATCCTGCGGCAGTGGCGGTGGCAGGACGGAGGGCACACTTCCCCAATTCACACGGTTGTCTTAATGGTTGGCGATGTGCATTTCCCTTGGAGTTTTTGCCATCTCCCCAGCCCCACCCCTCACGCTATGATGAAACAACACAGATTGCCATTAGGACAGGTCATCTTCTCCTTGCATTCCGTGAGGGGTAAAATCTGCTCCAGCCAAAATAAAATGCATTAGGCCCCACGTGACCACAGAAGGCCACGCCAACCTGTCACTGCAGCTGCGTCTGCCTCGCTCTTCCATAGCCAGGAAGGGGTCCCACAGCAAGGCTGGTCACACACAGGGGGCCTTGCTCATGTGCTGGAGAGAGTGATGTGCGTGGTGGAGGAGGAGGCTAGAGAGACCGGCCAGCATGGCGGTCTGACTCGATCTATGCTGGTAACAGGGGAGCAATGGACCAGTTCCACGGGCAGAATACAGCCACAGGGAGCCGGTGTGTCCTGTGTAATGAGCCCTGTGTTTATCTTTCCTTTTTTCAGTTTGTTTGTTACTGTACTCTTTTAGCTGACCATGGGGCTTGCAAAATTTAACTGATTTCAATCAAGTTGTTGCAACTCACAAAACCTCCAGGGCTCCATAAGTTTATTTAGTTAGCTAAGCTTCCTCCCCCCCCTCCTCCGTGACATCACCAGGAGCGTTTCTCATGTCTCAGGTTTCAGCCCAGAAATCTCATGGACCTGGGATGATCCTGGCTTGGCAACCCTACCCTCTTCTGCTTTGGTGTGTATATGAATGTAACATTGAAGAATCCACCTACAATGCAAGACACACAGTTAACAGGTTGACAGATGAGATTTATGCTCTCAGCTGTTCGGCAGTGGAACACACTCCCTTGGCGCGTGGTGGGGTCTCCTTCCTTGGAGGTCTTTCAACAGAGGCTGGATTGTCATCTGTCGGGGATGCTTTGATCAAGATTTCCTGTGTGGCATGGAGTTGGACTGGATGGCCCTCGTGGTCTCTTCCAACTCTGCAATTCTATGATTCTATGATTCTCTTTCCCAGGATCTGCCCTGGTGCCTGATGGAAGACAGGCATACTGAATAGTGGAACAGGAGTCCTAGAGGAAAGTTGCAAAGGTTCCAGCCTTCCCAACAGTCTCAAAGGATGACATCTTCTGTCTCTGTCTGGGTGTCAGTTGTTTCTTGAAGGACAACAGATGGAACGGACAAGGAACCACAAAATCCAGCAAAGAAAAGTGCTTAGGGGATCATTTCAATAGCCATCAGCTTAAAGAGGAAGGGACTGCAGTACAGTGCTGCCTCAGCACACAGATCCATTTAGCCCTCAAAATTAATTTGAGAGGTCAAGCTGGAATAAGACTGGAGAAGGTTCACCCCACTGCCGCCATGACTAGATTCTTAGGGTAGGTACTGTTTAGGATCCCCTGGAAAAGGTTCTGCTGGTGCCTGGTTGAAGTGAGCCATCAGGAAGACGCCCACAGTTCCAAAAACAAAGATGGAGGCCATGATGAGGAAGCAGACACGGTCGATGACTCTTCCTACCAGGATCCATTCCTCGTTCTCCTGGAAGGAAGCAGAAAGCGGCAGGCTGCTAGCTCAGAAAGTTTGGGAAAGGTGGAAGGGGTGGGCCAGCTGTACAGCAGAGGGGGCTGATAGCTGTGTGCTTACCTATTTTTGGTTGAATGTATTATTGCAACATGTTCATTTTGTATTAGGAAAAATCTTTGTCCCCACTAGAGCCATATATTTTTTCCACTTATATCCCTGAGACGTAGAATCTGAGGGACAATGTGGCTGAGGGACAATGCTTCTGTTCAGGACTTACTGCACTCCAAGGAAAAGCAGAAAAGCAGCAGAAACATTCTGTCTTTCCTGCTGCCTTCCCACATGACGTAGTTTTTTCATTCCGGTCCCATCATGGACTGAAGTAAAACCGTGCCTTTTGCTAACCAGAAAAAAGTTTACAAAAAGGTGCAGCTTTTGCTTGGTCCCACATGGGACTGGAACGAAAGGATGCTGGAAGGACACTGGCATCATGTGGGAAGGCAACAGGAAAGATGGAACTTTCCTGCTGCTTTGCCGCTTTTCCTCAGAGTGCAGTAAGTCCTGAACTGCAAAAGGTCTTCCAAAACAGCAGTTTTCAAAGACTTCTTTGCAGTGGGGATTGCGAAAATTTCTTGTTGATTCCTTTCAAAATGAAATTAGCAAAGAATTACATCCCTGCCTTCCAGATGTGTTGGTTTACAATACTCAACATCTCTGGCCAGCATACTGGCTAGGGATGATGGGAGTTGTAGCCCAACACATCTAGACAGCACCAGGTTGGAGAAGGCTGCTGTATTGCTTCCTGATTCCTGCATCTGTAGTTTACAATCAGTGCCTTTTCTCGTTTTACAGTTCACTCACTGGCCTTTTAAAAACAAATCCACACCTCTCCTCTGAGAATGGACAATACCCTGTCACAAGGAGCTGACACACACATGCATGCAAATGCACCGGGTGCCTGTTTTCTCATCACTTGGTAGTTCATCCAAAGGGCTTGAAGTTGCATTTTAAAAATGGATACCCCATTGCGGTTGCAAGTATGCATCTCCTTCACATTCACATAGAATTTCTCTGTACTCAGTAGTCTGGGAATTACATGGACAATCTAGGATGGCACTTACGCTGTCAAAGTCATTCTTCTCTTTTAAAGTCTTGGTGATGTGGTTGCAAGCATCGACACAGGCCTGGATTTCTGGCGCAGCGTGGCGTAGGCTACTGCAAAAGTCCTGGGGGCATCCATTCTCTAAGCCTTCTCCTAGGGATGGGTTTTGCAAGACAGAAGCATCAAGGCAGATTCTGTATCTGAAGTGTATAGCAACAATGCTAGAGCAGTTGTTTGTAAACTGTAGTCCCACCCTCACCAAGTGCTGTCTGATAGTGGCAGACCCTAGGACTGTGGTAGAAATAACAGAGGGAGGTGTTAATGAAAAAGTGAAAAGCAGGGGGGGGGTCTCTTCAGTACTATAGCTGAGAGCAGTGAAAAATCCCTCCCCCAAATCCCAGTTGCATGTTTTCTGTCTGCATATAATGGCTACAATCCTATATGGTCCAGTTTAGTATGCCATATATAGGAGATTATCAGACATGGCAAATATGGTATGATGACAATGCCAAAAGAACGTGAAACGGCACCCATATCACACAATGTCATGCTATGGTATTATGCAGTTGTTAAGGCATTCTTTTTTATTGATGGTCCAAAGCCGTCAATTGATCTGCCGTGGTGTTTTTGTCATGGAATTGCAAGCATCTGTATCCGTGCACCATTCTGCTCCCATTCCATCAATGGGTGGTCCCCACCAGAACACTTCTGGGTTAGAATGCGAAAACTAGGTATGGGACATTCCTTTTATGAACCTCCCTGTTTTGCGGGCATGTTTTTAAGTGTGTTTCAGTGCTTATGTGTTCATTTTGTTTTTTAATTTAGCTGTTTTTAGACTTTTAACCGCGCTTGCGTCTTCTCACAAGAACCACTGAGATCATGTGCTCCAGCAAACATGGAAATAGTGCTAGCATTCATGCTCTGATAATGCTGGGGCTGCTTTCTCGTTATTACAGTGACGTGTGATAAAAAGGGTAATTGTGCCAGGACACTGATTAGATTTTCAGACACTGTTATAGTGTTACTATTCCACTTTATTTGCTACGGCTGCCTCCTGTTGAATCCTGGGATTTGCAGTTTAGGGAGGGGCACTTAGAATTCTCAGCCAATTAGTTCTTAGGCCTCACTAAACTACAAAACCCAGAATTCCACAGCAGGAAGCCAGAACAGTTAAAGTGGAATAGTAACATTATAACAGTGTATTCTGAAAATCTCCTTACACTTTAAAATATAATGGGACAGGAACATTTTTAGAGGCTCGTCTGATAACCTCCATACTCGTGCATAAGTTGACCTCATATATAACTCAAGGTCCAACGGCCATTCTACGGAGACGGAAAGTGCCAGTGTCGCCTCAGGGGGCCAGCCATTACTGGCCACTGCAGCTCAAGTTTCCCACCCAGGCTTCAAAAATGCTGGTTTCACCCATCAGTGAAAGGGACCACTCCAGGAACAGATGGAAGAGAAAACATCTACAGGAGAGACATGACATTGTGTGATAAGGTATGGCCACAGAGGCTACTGCTCTACTGTAAATCCGCTTTGGCAGCCTCGTGTGATAAAGTCCCTAGACCGAAGTGTGCTCCATGCGGCAAGCCGACCCAACTCACCTATCTTTGCCAGGAGGAGCTTCATCAGCCCATCACGCTCTTTCTGCCTCTCGAAGAGGAGCTCACTCCTTGCCTTCCACAGCATATACTCATCAGCTTTCGCCATGAGCCCCAGCGAGCTCCGTCGACGGAGAAGTTGCCTCCCAGAGGACACACTGTTGTGCCGCCGTGTGTGCATGCCCAGGAAATCTGGCACCAGGCGCAGGAACACCTGGGGATTGAGGAGCACAACAAGGTGTGGGGAGAACTTGCTAATGAATTATGTCAAGTGCTAATTTTCAGGAGTTGGAAGGAGAGGATGGATGCCGTTTGTATGGTCTCTCTTCAAGCACAAAGATAATGACTGTTTGCAATGAATGAACCTATGTGGCACCTGTGCTATTGCAGTTTGCTCCTAATTAATTCAAACAAAAAGCAATAGCCATAATAGCATTAATATTTCTATATCGCTTATCAGTGCAAAGCACTCCCTAAGCGATTTACAGCGTGTTAGCCAATTGCCCCCCAACAAGTTGGGTGCTCATTTTACCGACCTACGGAAGGATGGAATGCCGAGTCAACCTTGGAGCCCTGTAGGATCGAATTCACAATGTTGTGGATGCAGTACCAGCATATAACCACTGTACCACCATGGCTCCAGAGCCAAAAAGAGCAGAATGAACCAGAATGACTAGTTAATGGCCAGTGGGAAAGCTGTGCAAGCCACATCTTTTACTAGGGAAATTACAGTTTGATGGCCCACTGAGAAAATAGTTGGAAAGGCTGCTGGAATAAAAGGAGTCTATGGAAAAACACCTCCTGTACCCTGGCACAGTCATCAATCAAACAGGAGACCCTAGTCAAGAAATCAGAAGACTATGGGCTCATCTACACTGGCCCGTTGCTCCCCCATTACCTGCACAAAATAAGATGGCGTCTGCGCAGATACACCAGTCCTTTTCTGGAGCTGCAGACATTACCCCCACAAGGGGGGGGGTGACAGAGCTCTAGCTTGAGGGTCTGGGGGCCCAGAATTAGGAGGTGGGCTCAGCGTGATATTATTGTAAGTTTTTATTATGTAAATCTGTTTAGTTTTTTTAAAAAAAAATAAAGAAATATAAATATTACTGTGGTGTCATCATTTTAGACTGACTTATTTTAATTTTTATCCTAAGGACTTTATCAGACCTAACCCTCCATTAGCATGCCAGTGCCACTAAACCTAAAAGCGAATTTGTCCCAGCAAAAGCATCCCCCCCCCCTCACCAGACCTACATTTAGCAGCACAAGAAGGCATCCCAGGCACTAAAGAAGAGTGAACAGAACTCCGTTCACCTCCATGCTCGTGATCTCCACGAATCTTGTGAGAATACATGAGCATGGGAAATTTAAAAAATAAAGAAAAAGAAACACACTGAAAGTTCACAAAAGCACAAAAGCACACTAAAAAATTATAAGTAAACTGGGGAGGTAAATAAAAAAAGCGTCCCCTACCTGGCTGTCCCAATCTCACCCAGACATATTCTGTCATTCTCCCTGTGATCACAACGGCACAAAGTTTCAAATGCCAGCAACAAAGCACCAGGGGAGATCTATTGATGGCTTGGTCATATCTTTTTGACAAGATATGATCGTGAAAGGACAACATCGTCTGGTATGTGGACCCTTTCGCAATCATTAGGCGTCCTTATGATGCTATATTTGGCGCATCTGATAAAGTCCTAAATCCTGTAGAGCATCTTGCTGCTCTTAACCTTAGCAGTAGATAGGGAGCCTGCCAAAGATGCTGGCCTGGGGGCCCACTGCAGGATGTGGGGGCCATGAATACCATCACCTAGCTGTCTGCTGCTACATAAATACGAAGGGACAAAAAACTCTCTTTTTGAATAGAGGCACAGAGAGAGGAAGGCATCTTGAGGCAGTGGGTGCACATTTCTATGCATGGCTCGAGTGATGGGAACTTCCAGGGGTTTAGCACTTACTTTAGGTTTGTTTAGGCTTGATTTTGTTTTGGAGTGAAGTTGCTGGAGACTTACTGGGATTCTTTAATATTTGACAAGTCATGGAACAAACCAGTGAATGTCCAGAGGTTCACTGCTCGCCCATCAGATTTCTGACAGGGGCATCCTATACCATGAGGTGGGCAAAATATGGTCCATATGTGGCTGGCAGGATGATTTTTGTGGCCCCAGGTGACAAAAATGCCACCAAATGCCATCAAGTCCCCTCACTTTTTTTGTTGTTTTATGTGTTGTTTTTAATACTCTATGCTTTTTTATTGTTTTAAGTTGTTTGACAGTTCAATTACTTTTTAACTTTTGTATACTGGGAATTTTGATCTATCTTTCTTTTTAATTGTTACAAGCCATCTTGGGGGTGTAGTGGGACATAAACGGGCCATAAGGGCCCATTTGATAATCTCCCTAGTCTCTGGAGCTGCAGAAAACAACCTTGGAGCACCACAAGGCAAGAAGATGTGATGTGAGCTGACATCAGTCTTGTCTACACTGGCCAGAATACGCTGGCTTCCCACCAGCATATTCTAGCCCCTAATAAGGCCCATTGCTCCCCCGTTACCTCCATGGAACGGGATAGAGTCTGGACTGTTACACTGGCCTGTCTCTGCAACCGCCTCCGCTGCCATCCAGGTTGCTCTCTCTGACACCAGTCAGGAGGCCCACAGCATGTAATCAAGGCCCCTGCATATGCCCAGTCCTGGTCACTTGCTGTGGGTCTGCTTCCAGGTTGTAGAGAGAATAATGCAGACAGCAGCTGCAGCGACAGGCTGGCATGCTGGTATGGGCTCCTGCAATCACGCTGGCCACAGTCCATTTCCCCACCAGCTGAAGTGGTTTTTTGCAGGTATAATAATAAAATGGTGTCATGGGTTTTACCCTGTCTTAGCCCCATCTTTACCCCGGGCAGCGAGAGGACTGCCTGGGGGTAAAATGGGACAAAAGCCTGCACTGTTAGGACTGTAAGAGTTAGAAACTTATCTCCATTATAAAATGTCCAAACAAAATGCAGAGTCATGCCTAGTCATAATGGCTGACTCCATGAACTGCCTAATCTTCCTTAGCTACAGAAGGAGGGTTCTTATTGGTGTGTAAGATCCCGTGATTGAGAAAGCCAGTGCCCTGTGACTGTGTCTATGGGAGAGCTCAGATCAGAGCTCACTTCTCTTCTTCCTGTGAGTGCTGAGGCCTGGTGAAGCAGTTTCTCCCTGAATTGTAAATATTTGTATATATTGCAACTGTTTGAGTTTGAAGATAAAAGTGCCTCCTGCTTATTTGGATGTCAAACACTCTGTGTGTGAATATTCTTGGAAAGGGTTACTACTGAGTCTGCTGAGACAGGCTTTTTGGGCTTCTGCTGGGGATTGCATGTCCTATCATTCCCTGACAAGGACTGCAGGGCTCCAAGATGGTGCTAAGACAGGGTAAATACCCCATCTAGATAAGGTCACCCTCTATACATTAGATTACCAGACCTTAGTACTTGACATTTTCAGTACTAAGTATCATGATCCACTGGACCTACCTGCCGGACTCGTTTGGACATGGAATGGGTGTTAGGAGTCCTCAACGAAACATTGAGTACAATAACAGCATTCACAACTATAGTTATGGTGACCACCAGTAGAAACGTTAAGTACCTATGGAAAGAAATAAGGGCACATTAGTCAGCTGGCATCACTGCTTCATAGAATCACAGAATCATAGAGTTGGAAGAGACCACAACGGCCATCCAGTCTAATCCCATTCTGCCATGCAGGAATACACAATCAAATCATTCCCAACAGATGGCCATCCAGCCTCTATTTAAAAACCTCCAAAAGAAGGAGAGTCCGCCACACTCCCAGGCAGCGCATTCATTTTAGAAATCTGAGACCCGTTTCTATGTCACACAAGCTTAAGTCCTATCAATGCCACAGTCTTCTCATGCCAAGAGGATTATTCTCCTTGATGTGATAGCTTTCTCTGTGGAAGGAATTTAATTGTTGATGCTTTAAATCACATTATATTGATTCAGTCATGCAACACACACATGTTTTTCCTACAAGCAATGGCATGGTAGGGGCCAGGTATGCATTCATTGCTCTAAAGAGAAGTAGTCCACTACATGGAAAGTATTCAGCATCAAAATATACCAGGGAATTGTTTTGAGAGAGTTTTGAACCATCTCTAATTATGCTGAAGAAAGACAAAATGTCTCAGTATTCCCCGATGATTTTTTAAAATCATACTTAAGGGCTTGTCTACATGAAGGAAAAAATGAACTGCTCCACAATAATAGCAAGTTGCAGCATCTATGACTTGTCTTAATGGTTTTACAGCCCTCCTAAACTTTGCATGCCTATAGCTGAGACAGCAGCCGCAAGTGGATTACTCACATTTTAAAATTCGCCACCCCCAAACTTTTTTTTAAAAAAAAATATTTCTATGATGTGCACAAGCGATATTCCACCTTTCCAAAAAGAGAGAGAGAGAGAGAGAGAGCACAAACCTCTGTTTTATTGCCTTAGCAATCACTCGCTAAGGTGAAAATCCAACATGGCAGCAGCAGGCGCTTGCCCTGTAACCCAGCTCTGCCCCCTGTGCTTGTCCAGCCAATCAGGTTTGCACTTTGTCTTGTATGGGGAAGCGATTCATGTTGAATCACTTGTCTTAATGAGCGTAAATGTGCATATCACCGTTTTTTAAAAAAAACAGGAAAAGCTGCAAAGAGTTTTCTTGCGTAGTTTCCCCTCTTTTTGTCCCCCCTCCTTCACAATATGATGAGACAATGTGGGATCCCATTAAGACAGCTCGTTTTCTGAGCCAATTCTGTGAGGAGTATTTTCATCATGTGGACAACCCGTTAAAAGCTCTGAATCTGTCAGGCTGATACTATGCTGAGAAACTGAAATATAGGCCTTGTCTACATGGACCAAATGAAATGGCCTCCCCCCTGTTCCCATGCCCAGCAGCCCAGACGATGCAGGGTTTTTGCCCTGATCCTAGTCTGAACAGCTCAGATGACGTCTGGGCAGTTCTGATGAGAATCTGGAGCAAATTCTCCTTAAAAAGGAGTGGACAGTTGGTAAAAAAAATCCCTCACCATTTGCTGCTGATCTTCTGGAGAAAACAGTGAGTTACATTACTGGAATTGGGGGGGGGGTTTCCACACACACAGCCCATGTGGTGTTTGGTGCAGCCATTTTCTGGCCAGGTCATGCACATCACATCTGCTGAGGTCACCACGAGGAACCCAGCCATGTGACCATGGCCAGTGCCTTGTTCCAGGTCTTGGAAGATGTTACTGGCACATCGAAGAGAAGTGCCAGTTCGCACATGGGTTGCAGGTGTGCAGACACTCTTCTGTTGCCACAACAGAAGGGCAGGTAATGGGAGGAAACACCGCAGGCCTGGGGATGGAATACTCAGGCCAGAACGGGGAGTATTCTGACCAGTGTAGGCAAGCTCACAGTCAATTCAATCTCCTCTTTTGTTCCCTGATACACTTCCAAAAATGTAAGCTCTTTTGCACAATGGTTTGCAAAACTGGCACAATGGCCAGTTGAAATTGACCAGCTGTTTTATACTGGTAATTCAAGCGCAAGTTCATTAATGTTGTAATAGGGATTACAATAGGCTCACACTAGTAAAAGAAGTGCAAGCTAAGTGTTGATTTATCATTAGAGTTTAAGAGCAATTAGCACATACAATAATAAAGTTGATTCAGGATGTGGAATTAATTAACAGCTCTAGAGAGGTATTGTTGCAAAGAGGGTTCACAAGGTTGGGGATGGAGAGGGGAAGAAATGTTGCCTAGCAGTCAGGTGAAGCAAAATAGACTTCCTTTTAGTCTGGGTTCCTTCTATATTTTTTTTAAAAAATGAAAGGCTAGGATGTTCCACATAATTCTGTAGTTCTCATTTCATTCTGTTAAAAGTCTGATCCAATAAGCCCTGCTTCTTAGGACTTTTTCGGACGTTTAAAAAGTAACGCAAGCAGCCTCGTCAGCTTGCGAGGCTGCTGAGCTGCAAAGCGTCAGTTTCGGATGATGCTCACCCCTGGTGGTACTGTTGCGGTACCGCGGGGAGAGTTGAGCGTCATATTTCCTTGATTTTTACTCATGAAAGTAAGTGAGTAAAAATCAAGGAAATATGACGCTCAACTCTCCCCGCGGTACCGCAACAGTACCGCCAGGGGTGAGCGTCATCCAAAACTGACGCTTTGCAGCGCAGCAGCCTCGCAAGCTGACGAGGCTGCTTGCGTTATTTTTCAGCGTCCGAAAAAGTCCTTAGGCAGGGGAACAATTAAATATACCAATCATTTCTGACCAGTTTGGCTTCTCTGGCAATCATATAATATATGCTGATATCTTCCATCACCTCCAAATGTGTAACTAAGGGCCCATCTACACGAGGGGGGGGGGAATCCAAAGTACCTCATAGTATTGGCATCTCGCAGCAGCAGCGACATGCCCAGATGGTTTTTATGGCCTCAGAAGCCCCCCCCGTAAACCTCACATTCCTGATGGCGGCTGTGAGTGATTTACTCGCATTAGTTCTTCACCACCACTTTTTTTTTAAGTCATCCCAAGGTGCACTGGTGGGATAGAGCGATTCTCTAATTTTATAGAAAAGCAAAACAGAAAATATTGATCCTGTTTTATTGCCTTAGCGAACAATCGCTAAGGCGAAAATCCAACATGATGGCAGTGGGCGTTTGCCCTGCTAGCAAGCCCCACCCCCACTCTTGCCCAGCCAATCAGTTTTGTGCATCCCTTTGTATTTCTGCCATTTGATAGTCCAAACAAGCAGGAGTGTGCACCTCCCTCATGGTTTTTGAAAAAGTATGGGGAAATCTGCAAAGGCTTTTACCCCATTGTTTTTGCCATTTTGGGCACCCCTCCTTCCGAATAGTGTGGATTGGTGCTGGGTCCCATTTAAACAGGTAGGATTCCCAGTGAATTCCATGAGGGCTATTTTCACCGTTTAGATGGGCCCTAAGTAATGCCTCCAGTCCCATGCCCACTGGAAGCTCAGCAAGGGTAGAACCAGCATGATGAGAATCCAGAAACTGCTGCAAAGAAAAGCCCTGTATTGTCCTACACAGTAGCCTAGCTTCCTTGAGTGCTATGACATAAAACATGCCTCTGGTGAGTCAACACAGTTTTCTTGGATGCAAACAGTGCCAGTAACCAAAACCCAGAAGAATGTCAGTGGAACATCATAAGTCTTTCCCTCTGGGTCTGTTTGGAAATGCTTACTTGCCAATGAGTGGCACTGCCTGGGATGTTTCAGGGACCTTTTTGGCAATCAGGAACAGGAAGACAGTCTGGGCTAGGAGGACATTGATGGAAACTGTGCACTTCTGGCCACCAGCTGCAGAAATTAGAAGACCAAGAGATCAGTTAGAGTTGGGATAAGAGAAACTTGTAGTCACCTGTTGCTTAATAACCTCTGCCTTGTTTCAACGATCTCAGAGCATGAAAAAGTTACCTTTTAAGCCTACAGCTTGTAGAATCCTCCAGCCAGTGTGCATAATCTCTAACATTTCACAGAAGACAACTGGGATACATGCGCCCAAGTGACCTCAGAGTGTGGTCAAGATGGAAAATTTATCGAGGAGGAAGAACACACAAGCTAGGAGAGACTGCAGCAATTTGTTTTTTGCCTGAGCTTACTAGAAAGGGCAGGATTCTTCCTCTACTCTTTTCTCCCCCACCCAAGTTGAGTGCAAACTCCTTTTGCCTTTGAACTCAGTTTGCAGCAATCTAAGTAAACCAGGACAAAGGAGGAAAGGGTGAGGAGGAGAGAGAAACTGGGACATTGTAAAAGAGACTGGAAAACTGGTATGGCAGAGGATTAATTGGGACTACCCTTGCCAAATTGGGGCAGTTGGAGGATATGAGTACAGCAAGAGGGAAACTTGTAAGATTCTGGAAGCTGTAATGCAATATAACAACAACAACAACTTTTTCAAGTTCTGCCCAGGTCTAGCTTTGCATCTGATGAAGTAAACTTAAGTCTACAAAAGCTTATAGAATAACAGAATCATAGAGTGGGAAGAGACAACAAGGGCCTTCAGTCCAACCCCCTGCCATGCAGGAACACACAACCAAAGCATTCCTGACAGATGGCCATCCAGCCTCTGTTTAAACCCCCCCAAAGAAGGAGACTCCACCACACTACGAGGCAGTGCATTCCACCTCCAAACAGCTCTTACTGTCAGGAAGTTCTTCCTAATGTCTAGGTGGAATCTCTTTTCCTATAGTTTGAGTCCATAGCTCCATGTCCTAGTCTCTGGAGCAGCAGAAAACAAGCTTGCTCCCTCTTCAATATGACACCCTTTCAAATATTTAAACATGCCTCTCATGTCACCTCTTAACCTTCTCTTCTCCAGGCTGAACATACCCAGCTCCCTAAGCCATTTTTCATAGGGCGTATACTACCAATTTCTTTCTCTCAGTTGATCTCACAGGTGCTGCAAGATCCCTTTGCATACTTATCCAGACTAACATGGTTATGTCTTTGAATGTTGGTAACATTTAAAATATTCAGTACAATAACAACAAACTAAAGGCTTGTCTAGATGGGCCAAATGAAAGAACCTCCTTCTGTTCCTGCACCCAGCAGTCTGGACAACACAGGAGTTTTGCTCCATATCTAGTCTGAACTGTCCAGACAACATCTGAGTAGATTTCCTTGGGTTTTTTTCTGGGCTGTGAGGCCGTGTTCTGGAAGAGTTGATGTTTTGCCTGCATCTGTGGCTGGTATCTTAATGCCAGCCACAGATGCAGGCAAAATGTCAACTCTTCCAGAATAGAGCCTCACAGCCCGGGGGTGGGGGTGGACAAGGAAAATCTATGGATGCCAGCCATGAAACCCTTCAACTTCACATTGAATGTCTGGGTAGTTCTGATGAGAATCCAGGTCAAATACCCCTTAAAATGGAGCAGACACATGGAGGTTTTTTTAAAAAACTCACCATTCACTGCAGATCTTCCAGAGAAAATAGTGAGTTCCATTACCACAATGTGGGGAGGGGATGTCTGCAAATGCGGCTCCCATGGTGCCTGGAGCAGCCATTTCTCAGCCAGGTTGCACATGCCACATCTTCTGAAATCACCACGAGGCGCCCATCCATGTGACCATGGCCAAGCACCTTGTTCTTGGCCTCGGAAGACACAACCAGCATTGGGAAGAGAAGTGCCAGCTCATGCACAGGCAGCAGGTATATGGACACCCCTCCATTGTCACAACAGAAGTGTAGGTAATGGGGAAGTGGGGGGGGGGGGGACACTGCAGGCCTTGGGCTGGAATACTCCAGCTAGAATGTTGAGTATTCTGGCTGATGTAGACGGGCCCTAAAACTCCTCTTTAGTAATAGTTCTAGTTCTACTCTACTCTGGTTTCTTTTCAGATCGTATAAATCTTTTGCATTTTTAAAAATAGTTCTAGAACCTCAAAATATTTTTTTAAAATAGCCAGAGCAGCCTACTTTTAAGAACAAAAGACCAAATGAAAAGACACAGTCTTCACCACTTACTGGAAACTCAAAGGGATGGAGCCAACCTTAACTCTCTTGGGCTTCCACAGTCAGAGTGCTGCTCCTGAGAAAGCCCAATGACAGGTGTCCACAAGGCTAGCCTCGTGGGGTTATGAGACACACAAGAGGGCCTCCCCTGAAGATCTTAAGATTGAAAGAACCCCCCCTCAAATGCCCCCAAATGCAGCAAAATGATGCATAGTCCCACCCCCATCTCCGAGGTTTTGTGGTCACAGCTGGCCATTTTGAAGCAAAAAATTTAATTTCACCAGAGGAGCGATCACTGTGGTAGCGGTGGGTTCCATGACTCTATGGTTGTGAATCTGCTTTGGCTTTTAGGCTGAATTGTAAAGAAGTTGAAACCTATCCACATCACAGGTCCAGCATGTTGGATTCTGTTTGGACTAAAACCTGGAGTTGAATTCACTGCCCCACCAACATGGGAGCCATAAGCCACCACTGCCCTGTGTATTAGTGCCCTAGTGAAATTAACTTTTGCTCCCAAATGGACAAAATGAATGTATTTGGGGGGTAGGAATGGATCCAACCCCTTCGTTATCTTCTTTAAAGTTCACACAAAGTCCCCAACAACCCAGCCACTGCGGCTGGGTAACACAGCGATGCTCACCTTTGGCAGGCAAGAAGTACACAACTACCGCCACCGAGGAAATGAGCACACAAGGAATGATGATGTTGATGATGTAGAAGAGTGGCTTCCTCTGGATGATTAGAAAAAAGACAATCTGCTGGTACTCAATATCATCTGGTGTGAAGGATCCGGCATTCACTACCTTCTTAGCCGGCCGATGTTTAATTGCCCACTCTCCATTCTCTGTAGGAAGATGACAGCACCATGTGGAGATGAGGGAAGCCATTTTATTGTAGCAGATGCAGCCAGAATAACCATGGTGCATCTGAAAACAATGGGCCAGGGTTTTCCTCCATCCATCCCCTGACACATACATCTCTACAATTCAATTTGTGGCCATAACCAGATCAGTGTGAAAGCTTGAACCCCGACTGGAATGTAGCATGCTATGAATCTCAACACAGTCTGTACAGTTGGCCCTCTGTATCCATGGATTTAGCATCCATGGATTCCACCATCCATAGCTTGAAAATATTCAACAGCAACAACAACAACAACAACATTTCAAGAAGCAAATATTGATTTTGTCATTTTATATAAGGGACATCATTTTACTATGCCATTGTATATGATGGGACTTGAGCATCCATGGATTTTGCTAGGGCCCACCATATTTTTAAAACCCATGACCCATATTTTACATTGCCTACTTAAATACATATGTGTAACTGAGTAATGTCTCCTGGCCCATCTAGCTCATCATCACCACCACCACATACTTTACTAGGCAACAGCCACACCGAGAGATGGAGGTCTCTTCTGCTAATAATCAGGGTGCATTTCTACTCTTCTTCCACCAGCAAGCAAGGCTGTGACGAGGCTGGCTGGAGGAGAGTGGACATGTCATGTTCCTGCACCCAAGTTGCCTGCTGAACACACTTCCATCTCTCGCTGTGGCTGCAACCCAGTAAATAGGCTAGCCATGATTGTGACTATGTAGCTTTAGTGAATATGGGTCAAGTATGGATCCCCAACTCTACAGGCCTGTCTACACTGCAGAAATATAACACTTTGACACCACTTTATCCACCATAGTTCTATTCTATGGAATCCTGGTACAGTTGTCCCTCCACATTCGCAGGGGTTAGGGCTGCAAGACCCCCGCAAATGTGAAAAAACTGTGAATAAAAAATAGGTCACACCCCCACCCTTCCACAACCTCCCCTGCCATCCCAGAAGCAGTGACGGGGGCTTCTAAAGCCCTGTCGCTGCTTCTCTTCACCACCCCCACCCTCCCAGAAGCAGCAACAGGGGCTTCTGAAGCCCCGTTGCCACTTTTGGGAGGGGGGGACTCCCAAAAACCGTGAATAATCAAAACCGCAAATGTTAAAGCCGCGAATGTGGAGGGGCAACTGTATTTGTAGTTTGGTTCTCTGATAGAAAGGGCTAAATACCCCACAAAACTACAAATACCAGGATTCCATAGGATAGAACTATGGTGGATAAAGTGGTGCCAAACTGCTGTATATCTGCCATGTAGATAAATAAGCCTTAGGTTACAAATCTTTAACTGCACACACACACACACACGCCACACAAATTGTTGTTTTGCTCGTTACTCTTTCGTTACTTCCTGTTACTTGGGGGAGACATTAGGACTGATAAGACAATGGCATAGAACTTGAAGGTTTCTTGACCAAATGTGTATAAAAATGTTAAAATCCCCTCATCCTCAGCTTTCCTCAATTGCTGCTGCAAACTGAGTTCAAAGTGCAAAAATCGTTTGCACCCCATTAATTTGTGGGGTGGGGGAGAGGAGTTTTGTCCTTCCCAGTAGGCTCAGGCAAAAGCAAACAGTTGCAGCCTCTCTTAGCTTGTTTTTGATTCCTTATTAATTAGTTTTACCATCTTGACTCTGATGCTGCCTGGCCACACTTATTCCAGTTTTCATTTGTGAACTTTTGGAGGGTGACAGTTAGCCTACATCCCTTCTGCTATTGTATATCCAATTGTACATCCGCACATGTGCCTACTTCTCGTCTTCTTATGCAACCAGAGATGCACAGTGGCTGTTTCTGCGATCAGTGAATCAAGCAGTACATTGTAGGCACTGATAAATATATACCCTCCAGTATTTCCCAGGTGAAAACTGGAACATGTTTGGCCAAGCAACCTCCAAGTATGGTCAAGATGACAAAGTGTATTAACAAGGTAGAACACACAATCCTGGAGAAGCTGTAGCAGTTTCCTTTTGCCAGTGTCTACAGGGAAGGGCAAGATTCTACCTCCTTCTCTTCCTTCCATCCACTGACTTGACTATCTTTGCACTTTGAACTCAGTTTGCAGCAACTGAACTAAACTGAGGACAAATGGGAATGTGGGAGGAAAAGAGAGAAACTGTGACATTTTAATAGCAGCTGAAAAAATGGGAGGACAGAGGATTAATCAGGACTCTCCCTGCCAGATGATGATGATGATGATCATCATCATCATTTCTTCCCCGCCTCTCCCTATGAATCGAGGCAGGGAAAAACAAATTAACAGAAACATAACGTTGATTAAGATCACATATCAGTTAAAAACATATATCAATTTAAAAAATCAAATAAGACCAAGGACTTTATCAGACCAGGCAAATATGGCATCATAACAATGCCTAATGAACACAAAAGGGCATGCATATCAGATTATGTCATCCTCTGTGATCGTGTATTGTGAAAAAGTCATTCTATTTTATGGACAGCCCAAGCTGTCAATAGATCTCCCCTGGCACTTTGTTGCTGGCATTGCCAGTGTTTGAAACTTTGTAACATTGTGCTTATGGGAATACAGCATCAATGACAGAACACTTCTGGGTGAGATCGCACAGCCAGGTAGGGGACACATTTTTTAAGAACCTTCCCGGTTTACTTGTAATTTTTAAAGAGTATTTCTGTGCTTGTGTCTACGTTTTGTGTCTGCATTTTGCTTAATTTTTTAAATTTTCCGTGCTTGCGTCTTCTAGTGAGAATCAGCGAGGTCTCGACCCCAGATGTAACTGCAGCTCTGTTCATGCTCCATTACTGCCAGGGTTGCCTTTCTGATGCTGCTAAAGGTAGGTCTGTTGGGGGCGGGGTTCTTTTGCCAGCATAAAAATGTCACAAAATACGCTGGCAAAAGAACATTAATGGGGCGTAATCTGATAAGTCTCAAGACATTTTAAAACAATCAATACACAATTTAAAATTCACAATTTAAAATCATCTGGATAAGTATGCCAGAAGAGATTGGTTTTTAATGCTACTTTAAATTCAGACAGCATATTCAGCTGTTGTATCTCTTCCGGCAGGCTATTCCAGAGTCTAGGGGCAACTGAAGAAAAAGTCCTCTGGGTAACAGTTGCCAATCTCATCCTGGCTGACTGGAGCAAATGTTCCACAGAGGACCTGAGCATACGGGTTGGATTATATGGAAGGAGATGATCCCATAGGTAACCTGGACTCAAACCATGTAGGGCTTTAAAGGTAATAACCAATGCTTTGTACCTTGCCCGGAAACTGGCAGCCAGTGGAGTGATTTTAATATTGGAGTAATATGATCACTCCTAGGTGTACCAGTGACTAATCTGGCTGCAGTGTTTTGAACCAATTGAAGTTTCCAAACTTGGTACAGACTTAGCCCTGTGTACAGTGCATTGCAAAAATCCAGCCTTGAGGTTATGAGTGCGTGCACTACCATCTTTAGGTCTTCTAACTCTAGGAAGGGGTGCACCTGGGGGCCGTTTACACAATGAAAATGTCCCGGGAAGAATTCATGTTGATCCCTGGCAGTTTACACATACATCGGGTCGGGTACATGATTTTCGGAAGGGGGGCCACCTTTTATCACTCAACGTGCGGGACTTCCAGTCCCGCGGTTTGTGCCGGTTTTTAAAAAAGTCACTGGAGGATTCGGAAAATCGGAAATGTAAACAGCCTAGGACAAAATGTCTCGGTACTGGGATGACCGGAAATGGTGACTGGGGGCGGACTTAGAGATCAGCGACCAGAAAAGGAGGGGTCAGTCACCCTTTCAACAGATCTAGCCTCACCAGCCGAAAACAAAGGCATCCCTTCCAGCTGCACGAAGGTTGATGTATGTGTGTGTGCGCGCGCGCGCGCGCGTGTACTCAATCACCTTTTTAAATGGATTTCTACACTGCAAACCCTTCAGCTTTACCTTTTCCTCTACTGCATGTTACAGAGGGATCGTGGTGGGCAGAGGGTCGCCCATTCATCCCCTGCCTTGGTCACCTCCCTGGGTCAGAACGGGCATATTAAAATATTCAAGCTTCTGAGTGAATGAACACCCTTTAATTCCCCCTCTCTGTGTCTGTGTCTTTCAAAATGCCTGCCTATAGCCGGCTTGAAATCTCTGCAGCCTGCTGTAAGGGTTAATATTTTAAAAGAGGCAGGGGGAAACCCAAGCGGCTTGATTTCAAAAGGAAAGCACTCGGCTTGATTTCAAAAGGAAAGCCCTGTGTCTGAGCGAAAGATCTGTCTGGATCTTTCAAAATGCTTTCTGCCTCTTCCGAAAGGGTTAAAATTTTAAAGAAGCAAGGGGGAATAACAAACCTCTGCCCCCCCTCTCTCCCCCCCCAGCCAGCCAATAGCATCGCTCGTGGCGCGGAACTCTAAAGGAAGTGTGTCACCGAGGTTGTGACAACAAGAGTAATCGCATCTTTGATTGACAGCCAAAAAAGCCCCCTACAACCTAAAAAACCCGGAACTTTGGACGTGTAAATATCAGTCACGGGACCACCCGGGATATCCAGATCAGTGACATAAATCGTATAAACAGCAAGGGATAGATTTGTGATCACAAAGTCACGGTAAGCACCGTGACAATTTCTGTCGTGTAACTGGCACCCTGGTGTAACAGCCGAAGCTGGTAGGAAGCACTCCTGGCTGTCGCATCTATCTGAGCTGCCATTTGGAGCGACAGATCCAGAAACACTCCCAAGCTGTGAACACAGTCTTTCAGGGGGAGTGTAACCCCATCCAGGACTGGTTGACACACCTCCAAACCCAGGTTAGGCCCTTTGAGAGTAAGCACCTCTGTCTTGTCTAGATTCAGCTTCAGATTGTTTTCCTTCATCCAGGCCATTATCTCCTCCAGGCATTCATTCAGAAGAGACACACTATCTAGGATAGTTGGAAGGTAGGTAATCGTGTAGTCCCTGTGAGACCCCTCAAGGGTTCTGGGAGCAAAAATTTAGCCCCTGAATCTACCACGGTGGCCCACCTCACATAATGGTATCCAAAATTTGCCTTACTTTGCTTCATGGGGATGTTTCCTAGGTTCCATGGGTGCTCATTTGTATTTGTCTTTTCCCCCTGTATTATTCCTGCCCCCTCCTCCTTTGTCAGCCTCTCCTAAAGCTAACATTTACATTTCAGCTGACTGATCCATGGACACACTTGTCCTGAACAGCTGCTGCTGCCACTCTCCATCACGTTTGACCAACAGATTGAGTGTCCAGTTCTTCTTTTGGCAGCAAGAGGCTTTAATTTTTTCATTTTTCATTACAGGGACAAGCTAGTTATTTTATACTGATAAAAAGCCATCGCTCCAGCAGATGTGACAACGGGATGGAAACAGCATAACAGGGTGTTACACATGGCTTTGTCTCATAGCTGTGATAGGAAGAGAGAAAAGAGAAAATGTGGGCCTGTACAGCAGCAAGCTCAGACCATTGGGACTGAGGACCTGGCTTATCAGTGCCAAAGCACTCCCTAAGCCTTTTCCAATGTGTGTTAGCTAATTGCCCCCAACAAGCTGGGTATTCATTTTACTGACCAACGAAAAGATGGAAGGTTGAGTGAACCTTGGAGCCCTCTAGGACCGAACTCACAATGTTGTGGCTGCAGTACTGGCATTTAACCACCGAGCTACCAGGGCTCTTGTCGTCAGGACTGCCCAGGGGTGAAACAGGGCAAAAGTCCTGCATTGTATGGACTGCAGAGCTCCAAGACGGGGGCAGGTTGGGGTAAATACCCATTTAGACAAGCCCTTAAATGGCTTTTTTAAAAAGACTGGAAATGGAGGACAAATTGATCAACCATTATGTCTAGCCATGAGAGCTAAATGGAGCTTCTATGTTCACAGGTAGTGTACCCCTAAGTGGCTGATGACAGGGATGAACAGGAGCAAAAGCGTGTGGCTTTCAAGAAATTGTGAGTTTGACAAAGTAAATTGGCTGCCCACTGTTGGAAACAAAATAATGAGTTAGATCAGTCCTTGGACTGATGGTTAGTCTTTTGGACTACAACGTCCATATTTCCCCCAGCCAGCATAGCAAATGGCCTGATGTAAGACGATGATGATAGTGATAGTAGCAGTGGTGGTGATGATGATGATTTCTATGGATCGAGATGGGAACTACAACAGATTAAAATACAGTAGGACCCCTGTATCCACTGATTCATTATCCACTGATTCAATTATCCACGGGACACAAAACAGCACACCTACCATAGAGTCTTCCTAGAAAATGTGTCCTCTCTAGCCATTTTCTAGGTCCACCAAGGCAACTCTATGGTATTTTAAACTGAAAGTCCCATTATTTTCAATTGTGTTTGCTATTATCCACAGTTTTCAGTATCTACAGGGCCCTCCAGAACCAATTCCCAGTGGATATGGGTATCCTACTGTAGAGCAATAGAGTACACACAATAACACCAGTTGAAAACACATGACAGCAGTTAAAAGAGCATATAAAACCACTATATATTAAAAACAATCAATTCATACATTAAATATTATAATTTAAAAATCATTGGAATAGGCCTGCTGGAAGAGACTGGTCTTTACAGCTTTAATGCTTTAATACCATAATTCTAACATTAAAAAAAAAAACCCAAAATCATTATAAGGACTCAGAAAGGATCACTGTTTTTGTCACAACCATCCCACTTACATGCAGATGTGCTTACCTGTAAAAGCTTCAGGGTCAATAAAAATCCATTCAATTGTTTGCTCTTCTTCAACTGTCAACAGTAGATTGATTTCATGGGCGTTGTAGGTCTGTGACCTTATAAACATATAATCACCAGATAAAGTCAGCTTACACAATAGCCAGTGTGGACTAGTGGTTTGAGTGTTGGCCTAGGACTCTGGGAGACCCCACCAGCCACGGAATCCCCACCAGCCACGGAAAGACATTGGGAGACCATGGACAATTGTGTAACTTTACGTATACATAGCTATGTAGCAGAGGCGTTAATGTTACATACCCTGATAGTCCCCATCTTGGAATAGCAAATAATTGGTTATATTTAATAATTTGGCTCAGTGTGGCCATCCACGTGGTTACAGGTAAACTAGGATCCCCTAATACCAAAACAGAATTCATGCAAGACCTAGGGAGGGGCCTTTGGAAATTCCCCAAAACAGATACTCGAGTAAGAAACTTAACACCTGGAGGTGAGTCAGTCGCTAATCCACTCAATGATAGCATGAGACCTTAGTGCTTGTAAAATGGGTCCTTCCTCTCCTGCTCCTCTCCACCCAAAGACCTGGCCTATTCCTATTCAATTCCAAAAGTATCAACCATTAATGATCATTCACTCTTCCAGAGTACCCTTTGTTTTGGCCTGGGAACCTCCAAGAACCAAAAAGTATTTCACTCAAAATCCTATCCCTTCAGGGGAACTATTTCATGTAAATACCACCCCAAAACACCACCAAATTGTGTTCCACTTCCTCTCAACTCCACATCACACTGTGTAGCCGGTCTATCATCCACACCTCCTCTCTGTTGGTGTACTTTGCAACCTCAGCTCTGCAGAATCGCTACAGTATAACCCACTATAACACTTACTAGATTTTCAGACAACACTGTTATAGTGTTACTATTCCACCTTATTTGCTATGGCTGCCTCCTGTTGAATCCTGGGATTTGCAGTTTAGGGAGGGGCATTTACAACTCTCAGCCAGAGAGCTCTTAGGCTTCACTAAACTACAAACCCCAGAATTCCACAGGAGGAAGCCAGAGCAGTTAAAGTGGAATAGTAACACTATAACAGTGTAGTCTGAAAATCTCCATTCTCTATTCCTTTATCCAAATACTCCCTAGTTTCTTTGCTAGCGTTGTGTGAGCGTCTGAAGACTGAGTGTGTGCGTGAATGCTGTTACTGTTAATTTCAAATAAAGATCATTTAATCGTACTTTTCGGCATAGAATCTCCTCCGTTATTGCTGGTATACGCAGGTTAAAAGATCCTGCCATTGCCCGACCTCTCACATTGCCAAGTTGTGTTAATTAATTCCCCAAATTAATATTAGGCTATTAGAGGGTCCCCAAGGACCCCTCAGCATTTCCGGTAACACTAAGGAAACCTGTTAATGAAATGCGAAGATGTGTAACAGGACACCAGCATCAAGAGTGTCCCTATATGCACCAGCACTTCCTAATCAGTGTCCCAATGCGCATTGGTCACTTTGCTCTTTACTGGATACAGATGTAAATCCAGCAGAATTCTGTCCCCTCTATTCAGTCTCCACAGAAGACAATTAGCAAAACGCCTCTGAACTAATTTCACCAAGAAAGACTGTGAAAGGTTCACTTTAGGGTTGCTGTAAGTCAGAAATGACTTGAAGATACACAACAACAACTATCCCACATGGGAGCCAGCGTGAGATGACAGATTGAGTGTCAGAGTAGGACTCTGAGAGGCTTACCACACTCCAAAGAAAAGTGGCAGTGTAGCAGGAACTTTCTGTCCTCGGGTGCTGCCTTACCACGTGACATTGTCGTTTTTTTGTTCCAGTACCGTGGGGGACCAAGGTAAGTCCACATCTTTTTGCTAACCGGAAAAACACGTTAGCAAAATGGCATAATTTTACCTCAATCCCCCACGGGACTGGAATGAAAAAACGCCAGAAGAACGACGACGTCATGCGGTAAGGCAACACAGAAGACGGAACGTTCCTGCTGTACTGCCGCTTTTCCTTGGAGTGCGGTAAGCCCCTGAGAGATTGGGGTTTCAATCCCTGCTCATGGAAACCCACTGGATAACCTGGGGCAAGTCCCACTCCTTCAGCCTCAGAGGAAGGCAATGTTAAATTTCCTTTGAATCAATCTTGCAAAGAAAGCACCATGATGACTTAGGATCAACATAAATCGAAAAAGATTTGAAGGCACAGAACAAGAATAACATGAACTCAGATTATCCTAAAGCTCCTGCAGGTACACACATACCAGAATTGATGTTTTTGAGCCTTTAGTCCACCTAAAGTGTAGTTATTAGAATATGGGCAAAGTGCTGTTCCTTCACTATTACGTAAGTTCGATTCCATGTATCTGACTAGAAAACATGGCTATATCTGCACTACAGAAATAATCCAGTTTGACACTGCTTCAACTACCATGGCTCAATGCTATGGAACCCTGGGATTTATAGTTTGTTCTGGCATCAGAGCTCTCTGACAGAGAAGGCTAAATACTATATCTCACAAAACTACAAATCCCAGAATTTCATAGCGTTGAGCCATGGCAGTTAAAGCAGTGTCAAACAGGATTATTTCTGCAGTGCAGATGCAGCCAATGTTTCCAAATATTTATCACACTACACTGTTATAGTGCTACAGTAGGACCCCCGTATCCACTGATTCATTATCCATTGATTCAATTATCCACAGGACACTGAACAGCACACCTACCATAGAGTCTTCCTAGAAAATGTGTCATCTCTAGCCATTTTCTAGGTCCTCCAAGGCAACTCTATGGTATTTTGACCTGGAAGTCCCATTATTTTCAATGGTGTTCACTATTATCCATGATTATCAGTATCCATCACCCCCTGAAGCAATCCCCAGTGGATACAGGGGTCCTACTGGATTATTCCACTTTAACTGCTATGGCTGCCTCCCATGAAATTATGGAGTTGCTAGTTTAATGAGGCCTAAGAGCTCTCTGGCTGAGAATACTAAATGTCCCTCCCTAAACTGCAAATCCCAGGATTCCACAGGAGGCAGCCAGAGCAGTTAAAGTGGAATACAGTTGCCCCTCGACATTCGCGAACTCAGCATTCGTGGGTTTGATTATTCGCGGTTTTGGGAGGTTCCCCCCGCCCTCCCAAAACCGTGACATGGGGCCTCCAGAGGCCCCGCGAAGGCCCTTGGGGAGAGGGGGAGGGCCGGGGAGGCCTCCGCGGAGCCTTGCGAGGCCCCGTGAAGGCCCTGGGAGGGAGGGGGAGGGCCGGGGAGGCCTCCGCGGGGCCTTGCGGGGCCCCGTGAAGGCCTTGGGAGGGAGGGGGAGGGCCGGGGAGGCCTCCGTGGGGCCTTGCAAGGCCCTGCAAAGGCCTTGGGGGGGAGGGGGGAGGACCGGAGAGGCCTCCGCGGGGCCCTGCAAGGCCCCGCAAAGGCTTTGGTAGGGAGGGGGAGGCCTCCATGGGGCCTTGCGAGACCCTGAGAAGGCCTTGGGAGGGAGGGGGGCTGGGGAGGTGACCACGGGGCTTCCAGGAGACTCTCCGGAGGCCCCATAGAGGGCTTGGGCGGGAGGGGGGGAGGGCTGGGGAGGCATCCACGGGGCCTCGGGAGGGTCTCCGGAGGCCCCAGGAAGGCCTAGGAAGGGAGTGGGGAGGCGGGGAAAAGCGACTATGGGGCCTCCGGAGGCCCCATGGTCACTTTGGCTGGGGAGGGGTGGCAATCAACATTTGCTGATTTTTCACATTCGTGGGGGTCCGTGGAACCTAACCCCCGCGAATGTGAAGGGACGACTGTAATAGCATTATAACAGTGGAGTGTGATAAGTTCACAAGTCTGTCATTTTTTTCTTTTTTGCTTGAATCTCCTCCCCACCCACCCCTGACCAGAAATTAATCAATTGTCACTTTGCTTCAGTCATGAATTATTTTTGTGCCTGGGCCAGGCAAGTGACAACTTGAGACAACAGACCTGACCATGAAGACACATGCCTTAGTTGTATCCTGTTTGGACAAAGAGATCGATCACAGATTAGCAAAGGCATATAGCGCATTTGGAAGACTTTACAAAAGAGTCTGGAGTAACAAACATTTGAGGCGAAGCAGAAAAATCAGTGTGTATAGAGCCATTGTACTGTCTATTCTCCGTTACGGGTCTGAAACATGGGTCACCTATCGCCACCACGTACGACACCTTGAACACTTTCATCAGCGCTGTATACGCACAATCCTAAATATACATCGGACTGACTATGTGACGAATGTTGCTGTCCTTGAGCAAGCAGGGATCACCAGCATTGAGGCCACGATATTGAGAATACAGCTGCGCTGGGCAGGGCACATTTCTAGGATGGAGGACCATTGCCTCCCCAAAATAGTACTCTACGGTGAACTCGCCACAGGTCAGCGTAAGAGGGGCATTCCAAAAAAGCGATACAAGGACTCCCTGAAACAACATCTCAGGCTCAGCCAAATTGACCACCTACAATGGTCCGCCCTGGCCTCACATTGGTAGGCATGGAGACACACTATCCACAATGCTGCAGCCTTATTTAAGAACTCACGCCGAACAAGTCTTGAAGAGAAATGACAATGCAGAAAGAATCACAACCTGGAAACATCACCCAAGGATACCTTCTGCTGTGCTTTCTGCAACCGGACTTGTTTATCTCAGATTGGACTTTTTAGTCATCAGTGCACGTGCAGAAAGCGCGGGATCAGTCCTTCCTGAATCTTCATTTGCGAAGAAAAGCCAGAGAGGAGACTGTAACCTACTCTATATGGGGCTGCCTTTGAAGAGTGTTCAGAAACTTCAGCTGGTCCAGAGAGCTGCAGACAGATTGCTAAGTGGGGCTGGCTCTAGGGAACACACCACTCCCTTGTTGCAACAGCTCCACTGGCTGCTATTTTGTCTCCAGACACAATTCAAAGTGCTTAGTATGATCTATAAAGCCCTATATGGCTCAAGTTCAGGTTATTTGAAGGACTTAATTCTCCAACATGAGCCAGACCATGCTTTGAGATCTGCTGGGAAGGCTGTCCTCTCTGTCCCACCACCTTCACAGGTACATCTAGGGGGGACACAGGAGAGGACCTTCTTGGTCGCTGCTCCATGGATCTTACCCCCTCACCCCCTAAATCCACCTTTTAGCTGCTGTATCCCTATCCCAACACAGCTATTTCCTGGCTGGTGGAGGGTTGGGGCAGCGGAGAAGCGTACAGCTTAGGGACCGGCAAGTGTATGGAAGCCAGGATCCCTATCATGGGCCAAACCCCCTCCCAGCAATCCCACATACCTCCATTTTCCTCTGTGGTCCCTCTCAAAATGGTGATATCCTGTTCTGACACCATTTTGAGAGAGACCACAGAGGAAAACAAGAGGCTTTGGGAGAAGTACAGGGTTCTGGTATGCTTGTAGGGGTCAGATGGGAATAATTTTGCATTTTTTTCATGCATTTGGGGGTCTTTCTGCATGGTTTAGGAGCAAAACATTGCCTGAAAGTTGTCTATCTATCTATCTATCTATCTATCTAGGCTTTGGAGGACTGGTGGAGGGGTACAGGGGCCAGAACAGAGGTTGCACACAGAGCACAGACAACACTTCACTCACTCCCTCTATAGCTAGATGCACACCACTGACATTTAATGGGCAGGAGCTAAAAGGTGAGGGGGAGTAAGGGAGAAGACATTGGGTATTTCTGCTCAGCAGAACTTGACAGTACAGATTTTATCAGACTAGCATCTAAAAATGATGTAGTGTATTTGTGAAACTGAGGAAAGCGGAAACATCATGGCACTATAACTGAAATTATCAAACGTCCACCACTAGCATTTTAGAAACCGGATTAATGGTCCTGCTACATCTTTGCATTGCCTTCTAGTAATGCTGTAATGTCCACTTACTTCCGAGTTAGCTGGGGCGCGAGATCTTGGTGATTCTCGCAAGAAGACGCAAGTCCATGTAAAAACACCAAAAACATTTTTAAAAAATGAAACACACACACAAGCACTGAAACAAACATAAAAAACTTGCCAGCAAAACAGGAAAGTTCATAAAAAGAGTGTCCATCATCTTTTCGTTGATCATTTTTTCGTTGTCACCTGGACATTTTCCAAGCAGCAACAGGGATGGGGGAAAGAGGACTGCCCATTCATACTGTAATCTCACGATTACAGCGGGACATGGTTTCACACACCTTCAATATTGTGAAAAAAGTGATATTGAAGGTGCCTTATTCACAGCTGGAGCACAGACTGGCCATGGGTGTGGGACGATATTGTGTAATAATGGGAACTCATTCCCACTAATGTCTCATCATAATTGTGCAATTACAGCCCCGTCTGATAAAGTCCTACATCTTACTGCACCATTACTCCATGTTTAGTTAACTACTAAACATACAGGATTCTTCTCCCATAGGGAACCTGGCAACCTTAGTCCCAAACCACATCACCACAGTGCTGTACTGTACTTGACTGCTAGGTGATTCGCATCCATGTCTGCACTTCATAGACTCATAGTCTTGGAAAGGACCATAAGGGCCATTCTGTAGAAATCTGCAGAACACTGCAAGAGAGCCCCAGAAGTGAAAAACAGGAGGATTAAACTCCCAAAATAATATACAACTCCACAACTGCTATTACTGATTCACCACCTGCTGCCCAGGTTGCAAAAGGAATAATAAAAAGCAATGACTCACTGGAAGACAAGGGAGCAATTCTGCCAGTCAAAGGGAAAGTAGGTGACAATAATGGAGCAGACACTGCGGTAGATGGCCGGAGGAAGCCAGTAGACACTGCCACTAGGAGACACCAAAACATTGACGTAGAGTGCAACATCAAACACACCATCGATGCTGCAAGGAAGGAAAGAAGAAATAGACCAAGAAAGCTAGGACCTTATAGGACCAGAGGCCAGGACCAACATACCTTCTAACATTTTGCAAATGAAAGCTCGGACATGTGTGGTCAAGCAATATCAGGATGTGTTCAGGATGGCAAAATTTGTTCATGAGGAAGAATAGACAACGCAGGAAAGGCTGCAGCAGTTTGCTTTTGCCTGAGGCTACTGGGATGGGTAAGATTCTTTTCCTCCTCTCCCCCCTGCCGAGTTAATAGAGTGCAACCGGCTTTTGCACTTTGAACTCAGTTTGCAGCAATGGAAGTAAGCTGAGGACAAAGGGGGGAAGTGGAAGGAAGAGAAAGAAACTGGGACATTTTAAAAGCAGTAAAACTGAGGATTAGTTGGAACTGCCCTCATCATATTGGGACAAAGGCTGATTGGACTAGTCATTCAACACTGGTGGTAGGACAGAATCCCCTGGGCCCTTTCACACTACACAGTTATAACTCTATGGTTTCACTTTAACTGCCATGGCTGAGTCCTATGAAATCCTGGGACTGGTAGTTTGTTGATGCACACAAGCTCTGTTCAAGAATTCTCAACACCCTTTCCTAAACTACAGATCCCAGAATTCCATGGGATGTAGTAATAATGCAATTAAAGTGGAATTGTAATGGTCTAATTGTGTAGTGTGAAAGGGCTTCTGAAGCCATCAGGGGCACACTGCTCTTTCTTCCAACTCCACGGTGCTGCCTCTCAGGATCTGTTGCCCAAGGCAATCACTTCACACCTCCTGAAGGTGTGGCCAGCCCTGTCAAAAAGGGACAAGGTAGACCATTTCTCCAGCTACAGAAGAGGCAACCCAAATTAACCTGCCCCTGGGAGGAGGAACTCTTTGAAGGATACTAACTTGTTCTCCAAGACGATATCTGGCAGCCACACCATGGTGGAGGGGATCCGTAAACACTTGATATTGTCATAGTCATCGGGATTCCATTGCAGGCGGTAATCGTTCCATTTCTGGCAATGAAGAAGTGGATTAATTATCTTGGCCTGATGAATAACTGTAATGTCATATGGTGGTTTCTGGCAATAGAGAACCTGATTCTTGAATCATTTCAAGCCAAGCACAAGTTGAATTTCAGAAGGATTAACCTGCTTCTACGCCCAGAATCCAGTATGATAGGTTAATTCTCAAAATCTCGCTCGCTCGTGCACACTCTCTCTCTCTCCTTCCTTCCTTCCTTTTTTCCATCTTGCTTGCTTTCTCTTAAGAAAAGCAAAAGTCACTAGTCATCAGGACTGAAAATAACCACAGATGCAGCTCTCTGAACATCTCAAAGCCCCAAGAGTTCTGGAAAGTTATAGAGTATTTCTAATTGACTCTCCTCTAAGGTCCAAATGGAGCATCATAGCTTATTTGGAGCATCACCACCACAAGCATCTTCATCTTCTTCTTCATCATCATCATCATCACTGACCATTGCAAAACATAACATCATCAAATGCAAAAACAGAAGCAAATACAAATATTGGACCATATTCTAAATGTCTAACTACAGCCCTCCCACCAGACCTGCTTGACCAGGCAGAAGCCACACTGAGAGATGGAGGTCTGTTCAGCTGGTGACGGGGGTGCAAGTAGGATGGGTTTCCACCCCTCTCCCATCAGTGAGTGGGGCTGTGACAATCAGAAGCAGCATCCCTGTTGCAATGCCTTGTCTCAGGGATTGTCTATTTCAAATGCCTGAAACCACCATGTTGGATTTTCACCATAGCAATTGTGTGTTACAGGAAGAAATAAGCTTTTTGTTTGTTTGTTTGCTTCTTTGTTAAAGCAGAAGGTCGTACCTTGGATTTATTTATTTATTTTTTAAAAAAACTGTCTGGTGACAGAAACTCAAGGTAAATAACAACGCGAGTAATTCACTTGCGCCTGCCATCTTGATTTGCAGGCATGCCCGTTGGAACAGTGAAAGGGGATAGCTCCACATGCCTATGATCTTCAAAAAAAAAAAAATTAAGACAAATAGAAGCTGCTGCAAATTGGCATTACTGTGCACCAAAGACACTGTTAGCAACTGAAACGGCTGGTTGTCCAAACTAACCAATAAACCTATGGAGGAAGTATCCAAACTAGTTATATGTTTGAAAAGTAAGTATCAGTGTATTGTAATGTATACAACAAAAATAAGTACTATCTATAAAGGCCTCAAGAGAAATAGTCTATATAATGTGGTTTAAAATATATTACTATACATCTCTGGCTTTTCTTCGCAAACGAAGATTCAGGAAGGACTCATCCTGCGCTTTCTGCAAGCGCGCTGATGACTAAAAAGGCCAATCCGAGATAAACAAGTCCGGTTGCAAAAAGCACAGCAGAAGATCTCCTTGGGTGATGTTTTTGAGTTGTGATTCTTTCTGCGTTGTCGTTTCTCTTCAAGACTTGTTCGGCATGAGTTCTCAAATGAGGCTGCAGCATTGTGGATAGTGCGTCTCCATGCCTCCCGATGTGAGGCCAGGGCGGACCTCTGTTGGTGATCAAACATAGTATTCATACAAAACATATGAATAATTATATGTGTGAAAAATACTTATTTTTCAAACATATAACTAGTTTGGATGCTTCCTCCATAGGTTTATTGATTACTGTGCACCAATCCACATTTTATTGCTTCATATAGACAAGCCTGTAAACTCACTTGCTGCTGGGAGGGAGTGCAGAGGTCATCTTGCTGTGCCCTGATTGCCCCTGAAATGACTGCCATCTCTCATCTCTCAATGCACGCCCACCTGGGGAAGTAGCTTGCGGGTGCAGTGCTGATCATGGCAATAGTGCCACAATCGTGACAATGGACTTTATATGATGCAGCCTTTTAAACGTTCTTTGCCGGAATAAAAAATGCCCTACTTTTATGTCGGCAAAAGAACATTTCCCTCGCACTTAACTCCTTTCCCGGCAAAGGCTCATCCGTAAATGAAGAGGAAGTGAACGGAGCCTTGTTCACTTTCCCATTCAAAATCTTGCACGATTTCATTGCATGGGAAATTCAAACTTTAAAACAAAAATAAAGCATAAAAAGTCGCACCAAGCACACACATGCACAAAAACTTCCAAGTAACCCGGGGAGGGTCATAAAAAGAGTGGAACTTACCTGGATGCCCCAATCAGACCCAGAAGTGTTTGCACAGGACCAGCTATTGTCGAGGTAAGCACAAGATTTAAAGGGACAGAGGTTTTGCATGCCGGCAATGCCAGCAAAAAAGCATCAGGATTATGAAAATAATGGGGTTCCCTATTATCCATGGTTTCAGGTATCCACGGGGGGCTGTGGAACATATCCACCATGGATACAGGAGTTGACCTGTATTCTCTCTCTCTCTCTCTCTCAAACTGCTGGTGTTCTTTATTGTGATTACAGATTTGTAATCTAGAGTATGGATCCATAACAGCTCCTGATTCACTAGCATGAAATAGGACTTTATCAGACATGGAAAATACGGCATCATCATGACACCACATAACTGCAAAAGGGTGTTATAAAGAGTAAAAAACCCATGGTTTTTAATTGATGTCTTAAGTTTTACAAGCTCTTTAGCCTTCTCTGCCAAAGAGTGCTGGTGCCTCACCAAACTACAAATCCCAGGATTCCATAGGAAGGAGCCATGACGAATAATCCCATTTCAAACTGGATTATTTGTGCAGTGCGGATTTGGCCAATGTTTCGCATCACATTATTATGATTTATTGGAAATTTCTATATTTCCATTACATCTAGTTTCCATTATATCTAGTTTTCCATTATATACCATAATGGTCAAGATGGCTTATAGTCAGCACAATACAAACATATTTTAAAATGAACAAAAAAGAATAAATGAAAAAGAAGGGAAAACCTTGGTCCTACAGTTGTTTTGGACTCTGACCCCGAGTCTTTACAATCAATGTCCAGTACTTATGGGAGCTGTAGCCTAAAACACCTGGAGGCCCCAAAAAGTCTCCACCTTGGGTTAAGTAACTTGGATGTATTTATTTTGTCAAGGATAATTTTGGATGGGCATGGCTTAAACAAGCGTTATTGTTATATGACTATCAAGGTTTTTTTTTAATACATTGGAAAACTAAAAAATAAAAATAAAAACAACATTGGGAGACCATACCCATGAAGCTCACATCAAAGGAGATGATGAAGCAAAGCAAGATGGAGGAGTTTCAAAGGCCAGACATCCCTGCAAAGTAGGCCTCCTCTCCGATCAAACCTAAACCCAGAGCCTGGGAAAGGAATGTCTGGGCAACCACTCCCAGAATCCCACTGAGAGCAGGTTGATGCTGGCTTGGTATTCTGGGTGTTGTAGTGAAAAAATGTAGTTTTCTCAAGCTCTGTGAAGGCTCGTGTTTTGCAGCATCCCTGCTCTTAAACAACTAGGACCATAACATTTGTGACAAGCACTTTGAACTCCTTAAAGGGTCCAAAATTTGCAAAGACAACAAAATTTCAATCCTTAAATTCAACAAGGACTTGAGCTACTTTCTTACCAGCTCCACCCAGACGTTGGTTGTGAGCGCCTCATCACGTTCATTCTGGGAAAAGATAAAAGGGTGAGTTAGATGACTGACAAATCCATCTCATCCAGTTACAGCTTCCAGTAAAGTTCCTGTACTAAAGTCCCATTGACCCAGTTCCCATGGGCTGTAGAAGCAATGGGTCTTATATCAATACCCTGCCCTGAGTTCTCCTTGTTGTGCGCCTTCAAGCTGTTACCCACTTATGGTATCTCTAAGGCAAACCTGTCACGGGTTTTTCTTGACAGCATTTCTTCAGAGCACACCCTCCACCTGTCCCGATTTGACAAGAACAGTCCCATTTAATCCTCTATCCCATTTTTTCAGCTGCTTTTAAAATGTCCCAGTTTCTCTTTCCTCTTCCCACTTTTCCCATTTATTCTCAGCTTACTCCAATTTCTGTTAGCTGAGTTCAAAATGCAAAGCAGTTTGTCCCCAATTCACTCAAGCAGAGAAGAGAGGAGAGGGCAGAATCTTGCTCTTCCTTGGAGGCTCAGACCAAAGCCAATTGCTGCAGCCTCTCCTAGCTTGTGTGTTCTTCCTCATTATAACTTTTACCATCCTGACCACACTCAGGCTCAGCTGCACATGTCACCGTTTTCATCTGTGAAGTGTTGGAGGGTATATCAGAAGGGATTTGCTTTTGCCTTCCTGTAAGACTCTGTGTGTGATTTGCCCAGTCACCCAGTGGGTTTTCAGTGGGTTTCTACCATGTGGGCTTTTGAGGGCAGAGGGGGGAAATTGCATCCTTCCTTACCAATGTGATGAGGTTGGTGAGGGTTAGCTTGACTGAAACATCAATAATGTCCCCTTTGTCTCTGGCTGGGCGAAAGCTGCGGTTATAGTTGGTCATCAGGTCATTGAATAGTTTCTCTTCCTGGTTCTGGCTCAATACCACTGGAAAAAGAAACCAGACAGATGCTAACTGTCAGACAGGAGAGCACAGGAGAGTAGGGAGATTATCAGACGACCTAAATATAGCATGACAGGGTTGCCAGGAAATTGCGAAAGGGCTTCCCTTTCAGATGACATCGTTCACAGGTCGTCATGCTCCCGTGTCCCTTCCATTCCCCTGGCACTCCTTTTAATTCCCTGGGCTAAGCCATGAATTGATCCACCGTTCTGTTTCTCTAACGGAACAATGGGTGAGTGAAAAGGTGCCCCGTTATGCTGGTGCAATGCCAGCAACACTGGGAGGTCCATGCCAAACACTTCCGGGTGTGATCGGGACAATGAGGTAAGTGACACACTTTTTTGTACCCTCCCCGGGTTACTTGTATTTTTAAAGTGTGTTTTTATGCTTGGTTTTACTTTTTGATGTTTCTTTTTCTTTTTGAATTTCCCACGTGATTGTCCTCTCACGAGAACAGCTGGGATTTCCATGGCAGGAAGTGAATGAAGCTCCTGGGGTGCTGGGGGGGGGAGCAGCAAATGTAGGTCTGAAAACTTTTATTTTATAGCGTTACTGGAGCAGGAGAGGAGATAGCAAAACGGCAATCCTATTTTTGTCATCAGAAGAAGCCTACCCCTAGTACAGGGATGGGAATCCTGTGGTCCTTGGAGCTCACACAGACCTTGGAGTGTCTTGTGTGACTCTTGAGTCACCCTGGCACCCAATTTCAAATGAAAATGTTGGACAGACAGTGAAAATGCAATTTGGAGCCAGAAAATGACTCTGGGAGGCCTAGTCTTTTCCAAGGCCCTCTGTACCTCCCTCCCTAAAAATGTGCAGAATTCCACTTTCGGTTCCCAACAGTGGTGATGCAGCCAATACAGGGTTGTCAGATCTCAGGGTCTGACCCTGAGACTCCAGTTTCCATGGGCCATCTCCAGGTTGGAGACAAGGTTATGAATTCTCCAGTTTTGGTGGGCTTAGCTTAGGACAAGAGGGAATGGCTGGGTACAAATCTCCAACTCAGCTAGGAGAGCAGCAACTTACTACAGTTTGCAAGGCTGAAATTGATTTGTTGCAGCAACTTGTAAAGACTCTCCAGGGGTTTATGTACAGGTCTCCCCGCATATCTGTGGAACCAATATCCACAGTTTCAGTTAACTGTGGCTGAAAAAATAGGGATTCATACCATAGAGTTGCATGGGAAAATGCCTAGAGGTAAGGTCCAACACCTCTGGGACCGCCTCCTCCCATATGACCCTACCCGCACATTTCGGTCCTCTGAGAGGAATCTGTTACAACCCATGAAAACAAGGCTGTCGGTGACCTTCCAGAGGGCCTTCTCTGCTACTGCTCCCAGATTATGGAATGGCCTGCCGGACGAGATCCGTCTTATTACCACCTTAGACAGCTTCAAAAAAGCTGTCAAGGTGGATCTTTTCCGGCAGGCCTTTCCCGAATAGCTATCCCACCCTGAAGATGCAGCTGTCTTTTCCCTTAAGCAGCCATTGAATTATTCCATTTTTTTCCTCTTTTTAATTATTTTAATTTACCGTATATTCCGGCGTATAAGACGACTGGGCGCATAAGACGACCCCCCAATTTTTAAGTTAAAATATAGAGTTTGCCCCCCCCCAGCCAGCCAGCCAGCTGGCTGGAAAGCCTGTTCCCCACCAGCCAGCCAGCTCAGTGGCTGTAGATGATGGAATAGTCTGTGAAATTAAAGGACTGAGAACAGCTAAAAAAGCATGGGATACTTTGAAAAATCTCTGTGGTGTTCAATCTTTGGAAAGTAAGGTTGCATTAATACTATAAGTTGGTTAATATGAAGCTATCAAATCCCAAATTTTTGAATGAGCACATTAATGAATGAGCACATTAATGGTTTTAGAGCCACATTGGCAGACAAGAGTATTTCACCATAGACAAAACTTGATGCAAAATGAGAAGTTGAATCCAGAAATTCTAATTTTAGGCTAACTTATCCTGAAAAGAAACATCATTTTGACTCTTCTGAGCTAAACAGAGGGCCATTTAACTCTTCAAATGCAAAGCAGTCATTCTCACAGCAGGAGGAAGGATCTGCTGGGAAAACTGCCCAGGCCATTTTACACTTCAATCATTCTCACAGCAGGGGAAAAGGTCTATTGGGGGTATAAGACCACCCCCCCACTTTTGAGGAGATTTTCAACTGTTAAAAAGTAGTCTTGTATGCAGAAATATACGGTAATATTGTTTTAAGGGGTGGGTGAGTTAGGGTACTAATGTAATTATGGAATTTTTATGCTGTAAGCCGCCCCGATTGCATTGCAGAGGGGCGGGATAGAAATATATTATTATTATTATTATTATTATTATTATTATTAGAGAGGTGTCCTCTCTAGGAATTGCTGGGACCTCCAACAGAACTCTATGATATGTTTGTACTGGAAGTCCTTTATTTTAATTGCGTTCACTACTATCCATGGTTTCACTTATAAACAGTAAGTCTGGAAACATATCCCCCACAGATACAGATGGGTGACCTGTATTTACTTCATTGGCTTCCTCCTTTCCTCCAAGTCCTCGCGGCATCTGGTCTCACCCTCTGCTCTGCTCTGCTCTGTATCTACCTTCTGGCCAGAAGCAAGTGGGCTAGGTCAAATGTTCCTTATCCTGTCTCCCCAAGCAGGTGAACAACTGTGGTTGGTACTTATGCATAACACTGAATGGTATCACCAGGGGCTGTCCCCTAGGTTCTAGGTTTTGGCCCAGAAACCTCAGGACCTAGGATGATCCTGAACTGGCAACTGTAAGCCAACCCAGAGTTAGAAGGGACCCAAAAATGGCCCTCTTACCCTCCCTGTGTATCCAACCCTATCATAATAGTATGAGAGAGGTGGGGAGAAACTCAGTTTGTCGGGGATGCTTTGATCGTGATTTCCTGCGTGGCAGGGGGTTGGACTGGATGGCCCTCGTGGTCTCTTCCAACTCTGCAATTCTATGATTCTATGATTCTATATAACACCACTGTTGTGTTCCTCCTCCCTTTTTTGACTAAAAAAACCCTCCATGCTCTCTTCTTCTGAGCCTTTCCTGAGCTTCAATGAGGAATTAATTAGACAGGTGGCATGCATCCTGCTAATTCTAATTGATTAATAATAAATAGCCCTCTCTCAGCTCTGCCTGCTATCCGTCCTCATCTACTCCACAGACCATTACTTTAGTAATGATTTTTTTAATCCTTTACATTATCAAATTGTTAAGGAACAGCAATTGCCCAATAAAATCTTAAAAGGGAACCAAGTGGGAGAAGCGCTGGCCAATTACCTTCATTAGAGTAATTGCAGCTACTTACTGAAGAGTGTGCAGATCTGGGCAGGAGGGTGTGGGAGAGCAGCCACTATGGCAGCCTGAACTTTGGCAAGGGTTGTAGGTGATGACGGTCAGCCAACATTCCCCACACTTGCTAAAGGATATGACCAGCAGCTGAGCACCCTCAAGGAGTACCATTCCATTGATCTCATTTGAAGTTCTTGATAATTTATCTACAGGCTGCCCCCCATTTACGTGGGGTCGGTACCTGCAATTTCATGTACCCACAATCAGGGTGGAGGTCTCTCCAGGTATCTGGAGGACCATAGAGTCACACTGGTGGTGGTCTCTCTAGGCATCAGGAGGTCCTCCAGTATGAGTCTATGATCAGCTTCTGTTGGACATTCACCATAGAGTTCCACCAGATGCCTAGAGAGGTATCCTCTCTAGGCATTTTCTAGGTCCTCCAGTGCGATTCTATGGTTTCTGTGGAGGTTATCTATTATATGAGGTTTTGCATATGGGAAACATATCCCTCATGTAAACCAGGGTGTGTGTCACCTGTATGTATATCTGTATTACAGTGGTTTGGTAGAAATTTCCTCTATGCAGAGAAACTGAGGGATGGGAATGCCATGCTTTGCTAATTTTCTTCTCCAAGGAAGCAACTAGAAATTTACCAATGTTCTTCTCGGTATGAGACAGTCTTCCCCAACTGCACTATTTTTGAATACCATGCACAGTTCTAGACCTATTCTGCGCATGCAGAAATTGTACATGGTTGTTTTCCACAGGAAGCAGCATTTTCTACTCAGATATAGGCTACGTATTCTGCGCAGAACAGAATGCACAGCAAAAATTTTCTTCTTTGTAGAATATTATATCTCTGTTAAGAAATGTTGACTGGAATGCAGTATGTGGCTTATGCCTATATAACCAGACTCATATCTGCAAAAAACAGAACTGAGTAGTTTCGCAATGTCCGTATTCAGCAAGGGGCTGTTGTGACGTTATTACATAGGGTAGCTAGCGAACTGATCACTGTGCGTTGGGACTGGTATACAATAGAATCATAGTTGGAAGAAACCACAAGCCCATCTAGTCCAACCCCCTACTATGCAGTAGTACCCAATCAAAGCATGCCTGACAGATGGCCATCCAGCCTCTCTTTAAAAACCTCCAAAGAAAGAGACTCCACCACACTCTTAGGGAGTGCATTCCACTGCTGAACAGCTCTTACTGTCAGCTGTTCATGATGCCTGTCTGGACAACAATGCACTACAAGAGTTATGTAGCACCTTTGCTGAGGTTTATTGCTTGCTGAATTAAAGTGGCGGGGCAGCTGGAAAGTTTCGCTTTCCGTGTGCCCTTATCGCATGACATCATCATTCATTTGGTGTTCTACTGTTCAGGTCCCATGGGAGACAGAGGTAAAACCATGTCTTTTTACTAACGGGTTTTTAATTCTGTCTCCCACAGGACCCAAACAATAGAACACCAGAAAAATGACAATATCATGTGGTATGGAAGCACAGAAAGTGGAACCTTCTAGCTGCTCCGCCATTTTAATTTGACGTGCAATAAGTCTCTACATTACACAACATAGACTGCTATACAGGATCACAGCCATTATTTTCTGCACAGAAAAATGCTGTTTTCTGCAGAAACAAATCACATGTGGATTTTGTGTAGAACAAGCCTTGAACTGAAAAGATTCTTATCAGCCCAAATTTTTTTCAGGCAGGGTTTCTCAACATCCAAGAAATATATTTTCCGACCATTTTCCAAATATACTTCCCATTCCTACCTGGGGACTGAAGGCCTCTGAGAGTGTGCTGGGGAGCTCTAACAAAATCCTCAGCACTTTAGCAAATAAACTTTCCCAGGATTCCTTGGGGAAAACTACAACAGTTCTAAGATAGTTCAGGATATGTTGTTGCCTCTAAAGTAGGGGTGTGTAAAGAAGATTTTTGGTTGCACCTTGCAACATGCCTCACTGATCCTTTGCTTTATTTTTTGCCACACAGCCGTGTTCTCTCTGGGGGTTTTTCTTCCCATCATGCACGCGAATATGCATATTTCCGCATTAAGGACTTTTTCGGAAGACTCTTTTACAGCGCAAGCAACCTCGTTGCGTTGCGAGGCTGCTGTGCTGCAGGGCATCCCTTTTGAATGACGCTCTCCCCTGCCGGTACTGTTGCGTTGCCGCGGGGACAGTTGAGCGTTATATTTGGCGGTTTTCTACTCACGAAAGTTGATCGTGATTAGAAAACCGCCAAATATAATGCTCAAGTATCCCCGCGGTAACGCAACAGCACCAGCAGGGGAGAGCATCATCTGAAAGGGACACCCGGCAGTGCAGCAGCCTCGCAACGCGACGAGGCTGCTTGCACTGTAAAAGAGTCATCCGAAAAAGTCCTAAGTGTAAGGAGCCAATCAACATTATACCGATATGCAAATATCTGTGTGAACATACCTCCATCCCCCCCAAATGGCAACCGAACCAACAAAACTTAAATTCAAACAGGGGAATTACCATTTCCTGGTGGGAATGATCAGGTGACCACCTGACCCAGGTCACCACCCACCAACCTGTTCCACCCACTGAAAACTCCTCCACCTGTTTCCTCAATGATGGCACTTTGGAGGGCCAGCCACACAAAAGATTATCCAGATTTTCTAGGAAAGTGTGGGATAAATGGCAAGTTTTTTAAAAAAAAATCAGATTAAACCCCTAATCAAAAAAAGCCACATTCTAAACAAATTGTCAAGAACATCGTGTGTCCTGTGCACAGTGACTACGAGGTGAGAATGTGGGGTTTTTTTTTCTCCCAGCAGTGTGGACAAGCCCTATACTTAACTAAGTAACCTCTCCTGGCCTGGCTCGCTTAAACTTCACAGAAATAGCAATAGAATTTATATTTATATACCGCTTATCAGTGCCAAAGCACTCCCTAAGCAGTTTACAATGTTTTTTAGCTAAATGCCCCCAACAACCTGGGTACTCATTTTACCGACCTACAGAAGGATGGAAGGCTGAGTCAACCTTGGAGCCCTCTGGGATCAAACTCATAACCTTGTGGCTTGCAGTACTGGCATTTAACCACTGCGCCACCAGGGTTCCCATGTCATTCAGCCGTTACAATCATGGCAATAGTGTTACAGTCATGACTAAGTAGCAATCATGGAAACAGAACAGTTACTTAGATTTACTCATCCATAATTATTCTGCATTCATGGTCACTGCTCACGATTTTGGCACTATTGCCTCAATATGCATCCACATTTCAGTCGAAAGACAGACCAGGGAATACAGATTCAACTTATGCTGGGCGGGGTCCCACGCCTCCTGAAATCTCAGGTTCATGGTTTGGGAGTACTGCCGGACTCATATCTGAGTCCAGATGCCTATGTTTCAGTAGTAGCCAAGCGTGTGTTTGCACAGCTGAAACAACTGTGCCAGCTGCATCCGTTCCTGGAGATGTCAGATCTGGCTACAATAACACATGCCTTGATTACATCCTGTTCAGATTACTGTAATGTATGCTATGTGGGGCTGCCTTTGTTCAAAAACTTCTGTGCATCCAAAATGCTAGAGCCAGTACTGGCTGCAGCCTCATTGAAACAGCTCCACAGGCGACTGGTTCATTGATGGGCACAATTCAAAGTGCTGACTAAGACCTTTAAAGCCCTATGTGACTTGGGTTCAGACTATCTGAAGTCAGACCATCATATCCGCAGGGATTCAGTTCCTGGACTTAACGTGGATGCCGGAAACCACAGATAACAGCAAACCCTAGTAAAATAACAAACTTCCAGTAAAAACATACTGCGGAGTTGTATTGGAGGACCTAGAAGATACTATAGAGGACATCTCTCTAGGTATTTTCCAGTGCTAGTTTATGGTATGTGTCCCTATTTTGTGTGTCCCGCAAATATTGGTACCACAGAGACAGGGGTCCGACAGTATCTCACCCCCACCACCAAGTTTTAAGATATTCAGGGGAGTGCCTCTCTTGTTCCCACCACCACCTCCACTGGTACATTTGATGAGGACATGGGAGAGAGCCTTCTCAGTGGTTGCTCCCAAGCTATCAAAGCCCTTCCCTCAGGAGATTCAGTTGGCCCCCTCTCTGCTCTCTTTTCATCAGCAAGCAAAGACCTTTTTGTTTAGGCACGCTTTTGACTCTTAGGCCTAACCCACACTACACAAATAATCCAGTTTGAAACTGGATTATTTGCCATGGCTCCTTCCTATGGAATTGTGGGATTTGCAGTTTTACAAGGACTTTAGCCTTCTCTGCCAAAGAGTGCTGGTGCCTCCCCAAACTACAAATCCCAGGGAAGGAAGCAGCCATGACAAAGAATCCAGTTTCAAACTAGATTATTTGTGTAGTGCAGATTCACCCTTAAACTCATGTGGCGGAAGGATTTTTTAGTGGGGTGTGCCAAGCTAACATCATCATCATCAATTATTATTTTCTGTTAAGCATGTGTTTTCAACTGTTTTGATTTTGTACTTTTAATCAATTTGTTTATTTTAAAAAACTTTTGTGCTAGCTGTCAAGACGGATCTTTTCTGGCAGGCCTTTCCCGAATAGCTATCCTGGTCCGAAGATTCGGCTGCCTTTTTCCCTTAAGCAGCCACTGGATTTTTTCATTTTTTTCTCTTTTAAATATTGTACGTTTTCAGTCTGTTTAATTTAATATTGTTTTAAGGGGTGGGTGGGTTAGGGTAGTAATGTAATTATGGGATTTTTATGATGTAAGCCACCCCAATTGCATTGCAGAGGGGAGGGATAGAAATAAATATTATTATTATTATTATTATTATTATTGTACAATAAGATTTCAGCTGAACTTTGTTTTAATTTGTTGTAAGCCACCTTGGGTCCCATGCTGGAAGAAAAGCAGGTATAAATTAAATAATAAACAAACAAATAGATCCATCCAGCAGCCGAGCATTGTGAGGATGCATGGTACCCTTTCAGAATGGGAAGAATCCAGTACCAGACCATGGCAGATTTTGCAGGCATCGCTTAGACACAGTATCTTCAGCAGACCTGTCAATTTTCTCCTGATTCTTGAACATTGTGCTCTGATGGTCCCAGCACTTGTTCATTTATCTCAGTTCAGAAAATCCCTGCCTTTCCTCCTCTTGCCCCAATTTTTTTTTTAATGGTCCATTCTAGCATACTCACCAGGCAGCCCAATAGTTCCCCTCCAGATCCACAAAGCTTACCTGCTAGGAAGCTTGAAGCAAGGAGGACCAAGCTAGGGCAACTCATCTTGCTGGTGGGACTCAACCTTTCTTTGTTTCCCCAAAGCAGCAGTGTCTGCGTGTGGTAGCCAGGAGGGTCTGGAAGATGATTTTTGAGCTGGAGCCCACTTCTCCCTTCTTCCTCCCACCCCCTGCACCCCCCTCCTCTCCAGGCACTTTGTGTCCCAGCTGTCTGGCTGTCGCATTGTCAGCTGTTTTCCTCAATGATGATGACAGCCGTCAGAACAACAATGAGGTGTGGGGGGTGCAGATGGCAGGACTGGCTGTCCCTGCCAACCCCCTTGGGCACGCAAACCAAGCTGGGCAGTTATGTGGGAGAACTGTCCTGGAAAAGTGGAGGGGAGATGTTTTGGGAAAGTGCCAGGGACATTACTGCGCCCAAACCACGGCGTAATATGGATCAGCCAAGCCAAGGGCCTCTATTTATAGGAACGCAAAGAATGTCAGCCCTTTGATTTGGGGAAAATTTCTGCCCAATTCAAAGAGACTTGCATCAAGTGCACATCAGCACAAAAACACAAGGAGGCAGAATGTGTGCATCATCGTGGCGTCTGTCCTGCCTCGACAGCTGCTATTCTGTGACAGTTTCTCATATGTAAAATGGGAGCAAGAGAGGAATCCTTCTTCCCTATAGTTGGCCACAGAGAAGGACTCGTATTTAAATGAACTGTATCAATTTCTGAGGTCAGCTGAGACAGAGCACCATCTTTGCAGGCCATTTTGTTGGGACAGTACCATGTTCCAGTGACTAGGAATAAAGATAGCCATATTGGAAATGGTTGTGTTTGTTCAGGTGGGGAGATAAATCCCCAAGTGATCCTAGAGGAAGATACTGCTTTTTTGTATATTAAGTGCTTAGGGAGCTGGGTATGTTTTTTGCATGTTAAGACTCAGGGAGCTGGGTATGTTTAGCCTGGAGAAGAGAAGGTTAAGAGGGGACATGGCAGCCATGCTTAAAAATTTGAAGGGATGTCATCTTGAGGATGGAGCAAGCTTGTTTCCTGCTGCTCCAGAGACTAGGACATGGAGCAATGGATCAAACTACAAAGAGATTCCACCTAAACATTAGGAAGAACTTCCTGACAGTAAGGGCTGTTCTGCAGTGGAATGCACTGCCTGGGAGTGTGGTGGAGTCTCTTTCTTTGGAGGTTTTTAAACAGGGGCTGATGGCCATCTTTCAGGAATGCTTTGAATATGTATTCCTGCATAGCAGGCAGTTGCACTAGATGACCCTTGTTGTCTCTTCCAACTCTATGATTCTATGATTCTAATTGGCTTTCAATTCTGGGTGCCCATCTCCACCCATTCCTAGCAGGTGACAGGACTCAAAGGCTTGAAGGCATTTGTATGTCCATTTGTATGGACTACCTTTGTGTCACCATACCTTTCAGTGGTCCTTCTCTGTCATCACACTTTTCTAGCTGTTTTTAAAATGTCCCAGTTTTCTCTCCTCCCCTACTCGCCTCAGCTTACTTAAATTGCTGAAAACTGAACTCAAATTGCAAAAGTAGCTTGAAATCAGTTAACTCATCTGGGAAGAGAGGAGAGGAGGAGATGGAGTCTTGCCCTTTCCTGAAAAAAATTATATTCAGGAGCAGCCATGTTGGCTGTGCAGCAAAATACAACAAAATACAAAATCTACAACCAAAAATCCACAATCAGCTCCACAGCATAAAATATATTCGCTGTGTGGGGATATTGGATGTCTATGTTAAGCAGAGTGCAGTAGGGCTAGTGCAATATGAGTTTGTGGTAGAAATAGAAAAAATGACTCTGGATGCTCTTGTAAAGTAAAAAGAAAAAAGAAAACTTATGTGTATTGTCTCAGGATAGGAAAGGAGATAGACAACATAAGTTGACCTAAACTTGGTTACAATAGCCCCTAAAAGCTGGCTCTCGTGTGTTGAAGTGAAGAAGCATCAACACTTGTTTAGGGTAGTTAGGGACAAAGGGAAATGCTGACGTTGCATGCTTACCCTTTTGATTCAGCTCTGTGTCTCATTGATCCATGTGCTCAAGCCTTTTACTTCCTACTTGCATTTACAGGTTACTTCCCCCTCTTCCTCCAAGAAATTTTGGTGCTTTACAACTCCAAGAAGCCACCAACATGAGACTGTTCCAGCCTCAAGATGCCTTACACGCACTCATGAGAGTCAGTGTTTAAGGACTCTTGTATCCAAATTAGACAACTCTCTTCTATGGATTTTATCACATGAGGCTGAAATCGTGCAATTATGATGGGATAGTAGCATGAATGGGTACCCGCTGTTGTCCTCCTGTGCTCCATCCATGCTCCACCCATTAATTAGGCATCACTTTTAATCGACAGGCAAAAGTTGTCAATAGCCCTCAATATCGCTCTTTTCACAGTATTGTCAAGTGTGCAATAATCATGTCCTGTTGTAATCATGTGAACCCACCGTGAATGGGCAGACCTCTTCTCCCATTCCCCTTTCCCAACAAGAACACATATTTTTTTTTCTTGCTACCTTTTTATGTTTGCTTAAGTGTGTATTCGTAAAGTTCTTTGGTTATGTATCTGTTTTAAGCGTTTTAAAATGAAGCTGTGTCTTCTCATGACAACAGCTGAAATTTCACCCATGCAAAATTGCAGAAGAAAAAAAAATCTTAAAGGTGCATGTGCTGGCCAGCAGGAGGCATTAATACTCTGTCATTAGAAGGCAATGCAAAGAGAAGTGTTACTACAGCGTGAGCTGAAATCCCATTCTTAGACCACTAGTGGCGATCATGCAATAATTCCATGGCGGTAGTATCTCACAATTACAGTGACATGTGATAATTACTGTAATGATGCCACTATGTTTACACTTTCTTCAAGCACGGAATTACAGCATTTTTAGACATTAGTGTCCAGAAAAGCTTGATACCAGCCAGCAAAGTATATACGTATAAACAGCAAATATCTCAGAAGTTGGCCAGCTTTTAATGAGCACACTGGAATGCAAACACAGTCCAGAAAGTCAAAGGGCCGTTTCCTGCCATGTCATCCTCCTCCTCTGACTCTATAGCCTCATCCAACTCACGGGGCATGACAATTAGCCTGCTAATGTCCTATCTATCTATTTTCCTATCTCAGATGTATTCTCTGCCACAATAATGGTAAGTTTTGCTTTTTAACCTTACTAGAGCATCCTGCATATTTCTATCCTGTTTTATACCACAAGCTCATATTGCACTAGGGCTACGCTTTACTCTGCTTAATATAAATACCAATAATTCCCTACAATGTGTGGGTGTAAGGATATTCCTGCTGCTTTACCCCTTTTCTTCAGAGTGTGGTAAAGCTCTTAGAGGGTATGAACATCCCCAGGGACATCTATTTAGTTACTATGGCTCGGTGTGATGGGGAATGGCCTCATCCTATCTCCGTTGGGAACCTCTTGCTCACAGTCCAGTCAAAACCCAAGGAAAAGGAGACCCATCAGTCTTCAGCTGTCTTCCTGTCTGTGGCTCACGTTCCAGGCCTGCCCAAGCCTCAGCTGCCTGGTGTGAAATGGGATCTGTCCACCTGCCCCGCCTCAGAAATGCTCTTCCCGCCAGGCCTTGTCTTTTTTGCTTGATGCCTGACCCCCTGACCTCCTTTCCCCACACAACAGCTGTTGTAGGGCATGGCAGGGCCTGGGGATGTGTGTTAAAAATAAGCCCAGTGCACACTTTGCTTCAGCCTATAGGTTGCCTCCGGAAGCTTCCATTGCTTTCCTGGAACTTACAAAAAGCCCAAGTATGTGGAAGCTGAAGGCCTGTACATGACAGGATAAATTTGGAAAGTCAGGCAAGAAAACATGGAATTGTCCCTGTGGCATAGCCTCCAGCATTTCACAGATGAAAACTGGGACACTTGTGACCAAGCAACATAGAAGTGTGGCCAAGATGGCAAAAGTTATGAATGAGGGAGAACACACAAGCTAGGAGAGGCTGCAGCAGTTTGCTTTTGCCCAGGCCTACTGGGAAGGGCATGATTCTTCCCCCTCCGCTCCTCCCTCCTCTTGAGTGCAAATGACTTTTGCACTTTGAACTCAGTTTGCAGCAACTGAAGTAAGCTGATTACAAAGAGGGAAGGTGGGAGGAAGAAAGAGCCATTTTAAAAGCAGCTGAAAAAATGGGATGACAGCGGATGAATTGGGACTGTCCCTGCCAATTTGGGACAGTTGGAATGTATGCTATAGGAAGGAGGAGGGGTGCATAAACATAGGCCAGGGAAAGCCAGCTACTGGCCTCATGGGCAACATCCAGCCAAGACGATGGTTTTGGCCAGACCTGAAAGATCTTGGTGGCTGTGGCACCACGGGAGAACTATCCGATTGTGTGTGCAACTGAGGGACTTCCAACACAAAAGGGAATGTCAGCTTTCTGTTATGCACTTTGAAATGCATCATTATACCTCATGCTGGCCCAATACGTCATTGTAAGATCAGAATGTCTCCTTGACAGAGACTTACCCATTCACTGGTTTTCAACCTCTGATGATAGTTTCTGCCAGAGTTTGACGCAAACTATAATCTCCTGATGAATCTGCAGGGTTTATTACTTTAATGTGAAGTTGAAGGCTTTCACGGCCGGCATCCATAGATGGCCGGCATCCATTTTCCGGGCTCACAGCCCAGAAGAAAACCAAGGAAAATCTATTTATTACTTTACATAGCGATGCAAAATAAACACAACCACAGAGAGTGCCCTAGGGTTGCTTTCCACAAAGTGGGTGTTTCTTATTAGCATATAGATAACCAATGGTGTGTGTGTGTGTATTTGTGTGTCTAATTCATAGGATTGCCATAAGTCGAAACCAGCTTGATGGCAAATAACAATATCTGTCTACCTCTCTAAGGCATGAGCTATCTTCAGTCTGCAACAAGAAAAAATCTGACCAGAAATATTTTTTTTTTATTTAGTTAGTTAGTTATTTATACCCCGCTCTTCAGCCACAAGTCTATCAGAGCGGCTTACAAATTGTTTTTAAGCAATAGCTATTTACACATCTACACTACATTAAACAGTTTCCAATGTATGTTAGCTAATTGCCCCCACAAGCTGGGTACTCAATTTACCCACCTACGAAAGGATGGAAGGCTGAGTGAACCTTGGAGCCCGCTGGAATCGAACTTGTAACGTGGTGGCTTGCAGGATTGGCATTTAACCACTGCGCCACCAGGGCTCCATAGGCAGCTGCCTTATTGCAAGAGAGACAATTTGTCATTTAGCTCAGTATTGTCTATGCTGACTGGCAGCAGCTTCCTAGTGTTTCAGACAAAGAAAGATATTTCCCCATCATCTGCTACCAGATCATTTTAGCTGGAAATGTCAGGACAGGTGCCTCCTGCATTAAAGATATGTCCTTTTACCACTGATCTATGGATCTGAAACATGGGTCACCTATCACCACCACTTACGACTCCTTGAACGCTTCCACCAGCACTGTTTATGCACAATCCTAAATATACACTGGACTGACTATGTGATGAATGTTGCTGTCCTTGAGCAAGCAGGGATCACCAGCATTGAGGCCATGATATTGAGAACACTGCTGCGCTGGGCAGGGCATGTGTCTAGGATGGAGGACCATCGCCTCCCCAAAATAGTACTCTATGGTGAACTCTCCACAGGTCAGCGTAAGAGGGGTGCTCCAAAAAAGTGATACAAGGACTCCCTGAAACAACATCTCAGGCTTGGCCAAATTGATCACCAACAATGGTCCGCCCTGGCCTCACATCGAGAGGCATGGAGACACACTATCCACAATGCTGCAGCCTTATTTGAGAACTCACGCCAAACAAGTCTTGAAGAGAAACGGCAACGCAGAAAGAATCACAACCCGGTAACATCACCCGAGGAAACCTTCTTCTGTGCTTTCTGCAACCAGACTCGTCTATCTCTGATTGGCCTTTTTAGTCATCAGCGCGCTTGCAGAAAACGCGGGATGAGTCCTGTCAGGGATGATGGGAGTTGTAGCTCTTCACCTCTGGCTCAAACTCACCACCTTGTTATGCAGCAGAGCTGACCAGCTTAGATCAGTGGTTAATGCTTTCCTCCAAAGCAGCAGAGTGTCAGAGAATAGGCTGAAGATCCTGACAAACTCTCCAAGCCTTCTCACTCTTCACCAGGTGTCTCCAAACTCTCCAGGATTCACTCAGGCAACTCAGTAGTTTTATATAAAACCTACTTTATTCTTCTATATAAATATACTATATGGTCAACAAATCACAATCTCTATACACTACACCACCTCTACTCCACCACCACAATACATTGGCAAACATTGCAATTTTATAGCCATTGTTTATCACCACCCACTAGTTAGTTTCCACCCAGTGGGTGTGTACTTCCATTCTGATTGGTCCATGTAGTTCCACCCATACTTAAGACCAACCCATGTATTTCAACATTTCACCTTGTACACTTAATGATTCTCAGGTGTTTCCAATCTGCATTCAGTACCTCTGTCCTTGGCTCTCAGGCCTTCTAGATTACATTAGCAGTTTCACCTGTGTAGCTTCATAATTGCTCTTGCTTAGTCATTGTGACTTTCACATACATATTTTATTTCTTTAACTGTATGTCCCATGTTGCATTTTCCTTAACAATCCCCTCCGAAATAAAATATTGTATGTGTCTTACAATGTCATTCCAACCATTTCTGTCAGCCTTTCATGTTTTTCTGCTGTCAACGCTTTTGTGAACAAATCTGCTATGTTGTGTTGTGTTTCTATATATCTCAATTCTATTTCACCCTTCTGAACCATGTCTCGCACATTTTGATATCTTACACCAACATATTTTGTTCTGTTCTTCAAACTTTCAGTTTCAGCCATCGCTATGCATGACTGTGAATCTTCCAGAATTTCCACTGGTATCTTGTAACTTTCATTTAAATCATTTAGCAATTGCTTAATCCACTGTACCTCATTTACTATCTCATTCAAAGCAGCGAATTCTGCTTCCGTTGTGCTTAACGCTACATTAGTTTGTTTTCTACTTCTCCAAACTATTGGACTTTCACTATATTTAATTATCATTCCTGTAACTGACTTCTTGTCTCCTAATTCTGATGCAAATGAACTGTCTACATAACAATCTAGATCTGAACTATTGTTTCTTATTATCAATTTCCTATCTAAGGTTCCTTTCAAATATCTCAATAAATGTTTTACCGCTGTCCAGTCTTCAATTTTTGGATCATTAACCCTTCTAGACAATACATTTAAAGCATAAGAAATGTCTGGTCTGGTGTGGCAAGATATGAATTGTAAAGATCCTATTATACTTCTGAAGAGACTCTTGTCCTCAAACGCTCTAGTTGTTTCCTCAGACACAAAACCAGTTGTCATTGGAGCTCTTACTATTTTTGCATTCTGTAATCCACACTTTTCAATCAGTCTTTCAATTTTATTTCTCTGACTTAATAAACAATGTCCTTCTTCTGTCCATTCAACGCAAATACCTAAATAAGACTTCAATACACCTAAGTCCTTCAAAACAAACTTCTTAGACAATTCTGTTTTTACTGACTCAATTTCCTGTTTTGACTTTGCTGCTATGCACAAATCATCTACATAAATCACTAATACTATGTCTCCTTTTGTATAAACACAAGCATCTGCAATGCTCCTCTTGTAACCTAGCTTAACTAGCTCATCATTGATGCACAGATTCCACGCTCTGGCACTTTGTTTTAAACCATACAACGCTTTCTTTAATTTATATACTCTCTGACTACCATTTTCTTCGAAACCTTGTGGCTGTTCCATAAATATTTCTTCATCCAGAACCGCATTCAAGTAAGCTGTCTCAAAATCAAAATGTTCTACAACTAAATTCCTTTTTACTGCTACAGCTAAAACCATTCTCAGACTTTCTGGCTTTGCAGTTGGAGAATATGTCTTATCATAGTTCTCATACTGCTGTTGTGCAAAACCCTTAGCTACTAACCTAGCTTTATATTTAATACTTCCATCTGGCATTTCTTTCCTTTTGTACACCCACTTACAACCAATTACTTTCTTGTCTTTGGGTCTGTCAACAATTTCAAAAACATCTTTATTTACCAGGCAACCAAACTCATTATCCATTGCATCAAACCATCTTTCCTGTTCTTCACTAGAATAACTTTCCAATTCTTCAAAACTTTCAGGCTCTTCTACTGCTAAACAAGCTCTTGCCTTTGTCACAACAAACCTATCTGGAGGCTTTCTAACTCTATGACTACGCCTGGGAATAAAATCTGCTGTTCTGTCTCTTTCATCCTCACTTTCTCTACTGGGAGTTGTAGTTCTATGACTAAATCTCTTGTCTTCAGTCATTCGAGTAGTAGTAGGCCTAGATGCTATCTCATCATCAGAAGAACTACCACTGCTGCTAGGTGATGCTTCCTGCTTAACTGAAACCCCTCCGTTTCCTGAGGTTGGTTCAGTTTGTGCTTCTGGCTCATTTGAACTCCCTAATCTCAAAAACACTTCTTTATTGGCATGCAGTTTGTCCCAACCAGCATGTCTCTCAAAATTTGCAGACCTAGAATACTGCACTTGTTTTCCACCCAAATGAAACTTGTAGCTATTTCCAGAATACCCCAAAAACCTAAGCCTTTTGCTTTTGGGTTCTCCTTTCCTCCTGAAACAAGCAGGTGTGTAAACATGAGCAAATTGTCCAAAAACCCTTAAGTACTTGTAATTTGGCATTCTCCCATACAATACCCTGTAGGGAATGTCTTCAATTTCTGAATGATACAGTCTGTTACTAATATGTATTGCAGTCAAAGTTGCTTCTGCCCAAAAACTATCTTTCACCCCTGCATCTGCCATCATACAAGCAGTAATTCTTTTTATATCTTGTATTTTCTTCTCTGCTAACCCATCCTCACTAGGACAAGCAGGGTTTGTAGTTTCATGCCTTATTCCCACCTTTTGAAACCAATTAAACAATTGATTATTTAAAAATTCTCCTCCTCTATCAGTAATAATGGTGCCTACTCTGCTATCAAATTGTCTTTCCACCATTCTTACCCATGCTTTTAAACTTTGCCCAGCGTCAGATTTGTTTTTCATTATTCTCACAAATGCAAACCTTGTATACCTATCAACAATTACTAGGAAATACTTGCTTCCCCCTAAGGACAAGCAATTAGCTTGAGCGACATCTGCATGTACATACTGAAATGGTCTTTGAGCAATTCTTTTTGTTTTCTTAGCTACTGGAAAAGCTCTGACCTTTACCTGTTGACATACTGTACAATCTAAGTGGTTTTTGCATTCAGTAACTTTTAACTCTGGACACATACTGATTAAATTCTTTAAACATTTGAAGCTCGCATGGCCGAATTTTCTGTGAAGCTCGTGTATGCAGTCTTTGTGGATTGGAATATTTTCTATGTTATTAGCTTCTTCAACCCTGTAGCTATCAATATTGTCCTCCAAATAATAAAGTTTGTCCTTTTTCAAACCTATGCCACGCAATTCCCCATTCAGTTTTATCTTACACATGTTCTTTTCAAAGATGACTGTGTAGTCTCTTTCTGTTAATCTGCTTACTGATAACAAATTATTTTCTAACTCCTTTACATGTAAGACATCATTAAAATTCTCTTTTAGCCCTGGAATGTACACAGTACCCATTTGATTTACAGTACTTAGCTCTTTCCCGTCAGCCAAAACTACAGTATTTACATTAGCTGATTTTCTATTACTTATTAAATTTATATCATTACACATCAAAGATGTGGCTCCTGAATCTACTAGCCATTTAGAATTTGCATTTTGTTTTTCCTTAATCATGGTTGCAACCCCCTTTTTATTACCACTGTCCCTCAAAAATGGAGGTCTGGACTGATTTTGATACTGCCGTGGCTGCCATCTGCTCTCTGCTTGCTTGCGTCTCTCAGCTGCAAAATGTTTACAATGTCTCTGCAGATGACCAATCTTCTTACAATAAAAGCACCTCCGTTGCTCCCTTGTAGAGGCTGCTTCCTCCTGCATTCGCCAGACAGGAGTTGTTTGTTGTTTTGGCACAGTCTTTAAGCTTGCTGAGTCACCCTGCTCAGACATTCTTCTCTGGTTCTCTTCCAGTATTCTGGCCACAATTAAATCTCTATTAAGCTCAGTTTCTGGCAGGTTTTGCAGGCTGTTCGTTATGTTGTCCCACGAAGAGTCTAGTGATTCTATTAAAATGTAGCATTGCTGCTCTTTGCTAATTTGCACTCCCCTCAGTTCAGCTTGCACAAACAAATCTTGCATTATTTTTAAATGTTCTATCACACACTGCCCTTTAGCCATCTTTTGCCTGTATATTCTTTTAGACCATAGCATTTTTGCAAAAGCAGTTGAAGGAGTGTGTAATCTCTGCAAGGTATCCCACACATCCTTGGCAGACGTTTTATCTCTGACGTCATTAATTAAGTCTTCTTCAAGCATGAGATAAAGACAGGCTTTTGCTTTACTATCTCTCTCTTTAGTGGCTTCATTAGCATCAGCTGCCAGCCCTGTTTCAACTGTTGACCACAGACCTTCCTTTACTAGTAGAGATTGGGCATAAATCTTCCAGGTAGAGTAGTTGTTTCTATTTAATTTACTAAACTTTAGAATTTCCATCTTGATTTGTGCAGTGACTCAATTTGACACAGTCCTTCTGAGTATGCACAGCCGACCTGTCTGGGCTTAAGCAAAACACAAAATGATTTACTCACGAGGCTTATCAGTGCAGCACAAACAACTTGCTCTGATCTGTCGTCCACAAAGCTTTCTTCCACTCTCTGGAACTTTCAGCTTCTGTGGATGCTGGGTGCTCTAGTCACTGGGCCCATAACCCTTGTCAGGGATGATGGGAGTTGTAGCTCTTCACCTCTGGCTCAAACTCACCACCTTGTTATGCAGCAGAGCTGACCAGCTTAGATCAGTGGTTAATGCTTTCCTCCAAAGCAGCAGAGTGTCAGAGAATAGGCTGAAGATCCTGACAAACTCTCCAAGCCTTCTCACTCTTCACCAGGTGTCTCCAAACTCTCCAGGATTCACTCAGGCAACTCAGTAGTTTTATATAAAACCTACTTTATTCTTCTATATAAATATACTATATGGTCAACAAATCACAATCTCTATACACTACACCACCTCTACTCCACCACCACAATACATTGGCAAACATTGCAATTTTATAGCCATTGTTTATCACCACCCACTAGTTAGTTTCCACCCAGTGGGTGTGTACTTCCATTCTGATTGGTCCATGTAGTTCCACCCATACTTAAGACCAACCCATGTATTTCAACATTTCACCTTGTACACCTAATGATTCTCAGGTGTTTCCAATCTGCATTCAGTACCTCTGTCCTTGGCTCTCAGGCCTTCTAGATTACATTAGCAGTTTCACCTGTGTAGCTTCATAATTGCTCTTGCTTAGTCATTGTGACTTTCACATACATATTTTATTTCTTTAACTGTATGTCCCATGTTGCATTTTCCTTAACAAAGCCAGAGAAAAGCCAGAGAGAGAAAGAGAGAGAGAGAGAGAGAGAGAGAGAGAGAGAGAGAGAGAGAGAGTCCTCCTGCATAAAGGTATTTGAACCCCATATGCAGGGATTCTTCAAAACCTGATGTTTCCCATTCAGGGGAAAATAGCAAAAAAATTTGAAAAGGACATGGCAAGACAAGATTTGAAAAGATAATGCCAAGACGACAGGAAATAAAGTACTGTAGTTGGAAGAAGAAGAATTTTATTGTATAATTGCCTTGTCTTGGACATGATTTTCACAAATTGTCCAGATGTTATCCTCTTTTATTGATAATCCTCCAGTGTGATTTCCCACTAATTTTTTTAAAAAATTCTCCCCTTACAATAAAACATTTGCTCAGCGGGAAAGACAGAGTAGCAGCACAGTATCTTGGGAGTGGTAGAACTAGGAATTGTCCATCTGCGTGGAAACACTCTTGGTCACCCATTAAAATCAATGGGAAAGTTGCTGATGGCACACTATGGTTTTCAGGTCAGTGATTTTGCCAGGTCAGGACTATCCCTGGCCCTTAGATTTTAAGGGCCAAAGACTGAGACCGAGGGAAGACCTCCCCCTTTATGATGGCACAGAGGGTGAGCCCTGATGATGTCAGAAGGGCAATGCTACAGTGAGTATCCCCTCCCAATACAATTAAAGCATCAACCACAGTTGCATAGAGTATTCCATTTCAAGTTGGGGAAAAAACACCAACTCTAACAACTGTGGAATATATACACAGAATATTTTTAAAGGGAATATGTGACCTTTGAGACTCCTCCCCCTTGTTCTCAGACGGTACAGGCCCTGAGAGCTGGCAACCCTATTTGTCAGAAATATGGTAAGTTTGATGCTTGGAGAGGGCATGAACGTGTAAAAATATATGCTGTGAGTCCAGAGCCCTGGGTTCTTCTGAAGGCTGTACAAACTGCCAAAAGTGAAAACAAACAAAAATTTCTGAAGTGGGCTTTCTGTTGGTGTTGGTTGTGCAGGGCATTCCTACAACCTATTTGAAAGGTGAATTGCAACTCCTCAGGGTTTCCAAGAGATGCAACTGAACCTTTTATTGGTGGGGGACGCAGAAAAAGAGTGGTCTAGAGAGTCTGGCATATTCCAGTATTCAAAACCAGTCCTGGGGGCCACAAGCACTTTGCCCATCCCTGCCTATGTGGTGGGAGGACCTTCTGGGAGGGAAAAAATGAGTGCCACTCTAGGCATCTGTTCATTGTTCCCCTTTGCTCATTTTAGGATGATACCTCGTCATAGTTACCCTGGATTGTGAAAGAGAATTTAGAATCCAAATTTAAGGGACTTTGTTGGCCAAGATCCTACATTATTTTTGTGTAGTGTAAATCTACACTCAAGTAGTTAAGTGATGGTTGTGCTACATTGTCCTTCTATTGAATATCAAGATTGTACAGTGGATTATATATCTATCTGTCAATGGCCTACTTCTTTTCCTGTTGCGCAATGGGGGATGCACAGGTACCTGTTTCCAAAATCCCCGTGAATCAAGTGGTACCTCCAAAGCGTTGATGAGGGGTTACATACCATCCAAGAATGTACAGCTGCACATGCAGCAGTTGTACTTTCAGAACGCTGCTTACACAACTGTGAAATGAATACAAACATTACACAACAGCCAAAAATATACAATGGTGTGTGTGAGGGAAGTTATGTGTGTATAAAAACATCAGCAGGATTCCTTCCAGTATTCCCACCAAATTTAAAACAGCAAATAGGTATCAAGGGGAATAGAAAGCCATGCCCCTGAGCACACATATGCTAGGCAGCTGTGACCTGTCATACATACATATATATATATATATATATATATACCCCCAGAGCAATGCAGTCTAGGATACCTTCCCAGAATGCAAGAAAGATGGTTCTGGGGGTAGTCACTGGAAGTTTTGTTTCTCACTTCCTGTGCTGAGGGCTGTAAGGATGTAATTTGATAGAATTAACATTTTAACAGTGTTCACAACAGTGTTCTTCATCACCTATTGTGATTTCAGCTATGCATCTTGGTTTACACATGCCAATCAAATATGTTTTGACTCAATATCAGAGCAGCTGAAGAAAGCAAGAAGCTGAAAGGTTTTGCCTTAAGTGTTAAATATTTCTGTTACGTTGTTTATGTGTGTATGCTTTCAAGTCACCTGTCGACTTATGGTGACCCCATGAATTTCCTAGAGTTTTCTTAGACAAGGAATATTCAGAGGTGGTTTTGCCAGTTTCTTTCTCTGAAATGTAGCCTACAGCACCTGGTATCTGTTGGTGGTCTCCCATCCAAGTACAAACCAGGGGTGACCCTGCTTAGTTTCCAAGATCAAATGAGATCTGGTGCCTTTAGGGTACTTAGTCACATGCAAATCTTTTACTTCATTAACAAAAATACAAAGTTAAAAAAAACCTGTAAGGCACAGGCACTGGCCAATAGATGCTTTGTACACATAGTTTTTCTGCTGTTCAAACCACACTGAGAAACATCTTAAGAATTTACCTATGTTAAGAAATGGCAGAGGTCATAGAATGACGTGAGGATACTTACAGACCACCCCATCACTTATACAAGATTATGCCTATCTTCACTCTAACTTTCCTCTGCCCCTTGTACTGTTACATTGCCCATGCCTTCATGCATTGTTCCATCCAGCCTGTGTTCCAGGGTCCTCCATTTGGGAAAGATAGCATTTATTACAGCACACAGAAAAGCAGGAATAATTTAAATGGTTAATTGTAACACTCCAGATAAGCTTTTGTGGGTGGGTGGGTAGCAAAAGCAGGTGCCAGCCAGAATGCCATTCTACCGGTAAAGAGAATGGACAATGGATGTTCAAGAGTCAAGGTCTTGACGTTCTAAACGTAGCGTTTGTTTTCTTCTTGGTAGTCGAAAGGATCCCCCTCAAAGGGCAGGGGTGGTGGGTGGTTGTAGTATCCCATCATGAAAATCCATAAGGTCCCAAGGCTCAGAATTGGTGTGACCAAGAGAAAGCAAATGTAGTCCACAGTGCGAGCAATGCGGTTCCAGCTGTCTTTCTCCTGCAAATGCAGAGGCATTAAAATCTCAGGGATGGAAGTGGGAAGAAAGACCAGTAAACCCTCTTCCCCAGACAAACACAAACACAGAGACCAGGAACTTATGAAAAAGCAAAGAAATTTTAGATATCTATTCATAAGACTATGGAAGAAATCTTGAAGATTAAATTGTATCTGAAACCAGAAATCTTTTTGTTGGGACTATTAGAAGACTCTCTAGAATGAAGACATGGGAAGATAATAAGATATATGACCACTGCAGTGAGACTTCTCTATGCTCAGAACTGGAAACTAAAGGCTGTTCTGGCAATAGAAGAATGGTTGCTGAAGCTTTATGATATGGCTGAAATGGACAAGTTGACTACTTTGTTAAATGATAAAACTATTGATGATTTTAAAAAGGTGTGATAATCTATAACAGATTTTTTTCCAGAAAAAAATGGTGATTTAGGAATTGTGATATCTGATAACTTTTGAATGAATTTAAGAGCAGGTGTTAGAGATTGATGTATCTAGAAGTTTCAAGTATTAACTGACAGAGTATATATTAAAATATATTCTTGCTATTTAACAGTATTAACAATAAGTATATATTTGGTTAAGATTACATAAGGTTTATTTACTAAGGGGTATTGAAGATATTGCTATGTAACCTGTTAACTGGCAAGCTGGAATCTAACCATCCCCTGTTGTGTTTATGTTATTTTTGTGTAGATAGGTTTGGGGGGGGGGTAAGGTAGTTTTAGAAGGAGAGGGGGGGAGTTAGGTTAGTTGGGGGTAATTTTTTTCCCTTTTTGTCTGTATTTTCCATTACGTTTTTCCTTGCATGTTGTTTTTAGATCATAAAATTAAACATTTATTAAAAGGAGATTTTAAAAATACACAGAGAGAGAGACCTGGACAAACCAGCTTATATTAGCCTTCCTCTTCTCTGGCCAAACCATGCAATCCAGATGGTATTCTGCCACAGAGAGCAAGAACTGTGAGCACGGTGCTCTATAGCTGGCTGGCAAGAGAAGTAATGGTGCCACTGTATTCTGCTTTGGTCAGACCTCACCTGGAATACTGTGTCCAGTTCTGGGCACCACTACTCAAGAAGGGTGTTGACAACCTGGAGTGTGTCCAGAGGAGGGCGACCAAAATGGTGGGAGTTTTGGAAGCCATGCCCTATGAGGAGTGGCTTAGGGAGCTGGATATGTTTAGCCTGGAGAAGAGAAGGTTAAGAGGGGACATGATGGCCATGTTTAAATATTTGAAGGGATGTCATACTGAGGATGGAGCAAGCTTGTTTTCTGCTGCTCCAGAGACTAGGACATGGGGCTACGGACTCAAAGTACAGGAAAATAAATTCCACCTAAATGTTAGGAAGAATTTCCTGACAGTAAGAACTGTTCAGAAGTGGAATGCATTGCCTGGGAGTGTGGTGGAGTCTCCTTCTTTGGAGTTTTTTAAGCAGAGGCTGGATGGCCATCTGTCGGAAATGATTTGATTGTGTGTTCCTGCATGGCAGGGGGTTGGACTAGATGGCCCTTGTGGTCTCTTCCAACTCTATGATTCTATGATTCTATAAGTCAAAGGCAGTCATATCAATCACCTTGTATGGCCAGCCAGAGGTCTGATGTCACCAGGAAAGCAGGGGTGAAATGATGCAATGAGACCATTTCATGCTTGGACCATGGGCCACCAGTGCCCTACACTTTGAAACAAGAACTAATAATTCAGGGTTTACAGCCTCCAACATTTTATAGATGAAAACCAGGACACATGTGGCCAAGCAAACATTATCAATAAGGAAGAACTACACAAGACAGGAAAGGCTGGAGCAGTTTGATTTTGCCTGAGCTGACTGGGAAGGCCAAGACTCTGCCACCTCCTCTCCACTCCTCTGCCTTCTGCTGAGTTAATTGTATGCAAACTTGTTTTGCACTTTCAACTCAGTATGCAGCATTTGAAGTAAGCCGAAGATATAGGAGGAAAGTGGGAGGAAAAAAGCGAATTTGGGACATTTTAAAAGCCGCTGAAAAAATGGGATGGCAGAGGATTAATCAGGACTGTCCCTGCCAAGTTGGGACAGGTGGAGGGTATGGGAACACTACAGGACTGAACAGGAAGTAACTTCTCAATTTTGTTTAAAAGCAAAGAGGAAGCTACTTATTAGTTGATCTGGAATTACAGAATCAACACAAATCAGGTCTACCATCAGCCAAGGGCCTGAGGCTACTGTGATGGCTGCACTCCCCAGTTGCAAGGGAGACCAGAGGTAGGACAGCTATAGGTAGTTTGCATCCTTTTCTCATGACAGAAAGATAATTTATTCAAACCACCACTTGCTCTGGGGATGCAGAACAGAAAGAAAAGACACTTTGGTTCCATCCACCAGCCAGAGGTTGCACATAACATGAGTGTGTGAATATATGAGTGGGCTTCTAGGTCGGAGCTTATTATCACAACCTTCTGTAAACAGCCTGTAGAGTAATTCAGCTGAAAAGTAGGTTTTAAATTGTTGCAAATGCAACAATACTCAATGTTTAAAGAGGTAACGTGTCTTAGAGATAGGGCTGAATAGGGTTTCAGTGATCTAAAGTCTCCTCGTGACTTATTGTCAGGATTGGTCCCCTTTGCTCCTGCACCTGCCATGTTCATTAGTTTCCCGGTGGCCTTTGTGTAGAGTGTGCATAGCAGTTTGTGTAGGGGTTGAAACTATGTATGTATTTGGGCTTTGCTTGGGAAAGGACATAACAAGGCATCTGTAATGAATGGTTTTAAGTTTCAAGGCTAGAGATGCTAGGAAGATGGTAACTTTTGGTTTAAGGAATGCTTACGTCAGTGGATGATGGACAAACAATGGTTATACATCCTGCCAGATTTTGTTGATTGTGAAATGCTTTTAATTTAGAGTGTATCCGTTAGGCTCTCAGGAGATTATCAGGCATGGCAAATACAGAGTTAAAATGATGCCACAGGAACAAGAAATAGCACCAATATTGCACAGCGTTGTGCTTTGGTGTTATGAGGTTGTTAATGTGGCATTATATTTTATTGACAGCCCAAAGCCATGAGACCTGCCATGGCATTTTTGTCCCGGAATTGTGAGCATCTAAAACTGCACCCCATGAATACAGCGTCAAAGGGCAGTCCCCACCAGAACACTTCTGGGTGCGAATGGGAAAACTAGGTGTCGGACAGTATTTTTATGAACCTCCCCATATTGCAGGCAAGTTTTTAAGTGTGTTTCAATGCTTGTGTGTTTGTTTGTTTGTTTTATTTAGCTGCTTTTAGACTTTGAAGCATGGTTGTGTCTTTTCACGAGAACCACCAAGATCACTTGCCAGTGAATGCAGAAGTAAGCAGCGCTGGTGGTTGTGCTCCCATAATTCCGGGGCTGTTCCTTCTCATTGTTACAACAATGTCTGATAACAAGAGTTATTGTGCCAGGACAATTATGCTTTAAAATATGGTAGGACAGAAATGTTTTTAGAGGCTCATCTGATAATCTGCATAGTTTCAGCTACGGCTTTGTATTGTATTCTTCCTGGATTTCTGGCAATAAACCTTTCTGATGAACCCTGAAGCTTGTACACTATGAGTTTGGGAATGCTGATAGCTGACACTCATCCACCTATCCTAACCTCTCTGAGATACTGACTGATATTTTTAGGGATTTGTCCACCTCTTATCTCTGCTTCTTCTTTATTATCTCACTGCTACAATAGTGAAACTAGCCTAGCCCTGGCCTCTCCTGTCCCTGCTTAGCCTACCTTAGAGACCTTTCCAATCTCTAATGGAGTTCCTATGATAAAACTTCAGTTTGTTTCCTACAGCTATTGACATCATTGCTTTTTAATCATAATAGCTAGCCACTTCATGCACCCTCTCTCTGTGTTAAATCTCCAAAATAAATACAGGAAAATCAGAGTAGACCTCCAAAGGTTCAACAGCACTTTGACAGCCCACTTTGAACAGGCTGGTACAGCAGCTGCATTATAAGTGAAGAAAAAGACAGAGAACCCACTGGCATGCAGTGGAAACAAGTTCAGCACCATCTGGATTCTCTGTAAAGAAAAAACAAAAGCTAACAAAGGACAAGACTAAAAGTGATAGCGGAAGTAATTCTTCTGAACTTGAGAAGATACAACCAGACAACATCTTACCCAGGGTATATTCACACAAGACGATTATAGCAATCTGAATCCACTTTAACTGTCATGACTCCACCCTATGGAATCCTGGGATTTTAGTTTGGTGTGGCACTGGGAATCCTTTGCTGGAAAGCGCTAATGCTGTAGTTCAAAGGAAAGTGGACTAGAGTGGTGGTTCATAACCTGGGATCCAGGGACCCCCAGGGGTCCGCAATGTCCTCAACAGGAGGTCTGCAAAGGCTTGAAAGTTGCTTGGCCCACCTCCTTCCTGCAGTACAGTGGCCATGTGACAGGAGCCAAGGCAAAGGCTGGCTGGCTGGGCCTGAACAAAGGCTGGCTGGCTGGGCCTGATCCAGCCACAAACTTGCTGGAAGAAGCAGAAGAAAAGCCTTCTGTTCCCCTCCAGTGCCTCTGAGGGAAGTTTTAATGGATGGTGTAATTGTGGTGTTGGTGTTGTTTTAAATCTTGAGTTAAGTCTTGGGGGTCCGCAGCAACAAAAGATATTTAAAGGGGGTCCCTGGTAAAGAAAAGATTAAGACCCACTGGACTAACGGATTCTAAACACTTCATATCCCAGAATTCCATAAGACAGAGCCCTGGCAATTAAAGTGGTATTAAACTGCTACAACCATGCAGTGTAGATACACCCTTGGTCAAAGGAGAATAGGATAAAATCAATGAATATGATGCACCCTGCTCACCTCATTGTAGTCATTCTTGTCCCTCATGTGCTTCACAATGTAGTTGGCCCCCGCAATTGCTGGCTTGATCTCATTGTAGAGTTGTTCCTCCATGTCATCTGTCCCATGTGGGTTTGGCCCTAGCAAGGCAAGAGGAAAGTAGCTGTGAGAAAAATTCATCCAGGAAAAGGGGAGGCACAAATGCAAGGGGAGGGCAATGGTAGTAAAAAGAAACAGGTTCTTAGAGGCCCAAAAGAAATCAAGATCTGCTTGGTGGACCCTCATTCGCTTTTAGAGGCAGGGTATAGAAAACTATGCATATTGCTTCTTAGGTTTCTAAGGTAATACATTTCAGATTGGCATATTTACCATACTGGGGCAGTGAGCCTTTTGCCAACTCCATAAATGCCTGAACATCACACCCTGGTCCCTGCTTGAGATACTATGCTGATGAAAGGTTATGAGGACACAATAGGAAGGAAGGAAGTGCCCTGCTGGTACCTCCCCCATCACCACCACCACTTTGGCATCTTCAGGCTTTACTTTGAATGCCACTGCTCCCTCCTTCAGAAACAAATTCTCTGTGCACTGGTGATGTCCTTCATGAATTCCCAGTCAAGATGTGCTCTTGCATAGGTATCGCTAGCCTTTGGGCAGGGAATGCCTTTGGAATTTTAAGACCATGCCATGGGTATTGTCACAAAGTGGCTGCCATGGAAGTGTGTCAGTCCCCAAATACCCATTTTATGAAAAGGCACACTTGTGAGACCAAGGGCTTGTCTAGACACGATGGTATACTACGAGTGGGTGTGCATTTTCACCCATTCTCAACGACGCTTTTTGTCTCCACCATTTTTTCACCTATTTGCATCCATTTGCATTTATTCAAATGGCACATCCTCACACTCTGATAAAGGGCAATAGAATGAAAATGCACAGCGATGCGAATTTGTATGTCCACATGTGCGAAAATGCACATGTGCATGCATTTTCCAGAAAACTTTGGGGAAAACCGCAAATCCATTTCCTGCACATTTTTTTGTAGTTTTTAGCCTCCCTCCTTCCAAATACCATGAATCTCATTTGGATCCCATTGGGTCACATCGTATTCTCTGCAAATTCTTTGAGGAGTATTTTCATTGTCCTGGCAACTCCCAAAAGACAACTAACTTGATCCTTATTCCTAGTGTAAGGTAGAGGTGATCCTTATTCCTAGTGTAAGGTAGAGCCACAACACTACTTTGAACCTGTTGTTTTCTACTCCAACAGCATGCCCATTTACAGAAAGCAAACTCTCACTCTCTCTACCAGTTCACTCACTCATTAGCCCAACAATTCACTCCCTCATAAAATACCATATTACTACTCATACATCCACTTGTTCACTCTGTATCCAAATTTGTCCCCTTCCCACTTCACATCTCCAACCATGTAAATACACCGTGCATACAACCACTCTACACTGAATGGTTTGTAGAATGAATGGTTTAAAACCACTACTGGTTTAAAACCACTACTGGACTTCTCCTCTGCTATTAATTTTGTCTAATCTTTTAAAGCCATTCAGACTAGTGGCCACCATCACATCTAGTAGCAACAATGCCAAGAAACCCACCCACACACACACACACAAACACACACCACCAAAAAAAAAAAAAATCAGCTCACTTGCAGGCGTGATCCGGCTGGCCAAGCCATGTCTCTCTGACTGCTTCTCAAACATGAGCTCACTGCGGGACTTGACAGTGAAATATTCTTCAGCCTTGATGATATAGCCAACGGAGCTGCTGCGTCGGATCAGGAGACCATCCCGTGGCTCAGGCTCACTCTCGGCCGGCTGGGACATGTGCAAGAGGCGAGGTAGGGTCTCCAGAAAGAACTGTGGAACAGGGACATGTTACAGGACAAGGATAAGTGAAGGAAGACTACAATTCCTGGAAAACAAGCCTGAATAAAAACTGATTGGAAATGTCCTTATCTATGCAGGAGAAGACAAAGCTAAGGACTGAACAGGTTTTTCACCATAACAATTTAACCCTAGTTTCATATCTTGCCTCACATTTCAGCAAGTTTAATGCTGGCTCTGCTATCACATAGGGAAACCAGATGGGGTATCATCACACTCAAGAGAATTTTGCTCTGCTTTCTTTTTGGCAATCAAAACAACATATCCCTTGGTATGATTCATTCTGCCCAATTTATTGCACAACATTAGCCATAGACTTTGCATTCTACAATAAACCCAAGCGTTTAAAATAAAACAGGTTGATGTCATTTCATTGTTCAGTCTGTTTCCTCCAGTTAAAAAGCGGGGAATGGAGGGGATGTGCCTGATATAGCATGTGATGATTGGCCATGCTGGCTGATAGATTCTAGAAGCTGTAGTCCAAAAATAAATACATAAATAAATAACTTTTCCAACCTCTAATATTTTGCCCTATTCCTCAATCTGCCCGTCTTTACAGAAACATTTTAAACACCAATATTGTTAATTCTTTGCTTTAACTAAGAACAACAGCACACAAAAAAATTTAAAAGTTACGAAACTGTTCCAGGAAAGATGTCTGAGCACATGGTTTTGATGATATAATTGTTCCTAAGCAACAGGCATTCTTCCCAGTCGTTAGGTGATTTCCCCTTCAGTTCAAACTAGGCTCACCAGCTCAGAACCATTCCAGAACCAAAATCTGCAACCTAGGGAGGGCCCATAGTGATGTCACAGGGGACAAGCCCCATAAATATTTCGAGGCACAGTGTCTGGTGACATTGCAAGCAATGGACTCTGGTGGCATTGTTAAGCCTTATACACAAGCATTAACTACAGTGGCTCTGAGTAGATCATTCAAATAAAAAACACCAAGGGCTTGTCTATATGGAGGGGGGGAAATGGATTGCTCCACAGTAACAGCAAGTTGCAGCAGCTATCACCTGTCTTAATAGTTTTACAGCCCCTTCGCATGCCTATAGCCAAAATGGCGGCCACGAGTGAATTGCTCATGTTGTTAAATCTGCCGCCGCTGAACTTTTTTTAAAAAAAGAAACCTGTTTCTATGGTGTGCATAAGTGATATTTCACCTTTCCAAAGAGAGAGAGAGAGAGTACAAATCCCCATTTTATTGCCTCAGTGATCACTGCACCCTCCCTCTTGCATTATGCAATAACTGCTATGCAAAGGCATACTTGCTCAGCCTATTGGTAGGGCTAGCCTGGATATACCTCAACAACATCTGGATATAGATCAACATCATCTAGATATAGTTCAACAACAATATAGTTCAGCTAAGCCTTGGTGGAAAGCCTTGGTGGTGACCTTGGGCAAGTCACACTTTCTCAGCCTCAGAGGAAAGCAGTGACAAAAACCTGGTGTCTAGAAAATGCTCCTCACAGAATTCACTGGGAATACCTTTTGTCCCAACAAGATCCCATGGTGATTTGCCTTATTTGGAAGGACAGGGTAAAAACTCCATTTACAACGCGGGAAAAGCCTTCTCAGCTTTCCCCATATTTTTAAAAATAATATGAGGAAATGCACATTAGCGCCCATTAAGACAACTGATTCGATTTGCTGCGTAATCTCAGAGAGGACGGAACTACAGATCTGATTGGTCAGATGTTTACGAGGGGTGGGCTTGCCAGCAAGGCAGCGCCCAGAAGCATCCTATTGGATTTTTCAAGTTAGCCATCATGCAGGTTTTTGCTCCACCAATTGCCCAAATAATTCTTTTAACAGAAGGTCGCACTTGCACACATCTGCTGTAATATTAAAGAAAAATACTGTGCAGTGGCAACAGCATTTATCACTCTAATTTACAGCTGCCATCTTGATTCATGGGTGTCTGAACTTCAAACTGTGGATAGCTTCTCAGCGTATCGTTTTTGCAAAACATCACGGATACAGAAGAATGCAGCTGCAAATTGGTAATAATGTGCGGGAATAAGCATTATTTCCTCTCATGTAGACGAGCCCCCTCTCTAAACAAATCTTGCCATGAAACCCCCACGATAGGTTCATCTTAGGATTGCTGTAAGTCAGAAATGACTTGAAGGCACACAACAACAACAATGATAGCTGTGGTAGTCTGGCTGAGATGGTCCATTCTTCATTAACCTCTTCCTTAAACCCTATCACAGCCAATCAAGAGTGCTGACTATCTTAAATGCTATTACATTTGAGCTACACCTATAATGAAAGCCAGTGTGGTTTAGTGGCTCAAGCGTTTGGATGATGACTCTGGAGACTAGGGTTTGAATCCTCACTCAGCCATGCAAAACCCACTAGCTGACCTTGGGCAAGTCACACTCTCTCAGCCTTAGAGGAAGGCAAATGCAACCCCCCTCTGAACAAATCTTGGCAAGAAAACCCGATGATAGGACCACCTTAGAGTCATTATAAGTTGGAAACGACTTGAAGACACACATCAACAACAAACCCTTGGCCTGGATGGACAAACAGTCCAGTGTTGCTATCATTAGGAGGCAGAAGTGAGCAGCATGTCTGCTTCCAATAGGCATTTAAAAAGACAATGCCAGTGTTAGGAACTGCAGTCCAAGGCATTCTTAAGTATGTAACAGTTGTGTATCCAAACAGGATACCCAGTCCTGACATTTGGACACCCGGTAGAGACAAATGGACACCTACTATTTAGTCAGTGAACTGCATGACTCCCACCACTGCTTCAATGCCTTCTTCAAGTTACTGCAAACCAAAATAAAAAATAAAAATAACCCTGAAAGATGTATCTTTGCAAACCCAGATCAGTTGTGTTCTTAAAGCCATTTTTCTAACACGTATAGGAAGTTTTCTTCTTTTCTCATTCAAGTATTTTCTGGTGGTGGTCAGGATAATAAAAAATTATACTGGTATGTTTAAATGTATGTTCCTCTCTATATTGCCTTTCTCTCTCTCTCTCTCTCTCTCTCTCTCTCTCTCCCCTCCCTCTCTCTCTCTCTCTAAAAAAAAATCAACGTTCAACACAATCTGAATGTCAAGAGTATATGTAGTAGAGATGCTTCAACCCACGGACCCTTGAATAAGGAGAATGGACACCCAGTAACAATTTCTGTTTAAATGCCCATATCTCTTGTAAAGTGTTCTCAGGATGACATTTCAAACCAGTTTGCAGAAAACAATAGACTCTTGGTCTTGTTTGTAAATCAATATCTAAAATTAGGCACAAATAGTATTTCCAAAAGACATTTTTTCTTGGGATTTACATAATTACATGCTTTTCTTAACAGCACTGGCAATTTTTTTTTTTTTTTTTGGTGCACAGTATGGGAGTTCCCATTCTTCTTCAGTGGAGAGAAATAGACACACACAGTTTAATCAATGAACCACAATGAACTCACCTCTTTGGTCCAGCTGGATAGCTTGTGGGTGCTGGGTGTACGAAAGTGGATGTTCAGTCCCACGACACACAAAACCCCAACTGCTGTAACAAGTAGCATAACAAAGAGCAGGTACCTGCCAGGGATGGAGAGCAGTGCACTGATAAGTGTTGGGTGCCCATTTTTATGTATTCAAATGGTTATGCCCTGTGCTTTCTGCTCCACTGAAGACACTTTAGTGTCTTCTGAAACAACCATTAAAAACAGTCAAAAGAGGGTGGCTGGGAGGAAATCCACACACAAAAAATATTTTACAAATATAGCAACAACATGCAGATATTGAAGCAGAGTCATAGAGTCATAGCATTGGAAGAGACCACAAGGACCATCTAGTCCAACCCCTGCCATGCAGGAATACCCAATCAGAGCATTCCCAACAGATGGCCATCCGGCTTCTGTTTAAAAACCTCTCCAAAGAAGGAGACTCCTCCACACTCTGAAGCAGCTGAACTGCTCTTACTGTCAAGTTCTTCCTAATGTTCAGGTGGAATCTCCTTTCCTGTAATTTGAACCCATTGCTCCATGTCCTAGTCTTTGGAGCAGCAGAAACCAAGCTTGCTCCATTCTCAGTATGACATCCCTTCAAATATTTAAACATGGCTATCGTGTCCCCTCTCAGCCTTATCTTCTCCAGACTAAACATGCCCAACTCCCTAAGGCTTTCCTCGTCCAGCATGGCTTCCAGATCTAGAAACGATATTTCTATTGATACAGCCTAGAATCGCATTGGCTTTTTTAGCTGCTGCATCACACTGTTGACTCATGTTCAGCTTGTGATCCACTAAGACTCCTAGATCCTTTTCACATGTACTGCCATCAAGCCAGGTGTCACCCATCCTATATCTGTGCATTTCATTTTTACTGCCCAAATAAGAGAAACAAAAGCCAATCTCCTGCTGTGTGCGAAGGCGACCCCAAAAGGCCACTGTTTGTTTTTTGGAACCTGACCAAAGAAGGCTAAAAAAGAGATCATTTCCCAAGGGCACTGAATTCACATCAAGGAGCCCAACACAAAGAAGGCCATGTCATGCATCCTCACTTCACTTCAGCTGCCAGAGGGATGCCTAGCTTAGGACTGCATTTACACATTCACATGTGCTAGTTCAAACCCACAAGAAGCAAGTATTAATAACAAGTGGGGGAGGCTTCTCTGCAGATTTCTGGGAGAACCAGACAGTCTTGCAGAATATGAGGATATCCTCCAAAAAACACACACCCTGAAATAACCATTTCTATTCCAAATTCAGACCCCAGGGAGCTCTCTGCTTTCCTGCTAGCTAACTGGAAATGGAAGGTGCCTGGAAGCAGATTCTGTTTTGTTTTTTAGGCAGAGCAAGACTTACTTGCCAATGAGAGGGATGGCAAAAGAGGTGGCTGGCAGACGCTGGGAGATCAGCAGCAGGAAGACGGACTGAGCCAGCAGGATGGAGATAGCCATGGTCACTTTCTCCCCACCTGGAAGGGACAAAGAGAGAATAATATGACACAGGGTACCTTACAAAGCCCTGGCAGCCATTTCTAATTCATTCAAACCAGAGTCTCTGGTGTCCTGGCTGCTCACAGAAGAGAATTCTCTGACTCGTTTCTTACATAACCACCTGATGTCTTAGAAAAGTTACTTTTTTGGATGACAACTCCCAGAATTCCCCAGCCAGCATGGCCACTGGAAAGGAATTTTGGTCTCTTTCACCCCACACAACTCTTTGAGACCCCTTTAGCGGCCATGGCTCCATCCAATGGAAACCTGGGATCTATAGTTCCATAAAGTATTTTGCGATCTCTGCCACAGAGCTCTAGTGCCCTACCAAATTAAAAATCCTATAGGATTCATCCATGGTAGCTAGAGCAGCATCAAAGTGTTTTGTATGTTGTTGTGTGCCTTCAATTTGTTTCTGACTTATACCACATGCTGCTTTACTTCAGCGTGTGGTAAGCCTCTAAATTTAGGAGATTTTCACATGGGCAATTTGTCCCATTACTGGCACGGAACAGGGTCACTGAAAGATTTTCCTTTCAAACACGGTTACCCTGTTCCGTACCCAAAGTGTCTCTATTCTGTTTTCTCCCCGTGTTATATTATTCACAGGGAGAAGTCATTATTAAGCACCCGGTTCCGTTTCTGTCACAGAACAAGGGTGTGCGAATCAGATCCCCATCCCTGTTCTGGAATGACAGGGACGGGGGAGGAGCTCCGTAGCAGGCACTTCCTGCCACAATCAGGACATCCAGGTAAGTGCCACCCTTCCCCCCTGTCCTAGGGTTCCTGGGACGGGTGCGAACATTTACCTCCATTCCGTTGCAGGAACGGGAGAGGAGGTGGCAGGACAGAACCGGGGCTTTTGCCCTGATGTGAAAATCTCCTTAATCTTGTGTGTTTGAGTGCCTTGGATTCACCTGTTGACTGATGATTACGCCATTAATTTCATAAGTTTTTTTTAGGCAAGGAATACTCAGAAGTGGTTTGCCATTGCCTTCTTCTGAAATGTAGCCTACCTGAGCACCCAATATTCCTTGGAGGTCCCTCATCCAAGTACTAACCAGGCCTGACCCTGCTAAGCTTCAAAGATCAGACAGGATCTGGTTCCTTTAGGGTATTTAGTCTCCCACTTCCTGTTTTAGAGCATTTTTAGCAAACCATCCAACCATCATTAGGTGACCACCCAGTCCCCATTTATTACTTTGAAATGGCCAAATGCAGTTCTCCCCCTGTTCCCCACCCCCAGATGTGTTGACATGTTATGTGTGGGGAAAAATTGAGAGATCACCTGCCAACATCTGGAGGAAGAGCCCCACCCCAACCCCATAAGTTGCCCATCCCTGAATTAAAGGCAAGGAATCCCACAACCCTCGAGATTAGCTTGCCAGTCCATGCCAGCAGTCCCTAGTGGCTCCAATGGTAGTAGGTGGGGTGTAAGTCTGGTCTAAGCTTTAGTCCAGACTTTACAGGAGCTATTCAAAGTGCTGGACTTGTTTTGAGAGGATGGAGCACAACATCTTCTGCAGCTCTTTTAAAGTTCAGACTAAAAACTCAGAGCAGATTGAACACCCCCAACTGACATGGGAGCCCACCAGGTGCGACTGCCAAGGGTGGGGTGCTTCACCTCATGTGGGGAAGAGCAGGCAAAGGACTTTGCTCACTGTCAGCAGGCAGGTAGAAAATCAGGATGGTCATGAAGGCAATGAGGATGCAGGGGGTGACAATATTGATGATGTAGAAGAGGGGCTTGCGCTTGATGATGAGGTAGAACGTGATGTCTTGGTGCTTGTTGCTCTCCCGGGGGACGCTTGGGTTGATATTTTTGCGGGCTGGTCTGTGGATGATCTCCCACTCGCCATTCTCTGGGGATGGGGGAGACAAAACGGGGGAGGGGGGAGAAAGAGAGAGAGAAATGAATCAAGGGGGGCACTGAGTGATGGACAGGAACTGCCTCCATAGGGTAGAGTAGAATCATAGAATCATAAAACCCTAGAGATGGAGATGGAAGAGACCACAAGGGCCATCCAGTCCAACCCCCTGCCCTGCAGGAATAAATAATCAAATCATTCCAGACAGATGGCCGTGCAGCCTCTGTTTAAAATCCTCCAAAGGAGACTCCACCACACTACGAGGCAGCGTATTCCACTTCCAAACAGCTCTTACTGTCAGGAAGTTCTTCCTAATGTTTAGGTGGAATCTCCTTTCCTGTAGTTTGAACCCATTGTTCTGTGTCCTAGTCTCTGGAGCAGCAGGAAACAAGCTTGCTCCATCCTCAGTATGACATCCCTTCAAATATTGAAACATGGCTATCATGTCCCCTCTCAACCTTCTCTTCTCCAGACTAAACATGCTCAGCTCCCTCAGCTGCTCCTCACAGGGCATGGCTTCCAGACCTCCCACCATCCTGGTCGCCCTCCTCTGGACACATTCCAGCTACTCAATATCCTTCCTGAATTGTGGTGCCCAGAACTGGACACAGTATTCCAAGTGAGGTCTGACCAAAGCAGAATACAGTGGCACTATTACTTCACTGGATCTTGATACTATACTCCTATTAATGCAGCCTAGAATTGCATTGGCTTTTTTAGCTGCTGCATCACACTGCTGACTCATGTTCACCTTGTGGTCCACTAAGACTCCTAGATCCTTTTCATATGTACTGCCCTCAAGCCAGGTGTCACCCATCCTATATCTGTACATTTCATTTTTCCTGCCCAAGTGTAGTATCCTACATTTCTTCACGTTGAAATTCATTTTGTTAATTTTGGCCCAGCTTTCTAATCTGTTGATTAGAAAGCCAATATCTCTCCCAAATTCCACTGGGGCCTGCACCCCTTCAAGCAACATGCCCAACCACATCCTTTTTCCTCTGTTTCCTCTTCAAAATGGTGGCAAGTAGTGAAGTGACATCACTTCCTATCACCATCTTGGAGTAGAAAGGGGGGGAAACAGTATTGGGGGCTTGGGGAGAGTGTTCACTTTTTTTCATGTTTACTGGGCTTTCAATACATTTTCACATGAAAATTCTTTTTTAAAAAATTGAGGGTTTAAGGAGCCGTGGAAATGGGTTCCATGGACCACAGGTCCCCCATAGGTTGTACTACCCCAACCCCTGGCATAGGAATAAAACTTAGGGGTTGTCTAAACGGTGCAAATAATCCTCGTAGAATTCGAGGAGAACACATGCTGTCTTAATGGCAACCTGCACTGATTCACCTTATTCAGAAGGAGGGGGGTAAAAACTGCCATATACTGCATGCTAGGAGATTTTGTGGTTTTCTGTGTAGTTTTTTTTTTTAATACTGCATGAGGAATGCACATTCCCCCTCTTTGGGACAAGCAATTCAATATGAATCGCTTTCCCATAGGAGAGGAAGTGCAAATCTGATTAGTCACTTTAAGGGGCAATTAGCTAACACACATTGGAAACTGCAGTGTAGATGTGTAAATTGCTATTGCTTAAAACAATTTGTAAGCCGCTCTGATAGCCTTGGGGCTGAAGAGCCAGGGGATAAATAAATAAATAAATATAAATAAGTCAGACAAGGGGTGGCTTGCCCAGCGCCGCCATGTTGGATTTTCACCTTAGCAAATGAGCGCTGATGCAAGATAATGAGGTGTTGTTTTTTTCTTTTTTTCTACAGGCAAAATATTGCTGGAGTGCACAATAGAACATAGGTTTTTTAAAAAAAATCAGCAGGGGCAAAGTAAGGCAAGTAAAAATATGAGGAAATTACTTGCGGCCACCATCTTGACCAGCAGGCATGCAAAGCTTGGGGGGGGCCAAAACACCATTACTGCAGAGCAATCCATTCCCCACCCCACTCATATAGACAGCTTAGAAAACTCAGTGTACTCACTGTGATAATTTTAGAGGTAACCCACTATTTCCGAACCACCTCGTAGTGAGTTTGGTGCTAAACTGAGAACAATGGCCTTGAACTGGGAACAATGCCTTTAGCTAAGATTTCTGTCTTAACCAACATACAGGAAAATGTGTTCTGTGTGTATGTGTGTGTTTGATTGTCAAGTTGTGAACAACTGTGCTAAGTAAGTAATGTATGGAGGGCCCTTGGTATCCACTAGGGTTTGGTTCCAGGACCCCCCGTGGATACCAAAATCTGTGGATGCTGAAGTCCCAAAATATACAATGGCATAGTAAAATGGTGTCCCTTATTTAAAATGGCAAAACCAAGGTTAGTTTTTTAGATTAATAATTTTTTAAATATTTTCAAGGTGTGGATGGTTGAATCTGTGGATGCAGAATCTGTAGATACGGCGGGCCAACTGTACAGTACAAAACTTTCCAAAATCACCAGGGGCTGTCCCTAGGTATCAGGTTTGGGTCTGGAAACCTCAGGGCCTGGGAAGATAATGAGCTTGCAACCCTATTCCTTACATCCCTACTCTGGTTTGCAAGTGCTCAAGGTGAATTATACTCAAGGTGAACACTGGAATCCTCATGGACGCCTAAGAGCTGCTGTTGGTGATAATTTTCCACTCTCCAAAATTTCGACTGAGAGCCAACCATTGGAATGCCCTCCCAAACTCCAAGAGCCAGTGTGATATGATGGTTTGAGCATTGGACTATGGCTCTGGAGACCAGGATTCAAATCCCTGCTCAGCCATGGAAACCCACCAGGTGACCTTGGACAAGTCACACTCTCTCAGCCTTAGAAGCAAACCACTTCTGAACAAATCTTGCCAAGAAAACCCATTGATAGGTTTTCCATAAGTCAGAAAAAACCTGAAGGCACATAACAACAATCCAAGCCACAACTTGGCTGTCTCCTTCCACCCTGCTACCGGTGAAGCCTTCTGGGTCAATGACGATCCATTCCACCAGATAAGTTTTGTTGGGCTTCTTTTCTTCCCCCTCCACTTGCTCTGCAAACTCTGTTTCTTTCTTGACCTCCAAGTTGATCTCATTGGCATTATATATCAAGGAGCTGGTAAAGGCAAACAGAAGTCAAGTTATCAAAGATCACAGTTTGCAAAGGCTGCTAAAAATCCTTTTTAAACATTTCATTCCCTAACGCATTTTCAACAAACTTAAATTAAAAACTGGTTTCTATTGAGAAAGGTAGCATGGGAGATGAACATCTTGTAAGCACATTCCCTCCAATTGTCCCGATTTGGCAGGGACAGTCCTGATGGACCTCCACCATCTCACTTTTTCAGCTGCTTTTAAAATGTCCCAGTTTTGTTCTCCTTCTCTCACTTCCCCCCTTCTTCCTCAACTTAATTCAATTGCTACAAACTGAACAAAGGAGTTTGCACTCAGCTCAGTAGGAGAAGGGGCTGAGGGTGGAGTCTTGCAATTCCCACACCCTGCTCAACATGGGATGCATGGGGCATGAGGAAGAAAATGCCCATCCTATACGATCACTCCTGGTGCAACCAGAAGTGACATGATGTCATTTTCAGTTCTGGGAATCAGCACAAGCTTGGCTGATTTTAGCTATGGCTGGGTATTGGGGGAACAATAGGGAGTAAAGGGACTCACACCACCCAGTTTATGTGGAGATTTGGGGTACAGTTCTTGTTGTTGTTTGACTGATCTTTTACCAAAAAAATGAGAGGAGTCTGGAGGGTTCTTGGGGGATGTTGGAGACCACAAAGCAGGGCTTCAAAGGCCATTGGGGCATGTTGGCTGCACTTTCTTCACCCCAGCCTAGACAAAGTATGCAGGTAGCTACTAAAAAGATCATGCATGAGATGGACTTGTTTTCTCATGAGCATAAGACCCATTCATGTGTTATAACCTCTCTGCTGGATACCTATAGGGGATGTCTTTACCCCATAGATTATCCTTCTGTTTGTTTCTGTCTACTCTGTCCCCAATAAACACATTTTCCTTCCTCCATTCCAGATTAAGGATGTAAACTTCAACTTATTTCATTCTTGCAAGCAAGAATGAATCATTTCAACAGTTCTCGCCTTGTTGGCTGGTACTGCACGCGTTTTTGAGCATATTGTGATAATTTTTCACAATGCTTCGCCCAAAAAAGTGCAAAAAAAAAAATAATCCAAAACAAAACCTGGGTTTGGCACACAGCATTTTTTTACACCCACTCACAGCGACATTTCTACAGAGGAAACAGTAAATTTTGTACAAAGTATACTGTTTACTATGTTTTTAAAAAATCCAAAACAAAACAGCCTTTTTTGGGTAAAAGTCCTGAATTTTAAGGGGGGGCATGCAGCAGAAAAGCCCTCCTAGCAAACCCACAGAGGCATCAATTATATAACAAGGCATTCTGGGAATTCAGGAACCCAAATGATGCACAGACATATGTTCACAAGACAAACAGAAAAAGAACAGGCACTTTCTCACTTGAACTTCAAGGTGCAGTTCTGCCAGTCAAATGGAAAGAAGTCGACATTGATGGGGCAGGCACTGCGGAAGATGGCAGGTGGGAGCCAGTACACCAAGCCGCTGTTGTATAGTAGTAAGTTGGCATTGTAGGTGATCTCAAAATTACCATCATTGCTGAGACAGGAAAGAAAACCATCTGGGTTGAGGGTGGGATCGTTCTTTCCAACTAAGCTTTATTCAGCCCAAAGAATCTCATCCTATATACGAAGAACAAGCAGGCCTTCTCTTTTCCCAAAAAGGGAAACATAGCTTGCATAGACCCCCCTCTCTTGAATGCAAAAATCCTGCAGATGATGGCTACAATTGAGAAACTAGGGAGGTACATCCCAAACCTAGCTTTGGTTCACCCCAAACCATACAGCCACTCTCTCTGGCTTGAGAGTCAGTGTGGTGTAGTGCTTTGAATCTTGGACAACGACTTTGGAGACCATGGTTTGTTGCGGCACCAGAGCTCTCTGACAGGGAAGGGTAAATATTTCACAAAACCACATCCCAGAATTCGATAGCACTGAGCCATGGCACTTATACTGGTGTCAAACTGCATTATTTCTGCAGTCTGTCAGCAGCCTTAGCCAAGACATAGAAAATCTTTAACTATTTCAGTGTCTTGACTGTCTGCTTTAAAGCTATGTAAATCATCTGTGGTCATTATTTTTGTGAAGTCAAAGGCTTTCACAGCTGGCATCTATAGATTTTCTCTGGGTTTTTTTCCGGGTTGTGAGGCCGTGTTCTGGAATAGTTTCTTTCTGACATTTCGCCTGCATCTGTGGCTGGCATCTTCAGAGAATGGTTGGGTAGGAGTGGGGGGGGGAATACTCTGAACCCCAGTTGGAAAGGATATGTAAATTTGTGTATTTGAATGGCTAGTTCCTGGTGGGAGATATACAAGGAAGATTAGTGTCTCTTTGGCTAATAGTTGGTTGATGGCCATTATCTACTGGAAATCCCCCTGTCCCTGGGTGGAGTTCATGTGCAAGTGCTGAGTTCTGATTTTAGTGTTTTTCAGGAGTGGAAGTCAGATTTTGTTTACTTTTAGAGTTTCTTCTTTCCTGTTGAAGTTGTCCAGGTGTTTGTGGATTATTTTTTGTTTGTTTGTTTTCTTAATGTTCTGCTGTAACCCTGCTTTTGTTCTTCCTTGAGATAAGTCTTAAGATAGGTAACATACCTGATAATACTGCTGATGGGTGGACTTTATTAGACCACCCATTAGTGTTTCTTTCCCACCATATTTTAAAGTGTTCTTCTGCTGTCAAAAGAACCCTTTCCAAAATACCTTCCTCCGGGAGCATGAAAAGGCAGCCCCAGCATTGACAGAGCATGAATGGAGCTCCATTCTCTTCCGCACTTATGATCTCTCAAAATCTTACGGGAATATCCAAGTGCGGGAAAATTTTAAAATAAAAGCAAAATTCAGATATAAAACGTTCACAAAAGCACTGAAACACACTTTAGACATTCAAAGTAAACCAGGGAGGTTCATAAAAATATTGTCCCCCTACCTGGTTTTCATGATCTCACCCCGGAGTGTTCTGCCCATTGACACCGTATTCATGTGAGCACAATGGCACGATGTTCCAAACACTGGCAATACCGGCACAAAAATACAATGGGAGATCTATTGATGGCTTGGCCCATCAATTTAAAATACAGTTGTCCCTCCATATCCATGGATTTGGTATCCATGGATTTAAGTATTCATGACTTGAAAATATTCTTAAAAAAATAATAATCCAAAAAGCAAACCTTGATTTTGCCATCTTATATAATGGACACCATTTTGCTGTGCCATTGCATAGAAAAGGACTTGAGTATTCATGGATTTTGGTATCCACAGGGGGGTCCTGGAACCAAACCCCAGTGAATAAGAAGGGACAGCTGTAGAATGCCTTTTTGACAATACAAAATTGCAAAAGGACAATGTCATCTGATATGCACACCTTTTTGCATTAATTTGGAGTCGTTGTGCTATATTTGCTGCATCTGATAAAGCCCCTAGACTAGTAGATAAATGCCTATTACAGAAATGTATAATAGATGCAACTGTTTTGATATATATAAACATGTAGGGAGATGGATATAATAGTGAATGACAGATGCCTGAGAAGTACTGTTTCCTCCCCAGATGAAAATGTGTAAGAAGAATGATCCTTTAAATGTAAAGCCTCTATGGAGATTATCCGATGCTGTAAATAGGGCATGACAATGACACCAGGAGATTGCAAAAGGGCTTTCCTTTCAGATTATGTTGTCTCCGAGTTGTCTTGCTTCCGTACTGGTCCCATTCCACCATCATTTCTTTTTCTTGATGGGGTAAGCCGTCAATAGATTGCCCATTCCATTTCTATAACGGAATGATGGGCAAGTGAAAAGGTGCCCCGTTATGCTGGTACGATGCCAGCATCAGTGGGAGGTCCATTCCAGAACACTTCCGGGTACCATCAGGACATCCAGGTAAGTGACACCCTTTTTTGTACCCTCTCCTGGTTGCTTGGTATTTTTTAAGTGTGTTTTTGTGCTTGCTGTCATTTTTTAACTTGTATTTGACTTTTTATTTTTGAATTTCCCGCGTGCTCGTCCTCTCGCAAGAATGGCCTGGGATTTGAAACCAGGAAGTGAATGCAGCTTCAGAGTGTTTCATTCACTCCTTGGCTGCCAAGGGGGAGGGAGCATCATATGACCAAGGTAGGTGTAAAACTTTGTTATTGTTCCGGAAGGGGGACAGGAGAGGAGATAGCGAGACGGGGATGCTGGTTTCTTTCCTGTCTGAAAATCTGCTATGAAAAGTGTGATAAAAGCAATGCACCTAGAATGTATGTCTATCTTATATAGTGTTCCTCCCTAAGAGGAGAGTATTACCTTTATAGATGTAATTGATTGAATTGCCTCTAGCTAGGGAACTCCTAACAGATACAGATTAACATAAATGATCTGTAAATCTCTTAAATAAAGAGATGGAGTGGAGATATCACATCTGTTTCACCTGTATGTGGATGAAAGGGCCAGGGTGGGGCAGCTGCAATGACTATGCTCCGATTTTAAAAACAAAAACTGGGTTTGGGAGTACTGTAAGTAGTTACAAATAATAGGTTACTTGCAATAAATTCTCTTTTCAACTAATGAAGGTACAGTTAGACCCCCATATCCACAGGGGTTTGATTCCCAGACTTACCACAGATACCAGTGAACCCTATTAAAATAATGGACTTCTGGTAAAAATATACCATAGAGTTGCATTGAAGGACCTAGAAGATGTCTGGAGAGCACACCTCTCTAGACATTTTCTAGGATGGTTCTATGGTATGTGTCCCTGTTTTGTGTCCCACAGATAACTGAAACTGCAGGTATTGGTTCTGCAGATATGTGGGTCTGACTGTATAATTAAATGGCATTACAATTGTATCTCAGCAAGGGATAATGTCATTCCTTTTGTGGTGTATTACTGGATGTGACCTCACTAAATGGTGGAGGGTAGGAATATCACCTGACTCAAGTGCTTGCTTGTGCTGTGTCTCAAAGTCTGTGGTAAATAGTGGCAGGATGACAAGACAGGCAGACAGGAGGGTGTGTTTTAGATCACAATCCAACGACTTATAGCACTGGTTTTTTAAAGTAACAAAAGACTAACAATTTAAGCTAATTTTCAGAAACACAAATGCAAAGTGTTATTTCTAAAAAACTGTAATTAACAGTAATGGACTGCTTGGGGTCTTGGAACTATAACTGTACCCAATTAAAAAAATTCTGCTCTTCTCTGACAGGACTCATCATAGGAAATTTCTTCATTCCTATAGAGAGGCAATACGTGCAGCAAGGAAATCCTTCTCTTCTGCACATATTGCGTCTGCAGAGTCTCGCCCGACAGAGCTGTTTAGAGTGGTGAGGGAACTGACACAGGTTCCACCTGTGCAGAACTCATTACTAAACCCAACAACAGCCTGCTATGACACATTTAACAACTTCTTTGCAGCTAAAATCTCTCAGATAAGAGCCGACTTGGACACCGATCGACGAGGTGTCCAGTAACTCCGATGATGAGGTTAAACTGGATCAGTTTCAATCTGTAAGTACTGATGACACGGACAGGCTCCTTGGTAGAGTGAGGAGGACTACCTGCCCTCTTAACCCTTGCCCTTCGTGGCTGGCCGTCCAGGGGGGTGATGCCTTGAGCATGTTCCTCAGGGACATCATCAATGCAAAGATGGTCATGTTCCATCTTGCTTGAAAGAAGCAGTGGTTAGACCGCTCCTAAAAAGACCTTCCCTTGACCCTCTGGATATGAAGAGCTACAGGCCAGTCTCCTTATTACCTTTTTTGAGCAAGGTGATCGAGAAGGCAGTTGCTCTTCAACTCCAAGCTGTCTTGGAAGAAACTGATTATCTAGATCCATTTCAAACTGGCTTTAGGACAGGATTTGGAGTTGAGACGGCCATGGTTGCCTTAGCTGATGACCTCCGCCTGAACATCGACAGAGGTAATGTGACCCTGTTGGTGTTACTGGATCTCTCAGCGGCTTTTGATACAATAGATCACAACATCCTCTTTGATCACCTGAGAAGGCTAGGAATTGGAGGCACTGCGTTGCAGTGGGTCTGCTCCTTCCTCTCGGGTAGATTCCAGAGGGTGATGCTCAGGGACTGTCACTCTGCAAGAAAAGAACTTAATTGCGGCGTCCCACAAGGCACCATCCTGTCCCCAATGCTATTCAATACATATATGAAGCCGCTGGGAGAGATCATCCAGAGGCATGGGGCGGGGTGTTATCAGTATGCTGATGACACCCAGATATATTTCTCCATGCCTCGGTCTTCAGCTCTGGCTTCAGATGGTATCTCTTCTCTTAATGATTGTCTTAAGGCAGTAATGGACTGGATGAGGGAAAACAGATTGAAACTGAATCCAGATAAAATGGTAGCAGCCCCAAACTCAGGCATTGGGATACAATCTCCAGTCCTGGATGGGGTCACACTCTCCTCCAAGGACTATGTTCACAGTCTGGAGGGTGCTCCTGTATCCGTCACGCTAGATGATGAATCAGGTAAATGCGACAGTCATAGAATCATAGAATTGCAGAGTTGGAAGAGACCACGAGGGCCATCCAGTCCAACCCCCCTGCCACGCAGGAAGTCTTGATCAAAGCATCCCCGACAGATGGCCATCCAGCCTCTGTTTAAAGACCTCCAAGGAAGGAGACCCCACCACGCTCCGAGGGAGTGCGTTCCACTGCCGAACAGCTCTTACTGTCAAAAAGTTCCTCTTCATGTTGAGGTGGAATCTCTGTTCCTGGAGCTTGCACCCATTGCTCCGTGTTCCAGTCTCTGGAGCAGCAGAAAACAAGCCTGCTCCATCCTCAGCGTGACATCCCTTCAAATACTTAAACAGGGCTATCATATCGCCTCTTAACCGTCTTTTTTCCAGGCTAAACATACCCAGCTCCCTAAGTCTCTCCTCATAAGGCATCGTTTCCAGACCTTTCACCATTTTAGTTGCCCTTCTCTGGACACGCTCCAATTTGTCAATATCCTTTCTGAATTGTGGTGCCCAGAACTGGACACAGTATTCTAGGTGAGGTCTGACCAAGGCAGAATAGAGTGGCACTATTACTTCCCTTGATCTAGACACTATACTTCTATTGATACAGCCCAAAATCTCATTGGCCTTTTTAGCTGCCACATCACACTGTTGGCTCATGTTCAACTTGTGGTCTACTAGGACTCCTAGATCCCTTTCGCACGTAGTCTCATTCAGCCAGGTCTCTCCCATCCTATATTTATGCATTTCATTTTTCCGCCCTAAATGCAGTACTTTACATTTCTCCGTATTGAATTTCATTTTGTTAGCTTTGGCTCAGCTCTCCAGTCTATCCAGGTCATTCTGAATTTTGATCCTGTCCTCTAGGGTATTAGCTACTCCTCCCAATTTGGTGTCATCTGCAAATTTGAGAAGTATGCCCCTAATTCCCTCATCTAAGTCATTGATAAAGATGTTGAATAGCACTGGGCCCAGGACAGAACCCTGTGGCACCCCACTGGTCACATCTTTCCAAGACGAAGAGGAGCCACTGCTGAGCACCCTTTGGGTTCGGCCGGTCAACCAATTACAAATCCATTGAACAGTTAACTTGTCTAGCCCACATTCTACAAGCTTGTTTGCAAGAATGTCATGGGGAACCTTGTCAAAGGCCTTACTGAAATCAAGGTATGCAATGTCCACAGCATTCCCTTCATCTACCAAGCTGGTAACTTTATCAAAAAAAGAGATCAGATTAGTCTGGCATGACTTGTTTCTCTGAAACCCACTTTTTGTGATTATGGCATTGCCTTCTAAATGTTCACAGACTCTCTGTTTAATGATCTGTTCTAGAATCTTCCCTGGTATTGATGTCAGACTAACTGGACGATAGTTGTTGGGATCCTCTTTTTCCCCCTTTTTGAAGATGGGGACAACGTTTGCCCTCCTCCAGTCTGCTGGGACTTCTCCTGTTCTCCAGGAGTTCTCAAATATTATTGCCAATGGCTCTGAGATTATATTTGCCAGCTCTTTTAATACTCTTGGATGTAGTTCATCTGGTCCTGGAGATTTAAATTCATTTAGATTAAGAAGGTATTCCTGTACTACCTCTTTACTTATTTTGAGCTGGATTTCCCCTATTGTGTCCTCTGTTCCATTCTCCTCAGGTTGGTCCTCCTTTTCCTTTTCTGAAAACACTGAGGCAAAGAAGGTGTTGAGTAATTCTGCCTTTTCTCTGTCCCCTGTTAGCATTTTGCCATCTTCTCCACGTAGCGGCCCTATCATTTCCTTCTTCCTCCTTTTGCTGCGGACATACCCCCAAAAAAACCCTTTTTATTGTTCTTAACCTCCCTAGCAAGCCTGAGCTCATTCTGCGCTTTAGCTTTTCTGACTTTACTCCTACACGTGTTCGCTATCTGTTTGAATTCTTCTTTGGTGATTTCCCCCCTTTTCCATTTCCTATACATGTTCCGTTTAAAACTTAGCTCCATTGAAAGTTCTTTAATCATCCATCTTGGTTTCTTGAGACACCTCCCATTTTTCTTCCTCAATGGTACTGTTTGAAATTGTGCCTTCACTATCTCCCTTTTGAGAAAGTCCCATCCGTCTTGAGGTCTCTTCTCTTTTAGTATTCCTGACCATGGGATCACCCCCAGTATTTCCCTGAGTTTATTGAAATCAGCTCTCCTAAAGTCAAGAATGCGTGTCTGACTATGCCTGGCTTCTCCTTTCCATTGTATAACAAACTCCAGGAGAACGTGATCACTCTCACCTAAGGATCCCACCACGTGCACCCCATTAACCAGGTCGTCTCTGTTGGTTAGGATCAGATCTAAAATAGCTGACCCCCTTGTTGCCTCTTCCACCTTTTGGACCATGAAATTGTCTTCCAGGCATGTAAGGAATTTGCTAGACCTTGTAGTTTTGGCTGAGTTAGATTGCCAGCAAATATCAGGATAGTTGAAGTCACCCATCACTACTACATCTCTCCTTTCTGCATGTATGTTCATCTGTTCTAGAAAGGCAACATCCAATTCCTCCGTCTGATTTGGGGGTCTGTAGTAGAGTCCCACAATAACATCCCTGTTGTTTCCCTCCCCTTTAATTTTTATCCAGATGCTCTCCACCTGGCTTCCAGTATTGATGTCGTGGATCACTTCACTGGTGTAAATATCCCTGACATATAATGCTATTCCTTCTCCTTTCCTGTTTGACCTGTTTCTCCTATAAAGGTTATACCCCTCTATTCCTACATTCCAATCATGAGACTTGTCCCACCAGGTTTCAGTAATGCCTATTATATCATATTTGTTTTGTAGTGCAAGGAGTTCAAGTTCATCTTGCTTATTTCCCATGCTCTGTGCATTAGTGTAGAGACATCTAAGACCATGTGTTCCCTTTACTTGCTCCCTGTGCAAGTTTTTTTTGCCTCCCACTGTTGGGTCCTTGCGCTGTTTGCCTTGTTCCCTCTATGACAGTTTGATTATTTTCTCCAGCCCTTTTGCCTTCCAGAATACTGTCTCCCTCCCCCATTTGACTCAGTTTAAAGCCCTCCTGATCAAATTCTTGAGACTGTTGGCAAAGATGTTTCTCCCAACTGTTATAAGATGCACCCCATCTCTTGCCAGAAGTCCCCCCGCATGGAAGCGCAGTCCATGATCCAAGAATCCAATTTGTTCTCGGCGACACCATCTACGGAACCAGTTGTTTACGTCAGCTATTTTCCTCTCCCTTCTTGGACCATGCCCTTCAACTGGCAGAAGAGACGAGATGACCACCTGTGAGTTCATTTCTTTCAGCTTCCTCCCCAGGGCCTCATAATCTCTTCTGATCTTGGGAAAGCTGTGCCTTGCAGTATCATTGGTTCCCACATGGACCAAAAGGAAGGGGTAATGATCCGTAGGCTTGACGAGTCTTGTCAGCCTCTCGGTCACATCACAGATCTTTGCCCCAGGGAGACAACACAGGAGTGCCTGTTATCAGCTTTGGCTGATACACCAGCTGTGCCCTTTCCTGGAAGTTGGGGATCTTGAGACCATGGTACATGCTCTAGTAACGTCCCATCTTAATTTCTGTAATGCACTCTACATAGGGTTACCCTTGTGCTTGGTCCAGAAACTCCAACTAGTACAGAATATGGCAGCCAGACTGGTCTCAGGTACATCTAGAAGAGACCATATAACACCGATCTGAAGATCACTTCACTGGCTGGCCATTTTGTTTCCAGGCCCAGTACAAGGTGTTGGTTATCACCTTTAAAGCCCTAAATGGCTTGGGTCCAACCTGTCTTCGGGACTGCCTCCTTCCATATAATCCTCCCCATGCAGTCAGGTCCTCTGGGAGGAATTTGTTACTACCTTTAAAAACTAGGCTTTCTTCAACCTCCCAGAGGGCCTTTTCGGCTATTATCCCCAGATTATGGAATGGCCTGCCAGATGAGATCTGTCATATTACCACCCTAAATAGCTTTTTAAAAGCTCTTAAGACGGATCTCTTCTGGCAGGCCTTTCCTGAATAGATACCCAGCCATCAAAAAAAACCCCTAAAAACAGAAATCTAGCTTGTCCTGATCTTGCCACAGCCACTGTCCATTCTTTATTTTTATTTTTGTATTTTTTAAGTATGTTTTAATTCTTAAATTATTTAATTGTGTTTTAAGGGGAGGTGGGATTGAGGGTCTGGATGTATATTTTAATTGTTGTAAGCCGCCCCAATTGCGTTTTGTAGAGGGGCGAGATATAAATAAAATTTTATTTATTATTATTTACTATTACTTACCCAGGGAACCCTGGTGGTGCAGTTGTTTAATGCCAGTAATGCAAGCCACAATGTTGCAAGTTTGATCTTACAGGACTCCAAGGTTAACTCATCCTTCCATCTTTCCGTAGGTCGGTAAAATGAGTACCCAGCTTGTTGAGGGCAATTAGCTAACAGACATTGTAAACCACTTAGGGAGTGCTTTGGCACTGATAAGCAGTACAGAAATAGAAGTGCTATTGCTATTGATATTGCTGCTGCTACTGCTACTTCTGAAAGTAATTTTCTATGCTCTCCATGAGCTTTTCAGGGCCTAGACATGACCAGCTCCTAATGTTTACAGAGTCAGCTGTTGACAAAGTCACAAGAACAGAGTCCAGTAAAACAATTGGTGATGCTAGGAGTAAGTGAGCTGAACCTTACTTGTTCTCCAAGACAATTTGAGGCAGCCACAGCTTGTCTGGTGGGAGACGGAGGATCTTGATGCCACCAAACTCTGTCTTATTCCACTGCAGTCTGTAGTCTATCCAGCCCTAAGAGAAATCAGAAACATATAAGGTTGCCAGGTTAGTACTTCCCTGGGCCCTGAGATTTCATAAACAAAACTTGAGACTAAGAGCCTTACTGCACTCCGAAGAAAAGCGGAAAGGAAGCAGGAAAGTTTGTTCAGTCTTTCCTGCTGCCTTACCACATGGCATCGTCATTTTTTTCATTCTAGTCCAGTGGGGGACTGAGGTAAAAACACATCTTTTTGCTAACCAGAAAAAAAACATTAGCAAAAAGACATGGTTTTACCTTGGTCCCCCACGGGACTGGAAAGAAAAAACACCAGAAGAACAATGACGTCATGCAATAAGGTAGCAGGAAAGACAGAATGTTTCTGCTCCCTTGCTGCTTTTCTTTGGAGTGTGGTAAGGCTCTAAGGCTGCTGCCACACTGCCAAAATAATCCAGTGTGACACCGCTTTAACTATCATGGCTCCATCCTATGGAATCCTGGGATTTGTAACGAACTAAGGCCAGCCCCTGAGATCTGGGAAGCCTAGAAACATACCATATATTCAGGCATATAAGATGACTTTTTAACCCTTGAAAATCTCCTCAAAAGTCAGGGGCCATCTTATATGCCGGATATACGGACCCGAGATGGGGCTGGCAGCCCCATCTCGGACTCGGGAAGGACGGGAGGTGGCTAGGAAGCTTCCTAGCCAGGTCGTGTCATTTCTGAGTCTGAGATGGAGCTGGCAGCCCCATCTTTGACTTCCTGTCGTTCCCAACTCAGGAGGAGCCCATCACGAGTTGTGAAAGTGCAGAGGTGTGGCTGGCAACAGTCTCCCCACCCAGCCAGCCAAACCTCCGAGTTTCCCCTGGCAAAGCAGGCAGAACCCAGAGGTTTGGCTGGCTGGGTGGGGAGACCGTTGCCAGCCACACCTCTGCACTTTCACAAGGGCTAAGGATGGGAGCTGGCTAGGAAGCTTCCCCCCCCACCAGCTAGCCACTCCTCCGAGGTGGCTAGGAAGCTTCCTAGACAGCTCCCGTCCTTCCCAAGTCCGAGATGGGGCTTCGGGAAGGGCGGGTGGTGGGGTAGTCTTATATGGCGAGTATATCCCAAACTCTGTATTTTAACTTAAAAATTTGGGGGCTCGTCTTATACACCCAGTCGTCTTATACGCCGAAATATACGGTACATGATGTTCGGACTCTCTCTCATTTACAATGAGAAGGCTTGTTTTAGGGGAAATAATGTGCACTGTGTTCACTAGACTACCTAGTTTCTGATTTTTGTTGTTGTAGCTACAATTCATTTCTACCTTTATAATACACTGCCATTTTAACTTTATTTTTGCTCCTGCTTTCTAAGGGAGGATGTATTGCTCAAACCAAAACATGGTGGGAATGAGACCTCAGGGGTCAGGGAGATTTTGCAGAACAGAATAACCAGAAGCTAAATACATATGGATTAAGATGTCCAAAATCATATAATTGTATTATTACTTACAGAGTAATCAAGAAAACCAGGGTGAGATTAAGACATGCTGAGGCCTTTGCTTTATGTTAAATTCAAGTAGCCCTTCCCCACCCACATAGCATTACTAAAGAAGAAAGGTTGTATTATATATAACATGACATTTTGGAGATTATCAGACACCCTTAATATGGCATTACACATATGCCAGGAGATCGCCAAAAGGCTTGCCTTTCAGACATTGTCATCTCATCCTGTTATGCTGGTCCCGTTTTAGCCTCATTGCTTTTTATTCATGGCTTAAGCCGTGAATAGATTGCCTGTTCCATTTCTATGACGGAATGATGGGCTTGTGAAAAAGTGTCCCATTTCTGTAGTGTGATGCCAGCCGCAGTGGGAGGTCTGTTCCAGAACACTTCTGGGTCCAGTTGGGACATCCAGGCAAGTGACACCCTTTTCTGTACCCACCCCAGGTTACTTGGCAATTTTTTAAGTGTGTTTTTGTGCTTACTGTCATTTTTTAGCCTTTGTTTTCCTTTTTCTTTTTGAATTTCCCATGTGCTCATCCTCTCATGAGAATGGCCTGGGATTTCAATCAGGAAGTGACTGCAGCTCCATGCAAGCTGCATTCACTCTTTGGCTACGGGGGGGGGGAGATGTGCAGTTAAGGTAAGTGCAAAACAATTCATTATTGTGCCAGGACGGGGTCAGGAGCATAGTGGGAGAGGAGATAGCGAGACGGGGACACTATTTTGTCCCTGTCTGAAAATCTCCTTAGTGTTTTCTTAAATTTGGGGTTTGTTTTGTTTGTACAGTATTCAGAGGCACTTCCTAATACCAGGGCCTAAATTGTAGCTGGCCTAGCTGGTACATAAATTTCTAACTGGGAAGAATATTGCGGCTACACAGTTTCCAACAACAACCCACCTCTCCTTATGGATTAAGGTGGGGAACAACAAATTAAAATACAGTTACAGATGGACACAACATCAGTTAAAAACACATAACACCCATTAAAAATACATGTGGCCAAATCCACACTACCTAAATAATTCAGTTTGAAACTGGACTATTTCCATGGCTCCTTCCTATCGAATGCTGAGATTTGTAGTTTTATAAGGTCTTTAGCCTTCTCTGCCAAAAGGTGCTGGTGCCTAACCAAAATACCAATCCTAGGATTACATAGGCAGGAGCCATGGCAAATAATCCAATTTCAAACTAGATTATTTATGTAGTGTGGATTTGGCCCTAATCAGTTAAAAGAGCATACAAATTAAAAACAACCAATTCATAATTTAAGAACTCATAATGTAGAAACCATCCAGATAGGCCTGCTGGAAGAAATTGGTCTTTAGTGCTGTTTGAAACTCAGACAGCATATTCAACTGTCAACTCTCTTCTGGCAGGTCATTCCACAATTTGAGGACGGCTGAAGAAAATAGCCTTTGGGTGGCAGTTGCCAGCCTAGTCCTGACTGACTGAAGTAAAGGTCCCCCGGAGGATCTGAGTGTCTCCGCAAATAAATGGATTCGAAATTTAAGGTTAAAAAAATGAAAATTAAGCATCCAGAGAGGGGGCTGGAATAGACCATGTGGCTACAAGTCCTGAATTAGAGTTGCCAGAGTGAAACCTGGGGATGGCTCCTATACCTTTAATGGCATCTATTTCATTGCAGCTAATAAAACTGAGTTGGACCTTAGCCTCTGGTGCGGTCATTCTGGTGTAAGAGCACATCAGGGAATGGAGCCATGATGGCTTAGGGATAACAGTTGTATAGAAGACAGAATTTAAGCAAGTGTTGTTTGTCACTCAACCAGGTAGCAAGCAACACTTGCTGAAATTCCCTCTTCTGCATAACCATTAAAGGTACAGGAGCCCTCTCTACCTTTCACTCTGAGAATCCTACATGAGATTCAAGTACTAGTACAGATTGACCCCTATATCTGTGCAGGGATACATTCCAAGACCCCCGTGGATACCCAAAACTGTGGCTAATAGGGAACTCTATTATTTTCAATTAGATGAACACCAGAAGATGACCACAGAATTGCATCAGAGGACCAAGAAATACCTAGAGAGAACATATTTTTTAGGACGTTGATAAGTGAAACCGGGGATACCGAATCTGGGGATATAGGGGGTCAACCTGTACTGCCAACATACAGATTGTTCAAATTGAGAGTAGTCATTTTGTCCCAGCATGCCTTGCTAAAACCTGGACTTGGAGTGGCCTTGGGCTACTTTCGTTGCCTGAGAAGCCTGGGACTAAGCGAATTATTCTACTCACGTGTTCAATCCAGACATTGGTGGTGAGAGTTTCCTCAGCTTCTTTCTGTAAGAACAAAAATAGAAGAACAGTCAGGCCCGAAGTAATGAGCACTATGCCTGAGGGTACCATGATGTGTGAACATAAGAGGTGTCCATGTTTTTCCATGTTTTGGAATTAGGGTAGTAAAAAGCAAGAGAGTTTTTTATTGCTGAGATGAGGACCTCATGGCACTCCAGCTGTTCAACTGCAACTCCCATATGCTACTCAGGGCTTGTGTATATGAGGCTTAAAAATGTAGACTGGTGTGGACTAATGCCAATTTGCGGCAGCTTTCATTTGCCTTATTGATTTTTGGCAAGATTGCAGGCATGCGAAACTATCCATGTTTGCTGTTAAAACAGGCATACCTGCAAATCAAGATGGTGAGTGTGAATTTTTTGTGTTTTTATTGTCACCAATTGCAGTCAAACAGTATTTTTTTTAAAAAAAAAGCATATCCAAGGTACAGAAGTGCCATATTCTGTTTAAATAAATGGGGAGGGGGTTCATCACCTCAGCACATGGTCGCTGTGGTGAAAATCCAACATGGTGGTCCAGGGCAGTTGCCTTGCCAGCAAGCTCTACCTTGTACATTGTCCCCTTTACTTGAACACTTCCTGAAGAGGCCATATAAATATATCATAGAGTCATAGAATCATAGAGTTGGAAGAGACCCCAAGGGCCATCCAATCCAGCCCCCTGCCCTGCAGGAATATACAATCAAAGCATTCCCGACAGATGGCCATCCAGACTCCGCTTAAAAACCTCCAAAGAAAGAGACTCCACCACACTCCCAGGCAGTGTATTCAACTGCTAAACAGCTCTTACTGTCAGGATGTTCTTTCTAATGTTTAGATGGAACATGTTAGCCCGTCGCCCACCCAATGAAACTACTTTTCAGGCACTTGATGGAATTCTGTTCCTATAGGCTAAAAATTCTACATTGTGCTTGAACAGTCTAAGGACATTTTCAGACATGGAAAAACAGCTTCTTGCCATGCAAGCAGCCTCCGGAAGAGTATCGAGGCTGCTGCGCGGCAAGGGTCCATTTTGGACGATGCCGTTTCTCTCTCGGCATTGTCCGTGACTGTTGCGGCCAGCACTGGAGGCGGCCACGCTATTTTTTACTCACAGACAACTTTCGTGAGTAAAAAATAGCGCGGCCGCCTCCAGTGCTGGCCGCAACAGTCACAGACGACGCCGAGAGAGAAACGGCGTCGTCCAAAATGGACCCTTGCCGCGCAGCAGCCTCAATACTGTTCCAGAGGCTGCTTGCATGGCAAGAAGCTGTTTTTCCGTGTCTGAAAATGTCCTAAATCTACACTTACATAGTTAAGCAGTGGTTGTGCTACACTACCCTTCTGCTGAATTTCAGCATTGTTTAACCAGTTGTACAACTGCTGGTTTGCCTACTTATTGTTCCTTTGCGCAATGAGGGATGCACAGTGGCTGTCTCTTCAGCCTTCATGAATCAAAGTATTCACTGAATGCACTGGTGAATGAATAGTTATGCACCCTCCCAGTATGCACAACTCTATGTGGAACGGTTACACTGGAGGAATGTTGCTTATGCAACTGTGAACTGGATATGAACATTACACAATGGCCAAAAAACTACAACTTCATTGGTAAGGGAACTTAACATGCATAAAACACCTATAGTGTTACATACTCTGACAGCCCCAGCCCCATACCTATTAAAAATTGGCAATATTTAATAATTAGGTCAACACGTGGCCTTCCACCCAGTGCGACCATTAATGAAAACCTGGGAAATCCCCCAACTAGAAAACCCAAAGACAAACCTTACTTAGCCAGGAATGCACTTAAGGAGAGGCATCTAAACTCTAAGAGAAATGTTAATTTGCAAGGCAACAGAAGGCACATACAGCTGGCTAATCCCATCTGCCAAGGCTGGCAAAGTCAAACCAATAAATGAGCCTCATCGGTTAACCCTTACCTAAACAAAGAAAGTTGCTGCCTCCCTTTCAATCGCAAAGTATTCGCACATTAAAATGCCATTAACATATCTGGACTGCCTTTGGACTTTTTCAGATGGGGCCAAATGCCCCATTCCTGCCTGCAAGCCCCAATCCCATTCCTGCCATGGAATAAAGGGAAAATATTCAAAAACTTACCTTCATTCTGCAGCGGGAACACCCTCCCTCTCCCCTCGCTGGCTGGTTGTAAATGCAGCCGTCGTAAGGCTGCCTTTACGATCGGCAACTAAAATCCCACTCGTTCTCGTGAGAGAACAGCCATGCGGGAAATTTAAAAATACCCCCCCAAAACTTCAAAATAGTACAGCAAGCACAAAAACACATTAAAAAAAGTAACCCGGGGAGGGGGGAAGGGTGCCACTTACCTGCGTGTCCTGTTCATGCCCAGAAGTGTTCTGAACGGACCTTCCCCCCTGCAGCTATCATTGCGGGAGAGGAACAGGACACCTTTCAGGACCACCCTGATTCACTGACAGAAACGGAATGGGTGGTCCAAAAACAATGTTTCCCCATGATGAAAATATCATGGGGAAATCTGGAATAGTATCAGGGGAGACACGGAAAAGGGTCAATGTCTTCTGAAAGGAAGACTTTTGCTGACCCTGTTCTATGTTTCCCACAGAATAAATAGCCCATCTGAAAATCTCCTTTGTCTCTCCCTGAGCAAATTGTCTTCTACTCTAAATCCCATCCCCAGAAGACAAATATTGACTATAAAAAACCTTCCAAAACTCCACTCAATACACACAGTTCATCTCCCTCTTGACTCCACATCAAACTGTGTAACTATTCCAGATTGGGACCCCCCACTCTGCTAGTTTTTTCCGCGATCTCATCTCTACAGGAAAGGTGTCATATCACCCATTGGAAACTCCCTTCACTATTCCTCTATCTCAATTGCTCCCACTTTATTCGCTAGTCTTGTGTGAATGCTTGAAGCCTGCGTGTGTGTGTGAGTGTTAGTATTATTATTTTTTCCAAATAAAGATCAATTTATTGTACTATCTACCTTATATCTCCTCCCTATTACCAGTATAAATAGGTCAAAAGGTCCTGCCATTGCCCCCTCTTGCATTGCCAAGCTGAGTATATTAAATTCCCCAATTTAATATTGATATCCAAAGGGTCTTATTTATTTCAAAGTTGAGGAACCAGAGTTATTCATGTGGTACTTTCACTCATTGCACATTGTGCATGGATTGCAACGGTGCATGCAGATACACATGGTACATGGTACATTATGCATGCAGGTGTGCAACTGCTTGTTGTGACATTTGGTTTCATGTGCAGTTGTGCAACCACACAATTCACTAAGGAAGTGCCACTGCACTATTGTTGCATAACTGCATGCATATAAAGTTACACTCTTTCTCCTTGATGTAAGATCTCAACCTCTATCTGTCCTTCACATCAGGTTCTTTCTGCAGATGGTCTCACCAGGGACACAAGGTTGGAGAGGGTCAGGGCCAGTTGGACGGTGACACTCTCCTCCTTGGAAGTCACAGGCCGCAGATCCTTGTCGTAGGCTTTCTCAGTAAAAAGATAGTTGATGAGTTTTTCCTCCATGTTTACGCCAAGGGTACCTGGAAGGACAGGAAGAAGATGGTGGTTGGCTGAAGCAGCCTGCTCTTTGGGGAAGGTTATCTCCAGGCACTTGCCAAAACAGTTGACCCCTGTAAGCAACTGCAAGTGTACATTGTGTTAAAATTTAGATGACCCAAGAATGAGTCAGCAGTATGATGCGGCAGCTAAAAAAGCCAATGTGATTCTAGGCTGCATCAATAGGAATATACCGAGGGAAGTAATAATGGCACTCTATTCTGCTTTGGTCAGACCTCACATGGAATACTGTGTCCAGTTCTGGGCAATACAATTCAAGAAGGATATTGACAAGCTGGAACATGTCCAGAGGGCTGAGTAATGGACTCAAACTATGGAAAAAGAGATTCCATCTAAACATTAGGAATATAAAGGGGAGGTGCTCCATCCAGTATTAAGGTCCCAGGCCATTTAGGGCTTTGAGTGTCCTCACCAGCACCTTGCATTCAGACCCAAAGCAGTCTGTGTGGCTCCTTTAAGACTAGTGTAATGTGTTGTCTGTATTTAGGATGCACATCTCTTTGTGCATCTGAATGTACTTGTTGGGTTTATGAAGCTCAATAAAGACTGATTGTTCCTTCCTATGGCAAAAAACAAAAGCAAAGGCCTCCCTGGACCATCAGATTAGAAAAACCTGGCCCAATGCCACTTTTCGCTCTTTAATAATCTTATACACCATGCTATAGTGCTTTTGTGCATTATCTCTGTGAACCTTACATCAACATTGCAAAATTAGGCTATTCTGCAGGCATGGGACAGAAAGAGCTGCAGGGATGCATGACTGGCCTAAAGCCAGCTAGTTAATTTTTGTTTGGGATGAAGTTTGAACTGGTGACTTCCTGGTTCATATCTCTGATTCTTAGACAATGTGCTAAGAATTTTCCGGAGAATGCCACAATACACAACACTGCACTTCACTTATATACCCACACACCAGGACTGCCAGTCTGAAAACTGCAGAGAATGGTTGTGTAAAAAGGGAAATTTCAGCAGGTGTTGTTTGTCACACAACTAGGTAGCTAACAACATCTGCTGAATGTCCTGCTTCTCTACAACAATTAAAGCTACAGGAGCCTTCTCCAGTTTTCACTCTGGCAACCCTACCACAGAGACTTTGTGAATGGGCGGTTGTGCTCTACTACAAAGTGATGTTCCTGCCCATCTAAGGGACTAGGGGGTTGTCTAAATGGTGAAAATACTCCTCACAGCATGCAAGTAGAATCGTACCTGTCTTAATGGCATTCCACTTTTTTTGCCATATTGGGGAGAAGAGGGATCTAAAACATGGAAAACTCTTCAGGAAAAGCCTTTATGGCAAAGGGGGTGCACATTCCTGCTTGTTGAGACAAGCGATTCAATATGAATCGCTTTCCCATAGGAGAGGAAGTGCAAAGCTGATTGGCCAGGCGAGCGTGGGTGCAGGGTTTGCTAACAAGATTTTCACCTTAGTGAGCAAGCACAAAGGCGAGAAAATGGAGTGGTTTGGGGGTGTGCTTTTCTGTTAAATTAAAAAAAAAACCCACTGTAACGCAACTTGGACATCATTTAAAAAAAATTGGTGGCAGCAAATTGAGGTAAGTACACATGAGAGTAAATCACTCGCAGCCACGATCTTGCATGCAAAGCTTATGGGGGTAAAAACACCATTAAATGCAAAATGCTATTACTGCGAGGCACTCTGGGATTTTATTTTATTTTTGCCTAGTATAGACAAGCCTTATTTTGAGCTTGAACCTGATCCCAGAACCTACCTTTTCTTTCTCAAAGCCTGACCTCCACCCTGAAACATTAAAAGTAAGAAGAAAAGGGAAATAATCCATCTGAGCATGTGCAGAGTTCCCACAACCCACCCATCCCTCATAACATCTGACCATAAGCAATTTTCCACGTTCAAAGAAATTAATTTCAGGAAGGCATGTTCCCGAGGACATCTTAATCCACCAGCCCATGTTGAGCCTCAAACCTTTCAATTTCTGACACTAGCTTCTTGCAAACAATGCCTCCTGGATGTTCTCCCAACCAGCCCAAATCTTTAAACCCCAGGAGGGTGAGGTGCTGCCTTACCTGGGAGGGCCACAGCCCAGAGGAGAGTCAGGCACAGCGTTGGCCTGTCCATGTTGGCAGTGACCTGGGTGGCTGCACACTCTCTCTGCCCAGCTTCCCTATGGCATCCCTGTGTGTGTTTTGTCAAAAGGGGCGGAAGTCCGAGCTGGGACCATGCCTGAGGAATGCAAATGGACAGTGACAGGTGGGAGCCTGGTTGGGCAGGGGAGGGAGAAAAGAGCAGCTAGGCGAGGAAACAAGAGACGACCACCTTATCCCTTCCTTCCCCCTCTGGGAGCCAAGAGACAGGAGTCCTGCTTTTGGTAAATGTAGATCAAGAAGCTGGGTGAGGAGGGGACAAATTGAGGCTCTTCCAGGGGCACACATGTGACAAACCATGAATTGGGAAAGGTATGTTTTGGACCACAACTCTAATGGAGTGATGGCATTTCACAGCAGCAGCGACTTTTCTTAACAGGGCTTTTGCCCACAGAAGCCCCCATAAGTTTTGTATGTAAAATGGTGGCTGCGAGTGATTTCCTTGCATTTGTACCTAACTGCTGCCAAACTTTAAAAAAAAAAACAAAAAAAAACCCCTGATATCTAAGGTGTGCTATAGCGATAGAGCAATTTTTCAGTTTAGCAGGACAGGGAAAAAAAACCCACTTTATCACCTCAGTGATCGCTCACTAAGGTGAAAATCCAACATGGTGGCAGTGGGCACAAGCATCCCCCCACTGCACTTGCCCAGCCTATCAGCTTTGCGCTTCCTCTCCTATGGGAAAGTGATTCTTATTGAATCATTTGTCCCAACGAGCAGGAATGCACACTCCCCTTGTTGTTTTTTAAAAAAACTACCATGAAGGCTTTTCCTGCGATGTTTTTGTCATTTTGGGAGGCCCTCCTTCCAAATACAGTAGATTGATGTGGGATCCCATTTAGACAGATTGTGTTCCCAGCGAATTCCATGAGGGTTATGCTCACCATTTTAGACAACCCCTTGGAATCTCCCTAGCCAACGTGGCCACAGCCTTCAGCCATTCCTGCCAAATTCCCTAGCCAGTCCCTTCTCTTGGGGCTTGACGACACTAGCGATAAAATCCAAATCCCCTCAGATCTAGCTCGATAATGCCACATGATATGCGGCATTATCCCCGAATCTAGTGAGATAGTGCCTCACGTCTTACGGCCCTATCTGAAACAGACTCAGGGTATACCACCTAAAGCCCGGTTTTGGAAAACTTGTAGTTTTCCCCAGTGTTTGCTGGAAATTCTGGAGAAAACTATAGTGTGGACAAAGGATCTGCACTGGATCCAGGATGGGGTGTGGAGGCAGGACAAATGCTGCCTGACAGGCACTGCCATTTTCCCCCTCCTCTGCACTGCCACTGCCAGCTCTGCCTTCCCAGCACACAGTCACTCATTCACTATGAACCAGGAAAGAACGGGTAGTGGCGGCAGCCTGGAGGAGGGGGAAATGGTGGTGCCTCTTGTACTGTGCCAGTCGGAATCACTCCCTCTGACACTCAGAACGATTGGTCATATGTCGGGGGCTGCTTTCCTGGCATACGGCTGCTCATGATGAAGTCAGTGGCTGCACTGGGTGGATTTTGCTCCCTCTGGCCATCAGGATGATCAGAAATATACCAAGGGGGATACCAATGGGGCTTTGTTTTCCTGGAGCTTTGAGTGAGTGATTGAGGTCAATGAAAGCAAAGCCCTATTGACAGTCTATCTGAAGCCAGAACAGGTGCCACCCCCTTGCCATTGTGAGGCTAGCCACCAGTTCTGGCTTCAGACAGAGTGACTATTATGGGGCTTTGCTTTTCCAGGGCGATGGTGCACTGTAAAATTAAAGCCCCAGTGGTAGTCATCTTCTCTGAAGCCAGAACAGGCAGCTTGCTTATGATGGTGGGGCAGGCACTTGTTCTGCCTTCAGACCAGGCAAGTCCTACTGATGCTTTGCTTTTCCAGCGCACAATTGCCCAGGAAAAGCAAAGTGCCAGCAGGACTCGCACAGTCTGAGAGCAGAACATACACATGCCCCACCATCGCAAGTAAGCTGCCCGTTCTGGCTTTGATTTTCTCGGAGCTGAGAGTCAAGCATGAGTAACAGAAAGCAGTAAAAACCCAATGCAAGATTTGGGCTTTGGCAGGTGTGGCACTGAAATCCAGGCCAGAATAGTCCAAATTTCATGCACCACATATTCTTCAAACATTGCGCAGTATATGAAGACTCTTTTGCAGTGGAAAGGTAGTTCCTAAAATAGAAGGACTGTATCTCCCTTTATGAGCCCATTCTTGCTCTCAGATCATCTGGAGAGGCTCTTCTCTTTGTCCCACCACCTCTTAGACTCCTTTGGTGGGAATGAGGGAGAGGGCCTTCTCGGTGGCTACTCCCAGACTTTGGAACTCCCTCCCTAGAGAGGCCAGGATGGCCCCGTCTCTACTCTCCTTTTACCAACAAATAAAAACATTCTTGTGCCATCAGACATTCTCAGTCCGATGGGGTCTTGGCTTGTACGTGCTGCACAGTTTGGTTTTTAAGGCATATACAGTTTTATTGCATTTTAATATTTTTAATGTTTTAAAATATTTTAATACTGTAAATTGTTTAATCTGTTTCTTAAAATGTCATATTTATATTTATAAGGTTTGTGTATTGTTTGAAACTCACTGTTAGCCGCCTTGAGTCCCTATATTGGGAGAAAGGTGGGGTATAAATAAATATAATCATCATCATAGAATCATAGAATTGCAGAGTTGGAAGAGACCACGAGGGCCATCCAGTCCAACCCCCTGCCACGCAGGCTTTGATAATGAAATTAGTGAAGAAATACATCCCTAAAGAGATGTTAATGGTCCTCACTTCCCACAGTCTTCCCAGCTAGGGTGGTCTACACCGGAAGATTAAGCAGAGGTTTAGCAAGTAAGGGCCTGCCTGCCTGCCTGCCTTGGAAATGCTTTTCTTGGGGTGGCAGCAGGGACACCTCTGCTAGCACTGCAAGTTTCAGGAGTCCATGGATTTATAGTGGTCACACCAAGCAAATGTTGCCTCTCGGAAGCAGTGCCAATCACCCTTTGTCACCCAGCCTGCTTCATCCATCAAAGCTCCCCTGACAGTCGCTTCCTGTTCCAGTGGAAATGATCCTTGGACAACAGATTTGCACAGCTGCTGCCAGCAGAGGAGTGTACACACACAAACACACACACACATACTCTGGCTTAGAGCAGGCAGACAAAAGAAGGCAGTGCCAGAATAAGTAGAATGCTAGGCCCTGCCCAGCTCCACTCATACACATTCATCAAAAGGCCCAGAGTGCTCTATTTTGAAAACCAGGACACAGCTATGGGAGTAACATTGCACTGTGTCTTATTAAAGGACAGCCATCATTCTACACGAGGGGTGGGCATTTGTGTGAGAGCCAGTTTTATATACAGATTGGCAAAAATGCAAACACACATACACCCTTAGATGTGGCCAGAGGTCCACTTCTGGTTTTGAAAAAATTGGTGTGTGCGTTTGTTTTTTAAACTTAAACAGTACAGGGCCTCTTGCAATTGACTTTAAGGAGATTTTCAGATGCGATTTTCGGCAGGATATATTGCAAAACAGCTCTGTTGCTGCCGTGCGGCAGAGGAGCTGTTTCGGACGACGACGTCCCTCTGCCGAAACCCTCTGTGTCACTTCCATGACAGAATGGAGGAAACCGCGTCGTACTTCACTCACAGGCAACAATCGTAAATGAAATACAACACGGTTTCCTCCATTCTGTCACGGAAGTGACACGGAGGGTTTCGGCAGAGGGACGGCATCATCCGAAACAGCTCCCCTGCCGCGCGGCAGCAACGGAGCTGTTTTGCAATATATCCTGCCGAAAATCGCGTCTGAAAATCTCCTTTATCTCAGTCCCTTCTCTGGGGCTTCTAAGAGAGACAATTCACTTCTAAAAGTGGCAGCAAATTCACTTTTTCTGGTAAAAAAGGGGGGGACAGTCTGTGGAGTGTGGAGGGGTTGGGGACCATGAAAGCAGCATTGGGATCCAAGTACTAATGCATTTACCTTTTAGGCTCAGACTGTATGTTTGCAAACAGGTATTAGAAAAAAGTGACATGTGGTACGAGGGACTCAGTAGATTATCAGACATGGGGGAACATGCCAAAAAATCACGTTCCCAACAGTGTCAGAAGATCGCTAAAAGAACAGAAAGGGAGACCTTACCAGACACTGTATCTTTCAGCTGATCCAGGGGCGTAGTACTATCATGGACGAGGCTTCTTTTTTCCATTGACACAGAGAAGCCGCCAATACAAAGGGACACCTTACTGACACCCACGCTACACTCCCACACTGGAGGATGACGTTGTCTGGTAAGGTCGTCCCTTCCTGTTCTTCTAGCAATCTTCTGATGCCGCTTTTGCCATGTCTGGTAATGTCCTAAGAGGAAGACCTGGGTTGCATCTGCATGGGACAGAAAACTCCACGTGCTCGCCAGAATATTCTGGTGCTGGAGCTACCCCAGATTCCCTCCGTTACCTTGCATTCTGTGGCAGGGATGGGCAGCTGTCAGCACATGCATGCCATGCTATATCGGCGGGCACTGCCACCACTGCTGGTGTCATGCGTCATGCTCTCTAAGGCCAGAAATGAAGCATCCAGCCTTGGTGACATGCTGAGGGCCTCACTGTGACGTCAGAGAGCATGATGCGCAACCCCAGTGGCAGCGGGGCCTGCTGATACAGTTCAGTGTGCATGTGCAGACAACTGCCCATGTTTCCCACATGACACTCCGGTTTTCCCACAGGATCCAGGTTTTCCCAGGTGTTTTTGTATGTCATTTAAACCATGTTAAGGGTAAAAAAGGAACAAAAGGGTAAATTCTTTGTATTGTGATTTCAATGTTGCATTTGCTTTTACAGGCATGCCCTGCTTTTCGACAACTTGATTTTTGGTATATCAAGCCGCCCTGATTGTTTTTAGCAGAGGGGCGGGGTATAAATAAATTTTATTATTTTTATTTATTATATGATAGCCACATGTACTGCACTTTCAACCCTTGGTCTGCTCTTATGACAACACACTGCTTTTTTTTTCTTAGTCTACTCAGCGTGCTGCTTTTTCTCTCTCAGTCAACTTGGTGCCATCTAGTGTCCAATCTTGCATTTGCAAGCTGAAGAAAACTGGGTTCCACTTTTCAAACAATGATACTTTGGAAATTATCTGATGCGTTAAAAGTGGCATTACACGAACGCCAGGAGATCTCAAAAGGGCTCTCTCTTCAGATGACATCGTTCCCCCTCCTTATGCACCCATTCTGCTGCCGTTCCACCGGTGCTGCTTTTTATTGATGGGAGAAGCTGTCAATTGATCCCTGTTCTGTTTCTGTCATGGATGTTCCTGCAAGCAAAAAGGTGCCCCCTTATGCTGGCAAGATCCCAGCATCAATGGGAGGTCTCTGCCAGAACACTTCTGGGTGAGATCAGGACATCCAGGTAAGTGACACACTTTTTATGACCCTCCCCGGGTTACTTCTACTTTTTAAAGTGTGTTTTTGAGTCTTTTTTTTGTGTGTGTGTGTTCTTTTTCTTTTTGAATTTCCCATGCTCATGTCTTCTCACAAGAATCTGTGGGATTTCGATTAGAGCCTATCATAAATCTTGGTTCAAATGAACAGTTAAGCTACATTTAAGATGAAAAGTTACTACAGTTACATGCAATGCATTTATTTATGTTGAAAGGAGTGTTACCAATAGCAGAACTGCCCTGCCCGTGCAAACAAAAATAGCAGTGGGGTTCAGAAGGAGCTTCTTTCATGCCAGGGGATATTCTTGGCAGCAGAAGAAACTTCATAGGTGATAGCCTTGGGTCTGCTAAGTAACAGGATTCTCTTAGGTGAGAGACAGCAAGCTCATTTGTTTTTCCCTTGGCCAACACAAGGAACCATTGGATAGGAGGGCTCAGGGAGAAAACAGCCTTATCCCAACACTTTTTTGGCTGTGGTACCAATCTGAAAGGGTTTCAAACCCACTTCTCTTCCTCTATGATCAGTTCACATTTCACTCTGCCACTGAATCAAGCACAAGATTCACGTTGATTCAAGCAAGCCATATGAATGTCACATTGAGGATGGAGCAAGCTTGTTTTCTGCTGCTCCAGAGACTGGAACACGGAGCAATGGATGCAAGCTCCAGGAACAGAGATTCCACCTCAACATTAGGAGGAACATTTTCACAGTAAGAGCTGTTTAGCAGTGGAACACACTCCCTCGGAGCGTGGTGGGGTCTCCTTCCTTGAAGGTCTTTAAACAGAGGCTGGATGGCCATCTGTCAGGGATGCTTTGATCGTGATTTCCTGCGTGGCGGGGGGTTGGACTGGATGGCCCTTGTGGTCTCTTCCAACTCTACAATTCTATGATTCTATGATCCAAGAAGTGAAGAGGGCTCTATTAGAGCTTCTAGGCTGCTGGAATGATGGGAGGTAAGTGTGGTGGGGAGGGTGATTGTGGCGTGACAGGGACGGGACAGGGAGGGAGTGCTTTTTTCATTCCTGTCTGAAAATCTCCTTTGTGACAGTGCTGCAGTCCCTAACCCATCAGATAAGCAGGGGCTTCCTGTATTTTGTACTTTTCATTTAGGGTTTTAAGGTTGCATCCAAATGTTGCACTAATAATAAGCAGCACAGGCAAAAGAGTCTTGTAGTCCAGTCCTACACCAGCACCTCATTGGATGCTTGGAACTCTGGCGACATTGTGTAGGTATCAAATGTAATATATAATTTGTTGTACAGTTGGACTCCCATATTTGCGGGAGTTCGGTTTCCAGACTTACCAGGGATAGCAGAAACCACAGATAACAATGAACCCTATTAAAATAAAGGACTTCTGATAAAAACATACCATAGAGTTGTGTTGGAGGATCTAGAAGATGCCTAGAGAGGATACCGCTGTAGGCATTTTCTATGACTCTATGGTATGTGTCCCTATTTTGTGTCTTCCAGATAACGGAAACTGCATATATTCTTTCTGCAGATATGGAGGTCCGACTGTATTGTTTATACTTTTGTTACTTGTGATGTTTTAGTTGTATTTTTTTAACTATTGTAAGCTGCCTTGAATTCAATCTTGGGAGAAAGTCAGGATAGTAATCAAATAAATAAATGTGTATGTATATATTTTTCTCATTTGTTAGACCTTTGTTTATTTGCCATATTCTGTACTATCTTGGTTGATGCTTAATGTCTTGTGCTTAATGACATCACCATTGATTGTCCCTGGGAACATGGCCCTTGCAGCATTACCATGTTATCATAAAGGATCATCCCAACATCCTAGGTTTTGGAGCTGAAATTTTAGGGCCTGGATAAATCCTAATCTGGCAACCTATGCCCTGCACTGTTTAACATTGTAACAATACTTGTTTTTCTAAACTTCAGTAAATTTCTGTCCACTTCTGGTTTTTTTCAAGCATTTTTGGCAGTTCATGCAGCCTGCAGAAGATCCTGGTGCTCAAAGGTAAGCCACCAGATCCATTGCAGTTGTGCACACATGCAGCAGAGCAGGAAAGGATAAGGGTCATTTCATACAAAATGAGTTCTCATGTCAGTTTTGTAGTGTAAATGCAAAAACTTAAGTGGCCAGAATGCTCCTCTGTATGAGGTTCCAAAATGTACAGTTGTCCCTTCATATTCAGTGGGGTTTGGTTCCAGGACCCCCCCCCCCCCGTGGATACTAAAATCTGTGAATACTCATCCCATTATATGCAATGGCATATCAAAATGGTATCCCTTATATAAGATGGCAAAATCAAGGTTTGCTTTTTGAATTATTATTTTTTTAAGAATATTTTCAAGCCGTGGATACTTAAATCCATGGATACCAAACCCGTGGATACCAAATCCATGGATACAGAGGGACAACTGTAATTCTTTCATTTATTATACTGATGTGTATATGTGCCTTCAAATCTCCTGTTGACTTATGGCAGCTCCATGGATTTCATAGGGTTTTCTTAGGTAAGCAATACTCAGAGGTGGCTTTGCCAGTTCTTTCCTCTGAGATACAGCCTACAGCACCTGATCTTTATTGGCAGTCTCCCACCCAAGTACAAACCAGGGCTGACCCTGCTTAGCCTTCAAGATCAGATGGGATCTGGTGTCTTTAGGATATTTATACTGATACCTGACCAGTATCCTTAAAAGCACAAGGAGGAGTTAGATGGTTCCATCCCTCCATGGCCCATTTTTACCAATAAAGCAATGTTATTCTGCACATAGATGGAGTGAGTGCTGATCTGTTTAATAAAATGAGAGTCTTGCTAGTATGTTACCTATCGTGATGGCCCCCATCTTGGAATAGCGCATAATTAGCAATATTTAATAATTTGGCTTGATGTGGCCTTCCACATGGTTGGCAAGTAAACCAGGGGCTCCCCAGGTACTAAGGTTGAAATCATGTACAACTTAGGGGAAAGCTTTCTAAATTCCTCAGACAGGTCATACCAGGTCAGAGTTCTTCCTGAAGAACACCTAGAAATGACTCATCCATTAATCCACTCAAAAATAGCAGAGTCCTAGATGGTTGCAAAACAGGTTTTTCTACCCTTCCCCTCCTCACAATAAAAGTTGCCTGCTCCTATTCAATTCCAAATGGATCACCCATTAACGATTGTTAAATCATCCACAGAACCCTTTGTCTAGTCCTAGGAAACTCTGAGAGACATTGTATTCCACTTTAAATCTCATCCCTATAATAAAGCCTTTAGTTTGTTTCTCCAAACCATTGGTGTCTTTGCTCGTTAAGACAGGATCTCTAACCACTGCACGCAATCTCTATCAAAAGCAGCCTCTAAGCTGTGATTGCATAGAGACAGTTTTAAAAGAAATTCCTATGCATGTCTTTACCACAAAATATAGATTATTTTATTTATTTACAAATAAATAAATCTTGCTTTACAAATGCAAATAAATATTTTCCATAACCCAAGATCGTAAACCACCCACGCTTGTGGCATATAGGCACTGCAGAGGTATTGCTGGAAGAGTGAATTTCTATGTTTCTCAAAAACAAGTCATGCCAGACCAATCCTATCTCTTTTTCTGACAGAGCTACAAACTTGGTAGATGAAGGGAATGCTGTGGATGTAGTGTACCTTGATTTCAGTAAGGCCTTTGACAAGGTCTCCCATGATATTCTTGCAAAAAAAAATTTAGTAACATGTGGCCTAGACAATGTGATTGTTAGGTGGATTTGTAATTGGTTGACCGACCAAACCCAAAGGGTAGTCACCAATAGCTCCTCTTCATCCTGGAGAGAAGTAACTAGTGGAATGCCGCAGGGTTCTGCCCTGGGCCCAATCCTATTCAACATCTTTATCAATGACTTGGATGATAGCATAGAGGGCATGCTTATCAAGTTTGCAGATGACACCAAATCAGGAGGGGGAGCTAATACTCCAGAGGACAGGTTCACAGAGCAATGGACTCAAACTACAGGAAAAGAGATTCCACATAAACATTAGGAAGAAATTCCTAATGGTAAGAGCCGTTCAGCAGTGGAATGCACTGCCTCGGAGTGTGGTGGAGTCTCCTTCTTTTGGAGGTTTTTAAACAGAGGTTGATGGCCATCTGACAGGAGTGCTTTGATTGCATTTTCCTGCAGGGCAGGGGTGTGGACTAGATGCCTCTTGTGGTCTCTTCCAACTCTATGATTCTATGATTCTATGTCCTTGAAACAAAAATCCATTGTGGAAGTAGGGGAGAAGAGAAGACACACTGGTGAAACTGGGTGGGATTAGGTGCTAAGTTAACCCAGCTGTAACCCAGCTACAAATTGTGAGATGGCTTTTGACAAAAGGCGGAGGGGGGGACAGCAATGTTATGGTCCTCATGGCCCAAATTTTAAAATTTTATTTATTTTATTTTTTTAGGGGAAAAAACATTTTTCTTAATAACTTTTTTGGCCCCTAAACAACTTCGAGGAGTACGAGAGGCAATTTTACCATCTTTCTCCTTCCAACCATTTTAGGCTCAAGAGAGATTTTTTTCCCCAATGGGTAATGGCCAGGAAGTTCCAATCCAGAGCACTTCCTGCTGAGAAAAGCGGGCCTCTTCTGGGCCTTAAAAGACTTAAATGGGCCTAAGAAAGGGCCAAAAACATGATGAAATGCAGGGGTGTGTGGGGCACTTGGGTCAAAACCACCCACACTTTAGTTCTTTTCATGAGGGTGCAGCCAGGGATGGGATAAGATTACCTGGGTGGACAGTGTGGCCACCTGACCCCAACAGTTGCCCACCCCAATTTAGCAGTTCTCACAAGTACAGACTAGTTGATGTGTCCCCACTTCTTCAGTTCCTGCATTCAGGCTTCTGCCTATCTGGGAGCCCAGTCTCACATAGCCTTAAGCTATATGAGTGCTCCGGTATCCAGCTTTTAGTCTCTGGCTTGACTGGGAGTCCCGTTGGTTCATCATCTCCAAGGAATGGCCTCATTAGGTCTTCAGGCTCTCCAGAGCAACAGCAATGAGTCCAGGCATGCTGCGATACAGCAAGTCATTCTCCAGTCCTACTAGGCCAGTAAAGGTGGTCGCTTTGTGTCCAACGGTGGCTCGGACCCGTGCCTGGTACAGGCCCTTGGCATTCTTGGAAGCCAAGTCCACAAGGACCTGAAAGGAGAAGAAAATGGTGAGGCAGGAAGGGAGACTCAAAGCCACCTGCATCATGGAGGGAAGTTAGGAAAGTCATTAGGGAAAAGTGATGGAAGGCAATCAGTGGAATGGGAGCTCTTGGTCCATCTTCCAATGGCTATTTCTTTCTTCTGCTCCTGCAGATTACCTGTTCTCAGTATACTTCCTAAAGCTTATTAGAGATGGGCCTTTGTAGGAGTTGACCTCAAATATCAGGTGTTGGCATCCTCAGACACCTGGTGATGGAGGAAGCCAATTTCCAGTCTCTACCGCACGCTGGTTGTGCTTCTTCTCCTCCTCTTCCTTCCTTCTTTCAAACCTCCCTCCTTCCCCCTTTTATTTATTTACTGGATTTATATTCCACCTGTCTCCTGAAAATGGGACTCAAGGCAGCTGACAGTAAAAGCATTTTTTTAAAAAAATATCAAACTAACTAGGAATCTTGCTAGGCTGTAGCTTAACAGAGTGTCAACAGTGTGATGCAATAGCTAAAAAGGTCAGTGCCGTACCAAGCTTCTTTAACAGGATTAAGTGTCCAGATCAAGGGATGCAATAGTCACACTGCACAGGTTGCCCCCCATATGAGTGGGACCAGTACCTGTGGCTTCAATTATCCATAGTCCAAAAATATGGGTCTCTCTAGGTATTTCTTAGGTCCTCCAGCACAACTCTATGGTAACTTCCACTGGAAGTTACCATAGAGTTGCACCAGAGATGTCTAGAGAGGCAGCCTCTCTAAGCATTGCCTAGGTCCTCCAATGGGATTCTATGGGGTTTGCTGTTACTACAAATACTTGAAACCATGGGTGAGTCTGGGAATATATCCCCCATGTATAGGGGGTGGGGAGCAACACACAATTCCAACTCTAATCTGGAATACTAAGTTTAAGAGGGATACAGACAAGGAGAAGGGTGAGCAAGTAAGTGAAAGGTTTGGAAGCCAAACACTATGAGGAACAATTGAGGGAGCTGGGTATCTGTAAAAGCTGGAATGAGCTTGTTCTCTACTGCTCCAGCAAGTCAGATACAAACCAACGGAGCTGAGTTACAAGAAGGGAGATTTCAACTAGACGTTAGGAAGAACTTCCTGGTGCTAAAAGCTGTTTAACAGTGGCCTTCCTCAGAAGGTGGTGCACTGGGAGAGGGGCAGTTGGACTAGATGGCCTTTAGCATCCTTTCCAACTCTATGATTCTAAATATAATTAAAATACCAAACAGGCTAAAATGCAATTGAATTAAAAATACAGAACAGGGAGACAAATTAAAAGCATCCTCCCACTCAATAGAAATTCCTTTCTTTGGCAAATGGTTAGTTGCCAAAAGCATGCCTGAGTGGAAAGGCCTTTACTTAACTGGCAAAAGGACTTTGGCCCCTCTAGACTCTCTGGACTGTTCATTGTCTGGCCAAGAGAAAGGACAAATGGCCTCTCTTGAAAAATCAGTATTTTGAGTCAACCAAAGGAGAACATAGGCCTTGCTCCTGGATTGGTCCGGATGGAAAGGGCAGGCGTTTTTCTCACCTCCTGGAAGGTCATAGCGAGATCCCGTTCGGGCACTTGCAGAATCCAGCGGTACAGCTCACGCACAGAACTGACATGCTGGGCAGATTCATTCAAACCCTGGCAACGGGAGCCTGTGGCAGAAATGGAGGGGAGAGCTGGGGGGATGGGGAGGATTGGAAGAGATACGTGGGATGAGTCTTTGGAATGGAGGAAATTATTTTGACTGGAGGGCTTGTAGAGATCTGTTCCAAAGGATAGGTGGCACATTATTTCCATTCCATGTAGGAAACCTGAGGAAGCTGAATCAGGGATGAGACACTATAACTAAGCGCAGTAAGTCTGATGGAGTGTAGGGCACCTCACGGGGAATACAAATGTCTAGTCACCAGTATCTTTCTGCAGTTCCCTAACCCCAAAAAGCTTCTGCACCTGAGCAAACTGCCTCACTCTTTTTATAACATTACTAAGCACTCAGGGAAAGATGATAGCTAGGTGCTTCTGTACCAGAGATGGGCAACTGTGGCAGGCCAGGGGGGGGGCACACTAGCCCCCAGGGAAACCTTGAGGGGCTGCTCACTACACCACATCCTCCCCACTGCAAAATAAATAAATAAATAAATAAATAAATAAATCCCAAATTTGTTTTGCTCCCAAATGCCCCCAGTGCCCTCTAGTGGCTGTCAGGGCCATTTCCCCCATGCTTTTAAAATGATCTTCTGGACCATGGACCATTTTATGTCCAAGAGAGGTCTTTTTTCAAAGCAGTCACTTCTGGTTTACTTTCAGGGGGTGGGGTAAAAGGCCTTTCCTGGATGTAAAATGGCCCAGGGGTCCCCAAAACATGGTCAAAGTGCCTTCCCTCTGCTCCCAAGAAGGCATTTTGTGGGGAAACAATTTTGGGGAAAAAAATTGACACCCCACCCCTTGGAGGCCACAAACACGGACCTGAGGCTGCATGTGACTCACAGACCACACTTTGCGCACCCTTGCTCTATATCTTTAGCTGCAATGGGATCCTAGGAGCTTTGGCTTAGTGGTAGGGCAGGTTAACCCCCTGGCATCTCTGCTTAACAAGTTACAGGAAGGGGTGTGCTATGAATACTTGCAAATGTTCTCATCCTTAATGAGAAAGGGGGCCACAGTATGGAAAAAAACCCACACAACTATCCACTGCTAGGAGAATATTCACCCTTGAATGAATGTAAGAAGACCAGCATTTTGTAGTTCTTTATGGGAGGGAAAGTGTATTTTTCATTGAAAAATATTGTATTTTGTGAATAATAAAAAATTTATAGTACAAACAGCATTTATACAAAAGTACCAAAATGCAAAATAACAAAAAACATAGCAGTTCTTTTAAACTTGCCCAGTAATTATTTTTATTTTTATTGAAACTGTCTGCTCTCATATGTGAGAATGAAACAAGCAAAGATTTGAATCCTTAACCTCAGTTAGCTAGGCTAGGAGAAGCCCTTCTCCTCCAAGTGCTTTTAAATCTCAGCTGATCACCACAGCCTACTGTCCTGACCCAGTAGCAGAGCTCAGAAAAGTTACACAGTCACACTACAACTCCCAGAATCCCCTAGACAGTTTAGTCTAAAAACCTAATGTTTCCAAGTTGTTCTCATCATATGGCATAGACTCTCTCCCCACCTCCCTCTCCCTCTCCCCAGGAGATACAACTTTCCTTCCCAGGCAAACAGCAGCTTCTCTGGGACATTTTCATCAAGGAAAGGAGAGGAACTTTTTAAAAGGTGCACGACAGACACCATTTGGATTGCCCCCTGTTCTGTGTACACTTTTAATACTCTAAATGCAATCAAAGCGCTAGGTTTATTGTGTAGCTTGGGCATCAACAGGCTGCCTTAGCCCAGAAACAGTGGGGTGTCGACACAGACTTTTTCAAAGCTACCACTGGCCTTCTGTTCACCATGAGAAACAATGCAGTGCATTCAAGTATGTGTCTTTGTAGGCTTGTTTGCCAGGGAACCTGTTGGAGCTTATCTTGACTGAGTCAAAAGGAGCCAGAGAATGCTTACATGCTCCTTTAGCTTCTCTAGGGCATTCCCATGCTCAGCCCTAGTTTTGATGAGGGTATGGAGGCCAACACGCATAGCCTGGCCAGTTAAGGCACAAACCTACCTTCAGGAAGGATGTTGGCATTTCCCCCCATAAGGTTGCGCTTTTCTCTCTGACGATGGCCCTCGGTTGGCAGGGTGTCTGTCAGACAGGGCAAAAAGAGAAAGTAACTGCTATGGATTGCTCTGCTTTACTCCCAGCTACCATTTCCTGTTCACTAATCCATTTCAGGTAGCCCAATCTCTCACTAAGATATAGTGATCAGTGAGGCATATCTCTCTGGCTTTTCTTCGCAAACGAAGATTCAGGAAGGACTCATCCCGCGCTTTCTGCGAGCGCACTGATGACTGAAAAGGCCAATCCGAGATAAACAAGTCCAGTTGCAGAAAGGTATATAACACCATGGAAATCAGAGCTCTAAAATGTGGGGATAGCCAATTTGTTGTTGTTGTTCATAGAGCACAGAATTGGAAGAGACCACAGGGACCATCTAGTCCAACCCTCTGCCATGCAGCAATACACAATCAAAGCACTCCCATCTATGTTTCTATCTATTCCATATTTAGTCAGCTTGCTAATCAAAATGCAGTCGGACCCCCATATCCTCAGGGGATCAGTTCCCAGACTTACTGTAGGTACCAGAAACCACAGATAACATCAAACCTTACGAAAATAAAGGATTTCTGGTAGAAACATACAATAGAGTTGCACTGGAAGACATAGAAGATGCCTAGAAATGATGCTTCTCTAGGCGTTTCCCAACTCTACGGTATGTATCCTTATTTTGTGTCCCGCAGATAACTGAAACTGCAGGTATTGGTTCTGTGGATCTGGGGGTCCAACTGTTTCATGAGGGAACTAATCAAATGCTTTGCTGAAATCCAGATAAATGACATCCACAGCATTCCAACCATCTACTAAACTAGTGACCCAATTTTTAAAAAAAGAGATAAGGTTAGTTTGGCAGGATTTGTTCTTGACAAACCCATCCCCACACAACAATGGTTGAGATATAGAGATACATTAATAACAGAAGGGGACGATGCAGGGCTTTTGTCCTGTTCTGCCCCGGGAAGTCCTCACAACCCCTGGGGCAAAAGCAGGGCTAAGATGAGGGGGAAGATGGGGGTACAGTCCATTGCAGCATTTTAAAATAATACCTGCTTTAATCCACCCCTGCCGGCAAAAAATGGATCAGACCTCGTGTTACTGCAGGAGTCCATTCTGGCATGCTGGCTCATTGCTACAGCTGCTGGTCTGCCATTGCTCTTCCACAACGAAAAGGAATCCCTCAGCATGTGACCAAGGCTGGTCACATGCAGGGGTCCTTGGTCACATGTTGCGAGCCAGCTTCCAAGTTTCCGGGAAGAGCCAGGGAGACTATGGCAGCAGCGGTGACAGCACTGAGGCAGCATGCCTGTCTGGACTTCCTCTCATTTCATGGAGGGAACAGGGGAGGAATGGGCCTGATCTATGGGCAGAATACGTCAGTGGGGAGACCATATGTTGGCTAGTATCCTCTCAGTCCCAAATAGATTCAACCCATTCAGTAAATTGTTAACAGATGAGTCAGTACATAGGTGAAACCAACTGATTCAATGCTTCTAATCTAGTCAGGATTTTGGCTGTTGTTTATATTGACTGGTATTAACTCTCCAAGGTTTCAATAGCAATAGCATTGATATTTATATAGCACTTATCAGTGCCAAAGTACTCCCTATGTGGTTTACAACGTGTTCGCTAATTGCCCCCAACAGCTGGGTCCTCATTTTACCGACCTACGGAAGGCTGAGTCAGCCTTGGAGCCCTCTGTGATCGAACTCATAACACTGTGGCTTGCAGTACAGGCATTTAATCTCTGTACCACCAGGTTTCAGACAGTATACATGCTTTGTATAACCTACACATAATCAAAGCTTGGTGAGGTTACTTTTTTTTTAAACTACCGCTGCTAGAATCCTACTGCCAGCATGGGACCTATGGTCCAAAAACTTTACCAAGCTCTGTACATAATATATACTGCAGTCCCACTTTGGCTTGATGCAGAATTTCAGTCAAATAGATAACAGCCCTGGCCACACAATACAATACGATCTGCTTGGGCTTGTCTAGACGGTGAAAATATGTCTATAGAATTCAAGGAGAACACTTTTTGTCCCAATGGGATCCCACATCATTTCACTGTATTGTGAAGGAGAGGGGGGCAAAAACTCCAAATACTCCACAGGAAAAGCTTTTGCAGCTTTTCCCAAAGTTTTTTAAAAACGCCAAAGGAAATGCTCATTCCTGTTCATTGGGACAACAGATTTGCTTTGCTGCACTTTCCCAATAAGGACGGAAGTGGAAAACTGATTGATCGGACATGCGTGGGGGACAGAACGTGCCAGCAAGACAGCACCTGGAACCACCATTTTGGATTTTCACCATAGTGATTATGTGCTGAGGCAATGAAACAACCTCTCTCTCTCACTCTCTCTCTCTTTTTTTTGTTCTGTTTATTTAAGTGGAAGATTGCACCTCCGCACCTTTGATTTGTTTTTTGTTTTAAAAATACTGTTCGGCAGCAGCAACTGGTGAGAATAAAACACAAGTAATTCACTGACGCCCACAATCTTGATTCACAGGCATGCCCATTTGAATATCAAACATGCATGGCTTTGCATGCCTGTGATCTTGGAAAAAATGTGGAGACAAATGAAAGCTGCAGAGAATTGGCATTAGTGCACACCAATCTACATTTTATTGCCTGGTATAGACAAGCAAGGATTTAATTCCTGGATATGCCATCCTCCAAGAGCCCACCATAAACCACTTTTAAGTATCTGGCTGTCTAATACCATGGGTACATACCATTTAACACAGGCATCTGGGGCGTGGTGGGATCTCCCTCTAGTCTCACATCTGAAAAAGCATCATCTAGGCTCAGTTCTTTCTGCAGCTGCTGAAGCAAGATCCGACCCTGGTCTTGTAGTTCCTCCACCTCTGCTTCTGTGTGCTGAAGGAAAGAAGGCAGGGCAGCTCAGAACAAGCTGATGGGCCAGGCTAGGACCATCTCCATCCTGTTCTCCAGAGGTGCTGCCCAGGGCTTGGAAATGTTCATTTTGCAGGCTGTGACTTCCAGAACTCCCCAGCAAGCAGTAGGTTATGGTGGCTTGAGGATTCTGGCAGATGAAGTCTAAAAAAATAACTTCCCTACCCATTTCCCCACATTTGTTTGTGCATTCAGTTGCACCTTTAGTGTCCTGGCTCAATTGTGCAAACTTAGCATTCAACGTAAGGGTTGCATAACACAATCAGTGCCCACCTTTGAGGTGAGACTCCTGTGCCAACTTTGCCCAATTTGCTTACCTTCAAGAAAAGTTGCTCCTCCCATCCTGTTGAAGTTCTAATGCCCTCCGTCATGCTGCTGAGCTTCTGCACCCAGTCAACCAAGGCCGGCCCAGTGCCTTCGAATAATGATGAAAAAGAGAGAAGTGTGGATCGAGGGAACCTGGAAAGAGAAGCTGGGTGAGTAAGGAAAGAGATGCTCCACCCAACTCCACAATAAATCAATATAAAGACCAAATATAGAACTTGGGCCTTTCTGTATGCAAAACAGCTGCTTTGCAGGTAGCACTTTTGCACTGTAATGCTGTAACTCTTCTGAATTTTTATTTATTTTAAGTCTTGTTTGTTTGTTTTCTCCATCTTCATTGTCACTGAAATCTATTCTGTGAGGTCAGACCTCATCTGGAATACTGTGTCCAGTTCTGGGCACCACAATTCAAGAAGGATATTGAAAAGCTGGAACGTGTCCAGAACAGGGTGGCCAAAATGGTGGGAGGTCTGGAAGCCATTATGCCCTGTGAGGAGCAGCTTAGGGAACTGGGCATGTTTAGTCTGGAGAAGAGAAGGTTAAGAGGGGATATGATAGCCATGTTTAAATATTTGAAAGGATATCATATTGAAGAGGGAGAAAGCTTGTTTTCTGCTGCTCCAGAGACTAGGAAACGGAGTCATGGACTCAAACAACAGGAAAAGAGATTCCACCTAAACATTAGGAAGAATTTCCTGATGGTAAGAACTGTTCAACAGTGGAACACACTGCCTCAGAGTGTGGTGGAATCTCCATTTTTGGAGGTTTTTAAACAGAGACTGGATGGTCATCTGTTGGTAATGCTCTGATTGGGTATTCCTGCAGGGTAGGGGGCTGGACTAGATGGACTTTGTGGTCTCTTCCACTCTATGATTCTATTAAATGTGTAATGGTGCTACCGCTGAGTTCCATATTTCCTGGCTCAGAATTGTGACGCTCTCCTCAAATTCAGTACCAAGTGTTACCGTCCCTAAAGTTCTCAGTCCGAGCAAGAGAAAATGTCAGATTCTCTTTCTGAGGCCTCTGCCCAGCAACAAACCCCCTTCTTCTCATTCCCATCCTCTTGCCTCCCTTGCTACTCAGGTAAGAGAGTGGTTTCTCTGTCTCTCTCTCTCTCTCCACCTGTTTCCCCTGCTAGTACCCTGGCTGCGAGCAAGGAACAAGGAGCTCTGTAGGACTGTCAGGTCAAAACTATCCCAAGCCCTGAGACTTCAGGCGTCAAAACCTGAAATCTAGGTCTGACCCCTTATGTAGTCACAGGGGTGTGCCCTAATAATACTACAAGGGTGATTTTACAAGGGGAAGCCCCTGGTAATGTCATTAAGCATGACAAATCAAGCATCAACCGCATTTATATGGAGTATGCTGTTTAATTTTTAAAAAATGTTTCCAATGGGGAAAATATATACAGTTCCCAAGAGAAATGAGAACCCTAGAGCTCTGGGAATAGCCTTACCTCCTGTGAAATGTTGGGGACTCTCGTTTCTGCATTTTCTTGGAATTTGACTGCCGACCCTCTTCCACTTCTTCTCCTCTTGCGGCCCCAACTGCTTCTGTGTCTGCAACCTGCTCTTTGGGGGAAAACAGGAGTCGGTTTGAGAAGGTGTATCCTAGCCTCCACCCCTTTCCCTAACTAGGGCAGATAGGGCACAGCTAGAGACTAGGGCAAAATGGCTTCCGCTGAAACAGAGTTGCTGTATGTCAAAACTTGTGGACCAACTCCCACAATCCCTCTGCCAGAATGGCCATTTTTGAGTCCCCAAAAAGGGAACTTCTCTAAGCTCTGGGGTATGTATACTTGTAGCTTTTAGCTGGAAATGGAGATAGCATGGTCAAGCACGCACACACACACACACACACACAGTCTTTGGCCCTCTGGAAATTTTGGATTGCAACTTCCATTATCCATTACCATTGGGCATGCTTGCTGAGGCTTCCAAGAGCTGAAGTCCAAAACATCTGGAGGGGCTAAAGTTCCTCAGCTCTCAGCTTTGCATTAGCACAGGAGTGGGCAAAGAGCAGTCCTCCAAATGTTGTTGGGCTGCAAGCCCTGCCAGACCTAACCACAAAGTGCGGTACTCCAGATGTTATGGGACTGCACCTCCCAGCATACCTCCCCCTTGTGTTGCCAAGGGGGAGGAGTGCTGGGAGTTGCAGTCCCATAACATCTGGAGTACCGCACTTGGTCGTCCTCTGCATTAGCACCTGGATGAGATGGAGAAGGTGAAGCTCAGCAGATGAAGAAACACAGATATCAAGCAATAGGTATCACCCCTCATTTCTATAAGTATTTGTGTGGAAGAGTTGCATGTAGGATTGACATATGCTTTCCTGAAAGTATCTGTTTGCTTAGAAAAGATAGATATTTCTACCTGTACCATTTCCAGACATGAAGAGATGGTGCTGAGAAAACCTTCACCCCATACATTTCTGCTAGCCACAAATTTCGATTGTACATGAAGGCAGGGAAGTATCAAATTAATGTTTTGTAAACTGCCTGGGGAGACTTTTTGGCCGAAAGCCAGGTTATAAATAGACTAAATAAATACATTTTGGCAGAAATGCATGCAGAACCTTCTTTCTCTTCGGATTCTGTATGATCTGAAAGCTGATGGGGAAAATAAGAGCTGTTTGACTGTTTTTGCTCCATAGGCACTCATGCACAAAATGTCAAAAGAGAGAGAGAGAGAGAAAGCTGTCATCTCTACATGTAGGACTCCGGTTAGGGTGTGGTATAATAGTGGAGCAGTAAAGGCCTGCCAGTGGCTTCTGTTGGCTTCCCTGTCAGTGGGGCGGCGACTTTGCTCCAGGATTTGGTCCAAATTTAAAGGAGCTACCCAAGATATTGAATGTGTTTGGGGAATAAGGCCACGCAGCTGGGATAGCTCCTATAAAAAGCTGGACTAAAACTGAAGTGGATTCACCAGCTCTACTAACAAGGAAACAATTAATTCCCAGTGCCACACTGGCCAAATAAGCATAGATTTGTGTTATTGTGCATCTTCGAGTCATTTCTGACTTACGGCAACCTTAAGGTAAACCTATTATGGTGTTTATTAAGGCAAACCTATTGTAGGGTATTTAAACAATAACTATTTTGCAAGTAACTTCAAAGTTATGTTTTTTAAAAGTAACTTTGCCTTTTGAAAGTAACTTTACAAGTTCTGGCTATTCCAAATATCTCAAAATAGACAAAACTAAGGAGAGGCTGTTTTTGTTGTGTGCCTTCAAGCAGAATGGGGCGGTGATTAATCACAGCCACTTCAGCATGACTGTTTCAGTTTTGCTGCTTCAGCCCAGCTGGTTGATCATGGCCAGTTGCGTGCAGCCCTTTCAGCATGGCCAAGAGAGTGCAGCATACGGTTCAAAGCCACCCTTTCAGTGCAGGGCCATTTCAGTACCTATCACTGCTCTGCTCTGTTTCTTTTCAAGCTGCTCCTGTCTCCTAAGAACAGGGGGGCTGTGCTTCAACGCTACTCCAGCTGGGTGCTAGTGGCTGCAATTTAACTGCCTAGACCCCCTTCAAGTCATTTCCAACTTATGGTGTGCCTAATGTGAACCTACAATGGGGTTTTCTTCACAAGATTCATTCAGAGGGGGTTTGCCTTCCCCTCAGCCAGAGAGAGTGTTACTTGCACAAGGTCACCCAGTGAATTTCCATGGCCGAGCAGGGATTCGAACCCTGGTCTCCAGCGCTGTAGTCCAGCACTCAAACTACTACACCAGCCTGGCTCTCAAGCATAGGATGGAAGGTTACTAAGGTGGCTATGCTATGATTTGATTTATCAGCTGAAAGTAGGGATGTAGCTATTGGGGAGAAAAGAAGGCCATTGCCCCCCCCATATAAGAATTCCACCCCCAAATGAAAGAACGTAATTGAAAATTTAGCTCTGAGTGAAAAAGAGAAATTGCCAAACCATTGTTGGAAGAAGTTTTGGCTGTGGTTTAGTGAGACAACCCCAGCAATAACATAAAAGGATATTTTAAATAACTATTTTATTATTATTATTGTATTATTGTATTATTTTGTATTATTATTTTTTATTAATCTTTTATTGATTTTTTTCTTTTCCAAATAGGTATAATTATAATGTGTAAATATAATGTGATTATGGTGTGTTTAGATTAAGAGGAAAAATATATTAGTGTTAGGATAGTTAGTTTTGTTTTTGTATTAGTAAGAAAAGCGGAAAACAATTATTATTTTTGCGTTATTGTTATGGCCTTTTGCGGTTGGGTGTATTTTTCAGTAGAATGGTTTTATTCCAATAAAAAATTCCTAATCCCACCCCCATGAAATTTCCCTTCAGTCCCCAAGTTTCTAGCATTCCAGAGCATGAGACACTAAAATCATTCACACCTCTAACTCTTCTACTTGCTGTGTCCGCATTCTCTAGGTCCCTTTGCCTGCCCCTTTTCTTTGGCTGCCTAAACTCTCTTTCTAAATGCTCAACTGAAACTTTAAATTACTGCAATGCTAGACATTTGAAGGAGAATTTCATTGTGGAGGCAGAATTCTTATTTGGGGGATCAATGCCCTCATTTTGCTCTCTCCTACCCCCATAGGCACATCCTGACTAAAAGCCTTATCACAGATGTAACATTTTGTGAGCCGTGAATTATGCATTGAGCCTAAATGTACCTCTGCTAAATCTGGCCATATGATATCACCAAGACCTGCCCCCTCCAATCCCTGGAGTACTTTTTCCTCATTAAAAGTTTCCCTTATGTTTTAAGTTATTGAGGGACAAACGAAAGGATAAAAGCATGAATCTGCAAGCAGCCCTTTCAAACATGAAAGCAGAGAACCATCCTGAATGCTGACATCTGAGCTGCCAATATTTGATCCACTGGTATGCCTCACTGTCATTTCAGATGTGTGTGTGTGTATGTGTTCTGTCTTTATGCCAAGGTACTCATCTAGGGCCTAACTAACCTAAAGGCACCAGATCCTGTCTGATCTTGGAAGCTAAGCAGGGTCAGCCCTGGTTAGTACTTGGATGGGAGACCAGCAATGAAGACCAGGTACTGTAGGCTATATTTCAGAGGAAGGAACTGGCAAAACCACCTCTGAATATTCCTTGCCTAAGGAAACCCTATGAAACACATGGGGTTGCCATAAGTCAACAGGTGACCTGAGGACACATACATACACACACATTCATCTAGGCACAGGCCAGTCAGTACCTCTGGAATCATGGCGCCCTGGAGCAGGGAAGAGATGTCGGTAAACCTGCTCCATGAACTGTGGGAGGGATCGCGTGAAGAATGAGAAGTCAATCTGAGTGCGGAAAAACTCCTCTGCCCGGCGCAAGAACTCCAACAAGGTCTGGGCGTAGGATCGCAGCTCTGAGGGAAACAAGTGAAACTGTTTGCAGGATTTACAGGTCACAGGTCCTTCAACAATGAAATTACAAAAGAAGACTAGGAAGAGAAACAGCTGGATTGAATTATATTCACAAATTTTAATCCATCAGCAGAGTTATGAACAAAGATAGTGGTTTCATGGCATGAAGACACACTATCCACAATGCTGCAGCCTTACTTGAGAACTCACGCCGAACAAGTCTTGAAGAGAAATGACAACACAGAAAGAATCACAACCCGGAAACATCACCCAAGGAGACCTTCTGCTGTGCTTTCTGCAACCGGACTTGTTTATCCTGGATTGGTCTTTTTAGTCATCAGCGCGCTTGCAGAAAGTGCGGGATGAGTCCTTCCTGAATCTTCGTTTGCGAAGAAAAGCCAGAGAGAGAGAGAGACATATATTAATACAAGAGTCCTTGCTGCTGCACATATAACAAAAGGAATCTCCTCAGAGAAAGTTTTGAGCTTTGATTTTTGTTAAGCAGATTTACTGCTTTCATACCCCAATACTAAGTGGCCACTGTAAAAATCTGAAAGATCTATGTCATCTCACACAGCCATTTGAAGATTTAGGGTGAGGGTAACAATTTGCATCTTTCTACTAGATCCTATTACATTTTTTCCCACTCCTACAGCTGTATAAATATGTTTAATAACCTAAAGCTTTAATCTTACTCTGTATTGCATCTGCAGAAATGGATAAAGGTCCATGAAAGCTCATGCTAAAATAAAAATCAGTCAGTCTTAAAGGTGCTGCTAGATTTATTTTTCCTCCCCTTTTTGATGCTGCAACAGACTAACACAGCTCCTTCTTTGCAAACAGTTATCAAGAGAGATTCCCAGAAACCTTTAGTACCGTTCTCACTGATGCCAATTAACACTTCCCTCCCAGCAGGGCCAGTTTAAGGAATTTTGGGGGGCCCTGCAAGGCTTTATTTGGGGGGGGGTTGTTTATCTCAGGTCAATGTAACCTAACCTAACCTATTCACAGTACAGGATATTCAAATTATTACTAATGTTTTTGCAGGAGGAGGGTTAGGACGTCTCCCCACACGATGGGGACCCCTGCGGCTGCAGGTGCTGCAGGTCCCTTAAACTGGTTATGCCTCCCAGGACTTTTTTCATCTTGAAACTAGTGTGATTCCCCATCCCTACCTTTTTAGGATGAAGGGTTGAGGATTCTTTGCTATTTGTAAGCTAATCTGGACTCTGTCTGGGGTCCTGATATCATCTTCTGGCCACCTAGGTATCCAACTTGTGATGGTGGTGAAATCCAGCCAAGCAGAATTAACATCAACACTCCACTTAAGCATTCTTAAATATTGGTATATCAGGATATTTATATGGGGAAATGAGCAGGCTCTTTAGTAATCTTTTAGGCTATTCATGATATGCAATAAAATATAAAAACATATACTTTCCCCTTAGGGAGAAACACAGACATGTAACTGTCTGGGTCCTTTGCTTTCATTACAGCACATTACATTACATGTAAGGCATCATATACTGATTGCATCACAGTAATGGCAAGTATGCTGTTACACCTTCATAGAACATGAACCCCCCCTCTCTCTGCATCTCTCTAGCAGGCTTTTCTATAATGATCACATAGAATAACATCATCTTCTTAAATTAGTTCAGCCCTTTGTCCATTAAGAATACTATCTCTTCTGTTGAGGAACTATAACATCTCTAAACAGGCATCTGTGAACACACAGGCATCCAAGGGTTAATCTCCTTGAGCATTGTTAAATCTAACAGGATCTCTTACATTCATAAGCATCTTAACAGCCATCCATTACAATCACAGTGGCACGTATATCTATTTTAGCATAGCCTAGATGTTTCCCTTACCAGCCATATTTATCAACATGTCTAGGCAGTTTATCAGTTATCAGGAACAGCATGGCTCGGAGGCTACATTGTAGCCCTCTCTTCATAGATGGAGACATGTGCAGCAGTCTGATTGCTATCTTCTCTCTGCTTCTTTTATTTTCTCCTTAGCCTCCGCCTAGCTATCAGCTGTCCTATCAAAACAAAGGCACTAACAGTGCCTTGTTTATGTTATGCAATCAAAACAGAGATCTTAAATATTACATCACTCTGGTTCTGGTTGGAAATAATATAAACAAATTGTGCAGAGCTGGAACTTGGCTTTTGGCTGCCTTCCATCCATTTACATCAGCCATTGAACCTGCTAGGAGGGTTGTTAGCATTCACATCTGCCCATATCTCAGTGCTGATAGAAATGCAGACATTTTCTTTTCAATTTTTGTCCACTTTTAAGTAGGCATTCTGCCCAGCATCAGTCTGTGTCTTTGTTCCGAGTCGCACTCAAACACACATTTAAACACACATAGCTTTCTGCATTATATCTTTATAGAATGTATGCATGTTTCCAGGACTCCAGAAACCAAAATAAGCCTGGCCTGTAACCTTCTTCCTTCTTTATACTTTTTTCTCCTGTGTCATCACTTTTCAGACACAAAGGCCTGAATCCTACTTTAATGTTCACTAGAGTAACCCCACTGAATCCATTGGATTTATCTATGTGTTGGCTCACTTTTCAACAGTTGATTGAATGGGTTGGAACTCACCGACAGGATGCCACCCATAGTCATATGATCCTAGGGAGACTAGCATGGGTCCCCCTCCTTGCTCTTCTTCCACTATTCTGTCAGGATTTTAAGAATAGGCTGTAATGGGCTTTTAGTAGTATGTTATTTTGCTAATCTTTTATATTCTGTCTTTTAACAAATTTTAAATGGTTTTAATTCTAAAGATATTTTTGGTTTTTAAATAATTTTATATACTTACTTACATATGTTTTGTATGTTTTTAATCTCTATTAGTTTTAATAATTTGTAAGCCATCTTGCATATTGGAAAAAAGGTGGGATATAAATGAATAACATCATGATGACATATGTTCCAACATTTCACGCTCCACCAGAAAAATCCACAGATGCAAACCAGGATATGTGTTGGCAAGCAACATCAGAGTGTGATAAGATGCAAAAGTTATTAATGAGGAAGAACAGACCAGTTAGGAGAAGTTGCAGCAGTTTGCCTTTGCCTGAGCAAAGATACTGCTACCTGAGCCAAATCCACACTGCAAGGGCAAGATACTGCTACCTGAGCCAAATCCACACTACACAAATAATCCAGTTTGAAACTGGATTATTTGCCATGGCTCCTTCCTACTGAATCCTGGGATTTGTAGTTTTACAAGGGCTTTAGCCTTCTCTGCTAAAGAGTGCTGGTGCATCATCAGACTACAAATCCCAGGATTTCATTGGAGGGAGCCATGGCAAATAATCCAGTTTCAATTTGTCCCTCGTCTCCTCTCCCTTCTGCTGAGTTGAGAACAATCCTCTCCATTGACGCCCCCTTGTCGTGGGAGAGAGGCTTGCGTACCCTAATGATGTTTTGAGCTATGCTGGCGGTGGCATAATAGCCACTGGTAGGGTCTCCCATGCCAGACAGGTCAAAACCGAAGGGTCTGACAAAGAGCGTCAAAGGGCAGGATGGGCTCTCTAGCCTTTTGGCAACCGTCCTAGGAGAAGGAAACTCTAATCCCAAACCCGGGCAGATGGTGCTCGTCCAACCCTGTAAGGTCAACCATCTAAGAGAAGGAAACTCTAATCAAACCTACGACCCAAGGACCTCACTGCCACGTCCATGCTTGCAAGGCCACGGCAGATGAATCTCTGGTTTAAAGGGTGAGGCCAGTTCTGTGCACGCTGCGCTCCACCAGAAAAATCCATTGCACAGGCTCAAAGGACAAATCCAGTTCCAATTTGTCCCTCGTCTCCTCTCCCTTCTGCTGAGTTGAGAACAAACTACTTTTGTGCTGTGAACTCAGTTTGCAGCAATTGAAGTAAACTGAAGACAAAGAGGGAAAGTAGGAAGAAGAGAGAAACCAAGACATTTTAAAATCAGTTGGAAAAGTGGGACAACAGAGGATTAATTGGAACTGTCCCTACCAAATTGGAACACTTGGAGCCCATGTGATTATGTTGTGGAGCCCCAAGGGCAGAGTTTCTTTTCCATCTTGTAAGCCTAAGAGTAGAGTCTGTCTTATTTTTACTGACCCATAAGTCACACAGGGTGCCTTTCCAGCTGAAAAGAGGGGTATAAACACTTTAAACAAACATTTAAATAAGTATTGCTTTGGGAGCTTATTTTCATTGGCATCACAACAGGAGGAAGAGGAGATTAAAGATTAAAAACACTGTCCCACATGCCATGATCAAATCTTGCTCCTGCCCCACTGCACCTGTTAGTTCTTTTTTTAAAAATAAGACTGTGAAATGTGATCATGCCTTCTGTGTATTGTCTGTTTAGTTTGTACGTAAATGCCTTAAGGATGAAGTATGTCCCTTTCAAAGCACACTTTTGTGTTGTTCACATATTCATCACAATCTCCAGAGTATCATTTTGCAACATATCAAAGATGCTATTCAAAAATGAGAAATGGAACTAATATGATTAAGAGTAGCAAAATTAAAAACCGACTACTGTTATGGGGTGGGGTGAGGAATAATAAGTCGTCCCTGATATTTCTGAATAGTTCAAACAAAGCATGAGATGTGGCATATATAGTAACATTAGCATTTTAAGTAAAATTCTGAGTAGGTAATCAAAAAGCTAATACATTTTACAGAAAATTGGCCAATGTTCATAATGGGCTGGAATGACCAATTTAAGGGCCATAGCACACTCATTATTTTCTTACTGATAGTTTACAGAATGGCATATTATTGTACTGGGTGTGTCTGTGTGCCTACAGGGGCAACATGCAGTAGCAGTGGAATAGTAAATCTGCTCCATATTTCAGTCTTAACTTTAAAGAAGATGCACAAGATGTGGAATCTATTTAGGGAATAGGACCAGGAACTTGTATCACTCCGTTAAAGTCTAGACCAGGAGTGGACAACTGTGAAGGGATAGGGGGACATTTTTCACCCTGTACCCCTTCTAGGGGCCACACACAGCATGGCCAACACAGCCAGAAATGACAAAATGTCACTTCCAATTTCATTTTTGGCCAATTTTCAGTTGTTATGGATGGGGGCAGGGAGGAAACCACACCTGTGCATTTTATAGAAGTTTGATGCCAAAGTGCAAAAAAAAAAAAAAAAAAAAGCAGGCTTATAGCTGAACTTTAAGAAAATAGAAATAATGACCACACATAATTTACATAAATTTAAAGTGGATGGTGAAGTCATGGAATCAGTTAAACATTTTCTATAACTTAGCTCAGTCAGAAATAAAAACAGAAACAGTAGTAAAGAAATCAGAAGAAGGCTAAGAGCTGGAAAGACAGTCATGAAAGAACGAGATACGTTTGAAAGCAAACACTATCACATTTCTCTGCAATTGTGTTACTTTGGCAATCCATGGTCCCACACTCCCTCTTCCACTCTGCCTCACTTACCCCACCTTTGTCTCCATGTATGCCCTACCCAGCGCATATGTGCCTTGCAATTTTTTAAATTTTATTTTTGCCCTGTTTATTCAGTTACAGCACAATGATAAAATAAAATAAAATAAAATAAAATAAAATAAAATAGAATAAATAGGAAAGGAAAACGAAGTACAGTAAAAGCAACCTCAGCTTTCTTGGGAATAGCGAGAGGGAGAGGGAGAGAAGGAGAATCACACCCACTCAATGCCATGTGACTGCCAGAATATTAGAAATGCAGCTGAAGGGACCTATCTCACCAGGGGCAGTAGAAGAAAAGCAGGGATATTGGGAGTCATTGGCAAGTTTTTCAAGTCAATGAAAAGGTGCACTCAACCAACAATTGAAGGCAGTACATACGAAAGGGATCTAGGAGTCTTAGTGGCCAACAAGCTGAACATGAGTCAGCAGGGTGATGCAGCAGCTACAAAAGCCAATGTGATTCTATGCTGCATCTATAGGTGTATAGTGTCTAGATCGAGGGAAGTAATAGTGCCACTCTACTCTGCTTTGGTCAGATCTGGGCACCACAATTCAAGAAGGATATTGAGAAGATGGAACATGTCCAGAGGAGGGAGACCAAAATGGTGGGAGTTCTGGAAGCCATGTCCTATGAGGAGCAGCTTAGGGAGCTGGGCATGTTTAGCCTGGATAAGAGAAGGTGAAGAGAGGATGTGACAGCCATGTTTAAATCTTTGAAGAGATGTCATACTGAGGATGGAGCAAGCTTGTTTTCTGCTGCTCCAGAGACTAGGACACGGGGCAATGGGTTCAAACTACAAGAAAATAATTTCCACCTAAACATTAGGAAGAACTTCCTGACAGAGCTGTTCAGCAGTGGAACGCACTGCCTCAGAGTGTGGTGGAATTTCCATCTTTGGAGGTTTTTAAACAGAGGCTGGAGGCCATCTGTCGGGAATGATTTGATTGTGTATTCCTGTGTGGCAAGGGGTTGGAAGAGTTGGTCCTTGTGGTCTCTTCCAACTCTATATGATAGAAATGCAAATCAGCATGAGACATGATGTCATGTGATAAGTACCAGCCAAAGACACTATTATTTTGCTGTAACTGTGCTTTACCAGCCTCGTGTGATAAAGTCCCCAGTATTGCTCCAGCTAGTAGGACACAGCCCTTTTTTTGGACGACAGGTGCCAGAATCCCCTGTTCTGACTAAGAAGTTCTGGGAGTCAGGGTTCTGAAAAGCAACATTTCCACATTTGCCTGTCTGCAAAAGTACCCTCAGCTTTCAGTAAATATGTTAGCAGGAGCTGGGTGGTTGGCCTTCAACCAGCTGAAGGAAGGTTGCCACTGTTCCATCTCCCATTCTGGATATCCCAAGCTGAGCACTAGGCTTGTGAACAGAGCAGGGGGGCCAAGAAATGATGCTGATGAGATGTGACCTTCTTCTCAAAACAACTATCCTTCAGAGGAAAAACAAGCTTTTACGTAGATTTGATTAAGCCAGGAATGTCACACAAGGCGTAGAACAATCAGCTCCAAGTGCCCAGCCTGGGAATGACAATGGAGCCACAAGAGATCCCTCAGCAAGATGCCAAGAATCCAGTCTAAATTACTTTGGAGTGGTTTTTATTTCTCAGCATAACAAGGAGTGAAGGGGAGCCAAAGCAAAGAAAAGATGCTTCAGATGAACACTCCTTTTGGCAACAAAAGCCTGTCTCAGGAGATGGAAAGCTCACAATCAACGTTGCAAAATTCTCAAAATATGAGAAAAGATTTAGCTCATACAAAATTACCTTGTGAAACGTCTGCTTTTCATACCTTGTTGCTTGCAATGGGAGAGAGGAGGAAAGGCATTCAATTCTTTGAGACACGTAGAAGCACCCTGTCTCTGCCCCCCTCCCCACAATCACAAGGGCTAGGAACTCGCTTGGTGTTAATGTTATCTGGGGGTTTTTTGGGTGTGGAATCATATATTTTGGGGTTTGCTCACTTCTGCACAAGAGGCACACCACTCTGTAGCTCCATTGGGGAAATTCAAAAGCCAACAAAGACAAGGCCACAATCCACAGGTCCAAAAGGTGCCAAGTCTGCTCTCCAGACTTAATCTCTGAAATGAAAGGTGACATTGAGGTTCTTCTGCTCAAAAGATCTCCCCTTTCATCTTGGGTGGGTGGTTACCTATTGGGTAACCACAGCTGGCCAGGATGTTAACAGGGGACCTGACAGATGAAACATATAACTCCAGTATTATATCATCCATATTGGTGATTAGCTTGTTTTCTCCCTTAGTTTAAAACAGTGGTTATTAACCTGTGGTCCGCAGACCCCCAGGGGGCCATAATGTCCTCACAGGGGGTCCATAAAGGCTTGAAGCCTGCTCAGCCCACGTGACAGGAGCCAAGGCAAAGGCTAGCTGGCATGGTCTGCACATTGCTCTTCACTCCACTCCAGCCACAAATTTGCAGAAAGAAGGAGAAAAGTCTTCCCTTCCCTCCAGTGCCTCTGAGGGAAGGGTTAATGTAGGGTGAAATTGTATTATTATTGTTGTTGTTGCTGTTGTTGCAAGGGTTTTAGATCCTGAGTTAAGTCTTGGGAGACCATGGCAACAAAAGATATTTAAAGGGCATCCCTAGTAAAGAAAAGGTTAAGAGCCACTGGTTTAAAGTGATGGTGCCAACCTTTAAAATGCTAACATACTAGTCTTCCTCAACCTGGTGCTTTCCAGATATGTCTTGGACAACTATTTCTGTCATTCCCGGCCAGCATGTCTAATAGCCCTTTTTTAAAAAGCTAGTTAAGTTGGTACAGATATAGAGCCAGTTTGGTTTTGGCTGAAGATTCTGGACGATTTTCTTAGGTGGGTTAATTCTATTCATAAAAATGCACAATTTGCTGCCCACCATGAGTCTAATGAAACCCATTTTGGATATGACAGTCAGAAGAGAATAGATCAGACCATACACTAATATGCCTTTCTAGAATTATGGAAGAGATATAAACCCAGGTTGTGCCTGAAAAAGCCTTTATGGGTCTCAGCACAAGAAGCTCATTATAGAAGAGAAACAATGGGCAAAGAAAGATGGTTAGCATACCAAGATCTTCTAGAGGATTACCAAGGAGAATATAAAATTAAATTGAGTAAGCAATTATTTGCAGAGGAATATGATGTTCAATAGTTTATTACCTACAGTTACTGTAGTTGAAATACTGTAGTTGAAAGATGGATAAAAAGAGTTATGGTTTTGAACAAAACAAATCTAAGTTTGAATTGCAATTGTGTACAGACGATGAACATACGATTGGCAAAATGTACATACTTTTGTTAAAATTTGATATGGAAGAAGAACATGTGAAAGAGTGCATGATAAAATGGGCTATGAATGTTGGATATAGTATACAGATGAAACAATGGGAAAAGATGTGGTTAAAGGGATTCAAGTTAATATTATGCTACAATCTTAAGGAGAAGTTTTATAAAATGATGTACTGTTGGTATATTATGCCAGAGAAATTGTCTAGAGTGTATAAAGGTGTTTCAAATATACTAGCTGTACCCGGCATAACATACACCATTAAAAAACTCCCCCCAAAACACTCGGTAGCCCTCACGACAATCCTGTAAGGTAGGCTGGTTTATTTTTAAATTCTTCCTCCCCCCTCTTAGTGTTCCATACTTTTCCTGAAATTGCCTGGGCCCAGTCACAGGTAACCCACCACCACTGCTGCCAGTTGGCTGCTTAGTCCCGTTGCAAGTGGCCCATCACCACCGCCAGTTGACTGTCTGGGTCCCCATCTGGGCCACAGATTGAGTGGCAGGAGTGGATTGTGAGGTGGAGAGGGAATTTAAATGTGAGTGGTGATTGGTGGGGTGTGTTTCCTAAGCAGCCAATTAGCACACTGGGAAAGACAACATACCCAAGATAATTATATATATCTAGATGTTGGAAATGTGAACAACATGAAGGGACATTTTATCCTATGTGATGGACATGTGAAAAAGCTAAAAAGTTCTAGATTCAAATACATACTTTGATGCAGAGGGTCGTAAAGCATTCAATTAAAACCAGAACTGTTTCTTTTGGGATCCAGGCATTTCATGACAAGCTTCCTCTGAGTCAACCATTCCCACAAAACTTACCACACTGCTGCCTCTTTGTCTTGCATTTCTCATCTGCAGCATGGGCGCAAGCTGCTGGACTGGCAGAGGGGGAGCAGAGCTGGGCATAGAAGGCACACAGGTGGCTGAGCTCTGCTTGCTGCTTTTCAGGAGGCATCTGGCCCAAAGCTAGCAACTCAAAACAGGTGGGCTCCCGGCTGGATGGCGATTCTGGGTGTGGAGGACAACAGGCAGAGCATTAACAACAGGTAATAGGAAGGGATTGTGACTGGCATAGAGAAGGAGCACGACATGGATTTCTCAGCCAGTCTGCCCCACATAGAAGTGTAGGGCAGGGTGGACACACACACCACAGCCCAGATGCTGCCATTTGGAGCTTCAGCGGAGTACCCTGTCATGGCTGCTATTTTGGTGGACCAGATGCAACCTTTGATCACTTTGGGCAGCCATTTTCTGAAATGGCTGAGGCTATTTTCAGAGTAATGATACCCCTGAAAAAGCTCCTAATGGACTAAACCTCCCAAAATCAGCTTTTTGCCTAATTTCTTTCTCTGGTGGAGGTTGGGAGGGTTGATGGAGGCCCATGGGGCTCCCAAGACCACATGGCTCTCCCCAAAAGGCTGCACATAGCCTGCAGGCCACACAATTCCTACCACTAACGTAGTGGTTACAATATTGGACTTGAAGTTAGGAAATTCAGACTCTAGATTCCAGTGAGTCTAGCTAGTCAGTCTAGTCTATTCCAGCTAGTCTAGCTTAGCTAGACTCTAGATAGTCTAGTTCTAGACTCAAGTGAGCATTGAAATTGACTAGGTAACCTTGGAGTAAGTCCTTTTTCTCTGACATTCCTCACAGGGTAATCTAGGAAGTACTAAGGAGATTATCAGATGCGTCAAAAGTGGTGTTTACAGCAATGCCAGAAGATCGCAAAAGGGCTCCTTTATTAGACAATGTCGTCTCCCCTTGTTATGCACCTGTTCTGCTCCCATTCTGCCAGTACTGCTTTTTATTGATGGGAGAAGCTGTCAATAGATCCCCCAGTTCCATTTCTGTCATGGATTTGACAGTGTGCAGCAAGGTGCCCTGTTATGCTGGCGAGATCCCAGCGTCAATGGGCGGTTCCTGCCAGAACACTTCTGGATGAGATTGGGACATCCAGGTAAGTGACACATTGTTTATGACCCTCCCAAGGTTACTTGTTAATTTTAAAGTGTGTTTTTGTGCCTGCTGTCCCTTTTGTTGGTTATTTTTCTTTTTCTTTTTGAATTTCCTATGCTCGCGTCTTCTCGCGAGAATCTGCGGGATTTTGATCCAGGAAGTGAATGGAGCTCCTCTAGAGCTCCTTTCACTCCTGGGCTGCCCTGTCAACATGAGATAAGGTAAGTGTGGTGGGGAGGGTGATTGTGGCGGGACTGGGATGGGACAGGGGTGTGAGTGGAGATTGTGGGACAGGAACACTTTCTTTGTTCCTGTCTGATAATCTCCTAAATCAGACCATTGGTCCATCAATCCCTGATGTTGGCTGAGGTATTATGGGAGTTGCAGTCCCCAGAGAGTAACATTTCCCATCTCAGCCCAACCTGTAGTGGCCTAGCTAACTGCAACTGGCATCCTGTTTGTCCTGCCACCTGATGGGGAGTAGGAGAGGTGGGCTTCATGAATTCCTCTGCCAGTGCACTCACTTTCCATCTGCTGTTGTATCCAGTCTGTGAAGGCAGCAACGCGAGTGTAGACGCCAGGCTTCCCACGTTCCCCACAGCCATCACCCCAAGAGGTGATCCCGTAGAGCTCATAACGCTCAGATGCAGGATCCCAGCAAGTCAGTGGCCCCCCTGAGTCACCCTGAAAGGAAATAAAGCTGCATTTTTTCTTTTCTTTTTTTTAGTAAATATTTTTTATTAAACACATACTTTTCTACATCTATACAACACCAATTATAAACCAAAATAACAACTGTAACAGCCAAACAAAAAGAAAACATAGAAACACTAAAAACTACCAACTATAAACTATGATTTCCTACCACTAAATGAAGACTATACATACCATAATTATATAGTACTTCCTAAATATTATAACTTATTCATACTTCCATTATAAATTGATTTCTATTTTCTATAACTATTTCTAACTCTCTAAGCCTGCAACTGATACTGGTCCCCAATGCTGTCTTTAAAAGATAATATACATTGCCCAGTCTTTCTTAAAAGTTCTAAATCCTTAAGAAATAAAGTTGGATATTTGAACGGACAGCAATGCACAGGGCATGGAGAGAACAAGGGCCCCAGTTAGGACAGAGGAAAGGCCTGGGCAGTACATAATTCTATGGTGGTGACTGGTGGCTCCAAGCCCGTGCAGTGATGAAGCCATACTTTAAAGGAACTGTCCAAGGTGCTGAGACAGCCATCATGGCGCAGCAACTTGACTGATGGACTAGGACTGCAGGAGGCCAGGATTCTGACCCCATTCAACCATGGAAACCTACTGGGAGAACTTGGGCCAGTCACACTCTCTCAGCCTGAGAGGAGGACAATGGCAAACCCCCTCTGAAGAAATCTTGCCAAGAAAAAGGTTGCCATAAGTCAAAGCCGACTTGAACACATATAACAACACCGAGGTGCTAAATCTATTTTCAGGGAGTTATTCTTTAAAAGCCTGGGGTAAAATCTGAAGCAGATTTGCCACCCCACTAACTTGGAAGCTACCAAGTACCACTGTAACTCTGTGGATCATGGTGTGCATCCAGAACTGGTATGGTTAATGTGAGACCACATCCATAGCCCACTCATGAGATGAATGATGACCTATATTAGATATGGTCTACATGCACTGGCCTGTTTTCAAGAGTGGCATCCTTGTCAGGGTCCTTCCATCACCCAAACTTATCAGGTCCTCCACCTCATATACAGCCTTTTTCTAGGACGGTGTGTGGCATCACCCATATACCCTAATATAGGGTTGTTTATAGCCTCGTCCAGCAAAAACTCCAGATCTTCCATAGTGCAAATATGGTTTTGGCCTCTTCCTTCATGGAATCATTGAGTTGAAAGAGACCATGAGGAACTTTATTTTTCTTATTTGGCTAAGGTTTGCTCTTTTTCCATCTTTAAATGAAAGCTGAAGTTACTGAGACTCAAACTCAATGGACTCAAGCTACAGAAAAAGAGATTCCACTTGAACATTACGGGAAGAACTTCCTGACAGTAAGGGCTGTTCGGAAGTGGAATACACTGCCTCGGAGTGTGGTGGAGTCTCCTTCTTTGGAGGTTTTTAAACAGAGGCTGGTGGCCATCTGTCAGGAGTGCTTTGATTGTGTATTCCTGCAAGGCAGGGGGTTGGACTAGATGGCCCATGTGGTCTCTTCCAACTCTATAATTCTATGAGACACCAAATTCTCTATGACTAACAGAAATGCCCAACCATGGGGGACAAAGATCCAGTTTTCTGGTCCCAATTCCCCTCTCACTCACCTCCTAAAGAACCCTACCTGACATGAGTCAATGCCCCCAGAAAGGTACCCAGCACAGAACATGGCACTGGTGAAGAGCTGAGACCCCAGGGCACTCCGGCAGATGTCTTGGGCTAGTAGGGGTACCCGAGCTTCCATGACAACATCAGCTGCTGGTCCATCTGTGAGATAAGGAAAAGATGTGAGAGGTGGGCCTTCATCCACCCAGTCCCCACCACTTCTCCCCATTGTGCCCAACTTGCCCAGTTTGGTCCGTCAAAGCGAGAGAGAGACTGAGACCTATCCTTTCTCCAGGCTCAGTTCTGAATTTAGGAAACGTTCAGAAAAGGGTCCTCAGATTGGCTTCACCCTACATTGGCAGGCAGTGGTGGTTGGTGGCTTCCATGTTGATGGGATAGCAAAATCCATGTTTATTCAAAACTCTAATCTGGAATATCCTCTTTAAGGTTTGGATTGAACCTGGAGTGGATCTACTGTCTCCGCCGACAAGGAAGCCATGAGCCACCAGGGTAGGTGAGCTGATCTGGCAGTCATGTCAACAGCACTGAAATTACCCTGGAGATGCTTGGAACCAACATTTTCATTTCCCACAATGTCTCTGATGTGAGATTGTTGCAGGGGATTGTGCATAATTTAAATACAAGCCCTCACTGGAGATTGCTAAGGGTCAATGCATGAGCTAATAGAGAGCTTAAAGAGTCACCACTTTAAAATAATTTGTTCCCATTACTTGTTATATATAGTGTTTTGGAAAGTGATTCATTGCTGATACTTGTTAACAGTGTGTATTTTTGCTTAAGTGCTTTTTGTTATTTATTTTGTTCCTTTTTGTGGCTGCTTTTTATTTCTTTAAGGAAAAACAATAGGATTGATAAGAAAATGGCATAGATCTTGGAAATTTTCTGTCAATATGGCTCTGAAAATGTCATTTAAAAATATCTTTGAAACATAACTAGAAAACATTGCATCAATAGACATTATGCTGATGCTTTTTGCACCAGGACTAAGCTTCTGTGGAGAGTCAACAGACTGAACGCACCTCATTTCTTCACACACACATGTGTGTGCACACACACACACAGAGAGAGAAACCTGCAGGTCATATCCACCCATTTTTTTAGAAACTGGAAGTGACAAGAAGGTCATATCCAATTTCATTAAAGCTAGCTGACCTGGCATACCATATGCCGTTGAACCCCCCCAAAAAATGTCTTGCAGACCTCACAACAGCTCTGTAAGGTAGGCCGGTGGATTTTTAAATTCCTCCTCACCCTTCTCAACATTCCACGCTTTTCCTGGAACTGCTGAAGGTGACTCACTATGTCAGCCTGCCGCTGCCACCAGTTGATTGTCTGGGTCCCAATCTGGGCCACAGATTGAGTGGCAGGAGTGGATTGTGAGGTGGAGAGGGAATTTGCATGTGGGTGGTGATTGGCTGGGTGTGCAGCCAGTCAGCACACTGGGAAAAGCAACATACCCAAGAGAATTAGATATACTGTATATATATAGATGCTGATTGTGGCCTAAATGAGGTGGAAAGAGAGGAGGGGAGATAATTTGAATGGAGAATCACACCTTGAGGTGGCCTCATAGAATCATAGAATTGTAGAGTTGGAAGAGACCACAAGGGCCATCCAGTCCAACCCCCTGCGATGCAGGAAATCACGATCAAAGCATCCCCGACAGATGGCCATCCCGCCTCTGTTTAAAGACCTGCAAGGAAGGAGACCCCACCACGCTCCGAGGGAGTGTGTTCCACTGCCGAACAGCTCTGACTGTCAAAAAGTTCCTCCTAATGTTGAGGTGGAATCTCTGTTCCTGGAGCTTGCATCCATTGCTCCGTGTTCCAGTCTCTGGAGCAGCAGAAAACAAGCCTGCTCCATCCTCAGTCTATCCTTCTATCAGTCTAAAGTCTATCTGATGATGAGAGTCAACTGGTTTGGAAGTTTATGCTGTCCTTTCACTGTAATAAATTTTACATTACTTTACATTTTTTTATTTTTTTTCTACACATAGCAAGGGGCTCAGGGAGGTGGGCTCTAGAGGCACACGAAAGGCCCCAGACCTATGGGCTATACTGTTCCCATCAAAGTTACACCAAACATTGTTCCTAATAGACTTGTATCTATTTTTGTTATCAGAAAGAAAAGAGTAAGCTAATACAGGTTACTCATGACTCATTACATCTGTAGTTACTTTCCAGCTCTGACCTAGTGGACTGACGGCAAAAGCAGGACCACCCACTGTCCCTGACCTACTTTCAGTGGCAGCCGGCAGCTTCCATTTCAATGGCATGGTGAGTCCATTCCAGCTTTGGGCCCAAACATTAAAGTTCAGACTAAAATCCAAGATGGACTCAGTGACATAGGAACCACCACTGCCTATCTCTCAGGGTTGCTGTGAGGATAAAATAGGAGTGAGGAAGTTCATGAATGTGCTCTTTAATGGAAGGAAAGGTGGCATGTAAATGCAAGAAAAAATTCAGTACCAATTCCATCACCACCCGCACCCCAAAATGGCTCCCCTTACCTTCATAGAGTGAACCCCAGCCTATGATGTAGCAGAATGTCCCCGTGCCCAGCTCTGCGGGATGCTCAGGTAAGCACACTGGGGTCACCCAGGCCGAGGGGGTCACGGGGCTGCTCAGTTCCAGCAAGGCCACGTCGTTGTGGAAGGTCTTGGGGTTGAACTATGAAAGGAGAAGCAAGAAGACATGAGTGATGGTGGAATGGGATGGGATGGGGCAGGTGGGTTTCAGTACACAGGATGAGGAGGAGAGAGGGCATCTATGGCTTACCTTTGGATGAGAAAGGATACGACTAACCGGCACAATCCTCTCACCTTCATCCAGCTTCGTCAAGTCATAGTCGCCCAAAACCACAGACCAGGCCAATTCATTTCTGCTTCTGTGCGGGGGAAAGAGAGGGAAGGTTAAAAATATGACCTGCTTAGCAGGGCCATCTTAACAGCATTATAGGCCCCCAGGGCAAAGCAGTGCAATGGGCCCTGCCTACACAACCACTCACAGGAATAAAAATGTACATTATTGATAAAATAAACTTATATTTATTGGTACCGCCAACAAAATCAGTGCTTTGACCCTCTCCCTGGTGTACAGCTTCATTGGGAGCAAAGTCCCTTCCCATCCAGACTTCAGAATCCCTGATGTGTAAAACAGCAGAGATAAGAACCAAAAAGAAGAGAGGAGAGAAGCACCTTCCAATGTGGGAAGGGAGGGGGGAAGCAAAAGCAATGTCTTGGAGGGGCATCTTCCCAGAGAGCCAGCATCTCTGCTTTGGGCCAATGGAAACAGCAGGAAGACACTGTCTTGGAGTGTGTCTTCTTCTTTTGAGGTTTTTAAACAGAGGCTGGATGACCATCGTGATAGTTCATGGGCTATTAGAGCAGAACGAAGCTCAGGCCGTCCACTATCTGCAGAGTCTCATATGGTCTGAAATGTGGGTCACCTATCCCCACCACTTACAACTCATCAAACGCTTTCATCAGCGCTGTATATGCACAATCCTAAATATACACTGGACTGACTATGTGACGAATGTTGCTGTCCTTGCGCAAGCAGGGATCACCAGCATTGAAGCCATGATATTGAGAACACAGCTGTGCTGGGCAGGGCACATTTCTAGGATGGAGGACCATCGCCTCCCAAAAATAGTACTCTACGGACGGGTCAGTGTAAGAGGGGCGCTCCAAAAAAGTGATACAAGGACTCCCTGAAACAACATCTCAGGCTTGGCCAAATTGATCACCAACAATGGTCGCCATGGCCTCACATCAGGAGGCATGGAGATGCACTATCCACAATGCTGCAGCTTTATTTGAGAACTCACGCTGAACAAGTCTTGAAGAGAAACGACAACACAGAAAGAATCTCAACTCGGAAACATCACCCAAGGAGATTTTCTGCTGTGCTTTCTGCAACCAGACTTGTTTATCTTGGATTGGCCTTTTTAGTCATCAGTGTGCTTGCAGAAAGCATGGGATGAGTCCTTCCTGAATCTTCATTTGCGAAGAAAAGCCAGAGAGGATGGCCATCTGTTGGGAATGATTTGATTGTGTATTGCTGCATGGCAGGGGGTTGGACTGGATGGCCCTTGTGGTCTCTTCCAACTCTATGATTCTAAGAGAGGCAGATCGTGGGCAGGGAGCCTCCACCTCTGGGAGAGGGAGAGAATGCCGACTGGAGGGCTGGAGGGAGGCACCCTCTTGGTGGGGCTGTTGGAGAGTGTGTGTGAGAGAGAAGGGGAAGGGTTGCTTGGTGGCTCATGACTGTGCAGGCAGCCGCTCCATGCAGACCCAAGGAGGCAGGTAGAGCCTCCCTTTCTCAGCTACCGCTTGGCTTTTCTGACTCTTCTGGTCTGTGCATAGATTAGCATGGGGCCCCTATGCTCGTAGGCCCCCCAGGCAATGGCCCAACGTGCCTATGTGGTAAGACAGCACTGCTGCCTAGTGCCCCACGAGAAGCTGTCCAAGAGATCTAGGTTGCTGGTCCAAGGTGAGTTTTCAGGAAAGAAAGAAAGAGTTGTAGTCAATGGGTACAATTCTGACATTGGTCTCTTGCACATTGGGGGGTGGGGAACCCTGCCAGATAGTTTAAGAAGCATTGCTCTAGGACACACACCAGCTACTCTTTCAAGAAGAGATGTACTAGTAGGTGCTGGATGTTTTTGCCACTGGCAAGCTGGTGACTCCCATGTGAGTTGGGGGCTGCATCCCCCCTGGGTTTCAGTCCACACTTTAAAACAGGGCTGGGTAACTGCAATGAGGACAAGGGGCCAATTTTTATGCCTTTGAGACTTTCTAGGGGCCACATGGGCAGTCAAAAGATCCAAAAAAAACCCCAAAAAACTTAAAACAAGTGGCCAGAAGTCCACATCTGGTTTTTAAAAATGGGTATTATTTGATTATATTTTTATGTATTTATTTATTTATTTAGGTATTTATATCCCACTCTTCAGCCACAAAGGCTAGCACTTTACACAACTACATCGCTTTATAGCACACTAGGCACTAAGCAGGTTCCAATGTGTGTTAGCTAATTGCCCGCAGTGATATTTAAACAGTACCAGGCAGGCTGGCAACCTATTCAGAAGGTGAATTGTCTCTCCCAGAGGCTTCAAGGATAGGAAATTCACCCCTTTGGGGAAGGGGCAGAAAAGGGCAATTCGGGGAGTGTGGAGGGGTCAAGGACTTCACAAGGGTTTCAGAAAGAGCCTTTGGGGGATGCATGCAGCCTCAGGGCTGTGCTTTGCCCATCCTCTGCTTTAAGGGAATATTCAAGGCACTCAACCAGTTTAGGAGTATGGTTCAGCACCTTGGACAGCTCCCCTTAAAGTCCAGGGTAAAATTTGGAACAGATTCACTTCTACTGACATGGGAGCTATCAGCTGCTAGTAATGTTATAGCCTTTGGCCCTTAGCAGTTCGGTCTTGGAAAAGTTCTGGCCCAAGTCAATTTATCACTCTGAGGAGAACTAGGAAATGGTGCCTCCTCTCCCAGTGAAGTTGCCCAGTACTCGAGGCCAACCAAGTGGTTTTGGCACCCAAAGCAGAAATGTTGACAAATACTCCTCCCGCCCCCAACCTTCCTGACAGTAAAAACACGAAGGATTGGATCCAGATTCATTCATATCTCAAACAGTCCCATTGAAAACCCAGTGGAACCTAAATTAATCTGGACCTCATCCACTAATAATACATTCATAACCATTTGCTGCCTTTTCATGACTCCCTAAATCTAAACATGATTCCATCCTTCCGTAGGTCAGTAAAATGAGTACCCAGCTTGTGAGGGCAATTAGCTAACACACACTGGAAACTGCTTAATACAGTGTAGATGTGTAAATTGCTATTGCTTAAAACAATTTCTAAGCCGCTCTGATAACCTTGTGGCTGGAGAGTGGGGTATAAATAACTAATTTTAAAAAAATCTACTGCCTGAGGCAGCCCCTAATAATAATAATAATAATAATAATAATAATAATAATAATATTTTATTTCTATCCCGCCCCTCTGCAACGCAATCGGGGCGGCTTACAATATAAAAACTCCATAGTCCCAGTACCCTAGCCCACCCACCCCTTAAAATAATATTAAATTATAAAAGATTAAAAACATACAGTAAATTAAACATATATAAATTAGAAAAATATTAAAACATACAATAGTTTAAAAAAAACTGATTACAGCTCAGGGAGGACAGCCAAGTCTTGGGCCGGGATAGTTATTCAGGAAAGGCCTGCCGGAAAAGATCCGTCTTGACAGCTTTTTTAAAGCTGTCTAAGGTGTTAATAAGATGGATCTCGTCTGGCAGGCCATTCCATAATCTGGGAGCAGCAGCGGAGAAGGCCCTCTGGGACGTCACCGACAGCCTTGTTTTCATAGGCTGTAACAGATTCCTCCCAGAGGACCGAAGTGCGTGGGGAGGGTCGTACGGAAGGAGGTGGTCCCAGAGATAAGTTGGACTGAAACCATGCAGGGCTTTAAAGGTCATAACCAACACCTTGTACTGTGCCCGGAAACGAATAGGCAGCCAGTGGAGAGCTTTTAGCACAGGTGTTATATGCTCTCTTCTGGAAACACCAGAAATCAACCTGGCTGCCATGTTCTGAACTAGTTGAAGTTTCCGAGTCAAGCACAAGGGTAGCCCCATGTAGAGCGCATTACAGAAATCCAGACGGGAGGTTACCAGTGCATGTACCACAGTTTCGAGGTCCCTGGTTTCCAGGAAAGGGCGCAGCTGGCGTATCAGCCGAAGTTGATAACAGGCACTTCTGACCGTCGCATTTACCTGATTAGACATCTGGAGCGTCGGGTCCAGGAGCACCCCCAGACTGCGAACACAGTCTTTGGAGGAGAGTGTAGTTCCATCCAGGACTGGAAGTTGTATTCCCAGACCTGGTTTCGGGCCTGTAACTGTTAGTACCTCCGTTTTGTCTGGATTCAGTCTCAATTTGTTTTTCCTCATCCAGTCCATTACTGCTTTAAGACAATCATTGAGAGGAGAGATGCCATCTGAAGTTGAAGCTGATGTAGAGTGTATTCACTCTACTTAATACCAAGTAGTATTCACTCTACTTAATACCAAAAGTATACAGTTGTCCCTCCATATCCACAGATTTGGTATCCATGGATTTAATTATTCACGGCTTGAGGATTTTCTTAAAAAAATAAAAATCCAAAAAGCAAACCTTGATGTTGCCATCTTATATCAGGGACACCATTTTGCTATGCCATTGCATATAATGGGACTTGAGTATTCATGGATTTTGGTATCCACAGGGGGTCCTGGAACCAAACCCCAGCAGACATGAAGGGACAACTACTCTGTGGGACACCTTCCTTTCATTCAAATCTCCTCACAAGCTTCAGAGGAATATCTGCTCCAAACCCCCATCCTAACTGTCCCACTTTCTAGAAGGCAAGTTGCCAAAAGGAGCAAGTCCTTTTCAGCTGTGGCACCTTCCTGTGAAATTCTCTCCCAAGAAAAGCCAACTTGACTTATTAACTTGCTTGCTCTTTGGCTTCAAGAGAGTGATCAAGACTCCATTTTATTATTTGAGGACAGGTCTTTGAGCTGGGTGCTGATTTCACTGTGCACTATAAACTTTTCTTTTCAAACTTAATATTAAATGTTGTGAAACACAACACTGCAGCATGGAGTGCTTCTAATCAGGGTGCCATCTAGCCAGCCAACCAGCCAGACAGCCTTGGCCTCTTTCATGATACTCCATTCCATTCTCCTTTCTTTCTTTTCCTCCAAAGTCAGCATTTAGTGCCAACCTTTGAAAGGGTTCAAATTACCTAACCCGCAATGTAATTAGCAAATTAAATGTGTGTGCAGTTGATATATAGGACATGAGAGTTTAAATGCTATGAGCTACCCCTCTTGTAATGCAAAGTCTTTGAGGGGATAGCCTAATCTTGAATGGGTGATCAAAGCCCATACAATTTACGAAAGACCTGTTCCAAGAGGAGATGAAAACAGCAGGGGCTGTTTTGCTGGTGTAGATGAGGCCAGCTACCTGCATTTTTTGGTTTGGGTTGATGGCTACAGACACTATCACTAGGATGAGTGCTTGCAGTTCAGAGTTTATCACAACAGATTATCCCTCAGAATGGGTATTCCACCTTCTTTGCCATGGTCCCTCCCCAGCCATCAGATCCGTTACTCCACCTCAGCATCACCCTGCTGTTGACTGAACAGGCCTGGCTGCTGCCTTGCCATCAGGAATCAGACAGATCCACTTCTCATTTTATCTTCTCATCTTATCAACAAGAATGATAAGAGGTATGGAGAGCAAAACATATGAGGAAAAGGAGCTTGGCATGTTCGGCTTCGTGAAGAGAAGGTGGAGGGGTGACATGATCTCACTCTTTAAATACCTCAAGGGCTGTCACAGAGGGCAGGCCTGTTCTCTGCTGCCCCAGAGGGGAGTATCAGGTCTAATGGTATGACGTTACAGGAGAGAAGGTTTCGATTGAACATTAGAAGAAACTCCTTGATAGTAAGACTGGTTCGGCAGTGGAACAAGTGCCTAGAGAGGTGGTGGGGTCTCCTTCTCTGGATGTCTTCAAAAAGAGGCTGGACAGCTTACCTGCTGGGGATGCTCTAGCTGGAGATCCTGCATTGAGCAGGGGGTTGGATTCAATGCCCCACGAGGCCCCTTCCAACTCAAGGATTCTATGATTTTGCCTGGATCAGTGTCTAGATCAAGGGAAGTGATAGTGTCACTCTGTTCTGCTTTGGTCAAACCTCACGTGGAATAGCCTGTCCAGTTCTGGGCACCATAATTCAAGAAGAATATTTGAGAAGCTGGAACATGTCCAGAGGAGGGCAACCAAAATGGTGGGAGCTCTGGAAGCCATGCCCTGTGAGGAGCAACTTAGGGAGCTGGGTATGTTTAGCCTGGAGAAGAGAAGGTTAAGAGGTGACATGATAGCCATGTTTAAATATTTGAAGGGCTGTCAGGATGGAGCAAGCTTGTTTCCTGCAGCTCCAGAAACTAGGACACGGAGCAATGGACTCAAACAACAGGAAAAGAGTTTCCACCTAAACATTAGGAAGAACTTCCTGACAGTAAGAGCTGTTTGGCAGTGGAATGTGCTGCCTTGGAGTGTGGTGGAGTCTCCATCTTTGGAGGTTCTTAAGCAGAGGCCGGATGGCCATCTGCCTGGAGTGCTTTGATTGTGTATTCCTGCATGGCAGGGGGTTGGACTAGACGGCCCTTATTCTATTATCTTTCCCACCATGCTTTGGCTGGTTCCCACCAGGGGGCAGCAGAGACCATCCCTGAGCTAGGAACCAGGAAAGGTGAGCTTTGGGCCTGCAGAAATTGGGAAAGGGAGAGAGGATGCAAGCAGATTAGATACATTCTAGGCTCAGACTCCCTGCCTTACCCGGTGAAGCAGTGGGCAGCAGTGAGGACCCAGGCATCGCCCACCAGCACCCCACCGCACATCAGTTCTCCATTGAGCCAAACGGACACCAGCCATGGCCATGCCCCAGGCCAGGATCTGTTGCCCCCCACGATCTTCCCCTTTGCCATCGTTGTGTTGGGAGCTGGAACCCCACGGTGTCCACACAAACCTGGTGAAGGAAGCAAAAGGAGAAGATTAGAGAAAAGGAAGATGCTGCTGCAGGATTGGCAACTGGGGCCATCATTGTACCAGCAGAAGGGGGAAGGGTCAAGTAATTTTGCAGGGCAGGGGGTTGGACTAGATGGCCCTTGTGGGCTCTTCCAACTCTATGATTCTATTAAAGGGGGATAAGCCAGAACTTGGGACTCTTCCTTTTGGGGACTACATCTCTCAGAATCCAACAGCCAGCCTGCTGGCTGGTTGATTCTGGAAGGTGTAGTCCCCAAAAGGAAATTTCCCAGACTCTACAAAGCTGGGCAACTGTTGCCCTTCATCTCCCTTTGGCCAACAACTCCCATCAGGCCTAGCCAGCATAGCTGATAAAAAGAGATAATGGGAGCTGTAGTCCTAAAACATCTCAAGGGCCACAGCTCCCTATTCTGTAGGCAGGGCTCTGTATTTCAGTGGGATAAGCCATAGGTTATAAGAAAGCTTCACTCACAGTCTGTTTGCTCTGTTTTCATCCAACTCCCACAGCCATGCTGAAAAACAGTGGACAAACTTTATTCAGTCCACAGCTTGGAAAAGTTACTTTCTTGGATTAAAGCTCCCCAAATCCTATAGCCAACATGGCCACCAAGTGTATGTGGGGGGGCTGGGGGATTCTGGGAGATGTAGGACTTTATCAGACGCACTAAATACTGCATCATAGCGATGCCACATAACCGTAGAAGTGTGCGCATATCAGACAACGATGCCGTTTCACAGTTATGTCCCCGCCAAAACCTGTAGTTTTTCATTGATGGCTGATGCCATCAATAGATCCCCTGTGGCGGTTTTGTGCCAGCATTACTGGCGTGTGAAACCTTGTGTCATTGTACTCACGTCAGTGCAGCATCAATGGCCAGTCCAGCATAAACACTTCCGGGTGAGATCACAACAGCAGGCAAGTGACACACTTTTTATGACCCTCCCCAGGTTACTTGGGACCTTTAAAGTGTGTGTATGTGCTTTTTAAAAGTTTTTCTGTCTTATTTTTGTTTGTTTGTTTTTAATTTCCCAGGCGATGAAGTCTCGCAATAATCCCTGGGATTTCAAAGGAGAAAGTGAACGGAACTCCATCCACTTCTTCTTTCATTGCCGAGGAAGCCTTTGTCAGGATTAGAGGTAAGTGCAGTGGGGGGCATTCTTTTGCTGAAATAAAAATGGGGGGTTTTATGCCAGCAAAAGAATGTTTTTAAGTGGCTCGTCTGATAAAGTCCATAATCCTCAAAACCTCTGATTTCATCCTTTCTGCATGGCAGAGGGTTGGCCCTGTGGCCTCTTCCAACTCTCTGATTCTGTGTAAGGATCTTACCTGTTGCCAGGTTTCCACACGGAGACCTTACCTGTGGGCCTGGAATGAGGAGCAATATGTGTATCCTTCCCAGAGGCAGGAAGTAGGGAGGTAGCATGGAGAGTGGTTCTTTCTGGGGGAAGATGGCAGGGGGTAAGGCAGCAGTCATCCCCTGCTCACGTAGCTGTCAAGCTTAATCCCAATTAACAAGGCGAGTGTTTTGTCCCAGAGAGCCACGCTTGGACTGGTGGCCCTGTCAGCGCCCAACGCTGACCTTTCCCCTTGAGGGAAACAGCAGGAAACAGATGCCAGGGCACAGGGCCTGGCCGGAGACCTGCTGAGGCCGTCAAAGGGAATAGAGAAACAGTGGTGCACGCAAAGCAGCATCCACATGTCAGCAGATTAACTCTGCCAGGCCCTCCAGGGGTTGGTTTTCCAGCTTGCCTGCCTGCAGGCAGTGCTTAATTCTGCCTCTGGAAGTGTGTGGGTTCTTCATGACCACCCGAAGGGCTGCGTTTTCACCTGGAAGGGACTGATCCGCAACGGTGTTCAAGTAGTCCATGTCACTTTCTAGGCCTGTGGGAACAGAAGGGAGAGGCAATGAGGGAGGGGGAGTCTTCCATCACATAAAGGCCCAACTCACAGGAAGGCCAAGACAGGAAATACCTTGGTTCAGGGATGGCTCAAGAACACACTTATACCCACATGACACCCCCACTAGTGCAGACAACAACAACAAAATATATAGATTTTCCTTGGTTTTTTTCCAGGCTGTGAGAACAGCCCGGAAAAAAACCAAGGAAAATCTGTGGATGCCGGCTGGCCGTGAAAGCCTTCAAATTCACAAAAAAATATATAACCATCTTTAAAATAACTGACTATATTGGCTATTGGTTTGCCTTTTAACACAAACCCTTGAACATTTCACAGATGACAACCAGGATACGTGTAGCTAAGCAGCACCAGAGTGTGATCAAGATGGCAAAAATTATTAATGAGGAAGAAGAGACAGACCAAGAGAGGGTGCAGTAACTTGCTTTTGCCTGAGCCTTCCTGGAAGGACACGATTCCACCCCCCTCCTCTCCTACCTGCTGAGTTAATGGAGTGCAAACTACTTTTGCAATCTGAACTCAGTGTGCAGCAACTGAAGTGAGCTGAAGACAAAGAGGGAAAGTGGAAAGAAGAGAGAAAAACTGGGACATTTCAAAAGCAGCAGAAAAAGTGGGATGACAGGTGATTAATTCATACAGTCCATGGCAAATTGGGAACAGTTGGAGGGTATATTAACAGTGTCCAGAATCTCACTCCTTACTCTGTTCAGTGGAAGGCTGACAAGGTGGGGAGAATTACCAGTTCCCTGATGTGTAAAAGGAGGGATAGGTCCTAACTATCCGTTTATTTGCACTGTGTTATTGTAGTGGTTTGATAACCACTATAACTGCTGGGTCTGCATTCTATGGACTCTATGGAGATTCTACAGAATCCTGGGATGTGTGGTTTCCTAAGGCACTTAGAATTCTCTGCTATAATTATGTAGTGTGACTGAGCCCCAGGAAAGAAGGAAGGAAAGAAAGAAAGAAAGAAAGAAAGAAAGAAAGAAAGAAAGAAAGAAAGAAAGAAAGAAGCTGACAGGCCCAAATATGTTACCAGACTTTGGCATAAAGGAGTCCGGGGGGAATGACGACTGCTGGTCTGTTGCTCCACATATGGAATACACTGCCTTGTAGTGTGGTGGAGTCTCCTTTTTGGAGGTTTTTAAACAGAGGCTGGATGGCCATCTGTCAGGAATTATTTGATTGTGTATACCTGCAGGGCAGGGGGCTGGACTAGATGGCCCTTGTAGTCTCTTTCACCTCTATGATTCTATGATTCTATATCTTGAAAAACACTGCCTTAGACTGAGGACTGTCATCTTTTAAAGGGTAATTTTTTAAAGCTCTGTCCCCTCAGCTTCCCACCCGTGCATCCCGCTCACTCACGGCATTCCTGAAGGCGGATCTGGCAATGGCTGGCCATTAGGCGAACGCAACTGTCGGGCTCCAGTTCTTGGCCTGTGCATAAGTGCCGGTAAGGCGCGCAAGCTTTGCTGAGGGCCCAGTTCCTGGTAGGCTGTTCCAGGATCGCCTGGGCTTGTAGCACAGTTTCGCAACTGGGGGGTGAATCCGATGGCCAGTCAGAGGCTGTGAAGAAAAGAAGCAGGAAAGAGACCTAGGAGCCCCGTCCCAGAATGGGCCATGGTCCTAGGATATTCAAAGAAAAATAAAATCACCTCCTCCACCCCAACCCCAGCTCAGCCCAAAAGCGGGATTCAGTTTCAGGGCTTTTTCACATTACAGAGTTATGTGCTATGATTCCACTTCAGCTGCCATGACTGAACACAGTGGAATCCTGGGATTTGTAGTTTGGTGAGGCACTAGTACTCTTTGGCAAAGAATGCTAAAGACCACATAAAACTACAAACCCCAGGAATCAATAGAAAAGAGCCATGGCAAATTATCCAGTTTCAAACTGGATTATTTGTGTAGTGTGGATTAGGCCTAAGTTTACGAAAGTTTATGCTGCAACTTCTTTATCTCAGTTAGTCTCTAAGGTGCTACAAGATCCCTTTGCACTGGGAGATGTTGGTGGTGGAGGGAACGCAAGCCTAGGGTAGTGGTTTAGATGTTGAACGAGGACTCTGAGAGACCAGTCAGCCATGAAAACTCACTGGGACAAGTGAGTTTTCTTGGGCAAGTCCCTCTCTCTCGGCCTTAGAGGAAGGTAACGGCAAACCTCCTCTTGCCAAGAAAACCCTATGATGCAGTTGCCACAAGTCAAAGTCAACTTGAAAGCACATAGTAACAACGATGAAGTGGTAAAGAGAGGGAAATGGGGGAAGCAGTGGTGAAGCAATGGGAAGAGTGGTGTGTGTCCTTCTGCCTTTATTTCCTAGAACAGCAGCTCTTAACCTTTTCTTTGACAGGGACCCCCCTTAAATATATTTTGTTGCCGTGGACCCCCAAGACTTAATTCAAGATTGAAAACCCTAAGAATAACAACAACAACAACAACAATAATAATACTTGATAATAATAGTAATACAGTTACACCACCCATTAAACCTTCCCTCAGAAGCACTGGAGGGGGAGGGAAGACTTTTCTTCTGCTTCTTCCTGCAAGTTTGTGACTGGTGCAGATTGAATGGCAATGTGGAGGCCAAGCCAGCCAGCCTTTGCCTTGGCTCCTGTCACGTGGCCATTCCACTGCAGGGAAGAGGTGGGCCAAGCAGCCTTCAGGCCTTCACAGACCCCCTGTTAGGATATCATGGACCCCTGGGCATCCCCAGACCACAGGTTAAGAGCCACTGTCCTAGAACATCTTGTGTTGCCTCTGGCAAAAGATCTCTAAAGTGTGAAACTATCAGTGTGAAACTGCATTAATGTGGGTTCCAATTTTCACTCTACACCCTCTCCCAAAAGGTTTAGAACAAAAATTCCCAGGTGACCTGGAAATGACATGATGTCACTTTGATTTTGGCCATAAATTGTCCATTTGTGTGGGGTTGGGGTGCCGAAGGCCCCATGACACCAATCAATCCAAACTACTATGGTTTTGAGCAGGTTGGGGGGCAGTTTTCAGGGTGTTTTTTCTTGCATTTAAAAAAATCTAAGGGACTCCAGAATGTTCTGGGGGGCTTGGGGAATTAAAAAAAAGGAGTGGGGCCCACATATAACCCGTGGGCACCTCTATGGTAACCCTTAGGTGGGCGTGGGAACTTACAGGCACATTCCCTGGTCCCATTGCCACAGTCTCCAAAGAGGCAGAGCACACACTCCTCACACTCCTGCAGCCTCCGGGAATGCTCCGATAGCGCCCCCTCGAGGGCCAGCAGGGCATTCTTCATGGCAGCTTCCAGCACCAGCGTGCCCCTGTTCGATAATGCTGCAGAGATGAGATAGAAGGACCTGAAGTTACTTGGAAGAGGAGATCAATCACAGGGAGACATGGTTGCTTGACCAACCCCTGCCAACCAATTCTCCCCAGTAAATACTCAGGGAGGCCTTCCCTCCACTTCTTCGGAGACTGGAGGAAGCCAGCTACAAGGAAATATGACCCGGAAAGTAACCTGCCTTTGTAGTGAGTTTAAGTATCTTCTACCCACCCACCTGTCAGGGATTGTAGAAACCATGGACTTTATTAGACAAGCCTCTAAAAACATTCTTTTGGCACCATATTTACACCTTTTTGAGCCGGCAAAAGAACCCAAAATATCAAACGTTGCCATAATCAGGTGAAAAAGCAGCCTTGTACTTCAGTGTGTGTTCAATCACAGGGAGACATTAAGTGTGTTCCAGTGCTTTTGTGTACTTTTTTTTTTTAATTTAGCTGTTTTTAGACTTTTAAGTGCACTTGCGCCTTCTTGTGAGAACTGCCAAGATTACACTTGGCAGCAAATGTAGGTGGCTACTTCAACTCTCTCAGGTGCAAGTAGAATATTACTTATTTGGGAAGTACAAACCTTTGTGGTAGGATTGCCAACTTTTGGAGCTGTTTTTGGAGCTGTGCTTTAAGTTTTAGCTAGATACATTAGGAAAGAGCCCATGAGAGGTGGCACATAGAATCATAGAGTTGGAAGAGACCACAAGGGCCATCTAGTCCAACCCTTTGCCATGCAGGAATACCCAATCAAAGCACTCCCGACAGATGGCCATGCAGCCTCTGTTTAAAATCCTCTAAAGAAGGAGTCTCCACCACAATCCCAGACAGTGCATTCCTCTGCCAAACAGTTCTAACTGTCATGATAGCCATGTTTAAATATTTGAAGGGATGTCAAAACTGAGGATGAAGCAAGCTTGTTTTCTGCTGCTCCGGAGACTAGGACATGGAGCAATGGACTCAAACTACAGGAAAAGAGATTCTACCTAAACATTTGGAAGAACTTCCTGACAGTAACAGCTGTCAGCTTTTGAAAAGGTTCAGAGCCAGAATATTGCTTCTTCAGTTCATTGGTTTGCAGGTATAGGGCTCTGTGTGTGTGTGTGTGTTGTATGTGAGAGAGAGTTTGGACTTTATCGGATGAGGAAAATACAGCGTCATAAGGATGCCACGTAACTGTGAAAGGGCATGTGGATCAGATGACATTGCCCTTCCGCAGTTATAAAGAGGCAAAATCACATACTTTTTAATTGACAGATTAAGCCATCAATAGATCTCCCTGCCTCTTTTTTGCCGGCATTGCCAGCATGCGATATCTTGGGCCATTTAAATCACATACTTACCCCAACAATGGCCAGTCCGGTGAACACTTCCGAGTGAGATCGGGACATCTAGGTAAATTTTGCTCTTTTTACAACCCTTCCTGGGTTACTTGGGACTTTTACGATGTGTTTGGATGCTTAGTGTAACTTTTTTTTAAAAGTTTTAATTTCCCACACAATGAAATCACATGAGATTTCGAACAAGGAAGTGAATGGGGCTCCATTCAGTTCCTCTTCATTGCTGGGAGCCTTTGCCAGGATTACAAGGTAAGTACGGGGGGGGGGGGGGAACACATTCTTTTGCTGGCATAAAAATGCTTTTTTTAAAAACCGGCAAAAGAACGTTTAAAGAGGCTGCGCCTGATAAAGTCCTTTGAATCTTCCCTCCTTTGAATCCACCCCCTCCCTGTAGCTTCCAGTGGTAACACCATGACTCAAGCTTCTGCATTTTTCTTTCACCGGTTTAATTACTTCGAATTCACAACAATTTGTTTTCTGCAAGGCCTTTTCTAACGAAGGAGACTCCACCACACTCCAAAGCAGTGCATTCCACTGCCAAACAGCTCTTACTGTCAGGAATTTCATGTTTAAGTGGAATTTCTGAAGATTTTTTTTTCCTCTGCTCCCTGCCATGTGTCAAGCTAAGACTCTGTTCGAGAGATCTGCAGGAAAGGCTGATAACACTCATGCAGATGGACCAAAACTTTGCACCAGAAATATCCCTGCTCACACCTTTCCACAACTCCCATGGGAGAATTGAAGAGCAGGAGCCTATGCAGCTTCCAGCTGGAATCCTCTGGTGGTTTTGCACTAGCTTTCCAAGACACGGTTCGGCTAGCATGCCTGCTTTGTCCAGTGTTGCATAAGGAGGCATTCGATAGCCCCTTACGCAATGGTTTTGCCAGACGGCGCCTGGCTGCAACTCCACCCCAACCCAAACAGAGACCGATTGGCCAGGAAAGTTGCCTTCCTTTGCTGTTCAGCTGGCTGCCTTCACCATGCGCCTCTGGCCCCCAGACGTCTACGTAAGTATGCTGGTGGAACTTTACGCTTCACCAACTTCAAATATGATATTGGCCATTAAGAACTGGACAGCACACAGACGGGGCTTTTTGCCTGTCTCTTCAGCCCTATGTGCTTTCCATATAACATCTGAAAGAGTCTATGTGCATACAAACTACAGACTCTAAGGAGCTTAGAAAAGCTACTTTTTGGATCCCACAACTCCCAGAAACCCACAGCCATCATGGCTGAGGGATTCTGGGAGCTGAATAGTCCAAAAAAAAGGAGGCTTTCCCAACCTCTGAAACTCTTTCTGCACCACCAAGGAGTGATCTCTGCCTTTGTGACTCACTTCTCAGGCTCTTGGCAAAAATCAAGTGTAAAATCTGTTCTTAGGTGTTTAATAGCTGATACAGCATCTGTTAGGGGAACAGATGTTAGGAGATTTTATATGCATCCAAAGATCTACCATACATTTTACATTTACTTCTGACTTTTATACCTGTCCTTCAGTTGCTTATTAGTGCTCCCAGGGCAACAAAAATGCAATAAGGCCATTACAAATAAAGTGCTATAAATACAAAAAAAAAAATCAATGAAATAAAATAATCCTATAATCCAACAGCTGAGTGCAAGGGAGAAGTCTCCAGCAGAATCAGCTCAGTAAAAGAGGTTAATAAAGAACCTTCTAGTCTATCCACAGCATTGCATAAGTGCCAGGGCTACAGTATTTCACACCTTAGGTGGCGCAGTGGTTAAATGCCAGTACTGCAAGCCACCACGTCACAAGTTCGATTCCAGCGGGCTCCAAAGTTCACTCAGCCTTCCATCCTTTCGTAGGTCGGTAAATTGAGTACCCAGCTTGTGGGGGGCAATTAGCTAACACACATTGGAAACTGTTTAATGCAGTGTAGATGTGTAAATAGCTATTGCTTAAAACAATTTGTAAGCTGCTCTGATAGCCTTGTGGCTGAAGAGCGGGGTATAAATAAATAAATAAATAAAATTATCTGCTACACTTGAGGCAGAATCATTAAGCATACAATCCCCTGCCCTCTGTATGGGTTCAAGACCAAGGCTCATAACATCTCCACATTCCTCTGCCATAAGTATTTTATCTAAGCAATGGGTTTTTTTTTCCTCCAAGGATCTCAAGGAGGCATACATGTGGATCTTTCTCCACTTTATTCCTCCTCACAACAATCCTATGAAGTAGGCTAGGAGGCTGAGAGACAGCATCACCCAGTGAGTTTTGTGGTAGAATAGGATTTGAAGGGAAGGCCTCCGGAGTCTTCATCCAACACTCTAATCACTACCCCACATGCTCTCATCCTTTTTCTCTTAGAACTAGAAAACACAACCCCAGGACCAGAATTCAGATGCAGAACATACAGGCCATTGCTTTGGTATGGTGTGACAGGGAGTTTGGCCAGTCAGCACTAGATTAAGGGCTCATTTACACGAAACAGGATATGCTGGTTCCCCACTGGTGTATCCTGCCCCGGATCAGGCCCATTCCTCCCCCATTACCTACATGGAACGGGATGAAGCCCTGACAGGCATGCCGGCCGATTGCTGCAGACACTGCCATCTCCCTCATTCTCTCGGAAGCCAGGAAGCCAGCCCACAATATTTGGCCAAGGCACCCTGCATGTGACCAGCCTTGGCCATGTACCGCGGGCTTGCTTCCTACCACAGAATGGGCTCCTGCAGTCATGTGGGGCCCAAACCATTTTTTGCTGGTGGGAGCAGTTTTACCTGGGTATTATTTTAAAATGTTGCATTGGGCCCTGCCCCATCTTCCCTCCCCACCCCCATTTTAGGCCTGTCTTTGCCCTGGGGGTTATGAGGACTGTCTGGGGGCAAATGGAGCAAAAGCCCTGCATCATCTGGACTTGCACGATTCCAAGACAGGGATAAGACAGGGTAAATTGCCCAAGCAGACAAGCCATAAGTCTCCTATCATTCCCCCCATTTTGCCCTAGTTACATTCAGTTTAGTCTTATCATTATTATTTTTTTCTTTTTTGGCATGGTGGCTTGATCTCTCTCACACTCAGGATTTCCAGGAACCTTTTGGCTCTTGGTAAACATCCGGCTGATGGTGGCAGTAAAACCAAGAGTAAATAACTTTCGCTCCTGTAGTCAGGCTGCAGCTTCCATTTCTTTGCACTGAGATTAATGTGTTTTGCACAGAAAAGTGGTACAGAGGTGAAAATGTTTGCTGCAAACGTACTTCTAAGCCAAGAAGACTGCAGAGCCTGGAAAAGCTCTTTTGGATGTTAACTCCCAGAATCCTCCAGCCTGCACAACTTGGGGGAGGGTGTCTGGGAGCTGTAGTCTAAAAGGGGAACTTTCCCAAGTTTTGCAAGACTGATGACACCAAAATGAGACACAAAGCCATCCTCTTCCCCAGCCAAGGAGAAATAAGACCCATCTTTCACAAATTCTGGAACTCATTGCCAAAAGATGTGGAGAATCAAGACCACTGGCGTAGACAGCTTTAAATGAAAGGACTAGTCTTATCTATGAAGCAAGGGGTCTATCAAAAGCTCTTAGCTGTCATTCTAAAATACTCTTGAGTGCCAAATGCTGGAGACAAACAGCACTGGGCAGCAAACACTGCCATAGAGTTTATCTACATGGACCAAATACTCTGGCTTATCCCCATTCCAGAGCTCTTCCATCCAGATGACACAAGGCATTTACCCCAATCAGCTCCAGGGCAGTCCTTAGCACCCCTGGGGCAGATATGGGGTTGGAACAGGGGCAAGCCCGGACAGGCCCCAATAAACCATTATATCAAAATACCCAGTTTAATCTGGTACTGCCAGATCGGGGCCCACGTGTCCACAGGACCCTATCCCAGCACACTATCCTTTGCTGCCCCCGCCAGCTCTCTGGCTCTCCCAGAAGCCAGGCAGGCATCCCTCAGCATGTGACCAATGCTTGCAGGGCCCCTTTCTGGCTTCCGTGGCAGCAGGGAAAATGGCAGTGGTGGGGGTGGCTGTAGTGATGGGCAGGTATTCTGTTTGGATGCCAACCCATTTTCTCCAGGTAACAGGGGCAGGGCAGGGCAGATCCAGGGCAAGGATATGCTGGTGGAGAACCAGCATATCTTGGCTAGTGTAGATAAGCCCATAATTCCTTGCTTCAGATTTACTAGGGGCCCCTGGTTGTACTGTATCAGAAAGAGAAAATTGGGTTAGATAGATTTTGGCTCCAATTTAAAAGAGTGGTTCTTACATTCTCATGTTTGTACTATGAGCTGATCTCACCCCCAAACTGACCAAAACTGCTCATGAACAATGAGTTCACTCTGGGAGCCCTCTGCAGCAGCATGCAACTGTCCCCAAAGCACCTAACCAAAGCAACAAGGAGTCTCTATAGTCAGAAATACATTGGACTTTTTCAAACGGGGGAAAAAACCCCGAGGAGGTCGGGAGAAGAATGGGGCTGTCCCACTTACAGCGCTCCATTTCAGACGATGCCTTCCTCTTCCCAACCTTCCCTCGTGCTTCCTCTGTGCTGCGGGTGTGAGAAACACACCACTTTTATTGACTGAGAACCCCCGTCAATAAAAAGTGGTGCCTGCAGCATGGAGGAAGCACAAGGGAAGATTGGAAGGAGGACGGTGCCATCTGAAACAGAGTGCTGTAAGTGGGCCAGCACCGTTCTTCTCCTGACCTCTTCGGGTTTTTTCCCCCCATTTGAAAAAGTCCATTGTCTGCATCTGTTTTTTATTTATTTATTTATTTATTTATTTGGTATACAGTAGGTCCACATATTACACAAGCACATATTATACGGGTTTAGTTATATGCTTCCCCCCAAATATGTTCTCTCTAGGCATTTTCTAGGTCCTCCAGCACAATTCTATGGTATGCTTCCACCAGAAGTTGACCATAGAGTCACACTGGAGGACCTAGAAATGCCTAGAGAGAACAGTCCATCATTCATTTCAGGTAGGAAGAATAGGGTTCCAGATTTTATGTGACAATAATTCTATGCAAACAGATCCCGGAAAAGATCTCTCACGTTATGTATGGGCCTACTGTATTTTGATAGCTCCTTTTCCTCCAGGAAGCCTGTGAGAGCAGCCACGAATAAATGGATCTGAAAGCAAATGAAGCCACAACTCTCACTAGTCACACAAATAACTATTGTTATTTTGATGCTGTCAGTTGACTGTTGTTAATTGAGGCTGTCATACTTCGGAGATCTCATGAGATAACAAGACTCCCATCAGGCAAGACAATTATAATTGGTGAAGCTGAAGGTAATAGGAAAGAGACAGACCACATTACAGGTGGATTGACTCTGTCAAGAAAGCCACAGCCCTGAGTTTGCAATTGCTGAGCAGAGCAGTTAATAACCTGGTCCCTTGAAAGGCTCACATGGAAATTGATGGTTTTACATGTAAAGGGCTGTTTTTCTAGTACACCATACCACTTTTATTCTATGCTTTTAAATTAATGCTTTCAGTGGTTTTAATTCTATGGACCATTTAATACCATATTAATCTTAACTCTTTGTACGTTTTTTTAGCTAGATGTGGCTTTATTTCTATTTCTTTTTATTTTGGAAGCTGCCTTGAGCCACAACTCTGGGGAAAAGGCAGGGGGGGAGAGAAAGAAAGAGAGAGATGATGGAATAGATAGATAGATAGATAGATAGATAGGAATCCTACATCGACTTCTAAGCTAAGTATACTCAACTGCGGGCTTGTCTAGACAGGCTATTTGCCCCATCTTGCTCCCATCTTAGAACCCTGCCGTCCTGGCGACACATTGCTTTTACCCCATTTTGCTCCCTGGCAGTCCTCATAACCACCAGGGCAGAAATGTGGCTAAGATGGGGTAAACCAATAAAAAGTTTTTAAAAAAAGAACACCTACCAAAGACCACTTCTTTCCCAAAAAAAACCCCAGATCAGTCTCCATGTGACTGCAGGAGCCCTTAGTGGCATGTTGGCTCATTCATTGCTGCCGCTGCCTCCCACGTCGCATTCTCTGAAGCCAAGCAGGAGTCCCACAGCATGTGACCAAGGCTAGCCACAGGCAGGAGGCCTTGGTCACATGCTGTGGGCCAGCTTCCTGGCTATGGAGAGTGGGACACAGGTAGTGCTGGTGCTGGTGGCGGCTGCAGAGGCCGGCCGGCGTACTGGTCTGGACTTCCTCCCATTTCATCCAAGTAACAGGGGAGCAATGGGCCTGATCCATGGGCAGAATACACTGGCAGGGAGCCAGTATATTCTGGCCCATGTAGATGAACCCTGTGTAACTTCTCCTAGCCCAAGACCCCCCCCCAAACCTGATGGAAATGTCATTCAGCCACGCTCCGATCATCTGCAAAAATGGACCTCCTTCTCCCCTGACAGCTGATGCCTGGTAAAGTAGGTTGGGAGGGAGGACTTACAATTGTGGCAATAGCATCAACATTGTGACTAAGTAGTGATTGTGAAAACAAAACAGTTGCCTGGCTTTATTCATCTGTAACTGCTTTGTATCAGTTGGACCCCCATATCTGTGGAGGATAGGTTCCGGGGGAGGGCACGAATAATGAAATCTGCAGACAGTAACGAATGTCCCCATCGCCATTTCCATCCCAGGAGCGGTCCCCGGCAGCGATCCCGGGGGCAAAAGAAGGAGGGAGACAGATCTCTCCTCCCTCCCTTCACCCCCATGTCACCATTTCTGCCCTGGCAGTGATCCCGGGAAGCAATCCCAGGGGCAAAGGGAGAAGAGAGGGGAGCTCTCCAGCCCCCCCCCCCCTGCTGTTGCCATCTGCGGATAACTGAATCAGCAGATGGCAAATCAGCGGATGCAGGGGTGCTTCTGTATTTACTATTGCTACTTAGGTGTTGCCTATATGAGGGGGAAAGTGTGGATTGATGCACACTAATACCAATTCAAAGCAGCTTCGATTTGCCCTAACAGTTTTTTGGCAAAATCGCAGGCATGCAAAGCTATCCAGGTTCGTTGTTTAAACACGCATGCCTGCGAATCAAGATGGTGGGCACAAGTGAATTGCTCGCATTTTTATTTTAACCAGTTCCTGCCATTGAACTGTATTTTTATTTTTTAAAAGAGCATATCTAAGGTGCGAAAGTGTGATATTCCACCTAAATTAATTTTAAAAATGGGGGAGGCTGTTTCATCACCTCAGCACATACCCACTAAGGGGAAAATCCAACATGGCATTTCTGGGCACTTGCCTTGTTAGCAAGCTTCACCCCCTGCACACGTCTGACCAATCAGCCTTCCAGTTCCACTCTTATCGGGAATGTGCATCAAAGTGAATAGGTTGTCCCAACAAGTGGAAATGCACATTCACCAATGAGCTTTTTAAAAACTTCAGGAAAAGCCATGAAGGCTTTTCCTTCTGAGTTTTTGGTGGATTTATGACGAATTGATGTGGGATGGCATTTAGACAAATTGCATTCTCCCCAAACTCTATGAGGAGTATTTTTGCTGTTTAAACAGCTCCTCAGTCACAATTTTGATGCTATTGCCTCAATCACAACTCTCCCACAACCCTCACTTTACTGGGCATTTGCTACACGGGGAGAAGGAGGTCCATTCTGCCAGCAGTCAGAACATGGTTGAATGATGATGTAAAATTGGGGGGGGGGGTCCACAGGTTAAATTATTTAGTTAAATATACTTAACTATGGGCTCAGTCGGACGGGAGAATTAATTGTGGGAAATAGCGCGTTAACTTATGTTATAGCTCATTAACTTCGCAGAAATTTTCATTTGTACCCACAATAAATTTGCAAGATCACTGGCATGGAAAGCTATCTGAGTCTTGACTATGCCCAAGAGAAAAGATGGTGGCTGTGAGTGAATTACCTGCCTTATTATTCCCCAAAAGTCCTTCCATTCCTTCCCATCCTTTTTTTTTTTTTTTGCCTTGTTAAATAAGAGATGCGGAAAAACGATCTGCTTAAAAAAACTTTTTTTCCCTCTGCCACTCAAAAATAGAACACGATCACTTCCGCAAAAAACAACAATGGCAGCTCCAGCTGCTCTGTCACCGGCAAGCCCGCCTCCACACATGTCTGACCAATCACATTTTGACTTCTTGGATGTGCCCCAATTCGAATTGGTTGTTCAAATGGGCTATTATGTGCATTTTCACATATTTTTTTAAAAAGATCACAAGAAACAACGAAAGCTGTTATTGTGAACTACTTGGAGTTTTCAGCCCCCCTCCTTCCAAATCCTGGCAGGAGCTCATCTGGACAAAAGGTATTCCACCCACATTCCTAGAGGATTTTTTTTTTTTCACCATCTAGACAACACCTAAGTAACTGATATAGATTCAGGCCAGAGAGAGAGGGAGAGGATAGATAGATAGATAGATAGATAGATAGATAGATAGATAGATCCATGAAGCCTCACAGCTCAGAAGCTGGGATCAGGGGTGTAGCTACAGGGAGGGGCAAAATGAGATTATTGCCCCCATAAAGAATTATGTCCCTCATTAAATTTTCCTTCAGTTCCCACATTTCTAGCATTGCAAGAGTGAGAACTTTATCAGACGCATAACGATGCCACATAACCACGAAAGGACGCACATATCAGATGACATCACCCTTTCGCGGTTACATGCCTGCCAAAACCCATAGTTTTGTATTGATGGCTGAAGCCATCAATAGATCCCCCATGGGGCTTTTGTGCTGCCATTGCTGGTGTGTGAAACCTTGTGCCAATGTATTTACATCAACGCAGCGTCAATGGCCGGTCCAGCGTGAACACTTCCAGGTGAGATTGTGACAGCCAGATAAGTGACGCACTTTTCATGACCCTCCCTGGATTACTTGGGACTTTTAAAGTGTGTGTATGTGCTTTGTGTAACTTTTTGTGTGTTCTTTTGTTTTGTTTTGAATTTCCTGCACGATGAAGTCTCATGATAATCCGTGGGATTTCAAAGGAGGAAGTGAAAGGAGTTCCATTCACTTCCTCTTTCATTGCTGGGGAAGCCTTTGCCAAGATTAGAGTTAAATGCAGTAGGGGGCATTCTTTTGCTGGCATAAAAATTGATTATTTTTTTATGCCAGCAAAAGAACGCTTTTAAGGGGCTCATCAGATAGAGTCCTGAGATTCATACCTAGAACTTTTCTGTTTGCTGCGTTCTCATTCCGTTGGTCAGAAGCTGCAGGGTAATGAGTGTGCAACGCTCAACAGTTGAGTCACTGCCACTAGGCATTCCTTGCATCCTCGTTTGTGACAGGGAAGTCAAGGCACGGAGGCAAGTGCAGGGCCTGTAGCCTGACTGTATACTAGTGTAGCACAGTGACTGAAAAGCCCATTTGGGGAGAAAACAGAGGAGTAAAACACACCCCACCTTCTGTCAACTGTGATCTCGTTAAGCAGTCCCAGCCAATTAATATTTCTTCCCCATTTAGTATAATGGGGGGAAGTCTCCCTATTTTAACTCATGGAGATGCACAACAAAGAGTTGTAGCACCTTAGAGAATAACAAGCACTTAGTTGGCATAAACTGTCAAGGACTGCAACCCACTGCTGTTGTTGTTATGTGCCTTCAGGTTGGCTCAGAGAATCACAGTGCACCTCTGTCAGGGTCAAGATTTATTCAGAGGGGCTTTGCCATTGCTATCCTCTGAAGCTGAGAGAGTGGGATTTGCCCAAGATCGCCCAGTGGGTTTTCATGGCTGAGCAGGGATTCGAACCCTGGTCTCCTGAACTCCTAATGTATTCTTGCATGGCAGGGGGTTGGACTAGATGGCCTTTGTGGTCTCTTCCAACTCTATGATTCTAATCCAAGCCTATGATTCTAATCTAAGTCGCTACACTGTGAAAGCTGTCTTGTTGTTGTTGTTGTTATCTTTATTTCTATCCCATTTCCCCCCCCCCCAAATTTGGGACTCTAAGCAACATACAATAGAAAGACATTGTTAAAATCAGCAAAGTACAAAAATTAAAACAGAATTAAACAACAAAAAAATGTTAAAAACAGCTAAAATTTTAAAAACACACATATATACACATACACAGCACACACATATACCGCAGCACAACCATTAGCAGAGATCAACAAAGGCCTGCCAAAACAGGAAAGTTTTTACTTGGCTCTGGAAGGAAGGCAGGGAGGGTGCCAATCTGACTTCTCTGGGCAGGGGGTTCCAGGGCATGGGGGCAGCCATTGAGATGGCCCTTTCCGAGTTCCCACCAGATGTACCTGGGAGGGTGGTGGGACAGAGAAAAGGGACTCCCCAGCTCTCTGCACCACTACATCATTTGGCAGCCCACTTACTCTTCTGACAAATAATGCCACTTAGTCTTTGAGGTGCTACAAGATGCATTAGACAAGATGCATCCGAACAAAATAGTTATATCAATTTCATACCACTTTAGCAGCCATGACTCCATTCTAATGAATCCTGGGATTTGTAGTCTAGTGAATGAATTTTCTCCTAGAGCTCCACCCAGTACTTCTCAAGCTATCTGATGTGGAAGACCAGCAATTCCCCTTCTTCCTTGCAATGAACCAAGGATCAATAGCACATTTGTTCCACATTATTATTGTATTATCGTAGACCAAGATTCTACCTTGGGCGTGCCATAGTATAAATCTCCACATGTGGAGTTATGCATTAATTGTGCCACACAACCCTTGGCAACATTATTGTGAATAGCAATGTTGTGCAACTGAATCAAGACACCAACCGGACAACCAAATGCACAACCATATATGCATGCGCTCCATGCACCATGTACATCTGTGCTCAATAGACAGCCACATGGAATGTACATTGGTTTGCACAATGGTATTACATGTGCAGTGCTGTTTCCACAACCTTGAACTGAATGTGGCAGTTCCGCATGAGACAAATATGTCCAACCACTTTCATAAGGTTATCTACACACATATAAGACATAAACTGGATTCCAGCCAATGTTTCCTAGAAATTTGCAAGTCGCCCATGGACTGGCATCTGGCTGCAGAATATCACTTTGAATAGTACTACAGTAGGACCCAGGTATCCACTGATTCATTATCCACTGATTCAGTTATCCACAGGACACAAAGCATCACACCTACTATAGAGTCTTCCTAGAAAATGTGTCATCTCCAGCCATTTGCTAGGTCCTCCAAGGCAACACTATCGTATTTTAAACCAGAAGTCCCATTATTTTCAATGGTGTTCAATATTATCCACGGATTTTGGTATTCACACCACCACCAACCCGGAACCAATCCCCAGCAGATAAGGGGGTCTTACTGTATTTTAGTCCTCTCCTCTCAGGAATCTTCAGGCTAGAGCCATGACCATAAAAGTGGCATGAAACTGATGTAGCTATGTGATGCAGAATTTTGTTTTGTTTTGTTTTGTTTTTTCTGCAATAGACTAGCACTACTTTCCTCCTTCTGGAAATATTTTATGGTGGTGGGGTAAGAATCACAAAACAATGAGCCACGTGGAGCCCTTTGAACACCCTCCACCCTCAGGTATCAGGCCATGAGTGCATACCCTCCAACATTTCACAGATGAAAACCAGGGCACATGTGGCCAAACAACATTGGAGTGTGGTCAAGATGATAAAAGTTGTTAAGAGAAAGAAAACAGAAGCTAGGAGTGGCTGCAGCAAGTTGTTTTGACCTGAACCTACTGGGAAAGGCAACATTTCACCCACTGCTGGTCCTCTCCCCCACTGAATTAATTGAGTACAAACTACTCTTGCACTTTGGACTCAGTCTGGAGCAACTGAAGTAAGCTGGGGACAAAGGAGGGAAGTGGAGGAAGAAGAGAGAAACTGGGACATTTTAAAAGCAGGTGAAAAAGTGGCAAGGGAGAGGATTAATTAGGAATGTTCCTGCCAAATCAGGACAGTTGGAGGCTATGTGAGAGGTAAGCCATAGCGTATTATCATTGTGCAGGGCTTGGATGCCCAAAAAGTCAGGATCAGCCCGCAACCCCAGCATTTCAATTGAAACAATCTGCCAAGCAGGCTGGGAAAGCTTTACATTTTGGAGAGATCACTGTTATACACAGCAGGTAATAGTGGACTAGAGGGGTCAGTGGCCTAATCCCATAGAAGATAGCTTCATGGGCATATTATGCATGCTTCCAATATTGTGAGCAGCCATCTGTATTTCTCTAAATATTTATTAGAGGGATGGATCATAATTCCAGGTCTTTTCACTGCACACCTATAACGCTATGATTCTACTTTATGGAATCCACTCTATGGAATCCTATGGAACCCTGGGATTTGCAGTTGAGGGAGGATATTTAGAGATATCAGCCAGGGAACCAAAGTACAAACTCCAGGATTCCTTAGGATACAGCCATGGCAGTTTTAAAGTGCAATCTTAGGGCTCATCTACATGGGCTAAATACCTTGACTTGCCCCCATTCCATAGTTCTGTAGTCCAAACAACACAGGGCTTTTACCATGATCTGCTCCTGGGTAGTCCAAATAACACCCGAGGCAGATACGGGGCTGGAACAGAGGCAAACGTAGATAGGGCCTGATAAACCACATAAGAAAATGACAGGTTTACCCTGGTTTACCTGAGAAAATCTGGATCGGGCCCCGCGGGTCCACAGGAGCCCATCCGGCATGCTGCAGCTCCCTACTGCTGTCAGCTCCCTGGCTCTCCTGGAAGCCAGACAGGGATCCCTGAGCTTGTGACCAAGGCTGGTCACATGCAGGGGGCCTCAAGTCACAGGTTGTGGGACCCTTCCTAGCTTCTGTGTTAGTGAGAAAATAGTGGTGGCAGCTTCAGTAATGCGCTGGTGTCCTGTCTGAAGTCTGGCCCATTTTCTCCAGGCAATGTGGGAAGAACAGGCCACCACCACAGCCAGGATATGCCAGCAGGGAGCCACTATATCCTGGCTAGTGTAGATGAGCCCATAGTGTCATAATGGTATGGTGTGAAAGGACCCTCAGTGAAAAAGCACATGCAGAAGATCCTAGGTTCAGTTCCTGGAATCTATATATATAAAACTCTTAAGTATGTTGCCATTCCCAGTGTGCTGATTGGCCGCTTAGGAAACTTCCCAACTAATCAAAGCTCTCTGTCGGCCAGCTAATCAGCACACTGGGAGTGGAAAGGTGTGGGATGCTTCCACGAGCTATAGGTTTCAAGTGTGCCGCCAGGCAGGTCCAGGGGAGTTTACTCACGAATAAAGGGTTTTGAGCATGCTGTCAGGCAAGTCTGCAGGGGTTTACTCTCAAGTAAAGGGTTCCCCCACTTCCTCTGGGCTGTTCAGGCAAAACCTGCACACATAGCTGGGTTTCTCGTGGCTGCCTCGGGGGGCTGCACTGCAATCCCTGGTGGGTTTACACAGGAGTAAAGCCCAACTGGGCTTCCTTTCCAGAGAAAGTGGCAGAACTTGGTCTCCCGCTGCACCCATGAAGCATGTTGGAGGAGCAGGATAAGATAGCTGGCATATGTTATGTCGGGTACAGCTCATATGCAGTAAAAGGCATCTCAGATCCCAAGTTTTGTTTGAGTCTTTCGAAAGCTGCTGAAATTCAAAATAATTCATTCTGGGATGGGCAAAGAAATGGTTTGACCTAACATAAGGCAATTTCACACATGATAAACACTTATTGATAGCAAGCAAAAGAAACAGAAACTCAGGAGCATCCAATGGAATCCACAGAATAAACAAGAGACACACCTCAAGATGTTCAAAAGATGTTTGCTCTGGTAGTATTCAAACCTAGCGTATTTTGGCCCTTGGCCCAGGTGTAGCCTTAAGGCCTTTTTTCAGGTGGCTGTTGAGAGTCAAGAGTGTCAGCATGGTGTAGTGGTTTGAGTGTTGGACTAGGAGTTGTCTACATGATGAAAATACTCCTCATAGAATTCATGTGTCCGAACACAGTTCACAGTATTCAGAGGGAGTGGGGGCTAAAAACTCCACAAACCACGCAATAAAAGGGTTCATAATTTTCCCTGGAGCTTCCTAAAAAATGTGCCTAGATGCACATTTTCAGATATGTGTCTGTCCAAATTTGCATCAATACCCATTTTTGCTCAATTGCTGTTTATGAGTGCATGTACTCTCTCAATCCAAATGAATGCGAGTAGATGAGAATATGTGCAGAAATGTAAAGACAAATCAACTTAGCTGCAAATGACTGAAAATGAACACCCACTTGCGGTAAACTGTTGCATCTAGACAAGCCCTAGGACACTGGAAGAACAGGGTTTGAATCCCCATTCGGCCGTGAAAACCCACTGCGTGACTTTGGACAAGTCACACTCTCTCAGCCTCAGAGGAAAGCAAGGGCAAACCCCATCTGAACAAATTCTGCCAAGAAAAATCTATGATAGGTTTGCCTTAGGGTTGTCGTAAATCAGAAATGACTTGAAGGCACATAACATTTAGAATCAAACTTCAAAAATTTCTGAACCAGGGGCTCTCAAAAACAGTTTATTGGACAGCAAACAGTTTGAGAGTCCCTGGTTCAGAAATTTCTGAAGCTTGATTCTAAATTTGTTATATCCCAGCTGTCTCCTGATGTGGCACCCAAAATAGGTGAAAACAAAGCTAAAACAAGATAAATAACCCCCTGAAGAACGCCTTAAGAGTACACGCAACTTGAAGTGTGTTAAGCTTTTCTATTTAAAAAGCAACCATCTTTTATGAATCTTGAGATGTGCCTCTTGTGATGTGTTTCTTCTATTAATAGCCAGGAACAGTAAATTATTTCTTTTGCTCTAACCACTGCTCCATGCTGCCTTTCAAGGTACGGGGGGGGGGCGGGGGTGAGAGGAGGATGACAACTACTATTGCCCTAGTAGAGAAGACTGGCAAGATACCTGAATGCACTCCTTTCTGGGACAGAATTTGGATTGTTAATGGCCTAAAACTCCAGTCAGCAACACCTGGTAGATTGAGAAACTGATCTAATAATAATGTGCCTCAATTACAACCACTGTACAAGGAGCAAAAAGAAAAAGAAAGAAAAGCAAAAAAAAAAAAAGAAAACAACAGCACAAAGTAAAAAATCTAGGTCACTTTGACACCTTTGGCCCCTCTTCCAGTTCTCTTCTGGTCATCGTAATCACCATCATAATCGTAGGCAAGAGGCTGTTGGCTGGGCAGTAATTCTGCCAGCTGGATCCTCAGCCAGGACTAGGATGCTGGCGAGCGTGCAACCCACTGCTCTTACCTCGCAAGACACTGGGTGGCATCGGGTACAGCTCCTTCACCAGAGGGGCAGCCAAAGCCACCTCCGCAAGGCAGGAGAACAGCAGGAACAGCCGGGGGTTCATGTCCCAGGAGAAAGAGGAGAACCACAGAGAATCAGAGAATACAGAGTCTTTTTCCGACTGCTTTTGAACTGGAGGGTGGACAGAAATGAGAGATTGCTCCCCAGCACGGCCACCTCTTCCTCCTTTCTCCCTCCTTTCCACTGGCCAGTGACAAGTGGGAACAATGCAGCGGCTGCCTTTGTATATATACAGTGCCACAGGGGGGACAGGAAAGGGGGGTGGGGGACAAAATTTCCCATGCTTGTGGGGGTGGACACAAACAGATGAATTCATTAAGGAGAGCAGTGATGCCAGGCAGGGTCCTGAAATTGGTATGGGAAGGGCTTTGAGGTGGGGAGGTTGGGGGGAACGAAAGGGGAGGTGTAGCAGAAGAAGGTGGTGGCGGCGGCAGTGATGGTAGCTGTGGGGAGATCCAGTTTGGCTTCATTAGGGTATTGAATTGAGCTGGGCCCTGGTTTGGCCGGCTGCATTGCAAAGGGAAGTCGGCTGGCTTCCCTCCGCTGAATGGGACCATTGTTTCTGGGACCCCGAGAAACACGGCACCATCAAAAGGCCCCCTAATGATCAGAGGCGACCCGCCTCGCTTGATCATTTTCATGCTTTTATCTTCGCCAATGAAATATTGTCAGTTCAGATCACTTTGGCCTCAAAGCGGGGCGAGAGGCCGGATGGAGGGGCAGTGGTGGAAGCAAAGAGGAGGCCAGGAAAATATATATATATATATATACACACACACAGCCCATCAGTACAAGCAGATGCTATACTGCGATAGTTATGGGATGGCGAAAGAGGAAGACAAGAGGAAGTCAGCCGTGGGGATATAAAATAGACATGTCAGCAAATAATTTCAAAAGCTCCAGCCTCCACAAAGACACTGCCCCCACTCTTGGGCTATTGAAACAGGCCCCATGTTCAGCCTTTGGCATAAGAAATCTTTACCCAAGTCCCATTTGCCACCATTACATGACTGAAGGTGATTTCAAAGGCAGGCAGCTGGGCCTGAGTGGCATTTGTGTGAACAGCAGTCCTTATGGCATGGGTTTGGACGTACACTCTTACCGTTCAAGAGAGCGGGCCAAAGATTAGTTTTGTCTTTTGGCCCAGTGAGGACGGAGGTGTCTGCAGGGCCAGTTTAAGGGCCCTCCAGCACCTGCAGCCGCAGGGGGGGGCATCATTGTGTGGGGGTGTCCATCATAACCCTCTTCCTGCAAAAACATTATTAGTAATAATCTGAATATCCTGTACTGTGAATAGGTTAGGTTAGGTTGCACTGACCTGAGATAAACATATGGGCCCCCCAAAATAAAACGTTGCAGCCCCCCCCCCCAATTCCTTAAACCGGCCCTGGGTATTTGCACGCATAAGAATGAAACTGCGCAATTTAACCTTGAGTGCCATTTCCCCCTCGGCTCAAAATGGGGGTAAGATGTGACACCACTCGTTTTTTTTTTAGGCAGCCCTAAACCAGTCCTGCATCTTTTCAACAGGCACCACTGAGTCTGGCCTAATTTGAAACAAAACGTATCCTATTTGCTTTCTTTTTCCCTCCAACAGCCTTTGAGCACCAATTCCCTTCGTAAGTCCCCCTCATAAGCATCTGTTTTATAACTGTGCCCTGGAGGATTCTGGGAAACTGGAGCAACTGAAGGCCGAAATGACCATTACAGGGGGGACGTGTCACGTAGCTGCGGCCAATCCACAGCTTCCCCACGTGTGTTTGCTGATGGCTAGTATAAAAATCACATGTCTTGACGTCATGGAGCTCACCGTCCGTGCTCTGATTTTGTTGCCCAGCAATGGCAAGATGAGGGAGGAACTTCAACGGCAATAGAGTCACAAAGTTACTCATTTGTTTTAGCAGACAATATTGGGAAGATATATGAGGGAGACACCAATGAGCAAGCCTCTAAAAAAGCAAATATGATTCTAGACTGCATCAATAAGAGCATAGTGTCTAGATCAAGGGAAGTAATAGTGCCACTTTATTCTGCTTTGGTTAGACCTCAGCTGGAATACTGTATCCAGTTCTGGGCACCACAATTCAAGAAGGATATTGACAAGCAGGAACGTGTCCAGAGAAAGGTGACCAAAATGATTGGAGGTCTGGAAGCCATGCCCTGTGAGGAGCAGCTTAGGGAGCTGGCTATGAGAAGAGAAGATTAAGAGGTGACATGATCTCCATGTTTAAATATTTGAAGGGATGTCATACTGAGGATGGAGCAAGCTTGTTTTCTGCTGCTCCAGAGACTAGGGAGATTTTCAGATGCCTCTTTCAGCCTCTTACCGCGCAAGCAGCCTCCAGAGCAGTAACGAGGCTGCTGCGTGGCAAGGGGTCCATTTTGGATGACGCCGTTTCTCTCTCGGCGTTGTCCGTGACTGTTGCGGCTAGCATTGGAGGCGGCCGCGCTGTTTTTCACTCACGGAAGTTGACCTAGCCCGTGTGAAAATCTCCTAGGTCACGTTCAGATTTGCCCTGTGCCCATGCAGGCAGCCTCCCAAATTCTGTGACATAAAGGGGCCAGTTTTAAATTAACAGGGTGTCCACTTCATTGGTCAAATCCAAATTCCCCTAGGCCTCAGTCTTCCCTTGCTAAATTAGAACTGCAAATAGCCCACTACACAATGGAGTAGACAACATAGTGTAGGGTTATAGCTGCTGGACTAGATCGGTGTGACCTGCTCCGCCATGGAAACCCACTGTGGAGCAAGTCACACTCTCTCATCCTAAGAAAAAGGCAATGGCAAATCTCTGAAAATATCTTGCCAAGAAACCCTGTGAGAGGGTCATCATAAGTCAGAGTTGACTTGAAGGCACATAACAAAAAAGAAGAAGAACACCACAAATCATATATTTATTCCAAAGTATTTCAAACATTTAATCTTGTATGGTCCTTTTCTCAGAGACATCTAAAATAAATATACAAACAACAGTTGTTATATAACTTCAGGGTGTTACTTTTAGCTGACGAAACCCTCAAGAATTCAGGACTAGGTTAACTGAGGGGCCATCTATACGAATGGGAAAAAATATGAACACGTCTGAAAAAGCAGGCATTTGCAATGATGCAACCTGTCTTCACAGTCAAAAGAGCCCCCATAACTTTGCATGACCCCCTAGCCAAGATGGCGGCTATCAGTGATTTACACATGATTTTAAATCTGCCGCCACCATTTTTTTTAAAAAGTATTCCATGGTATGCACATGTGATAGTTTGTATTTTAAAAAAGAAAAAGAAAGAGAATAGAAGATCGCTTTGTGATCAACTTACTGGACTCTTGCTTAGCCAAAAATCCAACATGGCGGCAGCAGGTGCTTTCCCTCTTTGCTAGCCCCACACCCATGCCCATCCAGCCAATCAGATTGTGCTGCCTGTTCGTATCTGCATGAATGTAATCGTCCAAGTGATCGCACAGTCACATGTCATATGGAGCATTTTTAAAAATCCGAACAAAGCCATGGATGCTACACACACGGACTTTGTGGTGGAGTTCACTGCCCCCCTTCCTAATGACACGTATTTGTGCGAAGGTCCGTATGAACAGGTCGCCGTCCGTTCATATGCCATTCATATTATTGTCACCATATTAGACAAGCCCTGAGAAACCAGCTTCTCCCACAAAGACCACTCCAGTCTTTATGTGGGGTGGGTGGGCTGTTTCTGGGTACTGGCTGAATCTCCATTCTCCAAAATGCTTGGGACCAGAGGTATTTTGGATGTTGGAATATTTCAGATTTTGGAATACTTGCATATGCATCATGAGGTATCTTGGAGATGGGACCCAAGTCTAAACACAAAATTCATGTCTGTTTCATGTACACCTTATATACATAGCCTGAAGGTAATTTTATGCAATATTTTTAATAATTTTGTGCATGAAACAACATTTGTATACATCGAACCATCACAAAGCGAAGGTGTCACTATCTCAGCCACCCATGTGAACAATTTTGGATTTTGTAATATTTCAGATTTTGGAATTCTGAATAAGAGATGCCCAACCTGTTTATACTGTTTGGAAACATTTGGTAAATACTGTAAAATGAAACTTTAATATCCTTCTATAACCCATATGATAACCTACATATGTGCTTTGTATATTCACCCAACATTCCTAAATATTTCTATTTAGATTTTTCTGGGTGGTGTGGATGATCTAAATTGATTTCAGTCTGGCTTTCGGCTGCTTTGGTCACCTTGGCAAATTGTTTACATTGTGAACTGGAAAGGCTGGGGCATGCACCCCATTGGTTCTAATGGACCTCTTAATACCTTGCAATACCATTGATTATGGTATCCATCTGGACCACCTCACTGGAATGGTCTTTGGAGGCATTGTTTTGTGGGAATGGTGGCTCCAAGTACCATTCCAGTGAGGTGTGAGTGAATTCCTGTTTGAAAGGGGGTGCTGGGTGGTGGGAGTTTAGCCTATGCTGTGGATGCATCTTTCTCCATTCTGTTTAACAGACATGAAACCTGCAGAAGAGGTCATTCAGAGTTTGGTGATTCAGTGCTACCAGGTATGATGACAATTCAGAAAGGATATTGACAAGCAGGAACGTGTCCAGAGGAGGGTGACCAAAATGGTGAAAGGTCTGGAAGCCAATCACTATGAGGAGCGGCTTAGGGAGCTGGGTATGTTTAGCCTGGAGAAGAGAAGGTTGAGAGGTGACATGAGAGCCATGTTTAAATATTTGAAGGGATGTCATACTGAGGATGGGGCAAGCTTGTTTTCTGTGGCTTCAGAGACTAAGGCATGGAGCAATGGACTCAAACTATAGGAAAAGAGATTCCACCTAAACATTAGGAAGAACTTCCTGACAGTAAGAGTTGTTGGGCAGTGGAATGTGCTACCTTGGAGTGTGGTGGAGTCTCCTTCTTTGGAGGTTTTTAAACAGAGCTTGGATGGCAATCTGTTGGGAATGCTTTGATTGGGTGGCAGGGGTGGACTATATTGCCCTTGTGGTCTCTTCCAACTATGATTCTATGATATCCTTCTGGGTCATCTCTCTGGGATGGGGCTTGGGGGCACTGTTTTACAATGGTTCTGGTCTTTCTTGGAGGGATGGACTCAGAAGGTGGCCCCCAGTTTCAGAAGCTGAGGTGCAAAGTCTGATTTTTCAATTAAAATTAAGTAAGTCACTGGAGAGTGATAACATCTCACCTGAACTTCTAAGAAAGAACTTAGAATGATGGTCCCCAGTGCTAACACAGTTATTCACCTGGACTGATTGGATGGCTATTTTTCCAAAAGACTGGGGTTTGGCAATTCATTATTCCAATTCATAAGAAGTGTGCCCACTCAGAGCCTGTGAATTATAGACCAAAAAGCTTGCTAAGCATAATCAGCAAATTATATGCCAGTTTCCTGCCAGAGAGAAGGAGAGCAGCTTCTGGACAGCAAGTTTCCTGCCAGTTTCCTGCCAGGGAGAAGAAGGAAGCAACTTTTAAAACTTTTTAAAAAAACTGTTGGGAGAGGCTGCTTGTTGCTGAGGGGCTTGAACTTCTGACCTTCCCCTTTTGCCCTCAAGAGCCAGAGGCCTTCCTGTGAGTCACACCTGTGAGTCACACCTGTGAGTCACACCTGTGAGTCATTAGGGGGTGGAGCTGGGAGCCTAGCTCTATATAAGTCCTTGCAGAGGCTTTCCAGGCCAGTTTCCTGCCAGAGAGAAGGAGAGCAGCTTCTGGACAGCAAGTTTCCTGCCAGTTTCCTGCCAGGGAGAAGAAGGAAGCAACTTTTAAAACTTTTTAAAAAAACTGTTGGGAGAGGCTGCTTGTTGCTGAGGGGCTTGAACTTCTGACCTTCCCCTTTTGCCCTCAAGAGCCAGAGGCGCGCGCGAATTTCAGTAACCAAACAAAAATACAGCAGACCTAAAAGTACAGCTTAGCATTCTCAGCGTTAACTAAGAGTTCTTAGATTACCTAAAAGCTCTCATCATGGACACTGAGGGGACTGCAGCAGTCACTTGCAACACTTGTGCGATGTTTCTATTCTTGTCTACAGACGTGGAGAACTTCACATGCACCAAATGCAAGCTGGTAGCCCTCTTGGAGGAGAAAGTACAGCAGCTGGAGACACGGGTAGCTACACTTCAACAGATTCGGGAGCAAGAGGTTTTCCTGGACAGAACAGAACGAACACTCTTGGATGGGGACCGCACAGAGGAAGTGGCTGTGGAGGAGAGGGTCACTTCACGGACACAGGAAGTAGACAGCTGGAGGAATGTCACACACAGAACAAGAAAATCCAGGGATTCTTCCAGCAGCTTGCAGCTACAGAATCGATTTGAAGCCCTTTCCCTTATCAAGGACAATGAGGAAGAACAGCATGGACAGACTTCAGGAGTAGAGCAGGGGACCTTGAGAGGACCACCGCAAGGAACAGCAGCTGCGAAGCCTCAGCGGAGGCGTGTGGTGGTGGTGGGGGACTCCTTGCTGAGGGGTACAGAAGCAGTGGTATGTGGGCCTGACAAGATGACTCGGGAGGTGTGTTGTCTCCCTGGGGCAAAGATCTGTGATGTGACCGAGAGGCTGACAAGACTCATCAAGCCTACGGATCATTACCCCTTCCTTTTGGTCCATGTGGGAACCAATGATACTGCAAGGCACAGCTTTCCCAAGATCAGAAGAGATTATGAGGCCCTGGGGAGGAAGCTGAAAGAAATGAACGCACAGGTGGTCATCTCGTCTCTTCTGCCAGTTGAAGGGCATGGTCCAAGAAGGGAGAGGAAAATAGCCGACGTAAACAACTGGCTCCGTAGATGGTGTCGCCGAGAACAAATTGGATTCTTGGATCATGGACTGCGCTTCCATGCAGGGGGACTTCTGGCAAGAGATGGGGTGCATCTTACAACAGTTGGAAGAAACATTTTTGCCAACACTCTCAAGAATTTGATCAGGAGGGCTTTAAACTGAGTCAAATGGGGGAGGGAGACAGTATTCTGGAAGGCAAAAGGGCTGGAGAAAATAGTCAAACTGTCATAGAGGGAACAAGGCAAACAGCGCAAGGACCCAACAGTGGGAGGCAAAAAAACTTGCACAGGGAGCAAGTAAAGGGAACACATGGTCTCAGATGTCTCTACACTAATGCACAGAGCATGGGAAATAAGCAAGATGAACTAGAACTCCTTGCACTACAAAACAAATATGATATAATAGGCGTTACTGAAACCTGGTGGGACGAGTCTCATGATTGGAATGTAGGAATAGAGGGGTATAACCTTTATAGGAGAAACAGGCCAAACAGGAAAGGAGGAGGAATAGCATTATATGTCAGGGATATTTACACCAGTGAAGTGATCCATGACATCAATACTGGAAGCCAGGTGGAGAGCATCTGGATAAAAATTAAAGGGGAGGGAAACAACAGGGATTTTATTGTGGGACTCTACTACAGACCCCCAAATCAGACGGAGGAATTGGATGTTGCCTTTCTAGAACAGATGAACATACATGCAGAAAGGAGAGATGTAGTAGTGATGGGTGACTTCAACTATCCTGATATTTGCTGGCAATCTAACTCAGCCAAAACTACAAGGTCTAGCAAATTCCTTACATGCCTGGAAGACAATTTCATGGTCCAAAAGGTGGAAGAGGCAACAAGGGGGTCAGCTATTTTAGATCTGATCCTAACCAACAGAGACGACCTTGTTAATGGGGTGCAAGTGGTGGGATCCTTAGGTGAGAGTGATCATGTTCTCCTGGAGTTTGTTATACAATGGAAAGGAGAAGCCAGGCATAGTCAGACACGCATTCTTGACTTTAGGAGAGCTGATTTCAATAAACTCAGGGAAATACTGGGGATGATCCCATGGTCAAGAATACTAAAAGAGAAGGGACCTCAAGACGGTTTTGACTTTCTCAAAAGGGAGATACTGAAGGCACAATTTCAAACAGTACCATTGAGGAAGAAAAATGGGAGGTGTCTCAAGAAACCAGGATGGATGACTAAAGAACTTTCAATGGAGCTAAGTTTTAAACGGAACATGTATAGGAAATGGAAAAGGGAGGAAATCACCAAAGAAGAATTCAAACAGATAGCGAACACGTGTAGGAGTAAAGTCAGAAAAGCTAAAGTGCAGAATGAGCTCAGGCTTGCTAGGGAGGTTAAGAACAATAAAAAGGGTTTTTTTGGGTATGTCCGCAGCAAAAGGAGGAAGCAGGAAATGATAGGGCCACTACGTGGAGAAGATGGCAAAATGCTAACAGGGGACAGAGAAAAGGCAGAATTACTCAACACCTTCTTTGCCTCAGTGTTTTCAGAAAAGGAAAAGGAGGACCAACCTGAGGAAAATGGAACAGAGGACACAATAGGGGAAATCCAGCTGAAAATAAGTAAAGAGGTGGTACAGGAATACCTTCTTAATCTAAATGAATTTAAATCTCCAGGACCAGATGAACTACATCCAAGAGTATTAAAAGAGCTGGCAAATATAATCTCAGAGCCATTGGCAATAATATTTGAGAACTCCTGGAGAACAGGAGAAGTCCCAGCAGACTGGAGGAGGGCAAACGTTGTTCCCATCTTCAAAAAGGGGAAAAAAGAGGATCCCAACAACTATCGTCCAGTTAGTCTGACATCAATACCAGGGAAGATTCTAGAACAGATCATTAAACAGAGAGTCTGTGAACATTTAGAAGGCAATGCCATAATCACAAAAAGTCAGCATGGGTTTCAGAGAAACAAGTCATGCCAGACTAATCTGATCTCTTTTTTTGATAAAGTTACCAGCTTGGTAGATGAAGGGAATGCTGTGGACATTGCATACCTTGATTTCAGTAAGGCCTTTGACAAGGTTCCCCATGACATTCTTGCAAACAAGCTTGTAGAATGTGGGCTAGACAAGTTAACTGTTCAATGGATTTGTAATTGGTTGACCGGCCGAACCCAAAGGGTGCTCAGCAGTGGCTCCTCTTCGTCTTGGAAAGATGTGACCAGTGGGGTGCCACAGGGTTCTGTCCTGGGCCCAGTGCTATTCAACATCTTTATCAATGACTTAGATGAGGGAATTAGGGGCATACTTATCAAATTTGCAGATGACACCAAATTGGGAGGAGTAGCTAATACCCTAGAGGACAGGATCAAAATTCAGAATGACCTGGATAGACTGGAGAGCTGGGCCAAAGCTAACAAAATGAAATTCAATACGGAGAAATGTAAAGTACTGCATTTAGGGCGGAAAAATGAAATGCATAAATATAGGATGGGAGAGACCTGGCTGAATGAGACTATGTGCGAAAGGGATCTAGGAGTCCTAGTAGACCATAAGTTGAACATGAGCCAACAGTGTGATGCGGCAGCTAAAAAGGCCAATGCAATTTTGGGCTGTATCAATAGAAGTATAGTGTCTAGATCAAGGGAAGTAATAGTGCCACTCTATTCTGCCTTGGTCAGACCTCACTTAGAATACTGTGTCCAGTTCTGGGCACCACAATTCAGAAAGGATATTGACAAATTGGAGCGTGTCCAGAGAAGGGCAACTAAAATGGTGAAAGGTCTGGAAACAATGCCTTATGAGGAGAGACTTAGGGAGCTGGGTATGTTTAGCCTGGAAAAAAGACGGTTTAGAGGCGATATGATAGCCCTGTTTAAGTATTTGAAGGGATGTCACGCTGAGGATGGAGCAGGCTTGTTTTCTGCTGCTCCAGAGACTGGAACACGGAGCAATGGGTGCAAGCTCCAGGAACAGAGATTCCACCTCAACATGAGGAGGAACTTTTTGACAGTCAGAGCTGTTCGGCAGTGGAACACACTCCCTCGGAGCGTGGTGGGGTCTCCTTCCTTGGAGGTCTTTAAACAGAGGCTGGATGGCCATCTGTCGGGGATGCTTTGATTGTGATTTCCTGCGTGGCAGGGGGTTGGACTGGATGGCCCTCGTGGTCTCTTCCAACTCTGCAATTCTATGATTCTATGATTTACATTCTAAACTATTGGACAGGGTGGATCAAGAAAATAGACTAGAAGAAGAACAAGCAAGGTTTATATCAGGATGCTCAACAATAGACCAGGGGCTTATTTTATAGCATCTAGCAGAAAAAAATCCCCCCACTGGGTGGAACATTATATGTAGCATTTGTCAATTTTAAATCTGCCTTTGATTTAATACCCAGGGACAAACTTTGGAGGAAATTACAGGATACAACCATTGATAAAGGATTACTTTTACTTATTCATGGCCTGTACCAAAACACAAGCCTTAGAGCCAACAACATGGGTCACCTTACCAATATAATTCCTACAACTAGAGGGGTCAAGCAAGGCTATACCCTGGCACCATTACTATTCAATCTCGGTATTAATTCTTTAGCCAAATGATGCTGCACCTTTATCTTACACAGAGATAGGTCTGAGGAGATTATAAAGAAAACTGGCTTCTTACTGTCACAAAGATGCCTTAACTATTCACTATAATAAATCAAAGGTGATGATATTCTCAAAGAAAAAAATCAGGCATAAATGGCAAATAAATGGTGTACTTATTGAACAGGTTAAAGGTTTTAAATTCTTAAGATTATTGTTCTATTCTTCAGGTTCATGGAATTTGCAGCTAAAATCAGTAGTAGCAAATGCCCAAAGGCATATACAGTTGTCCCTTCATATTTGCTGGGGTCTGGTTCCAGAACTCCCTGTGGATATCAAAATCCGTGATTAACCAAATCCCATTATATGCCTCTCTCTTTCTCTTTCTCTCTGGCTTTTCTTCGCAAATGAAGATTCAGAAAGGACTCATCCCGTGCTTTCTGCAAGCATGCTGATGACTAAAAAGGCCAATCCGAGATAAACATGTCCGGTTGCAGAAAGCACAGCAGAGGGTCTCCTTTGGTGATGCTTCCAGGTTGTGATTCTTTCTGCGTTGTTGTTTCTCTTCAAGACTTGTTCAGTGTGAGTTCTCAAATAAAGCTGCAGCATTGTGGATAGTGCGTCTCCATGCCTCCCGATGTGAGGCCAGGGCAGACCATTGTTGGTGATCAATTTGGCCGAGCCTGAGATGTTGTTTCAGGGAGTCCTTATATCGCTTTTTTGGAGTGCCCCTCTTACGCTGACCCATGGCGAGTTCACCATAGAGTACAGTACTATTTTTGGGAAGCGATGGTCCTCCATCCTAGAAACATGCCCTGCCCAGCGCAGCTGTGTTCTCAATATCATGACCTCAATGCTGGTGAACCCTGCTTGCACAAGGACAGCAACATTAGTCACATAGTCAGTCCAGTGTATATTTAGGATTGTATGTATACAACGCTGATGAAAGCATTTGAGGAGTCGTAAGTGGTGGCGATAGGTGACCCATGTTTCAGACCCGTAAAGGAGAATAGACAGTACAATGGCTCTATACACATTGATTTTTGTGCTTCGCCTCAGATGTTTGTTACTCCAGACTCTTTTGTAATGTCTTCCAAATGCAAATATTTGCCTTCCAAAGGCAAATATGCCTTTGCTAATCTGTGATCGATCTCTGTTAATCTTGGCATCTGCAATGCCAAGATTATACACAATGCAATTATATGCAATGGCATAGCAAAATGGTGTCCCTTATATAAGATGACAAAATCAAATATAGATTATTATTTTTTTAAGAATATTTTCAAGCCGTGAATACCTAAATCCATGGATACCAAATCCGTGGATATGAAGAGACAACTGTACTAGGATTACACAGATTCTTTTATACCAAAGGTGGACAATTAATCCCTACTGCAATACAAGTCTGTAACCAGAGTTATCTCCATTGTACTATATGGTGCCCAAATATGTGCTTATAAAAATTACAACATATTTGAGGTCATACAAATTAAATTTATAAGAAGTATCCTGTCTGTTCCATGCTGTGTCTCTAACACAGCTCTTCAAATGGACATGGGACTAATTTCTATCAAGGCCTGGATCCTTATGAGCAACTATTGGCTGAAACTTATCTTTCTATCATATGGATTGGCCCCCGCTGACCTTAGTAGACTCATATTACTCCTCTTGGAGACAAATGCTAAACAAAAAAACTATCCTCGTGTGGATATTCTCAGATTGTTTTACTACAAATGGGATATTCAAGGGCCAAATCAGCTCTGCAGCAGCGTATATTGGATATAGAATTGCAAAAAACATTGCTGTCAAGTTAGAAAAATTCTAGTACTGGCTATTAAGGGAGCATCTTTTGAATGTCCTAAATATCTCACTGGTTTAACAGTTTCTAAATTCAGATGTGCCTTTACAGAGGCACATTTTAACGTGCTGCCATCAGCTGTATTGAATGGTAAATTTTAAAAAACTCCACATCATAAACATACTTGTCCCTGTACAAATGTAGATATAGAGACTCTTGTCCATGTTTTATTATACTGTCCATTTTATCAAGGTATCGGCTCCAACTTAATTACCACAATTTTACAAAATTATCCAGGTGGATCAGAGAGCTTTTATCTATTACTCCTCCTCAACGATTCAGATACAGAAATCACAGAAAAGGTCACCAGGTTTTGTGCCCTGCCATTATTACTTGTAGACAAATGTTACACAGTTAATGTGAAGTTGAAGGCTTTCATGGCCGGCATCCATAGATTTTCCTTGAGTTTTTTCCGGACTGTGAGGCCGTGTTCTGGAATAGTTTATTTCTGACGTTTCGCCTGCATCTGTGGCTGGCATCTTCAGAGAATGGTTGGGTAGGAGTGTGTCTGGGGTTTATGTGCTGTGAACCCCTGTAGGGGAGTATATGTAAATTTGTGTAATTGAATGGTTAGTTTCTGGGTATAGAAATGCAAGGCTCGTTAGTGTCTATTTGGCTACTGGTTAGTTGGTGGCCTATTATCTGCTGGGAATCCCCCTGTCCCTGGGTGGAATTCCGTTACATGGTTACACGGTTAAATAAATACAGGAATTTTAGATTTGGATTGCTTAAATTGCTTATTTAATTTTTTAAAATTATATTTACCACTTAATCCCTGCAAATTAGTCATAATTGTATTAGTTATAATTCTGATATATGTATGTATTATGAATTCTAGTGGCAGTGTGTGTATGTGTATCTTGGTTTATAGTTTGGTCTATGACCGTAAATAAAATGATGATGATGTAGAACCACCATGGAGCACAACCACTATGTGAGTGTAGATTTATATTATGCAAGTATGTTGTATAGAGCCAGAGTGATGTAGTGGTCTGAATGTTGGACTAGGACTCTGGAGAGACCAGAGTTCAAATCGCTGCTCAGCCATGGAAACCCACTGGGTGACCTTGGGCTAGTCACACACTCTCAGCCTCAGAGGAGGATCAAGGCCAACCTCTTCTAAACAAATCTGGCCAAGAAAACTCTGTGATAGGTTCATTTTAGCATTGCTATTAAGTCAGAAATTACTTGGAAATCACGCAATAACAAACATGAAATAGGTTCTTATGTACCTATTGCATGAAATAATTTAATGATATATTTGCCATAAGCAATTTCCATGCAAAGTACAAAGTGTTGGTTGCTACCTTTGAAGCCCTACGTGGTTTTAGTTCAGGTTACCTAGGGGATTGCCTTTTCCCATATAATCCACTGCATACACTCTGGTCTTCCGGGAGACCTTTACTTCAGTCAGCCAGCACTAGGCTGGCAGATGTTAACCAGAGGACTTTTTCTTCAGCTGCCCCCAAATTGTGGAATGACCTGCCAAAAGAGATTCAACAGTTGGATATGCTGTCTGAGTTTTAAACAGCATTAAAGAGCAATATCTTCTAGCAGGCATATCCAGATGATTTTTATTCAAATACATAGCTGTGTTAGTCTGGAATATCTGTATGTGAAAGGATCTTGTAGCACCTTTGAGACTAACTGAGAGAAAGAAGCTGTAACATGAGCTTTTGTAGACTTAGGGCTCATCTACAAACCAGCCAGGATATGGCTATGGAGGTGGCCCATTCCTAGCCCCATTACCTGGAGAAAATGGGCCGGAGCCTACACAGGAACTCCAGCCTGGCACTGCAGTCACGGCAGCTGCCGCCATTTCCCCTCCTCTGCTGAATCCGGGCAGCCGGCTGCACCATGTGACAAGTCCCCTGCATGTGACCAGCCTTGATCACAGGCTGCAGGCCTGCTGCCCAGACCCAAACGAGGAAGGATAACCGGCAGCGGCAGCGAGGGCTGGCTTCCAGGATGGACTCTCATGGACAGGCAGGGCCCAATCCATCCCAACCCGGAGGAAACCGGGTAGTATTTTAAAATGCAGTATAGGGCCCTATTCCCAGCTTGCCCGCATCTCTGCCCTGAATTTGCCCTGGAGATGGTGAGGACTACCTAAGGGGTCCTGCATCATTTGGACTGCAGGGCTCTGCGACATGGGCAAGCCAGTGTATTTGGCCAGTGTAGACAAGCCACCTAAACAATAGGAACAACTTCCTGACAGTAAGAGCTGTTCAGCAGTGGAATGCACTGCCTTGGAGTGTGGTGGAGTCTCCTTCTTTGGAGGTTTTTAAGCAGAGGCTGGATGGCCATCTGTCAGGAGCGCTTTGATTGTGCATTACTGCCCTGGTGGCGCAGTAAGCTAATGCAGCCAAAACTGCAGCCAACAACTCATGTTAGATCTTGAGGTCATAGGTTCGATTCCAGGGCCCCCCAGGTCGACTCAGCCTTCCATAAAAAAATTGGTAAAATGAGTACCAGCACACTAAGAGCTGGGGCGGCATGCTGTGAAACTACTAATATGGTTTCCAATAAGAAAAACAACAGCAGCAGTCACTTATTTAATGTACAATGCATTCTAGGAAAAAAAAGAGTCACTTCTGCACACCAGCAGCACCATCTACTAGCACTTACATTATCTGTTTTGTGCAATTGTCTATAACTATTTGTAATGTATAACTGCTGTACTATGTTTGTACTGATTTCTGATCTGTGTAACATTGTATAACTTGCTGAACTGTATTAAAAATTGTAAGTGATGAACTGTACTGTATTACTGTGTGTATTGCAATGTATGTACCCCGCCCCGATCCTAAGGGGAGAGGTGGGTAATAAATAACTCAGTATTATTATTATTATTATTATTATTATTATTCCTGCATGGCAGAATGGAGTTGGACTGGATGTGAGACGGATGGCCCTTGTGGTCTATTTCAACTCTATGATTCTAAGCCCTTAATCTACAAACTTTATCAGACATGGCAAAAATCACACAATTACAACGTTACAATAGCATGAATGGTTTCCGCTATCGCACAACGTTGTCATGTTTACATGGTCAAAATGTGCTCCAGCTGCAAATAAGGTGTTGCTTTTAATTGATAGGACAAGTCAATAGCTCTCAATATCGCTTTTTTCATGATATTGAAGAGTGTGCGAAAATGTCCCACTGTAATTGCAAGATTACAGAGTGAATGGGTGGTCCTCTTCCCCCACCCCACCCCGTTCCCAGCGAGAAAATGTCCGGATGAGAACGTGAAAACTATCCACAGGATGCTCTTTTTATGAATTGCCCCAGTTTATTTGCACGTTTTTTCAGTTTGTTTAAGTGTTTGTTTATTCATCTATTTTGCAAATTAAGGGTTTTTTGGTGTTTTTAAGCATGCTAGTGTATTCTCACAAGAACCGCCGAAATCTTGCCCAGAAGTAAAATCCCATTCTTCAAGTTTTAGTGGTGGTCATGCGATAATTCCATGGTGGTTCTTTTGCATGATTACAACGACATGCAATAAATGTAATAATGTCACTATGTTTCTGCTTTGCTCATTCACGAAATTACAGTGTTTTTAGACGCTTGTCTGATAAAAGCCCTCCTTGATTCTTCAGATGCATGGAGTCAGATCCAGATGGTTTGTAAATTATGAGTTTTTAAAGTATGAGTTTTTTGTTTTTAATATGTATGCTTTTTAAACTGATGCTAATCCTTTTTTAAATGATTACAGTAGGACCCCTGCATCTGTGGGGGATTGGTTCCAGGACCCACCATGGATGGTGAAGTCCACAGATAATAGCGAAAACTGCCACCACCGCGCTGGAAACCCCCCCCCCCTGCAAGGTCACCTCCTCCCTCCCTCCCACCCTCCCCTGCCCGCCAGCTGCGCTGTGCCGGAATCCCCCCCAGCAAGGTCTCCTCCTCCTTCCTTCCCCCGCCTGCCTGCCCGCCGCAACCTCCCGTGAGCTTGCCTCCTCCCTCCCTCCTCCTTCTGCCCATCCACCCCCACTGTCGCCATCTGCGGGTAATTACATCCGAAGATGGCGAATCAGCAGATGCGGGGGTGCTACTGTATGCATTTTTAATTGGTGTTGATGTTTTTAACTGTGTTATGTATCTATTTGTTCTGTATTTTAATCTGTTGTCCCCTCCACAATCCATAGGGAGATGCTTGTGGTGGTAGTGATGATGATGATGACAACAACAATGATGATTTGGAACCAACCTGAAGGTACACAAAAACAGCAACAAAAATAATAAACCTTCACATAATGAGTTATTAATGGCTCAATGGAAAAAGCTGAATGGCAACATTTGCACAATTGAACCAAGATATCAAATATACAAATAAATAATAAGAATGCCATACTTTTAGAGCCAGCATGGTGTAGAAGTCTGAGTGTTGGACTAGGACTCTGGGAGACTGTGGTCAAGTCACACTCTCTCAGCCTCAGAGGACTGCAATGGCAAACCTGAACAAATCTTGCTGAAAAAACTCTGTGATAGATTTGTCGTAGGATCCCCATTAAGTCAGAAATAACTGGAAGGTGCAATAACAAAGATGACCTAGGATCTCATCTACCTATTTGCCATCACACACACTCACACACAAGCATCCTTCCTTAAGCAGAGAAATGCAACTTCCAAGAAGAAAGGAAACCAAATGGTTTTACACATTATCAGCACATTTGCAAATGCCATTAAAAGCCCAGTTTCCTCCCTGAATTAGGCCATTAAGATTTCATGCTTGAAATTTATTCCACACATTTTTGCAAATAAAATTAGAAAATGAACCACAGTCAGTGCTCCATCTTTCTTGAAGAGGAGAAAAGAGATGCATTTGTGTGGGGGGTAGGTTTGCTGTGGCCTGCCATTCCTTTTCTGCACGCACTCCCCGCCCGCTGCAGACAATGCCATTGTATCGTGGAGTCCTTAATTGTCGCACAGAGTGTCCTAGACAATAGCCACTTCTCTGGCAGATCAAAGGACTATAATTGCAGTGGGCAAGGGGGAATGAAATGGCTGGCACTAGCGTGGGGGCAAAGGGGAAGATGAAAGCACCGGCATGCTGATGCTGCTTGGCAATTGTGTGTGTGTCTCTCTCTCACACACACACACACAAGCGTGCACACACTCCTGCCTCTGGGTGACCAGGCAGCCAAGGGGGTTGTAGACCCCTTGGTGTTTCAAGGACTAGGTTCCTAAAGTGTCTGCTGGCTACTCCAGTGCCAACACGGCAAAGAATTGGCTGTGATGCCCAACACGATTCCCCAGGCCAAGAACAATAGCCTAACCTCTTAGTGTATCTGTCCTACACAATTACAGAACTTTGGCACCACTTTAACCAATGTGGCCGCATGTTGTGGCGTATACAGATTTGGCCCAGGCCATTTAAAGGACTGTGTCACCCTATATGATCCTGGGAGAGATCTAAGATTTTCAGGGGAGGCCCTTCTCTCTGTCTCAGGCTCATCTGGTGGGAACATGGAAGACGGCCTTCTCCATGGCTGTTCCCAGACTATGGAACTCCTTCCCTAGGGAGGCCATGATGGCCACATCCTTCATCTCCTTCTGACAGCAAATGAAAACATTCTTCTTCTATCAGGCTTTTAGAAGTTGGCTGGGATGTGGTTTTAACAGTGTGCTGTGCAGTTTTGTTGGTTTTTAATATGCCCTTTTACTGAATTTTAACAGTTTTAACTTCACAGATTGTTTAGCTGGTTTTTTTAAAAAAAATCTTTAATATTTATACTTTTTTACCAATGTTTTTGCATAGTTTTTTATCTGTACTGTTTTTAATGAGTTGTAAGCTGCTTGGAGTCCCCTTATTGGGGGAAAAGGTGGGATATAAGTGAATAAACACAATCAATCAATCCTAGGATTTGTAGTTTAATGAGGTACCATTCTAAGTTTAGTGAAGATTCCAAAGCATGCAGCTATGGCCAGAATAATAGAATCATATACCCATAGAGTTGGAAGAGACCATGAGGACCATACAGTCCAACCCCCTGCCATGCAGGAATATACAATCAAAGCACTCCTGATAGATGACCAGCCTCTGTTTAAAAACTCCCTAAGAAGGAGACCCCACCCCATTCCAAGGCAGTGCATTCCAGTGTCTAACAGCTCTTACTCTCAGCAAGTTCTTCCTAATGTTTAGGTGGAATCTCTTTTCCTGTAGTTTGAGTCCATTGCTCCGTGTCCTAGTCTCTGGAGCAGCATAAAACAAGCTTGCTCCACCTTCAGCATGACATCCCTTCAAATATTTAAACATGGCTGTCATGTCACCTCTTAAACTTCTCTTCTCCAGGCTAAACATACCTCTCCCTAGTGGTGAGAGGGCTAAATTCAGCTGGCTGGGATATCTTGATTACACCTGGGAAGCTGGCATGAGAAAAGAGAAGGGTGAAAGCCTTATCTCTGTGAGAGAGTGAGGGAATGTGTGGGGGAATCACTGTCTCTGTGCTATTCTGTTAGACATACTTTGAGACTATATAGTTCTGTCTGGGCATTGCAGTGAAGAGACTGTACTGTACTTTATGCTGTGATATGGTGTCTGTATAAGAGGAGTCTCATTGTAAATATTACCATAATATGTTCTAGTAAAAAGAAGTAGTTTAGACACATGCCTGTGTCTTTGTGCTCATTTCTTCACATGATGTATCAACCCTGCTACAACTTTTGTTGCTTGGATCTCTTGATATGCTCAGAGGTACCAGTGCACACACTCTCTCTCTCTGGCTTTTCTTCACAAACAAAGATTCAGGAAGAACTCATCCTGCGCTTTCTGCAAGGGTGCTGATGACTAAAAAGGCCAATCCGAGATAAACAAGTCCGGTTGCAGAAAGCATAGCAGAAGGTCTCCTTGGGCGATGTTTTTGAGTTGTGATTCTTTCTGCGTTCGGTGTGAGTTCTCAAATAAGGCTGCAACATTGTGGATAGTGTGTCTCCATGCCATTGTTGGTGATCAATTTGGCCGAGCCTGAGATGTTGTTTCAGGCAGTCCTTTAATTGATTTTTTGGAGCGCCTCTGTTACGCTGACCCATGGCGAGTTCACCGTAGAGTACTATTTTGGGGAGGTGATGTAAACTAAATCTTCATCTTAAGTTCAAACCTAAGAGGGGTGGCATCTTAAAGAGGAGACTCCAAGCCAACAATCTTCAACAAGCTACCAGTGCACTACTGTGTCAATTATTACTTACTTATTTACTTACTTACTTGACCACCTTCTTCCATAAAATCCACCGGATCCACAGGATCTCTGGGGGACATTAATTTCAGTCAGTCAAAACTAGACTGACAACTTGACACCTAGAGGACATTTTCTTTGGTCTCCCCAAGTTTGTAGAGTACCTGCCAGAAGAGATTTGTCAGCTAGATATGCTCCCTGAGTTTAAAACAGCACTAAAGACCAGTCTCTTCCAGCCGGCCTACTTGGATGATTTTTACAGTATTACGGGTTGTTTTAATATGTGTTGGCATATCATTATCATTATTATTTTTCCTTACATGCCTCTCCCTATGGATCAAGTTGGGTAGTAATAACAACAAACTAGACTAATTAAAAGAGCATAGAAAACCAAGGAGGAAATGGGAGGAAGAGAGAGAAACCAGAACATTTGAGAAGCAGCGAAAACAGTGGAATGACAGAAGATTAACTGGGACTGTTTCTGCCAAATCAGGATGGTTGGAGGGTGTCGGGTTGAGGGCCATAAAATCCAGCCTTAAAGGACTACATATGCCCCCAGGCCTTTACTTTGTCCACCTTTTGGGTACATTGCTTTGGTGCAGTGTAAATATCCGCAGTTGGAGGTACATTATGGAACTCCCACACTGAATTTTAGCTAGGTATAAGGACCCATGGTTAATGTGCATGGCTGACAACCAATTGTGCAATTGAAACGCACAGTGCTCAATGTGCAAAAGCAATGTATAGATGTAATGTGCATTCACATATTACTCTGTGTCCTTTAATACGCTACTACATATGCAATAGTCCCAGAAGCACAACTCTACAATATGCCGCTGTCAACTGGATATGACTGTTGCACCAGGTACAAAAACCCCACTCTGCCTACGTACTGCAACTTACACCTGTACATGTCACTCATAGGATGTCAGCCATTAGAGCTGCTGGTTCAGGATCATCCCAGGCCCTGAGAATTCTGGGCCAAAACCTGATACCTAGGGAAGGTCCTTAGTGATGCCATTAAGCTTTATTTATTAAGTGCTGGCTACAGATGTGTACAACTTCTCATTTTCTCACACACAGAAATAACATTTTCCTGTTTGAAAATTAGTACAGAAATCTTATCTAAAAGAGGGGATTATTCCTTCTCACTTTCCTTAGGAAGATGGGATAAGGAATCTTATCTAAAAGAGGGGATTATTCCTTCTCACTTTCCTTAGGAAGATGGGATAAGGAATCTTTAATCTAGTCTACTTGCTTCTAGCCAGAAGGTGGATCCAGAGCAGAGTGGAGGGTGAGCCCTAGTATTACAATGAGTGGAAGGGAAGAAGGACACTAACCAGATAAACCCATAGATCCCCTAGAGAGTCTGTGTGAGTTGTAACAGGGAATGAATGCAAAATTTTAGCAAGCTGCTGCTCTATTAGGTGAGCTGGAGATCTGCATCCAGCCCTTTCCTCTTGGCTGGAGTTGAGCCCACTGAAACTGGAGAATTTGCACTCTTGTTTCCCATCTGGAGAAGACCCATGAAAATTGGGAGACTTGGGGCCAGGCTGTGAAATCTGGAAACCCTACCAGCCATGGCCTTCCACCAAACCTTAACCGAATCTCTTTTTTTTTTTTAAACAAAAGCAATGTCGTTGGTTACCTTTCTTAAAACACACAAACGTATATAGTAAACGTGAACAATTGCTTTAGCAGTCCTTGTCAGATGCCCCAAACTGCATTCCGTTGCCCCAAATGACAGGCCTACCCTCTTAGCTCACATCAAGCTTCCCTCCAACAAGACCCCCCCCCCCTTGCTGACAGGCCTGCTCCACTCCGCCATGGTGCCCCCTCTTCATTTCCCTAATTGGCAAGTTTCTCAGAGGCTCCGGCCTGGTCCTGTGGGTGAGATCATTCTTCCCGAGGCGATCCCACCCTTTGCGGTTTGCACCAGCGGGCCCCCTGCCCAGGCCCCGGCAGGGCTCCTGCTCCCAGTTCAAGGGGGAAGGTGGGCACTGTGCAGCCCCAGCTGCAGGCAGTGTATCGGGTTGAGTCATGGCTCTTTGTCCGGTAATTGGTGTGAGCAGCAGAGCTTGGCAAGTGTGGGTCCAGCCCTGGGAACAGCAGCAGGGAGGGGTGGACAAGGGTGAGAAGACAATGGCGGCAAGTTCTGAAAAACAGCAGCCCACAACAATGGGCCTTGGGAGGCAGCCAAATTTGCAGGCTTCAAAGCAGGGAAGGGGAGACCGGGCAGCAGCTGAGGCACAAGACATGGAACATCTATCTAATCTGCCAAGGAACAGAGAGCCCCAAGGAGCCATAGATACCACCCACACAACCATGTGGGGGAGCAGGAAGATTTGGTGCCACCTGCAGGTCAACTGGGATGTCTTCATCTCCTGCCATTGACACAACGGCACAGGTGGTGAGGCAGCATCAGACAAAATGCACTGACCTTGCTTTGTGTTCTTTTTTTTCCTTGATGGAATGAAGACCGTGTGAGGTTTTCCACTAATATTTCTTATGTCACATTCTCTGATGCTCAAAGCATAGAACCATAGAATCATAGAGTTGGAAGAGACCACAAGGGCCATCTAGTCCAACCCCCTGCTGTGCAGGAATACACAATCAAAGCATTCCCAACAGATGGCCATCCAGCCTCTTCTTAAAAACCTCCAAAGAAGGAGAGTCCACCACACTCCCAGGCAGTGTATTCCACTGTGTAGATTTTCCTTGGGTTTTTTCCAAGCTGTGAGGCCGTGTTCTGGAATAGTTTCTTTCTGACGTTTTGCCTGCATCTGTGGCTGGCATCCTCTCTAAGGATGCCAGCCACAGATGCAGGCAAAAAGTCAGAAAGAAACTATTCCAGAACACAGCCTCACAGCCTGGAAAAAAACAAGGAAAATCTATGGATGCTGGCCATGAAAGCCTTCGACTTCACATTCCACTGTGTATTTGTGTAATACCAATTTTTTAAAAAAGATTTAGGACTTTATCAGACCGCCCCCTAAACCCGTTCTTTTGCCAGCATAATTTCTGCCGTTTTTATGCCGGCAAAAGAACTCCTCATTCCACACTTACCTTCCATCCACACAAAAAGTCTTCCCCAGCAATGAATGAGGAGTGAACGGAGCTCTGTTCACTTCCTCTATTGAAATCTCATGGATTCTCACGAGAATATATAGCACGGGAAATTCAAAAATGAAAGCAAAAAGAACAAAGTAAAAGTTACACAAAGCACATAAGCACACTATAAAAGTCCTAAGTAAACTTGGGAGGGTAATAAAAAGTGTTTCACCTACCTGGATGTCATGATCTCACCTGGAAGTGTTCTGGCCGGACTGAATATTGGCTGTAATGACAAGAGGACATTGACGCAAGGTTTCATACACCAGCAATGCTAGCAAAAAATGACCAAAGCCAATCTATTGACAGCTTGGGCCATCAATAAAATAGATCGGCTTATGGCCAGTACATAAATCCAAAAGGGCAACATCATCTGATATGTGCGTCCTTTCTCATTTATGTGGCATTATTATGATGCCATTTTTCATGTGTCTGATAAAGTCCCTATTAAACAGAAGTTGAACGTTAGGAAGAACTTCCTGACAGTAAGAGCTGTTCAGCAGTGGAATGCACTGCCTCAGAGTGTGGTGGAGTCTCCTTCTTTGGAGGTTTTTAAAGAGAGGCTGGACGGCCATCTGTTGGGAATGCTTTGATTGTGTATTCCTGCATGGCAGGAGGCTGGACTAGATGGTCCTTGTGGTATCTTCCAACTCTATGGTTCTAATCCATCCCTATTCTTTCCCTGTTACTTCTACCTCTATTGCCAAATTTTCTGTTAAAGAAGTGATGTCCATGAAAACCTCGACTTCTTTAACTGCAGTATACCTGTACCATATTTGAACTGTATCCTTTAGAGGCAAATTCCTGGAAGTACTGTACTGTACTTTTGTCCAACATGATGCAATGCCAGGATATTCCTCTAGGTGGAACCCTCTCCCTGCTATATCCCAATAAGGTGCTCAAGCAGAAGCCCCTCTTAGGACATTTATCACACGAGTCAAATATGGCGTCATAACAATGCCACAAAACGGTGAAAGGGCGCACAGATCAGATGACGTTGCCTGTTCGCAATTGTATTCTGCCCCAAACCTGTATCTTTTTATTGATGGCTTGTCCCCCGTGGCACTTTTGTGCCGGCACTGCCAGAATATGGAACATCGTGGGGTGGGGTGGGGGGGTTCTCGTACTAAGCCTGACAATAGCTGGACTGGCCAAAACACTTCCGGGTGAGATCGCGAAATCCAGGTAGGTGACACACTTTTTAAAACTTTCCCTGAAGTTTTAAAGTGTGTTTAGGTGTTTTGTGTAATTTTATGATATTTATTTTTTCTTTTACTTTTGAATTTCCCGTGTGATTAAATTGTGCAGGATTTCAAAGGAGGAAGTGAATGGGGCTTTGTTCACTTCCTCCTTCAGTGCCAGGGAAGCCTTTGCTAGGAGCAAAAGGTAAGTGTGGTTGGGGACGTTTTTTGCCAGCAAAATAATGGATTTTTTATGCCAGTGAAAGAACATCTTTAGTGGGTAGTCTGATAAAGTCCTTAATCCTGTAGTAGCCTTATCATTTGCTGCTCCATAGTTCTCACTGTAGTTTTGACCCTTTTGTTTGGGGCTGGAAGGATGCTGTTGAAAAGCATGAAATTCAACATCTTTATCAATGACTTGGATGATGGAATTAGGGGCATACTTATCAAATTTGCAGACACCAAATTAGGAGGAATAGCTAATACCCTAGAGGACAAGATCAAAATTCAAAATGACCTGGATAGACTGGAGAGCTGGGCCAAAGCTAACAAAATGAAATTCAATACGGAGAAATGTAAGGTACTGCATTTAGGGCGGAAAAATGAAATGCATAAATATAGGATGGGAGAGACCTGGCTGAATGAGACTACGTGCGAAAGGGATCTAGGAGTCCTAGTAGACCACAAGTTGAACATGAGTCAACAGCGTGATGCAGCTAAATAGGCCAATGCGATTTTGGGCTGCATCAATAGAAGTATAGTGTCTAGATCAAGGGAAGTAATCTCTCTCTCTTTGGCTTTTCTTCGCAAACGAATATTCAGGAAGGACTCATCCCGCGTTTTCTGCAAGCGCGCTGATGACTAAAAAGGCCAATCCGAGATAGACGAGTCCGGTTGCAGAAAGCACAGCAGGAGGTTTCCTCAGGTGATGTTACCGGGTTGTGATTCTTTCTGCGTTGCCGTTTCTCTTCAAGACTTGTTCGACGTGAGTTCTCAAATAAGGCTGCAGCATTCTGGATAGTGCGTCTCCATGCCTCCTGATGTGAGGCCAGGGCGGACCATTGTTGGTGATCAATTTGGCCGAGCCTGAGATGTTGTTTCAGGGAGTCCTTGTATCGCTTTTTTGGAGCACCCCTCTTACGCTGACCCGTGGCGAGTTCACCGTAGAGTACTATTTTTGGGAGGCGATGGTCCTCCATCCTAGACACATGCCCTGCCCAGCGCAGCTGTGTTCTCAATATCATGGCCTCAATGCTGGTGATCCCTGCTTGCTCAAGGACAGCAACATTCGTCACATAGTCAGTACAGTGTATATTTAGGATTGTGCATAAACAGCGCTGGTGGAAGCGTTCGAGGAGTCGTAAGTGGTGGCGATAGGTGACCCATGTTTCAGATCCAGGTCTGGAAACCATGCCTTATGAGGAAAGACTTAGGGAGCTGGGTATGTTTAGCCTGGAAAAAAGACGGTTAAGGGGTGATATGATAGCCCTGTTTAAGTATTTGAAGGGTGTCACATTGAGGATGGAGCAAGCTTGTTTTCTGCTGCTCCAGAGACTGGAACACGGAACAATGGATGCAAGCTCCAGGAACAGAGATTCCACCTCAACATTAGGAGGAACTTTTTGACAGTAAGAGCTGTTCGGAAGTGGAACACACTCCCTCGGAGCGTGGTGGGGTCTCCTTCCTTGGAGGTCTTTAAACAGCGGCTGGATGGCCATGTGTCAGGGATGCTTTGATCCTGATTTCCTGCATGGCAGGGGGTTGGACTGGATGGCCCTTGTGGTCTCTTCCAGCTCTACCATTCTATGATTCTATGATTCTATGCATTTTGTATCCAGGGGGAATGAAGTGGGTGGGAGCCAGTACAAATTACTGAGGTCTAGAAGTGGACCCAGCGCCAGAGTATTCTGCATATATTTTTGTCTTTCTCTATAGTGTTATTATTTTGTGACTGTTTGGGGTTTTTTATATCCATTGTAAACTCAATGAATTTTAAAGATAATAATAATGATATACAAAATCTGGTGGCCCCCACCCATCATACAGATCTGCTGCTGGTAAACAGCTGCAGGGGGGGTGTCTGAATTTCCCCCCACTGGGGATCTATTGGCACACACTGTACCTTTATCTGTGATAACTAGATAACATTTAGACCTTCCTCTACCCTGATTGGCACATATTCCACAAGTCTTTGCTGTTGTTGACCAGTACGAAACTGAATAACCAGCACAGATCATGGTAATTGCCAGGAACTCTGGAACTGTTTTTAACATTTTTATCATTAACAAGAAGGTTGCTATTAGTTTTGACTACTTGCAGGTATTATTTTTCCCACTCATTATTATCACTTAAACATCCTTAAATGTGCAAACTCTTCTAAGCACAATGTGTAGGTATAAGTGCCCTCCATGTTTTCAGTGTCTCTTACTCCCAAGTAAGGTTGCACAGGATATATTCCTGGCAGTCTTTATTGTTCCTGGGAGGGCTCAAAAGTCGTAATATTTCTTAGTGCTTGATCCTCTAACTTCTGATTGATAATTCCAGAGGAAGCTCAATTCATAGGAGTCTTTGTGGTCCAGTTTTGTAAGATCAAAAGGCAAGTTTCTAGTTCTTAGTGCTATAGGAAAAACTGGACTGTTTTGCTAAACATGTAACAGCCAACAGAACATTGGACATGTTCTCATGCCGTCCTTTTTCACTGCAGCCCTTAGCGGAATGGTTGTTTACACTGCCAATAATGCGCTACATTGCAAATATACCGGCAAAAGAAGCAACATCCCTTGCCACGCTATATTTGGGTGTTTTACCTTCCCCCCTTCTGAATGAGGTGATGCTGTGGTGCGATCCGTGGGAACAATGAGCTATCTTTGCGGTATATTTAGAGGAATATTTGCCAGTATAAACAGGCCCTGGGAGATTGGCAAGAAACGTCCAGTTTTGTAAGCATTGGCTTCATATGTATTTGCAGTGCTTTTTCAATCCATTTCTAGATCTTGATCTGCAGAGCTAAAGACATCTTGGCATCCAGCCACTCTAACAACAGCATTGTATTAAGAGGATGTCGGACTAGTTAAGTGATTAAATAGATGATGTCACTGGAACAGAATGGACTGGCTGTATTAACCACCGCCTTGCTGCGTGGTCTTTCCAGAGCAAGGAGGCAGAGAGTCTGTGCCAGAAGACGAAAGGCTGCAAAAATTCATCATAGCCTTTGTCAGTACAAGATGAATGAGGTGCTGAATATGTTGAAAATGGAAAATGCAAAGGCTTCTGTGTGACCATAACATACTATTTTTAACATTGGTGTTGCCTCCAAGCTGGACTCTTCTCAATCGCCATTGATTTTCTATTTAGCCTACTATATTAGATCACCGAGGGCTTGTTAAATGCCCAGCAAATACATTCTGTGTGTGTGAGAGAAAGAGAGGAGGGGGGTTGACACCCGTGTCCATGGTGGATATGTTCCAAGACACACACACATACACCATGGATACCTGAAACTGATGGATAATAGGGAACTCTATTATTTTCAATGAGATGAACTCCAGAAGTTGACCATAGAATCGTATTGAAGGACCTAAGAATGCATAAAGAGAACACAATTTTTGGATGTGGATAAGTGAGACCATGGATACTGAATCCATGGATACAAGGATCGACCTGCAGATGCACACATACATACAGGTTGAGTATCTCTTATCTGGAATTCTAAAATACTCCAAAATCGTCCACATGGGTGGCTGACATAGTGACACCTTTGCTTTCTGATGATTCAATGTACACAAACTTTGTCTCCTGCACAAAATTATTAAAAATATTGTGTAAGAAATTACCTTACGGCTATGTGTATAAGATGTATATAAAATATAAATGAACTTTGCGTTTAGACTTGGGTCCCCTCCCCAAGCTATCTCATTATGTATATACAAGTATTCCAAAATAAAGAAAAATCTAATAAAAAATGCCAAATTAGAGGACAGTTGTCAATGGCAGAATGAGCTCCTGCAGATTTGAAGGCACCTGATCCCTTCTGACCATGGAAGTTAAACAGGGTCAGCCCTCCACAGTACTTGGAAGGGAAACCTACAGGAAATACCAGGTATCCAAAAAAGTAACCTGTGGGCTAGACAATGCAACTGTTAGGTGGATTTGTAATTGGTTGACTGACCGAATCCAAAGGGTAGTCACCAATGGCTCCTCTTCATCCTGGAGAGAAGTGACTAGTGGGGTGCCACAGGGGTCTGTCCTGGGCCCAGTGCTATTCAGCATCTTTATCAATGACGTGGATGAGGGAATAGAGGGTATGCTTATCAAGTTTGCAGATGACACCAAATTAGGAAGGGTAGCTAATACCCCAGAGGCCAGGATCAGAATTCAAAATGACCTCAACAGATTAGAAAGCTGGGCCAATATTAACAAAATGAATTTCAAGAGGGAGAAATGTAGGATACTACACTTGGGCAGTAAAACTGAAATGCACAGATATAGGATGGGTGACACATGGCCTGAGGCAGTACATGCGAAAAGGATCTAAGAGTCTTAGTGAACCACAAGCTGAATATGAGTCAGCAGTGTCTATATCAAGGGAAGTCATAGTGCCACTGTATTGTGCTTTGGTCAGACCTCACTTGTAATACTGCGTCCAGTTCTGGGCACCACAATTCAGGAAGGATATTGAGAAGCTGGAACATGTCCAGAGGAGGGTGACCAGAATGGTAGGAGGTCTGTAACCCATGCCCTATGAGGAGTAGCTTAGGAAGCTGGGTATATTAAGTCTGGAGAAGGGAAGGTTAAGAGGGGACATGATAGCCATCTTTAAATATTTGAAGGGATGTCATACTGAGGATGGAGCAAGCTTGCTTTCTGCTGCTCCAGAGACTAGGACACGGAGCAATCGATTCAAACTACAGGAAAAGAGATTCCACCTAAACATTAGGAAGAACCTACTAGTTGTAAGAGTTTTTTGATGGTGGAAAACATTGCCTCAGAGTGTAGTGGGGTCTGCTTCATTGGAGGTTTTTGAACAGAGGCTGGATGGCCATCTGTCAGGAGTGCCTTGATTGTGTATTCCTGCAAGACAAGGGGTTGAACTGGATGGCCCTCATGGTCTCACCTAACTCTATGATTCTATAAGAAACCACCTTTGAGTACTCCTTGTCTAAGAAAACCCTATGAAATTTGTGAGGACATCATAAGTTGACAGGCATCCTGAAGGCACATATACAGAAAGAGATTTTATTTTTTAAAAAAAATAGCAGCATTTTGATCTGGTGTTGATGGACCGTAACTCCCATCAGCCCTAACCAGCATAGCCAATGGAGAAGGATTGTGGGAGATGCAATCCAACAACATCTGGAAGGCTTTGAGTTGCCCAGTTTTGGACTCTAGGAGACCAGAGTTCAAATTCCCTGTCAGCCATGGAAACCACCTGGGTGACCTTGGGCAAATCACACTTTCTCAGCCTCAGAGGAAGGCAATGGCAAGCCTCAGCTAAGGAAATCTGGGCAAGAAAACCCTATGATGTCATTGCCATAAGTTGGAGTTGACACAAAAGCACATAACAACAAAGTTTCATAGAAACATGAGGATGCTTATGATCATGTATAAACATAAACTCCATTATTGCTTTTTGACAAAATGAAAAAGATTGCCATGAGAATATTGAACAGAACTGTTTGGAAGAGATAATTCAACTGACATAAACTGTTTATCAGCAAAATATTCATATTATGTAAAGGTTTTCCGATGAAGAAAGTGAAATATAACGCTAGCTGGAAAGATCCACTCTCAGACGTTTGCTTAGATTTCATATTATCTCAGATTGTGAAGAAGGAACTTAGTGGAACACACTAACTGCAGGTTAACGGTAAATCTTACCTTGTTTAGCACTGAATGGCCTGACCTTTCTGTCTTTGCTGATTTCTGATGGTCCAGCACCAAAGCCAGACTTACCAGAGAAAAATAACTAAGCCTTGAAAGAAGTCCAGTGTGTCAATGGTTGAACAAGTTAATCTTTCTTGAACTTAGCAAGATAATGTACTTTAAACACCCACATGAGGATATTTAAAACTACCCTTTACAATGACTGGAATCCTCTTTTTATGACAGCCAAGCAGTAGATTTTTTACACACACTGGTTCAGATAAGTTAACTGTACTTCAATTACATCAAATCTTCAAGCATGAAAAGCATACCCTCTGACCGTCCCGATTTGGCAGTCCCTGTTAATCCTCTCTCATCCCACTTTCTAAACTGCTTTTAAAATGTCCCCATTTCTCTTTCCTCACCTCACTTTCCCCCGTTGTCCTCAGCTTACTTCAGTTGCTGCAAACTGAATTCAAATTGTGAAAGCAGTTTCTTGGGGGAAGAGGAGGTGTGGTGGTGTCTTATCCTTCCCAGTATGCTCAGGCAAAAGCCAACTGCTGCAGCCTCTCCTAGCACATCTTTTCTTCCTCATTAATACTTTTGGCCATCTTGACCACAGTCTGACATTACTTGGACAAATGAGGCCCAATTTTGTTGGAGAGTATGGAGAAGGCTGCAATGTAAGTCTCAATGAACCCAGGAAGACTTACCTCTGCGCAGGCATGCACAGAACTATGCTACAAGATTTTGAGGTTTAATTATATCCAACATTAAATACAAAGGCCCAAATCCAGTTAGTCTTTCCACTTACAGTGTTGGAATCAATTGCTAAATCAACACTTATGTAAACCCAGATTGATTCAGTGGGTCTACTCCAGCTGCCACAGTTCAATTTGTTTCCTGCCTTTTACTCAATATGAGTTAAAAGCAAAATAACATAAGACTTACAATACAGAAGTTAAAATAAAGTATAGCTAAAACAATCTATAATGAAGGGTTTAAAAACAAATAAACAATCTAATTAAAATATTAATTTATAACAGTTAAAAACAAATTCAAAACATACTTTTAAAAAAAGTACAGTGCACCACATTTAAAACCTCCTTCTAGCCCAATCAGCTCAAAGTGGAAGGCATGTTTAAATAAAATGTGATTTTCCTGTTGGTGAAATGAGAGCAGAGAAGGAGTCAAGTGAGCCTCCCTTGGGAGGGAGTTCCTAAGGAGCAGCCACTGTACTTTATCCCCACTGGGCATCACCAACAGTATAGCCAAGAAGATTCTGGTTTTATCTAATACAGTGGTGGGAATGGTGTAGCCTGTGGGCCACATGTGACCCTTTGAGGTTCCCAGTATGGCCATTAGGACCCACACACACATTGACCTCCCTAGGCCCTGCCAGCCCACCCCCGCCCAATTTAAAGGGTAGAAAATCCTTTTTGCAGGGCCATTATATGCTATTTCAGGGGAATTTTCCATCTCAAAACAGGTAAACCAGCTCCAACTGGCTGGAGAGACAAGGAGCAGTGATGCATTGTTGCTTTTGGTCAGTCAAAATGGCAGCCACTAGGATACTCTCAAGGTTCTCCAGAGCTCCAGAGGAGCTGGAAATCAGGCCATGTGGCTCATTCCTAATCTATTATGACCTTTATGGATCTTGACAAGCAGGAATTCACACTGCAATTCTACACACACTTCCCTGAGAATACATCCCCTTTAATTCAGAAGGAGGTCTCACTTCTGGAAAGAAGAGACGGCACTATCAACACATGAATTGTGAGTAGATTTCCATGCTGGAAAAGCAACATCTGTGGTTTCCCCCTTCTTTAAAGTCAGAGGACTTCTGCACCCAAAAGGGACACTCCCAGCATTATTTGTTTTCTCAGGATGAATCACCAACTGCTTCTGTGTATCTAGAGTCTCTGCAGATGATCATCCCATGGTACAATATATGTATATATGCAGCATTAACATGGGTCACCTATCGCCACCAGTTACGACTCCTCGAACACTTTCATCAGCACTGTATACGTACAATCCTAAATATACACTGGACTGACTATGTGATGAATGTTGCTGTCCTTGAGCAAGCAGGGATCACCAGCACTGAGGCCATAATATTGAGAACACAGCTGCGCTGCGCAGGGCACATTTCTAGGATGGAGGACCATTGCCTCCCAAAAATAGTACTCTACGGTGAACTCACCATGGGTCAGCGTAAGAGGGGGTGCTCCAAAAAAGCGATACAAGGACTCCCTGAAACAACATCTCAGGCTTGGCCAAATTGATCACCAACAATGGTCCGTCCTGGCCTCACATCGGGAGGCATGGAGATGCACTATCCACAATGCTGCAGCCTTATTTGAGAACTCACACCGAACAAGTCTTGAAGAGAAACGACAACGCAGAAAGAATCACAACCCGGAAACATCACCCAACGAGACCTTCTGTTGTGCTTTCTGCAACCGGATTTGTTTATCTCGGATTGGCCTTTTTAGTCATCAGCATGCTTGCAGAAAGCGCAGGATAAGTCCTTCCTGAATCTTCATTTGCGAAGAAAAGCCAGAGAGAGAGAGAATAATTATTAACTGTTTCAGGAGTTCAGCTCAACTTGTCACAGGATACCACGTCTATGACAGAATCGGCCCAAGGTGTGTTATTTTGACTTTTTGTTTTGGTTGCCATACGTGAATTAAAATTTACCTGTTTCATCCTCCATCTGTGTTTTCACAAACTGAACAGCATAACAATAGCTCATAGACTGACCTGGATACCGTTTTCTCCTCTTTAAACTTCTGCCCTTTCTTCCATCACACAATTGTGTCTATCTTAGAAAACTGGGAGACCAGGAAACTTTGGGTTGCGTCCTTATGAATATAGATCAAGGGCTGGACAATGGGAGAGGGCAGCTGCTGGCTTCCAAGTCAGTGGAGTGATGAATCCACTCTGGGTTTTAGTCTGAGCTTTAAAAGAGCTGTCCAAGCTACTGACCTTATTTTGAGGGATGCAGTTCAGCACTTTCGAGAGCTCCTGTAAAGTTCAGACTGCGACCTAGACAGGATGCCCTGCCCCACTGACACAGAAGGAGTGTATTTCCCTATGCAAACCTGCCTGTGTTTTGACATTCTCGGGTGAAGGCTTTCTTTCAATCCCAACATCACTGCAGGCATGTTCATAAGGGCATGGGAGAGGGCCTTCTCAGTGGCTGCTCCCAGACTACAGACATTCATCCCCTAGGAGGCTGGGTTAGCCCGTTCCCTGCTCTCCTTCATCTGACAGGCAGAACTTTTGATTTAGACAGGCCTTGGATAGTTAACCAGCTGTTGCAGAAGGGTCTTTTAATGGGGTGTGCTGACCTTGTTATTCTCACTATTCTGTTTTCAGTGCTTTAAATTAATGCTTTCTGATTTGATTGTTTATATAATTATTTTTTGCCTTTTGCACTTTACATTGTTTTAGAGGTACAGTATGTTGTTTTAACTTACACTGTAAGCAGCCTTGGGTCTCACATTGAGTTTAACATTTGATTGATTGATTGATTGATTGATTGATTGATTGATTTTCTAAGACATCCCAACATATACACATGAACCTCAGCTGACCATACTCACTTCTTTTTTTATCTAAAAGAGGAAACATTTGGAAAGCCATTTCTTAGTTTTAGAGCAGTGGGGAGGCTGTGTCAGGCTTAATACAGTCTGAGATGTGTACAAGCAGCCTTTAAATGGCATGTGACCATTTGTTGGCTTCCCCCCTCATTGTGGGGGATGAATGGTCTTGGTAGGCCAGAGGCAGTATTAAGTTCACTGCTGGACCGTGAAGAAAACTGTTGTTGTTAACTGCCATCAAGCTGACTTCATCTTATGGTGACCCTATAAATGAGAGACCTTCATGTCACCCTATCATCAACAGACCTTCTCAAGTCTTGCAGAATCAAGGCAGCCATGGCTTCCTTGACTGAGTCTATCCACCTGGTATGCGGTCTTCCTCTTTTCCTATTGCCGCCTACCTTACCGAGCATTATTGTCTTTTCTAGTGAGTCATGTCTTCTCATGATATGCCCAAAATACAACAGTCCAGCTTAGTCATCTTGGCTTCTAGGAATAGTTCAGGCTTGATTTGTTCTAGGATCCATTTATTTGTCTTCTTAGCAATCCATAGTATCCGTAGAACTCTTCTCTAGCACCACATTTAAGATGAGTGGATTCTCTTCCTATAAGTTTTCTTCACTGTCTAGCTTTCACAACCATACATAGAAATGGGAAATACAATGGCTTGGACAATCCTAACTTTAGTATTCAATGATATACATTGACACTTCAGGATCTTGCCTAGTTCCTTCATACCTGTCCTTCCATGTCCTAGTCTTCTTCTGATTTCTTGACTGTAGTTTCCATTCTGATTGATGACTGAGCCAAGGTATGGAAACCGTTGAACTATTTCAATGTCTTCATCATCTGCTTTAAAGTTATGTAAATCATCTGTGGTCATTATTTTTCTCTTCTTAATGTTCAACTTTAAACAAATGTCCAACCACTTCTATAGGGCAACTAACACATGTGCAAGACATCAACAGGACTCTGACCCTGGTCTTACCATCTGAGGCAGCAAAAAACTAGTGTACATGACAGCTCTTCAAATATTTGAAGAGTGTCTTCTTAATCTTCTGTTCTCCAGATTAGTTTGGCTTGAGAGTGAAAGCTAACATCTGATTTCTTCTGCACCTTTTGAGAAGTTCCCACATGTCCCATTTCAGTTGTTCAAATTCCATCTGTCTCACTTGTATACCAGATGTGTTCACTTTGATTCTGTATATATTGAGGCGTGCTGGTGCAGATGTTTTTCTGAGCCATTTTCTTTACTCCTGAGAGCATCTTAAACACAAGATCAGTGAAGTGTGTGAGAGCCAACAAGCTCCCAGATCACAAGACTGGGAATTTCCATGCTCTTTTTTGATGTTTGTTCTACAGATTTTGTGCTGCTTATGAGGAAGGGGTACAGTTTAGATATCCTCCAACTGTCCTGATTCGGCAGAGACAGTCCCTATTAATCCTTTTCAGCTGCTTTTCAACTATCCCAGTTTCTCTCTCCATTCCTCCCACTTTCTCTCACTGTTTTCAGGTTTTTTTCAGTGGCTGCCAACTGCGTTCAAAGTGCAAAAGTAGCTTCCAGTCACGTAACTCAGCAGAGGGGAGGGGAGGGGGCAGAATCTTGCCCTTCCCAGTAGTGTCAGGCAAAAGGAAACTGCTGCTGCCTCGTGTAGCTTGTGTTTTCTTCCTCATTAATAACTTTTTCCATCTTGACCATTCTGATGTTGCTTGGCCACATGGGTCCCAGTTTCCATCCATGAAACATTGAAGGGCATGAGCTTAGTGCCCAGGGTCCCAGAAACAAGAAGTAAAAATGGGCCTAGGAATGTGTCCGCCATTTCCTTCTTGTCTGTCAAGGTGGGAAAGGGGCGGGGCTGGGGCAGTAGACGTCTCCCATTGGCTGCAGGCCAGAGGCAACTCATTAGGTATGCTCTTGTTGTGATGGCGGGTGAAATTCATAAGCCACCAGGTAGAGTTATTTATCAGGTGGTGGCTCATGAGTACAAGCAGCCTTTGATCATAGGTGGAAATAAGCAAACGCAGCATGCAGTGAGATAAACTATTATACCGGTTGAGTCTCTCTTATCTGGAATTCCAAAATCCAAAATATTCCAAAATCCATTACTTTTTTTAAGCACTGACATGACAGGCCATTTTATGTTTTATGTGTTTTCTGTTGGTTCAATGTACACAAACTTTGTTTCATGCACAGGATTATTAAAATATTCAGGCTATTTGTATAAAGTGTATATGAAACATAAATGAAGTTCATATTTAGACTTGGGTCCCACTTCTCAGATATCTCATTATATATATGCAAGTATTCCAAAATCCAAAATATTCTAAAATCTGAAATATTCTAAAATCCGAAATACTTCTGGTCCCAAGCATTTCGGATAAGGGAGACTCAACCTGTACTACACAATACATCATTAGATACCAGTCACAATCATCCATGCTATTGTGTATCTTTCAGACTGGGATTTGTAGTTTCATGTGGTATTTAGAATTCTCAGCCAGCCTAGTGGCTCACCAAGCTATGAATCCCAGGATTCCATGGGATGGAGCTATGGCAAGTAAAGTAGTATCAATGTGCTATAATTGCAGAGTGGGAGAGAGACCTGTGAGAATGAATAGAAGATGCATTCTGATCTGTCTTCAACTTTGTTGACAAAAATATGCTAGAGATCTAAACAGATAACTGTACAGTCTGACCCCCATATCTGTAGAACCAATATCCGTGGTTTCAGTTATCTATGGGACACAAAACAGGGATGTATGCCATAGAGACATCCTAGAAAATGCCTAGAGAGGCATCCTCTCTAGATATCTTCTAAGTGCTCCAAGGCAACTCTATGGTATGTTTTTACTGGAAGCCCATTATTTTGATAGGGTTAGCTATTATCCGCAGTTTCCAATATCTGCAGTAAGTCTGGGAACCGAACCGCCGCAGATACGAAGGTCCAACTGTAATCATATTGTCTCTTATTTCCTCTAGTCTCTCTCTCTGGCTTTTCTTCGCAAACGAAGATTCAGGAAGGACTCATCCCGCGCTTTCTGCAAGCGCGCTGATAACTAAAAAGGCCAATCCGAGATAAACAAGTCCGGTTGCAAAAAGCACAACAGAAGGTCTCCTTGGGTGATGTTTTTGGGTTGTGATTCTTTCTGCATTGTCATTTCTCTTCAAGACTTGTTCGTCGTGAGTTCTCAAATAAGGCTGCAGCATTGTGGATAGTGCGTCCCCATGCCTCTCGATGTGAGGCCAGGGCGGACCATTGTTGGTGATCAATTTGGCCAAGCCTGAGATGTTGTTTCAGGGAGTCTTTGTATCACTTTTTTGGAGCGCCCCTCTTACGCTGACCCGTGGCGAGTTCACCGTAGAGTAGTATTTTGGGGAGGCGATGGTCCTCCATCCTAGACTGTGGAGCAAAAGGATATCTCCATCTGTCTTGTTGGGTAACAAGAAAATATCACAAAACCTCTGGTGTCATTTATCATCTCCCTTTGGACCAGGAAAATGCCAAGGGAACCCTGCGACAGCTTTCAAATAAATCTGGCAAGATGCTACTTTAGTCCTACACATCTGAATATTGGTGCTGTGCCATCAGGCTTTGTTTTATGTTATGAGCAGGCAGGGTATGGTTGTCCCTGCCCTGGGATTCATGCCTGGCAACCTGTCGGTTACATTCCTGACACCTTGGCGGAGCATCCAGGGTGTTGCCAGAAACAGAGGGGAAGTCAAAAAACCTCACACCTCCACAGAATGAGGAATAGGAAGGCTGCAAACTATGACCTAGTTTCTCCACTTTGGGTTATGACAGGTACACCAGTTGCTAACAGCCAGCACAGAACTTGGAATGTGTCAAGTTGAGAGTTCCAGCAGTTCAGAAATCCAGATGTCAGAATCAATTCAGCCAACCTTTATTACAGAATCTGCCACAAACATCATCCGCTGACTTTCATTGTCAGGACTGAGCAGTCCTCATTAGTACAATACATTTAAGGCATAGCAGTTTCAAATGTTTTGGGCAGGCTATAATCTCATTTGTTAATTCAGCAAAACATTCTTCTTTCTCAGACTATCTAGGTTTTGTTTCTACCATGCTTTTTTCTCTCACCATGATGCTCTTGGCATACCAGAGCTAGACTAAATGTGATAACAAGCAGGCTAGATATATGTTCCCAAGAGCCATTCTACTAGTACATATCCCATCATTCCCACACAATAAATCTCATGGCAAGCATGCTGGTTGTACCAGCACCTGCCAACCTGGAGAGTAATAAAAGGGAGCAGGCAGTAGTGGCAGCTGATCATCTGTGATCAGTGGGGCAGTGAATCCGCTCTGGGTTTTAGTCTGAAGTTGAAATGAGCTCTCCAAAGTGCTGAATTCCACCCCTCTAAATAAGCCTGGCACCTCGGTGATTGAATGCTGCACCTTGGAGAATGCCTTTAAATTTGGGACAGAATCCCAAAGCAGATTCAAAGCCATTTGATAGGGGAACTTTCAGTGGCAGGCAGTTTCAACAAAGGGTGGCCTACCAGATGGAATTAAGCCACACAGAGTCAGAAGTCAACTTCTGGGATGCCTCCTGGTGGGGAAAAAAGGGCCTCTCCTGAGCCTAAAACAGTTTGAGGGGGACTTGTAAAATCTCACCCCCAGACGCCCTCTAGAGAGCATTTTGGACACCTGGGGGCAAAAAAGGGACCCTGGGGGCCACACAGATGGTCCTGGGAAGCTTTGGAAAGTTCACAGGCTACCCTTTTACCACTCGTGGTCACTTCTGTCTCATTGCATACCCTCTTACTGTCCCAATTTGGCAGGGACAGTTCCTATTAACCCTAGAATCATAGAGTTGGAAGAGCCCACAAGGGCCATCCAGTCCAACCCCCTGCCATGCAGGAATACCCAATCAAAGCATTCCCAACAGATGGCCATCCAGCCCTGGTGGCGCAGTGGTTAAATGCCACTCCTGCAAGTTACCACGTTGCAAGTTCAATTCCAGCGGGCTCCAAGGTTCACTCAGCCTTCCATCCTTTTGTAGGTTGGTAAAATGAGTACCCGGCTTGTGGGGGTAATTAGCTAACTCACATTGGAAGCTGCTTAATGCAGTGTAGATGTGTAAATTGCTATTGCTTAAAACAATTTGTAAGCCACTCTGATAGCCTTGTGGCTGAAGAGCAGGGTATAAATAAGTAAATTAAAAAAAAGCCTCCAAAGAAGGAGACTCCACCACACTATGAGGCAGTACATTCCACCTCCAAACAGCTCTTACTGTCAGGAAGTTCTTCCTAATGTTTTAGGTGGAATCTCTTTTCCTGTAGTTTGAACCCACTGCTCCATGTCCTAGTTTCTGGAGCAGCAAAAAACAAGCTTGCTCCATCCTCAATATGACATCCCTTCAAATATGTAAACATGGCTGTCATGTCACCTATTCACCTTCTCTTCCCCAGGCTAAACATACCCAACTCCCTAAGCTGCTCCTCATAGGGCATGGCTTCCAGACCCTTCACCATCCTGGTTGCCCTCCTCTGAACACGTTCCAGCTTCTCAACATCCTTCCTGAATTGTGGTGTCCAGAACTGGACACAGTATTCCAGATGAGGTCTGACCAAAGCAGAATAGAGTGGTACCATTACTTCCCTTGATCTAGACACTGTGCTCCTATTGATGCAGCCTCTGCTGGCTGTCCACTTTCTCAGCTACTTTTAAAATGTCCCAGTTGCTCTCTCCTCCTCCAACGCCCCCCCTCTTCATCTTCAACTTACTTCCACTGCTGTAAACTGAGTTCAAAGCACAAAGTCATTAGTGCTCAGTTAACTCAACAGAGAAGAGATGGCAGGAGAGGCCATAATCTTGCCCTTCCCATAAGTCTCAGGGCAATGCAAACTGGGGCAGCCTCTACTACCTTGTGTACCTTCCTCATTAATAACCTTGCCATCTTGACCACACTCTGATGGTGCTTTGCCACACATGTCTGAGCATTCATCTTGAAATGTTGGAGGGTATGCCATTGTTGCGTAGTGGCTTGCATATTGGACTACGACTCTGGTGACCAGGGTTCAAATCCCTGCTCAACTATGGAAACACACTGGGTGACCTTGGGGAAATCACACACTCTCAGCCCTAGAGAAAGGCAAAGGCAAGCCCCCTCTGAACAAATATTGCCAAGAAAACCCTGTGATAGGTTCATCTTAGGGTGGTCATAAGTCATAAACCACTTGAAGCCACACAGCAATGACAAGAATATTTAAATATTCTAAAGACACCAGGTACTGTCTGATCTTAGAAGCTAAGCAAGATCAACCCTGGTTAGTACTTGGATGGAAGACCACCAACGAAGACCAGGTGCTGTAGGCTATATTTCAGAGAAAGGAACTGGCAAAAACACCTTGCCTTGAATATTCCTTGCCTACAAAACCCCTATGAAATTCATGGGGTCGCCTTAAGTCGACAGGCGACTTGAAAGCACATACACACATACACATGTCACTGAACACATGAAGCAGCCAAGAGCAGTTCAGTGACTTCATTTTTGAGTGCTGTGAAAATGCTTTAAAAGGGAGGGGGAATAAGAGCAGGTCCAGTTAAAAAGATGGCTGCTCTGGTGACCTGTGACCCTCAGAATCAATCCCAACTTTGCTTCCCTCTCCAAGGAACTGGGGGAGGCGGGAAATCAACCATGCAAAACTTGACCTGCAAAATGGAGGGGCAACAGTTTAGTGGAGTGGCAGGCAGCTGCTAGAAAACCAAACTTTTTACAGCCCCATTGCCCCATCCCCACCAAAAGTCTTCCTTTCTCTGCTACATCCTACTGTTAACAGTGGGGAGAGAACTGAGATATCAGCCACATTCATCAGACCTGAAGTCTATGGGTGAAACACCAGTCCTTGGATTGTGAATCCCTGTGGGGTGTGTGGATTTTTAAAAAATCATAAAGGTCCCAGGATGTTAGCCCTTTGGGAAAGTGTCTTCAAAGTTAAAACTGTCAGGAATTAGCTTAGTATAGGAGAGTTAGCAGAGATGGAGAGGGACTCAATTAAGTACAGTGCTTAGACCTCAAAAGCTGCAGGAACAAAAGAAAGGCAATATTCTTGATAAAAGAAATACAGTACTTAAGCTTTTACTAATGGCTTTAAATCTATATATGCATAGGAAGCTACATTCTAACTAACTGATGGATTTAGGATAGGGTAAAAATCTTGACCTACCTTAATAGTGCAAGAGAAACTGCACCCCCTCCCCCCCAGTAGCCAAGGAGTGAATGCAACTCTCATGGAGCTGCATTCATTTCCTGGAAAGGAAATCCCGGCCATTCTCGCGAGAGGATGACTGCATAGGAAATCCAAAAAGAAAAAGGTAAAAAATTACACCTAGCACAAAAACACATTATAAAAACCCCAAGTAACCCAGGGAGGGTAGGAAAATGTGTGTCACTTACCTCAATGTCCCGATCAAAACCAGAAGTGTTCAGTAGGGACCGCCCAGTGATGCTGGCATCATGCCAGCACAATGGGACACCTTTTTTCTCACCCATCATTCTGTTATAGAAAAGGAACAACGGGTCAATTCATGGTTTAGTCCGTGAATAAAAAGGATCACCTGTGGAATGGAAGGAGCACGGGAACATAATGATACAGGGACGACGTTGTTTGAAAGGGAAGCCCTTTCACGATCTCCTGACATCCCTGTAGTGGAATATTTAGGTCATCTGATAATCTCCTTTGACAGTCATATAGAGCAAAGTTTCTTAAACTGTGGGTTGCAACCCCATGTTGGGTTGTATAACTGAATGGGGGGGGTGGCGAAAAATTGGTAACAGTAAATTTGATTTGTATCTCTCTCTCTCTCTCTCTCTCTGGCTTTTCTTCGCAAACGAAGATTCAGGAAGGACTCATCCCGCGCCTTCTGCAAGCGCGCTGATGACTAAAAAGGCCAATCCGAGATAAACAAGTCCGGTTGCAAAAAGCGCAGCAGAAGGTCTCCTTGGGTGATGTTTTTGGGTTGTGATTCTTTCTGCGTTGTCGTTTCTCTTCAAGACTTGTTCGTCGTGAGTTCTCAAATAAGGCTGCAGCATTGTGGATAGTGCGTCTCCATGCCTCCCGATGTGAGGCCAGGGCGGACCACTGTTGGTGATCAATTTGGCCAAGCCTGAGGTGTTGTTTCAGGGAGTCCTTGTATCGCTTTTTTGGAGCGCCCCTCTTACGCTGACCCGTGGCGAGTTCACCGTAGAGTAGTATTTTTGGGAGGCGATGGTCCTCCATCCTAGAAACGTGCCCTGCCCAGCGCAGCTGTGTTCTCAATATCATGGCCTCAATGCTGGTGATCCCTGCTTGTTCAAGGACAGCAACATTCGTCACATAGTCAGTCCAGTGTATATTTAGGATTGTGCGTAGACAGCGCTGATGAAAGCGCTCGAGGAGTCGTAGGTGGTGGCGATAGGTAACCCATGTTTCAGATCCATAAAGGAGGATAGACAGTACGATGGCTCTATACACACTGATTTTTGTGCTTTGCCTCAGGTGTTTATTGCTCCAGACTCTTTTGTGAAGTCTTCCAAATGCACTATATGCCTTTGCTAATCTGTGATCGATCTCTTTGTCAATCTTGGCATCTGAGGAGATGATGCTTCCCAGGTAGGTGAACTGCTGAACGGACTTGAGCACTGATTTGCCGACGGCAATGTGGGGGTGGTGGTGTTCGTCCTGTGGTGCAGGCTGGTAAAGAACTTCTGTTTTCTTCAGGTTGACTTCTAGCCCAAACAGCTCTGCAGCTGTTGCAAAGCAGGACGTTAGGCGCTGCAGAGCTGCTTCTGTGTGGGCAACAAGGGCAGCATCATCGGCGAAGAGCAGCTCACGGACTAGATAGTTTAGAGTCTTAGTGTGAGCCCTCAGACGGCTTAAGTTAAACAAGCTACCATCAGTACGGTAGCGTATATAGATGCCGTCGTCTTCTTCAAGCTCTGCCATACCTATTTTATAAACCTATACACCAGCAGTCACATCAAAATTTCTCGGGTGAAAAGGGGTCATAAATGGGAAGAGTTTAAGAAGTCCTGATATACAGAAGACAATCAGACACCCTAATCTACCTAGTGTCAAACTGGACTTATTAGCATAGAAAGGGGGTTGTGTTTCTGCTTTCACTGCCTTGTGCAATGTAGTTGCCAAGCTAAGCCGGCAAGCCTCTGGAAAAAGGTTTAAGAGCAAGGGAATAAAGAGCAGCAGGCAGGGAGCTGTCTTGAGTTCACCGTGTGAGGGGAAAATAGAAAAGGCCTGGCAGAAAACAAATTGTTGTGAATTCGAAGTACTTAAACAGGTGAAAGAAAAATGCAGAAGCTTAAGTCATGGGGTTAGCACTGGTAGCTACAGGCAGGGGGTGGATTCAAAGAAGGGGAGATTCAAACTCTCTCACACATGCAACACACACACACACAGAGTGAGAGAGAGAGAGCCCTATACCTGCAAGCCAATGCACTGAAGAAACAGTATTCTGACTCTGAACATTTTCAAAAGCTGACAGCTCTTACTGTCAAGAAGGTCTTCCTAATGTTTAGGTGGAATCTCTTTTCCTGTAATTTGAACCCATTGCTCTGTGTCCTAGGACATTTTCAGACAGCGTTTTAGAGTGCCTACCGCAGGATGAGCTCCCGGGAGAGGAACTGTGCTCTTGCACGGCAGGGGGTCATTTTCGGACGACGACGCCCCTCTCCCGAAATCATCAGTGTCACTTCCGTTAAGCTTTGGAAGCGGCCGCGCCATATTTTAATCACAGAAGTTGCCCGTGCTTAAAATATGGCTCTGCGGCTTCTGAAGCTTCACGGAAGTGACACTGATGATTTTGGGAGAGGGACGGCGGCGTCCGAAAATGACCCCCTGCCATGCAAGAGCGCCGTTCCTCTCTCGGGAGCTCATCCCATGGCAGGCACTCTAAAACGCTGTCTGAAAATGTCCCTAGTCTCTGGAGCAACAGAAAACAAGCTTGCTCCATCCTCAATTTCACATCCCTTTAAATATTGAAACATGGCTCTCATGACAGTAAGAGCTGTTCAGCAGTGGAATGCACTGCCTGGGAGTGTGGTGGAGTCTCCTTCTTCGAAGTTTTTTAAACAGAGTCGGGAAGGCCATCTGTTGGGAATGCTTTGATTGTGTATTCCTACAAGGCAGAGGGTTGGACTAGGTGGCCCTTGTGGTCTCTTCCAACTCTATGATTCTGTGATGCCCAGGATATCTGTACATCTGTCTGGTGGCTCCCACATCAGGAAGGTGGTGAATCCACTGCAGACTTTAGCCTGAACTTTCAGGGTCCACCCAACATGGTGAACCCTATCCAAAAATTGGTTTTGTTTCCCCAGTGATGGCTAATGGCACCCCTCCCAGTGGGAAGGTGAATCTGCTCCACGGTTTAGTCTGAACTTTAAAAGGGTCATTTCAAAGTGCTGATCCCCAAAATAGATCAAGAACCTTGGAGATTCCCCCCACCCTTTAAAAGTTCAGGCTGAAACTTGAAGTAGATTCACCATACCATTGTGTGTAATTGGTGTGTTGTTTTTTAAAATGTTTTTAATTTTTTAAATTGAAGCTATGTTTTAACTGTGTTGTGTTTTTAAATGTCATAATTAGGTTTTAATAATAGGAATATTTATTTCTTTTTTACCTTTTGTCCTGGTCTTCTTCTGATGTCTTTAGTGTGTGCCTTCAAGTTGTTTTTGATTTTTGGTGACCCTAAGGTGAACCAATCACAGGGTTTTATTAGTAAGATTTCATAGAATCATAGAGTTGGAAGAGACCACAAGGGCCATCCAGTCTAACCCCCTGCCATGCAGGAATACATAGTCAAAGCACCCCTAACAGATGGCCATCCAGCCACTGTTTAAAAATTTCCAAAGTAGGAGACTTCACCACATTCCAAGGCACTGTATCCCACTGTCAACGAGCTCTTACCATCAGGTGGAATCTCTTTTCCTGAAGTTTGAGTCCTTTGCTCTGTGTCCTAGTCTCTGGAGTCGCAGCTGTCTCTTCAAGATGACATCCTTTCAAATGTTTAAACTTCAAGTGTTTAATCATGTCACCGCTTTGTTCAGAGGGGGTTTGCCTTTGTCTTCCTCTGAGGCTGAGAGAGTGTGACTTGCCCAAGATCATCCAGTGGGGTTCCATGGCCAAGTGGGGATTTGAACCCTGGTCTCTAGTCATAGTCCAATGCTCTGCTGCTCCAGATGGTCACAAAACAATGTATTCAAATGGCAATAAAAAGGATTCCACTTAACCATTGGGAAGAACTTCTTTACTCTAAGGGCTGTCTGAGAGTGGAACAGAGGCAGACTTCCTCAGAGGCTTGTGCATTCTCCTTCTTTGGATGTTGGATGAGCATTTTCTAGGAGTGTTTTCGTTGTGCGTTCCTGCATGGCAGGGGGTGGACTAGATGGCCATTATGGTCCCTTCCATCTCTGCCATTGTCTTTTCATCATCATCATTATTATTTTATTAAAGATGCTTACATTAATTCACATTATAGATGAAGAATCTCATTATACATCTTGATTTGCAGTTCAAAAGAAAAAAAGACACAATGGATTGTCCAAGTAGGGTAGATAAAATATCACAATAAAATGTTTTAAAAACAAAATAACATTAGCCCTGTTTCTATAAAGCCGGTCTATCCCTAAATCCACTGCTTTAATACTTCCTCACATGTATCTGGCTGATACTAAATTACACTTGACGTTATATTAGCCTTGTACTACACACATAAAAGTATTCTATCAATCTAACTACCACACATATTATTATATAATCTTTAAATTATTAAGATGATGTCTATGCTTTGCAATCATTATCAATTTGGACCAGTTTCACAGTTTGCTACTTGCTTCCTTCTCTGTGATTCTATGATGGTCTGATTCTATGATCTTCACAACAACCTGTGAGGTGAGCTAGCAGAAGAGCATGACTAGTTAAAGATCATGGGAGTTATTTTGGCTGTTTTTGGAAAGTACATTCCTGAACTTGGAACTTCCTAATTTCAGGCTATTAACCCTCCTTATTCTTCTGCCACATTCTCTGTAAATCAGCCTGTGTTTGCAGTTGCCATGGGAATGCCACCCAAACCCTTTCAGCCTGGCATGCGTCCCTGTCGTGGTTATTTGAATGTAGCTGCAATCTTCCTGGCTGAAACAACAGCCTAATTTGAGATCTTTTCTGTTTCTCCTTCTGTCCTCTACTTTTTGTACTACATAGCCTTAATGGGAAAATGGCTTTGTGTAGCCCACATGTGGCCCTGGGTTTTGGGGCCCCCACAATTACCTAGGGACACCCTGAAAGGGATGGTCATCTCTAACCTGGGTGGTCTGACAATTGTCTGTCCCAAAATCATTCCAAACAGCCTAAAGCCAACAGAAAACTCAGTGGTTTCCTTGTCTTAAGCTTCCTCTAAACAGCCTCCTAAAAAATAGCCCAAATCCCACCTACCCCCCAAAAAGGAAGAACTGAAAGTAACATATTGTAGTGCAGTATTGGTGTGTGTGTGTGTATGTGTGTGTGGACTGAAATTGTGATTGTGTTTTCAATATTCAATTACAGTCGCCGCACAGAACCCAGAAAGAGGTACATGTCTGTAGTCCTGCAAATGCAGTCCTGTGTCTTCCCACAGCCGGTCAGCTATCAAAACCTGGGAGGAATCTCTGGGGTCATCTACACTAGCCCCCCCCCCAAAATGAGTGATCTGCAGTAAAGACAATTTGCAGCAGCTGTGCCCTGTCTTACTCATGTAAATCTGCCGCCACCTAACTTAAAAAAAACCCTATTTCCATGGTGCGCATAAGTGACATTTCACCTTTACACAAAACAGGAAAAAAACACCCTGTTTTCTTGCTTCAGCAAGTGATTGCTAAGGCCAAAATCCAACATGGCAGCAGCTGGTGCTTGCCCTGTTAGCAAGCCCCACACACACCCCAACACTTGTCCAGCCAATCAGCTTGCAGTTCCTCTCCTATAGGAAAGTGATTCAAATCGAATCGCTTTTCCCAACAAGTGGAAATGTGCATTTCCTTCAGAGTTTTTTAAAAAACTCTGGGGAAAACTACAAAGGTTTTCCCTTTGCAGTTTATGACTTTTTGGCCCCCTCCTTCTGAATACGGTAAAACAATGTGGGATGCCATTAAGATAGCTTGTATTCTCCTCGCATTCTGTGAAGAGTATTTTTGCCATTTAGACAACCTGTCAATCACCCATGGAGAAGTGATTTGGACCATGGATAAGCAGCTGGTCTCAGCTGGGTCGGTGTGGAGGAGAGAGAAATGAGGGTGCCCTCTTATATGGAGAGATCCTGCAATTTCCTTCCCCTAGGAGCCCAGAGCAGCCAAATCTTCTTGTTCTGTATCATTTCTCCCGTCTCTTGACTTGCCAGAGGTAAGAAGGAGCCACTGCAGCCCTTCCTGTGGCTTCACAGATGCAGGGCATGAGAGATTTTTGGACGGAGTGCAAGGGCAAGAGAATAGTAGGCCTCTGTGCCCTATCAAAAAAGGGACTTGCACATATAAACTGCACCCATGTGCATGTAAGTCACTAACAAGATGCCAGCCTTTGTGTGTGTATGTATGTGTGGGAAGGATGAAAAGCAGGGGAAGGCACTGCAACATTTTGTTGCAGGTCGCAGTTTTTAACAAACCAGTCCAGACAGAAGGGAATTCATTAGTACAGGCTGTATAATTGCAATATAAGTGGTCCCATGGTCTTGCAGTGATCCAGGAATGAATCAGCCGCTCTTGGAGTATCTTCATATCTCCAAGGCATACATGAGACTACACACCCAAGACTCTCCACATGATGCCTTGGTTGTGGTCTGTGTCTGGAGCCTGTGTGGTGGTTAGAGTCTGATCTTTTACAGTGTGTTTGATAGAGACTGGGAAGACTCTTTAAAATCCTGCTCAGCTACAAGCCGTTTTGGATGAATTTGGGCTGCTCATGTTCTCTTAGCCTTGCCCACCTTACAGGTTTTTTTCTAGGATAAAATGGCAGGGGGAGCATCCCTGAGCTGAGATCTGGAAGAAGAACAATGAAGAAATGTAATACATAAATTAATCTGTACAGATTGAGTCTCTCTTACCTGAAATGCTTGGGACCAGAGATATTTTGGATTTTGGAATATTTTGGATTTTGGAATACTTGTATATTCATAATGATATACAGTAGGACCCCCGTATCTGCTGGGGATTGGTTCGGGGTGGGGGGCGTGGATACCGAAAACCATGGATAATAGCAAATGCCATTGAAAATAATGGGACTTCTGGTTTAAAATACCATAGAGTTGCCTTGGAGGACCTAGAAATGACTAGTGGACACGTTTCCTAGGAAGACTCTGTGGTAGATGTGTTGTTTTGTGTCCTGTGGATAATTGAATCAGTGGATAATGAATCAGTGGATACAAGGGTCATTGTGTATATATATTTGTTTATCCATTAAAAGCAGATGATTTGAAACCAGAGAAATCAATTTTAAATTGCCAGTCTGAATAAAAACCTGTCTGAATAAAAAGCCTTTGCCTACTGACAGAAGGATAGGAGGAAAGGGGCCTTTCTTTCTAGCTTTCCTTGGGAGGGAATTCTAAGTGCAGTCATAGAGAAGGTCCTCTCTTATGTTCCCACCAGCCAAACCTGTGAAAGTCATGGGACTGAAAGTAGAGTCTTTCCTGCAGATCTCAGAGTCCAGGCAAGCTCATGTCTTGCGAGATTATCACATGAGGCTTTATTCAGGAATTACATGAAGGTATTAGTGAATTTGGCCAGTACTTATCGCATGACGTTGGAGATTTTCAGATGGGCCATTTATTCCATGGGAGATACGGAACAGGGTTGGGAAAAAGTCTTCTTTTCAGGAGACAACGACCCTTTTCCGTGTCTCCCCCGTCCTCATTCCACATTTCCCCATGATATTTTCATCACAGGGAAACATCATTTTTGGGCCACCCTTTCCATTGTAATAACAGAATCACAGGTGGTCCAAAAGGTGTCCCATTCCTCTCCCACGATGACAGCTGTGGGGGGGGGGGAAGTCCGTTCTGGACACTTCCGGGCAGGAACGGGCCACCCAGGTAAGTGGCACCCTTTCCCCCCTCCCTGGGTTACTTGTTTGTGTGTGTGTTTGTGCTTGGTATAGTATTTTGACAGTTGGGGGGGTATTTTTAAATTTCCCTCCCGCCCGTTCTCTCATGAGAACGAGCAGGGTTTCAGTTCCCGGTCATAAAGGCAGCCTCCTGACGGCTGCATTTACGGCCGGCCAGCTTAGGGAAGGGGAGGACGTTCCTGCCACAGAATAAAGTTAAGTGTTTGGCAGGAATGGGACTGGGGCTTGCAGGGCAGGAATGGGGTATTTGGCCCATTTGTCTCTATCCCATTGCTGGTTTTCATTCCAGGCATTTCTGTACTTATCATTGATGGAGAAAACCCATCAGTAGCTCTCAATACCACTGCCATGCCAGTATTCCCCTTTGTGTGATAAGTCCCTTCTGTGGCCATAGCGGTATTAACAGAAGTCACATGGCATGAGAGAGTGTGATCCTCCTCCTCCTCTCTGTTCCTCCCCCTTGCTATTCCCAAACTGATGAAGATTGTATTTTTTTTCCTCCATGCCTATCTTAATTTTCTTTTTCATTTTGCTGTGATTGTGCAATTATGGGGATATGATAAAATAAAAAAAAAATAATTGTTAATGGTTCTCCATAAATGCACAATTGCAAAACCATTTTTTAAAAGAAAAGCATGCACTGAATGTGGGGTTACAGAGTTGGAGCAAAATGACAGATGATTGGCAAAGAACCCTAATCGCAGCATACTTGCATGATTGAAGAGACTTGCATGATAATGAATGCTTTCCAACAGGTATGTTCCCATTTGCTCTGTTAAGGCCATTGTTGCTAGAGGAAGATGATGGTAAACTCTTGTTCTAACCCTGCAACAACTCCTGTCTACATCACACCCTTGATGTTTCAGAGCAGCTAGAGCTTTCTCCTCTGGGTCCCTGTGCTCACAATTCCATGGCTTTATTCCCTACCTCTGCATTTCACAACTCCTCCTGCCTTTGTGGATGCTGGACTTTTAATCTGCAGTTTTATGCTCTGTTTTTATTGCTTTTTAAATTGCTTTTTAAAACAAATGTCTGATTTCACTGGGGTCGAGGGAGGTGTGCCTGGCTGTAACAGCTCCTTAAATCATGGAATGGGTGAGGGGGTTGCAGGCAGCTTTCTAAGAATAAAGGAAGGGAACAGAGAAGGAGAAGAAGGAGAGTATGAGAGGAACATGAACAAACAAAGGAGCAGTTGGAGGAAAGGCAGTTAGAGAAAACAAATTAGCCTACCACCCAAAGGTGCAGTGTGGAGCATCCCTATAGTCAGCACTTGGCAAAGTTCCTTTTTTAGCTGACAGTTGCCCAGGGCACAGCTTAGTTCTCAGTGGTTCGGGAACAAGGTATAGAAATGCCCTCCTGATCCAGCTTGGAGAAACGGCAGGGCATCTGGGATAGAGGCTGGACAAGTAGTCCCTAGTGGTTGGCAGAAGGGGTTGTCATGTACTGGCTTCTCCAGACTCAGTGACCCGCAGTTTCAGAGTTCAAAACAGAAAACTTTATTATCACATAGGAAGTCTTTTTAACAAAGTTTTTTAATACCATAGTTTTTTTGTGGGTTTTTTCCAGGCTGACATGAGCTTTTTTAATACCCCTCCCCACTTTTCCACTTTGTCCTCTGGCTCACTAGAAGTTGCTTATCAGTCTGCAATAAACAACACAATAAACAAAGCTTGACCAGGGAAAGAATGGGATCCTAGTGTGGCCAGTGTTCCTGCCTCCAACAGGCAAGGTAAAGAGCAACTGCCTCCAGAATCCATTGCTCAGTATGCGTGAACACCAAAATAAAGAGAAAAGGGGGAGAGCAGATAAGTCCACCTAACCAGATCCCCCACCCTCCTAGAGTGTTAAAGAAGCATAGCTCTGTAAATTTGGCCACCAAAATGGAAATCCTAAGAAAAGTGGAGTCTGGTGAATGAGAAGAAATCATCGCTGGATGCATTTTGGAAGAATATTTCAAGTGGTCTCTTGAAGATTCTATTTATTTATTTATTTATTTATGCAAGGCTTTTGTGACTTGGTTGTTTCTTTTCACATGGGAATATTATTAATTTGGAATAAAAAGGTTTGCTGAAACATATTGAACTACTCTTTTTTTTTTTTTTGTGGTGGTGGTGGTGTAGGAACCTATCCCTATTCTTTCCGTGTTATTTCTGCCTCTGGTCCAAATGGTACTGTTGCTGTATGTGCGTGTCTACAACAGGCAAGTTAAATGCCAGCTGCCTCTGAATCCCTTATTGAGCATGCATAAATAGTACAAAACAGAGAACAAAGGGAAACAGAAAAGCTTGCCACACCAGCTACCCTCAGCATGTTAAAAAAGCAGAAGCGTGACCATCAAAATGGAAATGATAAGGAAAGTGGAAAGTGCTGAAAGAAAAATAATAATCCCTGGATGAATTTTGGAAGAAGCTTTCAGCTAGATGGCTCAAAATGTTTCTTTTGCTTTTTAACTGAAGCAAGGCTTACCTGCCCTGGCTGTTTCATTTCACACAAGCATACTATTAGTTTTTAATAAAACATTTGCTGAAATATGTTCTTTTGTTGTTGTTGTTCAAGATTCTTTCCTTGTTATACCTATCTTTGATACTAAATTTTTGGTTAATGAGTCATGCCCAGGAACACATTTGCTTCATAACCTGAGGTATAGCTGCTGTAGTTACAGTCACAGCAAGGGTAATTTTGTCCAAGGTCTGCTCTTGCTGAGTTTTACAGCCATTCCATTAGGTTCCACGCCAGTAGCCTTCTGGACTCCAGAACCAGTGTAATGGGGCTATTCAAATTAAGATTTGTTATTTCTTAAACTTTAGGAGGACCTCTAGATATTTTTAGCACTTCTGCAAAACAAGGGTGTTCTCCAAACCAGCTGACACCACCCTCTTATCCATGGGTGATGGCATTTTGGCTACATAAGACCAACATGGACATCTGGAACATTGGCAACAAAGAGAAAAGCTCCTTCATAAAAGCCTCAAAGAACTGTTCAATCAGAACTTCTTCATAACATGCCAAGGAGCAGGCTGCAGTGTTGCAACCACGGGCACCTACTTGTCAAATAGTGTGATATGTCTTGGGTCTATTTAAATTAAATTTTGACTTGGTTAAACCAATGGCATTGTATACCACCCTGAGACCCCATGATATAGCTTGGGATATAAACATTTTAATTTTTTAAAAATGCCTTTACTAGAAAAAAAGAGTGTAATTGAAATAAGTGGAGCCTACTTCTGAGTAAACCTGCTTAGGCCCAAGTTGAATACTGAGATGAGGAAGGGAGAATAAAGAGAGAGAAAAGCTAGGTCCAGGTTCTCTTTAAGCTCTTACCAACAGATTTCAGGTGTGTATGGGGCGGGGAGGGGTGTATATCTCTGCATTTAAAAAAAGATAAAGCCAAGAGGCTGTGCCAATTTGTCCTTTTAGGAGTCAGTCACAGGCTGACCACTCAATAGCTGTACACAACAAAGCTTGTGTAACATCAGTATTGCAATGCAAGGGGTTTGCAGAGTTGGGAAGCAAAGGCCATGTGTTGTGGCTCATAATTATGATTAATTACAGGGATTTCCCCACACATCCTGCAATGGGGAGCTGGGGGGGGTTGCTCTGTTGGAAGAAACAGTAGTTTCTGCACTTATTCTTGCTGCTCTCTTGTCCATTAGGGATGAGATGGGTTAGACAGGGAGAGATTAGGATCTTTGGCCTTCCTTTCTTGCTTGCTTTTGCTTCCTCTGCCAGCCACCTATCCCAAAAGCATTTGGGACAGCTAACACTGTCTGGATCAATCAGGGTTAGTTAAGTGACTGCCCTCTGTTGCAAAGTAAAAGGACCGGACCAGACCGAATCTGTTCCGCTCTCTTCCCATCTGCTCTTTGTTGGGGGAGGACATGCCACATCCTGTCTCCCTTATCTCTTTTAGATTAGTATAGAAAAGATCCAGTTATTTGTGAAGTTGAAGGCTTTCACAGCCGGCATCCATAGATTTTCCTTGGTTTTTTTCTGGGCTGTGAGGCCATGTTCTGGAATAGTTTCTTTCTGACGTTTCGCCTGCATCTGTGGCTGGCATCTTCAGAGAATGGTTGGATAGGGGTGTGTGCAAGGTTTATATATTGTGAACCCCTGTTGGGGAGGATATGTAAATTTGTGTAATTGAATGGTTTCTGGGTATAGAAATGCAAGGCTCATTAGTGTCTGTTTGGCTAATTGTTGGTTGATGGGCCATTATCTGCTGGGAATCCCCCTGTCCTGTGTTGCTGAGCAACATCAGGGGCCTTTATGGGCCTCAGGGGCAGATTGGATACCACAAACAGCCATTGGTGACCAGGATAACATGTGGGACAATGTTGCACACTATATCTAGCAGAGAACCAGAGAGGAGATACAGTGAAGAAAAAGCTTGGAAGTAAGAAGTTATTTACAATTTACAACCAACCAGGACACAAAATGCTATTTAAAAACACAGAAATTCTGGATCAGGCCAACAACTATCATGTCAGAATGCACAGAGAAGCTATTGAAATCCATGAACACCTGGACAACTTCAACAGGAAAGAAGAAACCTTAAAAGTAAACAAAATCTGGCTCCCAGTTTTGAAAAACAATAGAATCAAAACTCAGCACTTACAAAGGAATTCCACCCAGGGACAGGGGGAGTTCCAGCAGATAATGGCCCATCAACCAACCATTAGCCACACAGACACTAATCCTCCTTGCATTTCTACACCCAGAAACTAGCCATTCAAATACACAAATTTACATATCCTCCCCAACAGGGGTTCACAGTATATAACCCCACACACACCCCTACCCAACCATTCTCTGAAGATGCCAGCCACAGATGCAGGCGAAACGTCAGAAAGAAACTCTTCCAGAACACGGCCTCACAGCCTGGAAAAAAACCAAGGAAAATCTACAGATCCAGTTATTGCTATCCAAGAACATATTTCCTTAATAAATGTCCATCCTGCTGAAGTTTTTTTTTTTTTTTGTGAAGTCGAAGTTTTGTGAAGTTTTTTGTTCGTTTGTTTTGGTAAAGCTTTCACAGCTGGCATCCATAGATTTCCCTTGGTTTTTTTCTGGGCTGTGAGGCTGTGTTCTGAAATGGTTTCTTTCTAACGTTTCGCCTGCATCTGTGGCTGGCATCTTCAGAGAATGGTTGGGTAGGAGTGTGTGTGAAGGGGCTCACAGCATATAAACTTCAAACACACTCCTACCCAACCATTCTCTGAAGATGCCAGCCACAGATGCAGGCGAAACATCAGAAAGAAACCATTCCAGAACATGGCCTCACAGCCTGGAAAAACAAACAAACAAGGAAAATCTATAGGTTTTTTTTTTAATGTATTTTTCTGCCTGTACTTTTCATCTTTCAAGCTCACCATCCTAAGGTGTAACAAAATCCAGAATCCACAAAGCAGAGATAACTTTATTGGCCAACCAAAATGCAAAAAACACATGATCCTAGCTTTTGAAGCTCTACTGGCTTCTTCATCAGGCAAAAGATGTTAAAAAATAAGGAAAGAAAAGGGATGGCATTGGAGTCACAGGCCTACATGTTGCCTTAGTTGTTGCTTGCATTTTTGTGTCTGATGAAAAGGTCGAGGAGTGATAGATTGCACTCTTTAAATACCTCAAGCGCTGTCAGAGAGGAGGGGGCATTCATTCTCTGTTGTCTCTGAGTGTAGAAATAGGTCTAATGGTTTGAAGTTTCAAGAGGGTGAGTTTCGATTGAACATTAGAAAGAATTCCTTGATAGTAAGACTGGTTCGGCAGTGGAACAATTCCCTCGAGAGGTGGGTAGGCTTTCCTTCTCTGGATGTCTTAAAAAAGAGTCTAGACAGCTACCTGCTGAGGGTGTTCTAGCTGGATATCCTGCACTGAGCAGGGGTTTGGACTAGATGACGCATGAGGCCCCTCCCAACTCTATAATTCTATTACTCCTGTGTAGATGAGCCTCCGCTCCAGCCACCCCCGGGAACAATCAGTCACTGTTTTTTTTTCTTCTTGAGACACATCTTGGCATTCACTTATCTATTTCCCCCTTTCCTTGTGATACTAATTTTATGCTTTAAACAGTTGTATAATATTTCATTTATTATTTTATCATTGTCTCCAACGGTAGTTACATTGTCAACTGCTTTAGCTGGTGGTATTCTGTTTCAGAGGAAGAAACTGGCAAAACCACCTCTGAGTATTCCTTGCCTAAGAAAACCCTACGAAAAGATTGCCATAAATTGGCAGGCAACCCGAAGGCATATACACGCACATTCTTATTCTTCACTGTATTCTGTGTTTTTACTGTTTTGTTAAAACATACACGCTGACACACAAACTTCATCATAAAGGACCTGTCAGTCTTGAGCCTCCCCCATCTTAAAAACATTAGAACAGTTCAGGGGTCTCTGGATTTCTTTGCAATGGATCAGCTAGCAGGGGATAACATCTCATCTCACACCCTCACAGATTAAAACCAGAATACATGTGGTCAAGCAATATCAAAGTGTGCTCCAGAGAGCAAAAGCGATTAAGGAGGAAAAACACATAAACTAGGAGAGGCTGCAGCACTTTGCTTTTACCTGAGCCTACAGGGAAGGGCCAGCATGGTGTGTAGTGGTTTGAGCACCTGACTACAACTCTAGGGTTCAAATCCCCGCTCAGCCATGGAAACCTACTGGGTGACCTTGGACGTCATACTCTCTCAGCTTCAGGGGAAGGCCATGGCAAAACCCCTCTGAACAAATCTTGCCAAGAAAACCTTGTGATAGGTTCACCCTAAGGTCATCATAAGCCAGAAAGTACTTGAAGGGACACAACAACAGAGAAGGGCAAGATTATGTCCCCTCCTCTCCTCTCTGTGGTGTTAAGTGAGTACAGACTTCTTTTGCACTTTGAACTCAGTTTGCAGCTGAGGACAAATGGGGAAAGTGTGGGGGAGGAGAGAGAAACTGGAACATTTTAAACACAGCTGAAAAAGTGGGAAGGAAGAGGATTAATTTGGGCTGCCCCTGCCAAATCAGGCCAGTTGGAGAGTATTTTATCTCATCATCCTAATGTTGGGACTTTGGCTTCCAGAATTCCTCATATTGTTTAGACCAGTGATTCTCAAACTTTGGTCCTCCAGGTGTTTTGGACTTCCATCTTCCAGAAGTCCTAGCCACCTTGGCCAATGGTCAGGAATTCTGGGAGATGAAGTCTAAAACATCTGGAGGACCAAACTTTGGGAAACACTGGTCTAGAACCTCTAGTCTAATAGTCTAGAGGGCCATAGTTTGAATATCACTGATCTAGAAGAACTGTGGTTCTCAATCTTTCCTATCTTACATCCTATCAGTTGCTCTGCCAAAGAACCTGGGTCCCACCAAAATCAAAAAGCCCATTTTCCCCAAGAAGGACCTTGAAATGTTTACAGGCATTCTGCAGTTTTATTTATCCTTTACTTTAAGTTTCAAGGACATTTTAAAAATTGAAGCAGCAGCAGAATTGAGAGCCAATAAACACAAATAAACAAAAAGTATTATTCCATTAGCAGTGGGAAAATGTAATAAACCTGGTGAGTATAATTTTATTGCTAAGGTAACAGTAAAACACAAAGAATATGAATTTTAAAATGACAACAGTATTATATTGGGAAGGTTTTTTTAAAAAAAAAAACTTAAAGAACAATAACAATAATTTACTGCAATTAAAAATATAAAAAATCTTGTGTCCTACCTAAATTGCTGCAATGTCCCATTATTGGTACCGTACATGTATCACTGGTTGGGAAACACTCGTATAACACCTTTGCAAAACTTTGGAAACCAATCCATTTAAAAGCAAAATCTTGTATTGTCCTTCCAACTTTCTGGCTGCTTGTTCCACATATCAGTCTCCTTTAAATACCAGTGGTTGGAAAAGGTATTTTTTGGTACTACAAATCCCAGAATCCCCAGTCAGCATAGCAGTGACCACATTGACTGGTGATATGGGAAGCTGTGGTCCAGAAAGGGAACTTTTTCAAGCTCTACTTAATAGCCTGGAGGTATAACAAAAATTACTAACTGGGTCAGGATTGTGTGTCTGTGTATGTGCCTTTGTCCCTTGTTGAGTTATGGTGACCCCATGAATTTCATACGGTTTTCTTAGGCAAGGAATACTCAGAGGTGGTTTTGCCAGTTTCTTCATCTGAAATACTGTATAGCCCTACGGCCCCTGGTCTTCATTGCCAGTCTCCCATCCAAGTATTAACCAGGGCTTACATTTCAAGATCAAATGAGATCCGGTGCTTTCAGGGTACAGGTTGACCCCTGTATCTACGGATTCGGTATACAGTTTCACTTATCCATGTTCCAAAAATATGTCATCTCTGGGCATTTCTAGGGGGCCATCTACACGAAGGGAAAAAATCCCAAATACCTCATACTATTGGCATCTCGCAGCAGTGATGACCAGACCAAAATGTTTTTTTCTGACCTTGGAAGCCCCCATAAGCCTCCATTCCTGATGGCGGACATGAGTGATTTACTCACGTTTGTTTTTCACTCCTGTTGGTTTTTTTTAAAAAAATCATCCCAAGGTGCACTGGTGCGATAGAGCGATTCTCCAAAGCAAAACAGAAAATATTGATCCTTTTTTATCACCTTAATGAGCCATCACTAAGACGAAAATCAAATATGGCGGCAGTGGGCGCTTGCCCTCCTAGCAAGCCCCGCTCCTGCTCTTACCAGGCCAATCAGCTTTGTGTTTCCCTTCACGTTTTTTATTGTTCAATAGTCCAAAAGAGCAAAAATGTGTGCCAGCCTGCGCAGTTTGTGAAAAAGTACGGGGAAATCTGCGAAGGCTTTTACCCTGTTGTTTTTGCCATTTTGGGCCCCCTTCCTTCTGAATAGTGTGGATTGGCGCTGGATCCTGTTTAGACTCGTAGGATTCCCAGCAAATTCCATGAGGGGTATTTTCATTGTTTAGACAGGCCCTAGGTCCTCCAATGTGATTCTATGGTCAACTTCTGATGTTCGTCTCATTGAAAATAATAGGGTTCCCTATTATCCATGGTTTCAGATATCCATGGAGAGGGGAGGCTTGGAACATATCTCCCGTGGATATGAGGGTTGACTTGTATTTAGGCAGCTTAGGGATGCACTATATAATACACCCAGCAAGTCCCCTGGTGAGCTTTGACAGAAATCAGAAACAACCGCTCTCTACAACACAGAGGTAAAATGTTAGCATTAAATGCAGATCAGGCATCCCTCCAGATCTGAAACGCGGTGCTGGGAAGTCTTCTACCGATACCGTGGGCTGCTAAAACGATAGCAAAATCAGGCCTGAAATCTCACTAGAAGTCAAGATGAAGCTGTTATATTTTGGACATATCATGAGATAAATTCAATACGGAGAAATGTAAAGTACTGCACTTAGGGCGGAAAAATGAAATGCATAGATATAGGATGGGAGAGACCTGGCTGAACGAGACTACGTGCGAAAGGGATCTAGGAGTCCTAGTAGACCACAAATTGAACATGAGTCAACAGTGTGATGCGGCAGCTAAAAAGGCCAATGCGATTTTGGGCTGTATCAATAGAAGTATAGTATCTATATCAAGGGAAGTAATAGTGCCGCTCTATTCTGCCTTGGTCAGACCTCACCTAGAATACTGTGTCCAGTTCTGGGCACTACAATTCAAAAAGGATATTGACAAATTGGAGCATGTCCAGAGAAGGGCAACTAAAATGGTGAAAGGTCTGGCAACAATGCCTTACGAGGAGAGACTTAGGGAGCTGGGTATTTTTAGCCTGGAAAAAAGATGGTTAAGAGGCGATATGATAGCCCTGTTTAAGTATTTGAAGGGGTGTCACACTGAGGATGGAGCAGGCTTGTTTTCTGCTGCTCCAGAGACTGGAACACGGAGCAATGGATGCAAGCTCCAGGAACAGAGATTCCACCTCAACATGAGGAGGAACTTTTTCACAGTCAGAGCCGTTTGGCAGTGGAACACACTCCCTCGGAGCGTGGTGGGGTCTCCTTCCTTGGAGGTCTTTAAACAGAGGCTGGATTGCCATCTGTTGGGTATGCTTTGATCAAGATTTCCTGCATGGCAGGGGGTTGGACTGGATGGCCCTCATGGTCTCTTCCAACTCTACAATTCTATGATTCTATGATTTTATGACATGGCTCCTGGAAAAACCAATAATGCTTGCCAAGGTAAAAAGCAGTAGGAAAATGTTTGTTTGTTTATTTATTTGATTTATACCCCACCTTTCTCCAAAGACAGGACTCAAAGCAGCTTATAAAGAGCAAGGTCATACTGCAGGTGGATTGATTCCATCAAGGGAACCATGGATGGCTTGAGTTTGCAAGACCTTAGCAGGGCAGTTGATGACAGGACAGATCTCTCATCCATACGGTCACTTTAAGTCAGCTTAGACAAACAAAAACATCTCTCCAGATATTTTTAGACCCATCAGCCCCAGTCAGCTGAGCTGATGGTGAAGAATGCTGGGGTTTGCAGTCCAGCAACCTCTGGGAGGGTGGCATGATTCCCAAGGTTCATCTGCATTGCAGAAATAATCAGTTTGACACCTCTTTAACTGCCACAGCTCAATGCTACAGAATCCTGGGATCTGTAGTTTGTTGTGGCACCAGAGTTCTCTGACAGAGAAGGCTAAATAGCTCACAAAACTACAAATCTCAGAATTCCATAGCATTGAGCCGGGGCAGTTAAAGCGGTGTCAAACGGGATTATTTCTGCAGTGCAGACACAGCCTAAAATTTATACCTCCAGCAACTGTTAAGGTGTGTTTACCAGGGCCAGTCAGTTTTTAGCACCAAAGGCTATCAAGTTTTATTTGCCACAACAAGGAAAAGGCAGAAGCCCAATAAAAGAGTCGCAAGTTTTCTTGGGAATAAGCTTTGTCTTCATAGCTCTGAGGCTGGTCCTGGCAGCTGATGAACCAGGCCGTATGCCATGAAAGCTTATGCCAAATAAAATTTGTTAAGTCTTTAACCAGTCACAAGATTCTTGTGCTATTTAAACTAATGAGTAACACTGTACTGGCCCCTCCTGAATGTGATATTTAAGGGTTTTTAAAAAACTCTTTTCTATCAGGACTGCTGTGTTTTGAACAGAAAACACATGGCAGTCAATTCAACAGGTGAAGCATTGAGTTTCTGACTAGTCAGGCGGCTGCAAAAGGAGCCTCTGATCCTTTTGAAACAAAAAGCATCAACTCTTGTAAACCAAGCCTATAGCCATGTTTACTTGGAAGTAAATCCCTCTGGCCCAGCGGCACTCACAGCCCTGTAACCAAATGCAAGATCACAGTATTGTTGCACTAAGGCCCCGATCCAATCCCCCTTCTCTGTGATTTGAGATTTACTTCCAGGTAAACCTCAATAGGTTTGAACCTATGGGTCTTCAGGCCTCAGGAGTAAGCCCCATCCTGTTTTTCATGTCAGCGACTGAAGGCGGGCTTTCTCCCAATCCCGGACAGGTTTACTTGGAAGTAAAAGCAACATTGGGTGGTTTTTTAAACATTTCTATACTGCTTTATAGTGCTAAGCACTCTCTAAGCAATTTACAGCATGTTAGCGAATTGCCCCCAACAAGCTGGGTACTCATTTTACCAATCTATGGGAGAATGGAAGGAGGAGTCAAACTTGGAGCCCTGCAAGATAGAACTCACAACGCTGTGGCTGCAGTACCGGCATTTAACCACTGCGCGACCAGGGCCACGCAGAGCCTACAGCTGTTTAGAGTCTCATCCTGAATGGGTGTGTGTGCAAATGTATTACAGTGCAGTAAAGGTCATGATTCCCCCCTTTTCTCTGGCTTTTCTTCGCAAGCGAAGATTTAGGAAGGACTCACCCCACGCTTTCTGCAAGCACATTGATGACTGAAAAAGGCCAATCCGAGACAAACAAATCCGGTTGCAGAAAGCACAGCAGAGGGTCACCTTGGATGATGTTTCCAGGTTGTGATTCTATCTGCGTTGTCATTTCTCTTCAAGACTTGTTTAGCATGAGTTCTCAAATAAGGCTGCAGCATTGTGGATAGTGCGTCTTGATGCCTCCCGATGTGAAGACTTTTTTAAAAACAAGAGTCCAAGCAAAATTCAAGCTTGGCAGGAGGCCCTGATCCGGACGAAACTTGCTTTGAAGCCCAAAGCAATTCCTTCCCCTCCCCTCCCACAGAATCATAGTCGGAAGAGACCACAAGGGCCATCTAGTCCAATGCAGGAATGCCATGCAGGAACACCCAATCAAAGCACTCCCATCAGATGGCCATCCAGCCTCTGTTTAAAAACCTCCAAAGAAGGAGACTCCGCCACACTCCCAGGCAGCGCATTCCACTGTTGAACAGCTTCCACCATCTGGAAGTTCTTCCTAATGTCTAGGTGGAATCTCTTTTCCTGTAGCTTGAGTCCACTGCTCCATGTCCTAGTCTCTGGAGCAGCAGAAAACAAGCTTGCTCCATCCTCAATATGCCATCCCTTCAAATATTTAAACACGGCTCTCATGTCACCTCTCAACTTTCTCTTCTCCAGGCTAAACCTACCCAGCTCCCTAAGCTGCTCCTCATAGGGCATGGCTTCCAGACCTCCCACCATTTTGGTCGCCCTCCTCTGCACATGTTCCAGTTTGTCCATATCCTTCTGGAATTGTGGTGCCCAGAACTGGACACAGGATTCCATGTACATAACATGTTCCAGTTCTGTTCCATGTTATGTACTCAGTAGCCCATAACCCATGTTACATACATGTTCTATCTTATGTATTCAGTAACCCATGTTAGGGACTCAGTAACCCATAATCCCTGTTATGTACTCATAATAAGTTCCATACCCATGTTAGGTACTTAGTAACCCATAACCCATGTTACCTACATGTTCCATGTTCTGTACTCAGTAACCCATAACCCCTGTTGGAAAACAATTATTATTACTTTTGTGTTATTGTTACGGCCTTTTGTGGTAGGGTGTATTTTTCAGCAGAATGGTCTTATTCCAATAAAAAATTCCTAATCCAATAAAATAAAATAAAATAAATCCTGTTATGTACTCATAACACATTCTATACCCATGTTAGGTACTCGGAGTGCGTCTATATGATTATAAAAAAATCTGTTTGGGAGGTAAAAAATACGAATAGGCCATCGTTCGTATGCATACGATGCGCCTACACGATTTTTTACCCCCCTAAACTCCGTATGACCCCTCTTCCCCAAGCTGGCTGGAGTGAGCAAGCCAAGCGGTGGTTTTAAATCTCCTGCTGCTTTTTTTTTTTAAAGGTTCCTGCTTTGCGGAAAGTCGGTTTTCCCTATTTATAATATAAAATAAAAATAAATAAATATATAAATTTCACGGACTTACCGTACTCTCGCTAGCCAGGAAACCAACATGGTGGCTGCTCCCAATTCCCCTCCGTGCTAGCCCCGCCCCCTCTACTCGGCCAGCCAATCATATTACACTGCCTGTTCGTATGTGTGCGAACGGAGCGTACAGACCATCAGCCATCTGAACAGCAAATGGATTTTTCATCGTGATCCGCTTTCCCTCCCAAACGCCGCATGAGCGTATTTCAGGGTGGAAAACCGAGCCCCCCTTCCTTTGGATGCGTGTGAATCCGAACGGCCGTGTGTACCGAAAAGCGAACTTCCGCACGCCGTACATATTATTTAAATTGTGTAGATGAGGCCTCAGTAACCCATAACCCATGTTACCTACATGTTCCATGTTCTGTATTCAGTAACCCATAACCCCTGTTATGTACTCAGCAGCCCATGTTACGTATTGAGAAACCCATAACCCCTGTTATGGTCCATATTACGTTCTCCTCAGCTGGGGCGCCGCTTGCTCCCAAGTAAAACCTGCCGGGGGGGGGTTAGGGCAGGGCCGGTTTAAGGCACCAGCGGCATCAGCATCCGCAGGGGGCCCCATCCTTGTGGGGGCCCCCATAGTAACCCTCCTCCTGCAAAAACATTATTAGTAATAATCTGAATATCCTGTACTGTGAATAGCTTAGGTTGAGTTAGGTTACATTGACCTGAGATAAACATATGCCCCCCCCCAAATAAAGCATTGCAGGGCCCCCCCAAATTCCTTAAACCGATCCTGTTTTAGGGGATGGGGCTGCCCATGAACTGGGGCGAGGGGGAGGGCGCCCCTACCGGCCAGGAGGCACCCAATCCCCTGGAAAGTCCTGGCGGGTAAAAGTTGGCGCCGGCCAGTCTGCCGAAGGCGCCAGTCCTCAGTGAGGAAGCGGGGGCTCCTCTCCTCCGCGCGCAGCTGGGCCGGGAGGCGGGGAGCGGGGGCGGGCCGAGGGCGGTGTGGGGCCGGGCCGGCCTCCCTGCCTGCCTGCCTGCCTGGCCAGCCGCTGCCGGCGGTCGGTGCCTTCTGCTGGTGGGGCCGGGGCCGGGGCCAGCGCCGCCATGCCCAGCCGGGGACCCTCGGAGCGGAGCCCGCTGCTGGCTTACCGCCTCTGCAGCAGCTTCTCGGTGGAGGCGGAGGAGGCGCGGGGCCCCCGCAAGCTGCCCACCTTCCTGGGCGTCGTGGTGCCCACCTTGCTCTCCATGTTCAGCGTGGTGCTCTTCCTCCGCCTCGGTGAGTGGGGGGGGGTTCGCTTTCCCACGCGTGTTCGCGACTCGCGGGGTCAGTTTTTTTCTTTAAAAAAGTTTCCACTTCGGATGGAGGAGGAGGAGAGGAGGAGAAAAAGAAAAGTGGTCGAGTTTAGAGCACTGGTTTTTAACCTGGGTTCTGGGGAACCCCCCATCCCACCCCACCCCACCCACCCCACCCAGGGGTCCGCGATGTCCTCACAGGGGGTCCGCGAAGGTTTGAAAGCGACTTGGCTCACCTCCTCCCTGCAGGGGAGTGACAGGAGCCAAGGCAAAGGCTGGCTGGCCTGGCCTGCGCATTGCCATTCCAGCCACGCCAGCTACAGACTTACTTGTCCGGAGAAGCAGGAGAAAAGTCTTCCCTCCTCCTCCAGTGCCTCTGAGGGAAGGTTTCCTGGATGATGTAATTGTGTTGTTGTTGTTGTTGTTGTTATGATGTGCTGCTGCTGTTGTTGTTTGTTTTAAATCTTGAGTTAAGTCTTGAGTTAAGATTTTTAAAGGGAGTCCCTGGTAAAGAAAAGGTTAAGAACCACTGGTTTAGAGCTCCAGGTGTTTTGGACTACAACTCCCACAAGACAGGGGTTCTGGGAATTGTAGTCCAAGCTGGAACTCTCTCCCCCTCCCCCAGCTCTGGCTAAAAATCAGAGTCAGAACAATTTAGCTGCTTAAAGTTTGGTTGTGGTGCCGCCTAGGCACTCTGTTTGTTCTCAGAGGAAAACTGCCTTCCTGTCCTCACTGAGGGTTTGCACTGCTTGCTGTCTGATGGGACTGGTGGTTTAAATGCCACTTCCCTCATGAACTGGTTAGGTGGCTTTTGGCAAGCCAAAGGGAGGAACTATTTATCCTTAGTTCCAAGAGGAGCTGGGTTGTAACACTGACCTGCTTTACAGGGTTGGTGTAATGGCTGGGGGAATCTATAGCTCTCCAGAAGTGGATGAACTACCACTCCAATCCTCACCATTGCCAAGGCTGAATAGGGCTGGTGTGACTTGGAGTCCAACAGCATTCAGCAGGGCAAGGGGTTGATCTTTATTTGTCTTTATTTAATCTATTTTAGATCCCACTTTTATTCCAATATGGAACCTGAGACAGGTCATCAGATGAGTAAAGTAAAATACAATTAAACTGATTATTACTGTGTACCTTTAAATTTTCCTTGGGTTTTTTCCGGGCTGTGAGGCCATGTTCTGGAATAGTTTCTTTCTGATGTTTCACCTGCATCTGTGGCTGGCATCCTCAGAGAATGGTTGTGTAGGCGTGCATGTGTAGTTTATATTTCATGACCCCCTGTTGGGGAGTATATGTAAATTTGTGTAATTGAATGGTTAGTTTCTGGGTATAGAAATGCAAGGCTCGTTAGTGTCTGTTTGGCTGATGGTTGGTTGATGGGCCATTATCTGTTGGGAATCCCCCTGTCCCTGGGTGGAATTCCTTCGTAAGTGTTGAGTTTTGATTCTATTGTTTTTCAAAACTGGAAGCCAGATTTTGTTTACTTTTAGGGTTTCTTCTTTCCTGTTGAAGTTGTCCAGTTTGTGGATTTCAATAGCTTCTCTGTGCATTCTGACATGATAGTGGTTGGCGTGGTCCAGAATTTCTGGGTTTTCAAATAACATGTTGCGTCCAGTTTGATTTATAACATGTTCTGCTACTGCTGATTTTTTTGGCTAGCCCAGTCTGCAGCGTCTCTCATGTTCCTTGATTCGTGTTTGCACACTGTGTTTAGTGGTCTCTATGTAAACTTGTCCACAGCTGCCTGGCATGTGGTAAACTCCTGCAGCTGTGAGAGGATCTCATAGAATCATAGAATTGTAGAGTTGGAAGAGACCATGAGGGCCCTCAAGTCCAACCTCCTGCCATGCAGGAAATCACAATCAAAGCATCCCCGACAGATGGCCATCCAGCCTCTGTTTAAAGACATCCAAGGAAGGAGACCCCACCACAATCCGAGGAAGTGCGTTCCACTGCCGAACAGCTCTTATTGTCAAAAAGTTCCTCCAAATGTTGAGGTGGAATCTCTGTTCCAGGAGCTTGCATCCATCGCTCCGTGTTCCAGTCTCTGGAGCAGCAGAAAACAAGCCTGCTCCATCCTCAACGTGACACCCCTTCAGATACTTAAACAGGGCTATCATATTGTCTCTTAACTGTCTTTTTTCCAGGCTAAACATACCCAGCTCACTAAGTCTCTCCTCATAAGGCATGGTTTCCAGACCTTTCACCATTTTAGTCGCCCTTCTCTGGACATGCTCCAATTTGTCAATATCCTTTTTGAATTGCGGTGCCCAGAACTGGACACAGTATTCTAGGTGAGGTCTGACCAAGGCAGAATAGAGTGGCACTATTACTTCCCTTGATCTAGAGACTATACTTCTGTTGATGCAGCCCAAAATCGCATTGGCCTTTTTAGCTGCCGCATCACACTGTTGACTCATGTTCAACTTGTGGTCCACTAGGACTCCTAGATCCCTTTCGCACGTAGTCTCGTTCAGTCAGGTCTCTCCCATCCTATATCTATGCATTTCATTTTTCCGCCCTAAGTGCAGTACCTTACATTTCTCCATATTGAATTTTGTTAGCTTTGGCCCAGCTCTCCAGTCTATCCAGGTCATTTTGAATTTTGATCCTGTCCTCTAGGGTATTAGCTACTCCTCCTAATTTAGTGTCATCTGCAAATTTGATAAGTATGCCCCTAATTCCCTCATCCAAGTCATTGATATTGTTGAATAGCACTGGGCCCAGGACAGAACCCTGTGGCACCCTACTGGTCACATCTTTGCAAGCTGACGAGGAGCCACTGCTGAGCTCCTTTTGTCCTTTGCTGAGCTTTGAAATACAATAGAATTAAAACTCAACACTTACAAAGGAATTCCACCCAGGGACATGGGGATTCCCAGCAGATAAAGGCCCATCAACCAACCATTAGCTAAACAGACACTAACAAGCCTTGCATTTCTATACCCAGAAACTAACCATTCAATTACACAAATTTACATATACAGTTGTCCCTCCACATTCGCGAACTTGACATTCGTGGTTTCGGTTATTCGCGGTTTTGGGAGGGCCCCCCCGGGCCCCCTCAAAACCGCGACACGGGGCCTCCAGAGGCCCCGTGAAAGACCTGGGGAGGGGTGGGGAGGCCTTCGCGGGACGCCCGGAGGCCCTCCGGAGGCCCCGCGAAGGCCTGGGGAGGGTGGGAGGGAGGGCCGGTGAGGCCTCCGCGGGGCCTAGGAAGGCCCCGCGAAGGCCTGGGGAGGGAGGGAGGGAGGGCCGGTGAGGCCTCCGCGGGGCCTAGGAAGGCCCCGCGAAGGCCTGGGGAGGGTGGGAGGGAGAGCCGGTGAGGCCTCCGCGGGGCCTAGGAAGGCCCCGCGAAGGCCTGGGGAGGGTGGGAGGGAGGGCCGGTGAGGCCTCTGCGGGGCCTTCCTAGGCCCCGCGAAGGCCTGGGGAGGGTGGGAGGCCCGCGGGGCCTTCCTAAGCCCCGCGAAGGCCTGGGGAGGGTGGGAGGGAGGGCCGGTGAGACCTCCGCGGGGCCTAGGAAGGCCCCGCGAAGGCCCGGGGAGGGTGGGAGGGAGGGCCGGTGAGGCCTCCGCGGGGCCTAGGAAGGCCCCGGGAGGGTGGGAGGGAGAGCCGGTGAGGCCTCCGCGGGGCCTAGGAAGGCCCCGCGAAGGCCCGGGGAGGGTGGGAGGGAGGGCCGGTGAGGCCTCCGCAGGGCCTAAGAAGGCCCCGTGAAGGCCCGGGGAGGGTGGGAGGGAGGGCCGGTGAGGCCTCCGCAGGGCCTAAGAAGGCCCCGCGAAGGCCCGGGGAGGGAGGGCCGGTGAGGCCTCCGCGGGGCCTTAGAAGGCCCCGCGAAGGCCCGGGGAGGGTGGGAGGGAGGGCCGGTGAGGCCTCCGCGGGGCCTTCCTAAGCCCCGCGAAGGCCCGGGGAGGGTGGGAGGGAGGGCCGGTGAGGCCTCCGTGGGGCCTAGGAAGGCCCCGGGAGGGTGGGAGGGAGAGCCGGTGAGGCCTCCGCGGGGCCTAGGAAGGCCCCGCGAAGGCCCGGGGAGGGTGGGAGGGAGGGCCGGTGAGGCCTCCGCGGGGCCTAAGAAGGCCCCGCGAAGGCCCGGGGAGGGTGGGAGGGAGGCCCGGGGAGGGTGGGAGGGAGGCCCGGGGAGGGTGGGAGGGAGGGCCGGTGAGGCCTCCGCGGGGCCTAGGAAGGCCCCGCGAAGGCCTGGGGAGGGAGGGGGAGGGGTGTAGTTATTCGCGGATTTTTCACATTCGCGGGGGTCCGCGGAACGGAACCCCCGCGAATGTGAAGGGACGACTGTACTCCCCAACAGGGGGTCACAGCATACATAAGTCCAGATACACTCCTGTCCAACCATTCTCTGAAGATGCTAGCCATAGATGCAGGTGAAACATCAGAAACTCTTCCAGAACACAGCCTCACAGCCCGGAAAAAAAACAAGGAAAATCTATGGATGCTGGCCGTCAAAGTGTTTGACTTCACATACCTTCAAATTGCTTTCCAACTAATGGTGACCCTAGGGTGGACCTGCCACAGGGTTTTCTTGGCAAGGTTTGTTCAGAGGGAGTTTGATTTCCCCTGAGGCTGAGAGAATGTGACTCACCCAAGGTCACCTAGTGAGTTTCCATGACTGAACGGAAATTTGAACCCTGGTCTCCCAGAGTCCTGGTCCAACACTCTAACCACTACACCACGCTGGCTCTGACATATACAGGTATTCCTCAGTTGCCTAAGTATAGTTCCTCCACATTCACGGATTTGGCATTCACAGATTTAAGTATTCACGGCTTAAAAATATTCTTTAAAAAATAATAATCCTAAAAGCAAACCTTGATTTTGCCATCTTATATAAAGGGACACCATTTTGCTATGCCATTGCATATAATGGGACTTAAGTATTCACGGAGGCTTCTGGAAACAACCCCAACGAATGTGAAGGGACAACTGTAGATGTGTTTCCGAACATTACTTCTTTCACACAAAATTAGGTACAAAAGACAGGTACAAAATAACATAGAAAGAATAGGGATAGGTTCCCACACACCCCAAAAGAAGAACAGATCAGCCTGTTCCAGTAAACCTTTTACAGGCATACCTCAGTGACCAAAGCCTCTGACAAACCTTCCTTTTACAAAGGTTTTTTTGTTTGTTTGTTTTTACTGGAACTCCACCCAGCCCTGCTTTTTTCTTGTCTTCTGTCTAGCTGGAGGTGTGTGTGTGTGTTTTGCAGCATGAGCACTAGGAAGGTATTGAAGGAGGACTGGAGAAAGATAGCATTGCAGTGTTGGGTTGCAGCAATGTGTCTTCAGTAAACAATGCAATAAAGCCAGATCTGCGAAAGAATGGGATTCAATTCCTACTGTAGCTGTGCGCGCTCAGGATGTACAACGCAGTGTGTACAACGCTCAAGATAAACAGATGCCTCCAGAATCTCTTACTGAGCATGTGTGAAAAGCAAAACAGTAGAGGGTTATCTAAATGGTGAAAGTACTCTTTGTTGAATTCGAGGCGAAACCTACTTGTCTTAATGGGAATCTGCGTTGTCATGCCTTATTTGGAAGGAGGGGGGCCCAAAAGGGCAGAAACTCAGAGGAAAAGCCTTGGCAGCTTTTCCTGGAGTTTTTGCAAAACAGTGAGGGGGGTTCGCATTCCCCCTCCTCCGAGAGTACAGGAAGTGCAACTGGACAAGTTTAGGGGTGGGGCTTACTGACAGGGCGAGCACCTGAAGCTGCCATTTTTTCGCCTTTAGCGATCGATCAGGGACTGGGAAAGGGAGGGGGGCTCTCTCATTTGGGCTGTCATCTTGGATGCAAAGCTTATGGGGGCTGCTGGGGGCAAAAACGCCATTGAGACAAGTCACAGCTGCTGCAACTTGATATTACTGGGGGGCATTACTCCCCCCCCCATATAAACTAGGCCTAAGAAAAGGGAAAAGCAGATTAACGTGCCACACCAGCTACTCTCACATGTTGAAAAAGCATAGCTTTACAGTGTATGGGACTAAACTCTCTGAGGTTTCTACCCCCAACAAAGGTAAAACTTCTCTTTCAGACTATAATTGACTAGTTTTACCTATACAGCACCTAAAAGTTGTTTCAGGATGCAGCAGTACAGAGACTTCTTGAAAAATCCAATGATCTCAGCCTAGTAAAAAGAGTTAAATTTTACTGTCCTTTGTCTGAACTCCACATGGCCAGGAAGTAGGAATGACCTCTGCCAGCATGAGATCCCTTACCTGAACACAATAAAAGAAACATCTGAAACAATGTGTAGGCTTGTGACTCCCAACACTCTTTCTTTCTTTCTTTCTTTCTTTCTTTCTTTCTTTCTTTCTAACATCTTTTGCCTGATGAAGAAACCAGTAGAGCTGCGAAAGCTTGCATCAGGTGTTTTGCATTTTGGTTGGCCAATAAAGGTATCACTTTTTTGTAGGTTTTGGATTTTGTTTTGCTGCATGGCCAACGTAGCTACCCCTGAATGTGTTTCATAGATCTACAGTAGAAGTTTTGCCACCAAAATAGAAGTCTTAAGAAAAGTGGAGGCTGTGGAAAGTACTGTGGTCTCTAGAATATTCAAAATGTTTGCATTTACTTGCAAGGCATGCAACCTGACCTGTTTGTTTCATTTCACATGAACACATTGTTAGTTTTGAATAAAAAAAAAAAATTGCTGAAACATGGTCAAAGGCTCTTCTTTTTTTGTGGTGTAAGAACCTATCCCCATTATTTCCGCGTTATTTCTATGGACTTTATCAGACAGTGGCAAATATGGCGTCATAACAATACCCAATGAATAAGAAAAGGCACCCATTTCCCATGACATTGTGCTTTTGCATTCTTATGTTGAAAATAAAGCATTCTTTTTTATTGATGAGGCAAGCCGTCAATGGATCGGCCATGCCCTTCCTGTTTAATCCTCACTAAAGTCAAAAACCTGCTGGCCAGGGGGATGGGGGAAAAGCTTGTGTGAACATTGTTTCATACGCAAATATGCTCTCTCCCCAGAGAAAACTAGTGCAGCAAACAGAAGGCTAGACACCCCCCTTCTCCCTGCCATGCTAGATTTTTGCAGGCGGGGGATTGTTGCGTTTTTGCATGTGAGCCATCCACTTTGAAGTGGTTCAGACAAGAGACAGGCTTATACCGTCAGTGAAAATTAGGTCCTAATGATGTCTCTCCTTCTGTCTTGGCATCAAGTCCTGCCACATCTTACATTTAAGGTGACTACCCTTTTATCACTTTTTCCTCATCAGCTGGAGAAATCTTTCTTTGGGCTATTAATGTGATGAAAATAATCGGAGTGTGAAGGGTGGGGTGGGTTAATAATTTTTGTGGCTATTAAGCAGGCAGCTATGTTATCTCTTGGTCTTATTTATGTGTCAGTTTGCAGAAATAACTTACCACACTTCACAAATAACTGGGTGTGATACGAACATCCATTTTATGCTTCATAGCATAATCACTTGGGTGGCATTGGAACCAGTAGCTCTTAATCTTTGGCCCATGAGATGTTTTGGATGAAAGCTCCCAAAAGCCCTGGTATTGAAGGAATCTGGGAGATGAAATCCCAAACTTCTTGAGGACCAAAAATGGACAAGCATTGCTTAAAACGTATTGAATGCATGGGAGATGTTTTTCTGTTTCCCACCAGTGGAGGACCATGTGGTGAGTAAACACGAGAGAGCACCTTTTCCTTGTGCCACCGCAGTTGTGGAATGGCTTCCTCTTTGAGGCCAGTGCTAGTTTCTTTCTGACACCAAGCCAGAAGATGGCTTTTTATTAAATCATAGAATTATAGAGTTGGAAGAGACCACCAGGGCCATCCAGTCCAACCCCTTGCCTTGCAGGAATACACAATCAAAGCACTCCTGACAGATGGTCATCCAGCCTCTGTTTAAAAACCTCCAAAGAAGGAGACTCCACCATACTTCCAGGCAGTGTAATCCACTGAAACAATGAATGGTGGCAGAGTGGGATTTTGTTTGTTCTTGAGCCACTGAAGTTTCTACTGCTCTTACAATATATTGAAGTTAACACCTCAATATATATATATATATATATATATCCCCTCCTGTGGGCCACTGAGTGAAACCTACCTGTGTCTTTCCCCTGCACCCAACATTTGGACATAGGGTGTCCTCTCACCAAAATTACCATGGCAGCTGAGAAAATGAAAGTGGGTGAGCTTGTAAGTGCTGGGAGTAATAATCAGGTTTCCAGTCTCTGGGGGGCAACCAGGGGTCTTTGCAATGATTATGTTCTCTGTGTGTCTTGATTAATGTCTTTCTGGAATTGGATAGAGCACTGGCTTGCAACATGGTGTTAATTAAGAGCATAGGGAGGCTGTGTGAAACATGGATGTATTTATTAATTCTGGACTGGAACCAAAATTGGATTAAGGCACCATCTCATAAAGAGTTCACACCATTGAGGCCACCTGTAAGTTCACTGCAAGTTCATACCATTTCAGCCGTCCTTCTATAGAGATGTAAAAATATTAATCAATTTTTTTTCTCTTCACAGAAAAAGTTATCTTGATTTTTGTCCTCCATGAAGGCTGTGAGATTTTAAAAAACTTTTTCTTTGGGTGAGAGTGAAAAGATCAGTCCCTTCCCTGTTTCTTTTTTTGCGGGGGGGGGGTTGTTTTCAGTGGTTTCTCTGCAACCCCCTGTACTGTAGAAAAAAATGCAAGGGTTTGGCAGAGTAGCTAATGGCTGGTATTCTGTTCTTATCTTACCCCTGTGTAAGTTTCCTTGGAGAGGGAGATTGTCCAATTTGGAACATTTAAAGTGGCAAAAATGGCATGGTGCATCAGGTCCCATTGCGCATTGATGGACATTTTGTGTGGATTTGCATCCGTATTGCACATGGATGCACATTTGGTTGTGTGTTTGGTTGCACATTGGGTGTCTTGGTTCACTTGCACAATGTTGCCATTCAGCAAAAGGGTTGCGTAGCACAGTTAATGCATACATCCTCATGTTATTCTTAACGAAACAAGAAGAGAAGTGCCATAGCAAAGACTATAGTTGGTGAAAGCAAGAGGCACTTCTAGTCTTAGAATCATTGAATCTTAGAGTTGGAAGAGGCTGCAAGGGCCATCCAGTCCAACCCCCTGCCATGCAGGAATATCCAATCAAAGCATTCCCAACAGAAGGTCATCTAGCTTCTGTTTAAAAACCTCCTAAGAAGGAGACTCCAGCGCACTCCCAGACAGTTGAACATTTCGTACTGTCAGGAAATTCTTCCTAATGTTTAGGTGGAATCTCTTTTCCTGTAGTTTGAATTCATTGCTCCGTGTCCTAGTCTCTGGAGCAGCAGAAAACAAGCTTGCTCCTTCCTCAGTATGACATCCCTTCAAATATGTAAACATGGCTATCAGGCCACCTCTCAACCTTCTCTTCTCCAGGCTAAACGTACCCAGCTCCCTAAGCCGCTCCTCATAGGGCATGGCTTCCAGACTTTTCACCATTTTGGTCACCCTCCTCTGGACACGTTCCAGCTTGTCAAAATCCTTCTTGAATAGCAGAATGTGAGGAAGTGTACACTCATGTGTTTGGCCCTGAGTAGTTGGAAGAATTGGGAGATATGGAGGACTTTAGCATGACCACTAATGAAGACAACATTAGAACAACATTTGTTGTTGGCTTGTTTACAACAGTGATCATTAATTTTCTACCAGTGAAAAGATTAATGCCTAATGGACCTTCACATCTATTGTACCTTTAATGTTAACTGCATAGATTACGTATTTTATATGAAAGATTGACTGTTTATGTGGATTTACTGGAAATTGACCTTGTTATTTTATGTATAGTATATACATGAGAGCAAGTGTGGTGTAGTGGGTTTGAGTGTTGGCTTGGACACTGGAGACCAGAGTTTGAATCCCTACTCGGCCATGGAAACGCACTGGGCGACCTTCGGCATGTCACACTCTCTCAGCTTTGGTGGAAAGCAAAGGCAAACCACCTCTGAACAAATCTTGCCAAGAAAACCCCATGATAGGTTCGGCTTAGGGTCACCATTAGTCAGAAATGACTTGAAGGCACACAACAACAATAGTATTTACATATATAATATTACAAATTTATTTCCTGGTTATCAGTTGTGTGAGTCAGGTCCTATATATTCTTTTTTTCTTCTCTTGTCAATTTCTAAAAGCCTGTTGGAAAAGAAGAGTTTTCACTTCCTGGTAGAAGGAACACCAGGTTGTATTTCTGTGCTTCTGTGTATCAGAACTGGCTGTAAATCTATATATAGTGGCTGACAGCTTTTGTTAGGGAACCATTAGGGCTTAAACGGAAACTTTTTCTTTTTAAAATGTTCAGATTGATTTCTGTTAAGTTAGGCAGGAATCCCAGAAGGACAGTTGCCTGTCATTTAATCTTTTAGAGAACCTGTCATATAGGCTTAGTTCAATCCAGTACACATGGAGCACGGGTTTTAGTCCACATAGCAGTTTCCAGTTAGGGCAGCTGTGGCGCTCATGTCACTCCAGAGTCTTTGCCCCTCCCAATTTTTCCCACCTTGAAAACACCCCTGAAAAATCAAGTGATGCTTCTGGAGACTTCTGGAATTGGCAGGTTTGCCAGAAGGTGCAGGTAAAAGGGACTGTTGTGATTTTTGACCAAAATTAGGGTGCTAGACTGATGTTGATACATGCGGGCAAAAATTGGCCACTGCTCCAGTTTCTAGCTTCTGCCCTAACAGGGCACTTCAGGTATGGTCTGTTGATCTAAGTGTAGTTTTAAGTGTTTCAAGATCTCTTATCAACTGATCAGGCCTGACTCCTTGTGTTTGATAGTGGTTTCTTACAGTTGTCCTCACTTGGCTTTGGTGTCCTAAGTTTTATCTTCCTTTGTCCCTGCATGTCTTTCATTCTTTCTCTTCCCCTCCACCCCTGCTGCCACCATCCTTCTACTCATTGCATTACTCATCCCTCCATTCTTTATTTCCCTTTTTAGTTACTGTTACTAAGTTCTACAACAAAGTTCAGTTTCTGTTTACTTCAATGGACCTCAACGGTTGGATGTGAGTTGACTGCCCAGATAAACATGTAGCCAAACAGAGGATAAGTCAAGGCCAGAAAAGGAATATATTTAGTTGTCCTATACATATGCAAGCTTGAATGGACCTTGATGTTGATGTGATTCCAATGTTCATTAAGGGCTTCCACATTTGAATTTGAACAATTTTTCTACAATGCAGCTGCCCTTGTTTCAAATAAACATTCATATTGTATGGTGCTATATTGTGTTGTGATGGGCCTTGAATACCCTAAAGGCACCAGATCCTGTCTGATCCTGGAAGCTAAGCAGGGTCAGCTGTGTTTAGGACTTTGGTGGGAGACCACCAAGCAATACCAGGTGCTGCAGGCTCTGTTTCAGAGGAAGGAATTGAAAAACCACTTCTGAGTAGTCCTTGCCTAAGAAGACCCTATGAAATTCATGGGGATGCCATAGGTTGACAAGTGATTTGAAGGTGCACACATTGTGTTGTATTATATTTATTGATATTCAGCTACTTTGGATTGTCTATAGGCTTCAGTTGGTCTGTGTCCTTTATATCAGCTGCCCTTGTCTTATACAAGTTGGGTATCCCTTTTTGGATTTTGGAATATTTGCATATACATAATGAGATGGTACTTAAGTCTAAACCCAAAATTCATTTGTTTCATATATTCCTTATGCACATAGTCTGAAGGTAATTCTGTACACAATATTTTTAATAATTTTGTGCATGAAGCAAAGTTTGTGTACAGTGAACCATCAGAAAGCAATCATCTACCAACTTCTGCTCATATTGGGAAAGCGAATCAATTTCGTTGCTTGTCCCAATGAGCAGGAATGCACATTCCCTTTGCTGTTTTTCAAAATATATGAGAAAAGCCATGAAGGCTTTTCCTGCAGAGTATATGGTGTTTTGGGGGGCCCTCCTTCACAATATGACAAATTGATGTGGAATCCCATTGGGACAAAAGGTATTCTCGCATTCTGGGAGGAGTATTTTTGCCGCTTAGACAAGGTTAAAAGCATTTTACAATCAGCAAAATCTGCAGACTACAAAGCTATTGGTTCTCCATCATCCACGGACACAGGCATTCCTTAAAATGAAAATTAACATTTCCCCAGAGGCTGTAACCTTGAGGTCAGAGCCGCTCATTGCAGATGCCTGGTTCTGTTTCCCCAAGCACAGCCCAGAGGGTAAACATGCCTCATTTCACCCTCACATAAAGCACATTCTATATCAAAGCCCCAACGAACCTAATGAATATGGCAGGAGCAGGGGCAAAGGAACCAATCCTGACAAGTTCCCAGTTTTAAAAAATGACAGGCAGATTTGGTGTTTCATTTCATATAATCTTGAAGGATACTTGAGGGAGCACCTCTCCTTATATATGCCTGCCCATGAATCTAGGCCATTTGGAGGAGCCCTCCTCTGTATCCCACCAGTGGGGACAAATACCTTTGGAAAGACATAGGAGAGGGCCTTCTTTGCTGTGGCCCCATGGTTATGGAATACTTTCCCCCAAGGGCCTGATCAGCACCAGCACTGGGGTCATTCCAACACCAAGTTGAGTTTTCTGGTCCTAACTGGTTTCATCCAATTTGCACATATGCTATGGTTTGCATTATTTTAAGTGGTTCTAACTGGATTTAAATTGTCTTGATATAAGTGATAAATGATTTAATATGCTTTGTTTAGTGTTTTAAAATTATAGCTTTTGTTTTAAATAGTTCCAAATTGATTTTATTGTATGCTGCCCTAAAATCCTAGGACATAGGGTGGGGTTTTAATAAATAATATAAAATAAATTAAAATAGTGTCCATACACCAATCACTTATCCGCTTTTTTCTTTGTAACTGTCTTCACTCCAAGATTTGGGGGAGAAAGTGTCAGTGTAGAAGTGAAAGAAAGACAGGAGCAAGCAAAGGTTTACAGTCTACTTTGGGTTCTGGGAGGACCCTAAGATCTGTTTGCATGATCCAAAAGGATACCTCTGGAATGGAATGGGGAAAAAAAAGTGAGTTTAGGAATTTCCTTTAAGTCTCAGAGTCAAAACAACAAAGGCTCTTGTGCCATCTTAAACTTTGCTGTTGTTGTGTTGGAGAGCTAATCTCCATCAATCCCTAGTTTCAAGGACCTCACAAGGACTGGCTGGCCTTTGTAGAAAGAAAATGATGCTGGCAAATTCTGATTTATACAAGGAACAAAATGATTTGGTTGTTGTTGTGTGCCTTCAAGTCATCTCTGATTTACAGCAACCCTAATGCAAACTTGTCAGCAAGATTTTTTTCAGAAGGAGTTTGCTGTTGTCTTCCTTTCAGGCTGGGGAAGTGTGACTTGTCCACAGTCACCCAGTGGGTTTCCAGGAGTTACCCTAAGAGGTGGTGTGTGCATTAGTGCCCCACCTGAGATGCCAGCGTCTGTTTCAATATTTGGGGGAATTATTAGTTCAAATGGCTGGCCTGCGAGAGGAGGATAAATTCAGGGACCTTTGCACCTATGTATACCACTATTAACTCTAGTTAAAGGAAAATAAAATATTTTTATTGGAATAATATAGACTAACACACAAGAATCTACACTGTTATTAACTATACAAGACTATCAGACAAGGAAGCAGGAAGGGTTGGAGGTAGAAGTCTAGGGAACAGGGCAATAATTACAAGTCCTGGGAGAAGAAAATCCCATGCAGTGAGGAAGCTCAGACTAGTGTCTGCGGGTGGCACAGCGGAACCCCGATCCTTGACACGTCGAAAGAGAGAGTGGCCGGGTCCCTCTGCAACGCCAGTGTGACACACTTTGCTTTAGCAGGGGCTGTAATATTTATAAGCCATTTATGCCTTGAAGGCATGTTCTGGCTACAACAATGGCTAGATGGCTCTTCCGAGGGAGAGAGGAAGGAAAACAAAACTCGATTTGGAATGCTAAAGTATTGATGGCTTTACAACAACCTCATGGGGTTTGGACAGGAGGGAGGGTATGAGGAGAGATATACCAGGGGAAAAGACCACTAATTTGCATGATTGGTTGAAAGTGCAAGATGCTCAGGGCAGAGAGAGAAGGATTAGCTATGCCCCTTAATGACTGGGTTATTAGCATAGTCTATTAATTCTAGGGGCTTTCCATGTAATCCCAATTTAGTTTTCATGTCTTTATATGGAAAACATGTCTCAGATCACCGTTACCTTTTGACTGCCCTGTAGTATACCTGGTCAACCAGCCACCGTGACCTTGAAAAGTGTCCAATATTTCTAGTTATGGAATCTCATGGGGAGGAGTAGCAGGGCACGGTAGCACAAGCAGACCTTAGTTTTCAGAGTGCACATCCAGACCCCAAGCCACAACACCACACTGGCTCTCCTTTTAAACTTTAGGCTCTAAAATTTAACATGCTTTATTGAAAGGTCATGATAATGACCATGGTCAAGGTAATTAACAAACAGTAGTTGGGTGGGAAGATAGGCAGCCTTCCCTTAAAGACCTACATGTTTTATCTTTGTTTATGTGATAAATGCTTTAATATGCTTTTAGTGTTTTAAAATTATAGCTTTTGTTTTAAATTATTCCAAATTTATTTTTATTGCATGCTTCCCTAAAATCCTAGGGCATAGGGTGGGGATATAAATGTTTTAATAAATAAAATAAAATGAATAATGAATAAAATTAAAATGTGGGTTCCAATCCACTTCATCAGAAGCATAGAACAGTGGTTTTTAACCTTTTCTTTACCAGGAACCCCCTTTAAATATATTTTGTTGCCGTGGATCCCCAAGACTTAACTCAAGATTTAAAACAACAACAACAACAATACAATTACACCATCCATTAACCTTTTTCTCAGAGGCACTGGAGTAGAGAGAAGACTTTTCTCCTGCTTCTTCCTTCAAATTTTGGCTGGAGTGTATTGAAGAGCAATGTGCAGGCCATGCCAGCCAGGCTTTGCCTTGGCTCCTGTCATGTGGGCTGAGCAGCCTTCAAGCCTTCACAGGCCCCCTGTGAGGACATCGCAGACCCCCTGGGGGGTCCGCAGACCACAGGTTAAGAATCACTGCCATAGAATGTTGCCTTAGTTGGCCAACTGTTTCACACATGCTGGTGTGGGAAGGGAATATAAGGGTTAGGAAACCTGAAAAGTGCAAACATTAATTATTATAAGAGTCTCTGGCTTTTCTTCGCAAACAAAGATTCAGGAAGGACTCATCCTGCACTTTCTGCAAGCGCGCTGATGACTAAAAAGGCCAATCCGAGATAAACAAGTCCAGTTGCAAAAAGCACAGCAGAAGGTCTCCTTGGGTGATGTTTTTGGGTTGTGATTCTTTCTGCGTTGTCGTTTCTCTTCAAGACTTGTTTGGCGTGCGTTCTCAAATAAGGCTGCAGCATTGTGGATAGTGCGTCTCCATGCCTCCCGATGTGAGGCCAGGGCGGACCACTGTTGGTGATCAATTTGGCCGAGCCTGAGATGTTGTTTCAGGGAGTCTTTGTATTGCTTTTTTGAAGCACCCCTCTTACGCTGACCTGTGTGGTCATTTAATAAACAGTGGTTAGGAGGTAACATAGGCATGGTAGCCTGGATAAGTGGATTGGCACATGTATGGTGGTGAAAGCCTTTGTGCCGTCTTTATGCAATAGATATAAATGCCATGCTGTTGGGTTTTTTTCTAATATAGGTATGAGAGTTGGAGTTTAGGTTCTGCACAAACACTAGTAGGTGCAGGAAATAGTAATCAGTAGGGTCATGTGGAAATGGGGGGAGAGTTCAGACAATAAAAATTGCCTAAACTGTGGCCATTAATAACCAATCAACCCTGCAAAGACGTTGATTAACTCTTGAGGTGAGATAAGAACCCTTTGTCCCTATTTAGACCACAGGAGATAAAACTGAGCCTCTTGAGCAATTCTTGTTTGGCTGTTTTGTGTTGGAATTGGCCATTGAAGTTTTTCTGTTCCAAGGAAGGCTTCCTTGAGATCAGAGTCCTGTTCAAACTTTTTGCATTGCAATCCTTCCTGATCGCAATCCTGCACTCACATGCTTACTCAAGCATATGTATAATAATCAGCCAGTTCATGTAGTTTTCATGCAGCTGATGAAGCAAGGTGTAGTCTATAAAACTGGATAGCACAGTAAAAGTTGTTAGTCTTCAAGGTGCTGGAAGGCTCCTTTGGTGTTTTGTTTTGTTTTGTTTTGTTTTTAACTGCAGCAGGCTAAGGGATTGTCCAAATGGTCAAAATAATCCTCATAGAATTCGCTGAAAAATCGATCTGTCTAAATGGACATTCATAGAATCATAGAATCATAGAATTGAAGAGTTGGAAGAGACCACGAGGGCCATCCCCTGCCACGCAGGAAATCGTGATCAAAGCATCCCCGACAGATGGCCATCCAGCCTCTGTTTAAAGACCTCCAAGGAAGGAGACCCCACCACGCTCCGAGGGAGTGTGTTCCACTGCCGAACAGCTCTTACTGTCAAAAAGTTCCTCCTCGTGTTGAGGTGGAATCTCTGTTCCTGGAGCTTGCACCCATTGCTCCATGTTCCAGTCTCTGGAGCAGCAGAAAACATCAATACGTCTTATTCGGAAGGGCGGGGGGCAGCTAAAAACTCAATAAACTGCGACCAGAGAGCCTTCAGGTCTTTTCTCGGAGTTTTTAAAAAGCTCTGTAGGGGGTGTGCATGTCCACTAGTTAAGACAGTCACATTCACATTAGCTAATACACTTTGGAAACTGCTTAGTGCCTAGCATGCTATAAAGCGGTGTAGATGTGTAAAGTGCTATTGCTTAACAATTTGTAAGCCGCTCTGAGAGCCTTTGTGGCTGAAGAGTGGGGTATAAATCCTTGAATAAATAAATAAAATTCGCATTGCTGCACCGAGGCAGCGCAAGTTGATTGTCTAGATGAGCATGCGGGGTAGGACTTGCAAACAGAGCCTGCTGCCGCCATGTTGGATTTTCAGCTTAGTGAGCAATCAGTAATGTGATAAAATGGCGATCTTTTTCCTCTTTTTTTTCTTTTTGTAAATGTGAAATATCACAGGTGTGCATGTTTTTTTTAAAGACCAGCAGTGGCAGATTTAAAAATGTGAATAAATCATTTGTGGCTGCCATCTTAGACATGCAAAGGGCACGCTAGAGGCATGCAAAGTTTATGGGGGCCCTTAGCCATTAAGACAACTTGCAGCTGCTGGGAATTGCTACTATTCCAGAGCAATCTCTCCCCCAACTTGTATGGATGAGGCCTAATTTTCCAGGGAAATTGAAGTCAGACATCTTTGCTAATCTACAGCAAATCACCCTGAAATCTGCCAGTAGGTACTGAGGTAACTTCTACCAGCCCCTTGGCCTCTCTGTTCCAGCATTCTTTCCCCCAAAAAAGTTAACCATACAGGTCACCCTCACATATCCATGGAACCAATATGCACGGTTTCAATTATTCAGGGCTGAAAAAAGAGGGACACGTACCACAGAGTCATGCTGGAAAATGCCTAGAGAGGCATCCTCTCTAGGAATTGCTCAGTCTTCCAATGCAATTCTATGGTATGTTTGTATAGGAAGTCCTTTATTTCAACAGGGTTTGCTACTATATGTGGTTTCACTTATAAATGGTATGTCTAGGAACATATCCCTGTGAATATGGGAGGCGACCTATATGTCCATGGGAAGTCTCCATGGAGGACATGGGAGCTGTTGCCTCTCTCACTCATAGATTGGAATCCTGCTGGTGTCTTACACATGCTTAAGTTTCCCTATGGAAGCAATTGGACATTCCTTATTTATTTATTTATTTATACTCCGCTCTTCAGCCACAAAGGCTATCCTGTCCATTGTGGAATCAAGGTCATGGAAGCACTGTTGCACATGCAGTGCCATGGGTGTGAGATGTGCAGTGTACACTTGGCTGTGCATTTGTTTGCATATTTGGTGTCTTGGCTCAGTTGGACAGCAGTGTCTTTCAAAACAATATCACATCGCAGAATTAATTTATAACTCCATGTGTGGAGTTTTACACTATGTAACTCCAAAGTAGAAACTAAGATATTTTCTCCAGTAGCAGGCATTGAAATGCATATTGCCGTGATATTGGCAGGAGTGTGTATTCACCATAACTGATAGCCATATCTTCCATGAATATTTCTAATTCCACCTTTAAAGGTCTTTTTAACTTTGGGATAATTCTTGCCTTCTTATGACTTGGGCATAAGGGTATTCCATGTCCGTGGATCTCCATCTCCTATCCCCACCCCAGACTGTCTGCAGGAGAACAACAGTTCCTATTTTCAGCACAAGGGTGGGAAATCATGCAGCTCTCCAGATGTTGATGAACTGCAACCCTAAGCTAACCTAGCAATTGCTGAAGAATGCAACATCTGGAGGACCACATGATTTCACACCCTCTCTTTGATGCCAGTTAAGAGTGAGGGCAGGAAGCATGATCCCTTGTTCTGATTTGGCTTCTGATGTCAACATGTGACCACATAGCTAAATTCTTATGTCGATGCAGAGTAGTCAAGGTAAAGCTGAATCAAATAGCCACTAATGTTGTTGTTTGTTAGCCTCAGCCTCAGATCTCCTCTTGCTAGCCTATGGGTTGGAATCATTCAACCCTACAGATGTTGTTGGGCTGCAGTTCCCAGCAGTCCTACCCAATCTAGCCAACAGTGAGGAATGTTGGGAGTTTCAATCCAACAGCATCTGGAGAGGTGTATGATTCCCACCCTGATCTAGCAGGGCAGAGTCTGAGCTGTGAAATTGATGAGCTCTCATTGCCAGACCCATGTAGTTCGAGACAGGGTCAACATACCCTCTGTTGACGTGATTTGAGTTCCTAAGACAACAGATCTCTAGTCCAACTGCCTCTCCTCTCCTCCCATTACCATACTTGCTCTAATCCTTTTTCTCCGCTCATCAGCTTTTCTTAGTACTTTTCAGTTATCCTGAAAAGGAGCTATGAGTCAGACAGGGTCACAGCTCTTGCAAAAGCTCCGTTTTACCCACATGCTATTATGAAACATACACCATGGCTTTTACTTGCGTCCCTCTTAACATCATATCCCATTCTGGAATGTGGTGGAGGAGGGGACAATAGAAGACATCCTCTCCATCCCTGCAAGCTTCCAGATGCGTTAGGCTATGAGTCTTATCCTCCCCAGCCACCAGGTTGAGGATGATGGGAGGAGTTGTAACCCAAAACATCTGGAGGAGGCTGGGATGAGGAAAGCCGGAAAAGCTGGGATAAGCGGGGGTGAGAATCATGCAGCCCTACAGAAGTTGTTCAACTGTACATCCCAGCATCCCTATTTAGCATAGCCACTGTGGTGAGGGATGCTGGGAGTTGGAATCTAAGAGGGGAGACCTTTCTTTAGAGGTCAAAGTTCTTTCTCTTGACTTAAAAAGCAAAGCCAAAAACCTTTAAACAAAGATTCTGTGGAAATGGAAGGGTGTTTATCCTGGGAGAAGGAGAATTGTGTTACCCAAAGAGGTGGGGGGGATATTAGGGTCCCACCCACAATGCCAGAGTCTCCTGTACATTTGGGGGAATTACAGCTCAAACAGGAAGCCTGCAAGAGGAGGGTAGCTTGGGGATCTTTTCACCTATGTATATCTGTACTAACTGTAGAGATGGCTTCAGTTAAAGTAAAAGAAAATATTTTATTGGGAATAACACAGGAGGTGAGTTAACATACAAGAACACACACTCTTATGAGTCATACAAGGCTATTGCAGAGTAAGGTAGGAAGGGTTGGTTAGAGAGAGATTCGGGAAAGAGGGGGTGATAGTTACCAGTCTCAGAGAAAAGAGGTCCGCGGAGCAGATGGGCTCAGACAGGCATCTGAGGGTGGCACAGTGAAGAAGAGAATGGTGGGGTCCATCTGTAGTACACCTTGCTAGGGTTGGAGCTAGGATATTTATACCCTATTTCGTGCCTTGGAGGGGCATGTTAGTGATGACAAAGCCTGGGTGACTTTCCCACGGAATAGAGAAATGAGACTGAAACTTAACTGATCGCTCTAGCTCTGGAGTGATAAAACATTGATGGCCTTGCAACAACCTCATAATGTTGGACAGGTGGATGTGAGGAGAGATTTACGTAGTGTATGGATTGAGGAAAGGTCACGTGATTCCATAATTAAATTATTGCTTAAAGCACCTGGGGCTGGGAGAGAGGATTAGGATATACCCCTTAACGACTGGCTTATTAGCATAGAGCTACTAAAAAGAGGAGTTTTCCACATAATCCTAACTGGGCTTTCCCACTATTAGGTTTCTAGACGCATCTCAGGTCATTGTGACCTTTGACTGTCCTCCATTCAGCCTAACCTCTCAGTCAGCACGACCCCAAAAAGTGTCCAATATGTACAGTTATGGAACCTCGTGGGGTACAGTTATGGAACTTCTCCCCAAAGTGCCACCCAACATGGCCAGTGGTTATAGATTTTGTGAGTTGAAATCCTAAATGCTTGGGAGGACCAAAGATTGAGAACCAGAGAACTAGAACAGGAATGGGCAGTTGTGGCATTCCAGATATTTTTGGAGTGCATCCCCCATAATCCTGTGCCATTGGCTATGCTAGCTAGGGGCTGATGGGAGTTGTAGGCCAAAAACATCTGAAGGGTCAGTCACCCAGTCCAGAATCTAGAGCTTGGTTGTTAAGGGAATGGCATTTTTATTTTTTTAAAAAATACTATTAGCATCAAACTCTTTGTGAGTAAATAAAAACAAAAGCACATGAAGGAGAGAAGTTCTTGTTCCTTGTTAGGCTAGATTTCTGCTTGCAGTTAGTTTATGCTTTTTGGTCTACTAAGGTTAGACTTTTTTAAAAAAAAATAGTGTCTCTTCCAACTGCCATGATTCAACCTGCTCTACCATAAGCTCACCATTGTATCCTGCTGTGTGTGGTATTGAATGAAGTATATACCTTCAAGTCACTTGTTGACTTAGGCAACCTCATAAATAGCATAGCATTTTCTTAGGAAAGGAATACTCGGGGTGGTTTGCCATGGCTTTCCTCTGAAGTATAGCCTACGCTAGCATCTGGTATTCCTTGGCAGCTCACCATCCAAGTACTGTACAACAATTTTGCCTTCTGGAGATACATTTATTACAGCTTGTAGTCCTAGTTGGGACTCGTGCATTTATTTCTTCTACAACTCTGGAGACCAGGGTTCAAATCCCCGCTCAGCCAGGGAAACCCACTGGGTGACCTTGGACAAGTCACACTCTCTCAGCCTCAGAGGAAGGCAAAGGCAAACCACCTCTAAGCAAATCTTGACAAGAAAACCCTGTGATAGGTTTGCCTTAGGGTTGCCATAAGTTAGAAACTACTTGAATGCATAAAACAATATATAAGCATTTGGCTCACACTTTAACTGCCATGATTGCATTGTATGGAATCTTAGGATTTGTGGTTTGGTCACCAGATCCCATCTGATCTTGGGAGCTAAGCAGAGTCAGCCCTAGTTAGTACTTGGATGGGAGACCATCAATGAATACCAGGTGCTGCAGGCTCTATTTCAGAGGAAGGAACTGGAAAACCATCTTTGAGTATTCCTTCCCTAAGAAAACCCTACGAAATTCATGGGGTTGCCATACGTCAACAGGCAACTTGAAAGCACATACACAGAAACACGGTACTATTAGTCTACTGGCATAAAATTCTAAATAACGCATAAAGCTAGCCATCCCAAGATCCCATAGGATGGAAGCTCTCCCTCTCTGGCTTTTCTTTGCAAGTGAAGATTCAGGGAGGACTCATCCTGCGCTTTCTGCAAGCGCGCTGATGACTAAAAAGGCCAATCCGAGATAAACAAGTCCGGTTGCAAAAAGCACAGCAGAAGGTCTCCTTGGGTGATGTTTTTGGGTTGTGATTCTTTCTGCGTTGTCGTTTCTCTTCAAGACTTGTTCGTCGTGAGTTCTCAAATAAGGCTGCAGCATTGTGGATAGTGCGTCTCCATGCCTCCCGATGTGAGGCCAGGGCGGACCACTGTTGGTGATCAATTTGGCCGAGCCTGAGATGTTGTTTCAGGGAGTCCTTGTATCGCTTTTTTGGAGCGCCCCTCTTACGCTGACCCGTGGCGAGTTCACCATAGAGTAGTATTTTTGGGAGGCGATGGTCCTCCATCCTAGAAATGTGCCCTGCCCAGCACAGCTGTGTTCTCAATATCATGGCCTCAATGCTGACCACAACAGTTTTAAAGTAGGAGCAAAGTGATATGATTGTGTAGTGTGAAAGTGACCCTAGGAACTCTGGGAAGTTAGATGGCCAAGGGTGGCACAGCCAGGAACAAGATGGATTCAGAGGCAAGGCTGGTCCTAGACATTTTAGAGCCTAAATATCTCACAAAACTATACATCCCAGAAGTCCATAACATTGAGCCATGGCAGTTAAAGCAGTGTCAAAACTGGATTATTTCTGCAGTGTGTCAAGCAGACTTAGTAGGGGAACTTCCTCAGCCCCTCCAGAACTAAATTGTCTAGTCTGCTCCTCCACCTTAATCTTGTCCCAAATCTGTTCCCCTGAGGCAGCTGCCTCATGTTTTCTCATGACAGGGCTGCTTTTGTTCTCATAGAACTGTCTGTGATTTCATCAAAGTCTTTTAACAGTCCTTTAAAAGAAGAAGGCAAGAGGAACAAAAAGAAAACCAACCAACCAAAGAGAACTAATATTTTTTTAAAAAATCCCAGGGTGAGAACACATTGGAGTTCCCCATTGCTTTCTCGTAAGTGGCTTCCTTTTTTTTTTTTTTTTTTTTTTTTTTTTTGCTTATTTCCCTCCCTCCCTCCTCTGAATGCTGATCTTTCTCCTTTCACTTTGCCTTGGAGAACAGGAAAGTTTCTGGCACTCCTATGGACTGGTAATACTGAAAAATTTCCCCTGACGTGATAGCTGTGGCGTTTTGTTTTTAGAGAAGGCAGGGCTGGTTTCCTTATTACCTGACTCTGGCCTGCCCTGCAATGGGGAAAGTGCTTTATCATTTATAGGGTTTTCACTCCCTTGTTGTGATTCTCTAGAAACCTATCCTAGGAAGAAGAGAGAATATTAGGGGCCTTTTCATCCTGTACTATAGTACTTTGATTCCACTTGAATTGCCATGTTAACATCCCGTGGAATCCTGGGATATGAAGTTTGGTGAGGCACTAGAGCTCCCTGGTTGAGAATTCTAAGTGCATGCATGTGCCTTCAAGTCACCTGTCGACTTATGGAGACCCCATAAAATCCATAGGGTTTTCTTAGAAAAGGAATGCTCAGAGATTATTGTTGATGTTAACTGCTATCAAATTGACTTCAACTCATGGCAACCCTATGAATGAGAGACCTCCAAGACAAACTATCATCCACTGCCCTGCTCAGGTCTTGCAGACCCAGGTGGCTTACTTGACTGAGTCTGTCCACCTGTGATCTGGTCTTCCTCTTTTCCTACTGCCTTCTACCTTGCCAAGCATTATTGTCTTTTTTTTAGCAAGTCATGTCTTCTCATGATACGCCCAAAGCATGGCATTTAATCATCTTGGCTTCTAGGGAGAGAGTGCAGGCTTGATTTGGTCTAGGACCCCACTGATTTGTCTTTTTAGCAGTCCAAGGTATCCACAGAACTCTTCTCAAGCACCACCTTTCAAGTGAATTGATTTTCTTCCTATCAGCTTTCTTCACTGTCCAGCTTTCCCTAAACTGCAAACCCCAGGATTCTGTAGGATGTTGCTATAGCAGTTGAAGTGGAATCATAGTGTAATTGTGCGGTGTGAAAAGCCCCCATGTTTCCCCCAGCAGAATCAAATCAGGCACTCATCAGGTTGAACTTGTAAGGTTGTCAGACTGAAAACTGGAGAGGGCTCCTGTACCTTTAACAGTTGTGTAGAAGTAGGGATTTCAGCAGACATTGTTTTCTGGTTGTGCTACAAGCAATACTTGCTGAAATTCCCTTGCCTACACAGTCATTAATGGTATAGGAGCCCTCTTCAGTTTTCACTCTGGTAACCCCAATTTAGTGACCTGAGGGGGGAATAAATGAAGGCAGGAATCAATGTTTTGAGGGTCCAGCAAGACTTTTTAAAACATGACATGAGAGGCAGCGGACAAATTTGACCCCCATGAATTTCCATTGGTGCACTGTCATGCTTGACCACACTGGAAGTGACATAATATTACTTTTTTGTGCCATTTTGGCTGATTTTCTGCTGGTTTTTTATTATCATTTTAAACATTTTCTAGGGAAGGTCAGTGACCAACGCTGCCACATTTGCAGGCAGTTCTGACCCACTCGGGCCACCTTAGGGATGAAAAAATATATATTTTTTTATTTAGTTAGTTAGTTATACCCCACTCTTTTTTATTTAATTTTTTAATTTTTAAATTTTATTTTATTTAAATTTTTAAATAAATACCCCGCTCTTCAGCCACAAGCCTATCAGAGCGGCTTACAAATTGTTTTAAGCAATAGCTATTTAGACTTGAAATTAGTTTTTTTTTTAATGGGGGTGAGTCAAGGGGGGCTTTTGGTGTTGCTAGGCAGGAGCCATAAGATTAAGGACCTGGGGATACATACAGTGAACAACCTGCACTTTCCCCCACCCTTGTTTTACAGCTTTGACCTTTGGAAAGGGAGGTGACCACTGTTTCAACTATTCTTCATAGAACAAAAAGTCTTGGGCCAACAATGCGGATGAGCTGTCACAGTAGGGCAGCCAAGATATTTAATCTGCAAACTGGGAGATGCCCAATTCAAATGTTGCCTTGGGCCATGAACAAAGGAACTTTTTATTTTTATTTTAAAAAAACAGCTTGTTCTGTCAGTCAGTTAAACTAAGTTGCCAGGGCCTAAGCCAGGGCTGGAGAAGTTGTGGGCCTTTCTGGACTGCGATCCTCATCATTTTAACCCATTGGCTGTGCCGGCTAGAGTTGATAGGAGCTGCAGTCCAGCAACATGTGGAGGGCTAGCACATTTCCCAACCTTGAACTAAAGCTAATGTGGTTGATCTAGTTCCCCCTGCAAAACTCATTCATCCTTTCTCTCCAACAGCTGTATCTCATCACAGTTCATATGGTTGAATGCTCACAATCCTTATTCAAATTAGTCCCTCTCCAGGTAATTCGTTTTTTGGCTTTTTATTTCACACAGAAGTGTTTATATCCAACACATGTAGAGTGTTCACAATGCTTTGCATAGCATTATCTCAGGCGTTCTTGCAACAACCCTAGAGTATTATTATTATCCCTTGTGTTCCAAACTATGGGCTCAGCAGGTAGCCTGGTGGTTTAGGTTGGGAGGGGGGAGTCATGAAAAACTTTAGCTGTTGGGATTGCAGCTCCTAGGGTTTTTCACTACTGGCTATGCTGGCTAGAACTGCTGAAAGTTGTAATCCAATGAGGTACCCTCCAACTGTCCTGATTTTACAGGGACAATCCCGATTAACCCTCTGCTGTCTAATTTTTTTCAGCAGCTTTTAAAATGTCCCAATTTCTCCCCCCCCCCTTTCCTCTTTATCCTAGGATTACTTCAGTTGGTGCAAACTGAGTTCAGAGTACAATAGTTTGAATTAAATTAACTCAGCATCGGGGAGAGGAAACTCACTGCAGCCTTTCCTAGCTTGTATGTTCTTCCTCATCAATAACTTTTGTCTCAATTTCCATCTGTGAAATATTGGAGGATATATAATAATATCTGGAGGGCCCAATGATTTCCATCACTTATTTTGACCTACTACAGGTCTGGGAATCATGCAGCCCTGCCAATATTATCAAACTGAACCTCCCAGGGAACATAGACAGCATAGCCAAAAGTGAGGAATGCTGGGGATTGCAATCCAACAACATATGGACATACCCTTGGAATCTAGGGCTCTTCCCCAGAGGGCATTTCCAGAAAATCCTTATCTTTATATAATGAAAAACAAATCCTTAGCACTTTAAAGACATGTCACGTACATTATTGGTACAACAGTTCTGTAGAGCAAGTCAGCATTACACGGGGGGTGGGGGGTTGCCTGGGAGAATAGTGCCTTGATTTAGCTGACCTAGCAGATTAATAGCAGAGGTAAGATTAGAACTGGGGACTTCCTGATTTCACTTTTGATTGTTACTCCATTTCTCATAATTTGATACCCATCCCCATGATTGCCTCAAGGTTGCATTTCTTGGGTTGCCCCAGTTTCTGAGGACTCCGCTAGCAATATTTTGTTACTGAGGACATTCGCCAGTTTGTAAATCCTGTGTGCTAATTCTGAGGAGTACAGTTACATGGATTGCTCTTCAAACATCACCTTCAACCAGAGTTTGAAGGGGGGCTTTTTATGCACTGCATCTCCCAGAATCCCCCAGCGAAAATGGCCAATGGCCCTGCTGGCTGGGGAATTCTGGTCCAAAAAAGGTAATTTTTCTAAGCTCTGCTGCTGATAAGCAGCACAATCCAAATCTGCCTTACTCCCCACCCTCCAAGTCATGCCAGATACAGTGGTTCAATTTAAAAACAAAACAAAACAAATGACTGCTTTCAAATCAATAATTTTTTTGCTTCACACCTCCCTTAACAGAACTCAAGCAGTTTATAAATCTAAATACAACATTATAACACAGCCGGCAGGGCCTGGATTTTAAATGGTTAATGGAGATGAATGGGAAGACTCTAGAAAAAGAAGGGGGGTGGTTGGCATGTGACTTCAGAGCTCAACGGACTCTGATGAGGTGTGAAATGGACCCAGGCTGGATGAATCTCATGGGAGCTTGATAAAAAGTGAGTCATTTATAAAATCATGCTTTGGTTTGCTAACTGGAATATAGGGGCACGAGGTCTTGGTTAGCTTCTTGAACCAAACAACAGCCCCAGCCTTGTTGTGGTAGCTCTGTGGGACCAGAGATCTTTTCATACTACACAGTTACAGCATTGTGATTCCACTGTAATTGCCATGGCTACATCCTATGGAATTCTCTGAAGATGCCAGCAAAACGTCAGAAATAAACTCCTCCAGAACACGGCCTCACAGCCTGGAAAAAACCCAAGGAAAATCTACAGTGCTTTGATTGTGTATTCCTGCAGGGCAGGGGGGTGGACTAGATGGTCCTTGTGGTCTCTTCCAACTCTGTGATTCTATGATTCCTTCGTTGGAGGTTTTTAAACAGAGGCTGGATGGCCATCTGTCAGAAGTGCTTTGATTGTGTTTTCGTGCAGGGCAGGGGGTTGGACTGGATGGCCCTTGTGGTCTCTTCCAAATCTATGATTTTAAGATGCAGAGCTAATTGACAGGCCTGGGTACCAGCATGAGGTGATGTCACCAGCAATGAAAATGGGTTCTAGACGGTTTTTTTCCCTAACTTCTACCTCCTGTGTAAAGTAAAAATTTAGTTCCTTCAGTATTGTGCAGGCATTTGTTTCTCTCTGTGGGTTTTGGCTGTGACTTCCTGGGTAAGGAAAGTTCTGTTTTGCTAAGCCTTCAGTTTGGGAGTCAGTCGGTTGCTAACTCTGGGCTGGGTTAGTTAAGGAGTCATGTGAGGGCTGGGTGGCTTTGTGGTTACTTTGCTGGAGGCACCCAGATATCTGTTTACCTTGGAGCCACCCAGCAGTAAAGAGCATTCTGAGGTCAGCCCTGTTTGTTTCTTTGGTGCCTGACCTCTCCTTACCCCATCACATCCTGTCTGTCGGGTTTAGGAACTTAAGAAACCACCGAGCGCTTGAGAAAGGTGCCTTTTGGGGACGTCAGCTCCTGGAATCTCCCAGCCAGCATAGCCACAAGACATAGAATCATAGAATTGGAAGAGACCACAAGGCCATCAAGGCCATCCCCTTGCCCTGCATGAACACCCAGTCAAATGGAAATATTTGATTGTGTATTCCTGCATGGCAGGGGGTTGGACTGGATGGCCCTTGAGGTCTCTATGATTCTATGAAATCATTCCCAACAGATGTCCATCCAGCCTCTGTTTAAAAACCTCCAAAGAAGGAGAGTTTAGCACACTCCCAGGCAGTGGATTCCGAGCAGCTCTTATTGTCAGGAAGTTCTTCCTAATATTTCGGTGGAATCTCTTTTCCTGTAGTTTGAACACATTACTCTGTCTCCCAGTCTCTGGAGCAGCAGAAAACAAGCTTGCCCCATCCTCAGTATGGCATTCCTTCAAATATTTAAACAGGGCTATCACATCACCTCTTAACCTTCTCTTCCCCAGGCTAAACATACCCAGCTCCCTAAGCTGTTCCTCATAAGTCATGGCTTCCAGACCTCCCACTGTTGCTGGCTGGAGGGTTCTGGGCATTGCAGTCCCCAAATAATAGCTTTTCCAAACTCTGCCTCCCAACAGGACAGAAGATTTGACCGTCTTAGCTCAGCGTTGTCTCTTCAGACAGGCAGAAGCTCTAGCTGTAGGTTAGGCAAAGTGTGGCCCCTAAGGCTGTTTTGGAGACCTGACACCTACCCAGACTGCCCCAGATGGCTGATTTTCTGAGAAAAAAAAGTGATCAGGGAGCTGAAGTCCAAAACACCTGGAAGACCAGAGTGAAGTCCTTGGGAAGAGTTCGAAAGAGAAATCTTTTCCATTATCTGTTTTCTGATACTTTTATCTGGGAATCTAAGTAGGGATTTGAACTGGAGACTTGGTGTAAATGTTTGTCATGCTGTTTGAGTTTATGTGGCTCTTTTGTATTGTTTTAATGTTGCATGCATTTTATAGTAAACAGTATAACTGTTTCTGCAAGCTGACCTGGGACCTGGTGGAAGGGCAAGATATGAATCAATCAATCAAACAAAAAGCCCATGAAATAATATTCCGTATACAAAGCATGTGCTGGATCACTGAACTGTGGTGCTTACCCATTCACTTAGTTTGCCTACATGCTTTCCAGCAAGCCAAAGATGAAGAATGGCATGGAAAGGGTGCCATGCTGTGAAAAGAAAATCCAGGTGCAGGGCAGCAGGGGGGGAAATACCAGCAATCTTGATTATTTTCTTCCTGGGTCATGGAAGAGCTTCTAGTTTATGACATGTTACCAGCCACCACACCTTTTAGTTCATGTTGCTTCGCTGCAAACTGTGCTGAACAGTTTTCTCATGTCCCAAAGCCATTAATTCACAGAACTACAAAGACCCGGAACGAGGGCAAGTTGAGATTGTTTTCTGTGGCAGGAGTGTCTGTACAGCCATGCATCTCTCCTGTGCTTGGCAGGCACATCTTCTCATAGACCGGGGTGGGAATCATGCAGCCCTTCAGATGTTGTTGGACTGCAACTCCCAGCATTTCTTCAACAATACCTGCAGGGCTGCATAGTTCACATCCCAACAATATATTAATATATGTTCTTCTAAACTATGGTTTGCCAGGGAGAACGGATGGTTCTAATTACCACTAAGAATACTTGGTAGTGTTCTAAAAAATTGATACAGTGTGATTAAAGTATAAGAGGATAGGCCTCTGTCCTGAGGCATATACAGTCCAAAAATCAACATCGATGGGACAGCAGATGGGGTAAAGGAGTACAATTATTGTTAGCATGCATTCTGGTTCTCCAGGTTATAAGACTTCTAGGGGTGCAATGCTACCCAAGTTTGATTCCCTTTTTGGAAGAAAATCACTGGAGAGTTATTGCAGTTTGGAAACATTTGCTTTCATTTACAAATTTACGGGCTGAGCCTAGCTTACAGCTTAAACTGCTCTGAAGGGCACCACCAAACATTTTGCTCCAGTTTCAGGTTTGCTGCAGGTGAAGGGCAGGCAATACTTTCAATGCTTCTCAGATCCAATCTCTCTCTCTCTCTACCTCTACCTCTGTTCTGTCTTGGGAGTTTGGGTTTCAGAAACTATGGGCTGGTGGTATTTGGACAGACCTGGCAGAAGGAGAAGGTGGAAAAAAGACCTGCTCCCTGCTCAAAAGAGTCTCTGGCTGTTTCCTTAGCCTTTGTTATAAAGCTTAGTTGTTGTTGTGTTTCTGACTTACGGCAACCCTATCATGGGGTTTTCTTGGCAAGATTTGTTCAGAAGGGGTTTGTCTTTGCCTTCCTCTGAGGCTGAGAGTGTGTGACTTGCCCAAGGTCACCCAGTGGGTTTCAATGGCTGAGCAGAGATTCAAACTGTGGACTCCAGGGTCCTAGTCCAACACTCAAACCACTTCATTGCACTGGTTCTCAGAGGATTCCCTTTAGTTTATACAACAATAAGAATGCACCTGGCCAGGTGATGTACTTTCATGAGCCCAAACCTACCTGGCAGGTTTCAGGCCCATCTTGTCTTTCTTAGATTCAAAAGCCACCAAGTTGTGAGAGGGATCCCAAAAGGTCATTTAGTTTATGGAATCCCTAGGTGTCAAGCATGTCGAATCTGCTCTGTATTTTACTAGAACCACAACATACACACCAACTAGAGACAAATGCAGTGGGTGCCTCTTAGCATGTGCTGAGCCCAGGGTCTCTTTCGCTGTATGCAAATATAGTGCTTTGATACCACATTAACTGCTGTGGCTCCTTCATAGGGAATCTTGGGATTTGTAGTTTTGCAAGGTATTTAGAGTTTTCTGACAGAGAGCATTGATATCTCTCCAAATTGCAGATTCTAGGATTCCATAGGATGCAGACATGGCGAGTAAAGTGGTGTCAAAGTGCTAAAGTTGTATAGAGAGCCAGAAACATATTTCCAGTATCAGAAGTGACCTGAGCTCTCAATCTCTTTCACACCATAACCCGTTCCTCATTGCCTCAGTGTTTTTTTCTTTTTTCTTTTCACGGGCCTAATTTAGGTAGAGAAGCACATTTTGTTTTGGCAGTTACAGTTTGTGGGTAGAAACTCTTCACCTCAAACTGTCAAATAACTGGAAGGGCAGGTGTAGAGACTAAAGATCCAGAACAGAAAAGGAAAAAAATAATATTTCGAGTTTTTAAACAGAGGCTGGATGGCCATCTGTCGGGAATGCTTTCATTGTTTATTCCTGCATGGCAGGGGGTTGGGCTGGATGGCCCTTGTGGTCTCTTCCAACTCTGATTTTATGATACTATGAATATGGTCTTTCCTCAGCCCCTGTTTTTGCTCCTTCACGTCTCCAGTTAGTTAATAGGCTGTTTGGCTAAGAAACTGAGCCAGCCCTTTCCAGCATGATCATGCTGTCTGTGGATGATGAGAGGTGTAGTCGACACATCTAGAGGTTGCCAGGTTGAGGAATACTGCTTTGATTTAATAAATTATTGCCTTCTCAGGAGCTCATAATTATACCTCAGGGGCCTGGAACAGTTCCCCAAAGAAATTTGGATTAAAGGATGGCGCTATTGTGCTTGTCCATTAGGCCTACCTCTCACTGAGGTACAGTAGGACCCGCTTATTCACTGGGGATTGGTTCAGGGGGGGACGTGGATACTGAAAACTGCGGATAATAGTGAACACCATTGAAAATTATGGGACTTCCGATTTAAAATACCTTAAAGTTGCCTTGGAGGACCTAGAAAATGGCTAGAGAGGACACATTTTCTAGGAAGACTCTATGGTAGGTGTGCTGTCTTGTGTCCCGTGGATATTTGAATCAGTGGATAATGAATCAGTTGATATGGGCGTCCTACTGTACTCCACCTGTACCTCTTAAGGTGGAGTGGCATACAACCAAATATTTCTCTGTACAAAAAAATGCCTTGCTCATAGGAAACTAGTGTGTCAAGGGGAGGATTCTAGCTTAGCCTTCTTCCTCACACACTAAATTTCTACATTCTCCTTCTATCAGCTTTCTTCACTATCCAGCTCTCACATCCATATGTGGTGATGGGAAAGACAATGGCTTGAACGATCCTGACTTTAATGCTCAGTGTTAGATCTTGGCATTTTAGGATCTTGTCTAGTTCTTTCATAGCTGCCCTACCCAGTCCTAGGGGGCATCCACACTAGAGAAATAATCTAGGTTGAAACTGGAATATATGCCATAGCTCCTTCCTAAGGAATCCCGGGATTTGTAGTTTGGCGAGGCACCAGCACTCTTTGTCAGAGAAGACTAAAGACCTTGTAAAACTACAAATCCCATGATGCCATAGGAAGGAGCCATGCACATAATCCAGTTTCAAACTGGATTATTCATTTCTAGTGTGTGTATATATATGTGTGTGTGTACACACACACACACACACAATACACACACACACACACATATATATACAGTATAAATAAGATAATTTAAAAAAAACTAAAAAGAGTTAATCTTATTGTCATGCTTATATAGAGAGAAAACAGAAATAAATACTGTATATCCAAATTACATAGTTGCTTATTGTGGTAAATGTTCTACATATAGTATCAATGTCATAATAAAGAAAAACAAAAGTACAGTAATTTCAATAATCATCAACATATTTTAACATTGATACCTTTATCTACACTCTTTCCTTCTTTATTTTACCATAATTGATTCTGTTTTAAACAACTTCCTGTACCTGTCCTGAGTTTTGCTGGATTTTATTCAGTTTTATTTAACTTTGATAAATATTTCATTTCTGTTCTTTCCTCCCAGTTTTAAGTCAATAGCCTATATTTTCTTTAACCATAGTTCATTTCATATATATATATATATATATGAAAGTTTTCTAACTCTATTAAGTCAGTTCAGTTCCACTTTTCTTTCCAACTTCATTTGTTGTTTTTTGACTCATCCAAGCTGTTAATTTAACCATTTTCTTTCATGTCATGTATTTTGAGTATCCAGTCATCTACAGTCAGTACAATGTCGCTTTTCCAATTTTTTGCTCTCAATAGTTTGTCACGTATAACAGTATTTTCCAATGTTTTTTTCTCAATCACATTATCCAATATACTTGTCATGTTTAGTAGATATTATTATGGCTTCATTTGAAAATTTATTTGGAGTATATCAATAATTGTATTATGAATCTTGATCCAAAATCTCTTTGTCTTATGGTGTTGCCACCACATATGGTAGTAAGATCATACAGCCTCATGGCATTTCCAACATTTGTTATCATCAGCCTTATCAAGCCTTGCAGGTGTCAAATGCAATTTAAGAAAATTTTCCTTGAGATCTATGAGGAGCGGCTTAGGGAGCTGGGCATGTTTAGCCTGGAGAAGAGAAGGTGAATAGGGGACATGATAGCCATGTTTACCGTAAATATTTGAAGGGATGACATACTGAGGATGGAGCAAGCTTGTTTTCTGCTGCTCCAGATATTAGGACACAGAGCAATGGACAAAAATGACAGGAAAAGAGATTTCATTTAAAAAGTAGGAACTTCCTGATGGCAAGAGCTGTTTGGCGGTGGAATGCGCTGCTTGGGAGTGTGGTGGAGTCTCCTTCTTTTGAGGACTTTAGACGATACTGAACTGGCAACCCTACCTGTGCAGGTGGATGTTTCCTTCTGAGAACTTCCTTAGTGAAGCATTCCCTGCAGGGAGAAAACTGGAAGGGTTGAGCTGGGCTATAATATTTTCTTCTTTGACAGGTTATTTGTTTTTAAACATATGAGGGAGGGAGTAGTTTATCTTTTTTATAACCCAAAGCAACATTCAAAGCCTGCATCCTGCCCCCTTCCCCAATTATTACAGCTAGATCAACCAAGTCATTTTGTTCCTTGTGTAAATCAGAACTTGGCTGTACTCTTGTCTCTCTCTCTCTAGACGCCAGCCAGTCCTTTTGGGGCTCTTGAAACTAGGGATTGATGTAGATTAGGTCTGGTGTTACTTTGTCCTTTAAAATGTTCAATTCTACATTTAGCACTATGCTCCACAAATCAGGACTGTTCCTTCGAAGAGTGCTGGTCAGGTGCTGGTACCACCAGTTTGCCTGCCATGAGATTGTAGGGTGTATGAATGATGGGATGTGTAGTAGTATAGTTTAGTTTGGAGAACATATATTCAGCCTGCTTGGTGTTGCATTCCTGTTTTGATTACCTGGTGCTGGAATGCTCAAGGTCAGTGCACTGGGAGAAGTGTGTAGAAACAGAAGTAAGTTAGCCTGAGAAAATAGAATGTTTTGCTAAATTAACAAATGAGATTGTAGCCCGTCAAAACATTTGAAATTGCTGTACCCTAAATGTAATATGTTAATGACGACTGGCCAGCCCTGACAATGAAAATCGGTGGATTATGTTTGCTGCAGTTTCTGTAATAAAGGGTTGCTGAATTAACTCTGAAGCCTGGATTTCTGAACTGTTTGAACTCTCCACTTGATAGATACCTAATTTCATTCTGTCTGCTTTGAGATCCAAGGTAAGTATTTACCTTGAGAGTCCTCAATTGTCCCACTCCCCCCTTCTCTCTCCATTTTTACATTTGCTAGAGGTATTAAAGTCATGACCAGGGATGGTGTAGTTGCATCCTGTATTGAGTATTGGGATAGACTAGATTAACTTCAGGAGCAATCTGTAATCCTAAAGGTCTATGATCCCTACCAGTGGTCTCTACTGATGCAATTCTGTTACCTTCCACTGTCCAGTTTAGTTTCCTGGCTCCTTCAAGTGGCTCTGCCCTTTCTTGCTTGCTCTCCATTATACTTGCACCTACCTATCATAAAACCTATGTGGATGACTCATCTCTTATTTCTGTCAAATCCTTCCTTAATACCCTCAATTTCTACAAATCACTTGGCACAACCTCTTTGTTCCCATGTTCTGCTATCACCCTGTAACTAGATTGAAGCACATGCATCCAGAACAACTACATGCTGCTTCCCTGTTTAGCCTTGGTTTTTTTCTTTTTCCTCCTTTGTGTTGAATTACAGATTGTTAGCTGGTCAGGGAGACCCAGCGTGGTTTGAGTGTTGGATAATGACTCTGTAGACCAGGGTTCGAATTCCTGCTCGGCCATGGAAACCCACTGGGTGACCTTGGACAAATATCACACTCTCTCTCAATCTCAAAGGAAGGCAAAGGCAAACTCTGAACAAATACAGTTGGACCACCGTATCCACGGAACCAATATCTGTGGTTTCAGTTATCTGCGGGATACAAAAAAAGGAACATATACTATAAAGTTTTCATAGAAAATGCCTAGAGAGGCATCCTCTCTAGATATTTTCTAGATCATCCAAGGTAACTCTATGCTATTTGAAACCAGAAGTCCCATTATTTTCAGTGGTGTACGCTGTTATCCACAGTTTCCTGTATCCCGCAGTAAGTCTGGGAAGTGAACCCCCATGGATGCGGGGATCCAACTATATTGCCAAGAAAACCTTGTGATAGGGTTGCCTTAGGGTTGCTATAAGAAATGACTTGAAGGCATACACCAACAACAGCAGCAACAACAACAACAACAGGGAGGTGTGTTGTCTCCCTGGGGCAAAGATCTGTGATGTGACCGAGAGGCTGACAAGACTCGTCAAGCCTACGGATCATTACCCCTTCCTTTTGGTCCATGTGGGAACCAATGATACTGCAAGGCACAGCTTTCCCAAGATCAGAAGAGATTATGAGGCCCTGGGGAGGAAGCTGAAAGAAATGAACGCACAGGTGGTCATCTCGTCTCTTCTGCCAGTTGAAGGGCATGGTCCAAGAAGGGAGAGGAAAATAGCCGACGTAAACAACTGGCTCCGTAGATGGTGTCGCCGAGAACAAATTGGATTCTTGGATCATGGACTGCGCTTCCATGCGGGGGGACTTCTGGCAAGAGATGGGGTGCATCTTACAACAGTTGGAAGAAACATTTTTGCCAACAGTCTCAAGAATTTGATCAGGAGGGCTTTAAACTGAGTCAAATGGGGGAGGGAGACAGTATTCTGGAAGGCAAAAGGGCTGGAGAAAATAGTCAAACTGTCTTAGAGGGAACAAGGCAAACAGCGCAAGGACCCAACAGTGGGAGGCAAAAAAACTTGCACAGGGAGCAAGTAAAGGGAACACATGGTCTCAGATGTCTCTACACTAATGCACAGAGCATGGGAAATAAGCAAGATGAACTTGAACTCCTTGCACTACAAAACAAATATGATATAATAGGCGTTACTGAAACCTGGTGGGACGAGTCTCATGATTGGAACGTAGGAATAGAGGGGTATAACCTTTATAGGAGAAACAGGCCAAACAGGAAAGGAGGAGGAATAGCATTATATGTCAGGGATATTTACACCAGTGAAGTGATCCATGACATCAATACTGGAAGCCAGGTGGAGAGCATCTGGATAAAAATTAAAGGGGAGGGAAACAACAGGGATGTTATTGTGGGACTCTACTACAGACCCCCAAATCAGACGGAGGAATTGGATGTTGCCTTTCTAGAACAGATGAACATACATGCAGAAAGGAGAGATGTAGTAGTGATGGGTGACTTCAACTATCCTGATATTTGCTGGCAATCTAACTCAGCCAAAACTACAAGGTCTAGCAAATTCCTTACATGCCTGGAAGACAATTTCATGGTCCAAAAGGTGGAAGAGGCAACAAGGGGGTCAGCTATTTTAGATCTGATCCTAACCAACAGAGACGACCTGGTTAATGGGGTGCAAGTGGTGGGATCCTTAGGTGAGAGTGATCATGTTCTCCTGGAGTTTGTTATACAATGGAAAGGAGAAGCCAGGCATAGTCAGACACGCATTCTTGACTTTAGGAGAGCTGATTTCAATAAACTCAGGGAAATACTGGGGATGATCCCATGGTCAAGAATACTAAAAGAGAAGGGACCTCAAGACGGATGGGACTTTCTCAAAAGGGAGATACTGAAGGCACAATTTCAAACAGTACCATTGAGGAAGAAAAATGGGAGGTGTCTCAAGAAACCAGGATGGATGACTAAAGAACTTTCAATGGAGCTAAGTTTTAAACGGAACATGTATAGGAAATGGAAAGGGGGGGAAATCACCAAAGAAGAATTCAAACAGATAGCGAACACGTGTAGGAGTAAAGTCAGAAAAGCTAAAGCGCAGAATGAGCTCAGGCTTGCTAGGGAGGTTAAGAACAATAAAAAGGGGTTTTTGGGGTATGTCCGCAGCAAAAGGAGGAAGAAGGAAATGATAGGGCCGCTACGTGGAGAAGATGGCAAAATGCTAACAGGGGACAGAGAAAAGGCAGAATTACTCAACACCTTCTTTGCCTCAGTGTTTTCAGAAAAGGAAAAGGAGGACCAACCTGAGGAGAATGGAACAGAGGACACAATAGGGGAAATCCAGCTCAAAATAAGTAAAGAGGTAGTACAGGAATACCTTCTTAATCTAAATGAATTTAAATCTCCAGGACCAGATGAACTACATCCAAGAGTATTAAAAGAGCTGGCAAATATAATCTCAGAGCCATTGGCAATAATATTTGAGAACTCCTGGAGAACAGGAGAAGTCCCAGCAGACTGGAGGAGGGCAAACGTTGTTCCCATCTTCAAAAAGGGGAAAAAAGAGGATCCCAACAACTATCGTCCAGTTAGTCTGACATCAATACCAGGGAAGATTCTAGAACAGATCATTAAACAGAGAGTCTGTGAACATTTAGAAGGCAATGCCATAATCACAAAAAGTCAGCATGGGTTTCAGAGAAACAAGTCATGCCAGACTAATCTGATCTCTTTTTTTGATAAAGTTACCAGCTTGGTAGATGAAGGGAATGCTGTGGACATTGCATACCTTGATTTCAGTAAGGCCTTTGACAAGGTTCCCCATGACATACTTGTAAACAAGCTTGAAAAATGTGGGCTAGACAAGTTAACTGTTAAATGGATTTGTAATTGGTTGACCGGCCGAACCCAAAGGGTGCTCAGCAGTGGCTCCTCTTCGTCTTGGAAAGATGTGACCAGTGGGGTGCCACAGGGTTCTGTCCTGGGCCCAGTGCTATTCAACATCTTTATCAATGACTTGGATGAGGGAATTAGGGGCATACTTATCAAATTTGCAGATGACACCAAATTGGGAGGAGTAGCTAATACCCTAGAGGACAGGATCAAAATTCAGAATGACCTGGATAGACTGGAGAGCTGGGCCAAAGCTAACAAAATGAAATTCAATACGGAGAAATGTAAAGTACTGCATTTAGGGTGCAAAAATGAAATGCATAAATATAGGATGGGAGAGACCTGGCTGAATGAGACTACGTGCAAAAGGGATCTAGGAGTCCTAGTAGACCACAAGTTGAACATGAGCCAACAGTGTGATGCGGCAGCTAAAAAGGCCAATGCATTTTTGGGCTGTATCAATAGAAGTATAGTGTCTAGATCAAGGGAAGTAATAGTGCCACTCTATTCTGCCTTGGTTAGACCTCACTTAGAATACTGTGTCCAGTTCTGGGCACCGCAATTCAGAAAGGATATTGACAAATTGGAGCGTGTCCAGAGAAGGGCAACTAAAATGGTGAAAGGTCTGGAAACAATGCCTTATGAGGAGAGACTTAGGGAGCTGGGTATGTTTAGCCTGGAAAAAAGACGGTTAAGAGGCGATATGATAGCCCTGTTTAAGTATTTGAAGGGATGTCACGCTGAGGATGGAGCAGGCTTGTTTTCTGCTGCTCCAGAGACTGGAACACGGAGCAATGGGTGCAAGCTCCAGGAACAGAGATTCCACCTCAACATGAGGAGGAACTTTTTGACAGTAAGAGCTGTTCGGCAGTGGAACACACTCCCTTGGAGTGTGGTGGGGTCTCCTTCCTTGGAGGTCTTTAAACAGAGGCTGGATGGCCATCTGTCGGGGATGCTTTGATTGTGATTTCCTGCGTGGCAGGGGGGTTGGACTGGATGGCCCTCGTGGTCTCTTCCAACTCTGCAATTCTATGATTCTATGATTCTATGATTCTATGAACAACAACACTAGTCAGGACAGAGACCTGCCCTTTTATGCTTTAAAAGTATAATGAGCCTTGAAGGCACAATCTAAATAAAATAATCATAATTTCATCTGAATGCTGGTGCCTTGCTTGTCCTGCTCAATCTGATAGCTATTAATAGACCAGTCTGTCTTGCATTGATCTGACATGTTTTGTAATGGCTCTCTTCCTGTGGCTAAGCCATCACAACATCTGCTGGCAATGAATTCTCTAAGTTAATAGTTCACAGAATGAAGTAAGTATTTCCTTAACTTTGACCTGGATCTGCTGCCAATTTGTTTTCATTGTATAATCCTGATTCCTCCCGTCCCACTGCCAGAGCTATTATTATCCTCATTTGCAATCTCTCTGTTATTGATCATCTCACACTGTCTTCTCTTACTCCCCACCCCACTGATACTTAATTCATCCTCTTAATATATCTCCAAAAAATGCTTGCCTGTTATTCACTCACGAAGTTTCAGAATCATTGGGCTCTTCCAGAACAGCTAGAAGGCTCACACTTGATATGCTAGTGGCCTGGTGGGGCACACCTGATGGCTACTGGAGTAGTGCAGGGGTAAGGAAGATGTGGCCTACAGGCAGCATACGGCCCCCAAAGCTCTTCTTGAGGCCTCCGGTATCTCCTAATAAAAAATAAGATAAAAAGAAGCTACCACAGAAATTCAGTGTTGGGATCTGACAATGGTATGTTGTGACGTCAAAATTATATAATGTGCTCCTGATGATATGCTGGACAACAACTCCCATGATCCCCAGTATGGGAGAATTGTAACCAACACATCTAGAAGGCAGTAGGCTGGGGAACTTGAGTTCAGCAGTAGAGAACTTGATTCTATGTCTTAGGGGTTGTCTAGATGATGAAAATACTCCTCATAGTATGTGACTAAAATTCCTTTTGTCCCAACACGCTGCAATCGAGATTTTTGTGATAGTCAGAAGGGGGGCTCTGAAACTCCATCTGCTGTGGGGGGGAACGCCTTTGTGGATTTTCGTGAAGTTTTTAAAATAATGCGTGAACATGTGCATTATCACTCATCCGGGCATCCAATTTGGGACACTGAGCATTCTTGGCAAGGGTGGAAGTAGACAGCAGATCAGTCGGATGTGTGGGTGGGGGGTGGGCTTGCTGGCAAGGAAGTGGCCGGAAGTGTCATTTTCACATTTCATGTTACGGAGTGTGTGCTTTTTTGCTGTGCTGAGGCGACCAAAGAGCTTTTTATAAGCAGAAGGTCACACTTGCACACTTTTGATTTACAAGTTAAAAAAAATACTCTCCCCCTTATATAAAATAGCAAAATCAAGGTATGGTTTTTGGGGGGGATGGGATATTTTCAGTCAATCAATAGAGTTAGAAGAGACCACAAGGGCCATCTAGTCCAACCCCTTGCTTTGCAGGAACACACAATCAGAACACGCCTGACAGGTGGCCATCCAGCCCCTGTTTAAAAACATCCAAAGAAGGTGAATCCACCATACTCCTAGGCAGTGTATTCCATTACAGAACAGCTCTTAATGTCAGGAAGTTCTTCCTAATGTTTAGGTGGAATCTCTTTTCCTGTAGTTCAAGCCATGGATTATTGATTCCTAATCCGACACTGAAACTACTACACCATACTGGATCTTGATTGTTTCTGCAGCTGCTTGATTCAAATGGGTGAAATGGTGCAGCGGTTTGAAAGACATTCTTAAGGAGTAGCTCTACTTGTGAGCAGGTAGTTCTTGGGGGGACCTGCTAGCATTGATGGCTGGGTCCCAACTTATTTGGGGGCTTCTGTTCTAGAGTAGGAATGACCAGTTTGGCCAAGGGAACCACTGGAAGAAGACAAGGAAAGTTGGGGTAATCACAACCCTCTGAACTCTCAGACTGCATCTACACTAGAAATAATGCAGTTTGACACCACTTTAACCACCATCCTACAGAATCCTGGCATTTGTAATTATGTGAGGCACCAGAACTCTTTGGCAGAGAAGGCTAAAGACCTTGTAAAACTACAAATCCCAGGATTCTATAGGCTGGAGCTACAGCACTTAAAGTGGTGTTAAGCTGTATTATTTCTACAGTGTAGATGTACCCTCAGTCATACCGCTTCATCACAGGCATGGCTGGTGGGAACACAGGAGAGAGCCTTTTTGGTGGTTGCTCCCAGACATTTGAACTCCTTCAAGAGGGAGCCTAGGATGCCCCCCTACCTCCTCTCCTACTGCCAGCAAGTGAAAAGTCTTCTGTTCAAACAGGATTTTGAGGATGGAGAGCAAGGGCTTTTAATAGTATGGTGTTCCACTAGGGGTTTCATTTCTCCCCCCACCTTCTTTTTGATGTATTTGTTATAAATTGTTTTAATTCTGCAGATAGTTTCATTGTGTTTTAGCAAATGTTTTGCATATTTTGTACTTAACAGTATGTGCTTTTATCTGTCATTGTTTTAATTTTCTAAGCCACTTTGAGTCCCAATTTTAAGGATAAATATGAATAAATAACAATAAATAATGAATAAATAACAGCTCTCCTCATAGTATAATAAATAACTTCTCAATAATAAATAACATTCTCTCTCTCTCTCTCTCTCTCTCTCTCTCTCTCTCTCTCTCTCTCTTTGTTGACAGGTTTTGTGGTGGGCCAGGCTGGCTTGTACCAATCTCTAGTCATGTTCCTTGTGGCCTATTTCATCATTGGCATGACTGTCCTGTCCGTATGTGCCATCTCCACCAATGGGGCCTTGGATGCTGGTGGTGCCTACTGTATCCTTCACACATAAGCCAAACAAGTTTCCAAAGGTGATAACCATGATATGAGCCTGTTGCAGCAACACCAACCAGAAGTCTCCTGGCACCTTGAGGGCTCATGGATTTGTTGGGTATAAGGTTTTGTGGACTTCAGCCCACTTCTTCAGATGCAAACAAAAGTATAGTGCCAGTGAATCACACCATACGTTCATCCAGACCTGCATCCCAGTTCCAATACCAGCCAATCTAGAACTGATTGGGACATCAACCTCCCTCCCCAAGCTGCACACAGGGATGCATTAAAACAGAGCAGCGACTGCCCCAAAGGGATCACAGTTCAAGAAGGATATTGACAAGTTAGAAGGTGTCCAGAGGAGAGTGACACAAATGGTGGGAAATCTGGAAGCCATTCCCTTCCAGGAGCAGCTTAGGGAGCTGGGTATGTTTAGCCTGGAGAAGAGAAGGTTAGAAGGTGACATGATAGCTTTGTTTAAATATTTGAAGGGATGTCATACTGAAGAAAGAGTGAGCTTGTTTTCTTCTGCTCCAGAGACTAGGACACAGAGCAATGGACTCAAACCACAGGAAAAGAGATTCCACCTAAACGTTAGGAAGAACTTCCTGACAGTAAGAGCTGTTCGGCTGCTTGGGAGTGTGGTGAAGTTTCCTTCTTTGGAGGATTTTAAAGAGAGGTTGGGTGGCCATCTTTTGGGAATGCTTTGATTGGGTTTTCCTGCATGGCAGGGGGTTGGACTAGATGGCCCTTGTGGTCTCTTCCAACCCTATGATTCTGTCTTCCAAAGTTCTCCTTTCCATGCCCCCTTCTCCCATGGGATGACAAGGCTTGGTTGATGCTGCTCTTACCTTGAGTGCAGCTTACATTTTCATCCTCCCTTTCCTCCAGGGAAATACAAAGGCTTACAGAATCATCTAGCTAGCCCATTTCATCCTCACCATGCCCTGTGAAGTAGGTTAGGCTGAAAGACAAGGTAATGTGATGAGATGCGTAGCAAAAGTGGCCATTGACCCAGCTTCTCCCAAAGTTGTATTCCAGCAGGCTGACAATCTGTACAGAGGGCCCTTCTCTCTTCTCAGGTAGGGATGGAAAACTTTGATTATTTTGGTCATGCATGCAAGAGTGATATTTTTTTAAAAAAAAAATGTTCTCTGCTGGGTGAGATTACAAGAATTGTTGTGCATTTTTCAGTGATTTTTCTCACTTTATACTTTAAAAAAAAAACTGCAAAAAAACACCCTTGTTCTTGTGTCAGAACTGGCTTTTGTGAAAGATCAAGATTATTTCCTCCACAGAAAACAGTATATTTTGACCAAAATATACTGTGTTTCTTTGCAAAAGTCTTGGCTTTTTGCATTTTTTTTTTTTTGGCACAAACAACCAAGGATTTTATGCAACAGCTGAAGCTTTTTCTGTGAACAAACTTTTCACAAAAAAGTTCCCAAACACAAAAAATCTAAAGAGGGTTGGCCATTGTCTCAATAGCGTGTCTTAGTGTGTTAAGAATCCATTTCTTGTTGAAGATGAGAAAAACTGTGTGTCTTCTTTACATCCCTGTTCCCATGCGGTGTGCTTTTTTATGCCTTGACTTACCTGGTCCAGATATGATCAGCCGGGCTCTGGGACCTGAGTTTGGTGGCAGCATTGGGATCATGTTCTTCTTGGCCAATGTTTGTGGCAGTGCCCTGTACATCCTGGGGCTGGTGGAAGCAATTGTGGATGATTTTGGAGCTCCAGCAGGTGAGCAGCCAGGGATCCATCACCCTGCGGCAACTTTTATTTATCACCAAGGGGAGCTTTTAGAACAGGCTGTCCAGGGGTGGAGATGAACAAATGAGTTTTGATATCACTGAAGCTGAAACAAGAGAACCACCATGGGTCCATGATGCTTAAGCTTCTTTGATCTTGCTGTGTCACTTCTGGTCAAGTGGATTCTGCAGTCCTTCAGGGCATTCATTGGACCAGAGTTGATAGCAAGATAAAGAAATGGATGAAAACACAGCAGGGAGTCATGGGAAATACCTGCTGAGCTTAGCTGATGTCCCCTTACAACCATGGTGAAGATCAGACATTCTCCAAATGTTTTTGGACTGCAACTCCCAGCATTCCTCATCATCTGGAGGGTGGCAGGATTCCCACCCCGATCAAGGGCCCTTTAACACTACACAACCATAGCACTATGATTCCACTTTAACTGACATGGCTGCATCCTATAGAATTCTGGGGTTTGTCATTTGGTAAAGCAGAAGAGCTCTCTGGCAGACAATTTGAAGTACCCCTTCCTAAACTCCAGCTCTCAGGATTCAAGCAGATGTTGCCATAGCAATTAAAGTGGAATCATAGTACAGATGAGTCTCCTTTATCCAAAATGCTTGGGACCAGAGGTATTTTGGAATATTTTGGATTTTGGAATGCTTGTGTATACATAATGAGGTATGTTGGAGATGGGACCTAGGTCTAAACATGGAATTCATTTATGTTTCATGTACACCATATACACATAGCCTATAGGTAATTTTATACACAATATTTTAATAATTTTGTGCATGAAACAAAGTTTGTATACATTGAACCATCAGAAAGCAAAGGTGTCACTATCTCAGCCACTCAGGTGGACTATTTTGGATTTTGGAATATTTCAGATTTTGGAATTCCAGATAAGGGAGACTCAACCTGTAGTATAATTGTATAGAGGGAAAGGGTCTCAAGACAATGGTAATAGGGTATGTACAGTTTGCTAGGAGTGATTACCATCTTTCTTTATGGTGGCCTTCCTTATGTTGGACTTCCACTCCCATAAGCCCTGTGCCAGCCATAGTTGGGGAGACCCCACTGCCAGTTAAAATCATAGATGTATCCTAAGGCATGCCAAGGTCCATCTCATGGAGTCTCTTGCTAGTGCAGGAATTAACTGGGAATGTCCTCTGCCAATTCCACATGCCTCAGTGAAAGCCCTTCTTTCTAGGGAGATGTTCAACCCATCTAAGCCTTAGCTGGTTGGTTCCACCTGCCTAAAAACTCTATCATGGTTTTTGGATCCCTTCTGTGGTCCCTCAAGGACCCCTGCTACATGAGGATTAGTGACACTGCTGTTGGCCCTCCCTCCCTTAGAATGATACCTCTATGGCATGTGCAGGGTTATTTATTTATTCATTCATTTATACCCTGCTCTTCAGCCACAAAGACTGTCAGAATGGCTTACAAATTGTTAAGCAATAACACCTACACATTTACACTGCTTTTTATAGGGTGCTAGGCACTCCCCAAGCAGTTTCCAATGTGTGTTAGCTAATTGCCCCCACAAGCCGGGTACTCATTTTACCGACCTGTGAAAGGATGGAAGGCTGAGTGAACCTTGGAGCCCTTGTGATAGAACTCACTATGTTGTGGCTGCAGTGCTGGCATGTGCCACCAGGACTCCCTGGTTTGTACAGCGCCGTGGCCCACTTGGTCAAAGCATTGGCACCTTTGGGTTAAAAAGGATGATTATGTTACCTGCTGCCTCCATCTTCTCCCTGGGGAAATGAAAATGATTAAAATAAGGCATTGGACAAACACATAAAAGAAGACAGTACACTCTTTTATATTTCAATACTAGTTCTTATTGTTTTTAGACTCAAGGTGGTTTAAACAGATTTTTTACATAAGATGTATACAGTTAAAAGAAAGTTGAAACTAAAAGCAGGAAATCCACTGGGCAGATGTTAATACAGTGGAAGTCAATGGAACAGAAAATGCATATAGAGATATGGAAAAAAAATAATATTACTGTATTTTATTTTATGTGATTTTGACAGTAATTATATTTTTAAACTTGATAGTCAAGACAAAAGGTTCCAGAACATAAGAAAATGGTATTTTAAGTCTAATAGCTGTATTGTTATTTGGAGAGTTATCTATATTTGTTTAGATCTCTTTATTGGTCTTATCTTGATTTGTATGGCTTTTGTTTTGTTCATTGGTTTGCTGATCTGTTTTGCTTATACATGATGTTCTTTAAGTACATAGCTGGTTCTTACGTTCATGCGAATATTGCAATAAAAATATAATTTAAGAAAAACATTCAAAAGGTTAGCATTAAAAGACAATCAAATGGATAGCAATACTAAAACAATCGTTGTGTGTTTGAAATCTTAATACTATTTGTTGTCACGCCAGAGGGAGGCACGGGTGCTGCCATCCAGGTCCTGCCCCGCGGTTACTTGTTTGAGGTCTTGTATGGCACGATTCTGCTGCTCCTCTGTCTCCTCGTCTGCCTTGTCGGTGCTGGAATCTACGCCAAGGCCACCTTCCTCATCTTCCTCATCGTCATGGTGGTGCTGGGCACCGTCTGCCTCAGTTTCTTTGTGGTGAAGCCCCACACCGTGCAGCTTCCTCCCAGCAACAGTGACAATGCTACGGATCATAAAAATGCCTCCTTCACCGGCTTCAAACTCAGCACCCTGCTGGAAAACCTCCCCCGTGAGTTGGTACCACTGTTTTCTTCCAAAATGCCCCACTGAAAATAATGTGGTGCCATCCTCTTCTGTTCTGGTCTGTGAGTGAAAGCAATTGATTCATTCATCCTCTTCCAAATGACAATAGGAAAATAGGGGCTGGAGTTAGAAATGTTATCTTTTGGGGACCACAGTTCACAGAATTGCTCTGTCAGTGGGGGGATTCTGTCACATTCAATTAAAACACACAAATAGCAGAAAGAAAGTATTATTGGTATCAGTGTGTCTTTCCAGAACAAAGTGGGGAGACAGTCAACCCCTTTGTTTTTCTTGCTGTTCCTCCAAGGGACTCTGGATGGTGTTTGTGGCTGACTCTCTCCCCAATAGCATCTTGTCAGCAGTATGATGTGGGCAGCTAAAAACGCCAATGCGATTCTAGGCTGCATCAATAGGAATGTAGTGTCTAGATTGCAGGAAGTAATTGTACCACTCTATTCTGCTTTGGTCAGACCTCTCCTGGAATCCTGTGTCCAGTTCTGGGCACAGCAATTCAAGAAGGATATGAACAACTGAAAGGTGTCCAGAGGAGGGCAACCAAAATGGTGGGTGGTCTGGAAGCCATGCCCTATGAGGAGCGGTTTAGGGAGTTGGGTATGTTTAGCCTGGAGAAGAGAAGGCTGAGAGGAGACATGATAGCCATGTTTAAATATTTGAAGGGATGTCCTACTGAGGATAGAGCAAGCTTGTTTTCTGCTGCTCCAGAGACTAGGACACAGAGCAGTGGACTCAAACTAAAGGAAAAGAGATTCTGCCTAAACATTAAGAGGAACTTCTTGACAGTAAGAGCTGTTTGGCAGTGGAATGCTCTGCCTTGGGGTGTGGTGGAGCCTTTTTCTTTGGAGGTTAATGCCTTGATTGTGTATTCCTGCATGGCAGGGGGTTGGACTGGATAGTCCTTGTGGTCTCTTCCAACTCTATGATTCTATGATATTCACAACATCCCTGTGAGGTAGGTTAAGCTATGAAATGGTGGCCTCAATCGTACATCCTCTGCATTGTGTAAAATATCTGCCTGTGGACCTATGCTACTCTGAGCCATGTATCTACTCTCATTTACTAACAAGCCCCTAAAGCTACCCTGCAAGGTCATTGCATGCTTTGCAGCAAGCAGCCAGGCTCAGAGAAGTGTCTGGTTGCATCACCATAGCCAGACACAAAATGATCACAGCAGCATCGAGACCCCTGGAGGACCCCAGCGGATCTCAGCGCTGATGTCATCATTTTGCATTTGGCTTTGGAGACATAGTTGGATGCTTCTCTGATACTCCCTGCTTGCTGCAAAGCATGGAATGGCTGTTGCAGTAGCTTCAGGGGCTTACCTGTAAGTTGGATGGGGTGGGGGGTGCTCTGGGCATTGTGGAGGGAGGAAAGGAATAGCAACCCCTACAGTGCCTCAAAATTGACATCCACACGTGTAAGGGAAACTCATGCATGTGAATGTCCCTGACAGAATTCCAGGGACGTCTGTCATAAGTGGCTACCCAGTAGGAATTAAATGGGAATTAGTATCTTGATCTTCCCTGTCCTAGTAAACACTTGACTTTTTGGAGGGCGGGGAGGCAACTAAAACCTGCCCTCTGACTTGTTCCAGTTTCAGACGAGTCATGGTACCTTTCCCCAGACAGAATAGGCTATCCTACATCAATCAGCCTCTGTTGACTGTCTTACTAAACACAACTGGTCTTAGGCTGGGACTCTGACTGCTGCTCCCTGGTGGTGTGGAGAAGCATTGCAAGACCTTTCCATGGGGCAGTGTAAAAGGAAGTCTGAACCAGTTTACAAAGAAAAAATAATGTGTCCTGAGCCATACAAGGGTTTGAGAAGGGGCAGAAATGAAGCTTCAGAATAACACAGAAAAATTCAGATTTCTGGTAACAAGTTGGACTGGATGGCCCTCGTGGTCTCTTCCAACTGCAATTCTATGATTCTATGATTCTATGAAGTTTTTAGTGCTGAGACTTAGCTATAAAATAGTTCAGCTGAGTCCCCTGGGTAGGGTGTGTTTCCCTTGCTGTGTTTTAACTGCTGGATCCCTTGACTAGCCACAGGGATAGTCAAAAAGTGCAGCTTCCTGGGAAGGTTAAGGCCTGACATGTGTATTTTTGATTGCTGCCCAGCAGTGCTCAAAAAAAGTCACCTGTTTGTACTGTAGCTCCCAGAATCCTGAAGCCAGCATGGCCATGCTCTGCTTCTATTCCAGTGCAGGGGACTCATCTCAAAAATGTTTTCTAAGTCCTACTAAACAAGAGTGAACAGGTGTGATTATATAGAGCATGTTGTACTTGGTGGATCAAAACTAGTCATTTTCCCCACACAGCTGTTCCAGATTGACTTTGGGGGCATTTTCAGAGTAAGGCTGAGCCCAAAGGATGGGGATATTGGGCTCAGTTTGAAGGTGAGGGGTGTAGTCATGACTTCATGGGGAAGAAGGGGGTGAGTTATAATTTCAGGAAAGCAGATTATTTTTAAACATTCCTTGTCTTTGTGGTGTGTATAGTAGTGGCCACAGTGGCACAAGGGCTGTTCTCACTGTGGTTGCCAACTGTCAGTTCCCATCTTCCTTCAGAACACTCTACATGTTATGCCAGTCTGATGCTGGTCATCATGCACTGAAAAGTTTGTGGGGCAACTGGGAGACACATTTGCTCAGTTGTTTCTCTGTGTCTCCACCCACAAATGGTGTGGCGAAATGAGCAAAGAGGAGTGTGGCACATTATCAGGCACTAGACTGACCAACTCTCCCTAAATTTTCCTAGGATCTCCCTTATTCAAGCTATTTTTTAAAATCTTCCCATCTCTCTTATTGACCTTCTATTTATCCCATATATTTAAGGTCTGACATTCAGATGTCAAGGGCAAGCAAGTCAGCTCACAGAGGGAACCTATGAAGGCTGGATGTGTGTGTGTGTGTGTATGGGAGGATCATCAAAAAGCAAGCCAGGAAACTCCTGCCGTCTTGAGGTGTGTGCATTTATGTCAGAGAAGGGAGTCTGTGTGTGTGTGTGTGTGTGTGTGTGTGTGTGAAAGAGAGACAGAGATATGTGTCTGTTGTTATATCTGTGTGCATGTGAGAAATGGACATGTATGTTTGCATGTCCCTGTAAGATGAGGGAATGGGGTATGTGTGTGCTTTTGCGTCTCTGTATATAAAAGGTTTTTTATTTGTGTGGGTGTTAGTGTGTGTCTTTGTGTGTCTGTTTTGATAAGATATCTGTAACAGTTCTTTCAGTTTTCTTTAAGGTTAGTAGTGGTACTTGGGATCTTTTAGAATAGTTTTTGTTGCTGTTCCTTGTGGTTGCTGTTTAAAGTTCCCTGGAGAGTGCATACAGACAAAGACAGACAAAATGCTAAACAATATGGCCTGGCCATTAGAGATGTATATACCAATGAACATTTTCTGGAGTGATCCCATGCTGCTAAAAATGTGCAAAACTTTTTGCGACAAAATCTCCCATAAATTCATGGCCGAAAGTTGGTCACCCTGTCGGGCACCTGCAATTTTCCCCATCAGAATAGCACAGGGGTTGTGTTGCTGCAGGACATTCTGGGAGGAGAAAATGGCCTCTTGTAGGCAGTTGATGGAAACAGTGCTTTTTAGCTCTTGGCCAGAAGGAGAGAGAATTTCCACATGAAATTCTCTCTCCACATTTTTCTCATGAAAATCTGTGCCCGAGAGATTTTCTCTTTTCAGTGGTTCTGTTAAAGGAAGAGCAGCCCCTCCTTCTTTTGCACATGGTCACCATAACCACGAAGGAGATTTGTTCTTTGATGGAGGCAACGAGTCTTTTAAGTCTCAGTCTGTAATCTTCAAATTTCTCTGGCCTTTTGCAGCTGATTACGTTGTGGATTACACAACGGGACGCCTGATGAGCTTCAGCACAGTCTTCGCTGTCATGTTCAATGGCTGCACAGGAATCATGGCAGGCTCCAATATGTCTGGTGAGTGTGAATTTGCAACACTAGGCCTGGAAGGGGTTGAGAAGCATGCAGAGAGAAAGTGGCTGGGCTCAGATGCCCTGCAAGAGGGGTATTTTAGAACTGGATGCTGGGTTTAGACCTGGATGTGTCTGATCATGCTTTCCTCCCATTCTCCAGGGGATCTGAAGCGTCCCAGTTACTCCATTCCCCGAGGCACCATCACGGCTGTGATCTTCACCTACATCGTCTACAACTTGTTGGCTGTGCTACTGAGCTGCACCTGCGACAGGTACATGCTGTATTGGCCAGCAGGGGGCGCTCCTATCCCACTGCTCTTAAATTAAATTTAAAGAGCTGAAGATTGTACAGATATTCCAGATAGCCACATCATCTCCCTTTTTTCTCCTCATAATAACACCCCTATTGAGGTAACCTTGCAGTTATTTTCATTTTAAAAACAAAGGAACTTAGACAATTTACCCCAGGGCTGCTGGAAGGTGTCCTGGATGAGCTGACCTGCTAGTTTCAGGCATGTCCTGGCCAGTCATTAATGCCGGAACTGGAAGGCCCTTTAGAAGAACTGAATAGTCATAATTTTGGACTGTTCTGTTTCAGAACGTGGATAGGAGAGAGAATGCATGTTTGAATCCGAAAATGCTCCCTGCACACAGTAAAGTAGCATATCAGGGGCAATGCTGCCCACCTAGCCTTCTTGATGTACAGTTGGACCCCCGTATCCATGAGGGTTCAGTTTCAATCTCCACACTTAACATAGATATTGGAAACCACAGATAACAGTGAACCCTATTAAAATAAAGGTCTTCCAGTAAAAGCATACCATAAAGTTGCATTGGAAGAACTAGAAGATACCTAAAGAGGATATGTCTCTTGGCATTTTCCAGTATGACTCTATGGTATGTGAACTGAAACCACAGATATTGGTTCCGCGAAGCCTGTACTATTTTTCTGAAGTGCAAGGAGTTCATTTCTTTTTCTTTTCTTTGTCCCTTCCCTGTTATTTCTCCTTTTGTTTCTTTTCTTCTGTGTGGACAAGTAGTTTAACAGGCAATGCCCCCCACTGTCCCCTACTCCTACAAAAGCATATACCACAGTAAGTTGATTAGTACTAGAAGACTGTGCCTCCCCTCAGCCCCCCTTAGGTTCTTAGCAGTTGTTACTGTTGTGTTTAGTAATAAAGCTGCTTTTGCAGAACTCCATCAACAATGGTGCAAAACTGTAGAATGCTTACGCAGTAAGGTTGCCTCTCGAGCTGCACTGCAAAATATTCTGATTGTTCTTTGAGAACCTTTTGGCCATGCCTGTTTGGACAATGCATTGCTGCATAAGTTGACTGGGGACTTAGAGGCTGAAGGCAACATTTGGTTCTATGCTGAGCTTGTCTGCCTTCTAGGGTTTCTACTATGTGATCATTCTGTATGTTTATCTTTTAGGTTAGCGTAAAATTTTACATCAATGGGAATTCACACTAGCTTTCCCCAACCTGACATGCTCCAGATGTACTGGACATCAACTCCAGTCAGCCCCAGCTAGCTTGGCCAGTGGTCAGGAATTCTGGGAGTTGTAGCCTCAAAATATTTGGAGGACACCAGATTCTGGGAAGGTGGAGTAGACAGTAGACTGCTTGACGGACCATTGGTTTCATTTGTTAAAAAACAGTTCCCATCCTGAGCACTGTATGAGGTAGGCTCATGTAGTAGCTCTTAGCTTTTTATAATTCATGGAGCCCTTTGAAAACCAGATAAAAACTGTGGACCCTCTCCCCAGAAAAATACACTTTAACACAACATCCAAAGAAGCAGGAAGGAAATGGAAGGAAAAGAAAGAGTTTGTTGTGTGCTCCCAGTTCACAGACCCTCTGAAGCCACAGTTTAAGAACCTCTAGGGTAGACAGAAAAGATGCCACTGTTCAAGGCAACCCAGTGGGTTCTGGGACCAGCCGGGATTTGAACCCATGCTTTGGGACTCCCAGTCCTGCACTTGATCCACTACACGACACTAGCTCTCTGACTGATTTACTGAGACCTTTTTCTTTGCTCTGCATCACCCCAAGGCCTAGATGCCATTTGTTGGTCTTTGGGGAGGTGGGGCACAGGTGAGATGTGAGGTGCTGCTGCTGGGGTGGTGAGTTGCATCAACAGGCCTTTTATGCCCTCCTGGCTTTGGTTCTGTGCATTTGATCTGTAATGTTGGTTCTTTACCTCCTCATACCATGCACTTCTCTCTGGGTCACTGTTCTCTCCATACAAGGAACAGAAAGCCTTACTGGCATGCAACTATACACATGCATGTGTGTGCACATGCACACAACGCACATATACAACACAGTTACACTGTCTGCTGGCAATAGCAGTCCACACACCCTTGGAGAAAGCCAAACATGTCCCTGTCTAAGCCCGCAGAGTATTAAGTGTGGCTCAGACTGCACTAACCTGCTCTTGCAGCCAATTCCAAGATGTTTTCAAGGCAGCTGACTTGGGTCAGGGACAGAGTGAAGAGCATCAAATCAGAACTGATGTGCCAGAACACCTTGCACAGAAGTGACTGAAGAACCAGCAGTCACTTCCAGAAATACTTCTCCAGCCCAGTATCTGAAGCAGTAGAGTAAGTCTACAAAAGCTCATGCTACAGCTTCTTTTTCTCAGTCTCAGAGGTGCTACAAGATCCTTTTGCATACTGATATTCCAGACGAACACAGCAATGTCATTGAATTCTCCAGCCTGGGTCATTCAGCTGGATTTTGCCCCTCTCCAGATCCCTGGTGCCCATCTATAACCCATCTGTGGATTCTTTGAAATTCAGCATTTCCTTGCAAAGAAATTGAACCCATTCCTTAATCTGTCAAAAATTGAGGGCCATAGTTATTCAAATCAGGTCTACAGCAAGGGTGAGGACTCGGGAATGCAGCCATGGCCATTGGAATCATGGCATTGGAAGAGACCACAAGGGCCATCGAATCCAACCCCCTGCCTTGCAGGAATGCACAATCAAAGCATTCTCAACAGGTGGCCATCCAGCCTCTGTTTAAAAACCTCCAAAGAAGGAGATTCCACCACACTTCCAGGCAGTGCATTCCACTGTCAAACAGCTCTTACCATGAGGAAGTTCCTCCTAATGTTTAGGTGGAATCTCTTTTCCTGTTGTTTGAATCCATTGCTCCATCTCCTAGTCTCTGGAGCAGCAGAAAACAAGCTTGCTCCTTCAATATGACATCCTTGCAAATATTTAAACGAGATTATTGTGTCACCTCTTAAACTTCTCTTCTCCAGGCTAAACATACCCAGCTCCCTAAGCCACTCCTCATAGGGTATGATTTCCAGACATTTTACTATTTTGGTTGCCCTCCTTTGGACATGTTCCAGTTTGTCAATATCCTTCTTGAATTGTGGTGCCCAGAACTGGACACAATATTCCAGGTGACATTTGACCGAAGCAGAATACAGTGGCACTTTTACTTCCTGCAATCTAGACACTACTCCTATTTATGCAGCCCAGAATTTCATTGGCTTTTTTAGCTGCCACATCACATTGCTCACTCATGTTCAGCTTGTGATCTACTACGACTCCTACATTCCTTTCATATGTACTGATGTCAAGTCAGGTGTTACCCATCCTACGTCTTTGCTTTTCATTTTTTCTGCCTACCTATAGTAACTTACATTTCTCACTGTTGACATTCATTAGTTAGCTTTGACCCAGCTTTCTGATTTATTCAGATCATTTTGAATTCTGATCCTGTCCTCTGGGGTATTCACTGTCCCTCCTAATTTGATGTCATCTGCAAATATGAGACACATGCTCTCTATTCCATCACCCACGTCATTTATAAAGATGTTGAACACCACTAGGTCCAGGACAGAACCCTGTGGCACTCTGCTAGTCACTTCTCTCCATGATGAAGAGGTGAGCACCCTTTGGGTTTGGTCAGTCAACCAATTAGAAATCCACCTAACAATTGCATTGTCTAGCCCATGTTTTATTAACTTGTTTCAAGAATATCATGGGGGACCTTGTCAGAAGCCTTGTTGAAACCTAGGTATGTTACATCCACAGCATTCCCGTCATCTACCAAGTTTGTAACTCTATCAAAAAAGAGATCAGATTAGTCCGGCATAACTTATTTTTGAGAAACCCATGTTGACTTTTTGTGATCATGGCATTCCTTCTTAAGTGCTTACAGACTGACTGTTTAATGATCTGCTCTAGAATCTTTCCTAGTATTCATGTCAGGCTGACTGGGCAATAATTTGTGGGGTCTTCTTTTTTTTCCCATTTTTGAAGATGGGGACATCATTTGCCCTTCTCCTGTCTTCTGGGACTTCTCCTGTTCCCCAGGAATTCTCAACACATATTTCCAGTGGTTCTGAGATTACTTCTAGTTCTTTTAATACCCTTCGGTGTGGGTCAGTGTAAGCGGGGCGCTCCAAAAAAGCAATACAAGGACTCCCTGAAACAACACCTCAGGCTTGGCCAAATTGATCACCAACAATGGTCCGCCCTGGCCTCACATCGGGAGGCATGGAGATGCACTATCCACAATGCTGCAGCCTTATTTGAGAACTCACACTGAACAAGTCTTGCAGAGAAACGACAACGCAGAAAGAATTACAACCCGGAAACATCACCCAAGGAAACCTACTGCTGTGCTTTCTGCAACCGGACTTGTATATCTTGGATTGGCCTTTTTTAGTCATCAGCACGCTTGCAGTAAGCGTGGGAAGAGTCCTTCCTGAATCTTCGTTTGCGAAGAAAAGCCAGAGGGAGAGGGGGGCGGGTTCATCTAGATCCTGGAGACTTGAATTTGTTTACAGTAGCTGGGTATTACTGTCCTACTTCTTTACCTATTCTGTGCTATGTTTTCCCTTCTGCATCATCTGCTCTATTTTGCCCAGGCTAAGCAGTTTTCCTTTTGGGAGACAAAGAACATGTTGAGTAGTTCTACCTTTTCTCTGTCCCATTTTGCTATCTTCTTCATACAGTGCCCTCCCATTTCCTTGTTCTTCCTTTTGCTACAGACATAACAACAACAAAAAGGAATTTTTATTCTTGACCAAGCCCAAACTTGTTCTGTGCATTAGCTTTTCTGACTTTCTCCCTACACTTGCTGGCAATTTGTTTGAATTCCTCTTTGGTGATTTCTCCCTTTTTCCATTTCTTCGTACATGTCCCTTTTGAATCCTAGCTCAGTTTAAAGTTCTTTAGACATTTATCCTGGTTTCTTTAGATGTCTCCCATTTTTCCTCCTCATTGGAACTGTTTGAAATTGTGCCTTCAGTATCTCATTTTTAAGTAACTCCCATCCATCATGAACTCCCTTCTCTTTTAGTATTCCTGACCATGGGATCACACCCAGTACAGTACAACCCCTGTATTTGTGAAACTGGTACCTGTGGTTTCACTTACCCGCATCTGAAAAAGTATGTTCTCTCTATGCATTTTCTAGGTCCTTCAGTATGGTTTATGGTATGCTTCCATCTGAAGTTGACCATAGAGGAGGGCCTAGAAAATACCTACAGAGGTGTTCTCTCTAGGAATCTCTTGGTCCTCCAAAGCAAGTCTATGGTGCACTTGGGCTGGACATAATTAATTTGAATACGGTTCACTATTATCTGTGATTTCATGTTTCCACATTAAGTCCAGGAATGTATTCCATGTGGATATGGGGTGTGGGTGTGTGTCATACTGTATTTCCCTAAATTTACTGAAACCAGTGTTCTTAAAGTCATTTCCACCACCACCCCTTCACAGTGCTTGTCCCTTCTGGATCTGAAACAGATCCTTGCCTGCATTAATACCCAGGTGTGGGGTACTGGATGGTGTTAAACCAGATTGAGGGCTGAGTGGTGTGTGTGTGTGTGTGTGTGTCCACCTGCCTTGTTCTCTGAGCACACGGCTTGTTAATTTTCTGCTCTGCAAAGTGCTGCCATAAATCGCAGGGGCAGCCAGCAGGAATTGGTTAGAATTATAGCTGTCATGTTCTAATACCTTAATGCACAGCCATTGCTCATAATGACAGGGGACAGGGCAGCTTGCGAGCCCAGTGCCTGACATGCGGGGGTCCCCCCACCCTCCACCCTCCACCCTCCCCCCTCCCCCCCCAATCCATCCCTCATTGAATAGGCCCCACAGCCATCTTCCCCCTCCTCCCCCCCTCTTTCCTGTCTCTGAACATCAAAGCATCAGAGAGCTGATTGGAAAGGCACACAAATGAAAATGGGCAAGGGGTCTTGTCCTGTTGCTTTGCAGGTTATGCCCTGCCCTGCTTATTATGAATGGGTGTTTGGGGGTCATCTGCTTAGAGAGGGGTGTTGGTTGGTTGTGGGGAACAGTCTTAGATGCTGTAGTCAATTAAGAAAAGAGACCATCAGACTGGTGGAGGCAGCAGCCTGGGTAACAAGGCAGCTTCTGGCCAGACCAGATATCCAGGTGGGGGGAAGTTATTTCATAGAATCACAGAGTTGGAAGGAACCTCAGAGGTCATTTCGTCCAACCCTCTGCCACGCGGGGGGGATGGAGAGTACTATATTGTATCCCTAACAAATGGCCATCCAGACTCTGCTTAAAAGCCTCTGATGAAAGAGAACCCACCTCCTTCAGAGGAAATTTATTCTACCTTCAAACATTTTGTTCTGGCTGTACTTCTTAAAATCGTAGAATTTTAAGAGTTATAAGAGATACAAGGGTCATCTAGTCCAACACCTTGGCAGTGCAATATCTCTCTCTCTCTCTCTCTCTCTCTGGCTTTTCTTCACAAACAAAGATTCGGGAAGGACTCATCCTGCACTTTCTGCAAGCACACTGATGACTAAAAAGGCCAATCCGAGATATACAAGCCTGGTTGCAGAAAGCATAGCAGAAGGTCTCCTTGGGTGATGTTTCCAAGTTGTGATTCTTTCTGCATTGTCGTTTCTCTTCAAGACTTGTTTGGAGTGAGTTCTCAAATAAGGCTGCAGCATTGTGGATAGTGCGTCTCCATGCCTCCCGATGTGAGGCCAGGGGGGACCATTGTTGGTGATCAATTTGGCCGAGCCTGAGGTGTTGTTTCAGGGAGTCCTTGTATCGCTTTTTTGGAGCGCCCCTCTTATGCTGACCCGTGGCGAGTTCACCGTAGAGTACTATTTTTGGGAGGCGATGGTCCTCCATCCTAGAAATGTGCCCTACCCAGCACAGCTATGACAGTGCAGTAATCCATAGCTAAAGCTCTCTGGCAGGAGGCCATCTGGTTTCTGTTTAAAAGCACCCACCACCTTTCGAGGTAGCCTCTTCCATTGTTGGTCAGTGCTTACCGTCAGGAAGCTCTTCCTAATGTTAGGGTTGGTTTCTTGCACTATAAAATGAATGGATTAAAAAGAAGCCACTGACATTGGATACTGGTCCAACGATGAACAACTGCCAATAAACTGTTAAAGTTAAATTTTTAAAATTCGAACAGTCATTGTTGTTCCAGTAAGAGGGCTGGAAAATAGTAATAATAGCCAGACTTTAAAAAAAATGAATAATCAATTAAGAAACGAGGAGTGTTTTTTAAAAAAACAAGTCATTTGGTTTAAATCAATCTGGTTTAAACTAGCCAAACCTGCCTAACGTTTCATCTGAATCTTCTTACCTGCAATTTAAATGAGTAGCAGAAAAGAAACTTGTTCCAGCTTCCACATAACAGTGGAGTTGTCTCAATGGTGAAAATACTCCTCATGAAATGCGATGAAAATACAACCTGTCTTAATGGCATCCCACATTGTATTGCTGTATTCAGAAGGAGGAGAGCTAAATATGCCATATACTCCACACGAAAAGACTTCATGGCTTTTCCTGGAGGTTTTAAAAAACAGTGTGTGTGTGGGGGGGAAATGCGCATTCCAGCTTGTTGAGATGAGGAACGCAAACTGTTTCGCTTTCCCAAAGGAACAGAATCTGAAAGCTGATTGGCTGGATGAGCATAGGGGGTGGGGCTTGCTAACAAGGGAGTGCCCAGAACCACTATTTTTTTCTCTCCTTAGTTCAGCAAGCACTAATGTGATAAAATGGGGGTTTGTGGGTTGTTGTTTTTTTGCTTTTTTGTTAAGGCAAAACATCACTCTGTTGCACCTTGGGAATAGTTTTTTTTTTTTTTAACTGTTCAGTGGTGGCAAATTGGTAAGTAAAAACATGAGTAATTCACTCGCAGCTTTCATCTTGATTCTCAGGCAGGCCTGTTTGCACAGCAAATGCAGATAGCTTTGCATGCCTGCAATCTACCTAACCCCCCCTCCCGCAAAACCTATTAAGACAAATCCCAGCTTCTGTGAGTTTCCTTTACTGCAGAGGTATCTGCTTCTTATTGCCTCATATAGACAAGCCAGTCTTTCAGCTGTTTCATGTGTGCATCTATGTGTGCATCACTTCCCAGCCACACGTTGCCCATAGGAGGAATCAAGGGAGAGACGGTTCTGGGAACCAATTGACATTTGTCTGCTCCACCTCCACTTCCCCTACCCAGAGAGACAGATAGCAACCCACCAGTCAGCCTTGTCAGAAAGGGTTCTTGAAATGAGGTATGCTCAGTGCATTAAATGCTGCTCTGAAGTATGTGTGTCAGTGTGTCTTCCATTCACCTGCTTTGAAGTGTTACATTAATATTAATATAATAAGATATTTTATTATTGTCATTTAAAGCATCCCAAGTGGCATGGTATAAATCAAGGGGGAAAGACTGGGTAAGCCTGCAAGTAGTGGTAGTTCTTGTTGTTATTTTCTACAATTATATCCTGCCTTTTTTACAATATTGGGCTTTTTTCTCTCTCTCTCTGGCTTTTCTTCGCAAACGAAGATTCAGGAAGGACTCATCCCACATTTTCTAGAAGCGCGCTGATGACTAAAAAGGCCAATCCGAGATAGACAAGTCCGGTTGCAGAAAGCACAACAGAAGGTCTCGTTGGGTGATGTTTCCGGGTTGTGATTCTTTCTGCGTTGTCGTTTCTCTTCAAGACTTGTTCGGCATGAGTTCTCAAATAAGGCTGCAGCATTGTGGATAGTGCGTCTCCATGCCTCCTGATGTGAGGCCAGGGCGGACCATTGTTGGTTATCAATTTGGCCGAGCCTGAGATGTTGTTTCAGGGAGTCCTTGTATCGCTTTTTGGGAGCGCCCCTCTTACACTAACCCGTGGTGAGTTCACCGTAGAGTCCTATTTTGGGGAGGCGATGATCCTCCATCCTAGAAACATGCCCTGCCCGGCGCAGCTGCGTTCTCAATATCATTGCCTCAATGCTGGTGATCCCTACTTGCTCAAGGAGAGCAACATTCGTCACATAGTCAGTTCAGTGTATATTTAGGATTGTGCATAAACAGCGCTGATGGAAGAGTTCGTACAGATTAAAAACATAAACATTTTATATACAGTCGGATCCCCGTATCCACAGAACCAATATATGCAGTTTCTTTTTTTAATTATTTTTTTAAAAAATTGAATAAGCATAAAATACAACATAACAATAAGACAAAGACATTTACAAATAAGACGATACTAAATATCATAGCCACAAACAAAAGCAGGAAGTTTCATGACTTAACAATCACAATCACACTATACATATACATATATTTATACATAAATTTTTAAAAGACTTCCCGCTTGTTCTTGTTTGACTCTATAACACATTTCGTAGCTAACCTACTCTACAGATCATTTTCACCTTAATACCACAATTTTTTACTTTTAAACCTAGTGTCTAACGTTACCTTCCTTCTTCAGTTATTTTTTCACTGTAGAATCAGTATATGCAGTTTCAATAGGGCACAAAATAGGGGACACAAAATAGGGGACACGAGCCATAGAGTTGCGCTGGAAAATGTCTAGAGGGATGTCCTTTCAAGGCATCTTCTAGGTCCTCCAGTGCAACTCTGGGTATGCTTTTACCAGAAGGCCTTTATTTTAATAGAGTTCACTGTTATCTGCAATTTCCTGTATCCACAGCAATTCTGGGAACCAAACTCCCACAGATATGGTGGTCCGAATGTATATATTTGTGAAAGCCAGCATTGTGTTTGTGGTTTGAGTGTTGGACTAAAACTCTGGAGACCAGAGTTTGAATCCCTGCTCAGCCATGGAAGTCCACTTGTTGACCTTGGGCAAGCCACACACTCTCAGCCTCAGAGGAAGGCAAAGGCAAGCCCCCTCTGAACAAATCTTGCCAGGAAAAATCTGTGATAGATTCGGTTCCCCTTAGGGTTGCCATGAGCCAGAAATGACTTGAAGGCACACAGTAATAACAGCAACACACAGTAAAGTAATTTTTATATAAAAAGTATTTTTAAAAATTCAACACTATCATGTTTAAACATTTAAAAATCATTAAGGGACAAAATATGCTTAAGTAGCCGTCTCCCCTCATTCCAGAAACCATGTCAGAGTAACTTACCAGTGTTTCCCCTCAGGTCCTATTCAATTTATGTCCCACTTTGACTCATAAAGGCTGAGGGTGGCTGACAGTCTATGGACTGCAATTCTTCGGTGTGATGGAGTCTCCTTCTTTGGAGGTTTTTAAACAGAGGCTGGATGGTCATCTGTCAGGAATGCTTTGATTGGGTATTCTTATATGGCAGGGGGTTGGACTAGATGGCCCTTGTGGTCTCTTCCAACTCTATGATTCTATGATTCTTCCAGCCAGTGTTGCTGTGCTTGGTGAAGATGCTGGGAGCAGTAGTACAGACAATAGCATTTCCAGGCTCTGCACTGCTCATGGGACTAAGTCCTGTTGTGTAGAATTCATCTTGGCTTATGGTTTCTGTTGTTGTTTTTTTTGTCCAAATAAAACAACATTTCCAAGCTTTGGCTCATGTGTTTTACCTGCAGGAGGAAAGACAAGTGGCAGTTTCAGGCTTTGGCATTTCCAATTAAAAGGATCAGGGAGCAGCAGATGGGAGAAGACCCTCTTAGAGAGCAGGCAACTACCAGTCAAAGTAGACAGAACTGGGCTGGTTGGTCAGATAGCCTGATCCTTTGTGGGAGTGCTGGAACTCTGAGTGGAGAATGGAGATCCTGCTGATTCCAGAGCCTGCTCTGTCCCTTTTTCGCCCTTCCCACATTAGGAAAGGTTAGGCTTTTTTTATAGTGGTGTAGGAGACCAAGGTTCGAATCCCCACTTGGTCATGAAAAACCACTGAGTGACCTTGGGCAAATCACACACTCTCATCCTGAGAAAACCCAGTGATAGGTTTGTCTTAGGGTGTCTGGATGGCCCTCGTGGTCTCTTCCAACTCTACAATTCTATGATTCTATGATCATCTCATCATCTTTATAGCTCAATTTTTTCCCAAGGCTGGGACCCAAAGCGGCTCACACTTTTAAAAACACACAATTAAAACCTACAAAAAGTGCACATTAAAATAGAATTTAAAAAATTACATCATTAAAACAACATCAAAATATTTAAAAGATAAATTATACTTAAAAGTATTAAAAACCTTTTTAAAGGTAAAAAGCTTTTAAAAACAGCCCAACAAAACCACATAGCACCCCACCCCCCAGACTGTTCTTTAAAAAGCCTACCTGAATAGAAAGGTTTTGGTCTGTTGCAGGAAGGACAACAGGGAGAGGGCCAATCTGGCCTCCCTGGAGAGGGACTTCCAAAGTCTAGGGGCAGCTACCGAAAAGGCCCTCTCTAGTGTCCCCACGAGCCATAGCTGAGATGGTGCTAGGACTGAGAGAGCATAAGTCAGAAACGACTTGAAAGCACACAACAACAGTGTGGTTTGTGTGTTGGACTAGAACTCTGAAAGACTGGGATTTGCATCCCCACTTAGCCATAGAAACCCACTGAGCAAATCATACTGTCTGAGGGTGTATCTACACTCTAGAAGTAATGCAGTTTGGCAGCACTTTAAGTGCTGTAGCACCATCCTATGAAATCCTGGGATTTGTAGTTTTACAAGGTCGTTGACCTTTTCTACCAAAGAGTGCTGGTTCCTCACAAAACTACAAATCTCAGGATTATATAGGATGGCAGTTAAAGTGGTGTCAAGCTGCATTATGTTTAGTGTGTAGATGCACCCTCAGCCTCAGAGGAAGGCAATGGCAAACCTCTTCTGAATAAACTAAACCTCAAGATAGATTCATTATAGGTCAGAAACGACTGGAAGGCACACAACAGCAACAATAGTAACAACAAAGGCTTTTGGGACTGTATCTCATAGTGGCTATGCTAGCTTAGTGATTTGGGAATTGTCATCCAAACAGTGAGCATTTCCAAGTTGAGCAGAGGATGCAGTGGGCAAGGATGTGTCTTTTTTGTTATATGGCAGAAGGTGAAATTCTGGAATTTGTAGCTCAGAAAAGTAACTTTTCCTGAGAGCTGGTTTTTCCATTCCCAAAGCCCTTGTGTGAACTGAAGCATGGAAGATGTATAGGTCATTCCCCGTTTATGCAGGGATACATTCCCAGACTTAACTGCAGATGCGTGAAACCATGTATGATAGCATCGTGCCAGAGGACCTAGAAAATGCCTAGAGAGAATGCCGGTCCTGCATTTAAGGGGCGGTGTGACCTTGTACCTCCTTGAGCACGGGGGTGTTCAAAACCTCCATATCCCGTCCCTAAACCCTAAGTGCCATGTTGGAGGTTCGTATTATGTGGTTACTGCTGCAAAGCATTGTGGGTGATGAATGTGGGGGAGGGTTCTGCAGGCACACACACCCCCAGTCAGCAGAGGTGGGGGGACAGGCCTGTGCTGCACTTATTAAGAGGATGATCAGTTTGGGGGTAATTAGCTATTAATTGCCAAAAGATACTGACATTAATAGCCCTGGCTGATTTATTTCCCACCTGCTCACTGCCTCTTGTTAAAATCCAATTAAGGCCTGGTCATTTGTATATTTCCTTTATTGAATTTGGGCCAGTTGGCTCTTCCCCTTTGCTAGGAGTTTCATCAGCTGCCTCCTCATAAAAACCAAGCAAGTGACTCCAAACTGATCAATGGCTCGTTCTGCATAGGTCCTGCATTAAGATGTTAAGCAGCTACCAACACTGGCCTGTACCTGGTTAGAATTTGTTTGTCTCCTCGGGAAATGGTTTCAGATGTATAACACATGGCTGGGGATAGAAGGTATGTTGTCCTGTGAGCCTTCTGGGGTGATGGGGGACATTTTTGGGGTGCATGATGGAGTAGAGAAGGACTGAGGATCCTAGCCTGAGTCTGTAAGGGAGAGGGCCAATATGGATATGTAATAACTTCCAGTGGGCCAAGGGATGGACCAGAGGCTAAGATACCAGGATGGGAAAGCAGAAGTTTTGGTCCTATAAACTGTCACTCTCACCAGGGGCTTGTCTATATGAGCCCGTAAAAAATGGAGTCCCTCATTTCGCAATAGCTGCAATCTGTCCTAATGGTTTTTCTGCCCCCTTAAGCTCTATATGCCTGCTAGGAAACATGGTGGCCATGAGTGATTTACTCACTTTTGCACTTACCTAAATTTACTACCTTTAAAAAAAATGCTATCCAAGGTACAATTGAGCAGTTATTCACTTTAACAGAAAAGCAGGGGAGGAAAACCAAATACCCTGTTTTCTTGCCTTAGCACTTGACCACTAAGGTGGAAATCCAACATGGCGGCGGTGGGTGCTTGCCTTGCTAGCAAGCCCCACCCCCTGTGCTCATCCGACCAATCAGATTTGTATTTCCTCTCAGTTGGGCAAGCAAATCAGATTGACTCACTTGTTCTAATGAGCAGAAATGTGGACCCTTGCATTGTTTTTTTTTTAAAGACGGGGAAAGCCGCAAAAGCTTTTCTGGTGAGTTTTTTTTTGCTGGTTTTGGCCCCTCTCCTTCAAAATAGGCCAAAATCAGGCAGAATGTCATTAAGACAGGTAGGATTCTCCTCACATTCTGTGAGGAGTTTTTTTTCACCGTTTGGACAACCCCCAGTACTCCTGGAAGAGTGCAGGAACCTCTGTTGGGTTGGTGCCCCACTAAAGTCTGCACTTGTGGTTGGGACTGGAGCTCATGACAAAGTCTGTCTGCATGCAGAAGGCCTCAGGGATAAGCAGTTCAGCCACTGGGCCACAGGTAGCCCCAATACTGTTTTTGAGACCTGGTGCCCCCCATAAAATTTGGTGGGGCACAGAATGGTTAATTTCTTTGCCTAGAAGTCTCTAGGAGCAGTGATTTAAACTACCTTGTGTCTTTATTTTGTCCCCTGCAAAGGCAACTAGAAGTGACAGCTAGTCACCTGTGCAGTTCTATTTATCATTTTACTCCCCCAATCTGTTTTCAGGATGGGTACGGAGAGCATGTTGATCCCAGATTAAAAGGGTTCAAGTTTCCAGGTGATGGGAAAGACTAGCCCCTATGTCTGATCCTCTGGAGCAGTGTTTCTTAACCTGTGGTCCGAGGACCCCCAGGGGCCTGCAGTGTCCTCACAGTGGGTCTGTGAAGGCTTGAAGGCTGCTCGGCCCACCTCCTCCCCACAGTGGAGTGGCCACATGACAGGATCCAAGACAAAGGCTGGCTGGCAGGATGGCTTGGCCTGGGCATTGCCATTCCATCTGCTCCAGCCACAAACTTGCAGGAAGAAGCAAGAGAAAAGTCTTCCCTCCCCCTCCAGTGCGTCTCAGGAAGGTTTAGTGGATGGGGTAATATTGTTATTGTTATTGTTATTGTTACTGTTATCATCAGGGTTTTAAATCTTGAGTTAAGTCTTGGGATCTGTGGTAACAAAAGATATTTAAAGGGAGTCCCTGGTAAAGAAAAGTTTAAAAGCCACTGCTCTTGAGAGCTGATGCCAGTCAAAGTAGACAAATACTGCACTAGCTGAACCTGTATTCTGACATGGACTAGATCTGTACTACTCAGAGTAATGGTCCGTGGACTGTTTCTAGCCCCTGAGCTATTGGCTGCTGGTCCACAGCAAGTTTCCAGGAACCCATGCAGATATGATAATAAATAAGTGGCAGTCCTTGGCACATTGGGGGGAAAATGTTGATCAGCCACATCAGTGAAGCATTGGGCTAGATGGACCAGTCTAAGGCAGATTACAACCAGAAGGAATGTGCCCCTTTTTAATTTGGGTTTCTTGTGCTGTTTGAGCAAGATAAGACATTTTTTCCTGCCTAGTTTTATCCCTACCTCTGCTTTTATGGTGTGTTCTCTGGCATCTGCCACATGTGTTTAGGACAGAGGTTGAGAACATTCAGTTCTCCAGATGTTTTGAGCCAAGATCCTACATTATGGTTCGGTGGCGTAAACCTCCACATGCAGAGTTACACATTAATTGTGCTGTGCAACCCTTCATAGAATCATACAGTTGGAAGAGACCACAAGGGCCATCGAGTCCAACCCCCTGGCCCTACTGAAGACACAATCAAAGCATTCCTGACAGATGGCCATCCAGCCTCTGTTTAAAAACCTCCAAAGAAGAAGACTCCACCACACTCCCAAGCAGCAGCGTATTCCACTGCCAAACAGCTCTTACCATCAGGAAGTTACATTTTTCTGGAACAACAATATTGTGCATCTCGATGCATATCCACATATGCAGTTGAATGACCACCAAATGTGTGTGCATACCCCATTGCAGTTGCAGGTGCGATGGCAACACATGCACAGCTCCACTTCTGCAATTTTGACTGAATGTGAATGTTCCACTTCGTACAAAATTATCGAACTGTTTCCATAGGGGAACTTAAGCATGTTGAGATACTAACAGGGAATTCCTGCAATGGACTTCAGCTCCCAGAATCTCCAGCCAGCATGGCCAGTGGTAGGGGATTCTGAGAACCTGTCAGGATTGATCCTGGACATGACCTTTATCTAACAAATTCAGTTTTTCTGTACAACCTTGTAGTTTAATGGTATTTGCATTATTCTGTTAACAAGTTAACAAGTATTTTGCCTGACTGTAAAAGAGATTATGTGCACTGTGTCTAGGATGGTTGATAAGTACCACACCTGGGTTTCAACTCTTCCAAATGCGGGGCTGAGCCCTAGTACTGTTGGAATTGAGAATAGGGATGATGGAGAGCCAATTACTATGTAGCCTGCCAGATTGGGCAAATTTGAATATGCTTTTAATGTACTGTTTTTCAGTTAAGCTTCATTCTGACCAACAAACTTGTAGGGTCAGCTTTCTAGATTATTTTACCAATAAAGTTTTCTGTTTTTTAACTCTGAAACCTCTGGTTACTGAGTCTGGAAATGCCAGTGCATGACAGAACCGTAGTCTGAAACATGCAGAGAACCAAAGCTTCCTCACTCTTGTTTGGGGTGACAGTTTGTGCACATGATGAAATGGTCCACAAAAGCTTATGGCATAATAAATCTGTTAGCCTTGAAAGTGCCAACGACCTTTGCAAGAGACTGCCAGCATGACCACTTTTGAAATAGCAGGAGAGATCACTGGTTTCTTTCTAGACAAGCAGCTGGCTACCCCCACCTTTATTTTTTATTTATTTTATTTAGGTATTTATACCCCACTCTTCAGCCACAAAGGCTCTCAGAGTGGCTTGCAGATTGTTAAGCAATAGCACTTACACCTCTACACTGCTTTTATAGTGCACTAGGCACTCTCCAAATGGTTTACAATGTTTTTTTAACTAATTGCCCCCACAAGCTGGGTACTCATTTTACTGACCTACCAAAGGATGAAAGGCTGAGTGAACCTTGGAGCCCTTGGGATTGAACTTGCAATGTTGTTGCTGCAGTGCTGGCATTTAACCACTGTGCCACCAGGGCTATCTTGAATTCCTGAGACCTTTAAGAATGAACCCACTCATCTCCCACCCTCGTACTGTAATCTTGTTTCTCTATATTGTTGTTCTCTCCCCCAGACTACTCCTCCAGAGAGACTACAGCTTCCTGAGGGACATCAACATCTGGCCTCCTTTTGTCATCATTGGTGTTTATTGCTCTACTCTCTCAGCAGCCATGAGCAACCTGATTGGAGCCTCCCGGATCCTCTACGCTTTGGCCAAGGATGATCTTTTTGGTGAGTGACCCTTGGTCACCTGCTATCTTGTCTTACAGTGCCTGAGGGATGTCCTGGTAAGATGTAACTCAAGGTGGGATGCAAGGTTTGCCTGGGAGATGTGGGCAGGTGTAATTGGGGTGCATGAGTTTTGTTTTCGTTCCTCCTTTTTTGAAGGCCTGAATGACCCTTGAGGCAGACTTAGTCTTAATCCATACTACACAAATAATCCAGTTTGAAACTGGGTTATTTGATGTGGCCCCTTCATATGGAATCCTGGGATTTGTAGTTTTACAAGGTCCTTAGCTTTCTCTGCCAAAGAGTGCTGGTGTCTCACTAAGCTACAAATCCCAAGATCCTATAGGAAGGAGCTATGGCAAATGGCAAATTTCAAATTGGATTATTTGTGTAGTGTGGATGTACCCTTAACTGCTGCCTTGGTTTAGGAATGCAGGACCAACACTTTCCAGCAGAGAGCAATAGACAGTTTGCCCCTGTAGGCAGATATGCCTCAGTTAATGAAGTAGCTCCTGGGCTAATTACTTCCTTAACTGAAAATTTGGTACCAAAGGTAGACATAACAAGGAAAGAATCTTAAATGAGGAAAAAAGAAGAGCAGTTTAACTTGTTTCTGTAAATGTTTTATTCAAAACTAATAATATGCTTGTGTGAACTGAAACAGCTGGGGCAGGTAAAAAATCGAGCCATCTAGCTGAAAGCTTCTTCCAAAATTCATCCAGGAATGATTTTTTTTTCTTTCACCACTTTCCTTATGATTTCCATTTTGATGGCCAAACATATGCTTTTTAACATGCTGAGGGTAGTTGGTGCAGCAGGATCATCTGTTCCCCCCTATTCTCTGTTTTGTACTGTTTATGCATGCTCAGTAAGGGATTTTGGAGGTAGCTGGCATTTAACTTGCCTGTTGTAGGCATACACATACAGCTACAGCCATGGTTGGCTGGTTTAAAACAGGTTAGTTTAAACCATGGTTTAAACCAAATGACTTTTTAAACTGATTATTCATATTTTTAAAAAGTCTAGCTATTATTACTATTTTCCAACCCCTTACTGGAACAACAATGACTGTTTGAATTTAAACATTTTAACTTTAACAGTTTATTGGTAGTTGTTCATTGTTAGACCGGTATCCAATGTCAGTGGCTTAGAATCATAGAATCATAGAATTTCTTTTTAATCATTTTATTTTATAGTGCAGGAAATGCCATCTAGAAACAAATCCTTCACTTAACATAAGTTCAACACAAACAACTTGCTTTAAAAGAGCACTTTTTAAAGAACAGTGATTATTTAAGCTAGTGGCCATAACAGCTGAACTGCATTTTGCTACTTAATTTTGATTTAGTCCTGTATTGGTTTTAAGGCCAACCCCCCCCCCCACAAGAACAACCTGGTTTAAACTTAAAAAAAACATTTTTAATTTACTTTTTTATTGAACATATTAAAAAAGAAAAATTACACACATTCCAAACTGCCAATCTAGCATTATCAATCTAACATTTTTACCATATATCTAACACTTGCACAACATTCATCTTCCATACATTATACAGTGTACATTATAATAGATTCTATAGAATAATTGCTGATTAAATATCAGTAATCTATAATCCAAAATCCATAATCCATAGTTATCTTCTTTCATCCTACAGTCTTCTTCATTCTACACTTCTTATTAAGTTATTGCACCGAATTCAACTTGTATCTTGCTTATTGTCCTTACTTGAATTTACTGTTTGAGTATAACAGCAACATCAAAACAGTGCTAACAATTGTAGCAGAAATTACTTAGTTTTGTATTATTAATCAGCCAAGGAAACCCAAGTTAGCCCAATCACCCCAAGTTTCTCTGAGGTGTGACTTTAGTAATTCCCAGTCGTTCTCAAATATATTTTCATTGCCCTCTTTTATTATTTGAACCCCAAACCCCATTTTTTAAAAACTGTCATCACCACCCCCACAAGCCTGCCTATAATACCACTGGATAAAGCAAAATCCCATTCTTTCCCATCTCAAAAGATTTATTGCATTGCTCATTGCAGACATGCTATTGCAAGTCAACACTGAAAGTCTGTGTTTCTCCAGTCCTCCTTCACCATCTTCGCAGTACTGATGCTGCTTAAAAGTTTCCAACTAGATAAAAGATTAGGAGGAAAAGTGGGAGGCTGGGCAGACATACAATGCCTTTGTAAATCAGAGCTTCTTTGTCAGAGGCTTTGTCACATAAGGAATGCCTATCTTCTGCTCACCATGGGTTTATCACAGACTTCACATATCTGACTGTAGAGCACAGAATCCATGAAATTTTAGCTGAGTGGTGGGAATTGTGACTAGATTTCAATGAACTACACCTCCCAGCATTCTTCACTACTGGCTCTGCTGCTTAAGACTGCTGGGACTTACAGTCTAACATCATCTGAAGGGGGCCATGTGATTGTCACCCATCTTCGGTCAGCTTACTTTTTCTAAAACCTCTGGATCCCTGTCCTCCTGGGTACAAAAAAGAGCTTTGAAAGAGAACCTAGAAGAATGAAAAGGAAATAGAAAACCATCAAATGCACAGTATGGAGCTGATAATACTGACCTACTTAAGGCTGTTGTAAGGATTACAAGAAAGTATCTGCAAATCCCTTGGAATTCTCTAAATTGCTTTATGCTCTAAAGTGCTTAAGGAGTGTTATTATATTTTGTAAATATGTAGGAAGTGTTTGAGGGAAGAGTGCTATTTGGCAGCTAAGGCTGCAATGACTGTTCTGCCTCTAAGTATCTCTATTCAGTCTTTCACACACCCACCCCAGCTCCTTCCAGTCCTGGGGGCAGGCAGAGCTAACATTAATAATACCCACTTCTAGAAACATTTTCAGAATTTTCCAATGAAAATAAATTACCCATGTATTTTTTTTTTTAAGTAGCTATCTTAATTCTGCAAAACATTCTATATGTAGGGTTTGGGTTTCTGGGGGCCAACATTTGGATCCTTGGGGTGCAGACCCTCAGAATCTGGCAACTTGTAGTCAGGTTACCTTCATTTACGGGCACAATCCCCCCAACTGCTTTATCCTGAACCATACTTCTGACGTGGGAAATGCTGTTTTTGACTACACCTTCCCAAATCCCTCAGCCGGCAGGGCTGATGTAGGATTTTGCCTTTGATCTGTCCAGCCCATATTGTCAGCAATGGCACTCTAGCATCTTGGATAAAGGACATTGCCCTCTTCTTCTGTATGTATTTGTTTTTTAGCAGGAAATGCCAAGGGTTGTACCTGAGGCCTTCTGCCTGCAAAGCTTGGGCTCTATCACTGAGCCACAAGCTCTCTTCCAACCAGACTACACATTCCTACTCCCTATTTCCTACATGCCCTCACTTGGAAGGGGCTATCAATAGCTTTCTCATCCTAAGCTGAGCCATACCCTTCTTGGAAGGTGAGGTTGCTCCAGATAGTGTCACTGGGGAACACTTCACCAACTTGCTTGGCTGTTTCCTACTGGAAGGGGTTTTCTGTATTTCTTCTTCGCCTCTTCATCCTGGCAAATCACCCAGTGGTCATAAATTGATCCCCAGATGTTCCTCAAAGAGGCTGAAGGAATACAGGGAGTAACCTTATAGAATCATAGAATTGCAGAGTTGGAAGAGACCACGAGGGCCATCCAGTCCAACCCCCTGCCAATCACGATCAAAGCATCCCTGACAGATGGCCGTCCAGCCTCTCTTTGAAGACCTCCAAGGAAGGAGACCCCACCACGCTCCGAGGGAATGTGTTCCACTGCCGAACAGCTCTTACTGTCAGAAAGTTCCTCCTAATGTTGAGGTGGAATCTCTGTTCCTGGAGCTTGCATCCATTGCTCCGTGTTCCAGTCTCAGGGAATGGGTACAGAGATTGGGAAACATTCTATTAACTGGAGGGTCTTAAATACATCTCTTTGACTTTCAAGGGTGAAATCCATAACTGAGGTTTGAAGCAATGGACAGAGGAGATCTGTATGTAGGGAAGTTAAATCTCAACTCACAGGAATGAAAAGAAAGAAGTGGAAATGTTTCTGTAGGCCCACAGGTTTTGCATTTACAGCTTTTGCATTTACAACCAGACCAGTCTTGACAGCCCAACTGCATTTTGCAAGACAGTCTTTATGTAAAAGAAAAAGTAGACACATCTGACATCAGAAAGAACACTATTCAAAAATCAGTGGAAAAACACTTCAGTCTCCCACCAAATTCTGCCACTGACCTCTATGCTGCCAATGATCGCTTGAACAAAGCAGTTTCAAAGAGACTACCATGCAAAATTGCTAAACAATTCAGATTATGTCATATGGCTTGACTAAGGACATGTATTACTCTACAACAGCCTTTCTCAACCAGGGTTCCGTGGAACCCTAGGCTTCTGTGAGACATGCCTAGGGACCTGTTGGGCTTTAGGACCCAGCTGTGTCCCGGTTGCCTCTGAGACTGCACCTTGAGACCACACCTCTACCCCATTGAACTCAATGGGGCTCAGCCTGGAGTCTTTGTTTCTTTCCTCCCTCCCTCCCTCATTCTTTCTTTCTCATTCTTTTTCCCCACTCTCATTTTCTTTCTTTCCCTCTTTCGTTCTCTTCTCCCCTTCAATCCTTCCCTCCGCTTCCCCCCTGCAGCTAGCCTGGATGAGGACTGTGAGGAAAGGCAGAGACTTGGCTCTGAACCCTGACCTCAGAGTGCTGGGCTTCCTTCGCCTCCTGCTGCTTTTGGGGTCTTGCCCCACTCCCCTTGGCTGGCGAGGGCCCCCCATGTCACCCTGAGCCAGATCCAGAGTGGGGTGCCTGGGTCACATCCCAGCAAACATGCAGCCCCCCAAGCTGTTTTCATGGCCCCTCAACGCCCCAATTTTATTCTGAAAGCTAAAATATTGAAATTACCGTATTTTGTCCTAAGCACTCCCCTAGGGAGTATCAGTGAACTTTTGCTATATTTTGGGTTCCCTAAACTGTTTTAAGCTTAGTTACGGGGCTTTTTTTTTTCTTTTTTTCTTTTCTTTTCTTTTTTTTTTTTTGGACAAGAAGTGCCTTAGAAATCAACATTGAAGCCATTTCCTGTTGGAAAAAAGGCCTCTCCTGGGCCTGAAATGGAGAGGGCAAGAAACATGGTGAAATTGGTTCCCATGCTTTTTACAGTGTGTTGGGGGTTAAAAAAAAAATGGCGGTTTGGTGGATGGTCTGCAGCCTTTGACAGTCACCCAATTTACCAGACCTTTGCTCTATCTAGCTCAGCACAGGTCACACACAAGTCACACACACACATCATATCCGTGGAACCATTATCTGCTATTTCAGTTATCTACGGCTGAAAAACTAGGGTCATAGAGTCACACTGGAAAATGCCTAGAGAGGTGTTCTCTCTAGGAAGCGTTAGGTCCTCCAATGCAACTGTATGGTATATTTGCACCAGAAGACCTTTAGTTTAATAGGGTTTCCTTTTATCCACCTTGGGATCCACTTTGGGAGAAAGGCGGCATATAAATAAAATAAATAAATAAAACCCACTAGTAAGTCCAGTAACATATTCCCCATGGATACTGGGGGGCAACCTGTGTTACACTGTATTACCAGGGTTTGTAAAAGGACTCTTTCCAAACCAGACTTGGTATTGGGAATTGAAAGCCACCTGGAAGAAGTTGCAACTTCATTGCTCTTGAAAGAACTTCCTGGTGAAAAAGATGGATTTCCCTTGCCTCTAAAGAAACTCCTGTACCAGATACCCTTTCCCAGCTCTCGTCTTAGCTTACACATACAGATACATCTGTGCTAGTTCTTTCAATTTACCTGGGCCTAGACTCACCAAGAACTGATGACTCCACGTAACTTCTACTGAGCCCATGATCTGCACTTAAAGAAACCTTTTCCACCCTGTTCTGTCATGTTTGGGTGAGCTGAAATGGAAAGAGGCTAGGTAATGGCCTGCTAGGATCCCAATCCAGCAGAAGCTGGTTTGGGATCTGAGTGATTTGGGAGTAGACCTTCAGGGAGTTCGGCCTCCTAACAGTATACTTATATTTGTAATAGTTATATACGGTTGATTAGAGTAATAAGTTTAAAAGGTAATAAAATATCTCTAAGTTGATAGAATATAAAGGAAGGAGTATTTAAGCTTTAAAATTAAGGTACATTCTGAGAGAAGCAGGAAGTTCAATTTTCTTTTTTCTCTTTTGGGGGTGTAAGGGGGATATGTTTGTTCTGTTTTTGCAACTAATGTAACTTTTGGGGGGTTTTGTGTGTATATTATTCATCTTTTTATGCTTCACTTTTTTTGTAAGTGATTTTTTTTTCTCATACCGGTTTTAATTTTCTCCCTTTTTATTTCTTCCTTTTTTGTTATGTGTTTAAGAATTTCAATAAAAACTATTTTACAAAAAAAAAAGTAAGAAAAACTGCAATTATTCTTTTTTTTAAATAGATACTTATACCTATGCAGGTTCATGGCTAGGGAATGAAATATGGTACATACTTATGTATAAGTCTAGAAGCCTACACGTGTGGCTGGCATCTTCAGAGAATGGTTGGGTAGGAGTGTGGTGGTGGGGTTATATACTGTGAATCCCTGTTGGGGAGGATATGTAAATTTGTATATTTGAATGGCTAGTTTCTGGGTGGAGATATGCAAGGAGGATTAGTGTCTGTTTGGCTAATGGTTGGTTAATTGTCCATTGTCCACTGGAAATCCCCCTGTCCCTGAGTGGAGTTCATTTGCAAATGTTGAGTTCTGATTTTAGTGTCTTTCAGGATTGGTAGCCAGATTTTGTTTCCTTTTAGGGTTTCTTCTTTCCTGTTGCAGTTGTCCAGGTGTTTGTGGATTTCAATAGCTTCTCTGTGCATTCTGACATGATAGTTGTTGGCCTGGCCCAGAATTTCTGTGTTTTTAAATAACATTTTGTGTCCAGGTTGGTTTATAACATGTTCTGCTACTGCTGATTTTTCTGGCCCAGTTGCAGTGTATCTCATGTTCCTTGATTCATGTTTGCACACTGCATTTTGTGGTCCCTATGTAAACTTGTCCACAGCTGCATGGTATGCTGTAAACTCCTGCAGCTGTGAGAGGGTCTCTGCCTTAACTCTTGTCAAGAAAAAGGAACCATCCCCTTCTCTGAGTAGAGTGATGAAAGGCAGGAGCTTAGAACATCCTGGGAGAACCTAAAAGAAGCACTAACCCCTTAACTCTGTCTGCCACGGTGCCACTTCTGGCCTTTTGGAATGCCTGGGCAGGGAAATGGCAGTGGTGGTGGTTCTTTGGTACTTCCTCTAAAAGGTGTGCCAAAAGAGTAGAGGGGGCTGGTGCTTCTTTTAGGTTCTTCTGGGATGGACTAAGCTTTTGCCTTTTGCCACTCAACTCAGAGAAGGGGATGCTTCCTTTCTTGACAAGAGCTAATACCTGTAATGTACCTTAACTTTTATCAAAATTTTATCAAAAAAAAAAAGGAACCATCCGCTTCTCGGAGTAGAGTGGCAAAAGACTTTTTGAATGCCTGGGTGAGAAAATGATGATGGCCACAGGTGGCTGGCCCCCTGAGTTGGCACTGGTGCTTTCCCCTCTCCACAGAGTGACCCTTGACTTATCCATGGGTCCTATCAAAATCCATAATTTTGGCCCCAAAACCTGCCTCAACTTATACATGAGGTCGACTTATGCAGGAGCATACACGTAATGGGCTCCGCCATTTAAAACTTGCTTCTTGTGGTGGGCCTTCAGAAGCTAGTTTTTAAAAATGCAGATCTCTCAAGACTGAAGTTTTCTCACCCCTGCAGAAATGTATCATCAATCTCTACTGTGCATTTTGGAATTTTCTTAAGTATTGTGGCTGTTAATGAACATATTATCTTACCCATGAAATAAATATGCCTGTAGAGGAAATATTCTAGAAACGCCTATTGACTTCATTATAGCTGTTGGTATTGCAGATCTGAGCAAGTGCACATCTGTTTACTGCCTGGAGGCAGAGAGTTACCATTTAAAAAATTCCTAGCCTCTCCTTCATTCTGTCAGATTCCAGGTCAGCGTACAGTAATCAAAACTCAGTATAATACTATATAATACAATATAGTAATCAAAACAATATATTGTGAAGACAACACAGTGTATCACACCATTTTTCATATAACAATAAAACTTAACAAATAACAAAATCATAAATGGTATAATAAAGATAGAGATAATAAAAGCAGTTTAAAATGTCTGGGCAAATACAAATCTTCTGACTTAAGGACAAAAAGATTGTAAGGTCAGTGCTGGTCAATTATCCTTAAGGGAGGGTGCTCCAAAGCGCTCTGGCGGGCTCGCTCTCTCTCTCTCTCTGCCTTCAAGTCGCCAGTCAATTTATGGCAATCTTATGAATTTCACAGGGTTTTTTAAGGCAAGGAATACTCAGAGATGGTTTTACCAGTTTCTTCCTCTGAAATACAGCCTTCATTGGTGGTCTCCCATCCAAGTATTATTATTATTATTGTTATTATTATGTTTATTTATATAGCGCCATAAGCTTTACATAGCGCTTTACCAAAAAAAAAAATCAACAATCCACAATAAATACAAAAACCTACCTACAGCGCACAATCTAAAACCACAAACAAAATTATAAAGTTAATAAAATATTACTATAACAGGATTAAAACAATACTATAAACGTGTAAGTTAATACAAATAATATGGACATAAAATCAAAATGAAAGTTGGAAGGCTTCCCTAAATAGAATAGTCTTTAATTTAGACTTAAAGTAGTCTAGAGAGGTGGTACGAACCAGGGCCAACCCTGCTTACTTTCCAAGATCAGACCACCACAGAAAAGACTCTCTTCTTTGTCAGTTACAGAAACATTCTGTGACTGACACCAGTCAAAAAAGGACATGTGAAGACTGAAATAAAGAGGCTGAACGGTATGACAGAAGCCTCACGTAAGCCATTTTGAACAATTTAAAGAGAGTGCACAATATTAATTTTATAACAACAACAACAGCAACAACGTTTATTTATAATGCCCTTTTCACCAAAGGGTGGAACATCAGACATATATAGTCAAAAATGAAAGTATAGAGCCATCGTACTGTCTATCCTCCTTTATGGATCTGAAACATGGGTCACCTATCGCCACCACCTACGACTCCTCGAGCGCTTTCATCAGCGCTGTCTATGCACAATCCTAAATATACACTGGACTGACTATGTGACGAATGTTGCTGTCCTTGAGCAAGCAGGGATCACCAGCATTGAGGCCATGATATTGAGAACACAGCTGCACTGGGCAGGGCACGTTTCTAGGATGGAGGACCATTGCCTTCCAAAAAATACTACTCTATGGTGAACTCGCCACGGGTCAGCGTAAGAGGGGTGCTCCAAAAAAGCGATACAAAGACTCCCTGAAACAACATCTCAGGCTCGGTCAAATTGATCACCAACAGTGGTCCGCCCTGGCCTCACATCAGGAGGCATGGAGACGCACTATCCACAATGCTGCAGCCTTATTTGAGAACTCACGACGAACAAGTCTTGAAGAGAAACGACAACGCAGAAAGAATCATAACCCAAAAACATCACCCAAGGAGACCTTCTGCTGTGCTTTTTGCAACCGGACTTGTTTATCTCAGATTGGCCTTTTTAGTCATCAGCGCACTTGCAGAAAGCGCGGGATGAGTCCTTCCTGAATCTTCATTTGCGAAGAAAAGCCAGAGAGGAGACATAATACATTAATATACTATAAACAAAATTGCTCATCAGTCGCTACCCATCTTGGCCACCTTAGGCACACTCAGCATCGTGATCTGGCAAATCAAAGGGTCTTCTAGGACCTGTGAAGATTGAAATAAAGAGGCTGAACAGTATCACAGAAGCCTCACAGAAGCTGTTTTGAACAATTTAAAGGAAGTGCACAATATTCATTTTATATTATATAATGATGATGATGATGATGATGATAGAAACAATGTTTTTTTTAATAATGCCCTTTTCACCAAAGGGCGGAGCAGCAGACATAGATAGTCAAAAATAAAACAATAAAACACAATACTATAAGATGCTAAAATACTAAAATAATACATTAATATACAGTACTAAAAACAAAATCCTCATCAGTCACTACCCATCTTGGCCACCTTAGGCACACTCAGAAGCTTAATCTGGTGAATTGAAGAGGAAGGTCTTCAACCCTTTACAAAAGCGGATAAGATCCTCCTCCAGCTGGAGGTGCAAAGGAAGACTTCCACAAATGCGGAGCCAGATGCTGAAAGGTTCACAGCCTTGCTAACGGAGCTGCCGAATACTGGGGGAGTTTAAAGCACAGGGCCGTAAATACCAGGACCAAAAGCTTGTAATGAGCCCTAGCCCAAAAGGTGGCCAGTGGAGGGATCTAGGAGGGGAAGAGACATGTGAGTATTTAGGGAGATTTAAAACAATCATTTATATCCCGCCCTTCTCCCACCAGTGGAACCCAAGGTGGCTAACAACATCTTTAAAACAATACAAGTTAAAAACAGTGCAAAAGTAAACAATCACATTAAAAATACTGTATATATTTTAAAGACCTAAACAATGTATAGATTAAAAATATTAAATGGTACAGATATTAAAATGCATTAGAAAAACTATTAAAAAAACCCTTCATAATCTTAAAAACCACACTGCACAGCCTTACTAGGACATCCCAGAATGGCAGTGTTCCTTCCGTTTATTTTTCCATCTTGAATTGGATATTTGGGTGGATGCTGTGCAGGTGGTTCAGGAATGAGACCAAATCTTCTTCTCCATGGTTCCAAATGGTGAAAGTGTCATCCACATATCGGAACCATATTGTGGGCTTTTTTGGTGCTGTTTCCAGGGCTTGCTTTTCAAAATGTTCCATGTAAAAGTTTGCTATCACGGGGCTCAGGGGGCTGCCCATGTAAAACCATTAAGTTTCTTGGGGGTGGGGGGACCAAGGAAAATCTATGGATGCCAGCCATGAAAGCCTTCGACTTCATAAAGGAGAATGCTTCATTGTTAGATGCCACAGTGGCAGGCATCATTGCCAAAGAGGATTTTCCCCATCTCTCTCTTTGTTGCTTCTTAGGATGGTCCCTGCCCTCAGCACTTTTCATGCATACTTGTATTGGGTTTAATTGTTTAATCTGGTACCTGTTTAATCAGGAGCACCATTACAGTCAATGTGTTTTTTTAATCCTTTAAGCTAGCCAGTTAATTGACTGAGCAATACAGCAATATCTCTTAATGGATATCTAATAAAATAGCTGGCAGCTGTCCGTTGTGGTCCTATATGCCTCTAGACACCGGTCTCATGTATTCTGTTCACTTTCTCCCTCTCTCTCTTTCCTCTCCATTCACCCCTGGTGACAAAGGCAAAGCTCTAGCACCGGCCAAGAGGACATCCCGTGGCGGGAACCCCTGGGCAGCTGTGGTCTTCTCCTGGGTGCTGGTGCAGGTGAGTCAAATGACCGTCTCACTGCTACACTTTTGCGTGCTGCTTTATAATGTGGAATTTCTCAAACTGTGGAGTGTACCTGCTTTGTTGGCATTGTGCTGTGGCCAGCTAAAAGCATGAGAATGGGAGATGAGACTCCAGAGGGAAACTGTATGTCAGATGACACCAAGGATTAGGCAAGACTGGGGAATCTGGCACATGCAGAACAGGCCATGGGCAAGAGATCCAGAAAATGTGGCTCTTTTAATTAATTTATTTACAGTATATGCTGCCTTTCTCCCAGAAAGGACCCAAGGCATCTCACAAAATACCACATAAAATGCAGTGTAAAACCATTAAAAACATATAAAAACCTAACATTACCTAAAACATATAAAAATTAAAAGATTAACAATAAACAAAATAAAAAACACACCCAAATAAAAGCCTCCATAAGCCCAGCTTTGTATTAAAAGCCTGCTTGCATAAAAACGTATTTTCCTGCTGGCAAAAGGAAAGCAGGGAGGGGGCCAGCCTAGCCTCCTGTGGAAGGGAAGGCTCTCTCTTGTGCCCTCATCAAATGAACCTGTGATGGTGGCAGGACTGAGAGAAAGCTTTCTCCTGAAGATCTTAAAACCCTTGCAGGTTCGTATGGGGAGAATACAGTCTTTCAGATAGTCTGGACCCAAGCTGTATAGGGCTTTATATGTCATGACCATCACTTTGAATTGTACCTTGTAAACAGCACTCGGACAAGTTATGAGATTATTTTGGATATGTTTTGTTGTTTCATCTATACACCCCACTTGGAAGTCACATAATGTTTCAAAAACTGCACAATTTTCCATGCATCTGAAGGAGTAGACCATGTCTACATAAGCTTTCTTTCAGTTAGTCGCAACGGTGCTATGAGATCCCTTTACATATTTCACAATTTTGGAAAGCCAACTTTTTTTTTTTGTATGACAGCTCTCAGCATCCTCTGCAGCTACCATGGCCACTGGCTAACCTGTCTGAGGGATTCTGAAAGTTGTTGTCCAAGAGCTATGATTTGTCTGAGTTCTGTTTAAAGATTGGCCTTCCAGAGGTGGCTAGGAGCAGGGACGAAAAGACAGTGAGCTGGCTGACAGGATGGTGCAATGCCACTGCTTTGGCCATTTTGTGTGTGTGTCCCAGTCTCTCTGGCTTTTCTTTGCAAACAAAGATTCAGGAAGGACTTATCCCATGCTTTCTGCAAGCGCACTGATGACTAAAAAGGCCAATCCGAGATAAACAAGTCCAGTCTATGAAGGGTAGCAGAGTACAGGCTAGGAAGTGGTACTAGTCTTGGCTGGTGATGAAGCATCCATAGAGGAGGGCAACAGTTAGTGCTAAAACTCTTGCATGACCTGAAGTTGCCAGAGAGATGGCTTAAGGCATATCCCTTCTCTCTCAGGAAGCAAGAGACAGAGAGAGGAAAAAATTCTAAATGCATATACTAGCCATTTGGGGGTATCTTGTACAATCCTTTCACATGACTGTGTGTGTGCAGTTCTTGTGTGTTCATCCTTTCTAAAGGATGGTTTAGTTCATAGGCAATCACAGAAGGTGAGACTTAAAGAGAAAGGGTGAGTGTTGCAAAATGTGAAAGAGGAGCATAGGATTACTCATGGTGTGTCACACCCTTCCCTATTCGTTTGTTTCCCAACAGTTTTGACTATAACTTTCATTATTCTTGGCCACTGGCTATGCTGATTGCAGCTACTGGGAGTTGCAGACAACAGCTTTGAAAGGGACCATGCTGGGAGAAGCTGTTGTGAGGTAAAATATGGAGAAGCTTTTCTCCATGTCAACACTACAATGCAGTGGATGTTGCTCACTGAACCTGAATGGTGGGAAGTTCAGTAGGGACAAAAGGAAGTCCTTCAGGATGTGCAATTCAATCAAAACTATAGAAGATGCTGCCAGAAGATGCAGTGATGGCCACCAACTTTACAGGCTTTAAGAGGGGCGTAAAAAAGAGTCACCAATGTGGTGTAGTAGTTCGAGTGTTGGACTAGAGGACTAGGAGATCAGGGTTCAAATCCCTGCTCAGCCATGGTAACCCACTAGATGACCTTAAGCAAGTCATACCCTAGAAGTGGTCACTGGTCACACACTCTTGGCCTGAGAAAAAAGCAATGGGAAACCACCTCTGAATGAATCTTGACAAGAAAACCCTGGGGTCGTCTAGACAAGGCGATATAACGTGAATTTCTGCTCATTAACGCAAAATAGCAGCAGCATTTATTTGTCTTCATGGGTTTTTTGCGAGATCACTGGTATGCAAAGTTATCCATGTTTGAAGTTCACACGGAAGCATGTCTGTGAATCAAGATGGTGGTTGAGAGTGATTTACTTTTGTTATTATTCTCCACAAGTTGCTACGGTGGATCAGTTAGGTTTTTTTAAACTTTAAATTTAAGGTGCAGAAGTGCAACCTTCTGCTTTAAAAACTGTTTGATCACCTTATTGCTGCAAAAATGTGTACAATGGCTATTGCAAAACTAAAAAAAAATGGCCATTCCAGCCACTTCGTAGCCGGTAAGCCTGCCTGCCACACACATCCAACCAATCAGCTTTCAACCTCTGGAATGTGCTACACTGCGAATCAGTTGTCCAAACGCATTTCTGTGCATTAAAAAAAAAAAAACTTTAGGGAAAAGCCAAAAAGACATTTCTCACACAGTTTTTGCCCCCTCCCTTCCAAAAACGGAAAATCACCATGGGATCTCGTTGGGACAAAAAGTATTCTCAAATTCCATGAGGAGTTTTTCATCATCTAGACGAGCCCCATGTGATCGGGTCACCATAAGTCAGAGTTGGCTTGAAGGCACATAATAAGAAAAACAGGTTCACGGAAGACCAGTCTATCAGTGGCTCCTAGCCACAAAGACTATACATTACCCCCATTATCAGGAGCAGTATCTTTCTCAAGACTAGTTGCAGAGAGAGAGAGGAGTGAGCGAGCACTGGTGCATTTGCATCTTGCTTGTGGGCTGCCTTTGGCCATCTGGAAATCCCTTCCTAGAGAAGTTAGTCTATCATATTTCCTTGTCGTTCTTCCAGCAGCAGATGAAGACTTTTATGTTTCAACAGGCCTTGGGGAACTGATTGTTTGTAGCAAAAGAGCTTTTAATAATGTGTTGTAGTTTTTAATAGATAATGTTTTAAGATAGCTCTTCATTCTATTGATAGCTTAATTATATTTCAACTTTTGCATGTTTTTAGCAATGTGAATTTTTATCTGGTTTAATTTCTCTACGCTGCCTAGAGTCCCAAGATTGGGAAAAGGGCTGAATGTGAATTAAAATCATCACCATTATCATTACGATACAGTAGAAAACAGGATGCTCGACTAGGGAGGCTTTGGATTGATTCTGGATTGATTTTGGATTGATTTCTTAATGCTCTTGTATGAGCCTTATATGAATGGTTTAAAAGGTTCTACTGCCATTGCCAGCTCTAGGCGCTTCCCTCAATAAATTTAGGGCTCCTGCCTTATGCTTGCAACAACCCTGCAAGGTTGGTTAGGCTGAAAAAAATACTTGGACCCTAGGTCTCCCTGTTAGCTTCATCACTCAGCGGAGATGTTCCATTATGGAACTGGTTGTAGTTCCAGGACATCCCAAGACTTAGAATGAGAATGATAGAATCATAGAATTGGAAGAGACCACAAGGGCCATTCTGTCCAACCCCCTGCCTTGCAGGAATAAACAATCAAAGCACACCCGACAGATGGCCATCCAGCTCTGTTTAAAAACCTCCAAAGAAGGAGACTGTACCACACTCCGAGGCAGCATGTTCCACTGTCAAACAGTTCTTACCATCAGGAAATTCTTCCTAATTTGGTGGAATCTCTTTTCGTGTAGTTTGAGTCCATTGCTCCATGCCCCAGTTTCTGGAGGAGCAGGAAACAAGCTTGCTCCCTCTTCTATATGAGATCCTTTCAAGTATTTAAACATGGCTATCATGTCCCCTCTTAACCTTCTCTTCTCCAGGCTAAACATAGCCAGCTCCCTAAGCTGCTCCTCATAGGGCATGGCTTCCAGACCTCCCACTATCTTGGTCACCCTCCTCTGGACATGTTTCAGCTTCTCAATATCCTTCCTGAATTGTGGTGTCCAAAACTGGACACAGTATTCCAGATGAGGTCTGACCAAAGCAGAACAAAGTAGCACTATTACTTCCCTCAATCTAGACACTATACTCCTATTGATGCAGCATAGAATTGCATTGGCTTTTTAAGCTGCCACATCATACTGCTGACTCATGTTCAGCTTGTGGTCTACTAAGACTCCTAGATCCCTTTCACATGTACTGTTATCAAGCCAGGTGTCACCCATCCTATACCTGTGCATTTCATATTTTCTGCCTAAGTGTAGTATCCTACATTTCTCTCTGTTGAAATACATTTTGTTAGTTTTGGCCCAGCTTTCTACTCTGTTACAGTTATTTTGGATTCTGATCCTGTCCTCTGGGGTATTAGCTACCCCTCCTAATTTGGTGTCATCTGCAAACTTGATAAGAATACACTCTATTCTCTCATCCTGTCATTGATAAAAATGTTGAATAGTGCTGGATCCAGGGCAGAACCCTGCGGCACCCCCTGGTTGTTTCTCTCCAGGATGAAGAGGATGTTAAGGAAAATGCAACATGGGACATACAGTGAAAGAAATAAAATATGTATGTGAAAGTCACAATGACTAAGCAAGAGCAATTATGAAGCTACACAGGTGAAACTGCTAATGTAATCTAGAAGTCCTGAGAGCCAAGGACAGAGGTACTGAATGCAGAATGGAAACACCTGAGAATCATTAAGTGTACAAGGTGAAATGTTGAAATACATGGGTTGGTCTTAAGCATGGGTGGAACTATGTGGACCAGTCAGCCATTGGTGACTACCCTTCGGGTCTGGTCAATCAACCAATTACAAATCCATCTAACAGTTGCATTGTCTAGCCCACATGTTCGTTTTTGTTTTTGTTTTGCAAGAATATCATTGCAAATTCCTCCACTAGGGTGAGGCTGATGGAAGATGGACTCTCTCTCTGTCTTTAGAAATAATTTTTATTGGATAAAATCTCCATCAAGTAAAAATTGTATAACATATATAACAAACACAAACTACAAAGACTGCACACAAAACTTAGCACGTTCTTACACAGAAATTCAAACTACCTAAATACATAACAAAAACTACAGCTAACAAAAGAGAAAGAGAAAAAGATGACTTCCAACTGTCTTTTCTGCAGCTCTATTTTAAATCTTAGAAACGATCTCTCTCCATATTATCTATAAGTTACACTTCTCATATATATTTAACTCATATAAATTAATAAAACCAGCAATCATTGAATCACCCTCATTCCCTCCCCTGAAAAGAGTCAATTAGGGGTTTCCAGTCTTTCAAAAACCTTGTTAATGATTTTTCTTTAATCAAAATGGAAAATTTGTCCATTTCTGCTAAATCATTAAGTTTTAATAACCAGTCTTCTTTAGTAGGTACTAAATCGTTCTTCCATTTCTGAGCATATAGTAGCCATACATTTGATTATCGTTTTGTACATCTTAGACAATTTCTCTAGTGCCATGTGTGGTGCCCAGGCGCGCCAACTGAGATTACGTCACCGCTCAGCCTGACCGCCTTGTCACTTTCACTGCACACCATGCCTGTGACACAGGGGATTTCACCTCCCACTGCTGCCCCAGAGCAAATAACCTGAAGTTACACAACTAAATGAATAGTACTTCTACTTAGTTGTGAATGTTTATAGGGGATGTGGACTAATTAAATGTCAGTAAGAGAAAATAACTCATGAATAAATTGAATATACTAAACAAATGTAAAGAGTAATTTATTGTTGAATAAAAATAACATAACTACTTTGAATATTCATTCTCCCTGCACATTAATTCTCTCCAGCTTCCCTCAAAGCCATATACCCTTTTTCAGCCTCTCCTTAACACACTTTATCCCTTAACTGTCCACTCCCTTCACCAACTGTTCTAATTCTCTTTTCTCTTATGTTCTTTTTGAAATTCTTGGTGTGTTAATTCCCTTTCCTGTCTTTCTGTTCTCATCTTAGCCAATTCATTTTCTCTATTTATTTTCCATATCTCTTCACTATCTGCATTTTCAGCTGTAACAGAGTCTAAGCTTTTAGCTCTGGACATAACTTCCTCACTCTCCTTCTCTCACTCATCCACAAAAGCTTTAGCTGGTTTAATCCTTTTGGGAGACACCTTACTATAATTCCCTACTGTACCAACACACTTTTACCTCAGGATTACTATAAAGTTACTATACCACTGGACTGACTATGTGACGAATGTTGCTGTCCTTGAGCAAGCAGGGATCACCAGCATTGAGGCCATGATATTGAGAACACAGCTGCGCTGGGCAGGGCACATTTCTAGGATGGAGGACCGTCGCCTCCCAAAAATAGTACTCTACGGTGAACTCACCACGGGTCAGCATAAGAGGGATGCTCCAAAAAAAAAAAAAAGATACAAGGACTCCCTGAAACAACATCTCAGGCTTGGCCAAATTGATCACCAACATTGGTCCGCCCTGGCCTCACATCGGGAGGCATGGAGGCGCACTATCCACAATGCTGCAGCCTTATTTGAGAACTCACGACGAACAAGTCTTGAAGAGAAACGACAACGCAGAAAGAATCACAACCCGGAAACATCACCCAAGGAGACCTTCTGCTGTGCTTTCTGCAACCGGATTTGTTTATCTCGGATTGGCCTTTTTAGTCATCAGCGCGCTTGCAGAAAGCGCGGGATGTGTCCTTCCTGAATCTTCATTTGCAAAGAAAAGCCAGAGAGAGAGAGAGAGAACTATAAAGTTTATGGTTTTGATGATTTCTTATTTTACTCGACAACTTTTACCTCAGAAAGCACCCTTATTTCAAAAAGTTCAGACTACCCAACCCTTATTTTGCTGGCTAAAAATTGTCTCTCTTTTTTCCCCTTACTGGCTGAATGTGTATCAATCTTGGCTATGAGGCCTGAGTCAACTTTTGATCCCTTTTATTCTGTATCCCTTTCCTTTACTCAGGCTTTTACCTCAGGGATACAAAGTAATTTTTCTTATTGTGCAGGTTTGTGCTTAGTGTCACTTTATATTGCTGCTTTTCTCCAGCAATCCCGTACAATTACAGTTGTCCCTCCATGTGAATGGATTTGGTATCCACGGATTTAAGTATTCATGGTTTGAAAATATTCTTTAAAAAATAATAATCCAAAAACCTTGATTTTGCCATCTTATATAAGATGCCAAGATTGACAAAGGGATCGATCACAGATTAGCAAAGGCATATAGCGCATTTGAAAGACTTCACAAAAGGATCTGGAGTAATAAACACCTGAGGCGAAGCACAAAAATCAGTGTGTATAGAGCCATTGTACTGTCTATTCTCCTTTACGGGTCTGAAACATGGGTCACCTATTGCCACCGCTTACGATTCCTTGAACGCTTTCATCAGCGCTGTATAAGCACAATCCTAAATATGCACTGGACTGACTATGTGACGAATGTTGCTGTCCTTGAGCAAGCAAAGATACAAGGACTCCCTGAAACAACATCTCAGGCTCGGCCAAATTGATCACCAACAGTGGTCTGCCCTGGCCTCACATCAGGAGGCATAGAGATCCACAATGCTGCAGCCTTATTTGAGAACTCACGCCGAACAAGTCTTGAAGAGAAACGACAACGCAGAAAGAATCATAACCCAGAAACATCACCCAAGGGGACCTTCTGCTGTGCTTTCTGCAACCGGACTTGTCTATCTCGGATTGGCCTTTTTAGTCATCAGCACGCTTGCAGAAAGCGTGGGACGAGTCCTTCCTGAATCTTCGTTTGCGAAGAAAATCCAGAAAGAGAGAGAGAGAGAGAGAGAGAGAAGGGATACCATTTTGCTGTGCCATTGCATATAATGGGACTTGAGTATTCATGGATTTTGGTATCCACGGGGGATCCTAGAACCAAACCCCAGTGAATATGAAAGGACAACTGTACCTTGAAGCCAATACCTCAGGGATTGCAGTTACCACATGCTTTATTTTGTATCCCCCTACTTTACCCAGTCTTTTTTAAAAAACCTCAGGGTTACAATGTACTTATTTTAAACTGGCAGCATTTTTTTTCCCTGTCAGCACTTTATTTTGAGGCTAAAGTTTCTGTTTATCTTTTCAATCACAAGAATTCCTTACTGTACCTCAATTACCTCAGGAATTACTTGTGCCCTTGTTTCCACTACACACCTGTACTATCCACACATAAATACTTATATTTGGCTCTCCTTAACCAAATATATTAAAGGAAATCCTTCTCTGGCCACTGGATCCTCCTCTCCCAGCAGTAGATCTCTCCTAGATCTTTCCATACTGGTTCTCTCTTAGATCCCCTGTACCAGATTCATTAAGGATTCAATATTGGAGTCTCAATCCTTCTTCGCTGGATCTTTTGAATCCTGTTGCTGCCCCCAAATTGTGATGCCCAGGCATGCCAACCGAGATTACGTCACCGCTCAGCCTGGCCGCCTCGTCACTCTCCCGCCCCGCTCTTCCGCCCTTAAAATGCTGCGGCGATGATGAGGTAGAGGTAAAGACAGGGCCAGTTTAAGTGTCCCACAGCGCTATAATGGCAGGAAAACGGGGCAGGAGAGGATTCTTCCGCCTGAGCCTCCATTTGAGGTTTCCCCATGTAGCTTCTGCCTGCTTGTTTCAGAAATCAGTCCTGCTGAGTTCAGTGCAACTTCTTCCCAAGTGGGAGCATTTAGAGGAGCGCTGCTGAGTGGGACTAACTTCTGAGTCGGCATGCAAAGGATTGGGCTGTGAGGCGTTGCCTTTCTGTCATTTTGGGATCCATCAGGGATTCTGATTGCCCCCTTTCCCCATCCTTTGTGGACTGCTGCTACACTAAAGATTATTCTGCCAGCTTGGTTTCTCAATTCAGGCACTCTGAAGGAAATCCAAATCTTCATTGGAACATCGGTTTGCAAGATATGGCTTACTCTTTCACTGGCCGTTGTTGTAGGATTCTTCTCTCTGGCTTTTCTTCGCAAACAAAGATTCAGGAAGGATTCTTCTACTGGTACCATATTACTACTCTGTTTGAGAATGACCATCGCTTTTCAAGTCTTTCAACTCTGGAATGGGAAATGGCTTTTCAAAGTGAAACAGGTCTTTATTATTTGTATTTCAAGACCATTGTTGAAGCACCATCATTTTTGTAGTATGTGGGGAAATAATCATTGTAATGTAAAAGCAATCTTGTGTACCTCATTCACATCCTAAGATAAGTCTAGGGTTTTTCCCTGCATGCCTTTTGTTCTCCCAAGTTCCCTTTCTCTTAGTTCACTGGGCACTTCCAGCCAACTGGAGTGCTGGGTCATTCCACACATGACCTAATTTAAATTTTATTGCTTTGTGTAAGCTCTCCTTTAAAGTTTGAGCCTCCATGAGGCTGGAGCCATCTTGGACATCTTTCTCCATCTTAAGCCATCTTAAGCTATACCATCTTTCCTGCAACCATGCTATGATGTTTACCATGCAGCCTGTAGGCTGGGTGAGTTTTCCTACCCTAAATACCATTTGTTAGTTAGGAACCTCTTTTTAAAGTTTGTTTTAGTATGTAGATTGAGATTGATATACCTTCAGTAAACTTTTGATTTGCATTTTAAACTGACTCCTTTGTTTTGTAATGAGTCTAATTTAACTGAGTGATCTTAGACCTCTGAATACACTTTTATTTTAAATGTTAATTGAGTTTAAGTCAGCATTCTTAAGTGCACTCTGCATGAAGTTAAAAGTAAATGAATTATTTTTAAACTCTTTTTTAAAGAAGACAATTCTTGTTGCTTTTTAAAAGGACTAGATCCTGGAATTTTTAATACAATTTTATTTTTTAGACTCATTACTCCTACAATTTTTTAGCGGACTCTGGATGATTATGAATGACAGGCTAACAGAATATCCTCTTGTAATCAATACAGTTGTCCCTTTATATTCACTGGGGTTTGGATCCAGGACCCCCTGTGGATACCAAAATCCATGAATACTCAAATCCCATTATATGCAATGGCACAGCAAAATGGTGTCCCTTATATAAGATGGAAAAATCAAGGTTTGCTTTTTGGATTATTATTTTTTTAAGATATTTTCAAGCCATGAATTCTTAAATCCGTGGATACCAAATCCATGGATACGGAGGGACAACTGTACACTGAAAAGGTTTCATCTTTATCCAGAGGTTGTGCTAGCAGATTGGTACCACATATACACAGGAACAATGAATGCTATTGGTATTGAAACACAAACATGTCAGACAGTGCTTAGAGGAGGTCTCCGCCCTGTTCAAAGCGGTAGAGGATTAGGAGATCCTGCTTGGTTTTATGTGATTTGGGGGGGGGGGCATGGATCTATGGTGTTAGTGTTCTTCCTGTATGGCACATACCTAAATGGGAATGGATTTGGAGGTCTGCTTATAGTGGCATGTTTCTTTTTCAACCATGATGAGAGTACTCGTGTGATGTAGACTCCCACTCTTTGTGAAAGCTTCTCATATGCATTCCTTGTGATTCAGATGTGATTACTAACCTACATTTTCAGGACTCAGAGGGTTAATAGAAGTGATTGAACTATCTGTTTCTAATGTTTTTTTCATGCTTCCATGGCAGTTTGCTCAGTTTGTTCTTTTAACACAGGTGGCATCAGTTTTTTTGTATATATATATTTTTTTCCTTTGTTTTTTTCCGGGCTGTGGGGCCATGTTCTGGAAGAGTTTACTTCTGACATTTTGCCTGCATCTGTCTTCAGAGAATGGTTGGATAGGAGTGTCTGTGGAGTTTATATACTGTGAACCCCTGTTGGGAAGGATATGTACATTTGTGTATTTGAATGGCTAGTTTCTGGGTGTAGAAATGCAAGGAGGATTAGTGTCTGTTTGGCTAATAGTTGGTTGATGGGCCATTATCTGCTGGAACTCCTCCTGTCCCTGGGTGGCATTCCTTTGTAAGTGTTGAGTTTTGATTCTATTGTTTTTCAAATCTGAAAGCCAGATTTTGTTTACTTTTAGGGTTTCTTCTTTCCTGATGAAGTTGTCCAGGTGTTTGTGAATTTCTCTGTGCATTCTCTGTGCATTCTGACATGATAGTTGTTGGCCTGGCCTAGAATTTCTGTGTTTTCAAATAGCATTTTGTGTCCAGGTTGGTTTATAACATGTTCTGCTACTGCTGATTTTTCTGGCTGGCCCAGTCTGCAATGTCTCTCATGTTCCTTGATTCGTGTTTGCACATTGCGTTTAGTGGTCCCTATGTAAGCTTGTCCACAGCTGCATGGTATGCGGTAAACTCCTGCAGCTGTGAGAGGGTCTCTTTTGTTCTTCGCTGAGCGTAGCATTTCTTGGATTTTCTTGGTTGGTCTGTAGATTGTTTGGAGGTTGTTTTTCCTCATCAGTTTCTCTATTCTGTCTGTGACTCCTTTGATGTATGGAAAAAATAGCTGGCTGTTTTTCTTCATCATTCCTGTGTGTTTTTTCTGGGTCTGGCTGCTCTTGTGATGTCTGATCTGGAGTAACCATTAGCCTGTAGGACCCAGTTTAGGTGCCTCAGTTCATCCTCCAGGTAGTGGGGTTCGTAGATCCTTTTTGCACGGTCTACCAATGTTTTTATTGTGCTTCTTTTTTGTCCTGGGTGATGATTGGAGTTCTTGTGTAGGTAGGTATCTGTCTGTGGGGGGTGGTGGTTCTGTATACCTTGTGGCCTAACTGTTGGTTTGGTTTGCGGATGACTAGGACATCCAAGAATGGCAGTGTTCCTTCCTTTTCTTTTTCCATCTTGAATTGGATATTTGGGTGGATGCTGTTCAGTAGATATATTTTGGTATATATTGTGGTATATATATTTTAGGATTCATTGAGTCATCCAAACTAGAGAAGATACTTCATGCACACATGGCATTACAGTATGTTTTATGCTTACATTTTGAAACTCTTTGTTTGGAAACTTTATGTCGGTGACATTCTATTATGCTGCCTTTTTGGCAGTTGTTGAGATATTCTTGAAATGTGTCCCATATGTTTGGAAATTCATAGATATAATGTTTCTTGGTTGGCCACTGAAGCATTTTCTTGCCTCTTAGCTGCTCCCAGTTGTTCTGGCTGCTTTTTCAGTAATTGTTTTAAAGGTATTTAAATATATATTCTTTGAAAGACAGGAGAATCATTTTTATCCTGGGGAGATAGTATATCATGCATTGCAGCTTATCTTTTTTACTATTCTTGCTGTTTTAATTATGAGACTGGAGTTGTTTGTAACACCATGTATGTGTATCATGGCATCCTTGGTATGTTTAAAGCAACTGTTTGGATGGATGTTTCCCAGAATCCAGCCTGGAAAACTTGTCCTGGCAATTTTATCAATAATCACAGTTGGAGAAGAGAGTAACTGTCCACTCCCTTCTTCAACTGTCATTCTCGCCCTTAACTGACTTAAAACACCCAGAAAGTCCCTCCCCTTTCTGCTTCCTTCCAGAGGATTGGCTCCTGAACCACACTACTCTCATTCGTCCACATAGCTGTCCGCCACACCATGTACCAAGGATACGCCATTTTATAAAAGTTCTCCTTAAGATCATAACATAAAGTAAACTTCAGACCTTTTGGCCATATTTTTCCCCATTGCTCCCTTTGCCTATTATATCTAAAGTTTCTAGCCCATTTTATCATTCAATCCTTCACTTTTTCCTCTTCCATCTCAAATCTTAATAAAAGTGTGTACATTTTACCAATTCTGTGTTCATCGTTCATACATAATTGAATTTCGATTTCAGACTTAGACATTTCAATGTTATAATTTTTAAATCTAGTTTAAATCTTTCAAGCAACTGTAAATAAAAAAAAATTGGAATTCATATCCTTCCTTCAATAGCTGTTCTTTCATTTTCATGTTGAATTCTCCTTGACAATTCCCAAACATGTTTGGTAACTTAACCACTTTTCTTTGCTAGTTGTTTCTTTTCTATAAAAAGCTTCTTGTGTTGAGGCCCATAATGGCATTTTCAGACATAATGTCAGCTTGAATATCATCCATATTCTCAATAGGTCATGTCTCATATAATGATTATGAAAATCTGCATTCACTTTAATCTTATCATACCGTAAATATCAATGCCATCCAAACCTTAGATCATGACCTTCTAATTCTAGGATTCTGGGAGACCCAGTTTCAAATCTCTGCTGAGCCATGGAAACCTACTGGGTGACCTTGGACAAGTCACACTCTCTTAGCCTCAGAGGAAGACAGTGGCGACAAATCTCCCTTGAAGAAATCTTACCAACAAAACACTATGGCAGGGTCTCCATAAGTCTGAGTGATCTTGAAGGCATGTAACAACAATTGATTATAGGAGTGTCACCTATCAGACACAGAGAGAGCCAGGTGTCTTGATGGTTTGAGTGTTGGACTAAGAATCTGGAGACCTGGGATCAAATCCCCATTTGGCCATGAAAACCCACTGGGTGACCTTGGGCAAGTCATACTCTCATAGTCTCAGAGGAAGGCAAACGCAAATCTCTTATGAACAAATCTTGCCAAGAAAACCCCATGATAGGTTCGCTTTAGAGTTGCCATAAGTCTGAAATCTCTTAAAGGCACACAACAAGAAGTCTGTTTCCAGCTTTCATATCTTTTCCCAGACTCAAACTGCCAAGCTAATATTAAAAAGTATCGGACAACATCACTAATAAAAAGTGACCCTTTCTGTACCACTGGACAGTTGTTAACATTTGGCGATGATGCCAACAAGGAATCCAAAACCCATCTACCAAGTAGCAAAGGTTCAATTAACTACATTGGATGTGAACTTTGTTCTGCTAGCCCACCCCTTTCATGTCTCTCCTGCCCCCAGAAGTGGCAAACTCTGGCCAGAGGCTGCTGCTAATCCCTGAGAAAGAAGCTGAGGGAAGAAGTTTGGGCTAGTAGGAGCAATGGTGGGGGAGTGGGGTGGGGAAATCAAGTGAGATGACACACGCCCAACACGAGATCTGTATCAAACACCACTGGAGTCCTCCCAGGTGCATTAAACAATTGGTCTGATGGCTGTGAGCAAGTGTATCACAGCGAGATGCACCACTCTGCCTCAGAGACAGATCATGGTGAAACAGTGCAGAGACTCCCATCAGCTCATCTTTAGGAACCATGCCACCTCACCCCTCCACCCTGGCTCTCTCTCTTAGAACAGCATGTGTTACTCCGCCAAATTGGACAAATACATGTAATGCAAAAGAAATTGCTCCATTAGCTGGGAAGGAACATTGCAGTGCTCTCAGGAAAAGAGGGGCAGGGGAGGCGGCATGCTGGGCTGGATTGGGAGGAGACCATTAGGGGCTTCAAGCCCAATTGAAGTCACTATGGATTAAAATCAAGTTGTGGCATCCAGTGCATCCCTCCCTCCCTCCCTCCCTCTGTGTATGTGTGTGTGTACCCAGGTGGGTGGTAGAGACAGCAAATATGACATGGCAAAGCTCAAGTTGTGCTGAACCATTGACCAACAGAGGAAGGCCAGAATGAACTCCAGAGAGGATGGCTGGGGATTGATTTCTCTTGGAGATCCCTAAAGGCTCAGCCTCTGAGCTTATATTCAGAGCTTGGAAACAGGGGTGGTGGGGTGTTGGTGTTGGTTTTGCTTTGTTTTTGATGAGAGTTCCCAGAATCCTCCAGCCAGTATGGACATTGGGGAAATTCTGGGAGTGTTCAGTCCAAAGAAGTAACATTTCTATGCTCTGTCTTGTGAGGATAGCTTTATTAGTTCAATCAAAATGTACAAAATATATCCTACTAGATTTTGAAGCGAACATCCTAGTAAGAGGGTGGAGTCTTCTTCTTTAGAGGTTTTTAAACAAAGGCTGGGTGGCCATTTGTCAGGAATGCTTCAATTGTGTATTCCTACAGGGCAGGGGGTTGGACTAGTTGGCCCTTGTGATCTCTTCCAACTTTATGATTCTAAGAGTAGAGATGCTGTGACTTCAGCAGCATCATTTTCCTTCCACCATGTGTTATTTCACTGTCTTTACCTAATGAAGAAGACAGTGAACTTTGAAGGCTTAGCTTTTGTTGTATTTTGCACTTTTAGTTGGCCTAATAAAGGTACTACCACAAGGTGGGTTTTGGATTATTTTTGTGGTCAGCCAACCCTGTGTCTGTCAGCTTTTCTTGCAGCCAGCGTGATGTTCTTTCTTTTCTTTTTTTTTTTTCTTTTTTTTTGGTGATGCCTGCTTTAGGACCTTGGGCAACATGGTACAGGGGTCTGGTTGTGATATCCAAGCCCAGATTTATAGTTGCTTGGATTCTGGCCTGCCCCTTAGAATCAAGGTAGAACCATAGAAGGGGAAGGTAGCTTGAAAGTTCATCTAGTCCTAGCCCCCACCTTTGTGGGATATACTGTACAATGAAAAATGCAAGTTGGAATCCCTGAGAGATGACCCTCTAGTCCAGGTGCAGGAATTGTGTGGCCTGCCAAATGTTGTTGGATTGCAGATCCAATTGCCTGTGCTGTCTGCGGTCTCTGGGAGTTGATGGTCAACAACATCTGGCAGGCTGCACAATTCCCATCATGGCCAAGAGTTTTGAGTTGTGAGCCAGAAGTCAGGGAAAGGCTATAGCTCAGTGAAAGAGAGCATGTGCTGCTTGTGTGGAAAGGCCCAAGTTAAATCCCTGGCATCTCCAGTTTAGGCTTATGGAGTTCCCCCATCTGAAACCCCAGGAGTTGGTTCCAATCATTGTCAACAGTAGTAAGCCAGAGGAGAAATCATGGCCTGACTTCTACTTAAGGCAACTTCCTCTATCTTTTAAAAAAATCTGTTGTAAAGCTCCCCAACTGGCTCAGCTACCAGCTTGAAAGGTAATTTTCGATAAATAGCTAGCCCTATTCTGGCTACATATGCAAAAAAGAAATGTGGGAACTGCTTTGAGCAGCAGGTCCAGAGGCGTGCTGGCAGTTGGGCAGTACGAGAACTCAGTCTGCACCTTGCTCAATCTGAGGAGCTGCAGTGCTCAAACAGGAGTATTGTGCGTCACTAGGAGTACAGTGTCTAGATCGAGGGAGGCAATAGTGCCACTCTATTCTGCTTTGGTCAGACCTCACCTGGAATACTGTGTCCTGTTCTGGGCACCACAATTTTAAGAAGGATATTGACAAGCTGGAACATGTTCAAAGGGCAGCCAAAATGGTGTGAGGTCTGGAAGCCATGCCCTATGAGGAGTGGCTTAGGGAGCTGAGAACGTTTAGTCTGGAGAAGAGAAGGTTAAGAGGTGACATGATAGCCATGTTTAAATACAGTACTTGAAAGGATGCCATAATTGAAAAGGGAGTAAGCTTGTTTTCTGCTGCTCCAGAGACTAGGGCATGGGACAGTGGATTCAAACTACAAGGAAAAGAGATTCCACTTAGCACTTAGCAACAGCACTTACATTTCTGTACTGCTTTATAGTGCTAAGCACTCTCTAAGCAGTTTACAGTGTGTTAGCTAATTGACCCCAGCAAGCTGGGTGCTCATTTTTGACCTGCTGAAGGATGGAAACCTGGAGCCCTGCAGGATCGAACTTACAATGCTATGGCCACAGTACCGGCATTTAACCACTGCAGTACCAGGACTCCTCCACTATACCACCAGGGCACTTACCATCAGGAAGTTCTTCCTAATGTTTAACAGTTGTTCAGCAGTGGAATGCGCTGTCTCAGAGTGTGGTGGAGTCTCCTTTGGAGGTTTTTAAACAGAGGCTGGGTGGTCATCTATCAGGCATACTTTGATTATGTATTCCTGCTTGACAAAATGGGGTTGGACTGGATGGCCCTCATGGTCTCTTCCAACTCTATGATCCTCTGATTCTATGATATTACCTTGCTTTTGGATCATTGCTTTTGCAGTACCTTCCCCTGACCACTTGCAGTGATGGTGCTAAAGCATAGCCAAGAACAGGCCAGCAGCTTCCATCTTGTCCATAGAACTCCCATTGGCCTTTGGAGCCTCCTGGTGTAGTAGCACTGGGAGGGGTGGGCACGATGGGCCCACTCTACTCCATCTTAAAGTCTGCTTCTTTGGGAGCAGTAGTTCAGTTGGTGCAGTAGGTATCTTGCTGTGCCCTTCCCTGTGCATGGTGGTGGCAGGTCAGGTATGTGTGTGACACTATCACTCAGTGGCATGCAAGATGAGACAGGAATGCTGCCACCCCAAAATGGAAATCAATATCCCTCTGCCCCTTCCTTCTGCTACCAGCCCTTTGAGGCTGCTCTAATCAACGCTTGGCGAGTGCTCTGTGGCCCTACTCTTCTCCTCCCCTCACCCAGGCACCTTCATTCTCCCTGTGCCCCCTTGGCACTGGGGCACGGTACCTTTCAGTGGTGGCTGTTTTACCTCGATGAGCGGCTCAATGAATTATAAATCAAAGGCAAATGTCTGGGGAGGGATGGAGGGAGACTACATTAGAGCAGCCAGGCACGCTCTCTGCTCAGTGTGTGCTATTAACTCGCAACCAGCTAAAAATTCCCCATTTGCTTAAATGGCCTGAATAAGCTCAGTCTCTTCACTGCAGCCCACCATCGACAATGATGGCAGGTCAAGCTGCATTACAAAGACCAAACTGCTATCCTTTGGTAGGGGGAATAATAGGAGCAGAAATAGTCAGCGAAGGGTCTGTGCAACTGGCTGCATGCTGTGATTCAGGCAAAATGGCAGGGACTATTTATCTCCATGGGATAGAATAGTCAGCCCTCAACTTTCACATGGCCTGGGGGCACAGGATCCTCATGAAAGTGGGGGGTGGGAAACATGAATATAGGCCTATGTATTGTGCCAACGATCTTTTCAGAGACCCTACGTGAACAACACACTCCCCATCTCTGCGAAACTGGTACCCACAGTTTCAGTTACCCACATTCAAAAAAATACATTCTCTCTAGGCATTTTCTAGGTCCTCCAGTACAATTCTATGATATGCTTCCTCCTGAAGTTGACCATAGAGTGGTGGTGGAGGACCTAAAAATGCCTAGAGGGGTGTTCTCTCTAGGGATTTCTAGGTTCTCCAGTGCAACTCTATGGTATACTTGGGCTTGCTGTCATTCATTGCAATAGGGTTTGCTGTTATCTGCAAGTGTTATGTGTCGTCTATGTGGCACAGTTGTCCATGGAAAACTCACCCACAGAAAATAAGTGCAACTGCACCCAGCAAACTGTCAGCAACTGATACGCAGAGCCATACTGTCTCTGATGCTGGTCATCCTGACTGGAAGCCACTTGTGGCTTTATCCTTCTTGAAGACATTTTTTATTCAGCAGGTTTTTGAAATTTAATTGTGGAACAGTTTTGTGTGTGTGTGAAGTGGTATGCTGTATTTTTAATCTTTTTACTGGTAATTATGTTTCAAATGTTTCTAAACTGTTTTTAACCATGTTTTAAAAATTATATTGGGATTTAATTCTTTAACATTTGCAAATTAATATTTTAGTTTGATCTTTTTAAAATGATTGTAAACTGTCGTCAAACCCTGTTTTTCAGCGTCATGGTCCCAATGCTCAAACCACTACAACTGTAATAATGAGAGCCAGTGTGGTGTAGTGGTTTGAGTGTTACAGGAACTCTGGAGACCAGGGTTTGAATTCTCACTTGGCCAGGGAAACCTACTGAGTGACCTTGGGCAAATCCTACTCTCTCAGCTTCAGAGGAAGGCAAAGGCAAACTTCCTCAGAACAAATCTTGCCGAGAAAACCCCATGATAGGTTCGCCTTAGGGTTTTCATAAGTCGGAAACAACTTGAAGGCACATGACACCACCACCAACAAATAATAATAATAATAATAATAATAATAGTATTAATAGGCACAGACAAGAAATGTTATCCAGCAGGGGGCTCTTAAATATCTGCAAACTGGACACTAGTTCTATATATTGGGAGGAGTGGGGAAAGCATGTTTGAGTTCTTTCCTATTGTACCATGACTTCAAGTCGTGGATGCTTGACAAATTCAGTCCTTGTGAATTCCAGTACAAACATACTAATCTTTTTTAAAACTCACTAAAAATTACATATATCAAACAAAGAGACACATATTAGCTTACTTTCAACAAAATACAAAAGAAAACAAAAATATACAGTATGCATCAAAACCAACAATACCAAACTATGTGACAGCTATACTACTACAATATATTACTTCAAGCTATCTTTGCTGGAGTTATAAAGTAATCCTTGTTTCTACTTCTCCCCTTGCCACCTAAAATGGTATGCTTCCTCTATAAATTTAACTCAAACTAATAGTCAAAACCAATAATCATCTTATCACCTTCATTTTTTCTCAAAATGTTAATTAAAGGTTTCCAATCTTGCAAAAAAAAAAATTACCATTGACTTTTCTCTAATCAAAGATTTTTAACAATCATTCTTCTCCCATTGGTAATACATTATACAGTTGTCCCTTCATATTATGCAATGGCATAGCAAAATGGTGTCCCTTATATCAGATGGCAAAATCAAGGTTTGCTTTTTGGATTATTATTTTTTTAAGAATATTTTCAAGCCGTGAATACTTTAATCTGTGGATACGGAGGGACAACTGTACTTCTATTTCTGGACATATAATAATCTTGCTGCTGTAATTTATATTGGAATATTTTCCCATAGTCTCTTTTTAATTATTCACCCATCAATTTCAGAAGGAAAAGTTCAAGTTTTATATATACATCTTTAGTATTCTCTGCATTCACGTATGAATGCCCAGTACTTCTTAGCTTTTTCACAAGTCCACCACAAACAAGCATACTAATCTGTAGATCACAACACAACTAACCATTATATAGCTCACACTTCTCCAAATATTCAGAGACATAGCCATGACAGCCTGGATCAGCATGCAAAGGAGTCTTCTGGCACTTTGAGACTAATTGGAAGAAAGACGTTACTAGCATAAGCTTTTGTTGACTCGGTCTACCAGGCTCATGGAGTGGAACCTCTATGGACATTTATACCAACATGTGGGCAGTGTATGTGCATGTGCGCATGAGAGAACAGTAATAGAAATTTAAAACATGCGTATGGTGATGGGGTAGCAAGTTCAGTTTTAAAGATGGTTGTAAAAAGTAGTTAGGGCACAAAGTGGAAGACAGGATCTACATCAAGCCAAGATGAGTAGGTAAACATATGAATAGTGGAGGAAGTTCTTGGTCTGGTGCAAAGATAAAGGCTTGAGACCAGAGAAGTAATGTAATGAAGTAGACATCAGAACAAACTTGTGGCTGGGATATGTTATACAGTCATCCCTTCCCATTCAGGGGTTAGAGGCGGAACACCCCTGCGAAAGTGAAAAACGTGAATACAGTAAACGTCCACAGCCTCAGGATGTAAGCCCCCTCTCTTCCTCCAATCAAAGCCGCCTTCAGCCGCCTACCTCCTCTTTACCTTGGATTTTGGCCACCTTTGCCACGGGGACTCCTGGGCATCCTCTGGCTCTGTCCAGGCTCTGTCCAGGCTTCAGCTGCGTGGCTGTGGGGGCAGTTTGCTTGCCTCCGGCCACTTCGGCTGACCCCCCTCCCAGCGTCCAGCTTCTGCTGGGCATCCAGTTGGGCTGCGGGGCTGCTTCCCACCTGGGCCATGCAGTGAGCCCACCAATTCGGCAAAGCCCTTCGGGCCTAGGGCTGCCTGCCTCTTCAGACTCCCGGGCCTATGGCTGCCCACCCCTAGCTGGTCAATTGGGTGGCGCCTTCCCTTCGGGCTGTCAGGCCTGCAACCGCCCAAATCTTCAGGCCTCCCCTGGCTAGGCCACACAGCTTGCTGTCTGAGCAGCCACTGCCCCCTGCTTAGGCTGTGTGGTGAGCCAGCAGAGTGGGCTTCATACACCCCCTTTGGGCCTTCTCCTCCTCTAGGCCATGTGCCTAGCCAGCCAAGTGGCCCACCATCCCCACTCAAGCCACGCAGCAAGCCAGCAGTTTGGGCTGCACCCCCCCAGGCTGCGCAGAGAGCCGGCAGTTCAATCTTCGACCCCCCATATGTGACTTCCCCCCTCTGAGCTGCATGGGCCACCTCCCTCCACCTAAGCCACGGAGCAAGCCAGCAGTTCGGCCCTTCCTCTGGTCATCGCTTTCATCGGTGCTGTATATGCACAATCCTAAATATACACTGGACTGACTATGTGACGAATGTTGCTGTCCTTGAGCAAGCAGGGATCACCAGCATTGAGGCCATGATATTGAGAACACGGCTGCGCTGGGCAGGGCACGTTTCTAGGATGGAGGACCATCGCCTCCCCAAAATAGTACTCTACGGTGAACTCGGCACGGGTCAGCGTAAGAGGGCGCTCCAAAAAAGTGATTAAGGACTCCCTGAAACAACATCTCAGGCTCGGCCAATTGATCACCAACAATGGTCCACCCTGGCCTCACATCGAGAGGCATAGAGACGCACTATCCACAATGCTGCAGCCTTATTTGAGAACTCACGCCGAACAAGTCTTGAAGAGAAACGACAACGCAGAAAGAATCACAACCCAGAAACATCACCCAAGGAGAACTTCTGCTGTGCTTTCTGCAACCAGGCTTGTTTATCTCGGATTGGCCTTTTTAGTCATCAGCGCGCTTGCAGAAAGCGTGGGATGAGTCCTTCCTGAATCTTTGTTTGCGAAGAAAAGCCGGAGAGAGAGAGAGAGTATATAATGGGACTTGAGCATCCACAGATTTTGATATCCATGGGGTGGGGGTCCTGGAACCAAAACCCAGCAGATACTAAGGACCCACTATATTTATAAATCTGATTTTAGAAGCACATTGATTATGATTTGATACCATAATTTATTTAACTGTATTTTAACATACTTTATTGTGTTTTGATTCATCCCTGTTTCCTAAATGTTGTTGTGAACTGCCTTGGGAGAAACATGGCGCATGAATTAAATAATTAAACAATGGGGCTGGCAGGATAAGAATGTTATAAAGTATTTTGCATAGGGCTTTTTTGAGGGTGGCCTGATGCAGAAGGTTGGGGATGCCTTCATATTTGGGTAGTGGTGGTGGTGGTGTATGTGTGCGTGTTAACTACACTTTTCTCTTTTCATTACATATTTTGTCATCCACTTTGAATTGGAAAGGTGGTACAGATATACCTCACTTAACAAAGCCTCTAACAGTGAAGGTCTTTACAAAGTCTTTTTACACCTGTAAGCACCCCCTCCCCTTTCCTGCTTCTCCTTTGCCAAGCTAGAAGTTTTTTGGGAGGATGAGGGAGGGAAGTTGTTGAGAAACATAGATGTTCAGTGTCAGGTTGCAGCAGCCTGTGTGCAATAAAGAGGGCAATCAAGTGTGACCTGGGAAAGAGCAGGGTTCTGCTCTTAGCCAATCTTACTGTAACCATCTGTACCTGCCTACAACAGGTAGGTAAACAGCAGTTACCTCCAGAATCCTTTACTGAGCATATGTGAACAGCAAAACAGAGAAGAGGGGAAAGCAGATAAACCTGTCTCCCAAGCTATCCCTAACATATCTAAATAGTCATAGAATCATAGAATTGCAGAGTTGGAAGAGACCACGAGGGCCATCCAGTCCAACCCCCCTAGTGTTGAACTCTAGCAGTGTACTGGTTTAAGCACTGGACTATTACTCTAGAGACCAGGGTTCAAATTCCCACTCAGCCATGGAAACCCATTGGGTGATGTTGGGCATGTCACACTCTCTCAGCCCCAGAGGAAGTCAGAGAAAAAACTCCTCTGAACAAACCTTGCCAAGAAAACCCAGTGATAGGGTCACTGTAGGGTTGCCATAAGTCTGAAACGACTTGAAGGCACACAGCAAAAAGAAGACCTATAGATTTGGTCACCAAAATGGGAATCAAAGGAGAAGTGAAGGCTGGTGAAGCAAGTGATCTCTAGAAGGTTTCAAAAATTATTTTGCTTGTGTATGGGAGGCTTACCTGACCTGGTTGTTTCATTTTATATGTGCTTTTTGTTAGGTTAGTGTGGAATAAAAAGTTTGCAGAAGTCTGTTGAGCTGATCCTTTTTTGTGGTGTAGAAATCTGTCCCCTTTCTTCCATGTTCTTTTGTCTCCAAGTACCAAATTTTCTGTTAACGCAGTAATGCCGAAGAACGCATCTACTTCATTAGCTGAGGTATGCCTGTATATATAACCATTTTGAAAGACATTAAGCCAAGATCATGGATAGTTTATTGCACTGTAGGTGTCTGTCTCCAAGCTGTTGTCTCTGTTCCTCATCATCTTTGTTCCTGTCCTCCCCTCACAGCTGGTACTTTTCTCCGGCAAGTTGAACACCATTGCTGCTGTGGTTACCATCTTCTTCCTGCTGGTCTATGCCACCGTGGATTTGGCCTGTCTGGCCCTCGAATGGGCATCTGCCCCAAACTTCAGGTGTGTTGGGCTCAGGTGCTGGGCTGGGGAGGAATTGCTTGATATTTATAAACAAAACAAAAAACCAGAAAACAGGGCCAGTCCTACTGTGAAACCTGAGTGAAGTGACCACCTCAGGCGTAATGGATCTTTGATGCCACAGATAGGTGGGGAACCGTTAGCCATTAATTCATTATCATTGTGTGGGGTGTGTGGTTTGTCTACCAAGGAAGGAGTGAGGTGTGTGTATGCGGGGGAGGGGATTTTCTCCCTGAGATGTCAAAATTATTTGGATATTATTTACTGAGATTCTGTGGACAGAGATACTTTTTGCTGTTCTGCCTCAGGCAAAAAAAAAAATAAAAAAATCTTAGGCCAAGTCTAGTGAAGCCATCCATCAGCTATATAGGGTGAGTAACAAGAGAGAACCAGGGTGCCAGTTCCACAACAGGATAAAGTTCGGGAAATTCCAGATTACCATTCTTTCGCATCAGAAGTGCATAATTCACACAAATTCTTGCTTATTTGGAAGATGCAGCCAGTTTTGGTTTTCATTAGTTTACACAGGCAAAAGGGGGGGGGCATGGCCTCCAGATGATTAAAGCCAGGCAGGAGACCAGGAGGGAGCAAGGAGGGGGTCACCCAGGAGGGAAGGAAAGCACAAACAAACAAAAGGACAATGGAGGGATTGTCTTCCCTGCCCCAAAGGAGTGAAGCAAAGCACAAACAAACAAACAAAAGAACGACGGACCAATCTGTCGATTTCGCAGCACGCTCACACACACATTCACACACCACTCAAGTTCCCAGTCGTCTTCCCTGCCCCAAAGCCTTAAATAAAGACAAAGGAGTAACGAAAAGCACAAACAAACAGAAAAACAATGGAGCGATTGGCCGGTTGCAGCACGCACGCACACACACACACACCACCCAAGCGGGGGCTAGCCCCATTCCCGATCGTCTTCCCTGCCCCCAAAGCCTTCCTTTGAAACAGACAGGAAGGGCAGAGCAGATTTCTGAAAGTGGGCTGCAAGCAGAAGAAGGGGCAAATGGCAGGCTCGGTAGATTTCTCTTTCCAACCCCTCCGTCTATTCAGAGAAGGCACAATGGTCACTCCAACCAATCAGGATTCAGTTTTGCTCAAGCTAATTCGAAAAGGTCGCTGCAAGTTTACACAGACATTTGTGAAAGGTAAGTTCACACGACCAATTGTGTGCATTTTTGTGAACTTTATCAAAAAAAGTCGGGAAAACTAGCGAAAGCTGATACTGCACGACTTATGGGTTTTTCGCTCCCCCTCCTTCTGAAAAGGGCGCTGTGGCTTCGAAATGCATGGGAACTATCAGGATTCTTTCAGGATTTATTTTGCCGTGTAAACGGCACCCTGGTGAACAAATCCTTAGCATGTGAGGATTATCATCATCATCATCATGCATAGCAGAGGGTTGGACTAGATGGCCCTTGTGGTCTCTTCCAACTCTATGGTTCTATGATCATGATCATTATTTAGTTAGTTATCTCTCTGGCTTTTCTTCTCAAACAAAGATTCAGGAAGGACTCATCCTGCGCTTTCTGCAAGCACACTGATGACTGAAAAGGCCAATCCGAGATAAACAAGTCCGGTTGCAGAAAGCACAGCAGAAGGTCTCCTTGGGTGATGTTTCCGGGTTGTGATTCTTTCTGCGTTGTTGTTTCTCTTCAAGACTTGTTCGTTGTGAGTTCTCAAATAAGGCTGCAGCATTGTGGATAGTGCGTCTCCATGCCTCCCGATGTGAGGCCAGGGCGGACCATTGTTGGTGATCAATTTGGCCGAGCCTGAGATGTTGTTTCAGGTAGCCCTTGTATCGCTTTTTTGGAGCACCCCTCTTACGCTGACCTGTGGTGACTTCACCGTTGAGTACTATTTTGGGGAGGCACCATCTATGTACATGGGGCTTTACATTAAAACAAGCTTTACTTTAAAACAAGCAAACAAAACAAAACAAAACATTGGGTCCTGCCAAAGGTGTACAATCTAAAATAGGCGTACACATAAGCACATACAGAGGGAAGGAAGAAATAATGAACATAAGACTGTAAAATACAATTGCAAAACAAATTATCCAGATAACTAATGCAAATAACTATGCAAATCAATAACTTAGAATTTTGGTACCAGGAGTAGGGTACAAGAGGTCAGTAGACAGACCAGGATCTGTTGTGAGATCATAAGCTGATTTTCAATAGGCCAGTGAGGATCTCAGACTAATAGTTTTTTTTTTTTAAAGGTCCCTTTCCCCTTCTAGATTAGGTTGGTATTGTCAAGAAATCTTGCAGGGAAACTGGAGTTGATTTGAATATGGAAAGATTTGTGTTTGCATTTGTGCCTGCATTCATTCAGAACCAGTTATGGTACCGAACAGAAATTTCTGGGCTGTTTAGAGGCACCTTCTTCCTCAATTCTGCTGCTACCCTTCATGGGCCTGCCTTGAATAGCGCTACGGTATTATTCCACCTCAACTGCCATGGCAACATCCTATGGGATCCTGCCATTTGTATTGAGTGTTGAGGCCCTAAAGATCTCTGGATAAGAACGATAAATTAATTATAAATACACCTCTCTGAACTGCCAGTTCCAGGATTGCATAGGATGGAACCAGGGCACTTAAAGTGAAATAAGTGTTATAATTGGGTAGTGTGAATGGGCATAGGGTTTTTTTAAAACTCTCTTGCTCATTTTGCCATCGCCTTTCCTCTTTGAGACACTCTCTCTGCCTTTTTCTTTCTACTCAGCAGGCTGTCAGGAGAAGCAGTGGTTGCTCTTCCCAGATGTCTGAACTTATTTCTAGTAGTGGCATTATTGAAATTGAGCTGGCAGCACATGAAAATAGATCTCAGGGCACACATGGCCCTAGGGCTAGAAGTTTCCCAACCTGATATAAAAGCCGAGTCTTGAGGAAGAATTTGAAGGAAGCAAGATATGATGCTTAGCTACTCTATTAAGAGAATAAAAGATCTTCAAGGCATTTTATTTTATTATTGTATAGTTTTTTACCATTCCTACTATTCCCCTTCCTCTCACTCACAGTCTCTCATAGCAAGCTGATAATAAGACATCTCTCTCTCTGGCTTTTCTTCGCAAACGAAGATTCAGGAAGGACTCATCCCGCGCTTTCTGCAAGCGCGCTGATGACTAAAAAGGCCAATCCGAGATAAACAAGTCCGGTTGCAAAAAGCACAGCAGAAGGTCTCCTTGGGTGATGTTTTTGGGTTGTGATTCTTTCTGCGTTGTCGTTTCTCTTCAAGACTTGTTCGTCGTGAGTTCTCAAATAAGGCTGCAGCATTGTGGATAGTGCGTCTCCATGCCTCCCGATGTGAGGCCAGGGCGGACCACTGTTGGTGATCAATTTGGCCAAGCCTGAGATGTTGTTTCAGGGAGTCTTTGTATCGCTTTTTTGGAGCGCCCCTCTTACGCTGACCCGTGGCGAGTTCACCGTAATATAAAAAAGGTAAAACATTTAATGCAGTCCTTAAAACAAACAATATGCAGCAGCCCAACATATAATGATTTCAATCCTAAATGGAACTGCCATCATCCATCATCTCTCCCATGTAAAAGCTTTCCTTAAATATCAAGGTGTTTGGTTTTAAAAAATAATCAAAGGTACAGAATATTATAGCAAGTCCTTCCACCTCCTCCTACCAATTGGGTCTTGAGAATTTTTTGAAAGAAGTTCTAGGGCATGCTGGCATTCCAGGCAAGGAGCCAGCCGTTTTGTGGAAAGCCCAGAGTATCTGGGCTCTGTGGTTGCTTTTGACATTGCTCCTTTCCCCCACAAATTGAGTGTTTTGCCCCAGAATTATCAGCAGTGACTCCTCGGTTGTGCTGTCAGCCCTAACCCTATCCTGCTAGGGATGATGTTAGACCTTCAGTTCACCCCGTGTCTGTTCTTTCCCCCTTTCCTGACCATTCCTGTCCCTTGATCTTTCCTGCATCCCTGAAACCCATATCTCTCAGGAGAGTAATATCGTTGAAAGCTCCTGGGTCTTGGGCATGTTAGAGCGTAAACATGTGCCCGGAGATGGCTGGTGAAGGGGCGGGTGGGAGGATGGATGATGGATGGGAGGCAGCCCTTCTCTCCCCTCTCTGCCCTCTCTCCCCATTTGAAAAAAAACCTTCCACCCTTGGCCAAGCAGCTCTGGGAATCCCTTCCCCCTCCAGCAGTCTGTCTCTCCTATTAGGAGGGGGGCCTGGTGATCAATTTCGCCCCCCTAGCTAATCCCATCAAGCTGAGCACATCACCCGTGTAATAAGCATTTATGATCCTGTTTAAAAAGCTTTTGCCCTTGAGCAAATACTGTTTTTTTAAGCCAAGAAGGGAGAAAGGAGTGTGTGTAGGCGGGCGGGCAGAAAAAGACCCAGACTGTATCCAGCTCTTTGCAGTGAATTTATGGGACTTGTCCTACTCAGCTTCCCAGGGCAGTTTGCCAACCGGTTTTATGGAATACAGTTTACATTAGTGGTAATTAAACTGAGGGCAGCAGGAGACGGTTGAGGGTGGTGGTGGTGACTCTGTATGTACAGAGGCGTTCCTGGAACGGCTTCCCGTTCTCTGCTAGTCTTAACTCCACTGCAGCCCTGTGTGCAAGCAAAGGGCTCAGATGGGTTGAAGCCAAGATACATAACATTTCAAGAGCAGCATTGGGTCAGCTTGCTTACACCTTGGAACTGTTCTGTGCAAATGTATATTTTGTCCATCCCGGGATAAGCTCTGAAAAACGATTGCAACTGAGTGTGGCTCAGTTTGATATGCCAAAGAGTATTCTGTGGAAGACACCTATTATACTCCTGATAATACCAATACTCCTTTGCCCTCCACCCCCCAAATCCATAGAATCATACAGCTGGAAGAGATCACAAGGGCCATCTAGTCCAACTCCCTGCCATGTAGGAATACACAGTCAAAGCATTCCCAACAGATGGCCGTCCAGCCTTTGTTTAAAAGCCTCCAAAAGACTCCACCACACTCCAAGGCAGCGCATTCCACTGCTGAGCAGCTCTTGCTGTCAGAAAGTTCTTCCTAATGTTTAGGTGAAATCTCTTTTTCCTGTAGTTTGAGTCCATTACTCTGTGTCCTAGTCTCTAGAGCATCAGAAAACAAGCTTGCTTCATCCTCAATATGGTATCCCTTCAAATATTTAAACATGGCTATCATGTCACCTCTTAAACCTCTCTTCTCCAAGCTAAACATACCCAGCTCCCTAACCCGCTCCTCATTAAGCATGGCTTCCAGGCCTCCCACCATTTCGGTTGCCCTCCTCTGGACATGTTCAAGTTTGTTTAGTAAAAAAGTGTTGCAACTATACTAGTGATCATTTCCCAATAAGATATGGAATTAAGCGATCAGTCACCATGAGCAGGGGTTCAAGGCTTACTACTGAGCCAGTGTGTGAAGTGCTAGTATGCACATAAAGTTGCCGAGGCAGAAACAACCCATGGCGGAAGGACCTGCTCTGGCTGTCTTTGCCTATAGAATGTTGTCTGTTTGATAAAAATACTATGTGTTAAGGACTCCTAGAGGTAAAGACTTGATTTCCCATTCTGCCACAGATTTCTGTTATGGCTCTGAGCATGTCATCATTAGGCACGGGTAACATTGCTTTTGGTGATTCTTCTGTGCCACTGGGCTTTTGTGTGTATGTTGGCGTGATGCTGCAATTCCAAGATTGTGGCTGAGGGCAGAAAATCTCTCTATATATTTCCCTCCCCCTGCTGCCTGTCTTTTCCCTCCCGCCCCCCAAATAACATTTTCTTCCTATTTATGAATTTATTATCCTGGAATTGCAACTCTTTTTGCCTGCTGTTTTGGTGTTGCTTGAATGCACTTGAAGGTTATTGCAGGTTTTTTTTACATTCCTGTTTCCACATTGAGAAAGGTAAAATGGTGATGAAGCAGGGCTCATATTAGAAGGGGGAAGAAACCCTTGTGCTGGCCTCCTTAGCTACTGCTTTAAGAAGGCCAGGGAAGTCAGTTCGCTAAACTAAAGAAGCTGAGGGCTTCAGTAAGACAGGAGTGCGGCTGAAGCAAGTTGTAGATTATCATACCCTTCAATTATCCCAGTTTGATGGGGATAGTCCCGCTTAAAACTTTGTCATTCCACATTTCAGCTGCTTTTAAAATGTCCCAGTTTCTTGCTTCTACTCTCCTCCTTCTTCTTTGGTTTATTGCCATTGCTGCAAACTGAGTTCAAAGTACAAAAGTAGTTTGCACTCTTAACTCAGGAGGGAGAGGAGGAGAAGAGGCAGAATCTTATCCTTCCCAGTGGGCTCAGGCAAAAGCAAATTCCTACAACCTGTCAGAGTCATCCTTACACCTGAGTGGCACTCAGCTTAGGTCTGGTATACAACTGCTTAGTGTTACTAGATCAGAAGGTCTAATCTGCACCCTGATGCTTGCATGATGGTTACTCTGGCCTGCTAAGCCATGCTGCTTATATCTTTTTTCTAACCTTATATCTTTTTTTGATTGGCTCACTAGTCTAGTAGATGGTGGGGATGCTGTGGATGTCATTTATCTGGACTTCAGCAAAACATTTGATGAGGTCCCCCATGACATTTTGATTAGCAAACTGATTAAATGTGGAATAGATAAAACACAGTCATTTGTTTCATCCATCATTGGCTGAAAAAACATGTTCAAAGAGTTGTCATCAATGGCTGCACTTCAAACTGGAAAGAGGTCTCAAGTGGAAGGGTTCTGTCCTAGGGCCATTACTCATCAACATTTTTATTAGTGACTTAGTTGATGGGTTGGAAGGAATCCTTATCAGGTATGTAGATGATACAAAACTGGGACAGGTGGTTGACACATTGAAAGATAGCAACAGAATTCAAAGGGACCTAGATAAACTAGAAAATTGGGTGGAAATTAATACAATGAAATGCAATAGAGACAAATGCAGAATTCTACATTTAGGCCACACAAATCAAATGCACAGGTATCTGATGGGGAAATACATGGCTCAGCAGTACTATATGTGAAAAGGACCTTGAGATTATTGTTGATCATAAGTTGAGCATGAGACAGCAGTGTGCTGCTGCAGCAAAAAAGGCAAATGCTATTTTAGCCTGCATTAATAGAAGCATAGTTTCCAAATCAAGGGAAGTAATAGTTCAATTATATTCTGTCCTGGTTAGGTCTCATCTGGAGTACTGTGTTCAGTTCTGGGTGCCTTGTTAAGAAGGATATAGACAAATTAGAGCAGGTTCAGAGAAGGGCAACAAGGATGATAAGAAGCATGGAGGACAAAATGTATGAGGAAAGGTTGAAAGAGGTGGGCCTGTGCAACTTGGTGAAGAGAAGACTGAGAAATTATATGATTTGCACTCTTTAAACACCTCAAGGGTTATCACAGAGAGGAGGGGGCAGGCCTGTTCTTTGCTGCCCCGAGGGGTAGTACCAGGTCTAATGGTTTGAAGTTACTAGAGGATAGATTTTTATTGAACATTAGAAGGAATGTCTTGACAGTAAGAGCAGTTTGGCAGTGGAACCAATTGTCTAGGGAGGTGGTGAGGTCTCCTCCTCTGGATATCTTCAAAAAGAGGCCAGACAGCAACCCATTGGGGATATTTTAGCTGAAGATCCTGCATTTAGTTGCGGGTTGGACTCCATGGCCCATGCGGCCACTTTATACTCTGTGAGTCTGTGAAAGATTAGTCTTTATCAGTACTGTGTTATTTGCATGCCATCATCTATGTACGTGGTATTGGTTCCCATCCCATTAGAAAGAACCTCCAGATGGTAGGAGCTCTTTGACAGTAGAATACACTACCTTGGAAGATGGTGAACTCTTCTTATTTGCTTTAGGGGCTGCATTGAAAGGGATTGGACTGGGTGGCCTTTTGTATCCCTTTAACATCTTATTCTGTCGTTACCAATCTGGTTTTTGGTGGTCAAATAGAGTGAGATAGAAGAAACGGAAGATAAATGCCAGCTTGGAGCCTGAACTACAGGAAGCCCCCACTTTTCCGGCAAGTTAGGAACTGCGGCAGTCTCAGAAACTGGAATGGGTCAAAAAGCAGAACCCATGTAGGGAACATGAGGGAATTACGGTGGCTCACGTGGGACTGCCTATGCACACCTGTGGGCACCTGTGCCTGCCCACCTGTGTGCCGCCTGCAAAATCTCTCAGTCAGCTGAGACTACAAATGTTTGTCAGTTCACTTTGCAAACAGCATGCACGTGTGCTGTCTGTCCCAAGCAAGCCTCTGTAGGCAAAAACCGTCAAAAGAGTGGATTCCTCATTGAATGAATGGAACTTGCCCTTAATTTGAAAACATCGAAAGAGCGAGTCATCAGAGAATGAGCCGTCATTAGACATGGGCTTCCTGTACTAGAGGAGTGGGTGGAGAGATAGGGAGTCCCATCTAGCATGGCCAGTGGAAGAAGATTATGGGATTTGTAGTTCAAGATAGCTAGAGGGCCAATGATTCCCCACCCTGGTAGTGACTACACCAGGCTTGTGGTGGTTGTTACGTGCCATCAAGTTGGCTTTGACTTACGGCTGACCCAATGAATGCGAGGCCTCCAAGATTGACAGCCCTGCTCAGTCCCGTCTTGCAAACTCAGGGCAGCCATAGCTTTTGACGGAGAGTCAATCCACCTCTAATGGGGTCTTTGTCTTTTCCTACTCTTCCTAACACAATGTCAGCTATACAGACCAGTAGCATGGGCCATCCTGCTTTAAAGTTACTCCCTGTTTTAGTGGACAGACTGTTGCCATCGGGGACTGTGCTTTTCAGTTTGTACAAGCGAAGCGGCTGCTGGTGCTCCTTTGCACTCCTCACATGCTCCCTTGAACCTTGTTCTCTCTTCTTCTTCTTTACATGCTAGCCCAGAACAAAAAAAAAAAAATGGAGGGCAGTGAGGGTCATACAATAAATTAAATTATGTTGAAAACATAAATTAGGCAAGCATTCCCCTACCCCATGGCCCACTTTGATGAGTTTCTCTCTGCTTGTCTGGGATCCAGGAATCTAACGTGAGCCAGAGTGAACTTTATGGGGTGGTAGGAGGGGAGGGGTGCTAAGTAGGAGGAGGAACTTGTTGAGCCTCACCTGCTCCACACATTCTAGGTCAATATGTAGACTGGATGTTAGTCCCTTTCAGAATCTGCCCTCCTACTGGATTCCAGCGCTGATCCAAGGGCATACTTGTGGGGTGAACAAATCTCCCCGTTTCAGTTTCTCTCTCTCTCTTGGTTTTTTTATCTTCAGTTCATGCCATCACATTTGCACCTTGCTAATTTATTTGTTTATTAAAACTTGTTTGCAACTTTTAACAAAATCACATGAAAATCATATGCATTTTAGTTATTGTTCTTTGAATATACCCGTTTTGAATACAGTTGCTCAGTAATAACACTTTTTGCAAGCAGGTTTTCTTAGTACATATAAATTTATGTTTATTTTTTTTATGGATAGACACATTTTTGTGTTTAGTTTCCCTCAAGTATATGCCTTTTTTTATTCACTTGCCCTGATACATATATGTATATTTAATTTTCGGTTGGAGAACTACTTTGCAAGATTTTGAAAAGTTCAAATACCCAAGGATGATTGCCTTCTGATTTGTATGTGGACATTGCATACTTGATAAGGTCTTATCAAAATGGAAACTGAATGAAATTCTCCTTAGTCCTTCAGCTGGCTGACTTCATTTGTTCTTTTCTTTTAATTTAGTATAGGTAGTTTCTCCTTTTTTTTTAACTGCACAGAGCTCCATCTGTACAAAAATGTGTCTATCCATGAAGAAATAAACATAATTGTACTAAGAAAACCTCCTTGTAAAAATGAAATGCCCAGATATATAGGATGGGTGACACCTGGCTTGATGGCAGTGCATGCAAAAGGGATCTAGGAATCTTAGTTGACCACAAGCTGGACATGAGTCAGCAGTGTGGTACAGCAGCTAAAATAGCCAATGTGATTTTAGACTGCATTAATAGGAGTATAGTGTCTAGATCAAGGGAAGTAAAAGTGCCACACTATTCTGGTTTTGTCAGACCTCACCTGGAATACTGGGTCTGGTTCTAGGTGCCACAGCTCAAGAGGGATACTGATAAGCTAGAAGGTGTTCAGAGGAGGACAACCAAAATGGTGGGAGTCTGGAAGCCATGCCCTATGAGGGAGCGGCTTAGGGAGCTGGGTATGTGTAGCTTGGAGAAAAATGGTTATGATAGCCATGTTTAAATATTTGAAGGGATGTCATACTGAGGATGGAGCAAGCTTGTCTTCTACTGCTCCAGATACTAGGACACAGAGCAATAGACTCAAACTATAGGAAAAGAGATTTTCCCTAAACATTAGAAAAAACTTCTTGATGATGAGAACTGTTTAACGGTGGAATGCGTTGGCTGGGTGTATGGTGGAGTCTCCTTCTTTGGAGGTTTTTAAAGAGAGACTGGATGACCATTTGTTGGGTGTGCTTTGATTGTGCATCCCTGCATGGCAGGGTGTTTGACTAGATGGCCCTTGTGGTCTCTTCCAACTGTATGATTCTATATTTCAAATGGGGATTCATATCCCCCTGGAAGCAACAGTTCTGTGCCATTGCTCCCAAGGAAATGGTATGGAAAAACAATATGGCTTTTCCTGTGGACCCAAGGGGGTAGACATGTTTTTTTCTACACAGTCACCCTTAAAGTGATGTGCTCAGCATTGCATCCCATCACTCCCAGAGGGAATGCCTTATTTCAGCACATCTATTAGAATCCTACCTGCCAACCACTCTAGGAGGCTAGTATCTCAATTTTTAAAAGTTGGGTGAGTGAATCCACTTATCACCTTGTAAGTACTTGTTAAACTTCAACCCCATTGTGTAGATTTTAGAGGAAATCTGGGAACGGAATGGGACAGAATGCAAAATGGAGGCAAACTGGATTAAAACAGTCCCATGCACTGCTGGTAAAAGGAAATGTGGGGCCAGAAGATACAGGCCAACTAGACATATCAAACACATTCAACTTCAGCTACTAGTAGACTCCAGCAGTTGGTCTATATAAACAGAGAACCAGTCAGAGGGTGGTGAGTAACAGTCTAAAAAGTAGGTCAGAAAAGTCCAAACATTTTAGAAGGCTAGAGGACCCGGAAGAGGGTGGGGGGAATCAACATCCATAGATTTTTGACATCCTGATGGGCAAAGGATACTGAATGGAGTTTGTGTTTGGTGTTGAAGCAGTAAAGTTGATCCTTTTGCTCCATTTCAGACTTCACTTCCACTTGCTAGATTTTTATTTATTTACAGCGGGAGCAAAACAAGTAACTGTGGAAGTAGGGTGGGATGCAAATTGTTGTTAACTGCCATCAAGTTGACTTTGACTTATGGTGAACCCATGAATGAGAGACCTCCAATTCACCCTCAGATCTTGCAGATTCAGTGCTGTGGCTTCCTTGATTGAGTCTATCCATCTGGAATGTGGTCTTCCTCTCTTCCTACTGCCTTTTACCTTGCCAAGCATTATTTTCTTTTCTAGTGAGTCTTTTCTTCTGATAGTATGTCCAAAGTACAGTACAACCACCATATCCACAGGGGATATGTTCCAAGACTTACCAAGGATAGCAAACCCTATTAAAATGATGACTTCCAGCCCAAGCATACCATAGAGTTGTACTGGAGGACCTAGAAGATCCCTAGAGAGAACACCTCTCTAGACATTTTCTAAGTCTTCCAGCAAAACTCTGTGGTCAGCTTGAAGCATACCATAGAGTTGCACTGGTGGACCTAGAAGTTGCCTAGAGAGATTATATTTTTTCCTATGCAATAAGTGAAACCACATCAGTCCTGAAGATACGGGGGTCATACTGTACAACAGTCTCAGTTTTTATATTTTCCTTGGGTTTTTTTCTGGGCCATGAGGCCGTGTTCTGGAATAGTTTCTTTCTGATGTTTTGCCTGCATCTGTGGCTGGCATCCTCAGAGAATGGATGCCGGCCGTGAAAGCCTTCGACTTCACAGTCTCAGTTTAGTCATCTTGGCTTCTAGGGAGAGTTCAGGCTTGATTTGCTTTAGGGACCCATTGATGGTTCTTTTTAGCAGTCCATGGTATCCATAGCACTCTTCTTCAGTACCGTATTTCAAATGCCTCTCCATTGATGCCCCCTTGTCATGGGAGAGGGGCTTGCATACCCTAATGATGTTTTGAGCTATGCTGGCGGTGGCATAATAGCCACCGGTAGGGTCTCCCATGCCAGACAGGTCAAAACAGAAGGGTCTGACAAAGAACATCAAAGGGCAGGATGGGCTCACTAGCCTTATGGCAACCATCCTAGGAGAAGGAAAACTGTAATTCCAAATCTGGGCAGATGGTGCTCGTCCAACCCTGTAAGGTCAACCATCTAAGAGAAGGAAACTCTAATCAAACCTACGACCGAGAACCTCGCTGCTACCGTCCATGCTTGCAAGGCCACAGCAGATGAACCTTTGGTTTAAAGGGTGAGCCCAGTTCTGTGCATGCTGCGCTCCACCAGAAAAATCCATTGCACAGGCTCGCTCAAATTTCAAATGAATTGATTCTCATCCTATCAGCTTTCTTCACTCCCCAGCTTTCACAACTGTACATAGATATGGGAAATCCAATGGCATGGGCAATCCTAATTTTTGTGGTCAATGCTACATCTTGACACTTCAGGATCTTCTGTACTTCATCTCATCCGATTTCAGAAGCTAAGCAGGCTCAGGCCTGGTTAGTACTTGGCTCACCCGAGGACTTTCAGATAAGGCTAGAAAAGGCTCCTGTGTATAGAACCCTGGACAGCCACAGCTGCCAGTCAGAGTTGCCAGTACTGGGCTAAATGGACCAGCAGTTGGACTCATTATATAAGGCAGCTTATATACTCCCACAATCCCTCAGCCAACTCATGGCAGAGGGCTTGTGGGAATTGTACTCCGACATGCTAGAAAGCTGGTGCTGGAGCAGGGGTGGGCAACTGTGAAAGGTTCCTGCCCCAAGACCCTCCAAAGCCACTGGTCCCCCAAAATCACAGACATAGCTGAAAATCTCCTTCTCATCTTGAACACCGATATGAATTGATATTAAACAATGTGAATTGCTACTCGGAGAGCCTTTAAAGAGAGACAGATCACCTTTTTTTGGAAGGTGGGGCAGGAAGAGGGCAGTCCAAGGAGTCAAAGGGAGTCAGGGCTGACAAAAACAGCTTTGAGGGGTCATATGTAGCCCCCGTTGGATATTGCCTACCAGAGAATCTTAGGTGAAGGCCTGCCTTTGTTCCTGTGGGCGGGTGGAGGGGGCTGTTGTTGTCCAAAAAAAGAATTTGTTCAAGCTCTGCAGTTTATTGTTTTACTTTGGGGACTTTCTCTTCAGATGAAAACAATCCTCCTTTCTTAGATGGATCAGTGTTAGTAGTAGCAGCAGTAGTAATAGTAGTAGAAGAAGAAGGATCTGACTTTGTGTTAAACAGATTTAGGTGCCCTCTGTGTCATTACTCCAGAGGTGACTTGATTTGTGTGCATACTGATTAATATTTAAACTAAAAAGAAGTGTTTGCCTCATCACTATTAAATGCCATAAGAGGAGAATCTCCCATTTCACTGAAAAAGATGTGGGCTTTTAGGTTTAATGGATAAGCTTTTATTATCTCTCTAAAGTAGCTGAACTGATTGTAATATTTGGATCAGATGGCAGTATACCTCCTGGACAAATTCAATAAAAGACACAATTTAAAAATGAAAATGTGTATGGGTGTGTGTGTGTGCGTGTGTGTGTGTAGGGGTTGAGTGTGGGGGTGATAGTTTTATTTCTTAGAATGCTTATACCCCGTGTTTCTGGTTCTTATAATTAGAACTGTCCAAGGCTATTAACAGCGTAAAATAAGCATACGGTCTAAAACAAATTTAGCTGTAGATTAAAAAAAGAAAAGAAAAACTTGACACATTTGAGAGAGAAGCAAAGCAGATAAAATCATCATAGAGGCAAACCAAAGGGTCTGGATGAAATAAAACTGTCCTCACAAGGTGGCAAAGTTCCAACCCTGGTAGACCTTCTCAGTGGAGGAACAATGAGATGTTCCTTCCAACCATCTTTGTCCTAACCTGATGCTTTCCAAAGCTACAACCCCCACCATACTTATATAGCATTGTAGTTCAACACATCTAGAGGGCATTATTTTGAAGAAGGTTGCCATATAGGCATGTGACCTCCTAGCCCTTCCATCCACTTTTGCAATAGACCCCCTACACTGCAGTACAATCGGACCCCCTTATCCACAAGGGTTTGGTTCCCAGACTTACCATGGATACCAGAAATAAGTGACTTCTGGTAAAAACATATCTTAGAGTTGTGTTGGAGGACCTAGAAGTTTCCTAAACAGGATGCCTCTCTATGCATTTTCCAGCATGACCTCTATGGTATGTGTCCTCAATTTTGTGTCCCACAAATAACAGAAACTACAGATATTGGTTCAGTGGATATGTGGGGGGGGGTTGACTGTACAGTATATGTGTGTGCATGTATTGACTCAAAAAGAATAAGTTATGCTCCTTGAAACCTCTGTAGAGGTGTTTGTTCTTTAAAGCACGATGTAGAGTCTTGTTACAGTGCGGCAGCAGGGATCATATGGCCCTACAACTGCAATTCCCAGCATCCCTCACCATTGGGGTTCTGGGAATTGTAGTCCAACAACATCAGGAAAGCTGCATGATTCCTAACCCTGCTTCAGTGAATGGGGAGCTTTTCCTGCAGTTTTTCCAAAACTAGAAAAGAACTTCCAATTTGTGGTGGGAGGGACAGGAAAACCATATTTTTTAAAGACGTTTGTGTGTGTTGCAGTGGTTTTGTGGGGAAGGCAGATTTCACCTTCAGGCCCACCAAAATTGCCCACCCTTACTTTCTTAAGGGGAGGTCAAAATACAGCCCTCCTGGCAGTGTTGAACTGTGGCTCCCATCAGCCTTAGCTGTCATCTCTGATGGTGAGGAATGATGGGAGCTGCAGTCCAACATCATCTGGAGGGCCAAACTTTGCCCATCTCTGCTGTAGATACTCCCAAGTCATTTGATATTTCTCTTTGCTCTCTGCTAACAGCTGCAATGGTCAAGGGAGCACAATTTGGACTGGAGGATGGGGGAAGGGGTTAGCCAACCCCCCCACCCCCCCACCACGCTGTCTTAGGGTCCTGATCCAAATTAGAGCTTCTACAGTTTCCTTGTTTTTAGAGAAAAGGTGATGAGAGAACGAGAGAGAGTAGCTGACAGGTAGGTTGATAAAGTTGCATGGTTTCAGGAGGCTAGAGATGGGGGGAAATTATGGAAGGAATCAGTAAGGTGACCGGATTCAGAGACCTGAAGGTGAATAAGCCTGAAGAGATTGGGAAGATGGAAGAAAGAGAGGGTGAGCTGTGGAAACAGAAAGAGGAGAGGAGAGGAGATGGAAGGCCAAGGATGCCTGTGATTCCTTAAAATTGGTACAAAATAGCAGTGGCTCAGCCCAGAAACCAGGCACCTCTGAACATGTGCAGAGTGTATTTCTCTCCTAAATCAGCCACAGCCAAGCAGTCTCTGATAGAGCTTTTCTCATGCTTTCCAGATGAAAGAATGTTGTTTCTAGGCCACACTGAAGCTCCATCATCTTTCCTTTTAGGAAGCAACCACTGCCTCCTTCCCCATCACTTCCTTTTCTCCCTCCCCACCTTAAAATGGTAATTCTCTTTACTTCTCCCCCCACCACTTTGCTTTTGCCTGAAATAAAAAGGGATTTTAATTACCTTTCAGGAAAAACAACAATTAGAGAAAATCACAGCTTGCTGGCTCTCCACTCCAGGCTGGCTAATCATGCTTCAGTGCTGAGTGTACAATTTAGGGGGCGGAGGAGGCAGAAGGAGGCCATTCACCCCACATGCACACTACATCTGCATTTGCAAGCTGGTCCAGTGCCCAGAGACACCCCTTTTCACCTGCCTAATTGTTTTCTTGCACATGTATACGCACCCACCCATGCCCAGACCTACTACCACACACACACACACACACACACACACACACACACACGTGCTAATTCTCAGCTTTGAGAACCTCATGAAGAATTGTTGGGAGAGGGAACCCTCCTGTCCTCTTTGTTCCCCTGCCCTGGCAATTGTATCACTGCCCCACATCTTTCCCCACCTTTCTCTTGAAACAAAAATAAAGTATATTTGGTGGATGAATGGTAGAACAGACCCCAAAATGAGCAAAATCAGGCATGTTCAGAGGCTCACTATTTTTCTGAATGCACAAATGGAATGCCTACTGGTGCCAATGGGGTGGTGGCGGTTATGGTATATTATTATTATTCCCAAAATGTCCTATAATTGGAACTCAAGACAGCTTACATTTTAATCCTAGTACAATGTAGCTAAACACATATAAGGTTAACATTAAAGTAGAATTAAACTATTTACAGTATTAAAATATACTTTTAAAAGACTGTTTAAAAAGCTGTTAAAACAGTACAATCTAACATAATACAGCACCTTCTAACAGCCCTTTTCTTAAAACCCATCAGTTCTTTGCCTAGCAAAGGAAGTCTTCCCTGGGGAGGGGGTTCCACAGTTAAGGGCAGGCACTGAGAAGGCTCTGTCTCCTATTCTAACTAACCATACCTGTGAAAGTCATGGAAATGAAAGAAGATCTCAGGTCTGGGTAGGCTTATAGAGGGAGAAATGGTCTGTCAAATAGCCTGGACCTAAGCCATATAAGGCCTTATTGATTATAACAACCACTTTGAACTGTGGCCTGAACCAGACCAGCAGCCAGTGGAGCAGTTGTAATGGGGGATCCCAGTATCCTACCCTAGCTAAGACTGATAGAACCATAGAGTTGGAAGAGACCACAAGGCCCATCCTGTCCAATACCCTGCCCTGCAGGAATACACAATCCAAGCATTCCCGTCAGATGGGCATCCAGCTCTGTCTCCAAGAAGGAGACTCCACCACAATCCAAGGAAGCACATTCCACTGCCAAACAGCTCTTACTGTCAGGAAGTTCTTCCTACTTTTTAGACGGAATCTCTTTTCCTGTCGCTTGAGTCCATTGCTCCGTGTCCTAGTCTCTGGAGCAGAAGAAAACAAGCTTGCTCCCTCTTTAATATGACATCCTTTCAAGTATGTAAAGATGGCTATCATGTCACCTCTTAACCTTCTCTTCTCCAGGCTAAGTATACCCAGCTCCCTAAGCCTCCTAATAGGGCATGGCTTCCAGACCTCCCACCAGACCTCCCAACACTGGATAGAATGTTTTGGTAGACTAGCAAAAATATCCTCACTGATATCAGAGCTTAGAAAAGTAAGCGCTCTAAAAGCGGATCAAAACTGTAACTGTCTTAAGGCCTGGGGCCCTCTTTTCTGGTATCAGAGCAAGGGGAGAAGTCTCAATGTGAGAGCACTGTCTTGAAACTTTTGGGTGTGTGTGTGTATATATATTCTCTATTGGTTAGACCTGTTACTTTTTCTTTGGATGGTATACTTTGTGCAACTGTGTTGATGCTTATAATGTCATGCTTAATGATGTTACCAGGGGGTGCACCTTGTAATATCACCAGGGCATGATCTCTGTGATACCACAAGGGGTTATTTCTGCCCTGGAATGTCAAGGCCTGAGATAGTCCTGACCCCGCAATCCTAAACTGTAAGGAGATTCTGGCCTTTCTCAAATGTACTCCAGTTAACATATGTGACTCTCCTTAGTGGACTCAAACAAGGAAGAGTTGTCAGGCCCTACTGGGAAAACAGACAACCATGCTTGCCCTAGGTGGGATGTAATGCATAAAAAACAGGGGCAAAATGCATGACACTCCAACGTGTTTTGTGCATGCAGCTGCTAGCACAAAAGTGTGCTTTGTTCAGGAGAAGCAAGTGCTTGCTTCTGTGGGTCAAAGGGTATACTTTGGGATACCAAATCTGCTCCTTGCTGGCCCCCACTTATTAGGAACGGAGCCTCATCTCTCCCCCTCAACCATCCCTCTCTGCATCGTTCCATCCTGGCTTCTGTGCCTTTTTCATGCTAGCAGCACATGACAAGATGTTGGCAACTAGCTTTTATCTATACATATATATAGACTGGCAAAATGCCCAACATTACAGCATCTTGCAGGGTTGCCTGGCGAGGCTCGATGCATCCTGATATTCTCTCTAGAGCCCCTCCCTCCTCTATGCCTCCAAGAGAAGCTGAATAAACCATCACCATCACCACCAACAACACATATACTATATATCAGGGAAGCAGAAAGTACTTGATGAGACAGTATTGCCTATCATGAGGTGTTCATGGGGAGGAGGTGTTTCCCACTGGAGTGAATTGTAGTCACTAAGTATTATTTCCTTCCATATACAGAGGAAGGGTGAGGATGATGTTGAAGTGGAGGCAAAAACTATTCCAAATTATTCCAGTTTTAGGACAGGTGGGTATTTTGATCAGAGAGTTGTCCTCTCTAACTGAGGATAGGTGAAAATTGCATTTGGTTCATTCTTGGGTTTTTTTAAAAAAATAAAAGCATACCAACATTGGTAAACTTTTCTGTGAATAATACAGGAAGAGCCTGATTTTTTAAATGGATTTGGAAGAAAGTGATACTAAGAGATTTATCCTTCTAGGCCTGAGGTTGGGATTGTGTGGTCCTCTAGATGTTGCTGTGTGTGCGCGCACACACACGCGCGCCTTCAAGTCTCCCATCCATTTATGGCGATCCCATGAATTTCATAGGGTTTTCTTAGGAAAGGAATCCTCAGAGGTGGTGTTGCCAGCTGGGAATAGCTGTGTCTAATGAATTTGGCTGGTACAGATGGGTGAGAATTTCATTCCTCTTATTTTTGAGAAAAGCTTCCTAGAATTCTCAGATTCCTTCATAAACAGGGTAAAAATCACTTGAGATTTTAAATGAGTATTTAGAAGAAGAGAGCCAGCATGATGTAGTGGTTTGAGCATTGGACTATGACTTTAAAGTTTCAGGTTCAAATCCCTGGTCAGCCATGGAGAACCAACTGGGTGTTCTTGAGCAAGTCACATTCTCTCAGCCTCAGAGGATGGCAAAAGCAAACCCCTTCTGAACAAATATTGTCAAGAAAACCCCATGATAGGGTTGCTGTAAGTCAGGAATGACTTGAAGGCACACAACAAGGGAGAGGTATTAATTCATCCCTATTCCAGACAGATGACAACTTTTTCAGCACTGTTTTCCAACCAATTATGGATCCAACTGATGGTGTTTCCATTTATTCCATATTTAGTCAGTTTGCTAATCAAAATATCATGGGAGACCTGAACAAAAGCTTTGCTGAATTCCAGAAAAACGACAGCCACAAAACGACAGTTTCGGTTGGAGTGCCACAGGGTTCTGTCCTAGGGCTGATGTTTTGTTTTCGTTTTTGTTTTTTGATGCTCTCCAATGTTTTTATCGATGACTTAGATGATGGAGTGGAGGCAATCCTTATCAAATTTGCAGATGATACAGAAGTGGGAAGAGTAGCCAACACATTGGAATATAGGAACAGAATTCAAAAGTACCTTGATAAACTAGAAAATTGGGCTGAAATTAATAATATGAAATTCAACAGAGAAAAATGCAAGATTCTGCATTTAGGCCACAAAAAGCAAATGCACAGGTATAGGATGTGAGGGTACATGTGATACATTTAGCCATACTACATGTGAAAAGGACCTTGATATAGCAAGTTGGAGGGAAGTAATAGTCCCCCTATAATCTGCACTGGTCAGGCCTCATCTGGAGTACTGTGTTCAGTTCTGGGCGCCTCATTTTAAGAAGGATGCAGACAAGTTAGAGCAAGTTCAGAGAAGGGCAACAAGGATGATAAGAGGTACGGAGAACAAAACAGAACAAGTGGCAGCAAGATATGGGAGGGTTGCAAACTGAAGACATCCTGTCTGGACCTCCTGTAACATTCCTTGAAGAAGACCAGGCAGGTGGGTAAAAAAATCCTTGCTGAGAAGCCCCCTAAGTGAGCATAGTAGGGTGATTCCACCTTGTTGTGCAGCTAGAAGCCACAAACCCAAGCACAGGGAAGCAGCCTCTACAACTCACTTCTAGTCAGAGCCCAATCCCTAACGGATGCCTGTTTAATTTTAGACTGGCGCCTTTGAAGCCCCCAAATCTGACTTAGTTTTGCAGGGAAATGAAATCAGTCTTTCTGATTGACTGGATGCTGCATACCGCCAGCTCCTAATAAAGCAGAAGGGCAAATGAGAATCTTAAATGCAGTGTTTTAAACTCTTGGGATTTGGAGGCAATCCAAGTGTGATGGAAAGGGAAACACATGTTTTGCCTCTTGCATCTAGTTTGTCATCTCCAATCTGGGGTAGAAAGAGAAGAGGTTGCTACAGCAGAGGCAGGGGTGTGGTGGGGGAGGAACCAAGGTCCCAATCCAAGGTAGGGCAGCTCCAGCTTCCAAAAAGAAACGCCCCGTTCATGTCGCCAAGGAAGCCTGGAGCCATTATCCCTGCTGGATGCATTAGCGCTGAGGACCACAGTTTGGCAGGTGGGTGAGGGGGAGTGGCGGGGAGTGGGGGCGGGCTAGGAGAGAGGTTTTGCTGCCTGAGATAGTAATTGTAGTCAATCCTTTGGTCCAGCTAATGACTGTTATGATTAAGTTCTATTATGGAGTCTGTGCACAGGAACTGGTGGGTTGTTACATGGAGGGAGGGGATTGACAGCTTTTCAGAGGGAGGGACAGAGCCTGCTGTTCCTCAGCCACACACACCCAACCCAAAAGCAGACCACTGAACTGCAGTCCACAATAAAATAAAATAAAATAATTAACCAGGACTGGGTGCGAAAAGGGTATAGTGTTGGGAGATGGGGCAGGGGGAGGGTGTGTGATGTGAAGCTGGATATGCTCTCCCTCTCTGCAATGATGGCCTCTAGAATCATATAGAACTGTATACAGTAGTTGAAAGGGAACCCCAAGGTCATCTAGTCCAGACCCATGCTGATGCAGGAAATCCCTTGCTAAAGCATCTGTGCCTAACAGCCTCCCAAACTCTGTTTAAAAATCTGCATAGAAACAGAAAGATTGACAGTGTGGTATAGTGGTTTGAGTGTTGGACCAGGGTTCAAATGAACTACCTTGGATCTCTTCTGGGAGAAAGGTAGCATATAAATTAAATAAATAAACAAATTCAAATCCCTGCTCAGTCATAGAAACCCACTGTGTGACCATAGGCAAGTCACACTCTTCCAGCCCTCTTTTGTTTGTTGTGTGCCTTCAAGCTGTTTCCAACTTATAGTGATCCTATCACAGGGTTTTCTTGGCAAGATTTGTTCTGAGGGGGGTTGTCTTTGCCTTGACGCTGAGGGTGAGAGAATCTGACTTTGCCAAAGGTCACTCTGTAGGTTCCCATGGCTGAAAAGGGATTTGAACCCTGCTCTCAAAAGTCATAGTCCAACACTTAAACCACACTGATTCTCTGGCCTTATCACACTATACTGTTACAGCACTATTATTCCACTTTAATTACTATGGCTGCCTCCTGTGGAATCCTGGGATTTGCTGTTTAGGGAGGGGCATTTACAACTCTCAGCCAGAGAGCTCTTAGGCTTCACTAAACTACAAACCCCAGAATTCCACAGGAGGAAGGCAGAGCAGTTAAAGTGGAATAATAGTGCTATAGTAGTATAGTGTGATAAGGTATTTCAGCCTTAGAGGAAGGCAATAGCAAGATTGCTCCAAATCAGTCTTCTCAAGAAAACTCTACGATAGAGTTGTCATAAGTTGGAGTCAATTTGAAGGCACATGATGACAACAAGAGCCAGAGTGGTGCAGTGGTTTGAGTGTTGAACTAGGTCTCTGGAAGACAAGGGTCCCAATCTCTGCTATGGGAGACTTTGGGCAAGTCCACACTCTTTCAGCATCAGAGGAAATCAATACAAGTCTCCTCCAAATAAAAGTTACCAAGAAAACCCTAGGAGGGGGTCACTAAGTTGGAGTTGACTTGAAGGCATGTAACAACAATAGCCATTGCATCAGAACTGTAGAATTGGTGGGCAACCCAGGGAATCATATAGTCTCTTATCTCTTCAGAGGTTTACTATTTACATGTCCCTTCTATTTCTTCTAATCCTACTCATTCTCCCATTTGGAAACCTGAACTTCATCTTGCAGAAAGTAGAAGACATTACTGATTGTCTGAGTCTTGGGCCAGTTTGTGAGAACTATACGTTGCTGTGGTGTAGTCAAAACATATTTCATATCATAGCTGAATAAACTCTTTTGGAGCTGTTGCAAATTGGGCAGATATTTGCTCTGTCCAGATGTTCACATGAACCTACTCACTTCCCCGCCCCCCCCCCCTTTCAACCTCTCTCTTTCTCTTTCTCATACACACAGAGAATTGAAACACACGTGCACACTGAAATTGCACTTTCCTGAATTTTTACAGCACAGTTTTCCAATTGGAAAAAATGCACTTATTAGAAATTGTGTTTTACAATTGGATAAGGGGAAGTTGCTTAGAACAAATATGCAATTAAGGATAATGAGTACAATGATGCATACATTAGAAAATGCACATAGAAATGCCGACACATTTCTGCGTAAGCTTTAAATGTGCAGGATCAGGCCACAATAAACGCAAGGTTAGAAAAGTGAGAAACAAAGCAGAACACAAACTCATAGATTTGCCTATCCCTGGTTGCAAATGGATCTGAAATTGCTGCTGCCCAATTGCTCGATTAGCAGGGATATTACACTACTTGGTTCACACCCATTGGATTCACTGTCCCATCTGAGTTTAGCTCAGTCCTCAAGTCTCTAGGGCAAGAAGATGAATAGATTTTCCCAGCAATGATACACTGTTTTGAGCTTTCCCTGTTGCATAATATGGAGTGTTTGGGGGTACAGACCACCCCCCATATCCTCAAAACCAATATCCATGGTTTCACTTACCCACAGCTGAAAAAAGAGGGACACATACCATAGAGTCATGCTAGAAAATGCCTAGAGAAGCATCCTCTCTAGGAATCACTAGGTCCTCCAACCACAACTCTGTTATGTTTGTACAGGAAGTCCTTTTTAACAGAGTTTGCTACTATCCATAGTTTCACTTATAAATGATAAGTCCAGGAATATATTCCCTGTGGATACCAGGGGTGACTTGTAGTGTTAAAGGCCTGCTTCCAGTGGAAATGAAGCTGGTTCAGATTGTTGTCTTTGGGACTAAGTGGATCAAGACAGAAGCCTATATTTTTGGACTCCCCTTGGGGGTGTGGTTATGGGAACTGTGACAATGAGCCCCTGCACATCTAATGTTACTATTACACCTGTGCTCACAAGTGTAGGGACACTAGATCATTGTTGCAGCTGTGGTTGTTTGACATCATGTCATCTTCAACTTATGGCAACCCAAGGATTAAGAGACCTCCGTGAATATCAGAGTCCCAGAAGACTAGGACTTGGAAGGGCAGCTATGAAGGAACTAGACAAGATCCTGAAGTGTCAAGTTATATCATTGAATACTTTACTAAAGTTAGGATTCTCTGTGCCATCCTGTTTCCCATTTCTATATCTGGTTGTGAAAGCTGGACAGTGAAGAAAGCTGACAGAAAGAAAATCAACTCATTTGAAAGGTGGTGCTGGAGAAGAGTCCTACAGATGCCATGGACTGCTAAAAAGACAAATACATGGGTTTTAGAGCAAATCAAGCCTCAGTTCTTCCTAGAAGCCAAGATGACTAATCTGAGACTGTTGTACTTTGGCCATATCATGAGAAGACATGACTCACTAGAAAAGACAATCATGCTTGGTGAGGTAGAAGGCAGTAGGAAAAGAGGCGGACCACATTCCACGTAGATAGACTCAGTCAAGGAAGCCATGGTTGCCCTGAGTCTACAAGACCTGAGCACAACCATTGAGGAGAGGGTGACTTGGAGTTCTCTCATCCATGGAGTCTCCATAAGTCAAAGCCAACTTGATCACAATTAACAACAACAAAAATGAATCCCAGTTATCAGCAGCCCTGCTCAGGTTTTCCAAACTAAAGGCAGCTGTGGCTTCCTTGATTGAATCAACCCACCTGTGATGCAGTCTTCCTCTTCCCCTGCTGTTTTCTACTCTACTAAGCATCATCATCTTTTCCAACGACTAGAACATAATGTATCCAAATTACAAGCCAGGTATCTATAATAGATTCTGCAGCTCAGTATTTCAGCCTGTAAGTTTGTCTATTGTTGTGGCTGTAAAAATGACCTGGAATAAGCATGGCTGGAAGGATGGGTTGTGTTCCCTTCTGTCCCAAGGGCTGTCTTAACAGCATACTTGCTTTCTGAATTGCATACCTCTATTTCCTGGGAAAGCACAAACAGCAGTAGCTAAGGAATGGGGCATCTTCAGGAGATAACCTTGGCAATCATATGTCCATATTCTGTTTTGAGGCTGAGACTAAGCATTGAGGAGGATCTGGTGAAGTCTGTAAGTAAAACAGAGATCTTAGTGCAGGGGTTCCTGTGGGCTCGGTACAATTTTCTGCCCCATAACCTTCCAGGGACCACACTAGCTGCCAACAATTGCAAAAACAAAACTAAAAGTGGCTGGTAGTCTAGTTCTGGTTTTGGAAAATTGTGATACTTATGTGTGTGTGTGTGTGAGAGAGAGAGAGAGAGAAATAGTGCAAGGGGTTGCAACCCGATGAAATGGTGATTTTCAGTCCTGGAAGTTTGCAAGAGAGGAATTCATCCTTTTCTTTGGCCAAAGAAAGGCCAATCCAAGGAACCTGGAGGTATCTCAAAAACAGCCTTGAAGGGACCACATCCAGCTCCAGGGCTAGTTTGGAGGGGAAAGGGATTTAAAAAGGCTGTTGTGAGATAGCAGAGGTGGGGGATCTTCCCTTTGCACTGGGACCCTCCCTTCCCTGGAACCCTTTCCAATAGCCCTCCAGCTTGCTGATCTCACTTGGCATTATCTGTTTCATGAGGGCTTCGGCCTGCCTGTATATTGGCAACATGGTGGATAATGAATTGTTTACGACCAGTAGTTCTTTTTTCAATGAGCTGAAATGTGTCGGATAATAACTTGTTTATAAGCAGTAAATCTTGCCTGCTATAAACCCAGAGTGTATCGCTTAATAGTAAATTGCAAGCATGAGCCCCCTTTGGGCGGCGGGTCTAAAGCCAGCCTCTTCATTGGACACCGGACGGATGGGGAGCGGGATGTGCTTCTCCCATTGGATAGCGTGCAGATGGTAAAGTTGTGAGCTCCAGTCCTGTTGGACAGGGAATTGGAGATGAGCAGTGAGACCCTTCCTTATTGGTTATTAGATTGATGATGAGTTGTGAGCTGGCATCCCGTTGGGTAATGAATTACTTGGAGACATATTTGCTCAGGAGAAGTAAATCTGTTCAGTACATTGTTGCCGAGTTGTGATTATATTGTAGCCACGCTCTGTAAATCACAAAGAAGGGCCTTGATGTACTGCTTGAAAGCCGGCTATGGGGGGGGGGGACAGCCAGAAATGACCCTGTGTATCTCTGCATCTAGAACAGTAGGCTGAGTTGGCTGGCTGGCTGGCTGTTGGATACTCAAAGGAGCTTCATGACCAGCAGTTCCCATTGCTGCTGCTTTACACTGTGTTTGCACTGGTGCAGGCCCCTGGGGATGGCTGCACTTTGACCTCATGCCAATATATGTGGCTAAGCCATGGAATGGTTTTACTGGTGAATGTGTTGTAGCAGAAGCGAGAAGTCTTAATCATCAAGGAACAGTATTCTGCCCCACAACTTTCCAGGGACTGCGCTGAGGTCTACAAAGAGAAATTTGGTATCTTCAGGAGTTTAGTTTGTGGTCTGAGGAAAGAAACTAGGTCTTGTGTTGTCTGTTCTACATCTGTTAGCCACAGGGCAGGCTTAATGTGCCAAGTGCTAAAAAAAGGCATCCAGGATTTTGCGATGGCCTGAGTACCGTATTTACGGTTTTTAGCCTTAAGGTCTAGAAACTTGCTACCTTTTTTAAAAAAAATATAAAAATCTTAGCTTTTTCAAGATGTTGACTGCTATGATTCAATGTGTGTGTTACGTATGTGTTTCTCTCTGTGTGTGAGCAGGTTGGGTACACAGTTGGTCACGTACACAGGCAGGGGATCATATGTAACCATTGGTGGGGTGGTTGTTCCTGGTAAGGGAGAGGAAGTGCAGTTACTTGCAGAGAGAAGAAGAGGGAGGGAGAGTTCCAGTAACTCATTATTATGGTAAAATAAAATACCAGGGAATTTCTGTAAGCAGCTGTTACTTCAGAATGAGAACCCTGAATCAACAAAAGCACAGAATCTTCTGTGATCTCATAAACAAGCACTTAGGAATGACAGACTGCTGCATTACTCAGGGACTTGAGAAGGAACTACAGTTATTGTATCTCACACATTTTATAACATAGGCTGTTAAGTATAGCAGCTCATGCACACTCTGCATTTGAACCATAAGAATCAGAAAGTATCCCAAAGGTCATTTAGTCCAACCCCCTGCCACTAAAAATATCCACTACCACCATATCCCTGACAAGTGCCCACCCCCCGACTTTGAAAACCTCTGATGAAGGAGAACCAGCCATTTTTTGGAGTAAGTTTGTTCTATTCTCAAACATTTTGTGTAGCTGAAATTCTTAACATGATAGAGTTTGAAGGTACAGTAGGGTGTGCAAGAATCCACAGCTAAACATCTCTGACAAATGGCCATCTGACCTCTGCTAAAGAAAATTTCCAGTGAAGGAGAGTCTAGTGACTTCCATCGTAGTGCATCCTGCTGCTGAACAGCTCTTATGGTCAAGAAGTTCTTGCTGATGTTTAGTCAGAATCTCCTTTCATGTAATTTGAATCCTTTAGAGAAGCAGAAAACAAACTCCTCCATCTTCTACATGACCAGTCTTCAGAGCGGCTTAGGGAGTTGGGCATGTTTAGCCTGAGGATGGAGCAAGCTTGTTTTCTGCTGCTCCAGAGACAAGGCACAGAGCAGTGGGTTCAAACTACAAGAAAATAGATTCCTCCTAAACATTAGGAAGAACTTCCTGACAGTAAGGGCTATTTGGCAGTGTACAATAATGCACTGCCTGGATTATGTGGTGGAGTCTCCTTCTTGGAGGGTTTTTAAACAGAGGCTGGATGGCCATCTGTCAGGTGTGCTTTGATTGTGTGTTCCTGCAGGGCAGGGGGTTGGACTGGATGGCCCTTTTGGTCTCTTCCAACTGTATGGTTCTATGATTCTAAGTTTTAAAGATGACTTTCATATCAGTCTTCTCTTCTTCCAAGCTAAACACACCCAGCTCTTTTTTCTAAGTTGAGGAAAGACTTAGGGAGCTGGGTATGTTTAGCCTGGAAAAAAGACGGTTAAGGGGTGATATGATAGCCCTGTTTAAGTATTTGAAGGGGTGTCAAATTGAGGATGGAGCAAGCTTGTTTTCTGCTGCTCCAGAGACTAGAACATGGAGAAATGGATGCAAGCTCCAGGAACAGAGATTCCACCTCAACATTAAGAGGAACTTTCTGACAGTATGAGCTATTCGACAGTGGAACAAACTCCCTCGGAGCGTGATGGGGTCTTCTTCCTTGGAGTCTGGATGGCCATCTGTCAGAGGGTGGATGGCCATCTGTCAGGGATGCTTTGATTGTGATTTCCTGCGTGGCAGGGGGTTGGACTGGATGGCCCTTGTGGTCTCTTCCAGCTCTACAATTCTATGATTCTATGATTTGAGATCCTTGGTTTGAACCCAGAGTGTCACAGCATGTGCTTCTTACCTTGCTGCTGTTGCAGCTGCACTGTTGAAGGATGAGACTAGTGCCCAAGGAGGCAAGCTAGCTGAGAAGCCTGCTTTTGAGGTCACCAAAGGAAACAAACTCATTGGGTGACTTGGGACAAGTCACACATACTAAGCCTCAGAAAACCCCATGAAAGGTTTGCCTTAAGCTCACCATAAATTGGAAGCAACTTGAAGGCACACAACAACAGAAACAGCATATGGGTGAAGGGGGTCTTCAGCACCAAGGACAGAGAATGGCATAGTTCAGTTCTTGCAAGCTAGAGCTTTAGCCTTTATCCTTGTCATCTCCAATTTGGTGCCTTAATTCTTCTCTGTGGCTCCTGCAACTCACACGTATGGGACTTTCTATGCCTTCACGGAGCTCTTCCAAAGCTTCTAGAGATGCATTTTGGCAATAACCTCACCCACACACATATAAGATGTATGTTCCCACCGAAACCCTTTCCCTTTTTGTTTGCCATCATGGTAGGATCATTAGGAAGTCTCAGCGTTTTGGCATTTCTCTTTTCATGAGTTCTTCTTTTTGCCCTCCAGGGGCTTATGGCCCTAAAGATTTTCTTCAAGAAGTGTCTGGGTCGTGACACAAAGATCCCATTTTTGGATGGTCAAACATATTGTCTCTTCTGCCTGGACAAGGACCACGTGGTTGACTCGTGCCTGTTTTGCCAGACCCCTTCAGCCTCGCTTCAAGCCTCTTCAGAGGACAATTTGGCACCTTCAGTTCCAACACTGCAGCAGGGTCCTCAGCCCACTTCCAAAATCTAGAGATGTCCCACTTACACTGGGCAAGTCTCTGGAAACACAACTGCAAAAAGAGGAACATCAATCTACTTTTTGCAGAGCCTAAGAAGAAAGAGGGGGAGGAAGGGACAGAGAAAGACCAGCCTCTGAACTCCTCTCCCCCACTGCTGCCAAGTTTCAGTCACATCCACTCATGAGCCTCACCCATCCTCATCTCATATCCCCACCTCATCATCTCCTGAGTCCAGTCTTGGAGAGAATCACTAGAGACTTGGATGTGTGGTCCAACAAAGCTCCAAGCCATCAGTTCCTACTCACAAGGGTCATCACAAAGATCGAGACTGACAATGCAGGTGTTAATCTCATCACCCCATGGTGGGCCCGCCAGCTGTGGTTCTCCAGATTTCTCAGGCTGAGAACAACTTTCACTGCTTTCCAGAGTGCTTGGATCTCCTCTCCATGCTGCACAGCAGAATTCTTTTTTTACACATGGCTACCCCCAAACTAACCACATGGAGTCTTCACCCATGGCTGACCTATTAGACAACAACCAACTTGTGATGTCTGCAACTTGCAAGCAGCTGACAGAGTGCTCTTGTGAGGCCAAGTGGGCCTCCTTTCTGACACTGAGGGTGTTGTGTTGGACAACATCTCACTCAAAAAAGTGCTTTGTTTCCTTATGTCTTTGCTAGCTAAAGACCTTCCATACTATTCCCTGAAGGTCTATCTGGCAACCATATCTCCTCACTCCAATCTGCAGGATATCCCCTCTCAGTCAGGTGCATCCAAAGGTAAAGGCTTTTCATGAAGGGCTGCCTACACCTTCATCCACCTAAATGTGGACGACTGCCTACATGGAGCCTGTTGTTGGTTCTTTCTAAGCTCATGGTGCACCCTTTTGAGCTGATGGCATCCTGTGCCCTTCCTGGAAGACAGCATTTCCTGTTGTTGTCACCTCTGCAGTGAAATGGCAGCACTCAGAATAGATCTGCTTTACTTTTCCTTTCATACGGGCAAGGTGGTCTTTTCCACAGACACCTCTTTCCTTCTAACAGTGGTTTCCTTTTTTCATCTTAACCAGCCACTAGTGTTTCCCACCTTCATGCAATCCCCATTTCCCAATCTTCAGCATGCGCCCTTCACACCCTAAACATTAGAATCATAGAGTTGGAAGAGACCACAAGGGCCATCCAGTCCAACCCCCAGCCATGCAGGCATACACAATCAAATCATTCCCGACACATGGCCATCCAGCCTCTGTTTAAAAACTTCCAAAAAAGGAGACTCCACCACACTCCCAGGCAGTGCATTCCACTGCCAAACAGCTCTTACTATCAGGAAGGTCTTCCTAATGTTTAGGTGGGATCTCTTTTCTTGTAGTTTGAGTCCATTGCTCTGTGTCCTAGTCTCTGGAGCAGCAGAAAACAAGCTTGCTCCAGCCTCAGTATGACATCCCTTCAAATATTTAAACATGGCTATCATGTGTGCTCTTCACCTTCTTTTCTCCAGGCTAAACATACCCAGCTCCCTAAGCCACTCCTCATAGGACATGGCTTCCAGACCTCCCACCATTTTGGTTTCCCTCCTCTGGACACGTTCCAGGCATGTGCTTTTTGTTCTACATATCTCAGACAAAGCAGTTTAGGAAGTCTCCTCAGCTCTTCATCACCTATTTCACGCATAGGAGAGGGAAGGCAATCTCATTTCATTGTCTTGGTCACAGTGTGTGTGTGTGTGCGCGCGCGCGCATGCCTTTAAGTCGTCTGTCAACTTATGCTGACCCCATTCATTTCATAGGATTTTCTTAGGCAAGGAATACTCAGAGATGCCTTCCTCTGAAATGTAGCCTACAGCACCTAATGTTTTTGCTGGTCTCCCATCCAAGAATTAACCAGCGCTGACTCTGCTTAGCTTCCAAGATCAGATAGGATCTGGTGCCTTTAGGGTATTCAGACCGTTCTCACTGGGTGCTGAACGCTATCCATCTCCCCTACTCTCTTGCTGGGAAACCTCTTCTGTAAGGGCTCAAACCTCACTCAACTCAGGCAGAGACCACTTTATTGGTGTATCTCAGAGGGATTCCTCATGCAGAACTCTGCCTTGTGGCTAAAAGGTCACAACCGTCAATGTTCCTGTCTCAATACAGACTGGATGCTCAGTCCCAAGCCCATGCTGCATTTGGTAGGCCAGTGCTGTTGTTGTTCCTGGCATGGCTCACTGTCCTTAGTGAGTTTAGCTTGCTATTCTCCTATCTGCATGAGTCACAGAGACCACAAAGAAGTATAGGTTGCCTACATGTAACTGTGGTTCTTCCAGTGGTCATCTGGAAACTCGCACAACCCACTCTTTCTCTACATGCTGTCCCTTTCTTCAGGTCTCCCAATGGTGAGAGACCTGGAGAATAGTGGGAGACCTTGGAACAGGGATTTGGGAAGAACGTGTGACTTGTATGGGTGCAAGTGGGGGAGGGCATGGTTACTGCCAAAACACAGCTCTAGAAGCTTCTGAAAATCTGCACCCAGATACATAATGACCCGTATGTATGAATTCACAGATGACCACTCGAAGAACCACAGTTACAGGCAGGCAACCTGAGCATCCTGCCACTTTGTATAGGATGAGGGCAACAGCACCCCCCCTAGGGTATGCAGACTAGGCTTCTGAGCAGTGCTGTGCAGGAAAAGATGGAATGTGAGTTAGGAGATAGTTCATTGGCTTTGCCACAAGTGAGAATGATTTATTAGCATCACATACTTGTGGGGAGTTGGGGCAAGGTAGCTGGAATTGGGAAGGGAGCTTTTGATAAGGTATTTAAATAGGTTTGCTTCCAGGAGAACAGGGGAGTTTGGTTTGCAGATGATTCAAGAAACTGTTAACTGGCCTCCATGCTTACTGGGCTTTTCTCCTCTGTGTATTCCATGCTCTTAAATTAGCCCTGGGACTCTCCTCTTGCAGAGTCTTGCAGAGAGATTGTACCTGTCCTCTTTGAAGTGCAAATTGGAGCCATTTTCCCCCTGCCCTATTTGACCCAGCTCATTGCCCTTGGGCATTCTCACATATGATGGTAAGGATTAAACTAGATTGGCAGGAGTTTCAGATGTCTGGATTAGTTTTTGAAGTTAAAAGTAGCCATGGGACAAGGCAGGAGAGGCAGGAATGATGGGGGAGGGGGGAGCTGGTACAAATTTCCAGGGCCCAGCAGTCCAGAAGGGGACCTGGGTCCCAATTATGTTACCTATGTTTTGGTCTTGAGGCGGAACATCCACAAATCCCATATTTTTTGATCTGGTGAGAGAAGGAAGAGTGGACACCAAGAATGCTCACAACAGACTGACCCCTCAAGCATTTGGTATGCAGCAAAATGGCCTCAAATTGCCTATCAAGGACTGCATCTGTTGCAAGTGTGGCTGGTACCTATTCTTCCTGCTGCCAGCATGCCCAATAAATCCAGGTTCTTGGTATTTATTTCAGGCCTGGCCAACCCAAAGGCAGAGAGCCAATATGCTGTTGTGGTTTGAGTGTTGGGCTAAGCCTCCAGGAGAACAGGATTCAAATTTCCACATGGCCATGTATATTTACTGGTTGATCTTGGGTGAGTCTCACCCTCCGAAGAAGGCAATGGCAAGTTCCCTCTAAACAAATCTCGCCAAGAAAAACCCATGATTGGTTCTCCTTAGGGTTGGCATAAGTCAGAAGTGACTTGAAAGCACACCATCACAACCCAAAGGCATCATACGGCCAGCCCATCATGAGGCTGATGTTAATGCACCCTTTTCTGTACCAGAAATTTTGCTCTGAAATGTGAGAGCACCCAGTCTGTGAAGATTTCATGCTGTGTGGTTTAGTTCTAGACTCAGATCTCTGAAGTGGATGGTTCAGACCCCAGATTCTCAGTACTGCTGTCACACATGCTTGAATGTTACTGATGGAGGAAAGCAAGTGGAAGAGATACAACAAAAACAACAGCCCAAGTACCTTCTAGCCAGTATTTTAAAAAAAATCTACATTTGCATTCTAAAGGTGGCAGAAATTCAGGAAGTGCTTTCTAGCATCATGTGTGAAAACAGCCTCAGAAGTAAAGAAATGGAACACTTGAGTGCCCCTTGTCTGTACATTTCTCCCTTCACCCACAGACCAGACTGTCCAAGTACTGATTTCTAAGTGGTTGCTAATTGATGATTAACCACTTTGCAAGCCCCTGCAACTAGCAAGGAGAGGAGGGCTGGAGGAGTTAGGATTTTGATGCCTAAGGAAGAGAAAGAGGAGTGAGTCTGTTTGTAGGCACAGGCTGTGCCAACTCCAAAATGGATTGAATGGAATACAGTATAGCTTTCTTGCTTTTTGCTGGGCGGGGGGCAGCGGGAGGAATTAGGATTAAAATGCTGCACCCATGCAATCCAAATTCTGTGCCAACAAAAGCTCCAGCTTGTTCAGCTTGCATAATTCATACATTATTGTAATTTTGTGTAATTTATTTTTTGTGTTATTTTTCCTCCCGTAAATTTTATTGTTGTTTTGCTAGTCATGGAAGAACAATCAGGTATGCTGAATGCTGGAGTCCCGCCACTGCGGTAAATCTTAGTCTCCCTCCTTTTTCTGAAATGCAGCAAAGCAAACTTTGTCGCAATATGGGCTAGAAAAAGTAATTTGGGGAAGCTGCATTCTGCTTCCAACACCATTTTTCCCCCACTCTTTCAATTTCACAGTACAGTATATATATACAACCCTAGATATGGCTAGGCTGCAGGGCTGGAGTTGGTTCTGTTTTCTCCAGTGTGCAGGGGGGTGGAGGAATGATGATGTCTGAAAGATCAAATCCCCAACCCCTAAAGCCCAGCAGTCTTCATGACTCTGGAGCAAAACTTCTTTCTCATAGAGAATGTATGAGTTCAAATGGAAGTTACAGTTGCTGCCTCTGTTGCTTGCAAGAGCAGGGAACCCCAGAGCCCTCCCCAGTGCATGATGGTTTGGGCAAGGTTGAATCTTCCTCTCCTCACCACCACAAGTCCCCACCAGCTGGTAGACACTGAGAAGCAGAGCAAAGGGGCAGCCAAGCCACATTGGGGTGGATTGAAACTGAATAAACTGAAAACTTAATAAACAATAAAGACACATTCCCATTCCCTAAGAGGTTTAAATTGTGTTGCATATATTACAGTCTGACTCCTGTATCCCCAGGGGTTCGGTTCCTAGACTTACCACGGATGCCAGAAACTATGGATAACAGTGAATCCTATTAAAATAAAGGATTTCTGGTAAAAACATAGGGGTTGTTTAGACGACCAAAAAAAATCCACAAAGAATGCTGGCAGAATACCTTTTGTTCAGATGAGTTTCTGCCGGGATTTGCCATATTGGGCAGGAGGGGGCTGAAAACTCCAAATAGATCACGATAACAGCATTTGATGTTTCTCATGATCTTTTTAAAATTTTTTGCAAAAATGCACATAATTGTACGTCTGGACAACCAATTCGAATAGGGGCACATCAAAGGACTCAAACATGATTGGGTCGGACCTTGGCGGGGGCAGGCTTGCAAGGGAGGAAGCAGCCGGAGCCACCATTTAAAAAAAAAAATTGCCAGGTGAATGATCATATGTACAATTGTTCAAGCAGCACAGCAAACAAAAAAAAAGTTTTTTTTAAGTGGAAAATCACTCTTCAGCATCTGCCATTTAAGAACAAAAAAAGTGGGTGAATGGAGGGAGGTTTTTGGCAGGCAATTCACTCGCGGCCACCATCTTTTCTCGGGTGCATGCTCCGTGTGAACTGCAAACTTGGCTCATTTTCTATGCCAGCAATCTTGCGGATGAGTCGTGGGCACAAATAAACACTACAGCAATAGGGAGGTAAGGCGCTATTTTTCGCTATTAATTCTCCCGTCTAGCTGAGCCCATACTATAGAGTTGAATTGGAAGACCTAGAAGGATGCCTCTCTAGGCATTTTCCAGTGTGGCTCTATAATATCTGTCCCTATTTTGTGCCCTGCAGATAACTTAAACTGCAAATATTGGCTTTGCAAATACAGGGGTCCAACTGTATCTCAGTAATCCTTAGAATTAGCCCATAAATCCAGGAGTGGGAGATGTGTTGCCTTCCAGGTGTCGTTGGACTGGAGCTCTCATCAGCCAGCATGGCCAGTTATGAGTGATGATGGGAACTGTGGTCTAACAACATCTCAAGAGCCCCGTATTCCCATCCCAGCCATAGGACAAGTCAGTAACGCCAAGACACCAAAGGAATTGTTGGCCATGTTGGTTGCCATGTTGGTTGTAGCATAGGCACCTTTGATGAAATGGCCAGGTAGTAGGTGATGGGGAAGCCAGTAGCCTAGCTATCCATTTATTGCAAGATAGGCAAACATGGTGAGGATAGAAGCCAATTTTTACCCTGCCAGTGGGTCTGTTCTGGAAATTTTGCTTTAGCTTTACTTAGTTTATTTTTTTCATTTGTGGGGAATTTTAGGAGTCATGGGGAGAGCAAATAAAACTTATCCACTCCATTTGGTGCATTTTTGCCATGGATTTTGGAAATTTAGGGGGAAATTTTTGCCCCTAAAACTTGGGGGGGGAGGCTTGGATGGGCCCCAAAGAAGGCTTCGGGTTCCACATGCAAGCCACATGTTCCACATCCCTGATATAACAGGGCATGGTGTCCTTTGGGATCACCCCAAAGATGGCAGATTACTTCTCATCCCATCCACCCTACCCCAGGGTGCAGTTGTGCTTTTTGATTGACAGCTGGCAGGAGAGGCTTTTGGGGCCTCCCTCATCCGCCAACAGGGTGTTAACCAGCCAGCAGCTTCCCCCCTTATCACCCTGCCTGATATCCTCTTCTTTACAGATAGTTATTTAACACTCTGTATAAATGGGACCATATCTTGCTAGAGGCACAGTGCATTCTGATGTATAGTTGTCCCTTCATATTCGCTGGGGTTTGATTCCAGGACCCCACGTGGATACCAAAATCCATGAATACTCAAGTCCCATTATATGCAGTGGCATAGCAAAATGGTGTCCCTTATATAAGATGGCAAAATCAAGGTTTGCTTTTTGGATTATTATTTTTTAAAGAATATTTTCAAACTGTGAATACTTAAATCCGTGGATACCAAATCTGTGGATACGGAGGGACAACTGTAATTGAATCCAGACCTCCCTCACCTCTCCTTCTCCACTTCTCTGGGTAAGAGAAATGGCAAGGGCTCAGCACCATTGTGGGTGGAGTCCATTTTAGCATTGATTAATCCTCTAATGCCAGAGGACGTGGAAAAGAAAGCATCTCTCTACAATTATGAGCAACCAGGACTCTTGAATGCTAGGGCCTTGCTTCTGAGAGCCATTCCATCCTTGCATATAAGGAGATACAAGCAGGGGAGGGGAGGAATCCCTCTTGCAAGCACCACAGTTTTTGTAACCTCAACTCCTTTTCGTTTAACCATGCCTGTTGTGGACCCTAACCCTCCAGCTTTGGGCATGTCCCTTTTTAAAAATGATAAGTATTAAAGAGTAACTTCAAGCATGTACAGAGTATGTTCTCCTCCAGCACAGAGCAACCACATTCTGTTCCCCCAAACATATGATGAAGAAACTAATGGAGCTTCGAAAGCTTGCATGATGTTTTGTGCATCTCAGTTGACCAATAAAGGTATCGCTTTTTTGTGAACTGTTTTATTTTGTGTATGGTTAACACGGCTACGCGTGAATACAAATATGTTTCAGGAGTCCCATGATGTGTGTTGTTATTATTTGCCATCAAATTGACTTCAACTTATGGCATCAACAACTAAACTTCTCAGGTCTTCTACACTCAGGGAGGTTGCTTCTTTGATTCAGTCAATTCTCCTGCAGTGTTGTCCCCTTCTTTCCATAGAATCATAGAGTTAGAAGAGACCACAAGGACCATCCAGTCCAACCCCCTGCCATGCAGGAATAAACAATCAAAGTATTCCCAACAGATGGCTGTCCAGTCTTTGTTTAAAAACGTGCAAAGGAGACTCTACCACACTCCGAAGCAGTGCATTCCACTGCCAAACAGCTTACTATCAGGAAGGTCTTCCTAGTGTTTAGATGGAATCTCTTTTCCTGTAGTTTGAGTCCATTGCTCCGTGTCCTAGTCTCTGGAGCAGCAGAAAACAAGCTTGTTCCAGCCTCAGTATGACATCCCTTCAAATATTTAAACATGGCTATCATGTCCCATCTTAACCTTCTCTTCCCCAGGCTAAACATACCCAGCTCCCTAGGCCACTCCTCATAGAGCATGGCTTCCAGACCTCCTACAATTTTGGTCACCCTCCTCTGGACACATTCCAGCTTGTCCATATCCTTCTGGAAGTGTGGTGCCCAGAACTGGACACAGTATTCCAGGTGAGGTCTAACTAAACAGAATAGAGTGGCACTATTACTTCCCTTGATCTAGAAACTATACTTCTCTTGATGCAACCTAGAATCACATTGGCGTTTTTAGCTGCTGCATCACACTACTGACTCATGTTCAGCTTGTGGTCTATTAAGACTCCTAGATCCCTTTCACATGTACTGCCATCAAGCTAGGTGTCACCCATGAGCAGAACTTGCTGTGGGACTTGTAGTCCGATATACCTGGAAAGTGCAAGGTTGGGAAAGATTGCCCCAGAGAATTGTGGGGAAAGTATGGCTACTTCCAGCCACTTGGTGCTAGTGTTGCTGATTAGAATGCTGGACAAGGAAAAACAAGTACTGTATTGGCAGAGAGGCAGGGCAAAGGCATCAGCAGTGTGCTTGACTACAGCACTGGGTGCTTTTTAGGTTGCCCAGCTCTGACACTGGCTCTCACAAAACAGACTGGAAGTCTGCACTAGAGGCACAGTGCAACTCCTGCTGGATGTTCACACCTTGTCTGTTCTGATGCATGCTTAGAAAAGTAACTTTTGTACTACAATTCCCAGAATCTTCTTGCTGGTATCTTGTCTTACCTAATAGATTTTGTAGTATTTTTACTGATGTAAATTGATTGATTTTTAGCTGTATACTCTTGTTGTATCCTGTACTGGGAGAAAGGTAGGGCTCCAATAAAGACATACATGCATACATACTTAATGTCAGTTTATTGTGGAGTATGAGTCTCCTTCTGTGGAGGTGTTTAAACAGAGGCTGGATGGCCACCTGTTGGGAGTACTTTGATTGTGTTGTCCTGCAAGGCAGCAAGTTGGACTAGATGGCCCTCGTGGTCTCTTCCAACTCTGATTCTATTATTCTATTTAAAACTGAAAAAGGAGTAAGGTCCACCCTCCTTCCCCTTCCTGTAGAATTTCACCTGTGCCTCATAACAGCTGCATGAGCAGCACATGATGAATGTATGCTTTCTTCCATTTCAAGGACAACTCCCAATAGATCCAGAATGGCAGAGAAACCTCTGCAATGTGAATTTCTTTCACCTTACTTGGTTGAGAGGCGTGTAAGCTTCCAAAGCTACTGAATGGCAAGAGGTGGACCAATATTGTAGCAGCTGCTACCTGGCTGTGGGTAATTGTACAGAGTTGTAAAGTGCACCATTGATTACCTAATCCAAACCCCTGTTAATAAAGGAATCTACTGCTAAAGCACGCCTTTAAAAGTGGCCATCTAGCCTCAGTTAAAGGGCTCCAAGTAGAGGGCCCGTCACCTTCTGAAGCAGCTTGTTTCACTAGTGTCAAAAGGGATTCCAGGCAAATGGCAGATGAGATACTTGTTGGATTTGCATTCTTATACAAAACTGCAGTTCACATACCTAGATTCCAATCCAATTTGCAGTTAAAGACACGTACATTTCTGAGTGCCGGTGCAATTAGAGTCCACATCTCCCAAATTGTTAACATTTCAAACAAACAGTGTGTAGAAAAATGCAACCGTGTGCACAAAAGTGCCTCCACTTTGCAAAATGCACATAGAAGCACACACACTTGCCTGTGTGAGGCTTGGAAAATCCAGTGTAGTCCCAGGCTTGGACTCCAATGTAGTCATGAGTCAAAAGGAGCTTGGAACTGGAGAAACGAGAATCTCAGTGAGATTAAGCTGAAGAGATTCACACGTCCCTACTCCGAGCATGACCTGGTGATATGGTCCATGCCCGTGGCTATTGCCTTGAGAGGCCTGAGCTGACCAAACCCCCCAGGATGAATCTTAAGGCCCAGTTTTATATATCTTAAATGCTTCTCTGCTGTTTTAACTGTGATAGTTCTAGTCTTTGCATTTTATTGTATTTTATTCTATTTAAAAAATAATATACCACCTGTCAACCATTTTTACTAGGCTGTTTACATAACACTAAAATGAAATATAATCACAGACAGGGATATTGAAAAGCAAGTAGTTAAGTTGTCAAACCTGAAATGCCTGGGCAAATTTTAAAATGGAGTTTTGTTGTTGTTTGCCGACTGAAGGTGATTGTATCACAGGGTTTTCTTGGCAATATTTGTTCAGAGGAGGTTTTCCATTGCCCCTGTCTGAGGCTGAGAGAGTGTGACTTGCCCAAGGTCACCCAGTGGGTTTTCATGTCTGAGTGGGGATTTGAACCCAGGTCTCCAGAGTCCTAGTCCAACACTCAAGCCACTACACCACACTGGCTCTCTAAAATGGAGTTTACCTGGCTCCAAAACCAGACAAGACTCCCTCAGGAGAGATCTCTGCTACCTGAACCATGACTCAGGCTGCATCTACACTGTAGAAATAATTTTTGAGATACAGTATTTAACCTTCTCTGTCAGAGAGCTCTGGTACCACAACAAACTACAAATCCCAGGATTCCATAGCATTGAGCCATGGCAGTTAAAGTGGTGTCAAACTGGACTATTTCTGCAGTGCAGATGCAGCCTCAGTTTTCTCCCAATTCTTTTCATCCAGAAGAGGAAAAAGATTTTTCCACCACATAACAAAGATTCCCACTAATCTGAATGGTTCATCTCCCTCCATACCCCTTAGCCATATTCAGAGTTTGGCTTCAGTTGCCTTTTTTTAAAAAACCTACTGAACCACCCAAATTTACTCTCCAACTTTCTTAATATGAGGACTTCCATATTCGTTGGTGCTTCTGTTTTGAGCCAACAGAGAAGCCACGTGCTTTGCTTAAAGGCAGTGATGGCCTTTTGTCTGCAAAGATGGGAAGTGGCCATGGATTCTTCAGTTCCTCTGTGTATGACCTGGTTATCATTGCACCAAAAGCTGATTCTCGCTGTTCTCCATCTTGGGAGTTGAGTCTGGCTATAGAGCCTTTGGGTTTCTTTCCTGGTTTTTGGACTTTTTTTGTTTCTAATTTCCAGGGTTTTGTGACACCCAGCCTGATGAAGAATTCAGGGGCCTTCAATGTGAAGTCGAAGGTTTTCACAACCAGCATTCATAGATTTTCCTTTTTTTTTTTCCCCCGGGCTGTGAGGCTGTGTTCTGGAAGAGTTTACTTCTGACGTTTCACCTGCATCTGTGGCTGGCATCTTCAGAGAATGGTTGGGTAGGAGTGTGTGTGGGGGTTATATACTGTGAACCCCTGTTGGGGAGTATATGTAAATTTGTGTATTTGCATGGTTAGTTTCTGGGTGTAGAAATGCAAGGAGGATTAGTGTCTGTTTGGCTAATGGTTGGTTGATGGCCCATTATCTCCTGGAAATCCCTCTTTCCCTGGGTGGAATTCCTTTGTAAGTGTTGAGTTTTGATTCTATTATTTTTCAAAACTGGAAGCCAGATTTTGTTTACTTTTAGGGTTTCTTCTTTCCCGTTGCAGTTTTGTCCAGGTGTTTGTGGATTTCAATAGCTACTCTGTGCATTCTGACATGATAGTTGTTGGCCTGGTCCAGAATTTCTGTGTTTTTAAATAACATTTTGTGTCCAGGTTGGTTTATCACATGTTCTGCTACTGCTGATTTTTCTGGCTGCCCCAGTCTGCAATGTCTCTCATGTTCCTTGATTCGTGTTTGCACACTGCGTTTAGTGGTCCCTATGTAAACTTGTCCACAGCTGCATGGTATGCAGTAAACTCCTGCAGCTGTGAGAGGGTCTCTTTTGTCCTTTGCTGAGCATAGCATTTCTTGGATTTCCTTGGTTGGTCTGTAGATTGTTTGGAGGTTGTGTTTCTTCAATAAAAACATTGGTAGACTGTGCAAAAAGGATCTGCGAACACCAGTACCTGGAGGACAAACCGAAGCACCTAAACTGGCCCCTACAGGCTAATGGTTACTCCAGAGCAGACGTCACAAGAGCAGCGAGACTCAGAAAAACACCACAGGAATGAAGAAGAAAAACAGCCACCCAAAGGGAAGGTATTTTTACCATACATCAAAGGAGTCACATAAAGAATAGGGAAACTGATAAAGAACATGGCCTCACAGACTGGAAAAAAACCAAGGAAAATCGAATTCTGGGGCCCTTTCAGATTAGTTACAGCACGCACTGTAATTCAATTTTAACTGCCATGGCTGAATCCTATTGAATCCTGGGACTGATAGTTTGGCGAGGCACCAGCATTGTCTGGCAGAGAATTCTAAATGAGCAAACTGCAAATCCCAGGATTCTACAGGCGATTCAGCAGTGGAATGCACTGCCTCGGAGTGTGGTGGACTCTCCTTTTTTGGAGGTTTTTAAGCAGAGGCTGGATAGCCATCTGCTGGGAATGCTTTGATTGTTTATTCCTGCATGGCAGAATGGGATTAGACTGGATGGCCGTTGTGGTCTCTTCCAAGATTCGATGATTAGAAGTGGAATTCTCTCTCTCTCTCTCTCTCTCTCTCTCTCCCTCTCTCTCTCTCTCTCTCTCTCTGGCTTTTCTTCACAAATGAGGATTCAGGAAGGACTCATCCCACACTTTCTGCAGGCGCGCTGATGACTGAAAAGGCCAATCCGAGATAAACATGTCTGGTTGCAGAAAGCACAGAAGACGGTCTCCTTGGGTGATGTTTCCGGGTTGTGATTCTTTCTGCGTTGTCATTTCTCTTCAAGACTTGTTCAGCATGAGTTCTCAAATAAGGCTGCAGCATTGTGGATAGTGCGTCTCCATGCCTCCCGATGTGAGGCCAGGGCGGATTATTGTTGGTGATCAATTTGGCCAAGCCTGAGATGTTGTTTCAGGGAGTCTTTGTATCGCTTTTTTGGAGCGCCCCTCTTACGCTGACCCGTGGCGAGTTCACCGTAGAGTACTATTTTTGGGAGGCAATGGTCCTCCATCCTAGAAACGTGTCCTGCCCAGCGCAGCTGCATTCTCAGTATCATGGCCTCAATGGTGGTGATCCCTGCTTGCTCAAGGACAGCAACATTCGTCACATAGTCAGTCCAGTGTATATTTAGGATTGTGCGTATACAGCGCTGATGAAAGCGTTCAAGGAGTCGTAAGTGGTGGCGATAGGTGACCCATGTTTCAGACCCATAAAGGAGAATAGACAGTACAATAGCTCTATACACACTGATTTTTGTGCTTTGCCTCAGAATTACAGCACTACAAATTGTGTAATGTGAAAGGGCCCCTGAACAATTCCCAATCTTTCCTCTTTTGTGAATTTTGTCACCCTAAAGGCACCAGATCCCATCTGATCTTGGAAGCTAAGTAGTGTCAGCCCTGGTTAGTACTTGGATGGGAGACCACCAATGAATACCACATGCTGTAGGCTCTGTTTCAGAGGACAGAACTGGCAAAACCACCTCTGAGTAGTCATTGACTAAGAAAACCCTATGAAATTCATAGCGTTGCGATAAGTTGACAGGTGACTTGAAGGTGCACACACACACGCGCACACACACACAAGTGCTTTGATTGAGTATTCTTGCATGGCAAGGGGTTGGACTGTGTGACCCTTGTAATCTCTTCCCACTCTATAATTCTATGTGTCATCCAACTCTGGTTCTTGCTATCTTAGGCTACCTTATGGAACCCCCCCCCCTTTTTTTTTTTTTTTTTTTTGTGGACAGGGAGAGCATTCAGCAAACCCATACAGGTGGCTTGACCAAAATCACTGTATGGTGTAACTGAGCAAAATGACTCCCTAGACCCACTGTACCACCTCTTCCTTTGCTCTCCATTTAACCTCTCTAGTTCTTTCTGGGGGAAGAAAAAAAAATAGAACCCTGCCTGACAGCTACGCCATTAGGCAGTGTGTGAGGGTTAATATTGGTGCGCTTGAGAGAGGCTGTAATGTGTGCTCCGGCCTGATGCCAGGCCCCAGGAGAGAGCCACCATTATACACATCGATTACACACTTAACCACAATTTGCGTTTTCATCCCTCACTTTTTCTTTCCTCCAAGCGAGCAGCAGCAGAAGCAAGAAAAGGCTTCCTGCTCGCCCTCCACATCTTCCCTTCCTTCCCCCAGTTGTGTCCTTGTTCTTTGTGGGTTCAGTTATGCAAGAATGGTATGGAAAACAGGGAAGTAGCTGGTGGAGTGATGAGCATTCTAGGCCTTAAAAAAAAAAAAGAAAATCTTCCTAAGCAATATAGATAAGGCAGTAGGGTAGATGAGAACAATTTAATTAAGCTGTATAAAGAAGACTCTTCACTGACATCCCAGCTAGCTGGTCAGTCACATCCCTGGAGTGGCTTAGGGAGCTGGATATGTTTAGCCTGGGGAAGAGAAGGTTAAGTGGGGACATGATAGCCATGTTTAAATATTTGAAGATATGTCATACTGAGAATGGAGCAAGCTTGTTTTCTGCTGCTCCAGAGACTAGGACACAGAGCAATGGACTCAAACGATAGGAAAAGAAATTCCATGTAAACATTAGGAAGAAATTCCTGACAATAAGAGCTGGTTGGCAGTAGAACGTGCTGCCTCGGAGTTGGTGGACACTTCTTTGGAGGGTTTTAAGCAGAGGTTGGATGGCCTTCTGTCAGGAGTTCTTTGATTGTGTATTCCTGCATGCCAGGGGTTTGGCTAGATGGCCCTTGTGGTCCTTTCCAACTCTATGATTCTACCTCTGAATGGGCACATGGCCTTGATGACATCCAGCACCCCTACAGTAAACCTTAAGGCATTGAAGGTCCTTTTAGCTTATTCTCTCTTTTTTGCCTTCGTTCCCACCACAAGATGAAATTAAAAACTAAACCAGGCATTTCAAAATAATCCAAACACTTTCCCAGAAGAATACCAACAGGCCTCACGGGAAGGTTTTCCTTGTTTTTTTCCAGGCTGGGTAGGAGTGTATTGGGGGGGGGGGTTATATACTGTGAACCCCTTTGGGGAGGATATGTAAATCTGAGTATTTGAATGGCTAGTTACTGGGTGGAGATATGCAAGGAGGATTACTGTCTGTTTGGCTAATGGTTGGTTAATGGTCCGTTATCTGCTGGAAATACCCTGTCCCTGTAGATCGAAACACAACCTCCAAACGATCTACAGATGAACCAAGAAAATCCAAGAAATGCTACTCTCAGCGAAGGACAAAAGAGACCCTCTCACAGCTGCAGGAGTTTACCACATACCATGCAGCTGTGGACAAGTTTACATAGGGACCACTAAATGCAGTGTGCAAACACAAATCAAGGAACATGGGAGACACTGCAGACTGGGCCAGCCAGAAAAATCAGCAGTAGCAGAACATATGATAAACCAACCTGGACACAAAATGTTATTTAAAAACACCGAAATTCTGGACCAGGCCAACAACTATCATGTCAGAATGCACAGAGACACTATTGAAATCCACAAACACCTGGACAACTGCAACAGGAAAGAAGAAACCCTAAAAGTAAACAAAATCTGGCTGCCAGTCCTGAAAAACACCAAAATAAAAACACAACACTTGGAAATGAACTCCACCCAGGGACAAGGGGATTTCCAGCAGATAATGGGCCATCAACCAACCATTAGCCAAACAGACACTAATCCTCCTTGTATATCTCCACCCAGAAACTAGCCATTCAAATACACAAATTTACATCTCCTCCCCAACAGGGGTTCACAGTATATAACCCTCCCATACACTCCTACCCAACCATTCTCTGAAGATGCCAGCCACAGATGCAGACGAAACATCAGAAATAAACTCTTCCAGAACACGGCCTCACAGCCCAGAAGAAAACCAAGGGAAATCTATGGATGCTGGCCATGAAAGCCTTTGACTTCTCATAGGAAGGGTTTGCTCTTGTCTACAGTTTCTGGTATCCACAGTAAGTGTAGGAACATAGTCCCCTGCGGATACAGAGGTCATACTGTACTCATCTTCCTGGAGGTGTCACTGAATATTCTTTTTAAAAGAGAGTTTGTTTTGTAAGGGCAGCCTGGCCAGATCAGATCTCGTCTGGCTTTTCTGCATCTACGATGGGTCAGCCACACATTTCTGCCAGATCAGAGACAAGAGCTTGCTTGCTGGCTCTTTTAAGTTGCAACATTGCTTTTTAATCCATTGAGTAAAAAATATTTTAAAATTAGGATCCCAGTAGCATCTCCCTCCACCATCCGTTCCAGTAACAATTGTGTGACAGGTGGAAACTCATCAGATGCATCATTCTGTGTCACAGCAATTTCATCTTGAAGTTCACCATACCTGTTGAATTTCTGCCTGTAATTCCATGTGCTCTATGTGAGTGAGAGAGACAGAGACAGAGGACAACATTTTAATGCAAAAACACAGATCTGTACTGCACTGGCCTGCATCTACTTTGAGATGCAAGAAGCAGCCTTAGAGACAGCAGTCCTGGAACTCTTTATACACTCCAATGTTTTGTGGTTGGAAATGAGTGCATTGGACTCCCTTAATGGTTCCTTTGGGACAACAGTAATAGTATTCCATCTTCATTGTCTTTAAACATTGTTAACCAGCTGTGAGCCTTCTGGGACAGCGCAGGTTAAAACAGAGCCAAGATGATTTCCTGTAAACTTGGCTAGACTCCCATCTCTAGTTTATTTTATTTTATTTAACCATGGGCCCTCTGTATTGGCAGGCTCCTGTATTGGCAATCCCTGGATCGCCAAACCCCATATTATTCAATGGCGGCAATGTGCTGAAATGTGTCTATTCATGTTGCATTGAATAATATGGGGCTTGACAGCCATGTTTAAATATTTGAAGGGATGTCATACTGAGGATGGAGCAAGCTTGTTTTCTGAAGCTCCAGAGACTACGCGTGGGGCAGTGTACTCAAACTACAGGAAAAGAGTTTCTAGCTAAACATTAGGAGGAACTTCCTGACAGAAAGAGCTGTTCGACAGTGGAAGGCGTGGCCTCAGAGTGTGGTGGAGTCTCCTTCTTTGGAAGTTTTTAAACAGAGACTGGATGGCCATCTGTCGGGAGTGCTTTGATTGGGTGTTCCTGCATGGCAAGGGGTTGGACTAGATGGCCCTTGTGGTCGCTTTCTGATTCTATGATTCTATGACCATCCACAGTTTTTTGGCATCCACAGGGGATCCCAGAACCAAACCCCCATGGTTCCAGAGATCCCACTGTATTTTATCCTGCCTTTCTTCCCAATGAGGGATCCAAGGCCCAGGATCTCTTGTTGTCATCAGTGTGGGAGTGCCCACTCGAATGGAAACTTAGCAGGGAGAGTTTTACAAGTCCCTTAATAGAATTGCAAAGGCCTTCCTGGACCTGCCTCTCTTGACATACCACCTGTGTTCCTTCTGCAGGCCCACCTTCCAGTATTTCACATGGCACACTTGTGTGCTAGGCATCGCTGGCTGTGTCATCATGGTGTTCCTCATCAGCCCCATCTACGCTTCGGCCAGCGTGGTTTTCATGGTGATCCTCCTTGTGGCCCTCCATTACCTGTCACCCAGCAGCAGCTGGGGCTACATCAGCCAGGCTCTTATCTTCCACCAGGTAAGGTCAACCACATAGGAATGGGGCTGGATTGGGCCTCCCACATCAAAATGGATCCATGTGTGATCGAACTGAAACAAAGCCAATGACACAGAGAAGGCTTTACTGAGGATTAAGGGATGCAGCAGGTGTTTTATAGCAAAGAAAAGCATTCAGAGGTCTTTTAGCAGACGGGAAGGTGAGATCCATTCCAAGCTAAACAAAGACTCCATTCAAAGCTCCATCAGATTCACCCTGGAGGCTAACACTTTTTCTAGGCTGGAATAGTGCATGTGTGCCCCTTAGAGCAGGGGGAAATCTGTCCTATCGACTTCATGTGGTCCCCAGCCATATTTTTGCAATTCTGTCCTCTGAGCCACCCCAAGCTTCCTCCACTGATACTTTTGCCAGGTGGTTTCATGGCAATTTTTTGCCTCAAAAGGACCCCAAATGCATTAAAACCCACCCACAAATGCATTATATACTAGAATCATGGGTTCATCCAATGAAGTTGATTGATTGGCAGGTGATTCAGATGTTTGAGGGTGATGGACTCTCCTTTTTTGGAGATCTTTAATCAGATCTTGTTTGGCCATCTTTTCTCCTTGGTTTCCCCTTAACATGCCCCACCCCAGAATGTCAGGGTAGACGTGTATTTTGGCATAGCAGGGAGGCATGGACTAAGTGGCCCCTGTGGTCTCTTCCAATTTTATGGTTTTAGGACAGCCAAAGGAACATACTTTTTCACCCAATAAATAGTCAAACAATGCAATTTACTATCCCAGGATGTAACAAGGGCCACCAACATGGACAGCTTTAAAGGGGAATTAGAGAAATTTATGAAAGATGAGATGTTCACTGTGATTGCTAGTCATAATGGTTGTATATCAGCTGTAGTGTTAGAGGCTGTGTGCCTCTCAAAACCATTTGCTGGGAAACATGAACAGACAGACACTATTGCACACATATCCTCCATCCTCATCTTCCCATAAACACCTTGAATACTGTGGAATACACCTGGAATACAGTGTCCAGTTCTGGACACAATTCAAGAAGGATATTGAGAAGCGGGAACATGTCCAGAGGAAGGAGAACAAAATGGTAAAAGGTCTGGCAGCCATGCCCTATGAGGAGCAGCTTAGGGAGCTGGGTACGTTTAGCCTGGAGAAGAGAAGGTTAAGAGGGAACATGGTAACCATGTTTAAATATTTGAAGGGATGTCATGCTGAGGATGGAGCAAGCTTGTTTTCTGCTGCTTCAGAGACTAGGACATGGAGCAATGGACTCAAACTACAAGAAAAGAGATTCCACCTAAACATTAGGAAGAACTTCCTGACAGTAAGAGCTGTTCAGCAGTGGAACACACTGCCTCAGAGTGTGGTGGAGTATCTTTCTTTGGAGGTTTTTAATGAGAGACTGGATGGCCATCTGTTGGGCATGCTTTGATTGGGTATTCCTTCATGGCATGGGGTTGGACACATGTCCCATGTGGTCTCTTCAAACTTTATGATACTACAATTCTATTGTCTCTTTTTTGGAAGAAAGGCAGGGTAGGTGTTTAAGTAATTCCTCAGTATCCTTGTCACTTATTTGGCTGAGCTATGAGGCAGAACACTGGGCTCCTTAGGTCTTTGCTTTAATCCAGCAGGACTCTCCTTAGGTTTTCATTCTCTGTTCAGTGAGCTTTGGAGTCATATGTAAGGATATCAAATGCTTTGAAGGATTGCGCTGAGATCTACCTCCTAGGCCAATGTTTTTGGTCCCCACCCCAAAAAATACAGTAGAAATAAAGACATGTGTATGCAGGTACAGACGCAGACACTGAATGACATCCATGCCACTCACACTTTGGCTGAAATGTGGAAGAAGACAACTGCCATGTGAACTCAAATCCTTTCTCTTCCAGCATGTTCTTTTAGAGAGGAAATTAGGAAGGGGGCATGCAAGCCCCATCCTTCTGACAATCTAGATCCCTATTCCTCCTTTGTAAAAGAAAACTGAAGGTGTGGGAGGACAATCTTCTTTATTTCAGATTTACCTGTCCTAACAACAGCTTTTTGAGCTTGGCTTCTGCTTCCTATGCTCATGAGCCATGTCCTTTTCCATGTCCCTTTAACAGATGGCATGTCCTTCCAACTGGCACTCTATATGCTGGCATTTCCTAGGACTCATTCCCAGCCACAACACATTGGGCCCCTTGCCCATCCCCAGCTTTTGTAAATTTGGGGTCATAAAAGCAAAACTTAAAAAAAAAAAGACACCTCCCATTAGCAAGTAATGGAATCTTTGCACTGCCCATCTGCTGTCTGACTGTGCTGAACATCAAAACCTTCAGCCATATCACAACCAGTGCAGGTTATGAGGTTCGGGGCTTGGTTGGCATGTTGCTTGTAATTCTGGGCCAGCTGCTTCATGTGTACTTTGGCCTGTGTTGTATGAGAAACTGCCGTGGGATGCATTCTGATCCTACCAGTAGGTCTCTCTCTGTTTGTACATGAAAGACCAGGCTGGGCCAGGGGGTGTGAGGCTTAGAGGATTTCTGACAGCTGAAAAACATGAAGCTGGTATGAAAGATTTTAGCTTTTCAATCTGGAAAGTCAGTTTTTAGTGCCAGTGTGGTGTAGTGGTTTGGATATTGGACTGTGACTCTGGAGATTAGGGTTCAAATACCTGCTCGGCCATGGAAACCCATTGGGTGACCTTGGATAAGTCATTGATAAGCTGGAGTGTGTCCAGAGGAAAGTGACCAAAATGATGAAAGGTCTTGAAGCCGTGACCTATGAGGAACAGCTTAGGGAGCTGGGTATGTTTAGCCTGGAAAAGAGAAGGTTAAGAGGTGACACGGTAGCCATGTTTACTATTTGAAGGGATGTCATGCTGAGCATGGAGCAAGCTTGTTTTCTGCTGCTCCAGAGACTAGGACACAGAGCAGTGGACTCAAACTCAGGAAAAGAGATTCTATCTAAATATTAGGAAGAACCTCCTGATGGTAAGAGCTGTTCAACAGTGGAACACACTGCCTTGGAGTGTGGCGGCATCTCCATCTTTGGAAGTTTTTAAACAGAGGCTGGATGGCCATCTGTTGAGAATGCTTTGATTGTGATGTCCGAGAAAGCACTTTGCTGGTAAAGTCTGGGAAGGTGGCTAGCTGTTAATGAGCACACCATAATGCAAACACAGTCAAGCAAAGATTTAGTCAGTAACACAGTCCAGAAAGTCAAGGGCATACAGCAGGCAGCGCGGGTCTAAACAAGTCCATGAGTCAGTAGGAAACAGGCAGCAGAGTAATCAGGAACAATCTGAGGTCGAGGCCTGAGTAAAGGCATTACTAGTCACGGCAGCAGAGTAATCAGGAACAGTCCGAGGTCAAGACATGAGTCGAGACAGCAAGGATCAAGGCAACGAAGTCAGGCGGAAGCTTTCTCCAGGAAGATCAGTTGATCTCTGACAAAGCCTCCATCATTTCCCAAGCATATATATAGCAATTAAGGCTTTGTCAGGTGTTTCTTGATGAGCAGGTTTTTCTCATAAAGTCTCAGAGATTTCCTTCAGGCTTCCTTTTGAGCTTGCTGCTGGGTGTATGATGGTGGAGGTAAGTCTGTCTCTTCTTCTTCATCCTTATCTGAATTGGCAGGACTCTCTGCTGGGACTGATGCCAACCCACTTGGACCAGGCTCTTCCTCTGTTTGAGCCTCCAGATTGTCAGGGTTCGTTGCTGGCACAAGTGTAGATAAACATGTGCCAGGGTCCATAGGGCCATTCCCTGCCATGTCCTCCTCCTCCTCTGATTTCACACCCTCATCAGACCCAAGGAGCATGACAGGTGAAGGCAATGGCAAACCCCCTCTGAACAAATCTTGCCAAAAAACCCCATGATAGATTTGCCTCAGGGTCACCATAAGTCAGAAATGACTTGAAGGCACACAACATCAACAGCAAACTGGAAATAGATGGATGTGGGAGAAGCTTAGAGTCTCTAAAGAATTTACACCAAAGATTAGAAGTCCAACAAGTTTCATATGTTATTTTTGTAGAGTAGCCTTATATGAGAGGCCAGTGTTGTTATTCACCATGGTGCAAATGTGGGACTGTGGCTAAAAGTCTCATAGCTTGCTTAAGGCCACTTAGCAAGTTTGTGACAATGGAGGAGGTCAGAGCTAGAGACTTGCATCAAGAGTGGGCATGTTTGGAGGGACAGGGGGCCCCTTTTGCACCTCCTGGCTACATGTGGGCTACATGGGGACTGAAAGTGATCTCCTGATGACTTTTTCACAAGATTTTTTGCTATGTTTTGGAGATTGAAAGGACGTTTAGGGGCAAAAAAAACCCCCAAACCCTAGAGGTGATTTTCAGCCCCCAGAAAGCATTTTTCTGCCATGTTAGGGTAGAAATGGTTTTCGAGGGATTGGGAAGATATAAGGGATAGATGAGATTTCCACCCACCCGCCCAAGGCGCATAATGCTTGTGGGTCTCATGATTCCCACCTCAATTTACATTAACTCTTTGCTGGCCAGCTGCTTCTTTTTTGTGTCAACTGTTAGTAACACCGCTCCTGTAGGGTCCTCACTACTAACCTAACACCAACTGGGAGAACTCTATTGAATTTAATTATTTTCTGAATGGTCTTATACAAACCACAATTGCATACAACTTCAGTACCAAGCTGCACTATAAATCAAGTGATCAAGTATGAGCTAAACTATAAATCAAGTACTATTTATACAATAACCATGTGTCACAAACATACATAGATTAAGTCACAATCACATATGGTAATGTTTTTGTCTTTTCCATATCAAATACAAGCCACACTATAAATCGAGGGCTAGCTAATTTTACATAGTCATGTGTCACAAACACGAATGGATTGAGAAGTAGTCACTTATGGTGATACTTTTTTAACTTATTACATACACAATGTTTTAATGAACATTTAGGAATACAAATCAAAACCACATGTTGTATAGTTATATAAACTGGTTCCCAACTTTATAAAGAATTCTCTTTAGCAAGCACTTTTGTGTCAGCCAGCTTGCTCTCCTAACTTGCAAAGCACAGTGGAAGTCTTGACCTGCCTTGGTGCATCAGGGGCACGAATAGAGTCTATGCCAGTGGTAGGGAATGTGTAGCTCTCCCAGTGATGTTGAACTGCAACTCTTATCAACCCTAGCCATTGATGAGGGATGATGCGACATTCAGTCCAGTAGCCTCTGAAAGGGCTGTTTCCCCAGCCTTGTTATAAGCCTTCTAGTCTGGCAATTTTTCTGTCTTCTGTCTGGTATCTGCCCACACCCAGGAGCTAATAAATGTCCTGTAGGAGCAACTGTTGGCATTGTGGGCTTGTCTGAATGCCCCAGCTATCCCAAGCACCTACACACTGCTGGACTGCATCCACCTCTTGGGTGGAGTGTGCCCAGTATTAGTATCCCATGCTTTCCACAAGACAAGGGGATCTCAGGCAGCATATATAGGATTGCCACGGAGGCGGGGGGCTGGAGGAAACTCCTGCACAACCCTACCCAAATCAATAGAAGCAGGTCATGAGCATAGACCTTTTCATTTCGATGTAGCTTGGTGCTGATAGGTTGATGGGGATGCCATTTGGAATTGGGCATGCTGCAGAAAACAGGCTCAGCCTTTATAGCACAAGAAAGAAGACAGGGGCTTTCCCCCTCCTGGATGTGGGGGCTTGGTGGCTGCTTTCCCCCCCAAATTTGGGTCCTCAAATGCTTCTGCAACCATCTATCTGGCTCAAGACATTTGGGGCAGTTTGATGAGTAAAACAAAAAAGCAGGTGGATAAATGCAGGCATGTGTAAACACCACTTGGGGATTTCCCTGCCTCCTTTATAAACCTCGCTTTCCTGGCCCTATGAGTGAGGTGGGGTTGGGTGACAGCTTTGGCCAGGAGCCAGCAGCAGATTGTATGTAGAAGTTGGGGGTGGAGATGGAAAAGAATGAGCTGTGTCTGGGGTAATAACATTTACTCAGCAGGGTGACGTTAGCCTGCCGCATGCTGATCAAATGCACTTGTCCCCAGTAGTGAAGACAAATGCCGGGAGCCAAGGATGTAAATGCATTAGCTTGCCCTCAGCTCTGGTTTGTCTGACTAAACATGTGTATGTGTATACATAGGCACACACACACATAGAGAGAGCAAGGATGAAAATAGCTGGAGATTAGGACAGAGGGAGAGATGATAGCAGCAGATTTTTCTTTGTTGCTTCACTGACCAAGAGATAATTTCAATCAGAAGGACACCGTTAGTCCATGTTTTCTTGTCAAAATACAAATACCCTTGAAATGGAAGCAGGAGATGTGCTCTTTATTGCCCTGCTACCCCCCTACCCAACTTTGCTAGGCAACTTTCCTAGGCAACTACAGTTGTCCCTCCGTATCCACAGATTTGGTATCCACGGATTTAAGTATTCACCGCTTGAAAATATTCTTTAAAAAATAATAATCCAAAAAGCAAACCTTGATTTTGCCATCTTATATAAGGGACACCATTTTGCTATGCCATTGCATATAATGGGACTTGAGTATTCATGGATTTTGGTATCCATGGGGGGTCCTGGAGCCAAACCCCAGTAAATATAAAGGGACAACTGTAGTTCCATTATCCAATGGCAACCAGGGCCAAGTTCCATGAGACTAATTTGCAGGAGGGTAGATTTTGGCTGCACATCAGGAGAAATGTTGCCATTGGATAATGGAACCAGTTGCCTAGGAATGTGCAGGGAGGGTTTCTTTTGGGCTGGGGGGGTCTTCATGCAAAAGCTGTACAGCCACCTGTTGGGGGTGCTGTAGCTCAGAATCTGTAAAAGTTCCTTTTCTTCTATCACAGCTCTCAGAACCTCCCAGACAGCTAAGCCAGTGGCTATATCTGTTGAGGGATTCTGGGAGTTGTAGTCCAAAAGAGGCCACTGTTTCTAGGCCCTGTTACCACTCTGGATTTTATGCAGAGAACAATTCCAAACCTTGGGTTTTAAGGACATGAACAGGGCCTTGTGAGATTAGACCAAAAGCCCATCTAGTTGGCCATCTCAATTCTTACTCTGACCTTTAGAAACCCCCAGAAGCAGAATGCAAAGGGAATAGCTTTGTCCATGCTTTTGGTCCCAGTATCTGGTACTCAGAGGTAAAGTGCCTCTCTCCTGTTAGTTGTTATGGCCAACAGCCATTGATGGGCCTCTCTTCTTCCTTCATGAATTTGTAAAATCCCCTTGGAAAGTTATTTAAGTGAGCCAGTGTGATGCAGTGGTTCAACCATTGCACTGGGACTTTGGAAGTCCAGATTCAAGTCCCTATTGAACTGTGAAACTTTCTTGGTGACGTTGTACCAGTCATCTTCTCTCAGCCTTGCCTACCTTATGATGGAGTCTCCTTCTTTGGAGGGTTTTAAACAGGCTGGAAGGCCATCTGTCGGGAGTGCTTTGATGGTGTATTCCTGCATGACAGGGAGTTGGACTAGATGGCCATTGTGGTCTCTTCCACTTCTATGATTCTATTATTCTACTTTTCTCAGAGAGTTGGATTGCAGCGGGTGGGTGGGATTTCCATCCAAATTGAGACTGAAAATGAAATTTTTGAACACAAATTTTAATAATAATAAATAATAATCCTTTGTAAAACATCTGTGACCCAGAAAGACAAGATTATTTGGGGGGTGAAAATTTGCTGGGATATTGTGTATACTTTTCTGGACTGGCAAAGACCTTTCAAACAGATTTGGGGTGATTGTCCTCAGGCACAACAGTTGTGAGGGAACTAAAAAGGATGTTGGACAAGACTAGCAGAATTTCTCAGGCAACTATTTTGTCACACATCACTTCTTATAATACTTGGCAGGATATTACCAATAAGGGTAGTTTCATAGAATCACAGAGTTGGAAGGAACTGCAAGGGCACTCTGATCCAGTCTCCTCCCATGCAGGAAATACACAACTAAAACTTTCCTGAAAGATGGCCACCCAGCCTCAATTTAAAAACCTCTAAAGAAGGAGATTCCACCATTCTCTGAGGTAGTCTATTCCTTTGTCAAACAATTCTTACCTTCAAGAAGTTCTTCCTAATATTTAGATGGAATCCCCCCCCCCACTTATAATTTGACTCTATTGGTTTGTCCTAGCCTCTGGAAAAGCGGGGGGGGGTGTTGTCCCATTGTTACCCTAAGAGGAGCCTCACCCATGATGCCAAAATCTCCTGTAATATTTGGGGGAATTATTAGCTCCAACAGGAAGCCTGCGAGAGGAGGGTAACTTAGGGGACCTTTTCACCTATGTTTACCAGTGCTAACTGTAGAGAGCAGTCCAGTTAAAGTAAAATAAAGTATATTTATTGGAATAATATAGACCAGTGGCTCTTAACCTTTTCTTTACCAGACCCCCTTTGAATATTTTTTTCTTGCCAGGGACCTCCAAGGCTTAACTCGAGATTTAAAACAACAAAACAATAATAATACAATTACACCATCCATTAAACCTTCCCTCAGAGGCACTGGAGGGGAGGGAAGACTTTTCTCCTGCTTCTTCCAGCAAGTTTGTGGGTGGAGCGGATTGGGTGGCAATGTGCAGGCCAAGCCATCCAGCCAGTCTTTGCCTTGGTTCCTGTCATGTGGCCACTCCACTGCAGGCAGGAGGTGGGCCTTCGTGGGCTTGAAAGGCAGCCTTCAAGCCTTCGTGGACCCCTTGTGAGGATGTTGCAGACCCCTGGGGGTCCACAGACCACAGGTTAATAACCACTGATTTAGACAAGTACACAAGAATATGCACTCTTACGAACCATACAAGGCTATTAGAAGAGAAAGCAGGAGGGATAGAAAGAGAGATCCAGGAAGTGGGTAATAGTTACTAGTCTTGAAGAGAAGAGTTCCGTGCAGCAAAGATATCAAACTGGCATCTGAGGGTGGCACAGAGAATCCGGCACAGAGTCAATGTTCATCTGTGGCACACTTTCCTGTAGTTGGGAGTGTGGTATTTATAACCAATTTCCTGTCTTGGAGGTGTGTGTTGGCTAAAACAATGGCTAGATAAGCTCTTCCACAGGAGAGGCAAAGGAAATCAAAGCTCAACTGATTGCTTTAGTTCCTGGAATGCTACCACGTTGATGCTTTGCAACAACCTTGTAAGGTTGGAACAGGAGGGGGTATGAGAAGGGATTTCCTTAGGCTATGGAATGGGGAAAGGTCACCGGTTTGCATGATTGAATTATAGCTTGAGGTGCTCAGGGCTAGGAGAAAGGATTAGCATATACCCCTTAACTACTGGGTTGTTAGCATAACCCATTACCTGTAGGGGCTTTCCACTTAATCCTAACTGAGCTTCCCCACCATTATATTTATAGACACAGCTCAGGCCATTGTGACCTTTGACTTGGATGGGAGACGGTCAACAAATACTAGAAGCTGTAGGCTCTGTTTTAGAGGAAGGAACTGGCAAAACCACCTCTGAGTATTCCTTGCCTAAGAAAATGCTATGAAATTCATGGGGTTGCCATAAATCTACAGGCGAATTGTAGGCACACACACAGAGAGAGCTAGGACAGTTTTCACATTCTTAGGTATATGGTGCCTGTGTTGATCACAGAGTCTTTGCATTTGCCCATCTTCATAGGCTTAGGGCACCGTCTCTTCTCTTGGTAGTTGTTTCCAAGGGCCAAACTAAATAAGAGGATAGAAATGCAGGGCATTTCTTAAAAAATTTACAAACAGTAACCACAGAGGAGGCGGCATCAATCCAATTCGGGGTCCCTATGTCTGAGTTCAGCCTAAGGGAGCATAACTGAAACAGCTGCACAGCGCTTCCTTGTTTACTCTTGCCTCCACTCTTCCCCCGTGTTGACTTACCCTCACTGAGCACAATGACCACCACTATGTTGACATTGTTGTTAAATATCAGCCAGAGATGAGTGTCTGCCTAAAATACAGCTGGACTCAAGGATATTGATGTCAGGATTATAGAACATGCAGTGTGATAAATTTATGCTGTAAAGAGCAAAGTGTAACATAACAGCCTACAAGGGCCAGCAGTGAGAGCAAACTGCAGCTGGTCTGTGTATCTAGATTAGAGGCCTGAGAATGTAACCTTGAGGCAAGAACTAGCTTTCTAAAAGAATGTGGTTTAATCTTCATGAGAACGGAGTGTCTCTGTAAACTGTACTATTGAGTTATGCAATGTGACTTTGTATCCATTTGTGTGCTGTTCCAGGTCTTTGCAGTATCAGAACTGTTTTTCTGCTGAATGCTGAGAGGATGCTCTGTAACACTGTAAATATTTTAAATATGCTATAGTACAGACAAGTAGATTTAGACACAAGCCTGTGTCTGTGTATTTATTTTCTTCACCTGGATGATGAAAACTCTGCTAAAACTTTTTTGCTGCCTGGACCTCTTAACATGCAAGAGTTCCAGTGCGCTAACGTTGTGAGTTGAATTGTTCTGCCTATCTGGCTGCTTGTTAAGCTGTAAAAACTTGGGGAGGGGGGAGTTGACGAGTGGGTCTCCTCCATGTCCTTCAACGTTACCCATATGCTTCTCTCATTCCCAGGTCCGCAAGTATCTGCTGATGCTGGACATCCGCAAGGAGCATGTCAAGTTTTGGCGTCCCCAAGTGCTGTTGATGGTGCGAAATCCCCGGACTTCCCTGCAGCTCATCAGTTTCATTAATGACCTGAAGAAGAGCGGGTTGTATATCCTTGGTCATGTGGAACTGGACAGCTTGGGTAAGGGGGCAGCCAGAGCCAGAGGGCGAGACCAGCAGGGTCACTATAGTGAGGCAGCTAAAACAGCAGAAAGATGCCTGGCAAGAAGAGCTGTATCCCATCACAACTGGAGCTGCTTTCTGTTCTTCAGGGCAAGTTCATAACAGGATTAGCCAGGGCCCCTGGTTTATTTGGGATAAGACCATGCGCCAGTTTCTAGTTCCTACTTGCTCCTCCTTCCAGCAAGTTAAATATGTACAAGTTGAGTATAATTATTTAAAATCTGGAGAGAAATGGGGCCAGCTGTAGATCTTCTCTGGTTAAGAAGGCCTCAGATCAGCGAGTAATTCAAGAGCTGTGCAAGGACCTTGGAAAGCTGTTGCTAGTCAGAGCAAATTATACTGGGCTAGATGAGAAATAGTCCAACCAGGTATAAAGCCATGGGAAGAATCATCACTTGTCAACAACTCCAGTTCTGTCAAACTGACAAGCTATTTTGAAAAACCTGTTGTGCATTCTTTTCCTGCTCGGAGAACTCTGGACCATAGAAGCCAGTGTGGTAACCTGGATATATTGATCATGAGTGCTTCCTCTTGTCACAGCTGCTCCTGAAATAATCTAGAGTAGCTGGATTGATTTACCTGCTGTTTTGTGAATGTTCAGAAAGATAATCCAGATTTGAAGGTGGGCTGTATTGAGTCCTTGGCCATCCTCATAATTATGAGCCCGGGCTTGAAGACCTCAGCCTCGCTGTTCTGGTAAATCAGGAATCAGTTCCCCGGCACCCACCCACCCAACAACTGACCATCTTGCTCATATAATTTTACTCTGGTGCTGAGGATGCCTGGGAGGTCTCCCTTTTCATTTTGCACTGGCAAATTTTCCACACATTTATGTGCAGGGATGCCTGGGCACACCGGTTCTCATTACAGGTTGACCCCTGTATCCACATATTTGGTATCCACAGGTTCACTTATCCACATCCAAAAAAATATGTTCTCTCTAGGCATTTCTAGGTCCTCCTTTGTAATTCTATGGTCAACTTTTGACATTTGTCTCATTGAAAATAATAGGGTTCTCAATCATCCACATTTTCAGGTAACCATGTTGGGGGGGAGTCTTGGAACTTATTCCCCCACAGATCCGGAGGCTGACCTGTACTGCACAATCAGAAGAAAGTGTTCCCAAATTCATTTTCTTGAATTTAATCAGGACTCGCATATTTGCTCTGCCTAGTTGGCTGGGTTATGGTTTCTATGTCACTGAAGTGGTGAATCCTCACTGAGTAGGGATGTAAAGATTGATTGAAAATATTTGGGAAATGGTCAAATATTTTCTTGAGTGTTGTGAAAACATGATGAGAAAAATCCTGGACAGAGGGGAATTTTCTCAGTTTGAGACTTACTCTACACAATATTTGAACGTGACTATTTTGTACAGAAAGCAACATTTTGTGCAAAAAAATGCTGTAGTTGGGGACTCATTCTGCACAAAATTTGTATGTGGTTGCTTTGTGCAGCAAGGAGCATTGTCTACTCAAGAAATAACATTTTCTATGAAGAAAAGAATAGTTCTATGTAGAAATATTATTTTCTGTGCAAAAATATTATCCCTTATGCAGAAAATGTGGGGGGAGTGCGCAAAAATGCTATGTGCAGATTTTTCACAGAATAAGTCCTGAACTGCAGATTGTCTTTGACAACAGTACAGTTTTCAAAGACTTCCTTGCAGTGGGAAGAACATTGCTAAAATTACTCATTGCTTTCTTCGAGAAGAAAATTAGTGAACAAACCTTGCCAAGAAAACCCCTAGAGTCACCATAGGTTAGAAGAGACTTGAACATATCCAGAGGAGATCGACTAGGCTAGAGAAGGTTAAGCAGTGACATGATAGCCATTTTTAAATATTTGAAAGGATGCCATACTGAGGATAGAGCAAGCTTGTTTTCTGCAGCTCCAAAAGGAAAAGAGATTCCACCTAAACATTAGGAAGAACTTCCTGACAGTAAGAGCTGTTCAGCCGTGGAATACACTGCCTTGGAGTGTGGTGGAGTCTCCTTCTTTGGAGGTTTTTAAACAGTCTTGATGGCCATCTGTTGGGAATGCTTTGATTGCGTATTCCTGCATGGCAGGAGGTTGGACTAGATGGCCCTTGTGGTCTCTTCCAACTCTAGGATTCTACGAAGGTACACAAAAACATTGACAACGGTGCCCCTTGTAATCTGAAAGGTGGAAACACAATGCATGCAACATGCTTGGGGGTGAGAAATTCAAGCCACCTGGTTGAGATGCTTGTGGTAAGTTTTGACATTGGCCAGAGAGTCCCAGCTTAGACCTTTGTTTCTTTGCATTGGTTAGTTGCGTTGATTATCCAATGGGACAATTGCATGCAGGTAGGCTCCATCCTAAAGCATCCCTCCTTGCAGGACCAAGTGTTCACTTTTCTCAAACTCCCATCCTTTGTGCTGCAAATTGATTTCTCAGCTGCTTTTGTAAAGGCCACAGATGGGCCCCTCCCTGAGCCATTCTAGTTTCCATGGTGACTAATGGAATTTTTTTCCCCTGAAAAGGGGGGGGGGCATACAAAGAGAGGGATTGTTAATTTAATTTTTCAGCCATACCAAAAACTGAGAGAGATAGAGAAAAGATCAAGTCCAAGGGATTCTGTAATCCTGAGACAGAAGGCACCACAGGCTACAAGTTAAAAATCAGCCCTTCCGCAGGATTGAGGCCTTTGTGATGGAGGGGAAATAGGAGGTGAACTTGGGACAGTAGGGAAGCCATGGATAGATTTACATGAGACCATGAGAAGAGTCTTGTGACTAGATCAGACTAATGGCCCATCTAATCCAGTGTGCTGTTCACACAGTAGCCAACCAGGAGCCTCTGGGAAGCCCACCAACAGTACAGGAGGTTTGCAGCTCCTTCCTTCTCATGTTCCCCACCAACATATTATATACTATAGGTTACTTCTTCACCCATGAAACATGGGTCACCTATCGCCACCACCTATGACTCCTCGAACGCTTTCATCAGCGCTGTCTACGCACAATCCTAAGTATACACTGGACTGACTATGTGACGAATGTTGCTGTCCTTGAGCAAGCAGGGATCACCACCATTGAGGCCATGATATTGAGAACGCAGCTGCGCTGGGCAGGGCACGTTTCTAGGATGGAGGACCATCGCCTCCCAAAAATACTACTCTACGGTGAACTCGCCACGGGTCAGCGTAAGAGGGGCGCTCCAAAAAAGCGATACAAAGACTCCCTGAAACAACATCTCAGGCTCGGCCAAATAGATCACGAAGAGTGGTCCGCCCTAGCCTCACTTCGGGAGGCATGGAGACGCACTATCCACAATGCTGCAGCCTTATTTAAGAACTCACGCCGAACAAGTCTTGAAGAGAAACGACAACGCAGAAAGAATCACAACCCAAAAACATCACCCAAGGAGACCTTCTGCTGTGCTTTTTGCAACTGGACTTGTTTATCTCGGATGGGCCTTTTTAGTCATCAGCGCGCTTGCAGAAAGCATGGGATGAGTCCTTCCTGAATCTTCGTTTGCAAAGAAAAGCCAGAGAGACTTCTTCACCCCATTTGGGGAACTTCGTAGTGGTTTGAGGAATAGCAATTCCTGGCTGCAGCAAGACACAAGTCTAGCATCTAAAGGCTCTGAACTGATTAAGTCAGATGCATAGAAACATAGAGTTAGAAGGGGCCTCATGGGGCCATCAAGTCCATCCCCCTGCTCAATGCAGAATCTCCAGCTAGAGCATCCCCAACAGGGAGGTGTCCAGCTTCTTTTTGAAGACATCCAGAGAAGGAGACCTCACCACCTCTCTAGGCACTTGGTTCCATTGTTGGAACTGCTCTCACTGTCAAGAGATTCCTTCTAATATATTCAGTTGAAATTACCCTCCTGTAACTTCAAACTATTACACCCAGTTCTACCCTCTGAGGCAGCAGAGAACAAGCCAGAACCCTCCTTTGTGGCAGCCCTTGAGGTGTTTAAAGAGTGTGGTCATGTCACCCCTCAGTCTTCTCTTCATGCAGCTGAACATGCCCAGCTCCCTTAGCCACAAGTAGATTTGCACAGTCTTTTTGGCATAGTGGGGAAAAGTTACATTTTGGGAATCCCAACTATGAGGAGCAGCGCTTAGGGAGCTGGGTATGTTTAGCCTGGAGAAGATACAGCTTAATAGCAGTACATGCAAAAGGGATCTAGGAATCTTAGTGGATGACAAGCTGAGCATGGTTCAGCAGTGTGATACAGCAACTAAAAAAGCCAATGCGATTCTAGGCTGCATCAAAAGAAGTATAGTGTCTAAATCGAGAGAAGTAATAGTGCTACTTTGTTCTGCTTTAGTCAGACCTCACCTGGAATACTGTGTCCAGTTCTCGGCACCACAATTCCAGAAAGATATGGACAAGCTGGAATGTGTCCAGAGGAGGGTGACCAAAATGCTAGGAGGTCTGAAAGCCAAGCCCTATGAGGAGTGGCATAGGGAGCTGGGCATGTTTAGCCTAGCAAAGAGAAGGCTGAGAGGGGACATAATAGCCATGTTTAAATATTTGAAGGGATGTCATACTGAGGCTGGAGCAGGCTTGTTTTCTGCTGCGCCAGAGACTAGACATGGAGCAATGCGTTCAAATGATAGGAGAAGAGATTCCACCTAAACATTAGGAAGGCCTTCCTGATAGTAAGAGCTGTTCAGCAGTAGAGTGCACTGCTTTGGAGTGTGGTGGAATCTCCTTCTTTGGAGGTTTTTAAACAGACTGGATGGACATCTGTTGGGAATGCTTTGATTGGGTATTCCTGCACGGTAGGGGGTTGGACTGGATGGCCCTTGTGGTCTCTTCCAACTCTATGATTCTAACTCCGAACAATCCACCCAGACAGATTTCTGGGAGTTGTAGTCCAAAAAGGTAACGTTTCCAAGCTCTGCTTTTAGGACATTCAGTTGTAAACAGCAGAGAAGTGAACAAAATTGCAAAGCAGCAGAATCGTCCCTGGTTTACAACAAGAGTGGGGAATATGTGACACTCCAGATGGTGGACTGCAGTTCTCATCAATCCTAGCTGATAAGGATTGAGGGGAGTTGCAGTCTATCATCTGGAGTGGGCCACATGTTCCCCACCCCTGATTTAAGGCTGCTTTACATCTGCAAAGCAAAGCAGAGATTTATTAATTTAAGTATTTCTATCCTCTCCTCTATTGTGAAATCTCAGGTGGCATATAATTAAGACAATATAAATAGTTTCAAGCAATTGGAGATAAAAGCAAAATAATAATAATTCAAATAGGATAACAGCATATTAAACAAATCAGCAGGTTAAAACAGCAGAAAAGACAAAATAGTTAAAACCCTGTACATTTATGTTTAAAAACAAATAAGTCCCATGGGCTTTAATAAAAAATCAGGCTTTAATTTGGCACCAAAAAGAAACCCATGTTGGTGCCAACTGGATCTCCAAAAGAAGAACCTTCCATAAACAGTGTGTCATAGCAGAGAAGGCCCTCTCCCTTGAGAGATGGGACACGGAACAGGACCCCACTGGCAGGCCTAAGCTCTCAGGCTGATATATGTGGGGCTGTGCCCCATAGAACCATCTTGGTGTACTGGTTTGAGTGTTGGACTATGAGTCTGGAGAGCAGGGTTCAAATCCCTGTTTGCCCATGGAAACCCACTGGATGACCTTAGGCAACTCACTCTCTCAGCCTCAGAAGAAGGCAAAGGCAAACCCCCTCTGAACAAATCTTGCCAAGAACAGAGTCTGGATGGCCATTTGTCAGGAGTGCTTTGATTGTGTATTCCTGCATGTCAGGGGGTTGGACTAGATGCCCCTTGTGGTCTCTTCCAACTCTATGATTCTAAGAAAACCCTGTGACAGGGTTGCCTTAGGGTCACCATAAGTCAGAAATTACTTGAGGGCACACAACAACAAAGATTCCTTCAAGTATTGAGGTCCCAAGCTAAATTCAGACCAGAAGCAGATTGGCAGCCAGTGCAGCTCCTTTAAGACCGGTGTTACAAGTTGTCTGTGTGATCCTCTGATCAGCAATCTTGCTGCTTCAAGAAAAACTTCACATTGGATATATTCCAGTATAGTGGCAGGGGGATCTTCTACCCCAGCCCTGCCCCCATCTGTATCCCTTTACTGTGGGGTCTAGGACATTTTCAGTCTGGTCAGTTCAGAGGGGCCAGTTCAGTGTGGCCATTTCAGCGTGGCGCGATTCTGTTCGCGTATCAATTGATAATTCATCATTTTGTTTAAAAAAATGCAATAAAAACCATTTCTATTTGGTTGGGATTATCTTGCAAAACTATTTGAGTAAGGGTTAGGGTTATTATCAATTATCAATAATATCAATTGATAATAACCCTAACCCTTACCCAAATGATTTTGCAAGACAATCCCAACCAAACAGAAATGGTTTTGATTGCATTTTCTTGACAAAATGATCAATTATCAATTGATATGCGAACAGAATCGTGCCACGCTGAACTGGCCACTCTGAACTGGCCACACTGAAACGTCCCTTTCCAGTACTGCATCCTGTTTGTCCAAGAGCTAGCCTAGGTTCCCTTTCCTTTGCAATGGAGACTGCAGTCAGCTGATCCGCTCCTTCTCTTTCTCAGACTCCCTGCCTGCTGACCCTCTCGCAGACCAGTCGGACTCGTGGCTGCAGCTTGTGGACAGGCTAAACATCAAGGCTTTTGTCAACCTGACACTCTCCGATTCAGTGAGACATGGCACCCAGCAGCTGCTCTTCATCTCTGGCTTGGGTGAGTAGCCCTCCAGCATGGACCATAGATCTAGGGCAGTGTTTCTCAACCAAAGTTCCTTGGAACCCTAGGGTTCCCCAAGAAGTTGCTAGGGGTTCCTCAAGAGATTATAATTGTGGGGGAAAGCAATAGCAGTATATAGAACAATGTTTATGCAGGGGTTTCCTGAGACCTGAAAATTCTTTCAAGGGTTCCTCCAGGATAAAAAGTTTTAGAAAGGCTGATCTAGAGGTTTTTGAGGAGAGCCATAGCCCAGGCTCACACCTCTGTACCTGATTTCCTTGGCTAGAACATGTTCTAGCACAGAGAAGAGGGGAGAGACCAGACCACGTAGAGCTCGGCAGTGGACTGAATACTCTGTTTTTGATCCATGCTGGTTTAACATCTCTTCACTCCTACATCTACTATTCCATTTTATTTCTTCCTCATTCTGGGATGAAAAAACCCCAAATGGCAATTTGCATTCTTCATGTAATTTATCCCCACCCACACAAAGTGCATTTATGTACAAATTTTATCCAAAAATTTAGGCACTTCAACCTAAAATATACATTCTTATATGCATTTTGGTAAGTTTTTCAGTTGAAAACTGCATCATAAAATTCAGAGAAGTCCACAAAGCAAATAATGACCGCCTACCAAACTGCCTATTAATCCATTTTGCAAATCAAGCCAGTTTGTTTTAAAATGCCCATTGAAAGAAACTCTCCAGCATCCCTAGAGAGAGCACACAAATTGTATGCAGAAGATTGTTGAGTTATTCCTCAGCATCTTCCAGTTTAGAAAGAATTTTGGGTAGCTGAGCTAAAAAGGAACCCTCCCTCTCTGTGACTTGGGATGTGCTGAAGGTGACCTTTTTGGACTACAGTTCCCAGCATCTCCCAAATAGTATGACTCCTAGCCATGTTGGCTGGAGAATTCTGGGAGTTATAGTCCAAAAAGTTAGTGTTCTCAACATCTGCCACTGAAGAAGTGCCTTGTTAGACTCGGGAGATTTGGCAAGGTACATTTGGTTGATGTTCATCCCAGATTGTGGTTCAAGAAATGTGAAAGCCCAGGGAAAAAATGGAATAATGGAATAGTGTATGGGCAGGGGAGACATTTGTTTTCTGTTTTTTCCTAAAGCCATTTTTTCCAGAAAAATTGAAATATAGATTATAGAATCTTTTATTTCAAAATGATGGTTAAAGTATCTAAGATAAGGTGTTCCTATATTTACCAATCTCAGAGTATTTCTAAAAACTATGTAGCAGGTAGTCTTTATATACCAGTGGCTCTTAACTTGTGGTCTATGAACCCTGGGGGTGGGGGCACAATGTCCTCACAGGCGTCTGGGAAGACTTGAAGGCTGCTCAGCCCACATGACAGGAGCCAAGGCAAAGTCTGGCTGGCTTGGCCTGCACATTCCTGTTCAATCTACTCCAGTCACAAATTTACAGAAAGAAGCAGGAGAAAAGTCTTCCTTCCCCTTCAGGTGTTATATGCAGGACTCCCTGAGAGGGAGTTCTCCCACTATCAAAACATGGGGAGGTGAGTTGGAAGAGAGTGTGGAGAAGAGAGGAAAGAGAAAAAGGTAAACCTCAAAGTGCTGGCTTCTAAGAACAAAGGAGGAAACTTTAGACAGTCCCCTTTTCCCTAGAAACCCAATAGGAAAACATTAGGAAGTTACATCAACACATCCTATCTGGCTTGTCAGTTAATCCTTCAATAGCAACACATTTCCACTTATTGGATTGCAAACTATATATTCCAACAATTATTATTATTATTATTGTTAGGGTTTTAAATCTTGAGTTAAGTCTTGGGGGTCCATGGCAACAAAATATACCTAAAGGGAGTCCCTGGTAAAGAAAAGGTTAAGAGCAACTGCTATATACAGTTGCTCACATCATTGAAATTCCTGGTTGTCATTTTCTTTTCTCAGTGTGTGTTTTTTAATGGAAATGAGTGCTTTATGTCTCCTTAGCACTATGGAGGACTACAGGAGACAAAATAATTTGCCCTATTAATATTGATGGGTTTTTCTGTTTTTATTGGATTTTCTCCCTGCTCTTCATAAACTGGCAAAATGACAGAGGTTCCTTAGATTTCAAGTATTTCTTACAGCGGAGAAACTTGTAGCTCCATTTTGACAAAACATAAAATTTTTAAAAGTGCATTCAATATGTAATTATTATTGGAATAAGCTGCACCTTTAATATATCAAATGTGATAATTTTATGCCAGGCTAATTATACATTATGTATTTTATGTTCCTGAAGTAACAAAGTGACTTTCAAACTGAAAGAGGTGCTAATATTGCATTTTTTTCAATTTTTCCAAAAAATTATGGGAGGCTTTTCCCCCAGAAAAAAAATAGAAAGAAATGGGGCTTTTCCCCCTTTCCCGTGGCTTCAAAATGTCCAGAAATTTTACCTCTCTAGTTCTCTCTAGAGAGCACTGGTGGACATTAACAAAGGAGGAGGAGCCATACCTGAGGGATGTTTTGGTCTTCACCTTTCAGAAGCCCATGGCCAATGACCATGGGAAAGACTGAACATGGGCCATGCTGAATGGGGCTTCTTAGATGTCAAGATCAAAACCTCTGGAGAGTCAACACTGGTGTATTGAACTAGGTGGATCACAAGTCAGACAATGAAGAAAACTATGTTCCCAAACCTATGTTCCCAAACCTATAATCCTATAGGTTCACAAGTCAGACAATAATCCTATAGGATCACAAGTCAGACAACGAAGAAAACTATGTTCCCAATCCTATGTTCCCAAACCTATAATCCTAGCCAGCCTTTTCAGCTGCCATTTTAAGAGCTGCTGTTGGAGAAATTTGTCCACCAGCCCCCTTCTGGAGGCTACGTGGGGGCACCTGTCCACCAACACCCCACTCCAGTTTTGACAATCATATTTATTACGACTTGACTCAAGCAGCTCTCTCTCATCTCTCTTCCTCCCATGTAGGGGGCATGAGGCCTAACACCATTGCGTTAGGTTTCTACGATGACACAGCCTCACAAGACTTCCTGTCCCAACACCCAGCCTTTACCAGTGATGAGGCAGCCTGGCAGAATTTCCCCCCAGTGTGGGCTTCTGGGACCCAGAAGCGAGTCTCCTCCCACGAGTACGTAAGCATTATCGCCGATGCCGTGAAGATGCTCCGCAATGTTTTGCTGGCACGCTCCTTTGAGGAACTGAAGCTGCCTCAGGTGTCAGGATGGCGGGCCCAACCACTCATCGATGTCTGGCCCATCAACCTGCTGCGGCCAGACAGCGCCCGCTATGTGGACACCAGCAGCCTCTTCCTGCTGCAGATGGCCTGTGTCCTGGCCATGACTCGGACTTGGCGCCGGGCCCGCTTGCGTCTGTTCCTGTGTGTGGAAAGTGGCACCCACCCTGGTGGCCAAGAGGACAAACTGCGGCAGCTCCTAAAGGACTTGCGCATTCAGGCAGACATCCACACAGTTCTGTGGGACAGTGTGGTTGCCCTCCACTGGCACAATCGGCAACAGATTGCAGACAGCCATGCCGTCAACTTCCCTGGCAATGCTGCCTGCGTTTCAAATGAGTACCTGAGCGCTGTCAATCAGCTCATCCTGCAACAGGACTCCACCCCCACTGTCCGTTTCCTCTACCTGCCCCGTCCCCCTGCCGATACCAGCCTGTACCTCAGGTACTTGGAACAGCTCGAAGTCCTCACCCGTGGACTGGGTCCCACACTGCTGGTGCATGGGGTCAGTGCTGTGACCAGCACTGAACTGTAGGCCAGGGCCACCAGGTCTGTGAGTGTAATTGGTGGTTGGCTTGCCCTCACGCCCACTGTGGGCAAGGGCTTGGTGACTCACAGAGCACCAGACCAATGTGATGGGCCATGGAACCAAGGCTAGATCAACTCAAGACAGACTGTGGGGTTCACCTTTTGGTTTTGTCCAAATTGGTTCTGTTCACCTTGTCTTCCCTTTTTCCTCACCAAGTGGGTCCTTCCAGATCTCCCGAGAACAGGAGACTGGCTTGGTACCCACCAAAGACATACCAGCTGAGACATGGACTACCATCACTGTCTTCCTTTTGTATTGCCTTTTTGCACTCCAGCAAAAAAAAACACTATCTCAGGTATTTGGAGCTGGTCAGGGTTCTCATCCACTCCAATAGAGCTGGGCATAGCAAGGCCAGAAGATGCCCTACCCAGAGGTCCTTCAACTTGGGCCTTGACAGCAATGGAGGCTTTTTTGGGGTCAGTGGCCCAGGGAAACTCTGCAATAGCCACCTTCCTTTTGACACTTGTAGAGATGGGAGCAAAATTAAAGATGGCACTATAGGATCTCTGAGCAGGCTCTCTATGCTGACACTTGTGTGTTGATAATATGGTGATGTCCTTGACAGAGGGGATCGTGTGTGTGTGTGTGTGTGTGTGTGTGTGTGTGTGAGAGACAGTACAGCACATCAGCTGCAGCAATGTTGGAGTAGCTGCACTAAGGGGCAAAGAAAACTTCTTTGGAGGTCAAGTAGAAAGCAACCTTTCACCATAGTGCTTCACATGTGATAACCACAGCTTTCCAAGGGAGGCCAGCCACTCTGATATCCATCTCGCCCACCCATAAAAACCCAGAAATAACATCCAAAAATGTTGCAGCATTTCCCCAGAGTTTGAGAAAACAGAAAGTGTAATGACATTGTAGAGGTGCCAGGCAACAGGAGCCAGTCATGCCCATCTCCTCCCCCCCACCCCCACACGTACTGGAAAACTTCCAATCCATTGAACAGCTCACAACAGTCAGAAGAGTGTGCAACTGTTTTTAGGTCTTTGAAGGTGAATTCATCCCATTTCAGTCATGCTGAAAAAATGACTTCTGGCCAAGATCCCATATGCTTTTAGTATAGTGCGTATATACACCAGTGTTGTTACACTGGCTCCCACAGTTGTACAGCTAGTTTAGCAGTTGATGCCAAAGTCTTGAGCTCATCCGTTGTGCAGCAGCTGATTATCTCCCCACCTACCAAATCAAGAGAAGACTCTGTTTCCTTGTGGAACGACTGGCTATGCTAGAGATCTCACTTCTGCAATCTCTGAGAAAGGGCAACCTTTTGCATAACTATTTTTATACTAGTATAATGGCCCGACAGGACACAAGCTTCTGTCTTCATTGCCCCACACTTTGCACAGATCCTTATAGCAATAATGGCCAGTAGAAGAATTTGGTTCCCTAGAGTAGTACTTCTTAAGCTGTCTAATGTAGTGGACCAGAAATTTTTATTCTGGTGTGCGAAGGGCTGGAATACTGTGTCCAGTTCTGGGCACCACAATTCAAGAAGGATATTGAGAAGCTGAAACGTGTCTGGAGGAGGGTGACCAAAATGGTGGGAGGTCTGGAAGCCATGCCTTATGAGGAACAGCTTAGCGAGCTGGGTATGTTTAGCCAGGGGAAGAGAAGGCTAAGATGTGACCTGATAGCCATGTTTCAATATAGCAATAGAACATCTATATTTCTATACTGCTTATCAGTGCCAAAACACTCCCTAAGTGGTTTACAACGTGTTAGCTAATTGCCCCCAACAAGCTGGATACCTGTTTTACCGACCTACAGAAGGATAGAAGGCTGAGTGAACCTTGGAGGATCAAACTTGCAACGTTGTGGCTGCAGTACTGGCATTTAACCACTGCACCACCAGGGATTTGACATTTGAAGGGATGTCATACTGCGGATGGAGCGAGCCTGTTTTCTGCTGCTCCAGAGACTAGGACACAGAGCAGTGGACTCAAACTCCAGGAAGAGATTCCACCTAAACACAAGGAAGAACTTCCTGACAGTAAGAGCTGTTCAACAGTGGAATGCGCTGCCTGGGAGTGTGATGGAATCTCTTTCTTTGGAGGTTTTTAAATAAAGGCTGGATGGCTATCTGCCGGGAATACTTTGATTGGGTGTTCCTGCATGACAGGAGGTTGGATCAGACGGTCATTGTGGTCTCTTCCAACTCTATGATTCTATTATTCTAAGGATTGCATTTGTTCGCATTGGCTTTCTTTCTGGAAACTCAACATGCACCAGTAGCCAATGGTTCATAGACGGGCCCTGGTCTGCAGCCCTGCCCTCAAAGAAACATAAAAGCCCCACCCTAAAACCTTTAGCATTTAGTAGTAAATTTTCCTCCAGTCTCCTGTTATGGGGGGGGGGTTTGCCAGTTAACAACTTACTCCTTAGCAACCTGAGTTATCTCACACCACTTGCTGCATTAGTCATAGAAACATGGAGTTGGGAGAGACCCCAAGGGCCATCCAGTCCAACCCCATTCTGCCATGCAGGAACACACAATCAAAACACTCCCAACAGATGGCCATCCAGACTCTGTTTAAAACTTCCAGAGGAGACTCTGCCACTGTCGAACAGCTCTTATCATCAGGAAGTTCTTCTTAATCTTTAGTACCTCTATCTCCTTGTCTTTTCTTTTTCCAAATGTGTGTCATTGATTCCCTCCTCCCCATGAGTTATATAACCTCTATTTGCTGTGGTTTTGCATTCTGCCCTGCTGGTCCCCTCCCATTACAGAGTGCCACTCTAGGGAACTCTAGGTGGTTCCCTTCCTTGTGCTGGGGTGGTAAGCAAAGCCAGCCAAGACCAGCTCCACCCTTAGAGTGAGGTGACGTGTCCGTCTCAGGAAGTTGTGTAAGTGTTGCAAATTGTTCATTTTTAATGTATAATTATTTAGGGAAGTTGAGTGCCAGGGAAAGAGAGAGATGCTTTTATGGGGGTTTTGTCCTGTCTCATGTGCCAAAATAATCTGTCCAGAGTGTGAAGTCAAAGGCTTTCACGGCCGGCATCCATAGATTTTCCTTAGGTTTTTTCCAGGCTGTGAGGCCGTGTTCTGGAATAGTTCTATTCCAGAACATGGCCTCACAGCCCAGGAAAAAAAAACAAGGAAAATCTGTCCAGATTTTCATATCCTGCATACCTTGAGTCAGGTGAGTAGACAGAGGCGATTTGCTGATCTGCCTTAAACAGCAAAGTATCTTGGGATGTCCTTGCCCAGAAGTGTGCTAGGACCTGACCAGCCTCTCTCTGAGTGCCTGCTATCTTGCATGCGGCCTCCCAAGTAGTCCCACCTGTCTCGACATCTCTTTCTCCTTCACTAACTGAGCAGGGGCGAGGGGAGAAACTGCCAAGATTCAATTATGGGTATCATTGCTGGCTGCTCACATTGGCTCCCCCTGGGGCTGTCCTCTCCTCATCCAACTTGTCACTTTGTCTGACAGGCTGCCATTTGCTGTCAGACCGCAGTGACGTGCGCGCCTACCCACATATCACTGCAACCCTTCAATTCCCTCTCCTTTGCTGTTGCAGTCCTTCTCAAGGAGATATTTCACCACTTGAATGCCCAGCAAAGTGGCAGCTTGGGTTAAATCCCCCTGTGGAATGGAGTGCCCCATTGAGGGCAAGGTACAAATGCAAGGAAGGAGGAATGAAACCTCATTACTGTTCCCTTTAGCTGCATCATGCTGTGCACTGGAAGAATAAGGCTATGGAACTACCCTCTGGAATTGGAGGGTTGTCTTAATGCTAAAAATATAAAGAGAAGTGTAGAGTATCTCATACTTGATAAAAAAGAGTGTCTTGACACATCATCATCATCATTTATATACCACCTTTTCCCCAAAAGAGGACTCAGAGGTGGAACTTGGGGATGGAAATTGCTGCTTTGCCAGTGAAACAGTCTGTCTTGGATGGACAGTGGTAGACTCTGCTTTGTTGGAAGTCTTAAAACAGAGGTTGGATGGCCGTCAATCACAGACTTGGAAGGGATCCCAAGGGTCATCTAGTCTAGTCCCCTAACAGTGCAGGAATCCTCATCTGAAGCACCCCTGAGAGATGGTCGTGCACAATCTCCCAACAAAGGAGAGTCCACCACTTTCTGAAGTTCTACTGTCAAACAGCAATTACCATCAACAAGTTCCATCTTTGCAGCTGTGGCTCCCTTGTCAGCAAGTCAATGAATCCACCCTGGGTTTTAGTCCAGACTTTAAATGCTGATTTTCTTGTTAATATGTAGCAACCAGCCACTGCTACATACAGGTAAAGCAGCTCTGGAGAGGTGGCTGTATTTGGTCTGTTGGAGCAAAATCTGTGAAGTGCTGCTGATAAGAAGGTGAGGATTGTGTGATACAATTGGTACCCCTCACATCTCTCTCTTTCACACACAGACACACAGATCCATATCATCACAGCTTGGAACAGTTGGGGAGGTTGGATTGTATCTCCCAGAATCCTCCAGCAGCTGGGTGGATTTGGGGAGTGGTAGTCTCCAAAAGAATGGCAGTCCCCAAAAGTAATCTTTCCAAGTTCTGGTCGTCAAGGGAAAAGCTATACAGCAAATCAGTAACAGAGCAAATGCTTTGCATCCAAAAGGTCGTGAGTTTAATTCCTGTCATCTCTCAGTGGTGCTGGAAAAAACTTCAGCCTGAAAACCTGACAAGCTGCTGCTGCCATTCAGAGGTTATAGTACTGCATAGAATCATAGAATTGGAAGAGACCACAAGCGCCATCCAGTCCAGTCCCCTGCCATGCAGGAATACACAATCAAATCATTCCCGACAGACGGCTGCCATCCAGCCTCTGTTTAAAAACCTCCAAAGAAGGAGACTCCACTACACTCCCAGGCAGCGTATTCCACTTCTGAACAGCTCTTACTGTCAGGAAGTTCTTCCTAATGTTTAGGTGGAATTTGTTTTCTTGTAGTGCTGTACTTTAACTGTTGTAAGCCGCCCCAATTGTTTTTAACAGAGGGGCGGGGTAATAATAATAATGATGATGATGATGTTTGAACCCATTGCTCCATGTCCTAGTCTCTGGAACAGCAGAAAACAAGCTTGCTCCATCCTCAGTATGACATCCCTTCAAATATTTAAACATGGTTATCATGTCCCCTCTCAACCTTCTCTTCTCCAAACTAAACATGCCCAGCTCCCTAAGCCACGCCTCATAGGGCATGGCTTCCAGACCTCCCATCATCCTGGTCACCCTCCTCTGGACACGTTCCAGCTTCTCAATATCCTTCCTGAATTGTGGTGCCTAGAACTGGACACAGTAGTCAAGGTGAGGTCTGACCAAAGCAGAACAAAGTAGCACTATTACTTCCCTCAATCTAGACACTATACTCCTATTAATGCAGCAATCACATTGGCTTTTTTAGCTGTTGCATCACACTGCTGACTCATGTTCAGCTTGTGGTCCACTAAAACTCCTAGATCCTTTTCACATGTACTCCCATCAAGCCACATGTCCCCCATCCTATATCTGTGCATTTCATTTTTACTGCCCAAGTGCAGTATCCTACATTTCTCCCTGTTGAAATTCATTTTATTAGTTTTGGCCCAGCTTTCTAATCTGTTCAGGTTATTTTGGATTCTGATCCTGTCCTCTGGGGTATTAGCTACCCCTCCTAATTTGGTGTCATCTGCAAACTTGATAAGCATGCCCTCTACTCCCTCATCCAAGTCATTGATAAAGATATCAAATAGCACTGGGACACGACAGAACCCTGTGGCACCCCACTAGTCACTTCTCGCCAGGATAAAGAGGAGCCATTGTTGACTACCCTTTGGGTTTAGTCAGTCAATCAATTACAAATCAATAGTTTGATTTAATAGAAGGCAGCTTCTTGTGTTCCAGTATCTCTCCCATGATCGTCATGATGGTCATGATGATGAAGAACAAAAGTCACTCCAGTTTTGCTTGCAAAGAATGGGAGGGAACCAACTGGGCTCACTGACTGACTGCAGCTGAGGGGCCAAACAGGCTGAGAGGTTAGGTTGGAAATCAAAGATCTTGCCAGGTCACCTGTATCAGAGGGCATGTTTTAACCTTGGCTTAGTGTACCCAATGCCAGTACACCTTTCCCAGCTGCTTACTTTTGAAGGCAATGCATAGAAGCACAGAATCATAAATTTGTAGAGCAAGAAAAGAACCCAAGAGCCATCTAGTCCAATGCCCTGCCAGTACAGGAATCCAGCTCAACACAGTTGTTAACTGCTGCTGGGTTTCAAGACATTCTTACCCTCCTAACACCAAAATGCAAGTCTTCCCTCAATATATTTGTGTGGCAGGATGGGGGCGTGGTGGCAGAATATGTACAGTGGGCTGTTGGGATCCATGGAGGTTTGCTTCCGGGACCCTGTGCAGATCCAAAAAAAAAAAAAAAGAGTGGATGATCACATCCCATATTATTAAATGGCAGCAATGTGAACACGGATGTTTCAGCGTGTCCACATTCATTCACCTCACTGCCATTTTATAATAGGGGACATGACAATCTGTGGCTGGTTGAATTTGCAGATCCAGAAGGCCACTGTATTGCATTAATAGTGTATTGTTACTGCAGAACCACATCACTGTTGGTGCCATCTAGTGCTAAACAAAGTTGGAGTTAGGAAAAAAAATAATTTCTTGGGGCTCAGCTAGACGGAAGAATAAATAGCTTAAAAGTGCCTTACTTCCCTGTCAGTGGAGTGTTTATTAGTGCCCATGACTCATTCACAAGATCGCTGGCATGGAAAATTAGCCAAGTTTGTGGTTCACATGGAGCATGCCCCTGAGAAAAGATGGTGGCCGCCAGTGAATTGCTTACTGAAAACCTCCCTCCATCCCTCCCCTTTTTCGTTCTTAAATGACAGATGCCAAAGAGTGATTTTCCACTTAGAAAAAAAACCCCTTTTTTGTTTGTTCTGCTGCTTGAACAATCATTCACACGATCATTCACCGGAGGGGGGGGGGGAGAGAATGGTGGCTCCGGCCACTTCCTCCCTTGAAAGCCACCCCCACCAAGGTCTGACCAATCAGATTTGAGTTCTTTGATGTGCCCCTATTTGAACTGGTTGTTCAGACATGCAGTTATGTACATTTTCATGTAATTTTTTTTAAAAAAATGTGAGAAACAGTGAAAGCTGTTATCGCGATCTATTTGGAGTTTTCAGACCCCTCCTTCCCAATATAGTGAATCCTGGCAGGAGCTCATCTGAACAAAAGGTATTCTGCCTGCATTCTTTGTGGATTTTTTTTTTTTTTGGGGTGGGTCATCTATAACAACCCCTTGGACTACAGTTCCCTCCTTCCCTCCACCCCAACCAGCAGTAGCCATACCGGGTGGGGGTTTCTGAGTGTTGTAGTCCAAACATATCCATGTTTCTTTGTTCTGGTTTTTGTTGAATAGCATGGGAAAGCCTGCTTAGAGGGAGAGTAGTGGAATAGGAAGCCATCACCTACTATGCTTCCATTCCTGGTTGATTCTCTACCTTGACATCTCTCATGCACACCGCCAACTTCCATCTTCTCTCTCAGCTCCAGGACATTTATTTTCCCAGGCAGTGTGCCAGCTTCTGGGATTGATTTGAACAAGAGCCAAAACCCAACCCACCCTCCACTCTCTCTTTCCCACACCACCAATTGGTGGCTTTGATTCGAAAAGACTGATGGGGGGGAAGCAAAGGGCAAACATGCAGAGTCAGAGAGGGGGGGGTTTCCTAGCATGATGGAGCTGTGACCATCGGGAAGAGAGGGAAATACTGCAAAGCCAGCACATGAGCGGGAGGGGACTTTATGACCAGATATTCTGTTGTCATCTTATGTGTACGTACATGAGTTCCCTTATGGAAATAGCAGACATTTTTCTTTGGTGTGGAACAGCTTCATTCTGTTCAAGGTTATACAAGCAGATAAGTCATGTTATCTCATGATATATCCAAAGTCTGATAGCCCCAGTTTAGTCATCTTAGCTTCTACAGAAAGCTCAGCCTTGATTTGTTCTCAGAGCCATTCATTTGTTTTTTAATTAAAGCTACATAACATCGCCATTAAACACAGAGCACAGTGCATAAGTCCACATGCAAGAATTAAGGTACACAGCCCCAATATAGGATCTCAGCCTGTGAATCAGAATGTAGAGCTTAGAAAAAGTGGATTTTTAAAAGTGAAATTCCCAGGATCTCCAGCCAGCATGACTATTGGGAGTAATTTTGTCACTGCTCCAGTGACCCCATTATTATAGTTTGTTATTCTCTGCCTTCAAGTTCATTCCAACTTAAGGCAACCTTCTCATAGGTTTTTCTTGTTGTGTGCCTTCAAGTCATTTCTGACTTATGTTGACCCTAAGGCAAACATATCATGGGGTTCTCTTGGCAAGGTTTCTTGTTCCAAGTGGGTTTGCTTTTACCTCTCTCTGAGGCTGAGAATATGACTTCCCCAGGGTTACCCAGTATGTTTCCACAGTCAAACAAGGATCCAAACCCTAGTTTCCCAAAGAGTTTGACTCCAACACAGTAACCACTTCCAGAACACTGGCTTCTCATGCCTAATTATTCCATATGGATCCTAGAGAACTACATGTATTTAGTTTAAGACGGAGAAAACAAACATCCACAGACGACATGACCTTTCCCTCTCATTTTGCACCTCTATCTAAGGAACAGGTACCCCTCCTTCTTGATCTCTTTCAAGCTGAGGGCCAAAATCAACTTCAGAGAAGTCTTCAGGGAGCCACATTTCACTGGTGACCATAGGATTCTGGGAGTCTTAGATCTGAGAGCGATAGGCTAGCTTTGCTGTTGTTCCATGCCTTCTAGCCATTTCCAACTTATGGAGATCCCAAGGTGAACCTATCACAGAGTTTTCTTGGCAAGATTTCTGTAGACTAGCTAGGGAAGTGCAAAACAAAATACCAGGACCAAAAGTACCAGCCTGTTTTACCTTAAGGCTCTGACTGTGGCAGTAAAGAGGCCTTAAGAGAGCCATTGCAACCTTTTTAGACTGGGGGGAAATGCCATAAAAAAAATCTGGGAAGCTGCAAATATTGATGTCATGGAGAAGGGAGCATAGCCAACCGTGAAACTCCAGAGGGCCAGATTGGAGCCTCAGGAGGGTCCGGGCCTGAGGTCCCCACGACCACCACTGCCTTTGAGGGCTTGATCTGTCAGGAGACTGTCCCCTCCTCACATGTAGAGGTGGGTTTAGCCCAATGAGACCACTTGACATCCCTGAGGAAGTGGTGCTGGCATGGTGATGGGAATCAGGTGCCCGTGTTGAAGGGCCCTGTCACTTCAGCCAGCAATTTCCTCCTCCGATAGCCATCAGAGTGACACTATTCATTTTCCTATTGCATGCAGCTATATTGATTATGAGGAGAGGGAGGAAAGGGGACTGCCAGGATGGCAGATAAATATATTAGCTGCTGCCTGCCTGCTAGGCTGGGATGGACCTTTCACACTCGGCAGTGATGGATGGCTTCCTATTAGACCCAGAGCAGGTGGGAGAAGTGCAATGGTTTGGGCCGGGTTGGTGACAGCCGTGGGCCCAGGAGGGAAGGTGAGCTGTCATGGAGGTGCAGAGATACTGTATGTGGGCTTTAAAGGAGAAGAGAGCACTTGGCACCACCAAGTACATCCCATGCCAGCCCCATTGGCACCTGAAAGGAAGACACACCATAAGGATAATCATGTTGTTGTTGTTGTGTGCCTTCAAGTCATTTCCAACTTATGGTGTTCCCATCACGGGGTTTTCTTGGCAAAATTTGTTCAGAGGAGATTTTGCTTTCCTCTGAGGCTGAGAATGTGTGACTTGCCCAAGGCCACCCAGTGCCTCTTAACTTTTCCTTTACCAGAGATTCCTTTTAAATATCTTTTGTTGCCACAAACTCACAAGACTTCATTCAACATTTAAAGCAACAACAACAACAATAAATACAGTTACACCATCCATTAAACCTTCCCTCAGAGGCACTCGAGGGGGGAGGAAGACTTTTCTCCTGCTTCTTCCTGTAAGCTTGTGGCTGGAGCAGATTGAATGGCAATGCACAGGCCAAGCCAGCCAGCCTAACTGCCTTTGGCTTGGCTCCTGTCACATGGCCAATCCACTGCAGGGAAGAGGTGGGCTAAGCAACTTTCAAGCCTTTGTGGACCCCCTGTGAGGATATTGCAGACCCCTGGGAGTCCATGGACCCCAGATTAAGAACTACTGTCCCAGTGGGTTTCCATGGCCAAGTGGGGATTCGAACCCTGGTCTCCAGAGTTGTAGTCCAATGCTTAAACCACTACTCCACACTGGCTCTCAGGATAATGATGCTATAGTAATTATAAGGCTAACAGTGGTTACTAATCAGGGTGGATATGGGGGAGCATAAAAAAAAAACACCTCACTGGCAGAGGCTTTATTAACTGAAGCATACTAGTATTCTTTTTCTAGATCAGGGAGCTGGGTATGTTTAGCTTGGAAAAAAGACGGTTAAGAGGCGATATGATAGCCCTGTTTAAGTATTTGAAGGGGTGTCACGTTGAGGATGGAGCAGGCTTGTTTTCTGCTGCTCCAGAGACTGGAACACGGAGCAATGGGTGCAAGCTCCAGGAACAGAGATTCCACCTCAACATTAGGAGGAACTTTTTGACAGTAAGAGCTGTTCGGCAGTGGAACACACTCCCTCGGAGCATGGTGGGGTCTCCTTCCTTGGAGGTCTTTAAACAGAGGCTGGATGGCCATCTGTCAGGGATGCTTGGACTGTTATTTCCTGCATGGCATGGCAGGGGGTTGGACTGGATGGCCATCGTGGTCTCTTCCAACTCTACAATTCTATAATTCTATGAGATCAGGCATGGACAAAATGTGGGCCACAGGCCACATGTGGCACCCCAGGGCTGTTTTGGGGGGTCCAGGGCCCCATGTGGATCAAAAATATTTTTTGCAAAAAAAAAAATAAAAATTTTTATTTATTTATTTATTTGCCCCACAATGCTCCCAAATGTACTACAGTTGTCCCTCCATATCCATGGATTTGGTATCCATGAATATAAGTATTCACGGCTTGAAAATATTCTTTAAAAATAATAATCTAAAAGCAAACCTTGATTTTGCCATCTTATATAAGGGACACCATTTTGCTATGCCATTGCATATAATAGGACTTGAGTATTCACAGATTTTGGTATCAACTGGGGGTCCTGGAATCATACCCTGGCGAATATGAAGGGACAACTGTATAGGGGGTGTGAAGGACCTTTCACTATGTTTGGACCTTTCACCTTGAAATGCTCCAAAATGTCTGCTAGAAGGTGTAGGCTACATTTCTACCACATTGGGTGGCGTTCCCTGTGCCTACTTAGGCCCAATAGAGGCTGTTTTAAAACTCAAAAGAATAAAGGTTGGAATATTATAAGAAAGATTGAATGAACAATATATTATATTTTGATTCCAGGAGCCTATAGAAAGATTCAAGAAGATATAATATTTTAAAGTGGCAAAATATGTGACTGAAAAATAAATAGTTGCTCTTATAAATTAAGAACACAAAGTTTGGATGGGTATAGGGAAACAATGAACAAAAGACGGTAAATTTAAATAATTAAAGAAACTCCTTTGAGTAGGTATATCAGAGGAAGTCAATGAGAAGAAAGGAAGGATAAAGGTTGTTTGTGTATGCTGAGAACCTTATTAATGGAAGAGATCTATAATTTGTGTTAAACTGTATTATAGCATCTGATTGAAACTGTATTAAATTGATAAATAAATTATCAAAACCCAAAAGATAAAAAATGCTCCCATGCCCCCAGAGGCATTTGGGGACAATATTTTTTTTTTTGCAAGATCAGGTATGGCCCTCTAAGATCTTTAGGGGGCTAATGCAGCCCATTAGCCTTCCACAGTTGTCCACCCCTATTCTAGAATAAAAATTTAATGTGGTCATGATGGTGATGAAGATGATGATATTACTGTGGGCCATGTCAGGCCACTCAAATGCCATTCTGCTCCTAGCTCCATCCACCAACTTATGCTTGAGCCCACTCTTTTCATCAGCAAAATGTTGGCATGTATATGATTTGACACTGTGACTGCTATGAATTGGCAGAAGGACTTCTCTACCTGACCAGTTTTTGACATCAGAAGCCAAATCAGAGTGAGGTGCAATGCTTCCTGCCCTCCCTCATAGCTGACATCTCAGCTGGTGAGAATCAGGAAGCCCTCCAGATGTTGAACTGCAGTTCCCAGAATTCCTCAACATTGGCTATGATGGCTAGGGCTCATGGGACTTCAAGTGCAACATCTGCAGGATTCCCACTCCCATTTAAGAACATATGAAGAACCCTTCTGGATTAACCAAAGACTTGCCTAGTCCATCATTCTTTTCACCAGGTGTTTATGAGAAGGACTTGAGTGCAACACCTTCCACCAGCAATTAATAAGGAGAGGCTCGTTCCTTCTGTTACTGGAAATAATATATAGCCCTCCTGACAACCTCATCCTTCCTGAATTTGTCCAATCCCCTTCTAAAGCCATCCAGATTGGCAGCCATCTCTACAACTTGTGGCAGTAAATTCCACTGTTTAACTATGTAACTGTGTAGGAAAAGTCTTCCTTTTCTCTTCTGAATCTCCTGGCTTCAGTGGGCAACCCCAATGAGTTCTAATGTTAGGAGAGATGAATGGTAACAATCCATCATGCAGTTTATTTATATCCCACCTTTTCTCCAAGAATGGGATTAAAGGTAGCTTTCAGAATAAAAGAAATAGAAGTAAACTTGTTGTCGTTCCTTCAAGTCGTTTCTGACTTATGACAACACTATGGCAAACTTATCACAGGGTTTTCCTGGCAAGATTTGTTCAAAGAAGGTTTGCCTTTGCCTTCCTCTGAGGCTGAGACAGGTCCCGCCTACACGATTTAAATAATACGTACAACGTGCGGAAGTTCGCACTTCGGTACAAACGGCCGTTCGGACGCACACGAATGCAAAAGAGGGGGGGCGGTTTTCCACCCTGAAATGCGCACACGCGGCATTCAGGAGGGAAAGCGGATCACGAAGAGAAATCCGTACGCCGTTCGGATGGCTGACGGGTCTGTACGGTCCGTTCGCACACATACGAACAGGCAGGGTAATCTGATTGTCTGGCCGAGTAGAGGGGGCAGGGCTAGCACGGAGGGGAATTGGGAGTGGCTGCCATGTTGGTTTCCCGGCTAGCGAGCATCCGGTAAGTCTGTGAATTTATATGTTTATTTATTTTTATTTTATATTGTAAGTGTGGAAAACCAACTGTCCGCAAACCAGGAACCTTTAAAAAAAAAAGCGGTGGGAGATTTAAAACTGCCGCTTGGCTTGCTCCCTGCAGCCAGCTTTGGGAAGAGGGAGTCATACGGAGCTTAGGGGGCTTAAAAATCGTATAGCCGGTTCGTATGTATACGAACAACAGGCTGTTTGTATTTTTTGCCCCCCATACGGATTTTTTTATGATCGTATAGCCGCACCCACAGTATGACTTGCCCAAGGTAAAACTACATATAGCTAAAAAACACAAAAGGTCAAGGTTGTTTCAATTAAAACCATATAAAACATCAATTTAAAAGCATAGATTAAAAATCTCTGGCTTTTCTTCGCAAACGAAGATTCAGGAAGGACTCATCCCGCACTTTCTGCAAGCGCGCTGATGACTAAAATGGCCAATCCGAGATAGATTAAAAATAGCACCACACTAAAACAGAAAGTCTATTATATAAAATAATGGCAGTGGGGGCCAATCAATGCCTTTCAGCTTTTCTGATTTGGCAGAGACAGCCTCGATTAATTACCTGTCTTCCCACATTTTCAGCTGCTTTTAAAATGTCCCAGTTTCAATCTCCTCTCACTTTCCCCCTTTTCCTTACTTCAGTTGCTGCAAACTGACTCCAAAGTGCAAAAGTGGGTTGCACTTCAATCTGCACAGGCTAGAATTCTGCCTTAGGTGTCCTCTCTATTTGAAAATAGTTCTCTATTTGAAAAGCTGCCAGGGATGGCCTTCTTTTTTGAAGGTGTTCTCTGCTTGAAAAGGTGTGTCCAGTCTGATTTATAGAGAAAGAACCATAAGGAGGGAGATCATGGACCACCATCCAGTTAGCAGCCCCTGGACAGCACATTCAGCAGGAATGCCCATTGTTCTTAGATGCCTATGCTGGCTGGGGATGGTGGGAGTCATAGTCCAAAACATTTGGGGATATGTCATCACCTGGTCACAGTCATCATCACTTAGGGGAGATGTATTGTAATTCTGTTTAAATGATAAAACTAATTCCCACATTTACATCTTTACATATAAATTAGCAAGTGTTGTAGCATTCTGTGAATCAGAGTCATCTTTTGTCCTCTTTTTTAAGGGTGACTTGTATGTAGACAGAGTGAAAGGGCTTTGGCTTTGTGCAACTTCTGATTGCTATTTTGTATTTTGAAACAACTGGAATCTTTCATCCCTTTCTGCTTTAAACTAAGAGGTGGGGATAGTGACAGTGCTTGGAAGCCTGTTGGTGTCTTGTATGTGTACGTGCCTTCAAGTCACCTGTCCACTTATGGCAACTCCTTGAATTTCACTGGGTTTTCATAGGCAAGGAATCCTCAGAGGTAGTTTGCCATTGCCTTCCTCTGAAATATAGCCTACAGCCCTCGGTCTTCCTTGGCAGTCTGCTATCCAAGGACCAACCAGGGATGACCCTGCTTAGCTTCCAAGATCAGATGGGATCTGGCACCTGCAGGATGTTTTGGTCTTGTTAGTTTTACAGCTGCTTAATTTCCCCTAAGATAGCATCTGGGCATTTTTGTCTGATGCAGAACATCTGCATTCAGTTCAGGGTTGCAAAAACAGAGTTGCACATATGATGCCAGTCTACATGCAGATGCACATTGCACATGGATGTGCAATGCTCACACCAATGGATGTGTGTTGCATGTTGGGCATCAATGCATGTTGGGCATAGGTGTACATTTGGTTGAGCATAGGTGTACATTTGGTTGAGCATCCATTTGCACATTGTGTGTCTTGGTTCAGTTGTGCAATGTGGCCATTCAACACAAGGTTAGTGTAGCACCATTAGTGTATAAATCTGCACACTTGGGGGTTGTGTACATGAGAGGATATAATGCTGATTCCTGTGCATTATTGCAAATTCACAGCAGCATTCATATGTCTCCACAGTCTTTTTGCAAAATTGATAGTATGCAAAGCTATTCACGTTTGAAGTGCACACTCCTGCAAATCAAGATGGTGGCCAAGTAAATTAATGTGCTATTTTTTTTTCACACATTGTCACCACTGCACAGTATTTTTTTTAACTTTAAAGCAAAGGTGCACACGTGAGACTTTCTGCTTGAAAAAGCTATTTGGTCAGTTCGGAGCAGCAAAAAAGCACATGATTGGCAGCATGAAAATCCAAAATGGCGCTTCTGGCCACTTCCTTGCAAGCCCACCCCCCCGACCAATTAGCTGTTCCACTTTTGCTCCTCTCTGAGAATATGCAGCATCCCAAATCAATTGTCCATCCGTGGTTTTTTTTTCCAGGCTGTGAGGCTGTGTTCTGGAAGAGTTTCACCTGCATCTGTGGCTGGCATCTTCAGAGAATGGTTGTGTAGAGGTGTGTGTGGAGTTTATATGCTGTGAACCCCTGTTGGAGAGGATATGTAAATTTGTGTATTTAAATGGCTAGGTTCCAGGTGGAGATAAGCAATTTCCAGATTGGAAAGAATAAGGCAAATCACCACAGGATCTCATTCGGACAAAAGGTATTCCCTGAAAATTCTATTAGGATTATTTTCAGGAGATTTTCAGACAACACTGTTATAGTGTTACTATTCCACTTTATTTGCTATGGCTGCCTCCTGTTGAATCCTGGGATCTGGAGTTTAGGGAGGGGCATTTACAACTCTCAGCCAGAGATCTTAGGCCTCACTAAACTACAAACCTCAGAATTCCACAGGAGGAAGGCAGAGCAATTAAAGCGGAATAGTAACATTATAACAGTGTAGTCTGAAAATCTCCTCACTGTCTAGACAACCCCAGGGACTTCTGCCACTCATTCCCTGTGGGGGATCTTGGTCAGCATTTCCCCCATCGGCCACTGTCACTAATGCATCCTCAGGTTGTGCCCTGCCAGTCACTCTGGAATTGTGTCCACTCTTTGCAACAGTGCCTGCCCTGCTGCACTGAGTTTGGCATTCAGAAGGCCATGACAGAATTTTGCAGCATTGCAGGCGTAGGAGGGTGGCATCTCTGCCAGGGTGCAGGCAGTTAATTTTATTTACAAACAGGCCAACAGGCTGGCGCAGGGCAGATGAGTAATCAGAACTGGGGGCCCATAATGTTAATTATCACTACGTAATTAAAAGCACATAAAAAGCTTCACACTTCATTAAATTAACTTCCCAGGCTCAGCAGTCATAGGAGGTGGGCGTTTTTAACCCACAAGGCTCTGTGGCAAAAGGGGAAGGAACTGGTACCAGGAAAGATTATCAAGAGGCAATGGGAGAGTTGTCCCCAAATATCCAAAAGGGCTGTCTTGTTGGGATATATTGGGTTCATAATACTCCCAAATGCAGGATCTGACCCAATGGGTTCAAGTTGCAAGAATGGTTGATTTGGGGTTAAACTCTGCCTAGTGGTACAAGCTGTTTAATTGTGGAACAAACTGCCTCTGAAAGTATTAGATAACTCTCCACCATTAGGGATTTTTACAGAGCTTGACAAAGGTACTTCTTTTTTTTTAACCAGAAAAAGACTAAGGAGATTATCAGACGGAACCCTTGGGTTTGTTTCTGTCCCGCTACCCCCCCCCACCCGCCCCTTTCCCATTCCTGCTGCGGAATAAAGAAGAAACTTTCACACACTTACCTGTATTCTGCGACAGGAACAGGCTCCCCCTCCCTTCACTGCCTGGTTGTAAATGTGGCCGTTGCACCCAGACCTCCCGGTGATGTCACATTCAGTTGTCATCCTGGGAGCACAATGGGGCTCCTGTTCACTCACCCATCATTCCGTTATAATAACGGAACGGGCCTCTTATTCACGGATTTTTCCATGAATAAGAGGAAACAGTGGAGGAACAGGAGGAACCCAAGTCTAAACACAAAATTCATGTATGTTTCATATACACACCTTATATACATAGCCTGAAGATAATTTTATACACAATATTTTTAATAATTTTGTGCATGAAACAAAGTCTGTGTACACTGAACCACCAGAAAACAAAGGTGTCACTATCTCAGCCACCTATGTGGATGATTTTGGAATATTTTGGATTTTGGAATTCTGGATAAGGGAGACTCAACCTGTATCATTACATACCACAGTCAAAACCACCCATGCCATAGTATTTCTGACCTTTGTGTATGGTTGTGAAAGCTGGACAGTGAAGACAACTGAGAGGAAGAGAATCAAAGTGTTTGAAATGTGGGGCTGGAGAAGAGTTCTACAGATACCATGGACTGCTAAAAAGACAAAGAAATGGACCTTCAAACAAATCAAACCCGGACCCTCACTAGAAGCAATGATGACTAAACTGAGGCTGTTGTAATTGAACATAGCATGAGACAATGTGATTAATTGGAAAAGACAATTATGTTTGCTAAAGCTCAAAACAGATGGAGGCGGACTCATTTCCTTTGGCAGGGAGTTCCACAGTTGGGTGCTGCTACAGAGAAAGCCCTGTTGTGTGTACATACCACCCTAGCCTCGCTGGGTGTTGGGACACGCAACGGGGCTTCTGCTGAGGATCTCAGATTTTGAACAGATTCATATGGGAGGAAGCAGTCTTTCAGATAGCCTGACCCCAAGCTGTTTCATTGTCATGGCCTCATCCCATGGAATCCTGGCCTTTGTAGTTTGGTGAGGTCCTTAGAATTCTGTGCTAGAGAGTTTTAGTGCTGAAGTTCAGGGGAATAGGTTGGCAGTCCCTAACAGAGAAAATTCTAAGTACACCAAGCTGCAAATCCCAGGTTTCCATAGAATGGAGCCATGAAAGTGAAAGTGGTATGAAACTGCTGTATCTATGTAGTGTAGATACACTTTCTGATTTTAGTATAGCAGGTGCTTTCAGATACTCTCTGCCGTTCGTTTCAGGTCACTACTCTGGTGAAGAATTGTTCTTATAACAACTACCACCACCATCATCCAAATTTGTTTGTGTAATTTAAAGGTTGATAATCTGCCTTTAAGTGTACAAACTCAGAAGGGTGGTGATACACCTTGGAATTGCATCCAGATGAAAACATACACACACAAAAAACACACAGTAAAAACAATATTACAATGCAATTAACAGTTTAAATGAGATGTTAGCATTTACAGAAGAACTTCATTAGAATCCTAAATCAAAGATAGGCCAAAGTTCAAAGTTTAGAAATTGATTGAGGGACTAAATACTCTAAAGGCACCAGATCCCTGTCTGATCTTGGAAGCTAAGCAGGATCAGCCGTGGTTAGCACTTGGATGGGATACCATCAATGAAGACCATATACTGTCAGCTCTATTTCAGAGAAAGGAACTGGTAAAACCACCTCTGAGAATTCCTTGCCTAAGGAAACCCTATAAAAGTTATGGGGCCACCATAAGTTGACAGGCGACTTGAAGATACATACACATAGAAGATCTGACCTTGGTCTCTTTCCCCAAATGATGCAGGCTTGAACTTCCAGAACATGGAGAAAGGTGCCTTTTTGGACTGTCACTCCCAGAATCCCCCAGCCAGCTATGCTGAGAATAACAGTCCAAACAAAACAACCTTCCCCAATCCCAGAAGGACTGCCAAGGAATCCCAGGTGCTGTAGTCTCTATTTCAGAGGAAGGAACTAGCATAACCATCTCTGAGTATTCCTTGCGTAAGAAAACTGTATGAAATTCATGGGATCGCCATAAGTCGACAGGTGACTTGAAGGCACATACACACAGACATAGGCCTCTGAAGTTTGGTTGTCACCAGCCTTTCCAGCATTAAGGGTTGGGAAGGGGGTTGAAATTGGCCCCTAGGCCCTCCAGTGACCCACTACTGTTCCGGTTGATGTGGAATTCAAGTTCCCATGATCTCTAGTCAGCTTGGCTAGTGCTGAGGCCTGATGGACATGGAGGAACAAAGGCTGTGTGAAAGCAGCTTAATCTGAACTTTAGTGAGCATGCATAGAAACGTGGCTACATGGATAGAAAAAGCTTAAGCCCCCACCCACCCATTCCTATAATACACTTTCCTTCCATCTCTCTTCACAATTTGGTCTGTCCAGATATCTGGCATATGATGTTGAATGTGTTTGAATTGCAGCTATTCCATAATAAGTGCAACCAGATCCATTCTGAGATTAAACATTCCATTAAGCACCCTTATGTTTTAAAATAAAGGAACTGGTTATGGTCTGTTACTATTAACACAACTGCATTAAAAGGAAGTGTTTCATGAGAACAGGCTAAATGCACAAGGCAGGGAGAAAAGAGCCTTCTGCAAGGGGATTTCTAAAAGCAGGAACAGGGGATGCTCTAGCTATCATCCTGCCTATACCCCATAGTACAGGGGTGTTACAGCTACATAAAGGTCTTAACTAGGGGTTGCCAAATCTCAGTGTCTGGCCCTGAGTCTCCAATTTTCATGAGTCATTTCCAGGTAGAAGACAGGGGTGCAAATCCTCCAGTTTTTTGGGGGGGGGGGATCAGCTTCAGCCAATATGAAAAGACTGTGTGCAAATCTCCAGCTCAGCTACAATTTGGAAAGGCTTCATTGATTGATTGCTGCAGCTTGAAAAGACTCTCCTGTGGGTCTCTGGATTTACTTAGGTAGCTTCTTCCTTCCCTTGCAGTTGTAATGCCAGGGCTCACCCTCTGCTCTGCTTTCCATCTACATTCTAGCTAGAAGCTAGCAGGCTAGATTAAATGTTCCTTATCCCGTCTCCCTAAGTAGGTGAGAAGGAATAATCCTCATGTTTCACCTTGATCTGGGAACAGTCCCTTTAGTTAAGATTTAAAACTAGCTTACACTCTCTCTTCTTTGGAGGTTATCACAGAGGAATGCAAAAAGCATTCCTGTCCCATGATCTCCACTTCCGCCCCTGTCCCACCACAATCACCCTCCCCACCGCACTTACCTCATCTCCCATCAACAGGGCAGTCCAGGAGTGAATGGAGCTCTAACGGAGCTCCGCTCATTTCCTGGGTCAAAATCCTGGGTCAAAATCATGCCAAGACGCAAGTGTGGGAAATTCAAAAATAAAAATAAAAAGAACACAAAAAAGTGACAGCAAGCACAAAAACACACTTTAAAATAGTAACCCAGGGAGGATCATTAAAAGTGTGTCACATACCTGGATGTTCCGATCTTACCCGGATATGTTCTGGCAGGGACCTCCCATTGATGCAGGGATCTCGCCAGCGAAATGGGGCACCTTGTCGCACACAGGGAAGTCCGGGACAGAATCAGAACAGGGGGATCTATTGATGGCTTCTCCCATCAATAAAAAGCAGCGCCAGTGGAATGGGAGCAGAAAGGGTGCGTAATGAGGGGGGGATGTCGTCATCTGGTAAGGGAGCCCTTTTGCGATCTCCTGGTGCTGCTCTAATGCCACTTTTGACATGTCTGATAATCTCCTCTGTCTCTCTGAATGACAAGCTGTGAGCAACTACGGTTGGTATTTAATGTATAAGGTACTTCTCCATGGCAGGGGGTTGAACTAGATGGCCCTTGTAGTCTCTTCCAACTCCATGATTCTATGACTGCCAAGGAATCCCAGTTGTTGTAAGCTATATTTCAGAGGAAGGAAATGACAAAACTACCTCTGAGGATTCCTTGCCTAAGAAAACCCTATGATTTTCCTTGGTTTTTACCCGGGCTGTAAGGCCGTGTTCTGGAAGAGTTTACTTCTGATGTTTTGCTTGCATCTGTAGCTGGCATCTTCAGCCAGCCACAGATGCAGGCGAAACATCAGAAGTAAACTCTTCCAGAACACGGCCTCACAGCCCGGAAAAAAAACAAGGAAAATCTATGGATGCCAGCCGTGAAAGCCTTTGACTTCACATAAAACCCTATGAAATTTATGGGGTCACCATAAGGCAACAGGTAACCCGAAATCATGTGTGCACAAGTGGGCGCACACACACATCAAATCCCATGAGCCTGTCTTTGCAGTCTGAGGTGATTCAACCCAAACACACATGAATCTTCTGAAAGAGAAAACGGCTATTAACTGGGAGGTGTTCCTTTTCCTTGAAGGGATACAGAGGGGGTGCTGTCAGGGTTTGGAAATCAGTGAATGGAAGTAGAAAGGAGGGCATCTTAAGACAAGCTTGGCTTTCTTCACACTATAGTGCTATTATTCCACTTTTACAGCTGTGGTTCTATCCTGTGGAATCCTGGGGCTTCTAGTTTGGCGGAACTAGAGCTCTCTGGCTGAGAATTCTAAATTCCCCTCCCTACACTGCCAATCCCAGGACGCCATAGGACGGAATGCCGTTAAAATGGAACAATAGTGCTATAACTGTGTAGTGTGAACGGCCCCCTGGTGACAGCTATTTCACCTCTTTGTATTTTTCAGGGGGTGGGGAGCAGTGAATCAAATATAAAATGTTGTCAAATGTGACATTTTGATAGGAAGGGGATAACGCTTGGAACAATTACTTTTTGGAGCTACAGCACACAGAATGTCCATGCTGACCAGGGGATTCTGGGACCTGAAGTCCAAAACAACTACTTTTCCCACCTTTGAGAAGGGAGGTGATCAGATCCCAGTGCTATCCTGCCTCTTGATCTTTTCAGGATATATTTCATATGCTAGCTCAGGGGATTCTGAGATTTGTAGGCCAACGAGTAACTTTTCTGAGCTCTAGAAGAATGCCCTCTCTTGTCTCTTAACATTTTCAAGATGCAGTTAATGCCCTTACTGTAACCAAAAGTTCAGGATGGAGCAAGCTTGTTTTCTGCTGCTCCAGAGACTAGGGCATGGAGCAATGGGCACAAACTACAGGTAAAGAGATTCCACCTAAATATTAGGAAGAACTTCTTGATGGTAAGAACTGTCCGGCGGTGGAATGCACTGCCTCAGAGTGTGGTGGAGTCTCCTTCTTTGGAGGTTTGTACATATAGGCTGGATGGACGTCTATCGGGCATGCTTTGACTGTGTATTCCTGCATGGCAAGGGTTTGGACTAGATGGCCCTGGTGGTCTCTTCCAATTCTATGCTCATGCTGGCTCTTGAATTCTGGGAGTTTCTTTCCCCAAAGAAAGTAACCTTTTCAAGCTCTCTGAGAGCTGTTGGATCAGACCCCTCTACCGTCCTGTCTCTTGACACTTCCAGGAAGTAGTTAATGTGAATTTTGGCAGTGGGGAGGTGGGGGGGAGAACCTAGCTTGTGACTTCCCGCAGTCCCTACATTCACCCATCTGTTCTCCTCGGCACAGTCGCCAGACACTTTGCTAGTGACAGCTGGGAAGCAGCTCCTGTAGATGCCGCCATGCCTGACCCCGGTGCCCACAGCAGGTGGACTACTGGCCCGTTTTTTTTGCCCTGTGACAGCTGTAAATGGAGAGAGTTCACCCACGGTCACTGGGCACCAGCCTTCTCCTGGCACCGCTGTCTCCTGAGGTATCCAGGGAGAGCTCATCAACTATTGGACTGTCGTTCACCAAGCAAAGTCCCCCTCAGTTTTTCATGTGCTCCCAACCCATAAAAGTGGCTCTTCTCTGCTAGAGATACACTCTCCCCCTTGAGTTAGGCCCTGAAGTCTGACCTCCGTTTCACACAGCTCAAGGATTTTGCAGCTAAAGGTGTTTCCCAAGAAATACAATTTATATTTTTTATATATATTTCCATATTTCTATGCCACTTTTTAAGGGGAGAACCGTTCCAATGTGATTTTAAATACAGTTGTCCCTCTCCACATTCACGGATTTGGCATTCATGGTTTTAAGTATTCACGGCTTGAAAATATTCTTTAAACAATAATAATAATCCAAAAAGCAAATCTTGATTTTGCCATCTTATATAAGGGATACCATTTTGCTATGCCATTACATATAATGGGACTTGAGTATTCACGGATTTGGGTATTCACAGGGGGTCCTGGAACCAAACCTCAGCGAATGTGAAGGGACAACCGTATATGTTAAAAAAAAATGAAAACAGAAAACTAACATGCATTCTAAAAAAAAAAAAAAAGAACTCAAAAATATTCAGCTTTTAAACAGCAACTGAAATCCTTACAGAAACCAGCAACACAGTCATATAAAATCCGTTTAAATGGTTTAAGGGAAAAACAAAGCAACACCAGCAACAGAAACCACTAGAATGTAGGGATTCAGTTCAGCATCTCAATTAGAGCTCGGGAAAGTTATGTTTCCTGGACTACAATTTCCAGAACCTCAGCCAACATGAATGGTTAGCATTGCATTCTGGGAGTTGTAGTCCAAAAAAGGTACGTTCCCAAACTCTGCTGACAAGTACAGACAATAAAAGAGTCCACTTAGGGCTACATGTGCAAAAAAAGCCAACAACAACAACAACCATACTAACCCCATAGTTGTGGCATAGTTGCCATATGATGTTTACGATAATTCACATCTTCATTGGGGTTTCTGCAGGAAAACCTGGGTCTAAAAGATTCATGGTTTGCTCTGCATTTCAGGGGGAAACTCGGACTATTGGCTATGTGGCGACCGCAGATTGGCTTCGCTGTGAATCCAGGGCTTCAAGTGGACAGTACTCTGTTCTGGTGTTTTTTTAATTATTATTTTTCTATTGTGTGCTTATCCGTATAAGCGTATCTCTGTTTATCCAGTAATACAGTACAGTGGGACAACATATACGGTAGGACCCCTGCATCCATGGAATCAATATCCGTGGTTTCAGTTATCTGCGGGACACAAAACAGCACACCTACCATAGTCTTCCTAGAAAATGCCTAGAGAGGAATCCTCTTTAGATGTTTTCTAGGTCCTCCAAGGCAACTCGATGGTGTTTTAAATCAGAAGTCTTAAATCAGAAGTCCCATTATTTCTGATGCCTTATGAGGAGAGACTTAGGAAACAATGCCTTATGAGGAGAGACTTAGGGAGCTGGGTATGTTTAGCCTGGAAAAAAGACGGTTAAGAGGCGATAAGATAGCCCTGTTTAAGTATTTGAAGGGATGTCATGCTGAGGATGGAGCAGGCTTGTTTTCTGCTGCTCCAGAGATTGGAACACGGAGCAATGGGTGCAAGCTCCAGGAACAGAGATTCCACCTCAACATGAGGAGGAACTTTTTGACAGTAAGAGCTGTTCGGCAGTGGAACACACTCTCTCGAAGCGTGGTGGGGTCTCCTTCCTTAGAGGTCTTTAAACAGAGGCTGGATGGCCATCTGTCGGGGATGCTTTGATCAAGATTTCCTGCGTGGCAGGGGGGTTGGACTGGATGGCCCTCGTGGTCTCTTCCAACTCTTGTGGTCTCTTCCAACTCTGCAATTCTATGATTTTATGATTCTATTTTCAATGGTGTTTGCTGTTATCTGCAGTTTTGGGTATCTGCGGGGGGTGGAACCAATCTCCCATGGATACAGGGGTCCTACTGTATTTGAATGTATGAGCAAACAGGGGGAAAAAAGAACAACAGAGCAGTCCCAGTCATGGGGCCGGAAATAATGTGATGTTTGGGACACGTGATCAGTGTTGGACCAACCTTTTACATCACCACGAGTTTGCCTACGATTACAGTATGGCGGGATACTCCAGAAAAGCTCTGGTAAGTGTGTCATTTACAAGCATGCTGAGGATAAAAAACATCCATGGTGGCTATGAGGTAGGTTTGAGGTTTCCCGCCCATGTAGAAAAACCGTTAGAAAATGGTATCTATGAAGCCAAATAGAAATCCCTTGGATGGGAGTTTCACTGGTATAGGGCAACCATTGAAAAAGGCCCTGTCTCTAGTATGCCATCTTAGGCTCTGCCTCAGGCCTTTCCAACCTTCAAAAAAATGGCAAGAGCAGTTATATAATCTCTCTTTCACACATCACAGTTATAACACCCTTATACCACTTTAATTGCCATGGAATCCCTGGAATTTGTAGCTTCGTGAAATCTTTAGAATTCTCAGCCAGAGAACTCTAGTGTCTCATCAAACTACAAATCCTGGGATTCAGCTGGATGCAGCCATGGCAGATAAAGTCAAAGTTCTAGAACTGTGTAGAGTGAAGGATATTTTAGTTGGAAGAATAGTACAAAGTTCGGAGGGTGCACTGTTTGAGATTGAAGTGAGGGCCCTGTGTTGCATTTTTGAATGCTTCTCCAAGTTAAAAGCTAAGCATACAATGAATTTATCTGCACAGAAAAACTAGCATGCAAGGGGAAATGCTTAAAATAGCGTTTATTCTGGTATGCTAGCCATAGAATCATAGAATTGGAAGAGACCACAAGGGCCATCCAGTCTAACCCCCTGCCATGCAGGAATACACAATCAAATCATTCCCGACACCTCTGTTTAAAAACATCCAAAGAAGAAGACTCCACCACACTCCCAGGCAGTGCATTCCACTGCCAAACAGCTGTTACTGTCAGAAGTTCTTCCTTAAGTTTAGGTGGAATCTCTTTTCCTGGAGTTTGAACCCATTTGAACTCCATGTCCTTGTCTCTGGAGCAGCAGAAAACAAGCTTGCTCCATCCTCAGTATGACATCCTTTCAAATATTTAAACATGGCTCTAATGTCACCTCTTAAACATCTCGTCTCCAGGCTAAACATACCCAGCTCCCTAAGCTGTTCCTCATCGGGCATGGCTTCCACACCTCCCACTCTTTTGGTCACCCTTCTCTGGACAGGTCCCAGCTTGTCACAGTCTATTCTATGCAGGGTTTTTTTTAACCAGGCACATTCAGAATTGCAGTTGCCCATCTCCAGTCTGATATGGCATTGGCCAAAATGTTCCTCCAACAGATTGATCACCTTGCATGTAGACAGTTAGCTTGCCAGGGAAAAATACTCCTCTTGATGTGCTAGTTTTGTCCATGCAGGAGAAACACAGGGAAGCATTTGAAAATGAAGGAAACCACTAATACAAAAAATTACAATCTAGAATGCAACTATTGCAGCTGATACTTCATATTTTATTATCAATGTGCACTTGTCTGTGGGCCCTCCCACACACCGTGTAAGCAAAGTGGTGTGCATGCAGCCAGAAAGCTTTTGCAAAATTCATTTTGACTCCAGGAGAAAAGGGGATTGGAGCGTTATTAATCTTTCCCCACACACACACACCTCTTGCTTCCTGAAGTTTCAGGGTAACTTTATGGAATCGGTTTCCTGGGAGAGAGGGGATAATAATAGAATCATACCATCATAGAGTTGGAAGGGACCGCATCAAGTCCAACCCCCTCTCCGCCCCCACTCAATGCAGGATCTCCAGCTAAAGCATCTCTAGCAGGTAGATGTTGAGCCTCTTTTGGAAGACTTCCAGAGAAGGAGACCCCCATCCCCTCTCTAGATTATTGGTTCCAATGCTGAACTGCTCTTACCATCAAGAAGTTCCTTTTAATGTTCAATTGAAATCTAGTCTCCTGTAAATTCAAACCATTACACCTTGTCCTCCCCTCTGGGGCAGCAGAGAACAGGCTTGCCCCCTCCTCTCTGTGGCAGCCCTTCAGGTATTTTAAGAGGGTAATCATGTCACCCCCCTCAGTCTTCTCTTCACCAAGCTGAATACACCCAGCTCTTTCAACCTTTCCTCATATGTTCTTTTCTCCATATTCTTATCATCCTTGCTGTCCTTCCCTGAACCCACTTCATCTTGTTTATATCCTTCTTAAAATGAGGTGCCCAGAACTGAACACAGTATTCTATGTGAGACCTCACAAGGACAGATGATGAAGATGATGAGGATGATTTCATTTCTTACCTGCCTCTCCCCAAAGCTCGAGGTGGGGTACAACATGAATTAAAGTACAATATATAACTAAAACATAAAACCATTTAAACACATAGGATTAAAACAACCATTACATTAAAATAATCCATAAACCTAAAATACCACTTTAAAATTCATCGTTTAAAACCAACTGGGTAGGCCTGCCAGAAGAGATAGGTTTTTAATACTGTTTTCAATTCCAACAGTATGTTTAGCTATTGAATCTCTTCCGGCAGGTTATTCTACAGTCTAGGGGTGGTCGACGAAAAGCTCCTCTGGGTGATAGTTGCCAGTCTAGTCCTGGCCGGTTGAAATAAGTGTCCTCCAGGGGACCTGAGTGTATGGGGTGGCTTGTATGGGAGGAGGTGATCCTGCAGGTAACCTGGACCCAAACCAGGTAGGGCTTTAGAGGTACCATAATAACCAACACTTTGTACTTTGCCCGGAAATTAATGGGCAGCCAGTGGATGGGTTTAATATTGGTGTGATATGATCTATCCTGGATGTACCTGTAACAAATCTGGCTGCTGTATTTTGAACTAATTGGAGTTTCTGAACTTGGTACAGAGGTAGACCAATGTACAGGGCATTGCCGAAGTCCAACCATGAAGTTACCAGTGCGTACACTACCATCTTTAGGTCTTCCAGTTCTAGGAAGGGGCATAGCTGGCATATCAGCCATATAAGAATCCCAGGGTGATTTACCCCATTATAAGTGATAATTCTTTTTAGTGATGAGGATGATGACAAAAGGAAGAAGAGGAAGAAGAGGAAGAAGAGGAAGAGCACCAGCACCACCACTCTGCCATTTCAAGCTAAAACCAATGGCCAAGATCTGACATCTAGGTTACGTGGCATAAATTTCCACATGTGGAGTTATGTATTAATCATGCTACATAAGCCTTGAGTTGTATGGCACTGCTGCACAACTGACCCAAGACACCACATGCACAATTGAGTGCACAAGTCAATGTGCATCTAGGCACCATGGCCATCTGCGTGTGCCATGGCACAACTCCGCTTCCTCAACTTTGCATTGAACATGGACTTTCCTCATTGGACAAAAATGGCTTACAGGCATCTTCCGTAGGGAATGTATGCACTAATAGGATTCCAGCCAATGTGTTTCCTTGCACTCACTTCATGCAAATCAGTGCCGAAGACATGTATGTGTGAATTAAGCCTCGGCTGGGTATTTCCTGTATTGGCAGCAGGTTGGATGACATTTAGGTATCCCTTCCAGCTCTACACTTGTATGATCCTAAGCCAAATGGGTGTGCTTTCACCCATCTACCATTGAGCGGTATCTTAATTTCTGTATTCCCTTCCCTCTTCCTCCCTTTCCTGCCTTTCTCTCTCCTTCCCATCCATCCCCACATAAACAGCAGGATATTGGCTGATCCCATTACAATAACTGTCCCCATCCAGCATCTGTGGCACTTAAGCACTTGGCTTGGAAAACACTCAAGATTTTTTCTTTGCTCATAATTTTCTGGGTCACCTTGTTGAATGGCATGCTGTGCGCATGATGCTCCCCCCACCTGCATAACCACCCAAGGACCAAGGCTGAAGCTGCTGCCAAGAGGACTGGGATGATTCCTAGCCCATTGCCAGGAACATCCAGAGAGGGAGAACATGGAACAGCATCTAATGCATGGAAATTAACCCTCACATACCAGGAACATAACAAAACCTTCAAACCTCTGGGGGTGTTTTGTGAACCCAATGAAAATCCCACTATACTGAAGGTTAAGGTCAGGGTTTGGATTTCATGTATACTTCTTATCTTTCCTGAACCCAAAAAGAATCTCAGTATCTCCTGAACGGAGCAACACACAGAGCACATAATGTTTGCTTTACTACCACCTTCTTCTTCATTTTCAAATGGTTTCCTATGCGTTTTTTTTTAAAGCTCCCTGCATGTAGAAAAATAGCCTATCCAGAAGAGTATTTTTCCCTGAAATGTTGTCTGCATATGAGGCAATCTATTTTGATTCACCCCAAAACAACCTGGAACTGGTCCCTGATACATTTTTTTAAAAGTTGCACAATGAGAGGGGGGGACCAATATTCCAATATTTTTTGTTGTAGTCTTTTGGGTGGGTGTGTTTTGTTTTGGAGGCTAGAAAAGAATACCAGCATTTGGCAAACAGTAGCTGAAATCTGGCAAAATTGTTTACAGCTGTTCAGATGACAATGCTGTGAAATGCCTACCTTTAATTTTTAGTTCTGTGTGGATTCTTCCGTGAAACGGAATGTAAACACAGGGGGTTGGACTAGATGGGTCTTGTAGTCCCTTCCAACTCTATGGTTCTACTACTCTTGGGATTTCAAATGTGCCACCCTGGGGCGTGAGTGCCATTCCTAAAAAGCTATTCCTAAAACTGCTTCTGGACAGATGGCTTGGAGGTAGGCACGACCCAGCGTGGCGTATGGTTTTGAGCATTAAAATATGACTCTGGAGACCAGGATTCAAATCCCCACTTGGCCATGGAAACCGACTGGGTGACCTTGGGCAAGTCACACTCAGCCTCAGAGAAAGGCAAAGTCAAACCCCCTCTGAACAAATTTTGCTCAGAAAACCCTGTGATAGGTTTGCCTTAGGGTAGCCATAAACTAGAAATGACTTGAAGGCATACATACGGCAACAACAGGAGAAGACTTCTGCCCCACTCACAGCAGGCAGATATTCTCAAACACCATTAGACTCAGACCAGGGGTAGTGGTGGTTTGCTTTTTCTGTGCTGCTCACTTCACCCTTCTTCCCAAACTGGCGGTTGTCTTTGGTTATGTTGGATGATAATTCCCATTAGCCACAGTCAACATACCTGTTGGTTTAGTACAGACCAATTGCCAAAAGGATTTCAGAACCTTGGGAATATTTAACAAGTGAAGTTTTTCCTGATATAAAGAGGCCACAAGAGGAGAGCAGCCACAGAGAAGGCCTTCTCCCATGTCCAAACCAACCATACTTGTGAAGACAGAGAAAAGGGACATCCCTGAAGATCCTAAGGCTCAGCAGCCTCACATGGGAAGATACGGCCCTTGCATATTTCCTCTCCTTGTTTACTTTTGGCTTGCTAAAAGGGCCATCTTGCAGCCACTTACCGGCTACCCACCAAGGTGAACATCCTGCCATTATTCATTAATCATTGCCCTTGTGCCTACTCAGGTCCCCATCTGATGCCAGTTAGCAGCTCTACCACAGAGATACATCCTGCAGCCACTTGCTACAGCACCTCCTCATGCTCCCCTCCTATTATCTCAAGTGAACTTTTCCTTCAGTCCCCAAACTTCTAGCATTGCAGAGAGGGGGACACTGGAAATGGTTGACACCTAGATCTCTTCTATCTGCTGTGTTTGCATTCTCTTGGTCGCCTTGCCTGCTCCTTTTCTGCAGATGCCTAAACTGTATTTCTAAAGGCTCAACTGAAACATTAAGTTACTGCAGTGCTAGGAACTGAGGGGAAATTTTGTTTGGAGGGCAGAATTCTTATTGGGGGGCAATGCCCTCACCTTCCCCTGGTAGCTATGCTCCCTGTCGAGGTCCCCATGGAAGGAACACCTCCTGTAACACCATGATCACGTTGATTCCTCAAGTCTATCTCTCCCTCTCCCTCGCTGTTTTCTTTTTTCTCTGCCTACTGATTAATCTCTCTCCCTAATTTTACTGTAAATTCAGCCAGTGCAATGGAGCTGACTGTCAGTAAGTTCAGGACAGCTAACAAAGAAGTACCGGCATGTCTTTCCCCCAACAGATAACTAAGCTGGAGAAATCAAGAGGTGATACTGCTAGATGGAGCAAAGCTTGCTACTTACTGCTACTTAATGGCTGTGGGCTTGAAAAATTTATGGAGGTTGTTTTTCAGCAGCAGTGTCCATGGGTAGCTAAAGAGAACTCCTATGTTCAGTGGCCATCTATCTCCAAATATCAGATGCAGGAAAGGGACAAAAACAAGAGAAGGCCATCACCTTTGGGTAGCTCCACAGGCACCTGGTTGCCCCCTGTCAGAAACAGAATGCTTGTCTAGGACTGGAATCCCATGGGTGTCTTACAACTAAGTACCTACAGAGGTGGTTGGACACATTTGTCTCACACAGAACACCTGCGTTCAGTCCAAGGTTGTAATTCGAGGTTGTAGTGCATACAGTGTCATTATGCATTCAGATGTGCATGCACATAGATGCACATGGTATACACTTGTGCATGGATTAGCATTGGGATTTATACATTTGGGTGTGCATTCCATTGTGCACGATGTTCCATTCAATACCAGAGTCACATATAACAATCAATCAATCAGTAACTCCATATGCAGAGATTTATGCTATGTAATCCTCAAGTACAGCTAGAATCCCATTGGTGATTTACGCACATATAAGCTCCCCTGCGTTTGCAGTTGCACTTCGGTATTCAGTTCACAGTTGCATAAGCAGACTTGTAGTGGTATAACCATTACATGCCCAGCTGTGTATTCTTGGAGGGCATATATCTCTTCCCCAGTGCCTTCAATGTGCCACTTGATTCACTGGAATTGTGGAGACAGCCACTGTGCATCCCCTATTAGCCAGGACAATAGGAAGGCACATGGGCAGATATACCAGCATCTCCCAGTATGAGCCCAGTAGGGCTTTAAGATCATCTGGAGAAGTCCTTCTCTCTGTCCCACCACCTTCTCAGGCATGTTTGGTGGGAACAAGGGAGAGGGCTTTCTCGGTGGCTGCTCCCAAAGTTTGGAACACTCTCCCCAGATAGACCAGGATGGCCCTGTCTTTGCTTTCCTTCCAGCAGCAGGTTAAGATATTGTTATACTACCAGGTTTTTATGAAACAACACCAACAAGGGCTGGGCTAGTGAGGCTGTGTGAAGTGGCTTTTAAAATTTAAGAGTTTTTAAAAAGGTATTTTAATTTTTACTGTAATGCTTTTAACTTGTATGTTGTTTAATTCTTTTTTTAAATTTTATATTTATAATGTGATTTTAACTTTGTACTGTTTTTAGCTTGTATTGCTTTTATAATGATGTTACCTGCCTTGAGTCTCATTGGTGGGAGAAAGGTGGGATATTAATTAATACACTATTGGTTGCACAGCACTACTATTCAGCAGAAGAGTAGGGTTGTACATCACTCAACTACATGAGTTAGATTTATGCTATGCAAACATGAAGTAGGATCTCAGCTGTAGGTTCTCAGCCTTGAGCAAGGGAGGACAACTGTGGGAGACCCAGGGCCCAATTTCTCCCCTTTGTACCACTGTGCCCCCCCCAAAGTGCTCCCAAACACCTCTATCTTCATTGGAGTCCTTCTCAAAATGGCAACTGGAAGTGATGGCATGCCAATTCCTTTTGCCATTTTGACAAGGGCTGTGATGAAAATAGAGGTATTTGAGGTTTCTGAGAGGTTCTGTGTATGGCTGGGAGTGTTTATATATATTTGGGGGACTTCCCCCATGGTTTTCATGCCAATTTAAAAATAAATAAATAAATTTGGGGTTGAGGGACCGGCAGATAGCTTCAGGGGCCACATGTGATCCTTGGACTACACCTTGCTCACCTTAGGCTTAGGTGATTGAGGGTGCCATTGCATTCCAGTTGTGCCAGTGGATTTCCCATGGACAACATGGGTGCTTTGATTGTGTATTTCTGCAAGGCATGGGGTTGGACTGGATGGTCCTCTCGGTCTCTTCCAACTCTAGCATTCTATGAAGCGACTGGCTATCATTTGAACAGACCACTGGACTAGAAAGACCTCTGTTCTCTTCCCACAGATCTTTTCTGACCTTCGTATGATGTATGGACTCATCTTGCGCTCTTACACGTAACTTGATTACAAAAACATGTGGAAGTTTTGCTCCATGTCTGCAGAAGGGGAATTGGTGATGAGTGGCTGTGAAGGGCAAAGGAAGCCAGGAACGCCTTCAAAGAACGCTGCACATCAAAATGGCCACAGATAATAATTACATAATAATGGCTATTTATGATGATAGGGGTAAGAGATGGGAGTGAAATCGGGGTTGCTGGCTAGCCATGGTGGGGGTGATGAAAGCTTTCGGCCTTTCGATGCAGCAGAGGGAGATGAGAGAAATCCAACCCCCCAACTCCACACAGCCTGCGAGACAATAGCCGGCATTTGGCTATTTCTTCGGAAATTCACAGCATTCATTTCAGAGCAAATAAAAGCTGTCATTTCTGGAGAAATGATACCAATCGGGCCCTGAAAAAGGCAGCAAATTACACACCCGAAAATGCACTGCCGAGGGGGGGAGAGAGAAAATGCATATTAAAAACACAAAGAGGCACTTTGCCATCAGCCGCGCTTCCCCAATGATCTACAATAACCACACTTTACAGAATGCTGCATCTCCACCTCAGATTATTTTCACAAAGAGAGAGAAACAGAATGTGAGGGAGAAGAATACCCTACAAGAAGACTCTCAGGAACCTGGGGTCTCCTCCAGAGAACCCCACACCCCCTTGGAATGGTTTCTGGCAACCCAAGACCCTTTCGGAACCACCAATCCAGTTCCCTCTGGGGGTATGATTCCTGTCCTAACCAGATGGTGTTAACCATTCAGCTGGAGATACCTTTTTGCTTAGAGAAAATGAAGGCAGCCAGGCTGGGCTCTCAACAAGGGTCTGCATGAGCAAAGGAAGAAATTAGAGGGATTTCATTTTTTTTTAATGGGGTAGAGGAGGGGGGGAAGGAAAGTGAAGAAGTAAACAAGGGCTTGTCTAGATGAGAAGATTTGAAGTGCATCCACACTACACAAATAATCCAGTTTGAAACTGGATTATTTGCCATAGCTCCTTCCCATGGAATCATGGGATTTGTAGTTTGATGAGGCACCAGCACTCTTTGGCAGAGATGGGTAAAGAGCTTGTAAAACTACAAATCCCAGAATTCCATAGGAAGGAGCCATGACAAATAATCCAGTTTCAAACTGTACTATTTATATAGTGTGGATTAGGCCTATATAATATGGATTGCTACACATTAAAGCAAATTCCTAGCAGCATTCATTTGTCTCCATAGTCCTTTGGCAATATTGCTGGTATGCGAAGCTACCTGTGTCTGAAATGCATATGCAGCCATGCCTGCAAATCAAGATGATGGCCGAGTGTTAATTACTCACCTTATAATTCTCCACAAGTAGGCAGCAGATCTCCTCATGCAGCAATAGCAGAATGTGTAGGAGAACAGAAGTGTGTGAGTGTGTGTGAGAGAGGGGGGGGTATTGTATATACAAGGGGAAAACATGGATTGATGCTCACTAACGCCAATTCGAGGCAGCTCCAATTTGTCTTAATGTTTTTTTGGCAAGATCCGTTTTCGCTGTTTCAACGGGCATGCCTATGAATCAAGATGGTGGGTGCAAATGAATTACAGTACTCACATTTTTATTGTCACCAGTTGCCACCACCGAACACTTTTTTTTTTAAGGCACATCTAAGGTGAAAAAGTGTGATATTCTACCTAAATACAGTAAATCAAAAAAAGTAAAAAAGGTTGTTTCATCACTTCAGCACATGATCACTAAGGTGAAAATCCAACATGGCCATTCTGGGTGCTTGCCTTGTTAACAAGCTCTGCCCCCTGCGCACATCTGACCAATCAGCTTTCCACTTCCACTCTTATTGGGAATGCAAATGAATGTGAATTGGTTGTCCCAACAAGCGGGAATGAGCATTCCCTGTGGAGCTTTTTAAAAACTTCAGGAAAGGCCACAAAGGCTTTTCCTGCAGTTTCTTTTGGGGGGGGGTAGATTTGGCCCCGCTCCTTCCAAATACGGTAGATTAATATGGGATGGCATTTAGACAAATTGTATTCTCTTCAAATTCTATAAGGAGTATTTTCACCATTTAGACATCCCCAGAAGTGGGAGGACCTGCCATGCACCCCAAAGCTGCTGCCTCATGTATGGCCAACAACTTTATTTATTTATTTATTCATTCATTCAATGAAAGTTGATTGTGATTAGAAAATCGCCAAATATGGCGCTGCCGCCTCCCAGCACTTCCGCAACAGTATTGGCAGGGGAGAGCATCATCCGAAACAGACCCCCTGCCACGCAGCAGCCTCGCAACGGGGACGAGGCTGCTTCCGTTACAAAACCCCATCCGAAAAAGTCCTATGTTTCCACTTCCCTCAATAGTGGAATTACAGTGTTTTTAGATGCTAGACTGATAACGTCCTAAGAGATTATGATTTTATGAGAAAACTGTGTGTGTATATAAGGGCCTTCAAGTTGCCAGTCGACTTATGGTGACCCCATGAACTTCATAGGGTTTTCATAGTCAAGGAATACTCAAAGGTGGTTTTGCCAGTTCTTTCCTTTGAAATATAGCCTACAGCATCTGGTATAAATTGGTGGTCTCCCATCCAAGTACTAACCAGAGCTGACCCTGTTTAGCTTCTAAAATCAAAGGGGGGGTCTGGTGCCTTTGGGGTATTTAGGCTGACTTTAGGGTTTAAAAACTAACAGGTAACTATTAAAAACTATTGCTAAATGGAAAATAAAGTGACATAATTCATAGAGACTGGAGCAACGCCATCCAGCAGTCTGGTGGAAAAGCAGCCTCTGTGCAAGGTTGTGACTGCTAGTAACTTGAATCTTGCATTTCCATGCATGAGATCAGCAGGAGATTTAGTTGGGATACAGTTTAGAAGGCTCCATACAAGCGTTCACATGGCCCTGCATTGAGGTTCAAGCTGCTCTCCTTTAATCAGCCCAAATGGTTGCAAATGTTGAGCATTTATTTATTTGTTGTTTATTTATTACTCTACTGAGTATTGTGTGCCTAAGAAAACACTATGAAATTCATGGAGTTGCCATAAGTCAACAGGGGACTGGAAGGCACATACACACACATTACAGTATTTATATCCCTTCTTATATCCAAAGATCTCAGGGTGGTATGTAATGAAATCAATTCAAACAATTTGAAATAGATCAAGAAATAACATGAGTAAAATAATGGCGGGGGGCGGGGGACAATTCAATAAAGAAAGAAGTATTACTAGCAATATTAAGAGTATAGGGTTACAGAAGGAAGAGAAATATCTAGCTAAAATCCAAAGAGAATCGCAGAGACTCTGAAACAGTTCTTTTGGCTGGTTGGCCTGCACCATCAAAACAGCTGGGGTGATGCCATCTCACAAGTAGGGGATGTGTTTTATTCCCTTCCATAATCCATACTGTGGTGATCCTGGGCCCGGATATGCAACAAGGTAGTGTGGTCTGGTACAGTGGGAAGGAGGGAGAGAGGCGGAAAGGAACTGACGTCTGAATGGTGCAGTATTCTGTCTGAACAATGCACGACCCTCCTTTTCCAGAAGGCAGGAGGGGCATAGTTTGGACTCTACATCAGGCAACAAAATATTTTTGGCCATCCAGCCTCTGTTCAAAAACCTCCACTGAAGAAAACCAAGGAGACCTGGTGGCACAGTGGTTAAATGCTGTTATTGATAGAATCATAGAATCATAGAATTGTGGAGTTGGAAGAGACCACGAGGGCCATCCAGTCCAACCCCCTGCCACGCAGGAAATCTTGATCAAATCATCCCTGACAGATGGCCATCCAGCCTCTGTTTAAAGACCTCCAAGGAAGGAGACCCCACCACGCTCCGAGGGAGTGTGTTCCACTGCCGAACAGCTCTTACTGTCAAAAAGTTCCTCCTAGTGTTGAGGTGGAATCTCTGTTCCTGGAGCTTGCATCCATTTCTCCATGTTCTAGTCTCTGGAGCAGCAGAAAACAAGCCCACTCCATCCTCAGTGTGACACCCCTCCAAATACTTAAACAGGGCTATCATATCGCCTCTTCACCGTCTTTTTTCCAGGCTAAACATACCCAGCTCCCTAAGTCTCTCCTCATAAGGCATTGTTTCCAGACCTTTCACCATTTTAGTTGCCCTTCTCTGGACATGCTCCAGTTTGTCAATATCCTTTTTGATTGCAGCAACAAGATTGTGAGTTCAATCTTATGTGGCTCCAAGGTTGACTCAGCCTTCCATCCTTCCATAGGTCAGTAAAAAGAGTACTCTGCTTGTGGGGGCAATTAGCTTCCAGACCTCTCACCATTTTGGTTGCCCTTCTCTGGACACGTTCCAGCTTCTCAACATCCTTCTTGAATTGTGGTGCCCAGAACTGGACATAGTATTCCAGGTGAGGTCTGACCAAAGCAGAATACAGTGGCACTATTACTTCCCTTGATCTAGACACTATACACCTATTGATGCAGCCTAGAATTGCATTGCCTTTTTTAGCCGCTGCATCACACTGCTGACTCATGTTCAGCTTGTGGTCCACTAAGATTCCTAGATCCCTTTCACATGTACTGCCATCAAGCCAGGTAGCACACATTATATATCTGTGCATTTCATTTTTATTGCCCAAGTGAAGTATCCTACATTTCTCCCTGTTGACATTCATTTTGTTAGTTCTGGCCCAGCTTTCTAATCTGTTCAGGTCATTTTGGATTCTGATCCTGTCTTCTGGGGTATTGGCTACCCCTCCTAATTTGGTGTCACTTGCTAACTTGATAAGCATACCCTCTATTCCCTATTCCAAGTCATTGATAAAGATGTTGAATAGCACTGGGCCCAGGACAGAACCCTGTGGCACCCCCCTTTCACTTCTCTCCAGGATGAAGAGGAGCCATGGTGACTACCCTTTGGGTACAAAGAATATTGGACCCCTGAAGGAATATGTTGATATTCCTGGTTCACACATTCTGTTCAGGAAAACTCTCTCTGTCCTATCCTTTACTCCCACCATGTTCTGCAAGTTAATGACACCAGTAGCCATCCTTACAGGGTTATTGTAAGGGCTGCTGAGATAAAATGAGCAAAGAAATTTGAAAGTAGGGAAAGAGAAGCCCTTCAAATATTGCTGAATTGCAGTGCCCATCATCCTCACCACTGGTCATATTGGATGTGTCTGGATGACAGTTTTCTACCTCTGCTCCAAGGCATGGATCTTCAACTGGTAGTTGGGGACCCAATACTGGGATAAAGCCTGACTTAAGAAATGCTGCCCCCAATGGATGACTGGGTCAGAGCTTGGAAAAGTTCCTTTTTTGGACTATAACTCCCCAAATACTCCAGCCAGCATGATTTGGGGATTTGTAGTCCAAAAAAGTTACTTTTCCAAACTGTGGTTTAAACCAAAGGTGGGACTTGGATCTGAAATAGCTAAGGCCATATCCACACTACACAAGTAATCCAGTTTGGAACTGGGTTATTTGCCATGACTCCTTCCTATGGAATCCTGGGATTTGTAGTTTGGTGAGGCACCCGCACTCTTTGGCAGAGAAGGCTAAAGTCCTTGTAAAATTACAAATCCCAGAATTCCATAGGAAGAAGCCATGGCAAATAATCCAGTTTCAAGGTATTTTGTGTATTTTTATTTGTGTAGTGTGGATTTGACCTTTAGTCTCCTGTTGTAAAGATCTTTATACATGTTAGGTATAGAAGTAACGCTGAACAAGTCTTGAAGAGAAACGACAACGCAGAAAGAATCACAACCCGGAAACATCACCCAAGGAGACCTGGACTTGTTTATCTCAGATTGGCCTTTTTAGTCATCAGCACGCTTGCAGAAAGCGTGGGATGAGTCCTTCCTGAATCTTTGTTTGCGAAGAAAAGCCAGGGGGGGGGGGAATTCTCTGCATTGTACAATTGTGAGCTTTGCACCCACAGTGCAAAGGCTAGTTATGGCCACTAGCCAAGGGCCCTGTCACACTACACAATTAAAGCACTATGATTCCACTTTAAATGCCATGGCAACATCCACTGGAATCCTGGGATTAGAAGTTCAGGGAGGTACTAGAGCTCCCCTGACTGAGACTTCTAAGTCCCTCTCCTTACACTACAAACTCCAGGTTTCCATAGGATGAAACCATGGCAGTTAAAGTGGAATCACAGCACTATAAATGTGTTGTTTTAAAAGGTTTACCTCTCCTGTCATTTCAAACCAATTATTACCTCAGATCAATTCTGGCTTGGAAACCTTGTTCTTTGTTTCATGTTTTAAGCCTTCTGACAAAATTTTACTTTATTTGAGGATTTTTGTGTGTGTGTTTATGTGTTCTTCCTCCTACTTCATTTCTCTGTGACTTCAATTAGCTTAAGTAGGCTGATTAGTTTATTCAAAAGTGGACTAATTGAAGTCAAATGTTGCGCAAGCCAAGCAAATTAACAACATCAAATCAAACCCAAATACTGTTTCTACCGCTGGTAATTATTCTGGGCCAGTGGCACATTGGGCTTTGCTTTTTTCTTTCTTTTTTGTTCTGTTTTGTTTTGGCTTTTAAGACTGAGCCACATTATCGCTGGTAGCAGAACTTTTGAGACAAAAAGGGTGATGGAGAGGCATATCCAGAGGAGGGGTGGATGGAGAAGATCTGGAAATCATAGTGGTTTTCTGTGTCCATTCGCAACCATCATGTTCCCCTTTCTGCTGCTCTTTGTATCAGCACCATTTTCTCTGCCCTGAGGCATCCTAGCCATTCAGGGATCACACAGTGAGAGAGATGATGTCATATTCCTACATAGTCAATTGGATGTGGCTGGGCATTGTTGTTGTTGCTCTTTCACAGTCTACCAGATATTACTGCCTGGGGTTTTGGATCATCCCTGGTTTGCATTCTGTCCAGGAATCTAGGGAGATTATCAGACACATCCAAAAAGTACCTTATGAGAATGCCAGGATGATGTTCCTCTCTTGCAAACAGGACCCATTTTCACATGTCCTCGTGCTTGTCGCATTCTGCTCCTGTGTTTCATCAGTTAGTAAGGAAGCGCTTTTCATTGACGGGGAGCTCCCGTCAATGAAAAGCACTACCTTACTTACTGCTGAAGCACAGGAGCAGAATGCAACAAGCTCCTGTCATTGAAAAGCGCAACCTTACTAACTGCTGAAGCACAGGAGCAGAACACGATGAGCACAACATCGTGTGAAACCGGGTCCCATTCGCGAGATAGGAACATTGTCCTAGTGTTCTCGTAAAGTACTTTTTACTGTGTCTGATAATCTCCCATGACTCAGTGAGGTGTCATCACTCACTGAGTCATGGGATATTCCCAGCAATGTCCCTTTTTGTAATTGTGCTATTGTGAGCCTACCTATGGTGATTTCATTCAGATGCTTTGTTAGTCCAATCAGGGACAAGCTTTGGAGATCTTCAGACCTTTCTTCAAGAGGTGATATGCAACCTAATCAAGGCAAAGCAGGAGAGGTGAATATGTTTTTCCTTCTTTGAAATGGGTGACCTCCAGCATCTGGCCAGCTGAAATAGAGATGGGTTCCCTACTGCCCCTTGTTCTGCCAAGATGCCAAGGCTTCAAGAAACCCAATTTGATCAGTTCTTACCTCCTATTGTTCCCTCCAGACTGCCCCACAGAGGGTGGGTTGGTGGGAGAGGATGCCATTAATTTACCTGCCAATTTGTGTTGCCAGTTTGCCAAGGAGATAAAGCATTTGAGATGCTCCATTGTGTTCCCAAGAGCTCCCAGAAGGGAATGGCGCTTTTAAACACCATTTAATGGTAGGTTAGCTCTTTACAGGAAAACCTCTATTAGATCTCGGATTATTAATAGCCTATAAAATGTGTTTATGGAACAGCTGCTATGCAGAAAATATATCACAGGGCGCCTTGAGTTACTCCTGATGTGGCTGGGTATTTCGAAGGATGTGTCTGAGTTAATTAGGAGGAAAAGAAACTGATCCACCTTTACAGTTATGTTCCACTAGCCTCCTTCTGGGCTTCAGGGAACAGCTGACCCAAGCTTTTCTCTGGACTCCAGATTTGTTGTCATTTCCAATTTATGGCAATTCTAAGGCTAACCTATTACAGAATTTTCTTGGCAAGATGTGTTCAGAGAAGGTTGGCCTTTTGCCTTCCTCTGAGACTGAGAGAATGTGGCTTGCCCAGGGTCAGCCAGTGTGTTCCCATAGCCAAGCGGTCTCCAGAGTTATAGGTCCTGTCCAAACAGTGACAATAATCCACATGGAAATCGCATGGAAGGCGATCTGTCCAAAAGGACATTTGCATCAATACGTCTCATTCAGAAGGAGGGCAGCAAATCTCCTGTATAGCACCGAAGGGAAGCCTTCAGAGCTTTTCTCAGAGTTTTAAAAAGCTCCATAGGGAATGTGAATGTGCAATCATTTGGACACTGACATTCGCATTGCTGCAATGAGGCAGTATAAGCTGATTGGCCGGATGAGAATAGGGGCAGGGCTAGCAAACAGGGAAAGCACCTGCTGGTGCCATGTTGGATTTTCAGCTATGCAAGAGGTCTGTAAGTAAAAAAAAAAGGGGGGGCAATCTTTTACTCTCTTTTATTGTTTTCTTTCTTTTGTAAATACAAAGTATTGCTTGTATGCACCATGGTAAACTGTTTTGTTTTTTTTTAATTCAGCAATAACAGATTTAAAAGTGCGAGAAATTCACTCATGACCACCATCTTGGCTAGGGGACATGTGAAGTTTAGGTGGGCTCTATTGACCCTTAAGACAGGTCGCAGTGCTGCGAATTGCTACTTCTTTGGAGGAGACCATATTTTCCCCCTCATATAGACAGGACCATAGTCCAATGCTCAAACCACTACACCTTGCTGGCCATCCATGATCCAGAAGGTGGACATCCTTGTTTGCTTCTTTCTATACTATGTTCCTGTGTTTGTTCAGTGAACCCAGAAGGGCAGAACCAATGGTGGAATGACGATTGTTGAAAGTGGAGCCATCCATCATGACACTGACTAGACTCAAGCACCCCAAGTAGAATCCAAAAATGCAGACAACAGTGCTGATCTACCTCTCAATATATGAGCGATGGTGGCTGGTGGTCTCCATGTTAGGGAGCTGGTGAATCCACTCTGGATTTTAGTCTCTGAACTTTAAAGGACCTGTCCAAGGTTCTGAAATTGTTTTGCGGCCAGCTCCTTTAACCCACAAAAGTTTTACTGCCCAGCTGTCATGAAAGCCACCAGCTGTGGCTGAATGTCTATCCATACTACAATCTTTCTCCCTGCCCCCAGCAGATAGTGCAACTGGAATGCCTCCCATACCCACACACTACCTTTCCTGAGTGGTCCCCCTTGCCCCAAGTGTGTGAATGTGACCTCATCAGAGCAGGGACCTGTCCTCTTGCAAATTGCCATGCAAACTGATGGACAGAAAAAGAGATACCTTTCTTCTATTTGCATGGAGTCTTTGTGTGGCATGGCATTGATAGCTGCCTGCCGTCTGATGCAAAAAAGCAATTCTTCTTTTGCTGTTTCCCCTCCACAAAAATAAAAAGTGTAGTTCTCACACAGATAGAAAATCTTTGATGCTTGTTAATTTGGATGAAAGTAGACATGTCCACACTTGAGGACAGCATGGTATTATTCAAAGCAGTTTAGCTAGGCTGCATTGAGTATACAGCCTGCCTAATTACCAAGCTGTTGGAGAGAATTACTGTACTTTATTGGATTACAGTGTCCATACTGGCTAGGGGATTCTGGAAGCTATAGTCCAAAACTGTCTCTGAGATCCCACAGCAAGGTTCTATAGCATAAATCTCTACATGTGGAGTTACGTGTTGATTGTGTGGTACAACCCTTGTGTTGCATGGCAGCTGCCAAACGCACAACTGAATGCACAACCCAGTGCTCCTGTGCAACAGCCCTTCACATACAACTGTGCTTCTACAATCTAGAGTTGAACGTGGAGTGCTTCCACAAGGGAATGTCTAACTGCTTTCACAGGAAAACCTATTTGTAAGATACCAAGAAGATAAAACTGTGGGAAGGTACTGAGTCAAAAAATAAAATTGTATTAAAAATTCCAGGATCTAGTCCTTTTAAAAACAACAAGAATTATCTCTTTAAAAATAGAGAGTTAAAAATCATTCATTTACTTTTGACTTCATGTTCATGCAAAGTGCGCTTAGGAATGCAGACTTAAGCTCAATTATCATTTAAAAGAAACGTGTATTCAGAGGTCTGGGATCCCCCAGTTAAATTAGACTCATTACAAAACAAAGGAGTCAGTTTAAAATGCAAATCAAAGTTTATTGAAGGTATATCAATCTCAATCTACATACTAAAACAAACTAAACTTAAACAAAATACCTAACTAAAGGTATTTAGGGTAATAAAAACTCACTCAGCCTACAGCGGTAGGGCTGGCTTCCGATGCATCATGGCATGGTTTCAGATGAAGATGGCTAAGATATAGCTTAAGATGGCTAAGATGGCTCCAGCCTCATGGAGACTCAAACTTAAAAGAAAACTTACACAAAAGCAATAAAATTTAACTTAGGTCATGTGTGGAATGACCCAGCACTCCAGTTGGCTGGAAGTGCCCAGGGAACTAAGAGAAAGGGAACTTGGGATAAACAAAGGCATGCAGGGAAAAACCCTAGACTTATCTTAGGATGTGAATGAGTTACACAAGATTGCTTTTACATTACAATGATTATTTCCCCACATACTACAAAAACTTTTCCAAGCTATGCTACTTCCCCGGGGTATCTCCCCCCCCCTTAACCTGCACTAAGGACAGGAAAAGCCAAGTGTGCCATTCCATCAGCTGCTGGGGACAGACAGAGGGACCATCCAGCTGCAAATTGAAAAAGCTGAGGGGGGGGCCATAGGACACGAGCTTGTTTTGTATTTTGCTGGACAATTAATTTGCCCATTGCCTGGATAAATAGCAGATGAGCGTCATTGCCTGCAGCAGGCCCAGTATGCACCGATGGGCTGTGTTGAGCTTGCATTTTCAATTGCAAAATCATGCCGAGTTGATCATACAAGTGGAAAAATCCTATTTGTCACCTGCTGTTGAGGCATGAATACATCAGTGGGTTAGAGAAAAAGAAGAGAGGGAACAGGGAGAGAGAGGCATGCCCTGAGGTAGGCTAGGGGTTAGGAGGGCAAGAAGGCAAAGCGGGGAGCAGAATGACTTGCCTGGAGAATTTGTTCTGGCCCAGGTAAATCAGACCATTTCAGGAAAGGGACTGCAAATGATCCATGACATATCTTTGTTTCTTTTAGGGTGTTGCTTTTCTTCTCGTTCTGTGCTTTTAGGGATCAGAGGACGGTGGCAGAACACTTTGGGTGGAATCCTGCACGATCTTATGTACTAGGTAGCACCATAACTAGGGTGCTATCCTGGTTGACTGACCAAACCCAAAGGGTAGTTACCAATGGCTCCTCTTCATCCTGGAGAGAAGTGACCAGTGGGGTGCCACAGGGTCCTGTCCTGGGCCCAGTGCTATTCAACATCTTTATCAATGACTTGGAATAGAGAATAGAGGGTATGCTTATCAATTAGCAAGTGACACCAAATTAGGAGGGGTAGCTAATACCCCAGAGGACAGGATCAGAATCCAAAATAACCTGAACAGATTAGAAAGCTGGGCCAAAACTAATAAAATGAATTTCAACAGGGAGAAATGTAGGATACTACACTTGGGCAGTAAAAATGAAATGCACAGATATAGGGTGGGTGACACATGGTGTGAAGGCAGTACATGTGAAAAGGATCTAGGAGTCTTAGTGGACCACAAGCTGAACATGAGTCAGCAGTGTGATGCAGCAGCTAAAAAAGCCAATGCAATTCTAGGTTGCATGAAAAGGAGTATAGTGTCTAGATGAAGGGAAGTAACAGTGCCACTCTTATTCTGCTTTGGTCAGACCTCACCAGGAATACTGTGTCCAGTTCTGGGCACCATAATTCAGGAAGAATATTGAGAAGCTGGAACGTGTCCAGAGGAAGGTGACCAGGATGGTGGGAAGTCTGGGAGCCATGCCCTATGAGGAGCAGCTTAGGGAGCTGGGCATGTTTAGTCTGGAGAAGAGAAGGTTGAAAGGTGACATGATAGCCATGTTTAACTATCTGAACGGATGTCATACTGAGGATGGAGCAAGCTTGTTTTCTGCTGCTCCAGAGACTAGGACACGGAGCAATGGGTTCAAACTACAAGAAAACAATTTCCACCTAAACATTAGGAAGAACTTCCTGACAGTAAGAGCTTTTTGGAAGTGGAATAAACTCGTAGTGTGGTTGAGTTTATAAACAGAGGCTGGATGGCCATCTGTCTGGAATTATTTGATTGTATATTCCTGCATGGTAGGGGGTTGGACTGGATGGACCTCGTGGTCTCTTTCAACTCTATGATTCTATGATTCTATACATAGTGGATTCTGGTTAGACCCTCCCAAACCCCACTTACTGGTAAGCAGCTGCTGGGATTGATGGGGATCCATCCCCCTGTTGATCGAGAAGTGGTGGCTTGATGATCCCACCCCCCTCCTGTGAGCGATCTCCAATGTGACAGACAAAAGAAAAAAAATCACAAATCTTACTTCCTCCAGAGATTGCTCATGCCAGGGAGGTTGGGAATGTTAGGCAGGTACCGTATTTCCCGATGGACAGAGGAATAGACCCCCACTGATTTCAGTGGCTGCTTACTGATAAGTGGGGTTTGAGAGACTTTCACAATCCCTCCATAGCCTCTAAACTAGGAGCTATGTAGAGATTGTTGAATATGTAGCAGTTACAAATATGTAACCTAGTTACACATTTGTAACTTCTATATGACGAATGTTGTTGTCCTTGAGCAAGCAGGGATCACCAGCATTGAGGCCATGATATTGAGAACACAGCTGCGCTGGGCAGGGCATGTTTCTAGGATGGAGGACCATCGCCTCCCAAAAATAGTACTCTGCGGTGAACTCGCCATGGGTCAGTGTAAGAGGGGCGCTCCAAAAATGCGATACAAGGACTCCCTGAAACAACATCTCAGTCTCAGCCAAATTGATCACCAACAATGGTCCGCCCTGGCCTCACATTTGGAGGCATGGAGACGCACTATCCACAATGCTGCAGCCTTATTTGAGAACTCACGCTGAATAAGTCTTGAAGAGAAACTACAGCACAGAAAGAATCACAACCCGGAAACATCACCCAGGGAGACCTTCTGCTGTGCTTTCTGCAACCAGACTTGTTTATCTCAGATTGGCCTTTTTAGTCATCAGCGCACTTGCAGAAAGTGTGGGCTGAGTCCTTTATGAATCTTCGTTTGTGAAAAAAAGCCAGAGAGAGAGAGAGAGAGAGAGAGTATTCACAACTGCTATGTCTGCTACATAACCTACAGTTACACATTAATAATTGCTCAACAGGATTCCAACTATGATTTGGAAGCAAGAAGTCAGTTTCAATCCCTGATATGGCTAGTTTCAAATATATATAAATCCAATGCAATTCTAGGTTGTATCAACAGAAGTAGGTGACATGGTAGCCATGTTTAAATATTTCAAAGAATACCATATTGAAGATGGAGCAAACTTGTTTTTTGCTGCTCCAGAGATTAGTACATGGAGCAATGAATTAAAACTAAAGGAAAGGAGATTTCCACCAAAACATTAGGAAGGACGTCCTAACAGTAAGCACTGTTCAACAGTGGAATATGCTGCGTTGGAGTGTGGTGGAGTCTCTTTATTGGAGGTTTTAAACAGAGGCTGGATGGCTAACTGTCAGTAATGCTTTGATTGTGTATTCCTGCATGACAGAATGGGGTTGAACTAGATGGCCTTTGTGGTCTCTTCCAACTCTACTTCTATGAAGTACAGTGTCCAGATCACTCTCTCCCCTCTCTCTGGCTTTTCTTCGCAAACGAAGATTCAGGAAGGACTCGTCCCGTGCTTTCTGCAAGCGCACTGATGACTAAAAAGGCCAATCTGAGATAAATGTGTCCGGTTGCAGAAAGCACAGCAGAAGGTCTCCTTGGGTGATGTTTCTGGGTTGTGATTCTTTCTGTGTTGTTGTTTCTCTTCAAGACTTGTTCGGCATGAACTCTCAAATAAGGCTGCAGCATTGTGGATAGTGCGTCTCCATGCCTCCCGATGTTCAGATCAAGGGAAGTATTAACACCACTCTATTCTGCTTTGGTCAGGCAACTTTTGAAAGCTCTCTCTTTGAGATGTAGATAGAACAATAGCTAGACCTCATAGAACGATGAGATTTCCAGCTTATTTTTGAACTGGGCAGAAGGATGCATCCTCCTGCTGCCTTCTTAGGAAAACATGACATTATTTTGGTAAACTTCAAAGATATTCCGCTTCACCTTTTCCAAAGGTGTGAAATGCTTTGTGGAACCTGAAATGGCCTGTCCCTGGCTTGTAGTGTATCACTAGCATGCCCTCTCTCCACATGACTCCAGCCCTAGCATATTTTCCATCAGCCTTGCACAGGGCCTAATACTAATATAAAAGCATATATCAAAAATGGATGGAGCTGTTGCTCTAGTTACAAGGGGTCGCATAATTCCCATGGGCTACAGTTTCACCACCTGTCCTCTAAGAAAAGGGCAGAAGAAACAGTGGAGGGGAAAGTTCTGGGTGCCTCATTTTAAGAAGGATATAGACGAATTGGAGCAGGTTCAGAGAAGGGTAACAAGGATGATAAGGAGTATGGAGAACAAAACACACGAGGAAAGGTTGAAGGAGCTGGGCCTGTTCAGCTTGGTGAAGAGAAGACTGAGGGGGTGACATGACTGTACTCTTTAAATACCTCAAGGGCTGTCACAGAGGGCAGGGCTGTTCTCTGCTGCTCCGGAGGGGAGGACCAGGTCTAATGGTTTAAAGTTATAAAAGAGTAGATTTCAATTGAAGATTAGAAGGAACTTCTTCACAGTAAAAGTGGCTTGGCAAAGGAACCAGTTGTCTAGAGAGGTGATAGGGTATCCTTCTCCAGAAGTCTTCAAAAAGAGGCTGGACAGCTGCCTGCTGGGAATGCTCTCGCTGGATTTCCTGCATTTAGGTGGTGGGGTTGGACTCGATGGCCCTATGAGGCCCCTTCCAACTCTATGATTCTTTGACTCCATCAAACTCATCTTCCTGGAATTAAAAATTCTCCCTCTCCCCAGGGATGCCCTTGCATTTAATGGATTTAGCAATTATGACATGGTATCCAAAGTGCTCAGGGAATAAGAAAGGAGTAGAGTCGGCTCAGAAATCCACTAATGTAATTCTGGCTATGTTGAAACCCTGCTCCCTTTGGCTGCCTGATAATATTTGTTTCTTTGCCAACGTCTGCAGACGTTTGCTAACTTAATATGTAATGACAAATGGCTAAGCCGCAAAGCTGCTGTCCCCGGGTCCTGAGAGCGTCATTTGTTACAAAATGTTTCAAGCTGAACACCATCAAGGTTTCTTTTTACATTTGTTTTTTACACATTCAAAGCCCAGTTTGGTGTTTCTTTGGATAAAGTAGAATTGGGCAGCGCTCTCAGAAGTAACTGCAGAGAATACAGCTCCCAGAATTCCACAGTCAGCATGGTCAGGGGTGGTCTTTTTTCTCTCTCGAAGAAACAAGGGAGTGAATGGAAGAGGAATTCGAAACAGAAATAAAAAGGAAGGGATAATGTAGAAGAGGGATGTGTCAAGAAGGTGCAAGGAATGGACTGGATTATAAAAACTATTGAACTGGCAGAGCTGGATAAGCTGACCATACTATTAAAGGAGAAGACGTTAGAAACATTTCAGAATGATTGGGAACCATTCTTGAGATATATGCAAGAAAAAGGAGAAATAAGCATATTGATAGGTTTTGAATCTTAATAGTGATGTGTTAGCTGTAGAGATCTGGACTAATGAAGAAGTTAGGAAATAGGAAGTCATTTTTAAAAATGTTATTGTATATGTGTGTGAAGTGCTTTTGTTGTGAAATTTGTATTGTATTTTGTATTGTACAGTATAGTTTATATTGTATTGTGTTATAATGTGTTATATGTAGTTTAGTATTGTATTGTATTGTGTTGAGGGTTTTTTGTTTTAAACTGAAGAGGTGAAGCTTGATGTTGACAATAATTGTTGATTACTTGCTGTTTGTTTTGATGTTTTATGTTATATTGATATATTTAAATTAATAAAAATATTTTTATTTTTATTTTTTAAAAGAAGCTGCATGAACTGAGAGAACTGGAGACAAAAGGAATCTTGAAAAGAAGGGAAGAGTACAGGACCAGTCTTCAAAATCAGGATAGCTCACAACAAAATATTGTTTCTGGGTAGAGATGAAAAGGATATTCAAAATATTTGAACAATTAAAAAACAAATCTTTCTGACAAGGAAAATCTTGGACCTTTGGAGGTTTTTAACAGAGGCTGGGTGGCCATCTGTTGGGAGTGCTTTGATTGGGTATTCCTGCATGGCAAAATGGGGTTGGACTAGATGGGCCTTGAGGTCTCTTCCAACTCTATGATTCTATGACTCATGAGAACCCTCACAGTTCTGCCAAAATTACTCCCTTGATGTCAAATAACAACAACAACAACAACCTCACAATGAGCATGGCTTTGAATGTAGACTTGCTTTGATAAGCTTTTTTTCATTCTTGGTGATGATGGTGTTTTCCAGTGCACTGACTTTGGTTTTGTCTCAAGATCATACTGGAAGATCCAGGTTTCATCACAAGTGATGATTTTTTTGAAAAAGGTTTGGGTCCACCTCAAGTTGCTGCAGAATGGCACGTTGCTCGACTTTTAAACTTAGTATTTTTCCAGCACACAACAGACAACGCAGCTGCTTTAAACGATGACTGACCATTAATTGAATAGCTGAGAGTGTTGATGTTTGTCATGCAGGTTCAGACATGTTCACGGTCACCACTCAAGCATTCACAATCAGTTCTCCCTGATTTGTCTGAAAGGGAGAAAAACAATCTGGTTATTTAATAGACAAATCTCATAGATGTTTCTAGAACACGCCTGGGAAAAGTCCTTTGCATGGGCAACGGTATTGTTTACCTCTGAGATGGGCAACTGTGGCTCTTCATGTTTTTGGGGTGAATGCATGAAATGTCTGCAGCTCCTATAATCCCACACTGGTGACTACACAGGCTGGGACCTTCCAGAGAGGCCAAACTGTGCCTCTTCATAGCATCCTTCTTCCAGCAGGCAAAACCATTTTTTGTTTCGACAGGACTTTGTGCAGACCCTCCAACTGTTCGAATTTGGCAGGGTTAATCTTCTCCTCTCCCACGTTTACAGTTGCTTTTAAAATGTCCCAGCTTCTCTCTCCTCCTCCCAGATAGACAGACAGACAGACAGACAAGTCTGAGGGGTTGTCTAAACAGCGAAAATAATCCTCACAGAATGTGAGGAGAATACAACCTGTCTTAAAGGCCTCCTGTATCCTATTGCCGTATTCAGAAAGAGTGGGGCTAAATACACCACTACAAAAGCTTTTGTGGCTTTCCCAGAGTCTTTTAAAAACAGCAAGGGGAATGTGTGTCCCTGCTCATTGGGACAAGCAATGTGAATTGATTCGTTTTCCCAAAGGAACAGAAGCTGAAAGCTGATTGGCCAGACAAGCGCAGGGGGTAGGGCTTGCTAACAAGGCAAGCACCTAGAACTGCCATGTTCATTTTTCGCCTTAGCAAGCAAGTACTAATGCAATAAAATGGGGGGGTTGGGGGTTTTGTTTTTTGTTTTTCTGTTGAGGCAAAATATTGCACTTTCGCACCTTAGATATGCTTTTTTTTAAAAAAAATACTGTTTGGTGGCACCAACTGGTGAGAATAAAAATGCTAATAATCCACTTGCAGACGCCATCTTGATTTGCAGGCATGCCCATTTGCACAGCAACAGCAGGTAGTTTTGTATGCCTGCAATCTACCTAAAAAAAATAAATAAATCAAAAAACCATTAAGACAAATTGCAGTTGCTGCAAATTGCCTTTACTGGGGAGCAATCTGCTTCTTTTTGCTTCGTACAGCCAACCCTTGACTGACTGCCATTACAAGCAAGCAAGCAAACAAACCCATATCTGGAGGACCACCCTTTGCCAGATTTAGGTTTAGGGCTTGTCTACCAGCCTTCCCCCCCAGATTTGGCAGCCATTTCCTGCTGCTTTTGGACAGACGCTTTGGCCTTGGGCCAAACTGTGCATTAACATTGTTCACGCTGTTTTTAACAAAGTGATCAAAATCGGGTCATTTTCCTTTATGAAGGAATAAATTGCTAGGTCCTGCATAGGTTTACTATCAAATATCCAAATCTCTCTCCGCACTTCATGGGGGCTACTGTTCACCCATAAATATGCTGTTTTCAGTAAACAGAACCTTTGAGGACAAATAAGTGTGTGGGGGGGGGAGAGGACTTTTGAGTTTGAAATTGATACAAGTCTCCCTATCTAAACTGGCAATACGTGTCAAATGTGTGCCCACAAAGACTACATTTCCTTCAGAATAAAAATGGCTGACTTCAGCAGGTTTGGGGCAGGGGGAAAGAAGGGTAATAGCTCAGCCTCTATGGTTGGAATATCAGCTTGGAGGTTATCTACCTGCCCACTCCCCCTTCCAAACTCAAACTCTTTCAGTGTAAGAGCCAAATTCAATCACTGGTAAGTTATTGTCAGAGAGAGCAGTGTGTCTCCCAAGCAAAGTAATTAAAATTTGCATGCTGAAAGTGAGTAACAACCAGTCCCACACTACCATACCAGAGAGGATCTAACAGAGAAGTAAAGCAAGCTTAGACTTCTTTAGGAAAAACAGATGAAGTAGGTTAACTTAAGAATACTAAAGAATTTCATAACAAGGGACTCTGTAACACATGCTGTTCACAAATGGAACAGAAAGAATTACAGACTACAAAATGGAAGACAAAGACATTTAGGACTTTATCAGACCAGGCAAATATGGCGTCATAAGGACGCCTAATGATCGCGAAAGAGTGCGCATACCAGACGACATTACCCTTTCACAATCATATATTGTCAAAACCCCATTCTATTTTATTCATGACCCAAGCTGTCAATTGATCTCCTGTGGTGATTTGTTGCCGGCACTGCTGGTGATTGAATCCACACGCCATTGTACTCACGTAATTGCATCATTAATGTCAGAACAATTCCAGGTGAGATCGTGACAGCCAGGTAGGGGATCACCCACCCACCCACTCACCCATACGTGAGATTTTAAAAGTGTGTTTTAGTGCTTTCCTGTGCTTTTTATGTGTTTATTTTGTTTTTAATTTTCCGTGCTAGTGTCTTCTTGTGAGAATTGGTGAGATAGGGGGCTGTTCTTTTGCTGGCATAAAAACATGAAGATTAGTATGAGCAAGAAGCTGATTCCAAAAGCATCACCTTATAGGAAGTCACTTGAGTATCATTGGGCTACTCTATTCAATTTGTGGAATGTAAAGATATTAATTAAGGGTGCGAACTTGTAACCGAAGACATAAAGCTGTGAATATGGGTAATGCAAAATGATGATTACTCAAAGATTGTATAAAACGCTTTAAATGGTTATACTAAAGGTTTAAAATGAGTAAACCAAAGTGTGATGTAAAAGCAATACGTTAATAAAAAAAATAAAAATAAAAACACCACAATTTATGCTGGCAAAAGAATGTAAATGGGGTGGTGGTCAGATAAAGTCCTAACTAACTAACTGCAAACTAACTGATGTAGGAAATGAGAGGTTGTGGCTAAAACCAATGAATAGGAAATATTTGAATACATGCTCTGCCTAAATGCTTGAGAAGCATGGAAACTAGTAACTACTATGTACTGTCTAGGCATGCTGAGGTTGCTAGGTCATATAGAATCATAGAGTTAGAAGAGACCACAAGGGCCATCTAGTCCAGCCCCCTGCCATGCAAGAACACACAATCAAAGCACGTGTGCCAGATGGCCATCCAGCCTCTCTTTAAAAATCTCCAAAGAAGGAGACTCCACCACACCCCCAGGTAGCAGCATATTCCACTTTCCAACACTTCTTACTGCAAGGAAGTTTGTCCTAAAGCATAGGTGGAATTCTTTTCCTGTAGTCTGCGCCCATTACTCCATGTCTGAATCTCTAGAGCAGCAGAAAACAAGCTTGCTCCATCCTCAGTATGACATCCTTTCAAATATTTAAACGTGGCTATCATGGCACCTCGTCACCTTATCTTCTCCAGGCTAAACATACACACAGCTCCCTAAGCTGCTCCTCATAGGTCATGGCTTCCAGACTACCCACCATTTCAGTTGCCCTCCTCTGGACATGCTCCAGCCTTGTCAACACAGTATTCCAGGTGAGGTCTGACTAAAGCAGAATAGAGTGGCAGTATTAGTTCCCTCAATCTAGACTATACTCCTATTGATGTAGCCCAGAATTGCATTTGCCTGTTCAGCTGGTGCATCACACTGCTGACTCATGTTCAGTTTGTGGTCCACTAAGACTCCTAAATCCCTTTCATATGTACTACCGTCAATCCAGGTGTCATTGATCCTATATCTGTGCATTTCATTTTTACTGCCCAAGTGTAATTTGGTTTGGTTTGGTTGGTTGTTTTTTGCATGCAGGACCTGAAACTTGGCCCATCTCACCTACTTCTTGCAGCCAGAATGTGGGCAAGTTGCAAACCCTCCAACATTTCATCAACAAAAATCAGGGACACATGTGGCCAAGCAACATCACAGTATAGTCAATATGGCAAAAGGTAACAGCAAGATGAACATATAAACCAGGAGAGGCTGCATCAGTTTGCTTTTGCCAGAGCCTACCGGGAAGGGTAAATTTCTTTTGCACTTTGAACTCAGTTTGCAGCAATTGAAGTAAGCTGAGGAGAAAGGGAGAAAGTTGGAGGAGGAAACAGAACTTGGGACATTTTAAAGGCAGCTGAAAAAGTGAGATGGCAGAGGATTAATGGGGACTATCCTTGGCAAATTGGGCAAGTTAGAGGGTATGCAGCTGTGACTGTGAGATCTGTCTTTAGTGGTCCCCTTCTGCTGCTAATGGGTGCCCACAGAGAACTCCCAGTGGGAAGGGGATGCCAAGGCGCCCCCTGCCATCACAGCAGAGAAAAAGCTCCATCCTGTCAGCAAAATTCAGAGTGGCTTAGAACAAGCAGTGTAAATAACCTGGAGAGACCCTTCCACGTGCTGTTCCCATCGCCATCATAGCTGCTGCCAACAGTGACAAATGCTCCACTGTCTTACTCATGACAGATGAAACCTCCTGCAGGAAAGGAGCTGAGTTTTTCCTGCCGGGGACTTCTCCATACATGCAGTGAAGAAGAAAAATTGCTGCCTAATCAGTATACAGAGAGGAGTTCAAAGTTTTTTTGGGAAAACTAGCCTTGATGAAATCACCACGGAGGACAGGTTGGCATCTGCCTGAGAATAAAGCCGGATCATGGGTAGGGATGGCAGGCCAGGAGTATCCCAGACCTTGAGATTTCAGGGCCAGAACTTGACATCACAGGGGGAGGCCTTAGGGATTTTACAGGGGCCACCTCTGAGGCTTGTCTATATGGCGGAAATACTCCTCATATAATTCAAGGAGAATACGATTTGTCTAAATGAGATCCTGCATCAGTCTGCCATATTTGGAAGGAGGGGGGCAAAAATGCCAAATACTCTGGGGTTAAACCTTTGTGGCTTTTCCCATATTTTTTAAAAACCTCAGAAGGAAATGTGCATTCCCGCTCGTTGGGCCAACCAATTCACCTTGCTGCACATTCCCAATAAGAGTGGAACTGGAAAGCTGCCTGGTCGGATGTGCGGATGTCTGTTTATTTAAGTGGAATATCGCACTTCCTCACCTTGGATTTACTTTTTTTTTTAAACAACTGTTTAGTGGCAGCAACTGGTGGGAATAAAAATGCGAGTAATTCATTTGCACCTGCCATCTTGATTCGCAGGCATGCCCGTTTGAACAATGAATGCGGATAGCTTCACATGCCTGTGATCTTGCCAAAAACTCATGGAGACAAAATGAAAGCTGCTGTGAATTGGCATTAATGTGCATCAATACACACTTTATAGCCTCGTATAGACCAGGGCTAATTTTTCCACCCACGGCCCCTTTTTGCCCAAGAAATTTTTACGTGACCTTAGGTATATAGGTATATAAAATAAGTATCCAAATAAAACTTACTGTTGCCAAATTTTTTGCAACCCCACATTTGGTCACATGACCTCATATGGGGTTGCAACCCACAGTTTAAGAAGTTTTGGTATAGACAAGCCCCGATGATATCATTAAGCATGATGGCAACAGTTGAACAAAGTAAAGCATTGGGACCCAACACACCAAGTCTTGCCAGTGGGGAAAATAGAGACACGAATACTTTTCAAGACAATGCGCTCACCTGGAGATTCCTTTGCCCCTTTCACTTGCCCTGAAGATCAGAGACTCAGGCCAGGCTCTGAGATCTGGGCAACTGTAATCACAGATGGATAAAATGCAGCCATAGAACCACACATCACCCCAAGTATGTCCCAACAACATCAGAGTGTGGTAAAGATGGCAAAAGTTATTACTGCAGAAGAATACATTGTTACCCAAAGTGCTTGTGAAAATACCACAAAAATATTGAGTTCTAATATGTTGGGGAAATTAGCAGCAACTCGACCTTAGCAATGTGAAAAGGTACAACACAGAGAGAGAGATCCTTATGCCAATTTTTACCCCTGCTAACTCTGAACTGACCTACACACACACAAGAGGTAAAATTACCAATGATATTTATTAAAGATTTAAAAATACCAAGCATACACACCTTCATAAGATAAAGCACTCACATAAGACCACTAGGAATGGAAAAGAAGAAGTTGCCAGAGGGATAGATAGGGAGGTTTCTGGGGTGATACAACACCTATCTCATAGTCCGAAGTTGTTGAGCAGATTAACAGCGTGGATGGATGAATCTGGAGCGGCTAACACAGAGAGACGTAGTGTCTCCAGGAAGCTCTGTGCACAAGGAGGAATAATTTGGGGCTAGTATTTATACTAAAAATGTGCCCTCAGGTGAGGAAGTTTCATGTGTTGAAACAATGGATTCCAAAGATTAAACAATGGGTTTCCTATTATGTTAATGTGTCTTAATGTCTTGGTCCTTAGATTTTACAAAGCTTGAGCTGCCTCTTTAATGGTTGGGTGTGTGAAGGGGAGAGTGATACCTTTCAGACAAAGGATTACTCCATCCACCCATAATAGGATCAATTGTCTGTCACTTGGGTGAGTGCAAACAATGTCCTCTTGACTTTTCAGTTTCTTCACAGTTTGGAATTTGTCAATAGTCTTTCCTTTGGGCAATGCATGGCTTGACATGTGCCTTTTGGGATCCTTATAGCGAGTCCCTGATATTTTACTGCTCTTCTCCATGGAAGACCACATTAGTGTGCCAAATAATTAATAAGCCAATTTGGGGGGCTTTGGAGGTGGGGGTCATTAGGGGTACTAACAACATAAGCTAGGAGAGGCTGCAGCAGTTTGCTTTTGCCTGAGTCTCCTGGGAAGAAAAACATTCTGCCCCCTTTTCTCCTCTCCCCGCTGCTGAGTTAACTGAGTGCAAACTACTTTTGTACTTTGAACTCAATTGCAACAACTGAAGTCTCTCTCTCTCTCTCTCTGGCATTTCTTCACAAATGATGATTCAGGAAGGATTCATCCCGCGCTTTCTGCAAGTGCGCTGACTAAAAAGGCCAATCCAAGATAAACAAGTCCAGTTGCAGAAAGCACAGGAGAAGTTCTCCTTGGATGATGTTTCTGGATTGTGATTCTTTCTGCATTGTCGTTTCTCTTCAAGAGTTGTTCAGCGTGAGTTCTCAAATAAGGCTGCAGCATTGTGGATAGTGTGTCTCCATGCCTCCCGATGTGAGGCCAGGGCGGACCATTGTTGGTGATCAATTTGGCTGAGCCTGAGATGTTGCTTCAGGGAGTCCTTGTATCACTTTTTTGGAGCGCCCCTCTTACGCTGACCCGTGGCAAGTTCACCGTAGAGTACTATTTTTGGGAGGCAATGGTCCTCCATCCTAGAAGCTGAGGTCAATGGGGGAAAGTGGAGAAGGAGAGAGAAACCAGGACATTTTAAAAGCAGCCGAAAAAGCAGAAAAACAGAGGATTAATTGGAATTGTCCTTGCCAAATAGGGACAGTCAGAGGTTGTGCTAAGAACAGGATTCTAGCCAGTGTGTTAGAGCATTTTAAGCAGAGAGCATGTGGCCTTGTCTAGATGGGCTAATTACCCCATCTTGCCCCTATCTTGGAGCCCTGCAGTCCATACGACACAGGGGTTTTGTCCTGTTTTGTCCCCAGGCAGTCCTGACGACGCCCATGGCATAGACAGAGGGAAGACAGGGTAAAGCCCATTAAACTGTTTTATTTTAACACCTGGGAAAAACTGCCTCTTTTAAGAAAAAAATTACCCAGTCCTGCAGAAATGCAAGAGTCCATACCAGCACTCTGGCCCGTATCTGCAGCTGCCTCCACTGTCGTCCACCTCCCCCTCTCTGAAGCCAGGAAGGAGGCCCACAGCATGTGATCAAGGCTGGTCACATGCAGGGGGCCTTGATCACTTGCTGGGGGCCTCCTTCCTGGCTTCAGAGAAAGCAGCGTGGATGGCCATGGAGGCAGTCACTGGTACAGGCCAGAGTGTCTTTGTGGACTCCACTTTGTAGGGGGACGGACCTGATCCAGGGTCAAAATACATCAGCGGGAAGCCTTTGGATTCTGGCAGTGTAGACAAGCCCTGAGTCATTGACGTTCTGCTGAACAGAGCTAGGAAAAATTCCTTTTCAGCCGATGACTCCCTGTTCAAAAAGGCAATGCTCCCAAGCTCTACTCCTGGACCATGGTGAAAAGAAAGAGCTGAGTTCTACAAGCCCCCTCCTGGCTGATTTCTTTCCAGATTGACTGAAACCAAGGCAGAGGAATCATTCTTCCCAGTTTTGTCCCATCCCATGTAATGGGATAGCATTGGCTTGAATGCCACATAGAGTAAACCCATTGAAACAGTGGGTTTTAGATAAGTGTTGAATCATCATTCTGCAAGTGGTTCAATGGATCTACTCTAGCTGGGTAAAAGGTGGAAGGAAGAGGGAGGGAAAAAAGGAACGTGGCAACACCTTTAAGACTACAGTAGGACCCCCGTATCTGCTGGGGATTGGTTCGGGGGGTGTGGATACCGAAAACCATGGATACTAGCGAACACCATTGAAAATAATGGGACTTCCCAGTTAAAACACCTTAAAGTTGCCTTGGTGGATCTAGAAAATGGCTAGAGAGGACACATTTTATAGGAAGACTCTATGGTAGGTGTGCTGTTTTGTGTCCCATGGATAATTGAATCAGTGGATAATGAATGAGTGGATACAGGGGTCCTACTGTAACTGGTTTTTATTTTTGCATGAACTTTCATGGATATAAACTCTCTTTTTTGGATGCTGTACCAGGTATAATCAAGACTATACCAGCCTCAGGTATAAAGCACATTTATACAGTTGTGGGGAGATTAGAAAGAGAAACTGCTGAATTGAATTATATTCACAAATTCCAATCCATTAGCAGAGGTATGAAGCAAGACAAAAGTTTCAGGGCACATTACATATATTAATTCAGGAGTCCTTGCTACTGCACATATAACTAAAAGAGTCTTCTCAAAGAGTTTTGAACCCAGGGAAACTGACTTTTCCTAAGCAGATTTATTGCTTTCACACATCAGCACTAACTGGTCACTGTACAGACCGGAAAGACTTGTATCACCTTATGCAGCCCATTGAAAATTTAGGGCAAGGGTCATGATTTGCATTTTTCTAGGTGCTATTACATTTGGTTCGACTCCCACAACTATGTAAATATACTTTATATCTGTGCATTTATTGTCACTCAGTGCTGCAACTGGAGAAGTGGGTTTATATCCATGAAAGCTCATGCAAAAATAAATTTCAGCTAATCTTAAAGGTGCTGCCACATTTCTTTTCCGCCCTTCTCCTTCCTGCCTCCTTTTTATGCAGCATGAGACTAAACTGGTTACTTCTTTAAAAACTACAATACGTCTCTAGTTCCCACATATTGCATAAGGAAATAATAAAAGGCTACAAAGGCCCTGTTGTGGAGGGAGATTTTCCGAGATGAGAGCCATCAAGAAGTAAACGACCTGGATCAGGGCCCTGTACTGTTTAGCCAAAAACTTTCTTTTGATCTCCTGCTTCCTTTGTGGTCTTTCCATATCTTCTTCTTTCCTTCTCAGCCTGGTGACTGTTTATTTCAACTGCAAGCTTTTTGTTGCCATTCATTCTGTATTTTATACACCCTGGGCTTCTTTGCTGTTTAAAAGCATTTATAAATATTTATTATGCCTTTATTATGATGATTATTATGGCAGAGGCCAGATTGAAATCAGGGACTTTGTCACGCTGAGACAGTGTCTCGGAATTACTCTGACTGAGATCCTGCATCAAGGAGATGGAGTGTAATTGTACAGACATAGAGTTTATGTTGTGGTTGTGCAATGCTGCTGCATTAGTTCATTGTGACATTGCATCACTAAATCTGCAAGCAATGTCCATGTGCATCTGCGTGCACAGTGAACAATGTCCAATATGCATGTACCTCAATGCAAAATTGTAAGGTGCGTGCACATGGATGCACAATGCTACCACATGCTTCTGCAACCTTGAACTGAACGCAGACGTTCTGGTTCAGACAAAAGTGTCCATCTGCTTCCATTGGGGCACTTTCAGAAGCACAAGATAGGAAGAGTATTCTGAGGCGAGTCTACATGGTTTAAATACAGTGATCTCATTTCATTGTCATAGCAAGCTGTCCAGAGGACATTCGGGACAATTGTTGTCAAATCCGTGTCTTTTCAATGCCTCAGGGCTTTAAATGTGGACCAAAAAGAGTTGAGATTTACCCCAGATTTGAGCTGAAAATCCAGATATTCACATGTGCGTGTGGATTGCGCTCCATAGCAATATCGGTGTGGGGCTGGAGGAAGGAGTTATGGCAGGTGGGTGGAAGGGTTTGGGAGGAGGCTGTCTGGGCCAGGCCATCAGCTGATGTTTCCCATCAAGAAATTCCTCTTTCCCTGTTCCAATGTCACTTTTTAGCGGTTCCTTCATCGCCATTTATTTTACATATGTGGCAGTTGTTCAAAGAAGTGGATACCAGCATATCTGTATTGTTTGGTGCCTTGGGCAATCCGGCCATACATACATTTGTATGCACGGGGGGGGGGGAGAGGGGGGAAAACAGAGTGGCCACAGTTGTGCGGCCACACAGGTTGTGATTTAGCAGACGGGGGTGAGTTCGAAAGGGAGAACTTGGTGGACAGTATTCCCAAACTTGCCTTGGTGTGTGTGGCCAAGCCCACAGTCACTGCAAAACAGGTAGAATCATAGAATCATAGAATCATAGAATTGTAGAGTTGGAAGAGACCACGAGGGCCATCCATGTAACCCAAAGGTAAACAGGATTTTCCTGTCAGTGTAGACACACCCCTGGTCTAATATAGCATCTTTTCTCAGCAAGCTCAGGTGCATCAGGAAGCCAGTAATGGTTTACTTAAAATCCAACCCCTCCCCCACACATTTGTCAAGATAAATAAAGTAAATAAAAATCTCTATATAAAAACCTCTTGGGTATGTTGCCTTTCCCAGTGTGCTGATTGGCTGCTCAGGAAATGCACCCAACCAATCACCACCCACATGCAAATTCTCTATCTCACAATCCACTCCAGCCATTCAATCTGTGGCCCAGGTTGGGACCCAGGCAGTTGGCTGGCAGCAGCAATTCCAGGAAAACTGTGGAATGCTGAGAGGGGGGAGGAGGAATTTAAAAATCCACCAGCCTACCTTACACGGTTGTCATGAGGGCATGGAGGGGGTTAATGGCATATGTTATGCTGGGTACAGCTACTGTATAGTATTTTGCAAATGGTTGGGGTTTAGTCTTCCAGTGCCCATAGGCCACAATTAATTTTTATTGTCTCATGGGGGGATCTGCATCATTATTAACAAAGTGTGTATGCATTTTTCTGACTCAGGAATATATCATTCCTAATATGGCTCATAAAGCCCAGACACTATTTTTCCCCTCCAGAAGGAACTTAAAAATTCCAGGGCATCCCTTTGTTGATCTCCAAGCCAACAGGAGCTGTGTTAATCCACATCAAGCAGTTTTCATCTCCATGAAGAGCAAGGGTGGCCATAAGTTGGAAATGACTTGAAGGCACACACAACAACAACACTCTGTTGCAGCTGCCATTCATTGTAGGGGCGGTTGTGTCAGAAATCTCCCCCTGGGGATCATGTCCATCGATTCCTGACATTGATCTTCAGACTTCAACACATATAGTGGTTGCGCAATAAGCCAGGAATACCTTCTTCCAACTTGCACCTTTGCTGAAAACTGGCTAGCCACTTTTTTCATTTATAAAATACTTTTTATTGATTTTTTAATTATAAATACAAAGATACAGAATGAGGGAAAGAAAAGGAAAGAAAAGGGGGAGAGATACATAAAATTCCTAGATTATTATCATAGGAGTTGGGCCATATATTTTAGCTGATTATATTAAAATAATTCCATCCTACCTTGCCTCCAAAGATCTCAGGGTGGCATACAAAGAAATCAAATTAAACAGTTATACAACCATTTAAAACAATAACAATCGTTTAAACAGACTAGAAACATACCGAACAATTTAACACTTAACATGACAGTGTAAAACATGTTGAGACACTTTAAGACAATTTAACACCACATATATGTGCAGATTTATTAAGGCAGGGTGGGCAACTTTGGACAGGTTTTGCGGACAAATGGTTGGTCCCTGGGTTCCCTGAGGAGCTGCAGACTCCCTGGGGGGGGGGGGAGGAAACTGGCAGAACTAGGTTTTTTTTGAAATGCTAAAACTGCTGGGGGCTATAGGGGAACAACTAATTTTTTATTTACCAGAACATGAGTGGTCTGAAATGTCTGGGGTGACAAACATGGCCTTGACCCTGCATGTTGCAACAGGGATGTACTTTGCCCACTCCTGCATGAATATTTGTGAATAAGTTTGTTTTCTGCTGTTCCAGAAACTAGAACACGAACCAACGGATTCAAATGAAAAGAAAAGAGATTCTACCTAACATGAGGAAGAACTTCAGGATGGGAAGAGCTGTTCGAACATTGGAATGGACTTTGCCTCAAAGAGTGGTGGACTCTCCATCTTTGGAGGTCTTTAAACAGAGGTTGGGTGGACATCTTTCAAGAGAGCTTTAGTTGCCTATTCTTGCATGGCCAGAGGTTGGACTGGATGGCCTTTATGGTCTCTTCCAACTCTAAGATTCTATGATTCTATGACACGCACACCCCATTCACAGACCTGTTTATCCAACCTTTCTGTCCTACTCTGCTATAGTCTTCTATGGTTCGTAAGTCTGTATGTTCTTGTATGTTGGTTTACTCTCTGTATTCAATAAAATACTTTATTGTACTTCAATTGGAGCCATCTCTACAGTTAGTACTAGTGTACATAGGTGAAAAGATCCCCGAAGTTACCATTCTCTCATAGGCCTCCTGTTTGAGCTAATAACCCCCTCCAGATAATGCAGGAGATTTGGGCATCACGGACCCTGCCCCCGCCATTTTAGGGTAACGCTCTCAGGACTTTATCAGACAAGCCTCTAAAAACATTCTTTTGGCACCATATTTTACACCATTTTTGTGTCGGCAAAAGAACCCAAAATACCAAATGTTGCAATGATGGTGTGAAAAAGAAGCCTCGTACTTCTGCGTTCACCACCGAGTGGTACACATAAGCACTGAAACACACTTTTAAAAATTGCCTGCAACATGGGGAGGATCATAAAAAGAGCGTCCCATGGCTAGTTTTCACATTTCCACTCAGAAATGTTCTGGCAGGGATTGCCTATTGACACTGGAATCACACCAGCAGAACGGGGCGTGGTTTCACATGTTCTCAATCAAGGCAAAAAGCCCACCACAGTTGATCTATTGATGGCTTGGCCCAACAATAAAAAAGGACACCTTATTTACAATACATCTTCGCGAAAGCACGACGTCTTCTGGTATTTGTGCCCTTTTGCGTTCATTAGGTGTCATTATGGTGCCATATTTGCCACATCTGACAAAGTCCTCAGTGTCCTAGTCCAACACTCACAACCACTACATCACACTGGCTCTCATCTTTTATTTCTTATTTATTTTTGTTGATTAACATTTTTATATCCCATCCTTTATCATGGGACATTAGGGTGGTGCACAGATCAAACAGTATGCATTTTAAACCATTCCAAATTAAAACCATAGAATAGCTTAAAGAGGATAAAAACACATCAAATACGGACACAAGTTAAAACAGCCTAAATGGCTACAACAGTTTAAAACCATGTTCATGTACACTCAAACTAAATTAAACCCCAAAGGCATTTATTAAAGCCATTTCTTTACTTGGCACTGGAAAGAGACCAACGTTGGCACCAATTGCACTTGCAAGATGAGGGCATTGCACAATTAGGGTGCCAAAACAGAGAAGGCTTTCTCTCGTGTCCTACTATACCATGTTGCTATTGCAGACCTCCGTCTTTGAGCATGTATCTAGAGGATCCAACACTGCCTGACCATCAGCTAAATTCCAAGTCATAGGGATGTAGTTTGAAAGTAAATAAGCATGTAGAAATATTAAGGGGTTTTTTTTCCTAATGAAAAATCGATACACTGCAATGCATCCTAGCTACTTTCTCAATCTCTCATTATGGGAATAATAACCATGGCCTGCATTACAGGGCTCTTATTGGGATGCCAAAGAAAAACAGTATGTGATGTCTTTGGACTGAACCACTATTTATGTACGAACTCATAGTTTTACTGAAGTAGTATTTATTTTATTTTATTTTATTTACTTCTGCAATTTATATGCCTCCTTTCTCCTGAAGTGGGACCCAAGGTTGGTCACAAACAATTAAAAGTCACATTTAAAACCAATTAAAATTAATTAAAGGCATACAAAGTAAAAAAACAAAAACAAATAAAAATAACATTAAAAAGCACACCCCTATAAAAGCTCCACGGGTCCAGTTATATATCAAAGGCCTGCTTGAATAAAAAATGAGGAGTAATATTATATTAAATAGATGCAATCAGCGACAAGCAGGAAGTCTTGGGGGGGGTGATATTTCTATTTGTTCATTTGATTTCTTTTTTGTCTATGTGGAAGTGATTGGGTTCTTTCTTTTTTCTTTTTCTTCATCTTTCTATGTTTAACTTTATCTAATGTTGTTTGGCTTTAGTATGTAGTTAAGTAGGTTATACAGTGTATTGTTTAAGCATAGAAAATAATAAAAAACATTAAAATTTAAAAGTGTTTTTGCCTGCTGGTGAAATGAAAGCAGGGAGGGGACCAGCCTAGCCTCCTGCAGAAGGGAGATCCAGAGGGTGGGAGCAGCCACCGAGAAGGCTCTCTTTCATGTCCTCACCAAATGAGCCTGTGATGGTGGTGGGACAGAGAGAAAGCCCTTCCCTGTGGGTCTTAAAAGTCTGGCAGGTTTGTATGGGGAGATATGGTCTTTCAGATAGTCTGGACCTAAGCTGTATAGGGCTTTATAGGTTTGTTGCTTTGTGCCTTCAAGTTTATAGGTGTTGCTTTGTGCGTTCAAGTCATTTCCAATTTATCGTGACCCTAAGGCAAACCTATCACAGGGTTTTCTTGGCAAGATTTGTTCAGAGGGGAGGTTGCCTTTGCCTTCCTCTTGGACTCAGAGGAAAGAGGCATGAAAATTGAGGAAAGGAACATCAACAATTTAAGATATGCAGATGACACCATATTAGTTGCAGAAAATAGCAAAGACGTGGAATGACTACAGATGAAAGTTAAGGAAGAAAGTGCAAAAGCAGGGTTACTGTTCAATATTTGTTGTTGTTGTTGTGTGTCCTCAAGTTGTTTCCGACTTATGGTGACCCTAAGGTGAACCTATCACAGGGTTTTCTTGGCAAGATTTGTTCACAGGAAGGTTGCCTTTGCCTTCCTCTGAGGCTGAGACAGTGTGATTTGCTCAAGGTCACTCACTGGGTTTCCATGGCCGAGTAGAGATTTGAATCCTGGTCTACAGCATCCTAGTACAACACTTAGACCACTACACCATACTGGCTCTCGCAGTTCAGTACTAAGAAGACAAAAATAATGATCACAGATGAGTTACATAACTAAAAAAGGGTAACAAAGACATTGAAACAGTTAAATATTTCCTATACCTTGACTTCATTGTCACTGTTAACCAAAATGGAGAAAAGAAATCAGAAGAAGCCTAGCACTATGACTGGGAAAAACAGCTACAAAGGTGCTAGATAGATCCACATGTCTAAAGACTTATAATTAAACACCCAAGTCAGACTCATCCAGGCCATGGTGTTTCCCATTTCTATGTCTGGTTGTGAAAGCTGGACAGTGAAGCAAGCTGGCAGGAAGAAAATCAACTCATTTGCTGGGGAAGAGTGCTATGGATACCGTGGACTGCTAAAAAGACAAATGAATGGGCGGTAGAGCAATTCAAGCTTGAACTTTGCCTAGAAGCCAAGATGACTAAACTGAAACTGTCTTACTTTGGACACATCATGAGAAAGCATGACTCACTGGAAAAGATGATAATGCTTGGCAAAGTGGAAGGCAGTAGAAGAAAAGGAAAACTGTATCATAGGTGGATTGATTTCATCGAGGAAGCCTCAGTCCTGAATTTGGAAGACCTGGCTAGGACAACTGATGACTGGGTCTCTTGGAGGTCTCTCACTCACAGGGCAGTCATAAGTTGAGTTGATGCCAAATAATAACAGAGAATCCTTTTAGCATCTTACCCGCGTGTAAGATCCCCCATGGAATTGGTTGGAGATTTTTGTCTGATGCAGAACGGCTGTGTTCGGTTCAAGACTGCAGAAGAGAGTTGCACATGTGTTGCCTTAATGCACAGATATGTGCCCACATTGCACACTGAGTGTGCATTTTGCATGCAGGCGTTGCATCCAAATTGGGTTGTGCATTGTGTAACATCGTGGTTTACTAACAAGGCAGTGTTGTGCAGCTGCTGTGTAACTTCATGAGCATAAATTTATGTTGCATCCCGGCCATATACCAGTTTCTTTTTTTGTTTTAAAACAACGGCAGACTAATTTTCTCCCTACAAGGCATGTCCTAACATGGATGTTTGCTTGTGGCCAAATGCTACCCCCCCAACACTTAGAAGGATAGCTACCTGTGAGCACGGGGCCACATCTTCAGCACATGCCTGGCATATCCACAGGTGGGCATGATGTGCTCCCCTGAATATTCTAGCCCTTTCAATTTACTCAGAGCGGAGTGACACCCTCTGCAATTGATGGACTATAAATCTACACTGGTGACACCCCTTTGTGGAAGGCGGACAGATGCGGGTGGGGGAGGGATTCATCTGCATTGCAGCGTTATATTCCCGATTGGATCCAATCTGAATATTGGTAATGGGGTGGAGAGGAAGGAAGAAAGAAAGAGGGAAGGATGACTTTCCACGTCGGGGCTCCTACTTTACCTAGCAGAGGCACACAGAGGGGCACCTATCCCCCCACGGAGAACCCCCGCCCACAAAGACTTGCAATGGTCTGCGTGTTCCATTCTACAGAGGCGAATAACCCAGAGATCATCTAGTCCACCCCCAGCCCGGCCTGAGGCGGGACCGTTTGAAAGGGGGTGGGGGAGACACCTGAGAGCCCTCTCTCCCAAGTACCTCCTTGCACTCCCCGCTCCGGTTACCGGACCGCAAGCAGCCCCTTCGGAGCTGGAGAAAGCGGTTGGAGGGATCCCGCGCCGGGGCTTGGGGGCTGCTATCCACCCGGTGTAGCCTTCCCCAACCTTTCCTGGGGACCACTTCCCAAAGCAGCGGAGCACAGGTGTGTGTGTGTGTTTGTGTGTGTGTATGCGCGCGTTTCCTTGGCCTTCTACCCCTTCTCAGCCCCCCAGACCACCCCACCCCTGGGGTCTCCCTCTCTCCCAGTCCCGGGGGCCGGATCCTTCAAGCCGCACATCCCCCTCCTGCCCATGAGGCGTTGCTCTCCCTCCCCTCCTTAGTCCGGGGGGGGCTCTTGCAAGGAGGGAGCCCCCCTCTCGCTTGTCCACCTCAGACCCGTGGGGAAGGAGACCCCTTCCTCTCGGGGGGGGGCACGTGGTACCCCCCCTCTTTCTCTTTCTCTCTCCTGCTGCTGCCTCTCAGAGCTCCGGGAGGATGAGGTAAGGCTGTTGGGCCGGACGGATGGCCTCAAGAGGACCCCGCGGCTGCCCCTCCCCCCGGGGCGGAGAGCCCGGCCAGCTCCCGTCGCCTCGCCTCGCCTCGCCCTCCCCGCTCCGCCCTGGCCGCTCCCAGCCCCGCTCTCGGCCGAGGGGAAGGGTCGGGTCCCCCCAGCGGAGGGTGGGGGGCTGCCCGGGGGTCTTCTCCTGCCCGGGGCGTCTTCCGCGGCGCCGCTCCTGCCTCCGGAGACTCCGGGTAAGCGATGGGGAGGAGAGGGGAGAGGGGAGGGAAGGGGGGATTTTTCTACCCCCCAAAAAAAGTCCGGGGGGGAGGCTTAAAGGAGAGGGGGGGACACCGGTGTGATCCCGATCCAGAGAGTCGCGCGTGGGGGCTGCGGGGGAGGGAGACCCCCACGGAGCGCAGCCGCGTCCTCTGCCTCTTTTTCCAACTTCCCGGCTTTTCTCGTTTTTTTCTTTTTCTTTCTTTGAATCAGAGAGTTAGAAGAGACAGTCCCCCAAAGGTCATCTAGTCCAACCCGATTCTACCCTACAGGAATCCCCAATCGGAGCATTCCCAACACGATGTCCCCCCACCCCTCCCCAAAAGGGCATCTCCTCCAACGTTTCATAGCGAAATTCAGGACATCACAGCGTGGCCCAAAGAAGTGTAGTCCACCCAAGAGGGGAAAAGAATGATTAACGAGGGAGAGAACGCAGAGAGAGAAAGCAGAGCAACCCGGGGGTATAGACTCATAGGGCGGGAAGGGACCCCCAGGGGTCATCCAGTCCAGCCCCATTTTGCCCTGCAGGAACACACAATCAAAGCACATCCAGCCTCTGTTTAAAAACCTCCAAACAAAGAGACTCCGTCACGCTCCCAGGCAGTGCATTCCACTTCCAAACAGCTCTTACTGTCAGGAAGTTCTTTCTTTCTTTCTTTCTTCCGCGAGGTTTTGCGCAACCGAGCCACCCCGGCAGAGGAGAGGCGCAAAGTGAGGGGGAAGCAAGGGGGGGATCTCGAGGAAGAGGAGCGGGTCCCTAACATTTTGGGGGTGGGGTGGGGAGGAGGTTGCTCCCTCAGACCAATTTACCCCTTAACCTAGGGCGTTCCCGAGATGTTGGACTACAACTCCCATCCCCAGCCGCATGGGAGTTGCAGTCCCAACCCCTCGGGAGGGCGTCGGGTTGGGGGCATGGTGCCCCCCGGCCCTTCTCTTCCAAAATGAAGGGAGGGAGGAGGTGAAGAGAGGCTGCCAAAAACGATGGGGCGGATATTGGGGGAGGGGGAGAGAAAGACACCCCCGGGTCCCTTTTGTCTCCTCTCTCCTCCACCTCCCGAGGAGACCCCCGAGAAGTTTGTCCGCCCTTTCCCAGACCAGAGCTTGAGGTGGGAGGGGTGAGGCCAGGCACATCGGACTGGAGATGACTCTTTTGTTCCTACTGTGAGCGATGGGAGTTGTAGTCCAAGCCATCGGTGGGTGGAAGCCTGGTCTGAGGAGGGAAACCATTAGGGGGCATCCACACCATACAAATAATCCAGTTTGAAGCTGGATTATTTGCATGCCTCCTTCCTATGGAGTCCTGGGATGTGTAGTTTTACAAGGTCTTTAGCCTTCTCTGACAAAGCCTGCTGGTGCCTCACCAAACTACAGATCCCAGGATTCCATAGGAAGGAGTCATGGCAAATAATCCCGTTTTTTCCTAGTGTGGATGCTCTCCCCCCCCCCCCACCAGTTTAGCTACAACGAAAACCACTATAAGAAGAGAGGGGAGAGGGTGTCCCTCCTCTCCTTCGACTGGAAGAAGGGGGACGTTGACGGATCGTTCTGCCCCCCATCTTTCCCACATTCCTCCCTCCCACCTCAGGCCAAGACAGATATTCAGCCCTGCCTCCCCCCCCCAGCACCTGGCGCTTTTGCATCGCTAGGCAGGCAGGAGTCCTCCAGGTCGAGCTAATCATCCTACTGCTCCTTGGAGACCCACCGACCCATCTTTGGAGAGGCCAGCTTGGATACAGCCAAGAAGGTGGTGGTGGTGTGGGGGGGAGACCTAAATAGACCTTAAAAAGATCTAAATATTCCTGGTAGTCCCAATTAGAGTAGACCCATGAGTTCAGTGGAATTTACACAAGGCTTGACTCACCACTCAGGAATGGATACATGGGCTCGACCCCAGTTTGGACTATCAAGAAGATGCTGGGGCCAGAAAAACCCAGGGAAGCCCAGCCTGGCCTTCCTCTACCCCATCTATTTAAGGCTGGAGGGGGGGGCATTGGACAGCTCTTGACTCACTCCACCCCAAAGCGGCCTTTCTAAAATGGTTTGGGAGCCATTCTAGAAAAGAAAAAGGCAACAAAGGTTTTGTTGGGTTTATTTTTTAAAGCCAGAGATGCCTGAGATCAAAGAGATAACAACTAGGCTTAGCTATGCTGGCCCTCCCCCAGGGGAAAACACCTACACCCCCCCATTTCAAGTTTCCAGTTTAGGGGTGACCCCAGGATGGTAATGCAGGGAAGCTCAAAGCAGCAGAGTTTGCTCCTTGCTGGCCTTCCCCCACCAACCTCACACCCCTCCAAATTCTGATCCTAACCAGGCAGGGTGTAGAAGCAACACCTCAGTCAGTTTCCATTTTCTCCTCCTTGAATTTTCGGGGGGGGGGGGCAATTGTTTTTAAGCCGGCAAGGACTTGAAGCATGCAAGGGTGTGTGTGTGTGTGGTGGGGTACATAGCAAAAAACAAACCCTGGACCCACATTCACTCCTGAATGATTATTTTTCACAGATTTATTTTTCCTCAACAAAAATCTGGCTCTTGGGAATGAATGGAGGCACTTTAGTTTCTGAGGAATGTTCTTGAAAGTAATTGGGGAGGGGTTGTTGGGGGGGCAAGGGGGAGATGATAATGATGATGATGATTCCCCCATTATCCCAGTCTAGGACTCAAGGCAACTTAGAAAGGATTAAAAAAAAAGAGGAAGGCAAAAACAAAATTCTTATTGTACAAAAGTTCTAAATGTAATTAAATTAACTAGAGAGTTAAAAGCATTTAAGAAGATAAATAATTAGAAAGAAAACAGAGGGAACATTGGATACCCATTTATATTGACTCAAACCACTGCAGCACAGATGGGCAATAGAGCCCTCAGTAGCAACATCAGAGCACCTCAGACCATTGGGTTCCTTCTAGCCCAGTGTTGTCTGCCCTGATTGGCAGCAAGAATCATAGAATTGTAGAGTTGGAAGAGACCACAAAGGCCATCTAGTCCAACCCCCTGCCACGCAGGAATCACGATCAAAGCATCCCTGACAGATGGCCATCCAGCCTCTGTTTAAAGATCTCCTTCCTTGGGGTTGCAGGAGCTCTTGGGGTTACAGGCAAGATCCTTTCCCAGCTCTACCTGGAGATCCCTAGTGGTCTCCCATCCAAGGATGAACCAGTTGACTTTGCCTAGCTTCTGAAATCAGACAAGATCGACTGTAGTGCAGGGTTGTTTCCCATTCTATCCTGTCCTCAGTCCTCCTTGTTCTCTTAGGAAGCAGGGACGTCTTTCCTCAATATCACCAACAGAAGCAATATGATGCTTCTTCTTCTTATAGATCTAAAATTGAGCACCGCTCCCCCCATGGAGGAGGGGATCTGGAAGGAGGAGTGTGCTTTGGAATAAACATGTGGAGGGTGTCTAGTAATTTGGGGAAGGAGGAAGGACTCAGGGTGCACCTCCCCTGCCCATATATCCCCTGAAGGTGAGAGGGTTTGCAATGAGCAAGGAAGAGAGTTTTGGCTGGCGGGGGTGGGTAGTGGGTGGGGAGGAGGTTTGACAGGCAAGGTCAGATTTAGACATGCTTTGGCTCCCAAATATGTTGATTTTAAGAGGACCTATAGCACTACCCCCTGCCGTCTCCCCCAAGCCACTTGTAATATTTATATAGTATTTAAATATATAAACCAAGTTTAGAGCCCCTCCTAATTTGAAGCCCCAAACTCGACCTGTCTTAGCCTGCTTGCAAATGCAGTACTTAGCTGCCCCTCTCCTAGTGATATGGAAAAGACCCTCAGGACTTCTTCTTATGAGCCTGAGGATGCTATAAAACAAGGATTTGCCATCTCATGGACTCCTGCCTGCTTCCTTCTCCACCAATTAATTACACTCTCTTTGTCTTGCAGAGCACTCCCTCCTCCAGGAATTTTAAACAGGGGAGGCCACTGCTGAGAAAGGGTGAATGTCCCCATCTTTCAAGAGATCCTCTGGATTTCAGCCAAAGATTCTCGCTGGGAACCATGCCTGCCTGGTCTTGGGCGCCCCCTGCTGGATTACACCTCTACAGTGCCATGGCCATCCAGTGACCCTCTTCCCCCTTTCCCCCTCTTGTTCAGCTGTCCCAGAGACTCTATAGCCGCCAGCATGGAAAAGACCTACTCGTTGACCGCTCATTATGATGAGTTCCAGGAGGTGAAATACGTGAGCAAGTACAGCAGCAGCGGCACCTTGCCCAATGGGTTCAACCTCCAACTGGGCACCACTGGGACCAAGAAAAAGCACTGTGGGTTGCCCCGCTGGAGCCGGCGTGAGATCTGCCTCCTCTCCGGACTCGTTTTTGCTGCTGGCCTCTGTGTCATCCTGGGTTGCATCCTAGTGCTGAAATACCTGGCCCTGGAGCAGGACGCTTACTGCTTGGAGGGCTGCCAAGAGCGGAAGGCCTTCACCAAAGCGTCCCGCTTCATCGCTACCAACATTGACCCTACCATCGACCCCTGCAAGGACTTCTACTCCTTTGCTTGCGGTGGCTGGCTCCGGCGGCATGCCATCCCTGAGGACAAGCTGATCTACGGTATCATTGCTGCCATCGGTGAGCAGAATGAGGAGAAGCTCCAGCGGTTGCTCTTGCAACCCGTCCGGAGGTCCTACCCGGCCTCAGCCGAGCGCAAGGTCAAGGAGTTCTTCCGCTCCTGTCTTGACATGGCTGAAATTGACCGTCAGGGGGCCTGGCCCATGCTGGAAGTCATAGAGGACTGTGGTGGTTGGGATATTTCTGCCCCTGGCAGGCCCGGGCGTTGGGATTTCAATGAGCTGCTCTACAAGACTCAAGGGGTGTACAGCACCGCTGTCTTCTTCTCGCTTACCGTCAACTTGGATGACAAGAACTCTTCCCGCTACGTGATCCGGGTAAGTTGGAGGATCATTGGGATATGCAATCTCCAGGGAGGAAAGAGGCTTTGGGGCTGAATAAGAAAAGAGGAAACAAATCTAGGCTAGCTATATTGTGAACGAGAGGAATTACAGAAGAAACTACCTTAGAACAGAGCGCTTTGCACTCTTTTGTTGGTGCCCATCAAACCCAATATGGTCTCCACCAGGAACGTGGCCCTAGAGCTGCATGTGGCTCCTGAAGCTGGTTCCTGTGTCCCTGCACCTCACAATATCCCCAGGCTGCCCCTTTTCCGCTCCCCACCCAAGAGTTACTCATCCCTCATGGAAACCTCCAAAAGAGGCAGTTCACTTTTATATAGGTTGCTCCCATCCTTCTCTGCTGCTTAACGTGAAAAAAACAGAAGTGGATTTCTGGCCGCTGCTGGAGCGACTATATTTTTGCAGTCTGTGTGATCCTGGAGAGTCCTAGTGACCCTCCCTGCTTGACATCAATGCTTCCAAGCCCATTACCCTCCAGAGGGATTGGAATACTTACCCCTATCATCCCTCGCCAGTGCAGCTCATGTTGGAAGTTGTAGTCAAACTCCTCTGGAGGACTTTTGGCTGAGAATGGACAGTCTACATAGCCAGGGATCTGATGGTGACTGGCAGTTCCTATGTCGATAGGGCAATGAATACATTCTGTGTTTTAGTCTGACTTTTAAGCTAACCAAGGGGCTGAACCTATTTTTAGGATAGGGCTCAGTACTATGGGTAGCTTTATTAAAGTTCCAACTAAAACCCAGGATGGATTCACTGTACTCCCTGACATCAGAGTCCCTAGGTTCCTGTGTCTGGGAGTTTTCACATGCAAAGCATGTAAACTTCTCCCCTGAGTTATGGCCCCTTGCCTCCCGGAAATTAACCACCAACCTATGAAGAAGTAGAAATGAATACAGATATTGACATCGATGGGTTTGCAGACCCCTAGTGGCTGAATCTGAATCGACTCTGATATGGCATTTCTGCCTCCAGCCTTTTCTTGTTCACCTTTTAATCTCCCCCTCCACTGCTCTGTGTATGTGCACATCTTTGAAGGGATGTCTTACCGGAGCAAGCTTGTTTTCTGCTGCTCCAGAGACTAGGGCACAGAGCAATGGATTCAAACTACAGGAAAAAAAACATTCCATCTAAACATTAGGAAAAACTTCCTGATGGAAAGAGCTGTTCAGCAGTGGAATACACTGCCCTGGAGTTTGGTGGAGTCTCCTTCTTTGCAGGTTTTTAAACAGAGGCTGGATAGCCATCTGTCAGGAGTGCTTTGATTGTGTATTCCTGCAGGGCAGGGGGTTGGACTGGATGACCGTGGTGGTCTCTTCCAACCCTGTGATTCTATGTGTACATGTATGTATTCCAACAGAACCTCATTTTGCTTCAAGACCCCTGGCACAGCAGTACTTTGGGGAATTCTTTTCTGTTCTTTCAGCTGTTCTAGAGTCAGGCATTTTCAAAGGAAGCTCATCAAATTGCACAATTGCTTTAAAAATTAGGTACATAATTCAAACATTGTTACATGCACTTACAGCAGTATCATACCTAATTTTCTGACAGTTAACAAAAAGAAACCATCCTTTTCAAAATGTTCAATATGCCATGCCTATGTTTCTTGCAGTCATACATATTCAGTAAGGCTGAAAACAGACAAGAGACCCTAAAAAGATTTGTGCAGAGTGACACTTTCTCATGGCAGATGCATGGTTCCTCTTCTATACTGCCTTCAATCTTCTCAAGAGGGGGGAGGACCAATTTATTTATTTCAGGTTTACTCTGTTTGACCACTGATGCTTGTTTTTTTGCAGCTGGTAAGAGCTCCTAGATAATCCACCCACCACTTAGGTAACCAAGTGATAGCTTAATAGGGGCTCATGGATTTAGTTTCAGATTGTACTCTTCAATCCTTTATCTTAAAATAGCTTCCTTAATATTGTGCACTTCTGATATGTTGGACCACAGCTTCCACCATCCCCAATGGCCATGTTAGCTGCGGAAGATAGGAGTTCTGGTTTGACACAGGTGCCCCCCCCCCCAGCATGGATCACTGAAGAATCCAGTGTACCTCCTAGTGTTCATGCCTCTGGTATTCTCCTCCCAGGGGTGGCACTTCCAGATATCATATGTCAGAACACAGCAATCTACTGAACATTGAATCAAACCAATGCTCCATACAGCCCAATACTGGCAGCTCTGACTGGCAGCCTTGGCTCTCCAGTGTTTCAAGCAGGATTCTTTTCTTAGTTCCACCTGAAAGATGCCAGGGATTGAACCTGGGACTTTGTGCATGGCAAAACATCTCTTTTACCACTGAGCTATGACACCAATACGCAGTCTACATTGATTCCTCATTGGTGAATGAGGTACGACACTTTTGTATAGAAGAGAATGTACACATAGCCACCTGTGATGATTTTACACAATTTAATGCTCAGTGTGTATGCGCTACAGTTGGTGGTGGCTATTTGTACAGTATTTTTCTCTCTTTCTCTGGCTTCTCTTCGCAAATGAAGATTCAGGAAGGACACATCCCGCGCTTTCTGCAAGCGCGCTGATGACTAAAAAGGCCAATCCAAGATAGACAAGTCCGGTTTCAGAAAGCACAGCAGAAGGTTTCCTTGGGTGATATTTCCGGATTGTGATTTTTTCTGCGTTGTCATTTCTCTTCAAGACTTGTTCGGCGTGAGTTCTCAAATAAGGCTGCAGCATTGTGGATAGTGTGTCTCCATGCCTCCCGATGTGAGGCCAGGGCGGACTATTGTTGGTGATCAATTTGGCCGAGCATTGGTATTGTACAGTATTGGTATTTGCTGGGTTTGGGTTCCAAGACCCCCTGTGCATACCAAAATCTGTGGATGCTCAAGTCCCAGTATATACAATGGCATGGTAAAATGGTGCCCGTTATATAAAATGGCAAAAGCAAGGGTTGCTTCCTGGAATTTATATTTTTTGGAATATTTTCAAACCGTGGATGGTGGAGTCCATGCATGCCAAATCCGTGGATACAGAGAGCTGACTGTATATTCAGTGAAAAATCCAGATATACAATCAACAGATGGAACAATCTACAAGTAGCCTAAAAGTGCATTTGAACTGAACATGGCAAAGACACTGTCCAAACAACCCACTGCTTTTAAAGGCCAAGATCCAGACAATTGGGAAAGCATAATTCTCTGCCACTGTCCTTATCCCAGAAGAAGGCAGAGGCTCCTCATTCTTCCTTGTTTCCCACCTGTGTGTGCAACAGCAGCTGTGTGTGTGGGGGTCCTGGTGTGGGTCCTTTCCCTGACTGGTTGCAGGGATGCATTCGGATGCATTCTGGTTGCCTCTGAGGACCTACGGAAGCTGTCCCCAGCATAAAGCTGCCCTTTCCCCAGGTGCTCAAAGCCAGTCAGTGTCCAGAGAACAGAGCTGCACCCAGGGCCCCTCCAGCTACGACTGCACATTTTATTTATTTATTTATTTATTTATACCCCGCTCTTCAGCCACAAGGCTATCAGAGCGGCTTACAAATTGTTTTAAGCAATAGCAATTTACACACCTACACTGCATTAAGCAGTTTCCAATGTGTGTGAGCTAGGGCAAATGGCATTATGGAAGGAGGCACAAGAGATCACCTTTCATAATCTCTTATATGTTCTAATCTCCAGAACATATAGGCCAACATAACCCGGTGTTATGCCAGCGTGTATCACCAGCAAGATGTTCGATGGAATCCTTTTGGAGATTTATGTGCATACTCATTCCCTTAAAAATGCAGGTGTATTCTTTTGGCATTGTATAATGTCTGTATTCAGTTCACAGTTACATGAGCGGCAGGGCCGGTTTAACCAGTCTGCCAAATCAGCATTGGCAGGGGGCCCCAAGGCCAAGGCGGGCCCCCTGCTGATCTCCTTATCAGACGGAGACAGCCAGGAGACAACCGGGAGGAGCCGCAGCTTTGCAGCCCCCTCCTACCCTCCTCCTCCAAAAACCTCCTGCTGGCTATTTTAAAAAAACAAAAAACAAAAAAAACCCAGCGCCTCCCAAACTAGAAAGAGAAAGAGAAAGAAGAAGCAGCCCTCTGTCGCAGAAGCTGGAGGGAGTTTGCTGCTGCAAAATGCAAGCCAGCCAGGCATGTCATAGAGGTGTGAGTGTGTATATGTGTGTCTGAGAGAGGGGGAATTTGAGGGTTGTCTCTTTCCCTCAGAAAGGGCTTCTTCCTTCCTTCCTTCTTTCCTTCCCTTTCCTTCCTTCCACATAGATCCCCTCCAGCCAATCTTTCCAGCTGCTCTTAACATGGTTTCCTGGGGTCTCTCCCCTCCCTCTCTTCCCCCCGTGGTCTTCAGCTTCCTACCCTTGCTGCCAACTGAGTTCAACCTGCAAAAAAAAAATGTGTGTGTTTGCCTATGTGCCTTCAAGTAATTTCTGACTAAGGTGAACCTACTATGGGGTTTTCTAGGCAAGGTTTGTTCAAAGTGGGTGTGCCTTTGATTTCCTTTGAGGCTGAGAGAGTGTGACTTGCCCAAGATCACCCAGTGGGTATTCATGTCTGAGTAAGGATTCAAACCCTGGTCTCCATAGTCATAGTGCAATGCTAAAACTTCTACAACACTCTAGCTCTTTTAACAGAAGAATATAAAGAATATACATTAAAATTTGGAGTAATATTACTGGGAACAATGGTTTTATTGTTGTCACTAAAACACCAGTATCCCATTAGTGTTATGTGATAATAGCTTATAATAATAGCTAACTATAACAACAACAACAACAATACAATTACACCATCCATTAAACTTTCCCTCAGAGGCACTTTTGATTCTTCCTGCAAGTTTGTGGCTGGAGTGGATTGAATGGCAATGTGCAAGCCAAGCCAGCCAGCCTTTGCCTTGGTTCCTGTCATGTGGCTGCTCCACTACATGCAGGAGGTGGGCCAAGCAGCCTTCAAGCCTTTGTGGACCCCCTGTGAGGACATAGCGGACCCCAAGTTAAGAACCACTGGGCTAGAGAATGCTGGAAAAGGAACAATGCAACCAGACCTTGAGAAGGATGCTGGCAGGGGGATTATGGGAGGTATAATCCAAGAGTAACTTTCCCAGGCGCTGAATGCAGCCTAGAATCATAGAATCATAGGGCTGGAAGGGACCCCAACAGCCATCCCATCCAATTGGCTTCTGCCCTGCAGGAACACACAATCCAAGCATTCCTGACAGATGGCCATCCAACCTATGTTTAAAAAAACCCAAAGAAGGAGACTCCACCACACTCTAAGGCAGTGTATTCCACTTCTGAACAGCTCTTACTGTCAGGAGATTCTTCCTAATGTTTGGGTGGGATCTCTTTTCCTGTAGGTTGAACTCATTGCTCCGTGTCCTAGTCTCTGAAGCAGCAGAAAACAAGCTTGATCCATCCTCAGTATGACATCCCTTCATATATTTAAACATGGCTCTCATGTCACCTCTCAACCTTCTCTTCTCCAAGCTAAGCATACCCAGCTCCCTAAGCCATTCCTAATAGGACATAATGGCTTCCAGACCTCTACCATCCTTCTCAGTATCTTTCTTGAATTGTGCCCAGAACTGGAAACAGTATTCCAGGTGAGCTCTGACCAAAGCAGAATGGAGTAATATTATTACTTCCCTTGATCTAGACACTACTCCTATTAATGCAGCCTAGAATCACATTGGCATTTTTTTGCTGCTGCATCACACTGCTAACTGATGTTCAGCTTGTAGTCCACTCTTTCTTTTCTTTGAGGAAATCTACACCATTACGTTAATTTGTAATAAAAAATATTATGTTAGTGCCTATAATATAGTTTTTAAACTAAATTATTGGTGGCAAATTATGTAATACAGTAGGTCCCTCTTATCCATTGGGAATTGGTTCTGGGGGGGGGCGTGGATTCTGAAAACCATGAATAATAGTTAACGCCATTGAAAATAAGGGGACTTCTGTTTTAAAACACCATAGAGTTGCCTTGGAGGGCCTAGAAAACGGCTAGGGAGGACACATTTTCTAGGAAGACTCTATGGTAGGTCTGCTGTTTTGTGTCCCATGGATAATGAATCCATGGATACGGGGGTCCTACTGTAATCTGAACACCCTGCACGGTGAATAGGTTAGGTTACATTGACCTGAGATAAACAAATGGGGGCCCCAAAATAAAGCATTGCAGGGGGCCCCAAAATTCCTGAAACCGGCCCTGATGAGCGGAATTCCTCAGGTATAACTGTTGCTCATGCAGCTGTTCATTCTTGAATGGTTTTTAACTATTTGTCAGTGCTTTCAATGTACCACTCGATTCACTGGGGCTGTGGAGAGAGCAACTGTACACCTTCCGTTGCCCAATGGGACAAATACCAGGCATACTGAAAGATCACAGTTGGATGTGCATCACTGTAGTCAGTGGAGGGATGTTGTTGCTCAAACAACAGTGATAGCAAGCAAGTGTAGATTTAAACTATGCATGATGTCTGTTACATCAGTTCATCCACAGACAAGACAACATTTAAATATTCCACTACATTTTGGACACTCTACGCATGAATGTGATCAATCAACACTTTCCCTCCTATAGCACAGTGGCTTTTCTTGGTAGGACCAAGGCAATGGGAATCTGGTGGAACTGAGGGTTCATCTGAATGGGATCACCCCCTTTTCCCCATTCCAGTGTTTTGATACCAAATGAGAGGGACAGGTGAGAAAACTGAGCTGCATTCTACAGTACCTGTGGGTGATTTGGGCAAAGCCTGGTTTGCTTTTGTCACCATATGCTGTGCTGACAGGCCAGAGTGCAGTGAAGGCAGGACTGGTTGCATGTAGCTCAGGGAGTTCACTTCAGACAAGCTTATGCTAGCCATAGATTTGCCAGAAGATCTGCATAGCTGTGTTGTCTCAGTCTATTACCCAATGATAACACTCCCCCATTCCCAGTTAGAAAGATGCTAGATGTTTGGAGCAGTAAAATAGTCGATCATAAGATCATTTCTTGTACATATTGTTATTTGCCATCAAGCCAGCTTCAACCCATGGCAACCGGATGAATGAGAGATTTCTAACAGCCCCAGTCATCAAAAGCCTTGCTCAGGTCTTGCAAACTCAGGGCAGCCATGGCTTCCTGGAGTGAGTCCATCCATCTGCAATGTTGTCTTCCTCTTTTCCAACTGCCACTAGGTTTACTAAGCATTATCATGTTGTCTCATGAGGTGTCCAAAGTGCAATAGCCTCAGCTTAATCATTTTGGGCTTCTAGTTCAGGTTTTCTCATTTTTGGAAGTCCATGATATCAGTAGAAGTCTCCTTCTGTACTCCATTTCAAATGAGTTGATTCTGTTTATATACTCCTCTTCATCTAGTAGTAGCTTAGGAACATACACAGCTCACTGGTTTATACAGATGAGATCAGGTGTGTTCAACATGGTTCACCATTCTTAGGAGATTATCAGACAGGAACGAAAAAAGTGTTCCTGTTCCACAATCTCCTCTCCCAGTATGAGAACAAAAAGTTTCAGACCTACCTTATTCCCGCTTCCTGGAATGAAATCCCGCCTGTTCTCTCAAAAAGATGAGAGTGTGGGAAATTCAAAAAGAAAAAGAAAAAGAAGCCAGAAAAAGTGACAGCAAGCACAAAAAAACACTTTAAAATTAGCAGGTAACCTGGGGAGGGTCATAAAAAGTGTGTCACTTACCTTGCTGTCCTGATCTCACCAGGAAGTTTTCTGGCAGGGACCTCCCATTGATGCTGGGTTCGCACCAGTGAAATGGGGCACCTTTTCACTTGCAGGAACCTCCATGACAGAAACAGAACAGGGAATATATTGACGGCTTAGCCGTCAATAAAAAGCAACGCTGGCAGAACAGCAGCCGAACGGGAGCATTATGAGGGGGGAATGACATCATGTGATGAAAAGGAATCCCTTTAGTGATCTCTTGGCATTGTTATAATGCTGTTTTTAGAGCATCTGATAATCTCCTTACAGAAAAATACTAGCAAACTAGAGCAAAAGGAAAAGCAGAAGGTAGATAAAATGGATAGCTCGCTGCATTGCCCAGATTCATAAACCAATTTAAAATTAGGTTTTGTCCTGCTGCCGAAAAGGATAAAATGTTGGCACCAAGTTATCTCAGGAGCGAATCCAAAGACTCTGGATGCACTTCAGACTTTGGCCTTCATCCAAATCTGCTGCACAGTACCATGTCCAGTTCTGGGCAACTCGGTTTATAAAGGATACTGACAAGCCGAAATGTGTCGAGGAGGACAACTTTGATGGTAGAGCAGGGATGGGAATTGTGTGGCCCTCCAAATGTTTCTGGATTGCAATTCCCAGCAGTTCTAACCACAATCACCAATGGTGAAGAATGCTGGGATCTGCAATTTAATTATATCTGGATGGCCATATGATTCAGATCAGTGGCAAGAATGTCTGGAAACCTTTGTAGAGAGATGCTAGACTGTGATAACAGAGGTTAGGGGGAAGCCAACCTCTCTCTTGGGCCTGATAACATCAAAGGGACCCTAAATGATATCCGAAGTCTAAAGGAAGACTTCCATCCAAAAGGACTCTGAATTCCATCTCCAGAGACTAAACCAGGCTGGCTATGAGAGCCCGGCCTAATCATCCCAATTGGGACCTGAATTGATTGCATGACCATCAGAAATAGAAGTTACTGTTATTCTTAGCTTAGGGACCGTCTAGTTAATTGCATTAGCTTTTATGATTTAATTTTAGTACTCCGACTGAATGTATCCTTGTAAATCTAAGCCGAGATCCTGGAGGTGTGATTTCCCTCCATGTAGCCTTAAACCTTTGGAACTAAAATAAAGTCTAATTCCTTTTCTCTATAAGCTCGCCTCACGTGCCTTCCTCAGTCAGCTATCTGAATTTCTCTGGGATAGAGGAAAGTGTGTTACTGATCTTTTTAACACAACCCATCTGGCTTCTTGCTGCGCTAGACAAGAAAGGGGTAAACTCAGCGAGTGGTGGCGGTTTTGAAGAGAAAATCCCTCAGGTTGGGATTGGCAAAGGGGCAACCTTTGCAAGCCCCAGGGTTGCTACAGGCAGAGAAACTCTAGGGTCGTCCACGACATGGTGGCAGCGCATCTTTTTAGCAGTCCATGGTATCCATAGAACTCTTTTCCAGCACCACATTTCAAAGAAGTTGATTTTCTTCCCATCAGATTTCTTCACTGTCCACTGTCTTTCACAACCACACATTGAAATGGGAAATACAGTGGCATGGACAATCCTAACTTTAGTATTCAATGATATCTTTACGCTTCAGGATCCTGTCTAGTTCTTTCATATCTGCCCTTCCAAGTCCTAGGGGTTGTTTAAACAATGAAAAAAAATCCTCACGGAATGCAAGGGGAATACCTTTTGTCTAGATGAATTCCCACAGAGATGCACCATACAGTGGCACCCCCGCATCCGTGGGGGATTGGTTCTGGGGGACTCCGCAGATGGTGAATTCCGTGGATAATAGTGAACACCTTGGAGGAGGAAGGGAGGGAGACTTGTGGCCCAGGCCATCGCCGCTGCAGCAACCTGGCCTGCCTAGGCCGTATCCTCCCAGGCCTCTGCTGCAGCTGCCGCCACTGCCGCATGCCCCACCACCATCATCACTCCTGCCGCCGGAGACTCCCAGGCCTCTGCTGCTGCTGTGCACCCCACCACCACCCCTGCTGCTTCCATGGCCTCTCAGGCCTCTGCTGCTGCCATGCACCCCACCACTGCCATCACCCCTGCTGCCGTGGTGGCCTTCCAGGCCCCCTCCTCTGCCGCGCACCCCACCACTGCCACCGGAGCAATCCCCTCCCTCCCCCTCCACCCCCCTGCTGTTGCCATCCGCAAATAATTGAATCAGCAGCTGGTGAATCAGCAGATGTGGGAGTGCTACTGTATTCCAAAGAAGGGGGGCAAAAACTCCAAGTACTGCATAATAGCAGCCTTCACTGTTTTTCATGAATTTTTTTTAAAATATATATATATGTGGAAATGTGCATTTTAGCCCATTTGAACAAGTAATTTGACTTGGGGCACATAAGTCAAAAACATGATTGGTTGGACGTGCACAGGGGCAGGCTTGCCGGTGACGAAGTGGCTGGAGCCACCATTGTTCATTTTTAGAGAAGCAAGTGTGCACTATTTTCAAGGAGAAAAGCAAAAGAAATATTTTTTAAGCAGAAGATCACTCTTCTGCATCTCTGATTTAACAAGGGAAATGGGGGGAGCTTTTGGAGGATAATAACACGAGTAATTCACTCGCGGCCACCATCTTTACTCGCGTGTGTGTGCTCTGTGTGAACTTCAAACACGGATAGCTTCCCGTGCCACCGATCTTGCGAATGCATCATGGAGACAAATCAATGTTGCTGTGATGGTGAGTTAATGCACTATTTTCCACAATTAATTCTCCCATCTAGCTGAGCGCCTAGTCTTCTGATTTCTTGACTTTAGCCTCCATTCTGATAAAATGACTGAGCCAAGGTATGGAACATCTTGAACTATTTCAATGTCTTCATCGTCTGTTTTAAAGTTGTGTAAATCATCTGTGGCCATTATTTTTGTTTTCTTCATGGTCAACTGGCCCTCATCTACACCATTGTTTTTGGTCTGCCTGGCTTAGTATTGTCTGTTCTGACTGCCAGCAACCCTGCAAAGCCTGTCCGTTTTAGCTGGAGATGCCGGGGACTGAAGCATAGCATTGTCTTCCTACACAATTGGATTTAGAGTTCTACAGTTCTCTTTGTTCTAGCGAAAAGAGTAATCATGAGAAGTCTGTAAGAATATAATAACCCTGAATAGAAAATTATAGGGTGACACTTATTCCATACTATTCAAGTTACAAAGGTATGACGCTACATGTGACAGACTAGGGGATCATGCTTTTCCTGGGGGAAACTCAGCAAAAGATTTCACCTCATTCCTGAAGTTCTCTTAAGAGAAGACGGAGCAGGGGAAATGAAAAAAAAAAGGGGGGGGACTTGGAAAGCTACTTTTTTGGACAATAACCCCCGTTGGCCAGGTGGGCTGGGGAATTCTGGGAGGTGTAGTCCAACCCAAGCTCTAAATTATACTTGTGAAATAGCAAAGAAACTGTTAATAACAAAACAAAGAAGATCTCTCGATTAGTTTCAGTCAGTATTACAAGGGTCTCATACCTGTTAATATGTTGTATTTCATGAAAGCAATGCTTGCCCCATCCTGGAAAACTCTAAAATTCACAGCAGAAAATCTAGAGGGAGTCTGCAGTGATGTTGTTGCCAGATGATGCTGTGTGTGTGTGTTTAAAGGAGGAACATCCCAGTTGAGAAATCCAGGTTTTAAACCTTTGATTAATTAATTAATTACAATTGCTGAACAGATCGATGCTTTCAAGCCCTAATTAGTAACATTGGCTGGCTGACAGACTGGGACTTCCATGCAGAGCCAAGCAAAGTCAATCCATTGATAGAGGAATCTGTAACGTACAAAACTACCATTGACCCATCCTTAAGTTAGAAAGGTGGATTTTAACTACAGTTCTCAGGACCTCTGTCTAGCCATTGAGGGACTCTGGGGGCTACGGTTCAAAAAAGTAACTTCTCTGAGTTCTGGAATCATCTAATCTAATACTACCTACTGTAACAAGGGCAGAGAGAGTGATCTTTCCCAACCTTATGGTAACCAGGGGACCATTCACAGTGTACAATTATAGCACTATAGCACAGTGTACAAATATAGCATTATTTCACTTTAACTGCCATGGCTATGTCCTATGGAATCTTGGGATTTGTAGTTTGGTGAGGCACTAGAGCTTTCTAAATAAAGAATTCTAAATGCCTCTCCCTAAACTGGAATTTCTATGGAACCATGGCAGTTAAAGTGATACACTCTAATTGTGTAGTGCAGTGATTATTAAACTGTGGTCCGTGGACCCCAAGGGGGCCACAGTGTCCTCACAGGGGGTCCGTGAAGTCTGCTCAGCCCACCTTCTCCCTATGGTGGAGCAGCCATGTGACAGGAGCCAAGGCAAAGACTGGCTGGCTTGGCCTGAGCATTGCTATTCAATCTGCTCCAGCCACAGACTTGCAGGATGAAGCAGGAGAAAAGTCTTCCCTCCTCCTCCAGTGCCTCTGAGGGAAGGTTTAATGGATGGTTTAACTGCATCATCATCATCAGGTATTATTATTAAGACTTTAAATCTTGAGTTAAGTCTTGGAGGTCCATGGCAACAAAAGATAGTTAAAGGGGGTCCCTGGTAAAGAAAAGGTTAAGAGCCCCTGGTGTGAACAGCCCCTTGAATCATAGAATTGCAGAGTTGGAAGAGACCATGAGGGCCATCCAGTCCAACCCCCCTGCCACGCAGGAAATCTTGATCAAAGCATCCCCGACAGAAAAATGCTGGGATTTAATTCCAGAGCCCACAGAGCATGTTCTTTCCTGTCCATAGTTACATCCGTTCTCACAGTTTCTAAAGAAAGTGGAGCATGTGAGGGTTTTTTGGAAAGACAGGTAATGCCATCAAAACAATGACATCATTACAGTGCACTACAGTATGCCATGAAGTCAACAGGGCTGGTCAATGCCTTTCTGACATCATCCATAGAATAATACCTTACTTGTGCAAGCCATTTGCTCCAAAACAAGACACCCATTGTTAAGGAAATGCTTAAATTATGTTTGGTTTTAGATATACTTAAAACATTATGGCCAGAAACCTTTATCATCGTCTACATTGCTTACATAACTTTATGTATATAGTCAGCCCTCCACATTTGTGGGTTTAACTTTTGCAGATCTGATTATTCATTGATTATTGCTGCAGCCTCCGCTGCTGCCCTGTGCCATTTTTAATAGGAACTGCTAACCTCATGAGCCTGACAGAGACTGTGAATGCATGGCGAAGCTTCTAAATCTTTATTAAAAGTGGTGTAGGGCAGCAGCAGAGGCAGTAGCAAGCCCTGCCAGCTGCCCATTTCTGCCTTGTGAAGGAGCCCCGCTGCCTCAAAGGCATCCACAGTGGGTTGAATCCACAGATCATACTTTTTCTGTTTGCTAAGTATGGTTTGAGGGGCTTACAGAAAAACAACATTTTTCCACATTCAGGGGAGTCCTGCACCCCTAACCCCAGCAAATGTGGAGGGCCAGTTGTACAGTCAGCTCTCTGTATCCACAGATACTGCTTCCATGGATTCAACCATACACAGCTTGAAAATATTCCACAAAATAAAATGAAAATAAAATAAAATCCAAAAGCAAAGCTTGATTTTGCCATTTTATATAAGGGACACCATTTTACTACACCATCTGGATGGTTTTCTATCAGGAATGCTTTGATTATATCTTCCTGCAGGGCATGGGCTTGGACTAGATAGCCCTTGTTGTCTCTTCTAACTCTATGACTCTATGAACATTGTATATACTGGGACTTGAGCATCCACAGGTTCATGTTGGGGAGGGGGCAGAATTCTTATTTGAAGGTGCAATGCCCTTTTTTTTGTCCCCCACCTCCCATAGCTATACCCCCTGTATTCAGAAACAACCTCTTCTAGGAAATGGAGTTCATGTTTAGATATTGCAAGGAGTAAAATAAATAACCTACCAGCCCAGTTATCAAAGGTTAGGCTGATCAATAGCCTGGAAAAGGCCAAGAACAATGGCAGGGTGAGGGGATGCTGCCTTCCCCAACTAACCAAGTGTAAATCAATCTCTTTCCTCCCCACCCCCAAGAACGGCATTGATTTCCCAAGTGCAAAGCTTTGTGTGTGTAATGTATTCCAGCTTTTGCATGTTTAATATGCACTTTATTCCATTACTCCAGTAATTTGCAGCATCGTGTCAGGATTTTTGATGTTTGTTTTTGCAGGAGGGTGGTGTTGAATTTTGCTGCATGGGGGGTAGTCCGGAGGGGGGAAACTTTGGCTGTTGGTTTCCCCGGCTGCTTGATTCAGCTTGGATTAGTGAGGAAAATGAGAACACAGATGCGCTTTGCTTCCGAGTCAGCCCTAATTGCCTTCTCAGGCTGAGTGGGGCTGGTGGGATTCGAGGCCAGGCCTTTACTTGCATGGCAACGATGAGTGTGCGGCATTGGCGGAGGCGCTGCTTTTATACCCAAATTAATAGGACTTAGATGGGAGGAAAACTTTGCCAGGCAATTTCCCTCCTCATAATTGCAGTGTTTAGCAAAAGCAGTGTGCCAGGCAATTTTGCTGGCTAGCAGTAGCTTCAAGTACACAGAGAAAAAGAGAGGAGGAGGAGGGGGGTTTACCTCTGTGCATGAACTCCCAAGGATCATACCAAGGATTGTGCAGGCCCAGACCCCAGAGCTGGGCTGTGGTGATGAACAGAGCTTGTTCATTACCACAGCCAAACAGATAATGCCAGGATGGATTTTCCTTGGGTTTTTTTCAGGCTGTGAGGCCATGTTCTGGAATAGTTTCTTTTTGACCTTTCACCTGCAACTGTGGCTGGCATCTTCAGAGATGCCAGCCACAGATGCAGGTGACATGTCAGAAAGAAACTATTCCAGAACATGGCCTCACAGCCCGGAAAAAAACCAAGGAAAATTTATGGATGCCGGCCGTGAAAGCCTTTGACTTCTCACTGCCAGGATGTCTAAGAACAGGACATGAAGTGAAGGTAGCGGCTCTCTCCTGTCGTTCCTTTCCCATCAAGTGGCGTTCCCAGGCAGCCTGAGCCAGTGGAAGCAGGTGGCTTCTATGTCAATGGGATGGACTTTAAAGGAGCTCTCCAAAGTGCTGAGTATCACCACCCTCATGGATTCAGGACTTTGGATAGCTCCTTTAATTTTTGGTTGAAAAATCAAGACTGGATGCTTCACCCCAGGGACACAGAAGCCCTTAGCCACCGCTGGTCAGAGCTTTGACAAGTCATCTAGTCAAAACCCCTCCAGGGTAGGAATCCATAGATAAAATACCATAGAGATGGCTGTCCAACCTCTGTTTAAAGATCTCCAAGGAAGGAGAATTCACTGTCTTCCATGGCTGCCTATTCTATTGTGAAAGACTTCTTACAGTAAAAAACTCTTCCTAATGTTTGGGTGGTATCTCTTGTAATCTGAATTCATTGGTTTGTATTCTAGTCTCTGGATCAGAGGAAAACAAGCTCACTCCCTCTTCTACATTTGTTTGTTTATTTATTTATTTATTTATTTATTTATAGAATTAATTAATTTATATGCTTCCTTTCTCCCAGAAGGGACCCAAGGCAGCTCACAAAATCATATAAAATACAGTTTAAAACCATTAAAAACCTCACAATATAAAAATCTAAAATTACATAAAACACATAAAAGTTAAAAGACAAAAATAAGCAACATAAAAATCTCTCTCTGGCTTTTCTTCACAAACGAAGATTCAGGAAGGACTCATCCCGTGCTTTCTGCAAGCACACTGATGACTAAAAAGGCCAATCCGAGATAAACAAGTCCAGTTGCAGAAAGCACAGCAGAAGGTCTCCTTGGGTGATGTTTCCGGGTTGTGATTCTTTCTGTGTTGTCGTTTCTCTCCAAGACTTGCTCGGCATGAGTTCTCAAATAATGCTGCAGCATTGTGGATGGTGCGTCTCCATGCCTCCCGATGTGAGGCCAGGGCGGACCACTGTTGGTGATCAATTTGGCCGAGCCTGAGATGTTGTTTCAGGGAGTCTTTGTATCGCTTTTTTGGAGCGCCCCTCTTACGCTGACCCATGGCGAGTTCACCGTAGAGTACTGTTTTGGGGAGGCGATGGTCCTCCATCAATAAAAACACACATCAATAAAAGCCTCTATAAGCCAAGCTACATTTAAAAGTCTGGTTGCATAAAAACCTCTTTGCCTGCTGGTGAAAGGAAAACAGGGAAGGGGCCAGCCTAGCCTCCGGTGGAAGGGAGTTCCAGAGGGTGGGAGCAGCTACTAAGAAGGCTCTTTCTTGGATATTTAAAGATGGCGATCATGTCACCTCTCAGTTTTCTCTTCTCTTCTCCAAGCTAAACAATATATTTTAACTCTATTGTAATCATTTTAATTTATAACCCATGTTGAGTCTCAATCTTGGGGAAAAGACAGGGTGTAAGGAATGGGTTCAGCATTGGAACATGACTCTTGAAGACCAGGGTTCGAATCCCCACTCAGCCATGGAAACCCACTGGGTGACCTTGGGCAAGTCCCAGTCTCTCAACCTCAGAGGAAGGCAAAAGGCAAACCCCTCTGAACAAAGAACGCCCCATGATAGGTTCACCTTGGGGCCGCCATAAGTAGGAAACAACTTGAAGGCACACAATAACTAGAAAATACAGTTAATAGTAATGACAGTTTCGGAGCTCAGACTGAAGTCCTTTGACTTCCTGGAACCCTGGTCATGTTTCCTCAGTGCAAAGGGTGGTGGTATAATCACTCATTTTCTCCTTAATATCAGGATGAAACCATGTAAACAGAGGCAGGATGGTCATCTGTGGGAATGCTTTGTTTGGGTACTCCTGCATGGCAGGGGGTTGGACTAGATGGCCTTTGTGGTCTCTTCCAGCTCTATGATTCTAACTCTGATCTCATGGAAGCAGTAAGGAAAACAATATAGAAGGGAGGTATCTCTAAGCTTCAGTTAGCTAATTAGCTAATTGCTGTTGTATGCCTTCGAGTCATTTCGGACTTAAGGCAACCCTAAGGTGACCCTGTCATGGGGTTTTCTTGCTAAGATTGGTTCAGAGAGGGTTTGCCATTGCTATCCTTTGAGGTAGAGAGAATGTGACTTACTCAAGGTCATCTAGTTGGTTCCCATAGCTGAGTAGGGATTCAAACCCTGGTCGCCTGGAGTACTAGTACAACACTCAAACCTCTACACCATGCTGGCTTACTAACTAACTAGTTAGTTATCTTTATATCCAGCCTTTCTTCCAATTTCACAGTTAATGTGGGAGTATTTTACTTCAGTAGGGAAAGATAATGCAAATGAACTCATGTCTTTATATGTGTGTGTGTGTGCGCGCGCATGTCACGTCATAGATTCAAAGAGCTGGAAGAGACCACAAGGGCCATCTGTGTGTGTGCCTTTGAGTTGCCTGTTGGTTTATGGAAACTTCATGAATTTCATAGGGTTTTCTTAGGACATTTTTGTGAATACTTGGAGGTGGTTTTACCAGTTCCTTCCTCTGACATATAGCCTACAGCACCAAGTATTCATTGACAGTCTCCCATCCAAGTACTAACCAGGGCTGGTGCGGCTTAGCATACAAGATCAGACGAGATCTAGTGCCTGGTATTTAGGCCCTCCATGCCTTTATATTAAAGAATAATTCAGAGGTTTCTAGCCTCTCTGGCTGTTGAATGAGATGGGCTTAACATTGACTAGAAAACATGTGAAAATTGGGAAACCAGAAGTCCATGAGTTATTTGTACAAGACTGCATCCCAGATTGCTAGACAATCCCAGAGAGTCTTTCTTCCTGACTTTAGCAATGTTCTGTTTTTGCCATTTGCTGCTCCCAACCCTCCACTGAAATTTATGGCTAGGCTTACAAGGGGATTGACAGACCAATTATTTGCGCCAACAGCATCATGACTTGAGTTTATTTTGGCTCCATCCTGTGAAGGGTGGCTGCATTCTGTGGAGTGAGTGAGTGGGTAAGTCAGGTATGGCAAGTCAAGTGGGAGGGAGATCAGACCGATTGGAGTACTTCTCCATTACTTGACTTTCTTTGCTTAGAGGGGGAAAGTATTGGTTTTAAGGAGGGGTGTCGCTATTTGGTTGTTTTTGTGTGCCTTCGAGCCATTTCCAGCTTACGGTGTCCCTAAGGCAAACCTATCATGCATGGGGTTTTCTTGGCAAGGTTTGTTTAGAGGGGGTTTGCCTTTGCCTCCCTCTGAGGCTGAGAGAATGCAAGTTGCCCAAGGTCATCTGGGGGTTTCCGTGGCCAAGCTGGGATTTGAACCATGATCTCCTGGTGTCCTAGTCTAGCACAAAAACCATCACACCATGCTGGCTGTTGGTGAAGCTGTGGACGGGCGAAATGAGGACACTGTTCTCCCACTGCTCTCCAAAGAATGATTCCATCCCTCCAGTTGAATTTTTCTTCAAGTCCCCACATTTTTATTATCGCAGAGAGTGAGATGCTGAAAGTCATTCACACCTAGAACTCTTATTATTCACTGTGTTTCCATTCCCGTGGTCACAATGCCCTCCTGTATTTAAGCCTTTTTGGCTCCTGTATTTAAGCTCCCCCCACCCCCCGGAAATAACAGTTCTCCTATGAAAACTCTCATGGCCAAATCCCTGATTTGTAGAAGTTAGTCAGAGATGCTTAGGGATGGAGGGAGGAAAGATATCTATACCTGCTCAAAGCAACTGTCCCATTAAGGGCTAAGTATTTGCACTTTACATAACTGAGCTCCCATTGAACATTTTTGTGAAGCGCAGAGAGTGCAGAGCCTGGAAGTAACACTTAGAGCTTGGGGAAATTTTACTTTTTGGACTTTAACTGGGAGTTATAATCCAAAAAAGTAAGTTTTCCAAGCTGTGGACTAGCTTACAAATAACTTGCGTGGGGTCCGTGGAAGACCCACTCATGTTGCCAAAATTATGCTATTATTTAAGGGGATTATAATTAGCTCTAAGGTTTGTCTGCGAGAGGCTGGGTAACTTCGGGATCTTTGCACCTACGTATATCAGTACTCACTGTTGAGATTCAGAATTTGAAGTGAAATAAGAATGGTTTTATTGAAAAATAAAATAAAAAGCAAACACACCCATGCAAAATACCCACAGAATCATACAGAGCTAATGAAGGTTAGGCGGAAAGATGGATAGTGGAGATAGATTTGGGAGTTTGGGGTTATATTTACCAATCTTGTTGAGCAGAGGTCCGGGATCCGAAGAAGTCTGAGGCTAAAAGCTTGAAGGTGGCACAGTGCAAATCGAGAGAGCAGCAGGGTCAGTCTAAATGTGCACATGTTACTGTGAGCTGGAAGGTATATTTATACCCAAAAATGTGCGTTGAAGGTGTGATCTGGTTACAACAATGGCTAAACAATTCTCCCACAAGGGGAACAAATAAGTGAGAGACTCCACTGATTATCTTCAATGGTTGGGCAATGGGAACTGATGGGCTTACAACAACCTTGTACTGTTGGATGGGGAAAGGTGTGAGGAAAGATGAGGTGTGGATAATGGGGATTCTGGTCACTGTTGGTTTGTGCTGAATGACTCCTCAATTTAGGCAGCTCAAGGTGCGAGAATTGGATTAGCACATTCTTTTCTTAATGGGTTTGTTTACTGAAAGAAGTTGTTTTCTAGGTTTGGGGCTACCAGACATGCTTCCAGGCCTGGTGGCCTACAGCTGAATTCTGGCCTTGATCTACGAGACCCCTTCGAATGTGTCCTGTTTGATATCAAATCATAAAATACAGTAGCACACCCATATCCGCTGATTTACCAACCGTTGATTCATTTATCTGCAGTTGGTGATGACAGGGGGGGTGGACAGGGGAGCGAGGTGGAAAGCAAGTCGCCTCCCTTCCCTGCTGGGGTCCAATGGCATGGGTGGGAAGAGGAAGAGAGCAGGTTGCCACCATCCTCCCTTCCCTGCCAGGGTCCAGCGGCACGGCGCTGCAGCGGTGGTGGGGTTGTGGATGGGGAGCATTTGCTATTATCCGTGGATTTCAGTATCCGCCAGGGGTGTGTGTGGAGCTGTAACCAATCCCCTGCAGACACGAGGGTGTTATTGCATGGCGTGATCTTATAGGGAGGGAGTGCAAGGCATAGTAACAGTGTTCTTTGTGGCTGCTCCCAGTTTGGAACTCCCTCCCCAGAAAGGCCAGGATGGCCCCATCTTTGCTCTCCTTCCGGCAGCAGGTTTTGTGCTGCCAGGTTTTTATGAAGAGAAAACGGCTGGGTTTTTAAGGCTGTGTGGTGCTCTTTTTAAGTTTTTTAAAGGGTTTTTATACAGTTTTTAAATGCATTTTAGTATTTTTAATGTTTAATGTTTTAACTTATAGAGCTAAGTTGTATATTTAGATTGTCTTTTAACTTTTGTGGTGTTTTTAACTTGTACTACTTTAAATATTTTCTTAGCCACCTTGAGTCCCATTATTGGAAGAAAGGTGGGATATAAATGAATAAAATAACAGACTAGTGGTCTGCAGCATTCAGATTTATGAAAAATGGAAAAATAAACAGGTACAGTTGGACCCCTGCATCCACAGGGGTACAGTTCCCAGACTTACTGCGGATATCGGAAACTGCAGAAAACAGCGAACACCACTGAAATAATGGGACTTTGGGTTTCAAATACTATAGAGTTGCCTTGGAGGACCTAGAAAATATCTACAGAGGATGCAAAATGTCTAGAGAAAATCTAGGCATTTTCTAGGAAGACTCTATTGTAGGTGTGCTGTTGTGTGTCCCGCGGATATTTGAAGCCACAGATATTTTTTCCGCAGATACGGGAGTCTGACTGTACTTATAAAAATTTTAACTCTATTAGGAACTAATCTTTTTGGGAATCATAATAATAACCCATTCATTTCTTGAAGTAACTGTCCAGGTTCTTATAGTGTGTTGGAGAATTTGCTAATTGTGCATTGCCAGTGGCAGCAGTTAGTTCCCACATCAGTGAGGCATTGAGTCCATTCCTGCTTCTAGTCTGAACTTTGAAGGAACTTTCAAAGCTACTTTAATAGATGCAGTACCCTGGACAGCTCCTTTAAAGTGAAGACTAAGAGCCAGAATAGATTTGCTGGTCCACTGACCTGTTAGTTACCATCCATCACTATGCACTTGGAGATTTTTTAAAAAATCACATTTATCTGCCACCTTCTCTGGAGATTTATGTTTTTTGCATGGAGATTTTTTAGTGGAGTAATGGGTTCATTCAAACTACTGTACAAGAAAAGAGATTCCACCTAAATGTTAGGAAGAATTTCCTGACAGTAAGAGCTGTTTGGAAGTGGAATACACTGCCTGGGAGTGTGGTGGAGTCTCCTTCTTTGGAGGTTTTTAAAGAGAGGCTGGATGGCCATCTGTCGGGAATGCTTTGATTGTGTATTCTCGCATGGCAGGGGGTTGGATTGGATGGTCCTTGTGGTTGCTTCCAACTCTATGATCCTATGATTCTTTGACCCTTATGACAACCCTATGAGGTTGGTTAGATGTTGCTTGGCTCAAGGGCACCCAACAAACTTGGTGACTGAGTGAGGATTCAAATCCAGACCTCTCCCCATTACAATGCTCTATAGTTGTATTCCTGTTGGTGTCTTATCCTATGGAAGTAGTTGGATGTTTTTGTTTGATTCAGAACGGCTGTATTCGGTTCAAAGTTGCAGAAATGAAGTTGTGCATGCAGTGCCAATGCGTGATTGTCCCTTGCTCATAGAAATGCATGTGCAGTGGATTGCACATGGATGTGCATCACATTGTGCATGATTGCACATTGCATATGTAGCTGTTCATGAACATTTGGTTGTACATTCCGTTGCAAAACATCACAGTTCACTAAGAATGTGATATTGCACAACCGTGGTATAACTCTGAGTATGAAATTGAACTTCCTCTGACAGTAAGAGCTGTTTGGCAGTGGAATGCATTGCCTGGGAGTGTGGTGGAATCTCCTTCTTTGGAGGTTTTTAAACAGAGGTTGGATGGCCATCTATCAGGAATGCTTTGATTGTGTATTCCTGCATGGCAGGGGGTTGGACTGGATGGCCCTCATGGTCTCTTCCAACTCTGTGATTCTATGATTCTATTCCATTTCCTTGATGTAAGATCTCCTGCCTCTTCCTAGGTATGGAGGGACTGGATGTGTTTAAAGGGTGTCACATCCACTGTCCCAGAGAGGAACATGGTAGGTGCATGAAAGGAATCTAGGAGTCTTACTAGACCTCAGGCTGAACATGAGTTAGCGGTGTGATGCAGCAGCCAGAAAAGCCAATGTGATTCTAGGCTGCATCAATAAGAGTACAGTGTCTAGATCGAGGGAAATAATGGTACCACTCTTTTGTGCTTTGGTTAGACCTCACCTTGAATACTGTGTCCAGTTCTGGGCACCACAATTCAAGAAGGATATTGAGAAGATGGAATGTGTCCAGTCCAAAGGAGGACAACCAAAATGGTGGGAGGTCTGGAAGCCATTATGTCCTATGTGGAGCAGCTTAGGAAGCTGGGCATGATTAGTCTGGAGAAGAGAAGGTTAAGGGGGGACATGATAGCCATGTTTAATAATTGAAAGGATGGAGCAAGCATATTGAGGATGGAGCAAGCTTGTTTTCTGCTGCTCCAGAGACTAGGAGATGGAGCAATGGTTCTATGAATCTAGGGCATTTTCCTAGGAAAATGAATGTGCATGGAGAGGCTGTGTCCTTTGACAGATGTGCAGCCAGAGGGTTTTAGCTTGGTTTGCACACTTTCACATGTGAGAGAAGAGTCTAGAGGCTTTATATTGCAAGAGGCCATAAATCCAAAGATTTATGGGGCTAGCAAGTGGGGTTGTTCTTTGCCGTTTGCTCAGCGTCCTCTTGTGTGCATGTCAATGTGTTATACAGCTCCGTTCCACCCAACCAATAGGAAGTAAAATTGGTTTTACGTGTGAGCTGGATTTCTCTGGGATTTATTACCCATCTTGGGATTTTTAAAAATGTTCCTTGAATTACAGAGCTTATAATAAAACCTCTGGAGAGTGCAACTCTAGAGTGTGTGAATATGTGTAGGCAATACATGCATATGCACTATGAGAGAAGTTAAGAGCTGCTCCTTTAGTTCAGTGGGATGAGAATGACATTTGTGGACCCAGGGTTGTACTAAGGTGGAAAATGTTATCTTTTGGACTACAACTCCCACAGAATTTAATAGAATTTTCATAGAGTCATAGAGGTGGGAGAGACCACAAGGGCCATCTAGTCCAACCCTATGCCATGCAGGAATACACAATCAAATCATTCCCAACAAATGGCCATCCAGTCTCTGTTTAAAAACCTCCAAGGAAGGAGATTCCACCACGCTGCCAGGCAGTGCATTCCACCTCCAAACAGCTCTTACTGTCAGGAAGTTCTTCCTAATGTTTAAGTGGAATCTCATTTCCTGCAGTTTGAACCCATTGCTCCGTGTCCTAGTCTCTGGAACAGCAGAAAACAAGCTTGCTCCATCCTCAGTATGACATCCTTTCAAATATTTAAATGTGGCTCTCATGTCACCTCTTAACCTTCTCTTCTCCAGTCTAAACATACCCAACTCCCTAAGCCGCTCCTCATAAGCCATAGTGTGAAAATAGTCCAAAAGTAACTTTTCTATGATCTGTAATAGTTCTCCCCCACTATTTGCTCTCCAGGTAGTGTTGGTTGGTTGATATTTGATTTTAATTGTATCTCGCCCATCTCCCAGAAAGAAACCCAATGAAGTTGATAACATATATATTTTTTTAAAAAAATGCAAAAATAAATGGCTAGAATCCTGTTAATGACATATGGAATGGATGCCTGTTTCAGGGTTATATTGTCTTCTTTTGAATGTCAGGCAAAGTGCCATTCACTAGCCCTTTGCACACCATCCAAAACCTTTCTCCAAGGCTGCTGACAAGCTCGGGGGTGGGTGGGTGTGCTGCTGTAGACATTTATTGGCTGGGGACTGGGTGGAAGGAGGGGAAGAAGTGATTCAGTCAACGGTTAAGCTGCAGTTGCAGCTGAGGCAAAGGGAAACTATGGGCTTGTCTAAGTGGTGAAAATACTCCTCACTGCGAGAAGAATACAAACTGTCTTAATGGCATCCCGCATCTTAGCACTGTATTCAGAAGGGAGGGGGCTAAAACCACTATATACTCTGTAAGAAAAACCTTTGAGGCTTTTCCCAGAGTTTTTAAAAAACAGCAGGGGGGAATGTGCATTCCTGCTAGTTCGGACAAACAATGCAAATTGATTCGCTTCCTCAAAGGAGCAAAAGCAGAAAGCTGATTGCCCAGACTAGTGCAGGGGGGTGGGCTTGCTAACAAGGGAAGCACCCAGAACTACCATTTTTTAACCTTAGCGAGTGAGCTCTAATGCCATAAAATGGGGGGGGGGGTTGTGGGGGTTTTTTGCTTTTTTTAAAAGGTGAAATATTTCACCTTTGCCCCTTAGATATGCTTTTTTTTTAAAAAAAAAATACTGTTTGTCAGTGACAACTGGTGAGAATAAAAGCACAAGTAGTTCACTTGCGGCTGCCATCTTGATTCACGGGCATGCCCCCCCCCCTCTGGCTTTTCTTCGCAAATGAAGATTCAGGAAGGACTCATCCCGCCAATCTGAGATAAACAAGTTCAGTTGCAGAAAGCACAGCAGAAGATCTCCTTGGGTGATGTTTCCGGGTTGTGATTCTTTCTGCGTTGTCGTTTCTCTTCAAGACTTGTTCGGCGTGAGTTCTCAAATAAGGCTGCAGCATTGTGGATAGTGCATCTCCCTGCCTCCCGATGTGAGGCCAGGGCGGACCACTGTTGGTGATCAATTTGGCCGAGCCTGAGATGTTCTTTCAGGGAGTCCTTGTATCATTTTTTTTGGAGCACCCTTCTTACGCTGACCTGTGGCGAGTTCACCGTAGAGTACTATTTTTGGGAGGTGATGGTCCTCCATCCTAGAAACATGCCCTGCCCAGCACAGCTGTGTTCTCAATACCATGGCCTCAATGCTGGTGATCCCTGCTTGCTCAAGGACAGCAACATTCATCACATAGTCAAATCTGGTTCTTTTTGCCTCGAATAGACAACCCCAAAGTCTTTTTCTTAGATGAAGAGTAACTTCTTTCTTATTGCACTTGCAGCTGAGACAGGCAGTTTCATGTCTCCTTGTACCCTCTCCCCTGCCAGCGAATGGCCATGTCCTCCTCCCAGGGGATGACAGCTGCCAGAAGGGAGGAGACAAGTACAGAGCTGCATGTATAGAGTGTTACACTCTGTATGTGTGACACAGGATCTCAAACACCAAGTTCTGAATATTAAAACACAGTTAAACACAGTTTAATATTAAAACACAAATTACATTAACTTTATCTCTAAAAACCTCAGTAATATGAAGTAAAAAAATTTAAAAGTTTCAACACATCCATTAAAAACTAAATCCTTAGCAGGCAAGCAGAAGCAGGTCTCTGCCCACTGGTGGAAGGACAACAGAGAGACGGTGCTAACTGAGCCTCCAGCAGAAAGGAAGTCTTTACTGTACAAGCATCTGAAGAGGGCAAGACTGAGACAAAGGCCTCTCCTGCAGATCTCAGAGCCTGGGTAGGCTGATAAGGGAGAATATGGGCCAGAATTCGGTATGGAAGTCACGTTTTCATAGGTGGACTTACGTCTGCGGGAATTAGAATTGGGTAGTTTCATAACATTCATATTCAGTAGAAGGCTGCTGTTATGTTACAACGTAGGAGAGCAGCATGGTGCCCGTTGTGCATTGTGTACCAGTGCTCATTCTGTACTGAGGCACATCAGTCCTGATGTGCATTGGGCAATCTTGCTGGTGTCATACACATCTTCACAATTAACCAACAGGGTTTCTTAGTGTATCTGCTACTTATCTAAGTCCAGTACAACCCCCGTTTCCAGAGGAGTGATATCCGTGGATTCACTTACTTGCATCTGAAAAAATATGGCCTCTCTAGGCATTTTTAGGTCCTCCAGCACAATTCTATGGTATGCTTCTGCCAGAAGTTGACCACAGAGTCATGCGGGAGGATCTAGATATTCCTAGAGAGGTGTTCTTTCTAGGACTCTAGGTCCTCTGGGGTAACTCTATGGCATGCTTGGGCTGGTAGTTGTTCATTTTAATTGGGTTCAGTATCATCCGTGGGTTCCGGTATCCATGGTAAGTCCAAGAACATGTCCCCTGCAGATACGGGGGTCATATGGTATATGTAAAGTTACATTAAGTAAAAAGTGATATGGGATTTCAGTGCACATCCTTGAAGCAGCCTGGACCCATGTGGTACAAAGGTGTAAAGAAGTAGAAACTGGGGAGCATCCAGTAAAATCCACAGAAAAATTGGAGACACATCTTAAGATGCTCAGAGGATAGTTGTTGTATTACTTTTTTTTTTTAAAGGGGGGGTTAAACTAATAAAACAATCATTCTCTGAGCATTTTAAGAGCTTTATAGGTCATAACTAGGGTTGCCAGGGAGTATAGTGATCAACTTTCAGCCATTTTTTAAATTTATTAGTTATTTATACCCCGCTCTTCAGCCACAAGGCTATCAGAGCAGCTTTACAAATAGTTTAAGCAATAGCAATTTAAACATCTACACTGCATTAAGCAGTTTTCCAATGTGTGCTAGCTAATTGGCCCCACAAGCTGGGAACCCATGAATTTAAGGGAGGTTTAGTCACAACAAATTTTGTACGTTTTTAGTGGTGTGGCATCACTCCAGCAAATGTTCATTGATATAGGATTACATCTTTAATGGCCAGGCCATATCTAATATATATAATCCTCTTTGGTATGTTGCCATTTCCAGTGTGCTGATTGGCCGCTTAGGAAACTAACCAACCAATCAAAGCTCTGTTGGGCAGCCAATCAGCAAACTGGGGGCGGGAACATGTGGATGTTTTAAGTCCTTTCTAAACATGGCGGTGGCAGAGACGGTGTGAGTAGCATGGGGGGATGTGGCATGGTGTGTGTGTGGAGGGCAGCGCGGGGTGTGGGACAGCAGCATGTGTACCGTGGGGGGTGTAACGCACGGGGGGGATTGTGTATGTTACTATTATACCTGTGTACAGCGGCATGAATGAACTTGGCTGCTTTGTGGAAGAATAAGGATTGTCCTCAAGTAGAAGATTGCTATACAAAGTGTTGGAGATGAAAGAAAATGACAAATTAACACATACACGGAATAAAAGATAATAATAATAATAATAATAATAATAATATTTTATTTCTATCCCGCCCCTCTGCAACGCAATGGGGGCGGCTTACAATATAAAAACTCCATAGTCCCAGTACCCTAGCCCACCCCCCCTTAAAATAATATTAAACTATAAAAGATTAAAAACATACAGTAAATTAAATATATATAAATTAGAAAAAGATTAAAACATACAATAGTTGTTGTTTTTTTTTTTAAAATCTGATTACAGCTCAGGGAGGACAACCGAGTCTTGGGCCGGGATAGTTATTCAGGAAAGGCCTGCCGGAAAAGATCCATCTTGACAGCTTTTTTAAAGCTGTCTAAGGTGTTAATAAGACGGATCTCGTCCGGCAGGCCATTCCATAATCTGGGAGCAGCAGCGGAGAAGGCCCTCTGGGAGGTCACCGACAGCCTTGTTTTCATAGGCTGTAACAGATTCCTCCCAGAGGACCGAAGTGCGCGGGGAGGGTCGTACAGGTAAGGTGGAATTAGAGTGGTTGCCAGCAATAAACTACTGTAAAAAAAGATAGAATACAAAAATTAATCTCTAATTACCAAGAAGATACTTGGGAAATAGGGATAGCTGATACTACATATGATCTAAAATATCCAAGTAGGATTGATTGTGACACGGAAAATAACAACAAGTAAGATCATGTGCATAAAATAATTGTAGACGTATTTAGAAAGGAAGTTGAAACAAAATTTCTATGAATAATAAAAAAACTCTTTGATTTGGTTTACAGAGGAAGTCAATATTTTATTTATGTATCAATATGAATTATTGGAAATGTATGTAAAAACTGCTGATTTTTTGAAGATTTATAAGTTGTAAAAAGATGTAATAAATTTTTTTTTCATTGGCTGTGTATGTTTGTGTATGAGTATGTCTGCACTATCCAAGGAACTTAAACAGCAACAAGAACAACAAAAGCTATTCTAAAAAGATCCCAAGCACCACTACTAACTATAAAGAAAACTGAAAGAACCATTACAGATATCTTATCAAAACAGACACAAAAAGGAGATTATCAGACGGGAACAAAAAAGTAGTGCTGTCCTGCAGTCTCCTTTCCTGCCCCTCTTCCATCCCTGTACTGGCAGAAAAACCCAAAGTTTCAGACCTACCTTAATCGTGCATCCATGTCTGCCCAGGAGTGAATGGAGCTCGAACGGAACTCCTTTCACTTCCTGGTTTGAAATCCCGGCCATTCTCGCGAGAAGATGAGCGCGTGGGAAATTCAAAAATTAAAAGCAAAATAAAAGACAAAAAGTGACAGCAAGCACAAAAACACACTCGAAACATAACATGTAACTCAGGGACGGTACAAAAAAGTGTGTCACTTACTTTGATGTCCCGATCTCACCCGGAAGTGTTCTGGCACAGACCTCCCATTGACGCTGGCATCATGCCAGCATAATGGGGCACCTTTTCAGACGCAAGACATTCCGTGACAGAAACAGAACAGGGGATCCATTGACGGCTTAGCCCGTCAACAAAAAGCAGCACCGGTGGAATGGCAGCAGCACAGGTGCGTGATGAGATGGGAACAACGTCATCCGAAAAGGGAGCCCTTCAGCGATCTCCTGGCATTGTGATGCCATATTTAGCACGTCTGATAATCTCCAAAGACAAACACTCACCCTCACACAAATCAAAAACCTTCTTTGATATATAGAGATGCAAAAACACACCAATACCCCATTCCCCCCTCTTATAGGGACATGCAAACATGCACTTCCCTTTCTCACATGCACACAGATGCAGCAACACACACATACCTCTCCCTCCCTCACACACACAACATATGCACACAAACCTCTCTGACATAAATGCAAACACACACCTCAAGCTAGCAGAAGTTTAAACTAATAAAACAATAATTCTCTGAGCTTCTTAAGAGCTTTATAGTCATAACTAGGGGTGTCAGGGCAGGACTATCCCAGCTCTGAGGTTTTGGGGTGAAAACCTGAGACCTAAGGACAATCCCTTGTGATGTCACAGCAGGCAAACCCTGATTGTGTCATTAAGCATGACACAGAAAGCATCAACCACAATTGCACAGAGTTCAGTGAAAAACACCAAATCTAACATACGAGGAAAATATTTATACATACTTTTCAAGGTTGCACTCTCACCCTGAAATTCTTCCCCCTCAGGGCCAGGCTCAGAGATTTGGAAACCCTGTCGTAGTCTATAGTCAAAGATATACTGCTTCCGAATATAGATGTTCTATTTGCTGTCTGTCTGATCAGTCATAAGTTCATCTGATAAATGGTGAAAGCCACACAGGAGAGACAGCAACCTTGCAGTACTAATATTCTTCACAGGAGTTTGTCTCAGATTGCAGTGAAGACAAAAGAGATGGGAGTAGTGATGGAGCAATGACAAATAGTTGGCCAAGGACTTGTTGACTGTTTTAAAATTCACTTTAGTTGCTGATCGATCCAGCCCTTCAGCAAGGAAACTAGCCAAAACTTGGAAGGAAGACAACTTTGAGAGGGCAGCAGGAGTTGTGTTGTCCCCCCACGATTAACTGGAATCTTTACAACTATCCTAAGAGTGAGAGGCCAGTGTGGTTTAATGGCTTGAATGTTGGACTAGGACTATGGGAGACTAGGGTTCAAATCCCCACTGGGGCAATGTTAAACTTTCTCTGAAGAAATCTTGCCAAGAAAACCCCCTGATAGATTCCCCATAAGTTAGAAAGAGTAAGAGTAAGGTTGCCAACTTCTTTCCTGCCCCTGCTCTTGTGCTATTCACTGAAGCACAAGCTTGGGCATTTAGCATGTTAAACTTTGTCCATGCACAGATGGGCAACAAATAGCAGAAAAATCTTCACCTCTGTCCATTCAGAAGGTCAGGCTGCTCTTAATGGCACAAGAGATTGAGTGTGTGTGGGGGGGAATAAAATAAAGTTGGCAATCCAGAAAGCTTGGACCAGAGCAGAGCTCTCCTCTCTTTCTTGTGATAAAGTGAGGTGTGCAAAGCAAGACTGATTTGTTGGGGGGGTTGGCCCTCAGCATGCTTCAGACACCCTAGGCCACCCTATTCCTGGCCAAATTGCCCTTTCTTGAAGCTTCCAGGAACTGCAATTCACCCATCAAATAAATTATTGACACTGTTTAAAACTGCAAATACCCAGCCACTCATAGGTGTAGCTATGAGGGTGAGAGGGATGCAAATGACAGCATTGTCCCCAAAATAAAAATTCTGCACCTCCATGAAATGTTCCTTCATCCCCCAAATTTGTAGCATTACAGAGATTGAGACCATGAATTTTTTTCACACTGAGAACTCTTCTATTTGCTATGCTCACATTCCCTTGGTCACTTTGCTTGCTGCTTTTCTTTGGATGCCTAAACTGTATTTCTAAAGGCTCAACTGAAGTTTTAATTACTGTATATACAATGGCATAGTAATATGGTGCCCCTTATATATAATGACAAACTCAAGGTTTGCTTCTTGGAATTTATCTATCTATTTATTTATTTATTTAGGGAATAATTTTGAAGCCATGGATGGGGGAATCCGTAGATGCCAAATCCATGGCTACAGAGGGCTGACTGTATGTGTGAACTTATCACAGAGTTTTCTTGGCAAGATTTGTTCAGAGAGGGTATGGCCTTGCCTTCCTCTGAGGCTGAGAGAGTGTGACTTTCCCAGGTTCATCCAGTGGGTTTCCAGGGCCAAGGAGCGATTTGAGTCCTAGTCCAGCACTCAAACCAGTATTTCCTAGTTTTTTGTGGGGAGGGTCATGGTACATAGGTTATGGTGATAGTTTAGGGGGTGATGTTGTCACCTAATTCTTTTTATAGAGTTGGGGTGATCCAGAGGCTTTGAGGGTGTCATGGGGGGCACAAAAAGGAACTGGAGGTCGCTTGGAGGGCATGCCTGGAGGGCACAAAAAGGAGCTGGAGGTCGCACGTAGCCTGGAGGCCACACATACTTTGTCTGTAATGAAGAGCATCTAGTCCTAGCTACAGGAGATCCACTGAAACTATGGGATTTGCCTTTGTTTTGACTCACCATTCAACCATTGATTCAATGGGTCTACTCTAGCTGGGACTCACTAATAGGATTCAGTCCAGTATTTGTTTTCAAAATACCAGGGGATGGTACAATTATTTTTTTGGACTACAACTGCCAGAATCCTCCAGCTACCATGAATTGTAGATATAGATAGCTCCATAAAATACAGCAGATCATAGAATCATAGAGTCATAGAATCATAGAATTGTAGAGTTGGAAGAGACCACGAGGGCCATCCAGTCCAACCCCCTGCCACGCGGAAATCTTGATCAAAGCATCCCCGACAGATGGCCATCCAGCCTCTGTTTAAAGACCTCCAAGGAAGGAGACCCCACCACGCTCCGAGGGAGTGCGTTCCACTGCCGAACGGCTCTGACTGTCAAAAAGTTCCTCCTAATGTTGAGGTGGAATCTCTGTTCCTAGAGCTTGAATCCATTGCTCCGTGTTCCAGTCTCTGGAGCAGCAGAAAACAAGCCTGCTCCATCCTCAGCGTGACATCACTTCAAATACTTAAACAGGGCTATCATATCGCCTCTTAACCGTCTTTTTTCCAGGCTAAACATACCCAGCTCCCTAAGTCTCTCCTCATAAGGCATGGTTTCCAGACCTTTCACCGTTTTAGTCGCCCTTCTCTGGACATGCTCCAATTTGTCAATATCCTTTTTGAATCGTGGTGCCCAGAACTGGACACCCTCACCCTCGCTCCTTTCCCTCCCTCTGCCAGCAAACATCACATCCTTGACATGGATCTCATACTGGGGGAAAAGGTGGGATATTAAATAAATAAATATTCTTTAGTCAGCTGCAGACTTTCCAGTTTCTCCTAGCTGCAAAACCTAACTCTTTTCCTCTAGCTCCCCAGCAAGTGAGTGGGGCATGTGACAAAGCCCTGTGACTAGTAGCCGCTGGCCCTCAGCAGCCATCACATACTTACTTCCTAAGCATACTTGCCCACTGAGTATACTACTTGGGAACTGTGGTTATCATGTAACCCTCTGTTTGCTGTTGGACTGCAACTCCCATGATTCTTCACTGCTGGCTATGCTGGTTAGGACTGATGGGAGTTATAGGCCAGGAGCCTTTACAGGAGGGATGGGGATCATGCCAGACTGCAAGGCCCAGCAGCCTCAGCCAGCAGAGCCAATGGAGAGGAATGCTGGGAGTTGCAATCCCAACAACAGGACCACAGGATTCCCATCCGGAGCTAATCCGGACATGCTGGGGAAGGGCATCTTGACCTCGACATAATGTACTCAACAGACATGAATAGTTCTATATGTGATAGCCCATAAACACTGCTAGAAGGGTAGGAGGAAAAATATTTTAACTAATTAAGCAGATAATGCACATTTTTGGAACAGCCCTTCCCTTCTTCTCCTCACAGCAGGGATTGATTCCTTAAAGCACCGCAGGTGTAGATCATTTTAAATGGCCATAATTCAACCGGCCCTGGGTCTGCTCCCCCTTCTCCTTGAACAAATGGTTTAATTAATTTCTGGTTGAAAACTAAACACAGCCGTATCTCCCTCCAACAATCCCTGACAGACATCTGCACCTTTCGTGCCCTCCTTGGCTTTGCAGGGGTCCTTGTCACCTGGGCTCCTTTTGTCATCTCCAGACCAGCTGCCTCTTTGCCCCAATTGCTCTGAGTCTCAGTGGTATTCCCAACTTAATCAAGGATTCATATAATAATAAAATGAGCTGTTTCCCCCCACTCCCCATAACTTCTTACATTTTGAATAGGTTCCAAGTCGTCTCCCTTTTGTACATCAATTGCAGGCTCCCTGCCTGCCCGGTGATGCCAGCTGCATTCACGTTTCTGACCTTGCACAGTGAATTCAGAATTGTACAATAGGATCATGAATCAAACCATCCATTATGCACAGGCAGCATAAAGGGACAGGACAGCCATATGCTTCAGGCAGAGGGACACCATGAAAGGGAAAGCCTGACCCTTCTGACTGGGGAAGATAGTGTTGATGGCGTGACGGAAGGACAGTTTTTGTGGCTATATTGGTCATGGAGAATGACAAAAGAGGAGGAGATCCTAAATCTAGTCACTGGGTCACATGCAGAGTGATAAGGAAGGGCTGAGAGCCAGGAAACAGCCATGGGGCCACAGATAGCTCCCAAGGATGTTTTATAGCCCTCAGCTCCTCCACATTCCCTGGACCGGAAGAAAAACACAACAGAAAGACAACAGCCCTCCCCCCTGTTCAAATCAGGGGGCCTGTCTACACTGCAGAAATACAGCAGTTTGACACCAGTTTATATCCACCATAGTTCTATCCTATGGAATCCTGGTATTTGTGGTTTTGTGAGGTATTTAGCCTTTCCTATCAGAGAACTCTGGTGCCTCACCAAACTACAAATGCCAGGATTCCATAGGATAGAACTATGGTGGATAAAGTGGTGTCAAACTGCTGTACAGTTGTCCCTTCACATTCACTGCAGTTTGGTTCTAGGACCCCCCGTGAATACCCAAATCCATGAATACTCATGTCCCATTATATGCAATGGCATAGCAAAATGGTGTCCCTTATATAAGATGGCAAAATCAAGGTTTGCTTTTTGGATTATAATTTTTTTAAGAAAATTCTCAAGCTGTGAATACTTAAATCCGTGAATGCCAAATCCGTGAATGTGGAGGAACAACTGTATTTCTGCAGTGTAGACAGGCCCATAGAAACATAAAGCTGGAAGGAATCCTTAGAGCCATCTAATTCAACCCCCTGTTGTGCAGGACTATCCAACTAGAGCACACTCAAAAGATGACCATCCAACCTCTGTTTAAAGACCTCCAAAATAGGAGAGCCCGCCACTCTCTGAGACTGTCTTTTCCACTGTCAAGCCATTTTTACTGTCAATGAATTCTTCCGAATGTTTATGTGGCAACTCTATTCTTACTATTTGGCTCCCTTGGTTGGAGACCTAGCCTCCGGAGCAACAGGAAACAAGCTTACTCCATCCTGTACATCTGTACTAATCAAACTGGTCCATGGATCAGATAGCCTAAGAAGCCCTGCTGTACATGACACCCTTTCAGATATTTAATGATGGCTCTCATATCACTTCATTCTTCTCTCCTCCATGTTAAATATACCCAGCTCCCTCAGCCATTCCTCATAGGAGGAATACTCTGTTGTTCCCACCCTGCTTCCAGAACTTGGAAATGGACTCTGACTCAGGAGATTTTCACACAGGGACAAAATGCCCCATTACTGTCCCGCCACCTCCTCTCCCGTTCCTGCCACGGAATAATGTAAATCTTTCATGCACTTACCTTAATTCCACGGCAGGAACGGGCTCCCCCTCCCCTCACTGGCTGGCCGTAAATGCAGCCGTCGTAAGGCTCCTTTTATGACCCGCCGTCTGAAACGTTATCACGTTATCATGTGATAATGGCCGGGCGGTAAATTAAAAAAAATAAAACTCTTCCAAACATAAAATCACTTCACCAAGCACAAAAACACACTTTAAATCACACAATCAATACAGGGAGGGTAAAATAAAGGGTGCCACTTACCTGGATGTCCAGATCATACCAGGAAGGGCTTGGAATGGACCTCCCCTCCACGGTTGTCATTTCGGAACAGGAACGGGGTTCCTGTTCGCACACCCGTGATTGCGTGATAGCGACGGAACAGGAGGTCTATTCACGAGGAAAAATCGTGATTACATTGTTCCAGAGCAGTCACGGGAGCAGGATGGATGCAGGACAGAATGGGGTCAATGTCGTCTGAAAGGAAAAACCTTTCCTGACCCTGTTCTGTTTCTGCCATGGGATATATAGCCCGTGTGAAAATCTCCTCAGACTGAAGCCGTGGACATGCCAGGACTTGCTGAACCAGAGCAGGAGGATGTTCCAGAGCCATAGGACTCAGACACAGACAATGGTGCAGTACCAGCTCTGGCAGAAGGTCCTGCCCCTTCAGAGACAGAGGACAACTTGCCTATACTTTACCTTCACAGCACGGAGACAACAAAAAACGAATCTATAGGAAGCAGCAGTTAGTTAAGCAGCATCTGCATTAGCTGCTGCTCTATAAATATGCAGCACTGCTCTCCAGGGGTTGTCAGAGATCATCTGACCTACCTGGTGACCGATCGTGTTCCTGTTCGCTTTGTTTGACCCAGACTGTGTTTGTTAATCTGAACTCTGTTTGCCTAACTTGGATTCTGCTGGACTACTCTGAACTCTTGTTTGCTTTTTGGAACACCCCCCCCCCCCAATATTTTCAAGCTGTGGTTGATTGAATCCATGGATGTAGAACCCATGGATACGGAGGGCCAGCTCTATTTGAGTATGTGTTTATTTTGCGTGAATTTATCTCCCTGCTCATAAGCATGTAGCATCAGGAACAATCCTGGGTCATTTATCTTCTCCACTTCTATAAGGGTGAAGATTATCAGACGGCCTAAATATGCTGTGACACGAACTCCAGGAGATCGCTAAAGGGCTTGTTTTTCACATGATGTCGTCCCTGTGTCATTATGCTCCCGTTGTTGGTCCTGTTTCACCCTCATTGCTTTTTATTCACAGCCTAAGCTGTGACTAGATCGCCCATTCCATTTCTATGATGGAATGACAGGTGAGGGAAAAGGTGTCCTATTATGCTGGCACGATGCCAGCGTGAGTGGGAGGTCCGTTCCAGAACACTTCCAAGTGCGATCAGGACATCCAGGTAAGTGATAACCTTTTTTGTACCCTCCCGAGGTTACTTGGGGTTTTTTAAAGTGTGCTTTTGTGCTTGCTGTCATTTTAAAACATGTATTTCACTTTTTAGTTTTAAATTTCCCGCGAGCTTGTTCTCTCGCGAGAATGGCCCGGATTTGAAACCAGGAAATGAATGCAGGCTTGGAGAGCTGCATTCACTCCTGGGCTGCCGAGGGGGTGGGAGCGTCACGCAGTTAAGGTAAGTGTAAAATTGTGCCAGGACGGGGTCGGGAGGGGGTGAGGAAAAGAGATAATGAGACGGGGAAACTATTTTTGTCCCTGTCTGAAAATCTCCTATATGTTTCCTCCCTTCTTTTAAAACATTTCTTTGCATTTTTGCTCCATTTATAACCTTTCTTTCAGCTCAAGTAGCCAATGAGACCGCTAATGATATATAATTAATTAAACTCCACAAATTGAAACAATCATATGCATTACAAATAGCCACAATACTCCGGAGACATCAGTGGTGGCTGAGGTGTAAGGACCTATGTGTTAATCTCTGGCAGTTAAAGTTGACAAGAATCTTGTGGTTAGTGAAAGAACATATTTGTTGTTGTTGTTGTTGTTGTTGTTGTTAATATATTTCTTTATATCTCACCTTTCTCCCAAATTGGGACTCAAGGTAGCTTACAATTTAAAAAAACAACAGAGATAAAATCATACAAAAAAGTGAACATTGAAACAGAATTAAACTATTGACAATATTAAAGTGATTTACAATTACACTTAAAAGATAAAATACCATTAGAAGATAAAAAGCAACTAAAACAGTTCAGTTTAAAAACAGTATAGCACCCTCAGTCCATTCTTCCATTTTGAAAGCCTGTTGGAGTAAAAAGGTCTTTGCCTGCTGAGGGAAGGACAGCAGGGAGGGGGCCATTCTGGCCTTCTTGGGAAGGGAGTTCCAGAGTCTAGGGGCAGCCACCGCAAAGGCCCTCTCTTGCATCCCCACCAGATGTGCTCGTGACGATGGTGAGACTGAGAAAAGGGCTTTTTCTGAGGATCTCATGGCCCTGACAGGCTCCTATAGGGTGAGATGATCTACCAAATAGCCTGGACTTGACACATATAGTTGATGCAATTGATTGCTGGCTTTCTGAAAATGCACTGCATCTCTCCCTATTTGGCATGAATTAGTCCTTCGAAAAGTTACCCTTTTGAATTACAGCTCCCCAGACTCCCCCAGCCAGCAAGGCTCTAGCCAGGGGACATGCTGGTTGGGGAATTCTGGCAATTAGAGGACAAGATTCTACACTGAGCAGGTGGAGCATAATACAGTCCTCCACTCCCCTACCACAACGGAAGGGCAGGTTGTGGCAACGTAGGGGTGTCCTCACGCCCACGGCCTGTGTGCAAACTGGGACTTCTCTTCCCCGCGCTGGTCGTGTCTTCCAAGGCCAGGAACAAGACACCTGGCCATGGTCACCTGGCTGGGCACCTCGTGGTAGCCTCAGCAGGTGCAACATATGCAACCCAGCCAGGAAATGGCTGCACCAAGCACCACATGGGTTGCATGTGTGGACACCCTCCCCACAATGGTAATGGAAATCACCATTTTCTCCAGGCGAACCAGAGCAAATTGTGAGTTTTTTTAAACACGTGTCTTTGCCCGGGTTCTTGTTGGAAGTGCCCAGATGTTGTCTGGGCAGTTCAAGCTAAAACGGGGCAAAACCCCTGTATCAGGTCTGCTGGGTGTAGGAACGTGGAGGCCGCTTTGCTTGGCCCGTCTAGACAATGCGTAAGAGGATGCTGGTGGTAGTACCTTCAAAATGTATCATTTTCAAGTTCTGATTTAGAAAAGGGATGCTTTCTCTCCCCCCTCCCCATTTCTTATTTTCTTTCTTGGCCTGATTTTCCCAGGCAGTGGGGTTCTTCGCACCCTAGATCAATCTTTCAGCAAGTGAATAGTGACCAGATGTTTTTCTGATGAGATCCGTCAGATGACAAGCCTGAGTAGCTTTAAAAAAGCACTAAAGATGGATCTCTTTCGGCAGGCCTTTCCAAATTAGATCCCGGCCTCAGGGGATCCTGGCTTTTTTTAGTCCGCTGGCTATTTATTGTATTTATTGTTTTTAAAGGTGATTTTAGACTGTTGCTTTTAATTTACATTTGTTTAATATTTTTTTATGGGGGAGGGTGGGGGTGGGGGGTGTTTAGGGATTTTTATCTGTATTGTATTTTAATTTTTGTAAGCCGCCCCGGTTGTTTTACAGAGGGGTGGGGTATAAATAATTTTTTTAATTATTATTATTATTTTCTACTCTTGCGTGAAGCCACGGTAGAATTACAAAAGAGATGTGATGCTGCTTCCATTCCCGTAGGCACAGAACCTCCAAAGGCACCTGGGACCCTGTTCAGGGCTCCAGGGCCTCAGTCCCAGTTGACTGAAGATGAAATCCAGCGAGGCCAAAATGATCTGAATAAATCAATTTCAGAGCAACTGACTGCTCCAGTGATTGATTCTTCCTTGGCAAATCCTGCGGCTGCTACAACCATTAGCTAATTGCTTCTTGACAGGAGAGGCTTTTGTCTGAATGCCATCCAGTCCATGGAGAAGGAGAGGGACTCATTTGGACAAGAAGGGGGGAGGATGTCCAGCAGTCTTTGCCTGTTAGAAAGCATTGCCATAGGATGCAGCAGTTAAAGTGGAATCACAGTGGGTTAATAATGTAGTGTGAGGTAGCCCTTGGACTACAGTATTCCTATCCCAGCTGACTCTGATACAAGCTGTAACTTTAAGAATTTTTGCCTGAGCTGTTTCCCCCCCCCCACCCCTCCCCTGCCCTCTTTTCTCATGTTTCCTATCTTTTGGAGTGTACTTTTTCGGACAAGCTAATTGTAGCGCTAGCAGCCTCGCCACGTTGCGAGGCTGCAGCGCTGCAGGGCGTCCCTTTAGGATGACGCCCGTCCCTAGCAGTACTGTTGCGGTACCGCAGGGACATTTGACTGTAATATTCATGTAATATCGTTGATCGTGAGTAAAAATCGCCAAAATATTACAGTCAAATGTCCCTGCGGTACCACAACAGTACCGCTAGGGATGGGCGTCATCCGAAAGGGACGCCCTGCAGCGCTGCAGCCTCACAACGTGGCGAAGCTGCTAGCGCTACAATTAGCTTGTCCGGAAAAGTCCTAAGTCTGAAGGCAAGGCCTGTCCTATTACTGATCAGCATACAGTTGTCCCTCCACATTCATGGATTTGGCATTCACGGATTTAAGTATTCACAGCTTGAAAATATTCTTTAAAAAATAATAATTCAAAAAGAAAACCTTGATTTTGCCATCTTATATAAGGGACACCATTTTGCTATGCCATTGCATATAATGGGACTTGAGTATTTGGGTATTCATGGGGGGGGGGTCCTGGAACCAAACCCCAGCAAATGTGAAGGGACAACTGTAATATGTTCTAGGAGCCTTTTTGAAGAGCAGAATGAAAATACTTTAAATAAATAATATCCTTTAAACATGTACAAAGTGCTTTTTCCTGTGCAGTGAGCAGATATAGTTGGGCTTCCCCATTGAAAACAAACTGTCCTGGATGTTTGAAACATACACCTGCAGAGACACTAAAGCAGGGGTGGCCAAATTTAGTGGGTCTCTGTCTTTTCGCCTTGGGACCTCTGGGGGCTGCATGAACTTTCCAAAAAGGCAGAAGAAAAAAATATTTTAAACTGGAAGTCACTGAAAGTTCCCTTCGGGTTTAAAAAAAACCTGGTGTGCTTGTTTGTGTTTTTGCCTGAGCCTACTGGGAAGTGCATGATTCTGCCCCTTCCTTTCTTTTTCCTCTGCTGAGTTAACTGCGTACAAACTGAGTTGTACTTTGAACTCAGTTTGCAGCAATTGAAGTAAGCTGAGGACAAAGAGAGCAAGTGGGACATTTGAAAAGCACCTGAAAAAGTGAGAGGATAAAAGATTAATTGGGACTATCCCTGCCAAATTGGAAATGGGAATGATTTGCTGTCACTTCCAGTCACCAAAATAGTATCCACTGTGACCTGCCTCTGTCCCTCCAAAATCTAGAGGAGCCAAATATTTGCTGATGTAGCCCTCCAGGCTCTCGAACATGCCCACCCCTTGTCTAAATAGTACAACTGCTGCTTTAACAAAGAGTTGCTGATGCAACATGACACACACACACCCCAAGAGGATTCCAGACAAAGTGAAACGCTGATATGAATAATTAATGTTCAAACCTTGGTTTTGAGTGCCGGCTGGAAAGGGTGACTTCCCAAAGAACATAAACTCCAACACCTCTCCTTTTAGAAGAGGGGTGGTGGAAGTGTGGCCCACAGGTAACATGCAGCTCCCAGGCTCCACTTTTGTGGCTGTGAAGGCACCTGTGTATGTGTGTGTGTGTGCCTTCATGTCACCTGTCAACTAATAGCGATCCCATGAATTTTGTAGGGCTTTTTAAGGCAAAGAATCTCCCAAGATGATTTTGCCAGTTTCTCCCTCTGATATGGAGCCTACAGCACCTGGTATTTGTTCGCAGTCTCCCATCCAGGTACTAACCAGGGCTGGCCCAGCTCAGCTTCCAATATCAGGCAGGATCTGGTGCCTTGAGAGTATTTGATCCCCTACCAGTCCCCCAAAACCTCTTGTAGCACCCCATTTTTTCTTGGTGTGATTTTTTGCTCTGCCCCCTCCCATGTGCAAAAATGTATAACAAACAACACCTTCCGACACGCACAACTGCAACCACCCCAATAACTTCCCATCACCATTTTGGGCAAGGATGGGATTGAAAAAGGAGGGGTTTGGGTGCTTTTTCATGGGGTGCAGCCTACCAAGGGGCTGGAGAAAACTGGCCTATACCCTCATGAAGTTGCACACACGCATGCACACACAGACACACTTTAGAAATAGTGCACCAGTGCCAACAGTTTCTGCATCTCTGTCTCACTGTGACAGACATATGAAAAAGTGCCAATCCACAGCTGTGGCTCTCCCTGCCTCTTTTCCGTCACACCTTGCCTGCAGCACAACACAATGGTGGCAAATGGAGCATTATTGCTGCCCTCATTCAGAGGAGAGGAAGAGGCTGCAGCGCAGGAAATGAAAAGATCTGGGAGAGAAAAGAGGGCACGGGGGCACGCAGATGTGCAGCAAAGGCATGGAGATACGGTAAAATAGGGCCAAAAGAAAAAAAAAAGGCCTAAGATGGGTCCAGCATATTTCAGAAAGAGCAGGCTTCCATCTCTTGTTGGTGGGATGCTGCTGTGATGGATTAATCTCCAAGCTGATTCTCACATGCATCATCACAGAATCATAGAGTTAGAAGAGACCACAAGGGTCAACCAGTCCAACCCCATTCTACCATGAAGGAATACCCAATCAAACCACTCCCAAGAGATGGCCATCCAGCCTTTGTTTTTAAAAAAAACTTCAAAGGAGACTCCACCACTCTCCGAGGCAGTGTATCCCACTTCTGAATAGCTCTTACTGTCAGGAAGTTCTTTTCCGGGTTTAGGTGGAACCTCTTTTCAGGAAGTTTTTGTTTGGAGAGGAGGATTTTGAAAACCTGAGTGAACAAGAAACTAATTATCCTTATTTAAGGTCTGGGTTGTTTAGATGAGAGAGGTAAGGATTTTAAAAACAGAAAACAAAAAATAATATTATTTCCTTTCACCTGGTGGCAGCTTGGTAGCTCCCATGTCCATGAGATTGTGAATTCATTCTGGGTTATAGTAATAGAATCATAGAATCCCCCAAAGAAGGAGACTCCACCACACTCGGAGGCACTGCCAAACAGCTCTTACTGACAGAAAGTTCTTCCTAATGTTTAGGTGGAATCACTTTTCCTGTTGTTTGAACCCATTGCTCTGTGTCCGTCTCTGGAGCAGCAGAAAACAAGCTTGCTCCATCCACAGTATGACATCCCTTCAAATATTTAAACATGGCTATCATGTCACTCCTCAACCTTTTCTTCTCCAGACTAAACATACCCAGCTCCCTAAGCCACTTCTCATATTGCATGGCTTCCAGACCTCCTACAATTTTGGTCGCCCTCCTCTGGACATGTTCCAATTGTCAGTATCCTTCTTGAATTGTGGTGCCCAGTATTGGACACAGTATTCCAGGTGAGGTCTGACCAAAGCAGAATAGAGTGGCACTATTACCGTACCTCCCTTGATCTAGATACTATAATTCTATTGATGCAGTCTAGAATTGCATTGGCTTCTTTAGCTGCTGCATCACACTTCTGACTCATGTTCAGCTTGTGATCCACTAAGACTCCTGGGGCTGGTTTACACAGCAGATTTATTGAGGCAACTTGCACTTTAATTCTTTTCCGCATCTGTGCCAGTCAGGGTTTTTTTCTAATTATGCCGCTTTTTCGTTCAGACTTGAAAAAGTGTGGGGGCGTGGCCTCCCAAGTAGAGGCAGGCTTTATGTGGAAGGGCATAGACCTTCGTTTGAAGCCCTGCACTTCTGAGCTAAAGAAAGACTCACAGACTGCCAAAATAGCAGGGGGGAAGATCAAAGAAGTGGCTCTGTCTCTCTCTCTCTCTCTCTCTCTCTCTCTCTCTCTAAATCTGCCTGTAAATGAACTCACTCCCTGAAGCAGAGGGACAGTAATCTCTCTGCTGAAAGACCTTGCTGCCATGCCGTGGATCCTAAGGTGAACCTATCACAAGTTTTTTCAGCATGATTTGTTTAGTCAGGGCCCACAGACTTGCAAAATAGCAGAGGATTTTTTACTCTCCCTCCCTCAGTCCCCCCTCCCCCCTCTCTTTCCCTCCCCCAAGAATAGCTGACAGATAGGAACTTTATGACTGAAAGGTCTTGGGAATACTTTTTCTTGGCAGACTTGCAAAATAGCAGAGAGATTTTTTCAAAGTTTCCTGAACGCTACTGAACTCAATACCCCTCTTTTAAGCCGCCCATTGCATTAGAGCAACCAATCACAATGCATATCTGCTGCAACCCTTAACGGAATGGTAGTTTACACTGCCAATAAAGCGCTACATTGCAAATATACCGGCAAAAGTAGCAACATCCTCTGGCACACTATATTTGGGTGTTTTACCTTCCCCCCCCCTTCTGAATGAGGTGATGCTGTGCTGCGATCCGTGTGAACTATGAGCTATCATAGCGGTATATTTAGAGGAATATTTGCCTGTGTAAACGACCCCCTAGATCCTTTTCACATGTACTGCCCTCAAGCCAGGTGTCACCCATCCTATATCTGTGCATTTCATTTTTATTGCCCAAGTGTAGTATCCTATATTTCTACCTGTTGAAATTCATTTTGTTAATTTTGGCCCACATTTCTAATCTGTTAAATCTGATCCTGTCCTCTGGAGTATTTGCTACCCCTCCTAATTTGGTGTCATCTGCAAATCTGATAAGCCTACCCTCTATTCCCTCATCCAAGTCATTGATGAAAATGTTGAATAGCACTGGGCCCAGGACAAAACCCCGTGGCACCCCACTGGTCACTTCTCTCCAGGATGAGGAGGAGTCATTGGTGACTCTCCATTGGGTAGTCCAAATGGTAAAGGAGACATCCAAGGTTCTGAAGCTATTTGGGGGACAAATTTCAGTATCTCGGGTAGCTCTTCTAAAAGTTTGGACTAAAACTCAAGAGTAGATGACCCCACAAATCTGGAAATCACCAAGCACTACTGCTTCCAGCCTCCATAATTAATCCTGTACTAATGATAGATGCTGATGACAAACTCTGCTGGCCCCCTGCTTATCAGTTTGGAAGAGAAATTTGGCCACCCCACCCAAAAAGGGAATAGTGGACGTCGAAGAATATTCTTAGGTACAAAGAATGGTGGAGAATTGTAGATCCAAAGGAAAAATAAGTTGAACACCCAGCATATTGGCCCAAAGGGGATCTTTGAGCTTGTAGACCAGGAGTGGGCAAAATGCCACATGCTGTACCCAGGGTTGTTTTTGTAGTTCCAAGAAGGTATTTTGAATTCTCACCTCTAATGCCTCCCCAAACTACAAACTCCAGGATTCCATATGATGGAATCATGGCAGCTGAAGTGGAATCAAAGTGCTATAATTGTACAGTGTGGAAGCACCATGGGATAGGAATTGTGTGCCCCTCTAGATGTGGGGATGCAACTGCCAGCATGCTCCACCACTGCCTGTGCAGGCTAGGGCTGCTGAGAGGTGCAGGCCAACAATGTCTGGAGGGTCACCTGATTTCTACTCTAGCTCTGGAGTCTACAATTACCAAACGGCATGGATATGAGGTACCTTCCTTTCTGTCGAAGCTAAGTTTCCACTGTATGTTCTCACCATCTTCTCAGATTGATCAAGATGGGCTGACGCTGTCTGAGAGAACCCTCTACCTGGGACAGGATGAGGAAAGCGAAAAGGTAAGAGGAAAGCACACACACAGCCCGTTTACGCAGGGTTGGTACTTGCCATTTCACTTACCTGCAGTCAGGGGGGAGAAGGTCTCTCTAAGCATCTGAAGGACCATAGAGTTGCCCTAGAGGTGGTCTTTCTAGGCATCAGGAGGTCCTCCAGTGCAACTCTATGGTCAGCTTCTGTTTTGTTTTGTTTTTCCCATGGCTTCAAAATTTCCAGAAATTTTACATCTCTACCTGGGATATATATTTATTACTCCAAATAAATAAATAAATAAATAAATAAATAAATAAATAAATCAGATGGTTGGGACTAGACAACAGGATTAGCACTATGGTGTTTTGCAGTGTAAGCATACCTCCAGAGAGGAACTCCATGCTTCCCCGCTAGTCTAGCAACTGCCTCACAAGTACTTTTTCCTGCCATGTCCCTTCTCAGATCTTGGCTGCTTATCGGATTTTCATGGAGCGCCTGCTGAGCTTGTTGGGAGCAGAGGATGTGGAGAAGAAAGCCAGTGAGATCCTGCACCTAGAACAGAGGTTGGCCAACGTAAGCAACCCATATCATCCTTGTCTTTCTTGGCTAGGGAGGGATGGAGAAACCATCAAGTTGGGAGGGACTGGCAAGGGCCATCTAGTCTAGTTCCTTGCAATGCAGGAATACACAATGAAAGCACTCCTCCTGAGAGATTGTCATCCAACCTCCATTTTAGAAACTTCCAAAGAAGGAAGATACACCACCCTCCAAAGCAGTTTCTTTCTGTAATTTTTTCAAGCTTGCAGGCACAGGTTTCCTTTCTGCCATCAGGTCATGAAGTGTGGTTTTGTTTTGTTTTTTAAGTCTGCATGAAAATTCACCTATCTTTAAATACATACAAAAATGTGTGTGCATTTTCATATATGGTACCCCTTAATATGTGTGGGTTTTGTACACAACATTCCCCAGTGTCTACATGCTGGGGTTGGAGAACTGCATCAGTAAATCTAGAGAAATGCAAAAACTGGACAACTTCGTTCCAGTTCTTGTGCTAGTCTAGGATGTGCAGATTAGGCCAATTTATATTAAAGTGTAGATCAAACCAATTTCACCACCTTGATTCCTGTTATTGACTGCAGTCTAGGATGCTGTCATGGAACTCCAGGGGATTTTGTGACAATGGCTTTTTCCAGAGCTTGAAAAGGTTTCTTTTAGGAATTCAGCTTCCAAAATCTCCTATCAATTATAGTCACCAGTTCTGGGAGTTGCAGGCCTAAATATTTTTTCAAGCTTTAGCAAGACCTATTATTGTTTGTCTCAGAACCCCCTCGGTGTTCTGTGACAGAATCCTGGGATAAATTCTCTGCTCTTAATCATAAATTTTTAACTTTGATCTCTAAGGAAGAAGGATGCTTGGCCGGATAGTCTGGCATTCTGACTAGCTTTATGGAAATAAATTCTTATTCAGACAATCTTTCAAAGTCAAAGGTGCACAGTTGGATTCACCCGCACCTACCTTTCCCTTGAAGTACCAGTCCGGAGTGCTGTAAGTCATGCAGTTCTTTGCCTTCACAGTCTCTTCCACATTACACAGTTATAGCACTATGGTTCCACTTCAACTGCCATCATTCCATCCTATGGATTCCTAGGCTATGCAGTTTAGGGAGGGGTATTTAGAATTTTTGAGACAACAAAACTGTGGAGTGTGAAAGGCCCCCCTGTTTCTTATGGCTCTAGACCAGTGATTCTCAATCTTTGGTCCTCCTCTGGCAGCTTTGGATTTCAGTTTCCAGAAATATTACAACACATGGGCCATGTATACTTGATGCTAGAAGTTGAAGTCCAAAACATCTGGAGAACCAATGAGTGAGAACCCTTGCTCTAGACAAAGCCATGACAAAAGATAACACTTTCCATTTTCTATCCTGTCCTCATTTCAACAGATCACTGTCTCTGAGTATGATGACCTGCGCAGGGATATCAACTCCATGTATAACAAAGTGACCTTGGGAGAGCTGCAGCACATCACGCCTAATGTAAGTTAGCGGATTGAGGGTGGTTATAGCACCTTGGAATGGGGCACACTTGCAAAAGACAGGAAGGCAGGGAGCAGAGGTGAAGTGAGTCTACAGTGTGTTGCCAGGCTTGGCTGAGGTGCTCTGTCATATTTGGTGAGCAGAGCCTGGAAAAGTTTTCTCTTTGGACTATGTATATGTGTGTGTATGTGCCTTCAGGTTGTCTGTCAACTTATGCCGACCCCATGAATTTCACAGGATTTTCTTAGGCAAGGAATCCTCAGAGGTGGTTTTGCCGGTTCCTTCCTCTGAAAGAGAGGCTACAGCACCTGGGTTTCCTGGGAAGTCCTTCTGGGTTTGAGGAAGATTCTTCTTTTTGGATCGCCACTTCCAAAATTAGCAATTAGCTAACACACATTGGAAACTGTTTAATGCAGTGTAGATGTGTAAATAGCTATTGCTTAAAACAACTTGTAAGCCGCTCTGATAGCCTTGTGGCTGAAGGGTGGGGTATAAATAAATAAATTTAAAAAAAAATTTTAAAAAATCCCCCAGACAGCTTAGCTTGCTGACAGATTCTGGTAGTGACAGTCCAAAATAGCACCTTTTCCCATGCTCAGCCAGTTCATATGGGATCTGGTGCCTTTAGGGTATTTAGGCCCTGGGTGTGTCTATATGCTTTCAAGTTGCCTGTCAACTTACGGCGACCCCATGAGCATCATAGGGGTTTCTTAGGCAAGGAATACTCAGTTCCTTCCTCTAGAGCTCCCCAAATTCCCTAGACAGGATGGCCAGTGCCCAAGCGAGTTGTAGTCCAGAAGAGTAACTTTTCCAAGACCTGTTGGTGAGTCATAAGTTATTTGTACAGCAGGACTACAGCTAGTGTTGCCGAGTTTTCAAAGTAGCAGTAAGGAACAGGAGAAATTCGTGACATGCAGGGTCGAGAAGCAGGGAGTAGCTGTTAACAAACTGGTGATCTACCTAAATACCAAATGTAACTATTGTTTTCAGTTAACCTAGTTGTGTCTTTCTCTGTAAAATTAACATATTGCCCACTTTTATAAATTACATGATGCCCACATTTCCGTCTTTATGAAGGGCCCACACTCATAGTTATACAGGATTTATTTTTCTGCATCTTGTTCCGTCTATATAAAAGGAAAAGCTTTCTGGCCCTCAGATAGGGACATTGCTCATAATAAGGGACACTTAACAGACCTATAAAGGAACAGATTTCTGACCCTCAAATAAAGGACATACCTTATAATAAGGAACATCTACCCTAAATAAGGGATATCTTATAAGAAGGGACATATACCCATACACCTAATTTATTTAACCCACCTTGGCATGCTCAGTAGATACAACTATTATAATGAGGTGGGCAGCTTTGGTAGGTCTGGGATCTGACCTCCAGGACCAAACCTGGGTGACACAAAGCTAATTTATTTATATATATATATATATATATATATATATAAACCTGAAGTGATCAGAAGTCCATATCCAGTTCCGAATTGTGAGTGTGGTGATGATCCCTTAATCACCCTGTTTCTGTGCAAAAGCATCAGTCCCAAAGAATGGGAAAAGCACTTTTTTTTAGCCAATTCATTTTTTGGCCATGGAAGATACGGAGGTGACAAAAAAGCCTTGGGGGCCACATGTGGCCCACAGACTTCATTTTGTCCATCCCTGTTTTACATACAGTGGCATTCTATAGCCATCCTAACCTGTTCCTCCTCCTCTCAGGCTCCCTCTGGGTCCTAGCTCTCTTCCTACAATCTCTAGCAGGGCTATAGTAGATTCCAACCATCTAGCCACTAACTCTCTATCACATTCGAGCCATGAAAACCAAGAAAAGAAAAAAGAAAAAAGAAAGGCACTTATAACCTGGAAGGAGAACCTGTTGCCACCATGGCCATAAAACAGGGATGGGCAACTATGGAGAGGGTTGGGAGAAATTCCTCCACCCCACCTCCTGCCTCCCAGTGGGCTGTACCATCACAGTTAGGCACACTGGACATGGTGTTGCATCACTTCTAGCCTCCATTTGGGTCAACTTTCAGCCAATTTTGGGGCTCGGGGCTTTTGTTTTTTGGAGGGCCAGCTGGGCTCTGGAAAGGTGTGGGAAGTAAACTGCTATATTTGTGGCTGATTTTTGAGGCCCATTGGCTGTTTTTTTGTGAGAAAAGTAGCCTGGAAATTGATGCAAATAATAATCTTTTTAAGCACTGAGAGGGGTTGGGGGTTGCTGGGGGCTTCAGGAGTTGCAAGTTGCCACATGTACCCCATGGGACTTTCCCCCATCCCTGCCTTAAGGGGTAGAAGTAAGACACACTTAGAGGTTCTGCAGGTAAAAAATGATGCCCTTTCTTTTTAACTCCACCAGTTGAAGTGGAAGCGGCTACTTGACCGAATATTCCATGACAATTTCTCAGAGGATGAAGAAGTGGTGCTGTTGGCCACAGATTACATGCAGCGGGTGTCTGAGCTCATCCACACCACACCAATTCGGTAAGGATAGACTGGAGGGGAGCAGGGTTGCAGCTATGGGGGGGGGGCGACAAAATTAGGGCATTGTCCCCCCCCAAGACTTCTGCCACCCCCATGAAATTTTCCTCTATCCCCAATTTCGAGGATCACAGAGAGCAAGACACTGTAAACCATTTTCACCAAGAATTATTACATTGGTCTTTCCCTTGGTAATTATGCCTGGCTCTTTCCTTTGCATGACTGAACTATGGACTTTTTCAAATAGGGTAAAAAAAAAACCTGAGGAGGTCAGGAGAGGAATGGGGCTGTTGCACTTACAGAGCCCCATTTCGGACAACGCAGTCCTCCACTGTTCTCCTCCCAACCTTCCCTCATGCTTCCTCTGTGCTGCAGGCCACACTTTTTATTAACAGGGGTTCTCCGTGAATAAAAGCAGCACGTTTCTCACGCAAGCAGAAGGACAGGGGAAGATTGGGAGGAGGACAGAAGAGGACTGCATCATCTGAAACGGGACTCTATAAGCGTGACAGCCCCGTTCTTCTCCCAACCTCCTCGGGTTTTATTTACCCCATTTGAAAAAGTCCTGTATTTCTAAATGCTGAACTGACGTCTTTAAGTTACTGCAGTGCTAGAAATTTGGGGACACAGTAGCCCCACCACCACCATATCTATGGGGGATTGGTTCTGAGGCCTCCTGCGGATGGCAAATTCCATGGATAATAGCAAATGTCTCCTCCCCTTCGCCCCCGTGATCCCTGCCGTGGCAACAGGAGCCCTCGCAGGGGAAGGGATCGGGGAGGTGAGATCCCTCTTCCCCCTCCCTCCCCCCAGTACCAGCAGCGGATAATTCAATCAATTGTTGGCGAATCAATGGATACAGGGGTGCTACTATAGTTTATTGGGGGTATACAATTCTTTTGCAGGGACAAATTTTGCCCCCTAGAGCTAACCCTTCCCTGGAGCATGGGGAACCAGAGGGCCCATTTTCACTTTACAAATGAAGATGCAAGACTGGAGAAGGCAGGTGACACTCACCATACTGATTCACCAGGAAAGCAGCAGAGGAAGGATAGTGTCTCAGGAGAGAAGCCAAGTCACTATTCCTCACTCTAGACTACCTCACTGGGCTGTCAGATGAGAGGTTAACTCATAGGACTAATACCTTCAAAAGTCCTCCTGCTTCAGTTTAACTACTACTTAAAGAGAATTGTGCCAATTGACTGATAGGATCTCTCTAGAGTAGGACTAGGAAACTTGCGGCCTCCAGATATAAGTGAGGACTGGGGTAATTTCACGATACTTACATATTCCCTAAACTAGTGAATATGTAAGGATCATAAATATGAACCAGTCACAAATAACCTGTGACTGTTACACAAAGAGTAACTTGTGTCACTCTAGGTTACACATTCATAACAGCCTTAGTGAATTCCAGCCTACATCTACATGCTTGAATGCTTTCCACGAATGCAAAAAGAATGCACGAATGCAGAGAACCCATTTCTCTGACTTGCTAGATTTATCCAAAGAAGGAGTCTTGTGTGGGGACAGCATTCCAACATGGGCAACCTCTCACCCTGCAGCCGAAGGCAATGGAGACCCAGGAAAGTTGTACCACTGGATTCTGTTAGAAATACAAAATGTGCCCCTTGGAGAGGGAGATAGGCCATGCATTCTGAGCTTGGACAAGTCACTGACTATGCTGGTTAGGGGGGCTCTGGAAGTTTCAGTTGAGAAAAGTAACTTTCCTGAGCTCTGGTTTTTCCTTTCCCTAAACCCCCACCATACAACATGATGTCAAAATGCTCACCACTTTGTCTTCCACTTTGCATTCATTCGTCTTCCCAGAATCCTTCATAACTACATGCTCTGGCGAATAGCAGTGGTGCTGAGCGAACACCTCTCCACGCCATTCCGGGATGCCATCCATGAGCTCGCCCGAGAGATGGAGGGGGCTGAGAAGCCGATGGAACTGAGCAAGGTGTGCCTGAGCCAGGCCAACAAGCACTTTGGGATGGCTTTGGGTGCCCTTTTTGTGGAGGAGCACTTCTCTTCCACCAGCAAGGCCAAGGTAGGAGCAGCTGGAAGAAGGTAAATGGGGAGGGGGTGTGGAATGTTGGTTTGATCATGGGGGCAGTCTGAGACACCCATGTACAGATCCTCTGCCACCTCTTCTATGTCCAAAGTGGGGTTGGATGAAATTGTGGAAGAAAAGGCTTTCAAAATGGCTCACTCTATTTTTTAAATTTCATTATTTTTTTTAACCAGATGTATTTATTAATTCTTATAAAGATATTAAATACATATAGTAAGGAAACAAACAAACAAACAAAACTTATACATATACAATAAAAAGAGCATAAAACATTTAATAAAACGTTAACAATAAACCAAATTAAATTCTAACACAATTCTAACACAATCTCCCTAAACCAAATACAACCAAATTTCTGTTTTTAAAGAAATTGTTACTGGGTGCCCATTTTCTTGTTCAGAGAATTCATTAGTGGAAGTTCCTCTGATGCATGCAATTCTGATATCTGGATTGAAGTGGGCGGGGAGGGGGGAGAAATAGGGAGTTTGCAAATATATTTATGCATATCATATCCTAGCATAAAAATATAAAGGAATCCAGTAGCTCATTTGAGACTAAATGGAAAGATGATATTTCTAACATAAGCTTTTGTGGGCTCCAGATCCTAGCATTAATCAGTGTAACTTTCAATCTGAATCTGTGTTCTTGGGTCATTGATTAAATTACATATGTCCCTTTGTGTCTACTGGGTATCCATTTGAACACAAAGCTGTGATTACCGCAATCCCTGGTGTCCCCTTTTTTGGGGATTGGCATGTACAGTACATTGAGCATTTCCAATCTGTGGGCCATTGTTTTGTTTTGTTTTCATATTTGTTGACAGATTTTAGTTAGAACTACAGTAGATTTTGTATCTGTAGCGTGAAGCTGTTCTGTTGGTATGCCATCTGTTGCTGTTGATTTATTTCTCCCAGGTATCCTGAGTGCAGCATCCACTTCACTTTCTAAAATTTTAGGTGCATCTTCAAATGGTTCTTCCCTGAATGAATCTGTCGTCCTTTCATCTCTTTTATATAGTTCTTCAGTGTACTTTTCCCATCATCTTTTCATTTGTATGTGGTCATGTAATATGTTCCCCATGCTTGTTGTAGAGCATCCCCACTCTTGGTTTAAATTTCCCTTTGGATTCTCAGATCTTGTGGAAGAAGTCTCTTGTTCTTCTTTTTCTTGTTGTTCTCATCTTCTGTTTCTCTGCATTGATTATTATAATATTAGTTTTCCTTGTCCCTGTGCACAAGTCACTGAACAGTTGCATTCAGTGTTCTGACTCTATTTCTGCCCCTTTTTATTTTTGCTTTGTGTCTATCCTTAACTGCTTGAAGAGATTTGTCTGTCATCCATTTTCTTTTTGGCTGCAGATAGCTTCTTTTTGCATTCCTCCCTGACAGTGTCTATGGCTCAGTGCAGAGTTCTTCTGACTCCCAGTCAATTAGGCTTAATAGTGCAAATCTATTTTGTACACTATCTTTAACTTCTGTGGCAATGTTATTCAGGTTGTATTGTGGCATGATGGTTGGTTTAGTGTTCATCTTTAACTTTACCCTTTTTATATATATATATATATAAGCAGTTCATGGTCTGTGGCACAGTCTGCCACAGGATTCTGGGAACTGTAATAAATTTCTTAAATTCTGCTCTAATGTCTGTGGTAATAACAACATTCTGATTAGATATAAGCATCTGGCAATGTGAAAACTTGGCTCACAGACTTATCATCACTTACAGAACTGAAGGCAGCTCAAGTCAATACGGACCGTGGTAAAAAAATAAAACTCCTGCGTGTTCTTCTTGGGGGGGGGGGAGATTTTTCCCTTGGCCTCATCCTAATCAATAAAAGATGAAGCTGGACTATACTTTAGACACTTTATACTACCTATTAAATGGATTGTCCTGTAGTTACTGATCTGGTTTTTTATTGCCGTTCTTGTAAATGAAGATAATAAGTCTAAGATTCAGACTCTGAGATTTGTAGAAGCGAAGAAGGTGGTGGTTATGGGATGTTTCCAGCCAAGACTGTCTTACAAGATGCATCCCAACAATGAGTGCTATCTTTGCTTTGTTAGAGGAGTCGATAGTTGTGTAAGGCCTTTTCTTCATCAATGGGTGGACAATGTTGTCTAGACTTGAGGCCTAGACAATGTGACTGTTAGGTAAATTTGTAATTGCGTGACCGACCAAACCCAAAGGGTAGTCACCAATGGCTCCTCCTCATCCTGGAGAGAAGTGACCAGTGGGGTGCCGCAGGGTTCTGTTCCAGGGCCCAGTGCTATTCAACATTTTTATCAATGACTTGGATGAGGGAATAGAGGGCATGCTTATCAAGTTTGCAGATGACACCAAATTAGGAGGGGTAGTCAATACCCCAGAGGACAGGATCAGGATCCAAATGACCTCAACAGATTAGAAAATTAGGCCAAGACTAACAAAATGAATTTCAGCAAGGAGAAATGTAGGATACTACACTTGGACAGTAAAAATGAAATGCACAAATACAGGATGGGTGGCACCTGGCTTGATGGCAGTACATACGAAATGGAGCTAGGAGCCTTAGCAGACCACAAGCTGAACATGAGTCAATAGTGTGATGTGGCAGCTAAAAAAATCAATGTGATTTTAGGCTGCATTAATAGGAGTATAGTGTCTAGATCAAGGAAAGTCATAGTGCCACTGTATTCTGCTTTGGTCAGACCTCACCTGGAATACTGTGTCCAGTTCTGGGCACCACAATTCAAAAAGGATATTGACAAGCTGGAATGTGTCCAAAGGAGGACGACCAAAATGGTGGGAGGTCTGGAAGCCTGCCGTATGAGGAGCGGTTTAGTGAGCTGGGTGTGTTTAGCCTGGAGAAGAGATGTTTAAGAGTGGACATGATAGCCATGTTTAAATATTTGAAGGGATGTCATACGGATGATGGAGCAGGCTTGTTTTCTGCTGCTTCAGAGACTAGGACTCAGAGCAATGGGTTCAAACTACAGGAAAAGAGATTCCACCTAAACATTAGGAAGGATTTCCTGACAGTAAGAGCTGTTTGGCAGTGGAATGTACTGCCTCAGAGTGGTGGTGGAGTCTCCTTCTTTGGAGGTTTTTAAACAGAGGCTGGATGGCCATTTGTTGGGAATTCTTTGATGGTGTATTCCTGCATGGCAGCAGGTTGGACTAGATGACCCTTGTGGTCTCTTCCAACTCTTTGATACTATCAAAGGCGATATGATAGCCCTGTTTAAGTATTTGAAGGGGTGTCACGTTGAGGATGGAGCAGGCTTGTTTTCTGCTGCTCCAGAGACTGGAACACGGAGCAATGGATGCAAGTTCCAGGAACAGAGATTCCACCTCAACATTAGGAGGAACTTTCTGACAGTAAGAGCTGTTCGGCAGTGGAACACACTCCCTCGGAGCGTGGTGGGGTCTCCTTCCTTGGAGGTCTTTAAACAGATGCTGGATGGCCATCTGTCGGGGATGCTTTGATCGTGATTTCCTGCGTGGCAGGGGGTTGGACTGGATGGCCCTCGTGGTCTCTTCCAACTCTACAATTCTATGATTCTATGATTCTAATGGACAATGGTGAGGTCTGACCAAAGCAGAATAGAGTAATAGTGCCACTGTATTCTGCTTCAGTCACATTTTGGGACGGGGGGAAATACACGGTGATACCTTCCATGTCGCTGTGGCAGTGAATCTGTTCCAGATCCAGAATTTGGATAGAGTTCAGTTCCCAGACAATTGCAGATGGTTCCTATAAAGTTTGGATGAAAACCTGGAATTGACTTTTCCACCCCACTGACTGTCAAGATGATTTGTGGTGTGTGTGTGTGTGTGTGTGTGTTTTCTTTTCATTGGTTAGCTTGGAGGACAAGCTGGTCCTTTGTTTCTCATCTGCATGACCTCTGATCCTTGGATGACCTCTTTCACTCAGGTGCAGCAGCTAGTGGAAAACATCAAGCACATCCTGGACCGGCGATTGGAAGAACTGGACTGGATGGATGAAGAAACACGAAGGGCAGCTAGAGCCAAGGTGAGGAGCCGGGAATGGGTTTTAGTCCTAACTGTAAAGGAGTTATAGAAGGCAATGAACTTATTTTGGGGAAGCTAGGTTCATCACCTTGGAAGTTTGGACTAAACTTCAGAGTATATTTCTGATCCCAATGACACAAGGGACACCCACGTCTCCTGAGATGAACACGCATGCATGCACAAACACATTCATACATCTCTGGCTTTTCTTCGCAAACGAAGGTTCATGAAGGACTCATCCCGCACTTTCTGCAAGTGCGCTGATGACTAAAAGGCCAATCTGAGATAAACAAGTCTGGTTGCAGAAAGCACAGCAGAAGGTCTCCTTGGGTGATGTTTCCGGGTTATGATTCTTTCTGCGTTGTCGTTTCTCTTCAAGACTTGTTCGGCGTGAGTTCTCAAATAAGTCTGCAGCATTGTGGATAGTGCGTCTCCCTGCCTCCGATGTGAGGCCATGGCAAACCATTGTTGGTGCTCAGTTTGGCTGAGCCTGAGATGTTGTTTCAGGGAACCCTTGTATCGCTTTTCTGGAGCGCTCCTCTTACGCTGACCCATGGCGAGTTCACCATAGAGTACTATGTTGGGGAGGCAATGGTCCTCCATCCTAGAAACATGCCCTGCCCAGCGCAGCTGTATTCTCAATATCATGGCCTCAATGCTGGTGATTCCTGCTTGCTCAAGGATAGCAACATCTCTATTTCAGAGGAAGGAACTTGCAAAACCACCTCTGAGGATTCCTTGCCTGAGAAAACGCTGTGAGATTCATAAGTTGACAGGCAACATGAAGATGCATACACACACAGGGACTAAATACTGTAGGAGTAATGAGTCTAAAAAATAAAATTGTATTAAAAATTCCAGGATCTAGTCCTTTTAAAAAGCAACAAGAATTATCTTCTTTTAAAAAGAGTTAAAAAATCATTTACTTTTAAATTCATGCAGAGTGCAACTTAGGAATGCTAAGACTGAAAGCTCAATTAACATTTAAAAAGTGTGTTCAGAGGTCTGGGATCACCCAGTTAAATTAGACTCATTACAAAACAAAGGAGTCAGTTTAAAATGCAAATCAAAAGTTTACTGAAGGTATATCAATCTCAATCTACATACTAAAACATACTTTAAAAATAGGTTCCTAACTAACTAATGGTATTTAGGGTAGGAAAAAACTCACCCAGCCTACAGTGGTAAAAAGGCTGCATGGTAAACATCATGGCATGGTGTTGAATGACCCAGCACTCCAGTTGGCTGGAATTGCCCAGTGAAATAAGAGAAAGGGAATTTTGGGAGAACAAAAGCACGCAGGGAAAAACCCTAGACTTATCTTAGGATGTGAATGAGGTACACAAGATTGCTTTTACATTACAATGATTATTTCCCCACATACTACAAATACTCTGAAGGTACCAGATCCTGTCTGAACTTCCAAAGCATGGGAAAAGTTCTTTTTGGACTGCCACTCCCAGAATCTTCCAGCCAGCAAAAAGAAGAACTTCACCCAAGCCCAGAAGGACAACCAAGAAATCCCAGGTGCTGCAGTCTCTATTTCAGAGGAAAGAACTGGCCAAACCACCTCTTGAGTATTCCTTGCCTATGAAAACCTTGTGAAATTAATGGGGTCGCCATAAGTTGATAGGGGGCTTGAAGGCACATACACATGCACACATTAAAAATTGTGTGGGTCTACATTGTTTTCACGTGAGATTTGTTTTCCAAGGTGGAAAGAGAGGTCATACAACTAGAGACCTCTAAGAATATATATGCACTACATAGTAATAGCATTTTGATGTCACTTTTACTGTTATGGTTCTGTCCTATGTGTTTCATGAGGTCCTTAGAATTCCCAGCTAGAGAGCTGTAGTGCTGTAATCGAGGGGAATGGACCAGAGCTCTCTGGAAGATAATGTTAGTTCCCTCACAGAAGTGCAAGGGCTCATCTACACAATGAAAAAAATCCGGCAAGAATGCAGGCAGAATACCTCTAGTTTACATGAGCTCCTGCCAGGATTTGCCATCTCAAGAAGGAGGTTGGCTGAAACTCCACATAGACCGCGATAACAGCTTTCGCTGTTTCTCATGATCTTTTTTAAAAAGTGTGCAAAAATGTGCATAATAGGTCATCCGTACAACTAATTTGAAAAGGGAACACAGCAGAGCTGAAAGCTGATTGGTTGGACCTCAGAGGGGGTGGGCTTGCAATGCTGGAGCCACCATTGTTGTTTTTGCTGGCACGATCGATCAGCGGCAGAGCAAATGTAAGAAGTTTATTTTAAGCGGAAAACAGTCTTCTGCATCTGTCACTTGAAGAGAAAAAAAGTGGGGGAACGGAGGGAAATTTTCCAGACTCAACTCACTTGTGGCCATCTTTTTTTTCCATGGATGTAAACTGCAAAAAAATCCCTTCCAAGCTTGTGAATGAGGCATGGGCACAAATGGGCTCTGCAGTGAAAGGGAGGTAAGGCGATATTATTCGCTATTAATTCTCCCGTCTCACTGAGCCCCTAGACATAGGATTCTGCAGGAAGAAACCATGAAGGGGTATAGATATAGGGAGGGCAGAATGAGGACATCAACAACCCCCCCAAAGGGCTGAAGGAAAATTTAATGGGTAGGTGTAGAATTCTTATTTAGGGAGAAATGCCCTCATTGTGTCTCTGCATAGTTACACTCTTGGAGCCATAACAGTTTAAAGTGCTGTCAAACCACTATAACTGCATAGTTCAGATACGTTCTGAGTTTCCTTTAGCTGATTTCAACACTTTATATGCCCACTGAACATGTACAAAATGGTTGGAGTGAATATAGTTAGAGTTGCCCCATAGTCTCTTGAGGTTGTCACCAGAGCTTGGAAAGGTACTTTTTAAATGTATTTTGTTTCCATTTGCTCACTATCATATTTGAAAAGTAGTAATTAAACTTTAAAGTGTTGAAAAAGCAACACATTCTGCAGCCTATTAACACCATTCACTATGTTCGTATTACTTTTGCTTACTTTGGGGGGGGGGCTCTTAAAATTGATAAGAAGATAGCATAATAAATGCATCTAAGAGTGCTCATTGAAGCAACTTTAAGAAGTAACTAGAACCATTTACTCAATACACCAGCAAAGTAACTTTGCTGCTGCTCATTCCATTGCTTTGATGTGTGCCTTTCTTACATCATCACTACCTGAAAAAAAATAACTAATTATAGGTAACTATGTTGACTTGTAACATGTTGCTTCCAAGCTCTGGAATGGTCTTGTAGACACCCCCCTCCCTCTGGCCAATATGCCTCCTAAATATTTGAGTCCCACTTCTCTTGCAGCTCCAGCATATGATGGTGATGATCGGCTACCCGGACTTCTTGCTCAACCCAGAAGCAATCGACAAAGAATATGAGGCAAGTATGTGAGAACCTGGGCTGGCCCTACCATTGGGCAGAATGAAGGCAACACCAGACAGCAGCTGCTAAGAGATGGGAAGATGCCGGAGAATAGAGCTGTGTGTTGGCCACCTGAGTGACTCTGTTGTCCTCAGATGTGTGTCTTCAGGTGTGGTGGAGGATGCTGTCCCATCACCAGTGCTGAAGTGAGAATCAGTTGCCAATCTGGTGTGTATATATGGGGGAAATGGGGGCCATCTTGCCTTAGGCAGTGAAATGTCTTGGCATGGACATGGGTAAAAGCCATACTTGGGCATGCCTTGCTTCAGGTAACCTCCCTGGGGATAAAAGGGGCAGCAAGAAATGGCAGCTCAACAGATTAACTATTGTTAGTTAACTAAATGTCTTCATGTAACTGATTAATCTAATTAACTAATTATAAATCTAATTAGCAGTTATAAATAAAGGCAGATGGCAATAGGTGAAAGAGCCTCCTCAGTTGTGGCACCACATTTGTGGAATTCTCTCCCTGCCTGTCCCCCCATATGCCCGGGACTTACTGGAACCTGCATGGATGCATTTCCATCACCAGACAAATGCCTTTAAGTTTTCCTATTTGAGGAGTTTTAATAACCGGTTGTTTCGTTGGATTCTGTCTTATTCTGCTGTTTTGTAAATATTTCTGTGTGTGTGTGTTTTAGATTATGTTTTGAGGATTTTGTAGTTTCATTTTGTGACCCATCATCATAATTACTGTATATATTGAAGGAAAAATATCCAGATTTTAAAAAAAATAAACAGAAGTGTGAGATGCAGTTTTATCCCAAGTCAGTTCATTGGTACATCCACTGTCTACACTGAATGGTAGCATTTATCTAGTGTTTCTGAGGAGAATCTTTCCCAGCTGAACCTGGTGATGCTGAAGATTGGGCCTGGGATAGTTGTACACCAAGCAGATGTTCTATCCCTGAGCTGTGGCCTGACTGAGGAACTGAAATTCTTAAATCCTAAACTTGAGATTTATTTACAGTTAGACCCCTGTATCCACAGAAACAATAACTGTGGTTTCAGTTATCCACAGGACACAAAATAGGGCACACATATCACAGAGTTGTGCTGGAAAATGCCTAGAGAGGCCTCCTTTCTAGGCATCTTCTAGGTCCTGCAATGCAACTCTATGGTATGTTTTTACCAGAAGCCCTTTATTTTAATAGGGTTCACTTTTAGCCTCAGTTTCCAGTATTCATGGTAAGTCTGGGAACCAAACCCTGTGGATACAGGGGTCTGGCTATATTTGTTTAGAGCATTTATACCCCACTTTTCAGCTAAAAAGGCTCCCAGAGTGGCTTACAATTTGTTAATTTGAGATGCTGCTGTATCCTTCCACAGTTCCAAGTCCATGAGAAAACCTACTTCAGGAACATCCTCAACAGCATCAAATTCAGCATCAAGCTGTCTGTGAAGAAGATCCGACAGGAGGTGGACAAGTCAGCGTAGGTATCTCCTCTGCTGCTGATACTTGCATGGATTGTGACTGCTTGCAGAGAGTTGACGTGCAACTATCCATTTCCTCCTTGAGCCTTCATCTCTAGGTTCCTTGAGTGAATAGGAGAAAGATAGTGTTCCTAAATATCTCCAGAAAGCTGCCATGAAGTGGTTGCTGTGTGTGTGTGTGTGTGTGTGAAAGCTTGAGTCTCTGCCCTTCCACAACCATCTAGGTGTTCTCTTGGTCTTTCTTTTCTCCATTTGTTCATTCAATTTGTTTTTAGCAACCTCTAGTGCCTGGCAAGAACACAACAGATAGGAGACAGAGGGTGCATCTACAGTGTAGAAATAATGCAGTTTGACACCACTTTAACTGCCATAGCTCCATCCTATAGAATCCTGGGATTTGTAGTTTTGTGAGGCACCAGCACTCTTTGGCACAGACAGCTAAAGACCTTGTAACACTAGAAACCCCATGGTTCCATAGGATGGAGCTACAGCACTTAAAGTGGTGTCAAACTGCATTATTTCTACACTGTAGATGCACCCAGAGACATGATTTGTGTGGGTCTGTGCCTTTAAGTCCCGTGTTGACTTATGGCAACCCTATGAATTTCATAGGGTTTTCTTAGGTAAGGAATATTCAGAGGCAGATTTACCAGTTCCTTCCTCTGAAATATAGCCCACAGCATCTGGTATTCGCTGGTGGTTTCCCATACAAGTACTAATTAGGGCTAACCCTGCTTAGCTTCCAAGATCAGACTGGATCTGATGTCTTTTGGGCATTTAGACAGGTTGCTTAGAGACATGATTTACTCCAAGCCAAATCTGTTGTTTGAAACATATTTGGCCCATGTTTTAAACTATCCAAGGTTCTTCGCGAGACACCTGCAAAGCTAAACTCAGGTGGCTGTGAATCCATTTAGCATCAGTGGCTTGTAACCTAATTGCTCTGAGAGCAAAAGAGATGTTGTGAGGATTGTATCACATAGAAGCCTCGAAATGAGTATTCAAGTGGTCAGAAGCATCTAAATGCCTGTAGCAGCTATCTATTGCAACAACTGTTATAATCACCCAGACCAGTGATTCCTAAACTCTAGGACTTCAGCCCCCAGAAGCCTCAGCCACCTTGGCCAATGATCAGGGATTCTAGGAACTGAAGTCTAAAACACCTGAAAGATCAGAGTTTGGGAAACACTGACCCAGACAGTACCTCTTTCCCGCCCCTTTAGCTGCACTGATGTCCTTGAGGCAGCAGAAGGCAAATCCAGCCCATTTCATTTCCTTAGGAGGACATAAGAGACCCTGATCTCCTTATGTATTTCTTTTCCCCATTGTTGGTGGTGAGTTGTCTTCAGTAGCTAGAAGGGTTAAGTCCTGGGATTTTGCCCTTTGTTGTGATCTCAGAGCTTCTTCAGATGGGTAAAATGTGTTGGGAGGCTGCTAAAGGTTATACGTGCAGGGGTTACGTTCCTAGACTTACCATGGATACAAAAAATAGTGAACCCCAATGAAGTGAACCACTTCCGGTCCAAGCATACCATAGAGTCGTGCTGCAAGGACCTAGAGATTCCTAGAACACCTCTCTAGGAATCTCTAGGACCTCCAGCATGATTCTGTGGTCCACTTCCAGCAGAAACATACGACAGAAAGAATCACACTGGAAGACCTAGAAAATGCCTAGAAAGAACCTTTTTTTTTTTTGGATGTGGGTAAGTGAAACTGTGGGTACCAGTCCTGTGGATATGGGGGCGGTGGAAGGGTCTAATTGTGCTGTAGTTCTCCGGGTTTTAAAAACAAAAATACTATTTCTGTTGCTCCAGACAGTTTCCTGGCAATTCCCAGCACTAAGTGCAACAATTTAATTTCCCACCCTCAATTAAGTGTCTTTTTAATTCTAAGGTATATATGTTCCCTTTTTTCTCCTTTCACTCCTTTTGCTCTCTCTCTCTCTCTCTCTCTCTCTATATATATATATATATATATACTGTATATATATATATATATATATATATATATATATACTGTATATATATATATATATATATATATATATATATAATGTTACAGTACTGTAACTCTTGAGTGAAATGTCACTTTTGCACTGTCACAGTTTAACTCCAAGAAAAACGTAACCAAAATTCAGAGAGGAGAAAATAGGCCCTTCAAACCCTAGGATCACCTCTGCAAACCATGCCCTAGATGTTTTTGTTTTTAAACAAACAAACAAACAGCAGTGCCAATTTAAGAAATCATTCCAAAGAAATCCATCCCCAAAAAGAATGGAACGTTTGGAGTCAGAGCCGACAACAACCGGTAAAACCCAAGCAACTATATTGCGAGAACTTACATTTTTAAAAACTACTGTAGTACCCCTGTATCTACTGGAGATGGGTTCTGGGGGGGGTCCTGTGGTTACTGAAAACTGTGGATAATAGTGAACTCCATTGAACATAATGGGCCTTCTGGTTTAAAATACCATAGAGTTTCCTTGGAGGACCTAGAAAATTGTTAGAGAGGATACATTTTCTAGGAAGACTCTATGGTAGGTGTGCTGTTTGTGTCCTGTGGATAATTGAATCAGTGGATAATGAATCAGTGGCTACAGGGGTCCTACCGTAATGTGGAAGACCCCTCTGTTGATCAAAGTGTGTTTTCTCATTGCAGATGGCTGTTGCCCCCACAGGCACTGAATGCATACTACCTTCCCAACAAGAACCAGATGGGTATGAAGAAGAGTGATATAACCTGTTTTTTGAAGGGCTTGGCATATACAGCTGGGTGGGTAACTGTGCAAGGGGAGGGCTTCACAACACGTTTTGGTGCAACTGAAGTGGCACCATGTCACTTCCTGCCACCATTTTGGCTGATTTTCAGCTGATATTTCTTTTCCTTTGGGGTCTATTTTTCTGAGTTTTGGGAACTCTGGGAGGTTAGGGAAAGCAAAACTGCCACATGTTCATGAGGTCTGGGCAGCTTTGGGGTAGTCTTCAGATTTTTTAAAAAATCCCTGAAAATCAGCCTGAAAAGAATAAAATTAGCGGGGAGGGATCTGGAGGCTTTTATGGTCTGTACTAAGGCTCCCAAGGGCTGTGTGTGGCCGGTGGGCTGCACACCGCCCACTCATGGCTTACAGGGAGACCATAGTGCAATGCCAGAGGTCCTTTCTCTAAGGTCTGTGTTTGCATTTGTTGTTATACCCTGAAGTCACCTCCCACTTACAGTAACCCTAACCTAGGCTTTTCTTGGCAATATTCCCAAGTGATTTTGTTATTGCCTTTTTCTAAAGCTGAGATAGTGTGGGCTTGTTTAGACTATATTGGAAAATGTTTATTGCTTAGTCCAAAGACCATTGCAAAGAAAACTTCTTGGCCTTTTGGCTAAGATCAAGTGTGTGGCTTGTTTAGACCAGAAGATATAATGTCGATTGATGCACATTAACACAAATTCGTAGCAGTGTTAATTTGCCTCCACGATGCTTTGGCAAAATCGCTGGTATGCGAAGCTATCTGTGTTTGAAGTTCACATGGAGCCATACCTGTGAATCAAGGTGGAAGTTGGGAGTGAATTACTCACTTATTATTCTCCACAAGTCGCCGCTGCTGCACAATGGTCCCCCCCCCTATAAATCTAAGGTGCACAAGTGTGACCTTCCATTTAAAAAAGCTATTTGGTCACCTCAGCGCAGCAAAAAAGCACACAATCGATGCTGCAAAACTCCAAGATGGTGCTTCCGGCCACTTTGTGGCCAGCAATCCCATCCCCTGCACACGTCCAACCAATCAGGTTTCACTTCTGCTCTTATCTGGGAATGCGCTGCAATGTGAATGGGTTGTCCAAACAGGAAGTAATGCTCATTTTCACGTATTTTTTGAAAAACCTCAGGAAAAAGTCACAAAGGCTTTTCCCATACAATTTTGGGAGTTCTGACCCCCCCCCTTCTGAAAATGGTGAATCACCGTGGGATCTCATTGGGGAAAATGGTATTCTCCTATGAGGAGTTTTTTCATCATCTAGACAATGCCTGCGACTTGCCCAAGGTTTCCCAGTTGGTTTCCATGGCTGACCAGGGATTCACACCTTAGTCTCCCGGAGTTCCAATCCAACACTCAGACCATTACACCAGGCTGGGTCTTTGTTGGGGATGTGCATTGCTACAATCCAATTGTGGACTGTGGACTGTCCAATGTGTGTGTGTTTGTGTGTGCATGTGTGCCTTCAAGTTGTATGTCTACTTATGACAACCCTATGAATTCCACAGGGTTTTCTTAGGCAAGAAATACTCAGAGGTAGTTTTGCAAGTTCGTCTGAAATATAGCCTGCAGCACCTCCTATTCATAGGCGTCTATCCAAACTAACCAGGGTTGACCTTAGTTAGCTCACAAGATCAGCTGGAACCTGATGCCTTCAAATCGTGCTGTTGTTATTGTTATTCTACTGTCCAGTTGGCTTCCATATTCACTGAGAGCTGCTTTTCTCCTGTAATGCTTTGCCTCCTCTCCCCACAGTGTTCCCAGCTGGGATCCTTCAACCCACTCTCTATGATCCAGAGTTCCCACAGTAAGTACCACCCGGCCACCTGAACCTTATTATGGAGAGCAGGGGTCCTTTCGCACCACACTTCCACTGCCATGGCTGGCATCCTACGACATCCTGGGTTGTGTAGTTTGGGAAGGCCCAAGCGCTCTCTGGCTGAAAATTCTAAGTGCCCCTCCCTAAACTGCAAATCCTAGGATCCCATAGGATGCTGCCATGGCAGTAAAATCAATCACAGCACTATAATTGAATAGTGTGAAAGTACGAAGCCAATGCAGACGATCTTGTGGCAATCAATTCAAGTTGCGCCACAGGTGAGGAACGTCTTTCAGCCTAAGAGCCAAATTCAATTTCATAGAAAATCTTGTGGGATTCCAGTGGTGGGTGGGCCAAAGCAGAAAGGGTTGGGTCAAAAATACCAGCAGCTTTGTGCTTAATGTATTTTCTTCCAGTAAATAAGCGTTTGAAGAGGCATTCTAACTTTTTCTAATGGGAGGATAAATGTGCAAAAGTTAGGAAGCCATCAAACATTGGAGTAATTGGGAAGAGGGAGTGGATATCAGGGGAAGTTCAGGGGGGCAGATTCAGCACCAGGGCCTGAGGTTCCCCACCCCTGGGCTGGAGGTTTTTGGTACAGTCCTTTTAACCAGATACTATGGCAATCCAACACTGATGGGCCACACTGATGGGGATAGTGGGAAGTTTAGTCTAGACAAGTAACTTTTCCAAGGTCTGCAGTCAGGTCCGTCTCCAACAATATCCTGTTCCTAGGGTGACCATACGTCCTACTTGCAAAGGACAGGCCTATCTTTGGAGGAATCAAGCACAGGGATTGGAGCTGGCAGGTGTTTTAGACTATAACTCCCATGACTTTGGCCATGGTGACCTTGGGCTTGTATACACAAAACAAAAATACACAAACACCCCTGAATCTGGCACAATAAGGCCACACAATGTGCGGCCTTATCCCCAAATCTGATGTGATAAGGCCACAAGATGACGGACCTATCCGCACCAAACTCAGGGTATTGTTTCCTTAGCCCAAGTTTTAAAAAACTCACTGTTTGCTCTGGAGTTTTCTGGAAACTCCAGTGTTTTTGTCCTGGATTCGGTGTGGGGCAGGGTGGAGGAGAGCCAAGACAAATCTCTGCGTGGCAGGTGCCGCATTTCCCTGGTTGTCAGTTCCCAGCCCAGAATGGAAGTTTTCCCCCTCCGCAGTGCTGTTGCTGCTACCACACAGTGCTTGCTCTGAGGCAAACAACTGTGCGCCAGCCGTGACAGCACCAAAGAGGGGAAGAACTTCCACTTCGGGCCAGTAACTTATATCCAGGAAAATGTGGCACCTGCCAGGCAGTGATCTGCCCTTGCTCTCTCCCCTACCCTGCCCTGAATCCTGGGAGCTGACGGAGCGCTAGAGCTTGGAAAAGGTGTTTTGCCTGGGAGCTGATGGAGGAGAAAGGCAACAGCAGTGTAGACAATCTACCCAAAGTCCCTGCAGAGTGACAAGTAGCAAGGCGGATCTTGAGCAGTGGCTTCGGGGCAGGAGTCCATTCAGACTTTTGCCCCTAGTGTAGACAAGCCTCTTGATTTCTAGGAGTTAAGGTCTGAAGCATCTGTTGGAACAAAGATTCCCCCGTCCGTTCTCTGTGTGAAGAGCTGTCTAGTCCAAATCTAATTTGAAGACAAAGACCCTTCAGAAGGAAGAGCAGAGGGACCCTAAAAAGTAAGCCATGAGCAGTTGCTACCTGGAAAATGGATGGAGTAGGTATATGGTTCACCTGGTCACTTTTCTTCACTGTGTATACATAGATATAATCTGTCTATAATCAGAAATCAGAATATTCAAATCCCCCCTCTTTTGGAGTACTACATCTCCTCTTGGGGAGGTGTCAACCTCTAATTGGTTCTTCAAGAATGGCAGTGGGTAGCATCCATATCACTGGAGTGGTGAGCCTGCTCTGGGGTTTAGTCAGAACTTTAAAGGAGTTATGCAAGGAACTGAACCATAACCATCAATCTAGGTTCAGCACCCCAGATAGCTTCTTTGAAGTTCAGACTAAAACCCAGAGCGGATTCACTGCCTCACTGATGTGGGAGCCACTAACCATCACTATGGCTTTATCTACTGCCAACTCACAATGTTTCTCTCCCACTGACAGGTCTCTGAATTATGGTGGAATTGGCACAATTATTGGGCATGAGCTGACCCATGGCTACGATGACTGGGGTGAGTTCTAAACATGGCCTCAGAGGCTGGAAAGAGGGGGCAGCATTGAATCCAATTCCATGGAGTCTACTGTTTGGGAAAAAAAATTAAAAATTGGCTCAGGCATCAAAATGGACAATGCTGTAAGAATTTGCTAGGGCTGGTGCATGTAAAGGCAGAGGTCGATTTCCAGCTCCACGTGTTTCACATCCTTTGACTGATTTGCTTTGCAGGAGGCCAATATGATCGGCATGGTAACCTGATGCACTGGTGGACCGATGCCTCCTACAGCAAGTTCCTGAAGAAGGCGGAGTGCATCGTGAATCTATATGACAACTTCACAGTCTACAACCAGAGGGTGAGCTAAGATGCATAATACCATATTTGGCCAGAAGAGGGAGCGCTCCTCCTCAAAGGATCGGAAGTCCGAACCAATGTTTGCTAATATTCGAGATCTGCTGAATCCTTCCAGTTTCACTGTTTTAGATTTTAACAGGGAAATTTCTGAAATTTGAATTTACACTTCAGTTGTGAAGTGTTAACTTAATATCAGAAGGCCTTGGAAGTTGCTGGCCACCCTAGATTGGTTTGTTTCAAGGCGGTATCAGATATGAATTTGCTTAAGCTGTGAGCTTTCCAAACACTGACACACATTATCCAACTAATCCATTTCAATCATAGAATCATAGAATTGCAGAGTTGGAAGAGACCACGAGGGCCATCCAGTCCAACCCCCTGCCATGCAGGAAATCACGATCAAAGCATCCCTGACAGATGGCCATCCAGCCTCTGCTTAAAGACCTCCAAGGAAGGAGACCCCACCACGCTTCGAGGGAGTGTGTTCCACTGCCGAACAGCTCTGACTGTCAAAAAGTTCCTCCTAATGTTGAGGTGGAATCTCTGTTCCTGGAGCTTGCATCCATTGCTCTGTGTTCCAGTCTCTGGGGCAGCAGAAAAGAAGCTTGCTCCATCCTCAATGTGACACCCCTTCAAATACTTAAACAGGGCTATGCAGGAAGAAGCAAGAGAAAAGTCTTCCCTCTCCCTTCAGGGCTTCTGAGGGAAGGGTTAATGGATGGTGTAATTGTATTATTATTATTATTATTATTATTAGGTATTATTATTAGGGTTTTAAATCTTGAGTTAAGTCTTTGGGGTCTGTGGCAACAAAAGATATTTAAATGGGGTCCCTGGTAAAGAAAAGGTTAAGAGCCACTGAGCTAAGTGATTTAATACAACTGCAGCTTGTGAGCCATGCTCTCTAATGCCTCAGGAGCCTTTGTAGTAAAATACTTGTAATTTTAGTATTACAAGTTATTGTACGGCAGTTATCATACACTGTCAAATTAATGAAACAGTATAAAATATTAAACTATTTTCATCACATAACAAATATTAAGCAGATGTCCATGTATTTTGTGAATACTTGCGGAGGAAGACTTTATAACCATTTATAATGAAAAAATATTATTTCAGACACTGCTTCCAGGGAGAATTCATACTTGTTGAACTTGGCTGTTACACTGAACTCAGCCAGCATGGATGTAATTATTTTAGCAATATCCCAAGTCCAAGCACTTCTCTATTATGGGAATTGTTAGCACTCCTTTGGGGCAACAACATTTTTAAAATCACAGAGCTCCTGGGTTTTTAGCAATATTCTAATATTAGGGGTGGGGTAATTAGAGTAATGGTGCTGTAAGAAAGAAACACTGTCCAGTAATTTACAGGTCATGCCCCATATCCACAGAGGATATGTTCCTGGACTTACTGTTTATAAGTGAAACCACAGATAATAGCAAACCCTATTGAAATAAAGGACTTCCTGTACAATTACACCATACAGTTGCATTGGAGGACCTAGCAATTCCTAGAGAGGATGTGTCTTTAGGAATTTTCCAGTGGAAATCTATGATCGGTGTCCCTATTTTTTTTATTTTTGCTATGGATAACTGAAACTCCAGATATCGGTTCTGGTGATATGGGGGGAGTGACCTGTAATTTTTAAAAACTGAGTTGATAATGAATGCAAAAGATATGGCATGCTATAGCCAAAATTTTACTGTACATTGGTGGAGTGTAAAACTTCATCAGCATAACTAATCTGGGTGTCTGGAAGATGAATGCTGCTTTTTTCCCTCTGGCTGCAGAATAGTAACTAGATACATGTTTGAAAGCACTCCCCCACAACCAATCAGTGGCCATTGGGTTTGTGGGGCAGAGCTGTCCCCTGGCACTGTCTGCCTACATTGCACAACCAGAAGAAAGGTAGTGTGCAAGCAGGCATTGGTTACCTCCTTGCACAGTTTCTGAGAAAGTATTGGTGGAAGCTGACACCTTTGTTCTTGCTGCATCTTCAAATGGTTATTGACTTATGGTGACCCTAAGGTGAAGCTTTCACGGGGTTTTATTTGCAACATTTTTTCAGGGTGGTGGGGTTTGCCCTTGCCTACCTCTGAGAGTGAGAGAATGTAACTTGTCCAAGGTCACCCAGTGGGTTTCCATGGCTGAGTGGAGATTTGAACTTTGGTTTCCCAGAGTCTGAGGAGATTATCAGATGCAGCAAAAGTACCAGAGCAGAATACCAGGACGACATTACTGTCCTGCGAATGGGACCCGGTTTCAGATGACATCATCCTCATTGTGTTCTGTGCCTGTGTTGCAGCTGTGAGTAAGGTGTCACTTTTCATTGATGGGACCTCCCCGTCAATGAAAAGAGATGACTTATTAGAATGGCTGCAGTACAGGAGCAGAACGCAACCAAGACGAGGACGTCTGAAACCAGGTCCTGTTTGTGGGACAGAAACATCGTCCTGGCGTTCTGCTCTGGTACTTTTTGCATGTGTCTGATAATCTCCCTAGTCCAACACTCAATCTACTAGGTCGTACTAGTTCTCAAAGCTATGCTATGAAACATAAATAAGTAAAAAGATTCTGGCTGTAGTTTTTAACATTGCATGCCTATACGTATCTGTGCAGAGATAAATATCACCAAGGACTTGCGCCCAAGAAGGTAAATATAGGATTGCATCCTCAGAAAAGCAACATTTTTCAGCTAAAGAATATTTTTTTGGAAAGGGGGTTATAGAAAAGTTTCCTGCTTTTAAGAACAGTGACTTATGTTTATTCAGCTCTGACATAATAACAATTTGAACATTAGCATAGGAAATGAAAGCATTAGAGTTAGTGTAAAGAGATGTTATTGCTTTGATTGCACCAGCGTCTTTAAGTCTTCTGTTTTTGTTTGAAGATAGCTGTTGAATGGGTAAACGTGTACAGAAAATCATCAAGAAAGGAGAGGAAAGGGAAAGAACAAAGCTTTATAGGTTTATACATTAAAGAAGAAAAGATCACAGCAAAAAGGGGATGGAAGGAGGAGAGGCAGAGAGACAGTCTGTAGCTTCATAAAATGTTTTCAGCACTGTTGAAAGAATTGCTGGGGGAGAAGTTTGTTACCCAAATTGCATGGGGTCCATGAGGATCCCACAAGTGTCCAAAATTAATATGGGGAATATTTAATTAGCTAAAATATGGCAGCGAGAGGCTGGATAATGGCAGGATCTTTTGACCTATGTATACCGGTAGTAATGGAGGTTCTAAGCCAAAATGTACAATTAAATGATCTTAATTGGAAATTAATCTTAACAGCATTCATACAACCACTCAGGGTTCAGACACTCACACAAGGCTATCGCAGATAGTAGGAAGTATTTGGATAGAAGAACAGAGTAAGGAGATTGCAGGTTATACAATACTGATCCTGCAGAGCTGAGATTGCAAAGTAAACCAACAGCAAAGAGGTCTGGATGACAGAATGGTGACATGAACTGACATGGAGTTGGAAAGCAGGGATTCGTACACACTTAAGTGGTATTTTGGGATGATATTTATATCTGATAATTCCACTGAAAGGATGGGTGGAATACAGTGTTTCTTGGCATTTCCCAAGTTAAAACAAAAGGTACTCCAGAAGAGTCAATGATTGTTAATGGTTGATGTATTTAGAACTGAATGAGAGTAGGCAAGGTCTATTGTTGGAGAGGAAGAGGAAAGGAAGAACCTGTTTTGCAAGCATAAGGACTCAGCTATCTTTGAGTGGATTAGTGATTGACTCATCTCCAGGTGTTAACTCTGACCTGAATATTTGTTTGAGGACTTTCCAAAAGTCCCCTCCCTTGGATATATCTGACTCCAGCCATGGTTTCTGGGGGTTCGTGGTATACCTGCTAACCAGGTGGAAGGCCACATCAAACCAAATTATTAAATATTGCCAATTCTGTGATATTCCAAGATGGGGGCTATCAGGATAGGTAACAACAGGTTTGGATGGTGGAAAGCAAAAAAGTAAGAAATTGGGAAAGCAGGGGTAGTTCTACCATGAGCGGGTTACTTTCGGTGGCGGCGTGTTGGAGGTGGTAACTTCACCTCAATTCCTGATCCCTTGCCAACATCAGTAGCTTTATACAGCTGTGGCTTCTAATCTATCTATCTATCTGCTGCCTTTTTCGCAGTCTGAGACTCAAGATGGCTTACAACAGTTAAACATAGATAACAATAATACCAAATGCAAAAGTTAAAAATATTAGCCAGAATTCAGTGCCGGTCTTACATCTCAGTATAGCCAGTGTGATGTACAGTCGTCCCTTCACATTCGCGGGGGATAGGTTCCCCAGACCCCTGCGAATGTGAAATGCCCTCCCAAAACTGTGAATATGCAAAACCGTGAATGCTAAGTTCGCGAATGTGGAGGGGCAACTGTAGTGTTTTGAATGTTGTACTAGGATGCTTGAGACCAGGGATCGAAACCCTGCTGGGCCATGAAAACCCACTGGGTGACCTTGGGCAAGTTGTGCACTCTCAGCCCTCAGAAAACCCTGTGATAGGTTGGCCTTAGGGTCACCATAAGTCAGAAACGACTTGAAGGCACACAACAACAACTATGTGGACTTGTGTATTCAGCAAGTGGTTGCCGTGACATTATTATGTAGATGAGCCAGCAAAATGACCATTGCACATTGGCATCAATGCCCAACAGGAATGATACCCAATGGGACCCATGTATAACGTAACTGATGCACAATAGAAGAGGTGTGTATCCTGACCATACGCAATGGGACCAATGTGCCTCAGGATACTCTTGTTGGTATCCTGAGACGTTTCTTTGCACTTCACTAAAAGGGTTCCTTAGTGCCCTGCTATGTAGCTAAGTATGTGTAAAGTTATGCAACATAGACCATGACAGAGAATTCCAGCCATCATTAAATTAGGGCTTGTCTAGATGGCTATTTGCCAAGGCTTCCCCTCATCTTGGAGCCCTGCAGTCCAAACAATGCAGGGCTCTTGCCCTGTTTGGCCTTTGGGCAGTCCTGACAATGCTCAAAACAAAGCCTGGAGGAAGCTGGGATAAACCCCTTTAAAATGTTTTAAATTAACACCCAGGAAAACCTACATTATGCAGGAAGACCCAGATGAATCCAGCACAGGAACGCAGGGTCCATACCTGTACGCTGGCCTGTATAGCTGGACATTGTTGCTACTGGAGTCACTCTGAAGCCAGGAAGGAGGTCCCCAGCACATGATCAAGGGCCCCTGCATGTGGCCAGCCTTGATCACATGCTGAGGGCCTCCTTCCTGGCTTCAGAGAGTACAGTGCATGACAACGGGGGAGGCGCCTGCCAATATTGGCCAGCTTGTGTGCGCAGTGGCTGGCGTGTGCATGTGGACTTCTGCCTATTTTTTCTCGGAAACAAAGGGGAAATGGACCAGCTCCAGGGCCAGAATATGCTGGCCCAAAGCTGGCCACTGTAGACAAGCTCTTCGTCCTAAATTGAAACCAGTTTAAAAGCATAGGTATAATAAACCAAATAAACAAAACACAGACAGTACAGTACTATTCTGCAAAGGCCAGTCCCCTTGAGCAGCTAGGCTAGTAGTAGCCACTCATCCTCCCTGAATTTCTCCAGCCTAAGGATATCCAAGTTGGTGACCATCACTGCCTCTTGTGGAAGCAAATTCTGTACTTTGGTTATGGGCTGAGTGATAAAGTTCTTCCTTTTTATCAATCCTGAAACTCCCACCATTCAGCTTCAGTGGGTTGAACCCATTGGGTTCTAGTATGATTATATGGAGTGGGGTATTGCTGTGCATTTGAGCGCAAAATATGCAGCAGTGATGGACGTGCATTTGGAAATATGATACAGTGGGCCCTTGGTATCCACTGGGGATTGGTTCCAGGATCCCCCCATGGATACCAAAATCCGTGGATGCTCAAGTCCCACTAGATACAATGGCATAGTAAAATCGTCTCCCTTCTATAAAATGGCAAACAGCAAGATTTGCTTTTGGGGATTTTTTAAAATATTCTCAAGCTGTGAATGGTTGAATCTGTGGATAAAGAATCCATGAATACAGAAGGCTGACTGTATATGTACAGTTGGGAAAATAGGGGAAATTAGATGCATGGTGTACATTAGAGACAGGGGAGTGGAATGGAAATGAGTAACATCATGGACGTGTGGAAGAGCCCAAGCCCAGCACCCACCCACCCTGCCAACCCAGAAATTCTGGAATTTCTGTGAACCTCAGAAACAACAACAGCAACTAGTATTTAAGAAGTACATGTTTGGAGCACACTAGTTTGACAAAACAGTAGGAAGAGGGAGAGAGATAACTTTGTTACTTAATTAAGGCAGATTCCCTTTATAAAAATTGGTGTTACATTGATCACTCTCCAGTTGTCTGGCACCGAAGTCAACCTTATGGAGCTGTAACCTGGCCAGGGTGTGTGTATTGCTGTTCAGTTTGTTGTTAGAGGATCAACGGTTCCATGTATGGAGTCTTTCAGAAATTTTGGAAGGATGCCATCTAGTTCTGATGATTTAAAATGGGTGGATTACCGTATTTTTCTCTGCCAGGGCTCCTGTTTTTAAGGTGGGGGGGGCACCTCAAGATTAATAGGTAGGTGGTTACTAATTTCACCTACTTTCAGGTACATGTGCCCTTTGGGAGTCCTTGAATATTATGGGTCCTCTACTCCATACCCACCAATGTGCCAATCATTTCTTATTTTGTTCCACCCTTTGCTTTTAGCTCTGCTTCTCTCTTTATCTCTGTGATTTTTGTGTTATAATGCACAAGGCTACTTTGAACCCTAAATGAGGAAGAAAAAAAAACAATTTCCTGGAAAATGCAAAGTGTCTTTGCATTTGTGTGAACTTGCAAATTCAAGCAGGCATGAATGGGCAAAATGAAGAGGGAGGCCATTTCCTGAAATAGACTTGGCTTGTACTTTGGCCTTGTTGTCGTACAGACAGGCCTTTGATGGGTAAGCCAACACCTGTCCTTTATGTACAACTCCCAGTCATTTTGTTGGGTGTTCTTTGCAGACTCTGTGTCCTTCGTTGGCAGGACAAAGTCCCAGAAATATTGCTATATCCTAAGCTGGGGATGTTGGTGCCAGGCAGGGACTCGAAAAGAAACTGTGAGGAAGATCATGCTACTGGATGAGCCAAAGGCAACAATTTCTAAATATATAAAAGGATACAAAGGAATCCTATAACACTTTTGAGGCTAACTGAAAAAAAGTTTCTGACATAAGCTTTTGTGGATTCCATTGACAGATGTATGGCATGAAGCCTCTTTGTACAGACAAATGAGTGTGTGTGTGTGTGTGTGTGCGAGAGAGAGAGAGAGAGAGAGAACTGTAATGCAACGCATGTATGGTCATAGGTAACAAGTTCAGTTACATTGACTGAATTTCAGTTAAAGGGACAAAGGTGGGACACAGGTTTTGCATAAAAGCCAAGATAAGCAGAAAATATATGAATAGTGGGAAAAGTTCTTGGTATTTTGCATTACTATGGGTACAGGTCCAGTAAAGTGTTGAAATAAAGGAAGCATGAAGATTCTACTTAATAACTGTGATGAGAACTAATGTTTTAATATGTGTAGTGTGCCAAAAAGCCTATTGTGTCCATACCATTGCCAAGGGACTGGAGTTTGAAGATGTACCCTAATTCACCTGCTTCTCTTGCCAATCTTCCTTTTAAAAAGTTTTGTTCAAGCACTGCTGCTCAGAGTTCCAAGATAGAATTTCCAAGAAGATTTAAGCGTTCTGTAACTAATTCTTGAATATTCTCGTTTCTAATGTCCAATTTGTGTCCATTTATCTTTTGACATAGAGACTGTTCTGTTATTTCTTTATATCTTTTTTATGCTGATACAGACCTGCACAACTATGTCCTTTAATAGATTTTCCTTGGTTTTTTCCCCGGCTGTGAGACCGTGTTCTGGAATAGTTTCTTTCTGACGTTTTGCCTGCATCTGTGGCTGGCATCTTCAGAAATCACTGAAGATGCCAGACACAGATGCAGGCGAAACATCAGAAAGAAACTATTCCAGAACACGGTCTCACAGCTTGGAAAAAAACCAAGGAAAATCTATGGATGCCGGCCGTGAAAGCCTTTGACTTCACCTATGTCCTTTAATTCTTCTCCAAATGTGTTGGGCTGCAACTCCCATCACTCACTGGCCATGCAGGCCAAGGTGATGAGGATTGTATTCTGACATGTCTTAAGGGCACCAGGCTGAGGAAGGTCTGTCTCACCACATGTTCAGCACTAGCCAGCTAAATGCCTCTGGACAGCCAAGTCTTTCCCTTAGATTTGTCTCCAATAGCTCATTTTATAGAGCTGGTGCTATGATGTGACAATTGCATTTCTGACATCACATACCAATTAAAGGCACAGGAGCCTGGGCTGAAATCCTGTTGGTGATATATGTGATTCATGTGGATGCACATAACATTTTGTATGTAACTTCTGTGATGTTGTGGAAGGAGATGTTCAATACTTCCTTGCACACTACCTTCCCACCCCTTTAGATCCAAGAAGACAATGATTGCTCTTTTCTTCGGCTGCAGAATTGCAGCCAGACACTGTCCATTTATTCCCCTTCTCCCATCCCCTAAATGAGAGTAGGAAGGGAAACACCAGCACTGAGAAGCTGTTTTACATGGGAGGCATGACAGAAACCCTGTAGGTATGATGTAGGAGTATAGTGTGTCTAAATCAAGGGAAATAATAGTGCCACTCTGTTCTGCTTTGGTCAGACCTCACCTGGAATACTGTGTCCAGTTCTGGGTGCCACAATTCAAGAAGGATATGGACAAGCTGGAATGTGTCCAGAGGAAGGCAACCAAAATGGTGGGAGGTCTGGAAGCCATGCTCTGTGAGGAGCAGCTTAGGGAGCTGGGTATGTTTAACCTGGAGAAGAGAAGGTTAAGAGGTGACATGATAGCCATGTTTAAATATTTGAAGGGATGTCATACTGAGGATGGGGCAAGCTTGTTTTCTACTGCTCCAGAGACAAGGATATGGCACAATGGACTCAAGCTACAGGAAAAGAGATTCCACCTAAATATTAGGAAGAACTTTCTGACCGTAAGAGCTGTTTGGCAGTGGAATGCGCTGCCTGGGAGTGTGGTGGAGTCTTCTTTGGAGATTTTTCAACAGAGGCTGGATGGCCATCTGTCAGAAGTGCTTTGATTGTGTATTCTTGCATGGCAGAGGGTTGGACTAGATGGCCTTTGTGGTCTCTTCCAACTCTATGATTCTATGAAATAGACTCTGGAGCTGCAGCAGGAGGCACGAGGCAGATGGTGCCATGGGGGAAAAAAGACCATGAAAGATGCTCCCCTCTTAATTCTTTGCTCCCCTTCTTCTTGCAGGTAAATGGGAAGCATACGCTTGGAGAGAACATTGCTGATATGGGGGGACTCAAGCTTGCCTACTATGTAAGTAACCTTCAACAAGTGGAACAGTTCCAAGTGCCTGGGAACAAAGTCCTGGCTGCAACTACAATTTAACTGACAAAGCCTTTGGGGTTCTCAGAGGAGCACCCCACTTTGTCCCAAAGAGAGGGTAGCACTGCAATCCCATAAACCATCCTCCCCCACCTATCCATCTGATGCTGTGAGTTTCTGCCTTGCTAAGGACATCATATCTGCCCACACTCCATCCATACACTGTGACTCCTCCTTATGCCAGTACTAGTTTTGAGATTCTCCCATGAGGTGCAGGGTTTCTCATGATGGTGAGACTCCTGCATGCTGCCAAGGGAGTGGAAGAAACTAGCCTAAAAGTGGTTTCCACATGTAGGAGAATACAGGTAGGAGATTTCCAGACTGCAGAAAGCAAGTGAAGTTGGCATTTCAAACAATACCCACTTTAAGTTTAAAAAAAAATCAAGAAGGAATACTTTAATCTCCTCTTACTTCCTGCAGAACTAGCTTTCTACTTGCAAGGAGGGTTCTGTTTTTACATGTAGAAAAATATTGAAAATTCAATCCCCTAGCATCTGGAACATCCCGTTCTGTCACTTCAATGGTATACTGCTGCCTATCCATACCACATTCTGGTCAAACCAATGTGATCATGCCTGAGGATGGAGTGACCGTGAAATCTGGATGGCACATTTGCAAGTCAGGGAACGTGGCAGTGAAGGAAAACTCCTTTCTACCTTACATTGACAGTTCATGCTCAATTCAAGGTTATAATAATAATAATACAGGGGTGAGGAAGATGTGGTCCTGTTGTTGCTGTTGGACTATTATTTCCACCAGCCCTAGCCAGTGGTGAGGGATCTTGCAGCCTATCTGAAGAACCACTTCTTCATCATTTCTGCTCTAACACATGCACAGCAGGCAGAAATCAACAGGTAAAGCAGAAATCAACAGATGACCATATCTGTTGAGCCACCTGTTCACCATCCCTGCTTTAGCCCATGCACTGCAGGCAGAAATCAACAGGTAAAGGTTCTCCATTGAATGTCTATGTTGGTATCCCTTTAGATATGGAAGCACAAGGGGGAAACCCAGAAAATTTTATGGGGATAAAGGATTGGAGAAAAGGAATCTCCCCCAATTTTATTCCCAGTGTTCCCATCTCTAGTCTCTAGTCTCTTTCAGCTTTTGGCACAATGTTCTTTATGGGAAAGCCAAGAAGTGGGGGCCTGTCACCTTTGTATACTGAACCTGGTTATCTCTTCCAGGCCTACCAAAAATGGGTGAGGGACCATGGACCTGAAAACCCACTACACTGGCTCAAGTACACCCACGAGCAGCTTTTCTTCATAGCTTTTGCCCAGGTAATACCTCCATTTTGTCAGGGAAACTTCCCTCTGTGGTTGGGAGCCCAATGACTTGGAGGGGACAACAAGGGCCATCTAGTCCAACCACCTGCCATGCAGGAATACACAACTGTAGCACTCCTGAAAGATGCCCATCCAACCTCTGTTTAAAGACCTCCAAGGATGGAGAGTCCACTACCCTCTGAGGCAATCTATTCCACAGCTCTTACATTAAAAAAAATCTTCCTAATGTTTGAATGGAATCTCGTTTCATATAATTTGAATCCATTGGTTTGTGTTCTAGTCTTTGGAGCAGCAAAAAGCAAGCACATGTCACCTTCTCCATGAAATCCCTTCAGATTTTTAAAGATGGCTATCACATCACCTAAGTTGATCTCTTGATCATAAGGATGCTCTCTCTTTTCTTACAAGTGAGATATCACCAAAGCATTCTCATCTTACTATATAAGTTAAGAGTAGCCATACCCAACCTGTGGCCTTCTGAGATCAACTACATTCTCCATAGTTTCCATCTAGCAATGGCATTGCTGGATGGGGATGATGGGGGCTGTAGTCCAGTACATCTTGGAAGGTTGCAGGTTGGAGGTCTGTCTTACATTAACACCTTTTGACATCTGGCATAATGGCTACACACTTGTTTTATCAGCAATGAGAAATGGAATGAGCCCTGCTTGGTTCAGCTTCCCATTCCTTTTGAAAAAGATGCCAGGTGTAAGGCCCAAAAGAATATTTGTAGATTTTTGCCACCCTTGATAACACAAGGTATCTTGACATGTGAACATGTTCTGGGAAAAAAAGTCCATTTTTTTTTTTAAATTGTATTTTGCAACATTCTTGCAAAAAAAATTGTTTTCACATAAAGTGTTGCACACTCTACAAAATTCAGCAGTTTTGTACAAAAATATTTTGTATCTGTTAAAAATGCAGGCCAAGATCCTGCAATGTACTAGTAAAGCATAAAGGAATGTGTAATTCCACTTCCTCTCCCCTTCCTAGACATATAACTGACATTTCCTCCACCAGAGACCCTCCCCCAAGACCATTTAGTGGCCAAAGGAGGGCAGAAGCAGCCAGGCAGTGAACAGCTGTGTTCCTGCCACTGGATGCATGAAGGAAATATCATCTGGAGGACCACTGGGAGGTTCAGAAAGATCCAGCCTTCTTTGTTTGTCCAGATGCAGGAAAACACACACAAACACTGAATGATTGCAGTGGGCACCCTGGGGATAGAAAGGTAAGTTGCATGCTCACGGGGTTGTTGCATGAAGGAGATGCAGGGTGCCTCCTTCCACAGTGACCTTAAAAACATAGGTAGGTATAATGCCTGTACAGGTTATTACTTATTCCGAAATCTGAAATGCTCCAAAATCCAAAATTGTCCATGTGAGTGGCTGAGGTAGCAACACCTTTGCTTTCTAATGGTTCAATGTATACAAACTTTGTTTCATGCACAAAATTATTAAAAATATTGTGTATAAAATTACTGTTGGGCTATGTGTATAGACTTGGATCCCATCTCCAAGATATCTCATTATGTATATGCAAATATTCCAAAATCCAAAATACCTCTGGTCCCAAGCATTTCAGATAAGGGAGATTCAACTTGTATATGTTACCAGCAAGATTCTGGCCACAATGTTTGGGGCATAAAATACAATAGGTGGAATCCTGTGGTGTTTTACACACACATAACTGCTCTTACACATGTGGCTGTGCTTTTTTGGTCATAGTGTATCATTCAGTTTGTAGTCACATTAAGTGGAGTTCCTCAAATAGCCGCTGCACACACAACACTCTTGGATGGCATGTATTCTTATTGGAAGATCATAATGCATATATTACCAGACTAATGGCTAACTTTTTGGTTGAGGCAGCAAACATATGGCTTAACCTGTCTAAAAATGATCCTTGAAGTCCTATTGTTCTATTGTTATATGTATATGTTGTATTATGCCTAATAAAGGTTGTGGATGGATGGCATGTGAACTCATCATCAGCGCCTTCAATGTACCATTGTATTTACTGAGATTGTAGAATCAGCTGTTGTGCATTTGAACATAAGTTTTTTGTGCAAAATTCAAAGGGTTTTTGCAGACAGATTGTTGACAAAGAAACAAAACCCAAGGTCAAAATTGCACCAAAAACTCTTGTAATATCACCCAGCAGCAAAAAAACATTTGAAACAGTGTGTTCTTACATGGTTCTTTGCCCGGAAAAATAAAAATAAATGCCACATGTTCTGTGCCATGTAATTCCATGGAACGCTTTGGGAATTGAGAATTCAGAAAGAACATTGCACAGAAGTATTCATTTTTTGTCATATTGGGGGGAATAAACTATGGAAGCTATTTGTCCTTTCATGCAAGAACAAAGTAGTTGAGGACTTACACCCCTAGACCAGGAAACTTCCTTATATGAGTAGGTAAAATGTATATAATTGCCAACAAAACCTGATATTGGTGTCATGTCATGGACCAGTTCCAAGCCTTGAGAGCTACCATGATAAAATATCAAGGATCCACCACAGGCTGTGGATCTCAGATCCTTTGGTTCAAGGAACAAACATAGCCAGGGGCCAGTTGCTCACTTCTCACTTTCTGATGGATCCTGACCTATTTCTATGGTTCTCCCTTCTTCTCCTTGCAGAACTGGTGCATTAAGCGACGTTCACAATCCATCTACCTGCAAGTGCTGACTGACAAACACGCCCCTGAACATTACCGGTATGTAGGGGATTTACACATAGAGGGGAAGGAAGAAGTGGGGCTGCAGGTGTAATCTGCAGGTGAACCCTAGGCTTGGTGTCTTTGGGGTGAAACAACAACAAAAAACAATTTTCAGATGTCATATCACTGCAGACAGGCCAAGACATTTTGCTGCCTCAGGAGGAGAAGCAAATGGCAACCCCAGTTTAACAAAATCAAGGTGCCCAGTACCCAAAGCCATCCAGATATTTTAGTTGGGGAGGTAGAAAATTGCACCAGCACCTTTTCTGTTCTTGGGAGTAAAATTTAAGATAAAACCAGGATAAATAACTGAAAATTGGCTGCTCTTTCATGACTGACATCTAGGAGTTGTAGTCCAAAACTGTAACTTTTCAAACGCTGGTCTCAGCAGAGGGGCCTGAATCTTGTTGGATAGTGCCAACTAGAGTAAAAACATTAGATCATAGAATCATAGAGTTGGAAGAGGCTACAAGGGCCATCTAGTCCAACCTCTTGCCATGCAGGAATACACAATCAAAGCACTCCTGACAGATGGCCATCCAGCCTCTGTTTAAAAACCTCCAAAGAAAGAGTGCATTCCACTACCAAACAGCTCTTACTGTTGAGTGGGGAATGGAAGTAAATCCCATTGGTTAAATGGGGCTGCTTTTAGTTAAGATTGACAATACAATTCAGGCCAAGGTGTTTCTTTCACACAGACTTAGGAGGATCCAGTTTTACAAAACTGAACCTTGTCTGACATTGCTCACAAACATTTTGCTCTTCCTGTGTCTCTTTCCCTCTCTCCATCTCTCTCTGCAGGGTCTTGGGCAGTGTCTCACAATTCGAGGAATTTGGAAGGGTCTTTCATTGTCCAAAGAACTCACCCATGAATCCAGCTCACAAATGCTCTGTCTGGTGAAATGCCCACCTGCTCTCCCACCCCCTCTGCCAAACCCCCACACAGCGTGTCATAAAGTAGTCACTGGACCTGCCATTATTCTACTCCTTGCCCACTGGCCAGACATAGAGCAAGATGGGTAACCATATCTGTCTCTTCAAGCTGGCCCTGTCCTCAGGGGTGGATGGACACACCGACAGATGTTGCAGACAGAACTCAAGCATTGTTTTCTGAGTCTATTACTAAGGCATAAAATGGGCCCTGCCCATTCTAGTATACACATATACTAGAATCTCTTCCTCGTGCAATTATCTCATGAATCAAGAAACAAACAATTCTATCCTAATTCTGAAATTACAGTGGGCCCTTGGTATCCGCTGGGGTTTGGTTCCAAGACCCCCTGTGGATACCAAAATCCATGGATGCTCCAATCCTATTATATACAATGGTGTAGTAAAATGGTGTCCCTTATATAAAACGGTGAACAGCAAGGTTTCCTTTTTGGATTTTTTTTGGGGGGGGGGAGGGAATATTTTCCAGCTGTGATGGTTGAATCCATGGATGCAGAATCCGTGGATATGGAGGGCCAACTGTACTTAAAAAAAACTTTTTGTAACTAAACCATGGTTTCACATTGGTGTTTTCCTACCATCCCGCTGAAATACACACAAACAGAGAAACCTTTTGCCATTTTTTGTTTAACATAACATCCAGCATGAAGCAGGAATCCTCAAAAGCTTGCTGGCTATTGTGTAAGTTTTGGGTTGGTGCTAGCAATATTTTCCTCTCAATGTTTTGTTTGCTTTTTTTGTATTACTGTTACCCTGAGAGACCACCAGCTCTGCAAACAATTTATAAATAGAGCAAAATTCATTTTAAAGTTTTATTTTCCCAGGCTTTCTCACTGCAAAGCCATGAATTATCTCCCCTGACAGATAGTATATGTGTGTGCAAATTGAATGTATTTAGGGTTTTGAAATCCTAACAGCAGCAGAGGTTCTCACTGTGCTTGGGATTAATGTCCCTGATGATTTCTGTACTTTGTCCCTTCCATCGGCTGTCTCCCTCTTTCTGGCCTGTGCACAATAAACTCTGGGTTTGATAATTCATGAGAGAACATATCACAAATGGAAGCACAAACCTCTCGGTGGCTAAATGTACTAGAGCTTGGAAGTTTCCAAGTAAATGTCATTTCCAGTAAAACATTATAGGAATACCTCAGTTAACAAAGCTTCTGATGAAGAAGCTTCTTTCTACAAAGTCTTTTTACATCTCCCTTTTCCTCCTTGTCCTCTGTCTAACTGGAAGTTGTTTTTTTAGCAGCATCAGCATTGAAGGGGGGAGAAGCACAGACCTTTGGTGTCAGGTTGCCTGTCTGCAGTAAAGAATGCAATAAAGCTTGAGCAGGGAAAGAATGGTTTTCTCCTCTAGCCGATCCCTCTGTTGCCATGTATGTTTGCTTACAACATGCAAGGTAAACAGCAGCTGTCTCTAGAATCCCTTATTGAACTTTTGTAAACAGCCAAACAGGTATAAAAGGGGGCAGCAGAGAAGTCTGCCTCACCAGCTATCCCACAGCATGATAAAGAAGCATATTTGTACCAGTTTGGCTACCAAAATGGAAATCATAAGAAAAGTGAAGGCTGGTGGGTGGGGGAGTCATCCCTGGATGCCATTTGGGAGAAGCCTTCAGGTGGTCTCTAGAAAGTTCAAAGTGTTTTTGTCTACTTCTGCATGGCTTCCCAGACCTAGTTGTTTCATTTCACATGTGCATATTGTTAGTTTTGGATAAAAAGTTTGCTGAAACATGTTGAAAAGTACTCCTCTTTTTTTGTGGCATAGGAACCTATCCTTATTTTTCCCATTTTATTTCTGCCTCCAGTACCAAATTTTCTATTAAAGAAGTAATGCCCAGGAACATACAGTACCTAATTTGTTAACTGAGGTATACCTATACTTTCTTGGATGAAAAGGGTATAATTACATCCCTTTTTTGTGTGTGAGTTTCAATGTTAATGTTATATCTTTTGGTATAGCAACATTTACATATTATTTCAAACTTATTATTTTGGGAATTAGTCATCTCTCCACATTTGCAGGTTAAGCATTTGCAGATTTGACTATTCGTGGATTACTGTATTTGCTGCCCCCTCTGCTACTGCCTTATTTGTTGTTGTGTGGCTTCGTTTCTGACTTATGGTGAACATAAGGGGAACCTATCACATACATGACTGAAAAAAATATGTTCTCTTTAGGCATTTCTAGGTCCCCCAGCATGATTCTATGATCAATTTCCACCAAAAGTTACTCAAGCTGTAAGATCTAGAAATGCCTAGAGAAGAGTTCTCTCAGGTAAAAAAATGAGTGTCCTATGTTTGTGTTTTTTCCACTTGTGGGGATCCAGAACCCCTAACCCCCGCAAAAGTTGAAGGCCAACTTGGAAGAAATGGACATTCTTTAGTTTTTTAAGTTTTTCAACATTAATTACCAACAATACAGGTTGACCCCTGTATCCACAGGGATATGTTTCAAGACCACCTGTGGATATCTGAAACTATGGATAATAGGGAATCCTATTATTTTCAGTGAAACAAACACTGGAAGTTGATCATAGAATCGAATTGGAGGACCTAGAAATGCCAAGAGAAAACATTTTTTTGGACTCAGATAAGTGAAACCGTGAATATCAAATCCATGGATACCAGGGTCGACCTGTGATGTGTTAGTAACATATTAAAGATATCTCTCACACACACCACCACCACATTACAACCAACATGAATGTATTATACATTTTTAAGGCAACTGCTAATGCTAACACGTTAGTCATTTTCACTCATGTTTCCACATTCTGTGTAGTACTGGTTTAACTGTACAAGCATACTTTCTCTCTGTTCTAGAGAACTCCCTTGGCCAGTAATACACAACTCAGGATGTTACTTGTTCTCTTCTAACTCCCCTTCTCATTGACTCCAGGAGATTCCCAGGATGTGGAAAATAGGGACACTGGTACAGGGAAATACATTTCCTTAAATATCTTCAAACATTGCCTATAATTTATCCTCATTTTGGGGGCCTGCAACCTGGACTAGATACCCCTAGATCTCTGACCCCCCGTAAAATGTATCCCCCCCCCACACAACTCTGTCATGCTTGGACTGTGCCTATAGACAAAGAGCCTACTTGTAAGAATGATTTCTGGATTTGGGGGATTGGCTCCTTCAGGAAATGGGGTGCCACCACCCACCCATCCCTGCTCTGACCACTAAACACACCCTCGTTCTTGTTTTGGGGAGGAACAGCCCTGCATAGGCTCTGCCACCCAGAAGAGTCTAATGCCAAATTAGGCTGGCTGTTGCCATGGAGACAGAGTTGGACATTTAAGGCCTAGGTCTTCCGGCAGTTGTAGAAGATGGCAGAGTCTTGAGAGCAACAAGTGGAGACAAAAATGATTGTCAGCCAAATTCCCTCAGAACTCATTATTTCCCATTTCCAGATCTGTCTTCCTGTCCCTGCACATCCTTCAATTTTCCTTGGTCCCAGAAAGACGGCTCTGGGCTTTCCCTGTAACAGACAGAGGCAGGGTCAACTGTGGTGAGGTGAGGTGAGGTAGAGCTCTGTGCTGTCCCCTTCCTGCCATGCTGCAGCCCAGTGAGCCTCCTCATAAGTTGGCACCACATAGCAGTACAGGTTTCGCCCACTTATCTGATGGGTTAGGGACTGGGGCACTGTCAGAAAATGGAATTGGTTGAAATCAGAAGCCAATTTGACTGAACAATCAAAGATGGTGCACAGTCACGGAGCGAAGGGGCAAAAGGTGCCAAGTTGACTGACACTTGGCAAGTAGTGTTCAAGCCTCCGTAATCAGCTTGGCACCATTTTACCCTTTCACCTCGCTTTGCAAGCAGCATGTGAGTGGTCTCAAGCAAGCCTCCACAGGCAAGAAGAACTGACAAAATCCCATGGCTTCAACATTTGCAAATTACAGACAAGTTCTACAAATTCAACATGGAGCCCACTCTTTCTGTAGGCAAGACTTGGGACTATGCATGCGAGCCTCCGTAGGCAAGAAGAACAGGTGAAAGAGTAGACTCCTCATCAAATTGATGGAATTTGTCTGTGATTTGCAACGTTGAAAAGTGACTAAAAGTGAGGGATGTCTGTATAGGGCCCCTCTGGGAAACAAATAAAGGCCCACTGAGATTCGTGCTGTCTTACTCCCTGTCCTGTCTCCGAAACCTCTCACATACACAGTCCTGGCTAATAGGTAGTGCTATCTGGGCAGTAGGGCTTAAGTAGCTCTTTGTACAGAAATTGTTGCATTGCATTTTTCTGCTGCTGATTATATTGAATTAAAAGGTCAGCACTGTTTTGTCTGCATTGGCAAATGGGTGTAATTCATTCACTGAACACCTTTAAGCACTCCTTCCCAAGGGCTTCGGGCATGTGCTCTGCTATTCTGTTCCGGGCCATCAAAAGCTGTTTGAATTCAAATGTCTTGCATTGCTTCCAGGAAACGCTCAGGCATTGGCGAGTTTGTGCAGGAAGTGAATTCTAAATTTGAGAGACATGCAATCAGAATGTGTCTCTGTGCTCCCCTAGAGTGTTCCCCTTCAGTCCTAATTTGGCAGTTTGGAGAACCTTCCCAGCGACAGAACAAGGTGGAAGCCATTTTTCCAGTATGCCTTGCAACAAGATGGAGGCCATGTGGCTTTGAAGGCAAAACTCTGATCGAGGCAATAATTTGTGTGACATTGGAGAGGGAAGAACTATCCCAATGACAGAAGAAAGAGGCATGTGATGGGCCCCACATTGTTCAGAAGAGGGCTAACAGACCAAAAGGAGGAAGGAGACGAGAAGAACCAGAAATGTGGGTTTGACAAAGCTGGCGGAGTTAAAGCGGGCCAAGCCACAGTCCTCATATGGTTCCACACAGGCGGCGTATGCCATGACATGGGCAATGTATGTCTGCTCTTGCACCCCATGGAAGAGATGAGCCATTGGGCCCTTGGCCATGATGGCTACGTCTTCACCACCGTGGGTCTCCGAGGAAAGGGGAACAGCAGCTTGCTGGTGGTAGTCTTTGTCCTCTAGTAAAAGGGAAGAAGTGCAAAAGAGGAACATGGAGTCATCCCAGGCAGCCATGAGCTTCCCTCCCCACCAGTACTGTGTTTCAGGTTGTCTCTGTGTTCCCAACCCAGCTGGAAGTTGTGGCTTATGGGTGCTACCATACATGACAACCTCTTCCAGTCATCTTCCCAGAGCTACCCAATGCTCAGTGGCAGCTAGGGTTGCCAGATCAGGATCATCTCAGGCCCTGTGGTTTCTGGGCAAAAACCTGAGACCTAGCTACCACTCGTTAAGTGTTTTACATTAAGTACCAACCACAGTTGCTCACAGCTTGTCACTCAAACACACATGCAGAGAGAGAAAGAGAGAACATATTTTCCTGTTTGGTAAAGAATACAGAAATCTTAACTAAAGGGGCTGTTCCCAGATCGAGGTGAAATGAGAGGGCCAGTTCTTCTCACTGACACAGGGAGACTGCATCCATCTTCTAGCCAAAAGATGGATGCAGTCCCTATGTCTAGCCAAAAGATGGATACAGAGCAGAATGGAGGGTGAGATTATATTAGAATAAGACAGAAATGAATTGGTGGAAGTATGTTATAAAGAGAAAAATTCAAAGACAAAAATAAGAGGTAATATTAGAATTTTATTAACAAAAACCCAAAAGACAATGAGAATTGAAGACTAAAAATCAGCAAAAGTCAGGCAGAAATTTGGAAGGAAAGGTACATATACAAGATAGCAAAGGAAACATTGGGAAGATGAGATGATATTTAGAGATTCTGTGAGTTAAAAATTATCAATACTGAACAAGAGGTATATGAAACTATAACGATACAGATTTAAGGAATTATAATGATTCTACCCTACCCTGTAATTTTTCTTTGTTATAAGAAAAAGAAACATAATTATGAAATAGTTTTAATCTTTTTATTCTGTAATTAAATATAACCAATTTTAAAAAGAAATCTTAACTAATGGGGCTGTTCCCAAATCAAGGTGAAATGAGAGGGCCAGTCCTTCTCACTGACATAGGGAAACTGTATCCATCTTCTAGCCAGAAGGTGGATGCAGGCCCTATGTCTAGCCAGAAGATGGACGCAGAGCAGAATGGAGGGGGAGGCCTGGCACTACAATGACTAGGAGGGAAGGAGGAAGCTAATAAAGTTAATGCATAGACCTTCTAGAGAGTTTTGGCAAGCTGCAGAAAGAAGTGAATTAAGGCTTGCAAATTGTAGCAAGCAGCTGCTCTTCCTAACCGAGCTGGAGATGTGCACCCAGTCCTTTCCTCTTGCCTGGGTCTGAGCCCACCAAAATAAGAATTTGCATTTTGGTCTCCCAGCTAGAAATGGCCCACAAAAACTGGAAGTTGAGGGCCAGGCCCTGTGACCTGGCAATCCTAGTGGTAGCTAGTGACTCAGATATTGGTGGGGCAGAAAATGCAATGCTGGGTTTTAATCCAAATTTTAAAGGAGCTATCTTAGATTTTGAAGCTTATTCTCTCAAATACATTCAACATATGTTTTTCATGTGGCCGTATCCTCCCCAGATATTAACTGATATCTTTGCACCCACTTCTGTCTTTATAAAGAGCCCATGCCTACAAATATGTGATTTATTTATATATATACTGTATATCTTAGCATCTTGTTCAGTTTATACAAAAGGAGTTTTCCAACCCTCCAATAGAGTACGTCCCTCCTAATAAGGGACACCTGCAGTTCCTAAAAGGGATGAGATTCCTGACCCTGAAATGAGGGACATATCCCTTATTTAATAAGGGAAATATCACTTACAATAAGGCACACCTGTCAATTACTGAGAAGAATGAATATGAGTGATAGATTCATCTAAATGATTTAAAGTATTTATATGAAACGGAAACTCCAAATAATTATAAACGTAGAAAAAAACAGAATACATAAGCATAGAAAAAAGGAACAAGGCAGGGATGCCTGCTTTCACCACTGTTATTTATAACTATATTAGAAGTCCTAAATAACTGTATAAGAAGAAATGTGAAACTTCAAGGAGTGAAAGTCAAAGGACACTAATATAAATTAAAGGCTTTCACTAACACTCTAGTGATATTCTTTGAGGACCACATAGATAAAATAAACGAGTTGAAGACCACCTTAAAGGATTTTGGAGAAGTAGCCAGATTGAAGATAAAGATAAAACCATAATATTAACTAAAAACATCAAAGAAGGAGGGAACTGAACTTGTCAACAAATCAGATTGAAAAGAAGATAAAATATCTAGGTATCTGGATTTCCTAAAGAATAAAAATAAGGTGCACCTGTCAATCCTATTCCATCCACAACAGCCACCCCATTAGAAATGTCACCAATGAAAACAGCCCTTCTTACCACTCTCTTCTGCACCCACATTGGGGCGTTCCTGGTTGATGATCTGGTAGCCTGGCCCATTCCCATACACAATGGACGTATATGTCTTGTTGTCTGCTGCTAGTTCGGGGGCTAAGCCTGGGGACAGAAGAGGAAGATGGGTTAGATAAAAGATGGACAAGATGTTTGGAGGAGTTGGCCTGGGACCCAAATTCTAATCTGAGAAAGGTCCAAGGTGAAAGGGCACATTTCAGCAGTGGGTGGCCCTCAAAACAGAGTGGGTGGGATCAAAATCCTAACAATTTGGAAAAATGTCCCACTAACCACAGAACACGCAGCTCAGTTGCATCCGTGTTGACTCAATACATGGTGTAGCACAGTGCGTTCTCAGCCTACAAATTAGAGCTTAGCTCTGAGCAACAGTTTCCAGGGCTGCAAACCAGAGCTCATTTGCATGTAATAATTATGGGGACTGCCTAACTGAGCTCAGCTCCATGCAAGAGTTTCTTGGGTTGCAAACCAGAACTTCATTCCATTAAATACAGGTGCCCCCTCCCCCATTTACATGGAATCAGTACCTGCAATTTCACTTACCTGCAAGGGGGGGGAAGGTCTCTCTAGGCATCTGGACCATAGAGTTGAGCTGAAGATAGTCTCTCTAGGCATTGGGAGGTCCTCCAGCACGACTCTATGGTCAACATCAGCCAGAACCTGACCACAGAGTCATGCCAGATGCTTAGAAAGATTTCTTTTCTAGACATTTTCTAGGTGCCCCAGTGCAATTCTATGGTATTCTATGGCGGTTCACTACTATATGTGGTTTATCTGCTGTAAGTCCAGGGATGTATCCCCTGCAGATACAGGGGAGCCACCTGTAATGTTCAGATGGCAAACCAAAGCTCAGTTCCATGCAACAGTTTTTTGGGCTGCAAAAATAAGAGTTCCATCCCATGCAAGGCTTTTCAGGGCTGCAAACCAGAATTTAGTTACCTGCTGTACCTTACCAGGCTTTAAATCACCACTTGTATGTTATGTCCCAAATACAACAGTAGGAGATGCTCGTGGGCTAGATGTGTACCCCTAACAAACTGAATCTAGTCTGGCAGGCCAGGGATTCCCTTTCTCTGGTCTAGAGGTATACATGAAGGTAAAGGATGATGTGTCAGAGCATTGGTTCACCCATCCCAGTAACATTTCCCCTGGATACCAGTGGCAGTCCAGAATTTCCAGCATAGGTCTATCTCTCCAATGCTATACAAAATCCTTTTAAACATGGAGGTGCCAGGAAATGAACTTGGGACCTCATGTATAGCTGACACTTGATTCTTTGAAGCATGGCCTTTACTCAATACAGCCAATGAGACTGTACCCAGCAGGCCATATGCCCACCTAAACATTAGGAAGAACTTCCTGACCGTTAGCGCTATCTGACAGTGGAATACGCTGCTGCCTTGGAGTGTGGTGGAGTCTCCTTCTTTGGTGGTTTTTAAACAGAGGCTGGATGGAGTGCTTTGATTGTGGGGGGGGTTTGCATAGCAGAATGGGATTAGACTGGATGGCCCTCATGGTCTCTTCCAACTCTTATGATTCTATGATCCTATGATTCTGTGCCTTCGCTACTCTCTGGAAGGGGTGGTTGTGGTTAGCAGCCCAGTTCTGAAGCACCGTATGGAAACCAACTGTCTTCACATGGCCTTCCTGTGAGCTAAGCATCCAGGGCAACCAAACCAGCTTCACCACCACCGCCACCACAGTATTAACCAAGGCCAACCCTTTACCAAAGATGGAGCTGCCCCTCAACGTGTAGCCACCAAAGCTGAAGACGTGGGAATGGTCGGCGGTCACCACACTCAGAGTCTCCTTTTCTTCAGTCAGTTCCCCTGCTCGCTGGATGGCCTTGTCAAACTCCACAGCCTCAGTCAGAGCCAGTTTGGCGATGCCATCATGGTGCCCAAGGTCGATCTTACCTCGTGCAGATAAAAGGACAAGTTACATGCCAGAAGTTTGTCAAATGGATCCTTCCCCAGCCTCAAGCACCCCACAAACTTTCCTTCAATTGGTTGGGCTTCCCTTTCAAGGCTCCACAACTTTTGCCTCTGTATGACCCTATTCCTGGGTCCCTACTGGAAAAAAAAAATCCCTTCATTCATGTCTCTGATTTCCCTCCCCCTGAATTTTTGGGGATCTAGGGAGCTGCTTGAAGATGGACAGGGAGTTGTCAGTGTGACCTAAGTTGGAGGGGAGGGGAGCAGCTTTGTGTATCTGCAAAAAAAAAAAAAAAAAAAAAAAGTTCAAAAAGTTATACATTTGGGGATGTCATCTGGGGGCTTCAGGCATATCCTAGGAGGTTTTGGGAAGGATGAAAAGTCTCCTGAGGGCTGTACTTTCTCCACCCCTTCCATTTAGCAACACCCCCAGGGAGATTCCAAAATTGCAGGTGATTTATATTCTGTAAAATAACTTTTAGTGGTTTTCACCTCCACCAAGAGCAGGTCTTGTGTAATGCTAAGGGTCTTGCTCAGTCAAAACCAAGCCATCTGAAAGTACTTTGGTTTACAACAAAGAGAGCTCATAACTTGGAAAAATCAGCGTCCCATCCAAATACTGTGGGGAAGGCAGCTAAACTCAAAGGAAAGAGGAGGAGATAAAGTAGGGTGGTAGGTGATGTCCAAATCCCAAAATCCTGGGGTTTGCTGCAAACCCTGACCCAATTATGTCACTGGCCAGAAGAATCCACTGGATGGGTTCCCCAGCCCAACTTATCTTCAACAAAGAGGTAGAAGCCCTTGGGGTTGCGACTGAGCAGCTTGATTGCCGCTTCTGTCATCTCAGTCAGCGATGGGTCGCTCTTATTGTTGCGATCCAACTCATATTTCATGTCTGCGGGTTCAAAGAGACCTGGGAGGGAGAAATGCAGAAAGGAGAAATTGCAGTCATAAGTCAATTCTGAAAAGAGGTAGCCATGAAGCATGTCAAGATGAAAGGATGGGCAGGGAGGAAGGACTGGTTTATCCAACCAGGATGGTTTCCTGTTGTGGTACTGCTTGGAGTGTACCATTTCAGGGTGTGGGTGAGATTGGGCTGGGTGGTGTGTGCAGAAGGCTCTTCCATAAAACACATCTCTGACAAGTTTGGTTTTTTTATATGTAGGGATTTCCCTCCTTCCTCTTGGAAATGCATCCACATATGAGGAGAGGGACCCTACAACTTGAAATGGTACAGTCCAAGAAGTCTTTACTACTCAGTTCTCCTCCATATATAAAGTGATCTTTAATGGGTTTTCTGTGGGTTTTTTCCAGGCGGTGGGACCATGTTCTGGAAGAGTTTATTTCTGATGTTTCGCCTGCATCTATGGCTGGCATCTTCAGAGAATGGTTGGGTAGGAGTGGGGGGGGGTTATATACGGTTGGGGAGGATATGTAAATGTGTGCATTTGGATGGCTAGTTTATGGGTGGAGATATGCAAGGAGGATTAGGGTCTCTTTGGCTAATGGTTGCTTAATTGTCCATTATCTGCTGGAAATCCACCTGTCCCTGGGTGGAGTTCATTTGCAAGTGTTGAGTTTTGATTTTAATGTTTTTCAAAACTGGGAGCCAGATTTTGTTTACTTCTAGGGTTTCTTCTTTCCTGTTGAAGTTGTCCAGGTGTTTGTGGATTTAAGTATCTTCTTTGTGCATTCTGACATGATAGTTGTTGGCCTGGTCCAGAATTTCGGTATTTTTGAATAACATTTTTTGTTCAAACTCAACACATGCAAATGGACTCCACCCAGGGACAGGGTGATGATTCCAGCAGATAATGGGCCATTAGGCAAACAGACACTAATCCTCCTTGCATATCTCCCCCCAGGAATTACCCATTCAAATACACAAATTTACATATCCTCTCCAACAGGGGCTCACAGTATGTAAACCCCCCCCACACTCCTACCCAACCATTCTCTGAAGATGCCAGCCACAGATGCTGGCGAAACGTCAGGAATAAACTCTTCCAGAACACAGCCTCACAACCCAGAAAAAAACCCACAGAAAACCTATGGATGCTGGCTGTGGAAGCCTTCAACTTCACATTGATCTTTAATGCTTTCTGAAGAAAAGTCTTGAAAATTGCTAAAAGAGATCTGGGCAGTGTGGTGTAGTGGTTTGAGTGCTGGAGTAGGACTCTGGGAGTCTAGAGTTTGAATCCCTGCTCAGCCATGGAAGCACATTTTCCATGTCACACTTTCTCAGCCTGAGAGGAAGGCAAGGACAAACCTACCCTGAATAGATCTTGCCAAAAAAAAAAAAACCCTAAAAATAAGCTCATCATAAGTTGGAGTCAACCTGAAGGCACATAACAAAACACATGGATGAGTAAAACACTCTCTGGCAGCAGCTGGGAGACAAACAGAGATTTGAACCCTTTACCCATGAGGCGGCTCACATTCGGGTCACCCGCAGCTGCCAACAGTTCTGTTCGGTTCCAGACAAATTTGGAGCCCTAGAGAAAAAAATGAAGTCTGTCTACTAAAATTTTTGGACTGAATAGAGATGACCCCATTCATGGTAAAGACATACCTTCTATGGCAAGATATGCTGAACATATGAAGCTGTTTCTACTGTAGGTTTTAATCTGAACTTTAAGGCACAATCAAAAGTGCTGAATATTGTTTCCCAAACACATTGGATAACTCCTTTAAAGTCCAGATTAAAACCTACAACTGATTTTCTACCCCGTCCCATGAAAGCCTCCAGCTGTTATTGTATACTATAGGATACATTTCAGAGGAAGGAACTGGCAAAACCAACTCTGGGTATTCCTTGCCCTAAGAAAATCCTATGAAATTCATGGGGTTGCCAAATGCCATGTGCAATCATTACAGCACCTGGCAGGGCCTAATTTGAACACCTGGAGTCCCCCCCTCCCCACATTCCATCTGAAAAGTCTAATGGATATTGATTAACGCCAATAGCAGAGACAGGGATCCTCTCCATACCAGTTACTAGGGCCAAATCCACACTACAGACTTTATCAGACGGGGCTGTAATAGCACAATTACAATGCAATAGGACCACAAATGGGTTTCCGTGATCGCACAACGTTGTCTTCCTCCCATGGCCAGTGTGTGCTCCACTGGTTAATTACACACCACTTTTCATTGACAGGCAAAAGCCACAAATAGCCCTCAATATCGCTCTTTTAGCAGTTTTGACAAGTGTGCGAAATCACGTCCTGCTGTAATTGTGCGATCACAGTGTGAATGGGCAGTCCTCTTTTCCCCCTCCCCTTTCCCAATGAGAACATATAATTACACTTCCGGGAGAGAATGTGAAGGGGACCAACAGGACGCTGTTTTAATGAACTGTTGCCTTTTCTTGGTACATTTTTATGTTGAACTGTTTATTTGTGAATTTCCTTCATTATTTATGTGTTTTTGGTGTTTTTAAGTGAAGTCACATCTTGCTGAAATCTCACCCATGCAAAATCTCGGAAGTAAGAGAATTTTTTTCTTAAAGGCACATGAGCAGGCCAGCACAAAGTGTTAATACTCTGTCATTAGAAGACAAATGAAGACAAGTGTTACTATAGTGTGAGCTTCAGTCCCATTCTTAAACCGCTAGTGGCGGTTGTGCAATAATTCCGGTGGTAGTATCGCACAATTATGGTGATGTACAATAATTACTGTAATCATGCCACTATGTTTCTGCTTTCATCAACAGTGGAATTACAGCATGTTTAGACACTAGTCTGATAAAGTCCCAAATCCAGTTTGAAACTGGATTATTTGCCCTGGATCCTTCCTATGGAATCCTGGGATTTGTATTTTTACAAGGTCTCTAGCCTTCTCTGCCAAAGAGTGCTGGTGCCTCACCAAACTAAAAATCCCAGGATTCCATAGGAAGGAGCCATGGGAAATAATCCAATTTCAAACTGGATTATTGGTATAGTGTGGATTTGGCCCAGGGTCTAGCAGCAGGGAGTTCTGCTACTGCACTGGACTTATTGCATCTGTATGGATTAGCACATTGGACAGCTCCCTTAAAGTTTGGATTAAAACCCAGAATGGATTCACCACCCCAGTGACATGGAAGCTTATGTTATAAAGTAGCTCCCCAAGTTCTGTTCCAGACCTAGCTCTAAAGAAGGCTGCATATATAATACATCCCATGTTACAGGCCACCCTCCTCATTTCTGTGTGTCATCACATAAAACCTACAAAGCAAAAAGGGGGGAAAAACCATGAATCACTTACTGGAGAAGCCTTAACCCACTCGGTTATAAGGTCACGCTTATCCTTGCGAAGGCCAACATGGAGCAAGCTGGAGGGATACTCGGGGTCCAGAGTGCCTGCCGGGGTCATATACTTCCTGCCTCCACCCAGGATCACCTGTCAGGGAAGGATCACTTTGCAATAAAGACGTAAGCGAGCAAGCAATATTCAGCTGGCCTAGGAGGCTGGTGCCTCTGAGGACAGAGAGGTGATAAACCTGCTCCAGCCTGAAGTCTGGACTTTAAAGGAACACTCCAAGGTGTGGAACACTCTCCCAAAACTGATTCAGCATTTTAGGCTGCATCTGCACTGCAGAAACTATCCAGTTTGACACAGCTTTAACTGCCATGGCTCAATGCTATAGAATCCTGGAATTTGTAGTTTGTTATAGCACCATAGCTCTCTGACAGAGAAGGCTAGATATCTCACAAAACTACAAACCCCAGAATTCCATAGCATTGAGCCCTGGCAGTTAAAGTGGTGTCAAGCTGCATTATTTCTGCAGCGCAGACCATAGCGCAGCATGGATCCACCACTAGCCTCCTGTGCTGATGGCATAAACCCATTAGGGACACAGAATTCTTACCTGCTGAGCTCCCTAATGTAAGGCAAGTTAAAAAAAAATGAAGGGGATCAGTTAGTGAGAAGTGAGAAGCACCATAATTCAAGAAGGATGTTGACAAGTTGGAACACATCCAGAGGAGGGCAATCAAAACGGTGGGAGGTCTGGAAGCCATGCCCTATGAGGAGCAGCTTAGGTCGCTGGGTAGGGTTAGCCTGGAGAAGAGAAGGTGAGGAGCTGACATGATAGCCATGTTTATATATTTGAAAGGGTGTCAGGTTGAAGAAGGAGCAAGCTTGTTTTATGCGTCTCCGGAGACTAGGACATGGAGCAATGGACTCACACTACAGGAAAAGAGATTCCACCTAAACATTAGGAAGAACTTCCTGACAGTAAGAGCTGTTCGACAGTGGAACACACTACCTCAGTGTGTGGTGGAGTCTCGTTCTTTGGAGGTTTTTAAACAGAGGCTGGATGCCCATGTGTCGGGAGTGCTTTGATTGGGTATTCCTGTATGGCAGGGGGTTAAACTAGATGGCCGTTGTGGTCTCTACCAACTCTATTCTATGATTCTAAGTTGAACTGCCAACTGGCAAAGGGGCAGGGAACTAACTGACCTGCTCCTAAGCCTTAACTCAGAAGGAGTCAAGTGTGGCAGTGCAGAGTGACTGTGTGGACATTTAAACTCCAATGTACTGCATGCAAGTAAGCCAAGAAGTTTTGGATGCAAATTACTACAGTTATGTAAAAGATTCTGGGATGTGAGATAGCCTTTAAACTTGAACTATTTTATTGAATGTGATTGACTCTGAAAGGAAGGTGGAAAGAGATCATAAAAATCTAATTTGTTTCATGGTGACAGCGGCTAGGCTAATATATGCCAAACACTGGGTTGGGGGGAGATAAAATTCCAAATATAACAGAATGGCTTGAAAAAATGATGGACTTTTCTGAATTAGATAAACTAACTAACTTGGTTAAAGGTCTTGGACTAACTAATTATTTGAAGAATTGGAAACCTTTTAGGGACTGTGTTAAGATGCAAAGAAGAGACACAGCAATTTTGGGATTTGAGTGGTAATTATTAATTCTTCTTCCAGAGAAGATAAGTGAATTAGGATTGATAATATAGTATTTATAGAGAGTGGTATAATATAGTAAGTAAGATTGAACTACAGTGTGGATAAATGGGGAGTTCTAAATTCACGTGGATGATGGGAATATTGGTCTACTTAATTCTATATATTATCTTTTATTTTATTTTCTCACCCTTTTTTCTTTATTGTGTTTCTTTGACCAATATTTCTATGTATATACCGATATAGCAATATTTTTATATATACTTTCACATTATTTCTGTTTCAATGAATGTTATTGTCTTTTCAACTTAATATTCAATAAATTTTATTTTTTAAAAAAACAAACTCCAACGTCCTTGGACTGGGTGATCCAAAGGGCTGCTAATGCCCTTATGAACCAAGCTGAGCCCTGAGATCATCAGCCAAGACAGCTCTGCTTTGAGTTCTATTTGTGGTATCAAACACAGACTGCTGTGGAATTTATTCCCTTTCAGGTTTTTTTAGATATGCTTTGAAAATATGTCTCTTCTAGAGATTAAGGTTGGCACTTTGTTGGTGACATACACAAGCATAAATTGCCTTAAGCCCATAGATGAAACTTTTGCCCAAAGGAGGCAATTCACATTTCAGACATGGAAGCAGAGTTCTATATGCAGTGCTATTGTGCATTGATGTGCCTCATGCATTAGTGTACATTGTGAAGATTGGAGCACATTGCATAATGCACGTGTAGTTGCACCATTTTCACAGTTAACCCATGAGGTGACATTGCACACTGCTGCATAACTCTTTGAGCATAAAATAACATTCTGTCTGCTTGATGTAGGACCATGGTGTGACAGAGACCCTTGGGAACATCTAGCAAGCTGCAACCAAACTTGGCATGAGTGGCTGGGCAGACAAAGAGACCAACTTATCACAGTGGAAGTGTGAACCGGCCCAGGCCCTGAGATCATCAGGGGAGGCCCTTCTCTCAGTCCTACCACCATCTCAGGTATGCTTAAAGCAGATTAAAGCAGGTGGGCTAAAGAGCCAACTTTGTTTAAAGCCATTTCCAGCATCCCTGTTTAAACCAATCCCATGAGGCCTGGGATCTTGCATAATTTTTAAGGAAAGGAGCAAATCTCATTAGGAGCAGAACACCTGCTTTGCATGCAAAAATCCCAGATTCAATCCTAGCAGCATCTCTGCGCAGGACTGAGAGCCGGTGGGGGGGTACCTGTCTACAACCCAGTGGTGGTGGCTGGTTGCACCTATGAGAGCAAACAGATGAATCCCACCATGCATTTCAGTCCCAACTTCAAAGACACTACACAAGGTACTGAACCAATGTTTGCGCGGAGGCACAGTTGAAAGCCTTGGGTAGCTCCTTTAAATTTCAGACTAAATCCCAGAATGGATTCACCAACTCATTGATACCAGAATCACCAGTCCCCACTGCAGAAGCCCCAAAGAGCCACTGCTGGCCAAGAGGAGAGAGGAAGTGAGATGAACCTCGATGGACTCAGAGAACGCAGCTGCCTCCTGTATGTGAATGGTGTTCCTTGTGGTTCCTTTTCATATACCTTCAATATTTTTATTTTTAAATTTTGTATCTCATATCAAATATATATAAATGGTTCGGATGTTGGTTGCAATCTCTGTATGGCCATTTACCATCGCCACTTCAACTTCCTGAATGGCTTCTGAAGTTCTCTCTCTCTCTCTCTCTCTCTCACACACACACACACACACCGTGCTTCATGGGGAGCAGGCAGGATCAGAGAAGAGCCTGACTACATCCCCTAGCCAGATGTACAGAGCCTGACTACATCCCCTAGCTGATCCCCTAACTCAACTGCACTGAGAACTCCTGAGTTCCTCCAAGGATCTCTGCATTGATGTCATCATTTCACGTCTGGCTATGGGGACATAGCCAGCCATTTCTGCCATCCTGCCCACTCTCTTTGAAGCAGGAAATGGCTGTGTGGGGGGCTTCAGAGGCTGTTCAGTAAGTGGGGGGGGGCTTTGGACATTGGGAGGGGAGAAAGGAATTCCAACTCACACAGCGCCCCAAAAAGGATATCCGCACATGTGGTGGAAACTTACCTGTTCATATGTTTCTAATATGATACCAAGCAGTATCTCATTCCTTAAATTTTATACCTCATATTTTATATAAGATATAAGGCCTGGATTTTATGCATTAGTCTCTACTAGTGTAGACATGCTGAATTCATTGCTGAATGGTGAATTAAAACATAAGTAAATCCTATAGATTCAGTGGCTCTACTCTAGTTGAAACTAACAATAGAATTCAGGCCATGAACATTTTGAAACACCTGGAAGGAGGAGAAGGAAAGTAACAGCTACTGTTACTACTAACATTGCTACTATTACTCAGCACCAGTACAGTACTATTGTTGTTGCTGCTGCTGCTGCTGCTGCTGCTACTACTACTACTTCCCTCTTTGCAGGCAAAAGTAGGACTCTTAGGGTGAGAGACCTTGAAAGTGCATGTTTGCATGCATGTGCATATGTATGTATTTTCTTCATTTGTTAGACTTAGCATTTTTTATTTGAATGGCACACTCTGGTTAATGCTTCACATCTCATGCTTAAGGACATCACCAGGGGCTGCTCCTTGTAACATCACCAGGGCCCACTTCCTGTGACATCACAAGTCTTGAAGTCTCAGTTTTGACCCCTGAAATCTAGGTTAGTCTTGACCTAAGAACCCTAAGAACTGCTCAACCAGCTCAGCAGAGTAGGTGCCATTCCCACCAGTTCTTTATTCCAGAACAGCCACTTCAAAAGTTGGCATTTGTAGCAGGAAATGGAGATTTATACCGTCTGAATCCATTTTCACAACAGCTAGAAAGCCCATGACCACAAAATGTTCAGGTCTCCTAGCTTGACAGGCCAAGTGCACGGGTGAAGAATCTTAGACCCTGGGGTCAAATCCTGTCCTGATCCATTCAGCCTTCTGAGATTTCCATCCCCTTCCCCATGGCACCATCATTTGCTGATTTCTTGGTGTTTCAACAGGTTCTTTCCCCCATTCTACTGGGTCAAAATATTTCTTCTAAGGCTTAGTCACTGAACAAGTGACAGCTTCAAGATCAAATATGCTGGATGTTTTTGGTCAGACCCTTCTGATTTTGACCTCACCCTATCACTAAGAACACTAAGACCTCCCCTGAAAGTCCTCTGGGCTGGTGGGACAGGACTGTGGCGTAAGATGAAAGGTTGTCTCCTCAACCTACCGTGAGGTTAACATTTTCCACAAGTTGTTCAGCAATATCCTTGCAGCCTTCTGCGATTGCAGATTGGGGCATGTTGGCGTCAGCATACCAGTTGCGGCTCACCACGTGAGCATAGTTTCCAGCTGGTGATGCGTGCTGGACCCGGGTGGTGGTCACAATCCCAACAGATTTGCCTGAAAAGAGGGGGAGAGAGACAGAGAAAGACTGAGAGAGCAACAGAGATTCAGAGAGAGGGAACTATCCAAGCTGGATGCATCAATGACAGCTCCTACATCAACTGGGATTTCACCATGGCTGAGTCCTGGGGAACCTAAAAGAGACTGGGGATCTTGTGTGAGCCTGGAACTCATGTAAGAGCCCCTCCTCTTGTGGGACTTCAGGTGGGTCTTACATGTGCGTGAATCACATGCCACTCACCAGGGTCACCTGGGACTGGGTTGCTGAAAGCAGGAGGAATGGGCAAGAGCCACAGTCACAACAGAGGGACATCTATAGCAGTGGTTCTTAACCTGGGGTCTAGGGACCCCCAGGGGTCCGCAATGTCCTCACAGGGGGTCCATGAAGGCTTGAAAGTTGCTTGGCTGCAGTCCTCTTCCCTGCAGTGGAGTGGCCATGTGACAGGAGCCAAGGCAAAGGCTGGCTGGTTGGCTTGGCCTGCACATTGTCATTCAATCCGCACCAGCAACAAACTTGCAGGAAGAAGCAGAAGAAAAGCCTTCCCTCCCCCTCCAGTGTGTCTAAAGGAAGGTTTCATGGATGGTTGTTCTTGTTGTTGTTGTTATGGTTTTAAATCTTGAGTTAAGTCTTGGGGGTCTGCAGCTGCAAAAGATATTTAAAGGGGGTTCCTGGTAAAGAAAAGGTTAAGAGCCACCCATATATAGCATTTGAGGTCCTTTTGCTGCGTATCAAAATGCTCCAGGATTTTATTTGTTGTAAGTGTGACTGGCATCTACAATTCCTACTTATACTAGCTAGAAAATTATGGAATTTGGGGTCTGTTTTGCCTAGCTGGGTAGAGGAGAAGAGACGAATAATAACTCCACACCTACTGTGATCCCAGCAGGCAGACCCCCTGCACTTGGTACAGGCCTGATTGCTGCCTACTAAACGCTCAGAGGTTGATCTCATATCTCCCATCTGTTCTGACCACACTCTGAAGTTGCTTGGCTACATGTGTTCTGGTTTTCACCAGTGAAATTTGGAAGGATATGTGGTATGTTGGTAGGGCAGCAGACTTGGCAACTGGTTTTAATGTTACCTGGCTTGACAGCCCCAACCTTTTAATAGCACATAATTGGCAATATTTAATAATTTGGCTGATTGTGGCACATCACATGGTTGGCAAGAAACAAGGGACTCCCAGGATACCAAGGTTGGAGTCATGCACAACCTAGGGAGAGGCCTTCTAAATTCCTTAAACAGGCCATACCAGGTCAGAGTCCTTCTGGAGCATCTGGAGGTGAGTCATGCACTAATCCACTCAAGGACAGCTGAGCACTCAGTGGTTGCAAAATGAGATTTTTCCTCTTTTCCCTCATTCATAATAGCAGGTTGCCTGTGCCCATTCAGTCCCAAATGTCTCAGTCATCAACAATCATTAACGTATCTGGGAAAACCTTTGTCTAATCCTGGGAATCTCCAGCAGATGTTGTATTTCACTCTAACTCCCATCCCTTCAAGGGAAATATCAAATAAAAATACCACTCCAAAACACCACCAAAGGGTCTGCAGTTCCTCTTCATACCTCCGTACTGCCAGTTTGCTGCAAGACCCTCAGGACAATATTCTGAGCTCCTCCTGCTGTATGTGACCCTGCTCTTCTGATTGGTATAGTATAACCCACAATCCCCACACTCTGTTCCTCTATCCAAATACTTCCTACTTTCTTCAATAAGCTTGTGTGATTGCTTAAAGCTTGAGTGTTAACATGAATGCTGTTAAGACTACAGTAGGACCCCCGTATCCACTGGGGATTGGTTTGGGAGGGCAGCGTGGATATGGACCCCATATGAGAACGGAGTTCGACCACCCAAATATGAGATGGCCTGTATAAAACAGGATACCAGGGAGCTATACGTCTCACCCACTCCTGTCCTCTCGATCCTTACCAGCCAGCTGGGCCCTCTTCATCACAGATGTCACTTCATTGCCGGCTGTCGTATTGCATTGTTTATACCGGGAAGCTGCATTCAATCCAATGGTTTGATAGTTGCCCTTGACCCCACACAGGTAGGCAGTGGCAGTGCCAGCACTGTCTGGCACTTGGCGGTCCACGTTGTATGTCTGCCAAAAACAAAGAGGACTTGGCTAGGAGGGTCCTGAGCCACAAGAGGGCCCTCCCACACCCTTGGGTGAGCTGGCAGGGAGAAGAGGGACGGAGGGGGGCCTGCTCTCCTGCTAGGTGAGAAGAGGACTGGCAGCCATTTCCAGCAGCCCATAACAAGGGATGGAAGTGCAAGCAAAATGGCGGACAGCATTATTAGTTCTGTGCACAGCACAATTCCATGCCCTCCATTTGTCCCAATTTGACATGGACAGTCCCGATTAATCCTCTGTGGTTCCACTTTCCAGCTGCGTTTAAAGTGTCCCAGAGCCCATCTGAATGGTGAAAACTTCTCTGGGAATCCTACCAGTCTAAACAGGATCCAGCGCCAACTTAGACTATTCGGAAGGAGGGGGGCCCAAAATGGCAAAAACAACGCACTAAAAGCCTTCGCAGATTTCCCCATACATTTTCACAAACCGTGAGGCAGGTGTGCATTTTTGCTCATTTGGACTACTGAACAATATAAAACTCGAAGGGAAGCATAAAGTTGATTGGCTGGGCGAGAGCGGGCGTGGGACTTGCTAGGAGGACAAGCCCCCCTGCTGCCATGTTGGATTTTCACCTTAGCGATCTCTTGCTAAGACAATAAAAAGGATAAATATTTTCTATTTTGCTTTGGAGAATCACTCTATCGCACCAGCGCACGTTGTTGGGACAACACCCGGTGGCAGTGAAGAACTAACGCAAGTAAATCACTCGTGGCCACTATCAGGAATGCGAGGCTTATGGGGGCTTCCTAGTCCAGAAAAACCGTTTGGACATGTCGTTGCTGCTGCTGTTGTGAGATGCCAATAGTACAAGGTATTTGGGATTTCCTCCCCCTCATGTAGATGGCGCCCAGTTTCTCTTTCCTCTTCCCTCTTTTCCCCTTTATCCTCAGGGTACTTCAATTGTTGCAAACTGAGTTCAGGGTGCAAAAGGAGGTTGCACTGAAATAACTCGGTGCAGAGCAGCAGGTGGAATCTTGCCCTTCCCAGTAGGCTCAGGGAAAGACTGCTGCAGCCTTTCCTAGTTTGTTTGCTCTTCCTTATTACTAACGTTTGCCATCTTGACCACACTCTGAAGTTGCTTGGCTTGGCTACACGTGCCCTAGTTTTTATCTCTGAAACGTTGGAGGGTATGCGGTTTCCATCCCTGCTTTATCGCTTATAGACAATGGCTGGAATTCTGGATGGCTCAGCACACGCATGCTGACATTCCCTCTTCTACACAACCATTAAAGGGACAGGAGCCATGGCCTTTATTTCACTTGGCCATCCGACCTCCCAGTGGTGATGGGGGCAGTGAGAAACTGAGTCGCACCTGTTGAATTATTACCTGACACGCTGATGATAGGGGGAAGGAGCTTTTCCTGACAGCATGGAAATATTAGGGGGGGATGGACTACAACCTCCAGAATCCCCCCACCAGCCATGGCTGGCGGGGGGATTCTGGAAGTTGTAGTCCAAAGCTAACTTTTCCAAACTTGAAAGGAAGAGGGAGGTGAAATTCCTGAGAAGTAAGTATTGCTTATGATTCAGGGGTCCCCTAGATCCCAACTCCTCACCTTGGAAAGGGCCACATAGGGAAAACTGTCCATAGCCAGTGGTGTTTCAGGACCTGGGTTCTTCTGCATCTGCCCATTCAGGATACGTGTGGCGGTGATGGTGGGAATGCCCATGCCTGCCAGGGAGACAGACCCAGTGTGAGAAAACCTGCACTGCTAGGACCACAGGATTTGGGGGTGGACCCCTTTCCCCATCCCTATGACTGTTCCCAGATCAGTGTTCTTCCAGAAAGGATCTGGTGGCGCAGTGGTTAAATGCCGGTACTGCAGCCACAATGTTGTGAGTTCGATCCTACAGGGCTCCAAGGTTGACTCACCCTTCCGTCCTTCCTTTGGTCAGTAAAATGAGTATCCAGCTTGTTGGGGGCAATTCGCTAACACATTATAAAACACTTATGGAGTGCTTTGCACAGATAAGCAGTATTGTATAGAAATATAAATGCTATTACTAAATGCTCATGCTAAGATCTTTCCTCCCCAGCTGTTGCCCATCATATGCTGTCTGGGGATGATGGGAGTTGCAGCCCAGCCTTTTGGAGGACACTAGGATTGGGGAACAGCTTTCATTTTACAGAGCAAAATACAGTTATGGTTTTTGTGGTTGTTGTGTGCCTTCAAATCATTTCCTACTTATGGTGACCCTAAGGAGGACTTATCACAGAGTTTTTGAGATGAGAGTGTGTGGATTAGCCCAAGGTCACCCAGTGGGTTTTCATGGTGGGTTTTGAACCCTCGTCTCCAGAGTCATAATCCAACACTCAAACCACTGCATTATGCTGTGACCTTTAAAATCCTACACAGCGTGACTCCAAACAACCTGGTAGTCATGTTTAAATAATTGAAGGGATGTCATATTGAAGATGGAGCAAGCTTGTTTTCTGCTGCTCTGGAGACTAGGACATGGAGCAATGGACTCAAGCTACAGGAAAAGAGATTCCACCTAGACATTAGGAAGAACTTCCAGACGGTGGAAGCTGTTCGACAGTGGAATGCGCTGCCTGGGAGTGTGGTGGAGTCTCCTTTTTTGGAGGTTTTTAAACAGAGGCTGGATGGCCATCTATTGGGCATGCTTTGATTGGATATTCCTGCTTGGCAGGGGGTTGGGCTGGATGACCCTTGTGGTCTCTTCCAACTCTATGATTCTATGACCTGAAAGGCCTTACCTTCCTCTATGAGCCTGCCCAACATTTAAGAGCGTCAAGGGAGAGTTTTCTTTCCACCCTGCAGCTTTCAGAGATGTGTTTGGTGAGGATACAGGGGTCAGCCTTCTCAGTGGCTGCTGGCTAGGGTGCATCTACACTGTAGAAATAACACAGTTTGACACCATTTTAACTGCCATGGCTCCATCCTATGGAATCCTGGGATTTGTAGTTTGCTGTGACACCAGAGCTCTCTGACAGATGGTTAAACCTTGTAAAACCACAAATCCCAAGAGTTCATAGGATGGAGCTACAGCACTTAAAGTGGTGTCAAATTGCATTATTTCTACAGTGTAGATGAACCACTAGTTATGGAATTCCTTCCTGGAGGAAGCTCAGTTGACTCCCTGCTTGTTCTCTTTCTGCCCGTAGGCAAAGACTGTATTGTTTAGGCAGGCCTTTGGTTCTTAACTTGCTGTAGTAGAAAGATTTTGTAATGGGGTGCCTTAAGCTTTTATCCCTTTTACTATGATTTAATGTGTCTTTAAACTGTTTTAATAGAATGAGTTTATAACTGCATTGCTTATTCAATGCAGTTTTAGCTGTACTTTGCTTGCATTTGCTATAAGCCCCCTTGGGTCCCGTACCAGGAGTAGAGTTGCCATGTGAAATAAGACACAGGACTCCTGTGCCTTTACTAGTTGTGAAGAAGAGGGAATTTCACCAGGTGTTGTTTGTCATGCAAACACCAGCTAAAAATCCCTCTCCTTGACAACCACTGAAGGTACAGGAGAATTGTCCCTTATTTCACATGGCAACCCTAACCAGGAGAACCCTAACACCACATTTTACTGGAAAAAACAGTTTATTGTACATGTGGCTGCCTCCAGGTTGGCCTCGGAATGGAGCTGGGGGTGTTGTATTTACATTCTGCCAGTGTGCAGGTGCTTTTATTTTTTGAATATGCATTTGTGCTGAGATCAGTATTAGCGTATCACCGCCTATCCAGTAATACTCTGGGACAATGTATATTTGCATGCATGAGGAGCTGGCAAAAACATGGAACAGCCAGAGCTGTGTGGCTGGAAATAATGCGAAGTATAGCACATGTGAACGAGTTCACTTGAGGAAAATGTGTGATGGGTTACTGTGATCTCATAACGGTGAGTGTGGTGTTAATGGGGTCATTGTGGACCAGAAAAATGTGCTGTGGCTACAAAGTGGGTAGGAGAGGTAGCTAATACCCCAGAGGACAAGATCAGAATTCAAAATAACCTGAACAGATAAGAAACCTGGGCCAAAACCAACAGAATAAAGTTCAACAGGGAGAAATGTAGGATACTACACTTGGGCAGTAAAAATGAAATGCACAGATATAGGATGGGTGACAAATGGCAGTACATGCAAAAAGGATCTAGGAGTCTTGGACCACAAGCTGAACATGGGTCAGCAGCGTGATGCAGCAGCTTAAAAAGCAGATGCAATTCTAGGCTGCATCAATAGGAGTATAGTGTCTAGATCAAGGGAAGTAATAGTGCCACTTTATTCTGCTTCGGTCACCTGGAATTCTGTGTCCAGTTCTGGGCACCACAATTCAAGAAGGACATTGACAAGCTGGAATGTGTCCAGAGGAGTGACCAAAATGGTAAAAGGTCTGGAAGCCATGCCCTATCAGGATTGGCTTAGGGAGCTGGTTATGTTTACACTGGAGAAGAGAAGGTTGAGAGGTGACTTGATATCTGTGTTTAAATATTTGAAGTGATGTCATACTGAGGATGGAGCAAGCCTGTTTTCTGCTGCTCCAGAGATATTGGGGCTGGTTCCATGACAGGAAAAAGTTCGCCAGATTCCGGATTACCGTTCTTTCGCATCAGGAGTGCATAAATCACACGATGCCTGGCATTTTCGGATGATGAAGCCAGATCCAGCAACTTTCTGTTTTGCTTAATTCACACAGGCAAAGGTTGGGGGGGATCGCCTCCAGATGATTAAAGCCAGGCAGGAGGCAGGGAGGGAGCAAGGAGGGGGTTATGGAGACCATAAATAATGAGAGGAAAGAAAAAGGATAAACAAACAAGCGATCAAAAGAACGATCTGTCAAAAAAAACCCTTCCCCAGCCCCGAAAGGCTTCTATAAAGAAAGGAGTCAATGAAAGCACGAACAGGCAAAAGCATGGTGGAGCGATCTTCGATTCCCTTAATGCATGCACACACAAACACACACCACAGAACTAGGGCTTGCCTTATTTGTTTTCCCTCCCTCTGAAGCCTTGAATAAAGGCAAGTGAATGGAAGGACAAACAAACAAAAGAACGAACATGCGATCCTGTTTCCCAGCACACACACACACACACACACACACACCAGCGAAGCAGCGAAGCATCTTCCCACCCACCCACCCCCGAAAGACAGACAGGAAGGGCTCGGTTTTCCAAAGTGGGTTGCAAGCAGAAGGAGGGTGAATTTCTTCTCTCCAACCCCTCAGTCTTTTCGGATAAAGCAGAATGGTCACTCCAACCAATCAGGATTGAGCTCTGCTCACAGTAATTCGAAAAGGCAGATGCCAGTTTACACGATCGTTAGTTCCCACGATAAATTATGCGCATTTTCACGAACTTAATCAAAAAAGTACAGAAAACTAGCGAAAGCTGATACTGCGCAACTTATGGGTTTTTTGCACCCCCTCCTTCTGAAAAGGGCGCTGTTGCTTCGAAATGCGTGGGAACTATCAGGCTTCTTGTCGCATTCTTTGAAAAGAGATTCCAGCTAAACATTTGGAAGAACTTCCTGACAGTAAGAGCTGTTTGGTAGGAAAATGCACTGCCTCAGACTATGGTGGAGTATCCTTTGGAGGTGTTTAAACATAGGCTGGATGGCCATCTGTTCCCATTGGCCGCGGCTAGCCAACCAGGTAGTTGGGGATGAGCTTTTGTTAGGCCACCTTTTCTAGGCCCCTCTCCATATGAAGCAAGCAGTGCTCTCCTTAAAAAAGGCTGCTTGGTCGTTCAGGATGCTGCCGAACAAGACTGTCATCTCTCGGGTCAGCCTCGAGTGACCAAAGTCCTGAATATTCATTTGCGAAGAGAAGCCAGAGAGAGAGAGGATGGCCATCTGTCTGGAATGCTTTGATTGTGCATTCCTGCAGGGCAGTGGGTTGAACTGGATGGCCCTGGTGGTCCTTTCCAACTCTATGATTCTATGATTTTTCTCGTCAGTGTAGACACGACCCAAGACTCCAGTTGGAGCTCTTATAGCCAAGAATTGTCTTCCTAAGTGGGTTCTTGCTGGTTAACCTCAGCCATTCACATTCACTGGCAAAGAGACAGAACTTCTGACACAGAGAATATTTCCCAGGTAAATTAAGTAGGCTGTCCCCATGACATCAAACACAACATTGAAATTGCAATAGAGGCAATTTCTGTTCTGTGAAGAAAGTGGACTTTGGGATCATCGCAGCTGGCTGTTGGAAAGAGAGGCTCGGGAGAAGCAGGCAGCCACTGCCTTCTCAGTTTGTTGGACTAAAGGAATCACAGAATTGGAAATGCTCCCCAAAGGTGATCTAGTCTGACCCCCTACTAGCACTAATCTGTTTAGAAACGCTGAATTGTTTTTGTATTTAGATTAGGAGCAGCACCTAGTTCTATTCTAGGATTGGGCACAATTTGACCTTCCAGAAGCAGGTAAGCTCTGCTCCTAATCCAACCACTCACCATCCCCTAAGAAGAGGATTAGGTTCTTAGCTTGATAGTGCCGAGGCTGAAGATTCAGGGCTTTTTGGATGGCCTTGGAGGCTTGCCGATTCCAGAAGTCTGACTTCTCCTCTTGAACTTGAAAAACAGAAAAGAGACAGGGCTCAGGACTGGCAAAGAGTGGGTAGCAACATTTCTTAGCAGGCATGTGATCTTGCAGGTGGCTGGCAAAGGAAGCATTAACAGATTGTAATGCAATTCAGAATTGGACTAAATCAAAGCAGGCAGAAAGTAAATCAGGTCTTCTAGTAGATCTCTGGGTGATTTGTGATAAACCAGGAAGGGTTTTCTCCGTTCCAAGAATTTCACAATAGCAAATAATATTGAAAGTGAAAAAATATAGAAAATCTCTGATATGGCTGCTCTTCTCCTAATCACTGATACACCTCTTCCAATGTTCCCCTAGACATTGGATGCATTCCATAAAAGTACATCTGCTTTTAGTACCAGGCACTCTAATGGACCCATCTTGGCCCAGAGATGACTGGCAATCACATATAAACACATTTGCATGGATACTTACACCACCACCACTACTACAACTTTTATCAAAAATGGTGCAAAGTTACAGGAGTACAGTAGGACCCCCGTATCTGCTGGGGATTGGTTTGGGGTGTGTGGATACAGAAAACCATGGATAATAGTGAACGCCATTGAAAATAATGGGACTTCTGGTTTAAAATACCATAGAGTTGCCTTGGAGGGCCTAGAAAATAGCTAGAGAAGACACATTTTCTAGGAAGACTCTATGGTAGGTGTGCTGTTTTGTGTACTGTGGATAATTGAATCAGTGGATAATGAAGCAGTGGATATGGGGTCCTACTGTACTATACCCAAGTTTCGTCCTTTGGACAAGAGAGAACAGGAGACATAGGGGTATCTTTGAAATATTTGGGCAGACAAACACTTCCATGGGGAGTTTCCCTTCTGAGTTTTCCCCTGCTTCTTACATTTTGTTTTTCTTATTGCAAAAAGATGGTTTAGGAGGGAAAGGAGGGATCAAAGGCCCCCTGTCTTTGAGTTAACAATCATATCTGGAAGTATCCCTAATATAAATTACGTGTAAAAATCACACCAAAAACCTTCTGGTAATTGGTTCATTCCCCACCCTACCCCTTCCAAACAGGTAAAGCAAAACAATTGTCATTTTTAATTCATGGCACCAAGGGACAAGCCCAGCAATCAATAAATGGATCCAAATTACAAGAAAAGATATTCTGCCTAAATATCAAGAACTTCTGTACTGAAGAGTTGTTTGAACGTGGAGTGGACTGCCTTGGAAGATGGTAGTCTCTCCACCTTGGGAAGTCTTTAAACAGAGGTCACATGGGCATCTTTCAGGATTGCTTTAGTCATGTAGTCCTGCATGGAAGGGGTTGGACCGGATGGCCCTTGTGACTCCTTGCAATTCTAAGAGTCTATGATTCTAAAATAGCATTCTTTAAAATTAGTTCTTGTTTTTCTCTCAATTGCCTTGGTGCCCTAGTGGCAAGGTGGTTTAAATGCCAGTACTGCAAGTCACCATGTTGCAAGTTCGATTCCAGAGAGCTCCAAAGTTCACTCAGCCTTCCATCCTTTCGTAGGTTGGTAAAATGAGGACCCAGCTTGTGGGGGCCATTATTAGCTAACATACATTGGAAACTGCTTAATGCAGTTTAGATGTGTAAATTGCTATAGCTTAAAACAATTTGTAAGCTGCTCTGATAGCCTTTTTGGTGGGTTATAAATACCTAATTTTTTAAAAAAAAAGATTATAATCTTTGGAGAGTGCTGCTTGAAATAAAACTTGGAAAAGTTACTGTACTAGAACTGCCAGATTGCTCCAGCCACTATGGCTAGTAGTCTCTCAAAAAGTTACTTTCCCAAGCTCTGGCTTACAGACAACAGCTTGAACAGCAGGACTTGTTTTCCTCAGTTTGCAGAGGAGCTCAGTTATCTTGCAAAGTGATTGCCTTTGACAGGGAAAGTCCACCTCCCACCACACAGGCTTATCAGTATCAAAGCATCAGAGAAGGTGGAACTTTTTTGGAGATCTTCCCAGTGACTGGATTATCAGAGGTCAGAGCTGAAAGCAAGAGAAAAAGAAGCACACCCTATCTCCAGAATCCAGTGGCCTCTTCTCAAGGATGTTGAAGGAGCAATCCTGGGGAAAACATCCTTATCTTCTGCTTCTCTGTTCCTACTGATTGGCAAAATGTAAGGGGTTCTGATGCCTGGATCGCCTCTCCTTCTAAATGCCAGGCATGGACTACAGATGAACCGGGTGGCATCATGCCACCTGGACACATCCTACCAGCCCATACGGAGAGTCCCCCAGATTTCTGGGCATGGTTCTCCTTGCACACACCTAAGCCTGCCAGCTTGTGTCAGTCTGCCCAGGTTTAGGGCCTGGCAGCAGATGGCAGGAATGTGGGCAGCCATAGACACCCCAAACCCACTCTCCTTATCCTACCAGCGTTTCCTGGTATTACCTGGAATGATGGCACCAGTGAATGCCAACCCCAGCCAGAGACCCAGTCCAGGGAGCCACATCATGGCAGATGGGAGGACAGCAATGTCTCAGGATTCACAGGTAGAGCAGCAAAGTTATAAAACATGAGCCCCAGGGACCTTTGAACATCCTGATAACTGTAAAATAATTAATACCCAGTTTCTTCCTCTTTAACTCCGCCACCAGGAAGTGAACACAGGGCTGGACTCATAAAACACAGTTCCATGAAACTGTGGCTTATGCCCAAACGCCAGCTCCGACTAACAACCTCCATCCCAGGGGATGTCTAAACAAGAAGATATAATGCAGATTGGTGCACATTATTGCAAATTTGCAGCAGCACTCATTTGTCTCCATGGTCTTTGGGTAAAATCGGTTGTACATGAACCTATCCATGTTTGAAGTGCACACGTAGCCATGCCTGCAAATAAAGATGGTGGATGAAAGTACATTGCATTATTATTTTCCACATGTGTTGTTGCTGTTGCATGGGTTTTTTTTTAACTTGTAAATCAAAGGTGCGTAAGTGCGACGTTCACTTATAAAAAGCTCTTTGGTTGCCTCAGCGCAGCAAAGAAATACACACTCAATAACATGAAATGTGAAAATGGCGCTTCTGGCCACTTCTTTGCTGGCAAGCCAGCAAGCTTACTCCCTGCCTGCATTTCCAACCAATCAGCTCTCCACTTCTGCCCTTGCTGAGAATGGACAGCGTCCCAAATTGGATGTCCAAATGAGTGATAATAAGCAGGCACCCGCATTATTCAACAAATTTCGGGAAAAGTCGCGAAGGCTTTTCCTGTGCAGTAAATTTAGTTTTTAGCTCCCCTCCTTCCAAATACCATGAGTCTCATTTGCAGCATGTTGGGACAGAACATAGTCTCGTCGTATTCTATGAGGGGTATTTTCATCGTCTAAGCAACCACACAAGCTTCTAGTCCTCACTTTCCAAGGCCAGTGTCCTTCTGGCCTTATTTCCTGTTCTCATTGCCTTGTTCTCACTCCTTCAGCTCTTCTGTACCCAACCTTCTTTCTCCCTTCATAGAAACATAGAGTTGGAAGAGACCTCAAGGGGGGTCCAGTCCAACCCCCTGCCTTGCACACAATCTCTTGCTCTTCTGTATTTTTTGCTCCCAATAGCCTGAACAGACTCCAAATTTGTCAGGGCCACCCATTTCCTGCTTCTAAATTAGGTTCACACAGGCTTTAAAAGCAAGCTGGTACATTTGTTTAACTGGTGAAGTTTTTCTTTACATCCAAGTGTCAATGGTTTAACTTCCTTATGTCTAGGAGAATTTCATAACACATTGTCCTAGACTGAGCTTCTACAAACATAATATTAACCTGGAACAAAATGTTGCAGCAGATTGTCTAGACAGTGAAAAAAAAATCTCATAGAATTCGAGGAGAATACCTTTTGTCCCAATGAGATCCCATGGTGATTTGCTGTATTCAGAAGGAGAGGGGCCAAAAATTCCAAAAAATTCCTGAGGTTTTTTTTAAAAAAAGTGGAAAAGCACATTACTGCTCATTTGGACAACCAATTCACATAGTTGCGTAGGGCGGAAGTGGAAAGCTCATTGGTCAGACATGTGTAGGGGCAGACTTGCCAGCAATGAAGTAATTGGTTGACCGGCCGAACCCAAAGGGTGCTCAGCAGTGGCTCCTCTTCCTCTTGGAAAGATGTGACCAGTGGGGTGTCACAAGGTTCTGTCCTGGGCCCAGTGCTATTCAACATCTTTATCAATGACGTGGATGACAGAATTAGGGGCATAGTTATCAAATTTGCAGATGACACCAAATTAGGAGGAGTAGCTAATACCCTAGAGGACAGCATCAAAATTCAAAATGATCTGGATAGACTGGAGAGCTGAGCCAAAGCTAACAGAATGAAATTCAATACGGAGAAATGTAAGGTACTGCACTTAGGGCAGAAAAATGAAATGCACAGATATAGCATGGGGAGAGCTGGCTGAATGAAACTACATGCGAAAGGGATCTAGGAGTCCTAGTAGACCATAAGTTGAACATGAGTCAACAGTGTGATGCGGCAGCTAAAAAGACCAATGCGATTTTGGGCTGCATCAATAGAAGTATAGTGTCTAGATCAAGGGAAGTAATAGTGCCACTCTATTCTGCCTTGGTCAGGCCTCACCTAGAATACTGTGTCCAGTTCTGAGCACCACAATTCAAAAAGGATATTGACAAACTGGAGCGTGTCCAGAGAAGGGCAACTAAAATGGTGAAAGGTCTGGAAACCATGCCTTATGAGGAAAGATTTAGGGATCTGGGTATTTTTTGCCTGAAAAAAAGACGGTTAAGGGGTGGTATGATAGCCCTGTTTAAGTATTTGAAGGGGTGTCACATTGAGAATGGAGCAAGCTTGTTTTCTGCTGCTCCAGAGACTGGAACACAGAGCAATGGATGCAAGCTCCAGGAACAGAGATTCCATCTCAACATGAGGAGGAACTTTCTGACAGTAAGAGCTGTTCGGCAATGGAACACACTCCCTCAGAGCATGGTGGGTCTCCTTCCTTGGAGGTCTTTAAGCAGAGGCTGGATGGCCATCTGTCGGGGATGCTTTGATCGTGATTTCCTGCATGGCAGGGGGTTGGACTGGATGGCCCTCGTGGTCTCTTCCAACTCTACAATTCTATGATTCTAAGTGGCCAGTTTGGAGTTTCGCGGCATCAATCACAGCTTTTTCGTTGTGCTGAGGTGACCAAACAGCTTTTTAAAGTGGAAAGTCACACTTGTGCACCTTAGATTTACAGTTTAAAAAAAACATTATTCAGTGGCAACAACTTTTGGAGAATAATAATGTGAGTGATTCACTCCCAGCCACCATCTTGATTCAAAGGTATGGTTGTGTGTGAAATTCAAACACAGACAGCTTTGCATACCAGCAATTTTGCCAAAGGACTGTGGAGACAAAAGAACGCTGCTGTGAATTTGCATTAATGCACAACAATCAGCATTATATCGTCTCATCTAGACAACCCCAAAGTGCTTCTGTTCAGAGCTATCTAGGCAGGTGTGTGCGATGTTCTGGACCTAACCTAGAAAATGTTGTTGCATGTATTAGATAAATTAAATAAAAGTATAGATATGTGTGTGCGAAGGACTAAATACCCAAACGGTACCAGATCCCTTCTGATCTTGGAAGCTCAGCAGGGTCAGCTCTGGTTAGTAGTTGAATGGGAGAACACCAATGAATGCCAGGTGCTGTAGGCTCTGTTTCAGAGGAAGGCACTGGCAAAACCACCTCTGAGGTTTCCTTGCCTAAGAAAACCCTGTGAAATTCATGGGATTGCCAGAAGTCTACCAGCAGCTTGAAGGCACAGACATACATACACTGTATGCAATGTGTAGAAGAGGCACACCTCAGTTAACAAACGAGATTTTCAGATGCAATTTTCGGGTCTATATATTCCAAAACAGCTCCGTTGCTGCCGCGTGGCAGGGGAGCAGTTTTGGATAATGCCATTCCTCTGCCGAACCCCTCCATGTCACTTCCGTGACAGAATGGAGGAAGTGGTGTCATATTTCACTCACGGGCAACAATCGTGAGTGAAATATGATGCCACTTTCTCCATTCTGTCACGGAAGTGACACGGAGGGGTTTGGCAGGGGAACGACGTCATCCAAAACTGCTCCCGTGCCATGCGGCAGCAACGGAGCTGTTTTGGAATATATAGACCCGAAAATCACGTCTGAAAATCTCCAAAGTGTCAGATAAAGAAGCTCCTTTTTACAAAGTCTTTTTATGGAAACCCAGCCCAGTATCCCTTTTTCTTGTCTTATGTCTAGTTTTGTAGCATTGGCATTGGATAGTGAAGGAGGACTTGAAAAAAGGAGATGTTCAGTGTTAGGTTACAGCAATGTGTCTTCAATAAACAATGCCATAAAGCAGTGGTTCTTAACCTATGCTCTGGGGACCCCCAGGGGGCCGCAATGTCCTCACATGGTTTGCAAAGCTTGAAAGCTGCTTGGCCCACCTCCTTCCTGCAGTGGAGCAGCTATATAATGCTATATATTTCTGGGATTTGTAGTTTGGTGAAATATTTAGCCTTCTCTGCCAGAGAGCTCTGACAAATCAGAAATTTCAGGATTCCATAGCATGGAGCTATTCCAGTTAAAGCAATGCCAAACTGGATTATTTCTGCAGTGTGGATACAGCTGTAATTAGGATATAAGTGAGTGAGAGAGCGGGAGCTGTGAACTAATAGTGTCGTTCATAATTGAAATGTATTAAATAAGGATTTTGTTTTGTTTTGTTTATTTTCTGCTTAATAAATCATGTTTGCATTATACACTTGTTCCTCTGAGAATGCAACCTAAGGGATATTGGAAAGCTTGCATTCAGAATTGAATTACTCAGTCAAGGGTGCTGCTGCCCAATGGGGAGATTGAACAAATAAAGTCTCACACAGGATCCATGAGGTCATCTAGAAGGTCCCCACCATTGGTGGGGCAGGAGAAGATCCTCACATTGGTGGCAGACATGGGATTAATGAGAGCTCTCACAACATGCTCTCCTCCAAGCTATTCTCTCTCTCTCAATGGTTCTCAATTTTTGGTGGGCTTGATGTCTTTCAGTTTCAGTTCCCACAATCCCTGGAGTTGTCTAATTGATGAAAATAACCGTCATGGAATTCGCTGGGAGTACTATCTGTCTAAATGGGATCCCGCATCAATCCACTGTATTCTGAAGAAGGGGGCCCAAAACAGCAAAAACACCGCATGAAAAGCCTTTGTGGGACAATTGAAAGGAGGAGATTGGTTAAGGCAATGGAATAAGCTAATAGAAATAACTAAAGAAGAGAAGGGGTACAAAATTATAAAACATACAATTAATATCATTCCCAACATCAAAGGAAAGGGATTTTGAATAAATAACAACTTGCTCCCTTCAGGGGAGGGAGTGGAGGGGGAGTGGAAGAAATATTAATATTTGGGTTATTTGGATAATCAACTTGATAGATATCTGTTCATATTAATGGGTTTGTGTTAGGTTTGGGGTATATGATATGTATGTATGCAAAATAATGTTTATTAACAATCCCAAATATTCACTATAAGGTTAAAATAATAAATAAATAAATAAATAAATAAATAACAGTAAGGGGAGTGCTCATTTCTGCTTGTTGGGACAAGTGATTCGATATGAATCACTTTCCCATAGGAGAGGAAGCACAAAGCTGAATAGCAGGTGTGCACAGGGAGCCGAGCTTGGAAAAGGGCAAGTGCCTGCTGCCTCCATGTTGGATTTTCACCTCAGCGAGTGATTGCTAAGGTGATACAACGGGGTGGATTTTTTCCTTTCCTATTAAATCAAAAAATCACTCTAGCGCATCTTGGGCATCATTAAAAAAAAACGTTCAGCAGCAGCAAATTGAAGTACAAACTCGAGTAAATCACTTGGAGTTGCCTTCTTGCATGCAAACCTTATGGGGGCAAAAACACTGTTAAGACAAGTCGCTGCTGCTGCAAAATGCCATTAATGCGGGTCACTCCAGGGGGGTTTGCCTCATATTAGACAGGCCTGCTGACCATTTGCAATGCTGGCTGGGCTTTTCTGGGAATGGAAGTCTAGCTACATCTGGAAGATAAAAGGTTCAGAAGCACCCCAAGGTACACTATCCCCCTTCTCCATGTTCTAGGGCTGGCCAAAGCCATGGTGTGAGTTGAGGTGAGAAAATGCTGCTGTTCTCCAGTCAGTGGCAGCTGGTGGCTCACGTGGCAATGGGGTGATGAAACTGCTCTAGGTTTTAGTCTGAACTTTGAACGAACTATCCAAAGTTCCACACCTATTTTGTTTGGATTAAAACCTACACCAGACTCATCACCCCACAGGTACAGAGGCCATTAGCTGCTGCTGTTGCAACCAGGTAAACAGTGGTCATTAAGGACTTTATCACACTACACTATTATAGTGCTATTATTCTACTTTAACTGCTCTGTCTACCTCCTGTGGAATTCTGGGATTTGTAGTTTAGTGAGGCCTAAGAGTTCTCTGGCTGAGAATGCTAAATGCCCCTCCCTAAACTGCAAGTCCCAGGCTTCCACAAGAGGCAGCCATAGCAATTAAAGTGGAATAATAGCACTATAACAGTGTAGTGTGATAAAGTCCTAAATGAGCAACTGGAGGTGGCGGCATCAGTGAGCGTGTCCAGAGGAGGGCGACCAAAATGGTAAAAGGTCTGGAAGGCATGCCCTGTGAGGAGCTGCATAGGGAGCTGGGCATGTTTAAGCCTAGAGAAGAGAAGGTTAAGAGGGGACAGGAAAGCCCTATTTAAATATTTGAAAGGCCATCATATTGAAGAAGGAGCAAGCTTATTTTCTGCTGCTCCAGAGACTAGGACACAGAGCAATGGGTTCAAACTACAGGAAAAGAGATTCCACCTAAACCAGGACCAGTTTAAGGAATTTTGGGGCCCCTGCAATGCTTTATTTTGGGGGCCCCATATGTTTATCTCAGGTCAATGTAACCTAACACAACCTAAGCTATTCACAGAACAGGAATTTCAGATTATTACTAATAATGTTTTTGCAGGAGGAGGATTACTAGGGCCCCCCCACAATGATGGGCCCTCTGCAGATGCTGACGCCACTGGTGCCTTAAACCAGCCCTGACCTAAACGTTAGGAAGAAGCTCCTGACAGTAAGAGCTGTTCGGAAGTGGAATACACTGCCTGGGAGCGTGGTGGAGTCTCCTTCTTTGGAGGTTTTAAACAGAGGATGGATGGCCATCTGTCAGGGATGCTTTGATTGGGTATTCCTGCAGGGCATGCAGCTGGACTAGATGGCCCTTGTGGTCTCTTCCAACTTCTATGCTGGGAAGAACCGACAGCCCTCAGGGTGGCTTAGCGATGTAGAAACTTCAGATAAACAGGATTAGAATGAAATAGCCATTTTATTTCTAATTTGCACAAAAAGAGCTTGGTTAGCCATCTGTAGTTTTCAGAATAAAACCAGTGGTTGGAAATGTTACCATTATTGTTATTATTATTATTATTCCAAGAATCTTTGGGAGTTGTAGTCCAAAACTATTTTTTCCACAGTCAAGCACACATGGCAAAGGAAGCCAAGCCATCCTTGATTCTTCTGTTTATCTATGTTCCTGATCTGAATAGTAAAACAAATTCTGCAGACTATTCTCACCAGCCGTTATTATTTTTTTAAAAAAATGTGCACAGTGTGTCCCATCTCTCTGATCAAAGATAAGGGTGCATTAACTGCCAAGAAGCTGTTGCTTGGAATTATGCTGTGCACAGCAACCCGGGAAAGCATTGGCATCCAGCCAGGCTCCTGAGTAGACACAATTTCAATTGCACTGTCCTTTGTATGCATGTCATTGCATGCCTTCAAGTTGTTTCTGACTTATGGCAACCCGAAGGCAAAGGGTTTCATTGGTAAGATTTGTTCAGAACAGGTTTTCCAGTGTCTTCCTCTGAGGCTGAGAGAGTGTGACTTGCCCAAGGTCACCCAAGGGGTTTCCGTGGCTGAGCAGTTATTTGAATCCTGATGTCCTAGAGTTGTACAGTGCGATTAGTCCAATGCTCAGACCACTACACTGGCTCTTCTACGCATGGTGGGTAGAAAATTTCCACCAGCCAGATAGGTTTTAGAGTCCTTGTTAGCCTCATGGGCAAATGTTAACAGCTGTCCAAAGGGGCTGATTTGTACTAATGACTTTGTTTGATAACTTTTTGCATTAGCTTAGCAATTTGGAGCTAGGAAAAGATAGGACAGCTAAGGACGGACTGGGGGAATGAATTTTCCTCTGTTAATAACCTGCTTGCACAGTTTCTCATAGCTACTGGGGGGAGATGGCTCACACTCATGCACTTTGAATTTCTTTGTTTGTTTCTGTACTATGTAACCCTTAGGAGTCCATCTTCCATTTGCAGGGCGGGGGGGGGAGGTCAGACCAGTCCAGGAGCCTCATATGGGGTGTTTGATCACTGCCAGGGATAGTCTTGAGTAGAATTAGTTGTTTAGGGGGCCAATTCTGCCATTGGCTGAAAGGGATGCTATATCCCATTAGTAAAAGGGCTGGAATGCTAATCTGCTGTAGACCATCTGCTGTCTTTCCTTTATACAACTGGAACCTTTCCCGTATCTGCGGAACCAATATCCACAGTTTCAGTTATCCACGGGACACAAAACAGCAGACCTATCATACAGTCTTCCCAGAAAATGCCTAGAGACATCCTCTCTAGACATCATCTAAGTCCTCCAATGCAACTCTATGGTATTTTTAACCAGAAGTCCCATTATTTCAATGGCATTCACTGTTATCTGCAGTTTAAGTTCAGAACTGTACAACCTCCAGGATGAGGGGAACTTGGTTCTGTTTAGGAAGCCTCGCAATGATGCTCAGCCATGTCTTATCCTGGCCCATGGATAGCAAAACGTACCACAGAAGTTGCCAAATAGCTGGTATGCTCCAGGTCTAGCCACTAGCACCATATGCTATCAGCCAATAAAGCTCTGGCCAGGTCATGATGTTCTGCTGTCATTTTGAGGCAATGGGCAAAATGATGCATCCCACTCCAATGCACCATTCCAGCTACAGAATCCAACAAAATCTGGATTTGGGGCAGCAAAATTTTGCTCTAACAGAGGTGATTGGACCACATCCTGCAAAGATCCTGGTAGCAGCAGGCTGGCGTAGAAGGGGCAGGGCAGGCTGCATGGCATTATAGCCCCAACTGCTAACATTTTACCCCTTTCAGATCACCTTAAACAACACACCAAACCAGAACACAGCTGATCTCATCTGATTTTGGAAACCAAGCAGGGTCAGGGTCAGGCCTGGTTAATATTTGGATGGGAGAAAACCAGGGGACATAGCAGGACTCTCTAGGTAAGGCTGAGAGCCAGCATGGTATAGTGATTTGTGTCTTGGACTAGGACTCTGGGGCTGTCTAAACGGCAAAAAAATATGAACAGTGTGCAAACGAATGGTGACCCGTTCAGACAGCCATTCACACAAATACGTGTCATTTGGAAGGAGGCTGTAAAATCCACTATATAGTACGTTCACACCATGTCCGGGGCTTCATCCGGATTTTCCCAAAAGATCCGTACGACGTGCGAATGTATGACCATTTGAATGCTCACATGCGCACACATACGAACAGACAGTGTAATCTGATTGGCTGGATGAGCACAGGGGGCGGGGCTAACAAAGAGGGAAAGTGGCAGCAGCCGCCATGTTGGATTTTTGGCTGTGCGAGGGTCCGGTAAGTCAATCAAACAGTGATTTTATACTCTTTTTAAAAATTCTTTTTGTTGTAAACATGAAATAATGCCTGTGCACACCATGGGAAGCTTTTTTAAAAAAAAATTGGCAGCAACAGATTTAAAAATGTGAGTAAATCACTCGCGGTGGCCAGCTGGCTAGAGGGTCATGCGGAGTATATGGGGGAGTTTTAGCCCTATAGGCAGATCACCTCATTGTGAATGCCTGCCTTTTTGGACATGTTCGTATTATTTCCCCCTCGTATAGACAGGACCTCTGGAAAGTGGTCTCTCTAGGCATTGGGAGGTCCTCCAGCACGACTCTATAGTAAACGTGTGGCAGAAGTTGACCATAGAATCACACCAGATGCCTAGAGAGGCATCCTCTCTAGGCCTTTTCTAGGTCCTCCAGCACAATTCTATGGCTGTTCCCAAGTATCTGCAGTTTCAGGTAGCCACGGTAAATCTGAAAATGTATCCCCTGAAGATGTGTGACCTGTAATGAGCTATCCGGATCAATAGTCTGCCTTGGCAGACGGCAACCCCCTATGAGCCTATGCTCTCTGCCAAGCATCTTCTTGCTGTCCCTTCAAACAAATGCTGCAATGCAGCAACCAGAGTACTAGTATGTGTTGGATGAACAAAGGAGCCCCATGCACACAACATACAGTTATGCCCTGCTCCAGTGCATGAGCTTGGCTGTCTACCTTTTTCCTGCTTCCTCAGAGCAGAGCTAAGGGAAAAGTCCTATTTTTGGACCACATCTCCCCGAACGATCCCAGCCAGCATGGCCAGTGGTGTCTAATTTAACCCTTGATTGGCTGCCTTCCCCAGATGCCTTGCAACTTGAGACTTGCAACTTGGGAGAAAAGGATGCGTCCACCTGCCTCCAATGGCAGTTGGTGGTTTCCATATCAATAAGGTGATGAATCCTTTCTGGGCTTTAGTCCAGACTTTAAGGAGCTGCCCAAGGTGCAGGGGCCTATCCCTGAAATAGTCTTTAAAGTTTGGACTAAAACTCAGAGTGAATTCAGCCAACACCACTGCCAGAAATATAGGAAAGGCCAAGGACGAGGGAGCTCAGGAGGAACAGCCAGGAGAGACTGTCACTATGTCCTTCTGGCTCTTAGCCTTTCCTGCCACTCTCTGCTTAAAGAAAGGGCTCATTGTGTAACCAGGACTGGGGCCCTGACAAGTAAACTGATGGTACTCTAGATAGCTCTTTTAAAGTTCAGACTAAAATCCAGAGCATGTTCATCATTTTGCACCTACATAGCAGCCACCAGCTACTACTGGTCTGGAGTAGACAAGGAAACCCTTCCAGTCACACAGCTGATGTCCAGAGAAGGCACTTTGAAGAAAAACGTTCCAGCCTGTGAGTGTGTGTCTTTTTCACCATCACAACTTCAGCAAGAAAAGTCCCAGCCACAGAGCAAGAGGACAGAGTAGAGGATGCTGAGAGAGGCCTGGGCTGCCAGATCTGTATTCTGTTGCAGGACACTCCGGCTGTTGATGGTAAGGCTCAATGCAGCCAGCATATGCCAGGACGTGGGCGATGTAGTTCTGTTCACGGATGCCATGGAAGAGATGGGCCATGGGGCCCTGAGCCATGATGGCAACGTCCTCTCCGCCATGGGTCTCAGAGCTGAGGGGGACAGCTGCCTGCTGTTGGTAGTCCTTGTCATCTAGAGACACAGGAGGAGGAGAGGCAAGAGGGGGAGAAAGTTAGACTCTCATGGAGAAAGGAATGGGGAATTTGGCAAACATCATAAGCAAAGAGTAAGGAAAAGTGTTGGTTTAGCTGCTGAAAGGAAGAAGAGTCATAGTTAAGAGTGCAGAGCATCTGTGGAAGAGCTGACATGGCTGAGACATGACACATATGGGAGAAAAGTGGGATATAAAATAAATAAATAAATCCTACATAGAGGAGACAGAGTACAACTTTCCAGTCATGAAGTTATGTGCCAGTTGTGCAATACCACCTCCCTGAGTGAACTGTAATATTGCACAACTAAACGCGCAATGCACTTGGATGCACACCCAGCTGCAATGCAAAATTATCATCAGTGCACACTGATGTATGACATGCAATGCCTATCCATGTGCAATGGCACTGCATGTAGAACTCTGCTTCTCCACCCCAGGCATGAATACCTCTGTCAAGTAATGGTATAAAAGTCTGATCTTCAGGTTTAAGACAGTTTATGTCTGCGTGTGTCAGTGAGAAACTCTGCACCCCCAATGACCCCAAGAAGAATAGGCAAACCCCCCCCCCCTTAGCTCTCGACCACTGATATCAGTATGTGCCTTCCTTTTCCTGCCCCCTAGATATCAGTACGTGCCTTCCTTTTCCTGCCCCCTAGATCCCTTTACTGGATTTAAAGATCCAGCTGACAACTTCCAGGTGAAATTGAAACTGGAGCAAAACAAGGGAGTGAGCAAAATGCCTCCAGGGCAAAAGTCCAGGGCAAGAAGTGCCAATCTGTTGACAGAGCAGCTTTGCCAGGGTGTGGCAACCCACAGGCAGAACCTGCACCTTCTGCACAATCTTCTCAGTAGGGGTGGTGAATCCGTTTAGGATTTTAGTCTGAACTTTAAAGGAGCTATCTAAGGTGCTCAACCCACCCACCTCCCCAATCCACACAAAAGCAGGTCAGGACCTTGGACAGCAGATTTGCCAACCCAAAGTGACAGGAGAAGCACCAGTGCAAAACTGTAGCTATACAGAGGCAGGGGACAAAATGAGGCTATTGCCCACTCAAATAACAATTCCTCCTTCCCAAGTAAATTTTTCATGCCTTCTCCAAATTTTAAGCACTGCAGAGAGTGAGGCGTTTGAAATTGTTTGCCCCTCACATTTCCTCGGTCACTTTGCCTGCTCCCTTTTCTTTGGATGCCTAAACTGTACAGTTGGACTCCCGTATCCATGGAACCAATATCCATGGTTTCAGTTATCCACAGGACACAAAAAGAAGAACACATACCATAGAGTCTTCCTAGAAAATGCCTAGAGAGGTATCTTCTCTAGACATTTTCTAGGTCTTCCAAGGCAACTCTGTGGTATTTTAAACCTGAAGTCCTATTTTTTTTCCAGTGGCGGTTGCTGTTATCCACAGTTTCTGGTATTCACAGTAAGTCTGAGAGCCAAACCCCTGCAGACACAGAGGTCTGACTGTATTTCTAAATGTTCAATTAAGTTTTAGGTTATTGTAATGCTAGAAATTTGAGGACTGAAGAAAAAAAAATGTGGTGGGAGGAAGGACAGAATTCTTACTGAGCCGGCGAATGTCCTCATTTGACCAGTGTGGCAAAGAGTTTTGAGTGTTGGACTATGACTCTGGAGTGTTCGAATCCCCACTTGGCCATGAAAGCCCACTGGGCCAGTCACACACTCTCAGCCCTCTGATTATGGTCACTATAGGTTGAAGGCACACAACAAGAATGTCCTCATTTAGCCACCCCCATAGCTACACCTCAGTCACCATCTGCTACTGATGACAAATCCATATCCATCCCAATAACTCATGATCATTAACTGTGTGTGTGTGTGTGTGTGTGTGTGTGTACGGGGAGATCAGCAAAACTGGAGAAGAAAGGAAGAAGTTCTCACCAAAGGCCACAGAGCTCACATCTGGACGGCTGCCGTTCTTGAGGGTGTAGCCAGGTCCATTCCCGTAAAGGATGCTAGTGTACGAGCGTTTGTCTGTCGCCTTTTTGGGTGCCAGGCCTGTGAACACACACACAATCACATACACAACACAGTCATTAGTAGCAGCTCCTTAAGGCTGGGCAGAATATATGGGGCAAGTATTCCATGGTGTCACCTCTTGCAGCTTTTTCTTTTTAAATGCTAACATTAAAGCAGTCTAACTCAAACCAAGGCTCTCTAGAGCTGTTGTGCTGCATCTCCCATCATTCCCATCCAAACTGGCATGACCACAGTGTCTGGGAATGATGGGAATTCCAGTGCTCAGTTTCTCAAGGGCACCAGGTTGGGCAAGAGTGCATTGATGGAGAAGCTGGGGAAAGTGGTTTATGGACTGCAACTTCCAGAATCCTCCAGCCAGCCATGCTGACTTGGGGGATCCTGAGAATTGTAGTCCAAAATGACATTTTCCCTGCCTTGCCTTAACGCCTGAGCTGGCTCTATTCTTCCTCCTCTACCTGATGCTCTCCAGAGCTTCTGGACTATAGCTGATGGGAGTTTTAGTCCAATACATTGGGAGGGTGCAAGGCTGGGGAAGGTTGCCTCAGTTGGGAGCAAGCCCCTCAATCAAAACATCTGGAAGATGCTGTGGTGCAGTGGCTGCTTGAAACAACAAGGACTGGCAGCAGGACATGAGTTGTTGATTTCACAGGTCTCTCCTGGTCCAAGAACAGCCAGAGTGGGGGCAAAAACATGGTGATACTGCCCCCTAGAGGGCACAGGAGGCATTGTGAGTCAAACTAAAAGGACCTCTGAGGTCCAGTGAGAGGCCTGTGTGGCCCTCAGTAATTGGAGTCTTTCCCGCTCTGGCATAAGCTGGAGTGTGTCCAGAGGAGGGCAACTGAAATGGTGGCAGGTCTGGAAGCCATGCGGCTTAAGGAGATGGGTATGTTTAGCCTGGGGAAGAGAAGGTTAAGAGGTCATAGCCATGTTTAAATATTGGAATGTCATACTGAGGATGGAGTAAGCTGGTTTTCTGCTGCTCCAGAGACTAGGACATGGAGCAATGGACTCAAACTACAAGAAAAGAGATTCCATCTAAACATTAAGAAGAACTTCCTGATGGTAAGAGCTGTTTCACAGTGGAATGCACTGCCTGGGCGTCTGGTGGAATCTCCTTCTCTGGAGTTTTTTAAAAAGAGGCTGGATGGACATCTGTTAGGAATGCTTTGATTGGGTATTCCTGCATGGCAGGCAGTTGGACTAGATGGCCCTTGTGGTCTCTTCCAACTCTAATATTCTATGAGAGACAGGACTGTCTAGGAAAACTAAGAAGGTCTCTCTATTCCTCCCCATGTAAAGCCGTGCATGTTGGGTTGCATCTCTGGCACTTCCAACAGAAGATACATATAACACTGTTATGAATGGTACTCTGTCTGTTACTATCAACCATGCCCCTACAATTAGGATCAGGGGAAATGAGTAGATCATTCTATAATTTTTATATGTACAGTTGTAAGCAGAACAGTTGATTCAGGTCTATCCAAAGGATTAAAAACATAAGAACACCCCCCGCACCATTATCCACCAAAGCAAAGTCCTTATATATTGATTGTACTAGAGCCAAAGATTAAATCATCTGAAACACATATAGCCTTGTCCTACTTCAGGGGGGAAATGGAATGTGCTGATGTTAAGTACAAAGGACACTCTTATTTTCCCAGCAGGATTTTGTAACTACTCTAAGAGAGAGTTCACAACATTGTGACTTCCATTCCATTTTTCTGAATGCATTATACCTATTCTAACAATACTTACCACTGAACTGAACATGGAACCTTTGTAACCTTTCATATGAAATTTGCTAACATCATGTAACCTCTGTACCGTCGATCATTTTTACACCATTGCAGTCAAAACTTTTTAAAGTGTGCTTTTTTCTAATAAGCTGCCCCTTCCTTGACTTCTGACAAGGTGCTTGGATTGCTCTTCTTGGGAGCTGGGAGGTGACCCTTTGGCCAAATAAAAGACTAGGGGGCTTACTGCACTCTGAAGAAAAGCGACAATGCAGCACGAACATTCCATCATCTGCACAGTCTTACTGTATGACGTCATCTTTCTTCTAGTGTTTTTTTCATTCTGGTCCCATGGGGGACTGAGGTAGAACTGCCTCTTTTTGCAAACTGATTTTTCTGGTTAGCAAAAAGGTGCAGTTTTACCTCGGTCCCTAATGGAACTGGAACGAAAGAACACCAAAGTCATGCAATAAGGCAGCAGGGAAGATGGAACATTCCTGCTGCTTTGCAGATTTTCTTTGGAGTGCAGTAAGGCCCTAGGTATTCCTTTCCTGCACAGTTTCAGAGTCCACCACAGACCACAGAATTTGCCAGGATAACACAATAGGGCCTGGGATTCCAGACCACTACCCCCTTCACAATATCACCCATTATCTATTTCTTATTAGGTGCTTTCAAGTCAACTCTGAAATATGGTGACCTTATCCTTGGGTTTTCTTGGCAAGATTTATTCAGGGGAGGTTTGACATTGCCTTCCTTGCTCAAGCTCAGCCAGTGGGTTTTTGAGGCTGAGCGCTGGACAACTCAACATCCTACTCCCAGACTCAAGCCAATAATAATAATAATAATAATAATAATAATAATATTTATTTATACCCTGCCCTTCTGTTAAAACAATCGGGGTGGCTTACAAAAATTAAATTACACTGGTTCTAAAAACCTCTGTGTTATGGCATTGGCATCCCCCTCCTGGGGTTTCTTGGCAAGATTTCTTCAGGGGATGTTTGCCACAACCTTCATCTAAGGCTGAGAGAGAGTGTGGCTTCTCCAAGATCACCCAGAGGATTTCCATGGCTGAGAGAGGTTTCAAAACCTGGTCTCTTACAGTCCTAGTCCAACACTTAAAGGCACTCCACCATCCTGGCTCTAAAAACCAGAGTTTTCTACACAAGATTTATGCATTCATCATTGCCTTCTCTTTACACTGAAAGAGTGTGATGTGCTCAAGTTCTCCCAGTGGGGTACCGTAGTTGAGAGAGGATCCAGATCCTGATCTTCCAGAATCCTAGTCCAACACTCAAACCACTACATAATGCTGGCTGTCAGCTTGGGACTTTATCAGATGCAGCAAATACGACATCATAACGATGCCTAATTAACACAAAAGGGTGCGCATATCAAATGATGTCATCCTTTCACAATCTTGTATTGTTAAAAACCCGTTCCTTTCTATTGATGGCCCAAGCTCTCAATATCTCTCCCCTGGCACTTTTTACCGGTATTGTCAGCGTTTGAAACCTCGTGCCATTGTGCTCACATGGATACAGTGTCAATAACAGGACACTTCCTGGGACTGCTGTTTTGTGGATTTTGGATTTTGTTGTACAGGTTGAGTATCTTTTATTCAAAATGCTTGGGATTAGAAGTGTTCCGAATTTTGGGTTTTTTATTTATTTATTTTGGAATACTTGCATATACATAAGGCGATATCTAGGAAATGAGACCCAAGTCTAAACACGGAATTCATTTATGTTTCATATATACCTTACAGCCTGAAGGTAATTTTATCCACAATATTTTTAATAATTTTGTGCATGAAACAAAGTTTGTGTACATTGAACCATCAGAAAGCAAAGGCGTTGCTATCTCAATCACCCATGTGGACAATTTTGGAGGATTTCAGAATTCCAGATAAGGAATACTCAACCTGTATTTTGCTGCATGGCCAACACGACTACCCCTGAATGCTTCCTGAATATGAGAGTGCCTTTCTCCATTTTCTTGCAGGGTGGAGTCTCCCATCTCAGCATTCCTCCTGCGCCTTGCCTCAGGTAGCCCCCTCAAGGACATAGCAACCACTCCCTATGACTCACCAAAGATGTTGTTGCCGCGCGGTGTGCTGCCTCCAAAGGTGAAGACATGCGAGTGGTCAGCAGTGACCACAGTGAGAGTCTCAGAGGCATCAGTCAGCTCTCCAGCCCGTTTCACAGCCTGGTCCATCATCACAGCCTCAGTTAGAGCTTGCTTAGCCTTGCCACTATGATGCCCATGGTCAATCCTGCCTCGTGAAGGAGAGAGAAAGGGAAACAGCATCTAAGAACCTTCTGTGAAGTGACACCAGTGTAGGCCAGTGGTTCTTAACCTGTGGTCTGGGGACCCCCAGGGGCTTGCAATGTCCTCACAGGGGGTCTGCAAAGGCTTGAAGGCTGCTCAGCCCACCTCTTGCCAGCAGTCGTGGCCATGTGACAGGAGCCAAGGCAAAGGCTGGCTGGCTTGGCCTGCGCACTGCCACTCAATCCATTCCAACCACAATCGTGCAGGAAGAAGCAGGAGAAAAGTCTTCCCTCCTCCTCCAGTGCCTCTGAGGGATGGTTTAATGGATGGTGCAATTGTATTATTATTATTATTATTATTATTATTATTATTATTATTATTATTATTATTGAATTAAGTCTTGGGGGTCCATGGCAACAAAAGATATTTAAAGGGAGTCCTTGGTAAAGAAAAGATGAAGAGCTACTGGTCTAGGCCGTATGGTTTACAGCAGGGGTGGGGAAGGGGTGGAGCACATGCAGATCATGGGCCACCCTTTGCAACCCCATAGTCTTCAGTTTTTACAAAATGACGATTTCGGCCCCAAACAGATCAAAACGGCAACAAATGCAGCAGCCCCTCCCCCTACAATCTCCAAGACAGTCAGAGTGATTTTAAAAACCCAGCCACTTCTAAGATTGGTTGAAAACAAGACCAGAAGTGAAGCAAATCACTTCTAGTCACATTGGCCATGCTGGCATGCAACTCCCAAACCGCTAGGGGACAAAATGGCCCCACCACAGTTGCCCACCCCTGTTTAGTATTCAGATTGCTAGATGATGGAGACAAGGGTTCAAGCCCCCATTGAGGCATGAAGCTCACTGAGGGTGCATCCACACTGTAGAAATAATGCAGTTTAGCACCACTTTAAGTACTGTAACTCCATCCTATGGGATCATAGGATTTGTAGTTTTACAAGGTCTTTAGCCGTCTCTGCCAAAGAGTGCTGGCGTCTCACCAAACTACAAATCCCAGGATTCTGTAGGATGGCACCATGGCACTTAAAGTGGTGTCAAGCTGCATTATTTCTATGGTGTAGATGCATCTTGGTGACTGTAAGCCACCCTCTGACAGCCTGACCTATCTGACAGGGTTGTAGGGAAGAGGCGAGCCATCACGCTCTTTGGAGGAAAGGAAAAATAGATGAGGAAGAGGAAGAAGGATAACAAAAAAGGTTCTCAGTGTTACTAGCAGCACATATGGTGGAATGCTCCTCCAAACAAGAAAATCCTCACTACATAGGACGTTATTAGAATAGTGTCTAAAAATGCTATAATTCCACTGTTGAAGAAAACAGAAACATAGTGGCATTATTACACTTATTACCACACGTTGCTATAATCATTCGATACTACCACCACGGAATTATCACACAACCACCCCTAGCGCTTTAAGAATTGAATTTTACTTCCTTGATTAAGCATGGGTGAAATTTTGGCGGTTCTCGTTAGGAGATGCGACTTCAGTTAAAAACACCAAAAAACCCTTAATTTACAAACTAAATCAACACATAAGCACTTAAACGAACCTAAAAAACATGCAAACAAAATGGGAGAGTTAATTAAAAGAGCACCCTATAGCTCATTTTCATGTTCTCACCCAGAGGTTTTCTCACTGAGAATGGAGAAGGGGAAAAGAGGACTGCCCATTCATGCGGTAATCTCACAATTACAGCAGGACGTGTTTTCATGTGCTCTTTAATACTGTAAAAATAGCAATTTTGAGAGCTATAGATGGCTTGTCCCGTCAATTAAAAGGGACTCGTTATTTGCAGCTGGAACACACAGTAACCACGGGAGGACAACGACATTGTGAGACAGCGGGAACCTGTTTGCGCTACCGTGACATCGTAATTGTGCAATTATAGCCTCATCTGATAAAGTCCATAGAAAGCTAGCATTTCCAGGGAAAGCGTTCTAACCTGGATTTCTTCCTGAGATGTTTGCTCCCTATGAGCAGAGACTGTTTTATGCATGGAGGAGCACCTAGTCTTGTGAGTCCCTAGTGGTAAGGCCCAGATCCGAGTTCACAGTCAAAACATGGGCTGACATTTCTTCCATTTACACAAGAACTGAATCCTTCCCTAAGCACCACACCTGTTCAAACACATGGGAGTCTCCCCTTCCCAACCCTGCCTTTCCTGGGATGGAAGGCAGGCAGGCCCAGTGGCAGGCAGTGGTTCCCATGTCAGTTGTGGATTCACTCTGAGTTTTAGTCTGAACTTTAAAAGGAGTTATATAAAGGGCTGAACCAGTTTGGCAGTAGGGTAAAGCACTTCCAGTACTCATTGGCCTATTGACTTGTAGCTGCCCCTGGGGCCGGCCTCCCCCTCAACAAAGGATGGGAATACTCATCTTCCACAAAGAGAAAGAAGCCCCTAGGGTTCCTGCGGAGGATCCGGATGGCCTTCTCCATCATCTCCACAATGGAGGGATCTGTCTCATTGTCCCGGTTCAGTTCGTAGCTCATGTCCTTTGGCTCAAAGAGGCCTAAAAGATTTAAGAGGAGGATGTGAAGATCATTACAGCAATAGCCCTGACAGAGATGAGGGTAGACCATTACCCTCATTACCTGGAGCAGAGAATCCAATAAAGTTAAATTTCTAAAAGGGTAACAATACGAACTTTATTTCTTCATATTGTTGCCTTTTTATGATTGGAAGTGGGATTAATTTATCCTGGTTATTTTTTTGGCAGAACCCTTCAGTTTGGTTTTTTGTTATATGTCTTGGGTTTTCTGGCTGTAGGGACTTTTGTTGGATTGTTAAAGTACCACTGCCATAGTTTCTGAGAGATCCTTGGCTAATGTCAGCCTCCACCACTGCTGCCGCCTAGTAGCTGTTTGGCACCAATTGCACATGATGTGCATCACATTGCACATTGCTGGGTACGTTTACCCTGGAGAAGAGAAGGTTAAGAGGAGATATGATAGTCATGTTTACACATTAGAAAAGATGTAATACTGAGGGTGGAGCAAGTTTGTTTTCTGCTGCTCCAGAGACTAGTTAGTAGTTTATCACACTATTTTGTTAAAGTGCTATTATTCCACTTTAACTGATCTGGCTGTTTCCTGTGGAATCCTGGGATTTGCAGTTTAGGGAGGGGCATTTAACATTGTCAGCCAGAGAGCTCTTAGGGTTCGTGTCCTAGAAGATTTTCAGATGGGCTCAATACTCCATGGATGACATGAACAGGGTTGAGAAAGGGTCTCCCTTTCGGAGGATGTTGACGCGTTCCGTCCTGCTCCCATTCCCCGTGCTGGTCCTGGAATATTCTATTCAAGATGAAACACCGTGAACAGACCACCCGTTCCATGTCTGTTACGGAACCAGGCATGTGGGAAAAGGAGCCCCATTCCTGTTGTGAGATGACAGCCGCGGGGGATATGGTCCGTTCCCAGCACTTCTGGGCACAATCGGGACATCTAAGTAAGTGGCACCCTTCCCCCCACTTCATGGGTTGCTTGTTTTTTTATTTGCTGTGTCTTTGTGCTTGGTGTTTTTTTCTGTGTTCTTGTGCTTGGTGTACTATTTTGACATTTGGGGAGGGGTATTTTAAAATTTGCTGTGCACCCATTCTCTCATGAGAATGGGTGTGATTTCATTTGCCGGTCGTAAATGCAGCCTTACGATGGCTGCATTTGCAAGGGGAGGGGGAGGATGCTCCTGCCACAGAATGAAGGTAAGTGTGCAAACATTTTTCTTCTATTCTGTGGCAGGAATGGGAATGGAGGTGGCAGGGCAGGAATGGGGTATTTGGTCACATCTGAAAATGTCCCTAGTCTCTGGAGCAGCAAAAAACAAGCTCATTCTGTATGATATCCCTTCAGACATTTAAAGATGGCAATCATGTCACCTATGAAGTCTTCTCTCTTCTAAGTTAAACATACCCACCTCCCTAAGCCGTTGCTCCCAAGTCTTGGTTTCCAGACCTTTGATCATCTTGGGTTGCTGACACACTGCAGAAATAATGCAGTTTGACATCACTTAAACTATCATAGCTCCAGCCTATGGAATCCTGGGATTTGTAGTTTGCTGTTGCACTAAAGCTCTCTGACAGAGAAGGCTAAATATCTTGCAAAACTACAAATCTCAGATTTCTATAGCATGGAGCCACGGCAGTTAAAGTGATATCAAACTGCATTATTTCTGCAGTGTGTCAGCAGCCTTTGTCACCCTCCTCTGGACACACTCCAGCTTGTCAACATCCTTTCTGAATTACGGTGGCCAGAACTGGGCACAGTACATGAGCTTGCCCCAAATTGAAGATCTTCAATGAAGGCCCTATTATATTTCCCACCTACTGTCAGGCTCATCCCTGAATTCTGGGCATTGGAGTGGAATTCATGGAGGCCCTGACATGTAGCTAGTATTTTCTCAGGATTTTGGAATGCCTGAGAAGTGAGCCAGGCCTCCTGGTTGGCATGGTAACGCAAGTCCTACCGGGAACTCAAGGCCACGCTCCCCAGCTACTTTTGCTCCCCCGTGTCTGTTCTCACGCTTGATGCCTTATTATCTCTGGATAGTTTACATTTACTTCAGTAGCAGCTTTGCAATGGTTCCTTACACAAGCTACTCTTCCAATAAAGAGTTTTATTGAAGAACCCTGAGTTTGTGTTCTGAGTACATCACAGAAAGCTGCTACTCCTTACTTTTATTTTTTTTTCTCTGTCCTGAAACTGTGGAGCCTTTGCCTGCAATGTCTGACGACGCAGAGACTGGCACACAGACGGACCAAGATCTGATTGCAGCCAGCGCCAGAGAAGCCGAGGCCTCGAAGCAGGAGGCCGGGGCAGAGGGGGGTGCTGTAGCTGCCGCAGCTGAAGGCACCAGCCGGGACCGAGACCGCCGGAGGGCTGCAGTATTTCGACCCTCCACTGAGCCCTGGGAGCTGGGGATGGAGCTGGCTCCAGGGAGGGGCAGCCTGCCAAGCTTCGGCACTCCAGTGCGAGAGGTTTTAGGCCCTGCCTGGCCATGGGCAGGGGCCGGACGCCGAGAAGACCGCCGGTCCCGGTGGGACAGACCCCAGGGTGAGGGGCCTAGAGAGCCAGAAGCGAAGTTTTCCTTGGCAGAAGTTGGAACCGAGGTTCTTCAACTGAAACAGCAAATGGGTGAGATACGGGAGGTGCTCCTAGAACTCCTGCACAGAACCCCTCCAGCTCCACCAGCACCCGGAGGGGCCCAGCCTCCCCCAGCGCCACCTGCGGCTGCCCAGGCACCCGGGGATGGAGTCCCCGCTCAGCCCCCAGCTGTACCTGGCCTGCCGGCTCCTGGACCGGCTCCCCCGGTGGGGGCTGGCCCGGTTGAGCCGCAGGAGCGACCCCGGGGCTGGAAACACCGGCACCTGAAGGCGAAGTTCGATGGGGATCCAGCAAAACTACCCTACTTCATGACTCAAGTGGTGAGTTACATGACCCAGTGGGAAGGGGAGTTCCAGTCTGAGGCTGAGAAAGTGCAGTATGTGTCCAACCAACTGGAGGGAGAGGCGGCTCAGTGGTTGGTGGGTCTGTATGATATGGGAGCCCCTGAACTGGGTAATTACCAAGAGTTCCTGATGGCTCTCAGGGCCCAGTTTGACGATCCCTTAAGAGGGAAGCGGGCTCGAAGCAAGCTTAGGAGCCTGAAGCAAGGCACGATGCCCGTGGCCGAGTACGCAGCTGAGTTCCGCCGCCTAGCCAGCCAAGTACCGGAGTGGCCAGAGGAGGTCAAGGTGCAGTTTTTCCAGGAGGGCCTGAACCCTGACATTCTAGAGTGGGCCAAGTTCCAGGGAGACCCCGAAACCCTCATGGGGTGGATACGGCTGGCTGGGGAAGTGGAGTCGGTGAAGGCCAGCATTAAGATGTTGCGCCGCCAGGCTGGGACGGAGGGGAAATCCGCTGGGGCCCCCGGGAAGAAGACCAAGACGGCACGCTCGGGGGGAGGCACCACCGGAGAGACCGAACGTGAGCGAAGGATGAGAAAGGGTCTGTGCCTGCATTGTGGGAGGAGCGGACACCGCATAGCGGAGTGCCCAGAGAGGAGCCCACGGGAGCAACCCGCCGCCGCCAAGCCAGCGCGGAGCGAGGGGAGATCCGGGTCCTCCAAGACGCCCTCCAAACCCAAGACCAGGGCGACGGCCAGGGCCCTGGCAGCGGGCCAGGTGGCAGGGGAGTCCTCAGATGATCCCGAGGATAGTGGGTCCTACTCCTCCGACGCTGAGCCGGCGGGAAACGGGCCCAGCCCGCCCTACTGAGCGCCCGAGGGCGGGCTAATCCGGAAGGGCGCCCGGATGCCGTGGTGAGTGGAGTGAAGGGCCCGTTCTTTATCAAAGCTCGAGTGGGGGTTGGAGGGGAGGGCCCCACCCGCAAAGTTATGTTAATGATTGACTCTGGTTGTACCCAAGTACTTATTCATCCCTCCTTAGTCAGTGAACTAAACGTTGATACTGTTAAGCTGGACAAGCCCGTGTGGCTGTCTCAGATGGATGGGGGGATGATGAAGGGGGGCCCCGCCCGGCGCATAACTGGTCCCATGCACATGAGGATGGGCAACCACCAGGAGGAACTGCAGTTTGTGATTGCTCCAGGATTAGTCCCTGCGGCAGTTGTGGGTCTGAACTGGCTAAAGTACCACAACCCCTCCATAGACTGGATAAAAGAAACACTGACTTTTGCAGACCCGTTGTGTATCAAGGAGCACGGGGCGGGGGGAGGATCCCCAGGGGACGGGGGCCCCCTGGTGGATAAGCCGCAGAATTACACAACTGCCTTAGTAAAAGGGGAGCTGAAAGGGTTGCCAGTGGAGTACAAGGCGTGGCAATATGTGTTTGAGGAGAAGGAATGTGACATTTTGCCACCCCACCGGCCTTTTGACTGTGCCATTGAGATACTCTCGGAGTCCAGCCTGCCCAAACCTCGCATTTATTCTATGACACCAGCTGAAATGGAGGCGCTCCGAGAGTTCATAGATAAGAACTTAGCTCGAGGGTTCATTAGGCCCTCAACCTCGCCTGTGGGGGCCCCGGTGATGTTTAGGCGCAAGGCTGATGGCGGGCTTCGTTTGATTCAGGATTACAGAGGGCTAAACGCTATTAGTGTCTCCAACCAGTACCCCCTGCCCTTGATGAAGGACATATTAGCCCATCTCTCCAAAGGGAAGATTTTCACGAAGCTGGATCTACGAGAGGCCTACTACAGAGTACGGATTCGGGAGGGGGACGAGTGGAAGACTGCATTTAATTGCCCCCTAGGGGCTTTTGAGTTCCTCGTCATGCCTTTCGGCCTCAAAGGGGCCCCCAGCATTTTTCAGAACTTGATTAATGATGTGTTACGTGAATTTTTGTACAAAGGGGTGTTGGTGTACCTTGATGATGTGTTGATTTATTCGGAGGACTACACGTCCCATGTGAAATTGGTGAAAAAGGTGCTTACCAGGTTGGGGGAAAATCATCTGTATGCGAAAATGTCCAAGTGTGAGTTCCACCAAAGCCGTCTAGATTATCTAGGGTACCGCATCTCAAACAAAGGGATTGAAATGGACCCAGAAAAGGTTAAGGGGGTCTTGGCATGGGAAGCCCCTAGAACCAGGAAACAGTTGCAGAGCTTCCTGGGGTTTGCTAATTTTTATCGGTCCTTCATCCCTGACTTTGCGTCGGTAGCCCTCCCCCTGACAGATTTGTTAAAAACCAAAGAAGGGAAAACCAAAGGTTCCAAGCACGGTAAAGGGAACAAACCTCCCCAAAAAATTGTGTGGTCACCACAGTGCCAACAAGCATTTGACAAATTGAAATCCCTTTTCACTTCTGAACCTATTCTCAAACACCCCGACCCCTCCCAACCTTTCGTGGTCCAAGTGGACGCATCTGATGTGGCTATGGGTGGGGTGTTGTTGCAAAAGGGGGAGGACGGGGATTTGAGGCCATGTGCCTATTTATCCAGAAAGTTCAATGACACGGAACGAAATTGGCCAGTGTGGGAGAAAGAGGCAGGTGCTATCAAGTTGGCACTAGAGACATGGCGCCACCTACTGGAGGGCTCACCCAAACCGTTTGAAGTTTGGACTGATCATAAAAATTTGGAAGTATTGGCTACCCCTAGGCGTTTGAGCCCCAAGCAGGTCAGGTGGGCCAGTTTCTTTTACCGATTTAATTTCACCTTGAAATTTATCCCGGGGAAAAGGAATTTTCTGGCTGACGCTTTGTCCAGGCTACCACAGCATGAGAGTAAGCGCAAGGAGGTCATTGATACCGTTTTTTCTCCTTCCCACTTGGGACTAGCCGTCCTCACTCGGAGCAAAGCTAAAGAACAGAAATCCACTGATAGCCCTGCTCAGGTGCCGGGTCCTACTGAAAGTGGCGGTGATTCACCCTTGGCGCAGGGACCGGTGCCACAGCCCTTGAACCCCGACCCGCCTTCCCCCGATCCGGGGACCCAGGTGGTGACCCCTACGGCAGATGGCTCTGCCACGCCCACTGTTTCTCAAGGGGAGGAAGGAGGGTGGCATGCTCAATTGGCCTCGGAACTGCCCCGGGACCAGTGGTTCCTGGCTCACCCCAATGAGGTAACTGTGAAGGAGGGGGTGGCCTGGAAAGGGGATCGCCTGTATGTTCCTGAGGTCTTGAGAGCGAGTATTCTCAAACAGTGCCATGATGTCAAGAGTGCGGGACATTTTGGGTATCTCAAAACTTTACATTTGGCCCGCAGACAATTTTGGTGGCCCCGCATGAGGAAGGAGGTGGAGGATTATGTAAAGGGGTGTACCACTTGTGCAGTGTCAAAAGGGGGGTCAGGGAAGCCCAAAGGTTTGCTCCACCCTCTACCTACCCCAAACAAGCCCTGGGAGGTCATTAGCATGGATTTTATTGTGGATTTGCCAGAGAGTAGGAAAAAGACGGCTATTTGGGTTGTGACTGATTTGTTTTCCAAGCAAGCGCATTTTGTGGCCTGTAAGAAGCTCCCCACAGCCTCCCAACTAGCCAAATTGTTCATTCAGCATATTTATCGGATTCATGGCATTCCGGCCAAGATTGTGTCGGATCGGGGGGCACAATTTACTTCGCAGTTTTGGAAGGCTTTCACAAACCTTCTAGGGGTGGAGCTTGGTCTCAGCAGCTCCCATCATCCCCAATCGGATGGACAATCGGAACGAACGAACCAGACTCTGGAACAATACCTAAGGTGCTATGTGAATTTCCAACAATCTGATTGGGTTGATCTTCTACCTTTTGCTGAAGTGGCCTACAATAATGCCACTCACCAGAGCACTGGGCTCTCGCCGTTCAAGGTTGTGTCTGGGCATGATTTCGGTCCCCTCCCCTTGTTGGAGGGGTCTCCCAACTCTGACCCCGTTTCGGTCTCCCAGTGGAGTCAAAAGGTCAGGGATGCGTGGCCTCATGTAATCTCGGCCTTGGACTTTGCCAAAGCACGCTACAAACATTATGCTGATCAGAAACGGGACCCTTCCCCCAGATATGCAGTGGGAGATATGGTTTATTTGTCCACCAAATTCCTTAAGTGTCCCCAACCCTCAAAAAAGTTGGGAGCCAAATACATCGGACCTTTTCGTGTTGTTAGGATGATAAATCCTGTGGCTTTTGAACTGTCTTTGCCTAAGTTGTACCGTCATGTACATCCTGTGTTTCATTCCAGCCTGCTCAAGCCCGTGAGCCCTCCGGACAAACACCACCCGGCTCCAGAACCTGCTCCTCAGCCGATCCTGGTGGATCAAGACCAACATTTTGAAATTTCTGAGATTCTGGACTCTAGACTTCACCGGGGAGGGTTACAGTATTTGGTAAAGTGGAAACACCTGCCTTTGGGCCATGCAGAGTGGGTTGCTTCTGAGCATGTCAATGCCAAACGCTTATTGCGAAAGTTTCATGCCCGCTTTCCCGATAAGCCGGGCTGAGAAAGGGGGAGGGTTGGTCTTCAGGGGGGCAGTATGTCAGGCTCATCCCTGAATTCTGGGCATTGGAGTGGAATTCATGGAGGCCCTGACATGTAGCTAGTATTTTCTCAGGATTTTGGAATGCCTGAGAAGTGAGCCAGGCCTCCTGGTTGGCATGGTAACGCAAGTCCTACCGGGAACTCAAGGCCACGCTCCCCAGCTACTTTTGCTCCCCCGTGTCTGTTCTCACGCTTGATGCCTTATTATCTCTGGATAGTTTACATTTACTTCAGTAGCAGCTTTGCAATGGTTCCTTACACAAGCTACTCTTCCAATAAAGAGTTTTATTGAAGAACCCTGAGTTTGTGTTCTGAGTACATCACACCTACTCTGTGAGCTAAACTGATGGGTATGTATGTCAGGGCTTTCTCTACTGTAGCACCCTGAATTTTGGAACTCTCTCCCGAGGAAAGTCCCACGGCCTCCATCCCTACTTGAGTTTCCAGTGGGCAGTGAAGACTGTGCTGTTTCACTTGGCCTCCCGAATCCTGCTTCTTCTCCTGCATGCTTTTTTACACCTTTGCCTGATGAAGAAGCCAGTGGCACTTCAAAAGCTTGCATCATGTATTTTGTGCATTTTTGGTTGGCCCAATAAAGGTATCACTGTTTTCATAGAATCATAGAGTTGGAAGAGACCACAAGGGCCATCCAGTCCAACCACCTGCCCTGCAGGAATACACAATCAAAGCATTCCTGACAGATAGCCATCCAGCCACTATTTAAAAAAACTCCAAAGAAGGGGACTCCACAACACTCCAAGGCAGCACATTCCACTGCTCTTACCATCAGGAAGTTTTTCCTAACGTTTAGGTGGAATCTCTTTTCCTGTAGTTTGAGTCCATTGTTCCATGTCCTAGTCTCTGGAGCAGCAGAAAACAAGCTTGCTCCATCCTCAGTATGACATCCCTTCAAATATTTAAACGGGGCGATCATGTCCCCTCTTCACCTTCTCTTCTCCAGGCTAAACATACCCAACTCCATAAGCTGCTCCTCATAGGGCATGGCTTCCAGATCTCCCACCATTTTGGTCGCCCTCCTCTGGACACATTCCAGCTTGTCAATATACTTCTTGAATTGTGGTGCCCAGAACTGGACACAGTATTCCAGGTGAGGTCTAACCAAAGGAGAATAGAGTGGCACTATTACTTCCCTTGATCTAGACTCCTATTTGTAGATTTTGGATGTTATTGTATTTGGTTCTTAATATTGAAGATACCTGCTCTGTTTGTTTTTTTATTGTTTTTGATAATCTAGTTTCAGAAATATTTTTGAAGAGGAGTTTTGGAGTGTCGTAAATTGGTTGTTAGTGATGTACTTAAAATTTGTTCTTATCTATTATGCATCATCCCAGGATCCCTGGTGGACTGGGATGTGATGAATAAGTACCTTAAATAAACAAATAGGTTTAAATAAAATTGCCAGTTCTTTTCCCATGATCCACTGAAAGGGATCCATTGGTTGGAATCCTGTTAGTGCCTTATGCATGTGTACACTCAATGTTGTGGAAAGGGAGTTATGTATCCAGTGTTGTTGCTCACTGCTCATGCATATTGTGCATGGTTGCACAGGGCTGTGTGTGCCCATTGCACAATGTACATGCACATGTGCACGAGATTGCATAGTGTCAGAATTCACTAATCAGGCAAGGAAGTGCAACAGCCATATAACTCCATGACTGTAAAGTCACACTCATCTCCTTGATGTAATCAATGTGTCTCAAGGTTTGAAAGATTTTCCTTTAAAAAACCCAACAACCTGCAACTCCCAGAATCTCCCAGGCAAAACCACAGGGGCCAAGCTAGGCTGGAGGATTATGGGTATTGTAGTCCAAAAAAATAACTTGCCACAACACTAGACTGCAGCCTCCCTTTCAGCAGGGGCAGGCGTTCTCCCCACCCTGGCCCACAAGAGACAGTCCATACTATGCATGGTCTCACCCATGAGGTAGTTGGTGGTGTTTTCATTCACGGCATCCAGGCCAGTTTTATTCCAGACGTAATGAGCTCCCTGGAAACAAGGAGTGGGGAGAGGGTCTGAAAATGCCAGGAATCATCATCACAGGTGCCACACAGACAAAATAGGGGAGAGTATGTACACATAGCATGCACATCTGTAGGCACACCACTGAATACCAGCTGCTGGAGCCCCAAAATATTTCCTTCCTGCCCAGGTCGTGGGCCAATCAGCGGAGGCTGCTGTGTTTGTTGGGCAAGAGAACTTTGGTCCAAACTTTAAAGAATCTATTCCAAGTGCTGGACCTATTTAAGGGATAGGCCTCAGCACCTTGGACAACACCTTTAAAGTCTGGACTAAAGCCCAGAATGGATTCAACACCCCCCCCCATATTGACATGAAAGCCACCAGCTGCCATTGGAAGCAAGCATACACATAGAAAGTATTTAAAAGAAACTGTGCTTCTAAGCCAGGGGTGGGCGAAGATTGGCCCATGCAACACATGCAGCCCCAAAGTCTCCCTGAAGTCTTCCTAGGCCTCCAGATCTTCCCCCAATTTAAAAAAAAACAACTCAGGCAATTTTTCATTGCCCCCCCCCCGAAACAACTCAAAACTGCTTCAAAACACAGCAGTTATGTATCCCTCTTCCAAAGCCCCTCCTAAAAAAGAGGCTGAAATCAGAAGTGATGTGGTGTCACTTCCAGTCACGTCAGAAGAAATTGACTCCTGGTCTCTCCACAGATGCCCACCCCTGCTCTATGCACATGCCCAATCCAGGAATTCCTTATCAGCACCAAGTCCTTTCATGCAAAAATGAACTCCCAGCTGTCCACACACACACCACACACACAAACACACTTCTTCAGCACCTTAGTTAACAGGGTGGGTACAGAAAGCTTTTCAATAGTTGCTTTCATGACTGGAGGTCAGGTTCACCTGTTGATCCACTGCAAATCACCCAGAGATCTACCAGTGAATCCCCATCTGTTTTCTGTCTACCTCTGCTCTGAGGGAAAGGAAAACTTAACAGAGAAACTGGGGTGTGTCCACACTACACAGTTATAGCACTTTGATAGCACTTTAACTGTCATGGTTTCATCCTATGGGATTCTGGGATTTGTAGTTTAGGGAGGGATACTTAAAATTTTCTGTCAGAGTGCTCAAATGCTGTGGTTCAAGAGGGTGTACTAGATCAGGGCTTCCTAAAGTTTTTCCACTTGCAACCCCTTTTCACCCGAGAAATTTTGATGTGACCTTGGGTATATAGGTATATAAAATATATATATATATATATATATATATATATATTATAAAATATAAATATAAATATATATTATAAAATATAAATATAAAATATAAAATTTGTATATCTATACAAATCAAATCAAATTTACTGTTGCCATTTTTTTTTTGCAACCCCCACATTCAGTTATGTGACCCCATATGGGGCTGCAACCCACAGTTTAAGACGGTTTGTACTAGAGAATTCTAAGTCCCTCAGCAGACTACAGGTCCTAGGAGTCCATAGGATGCAGCCATGGCAGTTAAAGTGGTGTCAAAGTGCTACAATTGTGCTGTACGGATGCACCCTGGGAGTTTATACATGACATTGGAGTTGATGAGGAGCAATCTAGTGCTGCAGTTCTGGGGAACATGGCCTTCTTCTTCAGTATACGAGAGCATTCTAAGTAGCTCAAGAATCAACAAGTCCCACAATTATATAAGATGGTGCCATGGAATGCTAACGTGGAATCAAACTGCTGTAATTGTACAATGTGGATACCGCTCCCGCCCCCCAAGTGGGTGACTTCTTCTGACTTTACACAGAACCAAGAGCTGCTGCACTTCCAGTTTTCTCTTTCCTTCAGCCAAAGATTCTCATCCCCATGGCCTCTCTCTTCTTACTCCCAGACCTACTCCAGCGATCAGTACCTCCTTGCTGCTCAGCCACTTCTCTATGAGGTTGAGTCCATCTTTCCTGGTCCCATTCTGTTTGGGGTCATTCGGATACTCCGGGTCAGGTGTCCGCCGTGGCATCATGTACATCCGTCCCCCTCCTAGAATCACCTGCCAGGGGGCACAGGGCATCGTGACTGTTTAGCTGGGCCTTGCCAGCTCTTCAAAATCACACTAATGGCCAACAGTTGAAAAAGAGGAAGCCAAGAAATGCTTTTTAAAAAGCTTACTTCATAAGGCAACAATGAGGCTGTAAATAATAACAATTTAGCAGCAACAGGAGACTAGAAGCCCTGTATTTTGGCCAATCTCTTTTTATTTAATTAGTCTGCCTCTGTTAACTGCTTAGCATTACAGATTTTCACACTCCTCGGAATAGCAAGTGTAAGTTCCCCTAGAGAAACAGTCTGATTTTTTTTTTGTCTGAGATTCATTTCAAGTTTCCAGAAGATGAGTTGTCCATACAATGCCAGTGGTAATGCTGTGCATGGGATGTTTTGTGACTGTGCATTCAAGCGGATATCTGCTGTCTAGGTACAGTTGTACAATATTGTCATTCAGCACCAGGTTTGCACAGGGCAATTAATGCATGACTCCACCTGCAAAGACTTCTACAATAATAGAATCTTAAGAGCTGAAAGGGATTCCCAAGGGCTATTGAGTAAAACCCCCTGCCATCTAGGAACACACAATTAAAGCAATCCTGAAAGATGGCCATCCAACCTCTGTTAAAAACTTCCAAAGAACCACCACCCTCTGAGGCAGTTCATTCCATTCTCAAATAGTTCTTACAGTAAAAAAAAAATGTCTTCCTAATATTTAGGTGGAATCTCTTTTCTTGTACAGCACTGTAATTTGAATCTATTGGTTCACTTGCTAGGTTCATCTTCTATGGTACATCTACATTTCCACCATGCAGATGAAAGGAACATGTCCAGAGGAGGGTGACCAAAATGGTGACAATTCTGGAAGCCATGCCCTCTGCCCTGATGTCAGAGGCAAGAGAGAAGAAGAGGCAGGCATAGCTCCATCATACCATCCATCATTCCACGCCCCAGCCACTTAAGCTACATAACCCTGACGTCAGATCTCAACCACAGATCATTTCTCATGATTGAACTTATGAGTGACCTTTATTAATTGGTTTTCTGACAATCTCTTTACCCTTTATATTAAGTTTGCATAACTTTTGTTATATCCACACTATATATTGATTTCTCATTCCCATTACTATATTTCTACTGCCAACGGTATATTGTTGTTACAGATTGTTCACGCTTGGGCAGTTCTATCTATAATTAGCAGAAGACAATTTATAGATTCTCCATCTTTTTTGTTGTTGTTCACCTTCTCATTTAAAAATGAAGGGTATTACTTGCTATTAGTCTTGATAGCTAAATGCCACAGTGTGATTACCAGATGCCGTGGGCAGGCAAAAAGGGCACTATCAGCACATTCAGTGTGAATGACAGATGTCTCCATCAGCACGGTGGAATATTTAGTCTGTCAGCATGTCCTTTATCAACACAACACAACCTCTATCAACTCTTCAGTTAAACACACCATTGCCAGATAAGGATACTTGCTTTGGCAGCAATACATTGGAGCATATATTTGAGGAACAAAGAGGATTTTTTTTTCTCCAGGGAATGAAAACCACATTGACTATTTTTGCAGTTAGCAGTGGAGATAATAAAACAACAGAGCCAGGCATTTAAAAGCTCTAAACCAGTCATTATAATGTGATGGCCTCCTCTTTTTGATCATAGAATCGTAGAGTTGGAAGAGACCATGAGGGCCATCCAGTCCAACCCCCTCCCATGCAGGAATACACAATCAAAGCATCCCTCTGCTTAAAGCATCCAGCCTCTGCTTAAAGACCTCCAAGGAAGGAGTCCCCACCATGCTCCAAGGGTGTGTGTTCCACTGCCGAACAGCTCTCACTGTCAAAAGGTTCCTCCTAATGTTGAGGTGGAATCTCTGTTCCTGGAGCTTGCATCCATTGCTCCGTGTTCTAGTCTCTGGAGCAGCTGAAAACAAGCTTGCTCCATCCTCAATGTGACACCCCTTCAAATACCTAAACAGGGCTATCTTACTGTCCCTTAACCCTCTTTTTTCCAGGCTAAACATACTCAGCTCCCTAAGTCTTTCCTCATAAGGCATGGTTTCCAGAATTACACCATTTTAGTCACCCTTCTCTGGACGCGCTCCAATTTGTCAATATCCTTTTTAAATTGTGGAGCCCAGAACTGGACACAGTATTCTAGGTGAGGCCTGACTTCATCTCAAACATCACTCATATATACAGTCAATGTTCTGGCCACAATAGAAAATGGCAGGTCTATATTTGGTCAAGACTACCTGGTCACAGGTCTGCTGATGCTACCTGAAGTGGCAAGTGTTCCTCCTGATATACCGATGCAGACTCAAATGGAGAAGGTATTCTTAACATGGAATCATAATAATAATAATAATAATAATAATAATAATAATAATTTGTTGCTGTATGCCTTTAAGTGGTTTCTGACTTATGCCAATCTTCAGGCAAGCCTATCATGTTTTTTCTTTGGCAAGATTTATTCCAAGACAGTTTGACATTGCCTTTCTCTGAAGCTGAGAGAGTGAGACTTGTCCAAGGTCACCCAGTGAGTTTCCATGTCTGAGCGTGGATTCAGACTCTGGCCTCCCAGAGTTTTTGTTCAGCATTCAAAACCCCCACACCACATTGGCTCCTGATACAATATTGTTAGTGTGCCTTCAAGTCAACTCCAACTTATGGCCACTATATCCTAGGGTTTTCTTGACAAGATTTCTTCAGAGGAGATTTAGCATTGCCTTCCTCTGAGGCTGAGAGAGTATGACTTGCCCAAAGTCACCCAGTGGGTTTCCATATCTAAGTAGGGATTTGAACCCTGGTCTCTCAGAGTCCTAGTCCAACACTCAGCACCACTGTGGCTCTAACAATAATAATGCTAATAGCCTAAATCCAACTAGCATTGGCTTACTGATCCAATTGGAACTTGGTAAATCCACATTTATGTAAGCTCAATTGATTTAATGAGTGTACTCATGAGCTGGGACTAAAGATGTAAATCTTATTTCTAATTCACCTATATTAGTATGAACATTTTCAAAAGCTTTCTCCCCACTGGATGAGTTTCTGTGCCATTTTTATAAGATATTTCAAATTTGAAATTTTAGGACTTTTCGGTGTAATGTCCACACCACTGTGTTTTGCACACAACACAGTTGGAAAATGTACAAAAAATATATCCTTTTCTCATCGAGAATTAGGACATCTTTGAATATTATTTACATTGCTAGTTGGGAGCAACAGCTGGATTTAGGCAAATACAGTAGGCCCTTGGTATCCGCTGGAGTTTGGTTCCAAGACTCCCCTTGGATCCGTGGATGCTCAAGTCCCATTGTATACAATGGTGTAGTAAAATGGCATCCTTATATAAAACAGGAAAATCAAGGTTTGCTTTTTGGAGTTTTTTGTGGGGAAGAAATATTTTCAAGTCATGGATGTTTGCATCTGTGAATGTAGAATCTGTGGATATGACAGGCTGACTGTATAAAAATATTAGCAGCTTTGACTTTACTGGAAAAAAAGAACACAGGAAAAAAAACCTCAAGGTGTTCTACAATACTGAAATACTGTACAGATTTTTATGCAGTCCAACATATCTGGTGGGGCTTGGTTTGGGGAATGCTGCCTTGAGGTGTAAAGAGCTGCCTTATACTCAGATAAGACCACTGGCCCAGGTAGCTTTGATAACCAGGGTCCTGAATGCTCACAGTAGATCAACCCATGCCAGGCTCAATCCTGCATCCCTGCCCCTCAGTACACACAGTCCACTCACATTGATGTCGGTGTTGTGCACCAACTGGTAGGCGATGTCCTTACAGCCTTGGCGGACAGCATCTTTGGGCATGTCTGCATCCCCGTACCAATCCCGGCTGACTGAGTGAGCATAGGAGGCCCCTGGGGTGGCATGTTGAACCCGGGTGGTTGTCACAATCCCCACAGATTTGCCTGTGTGGGGTATAAAAATACACAGGAATACAAAATCAGTCCCAATGGGGCAGTCAACGGTTTCCATATCAGTGGCGCAGGGAATCCACCCTGCATTTTATTCGCAGGTCCTGAACCCTATCTATAACATCAGTTCAGCACCTTGGAGAGTTCCTCCACAGCCTGAAATAAAGACCACTCTGGCCAAGATTGACAAAGAGATCGATCACAGATTAGCAAAGGCATATAGTGCATTTGGAAGACTTCACAAAAGAGTCTGGAGCAATAAACACCTGAGGCAAAGCACAAAAATTAGTGTGTATAGAGCCATCGTACTGTCTATCCTCCTTTATGGATCTGAAACATGGGTTACCTATCGCCACCACCTACGACTCCTCGAGCGCTTTCATCAGCGCTGTCTACGTACAATCCTAAATATACACTGGACTGACTATGTGACGAATGTTGCTGTCCTTGAACAAGCAGGGATCACCAGCATTGAGGCCATGATATTGAGAACACAGCTGCGCTGGGCAGGGCACGTTTCTAGGATGGAGGACCATCGCCTCCCAAAAATACTACTCTACGGTGAACTCGCCACGGGTCAGCGTGGGAGGGGCGCTCCAAAAAAGCGATACAAGGACTCCCTGAAACAACATCTCAGGCTTGGCCAGATTGATCACCAATGGTGGTCCGCCCTGGCCTCACATCGGGAGGCATGGAGACGCACTATCCACAATGCTGCAGCCTTATTTGAGAACTCACGACGAACAAGTCTTGAAGAGAAACGACAACGCAGAAAGAATCACAACCCAAAAACATCACCCAAGGAGACCTTCTGCTGCACTTTTTGCAACCGGACTTGTTTATCTCGGATTGGCCTTTTTAGTCATCAGCGCGCTTGCAGAAGGCGCGGGATGAGTCCTTCTTGAATCTTCGTTTGCGAAGAAAAGCCAGAGAGAGAGAGAGAGAGAGGATTCACTACACTCCTGACATGGATACCTCCGGCTCATTACATTTCAGATGCTCATAACGTCTCACATTTTAGCATGTTCCTGCCATAATGGGCCCATGGAAGCCAAAGCTTTGAAGTAACGCATTACATTACAGTCATCCCTTCCTATTTGTGTCTTTCCCCTTCGCAGTTTTGTGTATTCATGGAACTCTAACTGCTGCGCAGCTTAAGGGCCAAGCTAACAACAATCTGGCCGCCCCAACACCCATGCCCAGACCAAAGCAGGCCCAATGGCCATGCAGCTATGCAACACAAACTCGGTCACAGTCTGGCCACATGGCCTCGGAGGGTTCCTGGGAATGACAGGGCAGACCACCACGTGGCCTCACCAGTGGGAGGAGGGTTGACGGCTGAGGGCCAAGCAGCTGTGCACTTGCCACAAAGCTGCTCATTCTCTGGGGGGGAACTGAAGGCAGAGCAAACCCCCACCACTCACTGCAAAGCCACTCATTCCTGGGGGGGGGGGAAGCTGAAGGCTGTGTGGCCTTGGTCCCGCAGGGGTGAGTCTGTGGCCAAAGCCATGAGGGCTGGGGCTTGGCCTCTGTAAATGGGGGCCGGTGGGTCATTAGCAGCTTGTAATCCCGGTGTGGCAGCTGCAGCCTGGGCTGGATCTTTCCCACGGTTTTTCTGGCAGTTGCTTCTTGGGTCGCCATGGGGGGGTGCTGCCACCCTTTCTGAGCTGTAATGGGCCTTGGTTTCACGGGTCTCTGGTGCCTTATTTGTGGGGTTGTGATGATCATCTTGGTACCCAACATCGTGAAGGACCAGATGGCCAAGGTGGGCACTTCGGGGCTGGCGGGTGGGATGGAGTGAACCCCCAGTGCTTGCCACCAAGGCTCTCATTCCCGGGGGGGAGCTGAAGGCTGAGGGAACCCCCACACTTGCCGCAAAGTCTCTCACAAACCCTGCTCATTTGGGGGGGGGGGAGCTGAAGACCTCCGTAAGATTTTACATATATTTTTTTAGTTGCAGTTTTTTCAGTTTCGCAGTGGTGCTCCTCTCCTAACCCCCGCAAATGTGAAGGGACAACTGTACAAGCTGTGGCCATTGGCAGCTTCCATGGCAGTAGGGCAGTGAATCCGCTGTGGTTTTACACTGACCTTTGAAGGAGATATCCAAGGTGCTGATCTGGGGCTAGCATTTAGCACCTTGGGTAGTTCCTTTAACAACTGGACTCAAATTTGGAATGAATTCACAGTCCCACAGGCATTAGATGCCACTGATAGCCACTATTTACAAGCAACATAGCTACGTATAATAAATTACTTTTCTAGGTAGCAAGAATGTAAAAATGTAAGAGCAGTGTAATGAGTAAGTTGTAAGAAAGGCAGGAAATAAGGGTTAGCATCTTCTTAGTAACATATGGAGGTGTCAGTTGTGCTACGCATGTGGAATGGTTTTTATTTGGACAATGTGCAATGGTTGTAGCTAAGCAGAATTGTGCATGTGGAACCACTGGACATGTGTCAATGCATTAAAGTACACAGAGTACCATACAAAGGTGCATTGTGCATTGCAGTTTTACAAGGGTTGCCAGCTGCACACACTGATCCACTAACACTGCACTAGTTGGTATAGAGGTTGCATAATGAATGCATACTGTAACTCCATAGTAGATATTTTTGCTGTGCTGAAGCAATGCAGGATCTTGGCCAAAATAAGGAAAACATCAAATAAACTTTCCCATTACAGTATGACTCCCGTATCCATGGGACCGATACCCATGGGTTCACTTACATCCAAAAAAAGTATAGTCTCTCTAGGCATCTTTTAGGTTCTCCAGTGTGATTCTATGGTATGATTCTGTCAGAAGCTGACTATAGAGTTGTGTTAGAGGAACTAGAAAATGCCTAGAGAGGCATTCTCTCTAGGTCCTCCAGCTCAACTCTATGGTATGCTTGAGCCAGAAGTCATACATTTTAATAGGGTTTGCTATCATTCATGGTTTCCGACAGCCAAGGTTAGTCTAGCAATGTATCTCCCATGGATAAGAGGGTTGTACTGTACTTTCCAGCCCTCAAATGTGGGGGGACTGGACTTTTTACTCACAAATAGACAATAGTACCCCCCAAGCCTCTGGGAGGGGGTTAATATTACTGACCATTTCACCCTGACCTCAGGCTGCCCCCCCCCCCGCAAATAAGATGCAAGAAAAGAAAAATATGTATTATTGTCCCCCTTTGCCCAAAACATAAACTCCTTCTGCTCCCCAGGGCTGTTTCTTCCCTGCTGCCCCCACCTGATAACTTGGCCCGGTGCAGGACTGAATAGACCTCATTGCCAAAGGTGGTGTTGCATTTGCCATAGACAGCTGCAGCGCTCACTCCCAGGGTTTTGGCGTTGGTCTTCACCCCACACAGGTAGGCAGTCCCAGTTCCAGCACTGTCTGGCACCTGCCGGTTGACATTGTAGGTCTGGCAAGAGAACAGACAAGGTATGATATGCCTTGGTAGCATCTGATGCCCACCAGGGCAGATGGGGCAGACGGTGGGCTTATCAGAGGTCCAGGTCAGAAGTCACCAGAGATGGAACCAACTGCAACCCAACCCATTCCTTCTTTCAGGGACAGAGATTAGAATCATAGAATCATAGAATTGCAGAGTTGGAAGAGACCACGAGGGCCATCCAGTCCAACCCCCTACCATGCAGGAAATCACGATCAAAGCATCCCCGACAGATGGCCATCCAGCCTCTGTTTAAAGACCTCCAAGGAAGGAGACCCCACCACACTCTGAGGGAGTGTGTTCCACTGCCAAACAGCTCTTACTGTCAAAAAGTTCCTCCTCATGTTGAGGTGGAATCTCTGTTCCTGGAGCTTGCACCCATTGCTCCGTGTTCCAGTCTCTGGAGCAGCAGAAAACAAGCCTGCTCCATCCTCAGCGTGACATCCCTTCAAATACTTAAACAGGGCTATCATATCGCCTCTTAACCGTCTTTTTTCCAGGCTAAACATACCCAGCTCCCTAAGTCTCTCCTCATAAGGCATCGTTTCCAGACCTTTCACCATTTTAGTTGCCCTTCTCTGGACACGCTCCAATTTGTCAATATCCGTTTTGAATTGTGGTGCCCAGAACTGGACACAGTATTCTAAGTGAGGTCTGACCAAGGCAGAATAGAGTGGCACTATTACTTCCCTTGATCTAGACACTATACTTCTATCGATACAGCCCAAAATCGCATTGGCCTTTTTATTCAACTAGATATTCAACTATCTCATCTTTGTGTACAAGGGCAAATAATTTCCACAGTTCTCACTAAGGAAGTTCATAGTGAACATAGCAACCCACAAACACTTCCTTCTTTGGCACATGCTCTTACCTTGGACAGGGCGACATAGGGGAATTTCTCCATTGCCAGCACGTTCTCTTCCCCAGAGCCTCCTGCCATCTGGCCCTTGTAGATGCGGGCAGCTGTGATGGTGGGGACCCCCATGCCTGCAAGCACAGTGATAGGATCATTACAGTGGCTGCCAAGGGACTTCAAAAATCTGTTTTTAGTTGATTGGCCATCTGCATTTTCTCTTTAGTGAGAGCTTGGAAAAGCTACTCTTTCTTTGGATGATAACTTCCAGAGTTATAGGATATATAGCCATGATGTTGTTGCTATGATCTGTCTCCCAATCTGACACCCAAAACCCACTTTAAAATCCAGCCAGCTGCACCAAGGGATAAAGTTGTGCTGTGTGGGTGAGCAGGGTGCTCAAGTTTGATGTGTCCAGCCTCCTCCCATCAACTATCGGTGGTACACTGTGGAGAAGCATAGAATCACAGAGTTGAGAGAGACCACGAGGACCATCTAGTCCAACCCCCTACTCTGCAGGAATACCCAATCAAAGCATTCCCAACAGATGGCTATCCAGCCTCTGTTTAAAAACCTCGCCTCTCCATTGACGCCTCCTTGTCGTGGGAGAGAGGCTTACGTACCCTAATGATGTTTTGAGCTATGGTCTGCCATGGCCTCACATCAGGAGGCATGGAGACGCACTATCCACAACGCTGCAGCCTTATTTGAGAACTCACGCCGAACAAGTCTTGAAGAGAAACGACAACGCAGAAAGAATCACAACCCAGAAACATCACCCAAGGAGACCTTTTGCTGTGCTTTCTGCAACCGGACATGTTTATCTCGGATTGGCCTTTTTAGTCATCAGCGCACTTGCTGAAAGCGTGGGATGAGTCCTTCCTGAATCTTCCTTTGCGAAGAAAAGCCAGAGAGAGATATTTGTGGAAATGAAAAACTGAGATAACAGCCATGGTCTTTAAAAAATGTTTCCAAGCTCTGTGCTGAACAGCAGGATCCTATATGTGTATCCATGGAAGTAAATGCCAACATATTCAATGGGACTGCCTCCCTGGCACAGGTGTTTAGGACTGCAGCTTAATGTACTTTATTTGAACTTTAGAACTTTGGAATAGCAGCAAAATTTTAACATGGATTTGCAGGAGTATAGCTACAGGAAGCAGTAAAATGAAGGCATCCGCCTCACACAAATAAGAATTCTGTCCACAAATGAATTTTCCCTTTAGTCCCCAAATTTCTAGCATTGCAGTAACTTAAAACCTCTGCTGAACATTTAGAAATACAGTTTAGGCATCCAAAGAAAAGGGGCAGGCCAGGTTACCAAGGGAATACAAATACAATAAATTTAGGAGTTCAAGGTGTGGACAATTTTTAGTGTCTCACATTCTGCAATGCGAGAAATTTGGGAACTGAAGCAAAATCTTATTGGGGAGCAGAATTCTTATTTGGGGGGCAATGCCCTCCTCCATCCCCATAGCTTGCCTTTTTGCAATATTGAAGGGAGCATGAGGTAGCATATATCTCATAGAATCATAGAGTTGGAAGAGACCACAAGGGGCATCTAGTCCAACTCCCTGATATGCAGGAATACCCAATCAAAGCACTCCCAACAGATGGCCATCCAACCTCTGTTTAAAAACCTCTGAAGAAGGAGGCCCCACCATACTCCAAGGCAGTACATTCCACTGCCAAACAGTTCTTACTGTCAGAAAGTTCTTCCCAATGTTTAGGTGGAAACTCTTTTCCTGTAGCTTGAGTCCATTGCTCTGTGTCCTAGTCTCTGGAGCAGCAGAAAACAAGGTTGCTCCATTCTCAGAATGACATCCCTTCAAATATTTAAATATCACTATCATGTCCCCTTTTCACCTTCTCTTCTTCAGGCTAAATATACCCAGCTCCCTAAGCTGCTCCTCATATGGCATAATGGCTTCCAGACCTCCCACCATTTTGGTCGCCCTCCTCTGGACACATTCCAGCTTGTCAATATCCTTCTTGAATTGTGGTGCCCAGAACTGGACACAACATTCCAGGTGAGGACACAGTATTCCAGGTTATCTCAAAGGATAACCTCCACCCTCTACCCTCTGTACTTGCTGCACTGTATGTGAAGTATGCTGCTTACTTGGGGATCACACCCTCTAGATAGGCATGTACTGCAATATGCAAAAAAGTAAGCATGGCCAGGGGAGCGTGCCATGATGGTGCTGGTTGCGTTCTCTCCCCTACCCAGGTAAGTGGCACAGCAAAATAAGTGCAGAGGGGAGCAGGGGTGTTGGTGACACCCCTCTAAAGGTGTCACAGGGTGCGGTCCACACCTCCCACACACCCCTAGGTGCGCACTGACCTCCTTGTCACCATTACAAGGCAGAAAGCTCCTCTCTCATTCACTTCTCTCCCCCTTTCCTCATTGAAATTACACACACAAGAACAAAATATGACTGAAAGAAAAAGGATAAAGAACCCTTCATGTCCAGCCCCTGTGCTTATATAAGCTATTACCAGCTTATCAATTACTACTTAAGTTGATAAATTGGCCAATTAGAGTTTGCACCACTAAGGCTAATAACCAACCTGTTGTGCTTAGCAGATACACAAGTTTCCTACTGGCAGGGTCATAAGTTATTGACCAGCTAATGTCAGTAAGAAGAAAGGCTCTGCCATGGTGGTTATGACACACTGGTGATTGGCCACTCCCACATCAATTGCATGGTGTTTATTGCTGCTGCTCCTATTTTCTAGTGGTTTAAAGGATTGGTAGTACAGTGTTTATATTATTTAATGACCCTGCCTTTCTTGTTTGGGAAAGGGACCCCAAACATGGGCATACATTACTTTTGGAGACCATGGTTAGCATCTTGTTGATATTTTATGCACATATGTGAGTTCCATTATGGATGTGGATGTAGCTCTTTCATAGTACTGCACTGTAACATCTGTATTCAGTTCACAGTTTTATGAGCAGAGTTCTGCAATTTTCACTGTTGCACTTGCAGCTGCATATACTTGGATGGAGCATACCGTAACTACTCAGTAACTTCAGTGTGCCACTTGATTCACTGAGACTGCAGAGACAGCCATTGTGCATTCTTCTCCATTGCACGATGGGACAATCGGCAGGCATATGGGCAGAGATGCCATCAGCTGCACCATGTCAGTCGGTATTCAGCAGAAGGGTGGTATAGTGTATACCCTCCAACATTTTACAGCAACATCAGAGTATGGTCAGGATGGCAAAGGTTATTAATAAAGAAGAAAAAAAAACAAGCTAGGAGAGGCTGCAGCAGTTTGCTTTTGCCTGAGCCTCCTGGGAAGGGCAAGATTCAAACCCCTCCTCTCCCCCTGCTGAGTTAACTGAGGACTTTATCAGATGTGGCAAATATGGCATCATAACGACACCTAATGATCGCAAAAGGGTGCGCATACCATACAACGTTGTTCTTTCGCAATCATGTCTAGTCAAAAAGCCATTCTATTTTATTGATGGCCCAAACTGTCAATAGATCTCCCCTGGTGCTTTGTTGCCAGCATTGCTGGCATTTGAATCCTTGCACCATTGTGCTCAGTGAATATAGCATCAATTGGAAGAACACTTCCGGGTGAGATCGGGACAGCTGGATAGGGGGCGCTCTTTTTATGAAACCCCCTCCCTGATTTACTTGTAATTTTTAAAGGGTACTTCTGTGCTTGTGTCTACATGTTATGTATTTGTCTTGCTGAACTTTTTGAATTTTCTGCACTCACATCTTCTCATGAGAATCAGCGAGATCTCAACTGCAGAAGTAAACAGAGCTCTGTTCATGCTCCATTTATGCCAGGGATGCCTCATTGCTGCTGCTCAAGGTAGGTCTGGTGTGTGTGTGTGTGTGTCTTTTGCCGGCATAAAAATGCCACAAAATATGCCAGCAAAAGAACATTAATAGGGGGTAATCTGATAAAGTGCTGATTGCCAACTACTTTTGTACTTTGAGCTCAGTTTGCAACAACTGAAGTAAGCTGAAGACAATGGGGAAAGCAAGAGGAGGAAAGAAACTGAGACATTTTGAATGCAACTGGAAAAAATGGGATGACGGAGGATAAATCGGGACTGTCACATTGGGACAGTTGGAGGATACGGTAGTGCAATCATCTTGCAACTACATGAATATAGATTTACCCACCACAAACACAACCTAAGCTCTTATAACTTGCCCAGCCAGCATAGCTCTCTGGAGACTCTTAGGTCTGGAGGAGGGTTTTTTAAAGGGCCAGGACCCTTGGAAGACATCCGCACCTGAGGAAGGGGGTGGTCTTCTTGTGATCTGCTCACCACATGATTGGTTCAGGTGAGCTGGAGGCATGCAAAGGGTCCACCCTGTGCCTCAGTTTCCCTGTTGGAGAAACTAGGGTGTTATCTAGATGGTGAAAAAAATCCTCAAGGAATGTGGGCGGAATACCTTTTCTCTAGGTGAGCTCCCACTGGGATTCGCCATATTCAGAAGGGGTGGGGGCAAAAACTACAAGTATTCCGCAATAACAGCTTTGCCCCTTCACCCTGGTCTTGATTCAGTCGCTGCAAACTGAGTGCAAAGGTCAGACGTAGTTTGGTCTGAGCAGGAAGGAGAGAAGGAGGCAAAGTCTTGCCTTTCCTAAAATAAAAGTCGATATGCCATTCTATTCTGCTTTGGTCAGAGGAAAGAGATCTAGGATTCTTAGTAGACCACAAGATGAACATGAATCAGTAGTGTCATGCGGCAGCTAAAAAAGCCAATGGGATTCTAGGCTTCATCAACAGTATAGTGTCTAGATTGAGGGAAGTAATAGTGTCACTCTCTTCTGCTTTGACCAACATGGAGCTATGGATTCAAACTACAGGAAAAGAGATTCCATCTAAACATTAAGAAGAACTTTGTGGCGGTAAGAGCTGTTCGGAAGTGGAATACACTGCCTCGTAGTGTGGTGGAGTCTCCTTCTTTGGAGGTTTTTAAACAGAGGCTGGATGGCTATCTATCGGGAATGCTTTGATTGTGTATTCCTGCATGGCAGGGGGTCGGACTAGATGGCCCTTGTGGTCTCTTCCAACTCTATGATTCTAAGCTCTGCAAGGTCTGAGTCCAGTTTAAAGGTGAAGAACTGAAAGAGGGTTTAACAGGATGACAGAATCTCACCATCTCCATATCTTCCAGGAAATATGACATTCCAAGCTTGGGAAAGTTACCATTTTTGGACTATAGCCCCCAGAATCCCCCTGGGTGTTGTAGTCCAAAAAAAGTAACTTTCCCTGATTGAACAATAGCCATTTGTTCCAAACCTGAATCTCAATTTATCCGATGCCATACCTGATTTTCATTACAACTCTGGCTTTCTTTTTGGTGATGCACCCATGTACAGACTCACCATCACCCAGAAAGAGAATGACATTTTTTGCTCGGTGGTTCATCGGTGTCAACTTGAGTGCGGATTCCAGGGTCTGCTTGGCTCTTGCATTCCAATAATCTGGGTCTTTCTCTTCCTCTAGAAGCACCAGGCAGAGGAAATAGGTTACCACTTTGTGTGATGCATACTAGAGCTTGGAAACGTTAGGGGGTGTTTGTTTGTTTTGGATTACAACTCCCAAAATCCCCAGCCTGCATAGCCACTGAGCATTAATCCCAAAGTTCCCAACTATGATATGTAACTGACAGAATTTGCTCCCACAAGGTGTGGAAATAGACAAGTGGAGGAGAAATCTACTGTGGAGATCAGCTCTATCCTGTACCAGAAGTCTGTGTCTCCTGTCATCTCCAGCTAGTTGGGGAATGAGGAGCAGGATCAACACTCTTCCATTTATTATTGTAATTATTAATGAAAATATTATTATTCCACCCTTTCACGATGAGATCTCAGAGTGGCAAACTGATAAAACATTATAAACAATTTAAATACCGGTAATTCCAAATTAAAATTGGTAAATAATTGAAACTACGGTAGATAAAAACATTAAATTGCTCAAACAAGTTAAAACAGCTTGAAAGGGCTAAAAGAGTTAAAACCATGCACACTTTGATAAAAAAAAATTTTTTTAAGGCTTTATTATTATGGACTGACTTCTAATAAGATGCCACAGTGGAGGCCTTCTTCTGTGTTCTCCCTTATCATATTGCCTCTATTGGTGGGGCACAGAGGAGAGTCTCCCTTTGTTGTTGTTGTGTGCTTTCAAGTTGTTTCAGACTTATGGTGCCACTAAGGCGAACCTATCATGGGGTTTTCTAGGCAAGGTTGGTTCAGAGGGGGGTTGCCTTTGCCTTCTGCAGCTGAGAGAATGTGACTTTTCCCAGGTCACCCAGTGGGTTTCCATGGCCGAGCGGGGATTCAAACCCTGCTCTCCCAGAGTCCTACTCCAATGCTCAAACCACTACACCATGCTGCTACTAAGTCCACTTTTACTTATGGAGACCTCATGAATGAAAGACCTCCAAATCACTCTATCTTCAGTAGCCCTACTCAGGTCTTGCAGACTCAGGGCAGCCGTAGCTTCCTGGATTGAGTCTGTCCATCTGGAATGGAGTCTTCAGACTTCATCACACTACACTGTTATGGCGCTATTATTCCACTTTAACTGCTATGGCTGTCTCCTGTGGAATCCTGGGATTTGCAGTTTAGGGAGGGGCATTTAGCATTGTCTGCCAGAGAGCTCTTAGGCCTCATTAAACTGCAAACCCCAGGAGGCAGCCATAGCAGTTAAAGTGGAATAATAGTGCCATAACAGTGTAGTGTGATAAAGTCCATCCTCTTTTCCTACTGCCTTCTACCTTCCCAAGCATTATTGTCTTTTCTAATGAGTCCTGTCTTCTCATGATACAGCAGAACCCCCTTATCCGCTGGGGATTGGTTCTAGGGGGGCCGTGGATACTGAAAACCATGAATAACAGCAAACCCCATTGAAAATAATAGGACTTCTGGTTTAAGGAGATTTTCAGACTACACTGTTATAGTGTTACTATTCCACTTTAACTGCTCTGGCTTCCTGCTGTGGAATTCTGAGGTTTGTAGTTTAGTGAGGCCTAAGATCTCTCTGGCTCAGAGTTGTAAATGCCCCTCCCTAAACCGCAAATCCCAGGATTCAAGCGGAGGCAGCCATAGCAAATAAAGTGGAATAGTAACACTATAACAGTGTTATCTGAAAATCTCCTATAATACCATAGAGTTGCCTTGGAGGACCTAGAAAATGGCTAGAGAGGACACATTTCCTAGGAAGGCTCTATGGTAGGTGTGCTGTTTTGTGTCCCGTGGATAACTGAATCAGTGGATAATGAATCAGTGGATACGGGCATCCTACTGTATTTTGTCCAAAGTACAACAGCCTCAGTTTACTCATCTTGGCTTCTAGGGGGAGTTGAGGCTTGGCAGATCCCAGTCCATGAGCAGAGATATAGAGGAGCTAAAGAGAGTGACTTCCCCGGCACTGGTTGAATCCCCTCCATCTTCCACTCTCTGCCTGGGTGAGGATGGTGAGCAACAGGTGAAGTGGTTACTCATCTGGATGGCAGCATGAGATGCTGTTTCTGTCCCTTTGCACACAAGTCACTGTCCCATATGTGTGAGGCATTGCTTCTAAAGAAAATGGATTCTTTCAAGGCCACTGTGAAGAGTTTCCCGGTTAACATACCCACCAACATTTCACAGATGAAAACTGGAACACTTAGAATCATAGAATCATAGAGTTGGAAGAAACCACAAGGGCCATCCAGTCCAACCCCCTGCCATGCAGGAAATCATGATCAAAGCATCCCTGACAGATGGCCATCCAGCCTCTCCAAGGAAGGAGACCCCACCACGCTCCGAGGAAGTGTGTTCCACTGCTGAACAGCTCTTACTGTCAGAAAGTCCTCCTAATGTTGAGGTAGAATCTCTGTTCCTGGAGCTTGCATCCATTGTTCCGTGTTCCAGTCTCTGGAGCAGCAGAAAACAAGCTTGCTCCATCCTCAATGTGACACCCCTTCAAATACTTAAACAGGGCTATCATATCGCCCCTTAACCATCTTTTTTTCCAGGCTAAACATACCCAGCTCCCTAAGTCTTCCCTCATAAGGCATGGTTTCCAGACCTTTCACCATTTTAGTGAAACGCAAACTCAGATAGCAAAAGAACAGACCAGCTAAGAGACGTTGCAGCAGTTTGCTTTTGCTTGAGTCTACAGGAAAAGGATGGTTGTAAAAGCTGGACAGTGAAGAAAGCTGATAGGAAGAGAATCAACTCATTTGAAATGTGGTGCTGGAGACCATTTTCAGATGGCTAAAATCAGCCTCTTGCCACGCAAGCAGCCTCCGGAGCAGTAACGAGGCTGCTGCGCGGCAAGGGTCCATTTTAGACGATGCCGTTTCTCTCTCAGTGTCGTCCGTGACTCTTGCGGCCAGCATTGGAGGCGGCTGCGCTGTTTTTTACTCACGGAAGTTGTCAGTGAGTAAAAAACAGCGCGGCCACCTCCAATGCTGGCTGCAAGAGTCACGGACGACTCTGAGAGAGAAATGGCGTCGTCCAAAATGGACCCTTGCCGCGCAGCAGCCTCATTACTGCTCCGGAGGCTGCTTGCGCAGCAAGAGGCTGATTTCAGCCGTCTGAAAATCTCCCATGTAGTTTATTCAATAGGGTGTTAAGAGATAGACTATGGCCTTTTAGGTGGTAGGCTGGAACCAACTGTCTGGTTTTAGTGTTAGTTTTATTTTGTGTGTAGTGTGTATTTAGGTAATGTATTTTGCATTAGGGGTGGAGGGGACTTTATTGTAACTGTAGTTTTGTTGTGTGCGTGGTTTTTTTTAGTTATTGTTTGTTTTTTCCCCATATCTGTTGTTTTTTTAGATTGTAAAACTAGAGATTTAATGAAAAGATTTATTTAAAAGGTTGGGGAGAAATGTGGTGCTGGAGAAGAGTTCTACAAATCCCGTGGACTGCTATGAAGACAAATAAATGGGTCCTAGAGCAAATCAGGCCTGAACTCTTCCTAGAAGCCAAGATGTCTAAACGGAGGCGGATGTACTTTGGACATACAATGAGAAAACATGACTCACTAGAAAAGACAATAATGCTTCAGAAAGTGTAGGAAAAGAGGAAGACCGCATTCCAGATGTTGGACGCAATCAAGTAAAACACAGCCCTGAGTCTGCAAGACCTGAGCAGGGTTGTTAAGAGGGTGACTTGGAGGTCTCTTGTTCATGGGGTCGCCATATGTCGAAGTGGACTTGACAGCCATTGATAACAACAAGGAAGGGCAAGATTCCATGACCTCTTCTTCGCTCCCCTTTGCTGAGTAGATTGCATACAAATGCCTTTTGGAGGAGTAGAGAAAAACTGGGACATTTTAAAAGCAGTTGAAAAACTGGGATGATGTCATATTGATTGAGATTGTCCCTGTCAAATCAAGATAATTGGAGGGTATTGATCAAGACCTGCTGAACAGACAAGATGTCTAAGAGTAGCAAGCCAGTCGCAGCTGCTTGGTTGTGGCAAGCCTCCACATACAGAGGCAGTATACCAGATTCTGGAATCCCACAAGAAAAAAAGCTCCCGTCACTTTCTGTTTGTGAATCTCCCAGGTGTATTTGAATACCTACATTTGGAGGTGTTTTTAAAAATTGGGGTGCAGCAGGCTGAATCCAGTCGAGCAGTTCTTACATCTTGAAACATAGTAAGAAAGATCTAGGCTGCTTGGTGGAAGATGGGGGTTGTAGTCTAACACACCTGGAAGGCTGTGGAGGCTGGGCAACATCAGAGCTTGACCCTGTTGGACTACATTTCCCAGGAAACCCCAGCCAACACAGAGGCGGCTTTTCCCAAGCTTCCTGTGCAGCTATAGTATGTGGATTTACAAAGCAATCCAATTTGAAGCTGGGTTATTTATCATGTTTTCTGTTCAGATTCAGAACTGCTGGGCTTAGGGGATTCTGAAGTTGCTCCATTTGCCAACCTTTACTTCCATATCAAAGTCTCATTCCCAAACCCATTTCCCTACCTCCACAGAGTCTGTGATGATGGAGACCTTTTTATCAGCATGGCTGTATTGGGAGGAGCAGAAGTGAGTCACAAAATCCATGAGTCAACAAGAGATCCAAAGGTGACACCAGGTCATGGTGGGGTGGGGGGCAAAGGCCAGTTTGGCTCTAGCCAGAGCTGCCTTCAGTACAGTTCCCACAATCTGGCCGTGCTAATTAATCAGCCATTAATCAAAGACCTACCTTTAAACAGTCCAAGGCTTCCTACTCAAGGAAGGTGCAGAGCAGGTGGAAAAACCAAACAAGGAGGGCTTCAGTCACTGATAGAGGAACCCGTATGTTCCTCTATAACATGCGGGCTATGTATGTTACATAACCCATAACATATGGGGAAGAACAAGTCCTTGACTGCAGGCTTGCAATCTTTTTTTTTTAATTACTATTTTTTCATTTATTTATTTTTTGCTTAATATCAGGACTTAAGGAAGCTCAATACATGATTTTAAAACCCCACACACAGATTAGGAACACTGAGGCTGGAATCTGGTTGTTATCCTACCCATGTGTAAGCAAAAGGTGGTTGTACTTTTTTGGCCATTGCACGAAGGATGGATTCAGTTCATGGTAAGTGGAATTACACAAGTGTCATTGTTTCATGGGGCCTCAATCCTCTTCTTGGTCTAGATTAGAGCCTCTGATAAAAAGGGACGACTCTAGCTGGGACTTACCGAGAGGATCCTAGCCATGTAGTTGCACATTCTTGCCTGGTGCCTAACTGCTCCTCAGTGCCTTCAGTGTACCACTTAATTCCCTGGAGTTGCAGAAATGGCCGCAATGGATGTCCCATTGCACAAGAGGACAAGAAGCAAGTACAATTGTCTCTCCACATTCATGGGGGTTAGGGACCCTGGACCCCCATGAAAGTGGAAAAACCACAAATATCTTTAGCCCCCAACTGTATTTAACACCAAAAAAAGTTTGATCCACAGATTCAACCCACTGCGGATGGCTTCAAGGTCATGGGGTTCTTTCACAAGGCAGTCTCTCTCCATTTCATGAGGCTATTAAAAATGGCATAGGGCAATAACAATTTTATTTCTATACCACTTATCAGTGCCAAAGCACTCCCTAAGTGGTTTACAACGGGTTAGCTAATTGCCCCAAACAAGCTGGGTACTCGTTTTACCAACCTACACAAGGATGGAAGGCTGAGTGAACCCTTGGAGTCCTTGGGATTGAATTTACAATGTTGTGGCTGAAGTACCGACATTTAACCACTGTGCACACCAGGGCAGCCGTGGAAGTGGCAGTAAATAATCTGCAAATAATCAAATCTGCAAAAGTTAAACCCACAAATGTTGAGGGCCAACTGTACATAGCAGACACAACGCACTGCACAATGTCAGTATCTAGCAAAAGGATGGTGTAGCACAACCCATGTGTGGCTGTAGATTTCCACTATATAAGTATAAGGTAGGATATCCCGGATAGTAAATAATAATATTAAAATACAATTTAACAGATGATCATGCTAAAACACACACACACACACACACACACTAAGTTTAAGAACCATTTTAAACCACATGCAGGAGGAGGAAAAATAAGCAGTACCCCCCCTTCCCATTACATACCCTCGAACTGCCCCAATTTGGCCAGAACAGCCCCAATTAATCCTCAGTCCTCCCATTTTTTGAGCTGCTTTTAAAGTGTCCTGGTTTCTCTTTCCTCCTCCTGCTTTCCCCCTTTGTCCTTGGCTTACTTCAGTTCTTGCAAACTGAGTATGAAGCACAAAAGTAGTTGGTGTGCCATTAACTCAACAGGATGGAGAAAAGGCAGCAGAGTTTTGCCCTTTCCTGGAAGCTGAGGCAAAAAGCAAACTGCTAAAACCTTTCCTAGCTTGTTTCTTTTCTTTCTTATCAATAACATTTGCCACTCTGACCATATTTTGATGTTGCTTGGCCACATGTGGCCCAGTTGTCATCTATGAAATGTTGGAGGGCATGTTGGAGCACTACATAGTTGTCCCTTCATATTCGCTGGGATTTGGTTCCAGGACCCCCCCCCCATGGATACCAAAATCCGTGAATACTCATGTCCCATTATATGCAATGGCACAGCAAAATGGTGTCCCTTATATAAGATGGCAAAATCAGGTTTGCTTTTTGGATTATTATTTTTTAAAGAATATTTTCAAGCCATGAATACTTAAATTCATGGATACGGAAGGACAACTGTAGTTCCCCTTTCACAGCCATGGCTGCCTTCTAGGGATTGCTGGGGTTTGCAGTTTGGGGAGGGATTTAGAATCCTCTGGTAGAAAAAGCTCCAGCCAAGCATTCCAGGCTGCTCCTGGGCTCTGGAAATCCCTGAAGAAGCTGGATTGGGTCCTTGCGTGGTGTCCTTACTGGAGCAGATGAAGATGTTCTTATTTCGACAAGCCTTTGGAAACCGACTGTTTAAGGTGAAAGAGCTTTCAGTTGTCATACTGCATTGCACTTACTGCTTGGCTTTCAGTGGGCATGTTTTTAATTGCTATTAATTAATTGATAATTCAATTGAGACACGTCAACCCTCACATCCATGGGTTTGGTATCCACGGTCTCACTTATTCATGTCCGGAAAAAATATGTTATCTCTAGACATTTCTATGCCCTCTAATGTGATTCTGTGGACAACCTCTGGTGTTCATTTCATTGCAAATAATAGGGTTCCCTATTATCCATGGTTTCAGGTATCCATGGGTGGTCTTGGAACATATTCCCTGCAGATACAGGGGTCAAGCTGTACTTTAATTTTTATATGTTTTGACTAATGTGAATTTATATCTGTTTTAATTTTGCAAGATGCCTCAAATCTTAGTTTCAAAGAAAGCTGAGAAATAATAAATAAATAAATGATGGACCATTGTAAGCTACCCTGAGATCTTTAGATATAGGCCAGGATATAAATATTTCAAACAAACAAACCCAAGTACCTCACCAACTACAAATACAGGGATTCCCTGATACTGTAATTAAAGTGGCATGAAACTGCAATAACTATGGAGTATAGATATCTCTCTTATCATCCGATCTAAAACCATGAATCCCTGTTCTTCATCTTGCAACTCCCTCAAATCTTGCTCTTTTGCCTGTAAACAGGACCACACTTTCTTTTTGTATTATTACATTGGTTTCCATTCTCTTCAGGATCCTTGTTTAAAATCTTGCTTCTTTCTTTTAGATGCTTTTGCTTTGATTGTGACTTTGTAAAAACTCATTTTAGAGCCCTGCTGCCTCAAATTAGTTCCTAGGAGCATACCTGCCTTCATGGATGAAAACTGAGACATGTGGCTAAGCAACCTCAGAGTGGGGTCAAGATGGCAAAAATTATTAATGAGGAAGAAAACACAAGCTAGAAAAGGCTGCCACATTTTGCTTTTGCCTACAGTGCTGACCCTTCCTCTCCCTCCTGCTGAGTTAACTGTGTGCAAATTACTTTGGAATGTTGAACCCAGTTTCTAGCAACTGAAGTAAGCTGTAGACAAAGGAGGGGGGGAATGGAAGGAAGAAAGAGAAACTCGGGCATTTTAAAAGCAGCTTAAAAAGTGGGAGGACAGAGGATTAATCAGGACCGTCCCAGCCAAATCGTGAGAGTTGGAGGGTATGCAGGCAATGCCCTTTGTCTCACACCTTTCTGTTCATCCTCTCTGGAATCACCATATCTTTGGAACTCCTTGCCACCAGATATTTGCATGTGCCAGAACCTTCAAGCTGCTGATCAAGGCCTATCTCTGTGCCCAGGTTCACTTAGATCTTGCTTAATCTTGCAGATAAATATTAGCTTTTGATTAGATCAGTCAGGGAGCTGTGCTTGGGGCTAGTGTGGCCCAAGGCTTGGTAGCAGAGCACACGCCTTTCTTTGTGTGCACCTTAAATTATTAAAACCAATGCTCAGTTTAAGGAGGAAAGGATGGGTGGGCCTTCATGAAAGTCCACCTATCCCAATCCCCCAATTTTAATTAAATCATAACCCTTCCCTACTCCAATTAGCCTTTTCAAAAACTGTAGCTTGGGAAGAAAGTTCATGTAATTCAAACACACTAGGTGATGATGATGATATTTATTTATTTATTTTTATTTTAGGTATTTATACCCCGCTCTTCAGCCACAAAGGCTCTCAGAGTGGCTTACAAATTGTTAAGCAACAACACCTACACATCTACACCACTTTTATGGCACACGCTAGGCGCTCACCAAGCTGTTTCCAATGTGTGTTAGCTAATTGCCCCCACAAGCCGGGTACTCATTTTACCAACCTACAAAAGGATGGAAGGCTGAGTGAGCCTTGGAGCCCGCTGGAATCGAACTTGCAATGTGGTGGCTTGCAGTACTGGCATTTAACCACTATGCCACCAGGGCTCCCTGATATTAATGTTGTATAGATAGTTCCTTTCCCCCAAAACACAGGTCTCAAGGTGGCTTTCAAACTGAAACGAAATATTGTTTAAAAAACATGCAAATGATCAACATTAGAATTATGTTATGATCAAAACATAACTGCTTTTTCAACTTTAATTGTGCAGATTTTTTCAACTGTTTTAAACACGCACACACACACACACACAATTTAAAAATTATTTTAAAAGCAGTTGAAAAAATCTGCATGATTAAAACAGGGGTCTTCAGTTTAAGGAGGGATATTTAGAATTCTCAGCCAGAGAGCTCTAGTGCCCCACAAAACTACAGATCCCAAGATTCCATAGTATGGAGCCAAAGTTGAAGTAGACTCATAGCGCTGTCATTGCAGGAAGTGAAAGGGCTCTTGATCAGCGTTTTATGTCACCTATTCAGTTGTGATAACAGGCAGCCAATTTTAAAAAGAAAGGAACACCCATTGGGAGTCTACTGTTCCCTGAAATCAAGAGATGGGAAAGTCCAGACTATGCACTGCTTGTGGCCACTCATCATTGTGGCCTATGAAGCCCCCCACCAGTTACCCAAAGCCCCCCAACTTCTAAGGCTTAAACAGTGCATACATTCTAAATGAGAAGCACTGCACAGATGGGACAATCCCACCCACTGCAGAACTTCCTGATGGTAAGAGCTTTTGACAGTGGAATGTGCTGCCTGGAGTCTCCTTCCTTGGAGGTTTTTAAACAGAGGCTGGATGGCCATATGTTAGGAGTGCTTTGATTGTGTATTCCTGCATGGCAGGGGGCTGGACTGGATGGCCCTCGTGGTCTCTTCCAACTCTATGATTCTATGCAGCTTGTTCCTCGGTTGGTATTCACAACCTGGGGCCAGAGCTCAGAAAAGGTACCTTCTTTGACTACAGCTCCCAGAACCCCCCAGTGGCTGTACTAGTTGGGGAATGCTGGGAGCTGTAGTCCCCCAAAAGTAACATTTCTGAGTTGTGCACCAGGTGGGAATTATCCCTTTGCTACACTTCTTAGGATGCCTGGAATCACTCTGTGGTGAAATGCATTGGGCCATTTTGAGCACTCATTTCTTGGCTTTCTTTAATCTCCTTCACAGAGCACTGTCATGAGACAAGTGTATTTTGTTATTTGGTTGATTGTTGTAGTCAATTATCTCTCACCATTCTAGGCAGAAATCCTCATGGACAGCTGAAAATAGGAAATGCACACTTAATGCAGTATTTAGTCCCCAACTGTTAAAACACAACAGGATCAGATGTACCAAACTGGCAGAAATTTTTAAAGCTTGAATTATTTGTGGCAGAAGATGGTTCTTGGAAAAACAATTTGCAAGTTTCCACTATGATATCATGTACTGTTCTAGGAAACAGAAGCCAGTTCCTTGAAGATAGGAAAGGTGCATGTGCTGTCTAAGCTGTCTGGTTTTCTGAAACATTTGGAAAGGCAAAAAGCAGAAGCCTAGATACCCACTATGGTGCCGAGACTAGATCAGTCTGAATAGAATCATAGAATCGTAGAATTGCAGAGTTGGAAGAGACCACAAGGGCCATCCAGTCCAACCCCCTGCCACGCAGGAAATCTTGATCAAAGCATCCCCGACAGATGGCCATCCAGCCTCTGTTTAAAGACCTCCAAGGAAGGAGACCCCACCACACTCCGAGGGAGTGTGTTCCACTGCCGAACAGCTCTGTCAAAAAGTTCCTCCTCATGTTGAGGTGGAATCTCTGTTCCTGGAGCTTGCACCCATTGCTAGATCAGCCCTCTCCAACCTGGTGATCTACAGTTGGATGAGAAGACCCATCATCCACAGCCATACTTACTGTGGTGAATGGGCTAAAAGTCTGATACATTTCAAGGGCACTTGGTTTGGGAAAGTTTTCATCCTACAGAAAACCCTAGAATACAGATAACCCCAGAATATAGAAAAAAATCCTTTTTAAAACTAATTCTCCTCCCCCATTGTTGTGTGTGAAAAGCTCATTGCAACTGCTCCTTGCATTGCTGGGGATTAAACAAGTGGTTTCTTGCCCACCTTGCCCCCAATAACTATGGATTTCCTGGCCTAGCAGTGGGCTATACTAGATGACCCCTGGGAATCCCTTCTACATTATGATTATTTATTATTATGGATGGCCCTTGTGGTCTCTTCTAACTCTACAATTCTATGATTCTATTATTATTATTATTATTATTATTATTATTATTATTTGCTACTGCTGCTGCTATTACTACTACTAATGTATATCCCACCTTTACCCCAATAACAGGATTTGAGGTAGCTTACAAATTATTAAAAGCAGTACAGATTAAAAACCATACAAAAACATCAGCAAAAAAAAATACTATTTTAAAAACATCTCACTAGACTCTGTTACCCATTACACCAATAAACTGACCTTGCTCTTCTTTGTTTCATCATATTTCAAATATGCCTTTGTCTTATTACCTCCCCAGTGACAAGTTACATGCAACTAAAGTTACTCGTAACTTGTTCCTTCCAAACTCTGCAGGGAAATAAACATCAGGGCTCTCATCAGCTCAAGCACTGGCAGGCTAGGATGATGTGGGTCTCCATGTGAACCATGACAACAAAGTGCTGCAAAGTTCACAATAGCAATTTTTTGAAAAAGAGTTTATTGAATGAACTATAAGAGAGGTCAGGAATGAAGCTGCTTCTGAATTACGCTTGTATCCTACCAATTAAAACTTTTTGTATTTAGTATTCAGTAATTCATAATTCTGTGTTTAGTACTTTGTGGATTTCGCTTTGTTTAAACCCGCCTTGGGTCACACTTGTGCAACATCACTCTCCTTTTCTTCTTGGGTCTCATTCAATATACATATTTTGCTTTTGCCGTTTAAATTTGCGCTTGCGTGTTCTGGAGCACTCTTTGTGATAATTTATACAGCAGCAGGCTCTCTGACTGTGTGTCCAGATGTGAAGCAAAATTTATCTGTCTCTCACATGGGTGCATCCACACTAAACTGTTTACAGTTCAATACCACTTTAAGAGCCATGGCTCCATCCTATGGAATCCTGAGATTTGCAGTTTGGTTGAAGTACTTAGATTTCTCTGCTGTAGTTCAGGGAAGGGCTCTGGGGCTCTCTAGCAGGAATTAGCAGAGAATCCTAAATCCTTTCCCAAACTACACATTCCAACACTCCATAGGATTGAGTCTTGGCAGTTATAGAGGGACCAAAGTGATGTAAATGTACAATGTGGATACACCCAGCTGTTTCTGAAAATAAAACCCAACCAGCTCTTCCAGAAACAAACCAGAAGCAATTTGGGTCCAAAGCCTTTTCCTTCCCCATGCCATGTAATAACAAGTTTGTTTCTCACCTATGGAGGCAGCAGAGAGATGGATGCAAAGGAGCCACAGAAATCCACGGATCCCCAGCGTGGCCGGTGGCTTCATCTCCCAGCCAAGCCCAGGAGGGAGTCCCTGTGCCAAACTGGAGCTTCTCTGAAAGAGAGAGGCTGGGGCACTTGCTTGCTTCTTATGCTCCTCCTTTCACCTTTGGACCTGAAGGCATGTGGCTGAGTGGGTCAGTGGGATGGGAAAGGAAACAAGGGTGAAGCCCTGCCCTTGCTCCCCCCCTCCTGATTCTGGAAGAATGAATGATAACAACATTCCCAACCATCATTTCATCACAGTGTTTTCAGATTACATTCAGGAGATGTGTTTTCTTTACCCTCAGAATCAACGGGGGTTTTTTGTTCTTGTTTTTGTCTTTTGCAAGATTCCCAGACAACCTCTTTCCAACCTCACCATCTGCTGGAAATCAAAAGCCACAGCCCTGCGATGGGGGACATTCAATTTCACCTGCAGCCACCTGAAAAGACAGAGGGAGAAGTCTTGCTTTGGCTTGACCTGGCTTGGAAGAGGGTTGGCATACTCAGAAGATGCCTTGCAGCACTCACAAATGTCTTCTCAGCTCTTGCCACTGAAGTCAGTGGAGATGTCACTTTGCAGAACCAGCAAAAGAGGAAATCAGCCTGCTTCCTTCCATAAAACTTGTTAGAGCTGGTCTAGAGGACAACTAGAAGTCCTCTTCCTCCTGTTGCTGAAAGGTGCCTTAGTTTGCTTAAAAATACAAATAAAAGGTGATTGCAACATGGTCCTCTCCTTGGTATGTCAAAACATCCCAACGGGGTCCTGAAAAGATGGACAAATGCTTCTGAGTGACACAAGGCAAGTTAGATTCAGACAAGCCCAATGACACAGGGGGTGAAGAAGGCCAGCTCTCCCCATTGCCTTGGGTGATCAAGGCTGAGATAAGTGCATCAAGCTTGTGTGGGGTAAATCCACATTTCCGTAGTTACGAGGCGGTTGCGCTACACTACCCTTCCGATGAATATCAACACCGAGTGAACAACATTGTGCAACAGACTGTCTCTGCAAATATACCTGTTTCTTGTCTTGTGCAATGGGAGGTGCCCAGTGCCTGTTTCTGCAACCCCAATGAATCAAGGGGTCCCTGAAGGCACTAGTAAATCATTACACACAATCCAACAATGTGCAACTGCACAGCTGGAATTCTGTGGGTTAATCTCAACTAAAGTAGACCCACCCAATCAATTGTCAACATGCAGGTATCCCCAGTTTTTTCAGTGTCTCTTGTCTAGTCAGGACTAACAACAGTGAAATGGGTATACTGTGGAATCACAGAATCATAGAGTTGGAAGAGACCACAAGGGTCATCTAGTCCAACCCCCTGCCATGAAGGAATACACAACCGAAGCATTGCCGATAGACGGCCATCCAGCCTCAGTTTAAAAGCCTCCAAAGGAGACTGCACCACACTCCCAGGCAGCACATTCCACTGCTGAACAACTCTTACTGTCAGGAAGTTCTTCCTAATGTTTAGGGGGGGTTGCTTTTCCTGTAGTTTGAGTCCATTGCTCCATGTCCTTGTCTCTGGAGCAACAGAAAACAAGCTCACTCCATCCTCAGTACATGTGGATCTCCTGTTAACATATCCTACACCCCCGCCCCACAAGATGTCATAACTGTACTTATTAGACACTTTTCAGGGTCACACTGACCAGACATTGAAGGTCAAAATGACTTAAAATGTATCCAGGATCATAATGATGGGAAACCTCAGCTAAGATTATGCAGAAAACCCCAGCCGTTAATGGGTCTATGCTAATCCTCTTTCCCAGCTCAAGGCTCTGTAAGACATAATTCAATCATGCAATCAGTGACCATCCCTCAATCCATGCCCTGCAGAAATCTTTCCTATACACCCCACCTGTCTAAACATTACACAGTTGTCTCAAGTCCCTTCAATGTTTTGTCACTCTGGAGCTAACACAATCAACCAGTTTCAGCCCCTTTATTCCATGGGAAAGCCATCCAGGCTTTGTCATCACCAGCAAACCTCTTCAGGGTATGAAACAGGTTATAAATATCCTAACTCTGACCCTAGCCAAGTGTGCCCCACATAGGATATGTCATTTTCTTTCTTGGCATGCCTCAGATTGGATTTCCCTGTGCCACCTTCAGATGCTGTCTGAGCCTCTCCACCACACGGATCTCTTCCTCTGAGACTGGTAACTATCACCCTTCCTTCCTGGACTTCTCTCTATCCAACCTTTCCTGCCTTATTCTGCAGGATTCCCTGAAGTTACCCTCCTCTTACATGCCTCCTGTTTGAGCTATAATTCCCCAAATCTAAAGGAGACACTGGCAGTGTGGGTTCAACTCTAATATTCCCACCCCCACGTCTTAGGGTAACACTCCTCTTATGAAACCAGGAACAGAATACAAGGTCTGTCTATTAAAAAACGAGACTGATACAATAACCCATCTTTATTTATATGTGTTACAATTCTATGCTTGTCTCCTTCAATATACTCCTTGTTCATACTCACACACTGATGCGGTCTTGTTTTCCATTGGTCGAAGGCGTGGAGCAGATCAGTTTCTGTCAGCTGTTTCAACACACCTGCCATTTTCTTCTTTACTGCATCAATTGACTCAAAACATGCTCCTTTAAGCTCCAATTTCACTTTAGGGAAAAGAAAAAAGTTGCATGGTGCCAAATCTGGGGAATATGGAGGATGTTCAAGTGTAATGATGTGTTTATTGGCCAAAACTGCTTCACAGAAAGTGCTGTGTGAGCAGGCGCATTGTCTTGATGATGAATGAAACCATTTCCCCACAGTTCTGGCCTCTTTCTCTCAGCTTTCTCAAAAACTTCCTTATAATAATGCTAATTCACTGTTCTGCCTTCTGGAACCCATTCTGCCAAAATTATGCCCTTGATGTCAAAAAACATCAATGAGCATTGCTTTGAACGCGGACTTGCTTTGACGTGCTTTTTTCATTCTTGGTGACAATGGTGTTTTCCAGTGCGCTGACTGTTGTTTTGTCTCAGGATTATACTGGAAGGTTTCATCACAAGTGATGATTTTTTGGAAAAGATCTGGGTCAACCTCAAGTTGCTGCAGAATGTCATATTGCTCGACTTTTAAACTCCACATTTTTCTGGCACACAACAGACAACACAGCTGCTTTAAATAATGACTGATAATTAACTGAACAGTGGAGAGTGCTGATGTTTGTCATGAAGGTTCAGACATGTTCCAGGTCACCACTCAAGAGTTCACAATCAGTTCTCCCTAATTTGTCTGAAAGGTAGAAACACAGTCTCGTTATTTAATAATCAGACCTCGTATGTCTAAGGGAATATGTTCCACCAAGAGGAATCCAGTCCAGGTAGCAGGCAATGGGAACTGCAAACTCTAACTGTCCCAATTTGGCAAGGACAGTTCCTATTAATCCTCTGACATCCCACTTTTTCAGCTGCTTTGAAAGCATCCCAGTTTCTCTCCTCTGTCCACTTCCCCCCCTTTGTCTTCAGCTTGTTTCAATTACTGTAAACTGAGTTCAAAGTGCAACAGGCACTTGCACTCCATTAACTCAACAGGGGGGAGAGGAAATTAGGTCCTATTTGTCCATCTAGCTCAGTACTGTCAGCTCTGTAGGCCAAAGTCTGGAAAAAGGTAAATGGCAACTCCCAAAATTTCCCAAACAACATGGCCACCAAAAATAATACTTTCAGGTTCGGAAGTAGACAACACTGGGTTAGATGGATGAATCTGGCATAAAGCAGCTTTCTGCGCATGGGTCTTGTAACCATCGCTCTGATTGTGGTGAGATGGTAAATCTGTTCTCGGTATTAGTCCAGATTTTAAAGGGGCTATTCAAAGTGCTTAACCCTGACCCTACAAATTGGTCTGACACCTCGGATCATTCCCTTAATGTTTGGACTGAAGTCCAAAGTGGACTCACTACTCCACCAGTGTAGAAGCCAGCAGCTGACAATAAGCTGGCCCCACACTTGCCCAGCCCTTCCCCTGGGAAAAATGAAATGGCAGCATCCTCCCCCAGCCCTGCCCAGCCCACTATGCTTTGTGGACCTTGGCTGATAGTGAAGCTGTTCCTTGACATTTACAGACACTGGAAAGTTCATATACGTTGAGCTTTCTCATAACTGCAGCCCACCTTATCAGTCCATGAAAGCTTATGGCAAATAAAATGAGTTCGCTTTTTATGGTGCCACTAGATGGGAACCCACAGGTTGAGAACCACTTGACGGATAAACTAACAGGGTGGTTGTCTATACAGCGTAAACACTCCTCATAGAATTCAAGGAGAATATGAGTTGTCTTAATGAGGTCCCACATCAATCCACTGTATTCAGAAGGAGGAGGGCCAAAAACTCCAAATACTCCGCAGGAAATTCCTTTGTGGCTTTTTCCTGCTTGTTGAGCCAACCCATTCACTTTGATGCACATTCCCAATAAGAGCAGAAGTAGAAAGCTGATTGGTCAGACGTGCGCAGGGGGTGGAGCTTGCTAGCAAGGCAAGCTCCTGAACCGCCATGTTGATTGTTGCCATAGCGATAGTGCACTGAGGCAACAAAACAGCCTTTTAGCCTTTTTTTCCTGTTTATTTAAGTGGAATATCGCACTTTTGCATCCTGGATATGCTTTTTTTTTTAACTGTTCAGCAGCAGCAACTGGTGGGAATAAAAAACCAAGTAATTCACTTACATCTGCCATCCTGATTCGCAGGCATGCCCATTTGAACAACGAACACAGATAACTTCACAAGCCTGCGATCTTGCAAAAAAATCATTGAGACAAATGAAAGCTGCTGCGAATTGCGTTAGTGCACATCAATCCATATTTTATAGCCTCATATAGACAAGCCCAGGGTTTTGTTGTGATCTGCCTTCAAGTCAACTCCAACTTATGGCAACCCTCTTCTCAGATTTTCTTGGCAAGATTTATTCACAGGAGGTTTTGCCGTTGCTTTCCTCTGAGGCTGAGAGAGTGTGACTGGCCCAAAAGCACCCAGCAATTTTCCATGGTGGAGGGAGGATTCGAACCCTGGTGTCCCAGAGTCCTAGTCCAGCCCTTGGACCACTACACCACACTGGTTCAAACGGGATTTTACTCTTTGAAGAAGCAGCAGCTCATAGGAAGCTTATAATCAGAGTGGGGACAGTGGTAAGGAACCCCTAAGCAGCGGGCTTGCTAGTCCTTCCTTTGAATTATAGTTTACAGCATCAGAGGCTGCAGCAGTCTGTTTTTGCCTGATCCTACTGGGAAGGGCAAAATTCTGTCTACTCCTCTCGTCTCGCTCCTCCTGATTTAGTTGAGTGCAAACTCTTTTTACACTTTGAACTCAGTTTGCAGCAAATGAAGTAGGCTGAGGACAATTGGGGGAAGTGGGAAGAGGACAGGGAGAAATTGGGACATTTTAAAAATAACTGAAAAAATAGGACAACAGAGGATTAATCGGCCTGTCCCTGTCAAATTGGGACAGTTGGAGGGGATGATCTCTATGACCCCTAGAGAACATGGGGGGGGGTTGACTTTTTTTTTTTTTTTTTTTTGGAGGGGAGGGATGCAGCAGGGCAGGCATTACCATCCAACTTCACCTTGGGAGCAAATGCAGCCCCTTGGCTTATGGGATCTCCTGTGTTGTGATTATTTTTGCTGGACCCCTGAGCCTTTGGACTCTGGTGCAAACAACATATACTGTACTGTCAAATGAAAGCATTCTCATGTGAGGTCTCTCGCTTGAGTCCCAGAAATGAGCAACTGTCCATCTGCACAAAATCCCTCTGGTTAACCAAAAACTCCCTCCTTTCACCTCAAGTCAACCAATTTCCTTCTCTTGCTATAGCTTTGGGCTAACAGAGGAATTTGCTCCTCTGGCATTGATTACTCAGATGCAGATTTTGCGCTCTATTTATGCTCCATGGCCTCTTCACTCTGCGGTGTAGATTGTCCATAGCTATCACTCTTGTCTACCCAAACCCCTTCTTTTTCTTAATAAGGACATTACCTGACAGTCTGCTATCTTAAAGGGATGGTAAGACTGTTTACTGGCCTAAATACTCCAAAGGCACCAGATCCCATCTGATCTTGGAAGCTAAGCAGAGCCAGCCCTGGTTAATATTTGGATGGGAGGCCACCAGCAAATACCAGGTGCTTTAGGCTATATTTCAGAGGAAGGAACAGGCAAAACCACCTCTGAGAATTCCTTGCCTAAAACAACCCTATGGAATTCATGGGGTTGCCATAAGTCGACAGACAACTTGAAGGCACACACACACACACACACAGAGGCTCTAAATACCCTAAAGGCATCAGATCCTGTGTGAACTTCCAAGGCATGGGGAAAGGTGCCCTTTTGGACTGCCACTCCCAGAATTCTGGGAGTGCCAGTCCAAAAATAAGAACCTTCCCCAAGTCCAGAAGGACTGCCAAGGAATCCCAGGTGCTACAGACTATATTTCAGAGGAAGGAACTGTCAAAACCACCTTTGAATATTCCTTGCCTAGGAAAACAAGTTGAAATTCATGGGGTCACCATACATCAACAGGCAACTTGAAGGTGTGTGCACACACAAGACTTGTTGCATTCTAATGTCAGCTCAAAGGATAGAATCATAGAATCATAGAGCTGGAAGAGACCACAAGGGCCATCTAGTCCAACCCCCTGCCATGCAGGAATACCCAATCAAAGCACTCCCGACAGATGGGCATCCAGCCTCTGCTTAACAACCTCCAAAGAAGGAGACTCCACCAGACTTCCAGGCAGTGCAACCCACTGCCGAACAGCTCTTACTGTCAGGAAGTTCTTCCTAATATTTAGATGGAATCTCTTTTTCTGTAATTTGAGTCCTTTGCCCCATGTCCTACTCTCTGGAACAGCAGAAAACAAGCTTGCTCCATCCTCAGTATGACATCCCTTCAAATATCCTTCTCTTCTCTGGGCTAAACATACCCAGTTCCCTAAGCTGCTCCTCATAGGGTATGGCTTCCACATAGTAGCTATGAGATACTGGATGTTAATTTTGACTCCCCCATCCCACCCGCAAGTTGCCACAGCAAACAATGTTATCCTTAGACAAGCTGGGCACATGATGTGACAAAGTTGCTGAAGCTAAGCAAGTCCTTGGGCCTGGACAGGGCAGAGACTCCTCAGGTGACGCTTATAGGCTAGAAAGAATTTAAAAAATATTCCTCTAAGTCAGCAAGCAAGTCACGAGATTTTGACTGTTTGTGGTCTGCAAAGCCAGCTAATGTGTCCTGACAGAAATCTCCCATCTGCTGACACCTTTCTGCAGAGGACAATGTAGGATATAATTGATGACATCTTCAATTATCTTAGGCTGCAAATGCTCCACTGGCATTCTCAGATCAGGATATCCAGATATACAGCTGGCAGGTGTGGAAAACACAGTTGTGTAGAAGCATGGGTGGGGAGCAGTTTTTAAGCCCAAGGACCAAATTTAATTTAAAAGAAGTTGGGATGGGATACCTATTCAGAAGTGAACAGGACCAAAAGCAAAGGAGGTACTGACAAATCTATATCTATTTCCCACCTTAGATTCAAGGATCTCAGGGCCGCTTATGACAAAATCAATTCCTGGTCATCAACTGCCCTGCTCAGGACAGCTGTAGCTTCCTTGACTGAATCAATCCACCTCTAATGTGATTTTGCTCTTGTTGGGCAGCCTGCCATTCTACCCAGTGCTACCTTTTCTAACAAGTCATGTCTTCTCATGATCTGTCCAAAGTACAATGGGCCCTTGGCATCCGCTGGGGTTTGGTTTCAGGACCCCCGTGGATATCAAAATTCATGGATGCTCAAGTCCCATTAGATACAATGGCATAGTAAAATGGTGTCCCTTATATACTATGGCAAAATCAAGGCTTGCTTCTTGGAATTTAATTTTTGGGGAATATTTTCAAGCCACAATGTTTCCACTATCCTCATTTGTGGAATTACAGTATTTTTAGACACTCATCTGATGTTTTATCTCTATTCTTTCCATGTTATTTTTGCCCCAGGGATCAAATTTTCTGTTAAAGTCGTAATGCTTCAGAATACTTTGTTGACTGAGATATAGGTATCTGGACTTTACTGGTCCAGCAAAGAAGAGTTCCCAGTTATTTCCAGAAGTTACTTTTCCAGAATACAAGGGCTGTGCTGGCTGGGGTGATCATGGTTACAGTCCAACACACATCTCAATGGCATCCGGTTAGGGAAGGCTGGTTTCAGGTTTCTGAATGACCCATCAGTCCTACTGGGGCGATGAACACCTTTGTGAATACAAAACAGAAATGTGATGCTTGCCAGAGGTGGGAACCCATGAAGGTTTGAAAAGTAGCCATTTTAACCATCTATTATGCTACCAGGACTGAGGACAACTCTCATTAAAGAAAATGATTGGGTTCTTCAATAATGAAGCCATCTGTGCCTTATTTTCTCAAAGCTATGGTTTAAATCTGTATTAAGTAGCTGTCGGCACCATCTCACCTGTTTCCAGGAGAAAGACAGATATCACAAACTCAAGTCCTCTCCCCTAAATTGGCCTGGAATTTTGAGATGAAAATGAGATAGCACTAGAAGCATACAGATGCTGGATAGATATGGTGAAACTGTGATCCTTGTTGACCTCAGAAAATTTGCAAATAGCAGCTGCAGTTGGAAAAAAGAAATTGCAGGCTGTGAATCATGTTGGCCAGTCATTCATTCCAGCTGCTCTGGACGGTCTTCTTCCGATGCAGCGAGGGACCAGGGTTTGCTTTTTGGGGGACTGTGTGTCGTGGTGGGTCTCAAATTTAGATGTGTCAAGAACTAGTGTGGTGTAGTGTTTAAGAGAACTGGATTTGGGGCCAGAGGGATTGAGGTCTGCTCCCCCATTCAGCTATGAAACTTAGGCTGGTGTGGGTTGTGGGTTTTTTGGCCTAACCTATGTCACAGGATTGTTGTAAGGAACAAAGACAGAGGATGGGGAGAACTATGTAGGCCACTTCCATGTCCCTGTGGCATGGGTACAGTTTTCCAGAGGTTGCTGGAAACCCAAGAATCCCCTGGGCCATCACCACTGGTTACACTGCCTAGAAGTAGATGGGAATTTTAGCCCAGCAATAGCTAAAGGACACATGCTGTCCACCCCTGGCTTGGGGGAAGGGTAGGATGATATATAAATATCACAGACTAATATCATGGTTTGTTCCTTTTTTGACTGAACAGGAAACTGTGCTTTCGTACAAACCACAACTGGATTTTCTTCCCCTTGCATGCGAAGGAGGTGGAATCACAGGAGCTCCAGAACCGGGTTTTTTTGGGGAGGGGGGGGACTCAACATAGGCAGATAAGTTATTATTAATGTTGTTTACCTGCAGGTCCTCACAGGGGGAGTCAAATTACTTTCCCCATTCATTATCATTGGCTGCTGCCACACTTCAGAAATAATGCACTTTGACAACACTTTAACTATCATGGCTCCATCCTATGGAATCCTGGGGTCTGTAGTTTGTTGTGGCATCAGAGCTCTCTGACAGAGAAGACTAAATATCTCACAAAACTACAAATCCCAGAATTCCATAGTGTTGAGCCATGGCAGTTAAAGCAGTGTTAAACTGCATTATTTCTGCAGTGTGGCAGCAGCCACTGAAGCATCCTTAAATATGAAGACTCTTACAAGCACAGTAGTGCCCTCGATATGGGCAGTGGAACTTTTACTCCCAAATAAGTCTAAATAAGCCTTTATTATTCCTGGCAGGGCTCAGCAACAATCATTGCCTTGATATTTCTTACTGCTTGATCACTTAAGTACATTTCTGAATGATAATCCCCAAGGAGGCTCAACCTTGCAGAAGTCTGGGTGGTCTAATTTTGCTAGATCATTTCAAGGGGAGACAGAGCCACCCCTATCCTAGTCTTGGGGGTAGCTCAAGCCCTCACTGTCCACCCTGTTCTGAGGTCCATGAGGAAGCATGCAAGGGATCCTCACAGCCACAACAAAGAAGCATGTTTTGTCATTGCATCTGAAGCTTACAAAGATGAATACAGAACAAGTTCCAAGCACTACTGCACCAGCTATTTTATGCTCTTTTGAAATTGAACAATACATTCCTTTCAGCCCTCACCAGCAACGGCTTCAAACCAACCGGCAACACAAGAAACTGTTGCCCATTATTTTTCCCCTGAATGTTTTAGGTGGGGCAGGACATGCTGGCTCTATCCTTATCTCTACCAAACATAAAGAACATTCCTTGAAGAGAGTAAGAAAGTACGTTTCAGTCTACTGCTCCCAGCACAAAACCTATGCTGTTAGCTCACTTGCATTTCACCTGGTTCTTTACTACAGCATCAAAATGGCCAGGAGCTGAGGTCAGGAGAGAACAGAAGGTACTTCAGGACTGATTGGTAGATCTCTGGCTTTGTTGTTATTGTTCACTGTCGATCAGCCAGAGTTTCTATGGCCCAAGAATTTAGCAACAGTGGGAAAACTTGGAAGGGAAATAAGTTTATGGCTGAGGCTGGCCAAGTGCTAATTGTGGCACTTGGAAATGAATCCCCAATCCCAAGAGTAACTTTTCCAAGCTCTAGCTAATGGTTTGTTCCCCACCTGTAACACATGAGTATTAACTGGTTGCCCTTTACAAACTCTTTGTCATATGCTCCTAAGTCTCTGTTTCCAGAATCCCTCATATGTAGTGATTCAGGATACAGATTTTTACCAGCACCATCCAACTGATGTTCAGCAAAGGTCTGGCCAGAGCCATTTCCTCCTGTGGTGGGCTCCATCCAATCAATGTGTCAGGGTCTGGGTCTGAATCAATTTATTTTCCCAGCTTACCTCCTCCTCCTTCCCTCTCTTACATTTTCAACATTATGTCTGTTATATTATGAAGCCGATGCTTTATATCATAAACAGCTTCAAACATACAGGTAGAAAGATGTACATAAAATATAATCAGCAAACAGGCATTCTTGCAGGCAGAAGTTTTCAACCCTTACAAAAAGACATATCTCAGGGTTAGCCCAAGACAGATTTATAGACAGATAGACCTGGTTAATACGTTCTGTAGGCTATATTTCAGAGGAAGCCAAACCACTTCTGAGTATTCCTTGTCTAAGAAAACCTTATGAAATAATGCCACTCACATAATTTTGGCAGCTCGGGCATCATCTCCTCTTCCTGTGCAGTAAAAAACAACAACCCATACAATAATAACAAACTAACTATTCTGTTACTTTTTCATGGCAAGGGGTATCTTAGGCCATTGTTTTCTATTCAATATTTGTGAGTGGGTGGGTGGGTGGGCTTTCAAGTTGCAGAACATTCTTGGTGCCAATATGAGTCTGGACCAGCCCTACTGTTGGGCAGAGTGAGGCAATAGGAGCAGCTGATAACTGGACTCCATGGAAAGGTAGCAAAATATTTAGTTTTATTGTTACTGTGTGGGTATGGGTGCCTTCAAGTCACCTGTCTAAGGCAAACCTATCATGGGATGTTCTTGGCAAGATTTGTTCAAAGGGGGATTTCCCAATGCCTTCTTTTGGGTTTCCATGGCCGAGCAGGGATTTGAATCCTGGTTTCCCAGTCTTAGTCTAGCACTCAAACCACTACACCATGCTGGCTCTCATACAAGCTTTGCCCCTTCCCAAAAAGAGATACTCCTTTACATTCCTCTAATAATCAATCCCATAATAACTTCCCAGAGATTCATTCTTTATGCTAAGGCACAAGTGCTAACACAAGAAAAGGCTGCTATCTTCTACTTTTTTGTTTGACTTTGCTCCTCCTGCTGCATGAGAACCTCTGAAAGGGTCAGAGAGAGAAAAACACAGAGTGGTTGAGGTCTCAGGTGCATTTGAAAGGCTAACTGGGTTCCACTGTGCAGGTGTGAAGAGGGCCAAAGGCTATTCGCCTTGATTTTCTCAGAACAGGTAATTATTACCCAAGATTATCAGTAGCCTGACATATATGACAATCCCAAGTGATTCAGGACATTTGGAAGGTAAGCTTCAGGTATCCACAAGGCCAGTCTCAGTTTAGGGCAGCCTCCCCCAATTCAGCAATCCTCCAGATGTGCTAGACTACAAATCCCTTCAGCTCCAGCCAACGGGGAAGGATGGGAGTTGTTATTCAATGTATCTGAAGAGAACACCAGGTTGCAAAAGGCTGATCTAGGTCCAGAACTTACTTTGATGTGAATAATAGGCAAGGAATCTATGTACTATTCAAAGTGCAGGTTATGACCTATAAAGTCCTGTATTTCACACCTGGACTATTGTAATAGCTTACTGGCAGGATTGCCTTCCTGCTTTCTTACTTCTCTGGTCTTAATCCAGAACAGTGCTGTTTGGGTTGTTTTAAATCTCCCTAAATACTCACATGTCTCTTCCCCTCGTAGATCCCTCCACTGGCTACCAGTTCAGGCTAGGGCTCATTACAAGCCTTTGGTCCTGGTATTTAAGGCCCTGTATTTTAACCTCCCCCAGTTTCTGGCAGCTCAGTTAGCATGGTATGTACCATCTAGGAATTTAAGATCTACAGACAAAGGATTATTGGCAGTTCCACCAGTGTGTACGGCTCTACCAAGGCTGCGAACCTTTCAGCATCTGGCTCCATGTTCATGGAACAGTCTTCCTTTGCACCTCCAGCTGGAGGAGGATCTTATCCACTTTCATAAAGGGCTGAAGACCTTCCTCTTTGATTCATCAGATTAAGCTTCTGAGTGTGCCTAAGATGGCCAAGATGGGTAGCAACTGATGGAGATTTTGTTTTTAGTATATTAGTATATTATTTTAGTATTTTATAATGTTGTGTTTTATTGTCTCATTTTTCAATTATGTATGTTTGATGTTCTGCCCTTTGGTGGAAAGGGCATTATAAATCATCATCATCATCATTGTCATCATCATCATATGGTTTAGGTCCAGACTATCTAAAATGCCATCTCTCCCTATATGAACTTGCTCATATTTTAAGATCTTTGGGAGAAAGCTTTCTCTTGGCCTCCCCACTATCACAAACTCATTTGGTAAAGACATGGGAAAGGGCCTCTTGGTGGCTGCTCCCAGGCTGCGAAATTCCTTCCCATCAGACATTGGCCCTCTCTTTGCTCTCTCTGCCAGCTGACAAAGACCTTTTTAATTAGGCAGGTCTCTGACAGAAGCTTTTTTAACCGAGTCTTGTTGTTCTACTGTTATGTCCCTTCAAGTTGGCTCCGCCAGTTCCTACGGCAACCTTAACCTATCGAGATTTCATGACAGTACTGCAAGTCACCACGTTGCAAGTTCGATTCCAGCGGGCTCCAAGGTTCACTCAGCCTTCCATCCTTTCGTAGGTCGGTAAACTGAGTACCCAGCTTGTGGGGGGCAATTAGCTAACACACATTGGAAACTGTTTAATGCAGTGTAGATGTGTAAATAGCTATTGCTTAAAAACAATTTGTAAGCCGCTCTGATAGCCTTGTGGCTGAAGAGTGGGGTATAAATAAAATAAAATAAAATAAAATAAAATAAAATAAAAAATTCAAAGGCAGGTTACCATTTGAACCTACTTTTGGTGGAGAGAGTGTGAGTTACCCAAATTCACCCAGTGGGTTTCTATGGCTGAATAGGGATTTGACCCCTGGCCTTCTGAAGTCTTAGCGTAACACACACACACACACACACACACACACACACATGTTCTGCCATGGAAATCCACTGGGTGACACTGGACAAATCGCACACTTTCAGCCTACGTGGAAAGCAATGGTAAACTACCTCTGAAGACATCTTCCAAAGAAAACCCTGTGACAGGGTCAGGGTTAACTGAAGGCACATAACAACAACCAAGAATTCAAGAGTTTCCAGGAATGTACTTCCTTGCAAATCCCCAGTTTCTCCTTGCTAGAGTAGGGGGTGGTCAGAAGGCACATATGGATGTGAACAGCTGAGGCCCTTCCTGTCCTCTTCCACACTCACCAGCCCTAAACAAGAGACCACAATGACCAACATTCTGCCTTGGATTTGCTTCTTTCCAACGGTGACCATGTTATGCTTTCAAAGGAGGTGGGGTAGGATTTTTTTTAAAAAAAAAAAGAGGAAGAGGTACAACTGACCACTGCTGCACAACCATTTCAGAACTTCCCTTCCTGTTGCAATGGCCATGGGAGAAAGTTCCGGTAAAATCAGTAGAGGCAGAGCAACAGCTGTAGACAGAAACCCACAGTAGAAAAAACAACACCCACATACTGAAATTGGCCATGTCTTTTTTTTTTTAATTAAACCACAGAGTTGAGACCAGCAGGAATGGCCTTTGCAAACAACTGCCTGACCATACAATTACAAAGTTTGTATCAGCAACACAAAGCAAGGAATGCTTTCTTCCCCCAACCTGGTGCCACCCTAATGTGTTAGACTACAACTCTTATTTTCCAATGAGCATGGCCCTCCAGCTATGCTGGACTACAACTCCCTTTGAAGTTGTAGTCCAACACATCTGGAAGGCATCTGGTTGGGGAAGACGACCTTAGGCAGAGGCAAAGGTGGAAGCTGAGCTGTTCCACATATTTCATACTCAGGGCACTGATGTCCCAATTTTAAGAAAAGAGAAGGTTTAAAAAGCCAGGAGCTGAAACAAGCAGCATTCCTGAAATCTCCACAAATGCCAGCTGGGAATGGGCTTAGAGCTGCCTATCCATTCGGGTTAAAAATCCATAGTTAAAGCAAAATCCATCTGTGCATAAAATTAAAGGTCCACAGGCTCCCCCCTCCCCCCAACACACACACTTTGAGTTATTGCAGGTTGCAGCTTGTGCCCGAAGCACAGTTTTGGCAGTGTCAGCTGGGCAGAGGCATCTGGGATCCCTTCTCAGGAAGGCGACTGGCTCACTCCCCTCCTCCAGGTCTCTTCAGCACGGCACTGTACTTCAAGGGGACGTTGTCTGATCGCAAGACGACCTCCACCAAAGTGAAAACAGTAATGACCTTGAACGACAAAAGGGGATGAGAGACAGATGTTAGTTGGGTGACAATGTGTGCATGGGTGTCTGTGAGCCTTCAAATCGACTGTCAACTTGTGGTGATCCCATGAATTTCACAGATTTTCTTAGGCAAGGAATCCTCAGAGGTGGTTTGCCAGTTCCTTCCTCTGAAATCGTGGCTACAGCACCTGGGTTTCCTGGGAAATCCTTCTGGGCTTGGGGGAGGTCCTTCTTTTTGGACTGCCATTCCCAGAATCCCACAGCCGGCTAAGCTGGCTAGGTGGTTCTGGGAGGGACAGTCCAAAAGAGCACCTTTTGCCATGCTTTGGAAGTTCAGATGGGATCTGGTGCCTTTAGGATATGTAAGCCCTGTGTGTGTGCATGCGCGCGTCTGCCTTCAAGCCACCTGTCAACTTATGGTGACCCTATGAATGTCACAGAGTTTTCTTAGGCAAGCAATGTGCAGAGGTGCTTTTGCCAGTTCCTTCCTCTGAAATAGAGCTTACAGAACCTGGTATTCATTGGCAGTGTCCCATCTAAGTCCCAACCAAGGCTGACCCTGTTTAGCTTCTGAGATCAAATGGTATCTGGTGCTAACTGACCGACATAAAAACAGCCACAGCTTTCAGGTCTAGGAATACCAGGATTTCCAAGAGTAGGGGTAAGGTTATCGGCAATTGTATGGCCCTGATAATTGGATCAGAACCACGGTGCCCAAAAGCAATCTGTCTTTGAATACAGGTTGATCCCTGTATCCATAGGGGATACGTTCTAAGGTGTGTGTGTGTGCACACACACACTGTGGATACCTTAAAATGTGCATAATAGGGAACCCTATTATTTTCAATGAGATGAACACCAGAAGTTGAACACCGAATCTCATTGAAGGGCCTAGAAATGCCTACAGAGAATATATGTTCTTTGGGTGTGGATAAGTGAAACCATGGACACTGAATCTGTGGATATGGGGGTAAATGTGTACTAGATTCCCAGGCAGATGGGGTGGCCTTTGAATCCCCTGCTGGCATCCTGGAGAGCCACTGTTAGACAGGAGGACAATAGTGAGAGAGAAGAACCACAGATGGGCCTCTGTGGTTCCTTTTTATGCACTTCAGGTATTTTTACTTTACGTATCATAGCAAATATATATAAATATTTTATATATGTTTCTTTTATATTTCACATCTCATATCTTATATAAGATACAAGGCCTGAGTTGTACAAGAGTTCATCCCAACTAAAGTAGACCCACGCAATCACTCACTTGAAAGGTGAATCAACATGTCAATAAATCACACTGTTTCAACGGGTCTACTCTGGTTTCGGACTAACTAAATCAGAGTTTGGTTGGAAAGAAACTGAGGGGCATTCAGGTTGATCTTCTATAGAGATGGCCATGTGGGAACTCCACAGCTGCACATATGGATGTAGACATGGACAAGGACACCCCAGATACCCTGTTATTCCCAGAGGTCAAAGACATCCCCTAACGATCAGGGATAGCTAACGAGGGCCTTTGAAACAACCTACAAATAGTTGTTACCAATGAGATATTCCCAAAGGGAGTGGTGGCAATCTCCACTCTCCAGAGGAACTAATGGGGATGTAGGAGATGATGAATGGCAAGAAGATGGGTGAGGGAATTGCCACAGGCCACAGGGACATCTTTTGCAATGTTTTAGCAAAGCATAAAAGACAGAAGGTACTGATCATGTATGTTCGGGGCTAGAAATCTATGGACTAGGACCCACCACCTGCAAGGTCACCTGTGCTCTGCTTTTTGTTGCTGTGAACTGCCGTCAAGTTTGCAACTTATGGTGACCCTGTGAATGACAAACCTCCAAGCACCCTGTTATCAACATCCCTGCTCAGGTCTGCTGCCGACCCACAAACATAAACACAGCTGCTCTGTCCTCATAGCGCAGGAAGGGGGTGGAAAGGGCCCCCAAATATTTTTTTAGTGAAAAATCTTTCCCCATTTTTTAATTTTTATTTTATTTTTTTGCCCCCAAATGTCTCTGAAGGCACTTTTAGCTGCCCCTGGCTATTATAGGCTCAGAAAAGGCCTTTATTCCCAACAGGAAGTGACCCTGTTGGGAAAAGTCCTGCCTTGGCCAACACTTTTCCCATCCCTACCTTAGAGACTAGTAAAAATATGCTGCATTACAGCCTTCTGCAGGCCCTTGGGATTTTCTCTTCTAGCAGCCATTCCTATTGCTCCATACAGTTAGACCCCTGTATCTGCAGAACCAATATGAATGGTTTCAGTTATCTGTGGGACACAAAACAAGAACACACACCATAGTCTTCCTAGAAAATACCTAGAGAAGCATCCTCTCTAGACATCTTCTAGGTCCTCCAGCACAACTCTGTGGTATTTTAAACCGGAGGCTCCATTATTTGAATAGGGTTTGCTATTATCCGCAGTTTATGGTATCCATGGTAAGTCTGGGAACCAAACACCCATGGTTACAAGGGTCCAACCGTACTCTGGTTTTGTCTTGCCTTATAGAAACAAGCTGTGCTGGAGCCCAGCAATGGTGTTGCTCTTGGAAGGATTAGGGAAAGAGGTGTGTGTGTGTATGTTTGAGGTATCTGATTATTAAACCCCCACCCCAAACACTGCTCCTGTAACCCTCTGCCCAGCTCATAACATCCCTCCTCCCCTCCAACCAGGTGCCAGGATTCGACTCCCTTGCCAAGAGCTTCAAAGCAGTTAACCAGACCATTACTGCAAAAGATTTGCCAACTTGCCCTTGGCACTGAAGTGGAGCTTAATCACACCCAGCAAATGCAATGCCTCCCTGTGGTTCAGTTAAGGAGTTAATGGATGCAAGGGAAGAGATGGGTGGGGGGAGACTGAAAGATTAAAATTACAATGCCTTGGGAAATCTCTCTGGAAAGGTGGGGGAAAGTACTGGATCTGGAGGACCAATGTGGACATGAGAGGCAGAATGGAAAGCAAGAAAAACACGAGAACCCTGCATTTTCCAGGCAGGTTGGGAATCAAGATGGAGAGGTGGGCCTGCCTGATCTTATTAAATCATACAATTAATAACTTGGAAGCAATGTGTTAATTTAATTCTTGGAGGAAGACCAAACCAGGAAAGAACTCTCACATGGAGCAGAGAGACTGGAAAACACAGCTGCCAAAAAGATACAAACAAGCTGAAGGCAACCTGGGGACAGCTAGAGAGGGAATGAGGCCCTCTGCAAATTAACAGACGGGGGGCAATGGCTTGGGGATTCTTCCTGACTCCCAGGCAGGCTTAAGCAAAAAGGCAGGTGCTTGGACCCAGAGAGAGAACAGCACAGATAAGTCGCAGGCCAGTGGGAGCCCCCACGTTGAATCCAGAGGGGAGTTTCCAGTTAACAGAGGAGTGGGTAATGGGAAAAGTCTTTGTTTTTTGCTTGAGATCCAAGAAAGCCACTGCCTACTGGAGTGATGGCCAATAGTCTGATCAAAAGTTACCTTTTTGGACCAGGATACTTACTCAGAACCCTCCAGCCAGCATGGCCAGCGGACAAGGAACCTGCAGGGTTGGGGAAACAGAATTTCCCCAAGCGCTAGGACTGACTCATCTATAGTACAGCTTCACATGTCCATTTAAAATCCTCCAGCTCTTCTTAGGCAGAGAGTAGGACTGTGTGAGAGGGAAGTTTTACCTGTTGCACAGCCTCCTGCTCAAGGCTCTCAGGCTCCCACATCAGCGTCAGCTGAGGCTTCTTGCCCAGCTTCTGGAACTGGAAACCCACCAGCGGTAAAGCCTGCAAGAGGAAGAAGAGACCAATGCGTTCAAGGGAGCCCGGCAGAGGGAACACCAGAGCTGGAATGCAGGAAGGGCTCCAAGTGCTAAAATCTGAGAGGGGACAGGACAGCCTCTACAGCAGTGTGACTCAAAAGCGTGGCCCGCCTGCAGTGAGTTTCCATGAAAGGAAGAAACAGCTGTAGCTAATGGGTCAAATATGGTATTGATCCCTGGCACTTCAGGGGAGAAAAAAATTGCTGGTCCCTTGCATCAGACAGCTGGAGAAGCACTGCTTTATAGCATCCAGTACCTCTGGGGGCAGGGGAAATAGCAGAGCTTCCTAGTTACACAAAATTAAGAAAACAGGTCCAGCCCATTAAAAAAGGAGGCCTGTTTCACTCACTATGCAGCAGCAATCCGGCGTCTGCCTCTCAGCTGCTGCTCTTAAGAAGAGCCCTGTGGGCCAGATCAGACCAAACTTGCCCCATCTAGCCACCTTCCTGTCTCCCACATCGGCTAACCTGATGCTTCCCAGAAGCTTATCAGAAGAGGATGAAAGCAACAGTCTCCCTGTATTGTTTGCCCCAGCATGTGGTATTCAGAGCAAAGCTTGTAAAAATTGCTTTCATTGGGTATACAACCCCAGAGTTCCCCATTCACTGGAGGGCCAAAAGTACATTGTGATTCAGAGGTATACTGCCTCTGAACATAGAGGCTCTATTTAATTATCTGTCCTAATATCTCATGGACAGAGTCCACCCTGCTCCACTTTTGGGCCCCTTGCAGGCTGACCCTCCCTCTCCATCTGTCAGCTACAGGATCCATGTATTTCCTTTATGCACAAGGAACGGTCCTTAGGATGAGTGCAGCATTACTGGGCAGTGCTGTTATTTTGCAACATTGCTATTTCCTGGGATTTTATCTTGTGCCTTTCCATTACCTATTAACACATCTGGCTGCTGCAGAAATTTACTGCAGGTGGAAACAACCCCAAAGCAGCAACAATATACACTCTCTGAAAAGGTTTGTCAGAAACATTTTTTTTCTGAAGTCTATTTGATATGGAAGTATTTCTATGGGCTAAAACAAGCAGCCCTCTGAAAAATCTGTGTGTGCCATGTGTGTGAGCGTACATCCAGGCAGCTACACAATCTTGGGCAACAGGGTCTGGAACCGGGCAGGTTTGCCCCATCTTTCACCACCACCACCATTTTCTGATTTGATTCTGGGGAGATTTGGGAAACTCTTTTTTTAAAGAGGCAGGATCGAAAGTGTGTGACATCAACAGAGCATCTTGACATTTAGTCACTTGTGCTGGTATGTAACAAATCCTTCTGGCGAAGCAGGCCAACAGCTTAAGTGACCGATCTGGACATATACAATACAAGTGTGGGGTGCAGATTAAAATCAATAAAAACCTACACCTTAGCTCTACCAGATCTTCCTGCAAAGCACCAGGGAAAAACATGAACTGTTCTTGACAAGGTTAGGGGCTCGTAAGGCACAAGCCTTGGCAGACAGATCCTTGCCTCCCTGCTGTGGGACCAAGCCGGAACTAAACTGCGTAACCTTAGAATTGGCAAGAGTTGGCACCTGCTGCAGATGCCAGCCAAAGTCACCCCAGACACCTCTTTACCCCCATTTCTGAGGCTGAAATTACAACCAGTTCCTCCCCATTTCCTCATTTCCGGACGCGAAAGTGTGAGTCATGCCACTACAAGTGGATAACTATCCCCCTTGGAAGGGTCTGAACAGATGGAGAAATCAAAGGAACACCACCACAACGCCTCCGCTCTGGACAGCTCTTTACCCTTGAAAAGTGAGGCACAGAAGACCTTGAACAGCCATCAGGAAAGGCAAACAAAATGGGATGGCCAACTAAAACTGGGGAAGCTGCTTGGAAGGGAAGCAGACACCATCTCCAGCAATGCTGACAGGAGACTTCCAAGTCTTTTCCTACACTCCCTAGTTCCTGCCTTCTCCTCTGGACAAACGCAGTTTGAGACCGGAATCTTCTTATTTGCTTAGGCTGGCATAGTCAGGGGTTACACCAGCATAAGTAGTTTATCAGATGAAGTGCAAAGAGCTATCTAGTACCTCCTTGTGCAATACCTTTTCCTCAGCTGCTCAGTGGCAGCTGTCTAGTGTTTGGGTGCAACTTCTCCCCACATGTTAACCACTGACTGGCTCCCCATCATCTTGCTCCTGGTGCATCAGCTCTGAAAAGGAGCAGCTTGGCCCTTCAGTGATAGTACACTGGTGGGCCTTCATGCTTTGCCAGAGCTCAAATAAGATTTTGGACTTGGCTATGACTGGGCCAAATAACTGGGTGTCAGGACTGGTCCTGGATGTGACCTTTTCCTGCCAATGTCAGTGTTGCTGCATAATCCTGTGGTTTGCATTTGTCTAGGCTTGTCTAGGAGTATATGGCGTGTTTGGCCTCCCTCCTTCTGAATACAGTGGATTGATGTGGGATCCCATTTAGACAAATTGTATTCTCCTTGAATTCCGTAAGGAATATTTTTGCCATATAGACAAGCCCCAAGCTCTGGCTACTATTGTCCATTAACGTGTACATTCTTGGCCACAGATCTCATTGATTTGATGGGTCTACTGTGCTTGGGGTTAGCAATCAGATCTTGGTTATTAAGACCAGTATCATGAATGGATCGATGGATGCCAGAGAGGAGAGGAGAGCAGAGCAGAGCAGAGCGGAAGGGAGAGGAGGGGAGGGGAGGGGAGAGGAGGGGAGGGGAGGAGAGGAGAGCGGAGGGGAGGAGAGGAGAGCGGAGGGGAGGAGAGGAGAGCGGAGGGGAGGGGAGGGGAGGGGAGGAGAGCGGAGGGGAGGAGAGGAGAGGAGAGAGGAGGGGAGGGGAGGAGAGGAGAGGAGAGGAGAGCGGAGGGGAGGAGAGGAGAGCGGAGGGGAGGGGAGGAGAGGAGAGCGGAGGGGAGGAGAGGAGAGGAGAGCGGAGGGGAGGAGAGGAGAGGAGAGCGGAGGGGAGGGGAGGAGAGGAGAGGAGAGCGGAGGGGAGGAGAGGAGAGGAGAGGAGAGGAGAGGAGAGGAGAGGAGAGGAGAGGAGACTTACATTGCAATATATGCGCTTCTGGACACCAAACCTCAGTACCAGGACATCAAAGGCTTCATTGAGGACACCCATCACCATGGCTTCTGACTCTAGAGGGCCACATTCCTGGAACAGACAAAAGGCAGGGCATTATAAACAGGGCAGGCTGGTCCCCCTTACTCCCAGAAATTTATGGAATTTTACCCCTACCCCAACAACAGAGGCCAATTGAACAAAAGACTGAAAAACTGAAAGAGACATAATGTATTGGTGGCCTCAGACTCTCTTCTCACCCTCTTTTGAGTAACAGCTTATGGATGTTCTGCCCCACCCAGTAACAACACAGTACAGTACTTATCTTCTAGATGAGAGAGAGAAAAAATTGAGAACCTCAAATTAAAGAGATTCCACCTAACGATTTAGGTGGAACATCCGGACAGTAAGAGCTGCTCGGCAGTGGAATGTACTGCCTTGGAGTGTGGTGGAGCCTCCTTCTTTGGAGGTTTTTAAACAGAGGCTGGATGGCCATCTGTCAGGAATGATTTGATTGGGTATTCCTGCAGGGCAGGGGGTTGGACTGGATGGCCCTTGTGGTCTCTTCCAACTCTAGGATTCTATGATTCCTCCTGCATGCAACAGGTCTCTCTGTTCAAACCCTTCCAACCCCAAAGAATCACAGACCACATGCTCCTCCAGCAAACCGAGACAGATCACGACTTAAAGGAGAAAGAACTGTCTGGCCCAGAAGAACAGGAAAAGGGCTGTGATTTCAATGCAATATATAATTCATCTCTCTCTCTCTTTCTCAGCACTCCACTCACTCTCTCACCTCACTGTGCCATGCAGTAGAGAGCCCCCAATTCCTCTCACTACCCCAGTGATGGGAATCGCATGGCCCTCCAGATTTTATTGGACTGCAAGTCCCAGCAGCCCTGGCCAATGTAGCCAATGGTAAAGAAGGCTGGGAGCTGCAGCCCGACAACATCTGGAAGGCAGCACGATTCCCACATCTGTGCCAGCCAGTGATGGGTGCTGAGCCTTACCTTGACAAACACAGCAAAGAAGAGGTCAGCACTGAGCTCCTGCACCCTCTTGGAGGCCATTTTGCGATCATTGCAGTGTTCTGCTTGCCTCTGGATGTCCGCCTCTTCCATCTGTGGGGCGGGCCCATGGCCTTAAAGGGAAGAAGCTAGTGGTCAGAACAAGAAGAGGAAAGCAGCTGCCCGGCCCCCCTCCCTTTGGTGGGAATGCAAATACTTGTATAGCCACCCAGCTCTCAATGGGTAAAACCTACTTGGAGACACACGGCAAAACCAAGCCCAGCCTCTGGCCCATGACCACGGAGAAGCCGGTTTAGCCTGTTTTTGGGGGGGCGGGCCACAATTGTCTGATAAGTCCAGCAGGGAAGGGGCCAACCATAAGTGTCACTGGGCTGTGATCTTAAAATGGTTTTTCATCCACTCGGGGTATGTGTGTGAAGGATTCCTCCACAGACACCCGCTTCCATCTGTAGCCCTCCCACACTATTCCAGTAGGCTGGGATTGCCAAAGTGGGGTTCATGGTCTCATGGATTCCAGGGGCCAAAACAAGGGGGGGTCTCTAGCCTCACTGCAGTTACTCTTTGATGCATTTGCAGTGGTGCCCAAACTTTGGTCCTCCAGGTGTTTTGGACTTCAGCTCCCAGAATTCCTGATCACTAGGCAAGCTGCCTGGGGATTCTGGATGTTGAAGTCCAAAGTACCTGGAGGACCAAAGTTTGGGAACCACTGAATTAGAGCCTGGAAGTAACACATTACAAGTAACAATATTATTTGTCACGAGTTACTTTGCAGAGTAATGTGGGCACAACCAGTACTGTTCGGTAAATAATGCTATGACGGCCAGGAGCATGTGGTGGGGGGTGGCAGCTCTACAATGCATAATGCTTTCTCCTTATGACTCATTTTCAGTGGAAGGCTAGGGTGGGGATGTTGTTGTCATTTACTGTAACCATATTAGATGAGGTGGCTGGGCCGGAAGACTTTCCTTCAAACAGGGGTGCCATGCTGCTCAGAGTGGCACGGGATGCTTTTTGCTGCTCCCGGCCATGTTGTTCTGCTCAGAGGAGACTAGACTGATATGATGCTCGAGCTACTTCAGGAAGTGAGGTCACCAAATGCCAGCTGCACTTCCTGGAGTGGCGTATGGCCCCAAATTCCTTCAGCTCCAGTCAGTGTGGCTAATAGCAAGGCATGTGTCAGGATCTGGCCCTGTTCCTGCCAAGCTTAATTATTTTCCTGTAAAGTTGATGCTGCTTGTGTCTTCATGTTTCTGTATTCTGTTAATGAGCATTTGTAGGTATTTGTTTGGGAGTGAGGGATGTGTGAGTAACAGTTTCAGATTTGTATGAGAACAGATAAAGATGCAGCTGCAAACCTGTATAGGAACAAGGGGCTGGCCTTGGTACAGGAAGCTGGTGTCAGGGGATGATGAATAGACAATGGTTTTTAAGCCCACCAGATTTTGTAGATTGGGAAATGCTTTCATTATAGAGTGTGTCTGTTACTTTTTATTTGGAGCAACAACCTTGTATGACGTGCTTCTTGGATTTCTGTGACAATTAAGTTTTCTGATGAACTCTGAAACAGCTGTTCACTGAGTCTGGGATGATGGGAACTGCCATCCAGAAACAATAGGTACACCCTAGGTTCTTCACCCCCTGCTCTTCACATAGAGGGGCACGGAAATGAGCCCTGAAGCCTTGTGTGAACTGGGGTGTATGTGTGTATGCTGCCATGTGTGATTCATCAACCAGTGAGTACAGCAAACTCACGGGATGCATGCACATACACCGTAGGTCATATAGGATGTTTGAAAAGGAGAGAACTACTGGTCAGCACAGAGCATTGGTTCTGAATACAAATGGTCCCATCAGGTGCAACTCCTTCAGAAAAGGACTGGAAAAGTCTTCTAATCCAAGTAAGCAATGGGGGATCTGAGGTACACAGATCTCATTCAGCAGGAGGCAGCTTCATCTATGTACAGGGTGTGTTGTAAGACTATGTGGGGGGGGGCACTGTGATGCATTTCTACACCTTTTAATTGCAGTTAGGCCCCACTCAGGGTATGGATTGAGTCTAAATGGCTTTTAAGTACAGATAGGGCTATTTCAGAACCTACCACCTAGGATGATCAGATGCCCAGATTCCAGGCCTGGTTTTATCAGTAGGGTAGTATTTATTAGGGCTGCCATGCAAGTAAAAAAATATTTATCACCTGGGTTTTAGTCCACTAATTGACTACTTACATGTGTGTAAGTTTACACATAACAAACTGTAATGAATTGTTTTTCAAAAAACGTAAAAAAAAAATTCAAATGTTGCAGGAGTTACTTAAGATATCCTCTTGAGAAAAGGTACCATTTTTTACTCTCTCTCATATACACACACAGAGAGAAGGAAGGAATGCCTCTTAATAAGATGGAACTCACCTTCTGAACTTAAGTACTTCCAGTTTTATAATAAAATAAATATTGGGGCACCTTTTTACTCAAAATATTTTTAATTACATGATGCAGAGACAGGCAATCTGGTAAATTTCCAGGTGTGGTTGGATTACAAATCCCATTAGCCCCAGTTAGCATGACTAACATCTGCACAGCACGTCAGGTTACCTATCCCTGGCTTACTCTATCCAATGAATCAACTCAAGGTGATTGTCCTGACAAAAGAAGTGGAACTCTCTTATTAAGAGGGAAAAAGATGTCTACTTGCCTCCTTCACTGAGCTGCTAAATAGCTCGGTTCTGCTTTGTGTCCTGTTATGTACTGCCTTCCTAAAGCTGCTTAAGAGCCTTCCATCTGGCTGTCAATAGTCAGTGTTGTTCTGAGCATGCATCTGCTTATTTGAAATGAAGATACAATAATACCCCAGTAACACAAAGGTTTTGTATATGCGAGACAGGGGAAGTGGGGGACATACAACATTATTTATTGAAATGCCCTCTATACATATTCCCAAGACAAACGTTTTTAGGTTACATTCTTTGCTTCCTGGTTAATCATTCCTCTTGAGCAAATGTGTGTCCTGTTAGCTGGTAACAACGTGTATAGCACTGATATGGTGGCAAAATCTGTTTTAGCTGCTAATAAGATAAGAGCCAGACATCAAAATTATCACTAAGAATTTTATTGTGCTGTTATGAAAACTTTCTACAACAATGTTTTAATTCCTCATACTTTTATTTTCTAGATATTTATGGTTTTATTATTCACATATGTGCTAAATTGTATGGCTTTGTAATCGTTTGTGTGCGTGCAGGTGTGTGTATGTGTGTTTTAACTTATTTAACGTAATTGTATTGCGACGGCTTGTAGTTTTTAGCAATAAAGATTCATTTCATTTCATATGGTCAGTATTGTTGCATGCCTTCAAGTCATTTCTGACTTATGGCGACCCTAAGGCAAACCTATCATAGGATTTCCTTAGGGCTGAGAGGGTGTGACTTGCTCAAGGTCACCTGGTGGATTTCCATGGCCAAGCAGGAATTCAAACCCTGGTCTCCAAAGTTGTAGTCCAACACTCAAACCACTACGCCATGCTAGCTCAGGTGGTCAGTGTACAGAATCCAAATCTCATTTGGGTCTATCCCAGCATGGCGGGTACAAAATCCTTGTACCCCTTTCCCAATCAGTCCACCAGAGGGTGCTGCTGAGTACCCGGCAGTGCCTTCAAGGGAACTTACCCAAAGAAGCAGAGAGGAGCCGATGCACCACGATGTCTGGGAAGCGGCGGATGGGAGACGTGAAGTGGGTGTAGAGAGGCACGTTGAGGGCGTAGTGGTGGAAGAGAGCTTCATCTTCCAGCATCCCAGCACAGAAATATACAGCCATCTGGGGGAGAAAAGGGCAGGTCAATAGGAGCCCATGTCAGGGAAAGGCTTGGAAAGGCAGAGGCTTGGACAGCAAGGCCAAAGAGGCAACCAGGCACCAACACCTTGGATGTGCATTCACACATGTGGCTCTCTGTGGCAAAGCTTTGGTTTCCTACAGCTCGGAAAAAAGTTACTTGCATGGACTAAAATTCCAGCATGGCAAGTAACTATGGGAGTTTATTTTATTTATTTATTTAGGTATTTATACCCCGCTCTTCAGCCACGAAGGCTTTCAGAGTGGCTTACTATCTGAGTCCATTGCTCCGTGTCCTAGTCTCTGGAGCAGCAGAAAACAAGCCTGCTCCAGCCTCATTATGACATCCCTTCAAATATTTAAACATGGCTATCATGCCACCTCTCAACCTTCTCTTCTCCAGACTAAACATGCCCAGACTAAGCTGCTCCTCATAGGGCATGGCTTCCAGACCTCCCACCATCCTGGTTGCCCTCCTCTGGACACATTCCAGCTTCCCAATATCCTTCCTGAATTGTGGTGCCCAGAACTGGACACAGAATTCCAGGTGAGGTTTGACCAAAGCAGAATACAGTGGCACTATCACCTCCCTTGATCTAGACACACTCTCTCTCTGTGGGAAGGAGGGAGGGAGGGAGGGAGTCTTAAACATTCACCTCTTTTCAAGAGTCTCTCTTCCCCCACTGTCTTTCCATGTGGACAACTTATCTCAACAACAAGGGAGCAAACATGGAAGCGAAGCTGCTACAGCAGCAACAGCTGTTGTCACTATCTCCACCTCCTTCTCCACTGCCTTTTGAGATTACAGGCTACAGTCAAGGAGTAGCTGGTTACTCCTTACATTAAATACATTAAATGGTATTGCCCTCGGTGTAATATATAGGTGCAACAATCACATGAATAATAGAGAAGCAGTGCCTCTGATTGTCACTGACAAAATAGGAGTGAAGACATTTGGGAGTGCAGAGGCTGGGCTGTAAATCTGGAAGTTGTCAGTTCAGATCTAAGCACATAAAGGTTTCATTTACTCATTGTTAACCCTTTGCACAACTCTCCAGGCAAGACACAATCAGTCTAGGTTTACACTCACATTACAAAAAGGGTAGCCCTTTTCCTTTGGCCACTCCTACTGCAATGGGGGGGGGACTGACCTACCTTGCAGGAGGGTTGTAATGATAAATGACCAAATGAATAAGCCCTCTGAACACTTAAAACTTTTGCATCAGTGCCATCCCTTATTAGGATTATATAAATGAAAGGCCAACAGTAGTTGTCTTTCTACAGGATTTTAGATAGACTCTGCTTCTCCCATCCTGCTGCAGAGAACGTGCTTCTTTTGGAGCCAGCTTGGTCAGAGATGGAGGAGGCTGGGAAAGTATAAACGGTGGGGCTAGGCAGGTTTGGGTGATAGATGGGAGCAGTGAGAGCAGGCAAACTCTTTAACAGATGGGCTTGCGTGTCACAGGATTTCTGCTGGGGTTGTCATGGGCCTGAGAGTGGGGAAGCAGCTGGAATGGGGCTGTGTCTTTTGGCCTGAGATCCCCCAATTCCACCCCAAAACAATCCAAGGTCCCTGTGACCTCTTTGTGGAGCAGAGTTCCTATCTGGCAAGCCTCCTCTACACCCACACTACACCTCCTCTATTTCACACTCACTAGGAAACCAAAGCCATTCCTTCCATCTCTTGCTGCAATCAGTCATAGAGATTAAGTGCTCTGGGCTTGTCTCCCATGGTATTTGATCTAAAGATCAGTCCTGTAATAAATCAAAGGCAACTCAGCAGCACTGATAGTTCTCCTTTCAGAAGGAACTCTCCAGCCACAATCTCTTCAGGATGGCTGCTTAAGCCACTGCTCTCTCTATTTGTTAAGTTCAGGCAGATTTGTTCAGTCTTGGAAGAAACATGGTAAAACTCCATTGTGGTAAGCTTCTGATAAATCAGCTGAGTGCAACTGTATAACCCTAACAGCTTCCCTATGCAATCTGCTGCTGGTGGTACATGAGAAAAGGGAGAAGAAATGCACTCACAGAACTATAGACATGAAGGGGAACAGAAGGGCCATCTAGTCCAACCCGCTGCCATGCAAGAATACACAACTAAAGCGCTAAAGACGTACTAGATTCTATGATTTAACACCATTTCTCCTCCTGTAGTAGTTTTCTAAGAAGCAGCCGTGTTACTCTCTTGCAACATGAAAAGGAAGAAGGCAGAGGGAGAAGAAGAAGAAAAATAATGTGGCAGCGCCTTTTAGACTGTTTTTCATTTTAGCATGGGATTTCGTGGATAGAAACCCACCTCTTCAGATGCAGTGTAGAATGATAGGAAAGCCTACAATATAAGCATATTTATACAGATGCAGGAGTGGGACAGAATGTAATAGAATCCATAAAGATGCAAATCATGCCCCTTGCCCTAAAGACAATGGCTTCGTGGCACACTACATATATTAATACAAAAGTCCTCAATACTGCACATATAACTAAAGGAATCTTCTCAGAGGAAGTTTTGAAGCCTGGGAAATTGACTTTTGGTAAGCAGATTTATTGCTTTTGCACATCAACATTAACAGACCACTGTAAAGATCTGAAAGACCTGTACCAGCTGCCCAGCCCTTTGAAAATGAAAAGCATGTCCCTTGCCCTAAATTTTTCAAAGGGCTGAAAGGGGTGATACAAGTGATTCAGATCTTTACAGCTGTCAGTTAGTGCTGATGTGTATTGTATTTGAAGAAGTGGTTTATATCCATGAAATCTCTTGCTAAAATAAAAACCAGTTAGTCTTAATGGTGCTGCCACATTCTCCCCCCCCCCCCTTCCTCCTTTTCATTTCTCCTGTTCTTAAATTTCTCAGGCAAAGCCTTAAATCCTGTTATCGATGTTCCTGCACTTGAAGATCACTGGCTAAGGTCCTCCACTGCATGGCTGCCCTGTTTGAAGAGAGGCTAACACCCATAAGGGAGAGGGTTGCCCACTTTTGGCCTAACCGCTGTGAGGAGGCTTGCCTGGCACCAGCGCCATTATCTTTTGGGTGCCAGGCAAAACTGTTTTCCATACACCTAGGGGCCCTTGCTTCCACAGTGCTCATTAGAATCATAGAGTTGGAAGAGGCCATGAGGGCCATCCAGTCCAACCCCTTGCCATGCAGGAGCACACAATCAAACCATTCCTGACAGATGGCCATCCAGCCTCTGTTTAAAAACCTCCAAAGAAGGAGACTCCACTACAATCTGAGCTAGTTTATTCCAGTGTTGAACAGCTCTTATTGTCAGGAAGTTCCTCCTAATACTTAGGTGGAATCTCTTTTCCTATAGTTTGAGTTCATTGCTCTGTGTCCTAGTTTCTGGAGCAGCAGAAAACAAGCTTGCTCCATTCTCAATATGACATCCTTTCAAGTACAGTATTTAAAAATGGCCATCATGTCCCCTCTTAACCGTCTCTTCTCCAGGGTAAACATGCCCAGCTCCCTAAGCCGCTCCTCATAGGGCATGGCTTACAGACCTTTCACCATTTGGGTCGCTCTCCTCATTGTCATGATCACACCAGAGATGTGGTGGTGGACCTACTGTAATCTACACCAAGAGTGTGTGTTCTCCCACCCACCACCCACCCCTTCCAGGCCCAGCTGCTGGCTTTGCAGCCTCAAGCTGGACATTGAAATGCAAAAGGCAGAAGATCAGGCACCTACTTGTAGTATTTTGGCCTGGTTAAGACAGAGGCTTTCTACTGTGTGCCAGTTTTTAGGCCTGATGTGGCAGCTCTCCCAATCCTTTACATTGCTGAAGGAGTTCTGTGGTTTGACTGCACACGGATGTTTGTACACAATGCTACTCACACCATCCCAAGGTTCAGACTCAAGAGCTTGGAACATTATTTTGTGGGCTACAATTCCCCAAAGGTCCCTGGCCAGCAGGGCTACTCAGAGACTGAGCCTGTGAACCCAGACATCCTCACTTCAAGTCTTACCTTAGCCAACACCCCATGAGAATACATGCTATGCTGGTTTGGGGATTATAGGAGTTATAGTCTCCAAAATAACACTTCAAGCTCTGCTCTGTAACTCTCAGCAGCCCTCGCAAGCAGAACCCAGGGTGAGAAGATGCTGGGAGGTACAGTCCAACAACATCTGAAGGGATGCGCTATTCCCACTCCAGTTGTAAAGGATCAGGGGTGCTGGAATTGGGCCCAGTGGAGGAAACTGCAGCCCACTCTGCTGCTGGGGGCTCAACACTCTGGGGAAAGCAACATTACTTGGCCAATTGCTGTCTTATTGGCATTCTTCTAATTAGCTCATTTGTTTCTGTCTGCTCATTAGGAAGATCCTTCTTGCATTTCATTCCCCCCCCCCCAGCATCTCCTGGAATGTTTGGATCAATCAACTGGGTGACAGTTTCCTTCTTACAGTGTTGGCATGGTTCATTAGTATCAAAATCACAGTAGAATGCTCTCTCTGACTCTCCTTGCCTTTAGCTTGCTCTAGAACTCCAAGGTGTTTATCTTTCAGGTGTTTCCAAGCTCAGATTGTAAGATTTATTCAGCCAGCAGTGTGAGGAACAGAGTAAAATTTTAATGTTGATTCAAAATGACACCCTCAGTAATAGGCTGGGGTAGGTACAAAAGACTCCAGGGCTCAGGGGCTGTTACAGTGCCTGTAACTGGGCAGCCACACAAAAATAGGGGCAGAGGCCCCAGTGTCCTACAAATTAGTTGGAAATGGCTTTCTGTTTATCATCCCAAGCCAGCAGGGGGCTTCCCTTCTCACAGCATCCCAGTACGGCCTTACAAGAGATGGTCCTATCATGTTGTAGGGAAAAAGATAAACCAGAGATGAGCTCTACACTCGCCATCTGGGATGCAGAGGGAGCTGCCCTGAAACCTTGAACAGAATTTTCCTTCTGGCTTAGCCTTGTATTTTGGTCTTCCTAAGACTTGAATGTCACGGTCTCCTCTTCCTCTTCCTCCTCCTCATCCAGCAGGATGCTTATCTGGTTCCTTTTCAGATAAACACTGCTTGCTCCCTCTATAAGGTGAGGATCTCTTCCACTAGCAGGCCATCTGACTGGAAGTTACCCCAGAGCACCTATTCCACTGTGAAGCCTACATGGCCACCTCTGCACAGTGCCAGCCCCTGCTTGATGCACATCTGTGTCAAGGTGGCTTTTTAGCCCAGGTGTTGACCGAAATAGGCCCATGGACTTCTTTAGTTCTTCTTCCCAACATCCAGCCCAAGGAATGGGAGGTGCTGAAGTGCATTCCAGGAAGTTCTGGATCATGCTGGAGGAAGAGAAGGATCCTCACCCGGTTACAGGCAGCGCAGGACCCTTCCTTAGAAGCTTAAAGGGGGGGGGGAACTCACTTTGAATATAATTTGGTATGGCATGTTTCCAATCCTACCATAACTAATGACTAATGCAATGAGCTCATTTTCTCAAACCCCAGCAATATTTGATAGGAAAGGTAGTGGTGGTTAGCTTTTAATACTAATGTAAATACATTATTGTGGAATGTAAAATTTCCAAGATCTGTTCTCACCATGATGCTGAGGTAGGTAGGTGAGAGAGCAGGAGATACAAATCCTCCGGACAGAGGAAGAATCCAGCAGTCAGGGAACTAACAGATAGGTTGTAGCCTCAGCAAAGCCCAAGCACCATGAGGAAGCCCAATCACATCCAGGAGAGAAATGATCATCTTGGGTGAGCATACCCTAGTGGTAGAGGATCGGAGTCATAATCCTAGTGGCTCCAGTTCTGCTCAGAACCCAAGATCGTGACTGTGAGTGGCTATGATCCCAGTGTCTGTACTTACTTGCATGGGGCGTGAGAACATGTTGGTCAGCACCTCTTTCCTGGCTTCTGCATAGCTGTCAGTGCCAAAGATTTCATTCAGGCTTTTCTAGTGAAAAGAAGAAGAAAAAAGACACACACAGCTCACCTAGAGGAATTTCTATTAGGCAGTCTCTCCTCCAAACTGGTGCTTTCCATAATGTCCCAGCCACAAGCCCTCTGGAACTGTAGTCCAACACGCCAGGAGGGTGTTGGGGTGGGGAAGGATAGTTTCAGGGAAGGAGTTAGAAATCCTGAGCTCCTTAGCTCAAATTCTGTCCTTATGACAAACCCATCAGGTGGCTTTCAACCCTTCTATTGGTGACAGAGGGATGACAATACTTAGGCATCAGTAAAATGCCTTGGTACTTTTATGTCCACAAACAAGGAAGCCAACAGTGGGATGGGGGGGGGGGCGGAGGATGGATCTCTTGCTTGTGTACACCTTGCAAGACTTTATGATAGAAATAATTCCTCAAAGCATCAGGACAGGCTATGGGTATGGACATAGTGCGTGAGCAGAGACACTAGCCATCGAAAAAGCCTTGGAAGCAAACAGCTTGCTGACTGGGGTAGGAGGCAGCGTCACCTATCCCTTTAGAACAGTTGCCTTGCTTTCATCACATTCCTCCCCCTCCAACACACATGCACTTACATGCAAAGTGCCAGCATTGCTGCCGTCAATCTCCAGTCCCATCTGGTTGCAAAACTCCATGAGGTCATTGAGCATCTTGGTCTGGGGTGGGGGATGCCTCCGTAGCAAAGCCTTTTTCGGGAAGGACCGGTAGATCTGATGTGCGACAGCCATGTTTGCCAAGAGCATAAACTCTTCCACTAGCCTGGTTGGGGAGGGGGAGAAGAAAACCATTAGGAGGAGGAGACCAAGCTGACGAGTAAGATGAAGATGAAGAAGAAGAGGAAGGTGACAGCAACTGCAACAAGAAGCGACTCCATCATATATTGTAAACATTTCAGCTAACTAACAAGTGTACAGATGTATCCCAGGATGTGCTTTGGTCCATGAAGCTCTGTCCCTGCAGATATTGTAACATAATGAACAATACTGTAGTAGTGGTGGTAGAGAAAGACAAATTTTTATAGTGCCTACCAAGGGGGCTACACTGTTTTATGAACCTTTTACAGACTTGTACCACTTCTCTGCCATAGGTCTACCTTCTCACCAAAGGCACTTGCTGGAGAACTCTGGCAGAGGTTTTCTATTCATACCTCATTCCTGCTACAACTCCAATAAAGAGGTTTTCATTTATAGAATCCATAATGCCCCAGCCACATTCAATCACAGAGCCTTATCTGTCATGGCCCCCGTCCCACATAACCCTCATATGCTCTTACATGGTTTCACCTTGTTTCCGTGGAACCTCAACAAAGAGCTTCCCAACAAGTTGTGGCTCACAGGATCAGATACAATCGATGCCACCCTAAGAGCAGCCCAACCTGCCACATTTAAGCTTGGAAATAATGAAAAACTAGTAACATAATTAACTGCAATGAGCTACTTTTAGGCGGATGGGGTGTAAAAAGATAGTTATGAACCCACATTTCAGAAGCAACATAACCAGTGACAATGAAGTTACTTTACTTTAGTATAACGTGAAATACTTTTAAGGACATTTTGGAGGTATTTGGGCAGATTCCTCCCCCACACACACACATTATATGTCATTACCAATCCTAGCTTATTGATTTTAAAGTAATGGAAAGCCATAGAGTGTTTGAGAGAAAATGTGTGTGAGTGAGAGCAGAAGAAGTCACACAACTACAAATGCTTTCCCTAGCCAGGATTTGCACTGTAGGAGAATTGCAGTCTAAGACATCTGGAAAGAAAGTACCAAGGAAAGTATTTTCAAGGTGCAATATCAGACTTGGCCACTAGAGGGAACTGGGGAGTATTTTCCAGCTATCTCTCTCTCTGGCTTTTCTTCGCAAACGAAGATTCAGGAAGGACTCATCCCGCGCTTTCTGCAAGCGCGCTGATGACTAAAAAGGCCAATCCGAGATAAACAGGTCCGGTTGCAAAAAGCACAGCAGAAGGTCTCCTTGGGTGATGTTTTTGGGTTGTGATTCTTTCTGCGTTGTCGTTTCTCTTCAAGACTTGTTCGTCGTGAGTTCTCAAATAAGGCTGCAGCATTGTGGATAGTGTGTCTCCATGCCTCCCGATGTGAGGCCAGGGCGGACCACTGTTGGTGATCAATTTGGCCAAGCCTGAGATGTTGTTTCAGGGAGTCTTTGTATCGCTTTTTTGGAGCGCCCCTCTTACGCTGACCCGTGGCGAGTTCACCGTAGAGTAGTATTTTTGGGAGGCGATGGTCCTCCATCCTAGAAATGTGCCCTGCCCAACGCAGCTGTGTTCTCAATATCATGGCCTCAATGCTGGTGATCCCTGCTTGCTCAAGGACAGCAACATTCGTCACATAGTCAGTCCAGTGTATATTTAGGATTGTGCGTAGACAGCGCTGATGAAAGCGCTCGAGGAGTCGTAGGTGGTGGCGATAGGTGACCCATGTTTCAGATCCATAAAGGAGGATAGACAGTACGATGGCTCTATACACACTGATTTTTGTGCTTTGCCTCAGGTGTTTATTGCTCCAGACTCTTTTGTGAAGTCTTCCAAATGCACTATATGCCTTTGCTAATCTGTGATCGATCTCAATAATGATAAACACAAAACCCATATAAGGTGTAGAGTTACAGTAGGACCCCCTTGCCACTGGGGATTGGTGTGTGTGTGTGTGGGGGGGGCGTGGATGCTGAAAACTGTGGATAACAGCAAACACCATTGAAAATAATGGGACTTCTGGTTTAAAATACCATAGAGTTGCCTTGAAGGACCTAGAAAATGGCTAGCAAGGACACATTTTCTAGGAAGACTATGGTAGGTGTGCTGTTTTGTGTCCCATGGATAATTGAATCAGTGGATAATGGATCAGTGGATACAGGGGTCCTACTGTACTTTTGCAGACAGAGTAACAGTAGTGATGATCATTTGACACTTCAAAGTAGTGACTAACTGCCTTTAATGAGCAGCTCCATTAAATTTACTCCAGAACATCATCCTCTTCTTTGAACTGTAGTGCCTAGAACCAAGCACTGGGCTTCAAGTGAAATCTGGTCCATTCTTAGTAGATTAGGAATGGTGCACCAGTTTATGCAACCTTAAAGTGCTATTGGCTGCTGGGCTTAAAGCCCTAGACTGCAAACAGAATGAACCGTGATGGGAACACAGGTCACACCTTCTTATTCTGGGCTGGGAAATGGAGACATTTACAATGACTGCAGGGTCACTGGGTGGCTCACATAGGTGAAGTCCATGACAGATCTATAGTCGCACCTAGGTTGTCCGCGTTGCTTCAACACCAGGCTTGCCAATAGACTCAGTCCACATATTCAGCTGCCTGTCCTCAATGATGTGCAATCCAGTTAAGTCCTGTTTCGTTTGGCTAAACCCTTGGCAATTGGCTCCACTGAGAATCCTGGCTCTCCGTCTGAGGTGAGTGTTCTTAGGTATTAGATAGGCAATGACTCATTCACATACGGATAGGCCACGTTGTCAACAAGTCATGCGTGAACCTGTGCTAAAGTCCTTTTACAGCATTTCTACAACATTGCCACATAACTGGGTATGTTTCTGTCATACAACTTCTGCATGAATACTACCTGTGTGTGTGTCAAGTCGCCTGTTGATCTATGGCATAGGGTTTTCTTAGGCAAGGAATACTCAGAGGTGGTTTTGCCTCTGAAATAAAGCCTACACCACCTGGTATTTGTTGGTGGTCTTCCATCCAAGTACTAACCAAGGTTGACCCTGCTTAGCTTCCAAGATCAGACAGGACCTAGTGCCTTATTTGTTTCATTTATATGCCACCTTTCTACCAAAGTGGGGACCAAGGCAGCTTCTAGAAGTAGTCATTTAAAAACAATGACAATAACATTTAAAACAGCTAAAATCACCAGGTAAAACATTTTAAAATCATTTTAACAATAAGCAAAAGTTTAAAAAGATAAATAAAACATCCAATAAAAAGCCCCCTGCTTATACATTAAAAGCCTGCTTAAACAAAACTCTCTTTTGCCTGCCAGCGCAAGGAAAGCACGGAGGGGGCCAGCCTAGCTTCCCATGGAAGGATGTTCAAGGGCGGGAGCTGCCCGTGAAGTGGCAGGATCCAGAGCGCCTTTAGGGTGTTTAGGCCTTACCCATAATTTTTAAGACAGTAGTAACTTTTCAATTAAACCACCACCAGGTGCCAGTGTTGCATCCTTAACGGACACCAGTGCCCAGTGGATTCTTAGCAATGCCTCTTTATAAAGTGCAAAACAACAACAAAACCCAGAACCAAACAAAACCAAACTGCAAAGCTGCTCTGATTTCCACCTGATTTATCAAAAAGAGGCATCTAAGGATGGCTGCAAACCCCGTGGTGTGAGGACTTATCCTTTTGGTTTATGGAACTCTATAAACTGCCATCACTATTTAATGCCATGGACACTGAAGTAGTAGTAGTAGTAGTAGTGATGATGATGATGATGATGATACCAGAGAAACACATCAGTAGGATTCAAGTCACTCCCACCGACAACTAAGAACTTTTAATTAATCAATCCAATTTGCACACTCAGTGCCCAAAGGCACTTGGGAGTTATCTATGTTCACAGAAGAGTGGCAGTCAAAACTTTCTCATAACCCCCACCACTACCACCACCAATTTAGCATCAGCAGTTTCTTCTCCTGGAAGGATTCCTTGTGTCATAGAATCATAGAATTGCAGAGTTGGAAGAGACCACGAGGGCCATCCAGTCCAACGCCCTGCCACGCAGGAAATCACGATCAAAGCATCCCCGACAGATGGCCATCCAGCCTCTGTTTAAAGACCTCCAAGGAAGGAGACCCCACCACGCTCCGAGGGAGTGCGTTCCACTGCCGAACAGCTCTGACTGTCAAAAAGTTCCTCCTCATGTTGAGGTGGAATCTCTGTTCCTGGAGCTTGCATCCATTGCTCCGTGTTCCAGTCTCTGGAGCAGCAGAAAACAAGCCTGCTCCATCCTCAATGTGACACCCCTTCAAATATTGTCCTTTGTGGCTGTATGGCAGGCAGAAATCTAATAGGCAAAGCTTCTCCATTTGCTGCACCAGTGTGTGTGTTTTATGTTTTGGGAAAAAACTGTGTGTGTTTTATGCTTTGGAGTTGGCCCAATGAAGGTATCACTGCTTTGTGGATTTTAGATTTCTCTCTCTCTCTGTGTGTGTGTGTGTGTGTGTGTGTATGTAAGTACCAAAGTTGTGCCACAGCCTTGTGATTCTTCTTCTTAACAAGACACACATAGCCTGCTTCCTCTTCCATTCTGAAGCAACCAAAACTCTAAGCCTCTCCAGCCCTACTGCTATGTATGACTCCAAATGTTTTACACCAATTTTATAGATAAGAAACTGAAGTTGATGACAGCAACTCAAAGCCATTACAGTCAGCCTTCCATACCCACAGATTCTTTATCCCATCGACTCAACTATCTATGGCTTGAAAATAGAAAAAAAAAATTAAATCCAAAAAGCAAACCTTGCTGTTTGCCATTTTATAGAAGGGAAACCATTTTACTATGCCACTGTATAACAAGAAAAACAACAACACATAAACATAATATTAATTAAAACCTCATATCAGGTAAAACTTAAACAAGTAAGACTAAGACATTTTAAAATAATCAGTACACAGTTTAAATTCACAATTTAAAATAATCTGGACAGGCCTGCTGGAAGAGACTGGTCATTAGCGCTACTTTAAATTCCAACAGTGTATTCAGCTGCTGTATCTCTTCTGGCAGGCCGTTCCAGAGTCCTTGGGCAGCTGAAGAAAAAGTCCTCTGGGTGACCGTTGCCAACCTAGTCCTAGCTGGCTGGAGCAAATGTCCCCCAGAGGACCTGAGTGTACAAGGCGGATTATACAGGAGAAGGCGATCTCGTTGGTAACCTGGACCCAAACCATGTAACCTCAACATCAAGTACTCTGGGGGGGATATTGCTCTCTGCCAGCTTCAAACAGGCCACAGGCTCAGCCTGATTCCTTAGCCTCTGTAGCTTTCCTGTTCCATCTTCAGCTGCCTCACTCTTCTTAATGATAAGCTCAGCACCTATACAGGCTTCCCAAGCTGGCCAAAAACATATAAGAAATAACCCCCACCCACCCAGGAAGGTGGCAGTACTTCTTCCAACACTGATCCTTAGCCCCCCTGGCAGGGACAGCCTCTGCCAGTACAGAAGCTGAGCCCAATATGGGTCAGGTCCAGGCTACCTGAAGGACTGTCTCATCCCACATGAACTTGCTCAGGCTCTAAGATCTTTGGGAAGGAATTACTCTCAGCCCCACCACCTTCACAGAGATGTTTGGTGAGAATGCAGGAGAGCACTTTCTCTGTGACTGCTCCCAGACTTTAGAATCCCTTTCCAAGTGAGGCTATGGTGTTGTTTTGGCAGCAGGTGAAGACCTTTTATTCTTAAGTTTTAACTTTGAGCTTTTTAAAAATCGTAATTCTCTTTCTTTTTGAGTTCCATCTGTTGGGGGTGCTTTGATGGTGTAGTCCTGCAAGGAAGGGGGTTGGACTAGATGGTCCTCGTGGTCTCTTCCAACTCTATGGTTCGATGATTCAGTTTGGGGAAAAGGCAGGGTATAAATAAAAGGACAAGGAGGGAACTGGATGCTTTCACTGTAAGGCAGGCAGCAGAATCGTTTCAGGGCATCCCTGATAAGCCACAATATTTGAGGCCTATGAGAGGGTGCTGGGTAGACTTCGGGAAAAACCCTCTCCCCACCCCACCGATCCAATCCAGCCGCCCACCAGAGACATTTTGCAACTCTGTTAGCTGCAGCAGCAAGAAAAAGAGGGATTAGGTAGGGAATGCTGCTTTGTGGTTCAGAAAAAGAAATGGATCATAAGGCAAAGCTGGAGCTGCAGTTTGGCTGGCAGTGAAGGGAGGCTGAGAGGGATCCTGGCTCAGCCCTTAACAGGAGCAGAGGGCCGAAGAGCTCCCTGACTGCCGGCCGCTCCAAGGGCAGGCAGGGATTTTTTGCTGAACGCAGCCGAGCTCGGAGCTTGGCTTGGGTGCATCTGGCAGGATGGAGTGAGAAGAAAAGTATTTCATGGCAGTGGGAAGGAAAAAAAAAAAGGAAACAGAGACAGAGAGACTAGGCCGTTTGAAACAGGACTGAATGAATCCCATGTGAGAAATACGCTCTGATGCCATCGCTACAGTTTCCTCTGCTGACGCCAAGCCAAGCTTGGCTGCCAGCCTCATGCCAGATCCCACAAAGCGGAGAGGCCTGAACTTTTGCCCCTTTGGGCATCCACACCATGTTTCCATCTCTGCTGCAGAGAGATGTGGGGTGGAACAGGTGTTTTGTTCTGCCACATGGATACGCTGAGAGCCATGCTCAGACGGGGAGGGAGCCATCCCCAAAAAGACTCTCGCAGAATGGCATCCTAGTAAAGGGAATTGACATTTTACAGGTTATTTTGGTTTCTGCTTTTTCTTTTTAGTGGTTCAACATATGATTATATTTTGATTGGTTTGGTACAGTTTTATGGCCTCATAAGAAGTACCTCAGAATTCTGGGAGATGGGAGTACAGTAAAACATTTTACTTAAATAAAATAAACACTTCATCAGACTCCAGCAGGGGTGCACAACCTTGCTGGGGTCGAGGGGCAATATCCTGCTTTGGGAAACACCCTCATTTGTAAACTGCATGGATTGAAAAAAATGACAAAAAACTGGGAGATGGGAGATTGGAAGTGGCTGAAAGGCCAATTCTGTTTTTTTGGAAAAACAACAACAACATTTTAAAAATATAAAGCAGTGCAGAGATCCCCTAGAATCTTTTAATAGGTGAATTGTTGAAGGATTCCAGGTGAGACAATTCAAACTTCCCCCCACCCCCCAGTTAAAGCATGGTCCTAAGGAGACTGGAAGGGGTGAGAATCCAAAAAAACAAAAAACCACCCCCTGCCATGGGGCCAAATGTGACTCCAGGGTCACTCTTTTCCCACTCCCAGTCTTCAATATCCATTCCGCACCATATCCAGAACAATTACTTTGAAAAACTACCACTCCCCAACTGAGCAAGCTCAGTCATTCATATAAAGAAATGCCTTCTTCTATAGTTATCCATCAAAAAGGTGGGATTCTAAAGTTTATAGTGGAACACCATGCAGCTGCTCAGCCTCATGCCAGTACTCTGTTCCTAAATGTATCTCTCCAAATGCCACCAATTATTCCTTTTATCAAGCTCCGGGTTGCATAAGACAGTGTGTGTACTTCCATCTCAATTTAAAACACTCAGTCCATTTGATGTACATGTTCCTATGAAGACCTTTCCCTACATTATTTCACAGTACTCTGAGGTTTCATAGAATCATAGAGTTGGAAGAGACCACAAGGGCCATCCCGTTCAACCCCCTGCCATGCAGGACTACACAATCAAATCATTCCCGAAAGATAGCCATTCAGCCTCTGTTTAAAAAGTTCCAAAGAAGGAGACTCCACCACACTTTCCAGGCAGTGCATTCCACTGCCAAACAGCTCTTATTGTCAGAAAGTTCTTCCTAATGTTTAAGTGGAATCTCTTTTCCTGTAGTTTGAACCCATTGCTCCATGTCCTAGTCTCTGGAGCAGCAGAAAACAAGCTTGCTCCATCCTCAATATGACATCCCTTCAAATATTTAAACATGGCTATCATGTCCCCTCTCAACCTACTCTTCTCCAGACTAAACATACCCAACTCCCTAAGCTGCTGTTCATAGGACATGGCTTCCAGACCTCCCACCATTTTGGTCGTCCTCCTCTGGACATGTTCCAGCTTGTTAATATCCTTACTGAATTGTGGTGCCCAGAACAGGACACAGTATTCCAGGTGAGGTCTGACTAAAGCAGAATAGAGTGGCACTATTACTTCCCTCGATCTAGACACTATACTCCTATTAATGCAGCCTAGAATCACATTGGCTTTTTTAGCTGCTGCATCACACTGCTGACTCATGTTCACCCTGTGGTCCACTAAGACTCCTAGATTGCTTTTGCAGGTACTACCATCAAGCCAGGTGTCACCCATCCTATATCTGTGCCTTTCATTTTTACTGCCTAAGTGTAACATCCTACCTTTCTCCCTGTTGAAATTCATTTTGTTAATTTTGGCCCAGCTTTCTAATCTGTTCAGGTCATTTTGGATTCTGATCCTGTCCTCTGGGGTATTAGCTACCCCTCCTAATTTGGTGTCATCTGCAAACTTGATAAGCATGCCCTCTAGTCCCTCATCCAAGTCATTGATAATGATGTTGATTAGCACTGGGAGAAACAGATTCTTCTGGTTCTTTCTGACAAGTTTTATCTGTATTTGATTCATCCACCTAATTTTTAAGCACTAAAAAGTGCTTAAGTGCGCATCTCAAAGTATGATGTATGGCTCAAGCTCACAGACACACATCCCATGGCTCAAAGACAGGGTACTTCCAAGAACGAACAGTCTTCTTCCATATCATCCTGGCTGTCCCCAGCATTCAGTTGTGCAGGCCCTGTGCCGAGCACCGTGCCCTTGCACTTTCAGAAGCTCTGTTGTCCGGGATCTTTTCCACAGCAGCCCATACACTGTGGAACTCCCTTTCTCAGAAGCTTCAGGCATGCTGCTAAGACCCTTTTAGTTCACTGAAAGCTTAATGGGGCTAAACGGGTTTTTTTATTTACCTCCCTGTTTTTAAACTTTATGGCTTTATAACATGCTCTTGGTCTTATAATGTGACACGCTTCTGAGTAGTCTGAGGACTGCATTTCTTTATGTTGCTGTGTTTTAGTAATTCTGTGGGATGCTTGGAATTTAAATATCCATATATATGTTAAAGGCAAGCAGAAATAAATGTGGTATAGCAGTTTGAATATTGGATTAGGACTTTGGGAGACCAGGGTTCAAATCGCTGCTCGGCCATAGAAATCTAGTGTGCCTCTCTTTATATCAGGGGCCACTGATTTAAGGGCTCTGCTTCTTAGCATAGGGATGGAAATTATGCAGCCCCTCCAGGTGTTGTTGAACTGCAACTCCCAGTAGCCCTGACCAGCATAATTAATGGCAAAGAATGCTAGGTTGCAGATCATTAACATCTAGAAGACAACCAAATCCCCCAGCCCAATTTAGGATTACAGGGTTCATTTTGGGTAGGGATGAAACCCTGAGCCAGGCCAGAAAAGATCAACAATGCTGGAGCGCGGGGCTGGGGGAGAAGCATAAAGTGTGTGTGTGTGTGTGTCCGTCACCATCCCTCTAGATGCTGTTGAACTACAACTTCCCCAACATTGGCTATACTGGTTGAGATATATAGGAGCTACAGTTTAGGCACACTCTGATATATGGGAACTAGGGCGTCTGTGCATTACTCAGGAAACACCAGCATCTTGAACAGAATTTGGAAGCATATTGGCAGCTGTGTTGGCCAAGTATGATCCCCCGCATTCCACATCTACACAGAGACTATGAGAGGAAGTGCTTTTGTTTTCCTGCTCAGATTCTTTAGAAAAGTGGGAGAGGCAGCAATTGGGAAATGCCACCAGGGCCCTCCCAGTGGCATCCAAAGGCTTGGGTTTTGGCCACACACCACCACTAGTTTTGGCTTTGTGTGCATGATAGATTTAATGCAAGAGGTTTCCCAGTCAAGAGGCAGTGGCATGAGCTAGGGAAGACAAAGCTTCTAGCAGCTGCATGGCACAGCCACCCAGTGAAGCACTGAGACACATTAACCAAAAGCATTAAAGAAAGGAAGGTTAACAATGTTGTTAGTCTTTATGACTGGGAACTCTGTTAATGCACAGTTTGCTTAACGTGCCTGTAGGTGAAGCCAAGAGGGCACAACTCAAATTATTCCAAGGGCTCCTTTAACCTTTTAATTAACTCAACGGGACTCCATGACTGTGTGAGCAGAGGAGGAAAAGCATTTTTAGGAACATTTCAACAGAATGAATGTTGAGCCCATTCTCTCTTAACTCTTTCCCTTCTACATGCCATACAGCACTTGTCTCTCCTTTCTCTGCACCACCTTCTCTACTCTCTGCACCCATCTGCCAGCCTCCTGCCTTTACCATTTCTCTAGCCACAAGCCCCACTGTGCCTCTATCTGTTAAAACCCCCTTTCACTTTGCAAACCCCACAAAACACTCACTTCCTTCTCATCCCACAATCTCCTTTTCTCCCCCTCCACATTTCTTTCTCTCTACCTTGTCCTGCTAGTCTTTCTTCAGTCTCAAGTCTTGCTGCCTCCCCCATTCTGATCGGCACTCTTCCCCACTGAATCTGGCAGCAAAAGCAAACAAAGCTTTCACCTTCCCAGTCACTGATGTATTGAAGGATTCTCAGACAACGGTGGGCCATGCACCACTACTGGCAGACTGGCTGGCAGAACTGGTGCCAATTCTTTCAAGAGCATCTGAATCCAGGAAAAGGACATATAATGCGGACCTAGTGACACCGGTATTTCTCCCATGTGGATGGGCTCGGGTAGGCCTTCGCTGTCCAAATGAAGCCAAAAAAGGACCATGAAGTATGAGTATATTTGGCTGTAATAGGTCCACTGACTTTCTGTTGCACAAGCCACAATCAAAGGACTAACCCTAAATGCATGGGGAAGCATTTGAAATTGTGTATTAAAGGAGTTGTTGCAATAACTGCTTGGACTTTTTGCTGTCACTTTCACCATCACAATTATTTTCACATGACAAACTGCAGCGTCATCCGCTCCACCAACCTTCCTTTCCCTCTGTACAAATGGCATACCAACTTTTCAACTCAGCCTCAAGGCCTCCGTTGATGTGACACTGCAAAGAAAAAGGTTTTAACAATACAGGCAGCGCATTAATATTGGCACAACACCCAATGAATGCAAATGGGAAACTCTTCAAGGGAAATGGATGATCTTCCAAGAGGCTGTGCCAAGAAATGCCACTCTAGCATTTCAGTGCAGGAATAGCCTGTGGAGTGCCTCCTCCCATCCCAGGTATTCAATCGATGCTCCCTCCTCCTGCTCCTGCTGCTAAAAAGCCACATGGCCCAGCAGCTGCCTGGGACAGGTTTCCCCAAAGCTTGTGAGGGAGCTGCTGAACTACTCTTGAGAGAGCCTGGCTCTGCTTGTTATGCACACACAGCTCACTAAAAGCTGCACTGTAATCCCAAAAGATTAAAAGGGATTGTTAGAGGAAGGGATCTGTTGAAAGAGATGCAGCGTGAGGGACATGAAAAACAAAACAAAATATTAGCTGATAAATGCAAAAGGACATTCAGGAGCCTTTTAGAATGAGAGCTGGGGAACTAAGCTTTAATCTGATACCAATTAATGGAATGAATGCCTCCATTAAGGAAAGACACACACAAAACAGCTGGTGTAGAAGTGGAGGGCTGCTGGAAGGTGGCTTTGTACACACCATGTCTGCACTAGCCTGGCCCAGCCAACTCTGGTAAGAGGAACTGTTTTGCATCTTGCAGTCAACTCTTGCATGTCGAAAACCTGGCTCCGAGAATGCCTCTTTTAGCCAGTGAGCAAAGTGACTCCAAAACTGTGAACAAGCGGCAAAGGAGACGATACCAAATCTCAACCGCAGGCGTGCTAGCAAGACTGGCGGTGGTTGGTGTGAATGCTGCAAACTCAAGCACAGCAAATGGTGGGACCATGTTTCATGCACACTGTACCTTCCTCACATGCTGGACAGACCACTACCGTCACATCTCTGGTGCCCACATACAGCAGTGTGGAGGGCTTCTGTGCAGGCCTACCTCCAAGTCCTCATGCTGCCTCCTTGCTCCTCTCTGCTCTTCAGTCACGGATGTTGTGCTCCAGGAGCTACGCAGCATGATGTTTCGTGGCACCCAACTTGTGGGGAGGGGGGAACGGGGAGGCAAGCACCCTTTTCAACTAAATGCAGCTGATTTAGTGAGGGAGGTGGTCTCTGGGTGCAGCCACGCCAATTTGATTGTATTTAAGAGAACAAAGAAACTGGGAGCCAGCAAGCATCAGAACAAGGACCATGTACATACAGGCAGATGCTATTCACCATTCATGTGGCAATTTCTGAATCCGCAAAGCACTTGATGTTATTCTTCCTGTATGAATACCTCTCTATTGTAGATGGAAGGCTGAGGCAGACAGATAGGCAGGGGGTGAGGAATAAGGCTGATTTACAGAAACTCATAGTGTTCACAGTAGAGGTGAAATATAAACTAGGGACTTTCTGGTTCACATTTCAGTCTCAATAGGGTTTGCTATTATCCATGGTTTCACTTATAAATGGTAAGTCCAGGAATGAATGCCCCGCAGATACAGGGGGTGACCTGTATATGTCAACATTTCAAAATGGGGGTAGGTGGGGCAAACAATGGGAAAGGCTACAGCCCAAGGTGGCACCCAGTGAGCCACTGTGCAAAACAGGATACTTGCTTAGATGTGATTTGGGGGTGAATCTCTTCAAAACTTCTCTGGACTGCACCCACATAGCAGGATGTGTATTCAAACATGCCACATTCTATGGCACATCAGCCCTGCAGGGTTATATCAGTTTTATATTGGTTTAACTGTCCGGGCTCCATCCTACAGGATCCTGGGATTTGTAGTTTAGTATTAGCTACAGAGCTCTAGTCCCTGAACTATTGTTTCTAAGGTTACCTGACTACCTCTCTACACAGAATTGAACTGATGTTATCCTCAAACACCCTTTTTCTAGGGTACCGTTGAAGTCTCTTATGAAACTACAAATCCCAGGATTCCTCAGGATGGAACTATGACAATTAAAGTGGTATGACACTGATATAAAGCTCCAGTGAAGACATACCCTAAGTTTTCAAATGGAGTCTGAAGGGAGCAAGGACAGGGGATGGTTGACTCAAGATACACCATGCAACTTCTCTGGATCCTGCTTTGTTGTTAATGGACAGAGAGCATCTCTCCCCAACCCCCCAAAATGAGCAAGACTCCCAAGAATGCAAGAGCATGTGGGGAATGGATGAGAACAGTTGTGGGGGGAGGGAGTAGGGAAGGAATGAAAACCGACCTAAATATGACAGAAAGGGGTTAACAGCAGTGGAGGGACAGTTGGTGAGAACAAGGGGTGGAAATGGACTTGGTTTGTTTGTTCAGTGGCTACGCAGGATTTCTGGACAAGTTACGGGGCAGGTAGAAAGAGGCCAAAGCTTTCATCAGGTTGAAAGAGGCCAAGACAGTCCAGCCAACCTTTGAGTAAATGAAGAGAGAGCGAGGGGTGGAGAGGGGTGGGACCAAAGTCCCAGTGTATGTCAGTCCACGGATTCAAGTCCTCCACCTTAAAGAAAAGGCAAGCGACTGGCCAGCCAACATGCCTGGTCTGTGATCAGTCAGCACAGCCCAGTTTAAACACACAAACCCTCATTCACACTGTCAGATTTATGAAGTGGCAAGGCTGCAGCCTGAAGTTCCAAGGGAAGATTTCGTAAGAGTCCAAAAAAAGTCAGTGGGATCTTCAAAGTCATCTTTCCTCACATAAGAATAGCTGCAAGTGCTGACCAAAGCAGCCATTAAGGATACCACTATTTTGAAGGACACAGCGACAGATGAGGGTGGCATTGGGAGTGCATTTTCACTACCAAAAACCTCGCATTACTATTTCTTTCTTTCTTTCTTTCCTTCCTTCCTTCTTTCTTTCAAATGTAGGTTTCTAGCCTTATGGTTGCAAAGATATATTTGGAAAAGCAGGGGTGGGACCATGCCTGTTGAAATCTGACATTTGGGGTGATGGTAGAAGGGAGCAAAAAATGACTGTCACTTGTCAAGTGTTTGCAGAGGAAATAACAAAAGCCTAAAGAAGTCAGACACTGCTGTATGCTCGGCATGAGCTACAGATCCTATGAATTTAGATTGGCTGGCTACAGAGCTTTTAAATATTTTTACATCAAGGTCAGAGACAACCCCTGAAGGCAACCTGTCTCAGGAGAGCTTCCTCTCAACTGCAGAGAGTCACTCTCCCCCTGGTCCACTCTGTTTAATGAGTCAAACCCAGGCATAACAAATAGCAGAGCTTGGGGAAAGTTGCTTTTTGGAGTTCCCACAATACCCTAGTCAACATCACCATGCTAACAGGGGAATTAGGGGAGTTGTAGTAAAAAAGAAAAAAAACATTTTTTCCTCACTCAGATCAGATCTCCCCCATGAATGGCTCAAATTACTCTTTGGTAGAAATCTAAGCCATCACCATGTCCCGAGGCAGTGTATGCCATTATGTTGTTCTGTGCATCAAAGAAAGGAGGTTGCAGTGCAGCCAAAGCCTTGAGCTTTCTTTGTGCGCATCCAACAGCTGCCTGGACTGCAGAATCGCCCAGGTTCCAGGTTAACATGGTAATAATCACCTTGGCTTTCAACATACACCTTTCTGTCCCGTGTCCCTTATTCCAGTCTTCATACAACCACAGCCTTTACCAGCCTGCACCACAGGACAAACACCACCCTCCCCACATTGCCGTCGGCAAATCTGTGCTCAAGTCCGTTCAGCAGTTCACCTACCTGGGAAGCATCATCTCCTCAGATGCCAAGATTGACAAAGAGATCGATCACAGATTAGCAAAGGCATATAGTGCATTTGGAAGACTTCACAAAAGAGTCGGGAGCAATAAACACCTGAGGCAAAGCACAAAAATCAGTGTGTATAGAGCCATTGTACTGTCTATCCTCCTTTATGGATCTGAAACATGGGTCACCTATCGCCACCACCTACGACTCCTCAAGCGCTTTCATCAGCGCTGTCTACGCACAATCCTAAATATACACTGGACTGACTATGTGACGAATGTTGCTGTCCTTAAGCAAGCAGGAATCACCAGTATTGAGGCCATGATATTGAGAACACAGCTGCGCTGAGCAGGACACATTTCTAGGATGGAGGACCATCGCCTCCCAAAAATACTACTCTACGGTGAACTCGCCACGGGTCAGCGTAAGAGGGGCGCTCCAGAAAAGCAATAGAAAGACTCCCTGAAACAACATCTCAGGCTCGGCCAAATTGATCACCAACAGTGGTCCATCCTGGCCTCACATCAGGAGGCATGGAGACGCACTATCCACAATGCTGCAGCCTTATTTGAGAACTCACGCCGAACAAGTCTTGAAGAGAAACGACAACGCAGAAAGAATCACAACCCGGAAACATCACCCAAGGAGACCTTCTGCTGTGCTTTCTGCAATCGGACTTGTTTATCTCGGATTGGCTTTTTTAGTCATCAGCGCGTTTGCAGAAAGCGCAGGATGAGTCCTTCCTGAATCTTCGTTTACGAAGAAAAGCCAGAGAGACAACCACAGAGGCTTAAGGGACCAAAAGGGCAATTTAGTCCGCCCCTGCCAGGCAGGAATCCACAGCAAAAACACTTCCAAGAAAAGATTATCAAGCCTCCCTTTAAAACACTCCAAAAAGGGAAGTCCACTACCTCCAGAAATAGTCTATTCCTCTATCAAACACTTTCTACCTTCAGGTAAGTTCTTCCTAACATTTAGGTGGAATCTCCTCCTATTCTGTACCCTTCATTTCATACAAGTAAATGGAGTCAAAGCTTCCTTTCCTTTGCAATGAGCAGGGAAAAGGGATTATCACTGAGAAAATTCCTCTTGGGGAGATGGTGGGGGAGAGGAGAGAAGCAGAAGAATTCCTGTTTCCATCCAAAGTCTCCATTTCCTTTACCACTGTTTCCCAACTGCAGCCCCTTCCTGCTGCTCCCTTTGCTTGTAGAAAAAGGGGGGAAAGCATGCAACTGAGGAAATCATTGCAACAATGGAGGACGGAGGCAGGGAGGGAGAGCAACACAAGTCATTGCTTCTTTAGATTTTCCTTGGTTTTTTCCAGGCTGTGAGGCCGTGTTCTGGAAGAGTTCACCTAAACACGGCCTCACAGCCAGGAAAAAACCTAAGGAAAATCTATGGATGCCGACCGTGAAAGCCTTCAACTTCTCATTGCTTCTTCCTCGAGACTTTTTCCACTGCCTCTGCTGACTTCACCACCCTTGGCCTCCCTTTCACCATCACTTAGTAGAGACAGGCATTCCAGCAGAACACCTGAACAGTTCCTGTCCCGCTGGTCATTATAATCAATGTAACCTCAGCTTTCTTTGCCTCCTTCCTCATCCCTTATTCCTTGTGTGTCATGTCTTAAATTTAGGATGCAAGCCTGAGGAAAGGAACTGTTATGCTACTTATTTTTCTAAGTGGCCCTGGGATCCTCTTTGGCTAAAGGGGGAGACAGCTAAATGCTTTAAGGGGGGGGGGACTGAATATCACTCCAATTCCCCAGACCCTTCTAGTTATAGCAACAGAGAAAGCTGTCTGATATGAAACTGGGGCTCCATCTAGCCCATTATTGCCAACTGTGACCGGCAGCAAGGGATTTTCAGGGATTTAGGCAGACTCCTTTCCTAGCCTTCCCTGGAGATTTCCCCTGGTATATTCCTTGGTGGAATACAATGCAAGTAATAACCAGGCTTGACCCTGGTCAGTACTTAGATAAAAATGGATGCATTCAGGGTGGGATGGTAGTCACTCCTGGCTTGAGGAGGGGGGGGGGAAAGAGCAGTGTCGATTGAGGAACTCCAAAGATGCATGTGAAAATGGGCTGCATTAGAGATCATCAGAGGCTGCACATCCCTGCTCAAAATGCATAACAAGCTGTGAGCCAGTCTGGGCAAAACTTCACCACCTCTAGAAATCATACTGTCATAGAGTTAGAAGAGACGACAAGGGCCATCCATTCCAGCCCCCTGCCATGCAGGAATACCAGTGGGCCCAGTGCTATTCAACATCTTTATCAATGACTTGGATGAGGGAATTAGGGACACCAAATTAGGAGTAGCTAATGCCCTAGAGGGCAGGATCAAAATTCAGAATGACCTGGATAGACTGGAGAGCTGGGCCAAAGCTAACAAAATGAAATTCAATACGGAGAAATGTAAGGTACTACACTTAGGACGGAAAAAATGAAATGCATAGATATAGGATGGAAGAGACCTGGATGAATGAGACTACGTGTGAAAGGGATCTAGGAGTCCTAGTAGACCACAAGTTGAACATGAGTCAACAGTGTGATGCAGCAGCTAAAAAGGCCAATGTGATTTTGGGCTGTATCAATAGAAGTATAGTGTCTAGATCAAGGAAGTAATAGTGCCGCTCTATTCTGCCTTGGTCAGACCTCACCTAGAATACTGTGTCCAGTTCTGGGCACCACAATTCAAAAAGGATATTGACAAATTGGAGCATGTCCAGAGAAGGGCAACTAAAATGGTGAAAGGTCTGGAAACCATGCCTTATGAGGAGAGACTTAGGGAGCTGTGTATGTTTAGCCTGGAAAAAAGACGGTTAAGAGGCGATATGATAGCCCTGTTTAAGTATTTGAAGTGATGTCACATTGAGGATGGAACAGGCTTGTTTTCTGCTGCTCCAGAGACTGGAACACAGAGCAATGGATGCAAGTTCCAGGAACAGAGATTCCACCTCCACATTAGGAGGAGCTTTTTGACAGTAAGAGCTATTCGGCAGTGGAACGCACTCCCTTGGAGCGTGGTGGGGTCTCCTTCCTTGGAGGTCTTTAAACAGAGGCTTGATTGCCATCTGTCGGGGATGCTTTGATCAAGATTTCCTGTGTGGCAGGGAGTTGAACTGGATGGCCCTCGTGGTCTTTTCTAACTCTACAATTCTATGATTCTATGATTCTATGAATAAACAATCAAAGCATGCCCGACAGATAGCCATCCAGCCTCTGTCTAAAAACCTCCAAAGAAGGAGACTCCACCACACTCCGAGGCAGCAACCGAACAGCTCTGACTGTTAGGAAGTTCTTCCGAATGTTTAGGTGGAATCTCTACCTGTAGTTTGAGTCCAATCTTTCACATGGACAGCTGTGCCTCCGGCAAGTTGAAAACAGCTCACAGGTTTCCCACCCAGGCAACCACCAGACTAAGACCACCTTAGATTTATCAACCTAACAACATTATTTACTTCCAGGAGATCCTCAAGTAAAAAACATCAGAGGGCCTTCTTGGTGGCTGCTCCCAGGGTTTGAAATCCCTTCCCTAAAGAGGCTAAAATAGCTCTCTCCACGCTATCCTTCTGTTGGCACATGAAGACTTTTCTATTCCGACAGGTTTTTCATAAAAGACTGCCAGCACTGTTAATAGTGTGCTGTTGTATTATCATTTGCCTTTTTAACAGGTTTGTCTTTAAAAGTTTTAACACTATAGGTAGTTTAATTGCATTTTTACAATAATCGTCTGTATGTTTTTACTCCTATGTATGTATTTTTAATGGTTTTATGGATCTGAAACATGGGTCACCTATCGCCACCACCTATGACTCCTCGAACGCTTTCATCAGCGCTGCAGATGCACAATCCTAAATATACACTGGACTGACTATGTGACGAATGTTGCTGTCCTTGAGCAAGCGGGGATCACCAGCATTGAGGCCATGATATTGAGAACACAGCTGCGCTGGGCAGGGCACGTTTCTAGGATGAAGGACCATTGCATCCCAAAAATACTACTCTACGGTGAACTCGCCATGAATCAGCATAAGAGGGGCGCTCCAAAAAAGTGATACAAGGACTCCCTGAAACAACATATCAGGCTTGGCTAAACTGATCACCAACAATGGTCCGCCTTGGCCTCACATCGGGAGGCATGGAGACACACTATCCACAATGCGGCAGCCTTATTTGAGAACTCACGCCGACCATGTCTTGAAGAGAAACGACAACGAAGAAAGAATCACAACCCGGAAACATCACCCAAGGAGACCTTCTGCTGTGCTTTCTGCAACTGGACTTGTTTATCTCGGATTGGCCTTTTTAGTCATCGGCGCACTTGCAGAAAGCGCAGGATGAGTCCTTCCTGAATCTTCGTTTGCGAAGAAAAGCCAGAGAGATGTGTTTTTATCTGAATTTGTTTCAATTTTTTGTAAGACACTTTGAGTCCTAGTTTTGCAGGAAAAATGGGATATAAATGGATCAGTACTAACAGTAGCAATAATAACCACCACCACTGGAACTTGCATGGGAGGAGGGAGGCAGAGTGCAGCAAAGAGCCAAATCTGACTAGTACTGCAGGTATCACAATGGATGGCCACTGCCTATCAGTCAGGCTACAGAATCGTCAAGGTTTCTCTGCTCTATTATTTCTCACCCCTCCAGCATGTGCACCCTGGCCCAGTTCTCAATTCCACTATTTGAATTTGTTGCTGGAAATTTGGGGCTGCATTTGTGTTGCTTTGATCTACAGAGTGAGGCAGGGATTCGGAAGACAACTCCCCATCCTGACCTTGTTTAAAAACTACACACACACGCACATACACACACACAAGCTTCCGGCAGTTTGAAACACAGCAAAGTGTCAGTCTTTGCAGTAAAAATTTAATAACCGCACAGCATAATCAGTTTTGCTGATCTTGCTTTTTTTTACGGTCAAAACTCGACATTCGGTGCTTGGAAGGCCAAGTGTCTTGGTTTGGCTGCCTCTTTTCAAACGTCTGCAAAATGGGGAAAAGACTCCTTAACCAGGGATGGTTCCACCAAGGTCAGTGGGTCAGATGCTATTCCGTGGGGCTGGAGATCCATGGTAGGGCAGCATCTATTCTCAGGCCCCTTGTTAAGAAACACAGCAAAAATGGCTGTACAAGGATTTTGTTTCCCAGGGAGCTAAACAATTGTAAATTGGTCATGTTAAGGTGTCTGTAAACACAAAGAAAATGAGAAGATGAGGATGGGAAGATAACGGTCAAATCTGGGGCATGTATGTTCTGGTATCCTGCTTTTTGGAGAAGCCCCAAAAGAGGGCATGGATGCAACATCCTTCCACTGTTACTGCTGGCTAGGAGGCTGTGGAATTTGCAGTCCGGAAAAGTAACTTTTCCAGCCTCTGCTCTGAGTGTGAAGGTTTGGGTTGCAATTGTTCCTAATAGCCACTGAATGGCCTATTCTCCTTGATGAATTTGACTTAACATTCCTTCTAAGGTCCTCTCCCTTGCACCTACTCTGAATCTACAATAATGTTAATTGATCAATCCCAAATTAGAGTACCGGTACAATGAAAGAAAAAAATCTTTCTCAATCCTCTTTCACCACAAACTACATGATTTTATAAAACCTTCATTATGCTGCTTCCATTTCCTCCCATTTCCTCCACACCTCCACCCCCACAGAACCACAGAATCACAGAGTTGGGAGAGACTTCTTTATCAATGACTTGGATGAGGGAATGAGGGGCATACTTATCAAATTTGCAGATGACATCAAATTAGGAGGAGTAGCTAATACCCTAGAGGACAGGATCAAAATTCAGAATGACCTGGACAGACTGGAGAGCTGGGCCAAAGCTAACAAAATGAAATTCAATACGGAGAAATGTAAGGCGCTGCATTTAGGGCGGAAAAATGAAATGCATAAATATAGGATGGGAGAGACCTGGCTGAATGAGACTACACGTGAAAGGGATCTAGGAGTCCTAGTAGACCACAAGTTGAACATGAGCCAACAGTGTGATGAGGCAGCTAAAAAGGCCAATGCGATTTTGGGCTGTATCAATAGAAGTATAGTGTCTAGATCAAGGGAAGTAATAGTGCCACTCTATTCTGCCTTGGTCAGACCTCACTTAGAATACTGTGTCCAGTTCTGGGCACCACAATTCAAGAAGGATATTGACAAATTGGAGCGTGTCCAGAGAAGGGCAACTAAAATGATGAAAGGTCTGGAAATGATGCCTTATGAGGAAAGACTTAGGGAGCTGGGTATGTTTAGCCTGGAAAAAAGATGGTTAAGAGGCGATATGATAGCCCTGTTTAAGTATTTGAGGAGATGTCACGCTGAGGATGGAGCAGGCTTGTTTTCTGCTGCTCCAGAGACTGGAACACAGAGCAATGGATGCAAGCTCCAGGAACAGAGATTCCACCTCAACATTAGGAGGAACTTTTTGACAGTAAGAGCTGTTCGGCAGTGGAACACGCTCCCTCGGAGCGTGGTGGGGTCTCCTTCCTTGGAGGTCTTTAAACAGAGGCTGGATGGCCATCTGTCGGGGATGCTTTGATCAAGATTTCCTGTGTGGCAGGGGGTTGGACTGGATGGCCCTCGTGGTCTCTTCCAACTCTGCAATTCTATGATTCTATGATTCTATGAGACCACAAGGGCCATCTAGTCCAACCTCCTGCCATGCAGGAATACATGATCAAAGCATTCCTGAGAGATGGCCATCCAGCTTCAGTTTAAAAACTTCCAAAGAAGGAGACTCCACCACATTCCAGGATAGCACATTCCACTGCCGAACAGCTCCTAATATCATTCCTTCTTCCTAACATTTAGGTGGAATCTCTTTTCCTGTAATTTGAATCCATTGCTCCATGTCCTAGTCTCTGGAGCAGCAGAAAACAAGCTTGATCCATCCTCAATATAACATCCCTTCAAATATTTAAGCATGGCTATCATGTCATCTCTTAACCTTCTCTTCCCCAGGCTAAACATACCCAGCTCCCTAAGCCGCTCCTCATAGGGCATAATGGCTTCCAGACCGTCCACCATTTTGGTCGCCCTCCTCTGGACACATTCCAGCTTGTCCATATCCTTCTTAAATTGTGGTGCCCAGAACTGGACACACAATTCAAGAAGGATATAACAAGCTGGAACATGTCCAGAGGAGGGCAACAAAAATGGTAGGAAGTCATCTTTCTTCTACATTAAAAAGCAGCAAACACTTTAGGTTAAGGAAGTTGCTTCAAGCCCTCAGTCCATCTGATTGTCCCTTTTTTTGGTATCTCTTCCAGACTTCTGGGGTTTATTTAATCTAAACTACCTGTAGCAGAAGAGCCAGTATGGTAAAGTGATATGAGTACTGGAATAGGACACTGGGACACCAGGATTTGAATCCCTGCTTGACCATGGAAACCCACAGGCTGACTTTGGACAAGTTACACTCTCTCAGCCTCAGAAGAAGGCAATAGCAAATCCCTCTGAATTAATCTCACGAAGAAAAATCTTGTGATTTGTTGTTGTCGTGTGCCTTTGAGTCATTCCTGACTTATGGCAACCCTTGGGGTTTTCTGAGGCTGAGAGAGAGTGACTTGCCCAAGGTAACCCAGTGGTTGGTTTTCATGGCTGAGAGGGAATTAGAACTCTGGTCTCCAGAGTTGAAGTCCAACACTCAAACCACTATGCCACGCTGGCTCCTAGAGTCACTATATCTTGGAGTCAATTTTGAAGGCACATAAAAATGAATCTGTAGAATTTCCCCCACAAGCTCAAAGCTGCTGACAGAACATAACCAAAACAATATAGTACCAAACCACTCACAATAGCTATAAAAAGTAAATCACATTTTGTAAGAACATCTACAAAGAACAGATCACATCATCCAAACGCTTCCTTCTTGGTTGAGAATTGAGGTAAGAAAATAGTTTATACTGTTTTCGGTAGAGAGATAGATATACTAAGATGTTTTAGGTTTCAGTTTCAGTTCCTCACATCTCCCATTAAAAGGACCAGAGAGCTCACGACAGAAATGTATTTGCCAGTCAGAACAGATAATACTGGTTACTAGTCTAGCTTGGTGTTAAGGCAACAGGGGTTCATTTTTCACAGCTGGGTGATTAGTTTTCTAATGTAATTTGGCAATTATGCTGGCAATTCTCTTTTTAAAGGGTTGTCCTCTACTTCATGCTGTTGGATGCATGTGGCCCAGGGGCTTTTTTTGTACCATCCCACCTTGCTCTCCCCACCATCCCCATTTTTTTAGGTGTTTTCCAGAAAAGGGGTATTTTCTTTAAATTTATTTTAATTTATATCCCATCTTCCTCTCAATACTAGGATACCCCTCCCCTCCCCTGTTCTTTTGACTGATGCTTTAGTTAAAAATCAGACTGCCCAGAGGTGTAAATTTATTTATTTATTTATTCCCTGCTCTTCAGCCACAAGGCTATCAGAACAGCTTACAAATTGTTTTTTTAAGCAATAGCAATTTACACATCTACACTGCATTAGGCAGTTTCCAATGTATGTTAGCTAATTGCCCCTACAAGCCTAGTACTCATTTTACCGACCTACGAAAGGATGGAAGGCTGAGTGAACCTTGGAGCCCTCTGAAATTGAACTTGCAATGTGGTGACTTGCAGTACTGGCATTTAACCACTGTGCCACCAGGGCTCCTATAAAATGTGATAGATGATGATGATGATGGTGATGATGATGATGTGGTGAATGGGTTTATAAAGCCAGGCTACATTCTATGTTCTCAGCTGCTGAAGTCAACCAGTATGTGGGCCTCAAAGGGCTAGGGACGAATGGCTTTTAAGGTCCATGGGCCCCAGGCCATGTCAGGTTTTAACACTTTAAAATCTTTATTCTCTGCCTTTGCTGTGGGGGGAGCCAATCAACTGGAAAAGCCTCACTCCCACTAGGTGTTAACTTCATTAGAGTTAGAAAGGTCTGAAAGAAAGAGTGCAAAGTGATTTTGACAAAGCTTGGAAAAGATTATCTTTCTGGACTACCGCTCTGAGAATCCCTGAGCTGGCATGGCTTAGTAGCCATGCTGGATTGGGGATTCTAGGAGTTATAATCCAAAAAGTAACATCCCCAAGCTCTCTCTGTGTTTTGCATTTTGCAGCACCCAATGCAAGTGGGTAATGACTTTTTTTGAGCAGACACAAACAAAGCAATCCCCAGCAAAGGGTGAACCTGCTATTCCTCTGGAGTACCCTTTCTGGGTGATGCTCCATTATAATGCTAAACCCAATTTCCTCATTATACATTCAGATGCCAGCTGTCTAATGAATGTAGGCCATGGTGTCTGCAGTGCACAGAGTGGCACTTCCGCGATACTCTTCTGCAGCACGAGGCCTCTTGGGTTGCCAGCAAAGCCACCATTCCTTCAAACTGCAGGAGCTAAAGATGAGTAATTATGTTTCTACAGTTGTTAAATGCTTCCTTACTGGCCAATTTAGCAGCTAATCTTTGTGAAAGGCTGGGCCAGTCCCTCAGCAGCTGCATTTGCATGGCAAAATCACTCAATCAAGATTTGCAACTGATGGCTCTACTGTGGCATCCAAAGGATAGCAATTTCCAACTCTTCCTCATATTACCCTAGAGTATGGGTGGGGAAAATTCATGCTGTTGGATGCATGTGGCCCAGGGCTTTTTTTGTACCATCCCAGGCTTGCTCTCCCCACCATCCCCAAATTTTTTTCATGCGTTTGCCAGCAGACTGGAGGTACAAACTAGAAGTTATTCCTAGTTTTTTGGGGGCTGAAAATGAAATGATGTGGCCTACCTGAGGGTGGGGGTGAAAACTGGCTTCTGCACCTGTAGTAGTTGCCCATCCCTTCCTCAGATATACAGAGCTACATCCAGACACACCCTGACATGCACACAAGCTCAATGGGCACAGCAGAACCCTGACTGCTGCAACATCAGTGGAACAAGAATAGCCAACTACCCATCCAAAATCATCAGCAGAGTGCTTATTCTTCCAATTCACAATGGGAAGAATTTCTGAAAGATCCTGAAGGTTGTGCGTAAGTTGCCAGAAGTTGTAGAGCAACGTTTCTAACAGTCAGACATTACTCAGAACACCCCCTCCCCATAAATTAGTGCTCTTTGCAAATCCCTGCCTTTTTAGGCACAGTTCTTGGATACTACCAGTGCAGATGGACAGAATGGAGCACTGCAGCTCAATGACAGAGACCATTGTGTTACACAGGGATGCCAACAGGAATTTTAAAGTCTCCAATTCTGGCATTGCCCCTCAGTCTCACCAAACATTACCCTGAGCAATGGCCAAGCTACAGAGAGACCCGTTTCTGGGCTCACGAACACACTTTGTCTCTCCAGCCTAGCCAAGAATCATAGAAACATGGAGTTGGAAGAGACAACAAGGGCTATCTAGTTCAACCCTCTGCCATGCAGGAATATCTAATCAAACCATTTCTGACAGATGTCCATCCAGCCTCAGTATAAAAACCTCCAAAGAAGGAGACTCCACCACACTCCAAGAAAGCACATTCCACTGCCAAACAGCTCTTACGGGCAGGAAGTTCTTCCTAATGCTTAGATGGAATCTCTTTTCCTGTAGTTTGAGTCCATTGCTCTGTGTCCTAGTCTCTGGAGCAGCAGAAAACAAGCTGCCTCCATCCTCAGGATGACATCCCTTCAAATATTTAAACATGGCTATCATGTCACCTCTCAACCTTCTCTTCTCCAGGCTAAACATACCCAGCTCCCTAAGCTGCTCCTCATAGGGCATGGCTTCCAGACCTCCCACCATTTTGATTGCCCTCCTCTGGAACTCCCCTTGACAAGCAGGCCAAATTTGCCACAGATGGACCTTCGGTCCTCTCATACTTTGTTCCAGGAGAAATCTAGGCTGTGAAAACCCATCTTGATCTACCTTGGCATTCAATTAATTTAAAAGGTGAGATCTAGGGAACGTCTCTGGCCAAGTGTTCTTTTCTACCAGTCCAACTTTCTCTTGCCTCCTTTGATGCAATGGACTCAAACTACAGGAAAAGAGATTCTATCTAAACATTAGGAAGAACTTCCTGACAATAAGAGCTGTTCAGCAGTGGAATGCACTGCCTTGGAGTGTGGTAGAGTCTCCTTCTGCGGAGGTTTTTAAGCAGAGGCTAGATGGCCATCTGTCGGGCATGCTTTGATTGTTTATTCCTGCAGGGCAGGGGGTTGGACTGGATGGCCCTTGTGGTCTCTTCCAACTCTATGATTCTATGATTTTATGCAACAACTAATCATCTGATTTGGAGAAGGGGGGCAGGGGGAGAACTCTGGATGTGTGTTACAAACAGGTGAGGGAGCTGCCAAAACATGAGCAGAGAACAGCATCAAGAGGGAAATTCTGAGGTGACCTGGAGTGCCTTCTGGTCAGCATGGGTGTGTGTGGCCTCTTCTTGGCTTTTAGTACCGCAAGAAGGCCATGAATCCCAGCCAGACACTCCTGGCACAAAGGAATGGCTCAGTGGAATCTATCAGTCATCTCTGCAACAAAGCCCCTTGTACTTGCAGGCCAGGCAAGAAAGGGCAGCGCTCCAGAGGTGTGCATTATGTCAGTGTCTAAGTTGTTCCTATTTACATTCACAGGAGAAGGAGAGCCAAGACAGCTCTCTATATGCTGGATCCTGGCTTTCTCCCAGGAGCAGGTTCCCCCACTGTCTGGCTAAAGAAATGTTCCATTCAGTCGTGGGGTGAGGGTGGTATGGGGATGGGCTATGAACTTAACTGGTGCAAGGTGACACAAGTGAGAGACCCAAGCTGACTCTAGAACTGATGTAAAAGGGCCAGGCCAGGTCAGACAATAGTCCTAGCAGCAGGGAAGTGTGGTAGCAGGCTGGAGTGCAAGAGATCCTCTCTCGAAAGTGACCATTGCCTTCTGTTGCTATTTTGAGAGCATAACATCAAGGCAAAAGTTTTGCAAGAGAAAGAGGTATAATCCCATTTTCATTAAGCACATTTCCCTCATTTGGCTTCAACCTATGGCGACCGTATAAATGAGAGACCTCCCAGACACCCTATTAGAGTACATCCATTGAATAAATTGTTGAGCGGTGAATCAACATGTAGACAAAATCCCATTGACTTAATGAGTTGACTCTTGTTGGGTCTAACGATAGAAATTAGTCTAAAGTGTTTGTCTATACCTGGGAAGCATCATCTCCTCAGATGCCAAGACTGACAAAGAGATCGATCACAGATTAGCAAAGGCATATAGTGCATTTGGAAGACTTCACAAAAGAGTCTGGAGCAATAAACACCTGAGGCAAAGCACAAAAATCAGTGCGTATAGAGCCATCATACTGTCTATCCTCCTTTATGGATCTGAAACATGGGTCACCTATCGCCACCACCTACGACTCTTCGAACGCTTTCATCAGCGCTGTCTACGCACAATCCTAAATATACACTGGACTGACTATGTGAAGAATGTTGCTGTCCTTGAGCAAGCAGGGATCACCAGCATCGAGGCCATGATATTGAGAACACAGCTGCGCTGGGCAGGGCACGTTTCTAGGATGGAGGACCATCGCCACCCAAAAATACTACTCTACGGTGAACTCGCCACGGGTCAGCGTAAGAGGGGCGCTCCAAAAAAGCGATACAAAGACTCCCTGAAACAACATCTCAGGCTTGGCCAAATTGATCACCAACAGTGGTCCACCCTGGTCTCACATCGGGAGGCATGGAGACGCACTATCCACAATGCTGCAGCCTTATTTGAGAACTCACGACGAACAAGTCTTGAAGAGAAACGACAATGCAGAAAGAATCACAACCCAAAAACATCACCCAAGGAGACCTTCTACTGTGCCTTTTGCAACCGGACTTGTTTATCTCGGATTGGCCTTTTTAGTCATCAGCACGCTTGCAGAAAGCGCGGGATGAGTCCTTCCTGAATCTTCGTTTGCGAAGAAAAGCCAGAGAGATACAGATTGACCCCATTTCCTCAGGTTTGGTATCCATGGTTTCACTTATCCACTTCTGAAAAAAATATGTTCTCTCTAGGCATTTCTAGGTCCTCCAGTGCAATTCTATGGCCAACGTCTGGCATTCGTCTCATTGAAAATAATAGGATTCCCTATTAACTATTAACTCACTGTAGAGTCATGCAGGTATTCATGGGGCTGTGTCTTGGAACGCAGATATAGGGGTCAACCTGTCGTTTATCTGATGTGAAAATCTACATGCTTGACCAATACGTATGCTATGATTCTATGATTCTAAATTAGCTGCAACCTATGGTGACCCCGTGAATGACAGACCGCCAAGAGGCCTATCATCCACCGTTCTGCTCAGGTCTTGCAAACTCAGGGCAATTGTGGCTTCCTTGATTGGATCAATTTATCCGCTTTCACCTTCACTGAGCATTATTGTCTTTTGCAATAAATCCTGTTGTCTCATGATGTGTCTAAAATGTGATAGCCCCAGTTGAGTCATTTTGACTTCTAGAGAGAGCTCAGATTTAACTTCCTCTTGGACCCATTTAACATACAATTAACTCTGCAGAGTTAGGAGGCCCAATTGCCTGCACAGAATTGGAGCGACCCACCCACCCTCATCTGCCCTACTGGCTGTGAAACACTGACTCCACAGGTCAGTACAGAAACCTTCTTTTCCCCAAGCTTTTCAGTATTTTTGACCATTTCTGCAGCTTGCAGAATACCCTAGGGCAGAGAATTAGCCCCTGGATCTATCACAGTTGCCCAGCCTTAGTATACACAACATTTTGGATTCTAGAAGAAAGGACAGGTTGTGAATTTTCACATCTTAAATACGAGTCTGCTGTACAGATACCATGGCAAGGTGTTTTATATAGCTTTCTTGACTTCTCACAGCAAATCTCTGGCTGGTAGCTCTGGTTGCTGTAGCACACAGAAAACAGGAGTGTTCCTCTCCCTTTCAAACAAGATTATGTTTCCTTTGGCTTTTACAAAACTGAATCTGGATTAATTCCAGCCTATATCCTGAACCTGTACTGAGGTCAGAAGGGCTGTTTTATCTCTGTGAATTCTCACCTTTGTTGGGAGATGGAGCAGTTTGAAGCCAAATGTTGGCAGGTGCTGAATGTACTCTGTCCCACCTGACTGAGTGGAACCCATTGCCAAGCTCAACCTGGTACAAAACAAGGACTTATCGCCAACCCCCCCCCCCAACTAAACTGACTGCTACCTTGCTAACTAAACTGGCTGCTAAACTGGCTGCTACATGGTGAAGACACCATGATTGTCTTCATCTTAGAAGGACTGCTTCATGTATACAGTTCCAGTTTATCGGTGTGGAACAGACAACATGAATCAAGAAATGGTGCTCCTATTTCTCCTGACCTCGCCTTGGGTTTATGTTTCTAGATTGCCCATCCCTCCAACCTCAGTGCAGGAATAAGGTTGTCACAGACAGCCAAAAGGTTTGGCCCACATTTCTTCCCTCCATACCTAATCCTCTTAATACCCAGGCTGACAGCTGTAGCAAAGCTCTGACAGGGAAGATGTAATTTTTCCTGGATGTCACAAGCACAGCATTTATGTCTTGAGGGAGTCATTTACCTCTCAGCCAGAGAACTTCAAGGAAAAGGGCTGTCTTTGTTTTAAAGGAGGTTAATTAGCAAGATACCAATGTCTGCAGGGCTGTTAATAGCATGCTTCTCTTTTCCAAAGCATCCCTCAGCTGTAACTCATCCAAAAAAAAGAAGAAGAAGAAGAAGAAGAAGAAGAAGAAGAAGAAGAAGAAGAAGAAGAAGAAAAAGCTAAGGCTTCAGACTACTTCCTCCCATGTGGTTTGCAGTGTGTGGGGGAAGCCCTCCCCTTACTGTTGGCCTGGTTAGGTTGTGTCCAGCACAGATGACATCTAAGTTCATAAAAAGGGCAAAAGCAGAGGAAGTGCATAGTTTGGGATCAGAGACAAAGATGCATACAATGACTGTAGAAACACAATCCCCCACTTCTGCCCCAGAAAGACCTCCATCAGCACCACCCCACAAACACTGAAAAGACAGCTCCAGGCATCTGGTGTTCAATTCAGTTCTGCCTGGCACAGAAAAAAAGCTCCTAATTCCAATAGAGATATACAGCCATCTTTGGGGAAGTGAACACTGAGGTGATAAAGCTGTGTCTGGTCTATACTACCACAGTGATGGGGAGAGGGAGTTGTCTCAGGTGTATGTGCCTTCAAGTCACCTGTCAACTTATGGAGATCCCATGAATTTCATAGGGTTTTCTTAGGCAAGGAATACTCGGAGGGGGTTTTGCCAATTCATTCCTCTGAAAAACAGTTGGCCCTCCACATATGCAGATTTAACCTTCATGGATTTGATTATTTGCAGATTATACCCATCTTCCTTCCTTCCTTCCTTCCTTCCTTCCTTCCTTCCTTCCTTCCTTATTTTTTTACCTGAGAGCACTTCTCTAGGCATTTCTAGGTCCTCCTGAGAGATTCTATGGTCAAGTTCCGTCAGAGGTTGACCACAGAATCACCCTGGAGGACCTAGAAATGCCTAGAGATATTTTTTTTTCTCGGTTCTGTATAACTGAAAATGCATTCAATGAACCTGTGTTAAACAGGTTCCTATGGGTTTGGGGAGCTTAAGATATTCATGTTTTTTCCACTTTTGCAGGGATCCTGTGTCTCTAATCCCCGCAAAAGTTGAGGGCCAACTGTCTCGCCTACAGCAGTGGTTCTTAGCCTTTTCTTTACCAGGGACCTCCTTTAAGTATCTTTTGTTGCTACGGTCCCCCAAGACTTAACTCAAGATTTAAAACCCTAACAATAAGAATAATAACACCTAACAACAACAACAACAACAATAACAATAATACAATTACACCATTCAATAACCCTTCCCTCAGAGGCACTGGGGGGATGGAAGACTTTTCTCCTGCTTCTTCCTGCAAATTTGTGGCTGGAGCGGAATGAAGAGCAATGCGCAGGCCGAGCCAGCCAGGCTTTGCCTTGGCTCCTCTCATGTGGGCTGAGCAGCCTTCAAGCCTTCATGGACACTCTACGAGCACATCGTGTGTCCCCCCCCGAGGATCCATGGACCACAGGTTAAGAACCACTGCCCTAAAGCACCTGGTTACAGCAAGTAAAAAGGAACTAATAGGGGCAGAAGGGGCAAAGTAGCAGAGCGGCAAAGCAGGCCAGCACCGGGGAGAGCACTACATGAAGGCTATGCTCAACTGAGGCTTTTTATATTTCTTGGCTAATATTACCCCTTCCCAGACTCCCTCCTGCTTCTTCCCATAAAGCAAGAAGCCTTTGACATGAAGCTTACATATTCTTTGTCCTCCAGAAGCTCAAGCTGGGCATACCAGGTCCAGGAATCATGGAACTCTTGAAGAAGAGGGTGCTGTCCCAGTGTTGGGGCTAATCTCAGGGACCACCAATGTTGCTCGTGGTTTATGGGTCTCTGTACCCAGGGCTTAAGTCCCAGGCTTAGGGGTCTCTGGTCTTGCACACTCAGACTCCCCCCCCCACTGGCACTTGTTCCTATGTTTTCTCTGCTGGCACCACTTGTTCCTCGACCTTTGAGTCCATGTCCAAGCTCTCTAAATTCTGTTGAACTGAGACCCCCATTGGCCCTAAGCCAGCACAGACAATGGAGAGAAACAGTGGGCATGGCGATCTGACAGCATCTCGAGGACTACATGGTTTCCAGCCTGGATGTACAGAACAAACAGGTATCAGGAAGGATTCTAACCAAAACTTCTGCCTGGCATAGAATCACAGAGTTGGAAGAGACCACAAGGGCCATCTAGTTCAACCCTCTGCATTGCAAGAACACACAATCAAAGCACACCCAACAGATGGCCACTCAGCCTCTGTTTAAGAATCTTCAGAGGAGACTCCACCACACTCCAAGGCAGTGCATTCCACTGCCAAACAGCTCTTACTGTGAGGAAGTTCTTCCTACTCTTTAGGTGGAATCTCTTTTCCTGTAGTTTGAGTCCATTGCTCTGTGTCCTAGTCTCTGGAGCAGCAGAGAACAAGCTTGCTCAATCCTCAATATGACATCTTGTCCATCCTAAATATGACACCCCTTCAAATATTTAAACATGGCTATCATGCCACTTCTTAACCTTCTCTCCTCCAGGCTAAACATACCCAGCTCCCTAAAACCGCTCCTCTTGGGCATGGCTTCCAGGCCTTTCCTGGACACCCTACTCTGGACTGATTTCAGCTCGTCAATATCCTTGAATTGTGGTGTCCAAAACTGTACACAGTATTCCAGGTGAGGTCTGACCAAAGCAAAAAAGAGTGGCACTATTACTTCACCTGATGTGGACACTATACTCTTATTGATGCAGCCTAGAATTGCATTGGCTTTTTTAGCTGCTGCATCACACTGGTGACTCATGTCAGCTTTCTGTGTTGTATCTTTTTGTTTTTGCATTTGCACCTATAGCTGGACTGAAATTTCTTTAAAAACTGAAGTATAGGCCCAGATTGAATGCAGACTTATAGTGGGAAAGGAAGTGTGCACACAAACACACACCCCATTTTGATTTTCTTCACCAGTCTTCCTTGCACTTGACGTTACTGGAAACAGAAGCAGCAATACTCAGTTGATCCTGTCTCACACAAAGGCCTCACTGCTGAACACTAGCTCCTGAGGTGATATACTCTCTTCAAGCATGGGAAAAAAATAATGAAATGCCTCCTTTCCATAAGCAGAGAGTTTTTGAGTTGAGCAATACACTTCGATCAGACATACCTCATCTCGAGCTAAAAGAGACCCAGGTTTATTACAACCTGGCCGACAACTGACGATCAGACACTGTGGTCCCTAATTCTCACAGTTTAAATATCCTGTTCACACAAAGCCAGCATGGCAGGGGGGGTTCCTGCATGGCAGGGGGTTGGACTAGATGGCCCTTGTGGTCTTTTCCAACTCTATGATTCTATGACTGAGGTCTTTTCAATGGTAATAAATCCCAGGGAAGGGACGCTGGCATTCCAGCTGTGCATGGCGAGAAAGTGGCTCCTAACAAAGAAACCTCCTGTAACCTTGGAAAGCTACATTTCCCAAGGGACTGTGGCGGGGGAGGTGTTAGTATGTGAGTCCTCTGACACAGGTTTGTGTTTGGGGCAATTTTATCTCATTCTTTACAGTGACAAGTCTAAAGATGGGTCTTTGGGCCTCAGCCTTCAGGACAATACCATGCCCCAAATTCATGCCTGAGCTCACTTCCTCAAAGAGGGCTTCTTCAGTGGCTAAAACCTGTATGGGAACAGCAGCCTCACCTACTGTCCCATTTGACTTCTAGTAGATGAAGTACAAACACTGCTTGATGTTAATATGGGAACAGACCACACAGTACACTGCCAGCAGTATCACCACCATAAAAAGGAGAGCCAGACCTACTTAGAACTCTGCCGGCATTCTGACAAAGGGGCCCTCCTTCTGCAAGCCAGGTCAACGAATTAGAGGGCTGGGAGGAAGCCGAGCCAAAGTTCTCTGACCTCAGGACTGAATCCTCCTTCAGGCTCCTACCGGCTCTACCCCTTAACTCACAAAATCCAGGCCCTAATGGGTTACAGCAAGTGAGGAAAAGTAATGTGAAGGTAGCTCTGTGTGGCTCAAGCCTTATTCTACGGTGATGGGGAGAAAAAGCTTCCACACATATGGGAACATTTGTTTCCAGTCCCCAATCAGCTGGATCCAAAGCCTGAAGCAAACCCAGTTTACTGAGACAAAACCTTTAATGCAAACAAAGAAGACTGGCCTTTAGCCCTTCTCAAACCTGGAGCCTTCCAGATATGTTGATTCCCATCATCACTACCCAGCATAGATAGATTTGCTTTACTTCCTTTTCTTCCTAAGTGGAAACCAGGCCTTCACTGCATGATGGAAACTGCAGCTTCCTGCTCCAAGGATGTACACAGGTGTATCCATACTATTTACCTCCTTGCCCTGAATGTCTTCTAGAGCAGTGATTCTTAACCTGTGGTCCAGGGACCTCCAGGGGTATGTGATGTCCTCACATGGGGTCCATGAAGGCTTGAAAGCTACTAGGCCCACCTCCTCCCCCACAGTGGAGTGAGCCCGCGACAGGATCCAAGGCAAGGGCTGGCTGGCTGGCTGACTTGGCCTGCACATTGCCATTCAATCCACTGCAGCCACAAATTTGTAGGAAGAAGCAGAAGAAAAGTCTTTCCTCCACCTCCTAGTGCCTCTTAGGGAAGGTTTAATGGATGGTATAATTGTATTATTGTTGTTGTTGTTTTAAATCTTGAGTTAAATCTTGGGGGACCATGGCAACAAAAGATATTTAAAGGAGGTCCCTGGTAACGAAAAGGTTAAGAGCCACTGTTCTAGAGGTAAGCTACCATAGTTTTCCTTAAAAAAGGACTAGCCTTTGGAGATGGGAATGCTGGATCTCACTCACTTTGATGGCCTAAATTGCTAATTCAGCACAGGAGAGCAGAAGGGAAGGCTGGTTTGCTGGGACCCATGAGCTGCCACTGCTCCACCAAGATAGGGTGGCCTCCATCTTAACCAAGCTACACTTCAGACTTGTACAAAAACATTTTCTCCTGGCTACCATCACACCTTTTGCCTGGGCAGTCAACAGCACTAGTAGCAACAATGGCTTGATCCCACCTCTACCATTCACTCTCAGTTAACAATAACAACACCTTCTTACTGAGAGATAAGAAGTTACTCAAAGCTTTCTGTCCATCAAGCTTCACACCTCATGAGATATTTGAATCTGAATTTGCTACATGAATGCACACTTCCCCCTACACAATAGGAATATGTGTGTATACATTCAGTTCTGACTGTGTTTTATGTTTACATTGTTTTGTGGTGCTGTGTCTGGAAAGCAACTAGGTACCAGCAAAGTATAAACAGCACTAGTTTGGGAAGGGAGCCAACTGTTAATTAGCTAATAGGAATGCAAACACAGTCCAAAAGGCAATCAAGTCAGAGGTCCAAAGCAGTCCAAGGGTCAACAGGAGCAGGCAGCAGAATAGTCAGGGACAGTCCAAGGTCTAAGCATGAGTCAAGGTAACAGAAGTCAAGATAACCAGAATCCAGGCACCGAAGTCAGCAGGAAGCTTTCACCAGGAAGATCAGTTGATCTCTTACAAAGCCTCCATTGCCTCTCCCAGCATATATAAAGCAATTAAGGCTTTGTCAGGTGTTTCTTAATGAGCAGATTTTTCTCATAAAGTCTCAGAGACTTCCTTTGAGCTTCCTTTTGAACTCGCTGCTAAGTATACGATGGTGGAGGTAAGTCCCTCTCTTCATCTTTGTCCTTATCTGAATGAGCAGGACTCTCTGCTGGGACTGATGCCAACCCACTCAGACCAGGCTCTTCCTCTGCTCGAGCCTCTAGATTGGCAGCATTCCCTGCTGGCATAGGTGTAGATAAACCTGTGCCAAGGTCCCTAGGGCCATTCCCTGCCATGTCCTCCTCCTCCTCTGACTCTATAGCCTCATCAGGCTCATGGGGCATGACATGCAGCTTCTGATGCATTCACAGTGGACTTATGGCAATTAATGCAAGCAAGTTCAACTACTTTCTTCCTTGTTCATTTTTATTTATTTTTTGGTCACAACTGACAACCACTCGCCTTGGGATACACAATTTGGAAAAGATTTGCCCATCCTTGAAATCCATGTGGGACTGAAGATCACAATAACCTGCAGAAATGCAAAACTGATACAGAAAAGCTGAACTTTGACATCAGTGGATAATGATGCACTTCATTTTGTATGTTTGTGGGAGCGAGAACAGGCTTTCTCCGACAAAAATAATGTAACAAAATACCGAAACTTTTCGGGAAAAAGACAAAGTAAGCTCCATTGAAGGCAAACCCTTTTAGAAGATAAAACGTCATAGCACTCAGAACTGCAACAGTACAACTAAGGCCAATTGCCATAGGAAACTCTGGCTTTCTGCAAATTGAATGAGCCTGTACAAGTCTTGGGCTGATATGCTTCCCCTCCTGTCCCTTTTTCACAATGCTATAGAGGCAACTGGAAGAATTGTTCCACTTTTAAAGAAGCCATAGTTTCCCCCATTTTGCCTGGACTCAGAGAACTGTGGTTTAACTCAAGTCTAGTTAATGGACAAACCAGGATCCTAAACCATAACTTCATCTCAGCTCATTTTCCATGAAGAAATTTAAAGCAAGCCACAGAATAATGGGGAAATTTATGGCTTGTCTGAAGACCAGAAGTGGACCTTCTAATCTCCTTTTCCTGGTTGCAAAAGAGGAGAGGATGAATGTGTGAGTCTCATACAGTAAACACTAATTCATGTAACCATCACTAAATTTCAATGTCTCCTCTATCCTTTATAGGGGACAGGGCATTCTCTCTGAAATGGGTGTGACTACAGCTGTAAACCCACAATGGGATGTTAGGAGGTCATTCTTAAATTCCACCTCCAGAATCAGCTGGGCATTAAGCACAAATGGAAGTGTATTCTCCATGATTGCCCCAAACTGGTTGGCGGCCACTACTGTCTGGACCCACCAAGGCCCAAACTCATTTGAAAGTGTTGTAAACTCTTATAGATGAGAGATGTGATTTCTTGGCATTTGCACTGTAGAGTCTTGCAGGAATTATCAAAATTTAAGTGACACTGAGCTCTATTTCTCCCCTTCATCAAACCCATCAAGGTCCCCAAGAATCTCTCTGGATTTAGTAATAGAGTAGATAAAACAGCTGCAGAGCTGTTTGGGCTAGAAGTCAACCTGAAGAAAACAGAAGTTCTTTACCAGCCTGCACCACAGGACGAACACCACCCTCCCCACATTGCCGTCGGCAAATCTGTGCTCAAGTCCGTTCAGCAGTTCACCTACCTGGGAAGCATCATCTCCTCAGATGCCAAGATTGACAAAGAGATCGATCACAGATTAGCAAAGGCATATAGTGCATTTGGAAGACTTCACAAAAGAGTCTGGAGCAATAAACACCTGAGGCGAAGCACAAAAATCAGTGTGTATAGAGCCATCGTACTGTCTATCCTCCTTTATGGATCTGAAACATGGGTCACCTATCGCCACCACCCACGACTCCTCGAGCGCTTTCATCAGCGCTGTCTACGCACAATCCTAAATATACACTGGACTGACTATGTGACGAATGTTGCTGTCCTTGAGCAAGCAGGGATCACCAGCATTGAGGCCATGATATTGAGAACACAGCTGCGCTGGGCAGGGCACGTTTCTAGGATGGAGGACCATCGCCTCCCAAAAATACTACTCTACGGTGAACTCACCACGGGTCAGCGTAAGAGGGGCGCTCCAAAAAAGCGATACAAAGACTCCCTGAAACAACATCTCAGGCTTGGCCAAATTGATCACCAACAGTGGTCCGCCCTGGCCTCACATCGGGAGGCATGGAGACGCACTATCCACAATGCTGCAGCCTTATTTGAGAACTCATGCCGAACAAGTCTTGAAGAGAAACGACAACGCAGAAAGAATCACAATCCAAAAACATCACCCAAGGAGACCTTCTGCTGTGCTTTCTGCAACCGGACTTGTTTATCTCGGATTGGCCTTTTTAGTCATCAGCGCGCTTGCAGAAAGCGCGGGATGAGTCCTTCCTGAATCTTCGTTTGCGAAGAAAAGCCAGAGAGAGAAAGAGAGATAAAGACCAATTAAATAAATTAGATCAAAATAAGATGGAATTGCATGTAATTGAGGAACCCAAGAAGTGGTGAATGAGATCATTTTCTGCCCCCCACTGAAGACTTGCACTTTGAGAGCTTTGGATTCATCTTTGTTCATAGGTGCGCAGGTGACAACCTAAGACAAGCACGTCTCACTAACTGGTGTCTGAATAGGGATTTGTATACTTTTTATCTCCTTGTTGTAAGAGAGAGAGGATCTCTGGGAGTTTGGACTGGATGTGAAAAGGGCAGATGACTTCTAGATGCTTGATCATTTATCTATCCAACATACTCGTATTATTTGATCTGCTGTTTGTGGCTAAGTCAGCTGGCTATCTCAAGTGCTCTGCTCCATGTGCACTTTTGAGTTCTGTGCCATAAATCTATAGAGTGACCATGGATTAATCTCAGCTTCAGCCTTATGCATCTGTACAATGGGCGAACATTTTCTAGACTGTCTCCTAGATTTTTAATTCTTTATTAAAATGACTGCATGTTTGTGTATGATCCTATTTATTTATTTATCTATCTCAGGATTGACTTGATATTATTTTAATTGGTTTTGATGCATAGTCTGGAGATGGATTCCCATGCTTGAATTAGCTTGCTATGGAGGGACACCCTGCACTTGTAGCACAGCTGTAGCCTTGACTATGATTGTATATTCCTGCAAGGCAGGGAGTTGGACTGGACAGCCCTCATGGTCTCTTCCAGCTCTATGATTCTATGATGAGTCTGATCTGTGCTACTCTAATATCATGTATAGGTCACATCACTTGGAAGGCAGCGGGCTTGTAAGCTATGCAGGATGTACAGAAGTTCTTCTCTCTGCTTTTATCAATGTCACTTTTCATTCCTGGGCTCCACCTTAATCTGAAAGATTCTACACTTGACTCACAACCTTGTCTTGGTAGCAGAATGATGTTGGAGGATTAGCAACCACTCCAGGCCTGCCCATGCAAAAACTGTCAACTGCCCTCTGCTCTTGTAGTTCAAGGCAAGCACCAAAAGCAAGCAGTCCATCTAGCTGCTGATGAGAACCACAGGTATCTGCCTTGATGGCAGAGCTAGCCATGCCACCATTTGCTCTACTGTCTCAGGCAGCCCCTGTATAGGCAGGCATCAGTTCTGGGGTAGGCCTGGGTTCAACTGCACACTTAGCTACAAAGCTCACAAAGTGGGCAAGTTGTCATTACGGCAACCAACCTTATAGGGCAAGGCTAAAGGATCAGCCTGAGCAGCCAAGGGGAAGAACAAGATACAAAGATACCGGAAAACTTATATTACTTACAATGTAAGCCTGTTTGGTTACACAGTGGGAGAAAAGTGGGATATAATTAGATTTATATCCTGCCTTTCTCCCAATATGGGACCCAAAGAGGCTTACAAATTAATTAATTAATTAAGTAAGTAAGTAAAAGATAAAATGCTGGAGTGCCAGTACAGTGTAGTGGCTGAAGCACTGGGCTATGACTCTGGAGACCAGACATGAAAACCCACTGGGTGACTTTGGGCAAGTCACACTCTCTCAGCCTCAGAGGAAGGCTGAGCAAATCTTGTCCAGAAAGCCCTGTGATAGGTTTGCCTTAGGATCGCCATAAGTTGGAAACGACCTGAAGGTGCACAACAACAACAACTATGTCAGCCGTAGTCCAAAAGCTACAGCCGCCCCTTTGTGGCCAAACAGTTCCAAGTCCTGGTGAACGTAAGTGGGAATACGTGGGCAGGCAGGCAGTCTTGACTCTCTTTGCCTCTTCCATCCCCTCCTTCCCCTGTACAACTTTGTAGGCCTTACTTGTTGCTGTCCCGGTACTGATAGATGTAACAGCCTTGTGGCATCCCGCTCTCCTTGTCCAAAGTAAACGAGAGTTTCAGCTGCAGCAGGAGGGGAGGGAAGAGATGAGAAAGTGGGGCCCAGGGTGGGGGTAGAGAAAATAAAGAAAGAAAAAACATACATTAAGGCAACGTTTTGAGCCGCGACAGCAACCCCATGAAAGGCTGATGGGAGAAACCAACCTCACCAAGGCTGACACTCAACCGCCAAGGCCTGGAACATAGTGCTGGGTTCCAAACCTCAGGGAAGAGTCACATGCCTTGCAGAAAAAGCACTGGCTTTTTCCACTCCTTTGTTACTATAAAGTGTTTGTGGTTCTTCCGAAATGGCGTGGGTCATGACAGCTAACCCACCCCCACCCACTACGCTCACACTCCAAACCCACATACATACATACACACACATATACACACCCCTTTTTTAACCAGAGTGGGTTACAGCCCCCTTAGACACATAACACACAAAGGCATGGATGCAAAAGATCCTCCATCAGCAGCTGGAGTTCCCACGAGCCTCTTTCGCTGAAAACCTCGTCTGTGGCCCTCCATACATGTTCAAGGGGGAAAGAGCAAGAGGGAGGAACGGAAACCGCAAAGGGAAAGGTGACAAATTCTTCTTTTGGCACCAAGTGATTTGAGAGCCAACTGGAAGGGCTTGCAGTTTGGACCCATGTCCAGCAGGGGGCTACAGCATGACCTGGAAAAATTGCAGGGAGCAGAGGAGAATGGTGGTTAGAATTTGGGAAGGGCTGGAGATGGATTATTTGCTGGAAATCCAAGAAAGGATTTAGGAATAGTGTGTCGATTCCTGTGTTATCCAAGGCCAGTTCATTTAAGGGAGGGGGAAAAACCGATTTGGCTGGTCCACTAAAAGAAGAAACCCAATACTTCTCTAAGCAAATTTTGTTTTAGAGGAAATGTGAAGAATTGAATGAGAAGCCCATTCTCTGCAGAGTACTAACAACACACAACGGGTCTTATTTAAAATCCTGCAGCAGGAAAGGAGTTGGAGGAGGGCAGGGAGAGGAGGCAGCTGTCCGGGCAAACCCCTGGGGTCCAAAGAAAGAAGAACCAGCCACCCCACTATTCCTTCCATAAACTGTCCAAACCACACTTATGCTACAGGTAGCAAGTTGGCTGCATGCAAGAAGTCCTCAGAGCAAACAGCTTCAATAGACAGCTCGAGCAACTGAGTCAAGCCACACACTGCCAGGAAAAAGAGGGAAGAGGAGAGCATCAGAATCTGCCATCCTGGACAAAATGCCCCTTTCTATCTCAGCTGAGCTGCTCAACTAGTCCCTGAGCAAAACCAGATGGAAAAATGTGAGTGTGCATGCACCTCGTGTGTGTGCACAGAGCAAAGTTTGGGAAAATTACTTTCTGTTAGACTTTAGCTCCTTGAATCCCCCAGCTGCTTGAAGATTCTGGGAGCTGTATCCCCAAAACTCACTCTTCCAAACTCTGCTATACAGGGATGAAAGACTCCTTGAATGTTGAAATAAAAACCATTTCTGGCACAATACCTCTTCTCTTATTCACTAGGTAATTCAAACACAGGTCACTTTTTTATATGCAGATGAGGGAGATGTTCTTTCCCTGCTCCTCCAACTGACTGCAGGAATACCGTTCAGAATATATCTGTCATGTATCTGCTTCTTCAGAGTCAGCGGACAGTAGCTTCAGGGTTAAACAGTAAGCTTTATTGCCACAGAAAAACTAACGAGTCAAGACTACAAAATTGTTGTTGCTTCGAATGAAGCTCATAGGAAATACAGTAAGATAAAAAGTATTCACAGTCAGTTAAAATCTGGCAGGCATTTCAGCCATTGGTTGCCCATCATCCACTCGCCCTATTCTCACCCAGTTGTAACTCCACCTATTGATTCCCAAAACAATCTGCAGGTGCAAGGCTGCTTTGCCCGTTACCAGACAGACTCTATACGCCCCTGGCTATTCTCAGCCACTGAATTTTTCACTTACAAAGAATGCAAAAAACAGCACACAGTTCAAACATGAAAGCTCAAAAGTAACTTGCTACATTTTGAAACTTGCTGGCAGGGGGGTTGCTTTTATGGACCATCCTGACAATATCCTCAGAATCTGACCCACTGCCCCCCTTCGTGATATAGTTCTCACCAAGATGGCAAACATTCTCTGGGCTGAACCACTGTAGACTTCAGGTGACGGTGGACTGGAGCAGATGCTTCTTTGAACACTCACCCCCATACAAAAAACCGTGGACCCCCAGTTTTTTGGTGTAGTCCAACCCACAGACACAGGTTTTCCTCTTCAGTAACAATGAGGACAACTAGGACCTAGAGCAGCCTAGTACTCCTGATGTGTTGGACTACAACTTCCATCATCCTCAGCTTGCAAGGCCAATGGTGAGGGATTATGGAAGAGACAATCTGATACATCTGGGAGGGCAGCGGGTTGGGGAAGGGTGCCTTAAAGATCAGCTGTACAGTTGTAGGAGAAGACAATTTCTCTGCAACCAGCCCTCCAAACTACACTGATGAAGTGGTAGAGGTGTTAATGAAACAGAAGCCTTGTGGAGCAAAGCAGACATTGCTCTTAACCTTTCTGAACATACACAGAATGGACAACAATTTTGACCTTTTGGAAAGAAAAGAATACCACCAAGATGCTAGCTTTGTTTGCAAACATTTCTGCCTCGTGGACTACAGGGGGAAATCACCAACTAAAATTAACAGCCTATTAAGGAGCAAAGACTTTATTAAGTTGCTTTTCCACCAGCAGGCTCTCAGCACAACCAGCAAACTGGCTCATTAAACGCCATGCCAATTCTTGCTTCCCAGCAGGACCACAAATGGAGATGAACACAGCATGCACTCACTGACCCAAATTGAAGCGGCCAAATGAGCTGCCATCACAGTCTGAAGACACCACTCATAAACATTGCTGCACGGGGTAAATCGGCAACTCTGCTCAATCTTGTCTGCACGTGCACTGACACACAATCAACTCCAGCAACTTGAACCTTGCCAGGGGCTAGCTGCAACCTCCCAGTGATAAACACTAAGCAGTATATGGGTCCATCTACACGAACGGCAAAAACCCAGAGTACCTTGCAGTAATGACATTTCACAGCAGCAGCATGATGTCTTGATGGTGTTTTGGGCCCAGAAGCCCCCCGAAGCTTTGCATGCCAGATGGCGGCCGTGAGTGATTTACTCATGTTAGTTCTTCACCACCACTGAACTTAATTTAAAAAAAAAAAAAACGCCATTAAGGTGCGCTGGAGTGATATAGCGATTTTTCAAGTTAACAGGGAAGCAAAAACAAGCCCCGTTTTATCACCTTAGCGACTGCTCGCTAAGGTGAAAATCCAACATGGCGGCAGCGGGCACTTGCCCTGTTAGCAAGCCCTGCCCCCACACTTGCCCAGCCAATCAGCTTTGCACTTCCTCTTGAATCGCTTGTCCTAACAAGCAGGAATGTACACCCACTCATTGTTTTAAAAACGATGGGAAAAGCTGTGAAGGCTTTTCCTGCATTGTTTATGCCGTTTTGGGGCCCCCTCTTTCCGAATAGTGTGGATTGGTGCAGGATCCCATTTAGACAGGTGGGATTCCCAGTGAATTCCATGAGGGTTATTTTGACCGTTTAGACAACCCCTACGTATGTGTGGCTACAATAGAAAGATACGGAACAGGAGTGCTGCATAACAGCCGTGGCTGGGGTGTAGTGTCAGGATGTAATCTTCATGCTGGATCTTTCTAACCCTGTTTGCTCTGCTAGGCCAGATGGAGACAGATGAGGTGTAGTTGTCACCTGGGATTCTTCAAGGGACAACTTGCATCAAGAGTCTAAGGTGCCCCATGGTGGGTTAGTCATGTGGTTTCCAGACCTGCTTGCCTGTTAGAATCACACTGAAGTTCCCACTGAGGTGGCCAGCTATGTTTGAGGTGTCCTGATTCAGAGGCCAAGGAGAGGCTCACATTATTGCATTGTTCTCCAATGCAACAACAACATCCCTGCACACAGAAAGTGTGATACCAGGGGCAAGTGATGCAACACAGCCTCCTCTCTGCTATGTTAGTTTGAGGTATGCAAGGAAGTGTGTGCGCACAAAATAATAGAATCTCCACCTGCCTTCAAAAGTGGTATGTATGGCCCAGGCTGCATCTGCACAGCAGAAATAATGCCATTTGACAATGCTATGGATTTCTGGGATTTGTAGTTTTGTGAGATAGTTAGCCTTCTCTACCAGAAAGCTGAGGTGCCACAACAAACTACAAATCCCAGGCTTCCATAGGATGGAGCCATGGCAGTCAAAGTGGTGTCAAACTGGATTATTTCTGCAGTGCAGATACAGACCCAGACTTTTCCCACTGAGAATGAGGCCCTTGTTTGTCTGACTCTGATATAATATATCTGGGATATAGACAGACATATTGCTGAAGGGATCTGGGCATCCTTTTTTTTTTTAATCTCTCTGGCCAGAACTGGGTGGTAGTATCTAGAATAACTTCCCATCCTGCAATTCTCTGGGCCACTACTGCAGCTTTTGTGTGTTCCCCCACCCCCACCCCCATAGACAGGCATAACCACAGGAGAGGACCCAGCTGGGCACACCCTACTTTGAACCCCAATGACAACTAATACCCTTGACAGGGACCCATGATTAAGCCCAGCTCCCCCCAAAAGCATCCTTGTAGGTTTCTTGTCCACTTCACACTTTTAGGCATAAGCTTAATAAAACTATCCCTTCTGGAGTGCCAAGATGCAAATCTTCAGGATTCCCACTGTGCCAATCGCAACTGAAGATGACAGTAGTAATGGCAGGTGGCTTCCATATTAACATGGCAGTGGAGCTGTTCCAGGTTTTAGTTTGAACTTTAAAGGAGCGATGCAGGGCGTTGAATTGACTTGGGACATCCAGTTCAAGATCCTGGATAGCTCCTCTCAATTTCAGGCTAAAAGTCAGAGCAAATTCACTGCTGCACTGACATGGCAGCCAGCAGCAACTACTGGCTGGCAGAGTATGCATGTCCTCCCCAAGGTTGTGCCCTGGGGCTTTAACTGTCTGAACTCCAACTCAGGGAAGACCCTGGGGGTAAACGTTTCTTTTACAATGCAATCAATCCCTAGCACACCCTTTACCGCTGTAATGAAAAGGAACTCATCAAATGCATAGAGCCATTGTACTATATATTCTCCTTTACGGGTCTGAAACATGGGTCACCTATCGCCAACACTTACGACTCCTCGAATGCTTTCATCAGCGCTGTATATGCAGAATCCTAAATATACACTGGACTGACTATGTGATGAACGTTGCTGTCCTTGAGCAAGCAGGGATCACCAGCATTGAGGCCATGATACTGGACAGGGCACATTTCTAGGATGGAGGACCATCGCCTCCCAAAAATACTACTCTATGGTGAACTCACCACGGGTCAGCATAAGAGGGGCACTCCAAAAAAGTGATACAAGGACTCCCTGAAACAACATCTCAGGCTCAGCCAAACTGATCACCAACAATGGTCCGCCCTGGCCTCACATCAGGAGGCATGGAGACACACTATCCACAATGCTGCAGCCTTATTTGAGAACTCTTGTCGAACAAGTCTTGAAGAGAAACAACAACGCAGAAAGAATCACAACCCAGAAACATCACCCTTCTGCTGTGCTTTCTGCAACCAGACATGTTTATCTCGGATTGGCCTTTTCAGTCATCATCACGCTTGCAGAAAGTGCAGGATGAGTCCTTCCTGAATCTTTGTTTGTGAAGAAAAGCCAGAGAAAGAGAGAGTAAAGGAACTCAGCAAGTTGCATTGGGTCAGCACATTCTCTGCTCAAGAACTTAAGAAGGAAGAAAGCAAGAGTGCCTAACCTGTCAAACTCAGGAAAAAAATGTTTTCTAACGTCTACATTCTTAAGTCATGCATCATCACCAGGAGCAGAAAACAAAATTGCCCCAACCTCAGTATGACATCCCTTCAAATATTTAAACATGGCTATCATGTCACTTCTCAACCTTCTCTTCTCCAAACTAACATGCCCAGCTCTCTAAGCTGCTCCTCATAGGGCATGGCTTCCAGAACTCCCACCATCTTGATTGTCCTCCTCTGGACACGTTCCAGCTTTTCAATATTCTTCATGAATTGCGGTGCGCACAACTGGACACTATTCCAAGTGAGGTCTGACCAAACCAGAGTATAGTGGCACTATTACTTCCGTTGATCTAGACATCATACTCCTATTAATGCAACCTAGAATTGCTCTGGCTTTTTTAACTGCTGCATCACACTGCTGACTCATGTTCAGTTTGTGATCCACTAAGAGGACAGGTTGCTTACCTGTAACCATAGATCTTTGAGTGGTCTTCTGTGAATTCACACAGCTGGGTTATTCCTGCGCCTGCGCAGAGCATTCAGAACCTTCTGGCATCGCTAGGTAGAATGTGCATTGATACATTTTTGGCGGTAACTCCGCCCACCCTAAAGTCTCTTTAAGGCGCTCCCGCCTAATTCCCCTCAGTTCCTTGAATGATGCTGCAACTAGCAGCATCAGGAACATTAAGCATGTTTATATGATGTAATAAGACATAGAGGGCCATGGTGCACGGTCAAATAACAATTGGATGTATTGACAGCACATTCTTATGAAAACCGATAAAGCATATAGAACTATGACTTGGCAAACAGTAACACTCACTCATTGATGGAAGATGACAACACAGCCTTCCCAAAGCAGCCTCGTTCCTAGAACGAGTGTGAAGTCTGTAATGGGAAATGAAAGTCAAAGGTGATGACCAAGTTGCTGCTCTGCAAACGTCCTCTAGAGGCACCCCAGAGAGAAGGCTGTCGAGGTAGAGACAGCCCTCGTCGAGTGTCCTTGAATCTGAGTATAACATTTGGGCTATTATCTCTAGCACTTGATGAACTCCTGCCTTAAAGAGTACTGTCTCCCTCCCCCATACAACTCAGTTTAAAGCCCTCCTGATCAGATCTTTCATACTCTTAGCAAATGGAGCAATGGGTTCAAGCTACAGAAAGAGATTCCACCTAAACATTAGGAAGAACTTCCTGACAGTAAGAGGTGGAATACACTGCCTCGTAGTGTAGTGGAGTCTCCTTCTTTGGAGGTTTTTAAACAGAGGCTGGATGGCCATCTGTTGGGAATGCTTTGATTGGGTATTCCTGCAGGGCAGTGGGTTGGACTAGATGGCCCTTGTGGTCTCTTCCAACTCTATCGTTCTATGATTCTATGATCAGGTACAACAATTGACAGTAGCAAGGTACAGGTTGACAATGATCCTGTTCTCCTCTTACCTGCACTGCCATTTTTTGGAATCTGAAGCCAATAAGTAAGCCCACAAACAAAAGCCATGGGGGAGTTTCCTAGACCAGTGCTACTCAGTGTAGTAGTCTGTGGGACTGTGCTGGTCCACGAGCTATTGGCTGTTGGTCTGTGGTGAACTTCCAGGAAATAAAGGAACAGTTGCAGTGAACAGGCACAAATACGTTGCTGGTCCCTGGCACATTGGAGAAAAAACCCTGCTGGTAACCACATCAGTTTGCTACCCTAGACCACAAAGGCAAAGCAGACTGCCTCCATGCTTCTAAAGAACAGCAAAACACATCCTGCTGAAAAGGCAGCGAGTTGAAACCCTGCTGGATCCTGTCACAGCAAGTCATTTCTGGGACAAATGTCTGCCATCATTGTGCTCAATCAGCTTGCCACCAGGTTCAACTTGCAGCCCAGGAGAGCGACACTGAGACAATTCATCACCCAGCTGCATTCTTTGGAGAAGAGACACTGCTGCGCTGTTGCTCTGATGTGCCACAGCGCCTCTGTGCTTAACAAATCAGCCTTTCCAGCTCATTGGCTCTAGGCACAGAAGAGCCATTCTTTGCCCTAGGAAGGGGGATGGTGGTACTGGAAGCAGGAGTGCAGGAGAACAGAGCCTCACCTACTGAACAAGGCTCCTCAATAAATTAAGATGGCAGGGTGCGGGAGGAAGAGAGGGGACACTTGAATAAAAGCTGCCAAAAAAGACTAGTTTGAACTCTGTGTGAGTGATGAATGCCCCCCAGCTCTACGTTTGGGGCAGACAGTGCCAGACACACAACTGAAGCTGAGTGAAGTTGGCATGGCAAAGGATTTGGCTTGAAAAGAATGCATCCAAATAGAGGTTGAGGCACTCCATAAAAGTCACCAGCCTTCATTTTTTTTAATTGCCCACCTATCCATTATCAATTTTCTTCAGCATACTGATGAGACAGAAAGGGATTTAAAACAACAACAATCCAACACCCAGCTTTCTTCTGATTAACATTTTTTGTATCTGGTAGCCTGAAACAATTTCTTACTTGGATTAAGGGAGCAGCTACTGAAAAGCTGACATTCAAGTCATTTGATCAACAGAAGGACAATGGCTCAGAGCTTGGGAAAGGTGACATTTTTGGATGATGGCTCCTAGACCCCCCAGCCATTCTGGCCACTCTGGGAGTTGTAGTCCAACAAGGTAAGCTTTTCCCAGCTCTCATCCAGAGGATGAAATAAGAAGCCATTCCTGAAATCTTTGGGGACAATTCAATGTCCCATCCAAACCCCTCTCACTTTCCAAACAGAGGGGTGCCATCAAGGAAGGGAGGAGGGTCTCATATGGTGGTCTTGGGCCTGAGAGCATGATACCTGGAGCAGCTTTACTTGAGACACAGCACAACAGAGGAAAGAAAGAGTGCAGAAGAGCTACTTGACAATTCATGGAAAGAAAGGCCACTCCAGTGGACTCCCAGGAGATCATCTATTTCCCCATGGAAGGAGTACTTGCAACAGCTGAACCAAGAACAGGCATCCTCAGCAGTGTGATATGGTAGCTAAAAAAGCCAATGCGATTCTAGGCTAAATCAATAGGAGTATAGTGTCTATTCTGCTTTGGTCAGACCTCACCGGGAATATTGTGTCCAGTTCTGGGCACCACAATTCAAGAAGAATATGGACAAGCTGGAACATGTCCTGAGGAGGGTGACCAAAAGGGTAAAAGGTCTGGAAGCCAAGCCCTATGAGAAGCGGATTAGGGAGCTGGGTCTGTTTAGCCTGGAGAAGAGAAGATTAAGAGGTGACATGATAGCCATGTTTAAATATTTGAAGGGATGTCATACTGAGGATGGAGGAAGCTTCTTTGAGCAATGGACTGAAACTGCAGGAAAAGAGATTCCACCTAAACATTAGGAAAAACATCCTGACAGTAATAGCCGGAATGCGCTGCCTCAGAGTATGGTGGAGTCTTAACTTTTGGAGGTTTTTAAACAGAGGCTGGATGGCCATCTGTCGTGCTTTGATTGTATGTTCCTGCAAGGCAGGGGGTTGGACTAGATGGCCCTTGTGGTCTCTTCCAATTCTATGATTCTAAGTACTGCTGCCCAAGCATCATGGCAGGTCTGACTACTGGAAGGATGGAGGAAAGGTACCTCAAAGCCATTTTTAAGGCTCCCAAAGGCCCCAAATGGTGATTTCTTCCCCCCTCAAAATATCTCAGCTTCTAGAGGGCATGGGAGGCAAATGCACCATTGGCTGCTCAAAGGCAACCGTGGGAAATTTAAAATGTCAGCCAATGCTCCACAGAGGTAGGAGGAGACCCTGGGACCAGTCTAGAATGCCTGACAATCAGGGGAACCCTCTCTACTCAAGCTGTTGGGTGGTGCTGGTAAAGTGAAGTGTAGCTCTAATATCAGGATGTAGTTTAGGGTTCAGTCTATGAACACTTGGGCTGAGAAGGTTCTGGTCTCCTGGGCTAAAAGTGACTAGGAAAGAAGAATGTATGCCAGAGGCCATTTCCTACTGAGAGGGAGTATTTTCCAGGTAACAAATGGTGCAACTCTTTATCCATGACTATGGAGGTTATTACACTGTACTGTTAAAGGTGCTATTATTCCACTTTAACTGCTCTGGCTGCCTCCTTGGAATCCTGGGATTTGTAGTTTACAGAGGGGCATTTAGAACTACAAACCCCAAAATTCTACAGAAGGCAGCCATAGTTGTTAAAGCAGAATAATAGCACTATAAATTAACCATCTCTTCTCCATAGTATTTATTAATTTCATTTATTGAATTTCTATCCCACCTTTCTCCCAAGATAGGATTCAAGGCAGCTTACAATAATTTAAAAAATACAACAAAAACATTGCAAGTAACAAAGTTAACAAAAAATGAAATTATTAGCATTATTAAAATGATAGTTAAAAACCAGCATGTCTTAAAAACATAATATTGATAACAATACAACATTAAAAGCAGCATACCCATTAAAATTCACATTTCAAATGCCTGCCTAAATAAAAATGTCTTCACCAGCCAAGAAAAAGAGATCAGGGAGGAGGCCAATTGGACCTCCTATGAAAGGGAGCTCCACAGTCTGGGAGCAGCCATGGAGAAGGCTCGCTCCCGAATCCTCACCAACTGCATCCACAAAGGTGGTGGGATAGAGAGAAAGCCCTCCTCTGCCGATCTTAACACTCGGGCCAGCTTATATAGGGAGATAACAGTCTTTCAGATAGGCTGGACCCAAGCCATTTAGGGCTCTAAAAGTCAAAACCAGCACTTTGAATTCTACCCGGAAACAGACCGACAGCCAATGCAGCTATTTTAACAGTACAAAGGTATGAAGCGTCAGCATAAGAAATTCTGAAAAACAAACATATACATGTATGCATGTTTGGGCACAAAGCTGCATGTTTGTCCAAGCTTCAGTTTCAACCTAAAATGCAACAGAAAAAAAAGCCCCACAGTGAAATGAAACTTCTCAAACCCCACAGCTTGAGCCTCCCTATAGTAGCATAATATAATATTCTTGGGTATGTTGCCTTTCCCAGTGTGCTGATTAGCTGCTCAGGAAACACACCCAACCAATCACCACCCACATGCAAATTCCCTCTCCACCTTCCAATCCACTCCTACCACCCAATCTGCACCTACACTCCCAGCCTCACAAGGGGCCCTCCCTCCTCTCACTCCCTCAGCTACTCACCAGTCATGGGCTATGACGGGACCCAGACAGTCAACTGGCAGCAGTGGTGGCACACCGCCACCGCTGCTGCTACAACAGAACCCAGATAGTCAATTAGTGGCAGTAGCAGCAGGCCACCAGTGATGGGAGCCAGGAACTCAACTGGGTGTCCGCGGTGGTGGCTGGGCAAAAGAGCGACTCACCCTCAGCAATTCTGGGGAAAGTGTGGGAACACTGAGGAGGGGGAGGAGGAAGTTAAAAATCCACCGGCCTACCTTACAGGGTTGTTGTGAGGTCTACCAGTCATTTTGGGGGGAGTTTTTTTAATGGCGTATGTTATGCCAGGTACAGCTTAGTAGCGTAATTACCATGAGCTCAGCCCTGTTGCCACCTTCAAAAAGCATTCATCTGCCTCCCTCCAAGACCATCAAACTCAAATTTGGTTCAGAATGGAGCTCACACTGCGCTGCAAAGTCTGGAAAGGAGCAAGTGGATACTCAGTGGAGGGGAAAGGCAAGATAAAAATGACAATCCAGAGGATTCAGTGGCCACGAAAACAACTGGGGGGGGGTATCATACTCATCCCCAGGGTTACCCTTGGCTTACCCTTGCCTTAAAGCTTCCCTTCATGCAGGCCAGAAGGAAAGTAGAACCAATAGGAAAACAGAGGCAAGGGATAGCAAAGGAGAGTACCTAGGCAAAAATTCAGTGCTATTCCAGAGGGTTCCAGCAAGAGAATTTAAATTAACTTTGCTTAATTGTGTAGAGAAGATGAGAAAGTGGGGGTGGGGTGTGTTTAGACACACAGGGGAAATGATATTGATTGAACCAAGCAACCATTGAGTGGACTTTAGAACAATCCCAGATGCTTACCATGACTTGGAACATGTTGTTTGGAAGGCAACAAGTCATGCTCACCTGATGGCAGGGTGAGGCCTTTGGAGGCCAGCCAACTAGTGGATGGCAGTCCAAGGCATTCTTATTTATAAAAACTCTCACTTTCATCCCCACTAGCAACCAGTTGCCTAAACCGGAATAACTTGAACTGAAGGGAAAGGATACAACTACCTTCATGCAGGTTAGAGAGGAAGTCCCACGCAGGTATATGCACAAGCAGAACTTCCTGGCAGTAAGAGCTGTTTGACAGTGGAATGCACTGCCTTGGAGTGTGGTGGAGTCTCCTTCTTTGGAGGTTTTTAAACAGAGGCTGGGTGGCCGTCTGTTGGGATTGCTTTGATTGTAGGGGGTTGGACTAGATAGCCCTTGTGGTCTCTTCCAACTCTATGATTCTTATACAGGATTGAGAAAGACCGCTCTGAATCCCTGGGGAAATGCTGCCTGTTGAGTAGGCAATGGTGAACTAGATGGACCAGAGATCCAGCAAAGCACCTTCCTTTCAAGTGGGAGCTTGAATAGGAGGATTAAGATAACCAATTCTCTGCCCAAGATGCCAAAGAGCTGCTGCCAATGAGAGGAGCAAATACTGAGCAGGGAGACCACTGGTCTAACTCATAATATGGCAGCTCCATCCAATTCGCATCTGGATGACAGTCTTCCTTGTGTTGCTGACTAGCTGCATTTTAAAATTAAAAACATTCCAGACCCAGACCTGTTTTTCATTTCACCATGCCCCTTCAATAAAGAATGTGCAAACTCTCCCCCCTCAAGATAAAGCACTTTGTCACAGTAACCTTGGCTCTGAGACCCATGATAATCTTCCATGCTTGACAGAAATATAAGTGTATTTTTCCTCAAAATATTCCAGTATGAACACAACTTAGCATCTTTCCTGCCCAAATGGAAAACAAGAATGCAACGGAGCAACAGTTGTAGAACAGGGCCAGTGAGTGTGTTGAAAAATATGCACATGTGTGTGTGTGCATGCGAACACACACACACACACACAGTATGAAACACAAGAAACGGGTGCATGGGGATAGCCTGAGATTCTGCCATCATAGACAAAGCTCAGAATTTGATGCTGGGTGCAAATATTAACCTTCTGAGCATTTTATTTTCTAAAGTAGACCTTCGGCTCCTTACAGCTTAAAACCCAGAAAGTGAAGGGCAGCTGAGTAGAACTGCAACCAGAGAAAAGCTTTGGTGCTCAGCCTTACCCAAAAACTGCTGGAAGGCACTGGTTTAAGAGATTGCCTATACATGCCTCATTTGCCTAATCAATCCACGCCTCCAAATTCAATGTTTCATGGAACGACTGTTTTGATTTATTTAAGCCCAAGAGCACAAAGAGCACCATTTCTAACCTTCTTCTTGACTCTGTACTACTTAAGTAGAGGAGATTCAATGTGCTGGTTCTGCCCCCCCCCCGTTCAGCGGCTGTGGTCACGGTTCACAGGCAGGATCGCAATATTTTTGCCAGCTTCTTTTTTTCCTCGTTCCTTTTTTCTTTTTTTAAAAAGGCCTCCAATATAAATGGTGTTTTTGTTGTTTTTTTTAAAAAAGCCACTTGCAAATCTAGGAACTTTGACGTCACTCTTCCTTCCACCTACCCAATCTCAGCCACAACAAAGGCAAATGGTGGGAAGTTCCGATGGAAAAACAGCAGCCGCACACCAAGCCTTCGCCAAAGGAGAGAAGGATTATTTATTAGGGCAGCCTTCCCCCACCTAGTGCTCTCCAGTTGCAGTATCAGACTACAAACCCCATCTTCCCCTGCCAGCACCATTTCTCCATCAGAGGCAACAGCTCTGGCTTCAAAATCCCATTGGATTTTCTCAAAAGGCTGCTGTTCCAGCCAATTGCCTTGGATGCTCAGGCTGCTGGGGAGAGGGGGCAGCCCTGACCCCTGCACAGCCTCACACTCACTGGTCAATTCATCTCAGCTTCTGTTCTCCCTTCTAGGTCTACCTCTCAGGGCTGTTGTGAGAATGGACAGTTATGGCTGGCTATAAATCATGATTTAGGTGTGCATGAAGTTCACATGATTTAGAAGACCACCAGCCCATGCACAAACACACACGCACACTCATAGAGTTATGAGATTGAAGAAGTTAAAAGAAAATCAAAATGTTGCATCATGCATACGATTAGGCGGTCAAATACTCCACTGGGTAAACTCTTAAAAATAATCCTTATGGGGAGTGTGAGGTAGAAGAGAGATTATTCTTTCCAGGAGTTGAGATATGAATTCCCTCTATTCCCAAGCGGCCCACGCTTTTCTACTGGCAGGTTGCATGCATCTGGGGGACTTTGTAGGGCATATAAGCAGATGCCAATTTGGCTTCATTTCTTTTCAGAAGTAGGTTTTAAGGAGGAGAAACTAATACCACATTTAACGGACACTCAAGCTCTCAAAACGAGTTATTTATCCAAAAAAATTATTATTATTTTTTAAAGGAGGAGATGAACAGCTCTCGCGGCAAATTTTCCATCCATAATGTTTTCTTTTAAAGTCTTCAACCCCACTCCGGGCTCCTGCCCTGGAAAAGCATTCAAGACTAAAATTCACAGGACGCAGGGAAGTGGTGGGAATGATTCTCCATTAAAAGAAGGAAAAGAAAACGGACTGCCTTCCATTAATTGGTGCTTCTCACTTTCTGCCCACCCTTCCCCTTTTCTCAAAACAGACAGAAGAAAAGCTGTGGGGGCCAAGCAGTTTTTGCAAGGGCAGGTCTTCTTTGGGGTATGCACTGGGGGCCCAATCTGGTGATTAAATCAAGGAACGCATGACTACCTCCCAATGTGGATCGTCACTCAACTACTGGACAAAACCTGTGGCAACAATGCAAAGCCCATCCCAAGAGGTCACCTCTAACACGATTAGCTATAGGCACTCAGGCAACAAGTCTGAGGAAACTCCACTGTGTTAAATTCCCCATTATTTAGGAAGCAGAGAGGGCTCTTTGAGCTTTTGACATAGCACAGATGCCTGCTCCGCATTAAGTGATGTGGCCAAGGCCATTGAGAAGCAGGAGAGGAAAAAAGAGAAAGCGAAGAGCAGGCATTCAAGATGCTGTGTGGCATTGTTCCTACTTTTCTACAGGGCGGGGTGAGGGGGGGACTTCCCAGGTTGCCCTGGTCTGGCAGCTGAGGCACCCCAAGAGTCTTGCCCCAGCCCCCCCCCCTTTGCCTCTGTTCCACTTTGACTTTTCAGCTCCCTCCCAGCTGGCTGCTTTTCCTCCAACGGAGCCTTTGAAGTCAGAGAAAGCTGCCTCATCGATCACTGACAGAGAACTCTCAAAAAGTCTGGATCCAATACAGGGAAGGAAGGCTTTGGCCATGTGGAAGGGAGGAAAGAAAGAGAGCAGATGATGATGCAGGATAGAGGGGCGGAGAGCCAAGAAGGTTTCTTTACTACTGGAGGCCAGGACCAAAACACATGGGGGAGAAGAAAGGCAGACTTGGGTCTAGGAGAGGGCTGGACTGCCCAGGAACTCCCAGGTCTGATGTGTGTGTGCTCAATCTCACTTCTGATGTTCCTGCCCCAGGATCCTCTCTTCTGTCTTAACTCAGTGCTCTCTATGTGGGGCTGCTCTCCAATAATGCAATTAGGTTAGAGCTAAGACAGGGAGCCCCTCATGCAGCCAAACAATAAATGTAAACAATAAATGTAAAACAAACAATAAAGATCAGGTAATGTAATCTGCATAATTTGACCTCTCCAGTTGGTGTCTATCACAGCACACCCAGCCACTCCAGGAGAGTTGGGAGAGGCAGAGAAAGCTGAAGACCTGAGACTCTGCTGATTTCGTGCAGATTTGACAACATGAGCCTTATGGTGGCAGGCTGTGTGTGTGCATGTGTGTTGTACACTGCTACAGACTGAGCCTCCCTTATCCGAAATGCTTGGTACCAGAGATATTTTGGATTTGGAATATTCTGGATTTTGGAAGACTTGCATAAACAAAATGAGATATCTTGGAGATGAGACTCAAGTCTAAACACAAAATTCATTTAATGTTTCACATACACCTTATACACATTGCCTGAAGATAATTTTATACACAATATTTTTAATAATTTTGTGCATGATACCAAGTTTGTGTACATTGAACCATCAGAAAGCTGAAGCCACTCATGTGGACAATTTTGGAATGTTTCGGATTTTGGAATTCTGGATAAAGGAGATTCAACCTATATAGGTGCATCAAGAACTTGGAATGTCAGCAGAGGAACCTTTAACTTATGTTTCATACTCAGTTTCCCTATACTTCCAGTACGGTCCAGTATAGCATAAATGGTTGTTGTTTTTTTTAACTTATTTGCCTATTACACAGAATCTCCCTGTTAGCATTTCTGTAATCCATGCAGTGGCCCAGGCGGAGGTGAAGCAGAGATTCTGCCCTGAGTACAGAAACAACTTAGTTGTTGCCTGGCTGCCACTGAAGTAACCTAGCTGTTGCTGCAACAGGTTAACTGGAATCCATAGGAGCCCTTTCCTTCCACTTTTGAATGTGTCCATTGGTCTCAGTTCACAGGGAGAAACTGAAGTGTTTGCTTGTTTAGAGTATTTACCCCACTCTTCAGCCACAAAGGCTCTCAGAGTTGCTTACAAATTCTTAATTTGATAGTCCCCTGCCCTCAGGCTTACAATCCAAATAAGAAACACAAGGAAGTGGGGATGGCAATGGAATGAAGGGGATTAAGTCCAGAAGATATCACCAGTTTTCTCTCCCTCTGTGGCCAGGGCAGGGGCTGTTGGGATGGAGGGAGGACCTTTCATCGACTTCTGGGACCAGGCATGATGGAGCTGAGCCTGCCTCTTCTTCACTCCTTCCAAGGCCAGGGCAGGGGCAGTTGGGATGGAGGAAGGGCCTTTTATCTGCTTCTGGAACCAGGCATGATGGAGCTGTGTCTGCCTCTTCTTCTCTCCTTCCAAGGCCAGGGCACTTGGGATGAGGGAGGGCCTTTCCTCTGCTTCTGGCTCAGGCATGATGGAGCTCTGCTTGCCTCTTATTCTCTCCCTCCAAGGCCAGGGCAGGGGCAGTTGGGAGGGAGGGAGGGCCTTTCATCTGCTGCTACTTATCTTCATATTACATCAAGTAGCGGTAGGAAATCTTAGACTCCAGGGGCTGGATCCAACCATCTGGGGTTCACCAGAGGGCCATACCTCCTTCCCCACAATATGATGATTTGGTGGTTTCCCAGCTGTGGCATGCTTTGCCCCCATTCTAAAAGGTTGCAGTGAGTCTACTAAAACTTAGTTACCGGTCTTAAGAGTTTCCAGATAACGTATGCTGGTATTGGTCCCACTCCTTTAGCCTTTGGCCCCACCCACCACTGGAATGCAGCGTCTCAGAACTTAGAGCTTCATTTGGCCCTTGGACTGGAAGAGGTTAGCTCCCCATCCTTGCTATAGGGCTTAGGAACTACCTATGCATATGGGTGAGCTTCCTTGTTTGGGCAGGGCTGCTGCTCCACATGATGCCACCTTCAGAGATTAAGTTGGTGGATGCATGAGAGATTACCTTCCCTCTCCTAGAGCCATAGTAGTGGAAACCCCTTCCACTCAGCCCAGTCTTCAGCCTCCTTCTGAAAAACAGCAAAGTAGATCCTCTTCTGGGAATCATTGGGTGTGATCAGATCTTGCTCAGAAAATGTGCTGTGTCTTTCTTATCATGCCATGTTTTATTGGCACTGGTTTTGTTTGGTTTTGCTGAATTTGAAACTCTTTTGCTTTAGAGCAGTAGTTCCCACACTATAAGCTACAAAAGAGAACTGATGGGGTGCTGCAAGAAATTGATTAAATAATTAGCCACTCCCGAGCACCCAAAGTAAACACACCCACAGAGAGAATTGCCTGTCGCACCTCTACATGCTTGATCCTCTACCCTTGGTAGGCCTTGCTTCTTTCCAAACAGCTTCTGCTTAGGGAGGGCAACCCTACAGTGTCTCAGATGGTTCAGTCACTCCTAACAGTGAAACACAGGAGGCTTTCCCACTGGCAGGGTGTCTGACTGCCCACCGCACCCCTGAATGAGTCACAGCACTGGAATTAAGTCCCTTTTGAGTCAGGAAGATGACTGCAGAAACCTGCTGGAGGAAAAAAAAGATAATTTTCGCTCTTTGAGGATGTCATCTTGAAGCATGTCCAGAATTTTAATTCAGAAAATAAATGTTCTCGGAAGTCTGGAAAACACAGTTTTAGAGATAAGAAGGGTAAAGAAGAAATGTTAAGGAATACTAATAGAGTGTAGAGCTGGTTTGAGCTCTTGCCCAAACTCTACTGGGAATGGGGAAACAAACTTCTGCTAAAGGAAGACACCACCTTGTAGCCATATGATAAAAGTTGTGTTCTCGGATGCAAATCCACAGTAATTTAAAAACAACAACAGGAGAACAGTGAGGGGTCCCTACTTGTAACCACCAAAGTTATTGGTTCTTTTTGCAACTCCGACTGTGCTGTCCACACACAACAGAAGGAAAGAAGAGCAGCTATTTTGCAATGAGAGCATGACATGGCAGTGCCAACAGCCCGTCACTAGGGGGTGCTTCACACCCCACAATCCCTCTCATGGAGATGCACTTTAGCTTTTGGAAACAAATCCCACACTATTACAAGGTCAATCAACAAACAGCCATTTATCTACACTGCTGATTTTTTTAAAAAGAACACACACATTACAAAGAGGACAAAGGTAACTGTGAGAGGATCAGCAAATTGAAGCGGGATTCCCAAACTTTGCCCTAGATTGCCTCAGAGGCTAAATAAAGACTAATATCTAATGCAGCACATAAGGTGACTAACCTTCATGCGGACCATTTCAAACTGCAGGCGGTAACTGCCATGCTCTAAGTCTCTTCCATTCAAAACCTACAGCATCCCTCGACTCAGAAAACTAGTCTTTCACAGAGAGGACCACTCTAGAACCCTTCCCTTGACAAGCTAGTTTTCTATAAACTGGGATACTGAATGCTTTTTTCCTTTTAATATAGAGGAATATTCCACAAGACACCTTAAGTAATGACATTCAGAATGAAGTTTTACCCCCTTGTTTGTGAGAACAATACAAACATGCATGAAAAAGATCAGTCCAAAATATGTTGGGGTGTGTTTGTGTTTCTTCAAGTCGTCTGTTGACTTAGGGCAACCCCATGAATATCATATGGTTTTCTTGTTGTTTTTGTGTGTCTTCAAGTTGTTTCAGACTTATGACAACACAAAAGTGAACTTACCATGGGGTTTTCTTGGCAAGATTTGCTCTGAGGAGATTTGCCTTTGCCTTCCTCTGAGACTGAGAGAGTGTGATTTGTCACTCAGTGGGTTTCCATGGCCAAGCGGGGACTGGTCTACAGAGTCTGAGGGGTTGTCTAAATGGTGAAAATACTCCTCACAGAATGCAAGGAGAACACAATCTGTCTCAATGGGATTCTGCATCACTTCTACATAATAGGAAGGGGGGGGCAAAACTGCCATATACTATGTAGCAAACGCCTTTGCGGATTTCCCCCAAAGTTTTTAAAAAAACAGCAGGGCGGGTGCACATTCCTGCTCATTGGGACAAGCAATTTGATTTGATTTTATTTCCCTATACGAGCAGAAGTTGAAAGCTGATTGGTCAGATGTGTGCGGGGGGGGGCAGAGCTTGTTAACAAGACAAGCATCCAGAGCTGCCATGTTGGATTTTCTCCTTAGTGAGCTAAGGCGATAAAACAGCTTCCCCCCCCCCTTTTCTTTCTTTCTTTTTTTGCTTTTTTGTTCAAGCAAAAGCTTGCTCTTTCGTATCTTGTCCAGCTGTGGCAAACTGAGTTAAGCAAAAACATGAGTAATTCATTCACAGCCACCATCTTGATTCTCAGGCATACCCATTTGCACAGCCAATGTGGATAGCTTTGCATGCCTGTGATCTACCAAAAAATACCCATCAGGACAAATAGAAGCTGTTGCAAATTGCCATTACTGCAGAGCAATCCACATTTTTTTGCCTTGTATAGACAACCCCGTCCCTGTAGTCAAACCACTCAAACCACTATACCACACTGGCTGAAATTGCTTATGCTCACTATATGTGGTAGAGCAGTGCTTTTAAAGGTATCTGATGAGGGGAACTGGCAATATTTTGCACCCAATGTGCCAGGCACCAGTAGCATTCCCCCCCCCCCCCGTTGGCTACAGTTGTTTCTTTCTTTCCTGGAAACTCTTCAGGGATTGGCAGCTGATGGCTCACAGACCAGGAGTGAGTACTCCATGGACCACCACTTTGAGCAGCACTGTGTTCTAGGATGCTAACAAATCAGCCTGTTGGTTCCACGGCCCTGAATTTGTGTGAACTGTGGTACAAGAGTCATACCTGCCATGAGGCAGAAGGGGCCAGAGGCAGCACCTGGGCACCTACCTGGCTCCTGTACACCCTGGAGCAGCTATGGGAGGAACAGACGTAAAACTGAGAGTGGATTTGCAGCCCCTGCTTTAAAAATTGCATTGTTCCCGAGAAACACGGTCAATTTTGGGGTTGTCTAAACAGTCAAAATAATCCTAATGGAATTTGCTGGGAATACGATCTTTCTTAATGAGAACCCACATCAATGTGCCACATTTGGAAGGGGGCAACAAAAAACTCCAAACAGTACACTGGGAAAGCCTTCGTGGCTTTTCCCGGAGTTTTTAAAAAGCTCTGTGGGGGATGCACATTCCCATTCGTTGGGACAAGTGATTCAATTTGAATCACTTCCCCATACAAGAGGAAGCACAAACCTGACTGGCAAGCACAGGCGGGAGGGTCTTGCTAACAGGGCAAGTGCCTGCTGCTGCCATGTTGGATTTTCACCTTAGCGAGCAATTGCTAAGGTGATAAAATGGGGCTTGTATTATCTTTCTCTCTCTTTTTTTTTGTAAAGGTGAAATATAGCTTGTGGGCACCATGGAAATAGGGTTGCTGTTTTTTTAAAGTTCGGTGGCAGCAGATTTAAAAAAGCAACTAATTCACTCGCAGCTGCCATCTTGGCTAGAGGGCCTGCGACAAGTTGTTTGTTACCATTTTACAGCAAGGGCTCTAACTCAGTCTGACTGAGTTGGTTGCAGCCAAATTTAGGCTTGAGGCTAAACTCAGGTTGCTTAATTATGGCCCGGGATATACATGTAAACTTATACCTTGTTCTCATTCTTCTATAGCTCACCTCCTTTCTCTCCTCTCTACCCTTTTCCTTAGTCTATAACATTTGACCCTGGAGAAAGACGTAAGCTTCTAAGGCAGGGAGAACTGATTCCTTCTTTGTACAAGTGCCACGCAGATTAATAGCACTGCAAAAGATGGCTGTGGTAATTAAGGTGATAATGGGAGCTGAAAGCCAAGTGTTAGCATTACTCTTGGCCTTCTTTTTCCAAGCCACACTACATCTCACTACAATAAAAAAAATGAACTTTCACCAGGCTCCTTCCTGGCAGGTGAGACAATGCAACCTTTGGCACACAAGTGGGGTGATCAGCCACACCACCGCCACTCCAGAGGGTCCCCTTTCTGATCACTCAACAACTAGTGACTCAGGACTACAAAGGGAAAAGACTGGCTGGTCATGTAGGTAGCTGTAATTTAAGACTCGGTGGAAAAGGATGCCAAAAGCTCTTGAAGGCCTAGCCCCTATCCACGTGACTTAGGGAAAGCTGAAACAACCAGAGGCTTTCAAGGGACATCTGTGCCCAAAGTGGCAATGAAAAGACTTGCGTCTAAATTTGACAAGCAAGAGATGGGAGGGGAGGGTTCATCAAAGTCTAGTGCCTTTTCCCCTTGGAAATGAACTCCGCTGCTTGGCATTTGCTTCTCTCACTTTTAGTAGAGACACAAAATTTTAGAGCTTGAAGGAATTATAGTCCAGTCCAATTCCGTCAGTTCAGGAATCTACAGCTAAAGCATCTCTGACAGGTGGCCATACAAACTATGTTTAAAAAAAAATCCAAAGAAAGAGCATCCATCACACTTTAAGGCAGTCTATTCCACTACAGGCAAACCTCAGTTAACAAAGCCTCTGAGAAAGACGCTCCTTTTTACAAAGTCTTTTTACACTCACCCATTCTCTCTTTTATTCCCAGTCCTCTGCCTTGCTGGAAGATTGCTTAGCAGTATCAGCACTGGGAAGATGGTAAAGGAGGGCTAGAAAAACACAGAGTTTCAGTGTTGTGTTGCAGCAGTATATATGCAGTAAAAACTGCAATAAAGCTTATGCTGGGAAATGAATGGGATTCTGCTCTAGCCTATCCTGCTATAGCCTGTGTGTGCCTGCCTACAGCATGCAAGGCGAACAGCAGCTGCCTCCTGATGGCTTTACTGAGCATGTGTGAACAGCAAAACAGGGAGAAAAGGAGAAAGCAGATAAGGTTCCCCCATTAGCACATTAAATAAGCATAGATCTACAGGTTTGGCCACCAAAATAGTCTCTAGAAGGTTCAAAATGTTTTTAACCTATGCAAGGGTTACCTTACCTAGTTGTTTCATTTCACATGTGCATGTTGTTAGTTTTGGGAGTTGTCTAGACGGTAAAAAAAAACCCTAATAAAATGTGCAGAGAATATCTTTTGTCCCAATGAGACCTTGTGGTGCCTGATTCAGAAGGAGGGGGGCCAAAACCTCCAAAAACTGTGAGGGGAAAGCCTTTGCAGCTTTTCCTGAAGTTTTTAGAATAATGCATGGAAATGTACATTACTGCCCATTTGGACAACCAATTCGCATTGCTGCGCATTCTCGGCGAGGGCAGAAGTGAAAAGTTGACTGGTCAGACATGCATGGGGAGCAGGCTTGCCAGCAATAATGTGGCCAGAAGCACCATTTTGGAGTTTTTCATGAGCGATCATGTGCTTTTTTGGTGCACTGAGGTGACCGAACAGCTATTTTAACTGGAAGGTCACACTTTGCGCACCTTTGATGTAGAGTTTTAAAAAAACCCACCTGTGCAGAGAATAATAACGCGAGCAAATCATTCTCAGCCACTATCTTGATCTGCAGGCATGGCTGTGTGTGCACTTCAAACACAGATAGTTTAGTGTACCAGCAATTCTACCTCTGGTACCAAATTTTCAGTTAAAGAAGTAATGCCCAGTAACATATCTACTTTGTTAACTGAGGTATACCTGTACTGAACAGCAGCTACTCTCATAAAATCATAGAGCTGAAAGGGACCAATGTTACTGTGAGTAATATACTATGTAATTGTATACAGATTACTTCTTAAAAGGAGCTTTGCACCTCTTGCTTTCTCCTCGTTCTCCTATATGTACCATTTAGTGCAGGGGCGGCCAAAATATGTGTCCCCAGGGCCACTTTTGCAGCTCCCAGGACCCCAGGGGAGTTTTTAAAAAACCTAATTTTTCCCCACAAACCCCCTCTGGGAGGAACAGGGGAAATGTTGCCACATTTTTTGACCTCTTAGTTTCTTTTAGGTCATTTAAAAAACAGGAAATGAACCAGAAATGACTGTCTATAGGAGGGAAGAGGCTCTGCTCCAAGTCTTACAAAAAAATTGTGCCCTTCCAAATGATTCCAACTCCAATCAGCACAGCCAACATGGCTGGTGGAGGTGGTAGGAGTTGTAGTGTAGTCCAGTGTTATCAGAAGGTGCCGGTTTGGTGAAGGCTGCCTTACATGCACATCAATGAGAAGGATCACAGGCAGCTAGATGGGAAAACACCCCTGGGATCTGCTAATAAACAGAACAAAGCGTAGTGGACTGCACAGGCCAAATGGTTCACCTGAGCATAAGGCAGCTTCACTTGTTTCTGTGTCACAGAGAAATGGCTGCTTTCAGCAGGTGAGGTGGAATTCCATTGCTTCTTAAAACTAGTATTATTATTTAATTATTTTTTTCCATTTGCTTTTTAATTTATTGTCCCCACTGAACCAGCACAGGCTGGCTGTCCTTACAGAATCCATCCCATACATGTCGTGAATGAGCAGTAATTACATTTTAAAGAAATGTCAGAAGCAATTTGTTGGCTGCATGCGAATCCTGCTTCTACAAACCAATACCCTCCTCCTACCCCATTCCTTTCACACACACACACAAACACTACTACCTCACTGAACAAACTGAGAAGCCAACATAATACTGTGTAAAATCAGCAAGTGTTTTAGGAGAAGAGATTATCTGTAAAAGCAATATCACTTTGCTTCCTCATTTTAATGAAACTGCTCCCCTGCTACAGCTTATTTTGACATGGTAGGGTAGCCTTCTTGTTCTAGGAGGATACTGTGCAATTTTAGGTCATAAAAGAGCACAATTGCTCTTAGGAGTTTTAGAAGCAGTACCCAAGAAAATAAGGCATCCCTCACAGCAAAGTGAATGTGTGTGCTTTTCCATCATGTGCAAATGCTAAGCAGACAGGAAAAGCAACCTAAGAAGCAGTGCTTGGAAAAGTTATTTTGCGGGGCTTAAATACCCTAAGAGAGCCAGCATTGTGTAGTGGTTTGAGTGTTGGGCTACAACTCTGGAGACCAGGGTTTGAATCATAAAATCACAGAGTTGTAAGAGACCACAAGGGCCATCTAGTCCAGCCCACTGCCCTGCAGGAATACCCAATCAAAGCATTCCTGACAGATGGCCATCCAGCCTCTGTTTAAAAATCTCCAAAGAAGGCGACTCCACTACACTATGAGGCAGTGTGTTCCACTGTTGAACAGCTGACATGATAGTTGTTGGTCTGGTCCAGAATTTCTGTGTTTTTAAATAACATTTTGTGTCCAGGTTGGTTTATAACATGTTCTGCTACTGCTGATTTTTCTGGCTGGCCCAGTCTGCAATGTCTCTCATGTTCCTTGATTCATGTTTGCACACTGCGTTTATCATGTCAGAATGCACAGAGAAGCGATTGAAATCCACAAACACCTGGACAACTGCAACAGCAAAGAAGAAACCCTAAAAGTAAACAAAATCTGGCTTCCAGTTTTGAAAAACAATAGAATCAAAACTCAACACTTACAAAGGAATTCCACCCAGGGACAAGGGGATTCCCACAGATAATGGCCCATCAAACAACCATCAGCCAAACAGACACTTATCATCCTTGCATTTCTATATCCAGAAACTAACCATTCAATTATACAAATTTACATAACCTCCCCTACAGGGTTCACAATATATAAACTCCACACACACTCCTACCCAAACATTCTCTGAAGATGCCAGCCACAGATGCAGGCGAAACGTCAGAAATTATTCCAGAACATGGCTTCACAGCCCAGAAAAAAACCTCAAGGAAAATCTATAGTAATACAAATCCATCACCCTAACAATTCATGAAGACACAATGAACATGGTAAACAAACTGAAGTTGACAACATTGCTACAATGCAAAGCATTGTTGCTGCTGCTGCTGTTATTGCAGATGATGACAAGTGTTCTTAATAGATCCACTGCCTCCCTCCCACCTCCCCAGTGTTGGGAGAAATTAAAAACATTTTGGACTACAACTATCATGGGAGCCATGGTTGCAAAAAAGTAGCATTTCCAAGCTCTGCTGAGAGAAGTGTGTCCAGAGGAGGGTGACTAAAATGGTGAAAGGTCTGGAAACCATGCCTTATGAGGAAAGACTGAGGGAGCTGAGTATGTTTAGCCTGGAAAAAAGATGGTTAAGGGGCAATATGATAGTCCTGTTTAAGTATTTGAAGGGGTGTCACATTGAGGATGGAGCAGGCTTGTTTTCTGCTGCTCCAGAGACTGGAACATGGAGCAATGGATGCAAGCTCCAGGAACAGAGATTCCACCTCAACATGAGGAGGAACTTTTTGACAGTAAGAGCTGTTTGGCAGTGGAACACACTCCCTTGGAGCGTGGCGGGGTCTCCTTCCTTGGAGGTCTTTAAACAGAGGCTGGATGGCCATCTGTTGGGGATGCTTTGATCGTGATTTCCTGCATGGCAGGAAGTTGGACTAGATGGCCCTTGTGGTCTCTTCCAACTCTACAATTCTAAGTCTGGCTGGATCAAATTGAAAGGCTATCTTGCCTAGCAACTTGTTTCCTACAGCAGGCAACTGCGTGCCTTGTGAGAGGCCCAGAAGCAGGACATGAGCGCAGAAGCCCACAGGAAACACATACACTGAACGTGCTCTAGTCCACATCACTGCACAATTCAAGAGCCACATCACCTGAAGGGCAGAAAGGCCCCCTCTCTGTGGTCTCTGTTCTTTTCTCCCTCTCTATGTGTTCTTTGTCCCTCTTCCAGTTTCCCAGAGGGAGACCCCGATCAGCTCACAACACTGAAGAACGCAGCACTGTGTTTAGTGTTAGTGTTAGAGTTCAGTATACAGTGACCTCAAACAGAGTTCTAATTCTTGTCCCAGCTATCTTGTTTGATGAAGGAAATGGCTAGAATTCGGGGGAACTGCTTAAAACAGTTCAGGTGACAACACTGTAGAGGAACGTCTACACAAAACGTCTAGTTCTGTTGGGATTCTGTAACAACACATAACTCTGGAAGGAATAACAGGTCCTATTCTTGGGAGAGAGGGTGAAGTGGCAGCTAGACTGAGGGTGAACTCTCTTGCCACTAAGACTGGCAGAATCACTGAGGGTCTCTTCAGTGATCAAATCATTTGGCTCTGATTTCTTTACTTTCTGAGGGCCTTTCTGCAGCTCCTCCTTATGATATCAGTTGCTATTTTTAATAATGCAAACCATTACAGTCAGACCCCCAGATCCACGTAACCAATATCCACAGTTTCAGTTATCTGTGGGATACAAAAAGAAGAACACATTCTAGGAAGAGTCTTCCTAGAAAATGCCTTGAGGCATCCTTGTTAGACATTTTCTATGTCCTCCAAGGCAACTCTATGGTATTTTAAATAGAATGTCCCATTATTTTTAATGGCATGCACTGTTATCTGCAGTTTCTGGTATCCACAATAAGGAGATTTTCACACTACACTGTTACAGTGTTACTATTTTGCTCTATTTGCTATGGCTGCCTCCTGTGGAATCCTGGGATTTGCAGTTTAGGGAAGAGCATTTACAACTCTCAGCCAGAGAGCTCTTAGGCCTCACTAAACTAAAAAACCCCAGAATCCACAGGAGGAAGCCAGAGCAGTTAAAGTGGAATAGTAACACTATAACAGTGTAGTATTAAAATCTCCTAAGTCTGGGGACCAAACCCCCGCAGATAGGGAGGTCCAACTATATTTGTTATCATTGTCAAATTAAAAGCTGCAGTTATTTAATATCATGACATTACTTCTACGAATGCTAACACGCACACTTTTTTCCAAGGAGCTCTGTGGGGGTGGAGTGGGGGAAGGGAATGATCCCATTTTATCTTCACAACAAAATAGGCTGGGCTGACCTGATCCAAGCGAAGCGCACCATCCTCAAAACGCTGTTTCCGCAACTGCTTGGCAATTCGATGGAGGTTGAGAACTGCCTGGCAAACTTCAGCGACTGAATGCTGGGGGGAGATGGGAGGGAAATCGTCCACTGCAAACTCCTTCTCAGGGTTCTCAATCATACTTTGGGCATGGTCATAGCTGAGCTTCGCACAGGAACGGATCACAGTCTGCCCGAACCATTCGTCAAGGATCTGAAACATCAAGATGGCATGCGGGGGAAGAGCTATGATGCCAACACATCTTTAATGCAGAGGAGAAACTCAAGGGGAAACGCTCAGACTATTAAAGATACAATTCTTACCTTGGTTATCCACACAGTCACAGTCCTGAGAGAAGCGTAAGCTGCAAGATTGCAGCTGAACTGGCTAGTAAACTCAGGGCTGGGGTCTTCTTAAACCCTGCCCCACTGTCAATAAACTCTCCACATGGTAAAGGACCACAGAATCTATTCCTAAATATCTTAGTGAACACCTCCTACTTTTTCTAAGTAAGATCAGTCCTGCCTCTTTCTGTATCTGTGAGATTTCAGTGACTCTATCCTTTCCTCCCTTCTTGTTTGGCTCATGTATCTTTGATTTTAAACCCTTTGGTACAGAAACAATCAGTAGGTACAGGAAAGAAGGAAGGAGAAGGTGCAGAAAAGGACCCTTCCTCCTCATCCAAGAGTGTGTGTGGACCACACAAATGTCAACACATTCCATATGTCAATCTTATTTACATGTTCAAAACAAACATCTTGGTACCCTCATGAGGTCAAAATTAGGTTTTGAAGAAGAGGCAAACAGCCGATCACTCTCAATACCATATCAACTCTGATTTATACTGGATCTTCATGGCTTTGTGTGGAAGCTGCTCCCAGCCATGCTACATAAGGTTATGAGGCTTCATATATGGTTAACAGGCACTGTGCATGGCCCTCTCTGACTAAGAAAAACCAAACATGGAAGAAGAGGAGGAGGAGGAGGAGAGATGGTGAGGAAATCAAGCATGGAAAAAGAGAAAAAGAGCCAGAAAACATCTCAGTCTGCACTGAATATTTCCTGCCATCTCCCAAAATGTTAGGCCATCAGCCAGTAGGAGACAAATAATTAGCTAGCTAATGAGGAATAAACAGTTCATATATTTTGCTCTGCACAGCAGAGTAATGCATTACTTCAGACTCCCTCCTGAAAACTTGCTCTGAATCAAAATGAAGAATTGTGTTGCTGGAGATGAGCCCTAATTGCCTGCATCCATATAAACTCTCCATGAAGGAAGATGTGCGACCTCTTAGCACGACACATTAAATGGCTGTTAAACCATTACCTCCATCTTTTCCTCACCCTTCTAATCCCTGGCTGTCAGTAACAGCTGCATTAAGCCAAGTTCCTCGTTAATCTTGGCCCATACCGCTAGAGCTCAGAACGAGTATCTCAGGGCCATTAGAAGCATTAACATTGTCAATCCAAACATGGAATAATTCCATAAATTCAGACAAATGTAAGTTTAAAATGTTACTGCCTAGGTACCGGCACAGGCAAGGATTTCCCATCAGAAGCTGTTTTCCAGAACCAAGGGCAAACAGATCAAAGCTTTTTGGCAAGAAGCAATAAAAAAGGATGTACAAGTAGCTTCCACCCCAATATGACTCTGGCAGAGATCTGAACAAAGGTGAGCTAGCATCACACTTGTGATACAGATAAGAATGGAAGCAGCAGAGGTACAGACAAGTCATGATGGTAATGGAAGGATGTAGAACAGCACTCAATCACAGAGAAGAGATTTATCTACACCTACCATGTTCAGAAGGTATGCACCTTGACTGAAGAACTTTGGCAAATCAGGGGATCAACTGGACTTACTTGGAAATTACTCTGAGTTAACCCCCACCCCTCCATAAGTCATTTTTAAAAAGAAAAACAGTAGTCGTTGGAAGTTCATTTTCACTTTTAAAAGATTTTTTAAAAACTCTTTATGATAAAATGAGGGGCACGTGCCTTGCTTTAAAGGAGAACAGCCACTCTTGGAGTCTTCCAAGAGTACAATTCTCCCTGTTTTGATTTTTTTTTCTGTCAGTTGTCAGTGATGATGATATGGTGATCCAGGAGCTGTCAAAACCACGGGGATCATACAGATGGTCGTCATCTATTGCCTGCCCTGATTTATAACTTTAAATAATAGTCACTGGGAGAAGGCAACAATGGGAAAAGGTTATCTTCTTCCTGATGGTAGCTGATTGCCATTGTGGGAAGTGGAAAGCTTGACCTAGACCATTTAAAAAAAAAAAACTGACCCAGTATAGAAATTCTGATGTTAACCATCCAGAAAGTGGCCCGTCAGGATGTGTAGTTTTCCATAAAACTGTTCTGCTTTCTAAATGGGAACTCCGTGATTTGCCATATCCCTTCCAAGACTGATGCAACCAACTCATTCCTACACATTTGGCATTTTGCTTAGCTGATGGGTCAGTGCTTATCTCAAGATATCACCCAAAGGAAAATACTGGGCCACTTATGCTGCTGGCCCTGCTTACCTTGCCTTCTGGAGTCAGCTTCCAGATGACAGAGAAGGTGAGTCTGTCTGTCATGGGATTGAGACTGCACAGCTCCTCACAAAGAAGTTTGGGAAGCATGGGGATCACCTGCGAGGCAAAGGGTCACATGTAAAAAAAATGGATCTGCTTTCCCCAGGAAAGTCTTCCAGCTTCCCAGCTGACATCTCCCTCCCTATAATCCACCCAATAAGCAACAGGAAATACTTCTATGCATGAGATACATCATTACCTGAAGGAATTATTGCTAGGGGATGCTGTGATGACCAGTAGCTTCAGGTCACTTTCTAACAGGTGTTGAATTTATCGAGAATAGTGATCTTTATTATGAGTAATAAAACTCAACATGGAGAACCAAAATGCCTCTACGAAATCCAAAGATAAGAAGCAGGGGTAGCTACTGTCTTTACCCAGGTCCAAGGATTTTCAGGGTCACCTTGCTAAGATCCAAGTATGCATCTTGGAGACCGTAAGACTCGTCAGAATCTCCAGGCCCATTCTGCTCAACAAGTGGGTGGTCATAGGCTCAATGCTGCTATCAGGGTCTAATGGAAACCTTGGAGGAAGCCTTTGAAAGCCAACTGCATTAAAGTAAAGACCGCTTTATAATACGCCACAACAGGAGCTGCACTGCATCAGGCAGGCTAGACAGGGAGCCCCTTTGCAGATCAATCCTGCACCTGTGACTCATGTACACCAGGACTGGCCCTACCATTAGGCAGACTGGGGCAGCTACCTCAAGCACCATGCTTTGGGTGTTGCAACAGGTACCAAATTGTTTATTGTTACATTTATTATTACCTGTACTGCATTTCTTATGCCAAAGATTGTGAGAGCAACTTGAGGAATTTCCCGCCTCTTGTGTCAAAATAACTTGGCTGGCTTTAGATGCTATACCCCTTAACTTGGTAAGGGGAGAGTACCATTTGCTGTTCTACTTCAGAAAGGAAAATATCTTGCACTGGCCCAGATAACCAGCATGCCAAATGGCAAGACAGACAACAAAACACAGAGACTAATGACTTGCATGTCCTTTCCTTATTCACATGCATTGCCTATGAATCCCAGGGGGTGTTTTGAGGAATGGTATATGCCACACTGCCCTCTGAGTGAGATATAAATCCTAATTTCATGAATATGACATGGTGTCAATCCAGAATCAAGCTGAAGCACAGCTTATATCTCTGACCAGACTTTGGACAGCAACACTCATTAAAAACTGCTCAAAGAATCAAATGGTCATCATTTTAATTACTTTTTAATTCTTATTTCTATGACAGAGAACAACTGTGATCTCCCACACCACAAAGCGAATCATCCTTTTGGATAATGGTAAGAGAAAGAGAGAACCAATGCCTATAAAAAAGCAAGTGGCGTTTTCCCATCTCTTTTGAAACGTGGTGGTGGAGAAGAGGTCTACAAATAGCGTGCATTGCTAAAAAGACAAAATAAATGGGTTCTAGAGCAAATCAAGCCTGAACTCTCCCTAGAAACCAAGATGACTGAACTGAGACTGTCATACTTTGGACATATCATGAGAAGACAGGACTCACTAAAAAAGACAATAATGCTTGGTAAAATAGAAGGCAGTAGGAAAAGAGGAAGACTGCATTCCAGATGGACAGACTCAACCAAGGAAGTCACAGCCTGAGTCTGCAAGACCTGAGCAGGGAAGCTGATGATAGGGTGACTTGGAGGTCTCTCATTCATGGGGTCAACATAAGTTGAAGTTGACTCCAGGCAGTTAACAACAACCATTTTCAAATCACATGGGAGGAGGGGGGTAGATTGATGTTAGTGTTTATTCATTCATTACTTAATGACAGTTGATCTTGGCAGTGCAACTGAGATCACATCTGAAACCTGCACAGCACCAGGCACTGAGAATCCATCAACCACAGTAATTATTAGACATTCCTGTGAAATAATCAGCTCTCTGTTGGTTAATTGTGAGGTGGGCTGCTGGAAATTACACTGTGCAACAAAATTCAAACTGTTCTCCACCACACCACACCCAACTCACTTGCTAATGGCATTTTACCAGGCATCGTAAATGTTCCTAAGCTTTAGGCCTACACAGACTGGAGGGCTATAGCCTTATTTTTCTCTGGGTGGGGGGAGCTCCAGCTGCCCAGCGCAGGCCATGCACTACTCTGTTCCAAACACAAACGTAAAAGCGCAAAATACACACTGTGAAATGCTATTGCCCTGCAGCTACTCAAGACAATAGGAGACCCAATGATAATATATCTGATATGGCACCTGATGGCTTTTAATCTCACAGAATTTGAGAGCTGGAAGGGAGCTTTTGGGTAATTCATTCTAACCTTGCTCAGTGCAGCATGATGAAGCAATGGCTTCCTAGAAATGTGGCTATTTAATTTGAATTATCTACTGGAGGTGCATAATTATCCAACTACAATGAAGGATGCGTGGAGCACTGCTGCTGCGGCAAAAGACACATGCATCTACATTTCCATCCTGCTATGGGAAGGTATCTGTTTCCTGCACCCTAGAAAATGGTTGACAGTATGAAAATGGTTTCAAAGAACTCCAAAATGGGTGACAGCAGGCATGACCCTAGAAGTTATTGGCATGGTCTAGTGATAAAGCATCAACTGTGGGCTTTCAAGGAGTGGGCTCAAATCCAAGCTTAGCCCTTAGGAAGATCAAAGGTACTGTGGGTCCTTTTTTCATCTGTACAGTTACTGATGACCTACACCACAGCGTGGTTGTGAAGGAGATAAGGAATGCAATGTAGCATTAATAGAGAGGTAAGATTAGTTGTATGCCAAGGCCAGACACAATCCTGGGCTGTCATTTAACTTAATTAGAGTATTCTCTCAAACCAGGGCAGAGACTGAAAAAGGCAGCTGCCAATGTTGGGAATCCCAAGAATCCTTCTATGGAACAAAGAAATGCACAGGGGCAACCGAAACCAAGAAGATGAGGCTGCAGAAGGAGGGTTAGAAGGCCCACTGTACAAAACTCTCCCACTCTCTTCCTTGAGAGCTTCCTGATCACCAAGGTTGGATCCGGGGAGCAGGGAAGCCTTGAGTCCTCAACTTTAAGAGGTGCCTATCGCTGTCTATCTGCTCAACAACTGAAACAAACAGCACACACTCTTCCTAGTGTACAAATAAATACAGAGGTACTGATCAAGATCCTACTGTGCAAACTTAGCATCTTACATGAAGAGGAGGTATGCAAATTTGGCACTGAGCAGTGAAATGGACCACATATGCAACGAAATTTCCAAATAATACTGAACAAATAAATTGGTGAGCATGCCAGAAAAATGCCATTGTGTCAACCTGGCACCCCTTTTCTCTCTAGCTTCAAATCTCTCTTCCATACAATCTCCTAATGCCCTTTGTACATGTTCATTTCACTGCCACTTCTTTCCTTAACCATTCCCAGTCTTTCCTTCCATTGTTTTCTCCACTATTTAAATTGAGGTTGTAAAATACTGTACAGTACTTGCATGTGTTTATTTTTTTTAAAAAAAATCAATTATTATTTTAATACTCCTTCTTGTATTTATTTATACCCTGCCTCTTCTCCAAACCCAGAATTCAAAGCAAAAATAAAAATGATGTTAACAATAATCTACTCTGGAAATGTCTATATATGAAAATCTCTCTCTCTCTCTTTCTCTCTCTCTCTCCATATGAAAATACTGTACTAATATAAACCTAAGTTCCTAATATGCCACTTCTTTCATGCTGTAGTGTCCTCTACATGGAGCTTATTTTTATTACTATCTGTGCCACATTGGGCAAATTTGGATGGCAACAACAACAACAAATGGCCTTTTCAGAAATTGCCCCTCAAATATAGGGTATCCTGCTTGAAAAGGGGGCTTTCAGAAATGAGGTAAGACACAATATTTCTTGCCAAGCTGACAGCATTGTTCTCAATACAGGCTGCCCCCTGTATCCACAGAACCAATTACCCATGGTTGAAAAAAGAGGGACACATAACAGAGTCATGCTGGAAAATGTCTAGAGAGGTATCCTATCTAGGAATTGCTAGGTTCTCCGATGCAGTTCTATGGTATGTTTGTACCAGAAGTCCTTTATTTTAACAGGGCTTGCTATTTGCAGTTTCACTTATAAATGGTAAGTCCAGTATTGTGTAAGTCCACCTGTATTGTGTTCTACCATTGCTTTAAGAGAACAATACAAGTTTCAGCTTTCAAACTGTATTTTTGTGATGACGTATACCTCAGTGGGAAACTGTGGTGGTCCAATTTTCATACCCCCATACCCTCTGGGCTGTCAAAAATGCACCCCAAATGAAACACACAGAGACACACACCCAGGAGTTTCTGTAAGTCCACTCTAGTTTTGAAAATGTTTAAAAATGATAAATAGCATGGAGAGGGGCTGCAGCCTATTTAAAAGATGAATTAATACTCCTGGAGGCTTCTGAGAAATGCAGTTCGCCCTTTTATAGCAGGGAGGGGAGAGTCTAGAGAGTCCTAATGGTCAAAGGATACAAAAACAGCCTTGGACCAGGAATGATGCCTGGCTGCACTTTTTCCACCCTGACTGTCTTGTCAGTGGTCTCCTCCTACATAAGATCTCTCACCTGAATAACGCCAAAAGGAACATCTGAAACAACATACAGGTCTGTGACTTCAACATCACCACTTTTCTTTATTTTTTAACATCTTTTGCCTGATGAAGAAGCCAGTAGAGCTTTGAAGGCTTGAATCATGTATTTTGCATTTTGGTTGGCCAATAAAGATATCAGTTTGTGGCCGGGGTGGGGGGTGTTTTGTTTTGTTTTTTTGTGGATTTTGGATTTTGTCTTGTCATGTGATGGATTGGTGCTGGTCTGTGGCAGGAAAGAAAGAAACAGTGTCAACGGGCACAAATACAATGCCAGTCCCTGGCACACTGGGAAGAAAAACCCTGCCAGTCTCCTACATCAGCTTCAGTAGAACTGACTTAGGGGAAATTCTTTTGCTAAGTAAAGGTGATTGCTACATTTATCCTGACAAGATTCCCACATCATTCTGATGAAGAGACCACTAGATTTATATTGAACAATGTACAAACCTCATGCAAGCCACAGCTTTCATCTTCTGAAGTCAATGTCCCCTTTATCTCTAATCATTCACAAAGAGCAAAATGGGTTCTAAATGGACAGCTCCAAAAAACCCTCCCAAAACAACAAAAAGAAAAGAACAGAGCTATCGTATAAGAAAGCAAACATTTTCTATTGACATGTGGAGCCTTCAGGCTCTTAAAATATTTAATCACGTTTGTGGCTTGGCACCCGATCCTTGCTCATAAATCCACTCTAATGGCCTGGCAGAGCACAGGACAACGGGGCTGGCTGTCAAGTCTCAGACCTGAAAAGAAATCTCTTTTCATAAGAATCAGCAAGGCCGACTGAACTGGAAGGTCAGGAGGGCAACAGGGCCCGATAAGCCAGTCCTCTGACACAAAAGGCTGCCAGCTGTGTTATTCCAATGGGGAGGGAGCATGTTGACAATAGACGGAGCCCATAATTCACAGATGTCCTACGTGAGGCTGACCATGCCTCAGCCTGGCAATGTGAGGTTGCCCGTTTCAGAAGAGGCAGCGCCCTTTGGAAAGCCTGGAGATTGTAAGAAAAGTTTGCTGCCAATCAAGCAATCTAAACTAGCTCTGAAATATTCCAGTAATGCTGAACAAGCTGCAGGCTGCATGGAGCAAGCAGCAAAGTTAAGAAGGCTGACGGAAAAGTAACTATCACAGAGCAAGAGTCACCTGTTCAAGAAAGAAGGGTGGCAGAGGGAAAGGGCAAGACAGAGCAACTTGTTTAAAAGGCTGCACAAAAGGCTGACACCATCTTCAAAGGATCTTGCCTAGATCCCTCTACTTTCAGAGGTGAACAGACAGAAACAGCCTTGATGGTGTATCACAACATTTCTAGAAGATGACCAGAGGATCCCATTATGGCAACCTTATGTTGGCCAAGCCAGAGGCAACCTTATATTGGTCAAGCCAAGACCTGCATGCATATGTGTGTGTGCCATGAATTTCATAGGCAAGAAATACCTATAAATACTCAGTGCTGATTTTGCCAGTTCCTTCCTCTGAAATGTAGCCTACATCACCTGGTATTTGTTGGTGGCCTTCCAATCAAGTACTAACCAGGGCTGACTCTGCTTAGCTTTCAAGATCAGACAGGATCTGGCACCTTTAGGGTACAGTAGGCCCCTGTATCCACTGGGGACTGTTTCGGGGGGGGGGAGTGGATACCAAAACCTGTGGATAATAGCAAACACCATTGAAAATAATGGGACTTCCAGTTTAAAATACCATAGCTTTGGAGGACCTAGAAAAGGGCTAGAGAGGACACATTTTCTAGGAAGACTCTATGATAGGTGTGCTGTTTTGTGTCCCATGGATAACTGAATCAGTGGATAATGAATCAGTGGATACGGGGGTCCTGTTGTACTTAAGACCCTTCTTTTTAGTCTAAGTTTTGAATCTGTTTATCACTATGGTGGTTTTAAAGCCATTTCAGAGATGATTTTGTACACGCTGCATTGTTCTTTACTTGAACTACACAGCTCCCCTGGAAGCTTTATTTCAAACTGAAGGACAGTATGACACACACATAAATAAAACAGTTTATTTTAGATACACAAAAAAATAAAAATGCTTAGCATTTTTAGCACCTGTGACATGCCATTCAACACTGTCCCCATTCTCTCTCATATATCCCTGGAATATGTGAAGTCGAAGGCTTTCACAGCTGGCATCCATAGGTTTTCTGTGGGTTTTTTCCTGGGCTGTGAGGCCATGTTCTGGAAGAGTTTATTCCTGGCGTTTTGCCTGCATCTGTGGCTGGCATCTTCAGAGAATCTCTGAAGATGCCAGCCACAGATGCAGGCAAAACACAGAAAATCCCTGGAATACTCTTTTCATGGAGAACATGACCCAAAAGCCACTCTGAGCACGAGGTAGGTGTATCAACCAGACAGCACCATTTATAACAGGCAAGCTTGTGAAGATATGTTCCTGGTTGCCACTGGAATTTTAATTGACTCTAAGATGGGGGAGAGGAAAGTGTCTGAAAGGTAAACACAAACATTTTTTCATTCCTCTCACAGGTATTATATGTATTATTTATTTAATGTACACTTCTCCAACCTTTTAACCCTAAAATAACCCTCTCCAACCTTCTAACCCTAAAAGATTATCATGGCAGCCAAAAGGTAGGTTGATCTGTGGCCAACATGTCTTCTCTTCAGCCTCATTTCCATTTCACTTTGGACTTATTCAAAGTATCAAATGCCTCCATTCTGCCAGATGTATGGCTGGGTCTGTTGTACTAGCTGATACAATGAATGAAACTCCATGTTATACACTTGACTTCCAGCCATTAGGTGTGACCCCCAGTTTGTTTGTTTTTTAAGAGTATTTTATAATATATGCATTAAGAAATGCTAGCTCTCCATCTTTGATATGCCTTTGAGCAAGTCTGGTACTATGGTTACCAAGAATCATAGAATCATAGAGTTGGAAGAGACCATAAGGGCCATCCAGTCCAACCCCCAGCCGTGTAGGAATAAACAATCAAAGCATTCCCAACAGATGGCCACCCAGCCTCTGCTTAAAAACCTCCAAAGAAGGAGACTCAACCATACTCCGAGGCAGTGCATTCCACTGCTGAACAGCTCTTACTGTCAGAAAGTTCTTCCTAATGTTTAGGTGGAATCACTTTTCCTGTAGTTTGAACCCATTGCTCCGTGTCCTAGTCTCTGGAGCAGCAGAGAACAAGCTTATGCCATCGTCAGTACGACATGCCTTCAAATATTTAAACACAGCTATCATATCCCCTCTTAACCTTCTCTTCCCCAGGCTAAACATACCCATCTTCCTAAGCCGCTCCTCATATGTCATGGCTTCCAGACCTCCCACCATCCTGGCTGCCCTCCTCTGGACATGTTCCACCTTCTCAAAATCCTTCTTGAATTGTGGTGCCCAGAACAGGACACAGTATTCCAGGTGAGGTCTGACTAAAGCAGAATAGAGTGGCACTATAACTTCCTTTGATCCAGATACTATACTCTATTGATTCAGCCTAGAATCGCATTGGCTTTTTTAGCTGCTGCATCACACTGCTGACTCATGCTCAGCTTGTGGTCCACTAAGACACCTAGATCCTTTTTGCAAATAGTGCCCTCAAGCAAGGTGTCACCCATCCTATATCTGTATTTTCATTTTTACTGCCCAAGTGTAGTATCCTACATTTCTCCCTACTGAAATTCATTTGGTTAGTTTTGGTTCCATTTTCTAATCTGTTCAGGTCATTTTGAATTCTGATCCTGTCCTACCCCTCCTAATTCAGTGTCATCTACAAACTTGATAAGACTGTCCTCTATTCCTTCATTGAAGTCATTGATAAAAATGTTGAATAGCACTGGGCCCAGGACAGAATCCTATGGCACCCTGCTGGTCACTTCTCTCCAAGAAAAGGAGCCACTGGTGACTACCCTTTGGATTCAGGCCATCAAGATTGTAGATTTAGGAAAGATATCACCCATCCCAACAATTAATGAGGATTAAAAAAAGGTCAAGACAGTTAAATGATAAATAGGCTGTACAGTTATCCCTCCACATTCATGGATTTTGCATTCACAGTTTTAAGTATTCATGGCTTGAAAATATTAAAAAAAAAAATAATCCAAAAAGCAAATCTTGATTTTGTCATCTTATATAAGGGACACCATTTTGCTATGCCATTGTATATAATGGGACTTGAGTATTCACAGATTTGGGTATTCACAGGGGGTCCTGGAACCAAACCCCAGCAAATGTGAAGGGACACCTGTTTTTATTTTTTAAATTCTATTAGTTTCTAAAGTGAGTTTAAGAGGGGGCGGGATAGAAGGGAAACTGGTCTTGATTTTTGCTGTAAAACAGTGCAGTCCCTCTTGCAAACAACCTCTTGCTTAGAGACTTTCAAGGAAACGATTCAGTTATTCTTTTGTCAATTATTATCCCTCCTCCTCCTCCTCCTCCTCCTCCAGCCAGAGGACTGGAGGAGACAAGAGCCACAAAAACAGATTTGGGAGATGCCTTGGGTCCCATTGCCACAGTTTACCCAACCTGTCCCTGAAGGATCCAGTTTGCAGCTTGCACGTGCTCCTTGATGTGGAGATCTGGTAAGATGCACAGGTGTAACAAGAAACACCTGCAACTTGGCCAAGGCCCTTCCTGATGAAATCGGGCCCTGCTACAGTAACTTATGCCTTCAGACTATTGCAATGTGGTCTAGGTTGCCCTTGAAAAGCGCTTGGAAACTTCAACTGGTGCAAAATGTCAACTACAAGGTTGATGACAAAGGCTAGTGCAGTAGGAAAACACTACCACTGGAATCCTATATGACCTGTTCTGTTACATAATTTTACATATACCTAGTTATGTAGCAGAGGTGCAAAGAAATCCCATTACTGAATTGTGAAGATGGATAATGGGACACCAGCAAGAGCACCTGATCAATGTACAATGCTCATCACTGTGTGATGCGTATCAGTGAACAATGCACATCACTGCACATTGCATATCAGGCACTTTGCCAGCTCTGCTACATAGTAAAGTAACAGCAGCCCACTACTGGATATAGACATCACACAATTGTGCAATTCTAATTCCCACAGTTGTAAGTCCATTTATGAAGATCTAAGTCACCAACAGGAATCTGGTACACACCCATTTTTCTAGATTTGCACTGGCTACTCTTGGCTTAATTCAAGGTACTGGCTTAACACCTAACATTTTAACCACCTTAGGACTCGGGTACCTTAAGAGCTACCTTATATATTTCACCTCCTATGCTCTGTTCCACACCACAACCTTTGCTCCTGATTCCTTGGTCCACTGACACACAAATGCTACGTGCAGGACCTTTTTGCTGATGGTTCCCCTATGGTGGAATGCTTTCCTGGTGAGATCCATCAGAACATAACACTCTTTCTCCTTTTCATCATTTGGTTAAAACATGACTGCTGAAGAAGGCTTTTTCATTTTTCCCTAATGTGTAAGTTATTATTATTATTAATAATAATAATAATAATATTTTATTTATATCCCGCCTCTCTGCAACGCAATCGGGGCGGCTTACAATATAAAAACCCCATACTCACAATACCCTACCCACTAATTCCTTTATGGCTTTTAAAAAATGATATGCTCTTTATAATATTGACAACTTTTATGTTACTACAAGGTTGTGCTTTGTAAGCTACCTTGAGTTCACTTGGCAACATGAGTAGGATATATGGGTTTTTTTAAAAAAATATTAACTATATAAACAATGTTGAGAGGCATTGCAGCTTCTGAGAGATAATTAAAGCTTCATTTTGCTTAAGGGAGGGGGAAACACACAATAGGGCATAAAGCCATGAATAAGAATAGAGGAATATTTGTGAGAATGTTGTCCTTCTTGAACTAAGAAATAAACTGCAGTTCTACCTTAATTTTTTTCAGTTCTCTGAATTTTGAAATGGTTGTCAAATCAAACAGTGGTTACAGAAATGTGTGAATTAGCAATAGTTATGTTAAAAATATGTACATTAGAGGGAATGCTTGAAAGCATGCATATATTGGAAGGCAATGTCTATGAATTTTTGTGTGCAGGACAACGTATGAAATCTATGTGAATTTTCATGCAGGCTTCACAAACTGAAAATCTATCCTTGAGAAAATTATTATAAAAAGCAAAACAAAAATTTGCCTGCCTCTAGTCAGGAAGAGCTGCGTGCTCATGACACATGGAGGTTGGAATAACAGGACATCTTAGAGGGAGAAGGCTAAGGAGAAGACCATCTATAGAACTACTGAGCTGTGCCAATTTCATATGCTGAGATTTTGAACTGACCCACAAACATTTTTGTTATCAGTTTCCAGTGACCTCTCCATCTGACTTCTTTTGTACCTTGTTTTTGTGATGGACCGGGACATACAGACAGACCCCTGTATCCATGGGACCTATATTTGCAGATTCACTTACCCGCATCCGAAAAAATTTGGTCTCTCTAGGCATCTTCTAGGGCCTCCAGCATGACTCCAGCTGACCACAGTTGTGCTGGAGGACCTAGAAGATGTCTAGAGAGGTGGTATGCTTGGGCTGGAATTCATTCATTTTAATAGGGTCTGCTATTATCTTTGGTTTCTGGTATCCACAGTTAGCCCGGGAACCTATCCCCCTGCAGATACAGGAGTCATACTGTACTGCAAACAAAGCCTCACTCTCTCAGGTAGGCTACACTGAGATACCGCGACTTTCTGAAAGCCACCCAATTTGCTTTAGGGCTGAATAGAGACATGAATTCCAGGCTTCCCTTTCCAAAACGATATACTCAACTCCCCCAGCAACTTCATCTCCCTGATTTTCCCCCCTTGAGCTGTTATGCTTCCAGACTTTAGTGGTCTGGGTTAGGAGCCTTAATGAGAGGTGGGTGCTGGAGCCGAAATATATGGTAGGACATGTTAGCCAGTGAGTTCACACGAAGGCCAGCCAAGGAAGGTGTACCAGGAATGGGAATTATGGCGGGGAGTCCTGAAGGAACAGAATGAAACCAAAGCACTGAAGGCTCCTCATGAAAAAATAAAATCCAGTGTTTCTCCCTCCTACCGACAATCTTGTTCCCATCGCTCAGCCTGGCAACCTGCCCACTCCTGCTCAGTCTAGGGCTCATTCAGGCTCCCAAGAATGTGCCCCCCACCTCTGGCCTGTCAGTAAGGAGGGACCATGCTAACAGCCTGATGGCTTCCATGGCTTTGCACCCTCAATTCAAGGAGGGGACATGGGAGGCTTAATCATGGGGTGGCCTGGTGGCTACACTGAAAGACGCTCAAAGGAAACAGGCCATTTGTTTATGAGCCAAGAGTTTCTGCTCAAGCATTCCTTTTTCTTTTTCTTTTTTGGTATCAACACTTCCATGAATTCAGACTTCGATCACCTCTTTATTATTCAGCTTGACGTTATCAAAATATCAACACCCTGACAACCTGCTGGTGTCAGGAGTCAAGGTCTCAAGGCCCTTGGACTCAACATGTTGATTGGCTTCCAGTTCCAATCTTTGATCTCCATGATGATGAAGAAGGGGGTGGGGAAGAGGACCAGTAAAATATTATTAGGGATTTATGGCTGACCTTCCCCATTCAAACTACTTCACACCTAAAACAACACACAGAGACTTGCCAGAAGGGAGAAAACTGTTTAGATTTGCCTGCTTTGTAGAATCTGATACACTCATTTTTAAGACTTGCATTTTCTCAAAACAAACCATTAGCCTTTTGCACAACTACCCCTTCTCTCCCAGGCAGGCAGTTCAAGAGAATTAGTTCCGCAGTGCTATTTGATTTCCTTGTGGGGAGAATTCCCAACCACCTTCATACACAAAGGCAACAGGCAACCCTAGAGAAGCCAGAGCTGCAATGCTACAGTTGTCAAACCTAATTTTCTCCACAGCTGCTTTCTCCATCTTACTTTCTCGGTTCACATATTTAGAGGTCAGAATAAAGACTTGGACAGAAAAACAAGCATACTCCCTCCTCCACCTTAAAACCACTTTTGTAGAGACACTGTTTGGTGTCTGATTATTTGCTACCTTTGCACTCTGGCCTGAGCACTCAGGTTAAGTATTCTTTTCCTAAAGAATGATGATGAAGAACTGTTGTTCCTTGACCCAACCAACTGCCCTACCTGCTGTCCAAAGGCTGTTTTGAACAAGGTACAAAAGGCAGGCATTGATACTGGAGTTCTGAACACAAGGACTTGATTACACTGGTTTAACCACAACTCCCTTTCAGACACTAGTTTATAGTTTATGTTTAGACTATAAGGTCCTTGCTGGGAGTGAGTTATATGTTGCTTATGTTCTTCCATACAGTGCCAAATGTACTGAGAGCCCAAAGAATAAAATCAGCAAGGTGCAAAGCTTGCCCAAGCAGGCCTACCATGTTAGATGGCTGCAGCAAAAGTAGTAGAAACTCTGGCATTCCATCAAAGATTGAGCCTTCCCCAATTCAGTGCCCTGCAGACATTTTGGATTATAACTTCCATCAGATACCACCAGCACGGCCAAGGGTAAGTATGATGGGAACTGTAGTCCAAAAGGCCTCAAGGGGATTGAGTTGCCTACCCATGGTCTAGAGTTATGCTTCTTGTCTGGGGTTCAATTGAATTCACGAATGGCATGAGTTCATTAGGCAAGAGGAGGAGGAAATTTGGGGAGGTGACCCCAGCTTAGCCTTAGGACACCCACTTTGTATGCACAAGGTACATGTAACAACCTGTAGCACCTTCAGTTATATGATTCAGGTTGCAGGTGATGGGTAGCCCTGAAAAAATGCTGCCAGTGAAAGTAGGTAATACTGTAGCTGGTGCTGAGTTAATACTGCTGTAGGCAATACTGAACACATCTGGTGAGGATCAGGCCAAGGGAAGGTTGCACAGCATAGGGACCTTCAGAGTTTAGCAAAAAATGCAAAGAGTTCTGCATCACTGAATGAAATTGTTTGGCAAGTGGGTTCAGGACAGAGTGAAGAGAGTATTGCTTTACATAATGCATACTGAAAATGTGGACATTGTTCCCACCAGAGCAACAACAGCTTCAAATATTAACCAGGACAACTAAACAGAACTTCCCCACCATCATCTCCACCACCAGTGCACATACTGTATCCTCTCTTTCTAGGGTGTTAACGAGAGAGTCAGAGGGTTAGGGCTTCCAGCGAAGCAGAAGGATAGCTCTTAACATTAAAAAATCATTACATTTTCACTGTAAGCTACAAGATGAATTACAATCTACTTTCCACACAACTGGAGAATACTGCACACTTTCTATGTACACATTCCACTATATTCCACCCACACCAATGCTTTTCTTTATTAGCACAATTTTCTTTATTAAGATACAGTGAAGAGTGAGAGATAGGGCAGCTCAACCTTTCATAGCTAAGCCCCCATTCACAATACCCTTGTAGAAGGTGCCATTGATTTTATTGTACACTATCCTGAGAACCTCATCTATAAAGCAGGATATACCACTTTTTAAAAATTATTTTATTTAAAAAAATATTTTACAGAATATAAAATATAAAATTTGACTTCCTTCTCAACTGAGTTTGAACTTGTTCCTTGTCAACTTCATGATCTTTCTTTATACATTACTATTATATATATATATATATATATATATATATATACACACTGTACACACCCCATATATATATACACACACACACACACACACACACACATATATATATATACCATAAGTGAACATTCTTCATGTATCTTCATGTAAGATATACCACTTTTTAAATCGAAATAAAAACAAAAAAAAGGCAATTGAAAATAAAATGTTTGCAGGAAGGGTTAGATCTTTCTGGTCACTCTTATTCAGCGTGATGAAAGTGTTTGTTTCCTCTGTTTTAATAGAATTGCATACAGTATGACCCCCGCATTCGCAGGAGATATGTTCCTGGACTTACTGTAGATACCACAAACAGTGGATAATAATGAACCCTATAATAAAATGAATGACTTCTGGTCCAAGCATACCAGAGTTGTGCTGGGGGACTGAGAAGATGCCTAGAGAGACCATATTTTTTGCATACGGGTAAGCAAAGGCACAGTTACTGGTCCCGCAGATATAGGGGCCATACCATATTGCACTATGAAACTATAAAAAGCATGGTTTATTTATTTCACTTTCATTTTATGTTACTTTCATTTTTTTTAAAAAATAGCTGTGCCATGTTTAAAAACTAATTTAAAAAATTAAAAATAAATAAATACTGCCTATTGCAAAAGTAATACTAAATGTACATAGAGTTGTAATAGGTTTAGCTTTCCAACTGGTCACTGCTCATGCCAAAATCACACAGCTTAAGGAAGACTTTTTAAAGAATAAGTGTTGAGGGAAACTTCACCTGGGCACATTGCATTATTGTTCCCTCCTACCCAAAAATGCCAAATTGTTTGCATTAAGAGGCAGGAGGAGGGGGAGACAGGAGCAGTCTTGAGAATATGTAGGAAGATTACAACTGGATGGAAGCCATGCAATCCCACAATATATCCTGCTTTGGAGACAGCCCCTGCCCAGACAAATATTATCTATTTGGGTTTTGGGGTTGTTTTTGTTGTTGTTTTGGTAGAAATAACCTTATTCTTACCTTCTGCACAAGGTAGACGCTCGTTGCTCTCTTGCTCGCTACTTTATCCAGTTCCGTTCCTTCCAGCACAAAATAACTCACATCTGCAATGTGAACGCCCACTTCCAAGTTACCTGAAATGACAGAGGGAAGCTGATTATCAGACAACTGCTAGGGAAAAGCACAGCACACAAAACATAGTCATACAAATATATTAGAATTAGGAAGTTCAAAATTATTCATGATGGGGGAGGCACAGGGTACAAAAATTAAACACTCTTATTGGGTGTTCCGGAACACCCAATTCCAGAACATGGCCTCACAGCCCGGAAAAAAACCAAGGAAAATCTACTCTTATTGGGATTGATTCAGTTTCTCAACTGCCAAGAGTTCACTGCAGTCATGTATTTTAAGTGCCACCAAGTACTTATTACTGTACATTTCTTGTTAGGAAAAAGAGAGAGGAGGGAATACAATTGGATATAATTTGGTTTAATATAATTAGGTTCCCATTCAGTTGGGAAGGAGATTGTTGCTTCTTCCTTCTCCCTCTTCTTTCAAGGCAGTTACTAAAGAGGAGACTGTTTCTTTTCATAAATTCCTTTCATCACTATGTACCAAAGGGGTAGTCTTAACATCTCATTCTGGTCAAGAGACGTGGCCAACGTATGTCTTCATTGGAAGGAGGGACTATCCATCTCAGATTCTCACCAGAACTGGACACAGAAAACCCCCTCAACACTCCTGGAAATTAATCTCAATATGAAAAACACAACAACATCAGGCATTACCAACAAACACAAAACTCCAGTGAAGGAGAGTCCACCGTCTTACCAAGGAGCCTATTCCATGGCCAAACAGCTCTTACAATCATAAAAAGTTCTTTCTAATGTTCACCTGGAATCTCCTTTGAAACATGCTGTGTGTTGGTGAGGGTCCTACCCTCTGGAGCAACAGAAAACAAGCTTGCTCCATCTTCCACCTGACAGCCCTTCAGATATCTAAATATCTCTATGATACCTCTTAGTTTTCTCTTCTCTAGGACAGACGTACCCATCTGCTTCAACTGTTCTTCAGAGGACTTGTTTCTAGGACTTTTTACCATTTGGTCACCCTTCTCTGGACACGTTCCAACTTGCTCTTAAACAGTGGTGCCCAGAACTGGACACAATAGTCTAGATGAGATTTGCTCAAAGCCGAATACATAGTACTATTACTTCCCTTGTTTTGGACACTATACGTCTGCATCCTAGAACCGCACTGAGTAAAACCCTTGAATAGTGAACTTACCAATACTGCAAGAACCAAGCTTAGTCTTTGTATAAGAAAACAGCAAACAGAAAGCAAGTTCTTCAGCCCCACATTTTCCAAGAACCTACCTATGTGGGTGGGGATAGGAGGGAAGATGAATTTCCAACACCTACACCCCCATCCCATTTAATACAGAAATCTACCTATAGTGGTGCAACACCCCTGATGAAACTCAAGTACTGCTTTGATACACCACCATCACCACATAGCTCAACTGATGGAAATTCATTTTTGAACAGCAGGTGCAAGAAGTCTTGTGTTCCATACAGTACTGGTGGAGCCCCTTATATGATGAGAGCAGAGTGTTTGGAATTCCAGGTGTAGAACAATCCATTCTCCAGAGAGCCTTCACAGAAGCTCACTGAAGTGCTCCTGGTTGGGGGAAGGCCACCAAATCTTGGGAAAGGAGATCCATCTCCAGAGATACTATCCAGTAGCTCCAAACAGACCTCTGCAGAATGGCTGGGTAGCATGGTCTCCTTGGCCAAGATGGCTGGAGTCTGGAGACCATGAATGAAGGCAGAAAAAGCATCTGTTACTAGATGCTATCTGGCAAGAGAGTTATGAGTTCTCCCAACAAATCTACAGCACACAAAGGCCTCAGGCATTTTAAAAAATAGGAAGCCAGGATATAAATGTAACAAATAAACAAAAAGTGATCATATATCCAAAGTGGTGGTGGGGAAATCAGACCTGGGAAATGGGGTGCGGACAACTCCCCAAAAAACCTTATCTTGTTGAAATAACTGTGAAGTGACTGACCTGAAGATCCTAGTTCCCCCTCCCCATTCCTAAATACAAAATTGCCAGGACCATTTCCAAGCAGAGAGGAGTATGAGAGGCCCAATCTAAGTCCCCAACTCTGCTACAGCCTTTCGGGTAAGTCAGAAATCTCAATTCAAGGGGATAGGAGGGATAAAAGAAATAATAACCCCTACTACCTAACTTTTCATCTGTATAGGAAGAATAGATGTCCACAAGAATACACACACAGACCCCCACATGCATCTACTAAAAGCAAGGGGGTGGGGAGAGAAGAAGGAATTATGTGCTGAAGAGCCAACAGTGCAATTACTGTATAACATTGCTGCTAATACAGTGGTCCTGCTAAACTTCAGTATCCAAAGGCACTTTGTAAATCCTTCACATACATCTTTATGAACACCTTGCATGGAAGATTCTCTATGTACCCTTCCAGAACACCAATGTTTTGCCACTTCAAATCCCATCTGACCCCCCCCACACACACACTTTTCTGAGAAGCCTTGGCACAAGAGAATCCCTTAGGCTTAATTCCACAAGGAACAAGTACGTGCAACTGTACATGATTTTCTCACTTACCTTTAATTCTTCTCCCTCATGTATAAAAATATCCACAAACATCTAGAGTACCATACTCAAAGTCCTTCTCCAAATCACACAGGCGTCTGGGACATAAATCTAAATGACTTCTATACATGCATTATACAGACATGTGGTAGCTGTTAAGGTTAGAGATGTCATGATTATAAATATTATTCATGTTGAATGAGAGTATATTGTTATTAGAGTAGTATATTTGTTAGTCTGAATGTTTTAAATTGAGTTCTAGTTCTTAGTATGTGTTTGTATTTGTGTTTTTCTTGTGTAATTTATAGATAAATATATTAAATAAAAAAAAGCCAGACTGAAGACAAAATCCTTGGGTAACATAGTGCAGAAAGGGGAAATAAAATACCACAATCTTATAATATTTTATTTTGTATTTCCATTTATATTTAAGAGAACCTGGGTTTGTGGGGATCTATCTCTGTGGCATCACCCCAACTGGGGAACTCTCTCTTCAAGGAAGTTAGAGAGGCTCCTTCTTTCTTTAGCTTAAGGTGGGCTGCTAAGATGTTTTTGATCTGCACATATTTTGAAAAGTTTTAAATGTACTGGACACCATTCTCTGTTGTTACCAGACTGCTTCCTTCTGTTCTTAATTTTGCTGTGTGACATTTTAAGGTTTTGAAATTGTAATGGCAAACTGCCTTGTGGTAGGGAGGGGGCATTTTAGGCTGAAAGATAAAATAATAACATCCCCTATTTCAGACTCAAAAGGCCCTTGGAACCTTTTGGGGATATGTTGGTGCCTAAAGGCTGGCCCAGTTCATCTGCCACATTTGTGTGTTCATAAAGGCATTTTCAATTATAAAATTTGTACAAAAGCAGCACGTTCTTTCATTCAGTTGCCCTAAGAAATGAAAGGAAGTGCTGGACCCTTGGACAAAGCCTCCAAAAATTCATTCTCACTGAAATGGCCTGCTGAGAGTAAAAACAAAACATACAAGGGGAAAGAAGGAACCCCAATCCCACAACTCTGGATACATTCCACAATGCTTTCAAACACTGGGGATGAACTCCAAGACTGAAAATTGAACGGCTCACCTCCAAAAAGTACCTACACAATCACGTCACCTTGTTATCACAAGCTGAGAAAGCTACTTTGGAAAGAGACTGACAGGCCATGCTTAAAACTGCTTAGATGGTACGCTTTAGACCAACAGCTTTAATATTACAAGCAACAGGAGCCAAACGGTTGCAAAAGAGAAGAAGAAACGATACCCCCTTTTGAAGTCCATATTCCACTAAGCTGACCCCAAAGGGCAAATATTGATGGAAGGAAAAGGAGACGGTCATTACATCATGGCTTTAATCACCATCTAATCTGATATGCACACTCTTACAGCCATGAACTTTCTGTCCTCAGCAGAATGTTGACAAACCAAGAGAGATCCCATTACATGAGATAATAAAACACCAAAGCTGCCAACAAAAACATACTGAATTGAGTTCATTTATACTCAGGATTCCCATCTGTGGTTCTGAAAGCAAGGGACAGCCTAATGCTTCCTGGCTCTACTTCTCCACGCTCAAACTTGTGAAAGTAGCCCTATTTAGTTACATGCATTACATACTTACAAGGGCTTAAATTCAAACCATGCCGAGACACCAGAAGTTCCAGGACCGGCTTTCCAAAAACCAAGGCCAGGGGAATGATACACAGAATCATAGAACCAAAGAATCATAGAGTTGGAAGAGACCACAAGAACCATCTAGTCCAACCCCCTGACATGCCGGAGTACCCAATCAAAGCACTCTCAACAAATGGCCATCCAGCCTCAGTTACCTCTGAATTTTTTGTAAGAAGGTCTAAATGTACTATTTTTCTTTTTGTCATGGCACTCATCTCTTCCAACTGATACTGTACAGAACTGCCTATCTATTGTTAACCTTTGGCTTTCTTTCCTACAATAACATTTAAATGTACTTTTCTATCTGAGAGGGGCATGTCCTTAAAATCCCACATGGATTTAACCACTGTTGATGCAGCTCTCCAGTCATGGTTGAACAGAACAGAAGAAGGGCATCACACAAAGCTGCACACCTGCATTTTCCTCTCTTTTCAGTCACCTCTCCCCCTGCTGCCAACATCTGAATGTAGGGCAGGCATAAACAGGTTCTGTATCAATGCCAGTCATACAGACTCTGGCATTGCAGCCCCATCGGGGATCACACTGGGCCCAAGCCGCACATGCAGGTTGCACAGTGTTGCAAACCAAGGAACAATGCACAATTTGCCACTGAAAAGACTCATATTTGGGGTAAATTAACTTCAACCAGCCAGGACTAGACTGACAACTGTCACACAGAGGACCTTTTCGACAGCCACCGTCAGACTGTGGAATGGCCTGCTGGAAGTGATTTGACAGCTAAATATGCTGCCTGAACAGATTAGTTCCTGCTATTGCAGAAGAACTTCTCCCTGAAAGCCAATGTGGCTTCAGAGCCAATAGGAGTACTACAGATATGGTATTTGCCCTTAGGCAACTGCAAGAAAAATGTAGGGAGCAAAACAAGGGTCTCTATGTAACATTTGTCGACCTCACCAAAGCCTTCGACACTGTAAGTAGAAAAGGTCTGTGGCAGATCCTGGAAAGACTACGATGTCCCCCCAAATTCCTTAAAATGATTATCTTGCTACACGAGGGCCAGCGTGGTCAAGTCAGATATGGCGATGCTCTTTCAGAGCCCTTTCTAATAAGTAATGGAGTGAAGCAAGGTTGTGTTCTTGCACCAACTTTATTTACAATCTTCTTTAGCACGATGCTTCAAAGGGCTATGGCAGAGCTTGAAGAAGACAATGGCATCTATATACGTTACCGTACTGATGGTAGCTTGTTTAACTTAAGCCGTCTGAGGGCTCACACTAAGACTCTAAACTATCTAGTCCGTGAGCTGCTCTTCGCCGATGATGCGGCCCTTGTTGCCCACACAGAAGCAGCTCTGCAGCGCCTAACATCCTGCTTTGCAACAGCTGCAGAGCTGTTTGGGCTAGAAGTCAACCTGAAGAAAACAGAAGTTCTTTACCAGCCTGCACCACAGGACGAACACCACCATCCCCACATTGCCGTCGGCAAATCTGTGCTTAAGTCCGGCAGTTCACCTACCTGGGAAGCATCATCTCCTCAGATGCCAATATTGACAAAGAGATCGATCACAGATTAGCAAAGGCATATAGTGCATTTGGAAGACTTCACAAAAGAGTCTGGAGCAATAAACACCTGAGGCAAAGCACAAAAATCAGTGTGTATAGAGCCATCGTACTGTCTATCCTCCTTTATGGATCTGAAACATGGGTCACCTATTGCCACCACCTACGACTCCTCGAGCGCTTTCATCAGCGCTGTCTACGCACAATCCTAAATATACACTGGACTGACTATGTGATGAATGTTGCTGTCCTTGAGCAAGCAGGGATCACCAGCATTGAGGCCATGATATTGAGAACACAGCTGTGCTGGGCAGGGCATGTTTCTAGGATGGAGGACCATCGCCTCCCAAAAATACTACTCTACGGTGAACTCGCCATGGGTCAGCGTAAGAGGGGCGCTCCAAAAAAGCGATACAAAGACTCCCTGAAACAACATCTCAAGCTTGGCCAAATTGATCACCAACAGTGGCCCGCCCTGGCCTCACATCGGGAGTTATGGAGACGTACTATCTACAATGCTGCAGCCTTATTTGAGAACTCACAACGAACAAGTCTTGAAGAGAAACGACAACGCAGAAAGAATCACAACCCAAAAACATCACCCAAGGAGACCTTCTGCTGTGCTTTCTGCAATCGGACTTGTTTATCTCGGATTGGCTTTTTTAGTCATCAGCGCGCTTGCAGAAAGCGCGGGATAAGTCCTTCCTGAATCTTCGTTTGCGAAGAAAAGCCAGAGAGAGAGAGATGCTGTCTGAATTGAAAACAGCAGTAAAGACCTATCTCTGCTGGTAGGCCTACTCAGTTGATTTTAAACTATGAATTTTAAATTGGTACTTTAAGTCTATGAATTATTTTAATGTTTCTTTTAATCCTATGTGTTTTTATCGGTGTTTTTAATTGATTTTATGTCATATAAGAGGTCTGTCTACTAAATAATGAGACTGTGTTTCTATCATTCAGACAAATCAGGGAGAACTGATCGTGAATGCTTGAGTCACCACTTTGAACATGTCTGAACCTGCATGACAAACATCAACACACTTGGTTGTTCAGTTAATTGTCAGTTGTCATTTAAAACAGATGTGTTGTCTGTTGTGTACCAGAAAAATGCTAAGTTTAAAAGTTGAGCAACCTGTCAATTTGCAATTTTTAGTAAATTGAACAAAACACCAACAGAATCTTTTCGAATGCTTCCTGAGGCCTATGGGGAAGACTGCATGTCTTGTGCATATGTGTCTGAGTGGCACAAAAGATTCGTAGAAGGAAGTCATAGAATCATAGAATTGTAGAGTTGGAAGAGATCACAAGGGCCATCCAGTCCAACCCCCGCCATGCAAGAATACACAATCAAAGCATCCCCAACAGATGGCCATCCAGCCTCTGTTTAAAGACCTCTAAGGAAGGAGACCCCCCCCCTGCTCCATCCTGAATGTGACACCCCTTCAAATACTTAAACAGGGCTATCATATCGACCCTTAACCGTCTGTTTTCCAGGCTAAACATACCCAGCTCCCTAAGTCTTTCCTCATAAGGCATGGTTTCCAGACCTTTCACCATTTAGTTGCCCTTCTCTGGACACCAATTTGTCAATATCCTTTTTGAACTGTGGTGCCCAGAACTGGGCACAGTATTCTAGGTGAGGCCTGACCAAGGCAGAATAGAGTGGCACTATTACTTCCCCTGATCTAGACACTATACTTCTATTGATGCAGCCCAAAATCGCATTGGTCTTTTTAGCTGCCGCATCACACTGTTGACTCATGTTCAACTTGTGGTCTACTAGGACTCCTAGATCCCTTTCGCATGTAGTCTCGTTCAATCAGGCCTCCCCCATCCTGTATCTATGCATTTCGTTTTTCCACCCTAAGTGCAGTACTTTACATTTCTCCATACTGAATTTCATTTTGTTAGCTTTGGCCCAGCTCTCCAGTCTATCCAGGTCATTTTGAATTTTGATCCTGTCCTCTAGCTAACACACATTGGAAACTGCTTAATGCAGTGTAGATGTGTAAATTGCTATTGCTTATAACAATTTGTAAGCCGCTCTGATAGCCTTGCAGCTGAAGAGCAGGGTAAAAATAAATAAATAAATAAGGTATTAGTCATGTGAGAATGTAGTAGACAATGAACGCCCAGGACGACCTTCCACTTCAAGAACTGAAGAAATTGTGGAAAAAATCAGCCAGATTGTTTGAGGAGACCAACAACTCAGTGTCCAAATGATAGCTGAAGCTGTGGACATTGACAAAGCCACCGCATGGAAAATTTTGCATGAGGATCTCAACATGAGAAAAGTTTGTGCCAAGATGGTCCCTAGGATTCTCATACCAGGGCAAAAAGAGTGCCACAAGCAAATCTGCGCTGACATTCTGCAGCAACTTGAGGCAGACCCAAACCTTTTTCAAAAAATCATCACTTGTGATGAAACCTGGATCTTCCAGTATAATCCTGAGACAAAACGACAGTCAATGCACTGGAAAACATCAGCATCACCAAGAATGAAAAAAGCACATCAAAGCATGCCCACATTCAAAGCCATGCTCATTGGGTTGTTGTGGGTTTTTTTTTTTTAACATCAAGGGGTTAATTTTGGAAGAATGGGTTCCAGAAGGCAGAACAGTGAGCCAGCATTATTATAAAGAATTTTTGACAAAGCTGAGAGAAAGAAAGAGTCAGGGGGGAAAAGGCCAGAACTGTGGGAAAATGGTTTCATTCTTCATCAAGACAATGCACCTGCTCACAAAGCACTTTCTGTGAAGCAGTTTTGGGCCAATAAACACATTACTACACTTGAATATCCCCCATATTCGCCAGATTTGGTACCATGCAACTTTTTTCTTTTCCCTTAAGTGAAATCGGTGCTTAAAGGAACATGCTTTGAATCAGCTGATGCAGTAAAGAAGAAAATGGTAGATGTGTTGAAACAGCTGACAGAAACTGATCTGCTCCACGCCTTCGACCAGTGGAAAACAAGACTGCATCGGTGTATGAGTATGAACCGGGAGTATATTGAAGGGGACAAACATTAGAATTGTAATACATATAAATAAAGATGGGTTATTGTATCAGTCTCATTATTTAATAGACCTCATAGTGTATTTTAATTTATGTTGTATCCCACCTCGAGCCTTGGGGAGAGTTGGGTAAGAAATGATGATGATGATGATGATGATGATGATGATGACGATGACAGCTGTGTTTCCCAACCAGTGGAACACTTACCATCATTGGAATCCAGAGATAGTTTAAGTGTAATCAAGGATTCTCATAACCATCACTAAGAATTTGCCACCACCCTGTCCTCCAGTAAGTGTGAGAGGCCATTTCCTGCCAATCCTAACTTTGGACAGTCAGTGTTTCTTGTAACACTTTTTTTTAAAAAAAAATGTGTTTCACTGTTACCTTAGTGGTAAAATTTATACAAAACAATATTATGACAATTTTCAACCACTGTACTAATGGGATTTTCATTATTTTTTGTTTACGCTCAACAATAGTGCTACAATACAACTGAGAAGGTCCTGTGTTCTCACGTAGTGCACTGTTCTGACTGATGGGACACAGAGGAGTGCTGCTCTGGCAAATCCTTTAGCTACATGCTTTGCAAGCATCTATCCTTCCAGAACATGCAACCAGAGGTTTCTCCACTTCATCTGACATCCGAAAGCCAAGCTTGATGTTTCTGCCATCTACAGAGTCAGGCAAACCATCTCTCTTCTCTCACCTTGCCCACCTACCATCCGCACATTCACAGTGGCCATAAGACCAGCTTGTGGAACATAGGGTGGAAATGTGAACTCGAGAAAAAGATGTTGCTTAGATTTAAAACACAAGCACAGCCAAGGAACAATGCTTGCAAGGTAGCTGGTTATCACACTGATTCCACGAGCCAAAGCTGGCTTGAATCCTTTGAGGCTAACCATTCTGTTGTCTGCCATTAATTCTGTCACATGCAATTTCAGAAGTACTCCAAATAATGAAAGTTCATTACCTTCCATTGCATCAATATAACAAACATGATATGTTTATTATATATCATGGCTAGACTTAAAACTCCTTAGGGCTTTAAATTTAAACTTTAAAACCACTGTTTAAACTTTAGATTAGATATACAGTAGCTGGGTCAGGTTTGAAATGTGGATGCAATGGAAAGTAATGATTTTTCATTCATTTGCAGTATTTCTGAAACAGAGTGCAGATGGATTCTACAGCATTAAGCATCAACTCTACCCAAGCTGGGCCAATCATCCGTTTTTGTGGCAAAAACATCAATTTGGGAGAAAAGAGTAGAAATACAAATTTAGTGCCACTTCTTTTATCTGCAGCGACTTCTCCAGTTAGTTGTTTCTTCTTCTTTCCCTGATGAGTCACAAAGGTGATGCTAACCAATCAGACATCACATAATAAAGAGAATGGACATTATGGCTCCACAAAACCCATCACATTTGCCATGTGATGACATCACTACAGAAAAGTAAACTGGGCATGAGAGCAACACTTTCTGGAACAGTCTTATGAGTAACATCAAGGAATCAAGGACCACACAGTGAACAGAATGACATCCCTGGGGGCATATGAAAGCAAGCAGTAGAAGGCTATGCACAGGGCAAGGCAAACATTTGTACAGAAATAGAATTGGTCCCAAAGCTATGCCAAAAATATACCTACCCCCACCTCCACAAAGCACTGAGTTGTTTTGGTTCAGTCCTATTTAATTCCAAAACTGCCAGAACTCCATCCTATAGAATCCTGGGACTGGCAGTCTGCTGAGGGACTTAGAATTCTCTAGTGCACGCCCCTGAACTATAGCATTAGAGCTCTTTGCTAGAGGATTCTAAGTTTCTCTCAGAACTACAAATCCCAGGATTTCATAGCATGGATCCAAGCCAATCCAGGTGCATGAAACTGAATGTGTAGTGTGGATACACTCTCAGTGACCAAAATTAAAAATGGCAACCATCCGTTGGAAAAGTTTCTCCCTGTGTTACACATGACTATACAAAGAGCTCATTGAGACCTGGAAGACCCTAATGGGTTTAAGCCCATTCTAGGACGCTGCTGCTAACCCTAACCCAATGGGGCAGCAATTGGATAAGGAATGATTTATACAACATGCTTATGAAAAGAGCTTAAAGCAAGCTGGGATTTCAACTTCTCCACTGATGACCTCACCTCCCTGAACAAAAACAGCCTGGAGAACTCCATTTTCCTTTATTACTGAAAAAATAATAATAAAACAGGAGGAAGAAAGGAAGGTTCTCTCAATCTGCAAGTGCTCAGGGAAAAAGTGCCAATACAGCACTCTTAATCAGTGTTCACTTTAGGAAGCAGAAAAATAAGAGCTTTAAGATTATGTGAATAGCATGAAGAAGGGAAGGACAAGCGCCCTGGTGGTAAATTCTTATTAATTCTCCTAACTAGCTGTTTTCCTCACCCAGACTAAGAGGATTTAAGAATGCAAATTGAACAATTCCATAAGAACAGATACCAGTCCTCAGATATAGAAATCTGTGCTGTGGTATCTCAAAAACAGTTTTGATACCACCACGAGTACATAGACAATAGCTTTCATTTATTTAAAATCATCTATTTTCTCCCTGTTTTCTATGCAGTAGTCCCTTAGAAACCCCAGTCTGTTGGATCTGGTGATTTGCTGCAGATCAACAAAGCCTTCTGACTCTCAATTGTCTAACAATAGCAACAAATTAAAAAAATATATCTGTAGTTGAACACTCAGAGGAGGGGAGAATGTTTGGTAGAAAACCAAGACGGGATTTTTTGTTTGTGTGTGCAAAGGTCAAGAACACAGTGCCAAGCAAAGGGTAAGGCCCCCCAACCCACATACATACAGTCTTGATTCACACTGGCTCCCCTATGCTTACTTCTGAGTTTTTTTAAATAAAGGAATGAAATATTTATGGTGGGAATTGTTCTGCTCTTCAATTTCCAGCATTCCTCATCGTTGCTAATCCTGGTTTAGGATTTCTGGGAGTTGTAGTCCCAGCAACATTTGGAGGACTGCACATTTTCCACCCCCAAACAGTTACTAGTTTGTTTGAGTACCTGTAGTTTGACCATCAGGGAATGCAGTGTGATGGGGAGGGAAGATGCACAGATGGAGGAAGACTTGGGCCTCTAAAGCAGTAATGCATGAGAATGAGTACAGGTTGCCCCCCCATATCTATGGGGGATACATTCCCAGACTTACTGGAGATATGTGAAACCATGGATAATAACAAACCTATGGAAATGAATTACTTTCAGCCCAACTTCTGGCAGAAGCGTACCACAGAATCATACTGGAGCTAGGGTTGCTATATGTCCCAGAAATCTGGGAAAATCCCAGATTAAAGAGACTAAAAATTGCCCCGTCCAGCTGGGATGCTAGAAGCAGCAGATCCCGGATTCCTCCAGCTCTCTTCCCTCCAGAGCTGGAGGAATCCCAGATCTGCTGCTTTGAGCAGCCCAAGTCGATGGGCCAGCATAGCAATGGTGGGAGGGTGGGAGCACAGGGGGCAGTCCTCCCTGGGCAGCAGTTTTTTGGGGACGGCACTCCCTCCTGCCTCTCCCTGCCCGCCTGCTTCCTTCCCCGTGTGCCTGTATGCCCCTGCCTGCTCGCTTGCTTGCTTCCCCAAAGAGTTCTGGTGAGTCTTTGGGCACCCCCCCCATGGGTGCTCTGGGTGCCCTGCTTGAAAGGAGGGGGGAGAGAAGCAGCCCCCCCCACGGGTGCTCTGTCCCCATTTTGTGGCAGAGAATTATGGCAACCCTAAGTGGAGCACTCAGAAAATGCCTAGAGGGGACTTTTTTTTAGATCTGGATAAGTGAAACCACAGGTACTGGTCTTGTGGATATGTGGGTCAACCTGTACATGTGAATCCATGTTCCTTCTTTATGTGTGGTGGTAAAAGGAAACATGGGCCCTCACATTGGCTCCCCGAAGGAAGAAATACAATGTGAGGGCTCCAAAGCCTGCTGTTCTTTTCTGTGTGCTGGGAAAAGGATGTACAAAGGCCAGGTTTCACACTGTTACACTGAACATGCATTCAGATTCTGTCTGGGCTCATTCAGATTGTTATAGGAATCTAGCCCTGTTTGGTCATTCCCTGCACATGTAAGCCTATCTCAGTGAACCTGTGTTCCACAGCAGTATGTCTGAGTGTGAGACTGTAAGTGAAAGATTCTGCACACAAGCAACCCCAATTTTGTAGCAAGAAAAGCACAATTTTCCAGCCTCTTGATGAATTAATTGAAACTGAGCAGGTTTCCATAATTGCTCTCATACTGATCAGTCTTTTCTGAAATCTTCAGCATCCTGCACCACAGAGTCAAATGGGGGAGGGAGACAGTATTCTGGAAGGCAAAAGGGCTGGAGAAAATAGTCAAACTGTCATAGAGGGAACAAGGCAAACAGCGCAAGGACCCAACAGTGGGAGGCAAAAAAACTTGCACAGGGAGCAAGTAAAGGGAACACATGGTCTCAGATGTCTCTACACTAATGCACAGAGCATGGGAAATAAGCAAGATGAACTAGAACTCCTTGCACTACAAAACAAATATGATATAATAGGCGTTACTGAAACCTGGTGGGACGAGTCTCATGATTGGAATGTAGGAATAGAGGGGTATAACCTTTATAGGAGAAACAGGCCAAACAGGAAAGGAGGAGGAATAGCATTATATGTCAGGGATATTTACACCAGTGAAGTAATCCATGACATCAATACTGGAAGCCAGGTGGAGAGCATCTGGATAAAAATTAAAGGGGAGGGAAACAACAGGGATGTTATTGTGGGACTCTACTACAGACCCCCAAATCAGATGGAGGAATTGGATGTTGCCTTTCTAGAACAGATGAACATACATGCAGAAAGGAGAGATGTAGTAGTGATGGGTGACTTCAACTATCCTGATATTTGCTGGCAATCTAACTCAGCCAAAACTACAAGGTCTAGCAAATTCCTTACATGCCTGGAAGACAATTTCATGGTCCAAAAGGTGGAAGAGGCAACAAGGGGGTCAGCTATTTTAGATCTGATCCTAACCAACAGAGACGACCTGGTTAATGGGGTGCAAGTGGTGGGATCCTTAGGTGAGAGTGATCATGTTCTCCTGGAGTTTGTTATACAATGGAAAGGAGAAGCCAGGCATAGTCAGACACGCATTCTTGACTTTAGGAGAGCTGATTTCAATAAACTCAGGGAAATACTGGGGATGATCCCATGGTCAAGAATACTAAAAGAGAAGGGACCTCAAGACGGTTTTGACTTTCTCAAAAGGGAGATACTGAAGGCACAATTTCAAACAGTACCATTGAGGAAGAAAAATGGGAGGTGTCTCAAGAAACCAGGATGGATGACTAAAGAACTTTCAATGGAGCTAAGTTTTAAATGGAACATGTATAGGAAATGGAAAAGGGGGGAAATCACCAAAGAAGAATTCAAACAGATAGCGAACACGTGTAGGAGTAAAGTCAGAAAAGCTAAAGTGCAGAATGAGCTCAGGCTTGCTAGGGAGGTTAAGAACAATAAAAAGGGTTTTTTTGGGTATGTCCGCAGCAAAAGGAGGAAGAAGGAAATGATAGGGCCACTACGTGGAGAAGATGGCAAAATGCTAACAGGGGACCGAGAAAAGGCAGAATTACTCAACACCTTCTTTGCCTCAGTGTTTTCAGAAAAGGAAAAGGAGGACCAACCTGAGGAAAATGGAACAGAGGACACAATAGGGGAAATCCAGCTGAAAATAAGTAAAGAGGTGGTACAGGAATACCTTCTTAATCTAAATGAATTTAAATCTCCAGGACCAGATGAACTACATCCAAGAGTATTAAAAGAGCTGGCAAATATAATCTCAGAGCCATTGGCAATAATATTTGAGAACTCCTGGAGAACAGGAGAAGTCCCAGCAGACTGGAGGAGGGCAAACGTTGTTCCCATCTTCAAAAAGGGGAAAAAAGAGGATCCCAACAACTATCGTCCAGTTAGTCTGACATCAATACCAGGGAAGATTCTAGAACAGATCATTAAACAGAGAATCTGTGAACATTTAGAAGGCAATGCCATAATCACAAAAAGTCAGCATGGGTTTCAGAGAAACAAGTCATGCCAGACTAATCTGATCTCTTTTTTTGATAAAGTTACCAGCTTGGTAGATGAAGGGAATGCTGTGGACATTGCATACCTTGATTTCAGTAAGGCCTTTGACAAGGTTCCCCATGACATTCTTGCAAACAAGCTTGTAGAATGTGGGCTAGACAAGTTAACTGTTCAATGGATTTGTAATTGGTTGACTGGCCGAACCCAAAGGGTGCTCAGCAGTGGCTCCTCTTCGTCTTGGAAAGATGTGACCAGTGGGGTGCCACAGGGTTCTGTCCTGGGCCCAGTGCTATTCAACATCTTTATCAATGACTTAGATGAGGGAATTAGGGGCATACTTATCAAATTTGCAGATGACACCTAATTGGGAGGAGTAGCTAATACCCTAGAGGATCGGATCAAAATTCAGAATGACCTGGATAGACTGGAGAGCTGGGCCAAAGCTAACAAAATGAAATTCAATACGGAGAAATGTAAAGTACTGCATTTAGGGCGGAAAAATGAAATGCATAAATATAGGATGGGAGAGACCTGGCTGAATGAGACTATGTGCGAAAGGGATCTAGGAGTCCTAGTAGACCACAAGTTGAACATGAGCCAACAGTGTGATGCGGCAGCTAAAAAGGCCAATGCAATTTTGGGCTGTATCAATAGAAGTATAGTGTCTAGATCAAGGGAAGTAATAGTGCCACTCTATTCTGCCTTGGTCAGACCTCACTTAGAATACTGTGTCCAGTTCTGGGCACCACAATTCAAAAAGGATATTGACAAATTGGAGCGTGTCCAGAGAAGGGCAACTAAAATGGTGAAAGGTCTGGAAACAATGCCTTATGAGGAGAGACTTAGGGAGCTGGGTATGTTTAGCCTGGAAAAAAGACGGTTTAGAGGCGATATGATAGCCCTGTTTAAGTATTTGAAGGGATGTCACGCTGAGGATGGAGCAGGCTTGTTTTCTGCTGCTCCAGAGACTGGAACACGGAGCAATGGGTGCAAGCTCCAGGAACAGAGATTCCACCTCAACATGAGGAGGAACTTTTTGACAGTCAGAGCTGTTCGGCAGTGGAACACACTCCCTCGGAGCGTGGTGGGGTCTCCTTCCTTGGAGGTCTTTAAACAGAGGCTGGATGGCCATCTGTCGGGGATGCTTTGATTGTGATTTCCTGCGTGGCAGGGGGTTGGACTGGATGGCCCTCGTGGTCTCTTCCAACTCTGCAATTCTATGATTCTATGATTCTATGAGAGTCTGGGTTTGCAAGTCATGGGAAGGAGCTGAGATGTTCTCTATGCAGCACTGATCTAGACCTGCTGGCTTTTAAATTTCCAGCCACCAATGAAAACCCACTTGCAGCCACCACACTGCCACTGTCTCTATTTCTATCTCGCCTTTGGTTGCCTGAGATGTCATTATTCTCATATTTCATTGCAATTCCATTTTGAGGAATAACTTTCTTTCTAATGATAAACAAGCTGCTAAAAAGCTCCTGGAGTCAAAGACCTCCCAGGAAATTCTGAGGAAGCTGAATTCTGCACCCTCATCCTATGGAACTCAGAGTCATGCCAAAGATGTAAAAGTTTCCTTCTGTACTACAAATCCCAGAATCCCACACCCACCACATGCCATGTTGTTGGAGAAGGGATATACTGGGAGATGTTGTTTTAAAAAGCAGATTTTCCACGCTCTGGATTACACACAGCCTTGGCCAAGGATAACTTTATTCATCTCATTAGAACCGAGTCTTTCCCTATCCCTGTGATACTTGCAAGGGGCAGTTAACTCTCCTGAAAGCATCTCAGCCCTTAAGTCATAAGATGCTGAACTTGTTCAATTCACCCACCAAACTACTCAGCTAGCCTGAGCCAGAGATTTTTCTCTCTCTTCTGTGGCTGCCAAAGGTACTTCTGAAGATACTCAGTGCCAGGCCCCTGAACTACTCTGGCGTTTTGAAGGCTAGCAGCTGACATTTGGGTAACTCTTTACATTCAGAAAATTTCATTTCACAACCACAGATGCTTTCACCTCCACCCAAAGGCGCCAAGCCATTGTGCAAGGAAGCAGGCACTCACTTTTTTTTTTTGGCTTTCTTCAATCCTTCCTTGGGTGGTGGCCTGGGGGTATTCTGGGATTCTGAAATGCCAAGCTGCTGAGTGTGAGTTGGCAGCTCTGTTTGCCAGCAGCGGTAAAAAGTATATGTTATACCAGTCAGTTTTAGCCAAGGGACATCTAACAAGACAGGCCCATTTTATCCACTCAGTATTTCCCCTCCTCAACCTCACATTTGCTTGTTACCAGCCCACAACTCTTGACATGAAATATACACCAAGAGCAATACACACTAAAGAGAATCCAATGTCCCTGAAGCTTCAAAATCCCCTACAAAACAACCTACAAGACCAGCGATGTGGAGGAGAAAAAGTCACACACACCCAGTGATTCCTTCCCACCAAATGGTCACAATACATGCTTCTTCCTTGCATCTCTCAGCATCACACATCATAGAATCATAAAGTTGGAAGAGACCACAAGGACCATCCAATCCAACCCCCGCCATGCAGGAATACACAATCGGAGCATTCCCAACAGATGGCCATTCAGCCTCTGCTTAAAAACCTCCAAAGGAGGAGACTCCACCACACTCCGAGGCAGTGAATTCCACCGCCGAACAGCTCTTGCTATCAGAAAGTTCTTCCTAATGCTTAGGTGGAATCTCTTTTCCTGTAGTTTGAACCCACTGCTCTGTGTCCTCGTCTCTAGAGCCACAGAAAACAAGCTTGTTCCATCCTCAATATGACATCCCTTTAAATATTTAAACATGGATATCATGTCCCCTCTCAACCTTCTCTTCTCCAGGCTAAACATACCCAGCTCCCTAAGCTGCTCCTCATAGGGCATGGCTTCCAGACCTCCCACTTTTTTGGTCTCCCTCCTCTGGACATGTTCCAGCTTGTCCATATCCTTCTTGAATTGTGGTGCCCAGAACTAGACACAGTATTCAAGGTGAGGTGTGACCAAAGCAGAATAGATTGGCACTATTACTACATCAAGAGTTCTGTGTCTGGTCTGAGCTTTGTTCCAAACATTAGAGAGCTGAGCCGCACCCAAAGATCAATAGCTTTGGAGAATGAGAAGGCTGATGTTCCCCTCAACACAAGGGTGGGCAACTGCACAGAGAAGGGAGGGGTTAATTTTAGCCTCCCAGGTCCTGTCCCATGGACATGTCCAAGAGCATCAGAAGTCATAACATATTGCATCCCGTTGTCATTTTCAGTCAAAATCCCCCCCCCAAAAAATGCCAGTGGAGTGATGAAGAGAAACCACTGCATCTGTGTATGGTTTGGGGCAGAAAACAGTCCAAAAATTGCACCACTAATTTGGGGAGGTTTGGAAGGTTGCCAAGGGGCTTTGGAGGCTGCAAAAATGGGGCTTGAGGACAGGATGCAGCCCACCAGGCACATTTTTCCTGACCTTGAAAAAGCAGGACCACTTGGAAACCTGCATTTGAGGGCAGTTACAGAGAGACTTTCCCATTCCAGAATACATGCATACACACACACACACACACACACAATAAAAGGGTGACGAAACGCTAAACTACATGCTATGAGGCAAACAGAAGATTCTCAATCCTAAGGTACAGGACTGGTGGAGGCGGGGAGGTATTTGCAAAGGAAAAAGAGCAGTGAGAGGGCAATTTAAACCTCCCCCCATTCTCTCATTTTAAATGCTTCCAGATTAATTTTTGCCCATTTTCTTTCCCTACCTGAGCCCAGAGTCCCAAAGGAGAGCTGGAGAAAGACTGGAAATACCCCCAGGAGATGGCTTTACAGAGGAGAATCTATGGATACAGGAAAGGCTGAGCATCCTTTCCTCTTCCATGCTGACTTTCCTTGGCAAAAATACTCCACCCTCTGTATTCACTTTCTAGTGCTGAATGTGAAGATACGTTTTTGCTCAAGCTACGTGTACCTCTCTACCCTGTGGCTAAAATTTATCACAAGGACAACATAGATAAGAATGTTAAGGCCAGCCATGCTGGATTAGACAAAAAGACCTATCTAATCCAGAGTATGGAAAAGTTCTTTTCTTGACTACAGCTCCCAGAATCACCCAGCCAGGGGCATGCATCCTCCCTCCCTCCCTCCCTCCCTCCCTCTCTCTCTCTCTCTCTCTCTCTCACACACACACACATACTATGCATGAGCAAAAATACTTTCTCACATACATAACAAAGTGGAAAACTGTCCAGCAGCAAAAGAAAGAGGGCCCTTCAAAAGACAGGTTTTCAAAGTTTTCCATGAGGCATTGGAAGCTTTTAAAGCAGGTGATGAATTGCAAGGAGGAAGCCTCAACTCTATGCTTTACCAAATTAAAAGCCGTACAAGATTGCAAGTGCCTTTTGTCTACTGCAGCTAATAAATTAAGCATCCAAACTTCTAAAATACCATTATGAAGTAGCTTTCAGAGACAATCTGCCCACTGCAAAACTAGAACTACAGAGTAGCTCCAAGCTTTATGTGCCAGCACCATAAGCCTGAAAAATAATTTACACATGGGACAGATCTGGCCTATGAATCCTCTGTGAAGAAGAATTTCCACATGCACTAGCCAGCTCATCAGTATGTGTGCCCAGTAGAGCAGGCAGAGCACCTATCTTGAGAACAGATAGCATGCCAGGCATCGTGCCATGAACCTAGACATGGGGTACATGGTCTCACCACAAGAGATGTAGCAGAACATCCAGTACCCAGCCAGATCCCTGCCCTATAAATACAGGTCAACCCCCATATCTATGGATTCAGTATCCAACAACAACAAAAACAACAACAGGGTTCCCTATTCTCCCCAGTTTCAAGTATCCACAGGGGTGGGTGGGTCTTGGAATGTATCCCCCACAGATATGGGGGTGTGACCTGTACTTAATCAACGTATGAAGCATGTATGCATGGCACTGACAACTGTATACATCTATGTTTCTCAAAACATGGGTTACTATGAATAAACTGTATACTTGCAGATAGCCAGACAGGACAATCATAGAATCATAGAACTGTAGAGTTGGAAGAGACCACAATGTAGGCATCATTTCCTGCACAGAGGCTGAGCAAGAAGAAGCCTAGTAGAAATAGGTTAACAGTGGAGCTAAGTCACAGTTGGTATCAAGGACACACCACTTCATGGACATAAAACAATCCAACCAAGTTAAAACGCAGTGATGCTAACCAGCTCCTTCTTTCCGAGAGAACTGCCTTATAAGATTAGATCACAAGCTTCTCTCTTCTGCTTCTGTAGTTTATACAAGAAATTACCAGTGAAAGACTCCTGCGTTCATGAAGCAGAGATACACTTTCCTGGATATTACCAGAAATGCTGCTTCTTCCAAATCTGGAAACATAAAAGAGCCACTGTACACTTCCCCTCACACTTCAGTAACTGATATAGGGAAACATACTGCCTCTGATATAGTAGATGAGCCTCAAGGAGTAATACAACTCTCAAAGCCCAGTGATGTCTGACCCAGCTGAAATACTGGCCTTTGTCATAAACTTTAGAGGTGCCAGGGACAGAACCCAGAGATTTCTCCATGCTGCATGTGTGCTGCGTCATTATACTATGAGCCCTTCATGATGACCAAAATTGTAGGACTAGAAAGCACAAGTTAGTGTCACATGGAAGCTCAAGATCATGTAGGTGTGGAACTCCCTTCCCCCAGGAGGCTAGGTTGTCTCCCTCCTTGTTGTCCATTCATTGATAGATGATGACCTTCTCATTCCAGCAGGATTTGGGAAAGTGGTATTTTTAAACAAAAATAGGGTCTTTTTAGTATGTTGTACTACTTCCATTGTTTGTTTTTAAAATCAATGTTTGAAATTATTTTAATTCGATAGACAATTTAATACTATTTTAATCATAACCTTCATATGGAGAGTGTTTGAAAACTTCAGCTGGTTCCAAAGATCTGCAGCCAGAATGTTAACTGGGGCAGGTTACAGAAACCATACTACGACCCTATTGAAATAGCTCTGATGGGTGCTAGTTGGTTTCTGGGCACAATTTAAAGTGCTGGTATATAAAGCCCTATATGGCTCAGGTCCAAGTTATCTGGCAGACTGTATCTCCATGTATGAGCTGGCCCGGTTCTGAGGTGATCAGGAGAGGCCCTTCTCTCCATCCCACTACCATCGCAAGCATGGTTGTGTTGGTGGAAACACAAGAGAGGGTCTTCTTGATTGCTGCCCCTAGACTCTGGAGCTCCCTTCTCAGGGAGGCCAAATTGGCCCCCTCTTTGTTGTCCTGCCAATCAGTGGACTAAAACCTTTTTATTCAGACGTGCTTTTAAAACAGAAAGTTTTTAAAGAATGGGCTACAGGGTGGTGTACTGTTTTAACTGATTTGTTTTTAAGGGTGTTTGTAAGAGCTTTTTTATCTTTTAAATGGCATTTTAATTCTTTTACTGTGAATTGTTTTAATGCTGCAAATAGCTTAATTCTATTTTAATGCTCTCTTTTTGTATGTTTGCTTATTGTATTGTTCTTTTAAACTGTAAGCCAGATTGAGTCCCAGTCCTAGTCTGAGTCCCAGTTTTAGGAGGAAAAATGGGATATAAATAAATATAACAACAACAACAACAACACTCTTTCAGCAACATGTGTTTTGACTTTTCTTAAACTTGTAAGCTATCTTGAATCCCAACTTTGGGGAAAGACAGGGTATAAAAATAAGATAATAAAAAAGAATAGAATAGTGGTCTAATTGTTTGGCTGACTCCATCAAATTAGTCGGTAGTGAATGAGTGAATCCGTGAATGAGACCCAAGCATCTTTTCATATATGAATTTATCTCCAATCCATCCTGAATTCTGTGTTTCAGCCAGTGACACTGTGACACCCTGTCCAATCCTTTAAACTGCCTTTAAGCTCATCCATGTTCTTGCACTAGACCACAGGCTGGTCTTTCTGCTCTTCTGCCACCCCCACTGTCCCACTGCAGTCCAGATCTCTCCAGCTTGTACCACCTGTTCCATGCCAGCATCTCCTCAGCTCTCACACACTGCTCTCTCCAATTTACTCTTGGCCTAGCCTCAGACCTCTTTCCCAATACCAAAACCTCCCACACAGGCAAGCAGTTCAGAAAGTTGTAGCCAAGAGGCAATGGTGCTTCTGTTAAGATCAGATTTCTCGCCCTTGTCTCTCTTGCACTTGCACTTGCACATGCACACGTGCGCCGCGCACACACACACACACACACAGATAAGAAGAATGAGAGCTTCTTGCAAATGGATGGAACTTATAACAGGAGAACTTTCTGAACTTGGATGATGTGACAGGCCCCCACTCAGTGCCAAGGCTCTCAGCCAAAGAGATGAAGGGAAAAAAGACAATTTCTGGCAAATCACACCACAAGCTGTTTTTATTACTATTCCATGCTCCATTCAAGAGGGCTAATTCTACCAGGAAATTAATACTCATTGAATTTACTGAGATGGGAAGTGGCACCCAACAGCCTTCACAAATTAGAACCATTTTGAGTGTAAAGGATGTTAATCCTTTTCCTGGAAGGAAGGCCACGGGGTCAGAAGGGTGTAAGCAAGCCCTTCCTTGACATCTCTGCATTGAACACCGCTGATCTCATGCATGTCGCATGTTCCTTGGCCTTCAGAGATGTTGCAAGACCCAGAAGACCAGATCTGAAGTGGGTACTGTGTTCAAATAACAGTTAAGGACAAAAGTACATAGAGCTGGGGGAGGGGAGTTACTTTTTTGAACTATAGCCAACAGAACCCCCTATCCTTTCCTGTCTGGGAGCTGTAGTCCAAAGAGGTAACTTTTTGAGAACTCTGGGCAAGAGGGTGGCAAGAATTCCATCTTTAAATTGTCTCTTTGATCCCCAAAACCTTTGCTTATGTAGGTACCCAATGTGATGCTCTTGGGGGCAGGGGCATTATCTGGAGAAGCAGCTGCATCAAATGCCTTCTTCAGATAGGGAAAGCTGGGTTTGTATCTTCATATTTAGTTAAGAAGAGAACTGCATTTTTTGGTGACAAAACTGAGGCCATAACAGGAAAAATATTAATACTCGTGATGGATCTGACCCAAGCTTCATCTAGTCCAGCATCCTCTTCCTACAATGGCTAACCAGATGCTTCCTAGAAGCCCAATAGGCAGAGTTTGAAGGCAACAAGCCCCATTTTCTGTTGCTCCCCAGTAACAAAAACAGTGGGCCCTCGGTATCTGCTGGGGTTTGGTTCCAGGCCCCCCTGTGAATACAAAAATCCATGGATGCTCAAGTCCCATTATATACAATGGTACAGTAAAATGGCACCCCTTATATAAAACAGCAAAGTCAAGATTTGCTTTTTGGAATTAATTTTAAAAAAATATTTTCAAACCATGGTTGATTGAATCCCATGGATGCAGAATCCGTGGATACAGAGGGCCAACTGTATTTATTCAGTGGCATGCTGCCTTTAAACCCAGAGGTACCATAGAGCTTTCATAATGATAGAATGTGTTTCTCTAATCCTTTTAAAAACATATCTAAGATTGTGGTCAGCATTAATTCTTGTGGCAGCAAATTCCTTAACTGAATTATGGATTTTCTATCAACTCTATTTGAGAACCAGTGTTGTGGGATGGTTTGAGTACTGGACTAGGAGTCTGGGCAGACCAGGGTTCGAATCATCATTATAACTTGTAGAGCCATTGTACTGTCTATCCTCCTTTATGGATCTGAAACATGGGTCACCTATCGCCACCACCTACGACTCCTCGAACGCTTTCATCAGCACTGTCTACACACAATCCTAAATATACACTGGACTGACTATGTGACGAATGTTGCTGTCCTTGAGCAAGCAGGGATCACCAGCATTGAGGCCATGATATTGAGAACACAGCTGCGCTGGGCAGGGCACGTTTCTAGGATGGAGGACCATCGCCTCCCAAAAATACTACTCTACGGTAAACTCGCCACGGGTCAGCATAAGAGGGGTGCTCCAAAAAAACAATACAAGGACTCCCTGAAACAACATCTCAGGCTCGGCCAAATTGATCACCAACAATGGTCCACCCTGGCCTCACATCGGGAGGCATGGAGACGCACTATCCACAATGCTGCAGCCTTATTTGAGAACTCACGCCGACCAAGTCTTAAAGAGAAACGACAACGCAGAAAGAATCACAACCCAAAAACATCACCCAAGGAGACCTTCTGCTGTGCTTTCTGCAACCAGACTTGTTTATCTCAGATTGGCCTTTTTAGTCATCAGCGCGCTTGCAGAAAGCGTGGGATGAGTCCTTCCTGAATCTTCATTTGCGAAGAAAAGCCAGAGAGAGATAACTTGTAACGTGTACCTTTGTTTATGTTTTCATGGCTTGGTCATTCTGTAATGTTCTGATGATTATACAGTCATATATTTAAGTATATTTTATAAACAGCAGATTTTAGACTACAGTTAGACAACTTTCTTGATCCATTCTGGCGGATATTGTACTCAGTTTGTCAGAGGGGTGGGTGCACAGGTTTCCCTGTGCGTTCCTTTTCTTTAATTTTTTAAAGGTCTTTTGCCTGATGAAGAAGCCAGTAGAGCTTCAAAAGCTTGGATCATGTGTTTTGCAGTTTGGTTGGCCAATAAAGGTATCACTTTTTTGTGGATTCTGGATTTTGAAAAGTTATTTAGGTTCTTGTGCATTAGTACTTATACCTTAAACTTGGGCCTCTGTTATTTTTTGTTACTACTATATTTTTTTTTAGCAACCTTCCTGTCTAATATCCTACATACACACACACTGTTGCTGTTTTTACACACACACTCTCCAGTTGTTTTGGAGCTCCCACTTTGACTGAATTGTCAGTGGTGGTCAGGGCTGACAGAAGACCTGAGGGCAGATGGCGCATGGGTCGCTCACAGCTCAAAAGCATCTTAAGGTATTCTTGAAATGAATGGATACATGTGCAGCAACAGCGTGGGTAGATGGCTCCATCAATCAAATTAACCTCGCAGCCTGCAATTTTGCTCAGATATGACCTGATCAAGTTTTGATAAATTGAAAGTGAAATGTAGAAATACATGGACAGCCTGCATTTTAAATTAATCATGTCAGAAATATCCAGCAGTCACAGCCACACAAAGCAACAAGCATAATTCAAGAGGGTGCATAAAGCTGCCTGCCATTCAAGACCAATTCCTAACTACGTAGATGCAGGGATCAGTTTTTGATCTTCGTAATGTCCTGTCACCACTCCTTTTCTCATGATAAAACACAGGCCAGTCTCCAGAACAAGGTGGCACTGAGCTGGCCATTGACTTCACCATCAGATCCCAAGCTGAGAAATCCAAACATAACCAGTTAGGCATTTGTGGGTCTTCCGCACCCTCCAGATTCAATTTCATTCACATCATGGCAGCATCCTGTTCTGACATCAATGATAATTTATACTTCTTTAGCAACAGACTCATACACTGCATCTATTTCAGTTCACCATACAAAATCATAGAATTCAGAGAGACCTTTACTCCAACACTTGTGCTGCACATTAACATTCATTTTTTATATTCATCTTCATACATTACCCACTTGAGGGCAGGTGCACTCACTGATAGGGCACACGCTTTCCATACAAGAGGTCCCAAGTTCAATCCTTGGAATATTCAGGCAGGACTAAGAAAGGCCCCTGCTAGAATGGCAGACAGCCATTGCTGATCAATATAGACCAGGGATGGGGATTATGTGATCCTTCAGATGTCTCATAGACTCATAGACTACAACTCCCAGCAACCCTAACCAGTATAGTGAATAGTGAGGAATGCTAGGGCATGCAATTCAGCAACATTAGGTTCCCACATGGTTCCCAAATGGAGACAATACTAATGGTATGAAGAGGTATCAGGCTGGCACAGACTTTTCTCAAATAAGTCCCAGCCTTCACTGCTTCATTTTACTCTCCTCTGCTCCCCCACCCTGCCCCATTCTCATAGGACTAATTTTCCCCATCTAATTTGTTTTGGATCAATCTTTCTCTATTTTAAGCTGAATCTTCTCTTTGGAACATGTAACTATAAGTCTTTCTTCCTGAATATTTAAGCCACACTGCTAAACTTTAACTAGAAGACTGGGGAAGAATGCCATGCTTCATAAAGGGTTAACTGTGACTCATTTTGCATGTTGTGAAGCCTGTGTGTAAGAAACAACTTCCCCTGATTCTTTAGCCCAGGTTGTTCTAATCACTGTACTGCATTTTCTTTGAAATTAATCTGTTCACCTCTGATTTCCGGTATACTGTGCCTTCATCTCACAGATTTCATTCCACATTTATTGGCTGTGATTTAAATACATATTTAAATTAATGATATCCATGAACAGCTTCAGGTTATCTCTGGTTACACTGGGGCCACCAGAAAACCCCATTTTAAAAAATAAGCCATACTATGCACTACTAGCAAGACACAAACAGCTCTTAATTTATGGCTCCAAATTATGATGAACTGAGAGAGGGATCTTCTTTTTAAAACATTTTTTTAAAAAACCCGCTTTGTCCCAGCTCCTTCTCTACTGACACTATTCAAATTAAGCATGTGCAAGTGAGCCTTGGGACAAAATGTTTTAGTGTATACCCATCCTATTCCTTCTGAGGAGTCCAGTTAATCTGGAACAGGGCCCTTTTAATATAGTTCAAGCTTTTCTTCCTTCTGAAACACTACTGTACAGGGCATAGAGGAAAGATTTTAAACTCAGCGGATTTATTTCCCAACTCTAAACCTCCCTCCAGCCCTGTATGAAGTTTGCAGGGGAGGGGAGGGGCATCATAAATATTGGCCTGCAGGACCATTTCCTCATTGTGGTCCCAGCCAACCCCCACCAACCAAAATACCCCCCCCCATGAGAGTTACTGGTTCTGGAAGCCTTCCTGTTTTGCGCTCTCTCTCTCTCTCTCTCTATATATATATATATGGGATTTTACAAGACCAGAAGTGCTCTACCAGATATCTCTGGCTTTGTTTGTGGTGAAAGCTGGTGTGGCCCATGCTTAGGTCCCTTGGGACAGCAAACTGGCTCCCAGGGCTCTACCCCTGTTTTAGCATTTGGGACAAGCTTCTCCATCTCCAGTTTCATCTCCTGCCCTTATATCCCCCCGTCCCTGCTTCTCCCTCCATTGCCATTCCAACATTCAATACATAAAAAAAAAAAAAGCTTACTGATCCCAATCAAACACTCCCTCCTCACACTTTTAATTTACAAATTTATATTTTGCTGCTTAAGTAGGAAGCCCCCAAATAGCAGAAGGTGTTGTTTTGGAGTTGCCTCATTTCACTTCCAAGCTGATAAGACACTCAGATACCTGAGGTCCTTACCAGATGAGATTAGAATGAAACTATGTGCTTTGTATCTTATCCTTGGCTTGAATTCTGTACCAAACATCAGCCACTTAAGAAGACCAGGAAAGCCTACGTCTGAGCATCCAAGGTCTCATCCAGGCAGCATCAGTGCCTCAGCTCTTCCATGAATATTTGGTTCAAAGAAAGCTCTCCTCCCACTTACTCTGTAGCTGTGCCATCTTTACTAAAATAAAGGTCAAGTAGCTTCATTAAGGATTTTTAACAATGCAGAGGTGGCGACACAAAATGATGGGCTCCCATTTTAGTTTATTACCCTGGCAGTCACCATTTACCTCATCTCAAGATGTTCCCATCATTGGAAAGTGACTCAGCCCTCAATGGAAAAGAAGAGGAGAGCTTTTCCAGCTGCTGTGCTGAGATGCTAGCAATGGCTGCTTGAAATTTTGCCCAGAGCACATGACTTTGCATAGGACTCTGCCCCATATCAAGTAAGACCATAGGGCCATCTAGCTCAACACTGTCTCTACTGACTAGCAGCAGCCGCTCTTCAGGGGCTAAGGCAGGAGGTCTTTCCCAACTCCACATGGAGACACTGGGGACTGAGCTTGAGTTCAGGTTCAGCATGCAAAGCACTGAGCCTACAGCTGAGCCATGGCCTTTTACTTAGCTGTAAGGAGCAATGTTAATACAGTAGGAGATAATAAGTGTACATACATGTGAATCCCCCTTAGCAGCTCATTCATCAATCCAGCCCAGGCCTGGGAATGTGTAGTGTTCCAGATATCTTTGGACTGCAGTTCCCATCAGCCCTTGTTAGAATAGCCAATGGTGAGGGATTTTGGGGGGTGTAGTCCAACAACATCTGGAGGGTCACACACTTCCTCACCTTGCTACCTGAGCCCCGTTAACAGGCAGTGCTAGCAAGTGAACATGGGATTTTCTGTAGTAATTCAGTGCTCCACTCAAAATATTGATTTCTTTGATGATTACAGATTTCCAGAAAGCATGGTAACAGCTATTTTTTAAAAAAAATCCATACACTGAGACACTAAAATGACAGAGGAAGCTCATCATACCATCTGGAAGCAGCTTGCAAGACAAAGCATCATCAAGGTCCTTGGCCGTTGATGGGTCAATGGTGAAGATGCATTCTTCCCTATCAAAGAGGAGGAGGAAAAAGGAAAACTTAGCCACTTAACATGCAAAAAGCAAAAGAACAAAACAAAGGGGAAAGAAGCTACAGTATGTACTACCAGAGAACCACAGGATGCAGTACATTTTGTTTTCCAAGATACCGTAACTGTTCTGTTCTGTCATGACCCAAAGTCTCTTAAAAACAATATTTGATTAAAGAGACAAATTCATGGAAGAAAAAAGGTCTAGCAGTATTTAGTGGGTAATGGCGGTCCAACTGCAAAGGCAATTTGTTCCTGAGTATCAGCACGAAAGGGCTACCGCCTTCTTCCTCTACTTTTAGGTAACCTAGATGGCACCTGTTTGGCCACTGTGGACAACCGGATGTTGAACTTGATGGGACTTCTGGTTTGATTCATGTTAAAGTCTCAGCTTACACACCAGAGAACTGAAGCGATGAGACATCAGTCATCATCCAGTTGTCAGCACTGGCTAGGGACAGGTGGAGACAAAATGGTGCCAATCTCTTAACCAATCCCAGTTAAGTGGTGATGGGTTTAGATCGAGGCAGGCTATGCTTGGGCCCTCAACATGCAGCTCTTGAATCCCCCAGACCCCTATTTTTTTTTAAAAAAATCCAGGTGTTTTATCACTCCCAACTAGCTCAAAAATGCTGCACAATGCAACAGCTTTGCACCCACACAAACCCCCCAAAGCAAAAAAAAAAAAAAAAAAAGGAAAAGAAAGGGGGGGAAAGGAGATGGGCTGAAAATTGGCTGAAATTGAAACCTGAAGTGATACACGTCACTTCCAGCCATGTTGGGCACGCTGATGTAGCCCGTTGGGGGATGAGGGTTGAAAAATGGTCCCCACTCCTTCTGCACTTCCCTGCCCCTGGTCTAGATGCTGCTTTTTTTTCCTTTGCTTTTCTGGAGTGAATTCATCCCTCCTTTTCGTTGTTAACCTTAACCAGTTAAGTGTTCCTTGTACAATGTAGCTAACTGTGGGTCATGCTAACAAGATTTCCCCTACCATGTTGTACCTCTTTGTCATGAATTCTAGTAAAGATAGAAGACCTGGTTATTGTTAACTATATATAACATTGGTGTACATTAGGGATATAAAGGATACTCATAATATTTTTCACCCTCACGAGAAAGGATGTTTTGAGGCACTGAGACAACCCAGTGAGAAATGATCAACCACTACAAGATCTTCACATTTCAGAACTTTTTTTTTTTTGCAAAATATTCATTTTTCAAAAAACAGGGTTTCGTGCAAAAAAACATGTTTTACACCAAATTTTTTGGTCAAGAATTGCAGTCTATATGTTGTATAATATGTTACATAAACTTATACACAGTTGAGAGAAATATATTGGCATGTGTATGGATATATGTGTATATAAAACCTCTGGTAGACACACACACACACTCATCACTGGTGTGTGTGTGTGTGTGTGTGTGTGTGTGTATGATTGCTACCTCATGCTCATGTATGTCTATATTGTAGAAATATGGTAAACAAATGAATTACAAGGAATTGATTAGTCATTATAATATCTTTTGCCAAACTTACTGTAAATTTACTAAACCATAATGAATTGTGTCCATAATGAATTGATTAGGAATCACGGTCTCTCAAATAAGGAATGAAAATTATATTAATTGTTTATTCAAAAAATGATAAGAAGAATAAGACTCACAGCACAAGTAACTACAATGAATAGAAGTGATTAAAATTAAATGCAACGAAAAGTTTGAAGATTATATGGGATAAAATAAAGGGGAACTTTAGCAATTCTAGTAAGAAGTCTGCATTGGTTACAATCTGAGGCTTTGTTTGTATGACTACAACTACTAAATTAAAAAAAACTATTATAACCAAAGCTATTAAAATTTTAAATAAAAGGGGGGGGGAGAAATGTGATTAGAATGTAATTAGTTTACTATTCCAATTGTAATATAAAAACGTTCTAGATTAATAATAAATTTGAAGATTCAAAGACTTGAAGATTTAGTAAGTTTAATTCACTCATTTTTGGTCAAAATGCGATCAGGTAGAACAAGAGCTATGGTGACACTTGGAAGAAGGGAAACTAAAGCAGAAGAGCAACTAAAGCAGAAATCATGAAAAAGATTAAATATTTAGGAATAAATTTATCAACAAATAACAAACAATTATTTCAAAATAACTATATAGAAAAGTGGAAGGTAATTAAGGAAAAAATGTTGCAATGGGGAAGATTAAACCTTTCATTATTAGGGGAAATTGCTGTGATTAAGATGTGTGTTCTGCCTAAAATGATGTACTTGTTTCAAATGATTCCTATAATCATTAATTATGCATGGTTCGATCAATGCTGATGCAATATTATAAAATTCATATGGGGAAGAGGGAAAACAAGGATAAAATATAAATGCCTTACTGACCATAAAGATAGAGGTGGGATGGGTCTTACGGATTTGAAAATATACTATGGAGCTGTGTGTCTAGCTTGGTTAAGGCCATGGATACTTTTAAACAATCCCCATCTCTTAACATTGGAGGGTCAAGATCTAATCTTTGGATGATGGCACGCCTTCATGCGTTATAATAAAATTGTTGCCCATAAATCATTCCTAAAACATCCAGTTAGGAATGCTATATATAAAGTATGGATAAAATACAAAATATCTGGTACAATAAAATACTTTTTTGGGTGTCACCTATTGAGGCCTTTTCTCTCAAAGTGTTAAGGACCTTAGATAACTGACCTACATACAGAGATCTTATTAAGTGCCAAGGCAATGAGTATTATCTCAAATCGAGACAAGAAATACAAGAAGACTTGGACATTCAATGGTTTCCATATTTACAACTCACAGAGAGGTGTAAAGTAGACAAAAATAGAGAAGGGCTGGAATTTGCAAATAATGAATTTGAAAAATATATCTTAAAAGGTGAGAAGCACCTTATAGCGAACCTGTATAAACTGTTGCAGTATAACCTTGAAGATGAGGTAATTAAAAATTGCCTGATTAAATGGGCTAGAGACTTTGGATATAATATTGATTATGATTTTTGGGAGGAAATGTGGTAAAACGACAATTCATATACAAGATGTATTACTACTGAAGAAAACTTTTTCAAAGTAATGTACAGATGGTACCTTACTCCAAATAAGACTGCCAAAATTTGCAAAAAATACCAACAATTTATGTTGGAAATGCCATAAATAAAGAATCAGGATCTTTTATGCATATGCTTTGGAATTGCAAAAAAGTGATAAAATATTGGCATATGATCAACAGCGAAATGCAATCTATTCTACAGGTTAAACTGGGGTTCAGACCAGAATTCTTTCTTTTATGTCTTGTGCAATTAGACAAACAAAAGAGAAAGAAATTGGAAGGTTATGTTAGCATCTAATAACAGCCACTAGAATTTTGTTAGCCGAATATTGGAAAAATGAAGTTACCCCCGCAAGGGAGGAATGATTTGACAAAATTATTGAGATAGCTGAGCTTGATAAATTGTCATACATATTGGAAGGCAAAACAAATAATCAATTTGTAAAACAGTGGAAACTTTTACAAGATTATGTAAAGAGTAAAATTTGAATACAGGAGGTGATGGGAATATATGAGTAATAAAAGAATTTGTAGTTATGCATGTTTATAACAGAAGGTAATACACATAAAGGGTTGTTCAGATCATTATGACTGGAATAATGATACTTCCTCTTTATGAAGTATTTAGAGGGTAATATTGATTGATATAGGAAATTATAGCTGTTACCTTATTGCAGGGGAATTTCATTGTGTGAGTTTATGTCTCTGTGTTTTAGTAGTTAACTGTTTTGTTAGTTTATTCTTACATTTGTTTGTTTGTTTGTTTGTGTTGTTATATGTTATGTGCACAATAGAATTGTAATACTAGATTTGATATTTAAGCCAAGCATATGTTTTTGTTTGTTTGTTTTGTTTACAACATATGTTAATACAGAAATTTTAATGCAGAACTTTTTTTGGCAAAATATTCATTTTTCAAAAAACATGGTTTTCTGCAAGAAGCATGTTTTGTACCATTTTCAGGCAAAGAAAATCAGCCAAATATCAGTTCTGAATTTTTAAGAAGTTTTTTGGCGGGGGGGGGGGGCTTTGTGGTTCTCCAGAGGCCACAAAAGTGGGTCTCAGGAACCACCAGGGATCCCTGGTGGCACAGTGGTTAAACGCCAGTACTGCAGCCACAATATTGCAAGTTCAATTCTAGAGGGCTCCAAGGTTCACTCAGCCTTCCATCCTTTCGTAGGTCGGTAAAATGAGTACCCAGCTTATGGGGGTAATTAGCTAACTCACATTGGAAACCGCTTAATGCAGTGTAGATGTGTAAATTACTATTGTTAAACAATTTGTAAGCTGCTCTGGAAGCCTTTGTGGCTGAAGAGAGGGGTGTAAATACCTAAATAAATAAATAGTAAATAAAATATGGCCTGCAGATTGTATGCGCACACGCATGCACGCGCACACACATGTGTGGCCTAAGTAGCTGAGGGACTGACTTATGAGCCAGGTATCTCACCTCTGCCATGAATTGGCTAGAAAGTCTTGGGCAGCCTACCTTCTCCAAGTCCCAGCCCTCATCTACAATATAAGCTAAAAATATAAGACTACTTTGTATAACTGCTGTGATGGTTACAAGATAATATCTAAAAAATTCCAGAAGGAAGGAGTAGCCCTTATGTTAGTCTAAATCTTGCAACCCCTTAAAGGCTTGCACATTTTATCATGGCATATGATTTCGCAGGCTGCAACCCATTTCATCAGATGCATACGGGTAACATCGCTGAACACCCAAAAGCACCATATCGATACCACTGTGCCTAAAGTATATACAGGAAGTCCCCACTTATCTGACAGGCTAGAGAACAGAGGATTGTCAGAAAGTGGAATCAGTTGAAAGTGGAACTCTGTTTTTTTAAACCTGCAAATGCATTTTGGCCCCCTAAACACATAAATAACACACTATATATCACTTTGGATGCATGCAAAAGCTAAATGAACACAATACAGTTGTCCCTTCATATTTGCTGGGGTTTGGTTCCAGGACACCCCCGTGGATACCAAAATCTGTGAATACTCAAGTCTATTATATGCAATGGCATAGCAAAATGGTGTCCCTTATCTCTCTGGCTTTTCTTCGCAAACGAAGATTCAGGAAGGACTCATCCCGCGCTTTCTGCAAGTGTGCTGATGACTAAAAAGGCCAATTATAGATGTCCCTTATGTAAGATGGCAAAATCAAGGTATGCTTTTTGAATTATTATTTTTTAAAGAATATTTTCAAGCCGTGAATACGTAAATCCGTGGATACCAAATCTGTGGATATGGAAGGACAACTGTATGAGTATACAAAAATGTGTGAGTGCAAGCAGTCCCAAATGAGCCTCATAGGCAAGAACTAACTAAAGAGTGGAACCCCTGTGGAATTAATGAAACTTGTATGTAATTTGCAAGCGTTGAAAAAGCGAGGCATTGGAAAGCGAGTCGTCAGAAAGAAGGGGAAACCTGTAATTCATTAATATAGTTGAGCTGAATGGAGCTGATTGTGCTGTGTTTATATTTGCTTTTGATACTGAATTATAACCTGTTTTTAGCTTTTAAACTGTCTGGATCAAACTGCCTGGATCAAATGATTTTAAACACACTTAAACACATGCACTCTTTCTGTTTCATACACATAAGGAGGGAGGGAGGGAGGGAGAGAGAAAGAGAGTCTTTCTCCTTGTTTCATGTGCTTGCAGCTTAGATATCCAGACAAACCAACTATAGCTACAACCTTCGAAGTATCTTGCTTCCATAAATACATATTCCTTCAATTAAAAGACCATTAATGAATGGAATTTTAAAAAAGGAACTGCATTCCAAGATACACTGCTTACATAACGTCTCAATTTACAGTCCGCTGCAGAATCATGTCCGAGGGAAAGGAAACGCCTCATGCATGAGAGGCATCCTGGGTGCCCGTACTAGGACAGGTTACAAACCAGGTGCTCCTGCAGTGGCCCAGAAGCCAACGTCAGGACACTCTGCACCAGGCCAGGCACAATTACATACAGTAGTTGGCAAGGCGAGGCTTAAAACAACAGCTCTCTTCTGCTGACAGGTCTTAAGAGAACAGATTAAGGGCTCCTCAAGAAACCAGAGGCTGCTGGGGTTTTGTTTCAATGGAACAGGTCACTTATTCCAGCTGTTTGGTGCTGCAACCGCAAAGCCCTGCCACCCATCGTGATCTGTAGCTTGAGGCAGTTTAAAAATTAATAGACTGGCAGGAGCAAAGAGCCCTGTGCTGGAAATGAACGGAACATAAATACGATGGTGCCAAAACTCTTGAGAGCACATCGAGGGAAATGTAGCATGGAGCAGAGGCGCTCTGCTTTGAGACGCTGGGCCAATTACATCTATTAGCAAGGAGGTCAAGAATGGGGCCCTGGTTCACCAGAGTCCATGCCGGGCAAGGAATGCTAAACTCCCAAACCATTGGGCTCTGCATGTCCTTGAAATCAAAGAAGAGCGGCATCATGCAACAGGCAAACTGGCTGAGCTGCATGGCTGAAAGGAAAATTGTTTTAATTATTTTTAACAGTACTGTACACCCCAACTCTACAGCAAGAAAGGATCTCAGAGTGGCTTACATATCACTTTTTTTTAAAAAGGACAAGACACATGCCCTCCAACTATGCCGATTTGGTAGGGAGAGTCTTGATTAATCCTCTGTCATCCCACTTTTTCAGCTGCCTTTAAAATGCCCCTGTTTCTCCTCTTTCCACTTTCTCCCTTTGTCTTTGACATACTTCAACTGTTCAAAGTGGAAATGTACTTTGAACTCAATGAACTCCACAGAGGGAGAGGACAGAAGGGACAGAACCTTGCCCCGCCCAAGTCAGCTCAGGCAACAGCAACCAGCTGCAGTCTCTCCTAGCTTGTCTGTTCCTCCTCATTAATAACCTTTGCCATCTTGACCACACTCCACACTCTGAGGTTCCTTGGCCACATGTCCCAGTTTCATTTGTGAAATGCTGGAGGATATAAAGCGAGCCCCTTACAATTTAAATATTAAAAAAAGTGGAAACCGTGTGACCTTCCAAACACTGCCAGACTGCAACTCTCAGAAGCTCTAGCAGCAGGGATGCCAGGAACAGTCTTTCTCTGGCTTTTCTTTGCAAGGTCTCTCTCTGTCTCTCTAGCTTTTCTTCGCAAACGAAGATTCAGGAAGGACTCATCCCGCGCTTTCTGCAAGCACACTGATGACTAAAAAGGCCAATCCGAGATAAACAAGCCCGGTTGCAGAAAGCACAGCAGAAGGTCTCCTTGGGTGATGTTTCCGGGTTGTGATTCTTTCTGTGTTGTCATTTCTCTTCAAGACTTGTTTGGCGTGAGTTCTCAAATAAGGCTGCAGCATTGTGGATAGTGTGTCTCCATGCCTCCCGATGTGAGGCCAGGGTGGACCATTGTTGGTGATCAATTTGGCCAAGCCTGAGAAGTTGCTTCAGGGAGTCCTTGTATCGCTTTTTTTGGAGCGCCCCTCTTACACTGACCCATGGCAAGTTCACTGTAGAATACTATTTTTGGGAGGCGATGGTCCTCCCTCCTAGAAACGTGCCCTGCCCAATGCAGCTGTGTTCTCAATATCATGTGTTCTCAATATCTATTGAGCTGTGTTCTCAATATCAATATCATTGAGGCCATCTTCGCAAGGTAGTGCAACAATACCTGGAGACTCATGTGATTCCCACCCCTGATCTAACAAAACAACACAAAAGGAATAGGAGAGAGGGAGGGAAAAGTAAAACAAGAAAGCTCAGGCACAAGCTCTTAACAGTTGAGGTTCTTCATCCTCGTAGAAGGATTACTGGACGAGAACTAGGGAGAGATAAAAGATTCCCAGTTTTGGCCCTTTCTGAGTTTCTATGCATAGCCTGCCTCATCTTGAAGACTTTGAGTGGACTTAAAAACCAACCAACCCATGTTCTCTTCAAAAAAAGATTCTGAAATGTTATCAGACTACAGTTGCCCCTCCGCATTTGCGGCTTTCACTCTCACGGTTTTGATTATTCGTGGTTTGCTCAGCAAGACTGCCATTTAAATCAGCTTCTCTCCCTTGCACGCAAGGGAGAGGAACCAATTTAAACGGAGTGCTTGTTGAGCAAGCCAGGCACTCAACTGCCCGCTCTCCTGGGGCTTGGCTTCATTTGGGATGGAGATCCAAGCCCCGGGAGAGCGGGGAGTTCACAGGAAAGGCAGTTTTTAGTCCCCCCTGCCCTTCCCAAAACTGCGATTGAGCTTTCCAAGCCTTTGGGAGGGTGGGGGGTGGCTGAAAAGCCTCTCTGCTGCACTCCCTCCACCCCTCCAGACATTCCCGAAGCGGCTATGGGGCTGTCAATCCCCAGAGCCCCTTCGGGAAGGCGAGGGAGAGGCTGGCCACCCACCCTCCTGCTGCTGTCCCCGGCCTTCCCGAGGTGGCTCCAGGGTTTCAAAGCCCCGGAGCCCCCTCAGGAAGGCCGGGGAGAGGCCAGCGAGCCTCCCTCCCACCCTCCTGCCGCCGTCCCCGGCCTTCCCGCGGTGGCTCCAGAGCTTCAAACTCCTGGAGCCCCCTCGGGAAGGCCAGGGAGAGGCCGGCCACCCACCCTCCCACCACTGTCCCTGGTTTCAAAGCCCTGGAACCACCTCGGGAAGGCCAGGGGGAGACCAACCAACCTCCCAGCCATGGCCCCCCCAACCTTCCTGAAGTGGCTATGGGGCTCGAGAGCCCCATAGCTACTTCGGGAAGTGCTTCATGAATTTCCAGTCCAAATGTCATGGTGGTCTCTTGGTGCTCAGGGCAAAAGGAGCGGGTTACAATGTGTTTTACATCCTTCCTGCCTTTGAACCCTACAAAATAGGTATGGGATTATCAAGCTTGGGCTTCAACATAAAATGTAGGATGGCATCTTGGATTCATCACCCACTTTCATCTGCTGTCTCAATCTCCAACAGAGATACTAGTTAATATATTATGCATTTTCCTCTCTACCCCATCCACCACACCTGTGAAAATGGCTGCGGGGGAGCAAAGTGGTATTTCATAGAATCATAGATTTGGAAGAGACCACATGGGCCATCTAGTCCAACCCCCCTGCCATGTAGGAATACACAATCAAAGCATGCCCAACTGATGGCCATCCGGCCTTTGCTTGAAAACCTCCAAAGAAGAAGACTTCACCACGTGAAACACGGAACTGTGTCCTGAACAGAAACACCAAGTATGATTCTGACTGTGCAGTGTGCAAGGGAGATATCCTATCACAAACCAATTATGCTGAACGGGCAAGTTAAACCAGGAGCCTTCTTTCCCTTGGCCAGTTTTTTTTTTTTTTTCATGCAGACAGAATACAAAATGTTAACTTTTACAGGGCCATTACATTTCAGTAACAACAATCAGCTGTCAGAGAAGAGAGTTCAATGATTGCCTTTTGTTTATCCACATTCAGATGTCGTGGGTCTCACTGAAACTTTAATGAGGTATAACCAGGACATTTAACTGTAAAGAATGAGTGACCACATGTCTAGACACCTACATCTTTAAGCTGGTCTCATTTCTCTTCTCATTGTGAGCAGACACAAGCGGTTGATGGTCCATGGGGAATTCTTCCCAGCAACCAGCCTCTCGTGTGCCTGTTCTCTCAACCCAAGAGAGCTGGCATTTTAAAATTAGACAAAAAAGGTATTTTTAGACCCTTGGATCTCTACAGAATCACCTCAAGGACCTCCCTGAGCTCCTTCTTGGAACAAAAATTAACCAAACACATCTTAGATCTGGGAACCAGCCACCTTTCCTTGGGAACAGGCATGCCTTCTTGTTTATGCATAAAACCGTCTGCTGTAGCAACTAAAACAAACAAAAAAAAAACCCGCTGGTTCTTAATATTAAGAAAACCTCACACAGGAAATGCATGGTCCCAGAATCATTATGCACCCCTGAGAGAACAAAGTTTTGGTCACCCTACCCCACTCAGAAGACACCAGAAAAAGCTGGAAAAGATGGAGGAAGGTTCACATCTAGATAACTAGGGAGATGGAGCACTTCCCTACAAGAAAAGTCTAACATTTGGGCTTTTCAATTTAGACAGTAAGCCAGAAGGTTGGATAGGAGAGTCATTCTTCTGGTTCAAAAAATTATAACCAGTAGAGGGGAAACGTGTTCTTGGTTGTTTTTTTTGTTTTTGGGTTTTTTTGGTTGGTTGGTTTGGGGTTTTTTTTTCTTTTGTTTTTGTTTTATCTTTCTCAGAAGGCTAGAATTTAGAAGGGAAAAGGGGAGAAGGAATAATATAATCATAGAGCTAAAAGAGACCACAAGGGCCATCTAGTCCAACCCCCTGCCATGCAGGAACACCCAATCAAATCATTCCCGACAGATGGCCATCCAACCTCTGCTTAAAAACTTCCAAAGAAGGAGACTCCACCACACTCCCTGGCAAATGCATTCCACTTCCGAACAGCTCTTACTGTCAGGAAGTTCTTCCTAATGTTTAGGTAAAATCTCTTTTCCTGTAGCTTGAACCCATTGCTCTGTGTCCTAGTCTCTGGAGCAGCAGAAAACAAGCTTGCTCCATCATCAGTATGACATCCCTTCAAATATTTAAACATGGCTATCATGTGCCCTCTTCACCTTTTCTTCTGCAGACTAAACACATCCAGCTCCCTAAGCTGTTCCTCATAGGGCATGCTTCCAGACCTCCCACCATTTTGGTCACTCTCCTCTGGACACGCTCCAGTTTCTCAATATTGTTCTTGAATTGTGGTGCCCAGAACTAGACAAAGTATTCCAGGTGAGGTCTGACCAAAGCAGAATAGAGTGGTATTATTACTTCCTTCGATCTAGACATTATATTCCTATTGATGCAGCCTATACTCCTATTGATGCATTGGCTTTTTTAGCTGCTGCATCACAAAGCTGACTCATGTTCAGCTTGCGGTCCACCAAGACTCCTAGATCCGTTTCACATGTACTGCTATCAAGCCAGGTGTTACCCATCTTTTATCTGTGCATTTCATTTTTACTGCCCAAGTGTAAAATCACAGAGATGGAGTGTAGTATCCTACATTTCTCCCTGTTGAAGTTCATTTTGTTAGTTTTGGTCCATCTTTCTAATCTATTAAGGTTGTTTTGAATTCTGATCCTGTCCTCTGGGGTATTAGCTGCCCCTTTGAGACCGATATAGTTCAGCATGAAGTTGCATCTGATGAAGTGGATTGAAACCCATGAAACTGTCTGCTGAAATGTATCACTAAGTCTAAAAGGTGCTGAAGGTTCCTTATTACCCTCTCCCCAGTGGCTTTTCCTTCTTATGCTGAAACAGACTAACATGGTTATCTCCTTGAAAAAATGCTAAAATTTGTTAGTGTCCAAAGAAACCGATCAGGGCCAGCTTATGAGAAAGCTAACGGAAGGACTTCATGAAACAATGGAATGCTAAATGCACGGGGCTGGGTGTGAATAGATGCAGTGTTGGGCAATTTGATATTAGGATTTTAATAGGGCTTAGACAATCCCGTGGAGTTGGCAAGGCTGTTCTACTCCAATTACCAGTGTTTCCTCAAGTAGGCCAAGCCCTGACATCTCAATTCAGTGAAAAGGGAGTGAGCTTAAACTGCCTACGGGATGATTAAGCTTCCATCCCAAAATATGTTTGTATTGTCGGGATAAGAAGGCACTTGTAATGTTACTTCTTACAGGATAGCCCAGCCTCCAACAGATGTAGTATTGGCTCCCAATCTGGAAGACTTTAGAAGGGAACTGATTAATTAAAATGCCACTTTTTCTCCCATATGGGACCCATTAAAAAATTCATGGAGGATGAAGTCTTCCTCAAGATGTTTTTGTTTCATTCCCAGTATCAGAAGCAGTAAGACTGTGTATCAGTTGCTGGGGAGGAGGAGAAGGGTACTTTTGCACCTACGTTCTAATATCCACGGAACCAATATCCACGGTTTCAGTTATCTACGACTGAAAAAATCAGGACACATACCATAGAGTCACGCTAGAAAATGCCTAGAGATGTGTCTCTCTAGGCATCTTCAAGATCCTCCAATGCAAATCTATGGTATGTTTGTACTGGAAGTCTTTTATTTTAATAGGGTTCACTATTATCCATGGTTTCCAGTACCCAGGTAAGTCTGAGACCTGAACCCCCCTGGATACGGGGGTCCAATTGTACCTCTATTTCACCAGAACTGGGAACTGGGAAAAAAGAATGGATGCTCAAACTACGGGAAATAATGCAAGATGGAGCGTTTGACATGTTGGCGTAAACTCCGCTCAGTTGAGAAATTTAAACAAGAATGGAAAGTGGCAATACAATACTGGTCTGAGAAATGGAATGGATGCATGGCAACATGGTTTAAAGACTAATGCTTATGTTGTGCAACAAAAGATGTAAATAAGGTGGCAAAGGGAATGAGACAGAAAGTTAGATTCTCTTACCCCTTTGCTGGAGATACAGGAGAGATAAAACTAGAAATTAAATAACCAAAGGGTATATTGTACAGATTGTGGTATCTAGTATATATTTTGTTAAGTTTACTAGTTTGTGACTTATTTGATCCTGTAAAATCAATTTAAACAGTATGGTAACTTAATTTTGGTGATTAATGAAAGACAAAATTTACTTTGAAAAGCTGATTCAGTACTGAAGAGTGGGAAGCATGTTTTATAAAATTGGTGGAAAATGAAGATATATATGTAAAAGGAGTGGTAAAAATAATAATAATTTAAAAAACTGTTATGGTACAGCACAGACAGCTGTAGCACAACAAACGAGTTCACAATTTCAGCCTAGCTGATCACTAAACATAGACCTGCAATGTAGATGTGCCTAGGGTAACCTAGCTATCTGATTATTCAATCCTTAACCAGGAAAGCACAGTATATTCTCCTGCTAGAATTCTGTGGTTGGCAGGCTGACTGATTGCAACTCCCCTGGGGACCATTCAGGGTGCCAGGCAGGCAATCCCTCCCCTAAGATGTGAGTTCCTTAGAGAGGGAGAAAGCATAGGAAAGAGGCTAGAGAAGCATCCATAAATAAAGTTTCAGCATCACCAGGACATCTAAAACACCCACTTTGCATAATGAAAGAACTAGGTGTTTCTATTTTTTTTAGCTGCAATAATGAGATTTCTGAGCCACAGTGATCCAGTTGTGCTCCCAGCCTCACTCCTACACAGGAAACTCATTTGCATCATGTCATATAACCTTTAAGGCAGGAGACTCTGGAGCATCCAATCCCCTGGGCTGGTGCAGGCTTTCTTCCACATAGCTTTCTGTATTTGCAAGTCTTCTGCTTCATTTCCTTTGGGAAGCTAATGAGACATAGTTTCCAAACTGCCCTTCTGTGTTAAGAGTTCAGAAAAAAACAAAACAAAAACCCTGCTATGATTTGGTTGCACCTTATAAAGAAAGCATCATCAATAAGGAGATGGAAGTGAGAGAGAATGATTTATTAAAACCCACACCAACAGAATTAGATATTACTAAATCAGATGAAACTAAACTCTTGGAATAATTTGATGTCATCCACAAACTTAATTACTTCTTACTGCTTGCTCTTGACACCAGGACATTTATGAAGAAACTGAATTCTGAAGTAACGTTTCAAAACTCTGGCCAGAAGGAGTGCAACCTAGACTTCAGTCTACCATGACAGAGGACACTAGATAAAACATTAATTAAAAACACCAAAGCCTGCTTTATAGTGACTCAGACCACTGGGCTACCATGCTTAGTACTCTACACTCAGTATCAGAGGAACTCCTGGGTTTCTGCCCAGTATCTTTGCCCAGCCCTACTTGGAGATGCCAAGGACTGGACATGGAACCTTTCTGTATGCAGAGCCGCTGCTCTACTGCTAAACTAGGGCCCTTTCTTAGGTAACAGCCACAGGGAGACCTATTTCCCATTTAGTCAAATAATCTTTTTCAAAGCCATTCTAGTGTCTCACAATCCCTTGCTTTGCTTTTTCCACTGACCAACTGCAAGGAATTCCTTAATCTGAATGAGCCTCATTAATTTGCATATGGCACACCTCTCTTAGACAACAGGCTCCAGCCAACAGTAGCCGGGCTTGCCATCCTCCCTGCCGCTGCCTGGCACTTATCGTTCCCTGCACATTTCTACACATCCTGTTCTAGGAATGCAAGTTTTGCTGCTGAGGCATGAACAATCACAAGGGAACAAGCTATTCTACAGTTATCTGATTCCCTACCTGCCCAGGAAAGCATCTGTCCCCAGGAGTCGTGTGCCTTTTCTTCCAACACCCCAAACACCAGCCGCTGAGATCAGCTGTGTGTGTCCCTCTACACACTCATTTTGTCAGCCAGCAAGCCTTAAAGTTTAATACGAGCACTACTAATCCTCACTGCTATCAGCACCATTCCTCAAAAATGACAGAAAATTACTTGGCAGGCAGCGCTGCAATGCAGGGACCATCCCGTCGCCCAGGGTTTTGTTACAAACAGTGCTAAGAGCAGCACCTCCATGTCTAGAACAGTACACAGATGAGACATGGTTTCCTGCCCCTTGCTTGTTCCACTGAAGCCAAGAAGGTCATGGTCTTTGCTGAAGTGTCTCCTTTTAACAACAGGGTGACATAGCCACACAGTGTCCGACCTTGGAACTCGCAAAGAATTTCAGTTCAGACCACCTTGATCAGCATCCTGCCTCTCTGTCTAAATACACAAGACACAAAGACATTTTTCACAAAGTAAAGCACTCTGTGTATGGATGTGAAACAAATACCTCCTATGCATGGACGTGAAAGCTGGACAGTGAAGGAACCTGGCAGAAAAAATCAACTCATCTGAAATGTGATGCTGGAGAAGAGTTGTATGGATACCATGGACTGCCCAAAAGACCATAACATGTGTCCAAGAGCAAATCGAGCCTGAACTCTCCCCAGATGCCCAAATGACTACACACTGACACTACTATACTTTGGATACATCATGAGACAACATGACTCTTAAGAAAACATGATAACGCTTGGTAAAGTGGAAGTGGTAAAGATATATCAGTAGATACCAAACTCAGAATTATCTATGTCGTAGTATTTCTGATTTCTATGTAAGGGTGTGGAAGCTAGACAGTGAAGAAAGCTGACAGAAAATCTATGCACTTGAAATTTAGTGCTGGAAGAGAATTTGAGGGATACCAAGGACTGCTAAAAAGACAAATGAATGCATCCTAGAGCAAATCAGGCCTGAACTCTCACTAGAAGCCAAGATGATTAAACTGAGGCCGTTATACTTTGGACACCTCAGGAGATGAAGTGACTCACTGGAAAAGACGACAATGCTCAGCAATGCAGAAGGCAGTAGAAAAAGAGGGAGAGTGCATTACAGGTGGATTGATTCAATCAAGAAAGTCACAAGCCTGAGCCTACAAGCCCTGAGAAGGCAAGCTGATGACCAGGGCTCTTTAGAGGTCTCTCATTCATAGGGTTACCATACGCTGAAGTCAACTTGACAACAAATAGCAACAACAACATGGAAGTCAATATGAAAAGAGGAAAACTGCAACACAGGTAAAACGGCTTACTCAAGGATGTTAGGGTCCTGAGCTTGCAAGTCCTGAGCAGGGCTATTCATAACAGGATCTCCTGAAGGCCTCTCATCCATAGGATCACCATAGGTTGACATCAACTTTATGACACATAATAAAACCAGAAGCACTCTGTGTGAGACCTCCTTTGGAGTTGTTTTGGAAGGGGCAGCTCATGAACAACGGTGTGGCTACTAACTGTTATTAACTGAGGAGCTTTACTGGGCATGTATTCTCTCTGGCTTTTATTTGCAAACGAAGATTCAGGAAGGACTCAACCCGCGCTTTCTGCAAGCATACTGATGACTAAAAAGGCCAATCCGAAAAAAACAAGTCCGGTTGCAGAAAGCACAGAAGAAGGTCTCCTTGGGTGATATTTCTGGGTTGTGATTCTTTCTGTGTTGTTGTTTCTCTTCAAGCCTTGTTCGGCATGAGTTCTCGAATAGGGCTGCAGCACTGTGGATAGTGTGTCTCCATGCCTCCCGATGTGAGGCCAGGGCCGACTATTGTTGGTGATCAATTTGGCCGAGCCTGAGATGTTGGTTCAGGGAGTCCTTGTATCACTTTTTTGGATGTGCTAAAGGAGTAGCATGGAGTGCTACCAAGCTAGGTTCCAGGTTTTGGTGTTAGAATATAGATCCCTATGCCTTAACGGATATAGATCCTCACAACCATGCTGTCTTACTCTGGCTTTTCTTTGCAAACGAAGATTCAGGAAGGACTCATCCCACGCTTTCTACAAGGGCGCTGATGACTAAAAAGGCCAATACAAGATAAACAAGTCCAGTTGCAGAAAGCACAGCAGAAGGTTTCCTTGGGTGATGTTTCTGGGTTGTGATTCTTTCTGCGTTGTTGTTTCTCTTCAAGACTTGTTCGGCGTGAGTTCTCAAATAAGGCTGTAGCATTGTGGATAGTGTGTCTCCATGCCTCCCGATGTGAGGCCAGGGCGGACCATTGTTGTGATCAATTTGGCTGAGCCTGAGATGTTGCTTCAGGGAGTCCTTGTATCGTTTTTTTGGAGTGCCCCTCTTACGCTGACCCGTGGCAAGTTCACCGTAGAGTACTATTTTGGGGAGGCGATGGTCCTCCATCCTAGAAACGTGCCCTGCCCAGCGCAGCTGTGTTCTCAATATCATGGCCTCAATGCTGGTGATCCCTGCTTGCTTAAGGACAGCAACATTCGTCACATAGTCAGTCCAGTGTATATTTAGGATTGTGCGTATACAGCGCTGATGAAAGCATTCGAGGAGTTGCATTTGTCGAGGAGTGTTGGCGATAGGTGACCCATGTTTCAGACCCATAAAGGAAAATAGACAGTACAATGGCTCTATACACACTGATTTTTGTGTTTCGCCTCAGGTGTTTATTACTCCAGACTCTTTTGTGAAGTCTTCCAAATGCGCTATATGCCTTTGCTAATCTGTGATCACTCTCTTTGTCAATCTTGGCATCTGAGGAGATGATGCTTCCCAGGTAGGTGAACTGCTGAACGGACTTGAGCACAGTTTTGCCGACGGCAATGTGGGGATGGAGGTGTTCATCCTGTGGTGCAGGCTGATAAAGAACTTCTGTTTTCTTCAGGTTGACTTCCAGCCCAAACAGCTCTGCAGCTGTTGCGAAGCAGGATGTTAGGCGCTGCAGAGCTGCTTCTGTGTGGGCAACAAGGGCAGCAGCATCAGCGAAGAGCGGCTCACGGACTAGATAGTTTAGAGCCTTAGTGTGAGCCCTCAGACGGCTTAAGTTAAACAAGCTACCATCAGTATGGTAACGTATATAGATGCCGTCGTCTTCTTCAAGCTCTGCCGTAGCTGCCTTAAACACAAGTTACAAGTCCTACTGCTAAAGTTCCCACAGCTCAGACAGATGGAATGTATCTCCTAAAGGAAGAAGTCTACAGCATAGACTTCAAGTGCCCTTCGATCTGCACTGGTGTCATTTAAACTGACTTATTTTAATTTTTATCCTAAATCCTGTAGAGCATCTCGCTGCCCTTAACCTTAGCAGTAGGTAGGGAGACCACCAAAGATCCTGACCTGGGGCCCGCTTCAGGATGTGGGGGCATGGCTTCAGGGGTTACACTTAGGGGCCTGGAGGACTACACTTTGCTCACCCCACTCTACACCATGCTTTGTTTAAAAAAATAAGCATCTATCGTATCTTCCTTTGTTCACCGCTTTTCTAACTTAACAAGCCTGGGAAAACTATAAGCTTCTCCCACATGAGTATAATTCTAACCCTCTGATCATTTGGACTGCCCTTTTCTGCACTTTTTCCAGCTTTACAAAATCTTTTGCCATGACCAAAGCAGCACGCCAGGTGTGGTTCCATCATCAATCTGTATACAGGCAGTTATATTTCCATTTCTTTCGGTGCCTTTGGGGTGGGGATGCATTAACCCAAGGTGAGGATCATGTGGCCCTTCAGATGCTGTTGGACTGCAACTCTCCAATATCCTAGCCAGCACAGTCAAAGGTGAGGAATGCTGCAAGTTGTAGTCCAAAAAGAATTTTTGGAGAGCCACACAATTCCTACGTATGGCATAAACAGAGCATTTCCTTTTTATAGGTATCAACGAGAAACCAAGCTTTGCATTTCTGCAGGTTCAGCAATGCTTTGCACTTCCTGCAGCACTTTTTAAAGTGTTCAGAGATTGCAGAAGCATTCATCAAAATCACTTGGAAAACCTAGTTTGTTGGTCAGCACCATTCCTATGTGTGCGTCTGTACCTTCAAGGCTCCTGTTGACTTATGGCAATCTCTTGAATTTCATAGTTTTCTTAGGCAAGGAATACTCAGAGGTGGTTTTCCAGTTCCTTCCTCTAAAATAGAGCCTACAGCACCTGGAATTCACTGTTGGTCTCCCATTCAAGCATTTACCAGAGCTGACCCTGCTTAGCTTCCAAGATCAGATGGGATCTGGCCCCTTTAAGGTATTTAGGCTCATATCATTCCTATACTACAGACAATTGACAGTGGGGGTGGGAGAGATAAGGCTGCCAACGAGGGACATGTGCAAGGCCAAAAAGGTCAGTTTGCAGCTGGAGCCCAAATCTAAACCATCCAGCAATTCTAGGTCCCCTTTGGGTATGTTTAGCCTGGAAAAATGATGGTTAAGGGGCGATATGATAGCCCTGTTAAAGTATTTGAAGGGGTGTCACATTGAGGATGGAGCAAGCTTGTTTTCTGCAGCTCCAGAGACTAGAACACGGAGCAATGGATGCAAGCTCCAGGAACAGAGATTCCACCTCAACATTAGGAAGAACTTCCTGACAGTAAGAGCTGTTCAGCAGTGGAATGCACTGCCTGGGAGTGTGGTGGGGTCTCCTTCTTCGGAGGCGTTTAAACAGAGGCTGGATGGCCACCTGTCAGGACTGCTTTGATTGTGTATTCCTGCACGGTAGGGGGTTGGAGTAGATAGCTCTTGTGGTCTCTTCCAACTCTATTATTCTATGAACATTTTCCAATTCAGCCAGGGTCTGCCTACATTTCAGATTCCTCTTCCAATCAAACTCCCCTCCCTGGAGGCATCTCAAATGGATAAAAAAAAAGAAAAGAAAAAAGCTCTTCCAAAATGCACAGGGAGTCTCCTTAGAGATTCCCATATATAACAGCAACATTTAATTAACTCTAACTACAGGGATGCAGCAGGCTCATTAACTTCCCAATACTGGCTTTAATGAAACTTCTGGTCTCCAGTCTCTCAGGCTCCAACACTGATTTATTCCTTTGTTTGTTTGTCCCAGGTGCAGCCTTCAGTGTTCCAAGCAAGGCACCCATAACTGTTGAGACACTGGCTTCAGGACTGCTCCGAACAGGCTTCTACTTCAAATGGCACTCTGTCTCAAGGAGCCTTCAGCATTTTTTTGCCACAACACCCTTTTACCACACTTGGTATTTTTAGCTCATTGTTTTCTATTTTGGCAGCTGAGAAAGTGCAGTTTGTAATTCTACCTCCAGTTTCATATTCCTTCTTTAAAAATGAATACAACATCCTGTTTATAATAATAAAATCACTACTTGGCAGGATGACGCGCAGTGGAAAAAAGAAAAAGAGGGAATGGGGGAAGAATTTTTTAAAAAAGAAGGGAGGAGAGAGAGAATAAAAGACAGAGATGGAGAAAGCAACTGGAAAATTGAGTGCTAGCAAATTTTAATGCCAAGTTTCACATTTGCAATGGTCCAGAGCAGGTCACCAGCCTTACTTGCAAGGGAAGACAAGGGGCAGAGAAAGATCTGCCTTATTAGACAATACAAGCCATCTCTTTTCAAGCAAAGACTTTGCCCTTTTCAGGAAAAATGACGTGAGGTTTTTTTCCACAGTCATTCCCACAATGGGAGACATGGAAAATGCAGCACGTCTCAACCCAGAATGACCCTTTAATTTCTTTCTCTTCCCCCACACCGTGTGTGTGTGTGTGTGTGTGTGTGTGTGTGTGTGTGTTCTCTCTAGGAGTTAGAGTTTTCTTTTCCCTGCACCATGGGAGGGCTTTCCTGGCTGGGTTACTGATCCCAATTCAGCAGCAGGAGAAACAAAAAGATATGAATGAAATTAAAAACATTTGGAACAAACCACAGAAGTTGCTTTGGTCTTGCTTAGGTTTGCTTTAAGGTTCCTTCTTGGGGGACACCTCTGCAGGGAATAATTCTGCATCTTAACATTTTCTTTCACCCTCTTTGTTTTCCTGCAAAATTCTCTGGCACAGAATGCATAATAGGGGGAGGCAGGTGAAACTATTCAAGCCAGGATAAGGAAGAGGCTCTATGCCCAACAATCTTGGCTACTGCCTCCACATACCCCTTTCATGCTTTCTGCAAGGGGGTGCTGAAAAGTTCTTGGCTCAACCCACTTTCCAAAATCTGAGTATAATTTTGTCACTGTAGCTTGAAAGAGTGTTCTTTTGTATTGTAAACTGCCAATTTGCATGCTTGTAGTTCTAATTTCTGGATTTTTTCAGATCATTGATAGAACCATGTCAATGAAAAGTGTGGAATTTTAGTGCTGAGCTCCGGGCCACCATGAACTTCCTGTTCCTGCAGAGGAAAACTCCAAAGGAAATCCATGAGTATATGGTGCAAACATTGAGGGACAACTGTGAAGAAGTGGTGTGCCAAATTTCAGCATGGAGATTTTGAGACCAAAAGTTGCAGCAAGGTCTGGGAGGCCGTCAACAGTGTCAACGCCTGAAATTGTTGACCATGTTCATGACCTGATTTTGGCAGATTAGCAAATCTCAGCTAAAACAATTGCTGAGGCACTAGAAATATCCCATGAATGCATTGGGTTTATAATTGATGAGTGGTTGGCTATGCAGAAGCTGTCAGCCAAGTGGGTGCCAAAATGTTTGAATGTCGACTAAAAATGAAATCGAGTAGATACCTCCAAATTGATTTTGCAGTTTTTGAGCGAGCTAGTGATCATTTTTTGGCATGAGTCATTACTGTTGATGAAACATGGTTACACCACTATGATCCAGAGAACAAAAAACAGTCCTTGCAGTGGTGACACCGGGGTTCACTACAGCCAAAGAAATTCAAGACTCAAAAGTTAGCTGCAAAGGTCATGGCCACAGTTTTGGGGGGATAAGGAAGGTATCTTGTTGAGTGACTATCTTCAGAAGGGCCAAACAGTTGATGTAGAATACTATTCTAACTTGCTATGCCAATTAAAGGAGGCATTGAAGGAAAAATGGTGAGGGAAGCTACAGAAAATTGTTCTCTTTTTGCAGGACAATGCACCTGCTCACAGGGCTGGCAAAACAATAGACATTTTGAAGAATTTGGGGTCTGAATGCACTGACTATCCACCCTTCTCACCAGATCTTACTCCATCTGACTGTTTCCAAACCTTCAAAAGAGTTTGAAAGGAAGGAAACTTTCAAATGATCCAGAGGTGACAGCAGCAAAAGAGCACTATTTCAGTGACCAAACATCAGAAAATTTTTTTGGAAGGGTTAAAGAAATTTTTGAAATGATATGCCAAGTGTGTCGAACTTCAGGGTGAACATGTGGAATAGTATGTAAGTTTCACAGCTCTAGGTCATTCCTTCCTTGGTCAGGTGGAGAACTTTTTAGCATCCCCTCATAAAACTGCAAATGCAAACATGTCCATTTCCACTATCACCTCTGCTTGCTTTGTTTGGCTGCAAAATATTGGCTCTAAGCTATCAGAGCAGAAGTGGTTACGGAATTTGTGAGCTTTTTTTCATTTGCCCCCACTTTTTTTTCAATGATCTTTCATGCAAATAGATTTCCTGTGCATGCTGCAAGGTGTTCTGGAGGACAGCAAGTGAGGGAGAAGAATGCTCAAGACACCTGCAGCAAAAAATACCCCCCAAGAAACAGACTGTGCTACTCTCTGCCAAAGAAGAGCACAAAAGGCCCTCAAGGCAGGCCAACATTTTTGCCTGCCTCTCCCAGGCAGTAAGGCCTCCGCCTACTCAAGTCAACTGAAAAGATGGCCCAGGTGTCTATCAGACAGCTTTCCAGCCTCTGACACTCTGGAGAGAAGGATACCTAGTCACTCCTACCCTCTCTTCCAAGCTCTCACTTGTGTTGCAGTCTGGATTGCATGTGAATGGACCTTCAAGTTGCCTGTTGACTTATGGTGACCCCCATGGATTTCAAAGGGTTTTCTTAGGCAAGGAATTACTCAAAGGTAGTTTTGCCAGTTCCTTCCTCCAAAATAGAGCCTACAGCACCCAAGTTTTCATAGAAACATAGAATTGTAGAGTTGGAAGAGACTACAAGGGCCATCCAGTCCAACCCCCTACCATGCAGGAAATCACGATCAAAGCATCCCCGACAGATGGCCATCCAGCCTCTGTTTAAAGACCTCCAAGGAAGGAGACCCCACCACGCTCCGAGGGAGTGTGTTCCACTGCCGAACAGCTCTTACTGTCAGAAAGTTCCTCCTAATGTTGAGGTGGAATCTCTGTTCCTGGAGCTTGCATCCATTGCTCCATGTTCCAGTCTCTGGAGCAGCAGAAAACAAGCCTGCTCCATCCTCAATGTGACACCCCTTCAAATACTTAAACAGGCTATCATATCACCTCTTAACCGTCTTTTTTCCAGGCTAAACATACCCAGCTCCCTAAGTCTTCCCTCATAAGGCATGGTTTCCAGACCTTTCACCATTTTTGTCGCCCTCCTCTGGACACGCTCCAATTTGTCCATATCCTTTTTGAATTGTGGTGCCCAGAACTGGACACAGTATTCTAGGTGAGGCCTGACCAAGGCAGAATAGAGTGGTACTATTACTTCCCTTGATCTAGACACTATACTTCTATTGATGCAGCCCAAAATCGCATTGGCCTTTTTAGCTGTCGCATCACACTGTTGACTCATGTTCAACTTGTGGTCTACTATGACTCCTAGATCCCTTTCTGGCTATGCTGGCTGGGGGATCCTGGGAGTGACAGTCCAAAAAGTATCTTTTCCCATGCTCTGGAAGTTCAGATGGGATCTGGTGCCTTTAGGGTATTTAGGCCCTGCGTGTGTCTATATGCCTTCAAGTCATCTGTCAATTTATGGTAACCCCATTAATTTCACAGGCTATTCTTAGGCAAGGAATACTCAAGAGGTGGTTTTGCCAGTGCCTTCCTCTGAAATAGAGCCTGCAGCATTAGGTCATCCTTTAGGCTGTCTCTTCTCCAAATCTTAGTGCAGGGGTGGGCAAAATATGGTCAGTGGGCAGCATACCCCCTCAGAGCAGTTTTGTGGGCCCTAGCGCCCAAAAGGACTAAAAAAAGATGGCCCTCAAATACCCCCTGCAAGAGTATGGGGAATATTTTTGCCACATTCACCCCATCCCAAGGTCATTGCAGGCCCAGGAAGGGCTTTTTTTTAAAACCAGAAATAAACTGAAAGTGATTTCTATTCACTTCCTGTTTTGAAAAAAAAGGCCTCTCCTGGGCCCAAAATGGCCTGGGGCGGGGGCTAAAAACATAGAAAAATGTTCCCTACAGCCCCTAGAGAAGCACTGGGGGGCTGGGGCCTTGCAGTGAGGGGGTGCAGCCCCCAAGATCTCCTATGGGGCTCCCACAGTTGCCAACCCCTACCTTAGTGTGGGAATGACCCCACTGTTTCCTCTCAAGCCCTTTCCTTCTGGCAGCAGTGTCAGAAGCCCTTCTCACTTGGAAAAGTTACTTTTGGGGGGCAACAAAAATCATGCTGACTGGTAGATTCTGGGAACTGCAGTCCACCCACCACCATCACCACCACTCCACACTTTTCCCAGTACTGCTTTCACTTGTGGAGCAGCATAGACAAGAAACAGCAGAAGTTCTGTTTTGTGCTGTCTTGATATATCAGGGCAAAGGAGAGAAATCCCTGACTCTCACCCAAGTCCTCTAGGAATGCCACAAGCCCTGGGGAAGTGGAGGGAGGGGAGTGTCTGTCACGTGCATCAACTGAGGCTGGCTTAGTCTGCACAGCCAATACTTGTGGACCCCATATGTGACCTTTGATGTCATCCTTCAGCACTTTATTAGCACAGTGCTTCCGCAGCATTATTAAGTCTAGGCTGCCATCAGTTTTCACTGCCAAAAGCCTACGAGCCACCAAAGCCCACAAGCAGGTTTGGAGATCTGGAAATCTTTCAATAAGCCTAGCTATATTTCTTTCTTTCATAAACAGGAGGAAAGGCATATGTCATAAAATGTGTTCTAAAAAGCTGACAGCTTTATTCTCAAACGTGCCCCATGAAAGGAATCCACACTACCAAGCAGCCTCCTATGGCCATAGTCATTAAAAAGGTACTGGCTGATCCACTCTGCATCCTCACATTCCAAAAGCTGTAATATTATGGATTAAAAAAATAAATAAAAATAAAATAGAGACAGTCAAGTTCCCAAGATTGAGTCATTTACTCAAATATGCATTCTGTCCTCATAAGTCCTTTGAAAATAAACACCCCAAGAAGCAAAAAGCCAGCACTGAGGACAAACGAGCCTGCTAAAGAATCCCACACTGTTTGAGCATCATCCCACGACAGGCCACAAAGAGAGCAGCATGAAAATGGTGGAGAATTACCTTAAATCTCTTCTTTTGGCAATCTCCTCTGGGGGGATAACCCAGGGGACATTCTGGGGGAGACACTGCAAGACCTCTGGAGCGAAGTCAGAGAAATCCACACCATACTCTGTCAGGATGCCTTCCGTTTCCGGCTCAATTTCGCCAGCCTGCCCAAGACTTTGGGCCAACTGCCTGTGGGAAATGGAAAAGAAATGTATGTTCCTTTTAGTGGTTTACAAGACACTTTACAGTCCCTGATAGAGCTGGGGGTGGGTGGGTGGCCTGTGGTTACTGAGCCAGAAAGGAGAGAGATGGCAGGGCTTCAGAGGATATGCTTTTCACAGGCTGGCACACTACACAAAACCTTAGCGAGTGGTAGAAGGTGGCCCAACATGGACTTTCCTTACATTTTAAATGGAAGTGGGAACCATGAAGCTTGCAGGCCACGTATAGTACCCAAGATCATTTTGCAGGTCCTGGGCCTTCCACGCTCATTGATTTTGGTAAGAACTGAGGACTGCTGCTCCTGCCTACCTCCAAGGAGCTGCAGTTTTCTTCTACAGCCAATTAGTTTCCAGGCAAGGTATAAAGTGCAGGTGGTTGATATCTTTAAAGCCCTACATGGTTTGGATTCTGGTTACCTATGGGATCACCTTCTCCCTCATAATTCACCCTGTACACTCAGGTCCTCTGTGGGACATTTGCTCCAGGCAGCCAGGACTAGGCTGACAACCTAGAGGACTTTTTCTCCAGCTGCCCTAGGCTCTGGAATAGCCTGTTGGAAGAGATTTGACAGTTGCATATACTGTCTAAATTTAAAAGAACATTAAACACCAAAGCCCACAAGCAGGTTTAGAAATCTTTCAATAAGCCTAGCTATATTTCTTTCTTTTATAAACAGGAGGCCTATTTGGCAGGCCTATCCAAATGATTTTTAAACTGTGAATCTAAAACGGTTTTAGTATGTACTGGTTTTATTCTTTTGATTGATATTATGTGTTTTAATGGGTTTAATTATTTTTAATAAATATGTATTTTAATTGATAGTTGTTCTGTGTAAATCTGTTGTTCCCCGCCTTGATAGTGTGGTGGAATTTCCTTCTTTGGAGGTTTTTAAACAGAGGCTGGATGGCCACCTGTCTGGAATGATTTGACTGTATATTCCTGTATGGCAGGGGGTTGGACTGGATGGCCCTTGGAGTCTCTTCCAACTCTATGATTCTATGATTCTATGTTCTATGATCCATGGGGAGAGGTGGGTAAGAAATAAATGTTGTTGTTGTTGTTCAGGAGTAACAAAAGAATTATCCCCAAATCAGGTAGGGACCAGATTGGGATAGGGTTGCCCCTTGCTGCAGGTGCACAGTTTGGCTTCTTTGCACATTGTTAGAATACCAGTTCAGATCGCAGAAACAGGACAATGTTTCTCCACTCTATCTCTTAGGCTAAATCTACACTACACAAATAATCCAGTTTGAAATTGGATAATTTGCCATGGCTCTTTCCTATGGAATCCTGAGATTTGTAGTTTTACAAGATCTTTAGCCTTCTCCGCCAAAGAGTGCCAGTGACTAACCAAACAACAAACCCCAGGATTCCATAGGAAGGAGCCATAGCAAATTATCCAGTTTCAAACTGGATTATTTGTATGCTGTAGATCTGGCCTTAGACATCATTTTTTAATGTTGAATTTTTATCAATTTTCTGTTTTTACCGTATATTCCGGCGTATAAGACGACTTTTGAGCACTCAAAAGTGCCCTCCAAAATTGACAGTCGTCCTATACGCCGGATACACTTTGCTTCGCCCACCTGCCTATCTCCTGCCTCTTCGCAAACGGAGCGAAGAGGCAGGAGATGGGGCAGGGGGGTGAAGCAAAGTGTTTTGAAGATCATTCGTCCCCCTCCTCTGCCTTCTCCCCCTTTGGGGAGCAACGGAAGAAAGAGGAGGGGGGCGAACATTGCGGTTTGCCGCAGCCGCCGCTGGATCGCTTCTGCAGCGGCCGAGGCAAACCCGCGATTCGCCCCCTCTCCCCACTTTCCTGGAAGGTGGGGAGAAGGGGCGAACGTGCCCAGTTTGGCCGCAAAGCCTCCGGATCCCCCTCCTGCACTCTCTCCTGGAAGGGAGCGCAGGAGGGGCATGCAGAGGCTGCGCAGCCAAACCCGCGATTCGCCCCTTCTCCCCACCTTCCTGGAAGGTGGGGAGAAGGGGCGAACGTGCCCGGTTTGGCCGTACAGCCTCCGGATCCCCCTCCTGCGTTCTCTCCTGGAAGGGAGCGCAGGAGGGGCATGCAGAGGCTGCGCGGCCAACCCCGCGATTCGCCCCTTCTCCCCACCTTCCTGGAAGGTGGGGAGAAGGGGCGAACGTGCCCGGTTTGGCCGTACAGCCTCCGGATCCCCCTCCTGCGCTCTCTCCTGGAAGGGAGCGCAGGAGGGGCATGCAGAGGCTGCGCAGCCAAACCCGTGATTCGCCCCTTCTCCCCACGTTCCTGGAAGGTGGGGAGAAGGGACGAAGGTGCCCCTTTTGGGCGCACAGTCTCCACATCCTCCTCCTGCGCTCCCTCCTGGAAGGGAGCGCAGGAGGGGCATGCGGGGGCTATGCGTTGGAAGAGGGGGGGGTCGTCTTATAGGGCGAATATATCACAAACACTGCATTTTACCTTAAAAATTGGGGGGGGGGGGTTGTCTTATACGCCGGGTCGTCTTATACACCGGAATATACGGTAATTATGTGTTTTTAACTATGTTTTAATATCATGAAGATAAATTGAGTCCCTCTTTTGCTCACAAACACATTTTAAAAAACAACAGCAACAAAGGGATCTATGGGCTGAAGCTATGACTTAGTCAAAATGTTAGGTGCTCCTAAAGGATAAACACATACAGTATGGTCAAAAACGCTGGCTTTCCACTGATGGATTCAAACCCACTACTAGTGAGGTGTGTCTCAGAAGCATTACTACCACCATAGAGAGCAAAGATAATTAATTAACATATAAAGCTGTGATTTCCCCAAATGTACATTTGGGCTAAAGCAAGTCCTGGATCTGAAAAGCTTGAGGTCTGCTCTTCTAAAACAGGTGAAGGGGGAAGTGAGGACAATGGACCACCTACCCCTTTCTAAATGGTGCTCCTCATGTACATGCTATCTAGAACTTGCCCTCCCTTCAAAAAAGGAACTTTTCCAAGCTCTTTTGGAATTGTGAACTTATCATCCTTTTCTTTGGGTGAGGACTATACTACCTGGCCTCAGGTTAACTTCCCAAATGACTAAAGAAACTTTGGAATAGCAAGATTGTAATGGTACCAATGAAGCCCTGTGCCCTCTATCTCCCCGTTCAAGATCACACAGGCAGTCCTAATAATCCAAGTCATGCTTCCAGGGCACAGCTCTTGGACTGCACAGTACAATCACTCAAGATGGCTGTCTTGGACTAGTCCTAGGCCAAAAGTAGAAGTGGCTTTTTTCTTTTGACTTGAAGAGATTGGTGTCACCTACAGAAGATCCTGAGGTCAGAAACACTGCCCTCGAACCACCAGCACTTGCCCAGTTCAGCTTGTGTGTGTGTGTGTTTACATGCCTCCAAGTCGCCTTTTGACTTATGGCAACCCCAGGAATTCCATAGGGTTTTCTTAGGCAAAGAATACTCAGAAGTGGTTTTGCCAGCTTAGGGAAATCCAAAGCATATACAAACACAATTTTGTAGCATATGCATACCATAGCATCTGTGCTTCTTTTCTCCCTTTGTGGCTTATCTAAGTGTGCTACACTTCTGTTTCCATGTCTCTCTCTCTCTGGCTTTTCTTTGCAAATGAAGATTCAGGAAGGAATCATCCAGCACTTTCTGCAAGCGCGTTGATGACTAAAAAGGCCAATCCGAGATAAACAAGTCCTGTTGCAGAAGGCACAGCAGAAGGTCTCCTTGGGTGATGTTTCCGGGTTGTGATTCTTTCTGCATTGTTGTTTCTCTTCAAGACTTGTTCAGCGTGAGTTCTCAAGTAAGGCTGAAGCATTGTGGATAGTGCGACTCCATGCCTCCCGATGTGAGGCCAGGGCGGACCATTGTTGGTGATCAATTTGGCCGAGCCTGAGATGTTGTTTCAGGGAGTCCTTGTATCGCTTTTTTGGAGCGCCCCTATTGCGCTGACCCGTAATGAGTTCACTGTAGAGTACTATTTTTGGGAGGTGATGGTCCTCCATCCTAGAAACGTGCCCTGCCCAGCGCAGCTGTGTTCTCAATATCATGGCCTCAACGCTGGTGATCCCTACTTGCTCAAGGACAGAAACATTCGTCACATAGTCAGGCCAGGGTATATTTAGGATTGTGCATATACAGCGCTGATGAAAGCATTTGAGGAGTCGTAAGTGGTGGCAATAGGTGACCCATGTTTCAGATCCATAAAGGAGAATAGACAGTACAATGGGCTCTATACACATTGATTTTTGTGCTTTGCCTCAGAAAAATGAATTGGACATAGCTCCCACTTTGGAAGAGACCCTTAAGGCCATACAGCAGATGAAAATCGGCAAGGCAGCTGGGATTGGTGGAATCCCACCTGAAGTTTGGAAACATGGAGGTCATGTACTCCATGATAAACTCCACGAACTCCTTGTGAATTGTTGGGGAAAAGGAGAACTGCCATCAGATCTCCGAGATGTAGTCATCATCACCTTGTACAAGAAAAAAGGAGCAAAATCCGATTGCTCAAACTATCAAGGCATAACACTGCTCTCTATTGCTGGAAAAATCCTTGCAAGGATACTCCTGAACAGATTAGTTCCTGCTATTGCAGAAGAACGTCTTCCTGAAAGCCAATGTGGCTTCAGAGCCAATAGGAGTACTACAGATATGGTATTTGCCCTTAGACAACTGCAAGAGAAATGTATAGAGCAGAACAAGGGTCTCTATGTAACACTTGTCGAACTCACCAAAGCCTTCGACACTGTGAGTAGAAAAGGTCTGTGGCAGATGCTGGAAAGACTAGGATATTTCAATGTACAAAGAAAATAAACTTCAGATCACTGTCTTTGTATCAAATGGACTACTCTGCTGGACTACTCAGCACTGCATCTGGGGGATTCCCTTGTTTCCTGTAACTTGGTACTTCATTGTTTGTCTCAAAGATTTCCCCAACAAGTGACTCATAATTATTGTCAGCCCAGACGGCTCTATATATTCCATTTTCTCCAAGAATCAGTCATGTCTGACCTGCCTGCCTCTTTTCTGTGCCTCCTGCTTTGACTGAAACAGACCTGCAGGACTTACTGTCCATGAATCTGTTGTGGCCTCCTCTCTTTCTAATAGTTCCTTTGTTTGTGAGCCTTTCCACACCTTTGTGGGAACTTGCCAGAGCCCATCAAAACTGGGATGGGAGAACGTCTGCTTCACTGTGTTTAAACTGCTTTTCCTATCCCTGGATGTAGTGGTGGAGTTGGAGCCATTATCATAGGCTGGATGGCCATCTGTCGGGAATGCTTTGATTCCAACCCCCATTCCTGCAGGGCTGGGGGTTGGAATAGATGGCCCTTGGGGTCTCCTCCAACTCTATGATTCTATGATTCTAAGAGGCCTATTTTCCTTAATATGTAGCAATGTCCCCTTCCTAACATTTTATAAAAGAGGGCCTAGAGCAATTTGAGTTGCCCCCTTCCCCTAAGTGTAGTCTAAATCACTGTCCATGTTGAGTGTGCTGTTGCCTATATCAGAGAGCAGACATCAGGGTTGCTGATCACTTTGTGTTTTGCTGGCCAGCCCCAAGGTTCACCAACTGAAGCCAGGTGCAACAGACACAGAAAGACTGGGAATTAAAAGAGCATAGTGCCCTTGAACATCTGGTGTACACCAGGACTAGACTGAGGTTATGTTTCCTCAACACAAAAGTTCAATCTGGTTACTTCAAGCTATTTCCATTTCAGTGAGGTGCTTTAGGGAAAGGGTGTTGTTCTGTTGTTACTGCTGCTGCTCTTGCTAAGAGTATTGGGAGTCCAACATCCTTGCTGATTCACAAATTATTCATCAAGTATATCCTGACTACTTTTTGCCTGCCCCAGCCTGTATTCCTATAATTCTATGCAAAGTGTATTATTTTAGAGAGGAATTGACATCCTACTGAAGCAATTATACCTTTTTTAAAAAAAAATCAAAAGTTCTTCAAAAGATCTGAATACCACCCTCCCAAGACACAAAATTAAATTTGGGGGCCACAGGATTCCCACTCCTGCCCAAAGCCTTACTCACATATAGCTACGCATGACTAGCTGGGGCTGGCCAGCATTTAAATGTGGTGTGCACCCTTCATACACTCTCTGTCCCAGTTAGTCAACTAAATGAACAATAGAAGCTGTTTGGCAGTGGAATGCGCTGCCTTGGACTGTGGTGGAGTCTCCTTCTCAGGAGGTTTTTAAACAGAGGCTTGGATGGCCATCTGTCGGGAGTGTTTTGATTGGGTATTCCTACATGGCAGGGGGTTGGACTAGATGGCCCTTATGGTCTCTTCCAACTCTATGATTCTATGAAATCCATCTTGAAGAGGGCAGGGGAACATCAACCAGCAACCTCCTCAATTAGGCTATGATATCTCTACTCTGGGTTGGTTTTGTTATTTCTAAACAAGGTTCTAGTGCTCATGTTCACCAGAGGAGAGGGATTTCAAGTATGCTACCCTTCTTGGAGGATTTGGCAGCTGGACATCACAGAGTCACACACTCCATTCCCCAGTAATTGGGACTAAACCTCTGGAGCAGCACTAGAAGGTGGGGGACACAGTTGGGGGTGAGAAATGAGAACAGGAGAAGGGGTAGAGACACAGAAGGCTTCTTGAAGAGGCTCCACAGACTGAATGTCAATCTTGGGACTTCCTTCTCATGGACAAGACCCCTTATTTGTGCAGCTGGCAGACAGGAGATAGGCCCACTTTTATCACAGGCTGCAAACCCCAGCAGCAATTCAGGCAGACAGCAAAGGGAGTACAGCCTACTCAACTTCTCTCTACTGACAGATCATGGTCAGTCTGCTAAAAGCTCATGTAACACCTTTTGGACCCAGGATGTTTTGCAGTAGCACTGTCACAACCCACCACCATCTCAGTTCTTTTTTTACAATCAAAAGGGCAGCCCAAGAAAGGCAGGTGTGAGATTATAAAGGCTGTTTCAGTTTAAAGATCTTGAAAAGCCTTGCAGTCCTGGAGTCACTCTCCCCAGTCCCTGCCTTATTCCTGGAAACTCCTTCCCAAAAAACCTGAATGAAGACACTCCCATCTCTCTCTCTCTCTCTCTCTCTCTCTCACACACACACACACACACACAGAGAGAGAGAGAGAGAGAGAGAGAGAGAGAGAGAGAGAGAGAGAGAGAGAGACCTTAGTCTCTAAGTAAACACAGCCACCTGCCTTTATTTTGTTAAACCTCACCACTCCCTCCTTTCCCAACATGTTCCTGTCTTGGGGAAAGAGCCCATCCTTCTCCCTTCTCTACTATGTCTCTTTTTCAAAACATTGATCTGCAAAGCATCAGGGACGTTGATAGTGTGGTATTTTAAAAAATGAACTAGAAGGCCCAAGGAATTGCAGAGAATAAGGGTGAAGAAGTATACAGCCAACATGTAGTACTCAGACTTTGCTCATAGACCTTTTACAGCAACCGGAAGCTGCCAGTGCATTCTAGAGGCTAAGCACCACCACTGGCTGTGAACCTCAGTCACTTCTGCACTCGTACAAAGGTTATGGACATGTCATAGAATCTATGTCAGGTTGGTATTTTTCTCCCTCTCAAAGATGACCAGTTTCAAGCAGTTCACAAGTAGCTAATCCCATTTTTGATGACAACAAGACTAAAAACTACAGTTCCCCAGAGTGTTTGCTCCATCCCCTTCAGCCAATGTCCAGACAATTGTAATATCTAGCCACAGAAAACAGTGAGAGGAGTTATGAGTTAGATGAAAAGGCTAACAGAGGCAGGTGGAAGAGAAAGCAACATAATATTGCCCCCCACAAATGGGTCCACTATGCAGAAACATCCCGTCTCAGATAAAAACTGCCTAACTAATACTAAAGAATAGCCTTCAAACGACAATAGCCTTCCCCCATCACCTCCCCTCAGTCTCCGTGGGCCCACTGGCTGGGGATGTCAGGGTTGTAGTCCAACACATCTGAAAGATGCCAGTTTAGAGGAGACTACTGAAGAGCTTTGTGGCCTCTCTCAGCTAGGTCGGAAACCATTCCGCTATGCAAGAGTATTTGGCTATTAATTGAGGCTTGCCTTCACTTGGCCCGCATTGCCAAACTGCCTGCAGTGACTTTGTTATGTGGGCAAAGCTGACTGGCAAATCAGTACTGTGACTTCACTGTGTTACATGGGGAGGAAATTACTCAGGTAATTAATCCAGGAAGGGGGGGAAGAATGGTGCCAAACCAATAATGGCGGAGAAGGGAAACGGAGGGGAGAGTTGCTGCTGTATTTAGTTTCTCAATAAACATTCCTGTGCTTCCAGAATGGCTAATTTTTGCCACAAAATCAAAACTGGAGGACAAACTAACTTACACTCCATCAGTCTCAAAACGGTTGCACACCCTGCCACAAAAAAGACAGTTTATTCAACAATGGGAGCTGATCAACGCTGGGTGATTTATCAACCATTCATGGCTGGTTTTGTTCTCAGAAAACTGAGGTTAGCAAATGATGCTCAACAGATTCAGGAATGCCATTCAGTCTCTGAGTCCAAATAAGTCTGATATTTCCCCAGCCCTGGGGCACAGGACCATAGAATCATAAAGTTGGAAGAGACCCCAAGAGCCACATAGTCCAACCACCTCCCATGCAAGAATACCGAATCAAAGCACTCCTGACAGATGGCCATCCAGCCTCTGTTTAAAAACCTCCAAAGAAGGAGACTCCACCACACTCCGAGGTATTGCATTCCACTGCTGAACAGCTCTTACTATCAGTAAGTTCTTCCTATTGTTTAGGTAGAATGTTTAATGTTTAGGTTTAAGAGGCGATATGATAGCCCTGTTTAAGTATTTGAAGGGGTGTCACGTTGAGGGTGGAGCAGGCTTGTTTTCCGCGACTCCAGAGACTGGAACACAGAACAATGGGTGCAAGCTCCAGGAACAGAGATTCCAATTCAACATTAGGAGGAACTTTTTGACAGTAAGAGCTGTTCAGCACTGGAACACACTCCCTCGGAGCGTGGTGGGGTCTCCTTCCTTGGAGGTCTTTAAACAGAGGCTGGATGGTCATCTGCCGGAGATGCTTTGATCGTGATTTCCTGCATGGCAGGGGGTTGGACTGGATGGCCCTTGTGGTTTCTTCCAACTCTACAATTCTATGAATCTCTTTTCCTATAGTTTGAGTCCATTGCTCTGTGTCCTAGTCTATGGAGCAGCAGAAAACAAACTTGCTCCATCCTCAGTATGACACCCCTTCAAATATTTAAACATGGCCATCATGTCACCTCTTAGCCTTCTCTTCTCCAGGCTAAACATATCCAGCTCCCTAAGCCACTTCTCACAGGGCATGGGCTTCCAGACCTCCCACCATGTTGGTTGTAGAAAAACCACAAATATCTCTAGCCACCACCACACAGCATTTTTGACACAACCAAAAGGTATGATCCTCAGATTCAATCTCCTGTGGATGCCTTTGAAACTGCGAGTTTCCTTCGCAAGGCAGAAGTGAGTGGCTGGCAGGGCTTGCCACTGCTACCTCTACGGCTGCCCTATGCCATTTTTAACAGGGACTTACAAGCCTCGCTGAGCATTTGCGGTCTCTCTGTCTCACGAGGCTTGCAGTTCCAATTAAAAATGTCATGGGGCAGCTGCAGAGGAAGAAGCAAATAATCCACAAATAATCAAATTCACAAATGTGGTGGGCCAGCTATATACTATATGCACTAGGTTGCATTCTCTGTTTTACATGTTGGGTTGACCTGAACAAAAAACATCCTGGGGCACTAAGTAGTTTTCAAAAACACCACTAAGTCTCATATCATCAAACTACACATAATATTGACTAGGAAACATGGTGGATGGTCAAGAGTCGAAGTGGGCATGAGGGGACCTCCCCAAGGGTGCACGAAGAACAGCGCAGGGACAATAAGCCCCCAGTGATCTTGAACCAGGGCCCAGGGACATAAGGCTCCAAGCACTTTCCATTCTTGGCCTCCCAAGGTAACAGATCTGCTGAAAAAGCTGTAGCTGAAACTCTGCTCTCCAGAAGACCTATACAGGGGGTATGATAGGCTGACTCAGCACCTGGCCAGGTGACCCAGGGAGCCAAGGCATCTCCACCTGGCTGGCTTTATGCAACCTCAACTACACCTGGGTTTGTGTTCTTCTACCTGGGCAACTGGTTTCCTGATGAGAAGGCCCTGATAAGCTTCTATCCACCCCCACTGTAGCTGCTTTGGACTGTCTGCTTGCCTTAAACTATGACACTTGTCATTGCCTCATTCTCCCACATTTGGTCGATAGTTTCCTCCTTGCTGGTCTTGTTTACTTACAGGTATTTACAGTCCATTTTGATCTGAAGATTTCAAAGTGATGCACAGCAGTAATAAAATCTACAGTATATACAATGCAAAATTTTGTATTGCCATGTTTACATTGACCATGCAATAAACGATAGGTTGGGCTACACAGGAAAGGCTTGCAAAAAAAGGGCGGGGAGGGAAGGTAAGGTTAAGTTTTCAACATGCATCTGAAAATAAAGATTATTGGAGCATGTCAAAATTCAGAAAGATGAGTATTCCACACAGTGGATGTCACAATGCTAGATGCCCTGCTCCAAATACTTGCCAAGTGGACCTCTGGTATGTGCGGCACCACCGGGAGGGCCTCTCCAGATGACCACAAGGACCAAATGGGTCTACAAGGGAGAAGGCAGTCTCTCAGGCAACCAGTTCCCAAGTCATTGAGCCCTTTTTGAAGTAACAGCAAACTCTTATCAGAATTCCCTCATCAGAACAATCCCCTCATCAGAAATGTTACTTTGTCCCAAAAGGTCACCCCACCACTCAACCACACAGACAAAACATTGTGCAGCAACTTCTGGGCCACTCTTAGGGGCACCCCACATCTTTAGGCCTTAGGTCTGTAATTCCTTGGGACATTTCCCTCAACCCCAAACACTGATAGATTTCATTGACACCAGCCATGCCTCAATCCTCAAACCCACCAACCCACTCAGGGATGAAGGATCCTTAAAATATGGAGCACATGCACCCTGTTCTGCTCTCTTCTGGAGGACAGACATCCCCTCTCTCTCTCTCTCTCTCTGGCTTTTCTTCGCAAACGAAGATTCAGGAAGGACTCATCCCGCGCTTTCTGCAACCGCGCTGATGACTAAAAAGGCCAATCCAAGATAAACAAGGCCAGTTGCAGAAAGCACAGCAGAAGGTCTCCTTAGGTGATGTTTCTGGGTTGTGATTCTTTCTGCATTGTCGTTTCTCTTCAAGACTTGTTCGGCATGAGTTCTCAAATAAGGCTGCAGCATTGTGGATAGTGCGTCTCCATGCCTCCTGATGTGAGCCTAGGGCGGACCACTGTTGGTGATCAATTTGGCCAAGCCTGAGATGTTGTTTCAGGGAATCTTTGTATCGCTTTTTTGGAGCGCCCCTCTTACGCTGACCCGTGGCGAGTTCACCATAGAGTAGTATTTTTGGGAGGCGATGGTCCTCCATCCTAGAAACGTGCCCTGCCCAGCGCAGCTGTGTTCTCAATATCATGGCCTCAATGCTGGTGATCCCTGCTTGCTCAAGGACAGCAACATTTGTCACATAGTCAGTCCAGTGTATTTAGGATTGTGCGTAGACAGCGCTGATGAAAGCGCTTGAGGAGTCGTAGGTGGTGGCAATAGGTGACCCATGTTTCAGATCCATAAAGGAGGATAGACAGTGATTTTTAGGAGTATGCGTATACAGCACTGATAACAAGCACCATCTGCCCGCGTTTGGGATTAGAGTTTTCCTTCTCCTAGGATGGTTGCCATAAGGCTAGAGAGCCCATCCTGCCCTTTGACGCTCTTTGTCAGACCCTTCGGTGTTGACCTGTCTGGCATGGGAGACCCTACTGGTGGCTATTATGCCACCGCCAGCATAGCTCAAAACATCATTAGGGTACACAAGCCTCTCTCCCACGACAAGTGGGCATCAATGGAGAGGAGGACAGTCATTATTAGTCACTAAACTGCACTTTAATTCTTGCAATCTAAGTTGTGTGGTGATATACTGGAACTCTTGTTTCAGGGTGTCACAACTTTATTTATACTGGAGTGAGAATCATCCAGCCCTCCAAATGTTGTTGGGCTTCAACTCCCAGCAGCCCTAGCCAGTACAGCAATGGTGAAGAAAGCTGGAATCTGCAGTCCAACGACACCTGGAAGACCAATCTACACATACATGCACACCATTTTTATTTTCTCTGATGCTTTCCAGCCATTTCCACAGGGGGGAAACCCCAAGCAAACCCCTTTGCACCCTCTGACAAGTTGTCTACACAGCCTTGTTCAACAGGGAAGCACCTTCCTGTTGACCACCAGGTGGCACCCAAGGGTCACAGAAGTCAGCCCCCCTCCCCTAAAAACACGCCTCAGACAAGACCAGGTTTCTTTCACACCTGGACAGAATGGCATTCTAATGGGTGCATCATTCGGAGACCCCTCTTCCTTCATTACATCCCCTAAGGTCACTGGTCACACCATGACAGGGCAGACAGGAAAACACCAGCCACATGTTTCCAACTAGGTTGGGAAAGGGGAAGGAACAGCTCCAGATCAAATAACAGAAAGGCCACTTCTTGCCAAGAACAGTGTTGTTCACAAAGGAGAGCGACTCTAGAGTCTCTCTTTGTTAGCAGGATGGGCTCATCTTCTCAAAGACAATACAATTAAAAGTGAACCAAATGTACAGCAAGGGCATTGCATGGGCACACCTGGACACCACAACAGATTTCATGGGAAGTCTCAGTGGTGTCTTGCCAATGAACCCTACTCAGTGACAATACATGGCAACTGTGTGTGACCTTCTCCACCAGCCCTGTTCCATCGAGGTGGGCAGAAGGAACGTCAAGAACAACTTTACCATGGATGCAAAGTCAACACCAGAAGGCTGAAGACGGGCAAACAAGCTGAGCCACATAGAAGAGGAAAAGAGGCACTGTGTTTCTCCCCTTGTTACAGGAAAACTCTGACCTAAGCAACCAAAGGAGCTCCACCTTTGCTTTGCCCCAGCTGCAACTCATGGGACTGAGGTGCCAAGCTGATGAACATTATGCCAGCTCATCACGTAGCAACACAAAAACTTTTATTCGGAGGGGGTGGGGGTAACACTGAGATAGGCATTGGTCCGTAAACTTAGGGATAGCTGATCCAGATACTCTGGTCTGAACTTGTTAAGCAATTTTTCTCCAAAGTGGCAGGGACCAGTACCATATTTCTGCCCATTGGTTTTCCTGGAAACTCTCCAGAGACAGACAGCTGAAGGCTCATGGACTGGCACCAATCCAGGGACCACGTGACAGTAAGAGCCATTCAGCAGTGGAATGCACTGCCTCAGAGTCTCCTTCTTTGGAGGTTTTTAAATAGAGGTTGGATGGATATCTCTCAGAAATGCTTTGATTGGCAGGGGTTTGGACTAGATGGTCCTTGCGGTCTCTTCCAACTCTATGATTCTATGATTCTACCTCTTAAAGTAGCATACTCTAGATCAGTGGTTCTTAACTGTGGTCTGTGACCCCTGGGGTCCACAATGTGCTCACAGGGGGTTTGCAAAGGCTTGAAGTCTGCTTAGCCCACCTCCTCCCTGCAATGGACTGGCCATGTGATAGGATCCAAGGCAAAAGCAGGCTGGCTGGCTTGGCCTGCGCATTGCCATTCAATCTGTTCCATCCACAAACTTGCCTGACAAAGCAGGAGAAAAGCCTTCCCTCCCCCTCCAGAGGGAAGGTTTAATGAATGGTGTGATTCCATCATCATCAGCATCATCATTAGATATTATTGTTATGATTATTATTAGGGTTTTAAATCTTAAGTCTTAGGAGTCCACAGCAACAAAAGCTATTTAAAGGGGGTCCCTGGTAAAGAAAAGGGTAAGAGCCACTGCTCTACATTATGACTCCCCCTAAACCCCAGCTATCATAGGCAGTGTTAAGATATTATGGAAGCTATAGCACATTTCTAGGATGGAGAACCATCGCCTCCCAAAAATAGTACTCTACGGTAAACTCGCCATGGGTCAACGTAAGGGGGGTGCTCTAAAAAAACGATACAAGGACTCCCTGAAACAACACCTCAGGCTTGGCCAAATTGATCACCAACAATGGTCTGCCCTGGCCTCACATCGGGAGGCATGGAGACACACTATCCACAATGCTGCAGCCTTATTTGAGAACTCACACTGAACAAGTCTTGAAGAGAAACGACAACGCAGAAAGAATCACAACCCGGAAACATCACCCAAGGAGACCTTCTGCTGTGCTTTCTGCAACCGGACTTGTTTATCTCGGATTGGCCTTTTTAGTCATCAACGCGCTTGCAGAAAGCGCAGGATGAGTCCTTCCTGAATCTTTGTTTGCAAAGAAAAGCCAGAGAGAGCCCAAAACCTCTGGGGGATACTACATTGCCGAACCTATATGTAGCCTAATACTATCCCCTGGTAACTGACCCTCTAGGATACAAGCAGAGCTCCTTCCCAGCCATGCTGCCATGTGGACCCTCTTCTGGGTGAGATGCCCAGGTAGGTAGGAAATTAGCTATATTGAAGTTTACCACACAGTGGCTACTACATCATCTCATGCTACACTACACTGGGGTGGAAAAGTGCCAGCCTGTGGGTTGCATGAGGCCTGCAGGGCCCCATTCTGCAGACCTTGAAGCCCTCCTGCCAAAGACCTCAGAGTCCAAAAGAACTTTTGGGAGGATAATGGGGGATCTTCCCCCAAAAAACAACTCCATGTGGCTTTAAAACAATTGAAAAATACAATGGTTTGGCCCCCAGAATCCCTCCAAGACCTCCATATACCTAGAAAAGAAAAAGCCAAAAAGAAGTAAAAAACAATTTCATGTTGGGTGCATCGGTGCAGCCTCTGAGAGGGATGAAGAGTGAAAAATGGCCTTAGCCCCTCCACAGTTGCTTACGCCTGATCTTCATAGTACTGAGGCACCAGAGACTGAAAGCAGAAACTTCTGCATGCTGTGACTGTACTCTGTGAGCATCTTCCCAGAGCCCTCATTCTGCCCCCTTTCACCCGGCAGCCACATACCCAAAGGCAAAATTGCTGTCCTCTCTCCAGTCCACAATGCGGCAGATAAAGAGAGTGTTGGCGTAGTCCTCGGGCCTGGTGGCAAAATCTGGTGGGCAGTCAGCCAAGGCCACGTACGCACGAGGCACTCGGTGGTCCACGGGTGAGAACATAGCGCACTTCTTGAACAGTTCACTGTTGCGATCAGTCAAGAGCCGGATGAAGCCGGTTGCTGCCCTGGAATGCTTCTTCTCCAAGATGTAGACCACCTGAAAGTGCCACAGGAGTCACAATTTAGTGTCTGAAGGCATTTCATACAACTGAGCAAGAAAGCAAAGTTTGGAACACTTTCCTCTTTCACAAAATATATGGGCTCCACGTAAACACTCTAGGTCTTATGCTTAACAAGACATCCATTTTAGTTCTGGTGCAATGGCTGCAGCCTCCTTTCAAGAAGAGTTGGTTCCAAAGCAGGATGTAGCTTGTAGTGGGGGGGAGGTTTAAGAAAAATATTTCTTTATTATTTTAAGTGTTTTAAATTGTTTTCATTCTGGTTTTGTACATGCATTTTAATGGGAACTTCTTGGAGATATCGCTTATGTCAAGCAGTAGGTAAATATTGCAAATTAGCTCACCCAGTGGCAAAGCCAGAATTTATTCATTCATTACATTTATATTCTGCTTATTCTCCAAGGAACTGAAGCTGGCATACATGCTTCTCATTTCACATCCCCACACCAACCCTGTGAGGCAGGTAAAGCAGGGAGACAGAGACAGGACCAACACTACCAAGTAATCTTCGTGGCTGAGTGCGGATTTGAATTTAGATCTCTGCACATTGCTAGTCTGACAATCTAAGCAGAAGGTGTGGAATCTCTGGCCCTCAAGAGGTTGCTGAATTATAACTACCATCATGCATGGCCATTGTTGGAACTAGAGTCCAACATCTGGAGGCCCACAAGTTCCCCATCCTTGTTCTAACCACTGCACTATTGACCTCATGTCTCCCTTAGCAGCTCACAGCTGCAACTCCCATAAAGAAAATTTGGGGATCAGCTGCATTGGGGGGGATGGAAGTGAAAATGTGCCCTCTTTAGTGGCATGGGACTCTACCTTGGCAGTCTTCTGAAGAAACAGATCTGGATCATTCATCTTAGAGGAGTTTTCTTGCTTCTCAGGGCAGGTACTGCAAGCCTCCAGATCCCTCCCTATGGAACACACAGGCATAAAATACACACCCTGCAAATGTTTCAAGATCCTTTCCACACTTCAGCCTTTTCCTGTCACCTTTTGGCAGCCCCAAGGGCCAGTTTTGAGTGCTGGCCCAGACAGAAAGCAGCAAAAACGTTATGTCAGAATCACTGTGGAACAAATAGCAGCATTTGAGTATCCCTCCAGGCCGCAACGGGGAACAGATATATGGTCAACTTCCATTGTGCACATCTGCTAAAATAAAAATAAACCCCAAAATTTACAAGAATATCTACAGCAGCCATAATAAACAAAATGGTGGAAAACACACTCTATTTATTAAATGCAAATTAAAGTGTTTGAATTTCCTGGCATGTCTTACATTGGGGTCACTTCACTTTTCAGATTACATAAATAGTCCCCTTTAAGTACTCCTATTCACTAAAATATTTAATTTCCTTTAAAGAATGTTATGCAAGGTTATAAATGCATATTTAGCCTAGAAACCCAAACTGCACCTTGCAAGGAGATAGTCTTCAACCATGGCCCAGCTGCTATTTTTAAAAGGCTCAGGAAAAGTCATATATGCTCAAAGTTAAGGGAGAAAAGAATCCCCCTCCAGATAACAGCAAGATGTAAGCCAGGAGACCACTAACGTTTGCACAGCGCAGTGGGTTTAAGGATATTTAGCGCAGCAGACAGGCCACTTGAAAACACATACACACACATTTCCATTTTTCAATCAATCTTTTACCTTTAGAGATGGTAAAATTGGAACTGTGAAAACAGGCTATTACAGTCGGCCCTTCATATCCATGGATTCTGCATCCATGGATTCAACCAACCACGGCTTGAAAATTTTCAGGGGGGCGGGATCCAAAAAACAAACCTTGCTGTTTGCCATTTTATATAAGGGATGCCATTTTACTTCACCATTGTATATCATGGGACTTAAGCATCCACAGATTTGGGTACCTCAGGGAGGGACCAAACCCCAGCAATACTAAGGGCCCACTCGAAGTAAAGTTTGCTTTGGGGTGAAAGTTGTTGCTCACCAATTTGGGTACAAATGAAAGGCTACCAGCTTGAACAGAGTCCCTGTACAACTGTATACCAATGATTTGGAGGGAGGGATGTCCTAGCATGTCCAAAAGGGATGATACCAAAAATAAGACAGTTATCCTAGCCCCAGGTTAAAGGGAAAGTAGTTGTCAACTTTTTTTCTGAAAGATGTAAAGCAAATGTCTTCTTAAATAACATGAACCAGGATGCCAAAAACAGCAAAGAGAAGTCCTCACAAGATGGTGGCCTATCTTCCAGTGTGCTCTACTGCTGAAGATCCTGGTGGTCTCTCTCCTGGTCTTGCACTTCTAACTTCCCTTGCCTCTGAATAACTCCTACTGATTTTATATTATAGATCTCCAGAGATTTACTATCCAGGCGCGTCACTCAGACAAAACTCTTCTGCTCTGGCAGGAGCTCTGTGTCACGCCTTTCAGTGGTTTTCTCGAAACAATGAACAATTCTACTGGCCAAATTGTGAAATTTGCACTCACAACTCTGTATTCAAAACTCAAGACCCTAAACCTATGAGCCTCATCTCCAAGCTAATGCTAGTAGATTAATGAAAGAAATCTGAAGGTGGGAGGACTACAGCATCCAAGAGCATTTGTAAATCAGCTATCCATGATGAGCTCAGACTTCAGTTCACCTTGGTACTTCCTGTTAGTAAGATTCACACAGCCAACCACTACAAATATTATAGCAATAAGCACTGTGGTGCATGCTGAATTTCATCATGCGCTTTAATCAGCGCTGTATATGCACAATCCTAAATATACACTGGACTGACTATGTGACAAATGTTGCTGTCCTTGAGCAAGCAGGGATCACCAGCATTAAGGCCATGATATTGAGAACACAGCTGCGCTGGGGAGAGCACATTTCTAGGATGGAGGACCATCGCCTCCCAAAAATAGTACTCTACGGTGAACTTGGCATGGGTCAGCGTAAGAGGGGCGCTCCAAAAAAGCAATACAAGGATTCCCTGAAACAACATCTCAGGCTTGGCCAAATTGATCACCAACAGTGGTCCGCCCTGGCCTCACATCGGGAGGCGTGGAGACGCACTATCCACAATGCTGCAGCTTTATTTGAGAACTCATGCCGAACAAGTCTTGAAGAGAAACAACAATTCAGAAAGAATCACAACCCAGAAACATCACCCAAGGAGACCTTCTGCTGTGCTTTCTGCAACCGGACTTGTTTATCTCGGATTAGCCTCTTTAGTCATCAGTGTGCTTGCAGAAAACGCAGGATGAGTCCTTCCTGAATCTTCGTTTGCGAAGAAAAGCCAGAGAGAAAGTGAGAGCGAGAGCATGCTGAATTATTTCCACAACCAAAAGAAGTTGCAGAGATGTGTACGTACGTTCTCAGTTGCACAGATGTATATACATGTATACTTTCCATGCATGATACAAGAAGCACAACTTTATGTATGTATGTATGTATGTATGTATTGTTTTCTGCCGCTCCAGGGACTAGAACACGGAGCAATGGATGCAAGCTCCAGGAACAGAGATTCCAATTCAACATTAGGAGGAACTTTCTGACAGTAAGAGCTGTTCGGCAGTGGAACACACTCCCTCGGAGCGTGGTGGGGTCTCCTTCCTTGGAGGTCTTTAAACAGAGGCTGGATGGCCATCTGTCGGGGATGCTTTGATCGTGATTTCCTGCATGGTAGGGGGTTGGACTGGATGGCCCTTGTGGTCCTCTTCCAACTCTACAATTCTATTATTCTATGTATGTATATCCTGCCCTCTATCCAGAGATCTCAGGATGGCACAGAATAAAGCCAATCTGACATATTTAAAACAGTGTAAATAATAAAAATGATTTTTAAAGGTGAAAAGCATATTAAACAATTTAAAAAGCTAAAAGGATTACCGGTAACTGTTAAAATAGTTTTAAAAATTATTGTTAAGTGTTGAAATCAGGGTAATAATAATAATAATAATAATAAAATTTTATTTCTATCCCGCCCCTCTGCAACGCAATCGGGGTGGCTTACAATATAAAACTCCATAGACACAGTACCCTAGCCCACCCACCCCTTAAAATAATATTAAATTATTAAAGATTTAAAACATACAGTAATTAAAATATATAAATTAGAAAGAAAAAAATTAAAGCATACAATAGTTAAAAAATCTAATTGCAGCTCAGAAGGACAGCTGAGTCTTGGGCCGGGATAGTTATTCAGGAAAGGCCTGCTGGAAAAGATCCATCTTGACAGCTTTTTTAAAGCTGTCTAAGGTGGTAATAAGACGGATCTCGTCCGGCAGGCCATTCCATAATCTGGGAGCGGCAGCAGAGAAGGCCCTCTGGGAGGTCACCGACAGCCTTGTTTTCATAGGCTGTAACAGATTCCTCCCAGAGGACCGAAGTGCGCGGGGAGGGTCGTACGGAAGGAGGCGGTCCCAGAGATAAGTTGGACCCAAGCCATGTAGGGCTTTAAAGGTTATAACCAACAACTTGTACTGTGCCCGGAAACTAATAGGCAGCCAGTAAATACAGTTGCTTTCATTACATAAACTGCACACGAAGTGCCAAGAGCACCTTGAACCCAGGACTCCAGTAGTGGGCTTAGAAATGTGTTAAGAAGATGAAACTTCTGGCTTGAACCCCATAGTGCCTCTATGATGGATGGCCAGCAAGGGTATTGCAGCTTTCATATTAATAGGGTCAGGTGACCGGAGGAACCACTGGGAACTGTTTTGGCATACGTAAACATTGTCTTGCACTTGGCTCTTCAGCTTATTGCTCTGTGCATGCAGATTTCCTAGTGAATGCACTGGGCCTGAATAACCACTAGCAAAATATCAATTTTGCCCATCCATCTGACCTGAAACATTTCAGCCCTGGTGACTGCATAGAGTTGTCCTTAGCTCCAGGGTAGAAAGAGAACTGCTATCAACCTATATGTTCATTTAGGCATCAGCTGGAAGTCTTGCAATTGCTAAGGCAGCCGTAACAAAGTCCCTGAGTAATAAAACAGTTCTATTCAATTACTGCAAGGGGCAGCAGGAATCCAAAGCGTTCTAGGCTTATACTCTGTCCAAATGTCCTCTTTCCAAGAAATTTAGGCTAATTATTTTAGAAAAATCAATGTGTATAGAGCCATTGTACTGTCTATTCTCCTTTACGGGTTTGAAACATGGGTCACCTATCGCCACCACTTACGACTCCTCGAACGCTTTCATCAGAACTGTATACGCATAATCCTAAATATACACAGGACTATGTGACGAATGTTGCTGTCCTTGAGCAAGCAGGGATCACCAGCATTGAGGCCATGATATTGAGAACACAGCTGCGCTGGGCAGGGCACGTTTCTAGAATGGAGGACCATCGCCTACCAAAAATAGTACTCTATGGTGAACTCACCACGGGTCAGCATAAGAGGGGCGCTCCAAAAAAGCGATACAAGGACTCCTTGAAACAACATCTCAGGCTCAGCCAAATTGATCAGTCATTTGCTCGCTTGCAGAAAGCATGGGATGAATCCTTCCTGAATCTTCATTTGCGAAGAAAAGCCAGAGAGATTTTAGAAAAGTTGGGGGAGGGAGCCATCTTCTCTGCTTCACCATCCACCATTAAAAAATTCAGATAAGTTTTAAAAAGAGTTGCACCTTTTTCCCCACTTGGATCACAAATCTATACCATGGAACTGAACTGACTCTTCCCTTCCCATGCCCTTCAAATTTATTTCCTAGCTATCTTTTAATTTGTTTTCTCCCTGCATTATTTATTCTCTTGTGAAAGCAAGAAGCCCAGAAGAACTAGAACACCCATCTCAAGTTATTAAAAACGCCAGCAGCAGCAGCAGCAGCACTAATACTATCATCTGCATTTAATACCTCTGCTCCTTCCTTCACCAATACCTATCAGTAAAATTGTAGTTATAACGTCATTAAGAAAGGATGCTCTCCTTTTGAGCAACAGTACTATATCAAGTTGTGAATATACAGACTGGTCTTAGCCTCACTTTAAGAACTTTGTTGTTGTTATTTGTCATCAAATTGGCTTTAATATATGGCTACCCTATGAAAGAACACATTAAGAAAACAAAAATAATGACCATGGATGAGTTACATAAATTCAAAATAGACAATGATGAAATTGAAGTAGTGAAAGGCTTCCCACTTCTTGGATCAATCACAGACCAGAGCGGAGATTGTAATAATAATAATAATAATAATAAAATTTATTTACATCCCGCCCCTCTGCGAACAATCGGGGTGGCTTACAACAGTAAAATAATACATAATATAAAACAACTCAAAATCCCTTCCCCCCTTAAAACATTATTAAATCAATACAAATTAAAATCAACATATAATACAATTGTTATTAAAAACCCTTCCTAGCAAGCAGCAACAGTTAGGAGCTCCAGAATCAACTTCCAAAGGGGGTTCCTGAGGCCAGGATTAGCTATTCCGGAAAAGCCTGCCTGAAGAGATCCGTCTTGACAGCCTTTTTAAAGCTGTCTAACGATGTCAATAGGCGGATCTCATCCGGCAGGCCGTTCCACAATTTGGGGGCGACAGCCGAGAAAGCCCTCTGGGAGGTGGTCGCAAACCTAGATCTTTGTGGCTGCAACAAATTCCTCCCAGAGGACCGGAGAGTGCGGGGAGGATTATAATTGTAGCCATTAAATCAGAAAAAGACTAGGACTGGGTAGAGCAGCTATTAACTAGACAAGATCCTAAAATGCCAAGATCTAACACTGAGCATTAAAGTCAGGATCGTTCAAGCCATTGTCTTTCCCATCACCACATATGGATGTGAGAGCTGGATAGTGAAGAAAGCTGATAGAAGGAGAAATGGTGTGTTGGATAAGAGTGCTGAGGATACTGTGAACAACCAAAAAGACAAACAGTTGGATCTTGGAATATATCAAGCCAAAGCTCTCACTAGAAGCCAAGATGACTAAAAATTGAGGCTGTCACACTTCGGTCACATCATGAGAAGACACGGCTCACTGCAAAAGTCAATAATGCTAGGAAAGGTGGAGGGAAAAAGAAAGGAAGACTGTACACCAGATGGATATACTCAATCAGAGAGACCATGGGCCTGAACATGCAAGACCTGAGCAGGGCGGTGGCAGACAGAGGATCTTGGAGATGTCTCATTCATGGGGTTGCCATGAGTCGGAGTTGACTCAAAGGCAATTAATAACAATAGCAACCCTATTAAAGAAAGACCTCCAATAGCCCTGGTCATCGGCAGCCCTGTTCAGTTCTTGTAAATTCAGAACAACCATGGCTGCTTTGGTCTTGTCTAAACAGTCAAAATAATCCTCATGGACTTTGCTGGGAATACGATCTGTCTTAATGGGAACCCGCATCGACGCATCATATTCAGAAGGGGGGCAGCAAAAAGCTACACCCAGAGAGCTTTTGCGGCTTTTCCTAGAGTTTTAAAAAGCTCCGTAAGGAATGCGCATTCCTGCTCATTAAGCCAATCACGTTCACGTAGCTGCACTTTCCTATATGAGAGGAAGCACAACCTGATTGGCCAGGTGAGCATGGGGGTGGGGCTTGCTAACAGGGCAAGTGCCCACTGCCGCCATGTTGAATTTTCACCTTAGTGAGTGATCACTATGGCGATAAAATGGCAATTTCTATTATCCTTTTCTCTCTTTTTTGTAAACATGAAATCGCTTGTGCGCGCCATGGTAAAAGGGTTTTTTTAAAAAAAATTGGCAGCAGCAGATCTTTAAAAGCGAGTAATTCACTCACAGTTGCCATCTTGGCTAGGGGCCATGCAAAGTTTATGGGGGCAGTAAAACTGTTAAGACAAGTCACAGCTGCTATTACTGCTGAGCAATCCGTTTTTTCCCCCCTCGTATAGACGACCCCTTAGATTGAATCCATCCACCTGCAGTCTTCCTATTTTCCTGTCTTCCACATTACCAAACAATATTGTCTTTTCCAATGAATCATGTCATCTCATGGTATATCCAAAGTATGATCACCTCAATTTAGCCATTTTGGCTTCTAGGGAGAGTTCAGGCTTGACGTGCTCTTGGACACACTGATTTGTCTTGGTGGTGGTACCTACAGCTCTCCTCCAGCAAATCCCAAAACAAATGAAATCAGGACATTTTTTAAACCTCATTCAGATGTTTCAAATTAGCTTCCTTCCACCTGGTGCCCTCCAAATGTACTGGACTATAATATCCTTGCTCCCCAGCCAGCGGGGTCAATAGCTGGGGATAATGAGAGCTAGTGTCTTAATACATAAGGTGGACATACCCAAGAGACAGTCCTGGCTGTTAAAAAATAATATTGCGACACAGGAGGCATATTTTTTTGTTAAACTGCAACAGCTGAGATGATGATCAGCCTCATACAAGAAGGTGAGAGGGCAGAAGGGGAAGAAACCTGATCAGGTACTTTTTGAGGAACTGCTGTGGAGTTTGCTTACTGAAAAGCACCTGGTCTGACTTAAGTACTTTTCTGGAAAAAGCACACACTGAGACAGACCCAGCGGGACAGCCCTGTCTGTTTGTTCACATGCCTCTCTTGTTCACATGCTATGTTGTCGGAACACGTCTCCTTTTACCTCCAATGAAAAGAGCAGGTGAAGAGAACTGTCGTCTTTCCTCCTCACCTTGCTCTGACACTTTGGGATCTTTTCTTTCTACCCGACTGTCATGCTAGACATGAGCCTCATTGACGAGAAAGCTGCCTGAAGCCACTGAAGTGGGGAGGCTAACAGGTTTTGCTCTCCTCACCACCCAGGCCCCCACTTTTAATATGAAAATTAGATTTTGCCCTCCCCTCTTTGGATGTGAGTGACAACCATGGCTGCCCTGGATATGTCCCTTTGGGCCCTCAGAGAACTGCAGGGTGGAGTCATTGCCTCAACGTCATAAAGACACAGACCATCACGCTTCTTTGGTGGCTTTTATTCCGGCAACTAAATGTTTTCAACAGACTTGGGCCATACTGTTAAAAATCTGGCTGCTCATCAAGGCCTTTGGGCCTCATTAATTCATCCCAAATACTGGTATATATCGTTTTGAATCCTGGGATTTGTAGTTTCATGAGGTCTTTAGCCTTCTCTGCCAAAGAGTGCTGCTGCCTCACTAAACTAAAAATCCCAGGATTCCACAGGGAGGAGCCATGGCAAATAGTCCAGTTTTAAACTGGATAATTTGTATAGTGTAGATTTGGCTCGCAGCCAGGGAACCTGTGGCCTTCTAGCTGTTTGTTCAACAACAACTCCCAGAATCCCCTGCGGCTGGTCATGCTAACTGGCTTAAAAGAACTGGAGGGCTACACATTTACGATCCCTATACTAGAAGCTGTAGACAGGTAATACATCTGTCGATTGTTACAGCCTTGTGCTAGCAAGCTAGCTACTGTTGGGAGAGAGAAAGCTGAGCTAGATAGATCGCTGGGATGTTCTTATACAGAGGAACCAAATTTGTATTCATTGGAACCCCAGCCCAATGGAGCCTGGCAGCCCATAAAAAGATAGTCACGTCTCTCACACACACACACACACACACACAATGACAGCAACCCTGCAGAAAGAGTTTGGAGTGGGACTGATTTGGGCAAGCAAACGGAGAGTAGAGAAAGCCAGGAGAAATCCTGGACAGCTCAGCTAAGAGGTAATGTGTGGGGAGGAGGCAGGGAGGGCATTTGCCAAACCAGAAATAAACTGTGCTGAACCTTTGCTGTCGTGGTTATCCGGTGACCATTCAATATTTCCACCCTGGGCAGCGCTGTGTTTGCAGTGGGAGATTTACTATGTTAGCTTGGGCAGGGCTTGCTAAGCTTATCTTACAGTGCAAACACCCTCCAGCAGCTCTGTCCCAGCGAAATGGTGCTTTAATCTCCTTGTTTCCCTTTCGGGTGGTTACCTGACAAAACCAAAAATTGTTATAGCTTTGCTGAAAAGAAAATTAGGCACTAATGGCAAGAAACCTCTCCAATTAGTTCTGTTATTACCAGCAAATTAGATCCAGCAATTGCAGCGTTAGCACCTCTCCAAGGCAGCAGCTTGAACCATGCTAAGGCCTAGCAGCTCTGTTCAGCCAGCCAGCCCTTCACTTGGTCTAAGGTAGCTTTTTTTTTTTTAAGTTCTTGAAAGTTCCTTACACAAATTAGATTAAGCAGGACATCTGATGTGGCCAAAGCAGACCCTTAAAGCCATCAGATTAAAACATGTATTAGCCATGACAGATCCAACGTTATTTTTTCCAGGCTTGCTGCGGCCACTGTGGAAATCTCCAGCCCTCTCCAAAAGGAGTACAATTAAACATAAGCACTTGCAAGTAAAAACGTATTGTGTTTTCTCATCTTTAAATAATAAAACTGAAATAAATTAGCAAACCAAGGTGGTTAGGGAGGGAAATTCCTACACAGGATGGAAATGACACCAGAGAGGAGATCCTCATCATTCCAATTACACAAGGCTGGCAAGAGCAAACGATTTTTCCATTTGCAAATGAACCCAGGAGGCTTCCTGGTGCCAAATCTGGTGCTTGCAAATGCCCCGGGAGTACCAAACCTCACCCAGAACCAAAATAAGAGCTAGAAGCAGAGCTGCATGTGGACTTGGTCCTCCTGCAAACTCACTAAAGTCAGCAGGTAACAGAGAGGTGGGTAAAACAATGAGGGTGGCTCGGGAAAGGGTGAACATCCCATTCTTTCCTTCCCATACGGCTGTCACTGTCTTCTCCTCCGGCATCAACTTCTAGGTCTTCTTAAATAGCCAATGATGCCATTGGTGTCAGAGCTTGTAAAAGTTACTTTTTTGCCTGCAGCTCCCATAATCCCCTCCCAGCAACATGGCCAATGGCTACAATTATGATAGTAAGTTGTAATCTAAAACAAGTACATTTTCCAAGCTCTGACTAATGGAGAAGGAAAAAAAACCCAAAGCCGTGTGAGCTGACAGTCATATTCTGGGCTTTAGAAGGCCCAAGTGCATGTACTGTAAGATGCTGACCACATTTATCAGCCACAGAAAAGGGGAAGAGGGCATTGTGAGCAACAGTGAGGAGAGGGTATGGGGAAGTGGGGATGGGATGCGTGAGTAGCCATCTATCCAAAACCTATTTGCATCTCTGGGTCAGGAGGCCACCATTTTTGTGCCCGGCTTGTAATTACTCACAATTTAGCAGTTTAATAGCAACTGCTATTAAAACCACAACTCTGGGTCGGGCTGGGCTTGATCCAACAAGATAGTCCTTAAGTTATTGGACCAAGACGTTTTTCTTCTCTCATTGCAACAGAACCCTAGGGGCTTGTCTAGACGAGAAGAAATAATGCCCACAACTGCACATTATAGCAACTTCACAGCAGCATCCTTCTGTTTCTACAGTCTTTCCACAAAAATGATAGGCTGTGAAACTGTCCATGCTTGACATTCATACACCCGTGAATCAAGATGGTGGCCATGTTATGTGCTCCCACCATTGCAGAGTTGTTTGTTTGCCATGGGGGAGACACTTGGAGTGGGAAGGTGAAGGGAACCTGGCAGCCACCATGAGGAACAGGAAGAGAGAGAGAGCCACCAGCCCTTCACCCATCCCAGCAGTGGTGGCGATGGCCAAATCTGGCTGCAATTAAAGGGATGGGAGGACCTGTCTGGCCAGCCGCTGGTTGTGGAGAAGGAAGAAGAGGGCAGCTCGTCAATGCTCCAGCTTCATCTTGCCTTCCTGGGCTGGGCTGTTCCTTCTCTCATGCCTGTCCCATGCCCTCCAAAGCCCGCGGGCATCAAGTTCTGTGAAAGGCATGAGGGAAGGAGCAGCCCAGCCCAGAAAGGTGAGATGAAGTTGGAATGGTGAAGAGCCACCCTCCTCTTCCTTCTCTGCAACCAGTGGCTGGCCAGGTGGCTCCTCCCATCCCTATAATTGCAGCTGGATTCAGACATGCTGCCGCTTGGGATGGATGAAGGACTGGTGGCTTGGTCTCTCGTCCTGTTCCTCATGGTGCTTGCCGTCCTCATCATCTCCGGGGACTGCCAGGGTCCCTTCGATGTGAAGAATTGTCCTCTATACTATACGGTTCAATGGGTAATGGGAAGGGGGGCAAAAAAGTGCATGATCACTAGCATGAAAAGTGTTTCCAGGCACTTGACAGCAATGTCCAACCAATAAGATCTCCAGTCCCACCCTCTTTGGACTACACAGCAAATTGAATTGGTTGTCCCAACAAGCAGGAATGTTTTTTTTTAAACTTTGGGAAAAGCTACAAAAGGCTTTTCCTGCATAGTATATGGCATTTTTGGCCCACCTCCTTCTGAATATGGCAAACTGCTGCAGGATCCCACTTGGACAGAAGGTATTCTCTTTGGATTCTATGAGGAATATTTTTACTGTTTAGACAAGCCCAAGGTCTTACAATAAAGCAGAATGCTGAGAGATTCAGGACAGGTGACAGGAAGTATAGTCAGGCCCCCATATCCATGGAACCAATATCCATGGTTTCAGTTATCTGTGGGACACATACCATAGAATCATCCTAAAAGATGCGTAGAGAGACATTCTGTCTAGACATCTGCCAGGTCCTCCAATGCAACTCTATGGTACATTTTTACCGGAAGTCCATTATTTTACTAGAGTTCGCTGTTATCCGAGTTTCCAGTATCCACGGTAAGTCCGGGAACTGAATCCCTGTGGATACAGGGGTCCAACTGAAGCTCTTGACATGACACATAGGACAGGAGAAGTGGTGGAATTCACTTCCACAAGATGTAGTGTCAGCTGCCAGTTTGGACAGCTCTAAAAGGAGGACTGGACAAACTCACAAAGGGTAAGAGTGCCAATGTCTACTAGTCATAAATGATAATATATTACATTACCGTCAGTATCCAAGGTGGTTTTGCTCTCAGCCTGAATTACTGGGGAACATGAGAGAGGGAGTACTATTGCATTCATGTTCTGCTTGATGGTCTCCTGTGGCCATCTACTTGGTCCAGTGGGGAAAACAGAACGCTGGATTCAGACAGATCTTTCGTCTGTTTCAGCAGGGTTATTCTGATGTTTTGGCTTGAGGAAATCCTGGCCCAAATCGTTTGCTAATTGGGTTTGTTGTGCCTGCAGTGCTCTTCCACAACCAGCGGTCCTGAAGGTACAATGAGCCTGCTCTGCTAATGCCCTGCAGCATCCGAGATCACCTTAGTTTTATTTCCAAGCAGAAGACTAAGCTCAGATTTCTAAGCTTCTCTTTAAGACAATCAGATTCCTCCTCCGGGGACACATTCCATGTCTCATCAATCCTCTGGCAAGACTGGACTTTCCAGCTACACCACTATTATAGGGCCAAAGATCTGCAAGCACGCTGCAAGACTGGCAAGCAGGATGTGGAATGTCCCATTCCAGAGCCTGAAAGCACTGAATGAACATGTCTAACCACACCATCATTTTACCTGGAACTGTGGAAGTATTTCTCAATAAAAGGTTTATTTCACCCTCCCTGGAAACACCTGCCTGCCCTATAGATTACAACACAGGACCTTTCCCTGGGCATGTATGCACACGTATCCGCATGAGGGGCAGGGGGAGAAGAGGTGCCCAGATAGCCTAAACAGTGTATACCAAGACAGTTCAGAACACCTTTAGAAAGCTCTTGAATGGTAATTCTCCTAATGGTGTTTGCTTCCATTGCTTTCTTGAAGAAATTCCTTCTTCCTGAATCTACAACACTCATGCAGCTAAAGAGAGAAAGGAGAGGCTACAGGATGAGGGAGCCCAAGGTGAAAGCACATACACAAAAGTGGATAAATACTGCTAGGCTAGGGGACCCAAACAAGAGGTCAGTCTCAGGACTGGGACAAATCCAGGCACTAGAGTGAGCTTTAACAAGAAGTATCTGTTCAGTCCTTACCAAACAGTAGGAACCAGACCAGGTGCTGCTCCTTTCCAATCTCCATCTGCATATAATTTTTTAAAACCCAATTTTTGATCCAGAGCAAAAGGTTCATTGAGTAAAGCTATTATAGGGAAGGATGGGCAAAATGTGGCACTCCAAATGTTGCTGGACTCCAACTCCCAGCATTCCTCATCTTTGGGTATGTTGGCTAGGGCTCAAGAAACTTGCAGCATTACAAAATCTGGAAGGCTGTGTGATGTTCTGAGCTTTAGTAAAGAGATGCTGCTGTGCTTATTAGCAAAATTAAGGTAAAGTATGGCGATGTATGTGATGTACAGTATATGTAATATGGTAAGTGACCTGCCTTGAATCCCATTTTTGGGACAAAGGTGGGATATAAAATCAATAATTAACAAATAAAAATAAAATTGGAAGAGGGGGTGGAATATTGTGGGTGACTGGTGATTGGCTGAGTGTTTGAATGAGATTTTTAAAAGCCTGATACGTTTAAAAATTAGTGAGAGATATGAGTCAGATAGAGATATGAATTAGTTAGGGTCAGTTAGAGTTGATTAGAAAAATGTTAAGAGTAGGGACAGCAGTCAGACTAGTTAAGGGTCATTGATTAGAGCAGAGTGGAATCTGTGAAGTCTGTTTGAAGAAGATTAATTAGAATAAGCATATAAGTGTATAAGTAAGAACTAAGCTAAAACACTGCGTTGTAACTACATGCCTTCGAACAGCAAGTAATTGTGAATAGTTTCATTATCTTCTTCTGTTAAATAAATTATCTTGTTTATACACACATACCTTTGGGAGTCACCATGTTAGAAGAGGTTACTGATAAGTTCAGGCACGGGCTGACTGTGGTGGCAGCAGTTTAGAGGTACTCAGAAGAGGGTGATCACAAATGGTCACAGTGGTGAGACAAGCAGAGGTCCCCACAGTCCCACTGTATGCTACTGCCTCAAAAGCTGAAAACGTGCAGTGCTAACAATGGCCTGTAGGGATTACAGTAGGTTTCTGTGACTACAGGAGCCAGCCATCTGAACTGACCACAGCAATATGGAGCTGCCACAAGCAAAAGGCCACAATCTGTATGTGGCTAGATGGTTTTGTACCACCTTCTATCTTCCTTTTCTTTACTTTACCTTTTTATCTATTTTATAATGAGAGCCTTAAAGGCATTCTTAATACCCTTACCCACACAGGGTGACTGCGACACACAACACATCTCAGTGATTCAATTAATCTCATCATGGGGGATGTAGATTTCCAGCTAGTGGGCATATAATACCTCTGAAGTAACAGGTTCACAGAGCCTAATAATGCCGCCCATGCATTAAAGCTTCATTTACCTCAGAGGTAGGGAAAATATGAGCCCCAAGACTATACCTTTTTTAAAAACAAAATTGACATGTTTTTTGTCAATTTTCAATTGAAAACCACATCACAACAAATGAAAACACCTTTCCAGAACTCTTCGTCTCCCAGTACATCCTTTTCGGTCTATATATTGACCAAAATGGCAGCCACAAGTGATATCACTTCATGTTCCTATTGTGGCTGATACACAGTCAAAAAGAGGTATAGCCTGTGGGAAGTGGGTTGGGTTGCTCACCCTGGATTTATCTGGTCACCTTGTCATATATGCCACCCATTACCATCAATGTCCTGCTAAATTCTACATAGGACAAATAGGCCATTGTTTATTTAAACAAAAGATTAAAGGAACCCAAATCGGACAACAGAAATGAGAATATTCAAACACTGTTGGGGAAACTCTTCAGCTTCCCAGGACATTCTGTTACTGACCTTAAGGTGGTCAATCTTGAACAAAGGAAGTTAAGAGAAAAATTTCAATAGGAAGCTACTGAATTAAAATTCATCAAGAGATTCACCGCTCTTCCCCGCCCTGTGATTTGAAGATAGGCATAAAAAAATTGTTTTGTTTTAATCACATTTCATGCTTTAATCAGTAAACCAATGCAAGAATATCTATGTTATCACCCCACCACCACTGGTGTTAATGAGGTAATTGTCTGTACTTTCGGAATTTCAGTGCCCTTTGATGAAGCTATACTATGTATGTATAAATCTCCCTGAAACAACATCTCAGGCTCGGCCAAATTGATCACCAACAATGGTCCACCCTGGCCTCACATCGGGAGGCATGGAGACACACTATTCACAATGCTGCAGCCTTATTTGAGAACTCACGCCGAACAAGTCTTGAAGAGAAATGACAATGCAGAAAGAATCACAACCTGGAAACATCAACCAAGGAGACCTTCTGCTGTTCTTTCTGCAACCAGGCTTGTTTATCTCGGATTGGCCTTTTCAGTCATCAGTGCGCTTGCAGAAAGCGTGGGATGAGTCCTTCCTGAATCTTTGTTTGTGAAGAAAAGCCAGAGGAGAGGGATAAATCTGCCAGCAGGGTGTGACACTTCTGAGACTCAGACAAGAAAGTGTGCTGCCATAATAAATGTGTTAGTTTTCAAGGTGCTTCTTGGTTGTTTGCTAAAGCAAACTAACACAACTACCTCTGTAGAAATTTACGGGGGGTGTTATTTACCTTCTACCCTCACAGGTGATATGGAAAACAAAGCATTCCAAGGGTCTGAACTCTTAACTGGAGGGTGATGCAAAAAAGGCAGTCAAGTTACATCATTGCTGGTCTCGGCCAGACTCTACATACTTACCTAATGGCATGAGTAACTTTGCCATGGATAACTACCAAGGGTCATGGACTCACAGAGGCTGACAGGAAGAAGAAAAGTAAAAGGGAATGTACTCATTTAAAAGTTTATCGCTTATCTTTTTGCCCATGGCCCCACTTCAGGCAAAACATGCTAATACTGTTGCATCAGTAATGGAAACCTTCTCACCTAAAACAATATCCAGAAAACTTGCCTTGAAAGTTTTCTGCTCATCCCTACTGCTTAAAGGGTTTTATGAAGCAGGCACTAGGTCAATGTCAGTGTAGCACGTGTGTCTACAGACGCCAGCATCTCCACTTAATGCTGCTAATTGCATGACATTCCGATCCAAAGAAATCATATAGATTGCCTATATACCCTTAACCTGCCCACCTTTTCCCACACAAATGAAATATGCAGCAAGATGAGTAGCTACAAAGCATATTTCCATGTTGTATCCACCTGACATACTGGTACTTGAGACTTCTCTCAGCCCTGAGAAATAACCATGAAGATTAGGATTTTAATTTTTCAAGCAATTGCCCTACCATGTGTGTGGCTAAGGCTCCCCGGCAGCTTCATGGTTGGAGGGGATTGTGTGACATTTTGACTGCATCTGAGCTTGACTAAAACTTGTTGTATATAAAGCCCTGGATGCAGCATCTTCTAGGCCTCCCTATAGTTTCAACAGATTGAAAATGTAAGCCTCATTGAGCACTCCTCAAGCTATGCCAACTTCGGCAGAGAGCGCCACTCAACCACAGCATCTCCTTTTACCAACAGCATGACTCTGAACAGCAAAGCAGATCTGTATCAAAGCTCAGCTATTTCAGCAGCACTAATCACGTCTGTGATGCCCCAGAAGCAATTCATTTATTTTTCAGGTCTGCACAAAAAAGGAAGGAATTTCTTTGAAAAAGTATGGACACAAACAAAACAGTAGACCCCACTGGAGGATGCAAACTCTATTGATGCAGGGAGGGAGAGGTGAAACACAGGCACCTTGAAAATAGGACTCTTCAAATACACCTATGGTGGGAAACGTTTGCTTTAGGAACATGATGTGAAACTGGTCACTACCACAAAAAACCATTTGTTAAGGATTTTGGCTTCATTGCAACTAGGAATACTGCAGGACAGGAAGGCAAAAAGGCCTGAGAGGGGGGACAGGGGATGGAGAAGATCATGGAAATCCTCCACTCTCTGGATGCTGCCAATTCACACAGGCCCGATGCTTTGCAATGCTTCTGTGCTTTTTAATTCATGCTTTGTGGCCAGGCTTCAGACCTTGTCACTCATCCTTACACTGAGATAGCCTTAAAGAAGGATGGAGATTCATCCCTGCCACAGGCAGGCCGCCCTCCCTTCTGTGGCAAAAGGCCTCCACTGCCTTCCTGATGCACATCAAGACCCTTGCAAAGCAGTCAAGGCCCTGAGAAACTGTCTCTTAGAGTCATAGAATTATAGAGTTGGAAGAGACCACAAGGGCCATCTAATCAAACCATCTGCCATGAAGGAATACACAATCAAAGCATTCCTGACAGATAGCAATCCAGCCTCTGTTTAAAATCCTCCAAAGAGGGAGACTCCACCACACTCTGAGGCAGTGCATTCCACTGCTGAACAGCTGTTATTGTCAGGAAGTCTTCCCAATGCTTAGATGGAATCTCTTTTCCTGTACTTTGAGTCAATTGCTCTGTATCCTAGTCTATCCTATGCAGTTACAAGAAGATGATAAAAAAAGCAAAGATTTAAACATGGCTATCATGTCACCTCTTAGCCTTCTCTTCTCCAGACTAAACATGCCCAGCTCCCTAAGCCACTCTTCATAGGGCACAGCTTCCAGACCTCCCACACATTCCAGCTTCTCAATATCCTTCTTGAATTGTGCTGCCCTGAACTGGACACAGTATTCTAGGTGAGGTCTAACCAAATCTTGGTATGCATCTTTGTTTAGTTATTGGGGGAAAGGTATAGACTCATAGAATAATAGAGCTGGAAGAGACCACAAGGGCCATCCAGTCCAACCCCCTGCCATGCAGGAATACACAACCAAAGCATTCCCAAGAGATGGCCATCCAGCCTATGTTTAAAAACCTCCAAAGAAGGAGACTCCACCATGGTCTGAGGCAGTATATTCCACTGCCGAACAGCTCTTACTGTCAGGAAGTTCTTCCTAATGTTTAGGTAGAATCTCTTTCCTGTAGTTTGAATGCATTGCTCCATGTCCTAGTCTCTGAAGCAGCAGAAAACAAGCTTGCCCCATCCTCAGTATGACATCCCTTCAAATATTTAAACATGGCTATCATGTCATCTCTCAACCTTCTCTTCTCTAGACTAAACATGGCTAGCTCCCTAAGCCACTCCTCATAGGGCGTAGCTTCCAGACCTCACACCATCCTGATCGCCCTCCTATGGACACGTTCTAACTTCTCAATATCCTTCCTGAATTGTGGTGCCCAGAACTGCTGACTCATGTTCAGCTTGTGGTCCACTAAGACTCCTAGATCCCTTTTGCATGTACTGCCATCAAGCCAGGTGTCATTCATCCTATATCTGTGCATTTCATTTTTACTGCCCAAGTGTAGTATCCTACATTTCTCCCTGTTGAAATTCATTTTGTTAATACTGGCCCAGCTTTCTAATCTGTTCAGGTCATTTTGGATTCTGATGCTGTCCTCTGGGGTATTAGCTACCCTTCCTAATTTGGTATCATCTGCAAACTGGATAAGCATACCCTCTATTCCCTCATCCAAGTAATTGTTAAAGATGTTGAATAGCACTGGGCCCAGGACAGAACCCTGTGGCACCCCACTGGTCACTTCTCTCCAAGATGAAGAGGAGCCATTGGTGACCACCCTTTGGGTTCGGTGAGTCAACCAATTACAAATCTACCTAACAGTTGCATTGTCTAGCCCACAGATTACTAACTTTTTTGCAAGAATATCATGGGGAATCTTGTAAAAAACCTTACTGAAATCAAGATACACTACATCCACAGCATTCCCTTCATCTATCAAGTTTGTAACTCTATATCAAAAAAAGAGGTAAGATTAATCTGGCATTACTTGTTTTTCAAAAACCCATGATGACTTTTTGTGATCACGGCATTCCTTTCTAAGTGCTTACAGACTGTCTGTTTATTGATCTGCTCTAGAATCTTTCCTAGTATTGATGTCAGGCTGAATGAGCGGTAATTATTTGGGTCTTCTTTTTTCCCCTTTTTAAAGATGGGGACATTTACCCTCTTCCAGTTTGCTGGGACCTCTCCTGTTCTGCAGGAATCCAAGATTATTGACAGTGGTTCTGAAATTACTTCTGCCAGTTCTTTTAATACCACTGGATGAAGTTCATCTGGCCCTGGAGACTTGAACTCATTTATACTGATCAGGTATTCCTGAATTATTTCTGAATCCCTCTTTTAGAAGTGGGGGCACCTTAGTAGTTCATGAGGTTGAGACCAGAATCCACACTGGTAAAACTGCATGGCAGGGGGTTGGACTGGATGGCCCTCGTGGTCTCTTCCAACTCTACAATTCTATGATTCTACGAAAACCAAAACTCCAAAATCCTTTTCTAAAGAATGACAAGAAAAGAGCAATGAAAAAACAATCTGGGACCAGATGGACACACACACAAAGCTCCCCATTTTCAAAGGCCAGCAGCAACTGAAATGCTTTAACCTGCCTTTGAAACGCCAGTAACAACAAAACAGCACCAAATTCTCTGAGAAGTGAGTTCCACAGCATCAGAGCTGATACAAAAAAAGGCCCTGCTGCTCTGACAGAAAGTTAAATTCACCTTCCTTCCCATAAAATGTAACCTGAAATTGTGGCATTTCTATCCCATCTTAATCTAAAGAACTGAAGGTAATCTATATGAGGATTACTGTATGTTCCGGTGTATAAGACGACTGGGCGTATAAGACCACCACCACCCCAATTTCCAGCCAAAAATCTAGGCATAGGCATATATTCGCCAGATAAGACCACCACCCCCCAATTTGGCTGGCTGGGGGAGCCTTGCCAGCTGATCCTCTTTGTTTCCCAACTCATGAGGATCTCCTCGTGAGTTGGGAAAGCGAACAGGATCAGCTGGCAGGGCAACATTCACCCCTCTCTTCAACCTTCCAGTCAAACTGGACTTGAAGGTGGAGGAAAGGGGCGAAAATGCAGCCCCCTTCCCTCCGTCTTGGCTCTTCCGAAGGGGACCAATGCGGGGGAAGCGGGGGCAGCCGCGGCAAACCCCTAGATTTGCCCCCTCTCCGCACCTTCAAGAAAGGTGGGGAGAAGGGGCGAACATGCCCCGTTTGGCTCCACAGGGAGGACGTGGGGCTGTGGAGCCAAACCACGGGATTCGCCCCCTCTCCCCACCGTCAAGGGAGAGGGAGCGAATCTAGGGATTTAACTCCACAGCCCTGATCCCTCCTTCTGGGCTCCCTCCTCCTGCGATTCCCCAACCCACAGGAGGCTGCCCAGCCTCCTGGTGGGTTGGGGAATGCAGGATGGCCAGCTGGCTGGAGGGGGTTCTCCCTCCTCCCGCGATTCCCCAACCCACGAGGAGGCTGCCCAGCCCCTTTTGGGTTGGGGAATGCGGGATGGCCAGCTGGCTGGAGGGGGTTCTCCCTCCTCCCGCGATTCCCCAACCCACGAGGAGGCTGCCCAGCCTCCTGGTGGGTTGGGGAATGTGGGATGGCCAGCTGGCTGGGGGGGTGGAGGGAGGGGGCTTCGGGGAGGGTGGAAGGATAGTTGGAGGGAGGGGGCTTCACCCCCACCCACCCTCTCCCCGAAGCCGCGATCTCCAGCCGGATCGCGGCTTTGGAGAGGGGGGTGGCTGGAGGGAGGACGCTGGAGGGAGGGGGCTTCGGGGAGGGTGGAAGGGTGGTTGGAAGGAGGGGGCTTCGGAAGAGCCAAGACGGAGGGAAGAGCGGGATCGCGGCTTTGGGGAGGGGGGGTGGCTGGAGGAAGGACACTGGAGGGAGGGGGCTTTGGGGAGGGTGGAAGGGTGGTTGGAGGGAGGGGGCTTCGCAGCCACCCCCCCTCCCCAAAGCCGCGATCTCCAGCCGGATCGCGGCTTTGAGGAGGGGGGGTGGATGGATGGAGGGTGCTGGAGAGAGGGTGGATGGGTGGCTGGGGGGAGGGGGCTTCGCAGCCACCCACCCCTCCCCAAAGCCACGATTCCAGTGGAATCGCGGCTTTGGGGAAGGGGGGTGGATGGGCGGAGGGTGGACGGGTGGCTGGGGGGAGGGGGCTTCGCAGCCACCACCCCTCTCCAAAGCCGCGATTCCAATGGAATCGCAGCTTTGGGGAAGGGGGTGGATGGGCAGAGGCTGGACAGGTGGCTGGGGGGAGGGGGCTTCGCAGCCACCCCCCCTCCCCAAAGCCGCGATTCCAGTGGGATCGTGGCTCTGGGGAGCAGGGGTGGCTGGGGGGAGGGGGCAAATCCCGGGGTTTGGCTCCACGGCCCCGCATCCTCCTCCTGGGCTTCCTTCGGAAGGGAGCCCAGAAGGAGGGATCGGGGTCGCGGAGCAAAATGGGGCATTTTCGCCCTTTTCCTCCACCTTCAAGGAAGGTGGGGGGAAAGAGCGAATCTAGCGGTTTGCCTCAGCCGCTGCAGAAGCGATCAAGCAGTGGCTGCGGCAAACCGCAACGTTCACCCCCCTCCTCTGTCTCCGTTGCTCCCCAAAGGGAGAGAAGGCAGAGGAGGGGGGCAAATGAACTTTAAAAGCACTTTGCTTCACCCCCCTGCCCCATCTCCTGCCTCTTCCCTCCATTTGTGAAGAGGCAGGAGATAGGCAGGCAGGTGAAGCAAAGTATATCCGGCGTATAAGACGGCTGTCGAAAGTCGTCTTATACGCCGGAATATACGGTATCACATTATCACCACACAACAACAGTGTCAGGTAGATTATTTGGGGGAGGCAGACAGCCACTTGATGAATTCCACAGCTGAGCAAGGATTCATACTCAGGTCTCCTCAGTTCAACATTCTGTCAAAGTGACTGGGCTGCCTCTCAGCCATTATAATCGCCATTTCCCTTATTCTGTCCTCAACAACACCTCCACTGTGAGAAACAGCCTGGGGTTCTTTTTCTCTAGATTTACCTATAAACAATTATTTCCTTTTAAAAAGAGGGGGCACCAAAAACTGATTTGGGACACCAAACCCCAAGAAAATATGGAGTCTTTAAAATGTCAGGGCTATTCCCTGCTCCTAGCCATCTTATAGAGACACTACGTCAACACAAAAATAGCCTAATTTTGTGTCTGGAACTAAAATATGCAACTCAAAGCAAGTTGCTTACCAGCTGGCCAGCAACAAGGGCAAATTTCTTCCGACAAAGGGCTGTCTATGCGGGGGCAGGGGATGTGGATTGATGCACACTAACACCAACTTGAAGCAGCTTCGATTTGTCTTAATGTTTTTTTTATTTTTTTTTGGCAAGATCTCAGGCATGTGAAGCTATCCATGTTCGTTGTTCAAATGGGCATGCCTGAGAATCAAGATGGCGGCCGTGAGTGAATTATGCTTTTATTGTCAACAGTTGACACCGCCAAACAGTATTTTATTTTTTTTTTAAAAGTGTATCTAAGGTGAGAAAGTGCACTATTCTGCCTAAATTGAATAAAGGGGGGAGCAAGGCTGTTTCATGAACACAGTGGTTCCAGGTGCTTCCCTTGTTAGCAAGCTCCACCTCCTGCGCACGTCCAACCAATCAGCCTTCCACTTCCACTCTTATCAGGAATGCAAATGAATGCAAACCAGTTGTCCCAATGAGAGGGAATGCACATTCTCCGCTGAGCTTTTTTTTAAAAAATGGGACGAGCTGCAAAGGCTTTTCCTGCAGAGTTTTTGGTGGATTTGCCCCCCTCCTTCTGAGTATGGTGGATTGACGCAGGATGGCATTTAGACAAATCACATTCTACTCAAATTCTATGAGGCATATTTTCACAATTTAAACAACCCCAAAGTAACATATAGCCAGACTTTTATTCAAGCCACCCAGACACAAAACACTAGCATGTACAGAGAGATAACATGTTTTGTGGAGTTTTACATATTCATATGTAGCAGCAGAAGAGTATAAAAGGCCTGTATACTGCTGTACAGTACAGGGGATATGTTTCTTGACTAACCATGGATACTGGTATCTGCAGATTATAACGAACTCTATTAATATGAATGACCTCCGGCCCAAGCGTACCATAGAACACCCCTCTAGGTATCTTCTAGGTCCTCCAGCATGACTCTATGAACAGCTTAAGCATACCACAGAATTGTGCTGAAGGACCCAGAAGATGCCTAGAGAGATCATATTTTGGGAGACGTGGGTAAGTGAATTCACAAGTATCAGTCGCACAGATACAGGAGTTGTGCTGTATTTGTTAATGGAAGTAAAAAGGATGGAACCACTTTGAACTAAAAAGTTCCAAACATCTTATCAGGAACCAACAACGTTTCTCTATTTGCTTTTTAAAAGGAAAAGAGAGAAAAGGAATTAGGTGGCTCAGCCGTTTAGAGGGGAAAGCTTTACTCACCCTTTTCGCCAGCCCCTTGAGACATGGGCTTAGAATCCTGGGCCTCTCTTGAGCTCTCTTTTTCACTCTCAACCTCGTCATCATCAAACTGAGCCTCTATAACAACATCAGGGCTGCTGGCATCTCCTTTTCCTGGGTCAGGAAGGACACAGGTAGCCACTGAATCTCCAGTAGCATCTGATCCTTGAGCAGCTTCCACTTCATTATCACAACCCTCTGGCTTGTTTACCTGAAAAGCAAGGAAAGAGAAAAGTGGTGTTCCAGACAATACTAGGGATACTAGGGATAGTCCTCAGGAAGATCCATGTGCCACATCTGCCTCAGCAGCAGCATCATCAATTCCCTGCCTTTCTCCCACTATAGGGACTCAAGGCAGCTAACAGTGAGTTTAAAACAATACACAGATATTATAAATATAAATATAAATATGAAATTTAAAAAAACAGATTAAACAATTTACAGTATTAAAATATTTTAAAACATTAAAAATATTTAAATACAATACAACTATATACACCTTAAAAACCAAACTGCCCAGCACATACAAGCCCAGCCCCCATCAGACCGAAAATGCCTGATGGCACAAGAATGTTTTTATTTGTTGCCGAAAGGAGAGCAGAGACGGAGCCATCCCAGCCTCTCCAGGGAAGGAGCTCCAAAGTCTAGCAGCAGCCACAGAGAAGGCCCTCTCCCTTGTTTAAACAAGCCTGAGAGGGTGCTAGGACAGAGGGAAGGGCCTCTCCAGATGATCTAAGAGCTCTAATGGGCTCATAAAGGGAGACACAGTCCTTCAAATAACCTGGGCCCAAGCCCACTTTTACTGCAGGCCCTACTCCATCATGGACCACAATGGAAATCAAAGGGCTGCAGAGTTGGAAAGAATCCCAAGGGCCAGACAGTCCAACTCCCTGTTCTCCTTGCAGGAAACCCACAGCTAAAGTCTCCCTGATGGGTGACTGTACAACCTCTGGCGTAAAAACAACCAAGGAGAATCCACTACCCCTCAAGGTCATCCACTACACCAACAAATAGATCTTTAAAAAAGGAGGCATGCCAATATTTTCTAGGTTCCTCTGACCCCTCATCAAAGAGGCCTCAGGTCCATCCTTTCATTCTGCTTTGGAGGAGGGATTTCCTCCTGGTGATAAGCAGCCAACTGGAGTTGGCCCAGTCAGCAAAAGTCTCAAAGCAGTCTCACTCCAAAAGCGCCACCATCTTGGTCCAAATGGGGCACGTGACAGATGAACAGAGCACTGATGATGAGAGGTGGAGAAAGTTTTTTTTTTTTTTTTTGGAACCATAACTCCCAGAATTTCTTAGCTAGCAGTGCCAGTGGTAGGCTGGCTAAAGAATTATGGGAAATGGGGTTCCCAAAAGTAACTTTTCCAGGTATTGCTCATGATCCAGCAGGGCTTTCTCACTACCAGAATGCACCACTTATATGCAAGTCAGTAGAGTGGGGAGGGGGGGAAGGAGAGAGAAAGGTGTTCAGGTTAGCACCCCTTTTCCTGCCCCTCAAGCAATAAATGAAAAAAAACAGAAGGACAGTAGAAACACCAATGAAGTATTTTCATATTGCACTGCTTTTTCTATAGACCAGATAGCGAACAAGCAGCCTAACAATGTAGGACTTGATGCTGGCAAAGCACTTTCAAACATCAAAGATAAAAGACATCAAGAAGTTGATTCAGGACAGAACTCTACCAAATATCTCACTCTAGAAACAGGGTGATTAAACATTGGCTGCTTCTGCTCACTTATCTTATCAAAATGATCATCAAATTTGCAAATGACGCCAAAGGATCTAGGGGTCTTAGTAGACCACAAGCTAAACGTGAGTCAACAATATGATGTGGGAGCACACACACATACACACACACACAGAGAGACACAAAGCCAACGAAATTAAAGTCTTCATTAAGAGAAATATAGTGTCCAGATAGAGTAGTACCGTTCTACTCAGCTTTACTCAGGCATCACCTGCAACACTGTTCAGTTCTAGGCACTGTGCTTCAAGAAGGATATTAACAAGCTGCAATGTGTCCAGAGAAGTGTGACCAAGATGATCAGAGACCTGGAAACCAAGCCTTATGAGGAACAACTCGGGGAACTGTGTATGTTAGCTTGGAGAAGAAAAGATAGAGCAATAAGGTAACCATCCTTAAATATTTAAATGGATTATTTTATTTATATCTTTGATTTACATCCCAGTTTTCTCCCAATGGGACTTAAAGCAATGCCACATAGAAGATGGGGCAAGCTTGTTATCTGCTGATCCAGAGACTAGGATATAAACCAGTGGATTCAAATTAAAAGAAAAAAGATTCTGCCTAAACATTAGGAAGAACTTCCTTAAGGTAAGAGCTGTTCAACAGTGGAATAAATTGCCTCAGAGGATCATGGGTTCCCCTTTTTTGGAGGTCTTTAAACAGAAGTTGGATGGGCATCTTTCAGAAGTGGTATAATTGTGTATTCCCAAATGGCAGGGGCTTGTATTAGATGACCTTAGGGGTCTCTTCCAATTCTATGATACTATCTAACATCATGCAAGTGAATGTATGCTCATGCAATAGAATCTCTCCTTCCTTTTGCCAGAGGAAAGCTATGGGATTTCCCCCCAAAGGGAAGTTGGAAGCATATAGAATAGGCATTGCTATAGTGAAGATAGTGATCCATTCCATGAACGGTGCCCATTCAAGTAGATGCCACTGAGGTATACCTCAGATCACTCTGTCTTCTGCACCAAGGGAAAGAAATTGGTGTACAATGGAGAACAAAGATCCATGCAACTGAAAAACAGAGGCTTAATTTTTATGATCCTGCCAGTCATCCAAGCCAATAAAGTTCCAACTGAAAATTCAGGATCAGAAACCAGTGAAGCTTCAACAATGATTCGGGGGGGGGGGTGCATTCCTGAACTTATCATTTATAAGTGAAACCACAGATAATAGCAAATGCTATTAAAATAAAGGACTTCCTGTATAAATATACTATAGAGTTGCATTGGAGGACTTAGCAATTCCTAGAGAGGATGCCTCTCTAGGCATTTTCCAGCATGACTCTATGGTATGTGTCCCTTTTTTTCAGCCATGGATAACTGAAATCTCAGATATTGGTTTCAAGGATATGGGGGCCAACCCGAGCAACATATAAGTCCAATAAAAAATAAATGTGGTTCTGTCCAAGAAAGCAGGCACAAAATGCCGGCGACAGGATAAACAAGGTCTGGGAAAGCAGCCAACTCTCAATGATAGCAAAGTCAATTAAGGGGAGCCAGATAAGGTTCAGAACAAGCAAGGTTCTGTTTCTTGGAGAATCAGCAATAAAGGTAAGAAGGCATACAGAGAAGAGTCCAGAATACAGTCCAAAGGTCAAGGCTTACAGAAGGCAGCGTAGTCAAGAAGTAGGTCCATTGGTCAGCAGGATCAGGCAATAGTGTAGTCAGGAACAGTCCAAGGTCTAAACACAAGACAAACCAACAGGAATCAAGGCAACAGGAATCAAGGCACGGAGTCAGAGATATCAGACACAAAGCTCTCTCCAGGAAGATCAGATGATCTCTGATAAAGCCTCCACATTTCCCCAAAGCGTTTATATAGCAATCAAGGTTTTGCCAGGTGCTTCTTGATGAGCAGGTGTTTCTCATAAAATCTCAGCCATTTCCTTTGAGCTTCCTTTTGAGGTCGCTGCTGGCTGTATGATGGTGGAGATAAATTAGTCTCTTCTTCTTCATCCTTATCTGATTGGCAGAACTCTCTTCTGGGACTGGTGCCAATCCACTAGGGCCAGGTTCTTCCTCTGTTCGAGCCTCCAGGTTGGCAGGGTTCCCTGCTGGCTGGTCCACAGGACCATTCCCTGCCATGTCCTCCTCCTCCTCCTCTGATTCCATCCCCTCATCAGACTCGCGGGGCATGACAGGTTCATTATAACTAAATGGTGCTGACAATCATTATAACACCTGCTGTGAATGAGGCCAATACACTATTGAAGAGTTAAAACACTATTGTGATGTTTAAAGTAAATATGTACATTGATTGTTACACCTTAATTATGCTTGGGGAAGATTTATTTCCTGGACTTATTCCCCAATACTATGAATTCCTTCCCTTTCTCAATGATAATGCTGTGCTCTAAACACTGTTTCTAAGCCAAGATAATAAAACCTCTGTTTTATTCATTGCAATAGCTGTTGTCATGACAACACCAATAATATCATTATTATTGGACAAATCATCCAAGGAGCTCTGACAAATACATGGAGTGTGAGGCCATCAATGGCTACTAGTCATGATGACTATATAACACCTCCAGCATCAGAAGCACTGTGCCTCTTTCTGCATACGAATTGCTAGAGAACATGAGATGGAGAGTGCACTCGTGATCCTAAATCCCATTGTTATTCCTGACTAGAGTAGACCCGTTGAATCAACTGGATTTATCTACATGTTGAATCACCTTTCATCAATGGATCCACCCTAGTTGGTGCTGCCCAACAGGATCCTGGCCATATTCTGCTGATGGACTTCCCATGCACAACTGATTGTGTTTACACAATGGCCAAACATTGGTATAGATCAGTGGCTCTTAACCTTTTCTTTACCAGGGACACCCTTTAAATATCTTTTGTTGTCATGGGCCCCAAGACTTAACTCAAGATTTAAAACCATAATAATAATAATAATAATAATAACAACTGATGATAATAATAATACAATTATACCATGCATTAAACCTTCCCTTAGAGACACTGGAGGGGGAAGGAAGACTTTTCTCCTGCTTCTTTCTGTAAGTTTGTGGCTGGAGCAGATTTATTGGCAATGTTCAGGCCAAGCCAGCCAGCTTTTGCCTCGGCTCCTGTCACATGGCCACTCCACTGCAGGCAAGAGGCAGGCCAAGCAGCCTTCAAGACTTCGTGGGCCTCTTATGAGAACAGTGTGGCCCCCTGGGGGTCCCTGGACCACAGCTTAAAAACCACTGGTCTAGATAGGCCTTTGGTTTGATCCTGGAGGGCTCTTCTTATATTCCTGTTTCAGAATATTATTTTTTCTCCTAGTTTTCTAAACTAGCCAAATCTAAAATACATTTATATCTCAGTGAAAGGCTAGATAAGCAAGCATGTCTTGCGACTATAAACCACATCCACAGATAGTTAGGTGCTTTGTGTTTATGTGTAAAGCTTTGTCAACTGTGGGGCTATGGATGCATCCCCAAGGAGACTTTGCTGTGAATTCATATCGTGGGGCTCAATGTGGAAAGAACTCTTGGCTTCTCCACTCGCCCTGCTGAGAATCTCAAACTAAACAACTCTGTAAACAAGGAGTTGGGTTGCTGCTACCTCTTGTGGGTGGGGATCAAAATGCTCTTTTAATTTATTTTGAGACACTTAAAAGCATACTAAGCTTGGCACAGTAAATGAAGACGCCTACAACCCCGCCAAAATACTCAGAACCTGAAAAACACCAGACACAAAAACGGGGAGGGGGAAAAAGGATCAAGCACACTTTGTGCCTGTGAAATGGATAAAATGCACCTTGTAAACAAGTACAGTTACCAAAAAAAACTGGAAGATGCTTAAAACAGGGCAGGGGGTAAGAATTGCCTTGTAGGGTCAGGCCAGATTGCTCCACCTGCCAGAAGCAGCAGCCAAATGCCTCTGAAAAGGTCACATGGAGGATGTGAAGGTCACCAGCATCTCCCCACCAAATATCCCCAACATGGAGGTTCCATTTATCCATCTGAACCCACAGTCACTAACAGGCCTCTCTATGAATTCACCCAATCAGAGACTCCCCATTGGGGGAGGGGCTTTGGCAGGGACAAGAAATCCAAAGAAGGGAGCAAGCGCTGAGCCGAAATTGTAGATCATATTTGATGGTATGTATGCAAATGTATTCCCCTGTTGTACTCTCAGTGTACCTCTTCTCCACATCTCATGAGATTTACTGGTGTCAAACAGGCTAAGATGAAAGCAAGTAACTTTCTGATCTGGAAGTTGCTAGTCCAAGCCTTTCTCAGAACAGCCTTCTCCAAACTGATGCCCTCCAGATCTGTTGCTCTACCACCCCATGGTCCTCCCAGCCAACTATGGTGGCTGGGGGATTGTGGGCATTGTACTGTAGTACAACCCTCACCATGTCCGTGTGGATATTTTCCTGGACTTACCATGGATACCTGAAACCATGGCTATTAGTGAAGCCTATTGAAATGAATGATTTCTGGCCCAACCTCCAGAGGAATCATGCTGGAGGACCTAAAAATGCCTAAATTAGAACATATTTTTTTCAGATGTGGATAAGTGAAACCCCAGATAATATGGGGTCGACCTGTATAACACATCTAGAGAGCATTAGGTTTACTTCCTGGTTCAAAAAAACCGAACAGCCAGTAGTAGGGACAGAAACATGGCAAAATATCACCCTAGAGAAAGAAAGGGACATTTTGAATAAAAACAAAGATTGTTTTAAAACAGTTTAGAATATTTAAAAAATGAGGGTAGAGAGCATGATGCTCCAAGGTCTGCTGTACTTGTATGTCCCCCTGACATCAGGTAGTTATGAACCTCCAACATACACTTACCTTCCCTTGCCCCCGATTTCTTGAAATGTGCTACTTTTTAAAAAAGCACAAATCTGGCATGTTTTGGACAGAATGTTCCAGGCCTGTTTCCCTTTCTTGTCTCCAGACAAACAAGAATCCATGATGTACATATTGGTTTTCCTTATGCCATGAAGCCTGCACCTGGACTCCTTGGGGATGGGAAACTCCCTGGTGCTAAACTATCCATCAACCCACACGCACTGCATCTGGCTATGGCTGCAATACTCAAGTGGAAGGTAAAGGACTCTGGAAAGAAAGGCAACAGACAAGTTGTGTTGTCCAAAGTACTTACTGGTAAATGTAGAGTTTGCTCCAGAACTGCCTAAGAAGAGGTGAGAGCTCCCTAGGGCCATGCAGAACAATTTATCACCTGCCGAGTAAACTCCAGGGACCATCCAGTTTGGGTTTCCAGCTAGATGAAAGCCGACTGACACATTTTTGTGTGTGTGTGCTGCATCTAAACATGAATGCTGTTGGTTTTAAGGATTCAAGTACCAGAAGTACCAGAAAATCACGAACAAAGATGCAGACTAGCTCAAAGCTAGCAGCTCAGAATGGTGTAGTCATGGACACCAAAAGCCCAATCCCTCATGTTGGGCTACAGTGAATAGTTCTGGGGAGAGATGCCCCCTGTGGGGCATGGGAACCAGTCACAAATTGAGTCTCCGTAGAACAGGTGGCAATGGGTTCTTGACTCCAGGGCAAGACACAGGCTTTGTACGCCAAACAATCCTGAGTTCAGTGCTTGAGTAGCCACTTGAAGAAAGGGTCTCAGTGAGCTTGGAAAAGTTAGTATTTTGGACAACTATCAAGAAACCCCTTGGCCAGCATGGCTGCACTGCCAGTGGCCACACTGGCTGAGGGATTCTCGGAACTGTAGTCCAAATAAGTAACTCTCATTAGGAAAAGTGCAACCTAGCATGCATGAGGGGTATTGTAGTTTAAAAAGAGTTAGATTACATCTAAGGAATTTTTATGCCTAACTTCCTATCTTTTACAACCCATCTTCCTGCTAGTAGAAATGCTTTGATCCTTTGTTAGGTTTTGAAGAGGCTGTGCCATTCTGTTTTGGACTGCTCTTGGAAGCAGACACGTTTTTGTTTTCAAAGATGTAGAAGATGTGTAGCATGTAGAACTGCATATTTTACTTCCCTGCTTACGTATTTTCAAGTACCTGTACCTGTGTGATTTATTGCACAAGGTACTGTGAATAAACTGATTTTTTTATACTCTTAACAAAGTCTGATTACTTCTTTTCTTTGTTTTGCTAGATTGTGAAAAGGGGCTGGGTGGCTGGCTTAATTGTGATCTATATAGAAAAACGCTCTGCTAAATGTGCGTTTATTTTTACTCTGCTACTGAAATACCAATATTTCTCCACTACTATTCCAAGTTTGGGGAATCAAATAGCAGTGTCAAGACAGACATGGAGGCGGTGGTTCCAGTCTGAACAGGCCATGCTAGCCTAGAAGAACCAGTAGGCCTTCCTCCACAGATAAGTCAGCTTTTCTCCAACAGCAGAATTTAAGATACAGTAGGCCCTGAGAATCCAATGGGTTTGGTTCCAGGATCTCCCACACCCACCCCAGTAGATAACAAAATCCGTGGATGCTCAGTGCCATCATATACAATGGCGTAGTATAATGGCAAACAGCAAAGTTTGATTTTGGAATCCCGCCCCCTGCCCGAAGTTTCTAGCCATTGTTAGTTGAATCTGTGGGGGTACAACCTGTGGATACAGAGGGTCAACAGTACACACTTTTTCTTTAATGAAAGACAAAGAGACTAGCATTCAGAATATTAAGACCAAATGGAAATTTTACATAATACCCTGTTATTTACTTCTTACATTTATGTAGAGAGCAGAACAAGGGTCTCTGTGTAACATTTGTTGACCTCACCAAAGCCTTCGACACTGTGAGTAGAAAAGGTCTGTGGCAGATCCTGGAAAGACTAGGATGTCCCCCCAAATTCCTTAAAATGACTGTCTTGCTACACAAGAGCCGGCGCGGTCAAGTCAGATATGGCGATGCTCTTTCGGAGCCCTTTCTAATAACTAATGGAGTGAAGCAAGGTGTGTTCTTGCTCCAACTTTATTTACAATCTTCTTCAGCATGATGCTCCAAAGGGCTACGGCAGAGCTTGAAGAAGAAGATGGCATCTATATACACTACCGTACTGATGGTAGCTTGTTTAATTTAAGCCGTCTGAGGGCTCACACAAAGACTCTAAACTATCTAGTCCATGAGCTACTCTTCGCTGATGATGCTGTCCTTGTTGCCCACACAGAAGCAGCTCTGCAGCACCTAACAGCCTGCTTTGCAACAGCTGCAGAGCTGTTTGGGCTGGAAGTCATCCCCACATTGCCATCGGCAACTCTGTGCTTAAGTCCGTTCAGCAGTTCACCTACCTGGGAAGCATCATCTCCTCAGATGCCAAGATTGACAAAGAGATCGATCACAGATTAGCAAAGGCACATAGTGCACTTAGAAGACTTTACAAAAGAGTCTGGAGTAATAAACACCTGAGACGAAACACAAAAATCAGTGTGTATAGAGCCATTGTACTGTCTATTCTCCTTTATGGATCTGAAACATGGATCACCTATCACCACCACTTACGACTCCTCGAACGCTTCCATCACCGCTGTTTACGCACAATCCTAAATATACACTGGATTGACTATGTGACAAATGTTGCTGTCCTTGAGCAAGCAGGGATCACCAGCATTGAGGCCATGATATTGAGAACACAGCTGCACTGGGCAAGGCATGTTTCTAGGATGGAGGACCATCGCCTCCCCAAAATTGTATTCTACGGTGAACTCGCCACGGGTCAGTGTAAGAGGGGCACTCCAAAAAAGTGATACAAGGACTCCCTGAAACAACACCTCAGGCTCGGCCAAACTGATCACCAACAATGGTCCGCCCTGGCCTCACATCGGGAGGCATGGAGACGCACTATCCACAATGCTGCAGCCTTATTTGAGAACTCACGCCGAACAAGTCTTGAAGAGAAACGACAACGCAGAAAGAATCGCAACACGAAAACATCACCCAAGGAGACCTTCTGCTTTGCTTTCTGCAACCAGACTTGTCTATCTTGGATTGGCCTTTTTAGTCATCAGCGCGCTTGCAGAAAGCGCGGGATGAGTCCTTCCTGAATCTTTGTTTGCAAAGAAAAGCCAAGCCAAAGAACATTTATATCCTGCCTTTCTTCTAATGTGTTCAAGGCAACAATGGCTCTGCAACTCCTCTGTGGGGTAGGTCAGGCTGAGCAACAGTGGTGGCCCAAGGTCAAATAAAAAGTGTCATGGATCAACGGGGGCTAGAACTTAGATCTCTCAGGCCACAGCACTCACAGCCACTATATCACACTTGATCTATCAGGGGCATTTCTGTACAGGAGGAGGCGTTTTAATAGTCCCTTCTCCTTCCAAATTTCCATGTGAGTGACCAGAAATGCCTCTGCATAGTTTATGAAGAACTGCCTCCACTCACCTTCCGCAGCGAGAAATCCCAGGCCCAAATGAGCTTTGACCTTAGAAATCCCATATTCTAGTGACAGGGAATGTGTGGTCGTCCAGATGCTATTGGACTGCCAACTCCCTTCAACTCTCACCTTCAGTTATGCTGGCTAAGCCTGATGAGACTTGCAGTCCAGCCAAAGCTGCAGGGAGGAGATGGGCCAAGCAACTTTCAAGACTTTGCAGACCCCCTGTGAGGACACTGTAGACCCCTGGGGATCCATAGACCCCAGGTTAAGAACCACTGCTCTAAACCGTAATCTTGCTCCCCTCCCACAGACTCCTCAATCTCAAAATGATGGCAGCTAATAGAAAGAGTTTTGCCCAAGAATTATGAGTACCAACGGGATCAGGCCTGCAATATGACTGACAAGAGATACAGCACTGCCTACGTCAGCATCATTTTTGTGAATTTTTGAAATGTCTGAGTTAGTTTATTACAGGTCCCTGCTGTATCACAAGAACATTCATGCAACCTATTAAAAAAAATTATAAGCATCAGCAACAGGGCAATTAGCAAGGTGGTTCATACCCCATAATTCTACAATAGTTTTGCACACAAACTGAATTTGAAGATTTAGTGAAGACTTCAGCAGCCCAAGAATCTGATCTTTAAAGAAAGATGGCCATGTGAGGATATTTTTTTTAACCCTTTTGACTTGAAACAACTCCATGCAATACCTAGTGAGATCTCACAAGCCAGAGAAGAGAGTGAGTAGAGTCTTCTGCAATCATGGGAAAGACAGAGTGAGGCTCACACTTACCCAAGACTAATAAAACCAGAACAACTTATGGGAAAATGAGCTCTGGTATATATGTATTCAATTCATATGGTCTGAGCTTCTCTTGACAGAGGGAGCAGAATACCTGGTACAGAATCTCCCATTTTACTGCTATTCTACAATGGGGTAGGCAAAGTGTGGCCCATGGACTGCATGCAGCCCCCTGGGCCATTTGTGTGCCCCCCTCCCAGGGGTTTGTGGGGGGATGTTTTTCTTTTTCTGGCAAAGACACAGAAGAGGTCTTTTGTGGAGGGGAGGGGAAGAAAGAAAGAAAAGAAAATTACTTTTGGTCACTTCCACTGGTTTAAAAAGGTCTCTCTTGAGCCTAAGATGGCCCAGAAGGATTTAAAAACACGATGCAAATATGACCCACATCCCCCTAGAAGGTGTTTTGAGGAAATAGAGGACCAAATTTTTCCCCCTTTTTTGCAGGGAAGAGCACTAGGGGAGCTAATGTGGCCCTCTAGCCTCCCACAGTTGCCCAACCCGTTTGAAAAAGAGGAAACTCTTTCACCCAATGACAAGTTCAATTTTAGAGAGGTTCTCGGAGGCCATATGCAAAGGGTGGGCAGGATCAAAGGCAAAAAAAGCAGAATCAATAATATCACCATATTTTAGCTTAATGCTCATACTGCTTGTAACTAAATCTTAGGAGAGCCATTTCAACCTTCTAGAATGGCGGTGGGGGGGGGAGACATACAAAAGCTACAAACTGAACCACTGAATGGTGGTGGCATGTGAAAGGAATAGATTAGAACCCTAGAAAAGTGAGATGCAGCCCCAAGGCCCAAGGTTCCCCACCCCTAGCATCTCCAAGCCTGACTTTTGAAGAAACAGAATTGCTGTAGCAGGTTACACTGGATTTTCAAGGTTAAAGAAATTCAGAAGGGTTTTACTGATTATAAATAACTGAATACTAAAATCAGGATCATCCATACCACAGTATTGATCATCCATACCACAGTATGGCCATCTGTCGGGGATGCTTTGATCGTGATTTCCTGCGTGGCAGGGGGTTGGACTGGATGGCCCTCGTGGTCTCTTCCAACTCTGCAATTCTATGATTCTATGATTCTATGAGTATTTATGATTGCTTTGCATAAATGTGAAAGTTGGACAATGAAGAAAAAAGACCAAATACACACACACACACACACACACACACACACACACAGAGTCATTTGAAATGCAGTACTGGAGGAGAGTTCTATGGATACCATGGGCTACCTAAAAGACAAATAAATGAGCCTGAGAGCAAATCAAGCCTCAATGCTCACTAGAAGCCAAAATGACTAAATGGAGGCTATCCCTCTTTGAACACAAGATGCATAAAATAACAGCCAGTATAGTGGAAGGCAGTAAGAAAAGAGAAAGACTGCATTACTAATTGAGGCAAATTGCCTCAATCAAGGCAACCACAGTCCTGAGTTTGCAACATCTGAGCAGACCTGCTGATAACCTGGCTCTTGGATAGCTCCCATTCACAGGGTTGTCATAAGTGGAAGCCAACATGACAGCAAATAACAAAAACAGTAGCAAGTACCAAAACACAGGCTGGGCTATAGTGGAGAGATGGTATTTACTCTTGGGACCACCACAAGGCTGGAAAGTGTCCAGAGGAGGGTGACCAAAATGGTGGGAGGTCTGGAAACCATGCCCTATGAGGAGCAGCTTAGGGACATGCATATGTTTAGTCTGGAGAAGAGACGGTTGAGAGGTGGCATGATAGCCATATTTAAATACTTCAAGGGATGTCATACTGGGGATGGAGCAAGCTTGTTTTCTGCTGCTCCAGAGACTAGGGCATGCAGCAATGGGTTCAAACTACAGGAAAAGAGATTCCACCTAAACATTAGGAGGAACATCCTGACAGTATGAGCTGTTCAGCAGTGGAATACACTGCCTCGGAGTGTGGTGGGGTCTCCTTCTTTGGAGGTTTTTAGAGAGTTTGGATGGCCATCTGTCCAGCGTGGTAGGGTATTCCTGCATGGCAGGGCGTTGGACTAGATGGCCCTTGTGGTCTCTTCCAATTCTATGAGTCTATGATTCTAAGGCCTCAGTGTCCAATCAAGCTCATCTAGGTGAGCTAGAAAGGAGAATGGATGAACCCTCATTGAGTACCATCATCCCATGTGTCCCTAAATCTCTCCCCCATATATACTTTGAGGGAGCTGTGCCTCAAAGGAGCAATGACAGACCCTCACAGTTCAGCCTGTTGCCAAGAAGAAGAAAAGAAAACAAAGCATCATTCCCAAATGGAGTGCAGGAGGAGGGCCCGGCAGCAATGAACACCATTTCATTGGAAAGGCACACCAGATTCTGGTTTTTATATACATACACATACAGCCTCCGGGAGTGTCCTGCATTTATGAAACTCAAATTTAATTACACTTCATGTTTCTATTACTGTGGCTTGTACATGCAGTCATAAAAGGTAAAACAACTATAATTATTAAGGAGATGCCATTTCAGGTTGCTAGCTAAGGCAATCTGCAGCCCTTCTCAGCGGACACTGTCAAAAGAGAGAGTGCAGCTTCTGCCCATTACAGGCTTTGCCTGCGTCAAACATTTCCTATAAAGCAATTTTGCACTTGCTCTCAAGTTATCAGCATTTAGGCGGAGGGCCAGAGGTATTCAGCAGGAAATTGCTACCATGTAAGCAATTAGTAAATGCTCTAGTGCTCTTCCCAGTTGTGGGCTATCACTCTTCGGTGAACAGTCAACAGACTGACCTCCTTTTCAGTGGTTCTGAGCTGTGCAGCAAATCCTTCAAAACATTTTTGAGGAGGTGTAAGTGTAGTGAACAGAGGGAAGCCACTGGTGCTGAGCAACAAACCTGGAACTACACCCGGCATAATGGTATACAGGGTCTGGTCACTGCACTGCAAATATATATATATATATATATATATATATATTAGAGACCTGGAAAGCATGGAGGGGAAAAGCCAATTAAAAAGATCCAGGGGCTAGAGTGAGGATGGGCCACCAAAAAAGGCTAGGGGGCACATTAGCCCCCCAGGAGAGCGCCAGAACTCCTGCAAAAATAACATTTTTTGCCCCCATTTAAGGGGTGTGGAGGTATTTTCACCAGGTTTTAGACCTCTCTAGGCCATTTTAAGCACAGAAGAGGGCTTTTAACAACAGGAAGTAGTGGGCAGGGGCTAAATACCCTAAAGGGGCTGGATCGATCTTGGAAGCTAAGCAAGTCAGCCCTGGATAGTACTGTACTTAGATGGGAGACCGCCAACAACAACCAGGTGCTGTAGGCTCTGTTTCAGAGGAAGGGACTGGGAAAGCCACCTCTGAGTATTCCTTGCCTAAGAAAACCCTATGAAATTCATGGGGTCGCCATCAGTCGATTCACTCTCTTCTCTGTGTTTGAATGCACATTCATGTGTGCATTCTAACACAGAGAAGAGAGAGAGAGAGAGAGAGCAGGTCACTCTCTGTTCACCTTCCTGAGGCCTCTCCTGGGCCTAAAATGGTCAAGGGGAGCAATAAAATGGCAAAATACCTCCCATGCCACCTAGAAGATGTTTTAGAGCAATTAGATTTGGGAGGGGGCAGGATCTTTGCAAAAACTTTTTTTACCCCTGGGGGGCCACCTGTGGTTCATGGGCTGCACTTTACCCCTGGGCTAAAGCAATCAGTTGTGAGGGGAAATGGTGATGTCTGAGGCTCTTTGTCAGCTCAGGAAGACAAGTGGAGTGTGATGGAGGTATATAAACTTGTACTTTGTATTTAGATTTTTTTTATTCCATCAGTCTTAATATCAGAACTTATCACCTTGTAAAGCTGAGCTACAGGAAGTAAAAAGACAAATAAAAGGAATGCCTTCTTCACATAGCCCACAGTCAAACTATGGATCCAAGCTGCTTCAAAAAGGAAGAGCATGGTACTAGAAATATAAAACCATGTCATAAAAGTTTGCTCTGCTGCAAGGCATTCTGATATTACGCTCTCATTTGGGCTTCCCACCCCACCCCAACTGCTAAAGCTGTCAGCACCAGAGGTGGCCAGTGGTTCTTAGATAATAATTTTGGCCCATAGTTTTACCCACAAGGCCTCTAAAATGCTTTCAAGGGCTGTGAAGGGCATGGCTGACTTATGTTTCTTCACAATATGCCCCTCTTCCTGGATTTAAGTATGTAAGGTCCTAGCCAACAACTATTCAGAGAAGCAAGAAGACACTGGATGTATCTCATACAGGTTTTATTGCATTTCTATCTCAGTGTGTGCTCCAATAAACCAAAGAGCCACTGCAAATCTCTTTCTCTGTGTGAATGTGTTGTATTGTACATTCATTCTTTAGCCCCAACCAACAAACTCATACCACGTGCACACATGTGCTTCCTAACTATGAGACCCCAACTGTTAGATGGCACTGAGTTGTATTGTAGCGTCTGGCCACCCATGAAAGGATCAGGTTGTCCAGCAAAATATACTTCCTCAAATCACATTCTCCCCCACCCCAAACTCCTGACCACCCTCGGGAGAACGGACTGCTCCCAGAATATATGGAACATTGCCGCTCAAGACAGCAGAGCCAAAGGCACCGCCTTCCAATTTTAAACAAGCTCTGCCCTCCAACTTTCCAGTTCAGGGGGAACATTTAGAACAGACTGTAAGCCTCTGAAAAGAGGGATTGGGAGCAAGAAGCCAGCTCACAGACATAATTAATGACATGAAAGGGGAGCAGGGCAAAGCAAGCCTACAGGAGCAAAAGAAGAACCAAACCACTCAGGGGATCTCTCTAGATGATGCTCCAAGAACACTTGAAAAGGAATTTGTTTTAGCCTGTGGTTAAACCCTTGCCATGGTGTGATCTGAGCCTCATTAAGAATCTGACAGAATCCAGGCTCACCTACACCTTCGAAGAACATGACCTTTGTAGGGCTGCTTCGAACCCTTACTTTTTAATCCCTAGATCTTAAGACAGGAAAAGTGTGGGGGGGGGGGAAGCAACAACACTATCAACATTTAAAGCAATCCAAGCTTGAACCTAGTGGTTTCCAAGTTCTTGCCCTCATCCTGCCAAAAAGAGAAACTGACACACATCTCAGTGTAGAAGGTGATTCAGTCCAGACACTGCAAAACTAACCTCCAAACCATGGTTCAGCGTAGGGGTGGGCCAACAGTTACTGGCCAGATTGGGCAGGTCTGCAACTCCTAGCATTCCTCACCACTAGGTATGCTGGCTATGGCTGATGGGAGCAGCAGTCCAATAACACCAGAAGGGCCAACCTTTGCCCTCCCCAGTTTGGGCTCTCTCCTCCACTTCCTGGTTTGTTCCATCCACAGTACAGTAGCTTGAAACAGCATGCAAACAGATGATACTTTGTTTAGGACTAACCAGAATTACCTCCAAACCATGGCTTGAAGACTCACTTCAAATCATGGTTCAGAGGCAACTCCTGGGTTCATGCTATCCAGTTTTTCCAGTTTAGGAGCCATGGAAAACTATGGTTGAGGAAAGCCAGGATGAGGAAGAGAGAATGGAGTTCATTTCCTAAAGTATGAGGTGAGTCAGAAATGCCTGAGGTTGCACCTCTTTATTGACCCCTTCAACCTATGGACTGTTTGCTTCTTGCAAATGAGCTAGCTTGTTCCTCCAAAACTGAAAAATGCTTTTTGCTACCAGGGACCCTGGAAAATACAATTTTATGTTTCACCCAGAGAAGCCTGGTATGAAAACTCTGCTCGGATGTATATTTTGTTCATCTTCGATCATCATCAACACCATCTAAAACAGAGGAGGACTGAAGGTAGATCTGGGTCCACTTGTGGAGTTGAGTGATTTCAGTTATAAGAATTATAATGGCAAGGATTTCTTGCATCCCAAAGACGTAAGAAAAGGACTCCCCCACTCACTCTCATCCATAAATTATACTGCTGAAATGAAGAAAGTTTGGGGTAACCAGGAGTGGGTTGTTGAGTGGAAGGACCATGAGCTCCATTCAGTTCTGGTATCTAAACCAGCTCCTGGGCTTGGAACTCTTTCATTCCATGTCTTGCTTACACTCTTCTTGATGATGCACCCCAGGATTCTAGGGTCCCCCACCCTTGTTTGTTTTTTAAGCCTGAAGTCTGCCCACCTCATGCTCTAAAAGAATCCATACTACACTGGGTATAATACCTGTCTAGAAAACGAGGGGGTCTACAAAGACATGCTCACAAGCTAATGCATTTTTTTCCTACCTCTGTTCTCCACTTATAAAATGGGAATATTAACAATTTGCTCCTTTAGAGTTGATTGATCAAGGATATCAGAAGCAGAAGTATGTTACAAGCAAATTGTAATGCATACAACATGCTGAAGGAGCTGGTAAGTGATCTGAGGCTTGCAAAATTTGCTGGGTGCTTCAATTTATTTTATTTTGTTTTGCTTTGCTTTATTTTTATCCTGCCCTTCTCCAGGCGTGGAATGCAAGGTGGCATACAAGCTTTTAAAAACACAACAAAACTAAATATATCTCAGTAAAAAGTTAAAACAAGCCCTGGTGGCGCAGTGGTTAAATGCCAGTACTGCAAGTCACCACGTTGCAAGTTCGATTCCAGAGGGCTCCAAGGATCACTCAGCCTTCCATCCTTTCATAGGTCGGTAAAATGACTACCCGGCTTATGGGGGCAATTAGCTAATACACATTGGAAACTGCTTAATGCAGTGTAAATGTGTAAGTTGCTATTGTTTAACAATTTGTAAGCCGTTCTGATAGCCTTTGTGTCTGAAGAGTGGGGTATAAATACCTAATTAAATTAAATTAATTAAATTTAAATTGAACTTCTATTTTAAAAAAATAGAAAATGTAAGTTAAAAGCAGTTTTAGAAACACATTTAAAACATTTAATAATTTAATAAGACAGAAACACAACACCCTCCATTAAAAGTTCAATCTGAGGCAACATATTAAAAACCAAATGCCTCCTTAAATAAAAAGGTCTTTGCCTGCCAATGGAAAGACAACAAGGAGAAGGCCAACTTGGGAGCAACCACCAAGAAGGCTCATTAGTTCAAATCAAAACAAGGTCTTCAGCAGTCCCTATCACCGCAGCACAAGACTCTTCTCTCTGTGTAGTGTTCCCTCCACCTCAGGCTCTTGCTAGTTGCCTTCTTCTCAGTCTCCTACACTGGTTCCTCTCTGACCTACATTCCTAGGATCATTCTTCTACATCTACTTGCCCAAGATCTACCAGCTTGCCTTGCCCCCACCGGACATCTGAAAAGTTCAGATGAGGCAACCAGTGAGTCTCAAGAGTCAAACGCAGGAAGCCAGTGACTCGTAAGAGCTGAAGGGGAGAAAAGACCTTTCTTGATTGATCAATTCTTACTTTGACACATAAGCAAAATGAGCCAATCTCTGTCTGAGAGGTACAACCAAATCCCCACAATGCAGCGGATCCAAGCTGCTTCCTGAGGAAGACCTGAAAAACAGACTTGAAGTCTACAAAGCATGATTGGTGCTTCAAATCAAAACGAGGGCAAGGATGCTTTCTTTGAATATGTGCTTTTGCCTGCCAACCCTGCATTTGTTCTCTTTCTTTTTCTTTTTTTATTAGTTTAGTGATACACTGGTCATATTCACTGTTCAGGTGGCACAAAAGTGAGACCCATGGATCCAAACAGCAGCCCATGCAGAACCAAACATGCCACACAAAACCTTCCCCAGACTCTTCTGCAATACTGTGGAGAGGGTTCTCTGGCAGACACCAGCCTCAAATAGCTCTCTGGAAGCAGGAAACCTGAGAACCCACTGCCTTTGTCCATCACTGGTGAAAACAATATCACAAAGTCCTTTAAATCCTGTCTTAAAAATATCTTCAGCTCATAGCTGGATCCAAGGGCCTCATCTACACCTTGCTGGCAGAAAGCATGTTTAACACACCAGAAGTGCATTAAGAAAACTAACACAAAAACCAGAAGAGCTGGACTTCAGAGAAGAGGAGACAAAGGATCAAATTTTAAAACACATCAACTCTGACCGCAAGGACTTCTTTGGAGGGGGATCGAGGGGGGCCACCAACACTTGGGACAAAGTTGCTGCCTCAGCATCAAAACACAGCGTTGCCACCACAACCCAAACACAAAACACCATTCCTACTGAGCACCTGCAAGCATCAGGTTTTGCCATTTTGAGTTGGATGCTCCTTCCCCAATGCCCACCAAGTGGGAACAGTGCAGAGGAGCCTGGCTGGGAACTTGTGAGAGGAAGGTCAGTGCTTGTGCGTACAAGTTCAAGCCAAGCTAGTTTAAAGATTACAACCTTGGAAGGAAGGATGGGGCTGCTTTCCTGAAAGAAAAGGGTGCCAGCGATTGCTTATTCCCACTTGGCTACATAAAGAGCAACTGATCCAATAAAGGGAAAACCACCTGTCCCTTTAGGCCAGAGCAAACGGGTAGCAGAGGACAAATTCCACAGATAGAGCTTTGTGTGGTAGATGAATGATAGATAGATAGATAGATAGATAGATAGATAGATAGATCAAGTGCAAGCACATATGTGTGCAAGAGGCCAGCAAGTCTTAAGACAGGAACTCTGGTAACCAAAGCCAATGGCCTTTCTCCTTGCACCAGCAAAAGATAGAACAGTAAGCCTGCTTTTGACTGCAGGGCCAGATGACTACTAGAGGATGGTAATCCAGACACTAGTTCAAGCAAGGGTCTGGTGATATGAGGCAGCCATCAAGGGTCCACTTGGCCCTATAAAGCTTTCAGTTCCAGCCTGGGTATCCAGTCTCAGCAATTCACTTTTGGAGAAAAGAAAGAGCCGCCACCTTCCATGTGGACACTCTCCACTGACCTACCCACCAAGACGCCCACCTTTCTCAGCATTCCAGCTCTTAAGCACAACTACCTACCCTCTCAACTGCTTGTAATATCAAACCATTTTTGGACCAATGAACCTGACCCAGACAGGATGGGTGGGAAAGAGAACCCACACCACCAATAGCCTGGGACCAGAGTACCATACTAAAAACTTCTATTGGCACTACTGCCTCCTTTTCCAAGGGCCCTTTTAAAAGATCCCACCATAGTCATCTAAGGACAGGGTGGTGTACACGTTTCATGAAAACCAATTCATAGTTGAGCTCTCACACTTCAGTATTGGGGCCAAGCAAATGACAAACCCTTCAGGATGCCATCTTAACTGAGCATAAAAGTGCCAAGCAAAGCCAAGAGGCAGGCTTACATAAACTTTTGAGTATTACATACCGCCATGCATTTTACAAGGATGTTGATATACGAAAAAGCATCTCCTCACCCCCACCCCCACCCACGAAGATCTTCACTGAAGACTTATTTAACACTTATAAAACAGGCAAGCCTGCACCAGCAAGTGCCCTGAGGGAGAAAATAAACTGACAATGCCAACTGGGCCTAATGGCGGGTTGTCTCTCAAAGATGTTGCCATAAAGCTGCTTCCCAAGGGCTAAAAGCAAGCCCTGAAAAGATATGTTCCTAGCTCCTGCTATTTGGAGAAGAAATGGTCACAAAAGATAGTGCCAGAACCTAGACATGATGGCTGGGAGATTCTGAGTGTTGTGGTTCCCAAAAGCAACTTTTCCAAGTTATTGTAGTGCAGCCCACATCCAAAACAAAACAAAAACAAAAACAAAAAAACCACAAATCCATACAGGTGCATTGTACCAAGGGATGGTTTACCAAAGGGTACATGAAACCATCTGGTAAGCTGGTTGTCTGAACTCTCTTGAAAAACAGTAGCAAGAAATGGAGGAATCATAGGCTCATAGAACACAGAATCATAGAACCATAGAGTTGGAAAAGACAACAAGGGCCTAATCCTACCTCCTGCCATGCAGAAATACCCAATCAAAGCACTCCCGACAGATGGCCATACTGCCTCTGTTTTAAAACCTCCAAAGAAGGAGACTCCATCACACTGAGGCAGTGCATTCCACTGCCCGAACAGCTCTTACTGTCAGGAATTTCTTCCTAATGTTTAGGTGGGATCTCTTTTCCTATAGTTTGAACCCATTGCTCTGGAGCAGCAGAAAACAAGCTCAATACGACATCCCTTCAAATATTTAAACACGGCTATCATGTCACCTCTTAACCTTCTCTTCTCCAGACTAAACATATCCAAGTCTCTAAGCCTCCTCTTAGGGCATGGCCATGTTGTAGCCATGCTGACCACACAACAAAATTCCACGTGCATACTGTGATAATACCTTGATCAGACCAGATGAAAGGCATCATGCTAGCTTTTGAAATTCACAGGCTTCTTCATCAAGATGGTTTTAAAAGCAGGTAGGGGCGGGAAAGTGATGATGTTGGAACACAGCATCTACACATTTTCTCTTGTGACGCTGTTGAAAAGGGGTGTCAATGACATAGTTATGGCCAAGCACACCGTGGCCAGGAGCTGAACTGGGGGCAAAAGCAGTAAAAAAAGAAAGGTAATAATGTTTGGCTTCTCCATCTGAAAGTGGAAGGAATCTTACTATGTGTTTTTGAGCAAGCGGAGAAGTGTGGCAAAATTCTCCTTGACAAGGTTTGCTTGACACCTGACAGGAACACAAAAAGGGCCAACTAACCAAGTGGATACAATCAAACACACTATGCAAAGTTAGCACTTGGTAAAAGGTGGCCGTATCCACAATGCACAAAGAGTTAACCCCCAGCTAAATGCAGGATCGAAGTGCTTATCCACACTTTATTGTTGTTTGAGTGCAGATGAGGCACTTGAGTGGGGTTTAAGTGCCATCTCCCAGGGGTCCCACCACTGCACATGCCTTGACACACTTTCAAAGGCCAGAATGGTTCACCTGGGACAAAGCACACACTGCTCAGGAAACAGGCTGGGGCCAAGAAAAGCAATAGAAATTTCCACAGTTAACTCTCGCTGCTGGCTGCCAATGAGACTCTTGTTATTAATGAAAAAACACAGAAAGAGAGAATGAAAGCAAAAAGAGAACCCATAATTGAAATCTGTCATAGTCAAGAAAGATTTATGGAAGTCCTCAAAAGAACATAAAGGATTCAGGGGGAAATCCCCCAGTTGCTGCTTGCTTTCTAACATCTGTTTGCAACACTGGGATTCAGAGCAGGGTGCGTTTATTAACACCGTGTCACCAAGCTAAGCTGCAACCATTTCCCATGAACTCCCCAATTCTCTCTTTCCTTTGGGATGGAGTCAGCCAATATCCAGGCCAGGTTGGATATTTTAATCTAGCCAAACACACTGATAATGATATCAGGCCATATGTACATGAATGCTGGAGTGATTCTCAGGGTTGTGTACATGCTGTAATTCTGCAGAAACACAGAGCAGATGAAGAACACGTAGTGCTTCATTCATTCTTCCTCTTCAGAAAAACTGGAACCTAGGCATTCATACTGAAGAAAGTAAAGGACACCACTGAGATAAAGGCTGAACCTGCTCCCTGCCCTTGCTAACCTCCTCTAATCAAGCCACTCTCCCCTGCCCTCCTGCAAAAATATATATCCCGGGTTCTGATTCTCAAGCATGCCACAGTAACATGAGTCTATGGTCTTCCCATTTCTGTCCTTACAGTAAGCATAAGTGTGTGTTGAAAAAACTGCATGGCCAAAGCACAACACAGCTTTGCCTTCAGGAATGCATAACCTTCTCAGGAGACCTCTCTCATGCTAAAGACTTGGGACAGAGTGTCCCTCTCCAAATAGAGCACCGCTCTCCATTTTATCGCAACACAGAGCTTGGAAGCCACCAAGTTCCATAGGTGACGGTAAAATGTACAGACACTTGGGAACATCATTACAATGGGAGATAAAGTTTTGCCTTGGTACCAGCTGAAGCTAATGTCTATGGGGAGGGTGAGCTTGTACCCCCCTCACAACCACAGCTCAGAGTACAATTTCCTTATTTTGCTCCACAAAACTCAGTAAGAGACCCTGAAGACAAAGCCACCTCCTCTCCTGCACAGCATGTCTTGCCCTGGTTTGTTGTGAGGTCATACTAGGAGTAGGGTAGCAAATTGGAAAGTGACTGTTTGTTTTTAATTAAATTAAAGAGGAATCAGTTCTGAAGGACCTGTCTCACTTGCAGATACTCATCACTAATTAGTTTAGATTCTGCCTAAACATTAGGAAGAACTTCCTAATGGTAAGAGCTGTTCGACAGTGGAATGCACTGCCTTGGAGTATGGTGGAGTCTCCTTTGGAGGTTTTTAAATAGAGGCTGGATGGCCATCTTTGATTATGCATTCCTGCAGGGCAGGGGGTTGGACTAGATGGCCCTTGTGGTCTCTTCCAACTCTGTGATTCTATGATTCTAAGCTTTCGTAGACTTAGTCTACTTCCACAGATGGTAGAAGTATCTCCCCAATGGGAGGGATATCATATGAAGCACTGGGGTTGCTTCCCACTACCCAAACTTATAACCTCCCTATGAGATCTACCAGATCAGATTAATTGTTCATCCACCCTAGCACTGCCTAGCCTTCTTGCCTTTGGCTCTGGACACCAGTGGAATGTGGCCTCAAAAAACTTACTTGAGATTGAAGTGGGCACTCAGAGTGAAAGAGATTCCCCACACCGGTCTTCTATCATTAGCAATGGCTCAACAGTGTCTGACAGAAGTATCCCTCAGCACCTGCTCCTTTAAATTGGAGGTACCAGGAACTGAACATGGGACCTTCTCATGCATCCTAACCCCTAAGCTACAGTTCCTCCACCTCCTAAAGTTCTTGAGGGAGGGATACTTAAAATTCTCTACCAGAAAGCTCTAGTACTTCACAAAAGTACTTCCAAATCTCAGGACTCCACAGGATGCAACCACAGCAGCTCGAGTGGAATCACAGTGCTGTAATTATGTAGTGTGAAACGACCCTCATTTGGAGAAGCTAACAGAAGGCATTTGGTTCCCAGCATCACAGTCCATTCCATATAATGAACAGAGCACAAGTTCTCCATTTTTATTTGCTAAAATTTGCATGCTACAGTAAGGAAGCTTCCTGAGTACAAGGAAGAAGAGAAGAAGGAAACACAAATGGTGAGACTCTGTTGGTTTCTGGGTGTCACGTGCCTTTCAAGCTGTTTCTGGCTTACTAGCTGGACCCCGCGTACCATACACCATTAAAAACCTCTCCCCAAAATGGCCAGGAGACCTCATGACAACCCTTTGAAGTAGGCTGGTGGGTTTAAGTCTGCCCCACCCGCCGCTGGTTCTGCCCCCCCTGCTGCCGGTTCTGCCCCCCTTGCTGCCATTTCTGCCCCCTTGCCACCCGTTCTGCCCCCCCGTATCCATTTTTGCTCCCCCTGCATCCATTTCTGCCCCCCTGCCACTCTTTCTACCCCCCCACCCCCTGCGCTCTGGCATACATGCACGCACCACAACCACCCCCATGCTACTCACTCTCCCTCTCCAGCGGCCATGTTTGAGATCTACATGGTCCTGCCCCCAGTGTGCTGATTGGCTACCCAACAGACCTGTGATTGGTTGGTCAGTTCCCCAAGCAGCCAATCAGCACACTGGAAATGGCAACATACCCAAGAGAATTTTAGATAGATAGATAGATAGATAGATAGATAGATAGATAGATAGAATATGGCAGCCCTAAAGCAAACCTATCATGGGATTTTCTTGGCAAGATTGGTTCAGAGAGGGTCTGCCATTGCCTTCATCTGAGGCTGAGAAAACGTAATTTGTCTAAGGTGATCTAGTGGGTTTCCATGATCAAGCAGGGATTCTGGTTTCCCAGAATTCTAATCCTAATCCAACACTCAAACCTTACATCACATTGGTTCGCAACTTTGTTGGTATTTGCAACAATGTCTGTAAGGATTTTGGACTATTGTGGTATATCCGTGACCCATGTAATAAGTTTTTCAAACATTCACGAAATTGTTGGATCACAAGGAAGGAACTGTCAATTATATCACACACGACCTCTCAGACGCTCATCAACCTCATACAACCTCATTCCATTAACAACATTGTCTTTTCATTTACCTAGCCATTCAGGACTTTTTTTTTTATTCCACTGACAAAATACAGTTGTCCCTTTACATTCGCGGCTTTGACTTTCGCGGTTTTATGTATTCGCAGAAATTCCTTTCCCCCCTGCTCCCCCCAACACAGCCCCTGAGCATTTAAGAAGGAAAACTTCCTGCACACATATTTGAACCTTTCCTACACACATTCACACACAGGGAAGGTGCGGGTGACATCTCCCAGCAAGCAACAGACCCAGCCTCTGAGCATTTAAGGAGGAAAGCTTCCTGTTGGCCAAAAGAAAAGCACAGCCCCATGCTGTGAGCACGCAAGCAAAGCCCCCCCCCCTTGCCCCTCCCCTCTCTGTGTCTTAACAAACTGAATTGCTTCTTTAAAACTCACATTTCGCCCCATGTCTCCTCATGGCCCAAAGAAAAGCACAGCTGCATGTTTGCCACCCCCACTCTGTGTCTCAACAAACTGGATTACTTCTTTAAAACTCACATTTTGAACCTTTCCTACACACATTCACACACAGGGAAGGCATGGGTGGCATCTCCCAGCAAGCAACAGACCCAGCCTCTGAGCGTTTAAGGAGGAAAGCTTGCGTGCTCACAGTATGGGGCTGTGCTTTTCTTTTGGCCAGCAGGAAGCTGGGAGGTTGCCTGTGATTAAAATATGGCGCTGAGGCTTCCGAAGCTTCACGGAAGTGACACGGATGGTTTCGGGAGAGGGACAACGGCGTCCGAAAACGTCCCCCCTGCCGCGCAAGACTGCCGTCCCTCTCCCGAAAGTTCCTCCCGCGCTAGGCACGCTGAAACGTGGTCTGAAAATCTCCTGAGAACAGACGTTATACCAACCAAAAACAATACTTTCAACATAAGGAATTTCAAATCCACTGATCTTAAGGGTTCAAAAGAAGCCTTCAACAAAGCCCATAATACCACATGTAGATTCCACAAAGGAAAACAATGTGCCATTCCTGGTCAAAACAAAGAAACAACCTTTAAAAAACTCTGCACATGAGGATGGGATGTGAGCAGCTTGCCCCACTTCCCTTCCAAGATGGAACCCAAGGCTGATACATGTCTCCTGAGGGTGTTGGTACTAAGGCCCTTATCCAGCCTGACCTGAAAAAAGGCCAAGGCTAACCCCACTGAAGCAGACTGAGGACACACCCCTTTAAACCTCTCTCTCTCTGGCTTTTCTTTGCAAACGAAGATTCAGGAAGGACTCATCCCGCGCTTTCTGCAAGCACGCTGATGACTAAAAAGGCCAATCCGAGATAAACAAGTCCGGTTGCAGAAAGCACAGCAGAAGGTCTCCTTGGGTGATGTTTCCGAGTTGTGGTTCTTTCTGCGTTGTCATTTCTCTTCAAGACTTGTTCGGTGTGAGTTCTCAAATAAGGCTGCAGCATTGTGGATAGTGCGTCTCCATGCCTCCCAATGTAAGGCCGGGGTGGACCATTGTTGGTGATCAATTTGGCCGAGCCTGAGATGTTGTTTCCTATGTTAATATGTTAAACCTATGCCACCTACAAAAGGTCCTCCAAGTAGATTCATACAAACACTTAATGGAGGGTCTCCTGGCCAAGGAAATGGTCTGAATAACATCCTCATGATACCCCTCAGCCACACCTTTCCCGCTCAATCTCCAGGCATGTAGTTGTAAGCAGCCTGGGTCAGGATGCAGAAGACCTCTTTAATGTAGAAGGTCCAGCCAAGTTGGAAGCAGACATCTTTCCTGAACCTGCATGCTGACCACCTCTGAGAACCACGGTCAACGAGGCCACCTGGGTGCTATCAAAATTACCTCTGCCCTCTTCATCCTTATTTTCCACAGCATTTTGGATAGCACCACCACTGGAGAAAGGCATAACACAACATGCTTGGCCAAGTGATCGTCAGACCATCGAAGGTTAATGTCCCCTCCATCTAAAACCTCCATACAAATTGAGGGAGCATGTGGTTCTCCAAGAAGCAAGGAGTTCCACCTACAGAGTGCCAAACCTTTGGACTACTCTGTGAAAGATAGAGAGTTCAGGGTCCACTCTCCATGGTCCAGACTCTCCCTGCTCAATTAGTTGGCCTGGCGATTCAGCAGTCCTTTGAGATATTACCCTCCCAGTAATTAAAGGTGAGACTCCCCCGCCCCCTCATTGTAATAGGAGTGTGGTCTCCCTCAGCAGGGGCTGAGAACACATCCCCCCTTTCCTGTTTATTTGGGCTTTTGTGGACATGTTCTCCATTCGAACCAACACAATTGCCCTGAATTTCTGACTAGTCTGAAGAGTGCCAGGCACACCACGCTCCACCCAGTTGATATTGTGTAATTCTCTCACGGGAGGTACAATACACTCCCCATCCCCTCAAACTGACATCGATGATGACCACCACTCTCTGTGGCTATCTGATGGACACAGTCCCCTTGAATACCTCAGACAGCCACCAACTCAGAGGTGACCTCACAACTGGAGGAAGTTTCAATCTCAATCAACTCCTCCCAGCAATCTCATTCTGGAAGGGCAAGAGGAGCCACTGTAACTCCCTCAGATGGAACCTGGCCCAGGGGACTCAATCAATCTAACAACCTGGCCAACACCATCAGCTCTGACGCTGATTGTTTCAACACTACCCTTACAATGGACTGTAGCTTCCCCCTCTGGTCTTCCAGTAGGAAGTGTTGCATTGTTTCTATGATGATTCCCAAGTGCTGAATCCTCTGAACCAGATCCAGCTGGCTCTTCTCTCTGTTAATAACAAATGGATGAAGGTCCAGACAATCCATAGTGGCTCGCACATTCTCCTTGGCTTTTCTCAAGGACAGTGAAGAGACCAGTAGGTTGTTGAGGCATGGGTAAATAGGCACCACACATCCTCAGATGAGCCACCAGAACCACGAACACCTTTGTAAATACCCAAGGAGAAGCTGACAGACTGAACAGTAGGGCCCTGTACTGGTAATAGTCCTCCAGGTAAGCAAACCTGAGGTACTTTGTGTGAGCAGGATGAATCAGGATGTGCAACTACGTCTCCTGGAGGTCAAGGGATACCAGATAATCTCAGTCCTGCACCTCTTCCAGAACTGACTGAAGGGGTTCCATACGGAACTTCCACTTAAGAACAAATTAACTGACCCTGCGAATGTTCAGTATAGCTCCTCAGTCCTTGTTTTTCTTTGGAACCAAGAAGAGCACTGAGTAGGACCTCAAAAATCTCTGCTAAGAAGGCACCAGCTCTATTGCCTTTATTTGCACTAGATTATCTATGGCCAATCCTGAGTGTTTCCTGGGTGGGTTAGGGATTGCTAAATTGATCTGAGCCTGTACAGTGGGAGCATACACAAAACAGGTCATCCTGGTTATGACTGTCCAAAGCTTTGCCTTCAGGACCCCAGAAGTAACCATATGTCCTCAAGCAGGCAGACACTGGGTAGAGAAGCAAAATGTAGCTCGTGGTAAACAGGTCATGGTTTGCACACACATAGTCATGTGTTATCCCTGGGGTCTCCAGTTAAAAGCAAATCAGGAAGCAAGGATAAGAAGGAAGAGCCTCTGCATGAAACCTAAGAAAGCCACCACCAGGTAGAAACATAGAATCACAGAGCTGAAAGATACCACAAAGGCCATCTAATCCAACCCCCTGCCATGCAGCAATACACAATCAAAGCATTCCCAACAGATGACCGTCCAGCCTCTGTTTAAAAACCTCCAAAGAATGAGATTCCACCACACTCTGAGGCAGCTCATTCCACTGTTGCAAAGCTTTTACCATCAGGAAGTTCTTCCTAATGTTTAGGTGGAATCTCTTCTCCTGTAGTTTGAGTCCATTGCTCCATGTACTAGTCTCTGGAGCAGCAGAAAACAAGTTTGCTCTATCCTCAGTATGACATCCTTTGAAATACTGTATAGGTAAACACAGCCAGAATGGCAGCTGTAGTCCAACTGCACATCACCAGGTACAGGAAAGCTGATCCACTCAAAATGGTTTAGCCCCAAGACTCTGGTGGCTCTCTAGCCAGGGCAGAGGGATGTTAACCATGTTATGGGCCCCCACTTCTGCTTTTTGTGCTCCCAGACTCTCGTTTCTGAAATTTGGATAGCCTGAGACAGCACATGTGCTTTTCCCTTCCTTGAGGAACCGACTTCTGTTTTCTAGAAGGGCCCACAAAATCACACTTGCTGGGAACATGTTCTTCCACAAACCAGCTTCTCCTATGAAAAATGTAAGCCTAAAAAGTTTCTATAAGTTTGACCCTGTTGTATTTTAATGGACGTGGACTGGCTACTGTGTTAACTGTGTACTAATTACAGCTCTCCCTGCTGTTGTGAGCTGTCCATTAGGATTTGTGTCCTGAAAGATGACATATGCAGGCATACGTCATTAACAAAGAAGCTTCTTTTGATGACAGCTTTTTACATCTGCCCCTTTTTCTTCCTCATCTCTAGCTAGCTAGAAGCATTTTTGGCAGCGTTGGCACTGGGAGGGCAGTGAAGGACGACTGGAGAAATGCTGACGTCCAGTGGTGGGATGCAGCAGAATGTCTACAGTAAACAGTCCAATAAGGCTTGAGCTGGGAAAGAATGGGATGTTACTCTATCCAATTGTTGTGTGCTAGTGTATGTTTGCCTACAAGAGAATCCTTCCAGAATCCCTTACTGAGCATGCATGGACAGCAAAACAGAAAGAAAAAGGGAGAGCAGATAAGGCTACCGCATTAGCCCTGTGTGGGGGGCTGTGTGGGAGCCCGGGTGCTGCAGTGGTTAAATGCCAGTACTGCAAGTCACCACATTGCAAGTTTAATTCCAGAGGGCTCCAAGGATCACTCAGCCTTCCATCCTTTCGTAGGTCGGTAAAATGAGTACCTGGCTTGTGGGGGCAATTAGCTAACACACATTGCAAACTGCTTAATGCAGTGTAGATGTGTAAATTGCTATTGCTTAAAACAATTTGTAAGCCGCTCTGATAGCCTTGTGGCTGAAGAGTGGTGTGTGTGTGTATATGTGTGTGTGTGTGTGTGTGTGTGTGTATATATATATATATATATATATATATATATACACATATACACAGTTGCCCCTCTACATTCACGAACTCGGCATTTGCGGTTTTGATTATTCGCGGTTTGGGGAGGGCCCCCCTGCCCTCCCAAAACCGCGACATGGGGCCTCTGGAGGCCCCGTGAAGGCCCTAGGAGGGAGCGGGGAGGGCCGGGGAGGCCTCCATTGGGCCTTTGGAGACCCTCCGGAGGACCCGTGAAGGCCCTGGGAGGGAGGGGGAGGGCCGCAGAGGCCTCCACGGAGCCTTGCGAGGCCCTGTGAAGGCCCTGGGCGGGAGTGGGGAGGGCCGCAGAGGCCTCCATGGGGCCTACGGAGCGTCTTCATAGGCCCCATGAAGGCCCTGGGCAGGAGGTGGGAGGGCTGGGAAGGCATCCATGGGGCCTCGAGAGGGTCTCCGGAGGCCCCGTGAAGGCCTTGGGAGGGAGTGGGGAGTCCGGGGAAAGTGACCATGGGGCCTCAAGAGGCCCCGTGGTCACTTTGGCGGGGGAGGGGGGGCAATCAATATTCGCGGTTTTTTCACATTTGCAGGGTCCATGGAACCTAACCCCCGTGAATATGAAGGGATGACTGTATATTAGCCAGCCTCAACATATTAAAAAAGTTTGGCCACCAAAATGGAAATTATAAGAAAAGCTGAGGCTGTGGGGGGGGACTCACTGTGGATACATTTTGAAAGGGGCCTTAAGGTGGTCTCTAGAAGCTGCGAAGTGTTTTTATTTACTTATGCAGGGCCCACTTGACCTGGTCATTTTATTCACATGTGCAGATCATTAGTTCTCAAAAAATAAAAGAGTTTGTTAAAACAAGTTGAACTGCTCTTCTCTTTTGTCGTGTAGCAACCCATCTCTGTTTTTTCCATGCTATTTCTACCTCTGGTACCAAATTTTCTCTTAAAGTAGTAATGCCGAGGAACACATCTATTTCATTAACTGACGCAAACTTGTACAGGTTACCCCCATATCTACAAAACCAATATGCACAATTCAGTTATCCACAGCTGAAAAATGAGGGACACATACCATAGAGTCATGCTGGAAAATGCCTACAGAGCTGTTCTCTCTAGGAATTGCTAGGTCCTCCAACAGAACTCTATGGTATGTTTCATAGAATCATAGAATTGTAGAGTTGGAAGAGAACACAAGGGCCATCCAGTCTAACCCCCTGCCACGTAGGAAATCACGATCAAAGCATCCCTGACAGATGGCCATCCAGCTTCTGTTTAAAGACCTCCAAGGAAGGAGACCCCACCACGCTCCGAGGGAGTGTGTTCCACTGCTGAAAAGCTCTTACAGTCAGAAAGTTCCTCCTAATGTTGAGGTGGAATCTCTGTTCCTGGAGCTTGCATCCATTGTTCCGTGTTCTAGTCTCTGGAGCAGCCGAAAACAAACTTGCTCCATCCTCAATGTGACACCCCTTCAAATACTTAAACAGGGCTATCATATTGCCCCTTAACCGTCTTTTTTCTGGGCTAAACATACCCAGCTCCCTAAGTTTTTCCTCATAAGGCATGGTTTCCAGACCTTTCACCATTTTAGTCACCCTCCTCTGGACACGCTCCAATTTGTCAATATCCTTTTTGAATTGTGGTGCCCAGAACTGGACACAGTATTCTAGGTGAGGTCTGACCAAGGCAGAATAGAGTGGTACTATTACTTCCCTTGATCTAGACACTATACTTCTATTGATGCAGCCCAAAATCACATTGGCCTTTTTAGCTGCCGCATCACACTGTTGACTCATGTTCAACTTGTGGTCTACTAGGACTCCTAGATCCCTTTCGCACGTAGTGTCGTTCAGCCAGGTTTTCCCCATCCTATATCTATGCATTCCGTTTTCCGTCCTAAGTGCAGTACCTTACATTTCTCCATATTGAATTTCATTTTGTTAGCTTTGGCCCAGCTCTCCAGTCTATCCAGGTCATTCTGAATTTTGATCCAGTCCTCTAGAGTTTGTACTGTAAGTCCTTTACAGTGAGCCCTTGGTATCCACTGGGGTTTGGTTCTAGGACCCCGCTATGGATACCAAAATCTGTAGATGCTTGAGTTCCATTATACACAGTAGCATAGTAAAACGGTGTCCCTTATATAAAATGGCAAAATCAAGTTTTGCTTCTTGGAATTTATTTATTTTGGAAAAAATTTCAAGCCATGGATGGTTGAATCCATGGATGCCAAACCGTGGATACAGAGGGCCAACTGCATTTTAATAGAGTTTGCTATTATCTGCCATTTCACTTATAAACAGTAAATATAGGAACATATCCCCTGTGGATACAGGAGGCAACCTGTACTGTACATGACTATAATAATCAAATAATGAAATGCACTTGTCTCAAAACAGTGCTCAATAAAAGACGGTACAAAACATTGAAATGAGTGCACAAAATTGCTCAATGCAAGCTTAAAAAGTAATTCCAGTCACCACAACAGTTGTTAATTCTCACCTGGTACAGAGTTTGAAAGAAATTATTTTTTACTATCCATGCTGGCTAAGATGATGTTGTACAAAAAAAGTAATTTTCCAAGCTTTAGACATAGACAGTTCCAAGCTAGCCTGTCTTGGTCTAATACAGCTTAAGATGTCTACAAAGCTTCCTAGTTATGCTCTCTGTCTTGGAAAGGAAGACAGTCTGAAAAACCTGCCCTATGTTTAGTAAAGATTAAGAGGGCAGAGGGAAATGTTAGCCACTTCCAATTAATTTGAAGGGTCCCAATGGAATCATCCTTTACCTAGCAACTGCAGATAAGGCAAGAAGCAACAGAAAGCAAACAGATTAAAACAGCAGAGGGGAATGAAATTTAGGAACACTTCAGCAATGGAAGAAGCTGCTCAGGGATCTTGTGGACTCTCTTTTTGTGGCTGCCATCAAGGGGAAAAACGGGCTGGGAAAGAATCAGAAATGCTTTTAGGTGCAGGATGTCCCTTCCAACTGGAAACCTGAATTTAAAAATAAACTGGAAAAGCACAAAAATGCCTAGCTTTTGCTTTCTGACCCAGTTCGCACATATTCCTTACTTCTGCAGCCATCCCCACATGCATAGCCTTGCTGCCTATGCAAGAATGTTAATGTGGTTCTTTCTAGTAGAAACTTGAGGCAAACAATCAGGAATGGCGACCATCTCTGTGCCGTAACCCAAAAGCTTCCAAAGGACTCTGCCTGGGCATTTTAACAAACAGAATGATCAACTGAAAAGACTTCAGATGGCTCTTCCTTGCCAAGGCAAAATAAACCCTGCACTAAGGAGCTGCTCAAAGAAGCCTTTGGCGAAAGATATGCAGCAAACGTGCAAAAGACAATTACTCTGGATTGCACCCAAGAAGAATTTGAGCATATGCTCCCAAAGCATTGATTACATTATTTTCTTTTTGCTGAGAGGGAAACTCTTCTCAACTCCATCAACACCATCATTGTTTGCCCATCTCTGTATCTGGAAGTGGCTAAGATTGCAAGATTGTCCCTGCCCTTTTGAGGTGCCAAGGTGGAAAACAAGCGCGGGCATGTACGTCACTGAGGCTCTTCATGCCCATTCCTAATGAATGCAGGGTGAGTTACCAAGAAAAGGACGTCACCAGCCCTGTGGGTGTGACGTCTACATTTACCAAACATTAAAGCAGTGCTTATTAGGAAGTGCATCAGCTTACCCCACCAGACCTACTGAGTTTCACTGCTGGATGAAACTATTCAAACTGATTTAACTCAAGGAAAATACTCTTTTTATTCAACTTCAATCTGCCATGGCCATCTGCAAATCAGGTGGAAAATGAATCACCTGCAATATACATATACTGCCTCAAAATCAAGGCTTCAAACAACCACAACCAGCATCAGAAGACCTCCAAATCTCTCTCTTTTAAGCCAAAAGTATTACCAGGCCAAATTAAGACTGTTAGGTTATGTTATACAGTTGGGGGCTTGGTTACCATGGGTAGTGAAAACCGTGGACAACAGTGAAACCTACTTAAAAAATGGACTTCTGGTAAAAACATACCATAGAGTCACATTGGAGGACCTAGAAAATGGCTAGAGAGAATGCCTCTCTAGGCATTTTCTAGGATGACTCTATGGTATGTGTCTCTGCTTTGTGTCCCACAGATAACTGAAACCGTGGATACTGGTTCACAGATACGGAGGCCCAACTATATAAGTAATGTTATATTTGTTATGTTTGAATGCTTTAAAAAATGGGTGTTATAATAATGAATAAATAAAATGGGGGGGGAGATTATGGCTTCATCTGGCTCACCATTCTGTCTATTCAAAATGGACAGGTAGAGGCCGTCAGGAGGCTCATAGCAAAGACCACTGGCAGTCCATCAAGCCAAACTCAGCACGTCAGACAAACACTGTGCTCTGCCATGGACTTGCCAACCCTTCCTTTGGGAGATCTAAGTAGTGATCTGAGTTATAGGAAACACACAAGTCCTTTACTACAACAGCTCCATTGATTACCAGTCTGTTTCCAGACACAATGCAAAGTACTAGTTACGACCTGAAAAGCTCTATACCGCTTACATCTTGGTTATTTGAAGGATCCAATGCGGTCTAGTGGTTTGAGTGTTGGACTAGGATTCCGAGAGACCAGATTTGAATCCTCCCTCAGCCATGGAAACCCAGTGGGTGATGCTGAGCAAGTCCTATTCTCTCTCAGCCTCTGAGGAAAACAATGGCAAATCTCTCTGAAGAAGTCTTACCAAGAAAATGCTACCAGAGGGTCATTGTAAGTTGGAGTCAACCTGAAGGCACATAATAGCAAAAGCTCTCCATCTGAGCCAGTTTTGGTTTTGAGATATTCAAGGGAGGCCCTTTTCTTGGCCCCATCATCCTCTCAGGTACTTCTAGTAGAGACACTGGAGAGTTTTCTCAGTGGCTGCTCCCAGATCCTGAAACCCCCTTCTTTGGGCTTGTTTATACGAGCCCCAAAAAGTAGTGCCCCATAGAAAAAGCAAATCACAGCAACTGTGACTTGTCTTAAAGGTTGTTTTATCCCCAGCAGCCCCCATAAGCTTCACAACCAAGATGACAGCTGAGGAAGGGAGAAGAGGAAGAGAGAGCCCTCTTCCCCCTTCCTCAGCCCACAGGAGTGAGCAGGCAGGCTGCGGAGAAACCAGGGATGAGGGCTCTTTTGCCCTCTTCTCCCTTCCTCGGCCACAAGGGCAGGTGGGCGGCAGAGAAACCGTGTGGGTGGGCAGTGGCAGCGGGATGGGGGGAGGGAACCAGGAAAGGAAGAAGAGGAGAGCGCCCTCCTCCCTTCTCCCCCCTCAGCAGTGGTGGTGGCGGGGGCAAGGTGGTGGTGGGTGGGTGGGTATGACAGTTGCCCTCCTCCCTTCCCCATCCTCAATCGCTCAGAGGGGAAATGGTGACCACAGGTTGCTTCCCTTGCTACCAAGCCCTGCCCCCTGCACTTGTCTGGACAATCAGATTTGCGCTTCCTCTTATTTGGGCAAGCAAATCAAATCATAGAATCATAGAATCATAGAATTCAAATCGCTTGTCCTAATGATCAGGAATGCGCCCCACCATGTTCTTTTTTTAAAAGATGAGAAAAGCCGCAAACGCTTTTCTGGAGAGTTTTTTTGGCCTTTTTGCCCCCCTCCTTCACAACAAGGTGAAATCATACAGAATGCTATTAGGACAGGTAGGATTCTCCTCGCATTCCATGAGGGTTTTTTTAACCATTTGGACAATCCCTTAGTAAGCCAAGACTGGCTCCCTCAATGGTGTCCTTCACTAGCAAGTGAAAGCTCCCCCCCCCCCCTCTGCCACCAAGCCCTTGGGAATTGACTGCTTGTGGGGAAATGTTTTTTAACAAGGTGTTGTACTGTCTTTACGTGTTGCTTATTAATGTCTTTTAACTTTTGTATATTTCTGAGACACAAACCTTTATTTGTTTTGTTTTTTTGTAAGCTGCTTTGAATGTAAAAGGGGAAGAGAAAGGGAGATAGTGATGATGTAGTTCCAATGAAGGCATGAGCTCTGCAAGCAATTCCAAACAAACCAAGAAAACATCTGAATGAAATTGCTATAGATAGTATCACAATAGCACAACTGCAAAACATGACACTACCTGGAACATGTCACATTATCTGACCATACCTCATTTATTCCTAGATACTTGGGAGAGATTCTGAATCACTAATGATCCAAAACTCCACTCAGTAACATCTGGTAGACTGCAAAATCAAGAATGTTGCTAATAGGAGGCTCCAAGATGGATGCTGGTGGGTCAGCAGGCATGAAAAATAGTATGTATTTATTTTATTGCAATACTAATGTCCCACCCTATATCACAAGATTTCAGGGTGGCATACAGAGAAATGTGTTATCCATGTCCCATGAAATGGCCTCAGTTGCTAGCTCATGCTGGAATGTTCTTGGTTGGGAGCAGCAAGTGTGAACCATCTTCCACTTTCCAGGGAACCAGCCAAACCAAGTTGAGATGCTAAAAAACCTAGAAAAGCAAAGCACCACAATGCAAGTTCTATTCCTCACCAAACACAAAACCACTACTTCTTACTACTATTGTAAGCATAGTCCAGGGAGTGATTCTTTTTTCTTAAAGCAAGCCTGATTGAAATGGACCTTTTGTATACATCATTTCATCCAAGAACAAATTCTTTACAGAGGAGTTATAAATCTTTTTTCTTTAAGAAAAAAACACTCAACAACACAGCAGTTTATAATGGAAACAATGACAGGAACTGGAGCCATAGATACTCAAGTCCCCGTTATTACAAGAGGTATTGCTTTCCTTGTCCAAAAGAACTGTTAGTCCTGCATGCTAGCATTATGAGTCAAAAAAATAAAAAATAAAAAATGAGGGAACATTACAGATCAGTAAGAACAGGTGCAAGGCACAACAACGCAAGGGCTTCAATCATGGAAACAAGTGGATCTCCGTTTCAGAGCTGAGAACTATGAAACTACAATAATAAGACCCTTTATCTGTTATGGCTGTCCAAAGCTACTGGTACAGAAAGTGATCCATTCCAGCTCTAGTTCTTTCAATCGCTTATCAACCTCCATGAATGATTAACGGGAAACCCTATAAATAGCCCTGTCAATTTTGCTTCTTGGCTTGCTCTGAGGAACTCCACTGCTACACTAATATTTGTAGATAGGTCCTAGCCTAGAAAGGAATAATTTGGTTCCCAAGCAGCGCTGAATCAACCCTCTTCCCCTCCTAGCTTGCCTTCTTTACAAGGCAGTGGCGGGGGGGGGGGTCAATAGCTTAAACATTGTGTCCTATCAGCTCATATGATCTGCTCTGTCAATGCCAGAACAGGGAGTGTTTTTCTGTTGTGGAAGTGACTGGTACCATTTTGAGTGTCTGACAGGTGAGCACTCTCTTTTTAGCACTCAAAAAGGATCTCAAGGAAGGGAATGAGAAACTGACTGATCACCCAAAACAGAATGTTTATTGCAACTAATAAAATGGTTCCCATTCCTCAAACCAACCTGTAGCCAGGAGTGAAAAGATAGATTTAAAGTCCAAGATAAAAGCATCAAACTTTGAAATCGGGGAGGTTAAGCACCTCAAATTACTTTCAGCCTTTTACTGTGGGCTCTACTATTATAATCTAATGCTAAGAAACATAGGTTTCATTTACTTTTAAGAGGGGGGAGGGAGAGTGAATTGAGAATTAAGAATTTCAAACCTGTATGGGTACTGAAGAAAATCAGGACCAGAGCTGACACTCCATAAGAAACAATGAGAAGAACTCTGCTGAATAAGTCAAAGAGTCCAGAAAAAGACCAGTGACCAGTGAATAACCAGATGCTTATAAGAGAAACTCTAAGGCAGGAGAGAAAGGAAACAGCCCACCCCACCATATTTCTCCCAGCATGTGGTATTCACAGCAGACCTCAGAAAGGTTCCTATTTTGGACTACAACTCCCCAAGCCCCCAGCGAGCATGATTCTGAGAGCTGTCATCCAAAATATAGTAGCTTTTACAAAACTCTGATGCAGAGATACATTGGCTTTTCCTTTTCACTATTCTGGCTAATGCCTACAACATTGGATGGTTTCACAACAGCAAAAACAAAATGACACTTTTCCTGATAAATTAAGCTGCAGAAATGAAGCAAATTCTGAGTATTCAGGAGTGGGCTTGTAAGGGAAGGGACTGTGATGTGGAGTTCAGGTCTGGTACTGAAATTATAGGTTCATGTACTCACAGAAAACCAGTTCTTCCATTCAAAGCCTTTTCCATTTGAATCTGGTTGGGGGTCTTGGGGTTCTAGTAAAAACAATCTGAAGCCTGCTCACCCCTAGTGATATCCCACCTTCAGCTACTGTGTATATATTGCACATAGCAATAACATAGAGTTATTGCTATGTGCCATCAAAACAGCTTTGATTTACGGCAACGCTATGCATGGGAAACCTCCAAGAGATCCTGTTATTAACAGCCCTGCTCAGTTCTTACAAATTCAGAGCTATTACTTCCTTAACTGATGTAAGCCACTGAGGCAATTCTCCTCTGAACTTTGTTGAGCAATATCATCTTTCCAATGAATGATGTCGTCTCATGATACGCTCAAGGTATGTTAGCTTCCGTTTAGTCATTTTGGTTTTTGTGACTCTGTTCTTTCTAACTCATCAGTCCACTCTCCTCTATCAAGAGCTCTCCTTCCAAAATCATTTATCTTTCTTTCATCAGACCATGCAACACTCTTGCTTCAAGCTGGCTTACTCACCCCCTTCTGCATCTACTATCAAGTCTTTTTACCTTTCCTCCAGAATTTCTCCACACAGCCGTGCTCAAGTCTTTAGTCTTTGCTTCCTAATCAATTCTTCCTGCCACCTTTACTCATCCAATGCAGAGTTCCTCAACTTCCCCAGGCCTGCTACTGTCTTGAATGATTGTATCTACTCCTCTTGGTGATTCCTCATGCAGAAAGTTCCAGGTTCAACTGATGGTGTCTCCATCTAAAAGACTCTTGGGCAGCAAGTGATGGAAAGACATTTTCTCATAACTTTCACTCAGCACTCTGCCAATCAGAGTGCTGAGTGAAATGGGCCAGCTGGCAGGGGGATTCTGGGACATATAGTTCAATAAAGTAACTTTTCCAATCTCTTGAACAGACAGCAACTTCACAGCTTAATAAGACAGTCCTAATGAAACATCCAGACACCAAACTGCATACCCAGAAACACTTTCTTCCTGTCCTTTCCCCTTCTGATGGGAAATGCTTGGGAACAGCCAGTGATACTACTGCATGCGACTTCTCCCTCACTACAACCCTGTGCAGAACTCCAAAGCCAAGCCAGCACTCAGAAAGGACATTAAAGCAGTAAACACTCATTGCTGAGACAGCAAGCACCATAAGAGGATTAGAATACCCACTTAATACCCCTTAAGTGACACACACACCTTCTGTGCCACCCTTGGGTTTGGAGGAGAGCCCTCACAAAGAGAGTATTCCTAACAAAGCACATGCCCATTCATTTCTCCTACTCTCTGGTGGAATGAATGCTTGAGCTTTTTCTTCTACAGATGATTAAAGCAGCTCTTCAAGACTGCCTGATCCAAAACAAATTAAGGTGGCACCGCACCCAACACACACATCCGGTGATCGACACTGGTTGACAAGGGAACAATGGAATGTCTGGCGGTGGACAAAAGGTTATCAGTGAGTGGAGCAGTCTGCTTTGTCCTCTCCTCTGTTGCTGTGGCAGAAAAGGGCACCTGTGCTACTGCTGGGTAGAACGAGCCACCGCCAGCCAGGAGTTCTACTTCCCTTTGTGCTGCAGAACCATGCAACTGGTGTACCAATAAGGAAGCATGTTGGAAACACATGCACACACCTGTATGTACAACTAAGGAGGGTACAATCAGAGAGTCCAGCAAAAGCAGACTGGCACCCTCCTACACTACAGAGAGAGAAGCAGCTCCTGCCAAATTGAGATAGCTAGCGCAGCTAATCATTGGGTGGAGGCCCTGATGTGCCCCAAATCCACCAAGAATGTATCTGCCCCTTTTCTAAAGAGAATGTGTGCCACATTGGAGTGCAAGCCTTTTTCTGCACATCTAACAAAACAGCTCTTTTGCTTTGCAGAGGTGGTCTCAAATCTTGACAGGTGCATAACAAGTCCATCTAGTCTATTCCTTGCACTAGATGAGGGTGAGCAAATTACAGCTTAATCTAAACAAAACGGATCCAGGACTTTATCAGCCTACTCTGGGCAGTTATAATCCTCCCAAAGCAGAAGATTCACAATCTGGAAGCACTTGGAGATCTGCATCCATCCATCCATCCATCCATCCATCCAACATCCCACCTTCTTGCCAATATGAGACTGAAGGTGGCTAACAGCATAGATTAAAACAAAGTACCACTAAAAATCTACAGATAAATCTGAATATCTGATCAACAACATTGGGAAAGAGTGATTTGCAGTATATCAGCTTTGACTCATATAACAGCCATTTCCTTACCTAAAGAAAGCAGACCAGGCTTCACACTATCCAGACCAAAATAAAGTAACACAACCTAAGCTTGGCTTCCTTTTGAAGGTAGTTTCCTCTTGTTCAGAATCTACTAGCAGCCATGATTTTCCTGCCTGGAGCTGGCTGATCAGACCACATTACTACCAAGTCTACACCAGCTCCAACAGTTACAAGCTTAATAGTCATGCCCAACTTGGCACAATGGTCAAGAACTTAAAGACTATAAACAGTCTGTGAACAAAACAGCTCAAGAATCAACTTCCCAATATAAGTTTGCATTGCTACATCTCCCCACTCACCACCCAGTTTCAAAGGAACAGAGTCGGTGGGCATATGGAAGAAAGTATTTTTATTTTTATTTTATTTTTTGGTGTTTATGACTTGAAATGAACTCTTAAGAGAGACTGACCCCTCAATGCCTGCATTAGACAAGCAATATTCTGATTTCCTCAGAATTTTCAGAGCTTTGATACCTAGGGGAAATTTTGCTGCTGTGTTTTTATTTTATTTTATTTATTTTGGGGGCTTAATTTTTAAAAAACTATTGTTTTAGACCTAGATCAAACTGTTAATGCAAACTACAGGTGACCTACTGAAACAACATTGACTTACCAAGTTCCCATTGATTCCATGCAATTACTCTAACTGGGATCAACAACTGGGTTTAAACCAAAGTTCTTCATGTTGGATGAGGCAGGCTTCGCATTATCCTTTATATTTATATGATGTTGGGGACTTCACAATGCCTGTTTTAAGTTGCATTTCACTGCCTTTTAGCAAGGTGGGATAGAAAAGAATAAAATTCGCACTAAAGCAGAATTCTGTGTGGTCACCAACCATGACTCCTTAACACAACATGCGTTTTTCTTCCTACATGACAAGTTTCCATAAAGGAAAGGCATAATGCTGGAAGTGGGCCTTACTTCTGAGCAAAATAATGTAGGTTTTGATCCAGCAACACAACCAGCCTGGCTCTTAATTTAATGTCAGTCAACTTCAGTTGGTTTCAGAGGTTTCACCATCACAACTCAAGGCACAAAATTACACATACTCACATCGTAAACAAGGAACACATTTCTACCAAGGATGAGTCTTGCAAAATAAATTCTTATGAGAAAGGGCAGGGGGGCAGTCATTACCACCCAAGACAGCAATGATGTGTGTGACAACCATGGGACTGAATTCCATGTGGTACTTAACTACCTTCAGAACTGAGAGTATGACATAACCTTTATGAAGCTGTGTGCTTTTGGAACACACATTTTCAGCAGGCATGCTTGGCAGGAATCACCCTTCCATTATATGTATTCCTATCTCTTGCCCAAACTGGGTATTGCTGCCCAAATAATTAGGGACCACTGCCTGGTCGGGCTGGAGAATAAAATACCAGCGCTTAAGGGCCAGCTCCCCATTTTTAGGCCCCTAAGCAATTTTGATTTTTCTAACAGCTGCCTCACTGATGGTGTTGGAGCATGAAATATACTAGTGCTGCATGTCAAAAATTATTACAGGGATTGTTTTCCTTCAAAACTAAGAGGCCCAGATACAATCTTCCTGCTCCTGAAACCTAAGTACTGTACTTGTAGAGTGCTTCAAAATATTGACAAGGCTTCCCATACGCTACCTTTCTGCAATCTTCAAAACAGCCTTGTACATAAAAAGGACCCTTCTGGATCAGCCCAAAGGACCAACAAGTGTAAGATTCTCTCCACTATGACCAACCAGATGCCTCAGTGGGAAGCCCACATGCAGGAAATGAGCAACAGAATTCTTCTCACTGTGCTCCACAGCTATCAGGAGGTATACCAACTCTGATCTGGGAGGTAACATACAGCCATCATGGCTAGTAGCCCCCCAATCCTCAACAAATTAGTCTAATCCCCTTCCAAGCCATCCAAGTTGCCATCCATTGCTACAATTTACAGCAAGACATTCCAAGGATGACTATAAAAAGACCTACCGGTACCTCCTTTCATCTGTCCCCCATCTCCTACTGTTTGGCTTTATGAGAGAGGGAGAAGAACTTCCCCCTTATCTACTATCTCCACGCTATGCATGGTTTTATATACAGGTCACCCACCATATCCACAGGGGATACGTTCCCAGACTTACCACAAATACTTGAAACCACAGGTAATAGCGAGCCCCATAGAACTGTGCTGGAGGACCTAGGAAATGCCTAGAGAGACCATATTTTTTCAGAAAACAGATAACTGAAACTGCGGGAACTGGTCCCACACATATGGGGAGGGGCAACCCATATATCCATCTCTCCCTCATCCCTTACTTCCCTTCCCTCCCCCATGCTAAAAAGGCACTAAAGGTACAGTGCTTATTTATAAGGGCACTGCCCCACAACCTTGATCATTTGAACTGCCCTCTTCTGCAAGAAGTATTGTTCTCCACACAAATTCCCTCCCAGGAGAAGCCAAGCTGGCTCTGTCCCTTCTGAGTTTACAGTGGGCATCTAAGACTGGGTTATTTCATTTGACCTTTGGTCTTTAGAATTAGGGGTGGCTGCTCTGTTTCATGGCCTGTGGTTTTAAATTTATGTTAAGCAGTAGTTTTAATCATTTTTTAAAATTATTCATGCAATTAACATTTAAAATGTTTTTATTCACTGTACATCACCTCAGGACTCTGATGGGTTGAGAGGCGATACACAAATGTTTTAAATCAATCTGTCCATCAAATAAAGACATAAATTGAGGGCAGAGGCTGAAAATGCTGCGCCCTGCCCAAAGCAGGTGAGTTTGTAGCAGAGGTTAGATCTGAAAAGGAGACCTCCTGATTTGCAGCTTAATCTCATTGCCATTAAAATAAGCAAATTCTAAATTTCCAAAGATGAGGATAAAGCGGTGCTCCAGTTAACTTTTTTCAGTTTATACCCAGCTCTTCACATTCTAATGCACTCCAAGTTTCAGATATATCAGCAATCCATCCACCCAATAAATGAAGTATGACTCGATGAGTGCAATTTCTAAGAATATTTGAAAAGCCATTGAACCTGCTCCACACACCGGGATTATTTTAACTCAAAAACCATTCAAACACATTTATCAAGTTTTGCCCATAAAAAAGAGCTGGCTCTCAAGACAGGTTGCATGTGCCAGTTTTCTGCCCAGAACAAGTTTTACAGTAGTTAAGACTCCATTTTTCTCATAAGATTGTAGCACGGAAAGGTTGACTAACCTCAGCTATAACTATAATGTTTATGCAAGTATGCATGTACAATATTCCACAACAGAAGCCGAATTGCTTTTATATCCTCTCCGGAGGAAAAGAAGGAATGTGTTGGCCCCGAGAAATCCTATGTTCACCTTCCCACTCTCAATTGTCATCTACCAATACTGGCCATCTACTCAAGCTCTTGAAACTCTTAAGGCTTGTCTTGCCTGCAAGGCTTGGTGAAGGACTCCAGAAAGGGATGAGTGGGTAGGTGGCACAGCACAGGAGTGGGTAACTACAGCAGATCCATGGGTCACTTTTAAGCCCTGGAACCTCTGGGGGCCACATGGATTAACCCCCCCCCCCAAAAAAAAACAGAAACTGCAAAGTGAATGAAGTGAATTTCTGGTTCTCAAAAATGGGTGTTTTTCTTTTAAATGTCAAACAGTACAGGGAGAGCTTGGAACTGATTTAAAAGATAAATTGTTGCATCTGGAAGGCTCAGCAATTCACCCTTTCCTTTGGCCAGAAAAAAGGTCAATCTAGGGATTCTGGAGATGTCAAGGGTCACAAAAACATGCATTGGGGACCACATGTGGCCCCAAGGTTGACCTTCCCCACCCTGGTGTAACAGAGAAGGAGAGGCATGAGAACCCTGGTACCACCTCGGGCATCTCTACTTTTGGGAGGGGGCACTTTTCCCTTTAAATAATGGCTGTTCTGGAAAGGTCCCACTTTGGGGTTAAGCCATGGTTTTCGACCTTTGGTCTTCCAGGTGTTTTGGACCTCAGCTCCCAGAATTCCTCAGCATTGGCCATACTGGCTGAGACTTTTGGGAGTTGAAGTCCAAAACATTTGAAGGACCAAAGGTTGAGAACCACTGGAGGCAGCAGTTTGGGGGAAAGCCTCAAGGACGCACTAGAGGACTTCCAATAGGCAACCCCAGAGCATGTCCACCTACAGACATTTTTGCCCATGTGGATCAAATACCGCTCAACCAAAGTCAAACCACACTCTTCCACTTTTGCACACCCAGTGAGAGGAAATCACAGATTCCTAGCTGCAAACACAAGCACTTAAATGCATGGTGAAAAATTATTTCCTCCACAACTCTTCATAAACAAGAAAACCTATTGTTGTTGGTGGGTAGGGGGAGTTTTTTTTAAAAAAAAAACTTCTTTGTTTAAACTTTTTTTTTGTTTAAAGCTGTTTTGTTTTTGTTTTTTGGCATTAAAATCAATATAGGACTAAATCAGAAAATTAAGTAGCAAAATGCAGTTCAGGTGTTATGGCCACTAGCTTAAATAATCATTGTTCTTTTAAAAAGTGCTCTTTTAAAACAAGTTGTTTTGGTTGTGCTTATGTTAACTGAAGGATTTGTTTCTGAATGGCATTTCTCCCACTATAAAATAAAGTGATTAAAAAGAAGCCACTGGTGGATACTGGTCTAACAATGAACAACTGTCAATAAACTGTTAAAGTTAAAATGTTTACATTGAAACAGTCACTGTTGTTCTACCAAGAGGTTTGGAAAATAGTAACAATAGCCACACTTAAAAAAAAGAACAATCAATTAAAAACATCAAGAGTGGTGTATTTTTAAGTCATTTGGTTAAACCAACCTGGATTAAACCAGCCAACCCTGTTGTACATGTAATACGGACACATACTGGACAAGGCCTGCAACAGCATGCATTACCTGCCAATCACCTTATATTGTTCTAGACCTCCAAGTCTACTCCAATTTATGGCAACTCCAAGGGCTTTCTTTGCCATATTAATTCACAGGAGGTTCTCTACCGCCTTCCTATAAACCTGAGAGAACATGACTTGCCCAAGGTTACCCAGTGGGTTTCCATGGCCAAGCAAGGATTTGAACCCTCCTCTGCCAGAGTCCTAGCACAACAATCAAAACCACTATGCCACACTGTCTTTCAATGACCTCATGCATACTCCATTTTCACTTTACCATTTCAGAAGTATCGGTGAATCTTCACATTCACAGAGGTTAGGGTTGCAGGACCCCAGCGAAAGTGGAAAAACTGTGAAAATCTCTAGGCCCTCCAAACCTTGATTATTAGAATCATAGAATCATAGAATTGTAGAGTTGGAAGAGACCACAAGGGCCATCCAGTCCAACCCCCTGCCACACAGGAGAACCCACTACGCTCCGAGGGAGTGTGTTCCACTGCTGAACAGCTCTTACTGTCAAAAAATTCCTCCTAATGTTGAGGTGGAATCTCTGTTCCTGGAGCTTGCATCCATTGCTCCGTGTTCCAGTCTCTGGAGCAGCAGAAAACAAACTTGCTCCATCCTCAATGTGACACCCCTTCAAATACTTAAACAGGGCTATCATATCACCCCTTAACCATCTTTTTTCCAGGCTAAACATACCCAGCTCCCTGAGTTTTTCCTCATAAGGCACCATTTCCAGACCTTTCATCATTTTTGTCGCCCTCCTCTGGACACGCTCCAATTTGTCAATATCCTTTTTGAATTGTGGTGCCCAGAATTGGACACAGTATTCTAGGTGAGGCCTGACCAAGGCAGAATAGAGTGGTACTATTACTTCCCTTGATCTAGACACTATACTTCTATTGATACAGCCCAAAATCGCATTGGCCTTTTTAGCTGCCGCATCACACTGTTGACTCATGTTCAACTTGTGGTCTACTAGGACTCCTAGATACCTTTCACACGTAGTCTCGTTCAGCCAGGTCTCCCTCATCCTGCATCTATGCATTTCATTTTTCCACCCTAAGTGCAGTTCTGTTTAATACTGCTAAAGATGTTAAAAGTGCGGTGTGAGAAATGCGAGACACACCGCACAGTGAGAGAGAAAACACGTGAAGTGAGGCTGGCTAGTACTGAGATAAAGAACATGGCATCCTCAAAGTGTATAGTCAAAGTGCCAAACTTTAAAAAAAAAACATTTAATTACTGATGGCAAACTTACAAACAATCAAATCCACAAAAATTAAACCTGCAAAATTTGAGGTTCAACTATACTTGTTTGGGCATTGATTTATTTTCATGACTAGCAGACAGAAGCACAGCTCTCCCCTTCCAGCAATCGCATCCCATTTGCTATTTGGTTACCTTCTCTTGAGCCCCACCTCAACTTCTAAGCACTGAGAAAATCCCTGAAAAGTTTGTTTGTAAAGCACAGGTCTCTCAGCAACTCGTCCTTCCCATGGCTATATGCCCATGGCTATATGCCAAGGGTAGCAAATTGACACCTTCCAGATGCTTTGCCCTCCAGTTCCCAGAATCCCTGGCTATTGGCCATGCTGTTTGGACTTCTGGGAGTTCTAGTTCAGGACAAGTTACCTATTCCTGTGGTAAAGCTACCAAGTATTAGGCCAAGGCTACACGAAGGGGGGTGGGAAGGACTGTTCTACAGTAATAGCAAGTTGCATGCCTATAGCTGAGACAGTGGCTGTGAGTGGATTACTCTTGTTTTTAAATCTGCTGCTGCCAAAGTTTTTTTTTTTTAAATGCTACTTTTACAGTGCGCACAAGCGATATTCCACCATTCCCCAAAAAGAGAGAAAAAAAGATAGCACAAACCTTTGTTTTATCGCCTTAGTGATCACTCGCTAGAGCAAAAATCCAACATGATGGCAGCGCACGCTTGCCCTGAAAACCAGTCCCACCCCCTGCACTCATCCAGCCAATCAGGTTTGGACTGTGTCCTTCATGGGGAAGCGATTCATGTTGAATCACTTGTCTTAATGAGCAAAAATGCACATATCTCTGGAGGTTTTTTTTAAAGTCAGGAAAAGCTGTGAAGGCTTTTCTTGCGTAGTTTCTTATCTTTTTTTGGGGGGGCCTTCACAATACAATGAGACAATGCGGGATCCCATTAAGACAGCTGTTTTCTGAGCTAATTCTGTGAGGAGTATTTTCACCATGTGGACAACCCCCTAGTCACTACAAAGCAACAATTGGAGAAGACTTCATGTCTCCTCAGAGACATCTGATTGGTCCAAAAGGCCATTATCAGCCCAAAACAGAGAGAGCCAGTGTGGTGTAGCGGTTTGAGTGCTGGACTAGGACTCTCGGAGACCACGGTTTGAGTCTCCACTCTGCCGTGGAAACCCAATGGTTGACTTCAGGCAAGTCATTCTTTTTCTCAGCCTCACAAGCTGAAGCTGAGAGAGAGCTGAAGGCAGTGGCAAACCCCTTCCAAACAAATCTTGCAGAGAAAACTCCATGATAGGGCCACTAGCTCCGTAAGTCAGAAATGACTTGAAGGCCAACAACAAGAAGTAGTATCCAAAAAAGACAAGGAAAAAACGTGCACAGGTCTTCCTACCGTGGGAAAGGAAGAGGAAGAATCAACTGACTGTGACTAAACTATGGGGAAGAATACATGTTCTGCAGGCAACCAGTCACATATGGAGTTCCTGGAGATGTACACCTCAGGAGCCAGAGAGAACACTGTGAGAAAAAGAGACCCTGCTGAAGAGCATGGGGGCGAGCTTGGAAAACAGTCAGTAACCTTCAGGTGGAGAAGCTTCTACTTCTAAGCCATTTAAGATTATAATGCCTGTCTAAACTGCAGTCTATGGAAGAACAGTAGTAGAGATGCACCAAATTTAAACTTTATTTTAAGGTGGGGGAGATTGAAGGTCCAGGATGTATATTTTAATTGTTGTAAGCCACCCTGATTGCATTCGTAGAGAGGCGGAATATAAATAAATTTATTATTATTATTATTACTACTACTACTACTACTACTCTCTCTGGCTTTTCTTCGCAAACGAAGATTCAGGAAGGACTCATTCCGCACTTTCTGCAAGCACGGTGATGACTGAAAAAGGCCAATCAGAGATAAACAAGTCCGGTTGCCGAAAGCACAGCAGAGGGTCTCTTTGGGTGATGTTTCCAGGTTGTAATTTTTTCTGCATTGTCGTTTCTCTTCAAGACTCGTTCGGCGTGAGTTCTCAAATAAAGCTGTAGCATTGTGGATAGTACGTCTCCATGCGTCCCAGTGTGAAGCCAGGGCGGTCTATTGTTGGTGATCAATTTGGCTGAGCCTGAGATGTTGTTTCAAGGAATCCTTGTATCGTTTTTTTGTTTGTTTGTTTTTGAGCACCCCTCTTACGCTGACCCGTAAGTATATTACTACTACTATACAAGAAAGAGAGAATTCAGCATGGAAACCTGCCTCTGAAAACAACGTCTCTGAACTTTCCAGCACAAAGTTTTCCCCATCTTCCTCATCTGATCTTATTATGTTGCCGTGTGCCTTCAAGTTGACACTGACTTACGGCGACCCTATTCTAGTGCTTTTTTTGGCAAAATTTATTCAGCAGAGGTTTTCCATTGTCTTCGTCTAAGGATGACAGAGGGTGACTTGCTCTAGGTCATCCAACAGATTTCCATGCCTGAGTGGGGATTCGAACCCTGGTCTCCCAAAATAATTTATGCTTGCATAATCTGTGGTTACACCAGTGGAAGTTACCAACCACCTGTTCATGGAATCTCCTCTTCAGAAATGTCCACCAAGAACTCTTGGCCTAAATTCACCTGTTAGTCTCACTCAGACTACAAAATTTCCATTAATGCAATGGTTCTACTTTGGTTGGGCATAACAAGTGTTGCAATGGTTTCAGTTGCTCTAATGGCTGTTGATTATATAATCAGGATTGCAATATATGCTGATAAATAAAACCAATATTTGTCACTACTATTTGATTGCATTTATAACTAAATTTCAATTCTGGTTCATTTTAAATTATTTCTGTAAGCTGCTTTGGAAATTTTTCAAAGTTTATAATTAGGGTATATATCCTGGAAGTAACCAACATAGCTTGGGGCAAATTAGTAGCTTCTACATGATACACAAAGTCCTTTAAAACAGGGGTGGTGAAGGCAGAAGATAGTTCTGGATATCCTACCCTTTTATTCATTTATATCCTACCCTTTTCACAACAATGTGACTAAAGGAGGCTGACAACTTATTAAAAACAGAGCAATTTAAAAACTATACAAAAACATCAGTAAAAAAGTTTAACTATAACAGTTATTTTAGGAACAAATTAATCTGTAAAGTTCAAATGATTAAAATTCATTTTTTAAAAAAACATAAAAATCAACAAAACAGCACAGTACATCATTAACAGATAATTTGTAATTGCCTGAAAGGACGAGGGTGTTTTTACAGTCGGCCCTCCATATCCATGGGTTCTGCATCCACAGATTCAAGCAAGCACAGCTAAAAAGTACTACATTAATGAAGGGGGGGATCAAAAAACTGTTCACCATAAGGGATGCCATTTTATTACACTACTGTATATAATGAGACTTGAGCATCCATGGATTTGGTATCCACAGGGGATCCTGGAACCAAACCCCAGCAGATACTGAGGGCCCAACATACTTGCTGGTGGAAGGAGAGCAAAGAGGGAGCCATCCTTGCTTCCCTAGGGAGTTCAAATGTCTGGGACCAGCCACCTAGAAGGCCCTATCACTTGTTCCTACCAAACAGGTCTGAGAAGGTAGTGGGACAGAGAGAAGAGCCTCTACTGAAGATCTTAGAGCTCTACTGGGTTCATATAGGGAGATACAATCCTTCAAATACCATAGATATAATAGTATATACCTCCTAACTCCCAAATATTTAACTACAACAACCAAAAAACAACTATTCCCATCTAAATTAGGCTGCTAAAATGGAAGCAGCTTGCAATAACTTGGAGTGGATTCGAGTGTAAAGTCAATCCAGTTGCAATGCTAAAAACATATTCCTGAATTCAACATGTGTTAAGAAAGCAACATTTTCTTCTTTCTAAAAACCGTAGTCCTTTCAATCTGGCTTTTGTTAACAAATATTGGGAGTTCTAAACAATTTTTTGAAAAGCAGATTCCCAAAGCTTGAAATCTATGGAAGCCTAATATGAAACTGGTCCCAAGCCAGCCACATGGGCCACTGTGGGATGGGCCAGTTACGACAGATGCCAAAGCCAACTCCATGGTTAAGCGATTTGGTTGAAAGGCTCACTGTTTGCCAATCAAAGACACTTCATAGATAAGGAGGAAACAATAAGAAATATGAAATGGTTTCGCAACAGCTACAAAAAACAATGTTTGCCCAAGGGCCAGAAGGTTCAAAGGAAGTTGCTACAAAAAAAGAATGATCCAATCCTGACAAGGTCAGCTTCCGCTGTCCCTGCCTTTCCTTTATTTAAGCTAAAGTTGGCACCACACCTAGACTGGAACTCCAACGTTATCTCAACGACTGGTGGGATACAACCCATGGAAAGGGATGACCTCAGAAACTAGGCAGAGCAGTTTTTCCATCTGGGCCTTACAAAAACTGAGCAGTACAGAGGTTGGCCATTTGCTTTGGCACTATTTTGGAAACTTCAAGCTAACCCCACCCAAAAGTAGTGCTGCTCTGATTGCAGGTGGTAGAGGAAAAAATGGAACCATATATATTAGCCAATAGAGGGCAAATTCACTCTGCCTTATTTATAGAGCAAAAGGCAGATGTCAACAACTGACAATGGATTTTCCTCTCTGGAAATCAAGTGGTTAAGAACCAAAGAGAGCTACATTGTCTGAAGTCTGCCTTTATAAGTTATCATTCCCCAACAAAGAAGCTTGGGCAGATTGGCAGACAAGGACAGTAGGTTTGTGCAGCTGTTACTAGTAGGAGCCTTTTCAGACAACTTCATCAAAGTCTGGGACTAATAATAGAATCATACAGTTGGAAGGGACCAAAAGGGCAATCCAGTCCAACACCCTGCCATGGAGGAACACACAATCAAAGGCCATCCAGTCTCTGTTTTAAAACCTCCAAAGAAGGAGACTCCGCCACACTCCCAGGCAGCGTGTTCCGCTGCCGAACAGCTCTTACTGTTAGGAAGTTCTTCCTAATGTTTAGGTGGAATCTCTTTTCCTGTAGTTTGAGTCCATTGCTCTGTGTCCAGGTCTCTGGAGCAGCATAAAATAAGATTGCTCCCTCTTCAACAGGATATCCTTTCAAGTATTTAATCATGACTATCATGTTACCTCTTAACCTTCTCTTCTCCAGGCTAAACATACACAGCTCCCTAAACTGCTCCTCATAGGGCATCATCAACTCATAAGATGGGAAGGGACCACAAGGGCCATCTAGTCCAAACCCTTGCAGTGCAGGAGCACACAACTAAAGCATTTGCAAAAGATGGCCATCCAACCTCTGTTCAAAGACTGCCAAAAAGGAGAGTTCACCCTATGAGGCAGGCAAACAGTTCTTACAGTCAAGAAGTTTTTCCTAACTCTATCTATCTATCTATCTATCTAGTTATTTAATTTATACCCTGCCTGTCAACCACAAAGGTATCCAGAGCAGTGTACCATTAGTTAGTTTGACAGTCCCCTACCCTCAGGCTCACAATCTAAACAAGACACAAAACACGAGAAAAAAGGAGATGGTGGAGTAGTAAATTGAGTTCAGTAAATAAGTTCCTGGCTGCTCACCTTTCCCCTCAGAGACCATAGTAATGGCAGCTGGAACATGGAGGGAGGAGCTCTCATTAGCTACCAGGGCCCAGGCACAACAGAGCTATCAGATGATTAGGTGGAATCTCTTTTCTTGTAATTTTAATCTACTGGTTTGTGATCTAGTCTTTAGACCAGCAGAATACAGCTTGACATAATCCAAGTCAGCATACAGAGGATTTCACTCTTATTTTGAAAAAAAACTGTGATGTTTTCATAGAATCATAGAATTGCAGAGTTGGAAGAGACCACGAGGGCCATCCAGTCCAACCGCCTGCCACGCAGGAAATCACAATCAAAGCATCCCCAACAGATGGCCATCCAGCCTCTGTTTAAAGACCTCCAAGGAAGGAGACCCCACCACGCTCCGAGGGAGTGTGTTCCACTGCCGAACAGCTCTTACTGTCAAAAAGTTCCTCCTCATGTTGAGGTGGAATCTCTGTTCCTGGAGCTTGCACCCATTGCTCCATGTTCCAGTCTCTGGAGCAGCAGAAAACAAGCCTGCTCCATCCTCAGCGTGACATCCCTTCAGATACTTAAACAGGGCTATCATATCGCCTCTAAACCGTCTTTTTTCCAGGCTAAACATACCCAGCTCCCTAAGTCTCTCCTCATAAGGCATTGTTTCCAGACCTTTCACCATTTTAGTTGCCCTTCTCTGGACACGCTCCAATTTGTCAATATCCTTTCTGAATTGTGGTGCCCAGAACTGGACACAGTATTCTAAGTGAGGTCTGACCAAGGCAGAATAGAGTGGCACTATTACTTCCCTTGATCTAGACACTATACTTCTATTGATACAGCCCAAAATTGCATTGGCCTTTTTAGCTGCCGCATCACACTGTTAAAAAGGCCAATGCAATTTTGTTGGGCTTTAGTCATTCTTTCTTACGAAAGACAAAGCAGCAGTTTATCGGGAGGAGGAGGAAAAAGTCATCAGAAGCTGATTTTTTTTAGTGTGATTTATTCTTTTTAGCCACCTTGGGTCCTGTATCAGGAGAAAGGTGGGATATTAATTGATTGATTGATTAATTCTCTGACATATGGATCTGTCAGCACTATATGCACCATAATGTCCCAGGCCATAAGTTTTTCCTGCATCATTGGCAAGACTAGCTCACTAACACTCTCACTTATAGGTTGAGTCTCCCTTATATGGAATTCCAAAATCCAAAATATTCCAAAATCCAAAATTGTCCACAAGGGTGGCTGAGATAGGGACACCTTTGCTTTCTGATGTCTCAATGTACAACTCTGTTCATGCACAAAATTATTTAAATACTGTGTATAAAATTACCTTCAGGCTATTTGTATAAAGTGTATATGAAACATAAATGAATTTCATGTTTAGACTTAGGTCCCATCTCAAAGTTATTTTAATATGTATATGCAAGTATTCCAAAATCTGAAATATTCCAAAATCCAAAATACCTCTGGTCCCAAGCATTTCAGTAAGAGAGACTCAACTTGTACTTTGATTTCATTGTAAGTGGAGTAACGCGGGGTGGTCACCACTGGTTTCCAAATATCCCAGTCACTAGTCATGCTGGCTGAGGTATTATGGGAGTTGTACTCCCAAAATGTAACTTTCCCAAACGTTTGCCTTTGCCCAATATGTTTTACTGCATGTCACAGGAAGGGAGAACTCAACACAAGGTCCCCATTTTCTGGAGCAGCTCTGCATTTATCATACGGGTACAAGAGCCCTAGCCTATTGGTTTTGAAAGTTCTGGCTTCACTTCCAGGAAAACACAAGAATTAATCACTGTGTTAAGCAGGGTGACTTTCAGCACCCACATCAGTGAGGTGGTGAGTTCACTCCAGGTTTCAATCCAAAAATTTGAAGGACATGTCCAAAGTGCTTGAACCTTATCTCCTCCAGGTAGATTCAGCACCTTGGATGCCTCATTTAAAGGTCAGATTAAAACTAGGGGCCGTTTCACTGCCCCACTTAGTTGGAAGGCACCAGCGGCACTGGTGTTAAGATGTGCAAAAATATGACACAGGAAGCATCTTTCTGCCACATATACACAGATTTTCAGGCATCCTGAAAAGTGGGTCTCTGTGAAGACACACAACACATGAGAGTCCTGTCAGCATGACCTAATTAACCCCATGTCAACTTAGGCAATGTTTTCATTAACCTCCCAGCTATGGAATACCCCCTCCTCATTAACCTCAAACTCACACAATGACCCTGCCCACTTCCTAGTTAATAAATGATGGAAAGGAAACATGTGTCTGCTAAGGTTGCCTGCCCCACCCTTTGCCCTGAGAAAGTACTTGGCAAAAGTTGCACCTTCCCCCAACACCAGCCTTCACAAAAGAAATAGAACAGTTGTCAAGCAGCAGCAAGTGAGACCAGCTGCACAGCTGCAAGGCAAGCTCTGGAAACTAACAGCCTACTTCAAGAAATCAGCAGATCTTTCCGAAAGAACTTCCAGGGAAGATTTAAGCAGTAGCTGGGTGCAAAGCAGATCACAGGTGGTTTCCAACCCTTGAGAATCTAATTGTGCATCAGCCTCCTCCTCGCAAGGAGGACCATCTGTTCCCCACTCCTGGTGTATATTTGTGTCCATTTTCCAGGTGACCCTGACTGTAGATCATTGCCATAACAGCAGAACTATAAGTTGCCGCCACCACTGGGTGGTGACACCCAATGCAAATTCACTACCTTTAGGCTACCAGAACTACTCATATACCAAGATCACTATTGGAGACTAGAGTGTCATGCTTTCTTAAATCAAGCAGGAAACAACTGAGGAAAAAGCCTTCTTCATTGTGGCTCCCATCTCCAAAATGCTCTCTCCAAGGAGACTCACCTGGTAGCCAATCTGGGGTCCTTCTGGTACTAAGTGAAGATCTACTTTCCCAGCCCTTTTGAAATGTTCTCTGAATATGTCTGCAATTCGCAGCCCCGATGTCTTTGCAACATTCTTGTCTCAGCTGTTGCTGCTTTATTCATTATTTTGATTATTGCATTTGTGGAGCTTTCTTGTGAGTAAAATCTTTGATCCAGCCATCTCGCTTACATAAATCATTCTCAAAGCATCCCAACAGTTGCCTCCTTCTTAAAGGCTCTGGACAGAGTCTTCTCCAGTGAATTCCATTCAACACTGAAGACCCGCAAAGACATGGAAGAGGAATACAGTACTTATCCATCCTGAGAGCCATGTTAACTTTTAGCAGAGAAGGAGTCACGTCCCCCCACCACAAATTCTTGATTATTGAGAAGCACATAATGAATTATAGCTCCACTGTATTTCACTCCATCTGTCTGCTTTTTTTTTTAAGAGGCAGGGAGGTTTGAGTAAGACAAGCTCAAGGTCAAAGAAAACCAACTTCCTCCCTGCCAATTAATGCACACCAGCAGCTGCAGGGAGCTTGTACCTCCCCCCCCCCAATTCTGAAGAAACACTTGGATCCAGCTGCTACTTGCCTTTAGACTGGAAAGCAGAAGGGAAGCATACACTGGACGCTGGTCTTCGGCCAAGGGACCAAGAGCTGGTGAGTTGTATGAGTTTGGGGTTTGCGTGTGCATCATTACAACCTTCCATAAGCCATCTTGGTGACAGTTTGGTAAAAAGGAGGATGAATTAAAGTGTCTTGAACATCACATGTTCCCTGTACCTGCTTTTAATATTATCTGAGCAGCTTTTACATCTGGCTGGCTTTCTAGCTACTGCATACAGAGATTAGTACAAACCACTTCTACCTGGCTGTGAAGGCCATGAAAAGGACCTTCCACTCATAATCCCTCACACTTGTTTTTTTCAGAGCGAGAGATTCATTTAAAGAAGCAAATTATATTCACTTTAAACTGAGACTTTCCTTTTTTTAAAAAAAACCATGTCTGGCAGTGTTATTAATTTGTAATTTTGTCTTGAAGATCTAATGAATTCCTACACACCATTTTCTGAAAATCAGTATAAACCAGGAGTGGCAAAAGTACAGCCCTCTATATGTTGTTGGACTGAGGCTGCCATCAGTCCTAGCCCAGCATAGCCAATGGTGATAGATGCTGGGAGCTGCAGGCCAAAAATATCTGGAGGGCTACATGATTCCTACCCCTGCTACAAATCCATTTTACTGACTGAAAACACAGGCATCACTGCTACGTGGAATAGTTATGCCTGAGATTGTGCAGTTAAGTACTAGATGAGATGCTAGCTCAGGGATTTGGGGAGATTTAGTCCAAAAAAAATTTCTCCAGGATATGCAAAGAATATATATACCCTGAGTATACATACCAAATTTCATTCCAATATCTCAAACATTCAGTGGAGCTATCACATCACAAGCAGACTTGGAAACCACTGAAGTGCTAAATGGGCAAGTTTAAGCAAAGATCTCAAAGGTGTACCAAGCTTGGCTAATTAAAACCTATTGATGAACAAAGATACTAAACAGAGAAAGACTGTGCAAAGGAGACTGTTTTTTAATTTCTCCAGAAGATGCTGAGGCAAAGGCTTTGGTGACCTTCAAATAGAAGGATATTCCCATGAGGTATTGTACCGGTGGAGAAGAATAGTTTCTCCAGTACGTTAGCACTCATGCTCTTTAGGATGAAAGTACATAACACTCTCTCAGGCTATTCTGTACTGTGGAAGGTATTTTTTCCTGGAGCCCTCTACATGTGCTGGACTACCATTCTCATTTTCCCCACCCAACAAGGTCATTGGGAGGCAGGCTGGAGGTGCTGTGAGTTGAAGTCCAGTACATGGAGGGGGAGTGCTTAGTTAGGGCAATCAGATGTCAAGCATGTGCGTCCTTTAGAATTATTCTTCTATATTGCTCTGCCTTTAGGCCTGGGTCAGAGTATGGAACCTTGCAAGCAATTGTTCTCTGACAGACCAAATTGCACTGAAAAAAAACAAAGAAAGATGTGCAAATTCAATAAGGATGAATTTTAATACAGGCTATTTGATTGGGATAACAGGTAGACTTCCTCCTACAAGGTGCAGATTCCCCACCGCTCAGTTAATGTAATTATCTTGCTAATGAATCTGTCTCAAACCTCCACACTGGGAAAAGAAAGACAATTCTAAGAAAAATTAGTTCCATGAGAACGAAAGATGCAGATAGGCCCAGAATGACAACAGTTACATAAGAGATTGGATTAACAATAATCTAACATAACGTATCCCTGTTTAAGAAAAGGCTTGGAAAGGAAGACTCTGAAAGAGTCATTTCAAGAAAAGCTGATTGTTAAAGGAAACAAACAATTTGTTGTATCTTGAAGGCGTCATCCACACAAAGAACCCGGAGCAGGCAGGGGAGGGAACAACAAACCAGAATAAATTCAGTCTAGTGTTGGCTTGCCAATTGTTTTCAGATCAACTCCATTCCTCCACACTTCCCCTTCAGCATTCAAAAGCGGAAGGCTTTTAAGTCAAAGACTTTAAAGTCAAACCAACTTGAGCCTAACAATAATCTATTTTGTCTGAGCAAACCCCCTTCCCCCCAGGCCTGTCTGACACTCTATCAAGGTGGAATTAACACCTCGACACATGGGACAATTTAGGAAAGCAAATCCCCCTTGCCATTTGGGTTTACCAATTACCTAATGTTTGGCTGCTAACCTCAGGATGAGACTGCAGTATTTACACCCCAGACAAAGTACAGTACATGCAGGCACCCAAACAAGAGTTTCTAAGCAATTACGGTCTGGGAAACAAGACGCTAAAGCAAGCGAAAGGCAGACGGAGGGAATGTAAAGTCCTCCTGGCTTCAAAGATCTTCTTGAGGATGTGTCTGAGAATAACTCATGTAGGGTCATCATGGCTACCCCATACATGAGCTCACACAAAGACTATCGCTCCCAGTGTTTGGAACACATCACAAGGGTTTCAAGTTCCTGAAAGTCTAATGATCAGCTTTCTTAACTCCAAGAATTTTTTCCCCTGTATGAAAAGTGATGGAGATTTCAAGGTCTCCCTTTAAACCAGGGACAGCAGGAATGTGAGCCACCACAACAGACAGGACAAGAACTTGGGGGTTGCCATTAAAAAAAAAAAAAAAAAAAAACTTTCCCAAGCTCTGCAAACAGGACAAAGGTTCTATTGAACATCAGATGAGTTTGCTGGGCATGGCCATGGTTCCCCAAAACTTGAACATCCAAGGCCAAACCTGGGTACTCCATGCCCATAGATGAAGCACTGGTTAAGAAGAAGGCGGAAGTGCCCTTCTACTCTCAAAACAGAAAGGTAGAGTTGGCTAGGCTTAGAATAACAGGAAAGCAAAGTGGAAGGACAATACTCAAGAGGGTACAGGCAACAAGAGTTGTCCTATCAAACTCCTACAGCGGGGGGGGGGGAGTGTACACATCAGGGCCATTGTATGATGCCCAGGGCCCAGGAATTTCTTTCTTAAATCCCCAAATGCTCTCTAGGGAACCTAGGGGACAAGTTTGCCGAGTTTTTGGCACTCCTGGGCTGCCTCCATGCAGCCACCTTCACAAATTCCAGCAGAGCCCAACTTTCTTTTCATTTCATTTCTTTTTTAAAAAAAATATACAACTAAGTTCCCAGCCCTCATGTTTACAGGGATGTACTCTGGGAAAGCATGACTGAAAGAACACACACACACCTGCAATGACCAAAAATGGTGACTGCTTTCATAAATATAATACAAATGCAATTGCTATTTTTAAGGAACTGCCAAAGGGGGGAGGCTTATAATTTGTGCATTGGCTTCTAGTGGGAGCATGCCAGGAGAGGCTATTTTTCCTAACAGGAAGTGATCCAGAAGTTGAGTTCCAAGTCACTTCCTGTTTTAAAAAGGGCCCTCCTGGAACCAAAGTGGCCCAGCTGGGACTAAATATTTGGAGAAAATGCCTTAACTCCACTCCCTAGAGGGTGTTTGGAGGCAAAAAAAAAAATTTTTTTTTTCCATAGAGGGGTGGCAGGGGGTGTGGTCTTCCAAGGCCTCCTCCAGGGCCAATGTGACCCTCAACCCTCAAAAGTTCTCCAGTCTGCCCTACAGTATGTAATGGGAGGTCCAGCCAATCCTGGACCAAGTTTCAACCTGCCAACCTGAATCACTGGTGGCACAGTGATGCTTGGGCACTTGAAACACAGAGACTGGAAATTCTAGGACAGCTTCTGAAGCTGAGGCCAGGTTGCCATGCCTGAGGAACCCCGTTCATGTCCAAGCATCTCCGACAACTATTTACTCAAGGAATTCACATACTCCACATTCACGCCAAAGGCAGATGAATTTATATCAGCAGGTTGGCATTGTAGCAGCTCCCCAAAGCAAGCTCATAAATTCACACCCATATATTGTGTAACAGGGCTGCCTCTGTACAGCAGACTCATGTTTACAGGGATGTACTCTGGGAAAGCATGATGGGAAGAATATACATATACACACACACACAAAATCAGCAATGACCAAAAGAATGGTGATATTCCAGATTCGCCACCTCCACCCCTATTTTTAAGGAACTGCAGGAAAAACTCTATAGCTTTTGCACTGTGCTTCTAATGGGAGCATGCTGGGAAGCATTTTGGTGTCATGCTGGCAGTCCGATTCAGGGGATAGTTCAGATCCATAGGATCTAGAGCCCTCCTGTTCCACTAGCGCACCTCCTGGAACTGGAGGAGGAGCAGCTATGCCACCCCTCGAGCTGGCATTGGCTGGCATCCTTTTAGTGGCGTACACATACATCAGTGTCCTTTTTACCTGCAGCTGTCCTTTTCTGAGTTCTGTGAGGTTGGCATTCCCTTCTTCCCTCCAGAGCACCCAAATCCAAACACACACACACCTCCATTCCACTTTCAAGGGTAGCAGGCTGGCTACGAGAAGCATCTGGCTATGTCCCCGAAACTAGAGATGAAATGATTACAGCAGCACTGAGATCTGCAGTGGTCCTCCAGAAGGCTTAGTGCTGCTATAATAATTTCTTGTCTGGCTATGTCCCCATGTCCGCCTATGGAGACATTACCAGAGGCTTCTCTCATCTTGCCTGCTCACCACGAGGAATTGGATGGCTGTGATGTGGGAGAAGAAGCTTCAGAGGCTGTATTGTAAGTATGGAGGGCGGAATATGGCTCAGCCTAGCATAGATTCGTATGCCACACCAGGTTGCAGCCACAATGCATTTCCCTTCCCAATGGGAATTATTCTGCCCAACACCAACACCATCTTCTGTCCTGGCAGCACAAGCCCAGCAGTGTGGTGGAAGAAGTGGTTTGTCTGCATGGATTCTCCCCTGTCCTATTGCTCTGTCCAATATCAAGTACTGGAAAGACATTTACCCAAAAGATCCTGAGGTGTTGATGCTATTCAGAGCAGAGAGCACTGAACCAAAAGCATCCACCTATGTAACTAACAGGGAACTGCAGAATATGCTCATTCTGGACAGGTTAACTTGATACACCAAGACAATCTGCTGAGAATCCTCCTCAAGAGTTCTTGCACCAGCATGCAAATGGGACAAGAAGCACTCAGTTTTTTACTGAGTTTTCCCTAATTTGCACAAAAATGTCTCTCTACAAAACTACTGTCTTTTCCCTTTGTGAAGCAAAAGGCACACACATATGCACAGCAAGCACAGAAGATCCTCAGACATAAGGCAAACTTTAAATATTTGAATAATAATAATAATAATAATAATAAGGAATGGCTGGTTGAGTAAAAAGATGCACCCTAATTATTTTCATTTTCAAATGTTTGTGCAACAAGGCAGCACCTGTCATCGTTTGGCGGTGCAATTTAAACAATTTACACAAAATTATTCTTGAAAACGTGAAAACTCTCTGGAGACAGACAAAAAAAAATCTCTCCTGTCTTACAGGCAAGGTGGTGTGTGGTTTCTTATTCTAACACGAGAGAATGAAACAAGCAAGAATTTAGAGCCTTAGTACTTAAAGAGTTGGAGTTAATTTTTTAAAAGCTTAAAATAGACAATATTATGAAAAGATCCAGTGTTTCTGAAATTTCTAGACATGTGAGGTGACCTAAATGAAGTCCAGAGTGCTGGGAGCAAAGAAGGGAAACATGGGGACACACACAGAAAAAAGAGGTTTTCAGGGAAGCCTGGCAAAGATTCAACAGCAAAGCAGCTTCTCACCAAGAGGCATATATAGTTGTCCCTCCACATTCACGGATTTGGCATTCACAGTTTTAAGTATTCACGGATTGAAAATATTCTTTAAAAAATAATAATCCAAAAAGCAAACCTTGATTTTGCCATCTTATATAAGGGACACCATTTTGCTATTCCATTGCATATAATGGGACTTGAGTATTCATGGATTTGGGTATTCACGGGGGGGTCCTGGAACCAAACCCCAGCGAATGTGAAGGGAAAACTATAATTTGAAAAACAGCAGCTAACAGCTCACAACTGCTAGAGACCCTGTGAAAGAAAGAACTAAAATAGGTCCCAATCAAAGTAAGAATTTTTAAAAAGAGAGATTAAAGCACTGACCTTCCACTGGTCTTTTGGAAGCAGCTTCACCACCACAATGTCACCATTGAGGGCTCTGTTGCGAGCAACAACTCCGTCAATGAAGATATCTCGAGTGCCGTCCTGGAAAAGAAAAAAACTCTTAGAGAAAGGAAAGTGTATTTCGAAAGTCTGCAAGGACTGTGGCCCAACATCCTTAAGATAACAGACAGCAGATGTCCCTGCTGCCCCTGCAAAACCTGCACCTGAGTAACAGATAAGGAGAATCAGATCCCAGAGTCTCCTGCAGGTGTCCCTCATGATCTCTTCACCTCTGAAACAAGAGTCCAAACCCATGGACAAAAATCTGGTTGAAAAAAAACAACCTTGCAAGGACTCAGAGATCCAGGAAGGAGGCAAAGCCTGGGATACATAACAGCAGAAGACACAGTTGTGTACTCGGCCGTATGAAGGGTGTTTCTCCTCACCAACAAGAGACTGTCATGCTCACTCACACTACATATAGATACACATACACTCCCTAGCTATAAACACTCTACTCCACCCACAAAATAACAAAAGCCTTTCCCATAGAGACCACAAGAATGGCCTTGCTGGATCATGCCCAGGTCTAACCAACCCAGCATTCTCTTCCCATCAATGGATGAGAAGCTGTCAGGACACAGTGCCAAGCAAGGGATGAAGGCAGTTTGTCCCCAATAGCATCCAACCTCCACTGGTAGACTGCCTCTGTATACAAAGGATTCATTTAGCAACTATTGTGAAGACTCACCAAAAGACCATGTATGCTTCCCTAAGCGTCCTCTGTGAATCACTCTAAACTTTTGTTTTATTTATTCAGTTTTTTATTTACTAAATGTATATCCCACATTTCTCCCAAAATGGGATTCAGTCCTTTCCAAAATCATCACCCCATCCTGTAGTGGTGAATCCTTCCAGCTAATTCTGTATTTGGATAAAGGATTCGCTCCTTTTATCAGCTCTTGAGCCTACTGCCAGTCAGTTTCTTTGGGTAACCCAGAAGAAATATACTGTATATAAACCCGAAGCAATCAGTTGGAGTGTTCTGTGCCTATAGAAAGAGAAGTCATAACTTGGGAGAAATGGAGAGGAATAGCACACAGAAGGGATGGTTGCCATTTCTTCAGAGAAGACATAAAATGTACATTCTGGCATTGTAAAAGAGACAACACTTGTAAGTAAACTCTTTGCAAAGACACCTACAGACAAACAAACCACTAGGCACCATTTTTCTGTATCAGCATCACCGGACCTCCTCTTGACCTAGCACTTGCTACAGCACAAGATCAGATCACAGTACTGTAAAAAGTCCTATCAGATTCAGCATTCTGTTCATACAACTGCCACCCAGCTGCCACCCACAAGCAGGACATGAGTGCAACTCCAGCCTCTGTTTCACCTTCCCCAGTAAAATGCCTCTGGTACTGGAGGTGGCCAGCAGCCACTCCAACTAGTAGCACTGATGGCCCCATCCTGCCTGAATTTGTCTAATCCCCTCTTATCCCAGTCCATGTTGACAGCCATCATCATTACACCTAGTAGGAGTGAATCCCACAGTTTGACAATGTGGTGGGTGAAGATGAACTTATGGTCTTCTATACATCCTCTGTCCTCAAGTCTCCCACCATTTGTGGGATAACCCCACTAAGTTCTAGTATTGTGAGAAAGAAAAAAAGACAAACTTTCTCCCTATCTGCTTTCTCCACACCATGTATATGATTTTATACACCTCTGCCATATCTTTGCCATATCTTCCCTTTCATGTCTTTTTTCTTCGTAAGCTTATAAAGGAGTTTGCTCCAGTCCCTCAATTGTTTTGGCTGCCCTTTTCCAGTTCTACAATATCCTTTTTCAGGTGTGGTGACTGGAACTGTACACAGTATGCCAGATGTGATAGCACCATGGGATTTATACAAGGGTGGTGCAAAACAGGCACATTTTATGTTCAAGTCCTTCTCAAACTGAGCCAAAGATGGAGTGTGTCCATGTGTGACGGGGCCCCTTTCATGACTTCATGATCACAGTTGCTGTATGTTTGTCAGCTGCCTTCAGCTGGCTTCCCATGTCAAAAGCCAGAGGGGCTAGAACCAGAAACTCACAGTTCTATGCAACACTGCCCCTCCTGGTGAGCCACAGAACTGCAGTTTTGGAGATTCTCTTTAGGCACTGAAATATTATGATGATTATGATTATTACCACCATCAAATCATCACCACCGCCACCATGCACCTTTTGCACAACAGTGGGACTCAAGGGGGCTTACAAATTTAAACAAGTACAATATAGCTCAAAATATACAAAATATCAACACTAAAACAGAACTAAACTATTCACAATAGTAAAACAATTAAATTTAAAACATACAATTGAAAGTAGTTAAAAAGCAATTCAAGACAATACTTATTTTATCTTTTTAAGAACACAAACAAATGTAAAATTCAAAAGAAAAAAACATGAAGAAAAGAAATCATGTAAGACAAACAAAACAAATAATACAATCAAATATCTTAAAATACATACAATACCTAATAAATAGAGTTATTGCTATTAACGGTTTGTTTACAAGCACAATTCAAAGTGCTGGCCATGACCTATACAGCTTGGGTCCAAACTATTTGAAAGACCGTATCTCCCGATATGAACCCGCCAGAATTTTAAGATCTTCAGGGGAAGGCTTTTTCTCGATCCCGTCATCACCCCAGGCTCACTTGGTAAGGACACAAGAGAGAGAAAGAGAGAGCGAGAGCCTTCTCAGTAGCTGCTCCAACCCTCTGGAACGCCCTTCCTCAGGAAGCAAGGCTGGCCAGCCCACTCCCTGCTTTCCTTTCGCCAGCAGGAAAAAACGTTTTTATTTCAGCAAACTTTTAATTTGTAGCTGTGGGCACAAAGGCTTTTATTGGGGTGTGTTTTTATTATTTGTATTGTTTTAATTTGTGTATGTTTTTAAAATAATTCTAATTGTTACTTTTTAATTGTCTTATTTTTACTTGTTTTTATGTTGTAAACCACTTAGGGAGAGCTTCGGCACTGATCAGCAGTATAAAAATGTAATTAATCAATTAATTAATTAAAACTAAACTAAAAAACCAACAAACAAAAAATAGCATCCAACTCTTCAAACTAAACATGAAACACTGGTCCTTCTTCATAGTTACTCTTCTAGTCAGAATAGTTACCATTTCTACTTTTCTACCTTCTGAACAAAAACCTGTATCAAAGACAATAGAGATTTCTATGTTCTCTGAGAAACCTCTGTCAGTCAGCTAAGGATTTTTAACAATCATAAAACTAAAATAAATTACAGAGCTTGGTAAAGAAGCCTTAGTAATTTTGAAATCATCCAATTTAAGGAGGAACATAGATAGCTTTCCCAAGGAAAACAATACATTTAAAACAATACAGCATCCTTTTAAAAATGTTTTCTTTAAAAAACCTTCAGTTTTAAAATCCAATCAGAATTTTAAAAAAATGTTTGCCTGCCAACAGAAGGAGAACATTTGAGCCTCCTTAGGAAAGGCATTCCCACCAAGAAGGCCCTATGTTACATCTCCAGCAGCCATGCCTGTGAATCTTCACAGGCTCTTGGTTTGACCCACCCAGCCAGACTGGCCACTGCAGCTCTCTCAGACAAGAAGGGCTATTGTATTTTGTGAACTAACAACTCTGTTTTTTAATCTGTTGTGAGCAGCTTTGGGTCTTGAACTAGGGGGGAAAGCTGGGATGTTGAGGAGGAGGGGTGGGGCTTCCTGTTTGGGCTGAGACGCTGCCTTGAGCAAGGAGACCCTTCCTGGCACTCGTGTGACCATGTAGGTCTGACTTCTGGCTTTGCCCTTCAACACTGACCCCCTGCAATAGCTCCTAGTTCTCCTCTGACTAGACAGTCTACCTTCACTCCATATGATTCACTGACAGCAACATTTAGATTCCAAGAGTCCTCTATGCACTCACTGCAAGGAGCTTTTTGTAGCTGCCTTCCACTGCCTTCCTATTGCCTAACATAGCCTCTAAGGGCACTCTTGGTCAAAGAGCTTTCTAAGTACAGTAAGACCCCTGTATCTGCAGGGGATTGGTTCTGGGCCCCACTACAGATGGTAAAATCCGCAGATAGTATCAAACGCCATCCACCACCCTGCCGCCGCCACAGGTGCCCTCCCGGGGAAAGGGGGAGGCAAGATCCCTCCCACCCTTTCCTTCCTCCTTCGCCACAGCAACATTGGGGGTAAGCGACAGGGCAAACAAGATCCCGCCCACCCCTCCCTTCCCCCCTGCGGATCACCACCACAGCAACAGGAGCTCTCCCGGGGGAAGGGACAGGGCAGGCAAGATCCCTCCTCTCCCTCCCTTCCCCCTGCCATCGTCAACTGCAGATAGCTGAATCCGCAATTGGCGAATCAGCAGATACAGGGGTGCTACTGTACTGTAGCATGGGCATGTCCATGCCCTGGAAAGCAGACATGCCATTCCTGCCATTGCAGACACCCTCCTTGTCCTGCTTCCCAGCTCTCTTTCATACTATACAACTATAGCATGTTGATGGCACTTTAACTGGCATGGCTCCATCCTGTGGAATCCTGGGATCTGCAGTTTCATGAGGTATTTGGAATTCTTTGCCAGAAAGCCCTTGTGCCTCCTCAAACTAACCTGCAAGGGTTTTAAGATCTTCACGGGAGGCTTTCTCTCGGTCCCACCACCATCACAGGCTCACTTGGTGAGGTCACGAGAGAGAGACTTCTCGGTGGCTGCTCCCACCCTCTGGAACTCCTTCCTGTCAGAGGCTAGCCTGGCACCCTCCCTGTTTTCATTTCGCCAGCAGGGAAAAACATTTTTGTTCAAGCGGGCCTTTGATGTATAACTGCACCTGAGCAGCTTTTATCGGGGTGTTTTTTTATACTGGTTTTATCTGTGTGTTTTTTTTACTTTGTATGTTTTAGTGTTATTTTAATTCTGTGAGCCACTTTGGGTCCTGCTTCAGGAAAAGGCAGCATATAAGTTGCACAAATACATAAATAAATAAACTATAACTCCCAGGATTCCACAGGATACAGCCATGGCAGCTGAAGTGGTATCGCAGTGCTATAACTGCACAGACCCTGGTAGAGCCAGTGGAAATCCTCTGTTGCCAAGAATTCTAAGCCACTTCTAGGCATGAAATCCAACAAGAGGTGTGAAATGGACAAGATAACTTGGAGCTGGAGATGAAGGCTACAACTGCAGAGAGAAACTAGATGCTAAGAACAAGCTCCCATGGAGAGGAATGAAGCATACCGGACAGACGCTGGCTGAAAATGAGGCATATCGGTGGAAAGGGCGTCTTCTGTGGTAGAACGCTCTGGAACTTGGCCTCACCCATTTCACAGAGCCACGGGAGGTCTTTCTGGCTATTTCCTCCATTAAATCTCAATTTCAAGCACACCAAAAAGAAAAAAACAGATAGGCCAGGTTCTGCACATCATGACAAGCTGAATTTTCTATTGAATTCTGGCTGGCTGGGGACAGTGCAGGATGCTAGCTTCCAAACCTGGCCAAAGCCAGCACTCTGACTTGCTTCCCCTCCAGCAACCCAGAGAAACAAGCCAAAAAACTATGGAGTCTTTCTCTGATGTGCTGGGACAGAAACAAACCAGAGCACCAACTTCAGCCAGGTTCAGGCATTGTAATAAACAGAATAGTATCTGTGGCTTGTTTAGCCACTCCTATGGCATCTGGGGGCAGAAGGGAACTATGAGACAGCATACTGGCTCAGTCATGAAAAACCAGGGTTTCTACAGAGCCTGGACTTATTCTGACTTCCAAATATGCCCCAAGAAGCCTTGGCAGCATCGCCCAAATAACCAAGCCAAAACCTCAGCAGATGTCTGAGGAGACAAAGACTTTGATGATTATGGTTTTTCAGCATGCAGCCGAGTCACATTCTGGTGGTGCCAAGCTCAAAAAATGGTGCATTGAGTCTTAATGTCCCCACTCTTAATTCACCAGGGGCAAGTACACCTAAACAGTGTTGTGCCTCCCTCAGAGAGGTTAGCAAGATGGAAGTGTTTGGAGAGAGACACAGCACGCTAGCAGCTCAGTTGGTGCTGCCTCGGCTGTTTGCACACAACAAACACCCTCCCTAGAAAAGTCATGCAGCAAATTCTCTATAGCCAATTGAAGCAATGTCAGTTATTCACTCTGTGAGAGACATCCAAGCCAGCTTGGAGGCTCTAACCTGTTCTTCAATCCAGATGACTCTTCTGTATGTCCTCTGCTATGTTCTGTATGTTGGTTTTCATTCCCCAGTTTTGGACTGATACCCTGGCTCTCAACCTCTGGACTGCTAATTAACAACTTGGCTTTTCATTTCCCAAAGTGAATTTCAACAGCCAATCCTCTGGTAAGCATCACAGTGACACAAGAAAGATTCCTATTTTGGAAGTGTCATTTCCACTGAAGTTTTTGGCAGGCAAGACACAGTGGTGTCCCCTTCATGAAGCAAGAGAGACAACCCCTGTCTCTTACATTCTCCCAAGCCAACATAAATGAGAAATGATCCTGCCCTGTCCCAAACCCCCTGAGCACTCTTCAAGCTTCTGACCCCCTGGACATCCCACAGGGACAAGAAGGATCAGTTGTGACCTCATTTAATGGATGGCGCATTCACCAAGCCAGCATTTGAGGACCACAGCCCACAGCTATTGGTGCTAAAATGGCCAAATGGGATAGTGCTGATCACGGCAAGCTAATGAGTCAGAAATCCAATGAGCAGAGGGGTTGTTTGTAGTGGTCATGGCTTACATCTAACACAGGAACTGTTTATGCCCACAGCTGTGCATGCACCAAAATGCCAAGTCAGTCATACAAGTGCTGTGCAGAGAAAAGCTGACCTCCTGCTAAAGGAAGCAAGTGTACATATAGCAACATTTATGATTTTTTTTAAAACTGCTGCAATCCATTTTGAGTGTATGGGACAGAGTGGGATAGAACTCAAACCAATAATTTGCTTCTTTGGCATGAGGAGGGACAAATCCAAGAGGAGCAAAGAACTACGCAAGGCACTGAAGTCTTGTATTGTGACCACAGGAAATCCTAGGAGCCTTACTGGATCACCCCTTCACCAATCTATCTTTGTGGGTGAGAGCATAGCTCAAAGACACAAGCACTGGCTTTAAAGGCAGAAAGCACCAGGTCCAATTTCTGGCATCTCCAGCTGAAAGGATCAGATTGCATGGGATGGGAAAGAGCTCCTGGTGGTGGTACAAGGTGACAATCCCAGGCTAGAAGAACCAATTGCTGTTTTTTGCCATCAAATCAGCTTGGAGTGATAGCGAGCCATGAATAAGAGCCCTCCATGAGTGCCAGTCATCAACAGCCTTGCTCATGATTTGCAAACTCAGGGGAACCATGGCTTCCTTGATTGATTGAATCCATCTGTAATGTGGACCTCCTCTTTTCCTACTGCCTTCCACTCTTTGCAACATTACGTTATCATTTTCCCCAATGAACAAATAGTATATGCAGCTTCCTAACATTCAAGCTCCTGTCTATAAACTTTAGAGTACTTGTTAGACTAAAACTCCCAGAATCCCCCAGCCGGCATGGTTATTGGGGGAATCAGAGCCAAAAACAGGTTTACAGATTGTCCCCAATGGAACGTCTATGCAGACTGTCCCCAAGGGAACCTCCCTGTGTTTTGAACCAAGCCTAGAAGCTAATTCTTACAGATCCCAGGTGGGAGGATGCAGGGCATTTCTCCTCTGGAGAACATCTGGAGCTACCTCTGAGATGGCTTCCACTTCATAGAGCTCTGCACATTTCAGCGTGGCAAGGAGAGAAACGAGAGAACAGGGTGATATTACACTCATCCACTCAGAACCAAAGAAAGCCTCCATCTGTTTTCAGGAGAGCATGTTGCCATTTGGATGGTCTCTGAGGTTTGTTTCATGAGGATGCCTTAATCTAGAAGCCTTTTCCCTTTTATCCTGATGTGTGCAGTAAAAGTTCTGCAAAACAATGGCATTCATTTGTTTCCCAGGAATGATTGGTTCCCTGGGAGGGGCACATAGGAACCCTGGAGACACTTTGAACCATATTCTATTTTTGGCAATCCCTTCCTAAACCTGATCAAAACGCTAATGCTTAAATTGCCACTGTTTTGTTTGTTTTATAGGAGGGTGTTCTCTGTGTTATTTCTCCTTACTTTTGAGTTACTGCCAGGAGGAACTGATGATTATAATGGATTTGGAGCAGAGTTTACAACACACAAACAATCCTGAGAATACCAAAAAAGACCCCATGCTTAAGAGCATGTCTCAGTCCTCTCTCCTATGTATTTGAGGTCTTCTTGGGGTCCCCCAAAGTGGGGCCTGTAGTGTGTCAGTTTCCATCCTGTGAAATGCCCTTCTGAGGTTAGGCACGTATCTGCAGTTTCCCAGTACAGGAAACCCATACCTATCCAACAGGGTAAGGACTACAGCAGTGTCAGAAACTGGAAATGGTGAAAAAGCAGAACCCATGCAGGGAACATGAGGGAATTACACTGGCTCGCTTGGGACCTCCTGTGCCCGCCTGCCCGTGCACTGCTTGCAAAGTCCCTCAGTTGGCTTGATTACTTTTTTCCCCTCTCAGCTTACTTTGCAAGTAGTGTGCATGGTCAGTCCCAAGCAAGACAATAACTGTTGAAAGAGTGGATTCCTCATTGAATGGACTTGTCCTTAATTTGCAAGTGCTGAAAGACCGAGCTGTCAGATAACGAGCTGTCCAAAGGTGGGGGCTTCCTGTAGTGGCTGCTGGCTCTCATGTCAATGGGACTGTGAATCTGTTCCCGGTTATTGCTAGCTTTAAAGGAGCTGTCCAGGGTGCTGACCCTATTTAGAAACAGACTACCCTAGGGGGAGAGAAGAAGAGGCAGATTCTTCTGGATCTGCTTAATCCTCTCCCCCACTGCCATCCCCTTTCCCTGAATGTCCTGCCTTTAGATTGTAAACCTGAGGACAGGGAACTGTTATTTTCTTGTTCTTTTTCTTGTAAAGTACCATATACAGTAATGGCACTATACAAATTGATAGTGATGGTGATGGTGATGGTGATGGTGACTTCAACACCTTCAAAAGCTTTTTTAAAGTCTGGATTGTAACCTGAAGTGGATTCACCATCTCACTAACATGGGAGCCACTGAACTTTCTGTTTTGGGGTCTTTGTTGAGAACCTCTCCTTTTCAGACAACCATTTTCAGACTGAGAAATTCCAGCTATAGTTTTATTACGGCTAACATATCGCCCCTTAATAGCCTGGAAAAAAGACAATTAAGGGGTGATATGATAGCCCTGCTTAAGTATTTGAAGGGGTGTCACACTGAGGATGGAGCAAGCTTGTTTTCTGCTGCTCCAGAGACTAGAACCAGAACAATGGATGCAAGCTCCAGGAACAGAGATTCCACCTCAACATTAGGAGGAACTTTGTGACAGTAAGAACTGTTCAGCAGTGGAACATATTCCCTCGGAGCGTGGTGGGTTCTCCTTCCTTGGATGTCTTTAAACAGAGGCTGGATAGCCCTCTGTCAGGGATGCTTTGATCGTGATTTCCTGTGTGGCAGAGGGTTGGACTGGATGACCCTTGTGGTCTCTTCCAACTCTACAATTCTATGATTCTATGGCATTTGTATTTATTGCCATTTTTTTGGTGGTGGGGGCAGATATTTATCAGTTTTCATCTGTTGCATACCACCCCTACAAAATCTTTGATATGGAGCAATTTATAAATTGTATAAATAGGATAAAATAAACTAAATACAGTATGGACTTAAAACATACTGGCAATCATTCCTTCTCCCCAGGAAGCTCTGAACACTGTCCTGCTAGAGGTAAAGATCTCCAGCAGACAATTCTTGGAGCCCCTCATTACCACTCCCAGGATTCTGCAGGAACAGTCTGGTGGATACTGCTGGACAGCCTTGGTCATGTGAACAACATCCACATCACCACATACTCAGGTATCCTGTACATAACCATTCTGAGATATGCCCTTTTCTTGACTATCCTTCACACATAAAAGAAACCCACCAGTTGTGGAGAGCTAAGTGACTTTGAAGAATTCATGTGGAATTTTTGGGAAGGATCTCTCCTCTATTCTTCCCTCCCATAGTCTGCTTGAGAGCTCCCTGTAATTTGATTCAGGATCAACCAGGTGCCCAAAGTTCTCAGCAACCCCCAGCCACTTGCATGGAAACAAACCCACCCTCCAAGCTCCTGACATGCAAATCAGCTCCAATTACATCCTCCTGTTATCTTCCCATGACTCTCCGCTCTGTCCTCATCTCAATTCTGCCTGGTATCCTGCCCCCTGGCACAGCATCAAACTCTTCCCTAAGCCATACTAGAGACAGCTTGGAGCCATGATACCCTAAAGGCAATGGTCCCTGCTAGAAGTAACAAGTCATCATAGCTCATAATCTGCCCAGAAGAAGGCAAATGTAAAAAGGAAGACAGATACTAAGAGGTTAAGCCAAAGCCCAAAATGAAGCGGTTTGGGGAAGGCATTTGAAGTGGTTGCATTGCACAAAAGGTGCAATCCAAATCCCTAGAATCCTCAAACAAAAACAAGCATATCCCACAACTGCATTGCTCAGAAGTGTGCCAAGTTCTGAAATAAGAGACATCCCCATTAGCCCTTTAAACCACAAGGGGACATAGTATTTCAAGCACAATTGTTCACAAGACAAAAGGCAGAATTTTATCCATGAGCCAACTAATATTAGCCGTATGGAATCTATGTCTCTAAAGAAAGCTTAGCCACTGCCTTCATTATCTGCTCATTATTGGTACTAGGCAGCAAGCAGACTTGCCATTTCCCCTATGCTAGCAATAAAACTGCTCTTTCCTTAAAATTGGTTTAATCCACATAGACTCCAGGGCTTGGTTGTGTGTGTGTGTGTGTGTGTGTGTGTGTTTTAAATAAAAGGCATTGTAAAAAGGATGCAACAAGGAACTGCTCATCCCTTGCATAGAGCATGGGTGTGACATTGGATTGTGCTTCTTCATATCCTAATAACATTGGAATATCCACACAAGAACATTTCACTAAATGGCTGAGAGACAAGGCTTTACTACAGTTCTGATGTCTAAGCTTTTAAATCTCCCAGATGAGACAGCATACACAGCCATACTTTCTTCCCAAATTTCTTCTTACCCAGTGCTACATTCTAGAGCTTGGAAGCATTACCTTTTCTGGACTCCAGCTCACAGAATCCCCTAGGCAGTATGGCTACTGCCTGCTTGTGGGGCAGGGGAGGGAGTCTGGGAGCTGCAGTACAAAAAAAAGGAATGCTTCCAAACTCTGGTGCTCCCAAGTCTTCCATGAAGGGTGGCCTCCTAGAGACATCAGCCAACATCCAGTTTGGAGCTTTACACTATCATAAATGCTGTTACACAGCTGGTTGTATTTTCTTAAAGGTTACACATGTGTGGCATCCTGTCCAGGTTTGCACAAACCTTGCAATGCCACCACAAACTATTGCGCAAGCATAGGACTGCTGCCTAGAGTGTTCTGTGACTACTGTCTTTAGTAGTGGGGGGTGGAATTGGATTGACTGTTGTGCAACAAGAAATGAATGGCCATACCACAATTGCACAATGGGTGCACAACAGTGAGATCCAGTACTGCAGAATAGATCCACTGACATAAACGGATGCTTTGCAGCACAAAATAAGACCTTGACTGTTGTTTTTCTTTCTTTCTTTCTTTCTTTCTTTCTTATTTATACATAACAGTACATATAACAATTGACATTTAACAACCATAAATGAGAAGAAAAAATAAAAGGCCCCTCCGAAAAAAAACCCAAAGCTCAAAAGTGGGTGAAAATAATATATTACACCATATGTCTATTAATCCATGGCTAACATTCTCTTAATGACTTACGACAATGGACCTTCACCATTTTAAGTATTCTTCTGTTTTTAATTAGTATTTTTTATTGTTGATGACATATAATAAAAAAGAAGCAAACAATTAAAAAACCAAAACCATACCTACAAAAACAACTTAACAACATATAACAAAAACATTTTAAACATAACATAACTTATCACAGCATAATCACATTACATAAAACAAACTAAAATGACTTCCAATCTCTATCTTCCTTCTCTCGATACTTATCTATATTCAATTTACTCTATTTTTCTTTTTTCCCCTTGAATTGTACAGTATTTATTTATTAATTTTAAGTATTCTTCTGATCATCTATTGACCTTGAGCAATAACCAAAGGCCTCCACCCCCAGAATTTATCTTTAAGCTGCTACAGCCCCCACTAAGTGGTCAGTTAGTGGCCAGTGAAGAGCGGGAGCTGCTGGAGAAGCATTTGACCATGTCCCTATAACCAGACACAAAAGGATGTCATCCACTAAAAATAAATGTGGAGTAGGGGCTGAAAGAGCTAACAGATGAGTCCTGGAGAGGGTAAGGGGGGGAAACCTAACATACTTATGCCTGTGCTGAACTTTATGATATGTCTCCTGATGCAGAATCTCAGCCGACATGTTACGATGAATTAAAAAGAAAAAAGAAATGTCTGTTAAATGGTTGCTTTTCAGCTCATGTTTTCTTTGTTCCAATTCAAAATATCCTACATCCACAAACTATAAAACATCTCTTCAAAAATTTAACCTCGTAGTCTGAGGGTCCTACACAGAATTCTATCTACTCTGTTTCTCAAGACCCTCTCTTTCTCCTGACCCCATTCCCAATCTTTTGGCAGTCAGCTCATTCTACGACAGTATATGGTGTTTTACATTTAGTAACTCAGTCCCCTTCACCATTCAAGCTGGCTCCGTCTGGCATATGCCTGTCCAGATGACAGACATCTGGGGAGGAACTATAGCTCTGTGGTAGAGCAAACAACTTCTATATAGAAGGCTCCAGAGTCCAGTCTCTGCAAGTGCCATGGAAAGGGGATCTCAGACTGAAGGGCTAGGGAAGCAATACTGCTCTGAGACCTAGGAGAGCCACTGTTGGTCAAAGACAACAATACTGGGCTACAGGACTCAACAACTTGATATAAGAAAGGGGTGGGTAAAGGGCAGACCTACATGCATCCCTCAAAGGTGTTTGTGACTCCTCTAGAATTCCCAGACCAAGCTTCTTCTGTTCAAACAAAGAAGGTAAAAAGCTGCCCTAAGTGCAACAATTTACCTTTTGTAAAGGTGCAAGGTTGCAGCCCTCTTCTGTTTAACATCAAAACATACCCATTTTTGAGACCTAGAAGTGGTTTTCTGGCCATTTTAGGTTTTTCATTTTATTTTTTGGTGACCCATGAGGCCTCAGGAATATCCCAGTGCATGAAAGTGGCTCCTGGGCCTGCTGCAGTTGCCACTCCTGACATAAGGCAACTGTGCATACTGATATGTGGGGCTGAAGGATACTATGGACTGCCAAAAAGACAAACAAGAGCAAATGAAACCCGAATGCTCACTAGAAGCCAAAGTAACTAAACTGAGGTTCCTGTACCTTGGGCATATTGTGAGAAAACATTGCTCAGTGGAAAAGACTAATGCAGGGGAAAGTTGAAAGGAGTAGGAAAAGAGGAAGACCATGTCACATGTGGATTGACTCGGTCATGGAAGCCACAGTCCTGGGTTTGCAAATCCTGAGCAGGAAGCTTAATAACAGGACCTTCACGACCAAGAAGTATATCAACAAGCTGGAACAAGCCCAAAGAAGGGTGACCAAAATGATCTAAGGTCTGGAAACCAAGCCCTTTGAGGAATGACTTAGGAAGCTGGGTATGTATAGCTTGGAGAAGAGAAGACACTGTAACCATATGAAGGGATGTCATGTAGAAAAGGGACTGAGGTTGTTTTTTGCTGCTCTGAAGACTAGACCATAAACCAGTGGATTCCAACTACAAGAAAAGAGATTCCACCTAAGCACTAGGAAGAAGTTCTTGATTATAAGAGCTGTTTGACAGTAAAATAGGCTGCCTCAGAGGGTGGTGGACTCTCCTTCTTTGAAGGTCTTTAAATGGAGGTTGGATGGGCATTTCATAGGAATGCTTTAGTTGTGTATTCCTGCATCGTAGACAGCTCTCTTCCAACTCTAAGATTCTATGATTGAATCACCTTTAGAAGGTCTCTCATTCATACAGTCATCAAAAGGCAAAGCCAGTTTGATGGCATATACAGTTGTCCCTTCATATTCACTGGGGTTTTGTTCCAGGACCCACCCACCCCACCCCACCCCCGTGGATACCAAAATCTGTGAATACTGTACTCAAGTCCCATTATATGCAATGGCATAGCAAAATGGTGTCCCTTATATAAGATGGCAAAATCAAGGTTTGTTTTTTGGATTATTATTTTTTTTAGAATATTTTCAAGCCATGAATACTTAAATCCGTGAATACCAAATCTGTGGATATGAAGGGACAACTGTAATAGCAACATGACAGTGCAAAGACCAGAGCCAAGAAAGGTGCTCACAGACCTGCCACAGCATCCAAGAGCAGTAGAAATCTAAAGGACAGAGCAGCAACCCAAACCAGCCACATAGCCTGGAAACTGGCACATCTATCTCTGCTCCAAAGCAGGCAAAGCCACAAGGAAGAACAACTCAAGTGCAAAATTCTTTAGGATATGTTACAGTGAATTCCCAAAATTTAGTGAGTGGTGATATCGTGGGAGTGGATACAGCTATTTCTCCAGATTTTCAGACATTAGCAGAATTTGTGACTACAAACTTTCAACAGATTATGAGCAATCACTGCAGCACATAAGGGAAGATTATTAATATCAGAGCATGTCTTGACATCAATTTGTTATGTACCTTCAAGACATTTCTGACTTACAGCAATCCTAAAATAACCCTATCATGGGATTTTTCTTGGTTTGACATCATCTTCCTCTCATGCTGAGTGTGTGTGATTTGCCCAAGGTCATCCAGTGGATTTCCATGGCAATACAAGTAACAGGATCGGTCCCAGACGTGACTTTTTCCTGCCAAGTTCGGTTTTACTGTTTAACCTTGTAGGTGTTTATAATAATAATAATAATAATAATAATAATAATAATAATAATATTTTATTTCTATCCCGCCCCTCTGCAACGCAATCGGGGCGGCTTACAATATAAAAACTCCATAATCACAATACCCTAGCCCACCCACCCCTTAAAATAATATTAAATTATAAAGGATTAAAACATACAATAATTAAAAATATATAAATTAGAAAAAAAAAATAAAACATACAATCACAGCCCAAAAGGGACAGCCAAGTCTTGGGCCGGGATAATCATTCAGGAAAGGCCTGCCGGAAATGATCCGTCTTGACAGCTTTTTTAAAGCTGTCTAAGGTGGTAATAAGACGGATCTCGTCCGGCAGGCCATTCCATAATCTGGGAGCGGCAGCAGAGAAGGCCCTCTGGGAGGTCACCGACAGCCTTGTTTTCATAGGCTGTAACAGATTCCTCCCAGAGGACCGAAGTGCGCGGGAAGAGTTGTACGGAAGGAGGCGGTCCCAGAGGTAAGTTGGACCCAAGCCATGTAGGGCTTTAAAGGTCATAACCAACACTGTGCCCGGAAACTAATAGGCAGCCAGTGGATAGCTTTTAGCACAGGTGTTATATGCTCTCTTCTGGAAATGCCAGAAATCAACCTGGCTGCCATGTTCTGGACTAGTTGAAGTTTCCAAGTCAAGCACAAGGGTAGCACCATGTAGAGCACATTACAGAAATCCAGACGGGAGGTTACCAGTGCATGTACCACAGTTTCGAGGTCCCTAGTTTCCAGGAAAGGGCGCAGCTGGCGTATCAGCCGAAGTTGATAACAGGCATTCCTGACCGTCGCATTTACCTGATTAGACATCTGGAGCGTTGGGTCCAGGAGCACCCCCAGACTGTGAACACAATCCTTGGAGGAGAGTGTAGTTCCATCCAGGATTGGAAGTTGTATTTCCAGACCTGGTTTCGGGCCTGTAACTGTTAGTACCTCTGTTTTGTCTGGATTCAGTCTCAATTTGTTTTTCGTCATCCAGTCCATTACTGCTTTAAGACAATCATTGAGAGGAGAGATGCCATCTGAAGTCGAAGCTGATGACCGAGACATGGAGAAGTATATCTGGGTGTCATCAGCATACTGATGACACTGCACTCCATGCCTCCGAATGATCTCTCCCAGCGGCTTCATATAGATGTTAAATAGCATCGGGGACAGGATGGCACCCTGAGGAACGCCACAGTTAAGCTCTATTCTGGTAGAGCAACTGTCCCGAAGCCTCACCCTCTGAGATCTGCCCGAGATGAAAGAACGGAACCACTGCAAGGCAGTGCCTCCAATTCTTAACTCCCTCAGGCGATCCAAGAGGATGGAATGGTCTATTGTATCAAAGGCCGCTGAGAGGTCCAAGAGCACCAACAGGGTCACACTACCCCTGTTGATCCCCAAGCGGAGGTCATCAGCCAGAGCAACCATGGCAGTCTCCACTCCATATCCCATCCTAAAGCCAGTTTGAAATGGATCTAGATAATCAGTTTCATCCAAGACAGCTTGGAGTTGGGAAGCGACTGCCCTCTCAATCACTTTGCTTAGAAAAGGGAGCAAGGAGACTGGCCTATAGTTGTTCCTATTCAAGGGGTCCAGGGAAGGTTTGTGTTTGCATTTTTCTGTGTTTGCTAAAGAGTGTGTAGCCTAATTGTAGAAGGGAGTATATGGTCAATGTCAGGAACCTGGCTTTGGGAGAAATGGGCTGAACAATGGTACTGTGAGAAATGGGAGACGGGGTGATGGGTGACTAATGGCTGTGTAGCCCACCAGATTTAGAAGACTGGAATATGCTTTTAATGTACTGTTTGTCCGAAAAGTTTCATTCTGAGCAATGACCCTGTAGGGTTTGCTTTCTGGATTACTGTGCCAATAAAGTTTTCTGTTTTGAACTCTGAAACCGCTGGTAACTGAGTCTGGAAATGGCAGTACATGACAGCAAGGCTTCAAACTCTGCTCTTCCTGAGTTCTAGTCCCAACACTCAAACAGCTACATGACACTGGCTTGTGGACATAACATTCAGTGCTGTTTAGGAAGGAGTGCAGTTAATAGGACTTGGAGTATAATTCAAAGGTCACAGGCACTAAAATAATCATCCCTTTTGGAGGCACTGAAGGGAGTCCTGCCACCCTCCTCTCGAGTGATGCTGCAAGACCAGCCCATTGCTGCTCATGACAGCATACTGTACTCCAAACAGCAATTGATTATAGATTCAAAGAGTTGGAAGAGACCACTAGGGTCATCTAATCCAAGCCACTGGCATGCAGAAGTACCCAATCAAAGCACTCCCGACAGATGGCCATCCAGCCTCTGCTTAAAAGCCTCCAAGGAAGGAGACTCCATCACACTACAAGGCAGTGTATTCCACTGCTGAACAGTTCTTACTGTCAGGAAGTTCTTCCTAATGTGAGTGGAATCTCTTTTCCTGTAGTTTGAACCCATTGCTCCATGTCCTAGTCTCTGGAGCCGCAGAAAATAAGCTTGCTCCATCCTCAGTATGACATCCCTTCAAATATTTAAACATGGCTATCATGTCACCTCTTAACCTTCTTTTCTCCAGACTAAACATACCCAGCTCCCTAAGCCGCTCTTCAGAGGGCATGGCTTCCAGACCTCCCACCATTCTGGTCGCCATCCTCTGGACATGTTACAGTTTCTCAATATCCTTCTTGAATTGTGGGGCCCAGAACTGGACACAGCATTTCAGGTGAGGTCTGACCAAAGCAGAATAGAGTGGCACTATTACTTCCCTTGATCTAGACACTATACTTCTAGGTGTCCTAGGTAGGGGCTGGGGGAAAGCAAGCAAGCATTTTTTCACCACCGAGACGCCAATGACGGAAATGTCCTTTCCCCTACAACAACTTGGATGAGGGAAGAGGACCTTGCACAAATAAATTATCACTCAGCAAGGCGCACAAGCCCTGTCATTGCATCTTCTCTTCTGCCCCAATGTTTTCACTGAAAGGCAGAAAAAGCTGTGCCCTGATGTGAAACTAAGGCCATCCCACAGCAGGAGAAGTTACTCTCCCCACAGGAGCTCAACAGCTGTGCAAAGGCTGCCTCCCATGACAAGATGCAGAAAAACTGCAAAGCTTCTTAGACCAACATAATTCAGCTGGGAAGCTGTTCTTCTGATGAGTCCTGATTTTCACTTCACTGTCCCTTCCCCCCACCACTGCCAGCTTTCTCCTCAGCTCTTGAAGTAATCCTACCGCATACTTTAAAATCTTTTACATCATTCAAGAGACAGGCCTTCTCACTTCAGTCATCACCCTGGCACTGCTGAGGCCCCTTGGATGGAGTGGGCCATGCCAGAAAATGAGGGTTGGCCACTTTTTTGCTCCATCCTTCCATCTGTTTCCTTAGCCCACCAGGAAATTAGAAGTGAGTTCGCCACCACCCAGTTGCAGTGTTGGGCACACCATATTGGCAGGGGAAATGAGATATTCTCTCCCTGCATTTTGCATCTTGCCTTGAGTCAATTCATATGTATAAACCAGGGGTGGGCAATTCTGAAAGGCAAGGGGCCTGCTTTAAACCCCCCCCCCAGACCTTGGAGAGTCATCTCCATCTCTGGAGGAAGGGAATTTCTTAATTTTCCCTAAACGACCCCAAACTTTCCCTCTAACTACAAGAAAGGAATGGCAGTCACTTCCTGTTTTTCTTTTAATGGCCCAAAAGGACATGGAGAAAATGGCACCATGCACCCTAGAAGTTATTTTGGGACATCTGGAAGAAGGGAGAATGAAAAAAATGCATGCACACAAACATTTTTGACTCCACAGGTTCACAAAAAAACAGCCCTAGGGCCACTCTTTGTACACCCCTGGCATAAATGAATGACTTCTAACAAGTTAAACAGACATGCTCCCCTAGAATGTCTGGGATTTCTTCTGTCACAAAGTCTGTTCTCATATCCCTCCAATACCACCACCACCACTGCACACACACCTATGCAGAAGTTGGAAGGTGCATAAAGAACTTGAAAACGTTTCTTTTGGAGGTTGCAACATTCGGAATCATGGCCAGAGGAATATTCTGGAAGATATAATCCCCAAGTTCTGACAGAGATCATTCAATTGAATGGTCATAGGATTGGATCCTAAGACTGGCTGGTGGACCTTTCTGGTGTCTAGGGTTGACCAAGCATTTGTCCACCTGAAAATAACTGCAGGGCTTGACACATTGCTTGCCTTTACTCAATAGCATCCACACCCATCATAGCGAGTATTTCATGGCCCTGACATATATCCAGACATCTATGCTACATGAAAATGGAGAATTTATTACTTTATTTTTAAATTTATTTAATTTATATGCTGCCTTTCTCCCAAAACAGGACCCTTAACAATAAAAGGAACATTTAATCCACACATCCATCCTCAAAAAAAAAAAAAAAAAATACAAGGGGTTATATAAAATCTTCCAGTTCTCATTTAAAAACATTTGTCACTAGAAAAACAATTTCAAACACACCATGCATTCTCCCTGTGTACAGTCTTTCCCCCTCAGGTTTAGGAGGAATTTTCAGTCTTTTTCATCCAGGTTTTGGGAGAACTTTCAATGCCCCCCCCCGCCCAGGTTTTGGGTGGGAAGTGTTGTGGGGGTCATTAGCCCAAACCACCATATTCTGGTGTGTTTGGGCAATGGACATAGACATTTTTTTTACCCAACCTTTTATCATTCAGGGTCCATGGAATTTGAGAGGGTCTAGGGGGACTCAAGATGAGGTTGAGGCAGAGCACATTCCACAGGCCACAAAAGATCCTAACGATTACATCCCACTCTCTATCTAAAGATTTCAGGGCAGTGCACAATAAAAGCAAACTAACCAACGTTAAAAATGGAAATAATAAAAATAATCCTTAAAAGCTAAAAATATATTATGGAATTTAACAAGTTAATAGACAGGTTAAAAACTGTTAAAATAATTTTAAATGGTTATAAATTAACAGACATTACTCCAAAAAAAAGGGGGTTAGGCAAGTGTGTGTACCCAGTAGTTTTCCACTGACAGCTCCCATCAGAACTAGCTCCCATCAGTCACCATAGTCAATAGTGAGGCATGATGAGAGTTGCAGTTTGCCCACGCAGGCTTACAATCAAGCTTGTAGCCCCCTAATGAAGCAGCTAGCTCCTAGCACAGCAACACAGTTGACATTTCACAAGCACCCTCCTCCTTGACCTAACACCATCCACTCAAAGCAAGAGGAGAGAAACCGAGAGGAAAGTAGGGGTAGGCACACACAGGGTCCACTTGATAGAGGTTTTTATCAATGATTTGGCATTCCAAAGTGAGTATGTTACCACACAGCACACTCAGGCCTCTAAGATCCAAGTTTACAAATTACCTCATGTAGCAAAGCCAGAGCAGAGAACTACATTTGCTTGGAGAGTTTAACCTAAATTCAGGGTGCGGGGGAGAAACGTGTAAGCCATCTGTAATTGTAATATAAACCTTGATTTTACAGCTAACTGGTGGTCTTCCACCTGCACTTAGGTGGCTTCGACAGACCTGGAACAAGCACCACATCTAATACCAAAAGTTCAGAACCCTCTGTGCACTAACTACCGCTGGACCACTTGCATGTATTCATTTCAGTGAAGTTTTGGCATAGATCAGAGGCTGCGTAAGAGGGAGGCTTGATGGACTACATCCAAAAAGTTTTGTCATGTTCTTTGCCTATCTTGGCCTTTCATTCCGTGATACTCTGTCCAGCCAAAAGGGCACTTAACATGTGTATAACGATTGCCAGGTTTAGAGAATTACGTGTTACTTACTGGAGACGGAATGAAGGCTTCATGGTACTTCTTGGGATTTATCCTCAAGGGTCCCTTCAAAAAGAGAGACAGAGAAGAATTGGAATTAGATCTCAGAATAGGAATGTTTTTTGTGTGCCTTCAAGTCACCTGTCAACTTATGGCAACCCCATGAATTTCTTTGGGTTTTCTTAGGCATAGAATACTCAGAAGTGGTTTGTCATCACCATCCTCTGAATATAGCTTACTACACCTGGTATTCCTTGGTGGTCCCCCATCACCTGACCCTGGTGAGCTTCCAAGATCCTATGGGATCTTCAGGATATTTAGGCCTGTAATCACTTTGATACCATACCCATGAGACTGAAAGAGGCAACCTGCTGTACCTTACATTTTGAAGCAATACCACCTTAACCTTTGCCTGTTAGAACAGGGTGAGCAAAGGGCAGCCCTCTGGATCATATCAGACTCCATCTCCCAGTATTCCCCACCATATGGCAATGCTGGCTAGGGCTAATGGGGGTTGCAGTCCAAAACCCTCTTGAGGGACTATTCATTGCCCACCTCTCCATTAGAAATGCGGGAATTTAAGGTCCTGGAAAAATGACTGAACAATGAAGATGCTGCATCAGGAACAGCACCCATCCAAAGCCACTCCAGCAGAAAGCAGAGCCAGGAAATGTCAAGGGCCTGGGTGTTCTGATGGCACATGGCACAGGTAGAAGAACTTTGGGGGAACTGGGTTTGGGTGTTATGCTTACCGCAGAGGGGCGACTCGCTTTCCAGAGTACCTTCTTTAAAGGTGAGCAAAGAGCTACTTCATCTGAGCAATACACAGGTTGCAGCTCTGGCCACATGAAGGCAGCAAAGGGCCTCCCAAGTGTGCACAAGAAACTGGAGCTAGAAGGCTTAGCAAAGATAGCAGCAATGACTGGATATATTCTCCTGGTTTGCCCCCAACCAAGCATGAAGCCCTTGCTCCCTGGAAAACCTGAGGGACAACTGTCCATGCACCACTCATGCTGGCTGGCTACAGCCAGGGCATTTCTGTCCAAGATTCAGAACAAAAGGGGAAAATACTCTGGCTGTTACCAGCCAAAGGACAAGGGACAAGGAGCGGGGACTATGTAGCTCAGGGGCCTTTTCCACTCCCACCAATCTTCACCTCCATAAAAAGAAAGTTAAGAAAGACTCCTTTCTAACCATTCAATTACACAAATTTACATATACTCCCCTACAGGGGTTCACAGCATATAAACCCCAAACACACTCCTACCCAACCATTCTCTGAAGATGCCAGCCACAGATGCAAGCGAAACGTCAGAAAGAAACTATTCCAGAACATGGCCTCACAGCCCAGAAAAAAACCAAGGAAACTCCTCCAGAGGCCTACAGGGGACAGGATTCTTCATTTAGATACCATTTTGGAGCCCTTTTCAAACTCCAAAATAGCACTTTTAGCAAACCAAAAGGTCACTTCAATTTTAAAAAAAAGTGGATGCATCCTGCAGAAATCTAGAAATTAGAAAACTGGGGGGATGACTCCTAAATCCTCTCCATGTAGCTGCTTCCGTATGAAGCACTGCAGACCCTCTCGACTGGTAGGTAGCCTTTAAAACATAAAGATGAATTGGAAAATTTATAGGAAACCCACACACCAACACAAACACTTTTCAGCTAAAGTAGGGAAGTTGCAATGAAGCAAGTAGTTCACATTATCCTTCTATAAAGGAATCAATAAATACAATTTCTTTTCTTTCTTGAATTAAATTAGTTCTTACACAAGAAGAAACCTACATAATTTGAGCAAGTTAACAGAGCTCAAATCAAATCAGAAGTATTCTGGGAAGCATTGTTCAAGTGCCTTCTGTTAAAAACTCCACCTAGGTTCATATAAAATGTAGTCTTTATATAAATATATATACACTGGAGCCAAACTTTATTGAGAAACATTTAAGAAGGTTTTTAAAATGGATGTTTTAATTTAAGATTTGAAAATTATTCTATTTGTAATTGATAATAATCACGGGACTCTTCCTGAAGTGTTATTCCCATATAAATCAACTGTAATACAGTGTGTGTGTGTGTGTGTGTGTGTGTGTGCTTTCTCATTTCATTCCACACACACCCCCAAAGAGCTTTGAAGGCAGGTGAAACTATATGGACTTCCCAAGATCCACAAGGATTCTATTCCACTCCGACCCATAGTAAGTGCCATTGGATCCCCCACGTATGACTTGGCCAAGTTTCTGGCCACACAATTATAAACCCACATAGGACAAACCCCTCACTACATCAAAGACTCAGCTCACTTCACAGAAAAAAAATCAACAACATTGAACTGAAACATGGAGACAGACTGATCAGTTTTGATGTTGTCTCCTTGTTCTCCAAAGTCCCCATAATGGACACCATGGTAGTCATACAACAAATATTTCTTGAGGACATCACAGCCTTGTTCAAACACTGCCTTGTTCAAACACTGCCTCACCACAAGCTACTTCCAGTGAGATAATGAATTCTACGAACAGATAGATGGGGTAGCCATGGGCAGCCCCCTGAGCCCAGTGATAGCAAACTTTTACATGGAACATTTTGAAAAGCAAGCCCTGGAAACAGCACCAAAAAAGCCCACAATATGGTTCCGATATGTGGATGACACTTTCACCATTTGGAACCACGGAGAAGAAGATTTGGTCTCATTCCTGGACCACCTGAACAGCATCCATCCAAATATCCAATCCACGATGGAAAAAGAGAAGGAAGGAACACTGCCATTCTCAGATGTCCTAGTCATCCGCAAACCAAACCAATGGTTAGGCCACAAGGTATACAGAACCCCCCCACCAACATGGACAGATACCTACGCAAAAACTCCAATCATCACCCAGGACAAAAAAGAAGCACAATAAAAACATTGGTAAACTGTGCAAAAAGGATCTGCGAACCCCACTACCTGGAGGACGAACTGAGGCACCTAAACTGGGCCCTACAGGCTAATGGTTATTCTAGATCAGACATTACAAGAGCAGCCAGACCCAGAAAAAACCACAGGAATGAAGAAGAAAAACAGCCACCCAAAGGAGTCACAGACAGAATAGGGAATCTGATGAGGAAACACAACCTCCAAACAATCTACAGACCAACCAAGAAAATCCAAGAAATGCTACACTCAGTGAAAGACAAAAGAGGCCCTCTCACAGCTGCAGGAGTTTACCGCATAACATGCAGCTGTGGACAAGTTTACATAGGGACCACTAAATGCAGTGTGCAAACACGAACCAAGGAACATGAGAGACACTGCAGACTGGGCCAGCCAGAAAAATCAGCAGTAGCAGAACATGTTATAAACCAACCTGGACACAAAATGTTATTTAAAAACACCGACATTCTAGACCAGGCCAACAACTATCATGTCAGAATGCACAGAGAAGCTATTAAAATCCACAAACACCTGGACAACTTCAACAGGAAAGAAGAAACCTTAAAAGTAAACAAAATCTGGCTCCCAGTTTTGAAAAACAATAGAATCAAAACTCAGCACTTACAAAGGAATTCCACCCAGGGACAGGGGGAGTTCCAGCAGATAATGGCCCATCAACCAACCATTAGCCACACAGACACTAATGAGCCTTGCATTTCTATACCCAGAAACAAACCATTCAATTAAACAAATTTACATATACTCCCCAACAGGGGTTCACAGCATATAAACTCCACATACACGCCTGCCGAACCATTCTATGAAGATGCCAACCACAGATGCAGGCAAAACATCAGAAAGAAACTGTTCCAGAACACGGCCTCACGGCCCGGAAAAAACCCAAGGAAAATCTATTGGTATACATTATTTTAATAAAAACTACTTAGAAGGCCCATTTCAACCTATTTAAAGAACAGGCTCTTGCAATGGACCCTTCTGGAAGATACACAGATGCAAATACAACCCTAAGTTGGAAACAGACCAAGTATGTGCTGTGGAACCTTTGAGCCACACGTGCAAGGTTTGGTACGCACATCAAGTTCAGGCACACACAGAGAGAAAATGGCAATACAGAAAATAAATAAGCCTACAGGCATATGCATGTAAAGTTCCCCTTCATTTCAATGGACCCATCAATACTTCAACCAACAGGCACAGGAAGTCTTGAATTGTTGATCTAGGGGACAGAACTTGGAGGAGGATTCAGCCTGTGGCCACCACCCAAGAGGGAACAACAGGAGGAAGGATTCAAACCAAACTGCCATGTAAGTTGCTTCAGATGGATGGGATAGGACAGGCCAGGTGGAACTGACAGACCCAAGCATGCCAGCAGAGCTTGGAAAAGTTACTTTTTCAGATTACGACTCTCTGAATCTCTAATTAATGGGCATACTGGCTGAGCAATTCTATGAAATGGCCAAAAAAGTAATTTGTATTGGTTCTGGCTACTGTGCATCCTTGCAACAAAGTGGCTGGTATCCTGTTAGTGGCATACATAGGCATTAAGTCCACCTTATACCTGCATATGTTTTTTCTTTTTGCCTTTTTTTGGGGGGAGGGGTGTTGTAGAGGTTGGTATGCACTTCCATCTCTTACAATAACCAAAGCCTTCCCCAAACTCAACATCTAGCCACTGCATCCCTCCACATGGCCATTTGGTGGCTGGTGGGGAAGAGCTATGTCCCTGTAGCAAGATGCAAAATGATCATATTATCTACTGAGACCTCTAGGACACCCCAGCAGATCTCAGCAGAAGATGCAATCATTCTATGCCTGGCTACAGGGACATAGCAAAAAAAAATTCTGACCTCCCCGCAACTTTCCACCAGCCACAAAAGGGATGGGGGAGGCTGCAGCAGCTAAATGAAGAGTCGGTGAGTAGGTTGATGCAGCATAGTTCCCACATGTGCAACTATTACACTATGCTGTGTCATACAGGATCTCAGTTTCTGTCCCCAATTACAATATGCCTGACAGCCACTTGTGAAAGAGAAGACCCTGGCTAGCTAGATTTTAGTCCTCTACCAGAAGTGATCTACAGCCTAGAAAAGAGACCTTTTCTTCCAACACATCATCCAGTTTCCATACTCAATCTTTCAAAGCTTTGCAGGAAAAAGACCTTACATAAAATGTCATCTCCAAATGGGAAGGAAAGCTAAGATTGTTACAGATCACTGTGTGGGTGACAGACACCCCATGCGGGAATAGCCAGCACAGTATATATGACATAGATATAAAAGGACTGGCCTGAAGGTCAACAAAACCAGAAAAAATTAAGAGGTTTTAAACTCCACCATCACACAATCACAACAGGGTTCAATGTGCCACCTTGAATCCTACTGGAGGTGGGGGCGGGGAGGAAGGTATAATGCAAATGTAACAAAAAGATGCATGTAACAAATAAATCAATATATAAACACCACTCTTTTCTCCTCCGGTGCTTTTCCTCTGGAAAAAAACACACCCTCGTTTCCCTTCAAAAGCAGATGGGCCTTATTATCTGTGCCTATGAAAATTCTATTTACAATGTTGTGCATTTCACGCTGTGATATCATATCTGGAACCAGCCACTCTCCCCATCTGCAAAGAACAACTGTTCTCACATGTGTATCAGGGGCCGGGCCTCTGGCTACAGAATCTCATGATGTCATCCACCGACCGCATTATTTTACAATCACTCACAAACAATAGCTGCTATATTTATCGGTGTGGGTGATTTAAAAAAAAATGTAAGAAGATACAGTCATTCAAGGGGGGAGAAAGGCTGCATATGTTAAGGTTCTTTTAAGTCCACAGGTCCAATTATTACCTCCTCTGCTTTTGAATGTCTGTACTTTAAACAGTTCTCTTACAGGACACAAATCTCAGTTGCCTGACTTTTCCTTCCAAAAGCACTATGACCGTGATGATGGAAGAGATCTATCAGGTCAGAGGTCCCCCAAGTAGCACCTTCCAGATGTGCCTGGACTGCATCTCCCATTACCCATGCTCAACACTATGCTGGCTGGCAATAGTGGGAGATATGATCCAGAAACAACACAAGCAATGTAGGAGGTATAGCAGTAAGGGGGTCAGTTTTACAAACACAGGCAGATCCTAAACAAAAAGGCCCCAAAGTGCCAGGCTTGCATGAAAATAAACAGGCACTTTGTGATTGTGTGTCAATTCAATACTTTTTACACCTCCCTGTTGCTGGTGGGTTTGGCAGTTGCAGTTTGACACAGTGCCCCTCAAAATGGTGATCCCTGGGTCAGGGCCAGTACAAGAACCACTGGCTGCCAGTCCATGAAGGGTTTCCAGGAAACAAAAAAACAGACATAGCCAATGGATACAAATACAGTACTGGTCCCTGCCTTGTTAGAAAAAAATAGAGTCAGTTCCCAATATCCAATAGCTTGAGAAGCACTGGTCTAACACATCTAGAGAAAGCACTAAGTTGGGTACGGCTGCATTCGATTATTTATGCCAAGACACACACTGAATATGTAATCTTTCATGCTTCCCTGTCAAAAACCTGTGAAGGAAAGCTTAAAAGGAAGGCAATTCCACTGCCTCCAAAATCAGTCTATTTCATTGCTGATCTAATCTTATTACTTAGACCAGGGATGTCAAACTCAGATGGGTGGGATTTCCCCCACCATTCAGAACCACACAGCATTTTCATTACCAACAGTACCAGTCCTGCCTGTATTCCTCGACAATGCTGCTTTTCTGGACTCCATCCCTTTCTTCCCTCTTTGATAGGTAGCATCTAATTTAGATGGAATGGAATGGGAGTAATCAGTGCAGTTTTAAGAGATGTACAATGTGGAAACAGTGTCATGGGTGAGGCTCAGGAAACACCAATCCTGATTATCTGACAACCCTAAGTTAGACACTTTAAGAGTTAGGAAACAAGATCCATCCTTCCTACAGCTTGAAAGCATCACTCCCTTGTCCTTGATGAAACAGAGAGGCAGATTATTTCTGTTCTAACTCCTGGTACCATTTCATGCTTTGAAAAACTCCAGTTTCATTTTGTCATAGCTAAACGTGCCCATCTACCAGCACAATCATTTCATACTTGTAGCCATACCTAATTGTTACACAGGTACAATGCAGGAAGGGAAACAGCTCTGAGAGACTGAACAGAGGTCTCCCAATATCTACTGACTGTGACAGAACTTATTGCTTTCACAGACAATAGGACATTCTAAGCTCCAAGCACCTGGATAAGTGTTTTCCTTTTCAGACCTGTTGAGACATCCTCCTTTGACATGTAGCTTTCAAACACTTTCTTCCGCCCTCGGGTTCGCCTGTTCCGATTCCTTCTCTCACCAGGGGTTGAGCTAGCAGAGTGCGGACCTAGAATCATAGAATCATATGAAAGCAAATCCTGAAAGCAAAGCCACAGTCACTGTCTTTTCCACAGACAACTGTTCAGTTTTTTACATTATTTAGCCAATAAGTGCAGACATTTTGCAAAGAGATGAGAAAGTGAATCACTAGTTTTATGACATACTTGGACTGATAGACCACTGTTTTAATGCTCTGTTCTACCTCTAGATGCAGGTGTGCTTTGGAAACAGAATCAAAGCCTGGACAAGTTATTTTGTCAAACTACTTTGGGAGCCCAACAGCCAGGAGATTCTGGGAATTACAGTTTGATAAAGTAGTTTTCCCAAGCACAACACAGAATGAACCTATGAAACTGACAGAACAAGAAACAAAAGCAGAGAGGCAGCTCAGAAGTTTACTTCTTAATTTAAGGACTTTTTTTTTAACTGCCATGAACCAATCCAGGAAAGTTTAAAACACATTAAAACTGATTTAAAAAAAACAAACAAACTGTAACGTTTAGCCAATAGTTGCTGCACATTTTGAAGCCCAAGCTATGATCTAGGTAGATCTACTGTCTGAATTGAGCTACTGAGAGACTAAGAAACGCTGAGAACTGAAAAAGTCAAGCAAATGCTTCTTAAAAGGACTATTTGGCACATGAGGGAGCAAGTCCAGATGCACACTTGACCAGGGCGGGGTAGCCCATCTGTATAGTGAGATGCCACACTACACTTCTACTGCGGTATTAAACACTGGATCAGCAAATGGAGGGAGGAGAATATAGTGAGACTAAAGGAATCTGGTAATCTAGATCCAAGTCACTGGAATAAAAATTCGTAACTACAACAGTCAGTAAAAAGTGGGACGTAGCAGACTTCTCCAACACAGGTCCATTTCTGGCATCTGAGCTTACTTCATTCTAGCTCACCAGCACCTCGATGTGCCATTCAAAAATATGTTCCATTTGTCAGCTGTGCAACCTCCCAGTTTAATACCTTTAGCAGTCCCCAGTAGTTGGAGGTTCATTCTGCAGTCAGAGTTGGTCACGGTGTCTGTCTGGGATTCAGAGAGCTGTCGCCTCCTGGGTACATTTGGGGGAGCTCTGGCTGACTCAGAGTTGTTTCTAGTCCTTGCTGAGCCTCGCTTGTCAGCACCTAGAAGAAAATCAAGACACAAGGTTCTAACACAGATGTGGGAGGGAGAGTGACTTTCAGGTACAATAAAAGAATACTGGAGTCTCTACACTGAATGGACTAGGACTCTGGGAGACCAGAGTTCAAATCCCCACTTGGCCATGGAAACCCACTGGGTGATCTTGAGCTGGTGACATTCTCTCAGCCTCAGACAAAGGCAATAGCAACCTTCCTCTGAACAAATCTTACCAAAGAAACTGCATGTTAGGTTTGCCTTAGGATTGCCATAAATCAGAAATGACTTGAAGGTACACAGCAACTACTTGGAGAGCGAACACTGCCAGGCCACCTGGGGTCTGTGATATTTCAGTGGTGTACTTTTCACAATTTAATACTAAAAATGTAGCTTTGCTGTTGGAGACTTTGCTACTAAAATAACAACAACAAAAGGGGGGATAAATACCAACTATGTCCACATTTTAACAGCCAATGCTGCTTTCATAGGACATAGCTGAAAGAAAAGGTGTTGACCTAAGGGCAAAGTATGATGCAACAGGCCACAGAATATATCTCCCAATTCTACTTTTAAAAACACAACTGTTAAACCAATCACAGAGTGGGCAGTGAGGTTTGGCTGAAGCAGCAATGCTAGAGAGTGCTTAATCCTTTTCCACTTTACCTTTTATTCTTCACCAGGTGGGAGGGTAAAAGCAGCTGGGGGAAGCATCTCCAATTAGATTGGAGGAGGAGAAGCATTTTTGAAGGGAAAAAACCTCCACCTAGTATCATTGCTCCAATAAAAAATCTGTACATCCTCTCACCTGCATCCCATCCACAGTTACTTTAAAAGGTGGGGGGGGTATCGGTAGAACTGATCAAGTACTATTTAGAACCAATCAATTGTACCATGACCCTCCGAGAATAAACTTCCTTGGAAACTGGAAACTAAATAAGAATATCCTCTTTGTCTTAGCACAGCCTTCCCTAACTGGGTGCCCTCCAGATGTACTCTAATATAAATTCTGTCATCCCTAACCAGGCTTATGCTGGCAGGGAATTAAGGGAGTTGCAGTTCAACATTTCTGGAGTGGGGTGCCACATTAGGGAAGGCCATGCTAGCATAATCAGTTACTTTCACTTCAGTGGACATTATAGTAAGTTACTACAAATAGGCAACTGTCTCCTACAGGCAAAAGACCCATCTGCAGCTGCCCCACAAGTGGCAGGTTACTACTTGTCCCAATGTTTACTTCCAGGTGCAGATTCAAATGTTAAGGATTTTCCACATGAGAAACATCCTCATGTAACTTCCTGTAAGCTATCAATCAACTTGTTACTTGAGGGAGATCAAGCCAGCAGGTGTTTCAGGAAGTCAAGGATGACAATAGCCTCCCAGGGTGCATACCTTCTATGGACACTGCATTGTGTTCTATTTCTCACATGGTTAAATATTCCATGCAGGAAACGTGTTTTATTTGAAGCAATCCATGACTGTATAATGGTCATGATGGCTTGGAATGATGGGCTTGTAGTCCAACCCATCTGCAGGAAACCTGGTCAGGAGATGCTTAAAAATATACAAATTCTAGCCACTTTTATGTGTCCTTTTTTTGTGTGTCATGAAAAGGGGAGGCACTAGAAACCCACAACCACACTGGGGGCAAAAATCATTTTCCCCACCTGTACCATATATAGCAGACATTTTGGAAAACCAACAGAAACTGTTCCACAAAAATCTTTCCTATGATGCTCAATATGTACAGTCACTCCCTAGCACTCATTACTGCTTCTCTTCCAAACAACAGTTTCTTGTGGATCTGTGGGATCAAGTCCAGGCAGGCCAGTTTTAGATAATATTATATCATTTACAAGCTGAAATGATAAAAACACTGAAGTACATTCTCTCCCTCTCATTCCTTCACTCTCTTTCTCTTGGCTTTTGGCTCTTTGTAAGTGCAAAGATAGAGGTCAATGAACAGAGAATTTGGGGAGACACATTGCCCAAATCCACATATAAGCAACGGGGGTGGGGGATGTAATATTTGCCTGACTTTAATCAATTTATTTTCCCTAGAAACCATTGTCTTCCCTGTAGTTTACATTTCTCATTGTAATTATTGAAACTACCTGAACTTTACTTTTTTAAGAACTTTATATTTCTCTAAAAACCAAAATAGTTCACAATTCAAAAATCTGTACGAGTGTTCTGTTAATGTTGTTTGTTGAAGAAAACTAACTAAAAGGATGAGCAACCTGATTAGTATGATTTGAATGCCTAATTAGTAGTGGTAATCTTGGCATGTCATGACAAAACTACTATAATCAATTGAACAACTGGAGTGGGTTCATATCCTGACTTCACAAGTTTTCATTATCATCCCATTTTTATGAAATGAAAATTAATCCAAAAACAGATCAGAATAATTGTTTTGTGTTTATCTACTACTGATGAACCCTGCATCTCTGGATAGGTATTAAGGATTAATACCTATCCAGTATTAATTATATGAAACAACAACAAAACAACAACAACTATTATTATTATCATCATCATCATCATCATTTTATATTTATTTGTATAGCACCATAAGCTTTACATAGTGCTTTACAAAAAAGAAAAACAATCCACAATAAACACAAAAACCTGCCTACAGCGCATCATCTAAAACCACAAACAAAGTTATAAAGTCAATAAAATATTACTATAACAAGACTAAAACAATACTACAAAGGTGCAAGTTAATACAAATAATATGGACATAAAATCAAAATGAAAGTTGGAAGGCTTCCCTAAATAGAATAGTCTTTAATTTAGACTTAAAGTAGTCCAGAGAGGTGGTGGTCTGCAAATTCGTGGGAAGGAGATTCCAAAAATAGGGGGTAGTGCAGGAGAAAGGACGTATCCGAGTAGGGGCAGAGGAAATCCTTGGCTGTATCAGCAGCCCTGAATCACTAGAGCGCAGGGCACAAACAGGAAAATAGGGGGAAACAAATGCTGACAAATAGATGGGGACCAAACCATGAAGAGCTTTGAAAGTTAGTAATAGCTTATTATTATTATTATTATTATTATTATGTTTATTTATATAGCGCCATAAGCTTTACATAGCACTTTACAAAAAAGAAAAACAACAATCCACAATAAACACAAAAACCTGCCTACGGCACATCACCTAAAACCACAAACAAAATTATAAAATCAATAAAATATTACTATAACAAGATTAAAACAATACTATAAAAGTGCAAGTTAATACAAATAATATGGACATAAAATCAAAATGAAAGTTGGAAGGCTATGTACAATGCACAGTCAGACCTCTGTATCTGCAGGGGTTCAGTTCCAGGACTTTCTGCAGATACCAGAAACTGCAGATAACAGCAAACCCTATTAAAATAAAGGACTTCTAGTAAAAACATACCACAGCTTTGCATTGAAGGATCTAGAAGATACCTGGAGAGGACACCTCTCTAGGCATTATCAGCATGACTTTATGGTATGTATCCCTATTTTGTGTCCCGTGGATAACTGAAACCACAGATATTGGTTCCACAGATACATGAGTCTGAATGTACAGTACTTCTACAAGCAACTTTATGATTAAATACAAATCTACCTCAGCAGTGATTTAAACCATGGTGCTTTCAATCACTAAAACGGAGTGCTCTAGAGAAGCAATTCAAATCATGATTTAAAATCAGTACTACTCAAAGTGGTCCTCCATGAACTGCGGCTGGTCCACAAGTCATCAAAGGTCGATGCCTAGAGTTTCCAGGAAGAAAGAAATGCAAGGATTTCTCTGTTGACAAAGGCTTCTGACAAACAAGCTTTTATTTTTAATATCTGCCAACTCCTTCCCTTTTCCTTCTTGTTGTCTATTTAGCTGGATGTTTTTTTAGCTGCATCAGGACTGGGAGGATGGTGAGGGAGGAATGGAGAAACACAGACTGCTGTTATCAAGCTGCAGCAGAATATCTTCAGCAAACAATACAATAAAACTTGGGCTGGGAAAGAATGGGATTCTGCTCTACCCAATTCTACTGTAGCTATGTGTGCTTGACTACAACAAGTAAGGTAAACAGCAGCTGCTTCCAGAATCTTTTATTGAGCATGCATCAACAGCAAAACAGAGAGGAAAGGAGTAACCAGACTCGTCTACCATACCAGTTACCCCCAGCAGATTTAAAAAGGCATAGATATGTAAGTTCCACTACTACTACTATTGTTGTTGTTGTTGTTGTTGTTTTATATCTTGAGTTAAGTCTTGAGGTCCGCAGAAACAAACAATATTTAAAGGGGGTCCCTGGTAAAGAAAAGGTTAAGAACCACTGTTCCAGAAGGTTCAAAATGTTTCTGTTTACTTATGCAAAGGTTACCTGATCTGGCTTTTCCATTTCCATATAAAAAGTTTGCTGGAACATGTTGAACAAGTCTTCTTTTTATGGTGCAATAATCTATTCCTATTCTTTTTGTGTTATTTCTGCCTCTGGTACCAAATTTTCTGTTAGAATCACAGAATCAGAAGAGACTACAAGGGTTATCCAGTCCAACCCCCTGCCATTCAGAAAGACACAATCAAAGCACACCCGACAGATGGCCATCAAGTTTCTGTTTACAAGTCTCCAAGGAAGGACAGTCCACCACACTCCCAGACAGCGTATTTCACTGTTGAACAGCTCTTACTGTCAGGAAGTTCTTCCTAATGTTTAGGTGGAATCTCTTTTCCTGGAGTTTGAGTCCATTGCTCCGTATCCTAGTGTCTGGAGCAGCAGAAAACAAGCTTGCTCCATCCTCAGTATGACATCCCTTCAAATATTTAAACATGGATATCATGTCACCTCTTAACCTTCTCATCTCCAGGTTAAACATACCCAGCTCCCTAAGCCATTCCTCACAGGGCATGGCTTCCAGACCTCCCACTGTCTTTCTTGGTCACTCTCCTCTAGATATGTTCCAGCTTGTCAATATCCTGTTGCATAGCAGAATGGGGTTGGACTTAATAGCCCTTGTGGTCTCTTCCAACTCTATGATTCCATGATTCTACTGTATCTTTTGGGTATACCGTGAGACAAAATGCCTTATTGGAAAAGACAATAACAATCAGCAAAGTCAAAGGCAGTAGGAAAAGAGGAAGACTGAGCTATAGGTGGATCGACTCAACCAAGAAAACAAAAGCCTGGAAAATGCCAGACCTGATCAGGGCTGTTAAATAACAAGATCTCTTGGATGTCTCTCATAGATATGGCCGTCATGAGTGAAAGCAGACTTAGTGGCACATAAAAGCAAGCAAGAAGGAAGGAAAGGGAACTGGTGCATACTAATGAAGAATTTAGTTTTATTTTACTTTATTTCTATCCTGTGTTTATGCCGGTAGAGGAGCCAAGATGGTGCTAATACCTTCTTCCTGAGATGACCAAAAACCCCTCTCCCTGGATCCATAAGATATCATTTAAGTCCAGCCCCCACCCACCCAATCTGGTGGCCTCCAGATGCATCAGACTATAACTCTTATCACCCCCAGACAGCCCACTGGCTGGGATAATGGGAAGTGCAATCCAACATATCTAGAAGCCGCTAGGTTGCTGGTGACTGCTTTAAATGGAACAGAGATGCCATACTTTTAACCTGGGCTATTCTATATCCAGGGTAGGTAGCCCTCTTATCCTATCATCTTTCACCACTGGCTATGACAGCTAGGGTTGATGGGATTGGCAATCCAATATCTGTACGACTATCACTTCTGTACAAGTAAAGTGCAGCCTCTGGCCCAGAATAAATTGCTCTTTTACTACATCACAAACTTCAAAAAGAAAGCCCCCCACATCTCTAGCTAGCCCAGCTCACAATACTGGAAAACTTTTCACCCAGTGCACAGCTTCAGCAAGCTTCAATCATGAGAGACAACAAATCAACCGAAGTCTGAGGCAGAAAAGAGCACGTTTCTTTGCCCATTCAGAGTCCTGCACACAGGGCGTTTTTGCCTTTGGATGAACTTTCAAGCTTTGTTTACATTGCAGTTATTTATGTCTTTAACCCAGATCTCAGGGGGGAGAGGAAACGCAGAGCATATTAAAGGCTCGTATCATTCCCAGGTGATACCCTACCAATAGGAGCAATGCAGTCTGACTGTTCCTTTGCAATTTTAACACAGTCTGACAGAGAAGTGCTTGAAATAAAGGAGAAAAATGGACAAAGTCTCCTTTTGTTCACCAACTTTCTGCATCAAAATGCTTCCGTCCACAACCTTTTGAGGTTAGATCCTAACTAGGTGTTGGGACTCCTCTGATTTCTTCCACTTGTACTTGAATGCGGTTTCACTGTTCCCGGTGTTAGATCACAATCTAATTCTGTACAAAGTGGGTTGAGTATAAACACACCAGATCCTGCCTGATTGTGGAAGTTAAGCATGGTCAGCCCTGGTTATTACTTGGATGGGAGATCACCAATGAATCCCAGGTGCTGTAGTCTCTATTTCAGACGAAGGAACTAGCGAAACCACCTCTAAGTATTCCTTGCCTAAGAAAACCCTATGAAATCCATGGGGATGCCATATATACACACACATACATTTAAACCTCCACATTTGTTGGCAGAACCACACGAGGAAAAAGGAACAATACCAAAATAGAGATAAAAGAAATTAAAACACTTCGCTATCAAACAAGGAGGTGTTTTCAACACATCATCCTACAGGCATGGTTTCCCTCTATTTCCTGCAGATAAGGAGAGGTTAAAAGCGCCAAAGCAAACATGACAATGTCAGCTGTAGTTTAAATTCTCATCCATTCCAGTAACATATAAAGCCAAAAACTAGAGGATGTTCTGATTTTTATAGCCAATGGAAGAGACTAAGCCCTCCTCTTCCCAGTGTAAACAGCTCTGCAGTCCATCTCCAACCCAATCACAACTCTTCAGAACCAAGCTATGATTTGTTCTTGATGTTATTGGTCACTAAGTCAATTTGTGAGAGACTTCCAAGACCCCTGGTCATCAAGTGCCCTATTCAGTCTAATAAACTCGGAACCATAATTTGGAGATTAATTTATTATTTTCTTTCCTTATCAAGTGTCCAAATTCTGAGTCCTTTAAGTCAATTTTAAGTAGTTTTTCATCCATTATATAAATTATATAATTATATTACATATATACATAATTATATACATTTATATTGAAGCGCGATATGGAACAAAAGGTTGTCAAACACTATATGATTAAGTGGGCACAAGACTTTGGGCAGGATGAATGGGAACTAACTTGGAAGAAAACATTAAAATCTACCCTGAGCTACGACCTGAAAGAAAACTTTTATAAAATGCAATACAGGTGGTACATGGCACCTCACAAAACTGCAAAGATTTATAAAAATGCCAACAACAAGTGTTGGAAATGTTCGGAAAAAATAGGCACTCAGTTCCATGTGTGGTGGACCTGCACTAAAGCAACGCAATATTGGACGCAAATCCACAACACAATCTTATGTATTTTAAATTGTAAATTTGAGAAAGATCCTAAAATGTATTCGTTAGGACTGGTGGATGGAAATCTAGAGAAAAAAATTGGAACTACTATTTTATATGATAATAGCGGCAAGAATTACTTATGCTAAAAAATGAAAGGATGAGAAAATACCAGATGTGCCAGACTGGATTATGAAATTCTATGAATACATCTTCTCCCTCTGGTTTTTCTTCGCAAACGAAGATTCAGGAAGGACTCATCCAGTGCTTTCTTCAAGCGAGCTGATGACTAAAAAGACCAATCCAAGATAAACAAGTCCGGTTGCAGAAAACACAGCAGAAGGTAGCCTTGGGTGATGTTTCCATGTTGCGATTCTTTATGCGTTGTCGTTACTCTTCAAGACATGAATACATGGAGATAGATAAACTTACATGTTTGATTAGAAACTAAATACTTGACAAACTTAAGAGAGACTGGGAAGTTTTATTAGAATACTTAAACACTACCTGAGGACAAATGGCAACCACCAGAATTGAGTAAAAAAATAGAGATAAATAAAAAGTTGGAAAATATTACAGTCTCTCTCTGGCTTTTCTTTGCAAACGAAGATTCAGGAAGGACTCATCCCGCGCTTTCTGCAAGCGCGCTGATGACTAAAAAGGCCAATCCGAGATAAACAAGTCCGGTTGCAAAAAGCACAGCAGAAGGTCTCCTTGGGTGATGTTTCCGGGTTGTGATTCTTTCTGCGTTCTCGTTTCTCTTAAAAACTTGTTCAGCGTGAATTCTCAAATAAGGCTGCAGCATTGTGGATAGTGCGTCTCCATGCCTCCCAATGTGAGGCCCGGGCGGACCATTGTTGTTGATCAACTTGGCCGAGCCTGAGATGTTGCTTCAGGGAGTCCTTGTATCATTTTTTTGGAGCGCCCCTCTTACGCTGACCCATGGCGAGTTCACTGTAGAGTAGTATTTTTGGGAGGCGATGGTCCTCCATCCTAGAAACATGCCCTGCCCAGCGCAACTGTGTTCTCAATATCATGGCCTCAATGCTGGTGATCCCTACTGGCTCAAGGACAGCAACATTCGTCACATAGTCAGTCCAGTGTATATTTAGGATTGTGCGTAGACAGCACTGATGAAAGCGTTCGAGGAGTCGTAGGTGGCGGCGATAGGTGACCCATGTTTCAGATCCATAAAGGAGAACAGACAGTACAATGGCTCTATAAACACTGATTTTTGTGCTTCGCCTCAGGTGTTTATTACTCCAGAATCTTTTGTGAAGTCTTTCAAATGTGCTATATGCCTTTGCTAATCTGTGATCGATCTCTTTGTCAATCTTGGCATCTGAGGAGATGATGCTTCCCAGGTAGGTGAACTGCTGAACGGACCTGAGCACAGATTTGCCGACGGCAATGTGGGGATGGTGGTGTTCGTCCTGTGGTGCAGGCTGGTAAAGAACTTCTGTTTTCTTCAAGTTGACTTCTAGCCCAAACAGCTCTGCAGCTGTTGCGAAGCAGGATGTTAGGCGCTGCAGAGCTGCTTCTGTGTGGGCAACAAGGGCAGCAGCATCAGCAAAGAGCAGCTCACAGACTAGATAGTTTATAGTCTTAGTGTGAGCCCTCAGACAGTTTATGTTAAACAAGCTACCGTCAGTACGGTAACATATATAGATGCCGTCATCTTCTTCAAGCTCTGCCATACAGTAACAATAATACAATATACAGTCGTCCCTTCCCATTCGCGGGGCGTTAGGTTCCCCAGACCCCCGCGAATGTGAAAAATCCGTGAATAATGATTGCCCTCCCCCTCCCCTGCCAAAGCGACCATGGGGCCTCCAGAGGCCCCATAGTCACTTTCTCTGGACTCCCCAGTCCCTTCCTAGGCCTTCACGGGGCCTCAGGAGACCCTCCCGAGGCCCCGTGGATGACTCCCCGGCCCTCCCCCCTCCCTCCCCGGGCCTTCACGGAGCCTTCGAAGGCTCCATGGAGGGCCCCCCGGCCATCCCCCTCCCTCCCCAGCCCTTCACGGGGCCTCACAAGGCCCCGTGGAGGCCTCCCCGGCCATCCCCCCTCCCTCCCAACATCCCATGGAGGCCTCCCCGGCCATCCCCCCTCCCTCCCACAGCCTTCACGGAGCCTTTGAAGGCTCCGTGGAGGCCTCCCCGGCCATCCCCTCTCCGTCCCAGGGCCTTCACGGAGCCTTCGAAGGCTCCGTGGTGGCCTCCCCGGCCATCCCCCCTCCCTCCCACAGCCTTCACGGAGCCTTCGAAGGCTCCGTGGAGGCCTCCCCGGCCCTACCCCCTTCCTCCCAGGGCCTTCATGGGGCCTCTGGAGGGTCTCCGAAGCCCCCGTGGAGGCCTCCCCAGGCCTTCATGGAGTCTCCGGAGGTCCTGTGTCGCGGTTTGGGGAGGGCAGGGGGGCCCTCCCAAAATCGCGAATATCCAAAACCACAAATGCTGAGTTTGCGAATGTGGAGGGGCAACTGTAATATCAATTTTGATATAGTAGAGACACATGAAAAATTAATAATAGACAAAATAGAAATTAAATTGACAACTATACATTTCAGGCAGTTAATGAAGAAGCTGATTTAATCTATGTGTGTTTTAAATTGAATGTATGAAATTACAATTTTAGATGTAGGGTTGTTTGATTGGTTTTTTTATTTATTTTGTTCTTGTTTTTTGCTTACTTGCTGTTGAAGAAAACAGAAGTTCTTTACCAGCCTGCACCACAGGACGAACACCACCATCCCCACATTGCCGTCGGCAAATCTGTGCTCAAGTCCGTTCAGCAGTTCACCTACCTGGGAAGCATCATCTCCTCAGATGCCAAGATTGACAAAGAGATCGATCACAGATTAGCAAAGGCATATAGTGCATTTGGAAGACTTCACAAAAGAGTCTGGAGCAATAAACACCTGAGGCAAAGCACAAAAATCAGTGTGTATAGAGCCATCGTACTGTCTATCCTCCTTTATGGATCTGAAACATGGGTCACCTATCGCCACCACCTACGACTCCTCGAGCGCTTTCACCAGCGCTGTCTACGCACAATCCTAAATATACACTGGACTGACTATGTGACGAATGTTGCTGTCCTTGAGCAAGCAGGGATCACCAGCATTGAGGCCATGATATTGAGAACACAGCTGCGCTGGGCAGGGCACGTTTCTAGGATGGAGGACCATCGTCTCCCAAAAATACTACTCTACGGTGAACTCGCCACGGGTCAGCATAAGAGGGGTGCTCCAAAAAAGCGATACAAAGACTCCCTGAAACAACATCTCAGGCTTGGCCAAATTGATCACCAACAGTGGTCCGCCCTGGCCTCACATTGGGAGGCATGGAGACGCACTACCCACAATGCTGCAGCCTTATTTGAGAACTCACGCCGAACAAGTCTTGAAGAGAAACGACAACGCAGAAAGAATCACAACCCAAAAACATCACCCAAGGAGACCTTCTGCTGTGCTTTTTGCAACCGGACTTGTTTATCTCGGATTGGCCTTTTTAGTCATCAACGCGCTTGCAGAAAGCGCGGGATGAGTCCTTCCTGAATCTTCGTTTGCGAAGAAAAGCCAGAGAGAGGGTGTTGTTCAGTAATGTTACTTACATTCTGTTGGGTTTTTTTATTATTGACATTTAATTTTAGTAGTTGGTTCTTGGTTTTTTTTTCTTTGTTTTGAGTTAATTGTTTGTCTTAATAAACAGATTTAAAAAAAAAAAAACTTGGAGCCATTGCTTCCTTGATTGAATCAATTCACCTGGAATGCAATTTTCCTCTTTTCCTATTGCCTTCTACTTTACTAGGCACTACTGTCTTTTCCAATGAGTCACATCATCTCATGATATGTTTAAAAAAAATAAAGCCTTAAAACCAAGCTAGATACTGGAGGTCAATTAGATACACCTACACCAGAAGAGGTTACAAGGAGGAAAGCAGCTGGCAGAGGGGAGGGCTCCACAGACCTCACCCACACTGCCCTTGGCTCTCAAAACTGAAAAACTCAACTCTACTTCATATGAAATCAAGGCATTGTCGTTGTTGCTGTGTGCCTTCAAGGCATTTCTGACTTATGGAAACCCCATGGAGAACCTATCACTGTGTTTTCTTGGCAAGATTTGTTCTGAGAGGATTTGCCTTTGCCTTCCTGAGGTGGAGAGTGTACGATTTGCCCAAGGTCACTCCTTGGGTTTTTCCTTGGGTTTTTTCCAGGCTGTGAGGCCATGTTCTGGAATAGTTTCTTTCTGACATTTTGCCTGCATCTGTGGCTGGCATCTTCAGAGAATGGTTGGGTAGGAGTGTATGTGGAGATTATACTCATTGGGCTTCCATGGCTGAGTGGGGATTCAAACCCTGTTCTCCAGAGTCGCAGTCCAATTCTGAAACTACACCACATTGGCATACCTGGTCTTAAAACCTATAGGCCTACCACCACCATATTTCCCATGGTGCTCTGTCGAGTCCTGGAGTGGCCAAGTCACCTCCCATCACAATCCTACTCAAGATCTTATGGTTTATGCATGTATTTGCATCCCAAAACAACATGCCAGAGGCTGTAACCAGGTATACTGACAGTCATCCAACCCGATGTAGGACATGTCAAATCCTTATAAAATGGAGAGGGGGAGGTAACAGACGGAATCGTTGAATCTTTTCCACACCTAAGCTTTTCTCCTCAAAATCACTTGTGTCTGCAACCATCTTTCTGATAGTGATGAGGATTCTTCCACTCATGATCCCTTCCCCGTCACCCCAGGAGATTGGCAGAGTGAAAAGTTTCACAGAGAAGGGGAACAGCTATATGTTTCAACTGCCATGGAATTCTGGGAGCTGTAGTTCTACCTAGAAGCAGAAGTTGGTTAGCATTAACTTCCTGATTTGCACTGGCTACTTCATTTTCATGGCTGAAGAGTTTACCATGTTGTATCAAACCAGGTAGAAAGATATAGCCAGTTCATCAAGCAGGGGCCTCTTATTGCCAAAGGGCAGGTCCCCCTCCTGCCTTCCTACACAGTGGAATTTCAAGATGTTCAAACACACAAGTCCAGAGCAATCTAACCCAAGCGACGCCCAAAACAAAATGGATGGAGAAGAAAGGATGTTGACTGCTAAGCCACAGCACCAGCATTATAGCTAAGTAGCCTCTTGAAGCAACAATAGGAGGTAGAGTGCAAAAGCTGGGTCAACAGAGAGTGGGTCTTTGAACACTAGCTGGATTACAGAGAAAAGAGACTCTGAAGGTACCAGATCCCATTTGATCTCTGAAGCAAAGCAGGATCAGGCCTGGTTAGTGCTTGGATGGGAGACCACCAAAGAATACCAGGTGCTGTACGCTATATTCAGAGGAAGGCAATGGCAAACCACATCTGAGCATTCCTTGGCTAAGAAAACCCTCTGAAATTCATGAGGTCACCATAAGTCAACCGGCGATTTGAAAACACATCTCTCTCTCTCTCTCTCTCTCTCTCTCTCTCTCTCTCTCTGGCTTTTCTTTGCAAAGATTCAGGAAGGACTCATCCCGCGCTTTCTGCAAGAGGGCTGATGACTAAAAAGGCCAATCCGGGATAAACAAGTCTGGTTGCAGAAAGCACATACATGCATCAAAAAGATGGCTTTAAATTTAATAGCACCATACAAGACACTGTACTTTCAGGTCTATTTTCTTGGGCATAATTAACCAGGTCAGATAACAGCCAAGACAAGTAGAATATGCTATAGAACAGTAGCTCTTAACCTTTTCTTTACCAGAGACCCCCTTTAAATATCTTTTGTTTCCATGCCCCCCCCAAGACTTAACTCAAGATTTAAAACCCTAACAATAACAATAATACCTCACAATGGTAATAATACAATTACACCATTAAACCTTTCCTCAGAGGCACTAGAGTGATAGGGAAGACTTTTCTCCTGCTTCTTCCTGCAAGTTTGTGGCTGGAGCAGATTGAAGCAATGTGCAGGCATGTATCCCCTGTGAAGATGGGGTCATACTGTACTACATGTTACATACATAACCATACTTTAATTTCACTAATAAACACAACCACATTTTTCCTGCAAAAAAGTCCATGTCATCACAGGTGCCAAATCCAAATCTCAAGCAATACTTAATTACTACTCTTGTATTGATGTGTGGTATCAAGGAAGCTGGGAGGCAAGCTGTACAAACAGCAAACAGAGGCAATACAATCTCAAATACAAATCACCATGAGTGTACACAAGGTTTTGAGCATATCAAAAGTGGCTCTTTTCTTTTCTCCAAATAATTAAGAGATCAAATGTCCTGCTTTTTAAAAAAAGAAAAACACAGTCAAAACACTGACAAATGCAGTTTTTGCAAGAAAACAAAAGACAGCTGTTACTTGGGTTATTTTGATGGGAAGAACTGATGAGGGCTGCGGGCAAAAGCCACCCAGACAGAGCTGATCACACTCAAGAGACCCAGGTGCAATGATCACAGTAAGCTTGCCTTCATTCCAACTGATACACCCATGACTCCAAATGACACCGTTTTAAATCCTGGGATAGGAAACAGACAAATTCATGGAGGAGGATGGCCCTCTCAAAGCCAATTAGTCAACATGGCTACATAGAGTACTCAAGTTTACCTCTGAAAATCCAAGGCTGGGGGCAAGCAGTGAAGGGAGGAGTTTCCCAAAAGCACACAGCCATTGGAAACAAAAAAAAACTATCCTAGGCAAATCCTTGTCTGTTCCATCAGGGCTCTTCACCTGAAGCTGTACTTGCAGTAACATTTTGACCTGGTTCAGAAAGGCATGTACACCATAGCCAGATGAATGTCCGAACAGACACAGTCCTATTACTTTAATCAAAATAACAACTGCTATTATCCAGCAGACATTATTGTATTGGAAGTATGTGATGATTAGAGGTCATTAATCTTCTATATAGAATAAGACTCCAAAGACTCAAATTATGGAAATAATGGATACAAGAAGATATAAAACAGAAATTACTGAGTTTTGAAGATTATAGGGAAACATGTTAAATGATAAAAACAACTGTACAATATCTGTGTAGGTTTGAAGTTATATATTAATTATGGCCAATGTAATGTTTTTATGTGATATAAATTCTGAATAAAAATAATAAATAAATTTTAAAAATTCAGTAGAACTAAAGTAGAAGAAATACTTTAGAAGTTCCTTCTGTGATAGCTCCTTTCAAGATGTTGGTAATAACAATGAAAGCCCTAAATGGCTTGGCACCTCAATACCTGAAGGAGCGCCTCTCCTGCTGTACTCTTGCTTGAGAACTGAGGTCTGTTAGGAGAGACCCTTGTGATGTTTGGAACTTGTACACATGTTGCTTAGTTTATATTGTAGAAAACAGAGTGATCCATTGTCATGCATGGTTGTATATATTAGACCTATTAAGGTAAGTGGTCTGTTGGGAAGGAGTGAGAGCATGAGATATTGGAGGTGATTGGCTGGGAGTTTGAATATGCTTTCGTTAGAATGTGTTAGTCAGGGTCAGTTAGAGTTAAGAGAGCAGAATTAGAGCTAGGACAGCAGTCAGAAAAGTCAGGTTTAGTCAGAATTAACTTAGTTTGGGATATGAGTCTCTAACAGAGGGGAGTTGGAGCAAGTAGGTCAGTTTGTATGGTCCAGTTGATTAGAGCAAAGAGTGGGAATTGGTGCAGTGCGTTTAATGAAAGCTAATTAGAATAAGTATACACTACGATCCCCATATCCATTTTGGGACACACGTCCCAAAAAATGTGTTCTGTCTATGCATTTTCTAGGTCCTCCAGTGCAATTCTATGGTCAACTTCCAGCAGAACTTGATCATAGTCACACTGGAGGGCCTCCAAATGCCTAGATAGGTGTTCTATCTAGGCATTTTGAGGTCCCCCAATGCAACCCTATGGTCATCTTCAGCCGGAAGTTGTATTGTAACTTCAAACAACAAGTAATTATGAATAGATTATCTTCTTCTATTAAATTATTTTGTTTATACAGACATACCTACACTTTTGGGGGTCATTATGCTGAGATTAGGTTATTAATACAGTAAGACCAGACACAGTGGTTTCTGTGGTGACAAAGGCCGTAGAACGATGGTTGCTTTCTTTGGTAACTAGTGGGGAATTTCGCAAGGAATCCACACCAATAGAGTCACTAAGTTGATTGTGGTAACAATAGGTAATAGCAACCATTTAAGCCATGTGTTCATATAAGGTAGCAGCAGCTTAGATAAGCAGAAGTGGATTATCACAAATGTGACAGTGATGGGGTCAATAGAGGCTCTGACAGACCTATTCTGTGTCCCACCAGCGGAGGTGGTATTTTGAGAATGCATAGGAGAGGGCCATCTCTGCTATCTAAAACCACTGGCACTGCTTTGCATTCTCAAAATATCACCATGCAGAGATGGTTCGTACATGCCATGTTTACCACTTGAAGAACTAAGAAGAGATGGTACACATGCACGCACACACACACACATATATATGAATGAGTTATACCAAATCTAATGTCAAAGACAAAAACCTTCATATTCCTCAATCTCACAGGATATAAAAAGCCATTTTCAGCATCAGGTGATACATACTATGTGTGCAAAGCTGCCCATGGAACCATCACCTGAGGAATGGTTTAATTAGTACTGCTCTCAGCCTCAACTTCCTATCTTGAGGAGGGAATCCCAGTGACCTACCTCACAGGGTTGGGTTCTAGACTTCTGCAAAGTACGTCACATGTGCAATATAAAAAGCAACTAAGGCACTAACAATAAATCCTTTAAGTTGATTCCCAAACACTTGACAAATTAAGAGTGTCACAATTAATTGGTCATAAGTTGGCCTCCTTTCAGAAGAAAAAAAATATTTAAAGCACTTTACTGAAGAAACAGCAAACACCCCTTTCAAAGAAATATAAACTGTTCTGTCTCACCCAGGACCAAGACATGCCAAATAGAAGCAAGATACACAGGATGGTGGATAAAATAATGTACCATTGTTCATTATCTTTTTAAAAAAATGTTGCTGTACACAGCCATGATCAAGGGCTGCAAGTAACCCTTACACTTCAGATGTACACCTTGACTACCTGAGCAAATGCAAAAAGTCTGAGCAGAACTCAAACTAGCCTAGCGCAAGAGCATGATGCGAAGCCCAAAGATACACCACTCTGGCAGCTCTGCTGAGGCTTGGCCATGAAACCCTTTTTAGTAGCAGGGGGCTGAAAGTTTATCAAAACAGTTCCCGCACTCCAGCTGAGCGCAATGGCAACATCTGCATCGTCAGGGAGGGGCTGCGGCACACTGATGGTTTCGCAGGACTCTCTGTGAACCTGCTCCACCCTGCTTGTGACCCTCGGCAACCTCCTCTCACTGCTAGCTGCCCTCCATCAGCGCCAGGATCTCTCCGCTTCTCTAAATGGATCTCTCCTCCTAGCTGCTGCGTGTTCTCCACCCCCACTTGCCCTGGGACACCATCTAAAATTTCCCCTTTTTCCTCTTCAGCCAAGGGAAGGTTCATGGCTCTATAAAAAGCTTCAGAGATGCCTCATAATGGACACCAGCAAAAGAAACAAGAGAACCAAGAAAAGAAAAAAGAAAAACACCGTTTAAAATATTTCTTTGCTTTCTTTGGAGAAAACAGAAAGCAAAGGGTGGGGGGAGTGACTACAGGCATCTTTTAAAAGATCTCCAGAAAAAAGGCAAGACATCACTCACATGACAAAGACATCAGAGCACTTGAACGTGCACTTTTGTGATGACAAGGGCCTAGTCTTCACTAAGACAACATATCTCTGAATGAGCTTCCAGACTGCAGGTAGGGGTCTCACACAACATGCTTTATAGATATATGATGCATCCCTTTAGGAGAGAGCACATGATTAGGCATACCATGTGGGAGAGAAGAACTAGATTGCTGGAATAATAAAAATTACACGCTCACATACCACTCATCAAAATAATGAGCAGTTCGCACATAATCAGTGAGGATGAGTATCACCCAAAAACTGTGTATCAAATGTGAGGAGGATGCAGCCCCTGCTCATCCTCCTCAGTGCTCAGTTCACTGCAGGCTTGAGCAAGCTGCTCTCTCTTCTCTTACAAAATCTCAAGAAGAAAAAAGCAAGAAGTTTTAGGTGCCTGTTATGTTTTGGAAAGCACTACAGAAATAATAAATGACAAAGGAAAACAACTTTCTATAGCCAAAGTAACATACAGATAGCACTACTGGCCCAACTCTATTTGCCTCAAATAATCTGGTCATCGAAACTGGAATTTCTCCACTCGCCTCCCCACTCCAAATTTCACAGGACTCCATTTACTTAAATTGGACTTTGAACTAGAGAAATTTAAAAACTGGTAGTCTGTACAAGAACATAATCCTAATCTTCCAACAAGAGATATCATACTACCACTGTGTTCTCAGTACAAGCCAAAAACATTACACTGAATTGCACAAGGTTCAAGTAGTCAGGAGAGCAGATTGCAAGGATATTTTGAAAGCACTGGATGTAGGAGCTCCCTACTTTCCCAGACAATGCCATATTATAAATCCAGCTTCCCTTCTCTTCCATATCCCATTACTAAGATTAACGTCATCTGTCGAATAAACTGAATTTCTGGACAAAAAGAAATTTGGTTGGGCTTTAAAGATTTCCACATCAACTGGCACTCTAGCTTTGCACTAGCTAGAGGCTTCCATAACTGGCTAGACTGTGGAGCCTCATGTCTTACTCCCATCCAGAGTTTGGAAAATTTACTTTTTTTGGACTAATATTCCCAGAATCCCTTATAATAGTACATATCTCCTTGAAGTATGCAGGTGTATTAATTTGTGTGTACTGCTTTGTCCAAGCTCTTAACAGTACTAGACAGCTCCCAGTTTCTTACAGGCCCCTCACCACTTATACCCTAGGGTCCTAGATCATCTAGAAAGCAGTGAGCAACTGCATTTAGCCCAAGGACCAGTCACTCACCCTCTCTCTCTCTCTCTCTCTCTCTCACACACACACACACACACACACACACCACAGGGCACACATACCCCCAGAACCAGTTTAAGGAATTTTGGGGGGCCCTGCAATGCTTTATTTGGGGGGGGGGCATATGTTTATCTCAGGTCAATGTAACCTAACTCAACCTAAGCTATTCACAGTCCAGGATATTCAGATTATTACTAATAATGTTTTTGCAGGAGGAGGTTTACTACGGGGGGCCCATAATGATGGGGCCCCCTGTGGATGCTGATGATGCCTTAAACTGGACCTGCATACCCCAGAGCAAGCCCAAATACCTCCCTTTCCCTTTGCAATCCCTTTAAAGAAAATGGTAACAGGAAGTGACATTGCATCACTTCCTGTTGTCATTTTGAGAGGGACTAGAAAAAAGCAGCTATTTGGGGGTAATATGAGGTTCTGGGGTACTTGTGGAGAAGGGGTGAGTAAATTTTTGCATGTTTTCACATACTGGGGTGGCTGGGCTTTCTGCTAGCCACAACAAGGAAATCCTAAACAAGAGGAAACCAAAGGACTTAACTCTTTGAGGGTTTTTTACCTCCAACAACAGTAAAATGCTTTCATTGGACTACAATTGACAGGTTTTATCTATACTGCACCTAGAAATGTTTCAAGATGTAACAGTACAGAGACTCCTTGAGAAATTCAACAGTTCTCTGCTTAAGAAAGGAGCAGTTAGCTTTGCACAGGACAGGGAGAGCTGGATCTCAAGGGAAGTTACTTTTCTGTTGCTAATGGAGTTGAAATTTTATTCCCTGTCTTTTATTGCCCTTTGTCCCTACTCTTCACATAGTCAATAAGGGGAGTGTCCTCTGCCTGCACTGAAATCCCTCAAAACCATCTTAATTGGGTAATATCTGAGATAGAATGCAGGACTGTGACTAATAACATCATTGCCATTCTTCTCTTGTGTGATTTTTTTTTGCATTGTTTTTATTGAACATTATAAGAGTAAAATACATTAACAATATCATACGATCTTACATTACTTATTTTTACATTTTACCTACAAATCATTCTACTTGATTACTCTTGTGTGATTTTTAACATCTTTGCCTGACGAGGAAGCCAGTGAAGTTTTGAAAACTGCCATAATATAGTTAGTGCTTTGGAGTATTGCTGCTTCTGGATTTTATTATAATTTGCTGCATGGCCAACATGGCTACCTGTGAATACTTTGGGAGTCCCCCTGCTTCCCATTCCAATTGTGCCTCCTTGTGCTCCTGTGAAAACTGTCCTGAAGTTGACTTCTGTTATGATCAAAATCAAAATATTGGGTTTACCCTCGAAATGAATCGGGCCCAAAAGAGGAATCTCTCAGCTAAGGAGAATAAAGTTATTTTCTCTCCTGAAATGCTTTGGCCTACAATGCTATCCATCTCTCTCAAGGCAGTCATCCATATTGAGCCCCAATCCCACTGCTATTCCCAAACAGAGTAAAACCCATTCAATCAACTACAGAATGGTAAGTCAACATTGTACATAAACCCCATTGCTTTAGTCATAAAAAGGCTCATCCAGGGGGAAAATCTTCACAATACATTTGCTGCCTAAGGTAAGCTTTATCAAGGCAGCCTAAATTCATCAACTTAAAATTCTCAATTTAAGTAACAAAGAATTGTCTCTTTTTGGCCAAAAGGTCCCTGGATCAAGAAGGGAATTTAAGAATACAGTTGTCCCTCCGTATCCACGGATTTTGTATCCATGGATTTAAGTATTCACAGTTTGAAAATATTCTTAAAAAAATAATAATGCTAAAAGCAAACCTTGATTTTTGCCATCTTATATAAGGGACACCATTTTGCTATGTCATTGCATATAATGGGACCTGAGTATTCATGGATTTTGGTATCCACGGGGGGGGGGGGGCGATCCTGGAACCAAACCCCAGCAAATATGAAGGGACAACTGTACAACACTTTGCTGTACTGGGAATTTTTCAAATGTATTTTCCCATTTTTAGAATCTTTATGTAATTCTTTCACTAGTGCAGAAATCTTGTGTGTGCGTGTGTGTGTGTGTATAAAAATCTTGCAGTAGTCAAAAAGTAATGTTAAGTAACAAAAGTAATTTAAAGTCATTTTTCTATTCCAACCCTAATTTACTTCTAGGGCTTCCACCTTTCCTGCATACTATGTCCCTTTCCGGTATGCAGCCACATCAGCCAATGAGCAAAGAGGAAAAGCAGCCCCAGTGTCATAGAGCACGCCCACCAGTACTTTAATGGGTCTGCTATAGTCAGGACTAGCAACTGAATAAAGGTCTTGCACACCAACTTCTCTTCTGGGGGCTGCTGTTGTCCCAGATGCCACGCTTCCTTCTGATACCATACACATGGACTCAAACACTCCCATAAGGGCACACAGCAACCAGGACCAGATTGCTACAACTCAACAAGATGCCTACTGAGAAACAAGGACTTTGCAAGAGCTACAACTAAGCCAATAGCAAGGGTGGGCAACTCGGGAAGGCTGGGGAAGGCATTCGTTCCCCTAAGAGACCTTGGAGGGCCACACACATCTAACCACACCCAGTAAATAATAATAAATATGTTTTGCCCTCAAATCCCACCCTAGGCTTAAAATGGCCAGGGGGGGTTATAAACATGATGATAATGCCCCCACACCCCCTAGAAGGCATTTGAGAATATTATGTTCCTTGATGGGTGGTGGTGGTGGTCTGGAGACCACAAAAATGACTCTGGGACTTTGCCCGCCCCAGCCTATATAGCAAGGTATTATCAGTCCCAAATGACCCATCCAGGAGAAACACAGCAGAATTGCGATCAGCTGTTTTCCCCAAGTTCTTCCCATTATCTGAGAATCAGAATGAATAAAAATCAGCTGTTGGAGAAAACTAGTGCAAACAACACAAAAGATGTTTTTTTACCTCCCTCAGGTCAAAACGCTGCTTTAAAAAACACCACAAGTCATAAATTATATAGTATGAGTTCAATAAAACTAATCCACTCAGCACACTTTGCACAATCCCTGAGTCAAACACTCACAAATGTTTATTAGCCCAAGTGCGTGAGATCTGCTGGCCCAGCTTCTACAGTAAAGGCAGACTCTGAACGAATGGACACATGAGTCACTCCAGCAGATCAGAGGGGTACCATTTTGCAAGACCAAACTGCGTTTAGTGGTTAGTTAATTTCTGTCCCACTAACCACAAGCAGAAGTACTTTCACCTGACCTGACTGAAAGCAACACAGAACCACCAGAGATGGCAGCATGTTACTACAGCACTATTCAAAGTGTCTTTTCTCGAATACTCGGTTCTCAACTGTCCACATGAACAAGCAATCTGTTAACAAGGATGGATTCATTAAAATCTCACAGCAATCTAAATCACTTCTTTATTATCACCAAAAATGGAGGTGAATTAATTAACTGGTTTAAATCACATTTTAACTCATAGATTTGCTAAAGAAGCATGCACACTAATTGCTTGCTGTATCTATTACAACATATCTGTCTGCCCTTAAATCAAGGCTTTATACTGCCAAGGAGCATAAATCCAAAACATCTGGTCACACAAATATGACCTCCTGCATTGCAGACCTATATCTACTTAGAGATGAGATGGATAGTTCCTTGGCTGTCTCTGAATACGTACAAGGATATTAAGCAAGACCACTTTTGGGAAGGCTAAGCACCCAGTTTCCCAAAAGCTACACTGGGTAGTTAACTGGGCAGAACACCTCTTCATAACATGGAAAGCTCACTCCTCCAACACTTTGTTGCCACATCCCACTATCTGCTGCCTGAGGCAACTACTTCACTCCGCCTAATGCAAGGATGAGCAAGGAAAGCCAATTTTCACCTTGCACCCCACTCCACATGCCTCACCGCCCCCCCCCCATGAAAACCAACCTCCAAGTGGCTGAAAATAAACCAAAAGAAACTTCCTGGTCTGGCCATTTGAACTGATTTTCTTTATTCTGGGAGGAGGTGAGGAGATTGTAATAGTATCCACCAAATGGCTTTGGACTGATTTGTGGTTATTCTCAACACTTCATAATAAGAAAAAAACCATCTGTTTCCAACCGCTCCAACTCGAAAGGAAGAACCTGAATGCCCTATGATGATCTGCAGGTCCACCCCACACCCACACTGATGCACATCATCCACATCACAACATGTCTCAGGTAGGAGCAAATAAGGTGCCCCACCTACACCAAGATGCACCTGTGGAACTGAAACTCCACAAGAGTCAAGCAAACGTGACTTAAAACCACCACATAAGGTTGCTACAGCATCTCTGCCAACCCACTGGATCTATCCCTGAGGGAGGATTTCCACCCACATCAGCTACCACTGTTCTCCTTTCCTGTCTACTTTCTACCTCCGTTTTGGGATGCTGTCTTGCTTAAAGAACATTGCTAGCCTGCATAGACTTGCAATGGAGTACCCATTACTTCCTCTCCCATCCCCCTGCACACAGAAGAGGATCCAGGTAAAAAACTGTTGCTGAATAAATGTGAGTTCTTATCCTCTCTAATAAGGACAATCAGACCCTTTTTATGAGGGCGCATTAAACTTTCCCAGGTGTCTTTCATAAAACAGAAATCCCTCAAGGAGCAAAAAGCTGGGCATAAAACATCAAAGCTAATTCAAAATAAACAAAAAGGACAGTGTTACCCTCAATTTACCATCTTGCCCGCACCAGAACTCAGTACAGGACATGTGGCAATTAAGGAACATATCAATATAGCAGGCAGAAAGGAGCCCTCAGAAGCAGCCAGCCTGGCCGGAAGATTCTAGATGTTGTGGTCCAAATAGGTTACCCAATTTCTACACAGACAAGCTGAGACTACAGCAAAGGGTCATGGGAAAGGGAAGTAATGATGCTCCATGGTTAGAAACCAGTGGTGAGGATCCTCCCTATTTTCACTTACAAAGTTTTGGAAGTAAGGTTGCCAGAGTTCATACAAAACTTTATACAGGGCTCTTGTTCATTTGTGTAAAAGAGGGAAGCTCAGCAGGTGTGGCTTATTACTGGGTTGCATGACAAGCAACACCTGCTGAAATTCTCTCTTCTACATAACCATTGAAGGTGCAGGAGCCCTCTCCAGTTTTCAGTCTGAAATACCATGTCCAGTTCTGGGTACCACATTAGGAAGGATATTGAGAAGCTGGAACAGGTCCAGAGGAGGGTGACCAGGATGGTGGGAGTCTGGAAGCCATGCCCTGTGAGGAGTGGCTTAGGGAGCTGGGTATGTTTAGCCTGGAGAAGAGAGGGCTGAGAGGGGACATGATAGCCATGTTTAAATATCTTATGTTTAAAGTCATACTGAGGATGGAGCCAGATTGTTTTCTCCTGCTCCAGAGACTAGGACATGGAGCAGTGGACTCAAACTACAGGAAAAGAGATTCCACCTAAACATTAGGAAGAACTTCCTGACAGTAAGAGCTGTTCGGAAGTGGAATACACTGCCTTGGAGTGTGGTGGAGTCTCCTTCTTTGGAGATTTTTAAACAGAGGCTGGATGGCCATCTGTCGGGAATGATTTATTTGTGTATTCCTGCATGGCAGGGGGTTGGACTGGATGGCCCTTGAGGTCTCTTCCAACTCTATGATTCTATGAAAGAAGACTTTCCATAAGTCCTTCCATCACCAGTATACATACACATACACACACACCAGACCCCACTATCCCAGGACTCAATGCAAAAATGCACAGAACAGTTGCTAAGGAACATCAAGATTACAGTACTTTGCATCTCTATGGTCTTGTCCAGACAGGCAATTTACCCTGTCTTGCCCCTGTTTTAAAGCCCTGCAAGTCCAGGCAGCACAGGGACCATTTTGCTCCCAGGCAGTCGTCACAACCCCTGGGGCAAAGATGGGGCCAAGACAGGAGGAAGACAGAGTAAGGCCCGTTACATTGGTGTTTTTTTTTTTTTTAAATGCCTGGCAAGATGGACAAGTTAACGATGTTGGTCAAAGAAAAATCCTTTAAAACTTTTAAGAAAGACTGGGAAATGTTTATTACTTGTTTACAAATCCACTGGGGACCATCTTTTGTCATTGGCTTAGAAAGTTAAAAATAGATATGAAGAATTAAGAAAAATATGATCATTAAGAAGCAAAAGTATTTTTAAAAATTAATAATTAGGAAATATAGTGGACTTTTGATTAAAACAGTTTCCCAGCTAGGGGTAGGAAGTCGTAGTATGTAGATTGCTGTTTTTGTAGTTTGCTTCCCCCCCTCTTTCTTTTTCTCTCTATATGTATGTATATGTGTGTGTTTGTGTGTGTGTGTGTGTGTGTGTGTCGATATATATATCTTTTTTTTTCTTTTTTGATTAATGTTAGTTATGTACAAATAATTTGGCTATAGTATGCAAAGTAAAGCTAGCATAGCTGTACCCGGCATAACATACACCTTTATGTGCTGGGGTTTCAAGCGGTGGTTGCGGCATGGAGCGTGGCGTGGCACTGTTCCTTTCACATGGTTTAGCCACAGGGTATTATTTTAGGAAAAAACACTGCATTCTTTTACATGTGGGTGGTGAGTGGCCGAGGGAGTAAAAAGAGAGAGGGACCCTTGTGAGGCTGGGGGTGTAGATGCAGATTGAGTAGCAGGAGTGGACTGTGAGATGGAAAGGGAATTTGCATGTGGGTGGTGATTGGCTGAGGGAGTGAGAGGAGAGAGGGGATTGGTTGGGTATGCTTCCAAAGTGACCAATCAGCACACTGGGAAAGGAAACATACTCCAGCTTTATATACGTATAGATCGGCTCCAGCCAAAATAAAACAGATTGGACCCCATGTGACCATAGGAGCCTAGACCACGCCAGCCCATGGCTACAGCTGCCATCTGCATCATTCTTCCATAGCCAGGAAGGGAGTCCCACAGCATGTGACCAAGGCTGGTCACATGAAGGGGGCCTTGCTCACATGCTGCAGGCTGGCTTCTTGGCTACAGAAAGAGTGATGCGGATGGCATCAAAGGCTGCAGAGACCAGTCAGCATGCCGGTCTGGACTCCATCCCATTCCATGCAGGTAGTGGGGGAGCAACAGGCCAGATCCATAAGTAAAATACGCCGGTGGGGAGTCAGTGTATTCTGGCCCATGTAGATAAGCCCTGAAGCATGTTGGAATGGTAAGAGCAAGCTACATACATCATCCTGCTGAACAGATATGAAGGAGAAAGTAGTTTGAGAACTGTTTCTGGTCGATTTGCAGGAAATCAGCAAAGCTTACCAATTTACAAAGCATTTTAACAAGAACTAATCAAACTGCATTTTAAAAAAATCTGTCACAGCTGGCCTAGTATCACCCACTCAAACTTCTAAGTCTCGGTGCATCTCACCTGTAAAATATGAGTATTAATTGCTAGCCTTTGACAGGGTCCAACTAGTTTAGTAAATACAAATCCTGTATTTACAGGATTTACAGGGGCAGCCACACTAGAGAAATAATCCAGTTTGAAACTGGATTATTTGCCTGCCTCCTTCCTATGGAATCCTGGGATTTGTAGTTTGGTGGGGCTACCAGCATTCTTTGCCAGAGTGCTAAAGACCTTGTAAAACTACAAATCCCAGGATTCCATAGGAAGGAGCCAGGCAAATAATCCTGTTTAAAACTGGATTATTTGTGTCGTGTGGATCGGCACTCTAAACTAACTCAGATTACACGCAGCTGCATACAAAGGTAATTCCAATTCGTATCTCATGAGGTGCACAAACCCATAATGGGCTCAGCCCCTTGAACCACTGTTCTGCATACAGCTCCACTGCCCCAAGCTAATATCTGTACCCAACACAGAGATGTGAAGGCTCAGAAAACAACTGGGGGGGAAATTGGAGGGGGGATTTTTTCCTGGTTTTTTTCAAAGGGCTTTGGGGAAATGTTCTGCATATCTTTCCAAATAAACTGATAACAAATTGAATACAATAATAAATAAAATGTATAAGGCAAAATGTTCATATTTATACTCTCTCAAAATTATTTCTGAAAGCTATGTGATAGGAGGATTTTTATACAAGATTATGTACAGGATCAGATCACTGAATTCCTGGTCTTGATTTTCTTTTCACAGTTTTTTAATGGAAATGAGTGATTTACGCTATGGAGGACTAGAAAAGATAAAATAGTTGTCTTTATTTTGCTAATGCCGATGATCTCTTCTCTTTTTACCATTTTTCTCCCTGGTCCTCACAAATGGGCAAAACCAAAGAGCTCAGGTGCTCTTAACAGTTCAGCACCTTATAGTGCCATTTGTAACAAAAATTTAAAAATTTTAAAAAGTAAATTCCATTTATAATTGTCTGAATAAACCATATTTTTAATACTGTTGCAGCCTCCTGTACAACCCAACATTGTTGAGGCCAGTCATATTCCAAACATTCTAACTTTTTGCAACATTTTGCCTTATACATTGTATTTATGATTGTATTCAATTTTTTAATCTATGGTCTATGAGTTTTTCTGCTTCATGTTTCCCCAGAGAAACGACACCTTCTGGACCAAATTGCCCACTTTATTCTGAGCAGGCCAGTTAAAACCAGATTCTGCCCTCACTTTAAAAGAGGTAATCTCTTGTCCTGTAATAATAGATGAGTTTAAAGAAGCATAGAACTGTGCTGGAGAACCTCCAAATGCCTAGAGAGAACACCTTTCTAGGCATTTGGAGATCCTCCAGCACAATTCTATGGTATACTTTTGCTGGAAATATAGGGTTTTCTACTATCTGTGGTAATTCTGGGAACGTATCCCCGACGGATACTGGGGTCATATTGTAGTTTCTAAGCAAGGCTTCTGCACGTTACTGTCCTCTGATATTGTAGATTACAACTCCCATAATTCCACAGAAACATAGCTGGCTATAGTATTATGGGGGTTAGAGTCCAATATATCTAGAAAGCACCAGGTTGTGGAAGTAGCTCTTCTAAATATTAGAAATCTCTCTCTCTCTCTCTCTCGGCCTAGGGCCAACTTAATCTTCTTTTCAAACCAGCAGCAAGTCTTCAACTTAATTATTGCTATCATCAGTAGCAGTAGTATTATTAGTATCAGATAAACAAAAGAGTCCAGTCCCAGAATAACCATCAATAACATTGCATTCAACTGACTATAATCTCACCCAAGACATTCCTAAACCATATGCTCCTACTCCCATAAGCCTCTGCAAGCACATCAAAGACATTCAGCTCTCACCATGAGTTTGGCTGGTTAACAAGAGACCAGCTTTCCTGGTGTTTGTTGTGGTCAAATCCATGCCAAACTGTCCAGCAGATGCACAGCCTTCTGCTCTGTCTAAGATGGCTGGAGGGCCGCTGCCACCACCTTTGCTCCACCACAACTGCTCCCGGTCCCTCTCTCCAGAACTGGAGGTTCTCTGATGAAAGACAGCTGGTCTGGTCACTATCCCTTGGCTGCCCAGTACCTGCCTCACTCTGAAGGTGGCAGCTGTATCTCCATGGCGATTAGGAAAAACAGGATCTTCTTCTTCCACCACCACGTCCTCACCATTGCCTCCTTTGCCAGCACTGGGATCTCTTTGAGGGTGTTGCTGCTTCCTGGCAAAACCTTCCTCTCGACCGTCATTCACTCGCTCAGATCTTCCGAACTCCAGCTGGCCTGACTGCATTGTTCTGACTGGCGAACCGCCTGGCGCTTTCACCCCATTTTTTAGCAGAGCCTCTCTCACTAAGCCTCTTTTCAAGGACGGCTCAGCATCCGAACCGGAGTCATTGGGGGCACCTTCTTCTAGCTGCAGCTTCTGAGCAATGTGGTTCAAGTAGGAATGGAACCGTCCACTATGGTGCTTCTGCACCAGCCGAGCATAGGCGTTTTTCTGAGGGATGGAGGGTTTGCTTGGGCCGTCTTTGGACATGTGGACGGGAGTGCCTCGGGGACCCCCTTGGGGTTCCATGTTCCAAGAATATTACCTGCCACCAAAGGAGGGCAAATGTAAGGTATATATGGGATCAGAAGAGCAATGTTATGTTCTTCAATCAAAACAGCGATGCAGCAGAACAATGTGAGCAAATACAGGCAAAAACGCTAAGCAAGAATTAGGTCCTCAAGTATGACTGCCTAACTCTGACCCTCCTCTTTATTGCTCCAGATCCTTCCCCACCACCACCAGATCACAGAGCAACCTCTATTCCTAGATCCTGTATGGTGTTCTCCCTCCACCCTTCTTGGTCATCTACGCCCTCATCACTCTCAGGATCCCTTGAGTGTGCCGCACCTCCTGCCCCAAGGCTCTGTGCACTCTCAATAGCCAAGCTGGTTTCTTTATTTCCTGCACAACAGCTACACTTGTGGCTAACATTACATGCCTCTCTGTAATTATTTGTATATTTATTATTTACATTTCTATCCTGCTTTTCTCTAATGAGTTCAAGATGATGTGCATGGCTTTCTTCCTCCCCGCCTTACCCTTACAATGAGCTTGTGCACTAGTGCAGGCTGAGATAAAGCGTGATTGGCCCTCCCTCTGAGATGAGTGGGGAATTAAACATGGATCTCCCAAATTACAGACTAACAGCCTAACCTAACCACTGCTACAGGAAATGTCTATGAAGCATCTTGGCGGATATACACACATGACTTCAAGCACAGAGTTGGGAGAAATCCTTAACTAGGATGCCGGGATTGGATTTAGGACTCAGAATGGCTGGCCAGGTCTTCTCCCACAGAGCTAAAGGCCTTCCCTTTCTTTTCTTTTTATTTTTAGTGGGGAAGAGTATGTTGGTGTTGGTAGTACTTCAGTTTGTTCTGTAGTTTTATTACATCAGAAGAAACACAATATTAAAAGGGAGCAGGAGTAATCCAAGAGTGGCCAGTTTATGACCCGAGCAGTACGCACCGGATCCTTGCCAGAGAAGGATAGACAGAGAGGCATTTGGGCCCAATATTCTTCTCCCAACCCTTCATATTTCAGCTCACACTGCTCCTAAGTAAATGCAGCCAAACTGGAGCAGCTACCATTGAAGCCTGACCATGTCCATCCTCAGGCTCTCCAAAAATAACTAAATTATTTTCCCCCAAATAACTTACAAGGTTTTTAACAGGAAGGGTGGAGAATCCCTTATAAGTGGGAAAGCATGGCTCCTCAGTTTGTTATAAAGGACCATTTAGTCATGGAGCCACATGATTAGTGTACATGGCACTTGGCAGAAGACAGCTTCCTACCCCAAGGATATTACAATCCAATGCAGACATATGGGAAGAAGGAAAGCAGCAGGCAAAGATAATAAGATTTCAGTTTTAAAATCAAGGGCAGTCATGTTTTTTTAATAAGATGTTTGCTCTGATCATCTATACTATATTATACATTATATATATTATACGACAGCCAATGTAATGTAGCGGTTTGAGTGGTTTGAACCCTATGACAGACCAGGGTTCGAATCCCCACTCAGGCAAAGAAACACATTGGGTGACCTTGGGCAAGTCACACACTCTCAGCCTCAGAGGAAGGCAATGATAACCATCCTCTGAAGAAATTTGGCCAAGAAAACTCTATAATATGGTCACCATAAGTCAGAGTTGACTTGAAGGCACATAACATTTCATACATGTTACATGATTGATGTGTGTGTGTGTGTGTGTGTGTATAAAGTACGTGATTAGAGTAGACATACAGTTGCCCCTTCGTATTCGTTAGGGTTTGGTTCCAGGACCCCCCATGGATACCAAAATCCATGAATACTCAAGTCCCATTATATGCAATGGCATAGCAAAATGGTGTCCCTTATATAAGATGGCAAAATCAAGGTTTGTTTTTTGGATTTCTATTTTTTTAAAGAATATTTTGAAGCCGTGAATACTGTACTTAAATCCGTGGATACCAAATCTGTGGATACAGAGGGACAACTGTATTATTAAATAAATGTGGCTGCCACTATTATACTGCATATGAACTTGAGGCGGTCCAACTTTTAACATGAAAAGGGGCACACGGATTAAAACAGATGGAATTCACATAAGACTAATCTGTCACCCAAACACTCCTTTCACCCTCAACCCAACGCTGACAGCCAAAGCAGAGATTAAAGTAATTTTGAAAAATGAACCACAGAAACGTAAAACAGATGAGGGCTCAGCTCCTTATTCATGCACCTCTTTTGATAGTAAGATTAGGCCTATCCCCAACATGGAGATCCATGTGTCCAACTTGTTTTTGAGATCTGTGGAATGCAAGAAGACTTCAAACAATATTACAGGGCAGGTCCTTTCCAATGCCTCATACATCTAAAGCCACCCAGTGATCAGTCCTATATTTGCATATAGCAACATGTGGGTAGATATCCCAGTTCCAATAACTGTAAGTATACATTTACAATATAAGTAAATGGGATCAAATGTTACCCTGCCCAACATAACTCAGCCTCTCCCAATCCAAAGATACCTATTGCCATAAGTGAATGTAATACAAGTCACATAATGCCTCAATATTAGCTATGCTGGCTAGGGCTTCTGGGACTTGTAGACCAAAAAAAAAAAAATCTGGAGATTCACATCCTCCCACTCCTGCTTGACAGGTGTGGGGGGGAGAGTCTTTCTCACTCCAAAAATGGTCCTCAAAGTGTCTCGCAGTAAAAACAATGGAATAACACCTCTGGCTCATTGTCACACCCAAGATAATTGAGTATTCCCAAAAAGAAAATAATGCAGAGGTAGTAGTTGCCACTCCACCCAACATCATGCTTCACATTGTGGCAGTCCCTGGTGACCTAAAAATGAGTGATGTAAACATCCCTGATTGAGGTGTGTAGTCATTAAAAGTTCTTCCAAACATAGTAAGCCACTACAACAGACTTTTGACTGGAGTTGCAAGATATCTCCACAAAATGTTTTTTAAAATTCAGTGAACTTCATTACTCACTAAAAAAATTGAACTGCTATGCACAAAAGCAGCTTACCTTAAAATTCCAGGTGCCAAAATTCCAGACAAACAAGCCTCCACCTCCCTAACCTGCTTCTTATCTTATCTAGCTGACATCTATTGGAAACAAAACACTAGATCAGATGGAGATTTTAACCTGAGCTACAATGGCAGTTGATATTTTCACTTCTTAGGGCACATCCCCAATCACCTGTCAGTTAACAAAGGGGCATACAAAATACCCTGACTAGAAGTAAGCTGGCTGGCACATTTCAATCAGTAAGCAAACCAAGAACAATGTGGAAAGCAAGACACATCCTCAGGGCATGACTTCTCCCCTTCCCATAACTCCCATCAACCACTGAAAACTCTTGTAACAAAAGACATAAGTTACAGCAAATCACCAAATTAAAAGCAAAGCCAGCTTTATCAAGCCCACTCTCCAGTTAGAAACCTTACTGTCTGCTCCAAGAAGAAGTACAATAATACACATCCCTGCTGTGAAAGAACTTAAAATTTAAAATTCAACCAAAGAAAGTTAACAGAGGAAACGAGGGGAACCGAAGACAAGGATACACAGATATAACCTGATGTTTAGTTACAATAAAGCATTGTTAATTCAGAAGTAGGATGGTCCCACACCTTGTTAGAAAACAGCAGTCAGAACTAGATAGTAAGGAGCCACAAGTAATTACATAAGAACAGAGTCAAGGAAGGAGGAAAAGGCTGGAGTGGCTTGTCTGGGGCAATCACTGAAGAACTTACCATCAATTCCGTCCAGGCTTTATACAGCCGTTTGCTTTAAATTGTTTATAATACTAACGTCTAGGACACCAAAACCTTTCAGCATGCAAGAAACAATAACATATGAAATTAAGTGCACTCTTATTTACTTCCCATGGCACTATTTTCACTTCAAAATCCCTGTCTTATGGCAATATACATACACATGACGAAACTAACTCGCACCAAGTCTTACCCTTGGTCCATCTAACCTCGTACCGTTCACACTAACAGTAACAGCTCTCCAAGTTTTCAGGTAGGAACTTTTACAGCCCTACTATGGCCTAAATATCCTTATAGGCACCAGATCCAGTTTGATCTTGGAAACTAAGAAGGGTCAGCCCTGGTTAGTACTGGATGGGAAATTGCCAATGAATACCGGGTGCTGGGTGCTATATTTCAGGGGAAGGAACTGGTAAAACCACCTCTGAGTAGTCCTTGCCTAAGGAAACCCTATGGAATTCATGCAGTCACCCTAAATCCACAGGCGACTTGAAGGCGCATACACATATAGACACCTTGAGATGCTAGTGATTTAACCTGGGATTTTCTGCAGGCAAAACATGTGCTCTGCTACCAGTTATGGCCCATCCCCACTCTACTATCACATACTGCAAACAATTCAGTCTTTGCAGCTTGCAGTTGTGTGACCTGCTTATCGCACCTTATAGCACTATTATTCCACTTTAACTGCTCTAGCTGTCTCCTGTGGAATCCTGGGATTTGCAGTTTAGGAAGGGGCATTTAGCATTCTTAGCCAGAGAGCTTAGGCCTCACTAAACTACAACCCCAGAATTCCACAGGAGGCAGAAATATCAGTTAAAGTGGAATAACAGTGCTGTAATCGTTCCCCTCTAAAACACAAACCTATGAACGCTCAGCAAAATATTTAGGACTTAATCCTATGAGTAGTCTCAATTAAAGCAAGCACGCTGAATCAACTGTTGAATGGTAACTGAATACTTGCATAAATCTCATTTACCAACATATACATTACTGTAATCCCATTTATTCAATGAATTTACTCTAGTTTGGACTACCAACAGTATTCAGGACTTAATTTCCAGATAACTTGTACTTCTTATAGAACAAAAAATATTCAGCTACATTATTAGTTACTGAGCAGGAAAGGAGTGGTGGAAGGCTTATGCACTCAACAGGTACATATACTGTATGTTCATGCAAACAAATTGCAAAGATCTCAACAAAAGGCAAAATGGAGGGGGGTGGAGGGGCAAAGCTCACTACAATAACTTAAGGAAGGGCTGTCAGGATCCATCCCTGCCAGGTTCCCCACCGCACCAGCCCATTTCACACACTCTGCCTTTTAAAGCACTAGAAAGTGTTTTTCTCTCTCTGCTGGATTGTTTAAATGCAAACTTTTACCATTGTTTTATGAGGGTTTCCCTCCCATTGCTGTGGCAACCACATGAGTTTCATAGGGTTTTCTTAGGCAAGGAATACTCAGAGGTAGTTTTGTCAGTTCCTTCCTCTGAAATAGCACCTACAGCCAACTGGGATTCCTTGGCAGTCCTTCTGGGCTTGGGTAAAGTTCTTCTTTTTGGACTATCATTCCCAGAATCCCCCAGCCAGCATAGCTAGCTGGAGGTTCTGGAAGTGACAGTCCAAAAGGGCACCTTTCCCCATGCTCTGGAAGTTCAGACAGGAACTGGTGCCTTTGGGGTACTTAGGCCATGTGTGTGTGTGTGTGCAAGTGCCTTCAAGATGCCTGTCCACTTATGGTGACCACATGAATTTCATAGGGATTTCTTAGGCAAAGAATCCTTGGAGGTGGTTTTGCCAGTTCCTTCCTCTAAAATAGAGACTACAGCAACTGGGATTCCTTGGCAGTCCTGGGAAGGTTCTTCTGGGAAGGTTGTTCTTTTTTGGACTGCCACTCCCTGAATCACTGGGGGATTCTGGGAGTGAGAGTCCAAAAAGGCACCTTTTCCCATGCTCTGGAAGTTCTAGCCTGCACAAAGAGACCAAGGTCAGATCTTGTGTGTTTAGGTACCTTCAAATCATCTGTCAACTTGTGGTGACCCCATGAATTTCATAGGGTTTTCATTGGTTGCATCCACACTACACGAACAATCCAGTTTGAAACTGGATCAATTGCTCCTTCCTATGGAATCCTGGAAACTGTAGTTTGGAGAGGCAACAGCACTATTTGGCAGAGAAGGTCTTATCATACAAATCCCAGGATTCAAGAGGAAGGGGCCATGGCAAATAATCCAGTTTCAAACTGAGTTATTTGTGCAGTGTGGATTAGGCCCTAAGCAAGGAATACTCAGAGGTGGTTTTGCCAGTTCCTTCCTCTGAAATAGAGGCTACAGCACATGGGATTCCTTGGTTGTCCTCCTGGGCTTGGGGAAAGTTCTTCTTTTTGCCGGCTGGGGCATTCTGGGAGTGGCAGTCCACAAAAGAACTTCCCCCATGCTCTGGAAGTTCAAACAGGATCTGGTACCTTTAGAGTATTTAGACCCTGTGTATGTGCATGTGTCTTCAGGTTGCCTGCAGACATATGGTGATCCCATGAATCTCACAGGGTTCTGTTAGGCAAGGAATCCTTAGAGGTGATTTGCCAGTTCCTTTTTCTGAAATAGAGCCTACAGCACCCAGTATTCATTGGCAGTCTCCCATCCAAATACTAACCAGGGCTGATCCTGCTGAGCTTCCAAGATCAGATTTGGGATCTGGTGCCTTTGGAGTATTTAGGCCAGTAACCAGTCTTGCCTACAGCACCTGGAATTCCTTGGCAGTCCTTCTGGGCTTGGGGAAAGTTCTTCTTCTTGAACTGCCACTCCCAGAATCCCCCAGCCAGCACAGAAGTACTTTCCCCATGCTCTGGAAGTTCAGACAGTATCTGGTACCTTTAGAGTATTTAGTCCCTGTGTGTACAGTGTGTGCACGCATCTTTAGGTTGCCTGCCAACTTATGGCAAGCCCATGAATCCCCCAGCCAGCTATGGTTCCTGGGAGTGACAGTCCAAAAAGAAGAACTTCCCTCATGCTCTGGAAGTTCAAACAGGATCTGGTGTCTTTAGTGTGTGTGTGTGTGTGTTCATTTATAGCAATCCCATGAATTTCGTAGAGTTTTCTTAGGCAAGGAATCCTCAGAGGTGGAAGACCCAGAAAATGCCTAGAGAGTCACTAGGTTTTCCAGTGTGACTCTATGGTATTCTTGGGGCAGAAGTCATTCATTTCAATAGGGTTTGCTATTATTCTGTTTCCAATATCCACGGTAAGTCTAGGAACATATCCCCCACAGATATGGGGGTTGTACTCTTTATGCTCTTTTAATTGTTGATATGTGTGGTATTGTTTGTTGTTGTTCCCTGCCTCAACAGGTTTTTACATACTAGTTTCAGGGTCTGTCTTAGGCAAGGAATATTCAGAGGTGGTTTTGCCAGATCCTTCCTCTGAAACAGAGACTCAGCACCTGAGATTCATTTGGCAGTCCTTCTGGGCTTGGGGACGGTTCTTCTTTTTGGACCGCCATTTCCAGAATCCCCCAGCCAGGTTGCCTATCAACTGATGGTGACACCATGAATTTGATAGGGTTTTCTTAGGCAAGGAACATTCAGAGGTGATTTTCCCAGTTCCTTCCTCTGAAATATTGCCTCCAGAACCTGGGATTCATTGGCAGTCCTTCTGGGCTTAGGGACGGTTCTTCTTTTTGGACTGCCACTCCCAGAATCCCCCAGCCAGATTGCCTGTCGACTTATGGTGACCCCATGAATTTGATAGGGTTTTCTTAGGCAAGGAATATTCAGAGGTGGTTTTGCCAGATCCTTCCTCTGAAATATTGGCTCCAGCACCTGGGATTCACCTGGGAGCCCTGGTGGCGCAGTGGTTAAATGCCAGTACTGCAAGCCACCACGTTGCAAGTTCGATTCCCAGTGGGCTCCAAGGCTCACTCAGCCTTCCATCCTTCCATAGGTCGGTAAATTGAGTACCCAGCTTGTGGGGGCAATTAGCAAACACACATTGGAAACTGTTTAATGCGGTGTAGATGTGTAAATAGCTATTACTTAAAACAATTTGTAAGCCACTCTGATAGCCTTGTGGCTGAAGAGCGGGGTATAAACAACTAACTAAATAAAAAACAAAATGAATTTGATAGGGTTTTCTTAGGCAAGGAATATTCAGAGGAGGTTTTCCCAGTTCCTTCCTCTGAAATAGAGCCTCCAGCACCTGGGATTCATTGGCAGTCCTTCTGGGCTTGGGGACAGGTCTTCTTTTTTGGACTGACACTCCCAGAATCCCCCAGTCAGATCACCTGTCGACTTATGGTGACCCCATGAATTTGGCAGGGTTTTCTTAGGCAAGGAATCCTCAGAGATGGTTATGCTAGTTCCTTCCTCTGAAATAGAGACTCCAGCACCTGGGATTCATTGGCAGTCCTTCTGGGCTTGGGGACGGTTCTTCTTTTTGGACTGCCACTCCCAGAATCCCCCAGTCAGATCGCCTGTCGACTTATGATGACCCCATGAATTTGACAGGGTTTTCTTAGGCAAGGAATCCTCAGAGGTGGTTTGGCCAGATCCTTCCTCTGAAACAGAGCCTCCAGCACCTGGGATTCATTGGCGGTTTCCCATCCAAGTACTAACCGAGGCTGACCCTGCTGAGCTCCCAAGATCAGATTTGGGATCTGGTGCCTTTAGGGTGACACAGTTCACAGAAGCGATTCCCAACTGAATGTGCAGGGAGCGTGAAAGCAGGTGAAGATCGGGGAGGCAGCTATGGGGGAGACAGAGGAGTGGCTGTGGAAAGCAGGAGGCGAGGAAGCCCACCACCCAGGCTGGGTCCGCCTCGCCCTCTCTCTGGGGAGCCTGGCAGTGGGGCATCCCTGGGGCACCCGGGTCGGGGACAGCACGAGGCACCCACCGGGACGAGGGGAGGGAAGAGGCCGAGGAAATAAATGGCTGGTAAACAAAGCCCCCAGGTCGCCACCCCATTGTTCTATTGACTCACCTGAGTTCCCAATTCGCCTCCGGAGCGGCTTCAAAGTCCCAACTTCCTGCTTCCTTCTCCTTCCGGGTCAGGCGGAGGCCGGTTCTACGGGCCCTGGCAAGGACCAAAAGTGGCCGGAGGGCGAAGCCTCTCGCTCTTTCTCCCTCCCCCCCCCCCGGCTTTTTGAAAAGCATGCAAAGAACAAGGCTAAGGTGACCACAATCAGTGGAAACTCTGGGGTGTCTTTCTACACACAAAATCATAGCGTTGGAAGAGACCACAAGGGCCATCTAGTCCATCCCTCTGCCATGCAGGAATACACAATCAAATCATTCCCAATAATGAATAATCCTCAGCATTCTGACAAAATTGTGGTTCTACTAGTTACCCTTCCATTCATTCTTGAAAAATGCTCTTTGACCTCTTAATGCCCAACTCTATATGCCTCCTTCCCAATTCTGTATGCTTCCTTATCTTTGGCTGTTGTTGGGTTTTTTTTTTAAGATTTCCACTGGTTGCCTCTTTCTCTTCCACCAGGTCTTTCCCCACACCCAGCACACATATTGTCTTTTTGCTTCACTTTTGTTGGCCCAAATAAGTTCTCCCCCTTTTATTCTTCTTTTTGGACTGCCACTCCCAGAATCCCCCAGCCAGATCACCTGTCGACTTATGGTGACCCCATGAATTTGAGAGGGTTTTCTTAGACAAGGAATATTCAGAAGTGGTTTTCCCAATTCCTTCCTCTGAAATATTGCCTACAGCACCTGGGATTCATTGGCAGTCCTTCTGGGCTTGGAGATGGGCAGGTTTGTTTGGCCATGGAGCTGGGGAAGAGTTTTTGTTTTAATCTGTGGTGTGGTTTCCCTCCCCCCCCCCATTCTGGGGTTTTTAAATTTAAATTTTATTTTATATTATTTTATTTTTGCAGCCACACTTAGCCCATCTGGTTCTTTGTAGTAAATTAGCAATGCAATGAGCAATAAGTACTTGCAAGCTGGAAGTGGGAGTATCTCTCAGGAATATTTCAGATAGGCATTTGAGAACTTGCAGTACAGAGCGACATTAAAGCCTACTGGAAGCTCAAATAGTTATTTTACCCATTTCAACATATTCCACATCAGGCAGCCCATGCCCAGCCTTGTTCTCTTTGAGTACTATGAACCGGCTGCATCCTTACAAATGGTGTGGTCACTTTCCCTGTGGCTGCTGCTAAAATATACAAAAATGATGGCAATTTCTGGAGTTGCTCTTATACACTCTGACTTCAGCTCTGTCAAGCTGCTTACCCACAGTGAAAAGTGCACCACTGAAATATCACAGACCCAAGGTGACCTGGCAGCATGATCTCTCCAAGAAGTTGTTGTTGCCTACCTTCAAGTCATGCCATAAGGCAAACCTATAAATGGGTTTTCTTAGCAACGTTTGTTCAGAGGGGGGTTTGCCATGGCCTTCCTCTTAAGCTGAGAGAGTGTGACTTGCCTAAGGTTACCCAGTGGGTTTCCATGAGTGAGCAGGGATTCAAACTGTGGTCTTCCAGAGTCCTACCCCAACACTCAAACCACTATACTACAGTGGCTCCTCTCCAAGCAAACCCCAAAATATCTTGGTATCCAGGATGTCTCTGTCCTCCTCGCATATCTCCACCCAGAAACTAGCCATTCAAATACACAAATTTACATATCTCCTCCAACAGGGGCTCATAGTATATAAACCCCACAAACTCTCTTATTCAACCATTCTCTGAAGATGCCAGCCACAGATGCAGGCAAAACGTCAGAAATAAACTCTTTCAGAACACAGCCTCATAGCCAAGGAAAACTCCAGTTCTGCTCCTTACGCATCCAGCACCCTTGCAGTGCACCTAAGACTGGCCGCCCCTAAAGAGCCATCAGAGTGCATAAATTCCACCAACACATGAGCCTCAGGAGCAGAAGGGGCAGCAAACAAACAAGTATATCCAGAGGCATTAGAGTGGATAGGTCAGGTCAGGGCCAAAACTTGAACCTTAGAGACAGTCCCTTATACGGTCACAGGCAGCAGCTCCTTGCTATGTAATTAAGCACAATATGTTAAACGTTCCACAATGTTAAGATGATGATGATGATGATGATTGAAAACTGCACAATCAAGGCGGTCAACAATTCGGTCCAAAGCAAACATCATTCAGTCACCTAGGTCATTTAGCTGGTGGATTTCATTGGGATGGGGCAACACAAGACGGCTCCCAAGGCTGGCACTGGGGGCTGGCACAGCTGGGCACCTGCCAAGGCTTGCATACCAGCCCTCAGGGGCCCAACAGGCAAAGGGATTTTGCTTGGCAAGCAGAACAGCTGGGGACACACGCTGTGAGTTGCATCATTGCAATGCAGCTGTGGAGCACCAGCTCTGCCAATGACGATGTCAAGGGTAAGAAAGCCTGGCTGTGAGAAAAGAGGGTCCTGGTCATCTGGGATCCCTTCCTTCCCAGGTGCTCCATCACTCAGCCTGGCAGAAGAGGACACACTGCTAAGATATAGAAGGCAACCTGGTACGATTCCTGATATTTACTGTTACAATAGAGTAGCTTTTAATAACAAGTATAGCAATTGATAACAAATATAATCATATAGAGAAAATCAGCAATGTCTATTGTTAACGAATACAATCTTACAAACAGACAGTACAAAATATTTGTTAACGTTCCCAAAACCAATCTTACGTTGTCAAGATATATCCAAACAATATCAGCATAAAGGTGGTGAGCAAGTCAACTATTTAGCTGAATGATAGAGAATACAATGTGAAGAATGATAGTTCACTGTAGAAGCAGCTGGATTTGAGATGAGGATCAAGAAGTACGGTTTCTTCCGGGTAATATAAACTGTTTTGTCTGAGAAATTACTTCTTCAGCTTCCCATTATAATCTATATAGTTTATGCAAAATATGCAAATTTCCAATTATAATCCTATTCTTTCACCTTCAATGATGTTTGTAACTGTTATTCAGCTAAATGCTTGATTTACCACCTTTATGATGATATTGTTTGGCTATGTCTTGACAACATAAGATTGGTTTAGGAAAGATTGTATTTGTTAACAATAGACATTGCTAACTTGCTCTAGATGATTATATTTGTTATTGTTATACTTGTTACTACAAGCTACTGTATTTTAACAGTAAATGTCAGGAATACCTGGTTGCCTTCTATATCTTAGAGTGTTGTTGAGGGCTATCCTGAACTATTTTGTAGAAGATGACACTGCAGCAAGGGATTACCTTTGGGGTCATAAGCGCACAGAGATACTTGCTTTACACCAGAAGTCGGACTGTACAGTATTTTCTTTTGTGCAATGCGCCATTCTGCTTGCTGAGGGTCCCCTCTCCTCCCTTCCTTGCATAAGCTAAAGCGATTGGCATGCAGTATTAAGATACAGAAGCAGCGTGTGTACATGCACAGCTGGACAGGGCTGGCTCCCATCTGTTTGCTGGCTGGGTCTTCATGGAACCATTCCTGCTGTTCGGCAGAAGAGCAAGAGGGCAGCACACAGAAGCTTGGCTTCTGCCCCAGGCAGTAGCACCGCAACTGTAACCTCCCACAAACACGGTTAGTTCTCCAACACCTGAACCCCCACCTCACTGTCTGTGTCTGGTATATCTCTACTTGAAACTGACTTTATTGGGAAGGGGGCTAGTAGATCTGAAACAAAAGGACTCGAGGTTCAGTGAGGTCTACCAGGAAGCCGAGCGTGAAATTTGCTCTTCTTGGCTCTGCTCAAAGTCCTTGCTTTTTTGGCCAAGCAAAGGGGACCTGGGTGGCATTGGTCTTCAGTGGTGTTACCCCTGGCATGGGCCGGTGTGGAGTGGCTTGGATTTCTCCTCAATGACATCATCTGCAAGCCAGATGGGGCTACCGTGGTTGGGCTGCTTCATTCTGATGATGAATAATTTCTTGGACTGGACCAGTGCATGTGGGACACCCAGGCAGTTGCCATTCTGGCTATCAGGCAAGACCAAACGTGCTTAGCTTTGGAGGGGGAACAACTCTGGAATGTTGGAGCAGAGGCTGGAAGGCCACCTGTCAGGGAGGCTTCAGAAGGGACCCAGACTGTGCCTACATCTCTACAAGATGACACCATTAGGCGCAAGCATAATAAGTATATATTAAGGCAGGCAGAATTGCTCAGTCCGAACCCTAAGAGGTCTTCACTACCTTAACTGTGATTTCACAGAAGGGAGAATGGTGGCAAGCATATCTTAAAATGCAAAATCAGGAATGCTTTGATTTTGTATTCCTGAAGGGCAGGGGGTCAGACTAGATGGCCCTTGTGGTCTCTTGCATCTCTATGATTCTATGAAACAAGCTGCAGGGATACTTGTATTCTTACATTATCATTTTTCTGATATGATTTGCAACTTGATCTACCTAGGACTTTAGCCATGTTATCTTTTCCCATAAAGCTGCCTAACAAAGCTGCTATCAGGGGGTTAATGGGACTGAGTAGAGGATTTCCATTGCCAAATTTAGCTTCATATCTCCATCACCCTCCTGCATGCAGATATTCTGCTTTGGGATTTCCTATTGTGTCTCCTTTTCATATACAAGTTGAGTCTCCCTTATCCAAATTGCTTGGGACCAGAAGTATTTGAGATTTTGGAATATTTTGCATTTTGGAATATTTAAATATACATAATGAGATATTTTGGACATGGGACCCAAGTCTTCACATAAAATTCATTTATGTTTCATATGCATCTTATATACATCTTTCATCAGTGCTGTCTACGCACAATCCTAAATATACAGTGGACTGACTATGTGACGAATGTTGCTGTCCTTGAGCAAGCAGGGATCACCAGCATTGAGGCCATGATATTGAGAACACAGCTGTACTGGGCAGGGCACATTTCTAGGATGGAGGACCATCGCCTCCCAAAAATAGCACTCTACGATGAACTCGCCACGGGTCAGCATAAGAGGGGTGCTCCAAAAAAGCGATACAAGGATTCCCTGAAGCAACATCTCAGGCTTGGCCAAATTGATCACCAACAATGGTCCGCCCTGGCCTCACATTGGGAAGCATGGAGACGCACTATCCACAATGCTGCAGCCTTATTTGAGAACTCACGCTGAACAAGTCTTGAAGAGAAACAACAACGCAGAAAGAATCACAACCCAAAAACATCACCCAAGGAGACCTTCTGCTGTGCTTTCTGCAACCAGACTTGTTTATCTCGGATTGGCCTTTTCAGTCATCAGCGCACTTGCAGAAAGCGCGGGATGAGTCCTTCCTGAATCTTCATTTGTGAAGAAAAGCCAGAGAGACAGAGAGACATACCCTGGAGGTAATTTTTCCTGCGTGGCATGGGGTTAGACTAGATGGCCTTTGGAGTCATTTCTAACTCTATGATTCTATGAGTGCTTTCTCCAATATTTTGGACTCCAAGCTTGGACAAGTTACACTTGGGACTCTAGCTTCCAGAAGACCTGTAGTTGTACTCTACAGTTTTCTAGATGTACAAAACCTTTGGGGCTTGACAGATTGACATATGTGCCTTGTTTTAAATTGGTTTGAAGCATTTTAAATGGTTTTAATCTGCCATTTTTTAAAAAAATACTTGTTAACTTGTAAAAATCATTTTTACTGTTCACATTGTTTTAAACGGATCCTGCTGTTTGATTGTATGCCACACAGAGTTCTGTAGATAGAGGGTGGCATATGAATATTTTAAATAATTAATACATCAATAAACTGCACAGGCAGCATGGCCAGCACCAGCCTAGCTGGCTGGGAAATCCTGAGGTTTGCACTTCAAAAAGTAGCTTTCCAAGTACTAATTGAACCACAGCTACTATTGTCCCCTGCCAGCATGGCTGATGGCTGCCATCCCAAATACACTTACCATTGAACACATATTACAACATAGAAACATCAAGAAAATTTGTATAAAAAACAGTATGGGATGGAGCAAATGGAGGTCATTTTGGGATTTAGAATGCCAAATTCCTATGAAACCAGCATACATTTTTTTAAAAAAGTTTTTAGGACCCTCAGTTTCGTGGATCCTTCCAAGGTGCTGAATTCTGTTCTGTAGAGAGGTTCAGCACTTTGGGCAGAGCCTTTAAAGTTCTGATTAAAACACAGGGTGGCTTCACCACCCCATGGACATGGGAACCCCCGACCTCCACTGGTGCTGAACACTCCGCAGTCTCTCCCAGATCATCAGGGGAAATAGGGAGGTTTCAACAACAGGCTGAGCTTCATAGAATCGTATAATCATAGAATCATAGAATTGGAAGAGACCACAAGGACCATCCAATCCAACCCCCTACCATGCAGGAATACACAATCAGAGCATTCCTGACAGATGGCCATCCAGACTCTGTTTAAAAACCTCAAAAAAGGAGGAGACTCCACCACAGTCTGAGGTAGTGTATTCTACTTCCAATCAGCTCTTACTGTCAGGAAGTTCTTCCTAATGTTTAGGTGGAATCTCTTTTCCTGTAGTTTGAGTCCACTGCTCTGTGTCCTAGTCTCTGGAGCAGTTGAAAACAATCTGGCTCCATTCTCAGTAAGACATCCCTTCAAATATTTAAACATGGCTAACATGTCACCTCTCAACCTTCTCTTCCCCAGGCTAAACATAACCATCTTCCTAAACCACTCCTCATAGGGCATGGCTTCCAGACCTCCCACCATGTTTGTTGCCCTCCTCTGGACACATTCCAGCTTGTCAACATCCTTCCTGAATTGTGGTGCCCAGAATTGCCCGCGGTATTCCAGGTGAGGTGTAATCAAAGCAGAATAGAATGGCACTATTACTTCCCTCAGTCTAGACACTATACTCCACTACACTTCCTAGTGCAGGTGCACAGATGCACATTTCAAGTGGGAGCAATGATGCCAGATTCCTTTGGTCAGCTCACCATCCTACGTGAGGCAGGTCACTCTTGCCTCCATCTCCCAGCTGCGAGACCGACCCACCTTCAAGGCACAGACTGTGCTTTCCAACAGGCGAGAGTTCAGCGAACCGGTATCAGTCCATGTGCACGCTTTCTCAGAAATGCACGCCTCATTCTTTTCCTCTGCTCACAGGGCTCCCTCCCATTGTTGTCCTGTCTGGCTGCAAAAAAGCCCAGAGGTCTGTGGCACACGGCACGTCTCAAGGCTTGGGCTGCCAGGGAGGCGGGTGGAGCCCCCTCTTCTGCCACCCCACCCCAAGCACACAGCTCCCTCTGACAATGGGAAGCCTGGCTGGTCCTTTTCCCAGGCACGTCTAAAGACCTCACACACACCCCAGGCCCTCTCTTATCTGCAGGGAAATTTGTACAGTGCAGCCAACATCTGGAGCTCATAAATCTACTTCAGTCTCGGTTCCTGCACCTTCCCATCAATCACAGGGAACTTTTTCCGTGTTCCAAGAACCCCCAGTCAGGAATTGGGAAATGTTCTTTTGAGGGGGACTACAGCACCCACAATCCCCCAGTTAGGATTCTGGAAGTGGTAGTCCAACACCCCCCCCCTCCGCCAACTTCTGCCCCGAGCCAAAGTGCACCAGGTTTGGGTTTTGGACTAGCAGAAACAGAAACATAGAGTTAGAACTTGGGTTTAAATCCTTGCTCAGCCAGGGAAACTCTCTAGGTGACCTTGGTTGGACAAATCACACTCTCTCAGCCTCAGAGGAAGGCCATGGCAAACCTCCTCTGAAGAAATCTGGCCAAGAAAACTCTAAATTAGGGTTTCCAGCCACAAGACCTCCATCATAAAGGCTTCCCCACCACACACATGCATGACAAGCTGCACAGGCTCTGCTTGGTCCACCATGCTAGTTAACACATGCAGCACATGAAACTGCCGTGGGCAATAGCTCTTAACCTTTTCTTTACCAGGGACTCCCTTTAAATATCTTCTGTTGCCACAGACCCCAAAGACTTAACTCAAGATTTAAAACAACAACAACACAATTACACCATCCATTAAACTTTCCCTCAGAGGCATTGGAGGGGGTGAGAAGATTTTTCTCCTGCTTCTTCCTGCAAGTTTGTGGCTGGACTGGATTGAATGGCAATGTGCAGTCCCAGCCAGCCAGCCTTTGCCTTGACTCCTGTCACGTGCCCTCTCCACTGCAGGGAGAAGGTGAGCCAAGCAACTTTCAAGCCTTTGCAGACCCCATGTGAGGACATTGCAGACCCCTGGGGGTTCCTGGACCACAGGTTAGGAACCAGTGACTGGCCACTGGTATGATGGCGACTCCCAATTCTCTCTCTTTCCTTTCCATCTATGTCCAAGGAAGCAGTTCTAATTCTAAAATAATGCATGAAATCAGTTGAGGGTGAACAAAGCAAAGTTTAATCCAGACAAGACAGAGGTGCTCCTGCTCAGTTGAAAGGTGAAACAAAGAATATGGATGCAATGTGTACTTGATGAAGTTACACTTCCTTGGAGACTCAGGTTCTCAGTTTGAGTGTATTACTGGACTCATCCCCAAATAGCATTGCCAGATCTCAGGGAATGGCCTCTCCTCTCCAGTCCTCTGGCTGAATGTCAGGTGGGAATGCTGTTTTGAAAAGTATCTATCTATCTATCTATCTATCTATCTATCTATCTATCTATCTTGTTAGACTTGGTATTTTCTATTTAAATGATGCTCTGTGCAGCTGTGGTTGATGCTTAGTGTATCATGCTTAACAAGATCACATGGGGCTGTCCCTTGTAATGTCTCCAGGGCTCGCTTCATGTGATATCATGAGCAGGGGGGTCAGACCTAGATCTCAGGTTTTAGCCCTGAAATCTCAGAGCCTGAGATAGTCTAGATCTGGTAACCCAGCCCTGAACCAGAATGCCTAGGTTGTGCCAGTGGGCAGGCCTGCATTTGCACAATTAAAAGTTGGCTGGGATCCTGTGCTATCATTGCATAGTAGCTCCAAAATCATGCACAATCAGTAGTGCGAAAATCAACAATGGCAGTTCTGGACACTTCATCACCGGCAAGCCCACTCCCCACACACATCTGACCAATCACTCTTGGTCTTCTGGAACTTGCCCAGAATTGATTGTCCAAACATGCCGGAATGCACATTTCTGCATCTTTTTTAAAAAAAACTTCACAAAAATCATGCAGCCTGTTATCACGCAATACATGGAGCTTTGGGCCCCCCTCCTTTTGAATATGGCGAATCCCCGTGGGATCTCATCAGGACAAAAGGTATTGTCCTTGCATTCCAAAAAAAAATTATCATTGTCTAGACAACACCCAGTACCAGTTACAGGGTCAGTCACAACAGCTTCACTGGCTACTGATCTGTTTCTGAGATTATAGCTAACAAGGCCTTACATAGTTTGGGATCCAGACTCCTGGAAGGACCATATTTTCTCATACCAGCCTGTCCAGGTATTCAAATCTCTGGAAGGAACTTCTCTCTTAGACCTTTCACCATCACAGCCTTCACTGATGGAAGTGCATGAGAAGGTCTTCTTGGTGGCTTCTCCCAGGCTTGGGGACTCACTTCCAAGGGAGTTTGGAATGACCTCTCTTCTTACTGTCTTTCTTCTACCAAGTAGCATTTTATTTTTGTTACTCTTTTTGCAACAGACCGACACAGCTTTCCTTCTCTGGAGGAAGTCTGAAAAGTACAACTTAAAACCAACAGATGAAAAGAGGAAAGTGGGGAAGTAATCAAAACAGAGTGAACAAAGTACCAGAACACCAGCAGCTTAGCCCAATGACAGGGGAGAAATCTTATGATTTCTTGAAATCCCACTCCAAAAGAAAGAGTATGTATGCAGAAACTTTAGTGGGGGGTGCTCCAAAAAAGAGGGGCTACCACAGGAAAAGCCCTGCTCCTTGTTAAGGTCAGCCAGGCAGTCATATCATAGACAGCAGAAGATACTAGTAGCTCAGATACCTTAGGACATTGTGGATCCATTTAAGGGATACCTATGGATTAGGACTCCTGTAGTACAGGAATCGGGATCATGCAGCGCCCAGTATCATTTTTGCAATCCCAGGGTCCCCATCATCCCCAACTTATTAGAAAAAACCAGAAGAAGCAAGCCTTCAGAAGTATTACAGAATAGTATAGAGGGTGAGGAAGCTTCAGGAATCTGGTGCCAGTTTGTCCCTCATCCTGGACATACCATGGACTATAACAGCCCCCCACCCCCACAAACAAATCTGAAAGTGGTTGCAAGTTGTTAAAACTCCTTTGAGGGGTGAGGGCAAAAAAGATGCATAAGAAAATTATGCCTTGTTTCAAAGAAGACTTACCACTCCTGGGGCAAAACAAGGTGCAGGGGTGGGTGTGCCTTGTTTTGAAGGAAACCTACTGCTCCTAGGGCAGAACTAGATACAGGGAGGGCTATGCCTTATTTTGAAGGCAACTAATCACTGCTGGGGGATAAAAAGGTGCTGAGGAGGCTGTGCCTTTTTAAAACGGAAGCTCACCACTCCTGGGTCAAAACAAGATGCAGGTAGGGCTGTGTCTTTTTTTAAAGAAGACTCACAATTCCTGTGGGAGAACAAGGTATCAATAGGGTTAGTCCTTGTTTTGAAGGAAACTTGCTGCTCCTGGGGAAAACAAGGTGCACAGACAGTTGTGATTTGTTTTAAGTCCTGGAGAGGAGAAAAGGTGCAGTGGTGGCTCCACCTTGTATTAAAGGCCGAGTGGGAATTCAAACTCTGGTCTCCAGAGTCATAGTCCAACATTCAAACCATTGCAACAAACTGGCTCTCTCAGCACCTTGGATAGCTCTTTTAAAGTTTTTGACTAACAAATGAACGTGTAGTTATGGAAGAGAAGCTGGTTGATAGGATGAAAATGTAGTATGTGAGAAGATATGTGAAAGTGTTAAGAAAGTGGAAGTGAAGAAGAAGAAGAAAGTTAGAATATAAGAGAAAAGAAGAAGAAAGAAAGGTGGAATTAATTTGTTGTAAGGTAAAGGTGGTGGTATGGTAGTTGGAAGGATGAAGGAGAGAGGAGGCTGTAAAATGGATGATTAATGTTTAAAAAAAAGAAAATTAAAAATGTAAATGTAAAGTTTTTGAAATTATCTGCAAATATAAGATTATGTATGCAAATAAAAAGATAGGGGGAGTTTTTGACTAAAACCTGTAGTGCATTCAAGAGTAAAAAATAATAATACCGAAATCCATCAAAGTACCCAGAGTAGTTCCACACCTTACTCTAGACCTTCATTTTGGTCTCATTAAAGAAAACACCAAGTTTGGTGACTGTGATCCAGCATGTGGATTCATATAGTATCATGGACGGATAGGCAGGCAAGCATTTCAAATTATAGTATAGATGAAAACGTAGAAAGCAGGCAAAAGATACAGGCGGAGACTCTTCACCACCTAATTACTTACAAATGCATAACTAAGTATTATTGCCTGGCCTGACCCCACCACCACACCTATCTTTAAGCCAGCAGCTACACCAAGTAATGTTCTGTTCTGCTGACGATCAGGGCACAATAGGAGGATTTCCCCCCAGTCCCCTCCCACCAGTGGGGGTCCTGCTTCTGATCATCACAGCCTGATCTCTGGTATGAGGACGCTGGAAACATCACCTGCCGTGCCCCGTTTAGCAACCGAAGAGACCTCCATGGCTGTATGTAGCTGCAGGCAGCTAAGGTCTAGATCAAGGGAAGTCATAGTGCTGCTCTATTCTGCCTTGATCAGGCCTCACGTAGAATACTGTGTCCAGTTCTGGGCACCACAATTCAAAAAGGATATTGACAAATTGGAGCGTGTCCAGAAAAGGGCGACTAAAATGGTGAAAGGTCTGGAAACCATGCCGTATGAGGAAAGACTTAGGGAGATGGGCATGTTTAGCCTGGAAAAAAGACGGTTAAGGGGCGATATGATAGCCCTGTTTAAGTATTTGAAGGGATGTCACGCTGAGGATGGAGCAGACTTGTTTTCTGCTGCTCCAGAGACTGGAACACGGAGCAATGGGTGCAAGCTCCAGGAACAGAGATTCCACCTCAACATGAGGAGGAACTTTTTGACAGTCAGAGCTGTTCGGCAGTGGAACACACTCCCTCGGGAGCGTGGTGGGGTCTCCTTCCTTGGAGGTCTTTAAACAAAGGCTGGATTGCCATCTGTCGGGGATGCTTTGATCGTGATTTCCTACGTGGCAGGGGGTTGGACTGGATGGCCCTCAAGGTCTCTTCCAACTCTACAATTCTATGATTCTATGATTCTAAGGTAGCTTGGGGGGCATTTTGTCAATACATAATATTTTTGAATACAGAACAGTTGCAGATCTGTAATTCTAGGCTACAAAACTGCAGATACATTGCAGAATGCCAGTCTACTTTTCTTTTTTTTAAAAAAAAATTAAGACAATCACAACCGAGAATACAAAAAACTTTCACATGCATCCAATAAATGACACCATCAGGCATGTTTTGTAACTGTTTTGAGCTCATTTGTAGATTCTGGTAAGCTGAATATATTGTTAACCTTTCAGGCATATCAAAACACCCAAACAAGCCAACAGACAGCTCTTAAAATAAAAAAGACTCCACTTAGGGGTTTTTTAAATAGCTATTTAATAAATTCTGACTGCGACTCAGGCAGACGTATTAAGTCACCCAGATGAGCTGTCTTCCCCCTCCCCTACTGTATGTGTGTGGGGTAAGATCTTTTGGAGAGGGAGGTTGTACATGTGTTTGAAACATTATATTATCATCCATCAACCTACCAGTTATGTTTGGTTACAACAAGTCTAGTGTGAGGGAAGAGAATGGAACTGCATTGGTCGTATGGCCTGTGGGCTGCTTGTGCCCCAGGGCCACTTTTGCAGAGCTTGGGCTCTCCTGAACCCCTCCCTTGACAGACACACCCAGCAATTTGTGTGTGTGTGTGTGTGTGTGTGTGTGTGTGTGCATTTTGCAAAAATCGGACATTTTCTTTCCTGGAACCTTGTAGACTATCTGAAAGACCATGGGGGGAATTCAGTAGGGGAATTAGATCTATATACATTAAGCGGAGTTACACCTACAGTAAAGAGAATTAATCAGTTTTGCAACCTCCATATTCAGCAAGGAGCTGCTATGGCATTACTACATAGGGGAGCCTCTGAAGTGACCATTGCGTATCTGGACTGACAGGCACTGGTCCCAATGTGCAACAGGCACCGATATGTATTGGGCATTTATTTATTTATTTATTTATACCCCACTCTTCAGCCACAAGGCTATCAGAGCAGCTTACACATTGTTTTTAAGCAATAGCAATTTACACATCTACACTGCATTAAGCAGTTTCCAATGTGTGTTAAGCAGTTAACGCTGCATTAAGCAGTTTCCAATGCATATCCACATAATGGCCGCGATGCACATTGGGACACTGGCTAGGAGCCCAATGCCATTTTATTTATATTTATTTATTTAGGTATCCACCTACGACTCCTCGAGCGCTTTCATCAGCGCTGTCTACGCACAATCCTAAGTATACACTGGACTGACTATGTGACGAATGTTGCTGTCCTTGAGCAAGCAGGGATCACCAGTATTGAGGCCATGATATTGAGAACGCAGCTGCGCTGGGCAGGGCACGTTTCTAGGATGGAGGACCATCGCCTCCCAAAAATACTACTCTATGGTGAACTCGCCACAGGTCAGCGTAAGAGGGGCGCTCCAAAAAAGCAATACAAAGACTCCCTGAAACAACATCTCAGGCTTGGCCAAATTGATCACCAACAGTGGTCCGCCCTGGCCTCACATCGGGAGGCATGGAGATGTACTATCCACAGTGCTGCAGCCTTATTTGAGAACTCACAACGAACAAGTCTTGAAGAGAAACGACAACACAGAAAGAATCACAACCCAAAAACATCACCCAAGGAGACCTTCTTCTGTGCTTTTTGCAGCCGGACTTGTTTATCTCAGATTGGCCTTTTTAGTCATCAACGTGCTTGCAGAAAGCGTGGGATGAGTCCTTCCTGAATCTTCGTTTGCGAAGAAAAGCCAGAGAGAGAGAGAGTATTTATACCCCACTCTTCAGCCACAAAGGCTCTCAGAGTCACTTACAAATTGTTTAAGCAATAGCAATTTAGACATCTACACCTCATTAAGTGGTTTCCAATATGTGTTAGCTAATTTCCCCCACAAGCCGGGTCCTCATTTTACTGACCTACAAAAGGATAGAAAGCTGAGTCAATCTTGGAGCCCTACAGGGATTGAATTCATAACCTTGTGGCTTGCAGTACTGGCATTTAACCACTGTGCCACAAGGGCTCACCAGCAGCGATCCTTAGCACCTCTACTATGTAGCTAAGCGCACGTAAAGTTATGCAATGCAGACTGCAATATAGAATCTCAGCCTATATCTCCTTCTGTGAGCCTGCCCAACTTTTGAGATCTTTGGAGTTGGCTTTCTTTCCTTCCTGCCATGACCACAGGTGTGTTTGGTGAGCCAGGTGAGAGAGCCTTCTCAGTGGCTGCTCCCTAGTTTATTTGTTTTTTAGCATTAGCATTTTGTATATTTCTATACCGTTTATCAGTGCTAACCACTCCCTCAGGGGTTTACAATGTTTTTTAGCTAATTCCCCCACCCCACGCAAGCCAGGTACTTATTTTACTGTTCTTCGGAAGGAGGGAAGGATGAGTCAGCCTTGGAGCCCTCTGGGATTGAAATCACAACATTGTGGCTGCAGTACTGGCATTTAACCATGGTATTCTAGTTATGGAATTCCCTCCCATGGGAGGCTCAATTGGCCTCCACTCTACTCTCTTTCCACAGGCAGGCAGGCAGGCACATTTAAGTTAGGGCTTTGGCTCTTAACTTACAGAGGCAGAAGGACCTTTTAATGGAGTGTGTAGTTTTTTATAATTTTACTGTATTTTAATGTGTTTGAAATGGTTTTAATTTAGTATCTTATCAGAAGTGCTTATATTATGTTTTTTACATTGTTGTATCTTATAGGTTTTAGTTGTACAGGTTGCCCGACATATCCACGGAACCAATATCTGCGGTTTCACTTATCCATGGCAGAAAAAATAGGCACACATACCATAGAGTTGCGCTGGAAAATGCCTGAGAGGCATCCTCTCTAGGAATCACTAGATCTTCCAATACAATTCTGTGGTATGTTTATACTGGAAGTCTTCTATATTTATGCGGTTTGCTATTAACCACGGTTTCACTTATAAACAGTAAGTCCAGGAACATATTCCCTGCATATATAGGGGTGTGGGGTGGGGCGACCGGTACTTTGTTTTAATTTGATGTTAGTCAGCTTGGGTCCTATACCAGAAGAAAGGTGGGATATTTTTTATTTTATATTTATTTATTTATTTATTTATAGCTGCTCTTCAGCCACAAGGCTATCAGAGCGGCTTACAAATTGTTTTTTTTTTTTAAGCAATAGCTATTTACACATCTACACTGCATTAAACAGTTTCCAATGTGTGTTAGCTAATTTTTTGTGATAATGAGTAAATCGAACCTCTTCCATTGGGGGAAAATCTGAACCAAAAGCCTTTCTGCAATAAACAGGAAAAAATTCTAACTCATTCACTACATCAAGAGCTCCTTCAGACCTTGCTTCTCTAGAAAAGACTCTAACTCTCTTTCCTCTGCTGTCAGGGGTTTGGGCAGGGACAACTTTGTCCGCTCTTTCTGGTCTGCGTAAGCACTCCTGTCCATCATCCTTGCCCTGTTATTGAAATCTCCTACGATAATCTCTGGCTTTTCTTCGCAAACGAAGATTCAGGAAGGACTCATCCCGCGCCTTCTGCAAGCGCGCTGATGACTAAAAAGGCCAATCCGAGATAAACAAGTCCGGTTGCAAAAAGCGCAGCAGAAGGTCTCCTTGGGTGATGTTTTTGGGTTGTGATTCTTTCTGCGTTGTCGTTTCTCTTCAAGACTTGTTCGTCGTGAGTTCTCAAATAAGGCTGCAGCATTGTGGATATTGCGTCTCCATGCCTCCCGATGTGAGGCCAGGGCGGACCACTGTTGGTGATCAATTTGGCCAAGCCTGAGATGTTGTTTCAGGGAGTCTTTGTATCGCTTTTTTGGAGCGCCCCTCTTACGCTGACCCGTGGCGAGTTCACCGTAGAGTAGTATTTTTGGGAGGCGATGGTCCAGACCCTTCGGTTTTGACCTGTCTGGCATGGGAGACCCTACCGGTGGCTATTATGCCACCGCCAGCATAGCTCAAAACGTCATTAGGGTACGCAAGCCTCTCTCCCACGACAAGGGGGCGTCAATGGAGAGGCCTACGATAATAAGATGCAAATAATTATTTAAATATTTAAACAAATTAAATAAACAAATCTCTCTATATATATAATTCTCTTGGGTATGTTGCCTTTCCCAGTATGCTGACTGGCTGCTTAGGAATCACACCTAACACACACCCAACCAATCACCACCACATGCAAATTCTCTCTCCACCTCACAATGCACTCTTGTTGCTCAGTCTATGGCCCAGATTGGGACTCAGCCAGTCAATAGGCAGCGGTGGGATGATGCTGCTGCCACTGCAACAGGACTCAGGCAGTGGCCACAGCAGGGCAACAGAGAGCGAGTCACCCTCAGCAATTCCAGGAAAAGCATGTAATGCTGAGAATGGGGAGGAGGAATTTAAATCCATCAGCCTACCTTACAGGGTTGTTGTGATGTCTATTGCCTATTTTGGGGAGTTTTTTTAATGGCGTATGGTACATCAAGTCCAGCTAGTAAATTTAAAATAGAATTCACGCTCCATTTACAGTTTATACTTGCTTACCTTCATCCCCAGTAAAGGGTGTTAACCATTTTCTTCTATTTCCAGTTGAGACTGAGAGTATCCATTCAGCATGGTGTAGTGGTCTGAACATTGGACTACAGCTCTGGAGACCAAGGTTCAAATTCCCACTCTGTCAAGAAACCCACTGGGTGGTCTCAGGCAAGTTATACTCTCTCAGCCTCAGAGGAAGACAAAGGCAAACCCCCTCTGAACAAAGTACTGAACAAATCTTGCCAAGAAAACCCTGTGAAAGGTTTGCCTTAGGGTCACCATCAGTCAGAAATGAGTTTAGGGCACACTACAACAAATACTTAGGTAGCCAAAACAGCAAAGGACCCACAGTGTCAAGAGAGAGAACGATCAGCAGATTTGAGTGGGGTGGGAGTCCCCAAAGTTTCCCAGTGTATGAAACATCTGTACCCAAAAGCAGTGCTTGGAACAGTTACTTTGGTGGACTGCAACTCCCAGAATCCCCCAGACAGTGTGACCCGAAAAATCTTTTCAAAACACCACCAAAAAGATAGAAGGAAAGAAAAGAAAAAGCCAATGAGGTCTGACTGAACACATTCGATGGACACAAAATATTGACTGAGTGTTGAGAGGAAAATTAGAAAACTGGGTGGGAACAGGATGGAGCACCTGGAAAAGAAGGAAGAGGTGAAACATAGATATAAAAAAGGGTGCAGAGATACTATAAAGTCATTTCCTGGATAAGCTTTTTCAAAATTTGTTACCTGGGACAGAAGCAAAATTTGCCACTATAAATCAGTGGTGAAATCCAAGGTTTTAGTGCAGTGGAAATGGAACATTACTGGTGTGTACACACACACACACACACACACACAAAGAGGGAGGGAGGGAGGGGCTGGGATCCTGCTGAGGTTTTACACACAAGCAAGTTTCCTTGTGCACATGGTTGTACTTTCTTGACCATTGCATAATGTCATATGAGGAACAACTTGGGGAATTGAAAATATATGCAGGGGTAGCTGTGTTGGCCATACAGCAAAATACAACAACACCCAAAATCCACAAAATAGTGATAGCTTTATTGGGCCAACCAAAAATACACAAAATACATCATGCAAGCTTTCAAAGTTCCACTGGCTTCTTCATTAGGCCACATGGCCAAAGAAGGGAGTGACCTCTGCCGGCACTAATATCCCTGCAGACCGTCTTAACTGAAAATAACAAAAACAACATATTGACAGACTGTAGGCCTGTGACTCTCTAACATAATCATTTCCCTGCTTCTCCTGTACGACCAGTGGATCTTTGAAATCTTGCATGATGTATTTTGTGCATATTTGATTGGCCCAATAAAGTTACCGGTAGGTCTTTAAAAGTTTCAGAATGTTTTTACTTGTTAGGTTGTATTTCACATGTGCACAGTGTTCATTTGGATAAAACGTTTACTGAAACATATTCAACTGTTCTTATTTGTGGTACAGGACCTAACCCCATTCTTTCCCTATTATTTTTCCTTCTGTTACCAAATTTTCTGTTGAAAAAGTAATGTCCAGAAACATATCTACTTAGTTAACTTACAGTAGGTCTATCTTCTGAGCATGTTTAGCCTGGAGAGGAGAAGGTTAAGAGGTGACATGATAGCCATGTTTAAATCTTTGAAGGGATGTCATGAAGAGGATGGAGCAAGCTTGTTTTCTGCTGCTCCAGAGACTAGGACACACAGCAATGGACTCAAACTCCAGGAAAAGAGATTCCACCTAAACATTAGGAAGAATTTCCTGACAGTAAGAGCTGTTGGGCAGTGGCCATCTAGTCCAACACCCTGCCATGAAGGAATACCCACTCAAAGCACTCTTGACAGATGGCCATTCAGCCTTTCTTTAAAAGCCTCCAAAGAAGGAGACTCCACCACACTCCAAGGCAGCACATTCCACTGCCGAACAGTGTGGGGGGGAAAAAGCTTCCAAAGAAGGAGACTCCACCACACTTACCAGGCAGCACATTCCACTGCTGAACAGCTCTTACTGTCAGGAAGTTCTTCCTAATGTTTAGGTGGAATCTCTTTTCCTGGACTTTGAACCCATTGCTCCATAGCCTAGTGTCTGGAACAGCAGAAAACAAGCTTGCTCCATCCTCAGTATGACATCCCTTCAAATATTTAAACATGGCTATTGTGCCACCTCTTAACCTTCTCTTCTCCAGACTAAACATACCCAGCTCCCTAAGCCACTCTTCATAGGGCATGGCTTCCAGACCTTTCACCATTTTGGTCACCATCCTCTGGACATGTTCCAGCTTCTCAATATCCTTCTTGAATTGTGGTGCCCAGAACTGGACCCAGCATTCCAGGTGAGGTCTGACCAAAGCAGAATAGAGTGGCACTATTACTTCCCTTGATCTAGACACTATACTCCCATTGATGATGATGCAATATTATTATTACTATTATTTATTTATTTATTTATTCATTCATTTCTTACTCACCTATCCCCATGGATTGAGGTAGGGAGCAGCAACAGATTTAACACATAACGTGTTGTGAGTTGTTGAACTCTATTTGAATGTTCACTTTTGTATGTTCTTAGGCATATTGTTCTTTTTAAATTGTAAGCTGCCCCAAGTCCCAATTTTGGGAGAAGGGTGACATATAAATACCAATTATAATAGTAACGGTATGTTCTTAGGTGGTAATTCTACACCCAAAGGGGCTGAAAATCCACAATTCCTTGCCTGCTAATAGCCATTTGGGGTGGGTGGGTGGGAGCCATTGGAGAAAGGGTTAGATCCCCTCCTTCCTCCAAACCGAAAGGAGGCTTCCAGGAGTTGTAGAAGATGGCATTTGGAAACCCCACCACGGATATGGAGGGAATGCAGGTGGGAAAGAAAGATGCTCCCATATGTCACGCCAGACACGAACGCGCGCCGAAGTCTGCCTGCAGCTAGGCGCGCGCCCGAGGAAACGCCGCCCTGGCTCAGCGTGCGGGGCTGGGGCTGGGGCTGCGGTTGCTGCTGCCGGACTCCCCGCAACCCCTTCCAGGAGGAGCTGCGCCTTCTTCGCCTTCAGAGCGGGAGCGAGGCTGGGGTTGGTTCGTTGGGGTCTGGGCTCTCACTACGCGTTCAGCCGCCCTGCGCAAAACCCCGAGCCTTTGCTTGGAGGGAGTCGCGGTTTCAAAGAATCATAGAATCGGAGGAGACCCCAAGGGCCATCTAGTCCAACCCCATTCTGCCATGCAGGAATACACAACCAAAGCACCCCTGACAGATGGCCATCCATCCTCTGTTTAAAACCTCCAAAGAAGGAGACTCCACCACACTCCCAGGCAGTGTATCCCACTTCCCAACAGCTCTTTCCTAGAATCCTAGAGTTGGAAGAGACCCCAAGGGCCATCCAGTCTAACTCTCTGCCATGCAGGAATACACAACCAAAACACCCCTGACAGATGGCCATCCAGCCTCTGTTTAAAAACCTCCAAAGAAGGCGAGTCCACCACACTCCCAGGCAGTGCATTCCATTGCCAAACAGCGCTTCCCTAGAATCCTAGAGCTGGAAGAAACCTCCAAGGGCCATCTAGTCCACCCCTCTGCCCTGCAGGAATACACAACCAAAGCAATCCCGACAGACGCCTACCCAGCCTTTGTTTCAAACCCTCTGACAGGGGGAGAAATCCCGACCACACAGAGAGAAAATCGGGGCTGGAGGGTCTTTGTTAATTTGGGGGCGCGGGGCAGGCCGGCTGGTAAGATGGAAGAAGCAGGGGGTTGGGGGGGTTACGCGTCCCTAAAGAGCCGGGGGAGGCCTGCGAGCTCCCTTTCTGCCTCCCATGGCCGGGTCCGCCCTGCCCCCCCGGGATCCACCCCCTTGGGGGCTCCGGACTTCCCTTCCCTCGGCCGAGGCCCTCCGCCCACCCTGGGACCGCTATCCGGGGTGGGGGGCCGTGGGGGGCTCGGCGCGTCGGCCCCCTCGGCTTTGGGGGTGATGCGGGAGAGGGGGAGCGCCCAAAAGGACCCCCTCCGGGACCCCCGCTAGGCTTTGCTGCGAGGAGGCGCCAATCGGGGGCGCAGCAACGGAGGCGGGGGGGGCAAAGAGAGGGCATTGCTCCCCCCCCCCAGAAAAGTGATGCCCCCAGTCCGCCTGGGTTGGACGACGACTCTGAAGACCAGGGCTCCCACCCCCGCTGGGCCATGGAAACCCGCCCAGCGGTGGCCTTGGGCGAGTCACACTCTCTCAGCCTCAAGGTCAAGTGGCGATTAGAACCCAAATCCCCTCGATCCAGTCCAACCTTCCAACCCCTACATAGTTCTAGCCATGCCCCCCCATCCTGAAGCGCAGGGCCGGTTGAAGGCACCGGCGGCGTCAGCATCCGCAAGGGGGCCCCCATCATGGTGGGCGGCCCCTAGTACCCCTCCTCCTGCAAAAACATTATTAGTAATAATCTGAATATCCTGTACTGTGAATAGGTTGAGCTAGGTTACATTGACCTGAGATAAACATATGCCCCCCCAAAAAAATAAAGCATTGCAGGGGCCCCCAAAACTCCTTAAACCGGTCCTGAATAATTTAGGCTAGGTTAGGTTACATTGACCTGAGATAAACATATGCCCCCCCCCAAATAAAGCATTTCAGCCCCCCCCCAATTCCTTAAACCGGTCTTGCTGATGCGCCCCCCCCCCCGGCCAGGATCTTTGGCGGACCCCCGACCTACCGCTAAGGTGAAGGGGAGCAGATGCTCAACAGGACTGAGGATTCAAATAAGTCAGTTCAAATGATGACGCCCAAGGAATATTTGTATTTATTTTTTTAAAAAAACACTAAATGGATTTACATAATAAAAAACTTACAAGACTATCACGCCAGCCCCCCTCCGGCCATGGTTCTAACCCTGCTTGGGACCCAGCAGGAAAGCTTGACTACACCAGAAACCCAGTTGGGGGACCACCCTGGCCAAGCCATGCTCCCTTTCTTCCACAAAGCACAGGGTCCAATGATGGGGGGAAACAGAATTTTGCAGACTTTTGCAAATACCTGCCCAGAGAGAGTCCTCGCCACTAACCCAACCCTATTTTCCTAATGACACCCCCTCCCCAAATGTGGTCTCTCTGAATAATTACTTCGATGGAACCCGTGTGGTGTAGTGGTTGGAGCATTGGACGATGAGTCTGGAGACCAGGGTTCGAATCCACGCTCAGCTATGGAAACGCACCGGGTGACCCTAAGGCAAGCCACACTCTCTCAGCCTCAGACGGAGGCCAAGGCTAATCCTGTGAATAAACCTTGCCAAGAAAACCCCCGCGACAGGGTGGCCTTAGGGTGTCCCTGAGACGGAAAGAACCTAAAGGCACACAACAAGAACCGCAGCAAGGCAATCGCACTCCCCTTCTTTGCTTTGCACTCATTTGGGCACTTCCCGAGCTCCGAAATAAAGCGCGTTAATTCGTAGTGCGGGATGCCCCGATTCCGACGAGCCTTGGGAAACCCAGCGATGGCCCCGACGGCCAAGGAGGAGCCCAGAGACCGAGGGGGGAGGCAAGCCCAGCCAAAGTAAAGCAAAGCCAGGGGGGTCGCCCCCCCAAATCCTCCCCCCAGCTTTGGCTGGGGGTTTCTGCCTGGCCAGGGCTGGGCTGGGGGGGGCTTTGGGGGTGCCCCGACCCTCCTCTGGCTCTCTCTCCAACTCTCTTCTTCCAGACCCCCGCGAGGCAGAGCTCTTCCAAAGGTGGGGCTGATCGGGGGCCAGGGTCGCACAGAGCCCAGTAGCCCAAGATCCCTTTCCGAAAGCCATGCTCGGGGTTGGAGGGAAAGAAAAAAGGCAACCCACGCGCGCCGCGTGGACCAGACCCGCGGGAGACAGTGTGCGGGCTAGCGGGCGAGTTTTCCCAGCCTTGACAAGCCCAAACTCCCGCTCATCAAAGGCGGGGGACAGAAATGGTAGGGGGAAAGAGCCGGTTACTGCACCCACGGCATCCTGGAACACGCGTGTGGAGCGCCCGTAGTAAAGCCAGGGCATCGAAGGTGCCGCTTCCCCCCACGGAGACCCACCCTGGTTCTTCTTCTCCGAAAGCCCTCCTCCGGCGCACCCGGGCCCACGCCACAATGCCCCCTGCCAGCCCACGCGCGACCCCCAGCCGCCTCTTCCCCCCAGCCCGTCTCCGGACGCCCCGTGGGAGCGCGACGTCCCCGGGAGCGCTGCTCCTCCCCCTCCTCCCTCCTCCCCACCCACCCACCCACCCACCCCTCCCGCCCGCGAGTGGGGAGGGCGAGGATGACATCATCACCCAGCAGGTTGGCTATAAAAAGCCGACGGCGATGCCGGGGCTGAGCAGCCGGGCTGGGCGTCGGAGGAGGAGGAGCGCCGGAGGAGACACGCGGCCGCCCCGCTCCGTCGAGGGCCGACTCCTGGCCTTGCCTGGCCTGGCCTTCCCGCCCGGGGTCCTCTCTCGGCCTTCCTCCCTCCTCTTCCTCGCCCCCCCCCCAGGATGTACCTCTCCCCCGTGGTGGCGGGCGGGCTCCTCCTCGCCTTGCTGGCCCTCGGCCTGGAGGGGAAGCCGGTGGCTGCCCCGAGGAGCCTCCAGAAGGTACGGCGGCCAGCGAGCGACCTCCGGCTCCCGGGAGGCTGGCGGGCTTTCCGCGGGCCGAGTCGAAGGGGCCTCTCGCCCTTGGCTCCCCCCGGCTGGGTGGGGAGGGTGGGCTTTGCAGTCCGGACTAAGCGGTGCTGAGCAGGGACGCGGGGCGGGGGGCGGGCTTTCCTCCCCTCCCGTCCGAGTCCCTCGCGGGGCTCCGGGATGCCTCCGCCGCCTCCCCCGACCTCGGAGCCCCGACGGGCCGCTGGGTCGGGGCTGCTTTCCACGGGCCGGGGGAGCCGGGGGCGGGCGCCCGTGGGGGAAGGGGGCCCCGGCAGCGAAGAGCCCCGAGGGCGAGGGAGGGGGGCTGCGCCGGGGGAAAGGGGGCCGGGAGCCTCGGCGAGTTGTGGGGAGCCCCCCTCTGCTGGGTGGCTGGGGGGCAGTTTCGTCCCCCTCCTTCCTCCCAGCCCCCCACAATTCGCGGCGCCCCCCGAAAACGGCCCCGCGGGTGTCCAGGGCTGCCCCGTGGGCCCCCTCCCTCCTCCCTCCCCCCCAGCCGGGCCCGAGTTCGCGGGCAGGGCAGCCAGGCTGAGGAGCCCCCCTCTCCAAAAGCGGGCTCAGGATGGGGGCGCCCCCTGCCCACCCCCCTCCTCCACTTTTCGGGGGAACCTCCTGGCGGGGCCCGTCTGGATCCCCAACCTTTCCTGCCGGGGAAAACAGCCGGTGGAGTTTTTCCTTCCCGGAGCGGAGGAAGACGAACCTCGTGGCTTTGGACTGCAACTCCCATCAGCTGGTGGGGGGATTCTGAAAGATATAAAGCCAGACTTGTAGCTAAAGGTTACAACCAGCAATTTGGAGAAGATTTTCATGAGACTTTCTCCCCAGTTGTTACACACACAGCTATTAGAACCACACTAGAGATTCTGGGGAGTAGCAGTCCCAACGTATGTCGCCCCCCTTTCCAGCTCCCCTGTCTTCTCTGCTCCTTTTGGAAAAGTTCTTTTTTTCTGGGAGGGGGCTCCTCGATTCCAACTGGGGAGGGGATGGTGGGTGTTGCAGTCCCAAAAGCTTCCTCCCCCCGCCTCCTGCAAGCCGGCATCCCTTCCCAAAGGCTCCTTTTCCCAGGGCGTGCAAAAGCAAAAAGAAATCCCTCTCTCTTCCTTCTTGCTTTCTTTGGACGTGCGCTCCCAGCATCCGCAGGGGAAGGATGGGGGCTTCTGGGAGCTGCAGTGCCAACCCGCTTTCCCTCTTCTCCCCCTGCCCAGGGTCCTTCCGAGGTGCCGGAGGCGTCGTCGGGGCCGGCGGGGGCTGGAGCCAAGGGGGGCGCCAAGGCTCAGCCCCCCAAGGCAGGCGGCAAGGGGGGCTCCGCGGCGGCGTCGAGGCTGATGCGGGACCTGCGCCCCGAGAGCAAGCAGTCGCGGGCGGCCTGGGGCCGGATGAGCCACCCGGAGCACCACGGAGGAGCCGGCGGAGGCGGCGGCGGCGGCGGCGGCGGCTCCCGGCGCTTCAAGGGCCTCGGCAAGAAAGGGCTGGCCAAGGGCTGCTTCGGCCTCAAGCTCGACCGCATCGGCTCCATGAGCGGCCTCGGGTGCTGAGCCGTCGGGGGCGGCCAGGGAGGATGGAGGGCGACACCTGGCGGCGGTGAGTGGGCAGGGCGCGCCGGGAAGCCAGCCGGGGGGGGGCGGAGGGCTTGTGGGGTGGGTGGGTGGGCAGACAGCAACTCCCAGAATCCCCAGAGGGCAGAGGAAAAATTCCAAAATCCCCCAGGGGGCAGAGTAAAAAAATCCACAGAAAAGACAGGACAACTCCCAGAATCCCCAGGCGGCAAAGTAAAAAATACCCACAGAAAGGACATAGAATCCTAGAATTGTAGAGTTGGAGGAGACCCCAAGGGCCATCCAGTCCAACCCCCTGCCATGCAGGAATACACAATCAAAGCATTCCCGGCAGATGGCCATCCAGCCTCTGTTTAAAGACCTCCAAGGAAGGAGACCCCACCACGCTCCGAGGGAGTGTGTTCCACTGCCGAACAGCGCTGACTGTCAGAAAGTTCCTCCTCATGTTGAGGTGGAATCTCTGTTCCTGGAGCTTGCATCCATTGCTCTGTGTCCCAGTCTCTGGAGCAGCAGAAAATAAGCAAGTCCCAGAATCCCCAGGGCACAGGCTACATCAGGAGATTCTTTCCCAGAGCAGGAAAACTTTTGGAGTACAACCTCTAGAATCCCCCAAGGAGCAGACTAGAACTCCCAGAACTCACAGGTGGCAAACTAAAAATACCAGAATCCACAAGTGGCAAACTAAAAATACCAGACTCCCCCAGGTGGCAGAAAGGGCATTACAAGTCCCAGAATCCCTAGGGGGCAGGCTACATTTGGAGATTCTTTCCCAGAGCAGGTTTTGAATTACAAACTCCAGAATCCCCAAGTGGCAGACTAGTGCTCCTAGAATCCCCAGGTGACAACTAAAAAAACACCAGAATCCCCAAAGTGGCAAAGTAGAAATCTCCCCAGAAAGGAAATTAGAAGTCCCAGAATCCCCAGGGGGCAGGCTACATTTGGGGATTCTTTCCTAGAACAGGAATAGCTTGTTTTTGGACTACAACCTCCAGAATCCCCCAAGGAGCAGACTAGAGTTCCCACAATTCTCCGGTGGCAAACTAAAAATACCAGACTCCCCCAGGTGGCAGAAAGGACATTACAAGTCCCAGAATCCCCAGGGTGCAGGCTACATTTGGGGATTCTTTCCAAGAGCAGGAAAAGTTCAGTTTTGGACTATAACCTCCAGAATCCCCAAGGAGCAGACTAGAGCTCCCAGAGCCTCCAGGGAATCTGGGAATGCCCCTGGCTGATAGACGATATCTCCCAAAATCCTCCAGCCTTTGTTGGCTGAGGGGGCAATCTGGGAGCCCCACCCTGTTTCCCCTTTACCCTGCTGTAAAAGGAACATCCAGGTGCTAACCTACCAGGGCCATTGCTTGGGAAAGCCTTTCGAGCCAGTTCATGCATTCTTACTCATCCACTGGCCTCTCTTTCACACACATTTAGCAGCCCTGGGCAGTTGTTTCTTGTTCCCTCTCTTATATTATGGCCAGCCCACATATTCAACTGCTGGTCATCGAACCGAGAAACGGTCTAAGTCCCATGTCACTGGGCTGGTGAATCTACCTGGGGTTTCATCCTATAGCTCCCAAAATATCTCCAACTCAACACTGGTGTTGTAGTCTTCCAAAAAATATCCTGTCCAAAAAGATGCCTTTTGGAACAAAAAGATTTCAGCCTTTTGGAACAGTACCTTGTCTAAATCCCAGAATGGATTAACTTGCCCCATGGACAGACATTCCATAGTCCTGATCAAAATCCCCCACAAAAAAAAAACAACAAGGAAAACTTCCTAACACCAAAGGCAGTTCCCTCCCAAAGGTAAGAGGAGTGTTGGGGGAGAGGAAATTGTTTGCTGCCACCCTGGGGGAGAGTATAAAAGCTGAAATCTCCCTCCTCTGAACCACAGTCCCAGTCTAGATCAGGCATCCTTTTCTGGTGCAATACTAAAAGTTAGAACAAACATTGCATGCACCTTCTAGCCTGGTCCAGAGACCTGCAAGATGGAGTGCTGAGATAGAGGGTTTGTCCAAAATAATAATAATAATAATAATAATAATAATAGGAAATGGCCTCAGGTTTTATTTCAGGGGTTGTCTGAATGGTGAAAATACTCCCAACAGAATGCAAGGAGAATACGATCTATCCCAATGGAATCCCGCATCTGTTCGCAGTATTGTAAAAAAGGAGGCCCCAAAACGCCATATACTCTATGGCTTTTCCCATATTTTTGGAAAAACAGAGAGGTGAATGCACATTCCTGCTGATTGGGACAAGTGACCAAATTGATTCACACTTTCCCAATATGAGCAGATGATTGGTCAGACATATGAGGGGGCGGGGCTTGCAAAGAAGGCAAGTGCCCGAAACCACCGTGCTGGATTTTCACCTTAGTGAGTGAGCACTATGGTGATAAAATGAGGTTGGGGATTTTTGTTTGTTTCTTTTGTTAAGGCAAAGTATCACTCTATTAAAGAATACTATTTGGCGGTGGCAAATTGGTAAGTAAAAACGCGAGTAATTCACTCGCGGCTGCCATCTTGATTCTCAGGCATGCCCGTTTGCACAGCAAATGCGGATACCTTCACATGCCTGCAATCTGTCCAAAAAGCCATTTAGATTAAAAAAACAGCTGCTGCAAATTGCCATTACTGCTGAGAAAGCCACTTTTTTTTGCCTCCCATAGACCAGACTTTTAAAGACCTGTCCAAGGTCCTGAATCTATTTGGAGGCTAGCCTTTGGCATCTTGGGTAGCTCCATTAAGTTCAGACTAAAACCCAGGGTGGACTCATTGCCCTGCTGCCATGGGAGTTGTCAGTCACCACTGTGGTGTGGTGGGCACAGAAACATAATTCAGCCTAATCCCTTTGTACTAGTATTTATGCATAAAAGAGGAAATAAGACATAGATGATAGTTGAGATGACAACTCTCCCGTAGTGCATGAGATAGCTCAGCTTTCCCAAACTTGTTGCCTCCCTCAGATGGGTTGGACTCAGTCGTGGTGGGTGCCCACTAGTGCCGGTGGGGTAGAATCATAGAGTTGGAAGAGACCACAAGGGCCATCTAGTCCAACCCCATTCTGCCCTGCAAGAATACACAATCAAAGCACTGCCGACAGTTGGCCATCCAGCCTCTGTTTACAAACCTCCAAAGAGAGTGGAGTCTACAGGAGAGAAGCCAGCTGCACCTCAGTGGTAACCAACATCCTCCTTATCTAAGCATACACTGGCCAAGATCTTATAGCAAACAAGTCGAGGGTAATGCTCCGCCTACATAGTTCTGGGTCGCAGAATAACACTCCTCCTGCACAATTCCCTATCTTGGTTTGAAGAGGAAGAGAAACAAGGGTATGCTTACAGATGAAGTGCACCCTCTTTCCCTTCCCACCGAGTCCAGACCAGCCCCATCTTCATTGTCTGAATTACTTCTCTTCCCCCACCAGTAAGCGGAAGCAACCACTTCCTGGACTTGAACAGCTACCGAGTTGGATGGGGCACAAAGGGTTAGAAAACAGCTCCACGCACCCTTTCCAAAATGAGAAATACACACACGGAAGCCAAACTTAGATGTGTGCACGTCACTAACATGATCCCACCCCTTGTATCCACTTTCTGGTGTTGCAAGTTGGGTGAGCGGTGCCCCATCTGCCCAACAGTAGGACCGCCTAGGTATGACTACAACCCCCATCATCCTGGCCAACGCTGGTGCTACAGTCATTGCTACTGTGATAAATTCTGAAGTGATTCTCTGCATGATAGTCCACATAGTCTTGCTGGCAAAGAGAGTCCAAAAATTTTGGGAGTTCACCTCTGCTGATCTATAGCTATTTCTCTATACAGTATATCTATTAAGTGCTAGGAGCGCAGTAATGTAGCATAATACACAGTTTATTATGATTCGCTGAGAGGTGTAAACTAGTAAGATGACAAAGGGCAGCTTAGAATAGTGGCAGCTGCTAGCTCCAATGTCAGTAGGGCAGTATATCCACTCTGGGTGTTAGTCCAGACATTAAAGGAGCTTTCCAGGGGGTTGAAAGTGATCCCTCAATGTCCAGCATCCTATTGCAAGTGGCCAGAAATCAGTTCAGACCAGTAGGTTGCTTGGGGACCAGAATATGTGAGAGAAGGTGGCACATATGATGAGAAATTGTGGCAAGAAAAATGGGACAAATCCACAGTATGGGGCAGGACAATTCCCTGAAAATGACACCAAGATTTGACTCATAAAGGAGGCTCTCAAAATAATTTTAATTGTCACCTTTGGTGTTCTAACAATCTGGTTCCAAAGAGCTGGGGACATATGTGTTATTATTTATAGATAAAATCCAGTTTCTCTTTGGTGATGACAATGATTGACTGGCATTCTGTATTGCAGTCATGGATTTGTAACCTACAGTTACGGATTTGTAATTGGTCTGTATTCAGTAAGACTACATAACCTTACTGGAAACCTATGTAAATGCTACCTGAGCTCACCTTAAGAGCCAGCCAATAGATTAGGTGAAAGAGGTCCATCCATTCCGCTTCTGACTTAAGTGCAAGGAAGATGAGAATGGACCTCTTCCTTCACCCAGTGCGGTAGCTGGCCCTTAAGGTGGGTTGGGGAAGCTGGGGCCAGGAGATGTTATTAGCTATGTAGACTTAATTAAGTAGCTGATCTAGGATTCTGGGGCTTATTATTTTATTTACTGTACAGAACTTCTGTCCTGACCCATATAGCAAGATTTCTGGGCAGCTTACAGTAACATCAAGTGAAACAATGTAAAGTTAAACAGACTAGAAACGCATTCAACTTTGCAAAAAGCTGAGATTAAAACAATGAGTTGACATTAAAACATTTTTAGGCATACTTTCTCCCTTTAGAATAGACTTTAAATGCTACGTTCAAACAAGACAAGGTTCTAGTGTATTCACAAGCAGTGTAAAGTTTCCAAAGCTCTCTAAAAATGGAAAGGATTAAACTGATTTTAAAATAATGTTATAAGTATTGTTTAAGGCACTGATTTCACACAGTGAAACATCAGTGAAGAGTATTTTGCATAGACATACTTGAGTTAGCACTTAGTTTGGTAATAATGCTTACAGAAGGGCATTGTTTTCTAAACAGTGAATTCATTTACTCATTCTGCTAATCTATCAGAAATCTATTAGAATTGTGAGAGCCATTATAGATTTCTCAGACATGCATGTGATCAGTAGAAAACCTGTAGTGGTTTCATCATTTTCTTTTTAAAAATGTTTTCTGCTTATTTTTTCCCTTGATCAAAGTAGTGATAGCCCTTTGTGATTCGCAAATTGCACCCCTTACACGCAAGCACTAAATTCTGATGGCCTGCTTAAGCTAACATGAACAGGCTGGTTAGAATCACAGAATCTTAGAGTCGGAAGGGACCACAATGGCCATCTAGTCCAACCCCCAGCCATACAGGAATAGACAACCAATGTACTCCCAAGAAATGCCCATCCAACCCCTGTTTAAAAACCTCCAAAGAAGGCGAGTTAACTTCCTCTCACCCCAGCAGTCTATTCCACTGTTAAACTGCTCTTCTCATCAGGATGTTCTTCCCAATGTCAGTATACAATGGGATCTTGTAGCACCTTTAAGACATATGGGTGCATCTACACTGTAGAAATAATGCAGTGTGACACCACTTTATCTGCCATGGCTCAATCCTACAGAATCTAGGAATTTGTAGTTTGGTGAGGCACCAGTACTCTTTGTCAGAGAAGGCTAAAGACCTTGTAAAACTACAAATCCCAGGGTTCCATAGGACAGAGCTACAGTACTGAAGTACTGTACCATTCCCAACATCTTGGAAGATCATACCAAATTTGACAAAAGCAGTCTTTTGGACAGCACAGTGGAGGCAGAATTTGGTATCTAGCAGGGTGTCTCCACAAGGCCAGCTGTGTGCTGGGAGATGGCGCATGTGGAGTTAGGGGGAGCTATTTGGATGCAGTGCACCCAAGCAGCATGGGAAGACCAGCGTCCCAGTTTGATTTCCATTTGATTGTCCAAATGAGGCCGGCTGGGAGCAGGCTGTGTGAGCGTGAACAAAGATACCCTGGGTGTCTCCTTTCCCATGCTTTCTGTGCTTTTGACAACTAGATAGAAAGCAACAAAATGCAGGGTACAGGCAAGGTGCAGAGGAAGTTAGTCATTCTAGTTAAAATAGGGGTGGTAAAGAGTCTCCTGACCTGTGTGAGAGGTTGAGATCTTCCCTTTCTAACGAGCAATTCCCTTTCATTCCTCCATATAAGTTGCCATTTGCTCTTGGGAGGAAATGAAGGTCTTTGATTTGGGGATGTGGACAAAACCAGCCTGTGGCTTCCCAAACTGGTGTCTCAGCTCCCTGGGGGCAGAGAGTGCTCGGGGATTGGAAGGGCTGGGGGATTGCTTTGCGTAAATGTACCTGGGAAGGGTTTTCCCATTTAAAAGCTTTTCCTGGGTATGTGCCCCAGGTGTCATATGGAAAAGGATTTGACTAGTGAATTAATGTATTCTGGGCACCACAATTCAAGAAGGATGTTGGCAAGCTAGAGCATGTCCAGACGAGGGCGACCAAAACGGTGGGAGGTCTGGAAGCCATGCCCTATGAGGAGCACCTTAGGGACTTGGGTATGTTTAGCCTGGAGAAGAGAAAGTTAAGAGGTGACATGTTAGCCATGTTTAAATATTTGAAGGGATGTCACACTGAAGATGGAGCAAATGTGTTCTGCTGCTTCAGAGTCTAGGCCATGGAGCAATGGACTCAAACTACAGGAAAAGAGATTCCACCTAAACATTAGGAAGAACTTCCTGACAGTAAGGGCTGTTCGGCAGTGGAATGTGCTGCCTTGGAGTGTGGTGGAGTCTCCTTCTTTGGAGGCTTTTAAAGAAAGGCTGGATGGCCATCTGTCAAAAGTGCTTTGAGTGGGTATTCCTTCGTGGCAGGGGGTCGGACTAGATGGCCCATGTGGTCTCGTCCATTTCTATGATCTTATGATTCTATGTATTCAGCTCTCCTGCTTGAGAGCTTAGTATTCAGACCAGAGCTCCAAAAGTTTACCTGGGGGCTGGTGTGGCCGCCAGCTTCCATATTCAGCTGGATGGTGAATCTGTTGAGTTCTAGACAGAACTTTGAAGAAACTACCGAAAGTGCTGAACTCCATTTGCCCAGCATCTTGGAAAGCTCTTTTAAAGTTTGGATTAAATCTTGGAGCAGATTCTCATCCCTCGGTGGTGTGGGAGCAACCATCCACTACTGTTTTGGGAGACTGCAACTCCCAGGATCCTGGACATGGTGACTGGGGTTTGGGGGGAGCTGCAGTTCAAAAAAAGTAACTTTCTCTAGATGTAGTCTGAATCCCATTCAGAGGAGTGGTTGCCGATGTTGATTCCCTAATGTCCTTGGCCAACAGTTCCTATAAACCCTGAGCCTAGATGGCAAGGCCAGGGATTATGAGAGTTGTAGTCAAAGAATGGCTGGGGACCTAGAGTTCAAAAGGATTGCCTTAGGAGGAATTTGCAGTGTCCCACTTAACTCCTGGTGAGATGTTTGTGCAAAAGGTGTATAACGCTTTGATAATTTCATTATTGAATGTAACAATGAATCATTTTAGCAATTTTCTTCCCCCTGTGTAGTTTTCAAAGACTGTTTGGAGTTCAGGATTCAATTTTGCACCGAATTCACAAGGGGGGGTTATGTGAGGGGGGAACCAGCTTTTTCTGCACAGAAATATTAATTATTATGCAGAAAATGCTGGGTTGTTGTTGGTTTGTTTTTGTTTTTTGCTGTTTTCTGTGCAAAAGTGTGAATTTTGTGTAGAATTCCTGCACTTCAGAGATTTTTGTCAGTTCGGATTCCTTTACCAGAGTATCCTGACACTTGAGAAAAACAGTTTTCAATCTTTTTTTTTTTAACATTTTGGAATATTCTTTCTGCCTCTCTTCTGCAACAGCAGGAAAGTGGCAGGGAGCAGTAGGGAATGAGCAACCATTTTTACTCCAACTAGGACTATTCCTATGCCGCCTCCCTTTTAACCCAGGGGGAAGGAGCCAAAGAGGGTCAAATTCCTCCTCTCTCCTGTTGAGTACCTGCTGCGAACAACAGAGCTTTGATTCTTTCACAGAGGAGCAGCTTTCCCCTGCAATCATCTCTCAGCTGCCCTCCCTCTGGCTCCCTGCTCTTATACCATCACATTCCCAGCCTTCAGTAGCCAGACGACCAGGAAACTGAGAAAAGCCCCCAGACTCAAACTGCATTCAAAGGGTGCAGACTGGGTGCAGAGGTAGTCTATTCCACTAGACAATGTGCATCTGCCATGCAATGCATGAGGCACATTGTGCATATGCGTGTGCAATACACAAATGGCACAGCATGAGAAAAAATGCTGCATGCACAACTCTGCTGCCTTAACCCTTGACTGTTGGGTGCCCAGCCTCACCTTGATTAATATCCCTAGCAAGGGAGAACCCACCAACTGTGAGGTAGTCTATTCTACTATCAAACAACTCTCACTTTCACAGAGTCACCACAGTTTGGTACTTCTTTAAATGCCATGGCTCTAGCCAACAGGATCCTGGGATTTGTAGCTGGTGACGAGACTACTTGGAGACCTCTAGTTCACCTCCCTCAACTGCAACACTAGACTTCCCGAACAAAAAATATTAAATCCCTGGCTCTACCAGGGTCTCTTTCACACCACATAATCATAGTGCTATGATTCCACTTTAACTGTCATGGCTGCATTCTGTCGAATCCTGGGATATATAGTTTGGTGAGGCATTAGAGCTCTCTGGCAAGAATTCTAACTCCCTCTCCAAATTGCAAATCCTAGGATTCAGTAGGATGGAGCCATAGCAGTTAAAGTGGTATCAAACTGTTATAATAGTCTTCAAACCATGGAAAAGGGAGGGTTGGCAGGTTTAAACCAAATGGCTTTGGAAAAAAACACCCTCCTTTTAAAAAATTGATTATTCTTTTCTTTCTTTCTTTTTTTTAAAGCCTGGCTATTATTACTATTACCCAACCTTCATACTGGAACAACAATGACTGTTTGAATTCAAACATTTTAACTTTAACAGTTTATTGGCAGTTGTTCACTGTTTAGACCAGTATTCCGTGTCAGTGGCTTCTTTTAAATCACTTTATTTTACAGTGCAAGAAATGCCATTCAGAAATAAATCCTCCAATTAACTTAAGTTCAACCCAAACAACCTGCTAGGCATTTTCCAGCACAACGCTATGGTGTATGTCCCTGTTTTTTCAGCTGCGGAAAACTAGAATACTGAGAGGAAGAAAATCAACCCTTTGGAAATGTGGTGTGGGAGGAGAGTTCTACAGATACCATGGACCGCTAAAAAGACAAATAAATGGGTCCTGTCAGGCCTGAACTCTCCTTAGAAGCCAGAATTATTCCACTGAGGCTGTCTTACTTTGGACATATCATGAGATGATGGAAAAGACAATAATGCTGAGTAAAATGGGAGGCAGCAGAAAAGAGGAAGACCACAGTATATGCGGATTCATGCAGTCAAGGGAGCCATGTCTGCCCTGAATTTGCAAGACCTTTGCAGGACTCAATTGTTTTCGTGTTGTTGTTGTTGTTATCATTATGTAAGAAAGAGATGGGTATGAACGTACACCAGCCTTCCTGTATGAGAAGTTTATCAAGCATCTTTCTTCTCCTTTTTTTTCCCAGGTTTTTTGAACTGACGGTTCTTCTGCATCCCATCACCACATTCCATGGACATTTCTGGACATCCCTATGTCACTCTTGGTGGACCACCAATCACAACCTGGCTGGGCTTCTCCTTTTGGTACAAGGACTTCTAGTTGAACCAGCAAATTTCAGGGTGGGTGGGAGTTAGACTGGGTTGATTTTGTTCTTTTTCAAATTTGAAAGCTTTCCCTATCATACCCAATATATACATACATACATATATATATATTTACATAATAAACACACACACACATACACACACACACTTACACACCACACACACCCTAACTGCTCCTCCCACATCTTCCCCCATGACAAGGGACAATCGCATGCCTAGAGACTGAGGAACCCAGCTGTTTATTAGCATAACATTGCTGTTTGTACATTCATGTCACGCATAAATATATTTATGTTGTAAAGCTATTTATATATTGTTTATAAAGAGATATTTATAAAAATTTTATTTATGTAACTAAATGAAAAGGAGTCGAGCATTGTAACTTGCTTTTTTTTCCTTCATCCTCAATAGTTGGAAAAATGTTGGAAGAAAAACCCAAAAGAAAAAGAAAACTACAGTTCCATGTACAATTTGTAACATGTCTTTCTTTTATTGGAGGCATTCCTTCAAACCTAGGAATCATTTTGTTTTCCAAGGTCTCTATGTATTGTTAGCTATATTGGGGAATAGGGGTTCTTGTTGAAATATTGGGGAGCAGGGGTTCTTGATGGCTATTGCGGTGTAGTTGTTTAAATGTTGGACTCCTGAAGACTCACAGAATCTTAAGAGCTGGGTTCAAATCTCCGCTCAGCCACAGAAACCCACAGGGTGACCTTGGGCAACTTACACTCTCTCAGCCTGAGAGGAATGCAAAGACAAACCTCCTCTGAAGAAATCTTGCCAATAAAATCCTGTGGTAGGTTTGCTGTAAGTCGGAGTCAACTTGAACGCACACAACAACAAAGAGGAGTTGTTACTTAAGTAAGAGCTGAAGTCCCACATCAAAGGATCTCTGAGAATCTGGCCTGTCTCCAATTTAGCTAACTGTAGCTAAGATCCTGTACTCAGAAGGAACGGGGCAAAAATATCAAAAACTGTGAAGGGAAAGCCTTGGCAGTTTTGCCCAGAGTTTTTTAAAAACTCAGAAGGAAATGTGCATTCCCACTTGTTGGGACAAATTATTCAATTTGAATTGCTTTCCCATAGGAGAGGAAGTGCAGGCTGATTGGCTGGATGGGGGGCTTGGTAACAGGGCAAGCGCCCGCTGCCACCATGTTGGATTTCTGCCTTAACAAGTGATCACTAAGGTGAGAAAATGGGGTGTTGTTTTTTTATATATTTTTCTTTTGTTGGTAAAGGCGAAATATTACTTATGCGCATTGTGGGAATAGGGTTTTTTTTTAAGTGTGGCGACAGATTTAAAAATGCAAATAATTCCCTCGCAGCCGCCATCTTGGCTAGAGGGCATGCGAAGTTTATGGGGGCTGTAAAAACATTAAGACAAGTGACAGCTACTGCAAACTATCTTTACTGCAGATTGCTCTGTTTTGCGGGAGCTCATATAGATGACCCCTCTATATCTCTGAATTCTACACAACTTTTGCATTCTCAACATCTCCTGGACTCGCTGTTTAGCTGCTGCTTACCTTCTGTGGCTATTCTATGGGAGGGCATTGTAGAAGCATCTGACAGTGTCCTCATAGCCAGATGCAAAATGATTACAGTACATCATTTGCTGAGGTTCTCTAGAGTTCTCAGCAGATGATGTAATCATTTTGCACCTGGCTACAGGGATAGAGCCAGATGCTTCTCCAGTCTATTCCCTCTCCACCAGCCACTGAATAGCTGCTGGGGGCGGGGGCTGTAGCACCTAAACAGTGAGTTGGAGGGGGCTTTTTCTGTTCTAGAGGTTGGAAGAGAATCCCAACTTCTGCAACAATTAAAAAAAGAGACATACACAGGTTTAAGGGGGACCAACACTTGCAATATGTCAGCCAGAGCATGCAGGTGCAAGCTTTGTCATCTATGTGCTTTGCCTGGAGTGGCAGTTTTTCTTAAAAGCAAATATTCCAGCTACACAAATGTCTCACTCGTTTTTTAAAACAAACAAACACAAAGCCTGCTTTGCTCCTTGCTTGCACTCTGTATCAGTGGCAAATTGGCCATGGGAGTCCATAGCTCTTGGGCTTTTCCAGATTGATCTAAAGAAGCACCCTTGACTTTTTCTGGTTGCTGTCACTTCTATGTCTGCTTATTCCATTCTTTTGGAGGGCTGTTTGTACTGATATCTTGGATTTGGATGAGGGCCCTTGCAAAGGCATATTTAAAAAAAAAAACCTGGGCATGGTTTGCTGAAGTAGTCCTCTTACTTAAAGGGCAAATTTTCTCCTCTCTGATTTAAAAAATACTGTAATTTTTTTTTTAGAGCTGTAAATCTATTGTGCAAAAGTGCCATTTCACTGATGCACTATAACTAAAAAAGAAAATTAGGAAAGAGAAAGAAGGAAAGGATATATTTTTATTTGCTGTGGTATGTTTCAGAATTAAAAAGAAACTCAGGATGGAAATAAAATGTTGTAGCTGGTACTGTGCATAGATAGAAAATAAACTGGGAAAACAAAAATACCGTTTGGATATTTAAAAAAAAACTATCTGAGAACTACATCAACAAATACTGTTTGAGTGTTGGACTACTGTTACCTACCATGACATCCCCTGCTCAATATCTATAATAAATTGGCAATTTTTAATAATTAGGTCAAATGTAGCCTTCCACACAGTATGGCCATTAAAGCTGGAAAATTCCAAGAAATCCCAAAAATTAGTGTTCAGACTCAGTTGGGTATGTACTTAAGGAGGGGCTGCCCAAATTCCAAAGAAATGTAAATTTGCAAGGCAACTACGTGGCCAAACACCTGGCTAATCCTATCAGACTAAACTGGGATACTCAAACCTGTAAATGATCCCCATACCTTTACTCTTCCGCGAACAAAGAAAGTTGCTTTCAGTTGCAAAGTATCCACACATTAAGATGCCATTAGCATATCCAAAGTGTCTATTATCTCATCCTGAGCATCTCTGGAAGCATTGTCTTCCACTCTAAATCCCATCCCCTGAAGGCAGTTATTGACATAAAAACCCTTTCAAAACAATACCAAATTGTCTTCAGCTCCTCCTCCTCCATCCATGCTGCTGGTTTGCTAACAGACTCCGTTGCTACAGGAATTTCTGCACTACAGGACACGTGTTGTATCTCCCACAAACAACTCCCTTCTCTATTCCTCTATCCCAATATTTCGCTAGTCTTGTGTGAATGCTTGAAGGCTGAATGTGTGCATGAATGTTGTTATTATTGTTTCCCCAAATAAAGACCAATTTATTGTACTATCTAGCTTAATGTCTGCTCCTTAGTACTGGTAGATATAGTTTAAAAGATCCTGCTCTCTGTTGCCCCCTCTCGCATAGCCAAGCTGAGTATGTTAATTCAACCAATTAATATCAACATTTTGAGGATCCTTAAGACCCCAGAGCGTTTAGGGTAACACTACGTCTCTGAAGACCAGCAACAACAACCTGACACATTTACCCCATCTCAGCTCCTGATCTATTACACAGCAATAATTAATCAATGAATCTGCCTTAGTTTTTTAAAGGGGGAATCCACAAGACACAAATAATCCAGTTTCAAACTGGATTAGTTGCATGGCTCCTTTCTATGGAATCCTGGGATTTGTAGTTTTTCACAATCTTTAGCGTTCTCTGACAGAGTGCTGGTGCCTCGCCAAACTACAAATCCCAGGATTCCATAGGAAGGAGCCATTCAACTAATCCAGTTTCAACCTGGATTATTTCTCTAGTGTGGATGCCCCTTAAACTAACAGGACCATTAACTAAGAGGCTCCTGTACAATGTGAACCCCAGTCAGTGACACACGCAAGTGCAAGAACCATTCCTGGGGTAGCAATGAGGAGGGAGGAGAAAAATGATGGCATCCCCTCATTAAGAGTTCTTCCCTCCACAAATTTTCCTTCAGTCTCCAAATGTCTACCATTTGCAGAGAGTGAGACACTGACAATCATTCACACCCAGAACTCTTCTATTTGCTGTGTTTGGACTCCCTGGGTCCCTTTGCTTGCTCCCTTTTCTTTGGCTGCCTAAATCGTACAGGTCACCGCCTGTGTCCCCAGGGGATACGATCCTGGACTTACTGTTTGTAAGTGAAGCCAAGGATAATTGTGAGCTGCCATAGAATACCATAGACTCGCACTGGAGGACCTGGAAATTGCCTAGACGTTGACCATAGAGTCATGCTGAAGGACCCCCAGATGCTTAGAGAGACCCTCCAGATGCCCAGAGAGACCTCTCCCCACCCCCCCAGTTAAATGAAACTGCAATGCTAAACATTTGGGGACTGAAGGAAATACATTTCATAGTGGGGGGTATTATTTCAGGGCTTCAATGCCCTCATTTTGCCCCTCTTCCTTCATTACACCTTTGTGAACTGATTAATATGAATTAGAGAGCCAGCATGGGGTAGTGCAGTGGCTCTTAACATTTTCTTTACCAGGGACCCCCTTTAAGTATCTTTTGTTGCTGTGGACCCCCAAGACTTAACTCAAGATTTAAAACATAAAAACAACAACACAATTACACTATCCATTAAACCTTCCCCCAGAGGCACTGAAGGGTGTGGGAAGACTTTTCTCCTGCTTCTTCCTGTACATTTGTGGCTGGAGCAGATTGATGGCAATGCGCAGGCCAAGCCAACCTTTGCCTTGGGTCTTGTCATGTGGACTGAGTAGCCATCAAGGCTTTGCAGACCCCCTATGAGGACATTGCAGCCCTCGCGGTAGCGGTCTGAGTGTTAGACTAAGACTCTGGAGACCAGGGTTTGAATCCTGCTCTGCCATGGGTTACCTTGGGGAATTCACCATCTCTCAGCCTCAGAAGGCAAAGAAATCCCCTCCATGAATAAATCTTGCCAAAAAAAAAACCATGATAGGGTTGCCATAAGTCAGAAATACCATGAAAGCACACACCACCACCACACATGAATTGGTCCAGGCCAAGGTGAGCCATCCCACAATACCAGCTTAATGAATATTCCATGTGTGTGGTTCCCCTCCCATTTTTTTTCAACTACACATAATCAGTGTTAAAAGTGTGCCTATTCCCCCCCTCCCCAATTGCACATTTTGTGTCCAACTGCACACTAAAAATAAAAGTCCCCAAACCCTCTGGGGTGGGAAGGGAGGAGGGGAAGAGAGATAGAGAAGGGAGATCTGGAAACGTCTGGAAGCCATGCCCTCCTGAGGAGCAGCTTAAGGAGCTGGGTATGTTTAGCCTGGAGGAGAGAAGGTTAAGAGGGGATGTGATAGCCATGTTTAACTATCTGAAGGGATGTTATGTTGAAGAGGGAGCAAGCTTGTTTTCTGCTGCTCCAGAGACTAGGACACAGAGCAATGGGTTCAACTACAGGAAAAGACATTCCACCTAAACATTAGGAAAAACATCCTGATGGAAAGAGCTGTTCAGCAGTGGAGTACTGATTTGTGTATTCCTGCATAGCAGAATGGGGTTGGACTGGATGGTCCTTGGGGTCTCTTCCAACTCAATGATTCTGTGAGTCTATATCCTTTCCCCAATAATTAAGCAAAGACGCATACCAAGATTTGGTTAGACCTCACCTGGGATACTGTGCCCAGTTCTGGGCACCACAATTCAAGAAAGATATTGACAAGCTGGAGCACGTCCAGAGAAGGGCAGCCTTGTGGTCTCGTCCAACTCTAGAATTCTGACATTGGGAAAGAAATGAGAATCCTTCCCCACTTCTTCCTCTGCAAACTGGCTGTGCAGAGAGAGGCAGCAAAGCGAATCAGAGGACCAGAGGGTGGGTGGTTTCTTAATGCAACGGGATCACAACATCACCCTCCAATTAGTGCACCCCAACAGTGAGATGTAGCAAATGACAGGAGGAATCCAATTAACAGCACATGGACACAACTCTGACAGGCCAGGGACTCCCCACCTGCCTTCACCTGTCTTTCTGGTGTGGCTTCTTTCTCCTCTGCATGGGCTGACCTGTTACAGAGGCCCCCAGAGCTCTGTCACATGGATCCTTTCCCTTGCATGGACTGAAGTGATGTCTGGCCTCCCTCAGCAAAGACAGACTGCTTGAGAATGCAGGGTGGCCAGGACAGATTATCCCAGGCCTTGAGACCCAGGGATGGTCAGAAGGGATGATCCCTCGTGATGACACAGGAGATGGTGCCCTGGTGATGTTGCAAGGGTAACATTACGAGGAGCAGGCCCTAGTGGAGTTGTTAAGCACAATGCATTAAGTGTCAATGAAAATTACACAGAGTACAGTAGGATCCTGGGAATCCTACTGGAAATTCAGTAGGATGCTGGGAAAAAGGGGAACTGCCATCAGATCTCCGAGATGCAGTCATCATCTCCCTGTACAAGAAAAAAGGAGCAAAATCCAATTACTCAAACTATCGAGGCATAACACTGCTCTCTATTGCTGGAAAAATCCTTGCAAAGATACTCCTAAACAGATTAGCTCCTGCCATTGCAGAAGAACTTTTTCCTGAAAGCCAATGTGGCTTCAGAGCCAATAGGAGTACTACAGATATGGTATTTGCCCTTAGGCAACTGCAAGAGAAATGTAGAGAGCAGAACAAGGGTCTCTATGTAACGTTTATTTTTATTTTATTTATTTATTTATACCCCGCTCTTCAGCCACAAGGCTATCAGAGTGGCTTACAAATTGTTTTAAGCAACAGCTATTTACACATCTACACTGCGTTAAGCAGTTTCCAATGTGTGTTAGCTAATTGCCCCCCACAAGCTGGGTACTCATTTTACCGACCTACGAAAGGATGGAAGGCTGAGTGAACCTTAGAGCCTGCTGGAATAGAACTTGCAACGTGGTGGCTTGCAGTACTGGCATTTAACCACTGCGCCACCAGGGCTCAAGGCTTTGTTGACCTCACCAAAGCCTTCGACACTGAGTAGAAGAGGTCTGTGGAAGATCCTGGAAAGACTAGGATGTCCCCCCAAATTCCTTAAAATGATTATCTTGCTACACGATGGCCAGCGTGGTCAAGTCAGATATGGCGATGCTCTTTCAGAGCCCTTTCTAATAACTAATGGAGTGAAGCAAGGTTGTGTTCTTACACCAACTTTATTTACAATCTTCTTCAACATGATGCTCCAAAGGGCTACGGCAGAGCTTGAAGAAAACGACGGCATCTATATACGTTACCGTACTGATGGTAGCTTGTTTAACTTAAGCCGGCTGAGGGCTCACACTAAGACTCTAAACTATCTAGTCTGTGAGCTGCTCTTTGCTGATGATGCTGCCCTTGTTGGCCACACAGAAGCAGCTCTGCAGCGCCTAACATCCTGCTTCGCAACAGCTGCAGAGCTGTTTGGGCTAGAAGTCAACTTGAAGAAAACAGAAGTTCTTTACCAGCCTGCACCACAGGACAAACACCACCATCCCCACATTGCCATCGGCAAATCTGTGCTCAAGTCCATTCAGCAGTTCACCTACCTGGGAAGCATCATCTCCTCATACAAAGAGATCAATCACAGATTAGCAAAGGCACATTTGGAAGAGTTTACAAAAGAGTCTGGAGCAATAAACACCTGAGGCGAAGCACAAAAATCAGTGTGTATAGAGCCATTGTACTGTCTGTTCTCCTTTATGGATCTGAAACATGGGTCACCTATCGCCACCGCCTACAACTCCTCGAACGCTTTCATCAGCGCTGTCTATGCACAATCCTAAATATACACTGGACTGACTATATGAAGAATGCTGTTGTCCTTGAGCAAGCAGGGATCACCAGCATTGAGGCCATGATACTGAGAACGCAGCTGCGCTGGGCAGGGCACGTTTCTAGGATGGAGGACCATCGCCTCCCAAAAATACTACTCTACGGTGAACTCACCACGGGTCAGGGTAAGAGGGGTGCTGCAAAAAAATGATACAAAGACTCCCTGAAAGAACATCTCAGGCTCGGCCAAATTGATCACCAACAATGGTCCTCCCTGGCCTCACATCGGAAGGCATGGAGATGCACTATCCACAATGCTGCAGCCTTATTTGAGAACTCACGACGAACAAGTCTTGAAGAGAAACAACAACGTAGAAAGAATCACAACCCAAAAACATCACCCAAGGAGACCTTCTGCTGTGCTTTCTGCAACCAGACTTGTTTATCTCAGATTGGCCTTTTTAGTCATCAGCGCGCTTGCAGAAAGCGCAGGATGAGTCCTTCCTGAATCTTCGTTTGTGAAGAAAAGCCAGAGACAGTAGGATCCCCGTATCCACTGGGGATTGGTTCTGGGGGGGCCCATGGATACTAAGAAGCATGGATAATAGCGAACTCCATTAAAAATAATGGGACTTCCGGTTTAAAATACCATAGAGTTGCCTTGGAGGACCTAGAAAATGGCTAGAGAGGACACATTTTCTAGGAACTCTATGGTACGTGTGCTGTTTTGTGTCCCGTGAATAACTGAACCAGTGAATAATATATCAGTGGATACAGGGGTCCTACTGTACACCACTGAAACACTACCACCACCAAATCTAATAGATGAGTAAAACATATAAAGTATATGCAAATTTTCCACAGCAGTGCTCTTGCTCTGAGATTCCTCCCCCTCCCTTTTTGGACTGGAGAAGAAGACCCTTGAGAAACAATCCCCAGGGTCTACTGTTCCTTTAAAGCAAGCATGGAAACACATGATGTGGCCATTCAGATACTGTCAGGCAATGTCAGCTCTCATAACGCAGGCCAGCAACAGCTATGTTATTCCCGATTCCTGTTTTGATTGACAAGCAGAGATTCAGCAGGTACAGATATTGTGGCTGGCACGCGCACATGCACACACACCCCTCAGTCACAACACACCAGTTGAATTAGCATTACAAGACAGCTGAAGGCACACTGATTTCTAGCCTGGGACCTTCTATACCAAGAGAAGGCTGGATCAGTCCATGGAAAGAGTTCCAGTGCTTCACCCACTGCCGCACAATGGCCAAATGTAATTTCTGGAGGGCTGAGAATAGGGCTCCAAAGTAATCCTCTCCTGTTGTCAATCATACAATCATAGACCACAAGGACCATCTAGTCCAACTCCCTGCCATACAGGAATACACTATCAAATCATTCCCAACAGATGGCCATCCAGTCTCTGTTTAAAAACCTCCACAGGAGGCGGCACTGCCAGGCAGTGCATTCCACTGCCCAGCAGCTCTTACTGTCAGGAAGTTCTTCCTAATGTTTAGGTGGAATCTCTTTTCCTGTTGTTTGAGTCCATTGCTTTGTGTCCTAGTCTTTGGAGCAGCAGAAAACAAGCTTGCTCCATCCTCAGTATGACATCCCTTCAAATATTTAAACATGACTATCATGTCACCTCTTAATCTTCTCTTCTCCAGACTAAACATATAGGGCCACATGATGCACGAGTGTGTTGTGACTACAACATCTTCCGCCAAGAGGAATGCAAATGGGCTGGCCTCTCTTTCCACCTTCCATGGTCTGCTTGGTGAAAGGTTCCACTATCAGCACTGTGCAGACAGGTGTACAGATGAGCAACCATCTAGGTCTGCACTGTGGGGAGACTGAAGGGAAGGTGGAGGACATCAGCCTCCAGTCCAGCCATGACAAGAGTTAGTATTCCCTTCAAAAAGGGAAAAGCTCTGCACATATGATCGAGAGCAATTTCAACAACCACACACCCTTATGGCCTTAAAAAAAGACAGTACCTCTATATGCCACTGACTTTCAGGTGCCAGCCTTGTTAAAAGAGCAAAGCCAGCTCTTCAGTATGCAGGCTGGCCAAGAAAAAATGATTTAGGGGCATTGACAACACCAAGGATGCTGGCTGGGGGATTCAGGGAGGTGCAGTCCAAAAGGTATTTCCCTTCATCCAAAGCTCTGCATGAAAGCAAAGCCTGGACAGGTCTGATTTTGTCATTTGGTCAATGGTTGCTACTTTTGCAGTCAACTGTTTTTAAGTTTTGAATTTTATAAGTATATTTTTTTTAAGAGTGTGCTTTCTACAGAACAGTTGGGCATTTAAATAATGTACATAAATCATTACATTAAACTGGCAATCCTAGGAAGACACAAATGAATGCCTTTCTCTGCTCCCGTTTATCTCCTTGGTTCATCCAAAGAAAATGGAGACACTCCAGTCCAGAATGGGTCCCATTCTGGGAAAAAGGCGGCATATAAATTAAATAAATAAATAAATAAATAAATGTGTGTGGCTTTGTTTTGATTAAATTCATTTGATTAGTTTCCTTTCTATCCCCTCTTTTCCTCCATCGAGCATGATCCAGCATACAGCACATAGCACTCCTTATCCTCACAATAAACCTGTGAGGCAGATCAGGCTGAGAGCACGGTCAAAGGCCACCCAATCAGTTTCGTGGCTTGGTGAGGAAAAAAACCTTGATCTTCTAGCACTACGGCAAGGATAGACAACTGTGAGAGAGGTGGGGTCTATTTCCCCTGTGCCCCTTCCCCCAGCCACTTTAGCACACCTGACATGACCAGAAGGAACATGCCATCACTTCTGGCTTCATTTTTGACTGATTTTTTCCCCCAGGGGTGTGGTGGGTGGTCAGGGCAACTGGAATTGTTTGTGGCTATTTACATACCCTCCAACATTTCACAGATGAAAACCAGGACACATACAGCCAAGCAACATCAGCACATACTCAAGATGGCAAAACGTATTAATGAGGAAGAACAGACAGTCTAGGAGGACATTTGCTTTTGCTTAAGCCTAAGGAGGACAACATTCTGCCCCCTCTCATGCTCTCCTCCTACTGAGCTCAATATAAACTACTTCTGAGCTTTGAACTCAGTTTGCAGGAACTGAAGCAAGCTGAAGAGGAAAAGGAAAAGTGAAAGGCAAAAGACAATTGGATTATTTGGGCCTGTCCCTGGCAAATCATGACAGTTGGAGTTTATGCATTTATAGTTGAAAAATAGTGCATAATTTTAAAAATAATTAGGGCTTGAGAATTTTCCAGGGGGGATATCTTCAGGGGTCATAAAGGAGTACCTCAAGGGCAATATGAGGTTCACACAGCACCATGGCCACTGCATTGGTCAGTCTCCAAAGCAACCACCTGTCCAGACCAGATACGAGGCCTGTCTATTAAATAACAAGACTGTTTCTACCTCTCAGACAAATCAGGGAAGCTTGAGTGAACGCTTGAGTGAACATGTCTGTACCTACATGACAAACATCAACACTCTCAGCCATTCAGTTAATTGTCCCTAGGGTTCTCACACCAGAGCAAAAAGAGTGCCGCAAGGAAATTCGTGCTCACATCCTGCAGCAACTTGAAGCAGACCCAAATCTTTTTCAAAAAATTATCACTTGTGATGACACCTGGAACGTCTAGTATGATCCTCAGACAAAATGACAGTCAATGTACTAGAAAACACCATCATCACCAAGAATGAAAAAAGCATGTCAAAGCAAGTCTGCATTCAAAGCCATGCTCACTGTTTGACATCAGAGGTGTAATTTTGGAAGAATGGGTTCCAGAAGGCAGAACAGTGAACCAGCACTATTATAAGGAAGTTTTGACAAAGCTGTGAGAGAGTCAGGGAAAAAAGTCCAGAACTGTGGGAAAATATTTTCATTCTTCATCAAGACAATGTGCCTGATCATACAGCACTTTCTGTGAAGCAGTTTTTGGCTGATAAATGCATTACTACACTTGAACATCCTCCATATTCGCCAGATTTGGCACCATGTGACTTTTTTCTTTTCCCTAAAGTGAAATCAGTGCTTAAAGGAACATGTTTTGAGTCGACTGATGCAGTAAAGAAGAAAACAGCAATGTGTTGAAACAGCTGACAGAAACTGATCTGCTCCACACCTTCAACCAGTGGAAAACAAGACTGCATTGGTGTATGAGTGTGAACAGGGAGTATATTGAAGGAGACAAGCATTAGAATTGTAATACATATAAATAAAGATAGGTTATTGTATCAGTTTCGTTATTTAATAGACAGACCTTGTATAGAGGGAGCATCTTTTTAAAAAACAGGCAGAAAGAACTTGTGTCATATTGTGTTCACTGCTTGTTAAGAAGCAGCTTTGGAGAACTTTGAAACATGTGGCTACTTTGGGTGGATTAATGTGGCATTCTGAAGGGTGTGCTTACTTACCCTCTGTCTGCTGCTTAAAGAGTTATTATAAAAATAAAAACGACTGCAAGAAGTCCCCTGTGCTCAGCCAAGGGAAACTGACCTCTAATTGTGCCTCAAATGTCCTATAACTTGATGAAAGCAGGCAACACAGAACAATCATTTGCAGAGGGCTTTAGAAACTACTTTATGGAGGAGTTGTGCATTCCTGCATGACTATATGGTCCTTGTAGCCCCTTTCAACTTTAATTTTCTAATTTTGCCATTTAGTAAAAATGGGGAGGGGTCAGGCAATCAAAGCTGAATCAGGTAGTTTCAATTTCTTTGTAATCTCTCTGCATTATTCAATCCACTAGCGGCTAAGGTTGCATGAAAGCATCCATGGGCTCCCATCCCACCTGCTTTTGCCATGCAGAATCAATGAAAATCATTGCCAATGATTTGCCAGGTGCATTTGTAACATGGATCTCTTGTCTTGTCTGCTAAGGAGGACTCTAGAATGGAATGCAGGGGAAATCATTAGCAAGTGTCTTTTTGCATCGGGAAAAATGCTGCTGGCCCATTTCTGTTACCAATTCAATTAAGATTATTTGTGGCTTGATGTTAAACCCACTGCAAGTACAGAGCTGGAGGTTTTCAGGTGCCATTATCTGATCGGCAAGCACACGAGCTCACAATCTGGCACAACTTTCCACATCCTGTGAATATAGCCTGCTTTCAAACAAACAAGTTCCTAGTCCTCATGATGATTAAACAAATGTTTAAAAGTACCTGGGGAAGCTCCTGAAGGTAGAAAGTAGGACATTAGAATTTGGCTGGTCAAAGGTATTAACTGTTTCCCCATCACCACAACTTATAAAAGCAAAAACCATCAGTAGACTATAGAGACTGATTGCTGTGGATTGCAGCCTTCCTTGGTACCAAAGTTGATTTCTCTCTCTCTCTCTCTCTCTCTCTCTCTCTCTCTCTCTCTCACACACACACACACACACACACACAAATTACAGTCATGCTGTTCATATAGTTCATTGTTTCCCGTAGCTTTCTAAGGAAAGAAACTCAGAATAGATGAAAGCAGTGCTTAATCATTTCTTTCTCTTCCCCTTTCCATTTATGTACCTGTAGAAATAGAAAAAGTGGGCAATTTATTTCTATTTCCTTATCCAAAGATGCCTAGACAGAGGATGAAAGCAGGCAGTTCCTACTGCCATCTTCCAGATCACACTTGCTAATCCTCCCCAACAGCCAAAACTTCAATCAGGAACTGGGGAAACAAAAGTTGATTCCTACTGTGCAGAACAAATGGAGGGCATGTCCATATTGGAGGGGAGTGTAGAAACTGTCCAATGTTGTGTTGACCCTGTCTAAGACTGCCACACAACCATTGTTCTAGGCAACCAGGTTAATCCCAAAGTGTGTCCAAGCAAAAACACTGCCTCTCCACTGCACTGTGTGAATTTATTTTTTAATAGAAAAGAAAACAATCTTTCTGACCAATTCACCTTCAGTTAGTCTGTAACAAATAGCAACTTAAAAAAAGAAAGAAAGGCTGAAATATTCAACCCTTCCAACAACAAGTGTACAAAAACAAAGGGGTGGGGTTCAAATACAAACAAAAAAGGTGTTCAAGTTTTGAAAGCCTTACGGTAGAGGCCCCAACAGACATGACACTTCTCTTGCTCTGTCAAGAGGGCTCTGGGCCAGCAAGGCCAAAGGGAGGAACCCCTTTCACCAAGCTCACTTTCATCCAGGGAGAGTTTAACATGCGACACTTCAAAGGATGCAGGAGGGGAAGAAACTATTACCTCAGAACATGTGGAGAATGTACAATGTCAGCAACCCTGTCCCCTTGTCCTAACGGTTGGGGAGGGGAGGGAGGGAGCAGGAGGAGACTGGAATAGCAGCTTTGCCCCCCCCCCCCAGCTCTGCCCTTCTGCCACCGCAACCCCCACCACCACTAACCTCCTCCACTTCATAGCTGTTAAGCAGCACTGGGCAACTGAACTTAAGAAGAGCAGCAAAGGAGATGGCAAGTGAACACAGCCTGGTCCCAGCTGCAGCCCTCCCAGCATGAGGTAGACAGTTGCAGCCTAAGAGAAATGTCGACAGAACAGGGAAAGAAAGAAGGCAGCAACAAAAGGCAATGTCTGGGCCAGGAGCGCTGCGTTCCCTTTGGTATGTGGCCGTGTTTGGGGGGGGGTCAGTGTAAGAGATCCCTCCCGCCTCCCTCCTTCACTCCCTCCCTCTCTCCCAGTTTGCTCCGGGGATCTATGTTGCCAAGGCAGATGGTCAAATGCGAGTGTGGCCACTGGCTTGCAAGAGGGCCACAGTCTACCACAAGAACCTCACAGGAGTTGTGCCTTATTTCAGTCCTTTGCACCCCTCACAACAAAACAATAACAAGCCGGGAATCAAGTCTGCCCTCAAGTTCCTCTGGTGCTCGAGAGCTACCCCGTGTGTCAAGGAGGTTGGCAGTGTCCCTTGCTGGTTGAAGCCTGGATTTGACTGGGCTCGGGGGCTTCCAGCCTGAAGATCCCCGACTAGCCCAGAAGCTGCTGGAAGGAGGCACCAGGGAGGGGGCAGCATGATGGCTCCTTCCAGTCACTCAGGTGGGCGGGCACCACGTAACATCCTCCTGCTGCCCTGGGCACTAGTGGCGACTGGAGACCAGCCCTTTCACCTTGGACATCTTCTTGGTGGGCTGCCTCTGCTCCACATGTGGGGGGCACTCCCGCTCGGCCAGTTGCTGCTCCATTTCTTGAGCTGAGGAGGAGGCTGTGGCCTTGAGGGTCTTCTTTATGTTTGTGACCTGCAGTGAAGGAAGAGGTGGGGGTTGGGGGTAGACAGAAGGCTGTTGTTCCTTCATGAGAATGAGGCAAGACCCCTCCCGAAGCCCAGGATTGAACACAACAGGCAAACCAAGACCACTGGTGTCAGAAACCTGGCACAAACAGCGCCCTCATTCCTTTTCAGGAAGACCAGAGTATAGCAGGGTTGTTGTTTTTTAAACTACAATTCCCAGAATCCCCCCAAACAGCATGGCTAGTGACTATGTGGGCTAGGGGCTGAGTATAAGGAGCAACTCCCCCTTTGTACATCCACTAGCAACCAGTCAGCTTCCAGGCACAATTCAAAGTCCTATAAAGCCCTAAATTGCTTAGGTCAAGATTATTTGAAAGTCTGTGCATCTCCTCTTATCAGTCTGCTCAAGTTTTATGATCTTCAGGCAAGGGCTCTCTCTCCACCACCCTCACAGGCACATTTGGTGATGATGTTGGAGAGAAGCTTCCTGGTAGCTGCTCTTAAGATTCTGCAACTCCCTCCCAAGGGTAGTCCAGTTGGCTCCCTCTCTGCTCTGTTTTTGCCAAGAAACAAATAGCAATAGCACCTTCATTTCTATATCGCTTATCAGTGCCAAAGCACTCTCTAAGCAGTTTACAATGTGTTAGCTAATTGCCCCCAACAAGCTGGGTACTCATTTTACCGTCCTATGGAGGGCTAAGTCAACCTGGAGCCCTGCAGGATCGAACTCACAATGTTGCGGCTGCAGTATCGGCATTTTAACCACTGCGCCACCAGGGCTTTCCTATGCAAACAGGCCTTGAGCCTTTAACTGGTCAGGGCAGAAGACTGTGCAATGGGTCTGCTGCTTTTTAAATACGTAATATGTGCTATGGGTTACCCATTACTTGCAAATACCATGCAATCAAACCCATTTAAGAATTATTTTCCATGAAAAGCCAATACAGGAAGGGAAGACTATACAGCAGAGGAAGACAAATTCTTTCCCACCTGCCACCCCCTGCTCCAAACTTCCTTTCCACTAATGGTGGTAGGAAGTGGAGAGTTAATCACATTTTGCTTGCATGTATTTACATATAAAATGCTGTCAGTTCCTAAATAATTGAGAGGGGGGGAGCATAGGCTAGACACACGAATCCAGAGGCAAGGGGAGGATACTGTATGGAAAGTCTGAGAGGAATAAATTAAGAGGAATGAGAACCGTTCTGTTTTTATACCGGTTTCTGTTGATTCAACTACAAATTTAGTCAGTCAGGGCTAAAACCTCATAGTCATGCTGCCCTCTACAGGCCACGAGATTAAGAGGCGCACACCCAAGTAGCATTTTCTCACTTCAGGACCAATTTTTGAGGCAGGTTGAGTATCCCTTGTCCGGAAATCCAAAATATTCCAAAATCCAAAATATTAAAAAAATAAAAATTAAATTAAATAATTTAAAATATTGCATAAAATTCCCTTCAGGCTATGTGTATAAAGTGTATAACAATAAAGGAATTTCATGCTTAGACTTGGGTCCCATCTCCAAGGTATCTCATTATGTACATGCAAATATTCCAAAATCCAAAATACTTCTGGTCCCAAGCATTTTGGATAACGGATACTCAACCTGTACCAGTTATTTGACAGCCAAAGTAAGAACCCCACTGCAGGTTTTTCAGAGCCAATGAGACAAGATTTAGGGGATGTGAGTCAAGTGAACAAGGGAAGGTCTCAAAAGTATTTGCTCAGGTGTGTAAGAAAATCAGGGCTATTGTTCCCTTTTCACTGTATCAAAATCCCACTGGGCCTGAATACTTACCTCCATCTCTACCTGCTGCTGCGTTCGGTTGTGGTTTTCTTTGTATTGGTTGGCTCTAAGCACCTGCTGTTCAATTCCTAACAGAACTGTTTCACACCCATCACACCTGTAAACAAAGCACGTGTGCAGTCAATGTCAGAGAGATGGCATGAGTTGCAGAAACAGCAGTTGTGGGTCAACTGGGGAGTGGGGAAATCCTGAAATTGAGAAATGGGGGGATGGGCAGCCAGGGGGTCAGCTTACCATTCGTGAAGTGTTTTCACAATGTTGCTAATGTCCTTCCTTTGGATGTCCCGGCCGATGCAGAAATCCACTTCCAGCATCTGGTTCCGCTGATCCAGTTTCCCTTGGATGATGTCAGTGTAAACAGCTTCAATGATCAGATCTTCCAACTCCCGCAGGTTTCGCATGTCCAGGTCTTTCAATAACACTGAATAAGGAATGCACTGGGGAGAGGGGGGGAAGAAGTCCAGGGAAGATGTCAATGTGACGTGTTTGCCCTTGGCCTAAAGTGCTTTTTCATAGAATCATAGAGTTGGAAGAGACCCAAAGGGCCATCCAGTCCAACCCCGTCATGCAGGAATACACAATCAAATCATTCCCAACAGATGGCCATCCAGCCTATTTAAAAACCTCCAAAGAAGGAGACTCCACCACACTCTGAGGCAGTATATTCCACTTCCAAACAGCTTTTACTGTCAGAAAGGTCTTCCTAATGTTTAGGTGGAATCTCTTTTCCTGTAGTTTGAACCCATTGCTCCACGTCCTAGTCTCTGGAGCAGCAGAATACAAGCTTGCTCCATCCTCAGTTTGCTTCAAATATTTAAACATGGCTATCATGTCACTTCTTAATCTTCTCTTCTCCAGACTAAACGATGCAATTATGGACACTGCTGCTGTTCAATGGATGTATAGCAGCTTTCATTTCTAACAGGGACCAGTTAAAGCTTAGCTTCTCAAAGGGCAATTCAGCACTTCTAGCATTTACGAAGGTCAAGTTGTCTGCAGAATGAGTGCGTGAAGGTTTAAAATTCTGGGGTGGAAGCAGTGGTGGTAGAAACCACAGAGCGTCTTGCTTTCTAGGAAAGCAAAAGTGTCATCATCTCAGCCACCCATGTGGACTATTTTGGATTTTGGAATATTGTGGATTTCGGAATTCTAGACAAAGGAGACTTAACCTGTATTTTGTTTTAACTTATATTGTAAGCTGCTCTGGGTCTCATTTTGGGATAAAGGCAGGAAAGAAATCCAGTTAATTAAGGAATTCAAGGAGAAATGAGAAGGCAGCAACTGGAGCAAAGAGCTCCACTGGAGCACTGCTTCAGATAAAGCTGCAAAATTGAGTAGCAGGAGGATGAGGGGAAGGCAACAGTACTCACATGAAACACTTTTAATAAGAGCTTTAAACCAATCCAGACACTCAGGATCCTCCCCACCCCCACTGACCACTGGAATACAATGCAGGTTCCCCAAAGGCAGAAGACATTTCAAAGGAATACCCAAAGCTGAGGGAGACGAAGTATATCTCTCCAGATATTGGTGGACAGCAGTTCCCCAAAGTCTTAAGCCACGAAAGCCAATGGTGAGGAACGGTGTGACCTGCAGTCCAACAACATCTGGAGGGCCACAGTTTGCCCATCCCTGGCCTAAAGATTTGAAAGAAGGAATAAAAACATGCAGCAGGCGTTAGCTACACAGAACACAGCAACCACTGTTAGGGCTCATCATACATTGTACTGGGGAGGATGATCTAAGATGCAGCTCTTGTGGCTGCTCACAGAGACACTTGGAAGCAAAACGCTGCCCAAGAATCTTTGGGACACTTGAAGGTTGCAATGTTATTACTTGCTGGGCTGCAACCAACGTGAGACTGCAGTAAAAGCAATGATGGATTACCTGTTAAAGAGCACGTTCGTTCTTGCTTCATTTGGAACAACCTAACAGGATAGGGTCATTGTCCCATTTTGCAGACAGTTTTCTCCCAGCTAGTTCATGGCGGAAACAGGGAGTTACATTTTTGTAGATATGGCAGGGAACAAATAGCTCTGATCCAGAAAGGTACTCAGGCACACAAATTCCAAATCGCCAATCATTTTGCTTACCTACCTAATAATTAAAAAAATATATATCTAAAGGCACTAGTGTTTGATGCCCTAGAAGTCTCTTCTACAATATCTGGCTCTCCAAAGTGACAGGAAACAGCAGCATAAATTCTCTCACATTGACATATATGTGTGCAAGCTGGGAGGCTCTATATACTGGGAGTCTCCTTACAAAAACTGCTGATTTTTGTTAATAGGTGTTAATACTTTACCTTCATTCTGGAAGCTAAGCTGACAATAGTTAAGTGCTTCAGCTTGTTCTTTTGGGCCACCGTTAACTCTGGCAGGTTATTCTTGTTTGCTGTCCAAAAGAGTGAATTAAACAATACCTTCAAATGACAAGTCTTAAACTGAATTGCCCAACCTTATCTGTTCGATATTATTTGTTGGTTTCACACTTTTATAACCCACATTCTCTGCCAAATAAAAGAGGTCTTCCATTTTCCTGTAGACCTTTGCAATAGGAAAAGGCTGGGACTACTAGCAGAATGCCCTGCCCTGAAAGAAAGGGCATAAACTGTAATTTGCCTGGCTACATATATTTATAATCCAATAGGTAGGATAGAATGATGAGATGTGAACTCTCTTTAATGCTGCAAGTAGATGAAGGTACAGCTTTTTACCAGCATCCCCCAATTCCTCTTCAGATCTCTTTAACAGGGTATGGAACACTGAGTAGTATAACACTGGATGTAAATTACATACCTAAAAAAAAAAGCATACTGGTGCAGTTTGAACCATGAGCATTAAATACCCAGAATTTATGGATTTTGAACTGATACCCTATATAGTTTGTGAACTGTTTTCATTTCCTTTCTCTCAACAGTTCCTTTGTCATCCTCAGGATCAAACATTATGATCTCCACATGCAAAATAAAAACATTTTAACTACAAGACATCATTTTCCATTCTCGGCTGGAAAGGTTATTCTGAAGGGTTGCATTTAGAAATGGGATAAACTGCTTAAAGTTTCTACTGAGTATGTGAAAATTGGCACTGGCATATGTTTTCATAAAAGCTATCCCTTAAGAAGGAGCGCAGAGAAACAAAAGCAGGCAGGCAAGCAAACACATCAGAAAGAAAGAGTGAAACATATAGCAACAGAACGAGAAAGGGAAAGGAACTGTAGTAGTAACTGAACATCCAACTGCCACGGTGAAACTCCTATGCCTGGCTCCTCCTCCTTTGCCCTTTGGGAGACACGTGCAATCTTATGGGGATGGGAATATGAAACAACCAGCTGAACAGCTGATGAGCTGACTGCCAGCATTCAGTGAAAGAAGTGGGATGGGATGGAAGGCAATGGGAGTAGCAGGGAGAGAAATGCAGAAAACTGACTTTCCTGGACAGTAGGGATGGTAAGTTACCTCAGTGCAACATTATTTGCTGGTGGGGTTAGAAGCCATTCTAATGTAATTTTATTATTTTAGGTAAGTCTCATTGGGAATCCCTCAGGAACAAACCAAAGGGAAGGAAATCGAGCCAGCATTCACTGGGGATCAGTCTTGCTAAGCTCTCTCCTGTTTTAAAGATGAGCCTCATCCAAAAAGGAAGAGAAGTCTACTTGTAGAAACTAACCATGAAATCTTGTGATCTTTCAAGAACTAAGTACCTCAGGCAAGAAGACACTGGCAAGCGACACATTTAGAGACAAGAATGTCTCTCCCGCCCGATCCAGATTAAATAAACCTGGTGCCCAGAATTCAAGCAGCTTCTTACCTACATAATCCGGGTATGTTCCATAGGCAAAAAGATTCAGCAGCTGAAAATAAGCAGCATTAGGCCCATCAGCAAGCTGCAGACAAAGTAAGAAAAAGGGAGAGACCCATTGGAGTGCTATTGATTCACAGCTAATTGTGTTAAGACTACTACAGGGTTTATTAAATCACAGTATTACAGGCTTGCTAAAGTCAAGGAGACAGTGCTGGAGCTTCCACGTGCACAGCTGGTTCAGAGTCAGAGCTTTTTGCATTCCAGGTTCAGTGTACACTTTAAAAGAAGAAAAGCAGTGTGCTACCTTGCTCTGCATTTTATATATCCTTCTGGCACACAGACTGTGCCTGCTTTGCAGGCTGGAATCCATGTATTTACAGGACAGTATAACTATATTCCAACTCAATGCAGCTGTGCTAAACCTAATCCTGCCTTCCCCAAGATGGTGTCATCCAGGTGTTTTGAACTACAAGTCCCATCACCTCCATCCAGGATGGTCAGTGGTCAAGAATAATAGGAGTTGTAACCCAACAACTGGTGATGACAAGCTTGGGAAATATTGGTCTAATTTTACACACACACCCTGCCACTGCAGATGTGCCCAATGAGTTAATGAAGACAAGATAGGATGCCATAGTTCTCTCTTGTTCTGGCTTCAGGGAAACAGACACAAACTACACGTTTATATTTATGGGCCCAGAGACAGGCACAACAGCGTTTTACTGTCCATTTCCCTGGCTTTAAAATAATGCAACCATATCCTGAGCTCTCTGTTAGTATGTCACATGTAACATTCATATAACATTTTCAATTGTTTTGAGGACTTTACATGCATTCACTAGTTCAGCATCCCCAACTTGATGCCCTCCGCATGTTCTAGATTGCACATTCTGTCAGCCCCAGCCTGTTTGGCCAAGGTCAGGAAAGAAGGGACTTGTGGTCAAAGAAATCCGAAGAGCACATTCTGATCTAGCTGCAGCTCATACAGACCCATTAACTTAAGTCAGTATTATTGCATCTTACTGTATGTGGATGTACAGCAGCAGAGAGAGTGTGACTAGCTTAAAGCCACCCAGGGAGTCCATGGCAGAGCCCAGATTTAAAGCAGGGACTTCTGTGCTTCTGTCTTTATGTCAGCCCAGCTCTCATAAGGTGGGAGCCTGACAGTTCGAGTAGTTTATGCCCAATACATCTTGGAAACAGAGCCAGGAGACAACCTGAGCTTCCTTGGAAAACTGTCCACAATCCCTAGAGAAATTCAACCCCATTTTAAGAACCTGTTGTGCCCCCCGACTTAGCAGGTTAGCAAGGCAACTTTTGGAAGGAAGCAGCAACTTTCAGGCTTGATCTCCCCCAAAGGTATGCAGTCAGCAACCTTGTTTCACTTCATTTTATGGAGATCTAGGTATCTCCTCTTGGATGGGGGACTACATACTTTTCCCAACTGCACCCTCTGCTCAGAATTTTTAAATCTTTTTTTCCCTCAATGTTACTTCCACTGAATTGCCCCAATAATCCCAGGCAGTGTGTTGCATGGAGAATTTTTCCAGGTTTTGCCCCACTCCTGGACTGGCAACTTTTGATTTGCTACCTGGTTGAATAAAGGGTTTGCTATATTGAAAAAGGAGTGAGCTTTGATTTCTGCTGCTCCAGAGACTAGGGCACAGAGCAATGACCTCAAACTCCAGGAAAAGAGATTCCACCTAAAGACTGGGAAGAATGTCCTGATAGTAAAAGCTGTTCGGCAGTGGAATGTGCTGCCTGGGAAGGTGGTGGAGTCTCCTTCTTTGGAGGTTTTTAAACAGAGGCTGGATGGCCATCTGTTGGCAGTACTTTGACTGTGCATTCCTGCATGGCAAAATGGGGTTGGACTGGATGGCCCTTGTGGGGGGGTTTTCCAACTCTTTAATTCTATGATTCCTGGTTCTAAAACAGTTGGGAGAAGGAGGAATATGGAATTTTTTTCTCATAGGACTCTAGAGAATAAGTGGAGGTGTACATTTCAGTAGTAGTTGTAATAATAATAATAATAATAATAATAATAATAATAATACTCTCAATTTTTTCCAACTTTTTTTAGAGTGGGCACTTTCACCATTCGTAATCTTAACAAACAAAACAAAGTAATTATCTCTGTTGAATTTAGGCATAATATCATGGAGCTGTTTTCCTCATATAGTACTGTCAGAGAGAAGATTCTGCATTATGGACTAATTGCATGTGTGCAGCAGGGGTGGGTGCTGTTTATATATGGAAAATCTTGGCTGCACCTGTACCTGCCAGCAACCAATCCTCCCAAGCAGCATACGTTGCATGGAGGCTTTGCTCCACAGGGATTTGCTCCACAGGGATGTTGTTACATGAGCAGCGGTGGGCTCGCTAAGACCATGTGCTCACTTAGACCATGTGCTCACTTCATTTGCTTGCTGCATCCACCTTGTTTCCCAGAGAGGAGAGGAAAGGCTTCTGACAGAAGGACATCAGTGCGGTGTAGAAGCAGTAGTAGCTGCATTAAGACTAAAGATTGTTAATCTGCCCTAGGACAGCTGGTGTTTAAATACAGTGTCATCCCAAGAGCAAAGAACTAGACTTGCCAGAATTTTCTCTCTTCCACATAAACAAGTGAGCTGGGACATGACTTGAAGCACCTTCCAAAATCAGAAATTGCAATAACCATTTTGTCTACCTCTAAATGTCAATTCAGGAAGCTTCACATGCTACAGTACAATGTTGTTGTACAACTCATCATAGGCTAGAGATCTATGGAAAATGTGCCATTAGAAACTCAAGCATTAAGAATTTACAGCACTCCTAAGCAGAAGGTCCTGGCTATTTGGGCATCAAATCTGCCTATATTTCTGCCTGTTGGCACTGCTTTTGTGCCTTATTGGGCATGACCACAATACCATCTCATGGAACTGGCTTATGACACACTTTGCCAAAGAAGTTAGCTGCTACTGCACTTTAACCTTTATACTAGAGCAGTGCTTCTCAAAGCATGTGATGTGGGGGACCAGCAAGGTTTATTTTCCAAGGTGCCAGGAGCCAGCACCATATTTGTGTCCACTGACTCCAAATGTTTCTCTCTTTACTAGAAAGTTGCTGCAGACCAGCAGTCACTACCTTGTGGACTGGCACTGGTCCATGTACCACCACTTTGACTAGCACTGTATTGGAGCACACAAAGGCAGAAATACTGTATATAGCTGTCCCTTTATATTAGTTGGGGTTTGGTTCCAGGACCCCTGTGGATACCAAAATCCGTGAATACTCAAGTCCCATTATATGCAATGACACAGCAAAATGGTGTCCCTGATATAAGATGGCAAAATCAAGGTTTGCTTTTTAGATTATTATTTTTTAAAGAATATTTTCAAGCCATGAATACTTAAATCCATGGATACCAAATCCATTGCTGCAGAGGGACAATTGTACTTCAAATTCTGAGGAACCATAATCAGGTTTTCTGGTACCACTGCAGCACAGAAGGATACTGGGCACAGTTCTGGTCAATGCACTTTGAAAACAATACCACTGAGCTGAAAAAAAAAAGATGGAGGAGCTGCAACAAAGTCCCCTATGCAGAAAGATGACAATTCTGGAGTTCTTTTGCTTAGAAAAATGTTAGTAAGGAGGACATGATAAGAGTTCTACAAAAACTGATTAACTGATCTCCCCCTCTCCTGATACTAGCACCCAAGCCCATCCAATGAAGCAGGACAGTGACAGATTCATGACAGGGAAGTATTTCTTCACCCAGTACATAGTTAAAAGTATGGAATTTGCTTCCACAGGATGTAGTGATGGCCACCAACTTGGGTGGCTAAAAAAGTACATTATACAACTTAATGGAGGATAAAGCAATTAATAGATACAAGTTTTGCTGGCCGTTACTGGAGACAGACTCCAATACTAGTTCCCAAGGAAGACGAATGGAAGAGAGCTTCCTGTTGCAGGCTTCCTAAGACCTGTCCTGTTGCAAGCTTCCTATGACAACTGTTGGGTACTGTGGCAATGCAACACTGGACTAGACGGGTCTTCAGTTTGTGACAACAGGGTTCTTTAGAAGTTATTTTATTCTGTGCACCAGGATTCTTCCTGCTCAAGAACTACAGGTTATGATATGTTTAGTTACAGAACCATGGAAATGGAAGAAACCTCCAATATCATCCAATGGCTGGTGTTCCCTGAAGGAACACCATTCAGCCTCTGCTTAAACACCTCTAGTGAAGGAAAGAGTCCACCACCTACCAAGACAGCCTCTTCCACTATCACACAGCAGCTTATACTGTCTAGAAACCCCTCTATACAGTTAGCTAGAATCTAACCTCCAGCCCACAGAAGGATTTAAACCTCCAATCCACAGAAGGAACCAGAAATGAATCTGTTCCACTGTTCAGTGCTTCTCAGGGTATATGATGTGGGAGACTGCCATTTTTTTCCTCATGTACTAGGGACCAGTACAGTACTAGTACTCTATTTATGTCCACTGGTTTCAAATGTTTTTTTATTCCTTTCTTGGAAACTTTCTGCAGCTCAGCATCTGATGGCTCACAGACTGGCACCAGTCCACAGACCACCACTTTGAGTAGCACTGATCTGTGCAACAGCCCTTAAAGTATTTCCAGATGGCTATCATTTGAGCTTTTAATTATCTCTTTCCCAGGCCTTTCACATCTCTCACTGTGAACTTTGCTCTATGTCCCTTTCATAGCCAGCTGGGTCACAGCCTTCTTAGCAGCAGCACCAAGGCTATGGGAAGCCTTTTTTTCTGAGAAAGAACAGGAATCCTTAATTTGTCCTGAAGAGGAGAATCTTTGTTTTCCATTATGTCCAAGGGAAACCTGGCAGTGGGAAAGAGCCAGGCAGGGAGCAACTGAGACAACCCACTACACTCACCTCTTGTACGTTTGTTAATTCTAGCAGTTCTCCAAAGACATACACCCCGGGAGCTTCCAGCACTTGGTTGATTAGAGCAGTTAGTGCCGACCCAGTTGTGCCTTTGGCTAATAAAATAAACTGCTCAAGGAGATTACAGGATGGTTTCTGTTCCCCAGCCATTCTTGATCCGTTAACCTGTTAAAGAGAAAGAGTACATAACTGCTATGCAACACATTGTTCAGAAGTCACAAAGAAGTGTGGCAGGGAAGGCAAACGTTATGGTCTCAGCTTGTTTCTTGTTTAAGAAAATGAATGAAGGAGAAATGAGATGGCTATGGCTAGTTACACAAAAACAAAAATGTTCTCAACATTAAATGATAATTGAGTGCATACCTGTTGAAGAGGCCAAAGAAAGTGGCTTATTAAAAAAAAAACCAGAAACCAAAGAACATGGCTTATTCAAGATTACAGTTTACATTATTCTGGCAAGACATAAACTGCACCCTTGGGAGGCATATCACCACATCTAGGGAGCTATAATAACAAAGACAGAACTATAATGTATTGCTTTCTGAAATAAGCATATCTATTAAAAAACCAACATTATATTCAAATGGAGTTTCACACCCAGCCTCCCAAGCAGCCATGGCAACAGCAACCAGCCACCCCTGGCAATTAGAATACAAGGTTGTACTTAGGGTTAGCATAGTTGTAGATAACGATTCCAAGCATAAACAGCTCATCCTTGTATATTGGGGGTGTGGTGGGAGACAGGACCTCATAAAACTGGGCAATAATGCTTTGCCAGCAAAATCTCAGCTGAGAACAGCCTAGTTTGGTTAGGAGGAAATTATTGGGCAACAGAAATACCAAGAACCTATGCCCAGAAAAGATAGAGGTGTTCCATGTCAGCAGTGAGGTACAGACTCTAGAATAGGGATTCAATCTATGCCTATGCCAGCTATGCCTGTTCTAAAGTGATCAGACCTGGCTATGGTCAGTTCGGTAAGTATAACATATTCCACAGAGACTACTTTTGAAGAATCTTCAGCAGGATGAGTTGGCCCAGAAGACAACTGATGTTGGTGCCAATAGAACTGTGTTCCAATGACAGCTGCATTAATTACCAATAAGTTTCCAAGCACAATTCAAAGTGCTGGTGATTATCTTTAAGTTTTTAATGGCTTAGGCCAAGGATGAGTTAGAAAATACCTCTTTCCATATCATATTGTCTGGAGTCTAAAAATCAGAAGAGAGTGCTGAGTTTTAAGCTGCCCTGAGTGGTCAGCTTGCAATAACAAATAACCACTAGTAAATATTTGCTATATATTACAACAGAAAAAATGTAAAGCACACTCAGCCATTCTTTTTCTCTCCCTCTCCTTTTCCATTCTCAATCTCTCTCTCCACACACACTCTTCTTCCTCATCCCCTAAATTTTGTACCATGTAACCTGAATCACAGAGCTGGAAAGGACTACAAGGGCAATCTAGTCTAACTGCTTGCCATTTGGGAATACACAACTAAAGCATTCCTGAAAGATAGTCACCCAACCTCTTTTTAAAGACCACCAAAGAAGGAGAGTCCACCACTCCCTGAGGCAGTCTCTTCCACTATGGAACACATCTTGGAATCAAGATGTTCTTCCTAATGTTTATGTAGAATCTCTTTTCTTGTAATTTGAATCCAATGGTTTTTGCTCTAGTCTCTGGAGCAGCAGAAAACAAGCTTACTCCATCTTCAGAAGAAGGGACCTTGAGAATGTCACAAGCTTGCCATGCTTGTGACATTTTAGGGGTATCAATAAATGTAGTACAAAACCTTCCCTTTTGTTTCTTCAGTCACCAAGTGCAGTCATCTCTAGGTTTCCTTAAAAGTAACTGCCTGAGGGTAGTATTGTAACCCTATACTTAGAAGAATTCAAAGATATAGCCATGTCAGTTTGGAACATCAGTATACAAAAGGATCTTGTAGCACCTTTAAGACATATGGCTGCATCTACACTGTGGAAAGAATGCAGTTTGATACCAGTTTAACTGCCATGGCTCCATCCTACAAAATCCTTGGATTTGTAGTTTTGTGAGGCACCAGCACTTTTTTTCAGGGAAAGCTAAAGACCTTGCAAAACTACAAATCCCAGGATTCCATACGATGGAGCTAGAGCACTTAAAGTGGTGTCAAACTACATTATTTTACAGTGTAGATGCATGAGAGAAATTGTAGCAATAAGCTTTCTGAAGTCTATACTACAACTTACACTACAACTTCTTCCTCTCAGCCTCCAAGGTGCTACAAGATCCTTTGGGAAGTAATTCTCAGGGTGCATTTACATGGTAGAAATAATGCAGCTTGACACACTACTTTAAGTGCTGTAGCTCCTATGGACTCTTGGGGTTTATAGTTTTCCAAGGTCTTTAGCCTTCCCTGACAAAGTGCCTCACAAAACTACAAATCCCAGGATTTTGTATGATGGAGCCATGGCAGTTAAACTGGTATCAAACTGCATTATTTCTACCGTGTAGATGTTTTCCAAGCCTTCCAAGCCCTCTTTAGCCTTCTCTGCCAAAAAATGCTGGTGACTCACAAAACTATGGTTGCGCAAAACGAAATGAAATTCTGAAGTGTCCCTAAAAGCATCTAATGGATGGGCTGAGGAAGTTTTAAGTAATGTAGTTGAAGCACTCCCTTTCTCAACTGCACGTGCTCAAGACAAGGAGGGGGAGAAAAAGCTCTGGGGCAGTGTTCTTAACCTGGGATCCAAGGACCCCCAGGGGTCTGTGATGTCCTCACAGGGGGTTTGCAGAGGGTTGAAAGTTGCTTGGCCCACCTTCTCCTTACAGTGGAGCGACCACATGACAGGAGCCAAGGCAAAGGCTGACTGGCTAGGCCTGCGAATTGCCATTCAATCTGCTCCAACTACAAACTTGCAGGACAAAGCAGGAGAAAAGTCTTCCCACCCCTTCCAGTGTTTCTGAGAATGGTATAATTGTATTATTTAGCTATTATTATTAAGTATTGGTTGTTTTAAATCTTGAGTTAGTCTTGGGGGTCTGCGGCAACAAAAAATATTTAAAGGCGATCCCTTGCAAAGAAAAGGTTAAGAGCCACTGGTCTATATTATTCCAATAAAAATACTTTATTTCACTTTAACTGGAGTGCCCTCTACAGTTAGTACTAGTATACATAGGTGAAAAGATCCCCTAAGTTATTCTCCTCTCATATGTCTCCTGTCTGAGCTAATAATTCCCCCAAATATTACAGGAGATTTTAACATCATGGGTGGGGCTCCAACATACCCCCACACACACCTCTTAGGGTAACAATGGGACAATTTTTTCCCCTGCTGCTATTATTACTATTATTCGGTTTTAAAATCTTGAATTAAGTCTTGGGGGTCTACAGCAACAAAAAGTATTTAAAGGGGTTCCCTGGTAAAGAAAAGGTGAAGAGCCACTGCTCGGGGGCGGGGGGCGGGTAGCACACATGCTACACTTACCAATATAACCTTTTCAGATCTTGGTAAGTATTGCGGAAGGTCATTTCAATGAAGGTTAGTTTTCATTCTAATGAGCTTTGCCAATCTTAGTATGAGTTTGAATAAAAACTGCTAACAATATTATCTGCACTTACAAAAGTATTTCCGCAACAGTTTAAATTAAAAAAAAATGCTTTGGAAGATTAAGAAGTTGAAAAATTGGTGACTGGTGGAAAGATCTGGTGATGGGAAGTATTTTGGAGGGTAAAGAAGTATTTTGGAGGGTAAGTATTTTGGAGGGGAATGTGTGACGGTTAGAAGGAGATGAGAGTCAGGGTAGTAGAAGATCTGAAATTGCATTGGAGAGGTTGAAGGAGATTTGGGATGAGACTGGAGAAGGTGTAAGAAAGAGGTGTGTAAGCTGGGGATGAGATGGAGATTTAGTTTTTAAATATTGATTTGTATAAATTAAAAATAAATATGTAAAACAAGAAGAAGATGCGTATCATTTTAAGTCATATACATTTATTAATAAAAATAAGGGAGCCCTGTGGGACAGTGGTTAAATCATAGAATCATAGAGTTGGAAAAGACCACAAGGGCCATCCAGTCCAACCCCCTGCCCTGCAGGAATACACAATCCGAGCATTCCCGACAGATGGCCATCCAGCCTCTGTTTAAAAACCTTCAAAGAAGGAGACTCCACAACACTATGAGGCAGTGTATTCCATTTCCGAACAGCTCTTACTGTCAGTAAGTTCTCCCTAATGTTAGGTGGAACTCTTTTCCTGTCGTTTGAGTCCACTGCTCGATGTCTTAGGCTCTGGAGCAGCAGAAAACAAGCTTGCTCCATCCTTGTGGAACAACTGGCTATCCTAGACCTTCTGTTGGTACTGCAGCCACAATGTTGTGAGTTCGATCCTACAGGGCTCTAAGGTTGACTCAGTCTTCCATCCTTCCGTAGGTCAGTAAAACGAGCACCTAGCTTGTTGGGGGCAATTAGCTAACACACATCGGAAACTGCTTAGAATGTGCCTTGTGCGTTATAAAAGCGGTATAGATATGCAAGTGCTATTGCTAAATAATTTATAAGCAGCTCTGAGAGCCTTTGTGGCTGAAAAGTGGAGAATAAACACTTAAATAAATAAATAAAAATAAATAAATCTGCTGCAGCCTGTTAGCTTTGGTCCTGTCACCCCAGTGCGCCTCAAGGTCTGCCATTTTGAAGCTCTGGCTAATAATGCTGTCAAGTACAGTTGTCCCTCCACATTCGCGAACTTGACATTCGCGGTTTTGGTTATTCGCGGTTTTGGGAGGGCCCCCCCGGCCCCCCCCAAAACCGCGACATGGGGCCTCCAGAGGCCCCGTGAAAAGACCTGGAGGGAGCGGGGAGGCCCGGGGAGGCCTCCACGGGGTCCCCGGAGGCGCTCCGTAGGCCCCATGAAGGCCTGGGGAGGGGTGGGGAGGCCTTCGCGGGTCCCCCGGAGGCCCTCCGGAGGCCCCGCGAAGGCCTGGGGAGGGAGGGAGGGAGGGCCGGGGAGACCTCCGCGGGGCCTAGCAAGGCAGGGAGGGAGGGCTGGGGAGACCTCCGCGGGGCCTAGCAAGGCCCCGCGAAGGCCTGGGGAGGGGGGAGGGAGGGCCGGGGAGACCTCCGCGGGGCCTAGGAACGCCCCGCGAAGGCCTGGAGAGGGAGGGAGGGAGGGCCGGGGAGACCTCCGCGGGGCCTAGGAAGGCCCCGCGAAGGCCTGGAGAGGGAGGGAGGGCCGGAGAGACCTCCGCGGGGCCTAGGAAGGCCCCGCGAAGGCCTGGGGAGGGAGGGCTGGGGAGACCTGGCCTGGGGAGGGGGGGAGGGAGGGCTGGGGAGACCTCCGCGGGGCCTAGCAAGGCCCTGCGAAGGCCTGGAGAGGGAGGGAGGGAGGGCTGGGGAGACCACCGCGGGGCCTAGCAAGGCCCCGCGAAGGCCTGGAGAGGGAGGGAGGGAGGGCCGGGGAGACCTCCGCGGGGCCTAGGAAGGCCCCGCGAAGGCCTGGGGAGGGGGGGAGGGAGGGCTGGGGAGACCTGGCCTGGGGAGGGGGGAGGGAGGGCTGGGAAGACCTTCGCGGGGCCTAGCAAGGCCCCACGAAGGCCTGGGGAGGGAGGGCTGGGGAGACCTCCGCGGGGCCTAGGAACGCCCCGCGAAGGCCTGGAGAGGGAGGGAGGGAGGGCCGGGGAGACCTCCGCGGGGCCTAGGAAGGCCCCGCGAAGGCCTGGAGAGGGAGGGAGGGCCGGAGAGACCTCCGCGGGGCCTAGGAAGGCCCCGCGAAGGCCTGGGGAGGGAGGGCTGGGGAGACCTGGCCTGGGGAGGGGGGGAGGGAGGGCTGGGGAGACCTCCGCGGGGCCTAGCAAGGCCCTGCGAAGGCCTGGAGAGGGAGGGAGGGAGGGCTGGGGAGACCACCGCGGGGCCTAGCAAGGCCCCGCGAAGGCCTGGAGAGGGAGGGAGGGAGGGCCGGGGAGACCTCCGCGGGGCCTAGGAAGGCCCCGCGAAGGCCTGGGGAGGGGGGGAGGGAGGGCTGGGGAGACCTGGCCTGGGGAGGGGGGAGGGAGGGCTGGGAAGACCTTCGCGGGGCCTAGCAAGGCCCCACGAAGGCCTGGGGAGGGAGGGCTGGGGAGACCTCCGCGGGGCCTAGGAAGGCCCCGCGAAGGCCTGGAGAGGGAGGGAGGGAGGGCTGGGGAGACCTCCGCGGGGCCTAGCAAGGCCCCGCGAAGGCCTGGAGAGGGAGGGAGGGAGGGCAGGGGAGACCTCCGCGGGGCCTAGCAAGGCCCCGCGAAGGCCTGGAGAGGGAGGGAGGGAGGGCCAGGGAGACCTCCGCAGGGCCTAGGAAGGCCCCGCGAAGGCCTGGAGAGGGGGGAGGGAGGGCCAGGGAGACCTCCGCAGGGCCTAGGAAGGCCCCGCGAAGGCCTGGAGAGGGGGGGAGGGAGGGCTGGGGAGACCTCCGCGGGGCCTAGGAAGGCCCCGTGAAGGCCTGAAGAGGGAGGGAGGGAGGGCTGGGGAGACCTCCGCGGGGCCTAGGAAGGCCCCGCGAAGGCCTGGAGAGGGAGGGAGGGCCGGGGAGACCTCCGCAGGGCCTAGGAAGGCCCCGCAAAGGCCTGGGGAGGGGGGAGGGAGGGCCAGGGTGACCTCCGCAGGGCCTAGGAAGGCCCCGCGAAGGCCTGTGGAGGGGGGGAGGGAGGGCTGGGGAGACCTCCGCGGGGCCTAGCAAGGCCCTGCGAAGGCCTGGAGAGGGAGGGAGGGAGGGCTGGGGAGACCTCCGCGGGGCCTAGCAAGGCCCCGCGAAGGCCTGGAGAGGGAGGGAGGGAGGGAGGGCCAGGGAGACCTCCGCGGGGCCTAGGAAGGCCCCGCGAAGGCCTGGGGAGGGGGGGCCAGGGAGACCTCCGCGGGGCCTAGGAAGGCCCCGCAAAGGCCTGGAGAGGGAGGGAGGGAGGGCTGGGGAGACCTCCACGGGGCCTAGCAAGGCCCCGCGAAGGCCTGGGGAGGGGGGGAAGGAGGGCCGGGGAGACCTCCGCGGGGCCTAGCAAGGCCCCGCGAAGGCCTGGGGAGGGAGGGAGGGAGGGCCGGGGAGACCTCCGCAGGGCCTAGGAAGGCCCCGCGAAGGCCTGGGGAGGGGGGAGGGAGGGCCTGGGAGACCTCCGCGGGGCCTAGGAAGGCCCCGCAAAGGCCTGGAGAGGGAGGGAGGGAGGGCTGGGGAGACCTCCGCGGGGCCTAGCAAGGCCCCGCGAAGGCCTGGAGAGGGAGGGAGGGAGGGCCAGGGAGACCTCCGCGGGGCCTAGGAAGGCCCCGCGAAGGCCTGGGGAGGGGGGAGGGAGGGCCAGGGAGACCTCCGCGGGGCCTAGGAAGGCCCCGCAAAGGCCTGGAGAGGGAGGGAGGGAGGGCCGGGGAGACCTCCGCGGGGCCTAGGAAGGCCCCGCGAAGGCCTGGGGAGGGAGGGAGGGAGGGCCAGGGAGACCTCCGCAGGGCCTAGGAAGGCCCCACGAAGGCCTGGGGAGGGGGGAGGGAGGGCCAGGGAGACCTCCGCGGGGCCTAGGAAGGCCCCGCAAAGGCCTGGAGAGGGAGGGAGGGCTGGGGAGACCTCCGCGGGGCCTAGCAAGGCCCTGCGAAGGCCTGGAGAGGGAGGGAGGGAGGGCTGGGGAGACCTCCGCGGGGCCTAGCAAGGCCCCGCGAAGGCCTGGAGAGGGAGGGAGGGAGGGCTGGGGAGACCTCCGCGGGGCCTAGCAAGGCCCCGCGAAGGCCTGGAGAGGGAGGGAGGGAGGGAGGGCCAGGGAGACCTCCGCGGGGCCTAGGAAGGCCCCGCGAAGGCCTGGGGAGGGGGGGCCAGGGAGACCTCCGCGGGGCCTAGGAAGGCCCCGCAAAGGCCTGGAGAGGGAGGGAGGGAGGGCTGGGGAGACCTCCACGGGGCCTAGCAAGGCCCCGCGAAGGCCTGGGGAGGGGGGGAAGGAGGGCCGGGGAGACCTCCGCGGGGCCTAGCAAGGCCCCGCGAAGGCCTGGGGAGGGAGGGAGGGAGGGCCGGGGAGACCTCCGCAGGGCCTAGGAAGGCCCCGCGAAGGCCTGGGGAGGGGGGAGGGAGGGCCTGGGAGACCTCCGCGGGGCCTAGGAAGGCCCCGCAAAGGCCTGGAGAGGGAGGGAGGGAGGGCTGGGGAGACCTCCGCGGGGCCTAGCAAGGCCCCGCGAAGGCCTGGAGAGGGAGGGAGGGAGGGCCAGGGAGACCTCCGCGGGGCCTAGGAAGGCCCCGCGAAGGCCTGGGGAGGGGGGAGGGAGGGCCAGGGAGACCTCCGCGGGGCCTAGGAAGGCCCCGCAAAGGCCTGGAGAGGGAGGGAGGGAGGGCCGGGGAGACCTCCGCGGGGCCTAGGAAGGCCCCGCGAAGGCCTGGGGAGGGAGGGAGGGAGGGCCAGGGAGACCTCCGCAGGGCCTAGGAAGGCCCCACGAAGGCCTGGGGAGGGGGGAGGGAGGGCCAGGGAGACCTCCGCGGGGCCTAGGAAGGCCCCGCAAAGGCCTGGAGAGGGAGGGAGGGCTGGGGAGACCTCCGCGGGGCCTAGCAAGGCCCCGCAAAGGCCTGGGGAGGGGGGGAAGGAGGGCCGGGGAGACCTCCGCGGGGCCTAGCAAGGCCCCGCGAAGGCCTGGGGAGGGAGGGAGGGAGGGCCGGGGAGACCTCCGCAGGGCCTAGGAAGGCCCCGCGAAGGCCTGGGGAGGGGGGAGGGAGGGCCAGGGAGACCTCCGCGGGGCCTAGGAAGGCCCCGCAAAGGCCTGGAGAGGGAGGGAGGGAGGGCTGGGGAGACCTCCGCGGGGCCTAGCAAGGCTGAGCGAAGGCCTGGGGAGGGGGGGAAGGAGGGCCGGGGAGACCTCCGCAGGGCCTAGGAAGGCCCCGCGAAGGCCTGGGGAGGGAGGGAGGGAGGGCCAGGGAGACCTCCGCAGGGCCTAGGAAGGCCCCGCGAAGGCCTGGGGAGGGGGGAGGGAGGGCCAGGGAGACCTCCGCGGGGCCTAGGAAGGCCCCGCAAAGGCCTGGAGAGGGAGGGAGGGAGGGCTGGGGAGACCTCCGCGGGGCCTAGCAAGGCCCAGCGAAGGCCTGGGGAGGGGGGGAAGGAGGGCCGGGGAGACCTCCGCGGGGCCTAGCAAGGCCCCGCGAAGGCCTGGGGAGGGAGGGAGGGAGGGCCGGGGAGACCTCCGCAGGGCCTAGGAAGGCCCCGCGAAGGCCTGGGGAGGGGGGAGGGAGGGCCAGGGAGACCTCCGCGGGGCCTAGGAAGGCCCCGCAAAGGCCTGGAGATGGAGGGAGGGAGGGCTGGGGAGACCTCCGCGGGGCCTAGCAAGGCCCCGCGAAGGCCTGGGGAGGGGGGGAAGGAGGGCCGGGGAGACCTCCGCGGGGCCTAGGAAGGCCCCGCAAAGGCCTGGGGAGGGAGGGCCGGGGAGACCTCCACGGGGCCTAGCAAGGCCCAGCGAAGGCCTGGGGAGGGAGGGGGGAGGGGAGTCGTTATTCGCTGATTTTTCACATTCGCGGGGGTCCGCGGAACGGAACCCCCGCGAATGTGAAGGGACGACTGTACCTGGCTTGTGGGGTCAATTAGCTAACACACATTGCAGGCCGCTTGGAGAGTGCCTAGTGCACTATAAAAAGCGGAGTAGAGCTATTGCTAAACAATTTATAAGCTGCTCTGAGAGCCTTTGTGGCTTAAGAGCCAGAATTTAAATACTGTAATAAAATAAGTAAACATTTTTAAAAACTGTAAAAATAAAATAAATGATAAAACTGCTCTGATAATAAAATTAATATAATAAAAGCAGCCTTGAGTCCTGTCTTGGGAGAAAGGCAGGGTATAAATCTAATTTTAAGAAACACTTTAATCATTTCAGGTGCAAAAAGAATACAGTTGTCCCTTCATATTTGCTGGGGTTTGGTTCCAGGGCCCTTCGTGGATACCAAAATCCGTGAATACTCAAGTCCCATTATATGCAATGGCATAGCAAAATGGTGTTCCTTATATAAGATGGCAGAATCAAGGTTTGCTTTTTGGATTATTATTTTTTAAAGAATATTTCCAAGCCGTGAATACGTAAATCCGTGGATACCAAATCCGTGGATACGGAGGGACAACTTGTAATTAAAAAAACGCTTCAATCATTTCAGGTGCGAAAAGAATAAAAGTAAACCCAAACCATTATACAAATAAGCAGATGGAAGAATAGATGTGAATAAGGCATTATTACTTTATTTTTATTTTATTTTATTTTATGAAGCCTTTAAAGGAGCCAGGCGCCTCGATGTTTTCGTTGTTATGGAAGGAAGAAAAGAAAAGGAAGGAAGGAAGGAAGGAAGGAAGGAAGGGGGGAATCGATGGCGGCGAATCCAGTAATTCTGAATTGAGCCCCTTCCTCCATTCCCGCCCGCCCGACCACCGACCCACAGGGGAGACAGGCGGCCTTCTCCCCACACACCTCCTCCTCCTCCTCCCCCAGCAGCCCTTACCCGATAGTTGCCGGGCTCGCTTTCCTTCTTCTTCTGCTTCTTCCTCCTCCTCCTCCGCCCGCGCCGCGCCTCAGGCCGCCATGACAGCGACAGGCGGTGGCGGTGGCAACGACGCCGGCAGCCGAAGCGCCGCTCGCCCTGGCGCGCATGCGTGTGGGTGTCCCGCCGTCCGTCCTCCGGGTCTGGTCCGGCCGGAAACGGCTTCCCCGCGCGTGAGGGTTCCGTTGGAGGAGAAGCTTGGCTACAGACTGTACGGGCTCGCTTTGGGCAAAGAGAACGGGCATAAATGGCGCGTGTCTGTCTGTCTCTCTCTGTATATATAAAATATCTTTTAAAGCTCCAGAATGTCCATTTAAAGCTGTAGAGATATATATACCGGTATATATATGTCCGTGTGTGTGTGTGTGTGTGAGAGAGAGAGAATCTCTTTTAAATCTCCAGAATGTCCATTTAAAGCTGTAGAAATATATATATGTGTGTGTGTGAGAGAGAGAGAGAGAGTGAGTGAGAGAGAGAGAATCTCTTTTAAAGTTCCAGAATGTCCATATGAAGCTGTGGAAATATATATACTGGTACATATATATGTATATATATATGTGTGTGTGAGAGAGAGAGAGAGAGAGAATCTCTTTTAAAGCTCCAGGATGTCCATTTAAAGCTGTTGAAATGTGTGTGTGTGTGTGTGAGAGAGAGAGAGAGAGAGAGAGAAATCTCTTTTAAAGCTCCAGAATGTCCATTTAAGGCTGTAGAAATGTGTGTGTGTGTGTGAGAGAGAGAGAGAGAGTGAGTGACAATCTCTTTTAAAACTCCAGAATGTCAATTTAAAGCTGTAGAAATATATATACCGGTATATATATATATATATGTGTGTGTGTGTGTGTGTGAGAGAGAGAGAATCTCTTTTAAAGGTCCAGAATGTCCATTAAGGCTGTAGAAATGTGTGTGTGTGTGATAATCTCTTTTAAAGCTCCACGATGTCCATTTAAAGCTGTAGAAATATATGTGTGTGTGTGTGTGAGAGAATCTCTTTTAAAGCTCCAGAATGTCCATTTAAAGCTGTAGAAATGTGTGTGTGTGTGAGAGAGAGAATCTCTTCTAAAGCTCCAGAATGTCCATTTGAAGCCATAGAAATGGATATATTTAAATATATATATTTAGCTTTGCTACAGGCTATCTCATTTTAATTATTAAAAAAAGTTTTATTGACATCATGTTTAGTGTACAATCATTCTTTCCTTCCCTATAGCACAATTTGCAAATTTTACAGTGAGATATGTACCAAATCATCACTACGTTTGAGAGACAATATGAGTAACAGTAACATGAAATTGAACAATACAAATGGGGAAAAACACAACTAAACAACATGAAATAAACAATGAATGTGCTACTGATTAAGGCAGGAAAACAGGTTCAGACAGACGTTGGTGTCCGAAGCAAAAAAAAGACGCTCATGAAATGGTGGGATTGCTGCTGATTACATTTTTCCTTTGGGTGCTGTGATGCATTGCGGGGAGAGATCCTGTACGCTGGAGTTAATACTGTATATTCAATTGCGGTGGGGGGGGCATTTTTCAGTAAAGATAGCTACAGGCTATCTTTGATAGAATTTTTTTCCCTACAGCTTTAAATTGACATTCTGGACCTTTAAAAGAGACCATCATACTACATTGTTTTCCCCACCATTGTTTAATTGTTTATTTTGATTCAATTTTGTTACAATAAACCATAGGAAAAAAATTACAAACTGTAAATGTTATGGAATGCTGCTTCAAGTTGTCAAATGTATGTCTTCTATGGAGTCTATGGGGAGGTTGTGGTGTCTGTAGACTATGAAAGAACATTGTTCCAAAAGGTCAAATGATGGGTGATGATTTTGACTAATAGTTAAGGGGGTGGGTGGGATTGAGGGTCCAGGATGTATAGTTTAATTGTTGTAAGCCACCCCAATTGTGTTTCATAGAGGGGCGGGATATAAATAAATTTTATTATTATATTATTATTAGTTGAGATGCAGACCACAAACAACTTGGGGAGTTGTATAACTTATAATGGACATTATAGAAGTCTTTTTGAGGATTTATTGTTAGATATTTTATTGAGTAAGGATCTATATCATAGGAGGTTTTTTTGGGGGGGGATGATTTACTGTCAGATACTTTATTGTGTATGGACCTACATTATAGGAGGGCTGTTTTTTTTTGTTTGTTTGTTTGTTTTTGGAGGGTTTACTGTCAGATCATTGATTGTGTATGGACCTACATTATAGTAGGGTTTTTTTTCCAGGATTTACTTTTAGATGCTTTATTGTATATATGGTCTTATAATTGGTATCATAATTTCTTTCATATTGCTATTTTCAGGTTACTTCCATTGCTGTGTTCTCATATATTTCATATTTACACATTGATACAATTATAGCCTTGAGCTTTAGCCCACATTATTATGTTTTTGTTCCATCTGAGATTCCTTTCCCCTCCTGGGTGATGCTTTTGAAGAAGTAGCTGCATTAGTCTGTTCCAGCATGAAAAGGAGGGGTGTGGGAAGAAATGTGGCCACACCTTTAAGACTAACTGGCTTTTATTGTTGCATGGGTTTTTTGTGGATATAAACCCATTTCTTGGATCCTGTACCAAGTGGTATTAAGGCCTCAGCTGTATAGCATGCATATTTACACAGTTGTGGGAGTGAATGTAATAGGCTCCAGAAAGATGCAAATCATGACCCCTTGCCCTAAATTTTCCAAGGGCTATTACAGGTCTTTCAGATCTTTACAGTGACCAGTTAGTGCTGATGTGTGAAAGCAGTAAATCTGCTTAGGAAAAGTCAGTTTCCCTGGGTTCAACACACTGAGGATTTCTTTTGTTATATGGGCAGTAGCAAGGGCCCTTGTATTAATCTATGTGGTTTGCCTTGAAGCCATTGACTTTGTTCATACCTCTGCTAATGGACTGAAATTTGTGAATATAATTCAGTTCAGCTATTTCTCTTTCTAGTCTTCCTTTGTCATTTCCTTTGTGGAAGGACCGCAACCCATAAATCCCTTATGGTGTATCCAGGGAGGTTGAAATGTTCTGCAACTGGTTTTTCGTTATTGCTATTTCTAACGTCAGATTTGTGTCCATTAATCCTCTTGCATAGAGACTGTCCTGTTTGTCCAATGTAGAGTGTAGAGGGGCATTGCTGGGATAGGATGGCATATATCACATTGGAAAAAGATCAAGTAAATGCACTTCTGATGTTGTGAGTGGTGTTATTGGCCCCTGTAATATTGCTCCCAGAGTAGATATTGGGACAGAGTTGGCATCCAGGATTGTGGCAGGGCCTTGTCCCTGTATTACCATTCACTCAGGCTCGGCCAAATTGATCGTCAACAATGGTCCACCCTGGCCTCACATCGGGAGGCATGGAGACACACTATTCACAATGCTGCAGCCTTATTTGAGAACTCAGGCCAAACAAATCTTGAAGAGAAACGACAACGCAGAAAGAATAACAACCCGGAAACATCACTCAAGGAGACCTTCTGCTGTGCTTTCTGCAACCGGACTTGTTTATCTCAGATTTGCCTTATTAGTCATCAGCGTGCTTGCAGAAAGCATGGGATGAGTCCTTCCTGAATCTTCGTTTGCAAAGAAAAGCCAAAGAGATGTTTCCTATTGTAAGTGAGTAGTTGTTTAAGATTAGTAGGTTGTCTGTAGACCAATAAAGGCCTGCCTCCCAGAGCATGTGAGAGGGCTGTGTAATTCTCCAGAACTAGTTGTAGCTTGTTGATGATGCATTTGAGTTGTCTCATCTGGGAGTTGTAGGTGACTACTGGGGGTATTCTGTCATTTTGTGTTTTTGGTCTGTCTTGTGGTAAATGGTTCCTGGGTATTAATCTTGCCTTGTCAATTCACCTCCTTAGGTGAGCATTGTAGTTTGAGAAATGCCTGTTGTAAATCTAAGAGTTTTGAGTCTCTGTTTTGTGGATCTAAGCAGATTCAGTTGTATCAGAGGGCTTGACTATAAACAATAGTTTTGGTATGTGTTGTGGGTGGAAACTGGAGACATGTAAGTATGTGAAGTGATCAGTGGGGTTTTGATACAGCATGATGCTTAGAAGTCTATTGTGCAGTTGCACAGTGGTGTCAAGAAAGTGAATTTGTTGTGTGGATTGTTCCGGGTTCAGGTTGATTGGTAAAATGGAGGTTGCTGATAACCTGGTGGAACTGCTCAAGTGATTGCTTTCCATGTGGCCAAATCACCAAGATTTCTACCAGAAACTGTAAGTAGATGAGAAGTTTTTGCGTGCACATGCTGAGGAAGCATTGTTCCAGGTCAGCCATGAAGATATTTGCATACTGTAGTGCCACACGGTGCCCATGGCAGTGCCACTGACTTGGAGGTATATATTATTCTCAAAAGTGAAGTAGTTACGAGTAAGGGGGCGAAGGCAGAGGAGAGGGGCAAATGTACTGGTACACGCTTTGCCTCACACACACACACCCAATCTCCTGTGTCTTCACTCCCTTTGCGAAGGGAGCAAAGAGGCAGGAGATCAGGTGGCGGGTGAGGCAAACCGTATACTCTGCATATAAGACAACCCCCGACTTTTTGGGATATTTTCCAGGGTTCAAAAGTCATCTTATACGCCGGAATATACATACTTTTAAGCTGTTAGGCGTGCTTTCAGCCTCTTTCCATGAAAACAGGAAGACAAGCTGAAGCTCTTCATTCTGAGGAATTTAGGAACCATCTAACCATACACCAAATAATCTAACTACTGTATTCATAGAGAAAGTAATCCTACACATACCTGACCCACAGTATCCCATTTCAAAACAAGGTCCCCTGGTGTTGCTTGTATGCCAACTCTTTTTCTTTTTTAAAAAATCAAACCCTCAAATTGGAAATGGAGAGTCTTACTATCACATATTGGGTCAACATTTTCATTTAACCTGTCAAACACAAACCCAAGACCCCTTTGTTGGACAGCTATGCCACCTGTATATGTGGATGTTAGATTTCCCCACCACTGTGCACCATACCTGCCTACCTCATTGCTCACCATGGACAAGTTTAAAAGCACCAGTCTATATAACAGATCTGTAGAGAACTCCATTGTTTATACAGGCATATCTCAGTTAACAAAGGGCTTGTCTAACTATTAAAACTCCGGAATCCCCCTGCGAATTCCCCTGCCTCTGTGGCCATCAGGCCACATAACATACATCCTTTCCCTCGAATCTGGAGCAATCAGGCCACATGACACATGGCCCAGTTTCGGGGCATTTTGGGGTATTTTACCTTGATGCGAAGTTTTTAGGATTCGGGGTTTTCTCTGCACTTTTGTCCACCGCCATTTTAACGCTCAGGAAGCAAATCCCTGGCCAAAGGGAAAGGTTTTTTCCCATACTCTGGCTTGGCAGCGCTGCCTCCACCCCTGCTGCCGCTCACCTGTCTTAAGGAAGAGGCATTTGAAGCAAGCAACAGGCCCAGGGACAGGGAGAAAACCTCTCCCTTTGGCCTCGAACTTGCCTCCTGAGCTTTAAAATGGTTGTGGCAGCAGCAATGGATTTAAATCCACAGGGACAGTGAAGACAAGTACCCGACATCCCTGCAGAGAATCAAAACTGCTCAGGGCGAATGTGGGGGCACGAAGGGCAAGACTATTTGGACTCTTCACTCAACATGTAGACCAGCCCAAAACCTTTGACAAAGAAGCTCCTTTTTACAGAGGGCTTGTCTATATGAGGGGGAAAGTGTGGATTGATAGGCACTAACACCAACTTGAAGCAGCTTCAATTTGTCTTAATGTGTTTTGGTGTTTGTTTTTGCAAGATCGCAGGCATGCGAAGCTATCTGCTTTCACTGTTCCAACGAGCACGCCTGCAAATCAAGATGGCGGGCGTGAGTGAATTACTCTCATTTTTATTCTTAACAGTTGCTGCTGGCAAACAGTATTTTTTAAAAGCATATCTAAGGTGTGAAGGTGTGATATTCTGCCTAAATAAATACAAAAAAAGAAAAAAAAAAGGCTGTTTTCCTTGCCTTGCTAGCAAGCTCTGCCCGCTGTGCATGTCCGATCAATCAGCTTTCTATTTCTGCTCTCATCAGAAATGCAAATGAATGCAAATCAATTGTCCCAACAAGTAGGAATGCGCATTCCCCGCGGAACATTTTAAAAATTATGGAGAAAACCACAAAGGCTTTTCCTGCAGAGCTTTTGGTGGATTTGGCCCCTCTCCTTACTAATATGACTGATTGATGTGGGATAGCATTTAGACAAATCATATTCTCCTCAAATTCTTTGATGAGTTTTTTTGCCATTTAGACAACCTCAAAGTTGTTTCTGCCAGTTCCTGTTTTCCCTCTTTGTCCTCTGTCTAGCTGGAAGTTTTTTTTAATCACCATCATCATAAGGGGTGCTGGTGAACGAAGGCTGGAGAAGCACAGATTTTTTCAGTACCGAGTTACAGCACCATGTCTGTACTAAACAGTACAAAGAAATTCAAGCTGGCAAAGAACAGGATTCTACACTAGTGGATTCTACTGTAGTGGGTGTGCCTGTCTACAATAGGCAAGGTAAACAGCAGCTACCTCCAGAATCACTTACTGAGCCTGTGTGAACAGCAAAACAGGAGAGGGGCAGCAGATAAGCCTGCCGTATCTGCTACTCCCAGCATGTTTTTAAAAAGCATAGGTCTACAGTATATGTATCTTTGTCCACCAACTTGAAAATTGTAAGAATTTTGAAGGCTGGTAAAAGAAGATAAATCATCCCTGGATGCATTTTGGAAGAAAACTTCAAGTGTCTTTAGAAAGCTTTAAAAAAAAGAAAAGACCACTACTGCAAGGCTTATCTGGTTGTTTCATTTCATATCTGCATATTCTTAATTTTGTAGTAAAAGTTTGCTGAAAATTGTTGACCTGCTCTATTTTTTTGTTGTTTATTTATTTGTTTTGTGGTTTGGGAACCTATCCCTATTACTTTCATGTTATTTCTACCTCTGGCATCAAATTTTCTCTTAAGTTGTGATGCCCGGAAACACATCTTCTTCATTAAATGATGTATACTTGTAGACAGAATATCAGTGTTTTGCCACTTTTTCTTCAGTCTAACCGGGATGTTATGTTGCTTTACAGGGATTTTTAATTTCAAAGTTCAGCATCTCTGCCAATTATCAACAAGGCCAGATTATCTGTAGTTCAATTGATTCAGTAGCTCCAGGCCCCTCCCTAGCTAGGCATTCAGTACTGAAAGGACAAGGTGGTGCTTTCTCTCCTTTCCCAGTCCTTTTCTGAAAATCCCAAGCCTTCTGTTAGCATCTTTTTTGTGTGTGTTACTTGAATAAATTAGTAAAACTGTATTGTATCAGGCTGTTAGTCTGATTGAGGTTGCAGAACTGAAAATGGGTTCATATATGAAGATTTTCCTATTGCACACTATTATATTTAATTCTATGCTACCACTCCTTGAATAACTGCTATATGTATACAAAGGAGTCCCTATCTTGGGAACCACCCACAGAGGTTATCAATAAAAAGCCTATGAGATTCAGGACTTCTCAGGTAACCAAGTAAGATACATCTTGCTCGAGAAAATATTTATTTATTTATTTATTTATACACCACTCTTCAGCCACAAGGCTATCAGAGCGGCTTACAAATTGTTTTAAGCAATAACAATTTACACGCCTACACTGCATTAAGCATGAGTGCTTCTCAACCATTGGTGTCAGGAGCACATAGCAACTGATTATCAGTCTTTCAGAGATTAAATTCAGAACATATCTGCTTCGTGACAGCTCCTCTGAGCTCCTGAAAGCTACCTGCTGTTAGAGGCCTGTTAATGCAGTGAATACACAAAAAATACTAGGAGGTCAGATCTATTCTCTAGATAAGAAATAAAATCCTGAATACTAAGTAGCCTAAATTTCAGTGTCACTCAATTTAAATTCTGTCTGATCATTTGTTTTTGTGTGCATGGGGAATTTATTATTGGAGGCTGAGCAATTTATTTTTATTTATTTATTTTATTTATTTAGGTATTTATATCTTAGTCTTCAGCCACAAAGGCTCTCAGAGCGGCTTTACACATCTACACCGCATTAAGTAGTTTCCAATGTGTGTTAGCTAATTGCCCCCACAAACCGGGTACAGTTCATACCCTCTGACTCTCCCAATTTGGCAGGGTCAGCCTCAAGTAATCTTCCGTTGTCCTACTTTTTCACCAGCTTTTAAAATATCCCAGTTTCTCTCTCTTCCTCACACTTTCGCCTTTTATCCTTGGCTTACTTCAGTTGCTGCAAACTGTATTCAAAATGTGAAAGTAGTTTGCACTCAATTAACTCAGCTGGGAGAAGAGGAGAAGGCAGAACCTTGCATTCCCAATTGACTCAGGCAAAAGCAAACAACTGCAGGCTCTCATAGCTTGTGTGTTCTTCCTCATTAAGAACTTCTGCCACCCTGACCACACTCTGATGTTGCTTGGCCACATGTTTCCTGGTATTCATCTGAGAAATGTTGGAGGGTATGGCAGCTGCTATCCAGCACCACATTTCACAAGTTTCTGTCCTCTTACCCTACTGAGGAATACCCAAAAGCAACTATACAACATAATAAAGGAATTTCATACAGATGTGCAAAACCAGAGCTATATTTTAAAAAAGGGCTGAGCAATATTCATCTCCATCAGTTGCATGTGGGCCCCCCTGCCCATTTTTGCACCTGAAATTTAGGATAGTGGATTCCCCAAGGCTGTTGGCAATCTTTTTCAAATCTCAACCTCGTAGTCATCACATATGACAAGGATATATGTGAACTCATGGGACTTCTCATCCAACCCCAGGCTGCCTCTGCTATTATCTGTGGTCAGATAATAACAAAGACAGCTTGATCAGTGATCAGAGATAAAAAAGCTATTTAAAGCCCAGGAAATTAAGCTGTCCTTTGCAGTCCAGAAAGGTCTTACATGGAACTGAGATACGTTTTGCAGCCTAAGAAGTTGCTGCATAGAACTGAGCTGTGTTTTGCAGCACAGGTAGCTAGCTGCTGGCTGAGGCTTCCTCCTGAGAGAGTTGGGGAGTTGGAGCAGAGTTGTGAGAGTTGGAGCAGGGTTGTGCTTTGCATAGCTGAAAGTTGTTTTCCATTGGAGTTCATTCTGAATAAAACATGCACAGATGTTCAGCTATGCTTGGTAGGGAAATATTCAAATTGGTAATAATTCATATTATTATGGTAATAATAATTAGATCAACAGGGCCATCCAGTCCAACCCCTGCCCTGCAGGAATACACAATCAAATTGTTCCCGACAGATGGCCATCCAGCCTCTGTTTAAAACCTCCAAAGAAGGAGAACTCCATCACACTCCGAGGCAGTGAATTCCACTGCTGAATAGCTCTTGCTGTCAGGAAGTTCTTCCTAATGTCTAGGTGGAATCTCTTTTCCTGATCAATTCAAGAAGGATATTGACAAGCTGGAACATGTCCAGAGGAGAGGAACCAAAATGGTGGGAGGCCTGGAAGCCATACCCTATGAGGAGTGGCTTAGGGAGCTCAGTATGTTTAGCCTGGAGAAGAGAAGGTTGAGAGGGGACATGATATCCATGTTTAAATATTTAAAGGGATGTCATATTGAGGATGGAACAAGCTTGTTTTCTGTGGCTCTAGAGACGAGGACACAGAGCAATGGACTCAATGACAGAAAAAGAGATTCCACCTAAATATTAGGAAGAACTTCCTGACAGTATGGGCTATTTGGCAGTGGAATGTGCTGCCGCCTGGGAGTGTGGTGGAGTCTCCTTCTTTGGAGGTTTTTAAACAGAGGCTGGATGGCCATCTGTCTGGAATGCTTTAATTGTGTATTCCTGCATGGCAGAATGGGGTTGAACTAGATGGCTCTTGTGGTGTCTTCCAACTCTGATTCTATAATTTTGTAGTTTGAGTCCATTGTTCCGTGTCCTAGTCTCTGGAGCAACAGAAAACAAGTTTGCTCCATCCTCAGTATGACTTCTCTTCAAATATTTACACAAGGCTATTATGTCACCTCTTCACCTTCTCTTCTCCAGGCTAAACATACCCAGCTCCCTAAGTTGCGGCGCTCCTCACATGGCTTCCAGACCTCCCACCATTTTGGTCGCCCTCCTCTGGACACGTTCTAGCTTGCCAATATACTTCTTGAATTGTGGTTCCCAGAACTGGACACAGTATTCCAGCTGAGGTCTGACCAAAGCAGAATAGAGTGGCACTATGACTACCCTTGATCTAGACACTACAGTAGGACCCTCATATCTGCTGGGGATTGGTTCTGGGGGGAGGGGCGTGGATACAGAAAACTGTGGATAATACCAAACGCCATTGAAAATAATGGGACTTCTGGTTTAAAAATACCATAGAGTTGCCTTGGAGGACCTAAAATGGCTAGAGAGGACACATTTTCTAGGAAGACTCTGTGGTAGGTGTGCTGTTATATGTCCAGTGGATAATGAATCAGTGGATATGGGGGTCCTACTGTATACAGTAGGGCCCCCATATCTGTGGGGGATTAGTCCCCCCCCCCGTGGATACAAAAAACCATGGATAACAGCAAACACCATTGAAAATAATGGGACTTCTGGTTTAAAATATCATTGAGTTGCCTTGGAGGAGCTAGAAAAAATTTAGAGGATGCCTCTCTAGGCATTTTCTAGGAAGACTCTATGTTAGGTGTGCTGTTTTGTGTCCCACGGATAACTGAAACGACAGATATTGGTTCTGATGATATGGGAGTCCTACTTTACTATTGATGCAGCCTGGAATCGCATTAGCTTTTTTAGCTGCCGCATCACATTGCTGACTCATGTTCAGCTTGTGGTACCTTGGAGAATGTCATGTACTGGGTTTGAGCAGTTCGAAAATCCAGGCTTTCAGTATTAACTCAGTAAAGCTTTATTACAGAAACTGCAGTAGACATCCTTCACTGACTTGTCAGGGCTGAATAACCATTAGCAATGCATAATAAAAGCATCTACATATTAAAACTTTTGGAGGGCTATAATCTTATTTGTTAATAAGCCAAACATTTTCCCCTTATGAGCTCCTCTTTTGTTTCTCTCACACTTCCTATCCCCTGCAAGTTGACCTGGGATCACAGTCACCGACTCATTCCCTTCCCCCCCACCCATCGGTTCATTATACACAAAAGAATGCATGAAAATACAAGCAGCAATTTAATCACTTACCAAGCTACTGCATACCACATCATACTACAGTTGTCCCTCCATATTCACGGATTTGGCATTCACGGATTTAAGTATTCACGGCTTGAAAATATTCGTAAAAAAAATAATAATCCAAAAAGCAAACATTGATTTTGCCATTGTATATAAGGGACACCATTTTGCTATGCCATTGCATATAATGGGACTTGAGTATTCACGGATTTGGGTATTCACGGGGGGTCCTGGAACCAAACCCCAGTGAATGTGAAGGGACAACTGTATTATTCTCTCTGGCCTTTCTTCACAGCTGAATGATCCAGCGCCTGACAGGGAGCTGCTTGAAAGTTCAGATTAAAACTTGAAGTAGATTCACCACCCCTGGAAGCCACCCACTGGTACCATTAGTACCAGTGGCTTTAGACTTGCCGCTGTTAGAATGCACCTTGAAAAACAATTTCCCAAATTGTAAAACTTCCTGACCTGTTTCTTTAGTTTTGACTGAAACCATTTTTGTAGCCTCTTTGTTCCGAATAGCAAGCCTGTTATTGCTCAGGTCATGGGTGGGCAGACTTCAGGGTTATTGGATTTATGTCCTGTTCTTTTAAAACTAGACCAGAACTGCCATAGAATTACACAGCATGGTTCCTTGGAGCATATTATGAGCCTAGAAAGTTGTGAACTGAATTCAGGGGGGAAACCAACATTCTGTTGCTGCCGTTGTTTTAAACAATTCATTCGTCTTTTTATGGTATCTGTAGAACTCTGCTCCATCACCATATTTAAAATAACTTGATTTTCTTCCTATCAGCTGTCTTCACTGTCCAGCTTTTACTACCACACATATAAATTGAAAATATTATGGCATGGATGATTCTAATTCTTGTATTTAATGATAAATAATTGTAAGTTGGGGAAAAAACTTGTTGATCTACTTGAAAGCAACCAAAGATCTACCAGTGTAGACTGATCTGCTCTTGTCCACCCTAAGTTAAGTTTTACTGGCTGCTTTATATCTGTTTCACATGTTATATGGAAGCCCCCAATAATGCCATATTGTAATTTAATCAAAACATTACTGATGAGTGTATTGAGGTCATACGCCTTGTTTTTTGAGTGAGCAAAGATATTCAGGGAGGGAGGAAGTAGTTTATGATTATATAGTGAGATTAACAAAATCACATTATAGAAAGATATTAATAAAATAATTACAGTATATAGAGATACTAATAAAATAATTAATAAAATAAAAAGATTAATAAAATGTAACATTTAAAACATTTTTTAGTGCATGCATTGCTCAATTAAATATATAGAATTGTAGGATCATAGAGTTGGAAAGACCACCAGGGCCAACCAGTCCAATTCCCTTCTGCCCTGCAGGAATACCCAATCAAAGCATTCCTGACAGATGGCCATCCAGCCTCTGCTTAAAAACCTCCAAAGAAGGAGGCTCCACCACACTTCCACGCAGCAGCAGATTCTACCGCTGAACAGCTCTTACCGTTGGGAAATTCTTCCTAATGTTTAGGTGGAATCTCTTTTCCTGTAGTTTGAATCCATTGTTCCATCCTAATCTCTGGAGCAGCAGAAAACAAGCCTGCTCCTTCAATATGACATCCTTGCAAATATTTAAACGTTAATATTGTGTCACCTCTTAAGCTTCTCTTCTCCAGGCTAAACATACCCAGCTTCCCAAGCCACTCCTGATGGGTTATGATTTCCAGGCATTTTACTATTTTGGTCGCCTTCCTCTGGACATGTTCCAGTTTGTCCATATCCTTGAATTATGGTGCCCAGAACTGGACACAGTATTCCAGGTGAGGTCTGACCAAAGCAGAATAGAGTGGCACTATTACTTCCTTCAGTCTAGATGCTATACTCCTATTGATGCAGCCTAGAATCTTATTGTCACACTGCTGACTCATGTTCAGCTTGTGATCTACTACGACTCCTCTATTCCTTTCACTTATACTGTTGTCTAGTCAGGTGTTACCCATCGTATATCTTTGCACTTCATTTTTAATTCCTACGTGTAGTACCTTACATTCTGTCTGTTGACATTCATGGGTTAGCTTTGGCCCAGATTTCTAATCTGTTCAGGTAATTTTGAATTCTGATCCTGTCCTCAGGAGTATTCACTATCCCTCCTAATTTGATGTCATCTGCAAATATGAGATGTATGCTCTCTATTCCATCATCCACGTCATTTATAAAGATGTTGAACACCACTAGGTCCAGGACAGAACCTTGTGGCACTCTGCTAGTCATTTCTCTCCATGATGAAGAGGTGAGCACCCTTTGGGTTTGGTCAGTCAACCAATTACAAATCCACCTAACAGTTGCATTGTCTAGACCATGTTTTATTAACTTGTTGCAAGAATATCATGGGGGATCTTGTCAGAAGCCTTATTGAAATCTAGATATGCTACATCCGCATTTCCGTCATCTACCAAGCTTATAGCTCTATCAAAAAAGAGATCAGATTAGTTCAGCATAACTTATTTTTGAGAAACCCATGTTGACTTTTTGTGATCATGGCATTCCTTCTTAAGTGCTTACAGACTGACTGTTTAATGATCTGCTCTAGAATCTTTCCTAGTATTCATGTCAGGCTGACTGGGCAATAATTTGTGGGGTCTTATTTTTTCCCATTTTTGAAGATGGGGACATCATTTGCCCTTCTCCTGTCTTCTGGGACTTCTCCTGTTCCCCAGGAATTCTCAACACATATTTCCAGTGGTTCTGAGATTACTTCTAGTTCTTTTAATACCCTTTGGTGTGGTTCATCTAGATCCCGAAGACTTGAATTTGTTTATAGTAGCTGGGCATTCCTTTGCTACTTCTTTACCTATTCTGTGCTATATTTTCCCTTCTGCATCATCTGCTCTATTTTGCCCAGGCTAAGCAGTTTTCCTTTTGGGAGACAAAGAACGTGTTGAGTAGTTTTGCCTTTTCTCTGTCCCGTTAGCATTTTGCTACCTTCTCCATACAGTGCCCTCCCATTTCTTTGTTCTTCCTTTTGCTTCCAACATAACAACAACAACAACAACAACAAGAAGGATTTTTTTTATTGTTTTTGACTTCTGTAGCAAGCCTGAATTTGTTCTGCACCTTATCTTTTCTGACTTTCTCCCTACACTTGATGGCTATTTGATGGCTGTCCTGTTGCTTTGCAGGTTATGCCCTGCCCTGCTTATTATGAATGAGTGTTTGGGGGTCATCTGCTTAGATGGGGGTGTTGGTTGGTTGTGGGGAACAGTCTTAGATGCTGTGGTTGATTAAGAAAAGAGACCATCAGACTGGTGGAGGCAGCAGCCTGGGTAACAAGGCAGCTTCTGGCCTGACCAGAGATCCAGGTGGGGGGAAGTTATTTCATAGAATCACAGAGTTGGAAGGAACCTCAGAGGTCATTTAGTCCAACCCACTGCCACTAGGAGCAGGGGAAATACTATATTGCATCCCTAACAAATGGCCATCCAGACTCTGCTTAAAAACCTCTGATGAAAGACAACCCACCACAGATTTTCCTTGGTTTTTCCCTGGGCTGTGAGACTGTGTTCTGGAAGAGTTTACTTCTGACGTTTCACCTGCATCCACAAACACCTGGACAACTTCAACAGGAAAGAAGAAGCTCTAAAAGTAAACAAAATCTGGCTGCCAGTCCTGAAAAACACTAAAATCAAAACTCAGCACGTGCAAAGGAATTCCACCCAGGGACAGGGGGATTCCCAGCAGATAATGGTCCATCAACCAACCATCAGCCAAACAGACACTAACGAGCCTTGCATTTCTACACCCAGAAACTAACCATTCAATTACACAAATTTACATATACTCCCCAACAGGGCTTCACAGCATATAAACTCCACACACACTCCGACCCAACCATCCTCTGAAGATGCCAGCCACAGATGCAGGCGAAATGTCAGAAATAAAGTCTTCCAGAACACGGTCTCACAGCCTGGAAAGAAACCAAGGAAAATCTATGGATGCCGGCCGTGAAAGCCTTCAACTTCACACAGAATACACCATCTTCAGAGTAAATGTATTCCACCTTCAAACATTTTGTGCTGGCTGTTCTTCTTAAAATCACAGACTCTTGAGTTATAAGGGACACAAGGGTCATCTAGTCCAACCCCTTAACAGTACAATAACCCACAGCTAAAGCATCTCTGGCAGGAGGCCATCTGACTTCTGTTTAAAATCATCCTCTACCTTTTGTGGTAGCTCTGAGTGAAAAAGAGAAATTGCCAAACCATCGTTGGAAAAAGTTTTAGCCATGGTTTAATGAGACAACCTCAGCAATAACTTAAGGGATATCTTTAAATAAATATTTTATTATTATTTTTGTATTATTATTTTAATTAATCTTTTATTTGGACAGAGGCAGAGGACGCTGAGCAACACCAGTAGCAGCCCTGCTCCAGAGGAGACTCCCAAGACACCTGTGGGCTCCTGAGACTACAAAAGGCTCTCAGCTCTTCCCCAGAGCCTCTGACAGAGGCAGAGGACGCTGAGCAACACCAGTAGCAGCCCTGCTTCAGAGGAGACTCCTTACATGCCTGGAAGACAATTTCATGGTCCAAAAGGTGGAAGAGGCAACAAGGGGGTCAGCTATTTTAGATCTGATCCTAACCAACAGAGACGACCTTGTTAATGGGGTGCAAGTGGTGGGATCCTTAGGTGAGAGTGATCATGTTCTCCTGGAGTTTGTTATACAATGGAAAGGAGAAGCCAGGCATAGTCAGACACGCATTCTTGACTTTAGGAGAGCTGATTTCAATAAACTCAGGGAAATACTGGGGATGATCCCATGGTCAAGAATACTAAAAGAGAAGGGACCTCAAGACGGTTTTGACTTTCTCAAAAGGGAGATACTGAAGGCACAATTTCAAACAGTACCATTGAGGAAGAAAAATGGGAGGTGTCTCAAGAAACCAGGATGGATGACTAAAGAACTTTCAATGGAGCTAAGTTTTAAACGGAACATGTATAGGAAATGGAAAAGGGAGGAAATCACCAAAGAAGAATTCAAACAGATAGCGAACACGTGTAGGAGTAAAGTCAGAAAAGCTAAAGTGCAGAATGAGCTCAGGCTTGCTAGGGAGGTTAAGAACAATAAAAAGGGTTTTTTTGGGTATGTCCGCAGCAAAAGGAGGAAGCAGGAAATGATAGGGCCACTACGTGGAGAAGATGGCAAAATGCTAACAGGGGACAGAGAAAAGGCAGAATTACTCAACACCTTCTTTGCCTCAGTGTTTTCAGAAAAGGAAAAGGAGGACCAACCTGAGGAAAATGGAACAGAGGACACAATAGGGGAAATCCAGCTGAAAATAAGGAAAGAGGTGGTACAGGAATACCTTCTTAATCTAAATGAATTTAAATCTCCAGGACCAGATGAACTACATCCAAGAGTATTAAAAGAGCTGGCAAATATAATCTCAGAGCCATTGGCAATAATCTTTGAGAACTCCTGGAGAACAGGAGAAGTCCCAGCAGACTGGAGGAGGGCAAACGTTGTTCCCATCTTCAAAAAGGGGAAAAAAGAGGATCCCAACAACTATCGTCCAGTTAGTCTGACATCAATACCAGGGAAGATTCTAGAACAGATCATTAAACAGAGAGTCTGTGAACATTTAGAAGGCAATGCCATAATCACAAAAAGTCAGCATGGGTTTCAGAGAAACAAGTCATGCCAGACTAATCTGATCTCTTTTTTTGATAAAGTTACCAGCTTGGTAGATGAAGGGAATGCTGTGGACATTGCATACCTTGATTTCAGTAAGGCCTTTGACAAGGTTCCCCATGACATTCTTGCAAACAAGCTTGTAGAATGTGGGCTAGACAAGTTAACTGTTCAATGGATTTGTAATTGGTTGACCGGCCGAACCCAAAGGGTGCTCAGCAGTGGCTCCTCTTCGTCTTGGAAAGATGTGACCAGTGGGGTGCCACAGGGTTCTGTCCTGGGCCCAGTGCTATTCAACATCTTTATCAATGACTTAGATGAGGGAATTAGGGGCATACTTATCAAATTTGCAGATGACACCAAATTGGGAGGAGTAGCTAATACCCTAGAGGACAGGATCAAAATTCAGAATGACCTGGATAGACTGGAGAGCTGGGCCAAAGCTAACAAAATGAAATTCAATACGGAGAAATGTAAAGTACTGCATTTAGGGCGGAAAAATGAAATGCATAAATATAGGATGGGAGAGACCTGGCTGAATGAGACTATGTGCGAAAGGGATCTAGGAGTCCTAGTAGACCACAAGTTGAACATGAGCCAACAGTGTGATGCGGCAGCTAAAAAGGCCAATGCAATTTTGGGCTGTATCAATAGAAGTATAGTGTCTAGATCAAGGGAAGTAATAGTGCCACTCTATTCTGCCTTGGTCAGACCTCACTTAGAATACTGTGTCCAGTTCTGGGCACCACAATTCAGAAAGGATATTGACAAATTGGAGCGTGTCCAGAGAAGGGCAACTAAAATGGTGAAAGGTCTGGAAACAATGCCTTATGAGGAGAGACTTAGGGAGCTGGGTATGTTTAGCCTGGAAAAAAGACGGTTTAGAGGCGATATGATAGCCCTGTTTAAGTATTTGAAGGGATGTCACGCTGAGGATGGAGCAGGCTTGTTTTCTGCTGCTCCAGAGACTGGAACACGGAGCAATGGGTGCAAGCTCCAGGAACAGAGATTCCACCTCAACATGAGGAGGAACTTTTTAACAGTAAGAGCTGTTCGGCAGTGGAACACACTCCCTCGGAGCGTGGTGGGGTCTCCTTCCTTGGAGGTCTTTAAACAGAGGCTGGATGGCCATCTGTCGGGGATGCTTTGATTGTGATTTCCTGCGTGGCAGGGGGTTGGACTGGATGGCCCTCGTGGTCTCTTCCAACTCTGCAATTCTATGATTCTATGATTCTATGATTCTATGAAGACACTTGTGGGTTTTGGGGGCTGTAAAAGCCCTTTTACTCTGATACTTTGTAGTTGGTTTAAATGTTCTTTTAATTATAGTCTGATTAGGGATTTTATTCAGTATTTCTGTTTTTCCCTTTCGCTATCCCAATATTTTTGCTGAGGTGCTTTAGCTTGGTTAGATACCTGAACAATTCATGAAAATATGGTAGTTAAGAATAGTATTAAGCGGAAAAGGAGGTTAGCCAAAAAAGAAGTTTGTTCCAATGTTAAAAGGCCTAAGAATTCTGCCAAGAATCCAGTAGTGAGTTTAACGAATCCAGAATTATTGGAGGCTGCTACTACTATGAAACAATTAAAAATGGAGGAGCTATTCCTTCCAAAAGATAATGATAAGTCTAATTCTGAAACATCTTTTCTTTCCTTGCATGAAGAGCCTGCTCCAAGTCTTGATACAGATATTGATATTAATTACATGACTGAATCAGACATTGTGGCTAGGAACTGCTTACTTACTGCCAGAACAGTAATTGCCATTTTTGGTAAATTAACAAGTATAGACCAGAAGCTTGATAGGCTAAAAGACCTTATGACCAAGCCCAAATATTCATTAAATCCAGGAGCACTATTTAATAAAAAGGACTCTAAACAAATTCAAAATAATCCTAAAGATAGGAATAGCAACAAGCTAGTGCTATTGCAAAATAGCATAGCACTATTAGTGACCAACAATCACCACAGCCATGCCAGATGGCATAATAAGTCTGCTATATTACATTCACTTTCTCTTCTTCTACATCGACATCTGCAATATAATGAGCTACTTGGAATCGATTGGCTGCCCTCCTATAATAACTCCAAGGGAATTGTTTTGCAGTTTAAAAATGCCACAATACCTTCCTTGATATTGAAAAATTGGAGGTCATTTAAGGAATTTTTAATCACACCAGTACGTGTTTTCCGTAATTCCAATATTCAACCTTTGTTTGAGACCTACTCAAGACGTGAAGCCCCCCACCAGAAAGCAAACTTTAATGAGGATGTCAGGAGGATAATACCAATTCCTGAGAGTCTCTTTGATGATGATGGAAAATGGGTCGATTTGTTTGGTTCTCTTTCTGGCGAGGAACAAAAGCAAGTACTAAATAGGCTCGATGCAGTTAAATCTATGCTGATGTCAGTAACAACGGCTACTAAGACAATTAAGGACTTATTATCCACTAACTGTTCCTTACCTGATCCTTTGGCACAACTTAAAAATGGTCTTAAACGGCGCATTGGTGAGGAGGAGGATGATCTGACTCCTTTAATGTACATGTCTCCCAAACGCTCAATGGACCGTTTGGCGGATCCTCTTATTCCATTAACTCAAACTTCTCCCAATCAAATGACTGGACATCACAGTGAGTCTCTGCAATTAATAACAACGAATTCTCCCAAACCCATTAAGAATCCACAATCTTCCAAGTTTAAGAAAAGAGGATGTTCTAAGTCAAAATCCTCTGTAGCAAAAACAATTAAGCAGAGTCTATCTGGCAGGCTAATAAATTTAGCATCAGAGAAGGGATATATGCCTAATGGAACTATAACTGCTAATGAATCACAAGTTTCCACACCTCAGGAACAGTCTGTAATAATCTTAGATAATTGACATTCAACTGACCTGTCCCCTCTGTCTATTATTTCATGGAACATAGCTGGTTGGAAACCTAGATGCAGGGACCCTACCTTTATGCCTTTTGTTAACAGACATAATATTATTATCCTTCAGGAAACGTGGCTTGCTGAAGATATATCTATAGAGGGTTATAAATATATGGGTTTAAATGCCATTCCTGGCAAAGGCAATGGGAGATTATGTGGTGGCTTAGGGGTGCTGATTTCCTTGGTACTTAAGGTTCAAATAACTAAGGTCTCTGTACTGGAGCAGTATGCCCTAGCGGTTCTTTTGAAGTTCAATAACAATTTATTATATTTGACTAATATCTACATTCCTCCACTCCAAGGCCGTGCTAAAATAGAAAGTGTATGGAATAAGCTTAAATCTTTTATCAAAAATTTGATGTTTGAGGCTCCAACAGCTAGCTTTATTGTTGCAGGGGACTTTAATGCTAGAATTGGAGCCGATGATGTGTCTTTGTATGCAAAATACAATTGCCAACCACCTACCCCTATAGTCATTCCACCGATAATGTGTCGTAAATCTAAAGATACGTTCTGCGACTTTAAGGGTTTTTGTCTAGCTCGCACCTTTGATGAACTAAATTTAATCATCCTAAATGGTAGCTTTAAGGATGATCATCCAGCTGAATATACTCACTCGGTAGGTGCTAGACCATCAGTTCTTGATTATATTGGGGTTTCTCCAAATTTAATTTCTCATATTTCTAAGTTTACAATTGTTAGCAGACCTGACAGCGACCATTTCCCAGCCCTCTTGTGCTTAAAATTTAATGACAGCTTTACCCTGCCACTTGATAAGATCTCAATTTTTACTAACGATATCAGTCCAACCCGAATTAAATGGTCCCCTCAACTGTCTGATACTCTCACTAAGTTTCTCTCTAGCGAACCGATTAAGTTGCTTTTCTTTACAATAGCGGATGCTAATCTGGATTCTGAAATACTGTCTAATTATAATACTTTAATTAGTTCTTTACAACCATTACTAACCATTTCCAAAAGTAATCCTGTTAGACATAAACCGATACGTCATCAGATTTGGTTTGATCAAGAATGCAAAGAATTATGGGCGCACCTCAAATATCTTTTCAAAGAGTATAAAGCAGATCCAACACAATTTTCTGTATCTGAACTTCTGGAACAGAAGAAAAGATACAAGCTTCTAGTAAGACAAAAGAAAAAGGGTGCCATGATAGATACCTGGAATAAACTAATTCGGTCAGTCAGTGCAAACAATCCCAACTTATTTTGGAAAGAAGTTACCCCTTCGTTCATTAAGAATTCAGATAATTCTACAGTACAGATCCCAGCTCATGTATGGGAAAGTCACTTTGCCAATCTTTATGATTCTGCTGAAAATACCTCAAACTCATTAGTATCTGATCTCATGATAGAGGTTTCGTCTCTTCCCCTCTGGCCCCCAGTTTCATACTCAGAGATAAAGAGTCTTATCACCCAACTCAAACCAGCTCGTGCCCCAGGTACTGATTTTATAACTGGTGAAGTACTTAAAAATAACCTTGACTGGTGGGTTCCGGTCCTCGCTAAATTATTTACGGCCATTGATAGATCTGCTTCCATCCCAGAAGATTGGGGCTTGGCCATTATTGTCCCGATATATAAAAAAGGTAACAGAACTGATCCCTCTAATTTCCGACCGATTAGTCTCTTGAGTTTGGTGAGTAAGCTATACACAAAACACCTTTTAAATAAGTTTTTAGACTGGCTTGAGACCGAAGATATTCTGATGGCTGAACAGGCAGGCTTTCGGCCCGGAAGATCCACTATTGATCATACAATGATTTTGCAATATCTTGTTGAAAAATACCTCCATTATGGACAACAACTATATGTGGCATTTATAGATTTTAAATCCGCCTTTGATACAGTCAATAGATCTAGATTGTGGGAGAAATTATTGTGCACTAATATAGATAAACGACTTCTTTTGCTTCTTATTAAGATTCATGAGAACTCTAATATCAAGGTCAGATGCAGTCTCCAAGGTCATGTTTCCAAGACAATTCCTGTTAAGATGGGTGTAAGGCAAGGATGTGTCCTGGCCCCTACCTTATTCAATTTTTACATTAATTCCCTTGTTTCTGCTCTGAATAATCTTTCATTTCACCCTCCAAAGTTGGCTAACAAGCATATTAACTCATTGCTTTATGCAGATGATGTTGCTATTCTTTCGCTATCCCCTATTGGACTCAAAAGAGCCCTAAACTCTCTTGCTCTGTTTTGCAAAGAGGAGAAATTAACAATTAACTCCTCCAAGACTAAGATCCTCACTTTTGCTCATCGCCCCAAATTGATACAATGGACACTTGATAGACAACACATAGAGTAGGTTAAGACTTTCAAATATCTAGGAATTGTTTTCCATAACTCTGGTAGGAGAACAGCCCATTCAGAACTTGTCGTCAGCAATGCCCAAAGAACCATAACAGCAATTCTAAGATTTTTTTTCACCAAAGGTGCTCAGTTTATTCCGACCGCAGTCAAACTGTTCAATGCCAAGGTTCGTCCTCAACTTCTATACGGAGCCCAATTGGGACCATATTGTAACATCAATGTAATTGAATGTATGCAAACTAAGTTCCTTAGGAGAATCTTCCAGGTTGCCCCTTGTGTTCCGAATGCTGTTCTCAGAAAGGAGGCTGGGTCTATCAAAATAGAATCTAGTCTGTGGATCAGTATACTCACCTATTGGCAAAAATTGCATAAAACTCCTGGAGGTTTGACAAATTTAATCTTTCTGGATCCTTTCAAATCCTCTTGGGAAATTTCTATCTATAAGAAAATAAATGAGCTAGGTCTCAATAAAAATGAAATTCTAAAGCTTGATGCCGATAGAGCTAAATCTATTATTAAACAAAAAATTATAGAAGCAGAAAGATACATGGATTCTGCTTCTCTTTCAAAATATGCCTTGTTTAGCTTTCAAGCCTTGGTCCCCTCCCCAGCTCCATATTTATTCCATGTCACTCTCCCGAAGTTTAGAAGGGCTTTAACTTTGGCACGGTTCAATGTGTTGCCTACGGCCATGCTGGAAGGTAGATTTAAAAAAATACCTTTTGAATTTCGCTTTTGCCCATGTGGATCGGGTGCTGTGGAAACCAATGAGCATGTTCTCCTATATTGTCAATTTTATAGGGACATTCGTCACCAACTGATTAGCCCACTACCGGGTAAATTTCCAGGTAAAACTGACTGTTTATTTGCACTTTCTATTGGATAACATTGACCCCACAGTATCCCACAAGGTGGCTAAATTTTGTTACATCGTTTGTAAACTGCGCCCTCAATTGACAAATGGACATTCTATCACTGTGCAGTAAGATTTGTTTGAATACAGTTGTCCCTCCACATTCGCGAACTTGACATTCGCGGTTTCGGTTATTCGCGGTTTTGGGAGGGCCCCCCCGGGCCCCCCCGAAACCGCGACACGGGGCCTCCAGAGGCCCCGTGAAAGACATAGAGGGAGCGGGGAGGCCCAGGGAGGCGTCCACGGGGCCCCCGGAGGCGCTCCGGAGGCCCCATGAAGGCCTGGGGAGGCGATCCTGGGGCCTCCGGAGATGCTCCGGAGGCCCCAGGAAGGCTTGGGGACGGGGTGGGGAGGGCTGGGGAGGCGATCCTGGGGCCTCCGGAGACGCTCCGGAGGCCCCAGGAAGGCCTGGGGACGGGGTGGGGAGGGCTGGGGAGGCGATCCTGGGGCCTCCGGAGACGCTCCGGAGGCCCCAGGAAGGCCTGGGGACGGGGTGGGGAGGGCTGGGGAGGCGATCCTGGGGCCTCCGGAGACGCTCCGGAGGCCCCAGGAAGGCCTGGGGACGCGGTGGGGAGGGCTGGGGAGGCGATCTTGGGGCCTCCGGAGCATCTCCGGAGGCCCCAGAAAGGCCTGGGGACGGGGTGGGGAGGGCTGGGGAGGCGATTCTGGGGCCTCCGGAGATGCTCCGGAGGCCCCAGGAAAGCCTGGGGACGCGGTGGGGAGGGCTGGGGAGGCGATCCTGGGGCCTCCGGAGACGCTCCGGAGGCCCCAGGAAGGCCTGGGGACGCGGTGGGGAGGGCTGGGGAGGCGATCCTGGGGCCCCCGGAGACGCTCCGGAGGCCCCAGGAAGGCCTGGGGACGCGGTGGGGAGGGCTGGGGAGGCGATCCTGGGGCCTCCGGAGACGCTCCGGAGGCCCCAGGAAGGCCTGGGGACGGGGTGGGGAGGGCTGGGGAGGCGATCCTGGGGCCTCCGGAGACGCTCCGGAGGCCCCAGGAAGGCCTGGGGACGGGGTGGGGAGGGCTGGGGAGGCGATCCTGGGGCCTCCGGAGACGCTCCGGAGGCCCCAGGAAGGCCTGGGGACGGGGTGGGGAGGGCTGGGGAGGCGATCCTGGGGCCTCCGGAGACGCTCCGGAGGCCCCAGGAAGGCCTGGGGACGGGGGGGGGAGGGCTGGGGAGGCGATCCTGGGGCCTCCGGAGACGCTCCGGAGGCCCCAGGAAGGCCTGGGGACGGGGTGGGGAGGGCTGGGGAGGCGATCCTGGGGCCTCCGGAGCATCTCCGGAGGCCCCAGGAAGGCCTGGGGACGGGGTGGGGAGGGCTGGGGAGGCGATCCTGGGGCCTCCGGAGCATCTCCGGAGGCCCCAGGAAGGCCTGGGGACGGGGTGGGGAGGGCTGGGGAGGCAATCCTGGGGCCTCCGGAGCATCTCCGGAGGCCCCAGAAAGGCCTGGGGACGGGGTGGGGAGGGCTGGGGAGGCGATCCTGGGGCCTCCAGAGACGCTCCGGAGGCCCCAGGAAGGCCTGGGGACGGGGTGGGGAGGGCTGGGGAGGCAATCCTGGGGCCTCCGGAGCATCTCCGGAGGCCCCAGAAAGGCCTGGGGACGGGGTGGGGAGGGCTGGGGAGGCGATCCTGGGGCCTCCGGAGATGCTCCGGAGGCCCCAGGAAGGCCTGGGGACGCGGTGGGGAGGGCTGGGGAGGCGATCCTGGGGCCTCCGGAGACGCTCCGGAGGCCCCAGGAAGGCCTGGGGACGCGGTGGGGAGGGCTGGGGAGGCGATCCTGGGGCCTCCGGAGCATCTCCGGAGGCCCCAGGAAGGCCTCGGGACGGGGTGGGGAGGGCTGGGGAGGCGATCCTGGGGCCTCCGGAGCATCTCCGGAGGCCCCAGGAAGGCCTGGGGACGGGGTGGGGAGGGCTGGGGAGGCGATCCTGGGGCCTCCGGAGCATCTCCGGAGGCCCCAGAAAGGCCTGGGGACGGGGTGGGGAGGGCTGGGGAGGCGATCCTGGGGCCTCCGGAGCATCTCCGGAGGCCCCAGGAAGGCCTGGGGACGGGGTGGGGAGGCGATCCTGGGGCCTCCGGAGACGCTCCGGAGGCCCCAGGAAGACCTGGGGACGGGGTGGGGAGGGCTGGGGAGGCGATCCTGGGGCCTCCGGAGCATCTCCGGAGGCCCCAGAAAGGCCTGGGGACGGCGTGGGGAGGGCTGGGGAGGTGATCCTGGGGCCTCCGGAGACGCTCCGGAGGCCCCAGAAAGGCCTGGGGACGGGGTGGGGAGGGCTGGGGAGGCGATCCTGGGGCCTCTGGAGACGCTCCGGAGGCCCCAGGAAGGCCTGGGGACGGGTTGGGGAGGGCTGGGGAGGCGATCCTGGGGCCTCCGGAGCATCTCCGGAGGCCCCAGAAAGGCCTGGGGACGGGGTGGGGAGGGGTGGGGAGGCGATCCTGGGGCCTCCGGAGATGCTCCGGAGGCCCCAGGAAGGCCTGGGGAGGGCGGGAGGGAGGGCCGGGGGGACCTCTGCGGGGCCTAGCAAGGCCCCGCAAAGGCCTGGGGAGGGAGGGAGGGAGGGCCGGGGAGGCCTCCGCGGGGCCTAGGAAGGCCCCGCGAAGGCTTGGGGAGGGAGGGAGGGAGGGCCGGGGAGACCTTCGCGGGACCTAGGAAGGCCCCGCGAAGGCCTGGGGAGGGAGGGGGGAGGGGTGTCGTTATTCACGGTTTTTTCACATTCGCGGGGGTCCGCGGAACGGAACCCCCGCGAATTTGAAGGGACGACTGTACTGTACATATACAGTCCATTATTAGTTTATATTTTAATTTGGTATTGTATTATTGATACGCCATTTGTATGATTGTACGATTGTATGACTTGGTTTTTATACTGGTCAAAGACCGAATAAATTTTATTACTATCTTTTATTAATTTTTTTCTTTTCCAAATATGTATAATTGTAACGTGTAAATATAATGTTAATTGGGGGGGAAAAAGAGCAATTATAGTGTGTTTAGATTAAGAGGAAAAATCTATTAGTGTTAGGAGAGATACGTAGTTTTCTTTTTGTATTAGTAAGAAAAGAGGAAAACAATTTAAACATAATTTTTTTTTTGCATTTTTGTTACGGCCTTTTGCGGTCGGGTGTATTTTTCAGTAGAATGGTCCTATTCCTATAAAAAAAATCCTTAAAATTCCATTGTTGGTCAGTGCTCCATCAAAACATTAGGAAGGTTTTCACTGCAAAAGCTGTTGGCAATTTGACGGGGGGGGGGGAGGCATTTTATTCCTTACAGCCAGTCTTAAACCTCCTGAGAGGCCACAGTGCTGTGCTGAGGGATTAGGAATTTTGGGGGATTAGCAATTTTTTTATTGGAATAAGACCATTCTACTGAAAAATACACCTGACCGCAAAAGGCCGTAATAATAATGCAAAAAAAAAATGTTTTCCTCTTTTCTTACTAATGCAAAAATAAAACTATCCTAACACCAATAGATTTTTCCTCTTAATCCCCCCCCCTCTCTCTCTGGCTTCTCTTTGCAAACGAAGATTCAGGAAGGACTCATCCCGCGCTTTCTGCAAGCGCGCTGATGACTAAAAAGGCCAATCCGAGATAAACATGTCCGGTTGCAAAAAGCACAGCAGAAGGTCTCCTTGGGTGATGTTTTTGGGTTGTGATTCTTTCTGCGTTGTCGTTTCTCTTCAAGACTTGTTCGTCGTGAGGTCTCAAATAAGGCTGCAGCATTGTGGATAGTGCGTCTCCATGCCTCCCGATGTGAGGCTAGGGCGGACCACTGTTGGTGATCAATTTGGCCGAGCCTGAGATGTTGCTTCAGGGAGTCCTTGTATTGCTTTTTTGGAGCGCCCCTCTTACACTGACCCAAATCCAATTCCTCTTAATCCAAATGCGCTATAATCACTCTTTTTTTCTTTTCCAATGAACATTATATTTACACATTACCATTACACATATTTGGAAAAGAAAAAAATAACAAAACATTAATAAAAATAATAATGCAAAATATTACAAAAATAATAATAAAATCTTTAATTAAAGATTTCCCTTAATTTGTGAAGTTGAAGGCTTTCACAGCCGGCATCCATAGATTTCCCTTGTTTTTTTCTGGGCTGTGAGGCCGTGTTCTGGAATAGTTTCTTTCTGACGTTTCACCTGCATCTGTGGCTGGCATCTTCAGAGAATGGTTGGGTAGGAGTGTGTGTGGGGGTTTATGTACTGTCAACCCTTGATGGAGAGGATATGTAAATTTGTGTATTTGAATGGTTAGTTTCTGGGTATAGAAATGCAAGGCTGATTAGTGTCTGTTTGGCTAATGGTTGGTTGATGGGCCATTATCTGCTGGAAATCCCCTTGTTTAGGTGGAATCCCTTTGTAAGTGTTGAGTTTTGATTTTAGTGTTTTTGAAAACTGGCAGCCAGATTTTGTTGACTTTTAGGGTTTCTTCTTTCCTGTTGAAGTTGTCCAGGTGATTGTGGATTTCAATAGCTTCTCTGTGCATTCTGACATGATGGTTGTTGGCCTGGTCCTGAATTTCTATGTTTTTAAATAACTTTTTGTGTCTAGGTTGGTTTATAACATGTTCTGCTACTGCTGATTTTTCTGGCTGTCCCAGTCTGCAGTAAATAGTTCCCTTAATTTATTGCTGGGGTGGCCTCACTAAACCAGAATCAAACTTTTTGCGCTGAGGGGGGGGGCACTTGCAGGGTGGACTACACACGCCCCCTTCCGATGGTTGCAAGCGCTGTTTCCTTCTCCACTAATGGCCACCGCTGAGAGACCGCAGCCCTGCGGCCGGTTTTCCAGCTCCTGTCAGGTCACAGTGGGGGTGGGCCTCAGCCGGAATTGGGGGGGAGGCTCAGGGGGGGACACACAGAGGCCCGGCATTTGTCTCTTTTTTCGTTTTTCTTCACAGAATCCAAGGGGGGGCATCCACACCTGAGAAATAATCCAGGTTGAAACTGGCTTATTTGCATAGCTCCTTCCCATGGAATCCTGGGACTTGTAGTTTGGTGAGGCGCCACCAGCACTCTGTCAAGAAGGCTAAAGACCCTGTCAAACTACAAATCTCGGGATTCCATAGGGAGGAGCCACGGAAAGAATCCAGTTTCAACCTGGATTATTTGTGTCGTGTGGAGCCTCTCCCCTCGCGTTGGAAGGGATCCCCAAGGGCCATCTAGTCGAGTGAGGTGGCTGGGGGAGGGGCGGGGCGTCCCTTCCTTAGTAACCGGTGGGTCGCGGCCGCCTTCCTCTTTCCCGACCTCCGATTGGCCGCCGGAGCTGCCCGTTAGGCGCGCGGCGGCGGCGGGAGTGGCGGGCGGCCATTGGCTGGGCCGGGTGGGCGGGGCCAAACGGGACCGCCCCTGGCCCCGCCCCTGGTGGTTGGCTCGGCCGAGTTAGTGGCGGCGGGCGAAGCGGCGTCCCGGCCGGGAAAGGATCCCTCGCCTCGCCTCGCCTCGCCTCCCGACCGCCCCGCCCAGGGCAGGCCCCACAGCTCAGCCCGGCCCGGCCCGGCCCGCCGCCTCCGCCGGGCGCAGCGGGACCATGTCGGGCCAGGAGGAGGAGGAGGAGCGGGCCAAGGAGATCCTGAGGGGCTTCAAACTGTATCCGGCCTGGCTGGCTGGCTGGCTGGCTGGCGCGAGGGAAGGAGGGGGGAAATACGGTAACGGGGAGGCGGGGCGGCAGCGAGGGGGAAATACGGTAATGGGGAGATAGTGCGGCAACGAGGGGGAAATACGGTAACGGGGAGGGGGAAATACGGTAATGGGGAGACAGTGCGGCAACGAGGGGGAAATACGGTAACGGGGAGGGGGAAATACGGTAATGGAGAGACGGTGTGGCAGGGAGGGGGAAATATGGTAACGAGGAAACGGTGAGGCAGTGAGGGGAAAATACACTAATGGGGAACTACGGTAATGGGGAGACGATGCAGCAGCGAGGGAGAAATACGGTAATGGGGAGAGGGAAATACGGTAATGGGGAGACGGTGCGGCAATGAGGGAGAAATACGGTAATGGGGAGGGGGAAATACGGTAATGGGGAGACAGTGCGGCAACGAGGGGGAAATACGGTAATGGGGAGATGGTGTGGCAGTGAGGGGGAAATATGGTAACGAGGAAACGGTGAGGCAGTGAGGGGGAAATACAGTAATGGGGAAATACAGTAATGGGGAAATACGGTAATGGAGAGACGATGCAGCAGGGAGGGAGAAATACGATAATGGGGAGAGGGAAATACGGTAATGGGGAGACGGTGCGGCAACGAGGGGGAAATACGGTAATGGGGAGAGGGAAATACGGTAATGGGGAGACGGTGCGGCAACGAGGGGGAAATACGGTAACGGGGAGGGGGAAATACGGTAATGGGGAGACAGTGCGGCAACGAGGGGGAAATACGGTAACGGGGAGGGGGAAATACGGTAATGGGGAGACAGTGCGGCAACGAGGGGGAAATACGGTAATGGGGAGACGGTGCGGCAGGGAGGGGGAAATACGGTAATGGGGAGACGGTGCGGCAGGGAGGGGGAAATACGGTAACAGTGAGATGGCAAACGGTAAATGGGGAGGGGGAAATACGGTAATGGGGACATGGTGTGGCAGTGAGGGGGAAATATGGTAACAGTGAGGGGGAAATACGGTAAAGAGGAAGCAGTGAGGCAGTGAGGGGGAAATACAGTAATGGGAAATACGGTAATGGGGAGACGATGCAGCAGCGAGGGAGAAATACGGTAATGGGGAGAGGGAAATACGGTAATGGGGGACGGTGCGGGAACAAAGAGGAAATATGGTAACGAAGAGGGGGAAATACGGTAATGGAGACGATGCGGCAGTGAGGGGAAATACGGTAATGGGGAGATGATGTGGCAGGGAGGGGGAAATACAGTAATGGGGAAATATGCTAATGGGGAGGGGGGAATATGCTAATGGGGAGGGGGGAATATGCTAATGGGGAGGGGGGAATATGCTAATGCGGAGACGATGCAGCAGCAAGGGGGAAATATGGTAATGAGGAAACAGTGCGGCAGGGAGAGGGAAATACGGTAACAGTGAGAGGGAAATACGCTAACGGGGAGGGGGAAATACGGTAACGGGGAAACGGTATGACAGGGAGGGGGAAATACGGTAACAGTGAGGGGGAAATACGGTAACGGGGAGACAGTGTAGCAGGGCGGGGAAAATACAGTAATGGGGAGGGGGAAATACAGTAATGGGGAGGAGGAAATAGGGTAACAAGGAGACGGTGCGGCAGGGAGGGGGAAATACGGTAACGGGGAGACGATGCGGCAGCGAGGGGGAAATAATGTAACGGGACTGTGTTGGGGAGGAATTTGGTGTTGGGAGGGTGGAAGAAAAAAATGTTAGTACCTTGTTTCACCAAGTTGGTTGGCTAATTACGGTATCCTTGGCGTTTGACATGTGAATGTTACTGGGTGTGTTGTTTTTTAATGTAGTTTTTAAAAATCGATTTTATGTTTTTAATTATGTGTTTTTAACTATATTTTAATAATGGACATTTAATTTAATTCTTTCTCTAACTTTTGTAATTTGTGAGGTTTCAGTTGTATTCAAGGTCTATCAAATTCCTTACTTGCCTAGAAGAATCATAGAATTGCAGAGTTGGAAGAGACCACGAGGGCCATCCAGTCCAACCCCCTGCCACACAGGAAATCACAATCAAAGCATCCCTGACAGATGGCAATCCAGCCTCTGTTTAAAGACCTCCAAGGAAGGAGACCCCACCACGCTCCGAGGCAGTGTGTTCTACTGCTGAACAGCTCTGACTGTCAAAAAGTTTCTCCTAATGTTGAGGTGGAATTTCTGTTCCTGGAGCTTGCATCCATTGCTCCGTGTTCCAGTCTCTGGAGCAGCAGAAAACAAGCCTGCTCCATCCTCAATGTGACACCCCTTCAAATACTTAAACAGGGCTATCATATCGCCTCTTAACCGTCTTTTTTCCAGGCTAAACATACCCAGCTCCCTAAGTCTCTCCTCATAAGGCATCGTTTCCAGACCTTTCACCATTTTAGTCTCCCTCCTCTGGACACGCTCCAATTTGTCCATATCCTTTTTGAATTGTGGTGCCCAGAACTGGACACAGTATTCTAGGTGAGGTCTGACCAAGGCAGAATAGACTGGCACTATTACTTCCCTTGATCTAGACACAATACTTCTATACTTCCAAAATCGCATTGGCCTTTTTAGCTGCCGTATCGCATTGTTGACTCATGTTCAACTTGTGGTCTACTAGGACTCCTAGATCCCTTTCGCATGTAGTCTCATTCAGCCAGGTCTCCCCCATCCTATATCGGTGCATTTCATTTTTTTCGCCCTTAGTGCAGTACCTTACACCTCTCCATATTGAATTTCATTTTGTTAGCTTTGGCCCAGCTCTCCAGCCTATCCAGGTCATTTTGAATTTTGATCCTGTCCTCTAGGGTATTGGCTACTCCTCCTAATTTGGTGTCATCTGCAAATTTGATGAGTTTGCCCCTAATTCCCTCATCCAAGTCATTGATAAAGATGTTGAATAGCACTGGGCCCAGGACAGAACCTTGTGGCACCCCACTGGTCACATCTTTCCAAGATGAAGAGCAGCCACTGCTGAGCACCCTTTGGGTTCAGCCGGTCAACCAATTACAAATCCATTGAACAGTTAACTTGTCTAGCCCACATTTTACAAGCTTGTTTGCAAGAATGTCATGGCCAACCTTGTCAAAGGCCTTACTGAAATCAAGGTATACGATATCCACAGCGTTCCCTTCATCTACCAAGCTGGTCATTTTATCAAAAGAAGAGATGAGATTAGTCTGGCATGACTTGTTTCTCTGAAACCCATGTTGACTTTTTGTGATTATGGCATTGCCTTCTAAATGTTCACAGACTCTCTGTTTAATGATCTGCTCTAGAATCTTCCCTGGTATTGATGTCAGACTAACTGGACGATAATTGTTGGGATCCTCTTTTTCCCCCTTTTTGAAGATGGGACAACGTTTGCCCTCCTCCAGTCTGCTGGAACTTCTCTTGTTCTCCAGTTCTAAATGAATTTAAATCTCCAGGACCAGATGAACTACATCCAAGAGTATTAAAAGTGCTGGCAAATATAATCTCAGAGCCATTGGCAATAATCTTTGAGAACTCCTGGAGAACAGGAGAAGTCCCAGCTGACTGGAGGAGGGCAAACGTTGTCCCATCTTCAAAAAGGGGAAAAAAGAGGATCCCAACAATTATCGTCTAAAATGATGAAAGGTGTGGTAACCATGCCTTATGAGGAAAGACTTAGGGAGCTGGGTATGTTTAGCCTGGAAAAAAGACGTTTAAGGAGCAATATGATAGCCCTGTTTAAGTATTTGAAGGAGTGTCACATTGAGGATGGAGCAAGCTTGTTTTCTGCTGCTCTAGAGACTAGAACACAGAACAGTGGACTCAAACTACTGGAAAAGCGATTCCACCTCAACATTAGGAGGAACTTTCTGACAGTAAGAGCTGTTCGACAGTGGAACACACTCTCTCGGAGCATGGTGGGGTTTCCTTCCTTGGAGATCTTTAAACAGGCTAGATGGCCATCTGTTAGGGATGCTTTGATTGTGCTTCCTGCATGGCAGGGGGTTGGACTGGATGGCTCTTGTGGTCTCTTCCATCTCTACAATTCTATGATTCAATTTTTTTTTTAACTGTTGTAATCCGCCTTGAATCCCATCTTGGGAGAAAGGTGGGATATAAATCCAATAAACAAACAAATACACGAACAATAAATTATTAACAGGGGAAAGGAGAGGCCATCATACTTGATGCTTCCTAACCTGGAGATGCGGTATTGGGATAAATATGGTACCTTCATTGGCGATGTGGTGGAAGAACATGGTACAGTACGACCCCCATATCCACTGATTCATTATCCACTGATTCATTTATCAATGGGACACAAACAGCATACCTACCATAGAGTCTTCCTAGAAAATGTCCTCTCTAGTCATTTTCTAGGTCCTCCAAGGCAACTCTATGGTATTTTAAACCGGAAGTCCCATTATTTTTAATGACGTTTGCTATTATCCACGGTTTTTCAGTATCCTCGCGCCCCCCCCCCCCCTCCAGAACCAATCCCCAGTGGTTAAGGGGGTCTTCTGTATGTTTCATTGCAATTTAGGGCTTTGTGTATGGCAGTGGTTCTTAACCTTTTCTTTAGGGACTCCCCCCTTTAAATATCTTTTGTTGCCGTGGAACCACAAGACTTAACTCAATAATATAGTAATATAACTGAATAATACAATAACAACAACAACAAAATAACAATAATACCTGATAATAATAATACAACTACATCCATGAAACCTTCCCTCAGAGGCACTGGAGGGGGAAGGAAGACTTTTTTCCTGCTTCTTCCTGTAAGTTAGCGGCTGGAGCTGTTGAATTGTAATGTGCAGGCTAAGCCAGCCAGTCTGCGTTTGCCTTGGCTCCTGTCATGTGGCCACTCCACTGTAGGGAGGAGGTGGGCCAAGTAGCCTTCAAGCCTTTGCGGATTCCCTGTGAGAACATCATGGACCCCTGGGGGTCCCTGGACCCCAGGTTAAGAACCACTGGGGTATGGAATTCATGGGGTCGGCATAAATCGCCAGACGAGTTGAAGGCACTCAGGAACAAGGGCCAATAGTCATCTGTGGTCCAGGAAGGGTTTAGAAGTCTTGTCTCTGTGGTGTGTCTTCATCCTTAATTTATTGTGGCCAGCCTTAGGGAAAAGACTTAAAATGTGCCATCTACCGATGCTTAGATTTAGTCTCATCGGAAGAAAGCCAGTTTGCTGTCAGCAGGGCAAATGTGTATCTGTGTTGCTTTGATGCTAGGGTTTGGTTTGGTGTGGCTTGACTTGCTTACCAGGGTTTGGTAGAAGAAAAACTGATTTGAATTGCAATTGAAGGAAGAGCCACAATCTCAGTTCTAGCCTCCTCCCCACCCCCCTAGCCTGCAGCAGGATTTTACCGTTGGGAGCCTTATACTGTGAGACAACAAGATTAGTCCACATAATCCACACTGGAGTGCTCCCAGAGCAGGGGCGGTGGTGGGTGCATTGCAGTGAAGCCTTTCAGAGCAGCAGTTGAGGAAGTGGGCCATGCTGCAAGTCACTGGGGTGCAACTGGGAAGGGTCAGTCGCCAGCGTGAACTGGGCAGGAAGGCTGCCTCCGTTTTCTGAAAGACAATGGTAAATTAGTATTGGCTTTGGGCTGCAAATCTAGGCAAACTTATGCAGGAAAAAGCCCTGTTAAACTTGCCAAAAGTGACTTCAGAGTTAGCATGTGGAGAAGCTGCTGGCTACAGTTGTCCCTCCGTATCCACGGATTTGGTATCCATGGCTTGAAACTATTCTTAAAAAAATAATAATCCAAAAAGCAAACCTTGATTTTGCCATCTTATATAAGGGACACCATTTTGCTATGCCATTGCATATAATGGGACTTGAGTATTCAAGGATTTTGGTATCCACGGGATTTTTTTTTTTTAGGGATTTTTTTTATTGGAGTAAGACCATTCTACTAAAAAATACACCCGACCGCAAAAGGCCACAACAATAATACAAAAACAATACTAATTATTTTCCTCTTTTCTTACTAATACAAAAGTAAATCTATCCTAACACTAATGTATTTTTCCTTTTAATCTAAACACACTATAATCACATTATATTTACACATTATAATTATACCTACTTAGAAATGAAAAAAAAAACCAATAAAATATTAATTAAAAATAATAATACAAAATAATACAAAATTAATAAAAAATTTAATAAAATATTTATTTAAAATATCATTTTATGTTATTGCTGGGGTCGTCTCACTAAACCACGGCCAAAACTTTTTCCAACGATAGCTTGGCAATTTCTCTTTTTCACTCAGAGCTAAATTTTCAATTACATTCTTCACATAATAGGCAGTGCCTTTTACATCCTGCAGATTTTGACTTTTCACCTCCTTTTTTCTCTGGAAAACTAACCCTAACATCACATAAAGGTTTACCAGGCGCACCGTGGACCAGGGTACTTTCCAAAAACTCTCAGCCACAGAACCAGACTCCTTCCTCTTCCTCTTTTGGCCCACTGACTTTCTGGGTCCCCTGACACCCTCTGGAGGCTCAGTCCCCGAAAGCACTGTCTCCCAAGCCTGCTGTGCCAAATCGGGCCAATCCAGGACCCGGGCCACCTCCTCCCATGTTTCCCGGGCACTCGGGCAGTCCTGGACAAAATGTCTGATCGTCTCCTTTTTTGCCACGCCACTCAAAATCTCAGCCTTTTTACATTTCAGACGCGGACAGGTCTGCTCATCCTCTGCGGTCCATGGTCTCTTTCCCTTCAGATTAAGAACCTGATGGTAGAGCCTCCACCTCAAGTCCCACAACTTTTTGGGGACCCTTTTGTCCATGAAATACTCAATTGGGTTAGTCTGGTGATTTAGGTATTCTGATAAATCTAGTTTGGCCTGACGCTTTTGCAAAAACGGGTTAACATAAATCTCCTCCACTATTTTCCTGTACAAAGTCCTCTTGATGCTCTGACCTGGTCTGTCTTCCCCCTTCAACTCCTCAGCATGAATTTTATATTTCTTTATGTAAAAAACAAAGTCTTTCAAATAATCTGGTGCTTTCAATTTTTCAGGCAAAGAAAACCTAAAACTTAATGAGCCTTCCTCCCACCAAGTCTTTCCCCATCTAGTCCCTATCCAGCACTCACAAAACAAAACTAGCCAAGCCTGAGGTTGAATCTGACCCTTTTGTAACAGAGAAACTTTCCCAAAGTTTTGAGCAGAAAAGATGGCGATGAACTTAGGTCCCAGGGCTGGGAAGTCCAGGCCCCCTTGTTCTACCTGCCCATAAGCCACTGCCCTTGCCAGGGGGAACGTGGCCATTCCCCAAAGGAACTTGAAGAGAACCCGATCAGCTTCTTTAATCACTGAATCTGGAGGTGGGAAAACAGCCGCCAAGTTGGCTGCCACGGGAAGCAGGTAGGTATTTACAAAAGCGGCTCTCTGGTAAATGGTCAGCTTCCATCTCTGCCAGAGGGCCACCCTCTCTTTCACTTTTTCCAACCAGCGATACCAATTTTCTTTCCATCCCTCTGGAGCCAACGCAAAATTCAGCCCCAGGATCTTCACCCTATCCATCTTTGCCTCTTGCTCTGCTTGCCACCTTTCCTTTTCTCCAACTACGTCCTTTAGAGGAATAGCTGCCATCTTGTCCTCTGCAGCAAAAATCCTGATCAAAAAACTCTTTTCCATGTTAAGTCGAGCACCAGAAACTCGACCGTAGGCCTCAAAAGCATCTTTAATCTTTCTAACTTCCATCCTGTCCTTAACCAAGAAGGACACATCATCAGCATGGGCAACAAATTTAACAGATTCATATCGAACCAACCATGAACTGTCCAACAGACGCGGAATTTGGATCCCCGAGATGCTCTTGTCCAAACTAATCTTACACAGAATAGCATCCAACGCAATAACATACAAAAGAGGGCTTAGGGGACAACCTTGCCTCACCCCAGAATTTAACTGAATCCTCTTTCCTCTATGACCATTGACTTGCAAAACTACCTCTGCATCCTTATAAAACAATTTAACTAAAGCAATAAATCTCTCTGGCACCCCTTTCCACTTGAGAGTTTCCCATAGGAACGTATGATCTACATTGTCAAAAGCTTTCATCTGGTCGACCTGTAGGATTTGACCAGTCCAATCTCCCTCCTTGTTGAGTCGGAACACTTCCCGAAACAAACAAAGAGAGTCCACCATAGTCCTACCTGGCACAGCACTGGTCTGTGCTTCCATCACAATCTTATCAGCCACCTTAGCCAGCCGATTGTTCAGTATTTTTGCCAACATACGGTAGTCTACGTTGGTCAGAGCTATGGGGCGCCAGTTTTTTGGGAGGGTAGGATCACCCTCCTTTGGGAAAAAAATCAGGACCCCTTGATAAAATGTCTCAGGGAGCTCATTATTATCCCACAAAAAATTAAACATGAAGGCACAACTGTGGTAGTCATTGGAGCTTGGGCCCCTCTGGAGATTGTACTTTTAATTCCACCGAGTGCATAAGGGTATGTATGTATCTGTTAGTGAATAAAATATAGAAATCCCAGCGTATTGAAATGTCATGTATTGGAGCAGGGGTGGGATTCTGCAGCAAATCCAGGCTCCACTTGTTTGCCTCGGGTCCCTCTGGGGCTGCACAGACTGCCAAAAATGCACCACACGCCCCTCAGAAAACAAGGTGCCCAAAAGACTCCTGGTTTTGAACATCAGGTGTGTTTTTTTAATGTTAATAGTGCACGCACACACACACCGGCAATGTATTTTAAAAGTGGATTGCTGTTCCTAGAGGCTTCCAGGGGGAAAAGGTTCACTTTTTTGGAGGGGGGCAGAAAAAGGATGGGTTCTGGAGGGGTCAAGGATGCAAAAGCCACCTTGGGAGCTGCATGTGGGCCCTTGGCTACACTTTGCCGACCTGCAGTAGAATGTGGGTGTCTATAATTGGGAGAAAGAACAGAACATCTCTGGGGATCAGTACTTCCATCACAAAAAGGAACAGTGGTTCTTTTTGCCAGGAATACAGGAATTGGTCATGATGCCTCTTTGGTTTCCTTTTCAATGTAATACTACATGTGAGGGCAGCCTTGGGAGTGTTGTTGTATACATGCCAAGTGAGCCCAAATGATCTTATTAAACTGGAGGAAAGTTCAAATGTAGCCTTCCTTACTGGAACGGAGTCTGCAGTGGCTCGCTTTGAGAACTCTTGGAACAAGCTGCCTAGGTTGATTTAATTTGTATGCATTTCACATCTTGCTCTCATGCCCAGTTGTGTTCATAGCAGGGTAGTTTTGTTTGGTATTCAGGACTGGAGAAAGGATGACTGGAACAGTGGATTACTTCTGTTAGTGCAGAAGTCAGTGTCAGTAGGGAGTGGCTCAGCAATGCTGGATAAAGAAAATTTCTGAACAACTTACACAAGTTCTCTCTTAAGACCTCAGTTGAAAGGGATCTTTTATGCCCAGTTGCATTCCCAGTTGGACTCTTGATATTTTTACACTTTGGAAAGTAATTGAAAAGTAGTTCTTGGCAGTGTGTGCAGTTATTGGTTTTTTTCTAAGAAAAAAAACCTTGGTTGCATACATGAAAGCAGATGCGTTTTTAAATAGCTACTCAGTTGATCCCCTCTGGTAATTTAGGATTGTTTCTGGGTGACTAAGCAGGGAAACTCTAGAGAGGATATACATTTTTCAGAGTAAAATGGAATAGTTATGCATACAAGGATAGACTAGAAAAATGTTGCTTAGTAACTCCTTTGGATATTTCTGCAAGGCAGTCCTCAGTTTTTAGCAAAAATGGTTTTCCTCCCCAATCATGAGGAGTAGAAACTAGTTTTTAAAGAAAAAAGGACAGCCGCTACTACTGTAAGCTCCTGATTCCAAACCTTGAAATGCTGCAATACTTTTGTAGATTTCTAAAGCCCTTGTTTATGATAGCACCTGCAGTATACCAAGTGCTTCCAAGCCAGCCTTTGTTGTAAAGGAGATTGCAGCCTGGGGATCAGAGATTAGTGGCCAATATGTGTGCTGTGTGCCCTCAAGTTGTTTGTAACTTTCAGTGAGACCCTAAGGTGAGCCTTTCATGGGGCTTTCTTGGCAATATTTATTCAGAGGGGCTTTGCCTTTGCCTTCCTTTTAAGCTGAGAAAGTGTGACTTGTGCAAGTCATCCAGTGGGCTTCCATGGCTGAGTGGGAATTTGAACCATGGTCTCTTGGGGCCCTTAGTCCTGCACTCACTCCACTACACAACACAGGTCCTTTGGCCAAGATAGGCTAGGGTAATTCCCTGTACAGGTAAGAATTTGCTTGATGGAGGTTTGAAGCTAGCATCTGGCGCACCTTGCCAGTTAGGTGTGCACTATCAGTAAGAAGATTGAAAGAAGCTTTCTATAATGAGGCACTGGGAGAAGGCGCTGAGATCTGCTTCCCCGCCTTTCTAGTCATGAGAGTCACTGAAGTCAGAGCCTTAGAAAAGCTGAAGCTTGGTGATGTGATTCCTTCTCTGTGACTCTGGTGTTGGGGTAGAGTTTTGAGGTCTCTCCTGGAGAGGATTGCAGAAGTTTCTGAGACCTTTTGGCTTTGATGGGACTGACAAGAGTTTGAAGTCAAGAGGCAGCTGTCTGGAGTGCTGGCTGTGTTTCAGAGTTGTGGCCTATTTGCTCTGAGAGCAGAGCATCTGGAATAGAGCAGGAGCTCACGGCATTCATACCATACCATCCTCTTCTTTTCTACCTTTTCTTCCTTTATGTAGTTTACTTTATGCACTTCTCTCTTCAAACTTAATGCCCAATAGGCAGGGCAGCCTAGAATGAGAAAAAGAATACCTATGTGCAATCCTAAACATGTTTACTCAGAGGTAAGCCCCATTTAATTTAGTGAGGCTTAAGCTATATTTTAGAGGAAGGAATTGGCAGAACCACCTCTGAGTATTCCTTGCCTAAGAAAGCCCTGTGAAATTCATGGGGTGGCCATAAGTCAACTGACAACTTGAAGGCATAAACAGGGCCTAAATACCCTAGGGCACCAGATCCCTGAACTTCAGAGCATGGGAAAAGGTGCCTTTTTGGACTGTCCCCCAGTCAGCTAGGGGGATTCTGGGAATGGCAGTCCAAACAGAAGAATTTTCTGTTTTTCTGTTTTTCTGTCCATCCCTCCCTCCCTCCCTCATTTCTAAGGTGTATTCAGAGTTGGTTTTGCATTCCCTGTTTACTGTAGTGCCTCTTAAGTGCCTAAGCATCTAGCAACTAGAACAATTGATTCTACATTCTGATTATGATAATTATAAAGTAGAAGAACTACCCTCAGGGGAGCGTTTTATTCTTCTCTCCAGCAAAGTGATTTGCTGACTGAAGTTGTAAAAGTATTGTCAGAATTGTATTGCAGGGAATCAACAACTCTGTTTCACGTGCAGCCTTACCACCTCCTGAGGGTTGGATAGGAAATGAGATGCATTGCCTTGATGGATTTCATATCTGGAACATTAGTTTTATCATCCAAAGATATAATCTGGGTATTTACACTCCAGGTGAAGTGAGCCTTGTCTCTCCTTCTGGAGTTCCCCTCTGCCCTAGTTTATTTAGGCAGTGATGAGGAATCATGGGAGCTGGAGTCCATCAGTATCCAGAAGGCTGTACATTTTCCATCCCTGCCTTAAGAAGTTATCCCTCAGCCAAAGAGCATGGAGGCAAACAGAACGGTTCAGTATGCAGTGTTGAGTGCCATTTGCTTTATTCTTTACTGGCTTCATTTTTCAAGTTGCTCTTTCCCCAAAAAGTTCTATCCTGAGCTGGCACAGTGATAGCTGCTTTCAGACTGCAGAGAGATGCTTTACAGGGCCTGCTGTCTTTTTTCTTTAATGCACCACTGTGTGGCTTTATTCCTTTGGGGCCAGAGACTTAACAGTCCAGCCCATCTGATCTTGTAGCACCAGTTGAGCTAATCCAGTGTAGACCTAATTGGTGCCTGGATGGGGAGATTGTAGGGATACCTGGTGAAACTGCTGTGGAAATTTAATTGGATGCCAACTTAATAATAATTCAGACTTCCAAATCATTCAGTGGCTGGTTGCCCAAGCCTGGCTCTGTTGGGCATAGGGCTGTTTGTTGGGATTTCTATACTTCCCTGCACCTTTCCTGTCTTATGTCCTTGTGCAATTCCACCCACCTGTTGCTGTGACAGGTCTAATTTGCTGCGAGATGTGAATCTGTACAAAGAATGTGAGGAGAGTTCCATTGAGTAACTATGTGCCATGCTTCAGACAGGAGTGCTTTCAGGTTACAGGGTGAAAGTTCCAAACAGGGACAACACTTGGCATCTTTAGTACTGAACTGGTGTGATCCAGCTTTCATTCAGCGTGCTCTATAAAGGATAGACTGGGCTCAAGGGAGGGGGAATTCTGCACTTCCTTTTCTACCTCCAGTGGAGTCTTTTTTCAAAGTAGACTGCTTCAAGGAATGAATACTTGAATGCTGGAAGAAAGGCAGGTTATAAATGTACGTAATAAATAAATAATTGGTTCACAGGCTACAAAGAGAGCACATTCCTATACTCCTCAGTTCTGCAGCTTGAGCCAGGGGTCTAATTCACGTTTGCGTAGATGAAATAGGGGAGGTTCAAAACAGTTCTCTGGATTTTCTCCCAACTGTTTCTGCCTTCTGTGTTACTCACAATGTTTTCATTCAAGCCTGAAAGGATATAGGCATAGCTGAGCGAATCCATCCTCTCCATTATCTGAGATGGAGCTTCCTTCCTATAAGTGAGTAATGGAGGGGTGTGCTTTTGGGAAGCAGGCTTGAGCCTGAATAGTTTTTTCCCCCAGTTGCTGTGATTCAAATATCTGCTACTGAGGATTTTGTTTCTTTATAGCTATGTTTGCCTGTTAACCATGTTTGTGATTTGTTAGAAGCCTGCATTGGCATGCATTGGATAGACTGCTTGCTGAGAGCTATGCCCTGTATGTGATGACCAACCTGAAGCTTAAGGATGCTATCAGCAAGTTTTCAAGCCCCATATAACCAGCCTTGTTTGAATAGAATCATAGAGTCGGAAGAGATCTCAGCGGCCATCCAGTCCAATCCCATTCTGCCATGCAGGAACACACAATCAAAGCACTCCCAACAGGTGGCCATCCAGCCTTTGTTTAAAAACCTTCGAAGAAGGAGACTCCACCGCACTCTGAAGCAGTGCATTCCACTGTCATACAACTCCTACCATCAGGAAGTTCTTCCTAATGTTTAAGTGGAATCTCTTTTCCTGTAGTTTGAGTCTATTGTTCCGTGTCCTAGTCTCTGGAGCAGCAGAAAACAAGCTTGCTCCATCCTTAGTATGACATCCCTTCAAATATTTAAACATGGCTATCACATCACCTCTTAACCTTCTCTTACCCAGGCTAAACATACCCAGCTCCCTAAGCCACTCCTCATAGTGGTACAGTCATAGAATCATTGAACTGGAGGAGACCACAAGGCCATCTAGTCCAATCCCCTTCCATGCAGGAATACATCATCAAAGCACTCCCGACAGATGGCCATCCAGTCTGTTTAATAGCCTTCAAAGAAGGATACTCCATCACACTCCTAGGCAGCAGTCGATTCCACTGTTGAACAGCTCTTACCGTCAGGATAGGAAGCCTGAGGGCTCTAATAGGGTAGACATGTACCGTAGATGGGCCAGGTTGTGAGCTTGCAGCTGCTCAACTGAAGCTTTGTATGCAGTCAGCTTATTCTTTGCTGTCATTTCAGTTCTACAAATGGTAGGAAACATGTTGAGGGGTGACTTCCACCAACCGTTTCCCCTCCCCCCCCCAGAAAGAAATATACTGACGTGTAATTTACAGGTGAGCAGGTTGCCTTAGGATGAACTTGACTGTCTCTGTTTTCCTACTGAGCAATAAGAATTGTGTTCCACTCCATCATCAGATATACTGTTGTTTGCTGCTTACTCTTCTTCCCTTTAAAATTTGAGTGAATGTTGCATCCTGGCGTAGCACTTACATAATAGAGGTGCCATCCTGTAACAGGTTGTTTTGGAGATGTTTTGTAAGATTCTGGAGGCCTACTTATAGCTAGTTAAGAGAAGCATTCTCCCAAATTAATTTTATTCAGAGTGGAAATCCTGTGTTATTTTCAAAATAGCCATAAGCTTTGTGAGCTCTTGATGTTAAAAAAGACAGACAGTTGAATAGATCCCTGAAAATGCGTTCCTCAGCCAACAGCTTCAGGCATTGACTACTTAGGCATGCGTTGAGCTTTGCATGTAACCATGTGCTTAGCTTCTGACTTGTGCGAGGAATGCTTGGACATCTTTCTGAGATGATCATTTCAAAGTACATCATTAATGTGTTTTAAATAAATAGATAAATTAATCTTCCCCTATCCCCCTTCCCCTAGACACCTCGGAAACTGACACAGTCCCAAGTTTGGATCATATCTAGTTTGGCCCTTAGCCACTGGACTATGCCAGGTCACACTGAATTCTGTGATAGCCACCAGATAGCGATGTATTTATCCTCCAAGTAGATGTATGCTAGTGAATACTGATGATTGCATGTAACTGTAAATACGTATTAGTAAATGTCTTTATTTTTCACATGCAAAGTCTATCAGGCATTGGCAGTGTTTACTACAATTTTAACACAGGCTATGGAAGTTTGGAGTTGCCTGGTATAACTGTTTGTGACCCTGTACCCAAAGTCTTTGGCAGACGTATTTGCTGAGGAGTTGAAGCTGGTATCTTCTTCATGCAAAATAAGCACTCGTACTACTGAGTCATGTGATTCCCTGTTTCATTTCCTGCTACTATAAATAAAGCACAAAAAGTACAGCAAGGCTGAGATCCTGTAGTCACTGACTTGTAAATAAGTCCCATTAAACTCAGCAGGACTTGCTTTTTGTGTAAGATGTGTATAGGGTTGCACTATGAGTGTATACTTGTTTACTCTTCTGCTGGCAGAAGTCATGAAATGATATTTAAAATTAAGGGTATCTTAAGTAGGGGAGTCAGAAACAGCATATCCACTCAGAAACATCTCCTGTTCAGAGTAGTTGAAAAGCACAGTAGTTGTACCATGCTGGGGGGAACTTGTGAGTCTCTGCAGTGATTTGCCCTTTAAGTGAACATATTGTTTGTTTTTTTCTTTGAAAAGGAGAGGATCCAACTATAGTTGAAATTGAGGCAAGCCCATGCTAAAGAGCAGCTCACCAGAAAGCTGAGCCTTTAATCTGACATAAGTCGTCCACTAAAGCACCGAGCAGAAATGCTTCTGATGATTGCTATGAGCATGGGCTTGGTAAATAAAGCAGATAATGCTGTTTCCCAAAATATTAGCAAAAACTGGATTAAGCAGATTCTGCCTACTCCTCTTTACCCCAAGGGCAAACACCGACACAGTTGCTCACTTGGGTTGCTCTGTGGAAAAGGAGATCTGAAGCCACATATGGGAAGTTCTCCAGTGGAACACCTAAGGTAGCTTAGAAAAATAAATATAAATAAATTTTATTATTATTATTATTATAAAAATGATTTGTGGCTTAGGACAGGGGGCTTTAAGTTTGAGAGAGACATTAAAATGGTTTCCATTTCTGTATTCAGCCCATGCTCCATATTTCTGTGGCCATGCAGCAAAAGTCTCTAGCTCATGCCTCTCACTGACTCCTGGCAGGCTGCTCTCTTGGCCCTTGCATGCCTGTTATCTGTTATCTGCCTGTTATCTGGAGCCACTGGGCTTTCACTGATGCAGAGATCTTTTTATTTCCTCTTTTCTTCCCTCTTAGTATTGTATCAGGGACCCTCGTCCCTTCCTGTATCTTCCCTGGTCTTGAGCAATGAAAATGGGAGGTATGCTTTGCTGACATTGCTGGGAAACAAACCTATGTGCTATGCTAGCAGACGTGCTGTTTATGTGTAACACAGAGGCATGGGCATCAATCTTCAAAGTACAGTTGGATCCCCGTATCCACAGAACCAATAACTGTGGTTTCAGTTATCCACAGGACATAAAATAGGGACACATACCATAGAGTTGTGCTGGAAAATGGCCGGAGAAGTGCCCTTTCTAGGCATCTTCTAGATCCTACAATGCAACTCTATAGTATGTTTTTAACGGAAGGCCTTTATTTTAATAGAATTTGCTGTTATCTGCAGTTTCTGGTATCCATGGTAAATCCAGGAATCAAACCCCTGTGGATACGGGGGTCCGACTGTACTAGCATTAGCTTCTTTGTATAGAACTAAACACCAGTGTCCCACCTTAGAGCAGATTTTTTCCTAAGCAGTGTGTTCCTCCTAAGCCACAGTTTTCAGCACTGGGTTGGACTTGGGGTGAAGGGAAAGATACACACATGCTGACATTTGAAATAGCTTGTGCCATCTGTAGGTTATGCAGATAAGTATTGACTTGGCTCATGGTTATGGTGTTCTGAAGCACACTTCCAAATGTATATGCCTGCTACCCACCTTTTTTTTAGGAGGGATAGACACGAAGGACTCTGAGGGCAATCTAGAATAGAGCTGATTAAAATTAGAATACATTGGGATTCTCATGCAATGATGAATCATAGAACTATAGAGTTGAAATGTGTCCCAAGATCATCTAGACCAATCCTCTGTCATTCTCAAAATTCACACAAAAATCTTCTCTGATGGCCACCCTGCCTCTGTTTAAAAACCTCCAAAAAAGGGTAGTCCATCTTCTGAGATAATCTACTTCACTTTAAAAAAAAACAAAAAACTTTTTATTGATTTTTTAATCAAAACAGATCAGGTAAATCCAACATAGTAGTAACAGTAAATTGTGAACAAAGGAAGATTGTAATAAACTCAACATAAGTGAAGATAATCTAATTCACTGGAAAACAAGTTCATTTGCAAAACAAGTGAGTTCCTCCCAAGGTTTAGTTAGAATCTCCGTTCTTGTAAGTTGAACTATTGGGGTGGGCACTACTTTCTGGCGCAGAAAGAAATCTCACTGCCTCTTCAGTATGGCAACGCTGTCAGGAGTTAGAGACTGAACTCCATAATAAAATGGCTGAACAACTGCAGAATCATGCTGAGTCATAATGGCTAACTCCATGAACTACAGTTGTCCCTCCACATTCACGGATTTGACATTCACGGATTTGAGTATTCACGGCGTGAAAAATATTCTTAAAAAAATAACAATCCTAATAGCAAACCTTGATTTTGCCATCTTATATAAGGGACACCATTTTGCTCTGCCATTGCATATAATGGGACTTGAGTATTCACGGATTTGGGTATTCACGGGGGGTCCTGGAACCAAACCCCAGCGAATGTGAAGGGACAACTGTACTAAGATAGACCTAGTCAGACCACTAGAGGACAATGTCGTATGTGTGTATGTGTCTGTGTGTGTGTGTGAGAGAGAGAGCTCAGAACAGAACTCACTTCCTCCTCTTCTTGTGAATGCTGATGCCTGGTGAAGCAGTTTCTCCTTCAATTGTAAATATTTGTACATGTTGCAACTGTTTGACTTTGAAGATAAAATTACTTTCTGCTTATTTGGATGTCAAACACTCTGCGTGTGAGTATTCTTGAGAGCGGGTTGCTACTAAGTCTGCTGAGATAGTTTTTCTGGCTTCTGCCATGGTTTGAGTGTCCTATCGTCCCCTGACAAACCCGTCAAATATTTGATGATGACTGTCATATTACCTTTTCCCCTCTCCATGGTAAACATAACCAGTTCCCTCAACAATTCCTCATAGAGCTTAGTTTAAATACTATTCACCATTGTGGTCATCCTCTTCTGGACACATTCCAGTTTGTCAGTGTCTTTCTCAAACTGTGGAGCCCAGAACTAGACAAAGTATTCCAGGTGAGATCTGAGCAAAGTAGAATAGTACTATTATTTTCCTTGATCAAGACATTATACATTTGTTAACCCAGCTTAGACACTGCATTGCCACATCATATGTTTATACATGTTTTGACATCTAGATCCTTTTTACATGCACTACTGCCAAGCCAGATGTATCTGGTATTTGTGCACCTGATTTTTCCTGCCTAAATTCAGAACCCTACATTTATTCCTATCTAAATTCATTTTGTTAGTTCTGGACCATTTTCACAATCTGTTAGATCATCTTGGATCCTGTTTCTGTCTTCTCGTGTCTAAGCTACCCCTCCCAGTTTAGTGTCATGTGTAGATTTGATAAGCATTTCCCCTCAAATGGTTAAATATATGGTCTGAGCTTGGGAGATCTCCTTCTTTTTAAAGACTACAACTCCCATAATCCTACCACCAGCCCAGCTAGCTGTCCAAGAAAGTGATGTTTCCATGCCCTGTGTATCATTTTAATGAGAAATTAAGCAAGCTCTACAGCCTTGTCTACTTGCAGTTCTCCTGCTCTTTCAAAGAAGATGTGCCATGGTTGGGTGAGAACAGAGCACTCCTGGTGAGTGTGGGAGAATTAAGCTGTGATACTTTTCAAAGAAATATTTGTGTTAGTCTGTCACAGCATAAAAGGGAAGGAAGAAAATCTAGCTTCTCCTTTAAGACTAACTCTTCTTTTTTAGTGTGTGCTTTTGTGTATATTAATTCTCTTTTTCAGATGTCCTGATAGAGTAATATTAAAACTACAGGTTTTCAAGCACAGTTACCCAATTGTGGGAGTAGGATAGAATGTATTAGGGCACAGAAAGATGAGAATTGTGATCCTAGCCATAAATCTTCAAGAGACAGGTCTTTCAGGTGGTTAGTAGTAGTCTTTAAAGTGGTCACTTTGTATTGATGTGTCAGAGCAATAAATCTGCTTAGCAAATGTCAGATCCTTTGGGTCAGAAACTTCTCTGAAGAAATTATTTTTTGTATGTGCAGTTGTGATGACTTGTGTATTAATATATGTAATGTGCCATGAAACCATAATCTGTATTCATACCTCTGCTGATGAATTGGAATTTGTGAATCATCCCGATTCAGTTGTTTCTTGCCCTAGTCTTGAAATTTTTCCATTTAAGAACTGCTATGTGTAAATCCCATATTGTATGACTAGAAAGTTTGAAATACTCTGCAGCTGTTTTTTTTTTTTTGAGGGGTTGGAGTATTGCCATTTCTAATGTCAATTTTGTGCCCATTTATCCTCTTGTGTAGAGATTGTCCTATTTGTCCAATGTAGAATGTGGAGGGGCATTGCTGACATAGGATGGCGTCTGTATCACAATAGAGAATGAGCATGTAAATGCATCTCTGTAACACATAACCCCTGTCTTTCATTGTGTGGCTATTATTTCCATACACAGCAAGCCTTGCTTCTACATAGATAAGGGAAGGAGCAAGCAACTAAGATCCTGCTGGCTGCTTAGTTGCTTCACCTCAATCTCATCCTTCCCTAACCTGACACTATCCAGATACATTGGAATGCAATCCCCATTATCCCCAGGCAATGCTGGCTAAGCATGATGGGTGTGTGTAAACCAACCTATCTGGAGCACACTGGGCTGTGGAAGGCTGTACTAATTCCTTTATTTTCCAGAGAGCTATACCAGCGACGGGGTTGGGGGTAGGCAGGCTCTCCACGCTGGAGGTCTTGTAACCCTTTCTCTAGTTTGTTGTTGTGTGCCTTTAAGACATTTTTGACTTACAGTGACCTTATCACAGAGTTTTCTTGGCAAGATTTGTCCAGAGGGGGTTTGTCTATACCTCCCTCTGAGGCTGAGAGAGGGTGACTTGCCTGAGGTCACCCAGTGGACTTCCGTGGCTGAGCAGGGATTTGAACCTTGGTCTCCAGAGTCCTAGTCCAACACTCAAACCACTGTACCACACTGGCTCTAGTATGTCATACCAAACCCCATGCTGTTCAGGAATGTGTAAGGCTGCAGGGTTGGCATGGCACCAGCACCAGCTGACACAATCTAGTGTGACAGTAAGCTTTAGCTTTCATGGGTGCTTTTTCACAAGTGGGTTCACTATTGATACCTCCCTTTACCCAAGGGCTTCCACTGACAAGGGCTTCCACTGACAGCGTTAATGTAGCAAATGCTAAATGTCTACATTTCATTAGCTTAAGGACAAGATAAGCCTGCATTCTTGCTCATGAATGGATGCATAGTCAGACACGCGTTCTCGACTTTAGGAGAGCTGATTTCAATAAACTCAGGGAAACACTGGGGGTGATCCCATGGTCAGGAATACTAAAAGAGAAGAGACCTCAACATGGATGGGACTTTCTCAAAAGGGAGATACTGAAGGCACAATTTCAAACAATACCAATGAGGAAGAAAAATGGGAGGTGTCTCAAGAAACCAGGATGGATGACTAAAGAACTTTCAACGGAGCTAAGTTTTAAACGGAACATGTATAGGAAATGGAAAAAGGGGGAAATCACCAAAGAAGAATTCAAACAGATAGTGAACACGTGTAGGAGTAAAGTCAGAAAAGCTAAAGTGCAGAATGAGCTCAGGCTTGCTAGAGAGGTTAAGAACAATAAAAAGGGTTTTTTTGGGTATGTCCGCAGCAAAAGGAGGAAGAAGGAAATGATAGGGCCACTACGCGGAGAAGATGGCAAAATGCTAACAGGAGACAGAGAAAAGGCAGAATTACTCAACACCTTCTTTGCCTCAGTGTTTTCAGAAAAGGAAAAGGGTGACCAACCTGAGGATAAAGGAATAGAGGACACAAGAGGGGAAATCCAGCACAGAATAAGCAAAGAGGTATTACAGGAATACCTTCTTAAACTAAATGAATTTAAATCTCCAGGACCAGATGGACTACATCCAAGAGTATTAAAAGAGCTGGCAAATATAATCTCAGAGCCCTTGGCAATAATCTTTGAGAACTCCTGGAGAACAGGAGAAGTCCCAGCAGACTGGAGGAGGGCAAACGTTGTCCCCATCTTCAAAAAGGGGGAAAAAGAGGATCCCAACAATTATCGTCCAGTTAGTCTGACATCAATACCAGGAAAGATTCTAGAGCAGATCATTAAACAGAGAGTCTGTGAACATTTAGAAGGCAATGCCATAATCACAAAAAGTCAACATGGGTTTCAGAGAAACAGGTCATGCCAGACTAATCTGATCTCTTTTTTTGATAAAATTACCAGTTTGGTAGATGAAGGGAATGCTGTGGGTATCGTATACCTTGATTTCAGTAAGGCCTTTGGCAAGGTTCCCCATGACATTCTTGCAAACAAGCTTGTAAAATGTGGGCTAGACAAGTTAACTGTTCAATGGATTTGTAATTGGTTGACCGGCCGAACCCAAAGGGTGCTCAGCAGTGGCTCCTCTTCGTCTTGGAAAGATGTGACCAGTGGGGTGTCACAAGGTTCTGTCCTGGGCCCAGTGCTATTCAACATCTTTATCAATGTCTTGGACGAAGGAATTAGGGGCATACTTATCAAATTTGCAGATGACACCAAATTAGGAGGAATAGCTAATGCCCTGGAGGACAGGATCAAAATTCAAAATGACCTGGATAGACTGGAGAGCTGGGCCAAAGCTAACAAAATGAAATTCAATATGGAGAAATGTAAGGTACTGCACTTAGGGCAAAAAAATGAAATGCATAGATATAGGATGGGGGAGACCTGGCTGAATGAGACTTCATGCGAGGGGGACCTAGGAGTCCTGGTGGACCACAAGTTGAACATGAGTCAACAGTGTGATGCGGCAGCTAAAAAGGCCAATGCGATTTTGGGCTGCATCAATAGAAGTATAGTATCCAGATCAAGAGAAGTAATAGTGCCGCTCTATTCTGCCTTGGTCAGACCTCACCTAGAATACTGTGTCCAGTTCTGGGCACCACAATTCAAAAAGAATATTGACAAATTGGAGCGTGTCCAGAGGAGGGCAACTAAAATGGTGAAAGGTCTGGAAACCATGCCTTATGAGGAGAGACTTAGGGAGCTGGATTTATTTAGCCTGGAAAAAAGACGGTTAAGAGGCGATAGGATAGCTCTGTTTAAGTATTTGAAGGGGTGTCACATTGAGGATGGAGCAGGCTTGTTTTCTGCTGCTCCAGAGACTGGAACACGGAGCAATGGATGCAAGTTCCAGGAACAGAGATTCCATCTCAACATGAGGAGGAACTTTTTGACAGTAAGAGCTGTTCGGCAGTGGAACACACTCCCTCGGAGCGTGGTGGGGTCTCCTTCCTTGGAGGTCTTTAAACAGAGGCTGGATTGCCATCTGTCGGGGATGCTTTGATTGTGATTTCCTGCATGGTAAGGGGTTGGACTGGATGGCCCTCGTGGTCTTTTCCAACTCTGCAGTTCTATGATTCTATGATTCTATGACTGCATTGACACCTGGCAGATACCTTATTGCTCTTCAACATTGCATAAGCAGCATGAGCTTAACTAAGGCTGTCTATGTAGTGAGTACCACATCCAAGCTGAGAGCAGAACATAGATAAAACCTTTGCCATCTGTTCTGAAATGCTAAATTGTGGAATATTCATTCTACAAACAAATTGGGAGGGGGGAGTGCCAGCTTGTTTAGGATTCTGATACTGCTCCCTGCCCATCTTCTTTCAACTTTTCTGTGCCTGGTTTTTCTCTTTTGACTGCCCCCTTTGAACTGTAGATGTGGTTGTTGTTGTTTTTTGTTTGCTTGTTTTGCAGCTGCTTCCCTCTGTCTCTCTAAAGGCTGAAGAGGCAGTTTGTTTGTTGTTATTGTTTTGCAAATCTTTTATTTGTGAAATACAAAAGCTATAAAAACAGCATAAGTTAACATAACTAATACACCAACCAAGAGCAACAAAAGCAAAATGAAAAAAAATACAATCTTAACATAATGAGAAAAATTATTAAAACAGAGAAAAAGGAAAAAAAACATATCCATATATATATAGATAGATATAGATATAGATATAGCTAAAATATCCTTATACCCTCACCAAAGTGTGAAAAACACTTCCCATTTGTCTGAAGAGGCAGTTTGCAGTGCCTCTGCTGTGTTGCTCTGTTGAAAACTCCCTCGGGGCTGTGCTTCACCTAACAGAGCAGCCTTGCCTAGGTGAGCTGAATTCTACCTGGACAGGGAGCTAGGGCAGTCCCGGATGGGTCACAGGAGATCCTCTTCCACTGCTTCCCTCTTTCCTCCTATGAAACTCATAAACTTCTCTGCCTTTCCCTTTGTACCTCCTTTGCAAGTGAATTCCATATCATATACTGGAGGGAGCAGGTAAACATAAAAATGAGTAGCTTCTCCTATAAGTAGCACTTTTGGTGGTGACTGTAGGTTCAGGCATGCCCCATGTTTAAGCCTTCTCTTTCCCCCAGGCTTTCAATCTGGAGTGTGTTCTGTCTCAGCTCTGGTAGGATTGTTGTGGCTGGCATGTCAACCCACAACAAGCTGCAGTCAGAGGTTCTGAAAACTAACAGGAAAATAATGCTGTGGCTTGCTTATTGATGGCTGAAGGACTGATGAAAGTAATTGAGATTTCAAATGGAAAGAGAGCGCCTTCTTTGAGCTCCCCATCATGTCACCAGCAAGCGTGTGATGTGATGTGAGGGTGGGGAGTTAATGTTTGGCAACATTTGGGGATGGAAATCACCTCAGTGGCAGAACTTTGTCAAGTTAGAGAACTGAAGAGGAACTTTTGGTGGGACTGATGCAAATTTGGAGCTCTTAATGTGAAGAAGTGTGCCTGCTTCAGTGCCCCTGACCTTCATGGTCCAAGGGTTCTTCAGCTCCTGTCTGATGCAAATGGTGTGGGGTAGCTTGTGCATCTGCCTTCTCTGGGAGGTTATTTGCCTCTTCCTGGTCACTCTGTTCCCTTCCTTGGCTTTTGCATCTTAAACTCTGTTTCTGATTTACTTTGAGAGTTGCACAAATCACTCGATACAGATGTGCTGTGCTAAGGGTGGCATCTGTCTGCTGGGATGCCACTGTTTTGACTTACCTACCCTTCGTTAGTGGCATACTTGAAGAGCAAAGTGCTCGAGTAGGGCTGGTGTCAAAGCAGCCTTCCCTAAGCTGGTGCCTTTCAGTTGTGTTAGACACATCATGTAATCCGGACTAGTGGGTGGGACCCAGCATAATTCATGTCACCCAGCACATTTTATGGACACTCCAGTTGTGGAAAGCTGGGGTATAATTTTTAGTGACCAGACACAGCATAGTTCTGTGCCTCTCCCCATGTGGTGAGCTGAAGAAACAGTTGTGCAAAATAAATAGACCAGTGCAGGTTTCAATAAAAGAATGGAGGCTTATGGAGAATGTAGGTTACTTTCCTGTGGAATTAATTTTTTTCCCTAACAACAAAGTCTGTACAATCCTGCCATACTGTCTGCAAATATCTCATGCTAATGCTGAGTGAGGCAGCCTGTCCTGCCTCTGTGCTTTGTCAGCAAATAGGAGTTGGTTCCTTTGTTGGCCCAGGTTTCCATGGAGTGCTCTCCTTAGTCGGCCTGCTAGCTGATCTGAATTTTTATTTTGCTCATTAGGCGCTGCAGCTCAGTGTGAATCCACTGTGAAATTTCAACAGGATTAAATCTGTAATGAGAGGCCCATCTGCATTCTCTGTACTTCCATGGAATCCAAGGTTGTGTGGGGAACTGATTTCAAGGTGCATGTTAAATATCTGTGAGGCTTAGCCTCTTGGAACTTTGTTGTTTAATACACTGGTGTAGAAAAAATGAAGTGTATAACCTGACCCACTCTCCAGGGGGGCAGGGGGAAGGCAGATGACAAAGCCAGGGGTGAGGGGAGGAAGTGTAGTCTCCTATTGCAACAGTCCAGGTTTTCTTCTGGTTGCAAATTCCTTGTGGGCTAATTAGTATCCCAGCCACAGCATCACCACTCCTTTGGTGCACTCCCAGTAGGCTGTCTTGGCATATGCAGGGAGGAAAGCAATTCCAGATGTCAGGTCTTCAATGCCTGTTTTAGACTGCTTACTTCAGCATTTGGCTTTATAATGGAAGACTTGTCTCTACCTGGTGATGCAGCTCTTTGGCCCACTACTCAGATTATTTTCAATTTTTGTTTAACAATGCAGCCCTTTCCTTCTCTTTTGGCACCTATTGCCATGGCAGCATTGTTAAGTGACACAAGCAGCACCCCCCAGTGAGATTGGCTAACTGCCTTCCCTTTTGTCCCCAGATGAACAAGTATGGTCTGGGGGGTGCTGATTGGCTTGCTTTGACAATCAGGCTTGTAGAGGCATGGCCTTCTAAATGAAGAGCCTTTATTGGGCTGCAGAGACAAAGTTGTGGCTGTGTTCCTTGTGACTGGCAGAAGAGGAGACAGCGAGGTTTTGCTTTGGAAGATGGGCACTTGGACTGTGCCATGGCACAGGGTGACTTGTATGTTCATTGACATGACACGTGACACAGTCTAAGGGAGCCCTGCGGTAGATATCATAAAAGTTCTCTCTCTTGTTTTGCTTTTGACTACAACTCACCCTGAGAATGCAGATGGCTCTCATTATAGATTGGGAGTTGTTGCTTCCTCAAAGGAACTTTCTAATACCGGTACCTTCCATGTTCATAAAACAGTAGGGAGAAATGTGGCATCTCATAAGCAGATTTATTGTATTGTGGCATTCATTATGGTAGATGTGAGTCTGCGTCATCAGATGTGGGAAGTGTTTTTGGTTGGCAGGCCAAATAGGTGACACAGAGGTACTGAGGCAGGTGGAGAACCTCTGTAAGCCTTGGGTCCCTTTGGTGGCATTCTTAAAGAAATGTAAGAAGCAGAACGGTTTCGGCACAGTGACCTGTTCAAAAGCAGCACTCCATGATGATCCTGTCTTTCTAATTACATTTTGATATTGTTATGCCTCTAAGTTGAAAAGAATCCCCCCAGTTTGACAAAGCCTAAACCAAATAAATTGAGTTGGCTGATCGTCATTAGCATAGCACAACTAGAAAGCTAGTACTGTATTATCATAAATTAATGACATTATAAATGAGTCACTCTGTTCTTATCTCAAATAATTTGAGCTCTGCAGACCTCCTGTTACTGTTCGCATTTCATGTCCTGCTAGCTCATATTTTTTTCTCTTTCCCACAAGTGTGTGAGTATGAAAGAGTGTGTACCAACTGGAGATCACACAGCATGGAGTTGGCAAAATGGTTCCCAGTCCAGGGGAAAAAAACCCTCATGCAATGCTTCTGTTAATCTTCTAGCTGCCCCAAGTCTGTTGCAGCAGAAGTAACCAAGAGTCTAACCCAAGTACCCTTTGGTAACTGGCTGGAATTTTCTAGACAAGAGAAAGCCAGCTAGCAGGGTGGAGGCCCTGTCCAGAGTCCAGACCCTTCCCCACCCTACCTCAAGTAATGGTCAGGGGTGTGCCATCATTTCACTTTTTAGGAAAAGTGTTCAAATTGCAAGAGACAAGAAAGGTTTTCTCCTTGGGAGTTAATGTTTCTTTGGGATTTGCTCATAGTATCCCAACGGCAGCTGAGCACACCTGCCTCATATGTATGAAGTCCTTGGTGCAGGATGGAATCAGCTTCACTGCAGTGTCCCACTTTCTGTGAAGTGGTCAGTTTGGCAAAAATCCATGCTACATTGCCCTGATAGAAGGACTGAGAAAAAGAGACCCAGACCAAGAATTGTAATGATCTCATACTGTACTTAGTATTATATAAAAGTCTCCTTCTTACACAGTTTTTAAAAATGATTAAATACGTCGGCACCTTGTCTTACGCATTTTCTTTATTATTCTGAAAGAAAATACTCCATAATTCTCCTCCCCCTATTTTTCTTGGGAATAAAGGCTTAGGGAATAAAATGGGGGGGGGGGTTGTCTGAGTTTTTTGGGGGTTTGTTCCACACCTTCACATCCCTAGGCCTACCCGTTTAAGACAGAGCATGGAAAGGTTAGCTTTTTGGACGACAACTCCCAGAACGCCCCAGCCAGCATGGTCATAGATACGGTCTCTTTTGCTGAAAACTTGGCACCCATGTTCCTTTCTTCTGTAGACTCAGCACCACATTTTCTGCTCTGATGACATTGCAAAATATGCAAAGAAACATGCCACTACCACAGGCGGCATGTCACTTTCTGATAGCGTCGCTGGAATAAAGTGCCTCCCTGTTTCTGATTTCTCCTTCTCAACCACGTAAATACTGTAGTCCCTGGGAAGAGCACCAGCCCTCTTGTTACCAACCAAACGCTGTTAAGAAGACGTGCTCCTAGTCTAACTGTATAGCCTTTGCATTCATCTGGCAGAGAGCAGCAGGCAAGAGCCAGCTAGGATCACTGCAGCATTCTTAAGTTGTTCTTGGCTGCACAGCTGGCTATCCAGCGAAACGCTCTTTGGCTTCCTAACCCTGCCAGAGTCTCTAATTTGGTGCTTTGATGCCAGGAATGTTGAATTTCTGAAATGGATTGGATGCAGGCTCGGAAAAAACCTCTGGCACTCTAAAGAAGAAATGCTAAGAAACTCAAAAACAGCCAGGAGGCGACCTGACTCCTTTTCCTATTCTTGCCTCTTAAGAAGGGGAAAAGAGGCAAGAGTGGAGGTGGGGGTGGGTAATGTATAGATGTGGTAGTAGAGGGATGGATGGGCGATGAAAGAAATAATTTAATTAAGGAAAGGTCTTGGAAAATAATGATGACTTTTTGGATGATGATATGTAGCCAAGACTGACAGCCAGACCCCTGGAACAGGACACTGGCACCAAGGAATTAGAATGTATCATTCAGTACTTTGTAGGGGCCTGAATCTCAAATCTGACACTGGCAGTGTGGAAACTGAGGATGTCTAAGGGTTGTAAAGGTTGTGATATGTCATATTCTTCCCATGTCTAATGTCCAAGGCTGCAAAATTCTCAAGCGTCCAGTCACCTGGGCTCTTACAAACATGGATTTTATTTTTCCCCATCAGTGTATTGTCTGGGGTGTGTGAGGATTAATTCCTGTTCCCTCACAGTGCCCAATCCAGGGATTGACTGGCAAGCTGGAGCTCCTGGCATAGTTTTGTGGGCATATTTGTTGACTCTGGCCAGGGTGAGAAGAACTATTATAAAATAATTGTTGTGAATCTATGGGCACTATAGGCTTTTTTCTTTCAGAAACAACCAGCCATTCCCATATCACATTGGAAACAACTTTTGAAAAGCCATTTGCTATAGCCTGAAAGCAGGGTTTGGGAAAGTTACTCTTTAGATTCCACATTCCATCATAATCTAGTCACCATGGAAATTGTAGTCCAAAAATAACTTTTTCAAATTCTGCCTGAGAGTCACTTGTACAAAGCCTGTGTGTCGATGGAGTGATGAATTCCTGGGCTCTCATTATCCTAGATTTTCAAGGGTGGCAGTCTTTTGCAGTGAAAACAATATAGAAATTTATGGCACCTTAAAGACTACCGTAACATGTTTTATTTGCCATTTGTAGTCTGGCATGCCAAATAAAACTTGTCAGTGTTTAAGGTATGGCAAGATGCTTCATTGTGACCTTAAGTAGTTTAAATGTTGGTCTCTGTGATGTTTCAATAATAGAGAAGGCGAAACAGTAGCATATGAAATATTAGCTTTCTTTCTGTCCATGAGCACTATTAAACCACAGGTTCTCAGGCTTTAATGAGTAGTTGTGTTAAAATGTTGTTAACTGGTAACTGGTAGAATCATGATGGTTGGTCTTGATGTCTTTTGGCCAGTTCACTCCCTGTTGCCAGATGTAAGCTTTGGAGACACTCTTTTTAGAATCCCTGTAGATTTATTGTAAAGTTGTATATTCCCCTGAAGAAGGCCATAAACATATTTCCAGGCGGAAACACATTGGTGCTATTTTCAAAAATAAAATCATTTATTTTTTCAACACCCTAAGACTTTGTCTCTTTTCCACATCATGAATAAAAAGAAATCCAGGCATTTCTACACCTGCCACCTTGGGTTATGTGGAGAAGGAACAAATGGGGATGCATTGGTGATGAAATACAAGGCAAATTGGTTAAAAAGGGTCAAGTGATGAATCTAATTCGTTTTTTAAACAGTTGGTTGACCTAAATGTGTTGAGTCAGTTCTAGGCCTCCCTTCAGCTGTGGAATGAAAAAAAAGGAAGGCTGGTAATGTTATTGTATGCCTTCAAGTCATTTTTGACTTATGACAACCTATCATGGGGTTTTCTTGGCAAGTTTTGTTCAGAGGGGGTTTGCCTTTGCCGCCTTCTGAGAATGTGGTTTGTTCAAAGACACTCGGTAGATTTCCATGGCTGAGTTGGGATTCGAACCCTGGCCTCCAGAGTTGTAGTCCAGTGCTCAAACCACTACACCACACTGTCTCAAGGCTGTTAGTAAAGGGCATCAGTGCCACTAGCCATGTTGGACTCGCATCCCCCCCCCCGTATACTTTTTCATATTCTTGAGTGGTTTAATAAGGATCTGAATTTGGTACAGATTATTATGGACCAGAAGTATCTTTTTCTCTTCTCTTCATCCTCCATTCAGTTCTCCCCCCTGGGCTTTCTGAAAAGACTAAATTTGAGGGCCTACTTGTTGGAGCAAAGACACTGCTGATTTCTGCACTGTACGTGTAATCTTGAGTTTTTCTGACTACCTTCACAGGAACCCACAATTTACTTTCATTTATTTATAAGTTACATTTGCATCCCTCCTTTCCTCCAGTAAATTCTGGGCTTCTTGTCATGCCTCTCCTTCTCACTTTATTCTCACATCAACCCTGTGAGGTAGGTCAGGATTAGAGGGTGATTGGACAAAGGTCACCTAATAAGTTCAATGGCTCAAGTGGGGACTAGAATTTGGGTCTCTCACATCTCTTTAACTGCTACACTATAGTAGCTCTCTTTGATCTTGAATACACTTGAAGATGAATCTTGGACTAAGTGGATGTGGTCCTTCACTGTGGCTTCTGTGCATCACACACATTGGATCTACGCCTGCACAGAGCTAGTTCTCACAAAATTTCAAGAGCTATCCTTCTGGTGGGAACCCTTCCTCTTCTTGTCTCTTCCCTCGGTTCTGCTTCATCTATCTGAACTTCTCTGAGATCATTTATTCTGCTTCTTTTTAATTTCATAGCTTGTATTTTGGCATGTTCTTCTTTAATGAGCTTTTAAAATTGACTTTTGCCTTTAGAAGCCTTTGGCCTGTAAGGCCTTTGTCAAGTGTTGTGTTGACTGCAGGAGAAAGATTTCTCTCATTTATGGTCACTGCAGTATCCTGTTCAAGAGAAGAAACATGAACTGGATGCTGCCATATTTGGAGGGGTTTTCATTGCTCAGACTCGGTGTATTTGTGTGGCTTGTTTGAATTTCCTGCTGTGAAAGGACCTGTAGTTCTGTTGACATCCCTACAAAGGTGGTTTGTTTGTTTTCAATGGGTAAATCTCCCAGGGACACTCAAGGTGTTTCTTTCCACTTCAAGTGTTTCAGCTGCCGGTATGTACCTAATACCTTGGTACCATCTTCAGATGACCCAGCTCTCAGTGTTGCATTGTCACCACCGGCTGCCTTAACCTTCATTCAGAAGTGATCAAGGAAAAGATCTCAGTCACAAAATCTGAGCCTTCAAAATCCCAAGAGTAAGAGGAATAAGTATAGCAAGCCTGCAAATTCCAGCTTTCAGCCAATTTCAGCCTTCTCTTGTTCTTTTGATATTTTCTGGCTGCTGTGGACAGTAAAAAGAGATTTTAGATGGCATTTCTTAGCTGTATTTAATTTATGCCTTGCCTTTCTTCCAGCACAGGATTCAATGTGAAATTCTGTCTGCCTCTTTAATCTCTTTGTGTCTCTTCCTGCCACTCCATACACTCTCTCACTTGAGTTGTCTGTGGCCACAAATATTCCATGCCATGGAGTTACCACATAAGTGACCAAGCTGCTTATTCGCTGCTTAAATTTGTCTCTGTTTTGTATTGATGATTCTGCTTGTTGTTAGGCACCTTGAGAACTGAGGTCAAGGGGCAGGATAACCTAAATCAGGGGTGGACAAAGTTCATCCCTGGGGGCTGCATGTTGCCCCTGAACCCCCCCTGCTTTTTTCAATTTTAAAAAAAATGAACGGATTTGCAGGAGATTGTTGTCCAAAAAGCACCCAAAATGTGCCCAAATCACAGCAGTTTGCTTCCTCGACCCTCCAGATCCCCTCCCCAACACAAAATACAGTTGTCCCTCCGTATCCACAGATTTAAGTATTCACAGCTTGAAAATATTCTTACAAAAATAATAATCCAAAAAGCAAACCTTGATTTTGCCATCTTATATAAGGGACACCATTTTGCTATGCCATTGCATATAATATAGAGTGTAAAGATGCACTGGAAGCCGCAGACCCAACCCTGCATGCAGGTGGCTCAGGAGACCCTCTGCTGTGCTTTCTGCAACTGGACTTGTTTATCTTGGATTGGCCTTTTCAGTCATCAGTGCGCTTGCAGAAAGCACAGGAAGATTCCTTCCTGAATCTTCATTTGCGAAGAAAAGCATATAATGGAACTTGAGTTTTCTCGGATTTTGGTATCCACAGGGGGTCCTGGAACCAAACCCCAGCGAATATGAAAGGACAACTGTAATTCTAAAAAAATCAGCCAAAATGATGGCCAGAGGTGACATTGGATTACTTTGGAGGAGCTGAAACACTCTGGTGTGGTCCAACAGACAGGCTAGAGTGTAAAAATGCCCCCCCGCCCACTGTGTAGTTGCCCACTCCTGTTCTAAATGTTTAAAAATGAAGACATGCATGCTTGTGTGTTGTGAAACTTGTTCAAGAGCCCCATGTGCAAATCGAGTCAGATGTCAGACACCTGAAGGCCAAACTTGTAGTAAGGGTGTTGCTGACTTGGTAGGCAGGAGTAGTCCCTCCTGTTCCACTAGTCTGCCCTTGAGGAATTGAAGATAACTTGACAAATTTAATAAACATCCCAAAGCTTTTCTTGGTTGGGTGCTGCTTTCCCTGCCTGATGTGGCTTACGTCCTCATCATCCAAGCTCCTCTGACAGACTTCCTCCATACAGAGCATCTTAAGGTGGCCTCTGACTTAATGATACTTAACGCCTTCTGGATTCTGCCTGCAGGTCCCTGCTGCTGCTTCTGAAGATAAGAATCTATTTTTAATTGCGGCCTTTCTTCTCCTTAGATAGAAGAATCACTAAACCCATTAAACACATTAGGAGATAACTGCGCATGCGGATCTGGTTCAGGATGTCTAATTTTTGCATGGCGTAACGTGTTCTAGTAACCGACCTTCTTCCAGTTAGATAAGCTGCTAACGGGATGTTCTAGGGAGCAGCTGCTCGCTTTGTCACTCCCAGCATTTCATCTTCCTTTTCAGGTGGTTGCAGACAGACAGTTGTATGCTCACACTTTACACTTTCCTCATTCTTTTTTTCAAGTCCAGTATAGTTTTTCCCAAGGTGGTTGCAGTTTATTGGAGAAATTTCTCCTGTTAAAGAGAGAGTGGCTACTTTTGCAAACAGCTCTGTGATGTAGATGCTTTTCACTGGACTCTTGGGCTTTCTCTATCCATTTTTTCTCCATGGAACTTTGGGGAGAAGGAACTGGGAGGTTATATAGGTTATATTCAATGGAGGAAAACATGTTTTGCCTGCAAAAGATGCCAGATTTTGCTTCTTGATGTCTCCAGCTGTAAGAATTTAGGGTTTGGGAAGGGGAAGGGAGGTGACCCTCGTTGAAGTTGACTCAGAGGTTTTTTTTGGGGGGGGGAATCTTATTTGGACTATAGCTCCAGAATCCCTCAGTGCAGGCTGAAGAATTCTGGGAATTGTAGTCCACGAACAACTTTTCCAAGCTCTGAGTTGAATCATATTGGACTAGTTGGATTAATAGTCTGGCTTGATATGAGGTCCCCTCATGCAAAGGCACTTTGTTTGCCTCTTCCAAAAAAACACAATTGCCATTCATATATCTCATGGCTTAGGTCAAGGCTATCTGAAAAATGGTATCTACCTCTATGAACCTGCAAGGGTTTTAAGGGCTTCCTCTTGGTCCCACCACCACCACAGCCTCACTTGGTGAGGACAGAGAGTGAGCCTTCTCTGTGGCTGTTCCCACCCTTTGGAACTTCGACTTCAGATGGCATCTCTCCTCTCAATGATTGTCTTAAAGCAGTAATGGACTGGATGAGGAAAAACAAATTGAGACTGAATCCAGACAAAACGGAGGTACTAACAGTTACAGGCCCAAAACCAGGTCTGGGAATACAACTTCCAGTCCTGGATGGAACTACACTCTCCTCCAAAGACTGTGTTCGCAGTCTGGGGGTGCTCCTGGACCCAACGCTCCAGATGTCTAATCAGGTAAATGCGACGGTCAGGAGTGCCTGTTATCAACTTCGGCTGATACGCCAGCTGCGCCCTTTCCTGGAAACTAGGGACCTCGAAACTGTGGTACATGCACTGGTAACCTCCCGTCTGGATTTCTGTAATGCTCTCTACATGGGGCTACCCTTGTGCTTAACTCGGAAACTTCAACTAGTTCAGAACATGGCAGTCAGGTTGATTTCTGGTGTTTCCAGAAGAGAGCATATAACACCTGTGCTAAAAGCTCTCCACTGGCTGCCTATTCGTTTCCGGGCACAGTACAAGGTGTTGGTTATAACCTTTAAAGCCCTGCATGGTTTGGGTCCAACTTATCTCGGGGACCGCCTCCTTCCGTATGACCCTCCCTGCGCTCTTCGGTCCTCTGGGAGGAATCGTCGTCGTCGGTGACGTCCCAGAGGGCCTTCTCTGCTGCCGCTCCCAGATTATGGAATGGTCTGCCGGACAAGATCCGTCTTATTAACACCTTAGACAGCTTTTAAAAAGCTGTCAAGACGGATCTTTTCCGGCAGGCCTTTCCTGAATAACTATCCCGGCCCAAGACTCAGCTGTCCTCCCTGAGCTGTAATCAGATTTTTTTAAAAAAAACAAAAAAAAACTATTGTATGTTTTAATCTTTTTCTAATTTATATATTTTTAATTTACTGTATGTTTTTAATCTTTTATAGTTTAATATTATTTTAAGGGGGGGTGGGCTAGGGTACTGGGACTATGGAGTTTTTATATTGTAAGCCGCCCCGATTGCGTTGCAGAGGGGCGGGATAGAAATAAAATTTTATTATTATTATTATATTATATTATTATATAACTCCCTCCCGCAGGAAGCTAGGCTGGCCCCCTCCCTGCTTTTGTTTTGCCAGTAGGCAAAAACATTCTTTTTTAAGCAGGTCTTGGATGCATAATTGTGGCTTTTATCGGGTGTGTTTTTTATGTTGCTTCTATCTGTGTTTTAATTTGTATGCTTTCATTGGTTTGAATTGTGATTGTAATTGTTCTGTGAGCCTCCTTGGGAGAAAGGCAGCATAGAAATTGCACAAATAAATAAAAATAAATATTATTGGATGGATGGGACAAATGCTGGCCAGTCAAGTTTTTAAATTATTTTAAGTTCGTGCTATTTTAATAGGATTGTTTATTTAATTCCTTTTAACTTGCCTTTAAAAAAATGATTGGTTTTTAGCAGTATTTTGCTTTATTCTCTTGTGAGCTGCTGTGGGTCCCATATTGGGAGAAAAATGAGTTCTAAATTAAAATAAACGAATAAACTGAGTTTTGTCCTAAATTCAGAACCAGCCAAGATCATGGAGAGAAGGCCCCCGTTTGGTGGTAAAAAGAACACATACTGCCCATGGAACAAGCCCAGGTTTTGAGCCTGGCATCTCTAATTAAAAAAGACTCAAGACTCAGCAGGAGCCTTTTCACACTACAAAACAGTAGTGCCAAGATTCCACTTTAATTGCCACTGTTCCATCTTCTGGAATCGTGGGATTGACAGTTTAGGGAGGAGAATTTCTCTGGCTTGGTTCCAAACTATTTGAAAGACCGTATCTCCCGATACGAACGTGCCTGTCCCACCATCATCACAAGTTTGCACAAGAAAGAGCCTTCTCAGTGGCTGCTCCCACCCTCTGGAACGCCCTTCCACGGGAGGCTAGGCTGGCCCTCTCCTTGCTTTCCTTTTTCCAGCAGGCATAGACGACTTTATTCCATCAAACTTTTAATTTGTAGCTGCAGGCACAGAGGCTTTTATTGGGGTGTGCTCTTACTGTTTTTATTCCTTTTAACTTTTATATGTTTTATAATTTTAAATTGTCATAATTTTAATTGCTTTTGACTTTTAATTATTATATTTTAATTTCATTTTATATGTTGTAAGCCGCCTTGGATCTCATTCTGGGAGAAACCTGCATACATAGCAAATAAATAAATAAAATTTTGAATTCTGTTGGAAAGTTGAGTGCCCTATCAAACTGCAAACTTCAGGATTACTTAGGATTTAGGCATGTCAGTTAATATGGAATTATAAATCACAACCCAAAAACATCACCCAAGGAGACCTTCTGCTGTGCTTTCTGCAACCAGACTTGTTTTATCTCGGATTGGCCTTTTTAGTCATCAGCGCACTTGCAGAAAGCGCGGGATGAGTCCTTCCTGAATCTTCGTTTGCGAAGAAAAGCCAGAGAGAGAGAGTAACATGGAATTATAGTGCTCTAGTTGCATAGTGTGAATGGCCCCCAGTGAAGAGTGAGATCCCTCTGTGGATTGCCAGTACCAGGCAAATAGTACTGGGCTGCTGTGACAAGTAGTTCAACCTGCATTCATGCATCATGAGCGCTAGATAGAATAGTGCACTTTTAGGTCGCTAGCCAACATTCCTCTCAGCATGGTGTAAATATACGTATGCCGACCTATGCTGTGCTGAGCCATATACCTTCCTACCAGCTTACGGAAAATCCTTTGAAGTTCCCCACCCCATCCAACGTGGCCATTCCGTTTTGCGGAAACAGAGCAGGATCTGAGAAGTGTCTGGCAACATCCCCATAGCCAGCCATGAAATTATTACAGTGGGGCACCCTGGCAGATCTCAGTGCTGATGTTGTCATTTTGCTTCTGGCTATTGGGACATAGCCAGACGAGTCTATGATCTTGCCTACTCACTGCAAAATGAGGTGGATTCAGGGACTTTTCAGTAAATCGGGTGCTGGGGATTTGGACACTGCAGCAGGAGAAAGTGAATACCAACTCCTGCAGTGACTGAAAAAGGACATCCACAAGAATAAGGGAAATGCACACATTTGTATATCCCTAACAGAAATGCCAGCCACAGTCTGATTGTGACTAGGGGGGCGGGGGTTGATTCTTGTGGCAAGAAGCCTTGGGCTCTCAAACCTGAGTACGCTGGAATGAGTTCAGAAGTGGGGTTCATTTTTCTTTTCCTTAATCACCTCACAAACAGAAATTGGATGAACCTCAGGGATGCTGAAACGGGAAAAATTCTCTGGCAAGGAACAGAAGACCTCTCCGTCCCTGGAGTCGAGCATGAAGGTACTGTTGGGGTTAACTGTGTGACTCTGAAGGGCAGGGTTTAGAAGTGCTCGCCTGATTCAGAGCTGCTTCTGGTCTTGTTTCTGTTCATTCATGCACAAGCTTAATGCAGTCAGCCCTCTGTATCCACAGATTCAACCATCCACAGCTTAAAAATATTCCAAAACAATAAATTCCAAAAAGCAAACCTTGCTTAGATTTTCCTTGGGTTTTTTCCAGGCTGTGAGGCCGTGTTCTGGAAGAGTTTATTCCTGACGTTTCGCCTGCATCTGTGGCTGGCATCTTCAGAGAATGCCAGCTACAGATGCAGGTGAAATGTCAGGAATAAACTCTTCCAGAACACGACCTCACAGCCCAGAAAAAACTCAAGGAAAATCTATGGATGCCGGCCATGAAAGCCTTCGACTAAACAGCAAACCTTGCTATTTGCCATTTTATATAAAGGATGCCATTTTACTACACCACTGTATATAATGAGACTTGAGCATCCACAGATTTTGGTATCCACGGGGAGGTCCTGGAACCAAACCCCAATGGATACTGAGGGCCCACTGTAGAAGTAATGTAAGCATTAACTACAATGGATAAGTGTGTGTGTGGGGGGGTCCTACTGTATGTAAAAAAGAAAGAGAGAATGAGAGGAAGGCATGGATGAAAGAATAGAAGAGGATGATTGTATGATGGGTGAATGAAGAAAAGGGGAAAGTGGTGTCGTTCTTCCCTTTCAATTGGGACTCAATCACCATCAGTATGTGGCTGCCAAGCACGTCCCCCAAGAGAATGTGGTTTCTGATCCCCAAAGTGTCACTTGGCCCTGGATCTCTGTGCCTGTTTCACAAAGTATGTCTGTCCTGCCTGAAAAGGCTTCCATATGATTGGGAAAAGTGAGATTTGTGGATGTGTAAACTGCAGGCAGTTGGATCTTAACTGCTGCTTTACAAGGCACATGCCTAACAACTAGGGTGGGCAGCCTTTTTAGTCCCATAGTCCACGTGGAGTGGAGGAGTAGTTAGGGGTTGTATGTCATTGGGTGGATTCTGGTCAACCTTTGATGGTGAGGAGGCTGCATTGCTCCCCTCGATACTCTGGCAGCAAAATTACCCTCCTGGGTGCAGCAGTGGATGCAAAAAGGGGGGGGGGATTGTTTAAAACTGCATCTCAAGCTATCTGATGTGCGGAAATGGCAATTTCCTCCCAGTGTGCTATGGACTGGTATCATACTTCTATTTTTTTGCTACAATTCTTTCTTTCTTTCCTGAAAACTTGCCAGGGACCGGCATCCAATGGCTCTGTAGCGCTGCTTTAAAACAAGGGCTTCCACTTTAACACAAGGAAACGCACAGTGCTTTTTGAAGCCAAATTGCACTTCTGAGTGATTGGGTTGGCTTCAAAACAAAGTACACTCTCTGTTACATCATGCTTAAAAGCAAGGGTCCATGTTCAGAGGGGTGCACTGCTTGCTGCTACTCCATTAAATTGAAAGAAACAGCCATGACTTTTTACTGTTGCTGTGCCACTCATATTATGGAGCAGTGGAGAGGTTTTCAGGACACTCCCAAAAACAGGTGGGGGAGGCTTTGTGTTGCCCACCCCAGAAGAATGGTTTTACCATTGGCATGATAATACAAGCACTGGATCATTCCAATGGCCTCCACCCTCCTGTTTCTTGCAGTGGCCAGTGGTCAGTTTTCCAAGAACACAGTGGTTGTGATGCTCTTGGAAAGCTCACAAGGAGGACATGAGAGTAAATGACCTCACCTGCTATTGCTCCCCAGCAACTGGTAATAAGAGGAATACAGATAGCAATGTGTAGCCATCATGAGTAGTAAGTGGCATTGATAGCTTTATTCTCCATGAATTTGACTGTTCCCCTTCTAAAAATTGGCCAACTTGGTGGCTAGCACTGTATCTTGTAGTAGTCAATGCATAGTTTATGTACTGTGTGCTTCCCTTTCCCCCCTTGATCTGAATCCCCCACCATTATTTCTGGTCTTATGGCTGAGGGAGGAAAATTCCCAACCCACTTTCTCCACACCATGTTTCATTTTCTATAGTTCTATCCCATCCCCTTCTTTGCTTTTTTCCTTGCTAAGTTAGCACCAGCCATTGTGGCCTCTTTTTGTAGATTTATCACACTTTAAAATGTGCTTGCTTGCCTTTAGTAAACACCTTGCTGAGTTCATGACAAGGACCAGAGTTTAGAAAAATTTCCTTTTGCAGTACAAAGCTCTCCCAACCCTGAGGATTCTGAGGGGTAGTACAGATGGTGGGGAAAAAAACCCTCTTAGAATCCGCGGGGAATCCCATGTGTCCAAATGGGCTCCCGCAGCATTCCATCCTTTTCGGAGGGCAGGGGAGCAGAAGTCAGGGAAAGTCCATGGTGGAAGCCTCTGGGACTTTTCCCGAGTTTTTAAAAAACCCTGATGGAAATGCGCACCCTTGCCTGTTAAGGACAACTGAATCGCATTGCTGAAGAGGACAGCTGATTGGCCGGACATGTGCAGGGGCAGAGCTTGGTAAGGCAGCAGATTGCAGAACCACCATGTTGGATTGTTGCTGTAGCAATTATGCGCTGAGGCAATGAAACAGGACTACTCCTCAGAATCCTCAGGGTTGGGAGAGTTTTGTAGTGCAAAATGGAATTTTTCCAAACTCTTGTCCTTGTCAAGAACCCAGCAAGGTGTTTTTTTTATTATTTAAGCGGAAGATTGCTCTTTCACACCTTGGATTTAGCTTTTTTTTTTAAAAAAAATGTTTGGCAGGGGCAAGTTGGGGAGTACAAAACCATGAGTAATTCACTCGTCACTGCTATCTTGATTCATTGGCTTGCCTCTGTGTGAACAGGAAACATGGAGAGCTTCGCACACCAGCAGTCTTGTCAAAAGATTGTTGAGACAGATGAAAGCTGCTGCGAATTGGTGTTTCTGTGCCCCAATTCACATTTTATTCCCTTGTCTAGACTGGCCCTGAAAGTTGTAGTCTAGAAAAGTAGTGTTTCCAAGGTATGACAAGGAGCACTTTCAACTGACCAGGCTGGGAGTCAAGGTCATGTTGATCTGTTCATGTTGAGTTTGAGCATATGCTGCTGTGTTTCTAGAAAGATGGTGCAGAGGTAAGGGCTCCAGTCTCATAACTGTGTTCATGACATGAGGAACCACCTGCTCAACAGTCACCTTCTCCCCAGACCGGTTCTCCCCTTGAGTAACACCAACCATGGTTGGAAGTTGCTTCACAAATCACCTCAAGAACTTAGTGTTGATTTTGGCTAAAGCAAAGGGTGATGGGATTTGCTGCAGAAGTTAAGGAGCCAGGACTATTTCATCTACAGGTCAAACCCCACCCCCCATTTATTCAGGATTGGTACCTGCAGTTTCACTTACCCGCAATCAGGGGGAAAAGACTCTCTGGGTATCTGGAAGACCATAGAGGTGCTGGAGGTGGTCTCTCCAGGCATCGGGAGGTCCTCCAGAGAAACTCTATGGTCAGTTTCTGCCAGTAGTTGACTATAGTGTTGTGCCAGATGCCTAGAGAGGCGTCCTCTCTAGGCATTTTCTATGGTATTAATGGCAGTTCGCTAATATACGTGGTTTCACCTATCAATGGTAAATCCAGGAACATATCCCCCATGTAAACAGGGAGTAACCTGTGCTTCTTTTTTATATATATATATATATAATTTTGTTTATTCATTTTACATTCTCATTTATACATACCCAAATCACAATTTAACATCCCATTATAAACTACAATAATCTCTACAACATTATTTATAATAGTTATTATCTCACAAACCTTCCTCTCAAATCATCCTCTATCACTCATCCTACAATGACCTCATTCCTTCTCTAAATTTCTCACTCCATTTCTTTCATCCTTCAGATTTCTTCCCTCTCTTGCTTAATAATCTTCTTCACACTTCCTTTTACTCTCTCACCTCAACTAACTTGCTCTGCCCTACCATACCACACCAGGTTTCCCCATTCTACTTACCTATACAGTACTTCTGTCCTTCCTCCTTAACCCAGATGGGTCCCTCAGGGAACACCCCCCTCCGCCCAATTTTTGGAACTAATTATTTTTATTTTATATTTATTTTTGCCAAAAATGTCTCCCCACACCCCTAGTGGACATGTGAGAGGGGCAACTTTGCCTCATTTTGGCCCCCAGGGGCCTTTTTAGGCCTATGAGACGCTTTTTTCTAACCAGGAAATAAAAAGTGGTCTTCAGGTTTACGTCCTGGTTGGAAAACCGGTTCTCAGAACCTAAAATGACTTTGTGATTACAAAAAAAGAGGCAAAGTTGCCCTCCTCACTCTCCCAGGGTGGTGAGGTGGGCATCTTCAGCAAAATACAAAATAAAAATGTTGAGGGATATGGTGAGGGCTGGCTGTCCAGGGTCTTGTGGAGGACCAAGGCAGCGCCCCAGCCCCAGTTACTTGCCCACCTCTGACTGAGGACGTGAAAAAGCAGCCATTCATGATGGCCTTCTAATGATGGAGAGTAACTTTTCTTGATTAAACTGTAGATCATCTCCTAGTTCTTTCCTGTCTTAATTGATATTGATGTTTAGTCAATACGTCTGTTTTGTTTCCACTTAATTGTTTGCTTAATTGGTAGTTTAAAAGGCAGGTGACTTGTTGATCAGCACTTTTTAATCAACAGCCAGGGCTTTTATAATCAGCAAAACACAGCCCTCATCTGTTAAACAAAAATCCTCACTTCAGCTTCCAAAGGCCCAAAATGTGAGAGCATTTTCAACTAGCACCTATCCTAGTTCTGGCCCCAAGCAAAGCAAGCATTGATTTTCCTTGGTTTTTTTCCAGGCTGTGAGGCCGTGTTCTGGAAGAGTTTATTTCTGACGTTTTGCCTGCATCTGTGGCTGCCATCTTCAAAGAATGGTTGGGTAGGAGTGTGTGTGTGTGTGGGGGTTATATACTGTGAACCCCTATTGGAGAGTATATGTAAATTTGTGTATTTGAATGCCTAGTTTCTGGGTGGAGATATGCAAGGATTAGTGTCTGTTTGGCTAATGGTTGGTTAGTGGTCCATTATCTGCTGGAAATCCCCCTGTCCCTGGGTGGAGTTCATTTGCAAGTGCTGAGTTTTGATTTTAGTGTTTTTCAGGATTGGCAGCCGGATTTTGTTTACTTCTAGGGTTTCTTCTTTCCTGTTGAAGTTGTCCAGGTGTTTGTGGATTTCAATAGCTTCTCTGTGCACTCTAACATAATAATTGTTGGCCTGGTCCAGAATTTCGGTGTTTTTAAATAACATTTTATGTCCAGGTTGGTTTATAACATGTTCTGCTACATTATAACATGTTCTGCTACTGCTGATTTTTCTGGCTGGCCCAGTCTGCAGTGTCTCTCATGTTCCTTGATTAGTGTTTGCACACTGCATTCAGCCAATGTAAATTTGTCCATAGCTGCGTGTTAGCCAAACAGTCACTAATCCTCCTTGCATATCTCCACCCAGAAACTAGCCATTCAAATACACAAATTTGCATATCCTCCCCAACAGGGGTTCACAATATATAACCCCACCCCTACCCAACCATTATTTGAAGATGCCAGCCACAGATGCAGCCGAAATGTCAGAAATAAACTGTTCAAGAAGACGGCCTCACAGCCCGGAAAAACTCCCAAGGAAAATCTATGGATGTCAGCCATTAAAACCTTTGACTTCACAAAGCAAGCATTCCCTTTGCATCCGGCTTTTCTTTTCTTTTACCAAGGAAATAAGGGCTGTTTATGTTGGGTTAACTCACTTGACCTTTGTAGTGAGATAGGCCAGCCAGAGAAACTGTGATGAGGCCCCCATCATTCGGTGAACTTCTCTTTTGGGAGCTGTCCAGGTATAGGTCATTTAACAAAGCAGATTGTTTCTGGGCATTACTTCTTTAACAGAAAAAATTGTATTGGAGGTAGAAATAATCTGTAAAAAATAGAGGTAGGTTCCTGTACCACAAAGAAAAAGAGCAGTTCAACATGTTTCAACAAACCTTTTGTTCAGTGGTCCAGGAATGACAACTTATTTTCCCTTTCACCAGCTTCCACTTTCCTTATGATTTCCAGTTTGAAAAACAAATCTCTCTCTCTCTCTTTCTCTGTGTGTGTGTTTAGCAGTGGGGAGGACGGGGTGCTGGTGAGGCAGGCTTATCTGCTTTGCTCTTTCCTCCATGTTGCTGTCCATGCATGGTCAGGAAGGGATTCTGGAGGCAGCTGCAGTTTACCTTAGCTGTTGTAGTCAGGCATGCACGGCCACAGTGGGATTAGTTAGAAGAGAATTCCATTCTTTCCCAGTGGAACATCTCATCTCTGTTTAATGCAGACATGCTACTACAGCCGAGCACGGAAAGTGTGTGTCTATCTCTCCTTCAGCATCCTCCCAGTGCCAATGCTGCTAAAAAGCTTCCAGCTAGGCAGAAGACAAGGGGAAAGAGGGAGATTGGATGGTGTAAGAAGGAGCTTCTTTGTCAGAGGCTTTGTTAACTGAGATATGCTCCTTTTAAAGCTAGTATGCATTGGTAGACTATGAGGACTCCCAAGTCATTTTTATTAAAAAAAAAAAAAAAAAAGAATCAGCGCTTCAAGACCTTAGGTAGCTTACAAGGAAGAGTTGGCTCTTCCTGGTGGTTGTCCAGTGCCTTTTATCCCATCTCTTTATGCAGCATGCATTAGCCTTTTGGCCACCATAAGAATATTTGAGAGCATGTTTAGAAATGTGCAGCCAGATGGAGGCAATGCTCTCACAAGCCATTAATCTGGCTTTTGCCCCCCGCCCTGAATCCACTTTGAGCTTTTCAGATCCCTTAGTCTTTCATTTTTTATATATTTACAATGCTTTTTGCAGAAAACCACTGTGCTAACCTGCTTAATGATATGAAGGGTTTGGGTGCCTTACGAATTATGCCCTGGCTAAAAAGTTAAAAACGTCATTAAACCCTGTGGAGCAGCTTCAGCAATGATGATAATTCAGTCCATGGTTCTGTTGTCAGAGCCCTAGCTGATGTAATGCCCACTGGTATCCCAACATTAAAAAGCACACACACTAGCCTTGAGCTAGTATAATGTGGATCTGATTGACTCCAGTTTACGTCTATTCTGGATCATGATGCTTAAACACTTTGGCCTAAATCAAAATTGCTGATCCCTGTTAGAGTAGGTGTATTGAACCAATGGGGGATTTGCGTAAGTGTTGATTTACCATTCTGTAATTGATACAGTGGGCTTGCTCTACTAGTTGGAATTATTGGTTGAATTTAAGCCAGCAATGGCAGCTCCCAGCATTCCTCCATTGGCTATGCCAGCTCAGCTTGCTGGGAATTGCATTCCAACAACTGGAGAACCATGCATTTTCCACCAGTGATTTTGTGTTCTGATTTGCAGAACTTGGTCTGACATGGGATTTTGCTGTTTGTTCCTTCAGCAGCTAACATGCATGTTTCTCTTAGGAAAGGGCCCTGCATTTATGGCCACAAAGCACCTCTCTTTTCAACATCTACACAGTCTGGAAAACTTTGATTGGCTGGAGTTCCCAGATCTGCAGATGTTGAGCCTTAGGTTCTTAAAGCCTTTTTCTTCATGGAAATGTGCTTCATGAGGAAGAGCTGAGGTGATCCTTAGAAGGGGTTTTCCAGAGCTCTGGGGGAAGGGAATACTGTTGGGGGGGATGTGCAACTCCCTAGAATGCAGCAGCTGCAGGATTTTGAATGTTGTTGTCCAAAAGGGTAAGTTTTTAGAGTTCTGCGGTTTCCTTGTCTTTTGCCTCCAGGGAGCCCTCTTCCTATCAGTGTGTCTTGCCGTGAAGCTGCTGTGGATTGCAAAGGACGGGGAAGGTGGGAGGATGCGTATGGTTTGTAGAAAGAACAGACCAGGGGCCCTTTCACACCACAAGTAAACAAGCATTTTCTACATTGACTGCCTTGGCAGCATCCTATGGAATCCTGAGGGTTTGTAATTTGTTGAGGTACTAGAGGTCTCTGGCAGAGAATTCTCAGTTCCCTTGCCTAAACTGCAGATCCCAAGATTCCATAGGCTGGAACTATGACAGTTAAAGTGGAATCATAGCGCTATAATCGTGTTGCGTAAAAGGGCCCCAGGTCTTTAGGCCTCACTGTTGTTCCACAAGAACTGAGGCACCCTGGAGGAAAAGGTGTGAGCGCCCTCAAGGTTTTCAGGACCAGTTTCATCTTCTACAGCGCTCTGGTGTAGCAAGTCACAAACAGCATAGTTACCTGCAATTAGTTCCTATTGTTGGGTAACAAGGGTGTAGCAAAGTTGCATTTTAGAACTAACGTAGTAAGTAGGAGCGAAACCACTCTGTTGGTATACTGAGTCTACAGTGTCTAGTTAATTTCAAAAGTTACCATTAATAGGCATTTTTAGAGGGGTTTTGACAGAAAATTTTCAAATATGTCATTCTCATCAATCCTGAGCGTTTTTCCCCCTTCCAAAAAATAACAGGAAGTCATAGGAAAGTGAAGAGAAGCACAGCAAGTGATATCATTAGTCATTTCCCACCATTCTAGCAAGTAATGATAACAAGCAATTTCTCAAACACTGGGATAGATAACAGAAGTAAATTAGTTTTAAAAAGTAACTTTTTAAGTTCTGATCTTGTATTTTGGATCCTCAAGTCCCCCAGCCTGAGCTCAGGGGGGGGGGGTCAGGCAGAAGGCAGATGCAAAATGGGGCAATAGCAGGGGGCAAAACCAGTAATCTGCTGTTCCATAAATCCCAGAGTTGGAAGGGACCACAAGGGCCATCTAGTCCAACCCCCTTCCATTCAGGAATCCACAACTAAAGTACTCCCAGAAGATAGTCATCCAGCATCCATTTAAATATCTCCAAAGAAGGAAAGTCCACCCCCACCTCTGCAGAGGCAGACCATTCCACTGTTGAACAGCTTTTACTATCAATAAATTCTTCCTTATGTTTAGATGAACTCTGTATTTAAATCCTTTGGTTCATGTTCTGGTTCTGCAGCAGCAGAAAACAGGTTTGCTCCATGACATCCCTTCAGGTATTTAAAGATGGCAATCTTGTCACCTCTCAGTTTTTCTCTTTTCCCTGTTAAACATACCCAAGTGCCTAAGTCATTCCTCATAGAACATGGTTTCTAGATCTTTTACCATCTTAGGGCTGGTCTACATGAGAAAAAGTAAAGCACATACCTGTGCGTTATGAGCAATTTGCAGCAGCGTTCTGTTGTATTCAGTGTTTTTTCAAAGATGATTGGCTACAAACTGCTCCACTTTGGTGTTCACACTGCATTTATGGGGGGGGCAGTTGGGGGAGACTCTTGGTGGAAGGTGAGACCCCGGCAGCGCCCAGAAACAACCTGGAGGGCGGCGAAGAAGAGGAGGAGAGAGCCATCCACCCTCCCCCCATCCCAGAGGCAGCAGTGACCAGTAATCCAAAGGGGCGGGAGGATCTGTCCGGCCAGCTGCTGGGAGAAGGAAGAGCAGGGTCTTCATCTCACCTTCCCAGGCTAGGCTGCTCCTTCAGGAAGGCAAGATGAAGCCAGAGTAGAGGGGAGAGACCCTTCTCTTCTTTCTCCTGGTAGCTCGCATCCCGCCCCTTTGGATTGCAGCCGGAATCAGAGGTCACTGCTGCTGGGATGGGTGGAAGGCTGGCAGCTTTCTCCTCTTCCTCACCGCCCTCCATGTTGTTTCCCAGCCGCAGCTGGGTTTTGATAGTAAAGGAAAATATTTAAAAGTGCATGGTTGCCAGCGCTTACTAGCTCTTCATGGTAAGTGTGCACCTGTGCACCTTCAACCAATCACATCGTTGGTTCCGCCCCCTTCAGACTGCACTGCAATTTGAACACCTGTTCAAACCATCAGGAATGCGCATTTCCACTGATCTTTTTTAAAAACTTTGGGGAAGTTCCCAAAGTCTGTAACCATGGACTTGTTGCAGTCCCCCCCCCACTTCCAAATACCACGATTCAACGCGGTATGTCATTAGGAATTCCCCTCACATTCCGTGAAGGTTTTTTCATCATCTGGATGGGCCCTTAGTTGTCGTTCTCCAGGCATGTTTCTTCTTGTCAATTCATATTGACAAGCTGCCTTGAATCCCATTTTGGGAGAAAGGTGGGATATACATTTTATACATGAATAAATAAATAGATATTCAATTTTTGCATTTGCAAGCTTGATTGGCTAAATCATGAGGCTGGGCCTGAGCCTGCAGCCCACCCACATCTCTGGAGTTTTTTTCAGGGCTTTCCTACTGCTGCTGCCAATGTAAGCACAGTACCAAAATCCAGGAGCTAAGCGAAAAATCCTTTGTCCTTTCCCTACCAGAGTCTGTCTGCAGGACTCTGTGATGCAGGGAGACATTCTGACACCCACCTGCACCACAGAAAACCATGGTACCTGTTCCCAAACTTCTGTGGGAATCTTTGTGGCAGACCCCCAATGGGATGGCAGAACCGAGGGAGGGAGGACCCACATTGGAAAGTTGCCTGGCCCTATTGGTAGTTTAAAGCCCAAAGTAGGAATCCTCCAGACACTCATATTGGTTACAGGCCCAACTTACCTGTATTTCGATATTGGGGACACATCAGAACCAGAGCTGCTTTTTTTCCAGCTGCCATATGCTTCCTCCCCTGCTAACCTGGAAGAATTTCTGACCTGCCATAAGAGAGCAGATGAGTGTCCAGTCCAGACTTGCTTGGGCAGAAATCTGGCACTTGTCTCTGATTTTGCCCGTGCTTGGGCCTCAATGTTTTGGACAGCAGCAGGGTTAGTTTTGCCTCTTTGAATAATGATCTAATTTCCCCCTTCTCTGCTAGCTCGTGTCCCGAAGAAAATTTTGAAGTGCAAGGCTGTCTCTCGGGAGCTAAATTTTTCATCGACGGAGCAGATGGAGAAATTCCGTCTGGAACAGAAAGTGTATTTCAAAGGACAGTGTCTAGAAGGTACAGTTCTGTTTTGTGGGCAGGTGGAGGGTGGGAGAGAAAGAGAGAATGGTTCTCTGCAATAGATCAAAGTGTTCTTGGTGCAGCTTAGTAGGCCAGAATCCCTACCTTTCTTTCCCTGCTTCAACCTTTCCCAACCTGCTGTTCTCCAGATGGGTTGGCCTAAAGACCCACCAACCTCATCCAGCCTGGCCAGCTACAGACCAGCCTGGCCAGCTACAGACGTGTTTTGCACTTGGGGCATAGTTTAGTGCCAGGAGGCCCAGGAACAAGATGTACAAATGACCCATCATCCCACAGATGCCAGTTTGTCTGTCACAGCAGAGATTGCGGGTGAAGCAGACAAAGATAGGAGGCTCCCATTGCTGGGAGACCTGTGACAGTGCCTCTCCTGCTTCAATGACTAGAACAGCTGCACCCCTGATTTGCAAGCAGATATTCCCAGGTTTCATCCCTGGCTTCTGGTGGATGCTGGGGACCACCTCTTGACATCCTGAATGGTGTTGCCATTCATCAGGACCCATAGCCTCATGTAGGATTTTTAGTCACAGCCATGCAAGGGCCTCTTACAGTACATAATTATGATTGAAGATCTTATTTCCCTCCCCAGTTGTTCTACAGTGATGGAATTCAACCTGTTCACCAGTGCTCCCTTGCAAGGCTGGAAGTGGATTAGAATAGGCAAAATATTCTGAGAACAGTTAGGAGAATGCCCCTCAGATCTGCATTCATTATCAAAATCCCCATTGGCTACCAGGGCCGAAACTCAGCAACTTGTGGGAGTTAATACCAATTCAGAAATATTCAAGCAGGACTAATACTTAAAAGTATTTGTAAGAACCTGGGAGGTTTCTTGTTTGTCATGGGCCGGGGAGCTGCTTAGTACACAGCCTGGAAACAATGATAGAAGTTAGTACAGACAACCGTTTGCTGGCCAGTTCCACTGTTTCCATAGGGGTTCGCAGGGCACATGAAGATCAGGCTGTTTTCCTTTTATTATTTATTACTGAACCACTCTATTCACGGATCTCAGGGTGGATACAATCAACAAAGCCACTTCAGTACCCTAAATGATTTGTAATACTTTCCCTTCTCCTTCTTTTTTTGCAGAATGGTTCTTTGAGTTTGGCTTTGTGATTCCTAACTCCACAAACACTTGGCAGTCCTTGATAGAGGCTGCTCCTGAGTCACAGATGATGCCTGCTAATGTTCTAACGTGAGTTGCTGCATGCAAATACTTGGGGAGTGTAAACCTCAGTCAGAGCTGCCCACAACACGGCTGAAGATGGACAGGACAGGGTGGGGTAGGGGTCCACTTCTGATGTCATCAGATTCAAACAGTGTCTGTTCTCTGGTTCAGGGGATTAAAACAAGGAGAGGTGTGCCTTTCGTCAGTTATATAATTTGCATGTCTCTGTGTAGTTTGTTACAATTTTGCTTTCTAGGCATAGCAGCATTGCTTCAAACATTAGTAAACTCGCAGTAGTGGCTGGTGCTCCCATGTCAGTGCCGCAGTGCATCCACTCCAGGCTTTAGTTTGAATTTTAAAGAAGCCCTCCAATGTGCTGACCCCTGTCCCCACCAAACAGGTTGGGTCATTCCTTTACAGTTCAGACTTAAAGCCTGGAGCTCATTCAGTGACCTACTAACACAAGAGCCACCTGCTGCCACTCTTTCTGAGAGACCCTCACAGGGTCACAGACTATCCTATGCCAGCAGAACTGACCCTGTACAGCCACCCTCCCACTTCTCGTTTGTCTTTACCTGACCTCCCTTTCTTCTTTTCCTTCTTCTACAGTGGGAACGTTATCATAGAAACCAAGTTTTACGACGACGACCTCCTTGTAAGCACTTCCAGAGTAAGACTGTTCTACGTTTGAAAGAAGGCTAGGACGGGGCTTGGGCCTGGCTTAGTTCCCTCCACACCCACCCACACACAGCCAGTTCCTGGTGCCGAATCCCCACCCCACCCAAACTGTGTCACGTGGAAGGCACTCTCTCCCTTCCTTTAGCCAGTGACAGCTCAGTGCAAGTTATGAACTATGCCCATCTGCCCTGTTTTTCTTCCTCCTGGCTGGGCGAAGTTGCACCACAAGATGGGTCACCATCCTCTCAAGTCTGGGGGAGGGCAGGGGAGAGATGAGGACTCTGTTAGAGACCCCAACAGGGCCAGCAAATGGGCACGAAGGATCAAGATTTGTAAATTATGTTTAGGGTTTTTTTTAAAGAAAACAAAATGCTTTGTACATCTCTGCCCCTTAGTACCCCATTCTCGCCAGGTGGTATATATCACCTTAGTCCATCATCATTTGTTTTTAAGTTAACACTCTTTGCTTCTCTTCCCATTTTCGTTTTTCTTTCTTTAATTCCATACGTAACAGGTTCAGATGTCATCCCTCGTACCCTTTGCTCCTTAAACTTGTAAAATAGACTGTGATATTATTATATGATGTAATTAAAATAAATTTCTGAAATAAAAAAGCAAACATTCCTACCATTCAAAGCCCAAGTGATTTTTTTTTATTATCTATGAATCATCCTCTGGGCTGAGTCTGTCCTACGATAGCCGCCAGAATGAATGAGGAGACAGTAAAGTCCCCTCAGATATAACAAGAGTAGTTGTGGTCCCTTAGGATCTGGTGATCAACCGACCTCTATAGTCTCCAACACCTGTGACCTTTAGAAACAGCTTGGATGAGGGCTTGGCTGGATTCTTTGACTCTTCATGAAGCAGGACATACAAACAGATGGCTTCCTAAAACTCCAGATGTTAAGAAAATGACCATCCCAGTGCCCATTGCAATGCAAATGTACATCCTCACCCACCTGAGATATGGGGTGGAAAAATTTCTGCAGCATTTTCCAATGCTATATTCTTCTTTGAAAATTTTCACACACACATTCATGTTTATTCATACTTATGTGGGCTGTTGTACTGCAGTCATTCATGTTAGATATACTAAATATAGGATTTGTTGTTTGTGTGCCTTCAAGTCATTTCTAACTAATGGCAACCCTAAGGGTTTCATAGAGTTTTCTGAGGGCTGAGTGTGTGTGAGCATTTTCATGGCCAAGCAGGGATTTGAATCCTGGTCTCCAACACTCAAAATCACTACATCATGCTGGCTATAAGGTCCTATAAATTAATCTTCTAAGGAGACACAGCAGTCTTTTCAGGAAGTAGAATGTTCAACTACCGTAGTTGTACTGAATCAGATTTTTTTCCAGCTTGAAATGGAACTGATAAGTAGTGCAGAGAGTTAACGAATGAGCTTACAGGTACTACACCTGTGCCTCAGCAAAAGAAAATTAAGCTGTTGATACACTTCAGGTACAACTCTCTTAAGCTACATGTCTTTCTGATGTACTTATTTTTCATTAAGTATAAGGGAAGTGCATGCTATTCTCTTTCAATTATTACAAGTAGTTATTGTCATTGTTGTTTATGTGCCTTCCAAGTCCATTCCGATTCATGGCAACCCTTACCATAGGGGTTTTCTTGGCAAGATTTATTCAGAGGAGGTTTGCCATGGCCTTCCTCTCAGGCTGAGATATTGTAACTTGCCCAGGCTCTCTCAGTGGGGATTTGAACCCTGGTCTCCCAGAGTACTAGTCTAACATTCTAACCACTATACCACGTTGTCTCCTCTCCATTATTACAAATATTGCAATAAAATGATTTCCACTTAAACCTTTCAATATAACATTTAAATCAAATGTGCTGAATCAGAAAACATTATTTAGAGTGCTGGGAATTTTTCCAGTTCTGCTTTCCCCAGAAAACCCATATTACTGCCTCCCTGCCACCCTTTCAGTGTCCAGGCGTTTGTTTGAATTTAATCTACTGACTGGGAGAGCCAAGAGGGGTGACTTTATATTTCCTTGCCAAGCGTGCTCTTCCTCCCTAGGAGTGCCACCCACCTCCACTGGCCATGCTACGTTTTTGTACTTGGACCATAGGTTGTTCTGTTGTCTGCTTGTCACTTCCAGCCCTACATGACAGCATTGATGGGGGGGTCTATTATGGATAGTTTCTTTGACATAGATACTTAAAAGGATTCCTGCCACTAAGCAGGACAGGCTAACATGAATCTCACCTAGCGTTGACAGAAGATTCACACCAAGAAAAATGCATATGGTCTCTGTGCCATCAGTCGCACGGATGTGGTTGTGCGGAGAAGGTTTGGTGTAATGATCCTTTGATTCAACTGATTTTGGATTACAGCTGCTGCATTAATCTCTGGGACAGTGGGACAGATGGATGAGTGTTCAAGGCCAAAACACCTGGAAGACCAGATGTTCTCTACCCCCGCCTCATCTGGAAAGTGGCATGATTCCCACCCCTGCACTAGCAGTTCTGCCACTGGCACACTCTTTTTCAAATAGATTTTCTTTAAAATCACTGCTGACCATGTAGCAGTTAACAAAGAGTAACATAGAAGTAGCAGGGAAAACATAATGGTGAAACAGGCAATGACTGACAACAGAAAAACCGCAGTAGTCTCCCTTTGCCCCTTGACACCAAGAGCTATGTCTCAGGTGGTGAAATAAAAGGGGTAAGGCCACCTGCAGGGGGGGTGGGAGAGATGACCATCCCCACCTCATTGATACCATAAGCTGCTCAACACACACACATGATGCACCAGGAAGGTTGGTGATAGAACTGCGCCCATGACAATGAACAGGAGAAAATATCCCTTTAAGAGCTTTTAAAGATCTGGATTCAAATTACAACAGAAGATATCCTGCCTAAACATTAGGAAGAACTTGATGGTAAGAGCTGTTCAACAATGGAATAGACTGTGTTGGAGCATGCTGGACTCTGCTTCTTTGAATCATAGAGTTGGAACAGACCACAAGGGCCATCCAGTCCAACCCCCTGCCATGCAGGAATACATAATCAAATCATTCCCAACCGATGGCCATCCAGCCTCTGCTTGAAAACCTCCAAAGAAGGAGACTCCACCACACTCCGAGTTTTCCACTTCCGGTCTTTAAAGACAGATTGGATGGCCCTTTCTACAGAGTGCTCTAGTTGCAAATTTCTACATGTCAGGGTGGGACTAGATGGCCCTTGGGGGTCCCTTTCAGCCTTATGATTTTGAGCTCTTTCTTGCAGACTCGTGAAGTCAACTATCCCTCCAGCCCCTTCCTTTAGCTCTCCCCATTAAATATCCTGCAAAACCAGAGGGGGGCATTGTGCATAAAGCACACTGAATCCCAATTACCCTGTGGTGGTGTCAGCAAAAGGCAGGATGTAGGCCTCCCCCAGGGCTTTCCATAGGTGGCTGTGCAACTCTGCTCTCCTCTCTTGGTTCCTATAGAAACTGCCTCCCCAGGGGAGTTGCATCCTTTGAGGGCTGCATCCTTTGCATCCAGTTGCCATGGCGCTATCATCAAAATAACCCCCAGAAAGGATGCAGGTGGGAGGAGCTCGTTCTGGGCTTGGCTTACTAGGCGGATACAGAAATAATCCCACCCTTGGGATGCATACCCTTGGGATGTAGGCTTGGGGGTAGAGACAAAACAAATTCAACTGTGGTCTCCACTGCACACTCCTTCTGAACTTCATGGGAGCTTTTGGTTGGCCATGGTCGAGGGACAGAACTGGATTTGGTGGGCTGGTGAAGGCTGCCATCCTGTTAATGGCATGTGCACTTAATCTAGGTTTCCCTTATGCCCATATATGTCCTCTTCAGGGCACTGCACTGTACAGTACAAATTTACTGTACAGCCTCTGAAGCTCCCCCCACCCCAGCCATTCTGTGCCTTGTGGGAAGCAACTGGGATAGGAAAAGTGTCTGGGTACATCCCTGTAGTGAGAGGAACCTGGGGCTTGTCTATACAAGGTAATAAAATGGGGATCGATGCACATTAACATCAATTCACAGCAGCGTCAAGTTGTCTTAATGGTTTTTTTGGTAAAATTACAGGCACGCAAAGCTATCATGCTCCCAATGGGCATGCCTGTGAATCAAGACGGCGGCTGCGAGTGAATTACTAGCAGTTTTGGTTGCTTTTTTCATCAGTTGCCACCGCAGAACAGTATTTTTTAAAAAAGCATATCTAAGGTGCGAAAGTACGATATTCTGCCTAAATAAATAAAAAGGAAAAGGCTGTTTCGTCACCTCTACACATGATCGCTATGGTGAAAATCCAAGATGGTGGTTCTGGGTGCTTGCATTCTCAGCAAGCTCCACCCCCTGCCCACATCCAACCAATCAGCTTTCTACTTTTGCTCTCATGGGGAATGCGAATCAATGAGAATCTATTGTCCCAACGAGCAGGAATGTGCATTCCTCGCAGAACTTTTTAAAAAGGCTTTCCCCACAGAGTTTACAGTGGATTTGGCCTCCCTCCTTCCAAATACTGTGTGTTGATGCAGAATGCCATTAAGACAGGTCATATTCTCGAATTCTATGAGGAATATTTTCACCGTTTAGACAACCTCCTGGCAAATCTCAGCACTAGTGCAAATCTCAGCCCTCATTTTGTGTCTGGCTACAGGGACATTACCGGATGGACGCTTCTCCAACCCTGCCTGCTCCCCATGAGACAAGGGATGACTGCAGGGGGTGGGAGAGATTCAGAGTAAATCAAAGTTGACAGCAGTTAACAAAAAAAAAAAAATTCTTTACAAACTTTCTGTTTTAAAAGCATGTCAGAATAGAAAGAGTTTTGCCTGTCGATGCAAGGAGGGGGCCATTCTGGCCTCCCTGGGAAGGGAATTCCAGAGTTTAAGGGAAATCACTAAGAAAGCCCTCTCTCACTTTTCCCAGTAGGGTGAGGCAAAAGCAAACAGCTACAGCCTGTCCTGGTTTGTGTATTCTTCCTCATTTAGAATTTTTACCATCTTGATCACACTCTGATTTTGCTTGGCCACACACGTCTTGGCTTTCTACTGTGAAATGCTGGAGGATATGCTATCCCTTCAGCAATTTTATCCATGTCTGTTCAGATTATGAGAATGGGATGTCAGCCTTTTTTATAAAGAACTCTATTAATGTATCTTGCCTTGTTTGACCCGTTTCCACCCACCCCAAACAAGGTGAGGTCCAATTCCATTAAGTTTTCACAGGGGTTGTGGCAAGAGTGGGGAACATGAGGCATTCTAGCTCAGGGGTTAGGAATCACTCAGCAGGCCAAATGGAGTTGTACTGAAAAGCCCAGCAGTCTTAGCCAGCATAGACAATGGTGAGGAATGCTGGGGTTTGCAGTTCAGCACCATCTGGGGGCTGCAAATTTTCACTTTACTCTAAACCTTGCTTCATTTCAACTCCCATCAGTCCTAACCAGTGTGGCCAGTGCTGAAGATGATGGGAGTTGCAATCCAGCAACCTGTGAAGGAAACACACTAGAGAACACAGCTGCGCTGGGCAGGGCACGTTTCTAGGATGGAGGACCATCGCCTCCCAAAAATACTACTCTACGGTGAACTCGCCACGGGTCAGCGTAAGAGGGGCGCTCCAAAAAAGCGATACAAAGACTCCCTGAAACAACATCTCAGGCTTGGCCAAATTGATCACCAACAGTGGTCCGCCCTGGCCTCACATCGGGAGGCATGGAGACGCACTATCCACAATGCTGCAGCCTTATTTGAGAACTCACGACGAACAAGTCTTGAAGAGAAACGACAACGCAGAAAGAATCACAACCCAAAAACAACACCCAAGGAGACCTTCTGCTGTGCTTTTTGCAACCGGACTTGTTTATCTCGGATTGGCCTTTTTAGTCATCAGCGCGCTTGCAGAAAGCGCGGGATGAGTCCTTCCTGAATCTTCGTTTGCAAAGAAAAGCCAGAGAGATTTATAACATGTATAGTGTTCCAGGAAAGACATTGGTTTCCTGGAGCACTACACATATTATAACACTAGTCAACATCCCAACCTCATGAGTGTACTCTTAGCCAGTTTATCACACCTCCTTTCTGGCTCCTAGCCAGCATCACACTACATTCCAATGACTCCTTCCACCATTCATATGGTTATCTACTCACCCTGGCTTTAGGCAGCATCTTTCCTCCTGCCTTTGTCCCTCAATGACCATTGTCAAAACTAAACTTGTTGCCTCATCACCATACCCACAGGTTTTGCACTTCTACGGTGTTTTATCATAAGGGTATGCAAGCCTCTCTCCCACGACAAGGGGGGCGTCAATGGAGAGGGATGCTCTTTGTTGGTTTTGACCTGTCTGGCATGGGAGACCCTACCGCCAGCATACCTCTGTGTGTAGAGCCATTGTACTATCTATTCTCCTTTATGGGCCTGAAACATGAGTCACCTATCACCACCACTTACGACTCCTCAAACGCTTTCATCAGCGCTGTATACGCACAATCCTAAATATACACTGGGCTAACTATGTGAAGAATGATGCTGTCCTTGAGCAAGCAGGGATCACCAGCATTGAGGCCATGATATTGAGAACACAGCTGCACTGGGCAGGGCACTTTCCTAGGATGGAGGACCATCGCCTCCCAAAAATAGTACTCTACAGTGAACTCGCCACGGGTCAGCGTAAGAGGGGCGCTCCAAAAAAGCGATACAAGAATTCCCTGAAACAACATCTCAGGCTCGGCCAAATTGATCACCAACAATGGTCCGCCCTGGCCTCACATCAGGAGGTATGGAGACGCACTATCCACAATGCAGCAGCCTTATTTGAGAACTCACACCGAACAAGTCTTGAAGAGAAACGACAACACAGAAAGAATCACAACCCGGAAACATCACCCAAGGAGACTTTCTGCTGTGCTTTTTGCAACTGGACTTGTTTATCTCGTATTGGCCTTTTTAGTCATCAGCGCGCTTGCAGAAAGCGTGGAATGGGTCCTTCCTGAATCTTTATTTGCAAAGAAAAGCCAGAGAGAGTTTCTCAAAGATGCCACAAGATCCCTTCCCATGCCAGTGGTCCAGGTTAATGATGTGTTTCTGCTGCCCACTTGTGGTCCTGATGGGAATAGTTTATGACCAACACTGCAGCAGTGGCTCTTTGACTTTTCTTTAGCAGGAACCCCTTTAAATATCTTTTGTTGCCATGGCCCCCCAAGACTTAACTCAAGATTTATAACCCTGATGATTGATGATGATGATGATCCCTCATAATAATAATAACAAAAACAACAACTAACTATACCCAGCGTAACATACGCTGTTATCTATCTATCTAGGCCAAGTGCGATCCCCCTTGAAGACTGCTTGGGAATACAGGTCTCCTCCCCGCCGTATCCATGGGGGTTCAGTTCCCAGACTTACCATGGACTGGAAATGGTGGATAATAGTGAATCCTATTAAAATGAAGCATTTCTGGTACATATCCTAGAGCTAGCAATTCCTAGAGAGGGAGAGTGGCCAAAGGCCTTTCTGAATGACTGGGTGAGGAAATGATGGTGGCCAGGGGCAACTGGCCCCGAGTTGGCGCTGGTGCTTTTTCCTCTCCATGTAACGACCCTCAACTTATCCACAGGTCATATCAAAACCCATAATTTTGGCCCCAAAACTGCCCTCAACTTATATACGAGTATATACATGGTTCTTCTCATTAACACCAATCAGTCTCCCCACCAAGTACCTTCCAGATGGGACTGCAATTCCCAGAATCCACCCACCAACTGTGTTCATTCTCAGAACACTTTGGCCAGCCTGTACCTTCTTTCCCTTTAAGAGTTTTTTTTTTTAAATATCAGCCTTCCTCTGTCTCTATCAGGTGGCCCCAAAGAGTGAGTTTCAATGGCAGGCATACACAGTGCAGGTCTCTGCACATGGTGTTATACACTGATGGTGCTAGCCAGTCCTTTTGTTGAATGGCAAACTTGTGAAAGTGAATGCACACCCACATGTACAAGCAAGTGTACAACTGGATGTGCATAGACATATGTAAGTGTATCCCCATGTGCATGCGTGCACATCGGTGTGTGCAGTGGCTCCACATGCTTGCTCATAGAATCATACAGCTGGAAGAGACCACAAGGGCCATCCAGTCCAACTACCATCCCAAAACACACAATCAAAGCACGACAGATGGCCATCCAGCCTCTGTTTAAAAACCTCCAAAGAAGATTCCACCACACTCCACACTGTTTAGCCTGGAAAACAGAATGTGAAGAGGTGTCATGATAGCCATGTTTAAATATTTTAAGTGATGCCATACTGAGGATGGAACAAGCTTGTTTTCTGCTGCTCCAGACTAGGACATGGAGCAATGGACTCAAGCTACAGGAAAAGAGATTCCACCTAAACATTAGGAGGAACTTCCTGACAGTAGGACCTGTTCAGCAGTGGAATACCTGCCTTGAAATGTGGTGGAGTCTCCTTCTTTGGGGGTTTCTAAACAGAGGCTGGATGGTCATCCGTCGGGAGTGCTTTGATTTATTCCGGCATGGCAGGGGGTTGGACTAGATGGCCCTTGTGGTCTCTTTCAGCTCTATGATTCTATGACTCACATTGCTGCCTCGGGCACCTGGTAGCAGCAAACACATTCCATTGGTGTGTTGAGGCCCACAGAAACTATGCCAAAGGCCAAAGCCCTGCGTATCTGCCAGCTGGCTGGTTGGCACCCTCCTCAGCCCAGGCCTGTCCTATTTGATTAACCTCAAGGCTGCTAAATTGTGCCTCCTAATGAATTTAATGATCCACATCGGCAAGATCCACACTGAACAAAAGATGTTGACATTACCCCCGGGTGTGTTATGCTCAGGCTGCAACAGTTGCTGCTTGGCACACTGCAGTCTGCTGGCAAAGAAATGCAGCTGCTGCAAGCCTCCAACGTTGGGGTGCACAGAAAGAAAGAAAGAAAGAAAGAAAGAAAGAAAGAAAGAAAGAAAGAAGAAAAAGGCTGGTTGCACCCATATGGATGCCAACCAGCCCAATGCAGAGGACCAGGTGAGGCACATAGTGTTACTCCTCAGAATTAAAGAGCTCTAAAGTCCTCTCTCCTGTCCCACACCCTGAAGGCCACCGCAGGAGCAGAGGGAGGCAAGCTTGAAGCCAGGTTAGCACCAGATCCAACAGGCTGCTGTAGGGTTGCCATGTTCCATTTCCCCCAATCCAGGCATCGACAGTTGTCCCTTCACATTCGCTGGGGTTTGGTTCAAGGACCCACCATGAATACCCAAATCAGTGAATACTCAAGTCCCATTATATGCAATGGCATAGCAAAATGGTGTCCCTTATATAGGATGGCAAAATAAAGGGGATGCTTTGATCAAGATTTCCTGCGTGGCAGGGGGTTGGACTGGATGGCCCTCATGGTCTCTTCCAACTCTGCAATTCTATGATTCTATGATAGGTCATAGCACATGGGGTGTGTCTGTAGCGCGGGGCTCTCAGTATGAAACTAGCTGTACCTGGTGTAACATTATACAATTGTCCCTTCATATTCGCTGGGGTTTGGTTCCAGGACCCCCCATGGATACCAAAATCCGTGAATATTCAAGTCCCATTATATGCAATAGCATAGCAAAATGGTGTCCCTTATATAGGATGGCAAAATAAAGGTTTGCTATTAGGATTAATATTATTTTAAGAATATTTTCAAGCCGTGAATACTCAAATCCGTGAATGTGGAGGGATAACTGTAATTTGTACACTGTGCAAATTATTCTAATTTTGCAAATGCAGCATGTTGTTTTATTTTTTTCTTCTACCATGTTTCAACCCTCATATTATTTTTTACAACATGTACAACTAAACTGAGAGAAATAAAGGATAACATAATGTTTAAAGTGCTGAATTTGGAACAGGGAGACCAAGTTCAAATCTCTACTTGGTCATGGAATTTACCCTACAGGTAAATTCTGTTCCCTTTTCTAGACAGAGAGTGAGCAAAACCAGTTTACCCAGTCTCCACTAAGAAATCTTGAGGGGAAATAACCATACCTCACCCATTTCATAGATTCATAGAACCATAGAGTTGGAAGAGACCACAAGGGCCATCCAGTCCAACCCCATGCCTTTGTTCCTTTAAACTTTTATTAAAAGAGTTTCCTGTTGTATAAAACTACATAGGAATATCAAGAAAAGAAAACATACAAGTACGCTAACTACAAAGGAATAAACACACACCAGCAAAAAAGGTGGAGAAAGAAGAAAAAATAAATAAAATAGTAACTTCCAATTTTCCTACTGATGCTTATAGGTGATACACCTGTCATTCCGTATCCATGGATTTAAGTATTCACAGATTGAAAATATTCTTTAAAAAACAATAATCCAAAAAGCAAACCTTGATTTTGCCATCTTATATAAAGGACACCATTTTGCTATATGCCATTGCATATTTGCCTTACGTCGATCTCTCGATGTCACCATTTTGAGCTTTCATAGAAAATTATGACTCCAAAGACCTGTGGGTTCATTCAGTAAGTGAATGGCATGCCACGTTTATTCCAACTGTCATCATGGTTTGGAAACTATTACCCCCGCTAATGCTAAAACTGGATTTGCACGTGCCATAGTCCCTAGGGCCTTTGACCAGCATTGGCCAGTAGTTCACTAGCAATGGTGGCCTCTTCTGGAGGGAACCCTGCCCTGGCCACTTCCCGCTTGCATAAGCACCAAGTGTTCCTCATGGCTCTCTCCAGGAAGACAGTCCAGAAAGTTCCAACGGTTGAGAATCCAACGGCTGGAATCCTGACCGCTTTGTGTTCAGGGAGCCTCCTGGCCTCACTTCTGGAAGGCGGACATTGGCTGCCTGCTGGCTCCGGAGTCCCCAGCGCCCCAAACCCCGGAGAGGAGGCCCCTTTCCGCTGGGGGGGATCTTGTCTCACCCAAGAGGGCCACGCCAGAGAGCAAGCTGTGCAGCCGTCGACAGTGCTGGCGATCCTGCGGCGGAGGCTTAGTTGCTCCTTTGACAACGCCCCGCCCCGCTCGGGGGAACAGGCCGGCTCTGCCTCAAGGCGCCGCCTCAGCCAGCAACCGGTTTCTTGCCTGGTTTATCCAATGGAGGTCTCTCACTGTGTAGCCGATCCACCGCACCGGCGTCAGTCCCGGTGGCTTTCCTGTGACCAGAGAGGCCTCGGGGGTGTCCTGGCCGAGGAGGGCCGGGCGGGAGCGCACAATGGGCGGCGGTGGGGGGGGGTTCACCTCTGCCGCCCCCCCCCCGGCCTGGTCTGCCTGAAGTCTCACCTCAGCGACCAACAGATCCCCGATTATGGCTTGCCCTATTAGAAGAGGGGCCGACCCATCGCCCTGGGTGCACCCCCCTCCCAAGGGGCGCCAGGGGCTCATCCCCCCCAAGCCGGCTCCCCTGGGAAGGAGGAGGGAGGCTGAGGGGAGCCCGCTCTGCCACCCTCGGACCCCCCCCCCGCTCCCCTCAGGTCGAGGCGGCCTCTCCTCCGATTCCTCTCAGCCGCCGCCTCTCTGTCCTCGGCGCAGACGAAGAGGAGCAGGAGTCCACAAGCCAGCGGCAACGCCGAGGATGAGGCGCTTCTTTATCACCACGAGGCTCGCTCCCAGCGCTAGAGAGGCAGACTGCGCGCCATCCCTCGCTGAGCAGAGCAGGGCGGGGGGCGCAGGAGGGAGGGAGGGGCGGCGGGGGGTGGACTACCCCCCCCGCCAGAGGGTCCTACCCATCGCCCTGGGTGCACCCCCCTCCCAAGGGGCGCCAGGGGCTCATCCCCCCCCAAGCCGGCTCCCCTGGCTGGGAAGGCCCAAACCTTTTAGCCAGCCTCAGACCCCCGCGCTCCCCCCCAGCCGGCTCCCCTCACGACGACAGCTCACCCACACACGTTTCAGGTCTCTCTTAGGATCACGTCAGCTTCCCCCCTGGGGGGATAGGAATTATCCCATGTCGCTTGACACAGAGCTATCTGATTATTATTCTCATTATTCTTGAGGTATTTACACCCCACTCTTCAGCCACAAGACTATCAGGGCAACTTACCACAAGCTGCTTTCAGCCAGAGCCATTGACACATCCGCACCGCCCTCAGCCGCTTCCAAAGCGTGTTAGCTCACTGCCCCCCCCGCCGGCTCCTCCTTTGAGCGACCCCCGCCCGGCAGGAGCCCAGGCCCAGTCTTAGAGCTGGCAGGGCCACCCTCGGACCCCCAGGGCTCCCCTGTGCGGGCCACGTAACCCCCCAGGTCCCTCCCTGGCATTGACCGTCCTCACGATCAACCGTCCCTTTCTCCTTGCTCTCTGGCCTCTCTCCCGGGCTTCTTCCCGCCTTGCTCGGCCTCCCTTCCCTTCCCTCTTACTTCAGGCCTCCCCTCACGTCGGGCTTAGCTATGCAAGGCGGTAAAATGTGGATGGAGGGGCAGCAACGCCACTTGGGCAGCTTTCCCTTGTTTCCACGTTGTTGTTTTTTTCAAGACTGCAGGCATGGGAAACTATATGCATTTATTGTTCAAGATGGCGGGCACAACTGAATTGTCACCTGTTGCTGCTGCCAAACAGTTTAAAAAAAGCAACTCCAAGGTGTGGAAATCCCATCTTCCACTTACTGTAAATAAAGAGAAAAAAGTGGGGGGGGGAGGCTGTTTTGTCCCCTCAGTGCATGTTCGTTCCAGTGAACATCCAACATTGTGGTTCCAGGCACTGCCTTGTGGCAAGCTCCACCCTTGCACATGTCCAACCAGTCAGCTTTCCACTTCTGTTCTTATCAGAAAGTGTAACAAAGCAGATCAGTGAGTATGTGCAATTCCTTCAGATTTTTTTTTTAAAAATTTAACATTCCGGAAAAGCTGCAAAGGCTTTTCCCACAGACTATTTGGAGTTTTTCAGCCCACTTCCAAATATGGTGAAATGATGTGGGATCTCATTTTGACAAAACGTATTCTCCTCACATTCTATGAGGAGTATTTTCACTGTATAGACAAGTCCTTACTGTCCTCACAATGCTTTCCACAGTGCCTGGAAAGTAGGGATGAACTTGTTGCTTAAGGACAATCTCACAAAAGAGGGATTCCACATTTTGCACTGTATTTTTACTTCTAAAAGGGCTAGAGACTTACTTAAAAAAAAAAAAAGGAAGCTTAGAATATGGGCCAGATGATGGTTGAAATGGGCACTAGGTGGCACACCTAGAATCTGAGTAAAAGCCAGCCAGTCTGGGAGTATGGCTACCTTAAAGGGTGGGCATTCAGGAAAAGGGACCCAGGTCTCTTCTGCAGGTCAGTAGGGCATCATCCCAAATCAGCGACAAGGAACTCTGCTGTCCACCACAGTCTCCATCTTCAACCAGCCACCTTCAGGTGACTCCACCAGAACTGAACTTTATTTCTAGGACTCACTTTTCATCTCCTCTGAAAGGTAAACTTCTTCAAGAAGCAAGGAGGTGGGATCTGCTCAGCTGCTGGGACATTCACAAGTTCAGTCCAAACCATAATCAAGGTCAACTCTTGTGTGCTTCACCTAGGAGACCATTGATGTAGTGCTTACAGAGTGCTGGACTGGGACTATGGCAATTCTGGTTCATAGATCCTTTCTTGAGATGTGAAGGCTCGGGGCGAGGGGGAAAGAAGAAGAAATCAGGGGGGGGGAAATCCCCCTTTCTTTATGAAGCCTTTTTCTCCCATAGAAAAATTGTGGAAATGGATTATGGAGTACAGTACTTTCTTTTAGAATGATGCATAAATGTTTAAGACAAAAAGGTTCACATATGTACTGCCACAAAAGAATAATGTAAGAAGAATAGTAGTTTTATGTATTCATATCATTACAATTCCTGGCCCTTGATTTCTTTTCTCTGTTCTTTTTATGGACATGAGTGTGCCAGGTCCCTTTGCTACGATGCAGAAGTTGTGGCAATAACATTTTTTGTCTGTTTATTAATAATGGTGGTTTCTTCTGTTTTTATGGGGATTTCTTTTTGCCTGTTCCTCACACTCTCAAACCCAAACATGTTCCTTATAGTTCAGGCATTTCTTCCAGCTCAGGACTGTGCAGCTTTGTTTGAATAAATAATTTTTTAAAAATTAAAAACACAAGTTCACTTTGTGATTATATTCTGAAGAAAGGGTAATTTTCAATATCAAACATGGTAATTGTATTGCTAACCAAGTTACATATAATACACGTTATGCTCCTAAAGTCAAATCAAGCCTGGACACTCCATAGAAGCAAAAATGACTAAACGTGAGGCTGTCATACTTTGGGACATATGATGAGATAATGCGAATCATTAGAAAAGATGATGATAATGCTCAGCAAATTAGAAGACAATAGATAAAGAGGAAGACTACATTGCAAGTGAATTGACTCCATCAAGGAAACTACAACCCTGAGTTTGCAAGACCTGATGCAGGGTGACACCGCTTTAACTAGCATGGCTCCATCCTATGGAATCCCGGGATCTGTAGTTTGTTGTGGCACCAGAGCTCTCTGACAGAGAAGGCTAAATATTTCACAAAACTACAAAGCCCAGAATTCCATAACATTGAGCCATGGTAGTTAAAGTGATGTCAAGGTGCATTATTTCTGTAGTATGGCAGCAGCCTTAGGCTGAATCCACACTACACAAATAATCCAGTTTGAAACTGGATTATTTGCCATGGCTCCTTCCTATGGAATCCTGGGATTTGTAGTTTATAAGGTCTTTAGCTTTCTCTGCCAAAGAGTGCTGGTGCCACACCAAACTACCAATCCCAAGATCCCATAGGAAGGAGCCGTGGCAAACTTGAAAACAATTAATAACAATAAATTAACAAAGTGACTTTCAACCTCTGCGTGTATATGTGCCTTTAAGTCACCTGTCAATTTACAGTGACCCCATGGATTTCATAGGGGTCCCTTATACAAGGAAGACTCAGAGGTGGTTTTGCCAGTTCCTTCCTTTAAAATATAGCCTACAGCACCTGGTATTAATTGGCAGTCTCTCACCCAAGTACTTAACCAGGGCCGACCCTGCTTAGCCTCCAAGATCAGAGTGCATCTGATGCCTTTAGGGTATTTAGGCCTTTACTTCAACCTGTAAAGGATGCTAATATTGCATCCTGTTACTGACTGGCTAGGGATTACTAGGAGTCCTGTATCACACCATCATCCTCCCAGCCAGATATCTTGCCTCCCTTCTTCCCATAACTACACTGGCGGGGCTTTACCACATGAAGAAAAACTGTGCATCACAAGTGGCTGAAATTTAGGGGTTGTTGGCAGAGACTTTACCTAACACTGCTGGAGTTTACAGTTCAAGAAGTATATTGACAAGCTGGCACATGTCCAGAGGAGGGCAACCAAGGTGGTAACTCTCCAAACCAATAGATTTTCCTTGGTTTCTTTCCAGGCTGTGGGGCCGTGTTCTGGAAGAGTTTCTTTCTGACGTTTCGCCTGCGTCTGTGGCTGGCATCTTCAGATAATGGTTGGGTAGGAGTGTGGGGGGTTTTTTATATACCGTGAACCCCTGTTGGGGAGGATATGTAAATTTGTATATTTGAATGGCTAGTTTCTGGGTGGAGATATGCAAGGAGGATTAGTGTCTGGTTGGCTAATGGCTGGTTGATGGCCCATTATCTGCTGGAAATCCACCTGTCCCTGGGTGGAATTCATTTGCAAGTGTTGAGTTTTGATTCTATTGTTTTTCAAAACTGGAAACTAGATTTTGTTTACTTTTAGGTTTTCTTCTTTCCTGTTGACGTCGACCTCCACTACCTGGAGGACAAACTGAAGCACCTAAACTGGGCCTTACAGGCTAATGGTTACTCCAGATCAGACATCACAAGAGCAGCCAGACCCAGAAAAAAACCACAGGTGTCACCTCACTCTCCCATTAAGATGAACAACCTCGGCTTTGAACAGACAAAGACAGGAGAGTTTCTTGTATCAGGAAACTTTTATTACAAGAATACAAAACTATGCCAAGCGCGCTTGGGGTGCCAGATTAGGGACCAAGAACTATAAAACGACCCTACCTTTTATAGGTAGCTATGACGTCTGAAAGCAGGCATTTGTTTAAGCCAATCCCTGCTATTCAGGGGAGGGGTCCATGGACATTGATCTCTCTCTGGCTTTTCTTTGCAAACGAAGATTCAGGGAGGACTCTTCCCGCGCTTTCGGCAAGCCGCTGATGACTAAAAAGGCCAATCCGAGATAAACAAGTCCGGTTGCAGAAAGCACAGCAGAAGGTCTCCTTGGGTGATGTTTTTGGGTTGTGAGTCTTTCTGCGTTGTCGTTTCTCTTCAAGACTTGTTCAGCATGAGTTCTCAAATAAGGCTGCAGCATTGTGGATAGTGCATCTCCATGCCTCCCGATGTGAGGCCAGGGCGGACCACTGTTGGTGATCATCTATCTTGTATATGTGCCCATCTTCCCTCATATAATGGTGGGTCCCCATGTGGCATTTATAGACCTCTGGTATTGATTACCTCTGAGGGGGAATGTGGGGGGGAAAGATGCAGAGCAATTATCTTCCCATGGAATGTGTACCTCTAAGGGGGCCCAAGCTCTCACAGGAATGAAGAAAAACAGCCTCCCAAAGGGTTGTGTGGTGTCATAATGGGTCTTGGGAAAGATGGGAGGGGGGCTGTGCTGCGGGGGGGGGGACGACTAGCCAGGAGGAAGGTTCGGAGCACCTCCAATTCAGCGGGGCTCATATACCTGTTATATAGAAATATATAAATAAGGTTATGATTGCAACATGCTGAGCATTCTTACTGCTCTCCCAGTAAGGTGAAGGCGAGAGGCAGGGTGGTGGTGGATGTGGGGGGTCAGCCTTCCAGCCCAACATCCCTCCCCCCATTAGCTCACAGAGGCAATGCTAGGCTCCAGAGAGAGACTTCCTTCATGCCCCCCCTCCCCACAGTATGTTGCTATTTTTCCCCAGTCTGGAAAAATGTCTCACTTTTCCCCCTGTGACGTATTGTGGGGAAGCAGCTCTGTCTCTTTACCTGTAAGTGGGATTGACGGCAATGCCTTAATCTTGAAAGGCACACTCTGAAGTTTTAAATTTCCTGCCCTGCTGACCAGACAAGTTTTAGACCTTCTCTGCATATGATTAGTGTTAAGTATTTGGATCTAGGTAAGGCCAGGAAATTTAAGAATGGCCGAGAGGAGGGAGGAATGGAAAAGACACCTCCTGGGTCTTGGGTGGTGGGACTGGGGGGTGCCCTTTCCTCCCGCACGGGCTCCTTGGCGGCAGGGACAGTCTTGATTGCTGAACACGTCCCAAATCTGGCACAAAAATCAGTGTGTATAGAGCCATTGTACTGTCTATTCTCCTTTATGGGTCTGAAACATGGGTCACCTATCGCCAACACTTACGACTCCTTGAATGCTTTCATCAGCCCTGTATACGCACAATCCTAAATATATACTGGACTGACTATGTGACGAATGTTGCTGTCCTTGAGCAAGCAGGGATCACCAGCATTGAGGCCATGATATTGAGAACACAGCTGTGCTGGGCAGGGCACGTTTCTAGGATGGAGGAACATCGCCTCCCCAAAATAGTACTCTATGGTGAACTCGCCACGGGTCAGCGTAAGAGGGGCGCTCCAAAAAAGTGATACAAGGACTCCCTGAAACAACATCTCAGGCTCAGCCAAATTGATCACCAACAATGGTCCCTCTGGCCTCACATCAGGAGGCATGGAGACACATTATCCCCAATGCTGCAGCCTTATGAGAACTCACGCCGAACAAGTCTTGAAGAGAAACGACAACGCAGAAAGAATCACAACCTGGAAACATCACCCAAGGAGACCTTCTGCTGTGCTTTCTGCAACTGAACTTGTCTATCTCGGATTGGCCTTTTCAGTCATCAGCACGCTTGCAGAAAGCGCGGGATGAGTCCTCCCTGAATCTTCATTTGGAAAGAAAAGCCAGAGAGAGAGAGATAACAAAATAATAATAATAATAATAATAATAATAAATAATGTACAGTACAGAATTTTGTGGGAATGTTGATGTATAAGTACTTGATTTAAAGGTAATCAAATAATTCACTGTTTATGAAATAATTGTATCATGTACACAGGAAGGTGAGTATTGTGCCTGGGGGACATGCAAACCCATTTGCTATAATTGTGGCCTGTAGAGGTCATATTTATAGCAAAATTTTCCAAAGGGGGTAGGTATGTGATGGACGGTTAGTGAGCCAATGAGGACGGTGGACTCCAGGAGCCAGTCTTCGGTGAGGAGGTGGAAGGTGGAGGGGCTTCTGGAGGAGATAAAAGGAGTTTTGAGGAGCTGAGATGAGGCTTTGAGTGATTCAAGGCGGTTTAAGTTCCTTGTATGTTAGAGGCTTAGCGAGAGAGTGAATGTCTGTGCAGGCCCTATAACTTTGGTTACACAGTACACGGTTTATTTGCATTCTTCTATTAACAAGAAACATCCAGCCTGGCGTGAGTGATTCTCAGGGAAGGAGACACAGCCAGGAATACATAGCCACACCTGAGTGCTTGGGCTATACTATACCACTGGGAGACGTAGTTCAGCTGTGACATGGAGGCCATGCACCACAAAAGTGGTGGCAGGGTGGGAGGAGGGAACCCCCCATTTGTCACAAAGTAGTGACAGCAGTGGGATAAGAAAGGCCCCTGTGCCACTAGGAGGACACCAGGCGTCACAAATATTTTCAAGTTTAAATCCGTGGATACCAAATCCGTGGATACGGAGGGACAACTGCAGTTTGTACTGGAATAACTCAGGAGGAGAGGAGAGGGCAGTCTTGTCCTTTCTAAACTTAGCAAATTAATACCAGGATTTCTCTGCTTAAAATTCCAATGATTTGTGTCTCCTGTTATTCAGTTATATACAAACTGCTCATCTCAGGAATTAGTTGTGACATTTCTGTCTAATACAAACCTATTTGTCACATACTCAGTAGCCCATTTTGCATTGGCAGCTAAGAAATTACGTGCTCACTTTATCAAGGAACATCCCTCGGAGCATGGTGGGGTCTCTTTCCTTAGAGGTCTTCAAACAGAGGCTGGATGGCCATCTGTCGGGGATACTTTGATCGTGATTTCCTGCATGGCAGGGGGTTGGACTGGATGGCCCTCGTGGTCTCTTCCAACTCTATAATTCTATGATTCTATGATCTCTCTGGCTTTTCTTCGCATACGAAGATTCAGGAAGGACTCATCCCGCACTTTCTGCAAGCGTGCTGATGACTAAAAAGGCCAATCCGAGATAAACAAGTACGGTTGCAGAAAGCACAGCAGAACGTCTCCTTGGGTGATGTTTCTGGGTTGTGATTCTTTCTGCGTTGTCATTTGTCTTCAAGACTTGTTCGGCGTGAGTTCTCAAATAAGGCTGCAGCATTGTGGATAGTGCGTCTCCATGCCTCCCAATGTGAGGCCAGGGTGGACCATTGTTGGTGATCAATTTGGCTGAGCCTGAGATGTTGTTTCAGGGAGTCCTTGTATCACTTTTTTTGGAGCGCCCCTCTTACGCTGACCTGTGGCGAGTTCACCATAGAGTATAAAATTGATTTTTACTTTTTTTAATGTTTTTACAGGGATTGTTAGAAAGTTTTAATGTCATGTACAACATTTTAATATTTTATTGTCGATTTTATTCATGGTTTTTCCTTTTATATACATTGTAAAGGCCGTTGGCTCTGTACAATAAAGTTTATGACTGGCTTAAAACACACTCAGGCCCCTGTATCTGTGGGGTGGTGGTGGTTGATCCCAACACTTACCATGGATACCAGAAACCATGGATAACAGTGAAGCCTATTAAAATAAAAATAAAAACATACCATAGAGTTGCATTGGAGGACTTAGAAGATGCCTAGAGAGGATGCCTCTCTAGGCATTTTCCAGCATGGCTCTTTGATTTGTGTCCCGTGGATAACTGAAACCACAGATATTGGTTCCGAGGATATAGGGGTCTGATTGTAGTAGTTTTGTGTGTTCTTCCTCACTGATAACCTTTGCCCTCTTGTTACCTGGCCACATCATTTTGAACACACCATAATGTGGCCCAGACACACACGTGTCCTGGTTTTCCTCTGCGAAATGTTAAGAGTGTATGGAATGATTCTACTAGCCTATGGCAGCAAACCTGTGGGCCTTTAGATGTTGTGGAACTGCAGTTCCCATCAGCTTTAGCCAGCATAGTTAGTGATGATGGGTGATGGGAGAGGCAATCCGTCTACCTCTGAGTGCTGCCGAACCATTCAGGATATAGCTCTTCATTTATTAACGATTTTAAATATTTATCAATCTTTTAATATTTGTTGGCTTTTTAATGTCGAACCTGAAGATGCTGCGATCATTTTTTAAATCAGGGTTCGGTTGTCCTTCTACAATCACAGAGAACTCCCTGTGCTTACTGTGCTGGGGGTGGAAACACTGGTCCCTTCTGGCAGCCTTCCCTAAGCTGACCTCCTCCCCACAACCATAGATGTGCTGGATTACAACCCCCACCAGCCTGAGTCCGCAGTAGCCATACTAGGCAGTCCAACACATTTGGAGGGCACCAGGTCCACACACCCCAAACATTTCTCAGATGTAAACAGGGACCATGTGGCCGAACAACATCGGAATGCAGTCAAGATGGCAAAATGAGGAAGCACTGTAAACTAGAAGAAGCTGTTGTTTTTTGCCTGAATCTAGGGGCAAGATACTGCCTCCTCTCCGCTCCCCCTGCCCATTTATTGAAGGCATATGACTTTTCACTTTGAACTCAGTTTGCAGCAAATGAAGTAAGCTGAGGAGGAAAGTGGAGGAAGGAAGAGAAACTGGAACATCTTAAAAGCAGCTGTACAAGTGGGAACGCAGAGGGTTAATTGGGACCGTACCTCCAAACTAGGATAGTTGGACCATAGGCAGATTGGAGAGCCCTCCCCAGTGGCAACTGCAGTCCTCATGGGAATAAAGTCAAAATTTCACAATTTGGCCATTGACCTGAAAGCGGAAAAAACAAACAAAAAGGATAAACACACTTCAGCTGTAACCAGGAATCTGGACCAAATTCTCAAGGGAACCTAATTGCATGAGTGGTCAGTTAGAGGCCCTGATTTAAGGAGCAAAGACACCAGTGGCTTTAGAGAAACAAACTAAGGCTTTATTATAGATACTCCATTCTAAGATAGAAAAGTTACTCAAGGTGCTAATCTAAACTGGCTACATCTCTAGGGAGAGGTGAGCCACCCAAAGGGAAGGTATTTTTTTACCATACATCAAAGGAGTCACAGACAGAATAGGGAAACTGATGAGGAAACACAACCTCCAAACAATCTACAGACCAACCAAGAAAATCCAAGAAATGCTACGCTCAGCAAATTACAACAGAGACCCTCTCACAGCTGCAGGAGTTTACCGCATACCATGCAGCTGTGGACAAGTTTACATAGGGACCACTAAACGCAGTGTGCAAACACAAATCAAGGAACATGAGAGACACTGCAGACTGGGCCAACCAGAAAAATCAGCAGTAGCAGAACATGTGATAACCAACCTGGCCACAAAATGTTATTTAAAAACACTAAAATTCAGGACCAGGACAACAACTACCATGTCAGAATGCACAGAGAAGCTATTGAAATCCACAAACACCTGGACAACTTCAACAGGAAAGAAGAAACCCTAAAACTGTTATTGCTTAAAACAATTTGTAAGCTGCTCTGATAGCCTTGTGGCTGAACAGCAGGTGATAAAAAAACCTAACTAAATAAATAATAGTAGTAGTAGTAAAAGGGATTAAAATTGTGGTCTTCCAGAGTCCAACACTCAAACCACTATACTACAGTGGCTCCCCTCCAAGCAGACCCCAAAATATCTTGGTATCCAGGATGTCTCTGGGCTGTGAGGCTGTGTTCTGGAGGCTCCTTGCATATCTCCACACAGAAACTAGTCATTCAAATACACAAATTTACATACATTCCCCAACAGGGGTTCACAATATATAAACTCCACACACACTCCTACCCAACCATTCTGTGAGGATGCCAACCACAGATGCAGGCGAAACGTCAGAAGTAAACACTTCCAGAACACAGTCTCACAGCCCAGAAAAAAACCAAGGAAAATCTATGGATGCCGGCCATGAAAACCTTCAACTTCTCCAAACCAAGTTCTGTGAGAAACAACGTAGGGAGCTGGGCATGTTTTGCTGGAGAAGAGAAGACTGAGAGGTGACATGAGAGCCATCTTTAAATTTCTGAAGGGATGCCATGTAGAAGAGGGGGGAAGATTGTCTTCTGCTGTTCCAGAGACCAGAACATGAACTAATGGAGTCAAATGACAAGAAAAGAGATTTCAACAAAACAGTAGGAAAAACTTCTTGACAGTAAGAGCTGTTTGGCAGTGGAATCCGCTGCTGCCTGGGAGTGTGGTGGAGTCTCTTTCTTTGGAGGTCTTCAAACAGAGGCTGGATTGTTTGATCAGTTGTGGATTCCTGCATGGCAGGGGGTGGTACTAGATGGCCCCCTGTGTTTCTATGAGAAGCAGAAGTGATATACTGTTTTCAGTAGTTTGGTCCCAATGAGGTGATGGGTGATTTACATCCTTGATAGATGAAGTGTACATTAAATCCAGCCATTATCACAAACCCAAACTCAAGCCAGAATGCTAATCTAACCAGTAACCATTGGTACGTTGGAATTCCAGTGAGTACAGAAAATATCCCACAACTAATCCAATGTAATTTAAGGTGGAAAAGAATCCTGGGGCCCATTTACATGGCAAAAAAACACCCCCGAGAAGAATTTGTGTCGAACCCTAGTAGTTCACACACATCACGGGCTATTCAGAAGGAGGGGTAGCAAAAAGCCCAGTTAACCCATGACTTTCCATCCCTCTATTTTTCAGGAACTTTATTGGAAAGTCCAAGACAACCTGTGCTATTGGTTGTCTGAACAATCAGGAACCATCCTGGGAAATGGGATGGTTTCTGATTGGTTGGATACTGAAGGGTGTGGGCTTGCAAGGGAAGCCTTGCAATTCTCCACCTGCCCTTTTGGTATGGTTTTCCATAGGGTGCTCTGCTGGCTTCAAAGCAGCCAGCTGAGAGCCACGTGAGGTCTCTCCCCTCCCCGGCCCTTTCTCCTGGCTCACCGCTGGCTGCAGAGGCTTCTTCCACCAAGGGACCGTTCCCTTGGTGAAATAAGCTGTCTGTAGTCAGTGGTGAGGTGGGCAGGTGCTGAGCTGGCCAGCCACTGCCCACACGGCTACAGAAAAGCCTCTCCCTCCCTGTGTGCCGTGTGGCTACAAAGAAGCCCCCCCTCCCCACAAGCCGTGCAGCTATGAAGAAGCCCCCCCCCTGCCTGGCTACTCCCTCCCACCCTCGTAGCTATGCAGGGCAGTTGGTGGCTTCTCTGTGACAGTCACAGAGAAGCCCCCCACCCCACACAGCTCCTCCCCCCCGCCCTTGCCGCTGCGTGAGGCGGGGGGTGGCTTCTCCATAGCGGCTGCCTCTCCCTCCTTCCTCCCCCTTTTATTCCCCATTCGCAGCTAGCAAATGGGGAAGGGGGAGCAAAATGGAGGCAGAGGCAACAGCAGGGGAAAGGCCAGGCAATGGGACTGTCCCATTGCCCGCCTGTCCTCTGCTGCAGCCTCTTCCTCCATCCCCGCCCCTTCCCCGTTCACTAGCTGCGAACAGGGAATGAAGTGGGAGGAAGGAGGGAGAGGCAGGAGCGGAAGACAAGTGGGTGATGGGACTGTCAGCCACCCCCGAGGGCTGGGGGGAGTAGCCACGTGGGGCGGGGGGGGGGTTCTCCATGACTGACAGTCACAGGGAAGCCACCCCCGCCTCACGCAGCTACAAGAGTGGGAGGGAGTAGCCACGTGGGGCAGGGAGGTTCTCTGTAGAGGCGAGGGTAGCTATGGTGGGCAGGGGGTGGGCTGGTTGTCCAAGACTGACTACAGTTGTCCCTTCACATTCGCTGGGGTTTGGTTCCAGGACCCCCCGTGAATACCCAAATCCGCGAATACTCAAGTCCCATTATATGCAATGGCATAGCAAAATGGTGTCCCTTATATAAGATGGCAAAATCAAGGTTTGCTATTTGGATTATTATTTTTTTAAGAATATTTTCAAACCGTGAATACTTAAAACCGTGAATGCCAAATCTGTGAATGTGGAGGGACAACTGTATACCCAAAATGGCAGATCCAGAATTGCCAGGCTTCCCTTGTAAGCCCGTCTCCTCCAAAGTCCAACCAATCAAAATACAGCCCTGCTGTGTGCCTGTTTCCCAGGATGGAGGTATGTGTAAACAACAAATCCAAACAAAATGAGACTTCGGTACAAGTAACAAATCATGGGAACAGTACGGGACAGATTCAAGATCTCGCTTCTCCGCAGGGTAAAAACTGCCATGTAACTGAGCCCCAGATATCTGTGAGTTAAGTGCACTACAAGATACCTTGCTGTTTTACAATAGGTGAATGCAACTACCCCTCTGGAAAGCTTGTTATACACCCCATTTTCCCTCTTTCAAGCACCCCAAAGGCCCAGGGGTTCTGAAGAGCCACAAAGAGCAAATCAACTTTTTCTACTATATCATTCTGTATGTTGAAGTGTTGCAATGATAGATGGATTACTTTCTTAAGTAGATTTGATGAAAGATTTGTAATGTACTGGTTTTCAGTTCCTTAACACTGATAATAGAATCATAGAACCATTGAGCTGGAAGAGACCACAAGGGCCATGTAGTCCAACCACCTGCCATGGAGGGATACATAATCAAAGCACTCCTGACAGATGGCCATCCAGTCTCTGTTTAGAAACCTCCAGAGAAGACTACACGACACTCAGGGGCAGCGTATTCCCCTGTCAAACAACTCTTACTGTCAGGAACTTCTTCTAAATGCTTAGGTGGGATCTCTTTTCCTGTAGTTTGAATTCATTGCTCCATGTCCTAGTCTCTGGAGCAGCAGAAAACAAGCTTGCTCCATCCTCAGTATGACATGTTTTCAAATATTTAAATGATCATGGCACCTCTCAACCTTCTCTTCTCCAGACTAAACATACCCAGTTCCCTAAGCCGCTCCTCATAGGGCATGGCTTCCAGACCTCCCACCATTTTGGCCTCCCTCCTCTGGACACGTTCCAGCTTCTCAATATCCTTCCTGAATTGTGGTGCCCAGAACTGGACACAGTATTCCAGGTGAGGTCTGACCAAAGCAGAATAGAAGGGTACTATGACATTCCTTCATCCAGACACTAGACTCCTATTACTGCACTCATAGTCAACCACTTCTCATATTGTGACTTCAGATGTGTTGTGCGGCTTTGGTTGGCAGTTCTGTCACTTTCTCAGGTGAACAGCTTTGAGTACGATATAAGACGGAAAGGCAGCATACAAATAAAATGACAAGGACAAGTATTTTCTTTTTCACTGAACTGATGGCTGTGGTTTGTTGTTGCCGCTTTTCTAACTGATGACATGGTTTTTTTCCCCCACCCCTTCTCCCCGTATGAAGCAAGAAGTGAGACAGCCAAGTTTGGGTGGCTATTTGGAATACTCAGCCAGAGAGCTCTAGTGCCTCCCCTAACTACAAAACCCAGCATTCCAAAGGATGGATCTATACCAGTTAAAGTGGGATCACAGTGTGAAGTCGAAGGCTTTCATGGCCGGCATCCATAGATTTTCCTTGGTTTTTTCCAGACCTCCCACCATTTTGGTTGCCCTCCTCTGGACATGCTCCAGCTTGTCAACATCCTTATAGGGACTCTCTGGGTGGTGGAGCACCTCGCCCAAGGTGAGACCAATAGAAGATGGCCTCCCAGAGGTTATCTAGTACAGAAGCAAACAAAATCAAAGTATGGACACACATCCATCTTACCCATAACAGCAATGAGAATTGTGCAAGTAGGTTACCAACAGAAGAAAGTACCCCCCCCCCCCGCCAAAGCTGGTTCTCAGCTTTCATATCTTTTCCCAGCCTCCAACTACAAAGCAAATTCAAAACATGTCCAGCAAGACCACTCATACAAATGAACATTTTCAAGCCACTGGGCAGCTATTGACATTTGGCCACTGTGCTAAAAGGACTCCAAAACCTATCTGGTGGGTGACAGAGGCCCAGCTCTGTAGAAGACGGTGGCAGGAAGAAGACAGGTACTGAGAGAAATGGGCTGCATGGAGCCAGCAAGTTTTGTCTGGCTCCCTTTCCCACTACTGCAGAACCCTGGGAAAAATACAACCCCCAAGGTAGTGCACCAGCCCACCTCTCCCCTGTCTCTCCCTCCACAGCTCCTGTTTTTCACATCAGTGGCAGGCTCTCTCGGCCAATATCATCCATGGCCACTAGAGGTTCCCACAACACAGCAGTTCTTCTTCCATCCCTACCAGCATCCAGGCAACAGAGAGAGAAATGAATCAAGGGAAAAGCTAAGAAATGAAGGAAGAGAAGCCCTTTTCAGCCCCTGAAAATTGGGAAGTAGTCCTGTGGGGAAGAACATGTTTTCTGCTGCTGTTGTAACTAAACCCATCATGTCAAAATGTTTGGTACTGGTTGCCAGAGACACTGCTGTTAACTGCTGTCAGCTTCGCTTATGGCGACCCTACGAATGAGGGACCTCCAAGTCATCCTCTCCTCAACAGCCCTGCTCAGTCAGGTCTTGCAAGTTTAGGGCCATGGCTTTTTTTGATCTAGTCTCTCCATCTGAAATGCAGTCTTCCTCATTTTTTTGTTTGTTTGTTTAATATGCTGCCTTTCTCCCAGTGTGGGACCCAAGCCACCTCACAAAATCATCCATTAAAATACATATACAATTTACAACGGTAATGTGGGGATGATGGTGTTCGTCCTGTGGTGCAGGCTGGTAAAGAACTTCCGTTTTCTTAAGGTTGACTTCCAGCCCAAACAAATCTGTGCTTAAGTGCATTCAGCAGTTCACCTACCTGGGAAGCATTATTTACTCAGATGCCAAGACTGACAAAGAGATCGATCACAGATTAGCAAAGGCATATAGCGCATTTGGAAGACTTTACAAAAGTGTCTGGAGTAATAAACACCTGAGGCAAAGCACAAAAATCAGTGTGTATAGAGCCATTGTACTGCCTATTCTCCTTTACGGGTCTGAAACATGGGTCACCTATCACCAACACTTACGACTCCTCAAACGCTTTCATCAGCGCTGCATACGCACAATCCTAAATATACACTGGACTGACTATGTGAAGAATGCTGCTGTCCTTGAGCAAGCAGGGATCACCAGCATTGAGACCATGATATTGAGAACACAGCTGCACTGGGCAGGGCACGTTTCTAGGATGGAGGACCATTGCCTCCCAAAAATAGTACTCTACGGTGAACTCGCCATGGGTCAGCATAAGAGGGGTGCTCCAAAAAAGTGATACAAGGACTCCCTGAAACAACATCTCAGGCTCGGCCAAATTGATCACCAACAATGGTCTGCCCTGCCCTCACATCGGGAAGCACGGAGACGCACTATCCACAATGCTGCAGCCTTATTTGAGAACTCACGCCGAACAAGTCTTGAAGAGAAATGACAATGCAGAAAGAATCACAACCCGGAAACATCACCCAAGGAGACCTTCTGCTATGCTTTCTACAACCGGACTTGTTTATCTCGGATTGGCCTTTTCAGTCATCAGCACGCTTGCAGAAAGCGCAGGATGAGTCCTTCCTGAATCTTCGTTTGCAAAGAAAAGCCAGAGAGAGAGAGAGAGAGAGAATTTACAATTAAAATCATCACAAATAAAAAAAAATATTAAAGCATATAAAAATTAAAAAATAACACACCTCCTAATAAAAAGCCTCTGTGAGCACAGCTACATATTATAAGCCTGCTTGAATAAAAACATATTTGCCTGTCTGTCAAGGTCTTTGCCTGCCCTTGACTTTACCAAGCATTATTGTCTTTTCTAGTGAGTCCTGTCATCTCATGATATGGCCAAAGTACAACAGTCTCAGTTTTGTCATCTTGGCTTCTAGGGAGAGTTCAGGCTTGATTTGCTCTAGGATATATTGATTGGTCTTTTTAGCAGTCCATGGTATCTGTGGCACTCTTCTCCAGCACCAGAGTTCAAAGAAGTTGATTCTCTTCCTATCAGCTTTCTTCACTATCCAGCTTTCACAAGCATGTATAGAAATAAGAAATGTGATGGCATGGACAATCTTTATTTTCAAAGTAGGCTAAGATCATTCCTGGCGATAGAATCAGGGAGGGGGTGAACATAGCAGCTCCCTTCCCACAATTTACACACCTATGCTTCCAGTCCCTAAGTAGTGACAATCAATTTGTCTCCTGTTCTTGATGCCATAAACAGTGCACCACCAGTGTCTGAAATCCCACATGGGGACTGCATAGCATAAATCTCCACATCAGGAGTTATGTATCAGTTGTGTTGAATGACAACATTGTGCTGCTGAACCAAGGCACCAAATCTGTAATTAAATGCACAGCCAATGTACAATGTGCCCTCTGCATTCTCACACAATGTGATTCTGTACACATTTCACATGCGCATCTGTGAACAATGGCACCGCATGCAGAACTCTGCTCTCACAACCTGAATGCAGATGTTCCTCATTAGACAAAAATAAGAAACCAACAGGGATCTGACCTATAAACCCATCTCCGATTTGCTCATGTAAGGATTGCTGTGACAGTTCTGTTAGTGCTATTGCTCCTTCGGTATTTTTTTCAAAGAGCAGGGGGAAAAAACACATCCCTGTCCCAAGGAGGTTATAATGCAAAAGTTGTTGATGTTGATGGGGAAGTCACTTCTGACTTACGGCAACACTAAGGCAAACCAGGAGTGCTTTGATTGCGTATTCCTGCATGGCAGGGGGGTGGACTAGATTGCTCTTGTGGTTTCTTCCAACTCTATGATTCTATCATGGGATTTTCTTGGCAAGATTTTGTTCAGAGGGTATTTGCCCTTGCCTTCCTTTGAGGTTGAGAGTGTGTGACTTGCCCAAAGCCATCCAGTGGGTTTCTATGGCCGAGTGGGGATTCAAACCCTGCTCTCCCAGGGCCCCAGTTGAACACTGAAACCACTACAGTCGTCCTAATTGAACACTGAAACAACTACAGTCAGATCTGCATATCCATGGATTCTTTATCCATGGATTCAGCCATCCATGGCTTGAACACAGTAAAAAAAAAATCTTCCCCAAAAGCAAACCTTGCTGTTTGCCATTTTATATAAGGGGCACTATTTTACTATACAATAGTATATAATGGGACTTGAGCATCCACAGATTTTGATATCCATAGAATCAGAGTTGGAAGAGACCTCAAGGGCCATCTAGTCCAACCCCCGCCCTGCAGGGATACAGAATTAAAGCATTCCCGACAAATGGCCATCCAGCCTCTGTTTATGAACACTGAGATAATATGGAAAGGCCCTTCTCTCTATCCCACCATCTTCTCTGGGGCATTTGGTGGGAACTAGGGAGAGGGCTTTTTTGGTGTCTGTTCTCAAACTTTGGAACTCCAATGACTTTCATTACATTTCCAACTACTTTCACCATGACATAATTTTGTCAATCCAGGTTTAGGCAATAGTGACATCATACCTCAAGGACAATGCCAATTTGTCATCAGTCCATGTCTTGGTGTCCCTGGGTGTATGTACATTACACAATTATCACACTTTAATACCACTTGCCTGCCTCAATGGTAGGTAAAGAATCCTGAAATTTGCAGTTTTGAGAAGGGACTTAGATTTTTCTACTAGGAAGCTACAGACCAGTGCTTCTCAAACCATCTGATGTGGCAAACTCGGATTCCCCCTATAACCATGTGTCAGGGACAACTACCATATTTGTGCCATATTACCAGGCATTTATTCCTGTCCTGGAAACTCAAGGCAACCGAGAAATAGCCCCCTGCCAAACTACAAATCTTAGCATTGCATAGACTAGAGCCATGAAAGTTAAAGTGGTATCAGACAGTTATCATTGTGTTATATTGATACATCCTCTGTCATTTTCTATGATGTGCTGCATCCAAAATAACACTTGGTGTCAGGCAGATTGGAGAGAACCATCTCCTTGATACCAGCCTTCTCTTCTCACCTCATGTGTATCAGGGGCTGTGAAATTTTTTAAAGGAGGCGGCTGTTAAGCCTATTTTGAAAAAACCTTCCCTGGACCCCCTGGCTATGAATAATTATAGGCCAGTCTCTTTATTACCATTTTTGAGCAAGGTGATCGAGAGGGCAGTTGCTCTTCAACTCCAAGCTGTCTTGGATGAAACCGATTACCTAGACCCATTTCAAACTGGCTTCAGGACAGGCTTTGGGGTTGAGACTGCCATGGTTGCTTTGACCGACGATCTGCGTCTGAGCATTGACAGGGGTAACGTGATCCTGTTGGTGCTCCTAGACCTCTCAGCGGCTTTTGATACGATAGATCACAGCATTCTTCTGGATCGCCTGGGGGAGTTAGGCATCGGAGGCACTGCTTTGCAGTGGTTCCGGTCCTTCCTCTCAGGCAGGACCCAGAGAGTGCTGCTCGGGGACAGTAGCTCCAGTAAAAGGGAGCTCACCTGTGGAGTACCACAGGGTGCTATTCTGTCCCCGATGTTATTTAACATCTATATGAAGCCGCTGGGTAAGATTATTCGGAGTTATGGAGCTGGGTGTTATCAGTACGCTGATGACACTCAGATCTATTTCTCCGTATCTCGTTCGTCGGCCTTGAATTCTGACGGCATCTCTTCTCTCAATGAATGTCTTCGGGCAGTAATGGGCTGGATGAGGAAAAACAGATTGAGACTGAATCCTGACAAGACGGAGGTGCTCACGGTAGCGGCCCCGAAACCAAGAATCGAGTTGCAATTTCCAGTCCTGGATGGGGTCACACTCTCCTCCAGTGACTGTGTTCGCAGCCTAGGGGTGCTCCTTGACTCGTCGCTCCTGATGACAAATCAGGTAAATGCGACAGTCAGGAGCGCTTGTTATCAGCTTCGGCTGATACGCCAGCTGCGCCCTTTTTTGGAAGTAAGGGATCTTGAGACCATTGTCCACGCGCTGGTAACCTCACGTCTGGATTTCTGTAATGCTCTCTACATGGGGCTACCCTTGTGCCTAGTTCGGAAATTACAGCTGGTACAAAATATGGCAGCAAGGTTAGTTTCTGGAACATCTAGGAGGGACCACATTACTCCGGTTCTGAGGTCCCTCCACTGGCTGCCTATCAGCTTCCGGGCCCAGTACAAGGTGTTGGTTATCACCTTTAAAGCCCTAAATGGCTTGGGCCCAAGCTATCTCAGGGACCGCCTTCTCCCTTATAATCCTCCCCGCGCTCTCCGGTCCTCTGGGAGGAATTTGTTGCAGTCACAAAGACCTAGGCTGGCGACTACCTCCCAGAGGGCTTTCTCGGCTGTCGCCCCCAAATTGTGGAACGGCCTGCCCGACGAGATCCGCCTATTGACATCATTAGACAGCTTTAAAAAGGCTGTCAAGACGGTTCTCTTCGGGCAGGCTTTTCCGGAATAGCTAACCCCGGCCTCTGGAACCCCCTCTGGAGGTTCCTTTTGGATCTCCTAACAGATGCTGCCTGCTTAAAAGGATATTTAGCATATGGTAATACATATTGATTTTAACTTGTATTGATTTTAACTTGCATTAATTTAATAATGTTTTAAGGGGAGGGAGGGATTTTGGGTTGTTTTATACTGTCTACCATTTTATCATTGTAAGCCGCCCCGATTGCTTGCAGAGGGGCGGGATATAAATAAATTTTATTATTATTTTATTATTATTATTATTGAAATTCAATCCTCCCATGTATATGCAGAGTTCAAGCACAAGCACTGGGATGCAAGGCACTTACTGACTTCCAGCTGTAGCAAGGATTCAGCAGAGTATTAGTTTCTTGGTTAAAAGAAGTTTACTAAGAACAATAAAAAGGGTTTTTTTGGGTATGTCCGCAGCAAAAGGAGGAAGAAGGAAATGATAGGGCCACTACGTGGAGAAGATGGCAAAATGCTAACAGGGGACAGAGAAAAGGCAGAATTACTCAACACCTTCTTTGCCTCAGTATTTTCAGAAAAGGAAAAGGGTGATCAACCTGAGGATAAAGGAACAGAAGACACAATAGGGGAAATCCAGCTCGGAATAAGCAAAGAGGTAGTACAGGAATACCTTCTTAAACTAAATGAATTTAAATCTCCAGGACCAGATGAACTACATCCACGAGAATTAAAAGAGCTGGCAAATGTGATCTCAGAGCCATTGGCAATAATCTTTGAGAACTCCTGGAGAACAGGAGAAGTCCCAGCAGACTGGAGGAGGGCAAACGTTGTCACCATCTTCAAAAAGGGGGAAAAAGAGGATCCCAACAATTATCATCCAGTTAGTCTGACATCAATACCAGGGAAGATTCTAGAGCAGATCGTTAAACAGAGAGTTTGTGAACATTTAGAAGGCAATGCCATAATCACAAAAAGTCAACATGGGTTTCAGAGAAACAAGTCATGCCAGACTAATCTGATCTCTTTTTTTGATAAAGTTACCAGCTTGGTGGATGAAGGGAACGCTGTGGACATCGCATACCTTGATTTCAGTAAGGCCTTTGACAAGGTTCCCCGTGACATTCTTGCAAACAAGCTTGTAAAATGTGGGCTAGACAAGTTAACTGTTCAGTGGATTTGTAATTGGTTGACCGGCCGAACCTAAAGGGTGCTCAGCAGTGGCTGCTTTTAATCTTGGAAAGATGTGACCAGTGGGGTGCCACAGGGTTCTGTCCTGGGCCCAGTGCTATTCAACATCTTTATCAATGACTTGGATGAGGGAATTAGGGGCATACTTATCAAATTTGCAGATGACACCAAATTAGGAGGAGTAGCTAATACCCTAGAGGACAGGATCAAAATTTAGAATGACCTGGATAGACTGGAGAGCTGGGCAAAAGTTAACAAAATGAAATTCAACACAGAGAAATGTAAAGTACTGCACTTAGGGCGGAAAAATGAAATGCATAGATATAGGATGGGAGAGACCTGGCTGAACGAGACTACGTGCGAAAGGGATCTAGGAGTCCTAGTAGACCACAAGTTGAACATGAGTCAACAGTGTGATGCGGCAGCTAAAAAGGCCAATGCGATTTTGGGCTGCATCAATAGGAGTATAGTGTCGAGATCAAGGGAAGTAATAGTGCTGCTCTATTCTGCCTTGGTCAGACCTCACTTAGAATACTGTGTCCAGTTCTGGGCACCACAATTAAAAAAAGATATTGACAAATTGGAGCATGTCCAGAGGAGGGCAATTAAAATGGTGAAAGGTCTGGAAACCATGCCTTATGAGGAGAGACTTAGGGAGCTGGGTATGTTTAACCTGGAAAAAAGACGGTTAAGAGGCGATATGATAGCCCTGTTTAAGTATTTGAAGGGATGTCACGCTGAGGATGGAGCAGGCTTGTTTTCTGCTGCTCCAGAGACTGGAACATGGAGCAATGGATGCAAGCTCCAGGAACAGAGATTCCACCTCAACATGAGGAGGAACTTTTTGACAGTCAGAGCTGTTCAGCAATGGAACACACTCCCTCGGAGCGTGGTGGGGTCTCTTTCCTTAGAGGTCTTTAAACAGAGGCTGGATTGCCATCTGTCGGGGATGCTTTGATCAAGATTTCTTGCGTGGCAGGGGGTTGGACTGGATGGCCCTCGTGGTCTCTTCCAACTGTACAATTCTATGATTCTATGAACAGCATGCAGGAACAGTAAAGTATTAGCAATCTGTCTCTAGCAACCAACAACTCCAACTAGCTCCCTCTCTCTCTCTTTCTCCCTCTCTGGCTTTTCTTCACAAAGGAAGATTCAGGAAGGACTCATCCCGTGCTTTCTGCAAGTGTGCTGATGACTGAAAAGGCCAATCCGAGATAAACAAGTCCAGTTGCAGAAAGCACAGCAGAAGGTCTCCTTAGTTGATGTTTCTGGGTTGTGATTCTTTCTGCATTGTTGTTTCTCTTCAAGATTTGTTCAGCATGAGTTCTCAAATAAGGCTGCAGCATTGTGGATAGTCCGTCTACATGCCTCCTGATGTGAGGCCAGGGTGGACCATTGTTGGTGATCAATTTGTCTGAACCTGAGATGTTGTTTCAGGGAGTCCTTGTATCGCTTTTTTGGAGCGCCCTTCTTACGCTGACCTGTGGCGAGTTCACCATAGAGTACTATTTTTGGGAGGCGGTGGTCCTCCATCCTAGAAACGTGCCCTGCCCAGCGCAGCTGCGTTCTCAGTATCATGGCCTCTATGCTGGTGATCCCTGCTTGCTCAAGGACAGCAACATTCATCACATAGTCTACTAGCTCCACAGACTGAATAACCCACAACTATGTATGCAAAGCCTCATGGTTTATATAGACCCAAATTGGCTGATGCAAGCCTCTGAAATTGCCTAGTCATTGCAACAGGTGCATCAGATCTAGCCTTGAACTCATCCCATCCAGGTGTTCCTAATTAGCTTCTGCCTTGAGTTTTGGTCTTGGACAAATTAGCTTGGCTGTCTCAAGGCTGTCTCAGCTGAGTACACTTTGTTCCTGAGACTCCATTTCTGCTTCAGTAAAATCCATTTCTAATATATTTTGGAAATCTACAAACCCTGACACCTCCCCCATTTTACTGGCATGAACAGACAATATGCATGCATGTACGTTAATACATTATTTACACAGTTACACAGTTTGGCTTCTCAATTAATTGCTTGTATCTAGCTGCACACAATAGCTAAGGAAAAAATAAAAGCTTAGAATAAACCCTGGGCAAATCCAAATATAGTCAGACCCCCCCATATCCACAGAACCAATGTCTGTGGTTTCAGTTACCTGTGCGAGGAAAAATAGGGACATATACCACAGAGTTATGTTGGAAAATGCCTAGAGAGGCATCCTCTCTAGGCATCAGCTAGATACTCCAATGCAACTCTATGGTATGTTTTTACCAGAAGTCATTTATTTTAATATAGTTCTGTTTTCTGCAGTTTCCTATACAGTTGTCCCTTCACATTCGCTGGGGTTTGGTTCCAGGACCCCCATAAATACCCAAATCCGTGAATCTCTCTGGCTTTTCTTCGCAAACGAAGATTCAGGAAGGACTCATCCCGCGCTTTCTGCAAGCACGCTGATGACTAAAAAGGCCAATCCAAGATAAACAAGTCTGGTTGCAGAAAGCACAGCAGAAGGTCTCCTTGGGTGATGTTTCCGGGACCCCCATGAATACCCAAATCCGTGAATACTCAAGTCCCATTATATGCAATGGCATAGCAAAATGGTGTCCCTTATATAAGATGGCAAAATCAAGGTTTGCTTTTTGGATTAGTATTTTTTAAAGAATATTTTCAAACCATGAATGCCAAATCCGTGAATGTGGAGGGACAACTCTATTCGCAGTAAGTCTGGGAACCAAATTCCCGTGGATACTAGGACCCAACTGTACTTGTTGCCGTTCATATTTTCAAGGAGAGGTCTTGTTTTGTTTCTTTGTCCCAGAATGCCTTGCTGTAAGCTAGGACAATTGTTGCACCAGATGCAACCTAAACAGAAGCAATTAGATTCGCAAAATGCTTCCTCTAGATCCATTTTAGATGTCTTAATAAACTGCAGATGCCAGCTGCTCATAATGTCCAGAAACATCATACTCCTTCTTACCCCTTTTCATCATTATTTATGTTGTAGCCCGGAGAGGGGTTGCCAGGCAACCCAAACTTTTGTTCCTCCTTCCAGGGATAGATGGCCGGGTCTATCTGTAACCACAAAAATGACATTTTTGTGGCATCCTTAGTCATTCAGGGCAGAAAATCAATTACGTATCTCCACAACCTACCCACACTCTACTAGTCCAGGTGTCAGGAGAAGAATCCCTGGCACATATGCCTAATCTGGCCCATGGACAACCCAAATCTGCCCCACAGAAGGCCTGGAAGAGGTTCCTCCTTTCTAGTGGGAAGGAAAGAGAGAGGGCATTCCAGGACTTTCTGCATTTAATATCCCTCACTGTCTACAATCCCGCCCTCAACCATGTGGCCTGTATTGTTGTTGTTGTGACATTGTTATGTGCCTTCCAGTTGGCTTTAATTCATGATGATCCTAGGAATGAGCACTGGTCATCAACAGCCCTGCTCAGTTATTGCAAACTCAGGGCAACTGTAGCTTCTTTGATTGAATCAATCCACTGGTAATGTGGTCTCCTACCTTTCCTGCTACCGTCCACTTTTGTGTTGTTGTTAACTGCCATCAAGTCAACTTCCAACTTATGGTGACCCCATGAATGAGAGACCTCAAAGTCACCCTCTCCTCAACTGCCTGCTCAGGTCTTGCAGACTCAGAGCTGTGGCTTCCTTGGTTGAGCCTATCCATCTGGAATGCGGTCTTCCTCATTTTCTACTGCCTTACCAAGCATTATTGTGTTTTCTGATTAGCCACACTATGTCATGCTCCAGAGACTAGGACACAGAACAGTGGGTTCAAACTACAGGAAAAGAGATTGTCCTAAACATTAGGAAGAACTTCCTGACAGTAAGAGCTGTTCGGCAGTGGCATGCACTACTGCCTGGGAGTGTGGTGGAGTGTCCTTCTTTGGAGGTTTTTAAACAGAGGCTTGGATGGCTATCTGTCGGGAATGATTTAATTGTGTATTCCTGCATGGCAGGGGGTTGGACTAGATGGCCGTTGTGGTCTCTTCCAACTCTATGATTCTGTGATGTGCCCAAAGTACAACAGCCTCAGTTTAGTCACCTTGGCTTCTAGGGAGAGTTAAGGTCTGATTTGCTTTCAGATCCATTTGTTTATCTTTTTGTTAGTCTATGGTATCCACAGAAGTCTACTGCAGTGCCACATTTCAAATGCATTGATTCTCTTCCTGTTTTCTTCACTGTCCAGCTTTCACACATAGTAACACATGCTTTTTAATTTAAAAAAAATTACATAGAAATAGGAAAAACTCTGACATGGATGGTCCTGACTGTGGCATTCAGTGATATATCTTTACACTCAAGTATAGGAGGCTACCATCCTACAAAAGCACACGTTGCAATAAATGTGCTAGTCTTTCAGATGCCATGGACTAACACAGTTCCTTTTGCTTCTGGTTATTCTTTTCCCAACTGCCTCTCTTGCTCCAAAATTGTCCAGCAATTCAAAATAACAAGCAAGATCCTAATAACCTGTTATATAGATAATGGGACAACTCACCTACCCAGCCCATTCTTGCCAACTCTGAAAGGCTGCAGCTGTTTCTCCAGGCAGGCATTTTCAGCACTAATGCTGGAAATTGTGTAACCAAGGATGCTTGGAAGTGAGTTTTGGATGTTTGGGGTGCTGTTATAATAATAGAATCATAGAGTTGGAAGAGACCACAAAGGCCATCCAGTCCAACCCCATTCTGCCATGCAGGAATATACAATCAAAGCACTCCCGACAGATGGCCATCCAACCTCTGTTTAAAAACCTCCAAAGAAGGAGACTCCACCACACTCCGAGGTAGTACATTCCACTGCCAAGCAGCTGTTACTGTCAGGAAGTTCTTCCTCATGTTTAGGTGGAATCTCTTTTCCTGTAGTTTGAACCCATTGCTCCATGTCCTAGTCTCTGGAGCAGCAGAACACATTTGCTCCATCCTCAGTATTACATCCCTTCAAATATTTAAACATGGCTTTCATGTCACCTCTTAACCTTCTCTTCTTCTGTTGAGCTAAGATGTCACTTCCTTCAAGGGGGCACTTGAGAAGAGGAAACACCAACTCAAGAAATACAGTCATTGCAGATGAAAGTTCCTGGGGTTCTTAGGATAAAATGAGTGAGGTGAAAGGTGTGGATCCCTGTGGAAGCAGAGAGAGCGTAGAAGCATCAGCCAGCACAGCAGTTCCAATAAATGGCAGATTGTCCTGAAACAGTTCTCTGTTCAGCCACCAGAGGGCACCCTCTGTTCATAAATGTAAATGGAAACTAAACCCCTTTCTGCTCCATTCATTTCGAAGAGGTTTTTTAGGGTTACAAATACTGTTGGCCCTCCACACTTGTGGGTTTAACTTTTGCAGGTTTGATTATTTGTGGATTATTTGCTGCTGCTTTCGCTGCTGCCCTGTGCCATTTTTAGTAGGGACTTAAAGCCTCATGAGACTGAAGGGTTGTCTATAGGAGGCAAAAAATGTGGATTGCTCTGCAGTAATGGCAATTCACAGCAGCTGCTATTTGTCTTAATGGGTTTTTTTTGGCAGATTGTAGATATGCAACGCTATCTGCATTTGCTGTGAAAACATGCATGACTGCAAATTAAGATGACAGCTGCGAGTGAATTACTCACATTTTTATTTACCTCAGTTTGCTGTCACCCTTTAACAAAAAAAAAACAGCAAAGGTGTTTTATTTATTTATTTACAGTTGCCCCTCCACATTCGCGAACTTGGCATTCGCGGTTTTGATTATTCGCGGTTTTGGGAGGCCCCCCCAAAACCATGACACGGGGCCTCCGGAGGCCCCGTGAAAGCCCTGGGAGGGAGCGGGGAGGGCCGGGGAGACGTCCACGGGGCCTTCGGAGACCCTTCGGAGGCCCTGCGAAGGCCTTGGGAGGGAGGGGGAGGGCCGGGGAGGCCTTCACGGGGCCCCCGGAGACGCTCCGGAGGCCCCATGAAGGCCAGGGGAGAGGTGGGGAGGGCTGGGGAGGCGATCATGGGGCCTCCGGAGACGCTCCGGAGGCCCCATGAAGGCCCGGGGAAGGGGTGGGGAGGGCTGGGGAGACGATCATGGGGCCTCCGGAGACGCTCCGGAGGCCCCATGAAGGCCCAGGGAAGGGGTGGGGAGGGCTGGGGAGACGATCATGGGGCCTCCGGAGATGCTCCGGAGGCCCCATGAAGGCCCAGGGAAGGGGTGGGGAGGGCTGGGGAGACGATCATGGGGCCTCCGGAGATGCTCCGGAGGCCCCATGAAGGCCTGGGGAGGGGGTGGGGAGGGCTGGGAAGGCAATCATGGGGCCTCTGGAGATGCTCCGGAGGCCCCATGAAGGCCTGGGGAAGGGCTGGGGAGGGCTGGGGAGGCGATCATGGGGCCTCCGGAGACGCTCCGGAGGCCCCATGAAGGCCTGGGGAGGGGGTGGGGAGGGCTGGGGAGGCGATCATGGGGCCTCCAGAGACGCTCCGACGCCTCATGAAGGCCTGAGGAGGGAGGGGGAGGCAGGGGAAAGCGACTATAGGGCCTCCGGAGGCCCTGTTGTCGCTTTGGCGGGGGAGGGGGAGGGCAATTGTTATTCGCGGATTTTTCACATTCGTGGGGGTCTGGGGAACCTAACCCCCGCAAATGTGAAGGGATGACTGTATTTATTATTTAGGTATTTATACCCCGCTCTTCAGCCACAAGGCTATCAGAGTGGCTTACAAATTGTTTTAAGCAATAGCAATTTACACATCTACACTGCATTAAGCAGTTTCCAATGTGTATTAGCTAATTGCCCCCACAAGCCGGGTACTCATTTTACTGACCTACGAAAGGATGGAAGACTGAGTGGACCTTGGAGCCCTGCTGGAATCGAACTTGCAATGTGGTAACTTGCAGTATTGGCATTTAACCACTGCGCCACCAGGGCTCATTTGCTAAAGTGAAAATCCAACATGGCAGCTCTGGGCACTTGCCTTGTTAGCAAGCTTGACCCCTGCGCACCACCTCGAAGGCATCTGTAGTGGGTTGATTCCACAGATCGTACTTTTTGTGTGTGTTAAATATGGCTGGGGGAAACCTAAAGATAGATTTTCCTTGGTTTTTTTCTGGGCTGGGAGGTCATCTTCTGGAATAGTTTCTTTCTGACGTTTCGCCTGCATCTGTGGCTGGCATCTTCACAGAATGGTTGGGTAGGAGTGTGTGTGGAGTTTATATACTTTGAACCCCTGTTGGGGAGTATATGTAAATTTGAGTATTTGAATGGCTAGTTTCTGGGTGGAGATATGCAAGGAGGACAGAGACATCCTGGATACCAAGATATTTTGGGGTCTGCTTGGAGAGGAACCACTGTAGTATAGTGGTTTGAGTGTTGGACTCTGGAAGACCACAACTTGAATCCCTTTTACTACTACTACTATTAATTATTTCTTTATTTATAACCTGCTGTTCAGCCACAAGGCTATCAGAGCAGCTTACAAATTGTTTTAAGCAATAGCAGTTTCAGGGTTTCTTCTTTCCTGTTGCAGTTGTCCAGGTGTTTGTGGATTTCAATAGCTTCTCTGTGCATCCTGACATGATAATCGTTGGCCTGGTCCAGAATTTCTGTGTTTTTAAATAACATTTTGTGTCTAGGCTGGTTTATAACATGTTCTGCTACTGCTGATTTTTCTGGCTGGCCCAGTCTGCAATGTCTCTCATGTTCCTTGATTCGTGTTTGCACACTGCGTTGAGTGGTCCCTATGTAAACTTGTCCACAGCTGCATGGTATGCGGTGAACTCCTGCAGCTGTGAGAGAGTCTCCCTAAAAGTAAACAAAATCTGACTTCCAGTTTTGAAAAACAGTAGAATAAAAACCCAACAGTTACATAGGAATTCCACCCAGGGACAAGGGGATTTCCAGGAGATCCCAACCAACCATTAACCAAACAAACACTAATAATCCTTGCATTTCGATACCCAGAAACTAACCATTCAATTACACTAATTTACATATACTCCCCAACAGGGGTTCATAATACATGAACTCCACACACTCCTTCCTAATCATTCTCTGAAGATGCCAGCCACAGATGCAGGCGAAATGTCAGAAAGAAACTATTCTAGAACACGGCCTCACAGCCTAGAAGAAAACCAAGGAAAATCTATGGATGCCGGCCGTGAAAGCCTTCGACTTCACATTAAACCTAGAGATGTTCATGATTTTTCTACTTTCGCAGACGTCCTGCATCCCTAACCCCAGTGATTTAGGAGGGCTATCTGTATTTCTAAAACAAAAGAGGTTGGAGATAATGTCATGAAGAACTGACCTACCTGCAAGGAGTTAATGCTTTCGGGTAATCAGGGTGCAACTCATCTCAAAAGCAATACAACAAAGGAGAACTCCATTGGTGAGGTGTATCAGATTTTTCTACTTGTTTTCTGAAGTTACAATTAAAAATCATTTTCAGAGGGGTTTTACAAGGGCTTCTTTCAGCGTCATGCCATTCCCTTATCAAACGTAATGTGTAGTTTTCTAAAGTGTAAACCAACAATGTAAACTCTGTATGCCGGCCTGCCATAGACAAGATAAAGGAGGAAGATTTTCCTTGTTTTTTTTCCAGGCTGTAAGGCCATGTTCTGGAAGAGTTTAACTCTGACGTTTTGCCTGCATCTGTGGCTCTGAATTAGCTAACGCACATTGGAAACTGCTTAATGCAGTGTAAATGTGTAAATTGCTATTGCTTAAAACAATTTGTAAGCTGCTCTGATAGCCTTGTGGCTGAAGAGCGGGAGGTAAATAAATAAATAAATAAATCTTCCAGCACACAGCCTCACAGCCTGGAAAAAAACCAAGGAAAATCTATGGATGCCAGCCGTGAAAGCCTTCAACTTCACATAAAACAGGAAACTGCCTCCAGAATCCCTTACTGAGCATTTGTGAACAGCAAAAGAGACAGAAAAAGGGACAGGAGAAAAGCCTGTCACACCGGGTACTTACTCATAGCATATTAAAGAAACAGAGTTCTGGCCAAAATGGGAATCATAGGAAAAGTGGAGGCTGGTGAAAGAAAGGAAAAAAATCATCCCTGGATGCATTTTGTAATAAGCCTTGGAGTGGTCCCTAGATGGTTCAGACACTTCCATCTACCTGTGCAAGGCTTACCTGAACTACCTGTTTTCATTTCACATTAGTACATTTGTTAGGTTTGGGTTAAAAGTTTGCTGAACTATGGAGGTTATCAGACGCCCTTAATATGGCATTACAGGAACACCAGATCGCCAAAGGGCTTCCCTTTCAGACTACGTCCTGTTATGTTCCTGTGCTGGCCTTGTTTCAACCTCGTTTCTTCTTATTCACGGCTTAAGCTGTGAATAGATCACCCATTCCATTCCTATGATGGAATGACAGGTGAGTGAAAAAGTGCCCTGTTCCTGTAACGCGATGCCAGCCGCAGTGGAAGGTCTGTTCCAGAACACTTCCGGGTGCGATCAGGACATCCAGGTAAGTAGCACCCTTTTTTGTACCCTCCCCGGGTTACTTTGTATTTTTTAAGTCTGTTTTTGTGCTTCTGTCACTTTTTAAACTTTCTTTTTCTTTTTCTTTTTGAATTCCCCACGTGCTCATCCTCTCGTGAGAACAGCCCAGGATTTCAACTAGGAAGTGAATGTAGCACCGTGCGAGTTGCATTCACTCTGTGGCTGTGGATGGGAGGGGGCGGACATGTCTAAGGTAGGTGTCTGAAACTCTTCATTAGTGTGCTAGGACGGGGTCGGGAGGGTAGCAGGAGAGGAGATAGCGAAACGGGGACGCCATTTTTGTCCCCGTCTGAAAATCTCTTCCCTGAATAGATACCTGGTTTTCAGAAAGAAAAATTTAATTTGTCCTGATCCCGATACAGCCACTGTTTATGATTTATTGTTTATTGTTATTTTTAGTATTTATTAAGTATGTTTTAATTTTTTGGATTATTTAATTGTATTTTTAGGGGGGTTGGATGGAGGGTTTTAAATGTATATTTTTAAATGTTGTAAGCTGCCCCGATTGCGTTTTGTAGAAGGGCGGGATATAAATAAATTTTATTATTATATTAGTATTAGTATTATTATAAACTTTATTGGTTCAAACAAGGTTATGAACATGAGCTGTGTTCCTTCTAAACAACATGTACAAGCAGTCTCAAAACTTTAGAATTCAATAGTTCAATAGTAAACATCATGGTAGAATCATAATATACTTTTTGTTTTGCAGTTTTACATATTTTTACAACTAGAATAGGTTTTTAAAAAATTATAGCTATGTTAAAGCATAACATAATGCTAATGTTAATGCATTGACATAATGCTATGTTAATGCCTAAAGGGCGAAAGCACTGATACAGCATAGGTGTGTTAATTGTATCGATTTCACATAACACCCTACTTCATAAGTTGGAGGAGTATTGTCACATCTGTTGCATGAGAAGAAGGAGACCTAACAGTCTGACACGCTACCGACATCTCCTGGCAAGCAGTTTCACAGTACCTCGAATGAGGACAGCGATAGCCATACAGCAAGCTATTGAACTTTCATGATTAAACCTATATGAAAATGATAGCGGCTCACAGTCGCTATCGACCTGGAAAATGTTCACTGACCAATGCAGAAGCTTGAGCAAACATTTGTGGTGGCCAATAATATTGCTCATGGCGGGAAACTCAACAGGAAGTACATCACTAAGGTTGTGAAAAAATGAATAATCGCATCCTTGATTGACAGTTAAAAAAATATATATCCCAGAATCTTTTCCTGTGTAAACAAAACAAACAAACAAAAACACAGGATACTCTGTCTCAGGATCTTGCTTTTGTCTTGGAAAAGGTTGGCATGTAAACAACAATCCCAGGACAAATCATGTAAACAATAAGAGATGAACTCAGGATGAAACTGCCGTGTAACTGAGCCCTCAGTCTCACAAGGTTTGCAGTCTCTATTAAAAATGGCATGGGGCTGCAGCAGCGGCAGCAGCAAATAATCTGCAAATAATCAGATCCACAAAAGTTAAACCCACAAATATGGAAGGCCGACTATACTTTGTTAACTGTGGTACACATGTGTTTATTTTATTATATTGTATTTTATTTATATCTTCCTTTTCCCAATATAGGACTCAAGGCGGTTCACAACATACATTTCAAAAATACAGATAAAAATTTGTAACACAAGATTTTAAAAGCAATTAAATAAGCAACCCTGCTGAAAAAAGAGTGTTGGACTAGGGCTCTGAGAGCCCAGGGTTCGAATTTCCATGTGGCCATGAAAACCATCTGGGTAACCTTGGGCAAATCACACTCTCTCAGCCTCAGAGGAAGGCCATGGAAAAACCCCTCTGAAGAAATCTTGGCATGAAAACCCAGTGAAAGAGTCACCTTAGGATAGCCGTAACTAGGAAATGACTTGAAGGCACACAATAACAAAAATATTTAATACACTCATTTAAAACAGTTTAAATATTTAAAACAGAGAAATGAATATATGCACAGATGCCCCCATTCTAAGACCCTTCTGTAGCAACCGGTTAACATCCAAAAAGCAGTCTAAATAAAATGGTCTTTGCTTGTCAATGGAAAGGGAGCAGAGAATAATATTGCTACAAGTAATGACAGTAATTACTTAAAAGGAAGAGTTACAACAAGTAATGGGAATGACTTACTTTTTAAAAGTAACTTTCCATGCTCTGCAGAATGCAATGAAAAGAGGGAAGGGCCCAACCGAGTGCATCTTTCAGACCACAAGAAAGGGATTTTTTTCCTTCCCATGTAATAATAATAATAATAATAATAATAATAATAATATTTTATTTATATCCCGCCCCTCTGCAACGCAATCGGGGCGGCTTACAATATAAAAACCCCATACTCACAATATGTACCAATATTGCTTGTTTCTTGCTCTCCAGCAGTGGCATAAATGTTGTGCTAGATCCATGCCCATCTTTTCCCACTGTCCGATAGGTAACCTGGCAACATATTTCTCTCATTCCACTTTTTCCCTTCCTCATTCTGATACAATCTGTGATTGGCAGAAGTACCTTCCGCATACTTCCACAACACAATGAACAACAGAGAACAACATGTCCCTCAGTATGTGTCCACACCAGTGCACTGTGCCTTTAGGCGCAGCTTAGAAATGGTGTGTGTGTGTGTGTGTGGACTACAATTCCAATACTCCCCTCCTACTGGCATGCCTATTGGGATAATGCCATAATCTTCCACCATATTCCTCTTGGTCTTCCGTTTTGTCTGAGCTCAGCTTCAATCCCTGCAGGAGCAAAAACATTTTCCCCCAACAGTTGTGAGCAGCCCCTGTTGTAATGTGAAGTATTTTGTGGCACCCTGGCATGAAATGGGCAATCAAGAACCATTAGGTTTACAAAACAACCACTCTGGGTGAACACCAGTAGAACTTACTTGTTGATAGGGATGGCCAATGTGGTTTGTCTCCAATGTTGGACTCTCCTGGGGTTGTGTAACTATTGTTGTTGTTATTTGACTTCAAATTGACTTTGACTTATGGCTTTGACCCTATGCATGAGAGACCTCCAAGAGCGCTACTCCTCAACCCTGCTCTGGTTTTGCAAACTCAGGGCTGCTGTAGCTTGCTTGATTGAATCCTTCCACTTTTAGTGTGGTCTTCCTCTTTTCCTACTTCCTTCCACTTTACCAAGCATGATTGCATTTTCCAGCAAGTCATGTCATCTCATGATATGTCCAAGGTGCAATAGCCTCAGTTTAGTCATTTTGGCTTCAAGGGAGAGTTTGTGTTTGCTTGTCAAAATTTACTGCCACGTGACTGACTGCAAGCTCTCTGGTGTCTCTAATCAGTGAATGGAGGTAAGAGGCTGCTAATGAACCAAGAAGCTGGTGCATGGACCAGTGCTCACCTTCGGAGGAGCCCAACAGCTGCTTGCACTGGGTTGTATGCCTGTATTCATGGAACTGAGTGTGGCTTTGATGATTGGTCAGAATCATAGAATCATAGAATTGTAGAGTTGGAAGAGACCACAAGGGCCATCCAGTCCAACCCCCTGCCAGGAAATCACGATCAAAGCATCCCCGACAGATGGCCATCCAGCCTCTGTTTAATCATATCTAGCTCCTCCCACTTTGCTGTAAGTCCTGCCCCATGCCCTTAGCCCCACCCACTTATGGAAAGCACCTCGCAAAAACCTTACAAAATTGGAATTGGGGCCCCAGGCCAAGACAGGTTCCCCACACTGTTACACAAATTGCTAGTGTCTGTGGAGAAATCCACACTTGAAAAGATCATGTTGTAGGGAATGTAAACTAGCTCGGTTGGCAAGTGAGAGGCTGCATAACTTGCAGGATGTTTTACCCTGTGTATACCAGTACTCACTGGAAGAGAACAAGCCAGAGAAGTCAAATAACTTTGAAAACTTTATTGGAAATGAAATAAAACTGCACTTATACACACACACTCATTTGTCCAGCACACTCACAAGAACTATTGAGGAAGAAAGGAAGAATCTGAGGGGTGGGTTAATTTAAGGCATATTGAGGAAATACTGTACCACTCTGAAGCGAAGCATTCCTCATGAATAGCGGAGTAGAGGGAATTGCTCTTGAGTATCTTGCAAAGACAGATGGTGAACGGTTAAAGAGAAGGGAAGGGGGAAGTTAGAAGCAGAAGGACAGAAGCCTTGTCCAGCAGGAGAGGGATTAAGTGGAGGAATAAGAGCAGGGAGGAAAAGGAGTTCTGACTGACATGGAGGAGATTATCACATGCTGAAAATATCCCAGGATAGGAACGACAGGAGATTGCTAAAACGCTTACCTTTTAGACGATGTCATCTCTGTCATCTCATGATCCTGTTCAGCTTCTTTTCCTCCCCGGCTTCCTCTTATTCAAGGGAAAATCCGTGAATAAGAAGCCCGTTCCGATATCATAACAGAATGATGGGAGAGTGAACAGATGACCCATTCTGTTCCCGTGATGATGGCCGAACGTGACATCACCGGGAGGTCCGTGCTGTAGACTTCTGGGTTCGATCAGGACAGCCAGGTAAGTGACAACCTTCCCCCCCCCCCCCGTTACCTGGGCTTTTATTTTTCTGTTTTGGAGCTTGGTTTTATTTTTTTGACGTTTGGTTGGGGTTTTATTTTTAAATTTCCCACACGATCATTCTCTTGTGAGAATGAGCGGGATTTGGCTTCACTGCAGTAAAAGCAGCTTTGCGACAGCTGCCTTTACTGCAGTGAAGGTGAGGTGAGGGGGAGCTGTTTCTATTCCACAAAAAGGTAGGTGTATTTATATGCAAAATCTCTTTGAAGGTGAAATCCAGAGGAAAACAGGGCCGGTTCAACTCAGTTGGGGAACACCATTTGCCTATACAGTTGTCCCTTCACATTCACTGGGGTTTGGTTCCAAGACCCCCGAGAATACCCAAATCTGTGAATACTCAAGACCCATTATATGTAATGGCATAGCAAAATGGTGTCCCTTATATAAGATGGCAAAATCAAGGTTTGCTTTTTGGATTATTACTTTTTAAAGAATATTTTCAAGTCGTGAATACTTAAATCCGTGAATGCCAAATCTGTGGATACGGAGGGCCAACTGTATTTTTATTTTTATGTATGTTTTGATAAAAGATTGCTAAGAAAATAAACTGATTTTTAAATAGAAGTAATTAGTACCATGATATTGCTATGACGTTTGAAAAGTAATTAATTTCCATTGTTTTTATAGTATTTGAAAAAATAATTTGTTCCAGGTGCTTGTTACAGTGTTTGAAAAGTAATTATGTCCCCATTACTTGTTGCAATGCTTGAAAAGTAATTAGTTTACATTACTTGTTACATTTTTGCAAGTACAGTCAGACTCCCATATCCATGGGGGTTCGGTTCCCGGACTTACTGTGGATACTGGAAACGCAAATAACAGTGAATGCCATTGAAAGTAATAGGACTTCGGGTTTAAAATACCATAAAGTTGCTTTGGAGGACCTAGAAAATATTGAGAGGATTCATCTTTAGGTATTTTCTAGGAAGACTCTATGGTAGGCATGCTGTTTTGTGTCCTGTGGAATACTGACTACCACAGTTGCTTCTAGATTCTGGATGAGCAAATCTGTCTGTTTTGTTTTTGGCAGGATTTCGCCTTGAATTTCGCCCTGAATTTTGCAGATGTTGTGGGATTTACAGACAAGAGTATGGAGATTGACCCTGCAGCGCATTTTGTTATCAGCCACCTTCTTAAGTGCTCCTTTTGGTATTTTAAATTTATCTCAAACTGGAATTCCCTCTCAATGGACTGCAAAGCCCACAATACAGTTGTTGCCTGGGGAAAGCGGGACTTCAACGCAGCTGGAAGCTTTCAGGTTAGGAAAGGCTGCCCTAAAACATAGATCTTCCCTTGAAATCAGTTCAGGTGGATTTTATCACTAATATGCATCTCTCCTCTGTTCTTTCAACCCTTTCCCACACTCACTGACATGTACACTGCTCAATTGTCTTTCAAATGTACACTGCTCAATTTTGTTTGTTGTTGCTAATTGTGGTCAAGTTGACTTTGACTTAGGACAACCCTGTGAATGAGAGACTTGGGCCTCATCTACATGGGCCAGCTTCCCACCAGCGTATTCTGCCCATGGATCTGGCCCATTCCTCCTCCATCACCAGTACAAAACGGGACAGAGTCCAGACCACCACACTAGCATGTCCCTGCAGCCACTACCGCAGCCCATGTCCCACTCTCTGGATCCAGAAAGCTGGCCCGCAGCACATGAGCAAGGCCCCCTGCATGAGACCAACTTGGTCACATGCTGCGGGCCTGCTTCGTGGCTTTGGAAGAGCGATGGCAGATGGCAGCTGCAGTGATGAGCTGGCATGGCAGTGTGGGCTCCTGTGATCATAGAATCATAGAATTGTAGATGTGGGGTGCAATGCATTTTTTGCTGGCTAAAGTAGTTTTCTCCAGGTGTTTTTTTTAAAGCGGTGTAATGGTATTTACCCCATCTTGGCTCCGTCTTTGCCCCAGGGGTTGTGAGGACTGTCGGGGGACAAATTGGGAGAAATGCTCTATGTTGTCTGGACTGCAGGGCTCAAAGACCGGGCCAAGATGGGATAAATAGTTCATCTAGACAAGGCCTTAGTCACCCCGTTATCAACAGCTGTGCTCAAGTCTTGCAAGTTCAGGGCTGTGGGTGGAGTCTCTCCATCTGGAATACGGTCTTCCTCTTTTCCTACTGCCTTCTACTTGGCCAAGCATTATTGTCTTTTCTACTGAGGTGTGTTTTCTCATGATGTGGCCAAAGTATGACAGTCTCAGTTTAGTCATCTTGGCTTCTAGGGAGAGTTCAGGTTCTTTTTGCTCTAGGACTCATTTACTGATCTTTTTGGCAGTCCGTGATATCAGCAGAACTTTCCTCTAGGACCATATTTCAAATGAGATAATTCTCTTCTTATCAATTCTTTTTACTGTCCAGCTTACACAACCATATATAGAAACTGGAAATACAATGGCATGGACAGTCCTGACTTTGGCAACGATCAGTCGATAAATCAAGGTTGGAGAATCATAAATGTTTTGAATGCCTCTGAGCATATGGAGAATTTTTTTCTGCACAACTGAATCACTGCGTATTCTTTGCCTTTCCACACTCTATCAAAAACATGCTCATTGTCAGTGGTAGAACACGTTTTTCTAATTTAACTCAAGTCAGGCTTACTTCAGAGTAATATTTTTTAAAAGAAAGGCTGAGGCTGTATCCGCACTGCAGAAATAATCCAGTCTGACACTGCTTTAGCTGTCATGGCTCAATGCTATAGAAGCCTGGGATTTGTAGTTTGTTGTGGCACCAGAGGTCTCTGAGAGAAGACTAAATATCTTACAAAACTACAAACCCAAGGATTCCATAGCATTGAGCCATGGCATTAAAGCAGTGTCAAACTGGATTATTTCTGCAATGCAGATCCAGCCATAGGCACAAATGAAAAGTATGAATTTAGGTAACTGAAAAGAGAAGGCAAGAGAGAAGGAGATTGGTGGGTGGACATGTAAGTTTCATAAATATTCCACTAAGTTATCCAGTACTATGTGAGCAATAACAAACACACTAAAGGATTACAAAGGGTTTCAGTGAGATTTACCTCTGTATAGATATTCAGAGGACATGGGTTTGTTAAATTAACTAATAGATGTAACCTCACAAAAGTTCTCCAAGGGTGAAAAGCAGAATATGGGCAAAGAGAGGGGGAGATGCCAAGAGAGGAAGAAATGTATTCGGTTGGGTTGAAGACAACATTTCACTTAATTATCAAATTCCTACCACTGTGTGAACATCACACCAAAGATTATAATGGGGTTGGCTGCAACTCACACCAGATAATAATACAGTCGTCCCTTCACATTCGCGGGGGTTAGGTTCCCCAGATGCCCGCGAATGTGAACATTCCGCGAATAATGACTGCCCTCCCCCTCCCCTGCTAAAGCGACCATGGGGCCTCTGGAGGCCCCATAGTCGCTTTCCCCGGACTCCCCACTCCCTCCCAAGGCCTTCACGGGGCCTTCGGAGAGTCTCTGGAGGCCCCATGGAGGCCTCCCCGGGCCTCCCCCCTCCAACCCCGGGCCTCCCCCCTCCAACCCCATACACTTAACATCATCACTCATAACACGTTGCTTCCCAGCTCTACATTATCTACATTATTCATTATTAGCTCTACATTATGCAGCAAGTCATGTTGTAAGGGGAGAGCACTGGATCAGAGATGGGTGAACCTTTGCCCTTCCAGATGTTTTGGACTTCGAATCCCATCTGGGATGGCAAATGCTGCAGGGTTATCGGAAATTTAAAAAAGCTGTCAAGACGGATCTTTTCCGGCAGGCCTTTCCTGAATAATTATCCCGGCCCAAGACTCAGCTGCCCTTTCTAGGCTATGATAGTATGTTTTAAATTTTTTTCCCCTTCTAATTTATATATTTTTAAATTAATGCATGTTTTTAATCCTTTGTAATTTAATATTATTTTAAGGGGTGGGTGGGCTAGGGTATTGTGAGTATGGGGTTTTTATATTGTAAGCCGCCCCGATTGCGTTGCAGAGGGGCGGGATATAAATAAAATTTTATTATTATTATTATTATTATTATTAAATGAAATTCAAAAAATCTGGAGGGCAAAAGATTCCCTACTCTTGCATTGAATCACGTACGCTCCAAAATTTCACAGATGAAAACTGGGATATATGTGGCCAAGCAATGGGAAAGGTAAATTTCTTTTGCACTTTGAACTCAGTTTGCAGAAATTGAAATAAACTGAGGAGAAATGGAGAAAGTTGGAGGGGGAAAGAGAACCTGGGGCATTTTAAAAGCAGATGAAAAAGTGGAATGGCAGAGGATGCCTGAGCCAAATGGGAAAGGGAGAAATGCTGCCTGTTCCTTTCCTCTCTCCACTGCTGAGTTAATGGAGTGCAAACTACCCTTGCATTTATAGATTGTCTTTGGGGTTTTTTCCAGGCTGTGAGGCCATGTTCTGGAAGAGTTTATTTCTGACATTTCACCTGCATCTGTGGCTGGCATCATCAGAGAATGGTTGGGTAGGAGTGTGGTGGTGGGGTTATATACTGTGAATCCCTGTTGGGGAGGATATGTAAATGTGTGTATTTGAATGGCTGGTTTCTGGGTGGAGATATGCAAGGAGGATTAGTGACTGTTTGGCTAATGGTTGGTTAATGGTCCATTGTCCCCTGGAAATCCCCCTGTTCGTGGGTGGAGTTCATTTGCAAGTCTTGAGTTCTGATTTTAGTGTCTTTCAGGACTGGCAGCCAGATTTTGTTTCCTTTTAGAGTTTCTTTTTTCCTGTTGAAGTTGTGCAAGTATTTGTGGATTTCAATAGCTTCTCTGTGCATTCTGACATGATAGTTGTTGGCCTGGTCCAGAATTTTGGTGTTTTTAAATAACATTTTGTGTCCAGGTTGGTTTATAACATGTTCTGCTACTGCTGATTTTTCTGGCTCCACCCAGGGACAGGGGGATTTCCAGCAGACAATGGACCATTAGCCAACCATTATACAAACAGACACTAATTCTCCTTGCATACCTCCACCCAGAAACTAACTATTCAAATACACAAATTTACATATCCTCTCCAACAGGGGTTCACAGTATATAACACAGCCCTCAACACTCCTACCCAACCATTTCCTGAAGATGTCAGCCAAAGATGCAGGCAAACCATCAGGAATAAACTCTTCCAAAACATGGCCTCACAGCCTGAAAAAAAACCCAAGAAAAATCTATGATGCTGGCCGTGAAAGCCTTTGACTTCACATACTCTTGCATTTATTTATTTATTTTATTTATATCCCACCTTTTCCAAGATACAGTTGTCCCTTCACATTCTCTGGGGTTTGGTTCCAGGACCCCCCGTGAATACCCAAATCCGTGAATCCTCAAGTCCCATTATATGCAGTGACATAACAAAATGGTGTCCCTTACATAAGATGGCAAAATGAAGGTTTGCTTTTTGGATTATTAATTTTTAAAGAATATTTTCAAGCCGTGAATACTTAAAACTGTGAATGCCAAATCCGTGAATGTGGAAGGACAACTGTATAGGGACTCAACGTGGCTAACAATGAGTTTCAAACAATCCAAATTTGAAACAATACAAATTATTTAAAGTATAAATATCAAATTTAAAAACAAATTAAACAATTTGCATAGTTAAAACTACAAATGTTAAAATATTGAAATACATACCACTTTAAATAAATCAGCGTGCAAATGCCTGCTGACAACAGAAATGTTTTCCACCTGTCTACAGAAAGAAAGTGTGGTCAAGATGGCAAAAGCTATGAATAAGGAAGAAAAAGGGGGGAAGCAGGAGGAGAAGAGAGAAACTGGGACATTTTAAAAGGCGCTGGAAAAGTGGTATGGCAGAGGATGACAGAGGATTAATCAGGACTGTCTCTCCCAAATCGGGAAGCATGGAGTCATCAAGTCATACAGTTGGAAGGGATCCCAGGAGCCATCTGGTCCAGTGCTAACTCAAAGCAGTGGTTTCATGGACTAGTGCTAATCTGTGAGATTTTGGCTGTCAGTTAGTGGTGAGTATCCAGGAAAGAAACAGTTGTAGTCAATGGGCACAACTATGGTGCTACTTTCTGTCAATTATTATTATTATTATTATTATTATTATTATTATTGGGGTGGGTGGGTGGGGACCCTGCTGCTCTCCCATTCCAAATAGTTTTCAGGTTGCCAGGTGAAGTACAGGACAGGACTTCTGTCCATTTAATGCAGAGGAGTAACTGTATGGAGGCCAGGGGTCAATTTACCCTTCACCAAGTCCCCTGCAGGCCACACCTCCCTACAGCAAGCCCTAATACTTCCATTTTCCTCTGCAGTCCCTCTCAAATGGCAACAGGGCTTCATGCCACTTGCTCAAGAAAGAATCTTTAAATGAGAATCATACTGTCATGCTCCGTGAACCTGATGAGGCTGTAGAGTCAGAGGAGGAGGAGGAGGACATGGCAGGGAACGGCCCTAGGGACCCTGGCACAGGTTTATCTACATCTGTGCCAGCAGGGAATGCTACCAACCTGGAGACTCGAGCAGAAGAAGAGCCTGGTCTGAGTGGGTTGGCACCAGTCCCAGTAGAGAGTCCTGCCAATTCAGATAAGGACGATGAAGAAGAGAGGAACTTACTTCCACCATTGTATACCCAGCAGCGAGCTCAAAAGGAAGCTCAAAGGAGATCTCAAGAATTTATGAGAAGAACTGGCTCATTAAGAAACACCTGGCAAAGCCTTGATTGCTTTATATAGGCTGGAAGAGGCAATGGAGGCTTTGTCAGAAATCAACTGATCTCCCTGGAGAAAGCTTCCTGCTGACTTTGGTGCCTGAATCCTTGCTGCCTTGACCTTGTTCTGTTCCTGACCACCCTGTTGCCTGATCCTGCTGACCCACAGACTGACCTCTAGACAATGCCGCCTTCTGTAAGCCTTGACCTTTGGACTGTATTCTGGACTCTTCTCTGTGTGCCTTCTTGCCTGTATTGCTGCTTCTCCAAGACACGGAACCTTGCTTGTTCTGAACTTTATCTGGCTCCCTAATTACCGTAACTATCACCGGGGCTTGGCTGCTTTCCTAGCCCTTGTATAACCTGCTGGAATTTTGAGTTGCTTTTCCGGACACATACCCTCTGACTCTCCCACTTTGGCAGGAATAGTCCAAATTAATCCTCTATTTTTCCACTTTTTCAACTGCTTTTAAAATGTCCCAGTTTCTCTCTCTTTCTCCCATTTTCCCTCTTTTTCTCAGCTTGCTTCAATTGCTGCAAATTGAGTTCAAAGCACAAAAGTAGTTTGTACTCCTTGAACTTGGAGGAGGAGAGGAGGGAATGGAATCTTGACTATCCCAGTAGGCTCAGGAAAAAGCAAACAGCTGCAGCATCTCCTCGAGTCAGTGAGTTCTTCCTCATTAATAGTTTTTGCCATCTTGACCACACTGTGATGTTGCGTAGACACACGTGTCCTGGTTTGCACGTGTGAAATTTTGGAGGGTATGCAAAAGTAAATAGCCTACCCCCCGGGACTCTCCTCCACTCTCTTTCACAACCAGCTCTAAAGCTTTTTCCTTCTTTCTCTGAGTTCCTTCAAACTGCAGTCCCTCCAGTCCTCACCGCAAGCAGGGTATATATCTGATAGCTAATAGCCACCAGCAATCAAAAGTCATCACTGCTCATTTAAGTAAGCAAGCCCATCCAGGTTAGCAGTGTCCATTAGAGGAACATCTTTTGCTATTAGCTATTTAAAAGCCTTTTACCGCCCTCACTTTGCATGGCCACAACATTTGTAATAAGCGGATGACTTCAGAGTTCTGCTCAGAAGCATGCCAGCAATATTATGTTCTGCAGCAGCTGCAAGTGCTTGGAGACCTTGGTTATAATCCGGAAAACCTTTTGCACAGAGCTCTTGAATGCATGTTCCATGTTTCAGTACCACAGGCCAGAAATATGTTTGGTATTAAGTACAAGCAAATCTAGCCCGGCTTGGCTTTCCTCAGAAGAACTCAATTAATCAGTGCTCAGAGGGGATGATTTACATGCATATTACAGACCTTTTGCTTTTGCCCTGTTTTAGAAAAACAGCCCTGCCGTTTGGCTCACATCAAACTGCAAGGCTCAGGTTTATACAACCCTGCAGTGTTGTTTGGTGTTATTAGAGTTTGGGTGCTGAAGTTAAAAGAGTACAATGACCCTGAAATGTTATCCATTGCTTCTATCTCCACATTGTAGATTGGCCTGAGAATGTACACATATACCTCAGTTAACAAACCTAATGTGTTCCTGGGCATTACTTCTTTAAAGAAAATTCGGTAGCAGGTCTTAGAACAAGAAGAGGAGGAGGAGGAGGAGGAAGAGCAACCACTTGAAGGTGTCTCCTTAAAAAAGCATCCAGGGATAGTTTTTTCTTTCATCAACCATGTTTCTTCTGATTTCCATTTTGTAGACAAACCTATAGATCTATGTTTTTTTTTAAAACATAATGGGGGAAGCTGGTGAGGCAAGCTGATCTACTCTCCCCTTTTCTGCCTGTTCTGCTTTTTACACAAGAGCTTCTAGATTCAACTGCTCTTTGCTTTGCCTGTTGTAGGCAGGCCCACACGGCTACAGTAAGATCAGCTAGAGTAGAATCCTGTTCTGTCCCAGCTCAAGCTTTGTTTACTGGATACAATGGGCCCTTGGTATCTGCTAGGGATTGGTTCCAGAACCCCCCATGGATACCACAATCAGTGAATGCTGAAGTCCCATTATATACAATGGCATAGTAAAATGGTGTCCCTTATATAAAATGGTGAATAGCAAAGCAAGGGTTTGCTTTTTGGAATTAAAAAAAAAATATTTTCCAGCTCTTGGTTGAATCTGTGGGTGCAGAACCTGTGGATACAGAAGGCCAACTGTATTGTATACTGCAGACACAGTACTTCAACAAAAGTCAAAGTCTTTGTTTCTCCAGCCCTTCTTCAGCATCAATGCTGATGCTGCTAGAAAGCTTCCAGCTAGATAGAGGAGTGGAGGAAAAGTTGAGAACTGGATGATCATAAAAAGTCTTTGTAAAAAGGAACTTCGCTATCAGAGGCCTTGTTAATTGAGCTATGTCTCTAGTATATAACAACCCTGCAGTGTAGGTAATTGGTATACTTGCCTACTGCCTCTAGGGAGTAATTTACAATTGCCTGAAATGTTCGACATTGTCAGTTTTGCAGATTAGCCACAGTACTGAGGCTGGTTTTGAGTCCCATACCAAAACTGCTCATTCATATGAGGCTGCAAGAAAGCTCAGTCTACTCCTAGAGTGAGAATCATGTGGCTGTTCAGATGTTGCTGAACTGCAACTCCCAGCATTCCTCACCATAGGCTATGTTGATGGGATCTGCAGTTGAACCAGACTTGGAAGGGTGCATGATTCCTACCCTGGTCTACTTCATTGCTCCCACAGATTTCCACCTAGATTAAGTCAAGCAAGAACCATTCATTGGCTTGCATCCAGACACGTGCACTTTTAAATGTTCCAAAACTAGCTAGAAATTAGAACTTGGAATTTTTCCTTTTTTTTTGGATGGCAGCTGCTGAGATCTTCCAGACAGCATGCTCAAAGCTCATGCTGGCTCAGGGATTCTGGGAGTTGTAATCCAAAAAAATAATCTTTCCCATATAGTACGCAGGTGCTAATCTTTAAGTAGCCAAACCAGCCTTAATCACAGACAAAACAGAAATAACAGTAAGGTTTGCAGAAATACCTGCTGACTCCCAAAATATCCCAAGGGGAAAGAGTCCGAAATACTGTAGCTTAATGAGGACTGAGCATGGTCAATGTCCACAGAATGGCAGCTACCTACTGGAGGGAGAGAAAAGGAAGACTGTTTGAAGGGAGGGGGCTGAAAGGAATGGAGTATTTAGGAAAAGGGTATGGCTGGCTGCCTGACTACTTGAACACCATCTCATCACCATACCCACAAGTTTTGTATTTCTACTAGCTGTACCCAACCTAACATATGCTGTTATAGTAGATTTGAAAGGTCCACATGTTTCAGCTACATGCTACTATTTTAGGAAAATAATATTGCATTGTTTTACGTCTGGGTGGTGAGTGGCTGAGGGAGGGGCCCTTGTGAGGCTGGGGGTGTAGATGCAGATTGAGTGGCAGGAGTGGATTGTGAGGTGGAGACGGAATTTGCATGTGGGTGGCGATTGGCTGAGGGAGTGAGAGGAAGGAAGGGATTGGTTGGGTATGTTTCCTAAGCAGCCAATCAGCACGCTAGGAAAGGAAACATATCCAAGCATGTGTATATATATATATATATATATATATATAAAACAGTTGTCCCTTCATATTCGCTGAGGTTTGGTTCCAGGACCCCCTGTGGATACCAAAATCCGTGAATACTCAAGTCCCATTATATGCAATGGCATAGCAAAATGGTGCCCCTTATATAAGATGGCAAATCAAGATTTGCTTTTTGGATTATTATTTTTTTAAGAATATTTTCAAGCCATGAATACTTAAATCCGTGGCTACCAAATCCGTGGATACGGAGGGACAACTGTAGATTCCTATTCTCATACACACACACACACACCTGCTCACTCATGGGTGGAAATGTCTGTCCATAGGCACTTCACTCCATACATGAAGTAGACGTAGGTTTTGTCTATACAGGCCAATTAAACGATCTTGCCTCGTTTTTCACAGTGAGCTGTCCAGATGATGTATGGGTCAAATTCTGGTCTTTTCACTGCCTCAGGGCTTTAATCCAGACCAAAAAGAGTTGGGATTTACTCCATATTTGAAAGGAAAATCTGGATATTCACATGAGTGTGTGGATTGTGCGCCATAGCGACATCAGTGTGAGGCTGGAGGAAGGAGTTACAGTGGGTGGATGGAAGAGTTTGGGCAGAGACTCCCTGTGCCAGGTGATCAGCTGGCCTTTCCTGCCAGGAAATGCCTCTTTGCCTGTTTCAACATCACTTTTTAGTGGTTCCTTCATCACCATTTATTTTGCATACAGTCAGTTGTTCAGAAAAGTGCCTACCAGCCACCCAGAAGGAAGGTATTTTTACCATACATCAAAGAAGTCACAGACAGAATAGGGAAACTGATGAGGAAACACAACCTCCAAACAATCTACAGACCAACCAAGAATATCCAAGAAATGCTACGCCCAGCGAAGGACAAAAAATCCAAGAAATGCTACGCCCAGCGAAGGACAAAAAAGACCCTCTTACAGCTGCAGGAGTTTACCGCATAACATGCAGCTGTGGACAAGTTTACATAGGGACCACTAAACGCAGTGTGCAAACACGAATCAAGGAACATGAGAGACACTGCAGACTGGGCCAGCCAGAAAAATCAGTAGTAGCAGAACATGTGATAAACCAACCTGGACACAAAATGTTATTTAAAAACACAGAAATTCTGGACCAGACCAACAACTATCATGTCAGAATGCACAGAGAAGCGATTAAAATCCACAAACACCTGGACAACTTAAACAGGAAAGAAGAAACTCTAAAAGTAAACAAAATCTGGCTGCCAGTCCTGAAAAACACTAAAATCCAAGCTCAGCACATGCAAAGGAATTCCACCCAGGGACAGGGGGATTCCCAGCAGATAATGGTCCATCAACCAACCATTAGCCAAACAGACACTAACGAGCCTTGCATTTCTACACCCAGAAACTAACCATTCAATTACACAAATTTACATATACTCCCCAACAGGGCTTCACAGCATATAAACTCCACACACACTCTTACCCAACCATCCTCTGAAGATGCCAGCCACAGATGCAGGCGAAACGTCAGAAATAAAGTCTTCCAGAACACGGCCTCACAGCCTGGAAAAACCCCAAGGAAAATCTATGGATGCTGGCCGTGAAAGCCTTCGACTTCACTTATGCTAGCTTGTTTCTATCAGTTTGTCTCCAAGGTGCTACAATATCCCACATATGCAATCCATTCATTTCAGACCTTAGAAAAATCACATTTGGGACTTGTTTATACGAGGCAAAAAAAATGTGGATTGCTCCATGGTAATGGCAATTCACATCAGCTGCTATTTGTCTTAACAGGGTTTTTTTTGGCAGATCACAGGAATGGGAAGCTACCCATGTTTGCTGTGCAAATGGGCATATCTGTGAATCGAGATGGCAGCCACAAGTGAATTACTCGTGTTTTTACTTACCTCAGTTTGCTGCCACTGGACAGTATTTTTTAGAAAACCATATCCAAGATGCAAAAGAACAACCTTTCGCTTTTACAAAAAAGCAAACAAAAAAAAGGCGAAAATCCAACAAGGTGGTTCCGGGCACTTGTCTTGTTAGCAAGCTGCACCCCCACATATGTCCCACCAATCATCTGCTCATATTGGGAAAGTGAATCAATTTGGTCACTTTTTTCAAAAAATACGGGAAAAGCCGCGAAGGCTTTTTCCATGGAGTATATGGCATTTTGGGGCCCCTTCACAATACGGCAATTAGAGGTGGAATGCCATTGGGACAGATCGTATACTCCTCGCATTCTGTGAGGAGGATTTTTGCCATTTAGGCAACCCCTTGGACAACAATTCCTAGAACCACCAGTGACCATGTTGCCTGGGGGTGGGGGAGGGTCTGTGAATTTAGTTCAAACAAATTTATGCTTTCTCCACATGCTCTTTTCTTGCTGGCTATCCTTATTCCAGTGGTCCCTCATTCAGGAATCTCTGGGCAGCTGATGTAGAAGGCTGATTCTCCTCCTGCCCATGCCTGCTTAGCTTCAGCAATATCCCTGTCAGATGCTCTTGTATCATCTGTCCATCACTGGCATTTCAGATGGTACCAAAGCTGCAGTGATATACCTCCCATCTTCTTACCACATATCATGCTTTTCAAATGTGGAACGTGTACATGATTGTTGAGGATTTCCTTCATTATCCTATACCCGCGTGCTATGGCAGTCATTGGAGCATTTACCCTTCAGATGCTGAAAAATCTCTATCCTGAGTACTTAGCTTTCCTTCCACTTTAATATAGCAAACTCATACATTATAAGTGAGCCCCAGTGTGTGTGTGTGTGTGTGTATGCTTGTTTATTTAAATATCTACATTGGGCCCTTCGTATTCACTGGGGTTTGGTTCCAGGGCCCTCCATGAATACCAAAATCCATGGATGCTCAAGTCCCATTATATACAACTAGCTGGACCCAGCTTACCATACGCTGTTAAAAAACTTTCCCCCAAAATGCCTGGTAAACCGCATGACAACCTTGTAACGTAGGCTGATGGATTTTAAATTCCTCCTCCCCCTTCACAGTGTTCCTCACTTTTCCTGGAATTGTTGCGGGTGACTCGCTTGGCCTGCTGCCCCCAATTGACTGCCTGGATTCTGTTGCAGTGGCAGCAGCAGTGTCCCGGCTCCATTAGTTGACTGCATGGGTCCTCTTACAGCCCCTGACTGGTGAGGGCAGGGAGGGGCCCTTGTGAGGCTGGGAGTGTAGATGCAGATTGCGTGGCAGGAGTGGATTGTGAGGTGGAGAGGGAATTTGTATGTGGATGGTGATTGGTTGGGTGTGTTTCCTGAGCAGCCAATCAGCACACTGGGAGAGGAAACATACTCAGGTCTGTTGTACATACCCAAGAGTTTTATATATATAGCTGGCATAGTAAAACGGTGTCCCTTATATAAAATGGCAAAATCAAAGTTTGCTTGTTGGAATTTATTTTTTAAAAATATTTTCAAGCCATGGATGGTGGAATCCATGGCTGCTAAGACCGTGGATACAGAGGGCTGACTATATATTCCACCCTCTATCTAAAGATTTAAAACAATGTAATCAATAAATGGATTTTTAAAGGCTAAAATATATATTTAAGAAATTAATCAGTTTAAAAAAAGACAGATTAAAACCAGTGAAAAGAATGGGGAGTGATTTAAAATGATGGACATGTATTTGGATAATACCCCAAAGGCTTTAATAGGCAACCATGTTTTTACTTGTACTTGGTGCTGGAATAGCAGCAATGCTGGTGCCAGTTGGGCCTCTAAGGGGAAGGCATTTCAGAACCAAGGTGCCACAGCAGACAAGGCCTTCTTCCATGACCCAGCACAGCATATGGCTCCCAATTGATGGGACAAAGAGGAGGGCACCTCCAGCAGACCTAAAAGCTCAGGCAGACATATAGCCAGAGAGGCGCTCCTTCATGCATCAAGCCATATAGGGCATTAAATGTTATTACCAGTATCTTAAATTCATAAGGAAGCATATTGGCAGTCAGTACAATTCCTTTAAAACCATTGTGCATTGCGCAATGGGAGTCAGTAATTGACATGTGTTGTACAATGTTGCTGCAGGTTGCCCCCCCCCCATATGCGCAGGACCAGTACAAATGGTTTCAATTATGGCTCCTCTGGAAAATATGGTCTCTATAGGCGTTTCCTAGATCCTCCAGCATGACTGTATGGTAATTTCCACTGGAAGTTACCATAAAGTTGCAATGGAGCTGCCTAGAGAGGCATCCTCTCTAAGCTTTTCCTAGGTCTTCCAGCATGACTGTACAGCAACTTCTGCCAGAAGTTACCATGGAGATGCTGGAGATGCCTAGAGAGGCAGCCTGTCTAGACATTTCCTAGGTCCCCAGCACGACTCTATGAGGTTTGCTATTGCCCCCAGTTTCAAGTATTCACTGTACGTCTGGGAATGTATCCCCTGCAGATATGGCAGGCAACCTGTCTTCTGCACTGGGGTTGTGTACCACTACCATAGTGTATGTGGGTATTTATGCTACGCTGAGATTGTTGGATTGAGGCCGGTATCTCATACTTAATGTCATCACTAGGAGTGACTCCATCTAACGACACCAGAGCCCAGCCACCATGACATCACAACTCCCTAAATCTCAGGTTTGGGTCCTGAAATCTCAGGTCTTGAGATAGTCCAGGTGTGGCAACCCATAACCTCCAGATGGTGCCTTAAAATAACCCAGCCAATGGGGATCCAACCTGTGCTTGCAGTGGTTCTTCCAGAAGACCTTCACACCAAGACCCATACAGGGGGAGTGGTCAAAGCATACCCCCAAAGCCACATGTGCCCCCCATGCTGCTTTTGTGGCCTCTAACCCTTCCAAAACTTTTTTTTTTCTAGCCAGAATAAAAGGTGAACTACCTCTCCTGGAAGCCTCCAGTTCACCTTTAGAATAGGTTAAAGGGATTGCATGGGTTTCACATCACTTCTAATTGTGTTATTTTTCCCCCATGGGTGGAATTTTTAGCAGACCATGAGGCCCCCCAGAACATCCTATATCCTCCAACGGTTCCGATTTGGCAGGGACAGTTCCAATGAACACTCTGTTGCCCCACATTCCAGCTGCTTTTAAAATGTCCCGGTTTCTCTCTCCTCTTCCAACTTTTCGCCCTTTGCCCACGAGCTTACTTCAATTGCTGCAGACTGAATTCAAGTCATGCAAAAATAGTTGTGCACTCAGTTAACTCACCAGCAAGGAAAGGACGCAGGATTTTGTACTTCCCAGGAGACTCAGGCCAAATCCACACTACACAAATAATCCAGTTTCAAACTAGATTATTTGCCATGGCGCCTTCCTATGGAATTCTGGGATTTGTAGTTTGGTGAGGCACCAGCACTCTTTGGCAAAGAAGGCTAAAGACCTTGTAAAACTACAAATCCCAGGATTCCATAGGAAGGAGCTATGGCAAATAATCCAGTTTCAAAATGGATTGTTTGTGTAGTGTGGATTAGGCCTCAGTCAAAATCAAACTGCTATAGCCTTTCTTAGCTTGAGGTCATGAATGATTTTTGCCATCTTGACTGCACTCTGATGTTGCTTAGTCATACCTGCCCCAATTTTTACCTGTGAAATCTTGGAGGGCATGAGGTCCCAAGAGGCAGAACACTGGCATAGTCAGACTTCTAGACTTTAGGAGAGCTGATTTCAATAAATTGAGGGAAATTCTGGGGGCAATTCCATGGTCAGGAATACTAAAAGAGAAGAGACCTCAAGACGGATGGGACTTTCTCAAAAGGGAGATACTGAAGGCACAATTTCAAACAGAACCAATGAGGAAGAAAAATGGGAGGTGTCTCAAGAAACCAGGATGGATGACTAAAGATATTTCAACGGAATTAAGTTTTAAATGGAACATGTATAGGATATGGAAAAGGGGAGAAATCACCAAAGAAGAATTCAAACAGATAGCAAACACGTGTAGGAGTAAAGTCAGAAAAGCTAAAGTGCAGAATGAGCTCAGGCTTCCTAGAGAGATTAAGAACAATAAAAAGGGTGTTTTTTTTTAGTACGTCCACAGCAAAAGGAAGAAGAAGGAAATGGTAGGGCCACTACGTGGAGAAGATGGCAAAATGCTAACAGGGGACAGAGAAAAGGCAGAATTACTCAACACCTTTGCCTCAGTGTTTTCAGAAAAGCAAAAGGGGGACCAACCTGAGGATAAAGGAACAGAAGACACAATAGGGGAAATCCAGCACAGAATAAGTAAAGAGGTAGTACAGGAATACCTTCTTAATCTAAATGAATTTAAATCTCCAGGACCATAGAATCATAGAATCATAGAATTGCAGAGTTGGAAGAGACCACGAGGGCCATCCAGTCCAACCCCCCTGCCACGCAGGAAATCTTGATCAAAGCATCCCTGACAGATGGCCATCCAGCCTCTGTTTAAAGACCTCCAAGGAAGGAGACCCCACCACGCTCCGAGGGAGTGCGTTCCACTGCCGAACAGCTCTTACTGTCAAAAAGTTCCTCCTCATGTTGAGGTGGAATCTCTGTTCCTGGAGCTTACACCCATTGCTCCGTGTTCCAGTCTCTGGAGCAGCAGAAAACAAGCCTGCTCCATCCTCAGAGTGACATCCCTTCAAATACTTAAACAGGGCTATCATATCGCCTCTTAACCGTCTTTTTTCCAGGCTAAACATACCCAGCTCCCTAAGTCTCTCCTCATAAGGCATCGTTTCCAGACCTTTCACCATTTTAGTTGCCCTTCTCTGGACACGCTCCAATTTGTCAATATCCTTTCTGAATTGTGGTGCCCAGAACTGGACACAGTATTCTAAGTGAGGTCTGACCAAGGCAGAATAGAGTGGCACTATTACTTCCCTTGATCTAGACACTATACTTCTATTGATACAGCCCAAAATCGCATTGGCCTTTTTAGCTGCCGCATCACACTGTTGGCTCATGTTCAACTTGTGGTCTACTAGGACTCCTAGATCCCTTTCGCACGTAGTCTCATTCAGCCAGGTCTCTCCCATCCTATATTTATGCATTTCATTTTTCCGCCCTAAATGCAGTACTTTACATTTCTCTGTACTGAATTTCATTTTGTTAGCTTTGGCCCAGCTCTCCAGTCTATCCAGGTCATTCTGAATTTTGATCCTGTCCTCTAGGGTATTAGCTACTCCTCCCAATTTGGTGTCATCTGCAAATTTAATAAGTATGCCCCTAATTCCCTCATCCAAGTCATTGATAAAGATGTTGAATAGCACTGGGCCCAGGACAGAACCCTGTGGCACCCCACTGGTCACATCTTTCCAAGACAAAAAGGAGCCACTGCTGAGCACCCTTTGGGTTCGGCCGGTCAACCAATTACAAATCCATTGAACAGTTAACTTGTCTAGCCCACATTTTACAAGCTTGTTTGCAAGAATGTCATGGGAAACCTTGTCAAAGGCCTTACTGAAATCAAGGTATGCAATGTCCACAGCATTCCCTTCATCTACCAAGCTGGTAACTTTATCAAAAAAAGAGACCAGATTAGTCTGGCATGACTTGTTTCTCTGAAACCCATGTTGACTTTTTGTGATTATGGCATTGTCTTCTAAATGTTCACAGACTCTCTGTTTAATGATCTGCTCTAGAATCTTCCCTGGTATTGATGTCAGACTAACTGGACGATAATTGTTGGGATCCTCGTTTTTCCCCTTTTTGAAGATGGGAACTACGTTTGCCCTCCTCCAGTCTGCTGGGACTTCTCCTGTTCTCCAGGAGTTCTCAAATATTATTGCCAATGGCTCTGAGATTATATTTGCCAGCTCTTTTCATACTCTTGGATGTAGTTCATCTGGTCCTGGAGATTTAAATTCATTTAGATTAAGAAGGTATTCCTGTACTACCTCTTTACTTATTTTGAGCTGGATTTCCCCTATTGTGTCCTCTGTTCCATTATCCTCGGGTTGGTCCTCCTTTTCCTTTTCTGAAAACACTGAGGCAAAGAAGGTGTTGAGTAATTCTGTCTTTTCTCTGTCCCCTGTTAGCATTTTGCCATCTTCTCCACGTAGCGGCCCTATCATTTCCTTCTTCCTCTTTTTGCTGCGGACATACCCAAAAAAACCCTTTTTATTGTTCTTAACCTCCCTAGCAAGCCTGAGCTCATTCTGCGCTTTAGCTTTTCTGACTTTACTCCTACACGTGTTTGCTATCTGTTTGAATTCTTCTTTGGTGATTCCCCCCCCCTTTCCATTTCCTATACATGTTCCGTTTAAAACTTAGCTCCATTGAAAGTTCTTTAGTCATCCATCCTGGTTTCTTGAGACACCTCCCATTTTTCTTCCTCAATGGTACTGTTTGAAATTGTGCCTTCAGTATCTCCTTTTTGAGAAAGTCCCATCCGTTTTGAGGTCTCTTCTCTTTTAGTATTCCTGACCATGGGATCACCCCCAGTATTTCCCTGAGTTTATTGAAATCAGCTCTCCTAAAGTCAAGAATGCGTGTCTGACTATGCCTGGCTTCTCCTTTCCATTGTATAACAAACTCCAGGAGAACATGATCACTCTCACCTAAGGATCCCACCATTTGCACCCCATTCATAGAATCATAGAATCATAGAATTGCAGAGTTGGAAGAGACCACGAGGGCCATCCAGTCCAACCCCCCTGCCACGCAGGAAATCTTGATCAAAGCATCCCCGACAGATGGCCATCCAGCCTCTGTTTAAAGACCTCCAAGGAAGGAGACCCCACCACACTCCGAGGGAGTGTGTTCCACTGCCGAACAGCTCTTACTGTCAAAAAGTTCCTCCTCATGTTGAGGTGGAATCTCTGTTCCTGGAGCTTGCACCCATTGCTCCGTGTTCCAGTCTCTGGAGCAGCAGAAAACAAGCCTGCTCCATCCTCAGAGTGACATCCCTTCAAATACTGAAACAGGGCTATCATATCGCCTCTTAACCGTCTTTTTTCCAGGCTAAACATACCCAGCTCCCTAAGTCTCTCCTCATAAGGCATCGTTTCCAGACCTTTCACCATTTTAGTTGCCCTTCTCTGGACACGCTCCAATTTGTCAATGTCCTTTCTGAATTGTGGTGCCCAGAACTGGACACAGTATTCTAAGTGAGGTCTGACCAAGGCAGAATAGAGTGGCACTATTACTTCCCTTGATCTAGACACTATACTTCTATTGATACAGCCCAAAATTGCATTGGCCTTTTTAGCTGCCGCATCACACTGTTGGCTCATGTTCAACTTGTGGTCTACTAGGACTCCTAGATCCCTTTCGCACGTAGTCTCATTCAGCCAGGTCTCTCCCATCCTATATTTATGCATTTCATTTTTCCGCCCTAAATGCAGTACTTTACATTTCTCCGTATTGAATTTCATTTTGTTAGCTTTGGCCCAGCTCTCCAGTCTCTCCATTAACCATGTCATCTCTGTTGGTTAGGATCAGATCTAAAATAGCTGACCCCCTTGTTGCCTCTTCCACCTTTTGGACCATGAAATTGTCTTCCAGGCATGTAAGGAATTTGCTAGACCTTGTAGTTTTGGCTGAGTTAGATTGCCAGCAAATATCAGGATAGTTGAAGTCCCCCATCACTACTACATCTCTCCTTTCTGCATGTGTGTTCATCTGTTCTAGAAAGGCAACATCCAATTCCTCCGTCTTATTTGGGGGTCTGTAGTAGAGTCCCACAATAACATCCCTGTTGTTTCCTGGCTCAGGCTTGCTAGGGAGGTTAAGAACAATAAAAAGGGTTTTTTGGGGTATGTCCGCAGCAAAAAGAGGAAGAAGGAAATGATAGGGCCGCTACGTGGAGAAGATGGCAAAATGCTAACAGAGGACAGAGAAAAGGCAGAATTACCAGATGAACTCTATCCAAGGGTATTAAAAGTGCTGGCAAATGTAATCTCAGAGCCATTGGCAATAATCTTTGAGAACTCCTGGAGAACAGGAGAAGTCCCAGCAGACTGGAGGAGGGCAAACGTTGTCCCCATCTTCAAAAAGGGAAAAAAAGAGGATCCCAACAATTATCGTACAGTTAGTCTGACATCAATACCAGGAAAGATTCTAGAGCAGATCATTAAACAGAGAGTCTGTGAACATTTAGAAGGCAAAGCCATAATCACAAAAAGTCAACATGGGTTTCAGAGAAACAAGTCATGCCAGACTAATCTGATCTCTTTTTTTGATAAAATCACCAGCTTGGTAGATGAAGGGAATGCTGTGGATATCGCATACCTTGATTTCAGTAAGGCCTTTGACAAGGTTCCCCATGACATTCTTGCAAAGAAGCTTGTAAAATGTGGGCTAGACAAGTTAACTGTTCAATGGATTTGTAATTGGTTGACCGGCTGAACCCAAAGGGTGCTCAGCAATGGTTCTTCTTCATCTTGGAAAGATGTGACCAGTGGGGTGCCACAGGGTTCTGTCCTGGGCCCAGTGCTATTCAACATCTTTATCAATGACTTGGATGACAGAATTAGGGGCATACTTATCAAATTTGCAGATGACACCAAATTAGGAAGAGTAGCTAATACCCTAGAGGACAGGATCAAAATTCAAAATGACCTGAATAGACTGGAGAGCTGGGCCAAAGCTAACAAAATGAAATTCAATAAAGAGAAATGTAAGGTACTGCACTTAGGGCAAAAAAATGAAATGCATCAGTATAGGACGGGGGAGACCTGGCTGAATGAGACTACATGCGAAAGGGATCTAGGAGTCCTAGTAGACCACAAGTTGAACATGAGTCAACAGTGTGATGCGGCAGCTAAAAAGGACAATGCGATTTTGGGCAGCATCAATAGAAGTATTGTGTCAAGGGAAGTAATAGTGGCACTCTATTCTGCCTTGGTCAGACCTCACTTGGAATACTGTGTCCAGTTCTGGGGTATGGATATGGACAAAAAGGATATGGACAAATTGGAGCGTGTGCAAAGAAGGGTGACTAAAATGGTGAAAGGTCTGGAAACGATGCCTTATGAGGAGAGACTTAGGGAGCTGGGTATGTTTAGCCTGGAAAAAAGACGATTAAGAGGCGATATGATAGCCCTGTTTAAGTATTTGGATGCAGCAGGTTTGTTTTCTGCTGCTCCAGAGACTGGAACACGGAGCAATGGGTGCAAGCTCCAGGAACAGAGATTCCACCTCAACATGAGGAGGAACTTTTTGACAGTAAGAGCTGTTCGGCAGTGGAACACACTCTCTCGAAGCGTGGTGGGGTCTCCTTCCTTAGAGGTCTTTAAACAGAGGCTGGATGGCCATCTGTCGGGGATGCTTTGATCAAGATTTCCTGCGTGGCAGGGGGTTGGACTGGATGGCCCTTGTGGTCTCTTCCAACTCTACAATTCTATGATTCTATGGCCTCTAGCCCGGCTTGTAGAGACCAGCCCTGCTATATGTACAGACCAGAGAGAGTAATGGGTGGCGGCTGGGTTTGGGTATGTTGCAGCAAGGGCTCTCTGCACACCCTCCAAATCCAAGGCCTCTGCCGGCCCTCAAAGGAGACCCCGGCGTTATGATCTTATTGGATCCATGCTCCCCTGACATGACATACGGAATCCAAGAGACAGGGTTTTGTAAATGGATCTAGGTCATAAGGGTTGGGAAAGGCACTGCATTTATCCTGGCAGGCTGTGCAGGTACTAGAGACTGTTTCTTTTCTTAGCTGCCAAACCCCCTTGAGGGGAGGTGTGTGTGGGGGAATAGCACAGGTTTCGCTTAAGGTTAGAGAGACACACAGAGAGCAAGAGCTGAGTACTTCGCAAAGGCAGAATCCAGCCTCTGTTTTCACTTGCCTATTTCAGGTTTCCAGTGAGAGATTCACATGTCAAGATTTTCAAAGGCAAGTCACCAACGTAGATATATGGCCTCTTTGCTCAGCCCTTTGGAGTTCCTGAGGCTTTGGATGGAACCTGAAGTCCTGAATACTCTGCTTCGGTGTCCTAAAGCAGAACTTGGAGACGTTACTGTTGTGGATTATAATTTACAGAATCTCCCTGGCTGGTGGAGTTTGAGAAGCTGTAATTCCCCGAAAAGTAACTTCCCAAACTGTCCTGGGGAAGCATCCTCAGAGGAACCAATGTGCCTTTAACATTAACGGAGCATCTCAGAGAACCTGGGATTTGATAGCACCAACCCAAGATTCTAGCCTTCATGGATAATTAGGAATCTCCATTTTGTGATGCCGAGGTGATGGAACTGAAAGAAAGGCCTCTTCTGAGGATCTCAAGGGCCGGGAGATGTGATCTGTCAAGCTTTATATGGCTTTATAGGCCATGACCAGCATTTGAATTGTGCCCAAAACAGGCGGACACCCAATGAAACTGTTGGAGCACGCTGCCTTGATTAGCACTCTGTATGAAGTTTCCAAACAATATTCAAATGCAGCCCCACATAGACTGTCTTGCAGTAATCCAAATGAGATGTAACCAAGGCATGTGGAGCAGTTTTAACAAACAGTAGCATGGTCCCTGTATCCTGCCCCAGTTGACACTCTGGCTGCAGCTCTTTGTACTAACTGAAGTACAATGGGCACACTGTTTTGTGCATCTCTTTTTTTCTTCCCCCCTTCCCCTCCATTTCAGAAATGAGTGCATTCATAGAGTGAGGTGTATATAGGAAAGAAGGGAGGGTTAAATCATCCCATCTTTGACTCTCTGAAATCGTTCCTGAATGGTCATCAACTTTTTTTTTAGTGGGGTGAGGGGAATCTCCCATTGGAACCAATATATTTTTTCTCCTAATTGTAATGTAGGAGGAATGGGAATGGGTACAGTATGTGTGAAAGGAGAGTTAATGCTTCCCATACAAGCTAAAAGCACCTTTAAAAAAACATTCCTCCTAAATGAAAATTAAGCTGAGGGAATCATGTGGCCCTCAACATCGTTGGAGTGCAAATCACAGCAACTCTAGAGCCAGCAGAGACCATGGCGAGGATGTTGGGAACTGAAGTTCTGCAGCATCTGGAGGGCCCCTCAATTCCCACTGCTGGTCTATGTGTCTGTTGCTGTTGTGTACTTTCAAATTGACTCCAATTTATGGCAACACTCTCCTAGGGTTTTCTTGGCAAGGTTTGTTTCAAGGGCTTGTCGTTGTCTTTCTCCGCGCCTGAGAGAGTGTGACTTGCCCAAGGTCACTCAGTGGGTTTCCATGGCTGAGTGGAGATTCGAACCCTACCCTCCTAGTGTCCTTGTGTATTCCTGCATGGCAGGGGGTTGGACTGTATGGCCCTTATAGTCTCTTACAACTCTATGATTCTATGTATGAACACTCAGACACACCAGACACTGTGTGTCTAGGTTGAGGTTTTCCAGGAAGGAACGGTACTCCTTTTATCTGAAATTCAATGTGCAGAAGCCATGAGGAATAGGGCAGTTAAATGAATAGGAACTGATGCTATTTTGCAGCAGAGTTTGAGTGGGAACTGGGAAAGGAGTTCAGTGGCATTGTCACTTATTTGCCCTTGACTTCCTTTTGGATTTGCACTTGACACATTTTGGAAATTACATTTCAGTGCAAAAATAGGTGGGTATAGGGGAAGAGAGAGACAAAGAGAGAAAGAGAAGAGAGGAGAGTTTGTGAAATAAAAAAAAACTACCACCACCATTCCTCTTTCTTGTGTGCCTTCCCCCAAGATGACTGCAAAATTAATTGGCACTGATTATTGATTGGAGATGATCTGGGTCATTGTTACAAATTCATTGATGGATTTATTTTATTTACGGGTGATTTGGATGAGAAATTAATTGACAGACTTTGCCTTCTTTGAAATTCAAATAAATCCCAGTAATTATTTTGGTATTTGCTTATATGGATATAAATTAGCATATGCAGATTTGTGTGCTAGAGGGCTGAGGGCCCATGTCTTTTAAGTAAAACCCCTCTGGGACCACAGCCCCACACCTCACAAGATTCTACCTCTTCCTCACATAAAATAATTACCAAGCAAAGTTTCCTGAAACCATGTCTCCCACTTAAGCTTGGAACAATTCTGAGTTCATCGCTTATGGTATCTATTGTCTTATGCTTGGGAAGAAAACCTCAGAAACATCACCCACCTATGAGCTTTTTTCAGTACAGTACGACCCCCATATCTGCAGAGGGTACATTCCAAGAGCCCCCACGGATGCCTGAAACAGTGGATAATAGAGTACCCTATTATTTTAAATGAGAAGAACGCCAGAAGTTGACCAAAGAATCGCACTGGAAGACCTAGAAATGCCTAGAGAACATATATTTTCAGATTTGGGTAAGTGAAACTCTGGATACTAGATCCACAGGAGGGCAAGTGACATGACCCACTGGGAAAATACAGACTCTCTAGGGGTGCAGAATGCCCCATGTGTCCTTTCCCCGGCAGCAGGCGGTCATTGCAGAGCCAAAGGCTTTTTAATGAGGTCTTGTTCATGGTGTGTCCTGCTGAGTTTTTAATTTTTTTTTTTTGCTTTTAATGGATGTTTCAAAGAGTTTCAGTTCTAGGTATAGGTTACCCTCCTCCCCATATCTGTGGGGGACTTACCATGGATATGTGAAACTGTGGATAATACCAAACTATATTGATATGACTTATGGCCCAACTTCCAGCAGACACATTCCATAGAATCATGCTGGAGGTAAGTGAAACTGCAGATACCAGGTCCTATGGATATGGGGGTCAACCTGTATTGTTTAATTGTATTTTAATAATACCTTTTAATATGCTTTCTTTTTGAAAGTGTTTTTAATGGCATTTGTTGTAACTGTTGTAACCTGCCTTGGGCCCCAATATTGACAAAAAAGTGAGGTGTAAATGCAAGCAGCATCATTGTCATCATCCTACTCTTTTTGTCTTTCATTCTGCACATCTATAATCCATTAAAAAAATAATAATCCTGAGTATGCCTCATTATCTGAGGATACCTCACTGAGTCCTAGATTCTGGGTTAGAAACCAAATCATGGATGGTCCAAAACTCCAGTCAGTAACACCTGGTAGACTGTGAAACCAATAATGATACCATTATGACAACAATCAAATCAAATAAATAACTACTACCACCAGGGAGTTGGGGTAACGAGCAGATCTCTTTTTGGGATGAGTCTGTTGTTGAACACATTCCAGTAAGACACCTACTCTTCCCTCCCAACCTTTGGCAACCCACAACCCTGTTACATGGAGTCTGGAAAAATATGTTGTTTTAAAGACTAAAACTTACAGAATCCCCAGCCAGTATAGCCAGGAGTTCCCTGCTACCTCTGGTTGAGCTGAGGAGGGAAAAGAAGCTCCCCTTTATCAGATTATTGCCTTGAGCCAAGCCTCGAATATATGGACTATGATTCTCAGACTCCCACAGGCAGCACATCTTGTCCAAAGTTCATTTTTAAAAGCCTGACTGCAGCCAATCTAGACTGCATTGGCCTAGAGGAGCCAGAATCCCATGAGCAGTAATTTCTTTTGCTGAATCCTAAAAACAGCAGTACTCGAGAATCCTACCCTAGATAAACAGAACGCTTTTACAGGAAATTTGCTTTCCTACACACATGCTCCCTCTTGCCCCAGTAATTCGGCCTCATGCATGAAAGATGCATGAAACGACAGCAGCCAGGAATGCTGCCAAAAGGTCAGTGCGCACAGAGGAAACTCTCCCCGAAGTCTGTTGCTGGATTCCTCGAAAGGCTTCCTTCAGCACCAGTCAGCTCCTGCTTTCGTGCCAAAGATTGGAACTGTTTGGTACCCAGAGATGAACCAGTGGCAACCTGGCTGTTAATTTCCACTAGCAAAGAGCCAGTCACTGAGGGCATTTTGAACTCAGAACAGCAACGTACAACACTCCATTATTAAGCCAAGAATTGCCACACAATTAATTTGAACGCCCTATTGCAATGCCAACAGGGCAAGTTCTCCAGTGCTTTTAGACCAGATGCTCAGATTATGGCCACAGCCAGGACTCTCCTGGCTAACCTGTCAAATGGTTAAGTTAAACCTATCATAGGCTTTTCTTCTGGAGGATTTGTTCAGAGGGGGTTTGCCATTGCCTTCTTCTGAAGAGCAGAGTATGATTTGTCTAAGGCTACCCAGTGGGTTTCCATGGCCAAATGGGTTTCGAACCCTCATCTTCTAAAGTCCTAGTTAACACTTGAACCACTGCTTACCTCTCCATTATGCAGACTGAAGAAAATCTCTCAGCTTGTCCACTGCACTGTGCCATAGGGGGCTGCCCCTGAAAACCATCTGGAAATGTCAACAATGCCCAAACATATGAGCTACTTTTAGCCAGCTTGTAGTTTAGTGGAAATGAAATCGCACGACTTCCGCTGCCTGCTTGCTTTTCAGCTGTTAAAAAAACTGTATTGTTCTTTTCACTCTAAAGGAAGGATGGTAAAACATGGCTAAGTATTGCAAGATTCACTCTCCCATCAGACTCAAACAATATGGCCAATGATTTAGAGACAATTGGGATTACCCCCTCCAGTGCTTGGATAAGACAGGTTCCTTTTTGGGTATACTGTATATGCCTTCAACATCTGACTTATGGAGGCCCCATGAATTTCATGGACAAGGAATTTTCAGTGATTTTGCCAGTTTCTTTCTGGCAAAAAATCCAGAATGCTCTGTAGCATTCATCGGTAGTCTCCCATCAAAGTACTAACCAGGGCTGCCTGATCCTGCGTAGCTTCCAAGATCAGACAGGATCTGATGCCTTTAGGATATTTTATTTCATGTGTATACTTGCAGGACAGGCTTGTAGGAAATGGCTGCAAGGACTTTTAATGACATGCTGTGTTCTGATTTGTACTTTTAAATGGCTTTAATTCTATGAAGTCCAGTTGCATTTTACTGAGGTCTTTGTATGTATAGTACTTGTATCTCCCCCCCAACCACCCCCCGTAAGCTGCAAGGCCAGAAAATAATAATTATAACCAGCCCTCACTTATCAGTCCATCTTCTTGTCAGACCATTTTCCCAGGGTGGCACCTCCACTACTGAGATGTAGCAGAGTTGTGCAGGTGTTCAAGCCTTATCATCTAAGCCATAGCCTACTATCACTAGGTGTAACAGAGCTGTAGGCAAGTAGATGCATGCTAAGGCCATTCAGGCAAGGGAGCAGAGCTGGCAGAGGTCCCATCACCCGAGTGCTGAGTACAGAAATAAAATTGAAGCAACCCTCTTCCCTCCATACAAATGTTTCTTTCTGTCCACATGCCAAGCTTCCAGCAGGCTGCGTAGTTCACCTTTTCATGAAATCTACTATAGATCTACTATACTCAGTCTTGTTCCTTTACAACAGTTAATCAGTTTACAGGCGCAGTGAAGGACAAGACGCCTGGGGGCTCTATCCATTAACAAATGACAGAAACCACAATTGTGTGGGAACGCTTCTTTGGGGTGGGGGGAAAAAAAAGTATGCACTAACCTATACTTTTCAAGGTAACAAAGGCTAAAGACCTCAAAAAATGTGTTTGTATACCAAGGTCCACAAAACTTGAACATGGCTTGCTAATATGACTAATGGTTATTTTAAGACCATCTTTTCAAAATGTGGGAGACCTCACTAACACCCCCCCCCCCACCAAGCAGGAGCCTCAGTTCTCCTCTACCAACAAGCATCAACTGCCAGGTAGCTGCTTAAACCTGGTATCTTTGAAGTCATCTGTTTATCTTTCACCTAGGCCTAATCCACACTACACCAATACTCCAGTTTGAAACTGGATTATTTGTCATGGCTCCTTCCTAGGGAATCCTGGGATTTGTAGTTTTACGAGGTCTTTAGCCTTTCTCTGCCAGAGTGCTGGTGTCTCACCAAACTACAAATCCCAGGATTCTCTATCTGGAGAGCTCCACTATTACCCATTGTTTTCCCATGTAAACCAGGCCTAACTCTGATCTGTTTTGTGAACTCCAATGAGATTTGTTATGTTTTGGTGGTACACTGGCTCTATCCTGGCAGGCCCTCTGATCCTGGCTATCAACGCAAGGAAGCCAAACTGATGTGAAGCCTTCACCACTAACCAACCCCCACACCTGAAAACACTTGACTTTTCAGTTCTTTCATGGGCCTTTGGCCATTTCCAGTATTCTACCAGTGACTAACGTGGCCTTAATTTTACCTCAAGTTCACTTGCAGGTTTTTCACATCAAAGCCATTTTATGGGTCCTATGCCAAATACACCCCTCTAAAGGGAGGGGGACAATTTTGGCATTTTTTTATCCTCCCATGTCTCTTTCAAGCCTAGAAGAATCTTTTTTTGTTTTGTTTTTTCAATCATGAAATGACCTGGAAATTGATTTTTGGGGTCATTTCCTTTAAAGGCTTCTTCTAAGCCCAAAGTGGCCCAGAAGAGCTAAAAACATGGCAAGGTTGTACTGAGAGCAAAAAACCTGTATTTTTTCCTGTGTGGGGAAGCTGCCCATTAGCTCAGAGCTACTTACTGCTTATCTAAAAATCTCACTCTAAACGCAAAAAGAAAAAGAGGGCAAGGAATAAAAGAGGGAGGGGGAAAAAAAACTACACACCAATTGTGCAACCAGCTTCGTTAGAACAACTCAGCAAAATAAAATTCCGGTTTATTGTTGGACAACATTGTTTTCACACATACATCAAACAGGCCAAAAAAAAAATTAACAGCAACTTCATAGACAAAAAAAAAAAATAATAATAAAGGAAAATCAAGGAAAAAAAAAAAAAGAAAAACCCTTTAATCTTTGGCCTTGCCATCTCATACAAACCCACTACTTATGGTACAGCTAAAGTACATACACAAAAAGAGTTACTGGAATGCTCAGAATAAAGATTGGACTTTTTTTGCATTTTTGATTTTTTTTACAAGGTTCTTTTTACTTTTCATTTGAGATAATGGTTTTGGACATGGTCACACCACAAGTAAAGTCAAGAAAAAAATTGTTTTATAGGAACAAAGGAGAAAAAAAAACTGTACTTCAAAGCCCCCCCTTTTGGTCAATCGGAGATCGCGTTTAAAAATGGCTGACCTCGTCCCAATATGTACAAAAATATAAAATGTAAATAAAAAATACAAACAAATTCTCCTTTAAAGTTACTTTTAAGAAAGCAAGCTGGGCCTTGAAGTTTTCAGTGTGGTGGTGGGGGAGAGGGAGAAGGGAAGGGGTGGGGGGTCCGCGCCATCTTTTCCTCCCGACCCTGAGGTGGCAACTGGTGAAGGAGGCAAAATTTTCCTTTTTTTTTATTTCAGAGTTGGAGAAATGGCAGCAGCACACTGGCTTTTTACAGGGCTTTTTTCCTGCTCTACTTGGTGACAAGTGACCACAGCAAGAAGGGGGGGCACATGTTTTGCAACAGGAAGTTTCAAAGGTGAAGTAGGTCACGCTGGCCTTTTTAAAAATTTGTTTTCCTTTTTTTAAAAGTTAAAAAAAACTGTGTGTGTGTTTTAAATCACTCTGCTCCCTAATCATCTTCATCAGTTTTCTGCTTCTTAGGATCGACGTCATCATCCTGTAAAAACAAAGAAAGTTTTCCTTTTTTTCTGTTTTGTGTTGGCTAAGTGTTAACACCACAAAAGCTGTCTCTCTGAGGAAAAATCTACTCTGAACAAACAGCAGCAACCAACTTTTCCCTTGGTTTTGTCTCCTTCCCTCAACCTGCCCCAATTTTTCTCTTCAAAGCAGCCCAAGAAATAACGTTGGCATTTGTCTGCCATTACGTGAAAACTGCTGCCTTCAGTGGAGATTCGAAGAGGTTCATTCATTCCTGGCCAATATTTTGAAGGTTCTCCCATTTAAGGAAGCACACAGAGCTAACAAAAGCTTGGAAATGTGACCTTTTGACTTCAACTCCCAGAATCCCCTATGCATGCCATGGCTAGGCTGGGAGATTCTAGGAATCATTGTCCCCCAAAATAAATAAACAAATGATCATCTCCAAGCTTTATTGAAAGTTTGTTTTGAGGGGATAATTTGCAACCCACCCAAAACAAATCACCTCACAGTCACCCTAAGACCTCAGCCAGGCACATCTCTGAGGAGGAAAATAGAACTGGTTGAAGGAGGAGATTTTGACTGACATGGGCATCTCTTTCTCCTGCTGATGTTGTTGGGAGTTGTAACCCAGACACATCTCAAGGGGTTAACAGGATGGTGGAAGAGGAACCCAGAGCAAGGGGGGACTAGGGAGCCACATTAGATCTCCAGGGGACCTCAGAGGGCCAAACCCTCTGGGGATACCCCCCCAACCATGTCTCCTGAGGAAAATGAGGGAGCTAATTCCACCACCATTAGAGGTCCAGGAAAAGCTGTTTTTCCAACAAGATGTGATCTTGAAGTCAACTTAGGGGCCATTTGAGAAAAATGTGTTTTCTTTTAGGCTGCAAGGGACCATTTATGTATCCTGGTGGCCACATCTGACCTAAAGGAACCCATGCCAGGGAGGACAACGCAAAAGAAACAAGCTTTGGCAAGACTGCTGCCCATTGCTTGCTCTTCAACGGGACCCTGGTGCATGTTGTTTACCTCGTCGTCCTCAGCTGCCCGTTTGCCTGTGGGGCCCTCGGCTTCCTCATCCTCATCGCCATCTTCTTCCTCACCTGGAGCAAAAGAAAAAAAAAAAGGGAAACCTTGAGGAGAGGGGGAAAAAAAACTAGACAAGCATAAGACAAGAAGGCTGCAAAAATCCCACTCCCCGTGTTGGGGTCACAATAAAGGCCACTCTAGTTCAACAGTTTCTCACAATGGCTGGCCAGAGGTCTCTGTGGGAAGCCTACAAGATAGACAATGAGGATGTAAGGCCATCTCCCATGGTTGAAGCTGGTACATTCAGGGCAAACCAACCCCAGAAAATACCAAGATTTCCAGAGCAGGGAAGGACAGAAGCTTTCTTCTGAAAATCTTCCCTGCTGCCTCCCCCAAAACTGGATTATGAAATGGGGTAGATGTTCTCTGCAGAAAATATCATTTATGTTTCTATCTTACTTCTATTTTCTTTTTTCAAAATGTCTAAGCTCCTCCCAAGTGGACACAGAAAAGTGCTCACACAACTTTGTGGTAACACTGGCTACAGAATTAGGAATTCTCTACAACTAAAGCTTAAAAAAAATTTCTGGATGCAATTGCCTAGAATCTCCCATATAGATCCAATCAACATGTTTTCATGGGGTCTGCTCAAAAAATCCCCATTAAGAAACACGTAGTGGGGACAGAGGCCACTTTCTTTGTGTTGATGTGTGTGCCCTCTTACATATCCAAGAACTATACATCAATGCTACTGTTTTAATTAATAAATAAAAGCTATGTGTGACTGTAGATAAAGATAGAGAAAATCTACAAACGAACCAGGGCTGGAAGGCTGTAGATTGTGGGGGCTGGAATAAGCACCTTTTGTGAGGTCAAAATTCACAAAACACACACACAGACAAGAACCGCAGAAGGGCCTTGTGTGCTAGCAGACCTGCACCGTTCAATTACTTCTGCATCCCTTCTCCATTATGAGCCCCTTTTTAATGAGGTATGAGAGCCAGAATTCATTAATTCTGAGGACATTTTCTAATTATCTTGCAACGGGAGCAAAGGCTCTGCCAATGGACCACATCCTTCAGAGCTGAGTGAGTGAGAGAGAAGAAAACAGGATGAAGCATGTACTGGACCCAGAGAACCAGAGGGAGAGACTTATAAAGTCCTTTAAGCAACAATGCTGGTGTGTGTGTGTGCTTGTGCGCTACCACCTAAGCTCTTTGGGATAAGTAGCCAGGGCCATTTGAACTCTCCACGTTTAGGTCAGTAATCTGGCTTAAGTTGTCACGGTGAGCCACAAGTAGGGAGCACAGTGGGAAGATTAGGGTCACCTGAGCATAAAAAAACACCCCACCCTCCCACCTCCCCTTCATGGCTCGAGCAGGATTAACTCTGGCAGGTGGTTCAAACATGGCTCCTCTGGTTTATCTCTCACACCATTTTTTAAGGCCAGGGGAGAAGTAAACAAAAGCCTGCTTCCAGATTTCCATGGAGGGCCTATCCGTATTTCCAAACAAGCTAAGGAAAAAAAAAAAGGGGGGGGGGGACACAAAATGTATGCTCCTAAAGAACTAATGAGAGGTAAAAGACTCATTCAATTAGGGGGAGGATCTTTGAGAAACTATATTGGATGCCTATCTTTGTAATGATGGAAATTACTGCAAGGCAAAGAAATGCAAAGGAACAGAAAGAACTCTTAAAACCCCAAAGTGCTGAGGACAAGTGCCAGCATCTCTTCCTCTTCCTTTCTAGACAACTTTCCATATTGACAACCCAGAATGTTCCTGCCACATCCTAAGATGAAGATGAGAGCATTGCTTATCGCCATGGTTCCCAAGCTTGCCTCCCTACTCTCTCACATCGCCTTGGTCTCCCAGCAACGCTCCCCACCCAAAAAAGGCCTGATTATGCAAAACTGCCTGAATGCCATAGGAAGCTCTCTGGATACTGCTAGTTGTTTAGTAATAATTGACAAGGCTTCTTCCTAGAAAGGTTTGTGCCTTTATGGGGTATGTTTAATTATGCATGTTGCATTCAGTTTTGTGTTTTTCTTCTTCACTTTGGAAAGGAGGCAATAGGTCAGTGCCACAACAGAGATCTCTGGAGATGTCATTAACAAGAGACTGGGGTATAAAACAGGAAGAAAAACAGCCACCAGCTTTGCCCGTTGCTGCTTGTTTCTGCTAAAGACTAGCCACGGACAGCTCTAAGTGGAAGAAAATGAAGCAACATGGGCACTACAGGTGTTCAAGAATGCAAGTCCACAGACCTGGAAGACTGCATGGGGAAGAACAAGGGGAGAGGAGGACTATCAGGAGAAATTAGCACCTATTTCTTTGCCCAGAAGTATCTTGCAGACTTCAATCCTACTGTGCAAGGGAGTCAGGAATCAAGGTCTTAATTCAGAGCTTTGGGAGAAGTCACACCAGTTTATAGGAACCTGCAAGTGCATTGTATCATTTTCTTTTTGACCTCCTTTTCAGCTGGTCAACAGAATACGAAGAAGCATTTCCTTAAAAAACAAAACCAAACCACAACCCTGTTGCCAGTCACTAGTGGGAACAGTTAAAGAGTTAAAATGGTTTTAAACTGTCATATGGAAAATATAACTGTTTTCACCTATACGTTCAATACAACAAAGGGGCATCCTTCAAATTTAAGCACAACAGGAGAGCATGTAAAAAGAAAAGATTCAAGAATTTATCTATCCCTGACTCCTCAGCAACAGAATGCCTGCAGCAAGTGTAAAAGGTACCAGTACTGGAAAAGACTGGCAGTAATTAAGGGATGAAAGCTTCTGCTGGCACTTCCAATGAACCTTGCAGCCTAGTACCAGCCAATGTGGTGTTAATGGGTCAAAAAGGCAGACGAGGTTAGGGGAGATCCAGGTTTTAAAAGTCTACACCCAGCTGGGAAGCTTTTGCTGTATAGCTCAGGCCAGGTACTAAATCTCAGCTTCACCTAGCTCACAGGTTGATAATGGTGGTGATAAAATATATCTCACTATGCTTGGTCTTTAAGTTGTTCCCCTATGCCATATTCCCTACTGGCCAAGTGAAACCTAGCTCTTCGCAAATCAGATTAATTTTAGCTTAGCCTCAGGGCTGGGTACCACGGTTTGCCCAAGCATGGAAAAAGGGCAGTAATCCAACCCTTTTACTTTTTTTATGCCTAGAGTGGCACCACTAACAATTTATTCAAGGCAACTGGTTGAAAAAGCAACTAACTCTTGCTTCATGGTCCATGACACATCAATGGCCACTAGGAGGAGCCAGCAGCATCAAAGTTGCAACCAGATCTAGGCAGAGTGCCTTTGCAGTACACAGCACTGTCCAAAAGAAATGGGGAAGGGGGGAATGGAATTTTTTTTAAAAGGAAGATTACCATCACCTTCTTCCTCGTCCTCCTCATCATCACCAACTTCTTCTTCTTCTTCGTCTACCTCGTTGTCTGCTTCCTGCTCCCCATTTTCCTCGTTCTCCTTGGTGAAACAAGACACACTTAAAAATGTGCCCCAAAGACCAGGTAAGACTCAGCCTTACACAGAGCGCAATCCCTATGGTATTTTTAGGCAGATTAGTACCCGGTCCAACACACACACACACACACACTGCTTACTTAAGAGAGAAATCAGTTGAATCCTGCAAACACTCACATCCTAAGGATTCTGTAGTTGGCATGTATGGCTTGAAAAAATTAATTTTTTTCAGACTCCCACTCCCGAAACCCACCAGCCGGATTATCCTGACTAGAAAAGTTCTAGGAAAACTAAAAGGGAGGGAGGTTTCCCCCCCCCCTAATCTGGGAACTTTATTTTCCTAAAGAAATTGTTAAACTTTTCCAATGTTTGCATTGCAGGTTAGTGGAACCACTTAATCCCAACCAGAACAGATCCAGTTAAACTGACATTATAAATAAAAATCACAAATCCAGTTCCCACAAATTCAAATGGGTCAAACAACCAGAACCAGACCAATAAAAACAAGGAGTTGCAAGGGGAATGCTTGCATCTGTATTGGGAGAGAGGGATAACAATAAAGACTAAAAACCAACATTGACCGGAAAGACCCCAATTGCAGTAAAAAGCATTCTGTTTGCCTCTGGTTTATTCCTGTTGTTGCTGTTGTTTTTAACTCCACTGGCATGCCAAGCATTCCGGTCAGTGTGTTTGGCTGTTCAGTGCTTCCAGAACACTCCTGTGTTCTCTTAATAAAGGCCTCCAACTCCCTCTTCCCTTCCACTGGGTTTTCAATTCACCCTCCTACCAACATGATTTTAAATTTAGATGTCAGGAGAATTTAGGCATTTCATTCCTTGCCACACAACACACAGGGAAGAGTCGTTTAGAAGGCTACAGTTTGGTGGCAGAGTAACGGCCTGGCATGTAGCAAGGCTGGACTACAACTCTTTGCTAGCTGGGTATGATGGAAGCAGCAACCCCACATCTCTGGAGGAAGCCAGGTTGGAGAATGTGTCAACAGAAGGCACCTCCATCTCAGTTCACCTGCTGACCCCAGGCAGCGATACTTACAGCATTACCGTTGGCTGGTGCATCCCTGCCATTTTCTGTTTCTTCCACAACTTCCTTCTTCTCTTTCAAGTCCTTAAAAGGAACAGAAATAAACTAGAATGAGTCACCAGAACATCCCAGCCGGCGGTCTTTTTGGGAAACTGGAATCTTCCTTTACTCCTCACCCCACCCACCCAGCTGCCAAGGAAAGTTGGAAGAGGGGAAAAAAACCATCACAACAGCAGTTCGGCAAAGTGTGGGAACTGAGTTCACTTTTTCCCACCCACCCACGTGTGGAACAGCTTGAATGCTGAAAGCCTGACTAGTTAGTAAGCTATGCCCTCACTTTTCCTCCTGCGAAATCAGATTCTCTACTCAGAACATCTGAAGTTTGACAAACATACTTTAAAACCTCCCTGCTTCTCAAATGGAAAAAAAGCACTAGCCTGCAAGATTTTCCCTACAAGGCTTCCCTTTGCAGGTCAAGGTTATCCCACAGCCCCAAATTTATGTATTAGCTTAATTCGGGGCACAGTGGATCTCTTTCCCCCACCTATTCTGGAGTGCAAAACTCCCCTACGAAAGGTCAGGCAGAGGCCCCGGGTTACTTAGCTCACCAAAACAAAAAACAACCCCCCCACCAACCTAACACTGCAAAACAGCACATAACATGTAGCAGCTTTTTTTCCTAAGGCTTACAAGAAAACAGATGTTCATCCAGAATACTGTAAAAGAGATGAAAAAGAACAGCCTCCTTGAAAGTCTGTTAAGAGCCTAAAATCGAGAACAGCAACCTCCTCCCACCCATGCGGGATTCTGACAGTTGTAGTCCAAAAGGGCAAGTTGTAGTCCAAAAGGGTAACTTTTCCTAACTCTGCCAGGAACCTTACCACTCCCCCATCTAGAAGAAAAAACTCTCACCCTGGCATTCTCAGAAGCTCAGTAAAAGAGTAGAGGTCTCAGAGCACCTTGGCAGTGCCACTTTCCTGACCAGGGGTGATGCCAGGCTGCCATTTTTAATGTTCTGCCCTTGCCAATCTTCGAATCTTTTACCTTCATTCCCCAAAACTTGGCAGTTAAAAGGAAGAGAATCCCACACGTGTGCAACTCCTTGGTACATAAGAAATGCCCCACATACAGAAATGTTCTCTCTCTCTCTCTCTCTCTCTCTCACACACACACACACACTTTCTTATTTGGATTAGACTAGCCTCCAGATTATTCTTCCAGTATTGCAGGTCCAACCAACACAAGGAGTAGATTGCTTAAGCCTCTCAAGAGAGCTGAGGCTTCTGAGTAAATCTGGAATGGATTAACAAACTCTGACTCTTATCACTCAGAAAACACAGTTTTCTTATCCCTAAGCATTTCTCTCCAATACTATACCAACATGCACCTGTTGCTGAATCAAGCTGGTCTGTAGGTAGTTTTTGTTTTCTTAAAATCTGCTTTGCCTTTCACCCATCAAGGCTAGGAGCATTGTGACACCCATTATATAGCTCAACTACCCTTCACGAGACAATTTTGTCTTCAGTGCATATTAAGGATAGGGGCTTTACACATGATGTGTAATTCCAAGATAAAGGACCCTAAATACGACTCCCAACTAGCTCAAGAGTGAGAGGACAACAAGAGTATTTTCAGCAACGAAGAATTTAATTTCATTAACTCAGACACCTTGCTCTAAGGGCTTGGAACATTTCAGGTCAATTGAATCATCTGTTGGGGCTGGTCTGTACACAGCAAGGAGACTTCATGGCTACAAGTATTAATTTTTCCACTTCTCCAATGAACACATCCATCTACCACAGGCTCCAGATGAAAAAACAAAACAAAGAACAGCAAAGTTTTCACTCCATGCTTAAACTTTTGACACAAGTTTGATCAGAGAGTTTGGGTAATTAAAGATTCAACAGAAGTATTTTATGGCCGATATTAATCCTAATCTTGCATTTTTTTGGGGGGAAAAGGAATGTTCTGGAACACTCTATAAAAAATACTTAGTGCAACTTGCAGCGCCATAAGTGAAAAGAAATCTGTAGATTCTCTTAAGTTGTATTTTAGATAATACATATTTTTATTAATAGTGTCATACAGCAGCATCAACACGTAAGACACTTCACAAAGGAAATGAAAGCAAAAGAAGTTTACAAGAATACCATTTGGGCAATAAAAATTGGCTCCATAAATCCAAATGGGCCAAGTATGTCCATCTTCAAATGAGCTAACCAATTCAGACGGATGCTAGGCTAGCACAGTGCCAATGGCATTAATGGAAAATACGCAACCATCTTAAATTGCAAGGTGTTCCAAGTGTAGAAACACATAAACACATGGTACCAACTACACCTATGGCGAAACCTTTAATTATCCAGGCAACTGCAAGTTCGAAACTTCCTTTTTAATTAAGCCTGTTGGGTTTTGGAAAAGCCTCCCACCTGTAGAGGGGGCACATGAGCTGAGAAGTCCTTGCTGGCCAGCCTGCCATGCGCTCTGGGCCATTTCAAACCTGCGCGCCATAGTTAGCGCCACTCCGATTGGCCAGCCACAGCTGAGCTCCCAAGGCATGCCGGGATGTGTAGTTTACCCCTCTCCTACAAGCCCATTCTAGGGAGGAGAAAAGGAAAGGGCGCGAGTTGAGTGCGGACTACAATTCCCAAGAGGCCCTGCGCGAGCTAAAAAGAAAGGACAGTGGCACATGGTGGGGCATTTCAGCTCCTTGTTTACTGCAGCCGCAGACAGATTGGGGGGGGGGGTTTGCTGGAAAAGTCGGGAAATTATTATTTTATTCATTTCTATCCTGCCTTTCTCCCACCAATGGACTCCTAAGGCAGCCAACATCACTATAAAAAGAATACAAGCTAAAAACAGTACAAAGTTAAAAATCACATTATAAATATAGAATTGAAAAAAAGAATTAAACGATTCACAAATCCCTGGTTGGTTCATAAAAACCTGGTGGCATACAACTGTCTTAACCTTAAAATAAACCTCTCTAGCCTTCTACCCTGGAGCATTTTAATACCCTGGTGCCAGAGAAAAGGGAGAAAACAGCCCCAAGCCCTGGAAACAAGGTTGGGGATTTGCAACACTATAACAAACCCCTCCCCACCTTCTCTACCTGGGGGTCATAGTCACAAACCAGGAGGTCAGTAGGTAGAGGTCTCTCCCCCCCCCCAAAATGAAGTCTGGTGGTGAAATCTTTTCTATGGGGAGGGAGGGAGGTTTTGCGCCCTTTGCAGTGGGGGTGTATTTTTCAGTAGAATGCTCTTTCAATAAAAAAATTCCTAGCCCTCTCAAAATTCCAAGGTGCTTCTCCCTCCCGGGCATCCCAACACTCCCAGGTTGGGTGATATGCAACAACCCCCCCCCAGACGATCAGTAGGTAGAGTGGTTAGAGGTGTGCCCCCCTCCAACAAGCTGGGTGGTGGTGGTTAAGCCTTTTACGTGGGGAGGGTGCCAAGCCTCCTCTCTCTCTCCCCGGGCACCCCCAATCCCCGCTGCCTTTTGACCCACCCCACCCCACGGGTTGTGACCTGCCCCCTCCGTGACCCCCACCCACCCTCCCAGAGGAGAAACCCGGGGGTCAATCTTCATGCACAACCCCTTCCTGCCCCCCGCCACTGCCCTCTCCCTGCTCCGAGAACGGAAGGGGGGATTAGAGAACACTAAACCCACCCCCACTGCACTCCCCCGACAGTGCACAAGGCTTTAATCCGAATTACTGGGGGGGGGGACCAGGCAATTCCTAGGGCCGAAGAGACGGCGGATTCCACCCCTCTCTCCTCCACCCACGGAGTTTGCAAGGTTCCTCGCACCTCGTGGAGGAAGAACACGAGGTTCCCCCCCCCGAGAAATTAAGCCGAGGGGGCGCACGGATGGCACGGGGGGCGAAGAGACAACCGAGAATCGGGGGGGTGGGTGGGTCCGTCCTGTTTAGTTCCCACTCCAGCAAAAAGCGTTCCCCCCCCCGGTTTCCAAGCCGTGGAGGAAGGCCAGGAGAAGGCGCTGGGCGTCGGGGAATGACCTTGGTGGGGTCTTCTCCCCTCCTTTTGGAAGCCGCTTCCAGGCTGGGACCTTTTGGGGGGGGGGGAATGAGTTCTTAGTAAGGGGAAACAGCCTTCATCTGGGACCCCAAAAGTGGGGGGTGGGAGAAAAGGCCCGGAGCCGGTGGGTAGGTTGGATGGGGGAGAGGCCAGACAATGCCCCCCCACTCACTCATCCACCCTCCCTCCCATAGGGACCCCCGAGGAGGCGGCTGGGGAGGGGGAGGCTGCGCCGGCGGCCCCTTTGACACAACGCATCCGGCGGCCGCCACATTGTAGCCGACAGCCGTCGGGGCGACTCCCGACCGCGGATAGTGTGGGAAGGGGGGCGGACGAAAGCCGAGGAAAGCAACCCACGTCGTCCTTCCAACGGGGGGGGGGGGGTTGAGGGCGAGGGAAACACCGAGCGCCCCCCACTCGGGTTTCCCCCTCCCCGCCCATCCTCCTCCTCCCACGCGTGGTCGTGGGTCCGTCCCTCCGACCAGCCGCCCCCGCTGCCCCCCTCCTCCCTAAGTTTCCCCTTACAAAAGGGGGGGCGGTGGAGGTGAAACCGAGGAAGGGTCACCCTAGTTCAGAAGGGAACCCCCCTCTCTAAAAAAGAAACTAGACGACGGGCTGGGATCGAAGGTCCTCCTTGGAAGGGAACCAGACGCCTTTTTTATTGGGGGGGGCGGAAAGAAGAGCCTCTTTTTCCTGGACCCGGGGCAGGAAGCAAGATAGAAAAGGCAAATGGGGGTAGTCCAGATTTTGGGGGTAGTCCAGATTTTGGGGGTGGGGGTTGAGAGGCCACGCCAAAGAGGCCCCCCGACGGCGCCACATGCTCCTGGTTAAAACAAAGACCCCCCCAATCTTCCCCCCCACGTTGGATGGTGGCAAAGCCGTGAGCTCCGATCGCTTCCCATTAAGGCAGAAAAGACCCCCCCCTCTTTGCAACCATCCCCCGTTTCCCCCCTCCTTTCCTTTCCTCCCCCCCCCAATAAAGCCGCTTCCGATTTTTATCCCCAGCCACCGGGGGTCGTAAAGTTATTTCCGTGCAATTAGCAAAAGCAAATTAAGGGAAGGCAATCGAGAGGGAGGGAGGGAGCGAAGGCGCGCAAAGAAATACGCTCCACTCTTGCATCGGAAAGTACGTCGGAAGGCATCACAAAGGAGGAAAACGACCGGGGCAAAGAAAAACAACACTATTAATAACAAGGCAAAGGGGGAAATCGGCGTGGTGCCCTTTCGGATCCAGGTGGAAATTTTGTCCAAAAAGAAAGAGAGGCTCCTGATCCTCTTTCCCAGCGTCTGGCTCGGCGGGTCCTTTTCCGCCCGGCTGCGTTTTATTCTCCCGCCCCATCGCTTTCCCCTCCTTCCTCCCCCTTTCCTTGCACTTCCAATAAAAAGAAAAAAAGGAGACTTCTGAAGTTTTATGCGTCTGTCAAACCCCGCCAACGCCGCTTTGAATGGGAGCTCTTTGCAAGCGCCTGGGGGGCTGCAAGGCAAGCCTCGAAAGCTGGGGGGAAGGTAGGGGGTTTGCAAGCAAGGAAGCAAAAGCCAGAGAGATTGGGGGGGGATCCTGGTTCCCCCTAATACAGCAGAGACCACCTGGCCGGAGGGGGGGGGGAATAAAACGAGGCAGTTTTTCTTTCTCGAGAGATCGGAGGCGGGGAGAAGGGAAAGGAGCCGGGCATCTTGCAAAGCGCTGGCAAAGCGCGGCTTGCAAACAAAGGAAGAGGGGAGCCGAGCGAGCGAGCGCAGCACGCCGTGGGCTGGCAAAGGGGAGAGGCAAAATGGGACTCTGGGGGCGGGGGGTGGACAGAGGAATAAACAGGACGGAGGAAGAGAAGCGGACCCTTGGAAAAATAAAAAAGCAAATAAATGCCTTACCTTGGTGGAAATTTCAGAACTGGTATCCACGGCTGTGTCTGACATGGCTGGGGTCGGGAGTCGCGGGTGGGTGGAGGAGATATAATATATATATATAAAATAGACCTAAAAATAGAAAAATAAAGTCCCCCTACCCAAAAGACAAAAACACCCCAAGCAACGTTGTACAGGTCCAAAAAGCAGGCAGGAGGGCAGCCAAGGAGATAGGAAAAAACGAAGTGGGAGGGAAAAAATGGCAATAACAACAATAATAGTAATAATAATAATCCTCCCAAAAGCCGGAGTTCGATTTTTTTTTCTCCCCTCCTTCCTCGGTCCTCTTGAGTTTAAAAAATAAAAAAAGGTCGGAACAATGCAAAGATGGCTTTGAACAGAGCCAGTGCAAGGCTCACGCGGCGCCAGGACCTTTAATATAGATTAGTGGGCGGCGCGCGCACTCCCCTGCTCGGCTCTGATTGGAGGGCCCGGGCAAAAGGGCGCGCGGGGATTGGCTGAGGCGCAAACAATGGGCAAGGCTGCTTAAAGCGGTCGCAGGCTGGGCTTCGCTGGGCGCCCTCCCTGCTTCCCTCCCCGCGCCCCGGCTGCTCACTGCTGCGATGAGTTGATGCCTGGACTCAGCCGGGCCAAAAAAGCAAAAAAGAGAGGAGGAGGAGGGGGAACAGGATGCCTTTTTTTTTTTGCAAAACACACAGACACTCACACACACACAGAGGAGGAGGTTAAAAAAAGGGAGGGGAAAGAGGTTTTTTTTTTTTGCAAAACACACACACAGAGGTAAAAAAAGAGGGAGGGAGGAAGGGCAAGAGGATAGCATTTTGCAAAAAAAAAAACACGCACAGAGAGGAGGTTAAAAGAGGGAGGAGAAAGAGGATGGCTTTTTGCAACACACACACAGAGGAGGTAGAAAAGGGAGGGAGGAAGGGCAAGAGGATGGCTTTTTGCAACACACACACACAGGAGGTAAAAAAAGAGGGAGGGAGGGCAAGAGGATGGCTTTTTGAAAAAAACACAGGAGGTAAAAAAGGGAGGGAGGAAGGGAGGGCAACAGGATGGCTTTTTGCAAAACACACACACACACACAGGTTAAAAAAAAGAGGGAGGGAGGGCAAGAGGATGGCTTTTTGCAAACACACACACACGGAGGAGGTAAAAAAAGAGGAGGGAGAGAGAGGCAAAGAGGATGGCTTTTTGCAAAAAAAAAAAAAACACATTCACAGAGGGAGGTGCGGTGCAAAGCCCCCCCCCGTTGCAAAAAGGGGCATGCACACCCACGGGAGCCTCCTCCTCCTCCTGGGGGTGATGGGGGGCTTTGCAAAATGTAAACGCGCATGAGCAAAAAGCTGGGGGGGGGGAGGAATTGTTGAAACGCAGCACTTCGGCAAAAATCCGGAGCCAGCCCGCGAGGCGGAGACTTGGGTGGAGGGAGGAAGGGAAGGCAAAGAAAGACGGGGAGTTTTTTCCCCAAGACTCCCCCCCCCGTTCAGTCGAGGGTGACTTCAAAAGTGGCCAAGCCGCATTAAAACCGTTTTCATCCCCACCCCACTCCCGCTGAACAGAAGGCGTTCCCGCCCTCCGCCCGCCTTTTGCTCCGAACTGCTGCTTCCCCTTTTGGCGCTTTGGCTGCGGGGTCGCGCCTTGCAGGAGAGCCTTTTGCAAACTGGACTTTTTTAGGGTTTGCAGCGCTCCAGTTAGGGGGGTGGGGTGGTAACCCAGGGGGAAAAAAACCCTGGGGGGGAGAAAGCGGGTGAAAGTGGTTTTTTTAATAGGTCACACGTGTACACGTGTCTATGGCGGCTTGGAAACGGGGCAAAACCCGGCCAAGTCTGGAAACCTGAGACTTTTTAGGATCGCGTCTTAGCAAACAAAAAGTGGAAAGTTATGCCTGTTCCCCCCACCCCACCCACAAAACCAGCATCCGTTTGCAAGCTTTGCACCGAACAGGAGCGAAAAGCGTCGCCAATGGCCAAAGGGAGGGCGCGGGAGAGCCAGGCTCGCTTGCACGTGGGAATGCTCTCTTTTGCGTGTCTGGGCAATGGCGGGAAAGGGGGCGCACTATGGAAGCCGGGAAATCTAGGTGCAATTAATCTTCTCTCCCAACAACCCCGTCGTCTGGCTTTCCTTTTCCTAGCGAGGCAAATTTCACCGCCTTTTTAAAAACAGCCGCTTTACACGCGAATTATATTGCAGAAACTCCATTTTTAAAAAAGGAGGGGGGAGAGAGTTTCGGAGACTGGATTTTCGGCGGGAGAAAACCGGGAAATTCGAGCAAGTTTTTTTTAGTTCCTCCCCCACTTTTATTTATTTAATTTGTTGTCAGTCCGGTTTTAGAAAACAAAACCCGCCCGACAGACCTTCGTTTCCGATAAAAACACTTGCAAAATTTACTCCGTCGCAACGTTGGTGTTGATCCAAGCCAAAAATTTTAAATAAAAGCAGAGGTTCGAAATTTTTCCACCTAAACTTTTGCAATTTCCCCGCCCTTGCCCCCCAAGCCTCCTTTGCAATGGGATTTGCAAGAAAAACCAAGGGCATGTCTTCTCCAAAGCGGATGAAAACCTTGCAATTGGGGAAAGGATTTTTTCCCCCAACATACACCTCCTTCCCGGAAAAAAAATAACATTGAATTAATATGTTTGTTTTTATTTCAGCTAAATGAGCCCCATAGACTGGCTTTTGCAAAATTGCAAAATAAGTTGGTGTTTGCAAAATTAGCAAAAGTTTGCATAAGTGGGGAGGGGGAAACTTTTGAGCCCCTATCCCATGCCAGATGGATGCAAAAGGGCGCACAAAAAAATGTTTGCCAAGCCATGCTGGAAATACCCAATGGAGGCATGGAAGGCAAGGAGGATTTGCCACACTTAAGATGGCGCTGGGAGCTCTTGGTCGGGACACCACTCGGTCTCACCGAGCAGCTGTGGGCGGTAATCGGCCGGACTCGACCCAGCCGATCCCCCCGTACCCCAAGACACCCTTCTCAGGCCCTTAGAATAGGGGGCGTCACCCCAAAACGGAAGAACAAGCCTCCCCAAGACTGAGAGGCTTTTGCGCCACACTCAAGATGGCCGCCGAGCCAGTGCCGATCTTGAACACGGAAGGCGGGATATTGGTTTCCAACGACGGCCATTGGCCGGTGGTGCCGAGCGAACGCAAGGCTGACGCTTTGCGGTGTTTGATTGGACGAGGCTCGTGCCAGTTGTGATTAAGGCGCTTAGGAAAACCGGGAGGCCGGGATTCTCCTGGGTCAGTGGAATGGAGTAGGCAGCTGGACGCCTCGTTTGCAAAAAATAAGAGGATTCGCGGCGGCTGGTTTGACGGGCCGGTTGGTTGCAACGGAAAAGGGGGACGTTTTGGTATTTCCCCCCCTTTAAAGTAGAACTTTACTGAGAAAAGGAACGGTTTACATCCATCTAGAAGGGGGCATGGACTACCCCCTCCATCTGTTTTTAAAAATCTTTTTAAAACTTCCCGACCACCAACACTTTAGTGGTTTTTTTTAATTAATCTGTTCTTTTAAAAATAGCTATAGTTTTAAACATGCCTTTTTTGCGGCTCTGCATATATATTAAAACATGGGGTCTATTCCACATTACACAAATAATCCAGTTTCAAACTGGATTATTTGCTATGGCATCCTGGGATTTGTAGTTTTACTATGCCTTTAACCTTCCCTGCCAAAGCGTGCTGATGCCTGGCGAAACTATTTGCCATGGTTCCTTCCTATAGAATCCTGGGATTTGTAGTTTTACTATGCCTTGTAGCCTTCTCTGCCAAAGCGTGCTGGTGCCTGGCCAAACTATTTGCCATGGCTCCTTCCTATGGATTCCTGGGATTTGTAGTTTTGCAAGGTCTTTAGCCTTCTCTGCCAAAGAGTGCTGGTGCCTTGCCAAACTACATATCCCATGGTTCCATCGGAAAGAGCCATGGAAAATAATCCAGCTTCAAACTGGATTATTTGTGTAGTGTGGATGCACCCAGCTTCGTATGAAATGACAAATGTCTCCACCAACTTGTTCAACAGTCTAAAGTTTTCTAAGGTTTGAATGTTAAAATTTTAAGTTAAGTTCCTGAGTTCATGTTACAAGGTATCTTTTTTATCTCTGAGTTTAGAAAATCGCCTCAAGTCGGTCTTGAGTTTGCATTCTAGACTTGGACCTGGGTTCAAATTCTGAACAGTTGGGGATTCACACCTTGGGAGAGTCACTTTCCCCCCTCCCCAATTTTTTTTTTTCCCTGAGCCTTTTTCAGCCCCTCTGAAAATCCACAAGGTCGCTTTGAGGATGGCAGTGGCCTCAAGAAAAAGAAAATACTGTCCTGAGAATAGGTTAGGACAGTGATGGCGAACCTATGACACGCGTGTCAGCACTGACACGCGTAGCCATTTGTGCTGACACGCGGCCATAGGCCTCCTCCCCCCCGTGCCCCCGCCCGCAACCTCACCACCCTCCCTAAAGTGGGGATCCGGGCTTCAAAGCCTCACTTTAGGGAGGGGGGAGAAAAGTGGCAGGTGGGGCTATGAAGCCCCATCACCACTTTAGGGAGTGTGGGAGGGTGGAGGAAAGTGGCGGGCGGGGACAATTGTACATTTTGATTACTCAGTTGTCACATGAGTTGTGACAACTCATTAATTATTAATATACAATTAATAATATTGTTGATTAAACAATAAATATTATTGTGAAATAATGTGTTTTTTTCCTCAAAGTGACACACCACCCGAGTTATCCTCAGTTTTTTGGCGATGTTTGACACACCGAGTTCAAAAGGTTGCCCATCACTGGGTTAGGAATACCTACTTTATTAGTCTGGAATAGACTACAGCAAGTCTTCTAAGCCAGAGTTTTCAGCAGTTGTTCCAAATCCACAGTTCTCCAGACCTTTTTTGGAAGAAGATTTTTCCACACCCTGTAACCTCTAATATTCTGTAGGTTGAGATTTTTTTTTTTTGGGTTTAGGGTTCTGAGGGCATGTTTTTTAAAATTATATTTAAGGCATTTTTTAAAATTACTTCTCAGCTCAGCAGGGCCATCACAGTGATGTACAATGGGTGAAAACACTGAAATACATGAATAACAATATTTTGGAAAGAGACTAAACTCCTTCATGAAACCACCAAGGATCAATTTACCCAGTTGCCAGTTATTTTCTATTTCATCTTTTTAAATCACTTATATCCCACCTTTTCCCTCAAATGTTTGAGTCAATGCAATTTATAGAAGTTAAAATAAGGGAAGAGAAAAGAGTGTTGTTGTTGTGTGCTTTCAGGTCATTTCTGACTTATGGCAACCCTTATCACCCAAGGAGACCTTCTGCTGTGCTTTCTGCAACCGGACTTGTTTATCTCATATTGGCCTTTTTAGTCATCAGCGTGCTTGCAGAAAGTGCGGGATGAGTCCTTCCTGAATCTTTGTTTGTAAAGAAAAGCCAGAGATCCACTGGGTTTTCTGAGGCTGAGAGTGTGTGACTTGCCCAAGGTCACCCAATGGTTTTCATGGCCAAGCAGGGATTTGAACCCTCCAATATCCAAACCACTACCCCATGCTGGCTCCATTACCAAAGGATAAGTACAAATGTACAAAAAGAAAAAGCACCCTGTTAAAATGCAATGAAACTTTAGAATTACAGTTGTCCCTTCTTATTCCCTGGGGTTTGGTTCCAGCAGCTCCCGTAGATACCAAAATCCGTGAATACTCAAGTCCCGTTACATGCAATGGCATAGCAAAATGGTGTCCCTTGTATAAGATGGCAAAATCAAGGTTTGCTTTTTGGATTTATATTTTTTAAAGAATATTTTTAAACTGGATTTGGAACAATTTCATAGAATCATAGAATTGCAGAGTTGGAAGAGACCACGAGGGCCATCCAGTCCAACCCCCCTGCCACGCAGGAAATCTTGATCAAAGCATCCCCGACAGATGGCCATCCAGCCTCTGTTTAAAGACCTCCAAGGAAGGAGACCCCACCACGCTCCGAGGGAGTGTGTTCCACTGCCGAACAGCTCTTACTGTCAAAAAGTTCCTCCTCATGTTGAGGTGGAATCTCTGTTCCTGGAGCTTGCACCCATTGCTCCGTGTTCCAGTCTCTGGAGCAGCAGAAAACAAGCTTGCTCCATCCTCAGCGTGACATCCCTTCATATACTTAAACAGGGCTATCATATCGCCTCTTAACCGTCTTTTTTCCAGGCTAAACATACCCAGCTCCCTAAGTCTCTCCTCATAAGGCATGGTTTCCAGACCTTTCACCATTTTAGTCGCCCTTCTCTGGACACGCTCCAATTTGTCAATATCCTTTTTTAATTGTGGTGCCCAGAACTGGACACACTATTCTGGGTGAGGTCTGACCAAGGCAGAATAGAGTGGCACTATGACTTCCCTTGATCTAGACAATTTGCTGAACAACTGCTGAAAACTCTGGCTTAGAAGACTTGCTGTAGTCTATTTCCGACTAATAAAGTAGGTATTCCTATCCTGTTCTCAGGACAGCTGTGAATACTTAAAAATCCGTGGATACCAAATCCGTGGATATGGAGGGACAACTGTAAACACGTCCAGGCAAAAGATAAAAGTCAACAGAACAGCAGCTCTAATAAAAGTCATTTAAGTCAGTAACTAAAAGGCTTCTGAGATGGAAAAGTTTTCAGCTGCTGAGAGAAGGAGATCTGTTCCAAAGGCTGGGAGCAGCCCCCAAGAAGGCCCTGTCCTGTCTCTCTATCAGACATGCCTCCGACAGGCTTGATAGGGCACTTCAGTCAATCACAGGCTCCTGGATGAGCCTACCTGTCTATAACAGTGGACCTGTTTGTGCCAATCTCTCTCAGGTGCCTGCTTAAAACTTCTCAAGGTCAATCTAGATATGACAACAGCGGTTCATGCATATTTTAGCAGTAGCACGAGGCAGCAGAAGTAATAGTGCTATTGTTGTGTGCTTTTAAGTCGTTTCCAAGAGCCTGTTTACACTGCAGAAATACAGCAGTTTGACACCACTGTATCCACCATAGTTCTATCCTAAGCAATCCTGATATTTGTAGTTTGGTGAGGCATCAGAGTTCTCTGAGATAAAAGGCTAAATACTTCACAAAACTACAGATATTAGGATTACATAGGATAGAACTATGGTGGATATAGTGGTGTCAACCTGCTGTATATCTGCAGTGTAGACAGGCCCCAGTTTATGGTGACCCTATCATGGGGGCTTTCTTGGCAAGACTTATTATCCACAGGAGGATTTGCCTTTGCTTCTCTCTAAGGCTGAGAGAGTGTGGCTTGCCTAGGGTCACCTGGTGTGTTTCCATAGCTGAGCATGGATTCGAACCCTGGTCTCCAGAATCATAGTCCAACACTCAAACCACTACACCACACTGGCTCTCTCAAAGTAGTGTTAGGAGAGACCAAATTTGAGTGTGTGCGCGGGGCTGTCATTAGGAAAATAGTGTTGGGTTAAAGGTGAGGACTCTCCCTGAGCGGTATTTGCAAAAGTCTGAGGAAAGCAGGGATGCCTAAATACACCTCTGTTTTCTCACATCATTGGACCGTTTGCTTCTGGAAAAAAAAAGTGAGAATTGCATGGCCAGTGTATTCTCACAACTTGTTTTCTGTTGTAGTCAAGTTTTCACACTGCATTCTAAGGGCCAGTCCCAAGCAAAGTTAGAACTATTTAAGGGTTAGAGGGTTGGACTGGATCGAGGAGACCCTGATTCAAATCTCCACTTGACCATGATGCCTACCAATCACACTCAGCCTGGCCTACCTTATAGGGTTGTTGAGAAGGATGAGCATAGAAAGGAGGACCACATGGGCCTCCTTGAGATCCTTTGAAGACAGGAGAGATATTAATGCAACAAATAAAGAAAATATTTGTATCTGCTTGTAGCTCTGCTGTCCTGAAGTCTGTTCACTCCTTTTGAGCCTCATTTTTTTTAAATCATGTCTCATTTTCCTGGTATAGTGAAAATATCCCAGCGCTTGCATTTCCAGAAATATTATGCTTCCTTCTCCAAGAACTGAGGTCCTTAATGAAGGAGAACCTACTGTGTTTGCACAACTGTATACAGTATATGTAGGACTGCCAACATTTCAAGTTTTCTATACGGCTGTGCAGCTAATGGCAACTTGATTGGTGGCCATTAGCAGGTGATCATGTTTATTTCCAGGCTGTGAAAAGCTTTGCCTGCTAATTCCTGTAGATCAAGTGGCTGTGAAGAGCAGATGAAGCACCTGTAAAAAGCTGGTTGAAAAGTTGGCTATCTTACATACAGTATATACCTCTAAGCAATGAACCAGTAAATTGAGGCAGTGTGCTGAATTGAAAGGGACAATAACCATAGATTAGGCTATAAAACAGCCAGCCTTGGGGATCATGAAATAGCCTAATGTAGTTTCCATTGAAAATAAAAAGAATAAGCTAAATTGTGAATAAAAAAGTATTTCTAATAAGGAAGAGTACCGTAAAGCAGTGGCAGAACCAGTGTGGTATAGAAGTTTGAGTGACGGACTACTACACTGGAGACCAGGGTTCAAATCCTCACTCGGCCATGGAAACCTACTGGGTTACCTTGGGCAAGTCACACTCTCTCAGCCTCAGAGGAAGGCAAGGGCAAACCCCTTCTGAACAAATTCTGCCAAGAAAAGTCAGACACAAAAAGCAGTGGTAGGGAAAGGGGATATTGTTGAGGAGCTGCTATTGTATCAGCTTGGTGTAAATATCCACCGGTAGAGTTAACATCTTTTCCACCCTATATTGGATAGCAACATAGTGCAGCAAATGCACACTGCAGGCCAATGTGCATTGTGTCATCATGTGGAGTACGCAATGTACATTTGCATATTCTTCTCTGAACATTAAAGCACTGCTGCATACCCAACAATTTTTTTTATTTAGTTATTTATACCCCGCTCTTTAGCCACAAGGCTATCAGAGCGGCTTACAAATTGTTTTTAAGCAATAGCTATTTACACATCTACACTGCATTAAACAGTTTCCAATGTGTGTTAGCTAATTGCCCCCGCAAGCTGGGTACTCATTTTACCGACCTACGAAAGGATGGAAGGCTGAGTGAACCTTGGAGCCCGCTGGAATCGAACTTGCAACATGGTGACTTGCCGTACTGGCATACAGATGCCACTTCCGCTACATCAGCAGGATACAACTGTTGTGTTTTGTCCTCAAAACCCCACTCCACATGGGTAGTGCAACTTACGCCTGCATAAGACACTAACATCATCTGGCCTTTGAGTTGTGATTAATACCAAGAAGGATGCATCCTTCTATAGTTGTGCAGAAGAGGGAATTTTAGCAAGGACTTGCCGTCAAGTTGATTTTGACTTATGGTGACCCTATGAATGAGAGACCTCCAAGCCACCCAATTTCAACAGCCCTGCTCAGGCCTTTCAGACTCAAGGACATGGCTTTCTTGATTGGGTCTTTCCATCTGGAACAGGGTCTTCCTCTTTTTCTGCTTACCAAGCATTATTGTCTTTTCTACTGAGTCATATCTTCTTGTGATATGGCCAAAGTACAACAGCCTCAGTTTAATCATCTTGGTTTCTAGAGAGAATTCAGGTCTGATTTGCTCTAGGACCCACTGACTGGTATTTTTTATCAGTAACTCTTCTCCAGCACCACATTTCAAATGAGTTGATTTCCTTTCCACTCCTGGACAAATAAGATGCATCAGATTGCAGGCTTGTGTCTGATCACCCTACAAAAAAGTTCATCTCATGTCAGAAGGTAATGAGGTACAAACTTTCCCATGAGAAAACCTATCAACCAGGTGCCAACCTGTAACGGGTCACAGAGCACTTGGTGCTTTCTTGCATGATTTTCTGTAGCGGATGGCAGGAAAGCTTCTTTTCTGGATGTGGGTTAATACTTAACCATCCTTTGGTTCACATAAAAGCGTTATGAAACCCTTTCTCCGTGCACACATGCTCTAGTTCCAAAGTGTCACGGTCCAGTTTTAAAACTTGCCTTTTTTTTCCCCCTTCTGGATCCATGAGCCAACGGTATTCTCATCATTTGTCAGACTGAGTGAGAAGAATCCACCCCGCTGTTTTTATTAAACACATTTGCAAGAATGGAATGAGACCGCTTTCTTTCACTCAGCCTCACAGTGTGAATGTAAAGATGCTTAAGAGGTGTACTAAGGAGTTTTTTAAAAAAACTATTAAAGGAATATAACAGAACATAACATTCAGTCGGTGATCATGGGGAATGCAATGCATATTATAATCTGAAGTAGATTAAATCTCAGAAAGTGGTAGTTTAGTCATGTGAGGATGTGTCCAGTGATTGTGTGACATTACAAGAAGTTCCAGTGGTTCTTCGGCAGATGTAACAAATGTGAATATTCATTAATATAATCAGTAAAAACTATCCAGTCTTCCAAAAATGTAGTAGTGGTTGTGTCCTTTAGTTACCTGTATATTATAGGAAAGCTTCTCTAATAACCACACGTTCCATATTCTGGCCCACCAATTCTGTAAGGTTAGCTCCCCTGATTTCCAGCATTGAGCTATTTCCATCCTGGCTGCCATAATGAAGAAGGTTAATAATTTTTTTAATGTTTCATTTGTCAGTTCTGGCCAATAAAAATAGACAGTAATAAATGGGCTGGGCAGGAGTTTATTTTTTGTTGCATGATCACACATTCTATACACCTACAGCAATGGACAGTACGCATGAAATATTTGGCAATCTGATTTGGACATTGAGGATTTGGATGCTTCTTGGTCCCACCTCTGGACCTCTTGGTCAACTGTCATGAAAGAAGATTTCCTTAAAATGGTACACAAATGGTACCTTACACCAGTACAGCTATTACAAATGGTTAAGACTGTAAACTCCAAGGTGCTGGGAGGTTGCTCAGCTTCATGTTCATATATGCATATGTGGCTAAAATGTCCCAAAGTTAAACATTTTTGGTGTGAGGTGTTACATCAAGCACCCTTGATTATTAAGGAGCTTTCCCCCCAAAAAAATATTTATTTGTATCAAAGTAGTCTGATATACATACATGTATATATATACCATCATCATTTTCTGACAAGATTGAAACAACATAGGATTATTAAGGAGCTTTTAAACTGCCATGGGAGAACTTCTAAATGTTCCCTTCCTACAAAATACAAGCATTCCTGGAATGTATAGATTCCTTATTCTAATACACACCCTAATGTCCAGGGGAAAATATACTGACTGTGCAAAGTTCTGTTTGAGGAACAGGCTGTTTTGCAATAGCATAGAAACCTCTTCAGACTTTATATATTTTTCTTGATCAAAGATATCCTCTCCTTTAAAAATATTGACCTTATAACTGTATTTGTAATTATAAATGTATAATTGCCATTCTCTGTTCTAGATGTTCCACCAACCTCAGGATGAAATGTTTGCACCTGCGTATTGCTGGCTGCCTTTCAAAGATGGCTTGTCTCTGGTGATATACAGCAAATGGAGTGTTGAGGTCATTTTAGGATGCATTCACAGTTCATGTAGGGCAGGGGTGGGGAAAGAAGGCCGCTGGCCACATGCGTCCCCTGGACCTCAGTTCTGTGGACTCGAAGCTTTTTACCAGTCCCCCAAAGCCCCTCCCCATCAGTTCTTTTAAATTCATCATGATTTTTTGGGATTTTTTAAAACCTGAAAACAGTGCAGAAAACTCTCCACAAATGTGCAAATACGCCCTCACCCCCCATACCTCAATTTTTCATACAATCATAGAAACTTAGGGGTTGTCTAAATGGCGAAAATACTCCTCATAGAATTCAAGGCGAATACGACTTGTCTAAATGTCATCTTGCATCAATCCACCATATTGGGAAGGAGCGGGGCCAAATCCAACAAAAACTCAGATGGAAACGCCTTGACAGCTTTTCCCAAAGTTTTTAAAAAGCTCCGCGGGGAATGCATATTCCTGCTCTTCTGGTAAGAGCACAAGTGGAAAGCTGATTGGTCGGATGTGTGCAGGGGGCGAAGCTTGCATATTGGATTTTCACCGTAGCAATCATGCACTGAGGTGACAAAATAGCCTTCCCCCCCCACAAATCATTTAGGTGGAATATTGCACTTTCGGACCTTATATACGCTTATTTTTTTTAAAAAAAATACTGTTCAGTGGTGGCAACTGGTGAGAATAAAAACATGAGGAATTCACTCATGCCCACCATCCTAATTTGCAGGCATGCCCATTGGAACAGGAAGAGCAGATAGCTTCACAAGCCTGTGATCTTGCAAAAAACCGTTAAGACAAATCAAAGCTGCTTCAAATTAGCATTAGTGCGCATCAATCTACAGTTTCCCCCCTCATATAGACAAGCCCCTAGAGTTGGAAAGAACTGCAAGAGCCATCCTGTCCAATCCCCTGCTGTGCAGGCACACACAACTACATTCCTCCCAAAAGATGCCTATCTGACCTCTGTTTAAAGACCCCCATAGAAGGAGACTCCACCACCCTCCAAGGCACTGTGTTCCACAGTCAAACAGCTCCCCCCCCCCAATATCAACAAGGGATGCATTCCTGGACTTACTGTTTATAAGTGAACCCACGGATAATAGCAAACCCTATTAAAATAAAGGTCTTTTGTTACAAACATAACATAGAGTTGCACTGGAAGACCTAGCAATTCCTAGAGAGGACACCTCTCTAGGCATTTTCCAGCATGACTGTATGGAATGTGCTCCTTTTTTTAAAAAAAGCCATGTATAACTGAAATACCGAGTATTGGTTCTGTGAATACGGGGGATGACCAGTATTTAGGTGGAATCCCTTTTCTCCTAATTTGACTCCACTGGCTTGTGTCCTACTCTCTGGAGCAGCAGAAAAGAAGCTCACTTGGTCTTCTACGTCAGTGGTTTTGAATCTTTGGTCCTCTAGATGTGGTAGACATCATTTCCTAGAATCTCTGGCAATTGGCTAAGCTGGCTGGGACTTCTGAAAATTGAAGTCCAAAACATTGGGGGGGGGGCTAAAGTTTGAAAAGCACTATTTTACATGATGTCCCTTCATATATTTAAATACGGTATAGCTACCGTATAACTTCTGAAGTCTTCTCCAAGCTAAACATACCCAGCTCCCTCAATCATTCCTCATAAGGCTTGGTTTCTAGACCTTTGATCATCTTGGTTGCCCTTCTTGGGACATGTTCCAGGTTGTTAAGATCCTTGAACTGTGGTGCCAAGAACTGGACACAGTATTCCACAAAACAGAATAGACGAGCACTATTATTTCCCTTGATCTGAAGACTGCTACTTTTGATATTTTCTAGAATTGCAGTGCATTTTTTGGCTGCTGCATCACACTGTTGCCTGACTTTTTTTATAGTCCATCTCAAAATGGTGACAGGAAGAGATGCAACTTCATAGTTGCCATTTTGAGAGGGAGACTGAAGGAAAATGGCAATACTTTGATTTACTGGAGGAATTCAGCCTGTTGCAGGATCTGGAGTGGTGACTGGAATTTGCCCTTGGCCCTTGTGCAGTGACCCACACTAATGTAAGGTGATGACTAGACACAACACACTCTGGGCCTGTCTAAACAGTAAGAGTCGGGTGAAAATTATGCAGCCCTTCAGATGTGGTTGGACTAAAAGTCCCAGGAAGTCCCAGCTAGCATAGCCTATGGTGAGGGATGATGGGGTAACCAGTCCAAAAATATCTGAAGGGCTACATGATTCCCATTCCTGATCTATGAGCATATTGCAGGTTGCTGTATGGCCGTCTCCCCCCACCCCCGATGTCTTCCAGATGTGTTGAACTAAAACTCCTCCAATCTAAGCCAGGGGCTGGGATCATGCAGACCTCCAGATGGTAAGATTGCAGCTGCCAGCATTCCTCATCATTAGCTGTATTGGATAGGGGTGGTGGAGCTTGCAGTTCAACAACATCTGGAGGCCTACATCATTGCCACCCCCGTTTAAACCATGAGTTTAAACTGGTTGTCCTCCAGGTATTGTTGGATTTCAACTCCCATTAGACCCACCAAGCATGACAAATGGTTATGGATGATGGGAGATGTAGTCCAACAACATCCCAAGGGCTCTAGGCTCTATACACCTGCTTTAAACAATTTAGTGGGTTTAGCTCACTTTCTCCTGAGAAGAACATGTGAGGTGGATGGAGCATGGTGTTGTCCCACACTATCTAAATAGCTGTATGTCTGGGTAGATGTTTAGGCCCAGATCACCATAGTCCAATACTCAGTTCCAAGTGCAAAAGTAGTTTCAGCTTTATTAACTTGGGGGGGGGGACAAAAGAGGATAGAGTCTTTCCCTTCCCAGGATGCTCAGGCAAAAGCAAAGAGCTGCAGCCTCTCCAAGCTTGTGTGTTCTTCTTCATTCATAATTTTTGCCAACTTGACCACGCTCAGATGTTGCTTAGCCACATGTGTCTCCGTTTTCATCTGGGAAATGTTGGGGATTATGCCCACACCAATTTCAAAAACCCTTTATTTGCCCCCAAATTATTCTCTCGTACCTCTTAGGGGTCATCACAGCCATGAAGTGGTGGCGGCGGAAGACAGCTGGCATGCTATAGTGGTTCCAGTGTTGGACCTGTACTCTGCGAGACCATGGTTTGAATTCCCCTCTCAGTCATGGAAACCCAGCGGGTGCTACTCTCTCAGCCTCAGAGGAAGGCAACAGCAAACCTCATACAACAACCAGAAGTGAATTGGAAGTTAGGTCTTGCCTGGGCTTAAAATGGCCCAGCCCCTTCTTAAATGTGGCTATACAGGGGCACATCCCCTATTTGTTAAGATGGGAGAGGGTTATGAGGGATTTTGGGGGCAGGGGAATGCTGCAGAGCCCCCAGGGCCTAAAAACAGCTTTTTAGCCTTTAGGCTACAATTTCCCCACTTCCGATGTATCCCGTTATTTTATTTTTAAAACCTACATTCCTCATCAGTGCCTTTAAATAACATGTTAGGAACATGTTCAAATAACAAGTTAGGAACATGTTCAAATAACATGTTAGGAACAAGAACCTTACCTGCAAAATATTACTTTTGGGGGTGGGAGTGGAACAAGGGTGAAAATGTCCTCTCCCCTATACATTTTTTTCACATTAACACTACTGTGTTAATTAGCATTAGGAACATAAGGTATGTGTAACTCCAGAACACTGCTTTGTTTTATTTATTTTTTTAATTTTTAAGGCTTTAAAAAACCTGATAAGTTAAAAAAATAGCCAAATAATAACTCACAAAATAACTAATAACAAAATAACTAATAGTTATAACATTTGAAAAGTAACCACTAAGATCAACACATTTGTTTTTAAAACAGTGGCTGGACTGTTAAGAAGTATGTTTCTGGTCATGACTTCTTTAGCAGAAAATTGGGGACCAGAAGCAGAAATCACATGGAAAGAATAGGAATAGTTTCCTACATCACAAAAATGAAGAGCAGTTCAACCTATTCCTTGGAGGTCTTTAAACAGAGGCTGGATGGCCATCTGTCGGGGATGCTTTGATCGTGATTTCCTGCGTGGCAGGGGGTTGGACTGGATGGCCCTCGTGGTTTCTTCCAACTCTGCAATTCTATGATTCTATGATTCTATTTCAGCCATTTTTTAAAAAAATTCAGGAGTAAAGATATGTGTACATGAAATGAAATAACCTGGTCAGATGAGCCTTGGCAAGTAAATAAAACATTTTATATCTTCTCAAGACCAGTTGAATTATTCTTCCAAAATACATCCAGGTATGCTTTTTTCTTTCTTTCACCAGCCTCTACTTTTCTAATTATTTCTTTTTTTGGTGGCAGTACCCTAAAGGACCAGATCCCATCTGATCTTGGAAGCTAAGCAGGCCAGCCCTGGTTAATACTTGGATGGAGACTGACAGTGAATACTAGGTGCTGTAGGCTCTATTACAGAGGAAGAAAGAAAACCTTATTAAATTCATTGGGTTGCCATAAATCAACAAGTGACTTAAAGGTGTGTGTGCACACACACACACTTTTATAGATCTATGGTTCTTTAGCATAATGGTGGGAGCTAGTGAAGCAGATTTATCTGCTCTCCTTTTTCCTAGTTCTTTTGTTATTCATGCGTGCTCAGTAAGAAATTCTGGAGCTAGCTGACCATAGTAGACAAGCACACATTGTTGAATCAACTAGAACCAAATCCCACCCTTTCCCAGCTCAACCTTTATTGCATTGTTTACTGTAGACAGTGTGCTGTGACCCAACACAACATATCTGTATTTCTCCCACCCTCCTCCCAATGTTGATGCTGCTTAAAAACCTTCAGCTAGAAAGTGGATGAGGAGGAAATTGGGACTGGGTGGCCATAAAAAGGAACTTCTTTGTCAGAGGCTTTGTTAATGCCCGTTTCTAATTTTTTTTATTTTTAAAATTATTTGTTATTATGATATTTTATTGGGTTACCTCAATTTCCTATACAAAAAATCAATGTAATGGATATCAATACCATATATAACATCTATAGCAATAAAAGATATATTTTTAGTAATATATAAAAATATATAACTCTATAAAATTATTTTCTTCTTGCATTTTTTTGATTCCAATAACCTCTAATGATTATCTCATTCTTTTTTTTCGTTGTATATTTCTCGTACTTCCAACCTAGTTTGGTTGAACTCTCTTACTTTCTAATTCAATTGATTTTTTGTTATTGTTAAGTCTCTTTGTTCCTTATACTCTCTAATGTTAAGTTCAATTTACATATTTTCAGGCATTGCACTATATCCACCTTCCAATTTGTTTAAACTTAAATTTAATCTTCTATATTATACAAATTCATCCATATCTTTTTCCAATTTTTTGTTAATCGGTTTCCATTCATCTGCTACTTGGTTTATCGATCTGTCATTTACTAAAATGCTGTTAATGTGTCTAAGTCCATCATGTCTTACAGACATTATCAGACTAGTGTCTAAAAATGCTGTAATTCCACAAATGAGAAAAGCGGAAACATAGTATCATCACATGTCGCTGTAATCTTGCGAAAGAACTGCCACGAAATTATCGCACAACCACCACGAACACTTTAAGAATGGCAGTTTACTTCTGTGATTTAACATGTGCGAGATTTTGGCGGTTCACGTGAGAAGACACGAGCGTGCTTAAAAACAGCAAAACGCCCTTAATTTACAAACTAAATGAACAAACACTTAAATAAACCTAAAAATTTGGAAACAAATCGGGAGAGTTCATAAAAAGAGCGTTCTGTGCATAGTTTTCACGTTGCCACTTAGACGTTTTCTTGCTGATAGTGGGAACAGGGCAAGGAATACCGCCCATTCACGCTGTAATTTTGTGATTACAGCAGGATGTGTTTCATGGAATCCTAGAAGAGTTGGAAGAGACCGCAAGGGACATCTAGTCCAACCCCCTGCCCTGCAGGGATACACAATCAAAGCACCCCGGACAGATGGCCATCCAGCCTCTGTTTAAAGACCTCCAAAGAAGAAGACCCTTTTGCACACTCTTCAATACCGCCCCCCCCCCAAAAAAGCAATATTGAAAGCTATTCACGGCTTCTCCCATTAACAGAAAGTCACACCTTATTCACAGCTGGAGCACAGACTGAATACGCAAGAGAGAACGTCATGTGATAGCGAGGTCTGTTTGCGCTTTTGTGATGTTGTTATTGTGCAATTTTTGCCGCATCTGATAAAGTCCTTAGTTTCAATAATCAGTCTTCTACTGTCAGAATCTCCTTCCATTTTTTAGCATAGAGCATCCTGGCTGCTGTTGCCATTCACAGTGATATTTTCCAGTGCTTTCTCTCAATCCGTTTATCTGTGTGATTGGACATGTTGAGTGGGTAGAATTCCAGTTTCATTGGAAATTTAATTTACGGTAATGGCCTGTTTTTAAAAAGGGATGCATACGCCTTTGTTTCTACCCCTCCCCTCACACTTCAAATCCTATTTTGGGGGAGATTCGGCTATCATGAGGCGATTCCCCACCTCCGTCACCATTATTCACGCAGTAAAATAGCCTTAAAAGTCCACCCATGCTCCAGGTTTGAGAAAGATGGCAAGTTGCCTCATCTTAGCTCTCTTTCCTCCCTTGCCACCAGCTTTTGTGAATCAGCCTTCAGTTTGCCCCCCTTAATATGGGAGATATTTGAGGTCATGATACCCAGAGGCTGGTCTTAAATACAACTGCAAGAAATAGCACGGTGTATGTGTGTGTGTGGGCACAGCCGAGTGTGGGAAGAGAAACCCGGATGGCCTGCTGACACTTTATGCCTCATGGCTCTCTGAAGAGGAAGAACAACAGATCGAAACTGTTGCCTGTAAAAGGCAGTTGCTCTCTTGTGCCAGCTCCCCGCCCTTCTTGTGGCATGTGGAGGAATGAGGCGTTAGTGGGGTGTGTGGGTTTTGTGTTTTGTGCTTTGTGCTGGCGACGCGTGGCCTGGAGCCGCCCCACGGGAGAGTGCTGGTTGATGGCCTCCTTTGGCTAAATTTGGCTAGCTTAATTGAGCGAGCCAAAGGAGCATGACTTCCTCCTCCGTCTTCTTCAGCCAGCCTCTTGTTGCTAATCCTGTAAGGTCTACCTTTTAAAATTAAATCTTCATTTTAAAGTTCTCCCAGAGGATTCTTTGCTATTTATTCTGTGGCAGCAAGTTGATGGAAACAGCAGCAAAACAGTGGCTTGGGAGGGGGAACAACCCAGCCACATGGGTGGCATTCTGGCCACAGTTGCTCCTTGTAGTTTGACTTCTGTGGCCCAACGTCCCTGTCTCTTTCCTTCCTGTCCTCCTTTGAGGAAAAAAATGACCCAGGAGAAGACAATTGAGGAGAAATGACACCTGTTTGTGGGACTGCAAGTCCCAGCAGATGTCTCCCAGAAGGTGGATTTTTAACAATGGTGTAAGCCAGTGGCTCTTAATTTTTTCTTTACCAGGGACCCCCTTTAAATATCTTTTGTTGCTGTAGACCCCCAAGACTTAACTCAAGATGTAAAAACCTAACAACAACAACATAATTACACCATCCATGAAACCCTCCCTAAGAGGCACTGGACAGGAAAGAAAGAATTTTCTTCTGCTTCTTCCAGCAAGTTTGGCTGCAGCATATAGAATCATAGAAGATTGAATGGCAATGTGCAGGCCAAGCCAGCCAACCAGACTTTGCTGTAGCTCCTGTCACATGGCCAATCCATGTAGGGAGGAGGTGGGCCAAGCAGCCTTCAAGCCTTCATGGACCCCCTGTGAGGACATTGTGGCCCCCTGGAGGTCCCTAGACCCCAGGTTAAGAATCACTGGTATAAGCAATTGCTCTAAGTCTGCCACCGGTCGAATGCTTTGAAATGACAGCATTACAGTTGGCGCTCTGTCTGTATCCATGGATTTGCCATTCACAGATTCCATCATCCACGGCTTGAAAATATTTTTAAAAGTACAGTAAATAGTGTAAATTCCAAGAAGCAAACCTTGATTTTGCCATTTTATACAAGGGATACCATTTTACTATTGCCATTGTATATAATGGGACTTGAGCATCCACAGATTTTGGTATTCATGGTGTGTGTGTGTCCCAGAATCAAAACCCAGTGGGTATCAAGGGCCCCATGTATTTCTGTGCTGATATGGAGAAATTGACATTAGAACATGGTTTTCTTTTTTAACTCTTCATAATAATGCTTTATTTCTCCCTCCCTCAGGAAGGATTTGATTCAGAGAGAGATGGTACCTTTCAGCAGCATAAGGGAGTGAAAGGCGGTCTCTGCCCGAGGAGCTTACAGTTTAAATGCTGACGTCGACAGATTCAATGGAGGACAGATACAAGTAAATGCAGATTGGTTTCTTTAGAGAAAAACCAGGATATAAAGGCAAGAGGCAATAACTCATGTCTCTTCTCTTTCCCAGTTTATCCTCACAACTCCTCTGTGAGGTAGGTTTTGTTTAAGATGGGATATGTAGACTATGGAATTGCCATGAAAGCCTCATAGGAAAAGGGTGGGTTGTCAGTGGGTGGTTTAAAGAAGAAAGAAAGAATATCAAAGATATGTTCCACTCTGGGAAAGTTTTCTGGCATGAGGGAAACTACTCTGCAAAGAATTCTGTGGCTGTGGCTGTTGACACACTGGAGAAATAATCTAGTTTGACACTGCTTTAACTGCCATGGTTCAATGCTATCGAATTCTGGGATTTGTAGTTTTGTGAGATATTTAGTCTCCTCTGTCAGAGAGCTGTGGTGCCACAACAAACTACAAATCCCAGGATTCCATAGGATGTAGCCATGATAGTTAACGCAGTGTCAAACTGCATTATTTCTGCAGTGTGTCAGCAGCCTTTAATGGGTAACCAGACTGACATTCAACAGGAGAAGTTAACCATATCATATCTCTGTACCAATAGGGCACCCGTTGAATGTTTTCCCATCACCCAGCTGTTAAAAGGACAGGAACTGTGTTTTTGGAGTGGGTGGCTCAGGGCTTGTCTATATGGTGAAAATAATCCAAATGGCAATTGCATGGAAGACGATCTGTAGAAACTGACATTCACATTAATACGTGTCATTCAGAAGGGGGGCAGCCAAATCCACCTTAAACTCTGTGTGGGAAGCCTCCGGTGTTTCTCCCTCGTTAGGACTGTCACATTCGCATTGCTGTGACCAACAGTGTAATCTGATTGGCTGGACGAGTAGTGGATGGGGCTAGCAAACAGGAAAAGCGCCTCCTGCCGCCATGTTGGATTTTCGGCTAAGCGAGGATCTGTTAAGTCGATAAAATGGTGATCTTTTATGCTTCCCCCCCCCCTTTTTGTAAATAGGAAAAATCGCATGTGTGCGCAAACTGTTTAAATTTGGGCGGGGGCAGCAGCAGATTTAAAAGCATGAGTAAATCACTCATGGCCACCATCTTGTTGGCTAGCGGTCATGCAAAGCTTAGGGGAGCTCTTTTGACCATTAAGACAGGTTGTAGCACTGTGAATGGCTGCTTTTTCAGAGGCGTTTGTATCCCCCCCTCCTCGTATAGATGGGACCTCAGTATCAAGAGCACGTGCTTTGGGCTGGTAGTGAGACTCAGATGTTGTGGGACTACAAGCCCCAGCAGTCCTAGTTAGAATAGCCAACATCTGGAGGGCCATATGATTCCCACCTTGCTGTGCATGAAGAAGGCTCCAGGTTTAGTTCCAGGTATCTCACAGGAACATATTTTTGTACTGAGTCAGGTCATTGTGGTCTGTGGAACTTAGTACTGTCAGCTCTGATTGGCAGCAGTGTCTCTCAGGGTTGCCAGAATGAAAACTGGAGAGGGCTCATGTTCTTTTAATGGTTGTGTAGAAGAGGGGATTTCAGCAGGTGTTGCTTGATCAGCATCTCCTGCTGAAGTTCCTTCTTCTATCCAATAATTAAAGATACAGGAGCTCTCCAGTTTTCACTCTGGCAACCATACTACCTCGAGATCCCTGATATATTTCCTGATGGTCTCCCATCTAAGAACCTGTTTTGTTTCTGAATTCTGAGATTATTTGAATTTGCTATAATATGCTGCCAGTTGAAGGGAACATGTTCCAGAGCAGATGGCTAGATAGACCAGAGGAAACATGCAATATAAGGCAGCTTCTTTCATATATTACTGGAGGGGAAGAAGCCTTATCCCTCCAAGACCTGTTTTTGTGGCTCCTAGGACTTACTCTCCAACTGTCTCAATTTGTCAGGGAAAATCCCAATTAACCCTCTGTCTTCCCATTTTTTCCAGCTATTTTTAAAATGTCCTAGTTTCTCTCTCCTCCCCCACCACTTTCCCCCTTTTGTCCTCAGCTTACTTCAGTTGCTGCAAACCAAGTTCTAAAGTGTGAATGTAGTTTGCACACTGTTAACTCAGCAGAGGGTGAGACGAGAGGAGGGGCAGAAGCTTGTCCTTCCTAGCAGGCTCAGGCAAAGGCAAACTGCTGCACCTTCTCCTAGCTTGTCTGTTCTTTCTTTTGCCTTCTGGACCACACGCTGATGCTCCCTGGCCACACATGCCCTGGTTTTCTTCTGTGAAATGCTGGAGTGTATGCTAGGGTTCCCCAGGTCCAATTTTTCTAAACATTTCCCTCAAATGACCCATAAGAAGGATGGAGGGCAATTTTGCCATGTTTTTGCTCTTTCCACAGGGAATTTTATACCCAGGGGAGGCCTTTTTTCCTAACACGAATTACATCATAAATTGCCTTCTATTTTGCTTCCTGTTCTAAAAAAAGGCCTCCCTTCAAACTAAAATGGTCCAGGGGCGTGGAACATGGTGAAATTGTCCCCATCCCCCCCTAGAGCACATTTGCAGAAAAAATAATAATTTTGGGTGAGGAGGTTGCGGCAGCCCTCAAAGGTCTTGGCAGGGGCAATGTGGCCCCATAACCCCCAACAGTTGTCCACCTCTGATATATCCCTCCGCTAAAGGTTTATAAAGCAAACCATGGCAATGAATGAACTGGGGCTTTGTCCTTTTAAAATCACATTATAGCCCCACCCCCTGTATCTGTGGAACCAATATCCACAGTTTCTCTTATCTATGGCTGAAAAAAACAGGGACACATACCATAGAGTCATGTTGGAAAATGCCTAGAGAGACATCCTCTCTAGGAATCCCTAGGTCCTCCAATGCAACTCTATGGTGCATTTCTACAGCCCTTTATTTTAATAGGGTTTCCTGTTATCTGCAGTTTCAACAGTAAGTCCAGGAAAAGTATCCCCCGCAGATACGGGAGGCGACTTATGTCTTCATTCTCAAAATTTTACATCATTACCGCCTAACTCTACCTTTAAACATTATAGACATAATAAAATGATTGAAAATGTGTGTTTATAAAGAGCATCAGTTGTCTGAGCTTCCACCTTTCTCGGTGATGTCTGTTGGAATGGCAGTAATAAACAGCATCCAGTGGCAGTTACAGAATTCCCAGGGCCTGAGTGTGGAATTTAGAGGCAGATGCTGGAGGCAAGAAATTTAGTGGTCTTTTCCTCTAAATTAAGGCCACATGGCATCAAGGTGTCATGTCTGTAGATCCAGACATTTTCTCTTTTCCCAAGCATGATTGAGTCATGAGGTTTCTCAATTGGAAATAACAGTCATGTTGGAAAGACTACATTCTTCAGAATTAAAAGGTTCCTGCAATTTTTCTGCAAAATAATAATCATAATAACAAATTAATTAATAAATGTAATTGGGGGTTTATGGATTCTGAATTTTGTACGAAGAAAATTCTGCCTGAAAACATGGCTGTTCAGTTGCTTTTTTCAACTATTACTGTATATCATCCCATCAAAATGTCCCGATATGGTAGTAACAGTCTGCATTCATCCTGTCACCCTACTTTTGCAGCTGCTTTTAAAATGTCCCGGTTTCTCTTTCCTCCTACCACTTCCCCCCTTTGTCCTCAGCTGACTTCTTTCGCTGCAAATGGAGTTCAAAGTGCAAAAATAGTTTGTACTTGATTAACCTGTCAGGGAGGAGAGGAGAGAATGGAGCAGAATTTCACCCTTCTCAGCAGGCTCAGGCAAAAACACACTGCTGCAGCCACTGCTAGTTTGTCTGTTCTTCCTCATTGATAACTCTTGTCATCTTGCCCACACTCTATTGTTGTTTGGTCAGACATCCCAGTTTTCATCTATGAAATCATAGAATCATAGAATTATAGAGTTGGAAGAGACCGCAAGGGCCATCCAGTCCAATCCCCTGCCAAGCAGGAATATACAATCAAATCATTCCGGACAGATGGCCATCCAGCCTTTCTTTAAAAACCTCCAAAGAAGGAGACTCCACCACACTCCCAGGCAGCGCATTCCACTTCCGAACAGCTCTTACTGTCAAGAAGTTCTTCCTAATGTTTAGGTGGAATCTCTTTTCCTGTAGTTTGAACCCATTGCTCCATGTCCTAGTCTCTGGAGCAGCAGAAAACAAGCTTGCTCCATCCTCAGTATGACATCCCTTCAAATATTGAAACATGGCTATCATGTCCCCTCTCAACCTTCTCTTCTCCAGAGTGAACATGTCTAGTTTCCTAAGCCACTCCTCATAGGGCATGGCTTCCAGACTACCCACCCTCCTGGTCACCCTCCTCTGGACACAACCGTTGGAGGATATATTATATATGTATGAGATACTTCTATATTGATTCCATGTAGAGGTTGCTGGGCTGTATGTAATCAGTATGTAATTCCCATGGCTTACCTACCATCTGTACCTAATTGAGATGCCCTCGGGCTCTTTTCTTTGGGAACTGGATCTCCCACTCTTTATTATGCATCCTGCATATATTTTATATAATTCAAAATTCATATTGAGTTAATAACATTTTTAGGTCAACTCAGGTGTCACAAAATACTGTGCTAACTTTTGAGTCCTCCAGAACTCTTCTCAAGTAAGATGGTAAACAAAGGAAGTGGGAGATGGCAAAGGCCAATGTTTAAGCCATGGAGGCAGCCTCTGTTTTAAAATGGAAAATGGGAGTTGGATGCAGACATTCAAAATAGGCTCTGCCAGGTATTGAGATACTTTCCAATTTTATTTGGGATTCTCCCAAGGATTACAGGGCAGAAGAACAAAACATTGGCTGATCCTCCATATATATATTTTTGTTGTGTGCCTTCAAGTCCTTTCAGACTTATGGTGACCCTATCATAGGGTTTTCTTGGCACCTTTTGTTCAGAGGGGTTTTGCGTTTGCTTTCCTCTGAGGCTGAGAGAATGTGACTTGCCCAAGGTCATATAGATGTTAAACATCCCAGGGGACACAACTGATCCCCGGAGTACCCACAGGCCAACAGCTCAGAGGTAGAACAGAAATCCCCCAGCATCACATTCTTGAGTTCAGCCTTCCAAGAAGGACTGGAACCATTGTAGAACAATGCCCAAGTCCCTTCTCAGGCAGGTGGCCCAGAAGAATAACATGATCAATGGTACAGAAAGCAACTGAGGGGTCCAGCAGAACCAACAGTGGGGCTTATCTACACTGGGGATAAACATTTGCTTGAAATTCAAATTACTTTGGCCTGGAGCTGCAGCACATCAAATTCAGACCACTCAGGCCTGGATTTAAGTGCCACACCTTACCTGGCCAAAGACCGAATTTTGCATTGCTGGTCAATGGGCTTCTCTACACAATAATTCATTCGGATTTTTACCCTCAGTGAAGCTGCAGCTCCACCACTGCTGCTGGCCTGGGCTGGAAGAGCGACAGGGATCTGCCTTCCTGGTGCACAATCAATCACATGGCTGGGCGTTTGCCAGGGCTTTGCTTTTCTGGTGCAGAGTTGCTCTCTCTGAAGTCAAAGTGAGTGGCCAGTCCTGCAAGGGTGTCCGCTCATTCTGACCTTAGAGCGATTTTGAGCTGAGAAAGCAGAGTCCTGGTGCATAGTCGCTCTCTATGAGGTCAGAACAAATGGTCAACCTTGCAATGGCAGGGCTGGCCACTCTTTCTGACCTCAAGAGAGAGTGACTAGCACCAGGGCTCTGCCTTCGGAATGAGGAAGTGGTGCTGAGGAGGGGGAAATGGTGGCACCTTAGGCAGCATTTGTCCCTCCACCCCACCCCAAGGGCTTTTTTGGTTATGTTGGTAGCAAAAGGAAGAACAAGGAAATGGTAGGGCCGCTGCGGGGAGATGGGGAAAGGCTAACAGGGGACAGAGAAAAGGCAGAGCTACTTAACACCTTCTTTGTGTCAGTCTTCTCCTAAAAGAGGGAACAGTGATCAACCTGGGGAAGATGGAGCAGATGATGGAGTAGGGGAAAAGCAGCACAGAATTGGTAAAGCGGTAGTTCAGGAATACATGGCCAGAATAAATGAGTTCAAGTCTCCAGGGCCAGATGAACTTCATCCAAGGGTACTAAAAGAACTGGCAGAAGTAACCTCAGGACCACTGTCAATAATTTTTGAAAATTCCTGGAGAACAGGAGAGGTCCCAGCAGACTGGAAGAGGGCAAATGTTGTTCCCATCTTTAAAGGGGTGGGGGGGAAGAAGACCCAAATAATTATCACCCAGTCAACCTGACATCAATACAGGGCCAGTTTAAGGCACTGGTGGCATCAGCACCCGCAGGAGGCCCCATCATTGTGGGGGGCCCAGTACTAACCCTCCTCCTGCAAAAACATTATTAGTAATAATCTGAATATCCTGTACTGTGAATAGCTTAGGTTGAGTTAGGTTACACTGACCTGAGATAAACATATGCCCCCCCCCAAAATAAAGCATTGCAGGGCCCCCCAAAATTCCTTAAACCAGTCCTGCATCAATACTAGGAAAGATTCTAGAGCAGATCATTAAACAGACTGTAAGCACTTAGAAAGGAATGCCGTGATCACTAAAAGTCAACATGGATTTCTCAAAAACAAGTCAGACTAATTTTACCTCTTTTTTTGATAGAGTTACAAACTTGATAGATGAAGGGAATGCTGTGGATATAGTGTTTCTTGATTTCAGTAAGGCTTTTGACAAGGTCCCCCATGATATTCTTGCAAAAAAGTCAGTAACGTGTCCTAGACAAAGCAACTGTTAGGTGGATTTGTAATGGGTTAACTGACCAAACCCAAAGGGTAGTCACCAATGGCTCCTCTTCATCCTGGAGAGAAGTGACTAGTGGAGTGCCACACAGTTCTGTTCTGGGCCCTATGCTATTCAACATCTTTATCAATGACTTCGATGAGGGAATAGAGGGTATGCTTATCAAGTTTGCAGATGATACCAAATTAGGAGGGGTAGCTAATACCCCAGAGGACAGGATCAGAATCCAAAATGACCTCAACAGATTAGTAAACTGGGCCAATATGAACAAAATGAATTTCAACAGGGAGAAATGTAGGATACTACACTTGGGCAGTAAAAATGAAATGCATAGATATAGGATGGGTGACACATGGCTTGATGGCAGTATATGCGAAAAGGATCTAGGAGTCTTAGTGGACCACAAGCTGAACATGAGTCAGCAGTGTGCTGCAACAGCTAAAAAAGCCAATGCGATTCTAGGCTGCATTAATAGGAGTATAGTGTCTAGATCAAGGGAAATAATAGTGCCACTCTATTCTGCTTTGATCAGACCTCACCTGGAATAGCTTGTCCAGTTCTGGGCACCACAATTCAGAAAGGATATTGAGAAGCTGGAATGTGTCCAGACGAGGGCGACCAGAATGGTGGGAGGTCTGGAGGCTATGCCCAATGGCTGGATGGCCATCTGTTGGGAATGATTTGATTGTGTATTCCTGCATGGCAGGAGGTTGGACTGGATGGCCCTTGTGGTCTCTTCCAACTCTATGATTCTATGATTTCATGGATGAAAACTGGAATGTCTGACCAAACAACAACAGAGTGTGGGCAAGATTACAAAAGTTATTAATGAGGAAGAGCATCTCAATTAGGTACAGATGGTAGGTAAGCCAATGTTTTCATCAGCGCTGTATACGTACAATCCTAAATATACACTGGACTGACTATGTGACAAATGTTGCTGTCCTTGAGCAAGCAGGGATCACCAGCATTGAGGCCATGATATTGAGAACACAGCTGCGCTGGGCAGGGCACGTTTCTAGGATGGAGGACCATCGCCTCCCCAAAATAGTACTCTACGGTGAACTCACCACGGGTCAGCATAAGAGGGGTGCTCCAAAAAAGTGATACAAGGATTCCCTGAAACAACATCTCAGGCTTGGCCAAACTGCTCACCGACAATGGTCTGCCCTGGCTTCACATTGGGAGGCATGGAGACACTATCCACAATGCTGCAGCCTTATTTGAGAACTCACGCCGAACAAGTCTTGAAGAGAAACAACAATGCAGAAAGAATCACAACCCAGAAACTTCACCCAAGGAGACCTTCTGCTGTGCTTTCTGCAATCGGACTTGTTTATCTCATATTGGCCTTTTCAGTCTTCAGCGCGCTTGCAGAAAGCGTGGGATGAGTCCTTCCTGAATCTTCATTTGCAAAGAAAACTCAGAGAGAGAGAGAGACAGAGACAGAGACAGAGAGACAGAGAGACAGAGAGACATACAGCCCAGCAACTTCTACATGGAATCAGAAAACAGGTATCTCATACATATATAATATATCCTCCAACGTTTGTGTCCAGAGGATTGTGACCAGGAGGGTGGGTGGTCTGGAAGCCATGCCCTATGAGTAATGGCTTAGGGAACTGGGCATGTTTAGTCTGGAAAAGAGAAGGCTGAGAGGGGACATGATAGCCATGTTTAAATATTTGAAGGGATGATACTGAAAATGGAGCAAGCTTGTTTTCTGCTGCTCCAGAGACTTGGACACAGAGCAATGGGTTCAACAGAGGCTGGATGGCCATCTGTTGGGAATGCTTTCATTGGGTATTCCTGCATGGCAGGGGGTTGAACTGCTTGGCCCTTGAGGTCTCTTCCAAATCTATGATTCTATGAATCCAAGGCAGATGTATTGATCATGCCAAGTTTCAAGTGAACTCCAGAGAAAACTGAATTTCTAAAACCTGGATTAAGGTGCTATTCCTTGAGCTTGGTGCAAATAGGGACATACGGTGTATAGACTCATTGCACCAGATTTGGGGGAAAGACCGCACAGAATGTGGCCTTTTGGCCCAGATTCAGGCAGTATTAGAGTTTTTTCAATAGTGTAGACAAGGCCCTGGTCATCCACCAAGGTGACCAAAGCTATCTCAGTCTCATAGCCAGGCTTGAAACCAGATTGAAATGGTTCTAGATAATCTGTTCCATTCAGGAACACCTGGAAGGCCACAATGTAGTCCAGAACATTGGGGGGGGGGAAGGGATGATGGAACTGGGGAAAAAAAAAAGATAAGGTTAAAATATCCAGAAGTTCCCAAATAAACTATATGCTTCATTGATAGCCAATTCAAAATGGGCTGGAAAATTAATGATTATTATTAAAGATAATCAAAATTCTTTACAACTCTGGTTGCTACAAAGTCTGAATAAACCCTAAAGCAAGACCCTCCAGATATTATAGGACTGGAGCTGCCAGCATTCCTCACCATTGCCTATGTTGGCCTGGCCTAATGGGGGCTCCCATTCAACAACATCTGGAGGGCCAAACAATTCCCTCTTCAGAGCCATTTCTGTGGCCTCCCAGGGGTTTAAAAATGTTCCAAAAATACAGTAACCCCAAAGCCCTCTAGTGGGGGTGGAGGGCATTTCCACCACATTTGAGGCCTCCTGGGCCCTCTAGGGGTCAAACAATTTTTTTGCAAGTTTTTATTTGTCCCAAAATGCACCCTAGGGGCTGTAGGGAATATTCCTATCGCATTTTGTGTCTACACTGGGACAATTTAGGCTCAAGTGAATACTTCCGGTTATTAAAAGAAGGCCTCCCCTGAACCTAAAAAGGCTCCAGAAGGCCCCAAAACATGGGGGTTGTCTAAATGGTGAAAATACTTTTCATAGAATTCGAGGAGAATACGATTTCTCTAAATGGCATCCCACATCAATCCGCTGTATTTGGGAGGGGGGCCAAATCCACCAAAAACTTTCCCCAAAGTTTTTAAAAAACTTCCCACTTGTTGGGACAACTGATTCTCGTTCATTCACATTCCCGGTAAGAGCAGAAGTGTAAAGCTGATTGGTCAGACGTGCTAACAGGGCAAGTGCCCATAACCACCATGTTGGATTTTCACCTTCATGATCATGCACTGAGGCCACAAAACAGCCTTTCTTCTTCTTCTTTTTTCTATTTATTTAAGTAGAATATTGCACTTTTGCACCTTTGATATGCTTTTTTTAAAAAAACAATGTTCGGTGGCAGCAACTGGTGAGAATAAAAACGTGAGTTGGGACAGCAAAAGTGGATAGCTTTGCATGCCTGCAATTTTGCCAAAAAACAATTAAGACAAATCAAAGCTGCTTCGAATTGGTGTTAGTGTGCATCAATCCACATTCTCTCCCCCCCCCCTTGTTTAGACAAGCCCATAGTAAAAACATCCTGGGATTTATAATTTTACAAGATCTTTAGCTTTCTCTGCCAAAGAGTGCTGGTGCCTCACCAAACTACAAATCCCAGGATTCCATAGGAAGGAGCCATGGCAAATAATCCAGTTTCAAACTGGATTATTTGTGTAGTGTGGATTTGGCCAGAAATTTTCTGTTAAAGAAGCAATGCCCAAGACACTGAGGTATACCTGTACTGAGGAAGGGAAAATGTCCAATGGAATGTTTTTTAAAAAATAATACTGTACTTTGCTTCTTCATAATATGGCCTGAGAACCCCAACTGGACCTATCAAACATACATCTGTAGGGGACAGCACACAATTCAGGGCTCTGTGGCACAGTGTTTATACAAATCTTTGGTTTCAACTTTGAGAGGATATATAGCAGGGCTTTGGGGCTTGTAAATAAGACTCCTTCCAAGAATACGTTTTTGTGATCTGTTTTAGCAGGCCACCTTCTGTTTAGTATGAGCGTATGCACACTGTCAGGCCAAGCCTTTTTCCATCAGCCTCCCACGTAGAAAAAACCTTGGTCTCTGAATCTTTTATTAAAAGGAAGTTTGAAATTTATTTCATGCAGTTTTGAGGAACTGGGGAAGGGACACATGTGATCTGACTCTCCAACATTTCACAGATGAGAACTGGGACACGTGATGAAGCCAGGCAACATCAGAGTGTAGACAAGATGGCAAAAGGTATTAACCAGGAAGAACACACAAGCTCGGAGAGGCTGCAGCACTTTGCTTTTGCTTGAGGGGTTGTCTAAATGGTGAAAATACTCCTCATGGAATGCAAGGAAAATACGACATCTTAATGGGATCCCACATTGTATCACCGTATTCAGAAGGAGGGGGGCTAAATATGCCATATACTCTGTAGAAAAAGCCTTCGTGGCTTTTCCCAGAGTGTTTAAAAAACAGCAGGGAGAATGTGCATTCCTGCTCATTGGAGCAAGCAAGAAGCTGAAAGCTGATTGGCTGGATGAGTGCAGGGTGGGGCAGGGCTTGCTAACAAGGCAAGCGCCCAGAACTGCCATTTTTTTGGCCTTAGCGAGCGAACGCTAATGCGATAAAACAGGGGTTGGGGGGTGCTTTTCTGTTAAGGCAAAATATTGCACTTTCACACCTTAGATATGCTTTAAAAAATACTGTTCAGCGGCAGCAACTGGTGAGAATAAGAATGTGAGTACAGTTGTCCCTCCGTATCCACGGATTTAAGTATTCACAGCTTGAAAATATTCTTAGAAAAATAATAATCCAAAAAGCAAAGCATGATTTTGCCATTGCAGCTTTATCTGAGAACTCACGCCAAACAAGTCTTGAAGAGAAACGACAACGCAGAAAGAATCACAACCCGGAAACATCACCCAAGGAGACCTTCTGCTGTGCTTTCTGCAACCGGACATGTTTATCTCGGATTGGCCTTTTTAGTCATCAGAGCGCTTGCAGAAAGCGTGGGATGAGTCCTTCCTGAATCTTCGTTTGCGAAGAAAAGCCAGAGACAGAGCATATAATGGGTTTGAGTATTCACAGATTTTGGTATCCCTGGGGGGTCCTGGAACCAAACCCCAGCAAATATGAAGGGATAGCTGTAATTCACTCTTGGATGTCATCTTGATTCGCAGGCACACCTGTTTGTAGAGCAAATGCATATAGCTTTGCATGCCTGTGATGTACCTAACCGCCCCAAAAGAGTGTGCAAATGATATGTATGGGGTTGTTTGGTTTCATAATGGAAGGAGAATGGTCCAAGACAGCTTTCTCCAAGCTAGTGCTCTCCAGATGTGTTGGATCACAGCTCCTATAATCACACAGCATGTGGGAGTTGTAATCCAAAACACCTGGAGGGCACCAGCTTAGGAAAAGTAAAAATAAAGTCTCTTTACATTACCATACTAGTGGACCACAAACTGGACATGAGTCAGCGTGGCAGCTAAAAAAGCCAATGTGATTCTAGGCTGCATCAATAGGGCTATAGTGTCTAGATCAAGGGAAGTGATAGTGCCACTTAGACCTCACCTGGAATACTGTGTCCAGTTCTGGGTACCACAATTCAGGAAGGATATTGAGAAGCTGGAACATGTCCAGTGGAGGGTGACCAGGATGGTGGGTGGTCTGGAAGCCATGCCCTGTGAGGAGGGGCTTAGGGAGCTGGACATGTTTAGTCTGGAGAAGAGAAGGTTGAGAGGGGACATGATAGCCGTGTTTAAATATTTGGAGGGATGTCATACTGAGGATGGAGCAGGCTTTTTCCTGCTGCTCCAGAGACTAGGATGCAGAGCAATGGACTCAAACTACAGGAAAAGAGATTCCATCTAAACATTAGGAAGAACTTTCTGACAATAAGAGCTGTTCAGAAGTGGAATACACTGCCTCAGAGTGTGGTGGAGTATCCTTCTTTGGAGGTTTTTAAGCAGAGGCTCGATGGCCATCTGTCGGGAATGATTGGATTGTGTATTCCTGCATGGCAGAATGGGGTTGGACTAGATGGCCCTTGAGGTCTCTTCCAACTTTATGATTCTGTGATTCTCTAGTGTTGGTAACAGTGTGAAGAAGTTGAGCTGTGGCTGACTTCTAACTGTTGGGGTCCACAGTCCAGGGCAAAATGGGTACGATCAGCTAGGTTAGTTGGCTGTGTCCAGAGTGGGATGTGAGAAATATCCCTTTGCTTGCAAAGTTCTTCCCATTACATCATGTTGCCTAATTGTCCTGATTTGGTAGGGACCACCCCAGTCAACCCTCAGTCATCCCAGTTATTCAGCGGCCTTTAAAATGTCCCATTTCCTCTCTCCTCCTCCACTTTCCCCCTTTGTCTTCAGTTTACTTCAGTTGCTGAAAACTGAGTTCAAATTGCGAATGTAGTTTGCAATTCAATTAACACAGGTGAAAGGGGAGGAAAGGAGGAGGAGAGAAGGGGGCAGAATCTTGCCCTTCCCAAAGTGCTGCAGCTTCCCCTGGCTTGTGTGTTCTTCCTCATCAGTATCCTTTGCCATCTTGACCACACTTTGTGTTGCCTGGCCACACACATCTTGGTTTTCCTTTGTGAAGAGTTCGAGAGTATGACTATGTAGTATTTAGCCTAACCGAGTGAGTTGAAACTGGATTTCTTTGGACCTAGGCTGGTGCTCTCATCATTGCTAGCCGAGAAACAAAAGGTACCATTCCTTTCTAAGTTAAAGATTTGTAAAGGGAAGGCAGTTAAGAAAAGCCAACATTAGGCTTGTCTACACAGGCAATATACCTTGTCCTGCCCTTGTCTCAGAGCCCTACAGTCCTGACAATGCAGGGCATTTGCCCCATTCTGCCCCGGGTGGTCCTTACTGCCCTGGGGGCAGATACAAGACTCAGACAGGGTAAGGTCTGATACACTGTTACAAGAAAATACCTGCTTTACTCCATTTCTTCCTGTGACGAAGGCTGGTCACATGCAGGGGACCGGCCTCAAATGTTGCGGGCCCCGTTCCTGCCTTCCGAGTCAGCAAGGAAAATGGTGGCGGCTGCAGCGACGGGCTGGCATGCCCATCAGGACTTCTTCTCATTCCGTGGAGGGAACATTGGGCCTGATCCACAGCCAGGGTACACCGACGGGGATCCCAAGATCCATGTAGATGAGCCCATGAACTTGTGGTTTGAATGTTGGACTAGGACTCTGGAAGGCCAGCATTTGAATCCCTCCTCAGCCATGGAAACCCACTGGGGGTGACCTTAGGCAAGTTACACTCTCTCAGCTTTAGAAGAGGGCAATGGCAAACCTACTCTGAATAAGTCTCACCAAGAAAAACCTATGATAAGGTCACCACAACTCAGCAAGGACTTGAAGGCACATAACAACCAACAAGTAGTAAGGGAAATGGTTCAGTACAACATTCTCCCCAGTTTTATTTACTTGGTAAGCTGGCTCTTGAGATCTTCTATAAGCATACTGATTCTCAAGATTTACCTAATCAATAAGACACCAGTTGATACAAATATAAATGTCCATGAAGAGGGTTTTTTATTTTTTAAAGTAGACAGGAAAAAAGGAAGGAAGAAGAAAAGGCAGAAAGAAAAATGGTCAAGGTAGAAGATGGCTGAGCCAGCATCTGATTCACCGAGATGCATGCCTGTCATTTCAGATGCAAAGCATGAGAGACCTGCTGTGAATGCACATTTTATGTATTACCTGAGTCTTTGCCTAGAGATCTCTTTTCTTCCTGTACAGTTCTGCAAAGGAGTCTGTTTGTGTTATGGGTGGGAGAGGCACAGCAGGGCTATCAGGAATTCCTACCCAAAGCAGGTGGTTGCTCTCTGTCAACTGACACACCAATCGCAAGGGAGGCACACCAAGCCCGTCAGCATTCTAGGCTTTAATAGAAGGGAGAGGCAAGATATGCAAACAATGACCATTAAGTATTTATTCCATCAGCCTTTCGTGCCTCCTGCTTTTTGGGAAACCTAAGCTCAAGGCTGGGAAAGACTGGAAAGTAGGTCCCATCTATACGAGGGGGGAAAATACGATCGCCTCTGAAGAAACAGCAATTCTGCGACCTATCTTAATGGTCAAAAGAGCCCCCCCCCAAACTTTGCATGTCCCTTAGCCAAGATGATGGTCGCAAGTGATTTACTCGCCATTTTAAATCTGCTGCCACCAAATTTTTCCTTAAAAAAAACACACTGTTTACCATGGTGCGCACAAGCGATACTTCATTTTTACAAAAGAAAAAAGAAGAAAAGAGAGAGAAAGATTGCTGTTTTATCTCTTTACCCATCTCTTGCTTAGCCAAAAATCCAACATGGTGGCAGCAGGCGCTTTCCCTCTTTGCTAGCCCTGCCCCCATTCTTGTCCGGCTAATCAGCTTACGCTGTCTTGTCGCAGCAATGTGAATGCAACTGTCCTAACACTCGCACATTCATATGTCCTATGGAGATTTTTAAAAACGCAGAGAAAAGCTCCAAAGGCTTTCCTTCAGAGCTTTACAGTGGGCTTGGCTATCCCCCTTCTGAATGAGATGCATTGATGTGAATGTCCGTTTACACAGATCACTTTCCATGCAATTGCCATTTGAATAATTTTCACTGTTTGGATGGGACTTTAAATTCCAATTCACTAGAGCCTGGGAGAGATTACTTTTTGGACTAGCTCTCCATTCCCTGCAAGACTTCACAGATGAAAATTGGACACATGTGGCTAAGCAACATCAGAGTGTGATGAAGTTGGCAAAAGTTATGAGGAAGAACAGACAAGCTACTGTTTGCTTTTGCCTGAGCCTACTGGGAAGCACAAGTTTCTGCTCCTTCTCTTCTTTCCCCCCCTGCTGAGTTAATTGTTAGCAAAATATAGGTTGTCCCCCTGTATCTATAGGAATACATTCCTGGGCTTACTGCAGATACATGAAACCGTGGATAATAGTGAACCCTATTGAAATGAATGATTTCTGGCCCAACTTCTGGCAGAAGCATACCATAGAATCTTGCTGGAGGACCTAGAAAGTGCCTAAAGAGAACATATTTTTTTGGACATGGATAAGTGAAACTGTGGATACTGGTCCCATGGATATGAGGGTCGATCTGTGCTCAACTTTGGAAGTAAGCTGAAGATATGGGGAGGGGTGTGGGAGAAGGAGAGGGAGAGGGAAACGGGGACATTTTAAAAGCACTGAAAAGTGGGATAGCAGCAGATTAATCTTAGAGCCTTACCGCAGTCTGAAGAAAAGTGGCAAGGGAGCAGGGATGTGCCTGTCTTTCTTGCTGCTTTGCCGTATGGTATCATAGTTCTTTCATTCCGGTCCTATTGGGGGGGGGCAAGGTAAAACTGCGGGCTTTTTGGTTAACCAGAGAAACCCATTAGCAAAAAGACACAGTTTTACCGTGGTCCCCCATGGGACTGGAATGAAAGAATACCGGGTCCATGCTATCTCAGGGACCGCCTTCTCCCTTATAATCCTCCCCGCGCTCTCCGGTCCTCTGGGAGGAATTTGTTGCAGCCACAAAGATCTAGGCTTGCGACCACCTCCCAGAGCACTTTCTCGGCTGTCGCCCCCAAATTGTGGAACAGCCTGCTGGATGAAATCTGCCTATTGACATCGTTAGACAGCTTTAAAAAGGCTGTCAAGACGGATCTCTTCAGGCAGGCTTTTCCAGAATAGCTAATCCTGGCCTCAGGAACCCCCTTTGGAAGTTGATTCTGGAGCTCCTAACTGATGCTGCTCGCTAGGAAGGGTTTTTAATAACAATTGTATTACATGTTGATTTTAATTTGTATTGATTTAATAATGTTTTAAGGGGGGGGAAGGGATTTTGAATTGTTTTATATTATGTATTATGTTACTGTTGTAAGCCGCCCCGATTGTTTGCAGAGGGGCGGGATATAAATACATTTTATGATGATGATGATGATGTCATGTGGTAAGGCAGCGTGGGAAACGGGATGTTCCTGCTCTCTTGCCACTTTTCATCCGAGTGCGGCAAGGCCCTTAATCTTTAATTGGAGGATATGCATCTCCTAGCATGCCTTCACCAGCAGTGGCCATGCTGGCTGGGACATTCTGGGAGCTGTAGTCCTCCAGACTACAGAGTCAATGTACTGAAGCTCTCCTGAGAAGATAGGGAGCTGCCTTCTTCTGGGACCAACTGTGTCATCTAGCCCAGTATTGGCTATTCTGGCAGTGGCTTTCTAGGGTCTCAGGCAAAGAGAGAGACCGCCTCCCACTCCCCCCTGTTAACTTTATTCTTTCAGATGAGAGATGTCAGAGACCAAACATAGGACCTTATGCACACAAAGAGTGTACCCTATTGCTGAATAATGGTCCATTCTCTATATAAAATATTCACAGCATCTTGGCTTCCAAATTTTAGAAGCCCAGGGATCACTCCACCAGGGATTTTTTTTTTTTAACTTCAAGAGTTGATAGCTCACAATGAACACTCTAGAATCATAGAATCATAGAGTTTGAAGAGACCACAAGGGCCATCTAGTCCAACCCCCTGCCCTGCAGGAATATACTCTCTACAACTCAGAACTGTCATTTGTACCAAAATATGCTGAACAAACTTGTGTTGCTCAAAAGATTTCGTACACTCACAATAGCAGGATGTGGTCCATTGATTTTTATTTTATTTTTTAATGAAAAAGATCACCTTACCCATTTTGTGCTTTGGGTCCACAGGCAGACACTGCATCTGTAATTCCACCAGGCTGCTCTTAGGTCCAAGTCCTTTATCGAGGACTAAAAGTGTAACCACACCGACAGGCGTGTAACTACAAACCCCATTGAAGGGGAAGAGAATACAAAACACTTAGCTCTTTGCCCCAGCAGCTGTTGCTGTTGCTGCTGCTGCCGCCTTTTTGTGCATCTGGCACTGTTCAGACTTTCAAAGCAATCCTTGTGAGTCATTGAGACGCTTCAATAAATCCAGCTTGTGGGAATTAAAATTAGGAGTTACGTCAGGATGGTAGCCAGAACACTGCCATTTCCGTGAAGCAGTACAGACAGACATGCCTTTCTTACTCTTTGCCAAAATCCCTGAAATCACCCAGGAGTTTTGGTGCCACTGCACTTCCCAAATCCCTGCTGCTCCCCAAAAGCTGCAAAACTGGAATAGCAGCTTAGGGGGAGGGTGGTTGCCACCTTCTCTCCTCCCACCCTTCTGGCTCTGCTCTTGTGCATTTAACAGCATGTGAATATGCAGAAGAACAGGTTGCTTACCTGTAACTGTGGTTCTTTGAGTGGTTGTCTGGGCTTTCACACCTGCACAGAGACCCATTTTGGAACATTCTAGAGTTGAGACGCTTGGCGGCAGCACTGCCCACTCCCTAACTATCCTGTTGGAGTCCACCAAGCAATCCTGCCTCAGTTTTGTAGTCCACTGCAAATACAGTGACCTGAAAGAGGGGGTGGCTGGGCGGGTTTGTGTGATGACCACCTGAAAAACCACAGTTACAGGTAAGCAACCTGTTCTTCTTCTTTGTGGTCTCTGTGCCTCACACAAATGGGTGGCTGCAACACTTACCATAGGAGGCAGGTTAGGTCACTGTCGGATAGCAGAAAGGACCACATGGCCAAAGCAAGCATCATTCCTTCCCTTCACATCTAGCTGGTAGTGTCAAATAAATGTACAGTAGAAGGTTGAGACCATGCGGCTGCTTTACACAAGTCTGGAATCGCAATACCCTGGAGAACCGAGGAAGCGGCTGTCGCTTTAGTAGAATGAGCTCTCAGGCCATCCGGAACAGGGTGCAGAAACCTCCTAGCACAGCAATAAAGTGGTAAGCCAAGAGCATAAATTAGGCCCTGATGGGTCAGAGGAATGGTCCATCCATGACCTGCCATGGGCAACCATATGCCTCTAAGAAGCCCAAGGAAAGTGATGGTTATTATGATCTCCTCCTCATAGCAGCTGATATACTGAGGTATGCTTCCATTGTTCCAGAGTGTTTCTTTTGGGATCCAACTCCCAGAATCCCCCACCCTGGGGGATTTGGGGAGCTGTAGTCCCAAACTAGCCTTTCCAAATCTCTTCACCATTCTGTGTTATCACGGATAAAAACTGGGGCACCTGTGGGTAAGCAACATCAGAATGCGGTTAAGACAGCAAAAGAGGCTACAACAGTTTGCTTTTGCCTGATCCCACTGGAAGGGCAAGATTCCTCACCACCTCCTCTCCTGTCCTTTGCATTCACGTGCTGGCTAATTTGCTTTTGTTCCAAATGATATAATCTGCAACAAACCCAAATCTTTGGGCAGGGAGAGGGGGTGCTCAAGTACATGGACATATGTTTATATGCATAGGAACTACTGATTTTTAAATTATTCTTTATGAGCAGACTGTCTATTCCTAGGCACTTGACTCCATGCATTTGAGGAAGAAGACTTTATGAATGTTGTGTACTTGCATTCCCAGACACAGCAACCAACAGTTTCAGAGTGATCAGAAAACTTTATTGACATCAAAATCCAAGATGTGTATCATGCAAGGTTGTTGCTGAGAATTGAAACTGAAGGGCTACACACTATAATAAAAGCATATTACAATCTCTAAACTCTGGCGGGCTCTAATCCCATTGGCTAACTATCATCCCCTGACATGACATTTCCTTACCCCAGCCAGACTCTTTTTCCTAGGCTGAAGAATGAAGCTGCATTTTTATCTTTAACTGTTACCACCTCCCTCCATAGTTGGCACAGAACACTTGTTAGCAAGTACGAAAAAAGCAAAACACAATGAGTATCAAGGTTACAGAAAAATAACTGAAAATGGCAGGATTAGGCGCCATCAGGGACTGATCTTGACTATGAAAGCTTATGCTATCAACTTCTTTCTCTCAGGGATTGTCTAGATGGTGAAAAATCTCCTCATAGAATTCAAGGAGAATACCTCTTGTCCCAACGAGATCCCGCGGTGATTCGCTGTATTTGGAAGGAGGGGGCAAAAAACTATGCCTTTGTGGCTTCTCCTGATTTTTTATTTTTTTTTTAACGTGGGGGAAATATACATTCCCACTCGTTAGGACAATAGAATCACATCACAGTGCATTCCCGGATAAGAGTGGGAGTTGAAATCTGATTGGTTGGATGGGCGCAGAGTGGGCTTGCCGGCAACAAAGTGGCTGGAAGCGCTATTTTGAAGTTTTGTGGTGTTGATCATGTGCTTTTTCGCTTTGCTGAGGTGACCAAACAGCTTTATAAATGGAAAGTTGAACTTGCACATCTTAGATTTACAGTAAAAAAAATAATACTGTGCAGCAGCGGCAACTTGTGGCGAATAAGAACATGAGCTCTTGGCCACAATCTAGATTCACAGGCATGGCTCTACATGAACTTCAAACACAGATAGCTTCGCATACCAGCAGTTTTGCAAAAAAACTGTGGAGACAAATGAATGCTGCTGTGAATTTGCATTAATGCTCAGCAGTCAGCATTATCTCTTCTCATCTAGACAAGCCCTCAGTTAGGACTTTATCAGACTAGTGCCAAAAACGCTATAATTCCACAAATGTAGATAGTGGAAACATTGTGGCATTATAACACTTACTATCGCATGTCTCTGTAATCATGTGAAAGAACCACCACAGAATCATCGCACAATAATTGCTAGTGCTTCAAGAACAGGAGTTTGCTTCCACAATTCAGCATTGGTGAGATTTTAGCGGTTCTTGTGAGAAGATGTGAGTGTACTTAAAACTCCAAAAGCACCTAAATTAACAAAGTAAATGAACACATAAGCACTGAAACAAACCTAAAAACATTGAATCTAAATGGGACAGTTCTTAAAAAGAGCGTCCTGTGCTTTGTTTTTGTGTTCTCACCTGGAGGTTTTTTCGTTGAAGTCTGCCCATTTACACTGTAATCTCGCAATTACAATGGGACATGGTTTCGCATGCTGGCAATACTGTGAAAAAAGCTCTATTGACGATCTATTGACGGGTTAACCTGTTAATTAAAAGCAATGGTTTTTTCGCTGCCGGAGATTAGAGTAACAATGAGGTCATATGATAGTGGGGCCCATGATGTCATAAACCTGTGATTTTTGCTGCATCTGATAAAGACTCAAAGGTGCTACAAGGTCCCTTTGGATACTGCTAGTCTGGTGGGTCTCCTCCAGATGTTGCTAGGCTGCTGCTTCTGTGATTCCTTCTCACTGGCCGTGGGAGAATGATGGGAGATAATGTCCCCGAATGTCTTTAGGGTTGAGGATTCCCCACCTTTGAGGCAGATGAAGGATTGACTCACTTCTGCATAAGGCACTTTCCAAAGTTTCTGTGTTCCTAAATCTTTCTCTCTGGCTTTTCTTCACAAACGAAGATTCAGGAAGGACTCATCCCGCACTTTCTGCAAGCACATTGATGACTAAAAAGGCCAATCCGAGATAAACAAGTCCGATTGCAGAAAGCACAGCAGAAGGTCTCCTTGGGTGATGTTTCCGGGTTGTGATTCTTCCTGCGTTGTCATTTCTCTTCAAGACTTGTTCAAGACATTTCTCTTCAAATAAGGCTGCAGTATTGTGGATAGTGCGTCTCCATGCCTCCCGATGTGAGACCAGGGCAGACCACTGTTGGTGATCAATTTGGCTGAGCCTGAGATGTTGTTTCAGGGAGTCCTTGTATCGCTTTTTTGGAGCGCCCCTCTTACACTGACCCGTGGCGAGTTCACCGTAGAGTACTATTTTTGGGAGGCGATGGTCCTCCATCCTAGAAATGTGCCCTGCCCAGCGCAGCTGTGTTCTCAATATCATGGCCTCAATGCTGGTGATCCCTGCTTGCTCAAGGACATACATGAAACCTTAACTTATTTTTTAAAAGAGTCTTGTACTGTTCAAAGTATAGAAGGGACAAGAGCAGTAGGGATTTCTTTTTGCAGATGACTATTCAGGCATACATATTCTGCTTCCTTTTCCCAGTGTGGTGTGACCAGCTTTTTAATTCTGGCAGGGCTCCTGTAAATGAAGCAAAATTTTTTTTCAGAAGGTGCATTTTTTTCCCCCTGGCAGGCACATGTAATTATGTGGAAAGCCTCACTTGGTAGATTTCTGCCAGGCATGCCACTATTAAAATCACAGGAGCCATGCCAGAAAAAATAAATAAGTTGGCAAAGAGATGAGCAGGATTTTGGCAGGAGAAAAACAGAACTGTCCTGGCCTATTCCTTTGTCTTTGGGTGTATCCACATTGCACAATGATAGCACTGTGATATCACTGTAACTCCACAGCTTCATCCTATGGAATTGTTGTGTGTCTTCAAGTTGTTTCTGACTTATAGCAACCCTCAGGCGAACCTATCACGGTGTTTTCTTGTCAAGATTTGTTCAGAGGTTTGCGATTGCTTCCCTCTGAGGTTGAGAGAGTGTGACTTGCCCAAGGTCCCCCAGTGGGTTTCTTGGCTGAGGGATTGAAATAAGTAAGTAAATATGGTTGTGGAGTGTAAATAACCCCTGAACAAAAATGTGAAGTTCAGAAATCAACATATGCAATTTTTTCCCCAGGCCTAGAAATTAACATTGCTAGCTACCTTTACTGAGTCAGACAACAGTTTAGAAGAATAACTTTTTACAACTACAGTTTCCAGAAACTCCTACCCAGTATGCTGGCTGCAGGAATTGGTGGGTTGTAGTCCAAAATAAAGAGAGAGAGAGAGAGAGAGAGAGAGAGAGAGAGAATTTTTCTAAACCCCGAGTTACCTAATCTGGTCTAGTGTTACTAATCCAGTTTGGAAGCTACTCTCTAAACCAGATTGTTTTACTCTAGTGGCTATTTGAATATTTTTATTCCCCTGGGCTCATTCGATCCTGGAAGTTTTCTAAGGACTATCATAGTTTATTTTCCAATTGGTTCTGGTATTCCTGAGGTGTGTGTGTGTGTGAACCCATTTGAATCCTGGTATTGAGAGCTGTACAGCTCCTCAATCCAAGGCTAATTCAGTTTAATAGGACCTGTCCTTTGCATTCATGTGCTGGCTAATTTGCACTGATCTGATTGATATAATCTGGAACAAACCGAAATCTTGCAGGAGGGGCAGAGTGGGTGCTCAAGTGCATGGACATATGTTGACATGCACAGGAACTGTCAATTTTTAAATTATACTTTTGTACATGTATCTTTACACAAGCAGTTATCTTTTTCCTGTAAATATTATTTTAAAATACAGTTGTCCCTCCGTATCCACGGATTTAAGTATTCACGGCTTGAAAATATTTTTTACAAAATAATAATCCAAAAAGCAAACCTTGATTTTTCCGTCTTATATAAGGGACACCATTTTGCTATGCCATTGCATATAATGGGACTAGAGTATTCACAGATTTTGGTATCCATGGGGGCTCCTGGAACCAAACCCCAGCAAATATGAAGGGGCAACTGTACTTTTTAACTTACCAAAATCCTTTCCTCCCAATTTGCAACTGCTTTCTACCCCCATCCCCCAATACTAGCAGGTTGCTACCTAGGAAACTATGAGATTCATTATGTGTGGTGTCTGCTATGTAGGTAAACCTCAGTTATTGAATTAGTTATGTTTCTGGGTGTTACTTCTTTAATAGAAAATCTGGGACCAGAAGCAGAAATAACATGGTCAGGTAAACCTTGCATAACTGAACAAAAATTGGAACCTTTTGGAAACCTCTTGAAGGCTTCTAAATGCATCTTTTAGTATCCTCTACTTTTCTTATGATTTCCATTTTGGTGACCAAACTTATAGATCTACAGTATATGCTTTTTTAAAATTCTGGGGAAGATGGTGAGACAGGGGACATAATCAGACTAGCATCTAAAAATGCTGTAATTCTGCAAATGAAGATAGCGGGAACATTGTGGCATTTTAACACTTCTTATAGCATGTAGCTGTAATCACATGAAAGAAACACCACTGAATTATCGCACAAAGACCACTAGCACTTCAAGAATGGGAGTTTACATCTGCGGTTTGGCAGGGGTGAGATTTTGGTGGTTTTCACAAGAAGACATGAGCACACTTAAAACTGCAAATACTCCTTAGTTAACAAAGTAAATGAACACACAAGCACCGAAACAAACCTAAAAATGTGCAAACTAAAGGGGACAGTTCATAAAAAGAGTGTCCTGTGCTTCATTTTCGTGTTCTCACCCAGAGGTTTTCTCACTGAGGACTGCCCATTCATGCTGTAATCTCTCAATTACAATGGGACGTGGTTTCGCATGCAGTAGCTTGAAAAGAACGCTATTGATGATCTATTGATGGCTTATCCCATGAATGAGAAAGAACGTCTTTTTCACGGCTGGAGCACAGAGTAATAATGCAAAGATTACGCTGCCATGTGATAGCGGGCCCCATTTGCGCTACCCTGATATCGTAATCCTGTGATATTTGCCACGCTGATAAAGTCCAGGCTTCTTTGCTCTCTCTTTCCTCTCTGTTTTGCTGCCCACTCACATTGGCCAAATAAAACGACCTCACCTCATTGTATTGATGAGCTGTCCAGACAATGCATGGCTTGAATCTGGGATATTCATGCATTTCAGGGCTTTAATCAACACTTTAAAAAGTGGAGATTTACTCTGGATTTTAGGGGGAAATACAGCTATTCACGCATATATGGGCTGCCCTCCATTGTGATGTCGGTGTAGGGCAGTGGGAAGGAATTTTTGGTGGGCACCCTGGGCCAGACAATCAACTGACCTTTCCCGCTGTTTCAATTTCACTTTTTAGCAGTTCCTTTCTCCTTTTTTTTGCACATGTGGCAGTAGTTTGGAGAAGCACATACCAGAATACCTGTATTTGATAGCTGTGTGTACCTCCGTGTAGTATAATGTCCGAAACCCCTCTGAGCCATGGGAAGACATATGTACTTGTGCGCAAGTGGTGGGGGGAGGATTTTTAAAAACCAGAGTGGCCATAGCCGTGTGGTCGCACATACTGTGATTTATAGGACCGGGGTGAGTTCGGAAGGGGGAACTGTGTGTGGACAATGCCCCCGAACTCACCTTGGTGTGTGTGGTGACTGTGTAGACAAGCCCATGGTTGCTGTGGGCCAAGAAAACCCGAAGGTAAGCCAGATTTTCCTGTTGGTGTAGACGAGCCCCGAGTTAGCTGCTGCTTAACTTGCCTGTTGTAGACAGACACAACAGCTACAGCAGAATTGGCTAGAATAAAAACACATTTTTTCACATCAGAGCAAATTTTGTTTCTGCTGCCACCAGACACTGAAAGTCTATGTTTTCCTATCTTCCTGTTAGTATGCCCTACTACCCCCTCCCTACAGTATCTCATAACTGGAAATATTGGACACTTTTTGGGGTCACTTGGCTGGGAGGTTAGGCAGACTTGAGATCAGTCTAAGATCACAATGACCTGAAATGTGTCTAGAAATATAATGGTGGGAAAACCCAAGTTAAGATTTTGTGGAAAGCCCCCTAGTAAACACAGTTGTTAAGGAGGTACAAGTATGTGCTAATCCTTTGTTCCAGTCTTGGATGTTTCATGCAATAATTCAATCAAGCACTTAAGTGACCATTCCTCAATCTATATCCTACAAAACATCTCCTATACCTCCTACCTGACCAAACATTAAGAGGTTGCTGCATAACTATGAGTGATGTGTCTTGCCAGAACAAAAACCATCAATTGAGTTTTGTTCCCTTTGTCTATCCGATGGGAAAGCCATCCAGGCTTTGTCATAACCAGAGTACCCCTTCAGGATATGAAATAGATTATAAATATCCCAGCCTAGACCTCAGCTAAGTGTGCCACAATCAACAAACCCAAGAACTTTCTTTCTTGGCACTCCCTGGATTGGAATCTCCTGTGCCACCTTCAGACACCTGTATGAGTATCTTCACTGCACAGAACTCTTCTCTTCAAGATTGGTAACTATCACCCTATATTCCCGAATCTCTCCCTCTGTCTAATCTTTCTGTCTTTCTCTGCTATAGCCTTGTATGGTTCTTAAACACATGTGTTCTGTATGCTAGTTCACTTTTGTGTTCTTCCAATAAAATACTTTATTTCATTTTAACTGCTCTCTGCAGTTAGTACTGGTATACACAGGTGAAAAGATCCCCAAAGTTACCCTCCTCTCACAGACTTTTTTGAGCTAATAATTCCTCCAAATAATAAAGGAGATTTTGGCATCATGGGTGGGACTCTGAAGCACCCCACTCACCTCTTAGGGTAACACTTCAAATGCTGCCAAAAACCTTCCAGATAGACAGAGAATAAGGAAGAAAAGTGGGGACTAGGCAGGCATAAAAAGACTGTAAAACAGAGCTTTGTTAACAGAGGTATCCCTGCATCCCTGTCTTTTACTCCACTTGATCTTGTGACCTTTTTTTTGGAACACACGCTGCTCACCATTTTCTTTTGATCTGTGCTCCTTAGCGCTGTGATAGAGATGGATCTTAACCTCTAATTGATTCTTGCAGTGTTGTCTTCCTTCCAGCACACAGTCCAAGCATATTGGTAGAAATCAAAGACACAGCTGTGTTAGTCTGGAGTATCAATATGCAAAGGGATCTTTTGCACCAGCCAGCTACCCTGACTTGCCCTTGTTCCAGAGCCCTGTAGTCCAAACAACACAGGGCATTTACCCCAATCTGCCCCAGGCAGTCCAAATGACCCCTGGGGAAAGATACAGGGCTGGAATGGGGGCAAACTGTGATAGGGCCCTTTGCCGCGTTTTAAGAAAATACCCAGTTTAATCCGTTTCTGCCAGATCAGACCCCACATGTCCATAGGAGCCCATCCCAGAATGCCATCCCTCGCCACCGCTGCCAGCTGCCTGGCTCTCCCAGAAGCCAGGCAGGGCTCTTTCAGCATGTGACCAAAGTTGGTCACATGCAGGCGGTCTCCATCACATGTTGTGGGACCTCTGCCTGGCTTCTGTGTTAGTGAGAAAATGGCAGCAGCTTCAGCAATGGGCCGGCATCCTGTTTGGACTTCGGCCTGTTTTCTGCAGGTAACCAGGGGAGGGAGGAACGGGCCACCTGCGGAGGCAGGATACGCTGGCAGAGAGCTGGCGTATCCTGCCTGTTGTAGATGAGCCCTGAGAGAGAGAAGTTGGTAGCATAAGCTTTCTGCTGCCTCAGATGCAACAGATGGGAAGTGTATCTGAGGAAGTAAGACTCACATCTACGAGAGCTTACGCTATCAACTTCTTTCTCTCAGTTAGTCTCAAAGGTGCTACAAGATCCCTTTGCAAACTAGTCCAAGCATATGTGTTTTTAAAAAATATATTTGTATTCAAACATTTTTTTTTATCAACAATACATAAAAAAATAAAAGTAGAACAACACCCAAGATAAATGTCTCGATATCATTAATAAAAAGATACAAAAAAGTTAAGAATGTTGTTATAACGACAAATACTAACATGCAAACATTAGCAAATTACGTATATGATTTCTCAATCTCATCAGGGTTAAGGTGACTGATTAAGATTTAATAACTTCATTATCCTCATCTCAATCCAAATTCTGTGATCTTCTGCCATTGCCTCTAATATGTTATTTATTATAATCTCCTTATATCTTTATTTATTTGTTTGCTATTGCATACAGAGATTTATCTCATCCTTATTTAATAAATTTATCACAAGTTCTCTTCTACACTTATTATAGCCAATTTTCCCCATTTATTTTTCCATAATGGGAGAATTTTTCCCCATTCTTCCTTGAACTGTTCTGATGTTTTCCCATTTACTGCCATCGTCAACTTATCCATTTCTAACATCTCGTATAGTTTTAGTAACCATTCTTCTTCTGAAGGTATCATAGGACTTTTCCAATTTTTAGCATATAAGAGTCTAGCGGCCATGACCATATAAAGTAAGATTCTCCAATATTTCTTGTCAATTTGCTTGTTTAACGTATGTGTCACATTTAATAAATACAGTTCTGGTGTCATAGGAAATTTAATGTTCAATGCCCACATTATAAGATCGTGAATTTTCTGCCAGAACTTTTGCACATACTAGTCCAAACATATGTTGATCTGGGTACCCACCACCATTGGGCTGTGTCAGCACACACACACACACACACACACACATGGACACACAAAAAAATGGCAGGCCCTCATTTTGTGGTCACCATGTGTGTGTTTGTGGTGCTCTGAATATTTATTTTACAAGGATCCAGAGTACTGTAGCAGAGGAGCCAAAAATTTTCCTCTGTGGGGGAGTGAATTTGTGTGAGCATTGGGTGATGTTTGCCATTCTCTCCTAGGAGTTTGTCCTCGGGAAATGGAAAGGGATCTTCCGTTTCCATATGACTTGAGGCCCCTTTCAAGAAATAGTGGGAGCACACGATGTGAACCGCTCTCCAAAAGCAGTACACCATTTTTGCCATTTGGAAAAAGGGAAGGGGGGAGTCTTTGTAGATCACTTGTGGACGCATGTGTCTGACACAATTAAAATATTCTCCACCCCCTTCCAGAGTTCTTCAAGGCACTGAACTACTGCAGGTCCAGGAATGAAGCCTGCATTGGACTCTGTGTGTGTGTGTGTGTGTGTGTGTGTGTATGTGCACACCTTCAAGTTGCCTGTCGACCTAATAATAATAATAATAAAATTTATTTATACCCCGCCCCTCTGTTAAAACAATCGGGGCGGCTTACAAAATTTAAAATACAATACAAATAAAATCCCTAAACACCCCCACTCCCACCCTCCCCCATAAAAAAACATTAAACAAATATAAATTAAAACAACTAATCTAAAATCACATTTAAAACTATAAATACAATAAAATATAATAAATGGCCAGCAGCCTAGAAGAGGCCAGGATCCCCTGAGGCCGGGATCTAATTAGGAAAGGCCTGCCGAAAGAGATCCGTCTTTAGTGCTTTTTTAAAACCACTCAGGCTTGTTATCTGACGGATCTCATTCGGCAGGTCATTCCACAATTTGGGGGCGATTACCGAAAAGGCCCTCTGGGAGGTTGCAGACAGCCTAGATTTTTGTGGCCACCCCATTAATTTCTTAGGGTTTTCTTAGGAAAGGAATCCTCAAAGGTGATTTTGCCCTTTCCTTCCTCTGAAATATAGCCTGCAGCACCTGGTATTTCTTGGCAGTCCTTCTGGGTTTGGGGAAAGTTCTTTTTGGACTGTCACTCCCAGAATCCCCCAGCCAGCTATACCATGGGTGCCTCCTTTGGGATCCTGGGATTTGTAGTGTGATGAGGCTCTTTGGCTGAAGATTCTAAATAACCCCTCCTCAGACTGCACATCCCAGGATTCCACAGGTTGTTGCCATGGCAGTTAAGGTGGAATCATGGTGCTATAATTGTGTAGTCAGAAAGGACCCTTAGAAATGTAATGGTACCACTTTATTCTGCTTTGGTCAGACCTCACCTGGAGTACTGTGTCCAGTTCAGGGCACCACAATTCAAGAAGGATGTTGACGAGCTGGAACGTGTCCAGAGGAGGGCGACCAAAATGGTGGTAGGTCTGGAAGCCGTGCCCCATGAGGAGAAGCTTAAGGAGCTGGTCATGTTTAGCCTGGAGAAGAGAAGGTTAAGAGGTGACATGATCACCATGTTTAAATATTTGAAGGGATGGCATACTGAGGATGGGCAAGCTTGTTTTCTGCTGCTCCAGAGACTAGGACATGGAGCAATGAACTAAAACTAAAGGAAAAGAGATCCCACCTAAACATTAGGAAGAATTTCCTGACAGTAAGAGCTGTTCAACAGTGGAATGCACCGCCTGGGAGTGTGGTAGGGTCTCCTTCTTTGGAGGTTTTTAAACAGAGGCTGGATGGCAATCTGTCAGAAGTGCTTTGATTGGGTCCCCCTGCATGGCAGAGGGTTGGACTAGATGGCCCTTGTGGTCTCTTCCAACTCTACCATTTGCAAATGCAGAGTCTGCAACAGCAGCTAGCTGTGGAGGTTGGTCCAGGTGACGCCTCCTAGGAGAAACAGCATGGCTTGTTCACTGGATTCTTGAACCTGAGCATTTTCATTGAATCATACAATCATAGAGTTGGAACAGACCACAAGGGCCATCCAGTCCAGCCCCCTACCATGCACAAATACACAATCAAAGCATCCCCAATGCACTTTATGCTGGAAGATTTTGTTACAGGTCCTGCCAGTAATCTTTATAGATTAAAAAACCAGTTGGTAGACAACTGTGGCAGGTCTGGAGGCTAATTTTCTCTCCTTGGCATCCTTCTGGAGGCTCCTAGTTTGCCAAAAATGGCTACACTGAAGTCTGCAGCAGTCCGTTCTGGCTCTGAAAAAGATGTATCTCTATCTATCTATCTATCTATCTATCTATCTATCTAAAATTTAATGTTAAATCATCCAGGATGAATGATGCTCCTGGAAACATCTTGGAGAAACAAATCAACCCCCCCTCTTTTTTTTTTTTTACTAGGAAAAGAGCAGTCTAGGGAATTCTGGGAGGGTGGGCATACTTTGGCCACTTCTAATCTGCAGTGACCAGCCTGTATCTACCTTATGCAGGACTTTATCAGACCAGACAAATATGGCATCATAAAGACACCTAATGGTTATGAAAGGGTACACATACCAGACAACATCATCCTTTTGTGATCATATATTGTTAAAAAGCCATTCTTTTTTATTTTGACGGCCCAAGTCATCAATAGATCCACCGTGGCGCTTTGTTGCCAGCATTGCTGGCATTTGAAATTTTGCGCCATTGTACTCATGTGAAAGCAGCATCAATGGGCAAACACTTCTGAGTGAGATCGGGACAGTCAGGTAGGGGATGCTCTTTTTATGACTGCACCCCCATGTACTTGGGACTTTGTGAGTGTGTTTCTGTGCACATTTTCTGATTTATTTTTAGATATATTTTTGAATTTCCTGCACAAGCATCTTGTGAGAATCATGGAGATTTGGAACCCAGAAGTAAATGGAGCTCCTTTTGTGCTCCGTCACTGCTGGGGAAGCCTCTTCTATGCTGCTCAAGGTAAGTCTGGTGGTGGTGGTGAGTTCATTTGGTAGCATAAAAACATTTTAAAAATGCTGGCAAAAAAACTTTTTATTGAGGGTGGGATGCTAAAGTCCTCAGTTAAAGCAGTCCAATACCACTTTGATGGCCACAGTGCCATCCTATGGTAACCTGGGCCTTGTAGCTTGTTGAAGGGCTTGTAATTGAGAGCTAGAGAACAGTACAGTAGTGCAATTCTCTGAACTACAGTTGTCAAGGGATTTTAAGAAAAGGGACTGAGAATTAAATCAGGGTATTTTGGGAACTGTAGTCCAGGCAGGAGAGTGGACTACAGCCCTCTAGCAGAGCAGGGAATTCTAAGCTCCTTTCCAAACTACAAATTCCAGGATTCCATAGAATGGGGTCATGACAGTTAGAAGATTATCAGATGCTCTAAAAATAGCATTATCATGACGCCAGGAGACTGCTAAAGGGCTTCCTTTTCAGACAATGTCGTTCCCCTCTCGGAAATCTCCCTTTCTGCTGCCATTCCACTGGCACTGCTTTTTATTGAAGGGAGAAGCCGTCAATGGATCTCCTGTTCCGTTCCTGTCATAGATTTTAAAGTGTCTGAAAAGGTGCCCCGTTTCGCTGCTGAGATCCCGGTGTGAATGGAAGGTCCCTTTCCTGGTGAGATTGGGACATCCAGGTAAGTGACACACTTTTAAAAAAATTCCTTGGTTTACTTGGAAGTTTTAAAGTGTGTTTTTCTGCTTGCTGTCACTTTTATTGTTGTATTTTCCTTTTTATTTTTTAATTTCCCATGCTCTCGTCTTCTCGCCAGAACGGGCGGGACTTCATTCTGGGAAGTGAACGGAATTCCGTTAGAGCTCCATTCACTCCTGGACTGCCCTTTACACACGAATAAGGTAGGTCTGAAAAGATTTTTCTGCCAGTACAGGGACAGGAGAATGGCAGGAGAGAAGATTGTGGGACAGGAACGCTTTTTTCGTTCCTGTCTGATAGGAGATTTTCACACGGGGCCAAAATGCCCCGTTACTGTCCCGCTACCTCCTCTCCCGTTCCTGTCATGGAATAACATAAATCTTTCACACACTCACCTTAATTCCGCAGCAGGAACGGGCTCCCCCTCCCCTTGCTGGCTGGCCGTAAATGGAGCCGTCGTAAGGCTGCTTTTACGACCAGCTGTCTGAAACGTTATCACGTTATCACGTGATAACGCCGGACGGTAAATTTAAAAAATAAAGCTCCCCCAAACATAAAATCAGTTCATCAAGCACAAAAACACTCTTTAAATCACATAATCAAAACAGGGAGGGTAAAATAAAGGGTGCCACTTACCTGGATGTCCAGATCGTACCAGGAAGTGCTCGGAATGGACCTCCCCTCCACAGCTGTCATTTCGGAACAGGAACGGGGCTCCTGTTCGCACACCTGTGATCACGTTATAGCGACGGAACGGGAGGCCTATTCACGATGAAAAATCGTGATTACATTGTTCTGGAACAGTCACGGGAGTAGGATGGATGCAGGACAGAACGGGGTCAACGTCGTCCGAAAGGGAAAACCTTTCCCGACCCTGTTCTGTTCCTGCCACGGGATATATAGCCCATGTGAAAATCTCCATAATCTCCTTAAAGTGGAATCCAATTGATATATCTGTCTAGTGTAGATGCACTCCAAGATATCCACTCCCCAAGAAGTTATTCAATCCTCCCTTTTTAAAAAAATAATATTTGTTTATTCAAATGATCATTGATATATCATACAAAATCATAGATTTTACACAAATTTTACATAAAGATAAAATATCTTATTTTCTAAACCGCAAAAAATATAATATCTCTCATTTGTGTTGAATAAGTAGCTTCTTCTCTTCTCTTCTCAATCTTTTCTTCTTCTTCTTCTTTTCCCTCCACCTCTCTTGACTTCCCCTGATTTACAAACCCTAAGAATTTATCCACCTTTAAATCATTTTTGTTCTTTGTTTCATAACTACCTATTATTAATCCCTTGTACACTTATTATATATATTATCTATTACGTGTAATTTGCCACTTAAATCCATGTTATATTTCTCTATCTCGTACATTATCGAACCCCTCCTCTCTCACCTAATTTATTTCCTATCATTTACTGTTATCTCTTTTACTCAAATAGTCTTTTACAACTCTCCATTCTTCATTCACTTCTTTTATTTTTCTACTATTCATAATTCATGTCAGCTTATCATGGTTTTCCATCTCTATCCATTTGTCTAGCCATTCATCTAATTTTGGTACCTCTTTTGTTTTCCACATTGCAGCAATCTTCAATCTAGCAGCAGTGACTAAATATAATATCACTCTCCAGTATTTCTTCTCTATGTGTTTCTCTAATATCGTTGTTATATTCAATAAGTATAGTTTAGGGTCCATTACAAAGGTTATTCCAAATATCTTTTGCATTGCTCTATGTATCTTTTCCCAAAATTTCTTTATCTTCGGGCAGCCCCACCACATGTGATGTAACGATCCCACTTTTTTCACATTTCCAACATTTCTTATCCGATAGCTTATAGATCTTACTTAATCTCGTTGGTGTCAAGTACCATCTGTTGGCAATTTTCAAAAAGTTCTCTTTCAGGTCCTGGCTGGCTGTGAAGCTATTAGTTTTAGTCCGGGCACACTCCCACTCTTCCAAACTTATGGTCTCTCCTATATCTTTTGCCCATCTTATCATTGATTCCGTGATCAGCTCTTTCTCCAGCTCTCTTTCCAGCAATATTTTGTAAAATTTCTTTTAATGTCATATAGGACTTTTTCAGACAAGCCTTACCGTGCAAGAAGACTCTGGGAGAGGTACAACGCTGTCACGTGGAAGGGGGTCCTTTTTGGACACCGCCATCCCTCTCACGGCATCGTCTGTGACAGTTCCGGGTCCCATCTACAGCAATCGTGCAATTTTTTACTCACGGACAACTTCAGTGAGTAAAAGATGGCACAGTTGTTGTAGATGGGACATGGAACTGTCACGGATGATGCTGCGAGAGGCATGGCGGCGTCCGAAAAGGACTCCCTGCCGTGTGACAGCATTGTACTTCTCCCAGAGTCTTCTTGCACAGTAAGGCTTGTTTGAAAAAGTCCTCAGAATCTGTTCCCTGAGACAGAAACTTCATTTGCCTCACTGTAGGAACACTGTAGATAGCCAGCGTGGTGTAGTGGTTTGAGTGTTGGACCAGGACTCTGGAGACCAGGGTGCAAATCCCCGCTCAGCCATGGAAACCCACTGGATGATCTTGGGCCAGTCACACTCTCTCAGCCTCAGAGGAAGGCAAAGGCAAACCCCCTCTGAACAAATCTTGCCAAGAAAACCCTATGATAGGTTTGCCTTAGGGTTGCCATAAATTGGAAACAACCTGAAGGCACATAACAAGAATGAACACTGTATCTATTGCAGATACAATAGCATTCTCATAGAATTACTCCCCTCTTAATTCTTTCATGCTGACAGGGAGGAGAAAACCACATGGGCCTCCTATTGAAATCAATGCATTGATGCACATCCAATGTGACTTCCTAAACTGTTCATTTTTAATTTCTTCAGGACAGAAATTAAAGATTTCTTCTTTAATTTTGACAGGATTGATGCTCTGCATAAGCAATCAGGTATCTGAAAAATCCAAAACAACTAAATGGAAAACAGAGAAGTTAAAGGCAGGTGAAGTACACCAAGGTATCCTATTGAAACTGGTAGGAGAAGAACACAAGCAGACGTGTCCATGAAGCTTGTAAGGGGAAAGTAAATGCAATTTCCCCCCTTGTACACCTCAAACATCACCTTACACTGTTGTAGTGCTATTATTCCACTTTAACTGCTAGTGCTGCTGCCTCCTGTGGAATTCTGGGGTTCGCAGTTTAGTGAGGCCTAAGAGCTCTCTGGCTGAGAATACTAAATATCCCTCCCTAAACTGCAAATCCCAGGATTCCACAGGAGGCAGCCAGAGCAAAGTGGAATACTGTAATAGCACTATAACAGTATAGTGTGATAATATGTTCCTGAGCATGACTTCTTTAACAGAAAATTTGGTACCTGTGGCAGAAATAATATGGAAAGAATAGTGTATCACACACACAAAAAGGCAAGCAGGTCAACATGTTGCAGCAAACTTTTTATTCAAAACTAACAATATGCAGGTTTAAAAGAAAACAACTAGGTCAGGTAAGTCTTGCACAAGCAAAAACATTTTGGACCTTCTAGAGACTACTTGAAGACTTCTTCTAAAATCATCCAGGGATGATTTTTTCCTTTTACCAGCCTCCACTTTTCTTTATGATTTCCATTTTGGAGGCCAGACTTATAGATCATAGAATCATAACATAGGAAGAGACCACAAAGGCCATCTGGACTAACCCCCTGCCATACAGGAATACACAATCAAAGCACTCCCAGCAGATCTATGCTTGTTTAACATATGAGGGTAGCTGGTATGGTAGGGTTATCTGCTGTCTCCTTTTATGCCTGTTTTGCTGGTAAAACATGATCAACAAGGGATTTTTGAGGCACCTGCTGTTTACTTTGCCTGTTGTAGGCAAGCACACGTGGCTACAGTAGGATCAACTAGAGTAGAATCACAGTTGCCAGTTCAGACTTTATTTATCGCACTGTTTGCTGAAGATATATTGCTGTAACCTGAAACCATTTTTTTTCTCCAGTCCTCCCTCATCATCCTCTGAACACCAGTGCTGCTAAAAAAATCCAACTAGACAGAGGACAAAGAGGAAAAGGAGGAGTCTGATAGCTAGAAAAGGAGTTTGCAAAAAGGAGTTCTTTGGAGGTTATCAGACAAGAACAAAAAAAGTGTTCCCATCCTGCAATCTCTTTTCCTGCCCCTCTCCCATCCCTGTCACGCCATAATAACCAAAGTTTTCAGACCTACCTTTTTCGTCTGCTCAGGAGTGAACGGAGCTCTAAAGGAGCTCTTTTCACTTCCTGGATTGAAATCCTGGCTGTTCTTGCGATAAGATGAGAGTGTGGGAAATTCAAAAATAAAAAGGAAAATACAACACTAAAAGTCACACCAAGCACAAAAGCAAACTTTAAACATTACAAGTAACCTGGAGAGGGTACAAAAAAGTGTGTCACTTACCTGGGTGTCCTGATCTCACCAGGAAGTGTTCTGGCACAGACCTCCCCATTGACGCAGGGATCGTGCAAGTGAAATGGGCATCTTTTCCCTTGCAGGCAAATCCGTCACAGAAATGGAACAGGCTTAGCCCGTCAATAAAAAACAGCGCCGGTGGAATGGCAGCAGAATGGGTGCATGACGAGATGTGAATGACGTCGTCTGAAAAGGAAGCCCTTTAGCGATCTCCAGGCGTCGTGATAACACCATATTTAGCGCGTCTGATAATCCCTTTTGTCAGAGGCTGTGTTAACTGAAGTTGTCACTACAGCCCAGCCTGCATGACCTCAAATGTTCAAAGGAGATTTTCAGACAGGCAAAAATCGCCCCTTGCCGCGCGAGCAGCCTCCCGAAACTGCTGCGCGGCAAGGGTCTTTTTCGGACGACGCTGTGCCTCTAGCGAAGCCGTCCGTGTCACTTCCGTGAAGCTTGGGACGGCTCCGCGCCATATTTCAATCACGGGCAGCTTCCGTGCTTGAAATATGGCGCGGAGCCGTCCGAAGCTTCACGGAAGTGACACGGACGGCTTCGCTAGAGGCACAGCGTCGTCCGAAAAAGACCCTTGCCGCGCAGCAGTTTCGGGAGGCTGCTCGCGCGGCAAGGGGCGATTTTTGCCTGTCTGAAAATCTCCAAAGACTGAAACAGGAATACAGTATGCTTATCACATCTTGGTTCTCCTCCCAATGGAATCCCTTTTGCTGCAATCAACGCTCCCTCTGGTGTCTCCACTGTTACAGATCGTCAAAGAAGGCTCATTGTCTCTGCCTCTTATGTGCTGTATTCATTTATGCTGCAGTGCCAGCCCAGAGTGTAATGGTTTACTTAAAAGATTAATCAGGAAGAAAAAGCGCTGCTCATCATAACAATTTTCTTATTGACAGTTCACGACAGACCTCAGGATCACAGCATGTAAAGCAACAGGTTAAGGCGCCCAATGTCAAGTTCATGCACATGCAAACATTTACCTGCATGTGCCCCGGAGACTGGGTTCAAATTACAAGAAAATGGATTCCTTCTAAATATCGGGAAGAACTTCTTTACCGTAAAAACTGTTTAACAGTGGAATGGACTTTGCTTCAAAGGGTGATGGACTCTCCATCTTTGGAGGTCTTTAAACAGAGGTTGGACGGGCATCTTTCAGGAGTGTTTCAGTTGTGTACGGTGGGCCTTCTGGATTCATGGGCTCTAGATCCGCAAATTCAACTGAGCGTGGATCATCACACCCCATATTATTAAATGGTGGTGATGTCAAAGTGCACATGCTGAAGTACATTGTCACCATTTAATAATATGCGATGGACTTTTTCAGACGCCCCTTACTGCGCAAGAAGCCTCCGTAACAGTAACGAAGCTGCTGCGTGGCAGGGGGTCCATTTCGGATGATACCCTCCCTTTCTCGGCGTCGTCCATGACTGTTCCGGGTAGGATTGAGGGCGGCCGCGCCATTTTTTACTCACGGACGTTGCCCGTGAATAAAAATAGCATGGCCTCCATGAATAAAAAATGGTGCAGCCGCCCTCAATCCTACCCAGAACAGTCATGGACGATGCCGAGAGAGGGAGGGCATCATCCAAAATGGACCCCCTGCCACGCAGCAGCTTTGTGATCATCCACTTTTTTTTGTGATCATCCACTTTTTTTTGTATCCATGCAGGGTCCCAGATCCAGCCCCCCCCCCCCGGATCCTAAGTGCCTAGTATATTCCTGTCTGGCAGGAGGTTGGGCTAGATGGTCCTTATGGACTGTACAATAGGACCCCCATATCCGCTGGGGATTGGTTTGGTTGGGGGGGCCATGGATACCGAAAACCATGGAAATAATGGGACTTCCAGTTTAAAATACCATAGAGTTGCCTTGGAGGACCTAGAAAATGGCTAGAGGGGACACAAGGGAGATGGGGCCTTCTCAGTAGTTGCTCCCAGACTATGGAACTCCCTCCCCAGAGAGGCCAGGATGTCCTCATCGCTTCTCTCTTTCTGTAAACAGGTAAAAACATTTCTGTGTCGGCAGGCATTCACACTCTCATGTTAGCTAGATTTGTACTTTAAAGTGTTATATATTTCAATATTTTAATGTTTGTGGTTTTAACTGTGTAAATTGTTTAATTTGATTTTTAAACTTGATATTTATACTATTAATAATTTGTATTGGTTTTAGCTTGGACTGTTTTAAACTAATTGTTACCCTCCTTGACTCCCTATATTGGGAGAAAGGCAGGATACAAATAAAATAAATAACTTATTATTATTATTATTATTGCCCCTCCCAATTCTGTTAAGTAATCCACACCTGTAAAGATTTCACTACCTTGGTAAGTGAGATAAGCTCCAAAGAATCATTATTGTCATAGAACTAAGACTCAAATCAACTCTAGCATGCTTTTATGACTTTGTTGGTTTAAACCAGTACTGCTGAAGTGGTAGTCCCTGGACCTGGGGCAATCCATGAGCCGTCAGCTAAGGATCTGTGGAAAGTTTCAAGGAAAGAAAGAAAGAAAGAAAGAAAGAAAGAAAGAGTTGTGGCCATTGAACACAAATATTGTACTGGTCCCTGACACATTAGGGGGAGAAAAAAATTACCAGTCCCAAACATCAGGCACATACTGGTCTAAACTACCTAGGCAATAGGCTTTTTGATGGTCTAACAAACAATATTTCAGATAATTAAATATGAACATACACTAACCATTTTAACAAGGCATCTCTGAAAAACAAGCATAGATGCAGTGATGTTGCAGGTACAGGAAAAAAAGAAGACTGTGCCAGGGCTCAAGGAAATTCCTTGTTTGGACAGCATCTCCCAGAAATGTTTTGGGGATTCTGGGATTTGTAGTCCAAAAGGCAGCTTTTTCAAACTTTGGGATTGTCCTTGGTAAACTGAGGCACTTTCAGTAGCCATGTCTCAATCATCTCCTGCAGGCTTGGCTGTTTTCAAATGCTTTCATCTCCTCCTTCACCCTATCAACTCACCCAGGTGAGACAGGATACCTGCTTGGAAGACATTACCTAACATTCAATTATATTTAATGAATATTCACACCTTGACATCCCTTTAGGGAGCTTGAAGCCCTCAAGGTGGAATGATTTGGTGGCATCACACACACACACACACACACACACACACAGGATTTTCTCACCCTGAAATGGTTTCATCAGAAGGGCATTCCTCTTCCACCAAGAGAATGCTTTCCCTCTCTCCTTGTTTCTCCCTAAACATGACCAGGGCTTCCCATAATTACAGAGGGATGCTGAAAAGGTGGTGGAACACATTGCATAAAATCGTGGCACGCCCTACCATTTCCCTATTGGGAACTCCAAAACCTGCTCCAGCATGTCCGCATGACTAAAATCCACATGCCTTGTCTTGCCCTAGTAAAAGGGGTGACCAAAACTGGTCTGATCTTTTTTCCCATTTAATTTTTTTGTGTGCAGAAGGCCCCCAAACATGAAGTGGGGTTTTCTATCTGTATTACTGCCTGAGCTAGAGTTGCCAGGTATCCCTTATTATCAGGGAGGTCCCTTATTTGAGGGATGGAGGTCTTGTCCCTTATAGGGCTGGCAGGTGTCTCTTATTGTCCAAACAACATCTGGGCAACCAGCCAAAGGCTGATTACGACACAGCTGATAGCAGAGGCACAGCACAGTCAAGCTAATTATACACAAAGGAATCAAGGCAGCTTGAAGTCAGACACTTAATTTTACTAGCAAGCAAAACACGAGTCCACAGGCAAAGTCCAATATACAAGGTCCAGGTCTGGCAAACAGAGTTCAGGGTAGTCCAGCAGAATCCAGGTCTGAAAGGGCTGGACCCTCTGCCAGAGCTGGTACTGCACAACTGTCTGTGTCTGAGGCCTGTGGCTCTGGAACATCCTCCTGCTCTGGTTCAGCAGGTCCTGGCATGTCCACTGCTTCAGTCTCTGAGTCAGAGTCCATTTCTAAGTCCTTGAAGCAGGGTATCACACCTATTGTTGTTGTTGTTATTTTAATTATTTTTTTTAATTAAACACAGATGTTTTAAAAGTTTAAAAAACATACACAGGAAAAAATAAAAACAACAACAAAAATACACCCTATGAAAAATAAACGGAACTTTCCCCCACCTAAGAGAACCTCCCTTACTATTCTACCTCAAAAAACAAACACTGAAAAAGGGATTATGTTGATTCTAATTTATCAGCCAAAATGTTATTGTAAAAAGTTATAGAATCCCCTTAAAATCTAAAGCTTATCAAATTAAAATAAGTACCGTAAAATCATTTAAAAATTCTCTGTTTTTCAACTTCAAAAGAATTATAGGATTATATAGGATTATATATATTTCAAATCATATCATTGGGTATAATCTCCTCCATCACCTGCTTTATTATTACATTAAAAATCATCACATATTATTATCTCTATGTTACCATTAGTTACTTTCAAATATTCTATCATAGTCTTCCACAACTTCTTAAATTTGTTGCAAGTTTTGTCATTCAATAAAGCAGTTAATTTGTCAATCTCAATCATATAAAATAGTTTTGTTATCCAGCAGAAGTTGACCATAGAATTGCACTGGAAGACCTTCAAATGTCTAGAGAAGTGTTCTCTCAGGTAAAAATAAAAGTAGCGGGTCAATATTTGCAGTTTTCCTACTTTCTCAGGGCTGCTGCAACCCTAACCCCTGTGAAATTAAGGGCTGACTATACTTTACTTTCATTTGGTATTTAGGTAGAAAACAAACTTCTTAGTAGCTCCTTCCTAACTATCAACACTGCGTGTCATGAATTTCACATCCACTCAGTATAGGCCCACTGAGAGGCACCTGGCACAGCTGGGGGACAAACTGACCCAGGAGTAGCCAAACAGCAGAGCTGCACAGCAGAAAAGGCGAAAGAACAAAGGCTTCAGCTAGCAGCCATTTCACTGCTCTGACTCTTTCACACACAATAAGAGACTTAAAGACAGCGAGGTTCATCTAAAGATATCTAGAGGTCTTTATCTTCAGTTGCAGTATAAACAAACACAGTACAGTTGTCCCTCTGTATCCACGGATTTGGTATCCATGGATTTAAGAATTCATGGCTTGAAAATATTCTTTAAATAATAATAATCCAAAAAGCAAACCTTGATTTTGACATCTTATATAAGGGACAGCATTTTGCTATGCCATTGCATATAATGGGACTTGATTATTCACAGATTTTGGTATCCACGAGGGGTCCTGGAGCCAAACCCCAGCAAATATGAAGGAATAACTGTATATACATAGCAAACCTCATTAACAAACTCAACAGCAATTTCTCCAACATCCACTAACACTCCTCTTTTTCCATGACACCAACCCACAAATAATGTATCTTGTGCTTCAGCTATATAGGAGTGTTTGCTAGTCATCCCTCTGCCTAATCACAGCTGTGCACAAACCCACTTCAGCTGTGCTAGCCTATGGTCTGTTGCTCCATCATTTTTTTCCTTTTTGCACTTAAAGCAATATTACCCTAACATTTCAACTGCCCCTTATTGCTGTTTTGAAAACCTGGCAAGACCAGCCCAAGCTCTCATGCTTTTAATAGCAGGCGGGCACAAAGACATTAAACAGGTTCACATCCCCCCCCCTTCTCTAATTTCCATGTGCTGGGCAGAGCCAGCCAAAAAAGCAGCCATACTACAGGCCACTGTCTCCTGTATTCTGCATCACTCTGAGTCTCTGGGTTTTCCCTTTGTGCCTAATGAAGAATTTTGTGTGAGTCTAAAGTCCTATTAATTCTCCATCACTCTAGTTATCTGTTGCAGAGATTGCAAGAATATCTGTAATTATTCATTGCCAGATTGAAAACCAGGTAGAATAATAGACCAGTGAGAATTTCCACAATTTTCTCCTGATATTTGACTGTCCAAAGCATGGTGGAGGAATTATTCTGCAGAGAAAAACGCATGGGATTTTGAGGTGGAAAAAAACCCTGGTTTCTGCACAGAAAATGAATTTTCTATACAGAAAACACTGTTTCCTCTGCAGGAAATGGTGTTTTCTGTGCAGAAAATGAATTTCCGATGCAGAAAACAACTTGCTTTGAAGGAAACTGTTTTCTGCATCATCCCCCACCCGTTTTTCTTCTCAGAATAATTTGTCTTTGGGACTGTTGAATACATGGAGAATACTGCAGATACAGTAGGACCTCTTTATCCACTGGGGATTGGCTCTGGGGGCCCCCATGGATACCAAAACCCGTGGATAATAGCGACTGCCATTGAAAATAATGGGACTCCCAGTTTAAAATACCATAGAATTGCCTTGGAGGATCTGGGAAATGGCTAGAGAGGACACATTTTCTAGGAAGACTCTATGGTAGGTGTGCTATTTTATGTCCCATGGATAACTGACTCAGTGAATAATGAATCAGTGGATACAGGACTCCTACTGTAAATGTTCATTTCCTCCTCTAGCAGGGAGAAAAATACTGTAATTATTCATCCTCGCTTGTGAGGACGAAATTTTTGAGCATTTTCATCCCTCCAGTCTTCTCTCCTCTCCTTGTTGCTGAGTTAACTGGGTGCAAACTACTTTTGCACTCTGAAATCAGTTTGCAACAACTGAAGTAAGCTAAGGACAAAGTGGGAAAGTGGTTCCTGTGCACCTGTGGAAGAGGGGGAAAGGAATTTAGCTGCAAGTAGGGGAAAAAAACTTTCATCTTCACATGCAACTGCAGGCCTTAGGGTGGAGGTAGGGGGAAATGAAACCCGTTTTCACTCCAGGCGGCAATTGATGAGGCCAAGATTGTAGGCAGCATTGAGCAGGCAAGAATGATCTTGTATCAAACTATATGTCTTGAATGAGGTGTAAGATTTCCCTGGAAAAGGACAGAACAGCTGGAAGAGCACAGGGCTTGTGCAATTCTGGGTGGGTGGGTGGAAATACCCCAAAGCAAAACAGTGGCTCCCCACCAATAAAAATCCACAACATTCCCCCCCCCCAAAAAAAAAGAAGAGAAGGGGGAATGAAAAACTAGTGTGGGGTAATCAGATAGGACAGTGCAAGACGAAAAGAGGGCAACCATGATCACAAATCATTGCAGAATAATCCATAAAAATCAGGACTGAATTTGGCTTCAGGGGCAATGTGAACAACCAGTCTGCCAGTATGTTGTCATGGGGGGTTGAAAATTGCAGGAGGCAGCTGGCATCCAACCTTCTCTGGCTCAGAGTTCCCTTCAGGTTTCATTCACAGCTCAGTCATGGCTTCAAAGAACAAACTGTACTCATATTCTACCATGGCAGCAGTTTGTCTGCTCTTTTAACTGCAATGGCTCCTTCCTTCAGAATATTGGAATTTGTAGTTTGGTGCAGGACTACATAGTATCACAGAATCCTAGAGTTGGAAGAGGCCTCAAGGGCCATCCAGTCCAACCCCCTGCCCTGCAGGAATACCCAATCAAAGCATTCCCGACAGATGGCTGTCCAGCCTCTGTTTAAAACCTCCAAAGAAGACACTCCACCACACTCTGAGGCAGTATGTTTCACTGTCAAACAGCTCTTACCGCCAGGAAGTTCTTCCTAACAGTTGGAATCTCTTTTCCTGTAGTTTGAATCCAGATATAAATCCAGTAAATAAATAAATAAATTTATTCATCCCATCCACAGAGTGCCCATCATAGATTTCATATACCAGAAGCTTGATGCCACTGAATTGTTATACAATCGGTATCCGCTGGAGTTTGGTTCCAGGATACCAAAATCCATGGATGCTTAAGTCCCATTATATACAATGGTGTCGTAAAATGGTGTCCCTTATACAGCCAGCCCTTCATATCCATGGTTTCAACCATCCACGGATTCAACCATCCATGGCTTGAAAATATTCCAGTAACTAACTAAATAAATAGCTACAAAAAGCAAACTTTGCTGTTTGCCATCTTATATAAGGGATACCATTTTACAAGCATCATCTCCTCAGATGCCAAGATTGACAAAGAGATCAATCACAGATTAGCAAAGGCACATAGCGCATTTGGAAGACTTCACAAAAGAGTCTGGAGTAATAAACACCTGAGGCGAAGCACAACAATCAGTGTGTATAGAGCCATCGTACTGTCTATCCTCCTTTATGGATCTGAAACATGGGTCACCTATCGCCACCACCTACGACTCCTCGAGCGCTTTCATCAGCGCTGTCTATGCACAATCCTAAATATACACTGGACTGACTATGTGACGAATGTTGCTGTCCTTGAGCAAGCAGGAATCACCAGCATTGAGGCCATGATATTGAGAACACAGCTGCACTGGGCAGGGCACGTTTCCAGGCTGGAGGACCATCGCCTCCCAAAAATAGTACTCTACGGTGAACTCGCCATGGGTCAACGTAAGAGGGGCGCTCCAAAATAACAATACAAGGACTCCTTGAAACAACATCTCAGGCTCGGCCAAATTGATCACCAACAATGATCCACCTTGGTCTCACATCAGGAAGCATGGAGACACACTATCCACAATGCTGCAGCCTTATTTGAGAACTCACGCCGAACAAGTCTTGAAGAGAAACGACAACGCAGAAAGAATCACAACCCGGAAACATCACCCAAGGAGACCTTCTGCTGTGCCTTCTGCAACCGGACTTGTTTATCTCAGATTGGCCTTTTTAGTCATCAGTGCGCTTGCAGAAAGCACAGGATGAGTCCTTCCTGAATCTTCATTTGCGAAGAAAAGCCAGAGAGAGGGTGTATATAAAGTGACTTGAGCATCCATGGATTTTGGCATCCACCGGGGTGTGTGTGTCCTGGAACCAAACCCCAGTGGATCCCAAGGGCCCACTGTATAAAATGGCAAAGAGAAAGGTTTGCTTTTTGGAAAAAAAAATGGGAATATTTTCAAGCCGGGTGGTTGAACCCGTAGATGCAGAGTTTGTGGATGCAGAGGGCCAACTGTAGTTCTACGTATTTGTTAACTGAAGATGCTCTAGGAAGAGAAGAGCCAGAGGTTAAACAAAAAATTTGCAAGCATTTTTGCCCCCAAATGCCCTCTAGGGGCTGTGGAGGGGCATTTTTTAAAAACCAGAAACAAACAGGAAGTTACTTTTGCTCACTTCCTGTTATTTAAAAAAATTCCTCTCCTGGGCCTAAAAATGGTCCAAGAAGGACTCCAAAACATGGTGAAAATGACCCTCTTGTCCCCAGAGGGCATTTTGGGGGGAAAGATTTGATTTTTTTTTCTCCAGGAGTGGGTGCAGTGGGAGGTGTGGCCCTTCAAAATCTCATGGGGGGCTAATGCGGCCCCCTAGCCTTCTACAGTTGTTCACCCATGGTGCAGAGTAAATATCCGCATGCAGAGATATGCTATGCCAACACTATGCAACTCCCATACAGAAAAGCAAAATGGTGCAATACATGTCAATGACAGGGTGCCACAGAGCAATGTGTGATGTTTAAAGAATGATAGTGATTCACAATGTGTGAGCTGCAGTGTACAATGTACAGTGGTGCGATCCATAGTTTTTCATGATATGCATAATCAAAGGCTTTGCTATAATCTATAAAGCACAGGCTGATTTTCTTCTTAAATTATTTTCTGTACTCCAATATCCAATGTATGTTTGCAATATGATCCCTAGTGCCTCTTCCTTTCCTAAACCCATCTTGGATAGCTGGCATTTTTGCTCTGTATGTGGTAGAATTCTTTGTTGTTGAATTTATATGCTGCCCAGAATGGGACCGAAGGCGGCTCACAACACATAAAAGCATGCAGTTAAAATGTGATAATTAAAAGTTAAAAACAATTAAAAGCATGACAGTTTGAAATTATATAAACAATATAAAAGTTTTAAAAATAAAAAACAATAAAAACACACACCAATAAAAAACCTCTGTGCGCACAGCTATGAATTAAAAGCCTGCTTGCATAAAAAAATGTCTTTGCCTGCCAGTGAAAAGAAAGGAGGGACGGGGCCAGCCTAGCTTCCCGTGGAAGGGTGTTCAGGAGGGTGGGAGCAGCCACCGAGAAGGCTCTGTCTCATATCCTCACCAAGTGAGCTTGTGAGGATGGTGGGACTGAGATAAAGCCTTCCCCTGATGATCTTAAAATCCTGGCAGGTTCGTATTGGAAGATACGGTCTTTCAAATATATTGGACTCAAGCCGTATAGGGCTTTATAGGTGATGACCAGCACTTTGAATTGTGCCCAGACATGAACCGGTAGCCAGTGTTACCAGGGACCCCCAAGACTTAACCCAAGATTTAAAAACAGCAACAACAGCAGCACCTGAAAATTGAACCATTAAAAATTACACCATCCACGAAACCTTCCATGAGAAGCACTTGAGGGGAAGGGAAGACTTTTCTCCTGCTTCTTCCCACCCGTTTGTGGCTGGAGTGGATTGAATGGCAATGTGCAGGCCCAGCCAGCCAGCCAGCCTTTGCCTTGGTTCCTGTGACATGGCTGCCCTGGTGTGGGGAGAAGGTGGGCTGAGTGCCTTCGAGCTAAGGACATCACCAGCCCCCTGGGGGGGGGGTGTCCACGGACCACTGATTAAGAACCACTGGTCCAGAGGATTCTGGGAAGTGCTTGTGGTGTTAAGATTTCCTGACAGAGAAATCCTCTACAGCCTATTTCAAACTGTTGCCCCTCCAGATGTGCTGGTTTTAGGGTGGCCAGGTTTTTAAAATAGCAGTAAGGGACACTTGAAATTCATGACATGCAGGGGTGGAAGCAGCTATTAACAATTTTGCGTAAATACCAAATGAAAGTATAGTATTGATTTCGGTTCACTTAGTCATGTGTTTCTCTATAAAATTAACATTTTGTTGACATTCATAAATTGCATGCTGCACACATTTCTGTGTGCTTTATGAACCATTCACACTCCCCCAAATACCGGATTTTTGGGGGACATCTTGTTCAGTCTATCTTAAAAGGAAAAGATTTCTGGCTCTCAAATAGGAGACATTCCTTAAAATAAAGGACAACTGACTGTCTTATGGGAGTCAGTGTGGTGCAGTGGTCTGAGTGATGAACTAGAAGTCCAGGAGACCAGGGTTCGAATCCCTGCTCGGCCCTGGAAACCCACTAAGTGACCTTGGGCAAGTCACACTCTCTCAGCCTCAGAGCAAGGACAAATCTTGCTCTCTCAGCCTCAGCAAGGACAAACCTTCCTCTGGACAAATCTTGCCAAGGAAATGGTGACGCTAAGTCAAATCTTGATAGGTTTGCTTTAGCATCACTGTAAGTCAGGGACAACTTGAAGGCAGACAACAACAATAACAGGCAGTTCTATAAGCTTTCCGACCCTGAAATAAGGGACACATGGCCAAAACTAGCTGGACTACACTTCCTATTACCCCCAGTTAGCAGGTCTATGGCTGTCTGGGCATAATGGGAACTGAAGGGGAGCACGTATAGAGAGATTTTGGAGAGCTGCTTTCTGTCCTCCATTGAACTAAAGTTCCCAGGACTGGGACTTTTGGGGAAGCAATGGCTGTTCAGATTGGTTTGTTGTTGTTGTGTGCCTTCAAGTCATTTCTGACTTATGGTGACCCCCAAGGCAAACCAATTGTTTGTTTTTTGGCAAGATTTGTTCAGAGGGGGTTTGTCATTCCCTTCTTCTGAGGTTGAGAAAGTGTGACTTGCCCAAAGTCACCCAGTGGGTTTCCAGGGCTGAGTGAGGATTCGAAACTTGGTCTCCAGAGTCATAGTCAATGCTCAAACCAGGGTTAAAAAACAAACTAATGCCACCATCACTAAAACTAATAGTAATCAAAGAGGATGTCTGTTTGCCTGCCAGAGCTATGGCTCCTAGAGTTTGAAAGTGAGATATTTGAATCTTAGTGTTTGTATTAATAGGAGGAGGATGCTATAGGGCAGGTACTTGGACTGTAGCTCCCAGAATCCCCCATGCACTGATAGGAATCACAAGGCCTTCCAGCTGTCATCGGACTGGAATTCCCAGCAGCCCTAGCCAGCATAGATAATGGCGAGGAATGCTGGGAGGTACAGTTGTGCAGCATCTGGAGGACAGCCACACGATTCCTGGCTTATGGCCTCCACAAGTCTTACTTCAGCTCAGGTGCCAACATATGTTGCTGGCATGCATTTTTATGACCACCAGGTGGTGCCGATGCACTACTTAATGCTGTTGGTTAATCATGTAGCTCTCCAAATGTTGTTGGACCTCAGCTCCCAGCATTCTTCACCATTGGCTGTGCTGGCTAGGGCTGCTGGGAGTTGCAGTCCAACAAACTCTGAAGAGGTCCATAGTTCCCTCCTTGAGTTAAAAGAACTAGCTGAGCAGCAAATACTGAAGGCCACCAGTTTTGGTGGTGGACATGGGCAGTGAGAAACAAATGGGAAACCGTGCTTCAATATGCAGTTAGGGTAGCTGCTGCTTGCCACTTCATAAAAATGAGTGGAAAATGCAACAAAATGTTGTAGTGTGGAGTGCTCCTGTTAAGGGTTCCAGCCTGCCCGGCCACTCTGCCCCTTTCCAATATTCTCCATTCCACTCCCCAAATTGCCCACTTCCTCCATCCACATCCAACAGTCAGACAACTCAGCATGCTCAGTGCTCACGAACTTTTTTTTGCCATTGTCCATTTATTTATTAATTATTTCAAATGTATATCCCTCTTCTCATCTAGCGAGCACAAGGCAGTGTACATGGCTCTCCTCGTGTTCACTTTTATCCTCACAACAACACTGTAGAGTAGAATCATAGAATCATAGAGTTGGAAGAGACCTCAAGGGCCATCCAGTCGAACCCCCTGCCATGCAGGAATACACAATCAAATCATTCACGACAGATGGCCATCCAGCCTCTTTTTAGAAACCTCCAAAGAAGGAGACTCCACTACACTCCCAGGCAGCGTATGCCACTTCTGAACAGCTCTTACTGTCAGGAAGTTCTTCCTAATGTTTAGGTGGAATCTCTTTTCTTGTAGTTTGAGTCCATTGCTCCGTGTCCTAGTCTCTGGAGCAGCAGAAAACCAGCTTGCTCCATCCTCAGTATGACATCCCTTCAAACATTTAAACATGGCTATCATGTCCCCTCTCAACCTTCTCTTCTCCAGACTAAGCATGTCCAGCTCCCTAAGCCGCTCCTCATAGGGCATCATGGCTTCCAGACCTCCCGCCATCCTGTTCGCCCTCCTCTGGGCACGTTCCAGCTTTTCAATATCCTTTCTGAATTGTGGTGCCCAGAACTCGACACAGTATTCCAGGTGAGGTCTGACCAAAGCAGAATACAGTGGCACTATTACTTCCCATGGTCTAGACACTACACTCCTATAGGACTGGCTGAGAGTATGTGTGTCCGGACAGGGGTCATTAAGTGTTGGGGAATGTGAGAGAAAGTAGTGTATCTCATAACCAGAGTAATAAGTATTTGCAATCAGAAGATGAACAACAACCAGTACCACACTACCACCTCAACAGGCTCTAGCAGAGAAATAAAACAGACTCAATTTCTTTGGTAACAACATATGAAGTACATTTATTTGAAAATACTAAAGGTTTCATGACATCTCATGATGAGAGGCGGTTGTAATATGTGCTCTTCAAACATGGAGGAGGAGAACTGCCAACTATAAAATGGAGGACAAACAAATTCAGCTTAACTGCAGACTAACAGATGCAGAAAGAGAGTGTGTGTGGCTAAAACCAACCAACAGGAAATGACGTGAACACCTGTTGTGCCTAACCTCATAGAGAGACATGCAAACCAAGTGGTTCTAACATTCAGTAGCTGCAGTCCTGCATACCTCACAACACTATGCTCAGCCATTTGTCACTGTCCCCAGACCTACCTTATAGCTGCTGAAACCCCCAGCCACAATAATTTGTGACTGGAGGAAAGTCGGGGGGGGGGGGACACACACAAACATCTGGCTATGTCCCTGTAGCCTGATGTGAAGTGATTACATCATCCACTGAGGTCCACGGGGCTTCTGGAGGTCTCAGTGGCTGATGAAATCATTTCACATTGGGCTACAGCAACACAACCAGACACTAATGGCCTTGGGGGTGGGCTTCAGCAGCTCTATGGTAGTTCTAGGGGGCTTTGTTTGCATTGGAGTGAGGAAAGGAATACTAACATCTGCAGTGACCAAAACTGGACATACTTAGGCTAGATGTAGTGGTTTGAGTGTAGGAATAGGACTCTGTTAGACCAAAGTTCAAATTCTCACTTGACCATAGAAACCCACTGGACAAGTTGCACTCTCTCAGCCTCAGGGGAAGGCAAAGGCAAACCTCCTCTGACTCAATTTGGCCAAGAAAACCCGTTATTTTAATCGTTTGGATCTCCCTTGAAGGTTCTGGAAGCCAGCGTAGTGTGGTGGTTTGAGTGTTAGACTAAGACCAGGGTTTGAACCCTCATTCGTCCATGGAACCCCACTGGGTGACCCAGGCCAAGTCACACTCTCTCAGCCTAAGAGGAAGGCAGCAGCTAACCCTCTGAACAAATCTTGCCAAGAAAATCCATAGGTTTATTGTAAGTTGGAAACAACTTGAAGCCATACAACAACAACAACAACAACACTAACAGGATGCCAGCCAATAATTTTCACGGCTCAGCAGGGACTTGAACATGGATCTCCCAATCTCTGTTCAACCCAGTAATCACACCACACTAGGGAGTTGTCTAGACGAGACGATATAGTGCTCATTCCTGCTCATTAATGCAAATTCGCAGCAGCGTTCATTTGTCTCCATGGTCTTTTGGCAAAATCGATTGTATGCGAAGCTATCCATGTTTGAAGTGCACATGAAGCCATGCCTGCAAATCAAAATGGTGACTGAGTAAATTACAGTCTGTTATTATTATTTCTCACACGTTGTCATTACTGTACAGTATTTTTTTTTATGTAAAGCATAGGTGCACAGATACGACCTTCTGCTTTTAAAAAGCTATTTGGTTGCCTCAGCACAGCAAAAAAGCGCATAATCGATAATGCGAAAATCCAAAATAGTGCTTCCAGCTGCTTCTTTTCTGGCAAGCCCAACCCATGTGCACATCTGCCATGTTGGATTTTTGCTTTAGGCGAGAAAATGGGGTGGTGGTGGGTTTTGGGGTTTTTTGTTTTTTTTTTTTGCTTTTTTATTAAATCAAAAAATCACTCTAGTGCATCTTGAACATCATTATTTTTTAAAAAGTTTGGCGGCGGCAAATTGAGGTAAGTACAAATGTGAGTAAATCAATCGTGGCCGCCATCTTGCATGCAAAGTTTATGGGGGCAAAAATACCATTTAGACAAGTCGCAGGTGCTGCAAAATGCCATTACTGCGAGGCACTCCAGGTATTTTTTTAACCTCATATAGACAACCCACAGAATGAACCCTTTGGCCTCCACTTCTTTTCAACTCTTATCACATACAGTAGAGTAGTTAGAATTCCCTTTTCCCAGTCTGTCTCTGGACTTTATCAGACTACCCTCCTTTTCTGTTCTTTTGCTGGCATAATTTGTGACATTTTTATGCTGGCAAAAGAACCCCCTTTACCACACTTACCTTCCATCCCATCCAAAGGCAGCCCCGGCAATGACAGAGGAGTGAACGGAGGTCCATTCACTTCCTGGAATGAAATCTTGCAGATTCTCACAAGAACACGCAAGTGCAATAAATTCTAAAATACAAGCAAAAATAACATACAAAAAGTTTGCAAAAGCACAGAACCACACTAAAAAAGTCCCAAGTAAACAGGGGTGGGGGGGTTTCATAAAAAGAGCATCACCTACCTGGATATTGCGATCTCACCTGGAAGTGTTCTGGCTGGACCGACCATTGATGCTATATTCACGAGGGAAAAAAGGCACAAGGTGCCACAGCCGATCTATTGATGGCTTGTTCTGTCAATAAAATAGAATGACTTTTGAACAAGACATAAATGCGAAAGGATGTCATCTGATATGCGTGACCTTTTGCGTTTATATGGCATAATTATGATGGCATATTTGATGTGTCTGATAAAGTCCTGTTAGTCAAGACTACAGTAGCCACAACTTTGAATTAGCTACAGATGTGATAGTTCTTTACCTGGAGACATTAAAAGAGTGGTGGCGGCAACCTGTGGTCGGTGGCCTTGCTTCAGAAGCACAAGACTGCAAGTGATCAGTTCAGATTTACAGCGAGAATGATCTCTTTTCCCCTGAGAGTCTGTAGGGTGGGAGGATGTGAGAGAAGGGGCGGGCAGAGGAAGGCTCTATCTGACACAAGTACACAGCCCCTGAGAGGGAACCACCTAGATGTATGGAATGTGGTGGAGTCTCCTTCTTTGGAGGTTTTTAAACAAAGGCTAGATGGCCATCTCTCGGGAATGCTTTGATTGTGTATTCCTGCATAGCAGGGGGTTGGACTAGATGGCCTTTATGGTCTCTTCCATCTCTATGATTTTGGATTAAGAGTGGGCAAAGGGCAGTCCAGGGACTTCATGTACCCCCTGAACTCCACTTTTGTGGTTTTTGAATCCCCGCACCAGTTCCCCAACTTTTAAAAAAATGGCTCTATTTTGGAGTGTTTTTCACCCCAAAATAGCATGGACAGCCCTTCAAATATACTAAGACACCCCCTCCACACACACAAAGCACTGTACAGCTTTCCCAAATACCTCTATTTCCACCTGAGACCTTCTCAAAATAGCTTCTGATTACCATTTTGGGAAGGACTCTGACAAAAGTAGGAGTACTTGGGAGCACTGCTAGGAGGCATGGCCCACAGGGAGGGTTGGTAGGGAGAAATTAGGGCCTGGCCCCTGTATAGTTGCCCACCCCTGAGCTAGATGCTTAAAAAGTTCCAAGGTTGCACCTCTGCTGTATCTCCCTTTGATCATATTTGGTGCCTCGTTGCTTTTGAAGAGTTAGAAATCATCTCTGGGTGAGGAGTTGGCTGTCTTTCATTCTGATAACCAATGATGGCTGAGGGGCTTCCATGTCAGGGAATGGGGTCTCCATTCTGTCTTTTAATCTGAATTTTAAGGGAGCCATCCAAGATGTAAGGGAGCTATCCAAGCCGCTTTGGGTCCCAGTCTTGGGGGGGGCGGGGCGGGGCGGGAAAGCAGGTTATAAATACAATAAATATAATAATAATTTAATGATGTTGAATCCTGTCCCTCAAACAGGTTCAGGTGTTACATGCCCAGACAGCCCCATCTTGGAATATCAAATAATTGGCTATATATAATAATTTGGCTAAGGTGACCATCCATGTGGTTATAGGTAAACCAGGGACTCCCTAATACCAGGGTGGGACTCATGCATGCACCAAAGGAGAGGCCAGTGGAAATTTCCAAAACAGACACTCTCAAGGAAGACTCAACACCTGGAGGCAAGTCATCACTAATCCACTCACTGATAGAAAGAATTGCTTATAAACTGGATTTTCCTCTCCTTTCCCTCCAGCAATTGACCTCCCCTGTTTCCTATTCAATTCCAAAGTATCAATTGTTAATGATCATCAACTCTTCTGGAGCTCCCTTTGTTCTAGCCCAGGAACCTCCAAGAACCATTGTACAGTTGTCCCTCCGTATCCATGGATTTGGTATCCACGGATTTAAGTATTCATGGCTTGAAAATATTCTTTAAAAAATAATAATCCCAAAAGCAAACCTTGATTTTGCCATCTTAAATAAGGGTCACCATTTTGCTATGCCATTGCATATAAGGGGACTTGAGTATTCACGGATTTTGGTATCCATGGGGGGGAGGGTCCTGGAACCAAACCCCAGCGAATATGAAGGGACAACTGTATTCCACTCAAAACCTCATCCCTTCAGGGGAACTATTTCATATAAATATCACCCCCAAACAGCACAAAATTGTCTACAGCTCCTCCTCCTCCCTCCACACCGCCAGTTTGGTGCTAGACCCTCAGAGCGCAAAGTCTGAGCCTCTGCTGCAGGAATCTCTGTTCTACAGGACAAGTGTCATATCATGCACCATCCCCTCATTCTATTCCTCTGTCCAAATACTTCCTACCTATTTCGTTAGCCTTGTGTGAGTGCTTGAAGCCTGAATGTTTGTGTGAGTGCTGTGATGTTATTTTCCAATAAAGGTAATTTAATGGTACAGTAGGACCCCCATATCTGTGGGGGATTGGTTCCAGGGCCCCCCATGGATATCGAAAACTGCAGATAACAGTGAGTGCCATTGAAAATAATGGGACCTTTGGTATAAAATACCATAGAGTTGCCTTGGAGGACCTAGAAAACATCTGGAGAGGATGCCTCTCAAGGCATTTTCTAGGAAGACTCTATGGTAGGTGTGCTGTTGTTTTGTATCCTGCGGATAACTGAATTAGTAGATAATGAATCAGCAGATACGGGGATCCTACTGTAGTCTCCTATAATAATAGTCTCCTCCTTAGTACCAGTATAAACATGTCTAAAAGTTCCTGCTCGTTACCTCCTCTCAGATTGCCAAGTCGAGTGCATTAATTCCCCATATTAATATTAGTATATTAGAGGTTCATAGAATCATAGAGTTGGAAGAGACCACAAGGACCATCCAGTCCAACCCCCTGCCCTGCAGGAACACACAATCAAATCATTCCTGACAGATGGCCAACATTTGGGGTAACACAGGTACCTGGGATCGCTCCTTTAAAATTTAGACTGAAATTTGAAGTGGATTCACTGTCCTGCTCAACAATGGACAGGAAGAAAATAAAACACACCAGCTCAGAGTTAAAAGGCATTCTGTAATTGCATCCATTGATGCTCCTAAAAAGCTCTCCAATTATACCAAGCACCATGCAGTCCTTCTGCCTCCTTCTAGTGATATTTTTTGTGACTGTGGGCAGCAATTCACACTTAATTTTACCACTAATTTGCTGCTTTTATCATGTTCCACAGTACTGAGTGAGGCATCTTTCAGTCAATTAGATTTTAAAAAAATATATAATAGAGTCATAGGACTGGATCAAACAATCTCAAAGATCACCTGATCCAGGGCTTCTTAAGCTATCAGATGTAAAGATGGGCAATTCCCCCACCCTTCAAATGTGCTGTGGACTGGCACCATGTTTATGCCCACTGGCTATGACTGGTTTGTTCTTTCCCAGAAACTTGCTGAAGATGGCAACAGTTGGTTCACAAACCAGCACTGGTCTATGGACCACCACTTTGGTGGCGATCTAATCTATTGCAGGAAATCCACTCCGATAGCATCCTTCTGAGGCTGTCTGTTCCAGAGCTTCAGAAAGTTATTCTTAGACTACAACTAGAGTCCTCCCAGCTGGCAAGGTCAATTCTGGGGGAGTGTGGAGGAATCTCTGGGTGAGGAGCCAGTAGCCAGTGATTCCCAAACTCTAGTCCTCCAGGTGTTTCGAACTTCCACTCCCAGAAGTCTCGGCCACCTTGACTAAGGATCAGAGATTCTGGGAAGTGAAGTCCAAAACACCTGGAAGTCCAGAGTTTGGGAAACACTGCAGTAGACGATAATGATTGGCAGCTGTGGAATGAGTAGTCCACTCTGTGCTTTAGTCTGAACTTTAAGGGAGCTATCCAAGGTACTAAATCCTATCCCCCAAACAGTTTTAGGTACTTTGGTGGCACTTTTAAATTCAGGCTGAAGCCCAAAGTGCATTCATTGCCCCAATGACATGGGAACAACTGGGGAGGTTGCTGGGAATTGTAGTCCAAAATGAGCATTTCCCATGTCTGTTCTCTTCTGCAGTCAGACTGTTTGTACCATCAGGAAGTTCTTCCTAATGTTGGGTCAAAATCCACTGTCTTGTAACAGTGTCTTGTAACGGTTAAGAGGCGATATGGTAGCTCTGTTCAGGAACAGAGATTCCACCTCAACATGAGGAGGAACTTTTTGACAGTAAGAGCTGTTCGGCAGTGGAACACACTCCCTCGGAGCCTGGTGGGGTCTCCTTCCTTGGAGGTCTTTAAACAGAGGCTGGATGGCCATCTGTCAGGGATGCTTTGATCGTGATTTCCTGCGTGGCAGGGGGTTGGACTGGATGGCCCTCGTGGTCTCTTCCAACTCTGCAATTCTATGATTCAATGAATTCTCTGGAGCAGCAAATTTGCTTCCATCACAGCAACAAGCTCTTCGAATTAATCTAGCCAAATCATGAAAAGAATTAAATCCTGAATCCCTACACATAACACATTCCTTTTAAAAATGAGTGGCTGGTGTAATCTCTTTTACACATAGGGTGGAAGGCCTCTTCCTGGAACAGGCCTTGTGAGACTCTCTGCAAGCAGCATCCAAAGAATGCCTCTTCTTCCCAACTATTACTCTGCTCACATGTGCCTTAAAAAGGAGTGATTCATTAAATGCACTTATTTTTTTCAGGATTTAAACTGAAGAGGTGACACCTAGATTCTGTGCTGCAGGTGTGAGCAACTCTATGGGTTGTTGTTGTCGTGTGCCTTCAAGTTGATTCCAACTTATGGTGACCGTAAGGCACACCGATCACTGGGTTTTCTTGGCAACCGTTTATTCCAAAGGGGTTTGCCATTCCCTTCCTTTGAGACTGAGAAGGTATGACTTGCCCAAGGTCACTTAGGAAGTTTCCACAGCTGAATTGGGATTGGAACCCAGGGGGTAATCTATACAAGGAGATATAATGCTCATTTCTGTGCATTAACTCACAATTGTAGCAGCGATTTTTTTGTCAAGATTGCTGGTATGGGAAGTTATCTGTGTTTGAAGTTCACATGGAGCATGCCTACGAATGAAGATGGTGGCTGTGAGTGAATTACTCACATAATTATTTTCCAAAAGTTGCTACTGTTGCAGTCCTCCCCCCATTGCATGATTACAACGCATGATCACAATGTCACGGTAGCACAAACAGGTCCCATTATCGCACAACTCTGTCATGTTCGCGTGGTCAAATTGTGATCCAGCTGTGAATAAGGCATCACTTTTAATTGGCCAGACAAGCTGTCAATAGCTCTCAAAATAACTTTTTTTCAGTATTGAAGAACATGCAAAAACACATCCTGCTGTAATCGTGAGATTACAGCATGAATGGGCAGTCCTCTTTCCACCCTCCCCATTCCCAGTGAGAAAACTTCTGGGTGAGAATATAAAAACTATCCACAGGACGCTCTTTTTATGAATTGTCCCAGTTTGTTTGCACATTTTTAGGTTTGTTTAAGTGTTTGTATGTTTGTTTATTTTGCAAATTAAGGGTTTTTTGGTGTTTTAAGCATGCCTGTGTTTTCTTGTGAGAACCATCTAAATCTCTCCCACGCTAAATCACAGAAGTAAAGTCCTGTTCCTAAAGTGCTAGTGGTGGTTGTGTGATAATTTCATGGTGGTTCTTTTGCGCGATTACAGTGATGTGTGCTAATAGGTGTAATAATGCCACAATGTTTCCGCTTTCCTTATTTGCAGAATTACAGCATTTTTAGATGCTAGCCTGATAAAGTCCTTAGTAATCTTACAGAGCCAACAAGGTTCTTTATTATTATGCTGGAAGAGAATGATCGGGCTACTCCTTTCAAAACAGTTTCATCTGAAAAGGATTCTTTACTCCTTTACTCAGAGACAAGCTAGATGTGACATCAGCAAAATTATGATCATAGTTTTGGAGATAGTTGCCTTGAATCCCAGTTTTGGGGAAAAGATGGGATATAAATAAAGTTGTGAACAGAGGAGCCAGTGTACTGTAGTGATTTGAGGATTGGACTAGGGCTGCTGAAACATTGCAGAAATAATCTAGTTTGACACAGCTTTAAGTGCCATGGCTCGATGCTATGGAATTCTGGGATCTGTAGTTTTGTGAGATATTTAGCTTCCTCTGTTAGAGTGCTTTGGTGCCACAAGAAATACAGATCCCAAGATTCCTTAGGAGGGAGCCAGGATAGTTAAAGCGGTGTCAAACTTCAGTATTTCTGCAGTGTGTTGGGAGCCTAGACTCTAGGCGACCAAGGAGATTATCAGACACAGCAAAAACCACCTGAGCAGAACACCAGGATGACCTTACTGTCCCGCGAATGGGACCTGTTTTCAGACATCATCGTCCTCATCTCATTCTGCTCCTGTGCTGCAGCGGTTAGTAAGGCATCACTTTTCATTGACAGGACCTACCCATCCATGAAAAGCGATTCCTTACTAACCGTTGCAGCACAGGAGCAGAATGTGATGAGGATGAGGACATCTGAAAACAGGTCAATTTTCGGGACAGTAATGTCATCCTGGTGTTCTACTTGGGTGGTTTTTGCTGTGTCTGATAATCTCCCAAGATTCAAATCCCAATTCGGCCAACAAAGGCCCACGCTGTCACACTTTCTCAGCCTTAGAAGAAGGCAGTGGCAAAACTTCTCTGAGGAAAGCTTGCCAAGACAACCCACTGACAGGGACACCACAAGTCAGAGTTGACTGGAAGGTTCATAACAACAAATTAATAATTGTGTGTGTGTTAAAGTCACCTGTCGACTCATGGTGACCCCATGAATTTCACAGGGTTTTCTTAGACAAGGAATACTCAGAGGTGGTTTTGTCAGTTCCTTCCTCTGAATATAGCCTGCAGCACCTGGTATTTGTTAACAGTCCTTCTGGGCTTGGGGAAAGTTCTTTTTGGACTGTCACTCCCAGAATCCCCCGCCCTGGCTGCGACAGTCCAAAGACGAGCCAGGCTTTCCCCATGCTCTGAAGTTCAGGGATCTGGTGCCCTAGGGTATTTAGGCCCTGTTTATGCCTTCAAGTTGTCAGTTGACTTATGGCCACGCCATGAATTGCACAGGGTTTTCTTAGGCAAGGAATACTCAGAGGTGGTTTTGCCATGGCCTTCCTCTGAAATATGGCCTACAGCACCTTCCAAGTACTAACCAGCTTGACTCGTCTTTGCTTCCAAGATCAGATGGAACTTGATGCTTTAAATTTGACCTCAGCTTATGGCAACCTATGTGACCTGGTCATATACTGCCCTGCTGAGGTCTTGCAAACAAGGTTGTGGTTTCCTCGATCTAATCATTCCAATCTGTAGTGTGGTCTCCTTCTTTTCTTACTGCCTTCCACTTTGCTGAGCATTATTGTTTTTTGAAATGAGTCACAGTCATCTCATGATATGTCTACAGTACAGCAGCCTCAGTTTGTTCATCTGGGCTTGTAGAGAGAGTTAAGGCCTGATTTGCTCCAAGACCCATTTTTCTTTTTAGCATTCCATGGTTTCTATAGAACTCGGCCCAATTCCTTCCCGCAGTGAAGCAACCATGTGACAGGAGCCAAAGCAGAGGCTGGCTGGCTTGGCCTGTGCATTGCCATTCAATCCGCTCTAGCCAGAAACTTGCAGGAAGAAGCCAGATAAAAGTCCTCCCTCCCAATCCAGTGCCTCTGAGGGAAGGTTTATGGGTGGTTTACAGTTGTCCCTTCATATTTGCTGAGATTTGGTTCCCGGACCCCCTGTGGATACCAAAATCCGTGAATACTCAAGTCCCATTATATGCAATAGCACAGCAAAACGGTGTCCCTTATATAAGATGGCAAAATCAAGGTTTGCTTTTTGGATTCTTCTTTTTTAAAGAATATTTTCAAACTGTGAATACTTTCCGTGGATACCAAATCCGTGGATACCAAATCCGTGGATACAGAGGGACAACTGTATTATTGTTGTTGTTGTTTTAAATCTTGATTTAAGTCTTGGGGGACCACGGCAACAAAAGATATCTAAAGGGGTCCCTGATAAAGAAAAGGTCTAGGCACTGATCTAGATGATGAAAATACTCCTTTTTTCCAACAAGAATACATTTTATTCCAACAAGATCCTGCAGCGATTTGCTGTATTTGGAAGAGGGAGGGGCAAAAACTCCATGGGAAAAGTGTTCGCGGATTTTCTCAAACTTTTAAAAATAATGCCTAGAAAGGTGCATTACCGCCCGTTTGGACATCCCATTCGTGCACCTTTGATTCCCATTTTAACAAAAATACTGTGCAGTGGTGCAGCATAATGATCCAAACTATCATGGCTATGTCTTTGAATTATATTTCCTGCTTTTTCTTAAAAATATAATAGCAGCCATCCTGTTCTGGTTCTTGTAGGGTTCTTGTAGGGTCATAATTTACTCCATCCATGAGACTGTGTGCACTTTACTGCTGAAGCTACCATCGTTGTAAATGCCTGCTCTTTGAAAAGCCTCACTACAACAAAATACATCCCAGAGTGTTACCCTAGAAAGCTTGTTATTCTATCAGATAGTGCTGAGTTGTAGATTTCTTTCTAGCTCTTGCAATCCCAGCAGGAAAACAACCAACCAGCCCTGAAAATGCAGCTGCTTCATCCAAGAAAGCAAATGAGTCCAATATTACCTGAATCCTGGGGTAGCAGCCTTGAGGCCACATGTGCTCCCCAAGACTGTTTTGAAATCTGTGACCTCTGCACACTCCCCAGACCCACGTTTCTGTTAGCCCATACTTTCCAACATTTCACAGATGAAAACCTGGACAAAGATAGCAAAAGTTACTAAAGAGGAAGAACACACACAAGCTAGGAGAGACTGCAGCTGTTTGCTTTTGCCTGAATCCACAAGGAAGAGCAAGATTCTTCCCTCCCTTCTCTCACTCACTGCTAAGTGAGGTCTTGTCTATATGGTCAAAATAATACAAATGGCATATGAATGGCGATCCATTCATATGGACTTTCGTACAAATATGTGTCATTAGGAAGGGGGCCAGCGAAATCCACCGCAAAGTCCGTGTGCATCACGTCCGGGGCTTCATACGGATTTTAAAAAAAGCTCCATACGGCATGCGAATGTGTGATCATTTGAACACTCGCATTCTCACAGGTATGAACAGGCAGCATAATCTGATTGGCTGGATGAGGATGGGCCGAGGCTAGCAAACAGGGAAAGTGCCTGTGGTTGCCATGTTGGATTTTTGGCTAAGCGAGGGTCTGGTAAGTCGATCAAACAACGATCGTATACTCTTTTTTCTTTCTTTTTCTGTAAACTATTGCTTGTGCGTACCATGGGAAACTTTAAAAAAAAAATTGGCAGCAGCAGATTTAAAATCGTGAGTAAATCACTTGCAGCCACAATCTTGGCTAGGGGTTATGCAGAGTTTAGGGGGGCTCTTTTGACCATGAAGATAGGTCATATCAGTGCAAATGCCTACTTTTTCAGACATGTTCATACTTCCCCCCCTCGTATAGACTATATATATATATATATATATATATATCTTTGAAGGAAATGCGCATTTCCACTCGGTGGGACAACCTATTTGCTTTTCTGCGTATTCCCAACAAGCGTGGCAATGGAAAGCTGATTGGTTGGACGTGTGCAGGGAACGGAGCTTGCTGGCAAGGAAAGTGCCTGGAGCCGCCATGTTGGATTTTCACTGTAGTGATCATGCACTCAGGCAACGAAACAGCCTTTCCCACCTATTTATTTAAGCGGAATATCGCACATCCACACCTCGGATTTGCTTTTTTTCTTTTCTTGATTTGCAGGCATGCCCATTTGAACATCAAACGCATATGGTTTTACATGCCTGCGATCTTAAAAAAAATACACCCATGGAGACAAATAAAAGTTGCTGTGAATTGGTGTTACTGCATACCGTTCCACATTTTATTGCCTAGTATAGACAAGCCTATATGTGGCAGTTGCCTACTCCAACTGCAGCTTCTCTCTCTCTCTGTGTGTGTGTGTATTGCCACTTTCACAATTTTAGGGTGGGCGGATGGATGGATAGGTGTGTAGAGTCGGGTTTGGGGCTTTTGAATTGTTGAGGGCTTCCAGGCTTCCATCAGCTTTCTGTGTGGCTCCATAGATCTTAGAAAGCTCCCAACTAGATCAACAGCTGCCAGGAATGGAAGAATCCTCAGTGTTTTTTTTTTTTTATATAAAGGAGAGAGAGAGAGAGAGAGAGAGAGAGAGAGAGAGAAGAAATAGGTCAGATATACCGCACAGGGGACTGCTTTTGAAACTGAAAAGGTCTCTCTTCTTCAGCTTGCACGGAATTACAAGATCCCTCCTGCAAAATCCACACCCGCTCCAGATGTTCTGCCCCATATAAGTTCTTTCATCTGCATCTTGTTGGACAGACAGCACAGCATACTCTTCAAATGATCATAGAATCATAGAGTTGGAAGAGACCCCATGCAGGAATACACAATCAAAGCATCCCTGACAGATGGCCATCCAGACTCTTGTTTAAAAACCTCCAATGAAGGAGACTCCACCACACTCCCAGGCAGTGCATTCCACTACCAAACAGCTCTTACTGTCAGGATCTCTTTCCCTGTAGTTTGAGTCCATTATTCTGTTCCGTGTCCTAGTCTCTGGAGCAGCAGAAAACAAGCTTGCTCCATCCTCAGCATGACATCCCTTCAAATATTGAAACATGGCTAACATGTCACCTTTTAACCTTCTCTTCTCCAGGCTAAACATACCCAGCTCCCTAAGCCACTCCCTTAGTGTGTGTGTATGTGCCTTCAAGTCACCTGTTGACTTATGACAACCCGATGAATTTCATAGAGTTTTCTTAGGCAATAAATACTCAGAGCAGATTTGCCAGTTGCTTCCTCTGAAATAGAGCGTTCTGCTATGTTGGCAGCCTCCCATCCATGTAGTAACCAGGACTGACCCTGCTTAGCTTCCAAGATCAGAGGAGGTCTAGTGACTTTAGGGTGTTTACAGGATCAAATTTGGCACTCCTGAGGCTGTACACCCTAGTCAAACTGCATCGGATGGACACGAAAGCAAAATCACAGATTTGTGTCTGAGGTTTTACAGACAGTCTTTGCAGAGGCTGCTAAACTCCACCAATGGGGATGACATCATTGTTTCCATAGTAGCTTATGTACTTGAGCGGGAAAGGGAGGGGTAGACCATGGGGGTGGACCACACACTCACTCACACATGTGTGCACACACACGCACACAATAGGGGTATGAGTAATGAGCATAGAATCATAGAATCATAGAATTGCAGAGTTGGAAGAGACCACGAGGGCCATCCAGTCCAACCCCTGCCACGCAGGAAATCATGATCAAAGCATCCCCGACAGATGGCCATCCAGCCTCTGTTTAAAGACCTCCAAGGAAGGAGACCCGACCATGCTCCGAGGGAGTGTATTCCACTGCCGAACAGCTCTGACTGTCAAAAAATTCCTCCTCATGTTGAGGTGGAATCTCTGTTCCTGGAGCTTGCATCCATTGCTCCGTGTTCCAGTCTCAGGAGCAGCAGAAAACAAGCCTGCTCCATCCTCAACGTGACACCCCTTCAAATACTTAAACAGGGCTATCATATCTCCTCTTAACCGTCTTTTTTCCAGGCTAAACATACCCAGCTCCCTAAGTCTCTCCTCATACGGCATGGTTTCCAGACCTTTCACCATTTTAGTCGCCCTTCTTTGGACATGCTCCAATTTGTCAATATCCTTTTTGAATTGTAGTGCCCAGAACTGGACACAGTATTCTAGGTGAGGTCTGACCAAGGCAGAATAGAGCGGCACTATTACTTCCCTTGATCTGGACATTATACGTCTATTGATGCAGCCCAAAATCGCATTGGCCTTTTTAGCTGCCACATCACACTGTTGGCTCATGTTCAACTTGTGGTCTACTAGGACTCCTAGATCCCTTTCGCATGTAGTCTCATTCTTTTTCTCTCAGTGTATGTGAACAAAAGGCTCAGGGGTGACAGTTATTATTTGCCACCAAGTCACATATAACGTGACTTGATGACCCATAGCAGTTCTATGAAGGAGAGGCTTCCAAGAGCCCCAGTGATCACCTGCCCTGCTCAGGACTTGCAAACTCAGAGCCATGGCTTTCTTGGATAAGTCTATCCGCCTGCAATGTGGTCTCATTCTTTTCCTTTTACCTTCCAGCATTAATCTCTTTCCCAATGAGTCATATCATCTCATGATATGTCCAAGGTACAACAGTCCCAGCTTTGGGACATGTCTACATGTGGGGCAAAAACTCCGGAGTTCTGCCTGCATCCCCCTGCACTCACCCTGAAGCCTTGTGCATTATTATTCTCCACAGGGACGTGGGGTACCTTGTCTTTCCTGTCCCTGTGGAGTTTCATCTGCCACCGCCACTGCCATCTCAACTATAATTTAAAGCTCTGGGGGCTGTTCCTGGCTGATGGGAGAGGTTTTTTCCTTTCCCCTGACTTGGGGCATCCTCCACCTGCGCTTCCACTCTCCTGTTGCAGGAAGAGGCACTTGAAGAAAGTGATGGAAGCGCTTGAAGGAAGCAACGGGCAAGGGAAAGCATGTGTAAGCAGCATTGCCGAGCCAAGGGAAGGGAGGAAACATCCCTCTTTGGCCGGGAACTGCCTCCTGAGCTTTAAAATGTTCGCCACTGTGGTGGTGGCAGAGGTGGTGGCAGTGGTGGATGAAAACGCAGAGAAAACCCTGAATTGTCAAAATGCTGTGGTAAAATACCCTGGAATGCCCCAAGACTGGGTCATGCAACTTGTGACCTGATTGCCACAGATTCAGGGGAATTCGCAGAGGGATTCAGGGTTTTTAATAGTGTAGACAAGGCCTCAGTTGGCTTTGTTGTTAACTGTCCTGAAGTTGGCCTTAACTCATGGCGACCCTTTGAATGAGACACCTCCAAGACCCCCTGTCCTCAACAGATTCAGGGCCCTGGCTTCCTTGGTTGAGTCTATCCATCTGGTATGCGGTCTTCCTCTCTTTCTACTGCCTTCTACCTTTCTTAGCTTTATTGTCTTTTCTGATAAAGACAGGAAAAATTCTTACAATGTGGCCAGAGTATGACAGCTCCAATTTAGTCATCTTGGTTTCTTGGGAGAGTTCAGGCTTGATTTGTTGTAGGACCCATTTCTTTGTCTTTTTGTCCATCCATAGTATCCTTAGCACTCTTCTCCAGCACCAGGGCTCAAATGAGTTGATTTTCTTTTCTTCACTGTCCAGCTTTCGTATAAAGAAGCGCCTTTAAAAAAATTTTTTTTCTGCCTGCTCAGCCCCTGCTTTCCTCCTCATCCTCTGTTTTCCTGGAATTTTTTTTAGCAGCATAGACATTCAAAGAATGGTGAAGGAATGCTGGAGAAATACAGGTTTGTCTAGACAAGGAGATATAATGCTGATTCCTGCACTTTATTGCAAATTCACAGGAGTGTTCATTTGTTTCCACGGTCCTTTGGCAAAATTGCTGGTACACAAAACTATCCATGTTTGATGTTCACATGGAGCCATGCCTGTGAATCAAGATGGTGGCCATGAGTGAATTTCTCATGATTTTATTCTCTGCAAGTTGTTGCTGCTGCTACACTGGCCTTTAAAAAAAAAAAAAACTTTAAATCTAAGGTGCAGAAGTGTGACCTTCCACTTAAAAAACTGTTTGGTTGCCTTACTGCTGCAAAAATGCACATGATTGCTACTGCAAAAATAGAAACGGTGGTTCTGGAATGTGCTGTGCTGCAAATCACTTGTCCAAATGGGTCATAAAGCACATTTCTATGCATTTAAAAAGAAAAGAAAACTTTGGGGAAAGCCGCAAAGGTTTTTCCCATGCAGTAAATGGAGTTTTTGGCCACCCTCCTTCCAAAAACGGTGAATCACTGTGAGATCTCGTTGGGACAAACGGTGTTCTCCTTGAATTCTATGAGGTTTTTTTTCTTAATAAATAATAATAATAATAAAATTTATTTATACCCCGCCCCTCTGTTAAAACAATCGGGGCGGCTTACAGAATTTAAAATACAATACAAATAAAATCCCTAAACACCCCCACTCCCACCCTCCCCCATAAAAAAACATTAAACAAATATAAATTAAAAACAACTAATCTAAAATCACATTTAAAACTATAAATACAATAAAATATAATAAATGGCCAGCAGCCTAGAAGAGGCCAGGATCCCCTGAGGCCGGGATCTAATTAGGAAAGGCCTGCCGAAAGAGATCCGTCTTTAGTGCTTTTTTAAAGCCACTCAGGCTCGTTATCTGACGGATCTCATTCGGCAGGTCATTCCACAATTTGGGGGCGATTACCGAAAAGGCCCTCTGGGAGGTTGCAGACAGCCTAGATTTTTGTGGCTGAAGCAAATTCCTCCCAGAGGACCGGAGTGCGCGGGGAGGATTGTATGGGAGGAGGCGGTTCCGGAGATAAGTTGGACCCAAGCCATTTAGGGCTTTAAAGGTAATAACCAACACCTTATACTGGGCCCGGAAACTGATTGGCAGCCAGTGGAGAGATTTTAGTACTGGAGTTATATGGTCTCTCCGAGATGTTCCTGAGACCACTCTGGCTGCCATATTTTGTACCAACTGAAGTTTCCGGACCAAGCATGAGGGCAGCCCCATGTAGAGCGCATTGCAGAAATCTAGACGGGAGGTTACCAGCGCGTGCACCACAGTCTCGAGGTCCCTTACTTCCAGGAAATGGCGCAGCTGGCGTATCAGCCGAAGCTGATAACAGGCGCTCCTGACTGTCGCATTCACTTGACTCGTCATCTGAAGCGATGAATCAAGGAGCACCCCCAGACTACGAACACAGTCCTTAACGGAGAGTGTGACCCCGTCCAGGACTGGAGGTTGCAACCCAACTCCTGGTTTGGGGGCCGCTACCGTGAGCACCTCCGTTTTATCTGGATTTAATCTCAATCTGTTTTTCCTCATCCAGCCCATTACTGCTTTAAGACAATCATTAAGAGGAGAGACGCCATCGGAATTCGAGGCCGATGATCGGGGCAAGGAGAAATAGATCTGGGTGTCATCAGCGTACTGATAACACCCAGCCCCATAACTGCGAATAATCTCACCCAGCGGCTTCATATAAATGTTAAACAGCATCGGGGACAGGATGGCACCCTGTGGAACACCACAAGTAAGCTCCTTTCTGCTGGAGCAGCTGTCCCCGAGCAACACCCTCTGGGACCTGCCCGAGAGGAAGGACCGGAACCACTGGAGCGCAGTGCCTCCGATTCCTAACCCCCTCAAGCGATCCAAGAGGATGCTATGATCTATTGTATCGAAAGCCGCTGAGAGGTCCAGAAGCACCAACAGGGTCACACTACCCCTGTCAATGCTTAGACGCAGGTCATCAGTCAAGGCAACCATGGCAGTCTCAACTCCAAATCCCGTCCTAAAGCCAGTTTGAAATGGGTCTAGATAATCGGTTTCATCCAAAACCACTTGGAGTTGAAGCGCAACTGCCCTCTCGATCACTTTGCTCAAGAATGGTAACATAGAAACCGGCCTATAGTTGTTCATGTCCAGGGGGTCAAGGGAAGATTTTTTCAGGAGCGGCCTAACGGCTGCTTCCTTTAAACAAGATGGAACACATCCTTCTCTGAGGGATGCATTGATGATGTCCTTAAGGAACATCATCAAGGCAGTCCCCCCCTGGATGGCCAGCCATGAAGGGCAAGGATCGAGAGGGCAGGTCGTCTTCCTAACCCTACCAAGTAGCTTGTCCACGTCCTCAGTACTCACAGATTGAAATTGATCCAGTAAACTGACATCAACGGAGTTGCTGGACACCTCGTCAATTGTTTCTGCCAAATTACTGGTATCTAAGTCGGCTCTTATCTGAGAGATTTTATCTGCAAAGAAATTGTTAAACGCGTCACAGCAGGCCGTCGTTGGGTTAAGCAACGGGTTCTGCGCAGGAATAACCTGCGTCATCTCCCTTACCACCCTAAACAGCTCTGCTGGACGGGACTCTGCAGACGCAATACGTGCAGAGGAGAAGGATCGCTGTGCTGCACGTATTGCCTCTCGATAGGACCAAAGAAAGTTCCTATGACGAGTCCTGTCGGATAAGAGTCGAGTTTTCCGCCAGTTGCGCTCTAGTCGTTGTCCAACCCGCTTCATTTTCCTAAGCTCTGCTGTATACCATGGCTTACGGTTTGAAGCGGGTTGGAAAGGACGCTTGGGAGCGATCGTGTCGATAGCCTTGGTAAGATCGTTGTTCCAGGTATTAACCAAAGTTTCGACAGGGTCACCGGCGTTACCAACCATTAAACCCTCCAAGGCTTTCTGGAATCCTATTGGTTCCATTAGCCTTCGAGGGCGGACCATTCTAATAGGTCCACCACCCCCGGTGGGGCAGACAGTGGCTCTTAGTTCAGTCTTGACCAGGAAATGATCCGTCCATGACAATGCGGTGGTTTTTATAACCTCCGCCCACGGATATTCCTGTTCCGTGCTGAAGACCGCATCGAGGGTATGACCCGCACAATGTGTGGGCCCGATGACCATTTGGGATAGGCCCATGTTTGTCATGGTTTCCATGAACTCCCGAGCTGCACCAGTCAAATTTGTCAAGCTGTTCTCAAGTGGAATGTTGAAGTCCCCCAAAACTAAAAGTCTGGGAGACTCCAAGAGCAACTCTGAGACCAGCTGTGTCAGCTCGGTTAGGGAGTCTGCTAGACAACGGGGTGGTCGGTATACTAGCAGAATCCCCAAACTAAACCTTTTCCACTTGCAACCCCTTTTTGCCCAAGAAATTTTTACATGATACCAGGTATATAAGTATATAAAATAGGTTTTATATATATGCCAAAGTTTTCATGACCCCCACACTCAGTTATGCGACCCCATATGGGGTCATGACCCACAATTTAAGAAGCTTTGTTCTAGACAACACCACAGACTTTCAGTAGTGGGTTGCAGGAACACATTGGCAATGAACAATGCACTAAAACTTGAGCTAAGAAAGAATGGGATTTTATTCTCGCTGATTTCCAGGATTAGTAGTCCAAAAAGGTAAGTTTGGTATTTATCAACTCTTGCTGGTGATGTTTATTTGCACCTTTCCTCTAGTGAGCTCCAAGTGGCATACGCGGCTTTCTTCTTCATTGTTATCCTCACAACCTCCTACTCCAGTTATCCTCATTACACTTTTGTGAATTAGGAAAATGGTTGCCAGACTGAAAACTGGAGAGGGCTCCTACACCTTTAATGCATATGTAGAAGAGGGTATGTTACTTGTCATGCAATTTACACATGTGCAAGGAGGGCTCAGCTCCAGGCATGAGGAAAGGATGACTGTAAATCTCCAGTTCAGCTATTCTTCTCTCTCTCAATCTCTCCCTCTCTCTTTCTGTATTTGAATGATGAGTTGTGAGCAACTGTGGTTGGTAGTCAATTTATAAGACTTATTGACATCACCAAAGGTTGTTTATATCTTAGGTTTTGACGCAGAAACCTCAGGGCCTGGGACGATTCTGAACTGGCAGCCCTGCACAATGCAAACACAACACCTTTGTCCTGAGCCATCAAATCCTGGCACCAGCTGGGAATGGGTGGAGATGGATGGCCAGGCTTAAAGACATCTGACACCTCCAAATCAACGCCTCCCCTGAGTGATCTCTCTGTCTGTGCCTGGAGACCCAGGGAAGCATAGCCATTCTTTGAGAGTAGCCTGAGACTTGGCAATCATATAGACCAGTGGCTTTTAGCCTTTTCTTTACCAGGGACCCCCCTTTAAATGTTTTTTGTTGCCGTGGATCCCCAAGACTTAATGTTAAGTCTGAGCTCCTGCACTGAGGTTATGTAGCAACCCAATGTAGGTTGTGCAGATCCTATATCAGGGTTGTGGAGTCACTCACTGATTATGTTGCATAATCCTTGAGTTGAATGTCAATGTCAAGCAACCAGATATACAATCAGATGCAGAGTGGAATGCGCAGCTGAAGGCATATCACCACCAATTTCAACAGGGGCAGGTGGATGAACATGGTCAAAGAATGAGCATCTCCAGGTAGAATGGCACAGCTTTGCTTCTGCTTCCATGAGTGTGGACAGATGCAGTTGCTGCACACTGGAAAATAAAATGTCAAATTGCTTTCATGGGGAACTGATGCAAATGTAGGACACCAACAGAAAATTAGGAGGGGTAGCTAATACCCCAGAGGACAGGATCAGAATTAAAAATGACTGTAACAGTTTGGAGAGCTGGGCCAAAACTAACAAAATTAATTTTAACAGGGAGAAATGTAAAATACTAAATTTGTACAGGAAAAAAATGAAATGCAGAGATATAGGATGCGTGACACATGGCTTGACATGTGAAAGGGATCTAGGCATCTTACTAGACCACAAGCTGAACATGAGTCAACAGTGTGATGTGGCAGCTAAAAAGGCCAATGTGATTCTAGGCTGCATCAATAGGAGCAGCTTAGGGAGCTGGGTATGTTTAGTCTGGAGAAGAGAAGGTTAAGAAGTGACATGATAGTCATGTTTAAATACTTGAAAGGATGTCATATTGAAGAGGGAACAAGTTTGTTTTCTGCTGCTCCAGAGACTAGGAAATGGAGTAATGGACTCAAGCTACAGGAAAAGAGATTCCACCTAAACTTTAGGAAGAACTTCCTGACAGTAAGAGCTGTTTGACAGTGGAATACGCTGCCTGGGAGTGTGATGGAGTCTCCTTCTTTGAAGGTTTTTAAGCAGAGGCCGAATGGCCATCTGTCAGGAGTGCTTTAATTGTGTATTCCTGCATGGCAGAATGGGGTTGGACTGGATGACTCTCGTGGTCTCTTCCAACTCTACAGTTCTATGATTCCAGCCTCAGAAAAAGCTTGGGAAGTTCCTTTTGGGTGGATTAGAATGCCCAGAATTCCCCAAACAGCATAGCCAGTAGCCATCCTGGCTTGGAGATGCTGGGAGTTGTGATAGCACTGGAGCACAGCTGCTGATCAGTTTGCATTTTCCTGCCTTCCAAACCATGCATCCCCTGGGCTGGCAGCATTTCAGGTACTTGCGTTGCTGACTGTCAAATAAATCACAGTAGAAGAGAATGCCCAGAGTAGTGAAGAAATGGCACACCAATTCTATGCCAATTCCCCGAGCAAGATTCACAGTACACTTCCGAGAAAGAGCCTGGAAGCAAATAGCATTAGAAGCCATGAGCACTGCACTCATTTCATTAGGTTAGCCACTGAGGAACCTTCTTGAACTTCTGGATATGAAAGTCAGGGTTCATCTTGCCTGCTGCAGAAGGACACTGCCTGCAATCCAAACTGAGAGCGTGGCCCATTTCAGACAAGGCACATGGTCACAGTGACTTAACAAATGATTAGGTATCCCTCCAGAGCACTCTTGTAAACATGAGCCAAGTTCCTACATTGGTCTCATAGTTAAGTTGACCTGCACCACTGCTTATTAAGATCTCTGATGTGGGGGACCATTTGGAATGTGTTCCCACAACCTGCCAGAGACCAGAATAGTAGCACCCCCATATCCATGGGGGATTGGCTCCAGGGGCCCTTGTGGATACTGAAATCCGCAGATAACAATGAACTTCCCTCCCCCATCCAACCCCCAGCACCTCCGCTGTGCTTGGGGGGAAGGGAGAAGGAAGGCAAGCTCTCCTCCTCCCTCCCTTCCCCATCCACTCCTGTCATTGCCAATTGCAGACAACTGAATCAGTGGATGGTGAATTAGCAGATACAGGGGTGCTACTGTACTACAATTGTGTTCATTGATCATAATGCTTTCTTTCTTTCCTGGAAATTCTTCAGGAACAAGCAGCCAATGGCTCAGGTACTGAAATGGGTCCAGGGACCACTGCTTTGAATAGTACTCCCCTACACCACCTTTCAACACAGGACCAATATTTTGCAACCAATGGTGTCTCTGCCAATGCACCTGCTAATTGTCCCATAGTACAATGAAGAATGAGCAGGGGCTGCTTCCGCAATCCCAGTGAATCAAAGGTGGATGAATAGTTATAAATCATCGAAGAATGTAAAACTGCATGCATAACAGTTGCACTTGCAGAACTCTAATGGCCAAAAAAGTACAACCATGTGCCAAAGGGAAGTTACATGGAACAATAGTATCACAGAATTGGAAGAGGCTTCATGGGCCATCTAGTCCAACTCTCTGCTCAGTGTAGGATCTCCATCTAGAGAATCCCAAACAGGTAGCTGTCCAGCCTCCTTTTGAAGACACCCAGAGAAGGAGAGGCAATTGGTTCCATTGGCAAACTGCTCTCACTCTCAAGAAATTCCTTCTAATGTTCAATCAAAATCTACCATCCTGTAATGTAAAACCATTAGACCTAGTTCTACCCTCTAAAACACCAACAAGATTCCAGACATCTTCCATGCTCACAGATGGGATGACCAAACTCAACACTCCCTCCCAGGTGCCAGTACCATTAAAAGAACACATTTTAATTTATCCACAAGTGAGACCTGCAACAAAATGTTGTAGTACAGAGTTTCTAGACTCTATAATGCAATTCTAGGCTGCATCAATAGGAGTCTAGTGTCTAGATCGAGGGATGCAATAGTGCCACTCTATTTTGCTTTGCTCAGACCTCACCTTGAATACTGTGTCTAGTTTTGGGCACCACAGTTCAAGAAGGATGTTGACAAGCTGGAAGGTGTCCAGAGGAGGGCGACCAAAATGGTGGGAGGTTTGGAAGCCATGTCCTATGAGGAACGGCTTAGGGAGCTGGGTATGTTTTGCCTGGAGAAGAGAAGGTTAAGAGGTGATGTGATAGCCATGTTTAAATACTTGAAAGGATGTCATATTGAAGAAGGAGCAAGCTTGTTTTCCACTGCTTCCGAGATTAGGACATGGAGCAATGGACTCAAACCACAGGAAAAGAGATTCCACCTAAATATTAGGAAGAACTTCCTGATGGTAAGAGCCATTTGGCAGTGGAATGTATTGCCTCAGAGTGTGGTGGAGTCTCCTTCTCTGGGGTTTTTAAAACAGAGGTTGGATGGCCATCTGTCAGGAGTCATTTCCTTTTTATGAAAGGCTTCTTGTTTGGAAATCCATAGAAGTGTTTTGGGACATAATCTAGGCTTAGGTTGCTTGGGCATATGCATTCCAGTTTTCATCTGTGAAATGGTGGAGGGTTTGGGCATCCATTTTTCCCCAGTGAGATGTCAGATGCTGACATGTACTAGCATTCCCAGATGCAGTGACCAGAAGTTCCAGCGTTGATCAGAAAACCTTATTGGTACAGAAATCTAGAAAGTGTACCATACAAGGTTGTTGCTCAGAATTGAAACTCAGTGGACACATATTCTAACAAAAGCATATTACTATCTATCCAATCTGGTGGGCTTCAATATTATTGGTCACCCATCATCCCCTTGACATTACCTTCCCATGCAATATCCAGCCCCTTTTTCCTAAGCCAACACAGCTGCAGGCTTATTTCTCCATTACCATTAGCAACCATTATTACTTCCCTCCACAGTTGGCAAAGAACACTGGTTAACAAGCACAGAGAAATGGAAACACAATTAGCATCAAGGTTACAGAACAATACTGAAAATGGCAGGAACAGGCAAGGCCAAGGGCCGATCCTGATAGATGCTGGACTGGAAAGGCCTTTGGTCGGATCTAGCACATGCCGCAGGATCCTTTGTGATTTGAAAGATGTTTTGTAAGATTGGACTGAAACATGCTTCTGTTTCTCTTTCACCTTCCCTTTTTTCCCCTTTAGCAACTTGTGTTTGTTTCTTCCTGTCTCACTTCAGGTTTCACATTTTCAGAGCTGTGCAGCTTTGCATTTTGGAAAGAGGGCTTGGACCGTTCTTCCTCAGAATGCAACAGAGGAAGCAAGAAGGCACAATATATTAGAGCTGCAAACCATCTCACTAACCTGAAAGCCTTGGCCCTATTATTATTATTTTATTAATCTTTTATTGATTTTTTTTTCTTTTCCAAATAGGTATAATTATAATGTGTAAATATAATGTGATTATAGTGTGTTTAGATTAAGAGGAAAAATATATTAGTGTTAGGATAGATAGTTTTGTTTTTTTATTAGTAAGAAAAGAGGAAAACAGTTATTATTTTTGTGTTATTGTTACGGCCTTTTGCGGTTGGGTGTATTTTTCAGTAGAACGGTCTTATTCCAATAAAAAATTCCTAATCCCCCAAAATTCCTTAATTCTAGGTATGCCAGGAGACAAAGGCACTCCGCATGTGACCAGAGGCTATTTTGTCTGTCTTACTCTGGCCTTGACAAAGGGGTGCCAATAGAAAGGAGTTTTTCTATTGGTGTGAACATATTTCCTCCCTCCTTTTAAAGTCCAAGAAGTGCAGAGCTGGCTAGAAAACTCCAGAGCCTTTAACCCTTTCCTGGGATTGCCTGTCCATCAAAACTGCAGGCGGATAGGCATCCCCCCTCCTCCTCCTAACCACAGGCTTGCTTCCTCTGGAGTTCCACCACTGCATAGCCTGACTATTTTTGACCTGATACTTCCTGAGCCGTTGTTCACAGGAAAGTGGGGAAGGAAATTGGTTTGTCTTTGATGTGCAGGATCAAAAGGACGTTTTGTGTGTGCTGTGTGAGATAGATGTGAGAGGGGGGGCTGAGTGAGTTTTTGCAGAATGACTGGCCTTGCTATTTCAAAAAGATACAACTTCACTCACTGACCTGGGATACGGCAGGCACAAGAGCAAGGAAAGGTTTATTTAAATTCTTCCAGAGAAAACTGGGGGCTTGTCTATACAAGGCAATAAAATGTGGATTGATGTGTAGGCAATTTACAGCAGCTTTCATTTGTCTCCATGTCCCCCCCCCCCCAAGATTCATTGTTCAAATGGTCATGCCTGTGACTCAAGATGGCGGGCACGAGTAAATTACTTGTGTTTTTATTGTTGCCAGTTGCTGCTGAACAGTATTTTTTAAAAAGCAAATCCAAGGAGCCGAAGTGTGATCTTCCACCTAGATAAACAGAAAAATGAAAAAAACAAAAACAAAACAGGCTGTTTCATCACCTCAGCATATTACAACGGAGAAAAATCCAACATGGTGGTTCCATGCGCTTGCCTTGCCAGCAAGCTCTGCCCCTTGCACACGTCCAACCAATGAGCCTTCCACTTCTACTCTTATTGGGTATGTGCAGCAAAGCAAATTGGTTGTCCCAATGAGTGGGAATGGGCAACCATTCTCTGAAGATGCCAGCCACAGATGCAGGCGAAATGTCAGAAAGAAACTCTTCCAGAACATCGCCACACAGCCCGGAAAAACCCCAAAGAAAATCAATGTGCATTTCCTTCAGAGTTTTTAAAAAAATATGGGAAAAGCTGCAAAGGCAAAAGCGAACTGCTGCAGCCTCTCCTAGCTTGTATGTTCTTCCTCATTAATCATTTTTGCAATTTCTGATATTGCTTGGCCACACATGTTCCATTTTTCTTCTGTGAAACACTGGAAGGTATGCAAGTAGCATGGGGCAACTCAGTCCTATAGTCATCCAGAATGGTGTCATGTCAGAGGCACTGTGGGAATTTTAAATGTAGGCTATTTGTTTATTTATTTATTTAATTTTAAATTAGGCCTACCCAGAGGTGGTTTTGCCAGTTCCTTCCTATGAAATATTGCCTACAGTAGCTGGTATCCGTTGGTGGTCTCCCATTCAACTACTAACCAGGGCTGGCCCTGCTTAGCTTCCAAGATAGGGAGCCCTGGTGGCGCAGTGGTTAAATGCCAGTACTGCAAGTCACCACGTTGCAAGTTCGATCCCAGAGGGCTCCAAGGTTTGTGCAGCCTTCCATCCTTTCGTAGGTTGGTTAAATGAGTACCTAGCTTGTGGGGGCAATTAGCTAACACACATTGGAAATTGCTTAATCCAGTGTAGATGTGTAAATTGCTATTGCTTAAAACAATTTGTAAGCTGCTCTGATAGCCTTGTGGCTGAAGAGCGGGGTATAAATAACTAATATAAATAAATAATAAATAAGATGGGATCTGGTACCTTTAGGTTATCTAGGCCTGGAACAGGTAATAGGGCATTCTTAACCACTTTCTTTTGTCTCCCAATGGTTTTTAAAGGGTGAGGATCTATCTAAGTAAAAGTTGTTAAAGAGGAATTATGATTCCTGTCAGTACCTCCAGGTGCCTTCCATTCAGTGGGGTGGTGAATTTGCTTTGGATTTTAGTCTGAATTTCAAAGGAGCTATCCAAAGTGATGAACTCCATCAGGACCGCATTAAGGAGACAAAAGGGTTAAGCTCCCCTTAGGGTTCAAATCCCTACCATCCATGAAAACCCACTGGGTGACCTTGGGCAATCTCTCAGCCTCAGAGGAAGGCAAGGGCAATCCCCTCTGAATAAATCTTGCCCTCCCCCAAAACATGATAGGGTCGCCTTAGGGTCACCATAAGTCAGAAACAGACTTGAAGGCACACAACAACAACAACAAAGACACATTCAATGCCTTGTCTAATTTAAACTTTATTAACCCATGGAACTCACCCCCACTAGATGCTATCATTCACTGGTCAATTTCTGAAAAATGAAGAGGCATTTAGCTTATACTCTCTGTGTAGATTGTTAGCTTTCTGATGTGTCTTGCTCTTGTATCCTTAGTCTGACATACACAAATGTGAACAGTCAGATCTTTCATTTCATCACTTTATCTTCACATCGGGAAAAACACTCTTGTGAGCAATCGTGGGAAGCCATCCCAGTCCATCTACAACCTGCAGTAGGTTTACTTTTTGTATCCTTTTCCTGTCTTCCTCTAAATCCTTCCCTCCCCATCTTCTGGGTGAAATGAGACCTTCTTGTGTTTTGAAAAGAGATCACAGAATACATGAAACCAAATTGCTTGTTGAGCTCACCTAATTGCCTGTTATCGTCACCAATCCCTTGGCACCTAATTAATTGGAGCAGGAAGAAAGCCCAGGAGAAGGTGCTGTATGGTCACATGCCAGCAAGAGCGGGACACGCTCCGCCAATTCAGGCTCTGGCAGAAGCGACAAAAAGAACATGGAATCCACCCATGAAAGCTGGCAAGATGGTGGATGATACATGCTCACCTGGGATTGTTCTCCTTCCAAACAAGTACACACAAAGGCATCATTCTGTAGCGCAGGTGGTTGGTTCTGCAGCATTCAGCATTTTGAGAATCTCTGCTTTAAAAACAAAAACAAAGAGTTTGTTTTTGAATTTAAACTTTTTTAAAAATGAAAAGATAAATTCCAGGGAAGAAATATTTGTTCCAAAAGACCAGGAAAAAAAGGGAAAGATTAGCACAAGGAAACATGCCACTCTACATTGCAAATCAAGTTATGCTTGGAATAAAAATGGTACGAGTAATAAAAGGAATATAGAAAGCAAATACTGTGTTTTAGTTCAGTGTTTGGCTTCTAGTGCTGTTCTGCCTAAATGCAGTTTGCCCTCATTGACATCTTTACATCATTCTTAGAGGAGTCTGTAGATTTAAGAAAGGTCACTATTTCTCTCCGAATAGATTTTTATCATGGGACAGTGCCACACTTATTTGTGACATCTCAAAACCCTTGGGATTTCAGTACATTTCCACGTCTGAGCCACTTGCAGCCTGGCCATTGTCAAAAGACAGGCGATTCATTTCTTTCTAGCGTGTATGGTGGTGGTGGGGGACTCCATACCCTCCAAGTCTCCTGGGGGCTGCCTAGACATGGTCAAAATATCCCGATAGGATTTGTGGAGAGTCTCTGTTGTCCCAACAAGCCATGCAGGAGAGTCACTGTATTGGGAAGGAGGCGGGGGGGGGGGAGATATCATAAACCCTAAGAGACTTCACAGTTTTCTGCAAAGTTTTTAATAAACTGCGGGGAGAAGCGCATCACCAATTATTTGGATCACCGATTTGCAGTGCTGCGCATTCTGGGCAAGGAGGAAATTGGCAGCTGATTGATTGGTCAGTCTTGTAAACATGGGCAGGCTTTCCTCCAGCTGAGTCCAGAAGTACCACTTTGGCTTTCCGGACCAGCGAGGGAGTGAGGAGCAAAAATAATTTTACAAGCAGAAGGTCTCCCTTTTAAACCCTAATAAAGTTTAAATAAGTTTTAAAAAATTATCATTGATGATAAATTGGTGGGAATAATAGCACCCCATTCTTGTGGGCACCATCTTGATTCGTGGGAAGGGGCTCCATTCATGTGAACTTGAATGTGCATCTCTACACAGGCAATTAAAAACATCATTTAGACAAAAGGGGGCTGCTGCTAAGGTGAGCTAATGCACATCCCTGTACACTTTTTCCTTCCGTCCAGATGCGCCCCTGGTTTGGTTCATTGTCCTGCGGTACAAAATCCCCCCTCCTGGATTTTCATTGGTTCAACATCCACAACAAAACGTGAGACAGCAGTGTTGCAAAGGAGAGGACAAGCCAGTGAACTAAGTTTGCAGAAATTGCAATAAGTTGACATTTTAAAAACAACAGGGTGCCAGTCACACGACAGAAATTGTCGCGGTGCCTACCGGGACAAAGTGATCACGAATCCGTCCCTCGCTGTTTATACGATTTTTGTCACTGATAAGGATATTCCGTTTGGTGCCGTGACTGATATTTACACGTACAAGGTTCCGTTTTTAATTTTAGATTCCGAGATGGTTTATCCCGTGATTTTATTGTTTACACGTACTGGATGTCCCGTTTTTTTTTTTTTTTGTCTGTCAATCAAAGATGCGATTACTCGTTTTTTCAAAATTTGGCCTACGTGTTTCCGTTCCCTTTTCCCGCCACGGATGCAGCGATTGGCCAAACTTAAAACAAAGAATGACGTCACATGCGCTTTTCATGCACCTCATCATTCCTGAATGGCAACATGGAGGTGGCAACTTCGGCAGCTCTGTCTACCGCTGCCCGTTTGCGCTTATCTCTTTTAGCTCTTAAGAGGCGTGTAATCCTCATGCATAGAAGAAAGATGGTCCTTATTTTCCTTCTTCTTCTCCATTCCCAAGCTATGGAAGTAACACTTTCAAGGCCACAGGTCATGTACTTTGCTGCCATCGATTCCACAGAGGTTTTGAGATTTGTTCGCCCAGACCGGAGGAAGCGTCGTTGGTGGGTGTACCCGACAACGGACGAGTGGTGGGAGAAATTTGTGATGAACATCTGGTCGGATGAACGTTGGATACTGTACTTCAGGATGCCAAGGTTCCTATTTATGCGCCTTGCCGAGCTACTACGTCATGAGATAGCAAAGTCGGACACTAACATGAGAAAAGCCATTACTGTGGAGAAGCGATTCGCTGTTGCTGTTTTCCTTCTCGCCCACCGATGCTCGTATGGAGCAGTTTCCCAGTTGTTTGGTATTGGGAGATCTACTGTGTGCAAGATTTTTGTGGAGGTCGTGCTTGCAATGGAGAAGTTACTTCTTAAGCGAACAGTGTTCCTTGGAGACCACCGAAAGGTAACTTTTTTTAATGAGTAATCGTTTAATCGGTTTTACTTTAATACTTTAAAAGTAATTATTAGGGAGTACCCATGTATAATACTGTAATGTAAGTTCTTGAAGGTTCAGCCATAGTGATTATGCACTTTACATGTATACTATGGAAACACATAAAGGAAATTTTTTTTCGTAAACAGTATTGTTTATTCGAAAAATCCTTATTGCGAATTTTCACCATCTTAATTTCTTTTATTTGTTCATTCCTTAGGTTATGGATTCCTTTGCAGCAATGGGATATCCTCAAGTTGTTGCTTGCCTGGATGGGTGCCATGTTAATATAATCCCCCCAATACGCCAAGGGGACGAATTTATTAACAGAAAGAATAGGTACAGCGTTCTTCTTCAAGGGACTTGTGACCACCGTGGGGTATTTATTGACGCGGAGATCGGTTGGAGCGGGAAGAATCACGATGCCCGAATGTTAAGGAACTCTGGGTTTTTTGAGACTATGGAAGCTGGGATCTTTGTACCTGGGAACCCAACTCTGACAATTATGGGGGAGCGGGTTGTACCACTTACTCTTGTAGATGGGGCATATCCAATAAGAAATTGGCTGTTGACACCGTATAGGGGGACTACAAATCCCAAGCAGAGACTGTACAATAAGTACCACAACAAGATAAGATCAACGGTGGAGAGAAGTTTCGGCCGTTTGAAGGCGAGATGGAGAGCATTGAAATACTGTATTGAGGTTGCAGAGGAGAATGTATGTTCTGTAATATGTGCATGCGTTATTCTACACAATATATGTGAAACCAAGGGCAGTATACTTGACGATCCTAACCGGCGTGTGCAGAGGTTTGTCCTTGACACGCTTGGAGCCCCAATGGTAAATAATGATGCTAGGGAGAAGGAGCGGGGGGAGGCGGTACGTGACGCTTTAAAAGAATATTTTTGGCGGGAACATCACAGTGTGGACGGGGAGTAAGTGTATGCATGATTCTCAATTTGCTACATGTAATTGATAACTTCTGGTTATGACCAATAAAGATAAATAATCATTTTTTGTTCCTGCTGTTTCTTCGCATGGCAGCATGTTCTTAATACCCTTTTTAAAAGCTAAAAAGGCATTGCCGTTGCAGGTTTCTGTTATGGAATATAAACAGCATGCAAGACAATAGGAGTGGAAATTGTCTTTGAAAACTAGGCCAAACTTGATACAAATGAATTGTTAGGCAAGCAACCACAACTGATACATTGTTGCGGATTCGGCGGTTTAAGGAATTGGCGGGTTTTTGGAAGGGATTACTCTTTCTGGTAAAGGATCCAGACACTGCCTTATAGCCTCAAAGAGTATCCTCCGCAAATAAACCAATCGATTAGCACAAACTACTTAAATTTTGAATTGTTTTGAAAGCTCAAAACTCTATAGGCTTATGGCAGAAATGTAACGGTCAACGCGGTAAGTTATAAACTCGAGTTTTCGCACCCCGCCACATGGCGGTACGATGGCCGAAGGGGGGAGAGGACGTATCCGGCCGGAAGGGCGCATCGCCTACTGGGGCACCAGGGAGACCAACTTGATGTTGGAGTCCCTGGCCCAGCAGGTCGGTGCGCCGGCCCGGCTGATGCGGTCCTCAAACCGGAGGAACCGCAACTTCTTTTTAGAGGCAGCGCGGTTCCTCCGGTCGAGGGGCTACTTGCGTACTGGCCTCCAATGTCGCTCAAAATTTAAGACCCTTAAGGGCAAGTTCTATGCGGCATTGGAGGCCAGTGACGGTAGCCCACCCCCCCGTAGGCGCCCGCCGTTTTATGCCGTCCTGCACGACATGTGGGTCCGTGCAGGGCGGCCAAGCTGGCGAGACAGGCTCCCCAGAGGTAAGCACATCCCAGACATAAATTGCAATAATGGGTATGTGTGTGTATGGGTGTTATTTCTTGTTATGCTAAAGTAATAACTTCCCCTTCTATATGTTTATACAGCGGTTCGGATCCAGAGACGGGCCGCTGGGGAGCCTGTATCTGAGTCATCCTCAGGAGAGGAGCAGGCAGGCCCGGCACCTGTTGCACCCCCCCAAGGTAACGTTTGCAGAAATAAAAAACTGCCCTACTAATAATGTAATGTGAATAATGTGTAGGACCGTCCATATCTGTGTGATTTTAAGTACTGCTGCATTATCTTTAAAGGTCCCCAAGATGCGCAGGAGGCAGCTGCTCAGCTGGCAGGCCTCAATATTATTGCACGGATTGAGGAACTAGGTAAATAGTTCTTATTTAGTGATAATTGAAACTAATTAGTATTCACATACTTCTGTTGCAGCACACTAATACAGTACCTTTCTTTAACATTGCAGGGCGCACACTAAGGGAGGAGATAAGGGACCTTGGAAGGAGGGTGCAAGCGATCGAGGAAAGGCTTGCACTGTAAATAATGTAAATATTGTAAATTGTAGTATTTTAAATATTGTAGATATTATCATTGTACATAGCCCTATTCCACTGTAAAGTATTTAAATACCCGTATCCTTGTACATTTGCCCTTCCCTTGCTGAACAGTCCTGCAAAATGTAAATAATGTATATATATGTGTGTGTGTGTGTGTGTGTAAATATTTTTAAAAAGTTTCTTGAAAAACATAAACTGTTTATTGTTTGCACAACATAACACCTGTTTTTTTGTATCTATTACCATAAACTACACAGCAACACAGAGTTAGAACAATCAAGGGAAATAATTAATGTAAAAATACTTTCATTTTTGAGGTAGATAACTGCTGTTAAATTTAAAGCTAATTATTACAACCGTGCATTCCCTCCCACTCAAAAATTCCAGACATATCTTACTGTTTAATAGTGCCCCTACAGTGACAAGGGAATTTTTTTCTTAATCACCCTTGTTGGTCTGAGCGCATTTAAAGTACTAGGAATTTTTTTGTTTGTGGGTGTTTCACCCTTTTCGACAACATAATTTTCCTTTTCAGCATCAGAAACATTGTTAGTGGTGTTATTTCTCCTTTCAACGACACGTTTCTTCACACTACCAATTGATCTAATATGAGATACCAATTCACCAAAAAGGTCATTCTGTCGTTGAATTTCTTTTAACATCCTCTCTGATTCATCAACAGAATGCTCATAAAATTTTTGTAGGTAACCATGCAAAGACTGTGTTTGCTCTTTGGAAACTTTTTCTATCCGGGTAGCAAACAAATCTGCCACAGATCTTGTATTCGCCATCATCTGTTCAACATCTGAAGAACGTTTTTTTCTCCGAAATAATGCCAGTCTCTCAGCGGGGGATAAAGTGGCAGTCGGGTTACTCAAGGCCGCGGCTGTTGGAAAACAAAAAAAATTAAGTCATTGTTTTTTTGGGGGCCACAGCAGTGGAAGGTGTACGTAATTCCCAGCCCAATACTGCTTGGACGCGTACCGTTTCTTGCAGGTGTTGTTGACCACACAGTGTCAATTTCCTCCACAACAACAGTAGTGTTTTCTTGGGTTTCATTTACCACCCCGTTTTCCTCTCCCTCCTCAGTTAGGGCTAGAGCCACAGTTGCATCTTCAGAGTTCTGGGTGGGAGATATTTCTGGTTTAAAAGTAGAACACAGAAAAAAAATGCGTTATTCCTATTGATGCAGTTATGCTGTGTAGATAACATGTAGCTGTCGGTATTCCACAGTGTAAGAGGGGGACAGATAGATTACACCCTTCTTTATGTAAAATTCTGGAGGCGCCATTGCAAACGTGCAAAGGTGCACGCATCCCTTTTTAGTTCCAGGGCACAGAAACAAAAGAGTGCCATTTGGCTTTTACAGCCCTAATTAGCATAACACAAAGTTGAAACCACAACACAGCACATCCGAAACTCAATGTTGTAAACATGGAATAGTAAGGGTACGCTTGATAACATAAAAATATGTACAGGTACTGTTAATCAAACTAGCAAGAAATATTAAACAAGTATTTTTTAGAAGATGTTTAATCGAACAATTAAGCAGCCGTGTTTGCACATTTATTTACAAATCTCACCAATCAGTTTTACATTGAAAAACCAGCACTGAAATACTCGGGCTACATATTAGAAGCCCAAAAAGGGGATAGCTGCATCAGGTTTGCATTGCCCAGTTGGAAAAAATAAATAAATTGCACAGACATGAAATTCACGTAATAGATTAATCGATTTTTCACATGCATTGTACATAGAGAAAAAAAAACTCACCCAGGGGTTGCGAAAACAGTTCCTCAGAGAAACCCTGTAGCATCTCTTGGGAGGATGGAGGGAATCCCTCTTCTTCAGAGATGATGGGGGCGTGATGGGGAACTGCTGACCCTCGCGGAACCCGCACAATGTCGGTGGTGCTTCCTAGCCGCTTCGGGTGGTAGTTGGCATCCCCGCCAAGAATAGCATGCAGTTCTTTATAAAAGGGCATTGTAGCCGCGCTGTTTCCACTTTTTGAATTGTGGTCAGTTACCTGGCGGTAATTTTTACGCATCAGTTTCGTCTTCGTGCGGCACTCTTCTGCGGTACGGTCATGCCCTTTCTTTTTCATTTCCTCAGCAATCTTTTCGAACAAATCTATATTTCTGTGTGATCCCCTCAGCTGCTCCTGCACCTTTTCTTCGCCCCATATAGCCAAAAGATCAACTGTTTCATTGTAGGACCACGAGATCCCACGACCACCTTTTCTGGGACGAGGTGCGCTTTCGCCGTCCATTGCCGCAACTGCTAACAGGTAAACGTGCAGCAGCAAAATGGAGAAGCATCAACTTGAAATTTTAGGGATGGCCAAAAAGGGGGCAGGTACACCACCTACTAAGTGGTCAGAGCCCGCCCACGGGTAGGGCAATTTCCGGGCATCTCCTGTACCAGAGATAAATTGTCACTGGCTGTTTACATATTCGATTTTCCGCTTCCCCCCGAGTTTTTTTTAAAATTCGGCACAACCCGCGGGATTGAAAGTCCCGCAGGTTGAGCGACAAAAGGTGGCCCCCCTTCCGAAAATTACGTGTCCGACACGATGTACGTGTAAACTGCCGGGGATCGACACGAATTCTTCCCAGGACATTTTCATCGTGTAAACGGCACCCAGGAAAAACACAACAACAGAGAACTTAATCAGAACTATCCCTGACAAATTGGGACAGTTGGAAGGTATGTAATTTGAATGGTATACCCTGTGTAATTGAGGTTGATGCTGCTGAAATGATCATGCTTAATGATACCAGCATGACCTGTCCCTTGTAACATCAACAGGGTCCACTACCTGTGACCTCACAAGGTATCATCCTGAGGACTCAGATTTTGGCCCTGAAATCTCAGGGGTTGTCTAGATGAGGAAGGGAAGTAATAGTGCCACTCTATTCTGCCTTGGTCAGACCTCACTTAGAATACTGTGTCCAGTTCTGGGCACCACAATTCAGAAAGGATATTGACAAATTGGAGCGTGTCCAGAGAAGGGCAACTAAGATGGTGAAAGGTCTGGAAACGATGCCTTATGAGGAGAGACTTAGGGAGCTGGGTATGTTTAGCCTGGAAAAAAGACGGTTAAGAGGCGATATGATAGCCCTGTTTAAGTATTTGAAGGGATGTCACGCTGAGGATGGAGCAGGCTTGTTTTCTGCTGCTCCAGAGACTGGAACACGGAGCAATGGGTGCAAGCTCCAGGAACAGAGATTCCACCTCAACATGAGGAGGAACTTTTTGACAGTAAGAGCTGTTCGGCAGTGGAACACACTCCCTCGGAGCGTGGTGGGGTCTCCTTCCTTGGAGGTCTTTAAACAGAGGCTGGATGGCCATCTGTCGGGGATGCTTTGATCGGGATTTCCTGCGTGGCAGGGGGGTTGGACTGGATGGCCCTCGTGGTCTCTTCCAACTCTGCAATTCTATGATTCTATGATTCTATGATCAAAATATCTCTAATAGAATCTGTTGAGAATACTTTTTGTCCCAACGAGCTGCACAGGAGATTTGCCATATTGGGAAGGAGCGTGGCAAAAGATACCATAAACTGCACCATAAGAGACTTCGTGGTTTTCCATGAAGTTTTTGATAAACTGTGGGGAGATAAGCATTGTCGGTCATGTGAACAACTGATTCACAGTGCTGCACATTCTGGGCAAAAGCAGAAGTCAAAATCTGGTTGGTTCATTGTGCAAGCAAGGCTGGGCTTTCCTGTTGCAGAGTCTGGAAGCACCATTTTGCCATTCAGAAGGAGAGACAGTGTGCTTTTTTTGCCATGCTGAGGTGAAAAAAAAACCACTTTTTTTTTTTACAAGCGGAAGGTGTCCCTCCACCTGTTTAAAGTTAGAGTTGTGCAGAGAGGTTATTGTTGGGGGGAATAGTAGCACCCCGTACTCGCAGCTGCCATCTTGATTCATGGGCAGCGGGGGGTCCATGTGCACATCAATGTACATTGCTTTGCAGAGAACTCCCCACACACATAGAAATCGTGGAGACAAAAAGGAGCTGCTGAGAATTGCAGGTAATGTGTGTCGCAGCACAGTATTTCCTCCCATCTAGTTGAGCCCTAAGGAACTGGGATAATCCTCATCTGGGATCCCTAAGCAGGGAGAAAACAGGTTTTTCTCCCAAGGGTTGAAAGAGCACTTGGCACATGTTCCTTCTGTCACAGTTGAGCTAGCCTGCATTGGCAAAGAAGACAGGTTGAGTCTTCCTTATCCGGAATTCCAAAATCCAAAATACTCCAAAATCATCCACGTGGATTGTTGAGATAGTGATACCTTTGCTTTCTGAGGGCTCAATGTACAAAAACTTTGATCTTGTCTATATGAGGGGAGGAAATATGAACACGTCCAAAAAAGCAGGCATTCGCAATGATGCAACCTGTCTTCAAGGTCAAAAGAGCTCCCCTAAACTCCGCATGACCCCCTAGCCAAGATGGTGGCCAACAGTAATTTACTCATGATTTTAAATCTGCCACCACCAACTTTTTTTAAAAAAAACAACAGTTTCCCATGGTGTGCACAAGAGATAGTTCGTATTTACAAAAAAAGAAAGGGGGAAAAAGAGTATAAGATTGCAGCTTGATTAACTTATCAGACCCTCACTTAGCTAAAAATCTAACACGGTGGCCGTAGGCACTTTCCCTGTTTGCTAGCCCCGTCCCCAGGCTCATCCAGCCAATCAGATTACACAGCCTGTTCATATCTGTGCGAATGCAAGCATTCAAATAATTGCACATTTGCATGTTGTACGGAACTTTTTAAAGAATCCGAACAAAGCCCTGGAAGGATGCACATGGACTTTGTGGTGTGGCCCCCTTCCGAATGACACGTATTTATGCGCATGTCCATATGAACGGATTACCATACATTCACATGCCACACAAGACCTTTGTTTCATGCACAAAATTATTAAAAATACTGTGTATAAAATTATCTTCAGGCTATGTTTATACAGTGTACATAGAATATAAATGAATCTTGTGGTTCAAGTGCAGGCTGGTCCTGTCCTTTGTTGAGCTGCTACCTTATGCTTTGTTGTGGGTGTTGGAGGAATTGCAAAGTGGACACCAGGAGAGGGTATTTTGTACCACAGGACAGAGGCATGTATCATTCCGATTTTTAAAAAGAAAAGTAACAAAATAGAAGCATGTGTGTATGTTACCTATCAGGAAAGCCAGGAAAGTGAAAAGAATTACAGTACTTTCAAAAATACAGCCAAACAGTAATTAACCATTTCAGGGGCACTGAGACTATAGCTGGAACTAATTAGTTTTTTTAAAAAGTAATTTCCTAACCTTTCTGGAGGACTAGCAAGGATACAAGGCCTTTGGACATAAGGGAGAAGTAATAAAAGGAGTATGTTCTCTCAGTCACCCCTAATGGCTTTCATGTTTTTTGATAAAGTTACCAGCTTGGTAGATGAAGGGAATGCTGTGGACATTGCATACCTTGATTTCAGTAAGGCCTTTGACAAGGTTCCCCATGACATTCTTGCAAACAAGCTTGTAGAATGTGGGCTAGACAAGTTAACTGTTCAATGGATTTGTAATTGGTTGACCGGCCGAACCCAAAGGGTGCTCAGCAGTGGCTCCTCTTCGTCTTGGAAAGATGTGACCAGTGGGGTGCCACAGGGTTCTGTCCTGGGCCCAGTGCTATTCAACATCTTTATCAATGACTTAGATGAGGGAATTAGGGGCATACTTATCAAATTTGCAGATGACACCAAATTGGGAGGAGTAGCTAATACCCTAGAGGACAGGATCAAAATTCAGAATGACCTGGATAGACTGGAGAGCTGGGCCAAATCTAACAAAATGAAATTCAATACGGAGAAATGTAAAGTACTGCATTTAGGGCGGAAAAATGAAATGCATAAATATAGGATGGGAGAGACCTGGCTGAATGAGACTACGTGCGAAAGGGATCTAGGAGTCCTAGTAGACCACAAGTTGAACATGAGCCAACAGTGTGATGCAGCAGCTAAAAAGGCCAATGCAATTTTGGGCTGTATTAATAAAAGTATAGTGTCTAGATCAAGGGAAGTAATAGTGCCACTCTATTCTGCCTTGGTCAGACCTCACTTAGAATACTGTGTCCAGTTCTGGGCACCACAATTCAGAAAGGATATTGACAAATTGGAGCGTGTCCAGAGAAGGGCAACTAAAATGGTGAAAGGTCTGGAAACAATGCCTTATGAGGAGAGACTTAGGGAGCTGGGTATGTTTAGCCTGGAAAAAAGACGGTTTAGAGGCGATATGATAGCCCTGTTTAAGTATTTGAAGGGATGTCACACTGAGGATGGAGCAGGCTTGTTTTCTGCTGCTCCAGAGACTGGAACACGGAGCAATGGGTGCAAGCTCCAGGAACAGAGATTCCACCTCAACATGAGGAGGAACTTTTTGACAGTAAGAGCTGTTCGGCAGTGGAACACACTCCCTCGGAGCGTGGTGGGGTCTCCTTCCTTGGAGGTCTTTAAACAGAGGCTGGATGGCCATCTGTCGGGGATGCTTTGATTGTGATTTCCTGAGTGGCAGGGGGGTTGGACTGGATGGCCCTTGTGGTCTCTTCCAACTCTGCAATTCTATGATTCTATGTTGAGGGGTGACAGTGAATCCACTCTGGGCTTTAGCCGCTGAGACTTATCTCCCATCCTGAAGATGTCTAGCATCTTGGGTAGCCCCTTTAAAGTTTGGGCTAAAACCCGGGACTAAGGAGATTATCAGACGGGGACAAAAATAGTTTCCCTGTCTCGCTATCTCCTCTCCTGCCCCACTCCCGCCCCAGTAACGCTATAAAAATAAAAGGTTTCAGACCTACCTTTGTCACTTCTTTCCCTCCCCGCAGCAGCCCAGGAGTGAATGCAGTTCTCACGGAGCTGCATTCACTTTCTGGAATGGAAATCCCGGCTGTTCTTGCAACAGGACGATCATGCGGGAAATTCACAAAGAAAAAGAAAAAGAAACATCAAAAAGTAAAACCAAGCACAAAAACACACTTTAAAAAATACAAGTAACCCAGGGAGGGTACAAAAAAGTGTGTCACTTATCTTTGTTGTCCCAGAAGTGTTCAGCATGGACCTCCCAGTGACACTGGCATCGCGCTGGCATAACGGGGCACCTTTCCACTCACCCATCGCTCTATTACAGAAACGAAATGGCGGATCAATTCACGGCTTAGCCCATTAATAAAAATGAGTGCCGGGGGAATGGAAGGGGCACGGGAGCATGACGACCTGTGAATGTCGCCGTCTGAAAGGGAAGCCCTTTTGCGACCTCCTGGCATCCCTGTCATGCTATATAGATAGTTGTCCCTTCACATTTGGTGGGGTTTGGTTCCAGGACCCCCGTGAATACCTAAATCTGTGAATCTCTCTGGCTTTTCTTCACAAATGAAGATTCAGGAAGGACTCTCAAGTCCCATTCTATGCAATGGCATAGCAAAATGGTGTCCCTCATATAAGATGGCAAAATCAAGGTTTGCTTTTTGGATTATTATTTTTTTTAAAGAGTATTTTCAAGCTGTGAATACTTAAATCCGTGAATGCCAAATCCGTGAATGTGGAGGGACAACTGTACTGTATTTAGGTCATCTGATAATCTCCAGAGACACAGCCCCACTCACATTGAAGCCGCCTGCTGCAAATGTATTCTGTAGCACGGCAAGCTGAGGTGAAAGGCTGATGGTATAATTTACTCTACTGGCAAAGACTAGCCAATATATGTACAAAGAGCTGATTGCATGCAAAAGCAAATCTTGGCCACACAGATAAGCCGGGCTTGCATTGCAGATACCAACCAGACCGAAATAATTGGTTCTTTTCCAGCCACCCTCCCATCTCTGCTCAACAATTACCTACAAAGGGTATAATCACCCATCGTCTCATAACCTTGTCCTGCAGAATTATGACACACACACCCAACCAAGCATATTACATCCATACCCTTCCTATTCCCTTCATGTTCATCTCCTTTCTTTCTCTTCCTGTGTCAGATTGTAAGCACCTCACAAACAGGGACCTGTCTTCTTCTTTGTTACTCTGTGAGGCTCCCTATGAGAGCCAGCGTTGTGTAATGGTTTGAATGTCGGACCATGACTCTAGATGCCAGGGTTCGAATCTCTGCTCAGCCAAGGAAACCCACTGGGTGACCTTGGGCAAGTCACACTTTCTCAGCCTCAGAGGAATGCAAAGGCAACCCTCTCCCTGGACAAATCTTGCCAAGAAAATCCCGTGAAAGGTTTGCTTTAGGGTTGTCAATACTTGAAAGTGACTTGAAGGCACACAGCAGCAAGATGTTCCCTACGCATTGGTACCTTCATGTCTACAAGCCTACTGGTATATTATGCTAGTGGGTGTACTTCTTCCATGCTTGTGTACTACTGGTGAAAGAAACATGACATTGACTGGCATCCTTTTAGTGGCACATGCAAACAGAAATCCACATTACACTTACATATATCTTCTTTTGGTCACTGTGGAGGTTGATATCCCAACCCTCCCTCTGCAATGATCAAAGCCCACCCCCAAAATGTAATGTTTAGCCATTGCAGCCACCCCCACCCCCAGCCATCCCATGCCTGGTGGAGAGTGGGGGGCACACTTATTTGTGAGTAAGCCACATTGAAATCAAGAGGAATTACTTCTAAGTTGAGCCAACATACTGTAGTGGTTTGAGTGTTGGACTATGACCCTGGAGAACAAAGTTCGAATCCCTGTTCGGCCACGGAAACCCAGTGAGTGACCTTGGGCAAGTCACATTCTCTCAGCCTCAGAGACAGGCAAAGGTAAATGCCTTCAGAACAAATTTTGCAAAGAAAACCCCGTGATAACCTCACCTGAGGGTCACCTAAGGTGGGTGGAAGCACCTGCTTAGCGGTGGTGGCTGGTGGTGCTGATGTCAGCGGGGTGTTGATTCCGCTCTGGGTTTCAGTCTGAACTTTAAAGGAGCTATCCAAGGGGCTTCTGAAACCTACTCCTAATAATAGGTTTCTTCTCATTTTTGTAACCTGGCTTAAGTCCAGGTTTGGGGAGAAAGTGCTCGATCCTGTCTGACCTTGGATGCTAAGCAAGGTCAGCTCTGGTTAGTACTTGGATGGAAGACTGCCAACAAATACCAGGTACTGTAGGCTGTGTTTCAGAGGAAAGAACTGGCAAAACCACTGCTGAGTATTCCTTGCCTAAGAAAACCCTATCAAATTCATGGGGTCACCATAAGTTGGCAGGCAACCTGGCTGGGGGATTCTGGAAATGGCAGTCCAAAAAGAACTTTCCCCAAGCCCAGAAGGACTGTCAAAGAATCCCAGGTGCTGTAGGATTTGTTTCAGAGGAAGGAACTGGCCAAACCACCTCTGAGGATTCCTTGCCTAAGAAAATTCATGGGGTTGCCATAAATGAACAGGCAACTTGAAGGCACATACACGCACACACACACACATGGCCTAAATACACTAAAGACACCAGATCCCGTCTGAACCTCCAGAACATGAGAAAAGGTGCCTTTTTGGACTGTCACTCCCAGAATCCCCCAGCCAGCTAGGCTGGCTGGGGGATTCTGGGAATGGCAGTCCAAGAAGAAGAACCTTCCCAAAGCCCAGAAGGACTGCCAAGGACTCCCAGGTGCTGTACGACGCTATTGTTCAGAGGAAGGAACTGGCAAAACCACCTCTGAGTATTCCTTGCCTAAGAAAACCCTGTGCAATTCATGGCGTGGCCATAAGTTGACAGGTGACTTTAAGGCACAGACACACACAGAGAGACATGTAGACGACTGGGATGTGCCTTGCAGCATTCTGTGAAAAAAATCATGGGTGTAGCTATGGTGTGTGTGTGTGTGTGTGTGAAGACATTGTCCTCCATTGGAATTCTGCCCCCAATGAAATTTCCCTTCAGTCTCCCAAATTTCTAGCCTCATAGTAACTTACAACTTCAATTGAGCATTTAGAAACACGTACCCACAAAATGTCCCAATTTAGCAGGGACAGTTCTAATTCATCAAGCCAAGAAACGTTGCAATCACTGGTTTTTGCCTGAGAAGGGCAAGATTCTGCCTTTTCCTCTCCTTTTCCTCTGCTGAGTTAAACTACTTTTGGACTTTGAACTCAGTTTGCAGCAACTGAAGTAATCTAAAGACATCAATAGCAATAGCATTGATATTTATATACTGCTTATCAGTGCTGAAGCACTTCCTAAACAGTTTACAATGTTTTTAGCTAATTGCCCCCAACAAGCTAGGTCCTCATTTTATCAACCTATGGAAGGCTGGAAGGCTGAGTCAACCTTGGAGCCCTCTGGGATCGAACTCATAACCTTGTGGCTTGCAGTACGGGCATTTAACTACTGTGCCACTAGGGCTCCCTACAGCAGGGGTTGTTTAGATGACTAAAAAAATCCTCAAAGAATGTGGGCAGAATACTTTTTGTCCAGATGAGCTCCTGCTGGGATTCGCCATATTGGAAAGGAACGGGGCTGAAAACTCCAAGTAGTTAGCAATAACAGCTTTCACTGTTTCTCGCAATCTTTTTTAAAAAGTATGCAAAAATGCACATAACATGCCATCTGAACAACCCATTTGAATAGGGGCATATCCAGGAAGTCAAAATGTGATTGGTGGGATGTGTGTGTGGGCAGACTTGCCAGCGATGAACGTAATGGAGCTGCCATTGTTGTTTTTGGAGAAACAAGTGAGTGCACGATTGAGCAATATTTTCAAATGGCAGAGCAAAAAAATAAAATATTTTTTTTTGTAAGCAGAAGATCATAGAGTTGGAAGAGACTTCAAGGGCCATCTAGTCCAACCCCCTGCCATGCATGAATACACAACCAAAGCATTCCCCACAGATGGCCATCCAACCATCGCTCTTCTGCATGTGTCATTTAATGGCAAAAGGGGGGGGGATGGAGGGAGCTTTTTGGGAGATAATAAGGGAGGTAAATCACTCGTGGCCACCATCTTTTCTCACAGGTATGCTCCATGTGAACTGCAAATGCCGGATAGCTTTCCATGCCAGTGATCTTGCGAATGATTCGTGGGGACAAATGAATACTGCAGCAATAGTGAGGTAATGCTCTATTTTTTGCAATTAATTCTCCCGTCTTGCTGAGCCCAAGGGGGAAAAGTGGTATTGGGGAGAGAGAAACTAGGGACATTTTAAAGGCAGCTGAAAAAGTAGGGCGGTAGAGGATTGATCAGGCTGTTCATGCCAAGTTGGGAGAGTTGGAGGGCGTGTATTAAGCTTGACTGGAACAAAATTGTTAGGCATCCAGTGATAGATAACACCCTTCTATCTCTCTGGGAGAATCCACACTATACAAATAATCCAGTTTCAAACTGGATTATTTGCCATAGCTCCTTCCTATGGAATGCTGGTATTTGTAGTTTTACAACATCTTTAGCCTTCTCTGCTAAAGAGTGCTGGAGCCTCGCCAAATTACAAATCCCAGGAGTCCATAGGAAGGAGCCGTGGCAAATAATCCAGTTTCAAACTGGATTATTTGTGTAGTGTAGATGGACCCTCTCTCTCTGGTGTTGTCTAGATGATGAAAAAACTCTTCACAGAATGTGAGGGGAATACTTTTTGTCCTAATGAGATCTCGCATGGATTCGCTGTACTGTATTCTAAAAGCAGGGGCCAAAACTCCATGTAGTCCACAATAACAGCTTTTGCTGTTTCTTGTGAAGTTTTTTTTAAAAAATACATGGAAATGTGCATTCCAGCCCATTTAAACAACCTATTCAAATTGGGACACATCACGGAAGTCAAAATATGATTGGTTGGACATGCACAGGGGTGGGCTTCCAGCGACGAAGTGGCCAGAGCTGCCATTGTTCATTTTCACAGAAGCGATTGTGCATGATTTTTGAGCATTAACGCAAAAAAGAAAAAAAAAAGAAAGAAAAAAAAAGGTTTTTAAAAGCAGAAGATCGCTCTTCCCCATCTCAGATTTAAGGAGTGGGGTGAAGGGGAAACGGAGGGAACGTTTGGAAAATAATAAGGCGAGTACAGTAATTCACTTGCGTCCACCATCTTTATTGCGGGCATGCTCCGTGTGAACTTCAAACCACAGATAGCACAGTGGAAACAAATGAATGCTGCTGTGATGGTGTGTTAATGCGCTGTTTTCTGCAATTAATTCTCCCATCTTGCTGAGCCCTCTGTATATGACTTGGCTTTGTGGCTGCTAAAAACAACCACTTCTCATATTTTCTGGGAGGAGTGTTGGGATGAACCCAAGGAATCCCCTGGTCCCTTAATCCATTTTATTTTGTGTAGCTCTTTTGGCACAGGAAGACTCTGCCGTGCTGGGATTAGTCACTGACTGAGCCAGCCTTTCTCAAGGCAGTACCTGGCAGTTGTTGGGGACTACAGCTCTCATCATTCCCAGCCAGGGACATTTTTCTTCTCCACCCAGAAGGACAGCAATTTATGGGGTTGTCAAAACGGCGAAAATAATTCTCACAGAACGCAAGGAGAATACGACCTGACTCAATGGGATTCCGCATCACTCTGCTGTATTCGGAAGGAGACGGGGCCAAAAACACCAAAAAGTACGTGGGAAATGCTTTCATGGCTTTTCCAGAGATTTTTTTTTTTTTAAGTGCAGGAAATGGGAAATGCATATTCCTGCTTGTTGAGACAAGCAACCAAATTGATTCACTTTCCCAACACAAGCAGATGATTGGTCAGACATGTGCAGGGGCAGACCTTGCTAACAAGGCAAGCGCCTAGAGCCGCCATGTTGGAGTTTTTCCTTAGCGAACAAGCACTAAGATGGTAAAATGGCTTTTTTCCCCCTGTTTGCTTTTTTTTATTAAAGCAAAGGGTAACTCTTTTGCACCATGGATATGGTTTTTTTTTTTTTTTTTTTAAGGAGCACTGTTCGGTGTTGGCAAATTGAGGTAAGTAAAAACATGAGTAATTCACCATGGCTGCCATCTTGATTCACAGGCATGCCCGTTTGCATAGCAAACATGCATAGCTTTGCATACCTGCAATCTGCCAAAAACCCCATGTTAAGACAAACAGCAGCTGCTGCAAATTGCCGTAACTGCAGAGCAATCTACATTTTTTTGCCTTGCATAGACAAGCCCAATGAATCAGTGACAATGGACTTTCTCAGATGCGGCAAATATGGCATCCTAACGATGCCCACTGAATGCGAAAGGACAACCATTTTGCATGATGTCATGCTTTTGCATTCTTGTGCTGGGAAAAATGCATTTTTATTGGTGGGCCAAGCTATCAATTGATCAGCTGTGGCATTTTTTTCCATGTAATTGTGAGCGTTTGAAACCATGTCCCGTTCTGCTGGTGTGATTTCAGCATCAATGGGCAGTCCCCGCCAGAACACTTTTGGGTGAGAACGTGAAAAGTAGCTACAGGACACTCTTTTTATGAACCTCCCCATTTTGCAGGCAAGTTTTAAAGTGTGTTTCAGTGCATGTGTGTTTGTTTTGTTTTTTAATTTAACTGTTTTGAGACTTTTAAACACGCTCGCGTCTTCTCACGAGAACTACCGATATCACATGCACCTGCCAATGCGTTAAGTACGGGGCTGCTTTTTCATGCCATTACAGCAACATTTGATAGAAAGGGTTATTTTGTTGGCACACTTATGGTTTAAAATATGGTGGGGAAAAAACGTTTTTAGAGGTTCATCTGATAAAGTCCAGTCTCTGTGTGTGTGTGTGTGTGTTGAAACAGGGAAAGATGTTTGGCAGCAACCAGCCAGTTTAATGGGATTATTCAGTCTGAAAGCACCCTCTGCTGGTTGCCTGGAAATGGTCACTCCTCCTCTCCCCTCTTCCTCCCACCCGGCCACCCCCATCACTGCACCAGAGGGGCTGGTGAGGCGGAGATTGAAACCATCTCTCACCAATGGGGAAGGTTTTGCATCCCTCTCTTGCAAAAAAAAAGAAAGACAAGGAGGTGGGAGGGTGGGCAGCACTTAGCTTGCATTTTCCACTGGAGATTTGCAGTTGCCAGGCTAGAATGGCCTTTCCTGCCAGACCCCACATGCGCACTTGCACATGATGGTTCGTGTGCATAGACGGGCAGCTGTGCTGTTAACTGCCTTTGTGCATCTCCAGCAAGTCAGCACCCACACGCGTGGCTTTGTGCATGTCCTGGCCTTTCTGCCGAGTTTGCTTTTTGGGGGCTGTTTTGATGGCTTACATGTTAGCATCTGATTCTGTTGGTATGTATGAAGAGCGCAATGTGCATAGGGACCACCCTGTATTTAGTTGTGCTTAGTTTTGGGGATGAGGATGCCTGTTCATGGACATACAACCCACCGCCATGCTCTGGGTATTTTCCCATTTCTATATGTGCCTCCCAGGTTCTGTCTTCAAACCTGTGATAGGTTTTCATCCTCTGTGTATAATGTGTGCAATATGCGTTTTCTCCCGAGAAGGCACGCCAGGCATCCTTTAGCATGAGGCATGTTTCTTTTTTTTGAGGGCTGGGAAACCTTGTCCCTTATTGGACTGGCAGGTGTCCTTTTTATTGGGTGTGTGTGGCCTCTACTGCAGAGTTAGAAAGCTTTTCTTTTTATATAGACTGAACAAACTTGCCCACAAATCCCGTCCTTTTGGGGTGTGGGCCCTCCCTGAAGACAGAAATGTGTGGATCTTTGTAATTTATGAATCTGGACAACGTGTTAATTTTACAGAGAAATATGTGGCTAGGTTAACTGAAATTATTTGGCATTTAGGTAGAACATAAAACTTGTTAATAGAGGCTTTGTGAATGTTAACCCTGCATTTTCCTGAATTTCAACAGTCCCTTAGTGCTGTTTTTAAAACCTGGCAACACTTCCCCTGAGATGAGTTCTGTATGTGTGTCAAATGTATGTGTCTGTGAGCATCTTTTGTTTGTAGCAGTATATTACATGACTTAATGGGTTACACCAGTGACATACTGGTGTCAACACTCACACCCATGGGGCAAGTGAGGCTATACATGCCAGCACCTCCATTTTCCATAAAGTATGTGCTGATGCATAGGGATGCCAGTGCATGCATTATGACTTGTCATGAAGTCATGCACGCATGGCAGAAATAATTGGAAAAGAGATCAGAAATCAAACCACACGTCTGTATACTGTATCACATTTGGGCACATCACATGCCTCCCACCTGTCAAAAGGAAACAAGGGGTGAAAAGTACAGGAAAAAGGGGAGTCAGATCAGATTATTGTCAGTAGAAGAGCTTCCTTAGCTTAGACTGAAAACAACCACTGTCAGGGTTGTTAACAGGGGCATGTTGACAGCCGATGTTTATTAGGACCCCTGTATTGGAGAGAGTAAATGTTCATCTTTACTGGAATGTACAACAAATGCTTAAGTGGACAGCAAGCAAACACCGACTTCAGCTATTCATAGAATCATATAGAGTTGGAAGAGACCTCAAGGGCCATCCAGTCCAACCCCCTGCCATGTAGGAATACACAATCAAATCATTCCCAACAGATGGCCATCCAGCCTCTGTTTAAAAACCTCCAAAGAAGGAGACTCCACCACCATTCCAAGGCAGTGTATTCCACTTCCAAACAGCTCTTATTCAGTGAAACAGGCAGCCAAGTAAAGAGCATGGGCTTGTCTAGATGGGCCAAATATAATGGCCTCCCCCTGTCCCTGCACCCAGCAGTCCGAATGATGTAAGGTTTTTGCCTTGATCCTAGTCCAAACTGCCCAGACAACATCCGGGCTGTTCTGACAAGAATCTGGGGCAAATATCCCTTAAAACAGCAGGGAAATCTGTTAAAAACCTCACAGTTTGCTCCGGTTCTTCTAGAGAAAATGTCGAGTTCCATTTCCTGGCCGGGTTGTGCATGTCACATGTGCTGAGGCCACTGTGAGGTGCCCAGCCATGTGACTATGGCCGAGCACCTCATTCCTGGCCTTGGAAGACACAACTAGTGCAGGGAAGAGAAGTGGTGCTTAGTCTATGAGCCACAGGTGTGAGGACACCCCATTGCTGCTGCACTGGAAGGGCAGGTAATGGAGGGAGGGGTGAATTCTGAAAATCCAGGTCTAAAATACTCTGTCCAGAATGTGGATTATTCTCGCTGGTGTAGACAATCCCCCCAAAGAAGCATTTCATCATTCACTCATAAAATTCAACTCTGTAAATCCTTGCCACATGTTATGAGGACTTGGAGCATAAATGGTTTTCAAGGAAAGAATAAATAAATTCACTCAGGGCAGGTTTCTCAGCATCTTCCACCCGTGCTAGCTGAACACAAAGGTTGCGTTCAGAAACAAGCTATTCCTTACTACCAGGACATGGGGATGGGAGGTGATGAATTGCATCCCTTTCTAGTTTTCCTTGTAAATTTCATCCTGTTTGGTCCTCTGGGATCTGAACAATTGGTGCAATCTCATTCTTTGCCCACATATGCACACCTCTGTTTGTTCTGGCAAGGGAGGCTTCAAGCTTTTGGTAAATGCAGATTGCAGTCCTATAAACACTTACCTGGGGGTAAGCCCCACCAAAGCCAGTGGCCTCTTGTTTCAGAGTAGGCACACAGAGGATTGTGCTGCGAATCAGTTCATAATGTGTAAATGTAATTCTCATTGGCCAAGAATATAATTTGCACCATGAATGCTTCTTTTGTGCTCTTTATGCCACAGTCAGAACAATCAAATGTTCACATAAATTAGCAGGAGAGAGGCTTGTAAGAGTCATGTACGAAAAGACCATTATTCATTTCGCTCTCTGTGCGTGGGTGTGCCTATTCCTTCACGTGTTTCTCTGTGTGCTCCATTTTGTGCGGCCCTGTGCTGGGTGTGCACTTTTCCATTACAAAAGCACTCCGCAGGATTAGGCCCAAAGCCCTTTGCTCCAGCATCCGGTTTCCAATAGCAGTTTCGGCTGGGAGACTCGCAAAGAGGAAGGCGAGGACAGTTATAAAAGCAACAGTCTCTCTTTAGGTTTTGTTGGTTTTTCTTTTTTTGGTCTGCAGTACCTTGTATTCTGAGATACACTGCCTCTGTTCTTGGAGGTTCTACATAGCTGTCTTGGCTCAGAGGCACTGAAGGCTCTCCAGTCTTCATTAATTGGCTTGATTTGTTTGGGAGTTTGCTTGGGATATGTTTCACCCAGCTCAACCTCCTGATCCTGGGACCCTCCACATGGGTTGGACTACAACTCCCATCACACTACAAGTGAATCCAGCTAATGTCATTGGGCACTGAACACACCAATGGGTGGCTTACCGCTGCCTATGGCACAGCTAGGGTTGAAAGATCTTACCAAATTCTGTCTAAGTAGGGTCAGCTCTGGTTAGCACTTAGATGGGAGACTGCCAATGAATACCAGGTGCTGTAGGCTCTGTTTCAGAGGAAGGAACTGGCAAAACCACCTCTGAGTATTTCTTGCCTAAGGGAACCCTATCATGGGGTTGCCATAAGTCAACAGGAAACTTGAAGGCATGTACATGCATGCACGTGCGCGTGCACACACACACACAGAGCCTAAATATCCTAAAGACACCAGGTACCGTTTGAACTTCTAGAGCATGGGAAAAAGTACCTTTTTGGACTGTCACTCCCAGAATCCCCCACCGAGCCAGGCTGTCTGGGGGATTCTGGGAGTGCCAGTCCAAAAAGAACTTTTCCCAAGCCCAGAAGGACTGCCAAGGAATCCCAGGTGCTGTAGGCTCTACTTCAGAGAAAGGAACTGGCAAAACCACCTCTTAGGATTCCCTTTGTAAGGGTGCATCTACATTTTAGAAACAATGCAGTTTGATACCACTTGAAGTGCTATAGCTCCATCATATGGAATCCCGGGGTTTGTAGTTTTACAAAGTCTTTAGCGTGCTATGCCAAAGAATGCTAGCGCCTCACAAAACTACAAATCCCAGGATTCTGTAGCATGGAGCCATGGCAGTTTTAAAGTGTTGTCAAACTGCATAATTTCTGCAGTGTAATTGCACCCTAAGAAAACCCTATGAAATTTGTGGGGTTGCAAGTAGTCAACAGGCACACACACACACACACACACACACACACAGAGTAAAGGAGCCGACTAGCGTAAGAGTGTATTAGGTGGTGTGCTTCATTTCTACCCAAGTCTGAGAAGCTACAGAGTTAAACTTTCACACACGTTTGGCAACCCTTGTTATTTACTGGGACTGTACAAGCCTGAGAAATTAGGGAGGAATCCTTATCTTCTCAGGCTTCAGTTGGTCTAAAGTACGTTGCACCTGGGGGGATGCCTGAGGACAGGTGATAAGAGTTGGGAACATGACCTTCCAAAACCAATGTGATGAATAGCCTGTCATAAGGTTCTAGACACACAGATGCAGTAATTCAGACAGAAGTGTAAATCGCACACCAACCTGGGGGCTTTGTGTAGGTATAAATAAGACTCCTTGGGTATGCTCAGAGAGACTCTGCACAGACTTGGACCGAGCTGGTGCTGTGTACTTGTGGGCCAGTGAAGGGTTCTTTCTGCTGCTCTACCAGGACACGGAGCAGCCGATGGAAGATGGAGAACGCGCTTGTCCTGTATCCTTATACTGTATATCTTTTTCTTTGCAAATTTGCAATAAAGCTTTCAACCTTTCCCACAGGTGTGGTTATTGCTCTTGATCCTGAAAGAAACGCTCTCTCGTAGCAAAACATCCCTTCTACCGGTAAATGGTACCTATATATACACAACTAACGGATATCTGGGGCAAATGAGGGAGGGCAGAACAGTTAATGTCATTCAGTGATCATGGGGGTGGGGAGGGTGGAAAATGGTTTGGGGGCAACTGAAGTTGTGCCTTCTGTTGCTGCTGTCCTGTCTGGATTTTGTACATTTGCCTAGCACAAGGAAAATGAAAACCTACACTTTGTGGGTCATGTTACAGCTCCATAAATTCTTACCCTCTCTCCTGAGACAATTCAGCAGACAGTTCTGAACAATGGCGCCAAGGCAGCCAGAATCCCTTTCTCTTGGGTGACATGGATCCCCTTTGCTCCTTCAGCTGCCAGAAGGGATAGATGTCACATTTCCCCACTTGAGCTGTGGCGACACATTGGCAGGCAAGAGGAAGGTTAGGGACACCTGTGAAGGGAGGGTGCCTGGGAGGAAAAAAGGAGCCACCTCTCCCGTGTAAAGCCTGGGAAACTTTGATGCAACCCCTTACCACAAATGACTGAGCCTCCTCAGGGCTGGGAGGCAGGGCCCGTACATAACCGCCAATGTTTCACAGATAGAAACCGGGACACATGTGGCCACACAACATCAGAGCATAGCCAAGATGGAAACCAGGCGGACACATGTGGCCACACAACATCAGAGCATAGCCAAGATGGCAACTGTTCTTAATGATGAAGAACAGACAAGCTAGGGGAAGCTGCAGTAGTTTGCTTTTGCCTGAGTCTCCTGGGAAGGGCAAGATTCAGTCCTCTCCTTTCCTCTCTCCTCTACTGAGTTGATGGAGAGTAAATTCCTTTTCCACTTTGAACTCGGTTTGCAGCAATGGAGGTAAGCTGAGGACGAAGGGGGAAGGTTGGAGAAGGAGAAAGAAGCACGGACGTTTTAAAAGCACTGAAAAAGTGGGATGACAAGGGACTAATTGTGACAATCCATGCCAAACAGGGACAGGGAGAGGGTATGCCCTTAGGAGGACCATATGGCAACTGGCCTATGGCAGGGGGTTTCATAAATGTGGAGCCACAACAGAAAAGGCCCTCCTTCCAATCAGGCAATCTGCTCAGGAATAGGAAAGAAGTTTGTAGTAATTAGCTTCTAAAACATATTTATCCTGTTTGTGGTCTTCAGGATTATTAGCAGAAGCATACACATGCTGTACCTGTAGGTTTTCCATCAATGAGAAGAAAGTCAAGTGGCAAATTCTTTCCTTCTATCTTTATCCCTTTAGAATTGTACATAAATACACTTGAACCCCTGTATCTACAAGGGTTCAGTTCCTGGACTTATTGCAGATGATAATAATAATAATAATAATAATAATAATATTTTATTTCTATCCCGCCCCTCTGCAACGCAATCGGGGTGGCTTACAATATAAAAACTCCATAATCACAATACCCTAGCCCACCCACCCCTTAAAATAATATTAAATTATGAAGGATTAAAAACATACAATAATTAAAAATATATAAATTAGAAGAAAAAATTAAAACATATAATCACAGCCCAGAAAGGACAGCCGAGTCTTGGGCCGGGATAATTATTCAGGAAAGGCCTGCCGGAAATGATCCGTCTTGACAGCTTTTTTAAAGTGCTTTTTTAAAGCTGTCTAAGATGGTAATAAGACGGATCTCGTCCAGCAGGCCATTCCATAATCTGGGAGCGGCAGCAGAGAAGGCCCTCTGGGAGGTCACCGACAGCCTTGTTTTCATAGGCTGTAACAGATTCCTCCCAGAGGACCGAAGTGCGCGGGGAGGGTCGTACGGAAGGAGGCGGTCCCGGAGATAAGTTGGACCCAAACCATGCAGGGCTTTAAAGGTTATAACCAACACCTTGTACTGTGCCCGGAAACTAATAGGCAGCCAGTGGAGAGCTTTTAGCACAGGTGTTATATACTCTCTTCTGGAAACGCTAGAAATCAACCTGGCTGCCATGTTCTGGACTAGTTGAAGTTTCCGAGTCAAGCACAAGGGTAGCCCCATGTAGAGCACATTACAGAAATCCAGACGGGAGGTTACCAGTGCATACCACAGTTTTGAGGTCCCTGGTTTCCAGGAAAGGGCACAGCTGGCGTATCAGCCGAAGTTGATAACAGGCATTCCTGACTGTCGCATTAACCTGATTAGACATCTGGAGTGACGGGTCCAGGAGCACCCCCAGACTGCGAACACAATCCTTGGAGGAGAGTGTAGTTCCATCCAGGATTGGAAGTTGTATTCCCAGACCTGGTTTCGGGCCTGTAACTGTTAGTACCTCCGTTTTGTCTGGATTCAGTCTCAATTTGTTTTTCCTCATCCAGTCCATTACTGCTTTAAGACAATCATTGAGAGGAGAGACGCCATCTGAATACAGATACAAGAAACCGTGGATAACAGCGAACACCATTAAAAATAATGGGACTTCCAGTTTAAAATACCATAGAGTTGGCTTGGAGGACCTAGAAAATGGCTAGAGAAGATACCTCTCTAGGCACCTTTTATAGGAAGACTCCATGGTATGTGTTTTTTCATTTTGTGTCCCGCAGATAACTGAAACTGCAAATATTGGTGCCATGGATACAGGATAATGCATACCACTTGGAAAAAAATTTGAAAATTGTACACAAACACACTTTAATCAATGGAGGAAAATGCATACATTAAGAAAAATGCATTGAAAAGTGCATACTGAAACACACATGAATTTCCATGTGAAACAACATGCAAACTCTCACAAGCCAATACAAAGCAAGTGTGGCAAGAAAGTGCAGGTGGGATTCAGAGACCTGCAATGTGACTGAAGATGCATCCAGACTGATTGAAAATTCCCAAATTGTATTCCTGTCCTTGCCGGTTTTATACTGTCTTAAAACAAACTGACCTGGCAGCCGACAGAAAATATTCTGGGATAAAGAAAATGTGCATGCATCTCCAAAATAAAATTGGAAGGAACAGGAACAAAGTCTGGGACTTTCTGATCTTTTTAGGGTGCATCCAGACGGATTGAAAAGTCCCAGATTTTGGGCTTGTCTATGGAATTTATGAGATGTGGCAAAAATCACTGGATTACGACATAATGGTAGAACGAACGGGTGTGGCTATCACATGATATTGTCGTGTTTGTGTGGTTACTCTGTGCCCCAGCCATGGATAAGGTGTTGCTTTTAATTGATGGGACAAGCCATAAATAGATAATCAATGTTGCTTTTTTTTGCGGTATTGAGGGCATGCAAAAACATCTCCCATTGTAATTGTGAGATTACGGTGTGAATAGGTGGTCTTCAGCGAGAAAACATCTGGGTGAGAATGCAAAAATGAAGCATAGGATACTCTTTTTATGAACTCTTCCATTTATTTTCAACGTTTTAGGTTTGTTTCAGTGCTTGTGTGTTCATTTACTTTCTATGTTAATTTAGGTGTTGTCGGAACTAGTGGTCATCGTGCAATGATTCTGTGGCGGTTCTTTTAGGTGATTACAGCTATGTGCAATAGTAAGTGTAATAATGCCGTGATGTTTCCGTTTTCCTCTCACGGAATTACAGCGTTTTTACATGCTAGTCTGATAGTTTCCTATACAAGGCAATAAAATGTGGATTAATGCACGCTAATGCCAAGTCACAGCAGCTTTTATTTGTCTCCACGTTTTTTCCCCAAAATCACAGGCATATGAAGCCGTACATGTTTGATGTTCAAATGGGCATGCTTGCAAATCGAGATGGCAGGAGTGAGTGAACTACCGCACTTTTATTCTTACCAGTTGCCGATGCTGAACAGTAAACAAATCCAAGGTGTGGAAGTGTGATCTTCCACTTAAATAAACAGGACCAAAAAAAGGCTGTCTCATCACTTCAATGCATGATTGCTATGGCAAAAATCCAAATTGCAATTCCAGGAGCTGCCTAGCCAGCAAGCTCTGCACCCACGCATATCCGACCAATCAGCTTTCTACTTCTGCTCTTATTGGGAAAGTGCAGCAAAGTGAATCAGTTGTCCCAACGAGCAGGAATACACACTTCCATGGGAGTTTTTTAAAAAAAAGTTTGGGAAAAGCCAGCTCTTACAGCTTTGACATGTATGTATGCATGTATGTATATGAATACTGGGAGTATTCAAGCATTCTGAGAATATCTGACACCTAGAATGGAATCTGAGGCCTACCGGCATTGGTTTTCTGGCCCTGAAGAAAGCCTTTCTCCTCTTGGTGGCAAGACAGGTGTACCACTTTCTGGGTTCTATATATATTTTTAGCAACAATACAACAAATTGTATATCACGTGTCCAGAGGAGGGCAATTGAAATGGTAAGAGGTCTGGAAGCCATTGTGCCCTATGACAAGCAGGTTAGGGAGTTGGGTATGTTTAGCCTAGAGAAGAGAAGGTTAAGAGGGGACATGATAGCCATGTTTAAATATTTGAAGGGATGTCATACTAAGGATGGAGCAGGCTTGTTTTCACGGAGCAAAGGACTCAAACTACAGAAAAAGAGATTCCACCTAAACATTAGGAAGAACTTCCTGACTGTATGGGCTATTTGGCAGTGGAATGTGCTTCTGCCTGGGAGTGTGGTGGAGTCTCCTTCTTTGGAGGCTTTTAAACAGAGGTTGGATGGCCATCTGTTGGGAATGCTTTGATTGTGTGTTCCTACGTGGCAAGGGGTTGGACTAGATGGCCCTTGTGGTCTCTTCCAACTCTATGATTCTATGAAATTTGATACACATGCACTGTCCCAAAAGTTCAATGCATCCAATGAGGCACCAGTGCAGGACTTGATGGCAGGACTCTTCTGCCTCGGCTGCTAAATCTTATTGCAACATTTAGATGCAAATCTTAAAGCCCCCCCCCCCCAAAGCAAACACAATAGGGAAATAACACCACCAAAAATTTAGCCCTTTTATCCCCTCCTAAGTATAGAATGAAAAATTCCACTAGGCCTTTCCAAGGTGAAAAGTTTTCACCTATGTGTTCCCAGTTTTCATCTACGAAAAGTTGGAAAGTATAAATTAACAGCCTAGCAGACCTATGTATTAGCTTACAAGGGCCAGGATGCTGATATTCAACCATCCCTTTGAAGCTCTGTCATCAGGATTATGACTGTTTTTTTCTCTATCCCATTTCAGTCTGATCTCAACCTCCAACCCTGCATATATACTCGAGGCCTGAATAAAATACTCTTATCAATGCATCTGAGGAAGCGAATGATAACTGAGGCAAACTCGTGTGCCTAAAACAACCTGGTTAGTCTTAAAGGTTCCACAAGATTCCTCTTGCTCTCCCGCCCCCTTTTACCCCCAAGGCAAAGCAGTCCTTGTTATAAAAATGGTTCCCTCCTCCAAATTCCTACTTCTCTGGGTTTGTTTTGGAACAAATGCAAAAAAAGAGCCCTGGTCCAGAGGAGTTCATCGTATCTTCTGCCAGGAACCCACACTTTTCCTATTACGAGAGCAAAAGACTGTCCCTTCTTCTACTATTACTTGGAAGTCCTCTTTCTGCCCCAGAGGAAGCAGCTCTTTGCTCTTTGGCGAAGTGGAGCAGGGGGGAGAATTTCCCAGGACACCCTCACATGACTCCTCTTGGGTGCGACCCTCCTGCCAAAGCACAGAGAACACCTTGTCATCACAAAGCGTGGCTTTTTGGAGCACTGTGCCTGTCGCAGTGGGCACAACAAAGGCTGCCATTGTCAGTGGCCTGGCCTGACACGTGTCACATGATCCCACCAGCTCTTGCTTCATTCACTGTGCTTTTTGCTATGGGGAAAACTGCCCCGGAGGGACTCTTCAAGCAAACAGAACCCAAGGGCAGTCCCCACCAGCACCTTTGTGTCCAAAAAGCAAAGGCCCAGAAGAGGGAAAGAGCCTTGGAGGGTGTGGAAAGGGTGGGTGTCTGTGTCTCCAAACCCAGGACAAGCACAGACTGGCAAAGGGACGTTGGGTTGCAGTGCTAGCTGCCTTGGGACCCAAGCTTGGGAAATTTACTATATATTTTTTAATGCATCTCCCAGAAAATCCCAGACAGCCTGGTTTTCAATGGTTTTAACTTTTAAATACTCCGTGTTTTTTTTTAATGGCTCAACTGCTTAATATGTTTTCAAGATCGTTTAAATGATTTCTATAGTTCTAACTTGTAAGCGGTCCAGAGATGTTATGCTATAGGGTGGCATATATTTTAGAAGTATTTTTTTAAAAAACCAACAAACCAGCAAATGACATTGTAGTTCATGGGGAGCGGGGAACTTTTCCAAGCTCTGATTGGGTCTTTTTGTTGCTTTTGCGAAATTAAAATGGAGGGTAGGAGATTTTATTAAGAAGGAGTGCCCTGTTTTCTGGGCTGAAGTTTCAGTCTGAATCTACCCTTCTCCTGCACCTCCTGTTAGTTAAAAGAGAAAGAAAAGAGGGAAGAAATCTTGAGAATTCAAAGATATATTTGGCATTATGCCTTGTAGGGTTGTGAGAGCCAGCGTGGTGTAGTGGTTTGACCCTTGGACTATGACTCTGGAGATCAGGGTTTGAATTCCTGATTGGCCACAGAAACCTACTGGGTAAACTTGGGCATGCCACACTTTCTCAGCCTCAGAGGAAGGTAAAGGCAACCCCACTCTGAACCTTGCCTAGAAATCTCAGTGACAGGTTTGCCTTAGGGTTGCTATAAGTCGGAAATAACTTGAGAGCACACAACAATACATGTAGGGTTGCCAGACTGAAAACTGGAGAGAACTCCTTTACTTTTAATGGTTGCATGGAAGAGGGGATTTCATCAAAGGTTGCATGTCATGCAATCTGGGAACAAGAAACCCCTGCTGTCTTCTATACAACCATTCAAGACACAGGAGCCCTCTCCATTTTTTTGACTCTAGCATCTCTGTATCACACCCCCTCTTTCACCTCCCAATTCACTAGGAGTCAAAGACAGACCTGCATCCTATCAGCTCTTACAGTCAGGGGCAAACAAGAAGTTTAAATGTTAAGAGTGGCTCAGCAGTATTACATGCAAAAAGGACCTTTGGATTATTATTGATCATAAGTTGAACATAAACAGGGTACTGTCTACATGATGCAAAAACTCCTTATAGAATTCGAGGAGAATACCTTTTGTCCCAATGAGATCCCATGGTGATTCACCATTTTCAGAAGGAGAGGGGCCAAAAACTGTGCAAGAAAAGCCTTCGCAACTTTTCCTGATATATATTTTTTAAATGCACAAATGCATATTACTACCTGCTTGGACAACTGATTCGCAGCACAGCGCATTCCAGAACTGGAAAGCTGATTGGTCAGATGTGAGTGTGTGGGATGGGCTTGCCAGCAACGAACTGGCTGGAAGCACCACTTTGGAGTTTCGCTGTAGCAATTATGCATATTTTTGCAGCGCTGCGGTGACCAAACAGCTTTTTCAAGTGGAAAAATGCACTTGTGCACCTGAGATTTAAAGTTAAAAAAACCTGTGCAGCAGTGGCAACTTGTGGAGAATAATAATACAAATAATTCACTCCCGGCCACCACCTTGATTCACAGGCATGGCTGCGCGTGAACTTCAAACACGGATAACTTTGCATACCAGGAATCTTGCCAAAAAAACCATGGAGACAAATGAGTGCTTCTGTGATGTTGCGTTAATGCGCAGCAATCCACACACTTGTCCCTCCATATTCACGGATTTAAGTATTCACAGCTTGAAAATATTCTTTAAAAAATAATAATCCAAAAAGCAAACCTTGATTTTGCCATCTTATATAGGGGACACCATTTTACTATGCCATTACATATAATGGGACTTGAGTATTCACAGATTTGGGTATTCATGGGGGTGTGTGTGTCCTGGAACCAAACCCCAATGAATGTGAAGGGACAACTGTATATCGCCCTGTCTAGACGAGCCCCAGCAGTGTGATGCTGCAGCAAAGAAGGCGAAAGCTATTTTAGCCTGCATTAATAGAAGCACAGTTTCCAACCTGAAGAAAGTAATAGCCCCACTATATTCTGTGCTGGTCAGGCCTGATTTGGAGTACTGAATTCAGTTCCAGGCACCTCATTTCAAGAAGGATATAAACAAGTTGCAGCAGGTTCAGAGAAGGGCAACAAGAATGATACGAGGTACGGAGAACAAAATGTACGAGAAAAGGTTGAAGGAGCTGGGCCTGTTCAGCTTGGTGAAGAGAAGACTGAGGAGGGATAGGACTGCACTTTTTAAAGACCTCAAGGGCTGTCACCGAGAGGAGGGGGGAGGCCTGTCTCTGCTGCCCCAGAGCGGAGGGCCAGTCCTAATGGTTTGAAGTTACAGGAGAGTAGATTTTGATTGAACATTAGAAGGTGGTTCAGCAATGGAACCAGTTGCCTAGAGAGGTGGTGAGGTCTCCTTCTCTGGATGTTTTCAAAAAGTGGATACTTTTAGCTGGACATCCTGCATGGATCAGGGGGTTGGACTCAATGGCCCATGAGGCCCCTTCCAACTCTAGGGGGTGGTCTATATGGTGAAAATACTCCTCACAGAATTCACTCAGAAAATGAGCTGTCTTATGGGGATTCAGCATTGTCCCGTGGTATGGTGAAGGAGGGGGCCAAAAGAGGAAAAACTATGTGAGAAAAGCATTTGCAGCTTTTCCTGACTTTTTAAAAAAAGCTTGTGATATGCACATTTTTACTCATTAAGACAAGCGAATCAACATGAATCGCTTCCTCATACAAGACAAAGTGCAAACCTGATTGGCTGGATGAACGCAGGGGGCGGCGCCAGGTTACAGGGCAAGCACCCACTGCCACCATGTTGGATTTTCACCTTAGAGAGTGATCGCTAAGGCAATAAAATGGGGATTTTGGATTTGTGCTATTTTCTCTCTCTCTCTCTCTCTCTCTCTGGAAAGGTGGAATATTGCTTGTGCGCACCATAGAAATATATATATATATTTTAAAAGTTTGCTGGTGGCAGATTTAAAAATGCGAGTAATCCACTCATGGCTGCCATTTTGGCTGCAGGCATGCAAAGTTTATGGGGGCTGTAAAACCAATAAGACAGGTCGCAACTGCAGTGACTTGCTATTACTGTGGAGCAGTATGGTTTTTCCCTCTTCATGTAGAAAAGCCCTAGGATTCTATGAGCGGAACAAGAAATGTTTAAAAACTAAAGTTCTGAAACCACGAGGGCTTGAACCTTGCTTTCTGTTTCTTTTCTCTTTTTTTAAAATGGCACTGAAGAGAAGCCCTAAAACTTCTGACAGTGACCTCATAATAGCAAACACACGCACACACTCTGTTTCCAAATGGTGAGGGCACATAACAATCTCCCTACTACCTGAACTGTCTGTAGCACCCTTTGGATGTTTTCAGTGTGACATTCTTTCTTGCTGGAGAGCTAGATAAGAGATGGCTTTGCCTGGACTCCCTCCCTTGCTCATATAGCAAGACACCGTAGTTTCTAGTCTGGGGAGAAGGGGTGGGTGGGAAAGGGAGGACAAGATGGCCCTGCTGTTTCTGCTGACACAAGCAGACAGCCGGAGCTACACCCAGCAGCTGATCCAGACAAGGGCTATGAAAGGACAAGCACCATCTTGCATTCATGCTCCTCAGCAGCAAAGGGTGATCAGCCATACAAATGCCACTGGTCAGAGCTGGATGAAGATGGCTGAGTCTCAAAAAGCAGTTCTAAAAAAGGTCGATCTATTCTAGGAATAATTTAACAGAAATTAAACAAACCAATGAATGAACCCAGCTTGTGGGGGCAATTAGCTAACACACATTGGAAACTGCTTGGCGAGGGCCTAGCACGCTATAAAAAGCGGTGTAGATGTGTAGGTGCTACTGCTTAAAAATTTGTAAGCTGCTCTGAGAGCCTTCGTGGATGAAGAGCGGGGTGTAAATACCTTAAATAAATGAATGAATGAATGAAAACATCAAAATGCAGTAAGCAGTAGCCCCAAAACGGTCATACATGAATCCCTTGCAAATTTTTAGTGAGCCTAACTTGCTTGGCCCTATTGCATTTTGTTAACTGAGGCTGGCTACAGGGAGCATACATTTCTCTTACTGCAACAGCAACACTGGCTGCCCATTCATTTTCAGGCACAATTCAAAGTGCTGGTGCTGACCTGTAAAGCCCTATACAGCTCACGTCCAGGTTATTTGAAGGGCTGTATTAGAATCATAGAATCATAGAATCATAGAATTGCAGAGTTGGAAGAGACCACGAGGGCCATCCAGTCCAACCCCCTGCCATGCAGGAAATCACGATCAAAGCATCCCCGACAGATGGCCATCCAGCCTCTGTTTAAAGACCTCCAAGGAAGGAGACCCCACCACACTCCGAGGGAGTGCGTTCCACTGCCGAACAGCTCTTACTGTCAAAAAGTTCCTCCTCATGTTGAGGTGGAATCTCTGTTCCTGGAGCTTGCACCCATTGCTCCGTGTTCCAGTCTCTGGAGCAGCAGAAAACAAGCCTGCTCCATCCTCAGCGTGACATCCCTTCAAATACTTAAACAGGGCTATCATATCGCCTCTTAACCGTCTTTTTTCCAGGCTAAACATACCCAGCTCCCTAAGTCTCTCCTCATAAGGCATCGTTTCCAGACCTTTCACCATTTTAGTTGCCCTTCTCTGGACACGCTCCAATTTGTCAATATCCTTTTTTAATTGTGGTGCCCAGAACTGGACACAGTAGTCTAAGTGAGGTCTGACCAAGGCACAATAGAGTGGCACTATTACTTCCCTTGATCTAGACACTATACTTCTATTGATACAGCCCAAAATCGCATTGGCCTTTTTCTTCTATCTGAATCTGGCCATATTTGAGATCTTTTTCTCTGTTTCTAAACTGTGGTCCTGCCATCATGGACTAAACCTGGGACCTTCTGTATGCAAAGATTTTTAAAGTGGTGTCACTTCATTGGTGGCAAGTTTAGGAACGCGTACCCTCCAACTGTCCCAATTTGGTAGGGGCAGTCCTGATTAATCCATTGTCATCCCACTTTCTCAGCTGCTTTTAAAATGTCCCAGTTTCTCTCTCCTTTTCCTACTTTCCCGCTTTGTCCTCAGCTTACTTCAATTGCTGCAAACTGACTTCAAAGAGCAAAAGTAGTTTGCACTCCATTAACTGAGAGGCGGGGGAAGGAGGGCTGCTTTTAATTGCATTTTTAATGTGTATCTGTTATATCATTTTTATATTGTGTTTTCCTGTACATTTATTATAGATAAACTTTAAATTTAGTTTAAAATGAGACATAGGGAGGAAGGGGAGAAGATTCAGAAACTCTTCAGAAGCGCTGGCTCCAAGGAGGGGAGCAAATGCATCTTGCGTCAACTGCACATTTACCTAAATGGTTGCATGGGAGTGCAATCCTATATGTATCAGTTCAGAAGTAAGTTGCACTAAATTCACTTGGGTTTGCTTTCAGGCAAGTGGGCCTTGGACTACATTCCTAGACAGCATTCAGTGGATAGCCTATCTTTTCACATGCTATACCTGATCATATAATATAGAATCATAGGGTTGGAAGAGATCACAAGGGCCATGAAGTCTGACCCCATTCTGTCATGCAAGAATACACAATCAAAGCATGCCCGACAGATGGCCACCAAGCTTCTGTTTAAAAACCTCCAAAGAAGGAGACTCCACCACACTCTGAGGCAATGCTTTCCTCTGTTGAACAGCTCTTCCCAATGTTTTGGTGGAACCTCTTTTCCCGTAGTTTGAGTCCATTGCTCCATGTCCTAGTCTCTGGAGCAGCAGAAAACAAGCTTGCTCCTTCCTCAGTATGGCACCCCTTCAAAAATTTAAACAGGGCTATCATGTCCCCTCTTAACCTTCTCTTCCCCAGGATAAACTTACCCAGCTCCCCAAGCCGCTCCTCATAGACCATGGCTTCCAGACCTTTTACCATTTTGGTCACCCTCCTCTGGACTCTGATGAAGAAGCCAGCATGGTGCAATGGTTTGAATGTTGGATTACGACTCTGGAGACCTGGGTTTGAATCCTTGTTTAGCCATGAAAGCCCAAAGGATGAGCTTGGGCAAGTCACACATTCTCAGTCTCAGAAAACCCAGTAATAGGTTCACATTATTATTACTATTACAAGGTATTAATAGCATTCAAAAACATTAAAAACACACAAAAACATGCAATACAGCAGAGAGCAGCAGGGGAAAAGATCACCCCTGGATACGAAATAACGGTAACAGCAACCTCAACAAGAACAAATTACAGATTAACAGCACAATCCAATACACATCCATTCAGAAGCAAGCGCCTCTGACTTCAGTTGGACTTTGTTCCAGACAAGGGTGCCAAGGACTGAAGCCTAAAAGAAGCGCTTAAAAAATCTAGCCTCCAGAAGAACACAAACCACATTAGCCTCTACCAAACCCAAAAGCAGAACCCTACAAAATGTAGTCACCACAACTAAGCAAAGCCTTCCTGGTAAATGAAAGCCTGCAATGATGGGTGCATTTATTTATTTATTTTAGTATTTATTTATTTTAAAGATATTTATTCAATGTCTATAAATGGATTCACTAGGCCAATGTACAATTCATATTTTAAATCATTAACCATTCTCTCCATTCATTAAAATCCAGCACAGTAATGCCTTCCTGCACCAATATACAGGTTGACACTGGTATCCACGGTTTCTCTTATCCACATCCCCAAAAAATATGTTCTCACTAGGTATTTCAAGGTCCTCCAGTGTGATTCTATGGTCAACTTCTGGTGTTCATCTCATTGAAAATGATAGGGTTCTCTATTATGCATGGTTTCAGGTATCCACAGGGGTGTGTGTCTTAGAATGGATGCAGGGGTCAACCTGTATACCAGCACAGTGTAATAAGTACAGATTGCAAGCACTCTTCACTTTCATCAGGACAGGTTGACCCCTGTATCCATGAACCAGTATTCGCAGTTCCACTTATCCACGTCTGAAAAAATATGTCCTCTCTAGGTAAGGTATGCTTCTGTTGGAAGTTGGGGTGGATGTACGGCTTGCTGTAGTCCACCTCAAGCTCATCGTAAAATGGAGCTGGCTCCCTGAGCCCCTAGGATCAAAAAGCCCCTATTCATTTCAATAGGGCTTACTATTATCCATGGTTTTTACGTATCCACAGGAAGTCCAAGAACGTGTCACCTGTGGATACGGCCCCCCCACCTGTGTTGGAAAAACAACATTCCAAGGAAAAACTAGAAGAGTAGACCTTAAATGACCAAATGTTTTCAAATGGACAAATGCTTTAAAAATAAATTCCTAAATATTTAAAATGTTGGAGAGAACATAAAAGTCATAGCCTGGGGTGGGAGAATTACAAGGGTAAGAAAGAGCATAGATTCTTTAGGAAGCATTTGCCAAAGGCGACCAAAAATAAAGCTCTTTCTTTTGTCACCAGCTCCCCGGCCCCAACTTCAGAGTTATGGGCTGCCTGAAGGAGGACTTCTGTGGATGACCACATCACACATGGCACATCACACATGGCTATGGGAGGAGGCCTTCCATTATGTTGAATGATAGAACAACCAGTAGCAATTGGTGGCGTTCATGAAAGAGTGTAGCTACCAGGAGAGGGAGGAATGGGGACACTGCATAACATAACATTTCAGTCGAGCCTTTAGAAATACAGTTCAGGCATCCAAAGAAAAGTGGCAGGCAGAGTGACCCATGGAATGTGGGCACAGCAAAAGTAAGCATTCTAGGTGTGAAACATTTTCAGGATGTCACCCTGCAATTTGGGGATTGAAGGAACATTTCATGGAGTGGCACAATTCTTATTTGGGGGTGGGAATGCCCTCATTCCCCTCCCCTACCTCCAGCTAGCTACACCCCTGCTTTCATGTCATTGGAGTGGTGAATCCACTTTAAATTTAAACTTTAATGGAACTATCTGAAATCCCCAACCTGTTTTCTGGGTGGTGTTCAGCACCTTGGACAGCACATTGAAAGTTGGGCTAAAAGCTCAGTGCAGATTCACTGCCCTCTGACACAGAAGCCCCAAGCCACAGCAGAGAGGGGGCACAATCCTTTCCCTCCCCCACTTTCTCTTCTCCTAAAGTTTATCCCCATTGTTGCCTGTTCTTTGTTCCTTTCCTTTTTGTATTTTCCTGTAATTAGACTCTGCATAGGAAGGTGTTTTTCGGATAGCAACTCCATGTGACTCATAAGGCCACTTTGATAGATAGAACATAATGCATATTTATTCGATTAAAATTTCTGAACAAGAACTTTCCTAAATTCCTATGAAAATAAATATGCAACAAACTAGGCTTTCAATATTCTAAGTTTTATTTTGAAGCTGGGGTTGGAGTCAGTACATTTCTTCCAAATTGTTCCTGATTCTGACTCCACAACTCCAGAGCCTTGATGATAAGGACAGAAGGCCATGCAAAACTCCAGAGTCTTAGCTGCAAACGCAAAAGGGATGGGATGGTGCCAGCTGGACTTCCCTTGGGCTTTAGCTTGAACTTTGAAGGTGCTGTCCAAGGTGCCAATCCCTGGTCCCCACAATGGATTCAGCACCTGGGAGAGGTCATTGAAACTTCACATGGAAACCTGGACTGGGCTCCTTGGCTCCACTGACATGGAGCTACCAGCAGTCCCTAGGTATTTCTTCCTCCAACCTGATGGAACACCTCCTCTGGAAAGTATGTACTCATGCCTGCCTATCCTCAATCTATTTGGGGGGGAGAGTTCAGCATCTTAGAAAGTTCAGCCTAAAACCTAGAGTGGATCCACTACTCCAGTAGTATGGAACCCACAAGCCACCATTGTTAATTTGGTTCTTACTGCCTCCATGTCCTGCTGCATACGTGCTCTATGTCCCACATTTCTGAAACAGCCCAGAGGGTGCTGGATTCTGGCCACGCAGCTGCCGGCCTGTGATTTAATTAAGGATAATCACCAAATTGGATTTGGGCTGGAAATGGGGTGGCAGGCAGCTGTACAGACACCAAAGGCTGCCCATGCCTGGGAGGGGTGGTGTTGATTTCTGTCAACAGGCCGGATGCTGGAGCTGGGCCTGAGTGGGCTGCATCCATTTATAGGTATATTTTAATGCATGCTGCTCTGCACAGGCCTACACCCCTTGAAAGCCAGCCAGTTTCAAAGGCACCTTGTCTGTAGTCTTCTCCCTCCTGGAGCCTTTATTTCAAAAGCCCTTCTGGCAGTAAAGAAGGGAAGGAAAAGGGGGGCCAAAGAAAGCAAGGAAGAGAGATCCTTTATCATATTTGCTGCTGATCAGATTTATTTTAGAATGACAGACTGGCCCCCACCTCCACAAGAAAACTCATCTCAGGCCAACTGCTCCCCCAGGATAGGTTCTCATCTGCCTCAAAGGAAGTCTCTACACAGACGCCTGTGAAGCCCATGGAAATCCTAGCACAGTGAGGTTGCCAACTAACCAAGAAAAACCACTATCTGCTGTTGTGGCTTTAATAATAGCTTGCTCTTCAGAAATCACCAGGCGAAGCTTTTGGAAGCATGGAATGCATTATCGCTTGCTAATGGCTGTGCAAATCACACTTCTGTTAAAAGCATAGGAGCAGAGACATAAAAAAAACATAGCAACCCTCAAGTTGTGGGGCTGACAGAGACATTTCAACTCCCCTCCTTGAAATTTCCCATTTTCGTTCATAGTAAAGCAACCAACAAAGACGAGGCTTTGTATCTTCTATATTTTTTTTATTTTTTTTTTATTAGTACAATCATCCTGCCATTACAGAAGCTAAAAAAAAAGACACCACATATAAATATCCATGATCAACCACAATAAATAAATATTCTGACTTCCCCCGTCCAAATAACTCAAGGTGTTTTGTAATTACCTTGTCTTTATTTTTCTCCCTTCTTTCTATTCCCTTTAATCAACTCTTTTTACTATCTGACTCTTTATACGTACGCGAATGCTTCCTCTACCTCATCTCTCCTGTTCTTCGATTCCATCTTTATTTCCCCTTCTTCCTTTCTCTAGTTCTTAACCTTCTCACTGATTTCATCCTATTTTCAACCTTCTTAAAGTTCCTGATCTTTCTCTACTCTGTTTTCCTTATATCTCTATATCTTTACTCCCCATCTTGTCTTGCAATAATCAAGTACTGGTATTCATTCTTCTTCTGTTCCGTAGAAAGGATTTCAGCAGATGTAGCTTGCCTGACCTTTCCTAAAAGAAACTAAAATTCTAGTCCTCTTGTCTACATAGAGAGGAAGGAAAACATGTAGATATTAGTCTGTCAAGTTCATTGACAAGAAGTCGCAGCTGCTCAGTGTTCCAGCCAATGAATCCAAAGAGATTGAAACGACTGACAAGCCATCACTACATTTAAAACATCTTCTTTTAAAGATGATGAAAGCTAACAAGTTAAATAAATGTATGCCTTGGACTTCTTTTACTTAGGGTCCCGCCATCATTGGGACTTTCCCACCCCCACACTTCTTCATATAGTGCCTGATCCCCTAATGTAGGTACATGGGGAGGGGGTGAGATATCCCCCCATATAAGAATTCTGCCCTCAGTGAAATTTTCCATCAGTCTCTGTTTCTAGCATTGTAGAGATAATCATTCACACCTAGAACTCTGATATCTGCTGTGTTGGCATTCCCTTGATCTCTCTGCCCTTTCTTTGGATGCCTGAACTGTATTTCTAAAGGCTCAACAGATGTTTTGAGTTGCTGCAATGTTAGAAATGTGGGGGCTGAAGGGAAATTTCATGGGGAGGGGGAGCTTAATTCTTATTGGGGAGGCAATGCCCACATTTTGACACCCCCCCCCAAACTTACACCCCAGCATCCTTCTCATCTCCAAAGAAAGAACTGTGTAAAAAGCTGAATGTTATATTGTTGTACTCTGCCAAAACAACCTACGCACGTCTGCTCAGAAGTCCAATTGGGCTCAATGGGGCCTGATCTCAGCTAGCAGGGGTGGAAAAGGTAGAGCCCTCCAGATGTTGCTGAATGGCAAAAAAGAGGAAGAAGAGAGGTGAGAATTGAGAGAGAAACAGACAGACAGATGTGCTGGCCAGTGGCCAATTTTGTGAACTGTAGTCCAAAGAAGTAGTTTCCAAACTCTTAACTCAAAAGACACAGTTGTCAAGGAGTACATTCAACTGCTTTTGCACTTGGAACTCAGTTTGCAGCAACTGAAGTAAACTGAGGACAAAGTGGGGAAATGGGATGAAAGAGAGAGACATTTTAAAAGCAATTGTGAAAATGTGGGAAGGCAGAAGAATAATCCGAACTGTCCCTGCCAAATTGAGGCAGTTGGCAGGATATGCAAAAAAAAGTAACTTACTGCATTTCTGGACTGGAAGTCTGTTTTAAATCTCCACTCCACTCGCTATTATCTGCCCGCAGATTTCATTATCCATGGGGCAGATACAGGGCCCTTACTGTATTATACTAGAGAAAGTTAACATTATGATTCAGAGAGGCTAGAGCTCTGTGTCAAAGAATTCAAAGCCCCTTGCCAAATTACAAATCTCAGAATTCCATAGGATGGAGCCATGAAAGTTTCATGTTATAACTGTGCTGGGTGGACACATCACATCTGTTCATTTGCTCATTTGTCACCTTACTGATACCAAAAACAAGGGGGCTTTTCATGCTACAAAATTGTAGCACAACATTTCACTTTAACAGCCATGGTTCAACCTATGGGACCTGGGATTTGTAGTTTGTTGGGGGGACACTAGAACTCTTTAGCTGAGAATTCTAAATGCACCTCCTTAAACTGCCAATCCCAGGATTCCATAGGATGTTGCACCAAGGAAGTTAAAGTGGAATCATAGTGCTATAATTGTGTTGTGTGAAGGGGTCCAAGCTCAAAGGAAAAAGAACTAAATTGGTCAGAGTATTTGGTGGATCAGGGGAGTTTTTTGGTGACACCACATGGTGCCTGTTGATCAATACTATGAACAGCAGGGCTTCGATTTCAAAGAGGCAGAAACATCCCCATCCTGTGCAATGTCTGCATGTAGAAATGGCCCTGCAGAAAGGACAAGTTGGTTTGCATTGAACAAAGGAGGTGTTTTACGATACTGTTATCCTAAATGCTCTGGGGTCTTGGAGAACCTCTAAATGCCAACATTAATTTGTGGAATTAATGTACTTGACTTGGCAATGCAAGAGTGGGGGTAACGGCAGGGTCTTGTGACCAACTATACCAGTACTAAGGAGGGGACATGAGCTAGATAATATAACAATAATCTTTATTTGGAAAAGTAATAATAACCACATTCACGCACACATTCAGGCATCAAGCATTCACACAAGACTAGCAAAAAAAGTGGCAGAGACTGAGAAAGAGGCATAGAGAGGGAAGTTTCCAATGGGTGATATGATACCTTTTCCTGAAGAGATGAGGTTCCAGCAGAAACCAGTGGAATGGGGGTCTCAGAGTTGTGCTCTGAGGGTCAGTCAGCAAACCAGCAGCATGGATGTAGGATGGGGAACTGAAGGATCCTGAAGACAGATTTCAAGGGGGTTTTATAGTAAATACTTGCCTTCTGCGGATGGGATTTTGAGTAGAAGACAATACTTTGGGATGTTGCTCCGAGAGTAACAAGGGCATTCCAGATATGTTCATAGCATTGTAATGGTTGAATACTTTGCAAATGAAAGGGAGGAAGCAACTTCCTTTGTTTAGACAAGGGTAGACTGATGAGGGTTGTTTACAAGTTTTGAGTTGCCAACCGGGGCAGATGGGATTAGTCAGCTGTACGTGCCTTTAGTTGCCTTGCAAATTAGCATTTCTTTAGAATTTAGGTAGCCCCTCCCTAAGCACATACCTAACTAGACCATGTTTGTCTTTGGGTTTTTCTTGTTCCCCAGGTTTATGTTAAATGGCTGCACTATGTGGAAGGCCACATTTTGACCTAATTATTAAATACTGCCAATTATTAATATGGCTATGAGACTAGGGGGGGCGGTCAGGATAGGTAACAACCCCACACTGGTCCTTTGTTCTAAAATGTTACATCTGTCTTCTTTTACCGGGGGTAGTCATGCTTTGAGAGTATCAGGTGTCCATTTTTGAGTCCTCCGTACCCTTGGGAGGGTTTCACAAGCGACACCCTATGTTTTTGCAGACATAGATATTTGGGGGGCTATTTTCTGCTGAATGCAGAATACCAAAACAGGATTAAAATAAAAACAAAACAAAACAGCTTGTTTCAGAGTGCTTTCCACCTCAAAACTGGGAGGTTTTAGCCTGAAAAATGGGGGAAGGACTCAGGGTTTGGAGGGGGTGTGTCGGTGGAATCACAAAGGCCCAAGGGGCATACGAGACTCCCAAAGTCTACATGAACCCCCTCACCCCAACCAATTTCATTGCCCAAATACATCTGCCTGAGATTTTTAAGGGGACAGATGGAAGCAAACCACCTATGGAGGAGGCAGTAAAGGACCAGGTAAGAGTCAAGGGACAGGAGAAGGACTTTCTGCAAAGTTGGATCAGAGAAGCCCAGAAACTGGATTAGACCAAAGCTGGGCTGGCCTCTTTAGTCCAGTGTTCTGGTTTTACAGTGGGCAGTGTCTCACAAAAAGGTAATGAGCAAAGTAACACCTACCTGCTTACTTTTCTTCAGCAAGTCATATTGAGAGCCATATCGCCTCTGATTCTGATGACTAGGAAACAGGCATCCATTGCACATGATAGTTTTATCCTCTATGAATTTGTCTAATCCCCCTTTTAAGGCTGCCAGTCCATTCTATTGAAGCAAATCCCCGAATCTGTCTATCTATCTAGTCTATCTATTTATCTGATTTATATCCCACCTTTCTCACAGCACAGAATTCAAGGCAGCTTGCAACAAGTAAACACAAAGTATTGTACAGCTAAGAATCTATTGATAAAAAAAGTTAAAAAGCAATTATGTTTAAAACCACAAGTAAAAACAGTTTAACAAACACATTCAAAACATAAGGACAGGTTGCTTATCTGTAACTGTAGTTTTTCGAGTGGTCATCTGTGACCTCACACAATTGGAAAATCTCATGCATGTGCAGATTAGATATAGAGCATTTCAGAATTGAGTAGCTTTTTGGCAGTAATCCCACCCTCTTAGGACACCATTATAAATAGCGCCAGAAAGTTACTCCACTCAGTTCCTTTTCATTTGTCGTGCAGTTCACTTTGGAACATCTCTTTGTTGAGTACCTTTCGTGATCTTTTCTTCTCGATCTTGGACTGTTCTCTGACTACAATTCATCTTTTTTGTATAGCCTCCAAGGCCCTCTTCAAATTCTGCCATTCCTCACATGGACTCTCACGACTGTTGCCTCTTCTGCCTCGGTCCTGAGGGCTGAACGGGCCTCTCCTGCTGGCAGTTTGCTCTTCCTGGAGTTCAGAGTTCAGAGTCAAACCTGAGTAATAAGTACAAACCCCTCACAGATTCCGTCTTTGGCAGGTGTAGTGCTGAAATCCAGACCAGAATAGTCCAAATTTCATGTGCCACAGCTCCAGGCCAAAGTAGCCCAAGTCCCATCCAGATTTTCATCCTCGTGTAGTCACGCTCTCTGTCTATGAAATCTTATACTACCAACATCTTTCTTTTTGTTGTTGGGAAAATGCAACCTAGCATGCATGGGATATGGTAGTTAAAGAGTTAAATTGCATGTAAGAGATGTTTATAGATAATTGCCTGTTTGTTAGAAGAGCCTTTTACAACGTGTCTTCCAGTGGGCAGAATTCTTTTGAAGTCTTTGTTAGGTTGGGAAGCTCAGTCGCCATTCCCTGGGAGATGCCCAAACATGGGCACATGTACTTTTTTTAGAGATGTAGCACCAAGTCCTATACAGGATGCATAGATGTAGAACTTCATATTTTACTTCTCTGCATACATGTTCTTCAAGTCCTAAGCCTGTGTAATCTTCTTACACAAGATACTGTAAATAAACTAATTTTTATATACTTCTAATGAAGTTTGAGAAGTGTTTCTTTGTTTGCTAGTCTGTCTGAAAGGGGTGTCTGGGTGGCTGGCTTAATTGTTGATCTATATAGAAAACCTTCCGTTGAATGCATGTTTACTCTTCTACTGAATATCAATATTTCCAACGGTTGTGTGTCTTCAAGTTGTTTCCAGCTTAGGGTGACCCTTTCACAGGGTTTTCTTGCCAAGAACTGTTCAGAGCAGCTCTGCCACTGCTTTGCTCTGAGGCTGAGGGAGTAGGACTTCCCAAGGTCACCCAGTGGCTTTCCATGGCTGAGCAGGGATTTGAACCCTGGTCCAATACTACACTGGCTCTCTACTATAACTCAACAACATTAATAAAACAACAACAACAACAACAACACAATGCACAGAGGGGGAAAATTTGCCCGTTATATCATAGGAGCACCTCAGGAAACCATGGAGATTATTTATTTTATTTATTTTTATTTAGTTATTTATACCCCGCTCTTCAGCCACAAGGTTATCAGAGCGGCTTACAAATTGTTTTAAGCAATAGCAATTTACACATCTACACTGCATTAAGCAGCTTCCAATGTGTGTTAGCTAATTACCCTCACAAGCTGGGTACTCAATTTATAAATTTATAAATTTACTCAATTTATCAAACGAGCCCTTTAATACCATCCCTGTCTCGGTATACCCACCCACCCAACCCACTCCCGCCCCACTCCCATCCCTGTAACACTTAAAAGAAAAACTTTTCAAACACCTACCTTATACAGAGATAGAAACTGCTCCCCCTCCCCTCAGTAGTCCGGGAGTGAATGCAGCCATTGTAAAGCTGCATTTACATCCCGTAAAGCAAATTCCGGCTGTTCTCATGAGAGGACGATTGTGCAGGAAATTTAAAAAGAAAAAGAAAAGGAAATGTCAAAAAAGAAAACCAAGCATCAGAACACACTTTAAATTTTACAGGTAACCTGGGGAGGGGTGGCAAGGGTGTCACCTCCTCATCCCGATCGCACCCGGAAGTGTCTGGCAGGAACCTCCCACCGTGGCTGGCATCACGCCAGCATAATGGGGCTCCTTTTCAGATGCCTGCAATTCTGTCACAGAGATGGAACAGGCAATTTATTAATGGTTTAAATCGTTAATAAGAGAAAGCGGGGGGATGAGAGCACAGTGGGAGCATGACACAACGGGGACGTCGTCATCTGAAAAAGAAGCCTTTTAGAAATCTCCTATTGTCCCTGTGCTGGCATAATTGGTACGTGTGATAATCTCCCATGCCCCAGGCATTAAAAAGAAAACCTTTGGAAAATCCCTAGTGTACATCCAAGGTATTTTTACAAACACCTTCCCCCCCCCCCAATGGAACAAGTGGGTGCAAAAGAGACAACAACTGTTAAGACCTGACAAAACCCAGGAGCTATACGGCAAGAGTTTGTGCTTCTTCAGTCCAATCTAGAAGAGGCCACAACTGGGGTCACATTGCACTGGTCAGCAGTACTTTGGGGGAGATTGCTTGGAGACATTTTAGCTCTACAGGAACTTTCCTTGTGGCACTGCAAGGACTGTTGTTTGTGAGATGGAAGTGACAGGTGATAGGTGAAGTGCATGATCACAGGTGGGCCCAAGTGAGGCTTCTTCTAGATTGGACTGTCTGTCACACAGAAATGAGGTAGTAAAGGAGTTTTCCCTAGGACTTTTACCTCCTTGCCAAGAAAAAGGAAGAGTGCACATCTTTGTCAGGCACATCTGGGTGTAATTGGTACAAGGATGTAAGGGACACCCTCCCCCCCCCCATGTACCATTTGCGGGGAGGGGGGTCAAAAAGGATGTGCAGTCCAATCTGCTCCTAAAGGCAGGACAGTTTTGCTTAAGGCTTAATTCAATTCCCCATTCGAAATAGCAAGTATGGAGATTATTAGGTGCATCAAAAGTGGTGTTACCAGCTATGCCAGGAGTGCATAACGAGAGGGGAACAATGTCATCTGATAAGGGAGCGCTTTTGCGATCTCCTGGCATTGGTGTAGTGCTGGTTACATAGTATAATGGTATCCCTTATATAAAATGGCAAACAGCAAGGTTTGCCATGGGGATTTTTTTAAAGGGGGGGATATTTTAAGCTGTGGATGGTGGAATCTGTGGATACCAAATCCGTGAATATGGAGGACCAACTGTACAGTTGTCCCTTCATATTCCCTGGGATTTGGTTCCAGGACGCCCCATGGATACCAAAATCCATGAAGACTCAAGTGGCTCAAGTATGCTGGCTGCCTGGCTTTTCTTCGCAAATGAAGATTCAGGAAGGACTCATCCCGCGCTTTCTGCAAGCGCACTGATGACTAAAAAGGCCAATCCGAGATAAACAAGTCCGGTTGCAGAAAGCACAGCAGAAGGTCTCCTTGGGTGATGTTTCTGGGTTGTGATTCTTTCTGTGTTGTCGTTTCTCTTCAAGACTTGTTCGGCATGATTTCTCAAATAAGGCTGCAGCATTTTGGATAGTGTGTCTCCATGCCTCCCGATGTGAGGCCAGGGCAGACCATTGTTGGTGATCAATTTGGCCGAGCCTGAGATGTTGTTTTAGGAAGTCCTTGTATCACTTTTTTGGAGCGCCCCGTGGCGAGTTCACCATAGAGTACTATTTTGGGAAGGCAATGGTCGTCCATCCTAGAAATGTGCCCTGCCCAGCGCAATGGCATAGCAAAATGGTATTCCTTATATAAGATGGCAGAATCAAGGTTTGCTTTTTGGATTATTTTTTAAAAAGAATATTTTCAAGCCGTGAATACTTAAATCCGTGGATACAAAATCCGTGGATACAGAGGGAACAACTGTATTTGGTTTACTAGCTAGCAGCTGTGCTCAGTCCACAGATGCCCCCTAGTGACAGCAGTTGGAATCACCTGGTTGTACAGCTGGGCCAAGGAAGGAAGATGTACATTTGCTCCTCCATAGCCACAGATTTGGTATCCACGGATTTAAGCACTGAAATTAATCTTTAAAAAATAATAATCCAAAAAGCAAACCTTGATTTTGCCATCTTATATAAGGAGCACCATTTTGCTATGCTATTGCATATAATGGGACTTGAGTATTCACGGATTTGGGTATCCACAGGGTGTCCTGGAACCAAGCCCCAGCATATATGAAGGGACAACTGTATTTTTCTTGCCAGCAACTTCAGCAGCCATTTCACACATTAAACAACAATAAACCTAGGCTCATTACAGGAGATTATCAGATGAACCTCTAAAAAAACGTTCTTGTCCCACTATATTTAAAAATATAAGTGTCCTGGCACAATAACCTTTGACAGTGTGCGACAAGGTGCCCTGTTATGCTGGCAAGATCCCAGCATCAATGGGAGGTCCCTGCCAGAACACATCTGGGTGAGATCGGGACATTCAGGTAAGTGACATACTTTTTATGTTCCTCCTCATGTTACTTGTTAATTTTAAAGTGTACTTTTGTGCTTGCTGTCACTTTTTTGGGGTTCTTTCTCTTTTTGAATTTCCCACACTCGCATCTTCTCGTAAGTATCTGCAGGATTTCAATCCAGGAAGTGAATGGAGCTGTGCTAGAGCTACTTTCACTCCTGGGCTACCCTGTCAACATGAGATGAGGTAAATGCAGTGGGGAGGGTGATTGTGACGCAACAGGGATGGGAGAGGGGCAGGAGTGGAGATTGTGGGACAGGAACACTTTTTTCATTCATGTCTGATAATCTCCTGTAACTCTGTACAGATCTGAGCCAGCATGATGTAGTGGTTTGAGTTTGGACTTCAGCTCTGGAGACCACGGTTCGATTCCCTGCTCAGCCGTGGAAAGCCACTGGGTGGCCTTGGGCAAGCCACACAGTCTCAGCCTCAGAAAACCCCATGATAGGTTCACCTTAAGGTCACACAAGTCAGAAATGACTTAAAAGCACACAACAAATATAAATCACAGAAGTCAAGCTTGTGCCAATGTGTTGATTATCCCAGAGATGGGTGCATTTGCCCCGGAGCCAGGCTGGCCCCTTCTCTTGTGGGACTCCCTACCATCTAAGCCTGCCCAATACAGCATGTGTGAACTGTCAGGGATGATGGGAGTTGTAGCTCTTCACCTCTGGCTCAAACTCACCACCTTGTTATGCAGCAGAGCCAACCAGCTTAGATCAGTGGTTAATGCTTTCCTCCAAAGCAGCAGAGTTTCAGAGAATAGGCTGAAGATCCTGACAAACTCTCCAAGCCTTCTCACTCTTCTCCAGGTGTCTCCAAAACGTCTCCAGGATTCACTCAGGCAACTCAGTAGTTTTATATAAAACCTACTTTATTCTTCTATATAAATATACTATATGGTCAACAAATCACAATCTCTACACACTACTCCACAATATCTCCAAACTACTCCACCTCTACTCAACACCACAAAAATACATTGGCAAACATTGCAATTTTATAGCCATTGTTTATCACCACCCACTAGTTAGTTTCCACCCAGTGGGTGTGTACTTCCATTCTGATTGGTCCACATAGTTCCATCCATGCCTAAGACCAACCCATGTATTTCAACATTTCACCTTGTACACTTAATGATTCTCAGGTGTTTCCAATCTGCATTCAGTACCTCTGTCCTTGGCTCTCAGGCCTTCTAGATTACATTAGCAGTTTCACCTGTGTAGCCCCATAATTGCTCTTGCTTAGTCATTGTGACTTTCACATACATGTTTTATTTCTTTCACTGTATGTCCCATGTTGCATTTTCCTTAACAATCCCCTCCGAAATAAAATATTGTATGTGTCTTACAATGTCATTCCAACCATTTGTGTCAGCCTTTCATGTTTTTCTGCTGTCAATGCTTTTGTGAACAAATCTGCTATGTTGTGTTGTGTTTCTATATATCTCAATTCTATTTCACCCTTCTGAACCATGTCTCGCACATTTTGATATCTTACACCAACATATTTTGTTCTGTTCTTCAAACTTTCAGTTTCAGCCATTGCTATGCATGACTGTGAATCTTCCAGAATTTCCACTGGTATCTTGTAACTTTCATTTAAATCATTTAACAATTGCTTAATCCACTGTACCTCATTTACTATCTCATTCAAAGCAGCGAATTCTGCTTCTGTTGTGCTTAACGCTACATTAGTTTGTTTTCTACTTCTCCAAACTATTGGACTTTCACTATATTTAATTATCATTCCTGTAACTGACTTCTTGTCTCCTAATTCTGATGCAAATGAACTGTCTACATAACAATCTAGATCTGGACTACTGCTTCTTATTATCAATTTCCTATCTAAGGTTCCTTTCAAATATCTCAATAAATGTTTTACCGCTGTCCAGTCTTCAATTTTTGGATCATTAACCCTTCTAGACAATACATTTACAGCATAAGAAATGTCTGGTCTGGTGTGGCAAGATATGAATTGTAAGGATCCTATTATACTTCTGAATAGAGTCTTGTCCTCAAACGCTCTAGTTGTTTCTTCAGACACAAAACCAGTTGTCATTGGAGCTCTTACTATTTTTGCATTCTGTAATCCACACTTTTCAATCAGTCTTTCAATTTTATTTCTCTGACTTAACAAACAATGTCCTTCTTCTGTCCATTCAACGCAAATACCTAAATAAGACTTCAATACACCTAAGTCCTTCAAAACAAACTTCTCAGACAATTCTCTTTTTACTGACTCAATTTCCTGTTTTGACTTTGCTGCTACGCACAAATCATCTACATAAATCACTAATACTATGTCTCCTTTTGTATAAACACAAGCATCTGCAATGCTCCTCTTGTAACCTAGCTTAACTAGCTCATCATTGATGCACAGATTCCATGCTCTGGCACTTTGTTTTAAACCATACAACGCTTTCTTTAATTTATATACTCTCTGACTACCATTTTCTTCGAAACCTTGTGGCTGTTCCATAAAAATTTCTTCATCCAAAACCGCATTCAAGTAAGCTGTCTCAAAATCAAAATGTTCTACAACTAAATTCCTTTTTACTGCTACAGCTAGAACCATTCTCAGACTTTCTGGCTTTGCAGTTGGAGAATATGTCTTATCATAGTTCTCATACTGCTGTTGTGCAAAACCCTTAGCCACTAACCTAGCTTTATATTTGATACTTCCATCTGGCATTTCTTTCCTTTTGTATACCCATTTACAACCAATTACTTTCTTGTCTTTGGGTCTGTCAACAATTTCAAAAACATCTTTATTTACCAGGCAACCAAACTCATTATCCATTGCATCAAACCATCTTTCCTGTTCTTCACTAGAATAACTTTCCAATTCTTCAAAACTTTCAGGCTCTTCTACTGCTAAACAAGCTCTTGCCTTTGTCACAACAAACCTATCTGGAGGCTTTCTAACTCTATGACTACGCCTGGGAATAAAATCTGCTGTTCTGTCTCTTTCATCCTCACTTTCTCTACTAGGAGTTGTAGTTCTATGACTAAATCTCTTGTCTTCAGTCATTCGAGTAGTAGTAGGCCTAGATGCTATCTCATCATCAGAAGAACTACCACTGCTGCTAGGTGATGCTTCCTGCTTAACTGAAACCCCTCCGTTTCCTGAGGTTGGTTCAGTTTGTGCTTCTGGCTCATTTGAACTCCCTAACCTCAAAAACACTTCTTTATTGGCATGCAGTTTGTCCCAACCAGCATGTCTCTCAAAATTTGCAGACCTAGAATACTGCACTTGTTTTCCACCCAAATGAAACTTGTAGCTATTTCCAGAATACCCCAAAAAACTAAGCCTTTTGCTTTTGGGTTCTCCTTTCCTCCTGAAACAAGCAGGTGTGTAAACATGAGCAAATTGTCCAAAAACCCTTAAGTACTTGTAATTTGGCATTCTCCCATACAATACCCTGTAGGGAATGTCTTCAATTTCTGAATGATACAATCTGTTACTGATATGTATTGCAGTCAAAGTTGCTTCTGCCCAAAAACTATCTTTCACCCCTGCATCTGCCATCATACAAGCAGTAATTCTTTTTATATCTTGTATTTTCTTTTCTGCTAACCCATCCTCACTAGGACAAGCAGGGTTTGTAGTTTCATGCCTTATTCCCACCTTTTGAAACCAGTTAAACAATTGATTATTTAAAAATTCTCCTCCTCTATCAGTTATGATGGTGCCTACTCTGCTATCAAATTGTCTTTCCACCATTCTTACCCATGCTTTTAAACTTTGCCCAGCATCAGATTTGTTTTTCATTATTCTTACAAATGCAAACCTTGTATACCTATCAACAATTACTAGGAAATACTTGCTTCCCCCTAAGGACAAGCAATTAGCTTGGGCAACATCTGCATGTACATACTGAAATGGTCTTTGAGCAATTCTTTTTGTTTTCTTAGCTACTGGAAAAGCTCTGACCTTTACCTGTTGACATACCGTACAATCTAAGTGGTTTTTGCATTCAGTTACTTTTAAATCTGGACACATACTGATTAAATTCTTTAAACATTTGAAGCTCGCATGGCCGAATTTTCTGTGAAGCTCGTGTATGCAGTCTTTGTGGATTGGAATATTTTCTATGTTATTAGCTTCTTCAACCCTGTAGCTATCAATATTGTCCTCCAAATAATAAAGTTTGTCCTTTTTCAAACCTATGCCACGCAATTCCCCATTCAGTTTTATCTTACACATGTTCTTTTCAAAGATGACTGTGTAGTCTCTTTCTGTTAATCTGCTTACTGATAACAAATTATTTTCTAACTCCTTTACATGTAAGACATCATTAAAATTCTCTTTTAGCCCTGGAATGTACACAGTACCCATTTGATTTACAGTACTTAGCTCTTTCCCATCAGCCAAAACTACAGTATTTACATTAGCTGATTTCCTATTACTTATTAAATTTATATCATTACACATCGAAGATGAGGCTCCTGAATCAACTAGCCATTTAGAATTTGCATATTGTTTTTCCTTAATCATGGTTGCAAACCCCTTTTTATTACCACTGTCCCTCAAAAATGGAGGTCTGGACTGTTTTTGATACTGCCGCGGCTGCCATCTGTTCTCTGCTTGCTTGTGTCTCTCAGCTGCAAAATGTTTACAATGTCTCTGCAGATGACCAATCTTCTTACAATAAAAGCACCTCCGTTGCTCCCTTGTAGAGGCTGCCTCCTCCTGCATTCGCCAGACAGGAGTTGTTTGTTGTTTTGGCACAGTCTTTAAGCTTGCTGAGTCACCCTGCTCAGACATTCTTCTCTGGTTCTCTTCCAGTATTCTGGCCACAATTAAGTCTCTATTAAGCTCAGCTTCTGGCAAGTTCTGCAAGCTGTTCGTTATGTTGTCCCACGAAGAGTCTAGCGATTCTATTAAAATGTAGCATTGCTGCTCTTTGCTAATTTGCACTCCCCTCAGTTCAGCTTGCACAAACAAATCTTGCATTATTTTTAAATGTTCTATCACACACTGCCCTTTAGCCATCTTTTGCCTGTATATTCTTTTAGACCATAGCATTTTTGCAAAAGCAGTTGAAGGAGTGTGTAATCTCTGCAAGGTATCCCACACATCCTTGGCAGACGTTTTATCTCTGACGTCATTAATTAAGTCTTCTTCAAGCATGAGATAAAGACAGGCTTTTGCTTTACTATCTCTCTCTTGAGTGGCTTCATTAGCATCAGCTGCCAGCCCTGTTTCAACTGTTGACCACAGACCTTCCTTTACTAGTAGAGATTGGGCATAAATCTTCCAGGTAGAGTAGTTGTTTCTATTTAATTTACTAAACTTTAGAATTTCCATCTTGATTTGTGCAGTGACTCAATTTGACACAGTCCTTCTGAGTATGCACAGCCAACCCGTCTGGGCTTAAGCAAAACACAAAATGATTTACTCACGAGGCTTATCAGTGCAGCACAAACAGCTTGCTCTGATCTGTCGTCCACAAAGCTTTCTTCCACTCTCTGGAAATTTCAGCTTCTGTGGATGCTGGGTGCTCTAGTAACTGGGCCCATAACCCTTGTCAGGGATGATGGGAGTTGTAGCTCTTCACCTCTGGCTCAAACTCACCACCTTGTTATGCAGCAGAGCCAACCAGCTTAGATCAGTGGTTAATGCTTTCCTCCAAAGCAGCAGAGTTTCAGAGAATAGGCTGAAGATCCTGACAAACTCTCCAAGCCTTCTCACTCTTCTCCAGGTGTCTCCAAAACGTCTCCAGGATTCACTCAGGCAACTCAGTAGTTTTATATAAAACCTACTTTATTCTTCTATATAAATATACTATATGGTCAACAAATCACAATCTCTACACACTACTCCACAATATCTCCAAACTACTCCACCTCTACTCAACACCACAAAAATACATTGGCAAACATTGCAATTTTATAGCCATTGTTTATCACCACCCACTAGTTAGTTTCCACCCAGTGGGTGTGTACTTCCATTCTGATTGGTCCACATAGTTCCATCCATGCCTAAGACCAACCCATGTATTTCAACATTTCACCTTGTACACTTAATGATTCTCAGGTGTTTCCAATCTGCATTCAGTACCTCTGTCCTTGGCTCTCAGGCCTTCTAGATTACATTAGCAGTTTCACCTGTGTAGCCCCATAATTGCTCTTGCTTAGTCATTGTGACTTTCACATACATGTTTTATTTCTTTCACTGTATGTCCCATGTTGCATTTTCCTTAACATGAACAGCCTCCTGCCGGAAAGTTATCAAGCAAGTTTCTCTCTGGCTTTTCTTCGCAAATGAAGATTCACGAAGGACTCATCCCGTGCTTCTGCAAGTGCGCTGATGACTAAAAAGGCCAATCCGAGATAAACAAGTCCAGTTGCAGAAAGCACAGCAGAAGGTCTCCTTGCGGCTCCTCTGCAATTTATTTCAAGTGCACCTGGAAGCTCTCCGTTCCCTGGCTCCCTGTAAGGATGGTTTTTGGCTGCCTCTGCAACACCACCCCTACTTTCAATTTCTTTTCTTTTAATTTAAGTTGTTTCTCTGTTTGTGTTCATTTCTTCTACCTGATAGCATGCTTGCTTGCGGGTCTAGTTCACAATAAAGGAAATTTAATTGCTGCAATTTCAAAATGCTTTTCTTTAGGTTGCTCACCTTTTCTGTTATGAATGTGTGAATGGAAAGCAATTGTGGTCAAAGCCTGCTCCCTAGTGGTGGCTGTGAGGTTTCCTCAAATTCAAGTCTGTATTTTCGGCAATACACATTTCACCGTAGACCCTGGACTGGGGAATTTTATCCTACAGTAATGGTTCGATCATATGCATGTCTAATGAGAAATAAGTTCCACAGGGTTCAGCGCAAGGTCTCTTGTGTCTTTAACAGTTATTAAAATTAAGAGTTAACACACACATACACACACAGGGCCTAAATACCCAAAGGCACCAGATCCCATCTGAACTTCCAGAGCATGGATAAAGGTGCCTTTTTGGACTGTCACTCCCAGAATTCCCCAGCCAGCTAGGCTGGCTGGGGGATTCTGAGAGTGACAGTCCCAAAAGAAGAAGCCTCTCCAAGCCCAGAAAAGCTGCCAAGGAATACTAGGTGTGGCAAAACCACCTCTGAGGATTCCTTGCCTAAGAAAACCGGATGAAATTCATGGGGTCCCCATAAGTTGACAGGCGACTTGGACACACACACACACACGAATGAGAGACCTGTAAGTCTCCCTGTTGTCAACAGCCCTGCTCAAGTCCTGCACGCTCAGGGCCGTGGCTTCATTGACTAAGCCCATCTACCTGTAATGCAGCTTCCACCTTTCCAAGCCCATTGCAGGAAGAGGCGCTTGAAGAAAGTGATGGAAGTGCTTGACGAAAGCAACAAGTGAGTGGAGAGCAAGGGAAAAAAACCCTCTCCCTTTGGCTGGGAATTGCCTCCAGAGCTTTATAATTGGTCGTGGTGTTGGTGGTAATGGCAGTGATGGATGAAAATATGGGGAAAAACCCTGAATCCCACATACTCTGCATCTAGGTAAAATACCCCCAAATGCTACGAATCTGGGCCATGCAACGTGTGGCTGGATCATCACAGATTTGTGGAAAAGGCCATGCCAAATATGGCTTGATTGCCATAGATTTGGGGGCATTCACAGGGGGTATGGAGGTTTTGATAGTGTAGACAAGCCCAAAGATGGTAAAGGGCCTGGCAATCAAGTCCTATCAGGGAACTGAACTTGTTTAGCTTGGAGAAGTGTGGATTGACAGGTGAGATCATCAGCCGCCTTCAGATGTCATTCTGAAGGAAGATGAACCAAGCTTGTTTTCTGCTGCTCCAGAAAGCAGGATGTAAAGCAATGGGTTCAAATGATAAGAAAGCAGATTTGGACTAAACATTAGGAAGAACGTCCTGACAGTGGAAAAGGCTCCCTGGGAAGGTGGCAGAATCTCCTTCAATGGAAGTTTTGAAGCAAAGGCTGGATGGTCATCTTCCAGACATGCTTTAGCTGTGCATTTCCTACATCCATTGCAGGTTGGACAAAATGACCCTTCCAGTTCTATAGTTTTATGAATCTTTGGTTCTGCTTAGGCTTATGAAAAGCCTCCCCCAAACTAGTATTTTCCATGGATTACAATATCCAGGCTGGATGGGGATGATATGAGTTGTAGTCCAACTCATCTCTAGGGTCCCAGGTTGAGGGAAGGCTGAAGTATGTTTATTTACTGCATTTATTACTCTGGCATTTTAGCTTACTGGTTGGTTGGTTTGTTTCTCTGTAGAGAGTTCTGTTTTTATTTTTCTGCAATTTTTTTAAAAAATAAATTGTTAACTGCTGTTTGAAGCCGCCATTACAGTTGCTTAGTCTAACATAACAAATTGTTCAGAATTGAGTATCATTGTGCTGATTGTCGAAACGGCTCATTCTGTGAATTTGCTAATTTTGGTTGTTTTTACATTTTTGTAATGACTGTTACAGAATGTTTTGAACACAGGAAAGGAATATATGAATAACCCTGACTTAACTGTTTCATTTCTATCTGCCATTCAGCCATGACCCCTAGAGGGTGATATTATTGAAAGTTTTTATTATGTAAATCCATTTAGTTTTTTTAAAAAAAATAATTATAAATACTACTTTGGTGTCATAATTTAAACTGACTCTTTTTAATTTTTATCCTAAATCTTGTAGAGCACCTTGCTGCCCTTAACCTTAGCAATAGGTAGGGGGGCCTGCCAAAAATCCTGGATGGGGCCTGCTTCAGGATGTGGGGGGTATGCTTTCACTAGTTGAAGGCAAAAGAGCCCTACTGGGTGGGGAAAAGGAGAAGCTGGCAACCACAGTGGGCTTTTAAACCTATTTGCTTGAGCCTTGGACTATGACTCTGGAGGTCAGGGTTCGAATCCCTGCTCAGACATGAAAACACACAGGGTGACCTTGGGCAAGTCACCCTTTCTCAACCTCAGAGGAAGGTAAAGGCACACCCCCCCCCGAACAGATTCTGCCTAGAAACCCCCGTGATAGGCTCGCCTTGGGTTCACCATAAGTTGGAAATGGCTTGAAGGAACACAACAACAATACATGTAGGGTTGCCAGACTGAAAACTGGAGAGAGCTCCTTTACCTTTAATGGTTGCATAGAAGAGGGAATTTCATCAAAGGTTGCATGTCATACAATCTGGGAACAAGAAACCCCTGCTGTCTTCTATGCAACCATTCAAGGCTCCCCATTTTTTTTTTACTCTAGCAACTCTGTATCACACCCCTCTTTCAGCTTCCAATTCACTGGGAGTCAAAGGCAGACCTGCATCCTACCAGCTCTTACAGTCAGGGGCAAACAAGACGTTTAAATGTTAAAGAGTGGCTCAGCAGAATTACATGCAAAAAGGACCTTGAGATTATTGTTGATCATAAATTGAACATAAGCCAGCAGTGTGATGCTGCAGAAAAGAAGGTGAGTGCTATTTTAGCCTGCATTAATAGAAGCATAGTTTCCAAGCTGAAGGAAGTAGTAGTCCCAATATATTCTGCACTGGTCAGGCTTCATCTGGAGTAGTGTGTTCAGTTCCTGGCACCTCATTTTAAGAAGGATAAGGACAAGTTGGAGCAAGTTCAGAGAAGGGCAAGAAGGTTGATAAGAGGTATGAAAAACAAAACATATGAGGAAAAGTTGAGGGAGATGGGCACATTCAGGTTGGTGAAGAGAAGACTGGGGTGTGTGTGTGACATGCTTGAACTCCTTAAATACCTCAAGGGCTGCCACTAGAGAGGAGGGGGCAGGCCTGTTATTTGCTGCCCCAGAGGGTAAGAACAGGTCTAATGTTTTCAAGCTATGGGAGGGTAGATTTTGATTAAACATTAGAAGGAACTTCTTGATAGTAAGAGTGGTTGGGCAGTGGAACCAGTAGCCTAGAGAGGTGGTGGGGTTTCCTCCTGTGGATGTCTTCAAAAAGAGGCCAGACAGCAACCTGCTGGGGATGCTCTAGCTGGAGATCCTGCATTTAGCAAGGAATTTGACTTGATGGCCCATGACTCCCACTCCAACTCTATCATTCTGTGAGTTGAACAAACAAGAAGTTTAAATGGAGACTGGCTCAACAGTACTACATGCAAAAAGGACCTTGGAATTAGTGTTGATCATAAGTTGAAGATAAACAGGAGGTTGTCTAGACGGTGGAAAAACTCCTCACATAATACCTTTTGTCTGAATGAGATCGTATGGTGATTCATCATTTTCAGAAGGAGGGGCCCCACAAACTGCAAAAACTGCGTGAGAAAAGCCTTCACGGCTTTTCCTGACTTAAAAAAAAATACACAAAAATGTGCATTACCGCTCATTTGGACAACCGATTTGCAGCGCAGCGCATTCCAGACACACAACCACCACCATTTGCAGTCCAAAGCCTAGGAGGGCATTTCATGTAGAAAATTGCATCTTGGACTGCAGAGCCCAGAATCCTCCATGCAGCATAGCCAGTGATGAGTGATGTCAGCTTTCCCCAGTCAAATGCATTTAGCTTCTGTTGCTCTGTTTTTATCAGCAGCATGATGAAAGGAGATTAGCAGGTGATGACAGTGTTTCTCCTTGTTATAAAACATGTCACCTGTTGATTTCTGCAGATCAAACAGGTTTCTAAGGAACAGGGTTTGGCTAGGCTCTTTAAATTTCTTCTGCGTTTTGCCCCAGACTTTTGGCAAGCTTACCTTGGGTGGGGAGGAAATAGGACATTTCCATAGCCACTTTTGCGGTACACACAGTACCCTCTTAGCAAAATTTCAAAATATCCAGGAGTTGTCCATACAGTGAAAGTACCTTTCACAGAATTTGCTCAGAAAATGAGTTGTCTTAATGGGATCCCACATTGTCTCATGGTATTGTGAAGAGGGGTGGGGGGCAAAAAGAAGAAAAACTACACAAGAAAAGTTTTTGTCGCTTTTTCCAACTTAAAAAAAACAACTCCAATGATATGCACATTTTTGCTCATTAAGACAAGCGATTCGACATGAATGACTTCCCCACGCAGGACACAGTGCAAACCTGACTGGCTGGGTGAGCACAGGGGGTGGGGCTGGGTTATAGGGCAAGCGCCCACTGCTGCCATGTTGGATTTTCACTTTAGCGAGTGATCACTAAGGCGACAAAACAGAGGTTTCTGCTATCTTTTTCTCTCTCTTTCTTTTTGGGAAAGGTGGAATATCACTTGTGTGCACCATAAAAATTTTTTTAAAAAAAATGTTAAATGGCAGCAGATTTAAAACATGAGTAATCCACTCACTGCCACCCTCTCAGCTACAGACACACAAAATTTATGGGGGCTGTAACACCATTAAGACAGGTTGCAGCTGCTGCAACGTGCTATTACTGTGGAGCAGTCCATTTCCCCCCCTTCGTGTAGACAAGCCTCTAGTGTGATAAGCAGAAAGAAAAAGCGAAGATTTCCTAGCCACTAAAGTTCTATGGCAGGGGGGAAAATATCACCTGATAGTTTGTGCAAACTTTATATAGCACAAAGCAGCTGTCCATATGATGCTAGCAACCCTGGACACTATTGCTGTGTTTGTATGAACACTTTCTACAAATTAATAGGGAAGGCAAGATTGCAGCTGGAGGCAGCAGTGCCCTTCCCATGTCAGTAGGGCAGTGATGCTATCCTGGGTTTTAGTCCCAACTTTAAAGGAGCTAGGCAAGATGATGATGATGATGATGATGGTGATTTTGTTCATTTATATCCTGCCTTTCTTACAATAATGGAAATCAAGGCAGTTAACAACATTTTAAAAACAATACCGATTAAAAAGCTATACAAAAACTTTGATAAAAGTAGCAATATAAAAGCTAATGCAAAGCAATTAAACAATTTATACAGGTTGCCCATTGTATCCGTGGAAACAATATCCACAATTTAAAAAATAGGGACGTGTACCATAGAGTTGCACTGGAAAATGCCTAGAGAGGTGTCTCTCCAGGAATTGCTAGGTCCTCCAATGCAACTCTATGGTATGTTTATACCGGAAGTCCTTTATTTTAATAGGGTTTGCTATTATCCATGGTTTATTTTATAAACAGTAAGCCTGAGAACCTATCACTCGCAGAAACGGGAGAGTGTGTGTGTGTTAACATTAAACATTACAGTTCATTAAAAGATTTTACAAACCATAAACTTCACAGCACATTATTAAAAACCCACCCAATTCAATTTCTAAAAGCCTGGTAGTTTTCAATAGCCGAAAGGAGAGCAGAGATGGTGCCATTCTGGCCTCCCCAGTGAGGGAATTCCAAAGACCACGAGCAACCACCAAGAAGGCCCTCTTCCTTATTCCCACCAAATGAGCCTGAGAAGGTGGTGGAACAGTGAAAAAGGCCTCTCCAGATGATCTTAGAGCTCTGATGGTTCATAAAGGGAGATATGGTTCTTCAAATAGCCTGGACTCAAGCTGTATAGGGCTTTATAGGTCATTACCAACACTACGAATTGTGTCCAGAAACAGATGGGCATCCAGTGGAGCTGTTGCAACAAGGGAGTTGTGTGCTCCCTGTAGCTATAGAATCATAGAATTGTAGAGTTGGAAGAGACCATGAGGGCCATCCAGTCCATCTCAAAGATTATTGTCAATGGCTCTGAGATTACATTTGCCAGCTCTTTTAACAAGCTGGCTTTGGACCAACTGATGTTTCTGAACACTTTTCAAAGGCAGCTCCATGTAGGGTGCATTACAGTAATCCAAACAGGATGTAACCAAGGCATGTGTAACCATGGCCAAATCCAACTTCTCCAAGAATGGGTGCAGTTGGTGCACTAGCTTTAACTGTGCAAATACAGTACATTCCTGATCATCACTGAAAACTAGGCTTCCATACTCAGGTTTGAACCCAGGAGTACTCCCAAATTGTGGACTTGAACACAGGCTGACTCCTTATTCCCAGATCTGTCTTTTGACTGAGCAGGAGCACCTGTCTCTTGCCTGGATTAAGTTTCAATTTGTTCAGAACAGATTCTGAACTCTGTTCCTGAAATAGGTTTAGTGATATTTTTAGCTCCTTTAACATTCAGGCAAAAACAAGGAGTGGATTCATCATCCCCCTGACATGGGAACTGCTTGCTGCCACTGGTCAGAGGTCAGCCCCTGCTCTGGCACATATTCTGCCAGTGCAGGAAAGGACTTTGTGGACAGAGGAGTGAGCTCAGACTTAAGGTGCATCTAAATTGTAGAAATAATGCAGTTTGATACCATTTTAACTGCCAAGGCCCCATCCTGGGATTTGTAGTTTGGTGTGGCACCAGCACTCTTTGGCAGAGAAGGCTAAAGATCTTGTAAAGCTACAAACCCCAGGATTCCATAGGATGGAGCTACAGAACTGAAAGTGGTGTCAAACTGCATTATTTCTACAGTGTAGATGCACCCTTTGTCATGCTTAGAGTGGACCCATTGCAATCAGTAACTTAATTTACTCATAGCTTATGTCCTAGTAATGGGTCTCTTTACGATTAAGTATAGATTGAACCCATACTGATACATCCAGGCAGAGGTCATCTATGTGTACAGCTGACATCCCACACCATGGTTGCATAATGTGAATTTACACTCCCATAGTTCACCTGGGAAGCATCATCTCCTCAGATGCCAAGATTGACAAAGAGATCGATCACAGATTAGCAAAGGCATATAGTGCATTTGGAAGACTTCACAAAAGAGTCTGGAGCAATAAACACCTGAGGCAAAGCACAAAAATCAGTGTGTATAGAGCCATCGTACTGTCTATCCTCCTTTATGGATCTGAAACATGGGTCACCTATCGCCACCACCTTCGACTCCTCGAGCGCTTTCATCAGCGCTGTCTACGCACAATCCTAAATATACACTGGACTGACTATGTGACGAATGTTGCTGTCCTTGAGCAAGCAGGGATCACCAGCATTGAGGCCATGATATTGAGAACACAGCTGCGCTGGGCAGGGCACGTTTCTAGGATGGAGGACCATCGCCTCCCAAAAATACTACTCTACGGTGAACTCGCCACGGGTCAGCGTAAGAGGGGCGCTCCAAAAAAGCGATACAAAGACTCCCTGAAACAACATCTCAGGCTTGGCCAAATTGATCACCAACAGTGGTCCGCCCTGGCCTCACATCGGGAGGCATGGAGATGCACTATCCACAATGCTGCAGCCTTATTTGAGAACTCACGACGAACAAGTCTTGAAGAGAAACGACAACGCAGAAAGAATCACAACCCAAAAACATCACCCAAGGAGACCTTCTGCTGTGCTTTTTGCAACCGGACTTGCTTATCTCGGATTGGCCTTTTTAGTCATCAGCGCGCTTGCAGAAAGCGCGGGATGAGTCCTTCCTGAATCTTCGTTTGCGAAGAAAAGCCAGAGAGTTCAGTGGCGGTTGTGCTACACTACCCTTCTGCTGAATTTTGACACTGTGCAATCTGTTGCATATCTGTGAATGTGCTTCCTGTTTCCATTAATCCGGCTGAACCAAGTGGTACATCGAAGGCGCTGATGAGCAGTTTAAACACCATCCAAAAGGCACAACCACATATGCAACAGTTACACTTGTGGAAAGCCACTTACACAACTGTGATCACAATGGCCAAAAAAGGTGACCATTATCATATGTGTAAGGTGTGTAAGGCATAGAATCATACAATTGGAAGGGGCCTCCTGGGCCATCAAGTCCAACCACTCAGTGCAGGATCTCTAGCTACAGCATCCCCAACAGGGAGCTGTCCAGCCTCTTTTTGAAGACATCCAGAGAAGGAGACCTCACTACCTCTCTAGGCTCGTGGTTCCATTGTAGAAGTGCTCTTATTGAGGTTTTTACCCAGAGGGAAGAATGTACCCCACTCTGTATACCTACAGTTGTACTGCTGCCTATTCTACGACCTCATTCTGTTTTATGGAAGCTTTTGGGGTCCAACAATTTTTGTCCAAACCTGTGCAGATTTTAACTGTTTTAATCTTCTTTAATTGCTAAGGTGTTTGAGGTTTTAATTGTTTAATATGTTTTTATATTGCATAAATCATGTCTCACTGTTTTAAATTTAATTTTTCCTAATTGTTTTAAATTGGTTTTATGAGATCCTGTTATATAGAGTGGGATATAAATATTTTGGTCTAAATACCCTAAGGGCACCGGATTGTGTGTGATCTTGGAAGCTAAGCAGGGCAAGTTCTGGTTACTACTTGGATGGGAGACTGTCAATGAGTACCAGGTGCTGTAGGCTATATTTTAGAGGAAGGAACTGCCAAAACCACCTCTGAGCATTCCTTGCCTAAGACAGATCCTTAAACTAGTATGTAAAAACCTGTGGATTCAGGCAGGGAACAACAACAAACAATACCACACATATCATCAATTAAAAGAGCATAAAGAGTATGACCCCCATATCTGTGGGGATATGTTCCTAGACTTACCATGGATATTGGAAATAGGGGATAATAGTGAACCCTATGAAAATGAATGACTTCTGGCCCGAGAATATCACAGAGTCACACTGGACAAACTAGTGACTCTGTAGGCATTTTCTGGGTCTCCCAGTGTGATTCTATACTATAGAATCAGGCTGGGGGGGCTAGAAGATGTCTAGAGAGACCATATTTTTTTCAGATGCAGGTAAGTGAAATCATGGATACTGGTCCCGTGGATATGGGGGTTGTAGTGTAAAACCAATACTTACCAAAAGCCATCAATATATACGTTAATAAACAATTTAAAAATAATCTGGATAGGCTGCCAGAAGAGACTGGCCTTTGCTGCTGATTTAAATACAGATAGCATCTCAAGTTGATGAATTTATTCTGGCAGGTCATTCTACAATCAGGGGGCAGCTGAAGAACATGTTCTCTGCATAACAGTCAGCCTAGTTTGAGTTGACTGAAGTAGTAGTGCCCCAGAGGACCTGAGTTGTTGTTTCAGGATGGATTGAATTGTGGGCACCACAATTCAAGAAGGATATTGACAAGCTGGAACATGTCCAGAGGAGGGCGACCAAACTGGTAAAAGGTTTGGAAGCCATGCTGTATAAGGAGCGGCTTACGGAGCTGGGTATGTTTAGTCTGGGGAAGAGAAGGTTGAGAGGTGACATGATAGCCCTGTTTAAATATTTGAAGGGATGTCATACTGAGGATAGAGCAAGCTTGATTTCCACTGCTCCAACACAGAGCAATGGACTCAAACGACAGGAAAAGAGATTCCACCTAAACATTGGGAAGAACTTCCTGATAGTAAGAGCTGTTTGACACTGGAATGCACTGCCTTGGAGTGTGGTGGAGTCTCCTTCTTTGGAGATTTTAAAACAGAAACTGGATGGCTATCTGTCGGGAATGCTTTGGTTGTGTACTCATGCAGAGCAGGAGGTTGGACTAGATGGCCCTTGTGGTCTCTTCCAACTCTATGATTATACAGGAGAAGGTGGTCCTGTGGGTAACCTGGACCCAAACCATGTAGGGCTTTAAAGATACTGATCTGAAACATGGGTCACCTATCGCCTCCACCTACGACTCCTTGAGCTCTTTCATCAGCGCTGTCTACGCACAATCCTAAATATACACTGGACTGACTATGTGACGAATGTTGCTGTCCTTGAGCAAGCAGGGATCACCAGTATTGAGGCCGTGATATTGAGAACACAGCTGCGCTGGGCAGGGCATGTTTCTAGGATGGAGGACCATCGCCTCCCAAAAATACTACTCTACGGTGAACTCGCCACGGGTCAGCGTAAGAGGGGCGCTCCAAAAAAGCGATACAAAGACTCCCTGAAACAACATCTCAGGCTCAGCCAAATTGATCATCAACAGTGGTCTGCCCTGGCCTCACATCGGGAGGCATGGAGACGCACTATCCACAATGCTGCAGCCTTATTTGAGAACTCATGCCAAACAAGTCTTGAAGCGAAACGACAACGCAGAAAGAATCACAACCCAAAAACATCACCCAAGGAGACCTTCTGCTGTGCTTTCTGCAACCAGACTTGTTTATCTCGGATTGGCCTTTTTAGTCATCAGCGCGCTTGCAGAAAGCGCGGGATGTGTCCTTCCTGAATCTTCGTTTGCGAAGAAAAGCCAGAGAGAGAGAGAGAGGAGAATAACCATCACTTTGTACTTTTCCCAGAAACTAATTGCAGCAACTGGAGTGATTTTAACATTGGCGTAATATGGTCACTCTTAGATGTACTATTAATCAATCTGGCCACCATGTTTTGAATTAACTGAAGATTCCAAACTTGGTACAGAGATAGCCAAATGCACAGCACATTGCAGAAGCCCAGCCTTGAGGTTACCAGTGTGTGCACTATCTTCTTTGGGTAGACAGAAGCAGCCATGGGAAAACACGAGAGGCTTACAAATTGGAGGACAGTGTCATGTGGTGTGTTATGTTTATGTGTCTTCAAGTTGCACAAGAGGAGTGGTGAGAAAAGACAGAATATATGTTGCTACCTTGTCTTCCTTCAATTCTTCAGCTGTCCTGTTTCCACTGTCACTGCCCATGATTCCATCTTATGGAATTCCTGGATTTACAATTTGTACATGTGTGTATGTGCCTTCTAGTTGCCTGGTGACTTAATGGTGACAGCTTGGTTTTGCTTGTTCCTTCCTCTGAAATACAGCCAACAGCACTTGGCATTCCTTGACAGTCTCCCATCCAAATACTAACCAGGGATGATCCTGCATAGCTTCCAGGATCAGACAGAATCTGTTGCCTGTAGGGTATTTAGGTGCTGGGGTTGGTTGCAGGGAGCATATAACTCCCCTGTTAAAACAGCTTCACTGGCTACCAGTTCATTTATGGGCACAATCCAAAGTGCTGGTCATGACTTATAAAGCCCTATACAGCTTAGGTCCAGATGATCTGAAAGACTGTCTTTCCCCATATGAACCTGCCAGAGTTTTCAGATCTACAAACAAGGGCTTTCTCTTGATCCCACCACCATCACAAACCCACTTGGTGAGGACATGAACCATCCTCTGGAATTCCCTTCTGTGGGAAAGTAGGCTGCACCCCTCCCTGCTTTCCTTTTGCTGGCATGCAAAGACCTTTTTGTTTAAGCAGCCTTTTTAATGTGTTTGCAGGGAGGCTTTGTATTGGGATGCGTTCTTTTTTTAAAACTTTTGCTTGCCTTTTAAATGATTTTATGCTGTTTGATGTGGTGATTTCAATTGTTTTAATTTTTTTTATTAAGCGATTGTCCTTGGGAGCCACCTTGGGTCCGAATCTGGGAGCAAGGCGGCATACAAATGAAATAAATAAAATAAATAAATACCATGTTCAATTCTGGGCATCTCATTTTAAGAAGGCAAGTTGGAACAGGTTAATGCAAGTGAATAAGCCTCTAGCCAGTCTGGTTTTCTGCAGGAACTGCCTTGTGGAGAAAGATGTGACAAAGATATCACAACCATGTAGCACAGAAATATCACAGTGTAACTTTGGTACGTATGAGTAGTATCGTTCTCACTTTGATATTCAGACATCAGCACATCCTGTACCTCCTTAATGGTGAGAGGAAGGGAAGGAGGGAAAAGAACCCATCTTTTCCTATATGGCATCGCAATATTTAGGCAATATTTAGGCATCGCAATATCTTTTCCTATATGGCATCGCAATCTTTTCCTATATGGCATCGCAATACCTATATGGCATCGCAATATTTAGAGCATGCATACATCTCACAGGTTATTGCTAGTAAAATGCAACGAGGAAAGATCTCCCTCTCATCTTGACATCACATATTTTATACTTAGCCTTTCCCAAGCTGGCACCCCAGAAGTGGACTACAACTCAACCCAAAGGGTACTCAGCAGTGGTTCCTTTTCGTCTTGGAAAGATGTAACCAGTGGGGTGCCACAGGGTTCTGTCCTGGGCCCAGTGCTATTCAACATCTTTATCAATGACTTGGATGAGGGAATTAGGGGCATACTTATCAAATTTGCAGATGACACCAAATTAGGAGGAGTAGCTAATACCCTAGAGGACAGGATCAAAATTCAGAATGACCTGGATAGACTGGAGAGCTGGGCCAAAGCTAACAAAATGAAATTCAATACGGAGAAATGTAAAGTACTGCACTTAGGGCGGAAAAATGAAATGCATAAAAATAGGATGGGAGAGACCTGGCTGAATGAGACTACGTGCGAAAGGGATCTAGGAGTCCTAGTAGACCACAAGTTGAACATGAGCCAACAGTGTGATGCAGCAGCTAAAAAGGCCAATGCGATTTTGGGCTGTATCAATAGAAGTATAGTGTCTAGATCAAGGGAAGTAATAGTGCCACTCTATTCTGCCTTGGTCAGACCTCACTTAGAATACTGTGTCCAGTTCTGGGCACCACAATTCAGAAAGGATATTGACAAATTGGAGCGTGTCCAGAGAAGGGCAACTAAAATGGTGAAAGGTCTGGAAATGATGCCTTATGAGGAGAGACTTAGGGAGCTGGGTATGTTTAGCCTGGAAAAAAGACGGTTAAGAGGCGATATGATAGCCCTGTTTAAGTATTTGAAGGGATGTCACGCTGAGGATGGAGCAGGCTTGTTTTCTGCTGCTCCAGAGACTGGAACACGGAACAATGGGTGCAAGCTCCAGGAACAGAGATTCCACCTCAACATGAGGAGGAACTTTTTGACCGTAAGAGCTGTTCGGCAGTGGAACACACTCCCTCGGAGCGTGGTGGGGTCTCCTTCCTTGGAGGTCTTTAAACAGAGGCTGGATGGCCATCTGTCGGGGATGCTTTGATCAAGATTTCCTGCGTGGCAGGGGGTTGGACTGGATGGCCCTCGTGGTCTCTTCCAACTCTGCAATTCTATGATTCTATGATTCTAACTCCCATCACTATGGGTCTTGGGTGTGCCAGCAGGGGGTTATGGGAGTTGTGGTCCAATACACTGGGGAGAGATGGTAGATTCAGGAAGGCTATTTTGGATGTTTTCCTGCCCTCTAGATGGGGGTGGGGAAGCCAATTTGGAAGCACCTTCTGATGCCACAAGTGAGTGGTGCTGTCCTGTGTCTGCAGTTGTTGTGTGTCTGCTGTCGGCAGTCTGGGGTCTGGCCCAGCTCCAAACACCCTCCCTGTTCTGCAGCCATAACAAACAGGCTTGCCTTGCTATTAAAAAGCACCAGATACTGACTCCCCTGCCTAGCTTACAATTGTTATTATTAGAGCTTTGATGTATAGCCGGAAGGGGGCCGACAGTTTTAATGGCAGAACAGTGGCTGTAATTATAACCTTCCATCCCAACAGACTTCTGTTTCAGGAGGAAGTGTGGGGGGAGAAGGCCGGACTCCAGAGTCCTGTTTACCATTCTGAAACAGAAGTCAAGACTAGTGGTTAAAGTTCAGAAAGAAGAGGGAAGGGATGAGGGCTTCTTGTGAAGAGTTTTCTTTTGTCTGCATTGTAAGACGTTTACGAGTGGTTGATATCTGTAAAAATAAAAGGGGGAAAGTAACTATTCACGTTTGCTCTACCCTATATGGCTAACTTCTCTTTAATTTGTCCAAGCAAAAGCAAAAAACATACAGCACAACACAAACAAGCGACTATGCAACTCTGTAAAATGTATGCAAATTTGTTTGTTCTGAATAAATATGCCTTCCATGATCTGAATCAGTTATCTGTTGTTTTTTTTTTTTTTTTTAAACAACACTTTGGCATTCTGAATCATTTGACTCCTTTCCCAGAAGGGAAGCCTGCTGGAATGTTGGCTTATCCATTGACCCTTTCATAGAAACACAGAAGTAGAATTCAAAGACATAGCCATAGTAGTCTGGAATATTAGTAAGTATTCAACCTTTCCTCATACGTTTTTTTCCTCTTCTATATAGTTGGCCCTCCCTATCCATGAATTCTGCATCCACAGAATCAACCATCCATGGCTTGAAAATATTTTTTTTTTAATTCCCAAAAGCAAACCTTGATGTTGCCATGTTATATAAAGGACATCATTTTACTGTGCCATTGTATATAATGCAACTTGAGCATCCATGGATTTTGGTATTCACGGGGGTCTTGGAACCAAACCCCAGCAAATACCAAGGACCCACTGTACCTATTATGACCCTTGTTGACCTTCTCTGAACCTGCACTATCCTGTAAGAATTCTGAGGCTGTCCAGATGTTCTTAAGTCAAGTTGACTTGGACTTATGGAGACCCCATGAATGAGAGACCTCCAAGTCACCCTCTCAACAGCCCTGCTCAAGTCTTGCAGACTCAGGGTCATGGCTTCCTGGATTGTATCTATCCATCTGGACTGCGGTCTTCCTCTTTTCCTATTGCCTTCTACCTTACCAAGCACTGTTGCCTTTTCTAGTGAGTCCTGTCTTCTCATGGTATGTCCAAAGTCTCAGTTTAGTCATCTTGGCTTCTAGGGAGAGTTCAGGTTTGATTTACTCTAGGGCTCATTCTAGCAGTCTATGGTATCTGCAAAATTCTTCTCCATTTTGGGACTATGAATGTCTCTTAGAACAAAAAATAGCTTGAAAGTTTCAGTTATACCAAAGTATGTTTTAAAATGGCCTAGGTGTATGCTCCAACATGTTTTGCAAGAACCAACTTCCATATGACTACTTCTGAACAAATTTTCATGGATGTATGAGAAAAACAGACAATAACTCCCTTCTGATTTTCAGACTTGGCAGTTAGCATTTAATTTGTAAATAAAAAATAAAAATAAAAATAAAAATGAGCTGCTGGTGTCCAGCCATCATACTACTTGGTGGTGGCTCTTTAATGAATCTATAGAAAACTCTGTATATGCTCAGGAATATGCTGGTTCCCTGCTGGCATATCACAAACAATACCTTTCCTTCTTTGAACCTGCTGAGTATTTTGCTGTGGGCTGCATCTCTATGGAAGTTATGTCATCTGCACCAAGAAACAGGACCTATTTAGTATTGGCTCAGGCTGCAGCCCACAAAATCTGATGGCAAATAAAACTTGATAGTTGTTAGAATGCTACAAAACTCTTTGTTGTTATTAGTGGAGAGGTGATCATGTCCCTCTGTCCTTCTTTAGATGGCTAAAAGCCCATTGCAATGCAAGAGGACAAAGAAGCAGGGCATTTCCAAAGTGTGGAAATCATGGCCAGATAACCTGTATGCCTGCAAACTCTTCTGCTGTCCAGGTGTTAACTGTGGAAGGAGAATTTGAACCACTCCTCCACCTTTATATAGTCAGACGCCTGTATCCATGGAACCAATATCTGCAGTTTCAGTTATGCATGGGACGTAAAATAGAGGACACATACCATAGAGTCATGCTAGAAAATGCCTAGAGAAGTGTTCTTTCTAGGTATCTTCTAGGTCCTCCAACACAACTCTATGGTATGTTTTTACAAGAAGTCCTTTATTTTAATAGGGGTCACCATTATCTGAGTTTTCCAGTATCCACGGTAAGTCTGGGAAACTCCCCCGCCCCATCGATACAGGGCTCTGACTGAATATATATATTTTTAATTTAAATTGAACATAGACCAGGCTGAACTTCAAAGAGAGGATATCTTCACATCAAGGACTATCTTCTTGCAGTTCCCTGCTCCACAAATAAAAGACTCATCTGTAAAACAGGACATGTGGCCATCCTAGCGAGGGGCAAGGAAAGAGGATGGGAGTTCAGCTCTCCTCGCCTGCACAATTGGTTTTGTTTTGTTGAAGTGCCTTCATGGCCAAAATTTTCCAGCCAGTTTAGAAAAGTCAAAAGTGCAACTGTGCAAATTTAAAAGCATGAAAAGCAAACATTGCCGCCCTATCATGTCTGGTTCCGCGGCATGGCCTCATGACTGCTGTTGGTTTGCCAGTCTGTCCTTGATTTCGACATGAAGGCTAGAAGATGTTTCCCTTTCTCTTTGCAAAAGCAGATGGTATGAGGCTACTCTTGATTTCTTTCCTTAGAGCTCGTTCATACCACACGATTATGGCACCATGATTCCATTTGAACTGCCACAGCTACATGCTACAGAATCCTAGCATGTGTAGTTTGGTGAGGCACTATAGCTCTTTGGCTGAGCTTTCTAAATACCCCTCCCTAAACTGCAAATAATGCCTAAATACCCCAAAGGCACCAGATCCCATCTGCTCTTGGAAGCTAAGCAGGGTCAGCCCTGGTTTGTGCTTAGATGAGAAACTGCCAATGAATGCCAGGTACTGTAGGCTCTATCTCAGAGGAAGGAACTGGCAAAACCACCTCTGAGTATTCCTTGCTTAAGAAAACCCTATCAAAATTCATGGGGTCACCATTAAGTCAATAGGTGGCTTGAAAGCACACACACACACACACATATATATATATACACACGCAAACTGTAAATCCTGGGATTCCATAGGATGGAATCATGGCCATTAAAGTGGAGCAGGGCAGCAGAGGAACTGAAGGAAGACAAGCTAGCAACATAGATTCTCTCTTCTTTCACCACTCTTCTCCTGTTGTGGCAGCAACATAGCCCCGCTATACATTATACAATTCCAGCACTATGATTCCTCTTTAACTGCCATGACGGAATCTTATAGAATTGTGGGATTTTCATACAGACCCCAACATTGCATGGGATGCCATCATGACAGTTAAAATGGAATCAGTAGCTCTGACTGTGTAGTGTGAAAAGGCCAGAGGGTAATATATACCGTAGTTGTGGGTGAGAGGAAAAGTGGAAGCTCTGAGGAAGGAGGAACTAGGAACCAAAGAAAGACAATTTCCACCCCCTTGGGTGTGAAGAGCCAGAAGAGAAAGAGACTGACAGTTAACCATATGATAACACTAACTGCAGTCCAACAATATCTGAAGTGCTTCGTGATTCCCAACAAAGATATTGTTGTTCAAGTCATTTCCAACTTAGGGAGACTCTTGAGCTTTGTCTAGAGAGGCTATTTACCCAGACTTCACACCCTGCAGTCCAGATGATGCAGGGCATTTGCCCTGTTTTGCCCCTGGGCAGTCCGCACAACCCCCGGAGTAAGGACGGAGCCAAGACAGGCTAAAGCCCGTTATATCACTTTTTAAAAATACCTGGGGGAAACCGCTTCAGATGGCAAAAAACAGATTGGGGCCCACATGACCACAGGGGCCCACAGGACTGCAGGAGCCCACACCACCACGCCAGCCCATCGCTGCAGCTGCCGCCTGCCATTGCTCTTCTGGATCCAGGAAGAAGGCACGCAGCATGTGACGTGGCTGGTCACATGCAGGGGGCCTTGCTCATGTGCTGCAGGCCAACTTCCTGGCTTCAGAGAGTGGGATGCGACAACGGAGCAGCCTGGTGGTCTGGACTCCATCCTGTTTCATGCTGGTAACAGAGGAGGAGCAGGCCTAATCCATGGGCAGTACACACCAGCAGGAAGCCAGAGTGTTCTGGCCCATGTAGATGACTCTAAGGCAACCCTATCACAGGGTTTTCTTGGCAAGATTTGTTCAGAGGGGTTTGCCTTTGCCTTCCTCCAAGACTGTGTGACATGCCCAAAGTTATCCAGCAGGTTTCCACGGCTGAGCAGGGATTTGAACCCTGGTCTCCAGAGTCATAGGAGATTATCAGAGGACTCTGTTTAAAACGTTCTTTTGCTGGCATTAAAAAGAAAAAAATTCTATGCTGGCAAAAGAATGCCCCACACACACTTACCTTCCTCTCTCAGCAAAGGCAGCCCCAGCAATAAAGAGGAAGCGAATGGAGCCCCATTTACTTCCTCATTTGAAATCCCATGAGCTTTGTCCTGCAGGAAACTTAAAAATAAAAACAACATAAACACATTAAAAGGTTACACAAGCACCTAAACTTTAAAGGTCCCAAGTAACCTGGGGAGTTTTATAAAAAGAGCAAAACTTATCTGGATATCCCGACCTCACCCAGAAATGTTCATGCCAGACTAGCCATTCTCGCTGCAGTGACGAGATTTAAATGGCCCAAGGTTTTGCATGCCGACAATGCCAGCACCAAAACGGAACTGGGGGATTGATAGATGGCTTCAGCCATCAATAGAAAGAAATGCCAGCAGAACGCAAAAGGACATCGTCGTTAGATATTTGCATTCTGCTGTTGTTCTGCTGGTGCCACATTTGCTGCATTTGATCATCTCCATAGTCCAGTGCTCAAGCCACTACACCACACTGGCTCTCTACAAGAACAATAATCCAGATATAGCCTCTTGCGACATCAGCTACGCGCCATGGTCAAGAACAAAAAGATGCCCAGTAATGGCTCCATAATGCTGGAATCACTTCATGAGACAAGTGTGATCCAAATGCTAGTCTCAGCTGGAGTGTATCCAATGAATCTATTGCCACGTGATAAGTAAACATCCTCTTGTGTCAAGAGTTTACTTTAGTTGGAACTAGCAATTAGAATTGGAGCCCTGCCTTTATCCAGCAGGCGTATTCTTAGCAGCTGTGATAACTTCTGTGCCCCCAAGTAAATTTGTGGCCATGTACAAACCCATCCCCAAACTTGCAGTTTATGGGACTCAGCTGCAGGCTTGATTCAGTCTATTCACATGCCTCTCCACCATCATGTCTAGTGTGGCCCAAAGTTTCTGGGCCAAACCAGACAAGGGAATCAGATTTCCTGGTGTTTTTTTAAAATTTTGGGCCAGAGAGATCTCAAACAGAATTACGGCACTTGGATGGCATACCCTCCAACATTTCACAGATGAAAACCAGGAACCATATGGCCAAGCAATGTCAGAATATAGTCAAGATGGCTAAAGTGATTGAGAACACATGAACTAGGAGAGGCAACAGCAGTTGGCTTTTGTCTGTGCCTGCTGGGAAGGACAAGATCCTGTCCTCCTTCCTCTTTACTCTCTGAGGTAACTGAGTCTAAACTACTCTTGCACTTTGAACTCAGTTTACAGCACTTGAAGCAAGCTGAAGCGAAAAGGGGGACGTGGGAGGAAAGAGAAACTGGGACATTTTAAAAGCAGCCGGAAAAATGGAATGCCATGTTTTATCAGGACTGTCCATGCCAAATCATGACACTTGGAGGTTATGAGATGATGGAGTTGGTTAACCATGTATATGGTGTGGAGAAAATGTATCCATTCAGATGGATTTTAACTACCATGATTCATTATCACTACCAGTGCTAGCTAGAAATTGAAATGCAGCAAGTCCGGACAGACATATGTTTACCATCCCTGGCGTATACGGATGGCATTACTTAGACAATTCAACATTATCGCATCTTGGGGAGTCCATTCCTTTCAGGCAAACAACAGTGAGACATAATCAATCAGTCTTACTACAAAGTACAATGTATATTGCAATGGTGTCCCTTGGCTGTATGTGGAACATATGGGATGACCAAAGGTCTGACGAAAACCCAAGAGCAAACAAAATCTAGGGAAAATTTGCCTGTTAAATGGGGAAATCTACTTCCTTTCTGGAACCCATTTGCTATGCTTGGCATTTACAGTCCACATGGTGACTGCAAGAATCTGTTGGATATTGCTAGGAGTCAGCAATGCAGCACAAGTCACATGTGGCAATTGGTAAAGTGAGACAGGTGCAGGGAGGACTGCATTGCCTGTGAATCTTAAAAATGGTCAGAGTCAAGGGTGTAGTGGAACTAGAATCTCAAAGCTTGGATTTGATTAGTTGGGATGGTGGCATCATCTACCAACCCTCTCTGACTTCCTTGTTCCCTCAAAGCTTAGTTGTGATTTTCACAATTACCAATTGTTGAGAGGTATTCCTGTGTAAATGTAAAGAATTCTTGGGTGGTTTGGTCTTCAATGAGCAAGTATGACATATTCACTTTACAAAAAATATGCTCCCAGTGAATATTAAACCTCCTGGAATTGATTTAGTGATAGAGATCTATACAGCTTCCTGCATTTGGACATTTTCCTTGGAATTTTTTGGGGGGGGTTAGGATTTTTTTATTGGAATAAGACCATTCTACTGAAAAATACACCCGACCGCAAAAGGCCACAACAATAACACAAAAATAATATTAATTGTTTTCCTCTTTTCTTACTAATACAAAAAATAAAACTATCTATGCTAACACGAATACATTTTTCCTCTTAATCTAAACGCACTATAATCACATTATATTTACACAATACAATTTGGAAAAGAAAAAAAATAAAAGATTAATTAAAAAATAATGCAAAATTATACAAAAATACACTAATAATAATAAAATATTTATTTATTTAGAATATCCTTTAAAGAGGCATGATTATCAGAGACAGGCATCCATCTGATTTCAATGTAAGGTTGTGAAAGCTGGACGGTGAAGAAAGCTGAAAGGAAAAGAAAAGAATCAACTCATTTGAAATGTGGTGCTGGAACTAAGACTAATTGTACTTTGGACTTATGAGAAGACATGGCTTACTAGAAAAGACAATAATGCTTGATAAGGTGGAAGGCAGTAGGAAAAGAGGAAGATCACATCACAGGTGGACAGACTCCATCAAGGAAGCCATGGCCCTGAATTTGCAAGACTTGAGGGCAGTTGATAACAAGGTAACTTGGAGGTCTCTTATTCATTGGGTTGCCCTAAGTCAAAGTTGACTTGATAGCAATTAACAGTGTCTAACAGGACAGTCATGATGAGCACCTGTACTGGAACATTTACCACTACATCCCTGGTAGGATCAGTGACACTTGGCATCACAGAATAGATGCTCTTCAACATGAATAAAAGAGCAAAAGGCCAAGGCAGTCTTTTGGTGGTGGGCTTGTATATTCCAGAAGGTGGTTATAAAACTGGATCTAACTAGGCTTGATGATGAAGAGGAGAAATCTCAGCATATTATGATTTAAAAACAGAAGGCCATTTCTTTCCTCTTCATTTTTCACCTATTGCTGTGCAGTTTAAAACCATGGAACAAGCTGAACAACTTCCACTCAAAGTGAGTGTTTTCCTAATTGTAATGGCATCTTTATTTATGTAGTTCAGTTTTCACTACAGAAAAAGTCAAGTTCCTGCTAAAACAATAAAGAGTATTGTTTCTGCTGTCCCCAGTCTTACTCTTTCTCTTAAGAAAAGTGGGTGTCACTGAGGACACATGGAATCTAATGAATTAATCACTATGAAAAATGCACATTTTCCTCAGTAACCAGCATTGCTATTTGCAATACTGAAACCTCTGGGAATTTCCAGGATGTTAATGAATGGTGACTTCAGTAATTCTCTTCCCTGTCTGCTTCGTGACACTTGATTTAGAAAATGCAAATAATTTCTCATTTCTCCTGAGAAAAGCTGCCCTTCCTAGACCATCTCCTTGATTGGTGTTTGAGGATGCTTCAGACCACAACCGTGAATTCAACTTTGGGCAGTGTCTTAAAATTAATTCTTCAATTTTCATCAGAAGACTAAAACAGGTTAATCAATTAGTTTGTGTTTAAGCTGTTACAAGTCTCTATGTTGGTTTTACAGCAATACACTGACACAACTAATTGCCTATAAATCTTCTGTCTATAAGAGTAGGAATTGTGTGTCTCTCCAGATATTGCTGAACTGTAGCTCCCAGCATTACTCACCATTGACTATGCTGGCTATGGCTCTGGGGAGCTTTAGTTCAGTATCAGAGTTGCAGAATTCCCTCCCTTAAGGATTTGTGTGTGTCTCTATCATAATTCCAAGCCATGAAACGTAGGCACCTGAAACTTCATTTGAATATTAGAAGAACCTGAAGGGTGTTCATTTGGGAATTATTTCGTTTCTTAAATAAACAAATAATTTTAATTATAGATCAACCTCCGTATCCACAGGACCAGTATCCATGGTTTCACTTATCCACGTCTGAAAAAAATATGTCCTCTCTAGGCATTTTCTAGTTCTTTCAGTGCAATTCTATGGTATACTTCCACCAGAAGTTATTCATTTCAATAGGGTTCACTATTATCCACCCTTTCAGGTATCCACAGTAAGTGTGTGATACACCACCGGTTGGCGGTGACCTGTAATTTCAGTCTGTCTATAGCCTGTGATAACATCTTCAGTCACTAGGTGGCAGATTTACCAACCAGTTACAAGGAAGCTGCAGTTAGATCTAGTACTGTATTGTACAGTACATTCATTTTTCCAGAGGGCCTCCAAGCAGTTCCATGTAGGCCAGAGACATGATAGGGAAAACATGCCGGATAGGACTTGTGCTTCCTCTGTGGATGAGAAAGAACACTGAGGTAGGTGTGGGTGGGTGAGGGAAGAAGATGAATGGCTGAGAAGAGCCAAGGAAGACCATGCAAATGGCAAGGAAAGAGCACTCCAGTGGGGTGAATCAAGCAGCTTCTAAGCTATGCAAAGATGAGTATTTCTGCTAGCATATACTAAAACACATTCAGGTCTTCTTGTGCCCATATAGGCAAACATTGCATGTACAAAATAGAGATTAGGAGATGCAGGGTAACCCTGAAGTTGCAAGATACTTAAAAATCTGCAGGAAAAATATGTTAAACAATCCAAACATGTCTACTCACAAGTAAGTCCCACTGAGTTCAACAGTGATGAATCCCACATAAGTGGCTATAAAGTTCCAACCTAAATGGATGGTGGGAGGGCAACTGGTCCCATAATGAGTGGTGGGAGTGGTGGTGGTGAAGAAATGATAACTAGGTGGAAGGTAGAATGGAGTGGGTGTGAAAAGGAAGACAGAGATGTGCAAAGTCAGTATAAAAGGCATAAAGAATCACTGTGTGATGGGTCATTTTTTCTGCTTTACATTGAGAAGCTATTTTTAAATGTCCCTAAGGATGGGCAGAGCTTGGAAAACTTACATTTTTGGACTACAGCAGGGATTCTTGCAGTTATAGTTAAAAAAAAAAAAAGCTTTTCCAAGATCTTGGTAGAAGTTAGAGCTGCCAAGAAAAATTAATAGAGAAATGTAAGATATCAATCCAACCGTGTGTCTACTCCCTAAATGCTGCAAAACCCATAATGGACCAAAAATTCTTAATTTGGAGGGGGGAAGTAAAAAAAACCCCAACAAAGACTAAGCATGCATGCCCACTGGGTACATAAGCCTGACCATCTATGGTAGAAGGGATGTAGGGAAAGAATTGCATGGAGTGCAGTGGCTAGAAACTTGAAGAAGAAATATCCCAAACTGCAAAACTTTATTGCAGGATGCTACTTGTGACTAGTGTGTCTCCATGCCTCCCAATGGAGGCATGGAGATGCACTATCCACAGTGCTGCAGCCTTATTTGAGAACTCATGCCGAACAAGCCTTGAAGAGAAACAACAACCAAACCTCAGTGAATATGAAGGGACAACTGTAATATCTTAAAAACAAAAGGCAAGGCAAGGTAAAAACCAAGTAGAGATAAAGGAGGGCAGATGGGTTTTCAATACATAGGTAATTTATGTTTCAGGTTTGTTAGCCAACATTGTGCCTTGAACTCTCTTCTGACGTTCATAAGCAGGCCTTTTTCTTTGCTCACAAATAATTATCTATTCCACTGTATTCTACCAGTATTTTAGCATTTTCAACATCACACTAATAGTTTCACCTGCAACAACATCTATCTAGAACAGCATCTATAGTGAGGAACGCTAGGAGATGCAGTCCAACAATGGCCTCGTCTATACAAGGGGGGAGGAATGGAGTACCCCACAGTAATGGCATTTTGTATTAGCAGTGACTTGTCTTAACGGTGTTTTTGCCCCCATAAGCTTTGCATGCCAGATAGTGGTCATGAGTGATTTATTCACATTAGTACTTAGCTGCTGCCAAACCGTTTCATAGAATCATAGAATTGCAGAGTTGGAAGAGACCATGAGGGCCATCCAGTCCAACCCCCTGCCACGCAGGAAATCATGATCAAAGCATCCCCGACAAATGGCAATCCAGCCATTCTATGAAAAGCTATGGGGAAAGCCATGAAGGCTTTTCCTGTGGTATTTTTGCCGTTGTGGGCTCCCTCCTTCTGAGTACAGTGGATTGATGTGGGATCCAATTTAGACAGGTAGGATTCCCAGTAAATTCCATGAGGGTTATTTTCACCATTTAGACAACTCCAACATCTGTATAGGCACACAATTCCCATCCCTGAGGTATACAGTCTCTCTCTCTCTATATATATATACACACACACTAAATATTTAAATATTTAAATATTTGCTTATTACTATTCAGTCTGCCAGCGTTCTCTCGGCTATGCACAATAACATGTTCTTTGAAAAGAGATTAAAAAAACAAATCTAAAAATCCAATATTAATCTTTTCTTAAACAGATTTAAAATAAAAGATATAAGAACTGGTTTTAAGGACCAAAAAGCATGTAAACCCTTGTTGAAAGCTCAATAGAAATTGAGACAATCTGATTTCTGAGGCAGGAAGTCCCACAATCAAGATGCTGCTACAAAGAACAAAGAACACAAATAGGGTGAATATAATGCTAACTGCACCTGAGAGTAGACTCTAGAGTTGGAAGGGAACCATAAGGACCATCTAGTCCAACCCACTACAAGTACAGGAATCCATAAGTCCTGTCTTGTGTAATTTAACCAAACTAGCCTCTCAGGGAGAGCCAGTGTGGTGTAGTGGTTTGAGCCTTGGACTACAGAGACCAGAGTTTGAATTCCCACTTGGCTATGGAAACCCGCTGGGTGACCTTGGGCAAGTCACACTCTCAGCCTCAGAGGAAGGCAAAAGCAAACCCTTTCTGAACAAATCTTGCCAAGAATACCCTGTGATCGGTTCTCCTCAGGATCTCCATAAGTCAGAAATGACTTGAAGGCACACAACAACCACCTCTCAGGGTGATAGGAAAATGCTGCAGGGCCTCTGTTGAGGATCAGCATGAGAAGATTGGACAAGATGGGCTCTGAATAGGCATGACTCATGTGCGGCCATGCACTGAATTCACAGTATTGAATATATACTTTTGTCATCTGCATAAGTCTAACGTTTGCATATAGAGGATGCTGTGGCACAACTTTGGATCACATGTGACTATGCATACTCTTTTAAGATTTGACATCGTTCCCAACTTCACAGCATCTTTGCCAACATCATGAGAGCAACTGAGACACACACCTCTCTAATCACACTCCACATCATCTGCACTTCTCAAAATGCTAATCCTGGACAACTGCAGCCTCGAAGTAGCATTAATGTCCTGTCCTGTGGTTACAATAAACTACAATGCAACATAAAATGCATTTATAGTACTGCTAGGAATTCAGTTGGTATTAATAACATTAGCAACCAGTAGGTGGTAGGGTTGCCAAGCAGCCAGAATTTTATAGGCCCTGCCAGAATGTTATTCCTCCTGGCCAATAGCCAGAATAGGCTATAAAAACAGTGTGTGTGTGGTGGTGGGGGGAGTGTGAATACTGTTGTTTTATGCTTTCGGTGCTCATGCATACGCTTTCATCAAAGGGATAAGCTTACTTGGTGCAGCTTGTTCAGCCTGTGAGTGTGTCTGTTTGCATACACAAGAGACTGAAAGTGAGGGGGTAATAGGAGAAATCGTATCAGTGGATATTCTCCATTCAGTTATATTATTTGTGGGAGAAAAGAAGCACTGACCATTCCTCAGAATGGAGGTGCTAACTTATAGACTGTTCTGGGAAGAACAAAATTGTGCGTGCAAGGTTCCCGTCAGGGGAGGGGGACAAACTGTTAAAATTTGGGTGCAGGTGAAACTTTCTTCTCAGCTCAGCTAACAATTGGGTATTTTAATGCATCGGAGGCAGATGGCTGGATTAATGAGGGTTGCTCTCCACTTGTGACTGTTGTTGTGTGTCTTCAAGTCATTTCTGACTTATGGCAATTCTTAGGCAAACCTATCACTGTGTTTTCTTGGTAAGATTTGTTTGCGGGAGGGTTGCCATTGCCTTTTGAAGCTGAGAGAGTGTGACTTGCTCAAGGTTACCCACTATAGGCTGCCTCTCTCTCTCTGGCTTTTCTTCGTAAACGAAGATTCAGGAAGGACTCACCCCGCGCTTTCTGCAAGCGCGCTGATGACTGAAAAGGCCAATCCGAGATAAACAAGTCCGGTTGCAGAAAGCACAGCAGAAGGTCTCCTTGGGTGATGTTTTTGGGCTGTGATTCTTTCTGCGTAGTTGTTTCTCTTCAAGACTTGTTCGGCGTGCGTTCTCAAATAAGACTGCAGCATTGTGGATAGTGCTTCTCCATGCCTCCCGATGTGAGTCCAGGGCGGACCGTTGTTGGTGACCAATTTAAAAAAACAAAACTATAGGCTGTACTCTCAGAGTAACATGGAGTGCTTGTACTTTTTTATTAAAAATGGGGTTGAGGGTTGGCCCATTGTATCCAACAGATCCATGCATTCTTACTTCATTTTGCTATCTAATGACCCTTACATGGAAGAGACCAAGATGGATAGGATTCAAATAGAATTGATTATGGCCAGTTTCCAGAGATGGGAGAAAATGCAGCAGTAGAAGTCCAAATTACAGGTCGACCCCTATATCCGCAGGAGATACATTCCAAGACACACACCCCCATGGATAATTGAAATCATGGATAATAGGGAACCCTATTATTTTCAATGAGATGAATGCCAGAAGTTGACCACAGAATCACATTGGAGGACCTGTGCCTAGAGATAACATATTTTCTCAGGCATGGATAAGGGAAACAGTGGATACCGAATCAGTGGATATTGGGTGGGCAACCTGTACTCCATCTCAGAGACAAAATATTTCAGAAGAAATCCCAGAAAGGGAGCAATGTTTTGAGGGGGGGGGGGGAAGAGACCAAAATATTACATTTGAGTGTTCATCTATGATTTTGTCATTATACTAGTTGGTTTACATATTTGTTATTCAAGCTAAATATTTTGATCCAGTTATCAGTAATATAAACTCTGTTAAATACAACAAAATCTAAAATCCAGCAGTACTGTATATCTATCCAGCCAAGTCCAAAACATAAAATACATTATTGCAAGCATTTGAAGTTTCACTGGCTTCTTCATCAAGGAAAGATATTAAAAATCATACAGGAGAAAAAAGGCAACGATTTTGGAGTCATAGGCCTGCATTCGGTCTCATATGTTACGGTACTCTGTTGTCAGTTAAGATAGGCTTGAAGGATTTCAATGCGGGGCAGAGGCCACTCTACTTTTTGGTCATGTGAAGAGTAGGGACAAAGGGCAATAAAGGAAAGGGAATAACATTTCATTAGCAACAAAGAAGTAACTTCCTTTGAGATCCCGCTCTCCCTGTCCTGTGTGAAAGTAGCTGCTCCTTTCTTAGGCAGAGAATGTTGAATTTCTCGAAGTCTCTGTACTGTTACATCAGGGGGGAAAAATTAGGTGCTGTATAGGTAGAACTTGCTAATTGTAGCCCAATGAAAGAACTTTACCTTTGTTGGAGGTAGAACACTTTAAACAGTGACTGAAGAAGAAAAAATCAGGTGTACACTATTTTTCCAGACAGAACACACCTTAGTATAGCTTGAACGCTCGCCACTCCAAATATTGCCAAGACACTTATGGAAGTAAGTACTGTACTTAACTTGAGGATAGCCGAGTTATGAAACTCCCAGCAACAAGGGAATCACTGTGTCAAAAGAATTAAGCTGTTTCCAAAGAAGGATTATATTATTTTCAGCACTTGACAACCAATAATGTCAAACTCTGCCTCCATTTTTCAACTAGATCTGCACATGTTCTGTTGTCACAGGTGGGCACAAATCTTTTTTTTTTTTAGCTCTGTCAATGAACTGGGAAGGAAAAAAGTCTGAGAACTGGTTTAGAGTGTGGTGTTAATAACATGAAGGTTATGGGCTCAATAAGCCAAAAGATTTTGAATTCTCCTTTTCCTTTCCTCTAGTATCCACTATTTCAAACTGTATTGTCTCTCCTTCCTGCACATCAATGGAGTTTATTTGAAAGGGAGAAAACTGTATTCCTGAGCATGAGCAGAGTCCCCTTCCACCAAATCCAGAAAAAGGTTCCTGCAAGGCTTTAAATCCCAGCACCTCTTATGGTACATCCAGTTCCTTGGCATCCAATGTCCCAGCCAGAAAAAAACACTCCCTACCCCTCAGGCCTATACTGGATTCTGGATGTAGCTAAAAGTTGATATATTTGTCTGGATTAGACGGGAGAAGGGCAAGGAGAGTGCCTCTTGTGTTATAATGTATGAACATAATGAGAATTATTGTTACAGAGAAAGAGCTGCTTTGAGCAAGCGCAGAATGCCTTTGCCCCATCACTGTTGAGTCACTTCCACAGAGTTGTTAAAAACGGCAGGCTCTGCTTCTTACACATGTACACACACACACATCTTTCTGAATAAGTGGAATTAATATTTTCAACCAAGTAAATTCTCACCAGATTTAAGATAACAGAACTTTTATGTTTGAAATTATGCTCCAGAGTGAAAAGTCAAGGTAGCTCATGCCAATATTATCTGTGTAGAAGCCAGCAAACTGCTGCCAGGATTCCTGTTTATCCTTATCTGTGGAACTGAACTGTAGAGGGCATTCCTAAATTCACTTATAGCACATAAGCCCTTGGGAAACTTAAGGTGCATCTACACTGTAGAAATAATGTAGTTTGACACCACTTTGACTGCCATGGCCCCATCCTATAGAATCCTGGGATGTGTAGTTTTGTGAGGCACCAGCACTCTGGTAGAGAAGGCTAAAGACCATGTAAAACTACAAATCCCAGGGTTCCATAGGATGGAGTTACAGCACTTAGAATGGTGTCAAACTGCATTATTTCTACAGCATAGATGCACCCTTAGATTTATCCTTTAGTAAACATCTCATAAGAACCTAAATACCCTAAAGATCCCCGATCCCCTCTGACCTTGGAAGCTAAGCAGGGTTAGTAATACTCGGAGGGGAGACCACCAACGAATCCCATGTGCTGTAGACTCTGTTTCAGAGGAAGGGACTGGCAAAGCTGCCTCTGAGTATTCCTTGCCTAAGAAAACCCTAAGAAATTCATGGGGTTCCCATAAGTTGACATGCGACTTGAAGGCACACAGACGTACACAGAAACATCTCATAAATATTTGGAAACTGGCTGCACTCCACAGAAGTCCCATAGAGTTCAATGGGACTTGCTTCCTAAAAAGGGCAATCAAGGACCATAGTCTTTGGCCAGAATGTTGTCTCTGAACCCAAGTGGCAATAGGGGCAAATATAGAGGGAAGGCATCCAAGCATACTACTGGTCTACTTTCCAGGTCATTCCATAATGTTACATAAATGCTTATTGTTCTTATTCTGTAAACTGCCTTGAGTCACACTTTTGATTGACAAGGCAGGATAAAAAAATAAAGTGACTGATTAAATAAGGCCTCCTGAGCCTGGTTGGGCTTTCTTTCTCATACAAACTAGGGACCTGTAAATGCAAAGTAAAATATGCAAAGAGAGTTTCCAGGTGCAAATTTGAACAGCCTCTCCTATAATCTCTCCTCTGCCATACAAAGAGAAGTCACTCTGCACATGTTAAGAAGCGTCTTGACATCAGGGGGCGGTGGAAACCTCTCAAATGGCATGGAAATACTTGTTCAGAAGTGCCCTTCTTGCCAACGGTCTGAATGCCAGGATTAACCCGGTGGTTTTTTTTGGCTGCTGTGCTCAAGAAATTCTTGTACAAGATGCCAAAAAACAAAGGTGCTTCAAACACGAAAAGTCAGAAACTTGCACCCAAAGGCTGCAGTTCCATAAATGGCAATTTTCCCTTTGCTGGGAATAACTCCTGCATTAAAATAAAATTTTAAAAAATCCTTTGCACTTTTTATTTCTGAGGCCCCGTTTTTTGTGAGGCAATAAAATGTGGATGTATGTGCACTAACACCAATTCTCAGCAGCTTTCATTTGTCTCCATGGTTTTTTTTGTCAAGATCACAGGCATGCGAAGCCATATGTGTTTGATGTTCAAACAGCATGCCTGCGAATCAAGATGGCAGGCATGAGTGAATTACTTGAAATCCAACATAGCGGCAGCCCCTATGCTCATCCAGCCAGATTATGCTGCCTGGTCGCAGCAACATGAATGCGACTGTCCTAACTGCATGTCCTACAAAGCTTTTTGAAAACTCTGAGAAGCCCTGGAGGCTACCCACATGGATTTTAAGGTGGATTTGGTTGGCCCCCCCTTCTGAATGATACGTATTTATGTGCACGTCTGTATGAACAGATCCCCTTCCGTGCAATTGCCATTTGGATTATTTTCACCGTATAGACAAGCCCTTAAAATACCACAGTTGCAGTATGTTGTAACTTTTTAATAATAAGAATCCACATGGTGTTTCGTTGATTGGTTATAGATTGTTTATTGTTGTTGGGTATTTTTAGTCTTCTTTTTGGTTCTCTAATGCAGATTGAATGCTGTTGCTTTTTCAAATATCTATATCTATATCTATATTAATGAAATAGGACATGTATGGATAGACCTTTTCTGGACTTTGCATGCCAAGACCTGTGCTATCGTAACTTGTCGATTTAATATTTTTTTAAAAAAAATGTTTTTATTAAAAAAAGGTTTTTTTTACACAAGTTAACATTGTCTTCCAACCTTCTATGTAAACCTAACGTATATTTCAAAAACTGAATAAAGCATCATACTAAAAATAATAAAAATGTGACTATTGTTACTTTTAAGTTCATTTGTCTATCTGTTGCTTTAACACTTGTCTGTACTAAATCTTAATTTATAAAATTGACATTCATAAGGGCTTTGTACATACTCCAGTACCTTATAAAATCCATCTACCAGTTTGAAATATGCATAGAAACGAAAAATTCCAGTATTTCTGTACCTACACTTCATATCTTACTATCCTGACTTTAACTGATTCTCTTCTGGTCTAAAGCTGCAGTAGGCTGTAACTTTTAATTATGTGGAAATTAATGTAATGCTTCTTTAGTGTAAATTGTGATATTTTAGCTGTATTTTTAAAATGTTGTTAGCTGCCTTGAGTCCCGTCTTGGGAGAAAGAAAGGGTATAAATCTAATAAATAAATAAATAAATCTTTTTAATAATAAGTGTGGACATGGTGTGTATTTGGTTAGATTGTTTGTTGATTTTAAAAAAATCTTTTACAGTATATTGATTTTCTTGTTGGTTCTCTGATGCAGATTGAATGCTGTTGTTGCTTTAAAACAAAAATACTGTATATGTATTTTAATGAAATAGGACATGTATAGATGGACCTTTTCTGGACTTTGCATGCCAAGACATGTGCTTTTGTAACTTGTCGATTCAATAATTTTTAAAAAATAAAATAAAGACATGAATAGTGATTTAAAAAAAAAAAAAGGAAAAGAAAGAAAGATCTCCGTCTTTCAGCAGCCTTTCCCCCGGGCTGGCTAAGCGCAGAAAACACCAGCAGCGCCCTCAGCCTCCTCCTTTGTTTCTGGCCACGCTGACGTCGCGGCGTCCATGATGTGGAGCTTTTTTGGCGGGAAGCGGCTGCAGACAGAGAGTCACGAAATGGCGGCCGAGGCAACGACTCTCGCGAGAGCCAGCCAGAGAGAGAGGGAGGGAAGGGAGGAGGGGAAAGAAAGGGCGGGAACCTATTTGAGGGGCGGGGCAAAGCCAGGCGGGCGCCCGTGTCGTCACTCGTAGAGAAAAGGGTTGGAAGGAAAACGCGGATTCTGGATTGTGGGAACAAAAGGGGGCAGAACGGAGCGAGCGTCTTGTTTGCGGAGAAAGCAGTTGCCGGCGTTGGAGCGGACGGGGTGGGGTGGAGAAGGAGAAGGGGCGCAAAACCCCTCCCGGTTGCTGGAAATTTCTGAACGAAATAGATTTGGGAAAGGGGTGCAAGGCGGCGTGGACGTGGTGGGTGACACCCACACCCACTTTAACGGTGGTGGAGCCTCCAGTGTCAGGGGCAGTCTACCCCAGAATGCGATGATGATGATGATGATGATGATAGGGAAATGGGGTGAAACTTGGCGTAGGCGTGATGGATGACAACCCCACCACCTTAACAGTGGTGGAACCTCCAGTGCCAGAGGCAGTCTACCCCAGAATGTCAGAAATAATAATAATAATAATGAGGAGGAGGAGGAGGGGGGGAGGAGGAGGAAAGCTTGCAAGGCTACATGGTAGATGACAACCTCTCCCACCTTAACATTTGTGGAACCTCCAGTGTCAGAGGCAGTCTACCCCAGAATGTCAGATATAATAATAATAATAATAATAATAGGGAGGAGGAAGAAAGCTTGCAAGGCTACATGGTAGATGACAACCTCTCCCACCTTAACATTCGTGGAACCTCCAGTGTCAGAGGCAGTCTACCCCAGAATGTCAGACATATTCATAGAATCATAGAGTTGGAAGAGACCACAAGGGCCATCTAGTCCAACCCCATTCTGCCATGCAGGAATACACAATCAAATCATTCCTGACAGATGGCCGTCCAGCCTCTGTTTAAAGATCTCCTAAGAAGGAGACTCCACCACACATTATTATCATCTTTAGTTAAAGCATGCTTTTCCCCCAAGGCTGGGATTCAAAGTGGCTAATGCTTCTAAAATGCACACAATTCAAACCTACAATAAGTGCACATTAAAAGAGAATTAAACCAATGACGTCATTAAAACATCAAAATACTTAAAAGAATAAAATACAGTATGCTTAAAAGTATTAAAAACTTTAAAATGGTAAAAAAGCTTGTAAACTTATCAGTTTTTTTTAAAAAAAGAAACAAGTAAAACTAAAACATTTTAAAACAATCAGTACACAGTTTAAAAATTCACAATTTAAAATCCTCTGGAAGATATGCTAGTACTGCAGCCACCACGTTGCAAGTTCGATTCCAGAGAGCTCCAGGGTTCACTCAGCCTTCCATCCTTTCATAGGTCGGTAAAATGAGTACCCGGCTTGTCACAATATAGAAGATATGCTAGGGACATCTCGCCCTTAGCAAAATTGCCTGGCGCCATTTGTCTGTCCCCCGTTGGAAACAGAGTGCTGGGTAGGATGGAAGCAGTAAAGCAGTGCTTTTTTAGTTGTCTCGTGCCAACAATGCTTACGAGACTTGGGGTTGTTGAAGATTTACTGCTTTAACTACCATAGCTCCATCCTAAGGAATCCTGGGATTTGTAGTTCATTGTGGCCACCAGTCTGACATGAGTCCAGCCCTGCGGTGAAGGCTCTTTCAATAGAAACCAGACGTCTTTGGTTAGTGTTGTGCTGCAGAAGTGGAAAAAGCCCAGTGCAATCTGGGAAGAGAGTTGGAAGAGACCCACAAGGGCTATCTAGTCCAACCCCCTTTTGCCATGCAGGAATATCCAATCAAAGCACTCCCAACAGATGCCCAACCAGGCTCTGTTTGTGTGGGTGTGCTTCAAGGACTGGAAAAGAGTGCATTTTGAAAATGGAATTAAAATGGATTTTACTAAAAGGGAGACCTGTGACTGGCATGGGTCTGAATCTTTAAACTTGGCAGGGTTTTCCTCCTCTGCTTCCACTTGCACATCGCCGGTTGAAGTCGAGCTCCGAATTTCCGTGATGGGCGGATTTTAGACAACTGTGGGAAATAATTTTAGAGACACACAGTTTCACATACGGAAACAATAAATCTTGCTGCAGTTTAAAGACATAACAAATGTTATTGGGCATACGTTTTTGTGGGCTCTGTCAAACCTCATCAGTTGCATCTGATGGAGTAAACTGGAAGTCTCATGAGAGCTTATGCGCCAAATAAAAATAAAAATGTTGGTCTTTAAGATGCCACAAGGTTCTGTTGTTTTTATTGCAACAAACTCCTAGGTTCATCTGGTGTGGCACCAGAAAACCTTTGTCCCATGGTGTATACATAGCAAACAATTCCCTGCAGTTACTTTAAAAAAATTTTTATCCCCTTGACGTTCTGCCTGATCAGCAGGACATCAAAATATAAGAACAGCCCCATCCATGGCTGGCTAGGATGCAAAGCCTCTCTAGCTCAGCATTCGGTTCCCACAGGAGCCAGCCAGATGTCTATGAGAAGCCCACAAGTCAGCTGGGGGGCAACAGCCCTTCTCCCCTTCATGATATGTTGTACTAAGAGAGGCATAGTGCCTGAGATACTGGAGGAAGCCCTTGGCCATTATAGTTTTTGTGTTATGAGCCTTCAAGGCTGCTGCCGCACCAGAAATAATTCAGTTTGGCACTGCTTTAACTACCATAGCTCCGTCCTAAGGAATCCTGGGATTTGTGGTTCATTGTGGCACCAGAAAAACAACACAATTACACCATCCATTAAACTTTCCCTCAGAGGCACTGCAGGGGGAGGGAAGACTTTTCTTCTGCTTCTTCCTGCAAGTGTGTGGCTGGGGCAGATTGAATGGCAATGTGCAGGCCAAGCCAGCCAGCCTTTTCCTTGGCTCTTGTCACGTGGCTGCTCCACTGCAGGCAGGAGGTGGGCCAAGCAGCTCTCAAGCCTTTGTGGACCCCCTGTGAGGACATTGCAGACCCCTGATTGTCTCTGGACCACAGGTTAAGAGCCACTGCAGTAAATGACTAAATAACAGATACCCTTTCAGGAGGCTGGCCAGAACAACATGGTGTTTCACTTGGCATCTAAATGCTATTGAGAAGCATCCTGGGATGACCCTGGGTTGCCACCCAACTACTGTTTGTTAACAGTTGGGTGGTGACAGGGTCATCCCAGGATACCACTCAATAGCCTTTACCAGCCATGGGAAATATTAGGATTGATTTTTGCTCTTTCTGCATTTCAGTTCCCTCATATCCATCTCCTCTCCCCACCCCACATTAATATACGAGGTCTGTCTTTTAAATAACAACACTGATACAATCACCCATCTTTATTTATATGTATTACAATTCTAATGCTTGTCCCCTTCAATATACTCCCCATTCACACTTACACACCGATGCAGTCTTGTTTCCCACTAGTTGAAGGCGTGGAGCAGATCAGTTTCTGTCAGCTGTGTCAACACATCTACCGTCTTCTTTGCTGCATCAACTGACTCAAAACATGTTCCTTTAAGCACCAATTTCACTTTAGGGAAAAGAAAAAAGTCACATGGTGCCAAATCTGGCGAATATAGAGGATGTTCAACTGTAGTAATGCGTTTATCGGCCACAGAAAGTGCTGTGAGAGCAGGCGTGTTGTCTTGAAGAATGAAACCATTTTTCCACAGTTCTGGCCTTTTTTTTCTGACTCTTTCTCTCAGCTTTGTCAAACTTCCTTGTAATAATGCTGGTTCACTGTTCTGCCTTCTGGAACCCATTCTGCCCAAATTACACCCTTGATGTCAAAAAACAACAATGAGTATGGCTTTGAATGTGGACTTGCTTTGATATGCTTTTTTCATTCTTGGTGATGATGGTGTTTTCCAGTGCACTCACTGTCGTTTTGTCTCAGGATCATACTGGAAGATCCAGCTTTCATCACATGTGATGATTTTTTGAAAAAGGTCTGGGTCTGCCTTAAGTTGCTGCAGAATGTCACATTGCTCGACTTTTAAACTTCGCATTTTTCCAGCACACAACAGACAACACAGCTGCCTTAAATGATGACTGACAATTAACTGAACAGCCAAGTGTGTTGATGTTTGTCTTGAAGGTTCAGACATGTTCAAGGTCATCACTCAAGCATTCACAACCAGTTCTCCCTGTTTTGTTTGAAAGGTAGAAACACAGTCTCATTATTTAATAGACAGACCTTGTAAATGTCTGTCCACTAACACTTCCTGGACCTCATAAAGTAGGCTGCAACCCATAAAAGCCTATGACAAATAAAACTTGTTAGTCTTTTAAGGTGCCACAAGAAGTAACCTACTAGCAATCCCCATATTCAGAACGGAAGACAGAGGCTGAGAGATAATGGCTTCTTCTAAAGCCAACCAATCAGTTCACAGCAGAGATTGAAATTTGAGGTTTCCTGATTTGCAGCACAGTTTCTTAGCTGCTGCTTCACAACAGTTCACATCCAGGGGTTGTCTAAACTCCTTGTAGAATTTGAGGGAAATACCTTTTGTCCCAATGGGATCCCACATCATTTCGCCGTATGTGGAAGTGGGGGCAAAATGCCATATAGTCTGTGGGGAAAGCCTTTGTGGCTTTCTGCAAAGTTTTTAAAAAACAGTGCAGGAAATGCACACTCCTGTTCATTGGGACAAGTGACATGAATTGATGCACTTTCCTGATATGAGCAGAAATGGGAAGATGATTGGTTGGACACGCGTGGGCGACAGAGCTTGCCAGCAAGGCAAGCACCCGGAACTGCCATTTTGGATTTTCACCATAGCAATTGTGCACTATGATGAGAAAATTGTCTCTTTTTTTGTTTGCTTCTTTGTTAAAGTGGAAGGTCGTACTTTCGTGCCTTGGATATGGTTTAAAAAAACCTGTTCGGCGACAGTAACTCGAGGTAAATAAAAATGCGAGTAATTCACTTATGTCCTCTATTTTGATTCGCAGGCATGTCTGCTTGAACAGCCAAAGTGAATAGCTTCAGATGCCTGTGATCTTCAAAAAAACCCCCATTGAGACTAATAAATATTCCTGCAAATTAGCATTATTGCGCACCTCTGGCTTTTCTTCGCAAACGAAGATTCAGGAAGGACTCATCCCGCGCTTTCTGCAAGCGCGCTGATGACTAAAAAGGCCAATCCGAGATAAACAAGTCCGGTTGCAAAAAGCACAGCAGAAGGTCTCCTTGGGTGATGTTTTTGGGTTGTGATTCTTTCTGCGCTGTCGTTTCTCTTCAAGACTTGTTCGTCGTGAGTTCTCAAATAAGGCTGCAGCATTGTGGATAGTGCATCTCCATGCCTCCCGATGTGAGGCCAGGGCGGACCACTGTTGGTGATCAATTTGGCCAAGCCTGAGATGTTGTTTCAGGGAGTCTTTGTATCGCTTTTTTGGAGCGCCCCTCTTACGCTGACCCGTGGCGAGTTCACCGTAGAGTAGTATTTTTGGGAGGCGATGGTCCTCCATCCTAGAAACGTGCCCTGCCCAGCGCAGCTGTGTTCTCAATATCATGGCCTCAATGCTGGTGATCCCTGCTTGCTCAAGGACAGCAACATTCGTCACATAGTCAGTCCAGTGTATATTTAGGATTGTGCGTAGACAGCGCTGATGAAAGCGCTCGAGGAGTCGTAGGTGGTGGCGATAGGTGACCCATGTTTCAGATCCATAAAGGAGGATAGACAGTACGATGGCTCTATACACACTGATTTTTGTGCTTTGCCTCAGGTGTTTATTGCTCCAGACTCTTTTGTGAAGTCTTCCAAATGCACTATATGCCTTTGCTAATCTGTGATCGATCTCTTTGTCAATCTTGGCATCTGAGGAGATGATGCTTCCCAGGTAGGTGAACTGCTGAACGGACTTGAGCACTGATTTGCCGACGGCAATGTGGGGATGGTGGTGTTCGTCCTGTGGTGCAGGCTGGTAAAGAACTTCTGTTTTCTTCAGGTTGACTTCTAGCCCAAACAGCTCTGCAGCTGTTGCAAAGCAGGATGTTAGGCGCTGCAGAGCTCCTTCTGTGTGGGCAACAAGGGTGTGCGCACCAATCCACATTTTATTGCCTCGTATAGACAATCTCCCAGTCTGTCTCTTGCATAGCCTTTTTTGTCTGGAAAGATGATGTCCTCTTCATGCTGTCATGTGAGAGAGGATGATGCCATTTTAATGCAGAGACACAGCTGAATGCTGCCTGGTGGCTCCTGCCCTCCCCTAACCACTGAACAGCCTGTGTGCCATACCCAGGCAGCAATGAGGTAGATGGCACATGTGGGGAAAGGAGGAATGAGTAGAGCTAGGTTGAGAAGAGAAGGTTGAGAGGTAACATGATAGCCATGCTTAAATATTTGAAGGGATGTCATACTGAGGATGGAGCAGGCTTGTTTTCTGTGGCTCCAGAGACAAGGACATGGAGCAATAGGTTCAAACTACAGGAAAAGAGATTCCACCTAAACATTAGGAAGAACTTCCTGACAGTAAGAGCTGTTTGGAAGTGGAATACACTGCCTCGTAGTATGGTGGAGTCGCCTTCTTTGGAGGTTTTTAAGCAGAGGCTGGACGGCCATCTGTTGGGAATGATTTGATTGTGTATTCCTGCATGGCAGGAGATAGACTGGATGGGCCTTGTGGTCTCTTCCAACTCTATGATTCTATGATTCGATGATGCATGATACTAGCCAAAGCCTTTTGGTTTATGCCTTACCACTGGCCACCTCTGGTTGTGTGATGGTTTCAGCTTTTCAAGGGCCCTCTCCCAGGGCACCACTCCTTCCACCGAACCAATTTGGGGGGGGGGGGCAGGCAAACAAGTGAGTTGTGTAAAGGTGGTACTCCTCTTCGTACACCTCTTCATTTCTGCCACCAGCTCACTGTGAGGGCTTCTGTTGGCCTCCCTGGCCTTGGATCCCAAGACTTCTCCATGGCTGCTCCCAGACTGTGGAACTCTCTTCCATGGGAGGCCCAGTTGGCCCCCTCCCTGCTCTCTTTTCATCGGCAGTTTAAGATATTTTTATTTCGGCAGGTGTTTGGCTCCCATGTCAGTGGGATGGTGAATCCTCTCCACATTTTCATCCAAACTTGAAAGGAGCTGCCTGAAAGTTCAGCACCTTGGGCAGTGCCTTTAAAATATGGACTAAATCCAGAGCAGACCCGCCACTCCCACTGACATGTGAGATGCCTGCTGTCACTGCACTGCAGGCACGCTAACAGATACACAATCAGTGGCACAATATTGCTATTCAGCAGAAAGGTTTGGCACATTTACACCAAGGAAGCACAATGTAGCATCTCTGCTTAAATAGATTTACTCCAAAAGAAAAAGAAGGGGGGGGGGAAGAGCGAAGGCCATGGGGCAAGTGGAGAGCAGGAGGGGATAATGCTGCCGAGCCAAGGGAAGGAAAAAGAACTCCCTTTGGCCAGAAACTGGCTCCAGAGCTTTAAAATGATGGCAGTAGACAAAACTCCACAGGGACAGTCAAGTAGTGAAGACAAGTACCCAGTGTCCCTGCAGAGAATAAATACTGTGCAGGGCTTTGGGACAAATGTGGGGGCATGAGGGGCAGGAATCCATTTGGAGTTTATGCCCCATGTGTAGATAAGCCCCTTGTCTCCTGGCTGGAGATGTGTCCTGAAAACGAGACACAGGGCTAGGCCCTAAGAGCAGGCAACCTTATCATTGGCCCCTGGGAATTCTGGGAGCCAGCTGTGGGATTACTGCACTGCAACGAAAAACAGCAAAGCAGCAGGAAAACATTCCATCTTCCGTGCTGCCTTACCGCATGATGTCGTCATTCTTCCGGCGTTTTTTCATTCTGGTCCTGTGGGGGACCGAGGCAAAACTGTGTCTTTTTGCTAACTAGTTTTTCTGGTTAGCAAAAAACCACCGTTTTACCTCAGTCCCCCCCCCCAGTCCAGAATGAAAGAATGACAACATCATGCGGTAAGGCAGCAGGGAAGACAGAAGTTCCTGCTGCGTTGCTGCTGTTCTTTAGAGTGCAGTAAGTCACACTGAGGCCAGAGGAGCGGGAATATTTCAGTCTTGCCCTGGAATGGCTATGTGTATGATTCCTTGCAACCCTCTTCCCTCTCAAGGCCCTGACTATCCTGGAGGGAGGAGTTGGGAGCAGAGAGTCGTGGCATCCTGGTGTGTGAGAGACAAAACGCCATGGGCGTCCTCCATTTGAGGGCAACCCATTTGGCACGTCTCTCCCCCAGAGCTAAGAGCCAACCATTCATCCTGCTCAGCAAGTCAAACCAGTTTAAGGCATAACGAATCCAGCGGGGCCCACAATCGGGGCCAGTTGTGTGTGTGCGCGCATGAACACATGTAGCTGAGTAGAAGTAATGAACTCACTGTTCCTGTGCTCTCATGCAAGGCAATCTCCCCCTCCCACCACCACATCCCAGCCAGGGGCCTTTGTGTTAAACTGGAACCCCGGAGCAAAGGTGTCGGTCACTCTTCTTCCCCCCCCCCAATCCTGCCCCCTGGGGGAGTTTCCACAAGACTATGAGCTGAAGCGACACGAACTTCTGTTGTCACAAGCTTCTGTGGTAGTGCCTTTCGAAACGTGGGATGGTGGCAGTTGTTGTGTATGAGTACAAGTGATTTAAGAACAACTGTGTTCCCACATCGCCATTTGACAGAACAGCATTGGCACATAAGGGGCCCCTGCCCTGTGGACCTTACAATGGGATAGGGGCAATAGAGGGGTGGGAAAGGGGGCATCAAAGGTAGGGGGTGGTAGTGTGTGCAAAACTTCCATGGATTTTATGAGGCCCCTTAGAAATAAATATCGCAAAAAATTAACAAAAGTTTAAGCAATATGCAAACCTTTAGAAACTTTTAAAATGATACCATAAAACCCAGTAATCATGTCTATGTATCTATGTGCCTTCAAATCGCCTATCGACTTATGGTGACCCCATGAATTTCATGGGTTTTCTTAGGGGAGGAATCCTCAGAGGTGTTTTTGCCAGTTCCTTTAAAATATAGTCTATAGCATATGTATTCCTTGACAGCCCTTTTGGGCTTGGGGAAGGTTCTTCTTTTTGGACTGCCACTCCCAGAATTCCCCAGCCAGTAGCTGGAGGATTCTGGGAGTGACAGTCCGAAAAGGCACCTTTCCTCATGCTCTGGACATTCAGACAGGATCTGGTGGCTTTAGAGTATTTAGTCCCTGTGTGCGTGTATGCGCCTTCAGGTTGCCTGTCGACTTATAGTGAATCCATGAATTCCATAGGGTTTTCTTAGGCGAGGAATACTCATAGGTGGTTTTGCCAGTTCCTTCCTTTGACATAGAGCCTACGGCACGTGGTATTTGTTGGCAGTCTCCCATCCAAGTACTAACCAGGGCTGACCCTACTTAACATCCAAGATCAGAAGGATCTGGTGCCTTTAGGGTGTTTAAGCTAGCCTCCAGCAACAATACTAAATATCTTATATTGAACCCAGTACACATACATCCTCCCAAAGTTCCATGACCCCTGCAAAGGAAGACTTGCTTTTTTTGATAGAGTTACAAACTTGGTAGATGAAAAGAATGCTGTGGATGTACTGTATCTTGATTTCAATAAAGGCTTTGACAAGGTACCGCATGATATTCTTGCAAAAAAGTTAGTAACATGTAGCCTAGACAAAGCAACTGTTAGATGGGTTTGTAATTGACTGACCAGCCGAACCCAAAGGATAGTCACCAATGGCTCCTTTTCATCTTGGAGAGAAGTGAACAGTGGGGTGCCACAGGGTTCTGCCCTGGGCTCAGTGCCAGTCAACATCTTTATCAATGTCTTGTATGGGAGAATAGAGTTTGCTGATGACACCAAATTAGGAGGGACAGCTAATACCCTGGAGGACAGGATCAGAATTCAAAATGACCGTAACAGATTAGAAAGCTGGACCAAAACTACAAAATGAACTTCAACAGGGAGAAATGTAAGATACTACACTTGGGCAGTAAAAATGAAATGCACAGATACAGGACGGGTGACACCGGGCTTGATGGCAGTACCTGCAAAAGGGATCTAGGAGTCTTAGTGGACCACAAGCTGAACGTGAGTCAGCAGTGTGATGCAGCAGCCAAAAAAGCCAATGCGATTCTCGGCTGCATCAATAGGAGTACAGTTGCCTCTCCACATTCGCGAACTTAGCATTCACGGTTTTGAATATTCACGGGTTTTGGGAGGGCCCCCCGCCCTCCCAAAAGCAGCGATACGGGGCCTCTGGCGGCCCCATGAAGGCCTGGGGAGGGAGGGGGAGGGCCGGGGAGGCGATCATGGGGCCTCCGGAAACGCTCCGGAAGCCCCATGAAGGCCTGGTCTCTTCCAACTTTGTGATTCTATGATTCTATCTGTTGACAATTTTTTGTATGTGTGTTATCACATGTCTCTACATATGGTAAAAAGTCCCCATTTGTTGTTCATCTTTCCAATATAGATATTGTTGAATTGCAGCTCCCAGCATTCCTCACTGAATGCTGGCTCAGGCTGCTGGAACTTGGAGTCCTACAACATCTTGTAGGGCTGCATGATTCCCATCCTAACTATATATCTGAAGGGCTGCATGATTCCCACCCTAACTATACAGGTGCATGGCTTCTTTAACCCAGTTGTGGGAAGCTCCAGGCCCTCCAGACATATTCAACTTTAGCTCCCAGAAGCCAGCATGTCCAATACGAGGGGATTCTGAGATTTGTAGTCCAAAATGTCTGAAGGATCAATTGTTCCAACCCCCTGCTTTAACACATAGGAGAAAGAACTTCTCCAGGAACGTGTCCAGAGGAGGACGACCAGGATGGTGGGAGGTCTAGAAGCCATGCCCTATGAGGAGTGGCTTAGGGAACTGGACATGTTTAGTCAGGAGAAGGTAGAGAGGGAACATGATAGCCATGTTTAAATTTTTGAAGAGATGTCATACTGTGGATGGGGCAAGTTTTTTTTCTGCTGCTCCAGAGACTAGGACTTGGAGCAATGGGTTCAAACTACAGGAAAAGAGATTCCACCTAAACATTAGGAAGAACTTCCTGACAGTCAGAGCTGTTTGGCTGCTGCGTCGTAGTGTGGTGGAGTCTCCTTCTTTGGAGGTTTTTAAACAGAGGCTGGATGGCCATCTGTTGGGAATGCTTTGATTGCGTATTCCTGCCTGGCAGGGGGTCAGGCTAGATAGCCCTTGTGGTCTCTTCCAACTCTATGATTCTATGAACTTCTCTTAACCATCTGGCTAGAAGCAGATCCTACAGGAATTAGGGTATTTGTTTATTTATGTATTTATACCCCGCTCTTCAGCTACAAGACTATCAGAGTGGCTTAAAAATTGTTTTAAGCTATAGCAATTTACACATCTACACTGCATTAAGCAGTTTGTAATGTGTGTTAACTAATTACCCCCACAAGCCGGGTACTCATTTTACCGACCTACGAAAGGATGGAAGGCTGAGTGAACCTTGGAGCCCTCTGGAATCGAACTTGCAATGTGGTGACTTCCAGTACTGGCATTTAACCACTGTGCCACCAGGGCTCCCCTTTTTGGACCACAACTCCCACAATCTCTCAGATAACATGGTTGTCAGCCACGCTGTTTGGGGAATTCTGTGAGTTGTAGTCTCGCACTATCCACAATGCTGCAGCCTTATTTGAGAACTCATGCCGAACAAGTCTTGAAGAGAAACGGCAACGCAGAAAGAATCACAACCCGGAAACATCACCCAAGGAGACCTTCTGCTGTGCTTTCTGCAACCGGACTTGTTTATCTCAGATTGGCCTTTTTAGTCATCAGTGCGCTTGCAGAAAGCGCGGGATGAGTCCTTCCTGAATAGTTTGCGAAGAAAAGCCAGAGAGAGAGTCTCTCTTTCAAGCTGGGGCAAGAAGCCACCTTTTGTAGCCTGGCTGCAGCCACTGTGTCTCAGCTTACAAATGGGAAGTAGATTTTTTCCATCTCCAAACTCCCCAGCAACCGTTTGCCTAGGCAGATTCCTGTATTCCATGACTCATGCTCCACAATAGAATTGGCATTTTCCTCCCTGCCACCTCCCAAATATCAAGCCACAGTTGCAGCCCTGGGCACCAGCCCCACCTCAGTGGATGCAGAATATCTGAGATTTGATTGCTGCTATCTCCAGTTCAAATCATTTCAAATGATGGGAAAGTCCTCTGCCTGAGATAACAAGAGTGGTGCTGCCCATCTGATAATGGGCTGTAGCGACCAAAGGTCTGACACTGTGCTAAGGCACTTTCATGCATCCAGCTGCAGGTATTAGCTATGGGCATGCCCTCTTTCCATTTTCAATGGAGCCTTGGCATTAAAAGCATACCCTCCGACTATCCCAGATTTGGCAAGGACTACCCTGATTAATCTTCTGTCATCCCACTTTTTCATCTGTTTTTAAAACATCCCTGTTTCTCTCTCTTTCCTCATCTCCCTTTCACTCTTTGCCCTCAGCTTACCTCAGGCTGCTGCCACACTGCAGAAATAATGCAGTTTGACACCGCTTTAACTATCATGGCTCCATCCTATAGAATCCTGGGATTTGTAGTTTCTTGGGGGCACCAGAGCTTTCTGACAGAGAAAGCTAAATATCCCCACAAAAGTACAAATTCTAGAGTTCTACAGTATTGAATCATAGAATCCTAAAGAGACCACAAGGGCCATCTAGTCCACCCCCTACCACGCAGGAACACACAATCAAAGCATTCCCGACAGACGGCCATCCAGCCTCTGTTTAAAAACCTCCAAAGATGGAGACTCCACCACACTCTGAGGCAGTGTGTCCCACTGCCGAACAGCTCTTACCATCAGGAAGTTCTTCCTAATGTTTAGGTGGAAGCTCTTTTCCTGTAGTTTGAACCCATTGCTCCATGTCCAGGGGGTCAGTTACATGGCAAAATAAATCCACTAAGAATTCTCAAAGAGTCCTAATAGTTCTCACGTCTTTCGGATCAAAGTCGCTGTATTATGAAGCAGGGGTTTAAAAAAACCCGTAAGTCGCATGGTATCAGCTTTCACTATACTCCCCGACGTTTTTGATAAAGTTCGTGAAAATGCGCACAATAGGTGGTGTGAACCACCAATTCAGAAAAGGCTTTGGGAATTACCAACAATCTTCCCAAAAAAGTCACAGCAGAGCTGAGCCATGATTGGTTGGACTGACTTCAGAGGGGGTGGACTTGTAAGAGATGCGTATACTGGGATCCACCATTTTTGCCATGCGAGGAGCCTCAAAGTGAAAAGAGCCAGCCTGCTGCCAGGGTGGCCCTGCGGTTCTGTCATGCCCCATGAACCTGATGAGGCTGTAGAATCAGAGAAGGAGGAGGACATGGCAGAGAACAGCCCTAGGGACCTTGGCACAGGTTTATCTACACCTGTGCCAGCAGGGAACGCTGCCAACCTAGAGGCTCGAGCAGAGGAAGAGCCTGGTCCAAGTGGGTTGGCATCAGTCCCAGCAGAGAGTCCTGCCCATTCAGATAAGGACGAAGAAGAGGAGAGGGACTTACCTCCACCATTGTATACCCAGCAGTGAGCTCAAAAGGAGGCTCAAAGGAGGTCTCTGAGAACTTATGAGAAGAACTGGCTCATTAAGAAGCACCTGGCAAAGCCTTAATTGCTTTATATAGGCTGGAAGAGGCAATGGAGGCTTTGTCCATTGCCTCAACTAATCTCCCTGGAGAAAACTTCCTGCTGAATTGGGTGCCTGAATCCTTGCTGCCTTGACTCGTGCCTTGACCTTGGACTGTTCCTGACCACTCTGTTGCCTGATCCTGCTGACCCACAGACCAACCTCTAGACAATGCTGCCTTCTGTAAGCCTTGAACGTTGGACTGTATTCTGGACTCTTCTCTGTGTGCCTTCTTGCCTGTATTGCTGCTTCTCCAAGAAACAGAAACTTGCTTGTTCTGAACTTTATCTGGCTCTCCCTAATTAACTATCACTGGGGCTTGGCTGCTTTCCCAGACCTTGTTTATCATGCTGGCATTTTGAGCTGCTTTTCTGGACAGGTTCAGAGCTCCACCAGAGGCTCCAGTGGCTGGGAGTCTGAGCGCCATGTCCAGAACTCAGAGCCGGTGGTTGTGCAATGGGCTAAATGGCTGGGAAACCCCCCTCCCATTCTCAAACTGAGCTCCTCAGCCGGAAAGTGTGTCCTCCTTGCCACCTCCTGCCCGGCTGCTCTCAGCCCTTGGAAGCTCCGGCCCCTGGGGTTCCCAGAGCCAGAGGCTCACTGGAGGCCTGCAGAAGGCCATTTGTCAGCCGTAGCAGTCCGTAACGCCCTGCACCCCCGCAAACAGGAACGGAGCAGGGGCAGGGCTGTACGGGCTGCAGTGACGGAGATATGGTTCTCTGGGACTGTGACAGTCCCAGAGGCCCATATCTCCACCCCTGCAGCTGGCAATCGGAGACTGGACAGGCACAGGACAGCAGAGAGATTGCCCTTCATGACAGTCAGTCATGGAGGGCCATCTGTCAGCCACAGCAGCCCATACCACCCCTGCGCTCTGGAGGTCACGCCCCCACCTTTGTCTGTTTGAACTACAAAGCTGGATCACAGAATTTTGCCCTAAATCATGTAAACTATGCGGCACTGGTGCGAAAGGAAGGTAAGCTGGAATTTTGCACACTTAATTCTGCCATGTAACTGACCCCCTCATCTCTGGAGCAGCAGGAAACAAGCTTGCTCCATCCTCAGTATGACATCCCTTCAAATATTTAAACATGGCTATCATGTCACATATCAATCTTCTCTTCTCCAGGCTAAACATGCCCAGCTCCCTAAGTTGCTCCTTAGGGCATGGCTTCCAGACCTCCTGCCATCCTGGTCCCCCTCCTCTGGACACGTTCCAGCTTGTCCATATCCTTCTTGAATTGTGGTGCCCAGAACGGGACACAGTATTCCAGGTGAGGTCTGACCAAAGCAGAATAGAGTGGCACTATTACTTCCTTTGATCCAGACACTATACTCCTATTAATGCAGCCTAGAATCACAGTGGCTTTTTTAGCTGCTTTTTTTTTTTTTTTGAGCCAGGGCAGTTAAAGTTGTGTCAAACTGCATTATTACTGTAGTGTAACAGCAGCTTTAGTTGCAAACTGGTTCAAAGTACAAAAGTAGTTTGCACTGAAAGAACTCAGCAGAGTGGGGGAGGAGAAGAGGGACTGGAATCTTTTCCCTTCCCAGTGGGCTCAGGCAAAAGCAAACTGCTGCAGCCTCTCTCAGCTTGTGTGTTCTTCCTCATTTATAACTTTTGCCATCTTGACAATAGTCTGATGGTGCTTGGTCATATGTGTCCTAGTTTTCATCTCGGAAAAGTTGGAGGGTATGTAAAAACATGTTTGGAGGCTGAGCTCTAAGTATTAACTGCACCATTGAGCAGCCCAAACTCACAACTTGATTCTCTGTCTTTGTGAACCTTGGAAAATTTATTTACTCACCCAAAAACTCCTAGAAAAACTACTCAAAGCCCAGCCACTGATCATAGGAGTGACAGGATTGTAGGAGTTGTCATCCAAAAGAGTAATAGATTTTCCTTGGTTTTTTTTCCAGGCTGTGAGGCCATGTTCTAGAAGAGTTTACGTCTGATGTTTTGCCTGCATCTGTGGCTGGCATCTTCAGAGAATGGTTGGGTAGGAGTGTGTGTGGGGTTTATATACTGTGAACCCCTGTTGGGGAGGATATGTACATTTGTGTATTTCATAGAATCATAGAATTGCATAGAATTGCAGAGTTGGAAGAGACCACGAGGGCCATCCAGTCCAACCCCCCTGCCACGCAGGAAATCACAATCAAAGCATCCCCGACAAATGGCCATCCAGCCTCTGTTTAAAGACCTCCAAGGAAGGAGACCCCACCACGCTCCGAGGGAGTGTGTTCCACTGCCGAACAGCTCTTACTGTCAAAAAGTTCCTCCTCATGTTGAGGTGGAATCTCTGTTCCTGGAGCTTGCACCCATTGCTCCATGTTCCAGTCTCTGGAGCAGCAGAAAACAAGCCTGCTCCATCCTCAGCGTGACATCCCTTCAAATACTTAAACAGGGCTATCATATCGCCTCTAAACCGTCTTTTTTCCAGGCAAACATACCCAGCTCCCTAAGTCTCTCCTCATAAGGCATTGTTTCCAGACCTTTCACCATTTTAGTTGCCCTTCTCTGGACACGCTCCAATTTGTCAATATCCTTTCTGAATTGTGGTGCCCAGAACTGGAATGGCTAGTTTCTGGGTGGAGATATGCAAGGAGGATTAGTGTCTGGTTGGCTAATGGTTGGTTAATGGCCCATTATCTGCCGGAAATCTCCCTGTCCCTGGGTGGAATTCATTTGCAACTGGTGAGTTCTGATTTTAGTGTTTTTCAGGACTGGGAGGCAGATTTTGCTTACTTTTAGGATTTCTTCTTTCCTGTTGAAGTTGTCCAGGTGTTTGTGGATTTCAATAGTTTCTCTGTGCATTCTGATATGGTACTTGTTGGCCTGGTCCAGAATTTTGGTGCCAACTATTTCGATCTCTTCATTGTCTACTTTGAAGTTATGTAAATAATCTGTGATCATTATTTTTGGATTTTTTTTAAAATATTCAGTTGTAAATTCAGCTTTTCCACTTTCTTCTTTGACTTTTTTCAGTAATCATTCCAAGTCTTTGCTATTTTCTTCTAGTAGAATGGTGTTATCTACATATACTAAATTGCCAATGTTCCATCCTCCAATTTTCAAGCCTCCTTTCTCTGAGTCTAAGCCTGCTTTATGTATGATATGTACAAGATAGGGTGATAAAAATGAAGCCTTGCCTGACCCCCTTGCCAATTGGAAACCACCTGTTTCTCTGTATTCTGTCCTGATGGTGGCCTCTTGTCCTGACTACAGGTTATGCATCATGACAGTCAAATGTTATGTCACACCCATTTCTTTAAGAGCAATCCATATTTATTCATGATCTACACAATTAAAGGCTTTGCTATAATCTAGAAAAGGCAGGCTGATTTTCTTCTGAAATTCTTTGTCGTACAATTTTGAGCCTCACTTGGTTTGCATGTGAAATTAATGGAATGATCCTGTGGTTACTGCAATCCCTGGTGTCCCCTTTCTTGGGGATTGGAATGGAATGTTTCCAATCTGTGGGCCATTGTTTTGTTTTCCATATTAGTTGACAGATTTTAGTTAGAACTAGAGTACAGTTGTGTGAAAAAGAAAGTACACCCTCTTTGAATTTTATGGTTTTACATACTGTATAAGGATATACAGTAATAAGAATAATCTGTTCCTTAGCAGGTCTTAAAATTAGGTAAATACAACCTCAGATGAACAACAACACATGCCATGGTGTGATATGTTTTGGTTTAAATTTCCCTTTGATTTCTTGGATCTTATGGAATAGGTCTCTTGTTCTTCCTTTTTTGTTGTCATCATTCAGGATTCTGACCCTATTTCTTTCACTTTTTACTTGTGCTTCTCGTCTGTTCTTACTGCTTGAAGAGTTTAATCTGTCATCCATTCAGGCTTCTCTTTCTTTTTGGCTACAGAGAATGTCTTTTTGCATTCCTCCCTGACAATGTTCCTGGTTTCAATCCAGAGTTCTTCTGGTTCCCAGTCAATTAGGTCTATTTTTCACATTATCTTTAAATTCTACATGGATGTTCTTCAGGTTGTATTTTGGCATGATGATTGGTTTAGTGTTCTTCTTTAGCTTACTCTCATTTTTGATATTAGCAGTTCATGGTCTTTGCCAAATCTGCTCTGGTCTTGTTTTTGCAGAGAGAATGGAGTTTCTCCACCTTCTGTTTCCAATTATGTAGTCTATTTGATTTCTATATTGGCCATCAGGTGATACCCATGTATACAGTCATTTCTTTGGTTACTTGAAGAAAGTGCTTGCGATGAAGAAATGCTTGACCTCACAAAATTTAATCAGTCACTTTCCTGCTTCATTTCTTGATTCTAGGCCAAATTTCCCCACAATCTTTGATTCTGCTCTGTTTCCTGCTTTTGCATTCCATTCACCCAACATTAAAACAAGAAGTCCTGTTTTGGTGTGAGATCAATTTCCTCCTGGACTCGAGCATAGAATATTTCAATTTCTTCTTCTTCTGTCTCAGTAGTTGGAGCATAAACTTAGATTATGGTTATACTGATGGGTTTTCCCTGAAGTTTTATCGCTATTATTTGGTCAGACTTTACATTATATCTTTTGGTTGCTTTTTGCTACATCTCTCCTCACTATTAATGCCACACCACTTCTTCTTAGATTATTATTTCCTGAGTAAAACACTATGTAATTATCTGACTCAAAATGTCCCATTCTGGTCTATATTAGCTTGCTCAACCCAAGTATTGCAATGTTTATTCATTCCATTTCTTGTTTTACGATGTCTGGCTTCCCCTAATTTATGCTCTAACATTTCATGTTCCTATAATATGTGTTATGCAGCTTCAGACTTTCCTTTCACCTCTGAGCACATCAACAGCTGAGCATCCTTTCAGCTTGAGGCCAGTTGCATCATTAGCTACAGCACTATTTGTATTTGTCCTTTGCTGTACCCTAGTAGCTTGTTGAGTGTCTTCATACCTGGGAGTTTCATCTTCTGGCACTATCTCTTGTTTCATTTTGAATTGTCCCATCATAGTGTTTTCATGGAAAAATATTGAGAAATATAAGATATTTAGTGGATCTTTCTGGCAGAGCATCTGATGCAGTAACCACCCCACCTAGGCTGTTTTGTCACCTCAGTGCACAATCACTACAATGAAAATCCAACATGGCAGTTTGGGGCACTTTCCTTGCCAGCAAGGTCCGCCCCCTGCACATGCCCGACCAATCAGCCAACCCTTCCACTCTTAGCGGGAATGTGCAGCAAAGCAAATTGGCTATTCCAATAAGCGGGAATGCATGTTTTTGCCCCCCTCCTGAATACAGCAGATTGATGTGGGATCTCGTTAAGACAAATCATGTCCTTCTCAAATTCTTTGAGGAGTATTTTTGCCATATAGAGAACCCCAGAGAGAGAGCAAGTGAGCAAGCAAGGAAGCACACACATGTGACCCCATTGAACAAAGGAATGCCACAACAATAAAGCTGGAAAAAGGAGTTAGGCAAGGATGCCCTCTTTCACCTCTACTTTTTATAATAGCATTAGAAACACTATGTGAAGCCATTAGAAAAGACAATAAAATAAGAGGTGTGAAAATTAAAAAGCAAACTTTCAAGTTATGTGCTTGTGCTTACGATATGGTGGTATTTTTAGAAGATCCATTAGACTCGTTAAATAATCTACAAGAAAAACTGAAGCATTTTGGTATGATGTCAGGAATTAATATCAATAAAGAAAAAACAATGATTCTAGCCAAAAACTTAGATAAAAAAGAGGAAGAGAAACTAATAAAGTTAACTAATTATAAAATAGAAAAGAGGATAAGATATTTGGGAATTATGACAACAAAAAATAACTTGGACCTATTAGATAACAATTACAAAAAGACTTGGAACGAAATAAAAAAGATATAGAAAGATGGAAGAAGCTAAGTTTATCTCTGTTGGGAAGGATATCAGCTATTAAGGTGACGGTCCTACCGAAAATGCTCTTTTTATTTCAAAACCTGCCCATACGAAACAACAACAAGATATTCAAAATATGGGGAAAAGAACTGTCAAATTTTATTTGGCAAGACAAAAGACCAAGAATAAGTTGGAAAGTGTTAACAGATGATAAGGATAGAGGGGGATTGGGGGTACCCAATTTGAGACTGTATTATCAGGCATGTGTCTTAGTATGGTTGCAAGAATGGTTTAAGCTTAATAATAGTAGGATAATACAAGGTACGGATTGTACCCATACTTATGGTATGAGAAGATAGACAAGGCTTTGGAAATCACGTTATTCAGAGAGCGATGTTAAAAACTTGGAAAGAAGTTAAAAAACATATATATACAAGCCTACCGACAAGGGTATCAACACAAGAAGCTTTTAGAAGGACAGAAATGACAGATTTGGATAGATGGTGGACATATAAAGATCTATTGAGCTTCCAGGAAGGATCAATCAGATTTAAAACCAGAACAGAATTGGAAGAAGGTAATAAGATTATTAATTGGTTTCAACATAGGCAATTACTGGAAAGATACAATATTGACAAAAATTTATATGGCATAACAAACAGACAGAGTTAGACAAAATGATAATTGAGAAAGAAGAAATAAAAATATCTGAGTTATAAAAATTGCTACTAAAATTAGACTTAGAACAGCTAGTGATAAAAGATTATATGATCAAATGGGCACAAAATGTGGGACATGATATCTATTTAGATGAATGGGAGAAATTATGGAAAAGTAACATGAGATTTACACTTTGTATGGAACTGAATGAAAATTGCTACAAAATGCTATTTCGATGGTACACAACCCCACAAAAACTAGCAAAAATGTATAAAGGGAACGTATCAAATTGCTGGAAATGTGAGGAGGTAAATGCTACTTTTTATCACATCTGCTGGTCTTGTAAAGGGGCAAAAAAAATTGGAACAACATTCACAATTTGATAAGAAAAATGTTGAAAATAGAATTTAGATTCAAACCTGAAACTTACTTACTGAACATTTTAGATAAAGATTTCCCAAAAGAATTTTAAAAAATCTTGTTGTACATGACCACCACAGTGAGAATTACTTATGCTAGACACTGGAAACAAAAAGAAATGCCAGATCCAGATGAGTGGATGAGAAAATTATTGGAAATAGCCCAGATGGAACAATGTACTTCTTGGATAAATAACAGATCAGTAACTAAATTTAAGCAGGAGTGGGAAAAATTACAGTTGTCCCTTCACATTCGCTGGGGTTTGGTTCCAGGACCCCCCGTGAATACCCAAATCCGCAAATACTCAAGTCCCATTATATGCAATGGTATAGCAAAATGGTGTCCCTTATATAAGATGGCAAAATCAAGGTTTGCTATTAGGATTATTATTTTTTTAAGAATATTTTCAAGCCGTGAATACTCAAATCCGTGAATGTCAAATCCGTGAATGTGGAGGGACAACTGTAATTGATTTTTGGAAAGTAGAATGGTGTAAATACGCAATCACTTGGTTATCCGATTAATTATTAACTGTTAAAAAGGTATATAAACACAACGCGAAATTAATAGATAAAATAGATTACATAGAGATAGTGAAATACGTTTTTGCTATAAGGTTATGAGAAAAATTATCAGGACGTAAATCGATGGAAGGTCTCATAACCACAGTATAGTGTGTGGTAACAAAATATGGGTTAAAGAATATTAAAAAAAATGATAATTTAAGATTGAAGGAATATGGGGTTACATTTAAGAAAGGTCTCTAAGGAGGATAAGATGCAAGTTCGAAACCTCATGTAAGGAAGTATGGGTTTTTTTTCCCTTTTTTGTCTGTTTCTGTTTTGTTTGTTTGCTTGTGTTGTATACCAGTATTGTTTGTACTGTAATTGTAATTGCAATTGTGTAGTATTGTCTTTGAATGTTATAGTATGTCTTTGCCGGTATTATACATTTGTTTTATCAAATTTTATTAAATTTTATAAATAAAATAATTTAAAAAAAAGAACAAAGGAATGCTGGTATGGTCCAGGAAGAGGGTGGGTGTGAACAAACAGAAAATTGCCCTAAAATCCTTTCCTTAACACCTAGAGAGTTTAACTAGCAGTGAGTATGCATCAAAGGTTGCTAAACTCCAACTTCTCAATTGTGCATCCACCACTGAAGTCCCATCTTGACTCGCAGGTTCTCGAAGCAGTCTCTTGGTAAAGGCTTGGTCAAGATATTAGCTGTCATTTCATTCGTTGGACAGTCGACCATCTTGATTACAGTTGTCCCTTCACATTTGCTGGGGTTTGGTTCCAGGACCCCCCCCCCGTGAATACCCAAATCCGTGAATACTCAAGTCCCATTATATGCCTCTCTCTCTCTGGCTTTTCTTCACAAACAAAGATTCAGGAAGGACTCATCCCGCGCTTTCTGCAAGCGTGCTGATGACTAAAAAGGCCAATCCGAGATAAAGAAGTCCGGTTGCAAAAAGCACAGCAGAAGGTCTCCTTGGGTGTTTTCGGGTTGTGATTCTTTCTGCGTTGTCGTTTCTCTTCATAGCAAGCTAATTCAAGCATGGGAATCCAGCTCCAGACTATGCATCAAAACCAATTAAAATAATATCAAGTCAATCCTGAGATAGATAAATAAATAAATAGGATCATACACAAACATGCAGTAATTTTAATAAAGAATTAAAAATTTAGGAGACAGCCTAGAAAATGTTTGCCCATTGGTCTTTATCTACTCTATTACTAAATCCAGAGAGATTCTTGGGGACCTTGATGGGTTTGATGAAGGGGAGAAATAGAGCTCAGTGTCACTTAAATTTTGATAAATCCATGAATCCATGAAATGATGCCTTATGAGGAGAGACTTAGGGAGCTGGGTATGTTTAGCCTGGAAAAAGAGACGGTTAGGAGGCGATATGATAGCCCTGTTTAAGTATTTGAAGGGGTGTAATGTTGAGGATGGAACAGGCTTGTTTTCTGCTGTTCCAGAGATTGGAACACAGAGCAGTGGAAGCAAGCTCCAGGAACAGCGATTCCACCTCAACATTAGGAGGAACTTTTTGACAGTAAGAGCTGAACGAGACCTGGCTGAACGAGACTACGTGCGAAAGGGATCTAGGAGTCCTAGTAGACCACAAGTTGAACATGAGTCAACAATGTGATGCGGCAGCTAAAAAGGCCAATGCGATTTTGGGCTGTATCAATAGAAGTATAGTGTCTAGATCAAAGGAAGTCATAGTGTCACTCTATTCTGCCTTGGTCAGACCTCACCTAGAATACTGTGTCCAGTTCTGGGCACCACAATTCAAAAAGGATATTGACAAATTGAAGCGTGTCCAGAGAAAGGCAACAAAAATGGTGAAAGGTCTGGAAACGATGCCTTATGAGGAGAGACTTAGGGACCTGGGTATGTTTAGCCTGGAAAAAAGACAGTTAAGAGGCGATATGATAGCCCTGTTTAAGTATTTGAAGGGATGTCATGCTGAGGATGGAGCAGGCTTGTTTTCTGCTGCTCCAGAGACTAGAACACGGAGCAATGGATGCAAGCTCCAGGAACAGAGATTCCACCTCAACATTAGGAGGAACTTTTTGACAGTCAGAGCTGTTCGGCAGTGGAACACACTCCCTCGGAGTGTGGTGGGGTCTCCTTCCTTGGAGGTCTTTAAACAGAGGCTGGATTGCCATCTGTCGGGGATGCTTTGATCAAGATTTCCTGCGTGGCAGGGGGTTGGACTGGATGGCCCTCGTGGTCTCTTCCAACTCTACAATTCTATGATTCTATGAAGAGCTGTTTGGCAGTGGAACACACTCCCTTGGAGAGTGGTGGGGTCTCCTTCCTTGGAAGTCTTTAAACAGAGGCTGGATGGACATCTGACAGGGATGCTTTGATCGTGATTTCCTGTGTGGCAGGGGGTTGGACTGGATGGCCCTCGTGGTCTCTTCCAAGTCTGCAATTCTATGATTCTGTGAATGCCAAATCCATGAGTATGGAGGGACAACTGTATTTCTTTCTCTATCAGTTCATGCACTTCGCCATATCTTGTTCCAGTGCTCTTACTGTGTGGCATCATCTTCTCTGTTTGAGAAAAACTAATGCAGCTCTGGTTGTCTTCCATGACTTGAATTGGTTTCTGTTCATTTATTCCAAAGTCTGTCAATAGCTGATCAAGCCATAGCAGTTCTCCACATGCCTCTGATGGAGTGGCATGTATTCTATATTCTGATGTATTCTGGAGTATTCTGATAGAGTGGAAGACAGAGATTCTACTTCTTGTTTGTGACTGGCCCAAGAAATAGGTCCATTCCCACACAAAAATAGGAAACCACTGCTAGAATAATACTGTACATTATCTCCAACCCAATCTGCATCCTCATTTAGTGGGTTTCTTCTATCTAGACACCTTTTTTATCCCAGTCTCATTCTTCTTTGTGGATGCACTTACCTTCTGCTCAAAATCCCTACAGCAGAAAAAATATCAGGTCTTGTATTAGTAGATAAATACAGATGTTTTCCTATTGTTTAGCCTGGAAAAGAGGAAGTTAAGAGGTAATATGATGGCCTTGTTTAAATATTTAAAAGCATGTCATATTGAAGATGGAGCAAGCTTGTTTTCTGCTGCTCCAAAGACTAGGACATGGAGCAATAGACTCAAACTACAGGAAAAGAGATTCCACCTAAACATTAGGATGAACTTCCTGACTGTAAGAGCTGTTTGGCAATGGAATGCGCTGCCTTGGAGTGTGGTGGATAATCTGCAGTGGGGCAAATTCTGTCATTACCTGTGGTAGACTGTTATAGCAGCTCTCAGAGATTTTTCGATGATAGAATGTGCTGGTAGCCACAGTGTCTGCTAGCCCCCCCCCACACACACTGGCTGCAGTGTTGTGCAGGGTTCCTGTCTGCTGTCTGCCCATTGCAGGCAGGTGCAGTAAGACCTCTTGTTCCCTGCCACTGGGGAGACCATGTGGCTGGGCAGGCATCCAGCTCTGTGCGTGTGCATGAAGTGCTCTTTTGCAGATGCTGTCTGGCTAACCGATTCCAGCTTGTCCTTCCTCCAAGCCAGTCACCTTGGGGTTGCTTGCACGAGACCCACTTCTGGAGGGAGAGACCAGCCGGCATAGCAAAGATGAAGCAAGCAGGGCTCCATTCTTGAACGCCTGAGTTTGGAAACGTTGCCTTTTTGGACAACTCTCAAAGCTCCTATGCTTGCTGGGGGATTCTGGGAGTTGTTGTCCAAAAATAACTTTCTCACCATCCACAGATGGCAGTTGGAGGAAAGGCACAGAAATGATGGGCTGGGAGGCAGGTTTGCCTCTGAAGACTTTCTGAAAGACCCACTTCAGGTTCAAACAGGATCAAAACACTAATATACACTGCTATGTAGGAGTGCAGTTCTTAATGCAGCTATACAGTTAATGAAATACAGTAGATGTGTTTCCTGGGCATTACTTTTTTAACCAAAAATTTGATGCCAGGAAGAACATGGTAAGAAGAGGGTTAGGTCCCTACACCACAAAAAAGAACAGTAGGCCAACATGTTTTATTCAGAACTAACAATATGCACATTTCTGAAATGAAACATCCAGGCCAGCTCAGTCTTGCAGAAAGAAAACACACATATACACATTCTGAACATCCTGGAGACAGCTTGAAGGGGTATTCCATGATAGATAAATGTGTGCATGTAGCAGTCAATTAGAGATCCTGTCTTAAGGAGGCAAGACACCAATGGCTTTAGAGAAACAAACTAAGGCTTTATTGTAGGAATTCCATTCTAAAACAGGAAAGTTACTCAGGGTGCTATCCTAAGCTAGCAGAACTGAGAGAGTTCTGAGGAGGAGAAGAGGTGGAAACATCCCCAAGAGCTCCTCTATATGAGGAAATAAAATATGGATTGATGCACACCAACGCCAGTTTGCAGCAGCTTTCATTTGTCTCCTTTGGCAAGATCACAGGCATGCGAAGCTATCTGCATTTGTTGTTCAAATGGGCATGCCTGCAAATCAAGATGGCAGGTGTGAGTGAATTACTTGCATTTTCATTCCCACCAGTTGCCGCCATCAAACAGTATTTTTTTATAAAAAAGCAAATTCAAGGTGCAGGGGTGTGATCTTCCACTTAAATGAAGCGGGGGGGGGAGGCTGTTTCATTGCCTCAGTGCACGACTGCTACGTCGAAATCCAATATGGTGGTTCTGGGCACTGCCTTGCCGGCAAGCTGCACCCCCTGCACACATCTAACCAATCAGCTGTCCACGCTGAGAATGTGCAGCAATGCGAATCAGTTGTCCTAACGAGTGATAATGCACATTCCCACACAACTTCCGTGAGTAAAATATGGGGCGGCTGCCTTCAATCATACACGGAAGTGACATGAATGATTCCGCGAGAGGGACGGCATCATCCAAAATGGACCCCCTGCCACACAGCACCTTGACAGTAAGAGGGTAGCACCAGGGGCTCAGTCTGACCAGAGAATTAATTGCTGAAAATAGCACATTACCTCACTGTCACAGCAGTGTTCATTTGTTCCCACGATTCATTTGCAAGATCACTGGCATGGAAAGCTATCTGAGTTTGATGTTCACATGGAGCATGCTCACGAGAAAAGATGGTGACTGCAAGTGAATTACCTGCACTATTATTCCACAAAAGCTCCCTCCATTCCCCCATTATTTTTTTGCCTTGTTAAACGAGAGATGCAGAAGAGCAATCTTTTGCTTTAAAAACATTTTTTCTCTTCTGCTCGAAAACAGCACACAATCGCTTCCGCAGGAAAAAAAACAATGGTGGCTCTGGCTGCTTTGTTGCTTGCAAGCTCGTCCCTGCACAGGTCCAACCAATCATGTTTTGACTTCCTGGATGTGCCCCAAATTGGTTGTTCAAACAGGCTGTTGTGTGCATTTTCACATATTTTTTAAAAAAGATCACGAGAAGCAGCAAAAGCTGTAATTGCAAGCTGTTTGGAGTTTTCAGCCCCCCTCCTTCTGAATATGGTGAATCCCAGCAGGAGCTCATCTGGACAAAATGTATTCTGCCTGCATGCCTTGAGGATTTTTTTCATTGTCTAAACAATTCCCAGGTCTAATGCCTTACAGGACGGTAGATTTTGATTAAATATTAGAAGGAACGTAAAGATGGTAAGAGCAGTTCAGCAATTGGATATCTTTAAAAAGAGGCTGGACAGCCACCTGCTGAGGATGCTTTAGCTCAGTGGCTCTTAACCTTTTGTTTACCAGGGACCCCTTTTAAATATATTTTGTTGCTGCAGACCCCCAATACTTAACTCAAGATTTAAAACAACAACAACACAATTACACCATCCATTAAACCTTCCCTCAGAGGCACTGGAGGGGGAGGGAAGACTTTTCTTCTCCTGCTTTGTTCTGCAATTTTGTGGCTGGAGTGGATTGAATGGCAATGTGCAGGCCAAGCCAGCCAGCCATCCTTCACCTTGGCTCCTGGCTACTCCACTGCAGGCAGGTAGGCAGAGCAGCCTTCAAGCCTTTATAGACCCCCTGTGAGGACATTGCAGCCCCCCTGGTGTCCCTGGACTACAGGTTAATAACCATTGCTCTAGCTGGAGTTCCTGCATTGAACGGGTGAGGGTTGAGCCTGATGGCTCATGGGGTCCCTTCCTACTCTATGATTCTATGGAGATGATCAGACACCTTAAAGGTGTCGTTACATGAATGGCAGGAGATTGCAAAAGGGCTCCCCTTTCAGACGACGTTGTTCCCCTATTGTTATGCGCCCGTTCTGCTGCCGTTCTGCTGACGCTGCTTTTTATTGATGGGAGAAGCCATCAATAGACCCACCATTCCATTTCTGTCACAGATGTTCCTGCATGCAACAAAGTGCCCCATTTCGTTGGCGAGATCCCAGCGTCAATGGGAGGTCCCTGCCAGAACACTTCCAGGTGAGATTGGGACATCCAGGTAAGTGACACACTTTTTATGACCCTCCCCAGTTTACTTCTACCTTTTAAAGTGTGTTTTGTGCTTGCTGTCATTTTGTGTGTGTGTGTGTGTTCTTTTTATTTTTATTTTTGAATCTCCTGCGTTCACATCTTCTCGTGAAAATTTGCGGAATTTCGATCCAGGAAGTGAATGGAACTCTGTTAGAGCTCCGTTCATTCCTGGGCTGCCAGAATGACAGGAGAGGAGGTAAGTGCAGTGGAGAGGGCGATTGTGGCAGGTCAGGGACAGGACAGGGGTGGGAGTGGAGATTCTGGGACAGGGATGCTTTTTTCATTCCTGTCTGATAATCTCCTCTGATTCTATGAGTAACAAGGAACTGATTACTTAAAACAAACAAACAAAAAACTAATGTAGTTGTCCCTTCGTATCCACAGATTTGGTATCCACGGATTTAAATATTCACAGCTTGAAAATATTCTTAAATAAATAATAATCCAAAAAGCAAACCTTGATTTTGCCATTTTATAGAAGGGACACCATTTTGCTATGCCACTGCGTATAATGGGAATTGAGTAGTCATGGATGTTGGTATCTACTGAGGGTCCTGGAACCAAACCCCAGTGAATATGAAAAGACAACTATACTAACATATTAGGTTTTGCAGGAACTACTGGGAAGACTTAATTATTCCATCCCTCTGTTTCTGAGCTCTGCTAGCAAATTATGATGGTTCAATTGATTTGTTTTAAATGAAGCTAATGTGTTGAAAGATCTATCCATATTTACTCAAGATGTATTTGGGAAAGCTATATGTTATCCTTCAGGACAAAACTCTCCAAGGCTTACATATGTAATTAAAACATACATACAAACATAATTAGAACAATATAAAATAAATATCTAAAACCCATAGACCAAATCCATTTAGTAAACTAAAAATAGTATAAAATAGGCTGAAACAAATGAATTTTAAAGATCCATTTGAAAATTGGATAATAAAGGGTCGAAATATATGTTGAGGGCAAAACATATTCCCTACAAATTGTCATAGTGCGCACTGGGAACCTCTTTAAAAGGTCCAGGCAGCATAAAATGGTAATAGAGTAAAGGCAAAGACACAGGCTTAGGTCTAAAATCTTCTTGTTCTTTACTTGAACATAATAAAGACTATTTACAATATATTACAGCATCCACAGAAGAAAAGCCATCTTCACATTTCAAGATTCAAAACAGAACTGCTTAGCTTAAACTCAGCTCTGCTCTGAGCCCAGCAAATATTGATACCTTTGTCCAGTAGCTCTTGCAAATTGCTGCAGCTCAACAATGCAGATCTGTGCAGACTGTTTGCTATATCCCAGCTCTTCACAGAATAAATCTACTGCATTTCCCAATATCCTGACACAAATAACCTGTTTTCTAACTCACAAAAGATGTTCCTCAGAAATACATAATTCAGCAAGAAGATGCGCAGATTAACCCTGTGTTTCGTTCCCAGTGACCAATTGCAGAGCAAAAATTGCTAAATGCAAGTACGTGAGGAAAAGCATGTGTCATGGCAAACAAACATTCCCCATCATTTGAGGGAGCACATCTGTGGTCCTCCGAGGTCACAACGAGGCCCACAGCATGTGATCAATGATGGGCCCTTCGTTTCTGGCCCCAAGGAACATGCTGCACATCAGCAGCGGTGCTGGCACTGGGCGATACAACAGGACGCATGTGAGGACAGCTGCCTGTTCTCAGTGCGGAGTGCTCTGGTAATGGGGGGGGGATCTGGGGCTCCTCCTGAGCCAGAATACTCTGGGCTGCCCCTGGGTTATTTCAGCTGGTGTAGATGAGCCCTAAGGCAAGGCTGTCTTCCTCAAATTGGCAGCCTAGTCTAAGCAAATAAAAAATGCCCCTATGCAACATCTTTGCTTCCATAGCAAGCCTTGGAAGCATGATTTTGTACTCTAAAATCTGGTCCACCTTATGGCCCTTGGTATGTGTTTCAAGTCTCTATCTTGCCCCCCAGAGTCTTTAAATATTACATGAAACTGCAAGAAGAAGTCTCACAAGAGTTTTCTGCTAAAGCATAATCAATATTCAGACAATGGCATATTTCTTCTCCACATAGTAGTCCCAGGGAAGTTACTGTTTATGGAGCAGAGATGTTGCTTTTGTTGGACTACAACTCCCAGAATCCCTCAGGGGGTTGTAGTTCAGAAAGAAATAACTTTCCGAGGCTCTTTTTGTCAGGCCAGTAAATCCATCATGGGCAGGCTTGGGGAATCTACTTGTGTGTTCTTTTTTTTACTGGAACCTAGAGAGCTACCAGTCAATGCCTCCTCCAAAAGATTATGAGTACAAGAATTGAATAAACCTTACAGTCATTCCACACACAAACCTGCACGCCTGATTATTCAAACTTTTGTTGGTTTCAACAATACAGTATACTAGCTGAACCCGGCGTACCATACACCATTAAAACAGTCCCCCCCCAAATGCCCAGTCTACCTCATGACAACCATTTGAGGTAGATTGGTGGGGTTAAGTCACCCCTATGCTGTTGCTCCTGCCCCCCCCACTGTTCGTACTGCCCCCTCCCACGGCACTGGTCCTGCCCCCTCCCATGCTGCTTGTTCCCCCCACGCCACTCGTCCTGCCCCCTTCCATGATGGCGGTCCTGCCCCCGCTGCCCATCCTGCCCCCCTGCATGTTGCTCACCCCCCGATGCCACCTGTCTAGCCCCCTCCCACACCGCTCGTCCCCCCATGCCGCCCATCCAACCCCCTCCCATGCCGTCTATCCTGACCCCTCCCACACCACCCGTCCCCCCATGCCACCCATCTACATGGTCCCGCTCCCAGTGTGCTGATTGGCTGCTCACCAGACCTGTGATTGGGTGGTGAGGTCCCTAAGCAGCCAATCAACACACTGGAAACAGCAACATACCCTAGAGAATTATATATATAGATGGTGAGCTTTATTTTGTTGCTGCTACTGTCAAACAATTTGGAGTAAGAACTCCTTGTCAATCTACCACAATCTAATAGTACTGTCATCCCTCCACATGTGCGTTTTAAGCGTTCATGGATTTGCTTATTCATGGATTTGATTAGTATGTTCTCTCTAGGCATTTGTAGGTCCTCCAGCAGGATTCTATGGCCAACGTCTGGTGGAACTTACAGCAGAAGTTGACCATAGAATTGCACTGGAGGACCTACAAATGCCTAGAGAAGTGTTCTCTCTGGTAAATAAAAAATAGCGGGACTATACTGATGGTTTTTCCACTTTTGCAGGGCTGCTGCATCCCAACCCCTGCAAAAGTTGAGGGCCGACTGTAAATTCTTTTTAAATGTTTTTTTAAATTTTAAAAAATATTCTTTATTGACTTATCAATATTAAAATGATACAATAGAACATCAACTATCACGCAACTGTTACATTCCTCATTTACACCCCACATTTACAAAAAAACACAAAAGGATGCAACAACCTAACATAAAAGACAAAACAAAACACAAAACAGTCATCAATTTAAAAAGGCTTCCTACTTCCTTTCCCTTGACATTCATGGAAATTCATTGATTTCCCCTCAGACTTATTAGTTATTATTTATACTTCTACTCAATATTCACAAACACAGTATATTAATTTTCAAACCTGACTTGTACCACCATTTCTTCTTTTTCTTTTAAGTAAGTTATCCATGGTTTCTAATCTTCTAAAAAAATGCTTATTGATTTTTCTTTTATTACTTTTATTATTTATTAAATTGTTAATTTATCAATTTCCACTAGTTCCATTACCTTCAAGATCCATTCATCCCTAGAAGGTATTTCTTTACTTTTCCATTTAGATGCATAAATTAATCTAGTAATAATAATAATAATAATATTTATTTATACCCCGCCCCTCTGTTAAAACAATTGGGGCGGCTTACAAAAATTAAAGTACAATACAGATAAAATCCCCAAACACCTCCCCACCCCCACCCTCCCCCATAAAAAATATTAAACAATTATAAATTAAAACCAACTGATCTAAAATCACATTTAAAAACAATAAATACAATAAAATACAATAAGTGGCCAGCGGACTAAAAGAAGCCAGGATCCCCTGAGGCTGGGATCTTATTAGGAAAGGCCTGCCGAAAGAGATCCGTCTTTAGTGCTTTTTTAAAGCTACTCAGGTTTGTTGTAATTAAATATTGTATTAATTTTACATATGGCTTTAACTCATTGTTATTTTCAGTCAAACCTAACAGGAAAAATTCTGGCTTAAATGCTATTTTTTAAAACAAGAATCTTTTCTATTACCTTATGTATTTGCATCCAAAATCTTTTTGCTTCTCTGCAAGTCCACCATGCATGGTAGTATGTTCCCACTTCTGTTTTACATTTCCAACAAGAGTTATCTACTTTTTAAATACATTTTTGCCAATCTTTCTGGGGTCAAGTGCCACTGAAATATTATCTTGTAAAAGTTTTCTTTAATATTATTTGAGAAAGTACATTTATCTGGTTTATTTTAATTTCTACCATAACTCCGGGCTTGTCTATACAAGGCAATAAAATGTGGATTGATGTGCACTAAGGCCAATTCGCATCAGCTTTCATTTGTCTCAATGATTTTTTGGCAAGATCACAGGCATGTGAAGCTATCCATATTCACTGTTCAAACGGGCATGCCTGCGAATCAAGATGGCGGTTGCGAGAGAATTACTCACATTTTTATTCCCACCAGTTGCCACTGCTGAACAGTATTTTTTAAAAAGTATATCCAAGGTGCATAAGTGCAATATTCTACTTAAATAAATAGAAAAACAGGATGGGGGGAGACTGTTTCTTTGCCTCAGCACAAGATTGCTACAGTGAAAATCTAACATGGTGGTTCGGGGCACTTGCCTTGCCAGCAAGCTCTGCCCCCTGCGCACATCTGACCAACCAGCTTTCCACTTCCGTTCTTATCGGGAATTCACAGCAAAGCAAATCAGTTGTCCCAACGAGTGGGAATGCGCATTTCCTTCAGAATTTAAAAAAATACGGGAAAAGCCGTAAAGATTTTTCCTGCGGAGTATTTGGCATTTTTCGCCCACCTGCTTCTGAACATGGCAGATTGATGCAGGCAGGGCCGGTTTAAGGCACCAGCGGTGTCAGCATCCCCAGGGGGCCCCATCATTGTGGGGCCCTGCATAGTAACCCTCCTCCTGCAAAAACATTATTAGTAATAATCTGAATATCCTGTACTGTGAATAGCTTTGGTTGAGTTAGGTTACATTGACCTGAGATAAACATATGGGCCCCCCAAAATAAAGCATTGCGGGGGGGGCCAAAATTCCTTAAACCGGTCCTGGATGCAGGATCTCATTAAGACAAATGGTATTCTCTTCGCCGTATAGTCCATGTCTGTAATCTCCATTTCTACAGTAACCGGCCACTGGTTTATCTCCATTTCAAAGAGGAATGGCCTTTTTGTTGCGGTGTGTATGTGTGTATGTGCAAAAAACAAAACAAAAAACCATTCCTGGTACTGTGAAACATATAGAAACCTGAAAGCGATTGCAGTTGAGACAATTTAAATTATTGACTTTCTTGCAAAATGGAAAAAAGGAACTGGTGATGCTGGGAATGGCTGTGGGTTTATTTCGATGATGGTGTATGTTGTGTGAGCTAAATATGAGAAACCGGGAAGAGCTGTATATAACAAACCCCTAAAACAATATGATCTGCCCTGCCTGACTCCACACCATTTCTCTAACTCAGGGTTCCTCCAGATGGGCTCATTGTTCATGGAAATGTTGGACTATTCTATTTCTGGATTTCATGCCCTGTAGCAGTTGTTTCTCCTCTCGTATCCAGAGATGCCCTAAATATACTGAGTTTTTGTGCATCTTTCCCCCCCTGCTTGCGGTACGGTTTAGTGTGGTGTGGGCAGGGTTTCCTTCCCTCTCTGGCATCCCTTTCATGAACTCAGTGCCTCCTTCCGTGTTCCTCTCCTGTCTAGCACATTTAATGTTTAAAACATTTTGGTTGTAGTCGTATTTTGTTGTAGTCGTATTGCTAAAGTGCTGAACCACTTTAGAACTAAAATTGTAAAATAAATTTACCCCAGTCTGAATCAGAAATTCCTGGGACAGAAAGAAACTACTTCCTGGCCTGGGTTTGGAAAGTTGCAGCTAGTTCCAAAAATGCACAAGAAATAAAATGAGGCAGGAGTTAGAACCAGACAATCATAGAATGATAGAGTTGGAAAAGTCTCCAAGGGCCATCCAGTCCAACACCCTGCTACGTAGGAACACACAATCAAAGCACTTCCGACAGATGGCCATCCAGCCTCTGTTTAGAAACCTCCAAAGATAGAGACTCCACCACACTCCCAGGCAGTGTATTCCACTGTTGAACAGCTCTTACTATCAAGAAGTTCTTCCTAATGTTTAGGTGGGATCTCTTTTCCTGTAGTTTGAGTCTATTGCTCTTTGTCCTAGTTTCTGGTGCAGCAGAAAACAAGCTTGTTCCCTCTTAAATGTGACATACTTTCAAATATTTAAACATGGCTCTCATGTCACCTCTTAACCTTCCTTCTCCAGGCTAAACATACCCAGTACATGAGTCAGCAGTGTGATGCAGCAACAAAAAAAGCCAATATGATTCTAGGCTCTGATGTTGTCCTGGTTTTCATCTGTGAAATGTGGGGTGTATATGCTGTGTAGGCCTCCCAAACCAGGGAAGATAGGCTGCCTGGTTGGCTGAATGTGTGTGTATGGGGGAGAGGGAATAACAACCCCCCACCCCACTCCATTTAAAAAAAAAACTGACTTATTGCCAGATTTTAAAAAAAATGCAACAACCAAAATGTTGGGCTGGTTGCCATATTCTTGAGATAAAAGCTGAAATCATGTTAAATAACAGCTTCTACAGAATGGCAATATATACATTCTATAAATAGTAGAGGGTATGCATTTGACCATGGAGTCAGCATGGGATAGTGATTTTGAGTGTTGGACTATGACTCTGGAGACCAGAGTTCAAATCCCCCCTCAGCCATGAAAACTCACTGGGTGACCTTGTGCAAGCCACACACTCTCAGCCTCAGAAAACCCTGTGATACGTTTGCCTTAGGGTCGGAAATGAGTTGAAGGCACAGAGTAACAACAACAATCCCTTTGAGCAATGAGACTCTGTGTGTAGGGGCTTGTCTATACAAGACAAAAAACAAAAAAACAAAAATTGAGTGCCTCGCAGGAATGACATTTCGCAGCAGCTGCAACTTGTCTTGATGTTTCCTCCCCATAAGCTTTGCATGCAAGATGGCGGCTGCGAGTGATTTACTCGCATTTGTACTTACCTCAATTTGCTGCCACCGAACTTTTTTAAAAAAACAATGTCCAAGGTGTGAGATAGTGCGATTTTTCGATTTAACAGAGAAACAAAAGCCCAACCACTCCATTTTTTCATCTTAGTGCTCACTCACCAAGGTGAAAATCGAACAGGGTGGCAGCGGGCACTTGCCTTGTTAGCAAGCTCCGCTCCCTGTGTTCACTTGGTTAATCAGCTTTGTGCTTCCTCTCCTATGGCGAAGCAATTCATATCGAATCACCTTTCCCAATGAGCAGAAATGTGCATTCCCCTCACCGTTTTTTAAAAAACTCCAGGAAAAGCCATGCATTTTGGACGTTTTTGGCCCGTCTCCTTCCAAATGTGGTATAACGTTGCAGGATCCCATTAAGACAGCTCGGATTCTCCTCGCATTCTGAGGAGGATTTTCACTGTTTAGACAGCCCCTATGTGTCTTCCTCTATCTCTGTGTGTTTTAATCATTATGTACAATGTCATGTTCTTACAGGCCTTGGTTTATTTGTTAGTTATTGATTGGGGCTGTATGTCTAAGAAAGCAGCAAGATGCTGGCAAAGTAGAAACAAACAGCAAAATCTGGGAAGGTAGCCAACTGTTAATTAGCACAAAGGAATGGAAACACAGTCCTGCAAAGATTCAGTCCAGCAACACAGTTCAAAAAGTCAGGCGCTTACAGCAGTCAGCATGGATCAACAACAAGTCTGTGGGTCAACAAGATCAGGCGACAGCATAGTCAGGAACAGTCAAAGGTCTAACATGAATCAAAGCAACAGGTACACAGAGTCAAAGACAACCAGCAGGAAGCTTTCGGCCATAAGATCAGTTGATCTCTGACAAAGCCTCCATAGCTCCCCAAGGCATATATATAGCAATCAAGGCTTTGTCGGGTGCTCCTTGACGAGCCGGTGTTTCTGATAAAGCCTCAGCGATCTTCTTCGAGCTTCCCTTTGGGACATCTGCTGGCTGAATGATGGTGGAAGTAAGTCCCTCTCCTCTTCCTTATCTGAATTGGCAGGGCTCTCTGCCGGGACTGGTGACAACCTGCTAGGACCAGGCTCTTCCTCTGCTCAAGCCTCCAGGTTGGCATGGTTCCCTGCTGGCACAGGTGTAGATAAACCTGTGCCAGGGTCCATAGGGCCATTCCCTGCCATGTCCTCCTCCTCCTCTGATTCCATATCCTCATCAGATTCACGGAGCATGACACTGTAATCCTGTATGGTCTTTATATATGCATAAGCACTGTAGTTATGGTGCTATGCACTGAATCCCAGTGCACCACCCCTCAATCCCCAGTTACCAGGCAGTTGCTGCTGCAATTGACAGGTCTGTTCCCCTGTCGCCCGGGAAGCAGCTGCCTGTCGTTTCCACTCCGTCCCAGGAGCGATCTTCATTGCAACAGGCAGAAACCAGGTCCCTGTCACAATTCCCCCTCACTGCAGAAATCACTCTCATGAGGGGTGGCGGGAACAGCTACAGGGGAATGGACCCCCCATCAACTGCAGGGCTTGCTTCCCAGTTAGTAGAGATGGAGGGACTTTCATGTAGCCACTAAACTAGTTAGTTACGCTCTTCATGAAGACATAGATTCTCATATTGCGTGTTCAATAGGAAACATGTATCCACAGGGGGATTGGTTCTGGGGAGGCCAGTGGATACCAAAAACCATGGATAATAGCCAACACCACTGAAAATAATGGGACTTCCGGTTTAAAATACCATAGAGTTGCCTTGGAGGACCTAGAAAATGGCTAGAGAGGACACATTTTCTAAGATGACTCTATGGTAGGTATGCTGTTTTGTGTCTCGTGGATAATTGAATCAGTGTATACGGGGGTCCTACTGTACTTGTGGATTCAGCCCTCAGAGTGAAAGCTGGCCAAGAGGGCATTTGCACAGTGAAAGCTAGTGCACCAGCTGCGCCCATTCCAGTAATCTGGTGTCTAGAGGAAATTTTCATTTGGGAGGGGAAAATTCTTATTTGGGGTAGGCGGACAATGGCTTCCTTTTGCTATGCTTGGATATAGAAATTGTGGATTGCAGTACCCAGCGCATCATCCTGTTCTCTCTATGATACTGCAATGAGACCCATCAACCCTTAAAATAGGACCCATCACCCCCCACCTTGGTTCACTTATAATTGGCAATAGTTTAGCATATACTAGCTGGGAACGGACCTAGCAAATTTTCCAACATTCACACCTTTGGCAAAAACAGGAGACAGCTCTTTAAAGTAGGAAAAGGTTCTTCCTGCATCATCCCTGGGAAGGAAGACAGCACCTATATGGTTGGGGGTTCCCATTGACATATCTACAAATCAAAAAGGAGGTTGTCTGTCAGTCTTCAGGTCTAAAGATATACCCATTTCCCAGTTTCTGGCTTATCTGGGATTCCTTTGTTTCAATCGTTGGGAACTATCTAAAAACAAATGTTTCTTTCATCAAGCTTGCACCTTCATATTGCAGGCCTTCCCGGAATAACTTCCCGGCTCGACTGGAGCTGATTGCTTACCTGCCCCCTTGCCGCTATTGCCTTTATTTATTTATTTATTTATTGTATTTTATCTTTGTTTTAATTCTCTATTAGTTTAGTTTAGTTTTAAGGGGTGGGAGGGTTAGGATTGGGAAGGATTGTTTTAACTTGCTGTTGTTTTAATCTTGTTGTACGCCGCCCCGGTTGCCGAGCAGAGGGGCGGGTTAAAAATAATGTATTATATTATTATTATTACTATTATTATTATTTCAAAGGGATATTTCCTATAAAAAAAACCCTGGGAAATTCAGTTCAGCAAGCTCAGACCCCCTACCTCTATCCTCCACGTCCATCTGATCCACCTTTCCCCCTTCACTCTCTAAATCCCAAACATCCTAAATCCTACTAATGCTTCCCCAACCCCTGGCTGGCGTTCTGCTGAAACAGGCGCTTCCTCCCCGGCTCCTGTAACCTTAATTCCCTGCTCTGACTCTGCCCGCCCCACTTTTGGTGCATCAGCTTGCTGCTACTCCCGAGGAGTTCCCTGCTTCAGGATCAGGTGCAGTATACCCCTGAAGCCTCAGTCTAATCCCCTTCTAACTACTCCTTGCTTTACTTTGATAGTCTTTTGTGTGCGCTAGATGAATGCAGGAGGTGTGAATGGAGTTTAAAACCAGTTCAATAAAGTTTCTTTGGGTTATTTTTGGTCTCTGGCTCCGTGTTTCTCCTTTGCTCCACTGGTATACATAGGTCAAAGATCTCATATGTATGCAGCCTCTTGCAATACTAACCGAGTTGCTATAATTCCCCACTGTAAGACCAGAACACACGTGGACCTTTTCCACAGGTATGATGGTTTTGGCACAACCTGGAAATATCACCCAAGGAGACCTTCTGCTGTGCTTTCTGCAACTGGACTTGTTTATCTTGGATTGGCCTTTTTAATCATCAGCGCATTTGCAGAAAGCGCGGGATGAGTCCTTCCTCAATCTTTGCAAAGAAAAGCCAGAGAGACCTTTCCTTTTAACTCAAATAATCCAGGCTCTTTAAGCGAAGACATTGTTGGAGGTCACCTGCTTCTCCTGATTGATTTCTTTACACTTTCCTTAATTAGGCCAAGCCAAGTTAGTAAGGAATCTTAGGCCTCTCGTCTGCAGGACTTTCTTTCTCCCTTGGGATCTTCTGTTAGCAGCCTCCAAAGCTGGGGTGGCAATCAGGCCTACATGGCTTGGGTCCAACTTACCTCCGGGACCGCCTCCTTCCGTACGACCCTCCCCGCGCACTTCGGTCCTCTGGGAGGAATCTGTTACAGCCTATGAAAACGAGGCTGTCGGTGACCTCCCAGAGGGCCTTCTCTGCTGCCGCTCCCAGATTATGGAATGGCCTGCCGGACGAGATCCGTCTTATTACCACCTTAGACAGCTTTAAAAAAGCTGTCAAGATGGATCTTTTCCAGCAGGCCTTTCCTGAATAATTATCCCGGCCCAAGACTCGGCTGTCCTTTCTGGGCTGTGATTGTATGTTTTAATTTTTTCTTCTAACCTATATATTTTTAATTATTGTATGTTTTTAATCCTTCATAATTTAATATTATTTTAAGGGGTGGGTGGGCTAGGGTATTGTGATTATGGAGTTTTTATATTGTAAGCCGCCCCTATTGCATTGCAGAGGGGCGGGATAGAAATAAAATTTTATTATTATTATTATTAAATCTTAGCAGCCCTAGCCAGAAGGGCCAAAGGTGAGGAATGATGGGAGTTGGAGTTCAGTATCGTCTGGAGGATTGCAAGATGCTCAGTCCTGCTCCAAAGGGAGCCTCCAGATGGAAACTAGCAAATCAACCATATCTTCTTTAGCCAAAATCCTGTCTACAGGGGTCTACAGGAGGAGGGTCAAAATGGGGGTATTGCTTCCAATAAGATCTTTGTCCTCCCCCATTGAAAATTTCTAATATTGCCATCACTTACAACTTCAGTTGAGCATTTAGAATTACAGTTGAGGCATCCAAAGGAAAGGGGCAGAAAAAGTTAGCAAGGGAATGAGAACAGAGCAAATAGAAGAGCTGCAGGTATGAACAATTTTCAATATCTCATAGAATCATAGAGTTGGAAGAGATCACAAGGGCCATCCAGTCGAATCCCCTGCCCTGCAGGAATACACAATCAAAGCATTCCCAACAGATGGCCATCCAACCTCTGTTTAAAAACCTCCAAAGAAGGAGACTCCACCACACTACGAAGCAGTGTGTTCCACTACCAAATAGCTCTTGCTGTCAGAAAGTTCTTCCTAATGTTTAGGTGGAATCTCTTTTCCTGTAGTGTGAGTCCATTGCTCCGTGTCCTAGTCCCTGGAGCAGCAGAAAATAAGCTTGCTCCTTCTTCAATATGACATCCTTTCAAGTATTTAAACACGGCTATGATATCATCTCTTAACCTCTTCTCCAGGCTAAACATATCCAGCTTCCTAAGCCGCTCCTCATAGGCCCCAATCTGTTAAGATCATTAGTCACTTCTCTCCAGGATGAAGAGGAGCCATTGGTGACTACACTTGAGGTTCGGTCAGTTAACCCATTACAAATCCACCTAACAGTTGCTTTGTCTAGGCCACATATTCCTGACTTTTTTGCAAAAATATCATGGGGGACCTTGTCGAAGGCCTTACTGAAATCAAGATACACAACATCCACAGCATTCCCTTCATCTACCAAGTTTGTAACTCTATCAAAAAAAAGAGATAAAATTAGTTCCACTTTCTGCAATGCTAGACATTTGAGGTTGTCGTTGTTAACTGCCCTTAAGTCGACTTCGACTCATGGTGACCCCATTAATGAAACCTCTCCAAGACCTGCTCAGGTCTTGCAGGTTCAGGCCCATGGCCTCTCTGACTGAGTCTGTCCATCCAGTGTGTGGTCTTCCTTCCTTTCTTTTCCTCTCTATCTTTCCTAGCATTATTGACTTTTCCAGTGAGTCATGTCTTCTCATAATGTGACCGAAGTATGAGAGCCTCAGTTTAGTCATCTTGGCTTCCAGTAAGAGCTCTTCTCAGACCCATTTGTAATTGACAAACAAGTACTGGGTAGCAGTTATAGTGTTGGGTGAAACTGATGGAGGATCTTACAGATATGACAGCTGTGACACCATAGCTAGCGCATGTTAGTACCGTGTGGAGGGAGGCCATGGTGAACCCCCTCAGGAGAATCCACACCAAGAAACACCATGATGAGAAATTTTGGAACTGAAGGGAAATTTCATGGGGGGCTCAGAATTCTTATTTGGGGACAATGCCAACTGCCCCCCAAAGCTACACCCCAGGATCCTAGGCACTTTGGCCTAGCATAAATTTTCATCAGAATAGTCACAAAGGATCCCACAGTTATACAACCAATGGGATAATGAATGTCATGGCCTTGAAGTCACCTGTATGGATGACCTTGCCACTCACCAAGTCAAAAGTGTGGTACAGGGTTGTGTGTGTGTGCTTGCAGAACAACTGGCTATCCTAAGAACCACAGAGAACCAGTATGGTGTAGTGGTTTGAGCAGTGGGCTACAACTCTAGAGACAAGGGTTCAAATCCCTGCTTGGCCATGGAAACCCATTGGGTGACATTGGGCAAATCACATACTCTCAGCCTCAGAGAAAGGAAAAGGCCAAGGCAAACCTCCTCTGAACAAATCTTGCCAAGAAAACCCCGTGATAGGGTCTCCATAAGTCAGAAACAACTTGAAGGCACACAGCAACAAGAACCATAGTTATGCCTCCTCCAACAAAGCGCAACTACTTGTGCAACTATTTTATTCTAGTGTCATGTTCCACTTGTGCACATGTACATGACATGAGTGTGAGATTTTAGTTGAAATTATGAATAATGGCAGAATGCTGCCATCTTGTGATGTGCAGACTCATTGCAAGTTTGCATGTCATACACTCTTATATGTCAAACTTACCTAGCAAATATGGATATGAATACATCTGTAAAAAGCTGGGATATAAATTATTCATAGCAACCATGACAGCAACAACAACATGTGCTGTATCCCTCCCCTGTTAACATGCACAACAGCTGGCCTATTGGTCTTTCACACAGACAGGCAGGCAGGCAGGCAGGCAGACACACACACACACACACACACACACACACACATTCCCTTACGTGTATAGTTGTACTTTTATGGCCACTTTATAATGTCTGTAGGCAGTTAAAAGTTTTGCAACTAGAATGGCATAAGTGTAACCATTGCACAAGCAACTGTGCATTCCTGGATGGTGCATAAGTATGTGATCGGTGTACCACTTGATTTACTGGAGGTAGTGGTGGCAGTCATCGTGCAATCCCCCTTGCACAAGGGGACCACCAGCAGACACACTGGCAGATACATACACAATGTGGTTGCACATTGTTGGTATTCAGCAGAAGCATGGAGTAGCACAACCACATAACTACAGTACATGAATGTAGATTTACACTACATAACATGATTGGCATCGCCTACAAGACTGCTGATTCTGTGTAGGAAACTGCCCTCTGTGTGCATGTGTACTACCATTTATGACAAATGGTCTTTTGAAAAACATACCTACCATTTAGAGTGGCTAGATGAAAAAAATATTGTTTGTGGACATGTGGGAAAGGGCATTTCAGGAGATGTGGCTTACACATAAATCCCTTCCTACGAACAGTAAGCAAGGGGATCTTGTAGCACTTTTGAGACTAAAGACGTTGTAGCATAAGCTTTCGTAGACAGGATATTTACCCCATCTTAGCCCCATCTTGGAGCCCTGCAGTCCAGACAATGCAGTCATTTTGCCCCCTGGCCGTCTGCACGACTGCCGGACGAAGACAGGGCCAAGATGGAGTAAAGCCTGTTACATTGCTTTTTGAAAATGCCTGGAAAAAACGGCTTCAGCTGGCAAAAAATGGATTGGGCCCTGTGTAACCACAGGAGCTCACACTGCCACGCTGGCCTATCGCTGCAGCTGCCATCTGCCATTGCTCTTACAAAGTCAGGAAGCAGGCCCACAGCATGTGATCATGCTGGTCACATGCAAAGGGCCTTACTCACATGCTGTGGGATGGTTTCAGAGAGTGGGGAGCAAACAGCGGGGGCAACTGTAGGGATAGGCCAGTGTAGTGGTCTGGACTCCATCCCGTTTTGTGCTGGTAACGGGGGGCGGGGGGGCTGAGCCACAGGCAGAATCCACTGGTGGGAAGCCAACGTACTGTCCCATTCAGTTGAGTCCTTGGTCTATTTCCTCAGATGCATGCATCTGAGGAAGTAGACCAAGTCTACAAAAGCTTATGCTACAACTTCTTTCCTTCTGTTAGTCTCAAAGATGCTGCAAGATCCTCTTGCTTATGTCCTTCAGTTCTTACAAACACTAATTAAAAGTAGTACAGTAGTCTCATTGTTTTTGCTTTTTTTTTTCTCCTTTCATGCGCCCACCCTATTACTATCAGAACTCACATCCAACAAAAGTTGCTGCATGGTGTTGTTCACACAGAGCCAGTGAAAAGAAATATTCCTTTGAATCTACAAGAGTTTAAAAATGCAGGCCTTTTAAAAGCATGACTGGATGAGACTGGGAGTTGTAGTCCAAAAAGGGAATGTTGCCATGCTCTGAAAATACCATTCGGTAAAGGTCCTTTCCAGTGTTAATTAAGAGTTTCCTGTTCAATAGTCTTGCCTATTTTACTGAGTGCTGTTGATCATGGCTGGGTGGATGAAGGAGGGTCAGTGGAGTGGCCTTGTGAAAAAGAGGGCCAGGGCTTATGTACCTTTAAATTGCTGTGTGAAGTGGGTTTAGCTTGTCATGCAAGGGTCATCTGCTAAAACTCCCTCTTCCACACAACTATTAAAGGTGCAGGAGCCTGACCCTCTTTTTCATGTCACCATCCTCAGTAGATGAATGTCCTCTGACGGCACAGTCCTATACTAAAGAACTATAGCAACCAGCCTCAAGCTGGCACCTTTCACATGTGTTGAAACAAACCCCACCTTCCTCAGTCATCATGACCATGCATTTTGATGACAGCAGTTGTAGTTCAACACACCAGGATAGTGCCATCCCATTCAGAGGAAGGCTGGACTGTAGGATTCAGCAGAAGCCCCGTCCCACTGGTAGAATGCCAGATATGCTCCTCTAGATGCAGTGGAGGTATGCCCCAAACACATCAATGGTACATTCTGCCAGCCAAGCCATTGCTTCCACCAAGAATCTGTAGTGTGATGGGAAACACAGAAGTCAGATGGAAGTCAGATCTGATAGCCCTTCCATCCATGGCCATACATAACTCTGTCAATGATACAACAGTGCCCTTCCCTGTGCCCTATGTGGGAACACTACGTCACATGGAATCAAAGAAACATAAGAGATGGAAGAGACCACAAGGACCATCCAGTCCAATCCCCTGCCATGCAGGAATACACAAACAAAGCACCCTTGACAGATGGCTATCTGGGCTCTGTTTAAAAAACTCCAAAGATGGAAACTCCACCACACTCTGAGGCAGCATGTTCCATTGTCAGACAGCTCTTACCAATAGGAAGTTCTTCCTAATGTTTAGGTGGAATCTCTTTTCCTGTAATTTGAATCCGTTGCTTTGTGTCCTAGTCTCTGGAGATATGGGAGTGCACCTTTTCTGTGGTGACATCCTAGCTGTGGCATGCCCGTCCCTGGGAGGCCCAGTTGGTACCAACACAGACCTCACTGTGGTCCCAAGTTAAAACAAACCAACTTTTTGCCCAGTGCCCATCACCTGAGTGGCTTTGGGGATCACAACCTCTTGTTTTATCTTGCTGAACTATTTTACATTGCGTTATTGCAAAAGTGGACAAACATAGGGCAACAGGGGGCCCTGAAGCTGGAGGGCCATCAGCCCTGCAGCCTCCTCAAAAAGACCTTTTTCTGTCCCTCCAAAGGTGAATTTGCCTCTCCTGGAAGCTGTAAAGTTACTAAGGATGGCGTCACACCTCCCTCCTATGGTGTCACCTGGTACGGTTTGGCCTCCCCACACCCCTAGCGCTGCCACTGCCTGGAAGGTTTTTAAATAGGGTGTAGACCATCCCATGCACTGTTTAACACGCACCAAGCAGCACTTTCTCTAAAAAGTACAGTAGTGTAATTTCCATCTCCTCTATCCTTCCTTCGTTTTTTTTCTGCCACAGTTTCTTACCCATGTTTTATTGTAATTAGGGTTGCCAGAACAAAAACTGGGGATGGTTGGTTCCTGTGTACCTTTAAATGGTTGTCTAGAAGAGGGAATTTCAGCAAATGTTTTGTTTCTTATCACACAACCAGGTAAAAAGCAATGCCTGCTGAACTTCCCTCTTCTACAAAACCATTAAAAGTACAGGAGTTGTCTCCAGTTGTCACCCTGGCAACCCTAAAATCTGTAATTGTTTAGGATTTTTTTTTAAAAAAAATGTCTCTGCCTTGCCCTGAGATCATTAGATATAGAGCAAGATATAGATAAACTTTACACCAGCCACTGGTGGAAGAATATTTCCTTTCACCTGACATCAGTGGGAATAATTAAGACTAGGAGAATGAAAATGGGAGAGGTTCTTGTACCTTTAATGGTTGTGGGGAAGAGATAAATTTGGCAAGTGTTGTTTGTGAGAAGCAACACTTGATGAAATTCCTTCTTTTACACAACCATTCAGGACAAAGGAGCTCATTCACTCCAACTGTCCTGATTTGGCAGGGACTGTCCTGATTGATTCTCTGCCAAACCACCTGTCCAGCGGCTTTTAAAATGTTCTGTTTTTCTCTCCTCCTCTCACTTTATCTCTTTGTCCTCCTCAGCTTATTTTAATTGTTGAAAACTAAGTTTGAAGTGCAAAAATAGTTTGCACTTTATTAACTCAGAAGGGGAAGAGGAGAAGAGGGGACAGAATCTTGCCCTTCGTAGTCAGTTCAGGGAAATGCACAAGCCACTCCTACCTTATGTTTTTCCCCTCATTAATAAGTTTTACCATCTTGATCAAACTTTGGTGCTGTTTAGCCACACATCAGCAAAATTTGGAGGACATGGGAGCTATCTAGAAAGGGGAGTGTCTAAACGGTGAAAATGCTCCTCGTTGAATTTGAAAAGAAGCCTACGTGTCTTAATGTGAATCTGCATCGTTACACCATATTCGGAAGGAGGGCAGCCCAAAACATCAAAAACTCTGAGGCAAAAGCCTTCGCAGCTTTCCCCAGAGTTTTTGAAAAACAGCGAGGAGGGTGCGCATTCCTCCTCATTAGGACAGCGATTCAATAAGAATCACTGTCCGAGAGTACAGAAAGCACAATCCTGATTGGCTGGACAAGCGCAGGGGTGGGGCTTACTGACAAGGCAATGTCCACTTACTGTTGGGCCACTGAGAGATATCTGGCACAGCCTGGGGAAAAACTAACCCAGGTGTAGCCAAACAGCACTACTGCGCAGCAGAATGGGCAAAAAGAATAACTCAGGAACAAAGGCTTCAGCTAGCAGGCATTTCACTGCTCTAACCCACTTTCACACACAAGAAAAAGACTTACAGGCTGTGAGTTTCAACCAAAGATATCTGGAGGCCTTTATCTTCAGTAGCAGTATAAACAAACAAAGTATATAAACAACAAATCTCATCATCTTGACAGCAGTATCTCCAACATACACCAACACTCCTCTTCACTGCAACTTGTGGTTCAACTATATAGGAGTGTTTGCCTGTCAGCCCTCTGCTTAGCCACATGACCAAATCCACTTCAGCTGTGCTAGTACTTGGTCTGTTGCATCAATATTTTTCCTTTGTCCTTAAAGCAATAATACCCTGAAAGACAAGTGCCTGGAGCTGCTTTTTTCTTTTTCTTTCTTTCTTTCTTTTTTGCCTCTAGCGAGCAATCAGGGATTGCTGCTCTGGGGACTGGGGAAGGAAGGAGGGTTCTCTCATCCTCTTTTCCCTTCCCCAGTCCCCCCCCCTCGTGCCACTGTCACTGCTGCCGTGGGGACTGAGGAAGGGAGGAGGGCTCTCTCATCTTGGCTGTGAAGCTTATGGGGACTCCTGTGGGCAAAAACACCATTAAGACAAGTTGCAGCTGCTGATATTTGGTATTACTGTGGGGCACTATGTTCCCCCTGCCTTGTATAGATGGGGCCTGGGTTGCTTCCACATCAACACTCACCCTGCCCACATAGCCATGACTGAACGTAGGATATGGCATCACTTAGCTCCCGGTCACAACATACCATCCTCAGCACATAAACCTCACCCAAGGTTGCCACAGGCAGCCAGATGTTTCTCAGTTACTTCTTTATAGGATCTCCCTGTATGAGTCCAGAAATAGCTCTAAGATCATCTGGAGAAGCCCTTCTCTCTGTCCCACCACCTTCTCAGGCTCATCTGGTGGGAACAAGGGAGAGGACCTTCTTGGTGGCTCCTCCCATACTTTGAAACTTCCTCCCTAGAGATGCCAGGATGACCCCATCTTTGCTCTCCTTCCGGTGGCTGGTTAGACAATGAGGAAATACCAGGTTTTACCTTATTGAAAAAAGACACGCCACATCCGTTTACAGTTATTATTTTAATGTTTATTTTAATTTCATTGAGTATTTTTACAACAGATGGAACATTTATAATGTATTGTTGAACCTTAACAAAATATTTTTGGGAAAAACACTTATGTGCCATCAGATTTTTAAAAACTGACAAAGGCTGGGCTTCTAAAGCTATGCAATGCTGTTTTTAAGATTTTAGAATTTTAAAATCCATTTTAATACTTTCAATGTTTAATGTTTTAACTTATAAATTGTTTAATTGTGGTTTTTTTTTTTTAGGTCGAGCATTGTACAAATAAATAATATTTCAAAACTGTGGAGATTATCAGACACTATAAATATGGTGTTATAATGATGCCAGGAGATTGCTAAAAGGCTTCTTTTGCAGACGACGTCGCTCTCCTCTCATAATGTCCCCTCCTGCTGCCGTTCCGCTGGCACTGTTTTTTTATTAACAGGCTACTGGACTATGTGACGAATGTTGCTGTCCTTGAGCAAGCAGAGATCACCAACATTGAAACCATGATATTGAGAACACAGCTGCGCTGGGTAGGGCATGTTTCTAGGATGGAGGACCATCGCCTCCCCAAAATAGTACTCTACGGTGAACTCACCACAGGTCAGCATAAGAGGGGTGCTCCAAAAAAGTGATACAAGGACTCCCTGAAGCAACACCTCAGGCTTGGCCAAATTGATCACCAACAATGGTCCGCCCTGGCCTCACATTGGGAGGCATGGAGACGCACTATCCACAATGCTGCAGCCTTATTTGAGAGCTCACGCCGAACAAGTCTTGAAGAGAAACGACAACGCAGAAAGAATCACAACCCGGAATCATCACCCAAGGAGACCTTCTGTTGTGCTTTTTGCAACCGGACTTGTTCATCTCGGATTGGCCTTTTTAGTCATCAGCGCACTTGCAGAAAGTGCAGGATGAGTCCTTCCTGAATCTTCGTTTGCAAAGAAAAGCCAGAGAGAGAGAATGTGTTTACTCTCTTTTAAAATAAGGTGTTTATATCTCTTCATAGAGTCATAGAATCTTAGAGCTGGAAGGGGCCATAAGGGCCGACCAGTCCAACTCCAGTAGCCACAAGGCCTGACCAGTCCAAATCCAGTCTGCCCTGCAGGAATACACAACTAAAGCAAAGATGCCCATAGAAACTGTCTTTAAAGACCTCTAAAGGTGAGGAGCTGACCACCCTCTCCCGGATAATCTATTCTACTGCCAAACAGTTCTTACAGTAAAAACAGTCCTTCCTAATGTATAGGTGGAATCTCTTTTCTTGTAATTTGCTTGGTTGGTTCATCTTTGTGGTCTCTGGAGCAGCGGGGTGGTGGTGGTTACTCCATCTTTTACATGACATCCATTCAGATATTTAAATATAGGTATCATGTCACCTCTCAGTCATCTCTTATCCAAGCTAAATATACCCAGCATTGTTGAACATCCCTTGGGGGCCCCTGGTATATAGAGAAGTGATCAACACATAGTGCAGATAAATAAATGAGATCATGTTTAAGCTAGCAGAGCATAAACACTCATGCATGGGTGGAGGGGCAGTGTGGGGTGGGGTATCCAGTAGCTTGCCCCCATGTTACAGAAGCCATTCCAGTCGGGGGTCGAGGAGGGGCAGAGTTTTGATCATGCGTTGCAGGCAACTGACAAAATGGCTTGTGTAAGCATGTAGTAGATATTTCCTTATGCAAGATTTTCAGTCAGGAATGAAAAAAGTGCCATCTTGCAATCTCCTCTCCCTCCCCTCTCCCGTCGACCTTGTTCACACCTTGTTCCCTCGGCAGGGCAGCCCAGGAGTGAATGGAGCTTGCATGGAGTTCCTTACCCTTCCTGGATTGAAATCCCGGCTGCTCTCATGCCAAGACGAGAGCATGGGAAATTCAAAAATAAAAAGGAAAATACAACACCAAGCACAAAACCACACTTAAATCATTACAAGTAACCTAGGGAGGGTACAAAAAAGTGTGTCACTTACCTTGATGTCTCACTCTTACCCAGAAGTGTTCTGGTATGGCCCTCCCATTGACACTGGCATCCCGCCAGCATGATGGGGCACCATTTCATTTGCAGGACATGCCATTAAAGAAATGGAACTGGGGATTCATCAACGGCTTAGCCCATCAATACAAAGAAGCGCTGGCATGATGACAACCGAATGGGAGCATGACAACATGGGAATGACATCGTCTGAAATGCAAGCCCTTTAGCGTTCTCCAGGTGTCGTTATCACGCCATGTTTAGAGTGCCTGATCATCTCTCAAGTGTCTAAATAGAACATATCCTGATGTAGCCAAGTGTTAATGCCAATATACAGTGGGTCCTTGGTATCTGCTGGGGTTTGGTTCCAGGATTCTCCATGGATATCAAAATCCATGGATGCTGAAGTCCCATTATATACTATACTATGGCACAGTAAAATGGTGTCCCTTATACAAAATGGCAAACAGCAAGGTTTGCTTTTTGGATGTGCGTGTGTGTGTGTGTGAATATTTTCAAGCCACGGATGGTTGAACCTGTGGATAAAGAATGTGTGGGTATGGAGGCCTGACTATAATACCCCAAGAGGATATGAGTCCAAATAAGTAAGGTAATCTGACACATCCCAAGACGCTGAAATCTAGTAAGATCACAGATCAGCACTTGTGCTCTCTTTTGCCCTCTGTAACTGCTACAGAGTCACCAAAATTATGGCTTCCCCTTTCCCTTAGGTTCTGGTTTTTCCTGGCCCACTTGGAGTCAGCACCAGTACAGCCCTTCCTGTCAGGAAGGGTAAACTGCAATGCACTGCTCTGTTGAGGCAAGAGAAGTAAGGCCACAGCACAGATATTGATGATCTGCTACTGGAAAGATGGATGGTGTGGATCTCCTGTCACTGGGCTGGCAGCCAAACACATGCCTAGCCACATCTGAAAGAGGCCTGATGGGATGCCATCCTGCAGTGTCGGTGTCATGCCCCGTGAGTTGGATGAGGGTATGGAATTGGAGGAGGAAGGGGACATGGCAGGAAACAGCCCTATGGACCCTGGCACAGGTTTATATACACCTGTGCCAGTAGGGAATCCTGCCAAGATTCCTGGAGAATCCTGGAGAATCAAGCAGAGGAAGAGCCTGGCCCTAGTGAGTTGACCACCAAGATCACGCTCCCCTATCAATGTGGAAATACCCAGCTGCTTTTTCATGCAATCACAACTACGTTTGTATAAAGGGTTCTTTTGACAGCACAAAAACAGTGTAAAATATGATAGCAAAAGAATGTTTTTAGAGGCTTGTTTGATAAAGTCCTAAGCCAAAAGGTACAATTAACTGATTTGTATTGGAATATACAAATATGAAACATGGGTCACCTATTGCCACCACCTCGAACACTTCCATCAGCGCTGTTTACACACAATCCTAAATATACACTGGACTGACTATGTGATGAATGTTGCTGTCCTTGAGCAAGCAGGGATCACCAGTATTGAGGCCGTGATATTGAGAACATGTGCTGTGCTGGGAAGGGCATGTTTCTAGGATGGAGGACCATCGCCTCCCCAAATTAGTATTCTACGGTGAACTCGCCACGGGTCAGCGTAAGAGGGGTGCTCCAAAAAAGCGATACAAGGACTCCCTGAAACAACATCTCAGGCTCGGCCAAATTGATCACCAACAATGGTCTGCCCTGGCCTCACATCGGGAGGCATGGAGATGCACTATCCACAATGCTGTAGCCTTATTTGAGAACTCACACCGAACAAGTCTTGAAGAGAAACGACAACGCAGAAAGAATCACAACCTGGAAACATCACCCAAGGAGACCTTCTGCTGTGCCTTCTGCAGCCGGACTTGTCTATCTCAGATTGGCCTTTTTAGTCATCAGCGCGCTTGCAGAAAATGAGTTCTTCCTGAATCTTCATTTGCGAAGAAAAGCCAGAGAGAGAGATTGGAAAATAATATCAACAGCATTCATGCAGACACACAAGCTTCAAGCATTCACACAAGGCTAACAAATGAAGTAGGAAGTATTGGGATAGAGGAACAGAGTAAGGTGGTAGCGGGTACTGATCCTGCAGAGCGGAGACTGCAAAGTAAACCGACAGCAGGGAGGTCTGGACGATGGCTTGGCTACACAGTGTGATGTGGAGTCAAAAGGAATTGGAACTGTGTGCAATTTGGTGGTGTTTTGGGGTGATAGTTATATGAAATAAATTCCCTGAAGGGATAGGGGTTTTGAGTATAATACAATAGTTCCCTGAGGTTCCCAGGCTAGAACAAAGGGTACTCTGGTAGAGTTAATGATTTTTAATTACCAATACTTTGGAATTGAATAGGAAACAAGCAAGTTCTATTGTTGGAAGGGAGCAGGAGAGGAAAATCCCATTTTGCAAGCAATAAGGGTTTCTGCCATCATTGAGTGGATTAGTGATTGATTTGCCTCCAGGTGTTGAGTTTCACTTAAGGGTGTTTGTTTGTGGAAATTTCCACAGGCCCCTCCTTTGGTGCGTACATGAATCCAGGCTTATTTGGGAATCCCTAGTTTACCTGTAACCACATGGATGGCCCAACTGAGCCAAATCGTTTAATATAGCTGATTATTTGATATTTTAAGATTGGGGGGCTGCCAGGGTATGTAACAATAGGATCTGTTAAAACTCAGCTAGCCAGATAATATGAAATTACCATATAGGGAGACCAACCTCCTGACCCCCATAATTCAGGGATGTTTGGCCGCTCCCATGTCAGTGGTGTCATGAATCTACTCCAGGTTTTAATCTAAACTTTAAAGGAGCTCTCAGTGATGTCAGACCTTATTCTGAAATAGGTTCAGCACTTTGGAGAGTTCCTTTAAACCTTGTGAAAACTGAAATGGAGTTTCACTGCCTCGTGACATGGAAGACTGCCACTTGTACCTGTAGGGAATGGAATCTTTGTTTGGGAGGATAAGTTTGCTGGGCTAGGAGCTGAAGATCAAGGGATGACCATAAAGTATGCTAAATGTAGGAAAAATTTAAGAAGCCACAGAGTTAAGCCTCTTAGGAATTTCAAGGGAAAGCAAATCAAGTGGTTATAGAACCTTTTGACCTCAACATCAACTAACCGGGTGCTTTCCACTAATAACAAGGACAGTCAGAAGTGTAAGGAAGAGTTCAATGTGAATAGATTTTACTTGGTGCTCACTTGGTAATTTCCCTTTACAGCTTAATGACTGTTGTTTCATGATTGGCTAATATATCTACAGTAACCTCCAGTCACTTGGTATACAGTATTATATAGCTGTTGCTGGGTGCATTTTCCAAAGTGGCTACCAATAGTAAGGTGTATGTTTGCTTCAGTGCCACATTGCTCCATTTGAAAGCTGATGTCTGGACTGCCATGTTACTCAATACACTGCTGTCTTCAGTTCACTAGTCCCTCCATTCTCCCCACCCCAAAAATATTTTTATTATATTGTAGTTTCAAACATATCCATACAGACAGACAAAAACAAAAACAAACAATTCATACTGATCTTACACACAACATTGCACACTATTCTTACCCCCTTCCTTCCCAACCTATCCCTCCCACTGCCCTTGACATATAACATTTAATATAAACACCAACTCTTTATTTCATTAATTCAAAATATTCCACTTCGCATATGTAAAGATATCAGCTGTAGCTACTTTATAATTAATCTTCCTTTTCTAAACCTTGGAAGGACAACGGAAGGGACAAACCAAAAATAATTGTTAATTACAGTACTAGCTGACCCAGCATAACATATGCTGTTGTAGTAGATTTGAAAGGTTCACACGGTTCAGCTACATGCTATTATTTTAGGAAAATAATATTGCAGTGTTTTACATGTGGGTGGTGATTGGCTGAGGGAGTGAGAGAGGGAGGGGCCCTTATGAGGCTGGGGGTGTAGATGCAGATTGAATGGCAGGAGTGGATTGTGAGGTGGAGAGGGAATTTGCATGTGGGTGGTGATTGGCTGAGGGAGTGAGAGGAAGGAGGGGCCCTTGTGAGCCTGGGGGTGTAAGATGCGGTTTGAGTGGCAGGAGTGGATTGTGAGGTGGAGAGGGAATTTGCATGTGGGTGGTGATTGGCTGAGGGAGTGAGAGGAAGGAGGGGCCCTTGTGAGGCTGGGGGTGTAGATGCAGATGGAGTGGCAGGAGTCGATTGTGAGATGGAGAGGAAATTTGCATGTGGGTAGTGATTGGCTGAGGGAGTGAGGGGAGTGGTTGGGTAAGTAGCCATTCAGCATGCTGGGAAAGGAAATATACCCAAGAGTTTTATATATATAGATTTTCTTCTTTTCCCATCTCTTTTAAGTAATTATCCTTCCCCATACAATTTTCCCGTGAATAAGAAGCCACTTCTTTTTTTATTCTTTAAATCCCACAGAGATTGCATACCCATATTTGTTATTTAGATAGTTTTGAAGCTTTTCCCAGTCTTTTATAAATTTGCTGATCCCTCCATTCTTGAAGCCAATCAGGAAAGGGAACTAGTTTCCCCAACAGAGCAGAAGTATGTGGCCTGGTAACAACAGGAGGAGTGGGGGGAAAGGGAATTCTATATTTAAATCGAGTTTCTGGTTAGGAACAGTGTCTCTTTTTCCTTGGCAACTCTCTTTGCTCAGCCAAGTGAGCAAGAGGGAGGAAAGACACACACACACACACACACACACACAGAGTGCCATGAAAGCATTTGGTCCTGGTCACACCCTCATCTAGCCCAAAACTGCTCTGTTACTGCTGAAGTGTAATTTCATCAGAAGGGCAGGAGAATGCTCCTAAGGTAGTAACAGGAGCTACTTGTCCTACAAGGAACAATGCAAGCCTCTGTATGGCAATGGCAGGGTGTGGCCACACACACACACACAGAGACAGGCAGAGAGAAACCCACATTGAGAGCAGGCACCTGAGAGCTTGACACCCACTCAAGGCTGACTCCATAGGGTGGGACTTACCCTCCCAAGCAAACAGAACTGCCCACAGCAATGCCTCATGGAGAGAAATATACTCCCTCTTTCTGCTCCCCCCTGTCTTGTACAGGCAGAATTATCTGAACAAACTTGCAGGTCCTCCCACACATTCACTGAGTCACACAACCCTCCGCTGAGCTGTTGCACCTAGGTCTGAATGAAGGAGGCTGTTACAGCTGGTTCCCTTTCACACTACACAGTTATAGCACTCTGATTCCACTTTAACTATCTTGGCTGCATCCTATGGGATCCTGGGCTACGTAGCCTGGTGAAGCACTAGAGCTCTTTGGATGAGATTCTAAGTACCAATCCCTAAACATATACCTTCCAACATTTCACAGATGAAAACTGGGTCACATGTGGCTGAGTAATATTAGAATGTGGTCAAAATAGCAAAAGTTATTAATGAGGAAGAACACATAAGCTAGGAGAGGCTGCAGCAGCTGGTTTTTGCCTGAGTCTATAGGGAAGGACAAAATTGATCACCAACAATGGTCCGCCCTGGCCTCACATCGGGAAGCATGGAGACGCACTATCCACAATGCTGCAGCCTTATTTGAGAACTCACGCCAAATAAGTCTTGAAGAGAAACAACAACGCAGAAAGAATCACAACCCAGAAACATCACCCAAGGAGACCTTCTACTGTGCTTTCTGCAACCGGACTTGTCTATTTCGGATTGGCCTTTTTAGTCAGCGTGCTTGCAGGAAGCGTGGGATGAGTCCTTCCTGAATCTTCGTTTGCGAAGAAAAGCCAGAGAGAGCTCTTAGATCATCTGGAGAGGCTCTTCTCTCTATCCCACCACCCTCTCAGAAATTTATCAGACAAACCTCTATTCATCATTTTTTTTGCTGGAATATTTGGTACCGTTTTTATGCCGGCAAAAGACCGCCCCCCTCCCGCAAAACCTACCTTTCTTCTCCATGAATAGGCATCCCCAGCATTGATGAAGAGTGAATGGAGCTCCATTCATTTCCTGGATTGAAATCTCGCCAATTTTCATGAGAAGATGCAAGCACAGTAAGTTTGAAAAATAAACCAAAGGAAACACTAAAAAAGTACACACAAGCACAGAAGCACACTTTAAAAGTTAAAAGTGAACTGGGGAGGTTCATAAAAAGAGTGTCCCCTACCTGGCTGTCACAATCTCACCTGGAAGTGTTCTGTCATTGACGCTGTCTGTATTCATGTGAGCACAATGGCACGAGGAGTCAAGCACCAGCAATGCTGGCAACAAAGCACCACGGCAAATTTATTGATGGCTTGGCCTGTCAATAAAATAGAATGCCTTTTTGACAATATATGACATCGTGGCAAAAGCACGATGTCATATGGTATGTGTGTCCTTTCATGATCATTAGGTGTCGTTATGGCACCATATTTGCTGCATCTGATAAAGTCTTCAGGCTCGTTTGGTGGGAACAAAGGAGAGGGCCTTTTTGGTGGCTGCTCCCAGACTGTGGAACTCCCTCCCCAGAGAGGCCAGCATGGCCCTGTCTCTGCTCTCCTTTCGGCAACAAGGAAAAACATTCTTGTGCTATCAGGCATTTTCAATCAGATGGGGCCTGGGCTTGTATGTGCTGTGAAGTTTGCATTTTAAGGGGTATATAGTTTTATTGTACTTTAATATTTTTAATGTTTTTAAATGTTTTGATACTTTAAATTGTTTGTTTTGTAAATTTCATATTCATATTTGTATTTTTAATGTTTATGGAGATTATCAGACGAACAGTCTGATAGCATCCCTGTCTCACCCCCCCAACCCACTCCCATCCCACTCCCATCCCTGTTCCATTAAAAAAAAAATCAGACACCTACCTTATGCAGGTATAAGAACTGCTCCCCCTCCCCCCAGCAGGCCGGGAGTGAATGCAGCCGTTATAAAGCTGCCTTCATGTCCTGTAAGAGAACGATGCGCAGGAAATTTAAAAATAAAAAGTAAAGCAAACATCAAAAAAGAAAACAAAGCCCCCAAACACCCTCAAAATTAAACAAATAACCCAGGAGGGGGAAAACAAGGGTGCCACTTACTTCCTCATCCCGATCGCACCCGGAAATGTCCGGCAGGGACCTCCCACCGTGGCTGACATAGCGCCAGCATAACAGGACACCTCTTCACAACCCCGTTAATCCATTATAGAAATGGAATGGGCGATCTATTGATGGATTAATCCGTCAATAGAAGAGAACGCAACCGGAACGGAGGGTGCACGGGAGCGGAATTAGATAGGGATGACATCATCTGAAAAGAGAGCCCTTTGGTGCTCTCCTGTCATCCCTGTTCTGGATTTAAAAGGTTGTCTGATAATCTCCTATGTATTGTTTTAAATTCATTGTTAGCCGCCTTGAGTTCCTACATTGGGAGAAAGGCGGGATACAAATAAATATAATAAATAATAAATAATAATAAGCAATATGCTGCCCCCTCTTTTTCTTTCCCTCTCCTGAATTAATTGAGTGCAAACTACTTTTGCATTTTGAACTCAGATTTCAGCAGCTGAAGTAAGCTGAAGGCAAAAGAAGAAAGTGGAAACAGGAGAGAGAAACTGGGCCATTTTAAAAGCAACTGAAAATGTAGGATGACAGAAGATTAATCTAGACTTTCCCTGCTAGCTGGAGAGTATGTAAGTAGCAAATCCCAGGATTCTGTAGGAGGGAACCATGACAGTTAAAGTGGAATCATAGTACTGTATTATACCGGTAATTATGCAGTGTGAATAGACCTCTGGTTAAATTACTATCTTGTACAGCCCCTCCCCATCATATTCGCAGAACTAATATTTGCAGTTTCAGTTATCTGCAGCTGAAAAAATAGGGACACATACCATAGATTTGCACTGGAAAATGCATAGAGAGGTGTTCTCTCTAGGAATCGCTAGGTCCTCCAATGCAAATCTATGGTATGTTGGTACCGAAAGTCCTTTATTTTAATAAGGTTTGCTATTATCCGTGTTTTTCGAACTGAACCCCCATGGATGCAAAGGGCAACCCGTATTTATGCAAATATGCTCCACACCCTGCTACCTTGAACTCACCCAGCTTTCACACACCGTTATTTTTCTTGTTATTATTATTGCTGTTATCATCTTTATTGATATCCTGTTTTTCCCCCCAAAGAAAGTCAGCTTACAAACTCCCAAAAATGCTATACAGTTAAAACGTACAAAAGAGTCTACACAGAATTAAACGATCCACAATATTAAAGACAATTTTAAAACACAGAAATAAAAATAGCAAAAAGCAATTTAAGAATGGTACAATTAAGAACAGCACAGCATCTTATTAAAGTCTCTTTAAAATATTTTTTTAAACCATTCAGTTCTCAAAAGCCTGTTGGAATAAGACATCTTTATCTGCTGAAAAAGTGTGACTTGCCTGAAGTCACTCAGTGGGTTTCTAGGGCACATACTCTTGTTTTTGCAGGGAAAGGAATACAAATGATTATTGTTGTTATTATTTAATGGTATTCTTACTGAATCATCATCATCATCATCATCCTTCATTCATAGCCCTTAAGCACCAAGGTTTAAAGGGAACCAGTGGCATAGTTTAGCCACAGAATATTTTGCTTATTTCATTTTTGCTAGTAATTTCACTTTTCTCCCTACTGAGTAAAAAGTTTTGCATATTTTTGGTGATTTTTTTTTCATACTTCAAGATCTTCTTGCAAAAAAATTAAATTGTTTGCACTAAACGTTTGTTTTTTTTCTTCAAACCAACTGCGTCTTTTATAGTATATTAAAAATATTGTTTTTTGTGCAAAAAATGGCAATGCATTTATTTTTTTAATATTTATTTTGCTAAAGTATCTTAGAGCAGGCAGCCATTTCATCAACAGGGAGTCTCCATTTTCCTTTCTCACTGGATAATTTGAAAGTTTCCTTCATGTCCTCATTTTTATCTTTTGGAACAGTTCAGTCTGAGCCATATTGAATACCCTGTGCAACTTTCAGGCACAGAAGGTTAAATAAAATTCCACTCCAGACATGGATCCTGAATAAGCTTGTAATGTAGCCTAGGTCTTGACTTGCTCAAGAATGCCTGGGGAATTCATTGGTGGGGAATTTGCGGCAGAAAACAGGAAGCAGCAACAATTTGTCTGCTGCAGAAATACTGAATTCTGGACCCTCCAACATTCCACATATGAAAACCGGGACACATGTTAAGTTACATTTGAGCATGGTCAAGATGGCAAAAATTAAAAACGAGGAAGAACAGACAAGCTAGTAGAGGCTGCAGCAGTTTGCTTTTGCCTGAACTATTGGGACAAGAAAGGTTCTGCCCCTTCCTCTCCCCTGCCTCCTGTTGAGTTAGTTAAGCCAAACTACTTTGGCACTTTGAACTCATTTTGCAGCAACTGAAGTAAGCCCAGGACAAAGAGGGAAAGTAGGAAGAAGACAGGGAAGCTGGCCTGCTTTTAAAACAGCTGAAAAGTGGGAGGATAGAGGATTAATTGGGAACCTCCCTGCCAAACTGGAGAACAGCTGGAGGGTTTGGAATTTGCACCTTGGGTTCAGCTTTGTGGAGCAGTAAAAGTGGAACCTGTAGAAGTGGATGTCAGCTGGTAATTGGCTGGGGCTAAGAAGATCTTTCAGGTCAATCCTAGCATGCCACCTAAAGCAGATCTCTAGGCTTGTCCTCAACATTAAGACCAGGGAGGGAAAGCATTTCAGGAATGCAGATACTGTACATCTACTGAACAGATAAATGCCAGGTAGTTCTCTTTGGAAGGATGATAGTTCAGTAGGAGAGCATCTCCTTCTATGCAAAAGTGCAGAGGGGTGCTAATACTTCCTACCCAAGGTCAGGATGCTGAACTCCCCTACCTGCACTCTGTCATTGCATGCCTTCAAGTCATTTCCAACCTATGGTGATCCTAAGGCGACCCTATCAAAGTGTGTTCTTGGCAAGGTTTGTTCAGAGGGGGTTTGCCTTTGCCTTCTTCTGAGGCTGAGAGAGTGTGACTTGCCAAAGCGCACCCAGTGGGTTTTGCATTTGATTGGCCAATAAAGGTATCACTTTCTTTTGGTGGATTTGAGATTTTGTTTTGCTGCATAGCCAACATAGCTACCCCTGAATGTGTTTCCTCGATTTGAAGATCCCTCATCAAGCCCGAACAAGCCGTAGAATCCAAGATGACTATACTGACACTGTTGTACTATGGTGTATCATGAGAAGACATGAAAAGACAATAATGCTTGGCAAGGGAAAGGGCAGTAGGAAGAGAGGAGGACTGTATTCCAGATGGATAGATTCCATCAAGGAAGTCACAGCTGCCCAAAATCTGTTGAATCTGAGCAAGGCTGTTGAGGACAGCAGGATCTGGAGGTCTCTCATTCATGGGGTTGCCATGTGTTAGAAGTTGGTTGGCTGTCAGTTAAGAACCACGAGTTGGTACAGGACTGTGATGTGCACTCCCCATTTGTGTGCAAAGCAGCATCTCAACCTGAATTCCACCCTGGGCACCAAGTCAGGGTGACAAGATAGTCATCTTTACATATCTGAAGGGATGTCATGTAGAAGAGGAAGCAAGCTTGTTTTCTGCTTTTCCGGAGACTAGAACATGAACCAGTGGATTCCAACTGTAAGAAAAGAGATTCCACCCAAACATTTGGAAGAACTTCTGAATGGTGAGAGCTGTTCAACAATGGAATGGCCTACCTTGGAGGATGGTGGATGCCTGTTTTGTGGCGGGGGGGAGGGCACGGAGTTTGGAGGTCTTTAAAAAATATTCCTTCAGAGCAGAGGGTTGGACTAGATGGCCCTTGTGGTTCCTTCCAAATCTGTGATTATTTCTTGCATCAGTTAATCTTGCAAAGGTGTTGGAAGGCACTGCATTTATTTCTCAGCCTGCCAGTGTGCAAATCCCCTGAGCATACATACGCACAACATTGGTCTCTCTAACGCTCTTCCCCTCCATTTGGAGGGGAAATTCTGCAAATTTTCTGTCTGAGTTTGAGAAGTAGTAGGAACTGCGAACATATCTTAGCATAAACTGGGTCTGTTTAGCATTTGACATTCTTCAGTACCTGGATCACTGGGGCCAGACAAGTGTACTCTGAAAGGCCTCTCAGACATGCCAGCCGACGGACTGGGAATGAGTCCAAAGTCTAGTACTAATTAGTTGATAACTCCACATAATCCGCACTCAGACAGGGAACATTTTAACATAGTCAGTCAGGCTGGCTTTGCCATACACACACACACACACACACACACACACACACACACCCCTGGCTGCCTTTCCTCCCTGGAGACATTATAAGCCATTAATGTTGAGAAGATTGTGTGCCAGTTTCAACTTTCCCCAGCCTCAATAAATGGTAGCTCTTCTTAGGCTTCTGGGCAAGGCTGCATCCACCTACGGTTTAGCAAAGGGTGGTTTCAGTGGAAATTTGGCCTTCCTGGTATCTAAAATATAGATACCGAAGTGAAGGTTCATTTTTCATCTTTCAGTGTTTCTGAAGAAGTGGACTAAAATCCATGAAAGCTCATGGTAAAATAAATTATTCCTAAAGGCCCTGCTAGACTCCGCCTTTCCCTCTCCCTTTTCGCTTTTCATTACTCATAGTTTCATAGCCTCCAACTGTCTCGATTTGGCTGGGACAGTCCCAGTTAATCTGTCATCCCACATTTTGCGCTGCTTTTAAAATAATTGAATCATAAAATCATAGGGGTTGTCTAACCAGCGAAAATACTCTTCACAGAAAGTGAGGAGAATACAATCTGTCTGAATGGCATCCTGCATCATTTTGATGTATTGGGAAGGAGGGGGGACAAATCCAACATATACAAAGTTTTTTTAAAAACAGCGCAGGGAGGAAGCGCACTCCTCGTTGGGACAAGCGATGCAAATTGATTCACTTTCCCATAAGAGCAGAAGCTGAAAGCTGATTGGTCAGACATGCGGGGGGTGGGAACGGAGCTTGCTAACAAGGCAAGCACCCAGAGCCGGCCGGCATGTTGGATTTTCGCCTTAGCAAGCAGAGGCTAATGTGATAAGGTGGCTTTTTTGTTTGCTTGTTTTTTTGTTAAAGCAAAAGGTTGCTCTTTCACACCTTGGATATATCTTTTTTAAAAACTACTGTCCGGCAGCAAATTGAAGTACGTAAAAATGGAAGTAATTCACTCGCGGCTGCCATCTTGATTTGCAGGCATGCCCGTTTGCACAGCAAACATGGATAGCTTCATACGCCTGTGATCTGCCAAAAAAACCCCATTAAGACAAATAGCAGCTGCTGCGAATTGCCAATACTGCAGAGCAGTCCACATCCTTGTATAAACAAGCCCATAGAGTTGGAAGAGACCACAAGGGCCATCTAGTCCAACCCCATTCTGCTGTGCAGGAATATACAATGAAAGCATTCCTGACAGATGGCCATCCAGCCTCTGTTTAAAAACCTCCGAAGAGGTTTATCCCAGTTTCTCTTCCCCTCTACCTTTCCGCCCTCCCTCAGCTTGCTTCAGTGGCTGCAAACTGAGTGCAAAGTGCAAAGGTAGTTTGTAATCCAGTGGTTCCCAAACTTTGGTTCTTCGAGTGTTTGGGACTTCAGCTCCCAGAAGTCCCAGCCAGCTTGTCCAATGGTCAGCCATGCTGGGAGCTGAAGTCCAAAACACCTGGAGGACCAAAGTTTGGTCACCACTGTTGTAGTCAATTGACTCAGCAGGGGAGTTTTGCCTTTCCCAGTAGGCTCTAACAGAAGCAAACTGTTCTTCCTCATGAATAACTTTTGCCATCTTGACCATGCTCTGATGTTGCTTGGCCACAGGTGTCCTCCTTTTCATCTGTGAAATATTGGGGGGTATGTTTTTGTTGTTGTGCGTTCAAATTGTTTCCAAATTATGGCAACCCTAACGAGAACCTATCACAGGGTTTTCTTGGCAAGAGTTGTTGCGAGGGGGTTTGCCATTGTCTTCCTCTGAGGCTGAGAGAGTGTGATAAGCCCAAGGTCACCTGATGGATTTCTATGGTTGAATAGGGACTTGAACCCCAATTTCCTGTGTCATAGTACAACATGCAAACAACACCACACTGGTTCCATCTGGCTCTATCTTCTACATGACATCTCTTGTAGTTCCCGCTAGCAGCAACCTTCTTCTGATTTCTCCTCTCTACGTCTCAGCCAACCAGCACTTGGGAGAGTTACCTTTTGGATTTGTTATTTTTAACCAGTCAACTTTGACTTATGGCAATCCTATAAATGAGAGACTTCCAAGTGTCCCTGTTCTCAACTATTCCGCTTAAGTCTTGCAGACTCAGAGGGAAGCAGGAGGGTGAAAGTCAGGATGACAGGAGGGAGCTCAAAAGAATAACTTTGGCAGCAGCAGGTGCTGCCAAACAACCTCAAAGCCAACTCAGCAGCGGCAGACAGAGCCTCCAACTCCAAGCTGGATAAGGGTGGAGTGAGGAGATGGACAGAAGGCTTGACTTGTCAACAGGGCAGATTATTACTAATACATTTTTTTTTGCAGGAGGAGGGTTATGATGGGCCCCCCACAATGATGGGCCCCCCTGCAGCTGCAGGTGCTGCAGGGCCCTTAAACTGGCCCTGAGACCAAGAGTCCGCCCCTCCTCTCCTCTCCCCCCCCCCATGTTAACTGAATGCTAATTAATTTTTCACTTTGAACTCAGTTTGCAGCAACTGAAGTAAGCAGAGGACAATGGCAGAAGCAGGAGGCGGAAAGAGAAACTGGAAAAAAAAAGCAGCTGAAGAAAGTGGGATGACAGAGGATAAATTGGGGCCCTGCCAAATCAGGAAAGTTGAAGGGTATGCAAAATCAGAGCAGCTTGACTGAAGTGGAAATGATCCAAGGTCTTTTGCAAAGAAATCAGGATCAGTGTTGTGTATCTAGAGCTGTTATAGATCCTGAAAGCTGTGCTCCAAGCTAGACAGAAGAGGTGCCAAGATCAAGATTTACATGACAAGCAGAATAGGCTGAGAATGGCTTCCAGGAATAGCAAGAGGCATGCTTAGGCTTGTGGCTGGCATTCAGTAACACAACTCCTGGATGCAGGCAAATACTAAAGTCTATTTTGTCCTTAAATATGTCAAGAGTCAGGTTGAGTGTGTGTGCGCGTGAGTGAGTGAGTGAGTGAGAGAGCGAGCAGTGGGAATGTCTTCAAAACTGGGGAGGAATCTCAGACTTTCCAATTTGGGAATTTTATAACATTCGCTAGAATCTTTCCTCTATTAGAGAGGTGGGCAGCTGTTGGGGTTAAGGGACCACACTGGCCCCCAGAGTCCTTGGGGAGCCATACCCACTGCTACCCCACCCAAGGGGGGAAATCAAAAATATTTTTGCTCCCAAATACCCTCTAGGGGTCATGGGTCAATTTTGCCACATTTCACCCCACCCCCGGGGGGGGGGTAGGTTCTAGTTCATGAAGGCACTGGAGCTCATTGGTTAAGAATTTAGAATTTGTTGCTGTGTGTCTTCAGCCTGGAAAAACCCCACAGAAAACCTATGTCTTCAAGTAGTTTCTGATTTATGGCAGACCTATCACAGGGTTTGCTTGGCAAGATTTCTTCAAAGGGGGGTTGCCTTTGCCTTCCTTGGAGTCTGAGAGAATGTGACTCGCCCAAGGTCCCCCAGTCCCCCTCCGTAAACTGCATATCCCAGGATTCCATAGTATGGAACCATGGCAGTGCTAAGACTGGGTAATGTGAAAGGCCCAAGGTGTGTTAGATTACCACTTCCACCGTCCCAGACAGCACAGGCAGGTTGACTGAAGATGGCGCAATGTGTACTCTAACTCACCTGGAAAGCCCCAAGCAAAAAGCATGGATCATATACATATAACTGAATGACCTCACCCCCATGGAAGAGGAAGGCCTCAAAGAGCTTGTGGGAATGCCAAGGTTTGGTCTATCCAAACCAGGGTCGGTATCTTATTCAACACTGTCAGAACATAAACTTCTGACTAAACTTATGTTGGAAGTCCAGAAAGAAGACTGTTCTTTCTTCCCCAGCTGTGCACCACAGCTGGATAGTGCCTGGGCACATGCCTACAGCCAATGAGAAGCGGAGGGGTGGGTATGGCTGAGCCCTGGTGATGGGTGGCTATCCATGCATAGTGGCGGGGGGGGGAGCCTACTTGGATTTTTAGAGGGCAATGGCTCTGGCTGGGGAATTCTGGGACGTGTAGTCCCAAAAAGTAACTTTTCCAAACTCTGCAAGATTCTTCACACTGTTCCAGAAATTTTGTGTGTATTGTATATGTGTGCCTTCGACTTCACATTGTCTGTCTGTCTGTCTGTCTGTCTGTGTGTGCACGCGCGTCCAGGCTTGCTCCATTCCTCCTTATTTGGAAATGGTAGAGAATACTGATCAGACACTAATGTGGAGCTAAAATTGCATGGCCGGTCAAGTCAGCTTCGGCAGCAAAATGTCTTGGGATAGCTCCCAGTGACCATCTTCTTTCTACCTGTTGTCTTGCTCAATTTGGCAGATGGCCTGCTGTCAGGAAAGCCAAGGTTGAGGCTTCTGTTTCACGCCTGCAATGCTCACATCAGACAGGTGAACATGGAAGGATTGAAATTCCAGGTTGGAAACCTGAGATTTAGAAAATGAGAGGGAGTGAGTCACCATGGGTGGGGAAGAAAGGAAAAGCCAAGAAGGAGATGTGGGCTGAGTCAGGGAGGCGGCAGCCTGCCAAGACAGAGGGAAAGGTGAACTGTTTGTTTGCCATCTCCATGATACCCCCTTCTGCCTTCTCCTTGCCCTTTGCTAAACAATGCAAAGTTAAAAATATCCCCCTGCCATTGTAGTGGCCAAACAAAGATGCATGCTGTTGGGGCTGTGAGGTGGGGGCAGACCATGGAAGTGGAGGGTGGGTGCTTGGCAACATTTGCATTACGGGCCTTTTTCTCCTGCCAGATCCAACCTCTTAACACTCCCCACCCTGCCTGAGGCTCTGGCTAGAAACACTATCCATTCTGGCCCTGCTGGGAGGCTGATTTGATCTGGATCACCCTGTCTCTGTGTACTGCACTTAATCCATGCCCTTCTGCATAAAGGAGCGCTTATATGGACAGATGTCTCTTATTTTTCTGGGAATGCCTCCAAACAGAGCAGGAAGGCAGAGTGAAGTCTCAGGGGGCAAACTGGCATATGGAGCATTGGAACGTGGTGCAAATTATAGTTCTTTGCCATTGTGTTGCCAACTGCAGCCTCACTCCAGCCTGGTGGCCTTTGCATGGAGTGGACTACAACTCCCATAATCCTACATCAAGCTGTAGTCCAAACTGCCTAGATGACACCAGGGGCTCAGCTAGATGGGAGAATTAATTGCAGAAAATAGCACATTAACTCACTATCTCAGCAGTGTTCATTTGTCCCCACGATCCATTCGCAAGATCACTGGCATGGAAAGCTATCCAGGATTGAAGAGCATGCCCGCAAGAAAAGATGGTGACCACAAGTGAATTACCTGCATTATTATTCCCCCAAAGCTCCCTCCATTTCCTCTGTTTTTTTGGCTTGTTAAATGAGAGATGCAGAAGAGCAATCTTATGCTAAAAAAATTTTTTTTTTGCTCTCTTGATCGAAAATAGCGCATGGTTGCTTCTGTGAAAAACAATGGTGGCTCCAGACGCTTTGTTGCCAGCAAGCCTGCCCCTGCGCATGTCTAACCAATCACATTTTGACTTCCTAGATGTGCCCCAATTCGATTTGGTTGTTCAGATGGGCTGTAATGCACATTTTCACTTTTTTTTTTTTTTTTTACAAAGATCACAAGAAACACTGAAAACTGTAATCGTGAACTACTTGGAGTTTTCGGGCTCCCTCATTCCGTATATGGCAAATCCCAGTGGGAGCTCATTTGGACAAAAGGTATTCTGCCCACATTCCTTGAGGATCCCTTCCCCCCCCATCTAGACAACACCCAGGTTGTTGTTATAGGTGGCAGATTATACAGGGGCTCATCCCATTGTGTTACCAACTGCAGCCTCACCCCAACCCAGTGGCATTTGGGTGGGGGCCCATAATCCCATAGGCAGTTGCAGTCCAACCCACCTGAGTACAACAGCATTGTTATGTTTGGCAGATTTTGTGTTGTTGTTGTTGTTGTATGGCATTGTTTATTTGTTTGTTGTTTAAAGTATTTCTGTATCACCTTACAGCCCACAAGGGCTCCCAAGGTGATGGACAAACAAAAACCAATTTAAACAATACAAAGGGGGAAAAAACCATTTTAAAAACACAACACACTTCTAAAAGGACTCTAAAAACAGGTAAACACAGCTACAGTAGGATCAGATAAAGTAGAATCCTGCTCTTTGCCAGCTCAAATTTCATTTATTTCATAGCTGCCTTGGATCTCATCCTGGCAGAAAGACAGGATAGAAATTAAACAATGTTTACTACGGACAAGCTGCTACAACCCGAATCTGAAAGTCTGTGTTTCTCCAGCTCTCTCCTTCACCATCTTTCCATTGTTGATGCCTCTAAAGAATTTTCAGCTAGACAGAAGATGAGAAAGAAAGGCTAGGTGCCTTTGAAAGATTGGTCGAAAGGAGTTTTGCTGCCAGAGGCTTTGTTAACTAAGTAGGCATGTAACAACATTGTGCAACCAATTGCTTTTCTGCAAATGTGCCTACTTCTTGTCCCCTTGCGCACAGGGAAATGTGCAGTGCCTGTTTCATATGCTAAAAGTCTATGAATCATAGAACTGGAAGGGATCCCAAGGGCCATCTAATCCACACACACAAACACATATATCTCACCACGGAAGAACACACAGCTAAAGTGCTCCTGAGAAATGCCCATCCAGTATCTGTTTAAAGACCTCCAAACAAGGAGAGACCAGCACCTGATAGTCTGTTCCACTGTCAAACAGCTCTTCCAGTTAAGAAGTGGTACATCAAAGACACTGATAAATGCACAACTCCATCTGAAACAGTTATAGTCAGCCCTCTGTATCTACGGATTTGGCATCCACAGATTCCACCAACCACAGCTTGAAAAATATTTTTAAAAAATAAAAAATAAATTCTAAGAAGCAAACCTTGATTTTACCATTTTATATCTCTTTGGCTTTTCTTTGCAAATGAAGTTTCAGGAAGGACTCATCCCACACTTTCTGCAAGTGTCCTGATGACTAAAAAGGCCAATCTGAGATAAACAAGTCCGGTTGCAGAAAGCACAGCAGATAAGAGACACCATTTTACTATGCCATTGTATATAGTGGGACTTGAGCATCCATGGATTTTGCTATCCAAGCCATCTAAACCCCAGCGAATACCTAGGGCCCACTGTATATCTGCAGAACTCTGCTCACACAGCTGTGAATTGAATATGAATATTACGCCATGGCCAAAAAAGTACAACTACATACACCAGGGAACTTATGAGTGTTACCCAAAATGCTCCTTGGAAAATTCCAAGAAAATATCGAGTTTCTAATATGTTGGGGAAATTAGCAGCAACTCGACTTTAGCTATGTGAAAGGGGTTAACAAGAGGACCTTGAAACCTATGTCTACCGGTAATAATCTGGATGGAATACATACACATTTAAAATTAAGTATGGTTTTTATTAAGGAGTTCAAAAATAACACCAAACACACACACATTAACCCAGAAAAAGCATTCACACAAGGCTATAGAAAGAAACAGTAGGAAAGCTTGGGATAGAGGGTTGCAAGAGGGTTTTGCTGGGGTAATACAACCTGTCCTGTAGTCAGTCTGGCAGAGTGGATGGAGGAAACTGGGTGGCCACAGAGGGACATGGGGTCCCCTAGAAATGGAACTGTGCGCAAATGAGGCATATTTTGGGGGTGATATTTACACCTCCAAATACACCTGAAGGGATTGGTTGCTTCATGGGTTGAAACAATGAATTCCATGAGCCTTCATGGATTGCACAATGAGTTTCCTGGTCTTAACAAAAGGTCTCTCTCTCTCTGGCTTTTCTTCGCAAACGAAGATTCAGGAAGGACTCATCCCGCGCTTTCTGCAAGCGCACTGATGACTAAAAAGGCCAATCCGAGATAAACAAGTCCGGTTGCAGAAAGCACAGCAAAAGGTCTCCTTGGGTGATGTTTTTGGGTTGTGATTCTTTCTGCGTTGTCGTTTCTCTTCAAGACTTGTTCGTCGTGAGTTCTCAAATAAGGCTGCAGCATTGTGGATAGTGCGTCTCCATGCCTCCCGATGTGAGGCCAGAGCGGACCACTGTTGGTGATCAATTTGGCCGAGCCTGAGATGTTATTTCAGGGAGTCTTTGTATCGCTTTTTTGGAGCGCCCCTCTTACGCTGACCTGTGGCGAGTTCACTGTAGAGTAGTATTTTTGGGAGGCGATGGTCCTCCAGCTTGTGCTTAATATGAGTGCATAAAATGCCAACAGGTTTCCAGCCAAAGCGACATGGAAGCTTCTTGTCTTTTGATGCCATCAAGAGAAAAACACTCCAGGGGAGGGCAGAGGACTTTCTCACACTGTCCAACTGTCCTGAATTGGAAGGGACAGTCCTGATTAAAGGTCTGTTGTCCCATCTTTTCAACTGCTTTTAAAATGTCCCAGTTTTTCTCTCCTCTTCCCACTTCCTCCTTTGTCCTCAGATTGCTTTATTTGCTCCAAACTAAGTTCAAAGCTCAAAATTAGTTTGCACTCAGGTAACTCAGCAGGGGGTGGGAGAGGAGAGGAGAGGGTGGGACCTTTGCCTTCCTTGTAGGTTCAGGCAAAAACAAACTGGTGCATCCTCTCCTAGCTTGCCTGTTATTCCTTATTCATAACTTTGGCTGTCTTGACTACATGCTGATGTTACCTGGCCACACATGTCCTGGTTTTCATCTGTGAAATGCTTGAAGGCACCCTTTCCCCCAGGTTGAAAAGTATTTGTCACTCACCCGGTCCCAATTTTCCAACTGTAGAGTGAATGAAATGGTGGGTGATCCCCAGAGCCACCACTTCCCTGGGGCCTGAAAGGGAAACTCACATCCTTGGCTTTGGAGCTGTCTCAGGGCCCCTGTGTGACCCTTCTTACCATGGCACATGAGCCTTTCCTGTTTTCTGGAATCACTCTTTTGGCCTGTAGCCCATGGCATCAGGAAATGCATCCCCTTGAAAGATTATACAGCTAGCAGCAAAACTGCCTGCTTTCTGCATCACTGAGGGATTTTCCAAATCCCTAGACGATCCATAATCCAGGAGATAATCAGGTAAGCCAGACGTCCAGATGGAATGTGCAACCATGGAAGAGAGCAATTGTGACCCTCCTGGTCCCATATGCAAATCTCCTGGTCAGAAAGGCAACCCATGAGTGTTTTCCAGAAACACTTAACTTCACATGCATGAATGATGCTGCAGCTTTGGGTGGTAAAGGCTTTTATGGCAAACCCATAGAACCATAGAGTTGAGAGCGATCACCAGGGCCATCCAGTTCACCCCCCTGCCATGCAGGAATACACAATCAAAGCACTGTTACTTCAGTTGTGTGTGTGTGCTTTAGAGCCCCACCCATGATGTCAAAATCTATATTACTATCTGGGGAAATTATGAGCTCAAACAGAAGCCTGCAACAAGAGGGTAACTCGAGGGATCTTTCACCAGTGTACACCAGTACTAACTGTTGAGAGCACTCCAGTTAAAGTGAAATATAAGTATTTTTTACTGGAAATAAGATAAAGTAAATTCACATAGCAACACATGTGCCTAAAAACCATACAAGGCTGCAGCAAAGTAAGTAAGAAAGAAAGATTAGAGAGAGAGAGAGAGAGAGACTCAGGAATATAGGGCAATAGTTACTAGTCTTGGAGAACAGAGCTTTGTGCAGTGAAGATACTCAGACAGGCGTCTGAGGGTGGTACAGGAGGTTCTGATCCGGGATGCACTGAGAGAATGGCCAGGTTTGTCCACTGTGGCATCCCTTACTATTGTCAGGGGACTAATATTTATACCCTATTTCATATCTTGAAGGGATTACTCTGGTTAGGACAAAGCCTGGATGGTTTTCCCATGGGATAGACAAAGGAAACTGAAACTCAACTGATTATATTAATGGTTGGAAGATAGGAATTGATGGGTTTGCGACAACCTCACAAGGTTGGACAGGAGGGGGTATAGGAAGGACTTCCATAGGCATAGATTTGGGAATGGTCACTTAATTATTTGATTGAATGAATCATTGCTGAGATGCCCAGGGTTGGAAGACAGGATTAGCACATACCACCTTAACGACCATGTTTACTAAGGGGCTTCCGCGCAATCCTAATATGGGCTTCCTTGCCATAATATTTCTAAGACACATCCCAGACCATTATGAACTCCAACTGACCTTTGGTTTGCCCCAGACAACCTGACCCCAAAAAGTGTCCAATATTTTCAATTATGAGATATTGTGGGGAGGGGTTAGTAGGGCATACGAACAACATTAAGAGTCATTCAGTCCAACCCCATTCTTCCATGGAGGAATACACAGTCAAAGCACTCCCAACAGATAGCCATCCAGCCTCTGTTTAAAAACTTCCAAAGAAGAGGACTCTTCCATGCTCCGATGCAGCATATTCCACTGTCAAACTACAAATCCCAGGATTCCAAAGGATGGAGCTTCAGCACTTAAAGTGGTGTCCAACTGGATTATTTCTACAGTGTAGATGCACCTTTGGAAAGAGGAGGGCAGGGTAAGGGCTTGGTTGCTCTTTGGAGCTTTCCTCACTCCTTCAGAAGCCTTTTGGGGGGCTGGTTGCTGGAAAGGGGCATAAAGAACCAAAAGGCCAGGCTTTTATAATGCAAAGACAGGGAGACAAATTCTACTTATGGGGAGGAGAGGAGGCATCAGGTGGAAACATGTCTAAAAAAACCCTAAAAAATAGGTGATCCTTAAATTAGAAGCTGCAGATTGGGAGCAGGTCAGATACCTCTTTTTTTGGAGACTACAGTTTCCAGAATCATATGTAGAACTGGCCATTGCGGGTAGGGAATTCTGGGGGCTGTAGTGAAATAAGAGAGAGAACAACTTATCCAACGTAAAAAGGGATTCCTTATACACAACAATTATGTATTTGTGGTTCTGGGGAGGTAGAAGATCTGGTTCACTGTATATTACACTGCCCTCTATATAGTGGCCCCAGGACTAATTTCCTGGGAGATCTTTTGAGAGTGAGGGTGGTTTCCTGAATTTATTTGTGATTTGTTGGCTGATCATTCTAAACACATCACACTTAGGATTTTCCTTTTTGCAGCAGCAGGCCAAAAGATTTGCTGCAACTTCTTGAAGACAGTAGCAGTGGATTGTAAAGGGGACCAGTTGTTGTAGCTGTCATTATTATTGTTGGTTCGATATTTTATCCTGTAACCTTTTGCTTTGTTCTTTGATTTTTATATTTTTTTTTATCATCCTGTGTTTAATGTAATTGTAATTTTGTCAGCAGTACATGACTTATTGTATGACTGGATACACTGTTGTTTTTTTAAAGAATGTTTTGTAACCAAGGTTGTGCCATAGACAAATAAAAATTATCTATCTAACTCAGTGGCTCTTAACCTCGCCTTTACCAGGCATTCCCTTTAAATATCTTTTGTTGTTTTGGCCTCCGAAGATTTAACTCAAGATTTTAAGTTAAGATTTTAAACCCAAATAATAAGAGCAACAATAACAAAAAACAGTAAATAATACTAATACTAATATTAATACTAATACTAATAATAGATCATCTATCTATCTATCTATCTATCTCTTGGATATGTTTCCTTTCCCACTGTGTTGATTGGCCACTTAGCAAACATACTGATTGTGTTGCAGAGGGGCGGGATAGAAATAATTTTATTATTATTATTATTATTATTATTATTATCCAACCAATCCCTTCCCTCCTCTCACTCCCTCAGCTACTCACCACCCACATGTAAAACAATGCAATATTATTTTGCTAAAATATAGTTGTCCCCCCACATTCATGGATTTGGCATTCATGGTTTTAAGTATTCATGGCTTTAAAATGTTCTTTAAAAAGTAATAATCCAAAAAGCAAACCTTGATTTTGCCATCTTATATAAGGGACACCATTTTGTTATGTCATTGCATATAATGGGACTTGAATATTCATGGATTTTGGTATTCATGGGGGGTCCTGGAACCAAACCCCAGCGAATGTTAAGGGACAACTGTAATAGCATGTAGCTGAACAGTGTGAACCTTTCAAATCTACTATAACGGCATATGTTACACTGGGTACAGCTAATAACAATAATAATACAATTACCCCATCCATTAAACCTTCCCTCAGAGGCACTGGAGGGTGAGGGAAGACCTCTCTCCTGCTGCTGGCGAGTTTGTGGCTGGAGTGGATTGAATGGCAATGTGCAGGCCAAGCCAATCAGCTAGCCTTTGCAGTGGCACATGTCACATGGCCACTCCACTGCAGGGAGGAGGTGGGCCGAGCAGCCATCAAGCCTTTGCAGACCCCATGTGAGGACATCGCGGACCCCTGGAGGTCCCTGGACCACAGGTTAAGAACCAATGATCTATCTAACATATCCAAAGTTTGGTGCAGGGGGCTTTCCCAGTTCTCTAGAACAGGAAAGGGAGCTCACTGTTTGCATGTGTTAATATAAAAACACACACACACACATGCAGGACAAAACTGTTGGCACAAGGCTTTGAATTTCAAAGCATGTGAATGAAAAAAGAGGGGGGGATAGGTAAGATGAAAGGAGGGAAAAGAACATGTAGAATAATCTGAATTAGTGAAAGCTGCAAACTAGCGTCTGCTGGAATTCCTCTTCTGCAGGCGGTCTGAGCCTACATATTACTCCAAATAAACACAGTTCCAGTCCTTTCGAGCTGGAGTCATGCCTTTGCCGGATGTCCGGGAACATTCCTGACTGCACATTACAAGGAGAGAACAAACTAAAGAAAGATGTTTGTGGGCCTTGTGAGAATGCAGCGCAGTGTCTCTGGAATGCAGTTGTCAGCAACTCCAAACGAATAATAATACTGTAACAATAATAATATTTAGAAGCAGGCAGTCCTTCTGGATGAGAATGAAAACACAGATTGAGGTCAGTGGGACATAACATCTGAGGGCCCGTCTATATGAGGAAATAAAATGTGGATTGATGCGCAGTAATGCCAATTCACAGCAGCTTTCATTTGTCTTCACAGGTTTTTTTTTTTGCAAGATCGGTGGTGTGCAAAGCTATCCATGTTTGCTGTTCACATGGAGGCGTGTCAGTGAATCAACAGGTGGGTGTGAGTGAACTACTCGTGGTTTTATTCTCCCCAATTTGCCCTTGCCAAACAATTATAAAAAACAAACAACTAAATCCAAGGTGCAGAAGAGCAATCTTCCACATAAATAAACAACAACAACAAAAAAAGAAAGGCTGTTTCAGCATCTCAGCGCACAATCATTACTGCGAAAATCCAACATGGAGGTTCCGGGCGCTGCCTTACTAGCAAGCTCTGCCCACTGTGCCCATCTGACCAATCAGCTAATCTGCTTCAGGAATGCGCTGCACTGCGATTTGGTTGTCCTAATGAGCGGAAGTGCGCATCTCCCCCACAGGTATTTAAAAAATTGTATTTCCATATAAAATCACAATAAACAAAAATAAAAATGTAAAAAATTCAGTTCCCTTTTTTTTGCTATAACAAAAGAAGAAATCAAAATATTTATATGAAGTTTAACATTTTAGTTCTGTATACTGTACTGTACAATCTTTACATCCTTACATATATTAATCCAAATATTAACCACTTTTCTCTATACTTTCTTTGCTATAACCCTGTAACATTTATGTATTTTCACTTCCAATTTGTTGCCCAATTTTCGCTGGCTTCTACATATAGGTAAGTTTAAACTGGCTATGATCATTTGTATATAAATTTCTTAACCTATCCTTACTATTTATCTTTGTGAATCTTACATTTCACAAATTTCTTCCACGAATAATAATTTTGTATTTTAGTGATAAATGACCTAATTATTGCAATAATAAAAATGTATAATGTTTAAGTATATAGTCTTTTTATGAACATGTTTTGTTCTCCCAATAAACAGTAACAGGTGCTCAATCTCTATCAACCTGTTCAGTAGTGTTTTGATTTATGAGGGCCATTAATTTATCCAGGTCTTTCATATTTATAGTTGCCCCTTCATATTCGCTGGGGCTTGGTTCCACCCCCCACCCCCCCGTGAATAGCAAAATCCGTGAATACTCAAGTCCCATTATATGCAATGGCATAGCAAAATGGTATCCCTTATATAAGATGGCAAAATCAAGGTTTGCTTTTTGGATTATTATTTTTTAAAGAATATTTTCAAGTCATGAATACTTAAATCCTTAGATACAGAGGGACACGCTCTCTGGCTTTTCTTCGCAAACGAAGATTCAGGAAGGACTCATCCTGCGCTTTCTGCAAGCGCGCTGATGACTAAAAAGGCCAATCTGAGATAAACAAGTCTGGTTCGAACACCACCATCCCCACATTGTCGTCAGCAAATCTGTGCTCAAGTCCATTCAGCAGTTCACCTACCTGGGAAGCATCATCTCCTCAGATGCCAAGATTGACAAAGAGATCAATCACAGATTAGCAAAGGCATATAGCGCATTCGGAAGACTTCACAGAGGGACAACTGTAGTAGTTTATCCATCCATTCTTCTGTTGTTGGTATGTAGCTGATTTTCCAATATTTTGCTAAGATTAGTTGGGCTGCTGATACCATGTAAAATATTACTTTCCAATGTCGTTTTTCCACAGTTCTGTCCGTTACAGTTGTCACATTAAGCAGGTATAGTTGAGGTTTCATCTGGTAGCTTGTTTGTAATACCTCACACATATTTTTATGATTTATCCCCAGAATTTCTTAATTTTGGGGCAGTGCCACCACATGTGATAATAGGATCCAATAATCTCTTGGCATTTCCAGCACTTGTTCTTTCCCGTTTTATAAATCTTATCTAATTTCACTGGAGTTAAATGCCATCTGTTCTGCATTTTGAAGAATTCTTCTTTCAGATTTTGGTTTAATTTCTGTGTGTGGATCCATGCCCTCTTCCATTGATCTAGGTCTAATGTTTCACCAATGTCTTTGGCCCATCTTATCATTGATTCTTTCACCAACTCTTGTTCTTGATCCCATTCCAATAGTTTCCTGTAGTATTTAGAAGTCACTTTTTCTCCATCACTCAGAAAAATCAAATCTAATTCTGTCTTTTCTTCCTCGGAGTACTCTAATTTGAGATCCATTTTGAATCTTTCTTTCAGTCGGGCATAAAAAAACCAGTTCATGTTTGTTCTGTCTCTTTCCAGATCTTCTTTCGGTTTTAGCAGATAGATGTTGTGATCCTTCTTAATAAGAATGTCTTTATAACGTAGCCATTTTTCTGATTCTCTCCAACTACTAAAATAAAGCTTCATGGGGTGAAACCGAGAATGGGATCCTCCTATAGAAATTCTGTTTCATTGTCCGCCAAACTTTGAGAAGCACTTTACGGATAAAATGGTGCTCAAATTCTTTATGTTCTTTCAGTTTTCCATACCAGAGCTATGCATGCCATTCATACTTCAGATTAAATCCTTCCAGGGCCAGCAGCTTTTCATTTCCTCCACAGTTTTTTAAAAACTCAGGAAAAGCCACAAAACATTTCCCTGTGTAATTTTCCCGAATTTTGCTCCCCCGTCCTCCGAAAACAACAGACTACTGCAGGATCCCATTTGGAAACACACGGCATTCCCCCCAGATTCTAAGAGGATTTATTCCAACTCTACAATTCTATGATTCTATGATTTCACCATCTAGACTGGCCCTCAGTATTCATGCAAAAGATTGCTCTGCAAGCACCAATCTTCATCCTTTCCCTTTGGTTCTCCCTGTCCTCCATTCTCTCTGGTTTTATTCCTCCTCTCTCTCTGGCTTTTCTTCGCAAACGAAGATTCAGGAAGGACTCATCCCGCGCTTTCTGCAAGCGCGCTGATGACTAAAAAGGCCAATCCGAGATAAACAAGTCCGGTTGCAAAAAGCACAGCAGAAGGGCTCCTTGGGTGATGTTTCCAGGTTGTGATTGTTTCTGCGTTGTCGTTTCTCTTCAAGACTTGTTCATCGTGAGTTCTCAAATAAGGCTGTGGCACTGTGGATAGTGTGTCTCCATGCCTCCCGATGTGAGGCCAGGGACCACACTATCAAAATACTGTAAATATTGTAAGCTTCTTGGGCATGTGTGTATGTGTGAAGCCCTGTCTTCATTTTTTTTGCAGGACTAGGCTGAGTTTGAGAGCCAGCTGTGGTGCTGTGGTTTCAGTGTTGGACTGGGGCCCCATCTACACAAGGGGAAAAAAATTCAAAATACCTCCTAGTATTGGCATCATGCAGCAGCAGCCCTATATCTAAATGGTTTTTCTGGCCTTCGAAGCCCCCATAAGCCTCACATTCCTGATGGTGGCTGCGAGTGATTTACTCACGTCAGTTCTTCACCACTGCCATTTAAAAAAAAAAGTCGCCCCAAGGTGTGCTGGTGAGATAGAGTGATTCTCCAATTTTATTATAAGAAAGCAAAACAGAAAATATTCATCCTGTTCCATTGCCTCAGTGAGCAATTGCTAAGGTGAAAATCTAACATGGTGGCAGCAGGCACTTGCCCTGCTAGCAAGCCCTGACCCTGCTCTCACCCAGCCACTCAGCTTTGTGCTACCCTTCAAGTTTTTTTATTGTCCGATAGTCCAAACGAGCAAAAATGTGCACCAGCTTCATGGTTTTTGAAAACGTACAGGGAAATCTGCGAAGGCTTTTACCGCGTTGTTTTTGCTGTTTTGGGCCCCCTCCTTCCGTACAGTGTGGATTGGCGCTGGATCCCATTTAGACAGGTAAGATTCCCAGCAAATTCTATGGGGGTATTTTCACCATTTAGATGGGCCCTAGGACTCTAGAGAACAGGGTTCAAATCCCCACTCAGCCATGGAAACCCGCCTTGGGCAAGTCTCTTAGCCTCACAGGAAGCCAAAGGCTTCTGCCACACTGAAGAAAAGTGGCAGCATCTTTAAGACTAACTGGCCTTTATTTTTATTTTATGGGTCCAAGTAATTTGAAGGCCCATATCTCCCTGTATGAACCTAGTAGAGCTCTAAGATCATCTGGAGAAGACTTTCTCTCTGTCCCACCATCTTCTCAGGCTCCTTTGGTGGACACTAAGGAGAGGGCCTTCTTGGTGACTGCTCCTAGACTTTGGAAATCCTTCCCCAGAGAGGCCAGATGGCTTCTTCCATGCTCTTTTTGGGGCAGCAGGTTAAAATATTTTTGTCCTGCTCGGTTTTTACAAACTGATAAGGGCTGTGTGGTGCTGTTTTTAAGATTTTTTAAAAGGGTTTTTATAGAGTTTTTAAATGCATTTTAGCATTTTTAATCTTTTAACTTATACCATGTTTGATTATTTTTTAAATTGTATATTTAATCATCATCATCATCATCATTTTATTTATGGTTATAGACCAAAATATAATCTTATATTTGGATTGCTTTTTTTAACGTTTGTATTGTTTTTAACTTGTATTGTTTTAAATATGTTGTTAGCTGCCTTGAGTCCCACGATGGGAGAAAGGCGGAATATAAATGAATATAATATTGTTATTGCATGAGCTTTTTTGGCTATAGACCCACTTCTTTGGATGCAGTACATACCGGTAGTGATAATAAATGCTCAGGAATAAAGCATATGTATACAGTTGTGGGAGGGGGGGGTTCCCTTCCCCTTCCTTCCTTTTAATGCTGCAAGATACTAACATGGCTACTTCTTTGAAAACTACAGAAATGTATTCACAAAGGAAATGTGTTTTGCCAGCAGGTGGGGGAAATGATTACTAGCTTTAGGCTGCTGGGAAAGTCCCACCATCCAGAAGTATGAGTAAAGAATTATTCATTTGGCTGGCTGGACTTCAGCTAGCAAGTAGGATCAATGCAGTCCTGACTCTCTCAGCCTCTTCGTACCCTTCTTCTTTCAAGTTTTAAATTCCTTTTCTGTAGGCAGTCTGGACAGGGGTGCCAAATCATTTCCTTCCACCTACAAATGCCCCAGCCAGTGTGCCCAGTGGTCAGGGATGATGGGTACTGTAGTCTGCACGCAAAAAGAACAGAGAACTTATCTGTTGGGACTCCTGCTCTCTAGATCCACTAGCCAGCATGCCCAGGGGACATGCTGGCTGGGGGATTCTGGGAGTTGTAGTCCAAACTAACTTGTCCAGACTTTTCCTACACTAACATGTGTATGGACCTTCAAGTCACCTGTCAATTTACGGCAACTCCATAAAGTTCATAGGGTTTTCTTAGGCAAGGAATCCTCAGAGGTGGTTTTGCCAGTTCCTTCCTCTGAAATAGAGCCTATCTACAGCACCTGGGATTTCTTGGCAGTCCTTCTGGGCTTGGGGAAGGTTCTTCTTTTTGGAATGCCATTCCAGAATCCCCCAGCCAGGTCGCCTGTTGACCTAAGGTGACCCTATGAATTTCATAGGGTTCTCTTAGGCAAGAAACAACAATAACAACAGGCTACAATTGGAGTGACAAGATACAGAAATGTGAGGAGCACTTGAACTATAAGGAACCTCTTTGGTTTTGCTAGTGTGAGGAGCAGGGAAAAAGAAACCCCAACAAAAACAAAAGAAACCACCAAAATCAGAAACACAAAGTAAATTATTTTGCCTCTGATCACAGATATAAAATTGAACACTAAATTTAGGATCATCCAAGCCATCGTCTTTCCCATCACCATTTACAGACATGAGAGTTGGACAGTGAAGAAAGCTGACAGAAGGAAGATCAGCTCTTTTGAGACTGTGCTGGAGAAGATGCTGCAGATACTGTGGATGGCCAAAAAGACAAATAAATTGGTCCTAGAACAGATCAAGCCTGAACTCTCCCTGGAAGCCAAGATGACTAAATTGAGGCTCTGATACTATGACCACATTACGAGAAGGCAGGACTCACTAGATACAGGATGGGGGAGACCTGGCTGAATGAGACTACATGTGAAAGGGATCTAGGAGTCCTAGTAGACCACAAGTTGAATATGAGTCAACAGTGTGATGCGGCAGCTAAAAAGGCCAAAGCGATTTTGGGCTGCATCAATAGAAGTATAGTGTCCAGATCAAGGGAAGTAATAGTGCCGCTGTATTCTGCCTTGGTCAGACCTCACTTAGAATACTGTGTCCAGTTCTGGGCACCACAATTCAGAAAGGATATTGACAAATTGGAGCATGTCCAGAGGAGGGAAACTAAAATGGTGAAAGGTCTGTAAACCATGCCTTATGAGGAGAGACTTAGGGAGCTGGGTATGTTTAGCCTGGAAAAAAGACAGTTAAGGGGTGATAGGATAGCCCTGTTTATGTATTTGAAGGGGTGTCACATTGAGGATGGAGCAGGCTTGTTTTCTGCTGCTCCTGAGACTAGGACATGGAGCAGTGGACTCAAACTCCTGGAAAAGAGATTCCACCTCAACATTAGGAGGAACTTTCTGACAGTAAGACCTGTTCGGCAGTGGAACACACTCCCTCGGAGCGTGGTGGGGTCTCCTTCCTTGGAGGTCTTTAAACAAAGGCTGGATGGCCATCTGTCGGGGATGCTTTGATCATGATTTTCTGCGTGGCAGGGGGTTGGACTGGATGGCCCTTGTGGTCTCTTCCAACGCTACAATTCTATGATTCACTAGAAAAGACAATAAATGCTAGGAAAGGTGGAGGGCAGGAGAAAGAGAGGAAGTCCATGGCTATCTAGTCCAACCCTCTGCCCTGCAGGAACACACAATCAAAGCACACCTGACAGATGGCCATCCAGCCTCTATTTAAAAACCTCCCAAGAAGGAGACTTCACCACACTCTGAGGCAGCGTATTTCACTTCCGAACAGCTCTTACAAGTCAGGAAATTCTTCCTAATGTTTAGGTGGAATCTCTTTTTCTGTAGTTTGAGTCCATTGCTCCGTGTCCTAATCTCTCGAGCAGCAGAAAACAAGCTTGCTCCCTCCTCAGTATGACATCCCTTCAAATATTTAAACATGTCTCCTCTCAACCTTCTCTTCTCCAGGCTAAACATGCCCAGCTCCCTAAGCCACTCCTCATAGGGCATCATGGCTTCCAGACCACCCACCATTTTGGTTGTCCTCCTCTGGACACGTTCCAGCTTCTCAATATCCTTCCTGAATTGCAGTGCCCAGAACTGGACACAGTATTCCAGGTGAGGTCTGACCAAAGCAGAATAGAGGGGCACTATGACTTTCTCTTGGGCTGAGATACATTCTGTTTCCCCCTCCTCCGTGGGCCTTCTGTGCGCAGTGGTGGCATCTAGTGGTGGAAAGGTGCCTCTGCAGGCAGAGCCGCAGCCTCCCCTCCCTCCCTCCCTCCCTCCCTCCCATTGGGTCGCAATCCTTCCGCTCTCTGCCCCGCCCGCCTTGCAAAAGGATCAAGCCCGAGCCGTTTTGTGCACGTCCCAAACGTGCTCCCGGATGCATGGCTGGGTGGAGGGAGGGGCTGGAAGGAGGGGAGCTCTTGCTAGTTAGCAGGAGAAAGGAGCAGCTTGGGAGGGGGGGAGAGGAGGACCCCTCCCTCCCTTCTTCTGCCCCTCCCTCTCCTCCTCTCCCCCCCTCGCCTTTTTTCCCAACACGTGTCTTAATTCGCCTCTTTCACATGGGGGTGGGCATAAAAGCAAATGATCTCCTTTGTAGGCGCCCCCCCCTGTTTCTAAGACCTCGAGCGACGTTGGGCCCTTTGCACATGCCCAGAGGAGCCTTGTAGTTTAGGAAATGATTTAACCTTCCCCCCCTCCCCAGGAGCTGGCTGTGAAAAGCAGGCTCAAAGGTGTCCAGGCGGCTGGGAGGTCTCTGCACTTTGTACATGCACAGAGGCAACGTAGGCTGAGGGTCCTTGTTACTAGGAAATGAAGGTTTAAAAAACAAAATCAATCCCGCCAAGGAGCGGGCTGCAAAAAAGAAGGGTCGAAGGTGGCCCGGCGGCTGGGAGGCCTGCGCTTTGTCCATGCCCAGAGGCAAGGTGGCCGGGTGGGTTTTCTCTGGACATTGAGGAGCCATGGGTTCAAACCACAGGAAAAGAGAGTCCGCCTAAATGTCCTGACAGTAAGAGCTGTTGAGTGTGGTGGAGTCGCCTTCTTTGGAGGTTTTCAAATAGAGCCAGGATGCCCACCCGTCCGGAGTGCTCCTGCCTTGCAGAAGGGGGCTGGACTAGATGGCCCTTGGGGGTCTCTTCCAACCCTATGAATCTAAGGTCCGCCTGCAGTCCTGCGCCCTCTCGTAACCCCATCGATCCGAAGCGAGCCCACGAAAGCCACTGCAGCTCTCCCCGGGTGCCTCCACCCCGCAGTATTGGGCCATCAGAAAGACTGCTCCGGAAGGTGGAGGCTCGACGGCAGCCCGGCGCTAAGCGAGGCGTGGCGCATCCTCCATCTCGGAGCCACCTTTAAACCGGGGATCCCCGCATTCCTCTCTTGCTGGGGGGGGGGGAGGAAGATTTGTGATGGCTTCGCCCCCTGCCCTTAACCTCCACGACAGCGGGGTGTGTGTGTGACTCCCGACTACCCCCCAACCCGCAGCCGCCCTTTCCGGGGAGCTCTCTCCCCCCGCGCCGCCGTACACGTGTCAGGGTGCTGCGCGTGTGCACGTGTGAGCGCGCGTCCTGGCGCCCGTGAACCCCACCCTGCCTGGTCCCCCCTTTTCTTTCTTTCCTTCCCCGATGGCGGTCCCCTGCATCCAGCCAGCGCTTGCTTGGGTGGGAACCGACCGATGGGGGGGAGAGAGAAGGCGGGGGTCAGGTTTAAAATCCGCTGCCACGCGGGATGGGGGGCTGGAGTGGCCAGGAAGGGGAGGCAGCCGGAGAGGCCGGGATGGAGCCGCGGATGGGGGGGGCTTTGGGGGGGGGTCGGAGGCAGAGATGCGGGGAGAGGAGGAGAAGGATGGCTGGGGGGGGGAGATCGGGGACCCTGAGCTGCCCCCCCCAATACAATTTTGGAAAAGAGAACTGGGGAACTGGGTGTCCTCTCGCCCTCCTCGCGAGGAACCCGATGGCAGCCACGCAGCAGCACCCCCACGCGTGGTTTTGGACTTGGGGGGGGGGTCCTGGATGAAGGGATGAAGCCATTTCGCTCCGGCCCGGGCTACTGCCGTTGCTGCGGCTTTGGACCTGGGGGGGGATCTCTTTTGCTTGCGGTGGGGAAATGGGGATGCCTGGTTTTTTGGGGGGGTCACAGTGCCTAAGGAAGGCAGATAAGGGGCGAGTGGGGGGTTTCAATTATGTCCTCTATAAAGAGAGATGGGAGGGGGAATTGAACCAGAAATCTCTGAAGACAATTTTAAGAGGGTTGCCATTTTTCATTTGATTCCCACCCACTCCCTCTGGGAAATTTTATTTTGGCGGAAAGCATCTAGATATTTATATAAAAACATCGAAGGATTCCAGGGTTGGTTCTTGGTTGCCAATTTCCCCAGGTGAGTATTTCTGCCTACATTCCCCCTCACCAAGTTTTTCTTTTTCCTATTATTTAATTTCTAAACCCTTTCAAGGTATTTTTCCCATTCCTCCCCATACCCTCTTTTACTCCCTTGCCTACCTCCAACACCCTTGTTATTTTTAACAAAGGATCGTTTCAGTACCAGTTGGGTCAGCCAACCTTTTTCTCTCTTTCTCTGGCGTCTTCTTCCTTCCAATCTTTGAAGGATTGGTTCCATTATACAGACGGGACAACTGAGGACAGACAGAGGAGTTTATACCGGGGTGGGCAACGCTGAGCCAGCTTTCTGGGGTCCGTAGGGAGAGCCCAGAAGTGTTGAAAAACGAAATTCTAGTCCGTTTTCGTTTGGGGGAAAAATCTTGCAACCTGTTTAAAAGATGAATTGTTGCTCCTCCAAACTTCCAAGGAAGGAAAAAGGGTTAGTCCAGAGAGTTTGCAGGGTTTGAGTTTTTATCCTCTCTAATTTATCAGGAGGGTCCTAAAACCTGTAACCCCATCATCCATGTTCTACATTAATCTGTTGCCCAGCTCTTTTCTACCTATATTTTTCCTCCAAGCCTTCATGTCATTTTTCAGAGTGATTAGATTAATAAAAATGTGTGTTCCAGTAAACTCCCCCAGGCCCTACTACTGTTATTATTTCACTGGTGTGTGTGCAACTTTTCAGAGAAACAAAAACCCAAGGTCCCTGCCCCAAGGTGCTTGCAGATTAAAATTCATCCTGGAAAAACAAGTGTGGGTGTTGGGTGTGGGCAAGGGGGGCCATCAAAGTAATTTCTGCCTTCCCATCAGCTCCTATTGTTTATTTTCCCTGTGTGTGTGTTTATATGTTTGTGTAGGATTACAAGGTTTCTGCCAGTAGCAATTTGCTTTTTTTGAGTGGAACAAGCTGGTAAAGTGTAGTTTTGATCCTATTCCCAGTCCTGGGTGGCCGGTATATGCAAAACTACAATTTTCTGGAGAAAGGGATATTGCAGCACCTTTAAAACCAATGGAGAGAAAGCAGTTTGTAGCAGAAGCTTTTGTCTGTGTGGTCATATTTAATGGTGAGTTTCTAGTAAGTTCACACATTTTCAGAATGAGGTTAAAAAGGAAGGGTAGTTAAATATTTAAGGGGAAAACTCCATAGAAACAGCTCTTTGACTGTATGTCAGTGCTGCACATGACGTTTAAAAGCCAAATTGTAGAACCATTGGGTTTTTCTCCCATAAATGAAATTAAGATTTATATTTTTAAAAGCCTGCCATAGATCCCTCACCAAGATGGTTAGGAAGCAGAAAGTAGAAAAGAGCAAATATCCATTCTTTACTTTCTTTGGGGGCTTCGAAGAAAGGAAAAGGGGAGAAATAATTTTATTTTATTTTTTTAAAAAAGGCTGAACAGCCCTCTGTGATGTGGAGAGGCCAGTCGGGATAAACATGAAGAAATCTGAGCTTATTTTATACTATTGGGCTTTTTTTTTAAAAAAAAATGGTTCACAGCTTCTTTTGAAGTTGAAAAAGGCTTAGCTTTACTGGGAGGACATCCAATTGAAAGAAATATTCAGAGAGGTAAAGGACACAAAAGCTTAGGCTAGAAATGTCTTCTTCCCAGTTAGTCTCCAAGGTGCTCTTTTGGATTCCTCTACACCACTGAAAGCAGTGAGCTTTATTTGGGTGTAAGCCCACAAAGAAAGATGCTGCGCTTTCGAAACAGGCCATTTGGGGATTACAGGACAGGGTGGCCATTTTGGAATGGAAGCTTCTTGTTTCCTCATCCCCTTCCCCATGTGCTTTTCCTTTGCCACAAAATAGGCAGCAGTCTGATTCTTGTGGGTTCCTTTCAACTAGAGTAGACCCCCCACCCCGGTTGTTTTATGGTGGGTCAACACCTAGGTATAGCCCATGGGTCCCATTGGGTCCACTCTGGGAAAGAGTAAATAGCACACTATTCAAGCCATTGCAGATTTTAGATTGATTTCTGAATTCAGACATGTCTCTCCCATCCCTTTAACCCCTTTAAAATATAGGCAGTAAGGAACAATCCAAACCTACTAAAAGCATCTTTAGGCTTTTGAGATGTTAAAACAGGTTGACAGGTGAAAATGTAGCTGAGAAGATTATAGAGGTGTGTTTAAAACAAACAAAAACAGCACTTCCGAGAAGTTTGTTTCAGATCCCAGGAGGAGGGAGTAAATCACAAAAAAACTGTTTATTAGAGTGATTAACAACTGAACAAATGAACTGGCAAAATGTTTCGGTTTCTGCCTTCTTCATTTGCTCAAAGTAAAACTGAGTGGCATCCAAAGTGGCAGCTCAGAATGCTCTGTTGCCAACATTTTTAAGTGAATGATGGTGTTACATATGATCCTAAGACCATGCAGTGTTTAGGTCTTAAGTCTTTTGGTCCAGAAATTTGCCCCTATAGCCAAAGTGCTTGTAAAAGATAGCACCTCAATTCCTGAAAACAGACAAATCAGCATTATTGAAAAGTATGTACAGTTGTCCCTCTGTATCCATGAATTTAAGTATTCACAGCTTGAAATTATTCTTAAATAATAATCCAAAAAGCAAACCTTGATTTTGCCATCTTATATAAGGGACACCATTTTGCTATGCCATTGCATATCATGGGACTTGAGTATTCACGGATTTTGGTATCCATGAGGGTCCTGGAACCAAACCCCAGCGAATATGAAGGGACAACTGTTAGGTGGCTTCAAGTTGACTTTTAATTTATGGCGAACCTAGGATAAGATTTCCTTGGCAAGATATCTTCAGAGGAGGTTTGCTATGGCCTTTCTCTAAGGCTGAGAGAGTGTGACTTGCCCAAGATTACCCAGTGGGTCTCCAAGCCCGAGTGAAGATTCGGACCCTGGTCTTCTAAAGTTCTAGTCCAACACTCAGATCATGACACCGTGTTGGTTCAGTTTTCTTGGCTAGATTTATTCAGATGAGGTTTGTCATTGTCTTCCTTTGAGGCTGAGAGTGTGTGATTTGTTCAAAGTCACCCAGTGGGTTCCCATGGCTAAGTGGGATTTGAACCCTGGTCTCCCAGAGTCCTAGTCCAACACCTTTAACCACTCAGACCAACCTGACCTTCTTTAATGTATATATTTGAAAGAGAGCAAGAGAGATTAATAAACAAATTGGCCAAACATTTTCGCTTCTGGCTTCTTCAGTTGCTGAAAACATTTTACAGTTTTTTAGAAGTTCTGTTTCTTAATCACCCCAATAACACACACATTTATTTATTTAGTGACTAACTGCATCCTTCTGGAATCCAGAAGAAACCTGTCAGAAGTGTCATTTGTTTTTAAGTAACACCCATGTATTTAAAAGAGGAGGGGAGACTTTGCTTCTCAATGTAGCTGAAAGACATCAGCGGTTTTTAGAGGCAGCCCAGTATCCCTTAGAGGTCCCCCCCCCATAGAATCAGAAATCAGTTTATTGTTGTTGTGTCTATCTCGGATTGGCCTTTTTAGTCATCAGCGCGCTTGCAGAAAGCGCGGGATGAGTCCTTCCTGAATCTTCGTTTGCGAAGAGAAGCCAGAGAGAGTGTCTTTGAGCTATTTCCAACTTATGGTGACCCTAAGATGAACCTATCACAGGATATTCTGGATTGATTCAGAGGAGGGGGTTTCCCCTTGTCTTCCTTTGAGGCTGAGAGAGTGTGACTTGCCCAAGGTCATCCAGTACATTTCCATGGCCGAGCGGGAATTCCAACTCTGGTCTCTAGAGTCCTAGTCCAATGCTCAAACCACTAAACCATGGCAGCTTAGAAATCTATGGGGTGGGTGATTTTTCCTTGCCTTTGGCAAACTGGGTGCCAGTTCTTTGAATGTATTGGTGGTGGGGGCAGGAAGGGAGGCAGAAATGCAAAAGTAGGGTGGCAGGACCCAAGCAGAAAGCTGGGAGCCAACTCTGTCCCTCCTGCCTCTCTCTCTCTGCCCCCCCCCATGCCCCTGGAGCATGGGAAGGGGCATGTATTGCACATCTGGAACCCTTGGGGAAGGGGTGTGGTGGGGAGAGAGAAAGAAGGGAACATTGCAAGCCTTGGAGGCGCCCGCCTGGCCCTGACTTCACTGCTGGGAAACAAAAGAGGCCAGTAGGAAGATGTCATGGAAAAATACAGCCAGGCCTCCTGGGAGGAGGGTTGTACCATTGCTAGGCATGGGAGGGGGCGGTTTCCAGGAGAGCATGCATAGGAGCATTTTGCTTTTTTCCCTCTCCTCCTTCCGCTGCCTTCCCACCCCCACACCCTGGGCGTTGTTCATAGCTGGGCTGGATGGAGCATGCGGTCTCAGTGGGCGAGGGGTGCACAGCTCTGGAGGAAGGCACTGGCATGACCTGGTGCAGGGCTCCCAAGTGGCAGAGGGTGGTGGTTTGGAGGGTGGGCCCGAACGGGAGAAAGAAGATCATTCCTGTTTAAAATTTAAAATTTCTTTCCTTCTTTCTTTGCGCACTGCAAAATGTCGGTCAGAGAGGAAATGGCTCTCAGGTGCCCAAAGGGGCGGGTTAAGCACTACCAGGAGCTAAGAAGCAGAGCTGTTACAAACAGTGTGGGAAGGGGAGGCATTTTCTGAACCCACTTGGAGGGCTGGCGTAAGCAGAAACTGTGCCAAGAAGCAGGAATTAATGAGAGCCAGCGTTCAGCCCCTGTACCCATTTGGAAAACCAGAACCCGGTTGCTTTTTCAAAAAAAGGTGGAGATGCTGCCTCAAGCCTGGGTTCTGCCCTCTGCTGACTGGCTACAGTCTCTTGACCTCAGTTTCCCCCCTCTGTGAAATGGGATCAAGGGTAGCCTAGTCCACAGGTGTCGGTGTACAAAGGTGGCCATTGCAAACAGGGAACACATTGCTTTACTTTCGACTGGCAAGCATAGGTAATGTGAAGAATTACAAAGTGTTGCTGAGTAGAACTTTAAAGACCTAATGTGTGTGAGTATGTTTCAGCATAAATGGTTTAAAGTCCTGTAGCACTAACTGCAAAAAAAAGAACATTTCTGGCAGCAGCTTCCATGGACTCCAATCCATGTCCTAGTAGGGTTTTCCCTGTGCTAAAACCCGAAACGTGTTCAAAAGGTCTTGTGTCTGAGGAAGCCAACTGGAATCTAGGAAAGCTTATGCTAGAAATTTATCTTTTTCACTTAGTCCCCAAAAGGTGCTGCAGGATTTCTTTATATCTTTTTACGTTCATCATAACGGTTATTGTGTTTCTTGCACAGCTGCCATTTTTTAGTGGGCATTACCCAAGAGAGACTTCTGCTAGGTTCTTCACCCACCCACCCCTTCCTACACCTAGTTACAGAAAAGGAGAAAAGTATCTGAAGAATCACCTTACAGATCTTCAGACCTACAGTTCAAAATATCAGTCCAACATGAAGAACCTAACTCCCAGAACCCCCTAGCCAGCATGGTTTCTGGGAGTTATAGTCCAAATATCTTTCCCATGCGTGTCCAGCACGTAGTAGCTAAATGGAACCTCTATGCACAGATGCAGTCTATCACAATACCATTTGCTGAGGGACAGACAGTGAGGAAGCAGGGCTATTGTGTTCATGTCCTACTTTGGCCTTTTGGCAAGACACTGTTTGAAACAGGGTGCTGGGTTAATGTGACCTTGAGAGCTTCTTATGTGTGGATGTTTGTTTGTTTGTTTGTTTTTTAATAGCACACACAAAACCATGGTGGTTGTAGATCCATCAGCCTTTCCCAACCTGGTGTCTTCCAGATGTTTTTTTGGACTACAATGCCTAATGTGGTGCTCCACAGGGATGATGGGACTTGTAGTCCAATACATCTGAGGGCCAGGTACTAGATTGGGGGAAGTAAAAGTGGAGTGGAAGAGGATGTAGGTTGTGAGAGCAGAGGTGGAGTGGGTGGAGTTGGCTCCGTGGAGTTTGGAAGCAGTACAGAAAACAGTTGCAAGTGACTCACCTACTCAACCTGGAAAATAAGCGTCAGGAAGGGAAAAACACATCATTTGGCTGCTGCTTCCCAATGTGTGTATATGTGTGTGTGAGAGAGAGGGGTAGGGGAAGAGAGAGCTAGGGATTAAAATTTGCCATATGAAAATAAAGTTTAAAAATAACGCCAACCCCACAAAACAGTCATAGTGCGGCTGGTTGGTTTTGGCAGGATCTACTGAAAAACAAGATGTACTTAGATGAAGGAGTCCACATCCCTTTTCACACTACACAGTTATAGTGCTATGATTCCATTTTAACTGCCATGGCTGCATTCTATGGAATTCTAGGATTTTTAGTTTGGTGAGGCACTAGCGCTCACTGGCAGAGAATTCTAAATACCCTTCCCTAAACTGCAAATGAGAGCGGGGGGGGGGACACAGAGAGGGACAGCATGGCATAGTGGTTAGAGTGTTGGACTGGGATTCTGGGAGACCAGTGTCTGAATCCTTGCTCAGCTATGGAAACCCATTGGGTGACCTTGGACAAGTCACACTCTCTCAGCCTCAGAGGAAAACAAGGGCAGACCTCCTCTGAATACCTCTTGTCAAACCTCCCCACAGACAGGGTTGCTGTTAAGTCAGAACCTACTTGAAGGCACAAAATAACCAACACTTCAGATCCTCAAATTCCGTGCAATGGAACCATGGCAGTTAAGGTGGGATCGTAGTGCTATAATTGGGTAAGTCACATACTCTCAGCCCTCAGAAAACCCTACGACTGGTTCACCTTAGGGTCACCATATCAGTTTATTTTTTTCATCCTCTGATCTCTGTTGAAATGTAGGTTGCCAGCTGTTTGGAGAAATGGTTTGGAAGGAAGGAAGGAGAGGGCAGAACAAAGCCTAGTTTCTGGAGGGAGTGAGGCGGAGAGTGGGCAGGAAGACATGGAAATTCAGGGATAGTGGAAGAATAAACCCACGAGAGGGATGGTGGAAGAAAAGAGCTACTTTTTTGTGATGGGGAGAGGGAATCAGGAGGCTATGAGAAGGAAAGAAGGCGAAAGAAGGCAATTCTCTCAAGCATGACATATCTTCCACCCACCCTTTTCTCTCTCCCTTTTTCTTTCCAAAGCATTTATTGTAGATTGTAAGCTCCCTGGGACAAGGACCTCCCTCTGTCCTCTTCTGCTCTTGAAAAGCTTCATCGTGCTGAGGAGGTTCATTTTGATTTTTTGACTTTTTTTAAAATAAAGGGAGTTCTCCATACAGGCCTGTGTGGTACAGATAATGACATCTGTCCCCCTAATCCCAGAAGCAAAGCACTGAGGAAGGACGATGCCTGCTGGGATCAGGCAAGATAATTGCAACAGAAGCTCTGTTTTAAGCTAAGATGGATGGCGCAGCTCAGCACAGCAGCACTGGGTGCTTATTGCACAAGTGTGCATTAGTTCTGCAGAAATGCCAAGGCTTAGGATACAAGGAGAACCAATAGTTTTGCTAGAGCAAAGGACCAGTTGGGAGTGACTGACCTCCAACCACCTGAACCGATTTTCCTGTACCTTACAAGAGATGTTACCGACTATGACCTGTGGAATCCAGAACGTGTGATTTATAGCAAGGACAAAGCCGTTCAGGGAAAGCCAAGGTTGCATAACTTATTTGCATAACTAATTTGTTCTAAGCTGCTTTGTGTCACATGCCAGGAGAAAGGCAGGATATAAATTAAATATACTAATAAATTAGGGTGGGTGGGTATTTTTTTTAAAACTTCTTCATCCCCACTTATTCAGTGTGTATGTGCGTTCGTGCGTTTGTGCACACCTTTAAATCCCTCTTGATTTATGGCAACCCCACAAATTTCATAGGGTTTTCTTAGGCCAGGAATCCGTGGAGGTAGTTTTGCCAGTTCCTTCCTCTGAAGTACAGCCTATGGCACCTGGGATTCCTTAGCAGTCCTGGGCTTGGGAAAACCTATAAATTATGTAGGGTTTTCTTAGGCAAGGTATAAGCCTCCTGCCCAATCGCTCTTGGCACCTTTCCTAGCTAATGCAAGCTTTGTATCCCGGTCCCCTTTCTGCAGAGATTGGTGTGCCACCAAGGGAGTTAGGCACAGCATGATGCTGCTGCCTGCTCAGTTCAGTGCTTTGATCTCTCTGGGGCCTCCACAAAACCCTAGCAGGTTGGGTTCCACACAAAATCTGATGTTACAATCCATGCTTCTCCATTTCATGCATTGTAGTTGACTAAGGCTGGTGTGTGTGTGTGTGTTTGTGTATGTTGGATAGGCTGGGAAATGCAGATCCAGGTCATACCAAGGAGGCGGAAACCCAGCAGGCTGTGCCGATGCTGGTATCCGATCCCTGGAATCTTTTATTTGCATCATCTAGTTCAAACTGTCTTCCAACCTGCTGTACTCATTCTGAGCTGATGTTGGAACAGAAATGTCAGTCTTTACTAGGCAACTTGACAGGTGATGCGAACTCGCTGTGGTTGCAAATCCTTTGGTCACAGATTGCAGCATCTGCAATGTGGGGTTCCACACCTATCCCTGCTTTTTTCCCTCTGCACATGTTCTGCCTCTCAATTCTTTTCAGGTAGCAACCATTTTTCTTGTTATAAATATTCAGGGCGTGGCAGGATGGAGGCATGACCGACTTGTCACTAGAAGGCAGTTGGACACACTTACCCTCTCACTGGACCTAAATACGCAACCTTGACTTTCAGAGAACGCTTTGTCCCTGCTATAAATGGCATACGTCAACCCACAGCGGTCCAATAAACAAGGTCGTTTGACCTACTTTTGCTCTCCCTTTAAATGATTTCTCATTGGAATGGCCACACGAGTGCAAACGAGGCAGAGGGGGGTGACCCATTTAAGGGATGCTCTTGTGCTGCCAGAAAATTTGGCCTCCAACTTCAGGGCAGATGGTCTCCAGCGACCTCAGTGTTGATGTGCTCCGAGTTTATTTACAGGGCAGCCTTGTACGTGTCTCCAGTCATGCACACCCCTGGGAGCAGGTATCATTGAACTATGCAGGGCTTACTTGAGAGTAAACCAGTTAGGGTTGCACTATTCAGCACTCCATCACCTTTGACCCTGGAGTTTTCTTTTTATCTATCATCAAAAGTGAATGAGTGACCTCCAAAAGCCTTGGTCATCCGCTTATGTCTTATAAACCCAGGGCTGTGGCTTCCTTGATTTAATCAATGTTCTTGTAGTACAGCATCTCCAGAAAGGTGCTGCCTTTCACCTTACTGAGCATTACAGTTTTTCCCAATGAATCACAGCCTGATCCACACTACACACATAATCCAGTTTAAGACTGGATTATTTGCCATGGCTCCTTCCTATGGAATCTTGAGGTTTGTAGTTTTACAAGATCTCTGCCAAAGGGAAGCCTCTTTAGTGCCACACCAAACTACAAATCCCAGGATTCCATTGGAAGGAGCCATGGCAAATAATCCACTTTCAAACTGGATTATATGTGTAGTGTGGATGCACCCATCTCATACGTCCAAAGTTTGACAGCCTCAGCTTAGCCATCTTCTAGCAAGAGTGCACGCTTGGTTTTCTCAAAGATCCATTTATTTGTCTTTTTTAGCGGTCCACAATAGCCACAGAACTCTTCTCCAGCAATACATTTCAAATGAATTTATTTTTCCCCCTGGTCAGCTTTCTTCATTATCCAGTTTTCACAACCATACATAGAAATCAGAAATGCTATGGCCTAGACTCAAATGGCTGCCCTGAATCTGTAAGACCTCAGCAGGGCTGTTGATAACAAGGGGTCTTGGAGGTCTCTCGTTCACGGGGTCACCATACATTAAAGTCAGTTTATTGGAATTAGCAACAACAATGGACTGGATAATCCAGACTTCAGTATTTCATGACATATTTTTACACTTGAGTTCTTCTCTGGATCCTTCATGGCTGCCCTTCTAAGTCTTGGTCTTCTTTTGAGTTCTTGACTCTACTCTCCATTTTCAGTAATGACTGAGTCAAAGCAAATTTCTGCTGTGTGTCACACCAATGCTGGCGTGAGACAACATCAACAAGGATTTCAAAAACAGGGCTCCCCCGTGGGCAGGCAAGGCAGAAGCAAGACAAAGCCTCCGGGATCAAGAGACCACAGGGAAATCAGGCAGGTGTAGCTTTGGTGAATGGGGAGTCAACAGGTTAAATCTTAAATGGTGAGGGAAAAGTGAATTGAGAGACAGCTTTCTTCTCATGATAGGAAAATGCAGGTTTGTTTGGTGGAGCGTAGATTTAAAACTCATGGGAAAAAGCACTTCCTCAGTCAACACACAATTGATTTATGGAGTTTGCCCAGCCAGGGGAAAGTTAAATTTCTTGGGTTATATAAGCTCCCAAGAATTCCCCAGACAGGGTAGATACTGGGACTTGTTGTCTAGAAAGTTACCTCACCCCGTTCTACAAGTTGGCTGCTATAAGAGGTGGTGCTGGCTTAGATGGCTTCAAAGGGAAGAGAGACGTCCATGGAGGAGAACAGGGGAGGCCCAGTTATGGTTGGTACCTTTGGTAGGATCAGAGTCAGTCTTCCTTTAAATAACCCCTTTACTGCAGGGGAATGATTGTCCAGGTCAGGAGAATACAGGGTAGTAAGCAGATGCTGTTGTTGGCATCTCAGTCCAAAGTGGATTGCTTCCTTATGGCACTCTTCTAGTGTTCGGGTTGCATTTCCTGAGCAAGATGTTAAGGAAAGTGGTAGAAAAGGAATACAGCTCCACCAGCTTGATGTGAAGAAGGTCTCGATCTCCAGTGTTTCCCTGCAGGACTCAAAATACTCCGCAGAGCAGCTCCCAGACAATACAGGCCAGTGGCTCTGACCCTTCAGCCTTCTGGAGGACCTTTCACACTGCCTGACTGTAGCTCTATGATTCCACTTTTAGCTGCCACAGTTCCGTCCTATGGAACTCTAGGGCTGGTATTTTAAGGAGGGGCATTTAGAATTTCCAGCCAGAGACTGCTAATGGCTTCACCAAACTACAAACCCCAGGATTCCACAGGGTTAGTTAAAGTGGAATCTGAATGCTATAACTGGTGCCAGCCATTTTGGACTTCCAACTCCCAGAAGCTCCAACCAGCCCAGCATTTGGAGAGTTCAAGTCAAAACATTTGCAGGACTGAGACTGAGTGGGGCAGGCAATATGCAACCAGACTGACCAACAGTAATAAACAGAATTGGGGGAAAAGAAGGCGGCAGTATCTGTTACTTGCAGTATGTGACTTTTGAGGTTTCTCCCTCATAAGGGGTCTCATGGCTGCAGGTTTAGATACATGGCCAGGTGAATTAGTTCCGTTCTGAAATTCACCGTCCAGCTCTCATCCAGCTCTTCCACTTCACCTGTCCCACTTTACGACACTGTCTTCGTTTCAGTTCACATCAAAGAAAAACAAGGGGACTGTTTGCCAACCCAGACTGAAAGCAAGAAATACTCTGAGCATGTGCAGTGTTTACATTTTCAGCTCACTGAGCTCATAGTGCCACCTACAGGAATAAAATGGAGCTTGCCTCTACTGGCCCAAGGCTGGGGATAAGCAATAGTTGGTTGATAGCCAAGGAGAATACATTTTTAAGGTTAAAAATACTAATGACCATCTGTAACCAAGGCTCAGGAAAGGGACTTTTTGGGACTACATCTCCCAAAATCCCCATGTCCAGCATAGCTCCTCTGCTGCAGAGAGTGCCTTCTCTGCTGTGGCGCCCCAGTTATGGAATACCCTCTCCTTGGAGGTCCAGTTAGGAACAGCATTGTTATTGTTCCAGCCCCAAGTGAAAATATAGCTGTTTGCTAAAGCCATTGAGGCCTAAAAGGTTTTTACACAGACCTTCACATGTAAAAGGTTTTAAATTGTTTCAGCCTATTTTAACTGATTTTAACTGAATTGTTTGATAGGTTTTTCACCTTGGGGAAAAAAATCATTTTATTTTTACATTGGTTAAATTAGGTTGGTTTTATTGTACATTGCCCTGAGATCTTTAGATATAAATATTTTAATAAGTAAATACATACAATAAATAGGAAGGGGGGGGAGAAGAGGTTTGCTTTTCAAACTCTGTCTGTCACAACGTTCGTCGCCTGTCTGGATGCTCCCTTGAGTACAAAATGTTTTTTTAAACGTAAGATGTTAAGAAAGGATGCAAAATGGTTTTAAGATTTAAGAAGCCAGAAAGGATGCTATGGCATCTGCTGTCTGATCTAGTAGGCCTTTCCTGCCCCCAGAGCAGATGCTAGCCTTGTTTGATACTTTCAAGCGCTGTTTGCTGAGTTGCCATGGGGGCTGGGACATAAAGCTGTAGGTCCCTGAACCTGGTTTCAGCAGCCAGTGACACTCATACCAGGGATGTGGTGAACCCACTCTCAGCTTTATCCCCAAGGTTAAAGGAACTATCCAAGGTGCTGAAACCTACCCTCAAAATAGGTTCAGCACCATCGAGAGCCCCTCTAAAGGCTGGGGATAAAAACCCAAAGTGGATTCACTCCTCCACTCACACCACTGCCAGAAAGCATGTTGCTATGCTTATATGAGCTTTGCTGCCACCAAGGCCTTTTCCTTAGAGCAGTGGCTCTTAACCTGTGGTCTCTGGACCCCCAAGGAGCTGTGATGTCCTCACAGTGGGTCTGCGAAGGCTTGAAAGCTGCTCAGCCCAACTCCTCCCTGCATGGAGTGGCCACATGACAGGAGCCAAGGCAAAGACTGGCTGGCTGGCTTGGTCTGCGCATTGCCATTCAATCTGCTCCAGCCACAAACTTGCAGGAAGAAGCAGGAGAAAAATCTTCACTCTCCTTCCAGTGCCTCTGCGGGAAAGTTTAATAGGTGGTGTAGTTGTATTATTGTTATTATTTTAAACATTAAAGCTTGGGGGTCTGTGGCAACAAAATATATTTAAAGGGGGGTCCCTGGTAAAGAGAAGATTAAGAGCCACTGCCCTAGAGGAAAGGGCTGCTCCAACATCAGCTGTGTACAGACATTTCCCGAGCCCAATGGAAAGCTTCAGGCTGGTGGCATCTGGATTTAAGAGAGCACAGGGAGGGAGGGCATTGCAGGAGCAGGCAAAGGGCAGGCGAGGTGATCAAGCCAGAGGATCATCTCTTTATAGGCTGCAAAGTAATTGCTGGGACTTTCCAATCTTTAATCTCCCCACCCCGCCACTGCAATGCAACTGGTTCTTTACCTGGCAAGGCTGCTACGTGGTACCCATCACATCCCTTTCCTCTTGGTCACACTCGGCCACACGTGCACCACAGTGGATGACCCTTTGCCAGATTCCCTCCCTCCCCACCAACAAACTGCTGGGATTGTCTTGTTTACTATCCTTTGGGTTAGCGTAATAAAGGTTTCCCTCCTCAGTACACTGGCTTTAGAGATGTCCCACTGATGGCCTGGTTAGGCTGCACAGATGGAGCCAGATGCTGCCATTGGACATCTACAAGGTCACCTCTGCTAATGAGGGAAGCCGGGCTCAGTGCATTCCCAGCTGACCCTTCTAATATTACATTGACCTCAGTTGCCACCCTGATGACCAAAGGCAGACACAGAGGCTGTGCAACCAGGAGATGGAGCCCTCCAATGACATTTCCTCTTCTGCTGAACATGATGGCAGATGGTTGGTTTCAATTTAGTACTTGGTGTTCACTCATCCTTTTAAGTCTATGGCCAAGAATAGCATAGCATAAACCTAGCATAAACCTATCATAAACAGTACAGGTCTGATATAGGATATTGGCCATAGTGTAAACCAGTGGTTCTCAACATTTTCTTTACCAGAGACCCCCTTTAAATATCTTTTGTTGCTGAGGATCCCTAAGACTTAACGCAAGATTTAAAACCATAAGTCATTGAAGGAGGAGAGAAAACTTCTCCTGCTTCTTCCTGCAAGTTTGTGGCTGGAGTGGAGTCAACAGTGTGATGCGGCAGCTAAAAAGGCCAATGCGATTTTGGGCTGCATCAATAGAAGTATAGTGTCTAGATCAAGGGAAGTAATAGTGCCACTCTATTCTGCCTTGGTCAGGCCTCACCTAGAATACTGTGTCCAGTTCTGGGCACCACAATTCAAAAAGGATATTGACAAATTGGAGCGTGTCCAGAGGAGGGTGACTAAAATGGTGAAAGGTCTGGAAACCATGCCTTATGAGGAAAGACTTAGGGAGCTGGGTATGTTTAGCCTGGAAAAAAGATGGTTAAGGGGCGATATGATAGCCCTCTTTAAGTATTTGAAGGAGTGTCACATTGAGGATGGAGCAGGCTTATTTTCTGCTGCTCCAGAGACTAGAACATGGAGCAATGGATGCAAGCTCCAGGAACAGAGATTCCACCTCAATATTAGGAGGAACTTTTTGACAGTAAGAGCTATTCGGCAGTGGAACGCACTCCCTCGGAGCGTGGTGGGGTCTCCTTCCTTGGAGGTCTTTAAACAGAGGCTGGATGGCCATCTGTCAGGGATGCTTTGATAGTGATTTCCTGCGTGGCAGGGGGTTGGACTGGATGGCCCTTGTGGTCTCTTCCAACTCTACAGTTCTATGATACTATGGATTGAATGGCAATGTGCAGGCCTACCCAGCCAGCCTTTGCTTTGGCTCCTGTCACATGGCTGCTCCACTTCAGGGAGGAGGTGGGCCAAGCAACTTTCCAGCCTTTGCAGACCCCCTGTGAGGACATTGCAGACCACTGGGGGATCATAAACCACAGCTTAAGAAACACGAGGGTAAACGATAGTGTAAAGCTCCTCACAGTGTAGTGTAGTGGTTTGAGTGTTGGAGTAGTATTCTAGAGAACAGTGCTTGAATCCCCACTTAGCTATGGAAACCCACTGGGTGACGTTGGGCAAGTCACATTCTCTCAGCCTCAGAGGAAGGCAATGGCAAAACCTCTGAACAAATCTTGCCAAGAAAACCCTGTGATTGGTTTGTCTTAGGGTCGCCATAAGTCAGAAATGACTTGAAGGCACACAACAACAAACCTCATGTGGAGTTATGCATTAATTGTGCTGTGCTACCCTTGTGCAGGACCAAGTGTCTAAATACTCTGAAGGCACCAGACCTTGTCTGATTATGGAGGCTAAGCAGAGTCAGGTCAGGTTAGTATTTGTAAAGTCGACTCCCAGTGAATACCAGGTGTTGTTGGTTTTATTCAGCAGAAGGCAATAGCAAACCACCACTGAATATTCCTTGCCTAAGAAAACCTAAGAAATTCATAGGATCACCATAAGTCAGCATGTGACTGGAAGCCACATCCACACACTCTTGTGAGGTATTGCAATGTTGAGCAACTGAACCAGGACACCGAAGCCAAGATCCTACACCATGTTTGCGTCGTGTAAATTTTCACTGAAATAGTTAAATAGTGGTTGTGCTACACCACCTTTCTGCTGAATACTGACACTGTGCAACCAACATTTCTGCAATCCCAGTGAATTAAGTGCTACATTGAAGGCACTGGTGAGTAGTTATGTACAGCTGAATGTGCAACAGTTACATTTGTGGATCTCCACTCACGCTGTGAACTGAACTTACAACTGTGAACTGAATATGGACATTACGCCATGGCCAAAAAAAAAAAATTAGATTCTTCATGCCTAAGGATTCCAGCCCTCATGTGCAACTAGAAACACAACCAAATGTGTAAATGCATTGATGTGCAATATATGCATGACACATATTCATTCATAAGACATATCTAGGGGCAATGGTACTGTGCAGCCTCATTTCCTTGAGTTAAAGGGAAACATTCCACATAGGCTAAAATTGTCTGTACAAAATGCATACGTAAGACACCAACCGGACTCTGGCTTATGTTACTAAACTGAGATCCAGGGCACGTGCTGTCTCTTCTCTCCTCACTCTCTCCAACTCTGTCAATCAGGATTTTATGATTTTAGGAGGCATCTTCCCAGTGACTGTTATTATTTTAGGCTGTTTATTTCTTCTCCACTCTCGTAATATTTGTATCATACTATCTTGAGCACATTTTGTTGTTATTTGCTGTCAAGTTGACTTCAACGTATGGTGACCAGATGAATGAGATACCTCCAAGATCCCCTGTTGTCAAGCCCTGCTCAGATTTTGCAAATTCAGGACTGTAGTTTCCTTTATTGAATCATAGAATGATAGACCACAAGAGTCATCCAGTCCAACACCCTGCCATGTAGGAATACACAATCAAAGCATTGCCGACAGATGGCCATCCAGCCTCTGTTTTAAAACCTCCAAAGAAGGAGACTCCACCACACTCCAAGGCAGTGCATTCCACTGCTAAACAGCTCTTACTGTCAGGAAGTTCTTCCTAATGCTTTGGGGGAATCTCTTTTCCTGTAGTTTGAGTCCATTGCTCCATGTCCTAAGTGTCTGGAGCAGTAGAAAACATGCTTGCTCCCTCTTCAATATGATGTATGTATTAATACATTTCCTGACTTGTTTTCTGCCTGCACAATCCCAAGATCAATGCCCGGCATCTCCAGAAAGGGTTCAGAAAGACGCCAGCTGAGACCTGTGGCTGCCAATTAGAATTTATAATACCTACACCATGAAGCCATTTTAGCCACCTTTTTGGGATTTTTTTTTTTTTTGGTTGGTCTTTTTGGCCACCAGAACTTGCAAGTTTCAAAATATTGCCCCCCCTTCTGTGTTAATTTCGGGGGGGTCTTTTTGGCTGCCAGAACTTGTAAGGTTCAAAATATTGGCCTCTGGACTTACCAACCCTGTCCACTCCCGGCTTAATTAATAGACCCTCCAACATTTCACCAATGAAAACTGGGATTCATGTATAAAGACACCATCCGAGCATGGTCAAGATGGCAAAACTTATTGGTGAGGAAGAACACACAAGCTAGGAGTGGCTGCAGCAGTTTGCTTTTGCCTGAGCCTCCTGGGAAGGGCAAGATTTCATCCACTCCTCTCCTCTCCCCTGATGAGTTAACTGAGTGCTACCTGCTTTTGCACTTTGACTCAGTTCTGCAGCAATGGAAGTAAGCTGAGAATCAAGGAGTAAACTGGGAGGAGACAGAAACAAGGACATTTCAAAAGCGGCTGAAAATGTGGGATGACAGTGGATTGATTGGGACTGTCTGTGCCAAATTGGGATGGTTGGAGGGTAGAAGATTAGGTAATTGATAAGGCCAAGAGTGAACATGGTATAGTGGTTTGAGCGTTGGATTATAACTCTGGAGACCAGGGTTCGAATTCCGCTTGGCCATGGAAACCCACTGCATGACCTTGGGTAAGTCCCACTCTCTCAACCTCAGAGGAAGGCAAAGGCAAGACCCCTCTAAACAAATCTTGCCAAGAAAACCCCCTGATAGGGGACTTTATCAGACACGGCACAAAACCAGGTCCCAAATCACATCAAAATGGGATGAGAACAGAAGGGCGACATGATCAGACTGGTTCAGGGGCGTAGCACAGGCATAAACAAAGTGTCCTTTTTCAATTGATGGGCTAAGCTGCACTTTATTCACGCCCATGCTACACCCCCAGAATGGGTGAAGGATTATGTTGTCTGGTAATGTCTCCCATTTCTGTTCTCGTTGTGTTCTTCTGATTTGTTTTTTCACGCTTCTGATAAAGTCTGGGGTTGCCTTAGGGTCACCATATGTTGGAAACAACATAAAGACACACAACAATAAGAACAATTGATCAGGCTAGACACAGTGGTGTCTGTGATGAGACCAACTGTACAGTGGTGGTTGCTCTCTTTGGTGATTAATGTGGGGTCTGGAAAGGAATCCACAGCAAAAGAATCACAAAAATAATTGTGGTAATAAGACGTAATGTTGACTGTTTCAGCTGGGAGTTCACAGAAGGAAGTAGCAGTTTAGATCATCAGACCAAATGGGGAGAGTGGTGGACCCATAGAGGCCCCCACAGACCTGTGGAGCAAGAAACTCCTTTGGAGCTCCCCATCACCACCCTGAGGCCTACTTGGGATCCTGAAGCAGGCCCAGTTTGCTTCAGCAAATACCCAAAGGGAGAAAAAGAGGAGCAGGAACTGGCAGGGATGGCCGTAGCATGGTCCGATAGAGACAGGGAGAAGAACAGAGCAACAGTGTCAGTGTCATGTTCTGGCTAATTCTACTTTAACTAACACAAGCTCACAGTAGATTTAGAACTTTATTAAGCAAGTGGAGTAGATCACAGCACATAAATGTTGTCAGGACTGAAGGTTTGTCTAGTTATACAGTACAGGAAGCCCTCGCCTTTTGATGGTTCTCTATCTGATGGCTCGCTCTTTTCACACCTGCAAATTAAGGACAAGTCCCATTCATTTGACGAGGAATCCACTCTTTCAACAGTTCTTGTCTACCGAGGCTTGCTTGGGACTGACTGCACATGTGCACGTTGCTTGCCAAGTGAGTGAGCTGAGAGGGGAAAAATATCACCAAGCCAACTGAGAGATTTTGCAAGCAGCGCACAGGCCGTTCGAAGGCAGCCACCACAATTCCCTCATGTTCCCTACATGGTTCTGCTTTTTGACCAATTCTGGTTTCTGATACTGCTGCAGTCCCTACCCTGTCAGATATTTAACGCCTATACATCAGTGGCTCTTAACCTTTTCTTACCAGGGACCCCCTTTAAATATCTTTTGTTGCTGAGGCCCACCAAGACTTAACTCAAAATTTAAAACTACAACAATACAATTACACCATCCATTAACCCTTCCCTCAGAGGCACTGGCAGGGGAGGGAAGACTTTGCCCCTGCTTCTTCCTGCAAGTTTGTGGCCAGAACAGATTGAATGGCAATGCGCAGGCCAAGCCAGCCAGCCTTTGCCTTGGCTCCTGGCACGTGGCCCCTCCACTACAGGGAGGTGGGCCAAGCAGCCTTTGTGGACCCCCTGCAAGGACACTGCAGACCCCACAGGCTAAGAACCACTGGCCTATACAGTTCAAAAGCTTATATCCCATTTGGCAGTAACTCAAAACATTTCATTTCTCCAGTACTCCCCCTCCTGCCCAATCCCCCCCTCACCATGCTTCCCACAAGGACCTTGGTCTACTCACAACTCTCTCCTCACACAGCTGATCATTCTCCCAGGCCACAAATATACACCCTCTTATTTTCCAGCACACCACTCAACAGTATAGCATATCCCATCATCCTTACTTATCAAAGATCAGGCCAAGCATAGTTCTGACAGTCAGTAACGGAGTTCAGTGAGTCAGGGGACTCGCTGAAAAGAACAGGCCTTCTGGATCCCCACTGCTTATATTGCAAGAAAAAGCAGAATAGAATCATAGGGCCCATCTATAAAAAAACAGATTGCTCCACAGTAGTAACCCCTTGCTAAGATGGCGGCTGAGTTGCTGACAGCAGGCTTGGGCAGGGCAAATTTCCCTGCCTCCCTCCCCACCCGCCACCAAGAAAGGCTGACCATCTAAAAGCCTTTCCTTAGAAATGCTCAATTCACAAAACAAGTTTGCAAGCTGTGATTCAAGAACTGTGTGTGCCTTGAGCATGAAATATGTATTTTGTTAAGGATTACATTAAAATATAATTATATTATTATGCCATTGTAATTACATTAATACAGTCGTTATATTCTATAACTTAAATTAATATGCAATTAGTAAGTCTTCAGTTGATTGCCCCATACATTCCGGAATTTTGTATATCATCATCATCATCATTTTGAAATTCACGGAGTTTACAGTGGATGACAAAAACTGTCAACAAATAACGATACCACCAAGAGAGAAAGAAAAAACACATGCAATGTAACTGGTCCCTGGTCCCTGCTCTGGGCTATTGGGCCCCAATAATTTCCACCCCCTCCCACCCCTCTCATCAGACCTGAAGAGAACACTCTGGAGAGCTCCTGCAGCACTAATGCCCAACAAAGGGTGCATCTGCACTTTGAATTTATAGCAGTTTAATGCCACTTTTAACTGTCCTGGTTACGTCTTACAAAATCCTGGGATTTATAGGTTGTGGAGGGGCTAGGAACTCCCTGCTTCAGCCACTGTTGAAAAACCTCCAAAGGAGACTCCACCACACTCCCAGACAGCGAATTCCATTGTCGAACAGCTCTTACCATCAGGAAGTTCTTCCTAAACTTTAGATGGACTCTCTGTTCCTGTAGTTTGAGTCCATTGCTCCGTGTCTTAGTTTCTGGAGCAGCAGAAAACAAGCTTGCTCCTTCTTCAATATGGCATGCTTTTAAATATTTAAACAAGGCCATCATATTACCTCTTAACCTCCTCTTTTCCAGGCTAAACATACCCAGCTCCCTAAACTGCTCTTCTTAGGGCATAGCTTTCAGACTATGGCTATGTTTGTACAGAACAACAATAGGAAACCATACCCAGCTCCCTAAGCCGCTCCTCATAGGGCATGGCTTCCAGACCTCCCACCATCCTGGTCACCCTCCTCTGGACATGTTCCAGCTGCAGTAAGGGATTCTGGAGGCAGCTGCTGTTTACCTTGCCTGTTGTAGACAGATACACCACAGCTACAATAGGATTGGCTAGAGGAGAATCCCACTGTTTCCCAGCTCAAATTTTGTTTTATTGCCTTGTTTACTGCAGACATACTGCTGCAACCTGGCATCCAAAACTGGTGCTTCTTCAGTCCGCCTTCACCACCCTCCCAATGCATGATGTTGCTAAAAATCTTCCAGCTACACAGAGGTCAAGGAAGAAAAGGGAGCTGGGGGGCATAAAAGGACCTTTACAAAAAGGAGCTTCTTTGTCAGAAGTGTTCACTTAGGCCAAATCTATACTACACAAATAATCCAGTTTGAAACTGGAATATTTGCCATGGCTCCTTCCTATGGAATCCTTGGATTTGTAGTTTTACAAGCTCTTTTAACCTTCTCGCTTTATCACACTACACCGTTATAGTGCTATTATTCCACTTTAACTACTATGTCTGCTTCCTGCAGAATTCTGGGGTTTGCAGTTTAGTGAGGCCTAAGAGCTCTCTGACTGAGAATGCTAAATATCCCTCCCTAAACTGCAAATCCCAGGATTACACAGGAGGCAACCATAGCAGTTAAAGTGGAATAATAGCACTATAACAGTGTAGTATGATAATCTCGTACCTCTACAAACTACAAATCCCAGGATTCCATAGGAAGGAGCCATGGCAAATTATCCAGTTTCAAACTGGATTATTTGTGTAGTGTTGTTTTGGCCTTAGATATCCCTATGCTGCATTCATTCTGAAGACACTTCTTATTTTTAGATGTGGGAATGAACCCTGAAAGTTTGATGCATAATTCTACAATGCATGATATTGATTTGCATGCACATGCACACATACACACCCTGCATGTGATGCCACCCAAAAGCCACCCCCACAAGCCTTGAAGTAATTGTCTTCCTGAGTTATAATTATGTCCTTTTTGTCTGTGTGTGTCAGGCAGAAAAAACAATGAAGAGTCTCACAGCCTCATAAAGACGATCACGTTTTAGTCAGCACAAGCTTTTGCACACTCTGGCCTACTTCATAGATCAGGCAATATCAAATGTCTCTGTAATCATCTCAGTACAATCCCATAAGGAAGACGTCTTTATCATTCCCTATTCATGGTTTCCTATCCCTTCTTCCAGTGTTCTTTCTGAATTTCCCCTTCTCCTTCAATGGATTTTTCTTCCTCCCTCATCCTACTCAGCGCCCACCCAATCCATCAGTGGGGAGAGATGTGATCCACCCACAAAGAAAAGAACTTGCTTTGCTGACAGATGGCAAGGTGGGAGTATTAAAACTGCTGACATCCTCACACATGTGGCTGCAGGTATGATACTGCGGCAGCTAAAAAAGCCAATGCAATTCTAGGCTGCATCAATAGGAGTATAGCGTCTAGATCGAGGGAAGTAATAGTGCCACTTTATTCTGCTTTGGTCAGACCTCACCTGGAATCCTGTGTCCAGTTCTGGGCACAATTCAGGAAGGACATTGCAAGCTGGAAGATGTCCAGAGAAGGGTGGCCAAATGACAAAGGTCTGGAAGCCATGCCCTATGAGGAGTGGCTTAGGGAGCTGAGCATGTTTAGCCTGGAGAAGGTTAGGCAGGGCGTTGGATTGGATGGCCCTTGTGGTCTCTTCCAACTCTACAATTCTATGATTCTAAGAGGAGACATGATAGTCATGTTTAAATATTTGAAGGGATGTCACACTGAGGATGGAGCAAGCTTGTTTTCTGCTGCTCCAGAGACTACAGGAAATGGACTCAAACTACAGGAAAAGAGATTCTACCTAAACATTAGGAAGAACTTCCTGACAATAAGAGTTGTTCAACAGTGGAACGCACTGCCTTGGAGGGTGGTGGAGTCTTCTTTGGAGGTTTTTAAACAGAAACTGGATGACCATCTATTGGGAGTGCTTTGATTGTGTATGCCTGCATGGCAGGGGGTTGGATTAGATGGCCTTCATGGTCTCTTCCAACTCTATGATTCTATGATACCCCTGGAGAGGCGCACTTGGCTATGCCAAGAAGTTGCGAGGGATCATCCGTGACAGAACTCCTGTGTGTAGAGCATGACTCCCTTGGCTGGCCTTTACCGGTAGGGCCAGAGGGAGAATTTCACAAGGTGTAGCTTCTCTCATTAACACACAGATGCAATGGGAGGTTTTACCACCATAGCACCCTAAACACAACTGGTTTTGTGTGATTTTGGGTGGTAAGCGATGAAAAAGATTCTCCTTCAAGCTCTGGAGAATGTTTTTTACCTGTTAAGAGTTCACAGTACTGGGCTAAATGGTCCAAAGGTCTCACTCATTATAAAGTAGTTTCTAAAAAAAAACCTCCATACGACATTCGTGTAGATACAAACAGGCAGTGTAATCTGATTGGCTGGACAAGCATGGGGGTGGGGCTAGCAAACAGCGAAAGCGCCTGCTGCTGCCATGTTTGATTTTCGGCTAAGCGAGGGTTCGGTAAGTTGATAAAATGGTGATCTTATACTCTGTCTCTTTTTTGTTGTTGTAAATATGAATATCGCATGTGCACACCATGGTGAACTGTTTAAAAAAATGTTTTGCGGTGGCAGATTTAAAATCACTAGTAAATCACTTGCCATCTTGGCTAGGGGGCATGCGGAGTTTAGGGCCATTAAGACAGGTTGCATCATTGTGAATGGCTGCTTTTTCAGAGGCGTTCGTATTTCCCCCCCTCATATAGACAAGCCCACTGTGTGTTGGCAAGGCTGGATGGGTTATAGCAAGCACCCTACAGCATATCCTCCAATATTTCACAGATAAAAACTGGAACACATGTGGCCAAGTAACATCAGAGTGTGCTCAAGATGGCAAGAGTTACTGATGACGAAGAAAAGATAAGCTAGGAAAGGCTGTAGCTGTTTGCTTTTGCCTGAGCCTACTGGGAAGTGCAAAACTCCATCTTTCCTCTCCTCCCTGCCCCCCACTGAGTTAATTGAATGCACATGCCTTTTGCACTTTGAATTCATAGAATCATAGAATTGTAGAGTTGGAAGAGACCACGAGGGCCATCCAGTCCAATCCCCTGCCACGCAGGATGACAGAGGATTAATTTGGGCTGTGCCTTCCAAACTGGGACAGCTGGAAGGTATGCTACAACTTCAGGACCTACAGAGGTGTATCTGAAACCTGGAAAACTTAGTTTTTGGGTAATCTAATTCCCAAAATCTTCCAACCATGGTGTCTGATGGATTCTGGGAGCTGTAGTTGCAAAGACTCTCTCCTTACCTGCCCATGCTGGGCACCACAATTCAGGAAGGATATTGAGAAGCTGGAATGTGTCCAGAGGAGGGTGACCAGGATGGTGGAAGGTCTGGAAGCCATGCCCTGTGAGGAGTGGCTTAGGGAGCTGGGTATGTTTTGTCTGGAGAAAAGAAGGTTGAGAGGGGACATGATAGCCATGTTTAAATATTTGAAGGGATGTCATATTGAGGATGGAGCAAGCTTGTTTTCTGCTGCTTCAGAGACTAGGACACAGAGCAATGGGTTCAAACTACAGGAAAAGAGATTCCACCTAAATATTAGGAAGAACTTCCTGACAGTAAGAGCTGTTTGGAAGTGGAATACACTGCATCGGAGTGTGGTGGAGTCGCTTCTTTGGAGATTTTTAAACAGAGGCTGGATGGGCATCTGTTGGGAATGCTTTGATTGTGCATTCCTGCATGGCAGAGGGTTGGACTGGATGGCCCTTGTGGTCTCTTCCAACTCTGTGACTCTATGATTCTATGCTCAGAGACACTGGGCAGACTCCAGAGCTCCCCTAGAAGCCCTTTCCCTCTTTGGTGGTGCCACGCCTGGCCTTCCATCCTCCCGCCATGCCTCCCTCCAGCTCTTCTCAGGATAAACAAGCCCCTTTCCATGTGGCAAAGGCCTGGGGCCACTTCAGTGGGTGTTGAGGAGGCAGGAAGGGGGATGAGAGGGAAGGCCAAGGGGAACAAAGCTGGCAGAATCTGGCTGGATGCTACGGCCCCCTCCCGGGAGGCAGGCCCTCAGGACCTCCTTTTATGCAGCTCCCCAGAGAAACCTTGGCCCGAAACAAAAGCTGTTTTGTGGCCTGTCTTTTAACGGCCCAGCTGGTGACATTTTACCACCTCTGCCTCCACAGAGGATTCAAAGGACACAGATGCACCGTAAAGCCATTTGCCAGGGTCCAGCCGTCTTTGTTGGATGCTTGCCCAACCCCCATTCCCCTGTCCCCCCCATAAATCGAGCCCCTCCCCAAACTGCGTCCTTCCTTTCACACCTCTGGGGAGTCTCAGTACCCTTCTCTGGCCCACCTCCTCCATATCCGATGGAGAGTGGGGGGCTTTTTTTTTGGTTTTGTTTTGCATTTTTGCAAGACTGCCAACTGAGCAGAAAGCTCCCTTTCCTGCCCAGATGCTAGGCCAGGAGGGATGCTGCTACAGAAGAAAACCAAGCCCTTCAAGAGGAAAAAAAAATACATATAAATAGCCCACCCTTCTTCAAAGGAGATGAAAGGGACATATGCTATTTTCCCTGCACTCGGTTTTAGCCTCACAGCAACTTTGTAGCAACTCTCCAAGGCTGCTGACACACTGTAGGAATAATGCAGAGCCACTTTAACTATCATGGCTCCATCCTATGGGATCCTAGGATTTGTTATTTGCTGTGGCACCAGTGCTCTGTGATGGAGAAGGCTGAATATCTCACAAAACTACAAATCCCAGAAATCCATAGCATTCAGCCAGGGCAGTTAAAGTGGTGTCAAACTGGATTATTTTTGCAGTGTGGCAGCAGCCCAACTGTCCAGTTTGGCAGGGACAGTCTTGACCGAGCCTCTGTCATCCCACTTTCTCTGCTGCATTTAAAACGTCTCACATTCCCTTTCCTCTTCCCACTTTTCCCTTTTGTCCTCTACTTTCTTCAATAGCTGCAAGCTGAGTTCAGATTGCAAAAGTTATTTGGGCAACAAACTGTTGTCTGTTCTTCCTCGTGAATAGCGTTTGCCATCTTGACTGCCCTCTGATTTTGTCTGGTCACACATGTTCCAGTTTTCATCTGAGAAATGTGGGAGGCTATGAGCTTTCCAAAACACACTTTTGTGTTGGCCTAACAAAACCAGGAGGGCACTTCTAAGTACGCACTGTGTTTGTAAGTCTTCATGCCTAAGAATGTTTTGATGCTAATGGACAGGAAAAGGAATTTGCCATCCTCCTGCAAGGACCCATAAGGGAAAATTAGTTAACAACCTGCCTGCCAATGTTGAGTCCTCCTCCATGTTAAAAAACAGTTCCAGGGTCTCTATCTAGGTGCGCATTCCCCCTCATTAGGACAGAAATTCGATAGGAATCGCTGTCCGAGAGTACAGGAAGCACGACCCTGATTGGCTGGACAAGTGTTGCCACTGCTGCTGTGGGGACAGGGAAGGGAGGATGACTCTCTTGTCTCGGATGTCATCTTGCATACAAAGCTTATGGGGGCAAAAATATCATTAAGACACGTCGCAACTGCTGTGGCTTGCTATTACTGCGGGCACTACATTTCCTCACCCCTAGTATAGATGGGGCTCCAGTCTTGGGGGAAAAACGGGATATAAATAAAGTGAATAAAAGTTAATAATTGAATCCAGCTTTTCTTTGAATGGACTGAGCTGGTCCCGTTCCATGCTGTTTTATTCTGCTCCTGTCAATATGCTGCTAGTATCTGTGCTTGCTGGGTTTTCTTTTGCTGCTGTGTTCTGTCCCAGAAGGAGTTGCTGTAGCCCCAGAGGAGGTAGGGGATTGGGATCATATGCAACGTGTAGCTGTCTCAGGCCTCGTCTAGATGAGAAGATATAATGCAGATTGGTGGGCACATTTCTAGGATGGAGGACCATCGCCTCCCAAAAATAGTACTCTACGGTGAATTCACCATGGGTCAGCGTAAGAGGGGCGCTCCAAAAAAGCGATACAAGGACTCCCTGAAACAACATCTCAGGCTCGGCCAAATTGATCACCAACAATGGTCCGACCTGGCCTCACATCGGGAGGCATGGAGACGCACTATCCACAATGCTGCAGCCTTATTTGAGAACTCACACCGAACAAGTCTTGAAGAGAAACGACAACACAGAAAGAATCACAACCCGGAAACATCACCCAAAGAGACCTTCTGCTGTGCTTTCTGCAACCGGACTTGTTTATCTTGGATTGGCCTTTTTAGTCACCAGTGCGCTTGCAGAAAGTGCGGGATGAGTCCTTCCTGAATCTTCATTTGCGAAGAAAAGCCAGAGAGAGAGGGTGAGCATTACATAATGAAAATTCACAGCAGCACTCATTTTTCTCCATGGCCTTTTGACAAAATCTATTGTATGCAAAGCTATTGTATGACAAAATCTATTGTATGCAAAGCGTTTGAAGTGCACACGCAGCCATGCCTGCCAATCAAGATGGTGGCTGAGAATACAGCACATTATTATCTTCCACACGTGTTTTCGCTGCTGCGCAATATTTTCTTTTTTTACTTGTAAATGAAAGGTGCGCAAGTGCGACCTCCGCTTATAAAACTCTCTTTGGTTGCCTCAGCACAGAAAAAAACACCCCACCCTCAATAACATGAAACGTGAAAATGGCGCTTCCGGCCACTTCCTTGCTGGCATACCTGCCCCACGCCTGTATGCCAGACCAATCCGCTGTCCACTTCAGTCCTTGTTGAGAATGTGCAGCGTCCCGAATTGGATGTCCAAATGAGTGATAATGTGCATATCCACACATTATTTTAAAAACTTTGCAAAAATCCACAAAGCCTTTTCCCTTGCAGTAGATGAGTTTTTGGCCTCTCTCCTTCTGAATACCATGAATCTTGATCACAACATGTTGGGACAAAAGGTATTCTAGTCGCATTCTACAAAGAGTATTTTCATTGTCTAGACAACTCAGAGACTGGGATACTTTTTTGCTCTGCATGCCATCTGGTGGGCATCAACCAAGGCAGGGCAGGCAGAGGGCAGGAAGCTTTTTAGATCCCATCACCAAGATGCCTTTGACTGTCAAAAACAAGCTCGGTGGCCATACTATTTGTAGATCAATGGCGCCATCTCATGGTTACTTTAGAAATGACACATAATATGGCCCACTCTGGTAGGCAACAGGGAAAATCAAGGCGCCAGATCATTCCTGAATACCTAAAGGCACCAGACCCTGTTTGACCTTGGAAGCTAAACAGAGTCAGCTCTGGTTAATACTTGGATGGGAGGCCGCCACTGAATGCCAGGTGCTGTAGACTCTATTTCCGAGGAAGGGACTGGGTATTCCTTGCTTAATAAAACTCTATGAAATTCATGGGGTTGCCATAAGTTGACAGGTGACTTGAAGGCACTTTTTCTCCAAATGCTGCAGGCAGAAGAGGTGCCATTTCTGGGAGATTCTGGGAGTGACAGTCCAAAAAGAAACTTCCTCAAGCCCAGAAGGACTGCCAAAGAATCCCAGGAGCTGTTGCCTCTATTTCAGAGGAAGGAACTGGCTAAACCAGCTCTGAGGATTTCTTGTCTAAATATACTGTATGAAAGAAATTCCACCTTAGCATTAGGAAGAAATTCCTGATATTAAGAACGGTGTGATAGTGGAACACACTGCCTGGGAGTGTGGTGGAGTCTCCTTCTTTGGAGGTTTTTAAACAGAGGCTGGATGGCCATCTGTCGGGAATGCTTTGATTGAGTATTCATGCATGGCAGGGGGTTGGACTAGATGCCTTCCAATTCTATGATTCTATGAGAATCATGGGGTCACCATAAGTTGACAGGTGACTTGAACACACACACACACACACACACACACACACACACGTAACATTTCCTGCCATCTTGGTGTCTCCAAGTAGGGTTTCCAGGTGTCCCATCATAAGTGATGCCCCTTATTTGAGGGCTGGAAAGCTTGGCTCTTACCTAGACTGAATAAGATGCTAAAGACCTCATCTTTTAAGGTGTGGGAGTGATGAGAGAAACAGATGTGCTGTAAATCAAAACAAATTTGAGGTTTAGGTTATTTTGAATTGTAGTCAGTTGTTAAGAGGTTGTTTTTTTTTTAAAAAAAAAGATTAAAATAGATTCAAGATTGTTGATGCACACCAAAAAAAGAATCCAAATGTGGATTTCTATAAATTGCATCATAACGTACCTTAAGTTTGGAGAATGTGGGCAATACTGTATGCTAGTTTTACTGGGAAATGCACTGCTAGATTAGCTGACATCAATGCTTTTATTTAGCATTTAGGTAGAATAAGACCTTGCTAACAGCTACTTCCTGACTTTCAACCCTGCATGTCATGATTTTGACTGTCCATTATTGCTACTTTGAAAACTTGGCAACTCTGGCAAAATCCATGCTACACAAATAATCGAGTTTGAAACTGGATTATCTGTCATGGCTCCTTCCTATGGAATCTTGGGATTTGTAATTTTGGGAGGCACCAGCATTCTTTGGCAGAGAAGGCTAAAGACCTTGTAAAACTAAAAAACCCAGGATTCCATAGGAAGGAGCCATGGCAAATAGTCCAGTTTCAAACTGGATTATTTGTGTAGTGTGGATTTGTCCTCAGTCTTCAAGTGGAATTTAAAATGAGTTGAGTCCATTCCTCCCCACAGTGTAAGAGTTCCTCATTTGTGTGGTGTGTGCATGCGTGTGTGTGTGTGTGTGAGAGAGAGAGAGACAGAGAGAGAGAGAGAGAGTAAGGGAAAACACTAGCATTTTTGTATGACGGTTTCTTCAGGAAACACCTGCAGCAAATGCTCACAGTAGGAATCAGAGAACTATGGCTTACTGGTGCAGCACATGTGAAGCATGCCGCAGGCCTCAGTTTCAAGTCTTGGCATGCTCAGGTAGAGCTGGGAAGAATTATCATCTTGTGAGTCAAAATAGAACAAGACTGAAAATACACATCACTATGATATCTTTATTAGACCAACCAAAAGGCACAAAATACCAGCACAAAATGCCAGCTTTCAAAACTCACTGGCTTCTTCATCAGACAAAGTTGTTAAAACCATACCAGAGAAGAACAGCGACGTTATGAGAGTCACAGGCTTGCCTCTTGCTTGAGAGGTTTGCTTACGAAGATGTTTAAAGTGGCCTTGAAAAATGGTTGCCATAATTCTCTGCCACAAAACCGGGACAGAGCACATGCGGGGGAGGGGAGCAGGGACCCCTCTTCTCTCCCCCACTCCCCGTGAGGAGTGCACCCAGAGCACCTGCAGGGGGGGGAAGAAGGAGGGAGCCCTCTTCTCTCCCACCATCCTCCCCTGACAAAGGCACCCAGAGCACCCCGGGGGGGGGGAAGGAAGGTGCCCAAAGACTCACCGCAACTCTGTGCGGGAAGCAAGTGAGTGGGCAGAGTGTGCAGGGAAGCAAGTGGGCGGGTGGGGGAGTGAGGCAGGAGGGAGTGCCACCCCCCAAAAAACCTGCCACCCAGGGAAGACCACCCCCTGTCCTCCCTCCCACCATCGCTACACCCACCCATTGGGCTGGGCTGCTCGAAGCAGCAGACAGATCCCGGACAGATCCCGGATCCCTCCAGCTCTGGAGGGAATAGCAACTCTCTTCCTCCAGAGCTGGAGGAATCTGGGATCTGCTGCTTCCAGCAGCCCAGCTGGATGGGACAATTTTTAATTCCTTTAATCCGGGATTTTCCCGGATTTCCAGGACATATGGCAACCCTATCTTGAAGCAGGATTGATGCAGGTAGAGATCCTAACCCCTCCTTGGTCATGTGGGGGCTGAGGACAAAGGCAGCGAAAGTCAGGTAGTAAAATTCCCATCTCCATTAGTAGCAACAAAATAATGCGCTCTGAACTCTAGGTGCTTCTCAGGGCTTGTCTATATGGGCAAAAAAAGTGTACTCACCCCGTAGTCACAGTGCAGTTGCCACATGACATTTGTGATGATTCACATCTTCATCGGGGTTTCTGCAGGAAAATCTGGGTCTAAAAGATTTGCGTTTGTTCCACATTTCAGAGGAAAACCTGGATTATTGGTTGTGCAGTGCGAAGCTGGAGGCAGAGCTTTCAGTGGATAGGACTCTGTTCTGGTGCTCTTAAAAATCATTATTATTTTCTTTTTTTTGATTGTGTGCATATCTATATAAGCATATCTCCGCTTATCCAGTAATACAGTACTTTGTGACAACGTATATCCACATGCACAAGCAAACAAACAAACAAAAGAACCCAGAACAGCCCCAGCTGTGTAGCCAGAAATAATGCAACGTATAGGACACATGATCAGTGTTGGGCCGCCCTTTTACACCTATGCAAGTTTGCCTACAGTTACAGTGTGGCAGGATATTCTGGAAAAGCTCCAGTGAGTGTGGCATTTACGGGGCTGCTGCAGATCAAAAACATCTTCAGGGGCTACAAGGCAGGTGTCGGGGTTTCCCTCCAGTGTATACAAGCCTTCAGACTATGGAGATTATCAGACGTGGCCAAAAAGCCCAACAGGAGCACACGAGGACGACATTACTGTCCCATGAATCAGTTCTGGTTTCAGACATCGTCATTATCATCACATGCTGAATCTGTGCTTCAGCTGCGAATAAGGTGTCACTTTCAATTGATGGGGAGGTCCCGTTAATGAAAAGTGATGCCCTACTCACAGCTGCAGCACGGAGTCAGCACGCAAGGGTGACGGCGCCATCTTTGCGTACTCCATTGTGTGTTTTTTTTTCTGCATCTGATAATCTCCTATTTAATGTGAAGCCCAGCAATATTCCCCACATGTCACAATTGCCAACATTTCACAGATGAAAAACAGGACATGTTTGGGCTAAGCAAATCGGAGTGTGGTCAAGACAGCAAAAGTTATTAATGAGAAAGAACACACAAGTGAGGAGAGGCTGCAGCAGTTTGCTTTTACCAGAGCCTACTGGGAAGGGCAAGATTCTGCCCCTCCCCTTCCTGCTGAGTTAATTGAGTTCAAACTACTTTTGCACTTTGAACTCAGTTTGTAGCAACTCAAGTAAGCCGAGATCAAAGGGAGAAAGTGGAAGGAGTAGAGAGAAACTGGGACATTTTAAAAGCAGCTGAAAAAGTAGGACAGCTGTGGAGTAATAGGGAGTATCCCTGCCAAATTGGGAGAGTTGGAGGGTACGCAATGTGATATATTACACTGGCTACAATATTTACTTGTTTTCCTGACAGCTCTCCAAGGACTGGCAGCAGAAGGCTCAGAGATCAGCACAGTCCATGGACCACCACTTTTTTGTAGCACCGATCTAACTACAACTTATCTAGATGGGCAGTTTACCCCGTCTTGCCCCCATCTTGGAGCCCTGCAGTCCTGACGACACAGGGCTTTTGCCCCATTTTGCTGCCAAGCAGACCTCACGATGCCCAGGGTAAAAATGGGGCTAGGACCAGGGGAAAGATGAGTTATGGCCCCCAAAAAATGTTTCAAGAAAATACCTGTTTAAATGTATTCAAGCCAAAATAAAATGGACCAGGCCTGTGTCGGCCCATCACTGTAGTTGCCGGCTGCCTTGCTCTTCCAGATCCAGGAAGGGGGTCTGCAGAATGTGACCAGCCTGGTCACATGCAGGGGTCTTGCTCACTTGGTGCGGACTTCCTGCCTGGATCTGGAGAGTGGGGGGCAGGTGGTGGAAGCAGCTGCAGGGATGGGCCAGTGTGCCCATCTAGACTCTAGCCCATTTCGTTCAGGTAACGGGCGGAACAGGCCTAATCCGCAGGCAGGATATGCTGTATCCTGGCCCGAGTAGATGTGCCCCTACGCTATTTCTGCCCCGTGTGAGGCTGCTAGCCTCTTTTATGGGCAAAATACAGTGAGTCTTGTAGAGAATTCCTGGATGCAAGCTCCAGGAACAGAGATTCCACCTCAACATTAGGAGGAACTTTTTGACAGTCAGAGCTGTTTGGCAGTGGAACACACTCCCTCGGAGCGTGGTGGGGTCTCCTTCCTTGGAGGTCTTTAAGCAGAGGCTGGATTGCCATCTCTTGGGGATGCCTTGATCGTGATTTCCTGCGTGGCAGGGGGTTGGACTGGATGGCCCTCGTGGTCTCTTCCAACTCTACAACTCTATGATTCTATTATTCTAATTATTGGTATTTCTATTAAGCAGAATGCAGCATAGCCGCAGTGCAATATGAGCTTCTGGTATAAAACAGGATAAAAACATACAGGATGCTCCAGTAAGGTTAAAAAGACAAAACTTATGTTTATTGTGACACAGAGTACATCTTAGATAGGAAAAATAGATAGAAAGAAGATAGATATCTAACTTGGGTAGAAGAGTCCCTAAGTCTGACTCTCAGGAGAGTGCGTGTAAGGCATGTTGAGGCAGAGCTGCCTCATGTCTGATGGCTTCTAGCTTCAGGCTTCTGAGTCAAAGAGTTGTAAAACACTAACACTTCTTGAAGCAATGGGGGAAAGTGGCCTCTCAATGCAAGTAGGAAATAAAACCTTGAAAACACAGATTAGTGACATACACAGAGAACTGTAAAGAAGTGTTGGTGCTTCTTCTCTTCCAGCAAGTCTCTCAAGTAGCCTATGTACACCTGGAGACAAATTTAGGAGTTGTAACAGGTAGAACTTGCCAATGGTAAATGGCATCAAAATTATCCGCATTTCCTGCATACAATTTTGAAGACTGTGACACTCTATTGTTCAGAACTTGGAAAAGTTACTTCTGTAGACTACAGGGCCCAGAATCCCATTTCCAACTAACTAGTTACTTTTAACTAGTTACTTTGAGGCTCTGTAATGACATTTGGTAAGGTTAGAAAGGTTGAGTGTTAGAAATTAACACACATGGCACACTCAGAGCAAGTATCTTGCAAGTACAAGTAAGTAGCGAGATGTGATTAGACCGAAGATGAAAGAGCAGGGTCAATTGTATTACACAGACCAATAATTTAAGCAATTTAAGGAACATCAGTGCACAGATTAAAAAAAAACACACACATGAAGCTATTTAGTGTGGAGCCAGCAGGGTTACATTTTGAAAGACATGACACCACTTTTGGTTCCAGGAGAAACTTTTTTCTTATCCTTACCTGGTCTCTCATCCTCTCTCTCTGGCTTTTCTTTGCAAACGAAGGTTCAAGAAGGACTCATCCCGCACTTTCTGCAAGCGCGCTGATGACTAAAAAGGCCAATCCGAGATAAACAAGTCCAGTTGCAAAAAGCACAGCAGAAGGTCTCCTTGGGTGATGTTTTTGGGTTGTGATTCTTTCTGCGTTGTTGTTTCTCTTCATGACTTGTTCGGCATGAGTTCTCAAATAAGGCTGCAGCATTGTGGATAGTGTGTCTCCATGCCTCCCGATGTGAGGCCCGGGCAGACCATTGGTGGTGATCAATTTGGCCGAGCCTGAGATGTTGTTTCAGGGAGTCCTTGTATCGTTTTTTTGGAGCGCCCCTCTTACACTGATCCATGGTGAGTTCACCGTAGAGTAGTATTTTTGGGAGGCGATGGTCCTCCATCCTAGAAACGTGCCCTGCCCAGCGCAGCTGCGTTCTCAATATCATGGCCTCAGAGACCCTACCAGTGGCTATTATGCCACAGCCAGCATAGCTCAAAACATCATTAGGGTACGCAAGCCTCTCTCCCACGACAAGGGGGCGTCAATGGAGAGGTCTCTCATCCAAGTGCTAAACAAACGTGATATTGCTTAGAATTTGAAACCAGACAAGATTGGATATGTTCACCACAAGTGCTGGTTTTGACCTATAAAGCCCTATATACAGCTTGGGTCCAGGTTATTTGAAGGACCGTATATCCCTTTATGAGCCGATTAGAGCTCTAAGATCATCCAGAGAGGCCTCTGTCCCACCACCTTCTCAGGCTTGTTTGGTGGGAACAAGGGAGAGGGCCTTCTTGGTGGCTGCTCCTAGACTTTTGAATTCTCTCCCCAGAGAGGCCAGGATGGCCCCGTCCTTGCTGTCCTTCCAGCAGCAGGTTAAGACATTTTTATGCTACCAGGTTTTTATGAACTAACAAAGGCTGTGCAGTGCGGTTTAAAATTTTTAAAAAAGGGGTTTTAAGGCATTTTAATTTTTACTGTAATGTTTCAAATTTGTAAATTGTTCAATTCTTTTTTTTTAAAAAAATATATTTATTTACTAGTTGTACCCAGAGTAACATACACCATTATAGTAGATTTGAAAGGTTCACACGGTTCAGCTACACACTATTATTGTGGGGAAAATATTTCAGTGTTTTACATGTGGTTTGTTTACATGAGAGGAAGGAAGGGCCCTTGTGAGGCTGGGGGTGTAGATGCAGATTGAGTGGCAGGAGTGGGTTGTGAGGCAGAGAGGAAATTTGCATGTGGGTGGTGATTGGCTGAGGGAATTTCCTAAGCGGCCAATCAGCATACTAGGAAAGGAAACGTACCCAAATGTGTGTGTGTGTGTGTGTGTGTGTATGTATACATGATGTGATTTTAACTTTGTACTGTTTTTAGCTTGTATGGTTTTAAACAGGTTGTTAGCCACATTGAGTCCCATTGGTGGGAGAAAGGTGGGATATAAATGAATAAAATAATAATAATATTTTTTTATTATTAAATAAAATAATATTATTTTATTGACCCTGCACTACTATTCAGGGTAGTGCAGTAGTTAAAATAGGAAGAAAAAGGCCTGTCTATGGTGAATCAGTTCTCTGGTCTGTCTACAACCCTGACTGGCAGCTATGACTCTCGGGGACTTCAGGCAGGATTCTCTCCTAACCCACCTGGAGATTCCTGGAACTGAACTTGGCATCTTCTGCATAGATGGCAGCCTTCCACTGTGGCAGACGCTTGTTCCATCTAGGCCCAATATTACAAGCTCTGACTGGCAGCAAAATATATGGTAAGGCTCTCCGTTACATTATCATGATGTTATGACAGCAATAAGGAATGCAGTTTGTGTTATATCATATACACATATATATTGCTGTGTTACCTATCCTGACAGCCCCCATCTTAATTGGCAATATGTAACAATTTGGCTTAATGTGGACTTCCACGTAGTTAGCAGGTAAACCAGGGCCCCTCAGATACGAAGGCTGGAGTCACTTATAACCAAGGCCTTTGGAAATCCCCCAAACAAATAATACTCAGGTCAGAGTTAATACATGGAGATGAGTCATCCACTAATCCACTCATCAGTAGCAGAGACCTTGATGGTTGCAATATTGGTTTTTCCTCTTTCCTTCCCCCCCAACAATAGAAGTTGCCTGCTCTTATTCCATTTCAAATACATTGCCCATTAACAATTGTTAGCTCTTCTGGAGCACCCTTTGTTTAGTCCTGTGAAATGCCAAGAGACAGTGTAGTCCATCCTAAATCCCATCCCTTCAGGGGAATTATCACATATAAATATCACCCTAAAACACCTCCAAAATGTCCACAGTTCGTCTTCCTATATCCATGCTGCCAGGTTGCTGTGAGAACCTCAGAACACATATCTGAGAATCTTCCGCTGCACAAATCTCTGCCCTGTGATAGATATTGTATCACCCGAGAACCCCCTTACTTGATTCTTCTATCCAACTACTTCCTTCTTTCTTCAATAGTCTTGTGTGATTGCTTGAAGCCTGAGTGTTTGTGTGAATGCTATCACTATTAATTTCCAATAAAGATAATTTAATTGTACATTCTGGCTTGGAGTCTGATCGATGGCAATGGTTGTGACAAACAGTAGCAGATGGGTGGCCATGCCCACCCACTGTACTCAGCATTGCCACCAGTGGAAGAGACAGCCACCTGGCATGTGTCTTTTGGAACAGACTGGCTCCACTGGATCTTTAAAGCCTGGGTCTTAGGGATCTTGGAGACAAGGCACTATGTGAAGAGTCATTTGGGAAATCATGTTCTAAAACAGCACAGACAATTTCCCAAGCCATCCCCCATGTAGTTCTTTGGCTTTGGAGATCACCTAGAGCCAGGCCTTGAAGGACCAGGGGACAGCTCTTGATAGAGCCAGCATCTGTCACAAATTGCACACCTGGTGGTCCAGTGTAAAGCTGCCGGTGAAACGTTTTGCTCTGCCAAAACTTAATAGGACTTCTCAGCCAAAGGTAGCAGGGTTGGGGTGGGCCACGCTGGCCCTATTCTTTACAAGAAAAGGGGAGCAAATCTGCCTTCTACACCTCCTAGGGGTGATGCTTGGGTCTGTTGCTGGAGCCAGAGCCCCCCTTCCACCAGGAGAGTCTACCACAGCACTGGCCTTTGCTTTGTCGCTTTGGCCACAAGCTTTTGTGGCAACAGCGGCTGTTCTGAGGAGGAGTCTGCTCTCTTAACTACATACTGTATTCTCACAATGCTCTAGAAGAGTGGTTCTCAGCCAACGGTACAGATACCATCAGTGGGACACAGAGGCAGTGGGATACATGAGACTACTAGATGTTTTAGTCATAGCAGCAAAAATTACCCTCAAAAATTCTACTGTGGTTTTTAAAAAATATGTTCTTCATGTTGTTATAGTTCTCATAAGCAGTGAAATGTATCCTCAAAAGCATTATTGCTGTTAAAAGCATTCCTCCACTGCTAACAAAATGACTGGTTTTGTCTGCATGCACTTATTTCCAGCAATACGAATGCATTAAAAAAACAACAACACAGTACACCCTTAAATTTACAGTGAAGTATAAATATAATAGCAGGATGCCTGTAAACCTATAAATATCTGCCTAAGAAACTTCTTAGTGAAAATCCTGTTGGTGGGCTTATTCTGATGTAGCCCTCAGTTACGCCAGCATAAATACTTATCTAAGGACTTTATCACACTACACTGTTATAGTGCTATTATTCCACTTTAACTGCTGTGGCTGCCTCCTGTGGAATTCTGGGGTTTGTAGTTTAGTGAGGCAAAAAAGCTCTCTGGCTGAGAATGCTAAATGCCCCTCCCTAAACTGCAAATCCCAGGATTGCACAGGAGGCAGCCAGAGCAGTTAAAGTGGAACAGTAGCACTATAATAGTGTAGTGTGATATTAAGTATTATACAAGGAGGTATCCAATACAGTACCTACTTGTGCAATATCTTTGACCCAGCTGTACAACATTGGCTGGATAATTCCGGGGTGCAGGTCCTCAGTCCAGGCCAGTGATTGCATACCCTCCAACTCTTCCAGTTTAGCAGGGACAGTCTCAATCAATCATTAGAATCATAGAGTTGGAAGAGACCACAAAGGCCATTTAGTTCAACCTCCTGCCCTGCAGGAATACACAATCAAAGCATTCCTGACAGATGGTTGTCCAGCCTGTTTAGAAACATTGAAAGATGGAGACTTCACCACACTCTGAGGCAGCACATTCCACTGCTGAACAGCTCTTACTGTCAGGAAGTTCTTCACCTTTTCCTGTAGTTTGAACCCATTGCTCCATGTCCTAGTCTCTGAAGCAGCAGAAAACAAGTGTGCTCCATCCTTGGTATGACATACCTTCAAATATTTAAACATGGCTATCATGTCCCCTCTTAACCTTCTCTTCCCCAGGCTAAACATTACCCAGCTCCCTAAGCCGCTCCTCGTAGGGCATGGCTTCCAGATCTTTCATCATTTTGGTTGCCATCTTCTGGACACATTCCATCTTGTCAATATCCTTCTTGAAGTGTGGTGCCCAGAACTAGACACAGTATTCCAGGTGAAGTTTGACCAAAGCAGAATAGAGTGGAACTATAACTTCCCTCGATCTAGACACTGTACTCCTATTGATGCAGACTAGAATTGCATTGGCTTGTTAAATCCTCTATTGTCCCACGTTTTCAGCTGCAGTTGCTTTTAAAATGTCCCAGTCTCTTTGTTCTCCCCACATTTTCTCCCTTTGTTCTCTGCTTACTTCAGTTGCTGCAAATTGAATTGAAAGTGTACAGGTAATTTGCTTCTTGGCAGTAAGAGCAGTTTGGCAATGGAACCAATTGCCTAGAGAGGTGGTGGGGTCTCCTTTGGTCCTCTTCAAAAAGATGGAGCAGGCTTGTTTTCTGCTGCTCCAGAGACTGGAGCACGGAGCAATGGGTGCAAGCTCCAGGAACAGAGATTCCACCTCAACATGAGGAGGAACTTTTTGACAGTAAGAGCTGTTCGGCAGTGGAACATGCTCCCTCGGAGCGTGGTGGGGTCTCCTTCCTTGGAGGTCTTTAAACAGAGGCTGGATTGCCATCTGTCGGGGATGCTTTGATCAAGATTTCCTGCGTGGCAAGGGGGTTGGACTGGATGGCCCTCGTGGTCTCTTCCAACTCTGCAATTCTATGATTCTATGATTCTATGATCTACCTGCTGGGGATGCATTAGCTAAGATTCTGCATTGACCAGGAAGTTGGACCTGACAGCCCACAGTGCCTCTTCCAACTCTAAGGACTTTACCAGACTAGCTCCTGAAAATGTTCTTTTGCTGGCATTAAACACACATACACACACACATTTCTATGCCTGCAAAAGAACGTTTCCCCCCCACTTACTTTCTTTTCCAGCAAAGGCAGCTCTGGCAATAAAAGGAAGTGAATGGAGCCCTGTTCACTTCCTCATTCAAAATCCCACAAGAAAATAAAGAATAAAAACACACAAAAAACATTAACAGTTTAAAAAAGCACATACACATTTTAAAAGTCCCAAGTAACCCAGGGAGGGTCATAAAAAAAGTGAAACTTACCTGGATGTCCCAATCTCACCTGGAAGTGTTTGCACCAGACCGGCCATTGACACAACAGTCACAAGAGTTAAATGGCCTGAGGTTTTGCATGCTGGGCACAAAAGCAGCAGGGGGATCTATTGATGGCTTAAGCTGTCAATTAAAAGCTATGGATTTGGGGATGATTTTAACTGTGAAAGGGTGACATCATCTGGTCTGTGCACCATTTTGCGGTTATGTGGCATAATTATGATGCCTTTTTTTGAGTGTCTGATAAAGTCCTAAGCTTCTATGGTTCTTTGAGATATCATTGGACTCAGTGTCGTACTCCTGCTTTAACAGAAATATTAATATCTTTTTATTTAACATTTAATTTTTTTAACATTTAAATTTAACATTTACATTTTTAAGTTTTAACACCTGCAAAATCCACCTCACCAGAATCATATTGCACACTCTAATGTGCATTTCCTGCATGCACATTTTAAAGTGGTACAATCCCACCAGGGCTCTAGCGCATGCTTTTCTTCTGAATGACTTGGTCACCTTCTAAGACTTGGGCCAGAAGATCAAGTTGAGTTTGGCAATAGAACGATTTCCTAGAGAGGTGGTGGGTTCCTTTTCTCTGGACACCTTGAAAAAGAGGCCAGGCAGCTTCCTGCTGGGAATGCATTAGTTGGAGATCCTGCAGTACGCAGGGGGTTGGACTGGTTGGCACAGGAGGCCCCTTCCAGTTCCATGATTCTATGCACTGAAGTCAGTGGGGGTAGAGGAAAGGAGGGGCAGAATCCTGCCCTGCTCACAGTCAGCTCAGGCAAAACCAACCCTAGGGTGTATGGCAAAATTGCCCTGCCAAAGCTGCCACTCTCTGTGTCAGAGGAAGACCCCATGGCCAAAGGGCCAAGCCAATTCTGGCACAACTGTAGTCAGTGTCTTTCTTTTCCTTTCCATTGATTGCTGCTTTGCTGGCCCAGTGCCACCACAACAGCTTGGGCTTTGCTCCACCCAAGGCCTGCCTGCCTGCCAGCTGCAGGCCTCCTCTTTGCCAGCTCGTGCCATGACAACAACAGCCTCCTTGGCTTTGTTCTCACAACAATGGTGCCATCTGCGCTCATGTTGGGGGGGTGGATAGGCGCGCATGGCTCCAGCAGCCCATGGGTTTCTGACATGTGCAGCCTTTGAATCAAGGGCAGAACAACAGAGGGGGCTCAGCAGCTTTCACAGCTGATGTCTCCCCCCCATCAGGTTCATCCTTCATGAAGAGAGGCAGAATCCCTCCTCCATCTTCACACACACACACACACACACACACACAGTGCCTTTCCACAGAAGAGACAAACCAATGTGCAGACAGGCTGCTTGTGGCTCAGCCCTGGGCTGTGAAGGGTTAAGGAGGCAGCAGGCCTTTTCCAGCTGTTGCTAGGTGAAGAATCTGGAGCTTGCCCAATGAGGGCCTGCCTTGGTGCCCCTAATGGTTGCACAGCCAGGACTTGGGTGGCTGGGCCAGCTGTCATTCTGAAACCTTATCTACAAAGTTCCAAGTGGAAGGAGGGAAGAAGAGGGAGTTTTGCAAAGGCTCCATCCATTCATTGTAAAGCTGTTTTGTAGAGCACTTAAAAAAAAACAAAAAAAGGACAGTGCTAGGTTTCTCCACTTGTGAGCACATGGAGCTTTGGTTGGCAGAGTAGTTTACAAATTGTGAGCAAGAACATCTTTTATGGCATGCTAGGCACTCTCCAAGCAGTTTCCAATGTGTGTTATCTAATTGCCCCCAACAAGCTGGGTACTCATTTTACCGAAAGGCTAGAAGGCTGAGTCAACCTTGGCAGCCTTGGGATTAAACTCGCAACATTGTGGCTGCAGTACTGGCATTTAACTACTGTGTCACCAGGGTACCTCTGCAGTTGTGTCTGAGAGCTCCTCCACCCTCCATTACTGCTGCTGTGTTTGGCACATTTAGGGGCTTACCACAATCTGAAGTAAAGCAGCAGTGCAGCAGCAAGGGTTGGTCTCCTGTGCTACCTTACTGTTAGCATTCTTTAGTTCTGGTCCTGTGAGCGACCAAGGTAAAACCGCATCTTTTTGCTAACCAGAAAACCCTGTTAGCAAAAAGATGCAGTTTTACCTCAGTCCCCTATGGGACCGGAACAAAAGAATGCCAGAAGAACGGCAGCATCATGTGGTAAGGCAGCAGGGAAGATGGAACATTCTTGCTGCTTTGATGCTTTTTCTTCAGTGCAGTAAGCCCCTTAGTCTGGCTCCTCAGCAAAAGCCTGTTTGATATCAGAAACCATACCACCAGCAGTACTGCTATCAGCATAGCCTCTTGCCACCCAGGAGCACGCAATCCTACCACTGCAGAAAGGTATGGGGTCTGTCTAGTAAATAACAAGACTGTGTTTCTACCTTTCAGACAAATCAAGGAGAACTGATTGTGAACATATGAGTGGTGACCTGGAACATGTCTGAACCTGCCTGACAAACATCAACACTCTCAGCCATTCAGTTAATTGTCAGTTGTTGTTTAAAGTAGCTGTGCTTTCTGTTGTGTGCTGGAAAAATGGTAAGTTTAAAAGTCGAGCAACGTGACATTCTGCAGCACCTTGAGGCAGACCCAAGCCTTTTTCAAAAAATCATCACTTTTGATAAAACCTGGATCTTCCAGTATGATCCTGAGACAAAACGACAGTCAATGCACTGGGGGAAAAAATCATTACCAAGAATGAAAAAAGCACATCAAAGCAACTCCACATTCAAAGCCAGGCTCATTGTTTTGTTTTTGTTTTTGTTTTATTTTTGACATCAAGGGTGCAATTTTGGCAGAATGGGTTCCAGAACGCAGAACAGTGAACCAGCATTATTACAAGGAAGTTCTGACAAAGTGGAGAGAAAGAGTCAGAAAAAATGGCCAGAACTGTGGGAAAATGGTTTCATTCTTCATCAAGTCAACAGATTTTCCTTGGTTTTTTTTCTGGGCTATGAGGCCGTGTTCTGGAATAGTTTCCTTCTGACATTTCACCTGTATCTGTGGCTGGCATCTTCAGAGAACTTATGACTCTGAGGATGCCAGCCACAGATGCAGGCGAAACATCAGAAAGAAACTATTCCAGAACACGGCCTCACACCCAAGGAAACTCTACGGATGCCGGCCGTGAAAGCCTCTGACTTCACAATGTCATATGAGTTTTTTAAAAGGGACCAGGGGGTTCTAGTAAGCTAAAGGTCTGTTGTCTTAGGCTGCTGACACCCTGCAGAAGCAATCCAGTTTGATACCACTTTTACTGCCATGGCTCAATGCTATGAAATCCTGGGATTTGTAGTTTTGCGACATATTTAGCCTTCTCTGTCAGAGCGTTCTAGTGCCTCACAAAACTACAAATCCCAGGATTCCATAGGAGGGAGCCATGATAGTTAAAGTGGTATCAAACTGCATTATTTCTGCAGTGTGTCAGCAGCCTTAATGTCTTTTAAGAGTGAAATGGTGGGAAGTGTTATTAAAGAGAAAATTGTGATGCACATAGAACAGCAAGGCCTGGCTTCTGACCAAGCAAACCCTGTCTCACATATATTGGCTTCTGGCTTCCACTGGCTTCTGACCAAGCAAACCCTGTCTCACATATATTTTAGACCTGGGAGTATCACTAGTCTGTGAAAAGCCAGGAGGATGAGGGTGGACTGCCTTTCCTTCGTCAGCTCCCTGGCAGAACCAGGACAAAATATTGTCTGGTAGGTGCCACCATTTACCTCAATTTCTGGGCCAGAAAGGTTTACAGAAAGGTTTTCTTCTCCTTGGCACCACTGGTGAGTAGTCGCTTGCTCTGAGGCAAATGAGGTGCCCAGCCATGTGATTTGGGTACCTCATTTTTTACCTCAGAGCAAGCGACTGCACACTAGCAGCAGTGGCACCGAGGAGGGGAAAACGTTTCTGTAATGGCTAGGAACTGGCCCAGACATTGAAGTAAATAGCAGTGCCTGCCAGGCAGAAATCTGTCCTGCGCAGGATAAATACCCTCGTTTGTTCCCATTCCAAAGCCGTGCAGTCCATACAACGCAGGGCTTTTGCCCCAATCTGTCCTCACCACCCCTGGGGCAGATACAGGGCTGGAATGGGGGCAAGCCAGGGTGGGGCCCGAAAAACTGCGATAAGAAATGCTGTTTAATACGGTACCCTTGGGACAGAAAGGACTGGGGCCCATGTGTCTGCGGTAACCTGTCCTGGCACACTGGGCCTAGCTGTCACCACCAGCTCCTTGTGACCAGCTGCAAAAATGGTGATGGCAGCGGCTGCAGTGATGGGTGGGCATTCCAGTTTGAACACCGCCCTGTTTTCTCCAGGTAATTGGGGCGGAAGGGGCCAGATCCGGAGCCAAGATATACCAGCTGGTGTAGATAAGCCCAGAGTTACAGCAGTTTGACACCACTTCAAATGTCATGGTTCTACCTTATGGAATCCTGGGAATTGTAGTTCTGCTTGTCTCAACTAGAGCACTCAACTGCTTTGGTGGAGAATTGATTGGAATTATACTGTATGTGACTAACATGTCCAAAAGTATGTAGATTTTGGGAGGATGTACTAGGATGGATAGATAAGTCAAATGTTGGGCCAAAAAGTTCACTTTAGAGGGGCACTACAGTATTACTCATTTCTATATTTGAAAGTGAAAATGAAAATTTGTCAGATAAGGACCTTACAGCACTTAACGTTAAGTGCTGCTAGACTAGAAATAGCTAAAATGTAGAAAACATGGGAAAATCTCTAAGAGCAAAAGTGATTAAATAATAGGATAAAGTCCACAGCTCTTTCAGAAAAATCAACATATAAAGTAAGAGTAGCCACCTTGAATCCCGAGAAAGACAGGATATAAATCCAATAAAATAAATAAATTAGCAAGAGCAAACTTAAAAGAAGGTACATTTGAGATTATTTGTGAGCCATTGATTGTTTATATTGCTCAAGTCAATACTGGACTTAAACCTCCTTTGGATCAAGAGTGGTTTTGGAAAAATGATCATTGAAGGTTATGATTAATATATAAACAATATGTAATTATTAGGAAGATGATTTATATTCATGGTTATTGACAGGGATAAGATTTATGGCTCCATGACTTGGGGAGGAGAGGATAGAATGGAGGGATAGAGGGAGGAATATTATCTTAAATCATGATACCTGTTTAGGAAGAAGGAATCATTGTATGTATTATGACTATAAGCGTCATATTGAATGAAAAAATTACAATTAAAAGAGAGAATTCTAAGTAGAATAGGTTCAATAGCCAGGCAACAAGAGGGCAATGGTTATTGATGAGGAAGTACATGCACAAAGCTGTGATTTTCAGACACATCCTGGGCTTGTGTATACAAGGCTAAAATGTGGATTGATGCGCACTAACACCAATTCACAGCAGCTTTCATTTGTCTCCATGGCTTTTTCAAGATCGCAGGCATGCAAAGCCATACACATTTGATGTTCAAACAGACCATGCCTGCATATCAAGATAGTGAGTGCAAGTGAATTACTTGTGTTTTTATTGTCACCAGTTGCAGCCACTGAACAGTGTGTGTGTGTGTGTGTGTGTGTGTGTGTTTCAAAGGTTCAGAAGTGCAATTTTCTGCTTAAATAAACAGGAAAAAAAAGGGGGAAATGCTGTTTTGCCACCTCAATGCACGATCACTATGGCAAAAATCCAACATGGCGGTTCCGGGCACTTGCCTTGTCAGCAAGCTCCACCCCCTATGCACATCTGACCAATCAGCTTTCCACTTCCACTCTTATCAAGAATGTGCAGCAAAGCACATCGGTTGTCCCAATGAGCGGGAATGAGCATTTCCATCATAATTTTTTCTAAAAATGCAGGGAAAGCCACGAAGGCAGAGTATTTGGAGTTTTTGTCCCCATTCCTTCTGAATACAGTACAGTGAAATGATGCGGGATTCCATTTGGAAAAATGGTATTCTCCTCTAATTCTAATTCTAATTCTAATTCTAATTCTAGACCACAAGTTGAACATGAGCCAACAGTGTGATGCGGCAGCTAAAAAGGCCAATGCAATTTTGGGCTGTATCAATAGAAGTATAGTGTCTAGATCAAGGGAAGTAATAGTGCCACTCTATTCTGCCTTGGTCAGACCTCACTTAGAATACTGTGTCCAGTTCTGGGCACCACAATTCAGAAAGGATATTGACAAATTGGAGCGTGTCCAGAGAAGGGCAACTAAAATGGTGAAAGGTCTGGAAACCATGCCTTATGAGGAGAGACTTAGGGAGCTGGGTATGTTTAGCCTGGAAAAAAGACGGTTTAGAGGCGATATGATAGCCCTGTTTAAGTATTTGAAGGGATGTCACGCTGAGGATGGAGCAGGCTTGTTTTCTGCTGCTCCAGAGACTGGAACACGGAGCAATGGGTGCAAGCTCCAGGAACAGAGATTCCACCTCAACATGAGGAGGAACTTTTTGACAGTAAGAGCTGTTCGGAAGTGGAACACACTCCCTCGGAGCGTGGTGGGGTCTCCTTCCTTGGAGGTCTTTAAACAGAGGCTGGATGGCCATCTGTCGGGGATGCTTTGATTGTGATTTCCTGCGTGGCAGGGGGTTGGACTGGATGGCCCTCGTGGTCTCTTCCAACTCTGCAATTCTATGATTCTATGATTCTATGATTCTATGATTCTATGTGAAGTATTTTTGCCGTATAGACAAGCCTCGAGAATTTATGTACTGTACTGAGTTTTAGAAAGCCTGAAAAAAAAGCCCATATGAGCCAACTGGGAAGGGCAGGACTCTACCTTTTGTATTTTAAGGGGGGGTGGAATTCAGGGTTTGGATGTATATTTTAATGGTTGTAAGCCACCCTGATTGCTTTTTGTAGAGTGGCGGGATAATAATAATAACATTAACAACCCTCTCCTCTCCTTTGCCTCTTGCTGGGTTAACTGAATGGAAACTACTTTCGCACTTTGACCTCAGTTTGCAGCAACCAAAGTAAGCCAAGGACAGAGGGGGAAGGGGGAAGAACAGAGAAACTGGGACAATTTAAAAGCAGCTGAGGAAGCAGGACAGCAGAGGATTAATTGGGACAGTTGGAGGGTATGGTTTTATCCTCAACTGACCCAACTTTTGGCTGGCTAGGAGCACAATCTGGTGTGCAACTGGCTATTTGACCATGGCTTGAAGTATTTTGGAGCCTAAAGAGACCACCCCCTCCAGTTTATACAATACTTTCTTCAAAAACAGGAAATGACAGGAAGTCTGATCACTTCCTGGTGTGAATATAGGCTGAAGAAAGGACTCTACAGGCCTAAAAATTGTCACCCAAACACCTGGAAAAGTGTTGAAATGGCCAGTTGTGCCTTATACCTCCACCTACCCACCCCTGGCATGAGGCACCCCACCTTTGGAAGGATTCTTGCAGAGGGGCCTATGTGAGCCATGAGTTGTACTTGCCCACCCTTCCATTACAATTTGTAGTCATTCCCATTCCCATCATCCTCAAGTATTGTTTATACTGGTGGGGATCATGGAAGTTAAAGTCTGACACATTTGGATATGCTGGCTGAAGAGGTCTGGGAGCTGTAGTCCCCTGAAGTAACTTTCTCAGGCTTGGGGAACCCTGAGGGAAATTTGTGGGCCAAGCATTAATCCTATAAATCTGAGGGTTGGGGTGAAGAAAACTCCAGCAGGATGCCTGCTTTTCCCAGCAGGTCTTTAGCCACCTTCCCTGTTTTGCATTTAGCAAGAAAAGAGCCCAAAGACTCAAAATAATTTTTTGTGTGTGGGGGGGCTTTTTCCTCCTGGAAAAGGGGAGGGCAGCCTCAGCAGGTTTCCTTGGGAATGGTAGCTTGGCTTTTGATGTCATCAGTTTGGTTGCCCCGGTGACCGCCCTGGTCCCTCCATGAGATCACCGTTGCCACGGCAACTGACTGGCTTGAGTGATGGAGCTGGGATGCAAGATGGAGGAACCAACCAGCCCACCCTTCCCAGCTGCCCCCCTCCCTCAGCCATTCTGGGGATGGCAAAGGTCCCCTGGGACCACCTTCCTGCCCCCTCCCCACACACTTCCCACACCAAAGCCTCAGGAAAGAGCTGCATTAAAAATATATAAGCAATCTCATTAAAAATAAATAAAGTATTGCCATTTATTCTTCCACCCCCCCGCCTTCTTGTATTGTCAGATTCAAACTAGCTAGAAGATGGCAGGCCAGAATTTTACCCTTTGGGCCTTTTGGAACCAGCAAAAAGACAGCTGTTGCTTCAGACATCTCTTCCGAGCAGCCGGCAGATTGAGGGGGATGCTGGGAAAGCCAAATTTCAAAGCAGGCACCCAATTTCTGGCCAAGAAAGGGAGCTTCCCCCCTCACAAAACCATTTTGTACATGATACAGTGTGATTTGCCCTTCAGAGTCTTTCAAAAACAACAACTGTGTGTATTCTCTAAGGCAAGCAGGAGGAATAAACGCTGCATAAGCACAGAAGCGTGGCCTAATTCCTTTCCTTTTTAATGTGGCAATCTTCTGAGCAAGAACGGAGGAGAGCACAGAGGTTGTGTGTGGCTTGTAAGGCACCTGGTAACTTCAGGTGTGTAGCTATCGGTGTGTTGTGGTGGTGGGGGAGCAGAATGAAGACATCACCCCTCTAATAGGAATTCTGGCCTCCTCCCAATAAATGAAATTTTCCATCAGTCCCCACATTTCTAACATTGCATAGAGTGAGGCATTGAGAATCATCCAGACCTAGAACTCTTTGCTATATTTGCCTTCCCCGGGTCCCTTTGCCCATCCCTTTTCTTTAGATGCCTAACTTGCATTTCTAAATGTTCAAATGAAGTTTTAAGGTACCATGATGCCAGACATTTGGGGACTGAAGGAAAATGTCAGGAGGGGAGCATCAGAAATCTTAATGGAGGGGAACACCCTCATTTCGCACTCCTCTTGTAGCTACACCCCTGGGGGTGCCCTGCTGATAGGTAAGTAAAAGCCTCAGAGAGCTGAAATTGTTTTCAAGGGGAGGTGCTCTATATTAGCAGGCAGGGTGCTATTAATCTTCCTTCTTCCAAGTACTTGGGGGGGGGGAGGGCAAATTACTTTCCTCACCCATTAGCATTAAAAACCTCCTTAAATATGCAGGCTCTTTATATGGACAATGTGTTTATACAAATGCCCTCCATGTGTTCAGTGGAATTTACTCCCGTTATAGGGAGCATATAACTCCCATGTTAAAACAGCTTCACTTTCTGAGAACAATTCAAAGTGCTGGTCTTGACCTATAAAGCCCTACACGGATTAGGTCCAGACTATCTGAAAGATCATATCTCCATCTATGAACCTACAAGGGTTTTAAGATCCTTTAGGGGAAGGCTATCTTTCCTTCTTGGTGGCTACTCCCACCCTTTGGAACTCCCTCCCACAGGAGGCTAAGCTGCCCCCTCCCTGTTTTAATTTCCCTGGCAGGCCAAAACATTCTTGTTTAAGCAGGACTTTGTTGTATTTATTAGAGAAAGAAGCACAAAAATCAGTGTGTATAGAGCCATTGTACTGTCTATTCTCCTTTATGGGTCTGAAACATGGGTCACCTATCGCCACCACTTACGACTCCTCGAATGCTTTCATCAGCGTTGTATACGCACAATCCTAAATATACACTGGACTGACTATGTGACAAATGTTGCTGTCCTTGAGCAAGCAGGGATCACCAGCATTGAGGCCATGATATTGAGAACACAGCTGCGCTGGGCAGGGCATGTTTTTAGGATGGAGGACCATCGCCTCCCAAAAATACTACTCTATGGTGAACTTGCCACGGGTCAGCGTAAGAGGGGCGCTCCAAAAAAGCGATACAAGGACACCTCAGGCTCAGCCAAATTGATCACCAACAATGGTCCGCCCTGGCCTCACATCGGGAGGCATGGAGACGCACTATCCACAATGCTGCAGCCTTATTTGAGAACTCACGCCGAACAAGTCTTGAAGAGAAACTACAACGCAGAAAGAATCACAACCCGGAAACATCACCCAAGGAGACCTTCTGCTGTGCTTTCTGCAACCAGACTTGTTTATCTCGGATTGGCCTTTTTAGTCATCAGTGCGCTTGCAGAAAGGGCGGGATGAGTCCTTTCTGAATCTTCGTTCGTAAGAAAAGCCAGAGAGAGGGTTGTATAATTGAATTTTTTACCGGGGTGTGTTTTCATGCAGTTTTTATCTGTTTTTTTTTTTTTACTTTGTAGGTTTTAATTGGTTTTAATAATGATTTTTAATTGTTTTGTGAACCGCCTTGAGTCGCACTTTGAGAGAAAGGTGGCATAGAAATTGCACAAAAAAATAAAATAAATAATACTGCCAAATAAATGGGACCAGGGTGAAATCCACAGTACACAAATAATCCAGTTTGAAACTGGATTATTTACCATGGCAACTTCTTATGGAATCCTAGGATTTGTAGTTTTGCAAGGTCTTTAGCCTTCTCTGCCAGAGAGTGCTGATGCCTCACCTAGCTACAAATCCTCAGATTCCATAGGAAGGAGCCATAGCAAATAATCCAGTTTCAAACTGGATTATTTGTGGAGTATGGATTTGGCCCAGGATAGATTGTTCTATCTTTTTCTCCGCTACCCCGTCTGCAGCCCCCCTCATGGGGACTACCCCCGTTCCACCCTGTCCCTGTGCTGTAGGGAGGGTCTGAAATCCCAGGCCCTACTGCGTTATCCCGGCAAGTGTGGGTGAACCCTGAACCAGTGGGGAAAGGAATACAATCTGTCCACCATATCTACATGGGGGATACATTTCCAGACTTAAATACTTGAAACCGTGGGTAATAGCGAACTCCATAGAATCATGCTGGATGACCTAGGAATGCCTCGACAGGATGGCTCTCTAGGCAGCTCTACACTGGAGGACCTAGGAAATGCCAAGAGAGACCATATTGTTCGGATGACAGATAATTGAACCTGGGGTACTGGTCCCATGGACATGGGGGTGGAGATGGCGATCTATACCTAGTTTTTCTTGGGCCAAAGGGTCTCCTCCTGGCTCCTGAGAAGAGCAGTCAGAAGTAAAAGAAGGAACAATTTATTAGAAAAAAGTACACTTTTAGAAGTTTTGACTACAATGGTGTAAAAATGACTGACAGTACACAGGTTACACGATGTTGCCAAGTTTCATTTGAAAGGTTACAAAAGTTCCACATTCAGTTCACAATGGTTAAGTTTTTCACACTATACTGTTATAGTGTTACTATTCCACTTTAACTGCTCTGGCTTCCTCCTTTGGAATTCTGGGGTTTGTAGTTTAGTGAGGCCTAAGAACTCTCTGGCTGAGAGTTGTAAATGCCCCTCCCTAAACTGCAAATCCCAGAATTCCACAGAAGGCAGCCAGAGCAAATAAAGTGGAATAGTAACACTATAACAGTGTAGTGTGAAAATCTCCTTAGAGTAGTTACAATGCATCTGGGAAAATGGATGGAGGTCACTATGTTGCAAACTCTCTCTTGAATACAGTAAGAAGATTTTCACACTGGCTATATATCCCGTGGCAGGAACAGAACAGTGTTGGGAAAGATTTTCCCTTTCGGACGACGTTGACCCCGTTCTGCCCTGCATCCGTCCTACTCCTGTGACTGTTCCAGAACAATGTAATCATGATTTTTCATTGTGAATAGATCTCCCGTTCCGTCACTACCACGCAATCACTGGTGTGAGAACAGGAGCCCAATTCCTGTTCCGAAATGACAGCCGCAGTGGGGAGGTCTGTTCCAAGCACTTCCTGGTACGATCTGGACATCCAGGTAAGTGGCACCCTTTATTTTACCCTCCCTGTTTTGATTGTGTGATTTAAAGTGTGTTGTTGTGCTTGGTGAACTGATTTTATATTTGGGGGAGTTTTATTTTTTAAATTTACTGCTTGGCTGTTATCACGTGATAACGTGATAATGTTTTAGATGGCCAGTCGTAAAAGCAGCCTTACAACGGCTGCATTTACAGCTGGCCAGCGAGGGGAGGGGGAGCCTGTTCCTGCTGCAGAATTAAGGTAAGTGTGTGAAAGCTTTACATTATTCCATGGCAGGAATGGGAGAAGAGGTGGTGGGGCAGTAACGGGGCATTTTGGCCCTGTGTGAAAATCTCCTAAGATCCCTGTATCCACTGATTCCTTATCCAGTGATTCAAATATCTATGGGACACAAAACAGCACACCTACCATAGAGTCTTCTTAGAAAATGTGTCCTCTCTAGCAATTTTCTAGGTCCTCCAAGGCAACTCTATGGTATTTTAAACCAGAAGTTTCATTATTTTCAATAGTGTTTGCTATTATCCAAAGTTTTCAGTATCCACGCCCCTCCCCCTGAACCAATTCCCAGTGGCTACGGGGGTCCTACTGTAGTTACAAGATCTGGTAGGTAAAGTAGGAGTATCCTTTGTACTTCCACCTCCCCCTCTACCCCCGAATTAGGGCCAGGCTATGCCTTCCAGATTATTTAATTTTTGGCTCTGGTACAATTATTATGGAGTGACTTTGGTTCAATAGAAAATACGGAAGGAAGGTAATTACATGTGGGGTTCTTAAGATTCTTTTGATATACTTGAGTCAGTTCTTTTGCTTATAGTGCCAGGCCTGTGCCCAGAGTGGCCCAAACCACTGCAGGTCACCACCATCCTCAAATATGCAACAATTTCTGCTGCCAAAGTATTGTGCTAAACTGCAAAGACACTCCCTCCATCCCAACTGCCATTGTTCTAGCCACAGAGGGAGAGAAGAAGAGGCAGGCACAGCTCCATCAAAGAAACCCCATGTTTTTTGAACATTCAGGGGTTACCTTTCTAGTACAGTACATCCCCTGTATCCACAGTACCCATATCTGTGGATCCACGTACCGGGGAAAAAAATGGTCTCTCTAGGCATCTTCTAGGTTGTGATTCTATGCTGTGCTTGGGCTGGAGGTCATTCTTAAGAGAATCATAGAAGAGTTGGAAGAGACCACAAGGGCCATCTATTCCAACCCCTTGCCATGCAGGAATAAACAATCAAAGTATTTTCAACAGATGGCCATCCAGCCTCTGTTTAAAAACCTCCAAAGAAGGACATTCCACCACACTATAAGGCAGTGCATTCCACTGTCAAACAGTTCTTACTGTCAAGACGTTCTTCCTAATGTTTAGTGGAATCCCTTTTCCTGTAGTTTGACCCCATTGCTCTGTGTCCTAGTCTCTGGAGCAGCAGAAAACAAGCTTGCTCCATCCTCAGTATGACATCCCTTCAAATATTTAAATATTACTATCATGTCACCTCTTAACCTTCTCTTCTCCAGGCTAAACATACCCAGCTCCCTAAGCTGCTCCTCATAGGGCATCATGGCTTCCAGACCTCCCACCATTTTGGTTGCCCTCCTCTGGACACACTCCAGCTTGGGTTTCCTATTATTCGTGGTTTCATAGTAAATCTGGGAATGCATCCCCTGCAGATATGGGGGTGGTACTATATTTTCAAAAGTCAACAATGGAGCCTCAGATGACAAGAGGGCACCACATGGTTTGTTGGTGCACATAAATACCCCACCTCCAGTTATTTTGATAGGTGTGTTTGTCATACAGAACTGCGATGATTCCCATGTTGAGGCTGCATCTATGGAGTGGTCTAAGTGTGGCCTATGGGCCACATATGACCCTTGGGACCACCATGTGTGGCCCCTGAAGCCCCTAGACCTTTTTTTTTTAAACGGGCTAAATTTTAGACAATATTTTGCTCCCAGACCAACCAAAACATGCTTAAAAGTATAACAATTTGCTTTCCCTGACCCTCCAAAGTCCCCCAGACCTCCTGCAAACATAAAATAAATCTTTAAAAATTGGCTGAAAGTCAGCCAAAATGGTGGTCATAATTGACACATCATGTAACTTCAGGCATGCCACTGGTGTGCCCACTGTGCAGGCCCTGGGGGTGGGGATAGCCCCTTCCCTGTACAGTTGCACACCCCTGCTATAACGTAATAGCACATTTATCTGCCATGGTGCCATCCTACAGAATCCTGGAATTTGTAGCTGAGCTTAGAATTCTGTAGGAGCTCTGGTGGTGCAGTGGTTAAATGCCAGTACTGCAAAGTCACCACGTTGCAAGTTCGATTCCAGCGGGCTCCAAGGTTCACTCGGCCTTCCATCCTTTTGTAGGTCGGTAAATTGAGTACCCGGCTTGTGGGGGCAATTAGCTAACACACATTGGAAACTCTTTAATGTAGTGTAGATGTGTAAATAGCTATTGCTTAAAACAATTTGTAAGCTGCTCTGATAGCCTTGTGGCTGATGAGCGGGGTATAAATAAATAAATAAATAAATAAATAAATAAAATAAAAATTCTTTGACAGAGGGTGGTCCTCTAATTTAAGGCCTTCCAGGCAACGGTCTTCATTTTAAGGGTGTCCTCCTTTTGAAAAACCTCTCCAAAGCACCAACCAGCATGGAGAGTGGCCAGTTATTATTGAAGCCGTAATCCTAAAGTTATATGGGAAACTAAAATTGAGATCCACCGATCCCATCCAATCCCCCATCAGCATCTTGTGATAGCATCATTTATGTCTGGATTAAAGTATGGAGCAGATGGACGGCTCCACTCCCATCAGAGCCACCAGCTGTCACTGGCTCACCGTGCATCCTTCGCGGCACCCATTGCCAGTAGGCATCCCTCACAGTCCTTCCTATATTGGAATTTGGCTCACAGGCTGAAAAAGTTTCGCCACTTGTTTTAACAGCATATGAAGCACTTTGACACTGTTTAGTGCTATATAACCACTAATCTGTGGCTCCCAAATTCTGGTCTTTAAAGGTTTTTGGACTTCAGCTCCCAGAATCCCTAGGAGTCAGGGCTTCTGGGAGTTTAAGAACCTGGAAGACCAGAGTTTGGGAACCATTGCACTAAGGATTATCATTACTGCATGGGTAATGATTCAGGGTCTGCTCCCACCTGCTCCTCTCCTGCTGTTTTTCAATTGAGCTCCTTTTGCCCTCGGCTCATGGGATGCTTTATCCTGGTATTTTGGCAGGTGTGCACTTGTGGACTCTTCGGTGGCTACTGACTCAGTATTTGCAGATGCAAATTGTGTGGCTAATCAAACCCCAGAGCTTAGCTAAAGGGTTGCCTAAACAATGAAAATAATCCTCGTAGAATTCAAGGAGAACACATGTTGTCTTAATGGTAACCTGCACTGATTCGCTGTATTCAGAAGGAGTGGGGTAAAAACCATCATATACAGTACTGTGCACTAGGAGACTTTGTGGTTTTCTGCAAAGTTTTTTTAAATACTGTGTGGGGAATGCACATTCCTGTTCATTGGAACAAGTGATTTGATATGAATTGCTTTCCCGTAGGAGAGGAAGCGCAAAGCTGATTGGCCGAATGAGCAGGGTGGTGGAGCTTGCTAACAGGGCAAGCGCCTGGTGCCACCATGTTGGACTTTCGTCTTAACAAACGAGCACTAAGGTGAGAAAATGGGGTGTTGTTTCTCTTTTTTACGCAAAAGCAAAATATCGCTTCAGTGCATAGTAGATATATTAAAAAAAAGTTTGGCAGCAGCAGATTATGGTAGGTAAAAACACAAGTAATTCACTTATGGCTGCCATCTTGACTGGCGGGCATGCAAAGCTTTTGGGGGCCAAAAAACTGTTAAGACAAGTCGCAGCTGCTGCAAATTTGCATTAGTGTGCATCAACCCACATTTTATTGCCTCATATAGATGGGACCTAAGAGTCAGGACTATTATATGCTGTGATATCTCTTTGGAAGTTTGGAATAAGGAATATCTGGAAAGGCGGTTTGAGCTACAGTTGCCCAGAAAAGCAGCTCAAAATGCCTGCAGGATAAACAAGGGCTGGGAAAGCAGCCAAACCCCAGTGTTAGTTAATTAGGGAGAACCAGATGAGTTCAGAACAAACAAGGTTCTGTTTTTTGGAAAAGCAGCAATAAAGGGAAGAAGGCACACAGAGAAGAGTCCAGAATACAGTCCCAAGGTCAAGGCTTACAGAAGGCAGCATAGTCCAGAAGTCGGTCCGTGGGTCAGCAGGATCAGGCAACAGGGTAGTCAGGAACAGGCCAAGGCCAAGGCACGAGTCAAGGCAGCAAGGATTCAGGCACAAGTCAGCAGGAAGTTTTCTCCAGGGAGATCAGTTGATCTCTGACAAAGCCTCCATCGCCTCTCCCAGCATATATAAAGCAAATACGGCTTTGCCAGGTGTTTCTTAATGAGCAAGTTCTTCTCATAAATTCTCAAAGACTTCCTTTGAGCCTCCTTTTGAGCTCACTGCTGGGTATACAATGGTGGAGGTAAGTCCCTCTCCTCTGCTTCGTCCTTATCTGAGTGGACAGGACTCTGCTGGGACTGATGCCAACCCACTTGGACCAGGCTCTACCTCTGCTTGAGTCTCTAGATTGGCAGCGTTCCCTGCTGGCACAGGTGTAGATAAACCTGTGCCAAGGTCCCTAGGGCTGTTCCCTGCCATGTCCTCCTCCTCCTCTGACTCTACAGCCTCATCAGGCTCATGGGGCATGACAACAGTATAGCTACAATGCAGGGGAGGGAGGGACAAAATGAGGGCAGTGTCCCTGCAATTTTCCTTGAGTCCCCAAATTTCTAGCATTTCAGAGAGTGAGACGTTGAAAATTGTTGATGCCTAGGACTCTTGTATTTGTTGGTTTTTTGCATTCCCTTAGTCACTTTTTCTGTCCATTTTCTTTGGAGGCCTAAACCCTGCTTCTGAATGCTCAACTGAAGTTTTAACTGCAGTGCTTCAGTCCTCTGGGAGGAACCTGCTGCAGCCTATGAAAACTAGGCTGTCACAGACCTCCCAGAGGGCCTTCTCTTCTACGGCTCCCAGACTTTGGAATGGCCTGCCGGATGAGATCCGTCTTATCGCTACTCTTGATAGCTTCAAGAAAGCGCTAAAGACGGATCTCTTCCGGCAGGCCTTCCCGGAATAACTTCCCGGTTCAAGTGGACTGATTGCTACCCACCCCCTCGCCGTCGTTGCTTTTATTTATTTATTTATTTATTGTATTTTATATTTGTTTTAACTCTCCATTAGTTTAATTTAGTTTTAAGGGGTGGGAGGGTAGGATGGGGAAGGATTGTTTTAACTTGATGTTGTTTTAATCTTGCTGTTAGCCGCCCCGGTTGCTGAGCAGAGGGGCGGGTTAAAAATAAAAATTTATTATTATTATTATTATTATTATTATGGAAAAAAAATCATGTTGTGGAGAGGCAGAATTCTTATTTGCAGGAAAACACACTCATTTAGTTCCCTCTGTAGCTACGCCAAAGTGTACAACAATGGAGTTTTGCCTGAACTGTACCAAGTGTCCAAGGTGGACGAGAGATTGGACTGTACTGTACTGTTCTGCAATGGTTATGTTGCTCACATGGTCCTGGTGCAACTTTCTTCAAAGTGCAAGTGCTTGTGTAACTTATATTTTTATCAGCGTAAGTCACCAGCAGATTGCTGACCATTGTATTCTTCAGATGGTTGAAAATGGTTGAAGTGGTATGTTTTGCTGACATACATTGGCAGATCAGGGAGTTATGCTAGCATAGGAGAGCTAGCATGATGTAGTGGTTTGAACATCGGACTATCATGCTGGAGGCCAGGGTATGAATCCCCACCCGGTCATGGAAATCCACTGGGTGACCCTGGGCAAGTCCCACTCTCTCAGCCTCAGAGGAAGGCAGAGGCAATTCCCCTCTGAACAAATCTTGCCAAGAAAACCCCATGATAGATTCGCCTTAGGGTCACCATAAGTTGGAATCAACTTGAAGGCACACAACAACAATGCTAACATAACCATATTTTGAGATGTTGCACAAGGAAGCACCCACTACCTCCCTGCATGAAGGTTTGCCCAGACTCTGTGCAGCTGGATGATGCAAATGCAGATCTGCCTCCCTGACCCAACCAACCACTGATTGGCTGCAGGGGTGGGATGCTCTCAGAGTGCTCTCTTGCATCACCATCAGTTCCCTGGACCTCCTGCATCCCATTCTCTCTCTCACAACTCCTCCCTCCCTCCCTCCCTCCCTCCCTCCCTCCCTCCCTCCCTCCTTTTCCTGGAACTGCCATATCCCCCCTTCTTTGACCTCTCTCATATCATGGAACTTCCACCCTCTGGTCTCCTGAGTCTTCTGCTTTTCTCTTTCCCAGGAGTCCCTCATCCATCCATCCATCCATCCATCCAGGGATTCCCATATCTATCTATCTGAAATTTCTCACAGGTCCTACCCTCCTGGATCTTCCATTTCCCTCTCCACCACATCCCCCATCCCTCATTCCCAGACCTCCCATATCCTTCCACCCATTCATAACTATTCTGGCAAAACTTTAAGTATCATGAGTATTAAATAGGCAGATGCACTTAGGAATCCCACAAGCGAGGCATGAGATGGAGAGAAAGAGAGAGGGGGAGGGAGGCAGGGAGCAAGAGCATTAGCTCAAATTCATTCTAAGCATTGCATTCACACATAGGAAGCTTAGGCTGGTGGCATATAAGAAAGCTGTTAAGACTGATCTTTTCCAGCAGGCCTTTCCAGTTAGGTCAGATGCCCAGCCATTACTTTGATACTCTCCACCTTGTCACTTTTATTCCCCATTTTATGCCTTTTTAAAAATTTTAAGTGTATTTTAATATCTGTATTTTATATTTAAAACTGATTCACTACTGTAGAGATGTTTTAATGATGTAATGTTTTAACATATGTGTCATTTTCACATTTGTGTAATTTTAATATTTGTGTTGTTTTTAACATTATGTTGGATTGTTGTTTTATATGATGTTGCCGCCCTGATCCTGATGGGAGAGGTGGGATACAAATATATCATTATTATTATTATTATTGGCTTCTCACTATTTTCTCTCACTCACAACAACACTGCAAGGTAAAGCTAAGGAGAAAGTTGATGGCCTACATTCAACTGCTAGTCTCAGGCTAGAGCAGACCACTGAATCAACTGGCTAAGTCAACAGTTATGTAAATCCAATGTATTCAGTGGATCTAATTCAGTTAAGCATAGTAGGTGGATTTAGAGTAATGACCAGTTCAAGAGACAGTCCGCCAACTTTGTGAATGAGCAAAAAATTAAGCACAGGCCTCCTTTGTTCAAGACTATGGACTTTATCAGATGCTCTTAAAAAAAACCCGGGGAGGTCAGGAGGAGGACACTATTGTCCAGCTTCTGGAGGTCGATACCACATGCCCTGTCCTCCTCCCATCCGTTCTCTGTGCTTCTTCTGTGCTGGAGGGATAAAAAAGGTGCCACTTTTCATTGGCGGAAGTTTCTGTCAATAAAAAGGGGTGCCTTTTTCATCCCTCCAGCATAGAGGGAGAACGAATGAAGGACGAGAGGAGGATTTCGTTGTACAGTATTACCAGCCTGTAGCGGTACAGTGGCGTCCTCCTCTCGACCTCCCTGGGTTTTTTTTTGTAGGTGGGGTTTTTTTGCCCTCTGATAATCTCCTATGTAAAGATAGCCACAAAGGCGATAAAACAAAATCCAAAATTCAAAGTACACATTGTGATGATTGCTTTATTGCTGGACCAACCAGAAGATGCAAAAACCCTTACACTAGCTTTTGAATCAGATGCTACATCTGAATAATGAGCTCCTATGTATATACTATGTATATACTACGATCACTATGTATGGATGTGAGAGCTGTACAGAAAAGAAAGGTGATAGAAAGAAAATAAACACTTTTGAGATATGGTCCTGGAGAAGAGTTCTGCAGATACTGTGGATGGCTAAAAAGACAAACAAAAGACAAACAAAAAGAGACTTTTCAAGAAGAATGGTTGCCTTTTATTGATTACACCAATAACACATCATAACGATTACAACCAGCAAGTGGACACTGAGACCTTTGGAAAGACACTTTTTCCGCAGAGATCTTCACCCAGGAAGGTAGTTCTGGGATCCAAGAACATATATAAGACGTTGATTCCAGTCCAATGTATTTTTCTTATGTCCCACAGTTGCTGTTTGTACAATGTTTACATACTTGAGTTGGATGCTTAAACTCCTTTATAAAAATTTAAATTAATTTTTTTTTTTAAAAAAAGACCAATAGATGGGTCCTAAAACAAATCGAGCCTGAACTCTCCCTAGAAACCAAGATGTCTAAACTGAGGCTGTCATACATCAGTCACATCATGAGAAGGCATGACTCATTAGGAAAGACAATAACGCTTGGGGAGGCAGAAGGCAGTAGGAAAAGAGGAAGGCTGCATTCCATATGGAGCAGATCAATCAAGGAGGCCATGGCCCTGAGTCTTCTACTGTGAACGAGGGAAAAGAGGAAAACCCCATTTTGCAATCACTGAGTGCTTGGCTATCTGTGATGGGATTACTGAATGACTCACATCCAGATGCTCCCAAGAAGAACTCTGACCTGGGTATGACCTAAGGAATTTGGAAGGCCCCTCCTTAGGTTGTACATGACTCTAGACTTGGTTATCTGGGGAGTCCCTGGTTTACTTGCCAACCATGTGGTGGGCCACAGCCAGCCAGATTATTAAATATTACCAATTAAGTGCTAACTGAAAGGTGGGGTCTGTCAAGGCAGGTACCACCCTCTAGGAGGCATTTTCACCACATTCCTTTCAGGTCAATTAGGAGCCTTTTTTAAATACACGAAGTGATTCCCACTCACTTCCGGTTGCTAAAAAAAAAGCATTTCCTGGCCCAGAGAGAGGCTAGACCATGGCACGAACGCCCCCCCCCCATGTCTCCGTAGGGCATTTGGGAACATCTAGGGCCAAGTCATTTGGGTTTTCTTGCAGTGGGGTGTTTTGAGGTGCAGCCCTCTATGGTCTCCTGAGAGGGGGTAAGCTAATGTGGCTCCCTAGCCTTCCACAATTGCCCACCTCTGGACTAACTGAATAGATGAGTAAGTCCCTTCCTAGAGATGCTTTCCTTGTCACCCTTCTGTAAGCAGGTGAAGACTTTTTCCCCCCTGTTTTGACAGGCCTTTGAGGAATATTTGCTTAGGGGAAAGGGCCTTTCCTAATGTGCTGTTTTTCTTTTAAACAGCCATGCCTCTGGACTACCGGTTGAATAGTTAAGCATTGAACTATCAATAGAATTAAAAACATTTACAGGTCCCACCACCACCGTATCTGAGGAACCAATATCCGTGGTTTCAGTTATCCATGGCTGAAAAAACAGGGACACATACTATAGAGTCATGCTGGAAAATGCCTAGAGAAGCATCCTCTCTAGGCACTGCTAGGCCCTCCAACACAACTCTATAGTATGTTTGTACAGGAAATCCTTTATTTCAATAGGGTTTGCTATTATCTGTGGTTTTATTTATAAATGGTAAGTCCAGGAATGCATCCCCTGGGGATATGGGGTGTGACCTGTAGTCTAATATTGGCTGGAATCCTGTACTGGCTTATATTTAACCAACTACTTAACTAAGTAACTTCTTCTGGACTGACCCACCCAAACCTGACAGAAACATCATTCAAACATGCTCTGTCATAGGCAGAATGAGCTTCCCTCTCTCCATGCTGCTGATGCCTGGCAAAGTAGGGTGAGGCTTGAGTTATAGGAGATACACCTCTAAATATGGTGTAACAAGGATGCCAGGAGATCGCAAAAGGGCTTGCATTTCAGATGATGTCATTACCCGCTCGCCATGCTCCCGTGCTGCTGCCGTTCCACTGGTGCTTCTTTTTATTGGTGGGCTAAGCTGTGAATAGATCCCCCATTCCATTTCTGTCACAGAATGACATGCAACTGAAAAAGTGCCCCGTTATGCTGGCGTGATGCCAGCATCACTGGGAGGTCTGTGTCAGAACACTTCTGGGTGGGATTGGGGCATCGTAAGTGACACCCTTTTTTTTTGCCCTCCCTGGGTTACTTAGGTTTTTTTAAAGTGTGTTTTTGTGCTTGCTATCACTGTTTTCCTTTTATTTTTGTTTTAAACTTTGAATTTCCCGTGTGCTTCTCCTCTCATAAGAACAGTTGGGATTTCAAACCAGGAAGTGAATGGGGCTCCATTTGAGCTCCATTCACTCCTGGGCAGCAATGAATACAGAAATAAAGTAGGTCTGAAAACTTTTATAATCATGCTGGGAAAAGTACAGGAGAGTGGCGGGAAAGGAGATTTCAGGACGGGGACTTTTTTTTGTTCCCGTCTGAAAATCACCATAATCATGGCAACAGTGTCAAAATCACAACTTAGGCTACTGCCACACTGCAGAAATAGTGCAGTTTGATACCGTTTTAACTATCATGGCTCCATCATATGGAATCCTGGGATTTGTAGTTTGTTGTGGCAGCAGAGCTCTCTGTCAGAGAAGGCTAAATATATCACAAAACTACAAATCCCAGAACCCCATTGTACTGAGCCATGGCAGTTAAAGCAGTGCCAAACTGCATTATTTCAACAGTGTGGCAGCAGCCTTAGGAGTATTTGTGAATATGAAACAGTTACAGATGAGTAAATCTTGGTAACTGTTTCATATTCATGATCACTACAGTAGGACCTCCGTATCTGTGGGGGATTAGTTCTGGGAGGCAGCATGGATACCGAAAACCACAGATAACAGCAAACACCATTGAAAATAATAGGATTTCCGGTTTAAAATACCATAGTTTGCCATGGAGGATCTAGAAAACATCTAGAGAGGATGCCTCTCTAAGCATTTTCTAGGAAGACACAGTAGGTGTGCTGTTTTGTGTCCCGCAGATAACTGAATCAGTGGATAATGAATCAGTGGATACAGGGATCCTACTGTACTTATCATGATTGTGACACTATTGCCACAATTGTAACTCCTTCCACAACCTATTTTACTAGGCATCAGCTGCGTGGGGAGAAGGAGGTCCATTCTGCCAATGATCAGAGCATGGTTGAATTATGTTTATGTCAGGTTTTGGGGGCAGGAGCATCCACTCAGTATAGGCTCACTGAGAGGTAGCTGACACTGCTTGGGGATGAACTAAACCCAGGAGTAGCCAAACAGCAGATAAACTACACAGCAGAATTGGACCTGGAAAAACAAACACTTCTGCTAGCAGGCTTTATCACTGCTCTGATCCACTTTCACCCACAATAAGAAGACTTACAAGCAGCAAGGTCCTTCTGGAGGCTTTATCTTTAGTTCCAATAGAAAACAAACATAGAAGATATACAGCAAACCTTGATAACAAATCCATCAGCAACTCTCCATGATACCAACACTCCTCTACACTAACCCACAACAGTAACTCACACAGAGTGTATCTTTATAGGGGTGTTTGGCTAGTCACCTTCTGCCTAACCACAGCTATGCACACACCCACTTCAGCTGTGCTAGTGTGGTCTGTTGCTCCACCATTTTTTCTCTGCACTTAAAGGGATATTATCCTGACAGGGGGATTGGGTCAGGAGAAGTTACTTAATTAAGTATAAGCTGATACAAGATTCTTCTCTATGTTTTAACTGGTATAATATTAAATTTTAGCTATATCTGTTTTAATTTTGGTAAGTCACCTTGAGTCCCACATACTCAACATGTCACAGATGAAAATTGAAACATGTGTGGCCAAGCAACATCACAATGTGGTCAAGATGGCAAAAGTTATGAATAAGGAAGAATAGTTAAGGAAGATGAGGCTGCAGCAGTTTTCTTTTGCTTGAGCCTACTGGCAAGGGCAAGCTTCCTTTCCTCTTCTCCTCTCTCCCTGCTGAGTTAATTGAATGCTTTAACACTTTGAACTCAGTTTGCAGCAATGGAAATAAGCTGAGGATGAAGGAGGAAAGTGGTAGGAGGAGAGAGAAAATGGGACATTTTAAAAGCAGATGAAAAAGTGGGATAACAAGATTAATTTATACTGATTCTGCCAAATTGGGCCTGTTGGGGGGTGGGAATGATCCCAGTGTGATGTAGATGTTTGAGCGTTCGACTAGGACTCCATGAGAACAGGTTTTGAATCCCTGCTCAGCCATGGAAATTCACCGGGTAACCTTGGGTAAATCACATTCTTTTATCTTAAAAGCATGGCTATGGCAAACTCTGCTCTGAAGAAATCTTGCCAAGAAAAAGCCCTGGAAGAGGATCACCATAAGCCAGAGTTGACTTGAAGGCATCGGGAACCAGGATGATGTAGTGGTTTGAATGTGGGACCAGGTCTTTCGGAGACCAGGGTTTGAATCCCTACTCAATCATGGTGGCTGACCGGGGGTTGACTACATGGGGGGTAAAAATATGATTGAAAATCAGACTTCTTTGGCCCAGAGCTGTGCCAGAGCTGCCCCGCATTACATTCAGACCACTCTGATCTAGATTTAAGTGCCACATCTACCTGGCCAAAAGGTCTGAATCTCCCTACTGGGTTTTTACCCCTGCTGTAGGTCTGCTACTGCCTAGCCAGGCACCTCTTCCCAAAGAGCTTCATGCATACTCTTTAACAAGGCAGAATCCCTGCATACGGCTGATCATTCTGAGGGTCCGAGCAAGTGACTCCACCTGGTGCATAGTGAACAAGTGACTATGCGCTGGGAAGGCAGAGCCAGCAGCGGTGGCACAGAGGAGGGAGAAAAATGGCGGCACCTGTCAGGCAGCGCTTGTCCTGCCTCCCCACCCTCCAAATCCAGCGTGGATCTTTTGTCCATACTACAGTTTTCTCTGGAGTTTCCAGCAAACTCTGGAGAAAATTGTGAGTCTTCCAAAACTGGGTTTTAGGTAGTATACCCCAAGTCTGGTGTGGATAGGGCCGTACATTATGTGGCACTATTGCACCAGATTTAGGGAAAATGTTGCACATTATGTAGCATTATCAGGCAGATTCAGAGAGGACTTGGATTTGTGGGGAAATTAAAGTTTCCCTGTGTTGGAAACTGTAAAAGTTAAATTCTTTTTTCTTTTTTTTTTAACTTCCCTCCAAGCAGAGTGGCAGTTTAAGTTTAGAGGTGTGGCTCATATGCACATTACTTTTTCCTGAACTATATATGACCAAAAAGAGACATGCAGCTTTAGATTAAATACAGTAGCACCCCCATATCCGCGGGGAATTGGTTCCAGGCCCCTCCGCGGATGGCGAATTCCATGGATAATAGCGAACACCATCCCGGGAGCCATCTAGCCTCCTCCCCTTCCCACTTTGCCCCTGCCTTCACCCTGCTGCAGTGACAGGAGCCATCCTAAGGGAAGGAGGGCAAGATCATTCCGCCCCCTCCCTTCGCCCCTGCCATGGCCCCGCCGCAGGCTGTGGGGGTGCTACTGTAGCTCAAAAACTTAACTTAACTGGTAGCAGAGGAGAAAGAGTTATCCATGACTCACCAGCATAGGAAAGGAGAAGAAGAGAGCTGCCCAAGAAAAAGAGAGCGGGACAGACAGAAGCATGTTAACTACAGAGGTTGAGAGAGGACAAATCCCCTATATACATAACTAGGTCAACATGGGTTGCTCTATAACAAGAGAGTGTGGGGAAAAGAGAATGCTGCTGTCTTTTCCAACAAGACGTTATTGCTAGTGTAGACGAGGCTCAGGTGATCTTGGACAAGTCCCATTCTCTCAGCCTCAGAGGAAGGCAATGTGGCAAAACCCTCTCTGAATAATACATCCTGGTAGGGTTACTGTAAGTCAGGGTCCACTTGAAGGCACTTATTAATAACAACAAAGCCACCAGGAGTACACGACTGCCCCCCCCCCAAAAGTGGGACAATAGCAACAACAACAACTGAAGGACCAGGCAGAGAGAGTGGAGTGGTTTCCAAAAGAAATGCTCATCCCAGGCAGGCCTTCCACTGCCCTTAGGTGACCGGCAGCCCTGCCCCCAGCCCATCATGTCCAGATTGGTGGATTAGCAGCTTCTGGCACCAGCCTCTCCTTCCAAAGCTACTTAGCAAGTTGAGCAGGTGTTGCCGGTTTTAAATAAAGAAGCTGAAGTAGGTCAATGGCAGGCAGAAGGCAAAGCGGTCCAAGCCTACCCAGCAAGGAGGGTGTGTGGCATGGCAGCAGCGTTTGCAAAGATGGACAAACACATTGAGCAGGCTTGAGAGCAAGTGTGGGGAGTGTGCAGATCATGGAGTGCCCCAAAGCCCTCAAAAATATAGAATTTTTTAAAAAATAATGGGCTGATTTTGGTGTGAGAACTTTCCCCCTAAATAGCCCCAAATGCCACAAAATCACCTACAAATGGGGCAATTGAACTGAACCCCTCAGCCCCCCCCCCACAACTCCCCCTAGCTGAGATGAAAAGTACATTTGCTGTTAAAATGATCATGCACGAATCTTCACCTGAGCTGGAGAAGACGTATGCTATTAGCCTCAATGAAGGATCCCAGCTAGATATAGATATAGATATAGATATAGATATAGATATAGATATAGAATCATAGAGTTAGAAGAGACCCCAAGGGCCATCCAGTCCAATCCCCTGCCCTGCAGGAATACAGGAATACCCATCTGCTACTGTTTGTCACTACCACTGCCATCAGCATTACCACTTGCCAAGATGGTTTTGGATACCTCCCTGCATGAATCATAGAATCATGGAGTTGGAAGAGACCCCAATGACCATCCAATCCAATCCCCTGCCTTGCAGAAATACACAATCAAATCATTCCCAGCAGATGGCCATCCAGCCTCTGTTTAAAAACCTCCAAAGAAGGAGACTCCACCACACTCCAAGGCAGTGCATTCCACTTCCGAAGAGCTCTTACTGCCAGGAAGTTCTTCCTAATTTTAAGGTGAAATCTCTTTTCCTGTAGTTTGAACCTTTGTCTAAGGGCAAATACCATGTCTGTAGTACTCCTATTGGCTCTGAAGCCACATTGGCTTTCAGGAAGAAGTTCTTCTGCAATAGCAGGAACTAATCTGTTCAGGAGTATCCTTGCAAGGATTTTTCCAGCAATAGAGAGCAGTGTTATGCCTCGATAGTTTGAGCAATCGGATTTTGCTCCTTTTTTCTTGTACAGGGTGATGATGACTGCAACGCGGAGATTTGATGGCAGTTCCCCTTTTTCCCAGCAATTCACAAGGAGTTCATGGAATTTATTGTGGAGTGCATGACCTCCGTGTTTCCAAACTTCAGGTGGGATTCCATCAATCCCAGCTGCCTTGCCATTTTTCATCTGCTGTATGTCCTCAAGGGTCTCTTCCAAAGTGGGAGCTGTGTCCAATTCATTTTTCATCGGTTTCTGTATCATATGTTGGATAGCTGAGCCTTTGACTACTCGGTTGGCACTAAAGAGACTTTGAAAATGTTCAGCCCATCGATTAAGGATGGAAGCTTTATCAGTAATTAATGTCTCTATGTAACATTTGTCGACCTCACCAAAGCCTTCGACACTGTAAATAGAAAAGGTCTGTGGCAGATCCTGGAAAGACTAGGATGTCCCCCCAAATTCCTTAAAATGATTATCTTGCTACACGAGGGCCAACGCGGTCAAGTCAGATATAGTGATGCTCTTTCAGAGCCCTTTCTAATAACTAATGGAGTGAAGCAAGGTTGTGTTCTTGCGCCAACTTTATTTACAATCTTCTTTAGCATGATGCTCCAAAGGGCTACGGCAGAGCTTGAAGAAGACGACGGAATTTATATACGTTACCATACTGATGGTAGCTTGTTTAACTTAAGCTGTCTGAGGGCTCACACTAAGACTCTAAACTATCTAGTCCGTGAGCTGCTCTTTGCTGCTGCTGCTGCTGCTGCCCTTGTTGCCCACACAGAAGCAGCTCTGCAGCACCTAACATCCTGCTTCGCAACAGCTGCAGAGCTGTTTGGGCTGGAAGTCAACCTGAAGAAAACAGAAGTTCTTTACCAGCCTGCACCACAGGACGAACACCACCATCCCCACATTGCCGTCGGCAACTCTGTGCTTAAGTCTGTTCAGCAGTTCACCTACCTGGGAAGCATCATCTCCTCAGATGCCAAGATTGACAAAGAGATTGATCACAGATTAGTAAAGACACATAGCGCATTTGGAAGACTTTACAAAAGAGCCTGGAGTAATAAACACACGAGGCGAAACACAAAAATCAGTGTGTATAGAGCCATTGTACTGTCTATTCTCCTTTATGGGTCTGAAATATAGGTCACCTATCACCACCACCTATGACTCCTAGAACGCTTTCATCAGCGCTGTATACGCACAATCCTAAAAATACACTGGACTGACTATGTGACGAATGTTGCTGTCCTTGAGCAAGCAGGGATCACCAACATTGTGGCCATGATATTGAGAACACAGCTGCACTGGGCAGGGCACATTTCTAGGATGGAGGACCATTGCATCCCAAAAATACTACTCTACTACATACATATTTATTGCATAGGAGGACCATCACCTCCCAAAAATAGTACTCTACAGTGAACTCACCACGGGTCACGTAAGAGGGGCACTCCAAAAAAGCGATACAAGGACTCTTGCAGAAAGCATGGGATGAGTCCTTCCTAAATCTTCGTTTGCAAAGAAAAGCCAGAGAGAGAGAGAGAGAGAGTTTGAACATATTGCTCTGTGTCCCAGTCTCTGGAGCAGCAGAAAACAAGCTTGCTCTCTCTTCAATATGACACCCTTTCAAGTATTTAAACATGGCTGTCATGTCCCCTCTTAACCTCCTCTAAGCTAAGCTCTAACCCAGCTCCTAAGCCGTTCCTCATAGGGCATGGTTTCCAGACCTCCCACTATCCTGGTCACCCTTCTCTGGACACGTTCCAACTTCTCAATATCCTTCCTGAATGGTGGTGCCCAGAACTGCATACAGTACTCCAGGTGAGGTCTGACCAAAGCAGAATAGAGTGGCACTATTACTTCCCTTGATCTAGAGACTATACTCCTGTTGATGAAGCCTAGAATTGCATTGGCTTTTTTAGCTGCTGTATCACACTGCTGACTCATGTTCAGCTTGTGGTCCACTAAGACTCCAAGATCGTTTTCACATGTACTGCCCTCAAGCCAGGTGTCGCCCATCCTATATCTGTGCATTTCATTTTTACTGCCCAAGTGTACAATCCTACATTTCTCTCTGTTGAAATTCATTTTGTTAATTTTGGTCCAGCTTTCTAATCTGTTGAGGTCATTTTGGATTCTGATCCTGTCCTCTGGGGTATTAGCTACCCCTCCTAATTTGCTGTCATCTGAAAACTTGATAAGCATACCCTCTATGCTATTGCTTAAAACAATTTGTAAACTGCTCTGATAGCCTTGTGGCTGAAGAGCAGGGTATAAATAACTAAATTTAAAAAAAAATATTCTCTCATCCAAGTCATTGATAAAGATGTTGAATAGCAGTGGGCCCTGGAACAGAACCCTGCGGCACCCCACTGGTCATTTCTCTCCAGGATAAAGAGGAGCCATTGGTGACTACCCTTTGGGTTCGGTCAGTCAACCAATTACAAATCCACCTAACAGTTGCATTGTCTAGCTCACATGTTACTAACTTTTTTGCAAGAATGTCATGGGGGACCTTGTCAAAAACCTTACTGATATCAAGATACACTACATCCACTGCATTCCCTTCATCTACCAAGCTGGTAATTTTATATAAAAAAAAAAGAGATGGGATTAGTCTGGCATGACTTGTTTTTGAGAAATCCATGTTGACTTTTGTCCTTCTTGAATTGTGATGCCCATGGCTGGACATAGGATTCCAGGTGAGGTCTGACCAAAGCAGAACAGAGTGACAGTACTACTCCCTCCATCTGGAGTTTTGTTGAGGCAGCTCAGAATTGCATTGGCTTTTTTGGCCACATCACACCGTTGACTCATATTTAGCTTGAGGTCTCCTAAGACTCTTGGATTCCATTCACATTTACTGTTTTCCAACTAAATTGTTTCCATGGGGGAATTTACGCATGCAGAACACACTCATAGGATTCCACCCACAGAGTTGGAAGTGTCTCCAAGGGTCATAGAATCATAGAATCATAGAATTGCAGAGTTGGAAGAGACCACGAGGGCCATCCAGTCCAACCCCCCTGCCACGCAGGAAATCACAATCAAAGCATCCCCGACAGATGGCCATCCAGCCTCTGTTTAAAGACCTCCAAGGAAGGAGACCCCACCACGCTCCGAGGGAGTGTGTTCCACTGCCGAACAGCTCTTACTGTCAAAAAGTTCCTCCTCATGTTGAGGTGGAATCTCTGTTCCTGGAGCTTGCACCCATTGCTCCGTGTTCCAGTCTCTGGAGCAGCAGAAAACAAGCCTGCTCCATCCTCAGTGTGACATCCCTTCAAATACTTAAACAGGGCTATCATATCGCCTCTAAACCGTCTTTTTTCCAGGCTAAACATACCCAGCTCCCTAAGTCTCTCCTCATAAGGCATTGTTTCCAGACCTTTCACCATTTTAGTTGCCCTTCTCTGGACACGCTCCAATTTGTCAATATCCTTTCTGAATTGTGGTGCCCAGAACTGGACACAGTATTCTAAGTGAGGTCTGACCAAGGCAGAATAGAGTGGCACTATTACTTCCCTTGATCTAGACACTATACTTCTATTGATACAGCCCAAAATTGCATTGGCCTTTTTAGCTGCCGCATCACACTGTTGGCTCATGTTCAACTTGTGGTCTACTAGGACTCCTAGATCCCTTTCGCAGGTAGTCTCATTCAGCCAGGTCTCTCCCATCCTATATTTATGCATTTCATTTTTCCGCCCTAAATGCAGTACTTTACATTTCTCCGTATTGAATTTCATTTTGTTAGCTTTGGCCCAGCTCTCCAGTCTATCCAGGTCATTCTGAATTTTGATCCTGTCCTCTAGGGTATTAGCTACTCCTCCCAATTTGGTGTCATCTGCAAATTTGATAAGTATGCCCCTAATTCCCTCATCCAAGTCATTGATAAAGATGTTGAATAGCACTGGGCCCAGGACAGAACCCTGTGGCACCCCACTTGTCACATCTTTCCAAGACGAAGAGGAGCCACTGCTGAGCACCCTTTGGGTTCGGCCGGTCAACCAATTACAAATCCATTGAACAGTTAACTTGTCTAGCCCACATTCTACAAGCTTGTTTGCAAGAATGTCATGGGGAACCTTGTCAAAGGCCTTACTGAAATCAAGGTATGCAATGTCATCTAGTCCAATCTCCTCTTTTACATTGGGCCGCCTTACCACCCAGAAGTGACTGAGGCCTGACCTTATAAAATAATGGTGTTGAACCATATAGGTGAGTGGTTCTCAGTCTTTGACTCCTCAGTGGTCAGGGAGTCTGGGAGATGAACACCCAGAAAGGAAAAAGGCTGAGAACCACTGATGCTCCTGGTCAGGTGTTCACCACCCTTATGCTGCAATGTCTGAAGAACCACAGTTCCCCCGTCATGTCAGCAGTGAATGTAAAACATGGATCAACATCCTTGTCGCCTACTCTGGGATCATTTCCTGACCAATGTGTGTGTATGTGCCTTATGGTACCCCCATGAATTTCTTAGGCAAAGAATCTTCAGAGGTGGTTTTGTCAGTTCCTTCCTCTAATACAGCCGACAACACCTGGGATTCCTTGGCAGCCCTTCTGGGATTAGGAAAGGTTCTTCTTTTTGGACTGCCACTCCCAGAATCCCCCAGGCAGCTAGGCTGCCTGGGGGATTCTGGGAGTGGCAGTCCAAAAAAGCACCTTTACCCATGCTCTGGAAGTTCAGGTGGGATCTGGTGCCTTTAGGGTATTTAGGCCCTGTGTGTGTGTGTGTGTGTGTGTGTGTGTCCTCAAGTTGCCTGTCAACTGATGGTGACCCCATGAATTTCATAGGGTTTTCTTGGGCAAGGAATCCTCAGAGGTGGTTTTGCCAGTTCCTTCTCTGAAACAGAGCCTACAGCTCCTGGTATTTATTGGCAGTCTCCCATCCAAGTACTAACCAGGATTGACCCTGCTAAGCTTCCAAAGATCAGATGGAATTTGGCTTCTTTAGGGTAATTTGGCCCTTGATCAATGTTGCTGTTGTTAACTGCCTTCAAGTTGACTTTGACTCACGGCAAACCCGTGAATGAGACATCTCCAAGACCCCCTGTCTTCTACTGCCCTGCTCAGGTCCTGCAGGTTCAGGCCCGTGGACTCCCTGATTGAGTCTATCCATCTGGTGTGCGGTCTTCCTTCTTTTTCCCCTCCACCTTTCCTAGCATTATTGACTTTTCCAGTAGCTGGGTCTCCTAATGATGCGACTGAAGTACAACAACCTCAATTTAGTAATCTTGGCTTCTAGTGAGAGCTCTGGCTCGATCTGTTCTAAGACCCATTTTTTGTTTTTCTTTATAGTCATCCATGGTATCCTCAGCACTCTTCTCCAACACCACATCTTGAATGAACTGATTCTCTTTGGGCCCGTCTAAACAGTGAAAATACCTCTCATGGAATTTGCTGGGAATCCTACCCGTCTAAATGGGATCCAGTGCCAAACCACACTATTCGGAAGGAGCAGGACCCAAAACAGCAAAAACAATGGGGTAAAAGCCTTTGCAGCTTTTCCTGTACTTTTTCAAAATCCATGAAAGGTGCGGGGGGAAGTATTTCTGCGCATTTGGACAATTGAATGATAAGAAATTTGAAGGGAAGCACAAAGCTGATTAGCCAGGTGAGAGCAGGGGCAGGGCTTGCTATCAAGGCAAGTGCCCACAGCCACCATGTTGGATTTTTGCATTAGTGATCGCTCGCTAAGGAGATAAAACAGGATGAATATTTTTTGTTTTGCTTTCCTATAAAATTGGAAAATTGCTCTATCATACCAGTGCACCTTGGGATGACTTTAAAAAAACAAACAGTGGCAGTGGTGAAGAACTAACGCAAGTAAATCACTCGTGGCTGCCATCAGGAATGCGAGGCTTATGGGGGCTTCCGAGGCCAGGAAAATCATTTAGACATGTCGCTGCTGCTGCAAGATGCCGATACTATGATGTACTTTGGATTTTTTCCCCTCATGTAGATGGGCCCTATCTATCAGCTTACTTCATGGTCAATACATGCATCAATACTGTACATCCAAGTTATTTTAGAGATTTATCTTCAAATAGAACACAGCTGCTGCCATCTAGTGGAAAGTCTGTAGATGAGTTCATTATATTTTCAGAACCTTGCAAATTCAGATTAGGGAAAAACCCAGATGCCATTCTTAAACACCTATACATTATGCCCGAGATCCTGCCTTAATTCAGCATAGCATAAATACCCACAGGTTACACAACCCCATTGTCAAATGCCAATCTAAAGCAACATATGTGGGTCAGTTGTCAATGTGAATTCACACATTTCTCTGGGTACTTTAGTGTGCTATCACATGGGCAATGGGTCCACATATGCAACTCCACTTATAACACCATCCACTGGATATGACCATTCTGCATTGTTGTGGGGGGGGGAATCAATCCTTTAAAAATATTTTTTTATTAAAACTTTCCAAATAAATGAAAAATACATTGGGCTTGTCTATATGAGGCAAAAAACTCCACAAGAGTGCCTCACAGTAATGGCATTTCGCAGCAGCTGTGACTTGTCTTAATGGTGTTTTTGCCCCATAAGGTTTGGGGCCGATTTTAACCATGAAAGGGTGACGTCATCTGATCTGTGCACCCTTTCACCATTATGTGGCATTGTTATGACACCTTTTTTTAAGTGTCTGATAATCTCCCTAGTCTCTGGAGCAGCAGAAAACAAGCTTGCTCATCCTCAGTATGCCATCCCGTCAAAATATTTAAACATGGATATCATGTCCCCTCTTAACCTTCTCTTCCCCAGGCTAAACATGCCCAGTTCCCTAAGCCGCTCTTCATAGGACATCATGGCTTCCAAACCTTTTACCATTTTGGCCACCCTCCTCTGGACAGCTTCCAGCTTCTCAACATCCTTCTTGAATTGTGGTGCCCAAAACTGGACACAGTATTCCAGGTGAGGTCTGACCAAAGCAGAATAAAGTGGCACTATGACTTCCCTCGATCTAGACACTAGATTCCCATTGATCATAACTTTCCACTCATGGACTTACATGGTAGTTGAGCTGTGCTGCCAGATTAATGAATTGTGACATGGTGCAACCGGATGCAGACCCAAATGTACATGAACATCTGCACATACCATGCATAAATTACAGCTACACCCAACAGGATGTTCATCTGTGCACAAGTGCACACAAAGCATGCTCATATTCACAGGCCATACAGAATCATGTGCATGTGGTACTCTGCTTCTGCAGCCTTGTATTGAACAAGGACGTTTTGCATCAGATGAAAATGTCCAGCCACTTGTACAGTGGATCTTACAAGTGGGGAAGATGGAAACAGGAGTACACCACACTTTTTATCAAATGAAAAGAAGGAATTATGCACAATCTTGATTTTTATGGGGGGATCCTTTTCATTTCAAATGTATTTTCAAAAAAAATTGTTTTCATAACATAACACAATATATAGTAAATTCTAATAAAAAAATAGAAGTGAAGTCGAAGGCTTTCACGGCCAGCATCCATAGATTTTCCTATGCTAGCCACAGATGCAGGTGAAACATCAGAAGTAAACTCTTCCAGAACACAGCCTCACAGCCTGGAAAAAAAACCCAATGGAAAAAAAATAGATGCTTTCTGGAAAGCTAAATGGGTGCCCAAGGGTTCATAGAATTGCAGAGTTGGAAGAGACCACGAGGGCCATCCATCCAGTTGAACTAAGAAAGGACACAAGTAATGGAACAGACAACTAGTAAAGTTGCCATTTCCTGGAACCTAGATGTGAAATTCTAGGAAGTAGAAGTGATATTTAAGGAAGGAGAAGTGTTTTTCAAAGGACAGCACAGGCTAGAGTGTTTTTGTTTGTATGTTTGTTTGTTTTTTGTTATTTAGGTTCCATTGCCTGAAATAAATTTACAATGATAAATTAGGGCACCGTGCAACATTTTTTTCGAGCTGAAAATCAATACCCCCAGCCCAAATGTTTAAAAATTGAACTCAGGGACTTAGCTGTTTGGAGAATCTTAAGGGTGACTCTGGACTCCACAAGGGTGACACACCTATGGCCCACACAATTCCCACCCATGAGAAACAAACACACTGAGATCCTACGCTAAAGAGATGTAGTGCAACTGTCTATTCATGGAGTTATGCCTCAGTTGCACTATGTCACCGTGTTATAGAATTGTGATGTTGCACAACCAAGACACATTGTGTGTCGATGTGCAACGTACAGTGTGCAACCATGCAATCAATGTGAAACAATGTGAAACACATAATACAAAAGATGCATGTGGAATGATGCATGTTGACTTACCATTCAGCAGTCCAATCAGTGGGTCTATTGCAGTCAGAACTAGCAACTAGGGACTTTATCAGACTAGCCTCTTAAAATGTTCTTTTGCTGGCATAAAAAAGCCCATTTTTATGCCGGCAAAAGAACGTTCCGCCCCCTGCACTTCTTTTCCTCTCCCGGAAAAGGCAGCTCCAGCAATAAAGAGGAAGTGAATGGAGCCCCGTTCACTTCCTCATTCAAAATCCCATGAGGCTTCCCACGTTTGAAATCCCATATTCAGGAAATTCAAAAATAAAAACAAAAATAAAGCATTAAAAGTTTTAAAAAGCACACACATACACTTTAAAAGTCACAAGTAACTCAGGGGGAGTCATAAAAAGAGCAAAGCTTACCTGTATGTCCCGATCTCACCAAGGAGTGTTCGCGCTGGACTGGCCATTCTTGCTGCAGCCATGAGAGTTAAATGCCCCGAGGTTTCGCATGCCAGCAATGCCAGCACAAAAGCGGCTTAAGCCGACAATTAAAAACTACAGGTTTGGGGCTGCTTTTAACCATGAAAGGGTGACATCATCTGATCTGCATGCCCTTTTGCAGTTATGTGGCATCATTATGACACCTTTTTTTGAGTGTCTGGTAAAGTCCTAGGCCAATGACATTTAATTTTTTTTATTAAGTTTAAAACCTGATAACAACATTAAAACACATCACACAACTACAACTACAGTTGTTCCTCTATATCCATGGATTTGGTATCCACAGATTTCAGTGTTCATGGCTTAAAAATATTATTTAAAAAAATAATAATCCAAAAAGCAAACCTTGGTTTTGCCCTCTTATATAAGGGGCACCATTTTGCTATGCCATTGCAGATAATGAGACTTGAGTATTCATGGATTTTGGTATCCACGGGGGGTCCTGGAACCAAAACCCAGGGAATATGAAGGGACAACTGTATCTCTGGCTTTTCTTCACAAACGAAGATTCAGGAAGGACTCATCCCGCGCTTTCTGCAAGCGCGCTGATGACTAAAAAGGCCAATCCGAGATAAACAAGTCCGGTTGCAAAAAGCACAGCAGAAGGTCTCCTTGGGTGATGTTTTTGGGTTGTGATTCTTTCTGCGTTGTCGTTTCTCTTCAAGACTTGTTCATCGTGAGTTCTCAAATAAGGCTGCAGCATTGTGGATAGTGCGTCTCCATGCCTCCCGATGTGAGGCCAGGGCGGACCACTGTTGGTGATCAATTTGACCGAGCCTGAGATGTTGTTTCAGGGAGTCTTTGTATCGCTTTTTTGGAGCGCCCCTCTTACGCTGACCCGTGGCGAGTTCACCGTAGAGTAGTATTTTTGGGAGGCGATGGTCCTTCGTCCTAGAAACGTGCCCTGCCCAGCGCAGCTGCGTTCTCAATATCATGGCCTCAATGCTGGTAATCCCTGCTTGCTCAAGGACAGCAACATTCGTCACATAGTCAGTCCAGTGTATATTTAGGATTGTGCGTAGACAGCGCTGATGAAAGCGTTCGAGGAGTCGTAGGTGGTGGCGATAGGTGACCCATGTTTCAGATCCATAAAGGATCTGTATAATGCAACAACAAACAACATAACAATTAATTACATCTCCCCCACACACGCCTAACTACCCCTACACTAAACGTAATAACATACATAAACTAAGATTGCCTTCCCAAGCTAAAAAAGACATTCTTGATTTACTCACCTTTGAAGGTGAATTTATGAGACATGAGCTGATCCTGCCTTGCAGGACATATTGTAAAGTTATGCACAGGTATAATTATGACCCTTCTCCCCTTTGTGCTCTCCAAACCTCACCGTTTAGATGCTGTGTCCCCCCAAAATTGCAATTTAGTAACTGGTGGAGAGCAGGATGGGATAATGGGGAGCCATCCAATTATGTTCCTATAGCTGGATGTATATCAACAGGCCTCCACGGGGACTTTTGGTCCTTCTCCACCAGTCCCTCTACTCTCCACCAGCAGTAAATAGCCTTGTGGGGTGGTGGTGGGGAGTGCAGCAGCTAAACATTGGGTTTGGGTGATGAATTAGGTCATTGAGTGGTTGGCAGAGGATTCTGACCTCTGCAACAATAAAAAAAGTGAATTACAAGCCGTATGTTGGCTTTATGTCTGCATAACTCACTAATGGAGTGTCCACCATCATTGCCAATCATCTGCATTCTGACATTTGTTGTATTTTCACCCTGTTTTCCAAATCTATCCTGGAATAAATGAGAAATCATCCTTTAAAAATACAGAAGGAGGAGGCAAAAGAAGCTAAGGGAGAATTTGGCCTGGTAGATGGCAACGCAGTTAAAGGAGTAGTGAGGGTATCATGAACTAGCATCCCCAGACTCAGGGAGCAATAGTTTCAGAGTTCAACAGAAAACTTTATGAAGTCTGAGAAGTATACCATACAAAGTTGTTGCTGAGAATAGAAATGAATGGACACACTCTATGTTAAAAGCATTTCACAGTCTACACAACCTGGCAGGCTTCAAAACCATTGGCTGTACATTATCCAGTGACACCCCATTCCTTACACCAGACTCCCCCACTTTTCCCAAGCCCCGGAACCTAAGTCATTAACTTGCAGCTGCATCTTCATCTTTTCCTAGGCAACACAGAAACCGTTACCCACACATCAAACACCCCCCACACCCCCTTAGAGTTGCAAGGGATCAAAAGGGCCATCTTGTCTAACCCCTGCCATGCAGGAATATACAAGTAAGATGCCCATCCAAACCTCTGTTTAAAGACCTCTGAAGATGGGGAGTCCACCACCTTCCGAGGCAATCTATTCCACTGTTGAATAGTTCTTACAGTTCTTCCTACAGTTTAGGTGGAATCTCTTTTCTTATAATTTGAACCCATGTTCTAACCTGTGGAGCAGCAGAAAACAAGCTGGCTCCATTTTCAACATAGCATCCCTTTAGATATTTAGAAATGGTAAGGTAACCATGTTATCTCTCAGTGTCTTCTTCTCAGAGCTAAATGAATTGAGATCCCTAAGTCATTCCTCATAAGGCTTGGTTTCCAGAACTTTGGTCATCTTGGAGGTTGGACTAGATGGCCCTTGTGGTCTCTTCCATAATTCTATGATTCTCCAGACATGTTCCACCTTGTCAGTCTGGGAAGTGGTAGTCTAGGGACTTTTTCGGACGTTTAAAAAGTAATGCAAGCAGCCTCGTCAGCTTGCGAGGCTGCTGCGCTGCAAAGTGTCCATTTCGTATGACGCTCGCCCCTGCCGGTACTGTTGCGGTACCACAGGGAGAGTTGAGCGTCATATTTCCTTGATTTTTAATCACGATCAACTTTCGTGAGTAAAAATCAAGGAAATATGACGCTCAACTCTCCCCGCGGTACCGCAACAGTAACGGCAGGGGCGAGCGTCATACGAAACTGACGCTTTGCAACGCAACAGCCTCACAAGCTGACGAGGCTGCTTGCGTTATTTTTCAGTGTCCGAAAAAGTCCTAGAACTGCAACATTTCTCTATTACTTTTGCAAATACCTGTGCCTGAATCGATATTTTCAGAAAATCCTATGTGAAGCACTGAGGCAAATAGTATGGACTAGTGATCATAGAATCATAGAGTTGGAAGAGACCACAAGTGCCATCTAGTCCAACCCCATTTTGCCATGCAGGAATACACAATCAAAGCATTACTGAAAGATGGACATCCAGCCTCTGTCTAAAAACCTCCAAAGAAAGAGACTCCATCACACTCTGAGGCATCAGTGTATTTCACTGTCAAACATTACCATTAGGAAGTTCTTCCTAATGTTTAGGGAATGAAATATTAGGCTTTGTTGACAACTTGAAAACAAACAGATCAGCTGGACCAGCATTTGTCTGTGGCTTCCAAGTCAATGAAGAGGTGAATTCACTCCAGGCTTTATTTCAAATTTTAAAGGAGCTATGCAAGGTGGTGAATCTTGCCTTCCAAATAGGTTCAGCACCTTGGATAGTTCCTCTACAGTTTGGACTAAGATGGAGAATGAATTCACTACTTCATGAACTCAGAAGTTGCAGCCCACCCATGACATGGACGGCACCCATGTGATATTTCTGAAGGAATTAAAATGAGAAATTGGTACTTAAGAAAAAAGCATAAGAGGCTTCTAAGACTGATTCTTCTATACTAGAGCACTGGAGAGCAACCAGTAGAAGCCCAGAATAATTACAGGTTGATTAGATTAGCATCTGTTCCAGGGAAATTAGTGAAGTTTGGAGTATCCCCACTAGAGGGAGTCAAAATACTATGAATTATATATGTGTGTGTGTGTGAATGTACTGTAGTTTAAACAGTTCAATAAAGGTTATTTTTGGTCTCTTGCTCCATGTTTCTCCTAGGCTCCACTAGCATATATAGGCTAAAGGTCTCTACATTATGCAACCTCTTGCAGGCTAACAAGTTGCCTTCTCTCCTTTCACCAGCAGGCAAGGTCCTTTTTATTCAGGGAGGCCTTTGGCTATATGGGGTGGTGTTTGGGCCCCTTTTTAAAACTATGTTTTAATTGTGTATTATATTGCTTTAACCTGTTTTTTTAAAACTCAGTTGTCGTTTAATTGTTTTTTCCTTAACTTTTGTATGAATACGTTTTTAGACTGTACCTTGTTTTTTAAATGTTTCTAAACCGCCTTAGATCCTATATAAAGAGAAAAGTGAGATATAAATTAAACTAGCTGTACCCAATGTAACATATGCCATTATAGGAAATTCTGAAGTTTCCTCCTAATAGTATAACTTTACCACCAAAGTCTATACAACCACTGAGCGACCACCTAGCTGGCTGGCTCTCCCACCCTGGAGTTGCAAGACTCTTGTGCTCCCACAGCGAGGCATATAGTGGAGGTGAAGGGGGGGGGGCTCCTTTTAGGTTCCCAGAATCCTTGCCATGGCTTCATGAGTGGTGGTGGCGGCGGCTCCTCCTATTTGCCACTGCACATGGAGGTGAGTGGCCGGCAACAGGACCCTTGTGAGGCTAGGAGTGTAGATGGAGACTGAGTGGCAGGAGTGGATTGTGAGGTGTGAGGTGGGGAGGGAATTTGCATGTGGGTGGTGATTGGCTGAGAAGTGAGAGGCAATGTTTCCTAAGCATCCAATCAGCACACTGGGAAAGGAAACATACCCACGATATATATTCCTCTGAGGAATCTCAGAAGAAGGCATATATATATATATATATATATATATATTGCATAGGAGGACCATCGCCTCCCAAAAATAGTACTCTACAGTGAACTCGCCACGGGTCACGTAAGAGGGGCGCTCAAAAAAAGCAATAGAAGGACTCCCTGAAACAACATCTCAGGCTCGGCCAAATTGATCACCAACAGTGGTCTGCCCTGGCCTCACATCAGGAGGCATGGAGACGCACTATCCACAATGCTGCAGCCTTATTTGAGAACTCACGCCGAACAAGTCTTGAAGAGAAACGACAACGCAGAAAGAATCAAAACCCAAAAACATCACCCAAGGAGACCTTCTGCTGTGCTTTCTGCAACCGGACTTGTTTATCTCGGATTGGCCTTTTTAGTCATCAGTGTGCTTGCAGAAAGCGTGGGATGAGTCCTTCCTGAATCTTCGTTTGCGAAGAAAAGCCATATATATATAATGCATAGCTAAAGCTCTTTAGCATTTTGAATATAACACCTGAATAATATAATAAAGAAGGCTAGTGGGAAGTGGCGAAAATCAATTTATGAAATATCACGTGAGTCTAAATGTGAGATGTGATCAGGCAGAGGGTGGGGGAAGGAAGGGCACAAGTGAGGGGAGAGTGCCGGAAGCCCAGCATATTTCAAGAAAGAGTTTGGAAGCAAACCCAAAACTTCAAGTAACTTCAAAACAAAAAGAGCTGGAAACTTCTTGTTACTTCCAGAGACCCCCCCCCCACTTCTTGTTGAGTCCTAAATCAGTAAATCTGAAGTAGATTAAAGTCTACAAATCCTCATCCTGGAATAAACCCGTCAATCTCAAGGGTGTTATTGATTCCTTTATGCCTTTTTAAAGCTGAAATCAACTAACAATGCCTATCTCTCTGAATACATCAACAAAAAAGTAATGACTTGCAGGTAATAACATTTGTCGGCATCCTAGACCAGCTACTTAGTAATGTATGTGTAACTAAGTAATATCTCCCAATCCACCCCCCCCCCCGGCCTACTATAAGAGCCAGCCATCAGATCGGGTGGAGGAGGTGTGTTCAGGTTCTGGTTGGGGTACAAGGAGGATGACTTTTCCAACCCCTTCTTGCCAGCAAGGAAGGCTAAGCAAGGACTTGCAACAGGGGCACTGCTTCTGATTGTCATGGCCTCACTTGCTGGTGGGAGGGGATCGGAAATGCCACCCTCCTTGTTCCCCAATTGGCAGCTGAACAGACCTCCTTCACCTGAGCAAGCTGCTGGCACTTACGGTGGGCTAGGGAGCACAGCCAGCATCCTGTAGTGGTTTGGGTGTTGGACTGTGATTCTGGAGACCACGGTTTGAATCCTCACTCAGCCACAGAAACTCACTGGGTGACCTTGGGCAAGTCACACTCTCCCAGCCTCAGAGGAAGGCAATGGCAAACCACCTCTGAACATGTGAAGTCGAAGGCTTTCACAGCCGGCATCCATAGATTTTCCTTGTTTTTTTTTCGGGCTGTGAGGCCATGTTATGGAAAAGTTTCTTTCTGACATTTCGCCTGCATCTGTGGCTGACATCTTCAGAGAATGGTTGGGTAGGAGTGTATCTGGGGTTTATATGCTGTGAACCCCTGTAGGGGAGGATATGTAAATTTGTGTATTTGAATGGCTAGTTTCTGGGTGGAGATATGCAAGGATGATTAGTGTCTGTTTGGCTAATGGGTGGTTGATGACCCTATCTGCTGGAAATTCCCCTGTCCCTGGGTGAAGTTCAGTTGTAAGTGTTGAACTTTGATTTTTAGTGTTTTTCAGGACTCAAGCCAGATTATGTTGACTTTTAGGGTTTCTTCTTTCCTGTTGAAGTTGTCCAGGTGTTTGTGGATTTCAATAGCTTCTCTGTGCATTCTGACATGATAGTTGTTGGCCTGGTCCAGAATGTCGGTGTTTTTAAATAACATTTTGTGTCCAGGTTGGTTTATCACATGTTCTGCTACTGCTGATTTTTCTGGCTGGCCCAGTCTGCAGTGTCTCTCATGTTCCTTGATTCGTGTTTGCACACTGTGTTTAGTGGTCCTTATGTAAACTTATCCACAGCTGCATGGTATGCGGTAAACTCCTGCAGCTGTGAGAGGGTCTCTTTTGTCCTTCGCTGAGCATAGCATTTCTTGGATTTTCTTGGTTGGTCTGTAGATCATTTGGAGGTTGTGTTTCTTCATCAGTTTCCCTATTCTGTCCATGACTCCTTTGAGTATGGTAAAAATACCTTCCCTTTGGCTGTTTTTCTTCTTCATTCCTGTGGTTTTTTCTGGGTCTGGCTGCTCTTGTGATGTCTGATCTGGAGTAACCATTAGCCTGTAGGGCCTAGTTTAGGTGTTTCAGTTCGTTCTCCAGGTAGTGGGGTTCACAGATCCTTTTTGCACAATGTACAAACACGAATCAAGGAACATGGGAGACACTGCAGAGTGGACCAGCCAGAAAAATCAGCAGTAACAGAACATGTGATAAACCAACCTGGACACAAAATGTTATTTAAAAACACTGAAATTCTGGACCAGGCCAACAACTATCATGTCAGAATGCACAGACAAGCTATTGAAATCCACAAACACCTGGACAACTTCAACAGGAAAGAAGAAACTCTAAAAGTAAACAAAATCCGGCTTCCAGTCCTGAAAAACACTAAAATCAAAGCTCAACACTTACAACTGAATTTCACCCAGGGACAGGGGAATTTCCCAGCAGGTAATTGGCCATCAACCAACCATTAGCCAAACAGACACTAATCCTCCTTGTATATTCTCCACCCAGAAACTAGCCATTCAAATACACAAATTTACATATCCTCCCCAACAGGGGTTCACAGTATATAACCCCACACACACTCCTACCCAACCATTCTCTGAAGATGCCAGCCACAGATGCAGGCGAAATGTCAGAAAGAAGCTCTTCCAGAACACAGCCCCACAGCCTGGAAAATACCCAAGGAAAACACCTCTGAACAAATCTTGCCAAGAAAAGCCCATGATAGGTCCACATTAGGGTCACCATAAGTCAGAAACAACTTGAAGGCACAGAACAACAACAACGTCAACAACAACAACAACAGTGGGATATTTACATAATTTTACAGAAAGACTATGAAGTGTAACTGAATGCAGAGAAGTTACAAATTTGTAATTGCAATGTAGCATGCCAGCCATGATTTGTAACATGTTCCTTCCCAGCTCTAGCTTGGTCCTACTTTGCCGGTCCCTGGTATTAACATTCCAGGAAGGAGTTGCAGTGGAAAGAACAGATGATACCACACAATCTGTCTTCCCACCCACACAAAACAAACTGGAACAATTGGACATTTTCATCATCCATTTCCATAAGATTTGTCTAATTGCTTCTTGGCTTTCTGCAAAACAATCCCTCCTGCCCTTGTATTCCTGCCCCCTCCAACCCACCTGCAACAGTCTCTCCTACAACCCAACTGCAATCTGGAACGTGAGTGCCTGCTTTATTTTTATGTGCTGGAAATTATTCTGTTTTCATTTCACCTGCCTGTTAGGGAGTGGAGTGGATAGGTGTGGGGCGGGGATTGGTTAATAAAAATGAAAAGGGCAAAAGAGAGATTAATCTTCTGATGTTAAGGAGGAGGCCAGGTTTCAGAGCTGGAGAAGAACAAAGTAGCAAGATTTACTTTTGCTGGCATGATCCCCTCCGTCCCACTTCATCAATATTGGAAACTGAGTTTGGAGTCATTTATAGTACTCTAAATCTCATCCCTTCAGGGGAATGATCAAATATAAGTAACAGCAATTTTATTCACGACAACCATATACAGGTTATAGCCATCAAATTACAATCTTACAAAAATTATTAAAACCATTTAAAACTTTGAAAATCACTATTGACTCTATAATATATATAGTGATAAACATTTAATACAAAGATTACAAAAGTGTTTAATATTAATTATGGCACGGTGTTACATAATCCATTCAAATCAGTATAAATATATTTATCACAAGTTCCCACCTGGACACTATCCTCAAAATCTAATCTGAATTTGGCTGCTTTCACTGCAAATCTGTTCGATTCCAGAGGGCTCCAAGGTTCACTCAGCCTTCCATCCTTTTGTAGGTCGGTAAAATGAGTACCCGGCTTGTGGGGGCAATTAACTAATACACATTGGAAACTGCTTAATGTAGTGTAGATTTGTAAATTGCTATTGCTTAACAATTTGTAAGCCGCTCTGATAGCCTCTGTGGCTGAAGAGCGGGGTATAAAATACCTAATTAAAAATTAATTACTTAATTAAATCTGGCATTATTAAACACAATAGACTTGGCTGTATTAGATATCAAATATGTGATTTTCTCCAGATCATTTTGGTTAGCTACTACTTATAAACTTCTCTTCAGAAACTCATCTCTTGGGGTTTTATATATTGTAAAATGTAGCATATAATGTATGGTGTCTTCAGTATCCCCACTTCCACATATGCAAACACACTGCTTCCTGGGGATCTTTTTATAAATATAAGTATCACCCTAAAACACCACCAAAGTGTGCACAGATTCCTTTCCACCTGACAATCAGTCAGTCTGTGTCACCAGGTGCACGGATCTTCTTCCTCTCATCTCCACGTCAGTTTGTATAGCCAGGTTGCAGCTTCCACAAAAATCTCTGCTTCTCTGATCACTATAGTATAACCCACAATCCCCTCACTCTATTTCTCTATCCAAATGCTTCCTACTTTCTTCGATAGCTTTGAGTGACTACTTGAAGCTTGAGTGTTAGTGTGAATGCTGTTAAGACTAATTTTCAATAAAAAACATTTAATTGTACATTTTGGCTTGGAATCTCCTCAGTTATTACCAGTACATATGGGTCAAAAGATCACCAAAGTTACCCAGCCTCTTGCTGCCATCTTTAGAATTTAATTAAAATTTCCCATAGTAGAATTTGGACACTAGTGGGATCCTCATGGACCCCATGCAATTCAGATACCCAAGGCAGATGAAAAGACTTGCACCAGTAGCTAGGGGCTTATCGCATGAGGGAAGGAGAGCAGAAGTAAACCCTAAGAGTAGCACATCCCACTTTGCCTTATTGCATGTCGGTGTTCTTCAGCTATTCTTCCACTGTAGTCCCATGGAAGACAGTATTAAAGGCAAGTCTTTTTGCTAACGGATTTCCCCAGTTAGCAAACAGACTCATGTTTACTACCCTCTTCTACAGGACAGGAATGAAGAACAGCTGAAGCATGCAGATGTCATGCAATAAGGCCAGGAGGGAGTCTCTACCCTCAGGCTTTACTTCTGCTCCCCTTCCCTCATGTGATAAGGCAGCTACTCTTGCTGGCTACTTATGTGGTGGCAGATGAATGTCAGACCTGGGAGCTTTCTGCTCCTGCCATCTTGTCCCTCTAGGGACATTCCAAGACATTCTGCTGCCTGAACAGACAATCAGACGACGTCAATCAATCACTTTATTTATTTGTTGCTGCTCTTTTCCATCAAGCCAACTTTGACTTATGGCAACCCTCTGAGTGAGAGACCTCCATGAGCCTCAGTCACCAACTGCCCCGCTCAAGTCTTGCAAACTCCTTGATTGAATCAATCCACCTGTAGTGTGGTTTTCCTATTTTCCTACTACCTTTACCAAACATCATTGCCTTGGATAATGAGTTGTTAGTTTTGGCCCAGCTCTCTAATCTGTTCAGGTAATTTTGGATTCTGATTTTGGATTTTGGATCCTGTCCTCTGGGGTATTTGCTACCCCTCCTAATTTGGTGCCATCTGCAAACTTGATAAGCATACCCTCTATTCCCTCATCCAAGTCATTGAAAAAGATGTTGAATAGCATTGGGCGCAAGACAGAACCCTGTGGCACCCCACTGGTCACTTCTCTCCAGGATGAAGAGAAGCCATTGGTGAGCACTCTTTGGGTGTCTGTTGTGCAGTAGCCCCCAAAAGTACACCCACTTCTGTACTGGAATTTACACAGGTGTGGGACACCAACAGGATTCTGGCCTAAATTGAGCATCCTAAATTATGGAGTCAAAATTTTGCACACAGAGAAGAAAATAAGCAACCAGATAAAACAAAGATGGGACTTTGGAAAACAAAACTAATGAATCAGAATTCCCCATTAATAGCTACATATACCCTCCAACATTTCATAGATGAAAACTGTGTGGCCAAGGAATGTCAGAATGCAGCCAAGAAGGCAAAAATGATCAGTGAAGAAGAACACACAAGCAAGGAAAGGGAAAGGCTGCAGCAGTTTGCTCTTGCCTGGGTCTACTGGGGCGGGCAAAATTCCCCGCCCTCCTTTTCTCTTCCTCCTACTGAGTTAATTGAATGCAAGCTACTTGTGCACTTTGAACTGAGTTTGCAGCAACTGAAGTAAGCTGAGCACAAAGGGGAAGAAGAGAGAAATGAGAGGGTTATCCAAACGGTGAAAAAACTCCTCACAGAATGCAAGGAGAATCCTACCTATCTTAATAGCATCCTCTGTGATTTTGCCCTATTGTGAAGTAGGGGGGCAAAAAGGGCAAAAACCTTGCCAGAAAAGCCTTTGCGGCTTTCCCCATCTTTTTTTAAAAAAAACAATGAGCTGGGGTGCATTTCTGCTCGTTAGGACAAGCGAGTCGATCTGATTCACTTGCCCAAACAAGAAGAAGCACAAATCTGATTGGCCAGACAAGCGCAGGGGGCGGGGCTTGCTAGCAAGGCAAGCATCCACAGCTGCCATCCCCCCTCCAGCAATCAGGGAGGGGGGAGGGGGAGGGGGAGGACGGCTGTCATTCCAACCCCCCTCCCCCCACCCCGCCACCGGGCTGCTGGGAACCAAACCACCATTAAGGCAAGTTGCAGCTGCTGCAACTTGTTATTACTGTGGGGCCTTGTGTTCTGCCCCCTCGTATAGACAGGGCCTGGAATATTATAACAATAGCTGAAAAAGTGGGATTATGACAGGGGATTATTCAGGACAGCCCCTGCCCAATGAGGAGGGTATGCATCTATGGTTGCTTGATATAGAGAGGATCAGACAGAATAGGAACCATTCAAAAATAAAGAAGCAAAAAACCCACCCTGGAAAACCAATAGGTTAGAGGAGGAATTGTTATAACCCAGAAAGCTGAAGGGTTTGGCATACCCAAATCAAAAAGGAATTTCCTCTTCTGATGAAGGAACATTTGGTTCTGAAACACATTTGACAACAATAAATGCATTTCCCCCTCTTGCCACCCAGAGAGGGAACAAAATTATTCCCATTTCCTTCCACTCTTTTTACATGCAAAGAAGGGAGCGGTGGCAGTGAGTGGCATCCGCTGTGAAATCCAGGTTCCTGCAGGTGCAACTTGAAACCTTTCACCGCTTCGCTCTCCTTAATGATAAATGCCACTATTTGTGCAATTGTGCCCAGCTGAAAAGACAATTATACCTCATTCCAGACTGGTGCTAGGGCATTGATTTGTGTCAGTGCAACCAAGAGGGTGCATTTTTTCTCCTTTTTCCAAATCTAGTCAAGATTATTTCTCAAATTGTTACTTGCTAGTAAGAGCTGCATCCTAAATCTGACCTTGCCATTCCTTTAGCCTTGTTGATTATATCCTTCTGCAGAACCATATGCAAGTTGGTGTCAGTACCTCTAATAGGGAACTCAGGTGGGTAATGCCAACGGGACTGGAGCCCAGGACTGGAGCACTTTTCCACTATTCCACTGGCAGCTGGAGGCATCCATGTCAGTGGGACGGTGGATCTGCTACAGGTTTTCATTTGAACTTTAAAGGAGGCACCTACAGTGCTGAACTGACTAGGAAGATAGGGTTCAGCACCTTGAGACAACTCCCTTACAGTCTTGCCTAAAATCTGGAACAGATTCACCACCTCACTGAGATGGAAGCTGCTTGTCACTATCTGTCTAGAAGAAAAAGACTATCCAAAATGGTGGGAGGTCTGGAAGCCATGCCCTATGAGGAGTGGCATAGAGAGCTGGGTATGTTTAGCTTGGAGAAGAGAAGGTTAAGAGATGGCATGATAGCCATGTTTAAATATTTGAAGGGATGTCATAGTGAAGAAGGAGCAAGCTTGTTTTCTGCTGCTCCAGAGACTAGGACATGGAGCAATGGGTTCAAATTACAGGAAAAGAGATTCCATCTAAACATTAGGAAGAATTTCTTGACAGTAAGAGCTGTTTGGAAGTGGAATGCACTGCCTCGGAGTGTGGTGGAGTTTCCTTCTTTGTAGGTTTTTAAACCGAGGCTGAATGGCCATCTGTTGGGAGTGTTTTGAGTGCTGCTCCAGAGACTAGGACTCAGAGCAATGGACATAAACTACAGGAAAAGAGATTTCACCTAAACATTAGGAAGAACTTCCTGACAATAAGAGCTGTTCGGCAGTGGAATGCACTGCTTTGGAGTGTGGTGGAGTCTCCTTTGTAGGTTTTTAAACAGGCTGGGTGGCCATCTGTCAGGAATGCTTTGATTCTGTATTCCTGCATGGCAGAATGGGATTGGACTATAGAGATTCTGAGACGTGGGGGAATGCGCCAAAAATCATGTTCCTAACCGCATCAGAAGATTGCTACAAGACCTTACCAGATGCCTGCCTCCTTCTGCCGTTCCGGGAGTGTGGCTCTGCCGTGGACAAGGCTTCCCATTTGCATTGATGGGGATAAGTTGCTAATAAAAAAGGATGCCTTATTCATGCCCATACTACGCCCCTGCGATGATGGAGGATGACGTCGTCTGATAATCTCGCCCTTTCCTGTTCTCATCATGATCTTTTGACCATGGATAACAGTGAACGCCATTGAAATAATGGAACTTCTGGTTACAAATACCTTAGAGTTGCCTTGGAAGACCTAGAAAATGTATAGAGAGGATGCCTCTCTACACATTTTGTAGGAAGACTGTATGGTAGGTGTGCTATTTTGTGTCCTGCAGATAACTGAAACCACAGATATTGGTTCCGCAGATATGGGGGTCCAACTGTAGACTTTAAAAGATGTAAACAGTTCAGTTTAAAACAATACTTAAAAACCAGTTTTAAAAAAAACTTTCTGTTTTAAAAGCCTGTTGGAGTAAAAAGGTCTTTGCCTGCCAACAGAAGAACAGCATCATATTTTAATGTTTGTCATAACAATGTTTACTAGTCATGATTTAGTCTATTATTATTCAAACAGAAGCAACACAGACTTCAATCACAAATTGAAGAAGTCATTCCTGAGACAAAATAGTTTTACATTACCTGGGAGAAACTATCCTTCTTGATGTTGTTGATCTTCTTGATCCAATCTGCTTTTACATTGAACTACTGTTTAGATACTTAGGATGTTATCAGACAAGGCAAATAAGACATCATAAGGATGCCTAATGATTGTGAAAGGGCGTGCATACAAAACGCCCTTTCTCAATCATGTCCTGTTAAAAAACATTCTTTTTTATTGACAGCTGAAACTGTCAATTGATCCCCATGGTGCTTTTGTGCCAGCATTGCTGGCATTTGAAACTTCACACCATTGTACTCATGTGAATGCAGCATCAATGGCTGGACTGGAGAGGACACGTCTGGGTGAGATTGTGGCATCCAGGTAGGTGACACATGTTTTATGACCCTCCCCAGTTTACTTGGGACTTTTTTTAGTGTGTTTAGGTGCTTTGTGTAACTCTTTTGTGTGTTATTTTTGTTTTTATTTTTGAATTTTCCACGCTATGTATTCTTGCAAAAATACACAGGATTTCAAATGAGGAAGTGAATGGAGCTCCGTTCACTCCTCATTCATTGCCAGGGAAGCCTTTGGATGGGAGGGAAGGAAAGTGTGGTATGGGGAATTCTTTTGCTGGCATAAAAACGGCAATGTTATGCTGGCAAAAGAACGGGATTTAGGGGGGTGGTTTGATAAAGTCCTTAATCAGTTTGATCCTCCATTGAAGTATTGTCTAGATATCTTATCCGCTGTCTTCATGATGAAGTTGTTCTGATACATCTTGGCATCGTATGGATGGTTTTTGAAATATTAAGTTGTATATTGGTAAAATTTGGGACTGTTTGATTGACAACATGTTTGTTAATCAGTTGTAGACCAGCACCGGTACTGTAGGAAACTATTAGATTCATGTAACTGAAACATTATCAGTTGTTATGAATTTGCTATATTTGCATTGCCAACTTGTTTAATAATATTGTATTTGTTACTGAAAGAAGCCATATTGTAACAATAATCAGTAGGAGTCACACCTGATTGCTACCCTTATTCTAGTGTGTAATTCAAGGTAATCCTGAACTCTTTTGTGGTTTGTTCTTAAACAGAAGGACAGCAGGGGGAAGGGGGAGGGATTCTGTCTTCCCTACAAAGGGAATTCCAGAGTCTAGGGGCAGGCCCCATCTTGTGTCCCCACCAACTACAATTTGCATTCCAGAAATTGCATTCAGTTAACTCAGCAGTAGGGAGATGAGAGGGCAGGATCTTGCCCTTCCCAATAGGTTCAGGCAAAAGCAAACTGCTGTAGCCTATTCTAACTTATGTGCTCTTCGTAATAACTTTTGCCATTTTGACCACACTCTAAACTTGCTTGACCATATCTGTCCTGGTTTTCATCTGTGAAATGTTGGAGTGTGCGCAAGTAGAATACTGGCCTGTGGGCATTATCAGAATAGCATGTAAAAATGCTGTAATTCCATGAGTGAGGAAAGCAGAAACATTGTGGCATTATTACACTTACTATTGCACATCACTGTAATCACGCAAAAAAACCGCCATGGAATTATCGCATGACAACCACTACCTCTTTAAGAGCAGGAGTTTACTTCCGCGATTCAGCATGGGCATGATTTTGGTGGTTCTTGCGAGAAGATGCGAACATGCTTAAAATCCAAAAAACCCTTAATTAAAAAGTAAATGAACACACAAAGCACTGAAAGAAACATAGAAATGTACAAAGTAAAGGGGACAGTTCATAAAAAGAGCATCCTGCACTTCCTTTTTGTGTTCTCCCCCAGAAGTTTTCTCACTGAGGACTGCCCATTCATGCTGCAATCTTGCGATTACAAAGTGACGTGTTATCACACACTCTCAATACCACGAAAAAAGCGATATTGACGATATATTGAGGGCTTGTCCTGTCAATTAAAAGGAATGCCTTATTCATGGCTGGGGCACAGAGCAACCACACGAGGAGGATGACATTGTGCAATAGCTGTACCCATTCACGCTACCATGACGTTGTAATCCTGCGATTTTTGCTACATCTGATAGTCCTATGTTTTTAACTTTATTGTTCTTGTTTTAAATTGTAAGCCACTGTGAGTCCCATTATTATTATTATTATTATTATTATTATTAGTGTTATTAGTATTTTGAGTTCAGTTTGCAGAAATTGAAGTAAGCTGAGGACAAAGCAGGAAGAGAGAGAGAACCTGGGACATTCTAAAGGCAGCTGGAAAAGTTGGATGGCAGAGAATTAATTAGGACCAAATTGGTTCAATTGGAAGTATATACACGTGGAACTCCACTTACATGATTGTGAAATAAATATGGATGTTACATCATGGCTAAAGGAGTATGACCACATTCGTGAGGGAACTTACTTGTGCACAAAACACCCACAGAATTCCAGCCACCTTCTCATCTGTTTGCTCCTTAGGCTGCCTTTATTTATTTATCTGTTAAAATATGTGCATTTTGCCCAGGAGGTGTACAGATAAAATCAATTTCTAAACACTTTAGAACCATTGAAAGAGTTCAAAGAATAAGAAACCATTCAAGAGCCCAAAGGCATCCTGAGCAATTGAATAATGAAAACAAATTAAAAGGGTTTAAAACCATGTAACTGTACCAATTGGAACAAAATTGTTAGACACCAATGGTTTTGCTCTCGCGTGGCAACCAAGGGCGCAGGAGGAGAATAGATGGCACAGCTCTGGGTATCAGTGAGAGAGGGAGGGGGAGAGAGGGGGAGGGGAGGGGGGGAGAGGGAGATGACATGGCTTGTTCTCTGGTCTGCAGAGAGAACCATCTAGGCCCAAAAGCTGGGTCTGGAAGATTCCTTACTCCAACTGAGACACGTGTTCGTGCATTTGTTGTGTTTTGTGTGCACACTAACAGCAAAGGGAGAGCCAGCTTGACATAGCAATTTGAATGTTGGTCTGGGGACTTTATCACACTACACAGTTGTAGTGTTATTATTCTACTTTAAATGCTATGGCTGCCTCCTGTGGAATTTTGGGGTTTGTAGTTTAGTGAAGCCTAAGAGTTCCATGGCTGCGAATGCTAAATCCCTCTTCCTCAACAGCAAATCCCAGGATTCCACAGGAGGCAGCCAGAGCAGTTAAAGTGGAATAATAGTGTTATAACAGTGTAGTGTTATACATGGCAGTGCAGCAGGAAGGTCCCGTGTTGCTTACTGCAATCTGAAGTAAAGTGGCAGTGCAGTCGGAAGGTTCAGTCTTCCATGCTGCCTTACCACATGACGTAATCGTTCTTCTGGTGTTCTGCCAATCCAGTCCCATGGGAGATCAAGATGAACCTGCATCTTTTTGCTAACAGGCTTCTCTGGTTAGCAAAAAGACACAGTTTTACCTTAGTATCCCACAGGACTGGAACAAAATAATGATGATGGAATTAGGGGCATACTTATCAAATTTGCAGATGACACCAAATTAGGAGGAGTAGCTAATACCCTAGAGGACAGGATCAAAATTCAAAATGACCTGGATAGACTGGAGAGCTGGGCCAAAGCTAACAAAATGAAATTCAATATGGAGAAATGTAAGGTACTGCACTTAGGGCGGAAAAACAAAATGCATAGATATAGGATGGGAGAGACCTGGCTGAACAAGACTACGTGCGAAAGGGATCTAGGAGTCCTAGTAGACCACAGGTTGAACATGAGTCAACAGTGTGATGAGGCAGCTAAAAAGGCCAATGCGATTTTGGGCTGCATCAATAGAAGTATAGTGTCTAGATCAAGGGAAGTAGTAGTGCCACTCTATTCTGCCTTGGTCAGACCTCACCTAGAATACTGTGTCCCGTTCTGGGCACCACAATTCAGAAAGGATATTGACAAATTGGAGCATATCCAGAGGAGGGTGACTAAAATGATGAAAGGTCTGGAAACCATGCCTTATGAGGAAAGCCTTGGGGAGCTGGATATGTTTAGCCTGGAAAAAAGACGGTTAAGAGGCGATATGATAGCCCTGTTTAAGTATTTGAAGGGGTGTCACGTTGAGGATGGAGCAAGCTTGTTTTCTGCTGCTCCAGAGACTAGAACACGGAACAATGGATGCAAGCTCCAGGAACAGAGAGGAACTTTTTGACAGTCAGAGGTGTTCGGCAGTGGAACGCACTCCCTCGGAGCGTGGTGGGGTCTCCTTCCTTGGAGGTCTTTAAACAGAGGCTGGATGACCATCTGTCAGGGATGCTTTGATCATGATTTCCTGTGTGGCAGGGGGTTGGACGGATGGCCCTTCTGGTCTCTTCCAACTCTATAATTCTATGATTCTATGATGTTGTGCAGTAAGCTAGTAAGGAAGACCGAACCTTCCTGCTGTGCTGCCACTTTACTTCAGATTGCAAGAAGCCCCTCAGGGAGACCCCTGTTGGAGTCCCATACTTTCCAACTGTCCCAATTTGATCGGGACAGTCCCAATTAATTTTCAGTTCTCCCACTTATTCAGCTGGTTTTGAAGTGTCTTAGTTTCCCTTTCTATGAAGAAATAATTAGAAAAAGGTACCCCCCCCCTTTAAGGGGAAAACCCTTCTCATCAAACCAACCTATCTCAGCCCCAATGAGGAACTAAGTTACTGAGCCTACTCAGCAACCCAGCAGGCAGCTGGTGACTCCCATGTCAGCCGGCCAGTGATTTTGCTCTGGGTTTTAGGCCAAAAATTTAGGGGGGGGGGTGTTCCATGGTGCTCCTGCACCTTGGGAAGCTTTTTAGAAGTTCAGACTAAAACAGTACTCCTACTGGCACTGAAGTCCCCAGCTGTTGCTGAAGCCACTGAAGAAAACTTGAGTATTAGTTTGGAAATGAAAACCAGAAAACCAGAGGTGGGCTGGTGGAACAAAATGCCCTGCTCGATCTTTGCCAGCTGGACTGCTAGGAGAACGCACTGCAATATAATAATTATTTTGCAGACAATGCTCGTAATTCCTAGCCTTACTGAACTACTGGGATTTTTATTGTTTCTGCTCTTCTTGTCATCCATTTGGGCAGAAATATTAAAATATTCCCTAGGCCACTTTCCCAATAAGCAACAGCTCATTACACAGTATTAATGAGCATTGTGCTCTTGCCTGGACTCTCCAGGAGCCCTCCTCTTTGACATGTTCAGCCAACCACAAGTGAGCCCAGCATCTCAGAAGTGCCAATAACTTTGGCCTAGATAATGGTCTCGTTATAGGTAAATTGTTATTGTTGTTTGTACCCACTGCAGAAGCTGCCATCCTTGTAGGCAGCGAGGGTGCTTCATACCCTTTCAGCTGAGCTCCTGGTATCAGCCATCTGATCCCCTGAGTGATTAACCAATCATTTAATTAAACAAAGGGCCTTTAATTACACAAAAATCGCAGCAAGAGATCTTTGAAATACAGCTGGTACATCATCACGTTCCCCTGAGACTGCCCCTTTATCTTGTATTGTCTAATTTAAAGTGATGTGGAATCATAGAATCATAGAGTTGGAAGAGACCACAAAGGCCATCTAGTCCATTCCCATTCTGCCATGCAGGAACACCCAATCAAAGCACTCCCGACAGATGGCCATGTAGCCTCTGTTTAAAAACCTCCAAAGAAGGAGACTCCACCACAATCCCAGGCAGCGCGTTCCACTGCCGAACAGCTCTTACTGTCAGGAAGTTCTTCCTAATGTTTAGGTAGAATATCATTTCCTGTAGCCTGAATCCATTGCTCCTGTCTCTGGAGCAGCAGACAACAAGCTTGCTACATCCTCAGTATGACATCCGTTCAAATATTTAAACACGGCTATGATGTCCCCTCTCAACCTTCTCTTCTCCAGGCTAAACATACCCATCTCCATAAGCCGTTCCTCATAGGGCATGGCTTCCAGATCTCCCACCATTTTGGTTGTCCTCCTCTGGACATGTTCTAGATGTGATCATCCATATCATCTGTGGTCACTATTATTTTTTCTTAATGTTCAACTGCAACCCTGATTTTGGCACTTTCTTCCTCATATCTCTTCAAGAGCCATTCCAAGTCTTTGCTATTTTCTGCTAGAGTTTGGTGTCATCTACGTATCTTAAATTGTTGGCATTCCTTCCTCCAATTTTCACACCTCCTTCCTTCAAGTCTAATTCAGCTTTGTGTATGATACATTCAGGATACAAGTTAAGCAGGCAGGATGATCAGATGCAACCTTCCCTGACCCCCTTGCCATTTGGAGACCATTCTGTTACTCCATATTCAGTCCTGATCGTGACCTCTTGTCCTGAGTGCAATTTGCACATCAGGTAACAGTGTTACCTCCCCTGATACCCCCCACTCTTTCAATAGTTCATCAATTGGCTATATTTCATAAATTGGCTTATTATTGGTACTGCACATGGTTGGTAGTAGACCAAGGATTCCCAAGTACAGTAACTCAAGGTTTGCTCAGAAGCCCAAGGAAGTGGCCATCCCAAATTCCTAAAAGACATGCCTGGTAAGAATTAAGCAACCCCACCCCTTGAACTGATGAGTTAGCGAAGAAATGGGCTAATTCTCCTGGACGCACATACAAGTGAGTCATTCAATAATTCAATCAAGATAGCTGGACACTCATTGCCTTGCAAAACTGGTTTTTCCTCACACCTGTCCTACAACAATAGAGAGTTGCCTGACACTCATCAGCTTTAATGTTTCAGCCATTAGGAATCATTAACACATCTGGAGAATCCCTCATTTAACCTTGGGAAATTCTGGCAGACATTGTATTCCACTCAAACTCACCCTTTCAAGGGAATATCGAGTATAAATATCACCCCAAAACACAGCCATGTTCACGGCTTCCTGCATCCCATCACTCTGTTCATCTGCTGTGTGATCCTCAGAATGCTGTCTGAGTACCTTCTGCTGCATGAATCTCTGCTCTTTAGATAGTTACAGTATAGCCCATCATCCAGAACTCTATTCATCTATCCCAATACTTCCTACTTTCTTTGATAGCCTTATGTGAGTGCTTGAAGCCCGACTGTATGGATCTGTGCATTGCCCTGATTACTTTTCAATAAAAGTCATTTTTGTTTTATCCCCTGACTTGGAGTCTCATCAGTTGCTACTGGTATACATAGGTCAAAAGATCCTGCCATTGCCCAACCTCTCACAGACACTATTTGAGCTAATTAAAATTCCCCATAGAGATAATTGGTTTTTGGTAGACACGTGTGGATTTTCCACAGACCTCAGTAATTCCGGTAACAGAAGAATCTCCTAGAGATCCTGTGATTAACACCCCCCATAAGATACATTTAAAAGGTGAATTGCTTTCTTCCCTGGAGGTTTCCAGTTCCTCAAGTGGTTCACAGTTAAATGGGGCAATAAAAAAGATAGTAATAAAAACAGGAAAATTGATAAAACCATTCATTAAAACTAGGGCAACAGATCAGGACAACAATTAGGAAAATACCTAGGTAAACAGTGTGCTAGGGATGGAGATCTTTGCTAATTTTATTCTCAAAGGCAGCAATGAGTAATTTAAACCTTTTGTTCCCACTATGAGAAAACCCTCAAAAAAAGTTGGGGTCTTTTCTCGTGGGTGAACGTGCATGCAGAAGACTGCATTTTCTGTCCAGAGAAGGAGATCTCTGTGTAGAAAACACAGTCTGGCATCCCAATCAGTAGTTAAGAGCTTGCAAGGAGATCCAATGTGGTGTAGTAGTAGAAGTTACTTGGGACTTTATCAGACTAGCCTCTTAAAACGTTCTTTTGCCAGCATAAAAAAAAAAAATCAAACATTTTTATGCCGGCAAAAGAATGTTCCCCCTTGCACTTACCTTCCTCTCCCAGCAAAGGTAGCTCCAGCAATAAAGAGGAACTGAATGGAGCCCTGTTCACTTCCTCATTCAATTGCATGGGAAATCTAAAAATAAAAACCAAAATAAAGCATACAAAGTTTTTAAAAGCACACATACACAAACACACACTGAAAGTCCCAAGTAACGCAGGGAAGGTCATAAAAAAGAGTGAAAGTTACCTGCATGTCTCGATCTCACCTGGAAGTGTTTGCGCCGGACCGGCTATTCTCACTGCAGTCACGAGAGTTAAATTCTCTCACAGGGAGCTGGGTATGTTTAGCCTGGAAAAAAGATGGTTAAGAGGCGATATGATAGCCCTGTTTAAGTATTTGAAGGGGTGTCACGTTGAGGATGGAGCAGGCTTGTTTTCTGCTGCTCCAGTGACTGGAACACGGAGCAATGGGTGCAAGCTCCAGGAACAGAGATTCCACCTCAACATGAGGAGGAACTTTTTGACAGTCAGAGCTGTTCGGCAGTGGAACACACTCCCTCGGAGCGTGGTGGGGTCTCCTTCCTTGGAGGTCTTTAAACAGAGGCTGGATGGCCATCTGTCGGGGATGCTTTGATTGTGATTTCCTGCATGGCAGGGGGTTGGACTGGATGGCCCTCGTGGTCTTTTCCAACTCTGCAATTCTATGATTCTATGAAATGGCCCAAGGATTCACACGCCAGCAATGCTGGCACTAAAGCACCATGGGGAGTCAATTAATTAAAAACTATGGGTTTGGGGCTGATTTTAACCATGAAAGGGTGTCATCGTCTGATCTGCATGCCCTTTTGCGGTTGATTATGTGGCGTTGTTATAACACTTTATTTTGTGTGTCTGATAAAGTCCTTAGTTAAGTGTAACTAAGTATATACTTAACTAAGTAGCTGATACTGAATTCTGGCCATCAATTGCAAACAGCCTGAACTTCAGTGCCTAAGAAAAGCTTTGATCAGGGGGCTGTCAGACTGGAAAGGTAGGTTAAGGGGCTGTGTTGGAGCCAGCATGTTGCAATGGTTTGAGTATTGGACCACAACTCTGGAGACCAGGGTTCAAATCCCCACTCAGCCAAAAAACCCACTGAGTGCTCTTAGGCAAGTCACACACTCTCAGCCTCAGAAAATCTCTTAGCGTTGCCATAAGTCAGAAATGACTTGAAGGCACATAACAACAATAACAGCAGCAACAGCAGCAGTATCATCAACATAACTGCAATAATGGAGCACCATTGTTGTAGCTATGTTGATGATGTAAGATCAAAGCCACAATTTTTTGTGCAAAAAATCTACGTGGAGTTTCATGAACAGAAATGTCTCAAAGTATGAAGATCCTAAATGTGGAGGAATTCTCCTTGTTGGGGATCAAATCCACACTACACAAATAGTCCAGGTTGAAACTGGATTATTTGCCATAACTCCTTCCTATGGAATCCTGGGATCTGTAGTTTGGTGTGGCACCAGCACTCTGGGCAGAGAAGGCTAAAAGACTTTGTAAAACTACAAATCCATTTGTCATGGAATCAACTTTAATTTAGGGCGAACCTATGAACGAGAGACTTCCTAGTGTCCCCATTGCCAGCAGCCCTGTTCAGGTCTTGCAAGCTCAAGGTTTCCTTGATGGAGTCGTAGAATCATAGAGTTGGAAGAGACCACAAAGGCCATCTAGTCCAACCCCCTGCCCTGGCCAATCCACTTCTAATCCACATTTCCTCTTTTCTTACTGCCTTCCACTTTCCCCAGCATTATCATCTTCTGCAGGGAGTGCCAGCCTCAGTTTCATCATTTTGGCTTCTAGAGAGAGTTCAGGCCTGATTTGCTCTAGGACCCATTTATTTGTCTTTTTAGCAGCCCGTGGTATCTGCAGAACTCTACTTCAGCGCAACGGGCTGGTGTAGACAAGAAGAAATAATGCACATACCTGTGCATTATAAGCAATTTGCGGCATCATCATTTTGTTCCCACGGTATTTTGTCAAAAATGATAGGCTGTGAAGCTCTCCTGTGTGATGTTCACACGGCTGCGAATGAAGATGGTGGTCATGTTATTGTTTTGTGTTGGAGGGCGTGTGCAAGGAAAGCAAAGGGAACCTGGTAGCAGCCAAAGACAATGAGGAAGACCGCTACCATGAGGAAGAGGAGGAGAGCCGCCTGGCCTTCACTCAACCTTGTGGTGGTATCCTCCGATTTCAGCTGCAAAGGGATGGGAGGAGCTGCCTAACCAGCTGCTGGTCGCAGAGAAGGAAGAGGAGAGCGGCTCTTTGCCACTCCGGCTTCATCTCACCTTCCTGGGCTGGGTTGCTCCTTCTTTTATGCCTGTCCCATGCCCGCCAAAGCCCACTGACATTAAGCTTGACAGACAGGCATGAAGGAAGGCACAGCCAAGTCAGGGAAGGCAAGATGAAGCTGGAGCGATGTGCCCCTGTGCACGTGCGACCAATCAGACGTTTAGTTCCGCACTCTTCAGACTGCGCAAGAAATTGGATCGGTTGTCCCAACGAGCAGGAAAGTATATTTCCTTTGGGGTTTTAAAAAAAGTTTGGGTGTGTTAGGTGTTTTTTGCCCCCCATGTCCGAATATGTCAAATCTCTGTGGGATCCCATTGGGACAAAAGGTATTCTCCTCAAATTCCATGAGGAGTATTTTCACTGTCTAGACAAGCCCCACGTTTCAAATGAGCTGGTTCTCTTCCTATCAGCTTTTTTCACTGTCCAGCTTCTACAACCAGACACAGATATCAGAAGGACTACAGCCTGGATGATTCTGACTTTGGTGTTTAATGATACCAAAAGGCTAAGCTCCATGCTATGCTACTTCACAGTTTAAAATTCTCCCTGCCTAACCATTTGGTAGAGAATTTTGGTTTTGAGAGCAGCTCTCTTTTTTCACACCATTTATTTGGCTGATTTGTCTGTTCGGTGGCATGTTTCTGTCTCTCTGATACTGCTGGTTAATTAGCATTAAATTATTTTGATTTGTGTGCATTAGGCCCAGGTTTCTACCTAGTCTTTAAAGAAGCTCTCTAAATTCTGAACCCTATTTCTTGGGCCTAATCCACATTACACAAATAATCCAGTGAGAAAGTGAATTATTTGCCATGGTCTCTTCCTATGGAATCCTGGAATTTGTAGTTTTACAAGATCTTTGGCTTTCTCTGTCAAAGAGTGCTGGTGTCTCACCAAACTACAAATCGCAGAATTCCTTAGGAAGAAGCCATGGCAAATAATCCAGTTTTGAACTGGATTATTTGTGTAGTGTGGATTTGGCCCTGGCCTCATCCAGGCAACTAAATTTAGAGGGGAAAGGTGTAATTGGCACCAAGATGGGTGGCTTGGTAGAACACAACACACTAGAGGAGAGAATGTAGCCCTCCCAAAATGAAATCTCTCTTTGAAAACTAGTTCTCCCTATTGCAGCATGGTAAAAGGCAGAAAACTCTTCAATTGGTGCCAATCACAGGCAGGGCTGTGAGGAACCACGTGGGCAGCTCGGGAAATCGATTTGGCGCTAGACAAGGCCTGTGTTCCCAGAGCAATCAAGACCCCTAGCAGCAAGCTTAGCCATAAACACAACCTGCCCTTTGCAGAAAGGAAGGGGTAAAATCTGCATTTTTAAAAAATTTCCAAAAAGATGTCGAAATAGAGAAAAACGTTCATAGAGAGAACAACCCATGGTTGCAATAGCACCCGGAGGTTGGGGAGATTCCGGCTAGATGAGAAGAGACAGACAGGAGCAGTCTTTGAAGACAGGTAACCAACATCAAAGCAAACTCACACAAATTGATCCCAATTACTGGATACAAAGAGAAAGAGAATATCAACCACATTTCTGTGATATGGGAATATTACTGTCAGATGCATTGCAGCACGTCTGTATCGACCAAGTATACCCCAATAAGGGGTAGGCGGTGGAGTTATAATTATTTTCAAAGTTTCCTGCTCAGAGGCCGTGCGCTGAAAGACTGCCCTTGTGTTTTCTGTTGGCAGAAATGGCTGTTTGCCATTTGCTCACGTTGCTATCCACACCAGTACTGTGAACAGAATATGTGATGGGTAGAAGACAATTTCTCAGTAGCTGTTGGTCATGATAACTATGAACAGAGGATGCATTGGCACTATGCAGCTGTTGCAGCTTGATACACCTTGAACTGTCAGGCCTCTGTCCTTTGGAATCTTGGGATTTGTAGTTTGAGAAAGTTTGAGAAGGCACAATAGAAACGTCTGTGAATAGATGCTGGAACTCCCTGGCAGAGAATTCCAAGTCCTTCACCAAAGGGATTCCATAGGATGGAACAATGACAATTGAACTGTCAGGGCTCTGTCCTTTGGAAGAGTTGGATCTGTAGTTTGAGAAGACACTTAGAATCCTCTGCAAATAGGTGCTGGAACTCTCTGGCAGAGAATTCACTCACCAGAAGGATTCCATAGGCTTGAGCCATGACAATTAATGTGGAACTGTCAGGGCTCTGTCCTTTGGAGTCTTGGGATATGTAGTTTGAGAAGGTGTTTAGAATCTTCTGTGAATCAGTGCTGGAACTCCCTGGCAGATAATTCCAAGTCCCTCATCGAAAGGATTCCATAGGCTAGAGCCATGAGAATTCAAGTGGAATTATAGAGTTCTGTGTAGTTCAGAAACCTCCTCTAGAATCAACACATCAGAGGTAATCTAGCTTCCTCCTCCTTGTCTTAATGACTCCCTTCCATGGGATCCATGATTGGCTCCTTCCCTGCTTTCACCAAGAGGTGAAGACCACTTTATTTAGGCTTTGAGATTTAAATTATGTAGCAGTACACAATAACAACAACAGTAAGTGTGTGTGAAGTGGTGTGCTATATTTATCATTTATCCTGTTTTAAATGTGCTTTTGACCATGGGTGGGTTGCTTTTTTTACTAGTACTATTTTATTTTCCTTTTGTAAAATAAGATTTTAATTTAATGTTGTTTTAAATTACATTAAGCTGCCTTAGATTCTGCCCTGGGAGAAAAGTGGTATAAATTCAAAAAAATAAAATTATATGAAAATAAATGACATATTCAGCATGAAACTAATATGTTCAGTAAAATAAAAGGCACACAATGTTTTCCTCCTAGACTTTCCCATCTGAAGTATATTAATCAGATTTTTGCACTATGTAATTTAGTAAAAAAATTAAAACAGTTAATGAAGTGTGGCCTTTAGAATCATAGAGTGGGAAAAGACCACAAGGGCCATCTAGTCCAACCCCTGCCCTGCAAGAACACACAATCAAAGCACTCCCAACAGATGGACGTCCAGCTTCTGTTTAAAAACCTCCAAAGAAGGAGACTCCACCACACTCCGGGGCAGTGCATTCCACTGTTGAACAGCTCTTACTGTCAGGAAGTTCTTCTTAACATTTAGGTGGACTCTCTTTTCCTGTAGTTTAAGTCCATTGCTCTGCGTCCTAGGGCTCAGCTAGACAGGATAATTAATTGCGGAAAATAGCTCATTAACTCACCATCACAGCAGCATTCATTTGTCTCCATGGTCCATTCGCAAGATCGCTGGCATGGGAAGCTATCTGTGTTTGAAGTTCATATGGAACATGTCTGCAAGTAAAGATGGTGGCCACGAGGGAATTACATGCATTATTCCCCCCACCCAAATTTCCCTCAGTTTCCCTCCTCCCCTTGTTAAAGCAGAGATGCGAAAAAGTGATCTTATGCTTTATTATTATTATTATTATTGTTGTTGTTGTTGTTGTTGCTTTGATGCTTGAAAATAGTACACAATCACTTCTGTTCAAATGAACAATGGCAGCTCCAGCCACTTTGTCACTGGCAAGCTTGGCCCCACACATATCTGGGCAATCACATTTTGACTTCTGGGATGTGCCCCAATTTAAATCAGTTGTTCAGATGGGCTGGAATATGGATTTCTGCGTTATTTTTTTTTTAAACTATGACAAACAGAGGAGGCTGTTATCACAAAGTACTTGGAGTTTTTCGCCCCCTTTCCTTTCAAATGTGGCGAATTGTTACAGGAGCTCATCTGGACAAAAGGTATTCTCCTCGCATCCCTGTCTAGATAACACTCTAGTTTCTGGAGCAGCAGAAAACAAGCTTGCCCCATCCTGAGTATGACATCCCTTCAAATATTTAAACATGGCTATCATGTCACCTCTCAACCTTCTCTTCTCCAGGCTAAACACACGAAAGCTCCCTAAGCCACTCACCACTGGGAGTCATTGAGGGATACCAGTGAGGTACAAGTATAATCAAAGCAGCTTGGTTCCTGGTGGGGGAACACATTTCTTTTTGAAGTGTCAAAGTTGGACACATCTATCTGCAACTGCAAAAACATTTTAAGATGTTTTGCCTAAAATATACTTGCTAAGCTGTTGAAAACTAATTATACTACCTACGAAATGATTTCTCATTTTAGTTATGAATCCTGTTCTGCTCATCTTGAACAATTGCCTTTTTGTACGAATGCATTAAAATAAAATAAAATTTCTCCTCCATGTTACCTGAATTGTGTGGTGTCCGTGAAGAGCCCACTAGTGCCCAAATTCTAATATGGGGGATTTTAATTAGCTCAAGATGGCAGCAAGAGGACAGGTAATGATAGGCTCTTTTTACCTATGTATATGGGTACTCACTGACGAGACTCCAAGCCAGGGGATGAAATAAAAAGGTTTTGATTGAGAATTAATCAGAGGAATGCACACACACATACACTCAGGCTTCAAGCAGTCACACAAGGCTAACGAAGAAAGTAGGAAGTGTTGGGATAGAAGAATAGAGTTTGGGATGATGGGTCATACTATACCTGTCTGAAGAGCAGAGATTTGTGTGGCAGAGGGTACTCACAAGAAGCTCTGGGGGTCATACAGCAAACCGGCAGAGTGGCAAGGTGGGAGAAACTGTGAACACTTTGGTGGTGTTTTTGTGTGATATTTATATTTGGCATTCTCCCTGAAGGGGTGAGTTTGAGTGGTATACAATCTCTGCCCGAGTTTCCCAGGGTTAAACAATGGATTTTCCGGATGTGTTATCTATGGACTTTTTCAAACAGGGGAAACCCCCCCCCCCGAGGTGGTTGGGAGAAGAACGGTGCTGTTCCTCTTACAGCGCTCTGTTTCGGATGCCACTGTCGTCCTCCTGCCCTTCCCCTGTGCTTCCTCTGTACTGCGGGTGCAAGAAACATGCCACTTGCATTGACAGAAAAACCCTGTCAATAAAGAGTGGCGCCTGCAGCACAGAGGAAGCATGAAGGAAGGTCAGGAGGAGGATGGTGCTGTCTGAAATGGAGCGCTGTAAGCACAACAGCGCCATTCTTCTCCTGACCTCCTCGGAGTTTTTTCCCCCCATTTGAAAAAGTCCTACCACTAATGGTTGAAACATTAAAACTGATGGGTCTCGGGCATTGTTTTAGGACAGGTGAGAGGAAAGTCCAGTTTTGCAAGAGTGTCCAGCCACCTTGATGGGGTTACTGAATGACTCATTTCTATGTACATCCAGGAGAATTAGCCCATTTCCTCCCTAATTCATCACTTCCGGGTTTTTTTTTCACTTAATATTTACCTGCGTGTGTCTTTGAGGAATTTGAGCTGGCTACATCTTTAGGTTTTCTAAGCAAACCTTGATTCTTTGTACTGGGGAGTCCCTGATCTACTACCAGCCATGTGGAATGCCAGTAATAAACCAATATACAAATTTTAGCCAATTGATGAATTATTAAGAGAGACAGAGAGTCAGGGAAAATAACATCCAAGACTATACATTTTGTCTTTCTTTCTTTCTTTCTTTCTTTCTTTCTTTCTTTCTTTCTTTCTTTCTCCATGTCTCTCTCTTTCTTTTCCTCCACTTCTCTCATCTCTCTCTTTCATGTGTAATTCCCCTTTCCTTGTCAATGTCTGATCTCCCTCTCCCCTCAGTCTGTCCATCCTGTGTCTCTCTTTGGCTGCACTGCAGAAATAATCCAGTTCGACACTGCTTTAACTGTCGTGTTTGTCTGCACTGCAGAAATTGTCCAGTATTTAGCCTTCTCTGTCAGAGAGCTCTGGTGCCACAGCAAACTACAAATCCTAGGATTTTATCGCATTGAACCATGGCACTTAAAGTGGTGTCAAGCTGGATTTATTCTGCAGTGCATATGTAGCCTTTCTCTCTCTTCCTTCTTGCACATACACACCACTTCCTCTTCCTGCTCCTCCCTCCCTCCTATTTTTTGCTTCCCATCATGTTTCTCATTGGTGAAACTCTGTTGGAGATGGCAGAGGAGGCAGTAAATGAATGTGGAGGTTAGAAAAAGAGCATAGCTTTACATTCTGTTTTAAATCCCTGCTGTAATTAATCCCTGAATACCCGCACAAACCCACACAAATTGGGCTATCTAGTGCAGCTGTAGCCATCTCGGCTCCATGCAGATGTGTTGGACAGCAACCCTTATTATCCCTAGTCGGCAGGGCCAATGGCCACAGTGTCTGGGATGATTGGTGTACTACTCTACGGTGAACTCGCCACGGGTCAGCGTAAGAAGGGCGCTCCAAAAAAGCGATACAAAGACTCCCTGAACAACATCTCAGGCTTGGCCAAATTGATCACCAACAGCGGTCTGCCCTGGCCTCACATTTGGAGGCATGGAGATGCATTATCCTGAGACGCACAAATCAGCAAATGAGCTGATTTGCTTGCTATCAGGGGTTATAATGCTGCAGCCTTATTTGAGAACTCACGCCAAACAAGTCTTGAAGAGAAACGACAACGCAGAAAGAATCACAACCCAAAAACATCACCCAAGGAGACCTTCTGCTGTGCTTTCTGCAACCGGACTTGTTTATCTCGGATTGGCCTTTTTAGTCATCAGCGCGCTTGCAGAAAGCGCGGGATGAGTCCTTTCTGAATCTTCGTTTGTGAAGAAAAGCCAGAGAGAAAGAGAGAGAGAGAGAGAGAGAGAGAGAGAGTGTACAACTTATATGGGTAGCACTGGGCTGTAGACTGGATCTGCCTGCGAAACAGTGGCGAGTCAACGTCCCACCACAGTGACAGTGCATGAGCCTTTAAATTCATTTATCAGCTTCTCGCATTAGTTTTATTCTTACCCCCATTGCTTCACCTGCATTTTAATCCCTCTTATTTTGAAGCCGTATTATTATGGCCTGTGGCCAAAACAAACCAAAGTGAACCAAATTGTTTAGCTCTTAAACAAAAGAAAGCAAACCCAGGGAAGGGGAGGGAGGCAGTCTTGTTTTTATTCTGAGGTTTGAAATGTCCCTGCTGGGAGAAGGAAAGCTTCTTCCCAGCCCACCCTTTATGATTTCCTGTAGGGTGGGCAACTTTGCAGTTGCTCTCAATTGAACAGGCACAATAGCTTTCGTAAATCCATCTTATTGATATAGTAATTTATAGACTACAGCAATGTCAGTCAGAGAACGCATTTCAGTTAGATTGTACTAGAATTGATAGGTGATCGAGAACAGGAAGTGGTAGAGTAATACAGATGTAATCTTCTAAAAGACTGCTGGGGAACTGAGTGTCATTTTGCAGGAATGACATGAACATCAACATGGAAATCAGAAGATTGCTGTAAAATGAATGCAATAAAATATAATGGCTCCAAAACAGAGCTAGAGGACTGTTTTCCATTCTGAGATGGCAACTGGGAGGGAAAGCATTATTATGTGCTCTCCCCCACATCTCTGTGATGTGCAAAAGTTTGGGGGCAGTGCTGGAGAGTTTAATTTTCTTTGAATTAGAGAGCGCTGGCAATAGCATTCTTGTAATATTTCTATTTTGTACAAACACACAAGCACAGAACATTAAAAGCAAATAGGCACTCCTTTGTTGTTGTTATTAACTTCTGCCAAATCGACTTTGACTTATGGTGATCCCATGAATGAGAGACCTCCAAGTCATCTTCTAATCAACAGCCCTGCTCAGGTCTTGCAAGCTCAGGGCACTTGTGGCTTCCACGACAGAGGACTTTTTCAGACAGGGTATAAGCAAAACAGCCCTGTTCTTCTCCCGACCTCCTTGGGGATTCCCCCCCCCCCGCCCCTCTATCTCGAATGAGTTCAATCTTTTCCTACTGCCTTCTATCTGAACAAGCATTTTTGTCTTTTCTAGTAAGTCATGTCTTCTCATGATAAGTCAAAAGTGTGACAGTCTCAGTTTAGTCATCTTGGCTTCTAGGGAGAGGTCAGGCTTGATTTGCTCTAGATCCATTTATTGGTCCTTTTAGCAGTCTACGATATTTGCAGAACTCTTCTCCAGTGCCACATTTCAAATGAGCTGATTTGCTTGCTATCAGCTTTCTTTACAGTCCAGCTTTCACAATCACACTAAGGTGGGAAATACTATGGCATGGACAATCCTAACTTCAGTATTCAAAGATGTATCTTGACACTTCAGGATCTTGACTAGTTCCTTCATAGCTGCCCTTCCAAGTCCTAGCCTTCTGATTTCTTGACTGCCTTCTCCATTCTGATTAATGACTGAGCCAAGGTATGGAAAACCTTGAACTATTTCAATGTCTTCATTGTCTACTTTAAACTGATGTAAATCATCTGTGGTCATTATTTTTGTTTTCTTACATGTTCAGCTGTAAACCCACCTTTGCACTTTCTTGCTTGATTTTCTTCAGTAATTATTCTAAGTCGTTGCTATTTTCTGCTAGTAGTACGGTGTCATCTGCATATCTTAAATTGTTGATGTTCCTTCCTCCAATTTTCTCACCTCCTTCCTTGGAGTCTAATCTTGCTTTATGTATATGTTCATCATACAAGTTAAATAGATAGGGTGATAAAATGCAGCCTTGCCTGACCCCCTTGCCAAATGGAAACCACTCCATTTCATATTATGTCCCAACAGTAACCTCTTGTCCTGTCCTCTTGTCTTGTCCTCTTGTACAGGTTATACATCAGGACAATGAAATGTTGTGGCACACTCATTTCTTTAAGGGCGATCCATAGCTTTTCATGATCTATACAATCAAAAGCTTTGCTATAATCTAGAAAGCACAGGCTAATTTTCTTTTGAAATTCTTTGGTGTGCTTCATTATCCAACATATATTTACAATATGAACCCTAGTGTATCTTCCTCTCCTGAACCCAGCTTGGACATCTGTCAATTCTCACTCCATAAATGGTAGAAGTATTTGTTGCAGAAGTTTGATCATCACTTTGCTTGCAAGGGAATTTTAATGTGATGGTTCTGTGGTTATTGCAATCCCTGGTGTCCCCTTTCTTGGGATGGAATGTACATTGACTGTTCCAATCTGTGGGTCATTCTTTTGTTTTCCATATTTGTTGACAGATTTGTGTTAGAATTAGAATAGATCCTATTTTTGTAGACTGAAGCAGCTCTATTGGTATGCCATCTGTAGCTGGTGATTTTTTTTCCTCCCAAGTACTCTGAGTGCAGCTTCCACTTCACTTTCTAAAATTGGAAGTTCATCTTCATATGGTTCTTCCTTGAATGAATCTATCACCCTTTCATCTCTTTTATATAATTCTTCAGTTTCCATCATCTTTTTATTTCTACTTGCATGTAATGTATTCTCCTGGTGGTCGTAGCGCATCCCCACTCTTGGTTTGATTTCTCTTTGATGTCTCAGAACTTGTGGAAGAGGTCTTTTGTTCTTCTCTTTTTTGTCATCTTCTATTTCTCTACATTGATTCATAGTAGTTCTCCTCTCATACTCTCATGAGTAGATAACCATTCATACATATGATTATTCATTCATATGGATAACCACCATTCATATGGTTATGTATTCACTCTGACTTCAGGCAACATCTTTCCTCCTGCCTTTGTCCCTCACGTCAAAACTGAACTTGTCACCTCATCACCATACCCACAAGTTTTGTATTTCTATTGCTATTCATAGAGTCTGCCCATAAAGGTCTGTTCCTAGGCATTCACTCCATGTATCTGAGGAACCAGACTGAAGTCTACAAAAGCTTATGCTGTAACATCTTTCTTTCAACTAGTCTCAAAGGTGTTACAAGATCCCTTTGCATACTCATATTCCAGACTAAGGAGATTTTCAGACCTGCCAAAATGCATGTCTGCCGCGCGAGCAGCCTCCCGAAACTGCTGCGCGGCAAGGGTCTACTTTGGACGATGCTGTGCCTCTCGCGAAACCGTCCGTGTCACTTCCGTGAAGCTTCGGACGGCTCGGCGCCATATTTCAATCTCGGGCAACCTCCGTGATTGAAATATGGCGCCGAGCCGTCCGAAGCTTCACGGAAGTGACACGGACGGTTTCGCGAGAGGCACAGCATCGTCCGAAGTAGACCCTTGCCACGCAGCAGTTTCGGGAGGCTGCTCGCGCAGCAGACATGCATTTTGGCAGGTCTGAAAATCTCCTAACATGGCTATGTCTTTGAATGTTTTGTTTATTTACACAAAGCTTATCTGACCTGGTTCTTTCATTTTGTTGGTTGTTGTTGTTGTTGTTGTTGTTGTGTGCGTTCAAGTTGTTTCTGACTTATGGATACCCTAACACAAACCTGTCACGAGGTGTTCTTGGCAAAATTTGTTCAGAGGGTGTTGCCTTTGTCTTCCTCTGAGGCTGAGAGAGTGTGACTTGCCCAAGTGGGTTTCCATGTCTGAGTGGGGATTTGCAGCCTAGTCTCCAGAATTGTAGCCCATGTTTCATCTTACATGTGTATATTGTTAGTGTTCAATAAAAAGTTTGCTGAAACATGTTGAGGTGCTTTTCTTTTGTCTGAGGCAGGAAACTCTCCCTAGTCTTTCCATGTTATTTCTGCCTCTGGTACCAAATTACTGTTAAAGAAATCATGGCCAGGAATACATTGACTTCATTAACTGAGGTATACCTGTACTGTCTTGAGATTTAATCTCCCGCCTCCTTCTTTTTGTCCTTTTCTCTCTCTGTCTCACTCCCGGTTTCTCTATATTAAAAAATAAGTCTTGCCGGTGGGTTACTTATGGACACCAGCTTTTTACTTGTCCTGTTCCTATGTTTTTGGCAACATCTTGGCATGCAGGATATGTGCAGAAATGTGAAGACAGATCAACTTCACTGCAAATGAGCAAAAATGCACATCCACTTGGAATAAACCATTGTGTCTAGACAAGGCCTAAGTCACACTTGACTCATAAGCCTTCCAATTAAATCTCTGTTTTAATTGTTCACCCCATCAAGAATGCTGGCTTTGATCTGTTTTTGACAATTTGTGGTAGATTATATTTCTGGTAGATTGTATTTCAGATCTTTGAACATATTTCTCACCCATAGTTTAGGCTGGCCTTTGTTCCCTAGTCCCCTCTGCATTCTAATTTATTTGTTACAGGCTATTGGTTTAGTCATCAGCGCGCTTGTAGAAAGTGCGGGATGAGTCCTTCCTGAATCTTCGTTTGCAAAGAGAAGCCAGAGAGAGAGAGAGAGAGAGAGAGAGAGAGAGATTGGCTCAGATTCTTTTTATGTTGTAGGCTGTGGCTGTTGGAATTATCCTTGAATCCTTCTTTCCCTTGCATTTCTCTCTCTGAAATATGATTCTGGTTTTCCTTTCACTGGTCTCCTCTCACATACTTTATGTGACTTGTCCTTTGTTTTCTGTTTTGTTTGCAGCCCTTTCCTATCTGTGTCCGCACTACGTAAGAATGTGGCATTTTTGTGACACTTGTTATTATTACTGATGGCTAATGTTTGTTAAGTGATTGTCAGACCATACTTCTGTGGGTGTAAAACCACTCTTTGCAATCTGGCTGACGCCTCAGCTAGAGATGCCTTTATTATGTGTTCAAGTGGTTTGTGATACACTTCTACTCTTCTGCCAGAGATGCTTTGATGGAATTTCTCACATCCTGCACTGATTGCAAACAACACCCCCCTCCATTTCATACCTAATTACACTGCGTCAGAGTCAGTGGGCATGATGCAAATGCAACAAGTTTTCCTTCTGGCATGAATATGACTTTTAATCTCAGTTCAAAGACACAACTGTGTTCGTCTGGATCAGTATGAAAAGGGATCTTGTGGCACACTCCTGGCACACTACACATATTAAAACACTAGTTAACACCCCAGCCTCATGAGGGTTCTCTTGGCCAGTTTATCACATCTCCTTTCTGGCTCCTAGCAAACACAATGCTACATTCCAATAACTCCCTCCACCATTATCGACTCACCTTGGCTTTAGGCAACATCTTTGCCTCTTGCCTTTGTTAAAACTGAGCTTATCACCTCATCACCATACCCAAAAGTTTTGCATTTCTCTTGCTATTCACACATATTACCTGCTCATTCATAGCTATAAAGGACTGCTCCTAGGCACTTCACTCCATGCATCCAATGAAATAGATGTAAGTCTACGGAAGCTTATGCTACCAACTTCTTTCTCTCAGTTAGGGAAATACTACACGACCCGTTGTAGCTCAATGTCTCAGTAACAGAATCACTTGTGAAACTATTCTGATCAGATGACATTGCCCCCACTTTGGTGCTCGTACCATTTGTAGCGTGTCCCAGACGCATTTATTTTTATTCACAGACACTCTTTCTCTCTTGCTTTTCTTTGCAAACGAAGATTCAGGAAGGACTCATCCCGCACTTTCTGCAAGCGCGCTGATGACTACAAAGGCCAATCCAAGATAAACAACTCCAGTTGCAGAAAGCACAGCAGAAGGTCTCCTTGGGTGATGTTTCCAGGTTGTGATTCTTTCTGTGTCGTCATTTCTCTTCAAGACTTGTTCGGCGTGCGTTCTCAAATAAGGCTGCAGCATTGTGGATAGTGTGCCTCCATGCCTCCCGATGTGAGGCCAGGGCGGACCATTGTTGGTAATCAATTTGGCCGAGCCTGAGATGTTCTTTGCGTGAATAACAGCCCTTCTGATTCAAAACCACTAAGTGCTACAAGATCCCTTTATATTCTCAACTGTGGTGCATCCACTCACATTGCCACATCTCTGTCTGAGTCAGATATTGAAGGACAGGTCCCCAGTTGGTCTCTGGACTTATTTTTGTGGATGATTTGTCTCCACCCATTTTGTGGGATGTGTGGAGATTAGTGCATGCATGTGTCTATAAGTCATCTGTTGACTTACAGCAACTCCATGAATTCCATAGAGTTTTCTTGTTGTTGTTGTGTGCCTTCAAGTTGTTTCTGATTTACGGTGACCCTAAGGCAACCCTATCATGGGGTTTTCTTGGCAAGATTTCTTCAAAGTGGGCCTGTTATTACCTTCCTCTGCGGCAGAGAGAGTGTGACTTGCCCCAGGTCGCCTGGTGGGTTTTCATGGCCGAGTGGGGGTTTGAACCCTATTCTCCAGAATCCTAGTCCAACACCACACTGGTTCTAAGAATTTTTTAAGACAAGGAATATTCAGAGGTGGTTTTGCTAGCTGGAGCGTGTCCAGAGGAGGGCGACTAAAATGGTGAAAGGTCTGGAAACCATGCCTTATGAGGAGAGACTTAGGGAGTTGGGTATGTTTAGCCTGGAAAAAAGACTGTTAAGAGGCGATATGATAGCCCTATTTAAGTATTTGAAGGGGTGTCACGTTGAGGATGGAGCAGGCTTGTTTTCTGCTGCTCCAGAGACTGGAACACAGAGCAATGGATGCAAGTTCCAGGAACAGAAATTCCAGCTCAACATTAGGAGGAACTTTTTGACAGTAAGAGCTGTTCGGCAGTGGAATGCACTCCCTTGGAGTGTGGTGGGGTCTCCTTCTTTGGAGGTCTTTAAACAGAGACTGGATGGCCATCTGTCAGGGATGCTTTGATCATGATTTCCTGCATGGCAGGGCGTTGGACTGGATGGCTCTGTGGTCTCTTCCAACTCTACAATTCTATGATTCGATGAATATAGTGTATAACACCTGGTATTCATTGGCAGTCTTCCATCCAAATACTAGCCAGGGCTGACCCTGCTTAGCTTCCAAAATTAGACAGGATCTGGTACGTTCAGAGTATTTAGTCCTGAGGGTCAGAAAAAGGAACTGGGGACACATGTGCTCCACAGGTCATATTTTTCCCACCTCTGTTCTGAAGGATACCAAGCAGGAAAGGTCAGAAAGTGGCCATAAATTTGGTACTTATAAGTTTGGAGAACAGGAAAATACTATTTTGAAATCATTGAGGACTCTGCTATTTTTAAATGGATTAGTGGATGGCTTATCTCCAGGTGTTCTGCAGGAGGAACTCTGACATGGGCATGACCTGTTTGGGGAGTTTCCAAAAGCCCCACCCTAGGTTATATGTGACTCCAGCCTTGGTATCTGGGGGTCCCTGCTTTACCCGCTAACCACGTGGAAGGCCACATCAAGCCAAATTATTACATATTGCCAATTACATGCTATTCCAAGATGGGGGCTGTCGGGGTAGGTAACAACCCTTCTAGCCCTCCCCTTAGACTAGTCAGGAGTAGAATTTTACAACTCGTGCTGTTTATATTTCACAGCCCTGGCATATCTTCCCCCATCCTGGTGTTACCTACCCTGATATCCTCCATCTTGGAATATCAAATAATGGGCAATATTTAATAATTTGGCTTACTGTGGCCTTCCACATGGTTAGCAAGTAAACCAGGAACCTCTAGATACCAAGGCTGGAGTCACATATAACCAAGGAAGGGGCCTTTGGAAATTCCCCAAACAAATACTCAGGCTGGAGATTAACACCTGGAGGTGAGTCATTCACTAATCCAATCAATGATAGCAGAATCCTTGATGCTTGTAAAACGGGTCCCCTTCCAACAAAAGACCTTGCCTGTTCCTATTCAATTCCAAATGCAGCACCCATTAGCTATTGTTAACTCTTCCTGAGCACCCTTTGTCTAGTCCTGGGAACCTCCAAGAAACATTGTATTCCACTCAAAACCCTATCCCTTCAGGGGAATTATCACATATAAATATCACCCTAAAACACCACCCCAATATGCACAAATCCCCTGCTTTTCAACTCCACGTCAGCCCGTCACCATTATGTCTTCCGGACCTCCTTGCTGTACAGGATCATTACAGTATAACCCACAATTCCCTTACTCTGTTCTTCTATCCAAATGCTTCCTACTATCTTCGATAGCCTTGTGAGAGTATCTGAAGCCTGAGTGTTTGCATGAATGCTGTTAAGATTAATTTCCAATAAAGATAATTTACTTGTACGTTTTGACTTAGAATCTCCTCTGTTATGACCGGTATAAATAGATTAAAAGATCCCGCCACTATCTGGCCTCTCGTTGACATAATTGAGCTAATTAAATATGCCCCATATTAATTTTGGACACTAGTAGGATCCTTATGCACCCCATGCAATTCAGGTAACACTGGGCTCCTTCACTTTGTTTTGTTCCTTTCTCTATGTTTAATCGCTTTTCTTTCTCTGCCTTTGGGGAGGCCGAGCTGGTTGGCTTTCTTGCCTCTTTGTGACTTCCTTCTGGAAAAAAAAAATCCTGCCTTTTGCACAAAGCTAGGACTCAAGGCTGTTGGGGGGGGGCAGGGAGAAATACAAGTAAAACATCTGATCAAAACCTATTAAAAGTTATGTTTAAAATACCATCAAACCATCTATAGAATTGAAGCCTGATAAAATATACCCATTTAAAAGCAAAAGATTATCTGTAAACCTCATAGACTTCTTGATGTCTCCCCCCCACCACCCTACAATATTTTCATTTGCACTCGGGACATCTCATGTGTTAATATTTTTCACGACTTTTCTAGGGTCGGGTATTGCTCCTGCAGCAATTTCTCTTGGATCTCTTTTGAATAAGATATGATTAATATGCTGCCCTTAATTTCATCACTGTCATGAAAAGCAGCGTCACTAGCTATTATGTGTAATTGTGTGCCCTGGCTAATCAGCTGCTTCTGTTTCCCTTTATTGCCTTTTATAAAACAGTTTGTGGTGGATGCAGATTGTGTGTGTGTGTGTGAGAGAGAGAGAGAGAGAGAGACCAAGGCAAAAGATACTTCAAACCCGCAAAGAGTATCCATAGGATCATAGAATTGGAAGAGACCACAAGAGCGATCTAGTCCAACCCCCTGCCATGCAAAAATATTCAATCAAAGCACTCCTGACAGATGGCCATCCAGCCTCTGTTTAAAAACCTCCAAAGAAGGAGACTCCACCACACTCTGAGGCAATGCCTTTCCTCTGTTGAACAGCTCTTAACATCAGGAAGTTCTTCCTAATGCTTAGGTGGAATCTCTTTTCGTGTGTGTGTGTGTCTGTGTGTGTATGAGTGATTTCCATACACACACTAGAAAATTAACTAGAAAAGACTCGAGGGTTGTCTAAATGTTGAAAATACTCCTCTCAGAATGTGAGGTCAATACAGGCTGTCTTAATAACATCCCACATCATATCACCATATTCAGAAGGAGGGGACCAAAAACACCAAACAAAACCAAAAACAGAGCCTTTGCAGTTTTTCCTGGAGTTTTTTTAAAACTCCAAAGGTAATGCGTATCCCCACTCATTGGGACAAGTGATTTGATTTGAATCACTTTCCCATAGGAGCAGAAGCGCAAGCTCGATGAATGTGGCCTTGCTAACAGGGCAAGTGCCTGCTGCCACCATGTTGGATTTTTAGCTTAGTGAGCTATTGCTAAGGTGATAAAACAGGGTGTTGTTTTTTTTCTTTTTGTATGTGTGTGTAAAGGTGAAATATTGCTTATGTGCACCATGGAAATTTTTTTAATGTTTGGTGGTGGCAGATTTAAAAATGCGAGTAATTCACTTGTGGCCGCCATCTTGAACAGAGAGCATGCAAAGTTTATGGGGGCTGTAAGACCAGTAAGAGAAGTCGTAGCTGCTGCGATTTGTCTTTACTGTGGATCACTCCATTGGGGGGCTCGTATAGACGAGCCCAATAATGCTAGGAAAGGTGTAGGGTAGTAGAAAGAAAGGAAGATCTCATACCAGATGGATAGATTTGATCAAGGAGGCCATGGCCCTGAGCCTACAGAACCTGAGCAGAGCAGTTGAGGACAGGGGGCCTTGGAGGTGTCTCATTCATGGGGTGACCATGAGCTGAAGTCAAGGGCAGTTAACAACAACAGAATCACCAAGAGGATTCTGGGCTCTGACCTGGTATGAGGCAGATTTTCTGTGTAACCATATATGATTATCTTGACCCTCTGCTTTCATCTCTCAGGCAACTGCAAATCCCCCACCTCTTTATTTGCTCATAGTTGGTAGCAGAGCTTAAAGAGGATGCTTTTGTGGGCAGCAGCTCCCAGCATCCCCCAGCCACACTGGGAGATGATGGGGGTTTTAGTCCAGGAAAATTACTTTCCCATGCTCTGGTTTGTAGCAGCTGTCCCCTCACATGGTGCCAACAGCCACACCATTCATTTTCTTCCTCTGCCTGTCAGTTCCCCCCTGTTGGGAAATGTTAAGCATGATCTTGAAGAAGGTGTCAGGTGCTGAGGCCACAACTCTTTAATGGCTTTTGTGTGCTGGGTGCTGGCTTGAGAGGCAGTAAAAGTCTCCCCTATCAGATGTTATCAGGAATGTAATTTATGAAACTTGGCCCATGGAAAAGTGGAAATAAAATGCAGCGAACAGGGCAAAGGGGTTTGGAAGGTAGGGCAGGAGGACATCAGAGATACACAACTCAGTTTCTGTATTTGGTACAATTGTTTCCTTTCAGGAACTGATCACTGGGCTGAGATATACATCAACATAATGAAAAAAGAAACAAGTGAATGCAAAGAGGAGTTTCACAAATGCAGAGAAAATGAATATGTGTTGGTCCGGGCAGAATGTTTCATTTCACCGCTGCTTAAATGACACAATTTAATAATATTGCAGCAAAACGCTCCTCATTATCAAAAGTGGGTTATATGCAGAGAGATTGTCTGTATATTACAAAAACCAGAGCTGGCAGCCACAGCTGACATCAATGGAAAAATAAAGGTTGCCTGCTGTATCCGCAGGGGATACGTTCCCAGACTTACTGTGAATACTTGAAACCATGGATAATAGCAAGCCCTATAGAATAGCACCGGGGGACCTAGGAAATGCCTAGAGAGGCCACCTCTGTAGGCATCTCCAGTGTGACTTCTGGTAGAAGTTATCATAGAGTCACACTGGAGGACCTAGGACATGTCCAGAGAGGCTACCTCTCTAGGCATCTCCAGCATGACTCTATAGAAATTTCTGGTGAAGGGCCCAAGAAATGCCGAGAGAGACCATATTTTTCAGATGATGGATAATTGAAACCGGGGATACTAGTCGAACACATATGGGGGGATCACAACCAGTATCACTACCAGCTGTCCAGCAGGCCCACCCCAAAGGCCCTCCCACACTTTTAAACTTTTTGTGATGCAGGTTACTCTGCACTACGCTTCTGGATCAAGTTGCTATTTTAATCCCATAGGGGAAGATTAGAAGCATTCTAGGTAAAAAAAAATATTTGGAGGGATGTTTTTTTAAAAAAAAAAAATTGTAGGCCACAGAAATTGTCACTTTCCCTACCCCTGTCACAGTGGGAGTGTCATGCGCTCCAGTACGCCATACTCAAGGACAGCTTGTGTTACATGGGACCAGTTTCCCGGCTCCAACGTCTTTGCTGCAAAGTTCTGCTCAGACTGCAAAGAGAGCCAGGGGAGTCTGCCTGGGAGCTGAACTGATTCCTCTCTCTTGCCACAAGCTGGAGCATGTCCAGAGGAGGGTGACCAATATGGTGGCAGGTCTGGAAGCCATTACGCCCTATGAGGAGCGGCTTAGGGAGCTGGGCATGTTTAGCGTGGAGAAGAGAAGACTGAGAGGGGACATGATAGCCATGTTTAAATATTTGAAGGGATGCCATACTGAGGATGGAGCAAGCTTGTTTTCTTCTGCTCCAGAGACTAGGGAGATTATCAGACGCAGCTAATATGGTGCCAGCATAACCCCAGTATAATGCAAAAAGACGCCAATATAAGACGTTGTCGTCCTTTTGCGTTCCACTGGGGTTATGCTGGCACCTTTTTTATTATTAATGGTTGAAGCTGTCAATAGATCCCCCTGTTCTGTTTTGGTGCCATAATTGCCGGCGTTTGAAACCGCAGGCCATTTAAATCCCGTCATTGCAGCGAGAATGGGCAGTCCGGCGCAAACACTTCCAGGTGAGATTGGGACATTGACGTAAGTTTTGCTCTTTTTATGACCCTCCCCAGACTTTTACTTGGGATTTTTTACTTGGGACTTTCAAATTGTGTTTAGGTGCTTTGTGTAACTTTTTTATGCTTTCTGCTTTATTTTTATTTTTGAATTTCCCACGTTTGCATCTTCCTGTGAGAATGGTTGGGATTTCACTCCAGGAAGTGAACAGAGCTCTGTTACAGCTCCGTTCATACCTGGGCTGCCTCAACGATGCCAGGACAGGGGCAGGATTGGAGATTGTGGGACAGGAACGCTTTTTGGGTTCCTATCTGATAATCTCCTAGGACATGGAGCAATGGACTCAAACTATAGGAAAAGAGATCCCACCTAAACTTTAGAAAGAACTTCCTGACAGTAAGAACTGTTTGGCAGTGGAATGCGCTACCGGAAGTATGGTGGAGTCTCCTTCTTTGGAGGTTTTTAAACAGAGATTGGATGGCCATCTGTCGGGAGTGCTTTGACTGTGTATTCCTGCATGGCAGAAGGTTGGACTAGATGGCCCTTGTGGTCTCTTCCAACTCTAAATTCTATGATTCTATGACAACAGTCCACTGGCTTTCTAGGAGAAGTGCAAGGGTGGGGTGGGAAACCATTTTTAGCCAGAGGGCCAAATTCAGTCTCAGAAAAGTTCTCAGGGGCCACATTCCTCTGGTAGGCAGGGTCAAAGACCAAAGTGTTGGGACCAACATTAGAAGCCCACCAGGTCTCCTCCAGATGAAGCAAGTGTGTGTTGGGATGTTGCTGGAGGTTGTGGTAACTGTCAACTATGGATGTGATAATAATTCATTGCTGTTCACTAAACTTATGAGATTATGGTTTCTCAATGCATTTACATTTGTCTTTATGAGCTGAGAAATTTTCCAGCTGCTCACCCAGGTGTGAGAATTTGCACATACTTCATTCGCAAATGAAGTAAGGGGGTGAGACAGCAAGGGCTGAGTATTTTATGACTCTCTCCATTCAGCACCACCAAAAGAGATGGTGGAGGGTTAGACCCCTGTTTTTTCAAAAGCTCGATACACTGACTGGTCCTTTGGGATCAGGAGAAATGAGAAGATTGTCATTCACTTCACTCTATGTGGGGCCAAAGCTGAGGAGATTTTGGAGAAAGGCTTAAAGATGCAACAATATGAGCTGAAGAAGAATAACTTCCCGACACAGGCAACTTTGGTTTTGGAATCCAGAAGCAGATTGATTGGGCATAAAATATGATCCCAGCGTTGCTTGGTATCTATGGCTTGGAATTTATGTGATTCTGGGTAGGCCTGGTTTCAGCATTGCTGACAAGGAGGACCAAACTGGCAGCATTGGGGCCAAGCACAGAATCAAGAAGGAGGAAACTATGCACTGGCATGATCCTTCCTGGTAAATAAATGGTTTCCACTATTAAAAAAAGAAAAAAGCTAATAAAACTTTACCACTGTTTAAAAAAAAGGGGGGGGGTTGTCAGGGTAGCTAGCCAGGCAGTCCCCTTTTCTTCCAGTTTTGCTCTTCACACATGTTCAGTAAGTGATGCTAGAGGCAGCTGCTTACCTTGCCCATTATACGTAAGCATACACAGGTACAGTAAGATCACCTAGATAACTTGATATTCTCCATTTTAATTGTGTGAGGAGAGGCAGGAATTCCATTCTAATCACAGGCCATCTCCTGGGAACAGAGTTTTAGGGTTCACTCCACTGACTGCAAGAAGTTAGGAAAGACAGCTAACTTCTTTGGCTCTCATTCTTTGGGAATTTGTCAGGAATGGTTTGGCTTCTCTGTGAGGGGCAACTTAACATATCTTGCACCTTAACCTTCTCTTCTCCAGGCTTAACATACCCAGCTCACTAAGCTACTCCTCATTCAACAACATCACAGTGGACATTGGTGGTTATAGGTCATGTGGCTGTCTGTTTGTCACACAACCACTACAACTTCCATCAACCCCCAGCCTCAGCATGTCTTCTCTACTGCAAGGTTAGTCCACGAGGACCAATCTTCAGTAAAATGGTAGAGGGGACATCACTTTTTAATTATGTAGAAATGGCTCTTGCAGAGCTTGGAAAAGTTACCTTTTGGATGAAAACTCCTAGAATCCTCCAGTCACTACAACCACTGACTATGCTGGTTGAGAAGAGGAGGTTCTGGGAGCTATGCCTATCAATGTGGTGGTCCCTGGACCAATGCTGGTCCCCAAGCCATTGACAGCCAGTCCCAAGAAATGAGTTTCCAGGAAAGAAAGGGACAAAGCCAGAGAGCACAGTTTCTGGAACACTGTGGAAGAAAGAATAATTCTCACCTCCTACTTCACATAGCTTGAGAAGCACTAATCTTTGCTAGGCATTGGTCTCGGTTTTGGAGGCCAAAGGTTTATAAACAGAATGAGAAAACAGATCTGCTTCCAGCATTGCCTTGGAGTATAGCCTTTGCTGAAATATCCACCATGAACTTGTCTGGTCTTACTTTGACATGAGTTATAGGGATGACTTTGGCACCTTTCTGGGGCAAAGCACCATGGGGATTGATATCTGGATCATTAGTGGCTCTCCTGGACCTCAACTGACCTCTGAGAAGCCCTTCATATAAATCAACACAAGACGAGCCATGCTCCATCAACCTGAAGGGCAAGTTGTCTCCTCTCTGATCTTTTTTAGTTACACAGTTGTCCCTCCATATCCATGGATTTGGTATCCACAGGTTTAAGTATTCACGGCTTGAAAACATTCTTTAAAAAATAATAATCCAAAAAGCAAAACTTGATTTTGCCATCTTATATAAAGGAGACCATTTTGCTATGCCATTGCATACAATGGGACTTGAGTATTCACGAATTTTGGTATCTACGGGGGTTCCTGGAACCAAACCCCAGCGAATATGAAGGGACAACTGTAGTTTTATTTTTTTAAAAAAGTTATGTGGCAACAAATTAAGGTAAGTAAAAACATGAGTAAATCACTTGCAGCCACCATCTTGACCAGCGGGCTTGTGAAACTTACGGGGCCAAAAAACATTAAGCCACAGCTGCTGCGAAATTCCATTACTGTGCGGCACTCTGGGTTTTTTAGTTTTTTGTTTTTGCCTTGCATAGACAAGCCCTTCAATTTGTGCACAAAGAGAAACCTCTTTTAGAACTCTTCCAAGGCCTTAGCTCTGGAGGGGTGAACTAGATGGCCCTTGGAGTTCCTTGCACTATGATTCTGTGACACAGTTTGTTCTAGCTTCCTCCAATATACACATCAGCTTGTTTCTGTGTGTGATCTTTGCTATCTTGCCAGTTTGGGCTAAACTTCCTCCTCACCTCCTGCTTCTATGACTTCCAGGATATATAAACCACTTTTCTTACTTCACAGGAATAAAGAATGCCCAAAACTTTTAACTACAGCCAACCTGCTGTGCTGATTTTATTACATAATAAAACATGGGTTTTTTTAAATTCCCAGAAAATCTCCTGACCTTTCTCCTCCACCCAGAAACAGAGTCTAGTGAGTATCAAAGAACTGGCTAAGCGCCCGGATCAAAAGCAGTTTCAAGTCAATACTGGATGATAAAAATGACATATAAACCAGACCTCAGTCTCTGAAGCAAAGGAAGAAACACTTTTGGAGAACTGGATTATGAATAGAGGGGCTTTTTAATCAGCAGCTGCTGATCAGGATCCTTGAAGCAGGCAATAAAACCAGCTTTAAAATGTTATTATAGTTTAAATGGGGACTTTAAAGGGGTGATTCTGTTTTACAGTGGCTTCATTTCTTCCTGGAGGGGTGAACCCAGAAGGTGATGCCAAGGGACTCTTGTTTGACCCCTCGGCTGTTGGCCTATGAAGTCCCTCAGAGTTCTGCCCCCCCCCCATGATATTTAACATATACATGAAACCATTTGGAGAGGTTGTCTGGAGTTATGGGGTTCAGTGTCATCAGTATGCCAAGGAAGCCAAGGAAGCTAGCAATAGCAATAACAATAACATTTATATTTCTATACCGTTTATAATAATAATAATAATAATAATAAATGTATTTATATCCTGCCCTCTGCGAACAATCAGGGCGGCTTACAACAGTAAAATAATACATAATATAAAACATTTCAAAATCCCTTCCCCTCCTTAAAACATTATTAAATCAATACAAATTAAAATCAACATATAATACAATTGTTATTAAAAACCCTTCCTAGCGAGCATTCCCTAAGCGGTTTATGTGTTAGGTAATTGCCCCTAAGAAGCTGGGTACTCATTTTACTGACCTACAGAAGGATGGAAGGCTGAATCAACCTTGGAGCCCTGCAGGATAGAACTCACAATGTTGTGGCTGCAGTACTGGCATTTAACCACTGCGCCACTACCAGGGCTCCACTATTTTGGTCCTAAACCAGTGCCTGTCATCAGTAATGTACTGGATGAGGGTGAACAAATTGAAATCTAATCCAGACAAAACGGCGGTGGTCCTGGTCAGTCGAAAGGCAGATCAGGGAATAGGGATTCAGCCTGTGCTGGATGGGGTCATGCTTCCCCTGAAGATGCAGGTTTGCAGCTTGGGGGTGCTCTTCAATTCAACCCTGAGCCTGGAAGCCCAGGTTTCAGTGGTGGCTAGGAGTGCATTTGCACAGTTAAAGTTTGTGTGTCAGCTGTGCCTGTTCCTTGATCTGGCCACGATGACACATGCCTTAGATTACTGTAATGCACTCTACATGAGGCTGCCTTTAAGAGTGTTCAGAAACTTCAGTTTGTCCAAAGAATAATAGAATCATAGAATTGGAAGAGATCACAAGGGCCATCTAGTCTAACCCCCTGCTCTGCAGAAAAACAGAATCAAAATACTGTACACCCAACAGATGGGCGTCCTGCCTCTGTCTAAAGATCAGGGCCACAGTCATATTACTAACTGGGGTTGGCTACAGGGATCACACAACTCCCTTATTCCAACAGTGCCACTGGCTGCTGGTCTGTTTCCGGGCACAATTCAAAGGACTGGTTACGAGCGACCCTACATGGCTCATGTCCAGGTTATTGGAAGGACCATATTCTCCCTTACAAACCAGCCCATGCTCTGAGATCTGTGATGCTTTTGGGTCTGCTGTGGAGGCCCTTCTCTCTGTCCCAATTCCTGCACAGGCACATCTGGTGGGAGCATGGGAAAGGGCCTTCTCAGTGGCTGCCTCCAGGCTCTGGAACTCCCTTCTCAGAGAAGAATTAGACTGGTACCCTCCCTACTTTCTTTTTGCAGACAAGTAAAAACTTTTCTGTTCCGACAGGCATTAGACAAGTGACTATATAAAGCCCATCTTACACAGTGCATTGGGTATTTCTCATTGTTATGCTGGTGTGTGTGTGTGTTTTAATGATGCATGTTTTAACCTAGTTTTAATTTTTTTTTCTTGTTTAATCTTGTTTTAACTTTTGTATCTTGTGGATTTTAAACAATGGCCATTTTCAGACATGTCTTACCGCGCTAGAATTGAGCGGGAGAGCTTTGGAGCTGCCGCGCAGCAGGGACTCAATTTCAGATGACGCTGTTCCTCTGGCAAAATCGTCCGTGTCACTTCCGTTTAGGATTGGAGGCGGCCGCACCATATTTCACCAGATTTTATTCATGGAAGTTCTCCGTGAATAAAATATGGCGTGGCTGCCTCCAATCCTAAACGGAAGTGACACGGACGATTTTGCCAGAGGAACAGCGTCATCTGAAATTGAGTCCCTGTTGCGCGGCAGCACCGAAGCTCTCCCGCTCAATTCTAGCGTGGTAAGACGTGTCTGAAAATGTCCAATGTCTTTTTAATTGTTGCACTTTGAGTCCTGATCTGGGGAAAAGGCAGAACAGAAATAAATATAACAACAAGAACAACAACAGCTATATACAGGTCGACCCCTATATCCACAGGGGTTACGTTCCAAGACACACACACACCCATGGATACCTGAAACTGTGGATAATAGGGAACTACATTATTTTCAATGAGACAAACACCAGAAGTTGACCATAGAATCACATTGGAGGACCTAGAAATGCCTAAAGAGAATATATTTTTTCAGATGTGGATAAGTGAAACCATGGATACCAAAACTGTGGATATGAGGGTCAACCTGTACTGTATTTTTAAAAATGTGATTGGCAAACCAAACACAAAGCATAAGTCGGTCAAATGGGGTAATAATGGCATTAGTGCAGATGAAAAAAAACTGTGAATCAGTGCAAATGTGGCCACAGCATCAACAATCAGCTTTTTTTTTTTCAAGTACAGCAGAAGCAGTTTTTACATGAAGCTGTTTTAGGAGATTATCAGATGTGGCTAATATGATGCCAGAATAATGACAGCGGAATGCAAAAGGACGCCAATATCACACTGTTGTCCTTTTGCATTCCGCTGTCGTTATTCTGGCATTTCTTTTTATTGACGGGCTGGAGCTGTCAATGGATTCCCATTTTGGTGCCGGCGTTGCCAGCATCTGAAACCTAGTGCCATTTTTGACTCATGATTCCAGCTTCAATGGGCGGTCCTGCCAGTGGGCAGTCCATCAGTGGGCAGTCCTGCCACACTTCAGGGTGGGATCATGAGAACCAGGTAGGCTACCCTATTTTTTTGTACCCTCCCCAGTTTATTTGTTATTTTTTTAGTGTGTGTGTGTGTGTGTGTGTGTGTGTGTGTGCTTTTCTGAACTTTTTTGTACATATTTTTCTTTTTCTTTTTAAATTTCCAGCACTTGCATCTTCTCATGAGAATGGGTGGGATTTCAGTCCAGGAAGTAAACGGAGCTCCGTTAGAGCTCCATTCATTCCTGGGCTGCCTTTGGATGGAAGTTAAGGTAAGTCTGATGGGGATGGTTATTGTGTCGGGACAGGGACGAGTCTGGAGATTGTGGGACGGGAACACTTTTTGCATTCCTGTCTGGATAATCTCCTTAGAGTTTCATCATGATAAAGGACTAATGCTTCAGGATTACTGCTACCATACTGTGTACTAAGTGCCACATGATCCCCATATCCATAGGACTGGTACCCATGGATTCACTTACCCATGTCTGAAAAAAATATGGTCTCTCTGGGCATCTTCTAGGTCCTCCGGCACAATTCTATGGTATGCTTCTGCCAGAAGCTGACCATAAAGTCATGCTGGAGGACCTAGAATATGCTAGAGAGGTGTTCTCTCTAGGAACCTCTAGGTCCTCCAGCATGACTCTATGGTACACGTGGGCCAGAAGTAATTCATTTTGATAGAGTTCACTATTATTCATGATTTCTGGTATCTGGGAAGTTGAGGAATGTTTTCCCCATGGATACCGGGGCAAGTCATACTCTACTGTACGGCTATTTTCCCCCCACTGGGCTTAACAGCAACTTTAGGGCAAAATGGCGGTCTGGGTTAGCAGGGAGTTTACTAGTCAAATCAAACTTGGAGCCTTCAGATCCAGTCACATATTTCTGGCATTGTGTCTCTTTTGGACTCCACAATTGTCCCTCATTGTGGTTTTCACTACTGATTGCTCTGTAATTAACCTCACTTTTCGCTGTCAATTAAATGCCTTATTGCTGCAGGCAAGGCTGACCTTTACTAATTCTCAGGTAGGTGGTTAAGTTAATAAAAGCCACATTTCACTGTGCGGAGAATGAAACCATGTCTAATAGCTTTTGACAAATCCTTAATTTGTTCTGACACAAGGCCTCTCCACTGATCGGGTCTTCAGTGAATGCTCTTGGCTTTGAATTAGGTATTCATGGTAAATTGACACTAGGATGTGGACAGGATCCTTGGAGAGGTGAGAGCCATCACATGCCTACTAGATCCTTGCCCTTCCTGGCTAATTAGGCCAGAGAAAGACTGGCTGAGTAGGTAAGCAAAGTGATTAATGCCTCTTTCCAACAAGGGAGGATCCCAACACACCTGAAGGAGGCTGTAGTAAGACCTCTTCTGAAAAACAAACAAACAAAACAAAACTTCCCTGAAAACATAGATCCACAGTTTGGGGGTACTCCTGGATTCAGCTCTGAGCCTGGAGGCCCAGGTTTCAGTAGTGACCAGGAGTGCTTTTGCGCAATTAAAGCTAGTGTGCCAACTGTGCCCTTTCCTTGGGAAGTTGGATCTGGCCATGATGGTACATGCCTTGGTTACATCCCATTTAGATTACTGGAATGCACCATACATGGCACTTCCTTTGGAAAGTGCTCAGAAACTTCAGTTGTCCCAAAGAGCTGCAGCCAAGTTGTTAACTTGCCACACAACTCCCTTGTTGCAACACCTCCACTGGCTGCCAGTCCATTTCCGGGCACAATTCAAAGTGCTAGTTTTGACATATAAAGCCCTATATGTCTCATGTCAAGGTTATTTGAAGAACTGTATCTCCCGGTATGAGTCCAGTAGAACTCTAAGGTCATCTGGAGGGGCCCTTCTCTCTGTCCCACCACCTTCTCAGGCTCGTTTGGTGGGATTGAGGGAGAGGGCCTTCCCGCTGGCTGCTCCTAGACTTTGGAAGTCCCTCCCCAGAGAGGCCAGGGTGGCCCCATCCTTACTTTCCTTCCAGTAGCAGATTAAAACATATTTGTGCCACCAGGTTTTTACAAACTTACACGGGCTGGGCTTCTAAGGCTGTGCAGTGCTGTTTTTAAGGATTTTAAAGGGGTTTTATACAGTTTTAAAAATGCATTTTAGCATTTTTAATCTTTTAACTTCTAAATTGTTTTTAAAATTATATATTTATACTTACTTTTACTTTTGTATTTTTAAAACTTGTATTGTTTTAAATATGTTGTTAACCTCCATTATCGGGAGAAAGGTGGGATATAAATAAAATAAAATAAATTGACACTAGTATTTCAGCAATTGCTTAAACCTAGACTGACCACAGAAAATGACCCCACAGTCACAAGAAAAGGGCAGAGTTTGATACAAGTTCTCAGGGCACTTTCCAGCAATAAAACACAGTTCCAAGCATTATTGATGAAAATACTCCATGCTGATGAATCTACCCTGTATGTTATAGCCTCTTTGGCAGTTAGCGCATGGAAATATCAGCCTTGCCTAGGGCTGCCATCTCTCAGAGCCCTGCCTGAAGTCCCCAGTTTTGATGGGTCACTTCCAAGTAACAGGCAGGCATTCAACTTCTGTTTTAACAGGGTCAGCTCCAGGCAAGAAAGCAGGCTGCTTGGAAAACTCCAATCAGGCAGAGAGCCCTCTAGCTGGCTGTGCAGTGGATAATGAATCAGTGGATACAAGGGTCCTACTGTACAGGCAGGTAAAGGCATGCTTACCAGAGAAACATCACACATCATCCATATATTTGGTTAAGAAGGTTCAACCCAGGTTCAGTAAAAAGGGAACCAAAGGGGAACTATAAAGAAGGTGGCAGGAATACAGGGTGGAGGCAGCCAGGCTGAACAGTTCGGTAAAGTTGGCTGGCACGTTCTGAGGTTGCCCTCGGGGTTTCCCATCACACAGCCTCCCTAGTTTTCCACAGTTGCCCACCGGTGGGCTAAAAGAACATCAGTCATCTGACGTAAGGCAATTTTGGTTGCTCCTGCTTTTCCTGCTCTGCCATTCGGAGCATACCCCCATTTTGTCTGGGGTTTTTTTATGCTAAGGAGGTTCAGGCCTGGTTAATTATCGGATGCCTGAAACCATGGCAACCTGCCAGCTGCCGGTCAGAGCTGACCGTACTAGGCTAGAGGTACCCGTGGTCTGACTCAGAATAAGGCAGCTTCCACTGTCCCTCACTAATGCTAGAAGTTAAGAAAGTTTTTATAAAATTAATTATTTACTTTGTTTGTTAATTTATGAAGTCATTAATTTTATTTTGTTTTTTAAAAAAGAGATTTCAAATGGCAAATGTGGCCAGGATCAACTTAGGTAATGAGAATGATGAATCAATGTATAAAAATAACATCAATAACAGTTAATGCTTAAAGTAATGAATTTTTCAACTTGTTGAATATCTGAACAAGCTGGGGAGATAACAAATTTATTTTTAATGAATAATTTCTAAGCTCTGCTGACAGTGATATAATTGCCTCTGTATCATGACCACGCTCACTAAGCTCTAAATCCAATTGCGACTCCCCACTAGCGTAGACCTATTAATGCAAAGGATTTTGCTTAAGTCAGAGGTGGGAATGGTATGACCTACTCCGCCACCGCACACACATGTTGTTAAATAGCAGCTCCCAGCATTTCTTACAGATACTTGAGCTAGCTCAGTTCAAGAACACCACAATTTACCACCACAAATGAGGGCACCACAATTCAAGAAGGCTATTGAGAAGCTGGAACGGGTCCAGAGGAGGGCAATCAAAATGGTGGGAGGTCTGGAAGACATGGCCTATGAGGAGCAACTTAGGGAGCTAAGGGTGCTTAGGCTGGGAAGAGAAGATGAAGAGGTGAATATTGGAAGGAATGTTATATTGAGGATGGAGCAAGCTTGTTTTCTGCTGCTCCAGGGATTAGGACATGAAGCAATGGACTCAAACTACAGGAAAAGAGATTCCACCTAAACGTTAGGAAGAACTTGTAGATGGTAAGAGCTGTTCAACGTTGGAATATGCTGCTGTCTGGGAGTGTGGCTGAGTGTCCTTCTTTGGAGGTTTTTAAACAGAGGCTGGATGGCCAAGTGTTGGGAATGCTCTGGTGGTGTATTCCTGCAGGGCAGGGGGCTGGACTGGATGTCCCTTGTGGTCTCTTCCAACTCTATGATTCTATGATTCTAACATCTGGAGAGCCACACAATTCCCACTCCTGATGTTAGTGTTGCCTTACCATTTAGCAGTTGAGCCAATAGATCTACTCTAGCTGTGACGTGCAACTGGACTAGGCCTAAGTTGGCAATGTCCTGAATCCAATTTCTCATTTCCACTAGTCCCATTAAGGCAGGGTGGGCAAAGTGAGGCCTGCAGGGCACATGTGGCCCTTGGGACTGCAACATGTGGCCCCTGAAACCCCTTAGAAACCCCCCAAACCCCTCAGACCATCTGCCCCAAAATGTTAAACTTTTTTTTTTCTGGCTGATTTTTGGGCATTTTTTCTCTCTGCTTCTACCAAAGCAGAAGTCCTGTGATGCTCAGCCACTTGGAACCATGGATGTTGTCATGTTGTCAGTGTGAATTAAAAGTACACAATCCCCAGAACCACATCCTTTCTTAGGTCAGTAAATTGAGTACCCAGCTTGTGGGGGCAATTAGCTAACACACATTGGAAACTGTTTAATGCAGTATGTGTAAATAGCTCTTGCTTAAAACAATTTGTAAGCTGCTCTGATAGCCTTGTGGCTGAAGAGCGGGGTATAGATAATTAAATAATAAAAAAAAAGGTTGCACATGGATAACCAGATGCTGCATTGGAGCAGGGAGAAGGGTGGCCACGTTTGATTGCATCACCAGGAGAAAAAAAGAAAAAGCCACATTTGCATAACACACTCATTTATATGTATAGATGTAAATTTAGAAATAAGTGCTCTGATTTAAATAACAGCCTGTTACACCTTGCCACTGTGAGGAAGGCTGTGATCAGAAGATCTGTGTGCCTGCTTGTTCCGATTGCTCTCCAGGTGTGGCTAATTGTGGATGATGAGAAACATCAGGTTCTCCTTGCTCTACTTTGTTCAGTGTTTCACCGTTGGACTGTGCAGCCTTTTAAATGGGGGACTTTGTTGTTATTTGCCTTCATGCTTAGACATATGGTGACCCTTTGAATGAGAGACTTCCAAGACTTCAATGTTTAAATATTTGAAGGGATGTTATACTGAGGATGGAGCAAGCTTCTTTTCTCCTGTTCCAGAGACTAGGACATGGAGCAATGGACTCAAACTACTGGAAAAGAGATTCTACTTAAATATTAGGAAGAACTTCCTGACAGTAAGAGCTGTTGGAAGTGGAATCGGCTGCTGCCTGGGAGTGTGGTGGAGTCTCCTTCTTTGGAGGTTTTTAAGCAGAGCCTGGATGGCCATCTGTTGGGAATGCTTTGATTCCTGCATGTCAGGGGGCTGGACTAGATGGCCCTTGTAGTCCCTTCCAACTCTATGATTCTAGGACATACCGAAAGCAGAGAAAGAGACACACAGGTCTCAATCGGGTCCCCCTCCAAAGCCAAACCACTACAGGAGCTGGGCAGGATGGCACTTCCAAGGCCTGGTTTGGAAGAAGGTGCTCAGTGGTTTTCACTCAGTCTGCCTCTGTTAGAACATCTGTATCCACTTCACAGTGAATCTCATGATTACATAAACATCTGTTTCATCTCTTCTGGGCAGTACAGTAGTTGGGTCTAAAATTTCAGCTTTACGCTTTTGGCAAGTCAGAAGCCACAACAGAATATCACCTAAATCACTGCACTATGGAATTATGCTGTGTTTGTATTATGGAAGCCTTGCACTGAATGGCAGTGTTGTGCAACTGAACCAAGGCACCCAATGGACCACCACATGCACAACCAAAATGTACACCTTCCTTTTTGCACAAAGCATAACGTGCATCCAGGGACAGTGCATATCTGTCTGCAATATACATGCACATTCATGTGCAATGTTCATATACATTTGCAGTGTTACCACACATACAATTCTGCTTCCACAGCTTTGAACTAAATGCTGGTAGGCTACACTGGACAAAAATGTCCAACCCCTTCTGTAAGGGAACTGATACAGTTGTAAGACACCAATGAGACTCTGTCTGGAGCGTCCTCTTCTTTGCTTTTTGGGAATGGCCTCCAGTCCAGCTGCCTGGGTCAAGCTGACTCACAGGGTGGAAATGAAGACCTAATTGCTGTTGAATTGCTCCAAAGCCATTGTTGCTGAATTTCTCTTGTGTTGCTCCTTTGCCTCCTGCCAATCCAGCCACAGCTGTGAAGGCAGGCTGAGGGAGAATGGCTGCATTGGAGTCCGGTTGCTAATCGATTTGTTGATTGTGCTTGCCAGTTGGGATTTTATAGTCTGATTCATTTCAAGCATTTAGGAAAGGCCACAATCACTGAAACCCCTTGAAAACCAAAACATCCTAACCAGACATGGATATCTATCTGGCAATGGCTGGTTGGTACGCACAGCCCCTGAGATTTTTTTGGAGGATTTTAAAGCCATTTTTGGCCTTGGTGCAGTCCACGGTAGGTGATGGAATGAAAACTGGGGCCCCAGCCTGACCAAAGTGGCTCACCCATGACTTCACTCACACAGACACATAGACTTACTCCCAACTCACCATGCCCAACAACCATGCTCACTCTGCCCTCTGACCCCACCTCCTTCCAGGTTAGACCAGTGGTGGGTAGTGGATTCCCTCTCAATGAGGTGGTGAATCAAAGGATATATCCATGGTATGGAACCCTATTTCTAAGTCGATTCAGCACCTTGGACAACTCCTTTACAGCTCTGACTAAAACCCAAAGTGGAGTCACTGTGGCAATGACACAGAACCCACTAGTGGCCACTGTCCCAGAGAATGATTTTCTATGTATGTGGCTATTCTTCATTCTCCCCCTGCTCCTTTTACTACATAACTGGAGCAATAGCATATCTTCCAACTCTACTGATCAGAAAGGGACAGATTAATCCTCTGTTATCTCAGTTTTTCACTTACTTTTAAAATGTCCCAGTTTCTCTCTCTTCCTTCCACTTTCCTCCTTTGTCCTCAGCTTACTTCAACTGCTGTAAACTGTGTTCTGAGTCCAAAAGTCTCAGTTTGCAGTCAGTTAATTCAGCAAAGGGGAGAGGAGAGGAGGGGTCAGAATCTTACCCTTCCCAGTAGGCTCAGGAAAAAGGAAACTGCTGCAGCCACTCCTATGTGTTCTCCCCCATTAATAACTTTTGCCATCTTGACCACACTCTGATGTTACTTGGCCATGTGTTGTCCCAATTTCCATCTCTCAAATGTTGGAGGATATGCAATACATGTTGAATATCTGTCACCTGGAGTTCTGAAATCCAAAATACTCCAAAATCCAAAATTGTCCACACGGGTGTCTGAGATAGTGACACCTTTGCTTTCTGATGGCTTGGTGTACACAAACTTTGTTTCATGCACAAAATTATTTTAAAATATTGTGTATAAAATTGCCTTCAGTCTATGGGTATAAGGTGTATATTAGACATAAATGAATTTCCTGTTTAGAATAAATGAATTTCCTGTTTAGACTTGGGTCCCATATCCAAGTTCTCTCATTATGTATATGCAAGTATTTCAAAATTTGAAAAAATCTGAAATACTGAACACTTCTTGGGCCCAAGCATTTTGGATAAGGGAGACTCAATCTGTAGTCAGAACTTGAGAGTCAACCGTCAGCATCAGCACTTTGAGTTCAATGGGGCTTACACACAAGTAAGTGAGTGTAGGACTGCCTGCTTAGTAGAACTTGGGAAAGTTAGCTTTGAGAGCTACAGTGGCTGTCTTGGCTGGGTAATGCTGGGGGCTGTAGTTCTAAAATTAAACTGCCTTTCCCAAGCAGTGATCCTGAGGCACAACTTCCTTCTTCCATTGATTTTGAGTAGGCTTCAGCACGAGTAAATCCAGCTGGATCAGGACCACCAAGAGGCCCTTACAAGTCCAATTCAGTCGATGGGACATTGATGGGACGTCTGGAAGCCATGCCCTCTGAGGAGCAGCTTAGGCAGTTGGGCATGTTTAGCCTGGAGAAGAGAAGGTTGAGAGGGGACATGATAGCCATGTTTAAATATTTGAAGGGGTGTCATACTGAGGATGGAGCAAGCATGTTTTCTGCTGCTCCAGAGACTAGGACATGGAGCAATGGACTCAAACTACAGGAAAAGAGATTCCACCTAAACATTAGGAAAAACTTCCTGATGGTAAGAGCTCTTCAGCAATGGAATGCGCTGCCTGGGAGTGTGGTGGAGTCTCCTTCTTTGGAGGTTTTTGAACAGAGGCTGGGTGGCCATCTGTCACAAGTGCTTTGATTGTTTATTCCTGCATGTCATGGGGTTGGACTAGATGGTCCTTGTGGTCTCTTCCAACTCTATGTTTCTGTGATTTGTGCCTCAGGACCAGCAACTGGCATTGCTTTAAAGTGAGGGCTGAGTTGCCCCACAGTGAGAGAGACACGTGGTGAAATGGCCGCAGGACCTCAGCTGTCACTCTTAACAGCTGAACTGATTATAGGCATGATGTAATTAATCATTATCGGAATGATTTGTGGGTGGAATCATTCCTATTGGCTCTTGGCCCATAAGGCCTTTGAAGATTGAGTAAACAGAAATGCAGGGAGATTTTTAAGTGCCTTACAGAAGTTTGGCTATGATCCAGGTCAGAGGAATAAAGACAGGGCTGAAGGAGCAACCCAGCACCTTCCATGAAGGCTGTGAAGCCCTGCAGACATTCTGGAAAGGGGAGATGGCCGCTGTATCCAGTGCAGAAGGAGAAATGACACAGCCCACCCCAAGCTGTTCCCCTTAGAGCGTCTCCTTGAAGTTTGGGGGCATTATAGCTCAAAAAGGAAGACTGCGAGAAGAGGGATCTGTTCACATGTGTATGCCGGTACTAAATGTAGAGAGCACTCCAGATTAAATTAAATAAAGTATTTTATTTGAACTAACACAAGAGAGAAACTATCATACAAGAACTTACAGGAGATTTTCAGACCTGCCAAAATGCCGGTTTGCCGCGCGAGCAGCGTTCCGAGACTGCTGCGCGGCAAGGGTCTACTTCGGATGACGCTGTGCCTCTTGCGAAACCGTCCGTGTCACTTCCGTGAAGCTTCGGACGACTCAGCGCCATATTTCAATCTCGGGCAACCTCGTGATTGAAATATGGCGCTGAGCCGTCTGAAGCTTCACGGAAGTGACACGGACGGTTTCGCGAGAGGCACAGCGTCATCCGAAGTAGACCCTTGCCGCGCAGCAGTCTCGGGAGGCTGCTCGCGCGGCAAACCGGCATTTTGGCAGGTCTGAAAATCTCCTCAGGCAGCACCCGAGGGTGGCACAAGGGAGTCTGGTTCATTAAGATAGAGACACACAGAATGGTGGATCTGGTCTGTGGCACACATGTGGTTAGGGGCAGAGCTAGGATATTTATACCCTATTTCAGCGGTTCTTAACCTGGGGTCTGGGGACTCCCAGGGATCCTTGATGTCCTCACAGGGGGTCCGCAAAGGCTTGAAAGTTGCTTTACTCACCTCCTCCCTGTAGTGGAATGGCCATGTGACAGGAGCTAAGGCAAAGGCTGGCTTGGCCTGCACATTGCCATTCAATCCACTCCAGCCACAAACGTGCAGGAAGAAGTAGGAGCAAAGTCTTCCCTCCCACTTCAGTGCCTCTGAGGGAAGGTTTAATGAATGGTGCACTTGTATTGTTGTTGTTGTTGCTGCTGCTGCTGCTCTTGTTGTTCTAAATCTTGAGTTAACTCTTGGGGGCCCACAGCAACAGAAGATATTTAAAGGGGGTCCCTGGTAAAGAAAAGGTTAAGAACCACTGCCCTATTTCATACTCTGAAGGGGTGCATTAGTTATGACAATCACGGCATGGACAAAAGGGTCTGGAATGGACTGGTTGCCTTAGCTTGGAGTAACAAAACATTGATGGGATCTACAACAACCTCTTGATGTTTGGACAGGTAGGGTATATAGGAAAGATTTCCATTGGGTATGGGTTGAGAGAAGGTAACTGATTGCATGCTTGAAAGGAGTAACATAGATCCATTAATGGCACGGTTTTCAGCATAATCTTGTCTGGGTTTTCCCACTCAAGGAGCCCTGGTGGCACAGTGGTTAAATGCCAGTATTGCAGCCACAACATTGTGAGTTTGATCCCACAGGGCTCCAGATTGACTCAGCCTTCCATCTCTCCATTGGTTGGTAAAATGAGTACCTGGTTTGTTGGGGGCAATTAGCTAACACATTGTAAAACCACTTAGGGAGTGCTTTCGCACTGATAAGCAGTAAAATAATGGAAGTGTTATTGCTATTGTTGTTATGATTCTGGGCACGTCTCAGGTCACTGTGATCTCGACTGTCCTTTCGTCAGCTTGACCCCAAAATATCCCTGGTAACTGCGATACTGAAAGGTGTCCAATATGTGCAGTTATGAGACCTCTTGGGAGGGGTAGCAGGGTATGGTAACACAGCCCAAATTACGTTTCACAGTTGTCGCCAGGCTTTCCTGTCCTGTTTCCATATCCTCTGACATTTCCCAGATGAAAACTGGGACACAGGTGGCCAAGCAACATTGGAGTGTGATCAAGCTGGCCAAAGTTATTCATGAAGAAGCTAGGAGAGGCTGCAGCACTTTGCTTTTGCCTGAGCCAATTGGGAAGGGCAAGACTCTCTCTTCTTCTCCTCTCTCCCCTGCCGCATTAACCGAGTGCAAATTGAGTACTTTTGCACTTTGAATTCCGTTTGTAGCAACTGGAACTGGGATGCATTAAAAGCTAGTGAAAAAAATTGGGATGACAGAGGATTAATCAGGGCTGTCCCTGCCAAATCAGGACAGCTGGAAAGTATGTTTGTTGGCTTCCCAGAAGACTCTGGTCAGCCATTAAGGGCAGTAGGATGCTGGACTAGAGGTTTAGCTATGCTGCACCATCAATAGCAGTTTGAGTAACTGCCATGGCTCCATCTTACCACTCGTAGTTCAGTGGCATGGTGAGAATCCTCTGCCAGAGAGCTTAATTCATGCTGCAATGCTTCATTCATCGAATGCTGTCGTTCAAGGGAGGGCATTAGAGAATTCAAAGCAGGTCCCCAAACCACAAATCCCAGGATTCCACAGGATCGAGCCACAGCAGTTAAAGTAGGATCAAACTGCTATAAATGGTGCAATGTGGATACATTCTAGATAGACATTTAGTTTGATCCAGGAAGGTTCAGATGAAATTCTGGGATTACACTTGGGGAAGAAGTGTGGACTTCAGCTCTCTGAGTGTATTTTTAAAAAAGAAAAAAAAGAATCATAGAATTGCAGAGTTGGAAGAGACCACGAGGGCCATCCAGTCCAACCCCCTGCCACGCAGGAAATCACGATCAAAGCATCCCCGACAGATGGGCATCCAGCCTCTGTCACAGGAACGAGGCTACGTGCGAAAGGGATCTAGGAGTCCTAGTAGACCACAAGTTGAACATGAGTCAACAGTGTGATGCGGCAGCTAAAAAGGCCAATGCGATTTTGGGCTGTATCAATAGAAGTATAGTATCTAGATTAAGGGAAGTAATAGTGCCGCTCTATTCTGCCTTGGTCAGACCTCACCTAGAATACTGTGTCCAGTTCTGGGCACCCCAATTCAAAAAGGATATTGACAAATTGGAGCATGTCCAGAGAAGGGCAACTAAAATGGTGAAAGGTCTGGAAACCATGCCTTATGAGGAGAGACTTATGGAGCTGGGTATGTTTAGCCTGGAAAAAAGACGGTTAAGAGGCGCTATGATAGCCCTGTTTAAGTATTTGAAGGGGTGTCACATTGAGGATGGAGCAGGCTTGTTTTCTGCTGCTCCAGAGACTGGAACATGGAGCAATGGATGCAAGCTCCAGGAACAGAGATTCCACCTCAACATGAGGAGGAACTTTTTGACAGTCAGAGCTGTTTGGCAGTGGAACGCACTCCCTCGGAGTGTGGTGGGGTCTCCTTCCTTGGGGGTCTTTAAACAGAGGCTGGATTGCCATCTGTTGGGAATGCTTTAATCGTGATTTCCTGCATGGCAGCGGGTTGGACTGGATGGTCCTCGTGGTCTCTTCCAACTCTACAATTCTATGATTCTATGATTCTAACTTTCTTAGTCTGCTGCAAATCATCACTTTTTAATACTATTATCATTACTGTGCTATTACCTCTCTGTGTGTGTGTGTGTGTGTTAAAAACGTATTGTAAGTTACATTGAATCAATTGCTTCGACTTGGGGTAGGAATCAGGCAGCCCGCCAGATAATGTTGGACTACAGCTTCCAGCATACCTTACCATTAGCTATGGTGGCTAAGGATGATGGAAACTGCAGTCCAACATTTAAACGGGCCAGATGTTTCCACCCTTGCCTTGATAACAGAGGTCAGAGAAATGAATAAACCCAATTTAAAATATGAAAAGAAAGCCAGCCCCTGCCAGCCCCAAACCACAAAGGCCTGCTTGAAAGCATCTCTCTTCTCCTTTCCTAAAAGGAGTGTACAAAATTGTGTACAAAACCTCACCTCTTGAAAATGTTTTTTTTAAAAATGAAAGATTGCCCTTTGATTTTTCTCCTGAATTTGGGAAAGTTGCTCTTTGACTTCAACTGCCAGAATCCTGTAGCTAGCATGGCCATGTTGGATGAGGACTCCTGGGAGGTGTAGCTTTAAAAAAAGGAATCATAGAATCATAGAATTGCAGAGTTGGAAGAGACCACGAGGGCCATCCAGTCCAACCCCCCTGCCACGCAGGAAATCTTGATCAAAGCATCCCCGACAGATGGCCATCCAGCCTCTGTTTAAAGACCTCCAAGGAAGGAGACCCCACCACACTCCGAGGGAGTGTGTTCCACTGCCGAACAGCTCTTACTGTCAAAAAGTTCCTCCTCATGTTCCTGAATGACTAGCATCCTGTTGGGAAGTTACAATGTCATAAGCTAGACTTAGGACCGTGTCCCTTTCCTATTCACATTTATAATCGTGGCATCATTGTCGTGACCACAAATGTCCCCTAAAACTCACCTTAAAAAGCAGCTAGCCATATCAAGAGAAAGAGTTCCATGGGCCAGATGGCTCATTCTTCAGCACCCGGCTCATCAGTGCCACAGAACTTTCTCTTGGTATGGATTTTAAAGTAGGGGGTCAGATCATGAGATGGACTGTAGCTATGGCCTTGTTTACACAGGCCAAATGAAATCGCCTCCCCCCATTCCCATGCCCAGTAGTCCAAATGATGCAGGGTTTTTGAACACAATCCTAGTCCGAACTATCCAGACAACATCCAGGCAGTTTCGATGAAAATTCAGGGCAAATACTGGACCCCTTAAAATGGAGCAGACACATAGTTAAAAACTCACTGTTTCCCGTGGTTTTTCCAGAGGAAACTGTGAATTCTGTTACCATAACAGGTGTATGTGTCTGCACACATGGCCTGCGCAGTGCCCAATGCAGCCATTTCCTGGCTGGGTCGTGCACATCAATCTGCTGAGGTCACCATGAAGTACCCAGCCACATGGCCACAGCTGGGCGCTTCATTCCTGACCTTGGAAGATGGGACCAGCACATGGAAGAGAAGCATTGGTCCAAGTGCAGGCTGCAGATGTGCGGACACCCCTCCATTGCTTCAACAGAAGGGCAGGTAATGGGAGGGAAGTGCCACAGGCCCAGGGCTGGAATACTCCATCCAGAATGTGGAGTATTCTGGCCAGTGCAGACAAGCGCTATATCATCGTAAATACAGCTCCCATGCAACATTTGCAAGGTAAGAGTTTCTTTCTCACACATCTTAGAGCTATCTATTTGTGAAACAGCTGCCAGCCACGGAGGCTGAAGGAGAAATGAGGTCTGGGCAGGCCAAGCTCTTTAATCACACCATGCTCCAAGTGGCACGGCAAATATTGAATTCTTCCACGCAAGGAGGCTGGTTTCTTTCTTTTGATTCCTTTTCTGCAATGTACTTCTGTCTACCTGTACAGCAGTCAAAGAACCACAGATGGTCTGGAAATTATTCATGGTAAAGCAAGGTCTGAAATGATCTCCCCCCACCCTACCACCACCGATTTGCTATCAAATCCTCAAGGGAAACCAGGCAGCTCTTTCAATCAGGTATGGCAACCCATTGGGACATAATATTCTTCCCCAATCCTTTTTTCTCCTACATGTTCAGTACTGGAGGAGCGACCGGAGGTAAGGTTCCCAGATATCCATTATTATAAGATGTATCCTTTATTTGAGGGTCAAAAAACTTGTCCCTTAGGGGGATGGCAGGTCCCCTTTATTGTAAGGGATGCATTTATTTGAGGGCCAGAAAAGTTGTCCCTTTTAGGACTGCCATGTGCCCCTTATTATAAGAGATGTCACCTATTTAAGAGCTGGAAAACTTTTCTTTCCATCTAGATGGCTCAAGGTGCCAAGAAAGGCCATCTTTTTGGGTGCGGGCCTTCATAAAACCAGACATCTGTGCATCGTATAATTTATGGACAGTATGTTAATTTTATAGAGAAATACATGGCTAAGTGAATGGAAATCAGCACTATCATTTGGTATTTTGGTAGAACACAAACTTGTTAGTAGCCTCTTCCTGACTATCAACCCTGCATGTCATGAATTTCAGGCTGCCGCCACACTGCAGAAATAATGCTGTTTGACACCACTTTAACAATCATGGCTCCATCCTATGGAATCCTGGGATTTGTAGTTTGTTGTGGCACCAGAGTCCTCTGACAGAGAAGACAAACTATCTCACAAAACTACAAATCTGAGAGTTCCATAGCATTGAGCCATGGCAGTTAAAGCAGTGTCAAACTGGATTATTTCTGCAATGTGACAGCAGCCCTGGCTGTCCCTTATTGCTGTTTCGAAAACCTGGCAAACTTAATGGGTGGGGGACTTGTCAGGTCCCCAGGCAGCTGTAAACATGCAGCGGGTGCCCTGTGTTCAGCCAGGTGGAGCAATCTGTCATAAAAGCCTCTCTGTTTCACTTCTTGAATGTGGTTTATCACATAGTGGCTGCTCAGAGTAAGAGATAGAACCAGGATTCCAGTTAGTAAACTGTATCTAAAGGAGAGGTGGGAATCATGTGACCCATGGGCCCTCTGGGGGTGTCCAAGGTAGATTTTGGGCACCCACTGCTCTGGCACCTCTCCTCCACAAAAGAGTCTGGCTCCTCTCAGTCATTTTTTGGCTGGAAAGTATTTTGTTAAAACAGCTCACAAGCCTTTTGTGGCACTACTTTATGGAGCACCCCACATCAATCCTCCCTGCAGAACAGCCTAGAGGCAACATGAACAGATACATTATCACTTCCAGTTGCCCAAAATGGCAACCATGAGCCTGTGGCAATGATCTGCAGTCCTTTGAAGCTCAAAAAGAACCAAAATTGGTAGGACAACATTCTGAAGCATGCCCATCTTTGGGCTTCAGGAATTATTTCGGTGACTGGTATAGGGTGGAAACAAAGAACCCAGACTTTAGAAAAGTCACTTTCAGACACTGCACTAATGATCATGGTGGTTGGGGGATTCATCGAATCATAAATTTGGAAAAGACCATAAGGGCCATGTAGTCCAACCCCCTTCAGGAATACACAATCAAAGCATTCCCAACAGATGACCATCCAGCTTCTGGGAGTTGTAGTCCAAAAATAACTTTTCAAAGCTCTGGGAACAAAATGGGCTTCTTTGTTTGAAAAAGAAGCTGAAGGAAGGGATGGGAATGGGGTGAAAAATGGAGGCTAGGCCAATTCTACCCTTAGGTAGAATAAGGTGGCTGCCTCAGGCAGCACATGTTGGACAACCTCCCCTGTTACCCAATCTGTCCAGCACTCCAGGTTTTCAGGAGAGATTCTTTTCTGGTCCCACCTGGCAAATCTCCGGTTTTCCCAGCTGGTTTCCCATCCAAATATTAACCAGGTCTGCCCCTGCTTAACAGAACAAAGCAAACTTGGCTTTGTTCAGGGTGATGTGGTGGTAAAAACAAGAAGCATCCCTGTGCTCGAGGCTGAATTATGGTGTGTGGGGCCCATGGGTGACCTATTCTGGGAATGGTGGTGTGGAAATCAATTAATGACATAAATAAAACATAGCGCAAAATAGACAACAGCACCCATGTGTGAAGCCATTTGCATTGAGCGTAATTACCTGATCCTCTGCAGTTGGATCAGGTAATTACTTGAGTGTCACACTGACCTCCAAGAAACATTGGGGAGAGCTAGGAAGTAAAATGGGGAAGAGGAGGAAGCAATGTACATCTTTTCCTTCACGGTGAACCAATCACAGGTTTTTCTCAGCCAAATGTATTCCAAGGAGCTTTGCCTTTGCTTTCCCTTGAGGCTGAGAGAGTGTGATTGAGTGGGGATTTTCCATGGCTGAGTGGGGATTTGTACCTTGGTCTCCCAGAGCGCTAGTCCAACACTCAAACCACTACACCTGGTGGGCTCTGCCTACAAACGGATATAGACTTATGGTGAATCACTCTTAGGGTTTCCTTAGCTGGATTTATTCCGAGGAGGTTTGCCTTTGCCTTCCTCTGAGGCTGAGAGAGTGTGACTTCCCCAAGGCCACCCTGGGGGGCTGAGTGGGGATTTGAACCCTGGTCTCCAGAGTTATAGTCCAATGTTCAAACCACTACACCAAGTTGGCTCTCTCTTCCCTTCAGTCCTGCCCCCATAGCCTGCGGGGTGGGTGTTGCACCAATGGGACCATGTCTGCTCTGGCTCTGCGCCTCCCTCAAGCCCAGTATTGCCAGGCAGAGTATCTGACTGGCAGAGGCCCTCTCCAGAGTTCAAGGCAGGATTCTTTTCTAAGCCCTCCCTGGAAATTCCCAGTGATCTCTCATCCAGTACTCAAGCAAGCCTGGTCCTACTTAGTATCTACAACCAGACAAGATCAGGAGTGCTCCAGGGGCTTGTCTACATGAGGCAATAAAATGTGGACTGGCGCACAGTAATGCAGCAGCTTTCATTTGTCTCCATGGGTTTTCCCCCCCAAGGTCGCAGGTATATGAAGCTACTCAGATTTGATGTTCAAATGGGCATGCCTACGAATCAAGATGGTGGGCACTAGTGAAATACTCACATTTTTATTGTCACTGTTTGTTGCTGCCAAACCGTTTAAAAAAAAAAAAAGCAAATCCAAGGTGTGCAAGTGTAACCTTCTGCTTAAATAAACAGGGGGGTAGAGGCTGTTTTGTTGCCCCGGTACACGATTGCTACAGTGAAAATCCAACATGGTGGTTCCGGGAGCTGCCTTGCAGGCAAGCTCCACCCCCTGTGCACTTCTGGCCAATCAGCTTTCCACTTCCACTCTTATCAGAAAAGCACGGAAAAGTGAATCAGTTGTCCCAATGAGTGGGAATGCACATTTCCATCACAGTTTTTAAAAAAACAAAAACTTAAGAAAAAGCAACGAAAGAGTATATGTCATTTTTGCCCCCCCCCCGCCTCCTTCCAAATGCAGCGAAATGATGCGGGGTCCCATTGGGACAAAAGGTATTCCCCCTCTAATTCTACCAGGAGTATTTTCACCCTTTAGACAAGCCCCAGTGTTAGGGTGACTTCTTCTTGCTCCTTGGTTCCTCCTTGAACATGTTCGGCTTTTTTAAAAAAATGATATGAAAAACCATCCCTCATTCTACTACATGGAGTGGGGGCAAAAAAGAGGTGAGCGTGTTCCTGTGCATGTGCAGAGCGCTCACCTCCCTTCCATTGCAGATCCAGGGCTCTCTGCTCCATCACTTTGTCCACTACCTCAGTCTGGCTCTCTCTTCCCTTCAGTCCTGCCCCCACAGCCTGGGGGGAGGGAAGGAGGGGGTTGCACTAATGGGACCAACCATGTCTGATCTGGTCCTGGATCACCAGCTCTGACTGGCAGCAGAAGATCTCCAGAGCTCAAGGCAGGGTTCTTTCCTAGCCCTCCCTGGAAATGCCTGGTGGTCTCTCATCCAATTCTAAACCAAGCCCGACCCTGCTTAGCTTCCAAAACCAGAGGAGATCGAGGAGCGCTCCAGGTGTTAGGAATTTGGGGGGGGTAGGATTTTTTTTAAAAAATGACATAAAGCCATTCTACTGAAACGTACACCTGACTGCAAAAGGCTTTAACAATAACGCAAAAAAAAAATTGTTTTCTTCTTTTCTTACTAATACAAAAATAAAATTATCTCTCCTAACACTAATACATTTTCCCTCTTAATCTAAACACACTATAACCACTCTTTTTTTCTTTTCCAATGAACATTATATTTACACCTTTATACTAAAATTAGAAGTTACACATTACAATTATACATATTTGAGGGGGGAAATTAATTTGGAAAATTAATAAAAATAATACAAAAATAATAATAAAATCTTTATTTAAAGATATCCCTTAAGTTATTGCTGGGGTTGTCTCATGAAACCACAGCCAAAATTTTGTCCAACGATGGCTTGGCAATTTCTCTTTTTCACTCAAAGGTGGAAAAAAAGGTGGGAAAGGTGACCTATTCTTACTCCTTGTTTCCTCTTTGAACATGTTTGGCTTTTTAAAAAGAATGATGTGAAAAACCACCAATACTTGTCGTCCCCCCCCCTTCAACCTACTGCAGGGCTGGAGAAGCGAGCGTGCCCCTGTGCATGTACAGAGCGCTCGCCTCCTTTCCATTGAAGATGCAAGGCTAGCCCTCTCTCTTCCCACCCCATCCCAGGGGGAGGAGGTTCAGAGCGCAGAGACCCACACATCCCTCCCTCTCTCCCTCCCTCCTTCCTTCCTTCCTTGCGGGGGTGGCGGTTGAATTTTTGGCTGGGGAAAGGGGAGCCCTCCTCCGCAGCCCGTCCCGCCTAGCCGATGCCAGCTCTCCGGGCGGAGACCGGAGAAGGAGGAGGAGGAGGTCTCCTAGTGCGGACACGCCCTCTAGTGTCGCTTTAAAAGCGCTGCAAGCGGCAGATTCCGACTGCCTGCCGCGGCATCCAGGCGCGCTTTCGGCGGCTGGGCAGAGCTCGGGGTGCAAGGAGGCGATGGGTCGGAGGGTTTCGAGCCCCACCGCCGCCTCTTTTCCCCGCCAGTTTGTCTAAGGATTGACCGAGGGATGGACTGGAGCCCAAACTGAGCGCGATCCTTAACCCTCTGGATCCCTCTGCGCGATCCTTAACTTCTGGATCTCTTCTCTGCGCAATCTTTAACCCCCTGGAGCTCTCCTCTGCGCGATCCTTAATTCTTTGGAGCTCTCCTGTACGCGATCCTTAACCCTCTGGATCCCTCTGCGCGATCCTTAACTTCTGGATCTCTTCTCTGTGCAATCTTTAACCCCCTGGAGCTCTCCTCTGCGCTATCCTTAACTCTTTGGCGCTCTCCTGTACGCGATCCTTAACCCTCTGGATCTCACTGCGCGTTCCGACAAGACTTGCTGCTACTGCGCGCTTCGTCTTCCTGGTGCGCGGCCAGTCCTTCTTCTCCGGAAGCCGGGAAAATTGACGTGCGAGGAGAGGCGCCGGCACTGGAGGATCGGGGCCCAGGGTGCGCAGCTTCTGCTTGGATGGACGGGACGGACGGCGGACAGGGTGGAAACAGAGAGAGGTGAGAGGGCAAAAAAATTAAGGAGGGGTGCTCTGGATTCCTCCATCTCTGCCTTCCTCCACCTCCTGTATCCTAAATTTATTGGGAGCTACATGGCTGCGGGTGTTTTATGGAGAAGAAAACGAAAGAGGCAGCTTTGGGTGAAGGTGAAACTGGCGAAGCGTCCTGTGATGCCTGAAAGACGATCCATTGGTTGGTCTTTAAGATCTCACAGAACTCTTGGTCGTTTTTGCTGCAAGGTACAATGCAGTTTAGTACACTTAGGGGCACTTTACTGTTTCACACACACACACACACACATTCCAGCGCTCAGAGTTGGGGGAGTTACTTTTTTTCCAAGTAAGTCCTTTTGGTTCCTTCCCGCATCATTTGGAGGGAGGGTGTTGTTTCATTGCAGTGTTGCAGAGTCACTCTTCCCTTCTCCCTTCTGACTTTCCTCTTGCTATTACTTTTTTGAGAGAGAGGGGGGGGGGACTTGGAGTTCATCAGAGAATGGCCAAAGATGCAAAAATAAATTGTGTCAAAATACAGCTAAAATGCCCATAAGAAAGGAGGCGGCTGGGGGCTCCAATCTCAGCGCAGTGATGAATTCACTCTGGTTTTTAGTCTGAAGTTTAAAGGAGCCATGGAAGGTGCAGGACCTGTTTTTCGAGTAGGGTTTGACCCCTCATTTAAAGATCTGATTAAACCTCAGGGTGGATTCACACACACCCAGACTGGCATCAGAGACCCCATCCACAGCTGTCGAAACAGTAATTTTCAAAAGTAACTAGACGCCTAGAAACTTTGTACCAATAAAGTAAGCTCCTTCTTTCTTGCTAGGTTACATTACTTTGGAAATGTAGCTTCATCTCAGCATCCTAGTCTTCCTGAAAAGTAACTATATATAGGTAACTGTTTTCTGATGACTTCGGCCAGCACTCTGCTGGACTGACCATGGCTGTTGAAAAACAGATTTCCAGAGTACAAAAAGTGGAATGTACTGCCTCGGAGTGTGGTGGAGTTTTCCTTCTTTGGGGTTGTTTAAAATGGCCATCTGTCAAGAATGCTTTGATTGTGTATTCCTGATAGCCAGGGGGTTGGACTAGATGGCCCTTGTGGTCTCTTCCAATGCCAGGATTCTATGATTCTATGAAATAGGCCACTCAGCTTGTGTGGATGATGGGAAATAGCATAGCCAGACAAATAGAGCTGGAGAGGAAGGGAGAGAGAGACACAATGAATACAGTAGTTAAGTACCAAAGTGATGAGTAGACCAACTATTGCAAGACAGATGGACAGCCAAGAAAAAAAAAAAGGGATAAATCCATGTTAGATGCCCAGAAGACAGAGAGACAGGCTGATAAAATATATTAACAATGGCGTCATGGGGGCGGGGGGGGGGGATGCGGACCGCACAGGGTGACACTATCAGAGTGGGTGACATGAAAATGACCGCCTATAAAATATTTCTGCAGTGTTTCAGTAGAAATTTATTATTTTTCATAAAAATAACCCAGACATGGTGTCCAGCCAGACAAGTCTTCCTCCTTGTTCCTGTCCTGCATGCGGGTTTTCGGTGACCCTCAAAGTCATGCGCAGATTCCATAAACTACCAGGAAATGTTTCCAGAACCTCCTCTTGATGCTTCGTAATCCGGCATGTTTTCAAGTTGCGCACAGTGTTGTTTCAGGAACGCCTGCCATGATCTCTCTCTCTCTGGCTTTTCTTCACAAACGAAGATTCAGGAAGGACTCATCCCGCGCTTTCTGCAAGCGCGCTGATGACTAAAAAGGCCAATCCGAGATAAACAAGTCCGGTTGCAAAAAGCACAGCAGAAGGTCTCCTTGGGTGATGTTTTTGGGTTGTAAACGCCTGCCATGATACGAGGAGCAAAATAGAAATGTGGAACTAGGGTCTTGAAACTTGGTCCTTTCATTTTCACTCTCTAGATTTAGTGTATAAAAGATATGCCCTCAGTCGGATGGTCTGGTGTGGGAGGACCTCCGTGGGGGTGGCACCATGAGTTACCGCACTGGATGACACCAACCCTAGTGACGCCACTGGATACTGAGAAAGTGGGTGAGTGTCACAGAAAAATGGAGACAGGCAGCTGGGGCAAGGTGCAAGGAAGAGCTCAGAGAGAGCGTGTCCACTGCCTTTCAGATCCAGGAACATAGAGAGTTGCAAGGAAATCCCCAAAGCCCATCTAGTCCAACCCCTTGCCAGTGCGGGACTTCACTGCTAAAGCACCCCGAGAGGTGGCCATGCTGCCTCTGTTTAAAGCACCCCAATGAAATAAAGTCTGCCATCTTCTGAGGAAGTCTGTTCCACTGTCAACCAGCTCCTGTCTTTGGGATTCCCCCCACCCCTGCAATCTTTAATCAGAATCTTATTTCTTGCCATTTGAATCCATTGATTCCTGTTCTCGGTGGGTGGGGGCAACAACCCTTGCTCCATCTTCCACTTGACAGCCCTTCCGATGGCTACTTGGTGACTGTCTCAGAATTCTAGAGCTTTAAAAAAAACTTTAAATTACAACTCCTGGCTCTTCATAGTTCAGGTGGTGGGCAGGTACTAGACAGGTGTCCATTGAAAGGCCACTGGCCAGTTTCCAGTTTCCACTGGCCGCTGGGGTTGTTGCAAAGAATGCTGGATTATGTAGTCCTCCCCCACCCCACCCCCATAGCAAGAGACTCTGGGGTGCAATGAATCTTGAGAACAAAGACTGGTGTACTCCAGAATGTTGCATTCACCCAGGCTAATTATGCTTTCACTCTCTGGGGATCCTGTAACAATTTCAAAAGCATTTCTGAAACCATGGATGTTCTAGTTTTTAAAAAACCAAGTACTGCACACCCATGCAAAACCAAACCATTGGAGATTAGATGCCTTAGATCCAAATGCAATAAATAAGCAAATAACATTCTTTCTCTTACTACTTGGTGGACGAGTTCTTTATTATCACCCTGACTTCTCTCTAACAAACTGGATGTGGTTCAGCTAGGCTGAGAAATGGTTATTGGCCATCATCATCATCATCATCACCACCACCATGTAAGCTTCATGGCTAACTGGGGTTTTGTACTCAGGTCTCCCAATTCTAGTACAGCTTATTCCCTGCTCTATCCCACCAGTCTTCTCCTGGCTTAGTTTTGTTTTGTAAAAGGCGAAAGATTTATATGATTTGAAGAGAAACCAGAGTTTCTAACATGGATTTGTTTGTCCCTTTGGTCTCTTGGCTTAGTTTTGTTTGGAAGTGATGGAGGACATCTTAGAAACTGAGGGTTGTATCCAGACTTAGTTCTGTGTAGAGAAAACCCATTGACATGAGTGGAGCTTAAATTAGATAGAGGACTAATTTGTCCCACTGATTTCATAGAAGCATAAAACTGTACAGCTGGAAGGGAACTCCAAGGGTAATTTAGTCTAACCCTCTGCCAGTGCAAGAAAGCAACAGCTAAAGCGTCCCTGATACACAACCACCCAGTCTCTGCTTTAAAACCTCCCAGGAAGGAAAGGAATCCACCACTTTTGAAAGGAGCCTGGCCTGCAAACAGCACTTACCCATGGGACTGCTCTACATGTGACTAACTATCATCCAAACCTCTCTCTGTGTGTGTGTGTGCGATGTGAGATTTGGGATGGACATTGCAAGCCGAAGCCACTTTTCACTTTGGTCAATGAGGCAGCAGTGGCAGTTGAACTGCTCAGACAGTTCCATGTCACTTCTGTGTGTGCGTGCGTGCGTGCGTGCGTGCATGGTTGTGGTGGCTGGTGGGCTTTCATGTCAGTGAGCTGTTGTATCCACTCTGGCTTTTGGTCTGAACTTTAAAGGTTCTCTCCAAAGTGCTGAACCTTTATTGAGGTTAGGCAAAAAGATCTTGTAGCACCTTTGAGACTAACTGAGAGAAAGAAGCTGTAGCGTGAGCTTGCTAGTCTACTTCCTCGGATGCTGTTCAGGGTAGGGTGCAGCCTCCTTTAAAACTGTGACTAAAACCCACAGATTCAACTCCCCTCCCACGGCCATCAGCTGCCCCGTTTGCCACAGCTGAGACACTGCAGTGCCACGAAAGACTGGGTGTGGGCAGTTCTTGAGTTGCAGCATTGCAAAGTGGTTTAAGGTGTGTGGTGGAGTCTCCTTCTTGGGAGTTTTTAACCAGAGTCTGGATGGCCATTTGTTGGGAAACCTTTGATTGCATATTCCTACATGGCAAAATGGGGTTGCAATGGATGGCTCTTGGGGTCTCTTCCAACTCTGTGATTCTATGAAGGTGGCCATGCATCTATCATCACTGGCGTACATATGTGTGAGTCAACATCACACATACTGGGCTTTGGTTGTGCCTGCTGATTCTGGTCACTCATTCTAGCCTGCATAACGGGGAGAACAGATGTGGGTTGTGCCATTGGAACACCTGGACTCCTCTTCTAAGTGTGAGGAGTGTCTGAGACCAGGAAGGGAAGACCCTTTTATTTGGAAGAAATCTCCCACTAGCCCTCTTATCTGGCTAATTGATAATCCACCTTTCTCTTCATTGAGAACTCAGTGCACTTTATGAAAAAATAAAATAACCAGATACAACAACAAAAACCCTGACAAAACAAAAGTTAGAAAGTATTAGTAGTATCATTGGCCTGAATCCAGTATCAGCTGTCTAGTTAAGTATAGTTAACTAAGTAACCTCTTCTGGCCTGACCCCTCCAAACCTGACAGAAACATCATTCACCCAAGCTCTGATCTCCGGCAGAATGGACCGCCTTTTCTCCATGCAGCTGATGCCCGGTAAAGTAGGTTGGGAGGTGGGGGAGTTACGATCATGGCAACAGTGTCACAATCAAGACTAAGGGCTTTATCACACCACCCTGTTGTTTCACAGCAATCACATTGTTTAAGCAAACAGTAACATACCAGTATAAAAACAATCACTTTCATACCTTCTCTCCAATAGCGCTATGGTGCCAGTGATGCACATTCCCACAATCAATCTTCTGCATTGCTTCGCTTGACCCCATCTTCCTACCTGTGTCTGCCCTACGTAGCACATGCATGTTGTTTAAGTTTTTCATTTTTTCAAATGCCACAATTGCACAAGTTTTGATACTTCTCACACAATGGAGGGTGATGCCATAATTGCATAGTTGCAGCATGCTGGTGACCCACCATGACAGCACACTTGCAAAATTACAGCAAAACAATTTAAAAAAAAAATAAAATAACACCCAGGGAATGAAATAAAAGCAATATGACTTCACCCTGCTTTGGGTGAAGCACCACATGTGGGAAATGTAACATTCTTCTGGTCCAATGGATGCAAGCTCCAGGAACAGAGATTCCACCTCAACATTAGGAGGAACTTTCTGACAGTAAGAGCTGTTCGGCAGTGGAACACACTCCCTTGGAGCCTGGTGGGGTCTCCTTCCTTGGAGGTCTTTAAACAGAGGCTGGATTGCCATCTGTCGGGGATGCTTTGATCAAGATTTCCTGCGTGGCAGGGGGTTGGACTGGATGGCCCTCGTGGTCTCTTCCAACTCTACAATTCTATGATTCTATGATTCTTGCACCCCTGCTTAGTAAGTTTAGGAAATTCCTTGCATGCTTAAGTTTCACTGCCGGAATATTGGACTGCAGTGGAATGAAACAATTGCACCAGAAACAATAGCTGAACAGCAGAAATATTGGAGCCATTAATGGGTTTTTCCCATCAAGAAAAGATGCGACCCAATAACAATGGAAATGCAATGCAACAAGGGGAGAGCCATGATGTTGTGTGATAAGGCAAGATTGAGCATGGAACTAAGCCAATGCAATCATGCAACAAACCTATTGTGTGATAAATTCCTAAGCAGGGAAAGTGAATATGGAACAGTTTGATCTAGATTTACTCATCTGTAACTGTTCCATAATCACAATCACTACTTCGTCACAATTTTGATACTATTGCCATGATCATAAATCCACTCCCCCTGCCCTAGAAAACCGTACTTTACCTGGCATCAGTTGCATGAGGAGAAGGTTCATTCTGCTAGTGGTAGGGTGGGTGATTGGGTTTAGGGGAGGTCAGGCCAGGAAAGGTTACTCAGTTAACTATATTTAACTTAGATGCTTACTGCATTCTGAAGAAAATTGGCAAGACAGCAGGAATGTTCTGTCTTCCCTGCTACCTTACTGCGTGATGTCGCCGCTCTTCTGGCATTCTTTCGTTCCAGTCCCATGGAGGACTGAGCTAAAACTGTGCATTTTTGCAAACTGATTTTTCTGGTTAGCAAAAAGACACGATTTTACATTGGTCTCTCATGGGACCGAGATGAAAAAATGACAACACATGCAGTAAGGCAACAGGAAAGACAGAATATTCCCGCTGTCTTGCCGCTTTTCTTTGGAGTGCAGTAAGCCCCTTAATAGCTGATACAGAATTCTGGCCATTAGTATCACCATCATCATATCATCATTTGCACCATCAATGTAAATGACACTTTGCAGAGTAAAACCATTTTTAAAATTTACTCTGCCAAAGGTGTCCTGTCTGTCTGTCTATCTGGGAAGGAGTAATTTAATTAATTTAATGTAGCTATTTATACCCCGCTCTTCAACCACAAGGCTATCAGAGCAGCTTACAAATTGTTTTAAGCAATAGCAATTTACACATCTACACTGCAAGAAGCAGCTTCCAATGTGTGTTAGCTAATTGCCCCCACAAGCCGGGTACTATAAAACTAGTACAATACATATTCAATGCAAACAGTAAAAACAACAACAACAACAATGTAATGCTATACAAAAACCCAAACATGTTATCAAAATGTGAAAGATTATGAAACTGAATTAAACTAAAATTCCAAAAGCTTTGGAAAACAAACAAACAAAAAAAATTAGTTGACATTTAATAAAACTATTTACAGTTGCCCCTCCGTATGCATGGATTTGGTATCTATGGATTTAAGTATTCACAGCTTGAAAATATTCTTTAAAAAATAATAATCCAAAAAGCAAACCTTGATTTTTGCCATCTTATATAAGGGACACCATTTTGCTATGCCATTGCATATAATGGGACTTGAGTATTCACGGATTTTGGTATCCAGGGGGGGTCCTGGAACCAAACCCCAGCGAATATGAAGGGATAACTGTATTAACTATATTAACTATTGTGTTAAAATAGCCATAATTTACAACAGTATAAAAATCATTGAAAACACATAGCAACAAAGGTAAATGTACAGCACATGCACACATTTTAAAAACGGAGTAGAACGCAGCAGGAACAGTGTAATATTTTGCCATCAGCACTGACTTCTGGTGTGAAGGTTTCCCCAGGAAATATGTCATGTAAAAGGAGGGAATCGGGTGTATCTATACTACACAATTATAGCAGATTGATCCCACTTTAACTGCCATGGCTCCATCATATGGAACCTTGGTTTTGTTTTGTTTTTTAGTTTGATGAGGCAGTAGAGCTCTCTGGCAGAGAATTCTAAGTTTGTTGTTGCTGTGTGCCTTCAAGTCCTTTCCGACTTATGGCCACCATAAGGTGAACGTATCGTGGGGTTTTCTTGGCAAGATTTGTTCAAGGAGAGGGGTTGCCTTTGCCATAGGACTTTTTCGGATGGGGTTTTGCAACGCTAGCAGCCTCGTCCCCATTGCAAGGCTGCTGCGCTGCAGGGCGTCCCTTTCGGCTGACGCTCTCCCCTGCCGATACTGTTGCGTAAGCGCTGGGACACTGCAGCGTTATATTCGGCGGTTTTCTAATCACGATCAACTTTTGTGATTAGAAAACCGCCGAATATAACGCTGCAGCGTCCCAGCAGTTACGCAACAGTATTGGCAGGGGAGAGCGTCATTTGAAAGGGACGCCCTGCAGCGCAGCAGCCTCGCAATGGGGACGAGGCTGCTAGCGTTGCAAAACCCTGTCCGAAAAAGTCCTTACTCTGAGGCTGAGAGAGTGTGATATATAATTAACTGAGTAACCTTTCCTGGCCTGACCTCCCCTAAACCTGATCACCCACCCTATCACTAGCAGAATGAACCAGTGGGTTTCCACAGTCCAGCAGGGATTCAAACCTGGGCATCTTGCTAAATAATAAAAACAAGGCAGGTTAAAACACATACAAAAATACCAGTTATATGTACATGCACACACACACTCACACACACACCTATATGTTACCCAGTGAGTTTCCATTGTTGTTGTATAATTTCCAGTTGTTTCCATCCTATGGCAACCCTAAGGTAAACCTGTCACAGGGTTTTCTTGGCAAGATTTGTTAAGAAGGGGCAGTTGCCTTTGCCCCCCTCTGAGGCTGAGAGAGTGTGACTTGCCCAAAGTCACCCAGTGGGTTTCCATGTCCAAGCGGTGATTCAAACCCTGGTCTTCAGTGTCATAGACCAACACTCAAACCACTATGCCATGTTAGATTCCATTCCTCTCCCTGGATTCTATAGGATGGAGCCATGGTAGTTAAAGTGACATTATAGCACTATAATTGTGTAATGCAAAATGGCCCTTGAAGGTACATAGCACTAGCAACAACAAATACAAGGAGTGTGAAAGCTGAATGGGGTATTTTGGCAATGGACCTGACAGACAAGAACAGTGAACAGGAGTACTCTAAGCTACAACATTTAGTCGCAAGCCCTGATGCTTGTTGTGTGAGTGGTGAAAGGTGTGTGTTTGGGTGTATGCCCTGATGCAATTCTAATCATGCCTTAAACAAGTATTTATAATTGGCAGGTTGCACCAAAATGAAGCAGGAATAAAGGGCAGCATCCAAATGCATGTCCCACTGAAGGCAATGCAGCGTGCATGACGAATGGGCATTATCAGCAAAAGCAAAAGGCTGATACAAACGTAGAGATTTCACCTAACTTTATAGCAGTAGTGCTCAGATTCACTTTCCAATTCACTCTGGGAATTTGGCTGCTGTTCCTGAGTCCATAAAGGGAAGTTTTATACATCCAGTTCTCTTTCGTTATGTCAGAAGGGAAAAATATCAGTTTGAAGGTGTGGCAAAAGTAATGGATACAGCCCAAGCTGAAGGTAGAGAACAAAGCTGTTTAATGGTCCACCTAGGAAGCGCTTCTTTCAAGGAACTAGACAAGATCCTGAAGTGTCAAGATAGAATCTATCTATATATATATATATATATATATATATTGCTCTTAGGTATGTTGCCTTTCCCAGTGTGCTGATTGGCTGCTCGGGAAACACACCCAACCAATCACCACCCATATGCAAATTCCCTCTCCACCTCACAATCCACTCCTGTCACTCAGTCTATAGCCCAGATCCCTGCTTAACAATCTGTGGCCCAGATTGGGACCCAGGCAGTCAACTGGTGGCAGCAGCAATGGGTCACCTGCGACATGACCCAGGCAGTCAACTGGTAGTAGCAGCGGCAGCAGGGCAACAGAGCGACTCACCCACAGCAATTCTGGGGAAAGTGTGGAATGCTGAAAAGGGGGAGGAGGAATTTAAAAATCCACCGGCCTACCTTACAGGGTTGCCATGATGTCTACCAGGCATTTGGGGGGGAGTTTTTTTAATGGTGTATGTTACGCTGGGAACAACTATTAATATAAAAAAATAAATGTTAATTTCCTACCTGCCTCTCCCCAAGGCTCGAGGTGGGATACAGCATAAATTAAAATACAATGTATGACATGAAATCATTTAAAACACTGATAAAAACACATAGGATTAAAACAAACATTAAAATCGTCATTAGACTTAAAATACCAATTTAAAATTCATATATTAAAATCAACTGGTGGAAGAGATAGGTCTTTAGTGCTGTTTTAAATTCCAACAGCATGTTTAGCTGTCAAATCTCTTCCAGCAGGCCATTCCACAGTCTGGGGAGCAGCCAACGAAACAGTCCTCTGGGTGACAGTTGCCAGTCTAGTCCTGGCTGGTTGAAGTAAATGTCCACCAGAGGACCTGAGTGTTAGTGTTGAATACTAAAGTTAGGATTGTCCATGCCATGGTGTTTCCCATTTCTATGTCTGGTTGTGAACGCTGGACCGTGAAGAAAGCTGATAGCAAGCAAATCAGCTCATTTGAAATGTAGCGCTGGAGAAGAGTTCTGCAAATATCGTAGACTGCTAAAAAGACCAATAAATGGGTCCTTGAGCAAATCAAGCCTGACCTCTCCCTAGAAGCCAAGATGAGTAATCTCAGACTGTTGTACTTTGGCCATATGGTGAGAAGACATGATTCACAAGAAAAGACAATAATGCTTGGTCAAGTAGAAGGCAGTAGGAAGAGAGGAAGACCATGTTCCAAGTGGATGGACTCAGTCAAGGAAGCCATCGTTGCCCTGAGTCTGCAAGACCTGAGCAGGACCATTGAGGAGAGGGTGACTTGGAGGTCTCTCATTCATGGGGTTGCCATAAGTTGAAGTCCACTTGGTGGCAGTTAACCACCACCACCAAATGAGCAGAGTTTCAAGACATTCCTTTTTGGGGAAGACAGTACCAAGAAAACCCTAGGCAGCATAACCAGTAGCCATGCCAGCTGGGGGATTCTGGTTACAACTGTCCAAAGTAGTACATGTCCAAGCTCTGGGTATAACCCTTGGTGTCTTTAAACATGGAGGCTTCTGGGAATTATAGTCAAAACGTGTGTCCAAACTTGAGGCATCTGTAAACTAGGGATGTGCAAAGAATGGTCCTTTGTAGTGGAAGCAAGAGGCACTTGTGCTCCTATTATGTGAGGAATTCTGCTCCCATGTGTTGGGCTCTGACTGATGGGGAAGAATTAGGAGATATGAAGGTTTTCAGTATTGGCCACTGGTGACATACCCTGCCACATTTCACAGGTGAAAACTGGGTCATGTGTGGCCCAGCAACAACAGAGTGTGGTGAAGATAGCAAAAGTTCTTAATGAGGAAGAACACACAAGCTAGGAGAGGGTGCAACAGTTTGCTTTTGCCTGGGGCGACTGGGAAGGGCAAGATCCTATCCCCTCCTCTTCTCACCCCTCCAGGCGCAATGGAAATAAGCTGAGGACAAGAGGAAAAGGTGGGAGAAGAAGAGGGAAACTAGGAGATTTTAGAAGCAGCTGAAAAAGTGGGATGAGAGGGGATTAATTGGGATTATCCTTGCCAAATTGGGACAGACGGAGGATATGCACTTAACACTAGTCCTAAAGGAGCTGCTCTGGCTACCAAATTCACTTCCGGTCTGAAACAACATCGGAGTGTGGTCAAAATGGCAAAAATTATTAATGAGGAAGAACACACATGCTAGGAGAGGCTGCAACAGTTTGCTTTTGCCTAAGCCTACTGGGAAGGGCAAGAGTCGACCCTTCCTCTCATCTCCCCCTGGTGAGTTCATTGAGTGCAAACTACAACTGAAGTAAGCAAAGGACAAAGGAGAAATGTGGGAAGAGGAGAGAGAAAATGGGACATTTTAGAAGCAGCAGAAAAATGGAATGAGAGGGGATTAATCGGGACTCTGTCTCTGCTAAATCAGGACAGTTGAGAGGTATGTGATGAAAACACATCCAAATGCATCTGGCTTTTGTTTCAGTGTTGGCTTGTTTATATCTGTGACCATTTATCTTTTACCAATGAAAAGATTCATGTCTAGTGGACCATCATGTCTGTTGCTCCTTTAGTGCTACAAAACTCTCTCTGGATTATGTACAGGTTGAATCTCCCTTATCTGAAATGCTTGGAACCAGGAGTGTTTTGGATTTTGGATTTTTTTTTTTTAATTTTGGAATATTTGCATATACTGTATATAATGAGATACCTTGCAGATGGGGCCCAAATCTAAACATGAAATTCATTTATGTTTCATATATACTTTATATGCATTGCCTGAAGGTAATTTTATACAATATTTTCAATCACTTTATTTTAATAGTTTTAATTTTTTTTAATTTTAATATTTAAATCCATCACAAAATTCTTGTCCCAAGAGCCAAGGGTGAGATCCTACAGTGTCCTTGCATAGTTTAAATCTAGGGTTGCCAGAGTGAACATTGGAGAGGGCTCCTGTAACCTTCAATGGTTGTGTAGAAGAGGGAAGTTCTGCAAGTGTTGTTTGTCACACAATCAGGTAATAAGCAACAATACAGGATGACCCCCATATCCACAGGGGATACATTCCAAGAACCCCATGAATACCTGAAACCATGGATAATAGGGAACCCTGTTGTTTCCAATGAGATGAATGCCAGAAGCTGACCACAGAATCATATTGGAGGACCTAGAAATGCCTAGAGAGAACATATTTTTTTCAGATGTGGATAAGTGAAACCGTGGATGCCGAATCCATAGGTACAGGGGTTGGTCTGTATTTCAGATTTTGGCATGTTTTGGATTTCTGAGCAAGGGATACTCAACCTGCACTTAATATGGTTCCCTGATTCTTTGTGTAATTTTCCTGGAAACTGGTCCTTCTAAATTTATTTATAATACATACATGCATTTAATTTTACTTACAGTATTTATTTCCTGATCTTGTTTGTGTGTTTCTTATCACTTTTGTGGAGCAGCTCCTATACTGTCTTTTCAGTTTTCAAAGTCTGGTCCTCCAGATGTTTTTAAACTACAGTAGCCATGCTGGCTGGGGGATTCTGGGAGCTGTCATCCAAAAAAAAAAAGAAAAAAAAAAGGAACTTTCCCAAGCCCTGCCTAGCCTCCTGTTTCTGACATTGGCTGGCCAGGTGCCTTCTTGAAGCTCATAAGGGCAACATGAGAATTCTTGTGGCTCATGAGGACAACAGACCAATTGCCTTCTGTTATTTCTCCCCAGCCTTTTGATGCTCTTATACAAATGTCATTTGCTTATATAAGGAGCATGTCATTATTTTGCATTGTGGTGGCCTTTGGGCTTTAAGAAATGTTTGCAAAACACCATGTTCATTTTTCTTCTTTGGAAGCCGAGTGTGTGCCTTGCTTGGGAATGCTCTCGTAACCCTTACATTTGAAGGGGGGGAGGGAAGCCCTAAAAGGATTTTTACAGCTACGTACATCTCCCCCCCCCTCCATGCCTCCCCCACAGGAAAAAAAAATCTTTCTCAATTTGTTTTTTAAAATAATAAATCTTTCCCCTCTATTTTCAGCACCCAAAATCGTTGCATTTTTTTTTCAATCTGTAATTTATTTCTAGTGTATTTGTATCCTGGTGTAACTGGTGGGCTTAAGAGTGATTTCATCAAAATGATCTCTCCAGAAACCCTCGCCAGTAATGGAGAGAGATGGATTGCAGAAGGAAAAGAGAGCAATTGAAATGTGCTCATTTTTTTCCCCACTAGTGCCTCTGAAAGGAACAATTGGCCACTTCTGGTCAAAACAATCTCAAACACTTTGAGAAGCCCAACTTCAGAGCAGCGAGCCAGGAGACAGACTGGAGGGAAAAGCATGTTTCCTCTTTGGTCTTATCTACACTAGCCAGGATACACTGGTTCCCTGCTGGCCTATCCTGGCTGTAGAGGTGGCTTGTTTGCTGCCCGCCCCTGCTACCTGCAGAAGACGGATCTGAGTCCAAACAGGATGCTGGCCCATTGCTGAAGCCGCTGCCATTTTCTCACTAATGCAGATACCAGGCAGGGGTCCCACAACATGTGATAGACACCCCTGCATGTGACCTACCTCGGCCCCCTACCAGGCCACCTGCCTGGCTTCCAGAAGAATAATAGAATCATAGAGTTGGAAGAGACCACAAGGGCCATCTAGTTCAACCCCCTGCCATTCAGGAATCAAAGCATTCCCAACAGATGGCCATCCAGCTTCTGTTTTAAAACCTCCAAAGAAGGAGACTCCACCACACACCCAGGCAGCGCATTCTTCTGCCAAACAGCTCTTACTGTCAGGAAGTTCTTCTTAATGTTTAGGTGGAATCTCTTTTCCAGTAGTTCGAACCCATTGCTCCGTGTCCTAGTCTCTGGAGCAGCAGAAAACAAGCTTGCTTCATCCTTGGTATGACATCCTTTCAAATATTTAAACATGGCTATCATGTCACCTCTTAACCTTCTCTTCCCCAGGCTACATATCCAGCTCCCTAAGCTGCTGCTCATAGGGCATTTTCTCCAGACCTCCCACCATTTTGGTCGCCCTCCTCTGGACACTCTCCAGCTTGTCAATATCCTTCTTGAATTGTGGTGAACATACCTAAAATGCATTCCAGCAGGATTGCAGCCTAAGGAAAAATTAAACAGATTAAAAGCTTATTCAACAATTTAACCCATTAAAATGAAACTATTTAGAACCAGTTTTAGACCAGTTAAACTGTTTAAAACAGCTTAAGACTATTTAAAACCATGCACCATGTGCAGATCGGGATGAAATCCATTAGGGCCTGGATGCTTTCGTAAGAAACCATGTTTTTATCTGCTGCTAGAATGACACCAGTGTTGAGATTTCTGGTTTCAAAAAATTGTAGTTACTAAAATTTATCATCTACATTACTGCCTTGCTCCAGGGTACTGAAGAAAACTATAGCTCAACGACAAAGCCTTTGAACTGTGCATGCACACACACACACACACACACAAAATCTCCCAGGTTCTCTCCTGGGCATCAGCACCAGGTAGACCTGAAGAATATTCCCCCACTAAAGAGGTGCTGGTGATTATCAATAGTGTAGTGACAATGATGTGAAGGTATTTGTCACGCCTGTCCCCGTGGCAGCTGCATTGATTCCTTTTAATAACTGACTTGCAGAATTCTGTCCCCACCCCATCCCTATATAAAATTTTCATTCTCTCCCCAGATGTTCACAAAGTTGGAAGCTCAGGTGACCAAGTCGATGGGCTCTAGGAAACTCCTAGCAGATATGGACCAACTGACAAGGAAGAGTGTGTGTGTGTTCACAAGTCAACTATTGACTCATGATGGCAACCTTATGAATTTCATAGGGTTTTCTTAGGCAAAGAATGCTCAGAGGTGGTTTTGTCAGATCCTGTCTCTGAAATAGAGCCTACAGCACCTGATATTCCTTGGCAGTCTTTCTGGGCTTAGGGAAGGTTCTTCTTTTTGGACTGCCATTCTCAGAATCCCCCAGCCAGCATAGGGAATGACAGTCCAAAAAGGCACTTTTCCCCATGCTCTGGAAGTTCAGACAGGAACTGGTGCCTTTAGGGTGTTTAGACCCCGTGTGTGTGTGTGTGCCTTCAAGTTACCTGTCCACTTACGGCAACCCCATGAATTCCATCGGGTTTTTTTAGGCAAAGAACACTCAGAGGTGGTTTTGCTAGTTCCTGTCTCTGAAATCGAGCCTATGGACTTGTCTAGACAAGGCGATAGAATGATGATTCATGCACATTATTGCAAATCCGCAGCAGTGTTCATTTGTCTCCACTTTTTCTTTCTCTCTCTCTTTTTTTTTTTTGGCAAAATCACTGGTAAGCAAAGCTATCCGTATTTGATATTCACACAGAGCCATGCCTGCAAATCAAGATGGTGGCTGGGAGTGAATTGCTCACATTATTATGTCCAAAAAGTTGCTGCCACTGCACAGTAGTTTTTTTATTGTAAATCTAAGTTGCGCAAGTGTGACCTTCCATTTAAAAAGCTGTTTGGTTGCCTCAGCGCAGCAAAAAAGCACACAGTCGCAACCGCAAAACTCAAAAGTCCAAAATGGTGCTTCCAGCTATTTCGTTGCTGGCAGGCCTGTCCCTGCGCATGTCCAACCAATCAGGTTCCACTTCCGCTCTTATCTGGGAATGCGCTTCGATTCAGTTGTCCTAACAAGCGGGACTGAACATTTCCCTTGTATTTTTTTTTTAAACCTCTGGCTTCTCCTCTGTAGTTTTTGGAGTCCCTCCCCCCCACACCTCCCTTCTGAATATGGTGAATCATCACAGGATCTTGTTGCGACAAAAAGTATTCTCCTTTAATGCTATGAGGAGTTTTTTCACTGTCTAGACAACCCCTACATAACCTGGGATTCCTTGGCAGACCTTTTGGGCTTAGGGAAGGCTCTTCTTTTTGCACCGTTGGACTTTCTTTTGGACTTCTTTTTGGACTGTCGTTCCAAGAATCCCCCATCCTTGTGCTCTGGAAGTCCTAGCCTGCAGCATTTGGGGAGACGGACCAAAGTCAGATCATGCACTTGTGTGTGTGCCTTCAAGTTGCTTGTCATGAATTTCATAGGGTTTTCTTAAGCAAGGAACAGTTAGTGGTGGTTTAGCCAATTCCTTTCTCTAAAATAGAGCTTCCAGCGTATAGTATTCATTGGTGGTCTCCCATCCAAGTACTAACCAGGGCTGACCCTGCTTAGCTTCCAAGATCAGACAGGATCTGGTGCCTTGGGGGTATCTGCTGCATATCTCTCAAGCAAAATCCCACATCTGTTTCAACCACCCACTGACCTAGATGCTTCTGGCCGTTCCTTTAGGGCACTGACTATTAATGGGGAAAGGGCTTTTCATAACATGATATTTATTCTTTTTTTTTTAATGGATGTGTTTTAAATGGTTTTTCTTTCTAGGGACAGTTTAATTTGGGTGCATCCACACTACACAAATAATTCAGTTTGAAACTGGATTATTTGCCATGGTTCCTTCCTACGGAAACCTGGGATTTGTAGTGTTTTGAGGCACCAGCACTCTTTGGTACAACATCTCAGGCTCGGCCAAATTGATCACCAACAGTGGTCCGCCCTGGCCTCACATTGGGAGGCATGGAGATGCACAATCCACAATGCTGCAGCCTTATTTGAGAACTCACGCCGAACAAGTCTTGAAGAGAAACGACAACGCAGAAAGAATCGCAACCCAGAAACATCACCCAAGGACACCTTCTGCTGTGCTTTCTGCAACCGGACTTGTTTATCTAGGATTGGCTTTTTTAGTCATCAGCGTGCTTGCAGAAAGTGCGGGATGAGTCCTTCCTGAATCTTCGTTTGCGAAGAAAAGCCAGAGAGAGAGAGACTCTTTGGTAGAGAAGTATAAAGGCCTTGCCAAGCTACAAATCCCAGGATTCCATGGGAAGGAGCCATGGCAAATAATCCAGTTTCTAACTGGATTATTTGTGTAGTGTGGATAAGGCCTGTTATAGTTTTTGTATGGTTGCAGTAATGTGAATGTCTAAAGTGTAACTGTTTCAGTTTTGCTAAGCTCCCTTGAGTCTCAAGTCTGGTGGAAACATGGAGAGGAGGAGAAGGATATAGAGAGAATGCCATGAGAGAGACCCCCAAAACAGTTGTGGCCATGCAGGATTGCAGACAGACAGATCGAAGCCATATTCTACCAAAAAGACACCCCCATCAGCTGGGAGATGGAGAAAGATGGAGGAAAGGTTTTATTTTTGTCGGTGGAGAAAAGGGCATAAACTCATTTTATGCATTGGAAAAGCTCAATTCCAGGTTCTGGGAGATTTATTTTCATACTGAATTGTCAATACGAAGACAGTCTGTTGAGAACCCTGATGAGAAACAGGTACGTATTCGCTGGACCTTGATGGATGAGGCTGTCAGTCCACTTAAATTGGGTGTTTTAAACAAGGATGTTCAAAGGAAAAGCAAAGATCTGCAGCATGGGAGAATCACTACGTAGCCTGAACACCTGCCAGTGCTGATTCCAGGAGTCTGGGTGGGGGGGAGACCAGTACAGAGCTTTAAAAAGTTACTTTTTAAAGACTACAGCACCCAGATTTCAACAGTCAGCATGGTGATTGGGGATTTGGGGCAGTGATGGCTGGTGCTTTCCATGTCAGTGGGAAGTTCATCTGCTCTGGGTTTTAGTCTGAACTTTAAGGAAGCTCTACAAGGTGCCGAACCCTATCCCCATAATAGGCCCAACCCCCTGGGGAGCTTTTTTAAAAATTCAGATTAAAACCCAGAATAGATTCGCCACTCCCTTGGCATGAAGGCCACCAGCTGCCACTGGTTCTAGGAGATTTATTTTAAAAAATCTAACTTTTTCACACATTGGAGCAAGACATTTTTAGTTGTTTTCATAACATGGGTGAGGTGTCCTCTCATTAAGGATGGCATAGTGGGGAATTTCATTTCAGTTTGTTTTTGACTAAAAAAATTACCAAAATCTGCAAATTTCTTCATATTGAGATTAGAAAGAAATTGAGATTAAACAAAATTTAATTTAACAGATACTAGCATGATTTGAGCAATCGATTACAACTTAGGAGACCATAGAATCATAGAGTTAGCAGAGACCATGAGGGCCAACTAGTCCAACCCCCTGCCTTTGAATCTCCACTCAGCCATGGAAACTCACTGGTTGATCTTGGGCAAGTCACATACTCTCAGCCTCAGAGGAAGGCAAAGGCAAACCTCTTCTGGACAAATATTGCCAAGAAAACCCCATTATAGGTGCACCTTAAGGTCACCATAAGTCCAAAATAACTTGAAGGCACACAACGTAGGAGATTTTCAGACGGAAACAAAAAAGTGTTCCCCTCCTGCAATCTCTCCCATCCCTGTCAAGCCACAATCAACTAAAGTTTCAGGCCTACCTTGGTAGTGTCTTCGTTGCTGCCCAGGAGTGAATGGAGCTCAAACACAGCTTTGTTCACTTCCTGGATTGAAATCCCAGCCATTCTCGTGAGAGGACAAGAGCGCAGGAAATTCAAATTTTAAAAGCAAAATAAAAGGAAAAAAGTGACAGCAAGCACAAAAAGACACTTAAAACATAACAAGTAACTCAGGGAGAGTGTGTCACTTACCTGGATGTCCCAATCTCACCCAGAAGTGTTCTGGCATGGACCTCCCACTGACGCTGGCATCATGCCAACATAACTGGGCACCAAACCACTAAACGCAGTGTGCAAACACGAATCAAGGAACATGAGAGACACTGCAGACTGGGCCAGCCAAAAAAAGCAGCAGTAGCAGAACATGTGATAAACCAACCTGGACACAAAATGCTATTCAAAAACACAGAAATTCTAGACCAGGCCAACAACTATCATGTCAGAATGCACAGAGAAGCTACTGAAATCCACAGACACCTGGACAACCTCAACAGGAAAGAAGAAACCTTAAAAGTAAACAAAATCTGGCTTCCAGTTTTGAAGAACAATAGAATCAAAACTCAACACTTACAAAGGAATTCCACCCAGGGACAGGGGGATTCCCAGCAGATAATGGCCCATCAACCAACCATTAGCCAAACAGACAATAATAAGCCTTGCATTTCTATACCCAGAAACTAACCATTCAATTACACAGATTTACATATACTTCCCAACAGGGGTTTGCAGCACATAAACTACACACACACTCCTACCCAACCATTCTCTGAAGATGCCAGCCACAGATGCAGGTGAAATGTCAGAAAGAAACTATTCCAGAACACGGCCTCACAGCCTGGAAAAAAACCCAAGGAAAATAACTGACTCACTGAAACTGATGATTTTATCCATCCAGGCCCTGAGCTCTGATGGTTTAGCCCTACAACATCTGGTTCTGAATCCCTGTGTATTCAGGTTGCCATCTCTTAATTCTGAGAGGCTCTTTATCTTTAATAATTCCATTATGTGGTTTCCACCATACATTTGTTGCCATGAGGGAAGAACTGTGCCAGTTGAACTTTGCCAATGGAGACAGAGAGAGTTTTGTTTCATGTAGGATTTGGGGTTTTTTTTGAAGAAAATTTACAACAATTCCCATTTGTTTTCATATTTGGGATGGAAAGAATTTGAAATTCCAAATATTTGAATGTGGTAAAAAGTGAAATGGAGAGATTTCTTCATCCCTGTCATTAGCTGTCTTTAAAGTTGGGTCATTTTCCAGACTTGGGACCAGAGTTTGACACCTTCTGGCACTAGCCCTACAGCCTTCTCCGTGGCTTTTTCGTTGCATCACCAGTCCTAGGAAGTCGGTAAAAGTTACTTTTTGGCTTGTGGCTCATCTGACTGGAGGCTTCTGGGAGTTGTTGTCCATAAAAGCAATGCTTCCAAGCTTTCTTTTATTATGTTTTTTTAAAAAAAGAACTTTTGCCTCCCCCACTTGTAGTGTGAAATGGTACAATCCATTCCACCACATCACAGTGTCATTTAATCAAGCCAATAACACCAAGGATTGGTGAAAACTAAGATGTCGCGGATCTCCCAGAGGACCTTCTCTTCTACGGCTCCCAGACTTTGGAATGGCCTGCCGGATGAGATCCGTCTTATCAGTACTCTTGATAGCTTCAAGAAGGCGCTAAAGACGGATCTCTTCCAGCAGGCCTTCCTGGAATAACTTACCGGCTCAAGTGGAGTTGATTGCCTAACTGCCCCCCTGCCGCTATTGCCATTTTTTTGGTCGTAATTTGTATGTTGTATTGTACTTTATGTTTGTTTTAATTCTCCACTAGTTTAATTTAGTTTTAAGGGGTGGGAGAGTTAGGATTGGAAAGGATTGTTTTAACTTGCTGTTGTTTTAATCCTGTTGTACGCCGCCCCGGTTGCTGAGCAGAGGGGCAGGTTAAAAATAAATTATTATTATTATTATTATTATTAGGATTGTGAGGAGCACTGTTACCTTAAGAGGGGGGGTATGTTAGAGTCCCACCCATGATTCCAAAATCTCCTTAATATTTGGTTGAATTATTAGCTCAGATAGGAGGCCTGCAAGAGGAGAGTAACTTTTTCTCCTACTAGTACTAACTGTAGAGGAGGCTCTAGTTAAAGTAAAATAAATTATATTATTATTATTATTATTATTATTATCCCACTTTTCCCCCCAAGGCTGGGAAGCAAAGTGGCTCACACTTTTAAAAAACACCCAATTAAAACATATAAAAAGTGTACATTAAAACAGAATTAAACCAATTACATTATTAAAACAATATCAAAATATTTAAAAGAATGAAATCTACTGAGAAGTATTTAAAAGCTTTTGATAACAATTCAATAAAACCATACAGCAGTCCCTAGCCTGTTCTTTAAAAGTTATAAAATAAAGTCTTTTATTGGAATAATACAGAAAGTAGATTAACATACAATACATCACATACATTCTTATGAACTATACAAGGCTATAGCAGAATAAGGCGGAAAGGTTGGCTTGAGAGAGGTCCAGGAAGATAGGGTGCTAGTTGCTAGTCTTGAAAAGAAGAATTCTGTGCAGGAAAGATACTCAGGCAACTGAGGATGGCACAGGAGGTTCTGATTTGTGGCGTGCCAAGAAATAGAGTGGCCAGGTCTATACACTGTGGCACACATGGCTATTGTTAGGGCTCTAATATTTATACTCTGTTCCATGCCTTGGAGGGGCGAGTTAGTAATAACAAAGCTTGGGTGGCTCTCCTGCGGAAATAGACAAAGGAAACCAAAACTCATCTGATTGCTTTAATTGCAGAGAGATAGAACATTGCTTGTTTTGTGACAACCTTATAAGGTTGGACAGGAGGGGGTGACAGGGGAGATGTCTGTAGGGTAAGGAATGAGGAATGGTTACTTGATTGCTTGATTGAAAATTTTTGATAGAAATGCCCAAGGGTGGAAGAAAGAATTAGAATATACCCCTTAATGAGTGGATTTTTAGCATAAACCCATCATGGAGGCTTTCTGCTTAATCCTAACTGGGCTTTCCCACCATTATACTGTATTTATAGACATGTCTCAGGTCATCATGACCTTTTACTGACCTTCAGATTAGAAAACTGGGCCAAAACTAACAAAATGAATTTCAATAGAGAAAAGTGTAATAAACTACACTTGAGCAGAAAAAATGAAATACACAGATATAGGATGCAGGACGCCTGGCTTGATAGCAGTGCATGTGAAAGGGATCTAGGAGTCTTAATGGACCACAAGCTGAACATGAGTCAGCAGTGTGATGCAGCAGCTAAAAAAGACAATGTGATTTTTGGCTGCATCAACAGGAGTATAGCGGCTGGGTCAAGGGAAATAATAGTGCCACTCTATTCTGCTTTAGTCAGACCTTACCTAGAATACTGTGTCCAGTTCTGGGCACCACAATTCAAGAAGGATGTTGACAAACTTGAGCATGTCCAGATGAAGGCAATGAAAATGGTGGGAAATCTGGAAGCCATTATGCCTTATGAGGAGTGGCTTAGAGAGCTGGGTATGTTTAGCCTAGAGAGGAGAAGGTTAAGAGGGGACATGATAGCCATGTTTAAATATTTGAAGGGATGTCATATTGAGGATGGAGCAAGCTTGTTTTCTGCTGCTCCAGAGACTAGGACATGGAACAATGGACTTAAACTACAGGAAAAGAAGTTCCACCTAAACATTAGGACGAATTTCCTGACGGTAAGAGCTGTTCAACAGTGGAATGCACTGCCTTGGAGTGTAGTGGAGTCTCCTTCTTTAGAGGTTTTTAAGGAGAGGCTGGGTGGCCCTCTGTCGGGTGTGCTTTGATTGTACGTTCCTGCAGGACAGGGGGCTGGACTGGATGGCCCTTGTGGTCTCTTCTAACTCTTTGATTCTATGTTTCTATGAATCTAGTTACAGATTTCCTGTAGAATATGGAGTCTCTGTTAGTAAGGCTATGTAACAATATGACCATCCAATTACTGCATAAGCATACAAGCATGAAAGAATCTTGGATGTGACTTCAGTCTTGGCTGCCATAACACTGTTTTAAAACACAGCTTTTCACAGTATGTCATTGGTCGTAACAGAAAGAAAGAAGGAAAAATACTGCATAACAGAAAATATTTTTCCTTCCATTGCCTCCACAGTTCTACAGGTTTCCAATCCAGGCCTTGGAAACAATGTCCTATAATAACTGGTTCCCTTGGAGGTCTTCCATTCAACCATAAGTCAAAGCCAATTTGGCAGCACATAACCACCACCACAATAAGAGCTAGAACCTGGACCTCCCAAATTCCAAAACAATGTTCTGATTTGGGGTAGCCATCCAGATATTATTGGACTATAACTCCCAGCATCTCACCACTCACTAGGGCTGATGAAGTTGACCTCCAAGAATATCTGGATGCTCACCCATGTCCTAAGCACAGCTCCCAGAGCACTCTGCAGGCAGTTCTAGTTTGGCTCCAAGTTGTGAAAGAAATCTTAGGAATCCAAACAAACGTCTTGCAAGTCACACGTAGCAAATTTTCTGTTTCCTGAGGTCCATGAAATGGAGATGAACGTTCAGCAGCAAAAGCTATCTGTCTTTCTCTACCACAGGGGTGGGAATCAAGCAGACGTTGCTAGACTGCACCTCCCAGCATTCTGCACCATTGGCTTTGCTGGCTAGGGCTGGTGGGAGTGTAGTGCAGTTTCTTCTGGAGGTCTGCAAGATTTCCCACCCTGGTCTAGAATCTCAAATTCCCACTTTGATTACCGAAAGATTTTAAACTTATGTCAGGGGTTTTGAGGTCATAAATAAAATGCGTTTGAAAGCCCCATTATTGCCTTTACTTATGATGATGCTCGTTATATATACATGACTGTGATTTACTACTGAGTTTTCATGTTATAAAGCTTAACAGGAGAATCATATTTATTGCTATATAATTCAAATCTTGATATTACTATATATGCATTCGACTCCCGTACTAAAACAGCTTCACTTACTACCAATTTGTTTCCGGGCACAATTCAAAGTGCTGGTATCAACCTATAAAGCACTATGTTTTGTTTGTTTGTCTGTTTTAGATATTTATACCCCACTCTTCAGGCACAAAGGCTCTCAGAGTGGCTTACAAATTGTTTTAAGCAATAGCACTTTACACATCTACATTGCTTTATAGGCACTAAGTGGTTTCCAATGTGTGTTAGCTAATTGCCCCCAAAAACCTTGGAGCTCTTGGGATCGAACTTTGGGATGCACTACCAGCATTTAACCACTACGCCACCAGGACTCCCTACATGGCTTAGGTCCAGACTGTTTGAAAGATCATCTCTCCCTCTACAAACCTGCAAGGGTTTTAAGATCTTCAGGGAGAAGGCTTGCTCTCAGCCCCACCACCATCACAGGCTTGCTTGGTGAGGACACGAGAGAGAGCCTTCTTGGTGACTGCTCCCACTCTCTGGAATTCCCTCCTGCAGGAGGCTCGGCTGGCCCCCTCCCTGCTTTCTTTTCGCTGGCAGGCAAAGATGTCTTATCAAATTTGCAGATGACACCAAATTAGGAGGAGTAGCTAATACCCTGGAGGACAGGATCAAAATTCAAGATGACTTGGATAAACTGGAGAGCTGGGCCAAAACTAACAAAATGAAATTCAATACGGAGAAATGTAAGGTACTGCACTTGGGGCGAAAAAATGAAATGCATAGATATAGGATGGGGGAGACCTGGCTGAATGAGACTACATGTGAAAGGGATCTAGGAACCCTAGTAGACCACAAGTTGAACATGAGTCAACAGTGTGATGCGGCAGCTAAAAAGGCCAATGCGATTTTGGGCTGCATCAATAGAAGTATAGTGTCCAGATCAAGGGAAGTAATAGTGCCGCTCTATTCTGCCTTGGTCAGACCTCACCTAGAATACTATGTCCAGTTCTGGGCACCACAATTCAAAAAGGATATTGACAAATTGGAGCGTGTCCAGAGGAGGGCGACTAAAATGGTGAAAGGTCTGAAAACGATGCCTTATGAGGAGAGACTTAGGGAGTTGGGTATGTTTAGCCTGGAAAAAAGACAGTTAAGGGGCGATATGATAGCCCTGTCTAAGTATTTGAAGAGGTGTCATGTTGAGGATGGAGCAAGCTTGTTTTCTGCTGCTCCAGAGATTGGAACACGGAGCAATGGATGCAAGCTCTAGGAACAGAGATTCCACCTCAACATGAGGAGGAACTTTTTGACAGTAAGAGCCGTTCAGCAGTGGAACACACTCCCTCGGAGCATGGTGGGGTCTCCTTCCTTGGAGGTCTTTAAACAGAGGCTGGATGGCCATCTGTCGGGGATGCTTTGATCGTGATTTCCTGCATGGCAGGGGGCTGGACTGGATGGCCCTCGTGGTCTCTTCCAACTCTGCAATTCTATGATTCTATGATTCTATGATTCTATGTCTCTGTTCAAGCAGGCCTTTGATGTATAACTGCGCCTGTGCAGCTTTTATTGGTGTGTGTTTTCTATGTTATTTCTATCTGTTTTTTACTTTCATAGAATAATAGAATTGTAGAGTTGGAAGAGACCACGAGGGCACTATTACTTCCCTGGATCTAGACACTATACTTCTATTGATACAGCCCAAAATCGCATTGGCCTTTTTAGCTGCCACATCACACTGTTGACTCATGTTCAACTTGTGGTCTACTTAGGACTCCTAGATCCCTTTAACATGTAGTCTCATTCAGCCAGGTCTCTCCCATCCTATATCTATGCATTTCATTTTTCTGCCCTAAGTGCAGTACCTTACATTTCTCCGTATTGAATTTCATTTTGTTAGCTTTGGCCCAGCTCTCCAGTCTATCCAGGTCATTTTGAATTTTGATCTTGTCCTCTAGGGTATTAGCTACTCCTCCCAATTTGGAGTCATCTGCAAATTTGATAAGTATGCCCCTAATTCCCTCATCCAAGTCATTGATAAAGATGGTGAATAGCACTGGGCCCAGGACTGAACCTTGTGGCACCCCACTGGTCACATCTTTCCAAGATGAAAAGCAGCCACTGCTGAGCACCCTTTGGGTTCAGCCGGTCAACCAATTACAAATCCATTGAACAGTTAACTTGTCTAGCCCACATTTTACAAGCTTGTTTGCAAGAATGTCATGGGGAACCTTGTCAAAGGCCTTACTGAAATCAAGGTATGCGATATCCACAGCATTCCCTTCATCTACCAAGCTGGTCATTTTACCAAAAAAAAAAAAAAAGAGTTCAGATTAGTCTGGCATGACTTGTTTCTCTGAAACCCATGTTGACTTTTTGTGATTATGGCGTTTCTTTCTAAATGTTCACAGACTCTCTGTTTAATGATCTGCTCTAGAATCTTCCCTGGTATTGATGTCAGACTAACTGGACGATAATTGTTGGGATCCTCTTTTCCCCCCTTTTTGAAGATGGGGACAACGTTTGCCCTCCTCCAGTCTGCTTGGATTTCTCCTGCTCTCCAAGAGTTCTCAAAGGTTATTGCCAATGGCTCTGAGATTACATTTGCCAGCTCTTTTAATACTCTTGGATGTAGTTCATCTGGTCCTGGAGATTTAAATTCATTTAGATTAAGAAGGTATTCCTGTACTACCTGTTTGCTTATTCTGAGCTGGATTTCCCCTGTCATGTCCTCTGCTCCATTATCCTCAGGTTGGTCTCCCTTTTCCTTTTCTGAAAACACTGAGGCAAAGAAGTGTTGAGTAATTCTGCCTTTTCTCTGTCCACTGTTAGCATTTTGCCGTCTTCTCCGCGTAGTGGCCCTATCATTTCCTTCTTCCTCCTTTTGCTGTGGACATACCTTAAAAAAACACCTTTTTATTGTTCTTAACCTCCCTAGTAAGCCTGAGCTCATTCTTCGCTTTAGCTTTTCTGACTTTACTCCTACATGTGTTCGCTATCTGTTTGAATTCTTCTTTGGTGATTTCCCCCCTTTTCCATTTCCTATACATGTTCTGTTTAAAACTTAGCTCCGTTGAAAGTTCTTTAGTCATCCATCCTGGTTTCTTGAGACACCTCCCATTTTTCTTCTTCAATGGTACTGTTTCAGGTTGACTTCTAGCCCAAACAGCTCTGCAGCAGTTGCAAAGCAGGATGTTAGGCGCTGCAGAGCTGCTTCTGTGTGGGCAACAAGGGCAGCAGCATCGGCGAAGAGCAGCTCACGGACTAGATAGTTTAGAGTCTTAGTGTGAGCCCTCAGACGGCTTAAGTTAAACAAGCTACCATCAGTACGGTAGCGTATATAGATGCCGTCATCTTCTTCAAGCTCTGCCATAGCCCTTTGGAGAAGTTCTTTACCAGCCTGCACCATCCCCACATTGCCGTCGGCAAATCTGTGCTCAAGTCCGTTCAGCAGTTCACCTACCTGGGAAGCATCATCTCCTCAGATGCCAAGATTGACAAAGAGATCGATCACAGATTAGCAAAGGCATATAGTGCATTTGGAAGACTTCACAAAAGAGTCTGGAGCAATAAACACCTGAGGCAAAGCACAAAAATCAGTGTGTATAGAGCCATCGTACTGTCTATCCTCCTTTATGGATCTGAAACATGGGTCACCTATCGCCACCACCTACGACTCCTCAAGCGCTTTCATCAGCGCTGTCTATGCACAATCCTAAATATAAACTGGACTGACTATGTGACGAATGTTGCTGTCCTTGAGCAAGCAGGGATCACCAGCATTGAGGCCATGATATTGAGAACACAGCTGCGCTGGGCAGGGCACGTTTCTAGGATGGAGGACCATCGCCTCCCCAAAATACTACTCTACGGTGAACTCGCCACGGGTCAGCGTAAGAGGGGCGCTCCAAAAAAGCGATACAAAGACTCCCTGAAACAACATCTCAGGCTTGGCCAAATTGATCACCAACAGTGGTCCACCCTGGCCTCACATCGGGAGGCATGGAGACACACTATCCACAATGCTGCAGCCTTATTGAGAACTTACGATGAAGAAGTCTTGAAGAGAAACGACAACGCAGAAAGAATCACAACCCAAAAACATCACCCAAGGAGACCTTCTGCTGTGCTTTTTGCAACCGGACTTGTTTATCTCGGATTGGCCTTTTTAGTCATCAGCGCGCTTGCAGAAAGCGCGGGATGAGTCCTTCCTGAATCTTCGTTTGCGAAGAAAAGCCAGAGAGAGAGGGGTACTGTTTGAAATTGTGCCTTCAGTATCTGCCTTTTGAGAAAGCCCCATCCGTCTTGAGGTCTCTTCTCTTTTAGTATTCCTGACCATGGGATCACCCCCAGTATTTCCCTGAGTTTTTTGAAATCAGCTCTCCTAAAGTCAAGAATGCGTGTCTGACTATGCCTGGCTTCTTCTTTCCATTGTATAACAAACTCCAGGAGAACATGATCACTCTCACCTAAGGATCCCACCACTTGCACCCCATTAACCAGGTCATCTCTGTTGGCTAGGATCAGATCTAAAATAGCTGACCCCCTTGTTGCTTCTTTCACCTTTTAGACCATGAAATTGTCTTCCAGGCAAGTAAGGAATTTGCTAGACCTTGAAGTTTTGGTTGAGTTAGATTGCCAGCAAATATCAGGATAGTTGTAGTCACCCATGACTACTACATCTCTCCTTTCTGAGTGTGTGTTCATCTGTTCTAGAAAGGCATCATCCAATTCCTCCGTCTGACTTGGGGGTCTGTAGTAGAGTCCCACAATAACATTCCTGTTGTTTCTCTCCCCTTTAATTTTTATCCAGATGCTCTCCACCTGGCTTCCAGTATTGATGTCATGGATCTCTTCACTGGTGTAAATATCCCTGACATATAATGCTATTCCTCCTCCTTTCCTGTTTGGCCTGTTTCTCCTATAGAGGTTATACCCCTCTATTCCTACATTCCAATCATGAGACTCATCCCACCAGGTTTCAGTAATGCCTATTATATCATATTTGTTTTGTAGTGCTAGGAGTTCAAGTTCATCTTGCTTATTTCCTATGCTCTGTGCATTAGTGTAGAGACATCTAAGACCATGTGTTCCCTTTACTTGCTGCCTGTGCAAGTTTTTTTTATAAGTTTTTAATTGGCTTTTATTGCTTTTGGCGGTGATTTTAATTGTTTTGTTAGCCTCCTTGGGTCCTGCTTCTGGAGAAAGGCAGAATAGAAATTCCACAAACAAACAAACAAACAAATAAATAAATTTCAAGTCAGTTTTGAGTTGTTGTGATCCTATGAATGAAAAAGAACCAAAATGATCCTCAGTGGCCCTGCTAAGGTCTTGCACATGTGAATGGTGGGTTTATTGATTCCTTATTGAATCACAGAGCTGAAGAGATCATGAGGGCCATCCAGTCCATCTCCCTGCCTTGCAGGAATACACAATCAATCCATCTGTAATGTGTTTTTCCTCTTTCCCCACTGCCTTCAACTTTATGGAACATTATCATTGGGCTTGAGTACGGTACATGAGGAGTAAAAATCTGACTGAAAATCAGACTTTTTTGGCCTGGAGCTTTGCCGGAACTGCCCCACATGATATTCAGACCACTCTGGTGCCACACCTACCTGGACAAAAGGTCTGAATCTCCCTATCAGATTTTTTACCCCTTGCTGTCTGTCCATTGCCACTGCCTAGCCAGGCACTCTTCTCAGAGAGCTTCATGCATTCTTTTTAACAAGACAGCCCCCAGCATTCGGCCTCGTACAGCTGCACCCAGAGCAATCACTCCCTATGTTTCATAACAAGTGGCTGTATGTCAGAAAGGCAGACCCCCAGTGTACAGGTAATTGTTCTGAGTGTCAGAGGGAGTGACCCCTCCTGGAGCAGGACAACAGAAACCCACATTTCCCCCCTCCTCAGCACCACTGCGGCTGGCTCTGCCTTCCCGGCACATAGTGAACAAGTGACTGTGTGCTGGGAGAGCTAATGGCAGAGGCATGGAGGAGGGAAAAACATGCTGGCACCTGTGAGGCAATGCTTGTCCTGCCTCCTCACCCTCCGAATCCAGTGTGGATCCTTTGTCCACACTATCATTTTCTCTGGAGTTTCCAGCAAATTCCAGAGAAAACTGCAAGTGTTCCAAAACTGGGGTTTAGCTGGCATTCCCCGAGTCTGGTTCGGATAGGGCCATAAGTCATGTGGCACCTTTGCACCAGATTCAGGTATAATGCTGCACGTCGTATGGCATTATTGGGCTAGATTCAGCAGGGGGGATTCGGATTTATCACTAGTGTAAATAGGGCCATCTTTTCTAGTGAAATATGTCATCTCATGATACTGTCCAAGAAAGCAGCCCGAAATGCCAGCAGGATAAACAAGGTCTAGGAAAGCAGCCAAGCTCCAGGGATAGCAAAGTTAATTAGGGAGAGCCAGATAAAGTTTGGAACAAGCAAGGTTCTGTTTCTTGAAGAAGCGGCAATACAGGGAAGAAGGCACACAAAGAAGAGTCCAGAATACAGTCCAAATGTCAAGGCTTACAGAAGGCAGCGTTGTCCAAAAGTAGGTCCGTGGGTCAGCAGGATCAGGCAACACGAGTCAAGGCACGAATCAAGGCATCAAGGATTCAGGCACTGAAATCAGCAGGGAGCTTTCACCAGGAAGATCAGTTGATCTCTGACAAAGCTCCATTGCCTCTCCCAGCATATATAAAGCAATCAAGGCTTTGCCAGGTGTTTCTTAATGAGCCAGTTCTTCTCATAAATTCTTGAGACCTCCTTTGAGCTTCCTTTTGAGCTCACTGCTGGGTATACAATGGTGGAAGTAAGTTCCTCTCTTCTTCATCGTCCTTATCTGAATTGGCAGGACTCTCTGCTGGGACTGGTGCCAACCCACTCGGACCAGGCTGTTCTTCTGCTCGAGCCTCCAGGTTGGTAGCGTTCCCTGCTGGCACAGGTGTAGATAAACGTGTGCCAGGGTCCATAGGGCCGTTCCCTGCCATGTCCTCCTCCTCCTCTGACTCTACAGCCTCATCAGGCTCATGGGGCATGACAGATATATCCAAAGTAGAATTGCCTCCATTTAGCCATTTTGGATTCTAGGGAGAGATCAGACTTGATTTGCTCTTGGATCAATTTATTTGTCTTGTTGGAGTCCAGTTTAGAGAATCATAGAGCGCATAGAATGGAAAAAGATAAAGACTGCTGGAATAAAAATAAATTTGTACTAGGGGTTGTTTGGACGATGAAAAAAATCTTCAAAGAATGTGGAGAGAATATCTTTTTTCCAGTTGAGCTCCTGTCGGGATTTGCCATATTGGGAAGGAGGGGGGCTGAAAATTCCAAGTAGTTTGCGATTAACAGCTTTCGCTATTTTTTGCAAATTTTTTCGCAGTTAATTCTCCCATCTAGCTGAGCCCCTAGTTTATAATTCCTTCATTCTTCTAATGGCAGATTTTACTGTCACTGCTGAAGTGGTGTTGTACGTCTAGGGAGCATCAGACACTGTTTTCGTAGATGAGCCATGATGCCAAATTCCCATCACTTTCTTCTTTCCTTTGGCCTTGTCAGAGAAGAAACAGGTATACCGGGCACACTGGCTAATTTCAGTCTTTCCCCCCACATCTTCCTCAGAGAGGCTCCATGACGGGCACCATATTTGCCCACAGTTCCAACCTTCTTGGTGCGCTTGGCCATCTTGCTGCCCCGACAGGTCACAGAAAAGAAGGAAAAGGGAACCCCAAAGACTGTCTAGTCCAACTCTCTGCCAGAGCAGGAATCCAAAGCTAACTCTTTCCTAAGAGGTGTCCATTTAGCCTCTCTTTAAAAATCTCCAGCATGTAAAAGCCAAAGTTTACAACTCTATTTTAAAATCTCCAATAAATATCTCTAATGTGAACATCAATTGCATTATAGATATTTATTTTCTGGGCTTCCCTCTTTAAAGAAGCAGACTTCTTCAACTATTTCATGATTTCTTCTGTGACTAAATTATAATGCTGAGGTTTCTGTTCTGTTGCCAAGTCAAGATAATAAAGCCTACCTTCAATATTATTGGTTTCTATTTTCAACTTTTATTTCTCCAAACTTATTTCCCAATTGGCTAAAAAGGAAGCTATATACTGTATGCCTTAAGATGCAGCTGTTCACAGCTCCATCTCCATCAATAAGTACATTTTGTAATTATTGTTTGAATAAAACAATGTCATTTACACTTTCCAGTTTCATAAAAATAGCAAACACTACCCATTTTAGGTGCTAAGAAGTCTATTATACAGAACACATTTCTTGTTTGTAGAAGTAATAAAGTTAGATCAGAAAGAACATATTGCATGAATTTTTCCATTTTCTCAAAATGCCTTCCCCCCCCCTCCAGTTAAAAAAAAAACTGACACAGGGATATCTTTTATATATATGGTCTCAAAATTTCTGGACAGTTTATATCACTAGAAATAAAATGTCCAGCCAAAAGAGAACTTGGTGCAGTTGCAGAGGATATAATATTACTGGCTGGAATTCAGCATGGAACGTACGTCTTTATAAGTGGGCTTATGTGTGCTGAATCTTCGTTTGCGAAGAAAAGCCAGAAATGTGTGCGGGAAATAGAATTGAAGAGCGTCGCAATGTCCTTATTTATCTAGAGGCTGCCATGACATTACAAGTTACGCAAGTCCATTGTGCAATGGCAGCCAGTGGAGTGACGGATGCACCATTGTCCAGAGAGCAATGGGCAGCAATTCACAGTAGGGAAAAGGGGGAGATACATCTCAGTGGATGTTATTTATTTACAGCTCACCCTTCGTATCTGCGGAACCAATATCTGTGTTTCCAGTTATCTAAGGGATACAAAATAGAAGACACATACCATAGAGTGGCACTGGGAAATGCCTAGAGAGGCATCCTCTCTAGGTATCTTCTAGGTCTTCCAATGCAACTCTACGACATGTTTGTACAGAAAGTCCTTTATTTTAATAGGGTTTGCTATAATCTGCAGTTTTACTTACACAGGTACAAGGACAGGGGGTGACTTGTTTTTTATTTTTTTATTTTGGAACAAGCTCTATGCCTGCCTTTCTTCAGGAGCTGCATATAATTATACAGCAAATGGTCCACAAGTATACCTAATTATATAGCAAATGGTCCAGCAAATGGAATAAGATTTTTCATCTCCAGAAATTTCTACTGCTAGAGAGTGTATTGGTATGTATAGGCTTTAAGCAATATACAGAAATGAAATGTAATATGACCTTTCATGCAGATATTATTGTATAATTATGTGATGTTCTTTTGATTTTTAATTTGACATTTCTGTTTGCATTTGTTTTTATGTAGCCCCTGAAGAAGGCCGTTGAAATATATGCATAGGCCAAAACATGTCGGGCTTGTTCCAGAATAACATTTTTAAAAAAGCAGCCACCCACTGAGCACTTGGAGATGTATCTCCCCCTTTTTCCTGTGTCATCTGTAGGGTGCGCTCCAGTATTTGCCTCTTCCAATGTGCATCTGAACACTAGTTAGGACGTGCCAGGTGTGTGTACAGTGTGCATCAGAAGTGCCCAGTGCACATCTCAAGTGAACAATGAGCATGAAATGTGTCCAATGCACATCAGAAGTGCCAGGTGTTCACCAAGAGTGGCTGATTTGCATTGGAACCACCTAATCCACATCTCACTGGTGCTCAGATGTGGATCTTTGCAATTCACTAACAGGGTTTAATTGCATATCTGAACATTGGGCTTGTCTAGACAGGCAATTTAGAAGACATTCTGTGCTGTCCACTCCAGGACATGCTGTGGCTTCCATGTCAATGAAGTGGTGGGAGAGCTCCACATTTTAGTCTGAAGCTGTTATTTTTTTAAGGGATAAGATTCAACATGTTAGATGGCTCCTTCAAAGTTCAGACTAAAACCCAGAGCACATTCAGCACCACCACCCTGATTTTCTGAACCAGCAAAGACCACTAACTCAAACATCAGATCCTGTATTTAGTGATTCTTACCACTAGGTAAGTGGGCTTCCAGGGGAAGCGCATGTTTAAGTAAGCTCCATTGAACTCAATGAGGTTACTTCTGAGTAAACATGTATACAGTAGCTTTTATTGGGGAGGGGCTGAGATTCATCCCTCTTTGAAGAAAGGCTGATGGGCCAGATTTTTTAAACTTATTTTACAGCTTGCCCCCCTACTCTCTATCTGCGCAGAACTAATATCTTGAGTTTCAGGTACCTACGGCTGAAAAAATAGGAACACATGCCATAGAGTTGCACTGGAAAATGCCTAGAGGGGTGTACTCTCTAGGAATCGTTAGCTCTTCCAACACAACTCTATGGTATGTTTATACTGGAAGTTCTTTATTTTAATAGGGTTTTCTATTATCTGCAGTTTCACTTATAAACAATAAGTCCAGGAACATATCCTCCGTGGATTGGTGGTGCAGGGAGGAACCTGTGTTCAATTTTATTTTTGTCTCACTATGACACAAAGAAGAGAAAACACAAGGGCAGTACTTTTCTCCATCTGATTTAGGGTTTCTGCTGTCTTAGTCCTATTAGACAGCAGATTTCCACCAAATTAACTGAAAAATGGTAAAGAACGTGCTTGCCTCCTTGCTGGCTGACCTGGCCATGTTGGATTTATGTGATAACTGAGTTTTTGTTTGTTGTGATGGCTTTGCAAAATTGGATTGAGGCTTCCCAGAGGTTGGGGAAAATACCTATTTTGGACTACAGTTCCCAGGCTCCCCTAACCACTCCCAGAATTCCCTGTGCTGAAAGTTCCCCAAGCTTTAGGAAGGTTATGTTTTGGACTACAGTTTCCAGAATCCCCTAGGCATCATGGGCTGAGATCCTAAATCAAGGAGACAGAGTGTGACTTTACTTTCATGGAATTACATGGTGATTTGGGAAAGCTGCCTCATTAGTGAACTGTGACATTGTTTGAGTGAACACGCAACCAAATCTTCATGTGCCCTGACCAATGCAAAATGTGCATCTTCATGTGCAGATGTGCGACACACATTTGCATGCACTGTGCATATCCACAAGGGCAGTACACATGCGCAGCAGCACCACATGCACAACTTGGCTTGACTGCAGATGTTCCACAGTGGACAAAACTGTCCAACCACTTCCATAGGGGAATTTACCCAGGCATTAAGATATCAACAGGATTTTTGCCATGACCATTGGGAGCTGTAGTCCTAAAAAGTAACTGTCCTAAGATCTGAGGCTTCCTTGAGGCATTCCCCCAGGCATTTTAGCTATAAAAATTCCCTGAGGCATTTTAGCTATAAAAATGTACCTTCCCTGCCCTGGCTTAATGTTTGCAAATATATCCTACTTGACTCTCTCTGCAGCAAAAAGCTGGAAGATCTTTTATGCGTCATTCACTGTGACATGATTAATAGGGTCCAAAACCTTGCCAACATTTTAATTAAAATCTTGCTCTGATATCAGGTATCCCTTTACCTACTGCTGTATATCTTCATAAGATGAAATCAAATGCCACCTATCAGAAATGTGAATAAATAAAAAGCCTGCCCACCCCATCCTGCAAGCATCCATGCACCCCTGAATCATAGAATCATAGAATTGCAGAGTTGGAAGAGACCACGAGGGCCATCCAGTCCAACCCCCTGCTTCCACAACAGAGCACGTGACCCATATGGAAAGTAACTACCCACTAAAAATTAAGCAGGCCATATCCAGCAGAGGCTGGTGACTTAGCAGGATGGTGAATGGAGCATGGGATTTTAGCTCTAAAGGTGCTGCCCAGGTTGTTTTAAATCTCCCTAAATACTCCCATGGTTCTTCCCCACCACCACCATTACTTGTAGATCTCTTCACTGGCTACCTGTTTGGTCCAGGACCCGCTTCAAACTTTTGGTCCTTGTATTTAGGGCTCTGTGCTCTAATCTCTCCCAGTTCCTGGCAGCTTGGTTAGTGTGGAATGCACCATCTAGGAATTGAAAAGCTTGTCTAGATGTTGAAAATACTCCTCATAGAATTCAAGGAGAATACCTTTTGTCCCAATGGGATCCCACATCATTTTGCCATATTCAGAAGGGAGGGTGGGCAAAAACTCCAACTACTCCAACTTAAAAAAAAAAAAAAACTCCAAAGGAAATGCACATTGCTGCTCATTCAGACAACCGATTCACTTTTCTACACTTTCCCAATAAGAGTGGAAGTGGAAAGCTGATTGGTCAGATGTGCGCAGGGGGCAGAGCTTGCCGGCAAGGCAGATCCCAGAACCACCATTTTGGATTTGCTCTGAGGCAGCAAAATGACTTTTTCTTCTTTTTATTTAAGTGGAAGATCACACTTCCACACCTTGGATCTGCTTTTATTTAAAAAAAAATACTGTTCAGCGGCAGCAACTGGTGACAATAAAAATGTGAGTAATTCACTTGCATCTGCCATCTTGATTCACAGGCATGCCCGTTTGAACAACAAATGCATGTGGCTTCACATGGCTGAAATCTTGCCAAAAAACCATTAAGACAAATCAAAGCTGCTTTGAATTGGCATCAATCCACATTTAGTTACCTCATATAGACAAGCCCTAAGATCCACAGGCAAAAGGATTATTGTCTGATCCACCGACAGCTCTGTCAAGGCTGCAAGCCTTTCCAGACCTGGCTCCACATCTGTGAAATGGTCTCCCTTTGGACCTCCGGCTGGAGGAAGATCTCACCTGTTTCCGTAAGGGGTTGAAGACCTCGCTCTTGGATTTACCAGATTAAGCTGCTGAGTGGTGCCTGAGGTTGCTGAGATGGGTACTGGCTGGTGAGATGTTGAGGATTTTATGTATATTTATAGTGTTCTGTTTTATTGTCCTTGTCTTTGATTCTATACACTTGAGGTTCCACCCTTTGGTGGAAAGGGCATTATAAATAAACATCATCATCATCATCATCATCATTATTATTATCCAAAGTGCTAAACCTGTTGTTGGAGATAGGGTTCCGCACCTTAGATAGTTCCTTTAAAGTCTGGATCCACAGCAGATTCACTAACCTACCGACATGGAAGCCACCAGCTGCCCCTGAATGTATAATTTCATACCATCCAAATCTAGAACATACGATTTATCCCTCTAGTTCAGGGGTGGGCAACTGTGGCAGGCTAGGGGGCTACATTTAGACCCCTAGGAGACCTTGGGAGGCTGCACAAAATTGATTAACATAGAAAGCAACATTTTCTATGCAAGCAACAGCATTTTCTGCCCACAAAAAAATAAACCTATGCAGAGAATGCTGTTTCTTGCACAGAAAATGGTGTTTCCTGTGCAAATCAGCAGCGTGTGAACTTTGCACAAAATAAGTCCCAAATTGCAAATAGATTTCAAAAACAGTGTGGTTTTTGAAAACTTCCAGTATTGGGAAGAAAAGTGTTAAAATTACTCATTGGTTCCTTTGAGAAGAAAATTGCTGAAGAATTGCATCCCTACAAATAAATTTTAAAATGCAGCAATCTTAATTTGCCTGTATATTGGCCTGCATCCTGTGAGACACATGAAGATGCCCATGACAGCAACGGGCACCACTCCCTCTCCAAACATGCCCCTTAGCTTCCCTGGCCCATGCTTTGGCTCCCCCAATTTCTTAACTGCTCTTCTCTTGTTCCAGCCCGAGGCCATGTCTTCCTTTGCCAACTGTTCCAACTGGGAACTGACGTTCTCCAGCCTTAAGGTGCCCATGAAGTCATCCTATGAGAACCTCTGCAATGGTAGCAACCTGGAGGGGAACCAGAGTTACTGTGACCCTGAAGTCTTCAACATGACTGCAGAGCAGCTCCGGATCAAGTACCTGGGACCCCGTCAGTCGGGTTTCTTTGTTCCCATCTGCACCACGTACCTCTTGATTTTTGTGGTCGGTGCCATGGGCAACACCTTGACTTGCCTGGTCATCATCCAGCACCGTTTCATGAGAACACCTACCAACTACTACCTGTTTAGCTTGGCAGTTTCTGACCTCTTGGTGCTCCTCCTGGGGATGCCACTAGAGATTTATGAGATGTGGAGCAACTACCCTTTCCTCTTGGGGTCCAGCGGCTGCTGCTTCAAGACCCTGCTTTTTGAGGCTGTCTGCTTCGCGTCCATCCTCAATGTCACCGCCCTCAGTGTTGAGCGTTACATTGCCGTGGTCCACCCGCTCAAAGCCAAGTACGTGGTGACCAAGAATCATGCCAAGAGGGTCATCGTCACCGTCTGGGTCTTGGCTGTGATCTGTTCCATCCCAAACACCAGCCTGCACGGGATCCAAACCCTCTACGTGCCATGCTGGGGGGTGGTCCCCGACTCGGCCACCTGCACTCTCGTGAAGTCCCGCCTGATGTACAACCTCATCATCCAGGTCACAACCATTGTTTTCTTCTTCATGCCCATGGGCATCATCAGCATCTTGTACCTCCTCATTGGGCTGCAGTTGAGGAAAGAGAAGATGCTGGAAGCTCTGGAAGCCAAGTCGGGAGGCAACTGTGACTACCACAATGTCCGCCTCCAGCAGAAGAAGGCCAGGAGGAGGCAGGTGACTAACATGCTGTGTAAGTTCAGGACAAGGGCCCCTGGGGATGTGGGGAGTCATGGAGTTGGGCACTCAAAGCCCTTCTAGAGCAGGAGGTAGGGAATAAGTGGCCTTCCAGAGTCTCTTTCACACTATGCAATTATAGGTTGCCTCCCCCCCATCAGTGGAACCAATATCCACAGTTTCAGTTATCTGAGGGACACAAAATAAGGGGCACATACCATAGAGTTGCGCTGGAAAATGCCATCCTCTCTATGCATCTTTTAGGTCCTCCAATACAACTCTGTGGTATGTTTGTACAGGGAGTCCTTTATCTTAATAGGGTTTGCTGTTATCCACGTTTTTACTTATATGCAGTAAGTATTGGAATATATCCCCTGCGGATAGGAGACATGACCTCTATAGAACTTTGATATCAGTTTAACTGCCATGGTGCCATCCTGCAGAATCCTGGGATTTGGAGTTTGGTAAGGAACATAGACTTTTCTTCCAGAGAGCTCTAATGCTGTTGTTAGGGTGGGAACTAAATAATTCACAGTACCTTCCCAAACCACAAATCCCAGGCTTCAATGGGATGGAGTTACATAGAACAGAAATGCCTACTGCTTTCAGAAACCATAAAGGATCAGACTTTGCCCCCCCCCCCCCGATTTACATATACCTACCTTGTTTACAGAATTCTAGTTTTGTAGGTTATTTAGAATTCTCTGCCAGAGAGCTCTTGTGCCTCACCAAACTGCAAATCCCAGGATTCCATAAGAATGCAACCATGGCATTCATGGTATTATCAGAGTGCTAGGACTTTGAAGTTCCTTCCTAAATCTTCGTTTGCAAAGAAAAGCCAGAGAGAGAGGACTTTGACGTTTTAATGTTCCCACGAGTTAGTGAATTGCTACTCTCAACAGGGATGGCCAGGGATTCCCATCTCTTGAATGTGATGAGTTTACACTCTGGGTTTTATTCCATCCTTCAAAGGACCTATCAAAATGCTAAACCTCAACTCCCACCAGATGTTGCTATTATGAGGAATGCAAGGAGGTTCAATTCAATCTAGAATAGTAGTTCTCACCCTTGGATCCTCCAGATGTTTTAGACTTCAGCTCTAAGAATCCCACCATTGGCCATGCTGGTTGGGGTCCCTGGGAGTTGAAGTCCAAGATATGTAGAGGACCAAGGGGTGAGGAGCACTGTTCCAGAAAATAGGGATGGAGGTCAAAATCCTGTTGGCATCTTATATAACTTTCCCCATGAGAGAGGTTGGACAGCTTTGCCCAATGAAGAATATCTGAATTCAGCTCAAGATTGGAGCTGAGCATATGGTGCCATTGGATTTATAGTTGTCTATCTATCTACTGTCTCTATCATCTATTTAATTTTGGCAAGGGAGCCAAAAAAGCATTGTAATAATTTAATATAAAAGTTTAACTAAAAAATGAATTTTGCCAACATTAAAAAAGTTAAGCAAACAACATTCCTGTTAAAAGGCACATAGTTTAAAATAGTTTTAACATACATTTAAAACATAACTGGGGGGAAATTACAGGGTAGAATCAGAGCATACCACTTTTTGAACACCCTACTGCCATAGGATTAAATGTGAAAGGCCTATCTAAATAGAAAGGTCTTAGTCTGACTGTGGAAAGAGACTGGTGGGGGAGGCAACCAGACCTCCTGTGGAAGGGAGTTCCACAGCCTGGATGCAGCCACTAAGAAGGCCCTTTCTTGTGTCTTCACCAACTGCACCTGTGAAAGTGGTGAGACAGAGAGAAAGCCCTTCCCCAAAGATCATAGAACTCGAGCTGGCTCATTTAGGGTGGTATGGTTTTTAGATAGTCTGGACCAAGGCCATTCAGGGCTTTAAATGTATGTTGAGTATTTCTAGTCTGAGGGTCCTAGTTTTTCATTTCCATATTTGTTGACAGGTTTTAGTTCAAGTAGCATGGTGTAGTGGTCTAAGCTTTGGACTATGACACTGGAGACCAAGGTTTGAACCATGGTTACCAGAGTCATAGTCCAACACACCACACCGACTGTCCCCTTCCTTGTGAAGTCGAAGGCTTTCATGGCCGGCATCCATAGATTTCCCTTGGTTTTTTTATGGGCTGTGAGGCTGTGTTCTGGAATAGTTTCTTTCTGATGTTTCGCCTGCATTTGTGGCTGGCATCCTCAGAGAATGGTTGGGTAGGTGTGTGTGTGGAGTTTATACTCCCCTACAGGGATTCACAGCATATAAACCCCAGACACACTCCTACCCAACCATTCTCTGAGGATGCCAGCCACAGATGCAGGTGAAACGTCAGAAAGAAACTCTTCCAGAACACGGCCTCACAGCCCGGAAAAAAACCAAGGAAAATCTATGTCCCCTGCCTTAATTATCACACTATTCTGTTTTAGCACTATCATTCCACTTTAACTGCTCTGGCTGCCTCCTGTGTAATCTTAGGGATTTGCAGTTTAGGGAGGGGCATTTAGCATCCTCAGCAAGAGAGCTCTTAGGCCTCCCTAAACTACAAACCCCAGAATTCCACAGGAGGCAACCAGAGCAGTTAAAAAATAGAATAATAGCACTATAACAGTCTAGTCTGATAAAGTCCTCTGATTGGGATAAAGGCAAAATCATTATCTGTATCATCATCATCATCGTCCTCAGCAGCAGCAGCAACTTACACAAACACGGACAACTTTCGTGAGTAAAAAATAGCGCAGCCGCCTCCAATGCGGCCGCAACAGTCACGGACGACGCCGAGAGAGAAACGGCATTGTCCAAAATGGACTCTTGCTACGCAGCAGCCTCAATACTGTTCCAGAGTCTGCTTGCGCGGCAAGAAGCTGATTTTACGTGTCTGAAAATGTCCTATGATTCTTTTATGTCCCCTCTTGCTTTGTGTGTTAATTTTTCTGAAAGTGCTATGGAACATATCCTATTTAGTACTTTTGTATCAAGAGATTTTCTAATGTTTTCCATGCTTTACCTATCTTTTAGCTTTGCCACACCTGATAAATGCTATAAGATCTTGGCAAGTTTTCATTTTCTCTTTCATATATAGAAATTAATAATACGGTAGTCCCCCTCCGAACGCTGGACTTTTTGGCCCAACATTTGTCTTATCCATCCTAATACATCATCCTAGGTTCCAGTTACACGACAAAAATTGTTGCGGGGCTTATCATGATTTCCTGATCCCGTATCCGCCCCTCGCTGTTTATGCGATTTTTATCACTCTTTAGGAAATCCTGGAAAATCCCGCGATTGATATTTACACGACAAAAGTCTTTATTGGTCCCGCACTGTTATATCCCGTGCTTTTGCTGTTTACACATGTTTAGCTTACCGGGATTTTTTTTTTTTTTTGGCTGTCAATCAAGGATGCGATTACTCGTGTTTTCACAACCTCGATGATGCACTTCCTTTAGAGTTCCGCGCCACGAGCAATGCTATTGGCTGGCTGTGGGGGGAGAGAGGGGGCAAGGCAGGGGATGAATGGGCGACCCTCTGCCCACCACGATCTCTTTGTAACATGCAGTTGAGGAAGAGGTTAAAGCTGAAGGGTTTGCAGTGTAGAAATCCATTTAAAAAGGTGATTGAGTACACGCGCACACGCATCAACCTACATGCAGCTGGAAGGGATGCCTTTGTGAGGCTGGATCTGTTGAATGGGTGACTGACCCCTCCTTTTCTGGTTGCTGATCTCTAAGCCCGCCCCCAGTCACCATTTCCGGTCATCCCCTAGTACCGAGATATTTTGTCCCAGGCTGTTTACGTTTCCAATTTTCCGAATCCTCCAGTGACTTTTTTAAAAACCGGCACAAACCGTGGGACTGGAAGTCCCACAGGTTGAGGGATAAAAGGTGGCCCCCCTTCCGAAAATCACATACCTGACCCGATGTACGTGTAAACTGCCAGGGATCGAAACAAATTCTTCCCGGGACATTTTCATCGTGTAAACAGCACCCTAGACTCTACACGCTTTTAGCCAAGTTAGCTAAATATGATTCCAATCACCTATTTTGCCACAATGCTTTGACACTTCATTATTGATCTTATGGAGTTTGAGTGGATACTAATACCGTTTATGAATAACTTTTAATGCATTTTCTCTGATCTGGGCAGATATTGATTTATAGAGAGACTTTTTCCAAATAGAAGCCCCATTATTTTTCCATTATTTTTAACCCCAAATCTGACTCCCAAATAAGTCTCATCCCTTTAGATTTACCGGATTTTGCCTCTTACATTATTTGAAGCTTATCCTTTTATTTTGTTTAAGCTATCATTACAATATGTTTCAAATAGAGTTAAAGCTCTTGGGAGGCCATCAGTTCTATTTAATTTTGCCTGAAGGGAATTTATTTGCATTAGTTGCAACCATGATGGATCTATTAGTTTAAATCTATTCTTAACATGTTCTGTTTGTATAAGGGATTGTTTAGATGACAAAAAAATCCACAAAGAATGCTGGCAGAATACATTTTGTTCAGATGAGCTTCTGCAAGGATTCGCCATATTGGGAAGGAGGGGGGCTGAAAACTCCAAATAGTTTGCAATAATAGCATTTGCTGTTTCTCGTGATCTTTTTTAAAAAGTATGCAAAAATGCACATAAATTGCACGTCTGAACAACCAGTTCGAATAGGGGCACATCGAAGAACGCAAACGTGATTGGTCGGACCTCGGCGGGGGCAGGCTTGCAAGGGATAACGTGGCTGGACCCACCATTGTTTCCCCCCCCCCAGGTGAACAATCGTGTGCATGATCGTTCAAGCGGCAAAGCAAAAGAAAAAAAGGTTTTTTTAAGTGGAAAATCGCTCTTCTGCACCTGTAATTTAAGGATGGGGGGGAAAGCGGGGGAACGGAAGGATGTTTTTGGCAGGCAATTCACTTGCAGCCACCATCTTTTCTCAGAGGTATGTTCCATGTGAACTGCAAACTCGGCTAATTTTCCATGCCAGCGATCTTGCAAAAGAGTCATGAGCACAAATAATACTGCAGCAATAGGGAGATAAGGCACTATTTTTCGCTATTAATTTTCCCATCTAGCTGAGCCCTAGGTTTACTATTCTCCTGAGCGGTTTGCTCAGTGCTATCTTATGGTCTTTGCAGTGCTGCATGGAGGTGTTTTTCTTCCAAGCATCTGAAGAACCTTTTAAAAGTGTTTATCTTGCTGCTAATTTTATTTTGGTTCTTTATAGTATGTTGCTCTTATCCATTATTACTGGTTTTATCTTTTTTTAATAGTGCTGTCTGCCCTGGGCTTGTAGTCATGTGTTTTAAAAGACATGCATGCAGTGCCACTTGGCCTAGGAAATGGGTGGCAAGGTATTCAAACGCATATCCCATTGAAAGCAACAATATTCATATGGACATCATCAGCCCTTTAGTGTGGTTTTAGATGTGCATCACATTTACACCTGAGGTTTGTGACCCAACCAGGGGTACACACATGGAAGTCTACTTCAGTGGATGGGTCTTCATAGTCAGACTGAGGCATCCATATGTAAGAAGATTTTTTAAAATGACTATATGTATTGCTACATATAACCGACTCTGCCCTTTCAGAATTAGGTGGATTTAAAATGCAGACAGATAAACAAGGCCGATCGGTTTTAGCTGTTGATATTTATGCCCAGAGAGGCGAGCTAACAAGCCTTCGGCATCATTAATTGATCCAGGGAGATGGCAAGGGGTGAACAGGAACAGTAGGAAAGGGCTAACAAATACCCCCTTGCTAATCGAAAAACAAGTTTTGCCTGGAGGCAGATGCTTGTTAATCTCCCGTAGGTGCAAAGGGCCACAGCTCTGATTACTTCCATTAATGGATGAGCAATTAATTTCACTAATAAAAAATGTCAGGATGCCAAAGAGACGATGGCTGCCAGGTGCAGCTGTGTTGCCATACAGACATAATCCATTGTGGGGAACATTCATAGAGAAAAGATCCAGCAAGAGCCTTTGGAAAACATGGATGCTAGCAATTGGCATAGAATCTCAGAGGTGAAAGGGGCCACAAGGGCCATCTAGTCCAACCCCTTGCCATGCAGGAATATACAAATGCAGCATTCCTGAAAGGTGCCCATCCAACCTCTGCTTAAAAACTTCCAAAAAAGGGAGAGTCTAGTACTCCCTGAGACAGCCTGTTATACGGTTGAATGCTTCGTACAGTAAAGGCCTTCCTAATATTTAGGTGGAATACTTTTCTCATACAGTAGTTTGAATTCATCAGTTCATGCTCTAGTCTCTGGAGCAGGACAAAACAAGCTTGCTCCACTTTCTACGTGACATCCCTTCAGATATATAAAGAGAGCTATCATGTCACGTCTCAGTCTTCTCTTCTCTTCTCAAAGAAAAATATACCTGGCTCCCTCACTAATTCCTCATAAGGCTTGGTTTCCAGACCTTTGATCATCTTGATTGCTGTGTACACCTTCCAGCTTATCAAAGTCCTTCTAGAACTGAGATGCCCAGAAGTGGACAGTTTTCCAGTTGAGGTCTAACCAAAGCAGAATAGAAAGGTGCTGCTACTTCCCTTGACCTGGACACTGTGCTCCTATTGATGCAACCTAGAATCTGCAAATCACACTTATGTGTATGGCCCTAACAAGATATCAGCCATTGTCTCCACCTGTAAGATTCTCCATCCAACCCACTTAGCATGTCAGTGGGGCAGTCAACTTATGATGACCCCATGAATTTCATAAGGTTTTCTTAAGCAAGGAATCCGCAGAGGTGGTTTTACCAGTTCCTTCCCCTTAAATTTAGCCTACAGTTCCTGGTATTCATTGACGGTCTCCCATCCAAGTAATAACTAGGGCTGGTTCTGCTTAGCTTCCAAGATCAGAAGGATCGGGTGTCTTTAGAGTATTTAGATTGGCTTCCATGTGGTAAATCTCCAGCTTTGAATCTGTTAACAGAGCTATCCAAGCTGTTGTGCTATATCACCAAAATACTTTCAGTACCCTTGAGAGCTGCTTCAAAGTTCAGACTGAAACTAAGGAGATTATCAGACAGGAGCGAAAAAAGCATTCCTGTCCCACAATCTCCACTCCCGGCTCTGCCATCCCTGTCACACCACAATCACCTTCCCCACCACAATTACCTTCTCTCCTGTCGTTCCAGCAGCCCAGGAGTGAACGGAGCGCTAACTCACTTCCTGGACTGAAATCCCACCCATTCTTGTGAAATGGCGTGAGTGCGAGAAATTTGAAAATAAAAATAAAAATAAACACAAAAAAGTTACACCAAGCACCTAAACACAATTTAAAAGTCCCAAGTAAACTGAGAAGGGTCTTAAAAAGTGTGTTACTTACCTGGACGTCCCAATCTCACCTGGAAGTATTCTGGCAGGGACTCCCCACTGATGCTGGGATCTTGCCAGCGAAACGGGGCACTTTGTCACACACAGGAACATTCGTGACAGGAACAGAATGGGGGATCTATTGATGGCTTCTCCTGTCAATAAAAAGCAGTGCTGGTGGAATGGCAGCAGAACGGGTGCATAATGATGGGGGGGCAACGTCATTTGGTAAGAGAGCCCTTTTGTGATCTCCTAGCGTTGCTGTAACACCACTTTTAATGCATCGGATAATCTCCTAAGCTTCCCCATTTATTCACTTGGGAGCCACTCTCACAGCCAGGTCAACAAGATCCTTTGTCCACATTTGATGGGTGGCATAGGAGGGGACTTCCCATTCTCCAAGTCAGTACCTTTGGTCACCATGGGTGCACCTAAAATCCAGCATCTGTATCCCTTTTCTGGGTCCCATCCCATTGACAATGATCCCAGCGCTAATTAAAAGTCACAGAGCTGGTTTGCTTTCCCTTCTGGTAGAGAAAAATGTTCATTTCACTGAAATGCAGAGTGCTCTTCCAGAGTGACTCCATCATTCAAATAAAGGCTGGGATCCTCTTGGTGTCTTACAGATGGCTAAGTTCTCCTATGGAAACATTTGGACATTTCTGTCTGATGCAAAACATCCATTTAAGGTTTGCAGAAGCCGAGTTATGCATGTGTTTCCATGGCACATTGTACATACAGATGCACCTTGTGCATTGCGTATGTTCACACAGGTGTGCATTGCACTTGCACGTGCACATTTTGTTGCAGATTCCATCTGCAATATTGCAATCATAAATTAGGATTGTTGCTTGTTACCTGGTTGTGTGACAAGCAATACTTGCTGAACACCCCTTTTCTAAACAACCATGAAGGTTACAGGAGCCCTCTCTAGTTTTCAGTCTGGCAACCCTAAATTTAAACTATGCAAGCACAATACAGGATCTCACTCTTGGCTCTTGGGACAAGAATTTTGCAGTGTTCTTTCCCTCGGCTTTGCTTCGTCCTTCCTTTTTTGCTGTCCAGAACATTCACCGACCTTCCAATTTTTTCTTCTTTGCATAATCACATTTCTTTTGGTGCATACTTCAGGACTTGACATTTGAATTTTATGTAGATTTACAATTTTATTTTTAACAAGGGGGAACAATGACAGCAAGAGGACCATATAGATGAATTAAGCTCCAGAGAGACCTTCTGGAGAACTGATGGTGCCCATAGATATTAATTACTCTGCCTTGTCGCCAGTTAAATAATTTCATTGTCCTTGCACCAGAAGTTGCACATTTTCAAAGTTAGTAAAAGGGTGGTTTAGAGCTAATATGGGCTGGAATCTTATTTATGTCTTATATTCATGCAGGTTCCCCGATGGAAGCATTTGGGCATTTTTGTCTGATGTGGAACAACCTTAGGGGTTGTCTAGATGAAAATACTCCTCATAGAATTTGCAGAGAATATCTTTTGTCCCAATGAATGAGATTCACACTATTCTGAAGGAGGGGGACCAAAAACTGCATATCCTGTTGGGAGGGAAGCCTTTGCAGATTTTTGCAAAGTTTTAAAAATAATACATGGATATGTGGAAGTGGAAAGCAGATTGGTTGGATGTGCAGGTGGGGGGTGGGCTTGTAAGGAAGTGGCTGGAAGCTCCATTTTTGCTATTGCTGTTGTCTGGCTTTCATTTCCTACTACAAGGAAGAGAAGCCTCTCTTTTGCCGAGGGCTGCATATCATAGAATCATACAGTTGGAAGACACCTCAAGGGCCATCCAGTCCAACCCCCTGCCATGCAGGAATAAACAATCAAAGCATTCCACAGATGTCCATTCAGCCTCTTGTCAAAAGACCATGGAGACAAATGAGCGCTCCTGTGAATTTGTGGTAATGTGCATCAATCTGCATTACATCTTCTCATCTCAACAAGCCTCCAGTCAACTTAAAGTTGCAGAAATGGAGTTGCAGATGTGGTGCATTGCACATGGATGCCCAATGCTCATGTTCCTCTTTCTGGGTTCCATAGGGCCACAGTCACAAGTTGTATATTAAATTTGACACATATGAACTGCCCAAAAGTTCCTTGCATTCAATAAGGAGCCAGTGGGGGACCTGATTGCGGGATTCCTCCGCCTGCACTGCTCAATTGTGTTGCAGCATTTGGATACACACCGTAAAACCCTAAATAAAAGATACAAAACAGAAGCAAATGCAACATAAAAATTACACTACCAGAATTTCTCCTTTTGTTCCTTCCTAAATGTGTACACATGTGTTATCTGCCTTCGAGCCACATGTTGACTTATGGCGACCCCATGAGTTTCATAGGGTTTTGTTAGGCAAGGAATCATCAAAGATGGTTTTGCCAGTTCCTTCCTCTGAAATATCAAGTACAGCACCAGGGATTCCTTGGCAGTCCTTTGGGGCGTGGGGGAGGTTTTCTTTTTGGACTGCCACTCCCAGAATTCCCCAGCCAGCTATGGAGTGACAGTCCAAAAAGGCACCTTTTCCCAAGTTCTGGAAGATCAGATGGGATCTGGTGCGTTTAGGGTATTTAGGGCCTGTGTGTGTGCATGTGCCTTTAAGTCAGAGGTGGCTTTGCCAGTTCCTTCCTCTGAAATATAGCCTAAAGCACCTAGCATTTGTTGGTGGTCTCCCATCCAAGTACTAGCCAGGGTTGACCCTGCTTAGCTTCCAAGATCAGACAGAATCTGGTGCTTTGAGGGCATTTAGGCTCCCTCTTAAAGACAACTAGAAATCCCACTACCTTATTCAAACCCTGGCAACTTCAGCTCCTCTCCACCTCTCCCTCTTTTTCTGAACTCAACTAGTAAGTATAGTGGGCCCTTGGTATCTCTTGGGATTGACAAGCTGGAATCTGTCCAGAGGAGGGCAATCAAAATGGTGGGGGGTCTGGAAGCCCTGCCCTATGAGGAGGGGCTTAGGGAGCTGGGTACGTTTAGCCTGGGGAAGAGAAGGTTAAGAAGTGACATGAGAGCCATGTTTAAATATTTGAAGGGATGTCATACTGAGGATGAAGCAAGCTTGTTTTCTGCTGCTCCAGAGACTAGGACACGGAGCAATGGACTCAAACTACAGGAAAAGAGTTTCCACCTAAACATTAGGAAGAACTTCCTGACGGTAGGAACTGTTTGGCAGTGGAACATGCTTCCTCAGAGTGTGGTGGAGTCTCCTTCTTTGGAAGTTTTTAAACAGAGGCTGGATGGCCATCTGTTGGGAATGATTTGATTGTGTATTCCTGCATGGCAGGGGGTTGGACTAGATGGCCCTGGGGGTTTCCTCCAACTCTATGATTCTATGATTTCATTCTATGATTCTATGCCCTAAGGCAAAGTGAGAGTAACAGGCAGCCAAGGCTAGGAACTGCAGGACCAGCCTGGTAAAGCCAATGTCACAACATGGTTAAACTGCGGGACATCAGACAGGCACATTGATAGATATGCAGTCAGTTGGAGAATGTCAGTATTCAGCAGAATGGTTGTGTAGCATAGTCACGGTGTTAGTATGTGAGTGTAGATTCTCACTATGCAACCACAATGTAGGATCTCCTCCTGAGATTGGAGAACCTGCTTCCAAATTTTGCTAACTCAAAGGGCCTCCCTTTGTAACTTCCACATTCTCTCTTTGCTTTGCAGTTGTGCTGGTGGTCGTGTTTGGCATCTGCTGGGCTCCCTTTCACACTGACAGGCTGGTCTGGAGCTTCATCACCAACTGGACCGACGCAATGCAGCATATGTTCCAGTACATCCACATCATCTCAGGGGTCTTCTTCTACCTGAGCTCTGCGGCTAACCCCATTCTCTACAATTTGATGTCCACTCGCTTCCGGGAGATGTTCAAAGAGGTGATGTGCCATGGGCGCTCCAAGAAGAAGGGGTCCCGCAAGCATTCGCCCAGCAGCACCCGCGCCACCATGCGCAGTACACTCTCCGAGCACATCACTGGGGGCAACGGGCACCCACTTTCTGACTTGGAGGAGTATGAGATGGACCCTGAGTTGGAGAACGCTGAGGAGCGAGAAGCTCCATTCCTCTGAGAGCCCCTCCTGATTGGTCAGACTACCACGAGAATATTAGCATCTTGGGGCAGGGACCCACCCTTTCTGCTTATGTTGCAAAAGTGGGTGGACACAGATGTCATTGTGTATTTAAAAAACAAATAAACTGTAAATTGCATTTGTTCTTAGTTAAGTTCAGGACCTGAAGTAGGCCTCATTCTCAGGAACTCACCAGAGCCCTCATGATTGTGTAAACCAAGGACATTTTATAAGTAGTACAAATGAACAGCTCTCTGCACCCAGTATTGTAAAAATAGGAATGGGTGAGGACAAAGGGGAGTCTTGTTTTTGGATTCCCAAACTCAGGGGTGGGCAACTGCGTGAAGTCCAGGGGCCTTTTTTTTCCTTGGACCCCCCTCTGCAGGCAGCATCCCAGAGAAAAAATGCTTCTATTTTCCTCTGCAGTCCCTCCCAAAATGGTGACACAAAGTAACCTGATGTCACTTCCTGTTGCCATTTTGAGGTGGGCTCTGGGGTGCTTGTGGCAGTGGGGTGGAGTATTTTAACATGTTTTCATGCATTTGGGGGGGGGGCTCCTGTGTAGTTTTGCACCAAAAAAATCCCCCAAATCACACTGAATTTCTTTTAAAAATAATTGGCAGTGTTGGGGAATTGGTGAGGAGCTTCATAGGCCACACTGTGGTCACAGGCCAGTATTTTCTGTGTGCACTTTTCAAATAGCTAGTTGTGGTACCTTCTTCAAAATGTCAGCTCTAAGAAGGCTGACAATTGCTGATGTCTTCAAACTCATGCAAATAGAAATGGCAAGGTATATGGCAGGAATAGAGATAGGAAAATGCATTCAAATGTTCTTGTTCACAGTGAGAAAGGATTTCTTAACACACCATGGCACCCTGTCAAGGAAATGGTGAATCACTGCCAGATTATTCACATTCGAGGATATTGTATGAAAATTTTGTTTGTAAAAACAAAAGAACAAAATACCTTTGAGTTTTGTACAACGCAAATGCCTGAATCCTGTCAATCTCTTGCACAGTGTAAACAGCTATATAGAAGTGGTTGGATCTTTTTGTTTGATGCAGAATGCCTGCATTCAGTTCAAGATGGCAGAAGTAGAGTTGAGCATATGGTGCCATTATGGATTTATGCATGTATTGTGAATGGATGCCCATGCACATTTGGTTGTACGTTGGCTGCACATTTGACATCTTACTTTAGTTGTGCAACCATGCCATTCAACTCAGAGGTTTCACAGCACAATTAATGGGCAACCCTGCATTCGGACTTTTACAGCACGCAACCCTAATGTAGATTCTCAGCTAATGCTTCCTGTGCAAAAAAATAAAAATAAAAATCCTTTTCTTTTCCTTTTTTTTTTTTTTGGCATGTGTTCCCCCCCCCTCCCCGACTATTTCTTTGCAAGAAAAAATCCCAGGATGCAAAAATAAAAGAAAATAAAAATCAACCAATGCACAAAAATGTTCATTGACCCCTTAATCAGGAATAAACTTGAAATTTTTCATTCTTGCATGCGAAAACAAAATAAGGGACAATTTACATCCATAAACTGGAGTGCCTGCAAAATTCTGCAATGTCAGAGGGAGTGAGCACCACAGCCTTCTCTCCCAGATTTCACTTATTTATCATGAGATTAATATACCCTTGTGAAACTTAGTCCTTGTATTTGGACTATATCACATGAGGCTGCTAAAGCGGAATTTCAATGGGACAGTAATAAATTTGGCCAGTGCTTATTGGATGTCATCATAGCTGTCCTGTTGCTGCTTCGCATTCTAGTCATTACTGTTCAATTGACAGGAAAACCCCATCAAAGCCTGCCAATATCGCTATTAGGTTTTTCGTGGTTTTTTTCTGGGCTGTGAGGCTGTGTTCTGGAATTTTTTTTCTTGATGTTTTGCCTGCAAGCAAAAAAACCCATGACAAACCTACGGATGCTGGCCATGAAAGCCTTTAATTTCACAATATTGCTGCCCCTGGTGCAATAGGCCCCGTCACTTCAGTTCTGGGATGACTACAGTCATGTGGCATGAGGGGACCTGATTCTCCCCCTTTCTCCTCCCTCCCCCTTGCTATTCCAAAGCAGCACAAAGTCAGCCTGCTTTGGAATAGTGAAGGGAGGGAGAGAGGAAGAGGAGGAGAGTCAGGCCTCCTCAGGCCATGAGACTGCAGTTATCCCAGAACTGAAGGGACCTGTCACACCAGTGGGTTGCTAAAGGAGCACAGTCACGCAGAGAGGCATTGATAATAAACAGTTTACAACTGGTATGTTCCTGTTTTCTTTAATAACATGATTGCCATAAGACAGGAGGCTGTTGTGATAATGTCCTTTGAAGTTCCACACCTGAATACGCACTTTAGTTGTACCTATTTTTTATTGTGTTATGTCCACTACTATTGCTGCTGTATACATTATTTGTACCACATCCTTGAGATAACCTGGTTTGTGTACATCATAGAATCCTAGGGCTGGAAGGAGCCTTATAGGCAATCAAACCCCCCTGTTCAATGCAGGAAAACCAGCTAGAGCATCCCCAGCAAGGAGCTGCCCAGCCTCTTTTTGAAGATGTTGGAAGGAGACCCCACCACCTCTCTAGGTCACTGGTTGCATTGCCAAACTGCTTTTACCATCAAAAAGTTCCTCCTAATGTTCAATCGAAATCTACCCACAGGGGTGCCACAGGGTTCTGTCCTGGGCCCAGTGCTATTCAACATCTTTATCAACGACTTGGATGAGGGAATTAGGGGCATACTTACCAAATTTGCAGATGACACCAAATTAGGAGGAGTAGCTAATACCCTGGAGGACAGGATCAAAATTCAAGATGACCTGGATAAACTGGAGAGCTGGGCCAAAGCTAACAAAATGAAATTCAATATGGAGAAATGTAAGGTACTGCACTTAGGGCGAAAAAATGAAATGCATAGATATAGGATGGGGGAGACCTGGCTGAATGAGACTACGTGCGAAAGGGATCTAGGAGTCCTAGTAGACCACAAGTTGAACATGAGTCAACAGTGTGATGCGGCAGCTAAAAAGGCCAATGCAATTTTGGGCTGCATCAATAGAAGTATAGTGTCCAGATCAAGGGAAGTAATAGCGTCGCTCTATTCTGCCTTGGTCAGACCTCACTTAGAATACTGTGTCCAGTTCTGGGCACCACAATTCAGAAAGGATATTGACAAATTGGAGCATGTCCAGAGGAGGGCGACTAAAATGGTGAAAGGTCTGGAAACCATGCCTTATGAGGAAAGACTTAGGGAGCTGGGTATGTTTAGCCTGGAAAAAAGACGGTAAAGAGGCGATATGATAGCCCTGTTTAAGTATTTGAAGGGGTGTCACGTTGAGGATGGAGCAAGCTTGTTTTCTGCTGCTCCAGAGATTGGAACACGGAGCAATGGGTGCAAGCTCCAGGAACAGAGATTCCACCTCAACATGAGGAAGAACTTTTTGACAGTAAGAGCTGTTCGGCAGTGGAACGCACTCCCTCGGAGCGTGGTGGGCTCTCCTTCCTTGGAGGTCTTTAAACAGAGGCTGGATGGCCATCTGTCAGGGATGCTTTGATCGTGATTTCCTGCATGGCAGGGGTTGGACTGGATGGCCCTCGTGGTCTCTTCCAACTCTGCAATTCTATGATTCTGTGATTCTATGATTCTACCCTCCTGCCACTTAAAGCCATTTAAACCTAGTTCTACCCTCTGGGGCATCAGAGAACAAACCTGCCCTCTCCATTCTGTGACAGCCCTTGAGATATTTAAAGAGTGCAATCATGTTACCCCCTTGGTCTTCTCTTCACCAGGCTAAACATGCCCACTTCCCTCAACCTTTCCTCGTATGTTTTGTTCTCCATATCTCTTGTCACCCTTGTTATCCTTTTCTGCATCTGCTCTATCTTGTCTACATCCTTCTTAAAATAAGGAACTAAATGCAGTACTCCAGATGAGGTCTGACTAATGCAGAGCACAGAGGGACTTTAGGTTTGCTGTGGATTTTTTCCGGGCTGTGAGCCCGTGTTATGGAAGAATTTATTCCTGACGTTTCGCCTGCATCTGTGGCTTGGCATCTTCAGAGAATTTCTGAAGATGCCAGCCACAGATGAAGGCTAAACATCAGGAATAAACTCTTCCAGAACATGGCCTCACAGCCCAGAAAAAAATCACGGAAAACCTATGGATGCCAGCCATGAAAGCCTTTGTCTTCACATAGAGGGATTATTACTTCCCTTGTGCTCAACGTTAGGGATTTCTTGTTAGTTTTATGAAGGCTTTTGTCATTGTCATTATTTGCTTTGTCATCATGAATTCAATTTATGGTGACCCTTTGGATACACACACTGCAAGTGCCTTGGCCATCAAAACCCCTGCTCAGTTCTGCCAGAAAGAGCTGTAGTGCTTCACCTGACTACAATTCCATAGGATTTTTACCCACCCACCCCCTCACACACATGTGAATGACCCTTAGGACTTTGGGAAAGCAGAGTCTGAATCCTTGCTCAGCCATGGAAACCACCTGAGTGACCTTGAGCAAGTCGCACACTCTCAGCCTTAGAGAAAAACCGTGGCAAACCTCTGAAGAAATCTGGTCAAAAAAGCAACAGCCAGCATGGTGTAGTTGGAGTAGGAATCTGGGAGACCAGGGTTGGAGACTCTGCTCAACCATAGAAACCTACTGGGTGACTTTGGGCAAGTCACCCTCTCTTAGCCTTAGGGGAAAGCTAATGGTCAACTTCCTCTGAGTCAATTGTGCCAAGAAAACCTTAGGATAGGACCACCACAAAGTGGAGTCAACTTGAAGGCACGTAACACCAGCAACGTAAGAGATCTGAGTTATCCTTCCCAAACTCAATTTGGCATACAACAAGGATCAAACATCTAGGGATTTAGATCCCTGATTCAAACTTGTGCTATAGGTTCAGCAAATTCAGACAGCAGTATACAGTTGTCCCTTCATATCCATGGATTTGGTATACATGGATTTATGTATTCACGGCTTGAAAAGATTCTTTAAAATGCCTTGATTTTGCCATCTTATATAAGGGACACCATTTTGCTGTGCCATTGTATATAATGGGATTTGAGTATTAATGGATTTGGGTACCCATGGGGGCGGGGAGTCTGGAACCAAACCCCAGTGAATATGAAGGGACAACTGTAGCCCTTCCTCAGCTGTACCACTACTGATGGCAGCTTGAGGTATACAGTAATTTTAATGCTCTCCCATGTAAAAGAAAATGCTCCCTGCATATGGAACTCTTTTCTTTGCTGAACACTAGTCTTCTGCATACAAGGATGGATGGATGGATGGATGGATGGATGGATTCCCGCCACCCCTAAAAAGTGGGGAGTATTTTAACATGCAATCTTGGCACCCACATCCTGAAATGGTGCAATCAAGGAAGAGCTACACTATTTTATTTTAGTGGTTGTGTAGGTCATCTCTCAGTAAAAACAGGTTTGGGAGCTTTTCCAACAAACGGGTTGAAACAATTGCATGTGTATAACACAATGAGACTGCCTGCAGTGAAATAAATAATGGAGAAGACATTTTGCAGTTCTTCCCTATTTGGGCAGATGGTCTGGAAATACAATTTGCTTAGGCCTGCTTGCAAACATATATAGACAAGACCCTATTCCTCATCACTGCCTCTGACAAGCTGGCTCTGAGAAGGAGGGCAGCTTCTGTGAATATCCTCCAGTGCAGAATGACAATTTTTTCCATTTTTAAAATTCACTTTTTCATTCAAGGCAAGGTTGTGTTTTAAAAAAAGGAAATTCTATCAGAGGTATAATTATGAAAGAGATCAAAAAGTAGAACAGTAAATATCATAGCAGCCTCATACAACCATGTCTGGAATACAAGCATCGCTAATTTAACAAAACAGCAGTTCCTGTGCATTACTTCTTTAACAGAAAATTTGGGCTGCTGCTACACTGCAAAACTGATGCAGTTTGACACTGCTTTCACTGCCATGGCTCAATGCTATGGAGTTCTGAGATTTGTAGTTTTGTGAGATATTTACCCTCCTCTGTCAGAGCTGTAGTGCCACAACAAATTACAAATCTAAGGATTCCATAGGATGGAGATGTGATAGTTAAAGCGGTATCAAACTGCACTATTTCTGCAGTGTGGCAGCAGCCAAGGTCAGGTAAGCCTTGCATAAAACATGCTGAACCTTATAGAGATCACTTGAAAGCTTCTTCTAAAATGCATCGAGGGTTTTTTTTTTCTTTCCTGTCACTAGTTTCCAGTTTTCTCATGATTTTCATTTTGATGGCCAGACTAATAATCTATGTTTGTTCAACAGGTTGATGTGGGAGCTGGTGCCTTAGACATCTCTGTTTTCCCCTTTTGTCTCTGTTTTGATGTTCACTCCTACTCACTAAGGAATTCTGGAGGCAGCTGCTGTTTACCTTGCCTGTTGTAAGCAAGCACCTACAGCTACAGTAGCATCAGTCAGTGCTATTGAAAGTGGTGGACCATGGACTGGTACTGGCTCCTGAGCCATTGGCTGCCTGTCTCAGACAGGTTCCCAGGACAAAAGAAACAATTAGGTACAAATACAATGCCAGGCAATGACATATTCGGGGGGAAATATATAGTCAACCCTCCACATTTGCAGGTTAAGCATTCACAGATTTGATAATTTGTGGATTAATGTTGTTGTTTTTTCATACCTGCCTCTCCCCATGGATTGCCCCTGCTGCGGCCCTATTTTTTGTTGTAGTGTGTGTTCTCTCTAGGAATCACTAGGTCCTCCAGCACAACTCTATGGTTAATGTCCGGCGGAAGTTGTACATAGAGTTGTGCTGGAAGACTTAGCAATGCCTAGAAAGAACGCTTCTCAGGGGTATCGCTAGGCCCTCCAGTGTGACTCTATGGTCAATTTCCAGTGGAAGTTGACCATAGAGTTGTACTGGAGGACCTAGCAATGCCTAGAAAGAACACTTTTCTAGGTATCACTAGGTCCTCCAGTGTGACTCTATGGTCAATTTCTGGTTGAGGTTGACCATAGAGTTGCGCTGGATGACCCAGCGATGCCTAGAGAAGTGTTCTTTCACGGTGTGTGTGTGTGTGTGTGTGTGTGTTTTCAATTTTGCAGGGTAGGCTGCACCCCACAAAAGTTAAGGGCCTACTGCAATTGTCAGTCCTCCACATCACATAGTCTGAGAAGCAGTAGGTTAGAGCAGAAGCCTGTTCTTCCCTAGCTCAAGCACTATGGTTTTGTTTACTACAGACCTGCTCCTGCCTTTTAGCACTAAAAGCCTGTGTTCCTCCCAATGCCAATGCTGCTAAAAAAGAAAACCTTCCAGCTGGACAAAAGACAAGAAGGAAGGATGGCTGAGTGGGCATAAAAGGACTTTGTCAGAGGCTTTGTGAACAGAGGTGTGGCTGTACTGAGCACAGTTCTGGCCCATAGTTATAGTATGGATGGATCTACAGTGTAGAAATAATGCAGTTTGACAGCACTTTAACTGCAATGGCTCCGTCCTAAAGATTCCTGGGACATATAGTTTTGTGAGGCACCAGCACTCTTTGGCAGAGAAGGCCAAAGACCTTGTAAAGTCAGCCCTCTGTATTCATGGATTTGGCATCCACAGATTCAACTATCCATGGCTTGAAAATATCCTTTAATTTTGTTTTCCCCAAGAAGCAAACCTTGGATTTTGCCATGTTATATAAGGGACACCATTTTACTATGCCACTGTATATAATGAGACTTGAGCATCCACGGATTTTGGTATCTGGTGGGGGGGGGTCCTGGAACCAAACCCCAGGGGATACTAAGGGCCCACTGTAAAACTACCAACTCCAGGAATCCACAGGATGGAACTGCAGCATTTAAAGTGGTGTCCAACTACATTATTTCTATAGTGTAGACACACCCTAAGTTGTAAAATGCTTCACCCAACTCCATGGAGATTATCAGACACCCTAAATATACCAGAACAGGGATGCCAGGAGATCGCAAAAGGGCTTCCCTTTCAGGCAACGTCATTAACAGGTCATCATGCCCCCGTGCTGCTCCCGTTCCACCAGTGGTTCTTTTAATTGACAGGCTGAGCCATCAATAGATTGCCCGTTCCGTTTCTGTAACGGAATCACAGGTGAGTAAAAAGGTGCTACGTTAAGCTGGCACGATGCCAGCGTCACTGGGAGGTCTCTGCTGAACACTTCCGGGTATGATCGGGAGATCAAGGTAAGTGACACACTTTTTTGTACCCTCCCCGGGTTACTTGTATATTTTAAAATGTGTTTTTCTGCTTGGTTTCAGTTTTTTACGTCTATTTTTCTTTTCCTTTTTGAATTTCCCACGCAATCATCCTCTCGCGAAAACGGCTGGGATTTGCATTCCAGGAATTGAATGGGGCTCCATGAGAACACCATTCACTCCTGGACTGCTGAGGGGAGGGGGTGGACGCGGAGAAGATAGGTCTGAAAAGTTTCGTACTTGTAGCATTACAGGGATGGGAAGGGGGTGGATTAAAATGTAGCGAGACGGGAGTGCTACTTTTGTTCCCATCTGATAAACTCCCATCTCCATTCATCCTCTGCAGGAGATAGCAAAAAAAAAAAAAAATGGATGGTTACTTCATATAATTCAGGGTAAAACTCAGAATGGATTCAGTGCCCCTCTGACATGGAAGCGAGCAGCTGCCATATTTGGTGGGTTGGTTTTGCTTGAGGGGTAGGCCCAGCATGATGAAACTCTGCTTTAGATCAAGGTTTGTAAAAAAAAAAAATTTTTTTTAGTTATTTATACCCCGCTCTTCAGCCACAAGGCTATCAGACCAGCTTACAAATTGTTTTAAGCAATAGCTATTTACACATCTACACTGCATTAAACAGTTTCCAATGTGTGTTAGCTATTGAAAAAATTACTTTTTTCAAGGTAATTCACCACTGTTATTTCTTATAGTGTATAAATAATAATGTATGTAGAAGATAACTCATTGCAATGATGTTGCGCTGCTCATTTCCCCCCCTTAACATTCTGTTATTTAAAATAATATTTAAAATGATCTTTTGTAAAAAGTATTGATGGGAAGACTTGGGAAATTGTTGTTCGAATGTGTAAATATGCCCTTTTAAAAGTTACAGGAAAACATTACTCTTGACACCACCTCAGTAACATTCCAACTCGTCACAGTATTCTTGCAGTGAAGCATCGTTGCACCCTTGCATACTCTCCCAACATTTCACAGATGAAAAACAGGATGCCTGTGGCCAAACAACATCAGAGTATGGACAAGATGACAAAAGCGATTAATGAGGAAGAACACGTAAGCTAAGAGAGGCTGCAGCTGTTTGCTTTTGCCTGAACTTACTGGGAAGGGCAAGATTCTTTCCCTCCTCTCCTCTCTCCCTGCTGAGTTAATTCAGTGAAACAATTTTTGAACTTTGGACTGAGTTTGCAGCCATGGCAGCAAGCTGAGAATGAAGGAGGAAAGTGGTAGGAGAAGGGAAAAACTGGGACACTTTGAAAGCAGTAGAAACAGTGGGCCAACAGAGGATTAAATTGGGCCTATCTGCCAATTTGGGACACTTGGGACTTTATCAGATTAGCATCTCAAAACACTGTAATTCCTCAAATAAAGAGAACAGGAACATTGTGGGATTATAACACTTATTATCACAGGTAGCTGTAATCACGTGGAAGAAACGCCACAAAATTTTTGCACAATGACCACTACTGCGGAGTTTACTTCCGTGGTTTGGCATGGCTGAGATTTCAGCTGCTTTTGCAAGAAGATGCGAGTGTGCTTAAAACTAAAAAAAAAAAACACCCTAAAGTAACAAAGTAAATGAACACACAAGCACTGAAACAAACCTAAAAATGTGCAAACTAAACAGGACAGTTCATAAGAAGAGTGTCCCGTGCTTCATTTTCACATTCTCATGTGGAGGTTTGTTCATTGAGGGCCACCCATTCATGCTATAATCTTGCGATTACAATGGAATATGTTTTTGCACGCCCTCAATACCACGAAAAAGGTGATATTGGTGATCCACTGATGGCTTGTCCCATGAATGAGAAAGAACACCTTATTTATGGCTGGGGCACAGGCTAACCATGAGATGACCACGATGACATCATGCAATAGCCATGGCTGTTTGCTCTACCATGACATCGTGATCCTGTGATTTTTGCCACATCTGATAAAGTCCTTGGAGGTTATGTCCTTGTTACCAGTAAAAGTAACTTGTTACATGTAACTCTATCACATGTAACACTTACTTCCACCATGACCTTTAGACAAAATGTTATCTCTCCTAGTTGAATCTGATTTATGGGTCACCCCTGTTTACACAAGATCGGTACTTGCGGTTTCACTTGCCTGCGACTAGGGGAAAAGATCTCTCTAGGCATCTGGAGGACCATACAGTCATGCTGGAGGTGGCTTCTCTAGGTCTCAAGAGGTCCTCCAGTGCAAATCTATGGTCAGCTTCTGGTAGAAGTTGACTATAGAGTCGCACCAGATGCTTGGAGAGCAGTCCTCTCTAGGCATTTTCTAGGTTCTCCAGTGCAATTCTATGGTCTAATATGGCAGGCTGGTCATTATTATACATGGATTCACTTATTTGTGGTCAGTCCAGCAATGTATCTTCCACATAAACAGAAAAAAACAGAAAAAAATCCACTTTCTAATGGATAAGATTTTGCAATTATTTTCCTTTACTAGGGTGAATCTAATTGCATGCAAACTGATTTAAGGATTAAGTAGCTTTGTCAAATTAAAGAGCTTTCTCCCAAGACATCTTGGCCATCCACAGCAATCGTTTTTTCTCCCTTCCACCCAAAGTAATTTTTATTCCAAAAAACACAATTGTCATTCATCTTTTGAAACTAAATTGAGAAGACAGGCAGTTCTCTGTGCCGCTGGCTCTTTCCTTTTGCCTTCGCCTTTTTAAAAAACGGATTTGCTGCAATACTTATTATCCTGCCAAGTGGGAATTTTCTAGCTTTATCTAAATACATACTTTTAAAACACCAACCACTCAGCCCACTCTTCAAGATCTAAGTGAAATGCCTCTCCTGGGATATTTTTTATTCCTGCTTCGTTATTACCTTGGAGAGTATGTATTAATAACTTCTTTTCTCCTTAACAACCCTAAATCAAAAAGCATCTCTAATTGTGATAGTTTGAAATAGGATCAGGGGAAACAGACACACCCAACTCAACCAAATATTCATTGTTGATGCCGTTGTGTGCCTTCAAGTTGTTTCAGACTTACGGTGACCATAAGGTGACCCTGTCATGGGTTTGGGGGACAAGATTTGTTCAGAGTGAGACTTGCCATTGCCCTCCTCTGAGGCTGAGAGTGTGTGAACTCTTCAAGGTCATCTGATGAGGTCACCCAGTGGGTTTCTATGGCTAAGCAGGAATCGAAACCCTGGTCTCCCAGACTCTCTAGGCCAACACTTAACCATTAGACCATGCTGGCTCTCAATCAAATATCGTTTGCTGTTGCTATTTGCTGTCGAGTTGACCTTGGCTAATTGCAATCCTATGAATGGGAGACTCTCAAGATACCAGGTCATCAACTGCCCTGCTTGGATCCTGCAAATGTAGGGCAGCCGTGGCTTCCTTGATGGAATCATTCAACCTATAATGTTTTCCTACTGCCTTCCACATTACCCAGCATGATCATCTTTTCCATTGGATCACATTTGCTCATGATGTGTCCAAAGTATGACAGCTTCAATTTAGTTGTTTTGGCTTTTAGAGAGAGTCCAAGGTTGATTTGCTCTAAGACCTATTCGTTTATCTTTTAAGCAGTCCATTGTATCCAACTATAGTCAGCCCTCTGTATCCATGGATTCAAACAACCACAGCACTAAATTAAAAAAATAAAAAAAGCTCCCCAAAGCAAACCTTGCTATTCACCATTTTATATAAAGGATGCCATTTTATCATCCCATTGTACATTAATGGGACCTCAGCATCCACAGATTCTGGTATTCACGGAGGGTCCTGGAGCCAAATCCCAGCAGATACCGAGGGTCCACTGTATACAGCTGAGTTTTTTTTCTGAACTCTGCACATGAAATGGTAGAGGTATGAATCCTGTTGGTAAATCCCAACTAAGGTAGACCCATTGTATCAACTGTTGAATTGTGAGTCACCCTGTATGTAAATTCCATTGATTCAATGGGTTTCCATATTTGGAGTTACCAATCATATATAGGCCAGTGTCCTCAGATGGTGGAATGGGATAGACCACATCAGAAATTGGATGGATTATTTCTAAATAAAAACCTTCAAGTAGAAATTTGGGATGGAGGCAATAGACTTCAGATTCCATCAATGTTTCATTTCCTGTGGAGGTGTTGGATTAAATTTACAAGAAAAGAGATTCCACCTAAACATTAGGAAGAACTTCCTTAAGAACTGTTCAACAGTGAAATAGACTGCCTTGGAGAATGGTGGACTCTCCTTCCTTGGAAGTCTTTAAAGGTTGGTTGGGTGGGCAGGAGTGCTATTATTCTGTAAAGACACAGTGTGAAAAGGCACAATGTGAAAGATGCTCACAACATGAATGCAGCATTGGAGGATGCTGTTTCAACAACAGGAGATGGCTTCCATGTCAGTGGGGTGGGGAATTTACTCTGGGCTTTAGCCTGAACTTTAAAGTAGCTACCCAAGGTGCTGAAACCCTATTCCCAAAATAGGCCTGGCAACAAGTGCACTGTGAAACCTGGAGTGGATTCCTCACTCCACTCACATGGGAGACACTGGCTGCCATTAGCGTGGGAGGTGGGGTTGGGGACAGTAGAAGGGACAATCTGATTACTGTCCCTCTACCTTGTCTTCTTTGGTCCTGTTCCTGCCATTGATGGAACCCCCAATGGCAGAGCTTGATATTGATAGGCACATGAAATGTAGCAACACAGCTCAGAGCATGGAAAGTTACTTGATCGCCTTAGATCATATTGAGAGCTGGCACATCCCATCAATCTACCAATGCAACTCTGTGGGGTTGTGGAGGGAACCCAGCCAGCTTGATTACTGGGAGAAGATGGTGCTATGCCCACACGTCATCCCAGGAGCATCACATGCTATTGTGCCACCCAGTAAAATGCTTGTGGGTGGAGAGCTTGAAGAAGGATGGTTAAATAGACAGAACTCCTGGTGCAAACTGCTACAATGTTTGTTTGTTTGTTTCTTGCATTTGTATGCTGCTTGTCTCTCAAAAAGAGACCCAAGGCGGCACCCAAAACCAGTCACAAAAATAATAAAACCAGATAAAGCAATATAAAAACATAGATTTTTCCTTGGGTTTTTTCCAGAAAAAAAACAAGGAAAATCTATGGATGCCGGCCGTGAAAGCCTTCGACTTCACGCGCCAAGGGGATAAGTTGACAGCTTGAGCCATCAATAAAAAAGTACGGTTTTTTAACTGGGCATGATCACGAAAGGGCGATGTCATGTGGTACGTGCGCCCTTTCGTGATAATTAGGCATCCTTAGGACACCTTATTTGCCTTGTCTGATAAAGTCCACAGTCTTTCAAAAGCCCACTTGTTTGTGCAACCAGCCAATGAGCTAAAACCTACAGTGGGTTTCGCACCCCATTGACATGGAAGACATGAGCCACCATAATATTCATTATACCAGTAGAACAGGGGCAGGCAAAGTGTGGCCTGCAGGTTTCATGTGGTCACTGGACTCCACTTCTGTGGTCCCTGAACCCCCACCCCACCCTGTCACCCAAAACTCCCAACCCACCCCCCATTTAAAAAATATCAGAGTGACTTTTGGGCAATTTTGGCCTAAAACTATGCAAAAAGCCCCCCAGGCATGTGGAAACATGTGAAAAATACACCATCCTAGGCCTAACTGTATTCCAGAACTCCTGACTATACCCAAGTGCTTCTCTTTGCCCTCTGCAGTGTCTCTACAAAGAACAACAGAAACACAGGCTATTTTGAGAGGCACTGCCAAGAAAAACAGAAATATTTGGGCTTGCATACAGGGGGCAAGGGGGAAAATTGACCCATTCTCCACCCACCCCAGTTGCCCACCCCTGTAAAAGAGTAGCTTTGTTCCCACACACTTGTGTGAAACACAGCTGTTAGATTATCACACTACACTGTTATAGCTCTATTATTCCACTTTAACTGCTCTGGTGGCCTCCTGTGAAATCCTGGGATTTGCAGTTTAGGAAGAGCCATTTAGCATTCTCAGCCAGAGAGGTCTTGGGCCTCATTAAACTGCAAATCCCAGAATTCCACAAGAAGCAACCATTGCAGTTAAAGTGGAATAACAGCATTATAACAGTGTAGTGTGATAAAGAGTTTCCTTACACAAGTGGTTGTATTTTTATGGCCATTGTGAAATGGACAGACTTAACTCACAGTGGCATAAATGCAGTTTCTCCAGTGCATATCCACCAACTGTCCTGATTAATCCTGTTGTTCCAATTTTGAGCTAGTTTTAAAATATCCCAATTTCTCTCTCTTCCTACAGTTTTTCTCTTTGTCCTCAGCTTACTTCAACTGCTATGAACTGAGTTCCAAAAACAAAAGGAGTTTGCTGTCAGTTAACTAAGCAGGGGGGAGAGGAGAGAAGAGGGCAGAATCTTGCCCTTCCCTGCAGACTCAGGCAAAAGGAAACTGCTGCAGCCTCTCCTAGCTTGTGCGTTCTTCCTCATTAATAACTTTTGCCATCTTGACTACACTCTGATGTTGCATAGTCACACATATCCCAGTTTTCATCTGTAAAACATTGGAGGGGATGTAAGTGTAGCTATTTCATATGGGCCTAAATCCTATTGTGAATCCTGACTAGAGTAGAGACATTGAAGTACAGTTGTCCCTCCACATTCGCAAACTCGACATTCGCGGTTTTGATTATTCGCAGTTTTGGGAGGGCCCCCCAGGCCCCCCCAAAACCGCGACACGGGGCCTCCGGAGGCCCCGCGAAGGCCCTGGGGTGGCAGCGGGGAGGGCGGGGAAGGCCTCCGCGGGGCCTCCGGAGACCCTCTGGAGGCCCCGCGAAAGCCCTGTGTGGGGAGTGGGGAAGGCGGGGAAGGCCTCCGCGGGGCCTCCGGAGACCCTTCGGAGGCCCCGCGAAGGCCCTGGGGTGGCAGTGGGGAGGGCGGGGAAGGCCTCCGCGGGGCCTCCGGAGACCCTCTGGAGGCCCCGCGAAAGCCCTGTGTGGGGAGTGGGGAGGGCGGGGAAGGCCTCCGCGGGGCCTCCGGAGACCCTTCGGAGGCCCCGCGAAGACCCTGCGGGGGGAATGGGGAGGGCGGGGAAGGCCTCCGCGGGGCCTCTGGAGACCCTCCGGAGGCCCCGCGAAGGCCCTGGGGGGGAGTGGGGAGGGCGGGGAAGGCCTCCGCGGGGCCTCCGGAGACCCTCCGGAGGCCCCGCGAAGGCCCTGGGGTGGCAGTAGGGAGGGCGGGGAAGGCCTCCGCGGGGCCTCCGGAGACCCTCCGGAGGCCCCGCGAAGGCCCTGGGGGGGAGTGGGGAGGGCGGGGAAGGCCTCTGCAGGGCCTCCGGAGACTCTCCGGATGCCCCGTTGAGGGCTTGGGCGGGAGGGGGGAGGGCTGGGGAGGCATCCACGGGGCCTCGGGAGGGTGTCCGGAGGCCCCGGGAAGGCCTAGGAAGGGAGTGGGGAGGCAGGGGAAAGCGACTATGGGGCCTCCGGAGTCCCCATGGTCGCTATGGCTGGGGAGGGGGGGCAAACAGTATTCGCGGATTTTTCACATTCACGGGGTCCGTGGAACGTAACCGATAAAATGGGCGGGGGCATTTTGTTGTCCTTTTAAATTGAAAAATTTCTCTGTCACTCCAGTGTTGAACTTTTTTTTAAAAAAAAAAGTTCAACGCTGGCTAAGTACTAATGCAAGTAAATCACTCACGGCTGCCACCCGGCATGCAAAGCTTCTGGAGGCAAAAACACCAATAAGACAAGTGGCTGCTGCTGCAAAATGCCAATACTCCGAGGCACTCCATCCCCCCCCCCCGCCTTGTTCAGATGGGGCCTTACTGAGATTTCAGAAACAGCTACTGTGCATCCTTTTATTGCAGTATGGTGCAATAAACCCAGCACATTGGTAGATACACAATCACTTGCACAATGTTGGTATTCGGCTGACATCTGGTACAGTGCAACTATGTTATAACTAGGCGAGTTAAGATTTACATCATGCAAGCATGATGCAGTACCTTGGCTGTTAATTTTTTTTTAAATGTAATTTAATTGCACCCTTGTTTGATTTTTTTTAATGGTAACCTAACTATGGCCTGGGGTAACTAATAGCCAAAGAGATTCCAGCTCACCTCAGTTGTACCTCACACCTTGAGAGTTCTGCCACAGGTGCCAAGGAGAGAACCAGCAGATGGTTGCAAAGTGTGAGTAATTTGATATTGGAATTGAACTTTCTTTGCAGGTTGCTCTTGTTGGAACACTTCCTGCATTTTTCTCCCCTGCTGAGTTGAGAGGCCAACACATCTGCAACAACTGAGGCACCGGCAGTAAGCTCATGTGAAAGCCAGTGTCGTATCTTCACAGAGTTTTCACAGATGAAAACCTCGCCTCATGTGGCCAAGCAACATCAGAGGGTGGTCAAATTGGCAAAAGCTATTAATGAGGAAGAATACAATATGGAACGTGTCCAGAGGAGGGCAACCAAAATGTTGGGGGACTGGAAGCCATTATGCCCTATGAGGAGCAGCTTAGGGAACTGGGTATGTTTAGTCTGGAGAAGAGACGGCTGAAAAGGGACAAGATAAATATTTGAAGGGATGTCATACTGAGGATGGAGCAAGAGTGTTTTCTGCTGCTCCAGGGACTAGGACATGGAGCAATGGACTCAAACTACAGGAAGAGATTCCACCTAAACATTAGGAAGAACTTCCTGACAGTAAGAGCTATTTGACATTAGAAAATGAAGCTGCCTCTGAGTGTGGTGGAGTCTTCTTCTTTAGAGGTTTTTAAACAGAGGCTGGGTGGCCATCTGTCGGTGTTGGGAAAGCTTTGATTATGTATTCCTGCATGGCAGAGGGTTGGACTGGATGGCCCTTGTGGTCTCTTTCAGTTCTATTATTCTATGATTCTACACAAGCTGGGAGAGGTTGCAGCAGTTTGCTTTTGCCTAAGCCTACTGGGAAAGGCAAGAGCCTTCTCCCTCCCCTGAGTTAACTGAGTGCAAACTACTTTTGTGCTTTGGATTCAGTTTGCAGCAATTGAAATAATCTGAAAACAAAGGGGGAAAGTGGAAGCAGGCGAAAAAGTGAGATGACAGAGGATTAATTAAGTCTGTTTCTTCCAAATCAGGATAACTGGAGGTCATGCAGAGTGGCATGGTGGCAAAAGAGCTGCAAATTGGAAGGTCCCTGGTTGTCATGTACTGGCATTCCCAACCTCAGTGACCAGAAGGGAGCCCTGGTGGTGCAGTGGTTAAATGTCAGGACTGCAAGCCACAACGTTGCAAGTTCATCACAGAAAAAAGCAAACAATACAAACTTGCTGCTCAGAACTGAAACTTAAAGAACAAACAGTATACTAAAAGCATTTTACAATCTACAAATCTGGTGGGCTTCAATACTATTGGTTAACCATAATCCCCTCACCCGTTTTTCCAACACCAGCATCCAACCTACTTTCCCCAAGCCCAAGAACCAGCTGCAGGCTTATCTCTCCATACCTGTTAGCAACCATTTACTCCCCTCCACATTTTGCAAAGAACATTCACTAACAAGCACAAAGAAATAAAAAAACACAGTTAATGGTAAGGTGACATGAAAAACACAGAAAATGGCAGGAACCGGTCACGCTGGAGACCCATCCTGACACTAGTTCACCGCAGCCAAGAGTCTCAGCCTGGGTTGCCTTTACTAAGGCGCATGTACTCAGCCCCAATCTGTCTGTCTGCAATGTGGAGGACCATAATATTGACTGATCTTACAGGGTTGTAAAGCAAGAATGGTCACCTGTGGCTTGCTCAGGGCCAATGTTCTGCCCTGGCAACTTCTGGGACCACAGGGAATGCCAAAAATGCCAACAATTAATCAAAACCCCAGAATTGGCTGAATTCATTCATTCATTCATTCATTCCAGTTATCCGGGACAGGGCCTGCCAAATCAGGACAGCTGGAGGCTAGGTAGCTCAATGTATGCCTTGAATAGATACAAATGAGTGGCAGTAAATTTTGGAAGAATAAACCAGCATTGCTGCCCCTTTGCCACCTCTTTTTGTCCAGAGGCGAGAAGTAAAACTGGACAAATGAAAGGGTTGTGAGAAGAAGGGATGGCACAAAAGAAGGGGCTGCTAGGAATGAGAAAAGATGACATTCACATATTGTATAGAAATGTCAGCAGCCCAATCTGGGCTGCCATCCTCTCATTCTAAAGCCATAGAAAAGAACAGTTGAAGTAGATCACTGAATGGCCACCATTCTTCTTTGCAGGAATTTCAGGACTTAGGAAGAGAAAATATTAGAATATAGTACAAAATGTAAAGGGGGGAATCTAACTAGGCTGCAGTTTGCATTTTTGCAAGACAAATTGCCCTTAGCAGTTCAGTTTGCTTTTTTTTTTCCTTGAGAAAAGGGGAGAATAGATAAGAGCGATTTGTTTAAAGCACAGTGGCTGTAACTCTTTGCAGTATTCAAGAAAACTATTTCTCCAGACTTTTTCTTCTTTAACCCTCTGTCTGCTTTCCACTCCACCCCCAATTTCTGAAACTGAAGACAGGAGTGATGGAAATTTGAATCAAATTTGGCTATATTAGCACCAACCTCAATTTTGGGTTTGTTTGATTCATTATCCCTGCATGGCAGGGGGTTGGACTGGATGGCCCTTGTCTTGTGATCTCTTCCAACTCTATGATTCTATATGTAGCTGCCTGTCAACTTATGGTGACCCCATGAATGTTATAGTTTTCTTAGGTGAGGGATACACAGAGGTGGTTTGCATTTGCCTTCCTCGGAGTATATCTGACAGCACCTAGTATTTCTTAGGGGTCTCCCATCTCCATACACTTACCATGACTGACTCTACTTCACATCCAACATGAAACATGATCTGGTGCTTCATAGTGTAGTGGTCTGAGTGTTGGACTAGGATTCTAAGAGACCAGGGTTCAAATTCTGTCTCAGCCTTGGAAGTCCACTGACTGATCTTGGGCAAGTCACACTCTCTCAGCCTTACAGGTAAGCAATGGTAAACTTCTTCTGAATTAATCTCACCAAGAACGTCCTCTAATAGGTTTGCCTCAAACTGAAAGTGACTTGAAAGCACACAGCAACAACAACTGTCCCATATGGGTGCAGTGCTTCAAGTGTTGCATCAAGACCTTGGGAGACCTGGGTTCGAATCCCCGCTTGGCCATGGAAACCCACTGTGTGACCTTGGGAAAGTCCCACTCTCTCAGCCTCAGAGGAAGGCAAAGGCAAACCTCCTCTGAAGAAATCTTGCCAAGAAAACCTCAGGAGATGGTGGCTGTAAGTTGTAGTTGACTTGAAGGCACTGGGAGGCAGACTGGAACGGCTGGGGTGGGATAGAGGGAGCCCCCTTCACATCATTTCAAAGGCTCATGTTATGACGTCATCTCTTCCTTGGCTACAAAAGACTGACTACTGCCACAGGGGTGACTCACCCTCTGGAGCAGGTTGAGCTGGAATGTGTGAGTCACTACTTTGGGTGTAAACACTCTTGACAGGGGGCGCAGCTGGTGTCTCTTCATGGTGTGGTTGGAGCAGGGTTAAGTCCTGAGGGCAGCTCAGAAAGTGGTCAGACTCTCACTAGCCTCCTGGGCTGCCTTCCTTGTTTCTTCCTTAGAGAATAGCAGTGATTGGGGAACATTGCTTCCATGGACTACAACACCCAGAATCCTCAAGTCAGCATACCCATGCTGGCTGGGGGAGTCTGGGCATTGTCACCCAAGGCCTACATCCAGTTTGTTAATCCCAACTATTGTTAGTCCCAACAAGCGCAAAACCATTGAAATCAATAGGATTTACATAAATGTTGACTTACTGTTCTGCTGTCGATCCAGTGGGTCTAGCTGGGAATAGCAATTGGATTTTTGCCCCCTAAAGTAACTTTTTCCCAAGCCTTTCAGAACCATGGAGGGAAGAGTTCAGATTTGCAAGAATTTGCTTTCTAACTGAATCCCAAAATGTACCACAAGTGGAGTAAGAAGAAACTGGCGAATCCAAGATCAATGGAGCAGTGAATCAGCTGTAGATTTTTGTCCAAACTTTAAAGAAGCTATGCAAGATCTTTAAACCTGTTTAATGGATAAGAGTCATCAACATTTAGAGCTCTTTTCATTGGTCCATGAACATGGGGATGCAATGTTTCACTAAGGCTGCTGCCATACTGCAGAAATAATACTGTTTGACACTGCTTTAACTATCATGGTGCCATCCTAGGGAATCCTGGGGTTTGTAGTTTGTTGTAGCACAGAGTTCTCTGACAGGGAAGGTGAAATATCTCCCCAAACTACCAACCTCAGAATTCCAGAGCACTGAGTCATGGCAGTTAAGTCAATGTCAAACTGATTCCAACCATCCACCTGGGCATTCTTGGATAGTGTGTATGTATTCATTAGCAACCTCAGTGTCCACTTGATTCTCAGGGACTGCAGAAACGTTCACTGTGCATCCGCTATTATACCATGGGACAAGAAACAAACAAACTGGCAGACACACCGTGGGTTGTGCAATGTCACTATTCACAGCAGGAGAGCAGTGTAATGCATCCCCCCCCCCATATAACTATGGCAGTGTAGCATGATTTAGGATTTTGGCTGTTATGTCCCTCCACATCCTGCCCCCTTGGAATGAAGACTTTGGTACTCCAGGGATAACTTATTGCTCGCCCCAACAGCAGTGGCTGTTCACAACCAACAGACCTTGACATTTCCCTGACATTTTCACAACACGTCACCTGAAAATCCATTTACTACAGTATGCGAATGAACAATCCATGAGTAAGAGTAACAGGGGAGTTGGGCTGGTTAGGGACCAGTCTTTGAAGTCCCCTTCCTCACCCGCTGAAATAGCTCTTCCACACACATCCCAACTGTCTGCACAAATCGGCTCAGAATCTTGGACAGTTCCTTTACCATTCATGCTAAAACCTGGCACAGATTCGCTGTCCCACTGACATAGAAGAAGTTACCAGCTGCTATTCAGAACTTAGTAGCTCAGTTCTGCCCAGTTCCCAAGCAAATGTTGATTGTTGCCATCCACTTTCTTAAAAACCTGCCTGCCCATCTGCTCGGGCTTTGCCCAGTGGGTGTATGTTTTAGTAATCAATATTACATGCATTTCTTCTTTGTAGAGCATCGAGGATATTAGAGCCATTAGATGAAGCCAATATCCCCTGACTAAGCCAGAACATGTGCTAAGAACACACAAAAATCCTTTTGCCATCAGGGCTGGGCTCAACCTGTCAATGTCAATTGAAGGAAACCGAACTAATGAGAGACTCAAGAAGAAAAACATACATGCTATGATTTTACACTTTGAGAGGGCTGCAGCTTTAATTACCAAAAACACCCCCCATGTTTCTAGCCCTCAAGCCCCCCCCCCCCAATATCTATGTATTAATTGTGTGTGTTTTAAAACTGTGAGCTGCTTTCGGTCCCAACCTTGAGGCAAAAAGTGGGATGATGATGATAGTTTGAAATTACACAGGCAGGTGAAAGCAGGGACATATGGTGAAGATGGCAAAAGCTATTAATGATTAAAGATACAGAAGCTAGGAGAAATGCTCTCTTCCCACATCAGGGATGGTGTAAGTTGTTATCTTTATGTATATCCTGACTTTCCCTCAAGACTAAGTCTCAGGGGGACTTACAAATTAAAATGATCAAAATATAGTTAAAAACATACAAAAGTCAACTTTAAAACTGAATCAAACAATTAACAATATTAAAACAATTTAAAATATACACTTAAAAAGGATAAGAAGCCATTAAAACAGTACAGGTTGAGTCCCATATTCATGAAACTAGTATCTACGGTTTCACTTATCCACATGCGGGGGGAAAAATTTCCTCTCTAGGAATAATACTAGCTGGACTTGGCATACCATACACCATTTTAAAACTCCCAAAAAAGCCCAGTAGACCTCACAACAACCCTGTAAGGTAGGCTGATGGATTTAAATTCTTCCTCCCCATTCTCAGCATTACACACTTTTCCCAGTATTACAGAAGGTGACTTGCTCTGTTGCCCTGCCGCTTGCTGCCGACACCACCACCAGTTGACTGTCTGGGTCCCAATCTGGACCACAGACTGAGCGACAGAGTGTATTGTGAGGTGGAGAGGGAATTTGCATGTGGGTGGTGATTGGTTGGGTGTGGGTCAGGTGTGTTTCCTGAGCAGCCAATTGGCACACTGGGAAAGGCAACATACCCAAGAGAATTATATAGATAGATAATAAACTCTTACAATCCCCCTCCTTACAACCTTCAGTTCTAAAAGTCTGTATGGGGTTTTTTTAAGTATTTGCCCACCAACAAAAGGACAGCAAGGAGGGGGTCATTCTGGCTTCCCTAGGGAGGGAGTTCCAGGGTCTAAGGGCAGCCACCAAGAAGGTTCTGTTTTGCCTCCCCACCAGCCCTGCCTGAGAAGAGGGTGGGACTGAGACAAAGGCCTCTCCTGGGGATATCAAGGTCCAGGCAGGCTCATAAGCAACCAAAAATATCTCTAAAAGACTGAATGGCAATAAGATGATCGGAAAAAACACAGGACACTCAAATTACAAGAAATTTCTCCCCGAACCAAAGATGCTGGGCTTTGCTTATCTGCACAGCAGCAAGAATCAGTGATGGACAAGAATGAACAAAAATGAGGATTGTCAGAAACTCCCTTGGGCAGTGGGAAAGAGAGAAGGAGGAAATTAGTTCTCTTATCTGGACAGCAATTGTGCCACTGGCTTAGCTTGGTATTATTCCTCCTTCCCAGACTAGCAGAGCCACAAGTGCAGAATTGCCAAGCAAACTGAGAAAGATGGGTTCCATCTGTCTCCTTCAAAATAAAATTCTGGGGGCAAAAAACCTTCAGCTGTGAACTAAACAACAATGGGTAAATGAGTTGGAGAGCAGGGACATTCCTTAACGCCTGGGTTTCAGGCGTTATCAGGCGTTAAGAAAAATGTCCACTGAAGCTCTACCAGAGTGGTCTAAAGAAGCATGAGTCCTTGCAATTTAGTTCCTTGTATTTTGCCAGTTGTTGTTGCTTCCATATCACCTCATTCCATCCTTTTGGGGGGCTACATCTGCATCAGGGTTTTGAAAAACTGGGGGGGGGGTTGCTGAGGTGGTGTTACATTTTGAGAGGGAATATTTCTCCTCCCTGGATTATAGTGTTAGAGTGCAAAAGTTGCCATTTCACTGATGCGCTATAGCTGTGGTCTTAACCTGTGGCCCATGGACTCCCAGGGGGCCGCGACGTCCTCACAGGGGGTCTGTGAAGGCTTGAAGGCTGCTCAGCCCAGCTCCTCCCTGCAGCGGAGCAGCCATGTGACAGGAGCTAAAGCAAAGGATGGCTGGATGGCTTGGTCTGTGCATTGCCATTTAATCCATTCCAGCCATAAACTTGCAGGAAGAAGCAAGAGAAAAGTCTTCCCTCCCCCTCCAGTGTCTCTGAGGGAAGGTTTAATTGATGGTGAAATTGGATGATGATGATGATGATGATGTATTATTGTTGTTGTTGTAAATCTTGAGTTAAGTCTTGGAGGACCACAGCAACAAAAGATATTTAAAGGGGGTCCCTGGTAAAGAAAAGGTTAAGAGCCACTAGACTATAGCATTATAACTCTTTTTAAAAAATTAAATTAAAAGAGAGAGAAAGGAGGAGAAGTCAAGGGAATGTTTTGTTCCAATATGCCTTGGAATTTAAAAGATACCTACTTGAGGATGGGAATAAAATGTTACAGTGTGCAGATAATTGCGAGAAAACAGCCCAGACAACAGAAGAACAGAAGTGGTGTGTGTGTGTGTGTGTGTGTGTATTAAAACCCCAAGAGCTACAGGAATAAATACCACTGCCTCTTGACAGATTTGCTCCATTCGGAGGAGGCCTCAGTTAATGGTAGGTGGAGCTCAAAGGATGATTGTCATAGGCACATAATGTATAAAATCATAGAATCATAGGAGATTTTCAGACGTGATTTTCGGGTCTATATATTCCAAAACAGCTCCGTTGCTGCCGTGTGGCACAGGAGCAGTTTTGGACGACGCTGTTCCTCTGCCAAACCCCTCCGTGTCACTTCCGTAACAGAATGGAGGAAGCGGCGTCATATTTCACTCACTATTGTTGCCCGTGAGTGAAATATGACACCGCTTCCTCCATTCTGTCATGGACGTGACACGGAGGGGTTCGGCAGAGGAACGGCATCATCCAAAACTGCTCCCCTGCCGCGCGGCAGCAACGGAGCTGTTTTGGAATATATAGACCCGAAAATCGCGTCTGAAAATCTCCATAGAGTTGGAAGAGCCATCCAGTCCAACCCCCTGCCATGCAGGAATATACAATCAAATCATTCCCAACAGATGGCCATCCAGCCTGTTTAAAAACCTCCAAAGAAGGGCATTCCACCACACTACGAGGCAGTGTATAACAAAGCACCCCAAGTATAATAAAGCAGCACAATATGGGGCATATGTTTGCGTCAACTCTGCACAGCCACTTTATTTGAATGTATTATGGCTTAGAATGTGAGGACAGGGAAACCTGGCCAATGGCTCAGAAGCACCACCCCTCTTCATCCAGTGGTAGCCACACTCATGCTGGAGTGGTCCCCTGATAGAGAGAAAAAGCAGAGGCTCATTCACACTACAGAACTGTAGCACTATTACTCCATTTTAACTGCCATAGGACTTTGGAGATTATGAGACAAGCATCTAAAAACATTATTTTGGCACTATATTTTACACCATTAAGTATCCTGGCATAATTACAGTTATTTTTGCATGCTGCCATAATCACGAGACATAGATGTCCGTTAATTATTGCAACGTGACCACTCATGCTGCTCACTTCCACATTTTCACACAGGCAAGATTTCAGCAGTTCTCACAAGAAGATGCAAGAGCGCTTAAAAGCCTTTTAAAACCCTAAATAAACAAACAAAACAAACACACAAGCACTGAAACACACTTGGAAACTTGCCAGCAAAACAGGGAGGTTCATTAAAAGACCGTCCCATATCTAGTTTTTGTGTCCTCACCTGGAAGTGTTCTGATGGGGACTGCCCATTGACAATGGAATCACGCCAGCACACAAGCCATAGGTCTCTTCCAACTCTGCAATTCTATGATTCTATGATTCTATGAGATCAATTGGCGACGTCTGCTTACTAATACAAAAGAACGCCTACTTAAGAGCAGATGAATGCTTGCAGAACACTGGGACGCGACATCATGTGACAGGGGAGCCCTTTTGCATTCTCGTTTTGATGTAATAATGCTGTACTTGCCACATCTGATAATGGCTTTTATCACACAAGGCTGAAATTGTACAATTGTGATGGGATAGTAGCACTAATGGCTTCCTGTGATTGCACGATGTTGTCATTCTCCCACAGTCTGTGTGTTCACCATCCATTAATTACACATAACTTTCCATTGATGGGCAAAACCCATGAATAGCCGTAAATAATCACTGTCTTCATGGTATTGTGAGTGTGCGAAATCATGTCCCACTGTAATTGTGTGATTACAGCATGAATGGGTGATCTTCTTTCCCCCCTTCCCTTTCCCAATAAGAACGTGGGGAAGAACATGAAGAGGACCAACAGGACACTGTTTTAATGAACTGTCACCTTTGCTTGCTACATTTTTATGTTTGTTTAAGTGTTTATTTGTAAAGTTCCTCCATTATGTATTTGTTTTTGGTGTTTTTAACTGCAATCACATCTTCTTGCAAGCATAGCCAAAATCGCGCCCAGGCAAAATCACAGAAGAGAAATTTTTCCATAAAGGCACATGCGCAGGCCAGCACAAAGCATTAATACTCTAATTACAAGGCAATGCAAAGAGAAGTGTTAATATAGTACGAGCTGAAATCCTGGTTTTAAACCACTAGTGGTGGTCGTGCAGTAACTCCATGGTGGTAGTATCGCACGATTACAACAATATGTGATAATTACTGTGACTGTGCCACTTTGTTTCTGCTTTCCTCAATAGTGGAATTGAGGCGTTTTTAGATGCTTGTCTGATAAAATCCATAGTTCTATCCTGTGGAATCCTAGGATTAGCAGTTTATGGAGGGACATTTAGAATTCTCAGCCAGAGTGCCACAGTGCCTTGCCAAACTACAAATCCCAGGATTCCATGAGATGGAACCCTGGCAGTTAGAGTGGAATAACAGTGCTATCATTGTGTAGTGTGAATGGGCTCCTGGTGAAATGTTGACTCTCTGTTTCTCTTTTGAAAAGCAGTTGATATACCAGCTGGCATCCTGTTGATGTTTTATGCACGAGCAAGTCTACATATACATAATGTACTTTTCTGGCCCTTGCTTAACGTTCATATTTGGTTCACAGTTGCGTAAACAGAATTCTATAATGTAAATGTTGTGCACAGAACTATACATTCTTGGGTGGTGTGTAACCTTCAATGTACTGTTTTCTTCACTGGAACTGTAGAAACAGCCGCTGTGCATCCCCCGTTGAATAAGGGGACAACAATCAGGCACATACGCACATTGGTTGCATGACGTTGGTATTCAGCAGAAGAGATGGTAGGATGATCATAGAATAATAGAATCATAGAATTGTAGAGTTGGAAGAGACCACGAGGGCCATCCAGTCCAACCCCCTGTCACGCAGGAAATCTCAATCAAACCATCCACAACAGATGGCAATCCAGCCTCTGTTTAAAGACCTCCAAGAAAGGAGACCCCACCACGCTCCGAGGGAGTGTGTTCCACTGCCGAACAGCTCTTACTGTCAAAAAGTTCCTCCTAATGTGACAACAGTGTTGATTTCAAACACACTGTTGACTCAACGTGACACCCCTTCTAATACTTAAACAGGGCTATCATATCGCCTCTTAACCGTCTTTCTTCCAGGCTAAACATACCCAGCTCCCTAAGTCTTTCCTCATGAGGCATGGTTTCCAGACCTTTCATCATTTTAGTCGCCCTCCTCTGGAGACACTCAAATTTGTCAATATCCTTTTTGAATTGTGGTGCCCAGAACTGGACACAGTATTCTAGGTGAGGCCTGACGAAGGCAGAATAGAGTGGCACTATTGCTTCCCTTGATCTAGACACTATACTTCTACTGATGCAGCCCAAAATCGCATTGGCCTTTTTAGCTGCCGCATCACACTGTTGACTCATGTTCAACTTGTGGTCTACTAGGACTCCTAGATCCCTTTCGCACGTAGTCTTGTTCAGCCAGGTCTCTCCCATCCTATATCTATGCATTTCATTTTTCCGCCCTAAGTGCAGTACCTTACATTTCTCCGTATTGAATTTCATTTTGTTAGCTTTGGCCCAGCTCTCCAGTCTATCCAGGTCATTCTGAATTTTGATCCTGTCCTCTAGGGTATTAGCTACTCCTCCTAATTTGGGGTCATCTGCAAATTTGATAAGTATGCCCCTAATTCCCTCATCCAAGTCATTGATAAAGATGTTGAATAGCACTGGGCCCAGGATAGAACCCTGTGCCACCCCACTGGTCACATCTTTCCATGACGAAGAGGAGCCACTGCTGAGCACCTTTTGGGTTCGGCCAGTCAACCAATTACAAATCCATTGAACAGTTAACTTGTCTAGCCCACATTTTACAAGCTTGTTTGCAAGAATGTCATGGGGAACCTTGTCAAAGGCCTTACTGAAATCAAGGTATGCGATATCCACAGCGTTCCCTTCATCTACCAAGCTGGTAACTTTATCAAAAAAAGAGATCAGATTAGTCTGGCATGACTTGTTTCTCTGAAACTCATGTTGACTTTTTGTGATTATGGCATTGCCTTCTAAATGTTCACAGACTCTCCGTTTAATGATCTGCTCTAGAATCTTCCCTGGTATTGATGTCAGACTAACTGGATGATAATTGTTGGGATCCTCTTTTTCCCCCTTTTTGAAGATGGGGACAACGTTTGCCCTCCTCCAGTCTGCTGGGACTTCTCCTGTTCTCCAGGAGTTCTCAAAGATTATTGCCAATGGCTCTAAGATTATATTTGCCAGCTCTTTTAATACTCTTGGATGTAGTTCATCTGGTCCTGGAGATTTAAATTCATTTAGATTAAGAAGGTATTCCTGTACTACCTCTTTACTTATTCTGTGCTGGATTTCCCCTGTTGTGTCCTCTGCTCCATTCTCCTCAGGTTGGTCCCCCTTTTCCTTTTCTGAAAACACTGAGGCAAAGAAGGTGTTGAGTAATTCTGCCTTTTCTCTGTCCCCTGTTAGCATTTTGCCATCTTCTCCACGTAGTGGCCCTATCATTTCCTTCTTCCTCCTTTTGCTGCGGACATACCAAAAAAAAAAAACAACCCTTTTTATTGTTCTTAACCTCCCTAGCAAGCCTGAGCTCATTCTGCACTTTAGCTTTTCTGATTTTACTCCTACATGTGTTCGCTATCTGTTTGAATTCTTCTTTGGTAATTTCCCCCTTTTTCCATTTCCTATACATGTTCCATTTAAAACTTAGCTCCGTTGAAAGTTCTTTAGTCATCCATCCTGGTTTCTTGAGACACCTCCCATTTTTCTTCCTCAATGGTACTGTTTGAAATTGTGCCTTCAGTATCTGCCTTTTGAGAAAGTCCCATCCGTCTTGAGGTCTCTTCTCTTTTAGTATTCCTGACCATGGGATCACCCACAGTATTTCCCTGAGTTTATTGAAATCAGCTCTCCTAAAGTCAAGAATGTGTGTCTGACTATGCCTGGCTTCTCCTTTCCATTGTATAACAAACAATGACGCATAACTATTCCTCGGTGTTTTCATTGTACCACTTGATTCATTGAAATTTTGGAAACAGCATCTCCAATGGCACTGGGACAATAAGTAGGCAGGTCATTTCAAAGGCAAACCTACTCTCTGCCCAGAACCCCTTGTGATAGGTTTACCTTAGGACAGTGATTTCAGTTTAGCTTTAGCTTATCATCCTCACACTAAGACTCTAAATTATCTAGTCCGTGAGCTGCTCTTCGCTGATGATGCTGCCCTTGTTGCCCACACAGAAGCAGCTCTGCAGCGCCTAACATCCTGCTTCGCAACAGTTGCAGAGCTGTTTGGGCTGGAAGTCAACCTGAAGAAAATGGAAGTGCTTTACCAGCCTGCACCACAGGACGAACACCACCATCCCCACATTGCCATCAACAACTCTGTGCTCAAGTCCGTTCAGCAGTTCACCTACCTGGGAAGCATCATCTCCTCAGATGCCATGATTGACAAAGAGATCAATCACAGATTAGCAAAGGCATATAGCACATTTGGAAGACTTTACAAAAGAGTCTGGAGTAGAATCATAGAATCATAGAATTGCAGAGTTGGAAGAGACCACGAGGGCCATCCAGTCCAACCCCCTGCCACGCAGGAAATCTTGATCAAAGCATCCCTGACAGATGGCCATCCAGCCTCTGTTTAAAGACCTCCAAGGAAGGAGACCCCACCACGCTCCAAGGGAGTGTGTTCCACTGCCAAACAGCTCTTACTACCAAAAAGTTCCTCCTCATGTTGAGATGGAATCTCTGTTCCTGGAGCTTGCACCCATTGCTCCGTGTTCCAGTCTCTGGAGCAGCAGAAAACAAGCCTGCTCCATCCTCAGCGTGACATCCCTTTTTTCCAGGCTAAACATACCCAGCTCCCTAAGTCTCTCCTCATAAGGCATGGTTTCCAGACCTTTCACCATTTTAGTTGCCCTTCTCTGGACACGCTCCAATTGGTCAATATCCTTTCTGAATTGTGGTGCCCAGAACTGGACACAGTATTCTAAGTGAGCTCTGACCAAGGCAGAATAGAGTGGCACTATTACTTCCCTTCATCTAGACACTATACTTCTATTGATACAGCCCAAAATCGCATTGGCCTTTTTAGCTGCCGCATCACACTGTTGGCTCATGTTCAACTTGTGGTCTACTAGGGAGATTTTCAGACCTGCAAAATGTCGGTTTGCCGCGCGAGCAGCCTCCTGAAACTGCTGCGCGGCAAGGGTCTACTTCGGACGACGCTGTGCCTCTCGCGAAACCGTCCGTGTCACTTCCGTGAAGCTTGGGACGGCTCAGCGCCATATTTCAATCACGGGCAACCTCCGTGATTGAAATATGGCGCTGAGCCGTCCCAAGCTTCACGGAAGTGACACGGACGGTTTCGCGAGAGGCACAGCGTCGTCCGAAGTAGACCCTTGCCGCGCAGCAGTTTCGGGAGGCTGCTCGCGCGGCAAACCGGCATTTTGCAGGTCTGAAAATCTCCTAGGACTCCTAGATCCCTTTCGCACGTAGTCTCATTCAGTCAGGTCTCTCCCATCCTATATTTATGCATTTCATTTTTCCACCCTAAATGCAGTACTTTACATTTCTCCGTATTGAATTTCATTTTGTTAGCTTTGGCCCAGCTCTCCAGTCTATCCAGGTCATTCTGAATTTTGATCCTGTCCTCTAGGGTATTAGCTACTCCTCCCAATTAATAAACACCTGAGGCGAAACACAAAAATCAGTGTGTATAGAGCCATTCTACTGTCTATTCTCCTTTACGGGTCTGAAACATGGGTCACCTATCACCACCACTTACGACTCCTCGAACGCTTTCATCAGCGCTTTTTACGCACAATCCTAAATATACACTGGACTGACTATGTGAGGAAAGTTGCTGTCCTTGAGCCAGCAGGGACCACCAGCATTGAGGCCATGATACTGAGAGCACAGCTGCGCTGGGCAGGGCACGCTTCTAGGATAGAGGACCATCGCCTCCCCAAAATAGTACTCTACGGTGAACTCGCCATGGGTCAGCATAAGAGGGGCACTCCAAAAAAGCGATACAAGGACTCCCTGAAACAACATCTCAGGCTCAGCCAAATTGATCACCAACAATGGTCCGCCCTGGCCTCACATCGAGAGGGATGGAGACGCACTATCCACAATGCAGCAGCCTTATTTGAGAACTCACGCCGAACAAGTCTTGAAGAGAAACGACAACGCGGAAAGAATCACAACCCGAAAACATCACTCAAGGAGACCTTCTGCTGTGCTTTCTGCAACTGGACTTGTCTATCTCGGATTGGCCTTTTTAGTCATCAGCGCACTTGCAGAAAGCGCGGGATGAGTCCTTCCTGAGTCTTCGTTTGCAAAGAAAAGCCAGAGAGAGACAGAGATCATCCAAAGCAGGGGCGGGGAAAGTGCAGTGCATAGGAGGAATGCATCCCCCAGCGTCCTCCAGAGGTCCAACCCCCCCACACACACACACAAATGGTCCTAAACTGACCGGAGGAGGGGGTTGGAGGGCATTTCTACCATGTTTGGAAACCCACCCATCCCGTGGGATGAACTCCATCAACACCCAATCACTCAAACAACAGGCATCACTGGAAATGCTTTATTGTCTCAGGAATTAGGTGTGCACAATAACAGTTCATTGAAGATCTAAGTCGTGGCGCCATCGTTAATACACTCCTTAGGTTTTGGTTTCCCTCAACCACCACCTGGCTAATTGGCACTATCCACCCCATGTTCACTCCTTAAAGTTTCCCAAGAGAAATGGCCTTGATGTGCTGTGCAGATTTCCGCCAGCACATACCAATCTTTCCCAGCCTCCCATAATGCTCTCTGCTTATGTCAGGTCTCTGGTGCAACTATTAGCAGGCCCAGCAATGCTAACTAGCTACCTAATACAGCAGGTGAAACTACCTAAATATACCTATGGCACCAGGCACCAGGAGTAAAAAATGTGTAAACTTTTTCAGAAAAAAATTATAAACTTTTTGCAGGCTTCCCCACCACCATCACCAAAAAATACCTTCAGATGACTGGGGGGAGCATATGTTTTGGGCCTCCTCTGTGCCAACCTGTGAGTCCCAAACTGAGAAAAAGGAGGGATAGAAATAAAGATTATAATAACAACAACAACCTCTGCCCAGGAGAGGCCTTTTTTAAAACAGAAAGTGAATAGGAATGGACTTCTTCTCACTTCCTGTTAATAAAGGTCTTTCCTAGACCTAAAAGGGTTTTTAAAAACCATGGTGAGAATATCTTCCATGTTCCCAAGGGCGCTTGGGGACTCTTAAGGGTTAAAAAAATGATAAGAGGTGACATGATAGGTATGTTTAAATATTTGAAATGATGTCATATTGAAGAGGGAGCAAGCTTGTTTTCTGCTGCTCCAGATACTAAGGACTTTATCAGATTGACAAAATACAGTGTCATAATCATTCCACATAAACACGAAAAGGGTGCACGGATCACACAACATTGCCCTTTCGCGGTTATGTCCTGGCTTAAGCCGTCAATAGATCCCCCTGCAAAACATGGGGGCATTTAAATCTCGTACTTACCCCAACAATGGCTGGACCGGCGCAAACACTCCCGGGTCAGATCAGGACATCCAAGTAGGCTTCACTCTTTTTATGACCCTCCTTGAGTTACTTAAAATGTATGTGTGTTCTTTTAAAAACTTTTTAGGCTTTATTTTGGTTTTGAATTTTGAATTTCCTGTGCAACAAAATTGCACAAGATTTCGAATGAGGAAGTGAACGAGGTTTTGCTGGGAAAGGAGGTAAATGCAGGGGGGAGCATTCTTTTGCCGGCATAGAAATGGGTTTTTCTATGCCGGCAAAAGAACATTTTCAAATTTGTAATCTGATAAAGTCCTAGGACATGCAGCAATGGACTCAAATTAGAGGAAAAGAGATTCCACCTAAACATTAGGAGTATGTCCTGACAGTAAGAGCTGTTTGGCAGTGGAACATGCTGCCTCGTGGTATGGTGGAGTCTCTTTCTTTGGAGGTTTTTAAACAGAGGCTGGATGGCCATCTGTTGGGAATTTATTGCATATTCCTGCATGGCAGGGGGTTGGACTAGATGGCCTTTGTGGTCTCTTCCAACTCTATGATTCTATGATTCTGTGAGTACAATGTATTGTGGAAAACAGTGTCCAAGCTTTGTCTGAACTTGAAAGGAACTATTCAAATTTTGAACCAATTTGGGGGATAGTGTTCAGCTCCCTTAAAGTTTGGGCAAAAATTCAGAGCTGATTCCCCACCCTGCTGACATGAAAGACCCCAGTAGCCACTGGCCAGATGAAGCCATGGGTCTTCTGTATGCTGTGGGGGGGGGGATCCCAGGAGGGACATCTTGAAACCCTCCTACTGAACAGCAGTCCTTTGGGGGGGGGTTATTGATCTGTTATTTCAAAATGCCATTTGATAAGAAGAGGTACAGCTCTCCTGACTAGCTTTGCCAGGCAATTAACGATAAGAGGAAGAAATGGTCTCTCAAGAGCTCTGTAGAAGGCCAAACAGAAACCAGTGCTGAGAAAATAAGTGATGTTCTCATTACCTTCTCACCGTTTGGTTAAAATGTTAGACTGCAGGAGCTTTCAGGCAGCAACTGTAGCTGCAGCTAATCCTATAGCCACAGAATTCTGTGTGACTTGTGGTTGCTGCGTGGTCAGTAAGAGACCGGAGCTGCGTGGTTCAGAGTACTCTCCAATCATCACTACTGACTAGAAAGAAAGAAAATCCTCCATTATGTAAGCAAACCTCTTAACCCAGGGATGTGTTTGACTACAAAATCTACAATTCCAGCCTGTATGTGCACCCCCTGCTGGCTGGGGATGATGGGAATCACAGTTAAAGACATCTGGAACAGGCCAGGTTGGGGAAGGCTGGTCCAGACTTCTGAACGGTGCATGGTCTATGTGCCATGTACTTGCAATAAAACTGCAGGCTTAATAAAGTTTTTATTTTCAGCCCATTGGGAAACATAAAGCCGTGCTACTCAAAGTGGTGGTCCCCAGTGGCGATCCCTCATCCATTAGCTGCCAACCCCTGGTGAGTTCACAGGGGGAAAAGCAACGATTGTAGCCAATGGGCACAAATATGGTGCTGGTCCCTGGCACATGTACAGGAATTGCTGTTCCCCGACATCAGACAGCCTGAGAAGCACTAATGTAGAATACACACCGGCTTAAATAGGCACAGTGTGTATCTCTACATCTGTCCTTATGTCCTCTATTCTACTCATAAGCCACATTGGCATAACAAAAGTCTTTCTCTGAGATCCAGTTTAATGGTGGCACAATGTAAAGCTCAACTACGGAAGCTCCTTTTTTACAAGGCCCTTTTAGCTTTGCCTATCCCTCCCCTTTCCTCCTGGTCCTCTGTCTCGCTGGAAGGGTTGTTTTTTTTTAGCAGCATCAGTAGCAAGAGGCAGATGAAGGAGGGCTGGACAAACAGACTTTCAGTGTCAGGATTCTTGCCTTCACCTGTTTTGGTTGCCACATCACCGAATTGAACTGGTTTCCTGGTTCAGATCTGATTTCTGCCATGAACCCTATGCATAACCTTTGGTGGAAAGTGCAGTTCCAAATTCTGTGCAGGGTGGGCACGGGGGGGGGGACAAACTGAGGTGGGTAATTGTCCTGTTGAGAGCCAGCATGGTCCAGTGGTTTGAGCATTGGACTAAAACTCTGGAGACCAGGCTTCAAGTCTCCACCCAGCCATTGTCCACATTCATAAAATACACAAAGCACCCACTTCTGACTTTATCAAGGGTCCACACCACAAAACAGGGTTTTGGTTTTGGTTTTGGTTTTTTAACACTTTGTTCAGTCTACGTAAAAGGAAAAACTTTCCAACCTTCAAATAGGGGAATCCGTTGTAATAAGGGACACTTGCCAGTCCTATAAGGGACAACTTTCTGGCCCATAAAACAATCAATCAATCAATATTTCTTAACCACCTCTCCCCATGGATCGAGGCAGGAAACAACAGTTTTATATAAAACAATGTAAATTAAAATATATATCAGTTAAAAATACATAAACCCATTAAACCCACAAGTAAAACCAATATATATTAAAACAGTTTAAAATTCACAGTTTAAAGTCGGTTTCGGACAGAAAAATATATCGTTGCAGCAACATAATAAAGTTTTATTAACGATCGTCCAGCGTTAATAAAATATGACGGTGTTACGCGCAACAGTAATGGAACGATAACGGAAATGTCGAGACGTCATACGAAACTGGCGAAATGTAACGGTACTGTAATGGTGTTGTCTCGCTAAATTTCACCTGTCCGAAAAAGTCCTAAATATCATCTGGATAGACTTGCCGGAAGAGACTGGTCTTTAATGCTATTTTAAATTCAGACAGTATATTCAACTGGCAACTCTCTTCCAGCAGGTCATTCCACAGTCTATGAGTGGCTGAAGAAAAAGTCCTCTGGGTGACCATCGCCAGCCTAGTCCTGGCTGACCGAAGTAAATGTCCCCAGAGGACCTGAGTGTACAGGGCAGACTATATGGGAGAAGGTGATCCCTTAGGTAACCTGGACCCAAACCATGTAGGGTTTAAAAAGTAATAACCAACACTTAGTACTTTTCCCAGAAGCTAATTGGCAGCAATTGAAGTGATTTTAATATTGGTGTAATGTGCTCACTCCTAGGTCTACCAGTAACCAATCTGGCTGCCATGTTTTTAACTAACGGAAGTTTCCAAACTTGGTACAGAGGTAGCCCAATGAACAGCACATTGTAAAAGTCCAGCCTTGAGATTACCAGCGTGTGTACTACCATCTTCAGATCCTCCAACTCTAGGAAGGGGCATGGCTGGTGTATCAGCCAAAGCTGATAATAGGCACTCCTGGCAGAGGGATGCTTGGCAACCCTGTACCACCTCTGGACTCATATTCTGTATCAGTCCCCACTCGACTATGGAAACCCACTGGGTGACCTTGGCAAGCCAGCCACTGTCAGCCACAGAGGACGGCAAAGGCAAGCCCCCATGAACAAATCTTGCCAAGAAAACCCTGAGACAGGATCCCTGCCTTAAGGTCACCATAAGTCAGAAACAGCTTGAAGGCACACCAGCACAACAACTCTAGCTTATGTGTACATAAGCACCATAGGACTTTATCAGACAAGCCTCTAAAAATGTTTTTTTGCCATCATATTCTAAACTGTTAGTGTGCCGGCAAAATAACCTTTTTTATCAAACGTTGCTGTGATAGCATGAAAAAGCAGCCCCGTACTTCTGTGTTGCTGGGTGCGCACGATCTTGGTGGTTCTCACGAGAAGACATGAGTGCACTTAAATGTAAAAAACAGCTAGCTTAAAAACAAAATGAACACACAAACACTGAAATACACTTTAAAACTTGCCTGCAAAATGGAGAGGTTCATAAAAAGAGCATCCCATAGCTAGTTTTCGCATTCTCACCCGGAAGTGTTCTGGCGGGGACCACACATTGATGCTGGAATCACGCCAGCAGAAAGGGGCATGGTTACATACGCTTGCAATTACACGCACACACAAAAACGCCATGGCCAATCAATTGACAGCATGGCCCATCAATAAAAAAGAACGCCTTATTGATCACACAAAATTGTGAAAGCATGACGTCATGCAAAATGGGCACCCTTTTGCATTCATTGGGCGTTGTTATGATGCCATATTTGCTGGGTCTGATAAAGGGGATGCCAATGGTGTGAACCAATTCCAGTGTTTTGCTTTCTGCAATGCCAAATTTGGGGACGGAAAGAACATTTCATTATGGGGGTAGTATTCTTATTTGGGGTGCAAGGCCCTCATTTTGATTTCTCCCCCAAGGCTATGCACAACCTTTATTCTCAGGTCTCTTTGCCACTGTCAAACAGAGAGAGAGAGATGCGTTGGTCTTTTCCTATTTGGCCTTGAGGTTATTAGCCCAACACAGTAGAAGAAACATTGAGCGATTCTGCCCAGTGCCTCCCAGTTGGGAACAAAGTGAGAGAAGGCCTACCAAATTGCTGTAGAAAAGACCAGCCCTGGAAAATAACCTCACTGCTGAGAACAAAACATCTTCCAGGCATCCTCAGAGAACCCAAATTATTTATGGCCCTTTCAGTCAACTTACTTTGCAATAGATGGGAAATCAATTGGGGACAGTTGTTTATGGCTTTTCTGCCTGGTCTGGGGGACAGAGAGGACTTTGTAGACAAAATAGCATGTGTAGAAACCCACCCACAGAGGAGCAGAGAGTTTGCAGTGAGACACGTGAAGGGGGGCATATGAAGGAGAAGTGGATGGAGTGGGGACACTGAGATTAGAATCCTGTTCATGACATGCAGGTGGCACTGGCCGTGGTAGTTGCTGTTATTTGCTCTCAAGTTGGCTTTGACTTATGGTGGCCCCGTTACCCTAAACGCTCGATGGTCTTAAGGATCCTCAAACTATCAATATTAATTTGCGAAATTAACATACTCAGCTTGGCTATGAGAGAGGGGGCAACAGATAACAGGATATTTTAACCTATGTTTACTGGTACTAAGGAGGAGATGTTAAGCTAGATAGTACAATAAATTGGTCTTTATTTGTGAAAACAATAATAACAACATTCACACACACAGAGAGACTTCAAGCATTCACACAAGGCTAGTGAATAAAGTAGGAACTATTAGGATAGAAGAATAGAGAAGGGAGTTGTTTGTGGGTGATATGACACCTGTCCTATAGAGCAGAAATTACTGCAGCAACAGGGTCTCAGGACTTTTTCAGATGGGCAATTTAATCCGTGGGAGACACGGAACAGGGTTGGGAAAAAGTCTTCTTTTCAGAAGACGTTGACCCTTTTCCGTGTCTTCCCCGTCCTCATTCCACATTTCCCCGTGATATTTTCATCACAAGGAAGCATCGTTTTTGGGCCACCCATTCCATTGTAGTAATGGAATCAGGGTGGTCTGAAAGGTGTCCCATTCCTCTCCTGCGATGACAACCACGGGGGGGGGGTTGGTTTCATTCTGGACACTTCTGGGCAGGAACAGGACACCCAGGTAAGTGGCACCCTTTTCTCCCCTCCCTGGGTTACTTTTATGTTTTTGTATGTGTTTTTGTGCTTGGTGTACTGTTTTGACACGGGGGGTATTTTTAAAGTTTCCTCCCACCTGTTCTCTCATGAGAACGAGTGGAATTTCAGTTCCCGGTCATAAAGGCAGCCTTACGACTGCTGCATTTACGGCCAGACAGCTTGGGGAGAGGGAGGATGTTCCTGCCATGAAATAAAGGTAAATGTTAGAACATTTTCCCTTTATTCCACAGCAGGAACGGGATTGGGGCTTGCGGGGCAGGAATGGGGCATTTGGCCCTGTTTGAAAAAGTCCTCAGAGTGATTTCTGAGGGTCTGTCACCAAACCCGCAGCATGGATGTAGGAGGAGAAGCTGAAGACAGATTGGTGTTGTTTTGAAGGGCTTTTTATACCTGATAACTGCCTTCAGGTAATGGGATTTAGAGTGAAAGACAAAGTTTCTCAGAGACAACAGACACTCCAGATATGCTAATAGCATCTTAATGTGTGGATACTTTGTAACTGAGTGGAGAAAGCAACCCTCTCTGTTTGTGGAAGAGTAAAGGTATGGGGATTGTTTACAGGTTTGAGTATCCCAGCTTTAGCTGATATGATTAGCCAGGTGTTCAGACCTTTAGTTGCCTTGCAAATTAACATTTCTTTGGAATTTGGGCAGCCCCTCCTTAAGTACATTCCTGACTGAGCAATGTTTATCTTTGGGATTCCTGGTTGTGGAATTTCCCCAGCTTTAATGACCACGCTACAGGGAAGGCCACATTTGACCTAATTATTAAATATTGCCAATTTATTATAGATATGGGGCAGGGGATGTCAGGATAGGTAATGGCCCTTCGAATGAATGACCTCCAAGAGTCCTGGCCATCAGCAGGTCTTCCTATACTCAGGGCAGCCATGGATTGAATGAATTCACCTGTAACACAATCTTCCTGGTGGCACCATAAGCTAATGCAGCCAAAAACTGCAGCCAAAACTCATGTAAATCTTGAGTTTGTAAGTTTGATCCCAGGACACCCCTCCCAGGTTGACTCAGCCTTCCGTAAGTTGGTAAAATGAGTACCAGCATAATAAAGAGCTGGGATGACATTCTGTGGAAACTGTTAATACAGTTTCCAAAAAAAGCAGCAGTCATTATTAGTGTACGATGCATTCTGCAGTGTCACTCTTGCAGCATCGTTTGCATGCCAGCAGCACCATCTACTGGCATTTGCATTGTACAATTGTATTGTCTGTACTGTCTGTACTGAATGTGCTTTGTACTGTATTGTACTAAAAACTGTATTGAATTGTACTGTATTGAATTGTACTGCATAGTGATTTGTGATACACTGTATTGTATACTGTGTGATGTTGTACCCTGCCCCGATCCTGAGGGGAGAGGTGGGTCATAAATTATTATTATTATTATTATTATTATTACTCTTTTTCCAAGAAGGCCCTGTCTTGTGTCCCCATTAGACATATTTGTGAACACTGGAAGATGGAGACAAGAGACTCCCCTGAATATCTCAATGCCCAGACAGGCTCATGGTAGGTATTATAGTTCAAAACAACAACAACAACAACAATTGTCTTGACCCTGACTAGCAGCCCAAACTCTCACTTGGAACAAGGGTATCAGAGGCACATACATTGAACGCAGTCCCATTCCCCAACTTCAGCCTCTCAGATTGGTGCCATTAAAGCCACTGAAAAGTGAGCATTGAATCAGGACCCTCAGAGACAGTAACATCTGAGACCACCCTGCCCTGCACCACCACCACTGTAATGAAGCATCACTCTTTCATGGGGATTTTGGGCTTGTGGGACTGGCATCAGGACGCTCCTGCCAGTGTCCTGTTATACATCTTTGCAATTCACTAACAGAATTTCTTAGTGCTTCTGCTATGTAGCTAAGTATATGTAAAGTTACGCAATGTAGACTGTGATAGAGGATTCCGCCATCATATTTACTGTAAGAGCTGTTTGACAGAGCAATAGGATAGTGGACTCTCTTTGTTGGATGGTCATCTGTTGTGAGTGCCTTAGTTATGGATTCCTGCATGAGGTTAGACTAGATGGCCCTTGCAGTACCTTCCCAACTCTAAGATTCTATGGGCTTGTCTACACAGGCAAAACACCCTGTAGTTGTGGTGTAGTTGCCACACGGCGTTTGCAGCGATTGACATCTTCATTGGGGTTTCTGGAGGAAATTCTGGGTCTAAAAGTAATGGTCTGCTCCACATTTCAGGGGGAAACCCAGATTACTGGCCATTTGGCAGCCATGGATTGGCTTCGGTGCAAAGCCAGGAGCAGGGCTTTCAGTGGACAGGATTCTGTCCTGGCACTTTTAATTTTTTTTTTAATTATTGTACGCATATCTTTATAAGCATATCTCCACTTATCCAGTAATACAGTACTCCCAGACAACATATATTCATATACATGAGCAAATAGTGGGGGAAACAGACCAGCCCTAGCATGTGGCTGAAAATAATGGGATGTATAGGACACATGATCAGTGTTGGACCGCCCTTTTATATCATCACAAGTTTGCCTATGATTATTGTGGCAGGATACCCCAGAGAAGCCCCGGTGAGTTTGGTGTTTGCAGGGCCAGTGCGATCAAAAACAACTGTGGTGGCTATAAGGTGGGTTTGGAGTTTCCTGCCAGTGTAGACTATGGACTTTATTGGACACACGAAAAATGGCATCATAATGACACCACATAAACATGACAGGGTGTGCATATCAGATGATGTTGACCTCTCGCGTTTATGTACTGGCCATAAGCCGTACTTTTTTATTGATGGCCCAAGCCATCAATAGATCGGCTGTGGAGATATTTTGCTGGCATTGCCCAAGTATGAAACCTCATGCCAATGTCCTCTCGTCATTCCAGCATCAATTACGGGTCCAGCCAGAACACTTCCAGGTGAGATTGCGACATCCAGGTAGGTGACACACTTTTTATGACCCTCCCCAGTTTACTTGGGACTTTTATAATGTGTTTATGTGCTTTTAAAAACATTTACTTTGTCATTTTTGTTTTTATTTTTGAATTTCCCACACTATGCATTCTCACAAAGACCTGTGGGATTTCAATAGAGGAAGTAAACGGAGCTCTGTTCACTCCTCATTCATTGATGGGGAAGCCTTTTTACGTGGATAGGAGGTAAGTATGGTATGCGGAGTTCTTTTGCCGGCATAAAAACGGCAGAAATTATGCTGGCAAAAGAATGGGTTTAGGGGGTGGACTGATAAAGTCCTACCCTATAATGCTTTTTATTGTTCTTAGTTTGCTGCTCAGTCTCATAGCTTATCCAATATGCCTTAAAGTTTCTCTCATCCTGGCCCCTTTTAATTTTCATTTGCCTTAGCTTTTTCCTTGACAGTAGCCCAACACATCCTAGAGATATAACGGGGGGGGGCATATGTAAAGTATTCCATTAAAAATCCCAATTAAAAAGGAAGGGAAACATGACAAATACCAAAGGAAATGGTTTGCACCAATGTAGTCTCAACCCTCATAAGCCAAAACAGACACGTACAAGCTGTATCACTTTGCTACAAAATGCTCAGAAAGGAGGAAATCTCATAGATGAAGTGGGAAATGCACTGAACTGAAAAATGCATCCCATTTTCCAGAGTCACTATTCAGAATTTTTGATGGAAACATTTCAAAGTTAAATGCTAATTTGCTTTTTTTAAAAGCGAAACATTAAAATTCAACATTCAGAACTTAAATGCTGTAGACAATTTCCAGAAAACAGTAGCATTTCACCCTGTTCTGCTCTTATCTGAAATGTCACTTTCTCTTTATTACAGCCCGTGGCGCTTCAAGTGGCTTGGGGAAACCAAATAGAAGAACATTTGGGCAACAATCCAATATCAAGGATGTGTAGAGTAAGGGCCCTTACCACTCTCCAAAGAAAAACAGCAACACAGCAGGAACGTTCTGTCTTCCATGCTGCCTTACCGCATGATGTTTTTCTTTTTTCGGCATTCTTTTGTTCCACTCCTGTTAGGGATCAAGGTAAAACCTCACCTTTTTGCTAATGCGCTTTTCTGGTTAGCAAAAAGACATGGTTTTACCTTAGTTCCCCACAAGACTGGAATGAAAGAACGATGACATTATGCAGTAAGATAGCATGGAAGACAGAACATTCCTGCTCCCCTGCCACTTTTCTTTGGAGTACGGTAAGGCCCTAAGGCTGCTGCCACACTGCAAAAATAATGGAGTTTGACACCGCTTTAATAGCCATGGATCAATGCTATGGAATTCTGGGATTTGTAGTTTTGTGAGCTATTTAGCCTTCTCTGTCAGAGAGCTCTGGTGCCACAACAAATAACAAATCCCAGGATTCCATAGGATGGAGCCATGGTAGTTGAAGCAGTGTCAAACTGCATTATTTCTGCAGTGTGGCAGCAGCCGTAGGTCCTTACCACACTCCAAAGAAATGTGACCAAAATGGTAAAAGGTCTGGAAGCCATTATGCCCTATGAGGAGCGGCTTAGGGAGCTGGGTATGTTTAGCCTGGAGAAGAGAAGGTTAAGAGGCAACATGATAGCCATGTTTAAATATTTGAAGAGATGTCATGTTGAAGAAGGAGCAAACTTGTTTTCTGCTGCTCCAGAGACTAGTACATGGAGCAATGGACTCAAACTACAGGAAAAGAGATTCCACCTAAACATTAGGAAGAACTTCCTGATGATAAGAGCTGTTTGGCAGTGGAATGCACTGCCTCAGAGCAAGGGGTTGGACCGGAGGCCCTTGTGGTCTCTTCCAGTTCTATAATTCTAATGTTTAAACACCACAGACAGCTCCCATGAAAAAGAGATGTGAATGTACAATCCACCAATAGCAACATTTAGCAATTCTCTAGGAGATATCCCTGGGAGAAAAACAGTAAGACATTGTGCTGGCATGGTGACCAATTAGGACTAAGAAGAGCCCAGGCTGAATTGGGCTATGCAACAAGGTGCTGTGCAGCATGATGAAACAGTGGTCCCCTCAAGGGAAATCAAACCAGGAGGACATCTCACCAATGCACATGGAGCTCCTGTGTAGTTAAACATTGGGCTGTGGTGGTTTGCCAACTAGTCGACTTTGTATTATGGAGGCCCTATGAATGAGAGACCTATAGGAACCCCAGTCTTGCAAACTCAGGACAGTCATAGCTTCCTTGATTGAATCAATCTACCCATAGTGTGGTCTCCCTCTTGTCCTACAGCCTTCTCCTTTGCCAAGCATGGTCACTTTTTCCGAATGAGTCATCTTGTCTCATGATAAGTCCAAAGTATGACAGCCTCCTTGAGTCATCTTCTCTTCATTGCACTTCAAATTGCTTAATGTTATTTAAACACGGAGCAATGGATGCAAGCTCCAGGAACAGAGATTCCACCTCAACATTAGGAGGAACTTTTTGACAGTCAGAGCTGTTTGGCAGTGAAACCCACTCCCTTGGAGCGTGGTGGGGTCTCCTTCCTTGGAGGTCTTTAAACAGAGGCTGGATGGCCATCTGTCGGGGATGCTTTGATTGAGATTTCCTGCATGGCAGGGGGTTGGACTGGATGGCCCTCGTGGTCTCTTCCAACTCTGCAATTCTATGATTCTATGATTCTATGAAATTCAGTACCTTGAATTCTACCCAGGAAGACAAAGTGAAGGATGGCAGAAGCACCGGTGCAATATTTTCTCAGCATTTCAGAGTCTAAATCCCTGCGGTGACATTTTAAAGAAACATTTATCAAAATCTATTGGGTTGCCTTGCCTCTCTTAAGGATCTTATTTGCTATTCTGCAAGGTTCCCTGCAGGCACATATAATAATTACCAGTCCATTTGACTCTCAGATTCAAGAAACAATTTGCAAACAGAATTGAGAAAGTGCGCTCTGATACTGGCAGCCATAGGAAAAAAGCTCTTTTTTGTTTTGTTTTCTTATTACAGTTATTACAATTTCTCTTTTGACTAAATGGAAATCACACTGGTGCCAAAGCAAAACTGGGACCGTGACTCCCAAGTCTGCCAGCATGTAAGTAAACGCTAGCAGCCAGTGCCTGCCTCTCCCGCAAGAGTCCCACTTTACATAAGCATGGAAAATGTATAAAAACAGAGACCCAAGTGCTGCTAATGGCTGACTGTTAATGTGGGACGTGTTAGCAAGGAGAACCTAACAACTTGAAGAGGGACAACTCATGCTGAGAAAAACATCTTAGGTTAGATAGACTACAGAGGGGGAATTAATCATTGATCACACTCAGAGCTTGGAAACATTCTTCTTTTGGACTTCAGCTCCCATATAGCCCAACCAGCTTGGCCATTCTGGGAGCTGTAGTCCCAAAAGGTAACTTTTCCAAGCTCTAATCTATAGTATCTCCTGACTCGAATGTCAGTGAGGCAGTGAATCCACCCTTGATATTAATACAAGCTTTAAAGGAATTGCTGAGGTACTGGATCTTCAAAATAGGCTTATGCCAGGCCTTACCTGGAGGAGGTGGAGAACCCCCTGGCTGAGGATTCAGAGGAGGAGGAAGCAGAGAATGCAGATGAGGCAGAGAGGGAAAGTATTGCTGAGTCAGAAGAAGCAGAGACTGCTCTGACTCCCTCCAAGAGAGCAGCCAAACCAGAGAAAGAAAACATACCTCACACTGCAGAACAAACAGTCAGGAGATTTTCAGACAGGGGAGAACCCCCCCCCATGGAGGTCGGGAGAAAAACGGGGCTGTTCCACTTCCAGCGCCCCATTTCACACGCCCCCGTCCTCCTCCTGGCCTCCGTTCGTTCTCCCTCCATCTTGCTTTCATTTTCCTTTCGCTGTTTTTTACTAACGGAAGTTCCCATGAATAAAAAACAGCGGAAGGAAAATGAAAGCAGGACGGAGGGAGAACGAACAGAGGTCGGGAGGAGGACAGGGGTGTGTGAAATGGGGTGCTGGAAGCGGAACAGCCCCGTTTTTCTCCTGACCTCTCCAGGGTTCCCCCCCCCATCTGAAAATCTCCCCAGTCAGCCAGTAATAGATGATGAAGACAACAGGCTGCCTTCCTTCTCTGAACACAGGAGGAAGAAACGCCACACCCAGTGTCATTTAAATACCAAACACTGACCTGCTTCCTCTCTAATTAGCTCCAACTGAGCTTGGAACTCGTGCTATAAATCTGGAAGAAGTTTCCCTTCAAATCCCAGGGCAGACAACTACTTATCTTGAGCTGTTGCACTCTTCCTTGATTCTTGCTTGTCTTGATTTTGGATGGACTTCTGGACTGTTGCAGTCACCCTTTGCTGACCCCAGAATTGGACCTCGGACCTGACTCTGGTTGAGTTAGATTTCCAGCAAAGATCAGGATAGTTGAAGTCACCCATCACTACTACATCTCTCCTTTCTGCGTGTGTGTTCATCTGTTCTAGAAAGGCATCATCCAATTCCTCCGTCTGACTTGCAGGTCTGTAGTAGAGTCCCACAATAACATCCCTGTTGTTTGCCTCCCCTTTAATTTTTATCCAGACGCACAATCCAAAATATACACTGGACTGACTATGTGACGAATGTTGCTGTCCTTGAGCAACCGGGGTCACCAGCATTGAGGCCATGATATTGAGAACGCAGCTGAGCTGGGTAGGGCACATTTCTAGGATGGAGGACCATCGCCTCCCAAAAATAGTACTCTACAGTGAACTTGCCACAGATCAGCTTAAGAGGGGCGCTCCAAAAAAACGATACAAGGATTCCCTGAAACAAACATCTCAGGCTCAACTTGATCCCCAACAATGGTCCGCCCTGGCCTCACATCGGGAGGCATGGAGACGCACTATCCACAATGCAGCAGCCTTATTTGAGAACTCACGCTGAACAAGTCTTGAAGAGAAACGACAATGCAGAAAGACTCACAACCCGGAAACATCACCCAAGGAGACCCTCTGCTGTGCTTTCTGCAACCGGACTTGTTTATCTCGGATTGGCCTTTTTAGTCATCAGTGCACTTGCAGAAAGCGCGGGATGAGTCCTTTCTGAATCTTCATTTGCAAAGAAAAGCCAAAGAGAGAGAATTTTTATCCAGATGCTCTCCACCTGGCTTCCAGTACTGATGTCATGGATTTCTTCACTGGTATAAATATCCCTGACATATAATGCTATTCCTCCTCCTTTCCTGTTTGGTCTGTTTCTCTTATAAAGGTTATAGCCCTCTATTCCTACATTCCAATCATGAGACTCATCCCACCAGGTTTCAGTAATGCCTATGATATCATATTTATATTTACAACATAAGAACACGAAAGCACAATGTCATGCAAAATGGGCGCCCTTTCGCATTCATTGGGCGTCATTATGTTGCCATGTTTGCCATATCTGATAAAGTCCCTAGTCTCTGGACTAGGACCACTAGAAGAAAAGGTAAGGCTAGAAAGGAAAACAGAGCAAGAAGAAGAAAAACACTAAAAAAAAAAAAAACCACTAAGAGAAGAAGGTTTGAGGAGAAGCGAAAAATAGCTCTGCTCTGGATGAGGCAGGCTCGTGGTGGCTGGAGGGGGTGGAATCAATGCTCCCTCCAGTCATCGTGAGACTAATTTAAATTCCTGCCTCTGTTCTGGGTGGTGAAAGGGATATCCCACTTTGCACCTTTGGGGATATTTTGGGATATCCCAAAATGCACCTCCACGGTAAGTACCAATGTGGCATTTCCGTCGGCCCCCCCATACAAGTCTGCCCACGCTTTTATATCCTTGGGGAAGCCCTTCTCTCAGTTCTACCACCCTTTCAGCCACATCCCGTGGACCTACAGGAGAGGGCCTTCTTGGTGGCTGCTCCCAGGCAGTGGAACATCTTCCCACAGGAGGCTGGTCCCCATCTGCTCTCCTGCCAGTACAAGAGAAAGATCTTTTTGTTAAAATGGACTTTTTGCTATTAACTGCTTGGTGTGGAAGGGTCCCTCTATTAATTGTTCGGTCCCAAAGGGAATGGTGGTGGCTGTATCTTTATCCTCATTACAGGCTACGCATGCATGAACATGTATGTTTATATAATCAAAGAAGCATAGAATAGGAAGGGACCCACATTCTATGGGGTAAGTAGGGCTTGTGTATATGAGACAATAAAAAGTGGATTGATGCACACTAATGCCAATTGGCAGCAGCTTTCATTTGTCTCCACAGGGTTGTTGTTTTTTCAAGATTGCAGGTATTATTCATTTTTATTTATTTATTTATTTGCTGAATCTATATCCCGCCTTTCTCCCAAGATGGGATTCAAGGCAGCTAGATAAGCAAAGCCATACACGTTTGTTGTTCAAATGGGCATGCCTGCAAATCAAAATAGAGGGTGTGAGTGAATTACTGTATTTTTATTGTTGCCAGTTCCTGCCAGCGAACAATATTTTTTAAAAAAACATATCTAAGCTGCAGAAATGTGATATTCTGCTTAAATAAACGGGGGGAGGCTGTTTTGTCACCTCAGTGCACGGTCATTATGGTGGCAATCCAACATGGTGGTTTCGGGCACTTGCCTTGTTAGCAAGCTCCACCCCTCTGCACATGTCCAACCAATCAGCTTTCCATTTCCACTCTTATTGGGAATGTGCAACAAAGCGAATTGATTGTCCCAGTGAGTGGGAATGTGCATTTCCTTCAGAGGTTTTTTTTTTAATATGGGAATTTAATTGAATTTAATTAGGTATTCATACCCCACTCTTCAGCCACAAAGGCTATCAGAGCAGCTTACACTTTGTTTTAAGCAATACCAGTTTACACGTCTACATGGCACTAAACAGTTTCCAATGTGTGTTAGCTAATTGCCCCCACAAGCCGGGTACTCTGATCAGTTTTGGTGTTTTTGCCCCCGCCTTTCTAAATACTGTGGATTGATGTAAGATCCCATTTAGACAAACTGAATCCTCCTCGAACTCTATGAGGAGTATTTTTGCCATTTAGACAAGCCCCTAGCCCATCATGTAAGAATCCACTGCATCCCTGACAGCTGGCCATCCAGCTTCTGTTTAAAAACCTCCAATGAAGGAAAGTCCCCCACCTTTTGAGTCAGCCTATTCCACTTTTGAACAGCTCTTACCACCAGGAAGCTATTTCTAATGTCTTCATCAGAATCTCTTTTCTTGAAATCTGGATCTTACTCATTGAAACAGCAAAAAACAAAATTGTTCCAGCTCCCATATGACAGCTTTTCAGATATTGGAAGAGAGCTGTAATATCATCTTTCCATTTTCTCTCTGCAGTACAGACATACTGAACTCCTTCATACGGCTTGCTTTCCAAACATTTAACCTCCCCTGCAGGCAGTCCATCTTATCAATATTGTTCCTCTCATGGTAGTGACCGCAATTGGACACAGTCCTTCGGATGGGGTCTGACCAAAGCAGAAGAGTGTGGTTTTCTTACAGCCCTTGACAAGAACCTCATACAGGCCCAAGTTTCTATGTCAAGGAGAAGGGGTGTAACTTGACATTCTCTTGAAGAGAAGTTGGAAGAGACCACAAGGGCCATCCAGTGCACCCCCCTGCCATGCAGGAATACACAAAGCCTTCCCGACAGATGGCCATCCAGCCTCTGTTTAAAAACCTCCAAAGAAGGAGACTCCACCACACTCCCAGGCAGTGTATTCCACTTCCGAACAGCTCTTACTGTCAGGAAGTTCTTCCCAACGTTTAGGTGGAATCTCTTTTCCTGTAGTTTGAGTCCATTGCTCCATGTCCTAGTCTCTGGAGTAGCAGGAAACAAGCTTGTTTCATCTTCAACATGACATCCTTTCAAATGTTTAAATATGTCTATCATGTCCCCTCTCAACCTTCTCTTCTCCAGGCTAAACATACCCAGCTCCCTAAGCCACTCCTCATAGGGCATGGCTTCTAGACTTCCCACCGTTTTGGTCACCCTCCTCTGGACACGTTCCAGCTTGTCCATGTCCTTCTGGAATTGTGGTGCCCAGAACTAGACACAGTATTACAGGTGATGATTGCGCTTGAGTAAATTGCAACATTGTGTAATGGAATGCGCAAACACAAATGTGAAATGCATAACTGCATGTACAGTGTTCAGTGGCAGACCACATGCACAATGCCACTGCCACAAGCTTCAACTGAATACGGAATTCTGCATCAGACAGCAATATCCAGCCATTATAGGTGAACTTTCACATCCATTTGTCAGTAACAGGATGCCAGCCAGCATTTCTATTAAGATAGTCTAGAACTGCATTAGCTTTTTGTTGCTGTATCACACTGTTGACTCATGCTTAGTTTGTGGTTCTCTAAGATGCTTACATCTTTTACACACATACTGCTGTCTAGCTAGGAGTTACACAACTTATATTTGTAAATCAGATTTTATAATAATAATAATAATTATTATTATTATTTATACCCCGCCCCTCTGCTAAAAACAATCGGGGCGGCTTCCAACAATTAAAACATTATAATAATGACTAAAAACACCACCCACCCCCACCCACCCCCATTTTTCCTGCCAAAATGAAGTATCTTACATTTATCCTTCTTGAAATTCATTGGGTCAGTATTGGTCAGGTTCTCCAACCTGTTAAGGTAATTTGCGATATCACCTGCAAGTCCAATATGCATCCTCTGTTCTTCCATCCAAGTCATTCATAAAGATGTTGACCACCCACCTGCCTTCCTTCTTTTCTGCCTTCCTTGCTGCCTTCTGTAGAACTCAGGGGTCCATTAAATCATGTTGTTACGTTCAGGGATTGGCAAAGAGCATCCCTCCCAGCAGGGCCGGTTTAAAGAATTTTGGGGGGCCCTGCAATGCTTTACTTTGGGGCCCCCAAATGACTTGAAGGCACATGGGCAAGAAAGAAAGAAAGAAGCCCTTGCTGAGGGAGACAACCCTCAAATTCCCTGTCTCTCTCTCTCACGCACACACTCACCCTCTCCAATGTGCCTCTCCCTCCAGCTTCTGCCATGGAGGGCTGCTGTTTCTTTCTCTTTCTCTTTCACTTTCTCTTTAGTTTTGGAGAGGCTGTTTTGTTTGTTTTTTTAAAAAAAAGCCAGCAGGAGGTTTTTGGAGGAGAGGGTAAGAGGCGGCTCCTCGCGGCTGTCTCCTGGCTGTCTCCATCAGATTAAGGAGGCCAACACGGGGCCCTCTCTTGACCTCGGGGCCCCCTCTTGACCTCGGGGCCCCCTGCCAATGCTGATTTGGCAGACAGGTTAAACCGGACCTGCCTCCCAGGGCCCTCTGGGTTAAATTGTTTTGCACCAAAACACACCCAAATGACCACTGGGTTTGTGTGTGGAGGGCATTTCCACTACATATGGAGCCCCCTGTGGTTTTTCGGGAGAAAAAAAAAGCAACTTAAAAAAATATTTTCCCCAAAAATGGCCTCTAGGAGGTGGGTTTTATTTTCACCACAATTTGTTGAAAACCTAGGGCCAATTTATGCCCAGGAGAGAAACCTTCTAATAGGAAGTGAACCAGAAGCTACTTCTGCTCATTTCCTGCTGTTAAAAAGGAACTAAAGGGACCCAGGAAGACCAGAAAACATGGGGGGAATGTCCCCATCTCCCTATGTTCCGAGGGGGCATTTGGGGTTCATTTTTTTTTTTTTTTTTTTTTGTGGGAACAGGTTTGGTGAAGGGAGGGTGCAGCCCTCCAAGGAATCCTGGGGGTGGGTAATGCAGCCCCCTAGCCTTCCACAGTCACCCACCCCTGCTCTGGTATGTGAGCAGTGCCATTTGGCTAGACTCATTCTAAAAGTTAAATGAATTTGCTATTAGACTGTAAGGTTCTTATGACGATTTTATTGTTGTTTGCACCAGAGAGAATGGGCTAAAGAACCCATGTGGGGTGGACCCAGTGAGAAGGGCCTATCTTGGGACTATCCAATGGATGCTCACCAATGGCTCTTCTTCATCCTGGAGAGAAGCGACTAGTGGGGTGCCACAGGGTTCTGTCCTGGGCCCAGTTCTAGCCAACATCTCTATCTATGCTTGGATGATGGGATAGAGAGCATGCTTATCAAGTTTGCAGATGACACCAAATTAAGAGGGGTAGCTAATACCCCAGAGGACAGGATCAGAATCCAAAATGACCTCAACAGATTAGAAAAAGCTGGGGCAATATTAACAAAATGAATTTCAACAGGGAGAAATGTAGGATACTACACTTGGGCAGTAAAAATAAAAAGCACAGATATAGGATATAGGATGGGTGTCACCTGGCTTGATAACAGTGCATGTGAAAGGGATCTAGGAGTCTTAGTGGACCACAAGCTGAACATGAGTCAGCAGTGTGATGAAGAGCTAAAAAGCCAATGCAATTCTTGGCTACATCAATAGTAGTATAATGTCTAGATCAAGGGAAGTAACAGTGCCACTGTATTCTGCTTTGGTCAGACCTCACCTGGAATACTGTGTCCAGTTCTGGGCACTGCAATTCAAGAAGGATGTTGACAAGCTGGAACGAGTCCAGAGGAGGGCAACCAAAATGGTAAAAGGTCTGGAAGCCATGCCCTATGAGGAGCACCTTAGGGAGCTGGGTATCTTTAGCCTGGAGAAGAAAAGGTGAAGAGGGGACATGATAGCCATGTTTAAATATTTGAAGGGATGTCGTTTGAGGATGGAGCAAGCTTGTTTTCTGCTGCTTCAGAGACTACTACAGAAAAGACAGTCCACCTAAACGTTAGGAAGAACTTCCTGACAATAAGAGCCGTTCAGCAGTGGAATGCACTGCCTGGGAGTGTGGTGGAGTCTCCATCTTTAGAGGTTTTTAATCAGAGGCTGGATGGCCATCTGAAGGGAGTGCTTTGATTGTGTATTCCTGCAGGGCAGGGGGTGGACTGGATGGCCCTTGTGGTCTTTTCTAACTCTATGATTCTATGATCTTGCTCACCCTCCACGGGCAAACGTAATTAATAAAATCAAGAAGAAAATAGAAACAACAGAGCATCACTTGTCATCTGAGCCTCAGGGAAATTTTTGTGGAAGCACTGAAGCTTAGCTTTAATAATGCTTTAACAGTATACTTGCCTAATGTCCCCTTAGATCATTGATCCAGCCACAGAATACTAACATTCAGCTGAGATTACCTTTTTTCATCCTGGTTGCCTCAGTTCCCTGCATTTTCTTTATATTAACCTGCCCTTTACTCTTCTTATTTTAACTTGTTCCATTTTCGCCACATGAATAAACTGTTCATTAAAGGATCTCCCTCATTAGTTTCTGCTTTTTAAGCATGGTTTGCTTGGCTCTTTCTTGCAGGAAGTGTTTGGTATATTAAAGGCTGTGTGGGGAAATGGAATGAAATGTCTTATCCAGCAAAAAAGTGGGGGAGGGGGAGATTGGATGGAAATCTAGCCACTGAAGTGATACCATTGAGTGTTTTAAAATGCTGCAGAAACTACTGAATCCATCTGCATTGGCTATAAGGTGGGAAGCCACCCCAGAGGTTTTCATAGAATCATTGAGTTGGAAGAGACCATGAGGGCCATCCAGTCCAACCCCTAGCTATACAGGAATACACAATCAAAACACTCCTGATAGATGGCCATCCATCCTCTGTTTTAAAACCTCCAAAGAAGGAGACTTCACCACACCCCCAGGCAGTGCATTCCACTGTCAAACAGCTCTTACTCTCAGGAAGTTATTCCTAATGTTTAGGTGGAATCTCTTTTCCTATAGTTTGAGTCCATTGCCCTGTGTCCTAGGACTTTATCAGATGACGTACATACTGCTAAAAAACTGTTTCATTTAGGATGAGACGATAATACAAAGGGCAGAATTATCAGACGTCCTCATTATTCAGCTGTTCCCAGAGTGTAGCACTGATGTGGACAAAGTTATCACCTTATTATTGATGTGCAAAGCCATCAATAAAAAGTGACGCCTTATTCACGCCCGTGCTATGCCCCCAGAAGGGCTGAATGACAATGCTGTCTGATAATTTTGCTCTTTTGTGTTATCATTGCATCCTTACAACACGGTTTTTGCTGCATCTGATAAAGTCCCTAGTCTCTAGAGCAGCAGAAAAAAAGCTCGCTCCATCCTCAACATGACATCCCTTCAAGTATGTAAACATGGCTATCATGTCCCCTCTCCACCTTCTCTTCTCCAGACTAAACATATCCAGCCCTATGCTCCACATTTTGGTCACCCTCCTCTGGTCACAATATCCTTCTTGAATTGTGGTGCCCAGAATTGTGGTACCCAGATTTTCTTATTTAAAAAGCACTTGCTGCAGTATTGGGTTGCTTGTTCTGTCTTTGCATGTTCTGCTAAGACAGGGATAAACACATGTGAGCCTCAATTTGATAATCCCTACGTGTAGTGTAAAGAACTGCATGCCACTGCACCACTACACAACCCCCATGCAGAACAGCAATGCTCGTGGACATATGTTTGAGTTGCTCAGTGTCCAAACCATAATGTGTTATGCTGTGTGCAGCTGTCTGTGCATGGCACACTAGGCTGGCTATGGTTGCTGAGCAATGTCGTGGATTGCGCAATGATACTTCTGCTGTTGTACTGCGCAATGTTGCTTGTTGCACAACGGTGGTTCCACATGACCTCCTGGATATGTCTGTTGCACAGTGTCACACCCCACAGTCCTCCTCTTCCAACATTGTTCAATGGCAAGTTCTTCGCACCACATGCACAGTGCCTAATCTGCATGTGTATGTTGCTTCGAGTCTTGGTCTGCTGGCAAATTGTAAGCCAAATTTAACAGGTGGTATTGATTCCAAAGTCAGGATCAGTCATGCCATCGTATTTCCAATTTCTATGTATGGATGTGAACGCTGGACAGTGAAGGAAGCTGATAGGAAGAGAAACAACTCATTTGAAATGTTGTGGTGGAGGAGAGTTCTGCGAATACCATGGACTGCCAAAAAAAGACAAATAAATGTGTCTAAGGAGATTATCAGATGCCTTAATATGACATTACATGAACACCAGGAGATCGCCAAAGGGCTTACCTATCAGACAACGTCATCCTCATCCTGTGCTGGTTCCATGCTGCCCTTGTTTCTTCTTATTCACAGCTTAAGCCATGAATAGATCGCCTGTTCCATTCCTGTCACGGAATGGCAGGTGAGTGAGAAGGAGCCCCGTTATGCTGGCGCGATGCCAGCCGCAGTGTGAGGTCTCTGCCGAACACATCCGGGTGCGATAGGGACGAGGAGGTAAGTGATAACCTTCTTTGTACCCTCCCTGAGGTACTTGGGATTTTTAAGTTTGTTTTAGTGCTTGCTTTACTTTTTTTTACCTTGTATTTTCTTTTTTATTTTAGAATTTCCCGCATGCGCATTTTCTCGCGAGAATGGCCGGGAACTCAAACCAGGAAGTGAATGGGGCTCTGCTTGAGCGCCGTTCACTCCTGACTGCTGAGGGGAGGGGGCGGTCGCGTGATTAAGGTAAGTACGAAACAGGGGGGTATTGTGATGGGACAGGAATGGGAGGGGGTGGGACATAACATAGCGAGACAGGGACACTTTTTTTGGTCCCCGTCTGATAATCTCCTAAGAGTAAATCAAGTCTGAACTATTCGTAGAAGCCAAAATGACTGAACTGAAACTTTCGTGCTTTGGAAGTATTATGAGAACATCATTAGAAAATATGGTTTTCCATAGATTAAAATCATGGAGGAATTACACATATGTTGTTGGACTGCTGTTACCTGATTTGCATGGGTCCATGAGGATCCCACCAGTGTCCAGATCTTAATATGAGGAATATTTAATCAGCACAGAATGGCAGCAAGAGGCTGGGTAATGGCAGGATCTTTTGACCTCTGTATACTGGTACTCACTGAGGAGACTTCAAGCCAGAATGTACAATTAAATGGTTTTTATTGGAAATTACTGTATTCTTAACAGCATTCACTCTTAGGCTTCAAGCAATCACACAAGGCTATCAAATAAAGCAGGAAGTATTTGCATAGAGGAATAGAGTGAAGGGATTGTTGGTTATACTATACCTATCCAAAGAGCAGAGCTTCATGCAGCAGAGGCTAAGGAGATTATCAGACGCATCAAAAGTGATGTTACAGCAACACCAGGAGATTGCAAAAGGGCTCCCTTATCAAACAATGTCCTCCACCCTCATTATGCACCCGTTCTGCCTGCGCTGCTTTTTATTGATGGGAGAACCTGTCAATAGATTTTCCCCCCCCCCATTCTGTTTCTGTCACAGGTTTGACAATGTGCAACAAGGTGCCCCGTTACACTGGCGACATCCCAGCATCAATGGGAAGTCCATGCCAGAACACTTCCGGGTAAGAGTGGGACATCAAGGTAATTCTTTTCCGGCAGGCCTTTCCCGAATAATTATCCCGGCCCAAGACTCAGCTGTCCTTTATAGGCTGTGATTGTATGTTGTAATTTTTTCCTCTAATGTATATATATTTTTAATTATTGTCTGTTTTAATCCATCATAATTTAATATTATTTTAAGGGTGGGTGGGCTAGGGTATTGTGATTATGGAGTTTTTATATTGTAAGCCGCCCCGATTGCGTTGCAGAGGGGTGGGATATAAATAAAATATTATTATTATTATTATTATTAATTCATACACTTTTTATGACCCTCCCCAGGTTACTTATTAATTTTAAAGTGTGTTTTTGTGCTTGCTGTCACTTTTTTGGGTTATTTTTCTTTTTCTTTTTGAATTTCCCGCACTCACATCTTCTCGCGAGAATCTGCGGGATTTCAATCCAGGAAGTGAACGGAGCTCCATTAGAAGAGGAACTGCAGACATTTTGGTGGTGTTTTAGGGTGATATTTTTATCTGATAATTCCCCTGAAGGGATGAGATTTAGAGTGGAATACAGTGTCTGTTGGTGTTTCCCAGGTTAAAACAAAAGATTCCCCGAATATCCTAACCATCATTAATGGGCAATGCATTTGGAATTGAAAAGGAGCAGACAACTTCTATTGTGAGGAGGGGTAGGGAAGGAAACCCCGTTTTGCAACCATTGAGGATTCTGCTATTTTTGCGTGAATTAGTGGATGACTCATCTCCAGGTGCTCTTCAGGAAGAACTCTGACCTGGGTATAATCTGGCTGAGGAATTTAGAAGACCCCTCCCTAAGTTGTACATGACTCCAACCTTAGTATCTGGGGGTCCCTGGTTTACTCACCAACCACATGGAAGGCCACAACAAGGCAAATTATTAAATATTTTGCCAATTGTGCAATATTCCAAGATGGGGGCTGCCAGGGTAGGTCACACTGCAACTCCCAGCAGACCTAACCAGCAAAGCTCATCATGAAAGGTGGTGGGAGTTGTAGTCCAACAATTTCTGGAGGTCTGCAGGATACCGACCCTTGCTTTGGTAGGATTTGCTCCCCAGTAAGTGATTAGGATTGCAGTTTATGAAAGCTCAGTCTGGGTTCTTTCTGTACAATGTGTGTATCTACTAAAATTCTTCCCTATGGATCTTCTGAATGCCTGCTATCTGCATTGGTTGGTCTGCTCAAGGGTTTATTTCAGTTCAGAACAGTCAGTTGTCATTATTTACTGCCTTCTGTTTTTGCAGGAATAGGCTGTACATCTCTCTTACCTATGAATTATTCCTTCTGCTTAAAGCCAGGATAATTGCAGATAACAAGCCAGCAAAGAAAGCCATACTAGACGGCTGTTAGATTATGGCTTTAAATTGGTTCCACCTCATTAATCAAACCTGATTGATCAGACCTGATGCCAGGTTGGTTCTGCAAAAGCAGACACAGTCAGAGTTTGTTTAGGGACGTTATCAGACATGGCAAAGATTACGATGGCAGGGTAGCATATATGGGCCCCGCTATCGCACAACATTGTCATCTTCACATTCTTACACCATTCTCCAGCCACGAAAAAGGCATTATTTACAATCCACCTGACAAGCCGTCAATAGATCGTCAATAGCAGTTTTTCCCACCATTGACAGTGTGCGAAACTACGTCCCATTGTAATTGAGAAATTACATCATGAATGGGCAGTCCTCTTTCCTCCCTCCTCATTCCCAGTGAGAAAACATCTGGGTGAGAATGCAAAAACCAAGCACAGGACACTCTTTTTATGAACCGTCCCATTCAGTTTGCCTGTTTTTAGGTTTGTTTCAGTGCTTGTGTGTTCATTTACTTTGTTAATTAAGAGGTTTTTGGAGTTTTAAGCACGCTCACATCTTCTCGCAAGAACCACCAAAATCTCGCCCATGCCAAATCGCAGATGTAAACTCCTGTTCTTAAAGCACTAGTAGTCATCATGAGATAATTCCATGGCGTTGCTTTCACATGATTACAGCTATGTGTGCTAATCAGTGTTATAATGCCACAATGTTCCTGCTATTTTCATTCACGGAATTACAGTGTTTTTAGATGCTAGTCTGATAATGTCCTAAGAGAATGAAGTAGCCGCTCTGGTGAAGCTGGTTAACTGGACCATGCCATGTGGTAATTAGTGTTAATTAAAAAAGAAATGTGAAAGATGATTGAGTAATTTTCTATAAGCAGTAGTGGCTGATTAATTCTATGTCAGTGGGCTGATGAACATGTTTTGAATTTTAGTCTGAACTTTAAAGTTGCTATTGAACTGTTTGAACCCCCATTCCCCAAATAAGTTCAGCCTCTTGGATATCTCCTTTAAAGTTCACACTAAAACCCAGAGCAGACCCACTGCTCCGCTGACATGATGAAAGTCCCTGGCTGCTACTGTTTATAAGCTGTAGCAATGGCTACTAGTCATGATGGCTAAACTGCAAGTCACCCTGAAGTCTTATGATGTGAGAAGGAATTGAAATACTGTCAGTAAATAAATGACATAAATAGGAAATATTTACGTTATTTATTTCCTTATAGTATTTCAATCCCTTCTCACCTCATAAGATCTCTGGGCGACTTGCAATAAAATCCATTAGAACAATGTGAAATGTAAGAGAATACAAATTTACAGTAATGAAAATAACGCCAGCATCCCAAAACTATTAAACACTGCATAATTTTAAAGACTTGACATGAAAACGATATGAACTCATATATCTGCAGACAGTCATTAGGCCCCCAAAGAGTTTGGGGGAAAGCCAAGTTTTAAATTGACAGTGAAATGAGACCAACATTGCTGCCAACAAGGCCTCGAAGAGGAGGGAATTCCACAACTGGGGTGCCATGACTGAAAAGGCCCTGACTCCTCTCCTTACAGTGTATTGCTTCCATAGGTGGGACACAGAGGTGGGTCCCTCCAACATATCCCAGTCCTTTGGGCAGTGAGTGTGAGCATGTGTGTTTTGTGCAATTACCTCCAGTACCCAAAAGCAATGCCCCAGAATACTAACTTCTGGAGACCCATGTGGATGTTGATGTATGTTTAAGGGCTTTCCAAACACATGTGGTTGGTTATGGTGGGAACATAACTTTGGGGACCACAGCTTGGAAGTTACCTTTCTAACAACACCTCCCAGACTGCTCATGACTATGCTTGATGGAGAGTCTTGGTGTATGTAGTCCAAAAGAATTACATTCCCCTGTTTTTAAGAAAGGCAACACCAAATGTGAAATGTTACTACATGTTTCACTAAAGTTGGTGTCACCCCTCCACCTGACAGTGGGCTTGTCTATACAGGGCAAAAAAAAAAAAAAAAAAAAGCAGATTGGTGCACAGTAACGGTAATTCGCAGCAGCTTTCGTTTGTCTCCACAGGTTGTTTTTTTCAAGATTGCAGGTATGCGAAGCTATCTGCGTTTCATGTTCAAACGGGCATGCCTGTGACTCAAAATGGGAGTCACAAGTGAATTACTTGTGTTTTTATTCCCACTAGTTGCCACTGCAGAACAGTTTTGTTTTTTTTTAATGCAAATCCAAGGTGTGGAAGTGCAACCTTCTCCTTAAATAAACAGGGAAGGGGGAAGCCTATTTCATCACCTCAGCACACAATATCTACAGTGAAACTCTAACATGGCCGTTCTGGGCACTGTCTTGCCCGCTAGCTCCCCCCAACCCCCCACACACAGCCAATGAATCAACTTTTCACTTCTGCTCTTATCAGGAAAGCGCAGCAAAGTGAATAGGTTGTCCCAATGAGCAAGAATGCGCATTTCCATCACAGGTTTTTTTTTAAGTTCGGGGAAAGTCGTGAAGGCTTTTCCCACCGAGTATATGGCGTTTTTGGCCCCCATCCTTCTGAGTATGCCAAAATGATCCCATTGGGACAAAAGGTATTCTCCTCGATTTCTATGAGAAGTATTTTCACTATTTAGACAACCCTGGTGTCACCTGGTGTGGTTCAGCCTCTCCGCACTCCCTCAGTGCCATCACTGCATTTTACAGACCACCTAGCTTGGCTCTAAGGTTGGGTATGATTTTTAGGACCATCTTCAGCCTGAGGAAAGGGGAATAGGAGAAAACAGGCAATAAATTCCAAACACTTAAGGAATCTCTTGTTTATTTTGACTGTTGATCCTTAACTACTGGCAAATATAATCTCAGCTGGCAAATATAATCTCAGAGCCATTGGCAATAATATTTGAGAACTCCTGGAGAACAGGAGAAGTCCCAGCAGACTGGAGGAGGGCAAACGTTGTTCCCATCTTCAAAAAGGGGAAAAAAGAGGATCCCAACAACTATCGTCCAGTTAGTCTGACATCAATACCAGGGAAGATTCTAGAACAGATCATTAAACAGAGAGTCTGTGAACATTTAGAAGGCAATGCCATAATCACAAAAAGTCAGCATGGGTTTCAGAGAAACAAGTCATGCCAGACTAATCTGATCTCTTTTTTTGATAAAGTTACCAGCTTGGTAGATGAAGGGAATGCTGTGGACATTGCATACCTTGATTTCAGTAAGGCCTTTGACAAGGTTCCCCATGACATTCTTGCAAACAAGCTTGTAGAATGTGGGCTAGAAAAGTTAACTGTTCAATGGATTTGTAATTGGTTGACCGGCCGAACCCAAAGGGTGCTCAGCAGTGGCTCCTCTTCGTCTTGGAAAGATGTGACCAGTGGGGTGCCACAGGGTTCTGTCCTGGGCCCAGTGCTATTCAACATCTTTATCAATGACTTAGATGAGGGAATTAGGGGCATACTTATCAAATTTGCAGATGACACCAAATTGGGAGGAGTAGCTAATACCCTAGAGGACAGGATCAAAATTCAGAATGACCTGGATAGACTGGAGAGCTGGGCCAAAGCTAACAAAATGAAATTCAATACGGAGAAATGTAAAGTACTGCATTTAGGGCGGAAAAATGAAATGCATAAATATAGGATGGGAGAGACCTGGCTGAATGAGACTACGTGCGAAAGGGATCTAGGAGTCCTAGTAGACCACAAGTTGAACATGAGCCAACAGTGTGATGCGGCAGCTAAAAAGGCCAATGCAATTTTGGGCTGTATCAATAGAAGTATAGTGTCTAGATCAAGGGAAGTAATAGTGCCACTCTATTCTGCCTTGGTCAGACCTCACTTAGAATACTGTGTCCAGTTCTGGGCACCACAATTCAGAAAGGATATTGACAAATTGGAGCGTGTCCAGAGAAGGGCAACTAAAATGGTGAAAGGTCTGGAAACAATGCCTTATGAGGAGAGACTTAGAGAGCTGGGTATGTTTAGCCTGGAAAAAAGACGGTTTAGAGGCGATATGATAGCCCTGTTTAAGTATTTGAAGGGATGTCACGCTGAGGATGGAGCAGGCTTGTTTTCTGCTGCTCCAGAGACTGGAACACGGAGCAATGGATGCAAGCTCCAGGAACAGAGATTCCACCTCAACATTAGGAGGAACTTTTTGACAGTAAGAGCTGTTCGGCAGTGGAACGCACTCCCTCGGAGCGTGGTGGGGTCTCCTTCCTTGGAGGTCTTTAAACAGAGGCTGGATGGCCATCTGTCGGGGATGCTTTGATTGTGATTTCCTGCGTGGCAGGGGGTTGGACTGGATGGCCCTCGTGGTCTCTTCCAACTCTGCAATTCTATGATTCTATGATTCTATGATTCTACTGTTTCTGTCCATGCACGTGTCAGTAATTTTAATAAGTCTATTCAACAGGGCTATATCTGCATTCCTGGCAGGGTTCTGAACACAGGTCTGCAGCAAAATTTCTCCTAACCTAAGGCAAGAGGGGATGGGGACCCCAGAGGCTGGTTGGGTTGTACTTAAGGGAACAATGAACAATTCATTCACTGTGACCAAATCTGTCGCAATGTTAATGTGCTTTCATAAACAGATTGCAGTGGAACCAATATAACCCATCTTCCTCTCAGCAGGAGACCTTCTGTCAGGTTGCTATGATGAATATTCTTTTGTAAATCGGTTTATGCAATCCAAGAAATGGCATCATTAGTTCTAATGCAATGGCCACGTGTGCTCAGCTATTGTATGGCGCATAATGTATTTACTCCTACGTGCTTTCTTCTGTCAAGAACTAGTTTGGCATTTGGGTTAACTGATTTCCTAACAAGCAAATAAAAATGTAAAAAGTATAAAAATGTAAAGAGATAACATTATACAGCCCTCCCAATTTTACCAAGGTGCATTCCTATTCTAAATACCTGTCTCCCAGGTAAAATGTAGACACTATTTTCTACTTTGGAATGATACTGGATATAGCCATTTTGTCTGAAGATATCAACTTTTTTTTAATGCCGAAATCCTCTATCATGGTCTACTTTATGTAATTTTATATACAGGTCGTTCCACATAGGAAACAGGTACCTGCTGTTTCATTATTCGTCGTCCAAAAATATGGTCTCTCTAGGCATTTTGTCAGAAGTTACCATAGAGTCAAACTGGAGCTGCATAGAGAGGCATTCTCTCTAGGCATTTCTTAGGTCCTCCAGAACAATTCTATGGCAGTTTCAGCCAGAAGTTACCATAGAGTCGCAATGAAGCTGCATAGAGAGGCATCTCTAGGCAATTCCTAGGCCCTCCAGCATGACTCTATGGTAGCTTCTACCAAAAGGTACCATAGAGTCATGCTGGAGATGCCTAGAGTAGCAGCTTCTCTAGGCATTTACTAGGTTCTCCAGCATGATTCTATGCATTTCACTGTTACCCACAGTTTCAAGTACTGTATTCACAGTAAGTCGGGGAATGTATCCCCTGTGGATACAGCAGGTGACCTGTACTTAGATATGTAGCAGAGGGGCTAAGAATTGTGAAAACGTGTAACAGGACATCAGCAAGAGTGTCCCAATGTTCATCAGGCTCAACTGGTGCGCATTGGCATTCCCTAACTGGTGTTCCATCAGTCCTAATGCACAACAATCCCATTTTGCATCAGTCTCATTGTCCATTGGTCCCAATACACATCAGTCAGGTCGAAGGCTTTCACGGCTGGCATCCATAGGTTTTCAGTAGTTTTTTTCCGGGCTGTGAAGCCGTGTTCTGGAAGAGTTTATTCCTGGCGATTTGCCTCCATCTGTGGCTGGCATCTTCAGAGGAAGATGTCAGCCAAAGATGCAGGCGAAACGTCAGGAATAAACTCTTCCAGAACACGGCCTCACAGCCCAGAAAAAAACACAGAAAACACATCAGTCACTTTGCTGGCTGCTTTACATAATAACGTAACAACAGCCCCTTCCTGGATACAGATGTTACAGAACTGCCCAGTTCTAATTCTGACAGACATAAATCCCCAACAGGATTCTGGCTAAAGTGTTATGTACAAGTAACCAGCACAGACTTCAAAATGTTAATTTTCTGAAGTGGGGAGACACAAGGGTTGCCAGAGCAAAACTAGAGAGGGCTTTTCAAATTTTTACTGGCTGTGAGGAAAAGACATTTCAGCTGGGGTTGCTTGTTACCCGGTTGTGTGACAAGCAACACCAGCTGAAATTACCTCTTCTACACAACCATTAAAAGACCAGAGCTGTCTCCATTTTTCAGTCTGCCAACCCTAGCAGATACATCTTGGTTCTAGTGCACATATACATAAATGGAGAAGTATTATGGTTGAGATCCTACATCCAGGTTATGTGGCACACGTTTCCAAAGGCAGAGTTACACATTAATTGTGCTATGCAAATCTTGTGTTATGTGGCAATGTTGTGCAGCTGAACCACGACATCACATGTGCAACTGAATGTGCATCCAAATGTGCAGGCACATTCATGCATAATGCACAATGGCCAAGATCCAGTATGCGTGTGTAGTTGTGCATGTGGAATTCCACATTCTCCTACCACCTAGTAGCTGTCAGGCCTCAGGAGGGCTTCTACTGCTGTCACTTTCCATTGGGAAAGAGAAGGAGGGAGAGGCAATTCAGACCATGGAGGAGCAGCTGGTCTCAGCCCAGGGGAGGAAGAAATGAAGGTATGCTCTCAAATGGAGCCCTCCCCCCACTTTTTCCTTCCCCCTGGAGCCTAGAGCAGCCAGATTTTCATGAATGCACTCCTCTTTTTGGTAAGAAGGAACTGCGGCTGCCTTTCCCAGGCTTGATGGCTGCTGGGTGGTGGGAGGTTTTGGGATGGAGTGCAAGATCTAGGGAATAGCACCTATGTCTTGTCCAAAACAGGACTTACAACTTTTTCAGATGGGGTAAAAAAACCCCACAGAGGATGGTGCTGTCCAGCGCTCCGTTTTGGACGCCGCCGTCCTCCTCCCATCCATTGTTCGTTTTGCCTCCATCCTGCTTTTGTTTTGCTGCCACTACTTTTTATTAATGGAAGAAGTTTCCGTTAATAAAAAGCAGCAGTGGCATAACAAAACCAGGACAGAGGCAGAACGAATGAAAGACAGGAGGAGGATGGCGACATCCAAAATGGAGTGCTGGAAGTAGGACAGCATTACGCCCCTCCCAACCTCCACAGGGTTTTTTTTATCCCATCTAAAAAAAGTCCTACATTACATGCCCATAAACTGTGCTTACACATGAATAAGTCACTATCAGGATGCCGGCCACAGTGCATTAGAGTGCAACATGCATCTATGTACAATGCAATGCACATTTGCTTCCCTCCATAACAGCACAGTATGTGCAATTCTGCTTCAACAGCCTTGAACTGAATTGCAGACATTCTGCATCAGACTAAAATGTCCAAAGATACTCACAGAATTCTAGCTGATATACACTTTTTAGCAGTTATATAAATGCAGGGGAGCTGTGTTAGTCTGTTGCAACCCAAACAGCAGCGATTCCTGAACTTTAACCCCTCCAGACCTTCAAGTCCCAGAATCCCTGACATTTTGGCTATGGTGGGTGAAGTTTCTGGGAAATGAAGTCTATGGGCTTGTCCATATGAGGCAAAAAAAAATGTGGATTGCTCTGCAGTAATGGCAATTCGCAGCAGTTATTTGTCTTAACAGGCTTTTTGGCAGATCACAGGCATGCAAAGCTATCCTCGTTTGCTATGCAAACAAGATGGTAGTCACAAGTGAATTACTCACATTTTTACTTAGTTTAATTTGTTGTTGCCAGACAGTTTTAAAAAAAAAACTTATCCAAGGTGCAAAAGAGCGACCTTTTGCTTTAACAGAAAAGCAAACCAAAAAAACTAAACCCATTTTATGGCCTTACTGCTAGCTCCCTAAAGTGAAAATCCAACATAGCAGCTCCAGGCATTTGCCTTGTTAGCAAACTCTGCCCCCGTGCATGTCGGATGAATCAGCTTTGAACATCTGTTCATATAGGGAAAGTGAATCAAATTGAATTGCTTGTCCCAACAAGTAGGAATATGCATTCCCCCCCCCGCTGGTTTTTTAAAAGTTCGGGGAAAGTCGCAAAGGTTTTCCCCACACAATATATGGCAGTTTTACTACCCTCCTTCCCAATATGTTGAAATGATGTGAAATCCCATAGGGACACAATGTATTCTCCTTGCATTCTGTGAGGAGTATTTTTGCCATTTAGACAACCCCATCGTCATCTGTCAAGCCAAAGCCTAAGAACCATTAGTTTACTGAAAACAAAGGCTGGATACCTGCGGGAGGCCTGAGTTCAAATGCTGATGATTCAGCCTTGGCAAATTTGAGAAGTCGCTGCCAGTCTAAGCATCCTGGCAGCTAAATAATAAATGTTGCAAATTGATCAGAGAGACGGAGAGAAAACCTGCCAGACTTCTCTCTGTGCCTTTGCATGCATATCTAACTAGCCTAAAAACCAAAGACCAGCTCAGCTGATGCTGGGCCAGAGAAGCTGTGCTGTACCCAGGCTACAGAGGTTGGAAAAGGCTTTGTATTTACTCCACCCTGACCTCGGTTTGTGCCAGCATGATTTATTTAATTTACTTATTAAAATGCTTTTTTTAAAAAAAAAACTTGCCTTTTTAATAATCTGTTAAAACAATCGGGGCGGCTTACAAAAATTAAAATACCAATACAATTTAAAATCCCCAAACACCACCCACTCCCACGCTCCCCCATAAAAAGATATTAAAACAACTGATATAAAATCACATTAAAATAATAAATAATAAATAATCAGCAGACTAAAAAGAGCCAAGAGCCCCTGAGGCCAGGAACTAATCAGGAAAGGCCTGCCGAAAGAGATCCGTCTTTAGTGCTTTTTTAAAGCTACTCAGGGTTGTTATCTGACGGATCTCGTTTGACAGGTCATTCCACAATTTGGGGGCGATTACCGAAAAGGCCCTCTGGGAGGTTGCAGACAGCCTAGATTTTTGTGGCTGAAGCAAATTCCTCCAAGAGGACCAGAGTGCACAGGGAGGATTGTATGGGAGGAGGCGTGTTTTTCATGAGATCTCAGGGCAGCGGACAGCTAAAATGATCTTTAAACAATTCAACTTAAAATCAGTCATCATTTTAAATACAGTTGCCCCTCCACATTCGCGAACTTAGCATTCACAGTTTTGATTATTCGCGGTTTTGGGAGGGACCCCCACCCTCCCAAAACCACGACAAGGGGCCTCTGGAGGCCCCGTGAAGGGCCGGGGAGGGAGGGGGAGGGCCAGGGAGGCATTCACGGAGCCTTTGAAGGCTCTGTGAAGGCCCTGGGGGGAGGGGGAGGGCTGGGGAGGCATCCACGGGGCCTCTGGAGGGTCTCCGGAGGCCCTGTGAAGGCCTTGGAAGGGGGGAAGCAACTATGGGGCCTCCGGAGGCTCCATGGTCGCTTTGGCGGGGGAGGGGGAGGGCAATCATTATTCGCAGAATTTTCACATTCGCGGGGGTCTGGGGAACCTAACCCCCGCGAATGTGAAGGGACGACTGTAAAAGAAAAACGTATTGAACAATCCAAACAAGTTGGATGAGCTTTAGAAAGCTAAAAGAGTTTTTAAAATGTGCTTTAAAATCATTTAGGCCTACCATAGAGTCTTCCTAGAAAATGTGTCCTCTCTGTCCATTTTCTAGGTCCTCCAAGGCAACTCTATGGTATTTTAAACCAGAAGTCCCATTAATTTCAATGGTGTTCACTATTATCCAGATTGTATCCACAGGGCCCCCCAGAACCAATCCCCAGTGGATGAGGGGGTCCTACTGTAATGATTTTTTTTAAGTTTAAAACAATGGAGTAATGAAGGGACAAGTGTATAAAGCAATTAAGGCTTTGCCAAGTGTTTCTTGACGAGCAGGTTTTTCTCATAAAGTCTCAGAGAATTCCTTTGAGCTTCCTTTTAAGCTCACTGCTGGGTGTATGATGGTGGAGGTAAGTCCCTCTCTTCTTCTTCGTCCTTATCTGAATGGGCAGGACTCTCTGCTGGGACTGATGCCAACCCACTCAGACCAAGCTCTTCCTCTGCTCGAGCCTCTAGGTTGGCAGCGTTCCCTGCTGGCACAGGTGTAGATAAACCTTTGCCAGGGTCCATAGGACCATTCCCTGGCATGTCCTCCTCCTCCTCTGATTCCATATCCTCATCAGACCCAAGGGGCATGACAAAGTGGACAAATGAACAAGATTACTACCATGCATTGCTGCATGGATGAAGTTATCCCCTAACTTGGTTTATATTTTGGTCTGCAGGCTACTTTAGAAATTCCCTTTTGAATACAGTAGTACAGTGCTGACATTTTTGAATTGCACTGGACCACTTTGATGACCAACATGTGTACGTGTGTGTGTGCCTACCCATGTGCTACCCATTTAGATTAATGCATTCTAAGGGGTTGTCTACACAGGCAATATACCCCATCTTTCCCCTGTCTTAGAGCCCTGCAGTCCTGACGACACAGGGTGTTTGCCCTGTTCGGCCCCTGGGCATTCCTCACCACCCCTGGGGCAAACACAGGGCTAAGATGGGTGTAGGGACCTTTTACTTTGTTTTAAAAAAATATCTGTTTTAATATGTTCCCTCCGGGAAAGCAGTTTGGGCTCTTTGTGTCCGAAGGAGCCTATCCTAGCATGCCAGCCCTCACTGCAGCTGTCTATCTCCCTGGCTCTCCTGGAAGGCAGGAAGGAGTCCCATAGCATGTGACCAAGCAGGCCGGCTTCCTGACTTCAGAGAGAGTGACAGGCCAGCAAGTCCATCTGGACCTCCTCCCGATGAAGGGGCAGGGAGAAGTAAGCCTGATCCGTGGCAAAGATAGGCTGGCCGGGAGCCAGTATAACCTGGCTCGTCTAAATGAGCTCTAAGTCAGTTGCCCAAAAGCATATGCTATAGTACGTACGTTTGATGGCACAGAATTGCCTGCTGTTATTTTACACTGTAGTTGTGCATTTGATGCAAAATGTAATGATAAAACCACTGTAAAATCCTAATTGCAATAATCTAAGACAATTATAACAGGATAATAATAGCTTGGGAAGACTTGTGCATGACAGCCAAGCATGCTAGAACTGGAATTAATTATAGTACAACATCCCTGAGATCTGGGAGGGGAAAGGGGACAGGCATACCCAAGGGGGATGTTTTACTGAAATTCAAAGCAAGATGGTGGGTGTGAGTGAATTGCTGATGTTTTTATTGTTGCCAGTTGCCACCACTAGTTTTTTTAAGCATATCCAAGGTGCAGAAGTGCAATATTCCTCTTAAATAAATATGAAAAAAATGGGGGGAAGTCTTTTTTGTTGCCTGAGGACACAATTACTATGGCAAAAATCCAACATGGTGATTTTGGGTGCTTGCCTTGATAGCAAGCTCTGCCCCCTGTGCACAGCCGTCCAATCAGTTTTCCACTTCTACTCTTATCGGGAATGCGCACCAAAGCGAATTGGTTGTCCCAATGAGAGAAAATGTGCATTCCCCACAGAGCTTTTTAAAAAAACTTCAGGGAAAGCTGTGAAGGCTTTTCCTGTGAAGTTTTTGGCATTTTTGATCCTCCTCCTTCTGAATACAGTGGATTTATGCAGGATCTCATTAAGACAAATCGTATTCTCCTCGAATTCTATGAGGAGTATTTTCACCATATAGACAACCCAGGGTTCATCAAATTAGTTACCCAAAGCTCTCAGTTACTCCAAGTAGAAAAAAATTGTTTTAGTATTAACCCTATTGGTGTGAATATCAACCCTCTGATATGAGATGATGCACTTTAAAAAAACAAAACACAGGCATTTCCAAGTCAGCGACATGGTATATAACTAATAAATGCATCACATACATATGTTTGGCTGCCATATCACATTGAAAAGCCCACAAAGATTCAGACAGCATAGCCAATGGTGAAGGATTATGGTAATTGCAATCCAAAAGCATCTAGAAGACCACAGTTGCTCACTTCTGAATCCTGATTAACACCAACCCAGTCTTGCAGGACAACAGTAAATGAAGTGATACTTGATAACTGTGGCAATGTTAAACATGAGACCCTCTTTTTCTAAGACATCTTGGATCCTAGCCCAGGCAGGTATCAATCAATAAATCAGAGAGAGAAAGAGAGAGAGAGAGATCCTATGTCAAGGAATCCTTTCATACTACATAATTATAGTACTATGATTCCACTTTAACTGCCTTGGCTGCATCCTATGGAATCCTGGGATTTATAGTTTGGTGAGGCACTAGAGCTCTCTACTAGAGAATGATAAACACTGCTCTCTGAACTGCAAATCCCAGAATCCCATAGGATATTGCCACAACAGTCAAAGTGCTATAACTATTACATTGCTATAACTGTTTTTTTGTTTCTGTGTTCCTAGTCTACTTGTAACTGACTTATTTTTTAAAAAAAAATTAAAAACCCTATCCTCTTTATCTTCATTGAGTTGCAGAGGAGCACTTCAGAGGAAATTTGGCTCTATCTCCAGCCGTTTATCTGTTCCAAAGCTTATGTTGCTTTTTTTTAATCATTACAATTTAACGGATGATAGCATTGCTTCTGGAAACTCGCTGAAGGAATTCAACACATTGCATCATTTTTAATGTTTAGGGACAGGAAGTGAGTAAACAACCAAGGAGTGTATAAAATTCATAAGTTGCTGGAATCTAATAAGACTTGCCAATGGAGTGATATTGCTTTTGCAGCTGTTGTGACGATACCAAGGTGTTTATTCCCATGCTCTCTGTAGGTTTGATCCTGGAATGGAGGGCCGGAAGGAGGCGCCTTTCCTGGGATGTGAAAGGAGCAGAATTTTGTATCCTGGGGAGAAACCGGTGAACCTGAGCATGTCTGAAGATGGATGAACAGGATCATGTATGATCTGGAAACGAGTGATGAATGACAGAAAAAACTAGAAAAGAGAAAATAAAGCATAGACATGCAACATCATGTTTGTGTAGTACACATTTACATGCATGTAGTTAAGTGGTGGTTGCACTCCTCCACCTTTGTGTTGAACACTGAGATTTGCAACCAACTGTTGTTACCCAAAGAGGTGGGGGTCCGTGGGGAGCCCATCTGTCGTCTGTTATTAGCTGGGAGAAATATTATTAGCTCAAATTGAATGCCACAAGAGGTAACTTCAGGACCTTTGCACCTGTGCATACCAGTACTAACTGCAGAGAACTCCACGTTAAGATGAAATAAAATGTTTTTATTGGAAACAACAAAAAAAGCATTCACACATGCAACACATGCTCACAAGAACCACGCTAGGCTAACAAAGAGTTTAATGTAAAAAGGTTGGATAGAGGAATAGATTCAGGAGATGTGACTATAATAACCAGTCTTGAGAGGACAGAAGAACTTAGACGGAAGTCAGAGGGTGGCACTTGAAGCCTCGATCCGGGGGCATGTCAACAGAGAGAGTGGCTGGGTCTAATCCACAGTGGCGCATTTTGCTATTGTTTGGAGCTAATATTTATACTATCCTGAAGAGGTATTCAGGCTTAGAACAAAGCTTATATGGGTTTTCCACCATTTTAAACAAAAGAAACCGAAACTTAGCAGATTGATGTTGATGGCTGGGAGATAGGAATTGATTGGTTTATGACAACCTCACATTATAGGACAGAAAGGAGAGTTGAAGGATGTTTACTGGGATTTTTGCGTTGTGTCGATCACTTGTTTGTTTAGGCTGGTGACTCATCGCCAAGGGCTTCGCACATACCTCCATAATGGTGTTGTTTACTAAGGGCTCTGCTTAATCCTATCTTGAGTGTGTTTGCTAAAATATTTCCAAAACACCTTCCCAGGTCTTTGTGAGCTCTGTTTGACCTCACTTTGGCTCACTCTGGTCTACTAGACCCCTTGAAGTGTCCCATATTGCCAATTATGAGATAGTTATAGGGAGGAGGTATTAGGGCATTGTAACACGATGTTCACTGTTTCTGCAATCCCGGTGAGCAAGTGGTTTCTTGAAAGCACTGGTGAATAGATATGCACCATCCAAGAATGCACAACTCCACATGCAACAGTTTCACATGTGGAACTCTGCTTGCACAACTGTGATCTGAAAATGAATATTACGCTGTAGCCTAAAACAACACAACCATATACATAAGGAAAACTTCATGTGTGTTAAAAAAACAACCCATTGACAGGATGCCAGCTGACAACTAAGGATACACTACTAGGCACACACTTAACCCGGGCATTAACTCAGTGTGGACATGGTCTACTAGAATCCTGTTGGTGCACTACACCCATATAACTATGCCAGCATAGATGGCGGCAGCAGGAAAGAAAAGGCCATGGGCACAGCGGCCATGAAGGAATCAGGCTCTGGATTCAGATTCAGAGGATTTTCCTTGCCTTCCCACACCATCACTGCACAATGTTGGAAAAAGTGCAACCTCCAGCATAGAACACCAATAGGATTCCAGCCAGTGTGAGTTACATCTGAGTAAATGTACACAGGCTTGCTCAATGAGATTTTGGTAAGCTTCAAATTGCAATCTTAGAGTCTCTTTCATGCTACCCTTTTATAGCACACCACTTTAATTGGCTATGGCTCCATGCTATCCTGGGATTTGTAGTTTTGTGAGGTATTTAAAATACTCTGTCAGAGGACACTAGTGCCTCACAACACTATAAATCCCAAGAGTCTATTGCTGAAGCCATGGCAGTTAAAATGGAATCATAGTGCTATGATTGTTAAAATTATCGACTCTTTCAGGAAATTCTATGAACCTCCCAAAACTACAGATCCCAGGATTCCATAGGATGGAACTGTGATCATTAAAGTGGTCTCAAAATGGTATCGTGTAGTATGAAAGAGGCCAGAAGAAGAAGAAGAAATAGAAACAGAAATTATTCCTTTCAGGAAGAATATAATAAATAATAACCTCACATCCGAGACAGAGGCTTGGCTGTGTTTTGGTACTGTGGAAAAAAATAGTGACAAATTGTTTGTACTAGAAGAAACACCAGAATTTATGATGGGGTTGTTGTTTTTCACGCAATTGTGTGTGTGTGTTTTGAGGGGGATAATAGATCATCACAAGGCAACCACTTGGGATGGGGGGGAACCATCTTCATTCCCTCATGGTCCTCGCCTTTGTCTCTCCTAAAATGGCTGCCAAGTGATGGTGTCTTTTGAACGGCTGGGTGCCTCAGCTTGACAATGTGTATACGGCCTCTTCCAGATGGACGATTGATCACCTCAGCCGAGGGATTAAAAGACCATCCATCTGAGAGATGCTTCGCCAGCCTTGTAAGGCTCTCTTCTGAGCTGTTCTCTGTGAAAGTGACATTTCATTTTCCTTTTGGCGGAATGAAAGAAACACAGCTGCGTTATCTCATGCCTTTGGACCCAACCATGAATGTACAGCAAAACAGACCAGGTATCTACTACTTCCGGAACATTCCAGAAGTTTTTTCCCCTTTCTTCTTTTTCTTTCCATGAGACAAGATTAGTATAGGTGAATTGTAACTCACATTTGTTGTCAACCCAGCAAGGGAAATGCCAACAATCAGGGTAGAGGGAAGCTATTGTCTTTTCAAATATATGCAGGCTGCTGCCACACTGCAGAAATATTCCAGTTTGATACCGCTTTAACTGCCATGGCTCAATGCTATGGAATTATGGGACTTGTAGTTTTGTGAGATATTTAGCCTTCTCTGTCAGAGGCTTGCCGCATGCCAAAATAAAGCAGCAGGGCAGCCGGAAGGTTCCATCCTCCATGCTGCCTTAACTGCATGACATCGTCGTTCTTCCATTCCAGTCCTGTGGGGGACCGAGGTAAAACCGCATTTTTTTGCTAACCGGAAAAACCCGTTAGCAAAAAGACACCATTTTTCCTTGGTCTCCCATGGGACCGGAAAGGAAGAACACCAGAAGAATGACAATGTCATGCAGTAAGACAGCATGGAAGACGGAAACTTCCTGCTCCCCTGCCGCTTTACTTCGGACATGTGGTAAAGCCTCTCAGAGAGCTCTGGTGCCACAACAAACTACAAATCCCAAGTTTCCATAGGATGGAGCCATGATAGTTAAAGTGATGTCAAACTGCATTATTTCTGCAGCAGCCTCACTCATTGTATACCCAGCAAACCTAAATCCCATTCCCCCCCCCCCCCGCCAAAAAAACCTTCCTCAGTTTGTACATTATGGAGTTGATGAGATCTTTCTTTGGTTCCCAGACTTGACGCTGTAGGACTGTAACTCCCAGATTTCCCCTCCATTGGCCACGTGGCAGGCCCTTTGGGAACCTGAAGTCCAATAACACCAAGGAATCTAAGTATGGGAAGTAAATTCATTCCAACTTCATTTTTTTGCCTAGTGAAACTATGGATATTCATTAAGCCCTATGAGGCCTCGTTGGTTTATTCAAAAATGCACATGCACATGGTTTTAAACCTATTTTTTTTAATGTTTTTTAAAAACTGTTTTAACCTGTTAAATTGTTCAATAAGATTTTAGTCTGTTTAAATTATCTTTTTGATTGTTTTAAATTCCAAATTGTTTTCAATTGTTTAATTGGTTTTACTTGTACACCACCTTCAGATCCTAGGATATGTGGCAGGCTGGAACTATTTAAATAAAGACATAAATAAACAAATAAATAAGACCTGATCTAAACTCATCCTGCTCAACTTGGTGCCCACCAGATTCACTGGACTACAACTGCAATCATCCCCAGCTTGTGTGGCCAGTGGGATTTTTTGAATCCTGCTGTGAAGCTAGAATAAGCCTACATCCTGTCTTTCGTCTCAGAATATGTCTCCAGAAATTAGTCTCTGTATATCAGGAGTGGGCAAGCTGTAGCCCTGAGACATTGGCTTAATTCCAAAAGTCTTATGAAACTGATTGCTCTGTGTATGTGCCTTCAAGCTGCCTGTCGACTTAATCATAGAATCATAGAATTGCAGAGTTGGAAGAGACCACGAGGGCCATCCAGTCCAACCCCCCTGCCACGCAGGAAATCACAATCAAAGCATCCCCGACAGATGGCCATCCAGCCTCTGTTTAAAGACCTCCAAGGAAGGAGACCCCACCACGCTCCGAGGGAGTGCGTTCCACTGCCGAACAGCTCTTACTGTCAAAAAGTTCCTCCTAATGTTGAGGTGGAATCTCTGTTCCTGGAGCTTGCACCCATTGCTCCGTGTTCCAGTCTCTGGAGCAGCAGAAAACAAGCCTGCTCCATCCTCAGCGTGACATCCCTTCAAATACTTAAACAGGGCTATCATATCGCCTCTAAACCGTCTTTTTTCCAGGCTAAACATACCCAGCTCCCTAAGTCTCTCCTCATAAGGCATCGTTTCCAGACCTTTCACCATTTTAGTTGCCCTTCTCTGGACACGCTCCAATTTGTCAATATCCTTTCTGAATTGTGGTGCCCAGAACTGGACACAGTATTCTAAGTGAGGTCTGACCAAGGCAGAATAGAGTGGCACTATTACTTCCCTTGATCTAGACACTATACTTCTATTGATACAGCCCAAAATTGCATTGGCCTTTTTAGCTGCCGCATCACACTGTTGGCTCATGTTCAACTTGTGGTCTACTAGGACTCCTAGATCCCTTTCGCACGTAGTCTCATTCAGCCAGGTCTCTCCCATCCTATATTTATGCATTTCATTTTTCCGCCCTAAATGCAGTACTTTACATTTCTCCGTATTGAATTTCATTTTGTTAGCTTTGGCCCAGCTCTCCAGTCTATCCAGGTCATTCTGAATTTTGATCCTGTCCTCTAGGGTATTAGCTACTCCTCCCAATTTGGTGTCATCTGCAAATTTGATAAGTATGCCCCTAATTCCCTCATCTAAGTCATTGATAATTTCATAGGGTTTCCTTAAGCAAGGAATACTCAGAGGTGGTTTGCCATTGCCTTCCTCTGAAATGTAGTCAATAACACCTGATGTTTGCTGGGGGTCTCCCATCTATGTATTAACCAGGGCTGACCCTGTCTAGCTTCCAAGATCAGATGGGATCTGTTGCAATTAGGGTATTTGAGAGTGGCAGGTATCTAAATGTGTATACTGTAGTCCAACAGAAGAGACAGCGAAGAAACCAAAGCAGCCCAAGGACATACAAAAGGAATCAGAACAAAAAGCAATGTAGGGCTCTGTGCTCGACAGGGAGTCACCAAAGAGAATACAGCTTCCCACCACCACTAGTATCCACGGAACCAATATCCACCTTTTCACTTATCCAAGGGACACAAAATAGGGAACACATACCATAGAGTTGTGCTGAAAAATGCCTAGAAATGTGTCCTCTCTAGGCATCCTCTAGGTCCTCCAATATAACCTGATGGTATGTCTGTATCAAAAGTCCTTTATTTTAATAGGGTTTGCTATTATCTGCAGCTTCACTTATACACAGTATGTCCAAGAACGTGTCTTCCCACAGATACGGGGAGTGCCCGCTAATCCAAAAAGCACATCAAGTCCAGAAACCAAGAGTACAAGAAACATCAGACAATGCCACATGGATATTTCAGAGCTCTTGCTTACTGCAAAGAAATTACAGTAGGACCCCCATATCCACTGATTCATTATTCACTGATTCAATTATCCACTGGACACAAAACAGCACACCTACCACAGAGTCTTCCTAGAAAAATGTGTCCTCTGTAGCCATTTTCTAGGTCCTCCAAGGCAACTGTATGGTGCAATGGTGTTCACTATTATCCACGGTTTTCAATATCTACACACACACCCCAGAATCAATCCCTAGCGGATACGGGAGTTGTACTGTACTTTGGCTGTGCTAATTTGCAACTAGCTGTAAGCGGCACAGCTACCTAAATACTTCACTATGTTCCTTTTGAGACAGGCCAAGGCTTTTCTCACTCTTCTGCAGCTAGTGGTTCAGTCTACAGTAGTCAGAAGAATGAAGCAGCTCAGCAGCTAACTCCTGCTCTTGAGGAGCTTCAGAGGTTGCATGAATAGTCTGGGGTCTGCTTCCAGCAATTTCAAGGAAGGGTTGCCAGCCTCCTCTGGCTCTTTTATTCTCCTTTCCCACATGGGAGACCTTCTGCAGGTAGGAGATGACACACTGACCATCTGAGGGCTTGAAGTCTCTGCAAAAGAGCAATTCATTCCTTGCTAAGCACCCAGCTAGGTAGGGACTGCTAAATTGGACTGCCATTCTTGATTTCTGAAATTTCCATTGTCTAAGGACTTTATCAGATGAAGCTAAAATTGCACGATTACAACATCACGGTAGCGTGAATAGTTTCCCACTATTGCATGACATTGTTGTCCTCCCATGGTCACTGTGTGCTCCAGTCACAGGGGTTTTTGGTGTTTTTAAGTAAACTCGCATCTTCTCACAAGAACCACCGAAATCTCACACATGCTAAATCATGGAAGTAAAGTCCCATTCTTAAAGTGCTAGTGGTGGTCATGTAATAATTCTGTAGTGGTAGTATTGCATGATTACGACAATGTGTGATACTTAGTGCTGCCTTGGATCCCATCTTGGGAGAAAGGCAGGATATAAATCAAATAAATAAATAATGCCACTAAGTTTTCACTTTCCTCAATAGTGGAATTAGCATTTTTAGATGCTAGCCTGATAAAGTCCTAATTGTTGCTTTCTCTTCCTCCCTTTCCCCTTCTTTCTCTGCAAACAAATTTTGGACATTGGACTGCATTTTTTTAAAGGCACTTTCTCACCAACCACATGTGCACATTTGTACCATTGCAAAGCTATTGTTGGGATATTTCATAAGCTTCTGTTAAGTTCTTTATCAATGTTCTTTATCAATGACTTGGATGAGGGAATTAGGGGCATACTTACTAAATTTGCAGATGACACCAAATTAGGAGGAGTAGCTAATACCCTGGAGGACAGGATCAAAATTCAAGATGACCTGGATAAACTGGAGAGGTGGGCCAAAGCTAACAAAATGAAATTCAATACGGAGAAATGTAAGGTACTGCACTTGGGGCGAAAAAATGAAATGCATAGATATAGGATGGGGGAGACCTGGCTGAACAAGACTACGTGCAAAAGGGATCTAGGAGTCCTAGTAGACCACAAGTTGAACATGAGTCAACAGTGTGATGCGGCAGCTAAAAAGGCCAATGCGATTTTGGGCTGCATCAATAGAAGTATAGTGTCCAGATCAAGGGAAGTAATAGTGCCACTCTATTCTGCCTTGGTCAGACCTCACTTAGAATACTGTGTCCAGTTCTGCGTACCACAATTCAGAAAGGATATTGACAAATTGGAGTGTGTCCAGAGGAGGGCGACTAAAATGGTGAAAGGTCTGGAAACCATGCCTTATGAGGAGAGACTTAGGGAGCTGGGTATGTTTAGCCTGGACAAAAGACGGTTAAGAGGTGATATGATAGCCCTGTTTAAGTATTTGAAGGGGTGTCACGTTGAGGATGGAGCAAGCTTGTTTTCTGCTGCTCCAGAGATTGGAACACAGAGCAATGGATGCAAGCTCCAGGAACAGAGATTCCACCTCAACATGAGGAGGAACTTTTTGACAGTAAGAGCTGTTCGGCAGTGGAACGCACTCCCTCGGAGCGTGGTGGGGTCTCTTTCCTTGGAGGTCTTTAAACAGAGGCTGGATGGCCATCTGTCGGGGATGCTTTGATTGTTATTTCCTGCATGGCAGGGGGTTGGACTGGATGGCCCTCGTGGTCTCTTCCAACTCTGCAATTCTATGATTCTATGATTCTATGATTCTAAGTTCTGCATGGCATGGGCTTTAGGCAAGAAATTTCAAATCCTTTCCTTTATATTGTGCTTTCTTTTCCTGGAGCAGTTCTGAAAGCAAAAGTTCCTTTGGAACAAGGCTTGGAATCTCATCAGACAGAATGTTCAGACCAGGACCAGCGTGACACCAGTGGCGGCTGGTGACTTCCATGTCAGCAGGGTGATGATTCCACTCCAGGTTTTAACTCCAGCTTTAAAGGAGCTGAACCTTATTTCTAAATAAGTTTATCGCCTTGGAGAGCTTCTTTAAAGGTAGTAAAAACCTGGAATGGATTAACCATCCCACTGACATGGGATCCACCAACCACTGTGATGGCAGCCTTTCAGTAAATAATGGAGAGGGTAAATGGGAGCCTGATAAAACCTTACTAAAAAGGGCATTGTCAGAAGGAAAGTCATTCCTCCCCCGAGCTGTAACAAGAGCTTGGAAAGAGTAATTGATTGGGAACAATGGCATCCCAGGACAGTGGGATAGTAAATTCATTCCAGGTTTTGGAGCACTTTAAAGGAGCTGTATACAGTGCCAGCCTATTTTGGGGAAAGGATTCAGCTCTTTGGATATCCTCTTTCAAGTTCAGACAAAACCTGAGGGTGGATTCACTGCCCCTTTAACATGGGAGTCATCAACTACCACTGGATAGGAAGTAAAATCATTGGATTCACAATTCTGGATGGAAACAAACATTTCATATCCCCAGAGACTGCCAACAGGACCAATTATATCTTGTGGAAGAAATCTATAACACTTGTGAGGCATGTAGTAGATTTTTCCAGTAGGCGTTTGGGGACTGTGATTGTTTTATATGATGAGTTTTCTGTTTTAGTGCTGTGCTGTTTTTAATCTATGCTTTTAAATTAATGCTTTATATGGTTTTAACTCTATAGACTGTTTAAAACAATGTCAATATATGTTTTGCCTGTTTTTGTCTATATGGTTTTACTTGTATCTCTTTTTATTCTGCAAGTCACCTTGACTCTTATGCTTGGAAGAACTAAAAATCGTCCCTGCAACTCAGGGATGGGGGGAACTTTGGCATGTTGGAGGGATGTTTTAAGCCTAAGAGAAGCTTTTATAAAAACCAGCAGGAGGCTGGATAGTTACCTGATGGGGATACTTTAGCTGGAGTAGGGCTGGTTTAAGGAATTTGGAGGGCCCCTGCAGTGCTCTATTTTGGGGGGCCATATGTTTATCTCAGGTCAGTAACCTAACCTATTCACAGTACAGGATATTCAGATTACTACTACCCTACTAATGTTTTTGCAGGAGAAGAGTTACAACAATGGGGGCCCCCACAATGATGAGGCCCCCTGAGGCTGCAGGTGCTGTAGGGCCCTTATACCAGCCCTGAGCTGGAGATGCTGCATTGAGCAGGGAGTTGGACTTGATGACCCATGAGACCCCTTCCAACTTTATAATTCTATGAGTCTATGATTCTATGAGAGCCATAGATGGATCCCATGTGTTATTAGCATTCAAGCCATCTCTATCCATGCTGCCTTAAAGCACCACCAGGCCAGTATAGAAAGCCATAGGTCATGTAACTTTAAATACAGTATATATTTGTAGTAGATTAATGGAAACAGCAACCCCACAACAGTATAAATGGTATGTACTATGATTGAGTCTGCCTTAATTCGAAATGCATGGGACCAGAGTTATTTTGGATTTTGGAATATTTCAGATTTTGGAATACTTGCATATACATAATGAGATATCTTGGAGATGGGACCCAAGTCTAAACATGAAATTCATTGATGTTTCATATACAGCTTATCTCTGGCTTTTCTCTGCAAATGAAGATTCAGGAAGGACTTATCCCGTGCTTTCTGCAAGCGCACTGATGACTAAAAAGGCCAATCCGAGATAAACAAGTCCGGTTGCAGAAAGCACAGCAGAAAGTCTCCTTGGGTGATGTTTCCGGGTCGTGATTCTTTCTGCGTTGTCGTTTCTCTTCAAGACTTGTTCGGCGTGAGTTCTCAAATTAGGCTGCAGCACTGTGGATAGTGCGTCTCCATGCCTCCCGATGTGAGGCCAGGGTGAACCATTGTTGGCCCACATCAATTTGGCCGAGCCTGAGATGTTGTTTCAGGGAGTCCTTGTATTGCTTTTTTGGAGCGCCCCTCTTACATTGACCTGTGGCGAGTTCACTGTAGAGTACTATTTTTGGGAGGCGATGGTCCTCCATCCTAAAAGTGTGCCCTGCCCAGCGCAGCTGTGTTCTCAATATCATGGCCTCAATGCTGGTGATCCCTGCTTGCTCAAGGACAGCAACATTCGTCACATAGTCAGTCCAGTGTATATTTAGGATTGTGAGTATACAGCGCTGATGAAAGCGTTGAGTCGTAAGTGGTGGCGATAGGTGACCCATGTTTCAGACCCATAAAGGAGAATAGACAGTACAATGGCTCTATACACACTTATACACTTATACACCTTATACACATAGCCTAAAGGTAGTTTTATACACAATATTTTAAATAATTTTGTGCATGAAACAAAGTTTGTGTACATTGAACCATCAGAAAGCAAAGGTGTCATTATCTCAGTCAGGGCTAGTTTAAGGAATTTGGGGGGGGGGCTGCAACACTTTATTTTAGGGGTCCCATATGTTTATCTCAGGTCAATGTAACCTAACCTAATCTATTCACAGTACAGAATATTCAGATTATTACTAATAATGTTTTTGTAGGATGAAGGTTATGATGGGGTCCCCCCACATTGATGGAGCCCCCTGCAGCTGCAGGTGCTACAGGGCCCTTAAACTGGCCCTGCACACGCACTCTTAGATTCTTCATAGTTGTAAATTCTGTGGGTCAGTTTTGAAACAAGAGGGCTGCTGCTGATGCTATGCACCTGCCACTAGCAGCCAGAAGAAAATGCAGAAATTCAACAGGTGCAGCACACTTAAGTAAGCATGAAAACTGAGGGCGAGAAAACCCAACTTCCTGCTGGTCTCTGTGTACATGTGTCAGTCACCTGTATATTGAGAGTACATTAAATACTTCACTCCTTCCAGCATTAGATTTTAAGATGGTGGCAGAAAGAACACACCAGGGGTGTGTTTAAAAAAAAAAAAAGCTTTGATTGTGGGTGCGGGGAACTTCAGCCAAAGAGCAGGGGGCACTATCTGAAGGGAACATAGTGGATGTAATGTATCTTGATTTCAGTAAGGCTTTTGACAAGGTCCCCCATGATATTCTTGCAAAAAAGCTAGTAACCTGTGGGCTAGACAATGCAACTGTTAGGTGGATTTGTAATTGGGTGACTGACCAAATGCAAAGGGTAGTAGTCACCAATGGCTCCTCTTCATCCTGCAGAGAAGTAACCAGTGAGGTGCCACAGGGTTCTGTTCTGGGCCCAGTGCTATTCAACATCTTTATCAATGACTTGGATGAGAGAATAGAGGGTATGCTTATCAAGTTTGCAAATGACACCAAATTAGAAGGAGTAGCTAATACCCCAGAGGACAGGATCAGAATCCAAAATGATCCCCTTAACGGATTAGAAAGCTGTGCCAAAACTAACAAAATGAATTTCAACAGGGAGAAATGTAGGATACTACACTTGGGCACTAAAAATGAAATGCACAAATATAGGATGGGTGACACATGGCTTGAGGGCATCACATGCAAAAAGGATCTAGGAGTCTTGGTGGACCACAAGCTGAACATGAGTCAGCAGTGTGATGCAGTAGCTAAAAAAGCCAATGCGATTCTGGGGTGCATTAGTAGGAGTATAGTGTCTAGATCAAGGGAAGTAATAATGCCACTGTATTCTGCTTTGGTCAGACCTCACCTGGAGTACTGTGTTCAGTTCTGGGCACCACAATTCAAGAAGGATGTTGACAAGCTGGAATGTGTCCAGAGGAGGGCGACCAGGATGGTGGAAGGTCTGGAAGCCATGCCCTATGAGGAGCAGCTTAGGGAGCTGGGCATGTTTAGTCTGGAGAAGAGAAGGTTGAGAGGGGACATGATAGCCATGTTTAAATATTTGAAGGGATGTCATACTGAGGATGGGGCAAGCTTGTTTTCTGTGGCTCCAGAGATTAGGACTTGGAGCAATGGGTTCAAACTAGAGGAACAGAGATTCCACCTCAACATTAGGAGGAACTTTTTGATGGTAAGAACTGTTCAGCAGTGGAACACACTCCCTCGGAGCGTGGTGGAGTCTCCTTCTTTGGATGTTTTTAAACAGAGGCTGAATGGCCATCTGTCAGGAATGCTTTGATTGTGTATTCCTGCATGGCAGAAGGGGGTTGGACTGGATGGCCCTTGAGGTCTCTTCCAACTCTATGATTCTATTATTCTTTCTTTTTTTAGTGGGGGGGAAAACCCTAACAGGAAACTCATTATTTTTAGATTAATAACACCCCCCAAACAAGATTCAGATGCTGCTGCTGTGTTATCTTGGTTTCACTGTCTACTTTGTGTTACTGACTGAAGTTTCTAATGTGATTCTGATGCTATCCAAGCATTTAGGAAATCAGTGAGATATGGTGGGTTGATATGGCATGTCCCAAGCAGTGTCACTTTGGGTTAATTGCAGTGGTTCTTAACCCGTGGTCTGGGGACCCCCAGGGGACTGCAGTGTTCTCACAGGGGGTCCACAAAGGCTTGAAGGTTGCTCTGCTCATCTCTTCCCTGCAGTAGAGCAATCAAGGCAGAGGCTGGCTGGCTTGGCCTGTACATTGCCATTCAATCTGCACCAGCCACAAATTTAGAGGAAAAAGCAGCAGAAAAGTCTTCCCTCCCCTTCCCGTGCCTCTGAGGGAAGATTTAAGAGATGGTGTGATTGTACTATTGTTGTTGTTGGGGTTTTAAATCTTGAGTTAAGGTTTGGGGGTCAGTGGCAACAAAAGATATTTAAAGGGGGTCCCTGGTAAAGAAAAGGTTAAGAGCCACTTTTTTAGATTAATAAAGAAAAATCCCTCCCCTCCACAAGATTCAGATGCTGTTGCTGTCATTGTTACCTCTGTTTCACTGTCTACTTTGTGTTACTGACGGAAGTTTTGAAGAGCAGCCCTTCCTGAGGCTGCGAGAGTGTGACTTGGCCAGGAGGTTTCCATGGCTGAGGAGATTTGAACCCAGGTCTCAAAGATCCTAGTCAATAACACCCAAACCACTATACACAGAGTTCTAGCACTTCTAAATTACCAGTGTTTTGATAGTATCAATGACAGTGGTACTGAATTTCATGGCCGAGAGCCCACCTTCTGCCTTTCAACACTGGTGCCATTGGCCCCCTTCTTGGGGGTTGAGAGGAGGAATCTACACAACTTGGGTTTTTCCCATCAAGCAGGAAGATTAACAGTCTCACAATGGCCCCTGTTGAAGACCAGTTCTTGCCTGTGTCCAGAGCTACTTACGTTTAGCTGTGTCATCTCTTGAGTGACTTCTTCCACTGGGATAAGCTAATAGCTGCAGGTCACTACTTTTCATACTATATGTTGAGAAGAAAATTGCCACCTTATGGGCTACTGATCTTCCCTTGCAATATGCAGCTACAGGAGAGGACTGGGTCCAGCATTAGTCATGCTGCTAGTTCATATAAGAGAGGGGTGGATAAAGTATGGCCTGTTTATGTGGTCAGAGGCTGGATGGCCATCTGTCAGGGACGCTTTGATTGTGATTTCCTGCGTGGCAGGGGGTTGGACTAGATGGCCCTTGTGGTCTCTTCCAATTCTATGATTCTATTGTTCTATTGAATGCTATCCAAGCCTTGTGGAACTCCCTCAGCAGGAGCCGGCGAAGGGGGTGGGCTGGGCTCAGCCGTGAGAGAGCTTTGAATGGCTGGAGCCTCCTCCGCACAGCCTCGAGGCAGGCGTGGAGGAGGAGAAGAGGCTGCCCAGTCTGAGGCACCCTACCCGAGGGAAGGAAGGGAGAGAAAACGGAGCAAGGAGGAAACCAGCCGGCAGGTGGGCCAACCAGGCAAGGCTGCCAGTGAGCACGTGAAAGGAGCCAGAAGCTTTTCACCAGCTCCGTCTTTTTTTCTTTTGCCCTCATTCTTTCCTTCACCAGCAGCCTCCAGCTCTCAGTGCTGCTGCAAAGCAGAGGCTCCTCCTGGCTGTCTCCTTCCTCAGATAAGGAGGTCAGCAGGGGGCCGGGGCCCCTTGACCTCGGGGGCCCCCACCAATGCTGATTTGGCAGACTGGTAAAACCAGTCCTGATCTCAGTCATCCATGTGAACAATTTTGGATTTTGGAATTCCGGATAAGGGAGACTCAACCTGTATAAGACATTGAAAATATTGAATGATCTCTATACAACAGTACATAAAGAAGTAAATTATGAACCCTCTCTATGCAATGACACCTGTGGTAGGAGTTAAAAGATTCTGGTAAAGCATGTTTCATCAAAGCACATCTTCAGCAAATAGCTTCTTCTAACTTAACAAAATAAAATACAACATCAGGTTAAACAATCAATATTCACATCAAAGAATTTGAACTGGAAGAGGCACAAGACCAGTATCACCAAATACAACCAGATAGGAATAAGCCTGAAGAAAAACCAGCAGTAGGTATATACCTGCTCCTTTCACATATACTGATCTGATCACACAGCACTTTCCACCTGCTCCCCTCTCAGCCAGGTGCTTATTAATATTTCTTGCATTCAGCTTGCTTTCCTGCAGGACCCCTGGACTGCTGAACTTGAGAAAGGAGCTGCTGTCCCACTGCCAAGCAAACTCTCCTGAAGTTGGAAGAATGCTCCCTTGTGAGGCCTAACTACACATTAACATGCATGCACAGGCATGAAACCAAAGGAGCCTCCTGTTTTCGCTGATGTGGCCAGATGGTGTCAGCCATCCCAATGGGCCGAGCACAACAATTCTCAGCCTTAAAGAAAAACATCAGGTCAGCTTCACCTGGGATTTGTTGCACAGCAGTCACAAAAGCAGAGGACAAAATCCCATTGGTGTCATATACCTGTGTAAATTTTCTAATATGTGTGGTTGTACTTTTTTGACAACTATGAAATGGACATAGTGGCTGTGATTATATATCTACATTCTGAAATGGATATATGGGTGGCACAGTGCTTAAATGCTGGTACTGCAGCCACAAAGGTTGTGAGTTCCATCCCAGCGGGCTCCAAGGTTGACTCAGCCTTCCACCCTTCCATAGGTCAGTAAAATGAGTACCCGGCTTGTGTGGGCAATTAGCTAACACACACTGTAAACCACTTAGGAAGTGCTTTGTTCTGATAATCTGTATAGAAATATAAATGCTATTGCTATTGCTATAGTGAGTTCATAGCTGTATAGGCAGTGCAATTGCCAATGAAATAAGAAACAGGGCTCCTATACCTTTATTGGTTGTGTTTGTTGTTGTGTGACTTCAAGTTGCTTCCAACTTATGATGATGACCAGTCATGGGGTTTTCGTGGCACGATTTGCTCAGCGAGGGTTTGCCATTTTTGTGTTCCTCGGAGGCTGAGAGAGTGTGACTTGCCCAAGGCCATCCAGTCTGTTTCCAGGGTTGGGTGGGGAGGTGAACCCGGGTTTCCCAGAGTCCTAGTCACCTATCGCCACCACCTACGACTCCTCGAGCGCTTTCATCAGCACTGTCTACGCACAATCCTAAATATACACTGGACTGACTATGTGACGAATGTTGCTGCCCTTGAGCAAGCAGGGATCACCAGCATTGAGGCCATTATATTGAGAACACAGCTGCGCTGGGCAGGGCACGTTTCTAGGATGGAGGACCATCGCCTCCCAAAAATACTACTCTACGGTGAACTCGCCACGGGTCAGCGTAAGAGGGGCCTCCAAAAAAGCGATACAAAGACTCCCTGAAACAACATCTCAGGCTCGGCCAAATTGATCACCAACAATGGTCCCTCTGGCCTCACATCAGGAGGCATGGAGACACATTATCCACAATGCTGCAGCCTTATTTGAGAACTCATGACAAACAAGTCTTGAAGAGAAACGACAACGCAGAAAGAATCACAACCCAAAAACATCACCCAAGGAGACCTTCTGCTGTGCTTTTTGCAACCGGACTTGTTTATCTCAGATTGGCCTTTTTAGTCATCAGCGTGCTTGCAGAAAGCGCGGGATGAGTCCTTCCTGAATCTTCGTTTGCAAAGAAAAGCCAGAGAGTCCAACATTCAAACCACTACACCATGTCAGCTCCTTAATGGTTGTATAGAAAAGGGAATTTCACCAAGTGTTGCGTGCATGGCATTCCATCTTTTTCTTGTTATATTCCTTCAAGCCATTTCTGACTTATGGTAACCCTCAGACGAACCTATCACAATGTTTTCTTGGCAAGATTTGTTCAGACAGATTTTGGCTTTGCCTTCCTCTGAGGAGGTTATCAGACAGGGATGAAAAAAGCGTCCCCATCTCGCTGCATTCTCTCCTGCTCCCCTCCCCTCCCTGTAACAATATAAAAAGAAAAATTTAAAGACCTTTCGCACGATCCTCCCCTCCCGTTAGCAGATTTCCTGGAATGGAAATCCCAGCCATTCTCGCGAGAGGATGATCATGTGGGAAATTCAAAAATATAAAGAAAAATAAAGGTTAAAAAGTTACACCAAGCACAAAAACAACTTACAAAAATACAAGTAACCTGGGGAGGGTACAAAAAAGAGTGTCACATCTCAATCTCCTGATCGCACCCAGAAGTGTTCGGCACGGACCTCCCACTGACTCTGGCATTGCGCCAGCATAATGGGGCACAGTTTCAGACACCTGCCATTCCATTACAGAAACAGAACAGGCAATCTATTGATGGCTTAGCCTGCCAATAAAAAGAACCGCTGGTGGAACGGGAGCAGCACGGGAGTATAACAGGACAGAACAACATTGTCTGATATTCAAGCCCTTTAGCGACCTCCTGGCATCATTATCACACCATATTTAGGTCGTCTGATAATCTCCTGAGGCTGAGACAGTGGGACTTGCCCAAGATCACCCAGTGGGTTTCCATTTCATCTTCTGCACAACTATTAAAGATGTAAAAACATTAAAAGACTAATAAAAACAAATATGATATAATAGGCATTACTGAAACCTGGTGGGACGAGTCTCATGATTGGAATGTAGGAATAGAGGGGTATAACCTTTATAGGAAAAACAGGCCAAACAGGAAAGGAGGAATAGCATTATACATCAGGGATATTTACACCAGTGAAGTGATCCATGACATCAATACTGGAAGCCAGGTGGAGAGCATCTGGATAAAAATTAAAGGGGAGGGAAACAACAGGGATGTTATTGTGGGACTCTACTACAGACCCCCAAATCAGACGGAGGAATTGGATGATGCCTTTCTAGAACAGATGAACACACATGCAGAAAGGAGGGATGTAGTAGTGATGGGTGACTTCAACTACCCTGATATTTGCTGGCAATCTAACTCAGCCAAAACTTCAGGGTCTAGCAAATTCCTTACATGCCTGGAAGACAATTTCATGGTCCAAAAGGTGGAAGAGGCAACAAAGGGGTCAGCTATTTTAGATCTGATCCTAACCAACAGAGATGACCTGGTTAATGGGGTGCAAATGGTGGGATCCTTAGGTGAGAGTGATCATGTTCTCCTGGAGTTTGTTATACAATGGAAAGGAGAAGCCAGGCATAGTCAGACACGCATTCTTGACTTTAGGAGAGCTGATTTCAATAAACTCAGGGAAATACTGTGGGTGATCCCATGGTCAGGAATACTAAAAGAGAAGAGACCTCAAGACGGATGGGACTTTCTCAAAAGGGAGATACTGAAGGCACAATTTCAAACAGTACCATTGAGGAAGAAAAATGGGAGGTTTCTCAAGAAACCAGGATGGATGACTAAAGAAATTTCAATGGAGCTAAGTTTTAAATGGAACATGTATAGGAAATGGAAAAGGGGGGAAATCACCGAAGAAGAATTCAAACAGATAGCGAACACGTGTAGGAGTAAAGTCAGAAAAGCTAAAGCACAGAATGAGCTCAGGCTTGCTAGGGAGGTTAAGAACAATAAAAAGGGGTTTTTTGGTATGTCCGCAGCAAAAGGAGGAAGAAGGAAATGATAGGGCCACTACGTGGAGAAGATGGCAAAATGCTAACAGGGGACAGAGAAAAGGCAGAATTTCTCAACACCTTGGGGCCATTTACACGATGAAAATGTCCTGGGAAGAATTCGTGTCGATCCCTGGCAGTTTACACGTACATCGGGTCGGGTACGTGATTTTCGGAAGGGGGGCCACCTTTTATCCCTCAACCTGCGGGACTTCCAGTCCCGCAGGTTGTGCCGGTTTTTAAAAAAGTCACTGGAGGATTCGGAAAATCGGAAATGTAAACAGCATGGGACAAAAAGTCTTGGTACTGGGATGACCGGAAATGGTGACTGGGGGCGGGCTTAGAGCTCAGGGACCAGAAAAGGAGGGGTCAGTCACCCGTTCAACAGATCCAGCCTCACCAGCCGAAAACAAAGGCATCCCTTCCAGCTGCATGAAGGTTGATGTGTGTGTGTGTGCGCGCGCGAATGTACTCAATCACCTTTTTAAATGGATTTCTACACTGCATGCTACAGAGAGATCGTGGTGGGCAGATCCTCCCTGGTTCTGAACAGAGAGATCGTGGTGGACGGGCACAGTAAAATATTCCAGCCTCTGAGCGAATGAAAATCCCTTAAATTTCCCCTCTATGTCTGTGTGTTTCAAAACAGCCTGTTTGTAGCTGGTTTGAAGCATGAACTCTGCAGCTAATCTGTGTTGTAAGGGTTAACATTTTACAGAGGCAAGGGGAATACGATGCCTCCCCTCCCCTCCCATCCCCCTCACTCGGCTTGATTTCAAATGGAAAGCATTCTTTCGTTCCTGCGTCTGAGCGAAAGATCTGTCTGGATCTTTAAAAATGCTTTCTGCCTCTTCTGAAGGGGTTAAAATGTTCAAGAAGCAAAGGGGGAATAACAAACCTCTGCCCCCCTCTCTCTCTCTCCCCCCCCCAGCCAGCCAATAGCATCACTCGTGGCACGGAACTCTAAGGGAAGTGCGTCACCGAGGTTGTGAAAACACGAGTAATCGCATCTTTGATTGACAGCCAAAAAAAAAAAATTTAAAACCTAAACAAAACCGGAACTATGGACGTGTAAATATCAGTCACGGGATCACCTGGGATATCCAGATCAGTGACATAAATCGTATAAACAGCGAGGGTTGGATTCGTGATCACTTTGTCCCGGTAGGCAACACGACAATTTCTGTCGTGTGACTGGCACCCTTCTTTGCCTCCGTGTTTTCAGAAAAGGAAAAGGAGGACCAACCTGAGGATAATGGAACAGAGGACACAATAGGGGAAATCCAGCTCAAAATAAGTAAAGAGGTAGTACAGGAATACCTTTTTAATCTAAATGAATTTAAATCTCCAGGACCAGATGAACTACATTCAAGAGTATTAAAAGAGCTAGCAAATATAATCTCAGAGCCATTGGCAATAATATTTGAGAACTCCTGGAGAACAGGAGAAGTCCCAGCAGACTGGAGGAGGGCAAACGTTGTTCCCATCTTCAAAAAAGGGAAAAAAGAGGATCCCAACAATTATCGTCCAGTTAGTCTGACATCAATACCAGGGAAGATTCTAGAGCCGATCATTAAACAGAGAGTCTGTGAACATTTAGAAGGCAATGCCATAATCACAAAAAGTCAACATGGGTTTCAGAGAAACAAGTCATGACAGACTAATCTGATCTCTTTTTTTGATAAAGTTACCAGCTTGGTAGATGAAGGGAATGCTGTGGACATCGCATACCTTGATTTCAAGTAAGGCCTTTGACAAGGTTCCCCATGACATTCTTGCAAACAAGCTTGTAAAATGTGGGCTAGACAAGTTAACTGTTCAATGGATTTGTAATTGGTTGACCAGCCGAACCCAAAGGGTGCTCAGCAGTGGCTCCTCTTCGTCTTGGAAAGATGTGACCAGTGGAGTGCCACAGGGTTCTGTCCTGGGCCCAGTGCTATTCAACATCTTTATCAATGACTTGGATGAGGGAATTAGGGGCATACTTATCAAATTTGCAGATGACACCAAATTAGGAGGAGTAGCTAATACCCTAGAAGACAGGATCAACATTCAGAATGACCTGGATAGACTGGAGAGCTGGGCCAAAGCTAACAAAATGAAATTCAATACGGAGAAATGTGAAGTACTGCATTTAGGGCGGAAAAATGAAATGCATAAATATAGGATGGGAGAGACCTGGCTGAATGAGACTACATGCGAAAGGGATCTAGGAGTCCTAGTAGACCACAAGTTGAACATGAGCCAACAGTGTGATGCGGCAGCTAAAAAGGCCAATGCGATTTTGGGCTGTATCAATAGAAGTATAGTGTCTAGATCAAGGGAAGTAATAGTGCCACTCTATTCTGCCTTGGTCAGACCTCACTTAGAATACTGTGTCCAGTTCTGGGCACCACAATTAAAAAAGGATATTGACAAATTGGAGCGTGTCCAGAGAAGGGCAACTAAAATGGTGAAAGGTCTGGAAACGATGCCTTATGAGGAGAGACTTAGGGAGCTGGGTATGTTTAGCCTGGAAAAAAGACGGTTAAGAGACGATATGATAGCCCTGTTTAAGTATTTGAAGGGGTGTCACGTTGAGGATGGAGCAAGCTTGTTTTCTGCTGCTCCAGAGACTGGAACACGGAGCAATGGATGCAAGCTCCAGGAACAGAGATCCCACCCAACATTAGAAGGAACTTTTTGACAGTCAGAGCTGTTCGGCAGTGGAACACACTCCCTCGGAGTGTGGTGGGGTCTCCTTCCTTGGAGGTCTTTAAACAGAGGCTGGATTGCCATCTGTCGGGGATGCTTTGATCGTGATTTCCTGCATGGCAGGGGGGTTGGACTGGATGGCCCTCGTGGTCTCTTCCAACTCTGCAATTCTATGATTCTATGATTCTATGTAGGAGGTTTGTCCCTTATTCCATTTGGCAACCCTTGTAGGCCAAGTTCCACATGTGTAACCATTTCACATGGGCTAAATCCTATTGTTAGTAAAACTATTAAATAAATTAGATTTACTGTGTGTTGACTCACCATTCAACAATAGATTCTCTGGTTGGGACTAACCTACAGTTGTGCTTTCTTGGTTGGTGCATAACTATTCATCAGTGGCTTCTGATTCACTGGGGTGCCAGTTACATGACAAGTTTTGTCGCGGGGCTTACCGTGACTTCCTGATCCCGTATCTGTCCCTCACTGTTTATACGATTTTTGTCACTCTTTAGGAAATCCTGGAAGATCCCGTGATTGATATTTACACGACAAAAGTCTTTATTGGTCCCGCACTGTTATATCCCGTGCTTTTGCTGTTTACACATGTTTAGCTTACCGGGAATTTTTTTTTTTTTTTTTTTTTTTGGCTGTCAGTCAAGGATGCGATTAGTCGTGTTTTCACAACCTCGGTGACGCACTTCCTTTAGAGTTCCGCGCCATGAGCGATGCTATTGGCTGGCTGGGGGGGGAGAGATGGGGGGCAGAGGTTTGGTATTCCCCTTGCCTCTTTAAAATGTTAACCCTTTAAGCAGAAGGCATTTTGAAAGACCCAGAATGTGAGCTTTTGCTCAGAAGGAACGAGTGCTTTCCTTTTGATATCAAGCCGAGTGAGGTGGGGGGGAGGCTTGGGTTTCCCCTTGCCTCTTTAAAATGTTAACCCTTAAAGCAGAGTTTTAGCTGCAGAATGAAGATTTCAAGCCAGCGACAGACAGGCATTTTGAGAGACACAGATGCTGGCATTTTTTTTTACTATGCATTGTGACGGGGGGAGGGAATAAAAGTGTGTTCATTTGCTCAGAGGCTGGAATATTTTACTGTGCCCGTTCAGACCCAGGGAGGTGACCAAGGCAGGGGATGAATGGGCGACCCTCTGCCAACCACGATCTCTTTGTAACATGCAGTTGAGGAAGAGGTTAAAGCTGAAGGGTTTGCAGTGTAGAAATCCATTTAAAAAGGTGATTGAGTACACGCGCCCGCACACACATCAACCTTCGTGCAGCTGGAAGAGATGCCTTTATTTTCAGCTGGTGAGGCTGGATCTGTTGAACGGGTGACTGACCCCTCCTTTTCTCGTCGCTGATCTCTAAGCCCGCCCCCAGTCACCATTTCCGGCCATCCCCTGGTACCGAGATATTTTGTCCCAGGCTGTTTACATTTCCGATTTTCCAAATCCTCCAGTGACTTTTTAAAAAACCAGCGCAACCTGTGGGACTGGATAAAAGGTGGCTCCCCTTCCGAAAATCACATACCCGACCCGATGTACGTGTAAACTACCAGGGATCGACATGAATTTTTCCCAGGACATTTTCATTGTGTAAACGGCACATGGGATGGCAGAATCAGCCACTGTGCATTATTCCCCATTGCACATGGGTATAAGAAGCAGGCACATGGGCAGAGACACCACCTCTTGCACAGTGTTGGTTTTCAACAAAACTTAACTACCTGAGTGTAACGTAGATGTAAGATCACAGCCAACATCTTTGGAAACCCATTTATCCCAGGTTTTCAAAACAGCATTGATGCTGCAATCAATACACGTAGGTGTTGGTTTAATAGAGTGAGCTGGATGTAAGACGAGTGACTGCATCCCTTAAAACTGTGTAGAAATTGGAATTTTTCAGGGGGCCAGAGGCTGGTTAATATATCTGCTCAAGTAACCTGTGGGAAAGAAGGACAACCAGCAAATAAAAGTGTAGCAGAGGGATTTGGTAGATGTTCTTCACACAAGAGAGAAAAGAGCAGAACTTGTAGAAATTCGCTTTTGCAATACTATCACCACACCAAATGCAGCTCCAGCTTTGCTAATCTATATATGTGTGTTTCCGTGTGTGTATGCCTTCCAAGTTGCCTGTTGACCTCTGGTGACCCCATGATTTCATAGGGCTTTCTTAGGCAAGGAATCCTCAGAGGTGGTTTTTTCTAGTTCCTTCCTCTGAAACACAGCCTACAGCACTTGGGTTTCCTGGGAAGTCCTTCTGGGTTTAGGGAAAGTTCTTCTTTTTTGGACTGCCACTCCCAGAATCTGACAGAATCTGGGAATAACAATCCAAAAAAGCACTTTTCCCCATGCTCTGGACATTCAGACAGGATCTAGTGCTTTTAGAAAATTTAGTCCCTGTGCCTTCATGAATTTCATCAGGTTTTTAAAGGCAAGGAATCCTCAGAAGTGGTTTTGCCAGTTCCTTCCTCTGAAATATAGCCTACAGCGCCTAGTATTCATTGATGGTCTTTCCTCCAAGTACTAACCAGGGCTGACCCTGCTTAGCTTCCAAGATCAGACAGAATTTGATGCCTTAAGGGTATTTACTATACAGTTGTCCCTTCATATTTGCTGGGGTTTGGTTCCAGAACTCCCCATGGATACCAAAATCTGTTAATACTCAAGTCCCATTATTTGCAATGGCATAGCAAAATGGTATCCCTTATATAAGATGGCAAAATCAAGGTTTGTTTTTTGGGTGATTATTTTTTAAAGAATATTTTCAAGACATAAATACGTAAATCTGTGTATACCAAACCTGTGGATACAGAGGGACAAGTGTACTGTAATTGAAAGGGTTTGTGTGTCTATTATGCTGTTCTGGATTAAGCAGCCGGATTCCAGCCATGTTGCTGCATATTCTTGGATGAAGCATAGCCATTTGTCTTCAATGACCCACTTGATTCCCTGGGATTGCCGAAGCAGCCACTGTGTCTTCAATGCATAGCTGGAAAGCACACAGGCCCATTGGCAGATACACAAGTCAGTTGCACAACATTAATCATTCAGTGTTGATATTCAGCAAAGGCAGTTTATTCCACAGTTGAACAGCTCTTACCATCAGGAAGTTCTTCCTAAGGTTCAGCTCAGGTCCAGACTATTTGAAGGACCATAACTCCCTAAAAATGTATATGAGCGAGCACCATGTAGCAGTTATAGTGTTGGACTAGGACTCTGGGAGACCAGGGTTCGAATTCCTGCTTGGCCAGGGAAACTCACTGGATGGTGTTGGGCAATTCTGTTTTGGTCAGACCTTACCTGGAATACTGTGTCCAGTTCTGGGCACCACAGCTCAAGAAGGATATTGACAAGCTGGAATGCATCCAGAAGAGGGCAATCAAAATGGTGGAAGGTCTGGAAGCCATGGCCCATGAGGAGCAGCTTAGAGAGATGGGTATGTTTAGCCTGGAGAAGAGAAGATTAAGAGGGGACATAGAATCATAGAATCCATGCTCAGTATGACATCCCTTCAAATATTTAAACATGGCTATCATGTCACCTCTCAACCTTCTCTTCTCCAGACTAAACATGCCGAGCTCCTTAAGCCGCTCCTCATAAAGCATGGCTTTCAGACCTTCCACCATCCTGGTCGCCCTCCTCTGGACATGTTCATGATAGCCATGTTTAAATATTTGAAGGGATGTCATGTTGAGTGCCTATACATTGTCACAAAACTCCTCATTGTTGTCGCTCCAACAGACTAAAAGAGGTTTACCCGCCCTCTCCAAAATCTACAATATCTGGCACTCTGTTCCCGCTACTCTGTTGCTCAGCTGATGGCAGCTTCTTTCAACAGCAGAACAAAAGAGCACTTATTCCAGTCTTCCACAAAGACTCCTGTCTGGGCAGTGACCCAACCCAGCTGCTTTTACCATAATGGCCCACAAGACAGAATAGCTCCTGCAATCTCTTGCTGATCTCAGCTCTGTGACACCAGCAGAGGGACTGTTAAATGCAACCAAACCATAACAGAAAAACACAGAGAAATAGCCTCAAACAGAAGGACTTGTTTTCCTTTCTCCCAAACCTATTGTCTGATCCAATCCCAGTCTAGTCCATTCAGCAATTCTGGCAAGATGTGTCTAAAGAAATATATATATGATTACCAATCAGAAGGCTGAAGATTATCCAACAACAGGGCTCTTAGTTTTACATAAAGTGGTAAATGGGTTTTTCTGCCTAGTGGTAAGATCGAAAGTAGTATGCTATTGGAAAGGTGCAATGAAGTTGTCCCTTTCCAGTTGAAAAAAGAGACTCTGGTCTCTTGAAAACATATATATATATATATATAATAAGCTCAAAGATGGAAAGAAAAAGAAACTCCCACAATAGAAGAATTGTTAATTGAACTAAGAGACATGATAGATGCAGAAAAACTTACAGCATTATTAAAGGATAGAACTTCAGACCAAGTAGAAGAAGATTGGGAACCAATAAGAAGACATTGGAAACAGAGATGGAAAAACTTGAGTAATCTTGACCTCTAATGCAGTGATGAAAGGTCCAATTTGGACTGAGAACATTTAAAAATAAATAATTTAAATCTAAGCTTTATTGAGATTAGGAGGAACAATTATAGGTTGTGTATGAATAGAAAAGCAATTGATAAGAAATTTAGCAAATCCCAAGTGAACCAGGATGGAAGGAGAAGAAACATTCAGTGGGAAGTAGTCATGATGAGGTGGTTAAATTGTCCTGTATTTCTTTGTATATGTATAATCAATATTCTATTTTTCCAGTATGTGTTCTTTTATTAGGAAAGAAAAGTTACATTTGATGAGGAGGAAATTATTTATTTGTATGGTATTTGTATATATACTACACTGAAGCACTGTAAAGCAATAAAAATCATTATATATATATATATATATATATATATATAAAAATATCAACCACATAATTGATTCTATATAATACAGGCCCCATCTATCAATAATTCTAACACAGCATACAGCACTGTCTGCCTGCTTTGCACAGTAATTTATGGACAATTTTACTTTCAAATTGTTAAATATTATATTTAATCTGGATGACACTTGAGAATGGTGTGTTCTGTGCATTTCCTGCTGTGCTGATTTTATGCATCTTGTGGTTCCTTTTACTTTTAAGTGTTTGTGTGTTTGTGTAAAATATTTTTTAAAAGAGAAAGCCTCAAGCAAGTATCTCCCTCAAGAATATTGTTAGGTGATCACTCCCGAGTAATAAACAATTGCTTTCCTCTGTCCAATTTGGCACAGTGCACAGCAGTGGGCTAGAGAAAAAGCCACATCGGTGTCAATGCGTTCTGCAAAGATTTGGATTCAGCCCAGCAAGCACTGTTCATTCATCTGTTCCCTTAATGAGATTTCTTGTTGGAACAAGCATCTAGAAGGGTCTTTGTGTTTTACAGTTCTTGCCAGAGTTCCGAGAAATGCTATCGATCCCTGCCCCTATGCCTTTCCAAGCAGCTGGAACAGGTATCAGCAAATGATAGCATTTTCTATTCTGCCTTGGAAAACTTTACCTGATTATTTCTGAAATTCAAGTTGCTGTTTGAGCAATATCATATTAAGTAACCACCACCACCACCCCAGTCAGTTTGGAGACAGTTTAGGTTTGCTACATGGGCAATATACCCCATCTTGCCCTCATCTTAGAGCCCTGCAGTTCTGACAATGCAAGGCCTTTGCCCCATTCTGCCACCAAGCAGCCCTCACCACAACCCTGAGGCAGATACAGGGCTCAGGCGAGGCTAAGATGTGGTAGGGCCCTTTACCATGTTTTTTAAAAATATATGGTTTAATCTGTTCCTATCAGGAAGGAATGGATACCCCCCCCCCAAGTATCCATAGGAGCCCGTCTCAGCAGGCAGGCCAATCACTGTCTGAAGAACTTCCTGACAGTAAGAGCTGTTCGGAAGTGGAATAAACTCGTAGTGTGGCTGAGTGTCCTTCTTTGGAGGTTTTTAAACAGAGGCTGGATGGCCATCGGTCAAGAATGCTATGTTTGTGTATTCCTGCATAGCAGGGGGTTGGACTGGATGGCCCTTGTGGTCGCTTCCAATTCTATGATTCTATAATTCCCTCGCTCTCTCCAAAGTAAGAAGGAGTCCTGCAGCATGTGACCAAGGCTGGTCACATATGACATCTGTCTATTAAATAACAAGACGGTGTTTCTCCTTTTCAGACAAATCAGGGAGAACGGATTGTGAACGCTTGAGTGATGACCTTGAACATATCTGAACCTGCATGACAAGCATCAACACTCTCAGCCATTCAGTTAATTGTCAGTCATCCTTTAAGCAGCTGTGTTGTCTGTTGTGTACCAGAAAAATGTTAAGTTTAAAAGTCAAGCAATATGACATTCTGCAACATTGAGAATGTCATATTGAGGCAAACCCAAACCTTTTTAAAAAAATCTTCACTTCTGATGAAAGCTAGATCTTCCAGTGTGATCCTGAGACAAAATGACAGTCAATGTACTGGAAAACACCATCATCACCGAGAATGAAAAAAGCTTATCAAAGCAAGTCCACATTCAAAGCCAGGCTCATTGGTTTGTTTGTTTGTTTACATCAAGATTGTAATTTTGGCAGAACGGGTTCCAGAAGGCAGAACAGTGAACCAGCATTATTATGAGGAGGGTTTGACAAAGCTGAGAGAAAGAGTTGGGGGGGCAGAACTGTGGGGAAATGGCTTCATTCTTCACCAAGACAATGTCCCTGCTCACACAGTACTTTCTATGAAGCAGTTTTTGGCTGATAAATGCATTACTACACTTGAACATCCTCCATATTCGCCAGATCTGGCACCATGTGACTTTTTTCTTTTCCCTAAAGTGAAACCGGTGCTTGATGAGGAACATGATTTGAGTCAATTGATGCAGTATGAAGAAACCGGCAGATGTGTTGAGACAACTGACAGAAACTGATCTACTCCACGCCTTTGACCAGTGGAAAAGAAGACTGCATTGGTGTGTGAGTGTGAATGGGGAGTATATTGAAGGGGACAAGCATTAGAATTGTAATACATATAAATAAAGATGGGTTATTGTATCAGTCTCACTATTTAATATACAAAACTCATACAGAGGCAGTCACATGTTGCAGGCTGTCTTCCTCACTTCTAGGAGAGCCAGGGAAATGGTGAAGGCTGCAGCAACAGGCCAGAGTGCCCCAGGACTCTCTGCAATTTATGGAGGGAATGGGGGAGAAGCAGGCCTGATCTGCAGCCAGGATATTCCAGCAAGGAGCCAACATATCCTGGCTCATGTAGATGAGTTCATAGTTCCAAAAAGAATGTGACATTAAAAATTAAAGAGATTCGGCTGTGCTATTGGCTGAGTTGCATAATGTAAATGTTCCCATGTGGAGTTACTGTTTGATAGTGCTACATGGTCCATGACAACATTGCACAAAATGTGCAACTGAAGTAGTACAATAGGTATACCCCAGTGAACGATACAGATGTTCTTGGTCCTGACTTCTTTAACAGACAATTTGGTACCAGAGGCAGTAATAGCATGGAAAGAAAGGGGATAGGTTCTGTTACCATGCCTTACACCCCATCTCACCCCAACAATTCATAATTCAGCAATATTGGACAGTTCACACCTGGTGGTGCAGTGGTTAAATGCCAGTACTGCAAGTCACCATGTTGCAAGTTCGATTCCAGCTGGCTCCAAGGTTCACTCAGCCTTCCATCCTTTCGTAGGTCGGTAAAATGAGTACCCAGCTTGTGGGGGGCAATTAGCTAACACACATTGGAAATTGTTTAATGCAGTGTAGATGTGTAAATAGCTATTGCTTAAAACAATTTGTACGCCGCTCTGATAACGTTGTGGCTGAAGAGCGGGATATAAATACCTAATTAAATTAAATTAATTAAATTAAAATTAAATTAAAGGTAGACCAGGGCAGACTGAAAGTGGGTTCAAGTGAAGATCACCAAAGACCTAATGAAGATGTCTTGGAAATTCCCAACAGATACACCTAAGATAGTGTCAGGGATTGTAGCAACCATGTGTGGAAATTTTACAGTAAAAGGAACCATGGTCAGTAGAAGCCTGTAGAGAGGTCTATGAGCACAGCAGCTGTTTACTGCTCAGAGCCTAGTGTGTGGAAATCGCTACACTGTGGGCTGTACACTCATATCTTCATGGGAAAGGATTGTACAAACTGTGAGCTTGGGAACAGCTCTGTGGGTATGAATGTATAGCCCATTATGTTGTATATATAAAGCAATGCAGTCCTTTGTCCCATCCCCTTGAATCTTCGTTTGTCTTGCTGTCATGCATCATGTATGCTGGTATGGATCCTCATGGATCAACTCTGTATATACTCTGCTATACTCCAGTAAAGACTTGTAGTCTAGGCACATGCTGTGTGTGAGTGCTTTATTGGAAGTCTTATGTAGGCCACACTGCCTACTCCTATAATACAACTTGGCCCTCTGCAAATGACCAGGAGGGACTTCCGTGCATGCCTCGATGGATAGGATTAAGTGGAGCCCCTTGGTATCAGAGTCGTCAAGGTGGAATGTGCTAATTTCCTCTTGGACGCTCCTGGCAGTGAGTCATACTTGCAAACAAAAAGTGACAGGACACCCATTATCCTTGCAAATGTCTTCCCTCGCACCTTTCCTCTCCCACAATGAGGAGACTCATAAACCCATCAACCTTGATATCTCAGGCATTAGTGGCTATTAATGAAGTCAGAGTTTCCTTTGTTTAACTGTGGGAAACCCATCCAAATATTGTTGTACACTCAAAAACACCCCTTCAGGATACAAAATTGGGTATAAATGTTAGTCCCAAAGGTGCCAAAGGTGCACAGTTCTTCATACACCATCACTCTGTCGGACTGCTGTGGCACCCTCAGTTTCTTGCCTGAGTCTCTTTTGCTGCCTGAACCTCTGCTCTTTGGTAATTATAGCCCAAACTCCCCCGAATCTATTCCTCTATCCGAATCTTTCCGCCTTAACTCTTCATTAGCCTTGTGTGGTCTCTTGTGAGAGTGAGTGTGTGGTTATGCTTTCATGTTTAGTTTCCAATAAAAAACATTTTTTTTAATTTTAACTCTGAGTCTCAGCAGTTAGTACCGGTATACACAGGTGCAAAGGTCCCACAAGTTACCCGACTTCTCTCAGCCATACCTTTGAGCTAATTATAAACCCCCAAATTAATATCATGATTTTGGTGTCATGAGTGGGTCCCCATGGACCCCCAGCAATTCAAGTAACAGTTCCTACACCACGAAAGAGAAGAGCACCTGAACATGTTTCAGCAAAGTTTTTTTTAAAAAATTCAAAACTAACAATATGCACATGTGAAGTGAAGGAGCATGAAGCAAAAATTGCTCCCACTGCAGCTATCCACCAAGAAACAGCGTCCGCTAGTGAGACCTGTGCCGGTAGGGTTGTGATTCCACTCCAGGTTTTAACACAGGCTTTAAAGGAGTTCTTGAAGGTGCTGAACCCTATTCCTAAACTGGTCCAGAACCTTAAGAGTCCTCCTTTAAAGCTAGCAAAAATCTGGAATGGATCTGCTGCCTCACTGACATTGAATCCACGGGCTGCCATTGCCAAGAAATATCAGAGTTGGGTGGACAGCTGTAGCTCCACCTGCTGAGTTTTAGAGGAATGGCCCTGAGTTTTCTGGGAGCCTTTGACAGGAGCTATCCATGGTGCCAAACCTATTTAACTGATGGAGTGCAGCCCTTAGATAGCACCTCCCATGTTTGCACTAAAAGCCAGAACAGATTCCCTGCCCTGCTGCCATTGTAGCCGCCATTGCAACAACATTTTATGGACACAACTGCCCCACAAAATTCTATGAATGTGGCAAGGTGATTACAAAATAGAAACCGTCTCTGAAAGAACTGTGAAGACCTTGACTCTTTATGGCTGCAATACACTTGAAGGGGAATAAACACCAATGGACACAGCAGGGCTTTTTGTTGCATAATCATGCACAGGATTGCTCCATTCAGAGCCTTTGTCTGGGCAATGAACGAATAATCTATCTGTTTGCCAATTCTATTACTTCAGTGTTTGGATTGGATTGTCTCACTGCCTTGATTACTTGTCTCTCTAAGTTGTTAGTCTTTTTCAGTTCCTCTGCAGGAAGCAAAGCAAGCCACAATTATTTTAGTGAATTACAAGCTCGAGCAACTCAGCTAATCTGCCACTGAATGCTCCTGGATTCCTTGCTGATAGTAATGAAGTCAATAATTCACAAATTTATTCTCCTTTCTCAGCATCCTTAATCCTCACTAAAATCTCTGGGTTCAACCAATTGTATAAAAACATCTGGAGATCCAGACGTTTGCTCTGAGGCTGCCAGCCGCATCCCTGCATGAAAGCACAGGGAGCAAAAAGCCAGGCAAAGCCCTATTCCATTTTAAATACGGGACACTGACCTAATGAGGCCAGCTGAGCTAATTAACTGCTGGCTATAAATTAAGCTATTCTGTTCTTCAGATCAACATCTCTCAAATCTCTGTGTAATGTTTCCTGACATCTCTGGCTTCCTGGCTCTCTGACCTTCAATACGTACATCTGGGCTAATTTTTCTGGCAATTCCCCTCTTGGCTTTGGGCTCTGCTCAGGACTCTGCTTTCTCCCTTTGAACCTTAGACTGCCTGAACTGTGCTTCTTTCTATAATCCGGTGTAAACCTTGGAGCTGGCCTGAAAGTGGGTTTCCCCTGCCAGTTTGTGTGGACTGTACATGTACTTACCTGGATAGTTGCTGACTTTAAAAAGGGATTCACCTCACTTACCAAGCAGTTTGTGCAAATGCCCCCTATTCCAAAATATTTTTTCATTCTTCTGCACACGTTTTCAGAGGCCAGCCAGCAGGGGGTCTGGAAAGTGTTAAGAGTGGCCTTTCCTGCCTAGGAAACAGGCTGGAATTCACTTAAGGACATGCACACATGTAAGCCACACAACAGATGCAGTGCCAAAAAGTCGTCACTGAACAATGGGCATGTTCTGCTGACAGCGAAGGAGGTGGAGCTATGTGGCACCATGTTGGTCTGTGCCTTGTCTTCGCAAGTTGTGCATTGTGGTTGTGCATCCTATACTTTGTACTGTGGGTGTGCATTGTGTATTCTGCCCAATGACACCCAGACATGAATTGTACAATGTTGCTATTCTGCATGGTAGTGCTGCCATAGCGTACATATGTCTGCATGTGGGATTTCTGCTACACTAAAGGGATGTTGGATTGAGCAAAATAGAATACCCATTTATTTCTTCACAGAATAATTCCCTCAGAACACTTCAGGATATTCAAATACAGAGAGAATACTACAGAGAAATAGAGTAATATTTGCATTATCTCATAGTGAAGAGAAAACAACAGTAATTATTCATAATTGCATCTGCAGAAGAAATAGTCCAGAATTTACATCTTGGTTCCCTCATTCTCCCTGCAAAAAGGAAGAATAAGAATCAAATGGAGATGACCTTCTCCTCTAGCAAGGCAAGAGTGGCTGTTTATTTTTATGTTTTGTCAAGCCTCTTTGGTCTTTCCGTGGCCTTTAGCTTCTCAAATCTTAAAACCCAGCCAAGCTTTTCCTTCCTCTCCCATAGTCTGAGAAATCCCTCTCATTCCTCATAAATGCTTCCAGCCGCACCAGATTGTTGCTTCCGTGTTTAGCTCTGCTTCAGAACAATATGAGCAGGTGTTCAGCCAGCACCTGCACAGCTGAAATTTCCAGATCCGGCGTGTGAAACTTCCAAGAAGCTAGGATCCTTTCTGGGGAGCCTGTGTAAAGTGTCTCTACTCAGTTTGCTCACCACAGCATCCCCAGGGAGCTAGTAGCTTTGGTACAGCTTCTACCTCTTAAATGGATCCCTGAAGTGAGAGTAGCTCACACTGGATCAGCCAAGGTAGTAGGCAGCTCTTGCTTCCCTCTCCTAGAATCTAAAAGTTGGAAGGGACAACAATGGCCATCTAGTCCAACCCCCCTGCAATGCAGGAATACACAACTAAAGCACTCTTGAAAGATTCCCAACCAACCTCTGTTTATAGATCTCCAAAGACAAAGAGCACACCACACTCTGAGGCACTCCATTCAACTGTCGAAGAGCTCTTACAGTATAAAAGTTCTTTCTAATGTTTAGGAGAAATCTCTTTTCTTGGAATGTAAATTCATTGGTTCCTGTTCTAGTTGCTCGACCAGCAGAAAGCAAGCTTGCTCCATCTACTACATAATGTCTCTTCAGATATTTAACAGTAATGATCATGTTACTTCTCAGCCTTCTGTTCTCCAAGTCAAACATAATTATTTTATTTGTTTGCTTGTTTCATTTGTATGCCACCTTTCTCCCAAAATGGGACGCAAGGCAGCTTCCATAAAACAACAGATTAAAAATATAATATATACAATTAAAGTTTATAAAATCAGTTCAAAATATATAAAATCCAAAACATACCAAGTAAAACAAGCCCTGCTGCTTATACATTAAAAACCTGCTTGAAAAGAAAGTCTTTGCCTGCTGGTGAAAAGAAATCAAGGAAGGGGCCAGCCTAGCATTCCAAATGGTGGGGGCAGCCACTGAGAAAGGTCTCTCTTGAGTCCTCACCAAGCGAGCTTGTGATGAAGGCAGGACCAAGAGAAAGCATCCTCCTGGTGACCTTAGGGCTCCAGCAGAATCGTATCGGGAGATCATGGGGCCATCTACATGGGGGGGGGATCCCAAATACCTCATAGTATTGATATCTTATAGCAGCAGCGACATGTCCAAATGGTTTTTCTGGCCTCAGAAGCCCCCATAAGCCTCGCTTTCCTGATGGTGGCCGCGAATGATTTACCGGTACGTGCGTTAGTTCTTCACTGCTGCCAGGTTTTCTTTTTAAAGTCATCCCGAAGTGTGCTGGTGTGTTAGAGTGATATTCCAAAGCAAAACAGAAAACATTGATCCTTTTTTATTGCCTTAGCGAGTGATTACTAAGGCAAAAATCCAATATGGTGGCAGCTCTGCTAGCAAGCCCCACACCCACTCTCACCCAGCCAATCAGCTTTGTGCTTCCCTTCAAGTTTTTCATTGTTCCATAGTCCAAACAAGCAAAAATGCACACCAGCCTCGCAGTTTGTGAAAAAGTACGGGGAAATCTGCAAAGGCTTTTACCCCGTTGTTTTTGCCGATTTGGGACCCCCTCCTTCTGAATAGTGTGGATTGGCGATGGATCCTGTTAAGACAGGTAGGATTCCCAGCGAATTCCATGAGGGGTATTTTCACCGTTTAGACGGGCCCCCAGTCTTTCAAATAGTCAGGACCCAAGCCATTTAAGGCTTTATAGGTCATAACCAGCACATAGCCAGTTCCCTAAGTCATTCCTCATAGGACCTGGTTTCCAGACCCTTGACCATCCTTTGTCCCCTCTCTCTGGACACATTCCAGCTTGTCAATACCTTTCTTGAATAATGGTATACAGTATTCCGGATGAGATCTGACCAAAGCAGAATAGAGCACTACTTCTCCCGATTTGGATGCTTGCATTGGCTTTTTTGGCCACTGCCATCACATTTTGCAAAGCCTGCTCCCGCCCTCCCCCGCTTCTTGTTGTGTGCCTTCAAGTCATTTCCAACTTATGGAGGCCCTAAGGAGAACCTATCACGGGCTTTTCTGAGGGCTGAGTGTGTGACTTGCCCAAGATCACCCTGTGGGTTTTCATAGCCAAAGAGGGATTCAAACCCTGGCCTTCTGGAGCTGTAGGTTCTTCCTGGTCTAAATCCTTTGTGCCAGATCCCTCAGATACCACTGTGATACCACATGACAGATATATTCTCCCAGTGGAGGCGAGTGGTTTCTATGTCATTGAGGCAGCAAATTTACTCCAGATATTAGTCTGAGTTTTGAAGGAGCTAACCAAGGCGCAGAACTGTTATCCCACCCAAATAGATTCAGCACCTCGTATAGCTCATTTAAAGTTCTGACTTTAGCCTTCAAAGAAGAAAAAACAAAGGTGAGACAGAATGGAATTCTTCTGTTACAGGCTGAACAGTTGACTTTTCTAGATATTGTGCAAAATTTAAGGCCTTGAAGCCTGTATACTGAAGATGAAAAAGAAATGGGTTCCTCATTAGAGTAGAAAGTAGGATACCTTTATATTAGGCAGCGTAATATTAAGTCTGCAGGCTTACCAATTAGTTCTGACCCTGAAGATAATCTATCTTAAAACACAAAGAAAATAATCAGAGACAGACAGTGTAGACAAATAACTAGTGTATACTGACCCAAAAGGTGTGTTGCATTAGTACAAAAGGGTTAGTAATATCTGATGGCTGATGCAATCACCCAATGGCAGGCAGCCAATAAACAGTTGCAAGTGATATTCTCAGGTGATTGGTCCCTAAAGTGGCTTCCTATAAATCTCCCTTCCCATTGGAGGGGAGGATTATTCTTGAAATTAGTGAGAACTAGTGAAATCCATCTGTGATTGGACAGGTTGAGGCTAGGAATGATACAAAAGCCAAAGCCTTTGGACAGCAAGGTAACCACATTTTGCTCCTACCAAAGCTGGCCCACCTCTTGGCTGTTGCTGCATGACGCAATAGCTGACAACCCAAACTCTTACAAGTGGTAAGCAATGTCCATTGCTTGATGTATGTCGTATGAAGTGTGCCTAGACTGTATAAAGTCTATGTAAGCTCTCCCCTTAAAGGCAGTGGGGTTACCTTTGCTAAACTTGTTCAAGGAAAATAAGTACTGTATTTGTTATTAAGCTGCAATTTTGGAGCTGGGTATGTTTAGCCTGGGGAAGAGATGGTTAAGAGGTGACATGAGAGCCATGTTTAAATATTTGAAGGGATGTCATACTGAGGATGGAGCAAGCTTGTTTTCTGCTGCTCCAGAGACAAGGACACGGAGCAATAGATTCAAACTACATAAAAAGAGATTCCACTTAAGCATTAGGAAGAACTTTCTGACACCGAGAGCTGTTCAGCAGTGGAATGCGCTGCCTCAGAGTGTGGTGAAGTCTCCTTCTTTGGAAGTTTTTAAGGAGAGGCTGGATGGCCATCTGTCAGGAATGCTTTGATTGTTTATTCCTACATGGCAGGGGGTTGGACTAGATGGCCCTTATGGTCTCTTCCAACTCTATGATTCTATGATTCTAACTCATTCTCCTGGAATAATTTCCTGATAATCCAATACTTAAGAGATACTTAAGGGAGATATGGATGTTGATCTAACTCCCAGATAAGACTGGTCTTTGCAACCTTGGAAGCCTAGGTGACCAAACGACTTATGCTAGCAGAAACTCTCTAAGATCTCAGGGAGAGAGGGGGTTTTTTCTATCACCTGCCACAAGATCTAAGTGGAGATGACAGGAACTGGACATGATATTCCAAGAATTCCCTGCTTGGGGAAAAGTGGCATGTCAGGTTTCTCATGAATTCCCTGATCTGCTAGTTTTCTACATGTGTTCTACATGCATAGTGGAAATTTCTTCTAACTAGCTGTACCCGATGTAACATATGTTGTTGGTGCGTTGAGGGTGAGTTGATGTGTTGAGTTGTCTCCCGCGGCAGCATTGGAGCCACCAATTGACTGGCTGGATGTTGTTGCAGTGTCAGGATGTCAGTAAAGGGTATAAAGAAAAAAAGACTACTTTTCCAAGATGGCACATCGAGCACTTTTAAGTCAATTTTTCTGAGAGGGAAGAGGAAGTGACCCTCTCTAAATAGCTGTACTCTGCCACTTGCCTTTCCCTGCTTCCCACAAACAGTTCCCACCCCAATCAGCTGGACTGTGCATGCTTGCCACCTACAGCATCCAATCCAGTCTTCTGCCCACATGGACTGACCTCCTCAAAATGTCTGCCCACATCGCCATTCCCCCCCCCTTCTTCCCAGGACACTTTGCTTCTCACATCTTCGCGAGTGCAACCACTTACCTATTTCTCATGATGGGGAGCAACCTCCCCAGCGGAGTATCACACACCCCAGACCCTTTTTTCCCCTCGGTGTGTGAGGACAAACAGTTTAGCTCAGGGAAAAAGAAGACGGGGACGATAATATTGGAGGCCGAATGGTGGCCTTTCACCCCCACCCCTCACCTAAGCCTCCTTTCCTTCTCCACTTCCCATTTCATATACCAAAAAGTTCCTTTTCCCCCCACTCACATTCCTGGGGGACACCCTGGCAGCCGCTCCCCCTCAAAACTAACATTTCCAGCACCTGGCAGCAGCATTCCACCCCTTTCCTCTCCCAGTGTGGTGATTGGGCGGCCAATGGAGAGCTGTTTCCTAACCAACCAATCAGCACACTGGGAACGGCAACATACCTAAGAATTTTATATATATATAATATAGATAATCATATTGTAGACTTAGAAGAAGATTTATCGGCTATTTAATCTATGCCCTGTTCAATGCAGAAAATGCGGAGCTAGAAGCTATCTCAATGCATGGCTGTCTAGCCTCTGTTTGCAGACTTCCAATGAAGGCCAGTCCAACACCCGTTTGTCATTATCAGATCTTGCAACGGACCCAAGTGGTAATAAATTTGACCATCTATGGAGTAGACCAAAGGTGGGCTACAGTAGTGGGTTTATGACCAATATTTAACCCTATGATCAGCATCATTACCCAATAGCTGGCCAACAACAAAACCAGAAGTAAATTCCAGTTTCTAGTTTCAGTTATTTTTGGCCTTTTTAATCATATTTTGATCATTTGTGGTGTACTTTTAAAAGGTTTTTGCCACTCTTAATAGCCTCCAAGAGTGGAGCTTGGTAATTGTAGGTAATCCCCATAATTTTTATAGAACTCAGAGGATTAGGAAGGTCTGACGGGAAACTGAGGGCTAATAAAAAGTATCTTGAGATTGGAGTAGCCAGTTCTGAGCTACAGGAACAAATAGCCTGACCTCATATAAAGGCAGTTTCCTATATTTCAAAGTATCCCTCCCCACTGCTTGCACTTTGAAGTGATATTCCCAGTATACTCTCATCAAATATATATATATTGGACCAAATGCTCCTAGCATTCTGGATTCTTCCTGTTCTTGAATTAGGCTTAGAAATGAGTTTGTGAAAGATCCTAATTATTTCATGTTTGAGGGAGTCGTCTTCCCATTAAAGCTGCAAGTGCCACTTACCAGTGGCCCGTGTGATTACAATATTCTGCCTCTCATTTCTGCTTCAGTTTTACTGCTGCTGCTGTTCTTCATCATAAGCCAGGTGCCTCTATTTTCTTTTGTCTCTTCTGCATCCATAGAAGGAATCTGTTAGTTTTACTTTCTTCCACCTTTAGTTTTTCCTTTGAAAAAGACCTGAAACACTTCAAATTCTTTCTCTCCCATTTTTCTGAAGATAGGTGCAAATATTGATAGTTTCATATCAAAAATGAACCAAATAAAACCTTCACCCTTCAGCACTGGCCAGATTCGATTAGATAGAATTGTTCCTGGCATGGAGAGATCAAAATTACAGCTGCCTGTTACATAGCTGCTCAAGATAAGGAGCCTGTCAGAGGGAGAAAATAGGTGACAACTATAATTACACAACACAAACATGGCTGGATTCAGGCCTAGACATTCAAGAACTTCGCACTCACCGCTCCCTAAGCCTGGAGGGGTGAATCTCTTGATTACTTTTCCCCTATGCCGAAATATTTTCATCACAAGTTCTTTCTGTGTCATTTATGAAGAAATTTGCTGCCAGGTTAGGAACTGAAGGCAACACTTTGCAATGGATCTTGTACCAAATGGGTGGTTCCCAGAGAGAGATTGGGAGCAGAGCAAAATCTCTGCAGAAATCCTAGGCCTTGTCTAGATGAGAAGACATAATGCAGATTGGTGCACATTATCGCAAATTCGCAGCAGCATTCATTTGTCTCCACAGTCTTTGGGCAAAATCTATTGCATGCAAAGCTATTCACGTCTGAAGTGCAACCACATCTGTGAATCAAGATGGTGGCTGAGGGTACAGTGCGTTATTATTCTCAGCACATGTTGCTGCTGCACAGTATTTTTTTTTTCCACTTGTAAATCAAAGGTAAGCAAGTACAAGCTTCCACTTATAAAAAGTTCTTTGGTCTGCTCAGTGCAACAAAAAAGCGCACACTTGATAACATGAAATGCGAAATGGTGATTCTGGCCACTTCCTTGCTGGCAAGCCTGCCCCCTGCCCACACATCCAACCAATCTGCTGTCCACTTCCACCCTTGCTGAGAATGTGCAGTGTCCCAAATTGGATGTCTAAATGAGCAATAATGCACATGTCCACACATTATTTTAAAAACTTCGCAAAAATTGGCGGAGGCTTTTCCGCTGCAGTAGATGGCGTTTTTGCCCTCCTCGATTCTCGATCACCGCTTGTTGGGACAAAAGGTGTTCCATTCTAGGAGAAGTATTTTCATCGTCTAGACAACCCCTATTGTTAGTTGAAACTTCTTGTTGCTGTTGTTGCTGTGTTTTCAACAACTCTTGAAAACAACCTTTCCCATAGTTTCTTGGCAAGATTTACTCAGATGTTTGCCATGGCCTTCCTCTGAGATTGTAAGCTTGTGGCCTGCCCAACACCATCCAGTGGGTTTCCATCGTTGAGCAAGGATTTGTACCCAAGGGGTCGTCCAAATGGTAAAAAAAATCCTCAAGGAATGTGAGGAGAATCCTACGTGTCCTAATGGTATCCTATGTGATTTCACCATATTGTGAAGGAGGGGGACAAAAAAGGCCAAAAACTTCACCTGAAAAGCCTCTGTGGCTTTTCCTGAATTTTTTTTTTAAAACAATGACGTTGTGACCTTCGCACCCTGGAAAAGGTCAGCTTTGCTTCAGGGAGACAGGAAAAGCGACCAGTCGTTTCTTGGTTCAAGGCTTACGCCAATTTTATTATGATTTCAGCAATAATAGTGATTTCAGAAGAGAACTGCTGCAGCAGGGTGCCAAAAGGTTCGGAACAGAGAAATGGGGCTAGGGAAGGCCCTTTTATCCTTGTCAGACAGGGAGGACACACCCACTAGTAACTTTCTTACACCAATCAGGGATTGTTCTTCATATCACATATGTCATCCACTTCTGACACCAATCATCATATACTGTATTACCATGTCACCCCATGCCTAATGAGATGGAAACAGTTACGAACAGGCAAATGGGAGGGGCTAGGTCTCCTGTGTACGTGATCTCCCTGCAATCTGTAATGGAGGGCTCACAACGTGGTGCACATTTCTGCTCGTTAGGACAAGTGAGTTGATCTGATTCACTTGTCCATACAAGAGGAAGTGTAAATATGATTAGGTAGACGAGCGCAGGGGTGAGGCTTGCCAAAAAGGCAAGCACCCACTAGTTCCACGTTGGATTTTGGCCTTAGTGGACAAGCACTAAGGCAAGAAAATGGAGTGTTGGGGATTTTTTGCTTTTGCATTCAAGCGAAAAATTGCTCGATCGCACCTTGGATGTTGTTTTATTTAAAAATAATGTAATCAGTGGCAAATTGAGGTAAGTACAAACGTGAGTAAATCACTCATGGCTGCCATGTTAACTAGCAGGCATGTGAAGTTTATGGGGGGGGTGGAACCATTAGGACAGGTTGCAGCTGCTGCGAAATGTCATTGCTACGATGGGCTCCATTTTTTGTGGTCTCATATAGACAAGCCCTCCTGGACTCCTAATCCAACACCACACTGGAGCCAACTACAGTACAGCCATTGGCTCAAGACTGGACAATTGCAGCAGCTCAACAGTAAGTCTGGGAGAGGGCTTTGGTCATTGTAGAGTGTGGAAAGGAATACCAACCTCTGCAACGGCCAAAACAGGACATATGCCAAGCTCAAGCTGAACCTACACCTGTGTAGATCACTAACAGGATGCCAGCCTCAGAATCCCAAAAAGTAACTTTTACAGGCTCCAGCCTAGCTAAGACAAAGGATCCAGTTTCTTTCCTGCCACACTGATTGGAGCATTCTGGTAATTGTAAACCCCAAAAATAATTTCTGCAAGCTCTGCAGCTTCACTTTTTAATCCTGAAGAAATTCTCATCCCGCCTCCAAATGAGCTGGGCTTTTTTTCTTCTTTACTTCCAGAAGAAACTTTTCCTGCAAAGTGCCACATTTTCAGGTGCTTGACGCATAATGGATCTGTTCATTAGAACCAGAGGGTCAGGATGCTGAGCAACAGTACTTGGTTCTGGGACATTTCCCCCTGCCAGGAAATAGCAGGACCAAATTTATTCTTCTGAGCTGAGAGTGCTGTGCCATGAGCCTGCTATTCCCAGCCCAATGCCAGGCGGCAATTATCCATGATTCATATTAACGGCCCTTTTTTATTGGATGTGAGCCACGTTATTGACTGAATCATGGGACACCAAGAAACTGTAATGAAGGCAAATGGTGCACGGGGGTATAGGGAGCTAAATTAAAGAGAAATCTCATAAATGGCAGGAGCGTGCCACTGACTTTCTCTAAGGACATTTTCAGACACGTCTTACCGCGCTAGAAGCTTTTGGGAGAACTTTGGCATTGCCGCGCAGCATAGACCCTATTTCAGATGACACCATCCCTCTGGCGAAATCATCCGTGTGACTTCCATGTAGGATTGGAGGTGGCCGCGCTAGATTTCACCAGATTTTATTCATGAAAGTTGTCCGTGAATAAAATATGGCGCAGCCACCTCCAATCCTACACAGAAGTGACACGGACAATTTCGCCAGCAGGACAGTGTTGTCTGAAATGGAGTCCCTGCTGTGCGGCAGCACCAAAGCTCTCCCAAAAGCTTCTAGCGCAGTAAGACGTTTCTGAAAATGACCTAAGACCAGGCAAGAAAGAGCTGGTCATCTTCATGATCCCTGATGTGTGCCTTGCCACTTGCAGACCCACATAGAACATCTTCTTTTGGCACCATTTGAGTGTTGCATGCAGCTGTGGAAACAATAGAATCCTAGAGTTGGAAGGGACCACAAGGGCCATCTAGTCCAACCCCCTGCCCTGCAGGGATACACAATCAAAACATTCCCGACAGATGGCTATCCAGCCTCTGCTTAAAAACCTCCAAAGAAGGAGACTCCTCCACACTCTGAGGCAGTGTATTCCACCGCCAAACAGACCTTACTGCCATGCCCTCTGAGGAGCAGCTTAGGGAGTTAGGTATGTTTAGCCTGGAGAAGAGAAGGTTGAAGAGGGGACATGATAGCCATGTTTAAATATTTGAAGGGATGTTATATTGTGGATGGAGCAAGCTAGTTTCCTGCTGCTCCAGAGACAAGGACACAGAGCAATGTGTTCAAATTCCAGGAAAAGAGATCCCACCTAAACATTAGGAAGAACTTCCTGATGGTAAGAGCTGTGCAGCAGTGGAATACACTGCTTGGATGGCCAGAGACTGGATGGCCATCCATCAAGGATGCTTCAGCTATTGATTTTAGTCCTTCGTTTGAGAACTTTTAAACAGAGGTTAGGGACAGTTTAGCTCTGAATTTCATACATTGACAGGAGGCTGGCCCATTCTATGTTTTCCTCTCCCCTGCTCTGACCAGCCCTAGGAACTACTGGTATGGTCAAATAAGCCCCTGCTGTATCTACCATGCCTTACCTTGGGTCCAGGCTATTTGAAGGACCATATCTCCCTTTATGAGGTCATCAGAGATCTCAGATCATCTAGAGAGGACCTTCTTTTCTGTCCCACCACCTTCTCAGGTTTGTTTGGTGGGAACAAGGGAAAGGGCCTTTTTGGTGGCTGCTCCCAGACGTTAAAATACCCTCCCTAGCAAGGCCAGGATAACCCTGTCTCAGCTCTCCTTCCATCAGCAGGTGAAAACATTTTTGTGCCATCAGGGATTTATAAACTGACAAGGGTTGGGATTTTAAATGCTGTGCAATTTGGATTTTAAGACTGGTATACAGTTTTTAATATATTTTAATATATTTAATATTTAAAGTTTTTAACTGGATAAATTGTTGAATTTTTCAAATTTTTATATTTACACTTTTATGTAACGCCTTTGTATTGCTTTAAATTCATTGTTAGCCGCCTTGAGTCCTTACATTGGGAGAAAGGTGGGATATAAATAAATAAAATATATAAATAAAATTACTGTTACCTACCCTGGCAGTCCCCATCTTGAAATATTGCATAATTGGCAATATTTAATCATTTGGCTTGATGTGGCCTTCCACATGGTTAACAGGTAAACCAGGAACCCCCAGATACCGAGGCTGGAGTCACGTATAACCTAGGGAGGGCCCTTTGGAAAATTCCCCAAACAGGCCATAACCAGGTCAGAGGTCTTCTTGAAGAAAACCTGGAAATGAATCTCCACTAATCCACTCAACAATAGCAGTGACCTCAATGGTTGCAAAATGAGTTTTTCCTCTTCCCCTCCCCTCAACAATAGACGTTGCCTGCTCCTATTCAGTTCCAAATGCATCGCCCATTAACGGTCATTAACTCTTCCGGAGAACCCTTTGTTTTAACCTAGGAAACTCTGAGAGACAGTGTATTCCACTCTAAACCCATCCCTTCAGGGGAATTATCAGATATAAATATCACCCTAAAACACCACCAAAGTGTGCACAGCTTCCCTACATCCATCCACTCCACCACACTGCTGTGTGACCATCAGAACACAACTCTGAGTATCTCCTGATGCATGAATCTCTGCTCTTCAGATAGGTACGGTATCACTCCTCATACCCTTACTCTATTCCTCTATCCAAATACTTCCTACTTTCTTTGATAGTTTTGTGTGATTGCTTGAAGCCTGAGTGTAAGCATGAATGCTGTTAAGATTATTCTCCAATAAAAATCATTTTCATTACACATTCTGGCTTGGAGTCTCCTCAGTTACTACATTGTTCTACACCGGCAAGGCTGCCCTGAGTTGTGAGAGCTGTGGGTCTTGGAGGGACATGAGGCAGACAGAAATAACCATGCAGCAGTTTTGGTCTTGAATAGGATACTTTATTAAAGATAGCAGATAGATAGGCAAAAAGGCACTGTATTGTTTAATCAATATAGAAAAAGACAAAAGCAAGAAAAATGCACCCACCCTTCAGAGCTACACGCTGAAAAGAGGGAGTGTGTCTCAAACCCAACCCCTCCCTTATATGGATTATCTCTTACAAGCAGTGTGAGAAGAAACAAAACTCATCGACCGAGCTCGTTAGCAGAGAAAAATGTTCCCAAGCCAATTAGCTGAAGCCAGGTGCTCTTGGACCCAAACATCCTTATCTTATAGGCCGCACTGTCCCTCTCATGCCCAGGAGAAACCTCTCCTTGACCTTCTCACAGGCAAACAAGGCCTAGCGCGTTCTCATGAATCCTGAACCAAACTTTTTGGGACTAGGCCTGCACCCAGGGCCTAGCATGACTGTATACATAGGTCAAAAGATCCTGCTGTTGACCAGCCTCTCACTGCCATTCTGAGCTAATTAACTATTCCCCATATTAAGATTCGGACATTAGAGGGTTCCAACAGACCCGACGTAATTTGGGTAACATTATCTCCCTGAATCCAACTCATGACCTCAACAAGGCAAGGTGAGGCCCTGGGTGGACTATGGTGAATGCGTTGGAGTAGGGAACTGACAGTTCCTTAGACATTCTCCAGAACAAGAACAATAGAGTGATGGATGGCATGTAGCTCCCCAGAGATAACTGGAAGAGAATTTAGAAAAAAAGGTTCCCCAGAGGGAACATGTATACACACACACATAAATGCATTGAATCATAGAGTTGGAAGGAATCACAAGGAGCATCTAGTTGAACAGACCCTCCAACATTTCACAGATGAAAACTGGGACGCCTGGGCCAAGCAACGTCAAAGTGTGTTCATGGTGGCAAAAGTTATTAAGGAGGAAGGACAAACAAGCTAAGAAAGGCTGAAGTGGTTTGCTTTTGCCTGAGCCTACTGGGAAGGGCAAGATTCTGTCCCCTCCCCACACACACACATGAAGTTAAAGTTTGAAATGAATTTGCAGCAATTGAAATAAGCCAAGAACAAAGAGGAGAAGTGGGAGGAAGAGAGAGAAACTGGGACATTTTAAAAGCAGCTGAAAAAGTAGGATGACTGGGGATGAATCAGGACTGGGCTGGCAAATTGGGGCAGTTGGGGTATGGTCTAACCCCGATAGCGCAGGCATCCACAGCTAAACTACACCAGACAGTGGCCATGCAGCCCGTTTAGAAAAATCTCAAAAGAAGAACAGTCCATCATCTTCAGAGGTCGTATATTTCCCTGTCTTACAGCTCTTATTGCCAGGAAGGTCTTCCTAACATACAAGGTCTGTCTATTAAATAACAAGACTGATACAATAACCTATCTTTATTTATATGTATTACAATTCTAATGCTTGTCGCCTTCAATATACTCCCCTTTCACACTCACACACCAATGCAGTCTTCTTTTCCACTGGTCAAAGGCATGGAGCAGATCAGATTCCATCAGCTGTGACAACACATCTGCCATTTTCTTCTTTACTGCATCAATTGACTCAAAACATGTTCCTTTAAGCCCCGATTTCACTTTAGGGAAAAGAAAAAAGTCACATGGTGCCAAATCTGGCAAATATGGAGGATGTTCAAGTGTAGTAATGTGTTTAACATCCCAAAACTGCTTCACAGAAAGTGCCGTGTGAGCAAGCACATTGTCTTGATGAAAAATGAAACCATTTTCCCACAGTTTTGGCCTTTTTTTTCCTGACTCCTTCTCTCAGCTTTGTCAAAACTTCATTATAATAATGCCAGTTCACTGTTCTGCCTTCTGGAACCCATTCTTCCAAAATTACACCCTTGATGTTAAAAAAAAAAAGAGTATGGCTTTGAATGTGGGCTTGCTTTGACATGCTTTTTTCATTCTTGGTGATGATGGTGTTTTCCAGTGCACTGACTGTTGTTTTGTCTCAGGATCATACTGGAAGATCCAGGTTTCACCACAAGTGATAATTTTTTGACAAAGGTTGGGTCTACCTCAAGTTGCTGCAGAATGTCACATTGCTTGACTTTTAAACTTAGCATTTTTCCAGCATACAACAGACAACACAGCTGCTTTAAAGGATGACTGACAATTAACTGAATGGCTGAGAGTGTTGATGTTTGTCATGCAGGTTCAGACATGTTCACAGTCACCACTCAAGCGTTCACAATCAGTTCTCCCTGATTTGTCTGAAAAGGAGAAATACCATCTCGTTATTTAATAAGCAGACCTCATATATCTACACACACACGGACATTTGTTTTAAATATTTACTAGACTTTTTCTCAAAAGTTCTAAATAGCTCACAAATAACAGCATTCCTAGCATCATTTTCAAAAAGTAAAAAAAGCAAGAACATCCAAGTACAGCCACATCCATAAAATAGAGCGGCAAAGCACTATAAAACTCATAGCGGATAACACCTTGGGAGCCATTATAACTGAAATATGTTCAATACACACAATGAACAAATAAGGGTCATTAATAATGGCCAGCTAATAAGGGGTAGGGCATGAAGGCTGCCTGGGTGGAGAAGAGAGCTGGCTGAGATCCTACATTGGGCTTGCGCAGCGTACTGCAACACTCACCAGGTTACACAGTGCTTGCCTTGCACCATCCTTCTGCTCTGAATACTGGCATTGTGCAAAGACAGTGAATCTCCCAATATGCCTGCTAAAGATCCCATAGCGCAATGGGAAAGGCACATGGTTGCTTCAGTAATTTCAGTGAAACCAGTGGCCCATTTTTTAGTGGTACATTGATGAATCATTATGCGCCGTTCTAGAATGCCCAGCTGCATGGCAGAAGTATTTCTTGGATAGTCCTATTTAGAGTGGACCCAATCAATCAATTGTTGAATGATTGATTCATTATAGATAAACCCAACTGATTCAGTGGCTCTGCTCAAGTCAAGAGTAACAATAGGATTTAGGCCCACATGAAATGGTTACACTTGTGGAATTCTGCCTGTGTAATGGTTTACACTTACAGAACTCTGCTTACACAACTGTGAACTGAAATTATACAAAGGCCAAAAAAGTGCAAGCACAAGTGGAAAGGAACTTGGGCGTGCATAAAGCATTTTAACAGCAGGTGAAAAGGTGGGATAGCAGAGAATTAATTGGGACCGTTACGCTAAACGTTCCGGGGTCGTGAAGACCCTTGGAATAATAATAATAATTATTATTATTATTTATATCCCGCCCCACAATCGGGGTGGCTAACAACAATTAAAATATACATCCAGACCCTCAGTCCCACCCCCCTTTAAAATACAATTAAATAATTTAAGAATTAAAACAAACCTTAAAAATACAAAAATAAAAATAAAATAATATATATATATATAAATATAAATAAACAATGGACAGACAATAAACAATGAAATATTGAAATCAAATTGGGGAATTAATATACTTGACTTGGCAATGCAAGAGGGAAATAATGGCAGGATCTTGTGACCAACTATACCAGTACTAAGGAGGAGACATAAGCTAGATAGTACAATAAATTATCTTTATTTGAGAAAAACAATAATAACAACATTCATGCACACATTCAGGCATCAAGCATTCACACAAGACTAGTGAATAAACTGGAAAGCATTGGGATAGAGGAATAGCGAGGGGAATTTCCAGTGGGTGATACAATCCTTCTCTGGGGTAGCTAATACCCCAGAGGGCAGGATCAAAATTCAAAATGACCTGAACAGATTAGAAAGCTGGTCCAAAACTAACACAATGAATTTCAACAAGAAGAAATGTAGGATACTACACTTAGGCAGAAAAAAATGAAATGCACAGATATAGGATGGGTCATATCTGGCTTGATAGCAGTGCATGCAAAAGGAATCTAGGAGTCTTAATGGACCACAAACTGAACATGAGTCAGCAGTGTGACACAGCAGCTAAAAAACCAAATGCAATTCTAGGCAGCATCAATAGGAGTATAGTGTCTAGATCCTTCCTTGGAGGTCTTTAAACAGAGGCTGGATTGCCATCTGTTGGGGATGCTTTGATCAAGATTTCCTGTGTGGCAGGGAGTTGGACTGGATGGCCCTCGTGGTCTCTTCCAACTCTACAATTCTATGATTCTATGATTCTAAGGGAAGTAACAGTGCCACTTTATTCTGCTTTGGTTAGACCTCACCTGGAATACTGTGTCCAGCTCTGGGCACCAAGAACGATATTGAGAAGCTGAAATGTGTCCAGAGGAGGGTGTGTCCAGTTTCCTGCCAGGGAGAAGAAGGAAGCAACTTCTGAACAGCCATTCTGACTGGGGAGATTGAATTTTTTAAAAAAAACTGTTGGGAGAGGCTGCTTGTTGCTGAGGGGCTTGAACTTCTGACCTTCCCCTTTTACCCTCAAGAGCCTTCCTGTGAGTCACACCTGTGAGTCACACCTGTGAGTCATTAGGGGGTGGAGCTGGGAGCCTAGCTCTATATAAGTCCTTGCAGAGGCTTTCCAGGCCAGTTTCCTGCCAGAGAGAAGGAGAGCAGCTTCTGGACAGCAAGTTTCCTGCCAGTTTCCTGCCAGGGAGAAGAAGGAAGCAACTTCTGGACAGCCATTCTGACTGGGGAGATTGAATTTTTTTAAAAAACTGTTGGGAGAGGCTGCTTGTTGCTGAGGGGCTTGAACTTCTGAACTTCCCCTTTTACCCTCAAGAGCCAGAGGCGCGCGCCTAACGGCTGCTTGTTGCTGAATTTCAGTAACCAAACAAAAATACAGCAGACCTAAAAGTACAGCTTAGCATTCTCAGCGTTAACTAACAGTTCTTAGATTACCTAAAAGCTCTCATCATGGACACTGAGGGGACTGCAGCAGTCACTTGCAACACATGTGCGATGTTTGTATTCTTGTCTACAGACGTGGAGAACTTCACATGCACCAAATGCAAGCTGGTAGCCCTCTTGGAGGAGAAAGTACAGCAGCTGGAGACACGGGTAGCTACACTTCAACAGATTCGGGAGCAAGAGGTTTTCCTGGACAGAACAGAACAAACAGTCTTGGATGGGGACCGCACAGAGGAAGTGGCTGTGGAGGAGAGGGTCACTTCACGGACACAGGAAGTAGACAGCTGGAGGAATGTCACACACAGAACAAGAAAATCCAGGGATTCTTCCAGCAGCTTGCAGCTACAGAATCGATTCGAAGCCCTTTCCCTTATCAAGGACAACGAGGAAGAACAGCATGGACAGACTTCAGGGGTAGAGCAGGGGACCTTGAGAGGACCACCGCAAGGAACAGCAGCTGCGAAGCCTCAGCGGAGGCGTGTGGTGGTGGTGGGGGACTCCTTGCTGAGGGGTACAGAAGCAGTGGTATGTGGGCCTGACAAGATGACTCGGGAGGTGTGTTGTCTCCCTGGGGCAAAGATCTGTGATGTGACCGAGAGGCTGACAAGACTCGTCAAGCCTACAGATCATAACCCCTTCCTTTTGGTCCATGTGGGAACCAATGATACTGCAAGGCACAGCTTTCCCAAGATCAGAAGAGATTATGAGGCCCTGGGGAGGAAGCTGAAAGAAATGAACGCACAGGTGGTCATCTCGTCTCTTCTGCCAGTTGAAGGGCATGGTCCAAGAAGGGAGAGGAAAATAGCCGACGTAAACAACTGGCTCCGTAGATGGTGTCGCCGGGAACAAATTGGATTCTTGGATCATGGACTGCGCTTCCATGCGGGGGGACTTCTGGCAAGAGATGGGGTGCATCTTACAACAGTTGGAAGAAACATTTTTGCCAACAGTCTCAAGAATTTGATCAGGAGGGCTTTAAACTGAGTCATATGGGGGAGGGAGACAGTATTCTGGAAGGCAAAAGGGCTGGAGAAAATAGTCAAACTGTCATAGAGGGAACAAGGCGAACAGCGCAAGGACCCAACAGTGGGAGGCAAAAAAATTTGCACAGGGAGCAAGTAAAGGGAACACTTGGTCTCAGATGTCTCTACACTAATGCACAGAGCATGGGAAATAAGCAAGATGAACTAGAACTCCTTGCACTACAAAACAAATATGATATAATAGGCGTTACTGAAACCTGGTGGGACGAGTCTCATGATTGGAATGTAGGAATAGAGGGGTATAACCTTTATAGGAGAAACAGGCCAAACAGGAAAGGAGGAGGAATAGCATTATATGTCAGGGATATTTACACCAGTGAAGTGATCCATGACATCAATACTGGAAGCCAGGTGGAGAGCATCTGGATAAAAATTAAAGGGGAGGGAAACAACAGGGATGTTATTGTGGGACTCTACTACAGACCCCCAAATCAGACGGAGGAATTGGAAGTTGCCTTTCTAGAACAGATGAACATACATGCAGAAAGGAGAGATGTAGTAGTGATGGGTGACTTCAACTATCCTGATATTTGCTGGCAATCTAACTCAGCCAAAACTACAAGGTCTAGCAAATTCCTCACATGCCTGGAAGACAATTTCATGGTCCAAAAGGTGGAAGAGGCAACAAGGGGGTCAGCTATTTTAGATCTGATCCTAACCAACAGAGACGACCTTGTTAATGGGGTGCAAGTGGTGGGATCCTTAGGTGAGAGTGATCATGTTCTCCTGGAGTTTGTTATACAATGGAAAGGAGAAGCCAGGCATAGTCAGACACGCATTCTTGACTTTAGGAGAGCTGATTTCAATAAACTCAGGGAAATACTGGGGATGATCCCATGGTCAAGAATACTAAAAGAGAAGGGACCTCAAGACGGATGGGACTTTCTCAAAAGGGAGATACTGAAGGCACAATTTCAAACAGTACCATTGAGGAAGAAAAATGGGAGGTGTCTCAAGAAACCAGGATGGATGACTAAAGACCTTTCAATGGAGCTAAGTTTTAAACGGAACATGTATAGGAAATGGAAAGGGGGGGAAATCACCAAAGAAGAATTCAAACAGATAGCGAACACGTGTAGGAGTAAAGTCAGAAAAGCTAAAGCGCAGAATGAGCTCAGGCTTGCTAGGGAGGTTAAGAACAATAAAAAGGGTTTTTTTGGGTATGTCCGCAGCAAAAAGAGGAAGAAGGAAATGATAGGGCCGCTACGTGGAGAAGATGGCAAAATGCTAACAGGGGACAGAGAAAAGGCAGAATTACTCAACACCTTCTTTGCCTCAGTGTTTTCAGAAAAGGAAAAGGAGGACCAACCTGAGGAGAATGGAACAGAGGACACAATAGGGGAAATCCAGCTCAAAATAAGTAAAGAGGTAGTACAGGAATACCTTCTTAATCTAAATGAATTTAAATCTCCAGGACCAGATGAACTACATCCAAGAGTATTAAAAGAGCTGGCAAATATAATCTCAGAGCCATTGGCAATAATATTTGAGAACTCCTGGAGAACAGGAGAAGTCCCAGCAGACTGGAGGAGGGCAAACGTTGTTCCCATCTTCAAAAAGGGGAAAAAAGAGGATCCCAACAACTATCGTCCAGTTAGTCTGACATCAATACCAGGGAAGATTCTAGAACAGATCATTAAACAGAGAGTCTGTGAACATTTAGAAGGCAATGCCATAATCACAAAAAGTCAGCATGGGTTTCAGAGAAACAAGTCATGCCAGACTAATCTGATCTCTTTTTTTGATAAAGTTACCAGCTTGGTAGATGAAGGGAATGCTGTGGACATTGCATACCTTGATTTCAGTAAGGCCTTTGACAAGGTTCCCCATGACATTCTTGCAAACAAGCTTGTAGAATGTGGGCTAGACAAGTTAACTGTTCAATGGATTTGTAATTGGTTGACCGGCCGAACCCAAAGGGTGCTCAGCAGTGGCTCCTCTTCGTCTTGGAAAGATGTGACCAGTGGGGTGCCACAGGGTTCTGTCCTGGGCCCAGTGCTATTCAACATCTTTATCAATGACTTAGATGAGGGAATTAGGGGCATACTTATCAAATTTGCAGATGACACCAAATTGGGAGGAGTAGCTAATACCCTAGAGGACAGGATCAAAATTCAGAATGACCTGGATAGACTGGAGAGCTGGGCCAAAGCTAACAAAATGAAATTCAATACGGAGAAATGTAAAGTACTGCATTTAGGGCGGAAAAATGAAATGCATAAATATAGGATGGGAGAGACCTGGCTGAATGAGACTACGTGCGAAAGGGATCTAGGAGTCCTAGTAGACCACAAGTTGAACATGAGCCAACAGTGTGATGCGGCAGCTAAAAAGGCCAATGCAATTTTGGGCTGTATCAATAGAAGTATAGTGTCTAGATCAAGGGAAGTAATAGTGCCACTCTATTCTGCCTTGGTCAGACCTCACTTAGAATACTGTGTCCAGTTCTGGGCACCACAATTCAGAAAGGATATTGACAAATTGGAGCGTGTCCAGAGAAGGGCAACTAAAATGGTGAAAGGTCTGGAAACAATGCCTTATGAGGAGAGACTTAGGGAGCTGGGTATGTTTAGCCTGGAAAAAAGACGGTTTAGAGGCGATATGATAGCCCTGTTTAAGTATTTGAAGGGATGTCACGCTGAGGATGGAGCAGGCTTGTTTTCTGCTGCTCCAGAGACTGGAACACGGAGCAATGGGTGCAAGCTCCAGGAACAGAGATTCCACCTCAACATTAGGAGGAACTTTTTGACAGTAAGAGCTGTTCGGCAGTGGAACGCACTCCCTCGGAGCGTGGTGGGGTCTCCTTCCTTGGAGGTCTTTAAACAGAGGCTGGATGGCCATCTGTCGGGGATGCTTTGATTGTGATTTCCTGCGTGGCAGGGGGGTTGGACTGGATGGCCCTCGTGGTCTCTTCCAACTCTGCAATTCTATGATTCTATGATTCTATGATTCTATGAGGGTGACCAAAATGGTGGGAGGTCAGGAAGCCATTATGCCCTCTGAGGAGTGGCTTAGGAAGCTGGGCATGTTTAGCCTGGAGAAGAGAAGGCTGAAAAGGGACAAGATAAATATTTGAAGGGATGTCATACTGAGGATGGAGCAAGCTTGTTTTCTGCTGCTCCCAGAGACTAGGACATGTAGCAATGGACTCAGACTGTAGGAAATGAGATTCCACCTAAGCATTAGGAAGAACTTCCTGATGGTATGAGCTGTTCAGAAGTGGATGTACTGCCTCAGAGTGCAGTGGAGTCTCCTTCTTTGGAGGTTTTTAAACAGAGGCTGGATGGCCATCTGTTGGGAATGCTTTGATTGTGTATTCCTGCAGGGCAGAGGGTTGGACTAGATGGCCCTTGTGTTTCTATGAATCTCTATTTCTCTGATTCTATGACTCAATCAAGGAAGCCATGCCTGCTCTGATTTTGCAAGACACACACTGGAGGATCTACAAATGCCTAGAGAGAACATATTGATCAACTCCACAAATAACCAAATCCATGAATGCTTAACTCACAGGTGTGGAGAGACAACTGTATATCAGCTGCTGGGGAGCATGAGATGGTGGTAAGATTTGCCCTGATGTCCTGTGGATGAGTTGCCCATAAGTGACTGGCTGGCCACTGTATGAACAGAATATTGATTGCCCTGTTGCCTGGTTGCATATCAGAGCTGTTCTTATGTTCTTAAATATGCCTTGAAGAATAAAATGAGTCCAAGAGCCATCTCCAAGTCAGAAAGTGGCCAAGAGTTGTATTACCCGTCCTATGATTTGCTGAGACAATAAAGGATATTAAAAGGACAAGGACCTGTTCAGTTATGCATGGCTTTAAGATTCCGCAACAAAGAAAATGCTCCGATTAATTAAATGTTTCAATGTGGGCTAGAAATATATTTAAGATAAGAGGATTAAAGCAAGGGATATATGATACTATTCAACAGATAGGAGAGAAAGGGAACATTCTTCATTGTATTATATCTTCAGAACAATACAGCACTGATGGCTTATACCCAATGGAACAAAAGTAGGAACAGCTCATTGATTCTAGCCTTCCAATATCACTGTGGGCAGGGAGTGACTCAGAGCCTGCCCTGCAGTGTTCAAGGTTCATTGCAGGCCACTGATGGGAAATGTAGAGGGCAAGAAGCAACCAGAAAATCAGATTTTCTACCTAGCTCATCTCTTGCAGGAATTTAATGCAGAAGTTAAACTGCAAAATGATGCAGCTACTTTAGGGCTCATCTACACGGGCCAGAATACTCTACTTTCCAGCCATAGTATTCTAGCCACGAGCTCACCTGACTTGTTACCCAAATTTTGTGGGGTTCATAAGGATCCCACTAGTGTCCAAATCTTAATATGGGAATATTTAATTCGAGAGGCCAGATAATGGCATGATCTTTTGACCTATGTATATTGGTAATCACTGAGAAGACTCCAAGCCAGAATGTAGAATTATATGGCTTTTATTGTAAATTATCTTGACAGCATTCCTACTTATACTCAGACTTAAAGCAATCACACAAGGCTATCACTGAAAGCAGGAAGTATTTGGATAGAGGAATAGAGTGAGGGTATTGTGGGTTATACTATACCAATCCTGGAGGGTTGAGATTGTGAAGTAAACTGGCAGAGAGGGTGGTAATTGGCAGAGAGGGTGGTAATACAGACTGAGATGGAGTCAGAAAGAAGAGGGTCTGTGTACACTTTGGTGGAGTTTTAGGGTGATATTTATATTTGATAATTCCCCTAAAGGGATGAGATTTGGAGTAAAATACAATGTCTCTTGGAGTTTCCCAGGACTGGACAAAGGGTTCTCCGGATGTGTTAATGATCATTAATGGGCAACACATCTGGAACTGAATGGGTGCAGGCAACCTCTATTGCCTTGCCCTTTTTATCATTACTTCCATCCCACTTTCTCAGCTGCTTTTTAAAATTCCCTGTTTGCTTCCTCCCACTTTCTCCCTTCATTCTTGGCTTACTTCAATTGCTGCAAACTGAGTTTAAAGAACAAAAGTCCAGGTCGCCCCTCACCATATCCACAGCAGACACATTCCCGGACTTACTGTGGGGGTTGTCTACACTGCAAAAACACTCCTCATAGAATTTGAGGAGAATATGATTTGTCTTAATGGGATCCTGCATCAATCCGCCGTATTCAGAAGGAGGGGGGCCAAAAATGCCAAAAACTACATGCCATATATTTTTAAAAGCTCATTGGGAAATGTGCATTCCCACTCATTGGGACAACCGATTCACTTTGGTGCACATTCCCAATAAGAGCAGAAGTGGAAAGCTGGTTGGTCAGACATGCACAAGGGATGGAGCTTGCTAACAAGGCAAGCACCCAAAACTGTCATCTTGGAGTTTTGCCATAGCGATCATGCACTCAGGTGATGAAACAGTCTTTTTTTCTATTTACAGTAGGACCCCTGTATCCACTGATTCGCCAACCACTGGTTCAATTATCTGCGTTAGACGACAGCAGGGGGTGGATGGGGTAGGGAGAGGAGGAAGCTTCTGGATGGCTCCGGTGGCGGCAGCAGCACCGGGGGGGGTGCGAAGGGAGGGGAGGAGAGTTCTCGCCTCCTTCTCCCTTTGCCCCCTGGCATGGCTCCAGTGGCAGCAATGGCAACGGGGGGTGTTCGCTATTATCTGTGGAATTCATTTTCTGTGGGGGGTTCTAGAACCAATCCCCCACGGATACAGGGGTCCTACTGTATTATCGCACTTCCACATCTTGGACAGGCTTTTTTAAAAATTACTATTAGGCAGCAGCAACTCGAAGTAAAAAAAATGTGAGTAATTCACTCGTGCCTGCTATCTTGAATCGCAGGCATGCCCATTTGAACAATAAATGAGGATAGGTTCGCATGTCTGCATTCTTGCAAAAAAATCATTGGGACAAATTAAAGCTGCTGAGAACTGGCATTAGTATATATTAATCCACACTTTATAGCCTTGTATAGACAAGCCCATGGATACATGACACCATGGATAATAGGAAACCCTATTGAAATGAATGACTTCTTACTCAACTTCCAGCAAAAGCATACCATAGAATTGTGCTGGAGGACCTAAAAAATGCCTGTAGAGGATATGTTTTTTTCAGACATGGATAAGTGAAACTGTGGGTACTGGTCTTGTGGATATGGGGATCGACCTGCAGTTTGCACTCATGTGGGGGAAGAGGAGAGGAGGGGTGGAATCTTATCCTTCCCAGGAGGCTCAGGCAAAAGCAAACCCTTACAGACTCTCCCAGCTTGTGTGCTTTTCCTTAGGTAGCACAGTGGTTAAATGCTGGTATTGCAGCCACAACATTGCAAGTTCCATCCTAGAGGCCTCCAAGGTTGACTCAGCCTTCCATCCTTCCATAGGTCGGTAAAATGAGTACCCGGCTTGTGGGGGCAATTAGCTAACATGTTGTAAACCACTTAGGGAGTGCTTTGGCACTGACCAACAGTATAGAAATAGAAGTGCTATTGCTATTGCTATTCCTTAGCAATAACTTTTGCCATCTTAGAACTTTATCAGATGCAGCAAACATCGTACAATTACAACGTCACGGTAGCGCAAATGAGTACCGCTATCGCATGACATTGTCATGTTTGCGTGATCAAACTGTGCTCCTGCTGTGAATAAAGCATCACTTTTAATTGACAGGACAAGCTGTCAATAGCTCTCAATATTACTTTTTTCACAGTATTGAAGAGTGTGCGAAAGCATGTCCTGCTGTAATCGTGCGATTATGGTACAAATGAGCGGTCCTCTTCCCCCACCTTTCCCCTTCCCGGAGAGAAAACCTCCAGGTAAGAATGTGAAAACTATCCACAGGATGCTCTTTTTATGAACTGTCCCTGTTCATTTGCACGTTTTTAGATTTGTTTAAGTGTTTGTGTGTTTGTTTACTTTGCAAATTAGGGTGTGTGTGTGTGTTTTTAAGCACTCTTGTGTCTTCTTCTGAGAACCACCAAAATCTTGCCCATGTGAAATCACGGAAGTAAAGTCCTGTTCCTAAAGTGCTAGTGGTGGTCATGCGATAATTCTGTGGCGGTTCTTTCATGCGATTACAGCGACATGTGATAATAAGTGTAATACTGCCACTATGTTTCCACTTTCCTCATTCCTGGAATTACAGCGTTTTTAGACACTAGTCTGATAAAGTCCTTGATCATAGTCTGACGTTACTTGGCCATACATATCTCATTTTTCATCTGTGACATGTTGGACAGTTTGGGGGGCACCTTGGAGCACCTTGAAGGCTCGCTTATTTCAGCATAAGCTTTTGCAACCTACACTGTGTGAAGGAACAGTGCTTTATATTGACCTATATAAGGTTGATAGAGCTTTATACTGTTTTGTATTGCAATATATGAGGTTAATGATGAGTGGCTAAGCTTCATTTCTTCAGCACTAGAGGAGAATGGTAGAAAATGGAACACAAAAGAAAGGCTGGGGGATATAAGTGAGCGAGGCCTAGGCATTTGGGAGAGGGAATGTGAGAGCTGTCAAAAAGTGGAAGGGGAAACCCAGCTGGAATTAAAATTAATGTTGAAGCAGAAAGGAAGAAGGGAAAGCGCCGAGAAGAGAGAAAGAGAGAAAAAAGGCCAACAAGAAACAACCAAAGTAAGGAGAGAGAAGCCGAAAAATAGACAGAATGTAAGGCTTGATCTGTGGGAGAACAGTTCTGACAAAAATTCTTGGGTATTGTCTAGTCAATGAAAAAACTCCTCATGGAATACGAGGGGAATACCTTTTGTCTGATGAGATCCCATGGGGATTCACCATATTCAAAAGGAGGGGGGCCAAAAACTCCATGTACTCCGCGATAACAGACTTCACTGTTTCTCGTGAATGTTTTTTTTTAAAAAAAAATACGCAGAAATGCACGTTTCCGCCCATTTGAACAACCAATTTTGAATTGGGGCACATTTCAGAAGTTGAATCATGATTGGTTGGACGTGGGGGGGGGGGGCTTGCCGGTGATGAAGTGGCGGAGCTGCCATTGTTGATTTTCAGAGAAGTGAAAGTGCATGATTTTTGAGTGGTAATGCAAAAAAATATTTTTTTTTTAAAGCAGAAGATTGCTCTTCTGTGTCTCTGATTCAATAAGGACGGGGAAGGGAAACGGAGGGAGCTTTGGGGGAATAGTAACACATGTAATTCACTAGTGGTCACCATTCTTACTTGCAGGCATGCTTCATGTGAACTTCAAACACAGATAGCTTCGCATACCAGTGATCTTGCAAATGTATCATGGAGACATATGAACGTTGCTGTGATGGAGTTAATGCACTATTTTCTGCAATTAATTCTCCCATCTAGCTGAGCCCTTGGTTTCCTCCTGTAGTGGGGAGAAAATTATGCCAATCATTCATCCTTGCATGCCAGGAGAAGATAGGAAAAAATTTACATTGCTACCACTGTCCAAATATGCTCAGTATCAATCACATGGATTTACAGTGTAAAGCACAGCTTTGCTTGGAAAAGCAAATACAGTTGTCCCTTCATATTCGCTGGGGTTTGGTTCCAGGACCCCCCATGGATACCAAAATCCGTGAATACTCAAGTCCCCTTATATGCAATGGCATAGCAAAATGGTGTCCCTTATATAAGATGGCAAAATCAAGGTTTGCTTTCTGGATTATTTTTTTTAAAGAATATTTTCAAGCTGTGAATACTTACATTCGTGGATACCAAATCCGTGGATATGGAGGGACAACTGTACAGGTATACCTCAGTTAACAAAGCCTCTGACAAAGAAGCTACTTTTTACAAGGACTGTTAATGCTTCCTCAGGCTGGTGAAAGAAAAAGTCATGCCTAAATACATTTTGGAAGAAGCTTTCAAGTGATCTATAGAAGGTTCAAAATGTTTTGGTTTACTTCTGAAAGGCTTACGTGACCTGGTTGTTTCATTTCACATGTACATATTGTTCGTTTTGAATAAAATTTTGCTGAAACCCATTGAACTGTTCCTCTTTTTTGTGGACTTATCCCTATGTTTTTTTCCATGTCAGTTCTATCTCTGGTACCAAATTTTCAGTTAAAAAAGTAAAGCCCAGTAGTATATCTGTTTTGTTAAGACAGGTATCGTGTTGCCCGAGCTCTAAAATCTTCTCTTCTTCCTTCTCTCAGTCCCGCCACCTTCCCAGTGTTTCGTGGGTACCCACGTTTCGTGGGTACAAAGAGGGCCTTCTCAGTGGTAGTTCCTAGACTTTGAAACTCCCTCCTTAGCAGTAGTGTCACTAGGGAGCATGGTGGGGTGCAGACGGCACCAGGTGACACCATCAGAGCAAGTGACAACAAAATGACTGTCTATGGGGTTGTCTATATGGTGAAAATAATCCAAATGGAATTCAAACGGAAGGCGATCTATCTAAACAGACATCTGCATCAATATGATTCATTCAGAAGGGAGGCTGCCAAATCCACTATAAAGCTGCTAAGGGAAGCCTTTGGAGGTTTCTCAGAGTTTTTAAAAAACCCCGTAGGGGATGCGAATGTGCAATCGTTAGGACAGTTGCATTCACATTGCTACGACAAGGCAGCATACGTGATTGGCCAGATAATCATGGTGGACAGGGCTAGCAAACTGGGAAAGCACCTGCTGACACCATGTTGGATTTTTAAGAATATTTTCAAGCCGTGAATACTTAAATCCGTGGATACCAAATCCGTGGAGGCACTTTTCAGGTATGTGAGAGTTTGGTAAGTCGATAAAACGGCGATCTTTTACTCTCCTTTCTTCTTTTGTTTCTTTTGTAAATAAGAAATATCACATGTGCACACCATGGTAAACTTTTTTTAAAAAAAATTCAATGGAAGCAGATATAAAAGTGCGAGTAATTCACTCATGGCCGCCATCTTGGCTAGGGGCATGCAAAGTTTAAGGGGGCACTATTAATCATTAAGAGAGGCCCCAGCACTGCAAATTGCTACTTCCTTGGAAGAGATTGTATTTTTTTTTCCCTCATATAGACTGGACCTAGAATTTTTTTGTGGAGTGTTTCAGCAGAATTTTTTTAGAATAACAATATCCCTGGCACAGTGTCCAGGCAGCTGAGCTTTTCTTCTTGTTCCTCTCCTGCATGTAGGCTTTCAGTGATCTTCAAAGTCACATGCAGATTGCATAGATTGCTGGGAAAGGTACCGTATATTCCGGCGTATAAGACGACTTTTGAGCACTCAAAAGTGCCCTCCAAAATTGACAGTCGTCTTATACGCCGGGTATACTTTGCTTCGCCTGCCTGCCTATCTCCTGCCTCTTCGCAAACTGAGCGAAGAGGCAGGAGATGGGGCAGGGGGGTGAAGCAAAGTGTTTTGAAGTTCATTCGCCCCCCTCCTCTGCCTTCTTCCCCTTTGGGGAGCAACGGAGACAGAGGAGGGGGTGAACGTTGCGGTTTGCCGTGGCTGCCGCTTGATCGCTTCTGCAGCGGCCGAGGCAAACCGCTAGATTTGCCCTTTTCCCCCACCTTGCTTGAAGGTGGAGGAAAAGGGTGAAAATGCCCCGTTTTGCTCCACGACCCGATCCCTCCTTCTGGGCTCCCTTCCGAAGGAAGCCCAGGAGGAGGACGCAGGGCCGTGGAGCCAAACCCCGGGATTCGCCCCCTCCTCCCAGCCACCCGCCCACCCTCCGCCTATCCACCCCCCTTCCCCAAAGGCGCGGAATCGCGGCTTTGGGGAGGGGGGTGGCTGGGAAGCCCCCTCCTCCCAGCCACCCGCCCACCCTCCGCCTATCCACCCCCCTTCCCCAAAGGCGCGGAATCGCGGCTTTGGGGAGGGGGGTGGCTGGGAAGCCCCCTCCTCCCAGCCACCCGCCTACCCTCCGCCCAGCCACCCCCTTCCCCAAAACCTCACTTTGGAGAAGGGGGGTGGCTGCAAAGCCCCTCCGCCCATCCACCCATCCACCCTCTGCCCAGCCACCCCCTTTCCCCAAAGCCTCGCTTTGAAGTGGGGGGGTGGCTGCAAAGCCCCCTCCCCCCAGCCACCCAGCCACCCTCCGCCCAGCCACCCCCTTCCCCAAAGCCGCGCTTTGGAGAGGGGGGGGTGGCTGCGAAGCCCCCTCCGCCCAGCCACCCATTCAACCTCCGCCCAGCCACTCCCCTTCCCCAAAGCCGCGCTTTGGAGAGGGTGGTGGCTGCGAAGCCCCCTCCTTCCACCCCCCCAGCCAGCTGGCCATCCCGCATTCCCCAACCCACCAGGAGACTGAGTAGCCTCCTGTGGGTTGGGGAATCGCGGGAGGAGGGAGCCCAGAAGGAGGGATCGGGGCTGTGGAGTTAAATCCCTAGATTCGCTCCCTCTCCCTTAACGGTGGGGAGAGGGGGCGAATCCCGGGGTTTGGCTCCACGGCCCCGCGTCCTCCCTATGGAGCCAAACGGGGCATGTTCGCCCCTTCTCCCCACCTTCCTTGAAGGTGGGGAGAGGGGGCAAATCTAGGGGTTTGCCGCGGCTGCCCCCACTTCCCCCGCATTGGTCCCCAAGAGCCAAGAGCCAAGACAGAGCCAAGACGGAGCCCCAAGAGCCAAGACGGAGGGAAGGGGGCTGCTGAGGCAAACTGGGCATTTTCGCCCCTTTCCTCCACCTTCGAGTCCAGTTTGACTGGAAGGTTGAAGAGAGGGGCGAATGTTGCCCTGCCAGCTGATCCTGTTCGCTTTCCCAGCTCACGAGGAGATCCTCATGAGTTGGGAAACAAAGAGGATCAGCTGGCAAGGCTCCCCCAGCCAGCCAAATTGGGGGGGTGGTCTTATCTGGCGAATATATACCTAAGCCTAGATTTTTGGCTGGAAATTGGGGGGGGTCTTATACACCCAGTCGTCTTATACGCCGGAATATACGGTAGATTCCAGAGCCTCCTCTTGGCACTTTATAATCCAGCTTGCTTTCAAAATAAATTGCAAGAGGCATTGTTTCAGAAATATTACTCTAGGATGAACTCACCACGGGTCAGTGTAAGAGAGGCGCTCCAAAAAAACGCCCCTCTTACACTGGACACTCTGAAACAACATCTCAGGCTCGGCCAAATTGATCACCAACATTGGTCCGCCCTGGCCTCACATCGGGAGGCATGGAGACGCACTATCCACAATGCTGCAGCCTTATTTGAGAATTCACGCCGAACAAGTCTTGAAGAGAAACGACAACGCAGAAAGAATCACAACCCGGAAACATCACCCAAGGAGACCTTCTGCTGTGCTTTCTGCAACTGGACTTGTTTATCTTGGATTGGCCTTTTTAGAAAGTGCGTGATGAGTCCTTCCTGAATCTTCGTTTGCAAAGAAAAGCCAGAGAGAGAAGGACCAAAATACAGAAATGGAACTTGGGTCTTGAAACTTGGTCCTTTCATTTTCACTCTCTAGATTTATGTCCTCAGTGTTTAGTCCAATGGTCTGGTACGGGAAGAGGTTGACCATAGAGTCATGCTGGAGGACCTCCATATGCCTAGAGAGGCATCCTCCCTAGACATTTTCTAGGTCCTCCAGCATGCTTCTCCAGTATTCTGTGGTGGTTCACTATAATCCGTGGTTTCACTTATAAACGGTAAATCTGAGAATGTACCCCTTGCAGATATGGGGTGAGGTGACCTGCATATATATTTACTTATGCTTTTGTATGTTTTTAATCTGTGTTTTTTGTAATCATTTGTATGCTAAAATCCAACAAGCACCATGCTAGCCAACTGTAAGAGCTGGTGGGAAAAGCATGCATCTCTCTCATATGTACAGTATACACAAATTTAGAGCTAGAGATTGTTGTAATGGCTATCTTGTCTTTAGAAAATTGTAAGCAAAAAAGACTTCTCTCCTTGAAGTAGCTCTGTTCTCCTATAATTGGCTCTCATGAGTAATTTGTTTACCAAAGCAATGAAATCCCAAATCCCTATGAACCACCAGGATTTTAGTAGGGCTTTGTTCAATTGCATAGCCCTCATTACTTCACCCCAAAGGATTAGAAGAAATGTAGTTAAAACATTTGAACCAAAAAAAGTGAAAAACATCTCTAGAAAGACCATGGTAATAGCATTTCATAGAGAAGACACTCCGTTCTATTCTCCTGTACAGGTATTTCCATTAAGCTAGATTGGCCCTTTGCCTGGAACATTGGGGCCAACCTCCAGCATGATTATAGAGACATCCCTTTTAGATGAAAGTGCCTTCTTGCTGAACTTTACGGCATGGCTGATCCCCATAGATGACGGATTTAGAGGTTTTCAGGAGCTGTCAGGAATGGTTAGAGCTTTAAACAGATTCTGTCAACATCTCCTGCAGTCATAGAATCATAGAATCATAGAGTTAGAAGAGACCTCAAGGGCCATCCAGTCCAATCCCCTGCCATGCAGCAATACACAATCAAATCATTCCCGACAGATGGCCATCCAGCCTCTGCTTAAAAACCTCCAAAGAAGGAGACTCCACCACACTCCAAGGCAGTGCATTCCACTTCCAAACAGCTCTTACTGTCAAGAAATTCTTCCTAATGTTTAGATGGAATCTCTTTTCCTGTAGTTTGAACCTATTGCTCCGTGTCCTAATCTCTGGAGCAGCAGAAAACAAGCTTGCCCCATCCTCAATATGACATCCCTTCAAGTATTTAAACATGGCTATCATTTCACCTCATAACTTTCTCTTCTCCAGACTAAACCTACCCAGCTCCCTAAGCCACTCCTCATAGGGCATGGCTTCCAGATCTCCCACCATTTGGTCGCCCTCCTCTGGACATGTTCCACCTTCTCAATATCCTTCCTGAATTGTGGTGCCCAGAACTGGACACAGTATTCCAGGTGAGGTCTGACCAAAGCAGAATACAGTGGCACTATTACTTTCCTTGATCTAGACACTATACTCCTATTAATGCAGCCTAGAATCGCATTGGCTTTTTTAGCTGCCGCATCACACTGCTGACTCATGTTCAGCTTGTGGTCCACTAAGACTCCTAGATCCTTTTCACATGTACTGCCCTCAAGCCATGTGCCACCCATCCTATATCTGTGCACTTCATTTTTACTGCCTAAGTGTAGTATCCTACATTTCTCCCTGTTGAAATTCATTTTGTTAGTTGTGGCCCAGCTTTCTAATCTGTTGAGATCATTTTGGATTCTGATCCTGTCCTCTGGGGTATTAGCTACCCCTCCTAATTAGGTGTCATCTGCAAAATTGATAAGTATACCCTCTATTCCCTCATCCAAGTCATTGATAAAGATGTTGAATAGCATAGGGGGCAGGGCTAGTCAAGGAATGTGTGAGAGTTTAGCAGGACTGGAAGCAAACAGCACACCATCTGGGTGGGTGCATTTTTGCTATGCTGATTGGTTAGACTGTCTCCAAGCTGGCCTCTCCCTGGGATGCTGGGAGCTGCAATTGAAGACAAAAGTGGGATACTGGGGGGGGGGGTGGATCAGAGAGTTCCATGTGTAGCAACATACAAATAGTTTCAGATCGGTTATGAAAAGTGAATGTGTCATGCGTAGGAGGGATCCTTTCACATATAGCACAATGATTACACTTTAATTGCCATGGCTACATGGTCTAGAAACCTAGGATCTGTAGTCTGGTGAGGTGCTAGAGCCCTCTGGCAGAAAGTTCTAAATGCCTCTTCCTGAACAGCAAATCTCAAAATTCCATAGGATGTTTCCATGGCAGTTAAAGTGGAATCATACTGCTATATAATTGTGTCATGTGAAAGGGTCTGGGGACACATTTTTAAACATATTGTACGACCCCATATCTATCAAGATACGTTCCCAGACTGACTATGGATACCAGAAACCATGGATAATAGTGTACCCTATTAAAATGAATGACCTCTGGCCCAATAATACCATAGGGTAATGCTGGAAGACCTAGAAGATGCCTAGAAAAAACACCACTCTAGGCATCTTCTAGGCCATCCAGTACAACTCTATGGTACAGAAGCTGACCATTGAGCCACACTGGAGGACCTAGAAGGTGTCTAGAGAGACCATACATCTTTTGGTAAGTGAATATGCGGTTACCAGTCCTGCAGATACAGGGGTTGTACTGTATTTGTATCCGGTCCTGAATCGCAAGATAGGGCACAGATAAAATCAATTTAGAACAATTTAAGCAACTAAAACCGTCTCAAGGAACACATTCAACAATAGCCAGAATCTTCTTAGTAGTGTACACCTGTGTATTAATTCACTTTCACATATGCTTGTACTTTTTTGGCATCACACAATATATGTATTCAGTTCATGGTTGCATAAGCCAATTGCAACCTTTTCAAATCCTGTTGTTAGTCCTGACTAGAGCAGTGCCATTGAATCAATTGGGTTTCTTTATGTGTCAATTCATAGATTCATAGAGTTGGAAGAGACCACTGGGGCCATCCAAAACAACCCCATTCTGCCCTGCAGGAATACACCATCAAAGCACTCCCGACAGATGGTCATCCAACCTCTGTTTAAAATCCTCCAAAGAAGGAGACTCCACCACACTCCCAGGCAGCGCATTCCACTGCCGAACAGCTCTTACTGTCAGGATGTTCTTCCTAATGTTTAGGTGGAATCTTTATTTTTTTCTGTAGTTTGAATCCATTGCTCCGTGTCCTAGTTTCTGGACCAGCAGAAAACAAGCTTGCTCCACCCTCAGTATGGCATCCCTTCAAATATTTAAACATGGCTATCATGTCCCTTCTCAACCTTCTCTTCTCCAGGCTAAACATGCCCAGCTCCCTAAGCCGCTCCTCACAGGGCATGGGTTCCAGACCTCCCACCATTTTGGTCGCTCTCCTCTGGACACATTCCAGTTTGTCCATATCCTTCTTGAATTGTGCTCAGAGCTGGACAGAGTATTCCAGGTGAGGTCTGACCAAAGCAGAAAAGAGTGGCACTGTTACATCCCTTGATCTAGACACTATGCTCCTATTGATACAAGCTACAATTGCATTGGCTTTTTTAGCTGCTGCATCACACTGCTGACTCATGTCCAGCTTGTGGTCCACTAAGACTTCTAGATCCCTTTCACATGTACTGCCATCAAGCCATTCAACAACTGATTAAATGAGTCTACTCTAGCAGGGACTAGCCAATGGGATTCTGGCCATGCAGTTGTGCATTCTTGGGTGCTATGTCACTCTTGGTTAGTGCCATCAGTGTCCCATTTGATTCACTGGAGTTGTGGAATCAGCCACTTCACATTATTCCCCATTGGACAACCAGCAGGCAGATTGTGCAACTGATGGTGTATCTGTCAATGTGCAAACATACCCCCTCCAACAAATGAAAACTGGGACATGCATAGCCAAGCAACTTTGGTGTGTAGTCACAATGGCCAAAGTTATTGATGAGGAAGCACACACAAACTAGGAGAGGCTGTAGCAGTTTGTTTTTTGCCTCAGTCTACTGGGAAGGGCAAGATTCTATCCTCTCCTCCCCTTGCCCCTGCAATTGATGAAAGGCAAACTACTTTTGCATTTTTAACTCACTTGGCAGCAATGGAAGTAAGCTGAGGACAAAGGGGGGAAATCGGAGGAGGAAAGAGAAACTGGGGTACTTAAAAGCAGCTGAAAAAGTGGGAGAACAGAAGATTAATTAGAACTGTCTCTGCCCAGTTGGGACAGTTGAAAGGCATGACATATTGAGCAGCAAAAAGGGTGCTGTAGCACAACTACTATGTATAACTCCATGACTGCAGATGCACATTACCTAAGCATGATGCAGGATCACAACCTACTACATCAGCTTAATATAAACTTTACTATCTATTACAAGGTAGTGTGCAGCTCTCCAGATTGTTGTTGGACTGCATCTCCTTGCATTCTTCGCCATTGGCTATGCTGGCTGATGGGAGTCACAGTTCAATAACATTTGAAAGGCCCTAGGATTCTCAGCCCTGACCTGCTATAATGTACTGAACAGAAATTATACAGTCTTGGATGCCCCAGCAGTATAAATCCCTGCCTGAAAGATTTCTTTTCCAAGGGTCCCACTGCCACCATTAAAAAAAATGCTGCAGTGAGCTATGTTTCACCTTAAGGCAGACATTTCACTTCAAAACAAAGGTTGGGCCCCCTGAGAATCTGCTTATAAATGAGGTATATGGTGAGCATGGATAAAAGCTAGTTTGAGTCTTGGACTAGGACTCTGGGAGACCAAAGTTCGAATCCCTGAACACCCATGGAAACCACTGGGCGACCTTAGGCAAGTTTTTAAAGAGAGGCTGGATGGCCATCTGTTGGGAATGCTTTGATTGGGTATTCCTGCATGGCAGGGGGTTGGTCTTGGTGGCACTTGTTATCACTTCCAACTCTATGATTCTAAGTCATACACTCTCAGCCTCAGAGGAAGGCAAAGGCAAACTCCCTCTGAACAGATCTTGCCAAGAAATCCCCACGATGGGGTTGCTTTAGGGTTGCCATAAGTTGGAAATTACATGGAAGCACACAACAACAAATATGGGGGGTGTACATTTTGTTTTGTAGGGGAAAAAACTAAATCTCTTAAAGATAAATTTGCAGACCAAGCAGCTAGTGAAACTAATTTTTTTGTGCCTGTAACTTCTGTAGACTGGTTTGAATTAATCAATTAATGTCAACTTTTATTGTTTAAAAACAGCACCTTGAGTTCGAGACCAGGGAAGGTAAAGTAAAGAACAGCAGGAACATGAGTGTAACATTTTCTCACCTGCCCAAAGACTGAGGAAACAGCCAGAGAAGGAGATAAATCCCCACAGTGGCCATTTAAGGAAGCATTTATCAAAATCTATCAGGTTGCCTTGATTCTCTTGAAAATCTTATTTGTTATTCTGCAAGGTTCCCTCCAGGCACATATAATAATTACCAGCCTGTTTGACTCTAAGATTCAAGGAGATTCAAGAAGTAATTTACAAAATAGTGTGAGAAACAACAGCGTGATGTTGGCACTTTGGGGGGAAAGTGCTTTTGTAATTTAATGGCAATTATGGTTTCATCACTACAGTTGCAATGAAATTGGCACCAAAGCAAAACGGGGCCTGAGACTCCAGTTTCAGTTTGCCTTTGAACCCCAGTTCCTGGAGAAGATGAGCAGGCAATTGCTAGGGGCATTTGCTTAGCCACTGTGGTCAGGGCCGGTTTAACCTGTCTGCCAGATCCGCATTGGCGGGGGGGCCTCGGGGGTGAAGGGGGCCCCCTGGTGAGTGTTGCCCTTATCTGATGAAGGAGACAGCCAGGAGACAGCAGCCGGCTCCTCCGCTCCTTTGGAGCCCCTTCCCCCTCCCTCCTCAGGCAGGGCATGGCAATAGCACTGAGCTAGTGCGGGAGATAGAGAAAGGGTTTGCTCTTGGGAAGTTGTAATTTGGAGATAGTCCCTGGCTGCATTGCTGTGAAGGAGGAAAGGCAGAGCAGCTGGTCGTGTGAGTGAGGGACTGTCTTCAGGGGGCCGTGGGGATCTTGGGGGGGGGGCTGCCATGCACAGTGGGGTGGTTATTTTACTTTTTAACTTGTTGCTGGAGTCAAGACAGATGGCTATCCAGCCTCTGTTTAAAAACCTCTAAAGAAGGAGACTCTACCACATTCCCGCCCTCCTCCAAAAAAATGTCTCCAAAACTAAAGAGAAAGTGAAAGAAACAGCAGCCCTCTGTGGCAGAAGCTGGAGGGAGTTTGCTGCTACCGCGGAGACGGTGAGTGTGTGTTTATGAGAGAGACAGGGAATTTGAGGGTTGTCTCGGAAAGGGATCCTTTCTTTCTTTCTTTCTTTCCCTTCCCTTCCCTTCCCTTCCCTTGCCAACTGAGTTCAGCCTGCATTTGTGTGTGTTTGCCTATGTGCCTTCAAGTCATTTCTGGCTAAGGCAAACCTACCATGGGGTTTTCTAGGCAAGGTTTGTTCAAAGGGTGTGTGCCTTTGCCTTCCTTTGAGGCTGAGAGAGTGTGACTTGCCCAAGGTCAGCCAGTGGGGTATTCATGGCTGAGTAAGGATTCAAACCCTGGTCTCCATAGTCATAGTGCAATGCTGAAACTTTTACAACACTCTTAACTCTTTTAACAGAAGAATACTGTATAAAGAATATAAATTAAAATTTGGAGTAATATTACTGGGAACAATGGTTTTATTGTTGTCACTAAAACACCAATATCCAGTAGTGTTATGTGAGAGGCATTGGCCTAGAGCAGTGGATCTTAACCTTTTCTTTACCAGGGACCCCCTTTAAATATCTTTTGTTGCCCCAAGACTTAACTCAAGATTTAAAACCCTAATAATAATAGCTAACAACAACAACAATACAATTACACCATCCATTAAACTTTCCCTCAGAGACACTCTTGCTTCTTCCTGCAAGTTTGTGGCTGGAGTGGATTGAATGGCAATGTGCAGGCCAAGCCAGCCAGACTTTGCCTTGGTTCCTGTCACATGGCTACTCCACTACAGGGAGGAGGTGGGCCAAGCAGTCTTCAAGCCTTTGTGGACCCCCTGTGAGGACATTGCGGACCCCAAGTTAAGAACCACTGGGCTAGAGAATGCTGGAAAAGGAACAATGCAACCAGATCTTGAGAAGGGTGCTGGCAGGGGGATTCTGGGAGGTGTAATCCAAGAGTAACTTTCCCAGGCTCTGAATGCAGCCTAGAATCATAGGGCTGGAAGGGACCCCAACAGCCATCCCATCCGATTGGCTTCTGCCCTGCAGGAACACACAATCCAAGCATTCCTGACAAATGCCCATCCAACCTCTCCTTAAAAACCTCCAAAGAAGGTGAGTGCACCACACTCCCAGGCAGCAGAGTATTCCACTGCCTTACAGCTCTTACTGTCAGGAACTTCTTCCTAATGTTTAGGTAGAATCTCTTTTCCTATAGTTTGAGTCCATTGCTCCGTGTCCTAGTCTCTGGAGCAGCAGAAAACAAGCTTGCTCCTTCCTCAGTATGACACCCCTTCAAATATTTAAACATGGCTATCATGTCCCCTCCTAACTTTCTCTTCTCTGGGCTAAACATGCCCAGCTCCCTAAGCCGTTCCTCATAGGGCATAATGGCTTCCAGACCTCCCAACATCCTTCTCGGTATCTTTCTTGAATTGTTGTGCCCAGAACTGGAAACAATATTCCAGGTGAGGTCTGACCAAAGCAGAATGGAGTGATACTATTACTTCCCTTGATCTAGACACTATTAATGCAGCCTAGAATTGCATTGGCATTTTTTGCTGCTGCATCACACTGCTAACTCATGTTTAGCTTGTAGTCCACTCTTTCTTTTCTTTGAGGAAATCTGCATCATTACATTAATTGCTAATAAACTAAAAATATTATGTTAGTGCCTATAATATAGTTTTTAAACTAAATTATTGGTGTCAAATTATGTAATACAGTAGGCCCCTCTTATCCACTGGGGATTGATTCGGGGGGGGGTGGATTCTGAAAACCATGAATAATAGTGAACACCATTGAAAAAAATGGTACTTCTGGTTTAAAATACCATAGAGTTGCCTTGGAGGGCCTAGAAAACCACTAGGGAGGACACATTTACTAGGAAGACTCTAAGGTAGGTGTGCTGTTCTGTGTCCCATGGATAATGAATCCATGGATACGGGGGCCCTACTGTGATCTGAACATCCTGTACGGTGAATAGGTTAGGTTACATTGACCTGAGATAAACATATGGGGGCCCCAAAATAAAGCACTGCAGGGGGCCCCAAAATTCCTTAAACCGGCCCTGACTGTGGTGGAAACAGAATGCTGGATTATGTAGTGTTTTGGGGCTGATCTATCAAGATTCTTGCTATGCTCTTCTGCCACCTACTGGCAGGAAAGCTAATTACTTCAACTTAGAAACTACAGTACCCCATCTGCTTCCCATAGTTGCTCTCCATCTCTGGTTCTCCATCTCATTTGCATAACTCCACCTCCTCATATGGAGCTTTGAACTGAACTATTGCAGAGTTAACTATTGTAGGGGGAAACTGGAGGCCATCACCTAAGAATCTAGGAGAGCCAGTGTCGTGTTGTGGTTTGAGTGTTGGGCTAGGACTCCAGGAGACAGGGTTCAAATCCAGAGGAGGGTGACCAAAATGGTAAAAGGTCTGGAAACCATGCCCTATGAGGAGAGGCTTGGAGAAGTGGGTTTAGCCTGGAGAAGAGAAGGTTAAACGGTGACATGAGAGCCATGTTTCAATATTTGAAGGGATGTCATACTGAGGAGGGAGCAAGCATGTTTTCTGCTGTTCCAGAGAATACACAAACAAAGCACACCCAACAGATGGCCATCCAGCCTCTGTTAAAGACCTCCAAAGAAGGAGACTCCACCACACTCCCAAGCAGCGCATTCCACTACCGAACAGCTCTTACCGTCAGGAAGTTCTTCCAAATGTTTAGGTGGCATCTCTTTCCTGGAGTTTGAACCCATTGCTCCGTGTCCTAATCTCTGGAACAGCAGAAAACAAGCTTGCTACATCCTCAGTATGACATCCCTTCAAATATTTAGACATGGCTATCATATCACCTCTTAACCTTCTCTTCTCCAGGCTAAACATACCCAGTTCCGTAAGCTGCTCCTCATAGGGCGTAATGGCTTCCAGACCTCCCACCATTTTGGTCCCTTTCCTCTGGACATGTTCCAGCTTCTCAATATCCTTCTTGAGTTGTGGTGCCCAGAGCTGGACACAGTATTCTAGGTAAGGTCTAACCAAAGCAGAATAGAGTGGAACTATGACTTCCCTTGATCTAGACACTATACTCCTATTGATGCAACCTAGAATCACATTGGCTTTTTTAGCTGCTGCATTACACTGCTGACTCATGTTCAGCTTGTGGTCTATTCAGACTCCTAGATCCCTTTCACATGTGCTGTTATCAAGCCAGGTGTCACCCATCCTGTATATCTGCATTTCATTTTTTCCTGGCAAAATATAGTACCTTACATTCTCCCTTTTGAAATTCATTTGGTTAGTTTTGGCCCAGCTGTCCAATCTGTTAAGGTCATTTTGAATGTTGATCCTGTCCTCTGGGGTATTCGCTACCCCTCCTAATTTGGTGTCATCTGCAAATTTGATAAGCATGCCCTCTATTCCCTCATCCAAGTCAGTGATAAAGATATTGGCCAGTACTTATTCCACAACGTCATCTCTATCCCATTGCTGGTTTACATTCCAGGAGTTTCTATAATGCACCTCTCCATTGACAACTAAACCTCATCAGTGGCTTTCAATATCCTTTGTGCAATAAGTCCTTTCCATGGCAATAGCGGTATGACAGAAGTCACATGGCATGAGGGTGTGTGATCCCCTTCCGCCTTGCCATTCCCATGCAGCCAAGCTGGTTTTTTCTTTGTACCTTTCTTTCTTTTCTTTTGCTGTGATTGCATAATTACAGGGAAACAACAAAATAAAAATGATTTTTAATTGTTTCCCTGTAATTATGGAATTGCAGCAAAAAAAATATTTTATTTTTTTTAAAGAAAGGCACACATATGCTGAAGACAGGGTTACAGAGCCGGTGGGGAAGGACAGAAGATTGCCAAAGCAGTACAGTCACAGCACATTCACATGATTGAAGAGACAGTGTGGTTCCCAACATTTTCAAACAGGTACATTTCCGTTTGATGCGCTAACGTGATTACTGCAAGAAAAGAGGCTGGTATGATAAAGTCCATAGTCTAAAAGAGATTGTAGATGAAGGGGTTTCCCATTGCTTTCCTCTGAAATATAGCCTACGACACATGGTATTCCCTGGTGTTCTCCTTTCAAAGTAACTAACCAGGCCTGACCCTGATTAGCTTCTGAGAGCAAATTGGATTTGGTGCCTTCAGGGTGCTTAGGCATTAAGACTGTCATTTCTGGTCAGCCCAGGTCCTGAGGTTTCCTGGAAAAACATGAGGCCTAAGGATGACCCCTGGTTATGTCATTAAGAATGATGCATTAAGTACCAACTACAGTGGCTCACAACTTGTCATTCAACACAGATGCACACACAGCATGAGAGAGAGAGAAAATGAGAGAGTGTATGTTCCTGTTTGAAAATTAAGACTGAGATCTTAGCTAAACTTTCTGTTAAGGTGAAAGAAGAGAATTATTCCTTCCCACTTACTTAGAGAGGCACAATAAGGAATCATAGAATTACAGAGTTGGAAGAGACCACGCGGGCCATCCAGTCCAACCGCCTGCCGTGCAGGAAATCACGATCAAGGCATCCCCGACAGATGGCAATACAGCCTCTGTTTAAAGACCTCCAAAGAAGGAGACCCCACCACGCTCCAAGGGAGTGTGTTCCACTGCCGAACAGCTCTTACTGTCAAAAAGTTCCTCCTAATGTTGAGGTGGAATCTCTGTCCCTGGAGCTTGCATCCATTGCTCCGTGTTCCAGTCTCTGGAGCAGCAGAAAACAAGCTAGCTCCATCCTCAACGTGACACCCCTTCAAATACTTAAACAGGGCTATCATATCGCCTCTTAACCATCTTTTTTCCAGGCTAAACATACCCAGCTCCCTAAGTCTCTCCTCATAAGGCATGGTTTCCAGACCTTTCACCATTTTAGTCGCCCTTCTCTGGACGCGCTCCAATTTGTCAATATCCTTTTTGAATTGTGGTGCCCAGAACTGGAAACAGTATTCTAGGTGAGGTCTGACCAAGGCAGAATAGAGCGGCACTATTACTTCCCTTGATCTGGATCTGGAATACAGTTTGACTCCCACATCCTTGGAGGATACATTCCAAGACCCCCATGGATACCTGAAACAGTGGATAATAGGGAAACCTTTTCTTTTCAATAGGAAGAACACTGGACGTTGACCATAGAATCATATTGGAAGGACCTAGAAATGCTGAGAGAGGACTTTTTTTGGATGTGGATAAGTGAAACCATGGATACCAAATCTGTGGATATGGGTGTTGACCTGTACTTACTCTAGCTGATTTGCTTCTAATCAGAATGCAGCTGCAGTGCAGAGGGTAAGCCTCTAACTACACCGACTCTCTGGGAAGTTTTTGCAAGTTGCAGCAAGTAATCAATTAATCCTGGGGAAATTGTAGCAAGCTGCTCTTTAGTAGCTGAGATGAAGATCTGCACCCAGCCCTTTCCTCGTGCCCGGAGCTGAGCCCCTCCAACTGGAGAATTTGCACCCTTGCCTCTTGCCTGGAGAGCACACATGGAAACTGGAGACTCTGGACCAGGCTCTGAGATCTAACAACCCTCTTAGGTGCACAAGGGAACTCACTGTGTGCATGAAACTCCAAAAAGATGCCATCTCATACTTCCAAAAATACATTTTTTTAAAAAAATTTGGCATCTATATAATACATGTTCATGTACAGTTTAACCAATAAGATCTGTCTGAACATTGAATGATACATGTGAAAGTTCACCTTTCCAACCTCAAAGTCTTTTGCAACAGAAAAACATGCTGGGTCCACCACTGAACCTCAGGATTTTAAAATAAACCCTCCCGTTTAGAGGTCTGTCAGGTGGGAGGTTGATGTGGGGAAAAGAGACAAGGTTTTTCCCTCCCTACTGTTGAATGATGAGCTACTTCTGGTTTGAACAGGAACAGATCGTAGCAATCCCACCAGAAGAGGTGATTAATCTACTCCAGTTTTCAGTCTGAACTTTATAGGCGCTGAGCTCTATGCAAAATTATAGGTTTCTAATCTTGGCTAGTTTTTTTTTTAAAGTTCAGACAATAAACTAGAACAGATTTGACATCCCACTGTCATGAAGTCACCAGCTGCCACTGGGCTTGTGGGTAAGGGTAAATCTGGCTGAGCTTGCTTTTTGCTCCTAAAACTGTCAGGAAAGGGGTCACTTTCCCTAAGTGTCCCACAAAAATGACAGCCAGAAAAGAGAAACAGATGGAGCCAGGTCAAGAATCTCATCTAAACCCAGACTGCAAGAGTTTTCCACCTTGGGTCTTTCTTCCTGTTTTGAGCTGAACTGCCAAAGCTGTTGTAGCCAAAGAAAACTCATAGAGCTGGAAGGGATCCCAAAGGCCATCTAGTCCAACCTCCAGTCAGTGCAGGAAATCCACATCCCTGACTAGGCTTCCAAGATCTCAGGACCTGGAATTTCCTCTCCAGTCCTCAAGTCAAGTGAGCGGAGAGAAGTATACTATCATGAAAAGTACGTGCATATATAAGCATATTCTCCTTTGTTAGACCTGGGTTTTTAAAATCATAGAATCATAGAGTTGGAAGAGACCACAAGGGCCATCCAGTCCAACCCCCTGCTATGCAGGAATACACAAACAACATTATCAACTGATGGCCATTCAGCCTCTGTTTAAAAACCTTCAAAGAAGGAGACTCCACCACACTCCTAGACAGCAGTGGATTCCACTGCCAAACAGGAAGTTCTTCCTCATGTTTAGGTGGAATCTCTTATCCTGTAGTTTGAGTCCATTGCTTTGTCTCCTAGTCTCTGGAGCAGCAGGAAACAGCTTGCTCCATCCTCAGTATGGCATCCCATGTGAGCCATGTCACTCTTAACCCTCTCTTCTCCAGGCTAAACATACCCAGCTCCCTAAACCACTCCTCACAGGGCATGGCTTCCAGACCTCCCGTCATTTTGGTTGCCCTCCTCTGGACATGTTCCAGATTGTCCTGCTTGTCGTCAGGTAATGAACCATCGAAAGGTGGGGTCTTCCTGTGCCATCTTGGTCACCTTCCCTGACTCATATTTTCTGTCAATCCCCACTCGACGATGGAAACCCACTGGGTGACCTTGTGGAAGTCACACTCTCTCAGCCTCAAAGGAACCAACCCCCCTCAGAACACAAACCTTGCCCAGAAAACCCTGTGATAAGTTCACCTTAGGGTCACTATAAGTCAGAAATGACTTGAAGGCACACAGCAACAACAACAGCAACAACAACAACAACAACAACAACACAGTGGCCTCTCTCCTTGTCTACCTGGGCCAAAAGCCAAGATGTCCCATGCATTTTCTGGCTTCATTGAAATTAGAAAGAGCCCCAGAGCCCCAGAGGTGAACTTCAAATGCCAGCAGAAGATTACAAAGTGGTAGCAGGACAGGCACTTGTTGCCTGTGATTGCTGCTGATTAATTTCTCCCAGCAAAGGCAGGCAGGGGATTGGAGGAGAAACTGCCAAGGTTTGGAGAGAAGGTTTTTAAATGGAGTATTCAGCAGCAAAGTGGGAGCAACAACCTTGAGCTTAATGGGTTTAATTAGGTCCTCAGTGTTCCTCTGCTGCTCAGTTCCTCTCACTTATTTCCTAGGCGAGGGGATTACTTGGTTTTCCATTTCCCCTTCCCAAGTTGCCTCTATTTGCGTAGGAATTATTGGTTTTTAATTGCATTTGAGCTATTGGGAGCTAGAAAGCTGGAGGCTGGAGTTGGCTGTTTCAGAAAAAAAGAAAGAGGTTCAACCTGCTTGTGAGCAATTCAGAGATAAATGTGAGGCAAACCTCCACTCTCTTCCCCCCAGCCAGCACATTTCTGGGTTTTTGAATGCAACACCCCAACACTAAGGGTGCATTCACACTATACAATTATAGGGCTACGATTCCACTTTAACTGCCCTGGTTCCATTCTATGCAATCCTGAGATTTGCAGTTTAGGAAGACACATTTAGACTTCTCTGATGGAGAACTCTAGTGCCTCACCAAACTATAAATCCCAGGATTCCATAGGATGCAACCATGGCAGTTAAAGTGGAACCATAGTGCTAGAGCTGTGTAGTGTGAAAGGGCCCTGAAACAAGTGAGGGCCAAGGGATCAGGGTGAGAATCACAGAAGTGAGTCTGCTCCGGGTTTTAGTGTGAACTTTAAAGGCACTGTCTAAGGTCCTGAACCCTATTCCCCAAATAGCTTCAGTACCTTGGATAATGCTTTTAAAATCCAGGCTAAAGCATGCCTGTGTCCCTAAAAGGATTCTCATCAGAGTATTTCAAAGAATCATAGAGTTGGAAGAGACTACAAGGGCCATCCAGTCCAACCCCATTCTGCCATGCAGGAATAAACAATCAAAGCACTCCTGACATATGGCCATCCAGCCTCTCTTTAAAAACCTCCAAAGAAGGATACTCCAACACACTTAGAGGTTTCCTGCTCTGCATCTGCTCATTTCTTGCTCTGTACCTGAAAACTGGGAGCCAGTGTGGTGTAGTGGTTTGATCATTGGATTACGACTCTGGAGACCAGGGTTCGATCCTCACTTGGCCATGGATGGGTGACGTTAGGCCAGTCACACACTCTCAGCTTCAGAGAGAGACAAAGGCAAAACCCGTCTGAACAAATCTCACCAAGAAAACCCCGTGATAGGGTCCATGAGTCAGAAACGACTTGAAGGCACACAACAACAACAGCAACAACAACTACCCTGATAACTAGCATCATCATCCACTTTTGAAACTAAAGGTGAGTCTCTAAGGGTAGGGACTAGCCACAGCATCTTGTCTTTCAAGCCAACAACCAGCAAAAGACCTCATGTGCCACACAGATTTCAAACAGCACATTGGACTTTTTTGAGGTGGGGGGAACATCTTAATTTTTTTTAAAAAAAAACAGTCCTGTTTCTTACAGGTTAAATAATTATTTGGATTTGTTCCAACAGCCTTAAAGCAAAAGTCCAATTTGGTCCAAATGGATGTGGACTTATAGAAGAGAGAAGACTGCTATACTAGGGTGGCCAGAAATGCCTTATTATAAGGGATGTCCCTTATTTGAGAGCTAGAAAGCTTTTCCTTTCATATAAACTGAACAAAATGCCCCCAAATTCTATATATTGCAATGTGGGCCCTTCCTTAAGACAGATATGTGTGTATTATGTAATTTACAAATGAAGACAATAGGCTGAATTTACAGAGAAATAACGGCTGAAATCAATACTTTCATTTGAGATTTAGGTAGAACATGAATTTGTGAATAGCTGCTTTCTGATTGTCATGTCCTGAATTTTAACTGTCTCTCGTTGCAGTTTTGAAAACTAGTGGCAACACTAGTCCTATCTTATCTCAGCAGAGTCACATCAGCACCCCTGACTGATCTAGGGAGAAGAAAAAGGTGAGGCACATGCTTTTCACACAAAGGAAGAGTGGATCTACTCTATTCTGTTAACAGCAGTCTGATACCACTTTCATTTCTCCACACTACACAAATAATCCAGTTTGAAACTGGATTACTTGCCATGGTTCCTTCCTATGGAATCTTGGGATTTGTAGTTTTAAAGATCTTTAGCCTTCTCTGCCCAAGAGTGCTGGTGCCTCACCAAACTACCAATCCCAGGATTCCATAGGAAGAAGCCATGTCAAATAATCCAGTTTCAAACTGGATTATTTGTGTAGTGTAATTTGGCCATGACTTCATGCTACAGAATACTGGGATTTCTCATGAGCTGGGAGACTTAGAATTGTCTGTCAGAGAGCTCTAGTGCTCTCCCCTGAACTGTAGCACTAGAACTGTCTGGCAGAGAATTCTAACTCTCCCCCATGGAACTACAAATCCCAGGATTACATACTATGGATTCCAGACTATCAAACTGCTGTTATTGTGTAGTGCAGATCACACTCCAGGACTCCACTTCAGTAACATCACCAGCAAAAAAAAAAAAGGATCCATGAACATACCAAGACATTTTGCTGCCTGAGGCACAGGACAAGATGGAGCCCCCCCTAGGGTTGCCATTAGTCCCAGAAACCGGGAAAATTCAGGATTGAAGGGACTTAAAATTGTCCCATCCAGATGGGATGTTTGAAGCAGCAGATCCTGGATTCTTCCAGCTTCCTTGCAGCTCTGGCCACAGGGACAGGTAAAAGGTAGCAGGCATGAGTGCAAGAGGAGAGTTCAGAAGGCAAGAAAGGAAAAGAGGTCAGTGGAGAGTTGTGTGTGGTGAGTCTGGCCCCCTAGCCGGTATGTGAAGAGAGGGAGGGACCAAACTGTGGACAACAGGGAAAATCATTTTCCTCTGTTATGACCCTTCCCCATAAATGTCAGCAATAGCAGATTATCTGGGTGCTCTGTTCGCTTCTTCATCTCACTGCTTTTCCCAGGGCTGGTTTAAGGAATTTGGGGGGGCCCTGCAATGCTTTATTTTGAGGGCCCCATATGTTTATCTCAGGTCAATGTAACCTAACTCAACCTAAGCTAATCACAGTACAGGATATTCAGATTATTACTAATAATGTTTTTGCAGGAGGAGGGTTACTATGGGGGCCCCCACAATGATGGGGGCCTCTGCAGATGCTGACACCGCTGATGCCTTAAACTGGCCCTGGCTTTTCCTTTAGATAACCTCTACTTCCAACACAATGCCTCAGCACACATTCAGACTTCATCACACATTCATAGAATGGATCTTGATGCAGGAATCGCTGCTCACAGTAAGCTTGGGTCACTTCACATTCCTGTTCACAGCAATGTCCTTGTATGTCAGCCAATTGTAGTATAAGCGAATATTTGCTGGGGAGAACCTCTCTCTCTCTGGCTTTTCTTCACAAACGAAGATTCAGGAAGGACTCATCCTGCGCTTTCTGCAAGCATGCTGATGACTAAAAAGGCCAATCCGAGATAAACAAGTCTGGTTGCAGAAAGCACAGCAGAAGGTCTCCTTGGGTGATGTTTCCGGGTTGAGATTCTTTCTGCGTTGTCGTTTCTCTTCAAGACTTTTAGTAGTGGGGGGAAAATCAAAGTACCTTGACCAAGTGCAGAGTTCTGAAAAGTACAATTGGTATAAGATACCTTAAACTACTGAAATATACAATAAACCAATGTTAAATGTCAAAATGTGGGGGGCTTGTCTTGTTTTTTGCCAATAATCTAGCCAATTCAGTCCCGTATACTTTTGTCCCGATTTTGTGGGTGAGAATTATGGCAACCCTAGCCCCACACCCTCATCCAGGTGATCCTGGCTTTCCAACAGAAGTGAATAGCTGGACAGTTTATAAGGAATGAGTAGGAAGTGCTACAGCCCCCAAGCATCTGCTATGGAGAGAATCACTTCACTCTGCCTAATGTTAGGGCTGGCCTTCAATCCCACAGTGGCAGATTCCATGTCAGTGGAGCAGTGAATCCACTCCAAGTTTTCATCTGAATTTTCAAGGAGATATCCAAGGTGCTGAATCTATTTGGGGGGCAGCTCCTCAAAAGTTCAGCATCTTGGCTAACCCTATTAAAGTTCAGACTAAAACCCAGAGCAGACTCACTATGCCAACTGACGTGGAAGCTACCAAACCCCATTGAAATCCCAGCTATCAGGGTACACAGAGACATTTGTGATTCCCCGAGCCTGTGTTGATATTAAGAGTGCCTCCCCAGGTAGCTCTACAGAGGCGGAGATCAGCTGTGTTAATATATTTCATTATCTTTATTGAATCCCTGACAAAAGTCATTCTGCCCGCTTTTCTTCCCTTATTGCTTGGTGGCACTTTTGTGACTGCTCTTTATGGCTTTATTAGAATAGACAAATGCCTCAGTAATTAGGCAGGTGAGACTAGCAAAGAATCACAGAGCAGCCTCATGTCCAACCCTCCACTCAATGCAGGAAAACCAGCTATAGTACCCCCAACAAGTAGCTGCATGACCTCTTTTTGAAGACAGAATCATAGAGCTGGAAGAGACCACAAGGGCCATCTAGTCCAACCCTTTCCCCACACACACAAGAAAGAGACCCCGCCACCTCTGTAGGTAATTGGTTCCACTGTCAAACCACTCTTGCTGTCAAGAAGTTCCTTCTAATGTTCAATCAAAATCTTGTCAGGGCTTGTGTGCAAGTCCCTCCTGAGCATGTGTGGAGGGCCAAGCTGTACTATAGTTGTAGGCACATGTGGCCTGCATAAAGCTGATAATAAAGCACTCAGGCACAGCATGTGTCTAAACTACTGGTCTTTACTAGAGCATAGCAGAGTATATACAGGGGTGATCCATGAGGATCCAAGTAAGCATACAAAAATGTGGCAAGAAGATGCTAGAAGGTGGACAAAGCATTCCATTGATATTTATACATAGCATGATGGGTTTTACAATCATACCCACATAAAACTGATTCCCAAGCTCGTAGTTCACGCAATCCTTTCCCATAGGGATATGAGTTATACAGTCAACACTGCAGTTACTCCTACACATCCGGTTCTAGGAATACAATAACAGTCAACACCAGCTGTGCCCATAGGCCATCTCTACTGGCCACAGCTCCTTTTACTGTACTTTAAAATTTCCATACATGAATTTAACAATCCTTGACAAATCTATCTTCTTGTCACTTCAAACATATCCTCTGGGGCAGCAGAGAACAGGCCTGCACCCACCCACCCTGCCACCCTCTCTGTGATAGCCCTTGAGGTATTTAAAAGGTCCAATCATGTCACTCTTTAGTCTTCTCTTCACCAAGATGAAGAAGCCAGCGCCTTCAACCTCTCCTCATATGTTTTGTTCTCCATACCTTTATCATCCTTGTTGCCCTTCTCTAAACCCACTCCAACTTGTCTATATTCTTCCTACAGTGAGGTGCCCAGAACTGAACACGATATTCCAGATGAGGCCTGACTAGTGCAGAACATAGTGGGACTATTACTTCCCTTGTCTTGGAAACTCCACTTCTATTAATGCAGGCTAAAATAGCATTTGCCTTCTTTGCTGCAGCATCACACTGCTGGATCATATTCAACTTCTGATCAACAATAATGCCAAGATCCTTTTCACATGTTCTGCTGCTAAGCCAAGTTTCCCCCATCCTATAAGTGTGCATTGGGTTTTTTGTGGCCTAAACATAGATTTTTGCATTTGTCTCTGTTCAATTTCATTTTATTCGCTTCAGCCCAATTTTCTAGTTCATCAAATTCCTTTTGAATTCTGTTCCTGTTGTCCAGAAACTTGAGTAATGTGGAGTCTTTCATTGCCTTGGAAATTGCAGGAAAGGGGTGTCAGTTCAGTGTTTTGGTGGGGTGGATTTTTATTTCTTTATTTATTTTGGTGGACTTTTCTTTTGGGCCTGACCTAACTTTTTCTCTTAGGCATTTCTTGGACAGAATCTCCCAGATAGTTTCAGGCACTTAAGGACTATAGAAACATAAGAAGTTGCCTTATACTGAATCAGACCCTTGGACCATCTAGACCATCTAGACCATTATTACCAGCACTGACTGGCAGCAGCAGTCAGATCATACTCTTTCCTAGTGTTGCTTGGACACACCAAGAATTGAACTTAGGATCTTCTGCAAAGAAACTTAGGAAACGGGGTCAGGACCTTGGCCCATCTAGCCCAGTACTGGCAACTGTGACTGGCTGCAGCAACATTCCAGGGTTTCAAGGAGGCCTCTTTCCTGACCATTCAATCATACAATCATAGAGTTGGAAGAGACCACAAGGGCCATCTAGTCTAGCCCCCTACCCTGCAGGAATACACAGTCAAAGCATGACCAACAGATGGGCATCCATCCTCTGTTTAAAAACTTCCAAAGAAGGAGATTTCCACCACACTCTGAGGCAGTGTGTTCTACTTCTGAACAGCTCTTACTGTCAGGAAGTTCTTCCTAATGTTTAGGTGGAATCTCTTTTCCTGTAGTTTGAGTCCATTGCTCTGTGTCCTAGTCCCTGGAGCCACAGAAAACAAGCTTGCTCCATCCTCAGCATGACATCCCTTCAAATATTTAAACATGGCTATCATGTCACATCTTAACCTTTCCTTCTCCAGGCTAAACATGCCCAGCTCCCTAAGCCGCTCTTCATAGGGCATAATGGCTTCCAGACCTCCCACCATTTTGGTCACCCTCCTCTGGACATGCTCCAGCTTGTCAACATCCTTCTTGAATTGTGGTGCCCAGAACTGGACACAGTAGTCCAGGTGAGGTCTGATCCTACTAGGAAATGTAGGAGATTCAACCTGGAATCTTCTACAGAGGAATACAGGAAGCTGCTTTATGCCAGAAGAACTGTCGGCCCATCAAAGCCAGTACCGTCAATCAACTCTTGACGGAAACCCAGGGCTCCCCAGGGTTTCAGGCAGCATTCTTTCCTAGCCACCCATGGAGATCCCTGATATTCCTTGATTGCTTCTGCAATCAAACAAGATTGGCTATGTACAGGGTTGTCTGGTGGTGTTTTCACTGCAAACATACTATTTAGGTTCACATTTGACCTGCAGAAGGAATCGTCACCTTGCTGGTTCTCAGGCCCTGGTGCAAAACTCCTTCCTTCAACTCAACAGCCATGTTCTCTGACCAGTGGCAGCTGGTTGGTGGCTGTCATATCAGTGGGGAGAGTAAATCCGTTCCAGGTTTGGGGTGGCTTTAAAGAAACTTTCAAAGGCGCAGAACATATTTTGCAGGTAGCAATGTTAATAATGAGGAGGAGGAGGATTCAAGGCAGCTTACAATAGCTAAAACAAACATAGGGCCCATCTACACGAGGGGGGGAAATCCAAAATATCTCATAGTATTGGCATCTCGCAGCAGCAGTGACATGTCTAAATGATTTTTCTGACCTCAGAAGCCCCCATAAGCCTCGCATTTCTGATGGTGGCTGTAAGTGATTTACTCGCATTAGTTCTTCACCACCGCTGGGTTTTTGGGTTTTTTAAAGTCATCCCAAGGTGCGCTGGCAAGCACCGGCCCTGCTCTCGCTTTGTGCTTCCCTTAGAGTTTTTTATTGTTCAATAGTCTAAAAGAGCAAAAATGCACACCCGCCTCGCAGTTTGTGAAAAAGTACGGGGAATCTGCGAAGGCTTTTACCCCATTGTTTTTGCCGTTTTGCCCCCCCCAGATTGGCTCTGAATCCTGTTTAGACAGGTAGGATTCTCAGCAAATTCCATAAGGGGTATTTTCACCTTTTAGATGGGCCCTATAGTTAAAAATTCACAGCACACAAAAATTCCATAGCAATTAAATAATCACAAAATCAGTTAAAACAAATTAAGATAACAACAGAAACAAATAAAAGCCCAGCACATTACAAAAGGCCTCTTTCTCATAATAATGATTATGATTTACGATTACGATTACGATTATGATTATGATTATGATTATGATTATGATTAAAGGGCTGCTGGAATAAAAAGGATTTTCCCTGCTTTGTTCGGCATCACCGAGAGCACCTTTAATGCCAGGGTTAAAACCTGGAGTGGATTCAATGCCTTGCTGACATGGGACACTCCAGCTTCCACTGGTCTGAACTTTAAAGGAGCAAAGGTGGAAAACCTAGCTTTGAGTTCAACATTTTGCATACCTTCAAAGTTTGGACTAAAAGCTGGAGTGGTTTCACTGCCCCACAGACATAAAAGCAGGGGTGTATCTGTGGGTAACTATGGGGGAGTGGGAATTATAAGGTTGGCCCTCAAAACAAGAATCCTGCCAACCCACAGAAATGTTCCTTCAGACCCCAAATTTTTAGCGTTGCAGAAAATACTGAAAATCATTCACTCCAAGAATCCTCCTATTTGCTGTGCTTTAATTCTCCTGGTGAGCCAGTGTGGTGTTGTGGTTTGAGCGTTGGACTAGGACTCTGGAGACCAGGGTTTGAATCCCCACTCAGCCATGGAAACCCACTGGATGACCTTGGGCGAGTCACACTCTCTCAGCCTCAGAGGAAGGCAAAGGCAAATCCCCTCTGAACCAATCATGCCAAGAACCAATCATTGCCTTAGGGTCACCATAAGTCAGAAACGACTTGAAAGCACACAATAGCAACAGCAGCAATCCCTTGGTCACTTTGCCTGCTTCTTTTCTTTGGATGCCTAGACTCCATATCTAAACCCTCAATGCAGGAGTGTGGCTGGAGTGGAAGGCAAAATAAGGACATTGCACTCCCAAATAAAAATTCTGTGTCTCCCCCATTAAATTTTCCTTCCATTCTTGAATTTTTAGCATCACAGAGAGTGAGACAGGGAAAATCACACATTTGGAGTCTCCTTCTTTGGCCGTGTTTAAACAGAGGCTGGATGGACACCTGTTGGAGGTGCTTTGGCTGTATATTCCTGCAGGTCAGAATGGGGTTGGACTGTATGGCCCTTGGGGTCCCTTCCAACTCTATGATTCGATGACATCTAGAACTCTTCTGTTTGCTGTGTCTGCATTGCAGGGTCACTTGGCCTTCTTGTTTTCTTCAGAGGCCTAAACTGTATTTCTAAATTCTCCACTGAACTTTGTTGTTACTGCAGTACAGTACTACAAATTTGGGAAAGGAAGGACAATTTCATTTGGTGGGGCTGAAATCTTATGCTGTGGGCGGGGGGGGACAATGCCTTCATCCCGCACCCCATAGCTACACCCCTGTGTGGACATTGCCAGACACTGTTACATTTTCCTTCCACACTGATGCAACACCCACATATAGTTAGACAGTCCCTTCGCAACTTATCTGTGGGATTAGTTCCTTCCAATCTGTGTTGTTCTGCAGTAATTAAGATGAACTCCTCATTGCCTCCTAACCAGTGAAGTGCTAGCCGAGTGGTTTCAGGGACAACCATGTTCGGGTTTTATACAGCTAGGATTTATTTTAAAAAGAAAGAGGGAATCAGCATTGATATTAAGGGTACAGGGAGAGAATGTTTTCTCGGTCTGTTTGTCAGCTTTCAATTATGATGAGCCTGTTTTCTGCTCACAGCCCAGCGAATTCTCTCCCTCGCCCCACTGCTCCCTCCTCAAGATGGCCTTGGAATCTCAGCTGAAGAACTGGGCTGTGAAATTGACTAGCCGGGAGAGTGCAATGTGCTGGGCCCGCAGACCGGAGAGTGCCAAATTGGGGGCAGGAGGGCAGAGAAAACCATGTCTTCCAGCAGTAGCTTCCTTTTATAGAACCACAGAATCATAGATTTGGAAGAGACCCCAAGGGCCATCTAGTCCAACTCCCTGCCATGCAAGAATACACAATCAAAGTATTCCTGACAGATGGCCATCCAGCCTCTGTTTAAAAAGCTCCAGATTTCACCACACTCCAAGGGAGCAGTGGGTTCCACTTCCGAACAGCGCTTACTGTCAGGAAGTTCTTCCTAATGTTTAGATGGAGTCTCTTTTCGTGGAGTTTGAACGCATTGCTCTGTGTCCTAGTCTCTGGAGCTGCATAAAACAAGCTTGCTCCATCCTCAGTATGACATCCCTTCAAATATTTAAACACAACTATCATGTCACCTCTTAACCTTCTCTTCCCCAGGCTAAACATACCTGGGTCTCTAAGCCGCTCCTCTTAGGGCATGGCTTCCAAATCTCCCACCATTTTGGTTGCCCTCCTCTGGACACATTCCAGCTTCTTCAAACCTTTTCCCGCTATGGTGCATCAGCCCCATGGTAAATCTTTCCACCAGGCCACACTGCTTCAGATGACAGATTTCAAGGGTTGTTTGAGATGGCAGGAGAGACAGATGGATCTGACTCGGGTGGAGCAATTCATTAGAGCAGAGGAGGGGACCATATGGCCTGCCCCAGAAGTCTTTGGATTGCAACTCCCATCATTCTGCACCACTGGCTATGCTGATGTCAAAACTTGCCCCTGCCAAATCAGGACAGTCAGAGTGTACAATGTTATATTGTGTCTATACAGTAGTCTGGTCAGCAGCGCAGTAGCTTCGTTTTCCACAAACTGCAACTCCCAAGTCATCTTCAAGGGCAGTTCCACACAGAGTGCATACTACAGTCCTCCCTCCACATTCGCGGCTTTCAGTTTCACGGATCCGCATATTCGCGGATTGCCACTTTGGGGAGCGCAGTGGGGGAAAGTGGCAACAGGGCTTCTCAAGCCCCGTTGCCACTTTGGGAAGGGCGGGGGATGGGAGAAAGTGGCAATGGGGCGTCTCAACGGGGCGGATGGGTGGGGGGTGGCCTATTATTATTCACGTTTTTTTCACATCCACGGGGGTCTTCTGCCCCTAACCCTCGCGAATGTGAAGGAACGACTGTACATTTCATTGCCTCGTATAGACAAGCCCTAAATCAACAGATTCAAGACCTCCGCTTTTTTAAAAAAAAATTTTAATACAGGCAGATCCTCGTTCGTATAGATCTAAAAACAGCTGAGTTTGACGTCTCCCTTTTTAAAAAGAAAATGTTTGCTTTACTCAGTGTCTCAGATGTATGACCTTAACATTACTTTCTCTGCAATGTCTGAGACATAAATATTTGCATTCCTTGCTACTTTTCCTTCTTAAAAAAAACTAAATAAGAGAATGTACTCTGGTGGCGCAGTGGTTGAATGCCAGTACTGCAGCCACAACGTTGCAAGTTCAATCCCAAGGGCTCCAAGGTTGACTTAGCCTTCCATCCTTTCGTAGGTCAGTAAAAAAAGAGTAACTGGCTTGTGGGGGAAATTACCATAGCTAACACACATTGGAAACCACTTAATGCGGTGTAGATGTGTAAATTGCTGTTGCTTAAACAATCTGTAAGCCGCCTGAGAGCCTTTGTGGCTAAAGAGCGGGGTATAAATACCTAAATAAATAAATAAATGCCTCCAAAAATGTCCTTTAAAGAGTAAATTTCTAAAGTACAGTAGCTATAAAACATTGGTCTAGTGGTCACCACAATGTCTATTCAAGAAAGAGCTTTCTAAATTAGCAAATTGCTGGAAATGTAATACTACTAATGCTTCCTTAATGCGCATGTGTTGGAATTGTCCCATAGTAGCTACATTTTGGAGGAAGTAATCACAAGCATATTTTTGGTATTGGAAAGTTCCTTGACATTCAAGGATGTGTATGTCCTTTTGAATTATTTACATGTTTTTTGGAAATTAACAAATGGCCAACAGAAGTGGATTTTTCACACCCTTTTGATATTTTGCTACTGGAAAGATAATTTTCCTCCTCCTGTGATTCAACAGATATAAGATCTAACAATGCTTGCAACATTAAAAAGAATGATGTATAGACAAAATGTACAAACGGACTTATATTTGGACATTTGGCCAGCTTTTATAGAAAGTTATGACTACTGTGGTTTCTTTCCTCCTTTTGTGTTTTTATTTTCCTGCTTTTGCTATACTGGAACATTATTGTATGTAACTGAGAAACCTTTTGAACATAATTTTTTAAAAAACATTGATTGGATTATGCTAACAAATGAACTTCATTCCCACTCATTGCATTATTATTGAAACGTGACTGCAATGCTCTTGCTAACCACCAGAAATGAAACTGTTACAATTCATTACAGCAGGCCCTTGGTATCCACTGAGGTTTGGTTCCAAGACCCCCATGGAAATAAAAATCCATGGATGCTTAAGTCTCATTATATACAATTGAATAGTAACATGATGTCCTTTATATAAAATGGCAAAATCAAGGTTTGCTTCTTGGAATTTATTTTTTGGGTAATATTTTCAAGTCATCGATGATGGAATCTGTGGATACCAAATATGTGGATACAGAGCACCAACTGTATGAGGCTATCTGCTCTGCACAGTTACTGTGCTGTTGTTCTTAGTGGGCCACAAACTGAACATGAGTCAGCAGTGTGAGGCAGCAGCTAAAAAAGCCAATGCGATTTTCAGCTGCATTAATAGGAGTATAGTGTCAAGATCGAGGGAAGCGATAGTGCCACTCTATTCTGCTTTGGTCAGACTTCACCTGGAATACTGTTTTGGGCACCACAATTCAGGAAGGATATTGAGAAGCTGGAATGTGTCCAGAGGAGGGTGACCAAAATGGTGAAAGATCTGGAAGCCATGCCCTATGAGAAGCAGCTTAGGGAGCTGGTTATGTTTAGTCTGGAGAAGAGAAGGTTAAGAGGTTATATTAAGAGCTATGCTTAAATATTTGAATGGATGTCATACTAAGGATGGAGCAAACTTGTTTTCTGCTGCTCTGGGAACCAGGACATGGAGCAATGGACTCAAACTACAGAAAAAGAGATTCCACCTAAGCATTAGGAAGAACTTCTGAAGTGGAATGTACTGCCCCAGAGTGCAGTGGAGTCTCCTTCTTTGGGGGTTTTTAAACAGAGGCTGGATGGCCATCTGTCAGAAGTGCTTTGACTGTGTGTTCCTGCATGGCAGGGGGTTTGACTAGATGTCCCTTGTGGTGTCTTCCAACTCTATAACTCTATTATTCTATTTATTTCTGTCCCACCTTTTTCACAGTTTGGGACTCAAAGTGGCTTACAGCAAATTTAGAAACACATTGGTTAAAAATTCACAAAATATAAAAGTGAAAAAGATATTAAATAATAAAAAAAATTAAAAGCAGATTAAAATATACACTATCAAATGCACACGCACACATGCCTGCCCTTCTCCCTATGTGCACACACGCGCGCGCACACACACAGCAGCACAACAATTATTAAGATCAACCACATTGTTTAGGAGAGATGGGCCTTCTACAATCAATCATCAAATGCCTCTTGAAACAAAGAAATCTTTACTTGTTGGCAAAAAGAAAACAAGAAGGGTGCCAGTCTAACCTCTCTGGGAAAGGCGTTCCAGAGCCTGGGGGCAGCCACTGAGAAGGCCCTGTCTCCCGCGTTCCCACAAATGTGCCTATAAGGGTGGTGGGACAGAAAGGAGGACCTCCCCAGATCTCAAAACACAGGCAGATTTGTAAGGGACAATACAGTCCTTCAAATAACCTGGACCTGACCCATATAGGGCTATATAGCACTTTGATACTACTTTAACTGTCATGGCTCCATCCAGCATCCTGGGATTTGAAGTTTGCTGAGGGCCTTAAAGTCCCCTGAACTACAGTAGATTCACAGTACCAGAGAACCCTAAGTCTCTCACTGCCAAACTACAAATCCCAAGATTCCATAGGATAGAGCCAAGACGTGTAAAGCGGTATCAAACTGCTGTAATTACATGGTATAAAAAGAGCTCTGGGAAAACAAAATTCCATAAATTCTTGTGGTATTAGTTTTATGGTAGCATTTCTGCAGCCTTCTTTTTGATAGCAGATGCAGCTCAGCTGATAGTGTTTTTGTTTTTTTGTTTTGTTTTATTTGTTACATTTATTTAAGCATCAGCCCAAGTTGTTGGGACAGCAGTACAGAACTTGGGAAAATTCCATAGTTTTTGACAACAGTTCACAGGCTGAGGGGATTCTGGAAGCTGTTGTCCAAATAAGGAACTTTTCTAACCTCTGTGTCAAAATGTATCACTCTGCAAGCAAACAGAGAGATTGCATTCCCCCCCACAACTGCCCCATTTTGGCAGGATAATACCAAATAATTCTCTGCTTTCCCATTTTTCAGCTACTTTTAAAATGTCCCAGTTTCTCACTCTTTCTTCCACTTTCCCCCTTCATCCTGGGTTTACTTTAGTCACCGCAAACTGAGTTCAAAATGCAAGAGTAAGTTTGCAATTAGCAGGGGGAGAGGAGAGTGCAATTTTATGTTGCTTGGCCACATGTGGCCAGATGTTCATCTGTGGAATGTTGGAGGGTATGCAATTGTTAATACTGTATATTTGAATGCAAACGGCTTCCTTGGTTTCAGCAAATGAACCTGCTATTTATCAAGAGCTCATTTTGAGAATCCAGGGGTTACAAAGACAGCCCTGGGATTTGCTGCAAGCAGCTGCTAGCTTTGAAATGCAGTGTCTTGTGGGAGACACAGCTTCCAGTGTGCCTGAATACGCGGGGGAGGGGGCATGTTGGAGAAATTATTAGCATAAAGCAGCACCCTGCGGAATTGCAGAGAAAATGGAGAAGTGTCTCTTGTCTTGAGTCCCTGCGCATGGAAAAAGAAGTTTTCATGCAACATTAAAATGCTAAACCCCACGCCCTCACAAATCTCAAGGGTATCAATTAAAATGAAGAAGGCAAAGATGATTTTTATCCAGAAGGGAACAAGCAAATCTGATGGATTAATCATTATTTCAGGTGACTGTAGGCAAAAAAAGAAAATGATCTTTACAAAGTCAAGGAACTGAAAAACTATAATTAGAGGAACTGGTATCCTGCAACTGGACACATTATGTGCTACCAGGCAATAGACAGACAGACAGATAGATAGATAGATAGACAGACAGACAGATATATCCTACATGTCAGTTGTGTAGCATAACTGTCCTGTCCTGGGCCCAGTGCTATTCAACATCTTTATCAATGACTTAGATGAGGGAATTAGGGGCATACTTATCAAATTTGTAGATGACACCAAATTGGGAGGAGTAGCTAATACCCTAGAGGACAGGATCAAAATTCAGAATGACCTGGATAGACTGGAGAGCTGGGCCAAAGCTAACAAAATGAAATTCAATACGGAGAAATGTAAAGTACTGCATTTAGGGCGGAAAAATGAAATGCATAAATATAGGATGGGAGAGACCTGGCTGAATGAGACTACGTGCGAAAGGGATCTAGGAGTCCTAGTAGACCACAAGTTGAACATGAGCCAACAGTGTGATGCGGCAGCTAAAAAGGCCAATGCAGTTTTGGGCTGTATCAATAGAAGTATAGTGTCTAGATCAAGGGAAGTAATAGTGCCACTCTATTCTGCCTTGGTCAGACCTCACTTAGAATACTGTGTCCAGTTCTGGGCACCACAATTCAGAAAGGATATTGACAAATTGGAGCGTGTCCAGAGAAGGGCAACTAAAATGGTGAAAGATCTGGAAACAATGCCTTATGAGGAGAGACTTAGGGAGCTGGGTATGTTTAGCCTGGAAAAAAGACGGTTTAGAGGCGATATGATAGCCCTGTTTAAGTATTTGAAGGGATGTCACGCTGAGGATGGAGCAGGCTTGTTTTCTGCTGCTCCAGAGACTGGAACACGAAGCAATGGGTGCAAGCTCCAGGAACAGAGATTCCACCTCAACATGAGGAGGAACTTTTTGACAGTCAGAGCTGTTCGGCAGTGGAACGCACTCCCTCGGAGCGTGGTGGGGTCTCCTTCCTTGGAGGTCTTTAAACAGAGGCTGGATGGCCATCTGTCGGGGATGCTTTGATCAAGATTTCCTGCGTGGCAGGGGGGTTGGACTGGATGGCCCTCGTGGTCTCTTCCAACTCTGCAATTCTATGATTCTATAACTCCTAACCCTCCAACTGTTCCAGTTTGGCAGGGACAGTCCTCATTCGTCTTCTGCCTTCCCACTTTTTCAATGACTATTAAAATGTCTGAGCCCTCCCTTTAGTCCTCAGCTTGCTTCACTTGCTGCAAACTGAGCTCAAAGTGCAAAAGAAGTCTGCACTCAATTAACTGCGGGGTGCGGGGGAAGAGGGGAGAAGAGAGGAAGGGACAGGCTCTTGTCTTCCCAGTAGGCTTCAGCAAAAGCAAACTGTTCCAACCTATCCTAGCTTGTCTGTTCTTCCTTGTTAATAATTTTTTGCCTTCTTGACCACACACTGATGTTGTTTGTAATATATGTCCTGGCTTTTATCAGTGAACTGTTAGAGGGTTTGTAAATCTCTGTATGCAGAGTTACACATTAATTTTACTACACCACCCTTGTGCTGAAGGGCAGCATTTTGCAACTGAACTAAGACAACAAATATGTGACTGCAAGCACACCCACATGAAATGTGCTTCCAGTGCAACACGCATGGACACCCAGGCATGAGCAATGGCATTGCATGGGTAAGTCCACTTCCACAACCTCGAATGCAAATGTTTTCTCTGCTTCTGTAAGAGAATTTAACACATGCAGAAATCACCAGCAGGATCCCAGCTGGATTGAGTTTTTTAAGACAAAGGACAAGAAACCTGCAGTTCTACAGGGGAGTTTGAACTGCAGCGGCCAGCATCCCTCACCACTGGTTATGCTGGCAAGGTCAGCTGGCAGTTGGAGTCCCACAACATCTGGAGGGGTACACTTTGCCCAGTACTGGATTAGACCATTTCATAGAGGTCAGCCAATCAGTGGCAATGAGATGTGATAGCTAGACAGAACCTCCACATCCAAGAGTCGTATACCTCAGTGTATCAGTCAGGTGCTGGCTGTGGTCAAATGACAGCACAAGAAGAACACTGTTCTCTTATCCTGCTGGTGTACTTTCAGGAAAATCTGGCTGGTGGCTGTTGTGTTCTAAACATCTGACACAATGACAATGTGTTGCTCAACTAATACTGCCTAAGATCAACAGTGAATCTTAACATATTGATTACAGCACAGATTAAAGTACCCAGATTTGTCTGGGTTCAAAAGTTGTTGTACCAACCCCATCCTAGTACTGTTTCACCCATCCTAGAATCGGAGGATCTAAAGATGATAGTGCACTCATTGGTAACCTCAAGGCTGGACTTTTGCAATGCACTGTACATTGGACTACCTCTCTACAAAGTCCAGAAACCGCAATTAGTTCAAAATATGGCAGCCAGATTAGTTACTGGTGCATCTAGGAGTGATCATATTACACCAATATTAAAATCACTCCACTGGCTGCCAAGAATTTTCTGGGCAAGGTACAAAGTGTTGGTTGTTACCTTTAAAGCCCTACATGGTTTGGGTCCAGGTTACCTATGGGATCGCCTTCTCCCGTATAATCCACCCCATACACTCAGGTCCTCTGGGGGACATTTTCTCCAGCCGGGTAGGACTAAGTTGGCAACTGTCACCCAGAGGACTTTTTCATTTGCAGCCCCTAGACTCTGGAACAGCCTCCCTGAAGATAGACGACAGCTGAATACGCCGGGGTTGTCCACACAGTGAAAATACCCCTCACAGAATGTGCACAGAAAATGATTTGTCTTAATGGGATCCTGCATTGTCTTGTCGTATTGTGAAGGAAGGGGGCCAAAAAGAGGGGAAAGTAGGCAAGAAAGGCCTTTGCGGCTTTTCCCAACTTTTTAAAAAACTCCAGAGACATGCACATTTTCACTCGTTAGGACAAGCAATTCAACATGAATCGCTTCCCCATGAAGGACACCATGCAAGCCTGATTGGCTGGATGAGCATAGGGGGTGGGGGTGGGTTGCAGGGTAAGCATCTGCTGCCGCCATGTTGAATTTTCGCTTTAAAAAAATTGAGGTTTGTGCTATCTTTTTTTCTCTTTCTTTTGGGGGAAAGGTGGAATATCGCTTGTGCACACCATAGAAATAGTTTTGTTTGTTTTTTTAAAAGGGTGGGGGCCGCAGATTTAAACACACAAATTTATTTTTTATTTTATTTGTTTATTTTATTTTATTTTTATTTATTTATTTATTTATTTATACCCCGCTCTTCAGCCACAAAGGCTATCAGAGCAGCTTACAAATGGTCAATTTAACAGTTCCCTGCCCTCAGGCTTAATCCACTTATGGCCACCATCTCAGCTACAGGCATGGGGTTTATGGTGGCTGTGAAATCATTAAGACAGGCCACACCTATTACTGTGGAGCAGTCTGCTTTTTTACCCTTCATGTAGACAAGCCCGCTGTCTGAATTTAAAGCAGCATTAAAGACCAGTCTCTTCCAGCAGGCCTATCCAGATGATTTTAAATGGTGAATTTTAAACTGTGTATTGATTGTTTTAAGATGTCTCAGTCTTGCCTGTTCTTTTAAATTTATATATGTTTTAGCTGATTTGTGTTGTTTAACTAACATTATGTTTATATGTGAATTTGTTGTTCCTTGCCTCTATCCATAGGGAGAGGCAGGTAATTAATAAATAAATAAATAAATAAATAAATAAATAGTAGTAGTAGTAGTAGTTGTTGTTGTTTTTGATGGATTTGGTCCCCCTCCTTCCAAATATAGCAGAATTATGTGGGATCCCATTAAGACAGGTCAGATTCTAAGCAAATTCTATGGAGATTATCAGGTGTCCTTAGTATGGTGCTCTTGAGGAACACCAGATCGCCAAAGGGCAAATTTTTCAGACAACATTGTCCTCGTCCCTTCCATTTTGCCCTCATTCTTTTTTATTGACAGATTAAACTATCAATAGATATCCTGTTCCGTCCATGATGGAATCATGGGCGAGTGATAAGGTGTCCCATTCTGCTGGCGCAATGCCAGCCACGGTGAGAGGTCCGTGTCGAACACTTCCAGGTGCGATCGGGACATCCAGTAAGTGACACCCTTTCCCCCCCCCCTCCATGTGTTACTTTAGATTTTTTAATCTGTTTTTATGCTTGCTGTAATTTCTAAACCTTTTTCTCTCTCTTTTTTTAAAATGAATTTCACCAAAGAGGAAATGAATACAGCTCCGCACAAGCTGTATTCATTCTGTGGCTGCCGAGGGGAGTGGGAGAATGCAGCAAAGGTAGATGCAAAAACTTTTTGTTTCTTTGCCGGGAGGGGGTCGGGAGGGAGACAGTAGAGGAGGTAGCGAGATGGGGACGCTATTTTTGTCCCTGTCCGATAATCTCCTAAAAGCATTGTTTTTACCATCGAGACAGGCCTGTAGACTTTTCCAGTGAGTTATGTCTTCTCATTATATGTCCAAAGTACGACAACCTCAGTTTAGTCATCTTGGCTTCTGGGGAGTTCAGGCTTGATTTGCTCGTGGACCCATTGATTGGTCTTTTTAGCAGTCCACAGTTTCCGCAGAACTGTCCGCCAACACCACATTTCAAATGAGTTGTTTTCTTCATTCTCGTTTTCACAGGCATACATAGAAATGAGAAATACAACGGTATGGACAAAGAGAAATTTCAAAACCTAGCTCCAGCCCAAAACTCATCCAAAGGTAGTTTCTTTCCCTCATCTTAAGAGATGTCTGCAAATCCCGAATCCCAATGGAAAGAGAAGAGAGAAGGAAGGAAGAGGGAAGAAAGGGGTTGACATGAAATGAAAAATGAGCTCCCCTTTCCAAAATCCCTCAACTTTTATAATCCCAAATTCTCATTAACTTTTCCCTTGCAATTTCATTGGTTTTTTCCCCTATCTCATTAAAACTTTATCAATTAAAAATTGTTCTGCCTGAATTTATCATTGGATCAAACATTTAATTATTTCTCTGTTCCCTCAGATTCATCTTTTAAATCTTTCTTTTAGACATTCAAAAAGTTAGAAACTTCTGTACCCCAAGTTTATCCTTCCTACTATGTAGATAAGCACTTGGTCTGAGATCATAAGTGTGTCCTCTTTATCTCAAGAGTTTGGCCATCAAAAGAGAATAGCCCTTATCAGAACCAACTAACAGCAAAACCAAAATGACTGACATTGATTAATCACACTGAATAATAAGTTTAAATCAACCGTTTCCGCCCTGTAAATTTCTAACAGAGCGCCAATGTGGTGCAGTGGTTTGAGCCTTGGACTACAACTCTGGAGACCAGGTTTCAAATCCTCACTTGGCCATGGAAAACCACTGGGTGACCTTGGGCAAGTCACACTCTCTCAGCCTCAGAGGAAGACAAAAGCAAACCCCCTCTGAACAAATCTTGCCAAGAAAACTGCATTATAGGTTAGACTTAGGGTCACCATAAGCCTGAAATGACTTGAAGGCGCACACAACAATAACAACAAAGGTTGCATCTGTACTGCAGAAATCTCTCTCTCTCTGGCTTTTCTTCGCAAACGAAGATTCAGGAAGGACTCATCCCGCGTTTTCTGCAAGCGCGCTGATGACTAAAAAGGCCAATCTGAGATAGACAAGTCCGGTTGCAGAAGGCACAGCAGAAGGTCTCCTTGGGTGATGCAGAAATAATCCAGGCCAAATCCACACTATGCAAATAATCCAGTTTGAAACTGGATTATTTACCATGGTTCCTTTCTGTTGGATCCTGGGATTTCTAATTTTATAAGGTGCTTGGCCTTCTCTGCCAAAGAGTGCTGGTGCCTCACCAAACTACAAATCCCAGGATTCCATAGGATGGAGTCATGGTAAATAATCCAGTTTGACACTGCTTTAACTGCTATGGCTCAAAGCTATGGAATTCTGAGATTTGTAGTTTGTTGGGACACCAGAGCTCTCTGACAGAGAAGGCTAAATGTCTCGCAAAACTACAAATTCCAGAAATCCATAGTATTGAGCCATGGCAATTAAAGCGGTGTCAAACTGGATTATTTCTGCCTTTGTGGTCTCTTCCAGCTCTATGATGCTATGATTCTAACTACTATGATTCTATGATTCTGAGTTTTTCCTTTCTTTCACTTTTTGTCAGCCAGGGCAGCCCCCAGAGAGGACTCTTGCCCTGGAAGTGCTCCAGAATCCCCCGCCGCCACCGCCGCCCAGTTACCTTGCATTCCGTGGCGGGAAGGGGCAGATGTCTGCACGCACACGCTGCCCTGTACCAGTGGCCGCCTCTGCCGCTGCCACCCCTGGTATCGTGCATCACACTCTCTGAAGCCGCAAACAAGGTGGCCAACCTTGATCACTTGCTGGGGGCCTCGTTGTGACTTCAGAGAGCATGACTGCAGAGGCAGCCACTGATACAGGGCAGCACATTCATGCAGACAGCTATCCGTTCCTGTCCATATTTTTCCGCAGGAACTGGGTTTTCCCAGTTACCTTTAAAAACCATTTTGAGGAGTGGGGCACTTTCTATTCAGAACTGCATGGACATCGTCTGGACAGTTCAGACTAGAATTGGGGCCAAAACCCTGCATCATCCAAACAGCTGGGCTTGGGAACAGGGGGAGGCCATTTCATTCGGGTTGTGCAGACAAGCCCTGTGCCACAAAAGTAGGACTCTTGCAGGGGCAAGATTGCAACTGGCAGGGATGATACCCAAGAGAGGTCGCCCCTTTTAGAGGAGCCACTTCGGAGGTCCATGAGGCTGAGGAGCATGGCCTTCTGCCTGATGGAGGTAAGGATTTCTGACTTGATTTCAACATCTACTTGGCTGTACATTGTTTTGGTTGGGCTTGTCTATATGAGCCCCCACAAAATGGAGTGCCCCACAGTAATGGCATTTCGCAGCAGCTGTGGGAGCAGCTACACTGGAGAATTTCTAGCGAAAAATAGCGGCTTACCTCGCCGCAGTGCCCATTTGTGCCCATGGCTCATTCGCAAGCTTGGAAAAGAACATTTTGCAGTTTACATCCACAGGGGAAAAAAAGGTGACCATGAGTGAGTTGAGTCTGGAAAATCTCCCTCTGTTAACCCCCTCTTTTTTTCTCTTAATGTGACAGATGCAGAAGAGCTACTGTATTTTCCACTTAAAAGAAACTTCTTACTTTTGCTCTGCTGCTTTGCCAGCTGAACGATACTGCTGGCAAAAACAGCAACAATGGCGGCTCCGGCATTGCAAGCCCACCCGCTCCAAGGTTTGACCAATCAGCTTTCAGCTCTGCTATGTGCCCCTTTTCAAATTGGTTGTACAGATGACCGATTATGCGCATTTTCGCGCACTTTTTAAAAAAGATCACGAGAAACAGAGAAAGCTGTTATCACAGTCTATGTGGAGTTTTCAGCTCCCCTCCACCTGAATAAGGTGAATCCCATCAGGAGGCTCATCTAAACTAATGGCATTCTGTCCGCATTCTTGCCGGATTTTTCATGTAGATGAGCCCACGTGACTTGTCCTAATGGTTTTTTTCCCCAAAAGCTTCACATGCCACCAACAAACTTTTTCTAAAAAATGTTTGCACTGTGTGCTGGAGCGATATTTTGTATTTGCAACAAAAAGGTAAAGGAATGACATTCCATTTTCTCACTTTAGCACTCACTCGCTAAGGCGAAAAATCAACATGGTAACACTGGGCGCTTGCCCTGTTAGTAAGCCCCGCCCACACACTCATCCAACCAATCAGATTTGTGCATGGAGCAATGGATGCAAGCTCCAGGAACAGAGATTCCACCTCAACACTAGGAGGAACTTTTTGACAGTAAGAGCTGTTCGGCAGTGGAACACACTCCCTCGGAGCGTGGTGGGGTCTCTTTCCTTGGAGGTCTTCAAACAGAGGCTGGATGGCCATCTGTCAGGGATGCTTTGATCGTGATTTCCTGCGTCGCAGGGGGTTGGACTGGATGGCCCTCGTGGTCTCTTCCAACTCTGCAATTCTATGATTCTATGATTCTATTATTCCTCTCCTATGGGAAAGCAATTCAAAGCCAACCGCTTTTCCCCAACGAGCAGGAATGCATAGTCCCTTTGCTGTTTTTTAAAAACTCCAGGGAAAGCCATGAAGACTTTTCCTTCAGAGTTTTTCAGACATCCTTCCGAATATGGCGATATGATGCGAGATCCCATTAAGACTGGTAAGATTCTCTTTGCGTTCTGTGAGGAGTATTTTCACCATTTAGATAGCCTTGTTTTTTACAGCAAGTGCTTTGCCTACCCAGTAAAGGGAGGAGGTGTTTTCCATTTCAGCTATATACCATTAGCTAGAAGCAGAGATTACACATATACAGTATTTCTTTTCAGAAGTTCTCTCCAGCTGTATTGTGCATTCATTTCTCCAGATGATTCCCAACTGTTGCAGTACTTCTCAATGCGAGCTGAATGACATTTCTATAATTACAAGTGGCAAGGGACTGACTTGTACAAGAGGTTGAGCAGTTGATCATCGAAAGAGCAAAGAAGGCACGGAGAATCAAGAAGGAGGGATGGCAAAACTAAACAAATCCATTTCCCCAGTCTTGGTAATCCCCCAGAGATATGAAGGCAGGTTTACCTTTCTCCACCTGAGGACAGAGATGAGAGGATGCAAATGCATGGCCAATCTGAGGCATATGGAGAGATATATTTCCAAGGAGTCCAAAGGCAGTTATAACTCATAACTCATAACTTATAACTCATAAAGTTAGCATTACTCAGACCTGACTCACTTCTGAGGAAATTCTAATAAATACATGAGGGGAAAAGGAGACATAAAATAGGTGAAAACCTGGGGAGGGGTGTATTATACCATCCAACTGTCCTGATTTTGCAGAGGTAGCCCCAATTAATCTTCTGTCACTTCCTTTTTAAAATGTCTCTGTTTTTATCTCCTCCTCTTACTTTACCCCTTTGTCTTCATTCAAATTGCAAAAGTAGGTTTCAGTGGGGGCCAGGATTGCATTTGCAGTTAAGATGGTCCCACCACCATCACAGGCTCACTTGGAGAGGCCAAGAGAGAGAGCCTTCTCTGTGGCTGCTCCCACCCTCTGGAACTCCCTCCCACAGGAGGCTAGGCTGGCCCCTTCCCTGCTTTCCTTTCACTGGCAGGCGAAGATCTGTTTGTCCAAGTTGGCTTTTAATAAGTAATCACTTGAAGGGAGCCTTCTTATGAGGGGGGCTTCATTTTTTATCTCGTCTCTACTGGACAGGCGTTGTATCTCCCACAAACAACTCCTTTCTCTATTCCTCTATGTCAATATCTCCCACTTTATATGATTGTCTTGTGTGAATGCTTGAAGCCTGAATGTGTGTGTGAATGCTGTTATTATTGTTTTTCTCAAATAAAGATCAATTTGTTGTACTACCCAGTTTATCATCTCCTCCTGACTACAGGTATACAAAGCTCAAAAGATCCACTATCTGCTGCCCCCTCTTGCATAGCCAAGCCAAGTACATTAATTCCCCAAATTAATGTTGATATTTTGAGGGTTTTTAAGACCCCCGAGCATAGAAGTTAACACAATAAGGAACCCGTGCCTGGTTTCCAGGAGAGCCAGGGAGCTGGTGGCAGTGGCAGTGAGGACTGGTGTGCTAGATGGGCTCCTGGGGATACACAGAGCCCAATCCGGTTTTTTGCCAGGTAAACCAGATATTTTTTAAAACAGTTTTTCAGGCCCTACTCCAGCTTGACCCTGTTCCAGCCCTGTATCTGCCCTAGAGGTTGTTTGGTAAATGTCTTGTGTCATTTGGACTGCAGAGCTCTGGAACAGGGGCAAGCCGGGGAAAATTGCCCGTATAGATAAGCCCTGAGAAAAAGCTTGAAATCCCAACTTCTTTGGCCTGCATAGGATTGTGCAGAGGCCTGGAAAACTCAAGGCCTGGGTTTATCCTGACCTGGCAAACCTAATTAGATTTCCTGCCATTAAACAAACAAAAACCAAAAAAAAGGATTGTTACTGAGGAAAGATGGGAACATTATTCATGGATGGTGACGGTATTGGGGGAACCCTCTGGTGAAAAACGAGTGGATGAAGCATGGAAACTCCACACTAAATACTTAATGTGGAAGCATCATGACAGACGCCTGCCTCCTCTATTGGGGAGATGAATGAGCAGTTTCTGTTTTCGTTTTCACTTATTGCTTTCCACGTGGTGCACGTTAATAAGTCTCCCCATGCTCACTTCTCCCTTTGGGGACTCTGGCACAGACCTGACACTAGCTAGGGAAGAAAGGTGCTGTTAATTTTAAGGTCTTAAATTCATACTCTTATGCCCTGCACCCAAAGTTTTAACTAAAGAATCCCATGGAAATTTTGCCCAAGACCCAGTGTCCACCACATTATTTTTTAATGTCCAAAGTCTACCTTTTCGGCCGAAAAATATACTCAACAGACCCCTCTCGGCGGCGTCCATGACTGTTCCGGGTAGGATTGCGGGCGGCCGCACCATTTTTTATTCACGGACAACTTCCGTGAGTAAAAAATGGCACAGCCGCCCTCAATCCTACCTGGAACAGTCATGGACAACGCCGAGAGGGATGGCATCATCCGAAACAGACCCCCTGCTGCACACCAGCTTCGTTGCTGTTACGGAGGCTTCTTGCACGGTAAGGGGCATCTGAAAAAGTCCTGGCAGTCAATAGAGCTGTTACAACAAGGGAGTTGTGTACTCCCTATAGCCAGCTACCAGCTGGTAGCTACCAGCCTCGCTGGAGCAGCTTGCTGAGGTTTCTGGGGTTTGATTTCTGGGCTGTCCCCTGCTTCAGTAGGTAATGCGTCTGCCACTAAGAAGAATTTTACACGGGGCCAAAATGCCCCGTTACTGCCCCACCACCTCCTCTCCCATTCCTGCCATGGAATAACGTAAATCTTTCACATACTTACCTTAATTCTGCAGCAGGAAGGGCCTTCCCCTCCCCTCGCTGGCCGGCCGTAAATGCAGCTGGTGTAAGGCTGCTTTTACAACATGTTATTTCATGATAAAAGCTGGGTGCTAAATTTAAAAAAACAAAACTCCCCCAAACATAAAATCAGCTCACCAAGCACAAAAACACATTTTAAATCACACAATCAAAACAGGGAGGGTAAAATAAAGGGTGCCACTTACCTGGATGTCCAGATCATACCAGGAAGTGCTCGAAATGGACCTCCCCTCCACGGCTGTCATTTCGGAACAGGAACAGGGCTCCTGTTCACACACCCGTGATTGCATGATAGCGACAGAACGGGAGATCTATTCACGATGAAAAATTGTGATTACATTGTTCCGGAACAGTCACGGGAGCAGGATGGATGCAGGACAGAACAGGGTCAACATCATCCAAAACGGAAAACCTTTCCCGACCCTGTTCTGTTACTGCCACGGGATATATACGGTAGCCCATGTGAAAATCTCCTAAGGTTACTTCAAAATGTGGTCAGCCACTCCTGCTCATTGTGCTAAGTGAGCATTCTGAGCTGGAACAGACTGGAGTTTCAGGCTTCCTGAAGACTTGGTTTGATATCAGAAACTGGAACACATCACCACTATAGGGTCAGCTTGATGGGTGGTAAATTCATGCAGCAGGTGGACTGCAGCATTACAGTCTTTGAACTGATGATCTGTAGTTTCCTCTCACAGTAAGCAGTACAATCAGGGCCCTAAACAATGAATCCAGGCCATCTGAGGACCAACACTCCAGATCTCTATAGCTGGCTAACAGGTCCCCTGGGTTGAGGTACATCTCTCCCCAGACAAGGCCAATGGAAGATGAATCCTTAGGGTTACATAAGGCAGAGCCAAACGAAGGAAACTGTCCAAAAAAGGTCTGGGCAACCAGCCAAAGGCTGATTATTACACAGCTGATAGCAGAGGCACAGCACAAACTAATTATAGGCAACGGAATCAAGGCAGCATAAAGTCAGACACTTACTTTACTAGCAAGCAAAACACAAGTCCACAAGCAAAGTCCAATGTACAAGGTCCAGGTCTGGCAAACAGAGTTCAGGGTAGTCCAGCAGAATCCAGGTCAGGCAAACAGAGTCTAGAGTCAACAAACACAGTCCAGGTCCAACACAGCGAGCAGAAACATGACGGGTACTCAGCTAGATCAGATCATCTCCAACAACCCCTGCAGGGCAGTATTGTGTATTTATAGAGCAGCAACTAACACAGCTGCTGCTTAACTAATTGCTGCTTCCTAAAAATACGCTGAGACCACCTCAAGCCCTCCTTTTGTTGTCTCCGTGCTGTGGACGTAGGTATAGGTAAATTGTCCTCTGTCTCTGAAGGGGCCGGACCCTCTGCCAGAGCTGGTACTGCACTACAGTCTATGTCTGAGGCCTGTGGCTCTGGAACATCCTCCTGCACTGGTTCAGCAGGTCCTGGCATGTCCACTGCTTCAGTCTCTGAATCAGAGTCCATTTCCAAGTCCTTGAAGCAGGGCATGACAGAAACTGACCTGTGCAGGCGTGAGCCATCTCCCATCCCAGCAGTTACACAGACAGAAAAGCCAGCTCCTCTTGTAAAGGTTACCCTTTCGGTCTGTTCCCAGCCACCTCTATATCCTTGCATAACCTCCAAGATTTCACAGATGAAAACCAGGACAGGTGTGGCCAGGACATGTGTGCAACACCAGTGTGTAGTCAAGTTGGCAAAAGTTATTAACAACCTACAAGAGGCGGCAGCAGTTTGCTTTTGCCTGAGCCGACAGGGAAGGGCAACATTCTGCCCCCTCCTCTCCCCCCTGCTGAGTTAGCCGAGTGCAAACTACTTATGTGTTTTTATGCAGTTTGCAGCAACTGAAATAAGCAAAGGAGAAAGTGGGGAAGAGAAACTGGGACTTTAAAGATATGTCTCATCCAATTAAAGGCAGGAAGAAAAGGGAAGCTTGAGATTCCCCTAGGGCGTCCGGTATGCCGGGTAGCTATCAAGCTTCCCTATACTTTTTACCATTCTGGGTAGCTGTTAATATTTAGCCATGGTGGTAATAAGGATTTTAGAACCTATCTGCCTAGTGGCTGGGGCTACATCCACCACAGTGGGTCCCTGGGCATCTTCTTTAAAAGCCCTACCCTGAAGACACCACGGAAGGGGAATCAAAACAAGAGCAGATATTTTCAGGGGGAAAGTATCTGTTGTTGATGCTATCAACCAGACTGGACTGGGCCCTGTAACTGAATCAGCCCCAAGTCTGGCTAGTGTAACCACAGTAGCTGCCTTAATGAAAAACAATTAATCACAGTTATTCTGTATGAGGTCATGGCTCCAGGAATGGAGGCGCAAGTTCACAGCCACTCCCCTTGGCTCTGTCACTTCGGATGTCACTTCACCGGACTAATGAGCGACGTCCAATTAGGGAGAGGAGAAAGATTTCGAAAGTGATGTATGGTATTCATAAAGCAACGAATTTACTCCAGCCTTAGGCCCTGGGCTGCTAGAAGACAGACTTCATATTTACTGGTGGTGCCAATGTTTATTTGCTCTCTCATAAATAAGCCGTACTTTATATGTGAGGGGAGATTTACATCAATTATAGTTTGCCCAGAGTGTGAAATGCACACTTGCTCATTCAGCGACTCTGCAATTCTTTTGCATGCATTCTTTTTTCTTCCTATGGTGAGAGTGAATGTTTAGATCAGGGACGGACAACTGTGACAATAGAGACAAAGAAAGAAAGAACCCAGAATCATAGAATCATAGTTAGAAGTTAGAATCGTAGAGTTGGAAGAGACCACAAAGGCCATCCATTCCAACCCCTGCCATGCAGGAACACACAATCAAAGTATACCCAACAGATGGGTATCCAGCCTCTGTTTAAAAACCTCCAAAGAAGGAGACTCCAACACACTCCAGGGCAGCACATTCAACTTCTCAACAGCTCTTACTGTCAGGAAGTTATTCCCTAATGTTTAGTTGGAATCTCTTTTCCTGAAGTTTGAGTCCATTGCTCCTAGTCTGTGGAGCAGCAGAAAACAAGCCTGCTCCATCCTCAGTATGACAACCCGTCAAATATTTAAACATGGCTATCACATCACCTCTTCACCTTCTCTTCTCCAGGCTAAATATCCCCAGCTCTCTAAGCTGCTCCTCATAGGGCAATGGTTCATTGCTAGTTTTGAAAAATTGGTAGTTTTTTTCCTTTTTTAATGTTAACAGTGCACAGGGTTCCTGCAACCTAATCAAAAGTTTATTTCTCCTGGAAGCATCAAGGAGAGTGTTAGCATACTCTACCACCCCTCCTTTCATAAGTATACACACTGGACACTTTTTGGGTTCACACTGACTGTAAGGCTAGGCAGCGAAGTCAAAGGTCACCATGACCTGAGATGTGTCTGGAAGTATAATGACGGGAAAGCCCAGTTAGGATTATGCGGAAAGCTCCTGAAGGTAATGGGTTTATGCTAACAACCGAGTGGTTAAGGGGTATATGCTAATCCTTTCTCCCAGCCCTGGGCATTTCAAGCAATGATTCAACCAAACAATCAAGTGACCATTCCTCATTCTATACCCTACAGAAATCTCTCCTCACACCCCCTCCTGTCCAATCTTACAAGGTTGTCACAAGCCCATCAAGGTTTTATCTCTCTGAAATTAAAGCAATCAGTTCTGTTTCAATTTCCTTTGTTTCTTCCTTTTTAAAAAAATAATAAATATTATTATTAACATTATTCATTCCATATAAAATGTACAAAAAAACTTTACAGCAAAGAAAGTTTGTCTGCCTTGATTTAAATAAAACTAGCTATACCCGGTGTACCATACACCATTCCCCCCACGCGCTACACACACACACACACACACGATGGTACACATGACACTCCCCCTGCCACCCCCACATCCTCGCCTCTGTCCCCACCCACCCCCGCTGCCCCCGCATGGCATCTTGCCCCCTCGCCAGTTCCCTCCTCACACCCCCGTTGCAGCATCTCGCTCACTCGTTGACTCCCCCCACAACACCTCAACCCCTTGCCAACTCCCTCCCCACCCCCCGCCACAGCATCTCACTCCCTCGCCGACTCCCCCAATGGCACTTCGCCACCTCCGCCTCCCTCCCCACCCCTTGCCGCCGCCCCGCAGCATCTTGCCCCCTCCCTCCCCCCGCAGAGCATCTCACTCCCTCGCCGCCTCCGTCGCCACCCCTGCAGAACATCTCGCTCATATGTCTATTCCTCTCATATTACACTCTCATATCTCTATTCCTCAGAGTTAGTACATACTGCTAGTACATTCAAGTCTTCCTTTCAACTATTTAACAAAAATGTTGGGACCTGATTTCTTTTCCATAAATTTTTTAACTTCCTTCCAACACTCATGGTGATTACTTAACAATCCATATTTTATATAATAAGAAAGCTTGTTCATCTCCATTATAACCAGTAGCTTTGATAACCATTCATCTGTTTGTGGAGTTTTTTCAGTTTTCTAATTCTGTGCAAAAACCAACCTAGCTGCCATTATCATACAGGTCAGAATTTTTTCTTTAGAGTTTAAATTTTCATCATCAATAATATTTAGAAGGAACAATTCTGGTTTCAGTTCTATATTAATTCCCAATATTTCAATGACCATTTTATGTATTTGCTTCCAAAATCTTTTAGATTTATTACAGGACCACTGTAAGTAAAAGAAGGTACCCTTTACCTCCTTACATTTCCAACATTGGTTGCTACAGTTGCTGTACATTTTGGCAATTTTGTCAGGAGCAAAGTGCCAATGGAAAAACATTTTGTAGCAGTTCTCTCCAAGTTTCCTTTGTCTACTCCATGAGAGAGCTATCCAGGCTTTGTTATTAGTAACTCGCCCCTTCAAGGCACAAAATAGGTTACAAATCTCATAGCTCCAACCATAGCTAGGTGTGTCACAGCTATGGTGCCATACTGTGTGCCACCTTCAGATGCCTGTCTGAGTATCTTCGCTGCACGAACCTCTTTTCTCCAAAACTGGTAACTACCACCCCTTCTTCCTGACATCTCTCAATCCAGCCCTTCCTGTTTTTCTCTTCCAATAGCCTTGTATGGTTCGTAAGAGTGTATATTCTTGTGTGTCAGTCCATCTTATTCCAATAAAAACACCTTGTTTTACTCAAACTGGAGCCATCGCTACAGTTAGTACTGGTATACATACAGTAGATGAAAAGATCCCCAAAGTTATCTTCCTCTCGCAGGCTTCCTGTTTGAGCTAATAATTCCCCAAGTTTAAAGGAGACTCTGGCATTGCGGGTGGGACTCCTGGGTACGCAGGAACAGGGTGTTCCAGGGATTCAGGAGGAACTGAGGGCTGCAAAAATAGCCTTAGGGGCCACTTGTGGCACCAAGGACTGCACTGTGGCTTGTGTAGATGAGCCCCTTATCCTATTGTATTTAGTCCCAGCTAGAGTGGACCTACTGAAACAATTACTGACAGAAGGTTGCCGTAAGTCGGAGTTGACATGAAGACACAGAACAAGAATCCAAAATGGTGGATTCTTGTGTTCAGTTGCATGTCAGAGCTTACCCAACAATTGATTTATCTTTGCCATTTCCTGACACTTCAGCTTACTGATGATGATAGAAGCAGATCTTAGCACTGTTTGCTTGTTTATTGTACTCTTAAACCACCCACTTAACAAAATACAATCTGTTAAAAATTTATATAAAACAAAGGAGGAACACAATCCTTTTTCCCCTTTTCCCCTCTTTCTTTCTTATTTAAAAAATTTGAAACGTATGCCTTTGGCAGGGCTTACGGTCTCTTCTTTTGTTTCTTTTGTCTTATACTGTGAAGTTCCACACATATTGGTGGCACTATACAAATGATTATTATTAACAACAACAACAGCTAAAGAGACAGAATATTAAGTCAAGATAAACCCAGCAGCAAGGAATAAAACACTTTAGCATATAAAACTAAATTAAATCTAAAAACAGGTGGATGGATTTTTCTTTTTCCATTATTTTTGACCACAATGAAAATGGAGATTGCTCAGTACTGGGATAAGAAGTAAAAGATACTAGTAGAAGGCTGTTTAAAAAGAAAGAATGATGGATGGTATATAGACCTAGCAGAAAAATTAACACCACACTGGCAAACTGGAGGAGTAATTCAGCAAGATTTCATTTTGAAAACCTGGCTTCCTTAATTATTAGACAAGGACTGTAAAGAGAGCTGTTCTCCTACAAATTAATTTGCACTTTTTAAAGAAGGGCATTATCATCCAAAAAATAAGTAGACACCAATTACCACCCATCAAATAGGGGGAAACTGCACAAAATTGCAAATGAGCGGTGTGTTGACAGCTTTCAGACTGTGCTTATGTATTACACACAAAAATGTACTTGGAGTGCTTTGTTGAAATCTACCTGAAACTTTTCAAGTAGCAGCTGGTGGCTTCCATGTCAAAAGATCAGGGAGTTCACTTTGGGTTTGGGTCTGCAGAGCTTTCCAAGGTTCTGAACTGTATCTCCAACCCACATGCAAATCCCCTCTCCCCCTCACAATCCACTCCTGCCATTCAATCTGTGGTCCAGATTGGGACCCAGACAGTCAACTGGCGGTGGTGACCACGAGCTGCCTGTGACAGGATCCAGGCAGCCAAACGGCGCTGGCAGCAGGGCAACAGAATGAGTCACCCTCAGCAATTCCGGGAAAAGTGTTGAACGCTTAGAAGGGGGAGGAGGAATTTAAAAACCCATCAGCCTCCCTTACAGGGTTGGCGTGAAGTCTATCGGGCCTTTTTTGGGAGTTTATTAACAGTGTATGTTACGGCGGGTACAGCTAGTATATATATAAACCTCTGGCTATTATTATTATTTTCCAACCCTCTTACTGGAGCAACAGTGACTGTTTTAAACATTTTACTTTTAACAGTTTATTGACTGTTGTGCATTAGACCAGTATCCAGTGTCAGCTGCTTCTTTTTAATCATCTTATTTTATAGCACAAGAAATGCCATTCAGAAACAAATCCTTTAATTAACATGTAAGTTCAGCCAAAACAACTTGTTTTAAAAGAGCACTTTTGTAAAAGAACAATTATCATTTATCAACTGCATTTTGCTATTTAATTTTCTGATTTAATCATATATTGGTTTTAATGCCCCCAAAAATGGTTTAAACCCCCCTCCCCAAAAAACCTGGTTCAAACAAAAAAGGTGTGGTTTTTTTTAACTGTTTCCCCCCCCCAAAAAAACCTACTCTAAAGGCTCTGGATACCGTATGATCTAGGAAGTTAAGCAGGGTCAGCTCCAGTTAGGACTTGGATAGGAGACCACCAATGAATCCCCAGGTGCTGTAGGCTCTACATCAGAGGAAGGAACTGGCAAAACCACCTCTGAGTATTCCTTGCCTAAGAAAACCCTGTGAAATTCATGGGGTTGCTATAAGTTGACAGGCAACTTGAAGGCACATCGCCATATCTGACTTGACCACGCTGGCCCTCGTGTAGCAAGATAATCATTTTAAGGAATTTGGGGGGACATCCTAGTCTTTCCAGGATCTGCCACAGACCTTTTCTACTTACAATGTCAAAGGCTTTGGTGAGGTCGACAAATGTTACATAGAGACCCTTATTCTGCTCCCTACATTTTTCTTGCAGTTGTCTAAGGGCAAATACCATGTCTGTAGTGCTCCTATTGGCTCTGAAGCCACATTGGCTTTCAGGGAGAAGTTCTTCTGCAATAGCAGGAACTAACCTGTTCAGGAGTATCCTTGCAAGGATTTTTCCAGCAATAGAGAGCAGTGTTATGCCTCGATAGTTTGAGCAGTCGGATTTTGCTCCTTTTTTCTTGTACAGGGTGATGATGACTGCATCTTGGAGGTCTGATGGCAGTTCCCCTTTTTCCCAGCAATTCACAAGGAATTTGTGGAATTTTTCGTGGAGTGCATGACCTCCGTGTTTCCAAACTTCAGGTGGGATTCCATCAATCCCAGCTGCCTTGCTGTTTTTCATCTGCTGTATGGCCTTAAGGGTCTCTTCCAAAGTGGGAGCTATGTCCAATTCATTTTTCATCGGTTTTTGTATCATATGTTGGATAGCTGAGCCTTGGACTACTCGGTTGACGCTAAAGAGACTTTGAAAATGTTCAGCCCATCGATTCAGGATGGAGGCTTTATCAGTAATTAATGTTTGACCATCTGTACTGTATAAGGAGCAAGGAGACCTTCTGCTGTGCTTTCTGCAACCGGACTTGTTTATCTCGGATTGGCCTTTTTAGTCACCAGCGCGCTTGCAGAAAGCGCGGGATGTGTCCTTCCTGAATCTTCGTTTGCGAAGAAAAGCCAGAGGAGTGAAGGCACATACACTCCCACAGAAACACACGACTATTACTGCTACTATTTTGCTCTTACTTATTATTGTTGTTATTAACTGCCATCAAGTTGTCTTCGACTTATGGCAACCCTATAAATGAGAGACCTCCAAGTCACCCTAACCTGAACAGCCCTGCTCAGGTCTTGCACAGTCAGGGCCGTGCCTTCCTTGATTGAGTCTCTCCATCTGTCCTCTAGTCTCTTCCTTCTACCTTCTGAAGCATGATTGTCTTTTCTACTGAGCCATGTCTTCTCATGATATGGCCAAAGTACAACAGCCTCAGTTCAGTCATCTTGGCTTCTTAAGGGGTTCAGTTACACTGTTTCTAAAATTAACTTAATTATGTTATCCAACAAAGTAACTCATTACAGGCCACAATGTCACTTATAACTCATTATTTCTGAGCTTTGGGAGGAGACGCCTGGAAAAGAGCTTCTGAAGAGGAGGTCAGGATGCTGGGAGATATAAGTGACCTTTCCAACAATCCGGTTCCAAACCATTTAGTGTCAGGACTCACCAACCAGAGGCTATTTTTTTTTCCTCCTTCATCACCATTATTCTGTCAGACTTTCTCAGCAATAAACAACTTCATACACTGATATCAAGAGTCAAGCAATACAATCTTCTCCTGTTGGCCAGAGGCTGAATCTAGTCAGCGGACGATTCTACCAGGTGCTCAGCAGGGTTAATCATGGCAAAGAAAAATAAAAAATTCTGTCCACGGTTCCATTTTTAAGGAAAATGCATTTCTGTTTAAAATCTAAGAGCAATATTCTTCACTGTTGTGCCTTTCTCCATGCCATCTTTATCTTTTTAAATGGAAAGGCATTATGAATAGCTCTTCAGAGAGGTAGCAGGCATCTTTAATATTACACAGGTATTGCTATGGACCTGTAAATTAAGACAAAGAGGCCTTTTTTCAAAAAAGCATTCTACCATTACAAGACATAAAAACCCTACCACTAACAACAATGATGTTGTTTATTCTGTCAGCATGTATTTGGTATAATGGCCATCTCCTCAGTAAGTTTGACAAGCTTTCTAAATTTGTGAATAAATGCATTAATCAATATTTCATTCCTTTCTACACTGTGGCTGGATTTTTGCTATTCCTGACCATTCAAAATGTCCTTAACAGATGAGAGAGCTGGGCCAAAACTAACAAAAGGAATTTCAACAGGGAGAAATGTGAGGCAGAATGTTAGACAGAATAAAATGAAATGCACAGATATAGGAAGGATGACACCTGGCTTGACAACAGTGCATGTGAAAGGGATGGAGGAGTCAATTAGTAGACCACAAGCTGAACATGAGTCAGCAGTGTGATGCAGCAGCTAAAAAAGCCAATGCAATTCTAGGCTGCATCAATAGGAGTATAGTGTCTAGATCAAGGGATATAACAGTACCACTCTATTCTGCTTTGGTCAGACGTCACCTGGAATACTGTGTCCAGTTCTGGGCACCACAATACAAGAAGGATTTGGACAAGCTGGAATGTATCCAGAGATAGGTGACCAAAATGGTGACAGATCTGAAGTCATGCATATGAGGAGGAGCTTAGGGAACTGGGTATGTATAGCCTGGTGAAGAGGAGGTTAAGAGGTGACGTGATGGCCATGTTTAAACATGTACTCCCATCAAGCCAGGTATCACCCATCCTAGATCTGTGCATTTCATTTTTACTACATTTCTCCCTGTTGAAATTCATTTTGTTAGTTTTGGCCCAGCTTTCTAATCTGTTAAGGTCATTTTGGATTCTGATCATGTCCTCTGAGGTATTAGCTACCCCACCTAATTTGGTGTCATCTGTATATTTGATAATCATGCCCTCTGTCCTCCCATACAAGTCATTAAAAAAGATGTTGATTGGCACTGGGCCCAGGACAGAACCCTGTGGCACCCCACTAATTACTTTTCTCCAGCATGAAGAGGAGCCATTGGTAACTACGCTTTGGGTTCCATTGGTCAACCAATCTGAGGTCAGAACGACTGGCCCACCCCACCCTCAAGAGGCTGGCTGCCCATTCTGACTTCAGAAAGAGTAACTAGTAGCTAGCACTGGGGCGTTGCTTTCACAGAGCTCAGGGTGGATGATTATGCACCAGAAAAGCAAAGCCCCAGCACTAGTCGCTCTCTCTGAAGTCAGAAAGATCAGTCCACCCTGCCATCACAAGGCTAGACACCTGTTCTGACTTCAGAGAGAGCAGCTTGTGCTGGCACTTTGTTTTCATGGAGGTCAGAGTCAAGCCCTAAGTGTGAGTAACAACTTTGAATGGAAGCCAAGTATTTTAAAACACAGTTATCACTTCATATTCGCTGGGGTTTGGTTCCAGGACCCCCCATGGATACCAAAATCTGTGAATACTCAAGTCCCATTATATGCAATGGCATATCAAAATGGTGTCCCTTATGTAAGATGGCAAAATCAAGGTTTGCTTTTTGGACTATTATTTAAGAATAATTTCAAGCTGTGAATACTTAAATCCGTGGATATGAAGGGACAACTGTACTCTTTTTAAAAAATCTTTTTGCTTCACTGGGGGTAAAAATCCAAATGCAAATTCGGGCTTGGGCAGGTGTGGTATTTAAATAAAGGCCAGAGTAGTCCAAATTTTTCGCACCGCAGCACTGGGACAAAGTAGTTCAAATTTCATCTGGATTTTTACCCCCATATAGTCAAGCCTATGTTCTTTCAGATAGTCTGATTCATAATCAGCACTTTGAATTCGGACTGGAAATGGACCACTAGCCAATGAAGCCGTTTCACCAGGGGAGTTATATGGTCCCTCTAACCAGCCCTGAGTTAGCAGCTTGGCTGTGGCATTTTCAACCTGCTGAAGTTCCAAACAATTCACCAAATACTCCAAACCAACATAAACACTGGCTGGGAAGTTCTTGGGGAAAAGTAGTTTTTTCAAGCTCTGTATAAATTCCGTCCCTGTATTCCTGAGAGGCTCTTGGGTGAAAGCAAATTAGGCTAGTTAGCTGCAAAGCTATGAAAAGAGGATACATGGTATACCAGCAGAAGCATATAGAGGGTATCAAAATACCAATCTGCTATTTTTAAAAAAATCCTTCATGTGAATCATTGGCCCAATTTGTTATAAGTCATGCAGAGTCTTTTCCAGAAAAGCAGGCTTTAATAAATAAAATCTTCCTAAATTGACATACATAATTTGACAGAGAGAAGGCATGATAAAAGATCTGGGCAATTTAGATAATAAATTCCTGCACTCTTGCAAAATAAGCAATTGGGTTGAGAAGAAATCCTACTGAAATGCTTGGAAGAAGTGCAATATAATGAATGATAAAAGTCTGGGTATGGTATTTTTAAATATGTTTGCCATTTCTTCTAAACTCTGAACAGTTCTGTATTCAAGATGCTGCCTTACACTGATGAGGGTGCATCCACACTACACAAATAATCTGGTTTGAAACTGGATTATTTGTCTTGGCTCCTTCCTATGGGATCCTGGGATTTCTAGTTTGGTGAGGCACCAGCACTCTTTGGCAGAGAAGGATAAACACCTTGTCAAACTACAAACCCCAGGATTAAATAGGAAGGAGCCATTGCAAATAATCCAGTTTCAAACTGGATTATTTATGTAGTGTGGAAGCACCCTAGGTAGTCCTTTGGTCTGAGTTAGATCCTTGCTCCATCTAACCTTGGAAGTGCCAACTCTGACTGGCAGCCACAGCTTTCCAGGGTAAAGTCATCTAGAGCTCCCTATTAAAGCATTCTAAGTACCCCCACCAAACTACAAATCCCAGGATTCCACAGCATGAGGTCATGGCAATCCATGTGATGTAGTGGTTTGAGTGTTGGACTAGGACTCTGGGAGACCAGGATTCAAATCCCCACTCAGCCACAGAAACCCACTGGGTGACCTTAGGCCGGTCACACTCTCTCAGCCTCAGAGGATGGCAACAGTGGCAAGTGCAAGCCCCCTCTGAACAAATCTTGCCAAGAAAGCCCCATGATAGGTTTGCCTTAGGGTCGCTATAAATCAGAGACGACTTGAAGGCACACAGCAACAATTACTGGTACTGCAGCCACCACATTGCAAGTTCGATCCCAGAGGGCTCCAGGGTTCACTCAGCCTTCATCCTTTCCTAGGTCAGTAAAATGAGTACCCAGCTTGTGGGGGCAATTAGCTAAACACACATTGGAAACTGCTTAATGCAGTGTAGATGTCTAAAATGCTATTGCTTAAAACTAATTGTAAGCCGCCCTGATAGCCTTTGTGGCTGAAGAGCGGAGTATAAATAGCTAATTAAATTTTTTTAAAAAATTAAATTAAACTTCCAACTTATGGCGACCCTAAGGTGAACTTATCATGGAGTTTTCTGAGAGTGAGCTGTTTCAAACCCAGGGGCCTGTCTAAATGGTGAAAATACCCCTCATGGAATTTGCTGGGAATCCTACCAGTCTAAACAGGATCCAGTGCCAATCCACACTATACCTTGTACTATTGGCATATCGCAGCAGCAGCGACATGTCCAAACGCCCCCATAAGCTTCACATTCCTGATGGTGGCCGTGAGTGATTTACTTGCGTAAGTTCTTCACTGCTGCCAGGGTGTTTTTTTTTTTTAATTGTCCCAAGGTGCGCTGGCGACTAGAGCAATTCTCCAAAGCAAAACAGAAAATATTGATCCTTTTTTTTATTGCCTTAGCAACCGGTCGCTAAGGTGAAAATCCAACATGGTGGCAGCAGACACTTGACCTCCTAGCAAGCCCTGGCCCTGCTTGTGCCCAGCCAATCAGCTTTGTGCTTCCCTTTGAGGTTTTTATTGCTCAATAGTCCAAAAGAGCAAAAATGTGCACCAGCCTTGCAGTTTGTGAAAAAGTACAGAGACATCTGCAAAGGCTTTTACCCTGTTGCTTTTGCCGGTTTGGGCCCCCCTCCTTCCGAATAGTGTGGATTGGCATAACTAAATGTATAACTAAATAATGTTTACTAGCCTGACCCAGAAAATACTCCTCACAGAATTTGCTCAGAAAATGAGCTGTATTAAGGGGATCCCACATTGTCTCGCCATATCGTGAAGGATGGAGGCCAAAAAGAGGAAAAACTACATGAGAAAAATATTTGCGGCTTTTCCCGACTTTTTAAATAAGCTCTAGCGATATGCCCATTTTCGCTCATTAAAGACAAGCTATTCGACATGAATTGCTTTCTCATACAAAAGTGCAAGCTTCATTGGCTGGATGAGCACAGGGGGCGGGGCTGGATTGCAGGGCAAGCGCCCGCTGCCACCATGTTGGATTTTCGCATTAGCAAGTGATCACTAAGTGATAAAATGGGGTTTTTTGCTATTTTTTCTCTCTTTTTTTGGAAAGGTGGAATATCGTTTGTGTGCACCATAGAAATAGTGGTGTGTTGTTTAAGTTCAGCAGCAGCAGATTTAAAAATGCAAGTAATCCACCCACTGGGGGCTGTAAAACCATTAAGACAAGTTACAGCTGCTGTGACTTGTGTAGACAAGCCCCTGGTCTTCTGATTTCTTGACTGCAGTCTCCATTCTGATTAAGAACTGAGCCAAGGTATGGAAAATCTTGAACTACAGGTGTCCCTCTGTATCCACAGATTTAGTATCCACGGATTTAAGTATTCACAGCTTGAAAATATTCTTTACAAAATATAAATCCAAAAAGCAAACCTTGATTTTGCCATCTTATATAAGGGAAACCATTTTGCTATGCCACTGCATATACTCCAACTTGACTATTCACGGATTTTGGTATCCACAGGGGTCCTGGAACCAAATGCAGCGAATATGAAGGGACAACTGTATTTCAATGCCTTCATCATATACTTTAAAGTGATGTAAATCATCTGTGGTCATTATTTTTCTTTTCCTAATGTTCAACTGTAAACCTGCCTTTGCATTTTCTTCCTTGATTTACTTCAGTAATCATTCCAAGTCTTGGCTATTTTCTGCTAACAGTATGGTGTAATCTGCATATCTTAAATTGTCCATGTTCCTTCCTCCAATTTTCACACTTCCTCCTTCCAAGTCTGATCCTGCTTTACGTATGATAGGTTCAGCATACAAGTTAAACAGATAAGGTGATAAAATATAGCTTTGCCTGTCCCCCTTGCCAACGGTGATCTTATTCCTGGAGGAAAGGTGGGGTGTAGTTCCCAGGGCCCCTGGCTTTTGGAAAGAGCCAGCACATGCACCCCTTCTCCCCAGTGTCTCTCTGATACCACAGAATTCTAGCACTCCAGGCTCTTTCAAATTGGTCTACAGTAGCATGATTTCTCACCATACGACTTGGATTTTGCCAGTAGTTGTCACCTCATCTCTTCTTGGGGGGGGGGGGGCGCTCTTTTTAATGGTTTCTTGCAGCTGTATTAGAGCACTTGCAAAGTTATATTTTTTTAATGGGGGGGGGGGTTTCTGAGGTAGTCCTATGGTTTGAAGGGCCATTTACCTCCTCGCTTAATTGTTTACTTTTATTTTTTTGAGTGACAGTGCAGAAGTGGTGTTTCCTTGGTGCAATATAAGTCTAAATTTTAAAAGAGAGAGAGAGAGGAAGGAGGAGAAGCAAAGGGAACATATTGTTCTGATATGTCTAAGAATTAAAAAGAAACCCATTAAAGGGTGGGAGTAACAAACTGCAGCTAGTGCCAAGAATTGTCAAAAAATTGTCCAGGACAAAGAAACGTTATTTGGATGTTTTGGGGTTTTTTAAACCCAAGAACTAAAGCAAGAAATAAAACTGTAGCTGAAGTTTGGGGAGGGTCTTAGAATTACCTGCTGGAATCTACTCCCCGATCTACAATTTCCACTGCACCTGAAGGAAACAGGGGCTGGGGATGAATTCATCTTAATGCTGTAATGTAGACAGGCACTCAGGATACATGAATTGCATAGCAGACTAGAGAGCCAGCATGGTGTACTGGTTTGGGCACTGGGCTAGAACTCTGGAGACCAGGGTTCAAATCACCGCCTGTGCCACAGGGCCTGTACAACACATAACCTTAATTGGCCAGCTGCCCTCAGGAGTTGGGGAGGTCAGGTTTTGTTTTAAGTAAAACCAAGCCTTAACCAGGAATGAGGAATTTTGGGAGTTGGGTATGTTTAGCCTGGAGAAGAGAAGACTGAGAGGTGATATGAAAGCCATCTTTAAATACCTGAAAGGATCACTCGTAGAAAACAGAGCCAGTGTGTTTTCTACTGCTTCAGAGACTAGAACATGACCCAATGGATTCAAATTACAACAAAAGAGATTCCACTGAAACATTAGGAAGAACTATACATACTGTAAGAACAGCCGGCATGGTGTAGTGGTTTGAGCGTTGGACTATGACTCTGGAGACCAGGGTTTGAATCCCTGCTCAGCCACGGAAACCCACTGGGTGACCTTGGGCAAGTCACACTCTCTCAGCCTCAGAGGAAGGCAAAGGCAAACCCCCCTGAACAAATCTTGCCAAGAAAACCCCATGATACGGCTGCCTTAGGGGTGCCATAAGTTGGACATGAATTCAAGGTACAAAAAGAAGTAGGGTAGAATTCACATATAGATCCTAGAATTCCTTACTATGGAGCCAATTAAAGGACTGCAAAACTGATACAACCATCTAAGTGCAATATATGACTGAAGACAGATCATTCTGCATCAGTGCTTCACTAAAAAATCACAAGTCTTAGTGTGTGTGTATTCTCCTATCAGATGTGTATTGCTTGCTTTTATAAACATACGCACACGCCCTCTCAAATACATTGGACATACTTGTACTCTACAGTAGTTTGAATAAAAAACAAAGTAGCCATAAAGTCCACAACCAAAACCAAAATGCAGATATACTGTAGTCATCTTTCTGGCTCACACTTTCCGACACGTTCCAGGCAGCCTGCCTGCCATTTAGTTTTGTTTTTTAAAGGATTTAAGATTGTTTTTCAATCATATCTCTGCTGCCTTATTTAAAACAACACTGCCATAGAAATACTTTTTTTTAAGGCTCTGTGGTTTGACAGTACAATTTGTATCTCATCCCTTCCAATAAAGGGCCCTGGCTGACGAAAAGTAAACTGATTCTCCATTGCCATCTAGTGGAAACACTTGCGCGCCAAGGAATGAAGATGTCAGGCTGGAAACCCTTAAAATAGAAACAGGCTTCAGCAGTGGCCAGGCCAGGGGAGTGCATTTGCACAGCTAAAACTAGTGCACCAACTGTGCCCATTCCTGGGGATGTCAGATCTGACTACAATGACACACGCCTTGATTACATCCCATTTTGATTAATGTAATGTACTGTCATGCCAGCATGGTGTAGTGGTTTGAGTGTTGGACTACGATTCTGGAGACCAGAGTTTGAATGCCTGTTGAGCCATGGAAACCCATTGGGTGACCCTGGGCAAGTCACACTCTCTCAGCCTCAGAGGAGGGCAAAGGCAACACACACATCCCAAACAAATCTTGCCAAGACAACCCCATGACAGCCTTAGAGTCACCACAAGTTGAAACAACTTGAAGGCACACAATAACAACAAATGCACTCTACACATGGCTGATTTTGGAAATCTTTGGAAATGGCAGCAGGACCAAAACACTGCAGCCAGGTTGTTGACCAGGCCTGGTTACAGGACACATGTAACTCCCATGTTTCAACAATTTCACTGGCTACCAATTCGTTTCCAGGTACAATTCAAAGTGCTGGGTATGATCTTTAAACCACTAAATGGCTTGGGTGAAGACTATCTGAACTATGTTGTTCCCACCTGCTCTCTTTCCACTGGCAGGAAGACATTTTTTATTTAAACAGGCCTCTGGCTCTTTGTACTGTGGCAGAAGGGACTATTAATGGGGTGCATTATGCCTTCATTCATACAGTAATACAACTCGCCATCTAGTCCAACCCTATCATGTAGGAATAAACAACTAAAGCACTCCTTTAAAAAGCCCATCAAACCTCTGTTTAAAGACCTCCAAAGAAGGAGAATCCGTCACCTTCAAGGCAGTCCATTCTACTGCCAAACAGTTCTTACCATCAACAAATGCTTCTTAATGTTTAGGGTCACCCTTCTCTGGTACTGTTTTGTTCCTGTTTAAAATAGACAATAAAGATCTTATCTAACATCCAGATTACAAAGACCTCAAAGTTTGATTCTTATTCATACATAAACTTTAAAAAGAAAAAGCAACATACCATATAGCAAAAACTTTGTGGGATTTGTATAAAACTACCCCATTCTAGGTTCGTCGCTTATACAGTTGTCCCTCCGTATCCATGGATTTGGTATCCATGGATTTAAGTATTCATGGCTTGAAAATATTCTTTAAAAAATAATCATCCAAAAACCAAACCTTGATTTTGCCATCTAATATAAGGGACCCCATTTTGGTATGCCATTGCATATAGTGGGACTTGAGTATTCACAGATTTTAGTATCCACGGGGGGGCCTGAAACCAACCCCCAGTGAATATGAAGGAACAACTGTATATAATCAGAAAAGAGGAGCAGAAAGACACATTTGCATAACAGATGCATGCTAATTTATACATTCAGAGGCGTTTTCTAAAACAGATTTTCCTTGGGTTTTTTCCGGGCATTTTGTGTCCAAGTTGGTTTATCACATGTTCTGCTACTGATGATTTTTCTGGCTGGCCCAGTCTGCAGTGTCTCTCATGTTCCTTGATTCGTGTTTGCACACTGTGTTTAGTGGAAAAAGTTTACATAGTGGACAAGCTGTGGACAAGTTTACATAGGGACCACTAAACGCAGTGTGCAAACATGAATCAAGGAACATGAGAGACACTGCAGACTGGGCCAGCCAGAAAAATCAGCAGTAGCAGAATATGTTATAAACCAACCTGGACACAAAATGCTATTTAAAAACACAGAAATTATGAACCAGGCCAACAACTATCATGCCAGAATGCACAGAAAAACTATTGAAACCCACAAACACCTGGACAACTTCAACAGGAAAGAAGAAACCTTAAAAGTAAACTGAGGGGAATTCGCTCGGAGAGCCTTTAAAGGGACTGCTAGAGTAGGCGGAGTTACCGCCAAAAATGTTCTGCCTAGCGATTCCATAAGTTTCTGAGTGCTCTGCGCAGGAATTATCCACTGTATGTATTCACAGAGATCACGAAGAAGACATGTAGGATACTACACTTGGGCAGTAAAAATGAAATGCACAGATATAGGATGGGGGACACCTGGCTTGATGGCAGTACATGTGAAAGGGATCTAGGAGTCTTAGTGGACCACTGAACATGAGTCAGCAGTGTGATGCAGCAGCTAAAAAACCCAATGCAATTCTAGGCTGCATCAATAGGAGTCTAGTGTCTAGATCAAGGGAAGTAATAGTGCCACTCTATTCTTCATTTGTCAGACCTCACCTGGAATACTGTGTCCAGTTCTGGGCACCACAAATCAAGAAGGGAATTGAAAAGCTAGAACATGTCCAGAAGGCGCCACCAAAATGGTGGGAGATCTGGAAGCCAGGACCTATGAGGAGCAGCTTAGGGAGCTGTGTATGTTTAGCTTGGAGAAGATAAGGCGAAGAGGTGACATGATAGACATGTTTAAGTATTTGAAGGGAAGTCATATTGAGGATGGAGCAAACTTGTTTTCTGCTGCTCTAGAGACTAGGACATGGAGCAATGAACTAAAATTAAAGGAAAAGAGATTCCACCTAAACATTATAAAGAACTTCCTGACTTTAAGAGCTGTTTGGTAGTGGAATATGCTGCTGCTTCCAAGTGTGTTGGAGTCTCCTTCTTTGGAGGTTTTTAAAGAGAGGTTGGATGGCCATCTGTCAGGAATGCTTTGATTGGATATTCCTGCAAGGCAGTGGGTTGGACTAGATGGCCCTTGTAGTCTCTTCCAACTCTATGATTCTATTATTATTATCAGTGTACCCGGAGTACACTTTTATAGCAGCTACGTATTACTTTAACTGTTGTGACACTGTTATGACCACATAGAGGTCTACACCATCTTGTAGAACCATGTGGTTTATAGTTTGGTAAGAGATGTAGAATTCTCTGCTAGAGAGCTCTAGTGCCTCTCTACAGAGAGTTTTAGGTTCCTCCCCAAACATTAGGTTCCAGGATACCACAGCATGAAGAAGTGATACACCTATAGTGCCGTGACAGTAATGCAGATATGCTTTTCAAGGCATTTGAAAAAATTAATTAGTTAAGCATACAAAAGGGTATAGCATAGCACTGAACTTCTTTAACCAACATCTTTAAAGTTAGCTCAAAAGTTCCCAGAACCTCAGGGCTTTATTTTGCATGACCTAGCACTGTAAAAGTTAATTCAGTCCTAAACCTCAAACCTTTGATTCTTAAGCTTTAACTCTAAAACTGATCCTTAAACTTAAAATCCTAAAACCATTTATAGAACCAACCAACACTGGTTCTGAGAAAGCTCTAAGTTTGAAAAGGATTCTAACGCTGCTGCCACACTGCAGAAATAACGCAGTTTAACTATCATGGCTCCATCCTATGGAATCCTGGGATTTATAGTTTGTTATGGCACCAGAGCTCTCTGACAGCAAAGGCGAAATGTCTCACGAAACTACTAATCCCAGAATTCCATTGCATTGAGCCATGGTAGTTAAAGCAGTGTCAGACTGGATTATTTCTGCAGTGTGGCAGCAGCCTAAATCCCAATCTCAGCAAAATGCCTAAAAGCTAAATCTCAGATTCAGAAAATATTTGCGAGACTCAACTTCAGAACAAAAGAGATCTGAATCCAATGTTGGGTCTCCATTAGAGTATACAGACCCACTCAATCAGTGGGAATTTGTTAAGTTGGCACTTCTCTAACTTCCATTGATTCAGTGGGCCTATGTCACTTGAGACTAAGGAGATTATCAGACGTGTCCCTTGAAACTGTTTCTGTACTGCTACCTCCCCAGCCGTACCACTCTCGCCCCACTCCCATCCCTGTAACAAAATGGGGGGGAAATTCACACACTTGCCTTATTCCATTATAGGAACTGTTCCACCCCCCTCGGCTTCCCTGCAGTAAAGGCAGCTGTCGTAAAGCTGCTTTTACTGCAGTGATGCCAAATCCTACTCGTTCTCGCGAGAGAGCAATCGCACACGAAATTTGAAAATAAAAATAGAATAAAACGTCAAAACAGAAAAGCAAGCCCCAAAACACACAGTACAAACCCAAGTAACCAGGGGAGGGGGTGGGAAGGGTGACACTCACCTGGCTGTCCCTATCAAACCCAGAAGTCTTCAGCACGGACCTCCTGGTGATGTCACGTGCCGCTGGCATTGCGCCAGCACAACAGGGGACATTTTCAAATGCCCGTGATTTCGTTATGATAATGGAACGGGCTTATTATTCATGGCTTTTCCCCGTGAATAAGAAGAAGCCGGGGCGGGGGATGGGAGCTTCCTGGACAGGGACAACGTCATCTGAAAAGGGAGAGACATAGTGATCTCTCCTCGTCCCTGTCCCCAGGTTATTGGACATGTCTGATCATCTCCTAAAAATCAGATTTAAGAAAAAGCATTAGCATTAGGTGCACAAAGAGTAAATGAAGCTTACATATTAAAAGATTGGAATTCCTTTCCTAGGGAGGCCAGGATGGCTCCCTCCTTGCTCTCCTTCTGCCAGCAAGTAAAAACATTCTTATTGCATCAGGCTTTTTGAAATTAACTGGGATGGGCTTTCAATGGTGTGCTCTACCATTTTGTCAATTTCATTTTAAATGGCATTCCAATTCATTTTAAATGGTCTTAACATTACATATTGCTTCATTGTTTTAAAATACTTTTTATATTTTAATTTTTTACTGATGCTTTTTTTCCATAGTTTTTCATCTGCATTGTTTTCAATAAATTGTAAGCCACCTTGAGTCCCCTTACTGGAGAAAAGGTGGAATATAAATGATGATGACAATGATGATGAGAGCCACACCAGGTCCCTAAATCTGACAGGCAGAGAAATGAAGGTGAAGCTGAATGCACAGCCAAGATGCAAAAAAGCAGGCACAGACCAATTGACCACATCCTCACATCATAAGCTTCTATGTCTTTCTCCTGATCCATGGTGGGGTTACAGTTGTGGTAGGAGCACTCCATTGACCACTGGAGAGGAGGTGTCCATTTATTTGCTTGGGACACCCTCGTATTTTAACCTTTGGAGTTTGGAGACACCTCCTGAGATGGCCTTTCTCAGGAGCCTTTAAAACTTTTCTAAACCTCCCTCAACTGCTTATCTCTTACTGATACTCCCACCCATCCACATCAAGGACATAGCCACCTTCTCCCAACCACCATCTGCACTATTGTTATGACTCACCAACCTGCAGTAAGGATCTGCTCCATCTCCTTCTCCACCATAGGTGCTCCTGGGTCACCAAGCACAAAAACACATTTCTTTGACCAACTTTTCTTGTTAGTTCCTTTTCTTCTTTTTCTTGTTTTTAACTTTGATTGAATTTTTGGGATTGTGAACAACCATTTTTACATACATACATACATATGTACATACATATGGATGGATGGATGTACATACATACATACATATGATATACCCTAAACTTGACACAAAACCATTAGTACTAACAGAGATCTATCAAGCTGATAATAAACCAAATATTAATATTTCTTCCACTATAGCCCTTCTCTCCCCTCACTCACTCCCCCCAAGGGAACAAGTTATTTATTCAAAATCCCTTTCCTTTGGTGTGGAGAATTGTATTAATTGTATCTGTTATAATTTTGTACCCCTCCTCTTCTTTAATTATTTCTATTACTGGTAGTTTATTCCATTTCCTTAGCCAATCTCCTCCTTTCAACTGTCCCATATACCCCATTCTTCTTTCTAACATAAAATCAAACATTATATATTCCGGAACATAATATTGTCATCTATCCGCCTTCCATTTTTCTTCTTCTTTTCTTGTTCATTCCATAGCTCTAAAGAAAGCAAAAATGAAAATGCGCTGAGAAACATATATATATATATATATGTAAAATTCAAGGGTGCAGCCGCACTACACAAATAATCCAGTTTGAATCTGGATTATTTGCCATGGCTCCTTCCTATTGAATCCTGGGATTTGTAGTTTGGTAAGGCACCAGCACTCCTGGGCAGAGAAGGCTAAAGGCCCCGTAAAACTACAAATCCCAAGATTCCATAGGAAGGAGCCATGCCAAATCATCCAGTTTCAAACTGGATTATTTATGTAGTGTGGATTAGGCAAACACAAACAAACAATGTATAACTTTACCTTGTAGTGTATATACAAACCATATTCAATTTAGAAGGGGGGGCAGATAAAACCCATTAAATTGCTTATTGCTTCAGAGATTTTTTTCCTCCCCCACCCCCCGCCCCATCTTTAACTAGATGCTTAAGACTGCAAAAATAAAAGCCTTCTATGTCACTAGCTGGTTAGAACCATGCGGAAGAAAATTCAGTTTAATCTAATACCCCTCCCGCCTCAATTCCCCATATCCTTTCCAAAAAGGAGATAAACAGTTTCTCCTGGACTAGAATACAACAAACATTCCAGTAAGTAGTGGGCCAGATCTTCCATTTTAGTTGCACCATGTATGCAGCATCTATTTGATACTGGAATGCCCTGGAAACAAAATGGTCAGATAGTCTGGCAGAGAGAGGAAGTTTCTGGCTGGTCTTCCTGAGCCCTCCCAGCCATTGAGGCTTGTGTCACAGGGTCTGTCCAACACGTAACCTTAACTGGCCAGCTGCCCTCAGGTTTTGGAGAGGTCAGGGGTTTGTTTGTTCTTTAATATTTATAAAGCAAAGCTTTCTGCAACCGGACTTGTTTATCTCGGATTGGCCTTTTAGTCATCAGCGCGCTTGCAGAAAGCGCAGGATGAGTCCTTCCTGAATCTTCGTTTGCGAAGAAAAGCCAGAGAGAGATAGACAAGCCCCTAGACTAGGCATACCTAATACCACCCTGCTGGAGGAGAGGGAAGTAGGTGTTCCATCTACCCCAACAGTAGTGGCCTGTTCACACTACACAATTATAGCATTATGTTTCCACTTTAACTGCCATGGCTGCATCCATACTTTAGGGAGGAGTACACTCGGCCTTCAACTTTCATGGGGGCTAGGGGCATAGGATCCCCGAAAAAGTGGGGAAATTGTGAATGAAGGCCCACTATTTTTTTTTTAACCTGGAAGAACATATCTCTGGATACTGTAGCGCCTTCAGCACAATTTTATGATCAACTTCTGGCAGAAGCTGACCATAGAACTGCACTGCAGGACCTACAAATGCCTAGAGGAAACATTTTGTTGTTGTTGTTTGCGTATAGGGCAGCAGCAGAGGCAGCAGCAAATACAATGAAGGAACCTCTGTGTGTGTGTGTGTGTGTGTGTGCACGCACCTTCTAGTCACCTGTCAACCTATAGCAACCCCATGAATTTTTCACACCATTTTTTTTAGGAAAGAAATCCTCAGAAGTGGTTTTGGCAGTTCTTTCTTCTGCAATATAGCCTACAGCACCTGGTATTTCATTGGTGGTCTCCCATCCAAGTACTAATCAGAGCTGTCCCTGCTTAGCTTCCAAGATCAGATGGGATCTGGTGCCTTTAGGGTATTGGAAGCTGTTTTTACACTGCAGCCAAGCATTGGTCCATCAAGCTCAGAAACTGGCAGTGACTCCCCAGGAATTAAACCTTATGCCCTTTCCATGCGAAGCATGCACTATACCACAACTTCCTCTAGCAAAGAGAACAGAAACAGTCACAAGTGGTAAATTATACCACTTTCCCCTATACTTCTGGAGATAGTTTGCATGTCTGTATAGACTTGGTCTGTTGCTTTTGCCATACCCTAGATGGGGGGATGAAAATACCAGCCCTAACCAGTGTATGTGATAGGGGGTGATGGGAGAAGCAACCCAACACATGGAGGGCTACCCTCCCATGCCATCCATACCAGTGTATAATTAAAAGAGAAATTTGAACTAGCTTGAGACAGTTAAATAAGCCAACCCAGCATTTTTAGCCTGTGTGTATGAGACTGCCTTCCTGAACTATTCAGTTGCCCCTTCATATGTGCTGGGGTTTGGTTCCAGGACCCCCCATGGATACCAAAATCCGTGAATACTCAAGTCCCATTATATGCAGAGGCATAACAAAATGGTGTCCCTTATATAAGATGGCAAAATCAAGGTTTGCTTGTTGGATTATTTTTTAAGAATATTTTCAAGCCATGAATAATTAAATCTGTGGATACCAAATCCGTGGATACAGAGGGACAACTATACTTGCAAACTGTGGGCAAGAATAGAAGCCTAAATCTGACATAACAAGTATGTTCTAAGAATGGGACTGGCTGCAAGTTATTGGAAAGTTAGATTGCATGTGATGTGTGTGCATACAGTGCATGATCCAGCAATTACTGTACATTTCTTTGCAGCTGCTTACTCCACAAGCTCTGCTTATTGCCTTTTTCCAATTCTCTGCATCTCATCTTTGATCTCCCAGAATGGATCCCCCAAGACAGCTCTGTTCAACAGGGGTTCCCACTTCAGTACACCCCGCAGACAAATGTTATGAGCAGCATAACTGCTAAACTAACATTCAGGTGTTCACATTCTGTCTCCAAATTTGGGCTAATCCAAAGGTAGGGAAACTAAAAAAAAAAAAATCAGTTTGAGGGCCAATTTGTTTTTGTTGAAAGCCCACGTGTGGTGGGCAGGGACCAATGTATCAACTTATTTTGGTTTAAAATTCTTCCTGCCTGTAACTAACTCTTAAGAGAGCCATTTCAATCTTTTAGAAGAGAGGGGAGGACAACTATACAAGGGACAGGGAAGCAATGGCATCCTAGAGAAGGAGGCATGGCCAACTGCTCCTCCCCCCCTCAATCCCCCGAAAGCCATATTCATTCCCATGGCCTAAGGTCCCCAACCCCTAGACAAATTCTTCCTCCCCTATTTTTCAAACAAGGAGAGGATTCATTAGCTGAGGTACTCACAGACAATCAACTGTGCCAGATGTGCCCTAACCCCTTCCTGCAAAGCCTCCCCCCATGCCTCCTCCCCCCAATAAGGTTTTGTCCATTTTTGCTTTCAAGCAATGCTGGAATTCTACGCACGCTGCCTTACAAGTAAGTCGCACGATTAAAAACGCCGCCCAAACAGCGCAGGGCCGACGTCACAGCTCGAGTCCTCCTTCTCCATTAAAACCACCACCACACATCTCTCATGGGTGATTGTTGCTGAGCATCCTTCCTCCAAAGCAAGTCTCCCTTGATCAATAAGGCCTACTCCTGTTAGCAGTGGGGAGAGAACTGAGATATCAGCCCCATTCGCCAGACCTGAAGTCTATGGGCGAAACACTAGTCTTTGGATCCTGAATCCCTGTATAAAGGCATCTGCTATCTTTGGCCAAAGATGGTTCTTATCTTTGAACCACAGACCCACTCAGCCCATGACTAGTGAAAGCAAAGAACAACTTTATTAGTGGACGCTAAGAATTTAAAGACCCGCACCTAGGTCTGCACCTGTGTTAGAAAGAGGTTCTCATGATCTCATTAAGTTTAAGTAACAAACTTCAGTTAACACATCACTAAGACAATTGACAAATGCCATTCATATGCTAAAGTCTCCTACATCAGGCTAGACCAGTAGCTCTTAACCTTTTCTTTACCAGGGACCCCCTATAAATCTGTTTTGTTCCTGGGGACCCCCCCCCCACAGACTGGACTCAAGATTTAAAATATATAAATAATACAATTGCCACCATCCATTAAACCTTTCCTCAGAGGCACTGGAAGGGGAAGACTTTTTTCCTGCTTCTTCCTGCAAGTTTGTGGCTGGAGTGGACTGAATGCCAATGTAGAGGTCAAGCCAGCCAGACTTTGCCTTGGCTCCTGTCACAAGGCCATTCCACTGCTTTTGCAGACCTCTGAGGGTCCACAAACCACAGATTAAGAACCACTGGGCTAGGCTAATGTCACAGTAAAGGATACATTCCTCTGCTGGAAACTGCAGCCCTTGGCAAGATTCTAAGTTGTTACAACTTCTCAGACACACAGTCAAGGTCTATCACAGTTTTAGCATTCTCAGCAAAGATGGATTTACTTTGGTTCATTACTACCTAGTCGTATTTGTTTATTGATCAATATGCCAGGACCCCTTTGTCATTCCGTGAATATCCCAGTCCACCTATGGGTAACCATGCATGTTCCTAATAAAGCTTTGCAGCATTGTGGAATTATGAGTGCAGATTTGTGTTTCAGCCTTCAGTCTCCCCCAGTTGGGACTGATCCTCTGTGCCATAGAGGATCCTGTCCCATCTTCCATGGGCACAAGCCCATACTGTCTATTGACCTGAGATCCATAAGCTTCCATTTGGAAGATGTCAGGCTGAAAGATAGGAGGCTGGTCCTGGGCAGGCTTATAAGATGAGATGCAAAGATTTTCCTTGGGTTTTTTCCAGGCTGTGAGGCTGTGTTCTGGAAGAGTTTCTTTCTGATGTTTCGCCTGCATCTGTCAGAAACTCTTCCAGAACACAGCCTCAGAGCCCAGGAAAAAACCAAGGAAAATCTATGGATGCCGGCCGTGAAAGCCTTCGACTTCACATGAGATGCAAAATGCGAAAAGCACTGGCAATAAACACACTTAGCAACACAGCAAATGAGAAGCATCAAGACTATCCTATCTGTAGGGGATGCTTTGATCGTGATTTCCTGCGTGGCAGGGGGTTGGACTGGATGGCCCTCGTGGTCTCTTCCAACTCTACAATTCTATGATTCTATCAAGACTACAGTTGTCCCTTCATATTCACTGGGATTTGGTTCCAGGACCCCCGTGGATACCAAAATCTGTGAATACTCGAGTCCCATTATATGCAATGGCATAGCAAAATTGTGTCCCTTATATAAGATAGTAAAATCAAGGTCTCCTTTTTGGATTATTATTTTTTAAAGAATATTTTCAAGCTGTGAATACTTAAATCCGTGGATACGGAGGGACGACTGTATTATCCCCCGGAAAATCCCCTTTATCCATTCCCAGTCTGGCAGCCGAGAGGTCAGTGCATCCCAAACGACACCTAACCACTTAAGAGGAGCCTTCCCAGAGGAGTGACCCTCAGCAGCCTTGTGGGATTATGAACACTGATCTGTGCTTCAGCCTTCACTCCCAGGTAAACGTACACCTGGCGACCGCCTTCACTCCCAGCGAGCCACAGAAGGCATTAAAAGTCAGAGAGCAAAGCCTACAAGAGAGCCAAGCAGCGGGCAGACCCACGTGGTCGAAGGCAGAGGCCACCAGCGCCACGTGCTCTCCTCCTTTCCTCCCTCCAGCCTCTTCCGTCCCTCACCACGGACCTATCACGGCGCGTAGACCTCCCAACCCCGCCTCTCTATTGGCTAAGCCTCCCCTCGTCCCGCCTCCGGCTCAGGAGCGGTTTCTCATTGGGCGAGGGCCGGGCCGGCCGCCATTGGTCGGGCCCGTGGGTTTCGGGGATAGCCCAAAGAGCGCCCTGTCCATCATAGCTGAGGGGGCGGGGCGTCGCGTCTCGCGAGCTCCCATTGGCTGAAGCGGCCGTGTGGGGCGTGAGGTAGAGTGAAGCGAATACCCAACCTCGCTCTTTTCGATTCAGGCGGAGACGCGAGTCAGGCGCTGGTAGCGTGAGGTGGTTCTTTTTTTTTCCCCGAGGCGCTCCACATCCGGACAACTCTACCACCACCACCGCCGCCATCATGGTGAAGCTCGCCAAGGTGAGACCCGAGGCCTAGAGTCGGAAGGTGGATATAGCGCCTTTTCTCCCTCAGCGATTTAAAACCTCTTTCTTAGCGGCTGAGGGGAAAGGAGCGGCGGGGGGAGGGAGGAGAGAAAGAAAGGCAGGCCTTGCGCACGCGCACGGCGGTTTCTAGGCCGCCCGCCCCGCATCAAGCAGTGGAACGAGTTGCAGTTTCAAGTCCCCCCCTTCTTCTTATTATTCGGCCTTTTATTATTGGCTTGTCGACGCGGTTTTCATCGGAGCGCAGGCGCAGATCGCGATAGAACGATCGGCGGTTTCTAGACCCCCCCTTAAAAAAATAAGGGCGTCTATAGGAGAGAGCGCGCCAGCTGGTCCGAACGGTGTGGGGTTTCTAGGCGCCCCGTTCGATCTCGTTCTCTCTTTCCCTTTCTTTCTAAGTCCCCCCCCAGCTCGAATCCGAACGTGGGTGACGTCGCGCCAGCGCGCGCGCGCGCGCTGGCACGACGTCACCCACGTTCGGTGAACGAACAGAACGCGTCGAAGGGAGGAGGGAGAGAGAAAGAGGGCGGATCGTTCGTTGGTTCTCGGCGCCGCGCGCTCTCTTTTTCCTCCCTCGCGCGCTCTCTGGGCCACGTGATCTCCCCGGCCGCGTGGAAGAGAGGCAGCCCACGTGGAGCGGGGAGGAAATCCGCCGCCCTATCAGTAGCCCCCAATTGAGTCGGTTTGGAGGGAAATCGTCGAGTATTCTCCCAATAATGGAACTCAAGGGGGCCAACAACGTTAAGTCTGTGTGGGTTTTAAAATAGTTCTAGAGAGGGGGTGAGTGCGAGAGCAAAGAGTCATAGAGACCCCAAGGGCCATCTAGTCCAACCCCATCCTGCCATCCAGGAATACATAAAGCACTCCCGAGAGATGGCTGTCCAGCCTCTGCTTAAAAACCTCCAAAGAAGGAGACTCCACCATACTCCCAGGCAGCACATTCCAATGTCGAACAGCTCTTATTCCTCCGCATGTTTAGGTGGAATCTCTTTTCCTGTAGTTTGAACCCTTTGCTCCATGTCCTAGTCTCTGGAGCAGCAGAAAACAAGCTTGCCCCATCCTCAGTATGACAGCCCTTCAATATTTAAACATGGCTATCATGTCCCATCTTAACCTTCTCTTCCCCAAGCTAAACATACTCAGCTCCCTAAGCCGTTCCTCATAGGGCATAATGGCTTCCAGACCACCTACCATTTTGGTCACCCTCCTCTGGACACATTCTAGATGTGGTCATCCATATAATCTGTGGTCATTGCCCATTGCTCCATGTCCTAGTCTCTGGAGCAGCAGAAAACAAGCTTGCTCCATCCTCTGTGTGACATCCCTTCAAATATTTAAACATGGCTATCATAGAGTTGGAAGAGACCCCAAGGGGCATCTTGTCCAACCACATTCTGCCCTGCAGGAAGACACCGTCAAAGCAAATCTCTACAGATGGCCATCCAGCCTCTGTTTAAAAACCTCCAAAGAAGGAGACTCCACCACACTCCCAGGCAGCAGCGGATTCCATTTCCAAATAGCTCTTACTGTCAGGAAGTTCTTCCTAATGTTTAGGTGGAATCTCTTTTCCTGTAAATAGTGTCTTATTGGGGTGGAGTGGGGAGATCCCACTGCTCGAAGTAGCTCTTTGCCCCACAAGATATGTAGAGGGAGCACGGCCCTCGCTTGGTTTGAGTAAAAGAGCTTCCCCAGCCTTTCCCCCAGAACTGGGGATTAGGAATTTTTTATTGGAATAAGACCATTCTAATGAAAAATACACCCGACCGCAAAAGGCCGTAACAATAATGCAAAAATAATAATAATTGTTTTTCTCTTTTCTTACTAATACAAAAATAAAACTTATCTATCCTAACACTAATACATTTTTCCTTTTAATCTAAACACACTATAATCACATTATATTTGGGTCATTCACTCTGTACCAGCACTATATTGGGCCATTGGTCCCTCCCTAATAAATTCAAGGAGGCCCTAAACTCTCTGTGGCCAGTCATGACTTATCCAGATCTGGGTGGAGGGAAAGTTTTTGTGCAGCCACACTCCACAAATCATCCAGTATGAAACTGGACTATTTGCTATGGCTTCTTCCTATGGAATGCAGGGATTTATAGTTTTGCCTGGCCTTTAGCCTTCTCTGCCCAAGAGTGCTGGTGCCTCACCGAACTACAAATCCCAGGATTCCATAGGAAGAAGCCATGTCAAATAATCCCATTTCAAACTGGATTGTTTTTGTGCCCTAACTCAATCCTGCTGCAGAACTGCTGGGGATTGGATTTGGGATTCTATTCTCTGCATGTGGAAGTATACCTTCTGTTATATCACCTGACTTTCTTAGGTTAAAACATAGAAAAAGCATGTCTTTTGTCACATGCATGGCATTCAGGTGTGTGAAGCTGTAGTTCTCTCTGTATCCCAGTCACATGTGATTTATACTTTTCTACCTCTTGAAATGTTAACCTGTTTCTTTGACAGACTTTAACTCAATGGGGGGAGGAGTGTGGTGCCCTATGATGTATATGTAATTATTACTAAATACCCATTATTATAATCTTCAGTTAGATTGCGATCATAAGGGAAAGGCAGCAGTGCTGTGAGGTCTCTGTTGACCAACTAGGCAGCCATGTGGCACTGTGTGGGATGGAACCTTAATTGAAATTGTTGTAAGGTAAAACTGAAGACTTGATGTGGGTGGTGCAGGCGTGCTTTACAGCATGGCCCATTAAAATGAACAGTGTACATGTGCTTTCTCTTCAGTGATTGCAGGTAGAGAAGCCATCTCTGCCTGGGTCCTTGTTTCTCAAAATCTTGACGATCACCTGCTTGTTCCCCCCCCCCAAGATGTACAGGGCAGTTTATTATTTAAAGTGTTTATTGATCTACCAGGAGCCCAAGGGGATGCTTTTTAACCCTGGTGGTGCAGTGGTTAAATGCCAGTACTGCAAGCCACCACATTGCAAGTTCGATTCCAGCAGGCTCCAAGGTTCAATTCCAGCAGGCTCCAATGTTCACTCAGCCTTCCATCCTTTCGTAGGTCGGTAAATTGAGTACCCAGCTTGTGGGGGCAATTAGCTAACACATATTGGAAACTGTTTAATGCAGTGTAGATGTGTAAATAGCTATTATTTAAAACAATTTGTAAGACGCTCTGTTAGCCTTGTGGCTGAAGAGCGGGGTATAAATAACTAAATAAAATTAAAAATAATTAATTGGTGTGTGAGCAACCGTTTGGAGATTCTGCAAATTGAGGGGGGGTTATCTAGCTCTAAAGACAGAAATATTCTTGCTAACTTACATCAGTGCCAAGTGGTTGAAATACACAACCACTTGTTTCATCTAGTACAGCTCTGTCTCTAAAAGTGCTTGAAAGTTGCAAGACTGAGACATGTATGTGTATGTATTCAGATGTCAGGATTCCTTGCTGAACCATAGTATAATGAGCACTCCCAAATGCAGATACCTAACTTGTAGTTTTTATCCCCTAGAATGTTAAAACTCAGCCGAAACAGAAAAAAATGGCTCCCCTTCCTGCAAAGGAAGTTGATGACAGCGAAGAAGAAGAAGACTCTTCTGAAGAGGATGACAGCAGTGAGGAAGAGGTGAGAATAGGTTATGTGGCCCCTTGTGCCTTAGTTGCAATGGGGTAGAATTCAAAGATATATTCCATGTTAGGCTGGAATATCAGTAAGCAAAGGGCTCTTGTAGCACCTTTGAGACTAACAGAGAGAAAATTGTAGCATAAGCTTTCGTAGGCTAAGCTTATGAAAGCTTATGCTACAATTTTCTCTCAGTCTCAAGGGTGCTACAAGAGCCTTTTGCTTGCTTAGTTGCCTATTTTATATTAATTTAACAGCATGGTTGCTGTTGGCATAGGAACAGTGAGAGCCAGTGTGGTGTAGTTGTTTCAGTTTTGGACTAAGACTCTGGAAGATCAGGATTTGAAAACCACTGGATAACTTTGATCAAATCACACACTCTCCCATGTAAGAGGAAGGCAGTGGCGAACTCCCCTTTGAAGAAGCCTTGCCATTGAGAGCCAGCATGTTAGAGTCTGAGTGTCGGACTTGGTCTCCAGGAGGCCATGGTTCAGTTCCCTGCTGAGGTGTGGAAACCCACTGGGTGACCTTGGACATGTCCCACTCTCAGCCTTAGAAGGTGGCCACAGCAAACCTCTGAATAACCACTTCTGTCAAGAAAACCCTGTGGTAGGGTTGCCATAAGTTGACGTGAAGGTACGTTACAATACAAAACAGTATCTTAGGTGCATCATTGTGAAAAGTGATTGCTATAAAAAAACATAGAAAGTATTAAATTAACTCAGATGATGAGTGAAATGAATGTTTATATTGGTCTCAAATGTGGAACAGCTGTTCAAATTTAGTGAATCATCTCAAACACACCGGAGATAATGCAGGCTAGCAGTTGAATTCATCAAACCTCAGGTCTTGCCTGTATCTTGCTGAAGTTTATACAATGAACTAATGAGGAGGGATGATGGTTATTATGTTCCAACAGTATCTGCAGGACCACATGTTTCCACCACTGGTCAAGAAAATAAAGTCTGGGTGACTTCTTACCTTGATCCTTAAACAAGGCTTGAAAACTGCCATCTCTTGTCAGGCTGGGATATGGGTCGCATGTATGAAAGCATGAGTAAAATTGCTCATTGGGTGAAAAATCATGTTTGGGAAGACAAAAAAAGGAAAGATCCCAGGAGAAGCAAGATGCACTATGAGCAATGGAAAAGGCTACCTAAAAATCTGTCCTTCTTAAGTGTTATCCACATTACTTGATCATCTTTTCATCTAATGATGTTTCATACCAAGATTTGGTGTTTACAGTGTAGGTCAGATTCCTAGTATAGGTCACCCTGCCCCTCCATATCTGCAGAAGCAATATCTGCAGTTTCAGTTATCCACAGCAGAAAAAATATAGACATATACTGTAGAGTCATGCTGGGAAATGCCTAGAGAGGTGCCCTCTAGGAATTGCTAGGTCCTCCAACGCAACCCTATGGTTTGTTAGTATTGGAAGTCTTTAAGAGTTCGCTATCATCTGGTTTCATTTAGGTAAGTCCGGGAACATACCTCCCACAGATGCGTGGGGGTGACCTGTATATGGAGGTTTTCTCATCATGCACTCCTACGTATATTTGCTCAGAAGCAGATCTGGCGTGTTGGTTCAAGTAAAGTGGATTGTATCTGTATTCTTCGTTTTCCTGTTTGATCCCATTACTACTGTAGACACTCATAAATTTATCTTCCTGCAGATGATTCCTCCGAAAAAAGTGATCACCCCAGCAAAAGCAGCAGCAGTTACGCCCAACAAAAAGGCAGCAACTCCTGGCAAGAAAGCAACACCTACCCCAGCCAAAAAGGCAGCTGTTACTCCGGCAAAGAAAGGAGCTGTTACTCCGGCAAAGAAAACTCCAGTCCCTGCCAAAGGAGCAAAAAATGGAAAGAATGCCAAGAAAGAAGAGAGTGAAGATGACGAGGATGAGGATGAGGATGACGAGGAGGAAGATAGTGAGGAGGAAGAGGAAGGTGAATTGGGTTGGATAGCCAGTACAGTTGTATGCTCCTAAATAGTATGGTACTCGCTAATTTTGAAACATTCCTGGCGTTTGCAATAGAAAACCAATAACTGGCAGCTAAAATGCTCAACAGAACTATTTCTAACATTAATGTAAGTGGCTCTGTTGAGCATGAGGGGGGGTGTTTGTCTCTCTAAACTCTCCTCCAGAGAAATCATGCACAAGGGCCCTCAGATTCCTCATGTTGCTGATGGGGTCTGTGAAGCCCTGCTGTTTCATTAGCTACAAATTCTGAAAAAGAGCTGCTCCGCTTAAACCCATGATAGTTGTCTTAAAGTTGTCAGATCAGGAATGGTGCTTTCCAGCTCCTATTTATACAAAATGGGGAACAGTCCGCATTTTAAATGTAGCTATACCAAGTCTAGTTTGCTAATAGTGGTACATTTCTTATTTGCTACAGATGAGTCTGAGGAGGAGCCTGCTGTACCAGTAAAGAAACCTGTGAAAAAACCTGTAGTTGCTTTGGTTCCTAAAGCAGCCAAGCAAGAGTCTGAAGATGAAGAGGAAGATGACGAAGAGGAGGATGAAGAGGAGGAGGAGGATGGTAAGTCAGCTTCATTCCAAGAGAAGCCTTAGATCTTAAAGTTGCAAAAAATAAAACACTGGATTGCAAAAACAGGGACTCTGCTTCAAAAGTGGGATTGTGTAGCTGGCAGTCCTTGCTGGTGTAGGACTACGCATACAAAACAGGGCCTCATAGTGTGCTTTGACCCAAGGGGTTGGCCAAATCCTGTGAAGAATTTGGGATTGCTGTGGGAAGGAGCTAAACAGGGGAAGTTGCTAACTTGTTTATGCCTAGATGCCAGCACAAATGATGATTATTGGGACTTAATACTGATGTTGTGATGTCTCTAGTATGAGCTGATGTGTTGGGCCCTATGGTCAATTAATTTGACCAATGGTCAATTAGTTTCCCTCCTGAGGCTGTGGGTGGTGGACAGTATGTCAAATGATCGTCTTATTGTTGCTCCAGACTCAGAAGATGAACCCATGGACACCACACCAGCAAAAGGAAAGAAAGCTGTGCTTACAAAGCCTACACCCAAAAAAGTCACACCGGCAAAGATAGCCAAGGAAGAGTCTGAGGATGAGGATGATGATGATGACGATGATGAAGAAGATGAGGATGATGAAGAGGAGGAGGAGGAAGAAGAAGAGGGTGAGTTGGACATTGCTACCCCTCCCTATCACATTCTGGATTGAAAAATTCAGTCTTCCAAGTTCTCAGGCAGTAAAAACTTTGTCCTGATCCTTGGTCCTAAAGCTGGAAATGATGATTCCTCGCTGAGCTGATGTGATATCAATCACAAGTGAACACTTCCAAAGATAGTCAAGTCCTGATCCAGCTGTCCTCTTCTGGCACTCTCGGTGTCTCCCTCATATGGCATCTTTCTGACCTTGTTTATTTCTTTCTCTTCTATACAGAAAATGTGCAAGAAATGCCTGGGAAACGAAAGAAAGAGATGGCAAAGCAAAAAGGCACTCCAGATGCCAAGAAAAAGAAAACAGAAGGTGACTAGCCCCTGAGAGAGCCACACATTCTCCTTTTATTTATTTTTCATTCAAGATTGAAGCAAGATAAAAATATTGTCAATGTAGGAGTTATCCCAAAGTTACCACATCTTCTCTGCCCCACAGTTGAATTCAGATCACCCTGCAAGTTGTCTGTAGAAATCTAATTTGCAACATTCCACAAAATTCTTAATTTAGTCAGGAGTCAAATCTTAGCCTGTGGCTCTGCAGATAGAAAGAGACCAATTTTCAGGGACAAGTGCAAATCTAGTTCACACCCCAGCCATGAATCCTTGTTTCTAATGCTAGTTAATAGTGGCTATTCATCTCTTAGATAGTCTTGCACCCCTGTGATGTTACGGTTCTTTAGTTCAAAATAATGGTGCCTGCGGTAGCAGAGTTGGTTCAAAGGCAGTGGTGTTGAGCTGTGGGGTTATAGGAAGGAAGCATCACACAGTGGATGCACAGATGTCGACAAGGGCATCTAGAAGGTCCCCACAGGTGATATTAGCAGCAATGGGGCAAGCAGAGACCCAGGTTTGGTGCCGCGGTGGTGGGATGAGTAGAAGTCTTCACATCCCCCTTCTTGGTAGGCAGTGGGATCCATATTGGGAATTCACCAGGGTCACTCCTCCTCAGTGATCCTTGTTCTCACTCCACCTGTTTGTGATGGGCAGCTCTTGAAGAGAGTGCCATGTACACATATGTGCATTTAAGTCGCCTGCCTACTTATGGCAACCCCATATATTTTTCCATAGGGTTTTCTAAGGCAAGGTGGTTTTACCAGCTCCTTCCTCTGAAATACAGAGGGAAGATTGAGGCCAAATGAGTGAGTGTAGAAAGATACATAGTGGAAAGTTGAAGCAGGTTTTGGCCATATTATAAAGCTGAAAGAGCTGCGCTGCTTCAGACACTGTTACTAGAATTTCTTTCATGTGGGAAGTGTGACATATATAAATGGGCAAGTTAGGACAGAGTGTTGGCTGAAAGCCATGCTGGAGGCTTTATTCCAGACTTTCCTTCAGTCGTTTTTTTAGAGCTGTTGGCATAATAACTCTTAGTCTTCTGCTAATTTTCTAGAAGCTTCCTTCTCCCTCTTCATGGGCAATCTGAACTCGAACAAGGATTTTGAAGAATTGAAGTCTGCCATCAGGGATTTCTTTGCCAAAAAGGACCTTCAAGTCCAAGATGTCAGAATTGGCAGCTCAAAGTAAGAACCATCCTTATTTAGTTGGGTGTCATGCACACTGGTTTTTAAACAATCAAAATGCAGCATCAAGCCTAACTCTTAGGCCCTGATGTGACATTTTACCCGTTCAGGAAATAGAATCTGTTTTTAAGGCAAAGTTACTCATTGCAGCAATTTGTCCAGAGAATGTGGTTGTTTGCAAAGTAAATATGGCTAGCTAATTTTTGCCTAAATCTGTCATAGATCATGTGGTTTTTGAAAAAATCATATCTAAAATTTCTTTGCTTTCTTCATCTTTTAAAGAAAATGTGTACTTTTGTAGGCTAGCATTTCAGTCCAACAGATTTATAAGTTTCAAGCAGCTCCCTTTCTCTTGACTAGAACTTGTGGCAGGTTTATTTTGATATGAGGGTTGAATTTCGAAGCACTTCTCTCTTTGTGTTTTAGGAAGTTTGGCTATGCAGATTTCTCCTCAGAAGCTGAACTGGATAAAGCACTGAAGTTCAATGGAAAGAAGTTAATGGGCTTGGAAATCAAACTGGAAAAGGCAAAAAGTAAAGAGTGCATTCAAGAGAATAAGAAAGGTGAGTTAACAGTACAGTCCATGTCCTATTTGGTACAGTGACTTTGACATAAGTTATGTATTGCGGGGATGGGGAACATGTGGCTATCCAGATGTTGTTGGACTATGGCTCCCAGCATTCCTCACCACTGACTGTGTGCTGGCAAGGGCTCAAGGGAGTTTGTCATCTAGTACAGGGCAAGCGTTTTTAGAGCCACTGTTCATTTCGTAAAGATGGTGGAGACTTGAAAACATTACCTGTTGATCTTCTTTCCTGATATTTGAGTTCAGTGTTCTGGCTTTACAGGAATGTGCAGTGTTGAATTTAAATGTCCTTAATGTTCAGAAAAGTTGGTTTGACTCTGTTACCTTGTGCATTTTCCCCCTTCTAGAAAGAGATGCAAGAACCATTTTTGTGAAGAATCTTGCTTACAGTGTGACCCAGGAAGATCTGAAAGAAGAATTTGACAATGCCTTGGAGGTCAGGCTGGTTTCCAAGGATGGAAATAGTAAAGGGTAAGGAGTAAAATCAAGCATGTTGTAGTGTTGCCTTGTTGGAATCACTTCTATTTGGTAGGGTTGTCAAAACAAAACTTTTTTCTTCAGAAAGCTTGTATTTGTATATTAGATCCTACGGTTAAAGTTCTGACCCTTAGACTTAAGCATAAGTCTGCACAGGGCCAAGAGTCAAATAACTGTGGTGTTGCAACAGTGGGGGAAGGGGGTGGCATAGTGGGTGAGCTTCTGAGGCCGAGAATCACAGTCAGATAGGATCGTGGCTTGGATAAAGATGAGAAGTATCTGATCACAGAGGAGTGAGACTGTGAGTGTGGATCATCTGTGCCTTCCACCAGAGGAGAGTATCCTAGCAGAAGATATTCTCCTGCTGCTGCAGAAAAGGAACCTTTATTGCTTTGCACAGTTGCTTTATTAGTTGGTTTATCGTTACTAAATAAAAGAACTGCTTTAGACTCTAGAACAGGGCTGGGGAAGGTCTGACCCATAGAGACCAAAGGCTGCATAGGATACCCCCACACACACAAAAAAATTTTTTTTGAAAGTATTTTTGGCCTAGATGCTCTCTAGAGGGCTTGGAGGCAATTTTGCTGTGCTTTTGGGTCTCCCTGGGCCACCTGTGGGAGGTTATTTTTCTACCAGAACATGAACTGGAAGTCTGTGTTTTAAAAAAAAAAAAAACCCAGACTGGACTAAAAACATAGCAAAATTGACCGAGCTCCCCTGGAGGGCATTTGACATTAGGAGGGTCAAAATTTTTGACTTTCATTGCACTGGGGTGCAAGGTCTGTTGGGGGAGGGGGCATTGCAGGATCTGGCAGTTGCCAACCCATGTGTTAAAGGAATTGGATTCAGAGGGGGCCTTGGTGGCATCATTGTCTTGGGAAGTGTGGGTGGGTTTAAGGTGGGATCACAACTGATGGAGGCCTGGAGTGAGACTGCCACAGGGCTGCAAATGGCTCAAGTGGCCTCTGCACTTTTTTCCCACCCCTCCTCTTAAATGCACTTGTAAGAAGCTTCTTTAAAAGTGGGGGGACAGGACCCTTCTGCTTCTAAGCATTCTGAACAACACCTTTAACGAAGCATTCTCCCTGGCCAGGATTGCCTACATTGAGTTTAAGTCTGAGGCAGAAGCAGAGAAAGCCTTGGAGGAGAAGCAAGGGATGGAAATCGGTGGCCGTGCCATTGTGATTGACTACACAGGCGAGAAGAGCCAGCAGGATGGCAGAAAAGGTAGTAAAGGAGGGCCGTCAGGCAAAACGGTGCTGTGAACTCATGTAGTAACTGGTCTTCGAATATTTGTTTTGTTTTTTATTTATGTTTATTTAATTTATTAGATTTATACTCTGCCTTTCTCCCAAGATGGGACTTAAGGCAGCTTAATATCTTGCCTCTCCCCTGACACAAGTTTGGTACACTGAAGAGCCCAAGTCTCGTTGAGTTCAGTGTGTTTTAAATTAATGCTTCTACTGGGTTGGTTGTTTAATGCTTTTTAATTTCCGCACTACATACTGTTTTAGCTGTTTTTTTGTAACTTATGTTATAAGCTGGTTTTGGTCCCGTATTGGGAGAAAGGTGGGATATACAGTTGTCCCTCCATATCCACAGATTTGGTATCCATGGATTTAAGTATTCACAGCTTGAAAATAGTCTTTAAAAAATAATCCAAAAAGCAAACCTTGATTTTGCCATCTAATATAAGGGACCCCATTTTGGTATGCCATTGCATATAGTGGGACTTGAGTATTCACGGATTTTGGTGTCCATGGGGGATCCTGGAACCAAACCCCAGCGAATATGAAGGGACAACTGTAAACTAAATAAAAATTGTGAGGCAACTGTTACCACTAAACTGTTGTACAGAAGTGACAGGAGAGGCAGTACTTTTTCCATGTGCCCTTCACTCACTTTGAACAGGAGTTAAGGATTTGCACTGCAAAAACTGGTGCATGAAAAGACATTCTTTGAAAGCAGGGAAACAGAAGATTCACTGAAGGGACTCACTTGAGGTGAAAATTTGACATCTAAAAACCTTTCTCTTGTGCAGGTGGAGACTCAAAGACTCTTGTTGTTAACAACCTCTCATATGATGCAACAGAAGAATCTCTTCAGGAAGTCTTTGAAAAGGCTGCATCAATCAGGATTCCACAGAACAACCAGGGAAGGCCTAAAGGGTAAGGAGCGGCAGGCAAGCAGTATGGTAGCCTGGTGGGGATAAAGCAGCAAACAATGGTGGACCTTGTTCCGTGACTAGCTGTCAGTTCAAAGTGACACAATTCCTTGTTGGACACCTGGGTACTGAATTCCCAACTTTGACTCTAGCTTCTCTTTACATAGGTATGCATTTGTAGATTTTGCCACAGTAGAGGATGCAAAAGAAGCACTGAATTCGTGCAACAACACAGAGATAGAGGGCCGGGCAATCAGACTAGAATTTAGCACACAAGGCGGGCCGAACAGAAATTCAAACGCCAGGGGAGGATTTGGTCGTAAGTAACCTTTGAGCTCCTAATTAAAATTGAGGAGCAGGATGGGGGGGGGGTAAATGCATCACTTGCAGTGCTGAAGTGTTCCTCTTCCTCCAGAACAAAGCAAAACACTGTTCGTCAAAGGCCTGTCTGAAGAAACCACAGAGGAGACCTTGAGAGAGTCGTTTGATGGCTCCATCGGTGCTAGAATAGTCACTGACAGAGACACTGGCTCATCCAAAGGGTATGTAGTAAACCTGTGTTCTGGTTCAACTAAGTAGCCTGTAGTAGCCTCTCTGCCCTTCTCAATGAGCTCCTTCCTGCTGTAAATCCAGTGGCAGGCTGTGGATTCGCACGAGAAGAAGAGTAAAACTCCGGTTCTAACCGCAGTGCTTCTGTCTCCTTCAGATGAGCAGCGGTCATTACTATGGGACAGTTTGGCATGTTTCTTGCCTGCAAACTCTGGCCTATAGCGAAGCCTATAAGCAGGTGTTGAACATAAGCTTAAGGGTCATGTCGTAAAAATTGAACTCTGTCCTCTTTCAGGTTTGGCTTTGTGGACTTTGGTTCTGCAGAAGATGCCAAAGCAGCAAAAGAAGCCATGGAGGATGGTGAGATTGATGGAAACAAGGTGACTCTCGACTTCGCCAAACCGAAGGGCGACGGCTCGCGTGGTGGTGGCGGCGGCGGCTTTGGTCGTGGAGGCAGAGGCGGCCGAGGTGGCAGAGGAGGCTTTGGCAGGGGAGGCGGCAGAGGATTTGGAGGTAAATGTACTAGCAGGCCGTGTGTGTACACTGAATGAAGCCTGCCAGTTTTTTATGTTCCGATACCACACTAAAAGCCCTTTCAGTGTTGTGCTGTTTTTTAAATATTTCCAAAATCCATTTTCCTCATTTTAGGCAGAGGTGGCGGCTTCAGGGGAGGCAGAGGAGGAGGAGGTGGCGACCACAAGCCACAAGGAAAGAAGATAAAATTTGATGACTGAGTGGCTTGTTTTGCTCGTATCTGAAAGGACTCTGGCGTTTTTTTTCTTATTCTGTTCCCGCAAAATGACAGAGCCTTCTGAGGACATTCCGATGCGTTGCAGTCCGCTAACAGGTACTTGGAAAAATCCCTTTTGATGAAGAAACAGCTGTTTGACTGCCTGGCCACGCATACGAACTTTTTTTAAAAGCAACAAGAATTGTGGGAATTGACCTGTGTCAGTGCTTTGTCCCGAATTTATAATGTTTTACCCCATGTAAAAAATTAACTTCCTTACACATTTCTGTAGGTTTTTTCCTTGTTTTTTTTTTCTTGCTGTAAAAATGCAAAATGTTTTATCGTTTGTGTCTCAGCATACTGTCTTGGACAGATTAAAGGGCCTAAACAGATTCTAGTGTTTCTTTCCAGGTGCTACATGGGCAGCCAAGCATTTGGGCATAACTTCCAGAAATATGACATCTTGTTAAAACAACATAAGAAATCAGTTGTATCCATTAATATCCCTATCCATTTTGTCTAGCTCCTTTCAAAAATCTGAGTGGTGATCATTGCCACATTTTGTGGTACTACGTATTTAAATTATGCAGTGTGTGAAGCTGTTTGTCTTTCTTGACTCTCCCAACTGTTCAATTGCACTGGATGATTCCCACGTCTAGTACTCCTAAGACGGGGGCGGGGGACCCTGCAACCATGCAAATGTCTATATTCTATAGTCTTGTGTCCTCTCATTTGCCCTTTTTCTGAACTAAAAAGTACAGGACATCGTATTTCCTCATAAGGTTGCTCCAGTCCCCCTCTTATCTTTTTCTGCCCCTTTTCCAGGTCTGCAACATTCTTTTCTGTTTTTGTTTTCGTTTTTTTGTTTTTTTACAAGTGATAACTAGATTGGGTACCCAATTCTGAAAGTGTAAAGGCATCAATTTAGCAGTGATTATCATTTCTGACGCCTGTTCACTGAGTTTAGAAAGATTTGAGATCCTGAATAGTTTGGTGGAAACTTGTGCACAGGTTGTTTACAAACAAGTCAAAAGTCACTGGTCCCAATATAGAGATCCATGAAGAGGAATGCTGCCCCTATTGTGTCCTTCTGTAGAGCAGGTGTGAGGATGTTGGTCAGTTTTGTACAGCTGCCTGCATTTTTTAGAGGTGCAGCCCTCTCCCATCAGAAAACCAGCTGTGGGATACAATACTTTACTTTTAAGACTTAAAATTTCATAGAAAGTTATCAAGCTGTTTTCTTCTGTTGCAGTCAGTCCCCATTTATTTTCCCATAAGCACAGGCTCCATTTGTGTTGAGAACTTTCCTGTGGCGCTTGTAGCTTTGCTGAAATGCTTTTCCTCCTTGCTGTGAGCTTTCAGCAGAGTAATACGCCAATCAAGTTACATCCTTCTCATAGCATTGCCAACCAGGTCTTGGTTCAAGTGGTTTTGTTGTGGCTTTGTTCAGACAGAAAATAGATGGCATTTGTATAGTTGGAAGTAGGGAAAGCAAAGGCTTAATTCACAACTGGAATAAGAGGTGGCTATTTAAAGTGAAGAAAGAGAGTACATGCGTAGCTAACAATGCCTAAAAACTTGGCAGCTCTATTTTCAGGAAAATCTGCAGCCAAGCAAAAATTACTCTTTTGAATCTAGCAAAGCAATGGTGTATCTCCTGGGACCAAATGGAACTAGATTGTATCCTGGTTGGACCAAAAATGGGTACCTAAAGATACAATTGGCAAATACTAAGAATCAGGACTGTGATTGTTGGCCTCTTCTTGACATGCATATTTATAGAGATAGAAATTCAAGTTCCCACTGAGCCATGAAATTCATGGTGTGAGCTTTTGAAGCTGTCGCACCCTTTCAGCCTGACCTACCTTTCAAGTTTGTTGTGAAGATAAAAGTGGATGTGGAGACAGGCCTCAGTGGTTTGAGGAGATGGTAGAAAAGGCAGGATATAGATGTAACAAACATCTGTTTTGAATCCTGTCCGGCTCAAGAAAGCTTAGAAACGAAACTACATTCATTACAGCTGGGCAAGCCCAGCAGTGTTCTGGTTGCACCGCACTTGTGCTGAAATCAGTATTGCAGTTCCAGGCTTGGCATCCTGAAAAAAGCAAAATGGAATACCTTTGGAAGCAAACAGGTGTGATGCTGTAGCCTCAGATGTCTTGCTTATGGGCTTTGTGGTGAGATCGGAAGTGTTGTCATAATATTTTTTACTGTGTGCCTGGGTGATGTAATGTTTCCACAAGGAGAGTTCTCTGGCAGATATACATAGGGAGGAGTGGTCCCTTTAGTATTGAGGTCCCAAGCTGTCCATGGTTTTGAATGTTATCACCAGCATCTTGAATTCAGACCAGAATCAAATTGGCAGCCAGCGCAGCTCAACACCAGTGTTGGTGACATTTATGTGATACTCATGATCAGCAATCTTGCTGCCGCGTTTTGCACCAGTATTTTTTTTTTAAGCAAAGGGTGTGCATAACAGGTAAGGAGTCATTCACTTGAACCACAAACAGTGGAAACATCCCCCTATCAAGCCTTCAAAAATTACTCCCACGGGACCCAGGCAAGGGTGGTGGATGACAATACAAAAGTGGACACCGTTTTTATTTTTCTGTCCACTCAATTCCATAAAATAACCAGGGAAGTCCTAGAGGGTAAGTAGGAATGTGAATGTACGGCAGCCTGATGGAGGGGAAGAGGAGTGGAGATAATAAAAAATCAATTTGAAATCTAGGATGCTGTGCAAATCTGGAAAAGCTGTTGGGAGTTGGAAGGGTCCAAAAAGATCACCTAGTTCAGCCTCTTATCAATGCAGCAGTCATCAAAGCAATCCTGACAGGTGGGCTTGCTGATTATGTCATTGGCTACTGCAGTGGTTTTCAAACTTTTTACCCTCTGACCACCACCACCCTTACTTCTACATGCAGATGTTGTGCTCTTCTGGGGTAGGTGCAGCAGCAGAAAGCCCCCCCCCCCCATACCAGGCATGCATTCTTCCTGCTTTGCCACTGCTGCTGGTGCCCCAGGCAGTGTCTCTCCTCTGGAGAGCCCATCAGCCACCCACTTTGCAAGCCCAAGAATGTGCACCTGGTATCCAGGGCTTGCTGCCTTTCTTCTACTGCCCTGGGACTGAGGAACCAAGAAATGTTCCAAACACTTCTTGCGCCCTCTCCCTTGAGGATCTATTGTGCCTTCCCCTGAGGGCTGCACCCCACAGTTTGAGAACCACTGTGCTACTTGCTTAACAGCAGCCCTGGGTGGTGTGAAAAATTCCAACAGCATGTCATTTGAAGAATCACAAGGGAAGGCATCAAGATGGGCTCAATGTGCTGAAGTCCAGCAGTAGAACCCGGCTTGGCCTTTTTCTAACAAGCACATGGAAAACCCACAGTGGTTGGCGTTCGGCCATTTTGGGAGGCTTGAAGCCTCTGGAGCAAATGGTAGAGAAGGGTTTGATGCCAGTACTGAACGCTAGATGGCAGGAGTGCACAAAGGAAGTTAGAGAAAGCAGGTCTTCCACTGGGTTACTATGGGTCAGTCTTCCCTTATGGGGATGGAAACCCACTGGGTGACTTCAGGCAAGTCCCACTCTCAGCCTCAGAGGAAGGCAAAGGCAGACCCCCCCCCGAACAAATCATTCCAAGAAAACGGATGGGGTCACCTTAGGGTCATAAGTCAAACTACTTGAAGGCCTACAACAACATAGGTCTGGTCCACTTTTCTAAGGGCATCACACAGTTATGCTAATGCTACCCATGCTGGTGAAGAAGGGGGAAGAGCAGAAGAGAGGAGACATCTCAAGGTGCGCAATGGATGAATATATTCAGGGGTAGTCATGTTGGCCATACATAAAATCCACAAAAAAAGCAATAGCTTTCTTGGCCAACCAAAAAGCAGACAATGCATCATGCAAGCTTTTGAAGCTTGTCTGGTTTTTTCATCCAGCAAATTTTAATTTCATATTTATATTTATATATTTTTAATGTTTCTGTATTGTTTGACATGGATATGGTTTTAACACTCATTGTTAGCTGCCCTGAGTCCCTAAATTGGGAAGAAGGTGGGTTATTAAAAAATAAAATAATGTTCAGTTGTGACTGCCAGCTGAAAATGGAGTATATGGTAGCTTGCAACATAGACAAACGATTGGTCCTGCTGCAGTTGCCCAAACCCAATACAGCCTCCCTAATTTTCTTATTGTGGAACTCTTGGCTAGAGCTTGGAGAGATTCAAAGAGCTGTAACCCTTTGAAGAGCCTTTTACAAGCTCCAGTTAAGAGCTCCTCTTGTTAGGGGCAGAACGCCATGCCTTTGAGCACATGAGACCTCGGGCCCATTTAGCTCAGTACTCTCTATTAGGGATGGAGAATGACTGTGCCTTCCAGATGTTGATGGACTGCAGTTCCCATCTTCCTTCCTGGAAACATGCAGCAAAATACAACACAATCCACAAAGCAGCAACACCTTTATTGGGCCAACTCCAAAGTATAAAATACATCATCTTGCAAGCTTTTGAAGCTTGACTGCTTTCCTCATCAGGCAAAGATGTTAAAAACCATCCCTCTCTCTCTGGCTTTTCTTCGCGAACAAAGATTCAGGAAGGACTCATCCCACCCTTTCTGCAAGCGCGCTGATGACTAAAAAGGCCAATCCGAGATAAGTCCGGTTGCAGAAAGCACAGCAGAAGGTCTCCTTGGGTGATGTTTCCGGGTTGTGATTCTTTCTGCGTTGTCGTTTCTTTTCAAGACTTGTTCGGCGTGAGTTCTCAAATAAGGCTGCAGCATTGTGGATAGTGCGTCTCCATGCCTCCCGATGTGAGGCCAGGGCGGACCATTGTTGGTGATCAATTTGGCCGAGCCTGAGATGTTGTTTCAGGGAATCCTTGTATCATTTTTTTGGAGCGCCCCTCTTATGCTGACCTGTGGCGAGTTCACCGTAGAGTACTATTTTTGGGAGGCGATGGTCCTCCATCCTAGAAACGTGCCCTGCCCAGCGCAGCTGTGTTCTCAATATCATGGCCTCAATGCTGGTGATCCCTGCTTGCTCAAGGACAGCAACATTCGTCACATAGTCAGTCCAGTGTATATTTAGGATTGTACGTAGACAGCGCTGATGAAAGCGTTCGAGGAGTCGTAGGTGGTGGCGATAGGTGACCCATGTTTCAGATCCATAAAGGAGAATAGACAGTACAATGGCTTTATACACATTGATTTTTGTGCTTCGCCTCAGGTGTTTATTACTCCAGACTCTTTTGTGAAGTCTTCCAAATGCGCTATATGCCTTTGCTAATCTGTGATCGATCTCTTTGTCAATCTTGGCATCTGAGGAGATGATGCTTCCCAGGTAGGTGAACTGCTGAAGGAGCAGAAAGGTGGTGATATTTGTTGCAGACTTACATTCTATCTCAGATATTACTTTGTTGTCATAGAATCATAAAGTTGGAAGAGACCACAAGGGTCAACCAGTCCAACCCCATTCTACCATGCAGGAATACCCAATCAAACCACTCCCGAGAGATGGCCATCCAGCCTTTGTTTTTAAAAAATCTCCAAAGAAGGAGACTCCACCACACTCCAAGGCAGTGAATTCCACTGCTGAACAGCTCTTACTGTCAGGAAGTTCCTCCTAACGTTTAGGTGAAATCTCTTTTCCTGTAGTTTGAGTCCATTGCTCTGTATCCTAGTCTCTGGAGCAGCAGAAAACAAGCTTGCCCCATCCTCAGTATGACAACCCTTCAAATATTTAAACATGGCTATCATTCCACCTCTTCACCTTCTCTTTTCCAAGCTAAACATACCCAGCTCCCTTGTGGCCTTTGTGGTCTCTTCCAACTCTACAATTCTATGATTCTAAGCTGTTCCTCATAGGGCATAGCTTGTCAGTTAAGATGTTATTGAGGGACTTCAGTGCAGCCAGAAGCCACTATATTTCTTGATCATGTGAGAGTAGGGACAAAGGTCTCTAAAAGACAGGTAACAACATTTCAACTCCATTAGCCAGTGGAAAGTAACTTCCCTTGAGATCCAGCTGTCCCTGTCCTGTGTGGAGATAAACTGCCTCTTTCTTAGGCAGAGAACATTGAATTTCCCTCCTGTTGGCTCTGCGGGATAATGAGAGTTGCTGTCCAACACTGAAGGGCTGGCATTCCCCAGGCTGCTCTGCACCAACTAGCACTGGCTGGTTTTCTGGACAAGAGTTTTTTCAGAGCCATACCATGAGATGTCAAGGGTGAAACCTGGCATACTTGATATACAAAACATGTGCCTTGCCACAGAATTATGGCCCTTCCCTTGACGATCTGTCTGCCCAATTGTGCTAGCGTGGGATGGGTGTCCATTGCAAAACCAGCCATGGCGCCAAAAAAGCAGGGAGGGGTTTGTCTCATTGAAAATAATAGGATTCTGTATTATCCACAGTTTCAGGTATCTACGGGGTTGGGGGGGGGGCATCTGGGAACTTATCTGAATACAAGGGTCAACCTGTATTGTCAGATTTTCTTGGCAAGAATTATTCAGAGGCGATCTAAGGTTTTAAGTCACAGCAGAGGAGATTTTGATTGAACATTAGAAGGAACCTCTTAATGGTAAAAGCATTTCAGCAATGTTGCCTAGAGAGGTGGTGGGGTCTTCTTCTTTGAGCATTTTCAAAAAGAGGCTGGAGAGCTCCCTGCTGGGGATGTTCTAGCTGGAGATTCTGCATTGAGTTGGGGGGGGGCGTGGAATGGATGGCCCAGGAAGCCCTTCCAACTCGTATGATTCTATAATTTGGTCAGGATTATCCCAGGCCCTAACATTTCAGTACCAATACTTGCAACTTCAGGATGACCCCTTGTAGACTGACCAACTCTCCCCTATTTCCTGGGATCTCCCTTATTCAAGCTATTTTGGGGGATCCTCTTGGCTCCCTTATTGACCTTCTATTTCTCCAATATATTTACAAAGGTGTGACATTCAGTTGTCAAGGGCAAGCATGTCAGCACACAGTGGGAACACGTGAAGGTTTGAGGTGTGTATTTGCATTTATTTCAGAGAGGGAGGAGTATGTGTGTGCATGCGAGGGACGGGGGGGGGGAGAGAGAGAGAGAGAGAGAGAGAGAGAGAGAGGTATGTGCATGTTATTGCATCTGTGTGGCCTGGCCATTAAAGATGTAATCCTATACCAATAAAAATTTGCTGGAGTGATGCCACACTGCTAAAAATGCACAAAATTTGTCACTGCTAAATCTCCCTTAAATTCATGGGTGAAAGTTGGTCACCCTAACCCCTGATGTCACAAGGACAGCTCCTGGGAATGTTATGAAGCCAGACACCTTAAAGCATCAAGCATAGTTGCACAGAGGATGCCATTCAAATGAAAATCTCAAAAGCCTTAACAATGGAAGAAAATATATACATACAGTTGTTTTCAAGGCAGTGCTTTCACTCTGAGAACCGGAAACCCTAGCAGCAGATAAGCTAAAAGAATGAAGACATGAGTCTTCTGCTGCCTTGGGTGTCTCCAGGTTTGATTATGATGAGAAAGACATAACCATGTTTGTGTTGCTTTGGTATGTTTTTGGGTGGTGGCTTGTTCTAACCTTTAATGGCTGGGTTCAAATTACCCGGCTGTCTAAACATTCCTGAAGGTAAGAGCTGTTTGACAGTAGAATGGATTCTTTCAGAAGGTGGTGGTTTTTGGAGGTTTTTAAGCAGAGCTGGATGGCCATCTGTCAGGGATGCTTTATTTACCTGTGGATTTCCTGCACTGGGTGGGGTTGGACTAGATGACCCTTGGGGTTCCTCCCAACTTTAGTTCTAACTAAAGAGGTCTTAATGGCCATTATTTATAGTGTGAAGCTGGGTTGTCCCCCCCCCCCAAAAAAAATACTGAGACTGGTGATTAACACCTCTTCAGATTTAATGCACTGAGTCTTTGTAAGTAGTTGGCACACCTTAACTTTGAATAAAACCCAAACCTTGCCTTCTTCATATGTCCTGACTCCTTTCTTTACATTCCTGGGGTGGATGATCACACCCAAGGGACCTTCCTGGCAATTTCCACCCCTGCCTAGCACTCCACCTTTGGTTTTCTCTGAAAAAGTGCATTCATGACAAAATGGTGAAAGGTCTAGAAGCCATGTCATATGAGGAGCGGCTTAGGGAGCTAGGTATGTTTAGTCTGGAGAAGAGAAGGTGAAGAGGTGACATGATAGCCATGTTTAAATATTTGAAGGGATGTCATACTGAGGATGGAGCAAGCCTTGTAGGACATGGAGCAATGGACTCAAACTATAGAAAAAGAGATTCCACCTAAGCATTCAAAAGAACCTCCTGATGGTAAGAGCTGTTCAGCAGTGGAATGCAATGGTGGAGTCTCCTTCTTTGGAGTTTTTTAAACAGGTTTTTGACACACACCCCCAAAGAGAGTATGATACCTTTTTAAAATGTTCCACCATAATAAAAGCCTTTCCCATCTTCTGAAATGATTCCCCTCCCATCCCATCAAACCAAATGAATGTGGATGAAAAGTTACTGTTTCTGAAGGAAGGAATAGCAAGTGGCTGCTAATTCTGTGGATCCAGATCACTATATATATATATATATATATATATATATATATATAGTGACATTTCCCACCACCACAACCACCACCTTATTGTATTCTAGATGTAGGTCTTGGTTTTACCTACCTGGTTGCCAAAGGAAATTGGGAGGGAAGGAGAGTAATGCTGGGAATGACGGGTGTGTATCCCTGGGGTGCATCCCTCACCCTGTCATGCTGGCAATGATGGTGGGGGTGACAATAAGAGGACACTGGATTCTGCCCTCTTACATTTTTCCTTCAGACTCCCTGCATGTCAGGGGGTTGGACTGGATGTCCCTTGTAGTCTCTTCCAACTCTATGATTCTATAACCCCAAATTCCTAGCATTCCAGAGGCTGAGAAACTGAAAATCACTGCCAACTAGAACTCTTCTATTTGCTGTGTTTGCATTCCCTTGGTCACTTTTGATGTTCTGTGCCTTCAGGTCATTCCCAACTTATGGCAACCCTAAGACAAACCTGGAGCTATCACAATGTAGTAAGTTTGAGCATTGGACTACAACTCTGGAGACCAGGGTTCGAATTCCTGCTCGGCCATGAAAACCCAATGGGTGAGCTTGGGCAAGTCACACAGTCTGCCTCAGAAAACCCTATGAGACGGTTGCATTCGGGTCGTCATAAGACAGAACTGACTTGGATGCACACAACAACAAAAAGACAACCCTACCATGGGCTTTTCTTGGAAAGCTTGGCTCAGAGAGGGTTTGCCAATGTTCTTCTGAAGCTGAGAGAGTGTGACTTGCCTAAGGTCACCCAGTAAGTTTCCATGGCCAAGCAGAGATTTGAACCTTTGTCTCCCAGAGTTCCAGTCCAACATTCAAGCTCCAACACCATTCTGGTTCAAACTTTATTCCAAGGAGGCTGGCCCATGCCATTCCTGAGGCTGAGAGGGTGTAACTTGCCCAAGGTCACCCGGTGGGTTCCTGTAGCTGATCAAGGTCTTGAACCCTGGTTTCTTGGAGTCCATGCCCAACACTCAAGTTACTACATCACCCTGGCTCAGTCTTCTTGACCCTTATTGAGAGAAGGGTTTGCCCTTGCCTTCTTTTGAGGCTGAGAGAGTATGACTTGCCCAAGGTCACCCAATGGATTTCCATGACTAAGCATGGGACTTGAACTCTGCTTTCCTGAAGTCCTACTGCAGTACTTAAACGACTAAATAACATGGGCTTCATTTGTCATGTTCCCTGCCCCTTTCTTTGGATGCCTAAACAGTACTGCTAGAGTCTCCCTTACCCAAAACGACCAGAGATATTTTGGATTCTGGAATACTTTCAATATACACAATGAGATATCATGGAGATGGGACCCAAGTCTAAACACAAAATTCATTGATGTTTCATATATACCTTATACACATATCTTGAAGTCATTTTATACATAATATGCTTAATAATTTTGTGCATGAAACAAAGTTTGTGTAGATTGAATAATCAAAAAGCAAAGGTGTCACTGTCTCAGCCACCCATGTGAAAGAATTTGGATTTTGTGGAATATTTTGGATTTTGGCATTCTGTATAGAGGAGACTCAGCCTGTATTTCTAAACTTCTCAATTTTGAAGTTTTAAATTACTGCAATTCTAGAAATTTGGGGGCTGAAGAAACATTTCATGGGAGGGCAGACTTCGATTTAGGAGGGCAAAGCCTTCACTCTCCCATGCTGCTGTAGTTCATACAATCATAGGCCATGTCTATACAAGGGGGTGGGGAGAGAAATGGATTGCTCCATAGTAGCAGCAATTTGCAGCAGCTGCAAGCTGTCTTAATGGTTGAGGGCCTCCATAAACTTTGCATGCCCCCTAGCCAAGATGGAGACCACGAGTGAATTATTAGCGCTTTTAAATCTGCCGCCATCAAAACCATTAAAAAAAATTCCCATAGTGCGCACAACCGATATTTCACATTTATGAAAGGAAAAAAAAGAGAAAAGAGAAAGATTACCGTTTTATCACCTTACCACTCTTTTGCTTAGCTGAAAATCCAACATGGCAGCAGCAGGCGCTTTCCCTGTTTGCAAGCCCTGGCCCCCGTGCTCCTCCGGCCAATCAGCTTGCATTGCATCAGCACAGCAATGCAAATGCTACTGTCTTAAGAAGCAGAGAGCTTTTTTAAAATTCCAGGAAAAGCCACGAAGGCTTCCCCGACGGAGTTTACGGTGGGTTTGGCTGCCTCACATCCGAATAAGATGTATCGATGTAAATGTCTGTTTAAACAGATTGCCTTCCAAGCAAATACCATCAGGATTATTTTCACCATTTGGACAACCTCATAGAATCATAGATTTGGAAGATACCACAAGGGCCATCTAGTCCAACCCCATTCTACCATGCAGGAATACCCAATCAAAGCACTCCTGACAGATGGCCATCCAGCTTTTGCTTAAAAACCTCTAAAGAAGGAGACTCCACCACACTCCCAGGCAGTGTATCTCTGATAGATTCATAGAGTTGGAAGAGACCATGGGGGCCATCCAGTCCAACCCCATTCTGCCCTGCAGGAATACCCAATTAAAGCATTCCCGACAGATGGCCATCTGTTTAAAAACCTCCAAAGAAGGAGACTGCACCACACCCTGCTGGTTTACCGTGCTGCCCATAAGTTGCCAAATTCAACAGGATTGTACCCTTCAATTCAGTATCACTTCCTGCAACCAAAGTTCAGCAAAGGGGACAGCAAACTGCACAGAACAGGTGTGGTTACATTCCCTGAACCACCCTTTGTTTCTTTCTTCAAATTGATCTACCTCACTGTGGTTTCTTTATCTTATCAGTTTCATCTGCAAATGCTATGCAGTGTTTACTCATTTTTTTCCAGATTAGCCCATGTATGTTTATTTATATAGATTCCATATATATATATATATATATATATATATATATATATATATATTCACTATTTCTCAGGTTGCCAGGTGTCAACCCGGAGATCTTTCCTGTCCCTTTATGTAGCTGAAGCCATCCTGTTAGATTTATTAAAGTTTTTTTAAAACAAATAAGGGAGGGGTCAGGAAGAAATGGTCCCTCAGTCTAAGGCAGGAGGAAATCTCTGCAAGAACATTTTGGATGGAGAACTTTAATTCTAGGCCATTGATCAAAGTGCTAGTGAGTCTCTCAAGTCGGGTTGCCAGCTCAGGACTAATCTAGGCCCTGAGATTTCAGTCCCCAAACCTGAGACCCTTAAGATGACCCCTTGTGATGTCACAAGAGACAGGCCTTGCTGATAACATCAGACATAATACATCAATCACAACTGCATAAAAGTATGTCATTTAAATAAAAGAAAGCAATACAAAGAAACGAGGCAAATAGAATAAACACGTATTTCAAGTCCACTCTCTCACCCTGAGATTCCTCTTTCAGTTCCCTTAACCATTACTTACACAGCTTAGTTTACAGACCTTTTTACCATCTTGGTTGCCCTCCTCTGGACACATTGCAGTTTGCCAATATGCTTCTTTAAATGTATGTGGTGCCCAGAGCTGGACACAGTAGTCCAGGTAAGGTCTGCCCAAAACAGAATAAAGTGGCACTATTATTTCCCTAGGGAGCCAGTGTGGCATAGTGGTTTGAGTGTTGGACTATGACTCTGAAGACTAGGGTTCAAATCCCCACTTGGCCATGAAAACCACTGCGTGATCTTAGGCAAGTCAAACACTCTCAGCCTCAGAAAACCCCATGATAGGTTCACCTTAGGGTTGCCATAAGCTGGACATGAGTTGAAGGCGCACACAACAACAACTATTATTATTATTTCTCTTGATCTCGACACTATTGTTCTATCACTGTGGCTTAGAACTACATTGGTCTTTTTTGCTGCTGCATCACAGTGCTGACTCATGTTTAGCCCACAAATGCAAATAAAATGACCAAAACAAAGTATAACCAGCGACTGTATTATGTTTTCCTTTTTTTTACACAAAATTTTATTTAGAAACCAAAATAATCATAAATTCTATGGTATTGATATGTACAGTTCCATTATGACAAAGCAACAAAGATCTCCACTCTCACACACAGTGTTCAACAGCATCTACTATAAATAGACATTCAGATATACTGCAGGTATGTATAAATTAAAAGGAACAGAGTACAGCATATGCATTTTCACATAAATAGATTGCTGATGAATTGCACCACATGTGATTGTCGTCGGGCTCTGCCCTTGTCATGATATTATACCCACCATTCTAGTGAGAAAGGAAACTAGGCAGAAATGGGAAGCAGAAATAACTTCTTGGAAAGGGAAGTAGCTGTTCCCTTCTTCCTCCTCTAGAAAAAAATAACCTTCATAAATAATAAAAAGTTCACAGTAAATAAAAATCAAACTTCTGTAGACATAGGCCTGAATCTTATTCTTAGTTTCTGTAGACCCACTGAATCAATACAATTTACGTATATGTTATCAATCAGCAATTCATTCAATAGGCCTGCTTTCAGAGACCTCTTCCACAAGGTCTAAGAAACCAGAAGGACATTTACACCAAAAGTAGAGCTGCAAATATGACCAACAAGGGAACACATTATAAGATCAGGACACAATGGAAGCAATAAAAAGAGTAACAGACTCCTTCATGGAATAACCTTTTGACAATGGACCAGCAGTTTTAGAAAGTGAAGTGGAAGCTGCTCTCAAAATACTTAGAAGGAATAAATAACCAGGAATAGATGATATACCAATGGAGCTGTGTCAAACAATCCATCCAAATTCTTTTTTAAAAAATCTGCCAACAAATGTGGAAAACAAAAGAGCACATGGATTGGAAACACTGAGTACACATTTCAATCCCTAAGAAAGGAAATACCAGGAATTGTAATAATTATTGGATCAATGCATTCATATCCCATGCAAGCAAAGTGATGCTCAAGATTCTGCAACAAAGACTTTTACCAATGCCAGCTGTCCAATCTGGGTCCAGAAAAGGAAGGAGCACTAGATATCATAGTACAGGCATGTGTCGGCTAATGAAGTATACCAAAGAATTTCAGAAGAAAATTAGAATCATAGAATTGTAGAGTTGGCAGAGACCACGAGGGCCATCCAGTCCAACCCCCTGCCATGCAGGAAATCACGATCAAAGCATCCCCGACAGATGGCCATCCAGCCTCTGTTTAAAGACCTCCAAGGAAGGAGACCCCACCACGCTCCAAGGGAGTGCGTTCCACTGCCAAACAGCTCTGACTGTCAAAAAGTTCCTCCTAATGTTGAGGTGGAATCTCTGCTCCTGGAACTTGCATCCATTGCTCCGTGTTCCAGTCTCTGGAGCAGCAGAAAACAAGCCTGCTCCATCCTCAATGTGACACCCCTTCAAATACTTAAACAGGGTTATCATATCGCCTCTTAACCATCTTTTTTCCAGGCTAAACATACCCAGCTCCCTAAGTCTCTCCTCATAAGGCATCGTTTCCAGACCTTTCACCATTTTAGTTGCCCTTCTCTGGACACGCTCCAATTTGTCAATATCCTTTTTGAATTGTGGTGCCCAGAACTGGACACAGTATTCTAGGTGAGGTCTGACCAAGGCAGAACAGAGCGGCACGAATACTTCCCTTGATTAGACAGTGCTTTATAGATTATAGCAAAACCTTTGACTGTATAGAGCATGAAAAACTATGGCTTGATCTAAAAGTAATGGGGTGTGCCACAATCATGAGATGGCACAATTCATTGGAGAATACAATGATACTTGGAAAAGTACTAGAGTGGGAAATGAGAAAGACCACATTGAAGATGAATTGACTCACAAGTCATGAACCTGAGCTTGCCGGACCTCAGCAGGGCTGTTAATGACCAGAGCTCTTGGAAATTTGTCATTCATAGGTTGGTCATATCATAGGCCCAAGCCAATTTGGCAGAAATGAATAGCATCCTAGTTATGAGCTCAACTAACGAACAGAATCCAGGCCTGAGTTTCTTGTAGTCATGCATTCCAATATGCATGGAACTCTTTTCTTGGAAATAGCCTTGCCAGTGCCACTCTGCCCCTCCTCTTCCCCTGCTGAGTTAACTGACTGCAAACTCCTTTTTGCACTTTGAAATCAGTTTGCAGCAGTTGAAGTAAACTGAGGACAAAGGAGGAGGAGGAGTGGAAAACTGGGACATTTTAAAAGCAGCTGAAAAAATGGGATGACAGAGGATTAATTGGGACTACCTTTGCCAATTCAGGACAACTGGAGGTATGCAAAGCACATGTGAGTGGTTCTTAAACTTTCTTCTTTCAGGAAAATACATCTGCCTGACTTGTCAAGAAATTCTGGTACAAAGTGTTCTGGGACAAACCAGGGTACAGAGTTGATGCATCAGACTAGTGAAGCCTGCATATCTCACACTTTCTAACTTTTCACATTGCAAGGGGAAAATCAGTCCTAGTCCTAGTCCCTAGTACCAGTCCTAGAACAATCTCTTTCCAGGGAAATCTGCCCATTATTGTCCAGCTTTTCAGTGAACTCAGGAAGTTTCACAAAATGTTAGGCCACAGTTTGGAAACTGCTGTGGGGCTGTGCTATAACAAAGGAACAGCTAGGAAGAAATAAGACTCTCAAGTGCACATCATTAAATTACCAAAGTGAGAATCATCTATGGCTGCTATAGTATTTGCAGCTTCTAGGTGTGGTTGTGAAAGCCAGACAGTGAAGAAAATCAACTCATTTGAAATGTGGTACTTAAGAAGTGTTCTGGTGCTGGAGAAGCTTCTGCAGATACCATGGCTTGCTAAAACAAAAAAAACGAACAAATCCAAGTTTGAGTTCTCACTAAAAGTGAAGAAGGCAGTCATACTTTGGGTATAAGACAACATGATGCATTGGAAAAGATTATGATGCTTGGTTAAGTGGAAGGCAGTAGGGAAAGAGCAAGAGCCCATTATAGGTGGACTGGAGGATGGAATAGAGGGCACGGTTGTCAAATTTGCAGATGACACCAAATTAGGAGGGGTAGCTAATACCCCAGAGGATAGGATCAGAATTCAAAATGATCTCAACAGATTCGAGAGCTGGGCCAAACCTAACAAAATGAATTTCAACAGGGAGAAATGTAAGGTACTACATTTATGCAGAAAAAACAAAATGCAGACATATAGGATGGGTGACACCTGGCTTGACAATAGTACGTGTGAGATCTAGGAGTCTTAGTAGACCACAAGCTGAAGATGAGTGAACAGTGTGATGTAGCAGCTAAAAAAGCCAATGCAATTCTAGGCTGAAGAATTATGTATTATGTCTAGATTGGGGGATGTAATAGTACCATTCTATTCTGCTTTGGTCAGACCTCACCCGGAATACTGTTTCCGGTTTTTTGGGCACCACAATTCAAGAAGGGTATTGACAGGCTGGAACACGTCCAGGTGAAAGGTCTGGAAGCCATGTCCTATAGGAATGGCTTACAGTGCTGGGGGTATGTTTAATCTGGAGAAGGTTAAAGAAGTGATATGATAGCCATGCTTAAATACTTGAAAGGATGTCGTACTGAAGAAGGAGTAAACTTGCTTTCTGCTGCTCCAGAAACTAGGACACAGAGCAACAGACTCAAACTACAAGAAAAGAAATCCCACTTAAACATTAGGAGGAACTTCCTATGGTAGGAACTTTTCAACAGTGGAATGTGCTGCCTCGTAGTGTGGTGGAGTCTCCTTCTTTGGACGTTTTTAAACAGAGGCTGGCTGACTGGCCATCTTTCAGGGGTGCTTTGTGTATTCCTGCATGGCAGAATGGGTTTGGACTGGGTGGCCCTTGTGGTCTCTTCCAACTCTTATTCTATTCTATGATCCAATCAAGGAAACCATAGTTTTGAGTTTGCAAGAGCTGAACAGGGCAGTTGATGACTGGGGGGGGGGGCGTCTTGGAAATCTATTCAGAAGGGCACCATATGTTGGTATCAACTTGATGCCAAATAACAGTATAATGTAAGCACACAGTGGGTAGCATGCTGAGGAAGGTGCAACCTCTGTGCAAAGCCTGAAGGTCTTTCTCCTTGGTGCACATACTTTCCAGATTTCCCTGCCATCAGGTGATAGGCGGACTAAAGGTTGTTTTCCAATGCAGCTTTTGGCCTTCCAAAAACGACCCACACCACAAATTTCTTCATGTGCTTTACAGGAGTGAGTCCCCACTGGACACAGCAGACTCTCACCCAAGTACACATCTTGGGACCAAGCAGGGAAAGGTATTTGCTCTTTAGCAAGCAGCCACGATTAGCTTCCTGGATGTCTCTTGACAGACAGGAAACCAGGCCTTGGCCAGAATTCAGGCAGGGACATTTGCACATGTAAGCATCCCTTATGTGCGTGAAGCTTTGCTTTTTCAGGTGCAGCGGAGGTTGGTATTGCCTTCCTCTCTGCGCAGCATCCAAAGCCCCCCTCCCAACTTAATGCAAAGCCCAAAGCCACTTCACCAGCCATTCTGTGCTTCAAGGTGAGCAGACAAGGTAGGCGAAGCCACTGGCAACATCATTTTGCGTCTGGCTAGGAGGAGGGATAGCTCCAATTCTACCTGCTCACTTCAAAGATGGAATGCTCATACGAGGAGGTCCAGGGTTTTACAGTAAGTTGGGCAGGTCCTATATGGCTCAGCATACAGATATTTATGCCACACTGAGGGGATGTTGAACAGAGGCCCTTGAATTCTATTGCTTAGTCCCATTTAAAATAAAAATGTTGAATTGTAGGAAAAGGAGTCAACTCATGTCAACCTGCTAATTCAACAGGTCTACTTTAATTGGGACTACCAAAAGGATTCGAGAGCCAGCATGGTGTAGTGGTTTCAGCACTAGACTATGACTCTGGAGATCAGGGTTCGAGTTGACCATGGAAACCCACTGGGTGACCAGATATAGGATGGGTGACACATGGGTTGACAACAGTATATGTGAAAGGGATCTAGGGGTCTTAGTAGACCACAAGCTGAACATGAGTCAACAATGTGATGCAGCAGCTAAAAGAGCAAATATGATTCTAGGCTGCATCAATAGAAGTATAGTGTCTATATTGAGGGATGTAATAGTACCCCTCTATTCTGCTTTGGCCAGATCTCATTGGAATACTGTGTCCAGTTCTGGACACAATTTAAGAAATATATCGACAAGCTGGAAGGTGTCCAGAGGAGAGTGACCAAAATGGTGAAAGGTATGGAAAGCACACCTTATTAGGAGCGTCTTAAGGCACTGGGTATGTTCAGCTTAGATAAGGTTAAGAGGGGACATGACAGCCATGTTTAAATACTTGAAAGGGTGTAATATTGAAGAGATAGCAAGCCTGCTTTCTGCTGCTCCACAGACTAGGAGACGGAGCAATGGACTCAAAGTACAGGAAAAGAGATTCTACCTAAACATTAGGAAGAACCTCTTGACAGTAAGAGCTGTTTGACAGCAGAACATGCTGCCTGGGAGTTTGGTGGAGTCTCCTCCTTTGGAGGTTTTTAAACAAAGGGTGGATGGCTATCTACCGGGGTGCGTTGATTGTATATTCCTGCAAAGCAGGGGGTTGGACTAGATGGCCCTTGTGGTCTCTTCCAACTCTTTGATTCTATGTTTTTACCTTGGGCAAGTCGCCCTCTCTCAGCTTTAGAGGAAGGCAAAGGCAAACCTCCTCTGTACAAACCTTGCCAAGAAGACCCCATGATAGGTTAGCCTGAGGGTCACCATAAGTAAAAAATGACTTGAAGGCACACAGCAACAACAAAAGGATTTGGGCCCCGGGATTACATCCTGAAGAACATACTGTTAGAGCCAGCATTTTAAAAAAATAACAAGAAGGAACCTGGGAACTATCATTGCAGGGTGGGCAGAACCTTCATACAGAATTCTTAGCGCCTGCTTCAAACTGTGATTCCCAGCATTCATGGGTGGGGGGAGCCCTTTATTTGGTGGCAAAAAAATAGAGAAGGCTGCAGCATAGGTATAGACCTGCATTTTACTAATGGCTTGTGCAATACAGGGCATCTCCCAGAGTTTTTGGGAACCTCATCCTCTATGAAAACTCAGCTTTGTAACTGCTAATAATGCCCTCTTGTGCTGATGGTTGCCCTCAGAAAGCACGTTTACACTGAAAGAATTCAGCAAGGAAGCATTCCTGGGCTTTTGCCAGTTCCTCCCCTCCCCTCCCCTCCCCTCTATTGACTTTTACACTTAGAAAGAAGGTTGTGTGTCCTTTTTCTTTTCCATATAGCAGCAGAGCTTTTATAAACTGTAATTCCCAGTATCTCCTGCCAGCATGGTCCAAAGGGCATAGGGGAAACTCTCTTGAGCTTTGCAGAGGTGGGGAAGGTTTATTGTTTTTTAAAAAGCTTTTGCACAAACATTCAGGCTGAAAGGGGCTCCAGTCCATCTTGCTGACATAACGGCTCCTTCTGCTGTAGGTAGAGCAATGCCTCATCTGAACCATCAGATCCAAGAACTGGAAGGGACCCCCAAGGGCCATCTAGTCCAGCCCTTTGCCATCCAGGGATACACAGCTAAAGCGCTCCTGAAATATGTCCATCCAATCTACTCCACAGCAAAAGAAGTCTCCTGAACTTGCAGCCACTGTGAATTTAGCCATTGCCATTCCAAGCAGCTTGGGAGCAGCATATGCTTGGATGCATATGTACACACACACACACACACACAAGAGAATACATGTAGATGTTGTTGGACTGCAGGACCCGGAAGCCCTAAGCAGTGTTGCTAGTGATAAAGAATGCTAAGAGTTGCAGTCCGGTAACATCAACAAAGCTCTATAAGTCTCATTCCTGATTGTGGTAGAAAAAATGGGATTGTCCATCCTATTTCATCTCCATCAGATCACTATAGGGTTCTCTGAGTGTCAGAGCAAGAGGGAGGAATCTCAGGGCAAGAGTGCTGCCTTGAAAATTAGCATTTATATAATTTTTCACTTATTAGACTTGATTCCCCACGCCATTGGAACAGCATACTCTGTGAAACTATGGGTGATGTTTAACAAATCATGCTTAACAAATCATTACCAGGGATTGTCTCCTGTGATATCACAAGAGATTGTCCCTAGGTCTAAAGTTCTCATCTGAAATCTCAGGGTCAAGGATAGTTCTGACCTGCCGGTCTTAAACAACCATGTGGCTCCATTTTTTGAGGAAAACCTTCCTTATTTAATAAGCCAGCTCAAAGTCTTGGGCAAAGCTGCATGCCTTGCACATTGTGGCTAGAATAGCATAGCCATCTGTTACTGTAACATAGTGCCTTTTTACCTGGGTTGCACAGTATTGTGAGAAAAGCAGTTTCTTAATGGTCATCATGGGGCACGGTGGGGTGGGGAGTCTGATGACTCTAAGCAGCCTTAATTCACCAGTTCAGGCCTTCTGGGGAGGGGGATGGCCCATGGAGCTAGAAGCGTGGGAAAGGATAGATTGCAAAATTCCATTGCCCCAGGACCAGCCATTTTGCTGGCTAGCCTTCTCTGAATGCTTTAGCTCCAGGTCCCTCCCACTGGGTTGGAGCCCACAGCTTTTGTGGCCAGATGACAACCTTGAAGAATCTGACATTCTTACTTTGAGGTACTGCCCCTGTCACTTCCTGCACAGCAACATACATTGTCCATTCATTTTTTTTAAAAGAAAGAAAGATTTGCTTTCAGTCTGCAGATGGGACAAGTGAAATCACAAGTGAGGCTCAGCTAAGAGAGGAATGGGTGAAGGGATGGAGAAAAGGCATCTGTCCTATATAGAGTGCTATACACCAGTGGTTCTCAATTTTTGATGTTTTGGACTTCATCTCGCAGAATCCCTCACAATGGGCTTTGCTGGTTGGGGCTTCTAGAAGCTGAAGTCCGAAATAGCTGGAGAACCATCAACCTACATAGTCACACCGTATCCCACCAGCAAGGGGGAGAAAAAGGATGGTGAAGTCTTTGGCCGGATTATGCTGGTAGCTGTACCTTTTGCACGTTTGCGTAAGGGGGTATCCAGTGCCTCCTTATGCAAAGAGTTCCTCTTCATCCCATAATGCAACGAGCCAGCTTAAAGGTCACCACCCTACAACCTGGAACAACCATTGCCACAGCCTCGCTTGTTCCAAGTCTTTGGCATCAACATGCTGACAATATGTTACACCCCACAACGGAGGGCAGGATCTCTGAGCATTCATTCAAAACATGCTCCAGTATCTTTGGAGCATCTCGCTTACACGCGCACACACAAACACACACTCATGCTGAAATAAATGTACACACAAAGTATCTGAGCTGTGGGGCCAGCCCTCAGCTGAAAAATACACCATAGAAGAGCAACAACAAGTGGGCAGATTTGCCCGGCTTCTTTCAGCTCACTGTAGTGACTGTTCCTTCACAGAAAGAAAGCAGGAAGCTGAATCTTCACGGCTTCTCCCCAAGAGTGTCCAGTTCCTGCTCTTGCCACATCTCCCCATTGCAATTTCGTCCATCTTTGTCTCCCCCTCCAAAATCCCCACCCAAAGAGGAACAAATAAAATACAGAGACAGCTTCCCAGAGCCTCTCTTTCTTCAATGCCCCGGCCCACATGGTTTTCTCCTCTCTTCCTTCAACCCTGGCAGAAGAGAGGATTCTGGGAGTTTTAATATCCCACCTCTCTCTTTAAGTTTACTCCCAAGATCAAGATAAGGGGGGAAGCTAAAGGATTTGGAGTTTTCTGGAGCAGGTTAAGTTACTATGGACCAAATCCCACATGACCAGCAGCTCTGCTGGGAGGAGTTTATGAACCACCAACATGCTTTGGTAAAAACAGGGCTCCTTGTTTAACTTGCTGTTCTTGTTTTTCACAATGCCAAAAGTCTTGAAGCCTGCATGTGCCACAGGCGTCACCTTGAGGACCTCTAAACACATGCCCAAGAACACATCATCAATGGGATACAGCTCCAGGGTCTCCGAGACTTTGTGAAGCTTCTTGGCCAGTGGGCCATCCATCACAAAGCCCCCGCCACCAGCGTAAGGTGGGTAGTTGCTCTTGTTGTACAAGGCGCTGGGAATGTAGTACTTGTTCTCCTTCTTGCGGATCGGCCGGGCTTTCAAGAGGACGTCCCCCACAAACAGGTCATCTTTCTTCTGATCCTGCAGGAACTCCACAATGTTGTTGGGGCTCACAAAGACATCGTCATCCCCCTTGAAGACGTACCGGACGTTGTCACAGTAGATGTTGAACCACTTGAGGAAGTGGACTTCCTTGAGGGTGAGGTTGAAGAAGCTGTCCAAGAAGTCCCATTGCAAGATGTCCCTGTAAATGTAGTTCTCGTATTCTAGCAATTTTTGATAGTTGGCCCTCTCCTCTTCCTTGGAAGCAATGCCCAGAAGGAAGAGAGTCCGAATCTTCTTCCCATCCAGCTCTTTCTCTTGACCCCACGTCCTGCGGATGGCCTCCCGGCGGTCATGCTGAGTAATGATGGACTTCACCACTATCAAGAGGTAGACATCATCACTGCATTTCTCTGGATGGTTGATGAGCATGGGGAAATACCGGCAGTGCCGGTAGAGGAGGAATTGCCGGAAGTTGGGTTCTAGGCCTTTGAACCAGTCGTCCTTGGTGAAGTTGAGGTTGGCCGTGCAGTTGATGGTGGTGACGTCCCACGAGGTCACCTGCTTCTCCGTCACTTCCTCAGCCTTGGTCACAGGGTTCTCTTTCTTCCAGAAATTGTTGGCAACAGAGATGACCCCATCTCTTTTCTGGGCTTTTATGGGCTCCTGGGAAATAAGCTCTTTCGGTGGCTGGCCTTGAAAGAACTGAGTGGGAGTCATGCCTCGCTGCAACACCGTCACTGCAACCACCAGTGCAAAGGAGAGGAGGATGCTTTTGTAGACAGTCTTCTTCCTAGGACAGGAGGAAAGGAAAAGGAAGATATAACACAGGGATGGGTGAAATATGCCCCCCCCAGACTGCATGTGGCCCCTGGACTTCACTTTTGTGATCCCTGACGACTCCCACTAGTCCCCCAAAGGCCCCTAAACACACAAAAAATCTTTTAAAATTTTTGGCACAATTTTGGGGCAAATTTTGCCCTAAAATTGCTGAGAAAGCCCCTCTCCCAAATAAATGAAACCATGCAAAAAATTCCCACATGCCAGCCTCACAAGCACACTAAAACCCTGTAATACCTCCAAGTACCTTCTGCAAGCACTCTCAGAATGGCAACAGGAAGAAAGGTTACTATGTCAATACAACTGATGTAGTAGCAGCCAATATTTGTAATTATTTACTCCTAGTTTGAAAAATAAATAGATTTCCTGAAAGCTAAGAAATCCCATCAGAAAGAATAATAGACCAGTGAGAAATGTTAATGTTTTTTGCCTGGGTTTTTCACACCACAAAGAAAACTTTTCTGCAAAGCAACCCAAAAACCCTACATGTTTTTTTCTAAAGAACAATTGTCTGGTCTTAACCTTCTCTTCCCCAGGCTAAACATACCCAGCCCCCTAAGCCCCTCCTCATAGGGCATGGCTTCCAGACCAAAGCATTACTTCCCTCCATCTACTCCATCTAAACACTAGACTCCTATTAATACAGCCTAGAATCGCATTGGCTTTTTTAGCTGCTGCATCACACTACTGATTCATGTTCAGCTTGTGGTCCACTAAGACTCCTAGATCCCGTTTGCATGTACTGCCATCAAGCCAGGTATTACCCATCCTTTATCTGTGCATTTCATTTTTACTGCCCAAATATAGCATCCTACATTTCTTCCTGTTGAAATGTATTTTGTTAGTTTTGGCCCAGCTTTCTCACCTGTTAAGGTCATTTTAAATTCTGATCCTGTCCTCTGGGATATTCTGTACCCTGAAATTTGTATCTGTACAGATTTATGTTTTCCCCCCAACCCAACGTGTAGGTCTTTCCGAGTAGACAATGTGGAGACTCACTTCAGAAAGTTTCAATGCCTCTGTATCTGATGTTTCAAAACGGTGGGCTCTTTATTGTTACTATTTTCCTGGTTAAGCATATTCCAAGGTGACTCAAGTCTTGATATAGCAGCGGATAGAAGGATGTGGCATTGTGGGCAGAGAGCTTGGAAAAGTTACATTTTTAGATGATAGCTGCCAGAATCCCCACGGTGCTGGCCATGCTGGCTAGGCAATTCTGTCAGTTGTAGTCTAAAAAAGTAACTTTTCCAAGACTCTGGGGCTAGGGGAGGCAAGCAAAAGTGCTTTCCCACCCACCCACTAACAAACCAACTCCATGAGCTGGAAACTACATCCCTAGTAGGAAGCGACGCTGAGGTCAGTTTGAGTCACGGCTGACCACAGCTCAGATCAGGGTTGGAAAAACATCAGGCCCTCCAGATGTGGTTGGCCAGGAACTCCCACCTTTCCTCATCATTAGTTGTGCTGGCAAGGGCTGCTGGGAGTTGCAGTCCTGCACTAGGATTAGGGAGACAGAATCCACAATCAACCTTGATCTGCCTTTTCCATGCAGGGTTAAAGATTTTAAATTTAGAATCTTGAGTCCCAAACTCTTGGCTGAGACGTTACACATTTTCTCCCCTTTTCACCCTTTGGGCGATGGCCCTCTGTGGCATCAGCCACTGAAATTTATTCCATTCGTAAAGCTGAAAGTCCTACCCAGGCGGTGTCTAATTTCCGCTAGCTACCCTGCACCCCATCCCGTTTCCAAATCCCTTGCATTCCAGTCACCTGGGTTGGCTCCATCTGCAAAAGAAAAACTAAAGAGACAGACAGCAGTCAGTTTTCTGTTTGTCCTCCCTAAATAGAAGATGGTCTGTTTGGTAGCCAACCATCCTGCTTCAAGATCTCCAAAACACATTGCCCCCTTCTCCTAAAAAGCAGAAATAAGGAAGGGTAAGTCATCAGAAATTCTTTGATGCTCTCCTCACACTGAACAAGGGTGCAGTGTGGAATTGGGATTAGAAATGCATTTTGGGAAGAGAGAGATGGGGAAGCACCAAACCATGAAAAAAATGGGGTAGGTGGAGAATAGGATTTTCTCCATTTCCCCCCAAAGCCTCTCCCCCCCACCCCAGGAAACTGAAAAAGATGGATTATGGAATATTTTCTTTTAGAATGATGAATAAAAGTTTAAGATAAATAAAAAGTTTAAGAGAAGGTATTCAGATATTTCCCAAAAAGATTGCATACAGGATCAGATCATTACTGTTCTTGGACTTCTCAGTTTTTAAAAAATGGAAATTAAGTGCTTGACACTATGGAGAACGAATGGAGACAAAGTAATTTTCTCTGTTTTTACTAATGTTTGTGCTTTCTTCTGTTTTTATTGGGTTTTATAGCCTGCCCCTTAAACTGGTAAAACCAAAGAGGTCCTTTACAGTGCAGGACCTCGCAGTTCCATTTGTACCAAAAACTAAATTTTTAAAAGAACAAGTTCAATTTGTAACAACGTTCAGAATAAACTATACTTTTAATGGATCAAATAGGACAATTTTGTGCCAAAGGTACAGGGTGCCCCACAACCATGGGAATATGTTCCTGGACTTATCATTTATAAGTGAAACCACAGATAATAGCAAACCTTATTAAAATAAAGGACTTCCTGTACAAACATATCATAGAGTTGCATTGGAGGGCCCAGAGATTCCTAGAGAGGACGCCTCTCTAGGCATTTTCCAGCATGACTCTATGGTATGTGTCCCACTTTTTTCAGCTGTGGATAACTGAAACCATGGATACTGATTCTGCTGACACGGGTGGGGTGGAGCACCTGTATATGCAATAGATTTTATGTTCTTAAAGTAATAAAATAGCTTTCAATCTGTAAAGAAGGGTTAATATACCTTTTTTCCCCAGATTTTCAAAAAATGTCCATGTTTTGCTTAAAAAATAGGAGAAGGAAGCCCCACATGGCTTTAAAATTTCCAGAAATTTTACATAGCTCTACACATCCACTCCACTCCTCAGAATAGAAAGATCCCTCTCCACAGTTATCCCATGGTGAAAGGTGGACATTTTGAAATGTAGGACCTCATCAAGATTGTCTGCATAGCAATATCCCCAATCGAAAACATTTCCTAAAGTGTCTTCCTCTGTACCAGGGGCAGGTCTTTTGTAAAGCTAACAGGGCTTGTCCAGTTCAAGACCAAGCATTCCCCAAATACTTTGGATTCCAACAAGCGGATAATTCATTATGAAGGTCACCCCCCGTATCCGTGGAACCAATATATGCGGTTTCAGTTATCCGTGGGACCCAAAATAAGAACATATACCATAGAGTCGTGCTGGAAAATGCCTAGAGAGGCATCCTCTCTAGGCATCTTCTAGGTCCTCCAATGCAATTCCATGGTATGTTTGTATAGGAAGTCCTTTATTTTAATATGGTTTGCTATGATCCGCCATTTCACTTATACATGGCAAGGCCAGGAACGTATCCTCTACGGAAATTGAGGGGGGGCAATGTGTGATACACTGTTTCGGGAATAATCCACTTCCAGTTACTGTGGTGAACTGCAGCAACTCAGAGGGAACAGAAGACTCTGGGGGTGGGGGTAGATGATGTCTTAAATACTTTCCAATCAAAGAGTATCATGGCTTCAACCCTGCAAACTCTGCTTTTGTTACGCCACTGCAATTTATCTCAACCTAACCATTGCTTTGCTAGACTGAAGCAAAGTTTTTCATGTGTCTAACAGCAGCTACCTTAAACACACATGCACCAAAGAAGCTCATGGGTTTGGCATGGAAGAGAATGCTCACACCTTTGCTCTTTGCCCCAGCATCTGCTACTCCAAGGTATATTGCCCCTGTACAAGGAGGTTTGTTTCACTTCACTTTCACAGACCCATGCTGTATGCATTTGTCTAACATTGCACCCCTTCTGTTATAGATTCTATACACTGAATTCAGAAACCTACGTCTTATTCTTACTCCGAACTTGCGTAGACCTATTGAGTCAATGGGATTTACCTTCATAGTAACTCATTATTGGGCAATTGATTCAGTGGTTCTGCTCCAGTCAGGACTAACTCATAGAATTCTAACTCATAGAAGGGATGTCACGCTGAGGATGGAGCAAGCTTGTTTTCTGCTGCTCCAGAGACTGGAATATGGAGCAATGGATGCAAGCTCCAGGAACAGAGATTCCATCTCAACATTAGGAGGAACTTTTTGACAGTAAGAGCTGTCCAGCAGTGGAACACACTCCCTCGGAGCATGGTGGGGTCTCCTTCCTTAGAGGTCTTTAAACAGAGGCTAGATGGCCATCTGTCAGGGATGCTTTGATCAAGATTTCCTGCATGGCAGAATGGGGCCAAGCAGGAAATCTTGATCAAAGCATCCCCGACAGATGGCCATCCAGCCTCTGTTTAAAGACCCCCAAGGAAGGAGACCCCACCACGCTCCAAGGGAGTGTGTTCCACTGCCGAACGGCTCTTACTGTCAGAAAGTTCCTCCTAATGTTGAGGTGGAATCTCTGTTCCTGGAGCTTGCATCCATTGCTCCGTGTTCTAGTCTCTGAAGCAGCAGAAAACAAGCCTGCTCCATCATCAACGTGACACCCTTCAAATACTTAAACAGGGCTATCATATCGCCCCTTAACCGTCTTTTTTCCAGGCTAAACATACCCAGCTCCCTAAGTCTCTCCTCATAAGGCATGGTTTCCAGACCTTTCATCAATTTAGTTGCCCTCCTCTGGACACGCTCCAATTTGTCAATATCCTTTTTGAATTGTGGTGCCCAGAACTGGACACAGTATTCTAGGCGAGGCCTGACCAAGGCAGAATAGAGTGGCACTATTACTTCCCTTGATCTAGACACTATACTTCTATTGATGCAGCCCAAAATCACATTGGCCTTTTTAGCTGCCGCATCACACTGTTGACTCATGTTCAACTTGTGGTCTACTAGGACTCCTAGATCCCTTTCGCACGTAGTCTCCTTCAGCCAGATCTCCCCCATCCTGTATCGATGCATTTCGTTTTTTCGCCCTAAGTGCAGTACCTTACATTTCTTCGTATTGAATTTCATTTTGTTAGCTTTGGCCCAGATCTCCAGTCTATCCAGTTAGTTTATTGCATTTATATGTCGCTTTTCCCCTGAAGTGAGACTCATGGCAGCTCACAAAAAGAATCAATGTAAAATTTGAAAAAACAAACAATAAAAACCATCACATTAAAATAGTATAAAATTATTTAAAAGGCATATAAAAGTTTTTTAAAAAAATAAAGCACACAGTCCAATAAGAAGTCACCCTGTGGGCAATTCTGGGCAATGGGAAACCGAGAATCAAGATATGAATACAACTGCACACACCTGTCTGTGTTCCCCAGCAACTGGTATCAAGAGCTTGTCAAAACAGCAAAAATACTCATAGAATTCAAGGAGAAATATGATTTGTCTAAATGCCATCCCACATCTATCCTTCATGGCTTTTCCCATATTTTTTAAAAAGATCTGTGGGAAATGTGCCTTCCTGCTCATTAGGACAACTGATTCACTTTGATGTGCATTTCCGATAAGAGTGGAAGTGGAAAGTTGATTGGTTGGATGTGCGCAGGGGGCAGAGCTTGCTAACAAGCACCTGGAACCGCCATTTGGATCTTCATTGTAGCGATCGCATGCTGAGGCAACTAAACAGCCTTTTCCCCCTTATTTATATTTAGGTGGAATATCGCACTTTCGCACCTTAGATATGCTTCTCTAAAAAATACTGTTTGGCGGCAGCAAGTGGTGACAATAAAACCATGAGTAATTCACTCACACCACCATCTTGATTTACAGGCATGCCTGTTGGAACAGTGGAAGCGCATAGTTTTGCATGCCTGTGATCATGCCAAAAAATCCCCATTAAGACAAATAGAGGCAGCTGCAAGCTGGCCTTAGTGTGCATCAATCCACATTTTTTCCCCTCGTAAAGTAGGACCCCCATATCTGCTGGGGATTGGTTCGGAGGGAGCGTAGATACTGAAAACCATGGATAATAGTGAACGCCATTGAAATAATGGGACTTCCATTTTCAAATACCATAGAGTTGCCTTGGAGGACCTAGAAAATGGCTAGAGAGTTCACATTTTCTGGGAAGACTCTATGGTAGGTGTACTGTTTTGTGCCCCGTGGATAATTGAATCAGTGGATAATGAACCAGTGGATATACGGGTCCTATTGTATAGGCAACCCCATTGTCTCGGGTGTGTGTGTAAATTTATAACCATCAGGAATATAGCCTTATCACCCATGTGTTTTGTGTTCTAGGCTGGCTAGGGGATTCTGGGAGTAGCAGTCCAAAAAGGCATCTTTTCCCATGCTTTAGAAGTTCAGATGCGATATGGTGCCTTTAGGGTACTTAGGCCCTGTATGTGTGCTTTCAAGTTGCCTGTCAATTTATGGCAACCCCATAAATTTCATAGCATTATCTTAGGCAAGGAATCCTCAGAGGCGGTTTTGGCACTTCCTTCCTCTGAAATAAAACCTACAGCACCTGGTCTTTGTTGGCGGTCTCCCATCCAAGTACTAACCAGGGCTGACCCTGCTTAGCTTTCAAGACGAGATGGGACCTGGTTCCTTGAGGGTATTTAGGCCCTGTGCTAAAACATACTTATTCAGATTTTCACCTGATCCCAACCTTTGCCCTTAGCCCTGGCCACTGCTGGAATGTAAGAAAGAGACCCTTAGAATCATAGAATCATAGAATCATAGAATTGCAGAGTTGGAAGAGACCACGAGGGCCATCCAGTCCAACCCCCTGCCACGCAGGAAATCACAATCAAAGCATCCCCGACAGATGGCCATCCAGCCTCTGTTTAAAGACCTCCAAGGAAGGAGACCCCACCACGCTACGAGGGAGTGCGTTCCACTGCCGAACAGCTCTTACTGTCAAAAAGTTCCTCCTAATGTTGAGGTGGAATCTCTGTTCCTGGAGCTTGCACCCATTGCTCCGTGTTCCAGTCTCTGGAGCAGCAGAAAACAAGCCTGCTCCATCCTCAGCGTGACATCCCTTCAAATACTTAAACAGGGCTATCATATCGCCTCTAAACCGTCTTTTTTCCAGGCTAAACATACCCAGCTCCCTAAGTCTCTCCTCATAAGGCATCGTTTCCAGACCTTTCACCATTTTAGTTGCCCTTCTCTGGACACGCTCCAATTTGTCAATATCCTTTCTGAATTGTGGTGCCCAGAACTGGACACAGTATTCTAAGTGAGGTCTGACCAAGGCAGAATAGAGTGGCACTATTACTTCCCTTGATCTAGACACTATACTTCTATTGATACAGCCCAAAATTGCATTGGCCTTTTTAGCTGCCGCATCACACTGTTGGCTCATGTTCAACTTGTGGTCTACTAGGACTCCTAGATCCCTTTCGCACGTAGTCTCATTCAGCCTTCCCAAATTGGAATTTAGCTCCCCCAGGCCAAAAAATGTTCCTTATCCCTGTTCTACAAGGAATGCATTGACAGTTAAAGCAGTAAAAAACAGATACATATCTGAAGTTCAGCTAAGGCAATTTATCATGTTGTCTATCTAGCAGACACCGGAAGGAAAAGCCGTCTAGCTTGTTTTAAATTCCTCACTAAAGTTGGACTGAAGTGTTTCACTAACAGTTATCTGATCTTATCAAAAACTGAATTCACTCTGATGTAATAGTGTGTGTGTGGGGGAAGTGAAATTCATGCCTTTGCAGTTTGCCACTGATTTAACCTGGGTGACATGATAGCCATGTTTAAATACTTGAAAGGATGTCACATTGAAGAAGGAGCAAGCTAGTTTTCTGCAGATCTAGGGGCTTGTCTATTCAAGGCAATAAAATCTGGATAGATGTGCACTAACACCCATGCACAGCAGCTTTCATTTGTCTTAACAATTTTTTTACAAGATCGCAGGCACGCGAAGCTATCCGCGTTTGTTGTTCAAACAGGCATGCTTGCGAATTAAGATGGCGGGCGCAAGTGAATTACTCATGTTTTTATTGTCATCAGTTGCCGTCACCGAACAGGTTTTTCCCCCTAAAAGCATATCCAAGGTGCACAAACGTGATTAAATAAATAGGGGGGGGAAAGGCTGTTTCACCGGCTCAATACACAATTGCTACAGCAAGAATCCAACATGGCCATTTCGGGCGCTTGCCTTGTTAGCAAGCTCCGCCCACTATGCACATCCAACCAATCAGCTTTCTACTTCCGTTCTTATCAGGAATGCGCATCAAAGCGAATCGTTGTCCCAATGAGCGAGAATGCACATTCCCTGCAGAGCTTTTAAAAAATATGGAGAAAGCAGCTAAAGGCTTTTCCTACATAGTTTTTGGTGGTTTTGGCCTCCCTCCTTCCAAATACAGCAGATTGATGTAGGATCTCATTAAGACAGTTCGTATTCTCTTTTTTTTATATTTTTCTTTATTTGAATAACAGCAATACATTGATATTCCATTCCAATTCATATTCACTTTCAGATTTTATATTTTATTTACAAAGACTCAAATATACATTTAATCCATTATACGCCCCAAGTTTTCTATTCTTTGCTCGTTTTATATACATTCCGTATGCATTCACCAACAATTCATCCTTGCATATAATTCCTTAGGATCTTCATGTCCTGTTCTGACTTCCTTTCATCTTTCCCTAGTACGTCAAGATTAACAAACCTCTTTAAAGCAAATAGACATCTTCTTTGTTATCCTTTCATCCACTTCATCCTTTCTCATAGCTTTACCTCATTACCTCTTCACTGTAACACACCATTTTTTAAAAGAAATATTTTCTGTTGTTGAGTTTAACTTTCAAGCTGTCTCCTTGATTTTTATTATCCGTATTGTTCTTATTATAGCAAGATATTCCGAATTTCTTCCCTTCCTTCATTAGTTTCCCAATATTTTATCATAGGTAGCCAGGTACTTAAGGATTTTTTACTTTGAACATTTCATAATCTATTGGTTAAACCGTCTAATTCAATCATGTCTATAAGTTTGCTTAGCCAATCTTTAATTCTCGGTGGTTCTTTCTGCTTCCATTTTTGCTCTAGCCGTAGTTACCATATACAACATGATTCTCCAATGTTGGATTTCTTCTTTCTTTCCTAACACATTTGTCATATTTAAAATATAAAGTTCCGGCTTAAATTCATATTCTATCTGTAAGATTTTTAAAATCATCATACGTACTCTTAACCAGACTTTTCAATCACCTTACAATTCCACCACATGTGGATTAAAAAGATTCCTCATTGGCTTGGCATTTCCAACAGTTTTTTGGCATAGTCACTCCCATTTTGTTTAGTCTAACCAACGTAAAGTACCATCTGTGCGTAATCTTTATTTAGTTTTCCTTTAAGTTCTGGCAAGCAGTAAATGTATAAGATTTGTGTCTCGCGTTTCTCCATGCATCTACGTCTAAGTTGTATCCTATGTCTCTTGCCCATTGTATCATATACTCCTTTATGACCTCTGGTTCTAAATATCTGGTCAGCAGTAAGACAGTTTGTATTCTCCTCAAATTCTACGAGGAGTATTTTTGCCATATAGACTATCCCTTGGTTTGTCTAAACAGTAAAAATACACTTCACAGAATTCCAGGATAGTATCTTTTGTCCAAATGGGATCCTGCAGTGATTCACTGTATTTGGAAGGAGGGGGCCAAAAATGCCATATACTGCATGGGGAAAGCCTTTATGGCTTTTATTTTAAAAAATGCGAGGGAAATGCGCATTCCTGCTTGTTGGAACAACCAATTCAGATCGCAGCGCATTCCCAGATAAGAGCGGAAGTGGAAAGCTGATTGGTCAGACATGCACAGGGTGCGGGGCTTGCCAGCAACGAAATGGCCGGAACTGCCCTGTTGGATTTTCGTGGTAGCAATCATGTGCTTTTCATGGTGCTGAGGCAATGAAACAGGTTTTAAAACTTATTTAAGTGGAAGGTCGCACTTCTGCACCTTACATTTACTGTTTTAAATAAAAATACTGTCCAGCAGCAGCAACTTATGGAGAATAAAAATGTGAGTAGTTCACTTACGGTCCCCATCTTGATTTGTGGCATGCCTCAGTGTGAACATCAAACATGGATAGCTTCGCATAACAGCGTTCTTGCCAAATATATATATATATATATATATATATATATATGTATGGAGACAAATGAATGCTGCTGCAAATTGGTATTGCTGCACACCAATCCACACTATATTGCCTTGTCTAGACAAGCCCCTAAGACACAGAGCAATGATTCAAACTACAGGAAAAGAGATTCCACTTAAATATTAGGAAGAACTTTGCTGTTCAACAGTGGAATATGCTGCTGCCTGAGAGTGTGATGGAGTCTCCTTCTTTGGAGGTTTTTAAACAGAGGCTGGATGTCCATCTCCCAGGAGTGCTTTGATTATGTATTCCTGCATGGCCTGAGGGGGTTGGACTGGATGGCCCTTGTGATCAGTTCCAACGGTATGGATCTATGAACTAAACTAGGAATTGATATCAGAAGAAGATTTATATGCTGCCAAGAACTGCCTGCTAAAAGATGTTAAACTGATTTCATAGAACCATAGAGCTGGAAGAGACCACAAGGGACATCCAGTCCAACCCCCTACCCTGCAGGAATACATAATCAAAGCACCCCTCAGAGAGGGCCATCCAGACTCTGCTTAAAAACCTCTAAAGAAGGAGACTCCACCACACTACGAGTGTATTCCACTTGCGAACAGCTCTTACTGCAGAGAGGACATTTAGTCAAATGTTTTTAATAGGTCAAAAAAATGTGGTTTAGGAAATTTAGGACATTACCCAGTTTCTCAGTACTGAACAGGTACATCCCAAAATGTGGAAAGATGTGACATCAAACCACTCACAGCAGCAGAGCTTGGGAAATTACTTTTTAGAAGCCATTTGTTAAAATTCTAGCTCCAATGGCCCCTCAGGAGTAGTTAGATGCTATTTAGAGTTTCAGTTCTTAAAGAAGTAATTCCTGAGATTTTCTTTGGTTTTTTTCCGGGCTGTGAGGCGTGTTCTGGAAGAGTTTCTTTCTGACCTTTCGCCTGCATCTGTGGCTGGCATCCTCAGAGAATGGTTGGAAAGGAGAGAGTGTGTGTGTGGGGGGGTTAATATACTGTGAACCCCTGGTGGAGAGGATATTTAAATCTGTATATTTGGATGGCTAGTTTCTGGGTGGAGATATGCAAGGAGGATTAGTGTCTGTTTGGCTAATGGTTGGTTGATGGCCCATTATCTGCTGGAAATCCCCCTGTCCCTGGGTGGAATTCATTTGCAAGTGTTGAGTTTTGATTCTATTGTGTTTCAATACTGGAAGCCAGATTTTGTTTACTTTTAGGGTTTCTTCTTTCCTGTTGAAGTTGTCCAGGTGTTTGTGGATTTCAATGGTTAGTTTCTGCTATAGCAGTAGCAGAACATGTTATAAACCAACCTGGACACAAAATGTTATTTAAAAACACCGAAATTCTGGACCAGGCCAACAACTCTCATGTCAGAATGCACAGAGAAGCTATTGAAATCCACAAACACCTGGACAACTTCAACAGGAAAGAAGAAACCCTAAATGTAAAAAGGATTCAAACTGTGGTCTTCCAGAGACCTACCCCAACACTCAAACCACTATACTACAGTGGCTCCTCTCCAAGCAGACCCCAAAATATCTTGATATCCAGGATGTCTGTGTCCTCTTCGCATATCTCCACCCAGAAACTAGCCATTCAAATACACAAATTTACATATCCTCCCCTACAGGGGTTCACAGCATATAAACCCCAGACACACTCCTACCCAACCATTCTCTGAAGATGCCAGCCACAGATGCAGGCAAAACATCAGAAAGAAACTATTCCAGAACATGGCCTCACAGCCCGAAAAAACAAAACAAAGAAAACCTATGGATGCCAGCCATGAAAGTCTTTGACTTCACAAGTAATCCCTTACTTTGCCATTTCTCGAAGATGCCTAAAATAATTACTTCCTACAAGCTGTTGGCTATGGGCACTCTCTTTCCACCCATTTCATCAACGTTCCAACATCCACGACAGACCACAAGCCAGCACTTGAAACATGTGATATTCCTTCTCCACTGTTTAGAAAGCCTTGAAAGTATACAGTGGAATTATAGCTCCTCTGTAAGAAGAATGAAATTCTCTCTCTTAAATTACAACTGGAATGCAAGGTATTTATATTTTTTCATTGGGGAAAGGAACTAATTGTGTCTTGGGTCCTTATTGTCTGAAAGATCATATCTCCTCCATGAGCCTGCCTGAATTTTGACATCTTCAAGAGAAAGTATTTTCTCCCACCATTCTCACAGTCTTAAAATTACAGAGTTGGAAGAGACCACAAGGGCCATCCAGTCCAACCCCCTGCCATGCAGGAATATACAATCAAAGCACTCCTGACAGATGGCCATCCAGCCTCTGCTTTAAAACCTCCAAAGAAAGACTCCACCACACTCAAAGTTCTTCCTAATGTTTAAGTGGAATCTCTTTTCCTGCAGTTTGAGTCCATTGCTCCGTGTCCTAGTCTCTGGAGCAGCAGAAAACAAACTTGCTCCATCCTCAGTATGACATCCCTTCAAATATTGAAACATGGCTTTCATGTCCACTCTTCACCTTCTCTTCCCCAGGCTAATCATACCCAGCTCCCTAACCCACTCCTCATATGGCATGGTTTCCAGACCTTCCACTATTTTGGTCGCCTTCCTCTGGACATGCTACAACTTGTCAACATCCTTCTTGAATTGTGGTGCCCAGAACTGGACACAGAATTCTAGAGGAGGTCTGACCAAAGCAGAATAAAGTGGCACTATTATTTCCCTTGATCTAGACACTAGACTCCTGTTGATACAGACTAGAATCGCATTAGCTTTTTTAGCTGCTGCATCACACTGCTGACTCATGTTCAGCTTGTGGTCCACTAAGACTCCTAGATCCTTTTCACATGTGCTTCCCTCAAGCCATGTGTCACCCATCCTATATCTGTGCATTTCATTTTTAGTGCCCAAGTGTAGTATCCTGCATTTCTCCCTGTTGAAATTCATTTTGTTAGTTTTGGCCCAGCTTTCTAATCTGTTGAGGTCATTTTGGATTCTGATCCTGTCGTCTGGGGTATTAGCTACCCCTCCTAATTTGGTGTCATCTGCAAACTTTATAAGCATGCCCTCTATTCCCTCATCCAAATCACTGATAAAAATGCAGAATAGCACTGGGTCCAGTGAAGAGGAGCCTTTGGTGACAACCCTTCAACAGTTTGCTTTTGCCTGAGCCTACTGGGAAGGGCAAAAATCCACTCCCTCTTCTCCTTGTCCTCCCTGCTGAGTTAACTGAGCGCAGACTCCTTTTGTAGTGAGCTCAGGACAAAGAGGGAACATGGGAGGAAGCAAGAGAAACTGGAACACTTTAAAAGCAAATGAAAAAGTGGAACAACAGTGGATTATTCAGGGCTGTCCCTGTCAAATTGGGACAGTGGGAAGGAATGCCACAGGCAGGCCATTAATCAAATAAATAAATAGCTCTTTGCAACTTGCAAGCTCCAGCACTGTAATGCATTGCACCAAAGGTAGGATATTAAGTGCACACTTATTTGTAGCTAGTGCCTGAAAAGGTACTGCACGGCAGGACAGTTTCTGTCCTTTTATATATACAGTTCTCCCCTGTTCCCCTCCTCACTGCAGTCCTCACCATTTTGCCTAGCAAAACGTCAATTTATTCCTGACCCAATCAAATTAGGAATTTCACACTTTCCAAAATGTCACAGATGAAAACTGCAACACATTTGGCCAAACAAGATCAGAAGTTGGTCAAGACAGCAAATGTTATTAATGAGGAAGAAAATACATGCTACAAGAGGCTGCAGCAGTTTGCTTTTGTCTGAGCCTTTTGGGAAGGGCAAGATTCTCTTTTCTCTCCCCTCCCTCCCAACCCCTCATTGGGGAATTAATTGAGAGCAAACTATTTTTATCCTTTGAACTCAGTTTGCAGCAACTGAAATAAGCTGAGGACGAAGGAGGAAAAGTGGGAGAGGGAAACTGGAACACTTTAAAAGCAGCTGGAAAAGTGATAAGGCACAGGATGAATCAGTTGGAAGGTATGGATTTGCCCATCCCAAATTCTGAACTTTTGAGGGTAAATGCGAGCCAATGCCATGATGGAGTACTGACTGGAAAGAGAGTCGCATAATAGCTACATTCAAGGAAGAGTAGAGGTGCAAAATTTCCGGAAATTTTGAAGCCATGGGGAAAAAACGGTTTGTTTTTTCTGGGCGGTTCAGAAAAAAAAATAGAATTTTTTTGAAAAATTGAAAAATTGCAACATTAGCACTTTTTACAGGCTGGAAGTCATTCTGTTAGTTGAGGAACATAAAATATGACTATGTATAATTTGATTTGGCCTAAAATTATCATAATTCATGTATTAAAGATTTTATTGTCTTAAAGACTGTAACCATCATGCTAAAATAAAACATTCCATAATTGGTTTTCTTCCTTTTTTTTTTCAAATTTTCAGAAAAAACAAAAAAGGCTTCAGGGAAAAAACGTGGTGTTTTTTTTCTTTCTGGGGGGTTTTCTGGGTCTTCACATCTCTAAACAGGAGCAATCCATGGGACTTTTAAATCAAAAGGCTCGGTCTTTTGATTAAAAAAAAACCCTTCCCATTTTGAACTCCAACCTTTGTCATTCACTCACCAGCGGAAAGGATGAAGGAAAATCCCTAGGTAGTAAAGCCAGAATTACTGACTCGTTTGTTGAGAGAGATTTTAGATAAGGGCTAAGGGACTGTGGGTTACAGAAGACGTCATAACCATAAAAGAGATGCCAAGAGCCATGGGAAAAAATTGCTGTTAGCATACTACCTTGGCCATTGTAAAATCTGCAAAGGAATCTATAGGCAGGAAGGCAGCAATAACCAGAGTGGGGCAGGGGAGATATATGAATGAAAATGTCAAGGATGGAAAGAAGGTTTTATTGGAACATTTCCTTTCCTTTCCTTAATAAGAGCAACAAAGGAGAACCATGAACATTTTTAAATAATACAATCCTCTTAAAAAGACATAAGAATGAGAACTGTAGCAATAAAAAAGGACGACAACACTCTTAAAACTTTTGCCACACTCACCAATGGATGCTAAGGATATACAAATACTTCTGAATACCAATAAAAAGCTAACCATTTTTTTAAAATGTGCAGCGTCCATAAGTGGAATGCTGATTTTGATGGGGGGGGAGCACATTGCTATGTTCTCTCTCTGTCACCAATTGATTGAAAGGTTTGGCACTCTTTTTAAGGTCAGGTTTTTCATTTTTTATGACAATTTTTATTTATCTTTACAACAACCCTGTGAGGTAGCTCAGGCTGAGAGGAAACTTAGACGTAGACTTAGGGAGCTGGGTATGTTTAGCCTGGAAAAAAGACGGTTTAGAGGCGATATGATAGCCCTGTTTAAGTATTTGAAGGGATGTCACGCTGAGGATGGAGCAGGCTTGTTTTCTGCTGCTCCAGAGACTGGAACACGGAGCAATGGGTGCAAGCTCCAGGAACAGAGATTCCACCTCAACATTAGGAGGAACTTTTTGACAGTAAGAGCTGTTCGGCAGTGGAACGCACTCCCTCGGAGCGTGGTGGGGTCTCCTTCCTTGGAGGTCTTTAAACAGAGGCTGGATGGCCATCTGTCGGGGATGCTTTGATTGTGATTTCCTGCGTGGCAGGGGGTTGGACTGGATGGCCCTCGTGGTCTCTTCCAACTCTGCAATTCTATGATTCTATGATTCTATGATTCTATGAAACAACGGAGCCATGTTCACCCAGTCAGTTTGGTTGCCAAGAGGAGATTTCAGCCTTGACTTCCCAATCCAACATCAAAACCACAAAATGGCACATTAGCCAGTTGGAAGCTGTTGGCCCCAGTGTCATTGAGGCAGTGAACCCACTCTGGGTTTTAGCCTGAACTTTAATAAGGGTATCCAAACTGCTGAAGCCTATCCCCCAAATAGATTCAGAACATTGGACAGCCCTTGGATTGTGCCACTGGCCCTGGGTCTCCTCCGTCCTTCCTAGGGTCCTTTCATTCAGGATCTGGTGGGCAGGCCACTGTTGAAGGAAGACGTTGGATTAGGTGGAACATTTTAACTGATCCAACAGAGCTCTGCTTGAAAGGGGATCTACAAATTTAGAACTTGATGAGCAAAGAAGACAAGTAGAAACTAGAAAAACCAAGTGCACATATGCCAGGATTTGCAACATGGCAACCAAGACCTCCCTCTGATTGGAGGGCAATGGCCCCTACAGTATGTCTGGATGGTTGCACACTCATCAAAAGCAATTGACAAGCTGGAACGTGTACAGAGGAGGGCAACCAAAATGGTAAAAGGTCTGGAAGCCATGCCCTATGAGGAGTGGCTTAGGGAGCTGGGTATGTTTAGCCTGGAGAAGAGAAGGTTGAGAGGTGACATGAGAGCCATGTTTAAATATTTGAAGAGATGTCACACTGAGGATGGGGCAAGCTTGTTTTTGCTACTCCAGAGACTACCAATGGACACAAACTACAGGAAAAGAGATTCCACCTGAACATTAGGAGGAACTTCCTGACAGTAAGAGCTGTTCGGCCATGGAATGCGCTGCCTGGGAGTGTGGTGGAGTCTCATTCTTTGGAGGTTTTTAAACAGAGGCTGGATGGCCATCTGTCAGGAGTGTCTTGATTGTGTATTCCTGCATGGCAGGGGGTTGGACTGGATGGCCCTTGAGGTCTCTTCCAACTCTATGATTCTAATGATTTCAAACTTTGGGTTCCAAGATGTTATTGGACCTTAACTTTCAGATGCCCCAGCTGAGCATGGCCAGTGATTAAGGATTGTGGGAGCTGCAGTGCAACATCAGAGCAGCGGTAAAGGCATGTGGATCCCACTTTTGCAGTAATCAAGGCTCCCTCGGCATGATTTTCGGAGGATTTTCACCCAAACACCACGATTCTATGGTAAGCTTCTGGCAGAAGGTGACCATAGAGTCACATTGGAGGACCTAGTGATTCCTAGAAAGAGCACTTCTCTAGGCATTTTCTAGGTCCTCCTGTACATTTCCATGGTATGCTTCCACTAGAGGTTGACTACAGACTCACACTGGAAGAGCTAGAAATCCTAGAGAACATTTCTCTAGGCATTTTCTAGGTACTCCTGTGTGAACCCACGGTATGCTTCTAGCAGAAGTTGACCATAGAGTCGCACTGGAGGACCTAGAGATTCCTAGAGAAAGCACTATTCTCTAGGCATTTTCTAGTTCCTCCTGTGAAATTCTATGGTATGCTTCTGCCAGAGGTTGATCATAGACTCACACTGGAGGACCTAGAGATTCCTAGAGAGAACACTATTCTCTTGGCATTTTCTAGGTCCTCCTGCACAACTCTATAGTATGCTTCCAGCAGAAGTTGACCACAGAATCGTACTTTAGGACCTACAAATGCCTAGAGAAGTGTTCTTTTAGGTTAAAAAAAATAGCAGACCTACATTTGTGTTTTTTCTACTTTTGCAGGGGTCTTCCACCCCTTATCCTCCATGGCCCACAGAGGGGATTGGGGGAAATTAGTCTCTAGCCCCTGCACAATCACCCACCCCGTTCTAAAGAAGTCCATGCCCGGCCTAGAGAGTCCCATGCCATCCTCTCTAAACATCTGTGGCATCACTTACAGATACCATTTTTTCCAATCTATGCAACTTCAGCTATGCAAGAAAATATTACACTTACACAGAGCCCTTCTTTATTTCATTTTTTTAAAACGGCCTATAATTTTGCTTGTTTCTCCAGTTGGCTTTTCTTCCCTAAAATTCCGTTTTTAAAAACTAATATGTTAGCAAATCCCATCTGCTTCCAAGATGGGTACAGCAGAAGTGGGCAATGAATATATTTCACCCACTTAACTTCCAGCTGAACGTGTGGCAGCCTTCAATGGAAAGCATCTTGTTCAAGGAGAAGTGAGACAGCAGCCCCAGACATAGAATCATAGAGCTGGAAGAGACCTCAAGGGCCATCCAGTCCAACCCCCTGTGCAGGGATACCCAAAGTATTCCCAACAGATGCTTTTATTGATTTTCTTCTTTTCCAAATAGGTATAATTATAATGTGTAAATATAATGTGATTTAGTGTGTTTAGATTAAGAGGAAAAATATATTAGTGTTAGGATAGATAGTTTTATTTTTGTATTAGTAAGAAAAGAGCAAAACAATTATTATTATTTTTGCGTTATTGTTATGGTCTTTTGCGGTCGGGTGTATTTTTCAGTAGAATGGTCTTATTCCAATAAAAAATTCCTAATCCCTCCAAAAAAAATTCCTACATTTAAAAACCTCCAAAGAAGGAGACTCCACCACACTACAAGGCAGTGCATTCCACTTCCGAAAAGCTCTTACTGTCAGGAAGTTCTTCCTAATGTGTAGGTGGAATATCTTTTCCTGTAGTTTGAACCCATTGCTCCGTGTCCTAGTCTCTGGAGCAGCAGAAAACAAGCTTGCTCCATCCTCAGTATGACATCCTTTCAAATATTTAAACATGGCTATCATGTCCCCTTTTCACCTTCTCTTCCTCAGGCTAAACATACCCAGCTCCCTATGCTTCTCATAGGGCATAATGGCTTCCAGACCTTTAGCCATCCTGGTCGCCCTCCTCTGGACACGTTCCAGCTTCTCAATATCCTTCCTGAATTGTGGTGCCCAGAACTGGACACAGTATTCCCGGTGAGGTCTGACCAAAGCAAAATAGATGCATGCCATCACCTGGAACGGCAACTATCGAATGTTGAAGGTAGAAGCCAACTGATTCTTTAAATCTCTGGTATGATTTAGCATAAGGCTTTCTCATCAGTAGTTTATACAAGTTTCTCCCAGAACTACTTTTGGATACAACACACACACAAATCACTCCCAGAAAGGGGGCAGAGTTTGTAAAGGTTATAATACCCAGAATCCTCCCACCAGCGCAGTCCTGGCCTTTGGGGCTCAAATCATACACCACTAACAAAATTACTGATGTAAAACAAGAGACGGTGGCTTTCTAGGACAAAACCAAAGGTCCACATGACCCAGCCTCTTGGTCCCAAAGAAGCCAGCCAGGTGTTTCCAAAAAAGCACACAAGCAGGACATGAAGGCTAACTGTCCTTCCTCTTCATTATTTGTCTCTCACCTACTGCTATTGAGAGATTGCTTCTGCATATGGGGGCTTCATTTAGCTCTTATGGACCTACAACTGTTAATACACCCACCTGAACTTTTCCAGGGGCCCATAAGAAGAGAGAAGTCAATGTTAACAGCAGTCATTTGGGTCTCAGGGTTTAGAAAAGTTACTTTAAAAAAAAATAATCCCCCCTTGTGGGAGTTGTGGTCCAAAAATTAAAAAATACTGTAATAACTTTTCTAAGCTTGCACTGAGGATGTAGAGATGGAAATAATATTTAAAACTATTAGGGAAAAATGTCAAAAAACATGTTTTTCAGGTGTTGAGAAGCACCTGGGCTTTGCAGTTCAGGACTAATTTTGCACAAGATTCAACACATGATTATGTCGCATGGAAAACAGCATTTTCTGCTCATGAAAAGATATTTCTATGCAGAAGTATTATTTACTGAGGAGAAAAGGCTCTAAGCGGAGACTTAAATTCTGTGCAAAATTTACCCAGGGGTGATTTGCATAGAAATCAACATTTTCTGTTTTCTGCATAGGAAATATTTCTGTGTAGAAATATAATTTCCTGCACAGAAAATGCTGTTTACTGCACAGAAAATATTGTGCAGAAACATGCAAAATGGCACCACACGCCCAGTACTGTTTCCTTAACCTTGGACTGATTATGGACATTCCACAACAGACAAAGATGTCCTGGGTGCTTTGGCAGGGGAATTGATGATTGGTTAAGACACCAACGTTAATCCTGGGCAAAATGGAAGGCAGTAGGAAAAGAAGGAAACCGAACTGCAGGGAGATTGATCCATTCAAAGAAGCCACGGTCGCCCTGAGTTTGCTGAGGATCTGAACAGGGCTGTTGATGGCTTGGGCTGCTGCCACACTGCAGAAATAACGCAGTTTGACACCGCTTTAACAACTGTGGCACCATCCTATTTATTTATTTATTTATTTATACCCAACTCTTCAGCCACAAGGCTATCAGAGCAGCTTACAAATTGTTTTTTAAGCAATAGCAAATTACACATCTACACTGCATTAAGCAGTTTCCAATGTGTGTTAGCTAATTGCCCCCACAAGCGAGGTACTCATTTTACCGACCTACGGAAGGCTGAGTGAACCTTAGAGCCCTCTAGAATCGAACTTGCAATGTGGTCACTTGCAGTACTAGCATTTAACCACTGCACCACCAGGGCTACAAATCCTGGGATTTGTAGTTTGTTGTGGCACCAGAGCTCTCTGGCAGAGAAGGCTAAATATCTCACAAACCTACAAATTCCAGGATTCCATAGCATGGAGCTACGGCAGTTAAAGCGGTGTCAAACGACACTATTTCAGCAGTGTGGCAGCAACCTTGGTCAATTGGAAGGCAATAAGAAAAGAGGGAGGCCACACTACAAGTGGATTGATTCAATCAAGGCAGCCATTTTGGCTTTGAGTTTGCAAGACCTGAGCAGAGCAGTTGATGACCGGGGTTCTCAGATGTCCCTTATTCATAAAGTTGCCAAACATTGAAGTTGGTCCAACAGCAAATAACAACAGAAGCACCAAAGAGATTCTGGCCTGAGTTTAGAACATTCCTCTACTTTGGTTCCTTTTTCTCTCTCTTGCCCCATCCCTCTCTATCCACCTTTGGATTGCCCATCCCTACCCTGTTCATAGGCTTACAGTTGGAAAGGAACCCCAAGGGTCATTTAGTCCAACCCCCAGCCAGTGTAGAAATCCATAGCTAGAGCATCCCAGACAGGTGATCATCCAACAGCTGTTTAAAAACGTCCAGTGAAAGAGGTTCACCTTCTAAGGGAGTCCATTCATGGTCAAACAGCTCTTATTATCAAGGAATAGGCTACCTCAGAAGGCAATGGACTGAATCCAACTTTCCCGCAGTATAAATATCCATATGCAAAGACACACTATACCAGCCCTATGCAACCTCCATCCAGAATAGCAGTACTGCACAAGAAATGTTAATGATAGTGTGATGCTGTGCAATGCACAACCACAAAGCCAACCCTCAAGGTGCAATGTTGCTGTATAGACAACTCTGCTTCCACCACTTTCAGCAGAAGGCACCTGTGCTGCCATGGCAAATAATTCACCCGTATGTGCAGAATGACTTACACATGCGTATGTCACTAACAGATTGCCAGCAAAAGCTGTACAGTGAAAAAGAAGAATAGCTGTAAGTCCGCTTTGCACACTTTCCTTTATGCACGTCATGCCTGGGGAGGAGAGGTAAATCCATTCCAGATTTTGGTCTGAACTTTAAAAGAGTTAAGGTGCTGAACTGCTCCCCTTAAAATGGGTTCAACACTTCCCAGTTCAGACTAAAACCTGGGCTACTCTAATCTGCTTTGGTCAGACCTCAGCTGGAATACTGTGTCCATTTCTGGGCACCACAATTCAAGAAGGATATTGACAAGCTGGAACGTGTCCAGAGGAGGGTGGCCAAAATGGTAAAACATCTGGAAGCCATGCCCTATGAGGAGCACCTTAAAGAGCTAGGTATGTTTAGGCTGGAGGTTTAAATATAGCTGTGTTTGAAGAGATGTCATATTGAGGATGGAGCAAGCTTGTATTTTGCTGCTCCAGCAACTAGGACACAGAGCAATGGACTCAAACTACAGGAAAAGAGATTCCACCTAAACATTAGGAAGAACTTTCTGACGGTAAGAGCTGTTCAGAAGTGGAATATGGTGCTGCCTCGTCTCCTTCTTTGGAGGTTTTTAAACAGAGGCTGGATGTCCATGTGTCAAGGGTACTTTGATTGTGTATTCCTACAAGGCAGGGGGGTGGGCTGGATGGCCCTCATGGGGCTTGCCCTGTTGATGAAAATACTCCACATAGAATTTGCAAAGAATCCGATGTATCCAAATGTGATCCAAATGTGATTCATGGTATCCAGAAGGAGGTTGGGTTTAAAACTTCACAAATCACACAGTAAAAGGATTTGCAGTTTTCCCCAAATTTCCCAGAAAATGAGCGTAGATTCATATTTTCATACATGTGGCCATCCAAATTCTCATTGCTGCTCATTTTTGCTCTGTTGCCCTTTAGCGGTCTGTGTGGATGCTCCATTTGAATAGATGTGAATGGATGGGAATAGGCCAAAAAAAGGTGTAGACAAAACGGTGCTGTTGCAAATGGGCGAAAATGTATACCATCGTGTCTACACAAGCCCACGGTCCCTTCCAACTTTATGGTTCTATGATTTTAAGGACTGACCACACCAGTCACTTGGAAGCCAGAGATCCATCATTGTGGCTATGGCTGGAATCCTGTTGGTTACAGCCATCTAGAGTAGACCCATTCTGTCAACTGTTGAACAGTGAGACAACACCAATCCCACCAATTCAATGGCTGTAGTCTAGTTGGGACTGGCAAAAGGATTCAGGCCTCTGTGTTCAGAGGCAGTATGCACCTAAATGCTAGTTTCTGGAGGAATGCAGCCAGTGAAGCTTTCAAGTCTTAACTGTGAGCTTCTGCTTGTCAAATCAGAATGTTAAGCTTGATGGACCTTTGGTCTCATCCAACAACACTGTTCCTATGACCAGTGCCTTGTCCCCTCCCAGCATACGAATGTTCTTTTTTTATTGCAACTCCCAGAATCCACCACCCCCAGCCAGCATGGCCAAAGGGAATTCTGGAAGTTACAGTTGAAAAAAGGAACATGTCTAGGTTCTGTCCTTTTCTCATTAAGTGATCGTGGTCTAAAACAGGAGTGGGGAAAGTACGGCCCTCCAGATGTTGCTGGACTATACTCCCCGGCATCCTTAGCCTGCATAGCTAGGAATTCTGGGTGTTGCAATCTGGAAAAATCTGAATGGGCCTCACTTTGCCCACCCTTGGCTTAAAGGGAGAAGCCTGTAACGGTTGCATAGGAGGAAGATTAAAACAGAGAGCCTCTTGTATAGGGCTGCACTGCCTCTGGTACAGGATACATATGAAAGGCTGGGCTTTCAAGCTAGCAGAATCCATGCCAACATTTCAAAATACTGTCTTAAAAAAAATTATGCTTCAACCACAAGAAAAAAAAAAACACAAGCACACCAGTAGAATCCTGGACTACGATGAAGCCCAAGTTGAACACTATCAGTTGCGATGAAATCTAGCATTTTGTCTTTGCTGAGGCATGCAGAAGCAATAACTCTCCAATCTCAATGTACCCTGCCATCCCTGACTATTGGCCATGCTGGCTGGGGCTGATGGAACCTGGAGTCTCTCAACATCTGAGTAATCAGAAGTTTCCCACACCTACTTAGGCAGGATCATGTCAATGCAGCCTAACAAGAAGACAAGGAACAAACAGGTTTGGAAGTTACTAATTGAAAAGAAAAATCTCTCCTAAAGTTCAAGGAGATCATATTCTGTGGAGTACATTTTAGAGAGTCAATGAGTTTTCTCATAGCATCATCTCAATAATCCTTACAACAACCTGATAAGGTAGGCCAAGGCTATTTTCCCTGCTTCGGACTCTCTTCTGTAATATGGACGATAACAGAAAAGTCCACAGCCTTAATTTGTGTCTGAGATGTGAACTTGAGTCCTTGACAGGTTGGCAAAAGTGGAACCTGTCTCAGTAGGTAATATAATGATTCTATGATGATGGCATTTGGGAACAAGTTCTGGGAAGGATGTCAGACTCATTTTAAACCACAGCAGATGTAGCATTCCAGCCCCTGGAAAAACTACCACAGTAGCTGACCTTTACACAACTACACATGTAAAATCTTAGAATCAGAGTTGGAAGAGACCATAAGGGCCATCCAGTCCAACCCCATTCTGCCATGCAGGAATACACAATCAAAGTACTCCCAACAGATGGCCATCCAGTCTCTGTTAAAAAGCTCCAAAGAGGGAGGCTCCATCACACTTCGAGGCAGCAGCACATTCCACTGCCAAACAGTTCTTACTATCTGGAAGTTCTCCTTAACGTTTAGGTGGAATCTCTTTTTCTGTAGTTTGAGTCCATTGCTCCATGTTCTAGTCTCTGAAGCAGCAGAAAACAAGCTTGCTCCATCTCCAATACGACATCCCATCAAATATTTAAACATAGCTTTCATGTTCCCCCTTAACCTTCCCTTCTCCAGAGTAAATATACCCAGCTCCCTAACCCACTCCTCATAAGGCATGGCTTCCTCACCTTTTACTATTTTGGCCGCCCTCCTCTGGACACGTTCCAGCTTCTCCATATCCTTCCTGAATTGTGGTGCCCAGAACTGGACACAGAATTTCAAGTGAGGTCTGACCAAAGTAGAATAGAGTGGCACTATTACTTCCCTTGATCTAGACACTATACTCCTATTAATGCAGCCTAGAATCACATTGGCTTTTTTAGCTGCTGCATCACACTGCTGACTCATGTTCACCCTGTGGTCCACTAAGACTCCTAGATCGCTTTTGCAGGTACTTCCATCAAGCCAGGTGTCACCCATCCTATATCTGTGCATTTCATTTTTACTGCTCAAGTGTAGTATCCTGCATTTCTCCCTGTTGAAATTCATTTTGTTAGTTTTGGCTCACCTTTCTAATCTGTTCAGGTCATTAGTAGTTCCAATACCAATAAATATCTATTGCTTTTCTTTTAGTGTTCATTCTAGCTCTCTCCATAATGATTATTTCTTACCAAAAAACCCCCACAAACCCTCCATATTTTGAATTTTAAAAAATTAAACCTTTTCAAAAAGTTAGTAGCCCAGTTTTTAATTGCTTCCAAAAAAAAATGTTTGCATACTATTTGTTAAAGCAATTGTTTTATGGTTCAATGAATGGTTGTTTCTGGGGGAAAAATTCACCACAGATGAACTAAAAAAAAAAAGAATTTCAAACGTAGATCTCAAGAGAATATGCAGAGATGAAATTATTTCCTCATCTGGAAAAGCCACCTTGAAAGATGAATAAAAGATGCCAAAATACTTGATAATCCCATCAGTATCAGAGAGCATGAGAGAGTTCTAAAGTTTATATAATCACAGTTTAGACAAATACGGAGAGGGGGGATGCAAGAGAAAAATGCAACTAAACCGCAAGTGGGACGCTACGATTCTTTCCATACAAACTGTCCCCAGGATGTTAAGACTTTCTGCTAGGAGGAAAGAAAGAAAACCTCAGACTGAACTATGAAACGAAACTTAAAGCTTCTATATCAAGGAGATAAGGAGCTGAAACTTTGGCTTCTAACACAGGCGCTGCAATGCTCAGCCATGGCTCATGTCCTACAAAAAACGTCCCCTGTGGCAATTTGTTATTTCCTGGTGTTTTATAAAAGACACAGAAAATGCCAGCTCAGAAGCCTTTACACAGAAAGGTATACAAATGACCTCCTCATCTCTCCTCCAAGATATTGCAAAGGAACAGAGCTATGGAAGACTTAACTCTGGTTGGTGGATTCTGGAAACTGGAGTTTTAAGAGCCTCAAGGGAATGTTTTCTCTCAGTCCCATCACCATCAAATGTGCATTTGGTGAGAATACAGGAGAGAGCCTTCTTGGTAGCTGTTCCTAGGCTGTGGAACTCCCTGCCACAAGAGGCTAGGCTGGCCCCTCTCTGGTTTCCTTCAACCAAAAGGCAAAGATCTTTTTATTTAGACCTTTTAAGGGAAGATGCTATACTTTTATTCTCATTGTTATGTTTTATATACAGGTCAACCCCTGTATCTGCAAGAGATACGTTCCGAGACACATGCACACATACACACACGTGGATACCTGAAACCATAGATAATGTTATTTTCAATGAGAAGAATGCCAGAAATTGACCATAGAATCACATTGGAGGACCTAGAAATGCCGAGAGAACACATTTTTAGATGTGGATAAATGAAACTGTGGATACTGAATCCGTGGATACAGAGGTTGACCTGTACATTTTAAACATTTTAAATAAGTGTCCTTTTAATAGAATAGCTTATTTACCTCTTTTTAAAAAAACACTTTTTAATATTACAATCATTGTTTCTTAGCTGTGGTTGAGTTTGATCCATATGGTAAACTGCCTTGGGTCTTGTATTCAGGATGTAAACAAAATAAAATAAAATAAACTATGGCCCCAAAAAGTAACTTTTTCAAGCTCATCTTAGGGGATATCCCAAGGCGCGCACACTACAGACCCTCTGTGTCTTGTCTGCCCTTCTCAGGGCTCCATCCAGAGATGGGTCATGCTAGGATAGCTTTGCTTTTCCCAATCCCTTCACCTACTGCTAACTTTTGAAATCCTCATGCCAAGGGATTTTGGCTGGTCAATTGGTGAAAAAGTTTTCAACCCACTGGCCTGGTTCTGAATTGCTTTTATTTGAAGTTTCACTGGTCAGAATCCTGCTTCATTGCTAATAATTTCCAGAAGGGGAGCCATCTCTATGTCTTATCACAGCAAAAAAATAATAAAAAATAAATAAAAAATCCAACCAAGCGTCTTGTGACACCTTGAAGTCTAACACATTTATTGTAGTGTGAGTTTCTGTGGACTACAGCAGCTCACCCACAGCCTCTGAAGCTCACACTCTCATAAATTTGTTTGTTTTTCTGTTACCATAGAGCTTTCTCTAGACTTACTACTATCTTCGAGGAGATACTCGTGTTACTCTGTTTCCATATAAAAAGAAAGGGAGAAAAAGACTGTAATGATGGGAGCTGCCATCCTACACATTGGGAGGCCACCAGGTTGGCAAAGACTAAGCCAAGACAGGGAGGATCATGGCAGGGATGGGCAAAGTTCACCCTTCCAGATGCTGTTGGGCTCGCTATGCCAGCTGGGGCTGCTGGGAGTTGTAGTCCAACATTCCTCAGGAGGGCCGCACACTTCCCCCATGCCCATGCCCTAGTGTCTATAGGTTGTTAATATTACCAGAAATGATGCTGGACTGAGTAGAGCTTAATTTAGTAGAAGAAGGTGCTACCTATTTTTAAACCTGAATTCTAGACTAAGAAATTATATAATCCTGAATTAGTTATAAAGGCTGGAACTCTGTGGGTTAGTCTCAACCAGAGTGGATCCATTGCTGAATGGTTAGCCAACACATTGATAAATCCAATTGATTCAACGAGTCAACTCTAGTCAAGACTAAAATAGGTCTTAGGCCAAAGTATTATAGGAGCAGTTGAGCTCATGTCCTGATGGTGGACTTCCAAGAGGCAACTAGTTGCTACCATGGGGAGAGAAGGCAGGGCTAGATGGGCCTATAGCCCAATCTAGAACGTCTCCTCTTACATTCTTCATTCTCCCTTAATTATTATGAATATTCACAGCATTAATCTCTAGAGATTCAAGCATTGGTTTTGAGTAGACCTACCCAAAACTGAAATCCTCACCCTGGTTTTAAACAACTCCACTGACACTACATTTGCACCTCACCCTCCAAGTTGCTCAAGGCAAGGAGTCCTCTTCATTATCTACACAGCAACCCTGCAAGGTAGGGTAGGCCAAGGTACTGAGAGTGACCTCAGCCATTAAAACTAATGGCTGATCTACACCTGGGGGGCAATTAGCTAACACACACTGGAAACTGTTGAGTGCTTAGCGCGCTATAAAGCAGTGTAGATGTATGAAGTGTTATTGCTTAAACAATTTGTAAGCTGTTCTGAGAGTCTTTGTGGCTGAAGAGGGAGGTATAATACATATATATATATATATATATATAAAAATATATTGAGACTGACCAAAGAGGTCAATTGAGCTCAACAGCTGATCAGGGGTTTGCCCGGGAGTTTCCCTGGATCTAAGGCTGTCCTCCTGCATCCTCTTACTTGAGAGTAAGCCCCATTCACCATAGCAGCTCTCTTGTTATTAACTGCCACCAAGTCGACTTCCGACTTATGGTGCCCCAATGAATGAGAGCCCTCCAAGTCTCCCTCTCCTCAATGGTCCTGCTCAGGTCTTGCAGACTCAGGGCAACGATGGCTTCCTTGACGGAGTCCATCCATCTGGAATATGGTCTTCCTCTCTTCCTACTGCCTTCTACTTGGCCAAGCATTCTTGTCTTTTCTAGTGAATCATGTCTTCTCACCATATGGCTGAAGTACAACAGTCTGAGATTACTCATCTTGGCTTCTAGGGAGAGGTCAGGCTTGATTTGCTCAAGGACATTTATTGGTCTTTTTAGCAGTCCACGGTATTTGCAGAACTCTTCTCCAGCGCCACATTTCAAATGAGCTGATTTGCTTTCTATCAGCTTTCTTCACGGTCCAGCTTTCACAACCAGACACAGAAATGGGAAACACCATGGCATGGACAATCCTAACTTTGGTATTCAGTTATACATCTTGGCACTTCAGGATCTTGCCTAGTTCCTTCACAGCCATCCTTCCAAGTCGTAGCCTTCTTCTGATTTCTTGACTGCAGCCACCATTCTGATTAATGACTGAACCAAGGCATAGAAAATCTTGAACTATTTCAATGTCTTCATCATCTACAGTTGTCCCTTCATATTCGCTGGGGTTTGGTTCCAGGAACTTCCCCCCCCATACCAAAATCCATGAATAGTCAAGTCCCATTATATGCAGTGGCATAGCAAAATGGTGTCCCTTATATAAGAGGGCAAAACCAAGGTTTGCTTTTTGGATGACTATTTTTTTAAGAATATTTTCAAGCCGTGAAGTCTTAAATCTGTGAATGCCAAATCCGTGAATGTGGAGGGACAACTGTACTTTAAAGTTAAGTCAATCATCTGGGGTCATTATTTTTGTTTTCTTCATGTTCAACTGTAAACTTGCCTTTGGACCTTCTTCCTTGACTTTCTTTAGTAATTGTTCCAAATCTTTGCTGCTTTGCACTATTAATATGGTCTCATCTCATAAACTGCTGGTGTGCCTTCCTCCAATGTTCACACCTCCCTCCTCCAAGTCTAATCCTGCAAAGATGATTTCCCGATTTAAGTCATCTCCCTGCTGCAGCCCTGTGCTTTTAACCCAGTGCTTTTAAGTGTTGTTTTATTCTGAAAAAGAAAGGGTTGCGAGCCATTGTGGTGTTCTGGAAAAACCTAGGTGCCGTGGTGTGGTGTGATAAGAAGGTTTGCGCAGAAATAACAGCAGCTCTTAATTCTGCGCAAACCTGCTTATCACACCACAAGCCTCTCTTTCTCCACAACACCACAATGGCTCACAATCCTTTCTAATTCAGAATAAATGAAACTCAAAGCCAAGCCATTAAAAGCACAGGGTTGCAGCTGGAAGGCAACTGAAAACTGAAAACCACCTTTAACATTACAGGAATTCTGAATCATTATGACTGTTTGATTTCGACTGTGCAAGTCCTTTGCCTTGCTGCAGTCTATAACTGTCTAAAACATTTTAAAAAAAGAAAAGAAAAAAGTTAAATACATTGTAACCTTACTAACCAACTACGAATGTGCTACACGCTTAAAAGAAAAATAATTTTTAAAAAACATTTACACCATAACTTCATATTAGGTTATAACATTTCCTTCCCCCTTTGCAAGAAAGAAAAGCTTGCTTGTGTAGTGTCCAGAGCCCCAGAGGGGAATGAAGGAAAAACCTTTGATAAATGGTATATTTGGAGTTTGTTTTTAGAATCACTGAAAGCAGACTTTAGTAAAGGTGCCCTTTTCTTTTTTTGGACTCTGATTCCCAGAACTCTAGGTCTCCAAATTTAGGACTACAAATCCCAGTGATTTCTAGGGGTCACAGTCCCAAAAAGTAACTTTGCCCCCACCAAGTTGTGGTTGTAGGAACAAAGCCTTTCTTAACCAGATACACCCTGGGTATGTTGGATTACCATTCCTATCAACCACAGATAACCTGGCCAAAGAACGTTATTCTGGAATTTGAATTAAACCTGGCAGCCTGAGGTTCAGCCAAAAATGCACACCCAGGGACAAAGCATGCTCAGCAGGAGAAGTTGGTTTTTAAAAGTAACTTTTCCAAACTCTGGTGGAAGACACAGTCAATGAATGCATTTCTCCTCTTCTTTGTGTGTGTGTGTGTGTTGCAAACTTTAAGCCTTGAGCTGTAGACTGAAAGCATGTGCTTTGTTAGGTAGAAGCCCCAACCTGGTGGTCAAGGCATGGAGGATGGAAAAGTTACTTTTTGGGGGAGGGACTACAAATCCCAAACTCTCACCTACCCCCCCCCCACCAGACAGCATGGTCAGTGGCTGCAGCCTAAATCCAATGGGTTAATCCCAAATCAAGTAGGTTTATTGACTCCACTGTTAAAGGATGAACCGACACGGGGGTAAATCCCACGGATTCAATGGGTCTACTCTAAAGCTGGGGCTAACAACAGCCATCAGGGCCAGACTCTTCTTCCAAACTCTGAAACGAACCGGCACAAAGAAACGAGAGCGACATCCTCGGGGCAGAGACCTCTCCAAATAAGTTTGGGTGGGTAGGTGGGAAAAACTCACCACTGGAACATGCTGGATATTCCCAGGAAAAGCAAGACTACCTTCGCCGGAGGTCTCGGGTGGAAAGATGCGGACTTGGGTCTTCCAGTCCCCGCGGGAAAAAATCCGCGTCCGATGCGCTCCTCTTTCTTACCTGGAAGCTTCGACTCTCTCTCTCCGATCGCAGTCCCAGCGCAGGCTGCGCTCCCCTCTTTGCCCCGCCCCTTCATTTGCATAAGGCGGTGCCATCCCGACCCCACCCACCAATCAGGCATCTTGGAACGCCCCAGGTATTTTTCACCTGGGGTTCGCAATGCATTCGGTAGCGTTAGCGTTAGCAAGGGGAAACAATTCGTTAGTAACGACGCTAAGGGAGCCTCCGCACTACAGTTTGGAAAGTGGATGATTCGCCTTGGCTCTTCCCTATGAGATCCTGGGATTTGTAGTTTTGCACAGCCTTCTCTGCCAGAATTAATTCGGTAGCATTAGGCGTTGTTCGTTAGGGGCGACACTAAGGGAGCCTCCACACTACCTAAATGATCCAGTTTGAAACTGGGTGATTCGCCTTGGCTCTTTCCTATTGGATCCTGGGATTTGTAGTTTTGCACAGCCTTCTGTGCCAGAATTAATTCGGTAGCATTAGGCGTAATTCGTTAGTGGTGACACTAAGGGAGCCTCCACACTACCTAAATGATCCAGTTTGAAACTGGGTGATTTGCCTTGGCTCTTTCTTGTCAGATCCTGGGATTTGTAGTTTTGCACAGCCTTCTCTGCCTGAGAGTGCTGGTGCCTCACCAAACTACAAATCCCAGAATCCCATAGGAAGGAGCCAAGGAAAATAATCCAGTTTCAAACTGGATTGTTTGTGTAGTGTGGATGTACCCTTTTTAACCCTGCTTTCCTTTCGCCAGTGAACAAAGACATTTTTGTTCCAGCAGGCATTTAATTTGTAGCTGTGGGCAAAGAGGCTTTATAGGGGTATGTTTTCTATTGTTATTCTTTTAACATTCATACATTATCTATTAGTGTATATGCTTTAAATCATCATGATTTTAATTGGATTTTTTAAATTTTTAATTCTTGTGGTTTTAATTGTATTTTTTGTTGTGAGCCGCCTTGGGTCCCATTCTGGGATAAAGATGGCATATAAATTTAATTAATTAAATAACAGGTAGGGGCTTTTGCTGGGTTGACTTTCCATTATATTGGTCGCTATTTCGAGCACTGTTGGGGTGGGGAGTGATATTATAGAGATTGACATGAAGGTTAGAATTGTAGAGTTGGAAGAAACCATGAGGGCCATCCAGTCCAACCCCCTGCCACGCAGGAAATCTCAATCAAAGCATCCCCGACAGATGGCAATCCAGCCTCTATTTAAAGACCTCCAAGGAAGGAGATCCTACCACGCTCCGAGGGAGTGTGTTCCACTGCCAAACAGCTCTTACTACCAAAAAGTTCCTCCTAATGTTGAGGTGGAATCTCTGTTCCTGGAGCTTGCATCCATTGCTCCGTGTTCTAGTCACTGATGCAGCAGAAAACAAGCTTGCTCCATCCTCAATGTGACACCCCTTCAAATACTTAAACAGGGCTATCATATCACCCTTTAACCGTCTTTTTTCCAGGCTAAACATACCCAGCTCCCTAAGTCTCTCCTCATAAGGCATGGTTTCCATACCTTTCACCATTTTAGTCGCCCTTCTCTGGACACGCTCCAATTTGTCAATATCCTTTTTGAATTGTGGTGCCCAGAACCGGACACAGTATTCCAGGTGAGGCCTGACCAAGGCAGAATAGAGTGGCACTATGACTTCCCTAGATCTAGACACTATACTTCTATTGATGCAGCCCAAAATCACATTGGCCTTTTTAGTTGCCGCATCACACTGTTGACTCATGTTCAACTTGTGGTCTACTAGGACTCCTAGATCCCTTTCGCACATAGTCTCATTCAGCCAGGTCTCCCCCATCCTATATCTATGCATTTCGTTTTTCCGCCCTAAGTGCAGGACCTTACATTTCTCCGTATTGAATTTCATTTTGTTAGCTTTGGCCCAGCTTTCTAGTCTATTCAGATCATTTTGAATGTTGATCCTGTCCTCTAGGGTATTAGTTACTCCTCCTAATTTGGTGTCATCTGCAAATTTGATAAGTATGCCCCTAATTCCCTCATCCAAGTCATTGATAAAGATGTTGAATAGCACTGGGCCCAGGACAGAACCCTGTGGCACCCCACTGGTCACATCTTTCCAAGACAAAGAGGAGCCACTGCAGAGCACCCTTTGGGTTCGGCCGGTCAACCAATTACAAATCCATTAAACAGTTAACTTGTCCAGCCCACATTTTACAAGCTTGTTTGCAAGAATGTCATGGGGAACCTTGTCAAAGGCCTTACTGAAATCCCTGCCTACCTACCCTGGGGCACATTTTGAAACTGACACTTCAAAAGTCTTCTTGTCCCTGTACGTTGTTGTCTGGGATTTCCCGCTGCTGCATGGACTACAAAGCTCATTGTCCAGTTGCAACCTGAAGTCACAGCAGTCATACAGATTTGGAAAGATGCTCATAACCTATAGTATCTCATCCTAAAACCTATAACTCTCTCTCTCTCTCTGGCTTTTCTTCGCAAATGAAGGTTCAGGAAGGTCTCATCCCATGCTTTCTGCAAGCGCGCTGATGACTAAAAAGGCCAATCTGAGATAAACAAGTCCTGTTATAGAAAGCATAGCAGAAGGTCTCCTTGGGTGATGTTTCCGAGTTGTGATTCTTTCTGCATTGTCATTTCTCTTCAAGACTTGTTTGGCGTGAGTTCTCAAATAAGGCTGCAGCATTGTGGATAGTGCATCTCCATGCCTCCTGATGTGAGGCCAGGGCAGACCACTGTTGGTGATCAATTTGGCTGAGCCTGAGATGTTTCAGGGAGTCCTTGTATCGCTTTTTTGGAGCACACCTCTTACGCTGACCTGTGGCGAGTTCACCATAGAGTACTATTTTGGGGAGGTGATGGTCGTCCTAGAAGTGTGCCCTGCCCAACGCAGCTGTGTTCTCAATATCATGGCCTCAATGCTGGTGATCCCTGCTTGCTCAAGGACAGCAACATTCGTCACATAGTCCATTGTACATTTAGGATTGTGCGTATACAGCGCTGATGAAAGCGTTCAAGGAGTCATAAGTGGTGGCAATAAGTGACCCATGTTTCAGACCCATAAAGGAGAATAGACAGTAGAATGGCTCTATACACACTGATTTTTGTGCTTCACCTCAGGTGTTTATTACTCCAGACTCTTTTGTAAAGTCTTCCAAATGCACTATGTGCCTTTGCTAATCTGTGATCGATCTCTTTGTCAGTCTTGGCATCTGAGGAGATGATGCTTCCTAGGTAGGTGAACTGCTGAATGGACTTAAGCACAGAGTTGCTGATGGCAATGTGGGGATGGTGGTGTTCGTCCTGTGGTGCAGGCTGATAAAGAACTTCTGTTTTCTTCAGGTTGACTTCCAGCCCAAACAGCTCTGCAGCTGTTGCAAAGCAGGACGTTAGGCGCTGCAGAGCTGCTTCTGTGTGGGCAACAAGGGCAGCAGCATCGGCGAAGATAGTTTCACGGACTAGATAGTTTAGAGTCTTAGTGCGAGCCCTCAGACGTCTTAAGTTAAACAAGCTACTATCAATACAGTAACATATATAGATGCCGTCGTCTTCTTCGAGCTCTGCCGTAGCCCTTTGGAGCATCATGCTGAAAAAGATTGTAAATAAAGTTGGGGCAAGAACACAACCTTGCTTCACTCCATTAGTTATTAGAAAGGGCTCTGAAAGAGCATCGCCATATCTGACTTGACCATGCTGGCCCTCATGTAGCATGATAATCATTTTAAGGAATTTGGGGGGACATCCTAGTCTTTCCAGGATCTGCCACACACCTTTTCTACTCACAGTGTCGAAGGCTTTGGTGAGGTCGACAAATGTTACATAGAGACCCTTGTTCTGCTCTCTACATTTTTTTTGCAGTTTTCTAAGGGCAAATACCGTATCTGTAGTACTCTTATTGGCTCTGAAGCTGCATTGGCTTTCAGGAAGAAGTTCTTCTGCAATAGCAGAAACTAATCTGTTCAGGAGTATCCTTGCAAGGATTTTTCCAGCAATAGAGAGCAGTGTTATACCTCGATAGTTTGAGGTCCAAAGATTATCAGGTCCAAAGCTCCTTATACAGTACAGATGGTCAAACATTAATTACTGATAAAGCCTACATCCTGAATCGATGGGCTGAACATTTTCAAAGTCTCTTTAGGGCCAACGTAGTAGTCCAAGGCTCAGCTATCTAACATATGATACAAAAAACGATGAAAAATGAATTGGACATAGTTCCCAATTTGGAAGAGACCCTTAAGGCCATACAGCAGATGAAAAAGGCAAGGCAGCTGGGATTGATGGAATCCCACCTGAAGTTTGGAAACACAGAGGTCATGTACTCCACGATAAATTCCACGAACTCCTTGTGAATTGTTGGGAAAAAGGGGGACTGCCATCAGATCTCTGAGATGCAATCATCATCACCCTGTACAAGAAAAAAGAAGCAAAATCCGAAAACCTATGAAATGCCATTTTATTCCTGATCTGTATCTAGAGCTCCCAAACCTCAGGACCTGGCCTTTGTTCTCTGGTTTTCAAGGGGAAAGGGAGGAATCTCAGGGCAAGGGCACCATCGTGAAAAGTGTGTGTGTGTGTTCCTTAGCTGTTAGATCTGGTGTTTTTTGTTTGAATGGCACACTCTGTACAACTGCGGCTGATGCTTCAGGTATCCTGCTTAATGACAACAACACCACATCTCCCTTGTAATCTTATTACATCACCAGGGCCTGACCCCAGTTATATTGCAAGGGTTTGTGGGGTGCAGCTACACTGTAGAAATGTGGGGCAGTTAATCCCAGAATCCCCCCACTAGCATGGGCACTGGTCATGCCGCCTGTGAGACTCTTGGAAAGACAGTCCAAAAAGTAAATTGTCCAAGCTTTTTACTTTGATTGCTTTCTTCTTTAAAGTTTCTTGATAGTCCTTGACGTTGAACACAGAGCTTGGGGAAATTACTTATTTGGACTCTTAATGCCCAGAAAACCCCACGCAGCACAGCCACTGGAAATTTGGGGAGCTGTGCTCCAAAAAAAGTAACGTTTCCAATCTTTCTTTGAAGACCCCTGTGATGCTTGATTCCCTCCTTTTTTGAGGGAATACAAATATCAACTTTGTTTTATAAAATAATTTAAAATAATTTGTAAATAATTTGTGTACACACACACACACACACACACAAAATTTAAATGATTTGTAGACCTAACCATCTGATTTTAAATGAATCCAGCCACACATTTTATTCTGGGCTTCCTGATCTCTGCCACTCCACGTTAACAAGGGCAAGATGCAATATAAAAATGCAGACTTCGTCATTAGGTGATGAACTTAGTTTGTGGATAATATGCCAAAACATTGCCAAGTTCTAACATCAGGATGGTTTTTGAAAGATGTTTGCCTGCCACCTGTCTCCGAAACAGACTTCTCCCTTCACGATGATTGGCAGGCTGTCAAATCTTACCAGATATTGTCAGAATTGTGAACAGTAGTTTGGATCATTAGCCTCTGAAATGTCTTCTTCCCACTGACAGTACGGATAAGAGATCTAATTGCAGAGCTCAGAAATGAAGTCAAATTCCAAAAGCTGAGCCACATGAAGGAGAAAATAAAGCTGCATGAGTGAACTATGAGTTGGATTCCACTGTTTTTGGGGGGAAGGGGAAGCAATATGACCAGATACTGCCCTTCTTGGGGCTTCCTCAGACTGGACATATTCTGCATTTGTTGCTGTAATTCTCAGGTTTGGGGGGTTTTATTTTAAATACCCAAACAATGTTTCTGTTGTCCCAGACTATTTTCTGGTAATTCCCAGTAACAGCTGTGACATTTTATTACTACCCCTGAGTTCCTTTTTAAATTCTGAGACATATTGGAACAAAAAAAAAAAAAAAAGATCTCCGTTTCTTCTCTTCCTCTCATTTTAATTTCTTTTTCTTAGAGCTGTAGTGCATGAATGAATCAGTGAAATGGTGCTTTTGCACTATAGCTCTACAACTTAGAAAGGAAGGAAGGAAGGAAGGAAGGAAGGAAGGATTTGCCCTTCAAACCACGTTGTTGTTGATGATGTTGTTGTTGTTGTGTACCATCAAGTTGTTTCTGATATATGCTCACCCTGACGTGAACTGTGAATCTACCATGGGGTTTTCTCGGCAAGATTTGTTCAGAGAGGCTTTGCCTTTTGCCTCACTCTGAAGCTAGGAGAGTGTGGATTTTATCAGACACGTTTTAAACATTTTTTTGCCGGCATAAAAAAAAGGATTTTTATGCCTGCAAAAGAACGTCCCGTCCCCCCTGCATTCACTTCCTCTCCCGGCAAAGGCTCCTCTATGAATTAAGAGGAAGTGAACGGAGCCCCATTCACTTCCTTGTTTGAAATCTCATGCAATTTCATCACGCGGGAAATTCAAACTTTAAAACAAAAATAAAGCATAAAAAGTCACACCACACACACACGCACACAAACTTCCAAGTAACCCAGGGAGGGTCATAAAAAGAACAAAACATACCTGGATGTCCCAGTCTGACCCAGAAGCGTTCACGCCTGACTAGCCATTGTTGGGGTAAGTCCAAGATTTAAAGGGACAGAGATATCACATACCAGCAATGCCGGCAAAAAAAGTGGCGGGGAGATCTATTGATGGCTCATGCTGTAATTAAAAGTCACAGCTATGGGGCTCTTTATAACCGCAAAAGGGCAACATTGTCTGATCCGCGTTCCTTTTCACGGTTATGTGGCATTCTTATGACGCCATGTTTTCCGTGTCTAATAAAGTCCTATGACTTGCCCAAGGCCACCCAGTGGATTTCCATGGCTGAGCTGGGATTCAAACCTTGGTCTCCAGAGTCATAGTCCAACGCTCAAACCACTACACCATATTGGCTCTCTACCCTCCAATATTTCATAGCAGAAAACCGGAACACGCATGGCCAAGCAACGTCAGAGTGTAGTCAGGTGGCAAAAGTTATTGATGAGGAAGAACACGCAAGCTAGGAGAGGCTGCAGAATTTTGCTTTTGCCTGAGCCTACAGGGAAGGGCAAGACTCTAGCCACTCTTCTCCTTTCCCTCTGCTGAGTTAATTGAGTATAAACTACTTTTGCACTCTGAATTCAGTTTGCAGCAACTGTAGTATAAAAACAGCTGAAAAAGTGGGACAACAGAAGAATAATTGGGACAGCCTGCCAAGTTGGAACAGTTGGAGGATATGATGGCTTTGTGGAAAAGTTTCAATGGATTCCTTGGTTGTTGTTTTTTAAATTGCATAACAAAAGACCTTTTCCACAATCCCTTAATGTATTGAGAATCAATCAGTCTTATCATGCTCTAAGAATAATTTTATCACTCAAACCAGGAAATAGATCCTTTATGGTTAGCACCTATACTGCATTTATGAGTTTATGATGTGTCATTTGACGCAAAGTAGTAGACCGTTGCAAGATCAGAAATGTACCACCGAGAAATTTCCCCACAGCAATCAATTCCTGTAAATTTTTGTCAGGACAGTAAAACACTTGTTTCAAGCCAGAAGTCCTCTTTTCATATTGAACAGGCATTAAAAAAAAATCAACAGTACAAGGGAGCCGAGCAATCTATTTATAAGGCAAACTGTTGCTTCTGGACGCCAGAGAGAGGCAGTTGGTACTGTCTCATTTTTTGGCCAGAGAAAGGGGATCCAGGTTGTCTGGCTGGGTCAAAGATCACAAAACACATTTTTGGGTTCCTGCACTTTGTCGGCCCTGGTCTATTATGTTTGCCTCATTCAGGACATTACCATCATCTTATTATCATCATTATCATCATCTTGGTATTCTACATTGTCTGCTTAAAAAGGAGGAAGGCAGGGGGAGAGGGAAAAAAGCAAACCTGGCAGCATCTTTAAAATTAATTACTTTTTATTTTAGCATGAGCTTTCATGGGTATAAACCCACTTCTTCAGACGCAGTGCAGAGTGATATTGGGTGCATCTACACTGTAGAAATAATGCAGTTTGGCACCACTTTAACAGCCATGGCTCCATCTTATAGAATCTTGGGGTTTGTAGTTTGGTGAGCCACCAGCACACTTTGGCAGAAAAGGCTAAAGACCTTGTAAAGCTACAAATCCCAGGATTCCATAGGATGGAGCTAAAACACTTAAAGTGGTGTCAGACTGCATTACTTCTGCAGTGTAGACGCATCCATTAAGGCCTCGGGCATAAAGCATATTCATATAGTCCTGCAAGTAGAATAGAACTTAATAGGATCAAAAAGCTGCCAGGGCAAGAGGACATGGAACTACCTGATGTAGAATCTCAACTAATGGCTGCAGTCCCACTTACCTAGGAGTAAGTCCCCTTGAATTCAGTGGGACTTACTTCTGAGTAGACGTGTGTCTACTGGAAGCCATGCCCTGCGAGGAGTGGCTTAGTATGTTTAGCCTGGAGAAGAGAAGGTTAAGAGGGGACATGGGAGCCATGTTAAAATCTTTGAAAGGAGATCATACTGAGGATGGAGCAAGTTTGTTTTCTGTTGCTCCAGAGACTAGGACATGGAGCAATGGACTCAAACTGCAGGAAAGGAGATTCCATCTAAACATTAGGAAGAACTTCCTGAGAGTAAGAGCTGCTCAGCAGTGGAATATGCTGCTGCCTCAGAGTGTGGTGGAGTCTCCATCTTTAAAAACCTTCAAAGATGGCTGTTTGGCTATCTGTTGGGTGTGCTTTGATTGTGTATTCCTGCAAGGCAGGGGGCTGGACTAGATGGCCATTGTGGTCTATTCCAACTCTATGGTTCTACAATTGCCCTGTAGTTGGATCTTTGGTGTGATCCTTCAGGGCTCTTCTTAATATTTCCAATATGTCATCTGACATATTGAGGAGTATGCCCTCTGCATACCCTAAAGGGCAAATCCCTGAACCCCCTTCCCGTTTTAACAAAACCACCATCCGAACAGCAAGCACTCTGCAGAAAAGTGCTTCAGTAAGACACCTGGTTGAACCTGACTTTCTTGATCTGTTCCAGTAAGGTTTCAAGTTTCAACCTGGTTTCTGTTTCAAAGCAGAAACTGCCCTGGTCACCCTGTGAGATGACCAGGGCCACGAGAGGGACCGGGGAGTGCAGCCCAATGGGTTCTGACATCCCACCAGGGAAGTTTATCGGAGAATGGAGTGCTAGCTGGTGCCCATTGGGACTGGTAGGGCAGGGTGACCACTAGAAGATGAAGCCAAGCAAAGTTCCTCTTGGCCTGGTTTGATCCACCAGTCCAATGGCTTTGTCCACAATGCTGTGGCTGGAGTGTGTCATTGTGTACCTCAAGTTTTAAACCTGGTTTTAACTGTATTGGAGCCTTGTCACAGCCTGTGAGCTTGTTCTGTAGAGCCCTTCAGAGTAAGACACAACATGGTATCAGTGGTGGGATTTGAACCCTCACCTCTGTTTGAAGACCAGAAGGCACTCAGTCCAGTAAACATGCTTCAGGTATACTGAAAGGAGATCAGCTTTAAAGAAATGTTACACCACTGGTAGGATGGTTGTAAGGCATAAAAATACCTTCAAGGCATATATTTTACCTCAAGGTAAAAATATTCCAATCCTGTCTGATCTTGGAAGCTAAGCAGGGCCAGCCATGGTTAGTACTTGGATGAGAAAACACAAAGGAACCCCAGGTGCTATAGGCAGTATTTCAGAGGAACTGACAAAACCACTTCTGAGGATTCCTTGCCTAAGAAAACCCTTTGAAATTCATAGGGTTGCCATAAGCCGACAGTTGAGTTGAGGGCACATATGCACACAAGATCTTTTTTCCCAAAATGCTGCAGGCTAGAACTTCCAGAGAATGGGAAAAGATGCCTTTTTGGACTGTCTACTCTAGTCGTCTGATGCTTTCATCAGCGCTGTATACGCACAATCCTAAATATACACTGGACTGACTATGTGACAAATGTTGCTGTCCTTGAGCAAGCAGGGATCACCAGCATTGAGGCCATGATATTGAGAACGCAGCTGCGCTGGGCAGGGCACGTTTCTAGGATGGAGGTTCATCGCCTCCCAAAAATAGTACTCTACGGTGAACTCGCCATGGGTCAGCGTAAGAGGGGTGCTCCAAAAAAGTGATACAAGGACTCCCTGAAACATCTCAGGCTCGGCCAAATTGACCACCAACAGTGGTCCACCCTGGCCTCACATCAGGAGGCATGGAGACGCACTATCCACAATGCTGCAGCCTTATTTGAGAACTCACGCCGAACAAGTCTTGAAAAAAAACAACAACGCAGAAAGAATCACAACCCAGAAACATCACCCAAGGATGTTTCTGCTGTGCTTTCTGCCACCAGACTTGCTTATCTCGGATTGCAGAAAGTGCGGGATGAGTCCTTCCTGAATCTTCGTTTGCGAAGGAAAGCCAGAGAGAGAGAGAGAGAGAGAGAGAGAGAGAGAGAGAGAGAGAGAGAGAGACTCTAGTCCTCTATCCAAATACTTCCTACTACCTTCAACAGCCTGAGTATTTCTGTGAATGCTGTTACTATTAATTTCCAATAAAGATCATTTAATTGTACGTTTCGGCTTAGAGTCTCCTCTGTTACTACTGGTATACATAGGTCCAAACATCCTGCTATTGCTAGTCTCTCACTGCCCTTTTGAACTAATTAAATATTCCCCATATTAATATTCGAGCACTAGTGGGATTCCCATGGACCCATGCAATTTGAATAACAACCCTGCTTAGATCAGATGGGGTCTGGTGCCTTGACGGTATTTAGGCCCTAACACTAGTCACTTTTTAATCATCTGTTTCTTTATCTTTTCCTCACCTATTTCTTTTAAGAAATCACCTCATTCCTGATTAAAGCCTATAGTGCCGACTGCAGAACCCCCCCCCCAAAAAAACCCTACAGTATATCCTACTTCACTTTTTATTTTCCACCTGCACATTAGGATAATACCTAGGGTACCATAATTCTCTTGATGCAGGCTAGAAATGCAGTTAATCAATTTCTACATAAACCAGTGTAGATGTGCCAAGATTTGGACCGCAAGGAATGAAATGATGGTTATCAAACAGGTAATCCCATTTGCTTAAGGCTTAATTCCCCAAGGAATGTTTGGGGTTGGTTGTTCCTTCATCCAAACCACATTCTCTTTCTCCGCTCCACCCCCAAGCTCTTACATTCTCCTTTTTGAAGAGCTTATCCTAGATTATTGTTTTAATAGCATGCATACTTTCGTGGGCATCAAATTATCCAGCAGAGTGAAGTGGAAACTGGATGAGTTTGTTTTTTTTAAATTATTTTTATTTTCACACAGCTGCTACATTTTTTTAGCATACAACAACATATAAGGATAACATACACATTTCTAACTCCAACTACTACACCTAACCTAAACTACCAAACAACTACAAGAAAGAAAACAGCAACCAAAAAAAACCCCAGACAAAGGGAAACCACTGATTTCCAGCTTGCCAGAATATGGTTATACTTACTACATTAATTTTTCTCCCTCAAATTCTTAATAAAATTTCCAATTATATATTACATTATAGCTGTTCCTAATCCATCTTCTACTTCCTACTACTACTAATAATAATAATACATTTTTATTTTTAACCCGGCCCTCTGCTCGGCAACCGGGGCTGCGTACAACAAGATTAAAACACAGCAAGTTAAACCTATCATGTTTCAAATTCTAACACTGCTGATATACTGTACCCCAAGTCTTCATACAATCTATCAATGGTTGCCAATTGAATTTTAAACTGTAAATATGTATTGGTTTTATTTGTTCTTTTAAATTGACGTTATATGTCCAGAGTGTTTTAATGGGTATCTGTGTTTTAACCAACATGTACTTTTAATTGCTATTAGTTGTTTTATATAAATCTGGTTTTCCCCACCTCGATCCATGGGGAGAGGTGGATAAGAAATAAATATTAGTAATAGTATTAGTAGTAGCAAATTAGGCTGCATCTGTACTGCAGAAATAATCCAGATTGACACTGGTTTAACAGCCATGGCTCAATGCTATGAAATCCTGGGATTTGGAGTTTGTTGTGGCACTAGAGCTCTATGACAGAGAAGTCTAAATATCTCACAAAACTGTAAACCCCAGAATTCCACAGCATTGTTAAGGGCAAACAAATTGAGACTTAATCCAGACAACACAGAGGTGCTACTGGTCAGTCAAAAGGAAGATCAGGGAATAGGGACTCAACCTGTGCTGGATGGGGTTAAACTCTCCCTGAAATCTCAGTCCTATTTAAAAACCTCCAAAGAAGAAGACTCCACTGAACTCCAAGGCAGTGCGTTCCACTGCCAAACAGCTCTTACTGTCAGGAAGTTCTTCCTAATGTTTAGGTGGAATCTCTTTTCCTGTAGTTTGAGTCCATTGCTCCGTGTCCTAGTCTCTGGAGCAGCAGAAAACAAGCTGCTTAATGCAGTGTAAATGTGTAAACTGATATTGCTTAAAACAGTTTGTAAGCTGCTCTGATAGCCTTGTGGCTGAAGAGCGGGGTATAAATAAATAAATAAATAAATAAATAAATAAATTTTTAACATCCTCAGTATGACATCTCTTCAAATATTTAAACATGGCTATCATGTCCCTTCTCAACCTTCTCTTCTCCAGACTAAACATGCCCAACTCCCTAAGCCGCTCCTTTTTTAAAATTTTTATTTATTTATTTATACCCCGCTCTTCAGCCACAAGGCTATCAGGGCGGCTTACAAATTGTTTTAAGCAATAGCTATTTACACATCTACATTGCATTAAACAGTTTCCAATGTGTGTTAGCTAATTGCCCCCACAAGCTGGGTACTCAATTTACCAACCTACGAAAGGATGGAAGGCTGAGTGAACCTTGGAGCCGGCTGGAATCGAACTTGCAACGTGGTGGCTTGCAGTACTGGCATTTAACCACTGCGCCACCAGGGCATAGCTTCTAGACCTCCCACCATTTTGGTCGCCCTCCTCTGGACACGCTCCAGCTTGTCAACATCCTTCTTGAATTGTGGTGCCCAGAACTGGACACAGTAGTCCAGGTATTCCAACAGCTCTGCTCAGGTCCTGAAGACTCCGGGCAGCCGTGGCCTCCTTGATTAAGTCTACCCACCCGGTATGCAGTCTTCCGCCTTCTACCTTGCCAAGCATTTTTGTCTTTTCTAGCGAGTCCTGCGTTCTCATGATGTGGCCAAAGTACAACAGTCTCAGTTGAGTCAGCTTGGCTTTTAGGGAGAGTTCAGGCTTGAGGTCGACTTATTTTATTTATTTATTTATTTATTTATTTATACCCCGCTCTTCAGCCACAAGGCTATCAGAGCGGCTTACAAATTGTTTTTTAAGCAACAGCTATTTACACATCTACACTGCATTAAACAGTTTCCAATGTGTGTTAGCTAATTGAGGGCAGTTGACAATAACAAAGAAGGACAAAGTGCCACCCATCCATCACTGGTGACTGTTTGTAAGCCAGTCTGTCTCCATGCATCATACGCCTTCAAACAGTCTCCATAGCCTTTGTGAATGTCCGTCCCCACCCTGTCCCTCTTGCGTAAACAGTCAGAACTGTCCCCAGCCTCAGAGCAACTGAAAGGCTGGACATCCGCAAACAAAGAAAAGTACCGAGAGCGAGCTGCCTGCTCCTGGCCTGAGATTAAGGAGGGAAAGAATTCAAATTCTTGATAGTACCTAGTTTGCCTGACAGTAAATCAGATGGAATCGCTTGGCGGCAGGTGGAGAAGAAGAGAGAGAGAGAAAGAGAGAATATTGGGGGAAAGCAACTGAAGAGCAGCCTTTTCAAGTAGAAAAACCCTATCCCAGAGGTATAGTACAGAACTGCAGCAGACTTAAAATGACTGGAAAATGTGTTTATTAAAAGTGCCAGACATTTCATCTGAGATACACATAGGAGTTGTCTAGACTAGTGGTTCTTTACCAGGGACCCCCTTTAAATATCTTTTGCTGCTACGGACTCCCAAGACTTAAGATTTAATATTATTATTATTATTATTATTATTATTATTCCAGATAATAATAATAATAATACACCATCCATTAACTGTTCCCTCAGAAGCACTGGAGGGGATGGAAGACTTTTCTTCTGCTTCTTTCTGAAAGTTTGTGGCTGGAGTGGACTGAATGGCAGTACGCAGGCCAAGCCAGCCAGGCAACTGGCCTTTGCCTTGGCTCCAATCACGTGGTCACTACACTGCAGGGAGGAAGTGGGCCAAGCAACTTTCAAGCCTTCACAGACCCCCTGTGAGGACATCACAGACCTGGGGGTCTACGGACCCCAGGTTAACAACCACTGGTCTAGCTTGTGAAAATAATCCTAATAGAATTTACAGAGAATACATTTTCTCCCAACAAGATCCAACCGAGATTTGCCTTATTCAGAAGGAGAGGGGCCAAAAACTCCAAAAACTGCAGGGAAAAAGCCTTTGCAGCTTTTCCCGAGGTTTTAAAAAATAATTCATGAAAATATGCATTCCTGCTCGTTTGGACATCTGATTTGCAGTGCAGCGCATTCTCAACAAGGGCAGAAGTGGAAAGCTGATTGGCCGCACGTGTGCAGGGGGTTGGCCTGCCAGCCATGAAGTAGCCGGAAGTGCCATTTTGGAGTTTTGCGTTATCAATTGTGCACTTTTTTGCTGCGCTGAGGCAACCAAACACCTTTATCAAGTGGAAGGTCGCACTTGCACACCTTTGATTTACAGTTTTTTAAAATATATTGTACAGCAGCAACAACTTGTGGAGAATAAAAACATGAGTAATTAACTTTTGGCCTCCATCTTGGTTTATAGGCATGGCTGTGTGTGCATTTCAGACACAGATAGCTTCCAGCAATTTTGCCAAAGGACCATGGAAACAAATGGATATTGCTGTGAATTGCGTTAATGTACAGCAATCCACATTATATCTTCTTGTCTAGACAACCTCATACACACAGAAATCCACCTTCAGATTTCTCTCTGTGTCTATAAGTTAATCATACATGTGTGTGTGAATATTTGAACATATTTGTAGTAGTGAATTCCCTACATTAGTCATACTGATACAGATAGATAAAAATGTTTAAATATGTAAAACATATTTATATTTAAATGTATAAAAGATAGGGCTGTTTTGAAATGGTCTACAGAAGCATGAGTCCTTGCAATAGGGCCCCTTAGGATTTGACAGCTGTTCACTTCTGCATCCACGTTTGAGGGGACTGTTTGTAGCAATTTTATGGATTTGCACTCAGGCTTATCCAAACTTAAAAAAAACAACAACCCAAGGGTATGGTTTATTGAGGTGGTCCTATGGTTTAAAGGACAAATTTTCTCCTCCTTTCTTTTTTGTTTTTATTTTATATATAGTTATAGTGCTATAATGCAAAACTTGAGAGCCAGCATATATAGTGTTTTGAGCATTGAACTACAACTCACTGTCAAACCTCCCAGAATTCAAATCCCTGCTCGGCCGTGGAAACGCACTGGGTGACACTGGGCAAGTTACACTTTCTCAGCCTCAAAGGAAGGCAAAGGCAAACCCCCTTCTGAACAAATTGTGTCAAGAAAATCCCGTGATAAGGTCGCCATAAGTCAGAAACAACTTAAAGGCACACAATGAGGAAAAGGTGGCCCTATTGTGGGATTTTCTTGGCAAGATTTGTTCCAGGGGGAGGGGAGTTGCCATGTGGCCTTCTTCTGAGGCTGAGAGAGTGGGACTTGCCCAGGGTCAACTAGTGGGTCTCCATGGCTAAGCAGGGATTTGAAGCCGTCTCCCAGAGTCCTCATCCAACACTCAAACCACTACACCACACTGTCTGTCCACTAAGATGGCCAGGACCCTTTTTTTAAAAAGTCTACTTTTAAGGAGAAGGTTTACTTTTCTGGCAACATCCTGTGGCAGTGAGTTCCCCAGTTTAGCTCTCTATTGCACAAAGATCTTCCTGAATCTCACACCTGAACAATGCAGTGGTGGCTGGTGGCTCCTATTTCAGGGAGTTCATCCACTCCAGGTTTTCATCTGAACTTTAAAGGTGGAATGCAATACTCAAAATAAATTTAGCACCTCAGATAGTGCCTTTAAAGTTCATTGTTTGACAATGTTAAAACCTCTTTTTCTGTTTGTTATTGATTAGAGCAGAGGCATAAGGTAAAGAAATCTGTGTGTTCATGATATATTCATGGCTGATACATTCAAACACCTAAATCTCTGTACCTGGGTGGTGGCAAGTTGCCTAAGACAAGAATACTGGTTGTGTTATCCTTTTTCTGTCATTTTTACTTTACTTATTGGAAATAGATAATTAATATTTATAAAGGAAACATGCAAACAAGTTGTACAAAGAGAACAATTTTATTTGGATCTACCATGATATGGCTGTACATAGAATCTGTTATCTCTTTGTCATTCTGATGTTATATTTCTCTTATTTAGAATGGAAATTAAAAAAAAAAATTGGAAAAAAAGTAAAGTTCAGAGAAAAAGCTGGCGAAGATGCACTGTGCTACTGAGATGTGATCCACTGGTAGCTGTCTGGAGGGGCCGCCCCAGCTTCTTACCAGAGGGAAGGTGAGGAAGGAGGGAGATGATTCAGGCCATGAAGGTCCAGGTGCTCTGGGCTCCAGAGGGAAGGAAAAGGCAGGCACACCTCGATTTGAGAAAGCATCCTCCTTTCTTTCTCCAACTGAGCTGAGACCAGTTTCTATGGTCTGAATTACCTTCCTCTCCTTGTGCAGCAGTAAACAACAGCAACAGGAGCCCCTCCTAGGGCTTGACAGCTGTGGCATGATGCAAGGATGCAGAACTGTGCATGCAGAGCTATGGACACATATAGGATCTCAGCCCCTGGTTCCCGGTCACTCACCAGGAACTCAGACCTGCTGCTGAGGAGCATGCGGCCCATCTTCCTGCCAGTGCCATTAACAGCCTTATTCTCTGTGATTTAGCTCAAGGCTGTACTCCTCTGCCTGTTCCACTTAATATAATTGCTTAGGATATATCGGGCTGTCCTTTGACATTTATTAAATGTATTTAATTTTTTAAAGCATTTTGAAATTCAGTAAGATGATGATGATCACAAAGATGATGAGCAGGAACAGGGTTGCCAGTTCAGGATCATCCCAGACCCTGAAATTTCCAGACCACACCTTGAGACCTAAAGACAGTCCCTGGTGATGTCATTAAGCAATACGATTTAAGCAGTAGCTACATCTTGTCATACATACATAGGCAGATCCTATTCTGGTTGGAAATTAAGGTCAAGATCATGCCTGGGACATGTAGTTACAATGTCGTAGCTGTGCTCCATCCCCTGAAACCCACCATAAAAGCCATGCAACTGTACCAAAGCAAATGCTGCAGTGCTGGTGAGTGGAGCTCTACAGGATGTCCAGCCCCCCTTCCACCAGTGAGCCGCAGTGCCATCAGCAGCAGGAAGGACCCCTGTCACAACTCCTCATCACACCATGGCTCACTGTCAGGAAGGAGGAGGCTGGCTGCATCATCCTTCAGCGCCCCAGTGCCCCAGTACTGCTTTGCTTGGTACAGCTGCCTGGCTTTTAAGGTGGGTTTTAGGGGTATATGTGGTCATGTCAATGGTGTCATGATCGTAAATGTGAAAACCAAACCGTGATGAGATCATAAGTCTCTCTTACAATATCATAGTTGCCTTTGCCAATTGCAACATTTGATTTAAATCAATTAAACTTTGCAAATTACAGAAAGCTGCACAGCCACCTAGAAGGCTCTCTGCCTTATTGGAGGTGTGCGTGCAACTTCGTCTCTCATACTTGGAGCTGATCCCATGAAAACTGATAGTTTTGAACCCCTGCCTGTTGCCCAGAGGGGACCCACGAAAACTGAGGACTCCAGGCAGCCAGGGCCTGTTTAAGGCACTGGCGGCGTCAGCATCCACAGGGGGCCCCATCCTTGTGGGGGGCCCAGTAGTAACCCTCCTCCTGCAAAAACATTATTAGTAATAATCTGAATATCCTGTACTGTGAATAACTTAGGTTGAATTAGGTTACACTGACCTGAGATAAACATATGGGGCCCCAAAAATAAAGCATTGCAGGGGGGGCCAAAATTCCTTAAACCGGCCCTGCAGGCAGTGCCCTGAGATCTGGCAGTCCTAAACAGGACTTTATTCTCAAGTCCTTCCCACTCAGCTTGGGAGTAAATTTCTAGGTTCCATTGATAAGATATTCCTCTGACTCTCATTGTGCATTGACTCTACCCAGAATAAGAGAGAGAAGCAGAGGGGCTGATGGGAAATTCCACAGGATTCCTTCCCAGATGCGGAGCTTTGCTGCTGGTGTCCAGGCCCCAAGAAATGTGTCTGCCTGAGAGGATATGCATACAGATGAGGAGAGGAACCAGGACATCTGGAACCAGAGCCATTCTCCTTGGCCTGGGGGCATGAAAACGGAGACAGTCATCCGCTCAAGTCAGCTTTTAAAAGACTTCTGGTCTTTTAATGCTTTGCAGGCTGGCAGCATTAAAGATCCAGAGTGCAAGGTGCATGCAAATGCTGTCTAAGGGGAATGCTTATTTTACTCCTGAGCCTGTCTTTTAGTCATCCAGCATCTGGGTTGTTGTTTTCTCCACAAAATGAACAGCAGCAAAGTCCTGCGGCATCTTAAATTTGGAGAGGCAATGTTGTCATGGATTTACTGACCGCTTCATCTGAAGCACCCAGTGCTACCTTCAGTTGGCAGATTAAATTCTTTGTTATGATCTGCCAATCGAGGAATTGTCCTTCGAGCCTGTGCAATGGATTTTTCTGGTGGAGAGCAGTGTGCACGGAACTGGCCTCACCCTTTAAACCAAAGGTTCATCTGCTGTGGCCTTGCAAGCATGGACGTAGCAGTGAGGTCCTCGGGCCGTAGGTTTGATTAGAGTTTCCTTCTCTTAGATGGTTGACCTTACAGGGTTGGACGAGCACCATCTGCCCGGGTTTGGGATTAGAGTTTTCCTTCTCCTAGGACGGTTGCCATAAGGCTAGAGAGCCCATCCTGCCCTTTGACGCTCTTTGTCAGACCCTTCGGTTTTGACCTGTCTGGCATGGGAGACCCTACCAGTGGCTATTATGCCACCGCCAGCATAGCTCAAAACATCATTAGGGTACACAAGCCTCAGAATACAGAAAGAGAAATATGCATATAGATAATGGGGCAAAAAGTCCATATAAGACAAGAGTTGCCACCAGAGACAATTTCATGAGAAGGTCTAGCTGGATCTGTTTAAATTTTTATAAGATAGCTTGAGTCCCAGACTGGGAAAAAGGTGGGATATAAATCAAGAGGAGGAGGAGGAGGAGGAGGAAGGCTGTTCAAATATTTGCTGTCAAGTTGACTTGGACTTATAGTGACCCTATGAATGAGAGACCTGGGTGTTATGTAGATGGTGAAAAAAATCATTTCGGAATGCAAGGTGAATGAATACCTTTTGTCCGGATGAGCTCCCCCAAAGATTCATCATATTTGAAAGGAAGTGAGCCAAAAACTCCAAGTACTTTGTAATAACAGCCTTTGCTGTTTATTGCAAAGTTTTTTAAAAAAATAAGCAGAAATGTGCATTCCAGCCCGTTTGAACAACCAATTTGAATCGGGACACATCCCAGAAGTCAAAATTTGATTGGTCTTACGTGCAAGAGAGCAGGCTTGCTGGCGACAAAGTGGCTGGAGCCGCCATTGTTGATTTTCACAGAAGCGATTGTGCGCTATTTTTGAGCAGCAGAGCAAAACCATTTTTTAAAAAAGCAGAAGATCACTCTTCTGCATCTCTGATTTAGCAAGGGGGGGAGGGAAATTAAGGGAACTTTTGGGGAATAATAACACACATAATTCACTCGTGGCCACCATCTTTACTCACAGGCATGCTCCGTGTGAACTTCAAACACAGATAGCTTCCCATGCCATGGAACTTGCAAAAGTATTGTGGAGGCAGATGAACACTGTTGCGATGGTGAGTCAATGCGCTATTTTCCGCAATTAATTCTCCCATCTAATTGAGCCCCTAGAATCATAGAGCTGGAGGGGACCTCATGGTCTGAACACTAACATGGTGAGTTTTTAGTTAGCTCAAGATGTCAGCAAGAGGCCGGTAACTGCGGGATCTTTTGACCTATGTAGCCAGGGGTTGAAATAAAAATGTTTTTTTATTGGCATTTAATCTTAACAGCATTCACACTAACACTCAAGCTTCAAGCAATCACACAAGGCTATTGAAGAAAGTGGGAAGTATTTGAATAAATGAATAGAGTGAGGGGATTGAAGGTTATACTATACCAATCTGAAGAGCAGTGGTTTGTCCAGAAGCCTGGATACACAGACTGATGGAATGTGGGAAGGAAGGGAATCAGTATATGCTTTGGTGGCATTTTAGGGTAATATTTATATTTGATAATTCGCCTGAAGGGGTGAGTTTGAGTGGAATACAATGTCTACCAGAGATTCCCAGGCTTAGACAAAGGGTTCTCCGGATGTGTTAATGATCATTGATGGGTGAGACATTTGGAACTGAATGGGCACAGGCAACCTGCTATTATGAACGAGGGAAACGAGGAAAAACCTATTTTGCAACTACTGAGTACTCGGCTATGCTGGACCGGATTAGTGGATGACTCTCTGCAAGGCATTCCCAGGAAGAACTCTGACCTGGGTATGACCTGTCTAAGGAATTTGGAAGGCCCATCCCTAGGTTGTGCGTGATTCCAGTTATTTGCCAACCATGTGGCGAGCCATAGCTAGCCAAATGATTAAGTATTACCAATTATGTGCTATTGAAAAGTGGGGGCTATCAAGTCAGGTAACATCTACCGTCTAGCACTATACCAGCATGTTGTGGCACATTGGAAGCAATGTTACATCACTTCTGGTCACCGTATTTAGCCAAAATGAGACATTGGGGGGGTTCTGGGGGTTATGGAGAGTGGAAAAGACAAACTGCTATGTCTGAAAATGGTTTTCTTATGTTTGGGGCCTTTTGGGGGAACCCAAAATGGCCAGACACCAGCCTGAAAAAACATGACAGGGGTAAGGATGTCAGTTCAGGGTTGTCCTAGACCCTGATTTTTCCAAACCAAAACCTGAGACTTTGGGATGCCCCCAGTGATGCCATTAAGTGTTAGGAATTAAGTGTAACCACAGTTGCTCCAAGCTTGTCATTCAAATACACAGACACAGAACATATTTTGCTTTTGGAAATTAAAACAGAAATCTTAGCTAAATGGGCTGTTCCCAGATCAAGATAAATTGAGGAGAATATTCCTTCTCACTTACTTAAGGAGACGGGATAAGGAACATTTAATCTGCCTTAATTACTTCTAGAGATAAGTTGGATACAAAGTAGAGCAGAGGGTGAGCGCTGGCACCACAGCCACCGGGAAGGAAGGAGGAAGCTAACTAAGTAACTACATAGCAGCAAGTCAATGAATCCTTGTACACGGCAGCAAACTGTTGCTCATTGTAGCTGGGCGGGAGATTGGCACACAGTCCTTTCCTGTTGCCTGGAGCTGAGCCCACCAAAACTGAGCAATTTGTACCTTCATCTCCTGCCTGGAGATGACCCATGAAAATAGAGATACAGCAGCCCTATATAGGGGTACAGGTACTTTTGGAGACTCGGATGAGGGGGGGACTTCAAGGCCTAGAGAAATGGGGGTTTCCAAACGGTGAAACAACTCCTCATGAAATGCAAGGAGAATCCGATCTGTCCTAATGGCATTCCATGTGATTTCATCGCATTGTGAAGGGAGGGGGGCAAAAGAAAAAAGCCAAAACCCTCGCGAGAAAAGCCTTCGCAGCTTCTCCTGTATCTTTTTAAAAACAGCGAGGGGGTTGCGCATTCCTGTTTGTTAGGACAAGTGAGTCGATTTGATTCGCTTGTCCATACGAGAAGAAGTGCAAATTTGATTGGCCAGATGAGCCCAGGGGGCGGGGCTTGTTAACAAGGTAAGTGCTTGCTGCTACCATGTTGGATTTTTGCCTTAGTGAACAAGCAGTAAGGCGAGAAAACAAGGTGTTTTTTTTTTCCTTTTGTGCTCAATTTAAAAAATCACTCAATTGCACCTTGAACATCATTAAAAAAAAATAAGGTAGGCAGTGACAAATTGAGGTACGTGCAAATGCAAGTAAATAACTCATGGCCACCATGTTTACTAGTGGGCATGTGAAGTTTATGGAAGCACAAAAAACATTAGGACAGGTTGTAGCTGATGTGAAATGTCATTACTGTGAGGCACTCCTTTTTTTATGGGCTCATATAGACAAGCCCCTAGAGTTCACAGGCCTCAAAAGTGCAGGCTGCACTTTTCGGAACTCAAGCTATCACGTTCTGCCACCATGTCCAGAGGCAGTCTACCTCTGAATAACAGTTGTCAGGGAAGCTCACTGGCCCCCCTCTCTTGCCTCTGAGAGGCTATAAATTTGGAATGCGGATGCTCAACAAAATGGACTGTTCATCCAGTCCAGCAGGTCTCCACTTCTGTTTTCCATATTTTGCCACTGAAAAAGGGAGTATCCTTGAGGACTGGTGTAACATCTCTCTTCTCTTAAACATAATTTTTTTTTCCCTGCCAAAATTCATCAAGGCTCACCTCTGACTCCTGGAACATAGAGAGTAAGAAGAGATGAAAGCCGTCTGTCTAGAAAACAACAAGCACAACAACACAGAGCATAAGAGAAAGGACCAGTGATAGCTCAAGCCAGTGAGGCAGTGAATCTGCTCTCGGATTTAGTCTGAACTTTATAGAAGCTATCCAAAGTGCAAAGCCCTATCCAGAAAATAGGTTCAGCACATTGGAAAGTTCCATCAAAGTTCAGATTCAACCTGGAATGGATTCACCACTCCACTGGCATAGAGGATGATTTCCAGACCTTAAAAAGACATAAAGGCATCCAGTAGTAGCATCTTTGAGGCTAAGTGGAAGGAAGACATTTTTAGAACCAGGTTTCATAGACTGAGGACTTGTTTACACTGGGGGTAAAAATACAGATGAAATTCGGACTCCTTTGGCCCAGAGCTGTGGTACATGAAATCTGGACTATGCTGGCCCAGATTTAAGCACCACACCTTACCTGGCCTAAGCCCAAATCTGCATCACTCATCAAGCAGGCTTGTCCACACAATAACTTATTTGGATTTTTACCTCCAGTGAAGCTGTGGGTCCACCACCGCTGCTAGCCAGGCACCACTGGTGTGGGCCAGAAAAACAAGAGGCCTCTGCCTTTCTGGCGCATAATCGCCTGCTCTGAGGTTAGAAGGAGTGGCCAGCCCTGCCATTGCGACTACCATTGGGGCCCTGCCTTCGGAATGTGGAAGTGGCGCCAAGAAGGGGGAAATGGCGGCACGACAGACAACACTTGTCTTTCCTCCCTACCCCCCCCCCCAAATCCAGGGCGGATGCATTGTTCACATGACAGTTTTCTCCGGAGTTTTGAGCAAACTCTGGAGAAAACGGTGACTTTTCTAAAACCCAGATTAAGGTGGTATTCCCCAAGTTTGTTGCAAATAGGGCTGTACAGTGTGTTAACTAATTGCACCAGAGTTATTCTGATAAGGTAACGTGTTACTAGAATAGGGCTGCCAGGTCAAGAATATCCCAGACCCTGATATTCCAGGGCTAGATCCTGAGATGTAAGGATGATTCCTCATGATTTTACAGGCAGTGAGCCTTAGCACTCTTACATGGGTGCTATTTCAAAGGACAGGCCCTGGTGAAGTCATTCATCAGACTATATTCCATCATCTGCAACTGTGCCGATTTGGCAAGGACTGTCCCCATTGATCCTCGGCTTTCTTCTTTTTCTACTGCCTTCTACTTTACCCAGAATTGTCTATCGGGAAAGAAGTGGTCAGGATTCCATGAAAGCTGATGCCAAATAAAACTTGCTACGTCTTCCAGGTGCCACAGCAAGATGCCTTGTTTCAGCTGCCTAAAAAGTGTTGCTGTTTCTCCCACCTCATCTAAAGAAAAGAAAAGAACTGTTACTTCTTTTTGCCTTCCCTAATAAAACAGATCCCTCCCCCTTTGGCTCTGGATGTGTGTCTATAAGCCACAAATACACACACTCCTTACCTTGGCCCTGCCTTCCCATCAGGCTGAGGCGTCCGGCAGAAGGCAGACACTCACCTATACACCTTCACACACTGCCTCCTTTCAGGGGCTAACACTGCCCCACTCTTTCCAGCTATGATGCAGTCGGGATTTCTGGCGCAGGGCTAACACACTGGGTTCCTTTTTACTCTCTCTTTCTCCCTCCCAGCTCCAGGCTGGTCAGAAGGAAGGGGTGGGGTGGTGGGTGGTGGTTCAGGGACTGCCTGCTTCAGTCCCCCCCACCAGGCCAGGCTCCAGCCAAGGCACTCCCCTGAACAGCTGCACTTTATCCTTCAACGCTCTCCCCCCTCCCGCCCTGCCCACCAACTTCTGCACGGGGACTGGGAGGAGGAAGCAACCCATTGACTAGGGATGCTAGTTCAAGATCATCTCAGGCCCTTAGTTTTCCAGGCCAAAACCTGAGACCTGGGAACAGCTTCTGGTGTTGTCCTTAAGTGGCTCGCAGCTCATCATTCAAACAAAGAATCATAGAATCATAGAGTTGGAAGAGACCACAAGGGCCATCTAGTCCAACCACATTCTGCCCTGCAGGAATACACAGTCAAAAGCATTCCCAACAGATGTCCACCCAGCCTCTGTTTAAAGGACCTCCAAAGAAGGAGACTCCACCACACTCCCAGGCAGCAGCAGATTCCACTGCTGAACAGCTCATACTGTCAGGAAGTTCTTCCTAATGGTTAGGTCGAATCTCTTTTCCTGTAGTTTGAGTCCATTGCCATGTCCTAGGTGTTATCTAGATGGTGAAAAAAATCATCTCGGAATGTGAGGGAAATACCATTTGTCTAGATGAACTCCCACAGCAATTCGCCATATTCAAAGGGATGGGGCCCCAAGAAATTTGTGATAGCAGCCTTCACTGTTTATCACATTTTTTAAAAAAATACACAGAAATGCGCATTCCACCCCATTTGAACAACCGTTTTGAACTGGGGCACATCCCAGAAGTTAAAATGTGATTGGTTGGACATGCACAGGAGTGGACTTGCTGGTGACGAAGTGGCCAGAGCCACCATTGTTGCTTTTCATGGGAGCAATCATGTGCTATTTTCAAGTGGCAGAGCAAAAAACATATTTTTTTTAAAGCAGATTGCTCTTCTGCATCTCTGATTTAACAAGGGGGAGTAAAGGGAAATGGAGGGAGCTTCTGGGGATAATAACGCAGGTAATTCAATGACGGCCACCATCTTTACTCACGGGCATGCTCCATGTGAACTTCAAACAAGGATAGCTTCCCATGCCAGCAATCTTGCAAATGCATCATGGAGACAATTGAACACTACTACGATGGTGAGTTAATGTGCTATTTTCAATAATTAATTTTCCCATATAGCTGAGTCTCTGGAGCAACAGAAAACAAGCTTGCTCCTTCTTCACTAAGATATCCTTTCAAATATTTAAACATGGCTATCATGACACCTCTTAACCTTCTCTTCCCCAGGCTAAACATACCCAGCTCCGTAAGCCGCTCTTCATAGGACATGGCTTCCAAACCTTTTACCATTTTGGTTGCTCTCCTCTGGTCACGCTCCAGCTTCTCAATATCCTTCTTGAATTGCAGTGACCAGAACTGGACACAATATTCCAGGTGATGTGCCTTCAAGTCATTTCTGACTTATGGCAACCTTAAAGCGACCCTATCACAGTATTCCTGGACACAGTATTCCATAAAGAGACAGATAGCATACTTTCCTGCTTCAAAAGTAAGATAAATCTTAGCTGAAGGGGTTGTTCCCAGATGAAGGTGAAATGAAGGGATTATTCCTTCTTACTTATATTGGGGTGGGGGGTGGGCTAAGGAATGTTTGACCTAATCTGCTTGCGTCTATTCAGAAGGTCAAAGTAGAGCAGAGTGGAAGGTAAGCCCTTGGGGCTACAGTGACCAGAAGGAAAGAGGTAATGAAATAAATGCATTGCTGCCATCCCTCCGCTCCATTCAAGAGTCTTTGTACCGTACATTCCAGCGTATAAGACAACTGGGTGCATAAGACGACCCCCCCATTTTTAAGTTAAAATATAGACTTTGCACACACACACACACACACACACACACACACACCGTCCAGCCAGCCACCTGGCTGGAAATCCTGCCCCCCACCAGCCAGCCAGCTCAGTGGCTGCAAATGATGGAATAGCCTGTGAAATTAAAGGACTGAGAACAGCTAAAAAAGCATGGGATACTTTGAAAAACCTATGTGGTGTTCAATCTTTAGAAAATAAGGTTGTATTAATAATGAAGTTGGTTAATATGAAGCTATCAAATTCCAAATTTTTGAATGAGCACATTAATGATTTTACAGCCACATTGGCAGACTTGCAAACTCCTGGAGAGGAAATCCCCAAAACTATGCAAATGGAAATCTTCCTGGCAAGTTTACCAAAAGACAATCCCTAAATGGAGGGCAATTAACACTTCAAAGGCAAAGCAGTCATTCTCACAGCAGGGGGAAGGATCTGCTGGGGAAACTGCCCAGGGAATTTACCACTTCAAAGACAAGGCAGTCATTCTCACAGCAGGGAAAAAGATCTGCTGGGCATATAAGACAACCCCCCACTTTTGAGGAGATTTTCAAGTGTTAAAAAGCAGTCTTATGCGCAGGAATATACGGTAAGTTACAGCAAGATCAATGAAGTCTCGGGAATTGTAGAAAGTGTCTGTTCTCCTACCTAAGCTGCAGGTTTGCATGCATCCCTTTCCTCTTGCCCAAAGTGGATACGCCCAAGATTTGCACCCTTGGAAATGGCCCCTGAAAACTGGAGACTCAAGGGCCAGGCCCTGAGATCTGGCAACCCTGCTAATGACACCAAGGCCCTGTGTTGGACCGTCTCCAAAATGAGCCCAGAAACATCTCCACAAGTCCAACCCTCAGAACACACTTGATTTGTGCATCTCTCCCAATGGTTAAATTTGCAGCTGGGTCACACTTTCATAGGAATCAAATCTTAATCTTTATTCAAGGGGCGGGGGCTAAGCTGGGTTCTCTCTCTGTTGGACTTCTGCCTGCAGACCAAGACCTTTTCATTTTATGGGCTTTTTAGGCAACTGAGTAGATAGGGACCGCTGAAGAAGATGATTCAGGGAGAGAGGGGGGAGCTGTGCATGCCTAATTTCCAATTTTTTTTTAATTCAATTGTGGTTTTGATACATGGATACTGTATGACTGTTTTACTATTTTAGTTATGTTGAAGTTGTAACTTGACTTTTGTAATATTGTAAGCCTCCCTTGGATCTCAGTATTTGGAGAATGGTAGCAAACCCATACAATCCAGAAAGAGGTATAACTTCATGAATGCCATAAGGTTTTAGGCAAGCAAATATTCAGAGGTAGTATGATATTGAAACAGCATGGTGTAGTGGTTTGAGCATTGGTCTAGGGCTGCTGCCACACTGCAGAAATAATGCCATTTGACTCTGCTTTAACTGCCATGGCTCAATGCTATAGAACTCTGGGACTTGTCGTTTTATGAGCTATTTACCCTTCTGTGTCAGAGACCTCTGGTGCCACAGCAAACTACAAATCCCAGGATTCCATAGGATAGAGCCATGCTAGTTAAAGCGTTGTCAAAGTGCATTATTTCTGCAGTGTGGCAGCAGCCTAAGTCTCTGAAGCCCAGGCTTCAAATCCCTGCTCAGTCATGAAAACCTACTGAGTTAAAAAAAATAATTAAAATTAAATATTAGTTATTTATACCCCGCTCTTCAGCCACAAAGGCTCCCAGAGCAGCTTACAAATTGTTTAAGCAACAGCAATTTACACATCTACACTGCATTAAGCGGTTTCCAATGTGTATTAGCTAATTGCCCCCACAAGCCAGGTACTCATTTTACCGACCTACAAAAGGATGGAAGGCTGAGTGAACCTTGGAGCCCACTGGAATAGAACTTGCAATGTGGTCACTTGCAGTACTGGCATTTAACCACTGCGCCACCAGGGCTCCCTTGGGCAAGTCACACTCTCTCAGCCTCAGAGGAAGGCAAGGGCAAACCTCCCTCTGAACACATCTTGCCAAGAAAGATCTGCAATAGGGTCACTTTGGGGTCGCCATAAATCAGAAATGATGTGAAGGCACATACCATAATAACATCAATGAGGATATACATAATGCAAAATAATGACCAGAATCCTGTTGATGTTTTACATACAAGTAAGTTCCCCTATGCAAGTGGCTGGACATTTTTGTCTAATGTAGAATGTCTGCATTTATTTGAAGGTTGTGGACACTGAGGTGTGTTGGTATCAAACCAGTATGATTATGTAGTCCAGTTAACATGTCAGAATCATGCTCGTGCCATATAGATTCCATGGCTGAAGAGAAGAGACATGCTGGATTTCGGTTTATCACCTCACTTAGCTTCCTAGAGAGGCAGTTGTTTAAATGCAGCAAAAGAAAGACAGAACTTTCCACCCTCCCAGTGGTGGATATTACATTTCTCTTTAAAGCACTTCTATTGGTAGACTAGTTGATTGATTGCATTTATAAACCACGTTCTTCCCTGGACAGCCTATAGTCTGTTACAAAAAAATAAATTAAATTAAAAAGCTAACAATACTGCAAGAAAAAGAATGACTAAAAGAACCAGAATATAACATCAGAAGCAGAGAACGAAGCATTTCAGCAAATAAAAATTGCAACCTGCAGCATGCAGCAGGTTCAGAATGCCAGGCACACAAGCTCTAAAACAGAGTTTTTAGAGTGAATGCCCGGAGGGAGAAAGCATACATTGGAGCCGACCAGATTAGATCAGAAAGACTGTAATGGACTGAGGGCCAAGAGGGCAGACATTCATGAGTGCTTGGGCAGGTATGGGGTATATTTACCAAAGGTTTGTCTAGAACAGCTGAGCAGCTCTCTCTCCTTCCAGCCACCTGTTTTTCTTCGAATTCCTTGAGATAAGGAATTAATTCATAGTCAATGCAGCTGGGGAAGGCGTGTGTAGTCCACGAACCCCCCTGCTAAAATAAACTGGTATGTCCTAAAGGTGCCACGAGGCTCCTTCCTTGCCCTTCTTTTTATACTAAAACAGACTTCCTTCCACATTCTCTAGTTCTCCTTTCTTCATGCATAAAGGGAACTCATAAGGAATCACAACTTGGCATCCGGACACATCCAAACCGATTGAAAAGTTCCAGAAAGATTCTTCTTTCTGATTTTATGTTGAGTTAAAATAAACCAACCTGGGGAGCTGGTATAAAAAGTCTCTGATTGTACAGAGAGCTGGCATAAAATATTCAGGTAAAGAAAACATGTATGGATCTCTTTAGGATATCACAGTCTGTAGATGACTTGTAGGAGCCAGTGTGGTGTAGTGGTTTGAGCATTCGACTACGACATTGGAGACCAGGGTTTGGATCCCTGCTCGGCCATGGAAACCCACTGGTGACCTTGGGCAAATCACACTCTCTCAGCCTCAGAGAAAGACAAATGTAAACTGCCTTTGAACAAATCTTGCCAAGAACACCCCATGATAGGTTCACCTTAGGGTTGCCATGCGTCAAAAACAACTTGAAGGGCCACAACAACAGGTGCCTTTTATGGGTCAGGAGGGGACTTTCCAAAGTCTATGTATTGCTGTGAAAGCTAGAGAGTGCAGAAACCTGATAATAAGAAAATCAGTTCATTTGAGAGGTGGTGCTGGAGAAGAGTTCTGCAGATAAAGACAAGTGCATGGATCCCAGAGCAAATCAGGCCCAAACTCTTTTCTTTCCTGATTGTGTGTTTATCTGGATAAGTGTATCTCTGCTTATCCAGTAATACAGTACTGGATTGTACAATACAGTACAAAAGAGATTTGCTTATTCTCGTGCATGAGCGAACAGGAAAAAAAAAACACCACGGAGCAGCTCTGGTCATGTGGCCAGAAATAGTATGACGAATAGGACACATGATCGGCGTAGGACCACCTTTTACTTTGACATGGATTCTCCGGTCTACAGTCTGACAAGCCCAGTGTGTGTGGTGTTTACAGGGCTGCTCTCTTTCTCTCTCTCTCTGGCTTTTCTTCACAAACGAAGATTCAGGAAGGACTCATCCCACGCTTTCTGCAAGTGCGCTGATGACTGAAAAGGCCAATCCGAGATAAACATGTCATGTCCGGTTGCAGAAGGTCTCCTTGGGTGATGTTTCCAGGTTGTGATTCTTTCTGCGTTGTTTCTTTTCAAGACTTGTTCGGCGTGAGTTCTCAAACAAGGCTGCAGCATTGTGGATAGTGCGTCTCCATGCCTCCCGATGTGAGGCCAGGGCGGACCATTGTTGGGGATCAATTTGAGCCTGAGATGTTGTTTCAGGGAGTCTTTGTATCCCTTTTTTGGAGCACCCCTCTTACGCTGACCCGTGGCGAGTTCACCGTAGAGTAGTATTTTTGGGAGGCGATGGTCATCCATCCTAGAAATGTGCCCTGCCCAGCGCAGCTGTGTTCTCAATATCATGGCCTCAATGCTGGCGATCCCTGCTTGCTCAAGGCTGCTGCACATCTAAGAATTCCACCATGGCTAAGAGGTAGGTACGGGTTTCCCGCCAGTGTAGGCAAGCCCTTAGTCTCTTAAAACATAAAAAGGAGGAAGGGAGACGGAGGGGGAAGAAGGAATGTAGCAGGACTTTTAAGACTAACTTGTTTTTATTTTAACATGAGCTTTCATGGATATAGACACACTTCTTCAAATGTACTTCACTCTGTCCTGTATCTAAAGAAGTAGGTTTATGTCCAAAAAAGCTCATACTAAAATAAAAACCATTTATTAGTTTGTTTGAATCTATATCCCATCTTTCTCCCAATAAGGGACCCAAATATGGGTTCCAAGGAAGGTATTCTTAAACATGCTGCTCCATTCCTTCTTTTCCCTTCCTCCCTCCCTTTCCTCCTTTTTAAAAGACAAAAGGACTTTCCCAGGGTCTTAGATATTTCTCATGGAAGAATGCTTGGAATGTCTGAGTATGAATCCCCTACTGGCAGCATCACATTCAGGGGCATTGAACTCTCTCCTAGGAATGAGAAAATCTACCTGTCCCATTGGTGTGTGTCTGTGTCACATTTGGAATATGACTCTTCTGTATTTCAAACATCCCAAATACAGCCCCAGTTATATTCACTGATGTCAAAACCAATCTTAAGCAAAATGATGTTCCAAACAGTCCACAAAAGGACGATACCTTTATTAGTCAACAAAGGCCTTGTCTAGACAAGAAAATATAATAAAATGCAGATTGGTGTGCATTACCGCAAATTCGCAGCAGCGCTCTTCTTTCTCCATGGTCTTTTGACAAAATCTATTGTATGCAAAGCTCTCTGCGCTTGAAGTGCACACACAGCCATGCCTGTGAATCAAGAGGGTGGCTGAGAACACAGTGTGTTATTATTCTCCACACTTGTTACCACTGCACAGTATTTTTTTAAAACTTGTAAATCAAAGGTGCACAAGTGCAACCTTCTGCTAATAAAAAGCTCTTTGGTTGCCTCAGTGTAGCAAAAAAGTGTACACTTGATAACACAAAATGCGAAAATGGTGCTTCCGACTGTTTCCTTGCTGGCAAGTCCACCTCCCACCTGCATAGCCGACCAATCCGCTGTCCACTTCCACCCTCGCTGAGAATGCGCAGCATCCTGAATTGGATGTCCAAACGAGCGATCATGTGCACATCCGAGCATCATTTTAAAAACTTCACAAAAATTTGTGAAGGCTTTCCCCCCACAGTAGATGGGGTTTTTTTTCACCCTCCTCCTTCCAAATACCATGAACCTCGGGTCACAGCATGTTGGGGCAAAAGGTATTCTAGTTGCATTCTTTGAAGAGTATTTTCATCATCTAAACCAAAGCTTCTTAAGCTGTGAGTTGCATAACTGAATGTGGGGGTTGCAAAAAATTTGGCAACAGTAAATTTGATTTGTATACCAATTTTATATACCTATATAGCTGGTGTCATGTAAAAAATTCTCAGGTGGAATGAGATCGCGAGTGGAGAAAGTTTAAGAAGCCCTGATCTAGACAACCCCTGAGATGCACAAAACACATCAGGCAAGCTTTCAAATCTCCACTGGCTTCTTCACCAGGCAAAAGATGTTTCAAAATCTTACAGGAAGAAGAAAAAAGATGATGGTGTTGGAATCACAGACCTACATCTTGTATCTGATGTTGTCTCTGTTGTCATTCAGTATGCTTTGCTTCTTTCTTCTCATCCTTTCTGGGAGCAAAGGGATAATAATAAATTGTAACTGGTCTCATTCCTTTATGTAGACTTTCTAGGGGTTTTCAGCTTATCTATTCCTATGTAGTTCCTGGACCACCCATCCTTTGTTAGGGAGATATGCTTGTTAACAGACCTGATGGTTTCAATGGGAACTGATAGTTCAGTGGAAGCTGGCCTCCAGGTATAGGGAGATCTGTCCCTGCAACAGACAATAATGCTCAAAAGAGGGAAACCACATTAGAGATGGATTGACTCAATCAAAGAAGCCATGGTTGCCTGGGGGGCTGGGGAGGGGGAGGTTTCATTCAGAGGGTCACCATAAGTTGATGCTGACTTCAATAAAAACAAGAAGCAAATCTATTTACCAACAGTTTGCAGGTGACCTGCCTTCCATCTGGAGGGAATAATGCAAGGCAAAGCCTTTTTGGACAGCAGCACCCAGCCACCATGGGGATTCTGGGAGTTGTGGTCCAAAAAGGCACTGTTTCCAATCTCCAGGGTCAGGGTTCATGTAAAGTGAAGTGCATCATGAGCTGGTTGAAGGCACCTTGAAAATTCATTACAGTTGTCCCTTCACATTTGCTGGGGTTTGGTTCTAGGACCCCCCATGAATACCCAAATCCGTGAATACGCAAGTCCCATTATATGCAATGGCATAGCAAAATGGTGTCCCTTAAATAAGATGGCAAAATCAAGGTTTGTTTTTTGGATTATTGTTTTTTAAAGACTATTTTCAAGCCGTGAATACTTAAAACCGTGAATGCCAAATCCGTGAATGTGGAGGGACAACTGTATTTCCCTCTGGGGAACAAAGGTCTTGCTTTCTCTATGGCTGATCCCAGGCTGTGAAACTCCCTCCCAGAGGAGGCCAGCCTCTGCTGTCAGGTAGAGATCTATCTATCTATCTATCTATCTATCTATCTATCTATCTAAAGTACCAGCAGACACACCCAATATATGATTAAGCGAAGCTCCCAGCAAACAGAGCCATCAAGGTGGAGTGTGTTAATCCCCTTTTGGGAGCCCTTGGCAATAAGCTGTTTGAACTTTCTGATAGTAAGAGCTGTTTGGCAGTGGAACGCACTCCCTCGGAGCATGGTGGGGTCTCCTTCCTTGGAGGTCTTTAAACTGATTTCCTGCATGGCAGGGGGTTGGACTGGATGGCCCTCGTGGTCTCTTCCAACTCTACAATTCTATGATTCTATGATTCTATCTATCTATCTATCTATCTATCTATCTATCTATCTATCTGTCTATCTATCTATCTCAGGCTTGGGTATGTACAATAATCCTGGGTATGTTTCCTCTCCCAGTGTGCTGACTGGCTACTCAAGAAAAACACCCAACCAATCACCCACATGCAAATTCCCTCTCCACCTCACAATCCACTCCTGCCACTCAATTTGCATCTATAACCCCAGCCTCACAAGGGCCCCTCTCTCCTCTAACTCCCTCAGCCACTCACCAGTCACGGGCTGTGATGGGACCCAGATGGTCAACTGGTGGTGGTGGCAGTGATGGGATGCCATTGCTGCCACTGTGACAGGACCCAGGCAGTCAACTGGTGGCGGTGGCAGTGGTGGCAGGGCAACAGAGCAAGTCACCCTCAACAATTCCAGGAAAATGGTGTATGGCACACTGGGTCCAGCTAGTTTTTATTTAGGCCACATTTCTAGGACAGAGGACCATCGCCTCCCAAAAATACTACTCTATGGTGAACTCGCCACGGGTCAGCGTAAGAGGGGCGCTCCAAAAAAGCGATACAAAGACTCCCTGAAACAACATCTCAGGCTCGGCCAAATTGATCACCAACAATGGTCCGCCCTGGCCTCACATCGGGAGGCATGGAGACACATTATCCACAATGCTGCAGCCTTATGTGAGAACTCACGCCGAACAAGTCTTGAAGAGAAACGACAACGCAAAGAATCGCAACACGGAAATATCACCCAAGGAGACCTTCTGCTGTGCTTTCTGCAACCGGACTTGTTTATCTCGGATTGGCCTTTTTAGTCATCAGTGCGCTTGCAGAAAGCGTGGGATGAGTCCTTCCTGAATCTTTGTTTGCGAAGAAAAGCCAGAGAGAGGTGGGGGGGATAATTAGCTTGTTGCGTAGAAGTATCATGTAATGGGGTGCATGTGCTGTACTTTTATTCTTGTTATTATAATTTACAATTTTTTTCTGTTGTTTTAAATGAGTGGTGATTTAATAGGATAGCTTATATTTTAAAAGTTTTTTGTAAGTGAAAAGTTTTAAAGTTATTTTTAAAAAATCAAATTAAATGAATGTAGACAATGAATCTGGTGCTTTATGGGACCATCGGCTGCTCACTGCTTATTGTTATGTGTATGTTCAAATAATTTCCAGCTGATGGCAACCCTAAGGGTTTTTCTTGGCAAGATTTGTTCAGTGAAGGTTTGCCTTTGTCTTTCTCTGAGGCTGAGAGAATGTGACTTGCCCAAGGTCACCCAGTGGGTTTCCGTGGCTGAGCAGGAATTTGAACCATGGTCTCTAGAGTCATAGTCCAACACTCCAACTACTACACCATGCTGGCTCCCTGCTCACTGTTATATCTGCTTTATTTATCCATTTTTAAATAGAATAAATTTTACCCCATCAAAATGCCACATGTCTCCAAATGAAGCCAAACCTAGGGCTTGCTACCCATGGAACTTTCCAGTACTGGGGGAAGTGGGAAGGCACACAGCGGTACATTGCCAACTGTTTCCCCAACTCCTTTCTTTATTTGTTTTACAGGAGGGCACTAAAAGCCTAGCGGTGTCTCCTCTACTTTCTAAGCTCAGCAAAGTCTCCAGGCATCAAGGGCAAAGGATATCTTGGGAATAAATCAACACATTCCTCATTAACAATCTGGAAAAGATGAGCTTGGGCAGGGGGAAAGGTTGTCGGGAGGGAGGGAGCTGGGAAGAGGCACCAGATAAGATAACTTGGCAGAGAGGAGAGACCCCTTTCAACACCAGCAAAGTGTGCTGTTTCCTGCAATTGAGAACACCAGTGCTGAAAGGCAGCAAAACACACCGAGGTAGGTTCACAATACAGAGGTTTGTTCCTCCAGAAAGGCCTGGATTCTGCCAAGGTCAGCCATCCTGTTGAAAAGGTCGTTGTCTCTGGGCTTTTGCCATTGTTGTGTTGCACCAGGGTTTTTTTTCCAGCACAGCTCAGCATCCCACCGAGCCCTCCTGCTGTCTGTGGCTATCCTAGATGCAAGCAGCTCCTATCAGCTCCTATTCCAAACATGAAGAACAGCTACACATCAATTCTCATACATGGGGCCCTGATCCATCAGTGGCTCCTGGTCATGGGGGAGACCTATGGAGAGTCTTCTGTTCGTCAACTTCTACTTGCCCCTGAAGATACAGCACCCACTACTGCTTTGTCTTCAAAATAAAAATGGATGAAGGGCAGGCTGTTTTTTTTTTTAAATCATATTTATCATAGTATAAAATTTAGTTCTTAACTGACTATCCAAAGCACCCAAGAATGTATTTTCTGGCCAAATGTGGTGTGTGTGTGGGGGGGGGTAATTGTCTCTCCTGGAAGACTCATTTGTTATGTTAGCCACAGGGTCTTTTTAAACATCCCCAAATGCCTATTTTTAAAAGAACCTGAAGAAGAATTTCAGCCACGTCTGCTTTTTGCTTTATTTTAGGCCTTCCGATACACCAAAACTGCCCATTTTCAAGGGTCTCCATGAGCAGAGACCAGAAGGCAGCGTCAGCTACCCAATGGCTGAGCCGAATCTGGTTTCTGGAGGAATCCCCCTTCTTTACTCATTGTTAGAAGAACTGGAGGGAGAAAGAGAAAATGCCTGCATACAAGAGCCACAGAGGGCAATGCACGCTTCAGAGGCCACATGCCAGAGGAAGCATGGTTCGGTCTGTGTTTGGGGTCTCTCAGCCTTTTCCCTGTTAAGGAGGAAATGCAGGTCTATGGCCTACTCCTGGGAAAACACATGACTCATCAGAAGGGCTTTGAAAAACAGGAAGGGTACTACAAAGGGGAGGTGATGGGGGGGGGGAATCTAGTTCCTGAAGGGTGTCCTTTCACATCCCAAAGGTGGATGTGATGGATGAGCAGCAGCACATGAGTTTTCAGCTCTCACAGAACACTTCAGGGGCCACGTTTAATCTGTCTAGATCAACTTTCCTCAACCTGGTGGCCTCAACATGTGTTAGGTTTACATTTCCTATCACCTCCAGTTGTACTGACTGGGGCTGGTGATGGGGGATGTAGTTCATCACAACTAAAAGGCACCCAACTGGGGGAAGCATATCTAGATTATTACTTTTTTTAAAAAAAAATATGTTCTTCTTCCATCTCATCTTTTCTCCTTTGTTCCATATCAGAGATGTAATTCCCTGCTAATTTCCTTCCTGAAGGAGGCAAGGAATGATTTAAGCATATTTTCCTACTGCATGAAAGTCTTTGAAAAACGGTGCAGTTTGAGATTTATTCTGTGAAAAACTCACAAATGGTTTTGTTTGCTTACTTTTTAAAAATCCCTGCATTTTCTGCACAGGAAATATAGCATCTTTGGCACAGAAAAGTGCTAATTTTGCACAGAACAAGTCCTGGACAGCAAAAATTCTTACTACTGTAGTCCAGGATTCTCTTCATCAGCCTTTCCTGACACTCAAGAAACATGTTTTAACCACTTTTTGAATATTTTCAAACATTCAAATATTTGCACATACCCAAATATCCAAATATTTCCACACACAAGTGCTCGCCCTTCTTCATACACCCTCATTCTTCTCCCTCTCCCACTGTATCACCCCACAGAAACAGCTAAAGCCAAATTGGAGTAACTGCAGAGCTATTCCCAAACCACCTGCATGCTTCTTCCCTATAAGACGCTACCAGAGCTACCTATACAGATAGTTTTCTTCCTAGGGAATCAGCTCATCTATCATAGGTGCCTCTCCCTGGTCAGACACCTAACGGGCCTTTGCATAAGCCTGGAGAGTAACACGTGCTAGATCTCAAAAGTACACCGATTGATATGGAGTTTAAAAGCTTTATTTAAAAAGACACACAACCAGTGGTGTACAGCACACAACATAATGGCTGTCTTGCTTATCTAGTTATCCTGTCTAATACTAACCAATCAACAAATGCTGCATTGATTGACTCATTAGCCTCTGTAAGCACAATCCTCATTTGGCAGAACCTGGCAATGAGGTTCAGCAACTGTCAACTGGATCTTGCCGTCTCCTCACATGCCAAAGTCTGAGCTGCTTGACCATTTAAGGCTGGGATGGGAATCATGTGGCCCTTCAAAGGTTGCTGGGCTGCAACTCCCAGCACTCCTCATCATGGCTAGTGCCACTGGGACTTGCAGTCCAATAAGATCTGGGAGGCTACACGATTCCCACTCCTGTATAAGCTGATATTGATAGCCTTAATTCTTTATGTAGCCATCCTTGAACAGTGTGTTTGAAGTGAGTCAAGGAGAAAGATAAGATTTTGATTTTGGTGACATCCATCTTCCAGGATTCCAACAAGGATGGGTGCACTGTGGGCTGTGGGATGCATGTGGCCCCTGGCCCCCACTTTTCTGGTCCTCCAACCTTCTATTTTAAAAAAAGGTTTCACATGATTTTAGGGTAATAACACACAAAAGTACCCCACCCAACCCTCATAAGCACCCTAGAATCTTGTACTACCACCCAATACTTGCTTTCCCCTACAGTCCCTCACAAAATGGTGATAGGAAGTATCATGAGATCACTTCCTGACGCCATTTTGAGAGGGGCTGTAGAGGAAAACAATAGGCATTTGGGATTATTGGGGGGGCACAGAGGGCCTGGAAACTGTCCCTGAGCACCCACACAATTGCCCACCCCTGCTCTAGAAGTTTCTCTATCCAAAAGATAGCATCATGTGGAGCCCATCCTATCATGTCTTTGTAGGCAGATAGGCTCTGACAAATTGCCTGCTATAGTTCCATCCTGACTGTGGATGAGAAAAGTGTGGCTCTCCAGATGTTGCTGGGCTCCAGCTCATGATTCCTCACCACTGGCTATGCTGCATACTGTCAGCTAAACAGAAATGAAATTGCACCCATTTTTTTAACTGATCACAGAGGTAAAGACTCCAAACAGTTTGTTTGGGGGTGGGCAAAGGACTTCATCCCCCCTCCACAGTGAGTCATTAATGTTCACAGCTCCATTTGGTTACAATTTTGATGCAAAATTCTGTCTCCATCCTGAGCCTAGGGATTAGCTGGGATTTGCTTCCCCTTAAAAAAAGGGGGATCACCTAAAAAAAAATCACACACAAAACACGCACTGTACCATATGGGTTCTTAACAGGCACCCCATTTATTGTATGGACATACCAGCCCAACCCCCTACCATAGCTCCAGGCCCAAGCCACATCCTCATAAAAATGTTTTTTTCAGTATCCCTGGATAAGGTGCCCCAAATAACAACCAACATCCAGCTTTAAAAAAAACAAGTATCTGAAACAGGGGTCTGAGCAGGGATATGATAATCAAACTAGAGGTTGCCCCCCCCCCCCGGTATCCATGGAACCAATATCCAGAGTTATTCATGGGACACAAAATAGGGACACATATCATAGAGTCATCCTGGGAAATGCCTAGAGAGGCATCCTCCTTAGGCATTTTCTAGGTCCACCAACGCAACTCTATGGTATGTTTATACAGGAAGTCCTTTATTTTAATAAGGTTTGCTATTATTCACAGTTTCACTTTTACATGGTAAGTCCAGAAATGTATCGCCCATGGATATTCAGGGGGAGGGGGCGACCTGCATCAGCTTAGTCCAACTGCTGACTTGTCGCCTGTCCCAGTTATCTGTAACTTGTGGAGGCTGCCAACCTGCGGATCCCCCAAGGAAGACTGAAGGTAGATATTGGAGAACAGCACCTTGTGAAATGCAGCAAAGAAAATAATAGGGATGAAAGGTGGAGGAGAAGGGAAGAGGCAGTGTAGCAGAGTACATAAGTACAGCTGATGCAAAAAAACTGTGGGCTATCTTTCAAAGAGGCAAACAGTAACCGGCCAGCTAGCCCACTGTAACTATAGCGTCTCAAGACCTCAACATTGACAGGGAGTGATTTCAGTTTGTGATTTTTGGTGAAGAAAACAAACCAACGAAAAGGATCCTCAACTATGCATCTGGATACGACATGGAGTAGTGTGTTCCAGGGGTACAATGGGCTCCAGACAGGATTCTTTCATTTGGCTTAAGCGCCCAAGAAAAGGTTCATCCCATCAGATAGACGGTGGGCCTTAGTGTATAAGGTGTCCCTGGTCCCAGCGCTGATAACCTCCCCATTCAGCCCTGCAAGCTGCCAGAGATGGCTGGGATTCCTGTTACAGGAAGTTGGCTGGGTCTCTCCTTCAGCGCTTGCACAGGTGATTCCTGAGGAAAGGATCTGTCCTCACTTCCTGGAAGATTGGCTGCCTGCAGGAGAGAAAGAAGAGAGAGAGGGAGGCTATCAGCTAATGCAGAATTCAGACCGGACTGTTTCTATCTTTTTCCACCTGCTCCCAAACACTACACTGAAACTGCCACACAAAAGAATCTCTCCTGAAATCACACAGCAGTTGCATATTCCAAGCAGGCAGGGACTGATGCCAAACATCAGGAAACTTGTAATTTCAGTTTGCTTAGCCGTGACTAAGCCCTTGAGCGTCAGTGTGGGAGGGTGGGGAGGCTATGCCCAAAATGACCTTCTCCCCTTGTGGATTTACATTAACCCTCAAGGTCACAGGATAGGCAACAATTATTATAAAGCAAACCTAATGCAACTGACTGGAAGAAGCGAGATCTGAACTAGGAGCTTTCTGATTTGCGGTTCAGTCTCTTTCCCACTTTGTAAAACCTTCTAATTCTCCCAAATTCCATCTGTGTAGAATCTACCGTACATGGGTCATGTTTGTTGATCCAAGCTAGTCAAAATCTACAGTAGCCTTCAAATGATGTTCAGGTCTCAGGGAAACCTGCATAGAAATTATTATATCTACAGCTCACAAAAAATGTTCTTTTTTCCTAACCATTACCTCCAGCAGAACCCCTAGCAGCCATCCGCGCAATCCTCGGGTTCCAGGGAACCGTTGTTGAGAAACCCTGATCTACATGGACAGGGGTATAGTTATGGGGGAGAGAGCAAAATGAGGGCACTACCCCCCCAATAAGATTTCTGTCCCCCATAACCTTTTCTTTCAATCTCCAAAGTTGCAGTAGTTCAGTCACTTAAAACTTCAGTTTAGAGTTATGACACAGGGCTTAGGCATCCAAAGAAAAGAGTCAGGCAAAGTGGCGTACACACACAGCAAATGGAAGAGTTCTAGGTGTATATGATTTCCAATTTCTCACTCTCTGCATTACTAGAAATGTGGAGACTGGAGGAAATTCTCATTTGGAGGGGCAGAATTCTCATTTGGAGAGGCTATGCTATTTGGAGAAGCCACTCTCATTTGAGGGGGAAGAGCCCCACTCTTCCACCCCATAGCTACATCCTGTATTGAGAAGCAGTTTGGGAGAGCTGGAAGGCATGGGTAGAGGGAACATTGCAGGAGAAGGAACATGAAGCGGCTCCATCCTTACCTCTCTGACTAACACAGGATTGGACCATGTGCAGTCCCAAGGCCACATGTGTCCACTGAGGGTATTTCTCCCTGACCTCTCTGGACTGCCCTTTATCTGGCAAAAAAAGGGTGAATTGCCCTACCTGAAAGCCTTCTGGATCAATGATTCACCTTTTAAATGGGCTACAGAGCACTCCATCCTAGCCACTTCTGGTTTTGTTGTTGTTAACTGTATTAATACCTCACTTCCCCCCCCCCAAAAAAAACTTGGGACTTAAGGAAGCTTACAAATTAAAACACAATAACGTTAAAAATACATAAAAGATCAACCTTAAAATGAAATTAAGACTATCAACATTTGAAAACAATCTAAAACATACCATCAAAAATGACAAAAGACAGTCTGAAAGAAACAATGCAATTAAAGGATGCTGTTGTTGTGGTGTGCCTTCAAGTGATTCCAGCTTATGGTGACCCCAAGGCAAAACTATCATAGGGTTTTCTTGGCAAGATTTGTTCAGAAAGCTCTTTCTCTCTCAAAAGCCTGGAGGATTTTTTTTTTAAAAAAAGCAGTCTTTGCTGCCAAAAGAAGGGAGGTTGTAGCCTCCCTAGGAAACTTATTCCAAAGCTTTAGGGGCAGCCACCCAAAGTCCCTAAACCACCAAATGTCTACCTGCCAAAAAGGTTTTGATTTGGTTTTCATCTTTTTGGCATTTGGGGTAGTCTGTGGGCCCCCTAGCATTCACCAAATTTGCTCACGTCTAAACAAGCAGAAGGACTGCTTAGCCTCCTTCTCTGCTGCTGGATTTCATGAGACAAGAAAGCTCATGTTGTGAAACCCCTCACCCTGCATCCATAAGTTTTAAAGTACATTTTTCAGGACACTGGCCCACAAAGTGATAGAAGACCCGCATTGCCTGCAGAAAAGAGCACGGTTCCTTTTCTAGCCTCTCTGTTTTAAAAAGCAAAAACAGCTGAAGTATGTGTGATGGGAAGGACTCTTCTCTGTCTGAGTTCTTGGAAGAGGCACTGCTACTCAATGCGAACCCATTAGAGCTCTTAGATCAGCTGGAGAGGCCCTTCTCTCTATCCGACCACTTTCTCAGGCTCCTTTGGTGGGAACAAGGGAGATGGGGCCTTCTCAGTGGCTGCTCCCAGACTATGGAACTCCCTCCCAGAGAGACCAGGATGGCTCTGTCTCTGCTCTCCTTCCAGCAACAAGAAAACACATTCTTGTGCCATCAGGCATTTTCATTCTGACGGGGGCTGGGTTTGTATGTGCTGTGCAGTTTGGATTTTAAGGAATATATAGTTTTATTGTATTTTAATGTTTTAAAATATTTTAACACTTTATTTTTTTAATTTGTTTTTTTAATTTCATACTTATAGCTATATCCGGTGTAACATACACCCCCCATGCGCTACACCCCCCCCACAGTACACATGCCACTCCCCCGTGCTGCCCTCCCCGCGCCCCATGCCACCCTCCCTGTGCTCACGCCGCCCTCCCCATGCCTTCCTCCCCGCACCCCATGCCGCCCTCGCTCCACCCTCCCTGCACCCCGTGCTGCCTTCTCTGCACTTGCACCGCCCTCCCCGCACCACGTGCCGCTGTCCCCACCCTTGTGCCGCCATCCCTGCACCCCATGCTGCCTTCCCTGCGCCCTGTGCCACCCTTGCCACACTCGTGCCACCCTCCCCATGCCCCGTACAGGCCATACACACACACACACACCATGCCACATCCCCCATGCGACTCACACCCCCTCTGCCTCTGCCATGTTTAGAAAGGAATGAAACTTCCACATGGTCCCGCCCCCAGTGTGCTGATTGGCTGTCCAACAGAGCTCTGATTGGTTGGTCAGTTTCCTAAGAGGCCGGCCAATCAGCACATTGGAGACGGCAACATACCTAAGAGCAATATAGATAGATAGATAGATAGATAGATAGATAGATAGATAGATAGATATTTTTAATGTTTGTGTATTGTTTTTAAACTCGCTGTTAGCTGCCTTGAGTCCCTATATTGGGAGAAAGGTGGGATATTAATAACAACAACAGCAACAACAATGTAGATAAGACCAACTGGATGGACAAACTATCTGACGTATCTGTGTCATATAAAGGCCACTTTATACCACAGTATGTTCCTTCCCTTTTGGCTACTGCCTCCAGTTCTTTCTTTTTCCTCTTGTTCCTGTGTTGAACTTTAGAACTTAAGATGCTTAGGGCAAAGATTGTTCTTCTTGCACTCTGCAAAGTGTTATGCACACTGAAGGTACACTCATTGATTTATGAACTAATAACCCTGTCCTGTGTTAACAAGCAATCCCATGGATGTAAAGAACACAGGAAATGCAGAAGGATGGCCAAGACGGACTAACTCTCGGAAAGTCTAAATGGGGAGGACTAAGAGCTTTGTGAGTGCCAGCATGACGTAGTGGTTTAGGTGCTGAACTAGGACTCTGGAGATCAGGGTTCAAATCCCCACTCAGCCATGGAAACCCACTGGGTGACCTTGGGCAAGTCACACCCTCTCAGCCTCAGATGAAGGCAATGGCAAAACCCTCTCTCAACAAATCTTGCCAAGAAAACCCTGTGATAGATTCATCTTAAGGTCACCACAAATCAGAAATGACTTGAAGGCACACAACAACAACAACAACAACAACAGCTTAAAAAAAAACAATAAAGCACAAACAGGGCTGACACATGAGAGATTCAAAAATGCTCTAGTTGACAGTGGAGGGGAAATGTATTTCCGATTCCAGTCATGCATCCAAAATTTCCCTGGAAAGCCGAAAGGATGTGGGTTTCGGGGACAACTTTCCTGGTGGTGTGTTGCATTTTACACATTTCAACCACACTTCCTTTTCAATGTGACCATGTCACAGTCGCAGGAGTGAAGCAGGAAGCATGGAAGGGATTGGGTTTATTAACAGCCCGCTTGATCCAAGTTGGATAGAACTCGTATCGCAGGAAACAGAAAACAGAGCTATCAGGAATAAACAGAGGATACAAACTGCAGAGAAGGAATACTTCACAGAGTCTGCTTCTTGATGCCAAAACAAAACATAAACCTGTCTGGAAACCAACTCTATTCTGTTCCCAATAGTGCCACTCTCTCACTGTGCAGGCAACCTTAAACTACTTGGGACCAAGTTGCCTGAAGGAGCATCTCCTTCCATATCCATCTGTCTGTTCCCTAAAATCATCTTCACCTTAATCCTCCTCTGTATGCCCTTTCCAAAGGACAGGAGGTAGGTGGCTACAAGAGACAGGGCCTTTTCACAGGTGGCATCCCATCTGAGGAATGAATTATAGAATTGTAAGAGACCACAAGGGCCATCCAGTCCAACCCCTGCCTTCTAGGAAAACACAATCAAAGCACTCCCAACAGATGGCCATTCAGCCTCTGTTTAAAAACACCCAAAGAAAGAGACTCCACCACAATCCCAGGCAACACATTCCACTGCCAAACAGCTCTTACCATCAGGAAGTTCTTCCAGAAGTTTAGGTGGAATCTCTTTTCCTGTAGTTTGAACCCAATTGTTCCGTGTCCTAGTCTCTGGAGTAGCAGAAAACAAGCTTGCCCCATCCTCAGCATGACATCCCTTCAAATATTTAAACCTGGCTATCATGTCACCTCTTAACCTTCTCTCCTCCAGCCCAAACATACCCAGCGCCCTAAGCCGCTCCTCACAGGGCATGGCTTCCAGACCTTTTCCCATTTTGGTCACCTTCCTCTGGACACATTCCAGCATCTCAATATCCTTCTTGAATTGTGGTGCCCAGAACTGCACACAGTATTCCAGGTGACGTCTGACCAAAGCAGAATAGAGTAGCACTATTACTTCCCTCAATCTAGACACTATATTCTTATTGATGCAGCCTAGAATTGCATTAGCCTCTCCAAAGAAGTTCACCTGATGCCTACACTTATTTATTTATCTGGTTAGTTAGTTACTCAGAGTATTTGAACCAATTTCTGGCTCAGAAATTAGAGAATTCTCATCAAGCACATAAGAGAAACAGAGTTGTCTCTCTCTCTCTGGCTTTTCTTCGCAAACGAAGATTCAGGAAGGACTCATCCCGCCCTTTCTGCAAGCGCGCTGATGACTAAAAAGGCCAATCCGAGATAAACAAGTCCAGTTGCAAAAAGCACAGCAGAAGGTCTCCTTGGGTGATGTTTTTGGGTTGTGATTCTTTCTGCGTTGTCGTTTCTCTTCAAGACTTGTTCGTCGTGAGTTCTCAAATAAGGCTGCAGCATTGTGGATAGTGCGTCTCCATGCCTCCCGATGTGAGGCCAGGGCGGACCACTGTTGGTGATCAATTTGGCCAAGCCTGAGATGTTGTTTCAGGGAGTCTTTGTATCGCTTTTTTGGAGCGCCCCTCTTACGCTGACCCGTGGTGAGTTCACCGTAGAGTAGTATTTTTGGGAGGCGATGGTCCTCCATCCTAGAAACGTGCCCTGCCCAGCGCAGCTGTGTTCTCAATATCATGGCCTCAATGCTGGTGATCCCTGCTTGCTCAAGGACAGCAACATTCGTCACATAGTCAGTCCAGTGTATATTTAGGATTGTGCGTAGACAGCGCTGATGAAAGCGCTCGAGGAGTCGTAGGTGGTGGCGATAGGTGACCCATGTTTCAGATCCATAAAGGAGGATAGACAGTACGATGGCTCTATACACACTGATTTTTGTGCTTTGCCTCAGGTGTTTATTGCTCCAGACTCTTTTGTGAAGTCTTCCAAATGCACTATATGCCTTTGCTAATCTGTGATCGATCCCTTTGTCAATCTTGGCATCTGAGGAGATGATGCTTCCCAGGTAGGTGAACTGCTGAACGGACTTGAGCACTGATTTGCCAACGGCAATGTGGGGATGGTGGTGTTCGTCCTGTGGTGCAGGCTGGTAAAGAACTTCTGTTTTCTTCAGGTTGACTTCTAGCCCAAACAGCTCTGCAGCTGTTGCAAAGCAGGATGTTAGGCGCTGCAGAGCTGCTTCTGTGTGGGCAACAAGGGCAGCAGCATCGGCGAAGAGCAGCTCACGGACTAGATAGTTTAGAGTCTTAGTGTGAGCCCTCAGACGGCTTAAGTTAAACAAGCTACCATCAGTACGGTAGCGTATATAGATGCCGTCGTCTTCTTCAAGCTCTGCCATAGCCCTTTGGAGCATCGTGCTAAAGAAGATTGTAAATAAAGTTGGTGTAAGAACACAACCTTGCTTCACTCCATTAGTTATTAGAAAGGGCTCTGAAAGAGCATCGCCATATCTGACTTGACCACGCTGGCCCTCGTGTAGCAAGATAATCATTTTAAGGAATTTGGGGGGACATCCTAGTCTTTCCAGGATCTGCCACAGACCTTTTCTACTATGACAAGGGGGCGTCAATGGAGAGGTAACAGAGTTGTACGAGGAGGTAAATAAGACTATTAGAGCAGTACTCCACATCGAAGGTAAAGAAAATATAAAATAAAGAACTACTGTACACTGTTCCCAGGGGAGTGGGCGAAATGGGTGGGGATAGTAATATATATATATGAGAGGATTTGGGGATTTTTTAAAAGTAACTGATCATATTATGGAATGTAATAATATGGTGCCCTAGTCTCCTCTGGCTTTTCTTCGCAAACGAAGATTCAGGAAGGACTCATCCCGCGCTTTCTGCAAGCGCGCTGATGACTAAAAAGGCCAATCCGAGATAGACAAGTCTGGTTGCAGAAAGCACAGTAGAAGGTTTCCTCGGGTGATGTTACCGTGCTGTGATTCTTTCTGTGTTGCCGTTTCTCTTTAAGACTTGTTCGGCGTGAGTTCTCAAATAAGGCTGCAGCATTGTGGATAGTGCGTCTCCATGCCTCCCGATGTGAGGCCAGGGCGGACCACTGTTGGTGATCAATTTGGCAATCCTAAATATACACTGGACTGACTATGTAACGAATGTTGCTGTCCTTGAGCAAGCAGGGATCACCAGCATTGAGGCCATGATATTGAGAACACAGCTGCGCTGGGCAGGGCACATTTCTAGGATGGAGGACCATCGCCTTCCCAAAATAGTACTCTACGGTGAACTCGCCACGGGTCAGCGTAAGAGGGACGCTCCAAAAAAGTGATACAAGGACTCCCTGAAACAACATCTCAGGTGCCCTAGTGGTGCAGTGGTTAAATGCCAATACGGCAGCCACAACGTTGGGTTCGATCCTGCAGGGGCTCCAAGGTTCACCCAGCCTTCCATCCTTCCACAGGTCGGTAAAATGCGTACCCAGCTTGTTGGGGGCAATTAGCTAACATACTGTAAACACCTTAGAGAGTGCTTAGCACTATAAAGTGGTATAGAAATGCTATTGCTATTGCTAATATTGGAAAGTATGAAACGTTAAGAGTTATGTCAATATTTGAATGACCAAAATAAAATTTCTATATTACCGCCCCCACCCCCAGTGGCTTACAATAAGGCAGTTCCTTGCCCTCAGGGTTACAATTAAGATAAGACACAGCACATAAGAAAAAGGGTGGGGTGGGAATTTAGTCTGCCCTTCTCTCCCTCAGAGACCACAGCAGAGGCATTTAGTTAGAAGGGCAGTTTAGAGGGGGTTTCACCAGCCACAGGGTCTCAGGCATAATCTTGTGTCTGGCTGTGCTCCTTTCCCTCAAATAAACCATGCTAATGGCAGTTGGAATGGAAGGAAGGTCGCTCACCAGCCACCCGGGCCCGGGTTCAAGGGAGCTGTGCCTGGCAGCTCTTCTCTCCCACACAGACTACAGCAGTCTCTTCAATCTCTTTTCAGTATGAAAAGATCACTGGTTCTTTTCAGCACCAGGTAAAGAGGTGTTGATTCTCCCAGGCATATTTTAACTGTGTTTCAGGGCTTTTTGCATTTTCTGGTCTCAATCTGCTGCTGGCTTTAATTTGGTTTTACATGCTGAAATGGTTTATTCGCTGCCACAGGTTTGACCTTGGTTTTATATTCTACTTCTTCAGCCACTGTTTTAATGGATTATTGTCATGTTTTATATTTTTGACAAACTGTACTCTGCCCAAGGAACGGGGTTAACAGGTGGTTTAATAGTGCAAGCCATCAATCAATCATCTTCTGTCTCTACAAAGAGGGAAGAAATGAGTCATGTTATAAATTGTGTGTGTGTGTTGGCAAGAGTCATCCACAATCAAGCAGCAGAAATAGGAACATTCATACTGAAGTGGATTTTAAAAGAATAGCTTTACCCAAATTGGCAGAATAGCTACTAAAAAATGGCTAGCTCATCTTCTTCAAAACAACAAAGGATCTCTTCTTATAATATATCAAAAGAAGAGCATCTGGAAATACTTAGGGATATAGGATTTCAACATCAAGAGATGTAAATAAGTAATTTGTTTAAAAAAAAACACAGATTGTATAAGAGAAGATACATGAAAACAGACACAGGTCCACAATGAATTCTGGGTAACTAATATCAAAACTAATTGTCAGAGTGATCTCAGTAATTTCTCAAGAAGGAATGCTGCATTCAAGTCCATCACTCAAGGACAATAATGATTTTTTAAAAAATTTGCTCATCAGTTAGTGATTCATAATGATTGGTCCATAATTTTTCAGACACATGATTCTAAAAGATTCTTAGCTTGAAAGATGATGTCTTAAGCCTTCTTTGTATATCTTAGTCTTACAGGAATTTTGGAGAAGATGAGACTGAATTTATGGTACAGAAGAAAAAGCAAACTAACCCTGAAACAAGGTCTGGTGCACCATGGGTCTGAAGCACGTTAAGGAGTGATGTATATTTCAACTGTAAGCCAAAGGCTTTGTAAAGAGTGTAACACCCAACAAATAAAATTGATAGCAATACCACCCAGAGATACTTAAAACACAATTCTTTGCTAACAGATTCTATTCACCCATAACCCTCAAGCAATGAGGTATCAAGAAAATGACGAATTTGAAAAAAAAAATTGGGGGGGGGGGAACTACGACTGCCACAGTCCTCCAGCAAGCATGGCGAGTGGCTGAAAGATTTTGCTTCCAAGCCCTGACTGCATTATTTGAACCCACCCAGAGTTCAAGATCTTACTGTGCTTGCTTCTTGTCGATGATCCAGAAGAGCCAGGGCGACTGGTTTGCTGGGGCCCAGACTGGGAGAACTGAGGTGCAATGGTTGGGATCTTTCCCCTTCCAGGTTTGACATTCTGGGAGTCTGGTTTGCTGGCAAAGCCAGAAAGGAAATGACTGCAAGAGAGAAAATGCAACTGAAACAGCGAATAAACCAGGCTTTTGACCTGTAAGAAGATGGAAGTGTCAACTCCAAACCAGATGAAGTCAACTAAGCACAGCAGAAACAAGCATGGTTTCCCCACTTCTCTTTCTTTATTCAAGGATTGGTGGTTCTTTGCCATTGTCTGTTAATCTGTAGCTATTTGGAGATCTGCCTAGTTCATCTTCTGATTGCCTTAATTCTAGCTCATGAACAACAGTACTGACCAGTAGAGAAGGTAACATCAATACTGCCTTTAAGGAGCTCTTACGCATTAGAATTTCAGGACATTTTTAGCTGGACAACAGGCAGCTTCATATCTCCTAAGCTATTTATTAAGGTAGGAGCCAGCACGATGTAGTGATTTGAGCACTGGAGACCAGGGTTCAAATCCCCGCTTAGCCATGGAGACCCACTGGGTGACCTTGGGCAAGACACATCATCTCAGCCTAAGAAAACCACACCTTAGGGTTGCCATAAGTCAGAAAAGACTTGAAGGCACACAACAACAATAACAATTTATTAAGTAAAGTAAATCACACCTGTATACATTCATCTTGGGAGGACCTCTCTGTCAAGATATATTCTTATTTATTGATGTTTGAGAGACTAGGCTTATCTCTCTTATCACAGACTTTTACAGTCTCTGTAAAGTCCAAACCATTTACTAAAACATCAAAGTTTACACAGTCTAATCACAGACAAATCTTAGACAAAGTATGACAGCCATCATATTAACAACCGGACAAAGTATGTACCTTATCATTTATATCAAACATCTTTCAAACTTAACAAGGAACATGGTCCTTGTAGTACATTGCATTAGGAAATATAAATTTCCTGAAATTGCAGTCCTTAAGAAATCCTTGACATTAACTTGCCTACTGGACAATACCATCATGCACAACTTTGGGATGCTCAGGTGACCAATATGGCGAGCTACAGAAAACTCCAGATAGATACCAATTCTCTGACAAGGGCTGAACTTTCACTCCCTGAATCAAGAGATAGCGTGGGTGAGCCCCACCTCTTTCACAGCAGGACAATGCAGTCAGAAAGTGATCCTGATGGGTAAGGAGTCTGGAATTATCTACAAATGCAATCAATTTTGCAGACCAACCAAATTAGCACCAACTGGTGCTGTAGACTTCATTTTCGTTGATACCAGCTTAACCACAAAATATTTAAACACATGTATCACTATATTCAATCACCTCTCCTCATTAATGACGCCTGGAACAAAATCTCTCCAGAGTTCAGCTCCTATATCTTTCTGCAAATTACATCAGTACAATTGAAATAATGAAAGAAATGCATATTTCTCTTCTGTTCATCCCTGCCTGCAATTTTCTCCTCTACCTCAGTTGTCTTTCCATGTCAAATTTTAGAATGTAAGATGCTTGCAAACCTCGGGATTGGTTCATTTGTTTGTTACTGTTGAAAATTCGACAAGCATAGCCAAACTATAAATGCATCTTTATCATGAAGGTGAAGAGTGAATGAGCTGGGACAGCATATGAGGGAAATACAGGGGGTGGGAGGGAAATTAACCACATTGTCTATTTGTCTCAGACCAAATGGCAGAACTTATATTCATTCATACTGGATGGGATTTGCTTTGAACCATGTGCAGAAATAATAAAGAACTACACCATTGTGCATGGCTAGAGTGCCTTTAATACTGCCTGGCCACCACATGCCTTCACACATGATGGGATTAGGAAGTGATTTCTGGGTCTGGGGGGGAAAGTGTTTGAATCCCACCCCCTTTAAAAGAAAAAAAAATGACACTGAATGCACCACTGCCCCCACCAGCATTCTCTCTCCCTCTCCCTCTCTGGCTTTTCTTCGTATAGGAAGATTCATGAAGGACGCATCCCACGCTTTCTGCAAGCGCGCTGATGACTAAAAAGGCCAATCCGAGATAAACAAGTCCGGTTGCAGAAAGCACAGCAGAAGGTCTCCTTGGGTGATGTTTCCGGGTTGCGATTCTTTCAGCGTTGTCGTTTCTCTTCAAGACTTGTTCGGTGTGAGTTCTCAAATAAGGCTGCAGCATTGTGGATAGTGTGTCTCCATGCCTCCAGATGTGAGGCTAGGGCGGACCACTGTTGGTGATCAATTTGGCCGAGCCTGAGATGTTGTTTCAGGGAGTCCTTGTATCCCTTTTTTGGAGCGCCCCTCTTACGCTGACCCGTGGTGAGTTCACCGTAGAGTACTATTTTTGGGAGGTGATGGTCCTCCATCCTAGAAACTTGTATTATTCAGCAACGAAATAGTTAAGTGGATGCTCTGCCAGTCATGGGGCCCTTGTTTCCACTTTAACTGCCATGGCAACATCCTATGGAATCCTGGGGTTTGTAGTTCAGGACGGTGTACTTAGAATTCTCAGCCAGAGAGCTACAGGGCCTCACCAAACTGCATATCCCGGATTCCACATGATGAAGCCATGGCAGTTAAAAGTGGTGCTGTTGTGTGTCTTCAAGTCATTTCCTACTGATGGTGAACCTATCATGGGGCTTTCTTGGTCAGATTTGTTCAGAGGAGGTCTGCCACTGCCCTTCTTTGAGGCTGAGAGAGTGTGGCTTGCCCAAGGTCACTTAGTGGGCTTCCATGGTGAAGTGGGGATTCAAACCCCGGTCTCCCAGAGTCCTAGTCCAACACTCAAACCACTATACCACACTGATACTAAATCTGCATTGTGTGATGTGTTGCCAGATTAAAAATCTGTACAGATTGAATCTCCCTTATCCAAAATGCTTGGGATCAGAGGTGTTTTGGAATATTTAGGATTTTGGAATACTTGCATATACATAATGAGATATCTTGGAGATGGGACCCAAGTCTAAACATGAAATTCATTGATGTTTCATATACACTTTATACACATAGCCTGAAGGTCATTTTATACACAATATTTTTAATACTTTTGTGCATGAAAAAAAGTTTGTGTACACTGAATCATCATAAAGCACAGGTGTTAGTATCTCAGCCACCCAGTGGACAATTTTGGATTTTGGAATATTTCGGATTTCAGAATTCCAGATTAGGGAGACTCAACCTGTACCTTTAATGGTGATGGAGAAAGGAGGTGAAAAGTCAAAATCTGCAGGATGTAAAAGTCACTGCCTATTATGTGAAGAATGTAATTGAAAATTTAGCTCTGAGTGAAAAAGATAAATTGCCAAACCATCGTTGGAAAAAGTTTTGGCCGTGGTTTAGTGAGACGATCCCAGCAATAACATAAAATGATATTTTAAATAAATATTTTATTAATTTTGTATTATTATTTTTAATTAATATTTTATTGGGTTTTTTTCATTCCTAAGTAGGTATAATTATAATGTGTAAATATAATGTGATTATAGTGTGTTTAGATTAAAGGGAAAAATACATTAGTGTTAGGATAGATTTATTTTTGTATTAGTAAGAAAAGAGGAAAATAATTAGTATTATTTTTGTATTATTGTTATGGCCTTTTGTGGTTGGGTGTATTTTTTAGTAGAATGGTCTTACTCCAATAAAAAATTCCCAAAAATTCCCTCTTCTACACAACCATTAAAGGTACAGGAGTCCCCTTCAGTTTTCACTCTGGAAAGGACCCATGATGCATCTTAATAGGTATGAAAGGGAAGGGACTAAAGGTGATAGATTCCTGAAAGGTTCTGTTTGCCTGTGAAAGGGTCTCCCCCTCAACTATTCCATCAAAGGAAGCCATTCTGGTGGGCAGGAGGTAAGAGGCTTAATTGGGCATCTTCCTTCCTGAAAGGAATGTGGAGGGAGTTAGTGGCAGTTCCACATTGCTCTGTAAGTTAACACTTCACAATTTCCTCAAACTGCTCTTATTGTTTGAGGTTGGCTTTGGCAAACAGTTGTTATTGATGGCCAGGGAAGTGCTAATCAGGTAGTCCAAAAGCCTGTTTGAACAGCCTTCCTCCTGGTTTGCTGGCTCTCCTTTTGCTCCCCCTCTCATATCTTTTCAGAAGATCTTGCCAACAGTTTCCAGGCCAGTGGAAAGGCCTTCCAGCCAAAAAATTAAATAAATGATTGTATCCAGGGACAGAATCTCAATCACCACACTCAGCAATGGACACAGAGGTCCCAGGCTCACAGAAGGAACCATTCCCTCAGCAAAAAAGCTCAACTCTGAGGGCTCAGAGGTCCTCTTAAATATATGCATCATACCTCCCAGCCTGACCTCTGCAGAAAAATGTATTACCCTACTGGTGTTATTAACTCTGAGAACCAGTATGGTGTAGTGGGTTGAGCACTGGGACTACAGTTCTGGAGACCAGGATTTGAATCCCTGTTCAGCCATGGAAAATCCACTGGGTGACCTTAGACAAGTCATACTCTCTCAGCCTCAGCAAAGGCAAACCCCACTGAACAAATCTTGCCAAGAAAACCCTGTGGCTGTGGCAGGATTACGTTAGAGTTGCCATAAGTTAAAAACAACTTGAAGGCACACAACAACAACAACAACAACAACAACAACGTTATTAACTCCATCTGGAATATATTCTTGTCACTGCGTGTTCTCAAGTTGTTTCCGACTTATGGCAACATCAAGGTGAATCCATTCACAGGACTTTCTTGGGATTAATTCAGAGGCAGTTTGTTACTGCCATCCTCTGAGGCTGAGAGAGTATGACTTGCCCAAGGTCACCCAGAAAGTTTCCATGGCCGAATGGGAATTTTTAGGGAATTTTTTATTGGAGTAAGACCATTCTACTAAAAAATACACCCGACCGCAAAAGGCCATAACAATAATACAAAAACAATACTAATTATTTTCCTCTTTTCTTACTAATACAAAAGTAAATCTATCCTAACACTAATGTATTTTTCCCTTTAATCTAAACACACTATAATCACATTATATTTACACATTATAATTATACCTACTTAGAAATGGAAAAAAACCAATAAAATATTAATTAAAAATAATAATACAAAATAATACAAAATTAATAAAATATTTATTTATTTATTTATTTATTTGAACTGTGGCTTCCCAGAGCCCTAGTCCAACACTCAAACCACTACACCATGCTGTCTCTCAAGAGAGTACACATGGATGCATACCAAAGGGTTTTACATTTCAGCTGGGGAAGCCCGAAGCCTACCACATTCTCTCAGTACACCATGGGAGTTTAGCAAATGGAAGGAGCATGATTCAGCAACAGAGGCTGCTTAATTCATCTGAAGTGTTGGGCTCTACCTATATCATTGGAGATTGCCCTCCACAATTTCCCTTTCACTTGAGGAGACTTTCTTTTTAGCCCAGTCTCTCAGGGGTAGCTCTTCAGACACTCAACTTATGCTTCTTTGCTGCACTCAGGCCAAGATCCTTTTAACAGGAGAGGCTGTGCACACAATCAGGTGTGCTGGTGGACCAACTAGATGGGCTACAGTCTCCTGGCCTCTTTTCTCCATGACACCGGCAGAGGATGAGGAAGGAATGTATTAGATAAGGAGACAGGTCTTCAACCTGGCCAAAGTGCTTTGATTGTGATTATTTCAGTGGCTTTGATTACTGTGACAATTGTAATGAGGGTGTGTTTTTAATCAATTTGAAACTCATTTTTAAATTATGTTTGTTAGCTGCCTTGAGTCCTCCTATTTACTGGAACAGTAGGATTAAAAAAAACAAACAGGCAGGCAGAAAAAGTGCCATTGGGAGCTTTTTTGAAAAAAGAAAAGTCTTTCCCTTCTCTTTTCAAAACTTTTGACAATAAAGGTACCTATCCCCCCCACCTCACCCTCTAGTAATAACAACAGACTGTGGGGTGTGTTTTTTGGCAGGGGTGCTGAATGTGGAAATGGCACATGTCCCGCAATACCAATTCCATTCAGAGCCTTCTGAAGATGCTTTTAAGCTTTGAGAAAGAGGTCGGAAGATCTGTTGAGATAATCCCTACACTAGGAGCCCTTCTACACTACACAATGGTAGCACTATGATTCCACTTCAACTGCCATAGCAACATCCTATGGAATCCTGAGATCTGGACTTTAGAATTCTCAGCCAGTGAACTCTTGTGCCTTGTGAAACTACAAATCCCAGGAATCCATGGGATGGAATCAAGGCAGTTTTAAAGTGGAACCATAGTGCTAACGCTGTGTAGTATGAAAGAGTCTCATGTCCAGTTTGGTCCTTCAATCCCAACTGTTAGCTAAGCCCTTCCCCTTACAGGGGATACTGAATACAGAAAGCTGCTATATATAGACTCAGACTATGGGTTTGTCTTGTGTCATGGATGAGACGAAAGCTGAACCCTGCTCTCACGAGCCCAAGTCCAGGACTCCAGCCACTATAACACGGTTCTTATTCTACCTAAACAGCGATTCGCCAAGGACTCCAATGCAGAGGTTTTTTTCAAGTCTCCTGCCCAAGATCTTTAACTGGAAATGCTGTTTGGCACTGAATGAAGGACTTTATACATGCAAGGCATGGGCTTCATCATGGCATGATGGCCTCACTTGGCACGGGCCTAATGGGATTTCACATCCAAGGAAAAAAGATTTAGGAGTAGATATGTTAGTCCTATAGATGTATTCTGTTCTGGAACTGGGTGTAGTTCCAGGCTTCCCCCAATACTTAGTTGGGTGCCAAATGCTGACACACATAACTGCAATTAGGTATGCTTTATTGGTGGTCAATGATTCAGGTATGCAGCAGAGAGGGATTCTAGCCCTTTCACTGATGGGGTTCAGCATCCCCTCACAGTCAATGGTGGAATTGGAGCCCTAACAAATACAGTGGGCCTTCAGTATCTGCAGAGGTTTGGTTCCAGGACCCTATCCGGATAACACAAAACACGGATACTCAAGTCAGCTAGAAGAGAAGGAGGAGCAGGCTCCTGCAGACGGATCCCGTGGGGCAGCTGAGGCAGTGGCGATGCGTGTGGTCTGTTCCTCCTGCTGAGAGGCTCAATCCGCGGTCACTCAAATCCACAGGTGTTGAACCTGCAGATACCGAGGGCCGATTGTAATTCTATTCAGACTATCCCTTACCAGCAATCCAATTCCACATGGCTGGCTATGGGGGCCCTGGGCTGAGGTGCAACTCCCCACCCCCAAGGTGAGGATATATAATTCCTGAGGGTTATATAGTGCAGAAGAGAAAGTGCTCAAGTGTGCTCTCCGTCAGATATGAGAATTAAGCAAGCAGGTTAGTAACAGAGGAAAATTGCCTCCCCCAGTCTATTCTAAGCCTTGCTATCTTTTCCCAGCCTCAAACTACCAAGCTAATGTAAGAAAGCATCAAGCAAAGTCACTAATACAAATGGACCCTTTCTATACCAATGGACAGTTGTTAACATTTGGCCACGATGCTAACAAAGACTCCCAAATCCATCTGCCTGGTGGGAGAAGCCCAACTCACTACAAGATGCCCCTACCTGACATCTTATTCTGACCTGCAATGTTTGATATGTTGTTAGAACAGGTCCCTTGTCCCTTGAACATGAAGGAAAGCAAGATTAACCAACCACAAAGTCACCGGAGGGCAAATCAACCCTGGGAAAATATTTAACAAGCTCCTGTTCGAGCACTCCTGGATAGTGCTACCCTAGCAAGCAAAGCATTCAAAAGCAGCCTGTGGGAAGCCCGTTCCCCTTGCTCTGATTTTGCCACAAAGGCACAGTTCTGTCTCTGCTCGCACATAGACTCTCCTTCCCCAACTCTGCTGTTTGCTTTCTTGGTGGAAACCAGCTGGCAAGCAACCCGAGAAATACAAGGCTGCATTAAATGGCCGGTGACTCATAAAGCCGCTAAAAGCTGCGGGAGCACCTGAACAGGCAAAAGAACAATACGCTCTCACCTTCCCACCCACGTCAGGAAACATTTCATCACATTTAATATCTCTGTAAATTTACACCAGGGAAGCATTCAGGTATGACGTATCCCTCGGGAAACCTACTGAGCTCGGATCACACTGTGCAGCATACCGGCAAACCACAAAGCATGTTAAAGAGTCCCAAGAATTTCTGATTCTTTTTCTAAGAGACCCATTACTGAGATCTGACTTCAGGGGGTGGGGAGGAATTGAAAACATGTTCCCATTCTAACTGACTATATCCAATGGTACTTATTCCCCCCGCCCCCAGGGCAATGTGCAATGGAATCTAGCAGTCCATAGATGCTGGGACCCTTCTGCGTGGTCTTCCGTTTCATCATACATATATGACAAGGGAGACTGTAGCATTAGTGGAAACTAGAAGGGTGGCTTCTTGCTGTAGGACGGGGTGGACAAAAGGGAAAGATATTTTCTGAAGACCTTCCTCCCTTAGGAATGCTCCTGTCTCTTCTTCTTGCTCCCAAAGAGGATCATAGATTCCTTCCTTGAGTTCACGCATTCTTATGTCCGTCCATCCCCCATCCAAGCAAGAAGCAGTTGCTACTCCCCTGTTGCACAAGATCTTGATCTGTTAGCTCAAGGGAGTGCCACAAATTTTCAGTTACCACATTCTCCCAGGGATTGCCTGTGGTTGTCTGCACGGCAAAACTACCAATGATCAGAAGCACAAGGAGCAAAATGGTGGAAGTGAAACTCATACAGACTGAACAGGGACAGGATAGAACAATGGTGGAAGCTCTTATAGGAGCTGCTCAAAATGTCCAAAAATGAAGAGCAGAATTTAGGTAAAATAAACACCACTTCCACCATTTTTTTTTTTGAAGAAAAGAATCATAGAATGGGAAACATATTCAGGGGTGGCCATGTTGGCTATGCAACAAAATCTAAAATCCACAAAGCAGTGATACCTTTGTTTGGCCAACTCCAAAGGATAAAGTACATTATGCAAGCTTTTGAAGTTTCGTTGGCTTTTTAAAGTAAATTTTAAAGCTGTTTTTAAAGCCATTTTAAAGCCACAAAATCTAAAGTGCAGAGATCATGATGTTTCAGGGACTCTACACAGTAGACCAGGGGAAGGATCTTCACCCCAGATCCTGGGATGCACCTCTGTCCATCAACTGACATTAGCATATGCTGATGAGGACTCTATGACGTTGGCTGGGATGGTTGGCAAGGAGAGCTTCAGCTAAAATGAGGAATGTCTGATCCAACTGGCACCTCGTCACAGTGCCAAAGAAAGTCTTCCACATCACCTGCTATGTTGTTCTTTCAAGTGAAATGGCTGGAATTGCTTCGCATTCTGACAACCACTGAGGCCAGAATCCAACTGGATATTTACGCTGAAGGAAAGGGGACCCTAGAGTTCCCACACACATATGCAGCCTGCCAAGCACCTTCAATATCTGCACCTTCAATATCTGCTTCAGAGGACTCTTTGATACTTCTTAGTTGCCACAACTGTATCCAGCAGAATCCTAGAATTTGGAGTTTGGTGAGGCACTAGAGTTTTCCGAGATAGACTTCTAAGCATCTCATAAACCTATAAATCCCAGAATTCCATGGGATAGAGGCCTGGCAGTTAAATTGTACCAAAGAGGTATAATTGTGTGGTATGAAACAGACCAGTGCAGTGCAGAACTGATAGTGGGAGGGGACAGGAAAATGTCTCTTTGCAGATATAGCATACAGAGGCAAATTACCTCTTTCTCAATCTTTCAATGAGCCTTCTTCTGTCAGTCTAAGGACTTTGACATGGCAAAAGTAGCGGAATTACGATGTCACAGTAGTGCGAATGGGCCCAGTTATCACATTACATTGTGGTTACTCCATTCCCCAACCATGAAAAACCCATCACTTTTAATTGACAGGTTAACCCATCAACAGATTGTCAATAGCACTGTTTTCACAGTATTGAAAGTGTGTGAAACCACATCCCATTGTAATTGCAAGATTACAACGTAAATGGGCAGTTGTCAGTGAGAAAACTTCAAGGTGAGAATGCAAAAATGAAGCACAGGACATTCTTTTTATGGATTGTCCCGTTTTGCTGGCAAGTTTTTAGGTTTGTTTCAGTGCTTGTGTGTTCATTTACTTTTTAAATTGAGGTGTTTTTGGAGTTTTAAGTGCGCTCGCATCTTCTCATGAGAACGGCCGAAATCTCGCCCATGCCAAACTGTGGAAGAAAAACCCCATTCTTAAAATGCTAGGGGTCATTGTTCAATGATTCTGTGGCGGGTCTTTCATGTGATTACAGCATGTGATGTTAAGTGTAATAATACTACGATGTTTCTGCTATTTTCATTTGCGGAATTACGTTTTTGAACACTTGTCTGATAAAGTCCTAAGTATTCACAGAATCACAGAACCATAGAGTTGGAAGGGGTGTCATGGGCCATTGATTCCAACCCCCTGCTCAATGCAGGATCTCTTATCTTTAGGAATGTTTAGACAGCAAAGTAATTTGAAATCAGCCATTAGATTAAAACAAGCCATCACCCAAAAACATACTAGAGCAACACAAAAGTTATAATGTCTTTCTCATAATCAAACCTGGAGACACCCAGCACAGCAGAAGATTCAGGTGGAAGATTCAGGTCCTCATGTCCTTAGTTCAGCTCTTGCTGGGGTTCACAGTTCTCAGAGCAAAAGCACTGCCTTGAAAAAATTTATGTACAGATAGATCCCCATATCCGCAGGACCTGTATCTGCAGATTCACTTACCCATGTCTGAAAAATGTGATCACTCTAGCCATCTTCTAGGTCCTCCAGTACAACTCTACGGTATGCTTGGGCCAGAAGTCATTAATTTTATTACTGTATCTGTGGTAAGTCTGGGTATGTATCCCCTGTAGATACGGAGGTCTATCTGTATATATTTTCTTCAATACGTTTGAGTTTTACATTAGAATGGCATCCTCTGTGCAAGTGTGGTTGATGGTTAAGATACCTGGCTTCACAACATCCCCAGGAGCTGTTCCCTGTGACATCACAAGGGTTCGCCCCAAAGTTGCAAGTTTTAGTACTGAAATCTCAGGGCCTGGGATAGTCCTGACGGAATTCTAGAACCTCAGAGCTGGGAGGAGCCTTATGGCCAGTCCACCCTGCATGCTCAGTGCAGGATCTCCAGCTAAAGTAGGCCCAGCAGGGGGCTGCCCAGCCTCTTTTAGAAGACACCCAGAGAAAGGGAGCCCACCACCTTCCAGGCAATGGGTTCCATTGCCGGACTCAACTGGATCTTCTGGGCCAAGTCTTAGAGGGTGACCCAGTCATTCAGAAGAAAAGCATGTGCTAAAGCCCTGGTGGGATTATGCCACTTTAAAATGCACATGCAAGAAATGCACATTAAACTTTGCAAGGTGCTTCTGGTGAGAGGGATCACACATTCCACACCAAGCCTAGAATTCCAAAGGTGCTCCCATGGCCTCCTTTTGCCATGGAACAAACAAAGAGTTTCCACAAGGCTAGTCAGAAAATACAGGAAGGGAAAAACCAGCCTGAATGTGGCGGGAACCTCCATGCATTAGCAAAACATTTTTAACACATGCAAAACAATGAAGCTTCCATTTGGCATGCATTATGTTCCAGCTCTTGCCATGTGGAACCACATTCTGCAACTGAAGATTAGCTAAACACACAAATGAGAGAGAGAGAGAGAAAGAGAGAGGTGGGGGGCCAAGAAAACTCCGATTCACACCAGTTAAGACTTTGTTCAACATGGATCTTCTGCGTCTGGCAGAAAGACAAGCAAAGAAAAATGCCACACCACCAGAGATGACAAGGCCTTGGTGGAGAGCGGCTCTTGCACTGGGGCTGAGTGAAAAGACTGAGGGAGCCCTCATGAGTGCAAAACTCAAGCAATTCAAGAGGGGGAAAATTGTATCTGGAAGGGACCACAAAGTGTTTCGGTTCCAAGATACCTGGGGGTCATCTATATGAGGAGATATAATGCTCACTTCTGTGCATTAACTCACCATCACAGCAGCGTTCATTTGTCTCCACGATTTTTCCCCCCAGATCACTGGTATGCGAAGTTGTCCACTGTTGAAATTCACATGGAGCATGCCCACAAATAAAGATGGTGGCCACGAGTGAATTACTCACATCATTATCCTCCAAAAGTTCCCGCCATTAACAGAGGTTTTTTCCTTATTAAATCCAAGATGTGGAAGAATGATCTTCCACTTAAAAACACTTTTACTTCGCATTACCACTTCAAAATTGCACACAATTAGTACTGTGAAAAGCAGTGACGATTCCAGCCACTTTGTCACTGGCAAGCCTGCCCCCCACCATGTCTGATCAATCACGTTTTGGCTTCCAGGATGTGCTCCACTTTAAATTGGTTGTTCAAACAGGCAGGAAAGCACATTTCTGTGTATTTAAAAAAAAAAACTTCATAAAAAACCATGAAGGATGTTATCACAGAGTACATGGAATGGAGTTTTTGGCCCCCTTTCCTTTCTAATACGGAGAATCCCTGCAGGATCTCATCAGGACAAAAGGTATTCCCCTCGCATTCCACAAGGAGTTTTTTCATCGTCTAGACAATCCCGATTCAGATGTGCCTCAGGAAAAGAACTAGACTGTTCACATCCTATATCTGTACTTTATGAAAACAAGAAGTTCACTGATTTCATCTACAAGATGAACTTGGCTTCATACATGTAAACAAGACAAGAGGTGGTTATAGGGTCCTGAGGCTTCTTGGGTGGCCACAGGCTTTCTTTTAGCCTGATCTTTCTCACAGGTTTATGTAAGATTAAAAGAGGAAGGGGGAAGAATTACATGTGCTATCCCATGCTCCCCAAAGGTATAAATGTGAGAAAGGAGGAAAGGTAAGGTAATAAATCTTCCCCTGTACTATACCATGTCAAAGTGAAAATGGGGCACTACAAGAATGAACACTTTCTCAGTCCTTGCACAGGGAGAACTTAATGCTATGAAGAAGGGTTGCCACATAAACTATTTGCTAGGCATTTTGTAATTTTGTGAGGGAGGAGGATGAGATCATCTAGAGACTGAAGTGGCATAGTCCAGGAACAATTTCAGTATTTCATCTGCTGTTTGTATCAAGTAGGTTTCCCGTACAATTTTATAAAAGGATTGTTTAAACCAGTGGTTCTTAATCTGTGGTCTGTGGACCCCCGATGTCCTCACAGGGGGTCCTCAAAGGATTGAAGGCTGCTCAGCCCACCTCCTCCCTACAGTGGAGTGGCCATGCGACAGGAGCCACGGCAAAGGCTGGCTGGCTGGGCTTGCACATTGTCATCTGGCTGCTCTACTGCAGGGAGGAGGCAGGCTGAGCAGCTGAGCGATGGCATAGCGGCCACATGACAGGAGTCAAGGCAAAGGCTGGCTGGCTGGCTGGCTGGGCATGTGTGTTGTCATTTAATCAGCTGCAGTCAAAAACTGGTGGGAAGTTCCCTCCCTCTCTGGCACCTCTGAGGGAAGGTTTAACGGTGTAATTGCTGATGGTTCAGTGTTCAGGTGGCGGTGGTATCATTATTTTTATTATTACGGTTTTAAATCTTAAGCCTGGGGGAACCATGACAACAAAATATATCTAAAGTGGGTCACCGGTAAAGAAAAGATTAAGAACCACTGGTTTAAACAACTCTTGATTTCAGTAACTGGAGACAATGCTTACCCTTTTTTAAAGCCCTTAAGAGGGTCTGGGTCCTCCCCACTTCCTTCCAAAACTTCACTTTTCCTACCAGCTAAAGGAGAGAAAACAGACTTCCCACAAGGACTGTCTTTCTCAGTTTCACCTGGTGCTTTCACAAACTGACAAAGTCCCAGTCTGAAAGTGCTGGTTGAATACACTTCTCCTCTCATTTCCTCACACAAAGTATGGAGGAAAGTAGTGAGGTCTGCCTGTACAATCCAAACCAGCAGGTGGAAAAAATCCACCTGGGGACCAAATGACATTAGAGGATGGGAGGCATCTCTTTTAAAACATGTTGTGCCAGAAGAACATGAGTGCAACTGCACTTTTCATCTTGCATTCCCCAGCAACTGATAAACACAAAAGCATACTGGCTTCAGCACCAGAGGTGATAGGTACTGTATCTGTCCCTTACTAGTAGCCACAGATTGCCCTAACATCTGTGAATTTATCTAATCCCTTTTTAAAGCCATCCAAGTGACTAGTCATCTGATAGAGTCCCATAGTAGCAAATTCTGCAGTTTAACTGCACTCTTTACAGAAGACTTCATTTTATCTGTCTTGAATCTCCCACAATCCAAGTTCATTAGGTGACCTCAGATTCCTTTCATGTTGTCTCTGCATCGCTTGTAAATGTATACATCTCTCTCATATCTTCCTCTTATTTGCCTTTTTGTGGACCTAAATGGCCTCAAACGCTGTAACCTCTCTTCAGAGGAGCTGCTTCAGTTACTTGATTGTTTAGACTACCCTTTTCTGTCCCTTTTCCAGGTGCAGTGACCAGAACAGTACACAGATTCCAAAGCAGTCACACCCAAGATGTGTATAAAGGCTTTATGATATTGGCAGTTCCTTTTTTAATGATGGCATTTCTCTCTTTACAAGCACCACATAGTTAGCAGTTACTCACATACCTGTTGGATGATCCATTTACATTGTCCTGGGAACGATTTGGGAACTGGAGAGATAGGACCTCAGTAGCCGGAGGGACACAATGACCTGTTCCAGAATGCACTGTGGACCTTTCAGACATTTCTGTTTCAACTGCTGTTTGGAAAAAAGAAAAATTTCAATATTTGGAAGGTGGTATTTTGCATCCTGTTTGCAGCAGATTTTCTCTCCCCATTCACTTGTTCTTCTAAGCAGCATCCAAGGTTTAACACACAGTCCCTGGGTAATGTGTATCTTGAGGTATTCTTGTTGCGGTTAAGACTTTGGTTCTAGTTTGGCCAATGGATGGCCCAAGACATTTTCACATTTGCAGTGGAAAATCCAAATGTTATCTATACTCATGATAACAAAGAAAATGGAGGGGGACATTCTCTTCCATCAGTCCAACTGAAATAACAACAAGGAATTGGGATATCCCAGCCCCTGGTTATTTTAGCCAAGTTTGCTGAGAAAAACGTTCTCACAGATTCTGCCCACAAGGGTATATGCCTGTCCCCCAGAAGGAAATCCAAGATTTGCTGTTTCAGGAGGCAGCCCTGCACTGCCTCATTTTATTTAACTATTTAATTTATATCCTGCCTTTTCCCCAAATGGGATGCAAAGCAGCTTACAATGTAAAGTTTGAAAGAGAACAGCTAAACAGTACAAAGTGCAAAAGTTTAAAAAGCATTAAACCATCAATCAAATTAAAACACGACTTTTAAGACATTAACAGTTAAAAAGACGTGAAGTACATATATTAAGAACAGCACACCTGTTACATGTTCCTCTCTCCTGGTCACTTAAGGAGGCTGAAGACCTGTTCAAACAGGAAGGAAACAGGCAGCAGAGAGGATTCAAACGGAATCTCCCTCAGGAGGGAGCTCCGTAGCCTCGGAGAAGACTCTCTCACCAGCAAGCCGGGGTGGGGTGGGGATAAAGACTCATGGGGAGGCCCGTCCTGACCAACATACTCCATTTGTGGTATAAAAGTGAGAGGAATGAGACCAACAAATGAAAAGACTACATATTTGAAGACACAGGTGTGCTGGGATCACCTGGGCCCCTCATTTTAAGAAGGATATAGACAAGTTGGAGCAGGTTCAGAGAAGGGCAAGAAAGATGATGAGAGTTATGGAGAACAAGACCTATGAGGAGAGGTTGAAGGAGCGAAGAATGTTCAGCCTGGTGAAGAAAGACTGAGGGGTGACAGGATCACACTCTTTAAACAAGGGCTATCACAGAAAGGAGGGGGCCAGCCTGTTCTCTGCTGCCCCGGAGGGTAGGACCAGGTCTAATGATTTGAAGTTACAGGAGAGTAGATTTCAACTGAACATTAGAAGGAACTGATGGTGTTGCTACCTCTACACTGCCTAGAGGGCCTCTCTCTCTCTCTGTCCTGCATTGTGTCATTGCTGCCAGCACTACAGCAACCCAGACTTATTCACTTCTACCTAATGCTACTGTTTTTAAAAGCAAAAACCTCATGGTTCTTCTTCTTCTACAACAACAACAACAACAACAATTTATTATTATTATTATTATTATTATTATTATTATTATTTCTTACCCGCCTCTCCCCAAGGCTCGAGATGGGGTACAACAATACAATACAATATATGGCATAAAATCATTTAACACACATTTAAAAACACATAGGATTAAAACAAACATTACATTAAAATCATTCATAAACTTAAAATACCAATGGCCATTACATGTGCCTCATAACTACAGGGCTAAAAGCTACAGGCACCCAACTTTCAAAGTGGTTATAGGGATGCGGTAAAACATTTAAAGCAGCATGAGCGCCAGATGCCCGCTACATCCTTCTGCTCTGGAAAATATAAGCTGGTACTCAGACTGATCACCAACTAGTGTGGGAACAGAAGGGACTGCCCCACTCACCCCGATACCAACAATATACCCCTAACTGCACTCAGATAGTCTGTACCCACAGGAAGATAGGAAACTGACTTGGACTTCTTCTTTGGAGATTTTTAAACAGAGGCTGGATGGCCATCTGTCAGGAATGTGATTGTGTATTCCTGCATGGCAGGGGGCTGGACTGGATGGCCCTTGAGGTCTCTTCCAACTCTATGATTCTATGAGTCAGAACATGAGTCTGTCTAGCTCAGCACTGTCGACATTGTTCAGCAGCATCTCTCCAGGGGTTTCAGATGGGCCAGATAGTTCCCAGTCCTGCCTAGAAATGTCATGATTAAACCTGAGACCATTTACATGCAAACTATTGGCTTTGTCACAGAGCTATGCAAGTCTCAGTATGGATTTTGTCAGTTGCTTTGGGAGCAAATCTTGGCTGCCAATCCAGATCTATTGTTCTAAATTGTCAAGTCAGCTTTGACTTACTATGACCTTATGAATGAGAGACATCCAAGAGCTCTGCTAAAGTCTAACTCAGGGCAGTGGCTCCCTTGTTTGCTTGAATCAACCTATCTGTAATGCGGTCTCTCTTTTTCCCTACTGCGTTCTGCTTTAACCAGCATTACCTTCTTTTCCAATGAGTCATGTTTTCTCATCATATGTCCAAAGTAAGATAGTCTGAGTTTAGTTACTCCTAGTGAGAGTTCAGGCTTTATTTGTTCTAAGACCCATTTGTTGGTCTTTTCAGCAGTCCTTGGTATCCATAGAACTCTCATCCTGCACCACATTTCAAATGAATTGATTTTTCTCCTGTCGGCTTTCTTCACTGTCCACCTGTCACAACCATCCATAGATATCGGAAATATTCAGATAAAAATAAAGTTCCCAGCTACCCGACTCCCCACTCTGGCTAAGTGTTTGGATTGGGTTCTCATCTCCCACCCCTACCTGCTGGCCCATCTATTCTTCAGCCCTCTGGAAGTGGTGGCAGCCTTCATATCTAGAACAGAGCAGGTTAAACCATGATTCATCTCTGAATGGTTGGCTGAAACACAAATCAGGGGGCAGACTTCCATCAAATGCTTACATGTTAAAGAGCAACAAAGCTCTGACAGGCTGGATCTCTTCCTGCTGTGTGTTGCAGTCTCGGAGTTCTGCCTATGCTGGTCATGGCTATCCCCACTACGGGAAGATATGCCATCGTTTTCTGACCTGGAGAAGAAAATGAGATGGCAAGAGTGATGAATGCCTGCACCTGAAAACTATTACTGCATCTGAATTATTACCTCCTTCATTTCCTGTAATTGAGAAGGGAGCAATTTTGCATTGTAAGCTGGTGCCAGGATCATCTGTGTGGTTTCCCGCTTCCTTACAGAAATCCGTTCAAGAGGTTGGCAACCTGGCGCCTGCCATGCGGCTCGGTGGTGACTGACCCATTTCTCAAGTGGATAGCTGACTGGCAGGTAAGCTGGCTATCCCACTCCATCAATTTTGCCAGGGTGGCAAGGCATTGTGGTGGAAAGGTAAAAACATAAGCTGGAGGCTGGCCATCAGGACATTTCCTACCTCCACAGAACATGCACTACTCACTATTCGAAGGAGGAGGTGAGAAAGGTGGTCCAGAGAAGAAATGGACATGGGGACCAGGGCAGCCTTGCTCTTTTACCAAATGACAGGGTTGGCTCCTGCTCCTTCAGGAGACATGGAAGTTCTACTTAGCTAGAATGGCCAACAGTGGCTGATTTGACTTCTTTAAGGAAAAAACCTTGAAGGTCTCAATTGTCCAGCATTCTGTTTCTAATGGCAGGCCACCAAATATTTCTGGGAAGCCCCATCACATGCTGTTGAGCAGCTGCTCCCAGGCTTTGGAATTCCCTTCTAAGGGAGGTCAGGCTCGTTTCCTCCCTTGTGCTCTTCTGTCAAGAAGCAAAGACCTTTTTTAAAAAATCAGGTGGGCTTTCAGCAACTGAATGGCTGTTAAAGAAAGGGTTTTTAAGGGGAAAGGAGTGATGTATTTTTTTCTTAATTAAATCCATTTTAATTCAGTTGTCTTTTAATGTGAGAATTTGCTTCATGGTGTTTTCATATGATAACCTCTGTATATTTTCCATCAGAAATAAACTCTTCCAGAACACGGCCTCACAGCCCAGAAAAAAACCACAGAAAACCTATGGATGCTGGCCATGAAAGCCTTCGACTTCACACTCTGTGTATTTATCTGTGCCTGTTTTTAAAATCTTTTTGCGAGTATCCTTAACACCCAGCTTTGGGAGAAAGGTGAGATATAAGTAAAAGAAATCAAATAAATAAACAAAAAACTACTCCTCCCTCATGGCATATCATTTCCAAGAGTCTTCCTGTGTGCATGTGAAGTGCTGTGCCCCAAGGGAGGCTGCCTCAGGCACAGAAATGAAAGGTTACAGCACCATAGAGGAGGAAATATTTTTCATGTCAATTTTGTTTCTTCATAGCCTGTGTCTAAGAAGGCTTTGATCTCCTCTCTTCTACTGATTGCTCAAAGTCTTCCAAGTGCAAATTGAGAGAATGAGAGAGGAGTAAAGAAGGGAACTTCAAAGCCTGCCCACTTCTTGAAAGCTTTCCAATGTGTGGTTTAATCTACTGTTCTTCATTGTCCCACAGGCTGTTTGTTTTACTAGGTATTACTAGATTTTGCAAATGTGGCAGCAAAAAAAATGTAGCCATGAGAAAGGGAAGCGAAAGGAGACTTTTGAAACCAAACCTACCTATAATGCATGTGTGCTGTTATAAAAATGGAAGGGATTGTGTGGAGCCCAGTAGTTCTCATGCCAGTGGGGCAATGAATCCATTTCAGGTATTAGTTCAAACTTTAATTTCCCAAATAGCTCCCAGATAACTTCAGCATCTTGGGCGCCTCCTTTAAAGTTCATACTAAAACCAAGAGCAGATTCATCATCCCAGTGACATGGATGGCATCAGCCACCACTCCTGAAGCAGGAAGATGGGTGTTTAGATGTTAAAATATTTTAATAAGCATATTCCACATCTCAATATGAAGGATGACTCAACTTTTATGGCTTCAGAGCATCTAGAAAAATGGGGAAAGACCTACCTGCCAGGAATAGCAACCATCAACTTCTGTTTTGCAAGTGTCTCTTGTTTAGGTTCTGTAGGTTTAAGACTTGCCCACTGCCTAACTTGCATGCTGCAATGAAATACAAACTGTACGGGAAATGTCACAAGAAAACCAGCGTGTGGACACCTTAAAAACTAGCCAGATCAGGGCTGATCCTAAGAATGGTTCCTGACCATAATGCACCACAAAAAAGAGAAACTCAAAACTCGGTGTATGTTGTAAATAAAATGCTATATTCAATGAAAATAAGTTTTTTTGAATTATTACATATCAAACAAATACATAACAAATTCTCATGAAATTATGACCAATAAATAAGTCTACAAATGATAATATTCCCACCTGAATAAGTAAGTATATCCACAATGTATGGTATTTCCAATTTGATGAATATCAGATTGATGGCTCAATGAAACGTCCAAGGTGCCAGACAAGGTAATATAATATATAATCCAAATATGATAATCCTTTTCTTATTCTCCTGATGTGAATACAGATGATATCTTGTCAAAATATGCAAGTAAATTAAATCCAGTTACTATACGGATTGGACTGGTAAATTCTAGATCCGTTTCAACAGACTTCTTCTTCAATTGTAATTCTGGATTACTAACAGGTTGACATACTGTTAGACATATATGAGAAAATTATAATTATTTAAAAGATAATGTTCAAAGCTGACATATCTTGACTTAATTACATCAAATAGCACCTTGAGAGATACACATTCTAGCTATATGTTTAACATAGGCTAACATTTGACATCAATACCAGGGAAGATTCTAGAGCAGATCATCAAACAGAGAGTCTGTGAACATTTAGAAGGCAATGCCATAATCACAAAAAGTCAACATGGGTTTCAGAGAAACAAGTCATGCCAGACTAATCTGAACTCTTTTTTTGATAAGGTTACCAGCTTGGTAGATGAAGGGAATGCTGTGGACATCACATACCTTGATTTCAGTAAGGCCTTTGACAAGGTTCCCCATGACATTCTTGCAAACAAGCTTGTAAAATGTGGGCTAGACAAGTTAACTGTTCAATGGATTTGTAATTGGTTGACCGGTCGAACCCAAAGGGTGCTCAGCAGTGGCTCCTCTTCGTCTTGGAAAGATGTGACCAGTGGGGTGCCACAGGGTTCTGTCCTGGGCCCAGTGCTATTCAACATCTTTATCAATGACTTGGATGAGGGAATTAGGGGCATACTTATCAAATTTGCAGATGACACCAAATTAGGAGGAGTAGCTAATACCCTAGAGGACAGGATCAAAATTCAGAATGACCTGGATAGACTGGAGAGCTGGGCCAAAGCTAACAAAATGAAATTCAATACGGAGAAATGTAAGGTGCTGCATTTAGGGCGGAAAAATGAAATGCATAAATATAGGATGGGAGAGACCTGGCTGAATGAGACTACATGCGAAAGGGATCTAGGAGTCCTAGTAGACCACAAGTTGAACATGAGCCAACAGTGTGATGCGGCAGCTAAAAAGGCCAATGCGGGCCTATTGGGCTGTATCAATAGAAGTATAGTGTCTAGATCAAGGGAAGTAATAGTGCCACTCTATTCTGCCTTGGTCAGACCTCACTTAGAATACTGTGTCCAGGTCTGGGCACCACAATTAAAAAAGGATATTGACAAACTGGAGCGTGTCCAGAGAAGGGCAACTAAAATGGTGAAAGGTCTGGAAATGATGCCTTATGAGGAGAGACTTAGGGAGCTGGGTATGTTTAGCCTGGAAAAAAGATGGTTAAGAGGCAATATGATAGCCCTGTTTAAGTATTTGAGGGGATGTCACGCTGAGGATGGAGCAGGCTTATTTTCTGCTGCTCCAGAGACTGGAACACGGAGCAATGGGTGCAAGCTCCAGGAACAGAGATTCCACCTCAACATGAGGAGGAACTTTTTGACAGTAAGAGCAGTTTGGCAGTGGAACACGCTCCCTCGGAGCGTGGTGGGGTCTCCTTCCTTGGAGGTCTTTAAACAGAGGCTGGATGGCCATCTGTCGGGGATGCTTTGATCAAGATTTCCTGCGTGGCAGGGGTGTTGGACTGGATGGCCCTCGTGGTCTCTTCCAACTCTGCAATTCTATGATTCTATGATAGGCTATGCCAGGTCACATCAACTAAAAATAATAATCCCATTGAGTTCCTTGGCAGACCACTGAAAAATTTACAGATACTCAAAAGAATTTAAATTTAAGGATGCATTGACAAATCCAATTCATTATTCAAACCTACTGGTTTACAAGTATTCAAAAGGAATATCCAAAAAGCCTCTCTCTTCAAGAGTAAGGGTTCAACCTGTTTTCAAGGATCCTGTCTGATTTTTTCAAAAACTCCAAATAACAAGGACTCAAGTGGATGACTAAATTTAGGACAATGTTCATATATATATTACATTACATGTAAGAAATATCCTTTATGTAATTATATAATTATAATTTTCTCATAATTCAAAACAACTTATTTTCATTGAATATAACATTTTGTTTACAACATGCATCTAGTTTTGAGCTGATCCTAAGAATGTAAGGGGCTATGGAACATCAGAAACCAGCTGGCTTTTAGAACAAAAAAAAAAATCCTAAACATTTACATATATGGTTTTTTGGGTGTTGAAATTAGATAATATATATATATATATATATGCATTATCTTACTGTACACTCCACTGCAGTCTCATGAGGACAGGAGGTTTCACAAAACAACCTATCTCCTCCTGACCTTTAGCTTGTCTCCTGGTGTTTCTTTTGGTTAAGGGTGAGTTCTCTCCATCTGTGCACACATACCCCAAGATTCCTCAGGGCGCCTTTCGCCAACCTGAAGCCTGCCAGATGTTGTGAACTAGAAATCATATTTCCTGACCATTGGCAATGCTGGCTGGGGCTGGTGGGAGTTCTACTCCTAAACATCTGTAGGGCAGCAGATTGGCGAAGGCTGATTTAGAGGGTAAATCAAGTTAAAGTGGTGAGGTTTTACACCGTTTCCCCCCAGTATCCATACAACTGCCTGTGAGGCTGTAAGGCTTTAAATCACAGTTTTTATTCCTGGGAAATGTTATTCTTGATTCTTCCCAGACAGTATATCCATTGTTGTTGCAATTGCTATGTAGGGTGTTGCGGTGCAACAGTGGCTGGAAACTGTCTGCACTGCCACTAGTGGCTAGCCACACAACTCTCACACCATACCACCAGCAATGCCCATGCCACCCTGTGAACTTTTTCATTACAAAAGAGAAGGGCTTCCCTCGCTCTGTTTCTTTTCCCCCCAGAAAAGGCAGGAATCACCAAGCTTTTTCTCCTTCCCCCACTGAATTCTCACTTCAAGTTTCTTTAGCTTTAATCTTAGTTTTATTTCTAAACTAGTGAGGCTATGCATCCCACTTCCCAGTTCCTGGAGCTACGCAATCTTGTTGTGTGCTTTCCAGTTGTTTCCGACTTATAGAGACCCTAAGGCGACTGTATCACAGGGTTTTCTTGGCAAGATTGGTCAGAAGGGGTTTGCCATGGCCTTCTCCTGAGGCTAAAAGTGTGTGACTTGCCCAAGGTCGCCCAGTGGGTTTCCATGGCCAAGTGGAGATTTGTTTCCCAGAGTCCTAGTCCAACACCCAAAACCACTACACCACACTGGCTCTCTGTCCACATCTATCTACATTTTAAAGCTGCAACAGCTAACAGTGGTGTTGTCATCTTGTCCCAATACCAAAAAAATGTAGCAAGTTTCCTTGATGTCTAGAATGCAGAGTTTCATGGTCTTTTGATTAAAATAGGCATTCTGACATTCTCAACCAAAAAAAAAAAAGGTCAAAATGTGGTTGGAGCCCTGGAGGTGCAACGGTTAAATGCCACTACTGTTGCCACAACGTTGTGAGTTTGATCCTACAGAGCTCCAAGGTCCATTCATCCTTTCGGTAAAATGAGTACCCTGCTTGTTGGGGGCAATTAGCTAACACATTATAAATGGCTTAGGCAGTGCTTTGGCACTGATAAGCGGTATAGAAATTGAAGTGCTATTGCTAATGCTAATGCGATTGTTTTGTTGCTTGGGGGGAAAAATACTGTTGCCACAGCACTAAGTATGAATTTGATGCAGTACAAAATTGACACTTACTGGCCTTCATCGCAAAAAGGGCTATGTGTAACACTCATCCATGCAAAGGAGTACAGTTGACTCTCCCTTATCCAGAATTCCGAAATATTCCAAAATCCAAAATAGTCCACACGGGTGGCTGAGACAGTGGCTGAGATAGTGACACCTTTGCTTTCTGATGCTTCAAAGCACACAAATTTTGTTACATGCACACATTATTAAAATGTTGTGTAGAAAATGACATTCAATGTTTCTAAGGTGTATATGAAACATTAATAAATTTTGTGTTTAGACTTGGGTCCCATCTCCAAGATATCTTATTATGTATATGCAAGTATTCCAAAATCTGAAATATTCCAAAATCCAAAATAACTCTGGTCCCAAGCATTTTGGATAAGGGGGACTCAACCTGACAGACAAATCTGCTGAAACATTTGCATTCTGCACTTCTTTGCTTGAACTGGAAGGATGTGTCCTAGAATTGCCTCTCCTCTACCACCACCCTGAGCCACCTATCCCGGCCTTTGTTGCTGTTGACGCCTAGACCGCCCCTCTCAGAAACCCTCTGTGGCGCATCCTGCCTCTTTTACATAAAATCCCTCTTCTTGTGTGAAACCTGGATACAGGAAATCTGGATTCAAACATCATCACTGCCACAGACTCATTGCGACACTGGTCAGCCAAACACTACATGCATGTGAATTCCCCTTTCTTTAAATAAAATCAAATCCAGAAGCTGACTTGCAAAATGGTACTTTCTGAGCAGAGTCCAATGGAAAAGGGAGCGGGGTGCCTTAACCTTTTATCAACCAGATAAGAATCCCCACCAATGGTCCTATAATATCTGCTTTTCACTGCCAATGGATGATTCAAGAGTATTTGAACTTTGAATATAAACACTTTCCCCCTGCATTGACTCTTGCCAAATTATTACACTATACTGTTATAAAACTATAATTCCACTTTAACTGCCATGACAACATCCTATGGAATCCTGGGATTTGCAGTTTAGGGAGGGGCATTTAGAATTCTCAGCCAGAGAGCTCTTCAGCCTCACTAAACTACAAACCCCAGAATTCCATAGGATGTTGTCATGGCAGTTAAAGTGGAATATAATGCTATAACAGTGTAGTGTGATAAGGACCTTGGTTGACTGTCTTTGACTTAAGGTTTTATCCACTTCTACAATGCTTTCCCATTAATCTTTTTTCTCCTAACCTAAAAAGCACCCCAATATTTATGTATACAGTCCTTGGAGCCCTATGTTCCATTTCAGCTATCATTTTTTTGTTGTGTGTTTTTTGTTACCTTTGCCAATTCAATAGCAGTACTATTGTAGTAGACAGGGAAACACCCATTTAAAATATTCTAAATATGGATGTACCAGTTAGAGCTACACGTATTCTACACTATTTCCTGTTTTTAAAAAATCCTCATCTGGTGCTAGTCAAAGTGGTGATCTGCAGAATACTGTCTGTCCATGAGGAATCAGTTGCCAGTCTGTGGAGTCTTCAGAGATTATTAGGAAAGAAAGAAAAAGTTGTAGTTAGTGGACACAAACATGGTGCTGGTCCTTGACACATTGGGGGAAAATCCTTCTGGTCTCCCACATCAGATAGCTTAAGAAGCACTGACACAAACCAACTAAATTCCATGCTAGGATCTGTTACCGATGTCTTCAGTTTTGCCTGTTTAGCATAACACATTAGAATTAAAATTAAAATTAGGAAATTTGTAAAATGGTTCTATTTATTCTGTTTTGTGTGGCTTGCCCAAGGTCACCCAGTGGGTTTCTATGGCTGAGTGGGAATTCGAACTCTGGTTTCTAGAGTCATAATCCAACACTCAAGCCACTACAGCATGCTGGGTCTTTGACTTCTAGCTTACTTTTGGCTTAATCTTCCAGGCATCCATCACTGCAAATCAGAAATCTTTTTTGAAAGAACAATAAAGCAAGGGCAATCTCCTGTCTAATTGGGATTATTTTATTTGATCAGCATCTTTCCATGAACCTGAGTTACATGACTTTGAGTGAACTTTACAGTTAAAAGAAATAGATTCTTCAGCTTTCACTTTGGCTGCCCAGACTTACGTTGGGTAGGTAGCTCCTCTGTGATAGCCAGGTGTCATAGGTCTTTGGAAAGGCTCATCCACACTCTGCTGAATGCTGGGGACTGGCTTCTTCTTCGCTTTGGGTGTATTGGTCATTATCTGAGGAAAAGAAGGGGAAACAAGCAGTTTGGAGAGATCAGGGGAGAAATACAAATTTAAGGAGAGAGAGGGAAATACTCCGCATCCATTTTAATAGTTTCTTAAAGGCCACGTGAAGCAAAGAGGAAGAAGAGGCGGATCATCTCCCTCCGAAATGATCTAGCAGCAGGCAGCAAGTATGCGTTGCTTCAGCAAGAAGGGAAACAAAAGTGTTGAAAGAAGGGGTGGTAGCTCAGAGTAGAACATGTGCTTTGCTTTAAAAATATAATAATAAAGTAACCATAGTTACAAAGTTAAGACAAAGGAAAAAATAATCTTAGTTAGGTCAAGTCAGGTGCCATATTTGAAAGCAAACAGCTATACAGAAATAATAAACAGATGTAATTTCTCACAGCCACATTTCTTCTCCTGCTAATTAAACTGAAACTGGCAAAATTGTGATAATATCTAAGTGTCTCTGATAGTGGGTTCACTGGCTTAAGTCTCTACATGACCCTAGGTGGCTATTTTTCCACTGCAGCTGTCCCGAGTTTTGCTTCTACATGATGGGGTGACTGCCATTTAGTCTAGATGGCTTGAAAATGGGAGTGGTAAAATTTGTTTTACTAAAATTAAATACAGTTGTCCCTCTGTATTCACAGATTTGGTATCCACGGATTTAAGTATTCACAGCTTGAAAATATTCTTAAAAAAATAATAATCCAAAAAGCAAACCTTAATTTTGCCATCTTATATAAGGGACACCATTTTGCTATGCCATTGTGTATAATGGGACTTGAAAATTCATGGATTTTGGTATCCACAGGAGTCCTGGAACCAAACCTCAGTGACTATGAAGGGACAACTGTACTAGGAAGCGTTGTTTGACAGTCAACTGCCTGAAGTCAACCGAGCTACTTCAGAAGGTGCTGGAATCTCCTTTGCGGGGGTTTTTAAAACAGAGGTCCACCTGTCAGGAATGCTTTAGGTGTGGATTCTAGCACTGGTGGGGAGGGGGGCTGGATTAGATGATCCTTAGGGTCCCTTCCAACTCTGGAATTTTGTGATTCTATGAAAGCCAACTACTTTTAGACCACCCACGACCCTTATAGTTTACAACAGGCAAAATAATAGCCACTACCAAACTGCAAATACAATAAAAGAGTAAAACAAAATCTCCATAAAACAACTCAGAGGCAGCTGAAATAACACATTTGCAGAAAAGGGCAGGTCTACAGCTCTTAATGATACATGGTACTGGCCTTGCCAGTGCTGGGCTTTCTTTGAAACTGCTCTATAAGATCCCAGTCAGGTTGAACTGGCAGTGGGAGTCATGAGAATGGGATAGAAAGGGTGAATGCCCAGGCCCATTGGACAATAAAATTGGAGCAAAATGAACAAACTATCGCAGAAGGACATGGTTTGCATTCAGAACAATGATGGCATGGTGGAAGATACAGGCTGAGCAAGTGACCAAAGGTTCAATTCCTTTGCATTAGGGTTCAGCAGGAATTTTCTAACTTGTTCAGAGGTGTCCTCTTTACTTCTCCTTCTTCTCTTTTTTTGTACTACAGCCTGAAGTTTGAACCCCTTGTGAGGTCACCTCCAGCCTTCACTACTTCTTCATGCTACACGGAGAAATACTGAGAATGTTTTCTTCATGCTGCTACGGGCACCAATGAAGGTGCCACTGCTGCCAGTTTCAACTACGGTCTTTATAGCTGGAGCCAATATTTGTATTAGGTAACTCTCTGGACTGTATGCCAATTTTGTTTTTTGCTTACTAGCATTTTCACCATTTATGAGGTGGGAGATAAATGGAGCCACATAGTTTAGAGGTCATTTACCTCTGCGTACCAGTAGCAGAGAGCAGGGTGGGGTGGGAAATGGGAGAGAGACCCTGCCCTGTTTGTGGACCTCATGGAAACATCTGGCTGGCCATGGCTGGAAAAAGCTGATGACTGGGACTCATGATCTCTGATCCTGCTGTTTGTTCTTCTTGGAAAGCTAGAATCTAAAGCTAATCAGATGAAGTCCCAGGACATTATCCTGCAAAGATGATTGGCTTTGTCCCAGAATATCACGCCACACTGATGATTTGCATTGGGTTGTGCTGCAGACCTCAGAAGTAGTACTACAATCACCAGAATCCCCCTGCCAGCCACTGTGCTAGTGGAGGGGGGAGTCATCTGGGAGTTGCTGTCTTTAAAAGGATCTTTTCCAAGTTCTAGATTGTTGCTTTTAAGGGCTAGTTCTACTCCATATGAGCTTTCAGGGTGAAAACTCCCAGCCTGTCCCTGCCCAGTGTAAAATATCAAACAATGGAACCCAAACCGCCTTTGTTGGTGCCACATAGCTGGTACTTACTCCCAAGTATTCCGTGGTCAAGAGTTTCTCACCCGACAGCTCCCCTGGCTGAGGCTGCAACACTTCATCTTTATCCAGGTCAGCTTCCATGCTATTATGGTCCTCCTGTCATGAGAGAAGAGAAAAAAAGAATCAGCATCCTCAAGCCAAACCAATTCTCTGATCAAGGGAGTGGTAAGCAAGCCAAGACAATGGGAGACAACTGAAATATAGCAAAAACTTCCCAGTTCTTTTTGATACCTTCACCTGGGAAAGACGCTTTAACAATGAGAGACACCACATTTCATCTCCTTTTGGCATTCTTCGATTGAGGATACCTGTCACTCACAATGTAATTTTAATACCTGAATTGTTAATAGCGCTAAATATCTGAACTAAATTAGATCTCACTAGTGGACCTAACATCTGAAACAGTGGTTCTTAACCTGTGGTCCATAAACCCCCAGGGGGCTGCAATATCATCACAGGGGATCCATGCATGCTTGAAGGCTGCTCGGCCCACTTCATCCTTGCAGTGGAGTGGCCACGTGACAGGAGCCAAGGAAAAGGCTGGCTGGCTTGGCCTGCACATTGCTGTTCAAGTTGCTCCAGCCACAAACTTGCAGGAAAAATGTCTTCTCTCCCCATCCAGTGCCTCTGAGGGAAGTTTAATAGATGGTGTAATTGTATTATTATTGTTGTTTTAAATCTTGAGTTACGTTTTGGGGGTCTGTGGCAACAAAAGATTTTTAAAGGGGGTCCCTGGTAAAGAAAAGGTTAAGACCACTAATCTGAACCATTTCCTTTGACAAAGATGAAAAAATGTGTTGGAAAACCTTATTAAATTTAAGTTGCACTTCACTGGATTTGCCTGTTGCATTTTTTCCTGTGTTCTTTCTTTCATAAGGAAATGAATCCTATTTCTACCCCATTTAGTATGATGTGTAATTTTAAAAAATGGACAATTGTAATTACTAGAGGGAAATACTAAATGTCTTTTCTCTAGGTTAGGTGCTAAGACTCAGCCCCATTGGTTTGCAACATACCAACTGCCCCTAAAACAGAGGCTATGGGGAGGGTGTATGAAGGGGAGAAATGTTTCTGCTTGAGATCAGCCTCTACATCTACGCCGCAAGAATTTGGCAGTAGCCCAGCACCAAAGACATCACTCTGTGGCCACCTTGAGTTCTCAAACATAATCTTGGAAGAATGTGGTCATCCAAACAACCTTCTCAAGAGGAAACACATTGATCAGACACCCACACATATGACTGGAGTCCTGGTCAAGGAACACTTCACACCACATGTCCAATTCTGATCTCATTTCAGGTAAAAGCTGCATTTTCCCACTGTAGTCTACTGATGTTACCTGTAAAATGCCAAGGACTGGTCTAACTAGGGCAGTGATCCATTTTGAAAAATCTGTTAACTGGGTGCCACCCCCCCAAAATCCTTTTCCCTTGTTGCACAGCATACTCTCATCGAGGAGGATACTAAAAGAGAAGCTTCAATGTAAGACCTGAAGAGCCAGCTGGTCTGTGTGTATGCATGCATACTCGCTAAATAGATAAATAAATAAACTCCACCTTTCTCCCAGGGATGGGATATATAATGCCTTTCTTGTTCAGTCACTGCTTTTTTAACCGATTACTCTGATCAGCCAGTTAAATATTCCAGCCCTAGTTCTAACATTTCCGGTTCTGGAGCTTTAACTTGTGGATATTATCTAAGCAATTTTGTTTTATTGACTGTACCTCCCTATGCCATGCACTTTTCAGCAAAGTGAGCAAAACCATACTGATGTACAGCTATAAAGATAAGGCTAATGCATAGCTTGAGGTGGGCATCTCCCGAATGGCATTCTGTCCCATCAATAATTAACCAAGATGAGACATGATCCTTCAGGAATGGTCATGCTCTTCAATGGTGTGCGTACAAGAACACTGTCCCAATGGCTTGTACGACCTGGAGCAGAGCTCTCCTATCTCCTTCTCTGCTGACTTGAATGGTTCCAAACACCTGCCACTATCCCAATTTGAATCCAGACTTCCCGGATCTTGGCCCAACTGTCTGATCACTTTAGGATACTGCTATCCAATATTCACCAAGACCATCACGCTGCTCCAATAACCTGCCCAAGAGGGTCTGAGCCAACTCAAAATAGGCTGGCTAGCTGGCATGGACAACCTCCAGTGAATAACCAAGGTAGCTCAATGGACTCCATGAAAGCAGTGATGGCGCTTTCTACACAGATTGCCCAACGCCATCTAAGATGAAGTGATGAAAGGAAAGAGGCAATCCCTAAAGGTAAATATTTTAACAACATTTCCAGGACGCACAAGGCCAGAAAAGATCAGCTCTGAACATTAGCATCACTGTTAATCAGGTTTAATCTCTTGCATAATAAGGAGCGTTTGAAACTATCCTTCACACCGCGAGGGCAAAACTCCACCTCGGCTTTCAAAGGGACTGTTGAGAACAGGAAAAGCAGACCCAGACAAGGGAAGGCAGCCAAAAAAATTCTCATTGACTCCAACTGAAGTTCATTGCGGCTCTGACAAAACGTTCTTTCAAAATAGTGAAGTGGCATTAGCCCAAGATATTACCATCAGAGTTTGTAAGTTATTTATATATTTAAAGCACTGACCAAACATTTCCCACACACTACATTCATCCTCTGACATCAAACATTATTAGATCTCTACGAGCCATCCTCTTTGGTAGAGGGCAGAGCGAAGAAGTAAACTTATAAAGTATAATACTAGGGACAGATAGACAGACCAAGATCTCAGTGGAGATGGCGTGATAGAGACTTGACACTTCAAAAGAGCAAGTTAAGTAAAAACAACAGTCCCCTGTCTCCAGGAGCTTACAATCTAAAGTGTTAAAAGGTGAAAAAGAAAAGAAAGAAGGAGATTATCACACTACATTGTTACAGTCCTATTATTCCACTTTAACTGCTCTGGCTGCCTCCTGTGGAATCCTGGGATTTGTAGTTTAGGGAGGGGCATTTAGAATTCTCAGCTAGAGAGCTCTTAGGTGTCACTAAACTACAAACCCCAGAATTCCACAGGAGGCAGCCATAGCAGTGAAAGTGGAATAATAGCGCTATAATACTGAAGTGTGATAAAGTCCGTTATAGAAAGAAAGGAAAGAAAGGAAGAGAAAAGAGCAACAAAAATGACATTATTATATACCATTATTTATTTATTTATTTATTCACTTATGTCCTGCCTTTTTCCCAAAACTGGAGCTCAAGGTGGCTTACAAAAATTTACATAAACAAATACAATTAAAAACACTCACAAGTACATAAGTAAAAAGATACAAAGACTTATTGTTAAAATTCAACCAAACTATCCATATAATGAAAATCCTTTAAAATAAATATAAAGGGGAAAAAAGCCAAAGATTCACCCATATCAGACTGCTGTATATACTACTCTATGGTGAACTCGCCACGGGTCAGTGTAAGAGGGGCGCTCCAAAAAAGCGATACAAAGACTCCTTGAAACAACATCTCAGGCTCGGCCAAATTGATCACCAACAGTGGTCCGCCCTGGCCTCACATTGGGAGGCATGGAGACGCACTATCCACAATGCTGCAGCCTTATTTGAGAATTCATGCCGAACAAGTCTTGAAGAGAAAGGACAACGCAGAAAGAACCACAACCCAGAAACATCACCCAAGGAGACCTTCTGCTGTGCTTTCTGCAACCAGACTTGTTTATCTCGGATTGGCCTTTTTAGTCATCAGCGTGCTTGCAGAAGGCGCGGGATGAGTCCTTCCTGAATCTTCGTTTGCGAAGAAAAGCCAGAGAGATCTTCAAAATTGTGGTTTAGGAATTCAGGAGCAAGACACAAGCTTCCCTTTCACTCTCTTTGCTCACTTGGCTTCTCTTTCAGTTTCTTGCTAAGCGCTGACTATGGGCCAGTATCCAATGATGTCATATGCTTACAAAGTTACTTCTACAAGAGAGAGCAGGTAAGATACAAACGCCCTTCTCTCCAGCATTCCCCTACTCCAGAGAACCTGTATTCATTACCAGAGCAGGTTTAGGGGTGGAAAACCCTGACGCTACCACTAGTGTAACATTGGATTTAGGCGGCAAATAAGACAACCTTATTGGCATACTCTGGGTTACTGTTTGCTCCAAACCTGAATTAGAAACTATAGCATAATTCTGGATTCAAATCCTACCACACACACTGGGTTCTGATAGTGATTTGCCATGAACCAAGCATGAACCAAAATTTGCAGATTCAAATGGCAGAGGTTAGTGCTCAAAATGAAGCATAATGGGAAGTTGTTTGACAGACAGAGTACAGAAATGCCTGAGAGGGACCGTTAGGGTAGGCGGAGCTACTGCCAAAAAGCGTTATATAACTATTCTAGAAGGTTCTGAGGTGCACTGCACAGGCGTAGGAATAACCCAATTGTGTGATTCACAGAGACCACGAAGAAGAACCCAGTTTGTTCACCAGTTTTGGGTTTGTGCTACATTAAGCCAGTGTCAGAGGAAGCCAGGACTAAAACCAGGGAGTTTCAGACCTGTACCGTTCTGCCCCATATTACGAGCCACTAGGAATTAAAAGGAAGAAGGCCCCCTGAACTATGATCATATAATAGAGTTGGAAGGGACCACAAGGGCCATCTAGTCCAACCCCCTGCCCTGCAGGAATACACAATCAAAACATTCCTGACAGATGGCCATCCACCCTCTGTTTAAAGACGTCCAAAGATGAAGAGGACTTCTGAGGCAGTCTATTCAACTGAACAGCTCTTAAAGTAAAAAAAGTTCTTCCTAATGTTTAGGTGGAATCTCTTTTCTTGTAATTTGAATCTATTGATTTGTGTTTTGGTTTTTGAAGCAGCAGAAAACAAGCTTGCTGCATCGTCTACACAACACCCCTTCAGATATTTAGAGATGGCTCTCGTGTCACCCTTCAGTCGTCTCTTCTCCAGGCTAAACGTACCCAGCTCTCTGAATCATAGACAAGGTTTAGTTTCCAGACTTTTGATAATCTTGGTCACTCTTCTGGACATATTCTAGCTTGGTGATATCCTTCTTGAACTCTGTTGCCCAGAACTAGACAAACTACTCCAGTTGAGGTCTGACCAAGGCAAAACAGAGTGGCACTACTACTTCCCTTGATCAGGACACTCTAACCTTGTTGATGCAGTCCAGAATTGCATTGGCTTTTTGGCTACTGCATCAAACTATTAACTCATAGTTAGCGTCCTCTCAATCCTTTTTACATGTACTGCTGTCAAGCCAGGTGTTACCCTTCCTATATTCGTGCATTGAATTTTCCTTTCTAGACGTAGCACCTTACATTTATCACTGTTGAAATTCATGGGGGCCAAAATTACTTTCCCTGAGACAACTCTTTGGTTTCCTTTAACTTGCTCGGGCTACAGAGACTTCCAGAACAGGTTTGGCCCATGCCAATTAGCAGATGCGCCTGCAGTTTGGGGTTTCTGTTTCCAGCTCTGAAAAAAATCCTTGGCTGTCATAATTGCAAGATTAGAAAAGCTTCCATTTGGCAATGACTGGGAAGGAAGAAAATGGTACCTGGAGCTTAGAAAAATGGGTTAAACAGACAACTCATCTGGAGTAGCAAAAGGTATATTTTGGGGAATTGTTTTTATTTTTGGTTTGAAGTTAACTTGCAGAAGGCATCCAAACAAGGCTGTGAATCATGTAGTTCACAGATTAAATTGTATGTGCCCATTGGCTGTCCCATACCAAGGACTGGGTGTCCACTTGGACATACAACTATTACTTTGGAAATGCCTTAAAGTTTGCCCTAAAAGTTGAAAGGTAGAAGCTCACACCTTCTGTGACTAATATGTATGTCATTCTGAGAGCCACTGGCACAGAGCAGTAGTGGAGGCACATGACTCCAGGATGCTTCTAAACTTCCTCCAGCAGGCTAATGTCATGTTATTGCACAATGTAGCTCACAAAATGCAAAGTAATTCCTTCCTGCATTCCCAAGAAGCAATGTTCTCAACCTTTGAGGTGCGTCAACATATTATTTGCTTTTTTAAAAAAGAGAGAGAACCGGTGGAAAAAAGCAGTATCTACAAAGAACCTGCCAAACAGACTGTCATTTAGAAGTATATGCCCTCTAAACCAATTCTGTAATTGAAGGATTACACCTGCACAATCAGAAGAATAATATCTCTAGAGGAAATTTTACAGCTAAAATACTGGCAAAGTCCCCACTGGAAACACCTTTCACTTTGGCCTGAACACTGAGGGCCCCTCTGTAACAAAATCAAGTAGGGCATGCCAGTGACAGCCAGCCCCTGCTCTTGCTCCCTTGCATCTAGTATTCAGGGATATACTGCTTTAGAACAGAGAGGCTCTATTTAGCTATTAAGGTTACTAGCTCACTAACCCACCATTTGCACTCCCAACCCAACCAAATTCTGCTCATAGAATCCCAAAGTTGGAAGGGGCCTCATGGGCTATGGAGTCCAACGCCCTTCTCAATGCAGAATTTCCAGCTAAAGCATCCCCAACAGGTGGGTGTCCAGCCCCTTTTTGAAGATATCCAGAGAAGGAGACCCTACCACCTCTCTAGACAATTGGTTCCATTGCCCAAGTGCTCTCGCTGTCAAGAAGTTCCTTCTAATGTTCAATTGAACTATATTATCTTGTAACTTCAAACCATTAGATCTTCTCCTGCTCTCTGGGGCAGCAGAGAACAGGCCTGCCCCCTCCTCTCTATGGCAGCCCCTCTTATCTGCTCACTTTTCTTCCACTGCATGATTTCCATGGCCACCCAAGAATGGCTTCAACTGCATGCATGGCCCCATCACTGCACACCTTCAAATGAGCCCCCAATACCCTTTTCCTTACTATTGCCTTCCCTGAAATAAAGATTTCATCAGACTGCTATATATATGGTATATTTTTAGCTGTAACTGTTTATGAGATGCTATTATTTTCAGTGGGCTGTATCATGCTTGTTTCTGGAGTATTACTGACTGTTCCATGAGCCGAGAGACACCGTATGTGTACTAGACCCTTGCCCTTCCTGGCTCATTGAACAGGCCAGAGGGGAACAGCCTGAGTGGGTGAAAGGGGTAGTCAATACCTCCTTACACCAAGGAAGAGTTCCAACTTGCCTAAAAGAAGTAGTTGTTAGGCCTCTGTTGAAAATGTCGTCCCCAAATCCCTCTATAATGGGTTTCTCAAAAACGCATCAAGCCAGACTAATCTTATCTTTTTTTTTTAGAGTTACAAGCTTGGTAGATGAAGGGTATGCTGTGGATGTAGCATATCTTGATTTCAGTAAGGCCTCTGACAAGGTCCCCCATGATATTCTTGCAAACAAACTAGTAAAATGTGGGCTATTCAATGCTTCTCTGACATGGATTTGTAATTAGTTGACCGACCGAACCCAAAGGGTAGTCACCAATGGCTCCTCTTCATGCTGGAGAGAAGTAATTAGTGGGGCGCCACAGGGTTCTATCCTGGGCCCAGTGCTATTCAACATCTTTATAAATGACTTGGATGAGGGAATAGAGGACATGCTTATCACGTTTGCAGATGACACCAAGTTAGGAGGGGTAGGGAATACCCCCGAGAACAGGATCAAAATTCAAAACAACCGTAACAGATTGGACAGCTGGGCCAAAACTAACCAAATGAATTTCAAAAGGGAGAAATGTAAGGTACTATATTTAGCCAGGAAAAACTGAAATGCAAATATACAGGATGGGTGACACCTGGCTTGATAACAGCACATGTGAAAGGGATCTAGGAGGCTGAATAGACCACAAGCTGAACATGAGTTAGCAGTGTGATGTGGTAGCTAAAAAGCCAATGCAATTCTAGGCTGCATCAATAGGAGTATCAAGGGAATAACAGTACCATTCTATTCTGCTTTGGTCAGACCTCACCTAGAATACTGTGTCCAGTTCTGGGCACCACAATTCAAGAAGGATATTGAGAAGCTGGAATGTGTCCAGAGAAGGGAAACCAAAATGGGAAAGGTCTGGAAAACATGCCCTTTGAAGAGCAGCTTAGGAAGCTGGGTATGTTTAGCCTGGAGAAGAGAAGGTTAAAAGGTGACATGTTTAAATATTTAAAAGGATGCAGTATTGAGGAAGGGACATGCTTGTTTTCTGCTGCTCCAGAGACTAGGACATGGAGCAATGGATTCCAACTCCAGGAAAAGAGATTCCACTTAAACATTAGGAAGATGGTAAGAGCTGTTCAACAGTGGAATACATTGCCTGGGAGTGTGGTGGAGTCTCCTTCTTTGGAGGTTTTTAAAAAGAGGCTGGATGGCTTTCTGTCAGGAGTGGTTTGATTGTGTGTTCCTGCATGGCAGGGGGTTGGACTGGATGGCCCTGGTGGTCTCTTCCAATTCTATGGTTCTAATTATTAGCCAATGCATCACACATTCTCAGCCAAGGTATTGGAATGTGTGGTGGCCTCCCACCTTCAGGGATTTATAGCTGAAATGGATTAACTAGATCCATTTCAATCTGGTTTCAGGCTTGGTTATGGAACAGAGATAGTTTTGTTCACCTTGGTGGACCCATGTGAGGAACTGGACAGTGGTAGTGTGTCCCTGTTGGTTCTGCTGAACCCCTGAGCAGCTTTTGATACTGTCAACCATGGTATCCTTTTGGGCTGGCTTGCTGAGACAGGACTTGGAGGCATTGTTTTACAGTGGCTCCAATCCTTGTTGGAGGGGCAAACCCAGAAGGTGGTGCTAGGGGATCCTTGTTTGACTCCTTGGCCATTGGCCTGTGTGGTCCCTCAGTAGTCTATTTTGTCACAGATGCTATTTAATATATACATTAAACTACTGGGAGATGTCATTCAGAGTTTTGGGGTGCTATAATAACTTTATTTTTGTAACTTTATTTTTTGTACCCCGCCTTTTGCCTCTTAGGCAATCAAGGCGGCTCACAACAATTGGATATAAAAACAAATCCATAACAACAGTAATAACTTAAAAACAATTTACCCCACTTAAAATTACATATAATAGTGCATATATTTAAAATAACTGGCAGATTCACCAGTGACATAAAATAACTACCCTAAAACTTCAAAACTATAGAATCAAAACATAAAAACATAAACATAAAAACAGAAAAAGAGGGGAAAGCATCCATTAAAATGGTCTGTTCTATTCAGGGAAGGCCTGCCGGAAGCAATATACCATCAATATGTGAATGACATCCAACTCTACTACTCCTTACCTCCAAGGAGGTTGTCTTGGTCCTTGGTCTGTCCTCAGTAATGGACTGGATAATGGCAAACAAATCAAAACTTAATCCAGACATGGCAGAGGCACTCCTGATCAGTCAAAAGGCAGATCAGGTAACAGGGATGCAGCCTGCGTTAGATAGGGTTACGCTCCCCCTGAATACACAAGTTTACCATTTGGGAGTACTCCTGGGCTCAGCTTTGAACCTAGAGGCCCATCCTTCTACGGTGGCCAGGAGTACTTTTGCACGTTTAAACCTTGTGTGCCAAATGCACCTATTCCTTGAGATGCTGGAACTGGCCACGGTTGTACATGCCTTAGTTACAGCCCATCTGGATTACTGTAACATATCCAAGTGGGTCTACCTTTGAAGTGTTTGGGAACTTCAGCTAGTTCAAACAGCTGCAGCCAGAGTGTTAACTGGGACAAGATACTGGGACAGGATACAGGGACCATACTACTCCTTTGTTAAAAAAGCTCTACTGGCTGCTCGTTTGTTTCCAGGTACAATTCAAAGTGATTGTTATGACCTATAAAGCCCTATATGGCTCAAGTACCAGCTACCTGGCAGACTGTATAAACCTGCCTGGGTCCTGAGATCCTCAGGAAAAGCTCTCCTCTCAGTCCCACCCCCATCACAAGCATGGTTGGTGGGGATGAAGAGAGGGGCTTCTTTGTGGCCGCCTGTAGACTCTGGAACTCTCTCTTCCCACAAGGGCCTCCACCCTGCTGTTCTTCAGTAGCCAGGCAAAGACCTTTTCATTCCAGCAGGCTTTTAAAACAGAACATTTTTTAAAAATGTGCTGAGGGTGCTGTATTGTTTTCAGACTGAGCTGCTTTAATTACTTTTGATCCTTTAATGATATTTTGTCTTTCTAAGTGTAGTTTTAAATCATTTTAATATTGTCAATAGTTTAATCTTATTTTAATGTTCAGTGTTTTGTATGCTTTCAGCTGTATCGTTTTTAAAATCTTCAACTCCCTTGAGTCCCAATTTTGGAAGAAAGACAGGATAAAAATAAACGTAACAACAACAACACAAATTATTAATCTTGGCCATATGCTTCATCGTCTACTTAGTTATACATGCGTAATTAAGTAATGTTCCCCTGGCCCAACCCCCCACCCAACCTACTTTACCAGGCATCAGCCACATCGAGTGAAGGAAGTCTGTTCTGCTTATGGTCAGCTTCTGGGTGGATGATGTTTCCACCCTGCACTCCCCAGGGAGTGAGGCTGTGATGAGGAATTGCAACAGGGGTCCTGCTTCTGATTGCAGCCTTGCTGGTTAGCGGAAGAGGGGTGGAAACATCAACCATCTGCGCCCCAATCACCAAGGGGACTACCTCCTTCACCCGATACAGCAGATGCCTGGTAAAGTAGGTTTGCAAGGATATTTACAATTGTGGCAATAGTGTCACAATTGTGATGCTGTAGGAATAGTGAATGAGGAGGAGTTACAGATGTGTAACTGTTACATTACATATCCATAACTTCAGTACAAAATGCCAACCCTTGTTGCTATAGCGACTTACAATTTTGAAAACTATTACTGTAACATTTTATAAAAATATATATTATATAAAGTGGGGTGAAATATTTTAATGAATGAATTAATGAATGAATTACCTTGGGAGAGTTTCCCCCTACAAAGCAACCAAACAAATATTCTAAATACACACAGACATAAACAAATGCGGGGTGTGTGTGTGTCCTGCTTGATAGCCCCTCCCCAGCATCTCATGGCTACTTCTGTCCATACATAAAATAAAGCAACCAGAGGTGAGCCTGGAGTGTTTATCAAGACTCACTTTGAATCTAACCTAATCAAGGCTCTCAATCAATCACTTTATATTTTTCCTCTTCCCCAAGACTGGGACTCTCTACTATATCATTCTCTATCTTGACTCAATTTATTTCATGGCCAATGGCCATGCCAGCTAGCAGATTCTGAGGGTTGTAGTCAAAACAAGTAACTTTCCAAGTCTCTGCCTGTGATGGGGTTGGGCTAAAGAAATACTGCTTAATCTTTAAAATAATATTGTTTTTCTAGCATGGCTGGCTAGATGCACCATTCTCAGTATGAGAAAATGCACACATATATCTTAGCAGCCTGGTGTGATAAAGTCCTAGGACACCTTCCTCCATGCTCTCCTTCTACCAGTAAAAACATTTGCTCATTCCATCAGGTTTTTAGAAATGGACTGTGATGGGCCTTTAATGGTGTGCTGTGCTGTTTTGTAAACTTTTCAATATGGTCTTTTAATGAATTTTAATGTTTTTTTGCAGATTATTTTAACTGTTTTTAAAATAACTTTTATATTTATACTTTTCACTGATGTCTTTGTACAGTTTTTAATCTATACTATTTGTAATAACTTGAATGTCACCTTGAGTCTCATTACTGGGAAAAAGATGGGATATAATAAAATAAACAATCTATTTGGACTTTCCTGTGGCTAGCTTTCAAAACTCACTTCGTCATTATCTTCCTTCTCCTCATCATCAGACTCAGCACTGTCATCCAGTGGCTCATCTAAAAAAAAAGAAAAAAAGACAAAAATAAGAGAAACTAAGTAGGGTAGTTTCCTTCCAATTAATTACATTTAATCCATGCTTTCCCACGCACTTGAAGCACAATTTCTAACGCTGTGTTAACGCTTACTGACATTCTTACTCTCTATGGGCATGATCTTGAGTGGACATTTTTCTAATTGAGCCCCAATGTATTTGGCCCCATGATTTCCATCACTTCTGCAAAAGGCAAGTTGCCATGGGTGGTCACTTGGGGCACAGCAGCGTTCAGCCCACAGCGGAGTGGCTGTTTAGCTATTTCGCTTGTAGCCAGACTGCAGTATTCAAATATACTCGTCTAACTTTTCCAAAATTGGGATAGCAGAAATGTGCTCAATAAGAAGGGAACTACAAACCAATAATGTGACAACAAACATAATTGCCTCAAGATGGCTGAAAGCCTACAGAGATGGAATCCACAAGCTTTAAGGCTGCAAGCCTATAAGTGCTTACCTGGAACTACGTTCAATTGAATTAAGTGGGATGATTAAACAAAGGATTATACAGCAAAACTGCAGTCTTTGGAGGTAAGTGTCATTGAACTGAATGGGATTTTATCAAAAAATAAACACAATTAGGGCTGTCCAGACTTATTATATCTAGCAGGAAGTTCAACTGAAATCAATGGGACTTCTTTATAAGTAAACATGGTCAGAATGTAATTGTAAAAGGACTCCATGAATTGGCCCTGAAAGACGGATACTCCCCAGTTTGAAACCACCACTTCTTATCCTTTACTTCAGATCAGCACAAGCATTCTAAGTGTTTTCTTTTAAACATTTGCAGTCCAGGTAATAACTGTGTGTCCCTCTGACCTGATTTAAGTTGCTTGATAATAAACTCAATCTGCTGGATCATATCAGCGTTTCCTTCCTCAATGTAGCAGTGCAGAATGTCTTCCATTTCCTGGATGGGTTAGAAGACAAAGATGCATCAGTGATCAGTAGTTCATATGGGTGACTCCAGTACAGGGTCACTTCACTGGTGACACACAGTTTGTGTGGCTGCAGAAAGGAGTGCTGCAGTGAAACAGCTGCACCCAGCTGCAGACATGCCCTTCCCTCCACCAGCAGGTACAGTGGCCAGCTAAGCAGAAAAGAAGCCTTCTGCACCATCCACAGAAGACCTAGGGCTTGTCTATACAAGGGGGGGCAGAAATACGAACACGTCCAAAAAAGCAGGCATTTGCAAAGATGTGATTTGTCTTCATGGCCAAAAGAGCCCCCCTAAACTCCGCATGATCCCTAGCCCAGGACGGCGGCCACGAGTGATTTAGTCATGATTTTAAATCTGCTGTTGCCAAATTTTTTTTTAAAAAAAAAGGTTTCCCGTGGTGCGCACAAGCAATAGTTTGTATTTACAAAAAAATGAAAGAAAGAAAAAGAGGATAAGATCACCGTTTGATCAACCTACTGGACCCTCGTTTAGCTGAAAATCCAACATGGCAGCCACAGGCGCTTTCCCTGTTTGCTAGCCCCACCGCCATGCTCGTCCAGCCAATTAGATTATGCTGCCTCTTCATATCTCTGTACATGTGAGTGTTCAAACGACTGCAAATTCACATGTCGTACAGAGCTTTCTTAAAAATCCGGATGAAGCCCCAGACGCAACACACATGGATTTTGTGGTGGATTTGGCTGCCCTCCCTTCCGAATGATGCATATTTATGCACATGTCCGTATGAACTGATCTCCATATGTTCACATCCCGTTTGTATTATTTTGACCGTATAGACACGACCATATTTTGGGGGCCTAAACCAAACAAAGAATGATTTAAGGTTGCCACTCTGGTGACATCAACACACACAGACATTGACTTGAAGCACTAATAGAACAGGGGAGACATTGTGATTCACTGGACAGGGCCATCAACAAGTATCCCCAGCCTGACTCTTTGTCTCCGTTGCCCATCTAGACAATGGAAATAGATGGGCTGTTGATCAAGATATTGATAATGGGATTGATAATGGGATATTTTCCCTCCTCTGATCCTTCAAGATACTTTGAAAGAGAATCATAATTTAATACAACCAAAACTATGAAGTGATAGAGAGGCCAGAACAGTCCTGGTGGGGGGATGCATACAGTACAATCCCTGTATCCATGGGGCATTTGCTCTGGGACTTACTCTGGATACCAGAAACTGTAGATAATAGTGAACCCTATTAAAAATAAATGACTTCCGGCCCAAGCATACCACAGAGTCTCACTGGAGGACCAGAAGATGTGTACAGAGACTTCTTTTTTTTTATGCAGGTAAGTGAATCCATGGATCCAGTCCTGCAGATACAGGATTCGTACTGTATTGGATCGGATTTTGTGGTGCTATGTGCCTTCAAGTCAATTTATAGAAACTCTATCACAGTTTTCTTGACAAGATTTATTCAGAGGAGGTTTACCATTACCACCCTCCTCTAAGGGTGAGAGAGTGGGACTTGCCCAAGGCCACTCTGGTTTTCCATGGGACAGTAGGGACTTGAAACCCAGTCTTAGAATCATAGAATCATAGAATTGCAGAGTTGGAAGAGACCACGAGGGCCATCCAGTCCAACCCCCTGCCATGCAGGAAATCACAATCAAAGCATCCCCGACAGATGGCCATCCAGCCTCTGTTTAAAGACCTCCAAGGAAGGAGACCCCCCGAACAGCTCTTACTGTCAGAAATTTCCTCCTAATGTTGAGGTGGAATCTCTGTTCCTGGAGCTTGCATCCATTGCTCCGTGTTCCAGTCTCTGGAGCAGCAGAAAACAAGCTTGCTCCATCCTCAGCGTGACACCCCTTCAAATACTTAAACAGGGCTATCATATCGCCTCTTAACCATCTTTTTTCCAGGCTAAACATACCCAGCTCCCTAAGTCTCTCCTCATAAGGCATCGTTTCCAGACCTTTCACCATTTTAGTTGCCCTTCTCTGGACATGCTCCAATTTTTTGAATTGTGGTGCCCAGAACTGGACACAGTATTCTAGGTGAGGTCTGACCAAGGCAGAATAGAGTGGCACTATGACTTCCCTTGATCTAGACACTATACTTCTATTGATACAGCCCAAAATCGCATTGGCCTTTTTAGCTGCCACACCACACTGTTGGCTCATGTTCAACTTGTGGTCTACTAGGACTCCTAGATCCCTTTTGCATGTAGTCTCATTGAGCCAGGTCTCCCCCATCCTATATCAATGCATTTCAATTTTTTGCCCTGAGTGCAATACCTTACACTTCTCCGTATTGAATTTCATTTTGTCAGTTTTGGCCCAGCTCTCCAGTCTATCCAGGTCATTTTGAATTTTGATCCTGTCCTCTAGGGTATTAGCTACTCCTCCTAATTTGGTGTCATCTGCAAATTTGATAAGTATGCCCCTGATTCCCTCATCCAAGTCATTGATAAAGATGTTGAATAGCCCTGGGCCCAGGACAGAACCCTGTGGCACCCCACTGGTCACATCTTTCCAAGACGAAAAGCAGCCACTGCTGAGCACCCTTTGGGTTCGGCCGGTCAACCAATTACAAATCCATTGAACAGTTAACTTGTCTAGCCCATATTTTACAAGCTTGTTTGTAAGAATGTCATGGAAAACCTTGTCAAAGGCCTTACTGAAATCAAGGTATGCGATATCCACAGCGTTCCCTTCATCTACCAAGCTGGTCATTTTATCAAAAAAAGAGATCAGATTAGTCTGGCATGACTTGTTTCTCTGAAACCCATGTTGACTTTTTGTGATTATGGCATTGCCTTCTAAATGTTCACAGACTCTCTGTTTAATGATCTGCTCTAGAATCTTCCCTGGTATTGATGTCAGACTAACTGGACGAAAATTGTTGGGATCCTCTTTTTTCCCCTTTTTGAAGATGGGAACAATGTTTGTCCTCCTCCAGTCTGCTGGGACTTCTCCTGTTCTCCAGGAGTTCTCAAAGATTATTGCCAATGGCTCTGAGATGACATTTGCCAGCTCTTTTAATACCCTTGGATGTAGTTCATCTGGTCCTGGAGATTTAAATTCATTTAGATTAAGAAGGTATTCCTGTACTACCTCTTTGGTTATTCTGTGCTGGATTTCCCCTATTGTGTCCTCTGTTCCTTTATCCTCAGGTTGGTCCCCCTTTTCCTTTCCTGAAAACACTGAGGCAAAGAAGGTGTTGAGTAATTCTGCCTTTTCTCTGTCCCCTGTTAGCATTTTGCCATCTTCTCCATGTAGTGGCCCTACCATTTCCTTCTTCCTCCTTTTGCTGCGGACATACCCAAAAAACCCCTTTTTATTGTTCTTAACCTCTCTAGCAAGCCTGAGCTCATTCTGCACTTTAGCTTTTCTGACTTTACTCCTACACGTGTTCGCTATCTGTTTGAATTCTCCTTTGGTAATTTCCCCCTTTTTCCATTTCCTATACATGTTCCATTTAAAACTTAGCTCCGTTGAAATTTCTTTAGTCATCCATCCTGGTTTCTTGAGACACCTCCCATTTTTCTTCCTCAATGGTACTGTTTGAAATTGTGCATTCAGTATCTCCCTTTTGAGAAAGTTCCATCCGTCTTGAGGTCTCTTCTCTTTTAGTATTCCTGACCATGGGATCACCCCCAGTGTTTCCCTGAGTTTATTGAAATCAGCTCTCCTAAAGTCAAGAATGTGTGTCTGACTATGCCTGGCTTCTCCTTTCCATTGTATAACAAACTCCAGGAGAACATGATCACTCTCACCTAAGGATCCCACCACTTGCACCCCATTAACCAGGTCATCCCTGTTGGTTAGGATCAGATCTAAAATAGCTGACCCCCTTGTTGCCTCTTCCACCTTTTGGACCATAAAATTGTCTTCCAGGCAAGTAAGGAATTTGCTAGACCTTGAAGTTTTGGTTGAGTTAGATTGCCAGCAAATATCAGGATAGTTGAAGTCGCCCATCACTACTACATCTCTCCTTTCTGCGTGTGTGGTCATCTGTTCTCGAAAGGCATCATCCAGTTCCTCCGTCTGACTTGGGGGTCTGTAGTAGAGTCCCACAATAACATCCCTGTTGTTTCCCTCCCTTTTAATTTTTATCCAGATGCTCTCCACCTGGCTTCTAGTATTGATGTCATGGATTTCTTCACTGGTGTAAATATTCCTGACATATAATGCTATTCCTCCTCCTTTCCTGTTTGGCCTGTTTCTCTTATAAAGGTTATACCCCTCTAATCCTACATTCCAATCATGAGACTCATCCCACCAGGTTTCAGTAATGCCTATTATATCATATTTGTTTTGTAGTGCGAGGAGTTCAAGCTCATCTTGCTTATTTCCCATGCTCTATGCATTAGTGTAGAGACATCTAAGACCATGTGTTCCCTTTACTTGCTCCCTGTGCAAGTTTTTTTGCCTCCCACTGTTGGGTCCTTGCGCTGTTTGCCTTGTTCCCTCTATGCCAGTTTGACTATTTTCTCCAGCCCTTTTGCCTTCCAGAATACTGTCTCCCTCCCCCATAAGACTCAGTTTAAAGCCCTCCTGATCAAATTATTGAGACTGTAGGCAAAAATGTTTCTGCCAACTGTTGTCTTCTGGAGTCCTAATGCAGCACTGAAACCACAACTGTAACAGTGCCATGAACACGTATACACCTGGTCTTGCAGCATTTGGCAGCTGAAAGACAGCAGCTTTCCCATGATGCATTTCAATGGGACCTAGGATACTTGGGATAGTCTAAGAAAGTATAGGTAACAGGCAGAGACAATTTCCCAAGCCTCAAAGGAATCTGTCCAGGGTGAAAACCACAAAAGCAAGCTAGGTCTTCAGCTTCTAGCCAAGTCTGTGCTTCAATGGAGAGCAAAAAGGAAAGAGAGTGCCAACGTCACGCTCTATATGATTTCCTATTACACTATGGCTTCCCCTGCGGAACACTGATGGGGTGTTCAAATCTGTTTTGAATATTGATGCTGTGAACCATCTTCTGCTCAGCCTACACACACACACACACACACACACACACACCTGTATCTATCCATCTGCCTGTCTGTCTGTCCTTCCATCTCTGTGTGCAAACAAACTTCATAATATAGAAATGACTTAAATCTCCAATGTCCTGCTTCCTAGGAAACGGAATCCTATTTAAATGTTGAATCCAGGAAACTGCTCACTGCTAGGAAGTTATGACTAACTTACAAAAAACAGTGAAAGCTCTGTTAAACAAATAAAGTGGGGGAAGGGGGGGAACCTCAAAATGGGTGATGTGCTTTGTGATTTTTGGCATGTCCTGATACAGGTATTATAACATTACTTTTGTTTGGATTTCCCCCTTAAAGGATGAATACATATGCTTGGATTTTCTGACAATCAGCAGCTGCCCAGGGGTAATCAGATTCTCATCCTGCTCAATGAGATTATAAAAACTCCTCCTGAGGATTCTTCTCATCTAAGAAGAATTACAAGCCATTCCCAATGAGTTGATGATGAGTGGCAATTTCAAAACAAAACCATTCCACCCACCAATTCAAAAGCCCTGTGTCTTCAGAGATAGAATTTAGAATAGGCAAGAGAAGGGATGATAAGAATCCCAGGGATGAACACTAGCATCCATCTGCTTTGCACTTGAACAGATTTTGCGTAATGGCAAAAGAGAGGGAAAGCTGGCTCAAATCAGAAGTGATACCAGCTTTTGTTGGGCTGTTTAGTTGCCAGCCATTGTTATCTTCTCTCCAAAGACAGCAGCACTTCTGCAGAAGGCCATTCATCACCTCTCTGCATTCATCAGGAGCAGTTACCAGATAGCAGACAATCAACATCCTTTCTCCACTGCTCTGCAGTTCCATTAAGCACCAATTTATTACACAAAATCTACTCTAGCTCTAACTAGAACAGGTCAACAAATATGGGGAGGGGGAAGAAAAGGCCCACAGGTTAGAAATGCTCAATGTACATTCTAATCCCCAAGAAAAGGGACACCAAAGATTGCAATAACCACAGGACCATTGCATTAATTTCCCATGCAAGCAAAGTGATACTCAAAATTCTACAACAAAGAGCTTTGCCATATATGGAGCAAGAAATGCCAAATGTCCAAGCTGGGTTCGCGAAAGGCACTAGGGATCATGTTGAAAACATATATTGGATCATGAAGCGCACTAAATAATTTCAAAAGAAAACCAGCCTGTGCTTTATAGATTATAGCAAAGCCTTTGATTGTGTAGATTGTGTAGATGGGCCTCGCCTCCTCTTTCTCTTTCTCCTCTTTCTCCAGCCTGGCTGCCCCCGAAGCAGTACTGAGCGCCAGCTGTGGAGCAAGGGGACGAGAAACTCCGCGCCCCCAAGAGTCTCTCCTCTCTTGGCGCTCCTCTCCCGCCCTGCTTCCCACCGCCGCCGCCACCGCTTTGCTGCTCGCCTTTCCCTGCTGCTGCAGAGAAGAGGAGCTCCTTCCCTCCAGAATACCACAGAGAGGCCAGCTTGCCCCAGCGCCCGGAGGGAGGCGGCAAGCAGGCAGGCAGCTCCAGGCTCGCCTCACAAAGGGGGTCGTGGCCTCTGCTAGGCTTTGCTCGAAGCTCCAGCTCAGCGCCAGCACGCAGAGTGCCTGCCGCCAAGGCACAGGCAGCAGCGCCAGCACCCCCCCACAGACACACACCTGCTGCCATCCCCACCCACCACACAGGTGATCACAGGTTGGGCCGTGTGTGTGTGTGTGTGTGTGTGTGTGTGTGTGTTATCGCTGGCGAGTTGGGGGGCAGCTGGAGGAGCTCTGGTGGGAGCTGAGCGCCCTGGCCGAGCACCTGGAGGAGGAGCCAGCGGCACAACATAGTACAGGATATTCAGATTAAGGTAGGACCCCTGTATCCACTGTTTCATTATCCACCAATTCAATTATCCACAGGACACAAAACAGCATACCTACCATAGAGTCTTCTTAGAAAGTGTGTCCTCTCCAGCCATTTTCTAGGTCCTCCAAGGCAACTCGAGGGTATTTTAAACTGGAAGTCCCATCTTTTTAAATGCCATTCAGTATTATCCACGGTTTTTGGTATATGTGGGCCTCCCCAGAACCAATCCCTAGGGGATAAGGGGGTCCTACTTTATTACTAATAATGTTTTTGCAGGAGGAGGGTTACAAGGGGGGGGGGTACAATGATGAGGCCCCCTGCAGCTGCAGGTGCTGCAGGCCCCTTGAACCAGCCCTACCACCCTTGCCCAGTGGACTCCTCAGGGCTTCCCAACCCAGGGTCCCTGGAACCATAGGGTTATCCCAAAGAGGTGGCTAGGGATTGCTCAAGAGATGGTGGGGTTGGCCACATGGTGAAAATGCCCCTCACAGCAGGGACAGTTGAAGGGCCCTGCAGCACCTGCAGGGGCCCCGTCATTGTGGGGGCCCCAGTTGTAACCCTTCTCCTGCAAAAACATTATTAGCAATAATCTGAATATCCTGTACTGTGAATAGCTTAGGTTGAGTTAGGTTACATTGACCTGAAATAAACATACGGGCCCCCCAAAATAAAGTGTTGCAGGGGGCCCCAAAATTCCTTAAACCGGCCCTGCCAGGTGAGATGTAATCACTGCAGAAACCAAGTATCCAATGTCACGCTCCGTGAGTTGGATGAGGGTATGGAATCAGAGGAGGAGAAGGACATGCCAGGGAATGGCCCTGTGGGCCCTTGCACAATTTTATCTACACCTGTGCCAGCAGAGAACCCTGCCAGCAGAGAGTCCTGCCAATTCAGATGAGGACAAACAAGAAGAGATGGACTTACTTCCACCATCATACACCCAGCAGCAAGCTCAAAAGGAAGCTCAAAGGAAATCTCTGAGAATTTATGAGAAAAACCTGCTTGTCAAGAAGCACCTGACAAAGCCCTGATTGCTATATATATATGCTTGGGAAGCAATGGAGGATTTGTCAGAGATCAACTGATCTTCCTGGAGAAAGCTTCTTGCTGACTTTGTTGTCTTGATCCTTGCTACCTTGATTCGTGCTTAGACCTTGAACTGTTCCTGACTATTCTGCTGCCTGCTCCTATTGACCCACTGACCTGTTTTGCACCCATGCTGACTGACTGCTGTAAGTCCCTGACTTTTTTGGACTGTGTTACTGGACTAAATCTTTGCTTACTGTGTTTGCATTCCTGTGAGCTAATTAATAGTTGGCTACCCTCCCAGGGGCCGTTTACACGATGAAAATGGCCTGGGAAGAATTCGTGTCGATTCCTGGCAGTTTACACGTACATCGGGTCGGGTACGTGATTTTCGGAAGGGGGGCCACCTTTTATCCCTCAATCTGCGGGACTTCCAGTCCCGCAGGTTGTGCCGGTTTTTTAAAAAGTCACTGGAGGATTCGGAAAATCGGAAATGTAAACAGCGTGGGACAAAAAGTCTCGGTACTGGGATGACCGGAAATGGTGACTGGGGGTGGGCTTAGAGCTCAGGGACCAGAAAAGGAGGGGTCAGTCACCCGTTCAACAGATCCAGCCTCACCAGCCGAAAACAAAGGCATCCCTTCCAGCTGCACGAAGGTTGATGTGTGTGTGCGCGCGTGTGTGTACTCAATTACCTTTTTAAATGGATTTCTACACTGCACACCCTTCAGCTTTACCTTTTCCTCAACTGCATGTTACAGAGAGATCGTAGTAGCTTGGTCACCTCCCTGGCACATTAAAATATTCAAGCCTCTGAGCGAATTAGCACCCTTTAATTCCCCCTCTCTGTGTTTGTGTCTTTCAAAACGCCTGCGTATAGCCATTTCTGCAGCCAGCTGTAGGGGTTAATATTTTAAAAAGGCAAGAGGAAAACCAAGCGCTTGATTTTCAAAAGGAAAGCACTCTGCTTGTTTTCAAAGCACTCAGCTTGATTTCAAAAGGAAAGCCCTGCGACTGAGCGAAAGATCTATCAGGATCTTTCAAAATGCTTTCTGCCTCTTTTGAAAGGGTTAAAATGTTCACGAAGCAAGGGGGAATAACAAACCTCTGCCCCCCTCTCTCCACCCCCCCCAGCCAGCCAATAGCATCGCTCGTGGCGCGGAACTCTAAAGGAAGTGTGTCACCGAGGTTGTGAAAACACGAGTAATCGCATCTTTGATTGACAGCCAAAAAAAAAAAAAATTTAAAACCTAAACAAAACCGGAACTATGGACGTGTAAATATCAGTCATGGGACCACACGGGATATCCAGATCAGAGACATAAATCGTATAAACAGCGAGGGGCGGATTCGTGATCACTATGTCACGGTAGGCAACGCGACAATTTCTGTCGTGTAACTGGCACCCCAGACTTTGCCGTTTATACTTTGCCAGTACAGTCATCCGTCCACATTCGCGGGGATTAGGGACACAAGATTCCTGCAAATGTGAAAAAAACACGAATAAAAATAGGCCTCCCCACTCCTGCCTGCAACCCCCCCACACACCTTTCCAAAGTGGCGACGGGGCTTTTCAAGCCCTGTCACCACTTTGGGAAGCGCAGGGAGGTGGCTGAAATGCCTCCTGCCCGGATGCCACCTGCCCTGCGCTTCCCAAAGTGGCTGTGGGGCTCTCGAGCCTCATAGCCGCTTTGGGAAGGTCGGGGGCGGCGGCTGGTTGGGAGGGACGTTTGCCAGCCACCACCACCCCATGCTTCCCAAAGCACCTGTGGGGCTCTGAAGAGACCCATAGCCGTTTTGGGAAGGTCAGGGGGTGGCTGCTGATTGGGAGGGAGGTTTGTCAGCCCCCCCCCCGGGCTTCCCAAAGCGGCTGTGGGGCTCTGGAGAGCCCTGTAGCCACTTTAAGAAGGTTGGGGGGGGGTAGCGGGTGGGCGGGAGGTTTGCCAGACTCCCCACCACACTTTGGGAAGGTCAGGGAAGTGGCGGCCGGGAGGGAGGGAGGTTTGTCAGCCACCCCCACCACCCTGCGCTCCCCAAAGCAGCTGTGGAGCTCTTGAGCCCCAAAGCTGCTTCAGGAAGGGCAGAGAAGGTGGAGGGAGGGCGGTGGAGAGGCTTTTCAGCCACCTCCACCCTCCCAAAGCTGCAACAAGGCTTGAAAAGCCCCATCGCCGCTTTGGGAAGAGTGGGTGGTGGTGGTTAAAAAGCGCCTTCGCCCCAAACTCCCCGCTCTCCTGGGGCTTGGCTCTCAACCCCAAACGGAGCCAAGCCCAAGGAGAGCAGGGTGTTCGCTGCGAGGTTTGCTGGGGGAGCACTCTGTTTAAATTGGCTCCTCTCCTTTGTGTGCGAGGGAGAGAAGCTGATTTAAAGGGGGTGCTTGCTGAGCAAACCGCGAATAGGCTAAACCGCGAAAGTGAAAGCTGTGAATGTGGAGGGGCAACTGTATATAGCTTTTCTGGACATCCTATGTGGCATCAGAGCTTTTGAAGAAAAAACACACATTGCTGTTAATGAAAAAAAAAAGAATTTGGAAAAGATGGAGGGGGGAGGGGAGGAAATCAGAATCCATTTGGCCACAGTGGCTGGGAATTCTGAGAGTTCTGATACAAAAGGTAAATTTTTCAAGCTCTGAAATAGAAATTTAAAAGCAAAGTCGAGCAACTGAAGAGAAGGCCATTTTCAAGAGTGCGTTTTAAATCATGGCTTTCTATAGTGATTAGTTGTTTTGCTAACTTGGTCCCTCATTTTTTTATGCTGAGGAATTAAATTGCAGGACAGGCTCTCTCACCATTGCACGAGCGTCTTCTCGTATGGATGGAATAGCAAGGATGCTGTAAAGTGCCCCATTCACGTAGGGATGGATCTGCAAGGGAAGAGGACATTTTAACTAACAGAGACACATCTGCCTCTCTGTTGCCCAACCTTGGTTCTTATTAATTAGAGCATTCTTTCCTAAGTGCTCATAGTCTGAGTGTTTAAGGACCTTTCCTAGAACCTTTCCTGTTACTGATGTGAAGCTGATCAGTCAACAGTTTCAATGGTTTTCTTTTGGAAGATATGGAAAACATTGCCTGGCCTCCTCTCTACAGGGACCTCACCAATTCTGAGAATTTCCAAAGAGTATCAAGAGAGGCTGCCAGATTACATCTGCATGTTCCTGCATGCCTGGGGGCACAGTGGTTAAATGCCAGTACTGCAAGTCACCATGTTGCAAGTTCGATCCCAGAGGGCTCCAAGGTTCACTCAGCCTTCCATCCTTTTGCAGGTTGGTAAAATGAGTACCCAGCTTGTGAGGGCAATTAGCTTAACACTCACTGGAAACTGCTTAATGCAGTATAGATGTGTAAATTGCTACTTCTTAAAACAATTTGTAAGCCGCTCTGATAGTCTTGTGGCTGAAAAGCAGGGTTAAAATAAAATAAAATAACAGTGTCCTTGGGGCTTGTCTACACTATCAAATACCCCAAATCCCCATGAGAATGTCCCCAAATCTGCTGCAATCAGGCCACATGTGGCATGTCTTTCCCCCCAAATCAGGGGCTATCCGGTCACATGTGTCATTGCTTTAATTCACAATATTTCCGGGTATATTGCAAGGATTCACCCTTTGTGGGATTTGGGGTTTTCCACGCTGCCACTACCACCACCACTACTAACACATAGTGCGATCCATTATAAGGATCTGGGGGCATTTCCTGGTTGAAGGGAGAGGCTTTCTCCCTTCCCTGGCTCAGCAGGGAAACCACCCTTGTTTTCCCATTGCTTCCTGAGTGTTTCCATCGCTTTAAGAAAGAAAGCTTTCTTACAGCAACAGAAGCACTCAGGAAGCAATGGGCAAGCAAGAGAGCAGTGGAGGAAGTAGTGCTGCTGAGCCAAGGAAGGGATAAAACCTCTTCTTTCAGCCAGGAAATGCCCCCAGCCTTAAAATGGGTCACATTAAGTGTCAACAGTGGTGGGGTCAAAACTCCACAGGGACAGTGAAGACACATCCCTGTGGAGTATAACGATGATGCGCAGGGCTTTGGGTGCAATGCAGGAGCATGCAGGCAAAACTCCATTTGGAATTTTTGCCCTAAATGTAGATGAGCCCTTGGATGCAGCTGATTGGCCCTGAAGACTGGAATTCATTTAAACTTTCTGTACCTTTTTACTTTTTATTTATTTATATATTACTTATCTCAGGTTCCAGAATCCCCAAATCATTTACTCTGTTTCTGCCAAATTAAGCACTGTTCTCCTTTTGAGAGAATACAGAGACAAAGTAGGTATTGAGTAATTCCTCCTCCTCTCAGCACCTATTAACATTTCTTCATCTTTTCCACACAACAGTCCTATTTGTTTCCTGTTTTTCCTCTTGCTTCAAACACAGGCAACTAAAAACCTCCTTTTTAATAGGTAGCATACAAATGGTTTAATAAAGTAATAAGAAAAGGTGTCACCCTACCCAAGGGCATCATGGTCTCTGAAAGGCACAAGAAGGACAACATAGAAAGGTGAAAGAAATAGAGGCAGGGAAACCAAGCACATGTATGTGATTATTTTAGTTATATGAATTTAGGCCTAGTTATCCTAAGATACTGAGAAAGGAAAGTAAAAATTGTTTTCAAAGAGGCATAACATGATTGTGTCATCTTACAGCTGTCAAGATGGGCAAAGGAATTTTGAATCAGTTGAAGTTTCTGGAATCTTCATGAACAGCTCCAGGTGAAATAGATTATAGTAATCCAATACAGAAGTCAGCTATACATGAATAAATGAAAACCTTTATCTTTCAGCAGTGAGTCAAGTTGAAAAACCAACTGAAGTTGGTCAGAGGTTCTCCAGGCAATAGCTGCCACGTGTTCATTATTTGAAGTTTATTATCCTCATCCAGCCCATTACTAAAGCTCAGCCTGCAATGCACTATTAGCATATTTAAGATTTATTATTAATACAGCACCTTCAGTTTGTAAATGACCCCTCTGAATATGTGGAAAATGGATGACTACATGCTGTGACTTCTCCAGATGCTGAAAATGAATCAGGAGATCCACATGTGGGTTTCTGGAGAAGGCCTGCAGGACACGGAGCTCTGTGTCATAGGACCCAATTGAGGTTCAAAGAAATACTTTTCAAGTACTTTAACATAATCCCAGGAACCGGCAGTCTGGGATCCAAAAGGGCTTGATTAGAATGACACAGCTGGCAAGCATTCCTTTTTGTGTTACACTGGAGAAATTCTGAGGAGGAGGTAGCGGGAGAGAGCCTTTGCAGATGATTTTATGAGATGAAGAACTTAAATTGGCCAACAAGTAACTTTCAGACAGAGCCAAACACTCAGGATTTTATTTGCAATAACTATGAAGCATAGCCTTTTTTGATTTCTAAAAGCTGTTAGCCTTTCTTTGATCCTTTCCCTACACCTGGAAATATCTATAATGTAAGGCAAAGTGTCTGTCTTTGTTATGCTGTACAAATCTAGATGCCTCATCACAAGAGTTATGAAGCTTGGGTCATTATCTAGTGAGACCAAAACAAAGTACAGATTGTAATACGATTTTATACCCAATCTATTAATTATATTGGGTACTCTTGAATATACACTTTGAATTTCTGTATTTATTGGTTCTAGAATGCACATTTATGAGCTGATTTTGACCACACTTTTTATGTAGACTTAGGTTGACATCCTGAATATTTCTGTCTCATTTTTGGCCGGATTAACAAACTTTATTTTTTTCAGAAAGTTGCATAGAGATTGGCATGAAACAAAATCAATAGACTGCAGGATCTACTCGTCAAATGTTTGTTTCATTCAAATGATAAGTGAAATCATTAACATTGACCTAGACAATGGTGGATAAATTCTGTGGTTATCTATAAACATACCTCATGGTTCTCATGGCCAAGAAGATCTGAAAGAACTTTGAGTACCTCATTTGCAATTTTCACACACATTTTCTTCCCTGTGGGGAGTCAGACATAAAACATGAGCTTCTGGTTAGTCAAAGGTTAAACTCTGCATTCCCAACAACCACTCATTATGGACAGGTATGTCTTATCTCAAATAGCCTTTAACAGTTATTAATAGAATAGCCATCAGGAACTGGACAATGGGTCATGGGCATAATAGGGTTCTGCAAATCTGAAGCATCTGACTCATTACCTCACCCTCTAAGAGGGCAAGCTCAGAACCATCTGGATAAGAAAATTACAAGCAAGTCTTGAAAGGTTACAGCTAAACTTGAAAGGTTACAGCTAAACCTAGCTGGGTGTGAATTATCAGAGATCAATTTAGACTTTGGAAGCAAGGGTAGCATTTGCCCCTTTCCTGTGTGAGAAGGAAATCAATGAAAACCTCAGTGATGTGAGTCAGAAGCTATGCCAAGATTTGCATGTTGTTGCTGCTTTTGTGTGCCTTCATGTCAACTCCAACTTATGTCAATCTTATCCTAGGGTTTCCTAGGACAGGGTTATTCAGAGGAGGTTTGCCATTGCTTTCTTCTGAGGCTGAAAGTGTGGGACTTGCCCAAGTTGGGTTTCCATAGCTGAGCAGTACTTTGAACCCTGATTCCCAGAGCCTTAGTCCAACACTCAAACCAATACAGCATGTGGCTCCCAATACTTGCATTTATGCTATTTTTCTGTATAAAGTGTACTATGCCAGATACCTGCACTGCGAAGGCAAAGGTTCATGAGCAAGGCAACTGAGTAGGCCAGGGTATAATCTGACATGCTGTCTGTATCCTTTAATGCCTCCACCAGCCATAGTATGAGCCCGTCCTTGATCATAGCTGACTGCAAAGCTCGCCTAGGAATTCAAAGACAGTAATAAAAACATTCAGTTGATGACCATCCAGCATAATATTACTGAAAAGTGACAATTTAATGATCAGAGGATTAAGGCACCAATCCCAAACTCTACAGGCACCTCAGCACAGCCATGAAGCTTGCTGGTTAATTGGACCAGGCTGTGCTGAGACTGCATGATGAAGATGCTTAGTAGTGGTGCCCATGTTTGGATGCAGCAGGTCATAGGTCCCCAGAGATGGAAAGAAAACACAACAAAAACTGGCACAAATAGGATAACAATCCTTCAATACATGGGCACGGGGTGGAGGTGGAATTTGTTTATAGCATTAGATTGGTCTCTCTAATCTGCTGCCTTTAACAGAACTTCAGTTTGTCTTTGATGAACATCCTGTGGGGCCACATCCAACTGCTACTACTACCAAGTCTACAACCCCTGAATCAACTGCTGAACTGTAAGTCAACATTTAAATAAATTTCATTAACTCCGTGGGTCTACGCTACTTGGGATGACTGGTTGGATTTAAGCCCATCTCCTAGAAAAATGTTCAAAAACTAGTTCGTGGCATGGTTCCACCCTATCTCAGATGGAAGCATTTCACAAGACTGCTCAGAGCACTAACTGGAGAAAAATCAGCACGTAGTGTGTGTTCGTTGTGAACAATGTGGACTTCTTAAATGGCCCAAAATCAACTATCTGGCCAAGAAGAAGGAAACTACAGCCAAGAAGAACTGATGAGAAGATTACTGCCTTTAGGTTGTGAAGCCGTAAATTGTCCTTTTGATAGCGATGTGGTTAATGTTTCACTGGGCTTGTTGAAAAATCTCATCACCTTTTAATGTCTCTGTACCTTTCACTCCCTTTCTTCAAATGTTTAAATAAACCATGGCCCATAAAAGGAACTAATAAACTGATGTATTTATGACTTCTAGAGGCTTTTATTAGCTAGGTCTTATTGTGTAGATCTATTTGCTCCTTTCCCCAAACAGGCACTTGGCTAAATTTAACTCTTCAGCTACCCAGCTTACTCTGCCTTGGATAAAATGCTACTGGTGCATACTTTTTTTCTTCTATTTTTGCCAGCTACAAGGGGGCATCACTCACCGTAATCCAAAAGTAATCATACTTCTTCGTTACAAATGAAGGAAAGGAGACCATTCACATGTATAGTCAGAAGGTGAACACAGTCATTCATGCTGTGGTTACAGTCAGTTTAGATTACTGCAATACACTCCTCTGTAGGGCTGCATTCCAAAAGCATTCAAAAGCATCAACTGGAGCAAAATGTAGCAGCCAAACTATTCTCAGCAATGCTGAATTCTGATCATATCTTAGTGCTGGATGCCAATTTGTTTTCAAGTTTGCTCCAGAAAGCAGGTGTAGCTCATTCTAGTCTTTCTGGATAATTGCAAGGTTGGGGGCAGAATGGCTGCCTTCATGTTTTGATGGGGCAGTCATCTTTTTTCCTATACAACAACACTAACAAGCTAAAAGATGAAAAGGAAGTGGAGAAGTTTGCATTTGCAACAAATGCAAACCCATAGCCTTTGTGGACATATAAAGGGCCAGTCTTACCATTAGGGAGGGGTGAGGTGACCTGGCTCAGTTAATGGTCTGAGGTACCATTAAAAGGGCAGCAAGTTGCCAGTTACTACATTTTAATTGTATTGTGTATGCAAGGAGTTCAGGGACCAACTAGATTTGGCATCAAAACGCCATCAAAATGACATCTCTGTGAAGACACTTCTCTACTTTTCTCTCTTTCTCTCATATAACACTAGATGCAAATTCACTTCATGGAACTGATTGGTATTAAGTTCAGAACAATCAAAAGCATGTACTCGTTCATAAAGCGTATTAACTTACAGAAACAGGTGCCATAAGCTATAGCAATGGCCTCTGCTTTCAATAGACTTAAAAGTAAGTTTGCATATATTGGGATACTTTTGCAAGGGTAAAACCTTTTCCTCTTTTGAAGTAGTTATAAATACTATGAACTCATTCTTTTCAACCTTTTCAAATGAGGTGTGTGTTAATAACTTTGACTAGAAGATATGGTGCAACATGAACACTATCTAATGTGGAAGTATGGTGACATAAATCAGTTTAAAAAGGGCTAATGACTGGATCACTGCCATATCAGAAGAAATAGGGAGAACATCTGTGTGCCACAGGTAAGCCTAGCGACTGGTTGAAAGAGAACGTGCTGAGAAATCTAACTGCAATGAATTTGCAGGCCCTTTTTTATAAGGTGTTACAACAAAGGCACTTAACGTCTTATAAAGTAAAACAGTACATTGCTTCCCTATGGTTACTTGTGACGTATGAGTGGTCATCTTTGCTCTCACACATAAAGATTTGCGTCTGTACAGAACCTCAAATGGAACATTTTAGAGCAGGGGTTTTAGGTGGGAAGGGTCTTCCCCTCCCCTTCCATGCACATGCCTAAAGGCCACTGCTCCTGTTCTTCCACTCAGTTGTGAAGCTGATGCTTCAGCAAAAAACAACACAGTTCCTGCTGTACCTCTTCAGAAAAAGTTTCCCATTGCCTTCCTCTGAGGCTGGGAGAGTGTGAGCTGCCCAAGGTCGCCCACTCGGTTTTCATGGCTGAGCAGTATTCAAATCCTGGTCTCCCACAGCCCCAGTTCAACACTCAAACCACTGCTATCCTAACCAGGGAGTTAGTGTAGCCAATGGCCAGGCATTTCAACTTGGAACATCACAGCCTCTCTGACCTGTCCCTGTATTGTGGACAAAAGGGAGAATTTTTGGATCTATAAACAATCTAAAACCACATGGCATCAACTTAGAGGACAATACAACCATCCACTAAGCATGCTGAGAACACAGTATTCCAAACAGCCAGCTTGTATGCAGCTCAGTTTCTTTCATCTCTGGCAACTGAAGAAGGCAGATGTCAAAACAGTTTGCTCTTGATATATATTTTTAAGTTCTATTTTTAAGTTGGTAAAATGAGTACCCAGCTTGTGGGGGCAATTAGCTAACACACATTGGAGGCTGCTTAATGCAGTGTAGATGTGTAAATTGCTATTGCTTAAAACAATTTGTAAGCCGCTCTGATAGCCTTGTGGCTGAAGAGCGGGGTATAAATAACTAATATAAATAAATAAATATTTGTTAATCACTTCAATAAATATATTGTTATATTGTAGTGTGTCTTCAAATCATTTCTGACTTATGGCAAACCTATCACAGGGTTTTCTTGGCAAGATTGGTTCAGAGGGGGTTTGCCTTTGCCTTCGGCTTCCTCTGAGGCTGAGAGAGTGTGACTTGCTCATGGTGACTCAGTGGGTTTCCATGACCAAGCGGGAATTCAAAGCCTGGTCTCTAGAATCATAGTCCAACACTCAAACCCCTACACCATGCTGCCTCTCCTTCAATAAATATATATTGACATACATATGTATGGTCATTTTAGGATCTGAAATATTGCTACACTGATGAAACTAACATATTACATTCACGTACAGAATTTGTTTATAAATGTGCAAGAAATTACATTGCCTCATTGCTCTGTATCTGCTGAGTCTTTAAGAATAAAGAATCTTGTCCAATTAAAGACACTCATTATGCACAAGATGAGATACAGAGTATAATAAAATGTAGAAGGTTTAAAAGGATATGGCTGTTGACTGTCATCAGCTCTGGAAGATTTTGATAAGAGCTGCATGAAAATCAAGTGTTCTTCTCTCACCCTGAACCAGCCCAATGAGCCTGCACTTCCCTTCCTGCTGTCAGCAGGGCCCCACTGCTTTCATCACCTGAGGCTGAGTTTCTGCAAAGCCCCCAGAACATTCTCTCGGGTAAGGGAATACTTGTCTTCAGCTTTCAATCTTTCTTCCAGCATTCGGAGCAACCGAGGATTCTGGGAAAGGTAAAGTCGACCTAGAAGAAAAAAGGGAGAAGAATGAGATTGGGAGAAGAGCTGGCCTCTTACTTGTTCTTAAGAACATTTTCTACTTGTTTCTATGAGAGCATCAAACCAGCTGGCTGGCTAGCTAGCTGACTGCTCAAGGTACTTTCCAGCACTGGAATCTAAACACCTGATCCTTCTCTGAACATCGCTGGCAGAAATACATGGGCCAAAAAAACAATGATTTGTACAGTTCATCTCTTACCTTCAGCCAGTGAGGCAAATGCATTTATAAGCCTGGCTGTATATTGACGAACCACCTCGCTCTTTGATTGTATCAGCATTAACACACTTCTCTGAAAGAGAAAAGGAACCCTTTATGAAAAACTCTGCCATACTATGCATGAATCCTGAAATGGGGCAAATATTTTCTGTCTGTCTGTCTGTCTCAATGCGATTGAGAACAAAATGCTCTCAGTTGCTCATTTATGCTTGGATGCAGAGAAAATCAACAGCACAAAAAAACAACAGCTTCTGGACCCACAACCCTCAAGATGTACAAAGATCCAAAGATTTGTTAAGCAAACAAACCCATTTACACAATTCTCTATAAAGATGATATTCCAAATGGCACACCAAACAGCACACAGAAATGGAGGCAGACATTTCATATGGGTCATCTCCCTGTCTAAAAGATGTCTGCTCTGACTGAAATGTCACAGCAAGGCTTGAACCCAACTCTCCTCAACTCAAGAATCACAGGCTCTTACTAATTCTGGACTGGGAGATCAGTGAACAAGAAAGCCAAGGACTGAGAGGTGATATCATAGCTGTCTTTGAGTATTTAAAAAGCTGTCATGCAGAAGACAGAGCAAACTCATTTTCTGCTGCTATAGTGAGTAGGAGGTGAGCCAATGGATTCAAATTATTAAAAAAGGAGATTTCGATTCAATATCAGGAAGAACCTACTGACAGCAAAGAGATGCTCACCAGTGGAACACAATGCCTTGGAAGGTGGTGGACTCTCCTTCATTGGTATTTCTAAGCAAAGGCTAGATAGCCATCTATCAGGGATACTTTAGCTATGTATCTCCTGTATGGCAGAGGTTGGACTAGTTGACACTCCCAACTCTACAATTCCATGAAACTTTAAGCTTCATGTATGTTAACTGCATACTCTGTTACTGATTAAAGGAAGATCTACCACTGCTAACCTGGACATTGCTGTAGCAATCTAAAAGGTCGTTGTTGATATAAGCTTGCAGAACTGTGTCCCTCTGCTCACCAGGATGGGATGTGGTCAAACGCTGTGAAAGAAGCACAGAAGTATTTGTCAATCAGTAATAATGAGAGAGAGAGAGCCAGTGTGGTGTAGTGGATTGAGCATTGGACTATGACTCTGGAGACAGGGGTTCAAATTCCCACTTGGCCATGGAAACGCACCTTGGGCAAGTCACATACTCTCAGCCTCAGAGGAAGGCAAAGGAAAAATCTCTCTGAACGAATCTTGCCAAGAAAACCCTGTGCTAATTTCACTTTAGGGTAACCATAAGTTGGGAATGACTTGAAGACACACAACAACAACAATTAGAGAAAATATCTAGACACAAGGAGAAGGAAATACTTTGTCCTTCTGTCTTTCTGCCAGAAAATCATCTTCTCTACAGACACTGGTACTGGACTCAGAAGTCAGCAGCCAAAGAAACTCAGCTTCAATCCACCTTAGCCCCAAGCCATCCATTTCTTTTATTCCTTCCAGACACTCTAGGAAGCAGTAGCAGTCCAACTCTACTGCTCAAACTTAACATCAGCAGCACGGTGTCATTCAAAACCTCTGCATTTTCATCTTAATTGGCCTTCCCTTACAGCCTCTCAAATGATGTTCAGTTGCATGACATCTGAATGTTTCTTTTTCTTGTTAAAGGGCCATGGGGGCATAGACCAAAAAAAAAAAAAGATGAAACAATGTAATCCCATGAAGGCAAAAGCAAGCATAATTTGGATACTCCTGAACATTTTGAGCTTGGAAACGAGCAAAGGGCCACCCTGAGTCCATTTTTGGGGAGAAAGGCAAGGTACACATTTAATAAATAAAATAAAAATAAAATTGGCAAAGGAACTGAATTCATCTCAGGAACTTAGCATTTTGCACCATCCCTTGATTAGGACAGGCTAATACCTAGTTGCTTGAAATACCTAGTTGCATCCATCTGTCCGTTCTTCAGCTCACCTACCCAGCGCAATGCTTGCAGCAGAAAGGCTTTTAGACGGTCACTGCCATCCACTAGATCTTTCTTTAGCTTCTCATAATCCAAAGAAGGTAAGAGTGGCACTTCTTGTATTTTCCTGATTAACACATGAAAAAAAAACATTCAAGACAAATGTAACAAGCTCCCCTGTTCACACTTAAGCAACACATTTGTGGTAGAGCAGAAACTGGGTCTAATGCTCTCAGAGATGGAAACCCTATGCCAAGTAGAGGCAGGTTGCTACCTGTAACTGTAGTTCATAAGTGGTCATGTGCCCAGTCGTTCGGGCTGCCACAGTGAAAACTGGAGAGGCTCCTATACCTTTAATGGCTGTGCAGAAGAGGGAATTTTGGCAGGTGCTGCTCATCACCTGGTTACTTGACAAGCTACATCTTCTCAAATTCCCTCTTTCTTGCAACCATTGCAGGCAGAGGAGCCTTTTCCAGTTTTCAGTCTGGCAACCTTACCCACCATACACAGGTGTTCTGTGATTAGCATGCTTCTAGAATTTCTACAGCTAGGCTATAGTTTTGCTAGGCGCCCATCCTACTCTTTCTATATGCTTAAAGGAGTACCCACTCCCACCTTCCTGCCCAGACCAAGCTTCCAACCAACACAGCAGCTATAGATAGGGAAGCGAAGTGGAAAGGCACACACTCAACAGCACCTACAGTTTACTATGAGTCTGAGGCTGCTGCCACACTGCAAAAATAATACAGCTTGACACTGCTTTAACTGCCATGGCTCAATGCTATGAAATTCTGGGATTTGTAGTTTTGTGAAATATTTAGCCTTCTCTGTCAGAGAGCTTTGGTGCCACAGCAAACTACAAATCCTAGGATTCCATAGGATGGAGCCATGATAGTTAAAGCGGTATCAAACTGCATTACTTCTTCTGCGTGGCAGCAGCCTGAGTTGTACCACTGCACAGATGACTGTCCAAAGAAGTACAGTAACAGGTACACCATCAGGTTTTTTCCCCCTTTGGAAGAGAAATGTTTTCATTTGCCAAAAGAAGGATAGCAAAGAGGGAGCAGCCACTGAGAAGGCCCTCTTCTGTATTCTCACCAGATGTGCCTGCGAAGGGAGTGGGACCAAGAAGAGGACTTCTCCCAAAGAGCTTAGGCCTTAAGCCAGCTCCTATAGGAAGACCCTGCTTTCAGACAGCTTGGACCCAAACCTGAACTCTAAACCACTCCTGAGTGCTCACCATCCATACACCACCCCAGTAAAGCTGGACTCCATCTTGACCTCCAGTCTCAGCCCCTTGGTCTCCCAGATTCCTTCCCATGACTCAATCCATGACAGCCAGAGAACACAAGTATAATTTTATCTTTGCAGGCTGGGCAACACCCTAACTCAATATTACCATCTCTCCCCACCATTGTAATTCAGCAAGGCATTTTTAAACTTACACAATCGATGTACATTACTCTGGGACTGCAGAAGTGACAGCAATCATATTCTGGCCTCTGCCATCAACCAGAGGACCCAGGGCAACTTGGGGGCTGCATATCCTCCTTCTGAGGAAGAGCAGCAATGCAAGGGGGAGTGCAACCTGGCCCTGATCCACTGACCAGAAAGGGAGCAGCAGCATCAAAGTGCTCCCGACCTCTGCCCTTGTCTTTCTATGACAGAAAGAACACTCAGTCCAGACTGGGTGTGCATCCAAGACCTCAGGACTAAAGGAAAGCATTCCACTCACTTCCAAGAGGATCTGTTGTAGGAAAGATGCTTCCATTATAATTATTAGTATACAGTCAGCCCTCTGTACCTATGGTTTCTGCATCAATGGATTCAACCAACCATGGCTTGAAAATATTCAGAAAAAAAATTCCAAAAAGCAAACTTTCCTGTTAACCATTTTATATAAGGGATGCCATTTTACTACGGCATTGTAGTAAAATGGCATCCCTTGGGCATCCATGGATTTAGGCATTCATGGGGCATCCTGGAACCAACCCCCAGCAGGTAATGAAGGCCCACTGTAACTATTAGTATTAATTATTCCTTTATACCCCACTGTTTTCCCAGTAATGGGACTCAAGGCAGCTTACAAAAATTAAAACAAGCACACAGCTTCTCAGTCAATTTCAGTATACTACCTCTCTCCTGACCCAACTACTTTTTTTAAGGTAAAAAACAAGGAACACTAAATTTTAAAGAACAATACAGTACTTACACTGGAGCTAATGATGCTCTTAACATGGTGGAGGCCTGCAGTTGAGAGAAAGAGAGTGCAGACACAGCTTATTAGGAAAGCCAACCATATCTAGTGTTCTTCTAGTCAGCTTATCAATAGTTGCCCTCCCTCCTAAAGGAGTATCAAATTCATTTTTAAGAATGCGGCTTGCTGCTCCCTTCCAGACACCGAAAGCACTACCAAGAAATGTAATAATGTAAGAAAAGCAAGATACAGGCCCACACAAGCCTTCCTCAACCCATACCCTTCATATAGGTTGGACTACAAAGCCCATTTTTCCCAGACAGCATGGCCAATGGGTGTGCTGACCAGGGATGATGTTAACTATAGTCAGCACACATCTGGAGGGTGCTAGATTGAAGAAGTCTGTTCTAGATGCTCTTCAAGGGTAGCCACAAAATTGCTGTACAATTACTGACATTAAGAGAATAAATCCACTCACGGGCCTAACAAAGATTGTACTGGGGAAAGGGACACAATAAGAAATGATAGAGGTCAGCAGAGTGAGTAAGGAAGCAGGGTCATTCCACCAGATCTGCTGAAAGACCAAATCCATTTGCCACTGCCTCTCCCAAAACTGTTTCCATGACAGCTCATTATTATGAGAACTACAACTGTCCCTTCATATTTGCTGGGGCTTGGTTCCAGGGCCCCGCCCCCGTGGATACCAAAATCCATGAATATTCAAGTCCCATTATATGCAATGGCATAGCAAAATGGTGTCCCTTATATAAGATGGCAAAATCAAGGTTTGCTTTTTGGATTATTATTTTTTAAAGAATATTTTCAAGCCATGAATACTTAAATCCGTGGATACCAAATCCGTGGATACGGAGGGACAACTGTATTTAACTTTCAGAACTGATGCCTAAGTTTGCTTTTCCTCTCTTTTCCCACCCCATCACTTTTTCTTTTAGTGTCCTTTCCTTTTGACTGTGACCCGCACCTACTGTATGTATAAACTGCTCTGGCAGGGGACAATACAGAAGAAAAGTGAAGCATACTGTTCCACAGAAGAAGACTTCGGCCCAGGTCCTGCATCAAGAGACAGGGAGTAAAGTTCTGCCTATCTCCTCTCTCAGTCCCACAAAAACCCATCTTTTACTTTCTGGACTCCACTCAATTACTGGCCGATGAAGAGTGGGAGAGAGGAAGCAGAGAGGTGTCCAGTTGTGTGCCTGTAGGTGGATGCACAATAATGCTGTGATATTCCAGGACTTCTAGAGAACCCCCAGGAGGTCTCAAAGGATGCCTCATTGCTTTGCGTTCAGCTACAGGTGCACAGCTGGATGCTCCTCAGCCACAATTCACCTGCTTGCCACCAGCCAGTAAATGACCATGTTGGGTGGGGGAGGGGGTCTCTCTCTCTCTCTGGCTTTTCTTTGCAAATGAAGATTCAGGAAGGACTCATCCCGTGCTTTCTGCAAGTGCGCTGATGATTGAAAAGTCCAATCCGAGATAAACAAGTCCAGTTGCAGAAAGCACAGCAGAGGGTCTCCTTGGGTGATGTTTCTGGGTTGTGGTACAGCACATAAAAAGTAGGGCTTGGGGGATGTTTTCATTGTTGTGTGAGGAACAACCTCTACAATGCCCCCAGCCTGGTGTAGTGGTTTGATACTGTCAGGTGCTGATACAGCTAGCATGCCTGCCCTGAGATTTATCATGTGGGAAGGATGGGATGTGTAGTAGTGTAATGGATCTGGGGGGACATATGTCTACTCTGCTTGTTATCACATTCCTAGTTGTTAGTCTAGCTCTGGTATGCCAAGATCAGTATGGGGGAGGGTATGGAAATGGTGGCAGGTGGAAACAAAAGCTAGGGAGTCTGAGAAAAGGAATGTTTTGCTGAATTAACAAATGAAATTTTAGCCCACCAAACAATTTGAACTTGCTGTGCCTTAAATGTATTGTGCTAATGAGGACTGATCAGTCCTGACAATGAAAGTCAGTGGATGATGTTTGCTGCAGTTTCTGTAATAAAGGTTTGCTGAATTGACTCTGAAGCCTTGTCTTCTGAACTGCTGGAACTCTCAACTTGACAGATATAGAAATATTGTCCATATGTCTCAGAAATGGGCCAATGCCACTTGCATTTTAAATAACTCTTTAAGTCCTGGGTACACAGGAATCCAGTCATACACATAAGGAGAAAATAGGGGAAGGGATGATTGACAACACCAGGGTTCTGAGGTTTAGACTTGTCTTACAGGAGGGAGGGGGGCATTCCCAGAGAAGGAAATCCAAACTGACCAATTAACAGCCTGGGATGACCTGTCAATTCAACCCCTCTACCGGAGTTCCTACAATTCCTGGTTTAGAAGCATTTCTGAAAACTAGCTGTAACCGGCATAACATATACCGTAAAAAACCTCCCCCCAAAAATGCCCGGTAGACCTCATGACAACCCTGTAAGGTAGGCCAGTAGATTTTTAAATTCCTCCTCCCCCTTCTTGGTGTTCCACACTTTCCCCAGAATTGCTGCCACCAGTTGACTGCCTGGGTCCCATTGCAGGCAGCCTGTCGCCACCACCAGTTGATTATCTGGGTGCTGCTGCCACCGCCAGTTGACTGCCTGGGTTTTGTCACAGCGGCAGCAGCGGCATCCCACCCCCACTGCCAGCTGACTGTCTGGGTCCCAACCTGCGACACAGTCTGAGTGGCAGGAGTGGGTTGTGAGGTGGAGAGGGATTTGCATGTGGGTGGTGATTGGTTAGGTGTGTTTCCTGAGCAGCCAATCAGCACACTGGGAAAGGCAATATACCCTAGAGAATTATAATATATAGATGATGGGGAGGAGAAGCCTGGATTTCTTACACTTTGCCTCTGTGAATGTGAGAGAAAAAGTTAAGATAATCCCTACCTCACCTGCTCTGACTTCCTTAAGAATTTTAAGATTTCAATCCAAAAAAGCCCCCTTTACTCCACGAAGAATGCAATGCACCCTGACTTAAGTCATCAAAATGCCTGACCTCCCTAGTATCTTTTTAGTGTCTCTTTTTCAACAATGGACTATGCTTAAATGACTTGGAGGTGGGCCCAAAAAGAAAAACCAAATCATTCTGTGCAAATTTTCCCACCACCCATCTCAGTGATGTCAATGGGTGTCATTTATTCCCAGAATATTCATTGTCATCTTTTTATCACAATTATGTCTCCTTGCTTTGTAAGCTCCTTCCTGACTGGCCTTCTCTCATAATGCAGGTCCTTTCATGGCAGTCCCGTAATCAGTGCCTATTGTTAAAGCATTTGTACCAGGGAGGCTTAGAAGACAAAAGGCATGAAATGTCAAAGGGAAGATTGTATTACTCCATTCGACATACCATCCAAACACTTGGGGTTTTGCAAAGCCATCCTATGTAATACAAGGAGTATGCCTCTCACAAACAAAGACGCACATACACCTCTATAGGAAGCTGTTTCATATTATGCTTAAAGCAAAGAGTGATGATACATAATAGTCAATTAAATGCTCTAGAGCCTTAAAACTGAACAGCTGGCCCTCAATACAGGGATTATCTTTTATCGCAGGGATGCCTTGCAGATTCATTGTGTTCTGCCTAAATCCTTTTGCCTTTCACTCATGTATATCCATTTTCCTGAATACTTTTGATTAATGGTGGCAGTCCTTCTGTTTAGGTGAGACCCTTCCCATCCCAGCCCAACCAAAAGCCATCTAATTCCCACAATAAAATCATGCTGGATTGTACCATCTTAGATAGCACCTTGTCCTAAAAGTGTCTGTTTAAAACAATTTTGAGGGAGAAAAAGAAAGAAAGAAAGAAAGAAAGAAAGAAAGAAAGAAAGAGCACACATTATGTTGACTTGCATAAATTGATGAGAACTATCCTGAACCAATGAAAAAAAAAATTAAGACAACACTGGACAAGTAGCAGAAGACATGGTTAAACATAACCAGTGAGAAGGGCAATTAAGGGCAGAGTGTTCTTGTTCAGGGTTCCAGCCAGCCAGTCCACTTCCAGGATACTCCATTTCATTCCTCCTTTCCCAGTTTGCTTTCCACCAACAGGCAATCAACAATTTGTGGCCCTGAAGCATGTAGAGCCCTCACTTAACCATTTCAGGGAGGTCACTGTTAATTGCTGCCAAGTCACATTTGACTTATGGCAACCCTATGAACAAGTCTTGCAAATTCAGGGCCATGGCCTCCTAGACTGAGTCTATCCATCTGGAATCAAGGAAGCCATGGCCCTGAGTTGGCAAGACTGGTCCTGCAGGCCCTGGTCCTACAGGACCAGAACAGAGCGGTTGAGGACAGGGGGTCTTGGAGGTGTCTCATTCATAGAGTCATCATAAGTCGAATTCAACTTGAAGCAAATTAACAACAACAAACCAGACTTTACAGACACAATACCAGCTACATAATCAGATGTGCAATGTCGTTATTCAGCAGGTAAGAGTGTCGGATTAGGACACTGGGAGACCAGGATGTGAATCCCTGCTTGGCCATAGAAACCTACTGGGTGACCTTGGGCGAGTCCCATTCTCTCAGCCTCAGAGGAAGGCAATGACAAACCTCCTTTGAACAGATTCTGCCAAGAAAACCCTGTGATAGATTCGCCTTAGGGTTGTCATAGGACGGAAATGACTTGAAGGCACACAACAACAACAAGAGTGGTGTAGCACAGCCACTGTGTACTAGGTGAGTATAGATTTACAATATGCCAGCACGATCAAGGACATTGTCCTCTGTGTCCTCTGACACAAAAGGCGGAGGGAGTCGAAGTGTAGGAAAAATTTGCGATATGAATGCACGAAGGTGCCCCCTGGAAGCAGCCTGACTAATGCTTTATGAAGGAGACTTGGACAGCTCTAAACAGAACTGCACCTTTAAAAAAAAAAAAGCAGCAGGTCTGTTCCTGTTCCCAAGCTCTGCTTATGCCATAAGCTCAGCCAGCCAATATCCTCTCCCTTGCAAAGAATGTACTGGCTGTGGGCAATCTGGAACTATCACAAAGTTCTCTTGGCTATGATGTCTGTGTGCAAATAGCCATCTGGGCTGCAGGAGGTACAGGCCAGAACCTGGTCCTGCATAACACTTGCTGTTGGAGGTAGGCATTAAGCCTATATGCATATTCCTAAAAGTTGTCCCTTTATTCACCGTAAGTAGGTGGTGCTAGACTCAGGTGATAAGACAAGATTCCTAGGCTGATAAACATGATTCAAACAGTAATAATTCTTGCTAATGCATTTTCAAAACAAAGGGTGGGTCCTGCCTGCAGGCTCCTAATCTCTGGGACAAAGATGGATGGGGAAGGCAACAATAAATGTGGCAATTATCTTGGTAGAGACACTACAAGTTAACCTTTTAGGCCTCACAATCAGTCTTTGGAACCTTCCTCCAGAACATGGCAGGACTGGTTCAACCTGTACTTGTTCCAGTTTGTGACAAAGCTGTGATCAATACCATTCATCATCCTGAAATCCACTCATGTGCCACCATTAACGTCTCATAGTTTACCCAGGGATACACAAGGGACTAAAGAGGCCCAGAGGTGACTCTTCTTGAATAAAACCCATCAGATCTGAAGTCGCATTGTCTAGGCTGCCTATTTTTCTCTATTTGCATCAAGCTCCTACTTCTGAAGGCTTCCAGGAACAGAAGCAGCCATTTCTCCCTCCCCACAACAATTTCTCTGGAGTCCACAAACCTTCTTGGGGGCTTCAAAATTCCTGGGGTTCTAAGATCCCCTGGGCATCAAGAATTCTGTTATAATGAATCCTGATGCAATCTCCTTAATTTCATATTTTCTCTCTTCCAAGCCTTCAAGTTGGGAACCAATGTCCCCTGGTGCACTGCAGCATATAAGAGACACAGAGAAAGCTAAGGGCTTATCTATATGAGGGGGGAAATGTAGATTGATGCACACTAACACCAATTTGAAGCCACTTCTATTTGTCTTAACTTTTTTTGGCAATATAGCAGGCATGCGAAGCTGTCCACTTTTGCTGTTCCAACGGGCATGAGTGCAAATCAAGATGATGGGTGAGAGTGAATTACTTGTGTTTTTACCTACCTTCAGTTGCCACCAAACAGTATTTTTTTAAAAAGCATATCTCAGGTGCAAAAGTATGATATTCCACCAAAATAAATAAAAAAAAGAAAAAAGGCTGTTTCGTCACCTCAGCACATGATCACTATGGCGAAAATCCAACATGACGGTTCTGGGTGCTTGCCTTGTTAGCAAGCTCCACCCCCTGCACACATCCAACCAATCAGCTTTCCACTCCCGCTTTCATCGGGAATGCAAATGAAAGCGAATCAGCTGTCCCAAAGAGTAGGAATGCGCATTACCCGCAGAGCTTTTTTAAAACTTTGGGGAAAGCTGCGAAGGCTTTTCCGATGGAGTTTTTGGTGGTTTTGGCCTCCCTCCTTTTGAATATGGTGGATTGAGATGGGATGCCATTTAGACAAATTGTATTCTCCTTGAATACTACGAGGAGTATTTTTTGCCATTAAGACAGCCCCTATGTTTCCTAATTCCAATCCATTAGAACAGCTATGAACAGAAATAATGGTTTCTTGGCATACTACATATGTTAATACACAGGTTCTTACCACTGTAATTCAGCTAAAGAATTCTTCTCAGAAGAGTCTCTGACTCCTTCACATAGGATGGGGACAACTGGATCTCAAGAGAAGTTACTTTTCAGTTGCTAATGGAGCTGAAATTTTTATACCTGTCTTTTATTGTTCTTTGTTCCTAGTCCTCACAAGACCAATAAGGCAAGTGGCTTCTGCCTGCACCAAAATCTCTCAATGCCATTTTAACTGACAAAACAGTAACAGTAACATCTCAGACAGAATGTAGGTCTGTGACTCTAACATCACCACCATTTTCCTCCTGTATGATTTTTAACCTCTTTGCCTGATGAAGATGCCAGTGAAGCTCTGAAAGCTTGCATAATGTATTTTATCCTTTGGAGTTGGCCCAAAAAAGGTATCATTACTTGTGGATTTGGGATTTTTTTGTATTTTCCAATGAAACTGTCTTTGGTGGCCAGATATATTGCTTTCATAACTCTGTACTACAGACCAACTACTTGAAAGACCTATATCATCTTACACTACTCTTTGAAGGAACAATTTGCATATTTCTGTATTGCATCACACATGCCTTTGATTATATCCCACTTGGATTACTGTAATGCACTCTACGTGGGGATGCCTTGGGAAATTGTTCAGAAACTTCAGCAGTTCCAAAATGCTGCAGAGAGGTTGCTGACTGGGGCAGGTTATAGGGATCATGTAACCTCCCTTGCTGAAACAACTCCTCTAGCTGCCAATCTGTTTCTGGATGGAATTAAAAGTACTGGCTCTGACTTACATGGCTTGGTTCCAGACTATTTGAAAAACTGTTTCTCCCTATATGAGCCTACCTGTGCTCTAAGATCTGCAGGGAAAGGCTTTCTCTCATTTCCACCATCACCCCAGGCACATTTGGTGAGGACACAAAAGAGAGCCTTCTTGGTGGCTGCTCCCAAGTTCTGGAACACCCTTCCCTCGGGGGTCCGGTTGGCCCCCTCCACAACTTTCCGCCAACAGGTAAACACCATTTTATTTAAGAAAGCTTTTGGTTTTTAGTGTGTTGCAGCAGATAAGGCTTTTAATGGGTAGGTGTAGTGTTTTTGTTTTATTATGTTTTAAGCATCTTTTCATGCAGTTTTGTATTTTTAAACAGAAATGTACAGTAGTTTGTGTTTTAACGTTTGTACTAAGAGTTTTAAAATTGTATTATGCTTTTAAAATGTTGTATGCTACCGTGGATCTCATACTAGGAGAAAGTCATGATAAAAAATAAGTAAGCAAATAAATGAATAAATAAATAAATAAAGTGCATTCTGATCTAATTCCCACAACTATGTAATGGTGCTTAAATACCTGGGTTGTAACATTGTACTCCATCAGTACATCTGAAGAAGTGGATTAATATCCATGAGTTTTTAAATCATTCTAATACAAAAACTTAGCAGATAACATTCAAGAAGAGGCATTCACTTCACATATAAGAGAAGACTTCTTTTAAGATGGCACCCACTCCAAAATAGCCATGCATCACCATCCAAGCACAAAGAAAACAACAGCAAAAACCTTCAACACTTTTGGTTCATTCATTCACAAATTTAAGCAGATTTTATCTGTTTAACAGATTTGATCAGATCGGATTCACAGAACTCATTAATGCTCTTCAGTTGGATGACAGGCCTATGTAACATGGAGGCTTAACTTGGCTGGCAGTTGTTCTGCACTTTCCCATGCAAGCATTTCAAACTTATATAGATTTTGCCATATAACAGTTATTGCCTGGTGCACAGAAAGCAGAGCAAGGACAACAGCTAACAAGCATATATAAATGACAGGGAACATGAAAGGATGCAGGAGGCAGGTGGAAAGATTTTTAAAAAGAAGAAGATGCAGGAACTTACATATTCATCATCACATGGGCTCACACAGCAATATCCCTTTGGGGTAAACAGGCATACATTAAAATAAAAGACATGGGGGAAAGAGTTTAAAAAAGTCACACAGAGATGGTCAGCAATATAAAGAAAAATGTAACATACATACATCCCCCCCATTTAACTTTACTAAGGAGTTTTTTTTAAAAAAAGATTCTTTAGAAAGAGACCTTGCAGTACCTGTACAAATTGCACCAATGTTGCCCTTTATGTCCATAAAATACTAATGAAGTGTTGGAAAGGGAGAAGACAAATGACAGACAATTTAGTGGAGCCAGACACCAAACAAAGACTACCGTACATTGCTATGCGAAGGAGGAGAGATATCCCTTACTTCCATGCATCCATCTTGACTTGAAATGACAGGCTCAAAAAAAAAGAAAAAAGAAAAAAGAAAGAAAGAAAGAAAGAAAGAAAGAAAGAAAGAAAGAAAGAAAGAAAAGAAAAGAAAAGAAAAGAAAAGAAAAGAAAAGAAAAGAAAAGAAAAAAAGGCTAACCCTTTGTGGGCAGCCTGGCCTTTCTCCAAACTACTAATTGAACCAGAATCTGCTATTTGCTGGTGAGGCAATTTTATACTGTGGTATCCTCGGAGCTAAAAGGTAAGTCTTCTAGCTACTAGACAGTTCCTTGCACAGACAACAAAACTGACGAAGTTCATGAAGTTCTTACTTTCAAACGAGTTACTCTCAATTCTTCCTTAAGGAGAAAAAAAACTTCTTTTAATAGTCTGTATAGCATGACCATTTGTATGCTTACCAGGGGAGGGGACTGCGGCAGCCACCGGGGTTCAGTTTTTCTGCCCCTACAATATTCTGGGGGCCACAATGGCTGACAAATATACAAAACAAAAAACAAAAACTGGGAGTGGGGAGGGAAATAATGTTCCCAATTATTTTTTTCCAAGTGAAAAAAAAAACCTATCCAGAAATGAATAGGGTAGTGAGACTTTTGTGCAGTTTTTCCTGGTACAGTTGGATTGCCATATTCATGGGGGTTCAGTTCCCAGACTGCAGATACCACAAACCACAGATAATACTGAACCCTATTAAAATAAAAGACTTCTGGCACAAACATACCAATAGTGTTGCATCAGAGGATACATCTCTAGGCATTTTCCAGTGCAACTCTATGGTATGTGTTGCTATTTTTTCAGCCACAGATAACTGAAACCATGGTTCTTGGTTCTGTGGATACAGGGGTGACTGTCTTTGAAGGTCCTGAGGTATTGTGAAAGAATAATTCTGTGGAGAAATACACAGGATTTTCTGCAAAAACCAAAACAAAACAAACAACAGACCTGTTTTCTGAGCAGAGAACAGGTTCCTGCACAGAAAAATGTGGTTTTCTGCACACACAAAAACACATGTACTGTATTTCTCCACAGAGTACAGTAATTCCTCCACAACACTTTGGGACATTCAAATATGAGGCAAATACTGTGGAGATTTTTTTTCTCCTGCAGCAGGGAGAAAACTATAAATACTAATGAAGTGTTGGAAAGGGAGAAGACAAATGACAGACAATTTAGTGGAGCCAGACACCAAACAAAGACTACCGTACATTGCTATGCGAAGGAGGAGAGATATCCCTTACTTCCATGCATCCATCTTGACTTGAAATGACAGGCTCAAAAAAAAAGAAAAAAGAAAAAAGAAAGAAAGAAAGAAAGAAAGAAAGAAAGAAAGAAAGAAAGAAAGAAAGAAAAGAAAAGAAAAGAAAAGAAAAGAAAAAAAGGCTAACCCTTTGTGGGCAGCCTGGCCTTTCTCCAAACTACTAATTGAACCAGAATCTGCTATTTGCTGGTGAGGCAATTTTATACTGTGGTATCCTCGGAGCTAAAAGGTAAGTCTTCTAGCTACTAGACAGTTCCTTGCACAGACAACAAAACTGACGAAGTTCATGAAGTTCTTACTTTCAAACGAGTTACTCTCAATTCTTCCTTAAGGAGAAAAAAAACTTCTTTTAATAGTCTGTATAGCATGACCATTTGTATGCTTACCAGGGGAGGGGACTGCGGCAGCCACCGGGGTTCAGTTTTTCTGCCCCTACAATATTCTGGGGGCCACAATGGCTGACAAATATACAAAACAAAAAACAAAAACTGGGAGTGGGGAGGGAAATAATGTTCCCAATTATTTTTTTCCAAGTGAAAAAAAAAACCTATCCAGAAATGAATAGGGTAGTGAGACTTTTGTGCAGTTTTTCCTGGTACAGTTGGATTGCCATATTCATGGGGGTTCAGTTCCCAGACTGCAGATACCACAAACCACAGATAATACTGAACCCTATTAAAATAAAAGACTTCTGGCACAAACATACCAATAGTGTTGCATCAGAGGATACATCTCTAGGCATTTTCCAGTGCAACTCTATGGTATGTGTTGCTATTTTTTCAGCCACAGATAACTGAAACCATGGTTCTTGGTTCTGTGGATACAGGGGTGACTGTCTTTGAAGGTCCTGAGGTATTGTGAAAGAATAATTCTGTGGAGAAATACACAGGATTTTCTGCAAAAACCAAAACAAAACAAACAACAGACCTGTTTTCTGAGCAGAGAACAGGTTCCTGCACAGAAAAATGTGGTTTTCTGCACACACAAAAACACATGTACTGTATTTCTCCACAGAGTACAGTAATTCCTCCACAACACTTTGGGACATTCAAATATGAGGCAAATACTGTGGAGATTTTTTTTCTCCTGCAGCAGGGAGAAAACTATAGAAGTTATTCATCCTCACATGTGAGGACAAAGAAATCAAGGATTTACATCCCTGCCTCGAAGTGACTGGAAATCTTCTAGTTTTAAAAACTAGGGTGGATATAGCTAGGTTAAATAATTTTTTCAGGGGCTACACTTTATTTAAAAGAAGAACAGCCTTGGGGCAGGGGGTTGGCCAGGGGGAGAAAGGCAATCTGTGGAATGTGGCAGATCACTTTGCTCACCCCTAGTTTACACCAAGGCCAGTCTCACTGAACTCAATGGGAAATATTCTCTAATAAGTGTACAGAGGATGATAGCCTCATAGAGAAGTAGAGGCCATTGATTAACAGGGTCTTACGTTGTACCCTATTCTCCTGTACTGGAATCCTTATTGATACAGGAGGCATCTCATTGTGAAAGAAGAGTTAAACACAGTCTTCCTTCCCTGAATTCTAAAAACAAAATGCCAAGACAGTGGTGCCCTTTCTGTATTATCTGAAGGCTCAAACAACAGAAATGCTTTTCTGTGCCTGGCTGCAAGGGTAACCTGCAGTTCAAACCAAAGCCCTCTGGGTACACACCCTGCTGCCCACTGTGGCAAGATACTCAAGGGGAGAGGTTACATTCCAGGTCCCACAGCACAGCTCCACAACTGTCACACTGCTACCGTTTGGGCCCCTAACCCGGCTTGACTAGAAAAACTTCAGTGCTTGGGTCCTTGCCTGGACAAGAGCCAGACATCAACCTTCCTCACGTGTCTCCCCAACCTGGCTTTGGGTATGCCTGGTTGCTAGCCCAACTGCTCCTCCAGTGTCAGCTTTCTTATTTGTTTGCCTGTCTCTGGCTTCCATCCCTTCTCCCCACAGGTCTTCTGCTCACAATCATGACTGTGGTAGACACTGCTGATGTACTGCCTCACGTGAGGATCTAACCCAGCACTCTCTAATTCCACTTTCGTACTGCAACACTGAAAGGGACTGTGGGAAAGATGGAAAGAGACTAGCCATCTGGAGAAGGAAACTCCTGAAAGCTATGTGGTACCAACATTCAACACTAGTTGCGAGAATCCACTCAGGAGAGGGCCTGAAGGGTCAATTCCTGGGAAGGGTTTTGTACCAGTAAATGGGAGTTGCTGGGTACTAAGGAAGATTCTTGCATCAAAAAGTGGCAGAAACCAGTCAGCAGTCCTCTAAACTGGAAGAAAGTCATTCTGACAGGGGTGTAGCTATGGGAGGAGGAAGGCATTGCCACTCCAAATAAGAGCTCTGTTCCCCTAAATAAAATTTTCATTTTACTCCATCCCAGAGCTACACCTCTGCCTTCTGATGATATTTGCCTCAACATCATCCCTCAACACTGATAATCTCAACACTATTCCTATCCAAAGAGCACAGAGAGGTCTTCCTTGCATCAGAGACCACACCCCATCACACAATGCATACTTCCAGGAACAATGCACACATAGAATCATAGAATTGGAAGAGACCACAAGGGCCATCTACTCCAACCCCCTGCCATACAGGAATACCCAATCAAAGCACTCCCGACAAATGGCCATCCAGGCTCTGTTTAAAAAAACAAAAACAAAGGAGACTCTACCAGACTCCATGGCAACACATTACACTGCTGAACAGCTCATACTGTCAGGAAGTTCTTCCTAATGTTTAGGTGGAATCTCTTTTCCTGTAGTTTGAGTCCATTGCTCCATGTCCTAGTCTCTGGAGCAGCAGAAAACAAGCTTGCTCCATCCTCATTATCTTTCAAACATCCTTCAAATATTTAAACATGACTATCATGTCACCTCTTAACCTCCTCTTCTCCAGGCTAAACACACCCAGTTTCCTAAGCCACTCCTCATAGGGCATGGCTTCCTGACTTCCCACCATTCTGGTCGCCCTCCTTTGGACACTTTCCAGCTTGTCCATATCCTTCTTGAATTGTAGTGCCCAGAACTGGACACAGTATTCCAGGTGAGGTCTGACCAAAGCAGGATAGAGTGGCATTATTACTTCCCTTGATCTAGACACTATACAGTTGTCCCTTTATATTCACTGGGGTTTGGTTCCAGGACTCCCGTGGATACCAAAATCTATGAATACCCAAGTCCCATTATATGCAATGGCACAGCAAAATGGTGTCCCGTATATAAGATGGCAAAATCAAGGTTTGCTTCTTGGATTATTATATTTTAAGAATATTTTCAAGCCATGAATACTTAAATCTGTGGATACCAAATCCGTGGGTATGGAGGGACAACTGTACTCCTATTTGTTTTCAGTAACAGGGTGCAGTACCACTTGGCAAGGTTCAAAGTCCAAGCTTGACACTTTCACACTATTCTGCTTGATATCAAAGTCCTGACTGTAATTTACAGGAAAGGACAGATAAGGTAAGCGGCTCAAGTCTACAGTCTTCTATTTAGTAATGAACTATTGTTTATTCATTGTTTTGTAAATGACAAGGAGAGTATCAGCCCATTCTAGAAACCAACAAATAACCATCCTGCTTTTGGATAGCTTCTGGGAGTCTGCTGCACATAAAATCTTGCATGCTTACTTTCTGCAAAAATTGATAATTTATTTTTAGGATGCTGTGAGAAAAATGGCTGAAAATGTCATAGCTAAGTGAAAACTAAAGGGTATTTACAGGAAAATCACGGTAAGAGATCAAAGACACACACACACATACCAAAAGCCCCGCACATAGAATATCATGTAGCTTCACTCAGTTGTGAAAACAAAGGAAAGTAGAACCAAAATAATACCTGCAAGGGCATAGCAAGAAAGTATCTTTGCATGAGTAATTGCTATCAATTTCACCACACCTGTAACTGACCATTTTTTCCCAACCAGGTCATCCTGATATCACCTAAGTCTGGGTCTGCTTAGCTTCAGTAGATAGTATGACAACAGATCTGTTTATATGTAATCTGTGCTAAAATATATGCATATTAAAATTCTGTATCCAGCACATTCTGAACCAAAAACCACAGACCTTTACAAACAGCATAAATTATCTTATTTTTGCATATTTTTTCCAGCCATTTTTACTGTTTTGCATAACACATACCATCTGGGCTAACAGCAGGGATGGCCAAGAAGCTACAGTATGTGGTACATCCCAACCAATGAAGTTCTTTTGAAAGCTACATCCAGGGAAATATCCTGGCAACTTTCTTAACTGTTTTCTGCTACCCTCCCTTATAGACATGTCTTTCCAGTTTCCCCCACCACAATCTTTTCTGGCCTCTTCCTTTTATTTCTTTCTAGTTTTTCTCAGAACAACCTTTTCTTTTCTCTCCTCATTATTTTCTTTCTGAATTTAAGCCTTATCTAGGCAGGCAGTGTGCTGAAGTAATAGAATCCTGAGATATTAAAGGTCATTTTCACACTGTGGAAAGCTAGTTTTGAATCTTTCCCCACTAGAAAGGTAAAACAAAACATAAAAAAAACCACAAAAACTCTAGTTTACCCAGACACAAGTATTAATTGGAAATACCTCCTTCAAATTAAAACAAAAATCCAAAAGCAATAATCCTAGACTATTGGGAGATAATTAAAGCAAGTCATGTTGGTCTGTAGGAAAAATTCCAAAACCCAAAGTCAGGTCCCAAGAAAGGTGTTGCCTGACTAGATCCAAGGAGGATACCAACAAGCTGGCATGTGTCCAGAGAAGGGCAACCAAGATAATCTAAGGTCTGGAAACCAAGCTGTACAAGGAGCAACTTGGAGAGCTGAGAATGTTTAACTTGGAGATGAATGAACAGTGACATGATAGCCATCTTTAAATATCTGAAGGGATGTCACGTAGAAGATGGAGTGTGCTGCTCCAGAGACTAGAGTGAGAATTAATGGATTCAAATTATGAAAAAAGAGATTCTACTTAAACATTAGAAAGAACTTCTTGACTTTAAGAACTGCTCAACAATGGAATAGACCGCATCTGAGGGTGGAAGATATTCCCTCTTTGGAGGTCTTTAAACACAGGTTAGATGAGAATCTTTCAGGAGGGCTTTAGTTGTGTTTTCCTACATGACAGGGGGTTGAACTAGATGGCCCTTGTAGTCCTCTCCTTTCTGTGATATCTAGTTTTCTGTCTAGGAGTTAAAAGATGGCACCTTACCATCCTCCAGTCTTGACTCATGTTGCCCATTCTACCATCACTTTTTAATGGATATGTAGACCAGGCTTTATACTGCACTGTGGTATTTCTAGACAGAAAAAATATGAGTTACAATATATATATTGTGAGGAAAGTAGATTGCTGTGTACATTTTCCTAATGAGGACTTTTATGTCACTTGGATATTTGTCTGCTCCTTCAGAAGCACCAGAAGTTGCTCCTGTTATGATCACTTTGCCAGTTTGGTAGTTTTGAAGCCTGTGAATTCCCCAAAAGGTTAAACACTCAGAACTTTGATCATTTTTTAAATTAACGTTTCTACAAGCAAACAATACACAGATGTCTCCCTTGAAGGTAAAGTATTGACCTGTTCATTAACAACCACTTCATTCATCAGCACACCATGACAAACAGGACTCTGTGAAAATTAAAACACGGGTATTTCCCCCCCCCCCCACCGGTCCTTACAATTTTACACTAAAGAGAAACTTGTTGTTTGCCCAACGGATGACTACTACACAATTGGAATTTTAAACATGCTCTGTAAACAGAATGCATAGAAAAAAATCACAGCTCAAGAATGCCCCATCACATTCCTTTCAGCAAAAGATTAAAAAGTTTAAATACAAATATGAGAGCAACATGAGTTTCATCTTACCTTTGCCTCGAGTCACAATAACAAAACATAAAGAATACAGTGTCAGAGACACACCTTTAAGCTCTCAAGGCAACATCAGTCTCATCAAGGAATTCAAATCATGTCACCTTAAACGCAGGAAATTCAAAACTATCAAATAGTTTAACATTCTTTTTACAACCAATTTTCATGCCTTTCTTAGTAACTTCCAAAATATCCCTCAACAAGAGAGACATTTCTACAAGGTCTGTCTATTAAATTACAAGACTGAAACAATAACCCATCTTTATTGATATATATTGCAATTCTAATCTCTTTCAATATACTCCCCGTTCACACTCACACACCAATGCAGTCTTGTTTTCCACTGGTCAAAGGCATGAAGCAGATCAGTTTCTGTCAGGTGTGTCAACCCATCTGCCGTTTTCTTCTTTACTGCATCAATTGACTCAAAACATGTTCCTTTAAGCACCAATTTCACTTTAGGGAAAATTTTAAAAAATCACATGGTGCCAAATCTGGGGAATATGGAGGTTGTTCAAGTGTAGTAATGCGCTTATCAGCCAAAAACTGCTTCACAGAAAGTGCCGCACAAACAGGTACATTGATGCTGCTTGCTTGAAAGGGTTTTTAATAAACTGTATTATATATTGATTTTAATTTGTATTAATTTAATAATGTTTTAAGGGGGAGAAGGGATTTTGAGCTGTTTTATACTGTGTATTATTTTATTGTTGTAAGCCGCCCCGATTGCTCACAGAGGGGTGGGATATAAATAAATATTATTATTATTATTATTATTATTATTATTCATTGTCTTGATAAAGAATGAAACCATTTTTCCACAGTTCTGGCCTTTTTTTTCTGAATCTTTATCTCAGTTTTGTCAAAACTTCCTTATAATAATGTTGGTTCCCTGTGTGCCTTCTGGAACCCATTCTTCCAAAATTACACCCTTGATGTAAAAAAAAAATGAGCCTGGCTTTGAATGTGGGCTTACTTTGACTTCGCTTTTTTAATTCTTGGTGATGATGGTGTTTTCCAGTGGATTGACTGTGATTTTGTCTCAGAAGCACACTGGAAGATCCAGGTTTCATCACAAGTGATGATTTTTGAAAAAGTTTTGGGTCTGCCTCAAGTTGCTGCAGATTGTCAACACAAATTTCCTTGTGGCACTCTTTGCTCTGGTGTGAGAACCCCAGGGACCATATTGGCACAAACTTTTCTCATGTTGAGATACTCATGCAAAATTTTCCACGCAGTCTCTTTGTCAATGTTCACGGCTTCAGCTATCATTCAGACATTAAGTCGGCAATCTTCTCGAACAATCTGGCTGATTTTTCCCCCACAATTTCTTCGGTTCTTGAAGTGGAAGTTCAGGGCATTCATCATCATCTTCCACATTCTTATGTCCTACTCTGAATCTTTTGTGCCACTCAATCACACACACATTAGACATGCCATCTTACCCATAGGCCTCAGTAAGCATTTGAAAAGATTCCATTGATGTTTTGTTCAATTTTATTAAAAATTTCAACTTGAAATGTTGCCAGACTTTTAAACTTAGCATTTTTCCAGCACACAACAGACAACACAATTGCTCTGAACGATGACTGACAATTAATTGAACAGCCAAGAGTGTTGATGTTTGTCATGCAGGTTCAGACATGTTCAAGATCAGCACTCAAGCGTTCACAATCAGTTCTCCCTGATTTGTCTGAAAGGGAAAAACACTGTCGCGGACCTCATAGAATCACTGAGCTGGAAGAAACCATGAGGACCATCCAGTCCAACTCCCTGCCATGCAGGAATGCCCAATCAAAGCGCACCACACAGAGGATCATCCTGCCTGTGTTTAAAAGCCTCCAAAGGAGGAGACTCCACCACACTCCCAGGCAGCACGTTCCACCGTCAAACAGCTCTTACCATCAAGAAGTTCTTCCTAATGTTTAGTTGGAATTTCTTTACCTGTTGTTTCAATTCATTCAGTCCTAGTTTCTGCAGCACCAGAAAACAAGCTTGCTCTCTCTTCAGTATGACATCCTTTCAAATATTTAAATTATGGCTATCATGTCACCTCTAAACCTTCTCTTCTCCAGGCTAAACATACCCAGCTCCCTAAGCTGCCCCTCATAGGGCATGGCTTCCAGACCTGTCACCATTTTGGTCACCCTGCTCTAGACACATCAATATCCTTCTTGAATTGCACTGTTTTTAAAAAGTAGTTTCGTAGTTAAAAAGTAATTTTGTTAACCATCATCATGCCAAAACAGGGGATATTTGGTTATTTACTATTATAGTACTGTTAAAAAATTTTTTAAAGAACTCTGATTTCCTGTTTCTTAAAAGTAACTAAACTGTTACTTTTTAGCAACTTTTAAAAAATACATCTAAATGTTCAAGCCACTGGCTCGTGCTACAAAACACACTCTCCTCCCACCCACCTCACTGTTGTCTCAACACCCACAACTGAAAACAAGCCAGCACTTGAACCATGGGATGTCCCTCTGTCATTTAACTGCAAAACTAACTTCAAAGTTACAGTTAAACTGCAAAAGAGGGAAGTTCTCCTTCATAATTCTTTTCTTTCAACTTTTAACTGGTTTGCCAACTATGCGTCTTTTTGGAGGCAAAGGATTTACCCACTGCCAAGCACTATCTGTTAACTTCTTCACTAGACTGCAATAAATCACTATAGGTAGGGTTTTCCTTGAAGAATATGGTAGCCTAGCTCCTAGCTGTTATCCAATAGCTAAGCAAACACAATAGCTGTTATTGTCATTGGCTGTCAAATTTGTTCACTAGTTTTGATTTTTAAGTACAGGTCGCCCCACGTATTCGCAGAACCAATATCTGCAGCTATAGATATCCATAGCTGAAAAAAAAATAGGGATATACCATAGAGTTGTGCTGGGAAAAGCCTAGAGAAATGCCCCCTCTAGGAATCGCTAGGTCCTCCAATGCAACTCTATGGTATGTTTATATCAAAAGTTCTTTATTTTTATAGGGTTTGCTTGTCAGGGATGATGGGAGTTGTAGCTCTTCACCTCTGGCTCTAACTCACCACCTTGTTATGCAGCAGAGCTGACCAGCTTAGATCAGTGGTTAATGCTTTCCTCCAAAGCAGCAGAGTTTCAGAGAATAGGCTGAAGATCCTGACAAACTCTCCAAGCCTTCTCACTCTTCTCCAGGTGTCTCCAAAACATCTCCAGGATTCACTCAGGCAACTCAGTAGTTTTATATAAAACCTACTTTATTCTTCTATATAAATATACTATATGGTCAACAAATCACAATCTCTATACACTACACCACCTCTACTCCACCACAATACATTGGCAAACATTTCAATTTTATAGCCATTGTTTATCACCACCCACTAGTTAGTTTCCACCCAGTGGGTGTGTACTTCCATTCTGATTGGTCCACATAGTTCCACCCATGCTTAAGACCAACCCATGTATTTCAACATTTCACCTTGTACACTTAATGATTCTCAGGTGTTTCCATTCTGCATTCAGTACCTCTGTCCTTGGCTCTCAGGCCTTCTAGATTACATTAGCAGTTTCACCTGTGTAGCTTCATAATTGCTCTTGCTTAGTCATTGTGACTTTCACATACATATTTTATTTCTTTCACTGTATGTCCCATGTTGCATTTTCCTTAACAATCCCCTCCGAAATAAAATATTGTATGTGTCTTACAATGTCATTCCAACCATTTGTGTCAGCCTTTCATGTTTTTCTGCTGTCAATGCTTTTGTGAACAAATCTGCTATGTTGTGTTGTGTTTCTATATATCTCAATTCTATTTCACCCTTCTGAACCATGTCTCGCACATTTTGATATCTTACACCAACATATTTTGTTCTGTTCTTCAAACTTTCAGTTTCAGCCATCGCTATGCATGACTGTGAATCTTCCAGAATTTCCACTGGTATCTTGTAACTTTCATTTAAATCATTTAGCAATTGCTTAATCCACTGTACCTCATTTACTATCTCATTCAAAGCAGCAAATTCTGCTTCTGTTGTGCTTAACGCTACATTAGTTTGTTTTCTACTTCTCCAAACTATTGGACTTTCATTATATTTAATTATCATTCCTGTAACTGACTTCTTGTCTCCTAATTCTGATGCAAATGAACTGTCTACATAACAATCTAGATCTGAACTATTGTTTCTTATTATCAATTTCCTATCTAAGGTTCCTTTCAAATATCTCAATAAATGTTTTACCGCTGTCCAGTCTTCAATTTTTGGATCATTAAACCTTCTAGACAATACATTTACAGCATAAGAAATGTCTGGTCTGGTGTGGCAAGATATGAATTGTAAAGATCCTATTATACTTCTGAAGAAAGTCTTGTCCTCAAATGCTCTAGTTGTTTCCTCAGACACAAAACCATTGTTGTCATTGGAGCTCTTACTATTTTTGCATTCTGTAATCCACATTTTTCAATCAATCCTTCAATTTTATTTCTCTGACTTAATAAACAATGTCCTTCTTCTGTCCATTCAACACAAATACCTAAATAAGACTTCAGCACACCTAAGTCCTTCAAAACAAACTTCTCAGACAATTCTCTTTTTACTGACTCAATTTCCTGTTTTGACTTTGCTGCTACGCACAAATCATCTACATAAATCACTAATACTATGTCTCCTTTTGTATAAACACAAGCATCTGCAATGCTCCTCTTGTAACCTAGCTTAACTAGCTCATCATTGATGCACAGATTCCACGCTCTGGCACTTTGTTTTAAACCATACAACGCTTTCTTTAATTTATATACTCTCTGACTACCATTTTCTTCGAAACCTTGTGGCTGTTCCATAAATATTTCTTCATCCAAAACCGCATTCAAGTAAGCTGTCTCAAAATCAAAATGTTCTACAACTAAATTCCTTTTTACTGCTACAGCTAGAACCATTCTCAGACTTTCTGGCTTTGCAGTTGGAGAATATGTCTTATCATAGTTCTCATACTGCTGTTGTGCAAAACCCTTAGCCACTAACCTAGCTTTATATTTGATACTTCCATCTGGCATTTCTTTCCTTTTGTATACCCATTTACAACCAATTACTTTCTTGTCTTTGGGTCTGTCAACAATTTCAAAAACATCTTTATTTACCAGGCAACCAAACTCATTATCCATTGCATCAAACTATCTTTCCTGTTCTTCACTAGGATAACTTTCCAATTCTTCAAAACTTTCAGGCTCCTCTACTGCTAAACAAGCTCTTGCCTTTGTCACAACAAACCTACCTGGAGGCTTTCTAACTCTATGACTACGCCTGGGAATAAAATCTGCTGTTCTGTCTCTTTCATCCTCACTTTCTCTACTAGGAGTTGTAGTTCTATGACTAAATCTCTTGTCTTCAGTCATTCGAGTAGTAGTAGGCCTAGATGCTATCTCATCATCGGAAGAACTACCACTGCTGCTAGGTGATGCTTCCTGCTTAACTGAAACCCCTCCATTTCCTGAGGTTGGTTCAGTTTGTGCTTCTGGCTCATTTGAACTCCCTAATCTCAAAAACACTTCTTTATTGGCATGCAGTTTGTCCCAACCAGCATGTCTCTCGAAATTTGCAGACCTAGAATACTGCACTTGTTTTCCTCCCAAATGAAACTTGTAGCTATTTCCAGAATACCCCAAAAACCTAAGCCTTTTGCTTTTGGGTTCTCCTTTCCTTCTGAAACAAGCAGGTGTGTAAACATGAGCAAATTGTCCAAAAACCCTTAAGTACTTGTAATTTGGCATTCTCCCATACAATACCCTGTAGGGAATGTCTTCAATTTCTGAATGATACAATCTGTTACTGATATGTATTGCAGTCAAAGTTGCTTCTGCCCAAAAACTATCTTTCACCCCTGCATCTGCCATCATACAAGCAGTAATTCTTTTTATATCTTGTATTTTCTTTTCTGCTAACCCATCCTCACTAGGACAAGCAGGGTTTGTAGTTTCATGCCTTATTCCCACCTTTTGAAACCAGTTAAACAATTGATTATTTAAAAATTCTCCTCCTCTATCAGTAATGATGGTGCCTACTCTGCTATCAAATTGTCTTTCCACCATTCTTACCCATGCTTTTAAACTTTGCCCAGCGTCAGATTTGTTTTTCATTATTCTTACAAATGCAAACCTTGTATACCTATCAACAATTACTAGGAAATACTTGCTTCCCCCTAAGGACAAGCAATTAGCTTGGGCGACATCTGCATGTACATACTGAAATGGTCTTTGAGCAATTCTTTTTGTTTTCTTAGCTACTGGAAAAGCTCTGACCTTTACCTGATGACATACCGTACAATCTAAGTGGTTTTTGCACTCAGTAACTTTTAAATCTGGACACATCCTGATTAAATTCTTTAAACATTTGAAGCTCGCATGGCCGAATTTTCTGTGAAGCTCATGTATGCAGTCTTTGTGGATTGGAATCCTAGAAACGTGCCCTGCCCAACGCAGCTGTGTTCTCAATATCATGGCCTCAATGCTGGTGATCCCTGCTTGCTCAAGGACAGCAACATTCGTCACATAGTCAGTCCAGTGTATATTTAGGATTGTGCGTAGACAGCGCTGATGAAAGCGCTCGAGGAGTCGTAGGTGGTGGCGATAGGTGACCCATGTTTCAGATCCATAAAGGAGGATAGACAGTACGATGGCTCTATACACACTGATTTTTGTGCTTTGCCTCAGGTGTTTATTGCTCCAGACTCTTTTGTGAAGTCTTCCAAATGCACTATATGCCTTTGCTAATCTGTGATCGATCTCTTTGTCAATCTTGGCATCTGAGGAGATGATGCTTCCCAGGTAGGTGGACTGCTGAACGGACTTGAGCACTGATTTGCCGACGGCAATGTGGGGATGGTGGTGTTCGTCCTGTGGTGCAGGCTGGTAAAGAACTTCTGTTTTCTTCAGGTTGACTTCTAGCCCAAACAGCTCTGCAGCTGTTGCAAACCATCGCCTCCCAAAAATACTACTTTACGGTGAACTCACCACGGGTCAGCGTAAGAGGGGCGCTCCAAAAAAGCGATACAAAGACTCCCTGAAACAACATCTCAGGCTTGGCCAAATTGATCACCAACAGTGGTCCGCCCTGGCCTCACATCGGGAGGCATGGAGGCGCACTATCCACAATGCTGCAGCCTTATTTGAGAACTCACGACGAGCAAGTCTTGAAGAGAAACGACAACGCAGAAAGAGTCACAACCCAAAAGCATCACCCAAGGAGACCTTCTGCTGTGCTTTTTGCAACCGGACTTGTTTATCTCGGATTGGCCTTTTTAGTCATCAGCGCGCTTGCAGAAAGCGCGGGATGAGTCCTTCCTGAATCTTCGTTTGCGAAGAAAAGCCAGAGGAGGAGGAGGATTGGAATATTTTCTATGTTATTAGCTTCTTCAACCCTGTAGCTATCAATATTGTCCTCCAAATAATAAAGTTTGTCCTTTTTCAAACCTATGCCATGCAATTCCCCATTCAGTTCTATCTTACACATGTTCTTTTCAAAGATGACTGTGTAGTCTTTTTCTGTTAATCTGCTTACTGATAACAAATTATTTTCTAACTCCTTTACATGTAAGACATCATTAAAATTCTCTTTTAGCCCTGGAATGTACACAGTACCCATTTGATTTACAGTACTTAGCTCTTTCCCGTCAGCCAAAACTACAGCATTTACATTAGCTGATTTTCTATTACTTATTAAATTTATATCATTACACATCAAAGATGTGGCTCCTGAATCAACTAGCCATTTAGAATTTGCATTTTGTTTTTCCTTAATCATGGTTGCAACCCCCTTTTTATTACCACTGTCCCTCAAAAATGGAGGTCTGGACTGTTTTTGATACTGCCGCGGCTGCCATCTGCTCTCTGCTTGCTTGCGTCTCTCAGCTGCAAAATGTTTACAATGTCTCTGCAGATGACCAATCTTCTTACAATAAAAGCACCTCCGTTGCTCCCTTGTAGAGGCTGCTTCCTCCTGCGTTCGCCCGTCAGGAGTTGTTTGTTGTTTTGGCACAGTCTTTAAGCTTGCTGAGTCACCCTGCTCAGACATTCTTCTCTGGTTCTCTTCCAGTATTCTGGCCACAATTAAGTCTCTATTAAGCTCAGCTTCTGGCAAGTTCTGCAAGCTGTTCGTTATGTTGTCCCACGAAGAGCCTAGCGATTCTACTAAAATGTAGCATTGCTGCTCTTTGCTAATTTGCACTCCCCTCAGTTCAGCTTGCACAAACAAATCTTGCATTATTTTTAAATGTTCTATCACACACTGCCCTTTAGCCATCTTTTGCCTGTATATTCTTTTAGACCATAGCATTTTTGCAAAAGCAGTTGAAGGAGTGTGTAATCTCTGCAAGGTATCCCACACATCCTTGGCAGACGTTTTATCTCTGACGTCATTAATTAAGTCTTCTTCAAGCATGAGATAAAGACAGGCTTTTGCTTTACTATCTCTCTCTTGAGTGGCTTCATTAGCATCAGCTGCCAGCCCTGTTTCAACTGTTGACCACAGACCTTCCTTTACTAGTAGAGATTGGGCATAAATCTTCCAGGTAGAGTAGTTGTTTCTATTCAATTTACTAAACTTTAGAATTTCCATCTTGATTTGTGCAGTGACTCAATTTGACACAGTCCTTCTGAGTATGCACAGCCGACCCGTCTGGGCTTAAGCAAAACACAAAATGATTTACTCACGAGGCTTATCAGTGCAGCACAAACAGCTTGCTCTGATCTGTCGTCCACAAAGCTTTCTTCCACTTTCTGGAACTTTCAGCTTCTGTGGATGCTGGGTGCTCTAGTAACTGGGCCCATAACCCTTGTCAGGGATGATGGGAGTTGTAGCTCTTCACCTCTGGCTCTAACTCACCACCTTGTTATGCAGCAGAGCTGACCAGCTTAGATCAGTGGTTAATGCTTTCCTCCAAAGCAGCAGAGTTTCAGAGAATAGGCTGAAGATCCTGACAAACTCTCCAAGCATTCTCACTCTTCTCCAGGTGTCTCCAAAACGTCTCCAGGATTCACTCAGGCAACTCAGTAGTTTTATATAAAACCTACTTTATTCTTCTATATAAATATACTATATGGTCAACAAATCACAATCTCTATACACTACACCACCTCTACTCCACCACAATACATTGGCAAACATTTCAATTTTATAGCCATTGTTTATCACCACCCACTAGTTAGTTTCCACCCAGTGGGTGTGTACTTCCATTCTGATTGGTCCACATAGTTCCACCCATGCTTAAGACCAACCCATATATTTCAACATTTCACCTTGTACACTTAATGATTCTCAGGTGTTTCCATTCTGCATTCAGTACCTCTGTCCTTGGCTCTCAGGCCTTCTAGATTACATTAGCAGTTTCACCTGTGTAGCTTCATAATTGCTCTTGCTTAGTCATTGTGACTTTCACATACATATTTTATTTCTTTCACTGTATGTCCCATGTTGCATTTTCCTTAACATTGCTATTATCCAGGGGATACAGGGGGCAACCTGTATTTCAACAACCCCAGTCCTTCCTCATTATGAGCTTTCTCAGGGATTAAGATCTTCCAGACTACTGCAGCTTCTTCAGGGATAGCCACTATCAGCTATAAGACTGTTGCCTACTACTATCAGAACCTTCCCAGTGGTGACACCAACATTATGAAATTCCCTTTCCAACAAAATCAAACAGGCTCTTTCACTTTAGGTTTCCAAGAGATTGCTGAACCCCTCGCTTTTTTAACTTTTGGCCAAACACAGAGTAAACATGAAGTCTGTTAATCTGAATGTTTGTAATTAATTGGACTATTTCTGTATTGTAATGGGACTGGTGAACTAGGGATTTCATGTATTGCTGTAAGATGTTCTGTGAGGAAAGAATACCTTCTGTGCCATGGTCATGTTGACTGGGGATGTTGGGAGTTACAATCCAGTATACCTAGAATCATAAAATCATAGAGTTGGAAGAGACCACAAGGGCCATCCAGTCCAACCCCCTGCCATGCAGGAATACACAATCAAATCATTCCCCACAGACAGCCATCCAGCCTCTGTTTTTAAAAACCCAAAGAAGGAGATTCCACCATACTCCGAGGCAGTGTATTCCACTTCTGAACAGCTCTTACCATCAGGAAGTTCTTCCTAATGTTTAGGTGGAATCTCTTTTCCTGTCATTTGAGTCCGTTGCTCCGTGGCCTAGTCTCTGAAGCAGCAGAAAACAAGCTTGCTCCATTCTCAGTGTGGCATCCCTTCAAATATTTAAACATGGCTATCATGTCACTTCTCAATCTTATCTTCTCCGGACTAAACACAGCCAGCTCCCTAAGCTGCTCCTCACAGGGCATGGCTTCCAGACCTCACACCATCCTGGTCACCCTCCTGGAAAACTTTAAGTTGGAGGTGGCCACATCGAAAATAGTCTCAACACTTACCCAGTTAATGGAAAACCTGGCTTATGAACAAAAATGAGGCTTGCCTTTTAGTTTAAACTCAATGTAGTTAAGGGCAATTTTTAGGCCTTCAAATACAGTTTTTAAGTTAGGAAGACACCTCAGTTCCATGTAAGAGTTCGGTTTTTCCTTTAGATTTTGTAAACAGAGGGTAGGTTATAAAAATGGCATGTTGACCTTGACTCTTGTGGAATCAAACCCTAGCATCCCCAAAGAGGTTCTGCTATATTAAAGGAGCCAGTGGCTTCCATGTTTCGAGTGTGGTTCTGTGCTCTGGATTTTACGCTGAAACTTGAAGGACCTATCAAAGGCGCTGAAAATAAAACCACACCCTGACATGAAAGCACCAGCCACCACTGTACTATATCCTCTCCTCTTGTTGCACACATTATATTCTCCCCTGTTAAACATCCTTATCGTCAAGGGACTCAAATGATCAAGATTTCTACTCTGTGGAGTCTGCTGCAACCCAATAGTTAATCCATCTCTACCTGTTTTGTTTCCCAGTTGAGGCTGTTAAATTGACCATTTGTAAGCCGTTCTGATAGCCTTTGTGGCTGAAGAGTGGGGTATAAATACAATAAATAAATAAATAAATTCTAATTGGTTTGCAGCCCCAATTGGAAGGATGTTAGATAAGGCTACACAAGGGCAGACTGGTTTGAGAGGAAGTCCAAGTCCATGAGCATGAGAAAGTGCTCAACGATAAAGCACGAATGGTAATAAGAAGATAAGCAGACAGGCAAGCTAATCAGTTAAGTGAGTTTAGCAACACGGCTATACGCCACGGCAATCAATGCTTTTCCTCTATGGATAGTTTGAAAACTCCAGCTTTGCTTTCCAAATAAACAGAAAAACAGTTATGAAGGAAGAAAATAAAACAGGGTTGTGGGGGCTATCTAAGCTATTACACAAAGTCTAGGTAGGGATAAGGTACGGCTTACCTCATTCCTACCTATCTACCTAAGCTATGCCCACAACTATCTACCTAACTCTTGTCCACAACCTGGTGGAGAGAAGGCACGGGTCTGTGCTCAGTGTCTGGTCCCCTCAGGACAAGGCAGCAGGAGGTGGAGATGCTGAGAAAGACACACAGGTTGGTGCAGAAGGCCTTTGGGGGCCTAATAACGGGGAAAGCTCCTTTGATGTCATAAAGGTTTTAGGGAAGGAGGGTATTGTTCAGACGTCAAAGGGGAAAAAAGCACCCTTACACTTTCTGCACCTGTCCAGAATCAAGTAAGCACACAGTACTGTCTGTTTCCACCAGATAGATCAAGCTGGATCTGGACAACCTAGGTAGAGTGAGTCATAAGCTTTCATTAGATGGCCTTGACCATGTCACTCCTTTGAAAACCTCAGTTTCCTGTGTGTAAAATGAAAATATATAGTGCCCTATCCCATGTTGCCCAAAGAAGATAAAAGTTCAGAGCACTCTGAACGTGTATATGTGACACATATGTAATAGGGATCTTACACATAAAGCTGCCATTTTATGAGAAGTAACAAAAACGATCTGGCTCAAGGTCACTAGCACGTCACAATACCATCACAAACACATGCACCTTTGGAAAGAATTGTGCTGGTAAGATTCGCCTTATCCCCACGTATATCTACATATCTGATGCCCACAAGTTAACAACATTATTTTTTAACCTACGCACACAGAGATACAGACACACACTCAGAAGATTATACTTACAGTTCCAGGCCTTGTGAAGTCAATGCTGTGTGCTACACTCTGTCTCATCTGGTTGCTAAACAAACGAACACAAACACTCTGTAGATCTTCTGGGGTAATCTTTGTCAGGGAAACAACAAACCAAAGAGGAAGTTAGAATTCTTTTCCTTTCAGCTTAACTAAGGAACTACATGGAGAGTACAGTAGGACCCCCTTATCCACTGGGGATTGGTTCTGGAGGGGGGGCATGGTTACCAAAAACCATGGATAATAGCGAACACCATTGAAAATAATGGGACATCCGGTTTAAAATACCATAGAGTTGCCTTGGAGGACTTAGAAAATGGCTAGAGATGACATATTTTCTAGGAAGACTCTATGGTAGGTGTGTTATTTTGTGTCCCGTGGATAACTGAATCAGTGGATCCTATTCTAGAGTCGGCCTTCTTGATCTGCAGGGTCCAGATCCATGATTTCAAGCAACTGTGAATCATCACATCCTAAATTTAAAAAGGTGAAGCATCAGTGTGCACATCATCGCAATGTAATAATATGGGATGCAATCATCCATTTTTTGTCATCCTTGGGGTGTGGGGTATGGAATCAAATCCCTACAGATCCAGGGGGCCTAATGTACCTTTCAAGGTGGTGGCAAGAATAACAAAACAAAATGACTGAACAATCTAAACCCACAAGGACAGGCATACTCAGATCTCATGAGAAAAAAAAAATAAGAATAGCCACTCGGCATTCATAGAATATGATACTTTTCTGGGACTATTTCATGATGACTGGCTGCATTTTCTCTTTTATCAATTTTTGAAGATGTTCAGTGTCTTATAACACAATCTGGCCACAACTTCATCTAGCTGCATTTGAATATTTGGATCCTTTTACATATAAAGCTTGAATGCACAAGCTTTCACACTGTATGGCTGCATCCAGACTGACTGAAAAGTCCCAGATTTTGTACCTGCCCTTTCCAATTTCATACTGGGGGCTTGTCTAGACACGACAGTTTACTGTGAGTGGGTGTGCATTTTCACTCATTCGTAGCGAAGTTCTTTTGTCTTCACGGTTGTGTGCATATTCACATCCATTTGTATTCATTTTAGTTGACTGTCCACACACGCTCATAAAGGGCATTGGAGCAAAAATGCAATGATGCGAATTTTGATGTGCACACATCAAAACATGCATATCTACATACATTTTCCAGAAAACATCGGGGGAAACCATGATTCCTTTTACTGTACAGTTTGCAGAGTTTTGGGTCCCCCTCCTTCCGAATACCACAAATCTCATTCGGAACGTGTTGGGTATTCTCTGCAAATTCTACAAGGAGTATTTTCACTGTCTAGACAACCCCTGGGTTAAAATAAACTGACCTGAGGAGCTGGTATGAAAAATCTCTGATCATTCTTGGAGCTGACAGGATATATTCTGGGATAAACAAAACATGTATGGATCTCCAAAATAAAATCAGAAAGAACAGAAATAAAACCTGGCAGTTTCTGGTCTTTTGCACCTTCAGTTTGTTTAATTTATGGGATACAGTATTTCAGAATTCTACATATGGTTGTGAAAGCTGGACAGTGAGGAAAGCTGATAGGAAGAAAATCAACTCATTTGAGAAGAGCTGGGGAAGAGATCTATGGATACCATGGACAAACAAATGGATCTGAGAGCAAATCAAGCCTTAACTCTCATTAGAACTCTCATTAGAAGTGAAGAGATAACTAAACTGAGGCTGTCATACTATGGACATACCATGAGATGACGTGACTCACAGAAAAGATGATAATGTTTGATAATGTGGAGGGCAGAGGGAGACTGCACTACAGGTGGATTGATTAAGTCAAGGAAGCGATGGTTGCCTTGAGTTTGCAAGGCCTGAACTGAGCAGTTGTTGACTGGGACACTTACAAGTCTCTCATTCATAGGGTTGCAATACTGAAAGTCGACTTGATAGCAAATAGCAACAAAAAATATAAAATATGAGTTAACCTAAGTCCAACTGGTTTCAATGAGACTTGGGGGCAATTAACTTACTATATATACTCGTATTTAAGTAAAAAAAAAATTATGCCAAAATACCAACCCCCCAAACCTGGGTCAATTTATACACAGGTCAATGCAGTAACTCTGTCTGCCAACTTCTGGCCTTTTGTAATGCCTGCTCGAAAAAATGGCAGCAGTGGCAGCTCCTTGGTGCTCATTCACCATGGCAGGGAGATTAGAAGGAGTCAGCAGTACCTGAAAGAAGTCCCAATTCCCTCCATTCTCTCCACTATGGTGGCGGCTCTTTGGTACTTGTCCATTGGGGTGGGGAGATTAGAAGGAGTCAGAAAAGCTAATAAGAGCCCCCGCTTGTCTCTCTCCAGTGGTTCTTTCAGGATGTCACTGCCCCAACAGAGAGACCAGAGGAGCCGGGTGCTTCTTTCAGGCCCTCTCAGCACAGACTAAACTCCAATGGCCTGAAAGAAGCAATGGTCCCCTCTGCTTTCTCTCTGGTGGCTCTTTGGGGGCTTCCCCACCATGGCAGACAGAAGCTGCTCCTCTGCTGCTGGGAGAAGCGTCAAAGAGCTCCCGTCACTGCCATTTTTCCACCCAGGCATTGCAAAAGTCTGCCAGAGAGAGTAGAGGGGGTCGGTGCTTCTTTTAGAGTGGTAGAGTGGCAAAAGGTCTTTTTGAATGGCTGTGCAGGAAAATGACTGAAGCACTAGCAGCCGGGTGCCCTGAGGCAGTGCTGGCACTTCCGTCTCTCTGCAGGATGGATCCAAGGAGCCCTGTGTGGGGCCCCAAAGTTTAACACTCTACTTATCCATGGGTCATATCAACATAAGTCAAAGTCAACTTGATGGCAGTTAACAACAACAAAATATATCAAAATCCATGATTTTGTCCCCAAACCTACCCTTGACTTATGCCCTTGACTTATACATGAGGTTGACTTATACATGAGTAGAAACGAGTATTTGATTCAACCCATAATCACTCTGAAAGTCCAATATAATTCTGTTTAGGGACACTTAGCTGATGGGTTTTGCATACAATCATTCAAGACGTGATCACATCTAGGGGCAAGGTAGAATTTTCTCCTTTCTGGAGAAATTTGGATAGGGGAAATTCCTTTCATCATGTGTACTGACTTCTATGCATGCCTGAGCTACCTACTCTGAGGTTGTGCGTTTTTGTCAGCTCAAGCTCTCTGTCAGTAGCAGTATATGATCCTAATTCTGCAATTTCCTCTGTGGGAACTGGCATGTAAGGTGTCTTTCCTGGAGGTGAGAAAGACTGCTTTCTGATCCTTTCCAGCACCATGATGCTAAAATTCTGATGTGATTTGTGTTTCATTTTCAGAGCTCCTACCAATTCAGTTAGAGAAACACCCCCAATTCAGCTAAATAGTGCCACCACCTGGTAGAATCTAGGAAAAGACAGCTCAGAAGCACACTGTACAAGACACCAAACAGTTTGGATCTCCAGCTACAAATGTTGATCAGAACAGAGTTGACCAGGTGGGGCTATTCTCCCCCACTGTGCCATTTCCCATGACACAGATTACCCATGCAGAAAAAAAAAACCACCACAATGTGATTGTTTATTCAGCTTCAGGGCAAGTAGTATGGGGAGCAGCTTAGGGAGCTGGGTATGTTTAGCCTGGAGAAGAGAAGGTTGAGAGGTGATGTGATAGCTGTGTTTAAATATTTGAAGGGGTGTCATACTGAGGATGGAGCAAGCTTGTTTTCTGCTGTTCCAGAGAGTAGGACACAGAGCAATGGACAAAAACCACAAGAAAAGAGATTCCACCTAAACATTAGGAAAAACATCCTGATGGTAACAGCTGTTCGGAAGTGGAACTTGCTGCCTTGGAGTTTGGTGCAGTCTCCATCTTTGGAGGTTTTTAAACAGAAGCTGGATGGCTGTTGGGAGTGCTTTGATTGTGTATTCCTGCAGGGTAGAGGGTTGGACTGGATGGCCTTGTGGTCTCTTCCAACTCTATGATTCTAGTAGCTTTGGGACAATTTATATTAAGAATGCAAGATATAGGCCCTTTGCCTGTCCCCACCACTATATATTTATACTTGTATGTCGTACTTCATTTTGCGTACTTACTCAACTTTTGAAACTACACAATAAATTAATGTCTAAGGTGTAAATAAGAGTTTTAATGTTAACTTCCATTTTAAAAACCCAAACACCAATATTTTGTGCGGCAGCTATATTTTAAAACAAAATGCAACTGTACTAATTTTTTAAAACTATTGTTATAGGAAAAGTATGAATGTGAGCATTAGTCAAATCTGAGATGGGGGAACTTAAATCCAAGCTGATCTAATTATTGTTCAATAACTGTATAACTAAGTGTGTAGGATTGTATTGCATAAAGATTATGGATGCAGGAGAAGTTCCTGTTTCTTCCATTACTTTAGCATCTGCGGTAGAACAGAGTGAGACGTTGCAGATGAAAGACAAGATTCTCAGCGTGCTTATAATGCAGGTACCGGTGTATATATATATATGGGCAGAGCAAAGGACAAGTACAAAAAAGACCCAGTGCTGTTTGGTTCAGTCAAGAAAGCCATGGTGCTGAGTTTGCAATAACTGAGCAGGGCTGTTGGTGACTGTAGGTTCTGGAGTCCTCTCTTGTTCATAGGGTCAATGTAAGTTAAAGTCAGCCTGACAGCAAATAGCAACAGCAACAAATATAGATGGAAGTTCACTTTGATGGGAGCTGGAATTGCTTAAGCCTTGTTCTTTCATATCCTTCTCCTCATGATTTCTGATTGTTCTCTGAGGATCTCAGAGTAGAAGCCAGAACAGCTGGGGAACAGGATCTTGGAGGAAATTTTGCTGAAAACTGACTGCTGTTGGAACAGCTGGGTGCCCTCTCATTCAACATTCCTCCCCAGCCCTTCCCTCCCTTGTTGTTGCTTCTGATTCATGACCATCCTAAAGCAGACCTATTGTGGGTTTTTTTGTGGGAAATGTAGCACTCTTCTTGCACCCCTGCTTAGTAAGTTTAGGAAATTCCTTGCATGCTTAAGTTTCCACCCCCTTTCTCTTCTCAGGCTGTTTTAGCCATTTTGGAGCTATGGGGTGACTATTGAGTCATTCATCACATAGCCTCCTAATTTAAATGTTTTATTCGTCTTTGTCTTCGTTCCTTTTTGGGGTCTCTGCAGATTTTCCACGCTGCTGCTGCTTTTTCCCTTTTCCCCCTTTCCTCCATGCATCTAACTTTCAAAACACAAAGAAAAGAGGCGAGCTCTTGCTTACCTGCAATCACCTCTTTATCTGAGAAAATATGGATATTACTGCTATAATGCTCAGAAACTTCTGATTTGATTATCCTAACCTGAAATTCCCCAGATTGCGTGAGTTTTCTACCCTGAACGGTAATCCTCTTAGTTAAGGACCTTAGATTTGTTTTGAATATGTAGATTAAGATTGCTATATCTTCGGTAATGCTGATGTGCATTTTTAAGCAAATATCTTTATTGTCCTTAATTTGTCTACTTAATGACTGGGTGATTAGACCACATACAAATGCAAATTGAGCTGGGTCAAAGTCTTCTCTGCTAACTCTGCTTACTTTGAAAGAAACTTTTCTTAAGATATTCCTAAAGGGCTAGGTCCCTGGAATCTTTAATAATTTTTTAAATTTTATACTCATATAGCCCAACATTTTCTCAGCAAGAGTTGTACAGGGAGAGTTTACCATTGCCTTCCTCTGAGGCTGGGAGGCTATGACTTGGCCAAGGGCACTGTCTCCGTGGCTGATATAAGATTTGAACCTTGGTCGCCCAGAGTCCTAGTTCAGCACTCCAGGCACTATGCTACAACATTCATATTAGCCCAGCAAAGATGGGTTTGGGAACATGTCCTTGCTTAGCTCTACCCTAAGGGCCAGACAACACAGGCTGCATTGGTTGTTTTCCCGCCTCTAAAGCAAATGTGGCAGGGCTCTCCATTTGATCAAATCACTGGCATTGAGAGGGTAGCAGTCGGATTGATGCTGCACCATATCCTGGTGGAAGCTCCCAAGCTGTGGAAACTGTCTTCCATGGGAGGCTAGGCTGGCCCCTCTCTGTTCTCCTTTCACCAGCAGGTAAAGACCCCCTTACTTAAACAGGCATTTGATGATTCATTGTACAGAAAGTGAGGGGTTTTTTTTAATTAGGGTGTGTGCTCTATTTCTCTATTTATAGTTGCTTTTAAATTATTTTACTATTTTTAAAATTAATGGTGTTTTCATATCATAGCTTAGAATCATAGATTTGGAAAAGACCACAAGGGCCATCTAGTCCAACCCACTACTTCCATGCAGGAACACACAACCAAAACACTCCCGACAGGTGGCCATCCAGCCTCAAAACCTCCAAAGAAGGAGACTCCACCACACTCCAACTTGATTAACTTTAATCTTAACTTTAATCAGGTGTTCAACTCTACCATGTTCCAGCCTTTTTGTAAGCCACCTTGGGTTGCCCGCCAAGAGAAAGGCATGATATAAAATAAATAAATAAATAAAGCATTCCAACAGCCAAATCTAATTATGGTACCCCCAAATTCTGACTTGTTTACCATTTTGCCACTAACTGTGGCCTCAAGGGAATCCACCAGCTCAGCAGTGACCCCAATCAAGTTGTGATAGTCAGTCTGGATTTTATTGAATCTCTTGAGGTAAGTCATCGTTTTGCGTTCAGACTCCACCAGCTGCTGATGAAGTTGCTGCAGCATTTCTGTGGGAGGGAGGGAAGGAAAATTATCAGTTCCGCTGGGATACAAAGTACTGACCCAGTTGTGCATTCACCATTTGCTTCCGGCTACCACTGTCTTGTTTTTGTTTTTGTTTTTTTTTTTCCTGTGATGCAAGTTAGAGGGGGAAAATAGAATTTGTTGAGAAAGGGCCACGCTATCAGCCTCCTCTTTGGTTGGTGATCCAGTATGGTGACGAAAAAGTATGAGAGAGACACTTACTCAATTTTGCAGCACCCAGTATAGCTGTCAGGCTATATTACCAGCCTCACAAGACACAGGCCAGGAGAGAGAGAATGTACTCTGTCACCTTTAGACTACATCACCCCCCTCGGGCTGAAAGAAAACATGGTGAGCCGGTGGAAAATGTCTGCCTCTAAAACAGAACTTGACAATTTAATAGTCTTGCTAGAACATGCTGTCTCAAAGTCCAGCAAACAACTGACTCTTAATGGCTCAGAACTCTTAAGATGGCACTTATAAACAGAATTCAGTATTTACTGGAGAACATTTTAAACAAAACACAACAAAAAAAAAATCGCAGGTATCAACTTTTATCACAGAGCATTAAAACAGAACCAGTGCTTGCATTTCCCAGATGGCATCCCTTTCTGGAGTGATACCTTTACAACCCCTCAAAAATATGAAATAACATGGGTTTTAAACTATGCATTGAAAACCCTGTGTACTTCCAGAAACCTCCATCCCAACACTGAAAAGATCTGTGACTGCCTGTCCTGATATACATTTACAAATACCCACTAGTACAATTTTGGGGCTGCCGTGGTGTGCTCTGAGGTACATAAAGAAAGAAATAACTTAGTGGTAACTAACTCACAGTGTTCTGTCCAGGTGAACAAACTGTCCACTATGGTTAAAATTTAGGTAAAGCCAGTTTACCCTGTTTTCAACAGAAACCAGCAGTGTACAGACCTGGTGCACTGGCATCCATGAAGGACTGGCATTAGGTCTGAGTGGGGCTTGAGCAAAATGCCCTGAGAGATCCTCCCCCTGACTATCCTCCTCCCGTGTTGGCATCGCCCTCACTAGGAACACCACATGCATCCAGTGCTTTAAAGATGGCAGCCACTTCTTGGGCTGCAACCCCTTCCCCCAATATTCTTCTTCCCATTAGTGGCCTCAAAGCCACCTATCCCCAGCATGGCCTGCCCCACTGCCTGCCTCCAGCTAAGATTAACCTGGCCAGACAATGGTAGCGAAAGGTGGCAGTACTCAGCCTCTGTGGAGAAGAGATTATTATTATTTATTATTATCTTTATTTCTATCCTGCTTTCCCCCCCAATTTGGGACTCAAAGTGGTGTACGATAAAAAAGACATTGTTAAAATCAGCAAATTACAAAAGTTAAAACGTAACTAAACAACTAAAAAAGTTAAAAACAGATAAAAATTTTAAAACATACATACATATACACGTATGCGTACACAACACACACATATACCCCAGCACTGCCATTACCAGAGATCGGCAAAGGCCTGCCAAAACAGGAAAGTTTTTACTTGGCTCTGGAAGGAAGACAGGGAGGGTGCCAATCTGACCGTTCTGGGCAGGGAGTTCCAGAGCCTGGGGGCAGCCACTGAGAAGGCCCTTTCTGAGTTCCCACCCGATGCCCCTGTGAGGGTGGTAGAACAGAGAAAAGGGCCTCCCCAGCAGATCAAAGAGCCCGGGCTGTTTCATAAAGGAGAATATGGTCCTTCAAATAACCTGGACCTGAGCCATGTAGCATGGAAAGAGGGTGTAACCGCCACTACCATTTTCTGTTTCCCATCATGCTTCTCCCCATTACATCAGGTTAAGTGGCAGTCTGGGGGATATGAAAAAGGCAGGTGCAGCCTCACCTAGCATCTCTCTGCACAGCCCTGGGCTGACTGCTGATGCCCTTAACTTTTTTACAAGGAAAGAAAGGTACATAAAAGAGCCCTGTAGGCAACCTACTTGAGTCCCAGGGAGCCCTCATGTTTGCCTAAATAGGTCTAGTGTGGAAGCCAGGCCTACAGGTGTGCCATCAAAAATCCTCTGGAACACTTCTGAGTTTAAGAAAAAACCTAACATGGACACATATATATCAAAAGAGCTTTTAACTGCCTACACATACAGGTGATTTTTAAAAACTTTTTAAGAAGGTGGGTGGATTGCTTGGAGCAAGGGATGAGGGGCAAAATTAGATCAATACCTGAATTTGGGGAAGAACAAGCTCACTCCTTGGGAGAAATAACTGCATTAAATCCTTTTGTTAAGCATGTATGTTTGTTGTTGTTGTTGTGTGCCTTCAAGTCATTTCAGAATTATGGTGACCCTAAGGCAAACCTATCAAGGGGTTTTCTGAGACTGAGGAGTGTGTGATCTGCCCAAGGTCATCTAGTGGGTTTTCATGGCCCGGCGGGGATTCGAACTCTGCTCTCCAGAGTTGTCGTCCAGCACTCAAGCCGCTACACCATGCTGGCTCCTAGTATGTGTGTAAGCACCTTAAATTCTTCTAAGTCTTTTTTCATCAAAGGGGGTAACCTCTCCCATTTAATTTCTCCCTCTGAAATAATGCTAGCAGCTGGTCATCCACCAAAGCTAAATAGTGGGAGATTCCAGACAGATCAAAGGAAGGCCTTCTTCAAACATCCCATAGTGGAAACTATGGAATTTCACTGCCTCAAGATGTAGTCATGGTTGCCAACTTGGGAGGACGGGATCATCAATGTTTACTAGTCAGGATGGCTATATATTATCTTCAGTACTACAGTCAGGAGGCCTTTGTACATTAGGGTTGTGTTTTTTTTTGAGAATGTAAGACAGAGGTTGGACTGCATTCATGGCTTGCTGGTGGGCTTCCCATCGGCAACTGCTTGGCCACCGTGTGAACAAAATGGTGGACCAGATAGACTTCCGGTCTGATTCACCTTGTCTCTCTTTATGTTCTTATCCCACATAGCAACTCTATGAGGCAGATTAGGGTAAGAAAGAGTGACCTTGAGGTCACCCACTGAGTTTCACAGCCAAATTCGGGAGTCAAATTTGGGTCTCCTCAGCCCCAGTCTGCTGAAAGATCAACTCCATGGGTGCATCTGGGAAGGGATATAGCCAAGGGAGGTGAGGGTAAGAGAGGAAAGTGATGCAAGGACTAGATTATTAGGGAAGCTACTCCCAAGATTTGGAAGCAGTGTGTAATGTATGCTGTGAGTTCAACAGCAGATACAAAATTAAATGGGGGGGGGATCAACTGAGGGGGGCCATAAAGTAAGTATGAGGAAACCAGCCCCAGATCTTCTTAGCTTCCATAAGGTGGCTGCATCAACTGCCATCAGACCATATCCTGGGATGGCAGCATGGACACAGTCTTATGCTGAGACTCCTAATGGCTGACATCATCACCTGCTGACCAAGCAAAAATTCCTGACTCTACCTTTAACACTTGCTCCCTTTAACACCACATAGCTTATCAGTCTATAGTGTTAAATCTTCTCACTGGGAGAACTCCCTCATTCTGAGCTCTTTTGATTCCACAGAATTTAAACATTTCTTTGTTTTTAAACTGTGAGTCAAGCTCTATTTAACTTTTTAAATGTACCTTTGAGACTGTGAAAAAGCAATTGTAACATAAGCTTTCATAGGCTTGGTCTACTTCCTCAGATGCATGACTCCAAAGTAAGGGTGGGGAGAAAGTAAATCAGGAAAAATTGTTTATATAGAACCATTGATATACATGGTGGTTGGCTCACTGTGTACTTCAACATGCCTGAGATAAGGGGCTTGTCTATACAAGGCAAAAAGAAGCAAATTACTCTGCATTAAAGGCAACTCGCAGCAGCTGCAATTTGTCTTAATGGTTTTAGGGGCCTTTTAGACAGATTGCAGGCATGTGAAGCTATCCATGTTTGCTGGGCAAAAAGGCATGCCTGTGAATCAAGATAGCGGTTGCAAATGAGTTACTTGCATTTTTACTTACCAATTTCCTGCCACCAAACAGTATTTAAAAAACAAAACAAAACAAAAACCTATTCCCAAGGTGTAAGTTATATCTCATTAGCACTCACTCACTAAGGCAAAAAAAAAAAAAAAGTGATTCCAGGTGCTTGCCTTGCTAGCAAGCCCCACCCCTGAGCTCATCCAGCCAATCAGCTTTGAGCTTCTGTTCATATGGGAAAGCAAATCAATTAACGTCGCTTGTCCCAACGAGTGGGGATGTGCATTCCCCCTGCTGTTTTTTTTAAACTCTGGGGAAAGCCTTTGTGGCTTTTCCTTCGGAGTTTTTGCCCCCCTCCTTCCGAATAAAGTGATACGATGAGGGATGCCATTAAGACAGCTCGTATTCTCCTCGCATTCTGTGAGAAGTATTTTTGCAGTTTAGACAACCCCAAGGAAAACATGCAAGGATCTCACAGGCGAACTTTAGATAATGGGGAAGAAAATAGAGAAGGAAGGAGAGGTAGTTAACGGGATGAACATAAGAGACTGCAGTTACACATACTGAGGCTTGGTTACAAGAGAACACAAGGCCTGGGGGAATAAGCCAAAAGCCAAGTGGAAGCCATGGCTATCATGGAAGAATGCAAAGGAAGAGAGAGAGGTGGTATCAAGTATGTGGCCCGTGACAAGGTTCTGAGCATGGAAGAGTCAGCATGGAAGATGGAGCAGATGAGGATGGCAAAACCAGAGCAGCAAAGCTTAAAGGCAAGTTGAAGAACCTAAAGCTCCAAACCTACTGAAGAAACTCACAAGGAAACAAACACACTTTCTGCAGTTTTCATTTCATCACCTTATGTAGACCAAAAAACCCAAGAGAACTCCTGAGAACATTTCAGTCAATTTTCCCCTTCACTGAATAGTACTTTGTGATGATTTTGTCCTAACAACAAAATGAACTCCACAACTGCAGACATCAAACGCCAACCAAGTAATTTAACCAAACAGTTAAGCAACTTATTTCTTTCAGGTTTCCCAAACTCTGGCAAAGATTAGGAAAACCTACTGCATTATATCAGTCCTGTATAAGTACTGACATAACCAAGCCAAACTTTTACTAACATATCTGATGGTGACAAACATTTTTCATGGAAGGAATCACACTCACAACAGACATTAAAGGGGAAAGACACGTATGCACATTAGATCAGCGCTACTCAAAGCGGTAGTGGTGGTCCCTTGACCACTGACTGCCAGTCCCTGGAGAGCTTCCAGAAAACAAACAAACAATTGTAGCCCATGGGCACAAATACAGTGCCAGTCCTTGGCACACTGCAGAAAAAGTAAGTGCTGGTCCTCCAAATCAGATAGCCTAATTTGCATAAGCATTAGACTATGCCTCAAGGTTTAGAAATGCTCTTAAACATATTTAAAGATGTGGTTATGGAAACCTCATATAATTATAAGAATGTAAAGATATGGTTTCTGGATCACACCATACCATTGTCTAGTTTAGCACCCTCATTTAGGGAAACAAGATTTGCCCAACATTTTTATTCTAGCATGGAGCTGCAAGGAAGTCATCAAGACAAACTTGTTGGGAGAAGCAAAGGAGCGAGACCAGCAAAGTGAACAAGCCAAAGAAGAAGTAACAGCAGCAAGGCAAGAGCTAAAGGTAGCCTTTCATAACCCCTGGAGCAGTGTATTCATGCTGCACAATTACAGCAGTCTGATACCACTTTTACTGGCATGGTTCAATTCTATGGAAACCTGGGATTTGTAATTTGGTAAGGGTCTTGGATTTCTCTATTGTACTCCTCATTGACTGGAATTTGATTTTGGTATATATACCAATGGTATGTATAGCATTCATATGGAAACCATTTAATGTGATGTAAATCTGCACATTGTTTATTTACTATTTGTATGAGAAAGCTTAAACATTATTTGTATGTTGGAATACACACACAGACTTCACATCTGCAACAAAATTGTGCTGGCTCAGATTAATGCTTCAGTAGAAATTCCCTTAAGATATGCAGACGACACCATGCTACTAGCAGAAAACAACAAAGACTTGGAACAATTAGTAAAAAAAGTGCAAAGGCAGGTTTATTGTTGAACGTCAAGAAAACAAAAATAATTGACCACAGATGATTTACATAACTTCAATCTAGATGACAAGGAAACTGAAGTAGTTAAAGATTTCTCATATTTGGATCAATCATTGATCAGAACAGAGACTGCAGTCAAGAAGACTAGGACTGAAAAGGGCAGCTTTGAATGAACTAAACAAGATCCTAAAGTGGAAAGATATAAAACTGAACACTAAATTTAGGATTGTCCAAGCCATCTTATTTCCCATCACCATGTACAAATGTGAGAGTTGAACAGTGAAGAAAACAGATAGAAAGAAAATCAACTCATTTGAGATGTGGTTCTGGAGAAGAGTGCTGAGGATACCATGGATAGCCAAAAAGATTAATAAATGGGTCCTAGAACAGATCAAGCCAGAACTCTCCCTGGAAGCCAAGATGACTGAATTGAGGCTGTCATACTTTGGCCACATCACGAGAAGGCATGACTAACTAGAAAAGATAGTAATGTTAAGAAAGGTGGAGGGCAGCAAAAAAAAGAGGAAGACCACATACCAGATGGATAAGTTCAATCAAGGGGGTCACAGACCTGAGTCTGCAGGACATGAGCAGAGCAGTCGACGATAAAGTGTCTTGAAGGTGTCTCATTCATGGGGTTGCCATGAGTCAAAGTCAACTTGAAGGCAGTTAACAACAAAGAGATTCAGTAGAGGAAGGCAAGGCAACCCCCCCTCTGAACAAATCTTGCCAAGAAAAGCCCATGATAGGTTCTCCTTAGGATCTCCATAAGTCAGAAATGACTTGAAGGCACACAACAACAAGAGATTGTGCAGTGGGCGTTTCAGGCCAGAGGGTACTGTCATACTGACCCACAGAAAAACAAGTGTGTGGGGAAGGATGCTTATCCCCTCAAGCACCTGTTGAATCTCTCCTGCAAATGGCCCTCCACATGGTTTCATTTTTCTTTTGCAGGGGGGGGGCATGGGAGAGGGGCATTTGCCAGAGAAAATCAGCAGGAGAGGATTTTAGCCCCCAGAAGTATTCCTCCTCCACACAGCAAACATACCTTTCCTGCTATCTCAAGAAAAGCTTCAGGAGACCAGAAAAACATAAACATTTCCCAAGACATTCTGTCATTTTCCCCAACAACATCTTCATTTTGTTTTAAGAGTACAATAAACTATGCAACTGCAACCACTAAATGTCTACTCTGGGTTTCTTCCTTACATAGCTAAGCAAAGCATTTTTCCTGGGCTTCCCAAATCTTGGCAAAGATCAGGCAAACAGACATCTCCCCACTCTTCAAAATAACATGTAGTGTTTCCATGGGGGAAAAAGGGTAGTAGGGGAACGTTTAAATGCTTCTTCTCACCTGACAATTCTCTTCAGCAAATTTCCTCCCTATCCCCAGCCACCATATTAGTATTATGAAGAAAACACAAAATTGGAAAGACCTTGTTTTTCCTAAATGCACCTTTGTGCCACATCCAAATATTGTTAGGGCAGTTTGACAAACTATGAACGACAATTCTACTGAACATTTGCCCCAATGTTGTATTTCCCATCACCACACACAGATGTGGGAGCTGGACAGAGAAGAGACCTGATAGGAAGAAAATGAACTCATTTGCGATGGGACGTTGGAGAAGAATGCTGAGGATCTTGTGGATGGCCGAAAAGACAAACAAATGGGTCTTAGAACAGATCAAGCCTGACCTCTCATTAAAAGACAAGATGACCAAACTAAGGCTGTCATACTTTTGGATAAATCATGAGAAGGAATGGCTCACTAGAAAAGTCAACGATGCTAAGAAAGGTGGAGGGGAAAAAAATGAGAAGAAAACTGCATACCGGATGGATAGACACAATCAAGGAAGACACAGGCCTGAACCTGCAGGACCTGGATAGGGCGTTTGAGGGCAGGGGGTCTTGGAGATGTTTCATCCATGGGGTCACCATGAGTTGAAGCTGATGGGAGGACAGTTAACAACAACAACAACAACAACAAGGCTTTTTATCTCAGTGACCAATTTAAGCCTCATATTTTAAAAAAAAACTTGCAGAAGCTTAAATAATTTCCCTCCTTTTTTTTTTTTTGGCTCCAGTAAGTGGAACAGACATTCTGATGCTGTACAAGAATAAACATGTCATCTACAGAATTTATTTACATGTATTTAATTCTTATTTACTAGAATTATTTACCTTGGCTGCACTGTGCATTCTCCTTCTGTCAGGTGGGACAATGAGAGCTAAGGAAAATGAGTAATCAATAAACAGCAGTCGAGAAAGAGAGAGAAAACTGCTTGAAGCTTCACAAAAAATAATTCAGAATCTTATTATCATTTATAATTCCTACAGCATTTTACATGGACAAACAATTCTGCAAAGATACAAAGAATCCCAACCAAACAAGAATGTGATTTGGGACATACACAAGGAGGGACATAACACAAGGATCTTCACACATCCATAATTAAATCATGGAAAGTGCTAACACAAGATGCTCTCTCCTTTCCTCCCTGCTTTGCTGTTCACACACATTCAGTAAGAGATTCTGGAGGCATCTGCCATTTACATTGACTGTTGTAAGGAGACATACATAGCTACAGTAGGATTGGCTAGAGTAGAATCCCATTCTTTCCCAGCCCAAGTTTCATCGCATTGTTTGCTGCAGACACACTGCTCCAACCTGACACTGAAAGTCTGTGTTTCTCCAGCCCTCCTTCACCATCCTCACAGTGCCAATACTGTTAAAAAAAAACATCTCCCAGCTATACAGGAGGCAAGAAGAAAAGGGGAGATGGGGGGATGTAAAAATATTTTGTAAAAAGAACTTTGTAAAAAAGACAGGTCTAATGGTTTTAAAGTTACAGGAGGGTAGATTTCGACTGAACATCAGAAGGAACTTTTTGATAGTGTGAGTACTTTGGCAGTGGAACCAAGTGCCTAGAGAGGTGGTGGGGTCTCCTTCTATGGATGTCTTCAGAAAGAGGCTGGACAGCTCCCTGCTGAGGATGCTCTAGCTGGAGATCCTGCATTGGACTGGATGGCCTATAGGGCCCCTTCCAACTCTATGATTCTTTGTCAGAGGCTCTGTTAACAGAGGTGTGCCTGTAATGCCTAGGAACACACCTATTTCGTCAACTGAGGTATTCCTGTATATTTATATCCTTGGTTCTTCCTAAGTATGTAAAGAAACCTTAAGGCCCTGGGAAATTACTCATAAAATTCCACCAGACAATGATTGAGGTCAAAGCAACCAAGAAAAGGTTCACACAGGGACATCTATCTTGGGAGAATGCCACACAGTCTTAAACCATGGCAATCTGGTATAAACAAGCATGTAAATATGCGTCAGACATTTGGAAGGATATACCTTAATTGCATATTCTGCTCTGGAGAATGAAGGATAGGGAGGACCCAAAGCAGTATATTTAGAGGGGCTTAATTTCACCAATGTCAGTTTGAGTGGGCAGAGAGGGTGGAACTACACCAATCAGCTCAACACTGCATCTTCAAAGCCCAGCTGACACTTCAGACAGACTTGAATCTGCCACTGTACAGACTGCATGCTTCCCTACCTACCTGTGCACATGATACACAGCAGAGGTTTTAGGTGGGAGGAAGATATATAACAGAGATTTTAAGTGGGAGGTGTTTGTTTCCCCCCTCAAAGTTTACATTTATTACATTGTTATCCTACCTTTTCACTTAAAAAGCACTCAAGGAGGCTAGAAAATATTAAAACAAATGAAAAACAAATTAAACAATCAAATCATCAAAAAATCACAATAATCAATGAACATCAAAACAGTATAAAAGAGCAATTGGAGGAGATGTATGTTCTCAGTTTTCCTAAAACTAGCACAAGTGTCAAGAGATTTCATCTCCAAGGGGAATGTTTTCCAGATTCTGGGAGCAAGATAGAAGAAATCCTGCTTCCTTGTGCCCATCAAGCAGACATCTTCATGGGGTGATATTCTGAAGAGGACCTCTCTCATCCCTGCAACACCCCACCAGCAGCTCTTCTCCACACCCAGTCCAGATCTCAGGTCAGTATTTACAAGAGAAACATCAATCAATGCTCCTGTAGTTGATCTGGGCCTGCGTACTGCAGCAGGCAAGAGGACTGGGCAGAAGATAGGGGAAGTGGGCTTCTCCAGCAAACCTCTCTGCTCCAAATCGTGTCATCAAAGCCTCAATCAGTACAGGAGAATAAATAGGCAAGTTGTAAAGACATAGAAAGTTTGTAAAGAATGGGCTAAGGGTGCAGTACTGTTTTAAACTGAACTGTTTTAATTGCTTTTGATCTTTTTAAATGCACTTTCCATTTTTAAGCATAAGCCTAAATCATTTTAATATTGTGAATAGTTTAATTCCATTTTAATGTTGATTTTTGTTATGTTTTTGGCTGTACAAGATTGTTCTTTTTAAAATTCTAAGCCCACCATGAGTCCCAATTCTGAGAGAAAGGCAGAGCATTAGGCATGACAGACAGGGCATAAGGTACAATGTGTAGTTCAATCCAGAATTTTTAGCCAGTTTTTAGCCTGTAATGTTTAGTTCAAGAGTGGGCGACTCTGATGAGTCCAGGAAACAATTTTCTGACTCTAGAAACTGCCTCCAGGAGTCACAGACTGCCAAAATGAAAAAGTATGAAGGAAGAAACCCAAAACAGAATTGGCCAGTAGTCTATTTCTGGTTTTTAGCATAAAGAATGCCAGGTTTATTTAAACAGAGCAGAAGGGACATGCAATCAGTTTAAAGGGTGAGTTCTCACTCTTGGAGGCTTTCAGAAGAGATAATTCATCCTATTTTATGTGGCTAGAAAAAAAGCAGCCAGGAGAAGTTAAATGCTGCAAATAAAAAGCCATGGAGGCAACATGTGGCCCCACAGCCACAATTTGCCCACCCCAGTTTAGCTGATCACCCAGTTAACAAATCAGAAAAAAACCCTTTGATCATTTAAAAAAGATAACTAAAATTAATGAATCAGTATTTTTTTAATAAACAAGTTATGTTTAATACCAATACATACTGGACCAAAACTAACAAAATGCATTTCAAGAGGGATAAATGTGAGGTATTACATCTAGGCAGGAAAAAGGAAATGCACAAGTGTAGGATGGATGACACCTGGCTTGAAAGCAGCTCATGTGAAAAGAATCTAGGGGTCTTAGGAAAACACAATCTAAACATGAGTCAACATTGTGATGCAGCAGCCAAAAGAGCCAATACATTTCTAGGCTGCCTTTATAGGAACATAGTATCCAGATCAAGGGGAGTAATACTGCCACTCTACTCTGCTTTGGTCAGACCTCACCTGGAATACTGTGTCCAGTTCGGGACACCACAGTTCAAGAAGGATTTTGACAAGCTAGAGTGACCAAGATGATCAAAAGTCTGGAAACCAAGCCCTATGAGGAACAGCTTAGGGAGCTAGGAAAGTTTCGCTTGGAGAAGAAGACACATAGAGATGACATGATAGCCATCTCTAAATATCTGAAAGGATGTCATGTAGAAGACAGAGCAAGCTTGTTTTCTGCTGCTTTAAAAAACAGAACATAAATCAATGGATTCAAGTTACAGAAAAAGAGATTCCACCTAAACTTTAGGTAGAACATCCTGATGGCAAGAGCTGTTTGAAAGTGCAATGGATTGCCTTGGAGAGTGGTGGGTTCTCCTTTGAAGGTCTTCAAAGAGAGGTTGGAATGACATCTTTCAGTAGTGCTTAGTTATCTATTCCTGAATTGGAGGAGGTTAGATTAGATGGCCCTCATAGTCCCTTCCAACTCTTAGATTCTGTCTATGATATAAAAAACACAGGTAGCAGGTCAATGTCATCTTAGAAGAGGCGCTTAGCTTGTCTTAGACTGAAAAGAATATCCATTGCATAGGCTGTGTGCATCATCTAAACACACAGAATAATTTTTTTCCTGCAAAACTGTTTATTTGCATGCAAATATACAGGCAATTCAAACACTTAATTCACTAATTGATTAACTAATTAAAATTTATCCCATTAATCAGCAGATTACAACCTACTTGGGAGACTGTTCTGTTGAAATGAGAACTTTCAACGAACTATGTACAGGGTCAGGGTATGTAATATCTTCAACTAGCTGACAAGCCTACCAATCCCCACTCCACCCACACCCATGAAGGGGTCATTTCACAATCACTAAAATATGACTATTTTTAAAGCACTTTGCAAAGGATACATATAACGTCAAAAGCCTTGGGGTATTACTGGCTTTTAGAGTTGCAGACAGGAATTCTTCCAACCTTGTTTTTAGATCAGACTCCCAAGCATCCTAGAAAAGAAACACACACAGATCACAACTATTTTCCAAATATGTACAGAGCTTCTTCTCCCCACAATACTGTACATACCATGCATTACAATGTTTAAAAACCAACAAGCAAGCCAGAAGAACTTATAACTTAAAAAGTGCTCCCTGGCAAAATAAAAAGAACATCAGACAATTTGGGGATAGTTTTTGTAGAGAAAGCCACTGGAAGATACAGTTGTCCCTTGACATTCGCGGGGGTTAGGTTCCACGGACCCCCGCGAATGTCAAAAAACCGCGAATATTGATTGCCCTCCCCCCACCCTCCCCAGGCCTTCATGGAGCCTTCCAAGGCTCCGTGAAGGCCTCTGCAACCCTCCCCCCTCCCTCCCCGGGGCCTTCACGGAGCCTTCCAAGGCTCCGTGAAGGCCTCCGCGGCCTCCCCCCACCCTCCCCAGGCCTTCACGGAGCCTTCCAAGGCTCCGTGAAGGCCTCACCCCATCTTCCCCCCTCCCTCCCCGGGGCCTTCACGGAGCCTTCCAAGGCTCCGTGAAGGCCCCCGCGGCCTCCCCCCACCCTCCCCAGGCCTTCACGGAGCCTTCCAAGGCTCCGTGAAGGCCTCCCCCCACCCTCCACCCTCCCTCCCCGGGGCCTTCACGGAGCCTTCCAAGGCTCCGTGAAGGCCCCCGCGGCCTCCCCCCACCCTCCCCAGGCCTTCACGGAGCCTTCCAAGGCTCCGTGAAGGCCTCCCCCCACCCTCCACCCTCCCTCCCCGGGGCCTTCACGGAGCCTTTCAAGGCTCTGTGAAGGCCTCCGCAGCCTCCCCCCACCCTCCCCAGGCCTTAACGGAGCCTTCCAAGGCTCCGTGAAGGCCTCCCCCCTCCCTCCCCGGGGCCTTCACGGAGCCTTGGAAGGCTCAGTGAAGGCCCCCGCGGACTCCCCCCACCCTCCCCAGGCCTTCACGGAGCCTTCCAAGGCTCCGTGAAGGTCTCCCCCATCCCTCCCTGGGGCCTTCATGGAGCCTTCCAAGGCTCCGTGAAGGCCTCCCCCCAACCTCCACCCTCCCTCCCTGGGGCCTTCACGGAGCCTTGAAAGGCTCCGTGAAGGCCTCCGCGGCCTCCCCCCACCCGCCCCAGGCCTTCACGGGGCCTCTGGAGGGTCTCCAAAGGCCCCGTGAATGCCTCCCCGGCCCTCCCCGCTCCTTCCCAGGGCTTTCAAGGGGCCTCCGGAGGCCCCTTTTCGCGGTTTTGGAGGGGCCCGGGGGGGGCCTCACAAAACCGCAAATAATTAAAACCGCGAATGCTGAGTTCGCGAATGTGGAGAGGCAACTGTATTGTAAAATATTGAGTGGTCATCAAAACTGAAAGAGTGTGATTTTTACTGGCATAATTCATCATCGAGTTCTCCTGCACAAGCTTGATTGAAATGGAAAACACACAAGAACACAGCAGCAGTGGGAAAGAAAAAAAAATGATGGTTGCCCAAAACAGCTGTATGTGACCAGATTGTATCCTGAAAAGCAACTCACAATCTTCACAGGCTTCAATAACATCTTGGCTCGACTACTGCAGTTGGGGCTTTCTTGGAGAAGAACTCAAAAACAATGGATCAAGAATGAAGCCCCCAGAATTTTGACTGGAAGAATGTATCTCTCTCCAGTATTACACTCATTACACTATCTTCACTGGTTACCAATTAGTCTTCAAACCCAAAGGAACCATCTCTTAAGGACCATTTTCACACATATGTAGCTAACCACTCAGATCAATATAATGGATCCTTCTCTCCATTTCTGTGCAGAAAAAGATGTTTCCAGTCCCAAGCACCAAGGCTGCTGAACCCCCTTCAGAGAGGCCTGCCTGTTCCCCATCAGTTAGCTTCCTGTTGCATGCAAATAAAGAGGTAATTCTTCCATAGAGAATACAATAGAAGGCCTTTAAAATAATGAATTTTTTGTATCCTCATTAATTTTATTTGATGTCTGGCAACTATTTGGATTTTTTTTAAGTTGCTCTAGAGCCTTTCCACCACTAAAGACAGAAAGATGGAGCATACATTTTTATTAATTAAAAAAGGTTTTTTTATTAATTAAAAATATTACCAAGGCCCACTTTTCACAAATTTGGTGAAGACAACAAAACACAAGCTTTATTGGACTAAATATTATTCTATATCAATTCATCCTGACAGTGGGATATAGATATAGTAACAGGTGGGATATAAATATAGTAACAGAATAAAATATTAAAACAGCTGTAACTCCTGAACAAATCAAGTGCGTACCTGGAAAAGTTCTTTGAAAGAGGGGTGGATCATAGGGTTGGGAACAAAAGGCAAGGCATAGAATGGAAGGAATTCTGTAGTTTGGCTCAAGGCTGCTCCTTTGGTCTCCAGGTAGTTTTTAAAATATGAAATCCTCTCATCCAACGCTACTTTCTTCTTGGAAAAGGAAGAAACACAAGTCAGCTCTTTGCAAAGCTGCATTACAGTTTACGTTGAACATGACTGGCAGCTGCTTAAATGTGGCAATTTATGTGAAGTAGTCCAACCATTCTGGGCCTGTATATATGTGAAGTAGTTCAACCATTCTGAAGCTCTAAGGCAAATCTATCATAGAATTTCCTTTGCAAGATTTGTTCAGAGGGGCTTTGCCATTGCCTTCCTGTAAGAATGAGGAAGTGTTTTGCCCCAAGGCCACCCAGGGGGTTTCTATGGCTAAGCAAGGATTTGAACCCTGATCTCCCAGAGTTCTAGTCCAACGCTCAAACCACTACTCCATGCTAGCTGTTAAACATTATTAACCGTAATTATTCTGTCTTCTTCTTCTCTTTGCATTTCACTTAGATGGACAAAATAACCAGGTTTCTACTCTGACATTTGGAAACATGCAGCACAACAACATTGGAGATGACTTTGCTAGCTCTGTTGGGAGCAACAGAGATGCGAAAAATATTACCTTGCATCTTTGATGAAAGATCTTTTAAGGTCAATTTCTGACCAAATGTAATTGGCCAACGGCACCCATAACACTTGCCCTGCCACTTTAATTGAGCAGGGACCAATACAAAGAGAAAGCAAAGTGTACACAGCAAGAGGTTGTATTTTTAGGAAGCATCAATTCTCACCTAGTAAATACTGTAGGCAGCCTGCAGGTGAACCAATGGCACCGTTTATACTGACTCTTCACAGCCACACTAGGCTACTTTAATGCTTTATTACCCAAACCGACTGCCTTTGACTTTTGTGTATGGGTGTGATATTGCTCCAGTTACATAAATACCATGCTTGAGTATCACTGCTTATGTTGCTCCCTTCCAACCTAGTCCCAAACATTTTAGAAAAATCCCATACTTCCACAGTTCGACATTGGTGAGAGATAAGCCATGGTTCTTAAACGTCCCATCTCCTGTACAGATACAGTTACTCTAGCAGGCAAGCAGAAGCCATAGAAACAAACATTTCTGTTAGTCGCTTGTGGCACCTTAAACATCGGCAAGTTTTATTTAGTATAAGCTTTTAATAGATGCGACTGTTCCAAGACACTTTGTTGTTTTTGCTGGAGAATCAAGTCACCCCAAACAAGTCTGCATTAGGAGTAGAAGTCTAATACTGTAATATGTACAAAAGACCTACTACAACCTCATGCATGCTTACTACGGAGTAAGCCCGACTTGTGTTTGGTGGGACTTACTATCAAATAAGCATGCATTTACAGGGTCTTGGCCCCGATGCCATAAATTCATGGTTTAGAGCATTGCCAACAAGCACCAGTGAGCCTCATATATTCCCGTCCTTCATGTAGGAATAAGTGAAACTAGAAGCTTCTTCTCCTTGCTGATAGCAAATCATGGTTTCACAATGGGGTTTGAATACAGCAAACCAGGGTTTGTTTAAACCACCCTTTGCTCACTAATAATAGATTTCAGACCAGGATCTAACTATAGTCTAGGGTTCTGGTTTGCTGTTAAACATAAGGAAAGTTTCCACTTTCTTCCACACTCATTCATAAAAAGGACAGGATGGAGTGAGGAAGCCCAAGGCTGACTGCTGCACAGTCCTGATCATTCATCTCCAGTCTATATCAGGACTGAATGACATCAAGATGCAAGGATGGATTCACATGAGAGACTGCTCTTCTTTAAAAAAAAAACACCCATTAACAAAGAAAGCTAACATGTCAGGGAAAAGGCAAGACTAGAATACCTTTTCCAAATATCTAATTCCAGGGCAGGGGGAGAATTTTATTATTATTATTTTAAAAATTCTATACAGAGCAGTACTGAATGATATAACACAGTCTGACCACCTCAGGAAGAACTAAACCTAAGCCACAAACCAGGATTAAATATTAACTAGAAAAGGAATTGAATTGAACAGATTGTACACAGAGACAGGGACTCAACAGTTGAGCACTTCACAGCCTCCCCTCCTCATTAAAAACTAGACAGTCAAAAAGCCTACAAGCCAAATTTAGAGAAAAACAAACATACAGACTTTCCCGCTGAGTGCTTCAAGAGGAAGATGGCAAAATGGATGTGAAGGTAGAATTCCAGCTTCTGGGCAAGAGCTTCATTGTCTCGGATTGAGGCGGGGACGTGTTCCTCCCAAAGTTCAAAAAAGACATCCTGGTCTCCATCAGTAAAAGAAGTTAGCAGATCCTTCCAAAACAAAGGAAAAACAAGAAAGTAACTATACATTTAAGACTCAGTCAACTCCAATATTAGAGATTTATTCTAATATTCCTTCTGAGTTGGAGCAAATGTTATAAATTTCTCCCTAAATGCTCAATTGTTAAGAGTAAACAAAAGCTAATTCACAGCTCTAGCCAAAGTCCCCTCCAAGATGTAGCTTCCCATCTTTGAGTTACTTACAAATGAGCACAGTGGCAAGCCCTCCACAAGGAGACTCCATTTAGCTGTGATGACAAAGGGGCTTACCACACTCCCAAGTAAAGCGGTAGTAAAGCAGGAAGGTTCTGTCTTCCATGCTGCCTTACTGCATGACGTTGCCATTCTTCCGTTCCAGTCCCGAGGGAGACAGAGGCAAAACCATGTCTTTTTGCTAAATGGAAAAACCCATTAGCAAAAAGTCATGGGTTTACCTCTGTCTCCCATGGTACCAGGACATCAGAACACCAGAAGAACGATGTCGTGTAGTAAGGCAGCACGGAAGACGGAACCTTCTTGCTGCTCTGCCGCTCTACTTCAGAGTGCAGTAAGCTCCTAAATAGTGGACAAGGTAATAAGTGAGTGAAGGAATGAGCAGAGGTGACTATGGTACTACTTATGGGTAAGGGGAAAGCAGAACAACCAGTGAATCCTACAACACATCCTATTCAGCAACCAACATAAAAAGCCTACAGTATTTTCAAATTTGATGGGATATAAATCTAATAAATCACATCTAATATTTGGAAATCCATTGGCAAAATTTCCAGGAATTATTGTCATTAGATTTGTTTAAATGGCAAAAAGGTTGTTTTTGCTTCTGAAAACGCCATGTAATAATAGTCATTTGCAGGTCATAGATACATGTTAAAATGGCAATGTAGCTGCACAGAAACCCAACAGAGAAGTAGAAGTACCTGATTTTATCCAATAAATAAAATGTTAGTTTCACACAAAAAACCCAGAGATGTTACCTGGATTATTATGGTCTTAGAGTCCTTCACAGAACTACCTCCTGTTTTAGGTAATGGCTTTCCTTTTATTTTGCATTCCTTCGTAAATGTTTTCACAGTATCCTCAAACTCTGCATAGTCCAAATACTGCAAACACAAGAGATACAAGAGAATCTATAATCACAATGTCCATTGAAAGATACAAGCAAAGAAGGATTACAAGAGGCCAGTGTGACAGAACGGGAAGCCAACTGTCCCTCTCTGGGGCAAAAACAGCAAAGGTTCTGAAAAAAACTTTTCTTTTGTGACAACTGGCCTCCTCCAGATTAGCTAATTGGAGACATAAGGTGCTAAGGATGCAACCCCATAGGTATCTACTCAAAAGTATGCCCTGTGTGTTCAGCGGAGCTTACTCTCAGTTAATTGGGCACATGATCACTACCTAAATCTTGTTTGTTTACATCCTATAGTAACAGGTTGCATGCTAATGACAGGACAGAACAGCCCTGAAGACAAAAATAATATGATTAAAGTCTTCCAAAACAGGAAGCTAAGTTGAGATGCAGAAAACACAGCAACTATTGGGCAGGGGGAGGGGGATTGGTTTATTTGCTGTATTGATACACCACCTTTTGGCCATAGTGGTTTATAATAAAAACAAATTAATATAATTCAAGCGCTAAATCAAATCTTTGGTTCCAAGTAGAACAGCTGAATCAATGTGATCTTGACAAGTCAACATTTACAGACACCTCCCACGTTTCAACAACCTGCTCTTTCGACCATTCTCAATTATACCCAGAGCCCATATACTCGATGCATGGTCCGCTCTTCCGAGCACGTGTCAAATTCATGGGTTCTGGTTATACACTAATTAAAAGGGTTGAAGAGAGGAGGTGGGGGTCTCTCCCCAGCATAACAGTAGCTGTACTTATCTATAAGATGCAGGGAGGGGGGGAGTGCATGGCTACTGTCTGCATTGTCATTAGGAAGTTTCAGCAAGGCTCTGGAAAAGTAGAGAAGGCCAAAAAGACCAATGAACAATCTCCAGAAGCCTAAATTACTAAGCTAAGGCTGTAATACTTCAGATACAACATGAGATGACATGACTCATTGGAAAAAACGATCATGTTGAAGGCAGCAAGAAAAGAGGAAGACTGTATTACAGGTGGTTTGATTCAGTAAAAGAAGCCAAAGCCCTGAGCTTGCAAGTCCTGACTGAGCAGGACTGTTGATGAACAGGACTCTTGGAGTCTCTGGGTCATAAGGTCACTGTAAAATGAAGCCAACTTGGCAATACATAAGAACAACAACAACAACAAATTGAGTTCATTATGGTAGTGATCCTAATGGCAGATCAAGGAGGTTAAAGCATCTGTAAAAGCTTGTTCATATGTTCCTAACTTCAGAGCCTCTTTAGTATCAGGCCAAACTAACCTAATTGCAAATGGCAGCCTAACAGTGTCACTAGATGGAAATACAGCCAATGAAAAGAAAGACACACCTCCTTCACCATTCCAAGTAGTTCTGCTTCATAAGCAAGTATATCTCCCATCATCAAATGTCAAACAACTTTCAGAGCAGAGTAACCTGCAATACAATCAGAGCATGAAGGACTGCGCAAAACCCTGCCAAAACCTAAAATCAAATTTTTAAAATCATTATTTAAATATTTTAAAGTCTATTTTTTGTTTTTCAAATAAAACAAATGTAAAGCACTACAGCACTAGTTCTTAACCTTTTCTTTACCAGGGATCCCCTTTAAATAACTTCTGTTGCTGTGGTCCCCCAAGATTTAACTCAAGATTTAAAACAACAACAGTAATAGTAATAATAATAATAATAATGTCATGTTTAATAATTACACCATTTACAACTGGGACAGTATAATACAATGTGACAGTGTGGAGCACTTGCTTTCAGGATTGCAGGAACCCTGCTTGGTTGCAACTCGGTATGCTCTTTGCTTTGATACTCCTGCATCACAGAGCAAAGGCAAAGCATCTTGCGTAGGATAGGGCACACACCCGTGGTCAGAGGGCCCCTTTTTTTAGCACTTCCCAACCCTCAGCAGGCCATGCTGGCAAGGTCACCAATACCTAGAGGTGACTTCTGAGGTAACTTGAAGTTACTTCTGGTCACTTTCAGAAGATTTTTTTAATGTTTCAGGGTAAAGACCCCCCAAAATAGCATTAGCAGGCAAAACTGCACCCCTGAAGCTTTTCCCAAGGCCTTTTTAAAATTGGGTCTTGAGCGGCAAAGACTGCACATTTCCCATCCCTATCTACAAGAACAGAAGGGAGGAAAATTCTTCAGTTTCAGCAATATGGATGGTGGCTGTCAGTAGGAGCGGTAGAACAGCTGCTTGCAGGTTAGCATTGCCTATGTCTCCACTTGTGGGGGCCTGAATACCCTGAAAATACCAGATCCCATCTGATCTTGGAAGTTTAGCAGGATCAGCCCTGGTGAGGACTTGGACAGGAGACCACCAATTAATGCCAGCGCTATAGGCAGTATTTCAGAGGAGGGAACTGGCAAAACCACCTCTGAGGATTCCTTGCCTAAGAAAACCCTATGAAATTCATATTGAATGAAATTCAAATTGACCTGACAGCAAATAACAACAACGAGCCTCATTGACTTATATCCAGGTAAATGCATACAAAACTGTAACCAAAGTACATATGCAAACATTAGTGAGCATACTAACCACTGTTGCCCAGTTAAGAGATCACAGCAAACCCTGATTAGAAGAAATACAGGTACAAGAGTACAGATGAACAATCATGTGACAATTCCTGATCCTGCAACTCACACTTTGGGGAACTGTCTGATCTGAGCCTGGGTGTTCCCAGCACATAAAGAAAGAAACTGGATAGAACTCCTTCAACAGTACAGAAATAACAGTTATCCCTCTGACAAAAACTGCAGAAAACAGCAACTGGATATACTGGTTGTGTGGCTTTCTGGCATTAAATATTTTATTTTATTTTACTGATATCATTTGTTTCTCTCATACGCAGTTTACGATACAAGTTAAAACAGAATACAAACTATTGTTAAATCAGTAAGGTCCATATATAGTTTTATTGTATTTTAATATTTTTAATCTTTTTAACTCTTTAAATTGTTTAATTTGTTTGTTTAATTTATATTTATATTTAAATGCTTATGCATTGTTTTAAATTTGTATGGTTTTAAACTCATTGATAGCCACTTTGATTCCCTATATGGGTAGAAAGACGGGATATAAATAAGTAAAATAATCATCATTATCATCATCATTTTAAAGTTTTAAAACAATTAAATAAAGAATTATATTAAAAGCATTAATTTACAACAATTTTAAAAGCAGTTAAAACATTGCTGTGGACATGAGCATGTCCAGAGGAGGGTGACCAAAATGGTCAAAGGACTGAAAGCCATGCCCTATGAGGAGCAGCTTAGGGAGCTGGGCATGTTTAGGCTGGAGAACAGAAGGTTGAGAGGGGATATGATAGCCATGTTTAATATTTGAAGGGATGTCATACTGAGGATGGAGCAAGCTTGTTTTCTGCTGCTCCAGAGAGTAGGACACAGAGCGATGGGTTCAGACTACAGGAAAAGAGATTCTACCTAAATATTACAAAGAACTTCCTGACAGTAAGAGCTGCTCGGAAGAGGAGTACGGTACACTGCATCAGAGTGTGGTGGAGTCTCCTTCTTTGGGTTTTTTTAAACAGAGTCTGGATGGCCATCTGTCAGGAATGCTTTGATTGTGTATTCCTGCAAGGCAGGGATTGGACTAGATGGCCCTTGTGGTCTCTTCCAACTGTATGATTCTATGATTACAAATACAGTACTGTACAGTACATCTCAATGAAAAGGCCTTCCATGACAGCCAAAAAGTTTCTTAAAACTACAGATTACTCTCACGAAAAATAATTCTAGTAATAAGTCACTTTTTGCATCGAGGGGCTGTGTTCCTAGAAATAGTATTTAGCAAGCTGCAATATTTGCAGAGTGGAAACTGGAAAGATGTCCTGTATCATTAATCATGATGCAGAAGAGAGAATTCATTCCAGTAGATGTTGTTTGTTAACTGGTTGGATGACAAGCAACCCCTGTTGAAATTCCCTCTTCTGCACAACCATTAAAGGTAAAGGGGCACTCTCTGGTTTTCACTGTGCCAGCCCTAATTTAAAACAAAATACAGGCACAACACACACACACACCATTAAAAGCTCCATCTGCTTTTCAATCTTGGCAATCCTAATACCAGACATAATAAGGGGGTCTTCAATTTTAAAAAGCAGGGACACACCACACAGATGTGACAGGCAGATATTCCGGCAGGCCTATCCAGATGATTTTAAAATGTGAATTTTAAAATGTGTACTGATTGTTTTAAAATGTCTTAGTCTTACTTGTTTTTTTTAATTGATAAGCTTTAACTGATATGTGTTTTTAACTAATACTATGTTTACATGTTGATGTGTTGTTCCCCACCTCAACCCACAGGGAGAGGAGGGTAAGAAATAAATATTACATCATCATCATCACCATCATCATTATCATTGAGCAGGTAATGCCTTAGCCAGCATAGAAATGCTTGCCATGGAGATGCCATTAGGCATGAAGAGGGGAGAAATGCCAACCCTAAAAACCATATACAGTAGGACCCCCATATCCACTAATTCATTATCTGCTGATTCAATCATCCACGGGACACAAAACAGCACACCTACCATAGAGTCTTCCTAGAAGATGTGTCCTCTAGCCATTTTCTATGTCCTCCAAGGCAACTCTATCGTATTTTAAACCAGAAGTCCCATTATTTTCAATGGTGTTCGCTATTATCCACATTTTTTGGTATCCACAGGGACCCCCAGAACCAACCCCCAGTGGATACGGGGGTCCTACCGTACACAAAAGCTGTCCTGTTGTTTTGTTATGATTTATTTTGTTTGATCTGCAAGCTACTTTGGGGAGCCCTTCAAGCTGAAGACTGGGGTAGCAATACTTTCTATAAATAAATAAATCATAGAATTGGAAGAGACCACAAGGGCCATCTAGTCCAACCCCCTGCCATGCAGGAACACACAATCTGAAGTGACACTGAGAGAGGGGATGGTAAGCGTGATTTGTAAACTGCCAGAAAGTGTCCATTGATCAAAGCTAGAATCATAGAGCTGGAAGAGGCCCCCAAGGGTCATCTAGTCCAACCCCCTTCTGCTATGCAGGAATACCCAATCAAAGCATTCCCAACAGATGGCCATCCAGCCTCCGTTTAAAAACCTCCAAAGAAGGAGAGGCCACCACACTCCCAGGCAATGGCAATGTCTCTGAGCATGTGCAGAGTGAAAGTCCCCACGTCACAGCGACGCAAGTTTAGACTGAGCTTGAAGCAGGCAGCTTTCTTGGAAGAAAATAACGCTTGTTCGTGTTTCTGTTTCCCAAGACGAGAGGAGGGGTGTCAGGATTTTAGGGACCCACCCGCCTTACCTTCTCCGAGGCTCTCCGCTTCAGAGTAAACTAGGCCCCGCTCGCTCCCCGGTCGCCTGGCAACGAGCAACCCGCTCAGCCCCGCCCTCTCCCGCAGAATTCGAACCGATGGAGTGCCACGTGGTTCGTACAAGCCAATGAGAGCGAGGTGGCTGTTGGAGGACGAGGCCCCGTCAGCCAAACAGAAGCGGGAGGGGGCGGGAAGACGTGTATCCTAGCAACGGGAGATTCTGGAATGGAGGAGAGAGGCGAGGGAAGGGAATGCTGGGAAATTCCCACTTAAAAGATGCTGGGCTGGGAAAGATGGGTCCAAGACAATGCAGAGCCATGGTTTCTGCGGGGAAAACCTGGTCAGAGTTGAGCTCAAGGTTGTTCTCTTTTTTGGACTATAATTCACAGAATCACATTACTGGTTGGAGGATTCTGGGTGTTATAGCCCAAAATATAGCTTTTCCAATGACTGGAATCCTGCTGTGCCAGTAGGATGTAGTGTTTAGAGCAGTGGTTAGCAATCTTTGCTGCTCCAGGTTTTTTAGACTTCAAATCCCAGAAGCCCCAGCCAGCATAGCCAATGGCCAAGGATTCTGGGAGCTGAAGTCCAAAATTATCTGGAGGACAAAAGGTAGAGAAACACTGGTTCAGAGTGCTGGGCTTGGACTTGAGAAATCCAGGTTCTAGCCATGGGTGAGCATAGGGTGGCCCTTCAGATAATGCTGAACTGCAATTCCCAGCATTCTTTGTGAAGTTCAGCAACATGTGCATGGCTGCACTTTGCCCACCCTGTTCTAGTCCTGCCTGAGCCATGCAATTTGCTGTATAGGGTTACCAGAGTAAAAACTGGAGAGGGCTCCCGTACCTTAAACTGTTATGTAGATGAGGACATTTCAGGAGGTATTTCTTATTACTTTTTCATGTGACAAGCATTGCCCGCTGAAATTCTCTCTTCTACATAACCAGGGTGGTTACTACTTGGATGGGAGACTGCTGAGGAATCCCAGGTGCTATAGGCTATATTTAAGAGGTAAAACTTCATGGGGTCAGCAAAAGTCAACAGAAGACATGAAGGCACACACACAAAACCATTAAAGGGCTCATCTATACAAAGCAAAAAAACCCAAACCAGATTGCTCTACAGTAATGGCAATTCGCAGCAGCTGCTATTTGTCTTAATGGGTTTTGCAGATTGCAGGCATGCGAAGCTATCCGCATTTGCTGTGCAAACGGGCATGCCTGTGAATCAAGATGGCAGTTGCAAGTGCATTACTCACTGTTTTACTTACATCCATTTGCTGCCACCTAACATAAAAAAAAACTATGTTCAATGTTTCGCCTTAACAAAAAAAAGCAAAAAAATAAAACAAATCCCTGTTTTATTGCTCACTTGCTAAGGCAAAAATCCAGCATGTCAGTTCCAGATGCTTGCCTTACTAGCAAGCTCTGCCCCACAAGCTCGTCCGACCAATCACCTTTCAGATTGCTCTCCAATTTGTGCCACTTGTCCCAATGAGCACGAATGCTCATTCCCCCCCCCCATTTTTTTAAAACTCCAGGAAAAGCTGCTAAGGCTTTCCCCTCAAAGTATATGGCATTTTTGGCCTTCCCTCCTTCCAGATACAGCAAAACGAGGCCAAATCCCATTATGACAGCATTCTCCTCACATTCCCTGAGGAGTGTTTTCGCCATTTAGACAACCCCAAATTCCTCAATCTTGCCACCCTATCATTGGATGACTTGATGCAAGTCACACAACCTACTATTTGGTGTGTACTCATATGTTCAATGTGTCTGTACCTCTTTCCAGGTTCTATAGGGCCAGCTATAATTAAAATATTGCAAACACAACTGCACTTTAAATCTCAATTCTTATTTATTTATTTAGAGTATTTATACCCTGCTCTTTAGCCACAAAGACTCCCTATTTTTTTAACCACAATACAAACGGTACACTTAATTTAACACATGCTCTGCCCCAAAAGTTCCATGCATCCTACAAGGTGCCAGTGCAGGACTTGATTGCAGAATTCTTCCGCCTGCACTGCTCAGTAGTATTGCAATATTTGGTACAACCTAAAAGCCTTTATTCAAGGTGAAAAGGGATCATGTCCTGTAGCTACACATCCCTGACAACTGTTATTCCTCTCCATCTTCAGCTCTCTTCCTCTCCTGAACTCAGTCAGCAAGCACAGTCAGCCCTCTGTATCCATGGATTCTGCATCTATGGATTCAACCGTCCATGGCTTGAAAATATTCCATCAAAAAAAATTTTTTTTCCAAAAAGCAAGCCTTGATTTTGCCATTTTATATAAGAGACACCATTCCACTATGCCAGTGTATATAATGGGACAAGTATCCACAGATTTTGGTATCCACGACGGGTCTTGGAACCAAACCCCAGCAGATACCAAAGGCCCCACTGTACAGCCCCTTCCTTTGGTCCCGTCTACTCGATTTAAATAATACGTACGGCGTGCGAAAGTTCACACTTCTGTACAAACGGCCGTTCAGATGCACACGAATGCAAAAGAGGGGCCCCCTGGTTTTCCACCCTGAAATACGCACACGCGGCATTCGGGAAGGAAAGCGGATCGCGAAGAGAAATCCGTTCGCCGTTCAGATGGCTGACGGGTCTGTACAGTCCATTCGCACACATACGAACAGGCAGGGTAATCTGATTGGCTGGCCAAGTGGAGGGGCGGGGCTAGCACAGAGGGGAATTGGGAGCAGCCACCATGCTGGTTTCCCGGCTAGCGAGTGTCCGGTAAGTCCGTGAATTTATATGTTTATTTATTTTTATTTTATATTGTAAATACGGAAAACCGACTGTCCGCAAACCAGGAACCTTTTTTAAAAAAAAAAAAAAGTGGTGGGAGATTTAAAACTGCCGCTTGGCTTGCTCGCTCCAGCCAGCTTCGGGAAGAGGGAGTCATACGGAGCTTAGGGGGCTTACAAATCGTATAGCCGGTTCGTATGCATACGAACGACAGGCTGTTCGTATTTTTTGCCCCCCATACGGATTTTTTTATGATCGTATAGCCGCACCCTTAGAGTTTCCCACACCCACTGAGCCAAACCAATCACTCAGAGGTTACATCTTCACATTCCCTTTGTCATTTTGCTTCTTTTCTTTAGATGCCTAACCTGTATTTCTAAATGCTCAACTGAAATTTTCAGTTACTAACATGCTAGAAATTTGGTGATTGAAGGTAATTTCCCTGGGAGGGCATAATTCTTATTTGAGGAAAGTACTGTAATGGCTTCACTTTCTTGCACCTGTAGCTACATCCCTGCTCCACAGTGGTATTGTGAGGAGAAAGTGAGGAGAAACTCCACCTTGAATTTACTGGAGAAAATGCATGGAATAAATACAAAAGCCCACATACCTGTAAGGCACCAGATCCTGTCTGATCTTGGAAGCTAAGTGGGGTCAGACCTGGTTAGTACTTGGATAGGGGACCATCAATGAATCCTAGGTGCTGTAGGCACTATTCCAGAGGAACAAACTGGCAAAACTACCTCTGAGGATTCCTTGCCTAAGGAAACCCTATGAAATTAATGGGGTTACCATAATAAATCAACAGGCAACTTGGAGGCCCATACACACACATAAATGTAACAGATAACAGAGGATGAAGTTGTGTTGAATTCTGTGCAGCTTTTGAATGGGCATGCACGTAGAAAGGCCAGTTACACAGGAGAGAGCTCCTGCACCTTTAATATGTGTGCTGGAGAAGACATTTAAGCAGGTGTAATTTAGCAGACTTGGGGTACATCTACACCAGTAGTTTCCAAACTTTGGGAGACCTTGTGGTGCAGTGGTTAAATGCCAGTACTGCAAGTCACCACGTTGCACGTTCGATCCCAGAGGGCTCCAAGGTTGACTCGGCCTTCCATCCTTTCGTAGGTTCAGGACCGGTTTAAGGAATTTTGGGGCCCCCTGCAATGCTTTACTTTGGGGCCCCCATATGTTTATCTCAGATCAATGTAACCTAACCTATTCACCGTACAGGATGTTCAGATTATAGTAGGACCCCCGTATCCCTGGATTCATTATCCATGGGACACAAAACAGCACACCTACCATAGTCTTCCTAGAAAATGTGTCTTCCCTAGCAATTTTCTAGGCCTTCCAAGGCAACTCTATGGTATTTTAAACCAGAAATCCCATTATTTTCATATTAAGGAGGCCAACACGGGGCCCTCTCTTGACCTCGGGGCCCCCTCTTGACCTCGGGGTCCCCTGCCAATGCTGATTTGGCAGACAGGTTAAACCGGCCCTGCGTAGGTTGGTAAAATGAGGACTCGGCTTGTGGGGGCAATTAGCTAACAAACATTGGAAGCTGCTTAATGCAGTGTAGATGTATAAATTGCTATTACTATTCATATTGCTATTGAAAACAATTTGTAAACTGCTCTGATAGCCTTTGTGGCTGAAGAGCAGATATAAATCCTAATTAAAAAAAAAAAAAAAACTTCAGCTCCCAGAATTCCCGACTGTTGGCCAAGCCAGCTGGGGCTTCTGGGAGGTGAGGTCCAAAACACTTGGAGGACCAAAGTTTGGAAACCACTGATCTACACTGTAGAAATAATGCAGTTTGACACCACTTTAACTACTGTGGCTCCATCCTACAGAATTCTAGGATTTGTAGTTTGGTGAAGCACCAGCTCTCTTTGCAAGAGAAGGCTAAAGACCTTGTAAAACTACAATTCACACACACATAGAATCATAGAGTTGGAAGAGACCACAAGGGCCATCTACTCCAACCCCCTGCCCTACAGGAATACCCAATCAAAGCACTTCCGACAAATGGCACAAACCCCAGGATTTCATAGGCTGGCGTTACACTACTTAAAGTGGTGTCAAACTGTATTATTTCTATAGTGCAGATTCACCCTTAAAGACCAGAAGCCATCTGACCATCCTACAAGCACAGGATAGGGTTGCAAAGCATTGAACTGGAGTTTGCTGTTCCTAGAGCTTGTCAAATTTACTTTTTGGACTGCCATTCCATGTAGAGTGGGGATTCTGGGAATGGCAATCCAAAAATAATTCCCCCAAATTCTAGTTTCTCCTTAACACCTTTAAGTCAGGGCTGGGGAGCTACATCTCTCATCATTCCATACCATTGGCTATATTGGTTAGGTGCTGATGAGACCTGCAGTCCAATAGAGCTTGCTCTAAAATAAGAATTTGGCTTGATTTTTAAAAAATTTCTGTTGTTCTCAGTCCTCTTGTTTGTGAAATAGTTTTGAGTATATTGTTTTTTGTATTTATTGATTAGGATTCTCTGTGACATGTGATATGTAATATAGATGCACTGGTTAAAATGAAGCCACCCTGTGGTAGGCATAATCAGGGCACTAAATGGCAAAAAAGATAAAACCATGTTTTCCAGACATGTTGTACAATGTGATAACAAGCAAAAATTGTAGACAGACAAATCAGCCCATTAGGAAAATAATACCTTAATTAAACGCATCCCAAACATCACATTTCTTTCTGACCTCACTTTTTAAAATATAACCTTTAACAAAATTGTCATAGCAATTGAAGTATATGTACTCTAATGCTTTTACTGTAGCCTTCCATGATGGTGCATAGAACTGGGATGTGGACTTTTTATGCTTTATAGGGAAATATCGAAAGTAATAGAGTCCCACCCACATTGCATTGACCCTTCCCATTGCTGAAATGTGGCCCTAAGACCCTTTCCAAAAGAAAATGCCATCCCCAAAGCAAATAAGGTTTCCCAAATGTACGCTGCAGAATGGCAAGCTTTAAAAAGGGGGGATTGAAGAATTAAAAACAACTGATCAACATATGAAGTAACACAGAAAAGAAGAAAATATTGAGCATAGCTGGTGGTAAGTTATAATTTGCAGGAATCAGCAGTATTAGAGGCATTTACAAAAAAAAAAAGTACCGTATATAAATACAGTAAAACAAACACCCAATATTAGAAAGGTAGGCCATCATGAAAGGCAAAGTTAGAATCATCCATGCCATAGTAGTTCAGATTTTTATGTATGGTTATGGAAGCTGGTCAGTGAAGAAAATCAACTCATTTACAGTGTGGTGCTAGAGGAGAATTCTACAGATATTACAGATTACTGAAAAGACAAATAAATGAGGCTGAGACCAAATCAAGCTAAAAGCAAAAATTACCAAACTGAGGTTATAGTACTTTGGATGTATCACAAAATGACATGATTAATTAGAAAAGTCGTGAATGCTTATTAAAATGGAAGGCAGAGGAAGATCAGATTGTGTGTGCCTTCAAGTCACCTGTCAACTTATGGCAACCCCATGAATTTCAGAGTTTTCTTATGCAAGGAATATTCGGAGATGGTTTACCATTATCATCCTCTGAAATATAACCTACAGCCCCTAGGATTCTTTGACAGTCCCCCATCCAAGTACTTGACAAGCCTGACCCTGGTTAGTTTCAGGGATCAGTCAGGATCTGGTGCCTTCTGGGCATATAGGTTACTTACTTACTTACTTTCTTGCTACACGAGGGCCAGCGTGGTCAAGTCAGATATGGCGATGCTCTTTCAGAGCCCTTTCTAATAACTAATCGAGTGAAGCAAGGTTGTGTTCTTGCACCAACTTTATTTACAATCTTCTTTAGCACGATGCTCCAGAGGGCTATGACAGAGCTTGAAGAAGACGACGGCATCTATATACGCTACCGTACTGATGGTAGCTTGTTTAACTTAAGCCGTCTGAGGGCTCACACTAAGACTCTAAACTATCTAGTCCGTGAGCTGCTCTTCGCCGATGATGCTACCCTTGTTGCCCACACAGAAGCAGCTCTGCAGCGCCTAACATCCTGCTTCGCAACAGCTGCAGAGCTGTTTGGGCTGGAAGTCAACCTGAAGAAAACAGAAGTTCTTTACCAGCCTGCACCTCAGGACGAACACCACCATCCCCACATTGCCGTCGGCAAATCTGTGCTCAAGTCCGTTCAGCAGTTCACCTACCTGGGAAGCACCATCTCCTCAGATGCCAAGATTGACAAAGAGATCGATCACAGATTAGCAAAGGCATATAGTGCATTTGGAAGACTTCACAAAAGAATCTGGAGCAATAAACACCTGAGGCAAAGCACAAAAATCAGTGTGTATAGAGCCATCGTACTGTCTATCCTCCTTTATGGATCTGAAACATGGGTCACCTATCGCCACCACCTACGACTCCTCGAGCGCTTTCATCAGCGCTGCCTACGCACAATCCTAAATATACACTGGACTGACTATGTGACAAATGTTGCTGTCCTTGAGCAAGCAGGGATCACCAGCATTGAGGCCATGATATTGAGAACACAGCTGCGCTGGGCAGGGCACATTTCTAGGATGGAGGACCATCGCCTCCCAAAAATACTACTCTACGGTGAACTCACCACGGGTCAGCGTAAGAGGGGCGCTCCAAAAAAGCGATACAAAGACTCCCTGAAACAACATCTCAGGCTTGGCCAAATTGATCACCAACATTGGTCCGCCCTGGCCTCACATGGGGAGGCATGGAGGCGCGCTATCCACAATGCTGCAGCCTTATTTGAGAACTCACGCCGAACAAGTCTTGAAGAGAAACGACAACGCAGAAAGAATCACAACCCAAAAACATCACCCAAGGAGACCTTCTGCTGTGCTTTTTGCAACCGGACTTGTTTATCTCGGATTGGCCTTTTTAGTCATCAGCGCGCTTGCAGAAAGCGCGGGATGAGTCCTTCCTGAATCTTCGTTTGCGAAGAAAAGCCAGAGAGAGAGAGAGAGACTTACTAAATATATGGAACATGTCCTTATACAGGATCCAAGGCAGTTTACAGCTGTGTTAATAAAGACAACCTCAGCCCTGAATTTGCAAGAACTGAGCAGGGCTGTAAATGACAAAGTGTCTTGGAGGTCTCACATTTATAGGATCACCATAAGTCAAAGCTGATCTGATGACAAATAACAACGACAAGATTGTGGCTAAGAGGCTGAGCTGCTTAACCACATCAGGACATTCTGGGTTCAGTTCTCACCTTTGCCACAAATTAATTAAACTAGTTGACCCAGCATAACATACACCATACTAGTAGATTTGCATTGCTTTACATGTGGGTGGTGAGTGGCTGAGGGAGTGAGAGGAGGCAGGGGATTGGTTGGGTAAGTGGTCAGTCAGCACACTGGGAAAGGAAACATACTCAAGAGTTGTATGTATATAGGTAGCCTTAAAATGGCTACACGTGTTCATGTGCAGCTCCCCTACAATATAGGGATAATAATTCTGATCTTGTCATGCCCTGTGAGCCTGATGAGGCTATAGAGTCAGAGGATGAGGAGGACATGGCAGGGAACAGCCCTAGGGACCCTGGCACAGGTTTATCTACACCTATGCCAGCAGGGAACATTGCCAACCTAAAGGGTGGAGCAGAGGAAGAGCCTGGTCCAAGTGAGTTGGCATCAGTCCCAGCAGACAGTCCTACCCATTCAGATAAGGACGAAGAAGAAGAGAGGGACTTACCTCCACCATCGTATACCCAACAGCAAGCTCAAAAGGAAACTCAAAGGAAATCTCTGAGACTTTATGAGAAAAACCTGCTTGTCAAGAAGCACCTGACAAAGTCTTGATTGCTTTATATATGCTGGGAGAGGCAATGGAGGCTTTGTCAGAGATCAACTGATCTTCCTAGTGAAGGCTTCTTGCTGACTTTGGTGCCTGGATTCTGGTTATCTTGACTTCTGTTACCTTGACTTGTGCTTAGACCTTGGACTGTGCCTGACTACTCTGCTGCCTGCTCCTGTTGACCCTCAGACTGCTTTGGACTACTGACTGATTGCCGTTAGCCCCTGATCTTTTGGAACTGTGTTACTGGACTAAGTCTTTGACTGTGTTTGCATTCCTGGGAGCTAATTAACAGTTGGCTCCCTTCCCAGACTAGTGCTGTTTATACTTTGCTGGTACCTAGTTGCTTTCTGGACAGATCTACCTTATTGGTTGTTGTAAAGATTCCACAAGTGATGGGTTGGATGCTGAATTAATTATGCTATATTAGAGTTAAAATAAATGGAATTAATGTTGGTCACTAATTTATGCTCCAGTTACCTGCCATACATAAGCCTTCTTGAAACTGACACTCTTCAGATGAGTTGGATGAAGTTTACAAGTCTCATAGGCCTTGTCTAGACAAGAAGTTATAACGTACAATGGTGCACATTTTTGCAAATTCACAACAACGCTAATTTATCTCCACAGTCTTTTGGCAAAATCTATTGTATGCGAAGCTATTCCCATTTGAAGTGCATGCGCAGCCATGACTGTGATCAAGATGGTGTCCGAAAGTACAATGTGATTATTCTCTACACGTGTTTTTGCCACTGCACAGTATTATTATTTTTTACTTCTAAATCAAAGATGCGCAAGTGCGACCTTCCACTTATAAAAAGCTAATTGGTCGCCTCAGCGCAGCAAAAAAGTGCACTCAATAACATGAAAATGGCGCTTCTGGGTGCTTCCTTGCTGGCAAGCCTGCCCCCTGCACACACGTCCAACCAATCCACTGTCCACTTCCACCCTCACCGAGAATGTGCAGTGTCCCAAATTGGATGTCCAAACAAGAAATAATGCACATTTCCATGCATTATTTTAAAAACTTCATGAAAATCCACAAATGCTTCCCCCTGCAGTAGATGTAGTTCTCTCCCTCCTTCCAAATACCACGAATCTCGATCACAGCGTGTTGGGACAAAAGGTATTCTAGTTGCATTCTATGAGGAGTATTTTCATCTTCTAGACAACCCCACTGAGTGTGGGTGATGGGAGATGTAATCCAACACATCTGGAAGGCACCAGATTGAGGAAGCCTTGTCTGAGTTAACATTATCTCTTTTTATCTTTTCATGAAACATTGCTTGAAGGATTTGGAGACTAGCAACAACCTACATAAATATGTCTAAGATATTTTGAATACTTCTGGGATGATGTAGAAAGTCTGATACCATACTGGTTTCCCCTTGGCTTAGCCACAAAAGATATAATGGTCTGTCAGGGCTCATGGCCTCTGCCACTCTGTAGCTGTTCAAAGTGGACATTAGCCTTTGTCCCCTATAGTTTACTCAAGAAACAGATGGTTTCTCTTGCAAATCCAAAAATATGTTTGACCCTTGGGTTTCTTGGAGGCTGACAAACTCTCAGACTTTACTTTATACATACGACATGGGTCAAGGCTTCAAAGAGGTGGATAATTTCTCACAGAGGCATGTGATAAAGTATGGTGGTTTCTGGGAAAATAACTTTGTTTTTCAGGGGAAAAAGCCACTGATCTAGACAGCAGCAATAGTGTGTCCTCAAACTGCAGAGTAGAGAAGAATGACTGAAAAAGAAAGGGACCTTTAAACAAGAGGAGCCTGTTGGATGAGCCAAATGCCCCTGTGAAGCTCACAGCAAGCGGGAAAAGACACAAAAATCACTTTCAATTTGGGCTGGAATACATGAATGTGTACATTCCCCTACAGGAGCAGTTGGATATTTCTGTCCAATACCGGACAGCTGAATTCAGTTTGAGGTCCAGAAGCAGAGTTGCAGATGTGGTGCCATTGTGCATGGTTGCGCATTGTACATTAATTTCCATTTGTGTTGCACTTGGTTGTTCATTGCACATGCACATTTTGTTGTGCAATATGACAATTCATTACCAAGGCCACATTGCACATCCACAACATAACGCAACAGCTGAGATCCTATGCTGCAAGGTATAGTATAAATGCTCCACAAGCGGAACAATGTTATGTCTCTTCTCTCAGCCCCTCAGCTTCAGACTCACAATTTAGCTCTGCAGTTCCCTCTCCCACAGCCATACAGTGGCAGGGGAGAATCAGAGAACTATCTGTCTATATAGCCAGGTACAGACCAATGTCATAATCTGCTGAGAACCACCAGGGTCTTCTGGAGGTCTCGGCAAATGATGCCATTGGTCTGAATCTGGTTGTGGAGACAAATGCTTCTCCAATTACCCATCCACTCTGCTCTCCACCATCCACTAAATGGCCAAGAGAGAAACTCCCTCATTGTGGAGGGAGGAAGTGAACAGCAATCTCCACAATGACCCTGTCAGGGAAAATAGATATTGTAATTAGAAGTTTATCCCCCCTTTGGGTAATTTTATTCACCAAGGCATTGAAGACGCCAGCTTGTCTACTAGAACTCATAAATCTGTCTCTTGTTGTTATGTTTTTTCTGTCCTTCAGAGTTGGGAAGCGAGAAACGAAACCAAAGGCTTCAGGTTTCTTGTTCCTTCTCAGAAGGATTGAATGTTTGGGAAAGTATATAACTGGGAGGGGATTTTGGAGTTAGTTAGTTCCTCTTGCATTTTGGGGGCTCTTTTCTTTTCTCTTAGCTCCTGAGGAACATTGGAGCATACAGAAGCATGGATGAATGCCTTCTGTTGTTTATTTCTTTTCTGTTTTGCTTTTAAGAAAACCATAAAAGAAAAACAGTCTATTTTTCTTTTACACCAGAGGTGTGCATGGCTTTGCCCAAAAGCCCACGCTATTTCACTGCATGCTCGGATGGGCAGAGAGTGAATGCGCTCTGCATATTTTACAACAGACCCCCCCAAAAAAGGCATACCATGGACTTGCGCTTGTGTACGTCATCAACAGGATGCCAGCTTTGGAGCATAAAGTTATGCTCCACCTCCTCCATGTGGGATCTTGGACACTGTTCTTCTTATTTCTGTAAGAGCAGTGTGGTAGGCACAAGCTTTTTCCTTCAGCGCATTAATGTGCAGCAACTGTGGGAGCACGTTATGATTCCCTCCATCTAAGGTTGGTCTGAGCAAGGAAAATGAGAGACAGTCTTGTGTAGTGGTTAGAGTGTTAGGATAGGACTGGAGAAATATTCAAAAACTACCTGGTGAAACTTTTCATAGCTTGGAACTGCTAAATCTTTGTCCAGCAAAGTGGCATTAAAAGTACAGAGCTTTCTTTGAAAACCAGGAATCCTAAACAGGAATATAAAGGGGGAAATAATTTAATGGCTTCTTTGCTCCCATCGCTGGCCACTTTTTAAATGGTAAATGCAATCTTACCTGGGAGGAGGGTGGGACATAAATATATCCATCAAAGAACTCTCCAGAATTTAACCAAAGGGCCTGATGTGGAGACAGGGATAAATTCAGTCTCATTCTTCCTACTCCCACCCACCCGCAGTATAAGATATTTAATAGCCCAAGCCATGGACTAATTCCAGGGAAGCCACAGGCCACTGTAAAACAAATTGTCAGGTGTGAGGTAGAAAATTAATAGAAGACAAGGAAGATATTGGCTGACACCCTACATCGAGTAGACCATCTACACTCATGGAGTTATACGGAAGTTGTGCAAGGCTGCCTTTTTAGTAAAGTGTGACATTCTTATGTTACCATGCTCTGCTACCCCTCCCTGCAAGGTTTCATAACCAGAAATATTGGACACTTTTGGGGTCACATTGGCTGGTATATTACAGGGTAGTTGACTTTGAAGGCCATGATGACCTGAGACTTGTCTTCCATATAAGGGTATGAAAATTTAAGTTAGGATTATGCAGAAAGCCCCGCCTAGAGTTAAGGACTAATAGCGCAGTTGTTAAGGGGTATATGCTAATCTGTCTCTCTCAGCTCAGAGCATCTGGCACTATAATTCAATCATGCAAATAAGTGACCGTTTCCCCTGGCATATCTCTCCTCACATACCCCCTCCTGTCCAACCCCATAAGGTTGTCTCCAGACCATCAATACTTTAGCATTCTAGGAAGTAAAGCAATCAGCTGAGTTTCGATTTCCTTTGTTTCTCTCTTGGGAGAACCATCTTGCCATTGTAGTAGCCATAATGCTGCTTCAAGGCATTTGGTATCCACGGATTTAAGTACAGTATTCACGGCTTGAAAATATTCTTTAAAAATTAATAATCCAAAAAGCAAATCTTGATTTTGCCATCTTATATAAGGGACGCCATTTTGCTATGCCATTGCATATAATGGGACCATATAATGGGAGGGATTTTGGTATCCACGGGGGTTCCTGGAACCAAACCCCAGTGAATATGAAGGAACAATCGTACTGTAAATATTACAGCCCACACTATAGCAAAGTGTGATGCAGAAGGACTGGCCATTCTCTTTCCTGATGCACCGTGGATTCGAAACCACCACCACCACCATCAGATGCCCATCTGAGTCTCTCCGCTGCACGAAATTCCCTTTCTCTCCAAGATAGGTAACTATCACCCAACTCCTGGATTTCTGTCTCTCCAACCTTCCCCGCTGTCTTTCTCCATTGACGCCCCCTTGTCGTGGGAGAGAGGCTTGCGTACCCTAATGATGTTTTGAGCTATGCTGGCGGTGGCATAATAGCCACTGGTAGGGTCTCCCATGCCAGACAGGTCAAAACCGAAGGGTCTGACAAAGAGCGTCAAAGGGCAGGATGGGCTCTCTAGCCTTGTGGCAACCGTCCTAGGAGAAGGAAAACTCTAATCCCAAACCCGGGCAGATGGTGCTCGTCCAACCCTGTAAGGTCAACCATCTAAGAGAAGGAAACTCTAATCAAACCTACGGCCCGAGGACCTCACTGCCACGTCCATACTTGCAAGGCCACGGCAGATGAATCTCTGGTTTAAAGGGTGAGGCCAGTTCTGTGCACGCTGCGCTCCACCAGAAAAATCCATTGCACAGGCTCGAAGGACAAATCCATTTCCAAAAAAGCCCTGTAGCGACTGGCGAGGGACGAAACCGGCAGGTGTAAAGATGCACTGGAAGCCGCAGCCCCAACCCTGCATGCAGGCGGTTCAGGACATTGGTCGCTCAAGCCTGACCCGGGAGATGACAGTCTTGTTCGGCAGCATCCTGAACGACCAAGCAGCCTTTTTTAAGGAGAGCACTGCTTGCTCCATATGGAGAGGGGCCTAGAAAAGGTGGCCTAACGAAAGCTCATCCCCAACTACCTGGTTGGCTAGCCGCGGCCAACGGGAATCTTCTGATGTGGTCAAACCAAGGCAAAGAAACAAAGGCACACACCGGCCTCCAAAGGTGTAAAAAAACTGACACTTGCATGCTGGAACATCAGAACCGTGCAAGACTCTGAAAATAGTGGACGGCCTGAGCGTCGTTCTGCCCTAATAGCCCTTGAACTATCACGGCTTAATATTGACATCACTGCTCTTAGTGAAGTTCGTTTCCATGAGGAAGGCAGCCTTAAAGAACATGGCGCCGGCTACACACTTGACTGGTCTGGCAAACCCAAAACCGAAAAACATCTTTCAGGAGTAGGCTTTATGATTAAAAACTCCATTGCCTCCAAACTCGAAACCTTGCCAACAGGACACTCTGATCGCATTATTTCCTTACGCCTCCCACATGTTGTTCTCTTTAGTATATATGCCCCAACTATGCAAGCCGACCCTGTAGAGAAAGACAAATTCTACACAGACCTACGCCAACTCATACAAAAAGTCCCTGTAGAAGATAAAATTATTATCCTTGGTGACTTCAATGCCAGAGTAGGAAAGAACTCCGAAGCCTGGAAAGGTGTCTTAGGCAAGCATGGTGTTGGAAATTGCAATGATAAACGGACGCCTCCTGCTAGAGTTCTGTGCAGAACAACAGCTGACTATTACAAACACAATCTTTCAGCAGAAAGATAGCTTGAAGACAACCTGGATGCATCCCCGATCCAAACATTGGCACCTCATTGACTACGTTCTAGTCCGTCAGAGAGACATTTGTGATGTCCGTCATACCCGAGTGATGCCCAGTGCAGAATGCCAAACAGATCATTGCCTCGTCAGATGTAAACTAAATCTTCATCTTAAGTTCAAACCTAAGAGGGGTGGCATCTTAAAGAAGAGACTCCAAGGCAACAATCTTCAACAAGCTACCATGAGAGACAACTTCCAGGCAAATCTACAAACGAAACTTGAAGACCATCCTACAGATCCTTCTCCTACAGTGCTTTGGCAACATATCAAAAACAGTATCCTCCAGTCTGCAGAAGAATCCCTCGGGTTCTCCCACAAGAAAAATCAAGACTGGTTTGATGAAAACAACCAAGAGATCCAGGAGCTGTTGGCAAGGAAGAGAGCTGCTCACCAGGCATACCTCGCCCAGCCAACCTGTCATGTAAGAAAAGCAGCTTTCCGCCTCACATGTAGCAAACTACAACAAAAACTCCGAGACATGCAGAACAAGTGGTGGATCAATATAGCAGAAAAGACACAACGCTGTGCAGATCTGGGTGATCATAGAGGATTTTATGAAGCCCTTAAAGCAGTGTTTGGACCTACTTATCAGGTCCAAAGCTCCTTATACAGTACAGATGGTCAAACATTAATTACTGATAAAGCCTCCATCCTAAATCGTTGGGCTGAACATTTTCAAAGTCTCTTTAGTGCCAACCGAGTAGTCCAAGGCCCAGCTATCCAATATATGATACAAAAACCGATAAAAAATGAATTGGACATAGCTCCCACTTTGGAAGAGACCCTTAAGGCCATACAGCAGATGAAAAACGGCAAGGCAGCTGGGATTGATGGAATCCCACCTGAAGTTTGGAAACACGGAGGTCATGCACTCCACGAAAAATTCCACAAATTCCTTGTGAATTGCTGGGAAAAAGGGGAACTGCCATCAGACCTCCGAGATGCAGTCATCATCACCCTGTACAAGAAAAAAGGAGCAAAATCCGATTGCTCAAACTATCGAGGCATAACACTGCTCTCTATTGCTGGAAAAATCCTTGCAAGCATACTCCTGAACAGATTAGTTCCTGCTATTGCAGAAGAACTTCTCCCTGAAAGCCAATGTGGCTTCAGAGCCAATAGGAGTACTACAGACATGGTATTTGCCCTTAGGCAACTGCAAGAAAAATGTAGGGAGCAGAACAAGGGTCTCTATGTAACATTTGTCGACCTCACCAAAGCCTTTGACACTGTGAGTAGAAAAGGTCTGTGGCAGATCCTGGAAAGACTAGGATGTCCCCCCAAATTCCTTAAAATGATTATCTTGCTACACGAGGGACAGCGTGGTCAAGTCAGATATGGCGATGCTCTTTCAGAGCCCTTTCTAATAACTAATGGAGTGAAGCAAGGTTGTGTTCTTGCACCAACTTTATTTACAATCTTCTTTAGCACGATGCTCCAGAGGGCTATGGCAGAGCTTGAAGAAGACGATGGCATCTATATACGCTACCGTACTGATGGTAGCTTGTTTAACTTAAGCCGTCTGAGGGCTCACACTAAGACTCTAAACTATCTAGTCCGTGAGCTGCTCTTCGCCGATGATGCTGCCCTTGTTGCCCACACAGAAGCAGCTCTGCAGCGCCTAACATCCTGCTTTGCAACAGCTGCAGAGCTGTTTGGGCTAGAAGTCAACCTGAAGAAAACAGACGTTCTTTACCAGCCTGCACCACAGGACAAACACCACCATCCCCACATTGCCGTCGGCAAATCAGTGCTCAAGTCCGTTCAGCAGTTCACCTACCTGGGAAGCATCATCTCCTCAGATGCCAAGATTGACAAAGAGATCGATCACAGATTAGCAAAGGCATATAGTGCATTTGGAAGACTTCACAAAAGAGTCTGGAGCAATAAACACCTGAGGCAAAGCACAAAAATCAGTGTGTATAGAGCCATCGTACTGTCTATCCTCCTTTATGGATCTGAAACATGGGTCACCTATCGCCACCACCTACGACTCCTCGAGCGCTTTCATCAGCGCTGTCTACGCACAATCCTAAAAATACACCGGTCTGACTATGTGACGAATGTTGCTGTCCTTGAGCAAGCAGGGATCACCAGCATTGAGGCCATGATATTGAGAACACAGCTGCGCTGGGCAGGGCACGTTTCTAGGATGGAGGACCATCGCCTCCCAAAAATACTACTCTACGGTGAACTCGCCACGGGTCAGCGTAAGAGGGGCGCTCCAAAAAAGCGATACAAAGACTCCCTGAAACAACATCTCAGGCTTGGCCAAATTGATCACCAACAGTGGTCCGCCCTGGCATCACATCGGGAGGCATGGAGACGCACTATCCACAATGCTGCAGCCTTATTTGAGAACTCACGATGAACAAGTCTTGAAGAGAAACGACAACACAGAAAGAATCACAACCCAAAAACATCACCCAAGGAGACCTTCTGCTGTGCTTTTTGCAACCGGACTTGTTTATCTCGGATTGGCCTTTTTAGTCATCAGCGCGCTTACAGAAAGCGCGGGATGAGTCCTTCCTGAATCTTCGTTTGCGAAGAAAAGCCAGAGAGAGAGAGAGAGAGAGCATATAATGGGACCATATAATGGGAGGGATTTTGGTATCCACGGGGGTTCCTGGAACCAAACCTCAGTGAATATGAAGGAACAATCGTACTGTAAACATGATGAGGAATAGTGTGGACACTATGTCATATCTCACATCAAAAGATCTTGGCAGTCACAAAGGGCTTGGTAATAGAAGAGTGGTCTATTAAATTAATGAAAATGGTTTATTTAGAAAATTTGACCCAAATAATAAAAGAGGAAAATGTAAATACATTTGAGAAAGACTGGGAATTACTAAAGTCACACCGCAGAGAAATTTAGGGTGATTGGGCTAACGGGTTTCTTTTGCTGATTAATAATATAAAACTTAGTTGTAACTTCTCTTTCAGTTTCAGAATAGTTTTGATGTTGCTGTTATAATCAAATGGCAAATTCAAGTAAGGACAATAGGAATGATATGAATTTAACTTGGTGTGATAACTTAATGGGAAGTACAGAATGAAGTAAGATTGTATGATGGAAGAAGATAATTATTGATTAGGGATTATTGATATTTAACCAACAATAACTCTATAGAATGTACTATAATGTATATTGTATAATGTATGGGAGATGAATGTTGGGTGAGTGTTAGATTATATGGTAACATTGTTAAACTGGTTGTTTGGATTGTGTGTAAATTTCTTTAATAAAAGATTAAAAAAAGAGGGCTTTGTAATGACGGCATTGCATTGTACCATTGTGACTTCATAGCATTATAGTGCTATTGTACTATTACAGTACCTTTTTAAAAAATTAGACAAACCAATCATGAAGCAATCTGCAATTATGCCATTAATGTGGATTTTTAAAACATGCTATTAAAGCGCAAATGCAGCTATGGTGCAATAGAGAGCGTAAACAATTAGCTCCCATCATGAGAATGACTGGAGTGGATTTCAAATGGAATAAAGCAACATAAAGGAGCAGTGTGATAAGGCCATGGGTGAAAAATTACCCTCCCTTTTTAAAAAATGTGTGACGGGGTCTGGGGTGTGTCGTGGAGACAGGGCAACATTTGGACCATGGCCCATACTTTCCCCTCTCTTGATCCAATTGCATCCTCTATGTGTGAAACCACTCGGTACAAAGTAGTTTCCTTTCTTCGTAACCAGCAGTCTGTCAGTGCTTCGCCTTAGAACCTGTTTATATCTAACAGTTTCAACATGAGAAGAAATGGTAAAGCCAAGAGACAAATCCCTGAATTCTAAATAAGAATGCCTGCCCTGTGATCACAAACAGATTGCCACAAGGGATGTCTCTACTTCAGTCCTTGGGATGAAAGGAAGGACACTCAGGGTGAGAGCACAGCCTTGGAAAATGTGTATGTCTGTATTCCTCGTTTAGTAGACTTGGGGCTTGTCTACATTGGCAAAAAAACCCAAAACAAAACCCACCCCATACTCACCTTGCATTCTCTGCAGTTGCCACATGACATTCCTAATGATTTGCAATTTCATCAGGGGTTTTCCAGGAAAATCTGGGTCTAAAAGGTTCTTGGTTTGCTCTGCATTTCAGGGGGAGCCCTGGATTATTGCCCATGTCGTGGCTGCAGATTGGCTTTGATACAAAGCTGGGATGTGGGGCCTTCCTGTGGATAGGACTCCATTCCACCAGCGTTTTTTAAATTTATTTTTCAATTGTACACATATCTGTATAAGCATATCTCCACTTATCCAGTAATACAGTACTCTGGGGCAATGTATATTCGCATGTATGAGTGAATGGGTTGGGGGAATGGAGTGGCATTGGCCATGTGATTGGAAATAATGTGACGTATAAGACATATGATCAGCATAGAACTGCCATTTTATACCAATGCGAGTCCACCTATGATTACAATGTGGCAGGATACTCCAATCTCCCATTAGACAAGCACTGGTGACTGTGTTGTTTACAGGGTCACCGCAATTCAAAAACATCTACGGCAGCTACAAGGTGGGTTCAGGTTTTCCTGTCAGTGTAGACAAGCCCTTGGTATTTTTATCTGGTATATTCTTTATCATGCTTAACGACATCACCCTTGTGACATCACCATGGTCCACATTCTGTGACCTCAGAAGGGGTCCTCTCAATGTTTCAGATTTGGGCACTGAAATCTCAGCGCTTGGGACAGTCCTGATCCGGCAACCCTAATTGTCATTCGCCTTCATCATCAACCCCTTCAAATGTAGAATGCAGGACCGGTTTAAGGAATTTTGGGGGCCCTTGCAAAGCTTTATTTTGGGGGGCCCATATGTTTATCTCAGGTCAATGTAACCTAACTCAACCTAAGCTAATCACAGTACAGGATATTCAGATTATTACTAATAATGTTTTTGCAGGAGGAGGGTTAGTACGGGCCTCCCACAATGATGGGACCCCCTGCGGATGCTGACACCGCTGGTGCCTTAAACCAGCCCTGGTAGAATGAGAAAGAAAAGGTTCCTGCTTCAAAATCATAAATTTTCTGCCTCAAAATACCTCTGAACACCAGGGGGTTGTTGTAACAGTCAAAATAATCCTCATGCAATTCACTTGGAATCCTACCTATCCTAATGGCATTCCGCACCGGATCGACTATTCAGAAGGAGGGGGGCCAAATCCACTGTAAACTCTGCCAGGAAAGGCTTCACAGCTTTTCTCATATTATTTAAGATGCTAACAAGGCTAACTAGAAGAATGCTAACAAGGCAAGCACCCAGAACCGCCATCTTGGATTTTCACTTTAGCCGTTGTGTGCAGAGGTGACGAAACAGCTTTTTCTTCTTTTTCTATTTATTTAGGTGGGATATTGCACTTTCACACCTTAGATATGCTTTTTTAAAAAAATACTGTTCAGCGGCAGCAAGTGGTGAAAATAAAAATTCAAGTACAGTAGGACCCTCGTATCTGCTGGGGATTGGTTCTGGAGGCCTTGTGGATACTGAAAACCATGGATAATAGCGAACACCATTGAAAATAATGGGACTTCCAGTTTAAAATACCATAGAGTTGCCTTGGAGGACCTAGAAAATGGCTAGAGAAAACACATTTTCTAGGAAGACTGTATGGCAGGCGTGCTGTTTGTGTCCCATGGATAATTGAATCAGTGGATAATGAATCAGTGGATACAGGGGTCCTATTGTACTTCACTCATGCCCATCATCTTGATTCTCAGGCATGCCTGTTGGAACAGCGAAAACATATAGCTTCACATGCCTGTGATTTTGCCAAAAAACGTCAACACAAATAGAAGCTGCTGAGAATTGGTGTTCATGCGCATCAATCCACATCCCCCCCCCATATAGACAAGCCCTGGATCAAGATGGCGGCTATCTTGGGATGGGTACCTACCAACCTGCAGCCTGTGAAACCAAATAGGAACAACTTTTGTGCCTCTGTGTGTGTTCAGCTGCAGATTGCTGCTGTCTTGTAGGGGAAAACATTTGACATCTGGGACCTAGCTGTGTCATAAAAATCTCATCACTGCTGTATTTATTATCAGAATGTCTCAACTGAGACCCCCATGTGACATATAACTTTTTTTAAAAAAGCACCTCCACACACCTAAATCTACAAGTGCTCTATTTGTTTTATATTTCCCTCCCTAATTTATTACAGCGTCTTCTTTTTTTTTTCCCTGTTGAAAGCCAATATGAAATAAATGCCTCTTTTTAGTAGAAAGGGGCTGGTGATGGTCCACAGCTGCAAGTATCTTTTAAAAAAAATTATGCTGCTAAAACCTTCTCTGTGTGTTCTCTTCGCAGGGTTTGTTTAAATTTCAGGATGACCAGGAACTACCAATAGACAGGATAGGTTCTATCTGCTCATTTCACCCCTTGGCAAGGTTTCATTTACCTCTGGCTTTAGACCAAGCAAAAAAGGAGTAAGAATGGAAGCTGTTTCAAGAGCAGAGATATAGATGGGGGAAGAGGGATAAGTTTAGTCCATAGCAAGAGAGGCTCAATAGTTCATGCTATTTGTTATTAGTTCAGAAAATGGCAGGTTTGGTTTAGAATTCTAGAGTTGGAAGAGACCACAAGGGTCATCTAGTCCAACCCTCTGCCATGCATGAATACACAATCAAAGCATTCCCAACATAGGGGCATAGCTACCACAGGACAAGGAGGAGTGGGGCTTTCCTCCAGGGCATCAAGTCAATGGGAGGGCTTCCTGCTGCCCCCAGCCCCACACTCCAGTCCCTACCCTGACACACAAGATGGTGGCGGCTGCCATTTTCATGCTGCCATTCCTATTTCTCTGCCCTAGGCACTGGGGGACTCTTCTAAGTTCAGCTCCATGTTGACTTTAAATTGTAGGGGTGGAAACTAAATGGTGTAAATATTCCTCACAGAATGCGAGGAGAATCCTACCTGTCTTAATGGGATCTCGCATCATTTCGCTGTATTCTGAAGGAGGGGGGCCAAAAACACCAAAAACTCTGAAGGAAAAGCCTTCACAGCACAGCTTTTCCCAGAGGTTTTTTTTTTTTTTTAATTTCTGCATCGGCAAATTCAGGTAAGTTAAAACGTGAGTAATTCACCCATGTCCGCATCTTGATTCACAGGCATACGATGCTTATGCCTACCATATATATATATATATATATATATATATATATATAATGGCAAATTGCAGCTGCTGCAATTTGTCATTACTGTAAGAGGGGCGCTCCAAAAAAGCGATACAAGGACTCCCTGAAACAACATCTCAGGCTCGGCCAAATTGATCACCAACAATGGTCCGCCCTGGCCTCACATCGGGAGGCATGGAGACGCACTCTCCACAATGCTGCAGCCTTATTTGAGAACTCACGCCGAACAAGTCTTGAAGAGAAACGACAATGCAGAAAGAACCACAACCCGGAAACACCACCCAAGGAGACCTTCTGCTGTGCTTTCTGCAACCGGACTTGTCTATCTCGGATTGGCCTTTTCAGTCATCAGCGCGCTTGCAGAAAACGTGGGATGAGTCCTTCCTAAATCTTCGTTTGCGAAGAAAAGCCAGAGAGAGAGGGAGCAATGCGGTTTGGGTTTGTTTGTTTGTTTGCCTCATATAGATGAGGCTGTAGACAAATGAGAACTTGAGAAAGTTACTTTTTTGGACTACAGTTCCCAGAATCTCCCAGCCAGCATGGCAACTAGCCATGTGTGTTCAGGCATCCTGGGAGATGTAATCCAACAAAAAACTTCTGGAAGCCTTGCCAAAAAATAAATAAAAATAAATAACACCTTCTTCTGGAAGAGGCTTCCAATCTATTGAGGTCATTTTAGGAGGGCCACTTGTATGTCCCAATAACCTCTGTGACACATCCAAATGGGAGGAGGGTAAGGTTGTACAGCATGCAGACTGTGCCTTGTATGCCGGCCCCCAGCACCCGCAACAGCACCCGCATTGCTGTAGACTGGCAGGCCACCAAAAGTCATCCTTTCCTGTCAGTTTTGGAAGGAAACCTAGTCTCCAGGGGGTTCAGTGGCATCTTCCTGCACCCCAGAGAGGTGCTACAATTGCTGGTCAATTTCAGTGGCCACTAGAATGGCAAATCTGGAGGCAATGCAGCCCAGTTGGTTATGGAGGGGTTCAGTGGGGGGCCCCAATCCCAGGAACTTGTCTGCCCTGGGTTAGGGAGAGAGCGTTATGGAGAAAGTGATCTTTCACTTTAATACAAAAGGAAAGAAACTAAAAAAGCTGGTTTTATCACAGCACTTGCTTGCTAAGGCGAAAATCCAACATGGCAGCTCCAGGCGCTTGCCTTGTTAGCAAACTCCACCCCTGCGCACATCTGAGCAATCAGCTTGCAACTTCTGCTCACATAGGGAAAGCAAATCAAATTGAATCGCTTGTCCCAATGAGCAAGAATGTGCATCCCCCCTGTTTGTTTGTTTGTTTTTTAAACTTTGGGAAAAAGCGCGAAGGCCATGAGACTCAACCTTAGGGATTCTTTTACCCAAATTCAGATAACTATCTCCTATCTATCTATTTTTTCCATCTAAGATGTATTCTTAATAATAAACCATAAGTTCTGCTTTATACCTTTACTGGAGCATCCTGCATGTTTTATGTCCTGTTTTGTACCAGAAGCTCATGTTGCACTGGGGCGCTGCTGCAATCTGCTCAATATAAATAACAAAATATCCTACATTCAGTGTGGCCAAAGGGGTGGGATTGGAGAAGAGATGGCTCAATGGACCAAGACAGGATGCCTCATTGCAAGGGGTCCTGGCTGGTGTGAGCCATCTGTGCTCCATCTGGAAAGGGGGGGATTATTTCATACCCTCCAGCATTTCCTAGATGAAAACCAGGACACACGTGGCCATGCAGCATCAGAGTATGGTCAAGATGGCAAAAGTTATTAATGAAAAAGAACATAGAGTTTTAAAAGAGGCGGCAGCCGTTGGCTTTTGCCTGAGCCCACTGGGAAGACTTTGCCCTCTCTTATTCTCCCTTCCCTACTGAGTTAATTGAGTACAAGCTACTGGAGCACTTTGAACTCGGGGCCTGTCCACACTGCAGAAATACAGCAGTTTGACCCCACTTTATCCACCAATAGTTCTATCTAGAGATGTAGAATTTCTGGTAATTTTGAAGCCATGGGGGGAAAAAAACTTTTTTCCTGGAGTTTTTTTTCCAGAAACAAATTGGCAGGGGGTTGGACTGGATGGCCCTCGTGGTCTCTTCCAACTCTGCAATTCTATGATTAAAATTTTTTTGGAAAATTTAAAAAATGCAACATTAGCACTTTTTACAGATTGAAAGTCACTCTTACTTTAGGAACATAAAATATGGCCATGTACAATTTGATTTGGCAATAAAAATTATCATAACTGGTATATTAAAGATTTTATTGTCTTAAAAATATTTTATTCATCATCCCTGGGATTTGTAGTTCATTGTGGCACCAGAGCTCTCTGACAGAGAAGGCTAAAGATCTCACAAAACTGCAAATCCCATAATTCCACAGCATTGAGCCGGGGTAGTTAAAGTGGTGGCAAACTGGATTATTTATTTCTGTAGTGCAGATGTAGCTGAGGAGGCGGAATCTTGCCTTTCCCAGTAGGCTCAGGCAAAAGCAACCTTGCTGCAGCCTCTCCCAGCTTGTGTGTTTTTCCTTGTTAATACCTTTTGCAGTCTTAACCACCTTCTGAAGTTACTTGGCCACATGCGCCCCAGTTTTCATTTGGGAAATGTTGGAGAGAATGCTAAACCTGAAGGGAAACCATTATCCATGAACTACAGCAGGGATTAGGGCTCCCAGAACACAAGACCTGGACCCCCTTCTCCAGTTGACAGGGCAGTATGAGGAATCTTGGGGTGAGAGTGCTGTCTTTAAAAGTGTGCGTAGATATCTTCTCCCTCATGTGTCAGACTTGGTGTTCCTTTAATTTTAATGGCATTCGCTATGCAACTGGAGATATGTGCTTCATACCTTTTGCTTAATGACATCACCAGGGGCTGCCCCTTGTAACATCGCCCTTAGTGACATAACCAGGACCAGCTATGACATCACAAAGGGGGTCTTCCTTTGGTCTCAGGTTTTGGTCCTGAAATCTCAGGGCCTAGGATTGTCCTGACCTGGTAACCTTCACAGGAGTAAGGCTCAGCTATAGTGGGTCCCAGGGTCAATTTTTCTGCTTCTGGGACCTTTCATAGAATCATAGAGTTGGAAGAGACCATAAGGGACATCGAGTCCACCCCCCTGCCATGCAGGAAGACATAATCAAAGCACTCCCGACAGATGGTCATCCAACCTCTGTTTAAAAACCTCCAAAGAAGGAGACTACACTACACTCCCAGGCAGCACATATCTCCTGAACAGCTCTTACTGTCAGGAAATTCTTCCTAATGTTTAGGTGGAATCTCTTTTCCTGTAGTCTGAGTCCATTGCTCCGTGTCCTAGTCTCTGGAGCAGCAGAAAACTTGCTTGCTCCATCCTCAGTAGGACATCCCTTCAAATATTTAAGCATGGATATCATGTCACCTCTTAACCTTCTCTTCTCCAGGCTAAACATACCAAGCTCCCTAAAGTGATCCTCATAGGGCATAATGGCTTCCAGACCTTCCACCATTTTGGTTGCCCTCCTCTGGACACGCTCCAATTTGTCAATATCCTTTTTGAATTGTGGTGCCCAGAACTGGACACAGGATTCCAGGTGAGGTCTGACCAAAGCAGAGTAGAGTGGCACTATGACTTCCCTTGATCTAGACACTATATTCCTATTGATGCAGCCTAGAATCACATTGGCTTTTTTAGCTGCCACATCACACTGCTGACTCATGTTCAGCTGGGAGCTTTAATTGACTGTCAAAATGCCCCCCCCCATGTCTCCCCTCTGAATAGAAGTGGCCAGAAGTCCACTTCTTTTTTTGAAAAGACTTAAACGAGAGGCCATTTCAATCTTTTCTGGCCAGAAAAGGAAAAAAAGTTGGCCATTCTGGAAAAGGTAAGGGCCAGTAAAACAGCCCTGGGGGCTGTATATGGTCCCAAATCCATTCTTTAGCCATCCCTCAGTTAAATTCTCTTCCCGCCCTCTCTCCCTGCCTCTCTCACAACCCAACAGTGTGCAAATACCTGCCTTGCTAAAACCACAGAAATGTTAACAGGACGAAATTCTTCCCTGCACGCCTCATCAGCCACCCAGCGGGATCCACCTCAACCGATGACCAAGTAAACGCAGCTTTCACTGGGCTCCAATTGTCTGCGCAGGCCCTAGCCCCCAATCCGCTTTCCTCCAAGCGTTACATTATAGACCCCAGAGCTGTTCATTTAATTTACAGCCGTCGCAACTCATGCCAACACAAAGAGGAAAATACATAAACGGACACTCGCGTGGTGTGTGTACATATACTCACACGCACACCCAGGGCAGCTGTGTATTGGTAGAGGGGGAGCCAGGACATGCATGGGTTTCAGAGCAGCCTGTTCTTCAGGGCTGGCCTGAGAAGACATTTTTGCTGCCTGAAGTAAAGTTGCAAATATAATCATAGAATCATAGAGTTAGAAGAGACCACAAGGGCCATCTAGTCCAACCCCCTGCCCTGCAGGAATACACAATCAAATCATTCCCAACAGATAGCCATCCAGCCTCTGTTTAAAAATCTCCAAAGAAGGCGACTCCACCACACTCCCAGGCAACACGTTCCACTGTCTAACAGCTCTTACCATCAGGAAGTTCTTCCTAACGTTTAGGTGGAATCTACACCTGGGAGACCCCCAGTTATTTTGCCTCCATCGGCAAAAGTCCCTCACAAGTACCATTCCTCCTCTCCTGCCAGTAAAAATGCAACAAGAACAAAATAAATATATTTGCTGTCTTTCCAAGATGTCCTCACTCTGCCCAATGGTAGGGCTGGGCCAACTGCTTTTAATTTTACTTGATGAGGCTTTCTTGAGGTGAACTAACAGTATGTCCGTAAACCACTCTGTGTAAAGTGGGCATAATACAAATGTAGGAGGGAGAATTTATAAGGAACTGAGAATGTGGGAAACTTGTATTTGCTTCAGAATACAGGTTGCCCATCATATCCATGGGGAATACGTTTCCAGACTTACTGCAGATACTCAGAACTGTGTATAATAGTGAACCGCCATAGAATACCACAGAATCGCGCTGGAGGACCTAGAAACTGCCCAGAGAGGATGCCTTTCTAGGCATCTGGCACGACTCTATAGTCAGCTTCCACCGGACCATAGAGTTGCACTGGAGAACCTCCAGATGCCTAGAGAGACTTTCCACCAACCGTGGGTAAGTGAAACCATGGGTACCTATCCCACATAAATGGTGTGGGGGGGAGACCAGTATGTCAGGCATAGCTTTTAACTGTCAGTGTCTCCTTGTGGAATCTCTTCCTGTTTAATTAATTTCAAAGCCATATTCATTTTTGAGGCTTCCTCCCAGTATCTTAGAAGTGGTACTACCACTTGGAAGCCCCCAATTCTGATGGTTCCCTAGCCATTGATGATGTTCACTAGGTGACCTTGGAGTCGCTCTCTCCCAGCAGTCGCTCTCTCCCAGCCTCTTGGTTCGTTAGTCATTACTTCTTTTTGTTATAATGTTAGCAGTGGGGAGAGAACTGGGATAGCAGCCCCTTTTGCCAGACCCAAAGTCTATGGGCGAAACACCAGTCCATAGGATCCTGAATCCCTGTATAAAGGCATCTGCTTATCTTTGACCAAAGATAGTTCTTACCCTCAAACAAAGACCCACGCAGTCAGTGTCAGGTGCAGGCAACGAAGAACAACTTTATTACTGGAAGCTAAGATTTTATAGACCCCGCTCCTGGGTCTTGTGCACGTGTTAGAGAGAAAGGTTCTCATGAGCCCATCCAGTTTAAGTAGCAAACTTCAGCTAACATATTAGTAAGACAATTGACTATTCATGTTACAGAAAAAGATACATTCCTCTCTGCTGGGAACTGCACCTCCTAGCAGTTTCTAAATTGTTACTATCTCTCACAAACACAGTCAAGGTCTACCACGGTTTTAGCATTCTCAGCAAAGATGGCTTTACTTTGGTTCATTTCATTACCAACTAGTACTTGTTACTGATCAATATATCAGGATGCTCTGTCATTCTATAGATATCCCACTCCAGCTATGGCTAACCATGCAAGTTTCTAATAAAGCAATGTAGCATTATGGAATTATGAATACAGATTTGTGTTTCAGCCTTCAATCTGGGTTCCCAAGGTCTGAGGGCTTGGCCCATCCTCTCCAGTCCTCAGGGCAATGGGGAGGAATCTCAAGGTGAGAACACCGCCTTGAAAAATGTGTGTGTATTCTCCTGACGACCGAGACTGTCAGACTCTGGAATATCAAGGGATGAAATGACTCATTGGAAAAGATAATAGTGCTTGGTAAGACAGAAGGCAGTAGAAAAAGAGGAAGACCACATTACTGGTGGGTAAACTCCGTCAAGGAAGCCATGGCTGCCCTGAGTTTGCAAGACCTGAGCAGGCCAGTTGATGACTGGAGCTCTTGGAGGGCTTTCATTCCTGGGGTTACTCTAAGTTGAAGTAAACTTGATGGCAAAAAACAAACAAACAAAAAAGCAACAAATTCTACTTTGTTTCACTTTTTTTTTTTTTTGAGTGATTCACTCTGAAACTTATGGTTAAGGATGCATATCACTAGGCCTCTCTGTGTGTATGTGCACACCTTCAAGTTACCTATCAACTTATAGTGACCTCATTAATTTTTCACAGTGTTTTCAGGAATACTCACAGGTGGTTTTGCCAGTTCCTTTCTTGGAAAAATAGCCGATAGCACTTGGTACTCCTTAGCAGTCTCCCATCCAAGTACCAAACAGGGCTGACCCTGCTTAGCTTCCAAGATCTAACAGGATCTGGCACCTTTAGAGTATTTAGGAATCACTAGGGTCTATCTGCTGTGACATCACTAGGACCCATCCTTTGGTTTCAGGTTTTTGGGATAGTACTAACCTAGTGACACTATTTTTTGTGTGTGTATTTCAATTGCATTTTTCAACCAAAATGGTTCCCAAATATGGGTTCTAAGTCAGGGCTATCTATTTCAGGGCCCAAACATAAGGCAGATTTGTGATATTATGGGGGCAGGCCTTGTTAACATTACAAGAGTGATGTTACAAGGAACGGCCCCTGGTGATGTCATTGAGCACAGGATATGAAGCATCAGCCACAGTTGCTCAGGGTATGTCATTCAAATAAACAACAGCATGTATAACAAATGAGAAAAATACATAGATTCACTTTGCAAGATGGTTCTCTCACCCTGAGATTCCTCCTTTTGCCTGTAGACTGGAGAAGAGTGTCCAGGCCCGGAGATCTGGGAACCCTATTCCCAAAGTGGTTGATTGTAATTCAATCAAATTTCCAGACAAATTGTATAGCATACTTAGGACACTAGGTGCTTCATTAAATTATTTTATTGTCCTTGATACAATGGCCTACCTAGCACAGCTACATCCACTGCAATACTCCACTAGCCACAGGCCAGTAGTTTACCTTTCATTTTATGATTCATAAGAAGTCTGTGGGCTTGTCTATACAGGGGGGGGGGATGTGGATTGATGCGCACTAATGCCAATCCGAAGTAGCTTCTATTTGTCAATGGTGTTTTGGCAATATCTCTGGCATGCGCAACCATACACATTTGATGTTCCAGTCAGCATGCCTGTGAATCAAGACGGCAGGCGCTGGTGAATTACAGTTGCCCCTCCACATTCGCGACTTTCACATTCACGGTTTTGATTATTTGCGGAAAGCTGCCTCCCCCCTCCACTGTTCCAACACCCCACTCCCTTCCCAAGGCAGTTAGCCCGTCGCTGTCCTGGGAAGGCAGGGTGGGAAGCAGCTGGCGCCCTCCTGCTACACCCCACTCCCTTCTCAAGGCAGCGAGGGGCTTCTTAGGAAGCTCCTTGCTGCCTTGGGAGGGGGGGTAGGAACCAGCTGGCGCACTCGCGCTACACCTCACTCCCTTCTCAAGGCGGCGAGGGGCTTCTCAGGAAGCTCCTCGCTGCCTTGGGATGGGACTGGGGTGGAAAACCGCTCGCCGGCAGGCTCATTTCTTATTCGTGGTTTTTTCACATTCGTGGGGGTCGTCTTCCCCTAACCCCCGCGAATGTGAAGGGATGACTGGTACTTGCATTTTTATTTACCAGTCGAATTTTTTTTAAAAAAAAAGCATATCAAAGGTGCAAAAGTGTGCTATTCTGCCTAAACAAATAGGAAAAAATGGGGGGGGGCTGTTTCACTGCCTCAGCACATGCTCACTGTGGCAAAAATCCAGCATAGCGGTTCCGGGCGCTTGGCTTGCTAGCAAGCTCCACCCCCCTATGCACGTCCAACTAATCAGCTTTCCACTTCTGCTGTTATCGGGAATGCGAATGAAAGTGAACCGGTTGTCCCAATGCGTGGGAATGTGCGTTCCCCATGGAGCTTTTTTAAAAATACAGGAAAAGTCGCGAAGGCTTTTCCTTCGGAGTTTTTGGTGGATTTGGCCCCCCTCCTTCCGAATATGGTGGAATGACGTGGGATGCCATTTAGACAAACCATATTCTCCTCAAATTCTAAAAGGAGTATTTTTACTGTTTAGACAACCCCTGTGTTTGTTGTTAGCCCAGCCCTTTATTTGCTTTCATTTCCTTATAGCCAGACATTTTGACAAACTGATGTCTGCAGCTATTTCTAGATTTTTGAGGGATTCAGCTTGCATGGCCTGCAGCTATTATTCCAGCTCACAGTGGAGGGACATCTTTTCCCTTGAAAAATAAATCTAGTACTGTGTCCAGGATTCCAAGAAACAATAGAAACTTTTTCCCGTCTGACACCACTGTTCCTTGCTCCCTCCAGCTCCTCTAGAAAGCAGCCATTAAGTGCAACAATTAGCTGCTGGCACACCCGCCAAAGAGAAGTTCTTCTCCTTTAAGCAGACCCAGGAGAGGAGATTCATTTCCTCTGCAATTAGCCCTAACGAGGGAGGCTGGATCTATGGCATGGCCATGGCACACAGCAGCAAGAAAGGCATCCAGCTTGGCTTGAAGGCAGCAGTGTGAATTGTTCAGCTCTCTAGGTGCTATTTTGTTGTTGTGGGTCTTCAAGCCATTTCTGACTGATGGCGACCCTAAGGTAAACCTAGCTCAGAGTTTTCTGTGGGCTGAGAGTGTGTGACTTCCCCAAGGTCACCCAGTGGGTTTTCATGGCCGAGCGGGGATTCGAACCCTGGTCTCTAGAGTCAGACTGCAACGCTCAATAGGAGTATAGTGTCTAGATCAAGGGAAGTAATGGTGCTACTCTATTCTGCTTTGGTTGGACTGCACCTGGAATACTGTGTCCAGTTCTGGGCACCACAATTCAGGAAGGATATTGAGATGCTTGAACGTGTCCAGAGGTGGGCAACCAAAATAGTGGGAGGTGTGGAAGCCATTATGCCCTATGAGGAGCGGCTTAGGGAGCTGGGCATGTTTAGCCTGGAGAAGAGAAGGTTGAGAGGGGACATGATAGCCATGTTTAAATATCTGAAGGGATGTCATACTGAGGATGGAGCAAGCTTGTTTTCTGCTGCTCCAGAGACTAGGACACGGAGCAATGGGTTCAAACTACAGGAAAAGAGATTCCACCTAAACATTAGGAAGAATTTCCTGACAGTAAGAGCAGTTCAACAATGGAACTGCCTGGGAGTGTGGTGGAGTCTCCTTCTTTGGAGGCTTTTAAACACAGGCTGGATGGCCATCTGTCACTAGTGCTTTGATTGGGTATTCCTGCATGGCAGGGGGTTGGACTGGATGTCTCTTGGGGTCTTATCCAACTCTATGATTCTATGATTCAAACCACTACACCACGCTGGTTGCTACATACTATCCAGCATTTCCCGGATGAAAACCGGGATACATGTGGCCAAGCAGCATCAGAGTTTGGTCAAGATGGCAAAACTTATTGATGAGGAAAAGCACACAAGCTGAGAGGGGCTGCAGCAGTTTGGTTTTGCCTCAGTCTACTGGGAAAGGCAAGACCCACCACCTCCTCCTGCCCTCATCTCCCTCCTGAGTTAATCTGAGCACAAGCCACTTTTGCACTTTGAACGGAGTTTGCAGCAACTGAAGTAAGTGGAAGACAATGGGGAAAAGTGGGAGCAGAAGAGAGAAACGGGGCATTTTAAAAGCAGCTGGAAAAGTTGGATGACAAAAGATTGAGACTGTCTCTGCCAAATCAGGAGAACTGGAAGGAATCATGCTATTGGATTGTGACACTCATCATTCCTCACAATTGGCTGTGCTGGCTAGAGCTGATGGGAGTTGCAGTACAGCAATATCTGGAGAGCTGCTTGATTCCTATCCCTCCTCTCAAGGTTGCAATCAGTTGCACCACCAAACAAACCACATTTTGCAGGGAGGCAATGCTGGGCAAGTGTCAGTGTGGGGCACTGGTTTGAATGCTGGACTAGGACTCTGGGAGACCAGGATCTGAATCCACACTGAGCCAGGAAAGCCCACTGGGGAACCTTGGGCAAGCCACATACTCTCAGCCTCAGAAAAAGGCCATGGTAAACTTCCTGTGAAGACATCTTGCTAAGAAAACCCTGCAACAGGGTTGCCACGAAACTGGGCATGTATATTTGTCAGGAGTTAGAGACTGAACTCCATTATAAAATGGCCGAACAACTGCAGAATCATGCTGAGACATAATGGTTGACTCCATGAACTACCAAGTCATGCCTAGTCAGGCTACTAGAGGGCAATGTCCTGTAGATGTATACACAAGAGAGCTCAGAACAGAGCTCACTTCCTCTCTCTTCTTTTTGTGAATGCTGATGCCTGGTGAAGCAGTTTGTCTTTCAATTGTAAATATTTGTACATATTGCAACTGCTTGACTTTGAAGATAAAAGTGCCTCTGCTTATTTGGACATCAAACACTCTGTGTGTGAGTATTCTTGGGAACAGGTTGCTACTAAGTCTGCTGAGATAGTTTTTGGCTTCTGCCGGGGACTGTGTGTCCTATCATCCCCTGACGATATCTGCATATGGGTATATCTGCACTTCTCAGCGGAATCAGTTTTGTGCTACAGTACATTTGTTATGGCTCCATGTAGTTTGATAAGGTATTTAGAATTATGTGGAAGACAGCACTAGTACAGTGGCTCTTAACCTTTTCTTTACCAGGGACCCCCTTTAAATATATTTTGTTGCTACAGACTCCTGAGACTTAACTCAAGATTTAAAACCTGAATAATAATAATAATAATAATAATAATAATAATACACCATCCATTAAACCTTCCCTCAGAGGCACTGGAGAGGGAGGGAAGACTTTTCTCCTGCTTCTTCCTGCAACTTTGTGGCCAGAGTGGATTGAATGGCAATGTGCAGGCCAAGCCAGCCAGCCTTTGCCTTGGCTCCTGTCATGTGGCTGCTCCATGCAGGGAGGAGGTGGGCTAAGCAGCCTTCAAGCCTTCACGTACCCCTGTGAAGACTGTGCAGACCATGGAGGGTCCCTGGACCACAGGTTAAGAACCACTGCTCTAGTCCATTCCCCTGAACTGTAGTCCTCAAGGCAGTCTGAATGCCTGCCTCACTATAAAATTAGAATGATTTAATCTTCAGATCCTCCCTTCATAGATTAGCCTGGTACCTTTTAGTAGAATCGTAGAGTTGAAAGGGGCCTCTTGGGCCACTGAATCCAACCTCCTGCTCAATGCAGGCTCTGTTATCTTTAGGAATGTTTAGAGAGCAGAGTAACTTGAACCCAGCCATTAAGTTAGAAAAAGCCATCACCCAAAAACATATGGAGCAACACAAACATTGTTATGTCTTTAGGTTTTTCCGCACTTTCCCCCGGCCCCCTCTGGGCTGTGAGGCTGTGTTCTGGAAGAGTTTATTTCTGACGTTTCACCTGCATCTGTGGCTGGCATCTTCAGAGAATGTGACATCTTCAGAGAATGGTGGTGTAGGGGTGTGTGGGGTTTATATACTGTGAACCCCTGTTGGAGAGGATATGTAAATGCCAGCCATGAAAACCTTCGACTTCATTGTTATGTCTTTCTCATAATAATCAAACCTGGAGACACTCAATACAGCAAAAGATTCAGGTGGAAGATTCAGGTCCTCATGCCCTTAGCTCAGCTCTTGCTGGGGTTCCTGGTTCTCAGAGCAAAAGCACTGCCTTGAAAAAAAATATGTACAGATAGATCCCCATATCCACAGGACCTGTATCTGTGGATTCACTTACCTGCGTCTGAAAAATATGGTCTCTCTGGGCATCTTCTAGGTCCTCCAGAGCAGCTCTATGGTATGCTTGGGCCAGAAGTCATTCCTTTTAATAGGGTTTGCTATTATCCACAGTTTCCAGTATCCATTGTAAGTCTGGGAATGTATCCCCTGCAGATACGGGGATCTATCTGTATATATTTTCTTCAATACTCCAGACTTGAGTTTTTCATTTGAATGGCATCCTCTGTGCAAGTGTGGTTGATGGTTAAGGTATCTGGCTTCACAACATCCTCAGGAGCTGTTCCCTGTGACATCACAAGGGTTGGCCCCTAAGTTGCAAGTTTTAGTACTGAAATCTCAGGGCCTGGGATAGTCCTGACCAAATTATAGTAGGAGCCTCATGTCCTGTCCACCCTACATGCTCAGTGCAGGATCTCCAGCTAAAGCATGCCCAGCTGGGAGCTGTCCAGCCTCTTCTTGAAGACATCCAGAGAAGAAGACCCCACCACTTCTCTAGGCAATAAGTTCCATTGCTGAGCAAACTACAAATCCCTGGACCACCTAAGATGGAGACATGGAAATTAAAGTGGTATGGAACAGATATAACAGTATAGTGCAGATATGCCCAGAGTTAGTCTCCCATTAACTAATGCGTTAGTATGAAGTTTTCCATCCCTTATACAAGTTATTCCTACCACATTGGGGTGAGGGGAGCTGTGTTTGGCTATTGCAGCAAAAAGAATAAAGTCTTGTGCCACTAGCTGATTTGTGCTGGCATTGGGCTTTTTGTATTCCAGCCCACCTTGTCAGATAGATGAAAAATGACCCTGAACTGCAAATAGTGCCTTTGGTGATAATTCCGTGTAAAGGCTTATATGGGTACAACATAACGTCCAACATGCTTAACAGTAGCAATTACTGCAAAAAACATGATGGGTCTGGAAAAAGATGCCATTGTCTTTATTCTGACCTAAATAAGAATCAAATTTCCTTAAATATAATTCAGCGACATCACAACATAAAGGCTCTCTTGGATGCTTCTTTTTATAAGAATGGGAGGACAATAAGCAGAATATCCAGCACCATATTTGCATTTACAGCTAAATTTGTCACTGTTGAATACAATTTAACAAGTTAAAACAGCTAAAACCATGTACTGTACATGCACGTTTGGGAAAAGATCAGTTAGGTCCCAATTTGTTGTTATTCATTGCTGTCAAGTTGGTTTCAACTTCTGCCAACCCTATAAAAGAGAGATCTGCCAGACACTGGTATTAACAGCCCTGCTAAGGTCTTGCAAACTCAGGGTAGCTGTGGCTTCCTTGTTTGACTCTCTCCATCTGCAATTCAGTTTTCTTCTTTTCTTACTGCACTGCACAGTCGTCCTTTCTAATGAGTCATGTCATCTCATGATCTGTCCAAAGTATGGGAACCTCCGTTTAGTCATCTTGCTTGATTTGCTTTTGAACCCATTGATTGGACTTTTTGACAGTCCATGGTATCCACAGAAATCTCCCCCGGTACTACATTTCAAATGAGTTGATGTCCTTCTTGTCTCAGCTTTCCTCACTGTCCAGTTTTCACAGTGGGTTGTAAAAGGTCGCAAAGACTTTAATAATAAAAAAGCCATGTTTTCACTTGGCACCAGAAAGAAACCAACCAACATAAAACCCCCAATTGTACAACCAAGAGGAGGGCATTCTTCAAATGGGGCATTACAGCAAAGAAGGCCTTGTCCCCATGTTCTCCAAGGGAGAGGCATTCCTTCAAGTGTAGTCTCAGTCCATACTTGTTTAGGAATCCTTTAGAGATTTGAATGTCATCACCAGCACCTTGAATTCAGACTGGAATTGTATTGGCAACCAGTCAAATTCCTTTAAGACTGGTGACCAACATATTACAAGGGGGAGGGAGAGATGAAAATCAGCATTGGAAAATTTTGCTCTGTATGGTCTCAGCTGCAAGACTGATTCTGGCACAAAAATGGAAATCAAAGGAAATCCCAACCATAAATGACAGGCTAGTGAAACTAGTCGATATGATCAAATGGGAGAATTTAACAAACAGGGTTCAGGGAAAACCCTACAAACCAATTACAAAAAGATTGGTCACCAGTAATTAACTACTGGAAAGGAAACTGGGATATCAAAGAAATATCTTTTTAGAACCAATATTAGATATCATAATTAAAGAATCAGATTTTTGTGGAGACAGTTTCAGCTAAAATTCTGATGAAAACATGAAATTATAAATGGTGGGAATTTGGGCTTTATCAAAAGATCATGTGATCTAAAGTTTAAGAATTTATGGTTTATTTTATGGATAAACATAAGGATGTCAATCTAAGAAGATGCACTAATTAGAACAAAAAATGAACTGATTGTGATATAGGAATTGTAAGAAAATGGGAAAAGAAAAAGACCACAATTGTAATCTTTTAATTTATTTTCCTTTTAATGCAATAAAGATATTTATATATTAAAAAAGACTTTGTTATCTGGCATCTATACAGTACTCCTGTTAGCTGCTGCATTTTGTACTCGCTGTAACTTCTGAGTCACCTTCAAGGGCAGCCCCATGTACAGCACATTACAGTAGTCTAAGGAGAGATGTTACTGGTACATGGACTACTAGGTGGTGCAGGAAAGCAGAGTGTATTCTTTGAGTTTTCAGTTCTTCACACCCGCCTCAGCCTCCAATGAGTTATAGGAAAGGGGAGTGCCCGCCCGCCTGCCCGCCAGTATTTATGTAGAAAAATCCAGCTCTCTGTCCAAACAGGCACCGTGTCTTGCCAAGAGTACGGTGCCCAGGAACCGTCAGGTTTGTTTTCCTAAAACGTAGTTTCATTGACAATAAATCAGAGAGTTGGAAAAACATTTACAAAGGAAAGCCGGGAAAGAAGGGGGGGATTATCCAGTTCCCCCAAGCAATGATGATAGGTGGTTGGCCCAAGCGAGAAAGCAAGCAACTCACCCCTGTCAGTTGGATGTATTGGGCCTTGCATAGAATGGAAAGAAATACATATTCTTTCCATGCTGAAGACTAGTTATTGAAAGAAAAAGTGGAGAGGGTAGGAATCAACCAGTGCCAAGAGTGGTCAAGGCTATGAAAAAGCAGATGAGAGATTAAATGTTTCTGGATCACTTCAGATTTTAGACATAAAAACTGAAGGTGTAGCTGTGCTGACCACTAACTAAAATCTGCAGTGATGATACCATTGGTGATGCCAACCAGAAGGTGCAAAGGAGAAGGAGAGAAAGAAAGAAAGAAAGAAAGAAAGAAAGAGAAAAAAATAACTTTGGAAACACATTTGTTTCTTCAGCAGGCAAAGATGGTTAAAAAAAAAACATACAGGGGAAAGAAGAGAGATGCAGTCTCTAAAGCCTGCAGTTTTGCATCTTTGGTTTTGGAATGTCCTATGAAGATTGCTGACCTCTCCCAAAATGGGGTCTATTTGGCTTCATTGGAGATTGGAGATGGTCAGAAAAGGTCTCCAGGGTAGAGGCTTTATGGCTACAGTGAAGAAGTGAAACTTTATAGTCTCCTGTTACAACCCTCATCTCGTTATTCTATTTTGGTGGGGAGGAGAGGACACAGCTTTGTGCTTGCATAGCAACATTCTCACTGTAACATTCAGAACCAAAGATGCAGACCTGCAGGTTTTAGGGATTCCAACAGCATTGTTTTGGTTTCTCCTGCATTATTTATAACCATTTTTGCCAGATGAAGCCAGTGTATTTTTTTTTTTTGCACCTTTTGGTTGCCTTAATAAAGAGTATTGGGCTACGATTCCAGGAAATCAGGGTTCAAATCCTTGCTCAGCCATGGAAACCTACTGAGTGACCTTGGGCAAATCACTCTCTCTAAGCCTCAGAGGAAGGCAAAGGAAAATCCCCCTCTGAATAAATCTTGCCAAGAATACCACCTTAGGGTTGCCATAAATGGGAAATGACTTGAAGGCACAGAACAACAAGATTTCAGACAGGGATTCACATGAGTTCATAAAACAATTCTTTTTTAAAAAATCTTGCAGATAGAAAAGTAGGGTGTTGGTGGGGAAACTAGGCTATCTTTTTCCCTGACATACTAGTTTTTTAGGTGCAGGGATTTTGTTTCATTTTCATTTGTTTTTAATGTGTTTTTTTTAGCTAGAAGGTTTTAATCTTATTGTGTTTAATGTCTTTTTATGTGGGAGGGTGGGGATGGGTGGTGTTTTTAGTCATTATTATGTTTTAATTGTTGGAAGCCGCCCCGATTGTTTTTAGCAGAGGGGCGGGGTATAAATAAATTTTATTTATTATTATTATTATTATTATTATTATTATTTTGGTATGGAAGGGCATTGTATCATAAGAACTCCTGCATGCAGCTGGAAGGGGTGCACCCTAGAAATCAGTTAACCACCTTGTCTGATGTTTCTGAGAATGTTCAAGACTGATCAATGTCCCATTGGGATCAACGATGCTTTTTGAACCCATTTCACTCTGATTGCTGGATAATGGGACTGAAGCTACCTTGGTGGACAAGCTACATTTGGGACTGAATGGTGGTGATGCACCATATTAATTCTCTTGAACCTTAGTCGACGTGGCTTTTAGTACCATGGGCCACAGTATCATATTAACCATATGTTAATATTGTTAACAGTTCATATTGTTATTGGAGTGCTACTCCCATCATCATTTACCCCTTTGACCTTGTTAGTACTTGTATGGGAGATGACCAGTGAATATCAGGGACTGTCAGGTAGGATTAGGGGGAAAATCCTGCCAGAACCATGGCTGCAAGCAGAGCTGACAACGCTGGGCTGGATAGATCAAGGATCTGATAGGCAGTGACCTATTGTTGCCAACCACCTTCTCTGAACACCCTAGGTCTTTTCTGATTTTGGCAGCTAGGTTAGTACTTGAATAGGAGAACATCATGGCTAGGAGTACCTGGGATCTCCAGTTAGTTGATAATACTAGGTAGGATGAGCCAAGGTTCTGACTCGGTGGAAGAGTTTTTTGTGACCTCCTCAGCATTCTCCAACCATATGCTTACTCCAGATGTGTTGGATTGAGACACAAACCATTCATGGTAGTTGTAGGGAAGCCACATACTGTAGCTTCAACACTCAAGTCTCTAAGGGCTGGGGTGTGAATGGTACCAACCAAATTGATATAAATTATGAGACAAGTATGTTAAGAACTCAGCAAAAGCACTAACAGTAAAGACTGTTAATTTTTAGGGTGTGTCTCTTCAGTTTCCTGGCAAAGCTCTTGTGCGTCTTGAAGAGTGGCAGAGCAGGCAGAAATCCAACAGAGGAAGTACACCCCATCATTGTATTTTAATGCAGAGGATACACTGCACCCATTGAATTTTTGCCAGTGTTTGAAGATAAAAGGGATCCTACCCACCAAGCAGAAAGAGTGAAAGCTGGCAAGGATGGCACCTTATCTTTCCCAGTCTTCTTCTGCCAGGGCTCATCCCCTTTCCTTCATCATTCCCTCCTGAAAGTCTATTTGAATCAACACCTCTTATCTCTCTGTGACATGAAGGGCAATCATTATATGAACAGGCTCCCTCCCTAAAGATTTATGAAGCTTCCTTAACTTGTTGGAAATATGACAAGGCACTGAAAACCTCATGCTCTGTCTAAGATCTCCTGGAACAGCAGGCAAGGTCAAACCTCAAATGTGTCATCTTTTAGATCATGACTGTATTTTGAAGGCATCTTTAATACAATGAGTCCTGAACTCCAAAGGAAATTCCAGAAGACAACAGCTGCCTAAAGGTTAATGCTCTTCTTAAATAGCATTTTAGAGGCAAGGTTATTAAGAGCTTGACATTATACAATTACCTCAACTAGACAGCAAAGTTAGTCAGCAAAGACTAAGTAGAAGTCAATTTATCCCTCCCGCTAGCCTTTTCCTTCAATAACTCGTCAATGAATGCTGTTGTTTCTACACTAGAGCCTGCTGATAAGGCACTGATTTCCTGCAATAAGCTGGAAGTAGACTATGTATAGCAGTGGTTTTTAATCTGTGGTCCGTGGACCCCCGAGGGGGCTGCAATGTCCTCACAGGGGATTCACAAAGACTTGAAAGCTGCTCAGCCCCCATGATAGGAACCAAGGCAAGGGCTGGCTGGCTGGCTTGGCCTGAGCATTGCCATTCAATCTGCTCCAGCCACAAATTTACAAGAGGCAAGAGAAAAGTCTTCCCTTCCCTCCAGTGCCTCTGAGGGGAGGTTTACTGGATAGTGTAACTGTATTATTATTATTATTATTATTATTTGGCATCATCATCATCATCATCATCATTTAAAATCTTGAGTTAAGTCACGGGGGTCCGTGGCAACAAAAGATATTTAAAGTGGTTCCTGGTAAAGAAAAGGTTAAGAGCCACTGATGTATAGCAATTACTAGGATAGGTGTCCAGCTTGCATGCATTAGCAACTCCTTTGTCACCTCAGCTGTGGTCTCTTCCCCCTCCTCCCACCAACCCAGCTAACTGCAGTTTCTCTTTTGAAGAGTCTTGGGGGGGGGGGGCTGCAGAGAGAAGTAGATGCCTTTCCCCATGCAGAGCAGCCTAGAGGCACCTCTGAATGCGTGTGCCAGCCCTGAATGGACCTTCCTCTCTGATGGTTAGGGGCACATGCCCTCTAGTGACCATAGATGGTAATTGCAGCCTGCAGAGAGATTTGAATTAACTAAAATTATTTAATCCATAAAAAAAAAACCAAATAAACCTGAGACATGTCCCTCGGTGTCCCTTTCATATTCAAATTTCACTTTCATGCTCTTCTGAGCAATGGCAGGGGAGGACACACACGCTCCTTTATCGGTATAGTCCAGCTGCACTGTTCTTCCCCATTTCCAAGGTTTATTTGCTTATTCCCAATTCCAGTCCAAAAGCTCTTTCCCAGGGGACAGAACCCAATTCAGTCAGAAAGTAAGGTTAAGGTTATGCTACGCAGTGAACTTAGACAGCCAAGATGAGGGAGAGGAATGATATAAGACAGGGATGGGCAAATTATTTACGTATTTTATTGAATGTGTGCTAAGGACCATTTTTTTGCCCTCTGGTGGGCTGCATTTTTTTTCAGGCGAGAGGTAATACCATGTCACTTCCAGTTTCAGTTTGGGCCAATTTTGGTGGGGTGTGGAGGGTGGGAATTAGCAAAGCAGCTGCATTTGGGGACTGCAATTTTGCCTACATCTGAGAATTTTTGAGACATGCATACCAAAACAAAATATTTGGAGAGATATGTAGCCTTTGGGGATGTCCTGGAAGGCTGCAGAAAAAAGGCTGGGGTCTCACATGGTGTAAAGTCTTGTCAAAAAACATGCTGACTCAAGGCACTGTGAGAGGAAAGTCCTTCAAGAAAGAATTGCAGATATTTACTCTTGACACAAACCATCCTGACTTCCACCCAATCCACATTTCATGAGATTCTCTATTTTCTGCATTGGCTAACTACCCCAACACTATGTTATCTTTCTACCCGAAGAAAACAAAACAATCCACAATTTGCAGGTATGTTTTTTTTTTTAAATGCAACCATTTCCCTGCAAGTGCTGGGCATGAACTTCGAGATTCTACAACCAACTAGTGGAGTATAGCACCATGCAATTCTATGTCCTCTCTGTGCCCTATCAACTCCCAGATTTCAGAAGGGGCCCCTGCTGCTGCTACTTACAAGTGGAGTGGGATGGTTGCAGGGAGGCAATTTAGATGAGGAAAAAGCAGCTGGTCTTGGCTCAGAAGGGGAAAGAAACAAGGTGCACTCACAAATGGAGTGTACCCCATTTCCTTTCCCCTCAGAGCCCAGACCAACTGTATCTTCTTCATCTGAATTACCTCTTCACCCTCTGTACTAAACACTAGTAGCCCTCCAGGGCTTGACAGATGCTGGGGAGTTAGGTTTTGGAAAGGACAAAAAGGGATAGAGAATCACTCCCAGGTCAAAAAAACTTACACATATAAAACATGTGCGCATAAAAAGAGACACAGATACATGTTGCTAAGAGGATACTGTCCAATACTCCCAGAAGATGAGAAGGGGTAGAAAGTTGGGGGTGTACTGTGTGTGGGAGACACACTGCAAAGACGCCTCAAATATTACAAGTGGGAAATTTAAAAAAATGATTTTTTTTGCCCCTCACCTTTTGCTTTGGCTCCAGCCCAACAATGGGATGTGACCTCTGAGAACATCTCTGAAATTGAACCTAAATTGGGTTGAAAGATGTTCCCCTCCCTGCGGTTCCCCAATTGTGCAACTATACCGATTGCAGTCCTGTTATATGCAAGAGATTTCTTTTTCTGACACAGAGTTGCCATCTCCCACCCACCGCAACCAAGAAAGGGGATCTGTGCCATAACAACTACATAGCAGGCAGAAAACCAACAGGTGCAGTCTCCCCCAACATTTCTGATCAATGATGGAGAATGCTGCAATGATGTGAGTTACTGCCTGACACACAGTTGTGTAGGGCACACATCCTCTCTAACGGAAGACTGGGCAATCCTAAAAGTGATAAGTCTTCCATGGGCTTCTTTCTGCTAGTTTTCGGTGGGAAGCTATTTGGGTCAGCCACCTGTTCAAGCTTAGTTTTAAAATTACCATCAAGTGCCATTAATACTACCGTCACATTGCCATATCTCCCACCCACCCCGACAGGGCGCCTGTGCCTGTTAACAGCTGCACAGCTGCACCAGAGGCAGGCAATGATTCCAGAGGCCCACAGTGACTCATACAAGCCTGGGCGTTTGCCCTAACTTTTTGGCCTACTTGGACTGGCTTTCAACAGTCTGAATTAAGAGCGTGTTAGGTATGAGGAAGCCTGAAAGCCAAGAATACTGCAGAGGTCAAATTCACATGGTTGTGCCAAGAAAGTGAAAAAAAGCTGAACCACAAATCTGTGAAGGACGGAGAGTGTACTGCCTGAATACAACTGCACGATGCACACCCACAAAGTCTGTTCTTCAAGGCCTAGAGCTGCTGAAGAGCTCCCAGGAAAAAAGTTGGTGCTACTCTGAAAACAAAGGTTGGGAAAGTTCCTTTTTTTGGACTACAAATCCCTCAGCCAGCACAGCCTCTGGGGGAAAGTCATTCCACAAGCTAGGAGAAATAACTCAAAAGTACGATTACTGTATGAGGTTTTGTTATTTATTTATTTTGAAAACAGGTTTCTTTGTGAAAGAGTACATGAAAGAGAGCATAGGTTTTCCACCCCTATTTTTTTCAACCATAAAATGTAGACTGCCCAAAGTCTTGGGGCATGCACTGGGCTGCCAGCTGCAGTGGGAACTTGCTCCTGGCGGGTTTCCGATGCAGTGCCAAATGTCCTGGAGAGCCATGTCCCTGGGAAGAGAAAGGGCAGAGGAGACAGGAAAAGGTGAAGCCTGCTGTGCTTACATGCTGCTTTGCTTTCAGGGGTTTAGAGGGGAAAGGCCTCCTGGATGACTCCTGGACAGGCCCAACAGTAGTAAGTGAATGACAGCCGGCATCCCACAGGGCAGGAGTGGACAAGGTGTGCCCCTCTGGCTATTACTGGACTCCAACCCCCATGATTCCTCACCACTGGCTAGGCTGGAAAGGGCTGATGGCAGTTTTAGGCCAACAGCATTTAGAAGACGTGTTGGAATCATACAGCCCTCCAGATGTGATGGCACTGCAACTCCTCACAGCTTTAACCGCACTGACCACATACATAAAGAATGCTGAAGGTTGCAATCCCACAACCTGCAGGTCTCATTATTTCCTTCCTAAATCTGGAGCACTGGTTTTAAAACTCTGATCCTCCAGGTATTTTGGAGTTCAAGAAGCTCCAGCTAGCATGGCCAACAGTCAGGGATTCTGAGAGCTGGAGTCCCAAACACTGAGAGGACCAAAGATAGAGAACCACTGATCCAGAGGGCTACATGCAAAGCTGGGAGAAGTGACTTTTTTTTGGACTGCAAGCTGGTAGATCCAAGAGCTGTAGTGCAAAAAAGTAACTTTTTCAAAAGAACAAGCCACATCCAGTCAATCCCTGCCAGATTTTCTGCAATATGCTGGCAGTCAGCCTCACCAGTGGATCAAAGGAGTTTCTTTGCATGAACACTTCCAGACCAACATGTACCATTTTTTTTATTTTTTCAAAATTCCATTAACATTCAGATTGGCCTTTTAGAAGCCACAAACTAGTGATTTATTCCTGCCAGATTGTTCTCCATTCAAGGTATGGCCCACAAAGGGCTTCCAAAGGCTGCAGTGATTTGAACTGGATGGGGGATGCAGGGTGACACACTGCCTAAAAATGCTTAAGACACGAAGCTTTACAAGAAACCTCTCTCAAGGCTTTAAGTCCACCCTCCAGCCCTTCCCAAGTTCAACAGCTGGCCACACTCTACTGGCCCTCAAGAGCAGGCCAAAGACAACAAGAGGGGCCCTCAGTCCCTCCCTACCACATCTTCCTGTCACAGTACCTCCTGTGTTATTGCAGCACATCCACCCAACCCTGGCTAAGGCACAACTGTGCCTGAAGGAGAGAAGGACCCAGGATCAATGACAATGGGCAGAGGACATGGGCAGGGGCAGCACTGGAAGTTCTGCACCATGCCCCATGCTCAAGGTTCTCAATGGCTGCTAGGTTTCATTTCCTGCCATGTGCAAACACAAGCTGAACTTCTTACCTTTTAGAAAGCTAGTTGAACATCATGCCACACTGAGCTATTGAGGCAAGAAGCTGCAGACAAGCATGCTTTTTGTCCGCAGGCCACAAACTAGGGTGGGCAACCTTGGCAGTACTGGGGGCCATTTCCCATTATCTCTTCAGACCCACTGTTGGCCACACCAGCCCTTTCTAGTGAATTTGGAGTGACCAGGTGATCACTTCTTGTTTCTTGGAAACTCTGTGTGTGTGGCTAAAAAAGGTGCTGGAAGGAAGGATGTTTTATAGGAGCATCAAACCCACTGCAGGATTCTTGTGTGTGGTTTTCTTTCATTATAAAAAAATGGCAAGGCGTGGGGATCTGGGGCTTCAAGAACAGCCTCGGGAGGCCGCATTGGCTTGTAGGCCATATAATTCCCACTTCTGCCTCAGGGTACTTGCTGGCAGAGAAGTGCAATGGCCTCAGTCTTAACTGACTCCTCTCCCCCCTGCCTCTCCCCCAAGATTGGGACTCTAGGCCATTTACAAATTAAAATGTTTACACTATAGATGAGTCCTTCCTGAATCTTCGTTTGCGAAGAAAAGCCAGAGAGGGGGGAGAGAGTGAAAAACATACAAAAAGCCAACATTAAAATAGAATTAAACTATTAATAATATAAAAATGATCTGAAACGTATGTTATATTGCTCAGCATTCTTTAGCCTCTGCTAAACAAGAGAGCAAATCCACAGAGGATGGAAGTCTGGTAATGACTGCTGCCAAAAGCATGACAGTGTAACAGAACCTCCATTTCCAGAGGCAGTATGCAACTCCATCGCCAATGCTTCGCCCAAATGGGAAAGGGCTACTTCTGTCATGCCCCACTTGTTAGGGGCAATGGGTTGGGACAGAGGAGGGGTTCAAGCTAAGAAATCCTCCCTCGCTTACGTACCCCTGTGTCCTAGTCGTCAATGTACTCAAAGGGCTCCGGAGGCTCCGGTTCCTGTTCCTCCTCTTCAATCTTTGGCCCGTGAGCCGCCACGGGCTCCACCAGCTCTTCTGTGTCCTCACTGGTGTCTCTCAAGACGATGATGCCCCCAATGGAAAGCTGGAAAGGAGGAGGCACAGAGTCAACACTACCTCCATGCCCCAGATTAGGACCACAGCACTGTCAAGGAGAGCCAACACCCTAAACCAACCCCTCTTCCCTTTTTAATTACTGGTTGGAAGGAAAACACCCCTTGCGAAGGGAGGGGCTAGGCAAGCCTGGTTGGAGCCAGCCAATCACAGTTCAGGTAATGATGTGAAGGGGGGCCTGCGGGGGAGAAAGGATACAAAACTGAGGCTTATCTCTGAGAGAAGGCAGATAGGGATAAGATTGCAGGGAGACAGGTGAAAGGATTGCAGAGAGATAGGGAGAAGATGGCAGAGACAGGACGGTCAGCCAGGGGGAAGAACGGAACAGGGTTCAGGGGGGCTGTGAATGATTCAGGGGTTAATGTTTGATCTGTGTATTAATAAACTTCTACCTATTTTTTCTTTTTTACAGCTGTGTCTGGCTGATCATCTGTTCACACTTACCAAAGTGAACCCACTGATCCACATAGGGATAATTCCTTGAGGCCCAAGTACCCGATCCCAGGAAGGATCTTGAGGGGGAAAGGGGCAAAGGGATCCCAAGGGTCGGAACTGCGAGGGCAGCCTGGAGAGGGGATCCATCACACACCCCTCTTCATCATGCTGCCTGGCAGAGGAGAGGCAGCTGTGGGAGTCTGGAGAGAGGAAGGAAATTTAGATGTGCAAAGGGAATTCAGGGGTGGGAAACCGATGGCCCACAAGTACGTACAGCCTCTATGACTGGTTTTGTGGGAGATCCCACCCACCCACCCTCTAAACCATGCCACCAAAATCTTGTTGTAAGTCCTACTGCTAAATGGTGGCATCAGCTCAGGAGAACTCCATTTAAAGAAAGCACTTTGCTTCCTTCAAACAGATGTCTTCTTGCAAAATTCAGCATTAAATTAGGAAAATCCTGCTGTCCAGCTGCTTGCCTCCCTGACCCCAGGCCTGTTTCAGTGCAGAGAAACAGTGACATTGTAGGTCTTCCCCTCACCCAACTGTTCCCGCGGCTCCTGTGCTGCTTTGAGGTCCTCCAAAGTTGTCTCCTATGCTCCCACTGTGGGGGGAAGCAGGTTTGGAGGGAGGGAAATTCATTGGCGAGGCCAGTGAATCTCTCCTCCATCCTAGGAGCCCTTGCCATATTAAATCCTCCTTCATACTCCCATGGCAGCAAAAGAAAGAGAGGAGAAGAGAGGGGAGAAATCATGAGTTTTGGAGTTTGAAGGTTAAAGCGCAGAGCTCAGAGAAAAGGAAAGGAAACTCAAGGCAAGGACTGGAGTGGGCTATAGCAACAATGAAGCAGAGCATTGACAAATATGTCCTATTGGCGAGGAAAAAGACTGGGCTTCTGGGGTTAGCACCACCCACGTAGGACTCTGGAAGGGCTTTCTTTTTCCTGCCTATCTGGACTGAGTGGGAGGAACATAACCCAAACTACAGGATGTTCAGCCTCTTATCTGCTGGGAAATGTTTGCTTTAATTGGCTTTGGAGTGGCATGATTTGCTGGTGAGTTTGAGTGATGGGAGGGAGCTGCTGTGGATGTCATGGGAGTGCAAGAAGTACCCAAAAAAGTTGCCCATCCCAGGTATAAAGGGACAGCAGGCACTGAACCCACCTCCTGCCACAAGGAGCCCTACTGCATGTGTCACAATTTTGGGCAATGTTCAGGGCAGCGGAGTGGGACTGTCAATTCAATCTGGCTTAAATGAAGACAGGACCAGGACGGCAGGCTATGAGGGTACTTCCCAGACATTTTGGTGCCCATAAATGCAGTGCTTGGCATTTCGCTGCCCTTAAATTGAGCCTTGCCTACAGATGGCACTGAGGTGGTGCTTTTTGGCAGCTCCTATTCATTTCAATAAGACTTGCCTAAATTTCCTGGTGGACTGTGCCCCATGTCCAAGAGTGGGAATGTGTAAAGGACCTGGGGTGGCCATGTGGATGTTCTGCCTCAAGCACCAACACTTCTTGGACTTAGCTGCACCCAGCCTCTCCACTCTCCCTCAGTGCCTTCCAGTAAGGAATTCCTTGATTTAATTGTCTCAAGCTATGGAAGCTGATCCATACTCTGTGGTGTGGAGGAGAATGCCAGTGGAGAGCTTGACTTACAGGTTTGAAAGGCTGGTATCGGCAGCTCTCTGGCATGGTGAGGACCTTGAGCTGGGCAGGCATCACCCGGGCTGGATTGTCAAGGATCTGGAAGGACGGCTCTGGCTCTTTCTTCTTCTCCTTCTCTTCCTTCTTCTCAGTTTCATCCTATTTAGGCATGGGGAAATGGAATAAACCAAATGGGACATGATGTCAACAGAAACAGGAGCCAACCCAGGGAAGAACACTTTCCCATAAACACTCAGACTCGGTTTCCTTCTTCACAATGCCTGGATTTGACCAGATCCCAGAACTATATGAGCATACATTTCAGGTGTTCTCTCTTTGACAGCACCATACGTCTACAAATTGAAAATAGGAAGGGCAGGGAACCCTAATGGGCTGCTGTAAAGAAAAGCAATACAAGCTGAAATTCCACATTGTGTTTGTGTAGCATAAATCTACATTCACACAGTTTAAGTGACGGTTGCACTACACTACCCTTCTATTGAGTACCAGCACTGTACAACCAGTTGCCTATGTCCAAATGAGGCTACTGCTTCCACAATCCCAGTGAATCAGGTGGTGCATTGAAGGCACTGAGGAGTAGTTATGCACCATCCCAGAACATGCAACTGTATGTGCAAGTTACACCTGTGGAACTCTGCTTATGCAACTCTGAACTGAATATGGACGTTACACAATGGCCAAAAAAAGCAGTCACTTGTATAACCAAACTTACATGTGCATAAAACACCAACCAGATGCTGGTCATAATTTTATGTTGGCCCAGGCCAAATTCACGTTCTGGGTTCTAAAGCTGTCTTCAAAGGTGGCAGCAGGGAGAAAAAGGCTGACACTCACTGTCCTTTGGGGTTGACTTCAGCTACTCAAGCTTGCGATGCACACCTTTTTGTTTTAACCAGCCTTGTTAAAATACCTCAAGCCCGTGCCATGCTCTCTCCCCTACTTATTCTTCTCAGATATGCAGCTTGTTCTGACAACAAGGGAGGACGGCTTTAAATCCCCTGAGAGCTGGGAAGGAGGAGTGGAGCCGGGATCATCATGGCCACTCAGCGGGAGCCAAAACCACAAGAAGATTGAGATAGATGGTGCAGCCGGAAAGTATGAGACAAAGAGGCTCTCAAGTTTGAGTTTTCCCTCCGCCTTGAACACACTGGGAGGTCTTAGGGCAACCAGTGATAATAGCACCAGCATCAGTAATGCCTCTACTTGCTGAGCTTGGAAAAGTTTCTTTGTTGGACTACAACTGCCAGGATCCTGCAGCCAGCATGGCCAAAGGCATGGATCAAAGGCCATGCTGTCTGCAAGATTCTGGAAGTTGTAGTCGAAAAAGGAACTTTCCCAAGCAGAACTGAGGGGGATTATGTGGGAGCAAAAATACTCTCAGGCTTTCCTAAGTGCTACAAATCCAACCTCTCTGCTCCTAAACTAGACCCTGCCCCTATCTACTGTCACCCACCTGACCCAAGCACCACCTCCTGGACTTGACGGGCCCACAGGCAAGGGGTCTCCAGTGCCCTCTTCTGTCTCCATTGTTCTGACTGCTGTCCATTTGAGACCCTCTTTCTCTGAGACCTTCCTCTGTACTCTTTCACCCAGAAGACAAAGGGATGTGGCTGCACCTTTTTCTCACTCCCACTGTTGTTCAGTCCTCAATGCAGCTCAGGGTGGCACTCCATGTTGTTGAACTGCAAGTCTCAGCAGCCCTAGCTGCATAGTCAATCATGAGGAATGCTGGGAGTTGCAGTCCAGCAATGTTTGTGGAGAGTTGCATGATTTCTCACCCTGGGATAGGTGAATGGGCAGTAGCAGCAAAGAGGAGGAGGAGGAAATTTGGGGACTGGCCCCTGACATTGGCCTTGCATTTGTCCCACGGAGTGCCCTTAAGCAGTGCAAGAGGAATGTGGAAGTACCAACATGCTGTGAAAAACTGTCCTTTGTTTATAATCATTTCCTTGCTCCTCTTTTCAGTATGGCTCAGGGGTGTGGTGTATTGCTCGAACTGTGGGATTTCTGTGGATACCAATGAAAGGCCAGACATTGGGATGAACAAATAAGGGCCAGGAACAGAGGGCAGCTCCTACTCTGCCTGCGGCCCATAGCTGATCCTCTGTTTCCCTCTCCATGCTTGACAGATTCCAGACACCACGGTCAGTCTCTGCAAACCGGATAGCTTCCTGCATGTGAGGCGAAACAGGATGAGCTCTTGGGATAAACTTGTTCAGCTAAGATCCGACCATACAATTGCTGCAGAAGCCACTGAAATATTGAGAAGTAATGGAACCAAAGTGACTGAATTAGAGTGAAACTAGAGACTTCCTTATGGGTTACAGCAAAAGGCAAGTCAGAATAAGCAATTCCAAAATCCTTTGCTCCCTCTGTATGACAGAATTGCAACCATCCCATTTAGTGTTGCATACCAAAAAGACTCAGAACACACGGTCACCATCTTCTTAAAAAAAAATGGCAAAAGCAAGATGTGTCCACCTATTGACTTTTGATTCAATGTCACAGCAAACTATTTATATAGGAGACAAATTAACGCGGGAGATGGCAGATTTATTAGTTATGAAAGAAACTGCTCATTCCAGAAGTCTGTGGGAAACGGAGAACTGCTTCTTCATTGCAAAGCATAAAGCTAGCTGGAATTTTAATGTATAAAATTAGCTGGAATGAATCTGCTAAGACAAGTAGTATCCTCCTCCTCCTCCTCCTCATCCAAGTAACACTAGGAGCGGCATACAAAAAGCAGATCAATGACAACTCTCACAAACAGAGCCTGTCCTAACATTGAAAAGTAGCCCAGAAGAAAAGAAAAAAGCACTGACTCTGAAAAGCCTGCCAGGTATTCAAAATCCCACTTAAGGAAGAGGTAAAGTGGGGCATTTCACAGTTTTGACAAAATTCCTTCCCCAAAAGACGGTCCCATCCTTTCTACTGAAACATCATGCTCCCTGTGGTGATGAGATGGACTATTGAGCATCTGAAGCTGCCTATGGGAGCAGGTAGATTTTGAGCTAATCTAGTCCTAAGGCCTTGGACTAGCCATCCCATTACTGCCTATTTCTAGAATAGGAGGGAGTGATTTAACACTTTAGTTGCAAACTGCAATCCTTTCCTGAGACTTCTGGAAGGGAGGAAGACAGTATTCCAGACAGCAGGGGGACACCAAGTACTGACAAAAAAATGGCTTTAATGATACAGGGAGGAGGGGCTAATACTACAAGAACCCATGAATGGACAAAAAAAAACCCCAATAAAAAATCAGCTGGGGAGAATGACTCATGGTCTTGGATGTCTCTACACTAATGCACAGAGCACGGGAAATAAACAAGATGAACTTGAACTCTTGGCACAGGAAGGCAAGTATGATTTGATAGGCATCACTGAAACTTGGTAGGATGTGTCTCATGACTGGAATGTAGTAATGTAAGGGTATAACCCATTCCACTGAAATGGAAAGGTAGAGGAGTAGCATTATAAGTCAAGGATGTGTGCATCTGGTGAAGAGATAAATGACAGGAGAGAAACAACAAGTGACCCCATTGTGGGTGTCTACTATAGGCCCCCAGCCATACTCAAGATTTGCATGATGTATTCCTACAACCAATGGCCGAATATTAAAAAAGAAGAGATGTAGTAGTAATGGGAGATTTCAACTACCCTGATATTTATTAGAAGTCACACTCTGCACAGCTTCTCTGTGCATTCTTACATGATAGTCCAGGCCAACAACTATCATGTCAGAATACACAGAGAAGCTATTGAAATCCACAAACACCTGGACAACTTCAACAGAAAAGAAGAAACCCTAAAAGTAAACAAAATCTGTCTTCCAGTCCTGAAAAACACTAAAATCAAAACTCAACATAGAATCATAGAATTGTAGAGTTGGAAGAGACCACGAGGGCCATCCAGTCCAACCCCCTGCCACGCAGGAAATCTTGATCAAAGCATCCCCGACAGATGGCAATCCAGCCTCTGTTTAAAGACCTCCAAGGAAGGAGACCCCACCACGCTCCAAGGGAGTGTGTTCCACTGCCAAACAGCTTTTACTGTCAGAAAGTTCCTCCTAATGTTGAGGTGGAATCTCTGTTCCTGGAGCTTGCATCCATTGCTCCGTGTTCCAGTCTCTGGAGCAGCAGAAAACATATGCAAATGAACTCCACCCAGGGACAGGGGGATTTCCAGCAGATAATGGGCCATTAGAGACACTAATCCTCCTTACATATCTCCCCCTAGGAACTACCCATTTGCAAATGCACAAATTTAAGTATCCTCTCCAACAGAGGCTCAAAGTATATAACCCCCCCCCAACACTCCTATCCAACCATTCTCTGAAGATGCCAGCCACAGATGCAGGCAAAACATCAGGAATAAACTCTTCCAGAACACAGCCCAGAAAAAACCCCACAGAAAACCAATCTTCTCATTTTATGAAAGGTGGAGGAAGCAACAAGGAGATCAGCTATTTTGGATCTGATCCTAATAATGATGAACTGGTAAATGGGGTGGAAATAGTGGGATTCTTGGGTGAGAGTGACCCAAGGGATTTTCTTGGGATTTGTTTTACAGAGAAAAGGGGAAGCTAAACATAGTCAGACATGTACTCTGTACAAGAAAGCCAATTTCGGTAAGCTTAGGGAAATGCTGGATGAAATCCCATGGTCAGAAATGCTCAAAGGAAAGGGAGTTCATAGTGTATGGGAGTTTATTAAACATGAGATATTGAAGGCTCAGTTGCAAACAATTCCAATAAGAAGGAAATCTAGGAGGTGTTGAAAGCAACCAGGGTGGATGTACAAAGAACTTTCAGATGAGTTGAGACTTATAGGAGACATGTATAAGAAATGGAAGAAGGGGTAAACCACCAAAGAGGAATACAAGTGAATAGCCAATACTTGTAGGGGGAAAGTTAGAAAAGCTAAAGTTCAGAATGAGCTCAGGCTCACTGGAGAAGTTCAAGATAATTTTTAAAAAGCTTTTTGGTTATGTTCAGAGCAAGAGGAAGAACAAGGAGATAGTAGGGCCACTGCATAGAGATGATGGTGAAATGCTAACAGGGGACAGGGAGAAGGCCAAAGTGCTCAATGCCTTCAATGTCTTGTCCCAAAAGGAAAACAGTGCTATAACTGGTGAAATAGAATAATCCATGCAGTAGGGCGACTAAAGCCCAGAATAGCTAAATAAGTGGTAAAGAAATACTCTGTTCTAAATGAATTCAAGCCTCCAGGACCAGATGAGATGCATCCAAGAGTACTAAAGGAACTTGCAGATGTAATCTCAAAGCCACTGTCAATAATCTTTGAGAATTCTTGGAGAACAGAAGTCCCAGCAGATTAGAGGAAGGCAAATGGTGTTCCTATCTTCAAAAGGGGGAAGAAAGAGGACCCAAGCAACTACTGACAGCTTGATGTTGATGCCAGGAAAGGTTCTAGAACAGATCATTAAACAATCAGTCTGTGTGCACTTTGATAGTAATGCTGTGATTACTAAGAGCCAGGATGCGTTGCTCAAAAACAAGTCAGGCCAAAACTTATCTTGCCTCTTTTTTTGTCAGAGTTACAAACTTGGTAAAACAGGAAAAGAGTGTAGATGTAGGATATCTTGATTTCAGTAAGAGTGTTAACAAGGTCCCCCATGATAATCTTACAGGCAGGCTTGCGAATTGTGGGTTAGGCAGTGTTACAGTTAGGTGGATTTGTGATTGGCTGAACACAAAGAGTACTCACCAATGGTTCCCCTTTATTATGGAGAGTAGTGACTAGTGGAGTGCCCCAGAGTTCTGTCCTGGGCCCAATGTTGTTTAACCTTGTTATAAATGACTCAGATGACAGAATGGAAGGCATGCTTATCAAATTTGCAGATAACACCAAATTAGAGGAAATAGTAAATACTCCAGAGCAGTGGCTCTTAACCTTTTCTTTACCAGGGACCCCCTTTAACTATCTTTTGTTGCTGTGGACCCCAAAGACTTAACTCAAGATTTAAAATCATCATGATCATCATCATGATCATCATCATCATACAGTTACATCATGCAGTTCCATTAAACCTTCCTTAAAAGGCACTGGAGGGGGACGAAAGAATTTTCTTCTGCTTCTTCCTGCAAGTATGTGGCTGGAGTGGACTGAATGGCAATGTGCCTTGGCTCCTGTCACATGGCCACTCCACTGCAGGGAGGAGGTGGGTCAAGCAGCCTTCAAGCCTTTGCGTACCCCCTGTGAGGACACTGCAGCCCCCTGGGGGTCCCAGGACCACAGGTTAAGAAGGACAGGATTAAAATTCAAAATTACCTTGGCTGGCAGATTGGAGAACTGAGCCAAAACTAATAAAATGAATGTCAACAGAGACAAATGTAAGGTAATACCTTCTAGGCAGAAAAAATGAAATGCACAGATAGAGGATGGGTGACACCAGGCTTGAAGAAGCTCATATGAAAAAGACCACAAATTATGCATGAGTCAACAGTGTGATGCAGCAGCTAAAAAAGCCAATACAATTCTGGGTTGCATCAACAGAAGTATAGTGTCCAGATCAAGAGACACAGCAGTCCCATTCTATTCTGCTTTGGTTAGACATCATCTGGAATATTGTGCCCAGTTCTGGGCGCCTCAGTTCAAAAAGGATATTGACAAGCTGGAATGTGTCCAGAGAAAAGCAACCAAGATGATAAACGTTCTGAAACCCAAGCATTATGAGGAATGACTTAAGGAGATGAGCATGTTTAGCTTGGAGAAGAGAAGACTGAGAGGTGACATGACAGCTATCTTTAAATAGCTGAAGGGATGTCATGGAGCCAGTTTGTGTTCTGCTGCTCCAGAGACTAGAAGGACAGGTTGCTCACGTGTAACCGTAGATCTTCAAGTGGTCTTCTGTGAATTCACACAGCTGAATCCACACAGCTGGGTTATTTCTGCGCCTGCGCAGAGCACTCGGAACCTTCTAGAATCGCTAGGCAGAACATTTTTGGCGCTAGTTCCACCCATCCTAACGGTCTCTCTGAGGTGCTCTCATCTAATTCCCCTCAGTTCCTTGAAGGAAGGTGAAAGTAGCAGCATCAGGAATATTAAAGCAGATGAAATAGTAGGACATAGAGGGGAGGATGGGCGGGTCAGTGTGAATTCACAGAACACCACTCAAAGATGTATGGTTACAGGTGAGCAACCTGTCCATCTTCTTCATCGTCTCTGTGAATCCACACAGCTGGGTAGACTAGCAAGCTTCACCCCTAGGAGGAGGGTATGTCATGCTGACAGGTAGATGAGGACAACTGTGTCTCATGAGCATAACAATATCGTTTATTAATAATAAAGGTCAACAGTAACCACACTCACTTATTGAATGGAGGACAGAAGGACAGCCCTCCCAAAGGCAGCATCATTACAAGAACGAGTGTCCAGTCTATAGTGAGAAATAAAGGTCAAAGGTGTTGACCAAGTGGCTACATGACAAACGTCCTCCAGGGGCACCCCTGAGAGAATGCAGCTGAAGTGGAAACAGCTCTGGTAGAGTGTCCACGAACTTGTGAAGGCAATGGTTTTCGAGCAGTTTGTAACAAAGGGAGATGGTAGATGTCACCCACTTGGGACAGGCACTGTGGGGTTATTGGAGCACCCAACCTAGAATCAACATAGGAAACAAAATGTCTGGGTGACTTTCTGAATGGAGCTGTTCGCTGTATGTAGAAGGCAAGTGCACTCCTCGCATCCATGGTATGGAGAGTCCGTTCAACTTCATTCTTCGGTTCTTGCATCAGAGCAAGGAGAACGATAGATTGGTTGAGGTGGAAGCTGGAAACCACCTTCGGAAGGAAATAAATGTCTGGTTTCTGGACTACCTTGTGCTTGTGAAAGGCTGTGTAAGGTAGATCCGAATGTAGGGCACACAGCTCCCCCAGCAAAACGTGCAGAGGTGATGGCCACTAGGAAGGCCGTCTTCCAAGACAACAGTCTCAGGTACGTAGTCGCCAATAGTTCGAAGGGACATCTTGTAAGCTGGGAAAGGACAAGTTCGAGGCTCCAAGCCGGAGTAGGCTCGACTAACAGTTGATGAAGATTGACGTAGCCCTTTAAAAACTTTTTGACAATTGGATAACGGAAGGGAGAGGGTCGACCACTTGCCTGGAACTCGACAGAGATAGCCGCCAAGTAGCAGCACTTCAATGACGAGATGGACAAGCCCAAATTCGAAAGGTACAGTAGGAATTGGAGGACAGAGGCCACCGTGCAGGAGCCCATGTCGAGGCCACGGTCCACCAAAAAGGATTCGAAGTGTCTCTACTTGTAAAAGTAGGACTTGCAAGTGGAAGGTCGGAGAGAGGTGTTGACGACAGCCTGGATATCTGGCGGCAGTGGAGAAAGCAACGGCTGCCTCAGGATCAATGATGGGTTCAAGGATGTATTCTCCAAGCCATCATCTGCAGTGTCTCGAAGTCCAGGTGCCTGACCCTACTGTCCTGGATGGTGAATAGATCGGGATGGGTTGGGAGGTGAAGAAAGGAATGATGGGCTAGCCGAAACAGAGGAGCAAACCAGGGTTGATGGGGCCACCACAGGGTGATGACGATCGCATCCGATTGGCACCAACGCAGCTTGGCCACCACTATTGTTAACAGTGAAACGGAGGAACAGATAGAGAAGAGGTCCATTCCATCGAAAGAGGAAGGCATCCCCTCTTGAGCCCCGGACTCAGGACCTGGCACAGAACTGTCGGCACTGTCTGTTTGTAGGGCTCACAAAGAGGTCCACCTGCAGCGTGCCCCAATGACAGAACAGGTCCCGCGCCACGGTTTGATGCAATACCCATTCGTGGACGGACGAATTTGATCAGCTGAGTCCACTGGCAAGAATATTTTCCTCCTCTAGGAGGTGGATGGAACGGAGAAATATTCCTCTCTGAATGCACCAGTCCCAAATTTCTAAGGTGAGTTGCAGGAGTGACGGTGACCTTGTCCTTCCTTGCTTGTTCAAGCAGTACATCACGGAGGTGTTGTTCATTACTAGTAGAACTGTCTTGCCCGTCACTAGCCCTTTGAAGGCCCAAAATGCTTTCTGTACGGCCATGAGCTCGAGGGTGTTGATATGGAGCTCCCGTTCTTCGGCAACCCAAGTATCTTGAACCTCGTAGGCCTCTACATGGGCTACCCATCCAAGCAGGGAAGCATCCATTGTGATTGAGATATCCGGTTGAGGAGGCTCGAAAGGCATGCCCGACAGGACATTGTCCGGATCCAACCACCAGTCTAGGGAACGCTGGATGACTCAGGGCATAGCCAGGAGCTTTTGAGGCGGGTCCTGTAATGGATCAAATGCCCTCAGGAACTAGGGTTGAAGCGGTCGAAACCGTAACTTGGCCAAGTGGGTGACTAACGTAGTAGCTGCCATATGACCTAGTAGAACCTACACTGAATGAGCCGAGACCCATTGGGATTGATGGCAGCAGTGGATCAAGGTTCAAAGGGTCTTGAAACGGGCCCACGGAAGGTAAACTGCTGTAGTAGACGAATCCAGTTGGGCTCTGATGAACTGGATGGACTGTGTGGGGTCAAGCTGCAACTTCTCCAGGTTGACAACCAGACCTAGAGCATGCAATAGATCCAGTGTCAGTTGGATATCCTCCAGGAGCTGATCTCTGGACTCTGCCACCAATAGCCAGTCGTCGATGTAAGGGAACACGATCATCCCTTGCTGATGAAGAAGGCTGCCACAACTGCCATGCACTTTGTGAAGACCCTTGGAGCCGTGGACAACCCGAAGGGCAGAACACAGAACTGGAAGGCATCATCCCTGATCTGGAATGCAAGGAATCGTCTGTGGGACGGATGGATCCCCACATGGAAGTATGCGTCCTTCAGGTCTATTGACACAAACCAGTCGCCTCGTTGGAGAAGATGTAGAATCGAAGCCAGGGTGATCATCTGGAACCTCTTTGAGATGATGGTCATTCACCCCTCGGAGGTCGAGGATGGGACGGAGGCCTCTATCCTTCTTGGTAACTAGGAAGTACCTCGAGAAGAAGCAGAGGTGGCATTGGTCTGGATCTATGGCTTTGATGGCCCCTTTCTGGAGCAACGTCTGCACTTCCTCGAGGAAGGGAGGGTGATGTTGTTCGGATCTGACCTGTCGGAGGCAGTGTGTTGAACTCGATCCAGTAACCATCCTGTACAATGTGAAGCACCTAACGGTCCGATGTTATCGAGGACCAGACGTCCTGGAACGCCAACAGGTGGTCTCAGAAGAGAGGGGTCTAGGAGAGAGAAGAAAGTGAGAAGAGAGGAAGCATTTAAAATCTCCTCCTGCCCTGATCCTTGGGCCTCTGCTTGGAGGGTGGTCAGTATCGGGAGGCGGACGCCTGGTTCCTCACCGAAGAGGCAGATGATACCAGCTGTTGGTATCGTGAATGCCTAGAAGATTGTGGCATGTATCCCTTCCAGAAGGACTGGGTGTAGGATGAAGACTGCCACCCCAGGTGGCCCCTTGACTGGTATGCAGAAGATGAAGATGATGGCATACCGTACTTCCGTGCCGTTGTCCTCATCTCCTGCGTAAACTCGAGCTTCTCATCAGTAGAGCTGCTGAAGAGGTCAGAGTGGTCGAATGGCATATCTTCAATGGTGGTGGACGCTCGTGGAGCAAGCCCTGGTGAACGGAGCCACGCATGCCTTCGGAGGCCACAGATCCAGCCACTGTTTTGGCCACACAATCAGCCACATGTCTTGCAGAGTTCATTTGTTGCCTGGCTGATATCTGGGCCTCAGCCTTGATCGCCTCCACCATTTGTCAACGCTCATCAGGAAGGTCTTGCAAGAATGGACCCATATGCTCCTGCAAGACCTGTTGATAGGCCCCCATGCAGGCCGAGTAGTTGGCAATTCGGAAGCTTAAACTGGCAGCTGAGTCAATTTTCTTGCCAATGATGGCTAGCTTCCTCCCCTCAGGATCTGCAGGGGTAGTTTGGGCCTGATGCTGGCGTCTATTCTGGGAGGCCTCCACCACCACCACCGAGTTTGGGCGAGGATGTACCCGGAGTCAATCAATATCGTCCCCTGCCACACGATACAGCCGGTCAATTCTCTTAGAGGTGGACGGGATGGATCATAGAATCATAGAATCATAGAATTGTAGAGTTGGAAGAGACCACGAGGGCCATCCAGTCCAACCCCCTGCTATGCAGGAATACACAATCAAAGCATCCCTGACAGATGGCCATCCAGCCTCTCTTTAAAGACCTCCAAGGAAGGAGACCCCACCACGCTCTGAGTGTGTTCCACTGCTGAACAGCTCTTACTGTCAGAAAGTTCCTCCTAATGTTGAGGTGGAATCTCTGTTCCTGGAGCTTGCATCCATTGTTCTGTGTTCTAGTCTCTGGACCAGCAGAAAACAAGCTTGCTCCATCCTCAATAGTTTTCATTAGCATTAGTTTCTCTTGAACAGCAGCTACAGCCGTCCTGACAGCCCCGTCTACTATTGTCATTCTTTTCCTTGGTTACTACATTTATTTTACATAAACCTCATAGTTTATACAAATCTGATTTTATTATGTTCAAAACAATTTGGGGGTGCTGGCAGGCTCTGGGGGCCTTGGGGTTACATGCAGCCCACAAGCTGCAATTTTCCCCATTCCTACTTTAGAACATCAGGCGAAGTGTTGGCAATAATACAGTACTTCAGTACAGTGGGCCCTTGGTATCCACTGGTATCCAAGGAGCAGTCTTGGCTGCAGGCACCTGCTCTAGCACTGGTGTCAGTTTTGGGTCAACGGCCACTGTAGGCACAGTGACAGGCAGTTGAGGAGCCTCGGATTCATGCACTGTAGTAGCGGACGGATGCTCAGAGGGCCATGGGAATGACTGTTTAGTCGTCTTCTCCCTTTTCTTCGACTTGTCCTTAGATGAAGCTGAAGAATCATGGTCCCAACCTGAATTGGTAGGCTTAGGGCGGTCTCGAGCCCGTGTTGAAGTCGAGGGAGTCAAGGAACCCTGGTCCCGACTTGAATCCAACGCGGCTGTGTGCTTGTGTAACTGATGCTCTGCCTCAGAATCAGAAGCTACAGACCAACGACAGGACGGACTATGCGACTAGTGCTGTCTCTTAGCTGAAGGGCTGGGTGAAGGAGATCGGCTCCTTTTCTGTGGCAAAGTCGCAGTCTGGGCACCTGAGGTGGAGGCGGCTGCTGGAATGAGAGCCTTCTCATAAAGGAAGGACTTCAACCAAGAGGACTGCTGTTTTCAGGCCTGAGGCTAGTTTTTATGTGCTGCTCGCGCAGCGGACAAAAAGGAACTGAGGGGAATTAGGCGGGAGCACCTTAGAGAGACCGTTAGGATGGGCAGAGCTACTGCCAAAAATGTTCTGCCTAGCGATTCTAGAAGGTTCTGTGTGTTCTGCGCAGGCGCAGGAATAACCCAGCTGTGTGGATTCAAGCTGTGTGGATTCATAGAGACCACGAAGAAGATCATGTACCAATGAATTCAAGTTAACAAGAAAAAAATAGATTATTCCTAAACATTCATCCCAAACATAATCTTACATGACTGTAAGAGTTGTTCAACAGTGGAATAGACTCCCTCGGAGGGTGGTGGACTCTTCACCTTTGGAGGTCTTTAAGCAGAGGATGGATGGGTATCTTTTAGGAGTGCTGTAATTGTGCACTCCTGTATGGCAGGGGGTTGGACTAAATGGCCTTTGTGGTCCCTTCAAACTCTAATATTCTATGATTCTATTTGTGTCCTCCCTTCCGGCATGTGGAAGGGAGATGGGATGGGGATACAGACTGCCAAGGTCTGGGGGGAGGGTGAAAAGGGTCCCCCCCGACCCTCAGAGGTTACCCACTCTGTCCAAGGCTTTTAAGGGTTTTCTCAAGGTTTACAACCAGCAACTGTTGAGCTGAGCCTGGAAATCTGTATCACTGACCCAAGACTGGCAGGCTCTGCTCAATAATCGGCAAGTGCAAATTTCCAGACCATCTTCAAAGGCAGCCCTAAGTGGAGCACTTGACAGTAATCAAAAGTGATATAATTGGGAATGAGTGACTGATGTCAGGTCTGTTTCTCTTTCAGAAAAGGCAGTAGCCAGCAAAAGGGCTGATGTTGGCTGGAAGAAAAATAGCTCTTGGCTGCTACCACTGCTTCTATGAGGAGCTTTACAGAGGAGGAAATACTGCCCCTGCTCTCAGAGGCCTTCAAGGTTCTTGCCAAGATGTTGTCTGTATGCCTTTCTTGGGTAATAGGATGGTGGTGATTTAATATACCGTAGCGGTAATTTAATGGTGTTCTCCTGTTGACTGATACTGAACACAGTCAGAGATCATTATTAAGTGCCTAAAGACCCACTAAGAGAGAAACAAGATTGCTCACTGCCAAAAGCTAGGTGGGATGACCTCATGGGTCCCTTCTCTTCCCAACATCCCGCCAGAGCATTCCTGGAAGATATTTCAGAGACACTGAGAGATTACAGACTCACCACTTCCATTTTCTCCTCCTCCTTCTTCTCTTTTTCCTTTTCTTTCTCCTTCTTCTTAGCTTTTGCAGTGATCGACAGCACAGCAGTAGACACCTGAGGCATCACAACAAAAACAAGCCAATAAGGATGCTTTGAGTTACATGCAAAGCGGATACTCAACTACAGCAGAATATGGACAGGGAGGAGAAGGGGTCAGGACGTGGCCAGACAGCCTCAGGGGCAGCATTCCCCCAACAGGACTGCTGAACTAAACTTGGAGTGCCTTTCACACTTGCTCACCAAAAGGTTTGCTTTGTGCAAACCACTGTACTTCTGAGTGCTTAACCACCACCACAACAATAGTTGTTATTTCTTGCCTACCTCTCCCTATCGATTGAGGGAAACAACAGATTAAGACAGAGCAACTAATACACACATAATACAGTTAGAAACATGAACACCAATTAAAACTACATAATAGGCTAAAGGAGCATAACGTCAGTTTAAAAAGCATACATATTAAAAACAAACCATTTATAATTTAAAAACCAATTGGATAGGCCTGCTGGAAGAGATCAGTGTTTAATGCTGTTCCAGCTGTCAAATCTCTTCCAGCAGGTATTCCACAATTTGGGGGCAGCTGATGAAATACAACATCACTTAAAATGCCATAGCTGTTTATATTAGTAAAGAGAGAGAGTTTAAAACAGAAGCCTAAATCCAACAACTAGTTCCAACTGCAGTATAGTCAGGGTGTATCTGCACTATAGAGTTATATCAGTTTCATACCACTACAACCACCATGGCTCCATGTTACAGGATCCTGGGATCTGTAGTTTGGTGAGATACTTAAACTTCTCTAATACAAGGTACTAGAGCACTCCTCTGGACTACAGCAGAGAATCCTCTGTTCCTCAGCAAACTACAAATCCCAGGATTACATAGGATGAAGCCATGACAGTTAAGGTAGTATGCAACTGCTGTAACTGTGCATGCAGATACACCTTCACTGATTCAACTGCTGAATGTTAAGTCTACAGTTCTATAAATTCCACTGATTCAATAGGTCTACCTAGCTGGGGCTAGCTACTGGAATTTTACCAAAAGGAAACCCATCACAGTCCTGCTGAAAAGTTAATAAACAACACAGCATTTAAAAGAGTGAAAGAGAGAGAGAAAAAGAAAGACATGGCAAGGCAGAAGGAGGAGGAAAAAAATAAGACACTTGCTGGGCACCAGTTCCAGACTGGAAGGACTGAGCATGCAGAAACCCAACAGGCAGCCTCTTCAGAGGACAGACAATGCTACTGCTTGTTGGCTACCCAAATGACCCCATCAGTCCTCATACAGTGATGGCGCAACTTGGAAGGAAGCAGGGTGCTGAAATCATGCAAAACTGCAAAGTCTGAGGCCAGTGAGACTTGGCCCCTAGCAGTTCTCTTCTGTGAAGTCACCAGTGGGTCTTAGACAAATGACTCCTCTCCAGCCTCAGTTTGCCCCATCCCCCATCTGCAAAATGGGGAGAATAGCCACCTAAACCTTACAAGAAAAGAATAATGAAGTGTGGTGGGAGATTCAGGCCAGATAAAAGGGAGCACTTCTTCACACGGTATAAAGTAGTAAAACATTCACTTTCACAAAATGGAGCCCTGGTGGCACAGTGGTTAAATGCTGGTACTGCAGCCACAATGTTGTGAGTTCAATCCTTCAGAGCTCCAGGTTGCCCCAGGCTTCCATCCTTCTGTACGTCAGTAAAATGAGTACCCAGGTTGTTGGGGGCAATTAGCTAACACATATTGAAAACCGCTTAGAGAGTGCTTAGCACTATAAAGCAGTATAGAAATGCAGGTGCTATTGCTATTACATCTCCCAGCTTGGATGGGGTCATCAGTGGCTATTAGACAGGATGGCTATATATCACCTCCAGTAGTGGAGGGAATAGGCTTCTGTACATAAGTTGCTGGAGAATGCAAGATGGAGGGTGCAGTTACACTCTCTGTGGTCTTCTCAGAGGCAACTGGTACAGACCAGGCTGAAATGCTGAGTCCCGAGTCATATGTGACTCACAAAGCCCACAAAAACACCTACATCAGCTCAGTACCATTTGGGAAGTCTGCTGACTTGTCAATACTCTGTGTACATACTAGGTTTTGAGCTGCTTTCAGGGTCAATCTGCAGTTTACTGTTTTGGTTTTTCAAAAGAGGTATATGTACTGTATGTTCCAGCATATAAAACGACTTTTTAACCCAGGAAAATCTCCTCAAAAGTTGGGGGTCATCTTATATGCCAGGTATACGGCAGCCGTGGGTTGGGGAAGCGCGGAGGGGTGGCTGGCTGGGTGGGGGGAGGCTTGTCAGCCACCTCCCGCGCTTCCCTAACGCAAGACTCCCCCCTCGTCCAGCCAGCCACCCCTCCCGAACCCGCGATGGGGCTGCCAGCTCCATCTCAGACTCAGGAAGGGTGGGAGGTGGCTAGCAAGCTTCCCCTCCCAGCCAACCACCCCTCCTCCTTTCCCGAACCTGAGATGGGGCTGCCAGCCCCATCTCGGACTTGGGAAGGACGGGAGGCGGTTAGCAAGCTTCCCCCCACCCAGCCAGCCAGAGCCCCATCTTGGGTTCGGGAAAGGTGGAGGGGTGGCTGGCTGGGGGTGGGGAAGCTTGCTAGCCACCTCCTGCCCTTCCCAAGTCCAAGATGGGTCTGGCAACTCCATCTCGGGTTCGGGAAAGGTGAAGGGGTGGCTGGCTGGGGGGGGGGGAAGCTTGCCAGCCACCCCCCCACACACTTCCTGAAGCCACCATGGGGTGGCTAGCTGGACGGGGGTAGTCTTATACAGCGAGTATATCCCAAACTCTGTATTTTAAGTGGGAAAGTTGGGGGTCGTCTTATACGCCCAGTTGTCTTATACGCCGGAAAATATGGTATATATTGCCATCATCAAAGTTCAAATGTAGTGTTTAAATGAAACAAATGGTGTTGGACTAGATGGTCCTTAGGGTGTGTTGGGACTCTGATTCTATGATGTTTAGAATGTGTGGGCCACTCATCAAGGATTCAGGGTTGGCTGCTTCCACCACCCATCACGCACACTTTTTTGCTGAAAACCTGGGTTTGCTACCATGTAATAGCTGATATCCTGTTAGTGACATACACAAGAGTAAGTGCAATGTATGCCTGTGTATGTCTGCTTTTGGTCACTGTGGAGGCTGGCATACTCCTCCTCCCCCTCCTCCCTCTACAAAAACCAATGCCCCACCCTGCCACACTATTTCACGGTGGTTGCCACTCTCCATGGTCATTCAGTGGCTGCTGGGGGGGGGGTGTCAGAGAAGCATCTGGCTAGAAGACACAGATGGTTCATGGCAGATGATGTCATAGTTCTGTGCTTGGCTATGCAGATGTAGCCAAATCCCCTCCACTGGCCACTAAATGGCTTCTGCTGGTGGAGGCTGCAGCAGCTCAACACTGAGTCTTAGAGGGAAGTGAGAGGAGAGATGTACTGTAGTCCCCCCTTGGAACTTTAAGGTACACTCTGCATTACAGGATCTTGGCCAACTCCCAGAAGAGAGGTGAACACATCAGAGTTTTTATCTCAGGGCAGGGAGGCCAAGCAGCAGTTAAAAGGGATTGTTCTGGCTGCCTGCAAACCTCTAGCTGGTTCCTGGCCATCTTGCTGTGATGTAGAGTTTTTGCCAATGCCAGAGGCAAATGTTGACAGTGGCACACCCACCTTTTCCTTCTCCTTCTCCTTCGGCACCTCCAAAGGGGCTGGGTAGGCGAACGTGGAGGGCTTGACGTTAGATCTGTACTGCACTTTGGGCATCTGCAAAAGGAAGACAGTTTAGAGAGTGCTGTTAAGAGGCTTGTGGCAGACCTCATGCGGTGTGTGCTTGTGGGGAGATACACACAAATCACGTAAGGCATAAACACTTCCTCCAGCACTCTCCGGAAGCTTTGGAGTCATCAGTGGGTGTGCATGTTCCTCTGGAACATCATTATTCCATTAGCAAGCAATTTAGCCTGGTGAGGCATCTTTGCTTTCTCTAGCTCCCGCACGGTCCAACGCATCCTTTACTCTCTGCTTAGTTTCCTGGCTTTTACATTTCAAGCTATGACTGGACAAGCCAAGTCTAAGGCAGGGCTGTGCATACAGAAAGCAACCAGTTTGGTACTGGCCACCAAATACAGTTTCTTGAGAATGTCAAGTTTAAAAAAATACAAACCAAGTTCTAGCTCTAATGGGCTGCAGAGATAATACTTAGAAAGGTGGAAACCATATCTTCTAAAGGGCAGAATGTAAGAAAACAAAAATTAGTTTTTTAGGAGGAGGGACCATATTGCTTCATGCAGTCTTCTGGATCTTCCCACAGATTTCATTAGCAACTCTCTCTCGTTCCACTGCCTGCCAAAATCCCACTAGCCCCATCTTTCTCACCCTCAGCAATCTTCCACTGGGCTGCTCTAACAACTAACCAAGCACAGGCAGGAATGCTTCCAGGAAGTTGCTGCTGATGTGGAAGGTAAAATGATCACAGCTGAGAAGGCAAACCCCGTTACAACTAGGTGGGGTTCACAAACTCTTCTCCCTGATCTACTGGTTTCCTATTATGGGGGGAAAGCTCAGTCAGGTTGTGCAACTGCCAACGGTCTGAAATGGTAGATTTAAAAAGGCTCATCAGCTGACAATGAGAATGAGGCTGAAGATCAAATGCCACCTGCACCAGTCATTCTGTTTGTGGTGGGCTTGCAGAATACCAGGATAAAAAGAGACAGCCTGGCCTCTAAGGCACATGGACTCCACATCCAGAAGTTTCAGACTGTCTGAAATCTATCTATATAATTCTCTTGGGTATGTTGCCTTTCCCAGTGTGCTGATTGGCTGCTCAGGAAACACACTCAACCTTCACCCAACCAGTCACCACCCACATGCAAATTTCCTCTCCACCTCACAATGCACTCCTGTCACTCAATCTGTGGCCAAGATTGGGACCAGGCCAGTCAACTGGCAGTGGTAACAGGCCGCTTGCAATGGGACCCAGGCAGTCAACTGGTGGTGGCAGTGGCAGCAGGGCAACAGAGAGAGTCACCTTCAGCAATTCCAGGAAAAGTGTGGAACACTAAGAAGGGGGAGGAGGAATTTAAATCCACCAGCCTACCTTACAGGGTTTTTTAAAAAATGTATTTATTTATTTATTTATACCCCACTCTTCAGCAACAAGGCTATCAGAGCGGCTTACAAATTGTTTTCAGCAATAGCTATTTACACATCTACACTGCATTAAACAGTTTCCAATGTGTGTTAGCTAATTGCCCCCATAAGCTGGGTACTCATTTTACCGACCTACTAAAGGATGGAAGGCTGAGTGAACCTTGGAGTCTACCAGGCATTTTGGGGGGGGAGTTTTTTTAACGGCGTACGGTATGCCAAGTCCAGCTAGTTGTGCTGTAAATCTTCTCTTATCCAATGATTCTTAGGAGAACCAAAGTAGATGGAGATGTGCTGGGAAATATATTGTACTTCAGAATTCTAAGAGAAAAGGAAGGTGCAGCACCGATCCTCTCAAATGGATGCCAGTATCAGCCCTGACAAATCAGCAAGACTTTTAACTATTAATGGCTAATGGCTTAGCTGGCTCTTTGATAAGAAACAGCACAAAACCAGCAGTTCAGTGGAACCTCCACATTTGGAGGGAATATACTTTTGCAATCCAGATTCTGGAGGACAAAGAAGAGGGGAAGTTGTGCCTTTGCACTCTCCCTCCCCTGTCCATAAGCTTCTTAGAGATCCCTGGCTAGCCACAGATATGAACTGGATGCTGGGGTCAGATGGGCTCTTGCCTATGCCAGTCTGGCTGGTGGGCATGGCAGCAGAAGCAGAAATAACAAAGTTGGTGGGCAGAGACAGCTTTCTCCATCCAGAGCGGAAGCAGAAGACTTCTCAGCGGCTTATCCCTGCAGTGCAGGGTTCCAAGTGGGACACTCTGGAAGGCTGCCTTGGAAAACTGCCTGTGCAGGACAGGAGATTTTTGAAGGCAGCCTTCTTACAGCACCCTTAGTTTTAGGACCCATTCGGAAGCCAGACATTTCAGAGAGAGGCTGCTTAGAAGGCCCCAGCTTCCCCTCCAGATGGCAATGAAACAGCTTCCTCTGCCTTGTTCTTGTTGTTTAATTCCCATCCTGAAAAAGATGTGTTACCCCAGTATAACCAACCACTGCACTGGCGTAGGGCACCAACAGGACTCCAGCCTAAGCGTTGGATATTTCAAGAGAGAAAAATAGTCAAAACAGCTGTATTTTTTTAAAAAACAACTCATATATTTCAGGGAAGTATACCAATTCTTTGTCAGGGACAGACGTATAAAGGGTTTGTGCACTGTGGAAACAGATGTGAAAGGCATAAACTCCTCCTCCGTCTATACTAACAAAGACAGTAGGTATAGACCATTTTAAGAACTGTGTTTTTCTCCTAGCATAGTTTGGTTTTCAAACTATATCCCCGTCTCGATATTTCACAAGAACAGAAAGCAAAGCTGTCTCCCAGTGCCATGTGGAGATTTGGGGACAGAATTCCCAGAAGGCAGACTAGCCAGGTTTGTTAATATATTATAGGATTTTGCTCAAGATAACTGGTGCTACGACTGCCAGTAAGGAGAATACATACAGCCCTGGTTTACCTATTACAAGGTTGAAGGCAGAGGGCTGCATTTTGAAGGTGGCATTAACTGAGCTATGCAAATTACCTGCTAATGTATCCAAAATAAAACCCTCTCAACTCTCCAAGATGGCAAGTCACTTCTCCTCAATTTCCACTGAGGAAAGATGTCTCCCAGTACTCAGGGTGACAAAGAAGATAATTATGACCTCAGTTCAGAATGTATTCTCACCTAGCTTTACTGGAGAGAGGTGAATTTTGCAACCTTCCATTGACTCACACTCTTGAGCTACCTGGCTTGAACCTGTTGAATTACAATCACTTTCTTAATGTAACCAAGAAATGGGTCCCTTTCCTCCCCAAACCTAATAGCTGAAGCAGCTTCTCATTTTGTTTTTCCATAGATGGGAGCTCAATATTCTCACTGAGCAGGAAGCTTGAAAGATTACCCTTTCTGAGTGCCAATGTGATGCTGTGCTTATTGCTGATGCTCCCAGGAATCAAACAGCATCCAAACTTAAGGGGGGGGGGGAGTATGACAATATTCCACATATTTAATTAGAAAGGGTGATACAGAAGACAAGAAGGAAGAGGCAGATGAAGCTTCCAGGGACTGAGCCTAAACTTCCACACACAATATGCCCTGCGTAAGTATCATTATGCTTGGCAATGAAGCCACAACACCTGAAAGCAGAAATGCCAGGTACAGGGCAAGGGCAATATTCTATGGTTATAGGATTGCACAAGACTGACAAAGAATTGATTGCTGGGTCCTGAACCAATTCTTGAACACGCAAAGCATCATGTCCAATGACCATGGCTACCATTTTAGTCCAAGGAGCAAATACCTTGAGGTCCTTGTTAAGGCCGATGACGCAGGTCGGGGTGAAAGCCAGAGACAAGAAGTGAGAGAGAGGAAACCAGAACCAGAACTGGGTGAAGACCAGCACTCCAACCACTGAAGGCATGTGTGTGTGTCCAGTCCGTGACTGTAGCGAAATAGTGACATTGTGACCACCTAGGGAACAAAAGGTGGCAATGGTTAGTTTGATCAACAAGAGCTCCAAGGAACTGCAGTGGTTACACAAGGTCTCTGACACAATGGACAAGCCCCTGCCTCCAAAGTTGTTAGATTTGGGAATAAGGTGGATAGGAAGCATGCAGTGGAAAGAATTCATACTCCTCACTCTTACCTCTGGCTTTTTATGAACAACCATTATCTTAACAAACATGGCTGGAGAACAGAGCTTGCAAAAATTGCTTTGAACTATGTTAGAGATCATTTATCAATGGCTAACCTACCGGTCTGAGCATGCTGCTTCTTAGAAAAACTAGCAAGAATCTAATTGCAGCAATGCTGGATCAGACCACGTGTCTTTCTCATCCAGCTTCCTGGTTTCCATCTATGGTCAACCAGATGCTTCAAAATGCTTCAGAATATGCAAGCAGAACATGAACCATCCTGTCCTGTATTCATCCAAAGTCTGAGAACACAGAAATCCTATCCAGATGTTACGCAGATACATAGCACAGCAAAAAGGCTGTCTATAGTCACACTTTCCCACACGCTCATTTTTTATTCCTAGTACCTTCTGCAAATCTTGCCTTTCTACTATCTTTGTCTACCTAGTTGGAAGCAAAATTATTTCCCCATCCATTTTTCCTCACTCACTCATCTGCAAATCCTAGCTCTTCTACTATTTCACATATCCTCTAGGAGTCTAAGGGGAAGGAAAATGTCCTGAAGAGTTCATAGTCCCCACCCACCTGTTCCTCCCTGCCAACCCAGAAGCAGCTGCAAGATCTGCTTCCGTCTCCCTACGAACTATAAATCTTGGCAGCAGAATTAATCCTGCCACCTATCCAAAACCTGCCATTTCATCCTCACAAGACAGAGATCAGATGTGGTGGCCAGGCTGATGCAACACAGAAACACCCAGCTAAAGCCAAATGAAAAAAAGAGGACTGGCCCACAGAGGGTGTTAATCTGATCTGCCGCTCTCCATCCAGTTTGGCTGAAGTGGAATGGTGATCACTGACTGGTACTGGTAAGTTTAAGGAACAAGGGGCCTGAGCTGTTAGGTCCACACAAGTTTTAGGCCACTTCCATGGGCAAACTAAAGTCCTGTAGAAGCATTGTTCAGTCACAAAGAGAGACTTCTTGAGGTCTAGTCCAGTTCATGGTAGTGGGCCAGAATGTCATGTGGGCAGAAGAAAGTCATAATCATACCACAAGTAATCATACGGGAAAATTCTGAATGTGTAAGGCAATGGTGGGTAACTGATGGGGTGTGTGTGTAGGGGATTGCAACACCGCCCAGCAAATTTTGGAGAGCTTCACCTCAACCTCACCCCTCTTAATATTTGTATTCTGAAATGTTCCCTAGCACTCCTATTTCACCACATTTTTGACTCAAGGAAATCGTTTTTTTCAACAGGAAGTGACCTGCAAGTCCCAGCTCACTTCTTAGTGAGAAAAAAAAAGGGGGGGGGGCTAGAAAAGCCTTTGGAAGGTCGGGGGGGGGGGAAATGTTGCAAAATTGCCCTCATACTCCTCCAAGGGTGTGGCTGGGGGCATGTCAGGGCACAAATGGGGGTGCTTGGAGGCCAAATGCGTACCATGGGCCACACTTTCACACCCCTGATGAAAGGTATATTCAGGGAAGGAGATATTCTCTCTGCATTGCTGAAAACTGCATGCTGTCTGCCCATCTGCAGTGGTGTAGTGCACACTCACACACACACACTCTTGTCAAAGATTCCTGCAGGCTGCTTTTGCATGCCAAGCACACATGGCTAAAGCTCATCGTGACTTAGGTTTATAAAACCTTGGAATTTTATTTTTCAACATTTACCCTTTAGATGGAGACTGCCTAAAATCTGGCATTTCTTGAGCAGCTGACCTCATCCCTGAAGTATTGCATTCACCCTGTTACTGTTTTTGTTCTCTTAGCATTACATCTTCTTTCTCTTGGCCTATATCCTTCTCTGGGCTTGTCTGGGGAGCCAGAAAGGTGTGAGATCTTGTACTGTATTGCTGCTCATCTCAGAAGAATTCTCCTTTCAAGTCAAGCTTGAGGGATAGAGGCTGAAAGATGGCTTGAATGTGATTTAAAAACAAAACAAAACACCACAGGATTCTTAGATTTTTTCCTCTCAAGATCAGCTTATGCCCAACTGCCAATGATGGACTTTTCTGGCACATTTAAACCAAATTCCAAGGGTTTACTGAAGACTGGTTAGTACCCGTGATGTAAGTTGGCTGGGGATGTATTATGTGCTCAAAGAACACAATACAGACAATCAGCTCAGAAAAAACAGAAGTACAAGCAGCTTGTTTGTCTTCTACTTTGCTCCTTGCTTTCCATCCGTTGCTGAATCATGGGGCTTCTCCCTGTACAATGCCGCAGAAATCCACCTGCCCCTCTTGGCTCCAATTCTGGTCCACCCTCTGCTTATCTTCCCTCTCCTCTCAGGCGTGTTCAGGGTTGCCATGGGCCATGCTGGCTGTGGGGTTTCTGGGAGTTGTAGTCCGAAACAGAAACACTTCCAAGTTCTGCGAAAACTAGAACTGCCAAAACTACTCCCCCATCATTCAAACTGTGTGTTGGCTTTGCTTCCATTTGATCATTCACCAGTGGAGGATGCCATTTCACTGGCCTCGCTCTGATCATGTCCCTAGTCAAGGGATGGGAATTGTAAGGTCCTCCAGATGCTGCTGAACTTCAACTCCAGAATTTTTCACTGGTCAGGACTGCTGGGAACGGCAGTGCTACTGTTGCTCGAGGGCAGTATGATTCCCACCCCTGCCTCTGGAACTATGGTATGTCATGATGTAATGTGGTTCCCATGAAGCCATTCATTAGGAAATGAGGAATGCCACTGGGTGCAGCTCTCTTGCTGCTTGGGAGTATTAACCAACTCTGAGTATTAAAAAACTGTATTGTTAATGTAAGTGCATGGTAAGCTGTTACCTTAATCTATAATGGTTCGATTATTCAATTATTACAGCCACTCAGACGTCTGATTTCTCTTTCTGTAATGTTCTGAGATGGATCTGGGTCTCTAAGGCACATGAAACTACAGTCTAAGAAACTGTAGTCTAAGAATTCTTTATGGACAGCTTAAGAGAAAAGGTCTATCCCTCAGAGAACCATACTTGCTATCAAGAGAAAGCTATAAATAATTTTGCTTGTAACAACATAGGAACAAACCACGATTACATCTCCTAAGATGGAAAGTTAATTCAGTTCATACAGGCAGCCAACAATCTGAGACAAATGCAGTTATAGGATATGTGCGACTCAACCTAATGAATAACATACCCAATAAAATCTGGAAGGAAAAAATGAATGCACCTTACCACAATGCTTATGTGCTATCAACTTATTAGCTTCTATTATTATTATTCTCTCTCTCTCTGGCTTTTCTTCGTAAACGAAGATTCAGGAAGGACTCATCCCGCGCTTTCTGCAAGCGCGCTGATGACTAAAAAGGCCAATCCGAGATACACAAGTCCGGTTGCAAAAAGCACAGCAGAAGGTCTCCTTGGGTGATGTTTTTGGGTTGTGATTCTTTCTGCGTTGTCGTTTCTCTTCAAGACTTGTTCGTCGTGAGTTCTCAAATAAGGCTGCAGCATTGTGGATAGTGTGTCTCCATGCCTCCCGATGTGAGGCCAGGGCGGACCACTGTTGGTGATCAATTTGGCCAAGCCTAAGATGTTGTTTCAGGGAGTCTTTGTATCGCTTTTTTGGAGCGCCCCTCTTACGCTGACCCGTGGCGAGTTCACCGTAGAGTAGTATTTTTGGGAGGCGATGGTCCTCCATCCTAGAAACGTGCCCTGCCCAGCGCAGCTGTGTTCTCAATATCATGGCCTCAATGCTGGTGATCCCTGCTTGTTCAAGGACAGCAACATTCGTCACATAGTCAGTCCAGTGTATATTTAGGATTGTGCGTAGACAGCGCTGATGAAAGCGCTCGAGGAGTCGTAGGTGGTGGCGATAGGTGACCCATGTTTCAGATCCATAAAGGAGGATAGACAGTACGATGGCTCTATACACACTGATTTTTGTGCTTTGCCTCAGGTGTTTATTGCTCCAGACTCTTTTGTGAAGTCTTCCAAATGCACTATATGCCTTTGCTAATTATTATTATTATTATTATTATTATTATCATCATCATCTTTATTTCTATCCCACTTTTTCCCAATTTGGGACCCAAAGTGGTATTCAGTAAAAAGGCATTGTTAAAATGCCTTCTAACAACGTGGGACTACAGTGGGCCCTTGGCAGCTGCTGGGGTTTGGTTCCAGGACCCCCCGTGGATACCGAAATCTGTAGGTGCTCAAGTCCCATTATATACAATGGTGTAGAAAAATGGTGCCCCTTAAATAAAAAGACAAAATCAGGGCTTGCTTTTAGAATTTATTTTTTTTGGGGGGGGGTTTCCAAGCCGTGGATGGTTGAATCTGTGGATGCAGAATCCGTGAATACAGAGGGCCAACTGTACTAACAAAACAACCCCATTTCCAATTGTGATTAAAGACATTCTACTGGGGGGGGGGTGGAGCAACGATGACATGTTTAATATGACATTGAAAAGGATGTTCCTTGAAGACTACCACTGCCCCTTGAAGATGTTTAAATGCCTGATGCTGCCATGAATTCAGCAGAGTGGCCCTCAGCAAGCCAGTACCTCCTAGAGTATGTTGAGAATAATAATATGGGGACAATAATAATTCCCCACCTTACAGGGCTATTGGAGATTATAGATATAAAGTACATAAGAGTTCTTTGAACACTCTGTGCCAGCCCGCTACAACCTGTACTCTCCAGATGGATTGGACTATAGCTCCCAGAATCCCCAACCAGCTGGCTGGGGGGGTTCTGTGAGGTATAGTTCAACACGGAGGGGACCAGGTTGGGAGAAACTGTTGTTGTGATTTGCCATCAAGTCAATGTCAACGTATGGTGACTCTATGAATGAGAGACTTCCAAGAGCATCTGCCCTGTTCAGGTCTTGCAAACACAGGCTTTCTTGGTTGAATCACTCCACCCACAATGCCATCATCCTTTTTTCCTACTGCTTTCCACTTTGCCCAGCACTATTGTCTTTTCCAGTGAGTCATGTCTTCTCATACATGTCCAAAATACAACAGCCTCAGTTGACTCATCTTAACATCTAGGGACAGTTTAGCCCTGATTTGCTCTAGGACTCATTGACTGGTCTTTTGGCAGCCAATGGTCTTTGTAAAACTATCCTCCAGCACCACATTTCAAATGAATGGATTCTTTTCCTATCAGCTTTCTTCACTATCCAGCTTTCATACCCATACATAGAAATCAGAAATTCTATGGTCTGGATGATTCTGACTTTGGTATCTGGGAGAAACTGCTCTATGTAAATACTAAATGTTAGGTAGTAACAAATCTCCCAGTGTCTCCACTCCAGAAGCATTCCTCTGTATATAAGGAGCCAAGAAATTCATTTAAAATGCCAAGATTCTGCTACCTGGGAATGATGCTGCTCCATGACTAAGGAGACAAGAGGGCATGTTAATTAACTTAGTTCTACCATCCTCTCCATTGACGCCCCCTTGTCGTGGGAGAGAGGCTTGCGTACCCTAATGACGTTTTGAGCTATGCTGGCGGTGGCATAATAGCCACCGGTAGGGTCTCCCATGCCAGACAGGTCAAAACCGAAGGGTCTGACAAAGAGCGTCAAAGGGCAGGATGGGCTCTCTAGCCTTATGGCAACCGTCCTAGGAGAAGGAAAACTCTAATCCCAAACCCGGGCAGATGGTGCTCGTCCAACCCTGTAAGGTCAACCATCTAAGAGAAGGAAACTCTAATCAAACCTACGGCCCGAGGACCTCGCTGCCACGTCCATGCTTGCAAGGCCACGGCAGATGAATCTCTGGTTTAAAGGGTGAGGCCAGTTCTGTGCACGCTGCGCTCCACCAGAAAAATCCATTGCACAGGCTCGAAGGACAAATCCATTTCCAAAAAAGCCCTGTAGCGACTGGCGAGGGACGAAACCGGCAGGTGTAAAGATGCATTGGAAGCCGCAGCCCCAACCCTGCATGCAGGCGGTTCAGGACATTGGTCGCTCAAGCCTGACCCGGGAGATGACAGTCTTGTTCGGCAGCATTCTGAACGACCAAGCAGCCTTTTTTAAGGAGAGCACTGCTTGCTCCATATGGAGAGGGGCCTAGAAAAGGTGGCCTAAAGAAAGCTCATCCCCAACTACCTGGTTGGCTAGCCGCGGCCAACGGGAATCTTCTGATGCGGTCAAACCAAGGCAAAGAAACAAAGGCACACACCGGCCTCCAAAGGTGTAAATAAACTGACACTTGCATGCTGGAACATCAGAACCATGCAAGACTCTAAAGATAGTGGACGGCCTGAGCGTCGTTCTGCCCTAATAGCCCTTGAACTATCACGGCTTAATATTGACATCGCTGCTCTTAGTGAAGTTCGCTTCCATGAGGAAGGCAGCCTTAAAGAACATGGCGCCGGCTACACACCTTACTGGTCTGGCAAACCCAAAACCGAAAAACATCTTTCAGGAGTAGGCTTCATGATTAAAAACTCCATTGCCTCCAAACTCGAAACCTTGCCAACAGGACACTCTGATCGCATTATTTCCTTACGCCTCCCACATGTTGTTCTCTTTAGTGTATATGCCCCAACTATGCAAGCCGACCCTGTAGAGAAAGACAAATTCTACACAGACCTACGCCAACTCATACAAAAAGTCCCTGTAGAAGATAAAATTATTATACTTGGTGACTTCAATGCCAGAGTACGAAAGAATTCCGAAGCCTGGAAAGGTGTCTTAGGCAAGCATGGTGTTGGAAATTGCAATGATAACGGACGCCTCCTGCTAGAGTTCTGTGCAGAACAACAGCTGACTATTACAAACACAATCTTTCAGCAGAAAGATAGCTTGAAGACAACCTGGATGCATCCCCGATCCAAACATTGGCACCTCATTGACTACGTTCTAGTCCGTCAGAGAGACATTCGTGATGTCCGTCATACCCGAGTGATGCCCAGTGCAGAATGCCAAACAGATCATCGCCTCGTCAGATGTAAACTAAATCTTCATCTTAAGTTCAAACCTAAGAGGGGTGGCATCTTAAAGAAGAGGCTCCAAGTCAACAATCTTCAACAAGCTACCATGAGAGACAACTTCCAGGCAAACCTACAAACGAAACTTGAAGACCATCCTACAGATCCTTCTCCTACAGTGCTTTGGCAACATATCAAAAACAGTATCCTCCAGTCTGCAGAAGAATCCCTCGGGTTCTCCCACAAGAAAAATCAAGACTGGTTTGATGAAAACAACCAAGAGATCCAGGAGCTGTTGGCAAGGAAGAGAGCTGCTCACCAGGCATACCTCGCCCAGCCAACCTGTCATGTAAGAAAAGCAGCTTTCCGCCTCACATGTAGCAAACTACAACAAAAACTCCGAGACATGCAGAACAAGTGGTGGATCAATTTAGCAGAAAAGACACAACGCTGTGCAGATCTGGGTGATCATAGAGGATTTTATGAAGCTCTTAAAGCAGTGTTTGGACCTACTTATCAGGTCCAAAGCTCCTTATACAGTACAGATGGTCAAACATTAATTACTGATAAAGCCTCCATCCTAAATCGTTGGGCTGAACATTTTCAAAGTCTCTTTAGCGCCAACCGAGTAGTCCAAGCCTCAGCTATCCAATATATGATACAAAAACCAATGAAAAATGAATTGGACATAGCTCCCACTTTGGAAGAGACCCTTATGGCCATACAGCAGATGAAAAACGGCAAGGCAGCTGGGATTGATGGAATCCCACCTGAAGTTTGGAAACACGGAGGTCATGCACTCCACGAAAAATTCCACGAATTCCTTGTGAATTGCTGGGAAAAAGGGGAACTGCCATCAGACCTCCGAGATGCAGTCATCATCACCCTGTACAAGAAAAAAGGAGCAAAATCCGACTGCTCAAACTATCGAGGCATAACACTGCTCTCTATTGCTGGAAAAATCCTTGCAAGGATACTCCTGAACAGATTAGTTCCTGCTATTGCAGAAGAACTTCTCCCTGAAAGCCAATGTGGCTTCAGAGCCAATAGGAGTACTACAGACATGGTATTTGCCCTTAGGCAACTGCAAGAAAAATGTAGGGAGCAGAACAAGGGTCTCTATGTAACATTTGTCGACCTCACCAAAGCCTTTGACACTGTAAGTAGAAAAGGTCTGTGGCAGATCCTGGAAAAACTAGGATGTCCCCCCAAATTCCTTAAAATGATTATCTTGCTACACGAGGGCCAGCGTGGTCAAGTCAGATATGGCGATGCTCTTTCAGAGCCCTTTCTAATAACTAATGGAGTGAAGCAAGGTTGTGTTCTTGCACCAACTTTATTTACAATCTTCTTTAGCACGATGCTCCAAAGGGCTATGGCAGAGCTTGAAGAAGACGACGGCATCTATATACGCTACCGTACTGATGGTAGCTTGTTTAACTTAAGCCGTCTGAGGGCTCACACTAAGACTCTAAACTATCTAGTCCGTGAGCTGCTCTTCGCCGATGATGCTGCCCTTGTTGCCCACACAGAAGCAGCTCTGCAGCGCCTAACGTCCTGCTTTGCAACAGCTGCAGAGCTGTTTGGGCTAGAAGTCAACCTGAAGAAAACAGAAGTTCTTTACCAGCCTGCACCACAGGACGAACACCACCATCCCCACATTGCCGTCGGCAAATCAGTGCTCAAGTCCGTTCAGCAGTTCACCTACCTGGGAAGCATCATCTCCTCAGATGCCAAGATTGACAAAGAGATCGATCACAGATTAGCAAAGGCATATAGTGCATTTGGAAGACTCCACAAAAGAGTCTGGAGCAATAAACACCTGAGGCAAAGCACAAAAATCAGTGTGTATAGAGCCATCGTACTGTCTATCCTCCTTTATGGATCTGAAACATGGGTTACCTATCGCCACCACCTACGACTCCTCGAGCGCTTTCATCAGCGCTGTCTACGCACAATCCTAAATATACACTGGACTGACTATGTGACGAATGTTGCTGTCCTTGAACAAGCAGGGATCACCAGCATTGAGGCCATGATATTGAGAACACAGCTGCGCTGGGCAGGGCACGTTTCTAGGATGGAGGACCATCGCCTCCCAAAAATACTACTCTACGGTGAACTCGCCACGGGTCAGCGTGGGAGGGGCGCTCCAAAAAAGCGATACAAGGACTCCCTGAAACAACATCTCAGGCTTGGCCAGATTGATCACCAACAGTGGTCCGCCCTGGCCTCACATCGGGAGGCATGGAGACGCACTATCCACAATGCTGCAGCCTTATTTGAGAACTCACGACGAACAAGTCTTGAAGAGAAACGACAACGCAGAAAGAATCACAACCCAAAAACATCACCCAAGGAGACCTTCTGCTGCACTTTTTGCAACCGGACTTGTTTATCTCGGATTGGCCTTTTTAGTCATCAGCGCGCTTGCAGAAGGCGCGGGATGAGTCCTTCCTGAATCTTCGTTTGCGAAGAAAAGCCAGAGAGACCAGCCACAACACACAAGATGGTGCCTGAGCTCTGTAGGGTACTAGCTGAAAATTCAAGCCTCCATAGCTCATTGCCTCCAATAAGGATTTTGCACTGGGCTCTAGCAGTAACTGGAAATCAGGAATTAAATGTTGCTTCTTAAGAGCCTCTTGGGGAAGAAACAGGAGGAGGTGGCTGAGGACCCACCAATTCAAAACTTGCTTTAGCAGTGCAGACATTTCTTTCAATCTAAAATGAATGTGCCAAGTAGCAATCTGCTGAAGTGCAGATTTCTATCAGGGATGGATGTGATGTTCTGGACATAGAAAATGTTGTTGCATCTATAGCTAAGTTGAGGTAAAATGTAGCTACATATGCAATGTGTAGTATATGTTATAAGGTAAGGTCTGTTGGGAGAGGGTAAGAGAATGGATTGTTGGGAGTGTCAGGTGAATGGCTGGATGCCTGAGGGGATTTTTTTTTTTAAAGGCTGTTGTGTGTGACATTTGGATTTAGGAATCAGAGATGTCAGAAGAGTTAATCAGAATCAGAGATCGTTAAGGAGTCAGGATCAGAGCTAGTTAGGATATGAGTGAGAGATGTGAGAGTTAGTATCAGTAAGTATTTAGATGCATAAAATAAGCAATCTTTGCTCTTATGTTCAAGTTCTGTTTAATAAATCTGTTTTGTATTAAACATTTGAGCCTCTAAGAATGCTACATAAGGAATACAGGTCACCCCTTGTATCCATGGAATCAATATCTGCAGTTTCAGTTATCCACAACTAGAAAAATAAGGACACATAGAGTTGTGCTGGAAAATGCCTAGAGAGGTGTCCTCTCTAGGAATTGCTAGGTCCTCCAACACAATTCTATGGTATGTTTGTAACAGAAATCCTTTATTTGAATAGGGGTCGCTATTATCTGCAGTTTCACTTATAAATGGTAAGCCCAGGAACGTATCCCCTGTGGGTATGGGGTGGGGGGAGACCTGTGTTGGAAAAATGAGTTCAGAGATACATGTTGTCTATGGTGGCAGCCATCATTCAAGGGCAGTGGCATCTGGATGGGAGATTAGATGAATAAAGTCTCTCATACACAGGAACCACAAGGGCATCTAGAAGGTCCCTACATTTGACGCCAGAGCAGCGGGACAGGAGGAGGTCCTTACATTGGAGGCAGAGATGGGGATAAGTGGAAGTCCCTACAATGGTCAAAACAGAGCAAGAGGGTTGTATGAGGTTTGGATTTATTTACTGTATTTTTTAGTGATTCCTGCCCCTGCCACAATGTTAAAATTTGGAAATGGAGCAGCATCAAAAATCATAGAATCATAGAATCATAGAATTGCAGAGTTGGAAGAGACCATGAGGGCCATCCAGTCCAACCCCCCTGCCACGCAGGAAATCTTGATCAAAGCATCCCCGACAGATGGCCATCCAGCCTCTGTTTAAAGACCTCCAAGGAAGGAGACCCCACCACGCTCCGAGGGAGTGTGTTCCACTGCCGAACAGCTCTTACTGTCAAAAAGTTCCTCCTCATGTTGAGGTGGAATCTCTGTTCCTGGAGCTTGCACCCATTGCTCCGTGTTCCAGTCTCTGGAGCAGCAGAAAACAAGACTGCTCCATCCTCAGTGTGACATCCCTTCAAATACTTAAACAGGGCTATCATATCGCCTCTAAACCGTCTTTTTTCTAGGCTAAACATACCCAGCTCCCTAAGTCTCTCCTCATAAGGCATGGTTTCCAGACCTTTCACCATTTTAGTTGCCCTTCTCTGGACACGCTCCAATTTGTCAATATCCTTTCTGAATTGTGGTGCCCAGAACTGGACACAGTATTCTAAGTGAGGTCTGACCAAGGCAGAATAGAGTGGCACTATTACTTCACTTGATCTAGACACTATACTTCTATTGATACAGCCCAAAATTGCATTGGCCTTTTTAGCTGCCGCATCACACTGTTGACTCATGTTCAACTTGTGGTCTACTAGGACTCCTAGATCCCTTTCGCACGTAGTCTCATTCAGCCAGGTCTCTCCCATCCTATATTTATGCATTTCATTTTTCCGTCCTAAATGCAGTACTTTACATTTCTCCGTATTGACTTTCATTTTGTTAGCTTTGGCCCAGCTCTCCAGTCTATCCAGGTCATTCTGAATTTTGATCCTGTCCTCTAGGGTATTAGCTACTCCTCCCAATTTGGTGTCATCTGCAAATTTGATAAGTATGCCCCTAATTCCCTCATCCAAGTCATTGATAAAGATGTTGAATAGCACTGGGCCCAGGACAGAACCCTGTGGCACCCCACTGGTCACATCTTTCCAAGACGAAGAGGAGCCACTGCTGAGCACCCTTTAGGTTCGGCCGGTCAACCAATTACAAAGCCATTGAACCGTTAACTTGTCTAGCCCACATTCTACAAGCTTGTTTGCAAGAATGTCATGGGGAACCTTGTCAAAGGCCTTACTGAAATCAAGGTAAGCAATGTCCACAGCATTCCCTTCATCTACCAAGCTGGTAACTTTATCAAAAAAAGAGATCAGATTAGTCTGGCATGACTTGTTTCTCTGAAACCCATGTTGACTTTTTGTGATTATGGCATTGCCTTCTAAATGTTCACAGACTCTCTGTTTAATGATCTGTTCTAGAATCTTCCCTGGTATTGATGTCAGACTAACTGGACGATAATTGTTGGGATCCTCTTTTTTCCCCTTTTTGAAGATGGGAACAACGTTTGCCCTCCTCCAGTCTGCTGGGACTTCTTCTGTTCTCCAGGAGTTCTCAAATATTATTGCCAATGGCTCTGAGATTATATTTGCCAGCTCTTTTAATACTCTTGGATGTAGCTCATCTGGTCCTGGAGATTTAAATTCATTTAGATTAAGAAGGTATTCCTGTACTACCTCTTTACTTATTTTGAGCTGGATTTCCCCTATTGTGTCCTCTGTTCCATTCTCCTCAAATGGAACACTTCGCTTTTAAATAAGATTCATCAGGAGGGTGTATCTGGTTTTCCAGCAGAACACTGCTTCTGGATGCACTATTCAGCTTGAAAACAAGGCACACACTTCCAATACTCATTTTAAAGGCAAAGGCCAGCAGTTTTAATCAAGCTGCAATGGCAAAGAACAAAACAAAGAACTGGAAAGCACATAATCACACTAGGAGAATGAAAGGAGAGAAAGCTCCTTTCACCATTTGGCTTTCTTCAGGGGCTATTCAGAAAACAAACAGAAATACATTTACTATGTTTAACATAAACAGCTCTTTAAAACCTTTTTTTAATACAAATGTTACAGTTTCTATTAAATATATGAATATATAGTAGAACCCCCCATATCCACTGATTCGCCATCTGCTGGTTCAATTATCCACAAACGGTGATAGCGGGGGGGGGGTGGACAGGGGAGGGAGGGGAGGAGAGATGTCACCTCATTTCACTCCCGGGATCGCCCCTCGGGATCACTCCTGTGGTAGGAATGGCGACGGGGGCAAAGGGAGGGGAGGAGGATATCTCGCATCCCTTCTCCCCTGGGATCGCACCTGTGGCGGAAATGGCAACGCAGGGGTGAAGGGAGGGGAGGAGAGATCTCGCCTCCCTTCTCCCTTTGCCCCTGGATCACTCCTGTGGTGGGAATGGTGATGGGGGCATTTGCTATTATCCATGGATTTCATATCTGTGGGGGGCCCTGGAACCTATCCCCCGTGGATACGGGGGTCCTATTGTATACATACCAATCCTCAGACAGATTACATCATACCCCTTTTCATTGGTTCTCTTGGATGTCAAAATTGATAATAAGAATTCACTGGTAGACATAGTTTCTTTCTTTTAATAATCAATAGTCCACTATAGAGAGCACATAATGCAACTTCAGAAATTTCTAAGGATGGTATGTATATATTGATATATGTAATAGAAACGGTAACATTTTTATGAAAATGGTTTTTAAGAGCTGTTCATGTATTGTCTTAAACAATATAGTAAATGTATTTTGTTTTTAGAATAGCCTCTGGAGAAGGCCAATTGGTGTTAAGGCCAAAATGTGTTGAACTTTTTAAGGAATAAAAGTTTTTGATCATTGTACAGCATGTGGAGTTTTGTCGCCTTTCATTTTTCTAATGCAATGGCAAATCCAGCAGTGGCAGGAGTAGGAGCAACCCAGAGCAAAGGGGGGGGGGAGTAATGTGCCCTCCAACCTGAAGTTGCTTAACTCTTTTTACGTTATGGAAAAAGTAACTAAACTACCCAAGATGTGTGGTCTTTAGTTTTGTGTGCACAACAATTTTTGCCTGAATCCATTGCATGGTGTCCACTTAACAAACTATGCCTCCTCCTCCACCCCCTGCTCTTGAATAGGCGCCTGCTTGCTACGTATCCCAGAATGCTTCATGCAAGAAGAATGCAAACTGGTCAATTCCGTTCCATTACACCACTTCTGTGGCAGACAGCATCATCCAGTCAGCAGATAAATTGATGATAACACATACATTAGTACATATCCATTTCACACTTCACTTTAACCACACACACACACAAATTATGCAATTACAGTTACATGCACACCCTACCCTAGCATCTGCCCACAGAGGAGACGTCAAAAGTTGGTACCTGTACTTTTTCAGGTGCGAAAGCAACCACATGAAATCCCCTGAAAATCCATTTGTACTGCCTGCCTAAAGTAACTCTTTTTGGTGTGTTTGTTTACCAGGCTGCTGCATGCAAAGCTGCTAAAAGCAGGCCTGTAGTCTAAGTGTGTGCAACCAGAACCGTTATGCAGCATGTCCCTACTTATCTCTGCCTTTACTTATTTTACAAAATATTTATATCTTGCCCTTTATCTAAAGATCTAAGGGCAATGTACAATAAAACCAAAACAATTAATTTAAAATAATGTAAATAGTAAAAATGATTTTGAAAGGCTAAAAACATATTTAAACATCTAACAAGCTAAAAGAAGACAGATTAAAACCAGTTAAAATACTTTCCCCTTCCTCTGTTCTTCTTGTGTCAAATTTTAGACTGTAAGCTCTTTCGGGTAGGGACTTATCCTCGTACACTCTCAAGCACCATGCACACTAAAGCATGCTACCTAAACGGAGCAACACTTCAGCACCATATAAAAACATGTCTGTTTGTTAAAGACCCTGGGTGCCTAACTGATTTACAGTTGTCCCTTCATATTTGCTAGGGTTTGGTTCCAGGACCCCGCCGTGGATACCAAAATCCGTGAATACTCAAGTCTCATTATATGCAATGGCATAGCAAAATGGTGTCCCTTATATAAGATGGCAAAATCAAGGTTTGCTTTTTGGATTATTATTTTTTTAAGAATATTTTCAAGCTGTGAATACTTAAATCCATGGATACCAAATCTATGGATACGGAGGGACAACTGTACTTTAAAACACATAGTTTTAAACGTTTAACCCTTTCTTCCTGTTTTTAATTTTTCTAATTATTTAATGTTTTTGTCTATTTATGTTATTTTTATTGTTTCAAAATATTTTAATCTGTTTAAATTGTTTTTCTCATACACCTCCCTGAAATCTTGTGATACAGGTTGTTTAAATATTTTAATAAAGGATAGAATAATAATATTAATAATAATAATTCTAAACACTTGGTACAAATAGAGTAACAATAAAGGTGTATGTGAAAATTTTAAGAGATATGTCTGGCTAAAAAAACCTTCAGACTTTGTGCAAGCTGGCAAGCTGTGTGCATTTTATCTGTTCAGTGTGTTGAACCCAGTAGGTGAAAGAATGAAATGGTTTTAAGGGAATTGACTGAACCCATCAATTTACTACAGCAGCAAGAGTTACCTGCATCCAGTATGCCCTGAGCTAGGATTGCTCCAAACTTGGCCATGACGTCATCATGTTTATCATTAATGACTTTGGAGTAAAGCTGTCTGAACTGGCTGACCTGAGAGAGAGAGAGAGAGAGAGAGAGAGAGAGAGAGATATGCAAATAAAATTTAAACCTAAATATCAAAGCAAGGTACAGAAAATCAATACACCATGGTGCAGTTAAGCAGAAGGCTCAAAAATACAACATAAGAAAAACACTTATTTCTTAACATTTTATGCACGCTGGTTTATAGGTCTCTAAGAAGAAGGTGTGCAACCACACAAGAAAAACACTCATTGTGCTCATACCCTCTTTGGACTTTAGTTTTCCAAATACAGAAGAATTTGGATAACCACCTGAGCAAGTGGGTAATATGGATCAGTAGCAATGATAATGGCACCACATGTTTATGAGCAATAGCAGCACCTTCCCATACACAAGAAAATGCTCATGGTGCAGCCAATAAACACGCCAAGCCATTTCTGTACAAGTACAGAAAGTATGTTCCTAAAGCAGGAAGCTATTCCTCCCGTTACTCAATTCTCCCTATAAATCATACCGAATTATGGAAGCCGCTAATATGATTCTTTCCTAAGCCAATTCCTCTGCATGTTTAGAATTGCTTTAGTATAATGAATGGAGCAGTGTTTCTGTAAAAGCTGCTGGTGAAAGAAAACAAAGAAACTGCCTACATGCACGCACTCTTTATTTCACTGGATGGATTTGAAATCTCATAGAAAAATCTGTGGGGTGGGAGAAGGTTCACAAGGGCTCTAAATGCTCTGATGCCTAACTATCCCATCTTCTCCAGTATATACTCATTCAGGGCTTGTCAGCTCCGCATTTCATGGAGAAAACACAATCCTACAGGAAAAAAACAGACTTGGATATTTGAGATTTTGCTCTGTGATCTTCTCTGAAGATGATTACCATCGGCCCTCTGTATCCACAGATTTTGTATCTACAGATTCAACCAACCACGGTTCAAAAATACTCCCGTCCCCTGTCCCAAAAGCAAACCTTGATTTTGCCATTTTATATAAAATATGCCAATTTACTATGCTACTGTATATAATGGGACTTGAGCATCCATGGATTTTGGTATCTATGGGGGTCCTGGAACCAAAACCCAGTGGATACTGAGGATGTACTGTATCTTCTAGAGGAGATTTGATGGATCCACCCAGGCTTAGTAGCTTGTCACTCTCTGTAAGAAAGGAACTGTTCTTCATGCATTTGAGAAGCTTCTCCTGTAATGCCCATCTGGCATTCCTGTTTATGTCAGATAGGAGATGCTTTCTATCATGTCAGACCTGCCATCCATCTAGCTCGCTGCTGCTACACAGACTGGCAGTGGTTCTCCAGGGATTCAGACTAGCCTTTCCCAACCCTGCCTGGAACTGTACCAAAAACCTTTTGTAAGAACAGTGCACACTCTACCAATGCACTATGGCCCTTCTCTGGTAAAACAGAATACTGTAAATGATACTTATCACATATGGACACTTGTGAGACCCACATCATGTCAATGAGCAACCATTTACTACACTTGACTCTTATCCAGTAAGAGTCAAGACAGATCAGCTTCAGAAATTATGGCATTTCTGGAATCCTGTGTATGTGTGTTAGTGGAGACCTGCAGGAGGAAAGTGATGAGTTTTAGGGAAGGGATTAAACTATGCATCTTCTATGAGTCCACTTTCTCTAGTGCAAATCACTCCCTCCTTAGGCAATTTTGTCTTGCTCCAGGTTGGGGAACTTGTAGCCCTCCAAATGTTGTAGGATTACAACTTTAACAACAACACAATTATCATCATCATCTTCCCACACACACCCCTCTGAGACTCAAGGTGCCTTACAAACTCGAAAACAGGTGCTGCTTTAAAATCTGTGTCATGCAAAAATCACAAATACAATTAAACTAACCACAGGATTAAAAGCAGTTAAAAGACCATTACAAATAAAAACAACAAATAAACAGCAGAGCACATTCTAAAAGGCCCTTTTCCAGTTGAGCAATCAGTCCTCAAAAGCCTACCAAAAGAGAAAGGTCTTCACCTACCTACGAGGCACCAATCGAACCTCTCTAGGAAGGGAGTTCCAGAGCCTGGGAGCAGTCAACCTCTATACTCCATTGACCATGTTTCCTGGGACTGATGGGAGTTGGAGTCCACTGTTTCAAGGGTCTCAAGTTCCTCACCCCTGGCCTTAACTACCCACCAACATCTTACAATATGTGCTAGCACCTAATGTGTAATTCTGGACTCAGATGTTTCACTTTCAGAGATCTAAGGACAGGGGCTGGGTGGCACAAGAACTTTAATGTCCATAGCAACCTCATTTTTTAAGAAGGAATTTACAACACAAGACAGAGACACAGGATGAGGCAAGTGAAAATAGGAACTGCTGCTGGAAATTACAGACAGCTGACATATATACAACTGTGTCTAGATTTCCCTCCAACTCTCATACAAAGGCCATAAATATTATATCATCCAATTCCTTTACTTCCCAACAGCTCATGGTGCTAAGCAACAATTTGGAAAAAGCATGTATGTATGCCTACACCCACAAAATGTTGCTGCCACTTTAAATTAAAGTGACCCTGCTAGCTCTGTCCATCTTGGTGCCTCTCCCAGATGTGTTGGGCTAGAGCTCCTCTCACCCCAGACAGCAGCATGGCTAAGTTGGAGAAGGCTGTCCTACATTCAGTTAACCCTAGGAGTAGCATGCCAGCCCAAGGAGGAAAATTTTTACAACTCCTCCCCACAACTGAGGTTTTTCAGGATGCCAAATTCTTCCCTTGGTGCAAGAATCTGCTCACAAGAAACACATACAGGGCTAAAATGGTCCAACAAAGCAGGAAGTGTTCGGCTTAAGCATCTTTCAACACTCTGCATAGCAAAAAGGAACATTTCCAATAAGGAAGAAAGTAAAAGGCACTGCAGCAAAGATGATGAAAGATTAAAACCAGGTTGGCTTTTCTCTTGGGGTGCTGCCACATCATTCCTGTGGCTCCAAGGATTGGTGGGTTCAAGTTGTTTATATCCCCTTGACAGCTGCTATAAACTTTTATTTTTTAAAAAAAGTTGCTAGCCCACATGGGCCAGGATCTGGAATTCACACAGTAATCAAATCTTTAGAGAAACAGATCCTGGACAAAGCTGGGAGACATTCCACAGATCTGCTAATGTTCACGCTGGCGTCTGCAGTCTGACAGCAAAAGGCCTCTGTGTACAATGGGGCAAAGACAGCTGGCTGGGTCCCTGCCTGAGGATGGAAGCGATTCATCAGCACCACAGGTTATGGCTGAACCTGGCGACCTAAGACTGGTGAATAGCATCCTAGTGGAAGCTCACCAGAATCAAGACTGAAGTGGGTATTAACAGCTTAAACACACATAACAGCTCAACTAAAATTGAAGATACGTTAACATATCAAAAAAGACCTCAGCATCTAGAACATTGGTGAGAAAATAATTATTTCAGAGCCAAGCCAGAAAAGGAACTTCATCCCAAACATCACCTCACAGAATCCACCAACCCATGGCCAGCGGATCCAAACTGTGATGGCCAAGCTGTTTACTGGGACTGGCTACAGGGATCACGTGACTCCTCTGTTGAAACAGCTGTGTTGGCTACCAGTCCATTTCCAGGCAAAATTCAAAGTGCTGGTTTTGATCTCTAAAGCCCTAAACGGCTTGGGCCAAAAGTATCTGAAAGACTTTATCTCCCTATACAAGCCGGCCTGAGCATTAAGATCGGCAAGTGAGGGCTTTCTCTCAGTCCCACCACCTTTGCAGGCACGATTGATGAGAACTTGGAGAGAGCCTTCTCCGTGGCTGCTCCCAGACTGTGGAACTCCCTTCCACAGGAGAGCCGCTTGGCTCCCTCCCTGCTTTCTTTTCACCGACAGGTGAAGACATTTTTATTTAGGCAGGCTTTTGCAATGCGAATTTTAATTGGTGTATCTTTTAATGTTTGTAATTTTTATTGAAATTATGTTTTTACTCTACATTGTGTTTTTAATTGTTATATTTCAATAATGGTAATTGTTTAATTCTTTTTAAGTTTTGTAATGTTTTAGTTGTATTTTTTAAATTATTGTAAGCTGCCTTGAATCCCATCTTCAGAGAAAGGCGGGATATAAATCCAAGAAAGGAAGGAACGAAGGAAGGAAGGAATTCTGGGAATCTTTGTCCAAAGAGCAATTGCCCAAGCTCTATTTAATTTGCCCCTCTCCATCATTACCCCGAAAGTAAGTTTTCCCAAGCTCTGATTGAGAGAAGCTCTCTGCTTGGTGTTGCTGCACCATTCTCTCTATGCTGTGACTGATTTCTGGAGCCCCATCTCCTTTCTCCAAGAAAATGCCAAACGAGACAGTAGGAATGTTAGGACACTGATGATTCAGGCATATGCACAGCAAGCAGCCTTTTCTACAGCAGGTACTTTGGACTCCACAGAGTATTTATTTATTCACTACCTCACACTGCGCTCACACGATCATCACAGCACGCAGTCTGCAAATGAGTGAGTTAACTAAACTATGGACATGGCTCATTTTTAACAAAAAGGCCAGATTAGATCTCTCTCTCACACACATACTCACACAAAGATTAGTAACATATTTCCATTTTAGAATCTAATGGAATTGGAAGGGAGATTTGGGTGGGGAATCTTCTTAGAACATTAATTCTCCTATCACCCCTCTCTTGAATTGACGCTAACAACAAAGCTTCTTAAACTGTGGGTCACGACCCCATATGGGGTTGCATAACTTAATGTGGGGGTCACAAAAAAATTGGCAACAGTAAATTTGATTTGTATACTTATTTTATATACCTACATACCCATGGTCACATAAAAATCTCTTGGCCAAAAAGGGGTCCTGAGTGGAAAGTTTAAGAAGCCCTGATCTAAAAAATTGTGGCAAAGCATCCCAACCTACATGGTACTGACTTATGATGGCATATGAATTTTATAGCTCAGTACCAGTTTTTTGAAAGCCCCCAACCTCTCTCTCTCTCTCTCTCTCTGGCTTTTCTTCGCAAACAAAGATTCAGGAAGGACTCATCCCGCGCTTTCTGCAAGCGCGCTGATGACTAAAAAGGCCAATCCGAGATAAACAAGTCCGGTTGCAGAAAGCACAGCAGAAGGTCTCCTTGGGTGATGTTTCCGGGTTGTGATTCTTTCATGGGCTATTAGAGCAGAACGATGCTCAGGCCGTCCACTATCTGCAGAGTCTCGCATGGTTCTGATGTTCCAGCATGCAAGCGTCAGTTAATTTACACCTTTGGAGGCCGGTGTGTGCCTTTGTTTCTTTGCCTTGGTTTGACCACATCAGAAGATGCCCGTTGGCTGCGGCTAGCCAACCAGGTTGATGGGGATGAGCTTTCGTGAGGCCACCTTTTCTAGGCCCCTCTCCATATGGAGCAAGCAGTGCTCTCCTTAAAAAAAGCTGCTTGGTCATTCAGGATGCTGCCGAACAACCTGTACTAAATTAGAAAACTGGGTGTAATGGAGAGAAAGAAATCCCCCTTATGATTCAGGACATCAGTTCCAAAGGAAGCTTTATTCTCTCTTGCCTACATCTAATGATCTAAAAGCCCTCTGTGCGTGAGGGAGAGGACTGATTATGTTTTCATTTTTTTCAACAGGAAAACAATATTTAATAATAGAAATTTGGAAGAAACGATGAAAAAATTTCCATATATTTTCTTTTAAAATAAGTGATTTTTTTTCCCCCCAAGACAAGGATTTATTCACTCAAAATGAAGACAAGACAATCTACAGCATTATGGAATGTTTTTTTTTTTTTTAAGCTGTAGTTTAATTTTCACAGTTTCATTAAGTGGAGCCTGATATCCAAATACACTATTAGCCCTTCATATTGTAACTGAAACGGTTTGTCTAAGCAATAACTTTCTTTCGATTGTGACAAAATGTGTGGTTTTCATTTTCACTTTTCCTGCTTTTGAGATGGTAATGACTAAGATAAGATGTGCTTAGATAACATAGGCGGCAGTGATCTGCTTCTCTCTCTCTCTCTCTGTAGTTATTTGATATTTTCACACAATTTCACTTGTACAGAACCAACATGTTAATACGCCTGAGACTGCAATCCTCGGCATGCTTACCCAAGAATAAGCATCACTAAAGAGAGTAGATTCTACTTCTGAGTAAACAGACTCAGGGCTTGTCTAAGCAAGGTGATATAATGCAGATTGAAGCTTATTATCGCCAATTTGCGGCAGTGCTCTTTTGTTTCCAAGGTGTTTTGGCAAAATCGCTGGCATGTGAAGCTATCTGTGTTTGATGTTCACACGGAGGCATGCCTGCAAATCAAGATGGTGGTCGTGAGTGAATTACTCACGTTTTTATTCTCCACAAGTTGCCACTGCCAAACAGTGTTTTTTTTTAACAGTAAGTCTAAAATGCAGAAGTATGACTGTCCACTTAAATAAACTTTAAAAAACGGTTTCATTGTCTCAGTGCCACAAAAAGCTCATGATCGCTACAGCGAAAATCCAACATGGCAGTTCCAGACACTTTGTTGCTGGTAAGCTCCGACCCATCCACATGCTTTAGTAAAGAGATGTGATTTAGACACATGTCTGTGTGCTCATTTCTTTGCCTGATGATTGTAACTCTGCTATAACAACTTTTGCTGTCTGGTCCTCTTGATATGCTCAGAGGTACCAGTGAACTACCATGACAGTCTGACCAATCAGGTTTCCACTTCCGCTCTTATCTAGGAATGCACAGCAATGTGATTTGGTTGTCCCAACAAGCAGGAATGCACATTTCCCCCACATATTTTTTTAAAAAAACTTTGGGAGAAGCTGCAAAGGCTTCTTCTGCTGCATAGTTTTTGGGCCCTCTCCTTCCAAATACAGCAAATCACTGTGGGATCTTGTTGGGACAAAAGGTATTTTCCTTGAATTCTATGAGGAGTTTTTTCACCATCTAGATAGCCCCTCTGAATAATAACTGAATAAAATAACTGAATAAAACTGCTCTGTAAATCTCATGAATGTGTCAAAAATGGTCCAATCTTATATGATGTCTTTTAAATTATGTATTTTGTATAGTTAAAGCAGAAAAAAATAGCTTTCAAAAGAAAGTAAGGGTTACTTATATGCCATGCCCCTATGTCTATATAAAAAGACTGGGAACTCCAGCCCTGCCAGGCTTCAACATTTCTGGAAATTTCCCGTTTCTATTTAAATCTTATAATTGTTTCTTCCTTCAGGTCACAGAAACTGCACTTCTCAAGTCCTGAATTATCATCATTTAATTATGGAAGGCTGAAAAGATTTTCTGTACTCTTGAGACCCCACAACAAGTGTGGGGCAGACAGCTTAATCCATAACATGGTTTTAAACATTGTGGGAGGGGTGTGGAGGACAAAACTGCTGCATTTGTCAGCAGTTTTGGTCCAGTTTTGGCTAAAAAAGTGAACTTTTTTAGTATTTGGGGGGGGGTGTCTGAGAGCGTTGGAGGGTCCATGGACCACAAAATGGCCCCTGCAGGTGGCATGAGGCCCTGGGCTGCATTTTGCCCACCCCCACAATAGAGAATCCTTAAAAGCAGCCTCCTCCAACCTGGTACCTTCCAGATATTTTAGACTACATCTCCCATAAGCCTCCAACTGGCCCCACGCCCCCAGTTAACATGAGGAGAGGCAACTGAGGGAAGTACTCTTAATAAAGAGACCTGCCTAACTATGAATCTAAGAAACCTGCAATTGAGTTAAATAGAAGATTATGTAATAAAAAATCTTTTAAGAGCAGTACACATAGTCATAGCATTAGGGTGGGAAAATAAGCAACGCTGGGATACAAATAATTGGATACATTATTTAGCAGATTATTCCTTATTTGATTTTTTAAGAGAGAGAAAAGGAAAATATAATGGACAGATAAAAGAAATGGCCTGGTGGGACAAGGTGGGGCTTTTGGATTGAGAACGTCAAAGGTGAAAAGGGGTACAAAGAAGTGAGAGAAACTATTAATAAGATATTGCACATTATAGGGAATGGATATTAAAATACATATCTTTTCTGGCCACTGGTGGGGACTGAGGGTGGGTGGGTAGGGGGGAGAAAATGCTTCTGTTACAACATGGGAATATATTTCCAGCGTCTTAATATATAACTTGTATGTTATTAATGACAAAAAAAAAAGGGGAAGTACTCCCTGCAACCCTCACTGAAATGAAAAGGGATGGACGAGAGCACTTCCCATTACGGCAAATGCTGCCTCGGACTACCCGTTTCCACCCAGCTCTATTCCAGACTCCCTCCTTCCTCTGTGGGAAATGATCCCACAACCTCAACTCTTTTAAGAAGGCCAGAGCAAGAGCCAGAACTTGGAAGAATGTGCCACATGGCATTATTTTTAGAACAAGGTACAAAACCTGAAGGCGTAATGTCCTCCACCCTTGACAGAATTTCATGGCTCTTTGAAGCTTTACAGTCCTGTAAAGAGCCTGCTGGGATTCATTTGGACCAGGACCAGAGCCATGCTGGAACACAGGCAGTGATTCACTTTGCCTTGTTTACAGCCATTTAGCATCTTGACCGTTGACAGACCTCCAGGGCTCCTGAGCTCCACAGAAGTTAAAATATTACTAACCTTGATGTTAAGACAAGCAGTCAGGAGGACTGTGATGTATATGCAGGGGTGGGTAAAGTATGTGGACTACAACTCCCACTGGCCCTCTCCAGTAGGGATGTAAAGAATGGTCAGAAATATATATATTTTTTAAAGGGTCAAAAGCATGTTTTCAATTGTCAGGAAATTCTGAGGACAATTCTAGATGGGTGCAATTCTTCACAGTTCAGGGCATATTCTGTGCAAATAAATAAATAAAACAAACACGTGTGGGGTTTGGGTATAGAAAACAGCATTTTAAGTGCAGAGAACAGCATTTTAAGCGCAGAAATGTTATTTTTGAAATAGAAAAATTCTATATGCTTTTTTTGCACAGTTTAAATCCCAAACTGCAAACAGTGTTCAAAAGAAGCCAGGAGAAAAAAAAATGTAACATTATTTATGACATTTATGAAGTCTCCTTGGATCCCATCTCCAGAGAAAGGCAAAGCATAAATAAATAAATAAACAAATAAATCCAGTATGGCCAACAGTAAGCACAGTCCAACAACATCTGGAGGGCTACACCTCTCCTTTTCCAGACACTTCAGAATAATATAACCACCTTTTACTCCAGAGTTCACTGGGTATGGTGCCAGATGGAAAAGGTTTCCTTTTAAGAAGCTCCTACAGATTTAAAGAAGGGGTGGAGAAAGTGTGGCCCATGGGCCATATGCAGCTGGAAGGCCTGCCAAAACTTTCACATATTAGAGTGTGGGGTTTTTTTGCACTTTTATTGCACTTTATTGTCGCATTTAATCAACTTAGTGGTACAAACATACAAACGTAACACTTATTTACAGTTCTTTTGTTCACAAAATGGTTTTTCACAAAGACTTCCTTTATTGCATCTTGAGTCATATTCTGTTTTAAATTCCCAGTTTTCCTGTTTCCCGTTAAACTTATTATATAGAAATTTAACATATCAATTCCTCCTCCTTCTATAATCAATGTTAATTTTTACTCCATTTATAACACATAACAACAAAGATCATCATCATCTCCAGTTCTTATTTACAGCCTCATTCTGTAATCCTATCATTTTCCTCCAGTTCTTTCCAGATCCACCCAATCACCTTACTATTACAATACCTTCAGTTCTGTATCATTTTTTTAATGTCTTTATATATATATCATCTGTCTTTTCCCAATATTTTACTACTGCGGCCCAATCCTTGCTCATCTTGTTACTACCATTGTTTCTTAATCTATTTGTGAGTTCGTCTAACTCTATCATTTCCAATAGATCCTCTTTCAATTCTGTAATTGTTGGCGCTTCTTTTGATTTCCATTTTCTGGTTATTGCCCCCAAATGCCTTCTAAAAACCCTTGGTGTTGGAGGCAGGAGCAATTCTGCCATATTTTTGGGCTCCCTCAGGCCATTTTAGGCCCAGGAGAGGACTTTTTCCAAAACAACTGAGAAAATGGGGGGGGGGAGAGTGGGGTGTGCGGCCTTCCAAAGTCCCCCAAAGAACCAATATGCGTAACCTCTGACAATTGCCCATTCTTATCCTAAAGGAATCTGTTAGCCTTCCTCATCAAAAAAGCCTTCTCCAGCGTTACATGCTCTAGAAATTTTGAAGCAAACCCACCCCATCCCGTTGGCCATACAGTACTTGCTGGAGCTGATGAGGGCTATATTATTTATTTACAGTGGGCCCTTGGAATCCGCTGGGGTTTGGTTCCAGGACCCACCGTGAATACCAAAATCTGTGGATGCTCAAGTCCCATTGTATACAATGGGGTAGTAAAATGTGTCCCTTACATAAAATGGCAAAATCAAGGTCTGCTTTTTAGAATTTTGGTGGGTTTTTAAAAAATATTTTCAAGCCATGAGTGGCGGAATCTGTGGATACCAATTCCGTGGATATGGAGGGCTGAATGTATTTGATTTACATCCTATCTTTCTTCCAAAATAGGACTCAAGGTGGCTATAGTGCAAAACATCTGGAGGATGCCCAGTTGAGGAAGGGTGAATTACATCAACAGCATGGCAGAGGAATGGACATTATGCACAGTCATGGAGAAGACTGGCATTCATGCCTCCTTGTATGATCAGAGATTCTTGGTAATCAAACAGGGACACGGGAGGCCTAAGTCCCACTGCTAGTCCCAGTCGTTAATTGCTGAGTGGTAAGTTAATGCTTATCTAAGACCCACTGATTGATATTCTAAAGGCAGATCCAGGCTGGGACGTTTAATTTACAGTTCAGAAAAGAAAGCCAAGGCCAGCTTCAAGGTGTCTGAAGAAAGGAAGAGCAAGCAGTAGGCGGGGCACGGATAAGAAAGCAAGGAAAAATATTGGATCACTTAGCTTCTGACAGGCTATGCTCATTGTCAAAGGCAGCAAGAGGAAGATTAAATATGAGCAACACAGCTAGTGAAACTGCTCAAGTTCACATTTTAAGTAGATAACAGGTTCCAAACCACCTCCCAAGAAGGTCTGAAACGTTCTAAGGAGAGTGGAGTGAGGAGGGTTTCACCTAGGCCAAAAGAGCAGAACTGATCTTTGCAAACAACAATTTTGTTCAATTTGTCACTCCTGAAGATCAATTAGCACCTTATTAGTAGTAATGGACCTATTCTTTAAAAAATAACACATTGACACTTATTCTTGAAACACAAATGATGTTTCTGATGTATCTCAGAATAGTGAACTGTTCCCAAACATAGCCATGTTAGCACTGCTCAAAAGAGTCTGGAGCAATAAACACCTGAGGCAAAGCACAAAAATCAGTGTGTATAGAGCCATCGTACTGTCTATCCTCCTTTATGGATCTGAAACATGGGTCACCTATCGCCACCACCTACGACTCCTCGAGCGCTTTCATCAGCGCTGTCTACGCACAATCCTAAATATACACTGGACTGACTATGTGACGAATGTTGCTGTCCTTGAGCAAGCAGGGATCACCAGCATTGAGGCCATGATATTGAGAACAGAGCTGCGCTGGGCAGGGCACGTTTCTAGGATGGAGGACCATCGCCTCCCAAAAATACTACTCTACGGTGAACTCGCCACGGGTCAGCGTAAGAGGGGCGCTCCAAAAAAGCGATACAAAGACTCCCTGAAACAACATCTCAGGCTTGGCCAAATTGATCACCAACAGTGGTCCGCCCTGGCCTCACATCGGGAGGCATGGAGACGCACTATCCACAATGCTGCAGCCTTATTTGAGAACTCACGACGAACAAGTCTTGAAGAGAAACGACAACGCAGAAAGAATCACAACCCAAAAACATCACCCAAGGAGACCTTCTGCTGTGCTTTTTGCAACCGGACTTGTTTATCTCGGATTGGCCTTTTTAGTCATCAGCGCGCTTGCAGAAAGCGCGGGATGAGTCCTTCCTGAATCTTCGTTTGCGAAGAAAAGCCAGAGAGAGATTCATAGTTAATTAGAAGCAGATCCTATGTCCTCAATGGATTTTACTCCCAGGAAAAGGAGGACAGAACTACAGCCAAATCTGGTTTCCTACATCATTAAAAAAAAATATCTATTGGATATTTCTTTCAAATGTTCCTGGGATATTTTTAAAACATTATGTTTTTCATTTGCTCAGACAAAGTGTTCCCCTCCCCCCACCGAAGTATGTCCGGAGCAAGAGAGTGATGAAGGAACTGGTGGGACCATTGCTCGGCAAGGATGCAAAGTATTAACAGATCACAATAAAAAGGCAGAACTGCTCAATACCTATTTTGGTTCAGTTTCCCCCCAAAAAGAGGATTGTATGCTTCCATGCATCAGCAGAGATCTTGGTAAGGAATCCGGATTGCAAATCAAGACTGATATGGAGTTAGTTGGGACTCAGTTAACCTAAATGAGTTCAAATCTGCAGGGCCAGATGAACTGCATTCCAGAGTATTGAAGGAACTTGCTGACATACTTGCAGAAACAGTTGCCATCATTTTTGAGAAATCTTGGAGAACGGACGAGGTGCCAAAGGACTGGAGACAAGCAAACATTGTCCCTTCTCTTCAAAAAAAAGGCAAAAGAGAAGATTCAGGAAACTACAGGCCAGTCAGCCTGACCTCAATACCAGGAAAAATATTAGAATGAATTATACAGGAGTCGATCTGCAAGTATCTTGATGATCATACAGTGATTAGGAGCCTGTATGGATTTGTCAAAAACAAATCCTGCCAAACTAACCTTGTATCTTCTTTCGATCAGATCACTAGTTTAATAGATGGTGGGAATACTGTGGATGTCATTTATCTGGATTTAAGCAGAGCATTTGAGAAGGTCTCCCATGATATTTTGAATAGCAAATCAGTGTGTATAGAGCCATTGTACTGTCTATTTTTCTTTATGGATCTGAAACATGGGTCACCTATCGCCACCACCTACGACTCCTCAAACGCTTTCATCAGTGCTGTCTACACACAATCCTAAATATACACTGGACTGACTATGTGATGAATGTTGCTGCCCTTGAGCAAGCAGGGATCACCAGCATTGAGGCCATGATATTGAGAACACAGCTGCGCTAGCCAGGGCATGTTTCTAGGATGGAGGACCATCGCCTCCCAAAAATAGTACTCTACGGTGAACTCGCCACGGGTCAGCGTAAGAGGGGCACTCCAAAAAAACGATACAAGGACTCCCTGAAACAACATCTCAGGCTTGGCCAAATTGATCACCAACATTGGTCCGCCCTGGCCTCACATCGGGAGGCATGGAGACGCACTATCCACAATGCTGCAGCCTTATTTGAGAACTCACGCCGAACAAGTCTTGAAGAGAAACGACAACGCAGAAAGAGTCGCAACATGGAAACATCACCGAAGTAGACCTTCTGCTGTGCTTTATGCAACCGGACTTGTTTATCTCGGATTGGCCTCTTTAGTCGTCAGCGCGCTTGCAGAAAGCGCGGGATGAGTCCTTCCTGAATCTTCATTTGCAAAGAAAAGCCAGAGAGAAATATAGAATAGTTGGAAACACCATCAGATGGATCCATAATTGATTGGAAAAACGTGCTCAAAGAGTCATCATCAGTGGCTGTGCTTCAAATTGAAAGGAGGTCTTGAGTGGAGGAGTGCCACAGGGTTCTCTGCTAGGGCCGTCGTTCTTCAATATTTTTAACAATGATTTAGATGATAGAGTAAAGGGAATCCTTATCAGATTTGCAGATGATACAAAACTGGGTGTGGTAGCTAACACATTGGAATATAGAAACAGAATTCAAAAGGACCTTAAAACTGGACTGAAATTAATAAAATGAAATTCAACAGACTAAAATGCAAAATTCTACATTTAGGCCACAAAAACCGAATGGACAGATATAGGATGAAGGATATATGGCTCAGCTGTATTACATGTGAAAAGGACCTTGAGATTATTGTTGATGCTAAGTTGAACATGAGCCAGCAGTATGATGCTGCAGCAAAGAAGGCAAATGCTATTTTAGCTTGCATTAATAGAAGCATAGCTTCCAATTAGAGGGAAGTAATAATCCACTATATACTGTGCTGGTCAGGTCGCATCTAGAGTACAGCATTCTGTTCTGGGCACTTCATTTTAAAAAGGATATAGACAAGTTGGAGCAAATTCAGAGAAGGGCAACGAGGATGGTATGAGGTATGGCAAATAAAACATATGAGGAGATGTTGAAGGAGCAGGACATGTTCAACTTGGTGAAGAGAAGATTGAGGGGTAACATGATCAATACCTCAAGGGCTGCCATGAAGAGGACAGGGTAGGGTTGTTCTCTGCTGCCTCAGAGGGTGAAACTAGGTCTAATGGCTTTAGATTATAGGGAGGTAGATTTCAATTAAACATTAAAGGAACCTTGACAGTGAGAGCAGTTCAGCAATTGCCTAGAGAGGTGGTGAGGGCTCCTTCTCTGGATGTCTTCAAAAGGAGGCTCGACAGCTCCCTGCTGGGGATGCTCTAGCTGGAGATCCTGCATGGAGCAGGGGTTGGACCTGATGGCACATACGACCCCTCCCACCCTAAGATTCTATATTGCAATTGCAAAAACCAATAGGGTGTTTTAATAATAATAATAATAATAATAATAATAATTTCTATCCCCGCCCCTCTGCAACGCAATTGGGGTGGCTTACAATATAAAAACTCCATAATTACAGTACCCAAGCGCACCCACCCCTTAAAACAATATTAAATTATAAAGGATTAAAAACATACAGTCATTAAAATATATATTAAATTAGAATTTTTTTAAAAAAACAGAATAATTTTAAAAAATCCAATTGCAGCTCAGAGGGAAAGGACAGCCGAGTCTTGGGCCAGGATAGTTATTCAGGAAAGGCCTGCCGGAAAAGATCCGTCTTGACAGCTTTTTAAAAATTGTCTAAAGTGGTAATAAGACAGATCTCGTCCGGCAGGCCATTCCATAATCTGGGAGCGGCAGCAGAGAAGGCCCTCTGGGAGATCACCGACAGCCTTGTTTTACAACCCTTGGTGTTGTTAGAAAGAAAAATATAGGGGAACTTCAGTGTGCTTCCCTAGACCAATTCTGTTGGGAAGTTGTACACCAATTCTCTACATTAGAAAGCGGGGATGGGGGAAGCACCTCAGATGAAATAACCATTTTATTACTTGGTAATATGTGTGTTTTATTCTGTTCCCTATGACGGACTAAAATACCTTGCAGACTCTTAGCTGATGTATTGAACAAATAACAGGTACTAATATTCTGTGTAATTCATTCTCATCCCATCAGCACAGTGTGTCTCTGCCATGTTAATACATGGTTATTTGCTTATTTCCAGATTACTCTTCTTTCTGAGGCTTCTACTGCTTAACAGTTTAGACAATGAACAGAATTTACACAGATTCCAACGAAGTCTTTAAACACAAACACACACACACACACAAACACACACAAGGTCTGGTGCCCATATAAGCATTTTAAGTAATCTGTAACTTATAGAGAAGTCAAATGTTTCACATACCATGGGAGAGACTGGCTGAAGAAAAAGCAACAAAACGGCCAATCAAGACTCAAGTGGAAGCAACTGGCCATTTCAAGGTAAGGGGGGCACCAAGGGGGGTCAGAACTTGAGATCTGGGGGCTGCATGTAGTCTCTGGTCTGCACTTTGCCCATCCCTGCCCCAGAGCTGTACGCCTATGCTGTAAAACCATACAAACATGGCTGAAAACGAGAACAGAGTCACATGCAAAACACGACACAGGGAAATTCTATTCAAGCAATGTTGTCTTTTGTAGCAGCACACAAGAACATAACAGCCAAGGACAAGCTGACCAAAGAATCCTCCAGCCTAGCATCTGTCTCCACAGTGGCTGATCAGATGCTTTAAGGCAGTCGAACGTGATGGCCCTAGCACCCCCCTGCTTATGCTCCCCAGTGCCACGACTGACAGGCATTCCGTTTATGATACCAGAAGCAAAACATAGTCACCATGACTAGTAGCCACTGATAGCTTTATTGTTCTATCCTTTCCAGAGTCTTAGGAAGGCTACCAAAATCCCTGTAACTGGAAATGCCAGGGATTTAATCGAGAACTTCCTGTACATAAAACTCTGTTAATGAGCTCGGGTCCTATCCCTGAATTCTGATCAAGTCCGACCACATGACGTGAGCAGATCCCAATCTCAGGGGGCATGCCTAGGGCAGCCATGGCTTTGTTCAGACAATGAAGAAACAGTATGTTTAACTCTATATAGCTGCATAACTTTGCTTGAAGGTTCCATGTATCAAAGAGCTATTGTAACATGTGTGAATCCAGGTACTTTTGCTGGCGTAAAATAAACAACAGGACCCATCGTTTTACTGAGCATGAGCAACACTTCCCTCACTACTAAGTGTCACAGGCCACTTCATGCTGCCCTTTTCAGGGGCTGCTGGTCTCAACAAGAGAGGTTCCTGAATGAAGTTGGGTCAAGGAGCAGAAGAGCAGATACCAACTGCTTCCTCCTGGGGATGAGGTCTGTACTTTAAATCTCAATCAAAAAACCACCTACTGACAAAAATATTCACTTTATTTGTCCCAACACCAAGTCACCATGACAAACGGCAGCCTAATTCCCAACCTAGTTGAGACACCACTCTGAAAGGGAGGTGGAAGAATTTCCCCTCTTTTTATTTATTTAATTTATAGCCCACATTTTTTGCAGCGTGGTACTCATGGTGGCTTACAAGAAGACTAAAACAAGATAAAGTGAAAAACCTGATAATCAAAAAGTCAAAACACAATTAAATAAGTTATCATATTTAAAAGCCATTACAATTTTAAAAGTGTAAATCATTTTTAAAAAATTAACGATAAAGTTAAAAATAGACCACACATGCTCCATACAAAGACTCCCTGCAACTAATATCTAACACCCACTTTCAGAGGCATGATGCTTGCTGAACCAGCATAAATATATTGCCACACAAGCAGTATATCAATGCTTCTTTTAGAAGAACACTCAAGAGGAAATGGAAGAAAGGATCAATAGGGACCCATTAAAATCTGGAGAGGACATGATTTGTCAGCAGCCAGGTTAAAAGACAGCTAACTCATTACAGAAGCAGCCATGAAATACATCCTGATAAAACAGGCATGGGAATCGTGGCCCTCCAGATGCTACTGAACTGCAGCTCCTAGCATTCTTTCACACGTATTATACCCACTGATTTTTACAGTTCAATACGACATCACTACCACATAAAGGGCCACCCTGTCTGCACCTTTGCTGCAGCAGCTCAGTTGGAACTCCAGTTCACCTCTCCTACTATCAGAATGGTTCATTCCAGTCAGCCCAGAGACAATCCTGGAAATGAATGCTTCTTCGCCATTTTGTCTTGCAACCTACAACTTTTATGGGCTCTGATGCTGCTCAGAAGCAGGGCCTTTAAAACTTTCTGCATTCCAATGGCTGCTGTCCACATCAACCTTTCCGCCAAGGAATGCCATTTTATCTGGCATGGGAGTCCAGTATGCTGCAGGAGATTCTGGGAAATGCCTGAGAGTGCACAAGCCAGGCCTGTAGGGCCTCACGTTTGCCCTGTGTAAGCTGAAAGTGTACCCTGGCACTCAAGCCAACACCCCCAAAATTACTATCCAACTCTACAATTCTATGATTCTATGAACACCAAGGCACAGGGAGCTGGAGGCTGAGGGGGGCAAATGATATAAAGGATTCCAAGGTGCTTCAGCACAATTCCATTAAGTGTGTCAGTGAGGACTTTGAGTTGATTCAACCTAGCAACAGTCGTCCATACCATAGTTACGTTATGAGTGTCTGTGTGCCTTCAAGTTGCCTGTTGACTTACGGTGAACCCATTCATTTCACAGGGTTTTCTTAGGCAAGGAATACTCAAGGGTGTTTGGCCAGTTCCTTCCTATGAAATAGAGCCTACAGCACCTGGTATTCCTTGGCAGACCTTCTGGGCTTTGGGAAGTTTCTTCTTTTTGGATTGTCATTCCCAGAATCCCTCAGCCAGTTATGCTGGCTGGGGGAATTCTGGGGCTGACAGTCCAAAAAGGGCACCTTTACCCATGCTCTGGAAGTTCAGACAGGATCGAGTCCCTTTAGAGTATTTAGGCCCTGTGTGTGTGTGTATGTGCCTTCAGGTTGTCTGTTGACTTATGATGATATTCGTTTGCAGTCCCCCATACAAGTATTAACCAGTGCTGCCCCTGCTTAGCTTCTAAGATCAGACGGGATCTGATGCCTTTAGGGCAGGCCTGCACAACATGTGGCCCATGGGCCGCATGTGGCCTACCCAAGGATTTTCTGCACCCCGGGACGATAGGTGAAACTTGGTAAACATTTCAAGCTTTTTTACCCAATCTTCTGATGCCACAATCAGTGCTATAGTCTGATTGGTCAACAATTAATTAATTATTATTATTAATTTAATGAATTAATTATACCTTCCTTGAAAAGTGAGCTGCTAAAAATCTATCTGTGGCCTCAGAAGTTTGGCCTGTTTTAATTTCACCCCCTACCTACTTCCAAGTTGTGTAGGCCTGCTTTAGGATCTGGATCTGAAACATGGGTCACCTATCGCCACCACCTACGACTCCTCGAATGCTTTCATCAGTGCTATCTATGCACAATCCTAAATATACACTGGACTGACTATGTGACGAATGTTGCTGTCCTTGAGCAAGCAGGGATCACCAGCATTGAGGCCATGATATTGAGAACACAGCTGCACTGGGCAGGGCACGTTTCTAGGATGGAGGACCATCGCCTCCCAAAAACACTACTCTACAGTGAACTCGCCATGGGTCAGCGTAAGAGGGGCCTCCAAAAAAGCGATACAAAGACTCCCTGAAACAACATCTCAGGCTCGGCCAAATTGATCACCAACAGTGGTCCGCCCTGGCCTCACAGGGAGACGTACTATCCACAATGCTGCAGCCTTATTTTAGAACTCATGCCGAACAAGTCTTGAAGAGAAACGACAACGCAGAAAGAATTACAACCCAAAAACGTCACCCAAGGAGACCTTCTGCTGTGCTTTCTGCAACCGGACTTGTTTATCTCGGATTGGCCTTTTTAGTCACCAGCGCGCTTGCAGAAAGCATGGGATGAGTCCTTCCCGAATCTTCGTTTGTCGTTTCTCTTCAAGACTTGTTCGTCGTGAGTTCTCAAATAAGGCTGCAGCATTGTGGATAGTGCGTCTCCATGCCTCCCGATGTGAGGCCAGGGCGGACCACTGTTGGTGATCAATGACCCGTGACGAGTTCACCGTAGAGTAGTATTTTTGGGAGGCGATGGTCCTCCATCCTAGAAACGTGCCCTGCCCAGCGCAGCTGTGTTCTCAATATCATGGCCTCAATGCTGGTGATCCCTGCTTGCTCAAGGACAGCAACATTCGTCACATAGTCAGTCCAGTGTATATTTAGGATTGTGCGTAGACAGCGCTGATGAAAGCGCTCGAGGAGTCGTAGGTGGTGGCGATAGGTGACCCATGTTTCAGATCCATAAAGGAGGATAGACAGTACGATGGCTCTATACACACTGATTTTTGTGCTTTGCCTCAGGTGTTTATTGCTCCAGACTCTTTTGTGAAGTCTTCCAAATGCACTATATGCCTTTGCTAATCTGTGATCGATCTCTTTGTCAATCTTGGCATCTGAGGAGATGATGCTTCCCAGGTAGGTGAACTGCTGAACGGACTTGAGCACTGATTTGCCGACGGCAATGTGGGGATGGTGGTGTTCGTCCTGTGGTGCAGGCTGGTAAAGAACTTCTGTTTTCTTCAGGTTGACTTCTAGCCCAAACAGCTCTGCAGCTGTTGCAAAGCAGGATGTTAGGCGCTGCAGAGCTCCTTCTGTGTGGGCAACAAGGGCAGCATCATCGGCGAAGAGCAGCTCACGGACTAGATAGTTTAGAGTCTTAGTGTGAGCCCTCAGACGGCTTAAGTTAAACAAGCTACCATCAGTACGGTAGCGTATATAGATGCCGTCGTCTTCTTCAAGCTCTGCCATAGCCCTTTGGAGCATCATGCTAAAGAAGATTGTAAATAAAGTTGGAGCAAGAACACAACCTTGGCGGAAAGGTTGATGTGGACAGCAGCCATTGGAATGCAGAAAGTTTTAAAGGCCCTGCTTCTGAGCAGCATCAGAGCCCATAAAAGTTGTAGGTTGCAAGACAAAATGGCGAAGAAGCATTCATTTCCAGGATTGTCTCTGGGCTGACTGGAATGAACCATTCTGATAGTAGGAGAGGTGAACTGAAGTTCCAACTGAGCTGCTGCAGCAAAGGTGCAGACAGGGTGGCCCTTTATGTGGTAGTGATGTCGTATTGAACTGTAAAAATCAGTGGGTATGGGGCAACCTGTTTCTTGGAAAAGGGGAGATATACACATTTTAAACAGTTGAGAACAAATGCTTTGTTATGATACAGAGATCCCTGAACATTGGGTTTAGAAGCCAACTGTTGTTTCTGCTAGCTGTAGTGTGCTTTTAAAACGTTGTATGCTGCTTTGGACCCCATGCTGGGAGAAAGGTGGGATAAAATTAAATACATACATACGATTCCCATATTTCTTTCTTGTTATGCAGAGCCAAAATAAATTGTGTCCTTTTGGTATCCCAAACAGGGTTCCCTGGAAATCTATGGTTCCCCAAGAGGTTGCTAGGGGTTCCTGAAGGGATTGTGATTGTGGGGGGAAAGCTGCTGTAGGAAAACAAAATTTGAGAAAGCTGCATGCCAAAGACAGAAGAGGCCTCCTGATTTCTCAATTAAATGGAGTATGCAAAGGAATAAAAGGTTGCTGCTGTAGAACTGAGTTATCAACCAGTGTTCTTACTATACATCATGGAGTTGGATCAACTTTGGAAATCAGTTGCCAAGGTCTTTCACTTCAGACATCTTGCTTAGTGGTTTTATATAAACAGGGAAGCATATAAATGTGGAGCTTCTCAAATGTCTTCTCCTACAGGTGTATCATTTTAAACTTAATCACACTTGAGGAGCAATGTGCTATTTAGAGAAAGAATTTCACCTTTTAAATTGCTGAAACAACTTTTAAATTGTTGAAACACAGGAAGGGAAGTCCTTCCCAGAAAATATAACATTTAGATGCCAAGGGAAAATAGCTTTAAAAAGAAAAATTGAGGAGGAAATAAAAGAGTTTTTGTAAATTGTGTAATTTGCTATTACAAGCTGGATTGGTAGGTCTTTTCCAGAAAATGCCATGTGACTTTTTGTGATTACAAAATATTACAAAACTTTCATACCAGACACAAGAATATGTATGTTCATATCTGCTATTAATTTGTATGAACTAATAGGTCAATATCATTGCATACACACAATGTTCTTTCTCAGTGGTATTCAGTCTTGTCATATAAATGTAAAATAGAAAAGGGGGAAAAAAAGCAAAATATGTGGGATAACCTCCTAAAATGCAACACTTCTGAGAAAGTTTGAACAAGGAACAGACTGAAATATGAGTCACCAATCAGATGCTGCATCACAAAGAAGTCAAAGTCCATTTTAGGCTGCAAAGTATGAAATGACGCTTCACTTAGGCCAGAATGGGACAGTGTGTGGCCTTCCAGAGCTTGGAAAAGTTACCTTTTTAAGGCTCCCAGAATCCCCCAGCTAGCCAGCCCCAAATCTAGGCTGAGAAGGAAACGAGAGCCAAGTCTGAATGATAAACCAGAAGATGAGACATAGAGCTGGAAGCCGGAACCAGAAGTTAATTAGACAGGAGATACAAATGCGAGATGAGAGCCAGAGTAGTGTAGCGGTTGGGCATTGGACTAGGACTTCAGGCGACCAGGGTTCATATCCCCTCTCATCCATGGAAACCCACTGAGTTACCTTGGGCAAGTCATACTCTCTCATCTTAAAAGACACGACAATGGCAAAACCTTCTCTGAAGAAATCTTGCCAAGAAAACCTTAGGATAAGGTTATTGACAAGCTGGAACATGTCCAGAGTAGGGTGACCAAAATGGTGGGAGGTCTGGAAGCCATGCCCTATGAGGAGTGGTTTAGGAAGCTGGGTATGTGTAGCCTGGGGAAGAGAAGGGTGAGAGGTGATATGAGAAGCATGTTTAAATATTTGAAGGATGCCATACTGAGGATGAGCAAGCTTGTTTTCCGCTGCTCCAGAGACTAGGACATGGAGCAATAAGTTCAAGCTACAGAAAAGAGATTCCAGCTAAACATTAGAAGGAACTTCCTGACTGTAAGAGCTGTTCGGAAGTGGAATGCACTACCTTGGAGTGTGGTAGAGTCTCCTTCTTTGGAGATTTTAAAACAGAGTCTGGATGACCATCTGTCGAGGGTGCTTTGATTGTGCATTCCTGCATAGCAGGGGGTTGGACTAGATGGCCCTTGTGGTCTCTTCCAACTCTATGATTGTATGTCAGAGCCAACCTGAAGGCAACAGGAGCTGGTGTGGTGCAATAGTTTGAGTGTTGGACTAGGACTACAAGGAGACCAGGGTTCAAATCCCTGCTCAACCACAGAAACCCCCTTTGGGGCCTTGGGCTTGGCCTAAGAGGAACGCAAAGTCATACTATCATAGAATCAAAGAATCATAGAGCTGGAAGAGACCACAAGGTCTCTCAAACGTCCCCTGAAGAAATCTTACCAAGAAAACCCTACGATGGGGTTGCCATAAGTTCAAGTCAGCTGGAAGGCATACAAGAAGCAATCTTACACAGAACCTGGGCTTATTATTAATGGTTTGCCATTAGCAATGAGAAATGAATGTCTCCACCACTCAGCAACTAGTCAGGGACTCAGAGCCCCATTCTGTAGCACAATTCTCAGCAGTGGCCTTAAAATAAAAACTTAAACATCCTTTGAACATACTGAGTGGACTCATCAAGCCCAGAAGTCTCCTTGTTTGTTTTGCAAGGAGCTCTGCTATTTTCATAATTGTGCACGGATCAACACCCAGTAAACTAAGAAAATGACTCAGCCAATTGTCCGTCTGTGCTGTGTACATGAACTTGGGTCTTTCAGAAAGAGCTCTGATCTATCTCTTTTTAGCTTTTCCCTGCCTTGAGGTTGCGTCACAAAGCCAGATAATTCTGCAATGTGAATGCTCATTAGCTTCCTATTCCCATCACTGATATCCTCCACCTTCAGCATAAATGTTTGTCCCCATTACATAAATGTCCCCATTACTCCCAAACGAAGTAATGACAAACAATAAAAATTAGAAAAGAAAATAGTCAAACAAAGCACACAGACTAAGTAAACACATTAATACTGCCATTTCAAATTGGGTTTCAAATTGGCCTGATTTTGGAACTGGAACTGCCTTACTTACTCTATGGGACGACCTTTGCTGGGAGAAAAGCAAGGGAAGTCCGACTCTGAGGCAATGACTTTCAGTGCTATTGACTGTGGGATTTCTTCTGGATAGACTGTCTGAGTTGGGTGCTGGGGGCACTACTCCAGAAATTGAACTCTGGGGAATTACTGTTTTATTCCTTGGGTAACTGTGCTCTGACATCTCATTATGCTCCCCCTTCTGCTGTTTAATAGAGCTTGTCTATACAAGGGGGGGGGGAAACGGGTTGCTCCACAGTAATGGCAAATCACAGCAGCTGCAATTTGCCTTAATGGTGTTTTGGACCCCAAAAGCTTTGCATACCCACTGGTCAAGATGGTGGCCGAGAGTGATTTACTCGCATTTTTACTTTGCCACTGCTGAACTTTTTTAAAAAAATACTATTTTCCATTGTGCACTTTAGCCATATTTTGTCTGTTGAAAGAAAAGAGGGAAAAAGAACACTCCATTTTCTCACCTCAGCACTCGTTCGCTAAGGTGAAACACCAACATGGTGGTGCTGGGCGCTTGAGCTGTTAACAAGCCCCACCCCCTCACCTGGCCAATCAGCTTTGTGCTTCCCCTCCTATGGGAAAGCGATTCATATCAAATTGCTTGTCCCAATGAAGGGGAATGCGTATTCCCTGTGCAGTGTTTAAAAAACTTCAGGGGAAACCATGAAGTCTCCAAGCGCACAGTATATTGCAGTTTTTGCACCCCTCCTTCTGAATACGACAAATCACTGTGAGTTGCCATTAAGTCAACACATGTTCTCCTCAAATTCTACAAGGATTAGACAACCCCACACTGTTTAGACAACCCCACACTGATGTGACCTATTAAGTCCTGTATGGTCCAGGTCCAGGTTATCTGAAGGTCTAGATTCTCCTATATGAGCCTGATCAAACTTTGAGATTTTCAAGGTAGTCCCATGTCTCTCTCCATCCTACCACCTGCTCAGGCACATTTGGTGGAAATATGGGAGTTTAAATCATCACATCAGAACAAAGAAAAGTACAGCACCCCCCGCCCCATAAAAAGACTCTTCCACCACATGAGTTTAAGAGCCTAAGGTTCCATCCAGCTGGAGAGGCTGGGCACAAACCTGGCACTTTCTGTATTCAAAGGAGACAGTCTATTCCTGAGCTATGACCCCCTCCCTGAATAGTGTTTACTCCAACTCGCTGCAGCTCATCTCATGCAGAGGTCCAATCCTCAGAGATGCTATTAAACTAGAGATGATGGGAACTGAATCTGCAACCTTCCACACACAAAGCTTTGCTCTCTGCGTGTTTTCTTTCACTGGTTTATCAGATCTGTACCAGTCAGCACCTCCCTACTCCAATTGTGTCCAATCCAACATTCCAGGAGTTCATAACAATCCAGATTCGGCCCATGTGCTGCACAGAAGAATTACATTCCTATGCACACACAGAGCATCTGGCCTCCGTATCCATAGGGCTAAAAATTCAATGCCATAAAATCCTAAACTGTCAGATTAGAAAATCCAAACTGGACTGAGGCTGCATTTGCACTGCAGAAATAATCCAGTTTGACACTGCCTTAACTGCCATGGCTCAATGCTATGGAATTCTGGGATCTGTAGTTTTGTGAGATACTTAGCCTTCTCTGTCAGAGCACTCTGGTGCCACAACAAACTACAAATCCCAGGATTCCACAGCATTGAGCCATGACAGTTAAAGCAGTGTCAAACTGGATTATTTCTGCAGTGCAGATGCAGCCTACATTAGGCAAAAATGATGAAATTATGTAAATTCACTTGGATCACCTACCAAGCAAGCTTGCGAATCAGTAATAACACAACTTTATCAAGACTAGCACGCTTCTTGTTTAAAATTAAAAGGAGAACACTAAGGTGAAACTAAATTTAAGATTACTGAACCTAAGAAAAAATAATGATGCAATAGAGGCAATGTCTTGAATTAGACAACCCCGTATTTAATAAATTGAGAAATCCTGTCCATATTCCAAAGTGCTATTGAGTAATGTCTCCAGTAGCCCCTAATCCACTTTTCAGTGTATATTATCTAAAAGAGGGCTGAAGAGCTTGTGAGATCTCCCTGATTATAGATTTAAGTATTTATTCACCAAAGTGCAAGCTATAAATTGGAAAAGATTCTGTTGAACAGTGGTACAAAAATGGCTGACAAATACCCAGCTAACACTGAACCTAGCAAGAGCAGAAGACCACAAACATTGATTCATGGGCCAAATCTGGCCCACAGACAATTCCAATCTGACCTGAGAAGGACCTGATGTATGCCACTCCCCAAAGTTCCACTTCCTGAAAGTGAGAGACATAAACCCATGTGTCACTGCACTTTCCAGTGGGCAAGGCAGGTTATCTCTGATGGAGATAACAGTGGAATCAGCCCTACCCAGTCCCTAGTACCTGGCCCTCAGAATCAAACAGTTCCCCCAACCCATAGATGCTTTATATCTGGAGTAGGTGGAGTGCACACTGCAAGCCACATGCAGACCACAGGGCTGTTTTTGTGGCCCGCATGGGCCCAAAAAAAAAAAAAAAAAAAAAAAAAAAAAAAAAAAAAAAAGAGAGAGAGAGAGAGAGAGAGAGAGAGAGAGCACAGTAGTATAGTCATCCAAGGTCTCCTGAGGGACCAGTATGACTCCTAATCCCCAACAGTTGCCCTCCCCTGCTCTACAGAGTGAAAAGCTGTTGCCATTTGGCTACAAGTTCCATGTTCTCTGCCTCTTCAGAAAAGTGAGACAAGTGGGATTTATAAGTTCAGATTTCAGGGCAAATGTGTTATACTGATGCTAGATGCTCATTCACCTATGAACTTTATATAATTTACTGAGCTCATAACATAGAGGGAAAATATTCAAGTTTTCAAAGCTCATCAACAAGCACTACTCGGAGAAAGCTGACTGCCAAACAACTGTTTCTAGAGGGCTGCGGAAGCTTTATCTTCTTCACCCAAAGGCCGTTTCTCTTGCATACCTCCCTGGCTGAAGATCCATCACTCACCTTTGGACAGAGGATCTCTGTCTGCTGGATCATGATAAGGGCAGATGCAATCAGTGCACCTTGACGCACGTAGTTCACCGGATCATTTGTCATCGGTTCCAGTAGATTAATTGCTTCCTATTAGGGAGAGAAAAGAAAGTACACAGTTTATTAACCTTACTACTCTTCAAATACCAGGCTTTCGTCAGAATTACCAGATTATGATTATTCAAGGTGGCCATGGCATGGGAGCTTTGCTTATCATTTCTGATCTGTTTTGCCCATCACATTGATAACAGAAAAAAAGAGGATGAAGACAGTGGGTGTTTTTTTTTTTAAAAGAACCATTTGCTCAGTTTATGCCCAAAAGTTCAAGAATAAATTAGATCACTTTGCTTAAGGGAATCTGCATTCCTTGGAAATGTACATGTGTGAAGTATTAAATAAGAAACTGTTCAATGTTATAAATGATGCCGATTTTAGGCTTTTGTTTTTATTTGTTTGGTACCACTAGTCTCAGGGCTACAACACAGAATATTCGATCCCACCTTTCACCACTGTCACCATCCTGAAAGAGCAGACTCTGAACTAAAGCTCCAAAATCTTAGCAAGGAGGGTCAGGATGGTGTATAGAAAATGCAGTCAACATCTCAAATGCATGTAAGTCCCAGGCTATACAATAATTTTCAGGTCAAAACATGTCTGATTTATTACTTCCTTACTTCTGGAGGTATCAAAATTGTTAAGAGCTTTTCCATGTGACCCAAAGCTATATTTTGGTATTTAGATATCAAGGTGTCCAGATTACTAGAAAAATCTGCCATTCGCACATTTCTTCCTCTAAGAAGGACTTAAAGCGTGTTCCCAAATGCAGGATACTTCCAAATTACACAGAAATCTGGAAGGATTGAAAAGGTAACTTCTAGACATCAAAAAGAAAGAATGTTGGCTCCTGGGGCCATTATAGAAACACAGAATCATAGAATTGGAAGAGACTACGAGGGCTATCCAGTCCAACCCGATTCTGCTCTGCAGGAATACACAATCAAAGCACTCCCAACAGCCTCTGTATAAAAATCTCCAAAGAAGGAGACTCCACCACACTCCCAGGCAATGTATTCCGCTGTCGAACTCATAACTGAATTAGAGTTGAGGGATTTCCCACAGCAGGAATGTGGCTTTTATACTGGCAAATCAGCCCAAACTTAATGCAGCCTTTAATCTTCATGAGTGGACTAGATGACCCACTCAACGAAGCCAAGTCCGCACTTTTAATTAAAAGCAAATGGATGCCAAGTACAACTCTGGGCTTTTTAAAAATGCCTTTTTTCACTGCACAAGCTTTCCAAAACCTTCATCCTAATTATGTAAAGTCGCCTTTTATAAGGCTGAGTTGTATTTTTTGTGCATTTATTGGTCCAGGCCTAATCTGTAACCGCTGCGTGAGCTCACAGCTATTTATAGAGGATACACGATGGAAGTGCCTCTTTGGTCTAACTAAAAGCTTAACTTCATTTCCAATCTCCTAAATTCTAACATATTAACTTAGCCTTTAAAATATGTTGCTGTTGATACAAGCCCCAGAAGACACAATGATATAAACAGATGCTTGAGATCCCGTATTTTAGAAATAAACAATAAAAGTACAGAACTGTAGCCAGGCAGGTTCTATTATCCTGCCTATACAAATTACAGAGAAATAAAACAGACTCAGAGAGTATGTTAGCAACGGGTTGCCCATTTTTGTCCAGTGCAGGCAAACGTTGGCAATAAGCACAGAAATGAAATGTACTGCTCATCCTACATCACAGGTTCTCAAGTCCACATCACTCTCACGAGAGATGCTGGACCCTCTCAAAGAGAGGAAAAGAGACTGAGCTACCGTGAGTTCAACATGTTTCATAGGACACCTGGGCCAAGGAGGCTGATCAATGAGGAAGATGAAAGCTTATTTGGATGCCATATTAGGGAGAAAAGTGGGATATAGATCAAATAAATAAATGAAATGAAATTCTGGATTGCTAGGATCCTTTTCAGAAGGTAATCTACATATATGAAGGAAGGAGCAGAGAAAGAGAGAAAAGAGTCAGAATGTAGTGGAATTTCAGAGATAATGAAGAAGGGCGGGGGTGCAGTGTGGAGCAGAGATTGTGAGCTCTATGCGGTGGGTATTCCAATGCACAAGATAGTCTGGTGAGAGGAGGGGAAAGTTTATACAGAGGCAGGAAATGGCAGACTTCAATCATGTAGCAGGGGGGAGCAAGACAAAGAGGTGGTTTGCAGGAGGTCTGTGTTTTCCCACTGAGAAGCACTGGCCCATGAAAACTCCCAGTCTGAATCCACCTGAGATTAATGGCCCTGACACGCCAAGAGTGCTACTGTTTAAGTCCCTCTATACAACTAAACAGTCTGTGCAGTAACCTTCAATACTGTTTACTGGTCAAGGACATGGGAGAAAAGAAAGGTCCACATGGGCTCACAGCATGCTTTTATTTTAATCTGGAGACCTAACTGAATGTAAGAGCTATAAACCGGGTGGTATCATGGCTTGCTGGAAGTCTCGCCTGGGTAGAACTAGTTTCTCAGCTGCCATCCTGTTACAAATATTAGCTTCTGGTTTTGGATTTTCTGAAAGTTAGGGTCTATACCAAAGTGCACACGCCAAGAGTGCTACTGTTTAAGTCCCTCTATACAACTAAACAGTCTGTGCAGTAACCTTTAATACTGTTTACTGGTCAAGGACATGGGAGAAAAGAAAGGTCCACATGGGCTCACAGCATGCTTTTATTTTAATCTGGAGACCCAACTGAATATAAGAGCTATAAACCGGGTGGTATCATGGCTTGCTGGAAGTCTCGCCTGGGTAGAACTAGTTTCTCAGCTGCCATCCTGTTACAAATATTAGCTTCTGGTTTTGGATTTTCTGAAAGTTAGGGTCTATACCAAAGTGCACACGCCAAGAGTGCTACTGTTTAAGTCCCTCTATACAACTAAACAGTCTGTGCAGTAACCTTTAATACTGTTTACTGGTCAAGGACATGGGAGAAAAGAAAGGTCCACATGGGCAAACAGCATGCTTTTATTTTAATCTGGAGACCCAACTGAATGTAAGAGCTATAAACCGGGTGGTATCATGGCTTGCTGGAAGTCTCGCCTGGGTAGAACTAGTTTCTCAGCTGCCATCCTGTTACAAATATTAGCTTCTGGTTTTGGATTTTCTGAAAGTTAGGGTCTATACCAAAGTGCAAATACCTGACAAATTTTGTTTTAAAAATCCCTGGAAGACCCAATAAACTAAAGAATAGATCCTTTGAAGAGAACATCAGTGACAGCTAATAATTTAATAACAAATTATTGCAAATTGGTTAAGCCACCTTTCATCTCAGGGTGGCTAAGAAAATAGAAGTAAAGATGTAAGAAAAATGAGAGGGGAATTTTCCCCCAAGGCTTCACATTTCTAGTATTGGCTTGTTTGAAAGATTACAACCCTATACACACTTTCCTGGGAGTAAGTCCCATCAAACACAAGGGTCTTCTTTTCTAAGCAGACATGCATAACATGATTGAGAAACCTGGGGCCCTCTGCGTGGTTTTGAACTAAGAATTTCATCAGGATGGCAACATGATCTTATCCACATGCTCAGTATTCTCAGTATAACTTTTCTATAGAGCTGCAAAGTTTAAGTCAATTAATTGGTTAGCTTAACTAATAAAAAACTCTTTCATCAACTAAAAACTATTTCCAATTAATGGGAAAGCAGCTTTTTTTAAATGCATGTTTAAAGTAAGTACATCTAAAACCATAGAATCATAGAATCATAGAACTGCAGAGTTGGAAGAGACCACGAGGGCCATCCAGTCCAACCCCCTGCCACGCAGGAAATCACAATCAAAGCATCCCCGACAGATGGCCATCCAGCCTCTGTTTAAAGACCTCCAAGGAAGGAGACCCCACCACGCTCCGAGGGAGTGTGTTCCACTGCCGAACAGCTTGCATCTTAAGATGCAGATTGCATCTTAAGTGGCATTTCCCACTTCCTCTCATATAGGAAACAATGCTTCTTCTCAGATCATATGCAATAATGAACATGCCTGCACATCTGAAAACAAAAATTACACCTTTTTCTTCAAAATATTTTTATCTATACGTATTTTTTTAAGAGAAAGCACCAATCTACTAGAGTTGATTTAAATGAGATGACAACTCTATTTTACTATTTTGCAGTCATAATTTTCACTGGAAAAATATTTCCAGGGAGAGAATCCTTATGATAGGTCAAAAGCCCAGGACCGATGTTCAATATGTAACACAGAGGTGGGTCGTGATGGTAGGAACTAATTTTTCCCAGCACACTGAGCCACATGGCATTTCCAACTGAAAACCATCGAGGGTGGGGGAGTCTACTGGACGTTTGTACTTTTGGTGTATTTTTGGTCATGTTTTTGCTATCTCGTGGTATTCAGAGGGACCTGAGGTGTTAACCTTTGGAAGCATCTTAGCAGAGGTTGGAGGAGTTTCCAGGAGTTTTTACACTGAAAATTTTTTAAACTGGGGAGATCTGGAGACTTTGAGGGAGGTCAGGAGCACAAAACAAGGGGCTCAGGATCACATGCAGCTCATAGGCTGCACTCTCCTAACCCCTCCTGTAGCTCCTGGTGTGGTGCATTTACTAGATAGGTGCTCTTTCTGAAGCTCCTTCCAGCCGTAAGCTTTCCTGCTCTAGAACCTTAATGGAAGAGGAAGTGTAAAAAGCCAGGGAATGGTTTGACCATACCTTGTTTCCTGTCCCAGCACAGCAGATGCCCAGAGCCATGGCTGCCCCATAACGGACATGAGGGTTGTAACTTTCTGACAACAAGGAAACCACACTTGGACATTGTTCAGGGGTCCTGAAAAGGAAAACAAACAGAACCATTAAATTTTACTAAATGCCCCATAGTTTGTAGAGAACAACCAGACCTTTCGATCTGAAAACTACCAAAGTCCTGCAATCAAACTGGAGGGAACCAGCAATGTATTTTGACTAAAGAGAATTTGGATTTTGCTGCTGCCTCCCCAGGCAACTCTTAATAGTAACATAAATAAGAAGGTGAAAAGAACTGAAGGTTGGAGTTAAGACAAGCAGCATCAAGGCTCTTCCTCAAGCCAGCAGTGGGTTTGAGGACTATAAACTGGATGGGTTTGAGGACTATAAACTGGATCACAGTTTGAGGACTATAAAAACTGACTCATATGAAGCTACTTGTCACTTTGTTCTCAAAGAACAGCTCAAAAGCTGGCAAAACATAAGCTGCTGTGAAGATGGGAAAAGACAAGACTTTGAATAAATGAAGCAAAATATTCACTGTGAAGGAGATTTTAAGGCTGGTACAACAACACCTTTGCATTTTCGTTGCTTCAGCAATTATTCAACAAGAAGGTTCTTATAAAAAGATCAATACCATTTGTATTTATACAGTATTTAATTTTTTTTGTACAGAATGGGTCACAGTATGCATTAGAATCAATATCTATTTTCATTAATCAAACAACTGGGTGGGGGGGAACCCCTTCATTTTCTGAGCAATCCTTTAAAACCAATTGCCTTAAAAGCAGGATTTCAAAATAAGTTTTATATGGTGGGATTATTCTCACACTGTTAATGTTAGCAAGATCTTCAGGTAGGTCACCAAAGATTTTTTTTTAAGTTGTTAAAGTCTTAATTATCTCAGTAAAAATATCCTACAATAATAAATGGGTAGTTTTAAAGTAAAAGCGCTTAAAGGGGGGAACAGTCTATAAAGACTGGCATTTGAAAAACCAGTAAGAGGAGAAGAAGGCTGCCGACTGAGTGATGAAGGGACTTCAGAATAAAAAAATAATTATGTAAGCTAAGTTGGCAAACATTAGCTGCACCCCACCCTCAGATCTCTAGTATATCAGCCAGCCCAGCGTTTGGTAAGTCTTCAGTACTCTAAAAATTTCCAGAGGTAAAGCTCTGTTAGATTGTTGCAGCAAAAAAAACAACAGAGTCTGAAGGAACCTAAAAGACTAATAAAAATTTATTATGGCATTAATTTTCATGGACATTGTCCACTTCGTCCAATGCAAAGAATACATACTTCACAGCCAAATCAGATTTTACTTCACAGACAGTGGCCTTGTCCCTCACACTTTAGCTCTGCTTCAGGACAAACATTGGAGGTCCAACCTTGATAAGGAGCCCAACATGGGGAGCTGTGAGAGCTTCTACTTATCCCCACCTCTGTCACCAAATGTGAGAACCTCCCCTGTCCTGAAGGAGGGGTTTTCTTCTCACAACACCATCTCAGTGGCCTCAAATGTGGGGATTTCCTAGATGCCTTCCTAGTTCCTGTGTGAGATGTTATTCATCAGCTCCCACCACTGGACTCCACCATCCTTGAATAATAATAATAATGATAATAATAATAATAATAAATTTATTTATATCCCACCCCTCTACGAAACGCAATCGGGGCGGCTTACAACAATTAAAATATACATCCAAACCCTCAATCCCCCCTCCTTAATATATAGCTGTCACCATTACAGGCACTGTGTGTCTGAATTCAAGCATTTGCAAAACCCTTATGCAAGATTTTCAGAGGCACAAAAAAATTATTACACGGAAGTTCATCATGAAGATCACTTATTTAAAACATCTAAAACTTGATTGACCCAAACTAATTCTTAACTTGCATCTCTCACTCATATTCCTAACTGTGGCACTCATATTTCTCACTCATATCTAACTAACCAACTAACTCCTAACGAACTGATCTGAATCTAACTAATCTCTGTCATTGACCCTGACTCCCTCTAGGTGCATCTCTAACTCACATTCTTAACTGTCCAGCTGTCATACACACTAGCCTTTTAAAAACCTATTCAAACACACAGCCAGTAACCAGTCACTTCCAATAGTCCATACTCTCACCCCATCCCAATACATTACATTTACCTTATTATATTTACTATATTATGATGATGATGATCTGAAACATGGGTCACCTATCGCCACCACCTATGACTCCTCGAGTGCTTTCATCAGCACTGTCTATGCACAATCCTAAATATACACTGGACTGACTATATGACGAATGTTGCTGCCCTTGAACAAGCAGGGATCACCAGTATTGAGGCCATGATATTGAGAACGCAGCTGTGCTGGGCAGGGCACGTTTCTAGGATGGAGGACCATCGCCTCCCAAAAATATTACTCTACGGTGAACTCGCCACAGGTCAGCGTAAGAGGGGCGCTCCAAAAAAGCGATACAAAGACTCCCTGAAACAACATCTCAGGCTCGGCCAAATTGATCACCAACAGTGGTCCGCCCTGGCCTCACATCGGGAGGCATGGAGACGCACTATCCACAATGCTGCAGCCTTATTTGAGAACTCACGCCGAACAAGTCTTGAAGAGAAACGACAACGCAGAAAGAATCACAACCCAGAAACATCACCCAAGGAGACCTTTTGCTGTGCTTTTTGCAACCGGACTTGTTTATCTCGGATTGGCCTTTTTAGTCATCAGCGCGCTTGCAGAAAGCGCGGGATGAGTCCTTCCTGAATCTTCATTTGCGAAGAAAAGCCAGAGATGATGATGATGATGATGATGATTTATACCCCGCCCCTCTGTTAAAAACAATCGGGGTGGCTTACAAAAATTAAAATACAATAACAAGATTAAAATCCCTAAACACCACCCACCCCATCCTCCCCCATAAAAAAATTTAAAGCAATATAAATTAAAAACAACTAATCTAAAATCACATTTAAAAAAATTACATACACAGTCATACCTTAATTTCTCTAATAAACACAATATTTTTACGTAAGCCTAGAAAATCACAGGCCCCCTCCCTCATCCCCTCCACCACCACACGCAATTATTGAATGACTTAGATGCCACACAGCTAGTTTTCTGCATTAGTTCTTATTGCAGTTCAGCCCAAGTGGCCAAGAATCTCTTAAGAACAACCCCTCCACACACTGGTCTTGCTATACAGTCAAAATAATACGAATGGGATGTGAGTGTATGGCGATCCGTTCATAAGGACATTTGCATAAATACGTGTCATTCAGAAGGGGGGCAGCCAAATCCACCGCAAACTCCATGTATAGGGCTTCATCCGGATTTTTTCAAAAGCTCCATACAACATGCAAATGTGTGATCATTTGAACACTCACATTTGCACAGATAATGAACAGGCAGCATAATCTGATTGGCTAGATGAGCTTGGGGGCGGGGCTAGCAAACAGGGAAAGTGCCTGTGGCCGCCCTGTTCAATTTTTGGCTAAGCAAGGGTCCAGTAAGTCGGTAACATGGCAATCTTATATCCTTTCCCCCCTTCTTTCTTTTTTGTAAATACGAACTATTGCTTGTGGGCACCATGGGAAACTTTTTTTTTATATAATTGGCAGCAGCAGATTTAAAATTGCAAGTAAATCACTCGCAGCCACCATCTTGGTTAGAGGGTCATGCAGAGTTTAGGGGAGCTCTTTTCACCATGAAGACAGGTCGTATCGTTGTAAATGCCTGCTTTGTTGGACATGTTCGTATTTTTTCCTCCTTGTATAGACATGACCACTGCATCACCTCAGTTGCCCACAATCCTTTTTCATCCTGCCATACTCCTTTTATGTTACATTTAACTGAATGCTTACTATAAAAACTGAAAAAGGAGAGGGAAAGAAAAAAAAAAGAAAAGGGAGGTGTGAAAGAAAAGGGTGGAAAATAAAATTATTATGAATTAGTCATGGGCCAGGTATATACCTTAATATATGCTGACCATATGTGCAAAGAAATGTCTGTTTGAAGTCTGCATCTATAAATTCACATTCATACATTGATAAAGCCATAAGAACTCTGACCAACGAGTAACGGATGGTGAGTGTTCATCTCTCCAATTTTGAAGAATAAGTCACAAAGTTGATTTCCAAAGAAAATGACTAATTAAGCAATATGGTGATGGTGACTTCATAAACTTCATCACCACACTGAAAATTAGTAATGCAAAACAGTTGCATCTGGTATTGCTTCACACAGATAATATGCAAAATGGTTGTGTCAGGTATAGTTTTGCATATAGTTCTTATGGAGCTTCCTAAAATGAACTCCACTGTCTCTCTTCTGCGCTTAAGTTTTACACAACTCAAGAAAAGGATCTTATATGTTTGTTGGTGCTATTGTTGACTGCAAGTGAGAGAATTAAATCTGAAACATTTTTGTATAAGCTACCTTTTTGCTTCTGTTTCAAGAAGGACCTTCTTCATGCATTTAATAATGTCAGCTGTTATTTGCCACCAAGTTGACCTTGATACGATGATCCTATGAATGAGAGACATCCAACAGACCTGTTCTTCAACTGCCCTGCTCAGGTTTTACAAACTCAAAAGCTGTAGTTCCTTGATTAAGATTGAAGCCTTCCATTTTTCTTAGTGCCTTCAACGTTACCAATTATTATCATCTTTCCTCTTGTGTTATATTGTCTCATGATATGAAGAATGACAGCCTCAGTTTGATCATTGTGGCTTCTAGGGAGAGTTTGGGCTTAATTAGCTCAAACCATATATTTGGAGTTTTTGGCAGCACGTGGAATCTGCAGAGCTCTCCTCCAGCACCACATTTTAAATGAGTTGATTCTCTTCCTCTCAGTTTTCTTCACTATCCAGCTTTCAAAACCATACACAGAAATCAGATGCACTCTGCCATGGAAGAAATTGCTGTTGAGTTTGCTAACGAGGTTTGCTGTGTATATACTGGGGTTTTGTTGTTTTTTTTTGGGGGGGGGGTTGGTCAATCTTGGCATCTGAGGAGATGATGCTTCCCAGGTAGGCGAACTGCTGAACGGACTTGAGCAGAGATTTGCCGACGGCAATGTGGGGATGGTGGTGTTCGTCCTGTGGTGCAGGCTGGTAAAGAACTTCTGTTTTCTTCAGGTTGACTTCTAGCCCAAACAGCTCTGCAGCTGTTGTGAAGCAGGATGTTAGGCACTGCAGAGCTGCTTCTGTGTGGGCGACAAGGTCAGCATAATCAGCAAAGAGCAACTCACGGACTAGACAGTTTAGAGTCTTAGTGTGAGCCCTCAGACGGCTTAAGTTAAACAAGCTACCATCAGTATATAGATGCCAAGATTGACACAGAGATCGATCACAGATTAGCAAAGGCATATAGCACATTTGGAAGACTTCACAAAAGAGTCTGGAGTAATAAACACCTGAGGCGAAGCACAAAAATCAGTGTGTATAGAGCCATTGTACTGTCTATTCTCCTTTATGGATCTGAAACATGGGTCACCTATCGCCACCACCTATGACTCCTCGAACGCCTTCATCAGTGCTGTCTACGCACAATCCTAAATATACACTGGACTGACTATGTGAACATCCAGTGTATGCCAAATCCTCTCCGATTCCCTTTCTGGTCTAAGACAGAAAGAGGGTAGTACAACCTCCTGAGATCTGTGAAAAATGGAGTTGACCTTCGGTTTGATGTCAGAACGCAGTCTGAGAATCACCAAATCCAGTCTGAAGGTGCACAGATCCCTTCTGACTGATAAAGCCGCCAATTCAGACACTCTCCGGGCTGAAGTGATGGCCACTAGGAAAAGGACCTTCCATGTCAAGAACTTCAATTGTATTTCTTGTATCGGCTCGAAAGGGCGTGTTGTTAGGGCCTTCACTGCTGTGTGGAGATCCCAGGAGGGAAATCTGTGTACTGTTGGTGGTACCAAGTTAGAGAGGCCCTTGATGAAGCAGAGGAGGTGGGGATGTGAGGATACTGTGGCCGCCTTCTCAGGAGGTAAGAATGACGTTATCGCCGCCACCTGTCTCTTTATCGTGTTAGGGTGGAGACCGGAGTCAACCCCATCCTGAAGGAAGTCCAATAACAGTGGAACTGAGATGTCCCTGAAGTCACGGTCCTTACATCTGCACCATCGACAAAAAACTCGAAAGGTGTACTCATAGATCCACTCAGTAGATTCCCCTCTTGAAGCCAATATTGTCCCGACCACTGGGTGTGAATATCCTCTCACCGTCAACATTTGTCGCTCAATCTCAATGCACGGAGCTGTAGCCAGGCCGGGTCCAGGTGATGAACCTGACCCTGGGCCAACAGGTCAGCCCGAGGTGGAAGGGGCATCGAATCCACCTGCATTTTGAGAATGTCCGGGAACCAGGCTCTTTGAGGCCATTCCAGGGAGACTAGAATGACCTCCGATTTCTCCGTTCGTATCCTGTTGATCACTCTGGGTATCAATTGGATTGGAGGGAAAGCGTAGAACAACGTCTGTGGCCAAGGGCAGGTCAGAGCGTCCATGTCCTCTGCTCCTTCTGTTATGTATCTGGAGAAGAAGCGGGGAAGTTTTGTGTTCACTGGTGACGCGAACAGATCTCTCTCCGGGCGGCCCAGAGTCTGGACGATGTTCTCGGACACCTCCTGATGTAGACTCCATTCTCCCTGGTTGATGTCTGATCGGCTGAGCCAATCCGCTTCAGGTTGAGCGTTACCTGAAGGTGCTCCGCTGCTATCGACACAAGGTTCTCCTCTGCCCACAAGAACAGCTGTGATGCTTCCTCCATGAGTGTCCATGACCTGGACCCTCCCTGGTGATTTATGTGCACTTTTTTCATGATGTTGTCTGTACGAATCAGCACCGACCTGTCTTTGACTAGTTGCGAGAAGGCGCTCAGGGCCAATCTGACTGCCTTTAACTCCAGCCAGTTGATGCTGTGGACCGTCTCTTCCACTGTCCATCTGCCCTGGGCCAGATGGGATCCAGTGCGCTCCCCATCCCCGCAGGCTGGCATCTGTGGTGATTTGGACCCTGTCCTGATGCCACAGCTGACAGCCCCTGTGGATCGCTGGTGAAAGCCACCACTGTAGTGATGTCGAGACCTCCCGAGGAACTCTCACTACCTGGTATCTTTTGCCGGCTATCTCCTCCTGAAAGGGAAGTAGAAGCCATTGGAGTGCCCTGGCGTGGAACCTCGCCCATGGAAGACAGTCTATTGCCGCTATTATCAGGCCCTGAAGATGCACCAGGTGCATTATGTCCAACCTGGTTGTGCCCAGTGCTTTCTGTGTCGCTTTCTGAATTGCCTTGATCTGTTCTGTGGGCAGTCGGACCAGGCCCCCCACCGAATCCACTAATGCCCCTAGATGCTGGATCTGTTGACTTGGGGTCAAGGAGCTTTTTTCGAAGCTGACCTGGAATCCATGCTCCTAAAGGGATTCTGTGACAACCTCAACCTCCGTCTCCGCTCTCTGTCTGGACTGGGAACAAACCAGGAGGTCGTCCAAGTAGGGATAGACATGTATTCCTGAGCGTCGCCAGGAAGCCACCAACGTGACCAGGATCTTTGTGAAGACCCTGGGTGCCGAGGATAGCCCAAAGGGGAGGGCCTTGTACTGGAAGTGCCTGTTGTAACAGAAGCGTAGAAATTGTCGATGGTCCTGATATATTGGAATGTGAAGATAGGCATCCTACAAGTCCAGAGAGGACAGATAATCCCCTGGACTTATGGCTTCCAGGTTTCCATCCTGAACTTCCTCTTCCAGATGAACTTGTTCACCCCTTTTAAATTCAGGACCACCCTCCACGTACCGTTCTTCTTTGGTATTAAGAACAAGAGGGAGTAGCAGCACCTGCCCTGTTGTGACTTCCGAACTTCCTCTATGGCTCCCATCTGTAGGTGGCGCTGAATGGCTTCTGTTATCAGGCGCTGCTTTTCTCTGTCCCTGTGACAAGGGGTCAGCAGGAACCACTGTGGGGGAAGTCGAGAAAACTCTATCTGGTAACCCTGACGAATAGACTCCAGGGCCCATTTGTCCAAGGTAGAGTTTTCCCAAGCCCCCCTGCAACCTTCCTCCCACAGGAAGAAAATTGTCATTGTTGGGGCTTGGAGTTTGACTTGGTGGACTGGGACTGTGTTGATTTCCCAGTCCCTCCTTTCTGGTTCCTACGGTGGTATCTGCTCTCTCCCCAGTGTGCTCTTGTAGGTCTGAAGTCCCTGGAACCAGAATGGTTTGAGGATGACTCTGCTCCCTGTTGGGTGCCAGTGGCACGAAAAGGCTGGTAGTGTCTGGAGAACCTTCTCTCCTCCCTCTTGCGTGAAGAGGCTAGAGTCTTCTTCTTTTTGTCCTTATCCTCTACCACAACCGGCTCTAGAGATTCCCCAAATAGTTTCTCCCCAAGGAACGGCGAGGAGACCAAGTTCTGTTTTGAATTGAAGTCCATGTTCCAAGACTTCAGCCACACTTGTCTTCTCGCAGCCACCATTGCCGCCTGGGCTCTGGTGCAAAACCATAAAATCGTCTGGAGAAAAATGGCAGGCCGAGGGGCATGCGGTGTTTGGCTCTTCATCCTCCTCCTCCAAAAGCTTCCCCTCCTCTCGGTCTGATTGGTCATCATTCGAATCCTCCCCTGATGAGTAAAGGGACACAACTTCCTCAACGTCCCCATCTGCTCTGACATGCTTACTAGGGGGGTGCTTTTCCCATGTCATCATCTGACGCCCACTGGCCATCCCCGTCATCACTGAGTGGTCTGCCTGGCCGGGGATTCGTGTGGTGGTCATTGGGATGGCTGGGGCCCGGGGTGCCCTCCAATCCCCTTCACCCCACTGTGGAAACCGCGCGAGGACGCTTAGCTTTGCCCTTGTCCACCCCATTCCCCTTGCCGCCTCTCTCTGGCTGTCTTCGATGGGCGGGGACCACAGCTAGGGCATCAGAAGGGGGTGGGGGTGACTTGGGATCTCCTGTCTGCCCCCCCATGGGCGACTGGAGCGTCCTTGCACATTTGGCTGCCCCAGGCTGGAAGCAAGCCATCGTGCTGCCTCCCTGGCCAGGACGCCCTGCAGCCATTCAGGCATGCCGAAGAGGGCTCCCCCCTCTGCTCCCAAGCCCGGGGCAGATACCCCACTCACGGGAGCCACCCGCATCAGCTGGTGTCCCGATCTGTCGTCCTCGTCTGCGGGGGTGGTGGCGGCCAGGGCAGCCGACGCATCAGAAGGCACCCCATTCCTGGGAGCAATCTGTGCCTCCTCCTCCTGGAGGGTCCACATGGCTGGGTCTTCTCTCAGCCCGTGCTCGCGCCCATCAGGGCGGGACAGGGTCGGGGTGCAGCCGGTGGCAGCCGAGGCGGGGGGCTTGTCCCCCTTCTTCAGCCTCTTCTTGCCACCACCTGGAGGCTCCGTCCCTGGCGCTACTCCCAGTCGCGGAAATGCAGCTTGGAGCCTCTGTTTGCTGATCCAATACGGCAGCACTGCCAATGACTGCAGCGATCACTGCCTCAACCTCATCCATTGTACTCCCCATGCCTCCTCTCTCCACTGGCCCCTTTAAAAAGATCTGATATTTCCCCTGCGATTATTATTACTATTATTGAGGGAAACCTCTGTGATTATTATTACTATTTTTTTATAAAGGACCCAAAATGGCCTCGGCCACATGGAGAGAGAAAGGGTTAGAGGAGAACAAAGGGGATCCGTCCTACCAGGAGCGTAGACAGGAAACAGACTGGCCAGCCGAGGGGTCGTCCCTCCTAGATGACACCACCCGTGGTCAGCTTTTCAAAGTAAAAGTCTCTGTAACCTGCTTACTGGGAGCAAGTGGGAGAGACAACCCAAGCATGCGGATGCTCTAGAGCCCTCTCCACTGGGAAATGTGTCCTCTCTCGCCATTTTCTAAGTCCCCCAAGGCAACTATATGGTATTTTAAACTGGATGTCCCATTATTTTTATTGGAAGTATTTAATTACAGGGTTCCATAATCCCCTTTTAAACATGAGAGCCTTTAGCAAATGCTCCCTCACTGCACTTCACTCCTTGGAAGTACAGCCAAATTAGCAGAGTAAAACACACAGCAGTGTTAGCATAATAATTTCAGCATGCACAAAAAGATAGCTTACAGATAACCAACACCCTTTTCCTATTCTAAGTTATTTGTTTAGCCAAATAAGTACTCAAGACACATAAAAGTAGTTTAAAAAATATAAAAACTCATTTACTCACAGTTTCAGAGCATAATATATGGCAGTATGTCAGCACAGCTTCAAAGAAGACTAAATCTACTTTAAAAATGACTAAAAACTACATGATTACCAAAGAATATGCAGGACCCCCTGAAGGGGAGGTCCTCTCTCCATGAAAACATGGCGAAAGAGGTGTCAAAGGAACAAAGGCCTCGTGCCTGGCTTCTAAGACAAAGAGAACACTTAGACACTCCTCTTTCCTTATAAGCCCAATCAGAATCCAATAGGAAGTTACATCAGACATTCTGTTTGCTTCTATCAGTTAGCCCTTTAGTATCAAAAATATTTCCACTTATTGGATTGCAAACAATATATTCCAACAATTTTTAATGGTGTTCGCTATTATCCACAGTTTTTGGTATCCATGCCCCCCCAGAACCAATCCCCAGCGGATACAGAGGTCCTACTATACTGTAACTGAAAATAAAGACCTCCAGATATCTTTGGATGAACCTCACTGCCTGTAAGTCTTTTATTGTGTGTGAAAGTGGGTCAGAGCAGTGAAACGGCTGCTAGCTGAAGGCTCTGTTCTTTTGCCCTTTCTGCTGTACAGTTCTGCAGTTTGGCTTCTCCTGGGTCAGTTCATCTCCAGGCTGTGCCAGGTGCCTCTCAGTTGGTCTATACTGAGTGGACAGTTCCGACAGGGATCCATCCCTTTCCCTGCGCTGCTCAGTGTAGGGTATAGGAGATGGTGCTGCATTTGCATGTGGACAACTGGATTGGGCCAAGTCCAGCTGTCCAGACCATAAAAGAACCTGAGGTCACTCTGGAGTTTCTGGGAAATCCTGGAGTTTTCCCTGACTTTGCTTACTTCCGAGCAAAAATAAATAAATAAATAAATAAACAAATAAATAAAATGTGGTTCTTCCCTGGAAGTACTTCGTCTAGACAGCAAGAACGGGATTTGGGGTGAGCCTGCATTTTTTGGCCAGCGTAGACAAGCCCTGGGGCAGCAAATCTTTCCTGTGGGAAGCCTCCTTTACCTCTGGAGATTCCAGGGGTTATCTACAAGCCTGAACTTCCATGGCTCTAAATTGCATAGGTGAGTATAGAAGGTTTCCAGCTGCAGCTGGTTTTCTTCCCAATATGTGGAAAGTAATGATGAGAGGATGACTGGAAGGGACGTGGCCAGTGGTTTCATCCCCAGACTCCCTCTTCACATGGTGGGCTAAGTCATGGCAGGGGGAGAATGCCCAACAGGTCTATTACCAGTTGTGTATCTGCCTTTAAGATCCATCTTATATTCAGGTTTAGACACCAGCCATTTCTAGCCTCCACCCCCTTTCAATATTGCTTTGGCTGCTAACAAAACTCAAATTCCTGCTAACTCCAAGTTAAAAAGAAAAACTGGCAGTAAGGGATGGAGACCTTGCTCTGTCTGACAGCCTGGGAAGCCACTGGCAGTCAGCATCCACAATACTCACATCTACTGGGCTAGATGGAAACAGTCAGACCAGGAGTAAGGCACCTCCCAATTCTGCTTCAGCAACCTATCTGTGTTGTAGATAATTCTGAAGTATGCTCTAGCTGGATGACAATCAAAATCTTTTTCCAGAGGAACCTTCACCCCCAGACCCATTTTCTAAGACTATGCATTTTAAAGGCTTTGACTAGCCTGTGACTCACCACGGGGCTGGTTCCTATTCAGGCTAAATTAGACTGGAATGACAGATACCATTCTCATCTTACGCAGAGCCAGCCTGCTGTTAGGCAGATTTGTGAGGACAGCAGTGAATTGTCAATTATTTTATTGTATTTTTACCACCACAGGGGGTACAATTTGTATTTTCTACCTAGGACACTTCTGTGTGTCAGACAGATTTTTCATCCTCAAGCTAATCACCTTTTCATCACTTCAAATCATTTGAAAGGGAAGACATAAAAGTGCCTTCTGCCCCCAAAGTCATATGGTGGAGGGGAATTCAGGGGGGCATTTTTCTTCCCCACAGGATGTTTTTTAAAGGCTGCCACACAGTAGGGGATGTTTATTTAACTGACTTCTTGAGCTACCGCACCCCCAATCTGGTGCCTTTCAATTGTGCTGGATTACAAGCTGATTTTCTTTAATGTCCTTTCAAAGGCACATAGGTTTATGGTGAAATCACTACATCTTGTTACAGTTAATTCCATAAATTATTATTAATAATAATGTTATATTAGCACTTCTTTGTGATGCACTCTCAAACATCCATTAATGGTAGGAAAGACAATGACCCAAACTTTCTGTGACTCACAATATGGGAACTGCTGTAAGCAAAAATAATAATAATAAAAAAATTGTCTGTGTGATCGGCAACTTGTTACCCAAAACAGCAGCAACAATTATATACACCCCATTGGCATTCTGTGGGCATAACATCCCTACAATATTAGAATAAGTGACCTCTTTACGGCACAGTAAACTGCAGGTCCTGTTACAGAACATCTGATGTCTTAGAGGCCTATGCTTAGGATGAGGTTGTCACCCAAGTGTGCTGGAGAGCACTCCAGAGTTTGGCTCTGGATTAAATATATAAGGATGGTGAGACACGCTACTATCTCTCAGCCTCTGTTCCCCACCTGAAAAACTGAAGGCAAACGGACAGAGCTTGCTGGGAATATTCACAAAGTAATGGTTATTCAACACCTTGAGCACTTTGAGCACTAGATAAGATTAGAGATAAAGCAGAGTGGGCTCATGTCACACACGCTGGCAGTTTCCCTAACTTTAGGGAAGGCTTAAAATGCTTGAGCAGCTTGTGTCTGAGTTCATAGGACTGCCCTTTGAAAAAGGAGTAGAGAATTATTACATGATCCACTAAGAAGAGTGGTCATTTGCTCGTTCAGTCCATTTAGAGTTAGGGACATAGGCTCTGTGCTGTAGGTGGAACATTGGATGGAACAAAAAGTGGGAAATAACTTTATGTGGCTCTTTTCCAGATGCAAAAAAACAAAAAGGAGTGGGGGAGAGATTCTCAGCTCATTTGTTACTTTGCTTTTAAGCGCTGCAGCTGGATGCGCTGGAATGAGTCAATCAACAGATGATACCGGCAGACTGCAAGTTTAGCTAAGGAATGAACACAGAGGACCCGACACAGAGGGTGAGATGTAGAGGAAGGGCTGGGAGACACTGAGGAGACCTGCTAAGAATGTAAAATTACTGAAAGAATCAACAGCAGCAGGACAGAGGGGAGGAAGCATCAGACTCAAGCCATTTTCCTCTTCTACTTGACAACAAAGAAGAAATCAAGGGCTTAATCGCAAAGTGAATCTGACTGTGTTGGAAAATTCAGTTGTGAAAGTGGTGTGGCGGCTGGCTGCCTTCGAAGAAAGCAATGCAATTAGAGGAAGACGTTTGAAAAATGTGACAAATCAAGGACACACACTCTTTGGAGAAATCGATCCAATTCAAGTAGGAAGATAATTTTTCCAAAAATCCCCAGTCGAGCAAAAATAAAGTCAAGGTAAGATATTATTCCCTCCAAACTACTGAAAGTATAACTATTATTCTGAGGATACAAGAATTGTAACATGCCGTGTATACTGGAATGTGCTATCAGATTAAAGCAGTACAAATATAGGAGGCAAAAGAATGACTTTTATGCATCTGTTTATGAGAAGGAAGGAACTAATCAAAATTTTCCCCAGATTCAGTGCTACATGAGCTAAAGTCTATAGTTGAAGAATTTACAACCCTAAAATCTGGTATGGGATTATTATGCTTTCCTGTTTGATTAATTCTAGACTATAACCCTAGATACAATTACCTGGGAGCACGTCAGACTGAATTTGAGAGGAGTTCCTTCTGACCACACTTGCAACAGATTGCAGTTTAACCTTATTAAAATTATCTAGAGGTATACTTTGGATACTATGTGTCTTTCTACCTAATGAACAAGCGAATATATACTAAGAGGAATCTCTATCAACTGGCCAATTGCAATTCATCTGAAAAACTGAATTCTATAGAAAAGAATTGGGAATTATTCTCATAGGTTAGCTACTCAGGAGGAAGGGAGAAAAGATCCCCAAAACAGCATATTTAGATAAAAAGAAGGGGAGGGATATCATGGCACCTTTAAGATTTATTCTCCTCTCTCTCTTGATTTCAAGTATGGCTTTTTGCAGCATCACAAACTGTATTTTACAAACTTTGGATAATATAAATGTTCAGTGTAAATCACCCGCCATGTGCAATGTAATAATTCCTGTATGTCAATTAAAAATTTGTATTTTTACATTTTGTTATCTAGGGGGAACTTTTCAACACAAGTTCTTAGAACATGAGAGCCAGGAGCTAACCTGCTATCCCACTCAACTGCTATTCAGTCTTTAAACTCTTCTCTTTCGAGAACAGCCTGATCACGGGGATCTATAATTAGCGATGGACCCAAATCAGCATGCTCATTTTTAAATTCTTTTTGTGAGCGTCCAAGGAAGGAATAGGATAGAAAAGTATGGAAATGTGTTTTCCACAGAGCAAAACCTGTTGCAGTAGCAGATGAGCAGTTTACAATGCTGATCTTTCATCAGGATCGTACTAGGAGGGAAAGGAAAACCAAATTCCTAGACTTTGCAAAATGCCTGAACAACACACAATGTCGGAACACATTTCATTGGATTCCAAAATGAACACGTCTGACAATGGTTCTGGGCAACTAGCCTCTGGCACGCTGCGCTGGGCAGCTCTGCTCACCCTGATGGTCATCATACCCACCATTGGAGGGAATATTCTTGTTATACTGGCTGTATCGCTGGAGAAAAAGCTGCAGTATGCCACCAATTACTTTCTCATGTCCCTGGCAGTGGCTGATTTGCTGGTTGGATTGTTTGTGATGCCACTGGCCCTTTCCACGATACTGTCTGGTAAGTTTGGGGTTCTCATCCTCTAAAAAATCAATGTGTGCATGTGCGTATAGTTTAAAACATTGACTCGGTTCAGAGTTCTTCTGACACCTTCTTTCCCTTTGTAAAATGGAAGGTGAAGCATCCACTAACTCTTCATTCCATGACGAATACAAAAGCAGAAAACACATAGAGGGAACTACAGAACACCACACTGAAATAGCTGTCTGCTTGGCAGAGGTTCTCTGCTCCTGCTACACACAGCTGTGATGGTTTCCGAGTTTAAAGGAAAACACACACAATTCCTATAAAACCAAGACAAGGAGTCTATAACATACACAAACCAGATGGCAATTTCCCATGGTTGCTAATGATGGACAACATTCTCACAAGCCTGTCTTCTACAGCCCACCTCATATAACAGACTGACGCTGTTGACTGGCCTGACTTTGTAGAAATAAACCAACTATATCTTAGTGCAACTATATGCAGTTTTTCCATTTAACATGCTTTCTAGCAAGATTTGTTCCAACCGCCCTCTGAGTTTAGGAAAGCTATGATTCACACTATCTATGTGGAACTTAGTTAACATTTCAATCGAGGATTTTCAGTGGGATCTCTCTCCCTTCTACCCCTTCTGATTTTGCTATGTTAAAAAAATCTGCATCTTCTAAAACAATGGATCTAGAAGAAAGGGCTAAGAAGCATACAGTGAAAGTTGTCAGAATGGTCTCCTAGGACACAGGAAAGTGGTGAAACTGCAGGGTGTATTTATCAGTTTATTAAAAATATTTATTAATTGCTGTTCTACCTACCAGGGCTTTCATCATCTCCTGACAGTGCTTTGAGGTATGGGAGGGAATTGCAATTTCAACCTTTAGTGGAGGTGAATTAGCATTTGTGCACTACAGCAAAATACACAAACACACACACAAACATCACTAACTACTGCTGCTGGTGGTGCAACAGCAGCACTTCCATGATGGCTACACTACTTCAAAAAACACCAGCAGTGTTCCTGAGTATCTACTGCTCAGTCTTGTCCCTAATTTGGAACAAAGAATTCCGTATTTTGCCTCCTGCAAGAAACTTGGCCAAATTGACAAGAATTTATTCCAAACACCAGGCTTTGTGTTTCTGGCTTGCAGAAAGCGCGGGATGAGTCCTTCCTGAATCTTCCTTTGCAAAGAAAAGCCAGAGAGAGAGTTTCTGGCTACACAATTTAGAATGTCCTAATCTGGAAGATTCATTCAACAGTCCTAAATGTATTAGCCACCTGTCACCTAACACTAACTCACAAACAAAAACTGTATTGGAGATTTAGTTGTTACGTCCAGTCTTGGAGTCCTGCCTAGGGGAAAGCAGGAAGCATGCAGGCTGTCATTAGTATACAGTACTTCCCTCCAAAGACAAAATCTGTGACAATGACTTAAGTTTCCAAGATATTGTGCAAAGTGGGTCAAGTCGCATGAATGGATACAAAATTCGCTTTCATACAACTCCTAATTGAGGGCAGGGACTATCATGATATAACTATCTAATAAGCTTGTCTGGGAGACTTTTGGCTATAAATGGGGCATAAATGCTTCAATAAATAAATATTTATTTGTTTATATGTTCATATGTTTATATCCCACCCTTCATTGAGAGAGTACAGATAAAGCAATAAACAATTTAAAACAATTCCAGATTAAATCAATAAATAAGCTTGAACAAGATACAACGGCTTAAACATGACAAAATAAAATAGCTTTAAAAGCCGCAACCATTAAAAACCATGTAAATGGGCATTTAAAGTAAATACAGCCTCCAAGGCTTTAATTTTTAAAAAAGTCTTGACTTGGCACTGGAGAGAAACCACCACAGGCACCAATCAGACCTCCAATGGGAATATATTCTGTAGTTGGGATGCAACAGTCAAAAAGACCCTCTCCCATGCCCCCTGCCTCCACCAGCTGGACACAGAGAAGGGACCCTCCTGCAGACCTCAGACTTTGGGCAGGTCAGGGGAGAGGGAGGGGGAGAAAGAGAGAGAGAGACAGAGAGACAGAGAAGATAGATATAATTCAAAGGTAATGAACTAAGTGATATACTATGATCCCTAAACTTTCCAGTTGGAATCAGAACACCAGGGGTGCTAGAACAGGGTATTCAAAATAATAACACTGTGTACAAAGTGCTTTAGATGGAGTATCTTCTTGGTATCCTAGCAACAGCCCTATAAATTAGGACAGTATTGTGACCTATAAATTTACAGGTGGCAGTAGTGGAACTGAGAGATGAGAGGAAAGATTTACGTCAAGGACCTTCTTGGACTGTAATGGAATTTCTTTAAGTTATGATGGTGACCAAGGGAGAGATCATGGCCACCAGTATGTTTGCAACTGAGAGGAGAGACAGTGAGCTCTTAAGCACTATGATGAAGTAACACACACACAAAAATCCTGCCTAAAATGCATGGTTACTGCTATTCCCTCTTTTGCTACCAGTACAGCTGAATTACACTGGCTGGGAACACAATGAATATTGTCTGTACTCTGGCATCTCACTCAAACAAGTACAGGACCCCCGTATCCACTGATTCATTATCCACTGATTCAGTTATCCATGGTTTCAGTTTCAGCACAGCTACCATAGAGTCTTCCTAGAAAATGTGTCCTCTCTAGCCATTTTCTAGGTCATCCAAGGCAACTCTATGGTATTTTAAACTGGAAGTCCCATTATTTTCAATGGCATTCACTATTATCCACGAATTTTGTTATCCACGGTGGAGCCCGGAACCAATCCGCCGTGGATACTGGGGTCCTACTGTATCCATGCAGAGGCACTTGCTTCCAATGGCATGTTCTGTCTCCATAGTAACTTTAAACATGACTTAGGCCTCCCTTAAGGCAGTGGTTCCCAAGCTTGGGCCCCAAGATGTTGTTAGGACTACAATGTCTCTCCTATGTTGGCCATGTTGACTGAGGAGGAAAAAAGATGCAGTCCAACAATATCTTGGAACCCAAGGATAGGCCACCTAGGCCTAGAGCTGCAACGACAGTCACAAGACAAGATGATACTCTCTCCACCTCTTTTGTGGAAGGCTGTTTTCCTCTAAACTGGATAACAAGAAAGAACACTTTAAAAGAAAACACCTTATTTTGGAAGGTTTGTTTGATGACATCACTATTACTATAGAGATTTCAATGTTTGATTAAATTTGCAATTGATAGTTTGGGAAATGCTGCAACATTACACACCCAAGCTCCGAAGAGCTCAGGAAGTAGGGGAAGGTCCACACGAAGCTGTTTCTGCTAGCAGGAAAAAAAAAAAGTGGCAAGCCTTCTCATTTGAACCTTACTAACCTTCCTAGCAGTTCTCTCTTTCTAGTCTCTCATTTTCTTTTATGATTAATACATAAACTGACCATTAATCCTGAACTAGAGTAGCTGCAACCATAGCAGAAAGAAAAAACATTATGAATCTTAATTTTAAAAGCTGTCTTTCATTTTGCGGGAAATTTAAATGGGGGGGGGGAGTTTGAAATCATAATTAAAGAGGTGTGGTGAAGTTATTTCCAGGCACTTTGAAAACACAGCCAACATAAGAGCTGAATGTGCTTCTGGCTTCCATAAAATGTCAATTCTGCAGCAAAAGTTTCTTGTGGCTTTCCCCCCTCTTCTGAAGAGAAAGTGTTTACACTAGGAGCAAAAAGCCTGGGGTTAGTGGACTGAAGAAAGAACTAGTAATCCCTTAAAAATTCATTAGCCAGATAACTGTATAAATAAAGTGTCATCAGTGCCAAAATCAGCCAATTAGGCCCTTTGAAGACTTCACATTTGTTCCCAGAACTGCATAGAATCTCGACACACGACACAAATATTATCTTCTTTGATTTCTGACAGCCATTTATGTGGCGGATCTAAGAAAGGAAATGTGTGAACTTTGAAACACTGTGTAGTCTTCCACTCTAACATGAACTGCCCAACCCCAATGTGCTCTTAAGCAAAAATTCAGCAACACTGCAGCCAAGATGCTCACGGTGACTAAGTTAACTCAGGCCCTCTCTTAACCATGATTTAATTAACACTTGCAAATTCTACTGACTCCCCTGGTGTAAGTCTAGTTAACATTGCTACTGATAAAATACTTAAACCAGGGCTTGGAAAAGTTACTTTTTTGGAGCACAACTCTTAGAATTCTCCAGGCAGCAGGGACTGTACTAGCTGGAGGATTCTGGAAGTTATAGTCCAAAAAAGTAACTTTTCCAAGCTCTAGTTTGAACCACAGAAGGGTCTGAGGGTGACTTGCATGCACAGCCAAGGTAAGATTTGCACGGAGACCTCAAGATCTGTAGCTCAGCCTAGGATTCTTCCATACCATCTCTCAGTTCCAGGGACAACTGCTTCCTACAGTGTCTCCATCTTCTTCCTTTTTACTCCCTTTTCATGGGGAGGGGTGGGGACAGACTTATCTGACCAAAGCTACCACTTGTCAGCCAAGATGAGATTTGTACTGAATAACATCCAGCAGCCTACTCACTGAGCCACAAAACAACGAAACATCTACCCTTAATATTTCAGACAGCAGTCTTAATGTTGTACAGTCAATATTGGGCAAATATAAGGAAATGCAAAATTTCAGCAACGGGGGTGGGGGGGTGGGGAAACTGATGCAAGAGCATGAGAAGGTCTATTTTGCTGCAGGGCACAAATCCCCCTCCTCAAAGGGGTGATAGCATCTAAGGAGCACTGTATAAAGCGGAGGAAACACTGAATCATTCATTGGAAATCCAGCTAACCACTAGCCCTCCTCCTCTTAACATGTAAAGCATACACCTGCACACAAAAAGGCCACACATTACTTGATTTCAACAACTTTACTTTAAAGCACAGGAAAAATGCTGGCCTTGCTTGATAGAATTCTAGGGTTTCAAACATGCCCATTTAATTGGATATTTGAAGCCTTTATTTCTTCTGGCAAGACTGCTCTGGGAAAGGTGAGATTTTTTAAAAACCTAATACATTCAAGAAATGCTTCAAAAACAGTTGCTCGACAGCTCACCACCTATTCAACACGCACTATTTCATTACAAATGCTGTCAATTCCTCTTTCCATAAAAAAAAAAAGCTTCAGGGTTTGTTTGTTTGTTTTATGAATAGCTCACTATCACAGAACTGACTTGACTAAAAAGGCCCCACCAAGATCTTATCTTTACAACTGCTGAGAGCCGAGGGCTGCATGAGAAACAGTCACCACAGAGAACTGTGTTGGACTCACCCACCACCAAATTCCAAAAGAAAGTCCTGAATACATGCAGGTGTAACAACTCTCGCTTAGGCATTGGCAGCAGGAAGAGACGGGCCATGGGGAGCAGTGGCTATGAAGGAAGGAAGGCACAGAAAAACAGGCTTTTTAGGGTACTTCTGCACTGTACACTGTAGAAGTAACTACCATGACTACATCAGACAGAATCCTGGGATTCATAGTTTTGTGAAGCACCAGCACTCTTTGGCAAAGACAGCTAACAAGCATGTAAAACTACAAATCCCAGGATTTTATAGGATGGAGCTACAGCACTTAAAGTTGGGTCAAACAGCATTATTTCTACAGTGTAGATGCACCCTTAGAGCCAGCAGATTTTGTCTGCCTTCCCTCACCACTACTCTGGAAAATGTGCAACCGCTGCACAGGACCTGTAACGTGGTGTTATTAACACCATGGGCACTGCACAACTTCTCTGTAGAAATTTGGTAACCAGTGTAGAGAAGGGTAACATATACTTTGCATTGTTCTGTATTTCTCATGGTAGCTCTCCCCACAACAGTACCATGCAAATCATGTGAGAGAAAAGCAAAACCACACCATTTCAAGTTGCTGGTAGAGCTGAACATTTTCACATGGAAACAAAGCAATAATCTCAGTATAGTAGTTCTCTGTCTATAAGAATTTTTGAATGAAAGCGAGAATGTCAAAATGTGTGTGCATTGTGTTGTGTGCCTTCAAGTTGTTTCTGACTTATGGTGAACCTATCACAGGATTTTCTGACGGCTGAGAGCGTGTGACCAAAGTCACCCAGTGGGTGCTCATGGCCAAGCAGGGGTTCAAACCCTGGTCTCCAGTCGTAGTCCACCACTCACACCACTACACCATGCTGGCTCCATGCAGCCTTCCATTTGTAGTCTAGAGTCGTAGGGTCCAGAAGCCTCAAAGTTTATGTCAACTATTTCCTCATGCATGAACAGACGGGAGCCTTTGACAACCTGGAACCCACCAGATGCACTGGATTAAATCTGCCGTAACTTGATAGATGATGATGATATTTATATCCTGCCTTTCTCCCAAAATTGGGAGTCAAGGTGGCTTACAATTTTAAAAAGAAAAATACAGCTAAAAACACAAAAAGTAAACATCAAAATGGAATTAAATTATTCACATTATTAAAATGATTTATAATTACTCTTTTAAAAAGATAAAAAGCATTAAAAGATAAAACACAATTATAACAGTTTGGTTTAAAACAAAACAACACCCTCAGCTCATTCTTTAAATTTTTTCTGTTTTAAAAGCCTGTTGGAAAAGCACAATACAAAATAGCACAAGGACTACTGTGAGCTGTAGCCCAACACATCTAGAAGGTGCTATATTGGAGAAAGCTGACCTAGAGGTTGGGTATGTAACCCACTTAGGAATTACTTGATAATACAGAAGACTTCTAGTAACTCACAGGAATGAATAGATTTTGCATTTTTGCATTTTCTTCATTTAAAACTTTCAAAAATAAAAGATAATCCTAACATGGTAACATTTTAGAATGTTCTAAACCTCTGTTTAAATTTTGCAATTAGGAGCAGATTGCATAGGGCAATATTTTAAAAACACAGTTTCTACAAGACCTGATATTCCTCTGCCTCAATTCTGGGTACAGCAGATATGTCAGAGAAGTTGGCTTTTCCGTAACGATAGATAGGAACACAACGTTTCTTGCAGTTAAGTAAACCAAATACTGGTTGAGTATCCCTTATCTGGAAATCCAAAATGCTCCAAAATCCAAAATTGTCCACATGGGTGGCTGAGATAGTGGCACCTTTGCTTTCTGATGGTTCAATGTACACAAACTTTGTTTCATGTACAAAATGATTACCTTCAGCCTTTGTGTATAAGGTGTATACGAAACATGAATGAATTTCATGTTTAGACTTGAGTCTCATCTCCAAAATGTCTCATTTATGTATATGCAAATATTCCCAAAATTCAAAACACTTCTACTCTCAGGAATTTCGGATAACGGTTACTCAACTTTGTCTATGTGATCATTTATATCCCAATACCACTATGTAGTTTTGACACATGAGAGGAAGACTGGGAAACTTTCTGTTCCTTTCGAGAGGCATGTTCCCTCAGATGGAGCTGCATCTTGAGGATGGATCAGGGAAAGCAATGGGTAGGACCTGAGTCAGCCCCAACTCCTCCTTTTCTCTTAATGTCTCCCTCCCAATACTGTTTCTCTCTCTTTCCCCTTCCTCCATCAAGTAGACATGCTGTTACCCACATACACACACCATTTATCTCCACCAGATACAGTATACCTATATTCTTCCATCCATCCATCCATCCTCTCTCACGCATGCACGCACACACTCTTCTCTCTCACGCACAGGTCTCACAACAGTGTTCTTTTCACCCTGCTTAGGCATTAGAACTTCAGCCTTGAAATGCCAAGAGGGTATAGCTCAATTTCTTTTAAACACAGACAGCAGGTGTACAGGAGCTCCTAATGCTGACACTACATCTGGTATACCACATCAACGTAAGCAAGTCAAACAACCTTAATGCATCTCAAAATGTAGGGAATGCAAGCAACTCACTATTTTTATTCTAAAAATTAGGAGGGGAGAAATAAGCCTAAAATAGCAGCTTGGAATGGATGTCTCTGGAACATCCTGTCCCATTTTAGGGCAAAGAGCTGGTTAGGACAGAAAGGAATGGCACATGTCTCCTGCTATTCCTACAAATGCCTCTATTTAAAATAACTTTCTAAAATTGCTGCCAGGTTAATGGAGAGGTTATCTCCTCCATTTCATTGAGCTAATAGTTTTTTTAAAGCTGTACTTAGTTTTAATGTATAGTAAGCTGCCTTGGGCCCTGTGCTGAAAGAAAAGTGGGATACAAATTAAATAAATAAACAAAATTAATGGATTAACTGCTGTAGTCCTAAGAAAGGGGCTTTCAGCAGGCGCACCTTCTGCCCTCAAACCACAAAGGAAGACTCTAATCCTCTGTTGTTCTCTTTTAGAGACACCATGGCCTCTTCCGCGGGACTTGTGCCCTGTCTGGCTGTTTCTTGATGTCCTCTTTTCCACAGCATCCATCATGCATCTCTGTGCCATCTCACTGGACCGTTACATCGCCATTAAAAAGCCAATCCAAGCCAGTCAGTACAACTCACGGGCTACAACACTCATCAAAATAACAGTGGTGTGGCTGATTTCAATAGGTACGTGGCAACCATCAAAGGAGCAGTATATTTTTCACTCACTAACTGGGTTGAATGGTGGGGGAGCAAGCAACACCGCACAAAATAAGAACAGCCTAGACAGTGTCAGCCAGCCCCTGGTTCAGTTCTTCAAATTAAGTCCAACCTCTTCATCCCAGAAGCCAAAGCTGAAGCTTTGAACTAGATCCAGAGCCTTAAGCAGAACAGGCAGAAGGCCACATTCTCTGTATTCACAAAACTCCTGCCCAATCCAAATTTCACACTATCTGCCTAATTCAAGGGCTGATGTTGCACAGCCTATATTTCTTTCTCTAAAGAAGGCTTGAACACCTGATTGTAAAGACATCCCTGGACAGTGTCCCTAAGCTAGGCCTCAACTGAAAGGGTTTGTGAAGGAAACATCTGACACCTTGGGTAAAACAGATCAAAGCGTGAAAACCTAACTAAGACCATGGAAAACTATGTAATATATTTCAGCTGTAAAAGCTAGGCTTCCAGAGCAAAATCCACAAACTCCCAAGCGTAAGAAGACAGAATTTTGGCTTCCTGTGCTAGCTGATGCTCTCAGCCCAGCAAGCATCAGTTTCTAGTGTGTAGGAATCAGACACTGCCTTCAACACTTTTGATTTGAAAATGGGAGTGAATTATAGAAGGTGAATGCCCACTACACCCAGCAGGAAAGAAGGACAATGGAGAATGGGTTTGGAGAAGTGGGAAGGTTATTGTTGAAGAAGTAAAGGAAAAGGAGAAACCATGAGCATGTTATCAAAAGTACACAAAGTAAAAGGATCTCATAATGAATGAGGTGTAAATGAATGGTTTATATTATGCTTCTCTGAGAGTTTTGAACTCTCTGCAGGTGGCACGCTGCCCATGGTTAATGTCTAGAGGGTTTTTGCACAAAATGTAAACTCCAGACAAGAGAACAAATGAGGGGATGGGAGGAACTGAATCAGTGATTTCAAACTGCTAGCTAGGAATGGCTAGGAAGCACATGCCACAGATTAATTGCACAGCGAGCCACACAGAATATGCACAAAACAATGTTGAGAATAAAAATGACTCACTGATCATTTACACTGCAGACAATGGAGAGGTGAAAAAGGATGCAACCTTTTTTACCAATGACTACACCCATGATAAAAACACTACTTCCCTCATGAGTAAATTTATGAGAGCCTCTGGCAATCAGAGGAAACAATAGGCCACTTTTGAAGCCAAAGAAAGGAAATGGATAAGAGGCAGCACTCTTTGAAAATTGCTTTCTTTAGTGGCATTACCCAAGTACTCCTTGTCTTATCACTTATTAAATGTACTCAGTCTCTGAATTGCAATTTCGCCTAGGGCTTTAAAACTGACTGGAAGATAAATCAGCATTTGCTGAATTAGACAGAACATTTTATTTGGATACAGCAGGGTTCTCCTTATGCTCTTTTCAGGGATCCTCCAGAGACCAGTTCTACATGCTCCTGATTACCAGGTTTGAGGGACTAAAGGTTGTTGCCTTCATCCCCTAGTGGAGGGATTTTCTGAGGCACCTAGAGGTTGGAAAAGTTACTTTTTTAAACTATACTGCCAGGATGTCTGAGAAGTGTTCATAGCCAGGTAGTGAAAGCTTTGGATCATCTCCAGACAACGCTGTGTTCACAAAACCACTCATTTTTTTATTTTAATGACTCATCTCAGTATTTAGGATCAAACATCAGTATTACATATTCTGAGGCTTTTAAAATCTATTATTTATTGGGAATATTTTTTTTTACCCCTAACAACTAACTGAAGTTTTTAAGGTGATTTATAATACATTTACAACCTATGAAAACTGGCTAGAGTTCCTAGGAAGAGGAAGTATAAGTCCATCCTCCTCATAGACCTCAGAGGACCTCTGAATTTTTGGTTCAATACAGATCTCAGCAGAAATAGCTTCTGAAGCACCAGTCAACTGTTAGCTCTTTACAGAATCAGGCTTCTTTAGTTGGGCTACCGCTACTGTTTTCTAGACCACTAGAAGCCAACCTGCAGGACACAAGAGACATAGAGGGAGTAAAGTCTGTTTACAAGCCACCCATAGTCCCCAACTGTTCCTATTGTCACTCATGAAAAAGGTTCAAGCTTACTGGATTTCTCTTTCCCCTCCAGGTATTGCCATTCCGATCCCAATCCGTGGCATAGGAGAAGGTGGTGAGAGCTTTCCCAACTTTACCTGTGTGTTAAAACCTGACCGTTTTGGAGATTTCATCATATATGGTTCAGTAGCTGCCTTTTTCATCCCTTTGGCTATTATGGTAGTCACTTATTTTCTCACCATCCGAGTTCTGCGCAAGAAAGCTTACTTGATCAACAAACCACCTCAGCGCTTGACCTGGAGTACTGTGTCCACAGTATTTCAGCGGGATATGACACCTGGATCATCACCAGAAAAAGTGGCTATGTTGGATGGCTCGAGGAAGGACAAGCCTGTGTCTAATGGGAACGAAGAACTGCTAATGCGCAGGATGTCCACCGTTGGGAAGAAGTCAGTTCAGACCATCACCAATGAACAGCGGGCTTCCAAAGTCTTGGGGATTGTATTCTTCCTTTTTCTGCTGATGTGGTGCCCATTCTTCATAACTAACATCACTTCTGTTCTTTGTAAATCCTGCAGCAAGGACTTCATCCAAACACTCATGGAGATATTTGTTTGGATAGGGTATGTTTCGTCAGGTGTGAATCCACTGGTCTACACCCTTTTCAATAAGACGTTCCGGGAAGCTTTCGGCAGGTATATCACTTGCAATTACCAGGCCTCAGCTCCGGGGAATCCCCTTCGGAAATGCTCCAGCAGGCTCTCATTCAGAAACTCCATGGCTGAGAACTCAAAGCTTTTTATGATGCACCACGGAATGCGAAATGGGATTAACCCGGTCATGTACCAAACCCACAGGATTTGCAGCTCACCAATCCAGTCTTCATCAGCCATCCTGTTGGATACCTTGCTACTTACAGAGAACGAAGTGGATAAAACAGAAGAACAAGTCAGCTATGTATAGCTGGATGAAAAAGACAAACCATGGCCTAAGCCCACCGACAAATACTAGTATGTGTTTGTGGTTTTCATGTTATTTATACAAATTCTAATTGTAACTTCAGCCACTTGTTTCCTAGAGAAGGGGAGGCTTTTCTTGTCCCAGACCACCTCCATATATTCCAGGGTAACAACAGTTGAACCTGTTACAACAACAACGCAAGTATTTGAGCAGTGTACTTTATAAATGGAGGAGTTCAAATAAATTCAGCTATGATAATTCTTGTGTCTCAGATATCAGACTCCCCTAACCCCTCTTTTTCAAAAGCACACTTCTGCTAGGTAATCCCTACTCAAGGCTGTCAGCTGAAGGCAAGTGGAGGAAGATTTAGGACAAATGAACAGTCTTCATTCTTCACACAAATAGTTAAACTATAGAATTTAATGCCACAAGATATAGCAATAGTTGCCAAATTGGATGGCTCTGAAAGGAGACTAGATAAATCCAATTGGGCCATCCATGGCTACCAGTTAGGATGACTACCATGTCACCTCTGGTATCAAAAACAATATGCCTCTGTAACACATTCAGGGGGAGCTATGTTGGCCATGCAGCAAAACAAAAACCAAAACCCACCAAAAAAAAGTGATACCTTTATTGGTCAACCAAATGCAAAACACATGATGCAAGTTTTTGAAGCTCTACTGGCTTCTTCATATGGCAAAAGATGTTTAAAAATAAAGGAAGGGAGGAAGTGATGATGTTGGAGTCATAATGTTGTTGGAGTCACAGGCCTACATGTTGTCTCAGATGTTACTTGTGGTGTTGTTCAGGTGAAGGATCTCATGAGGCAGAGTACACTCCTACTTCCTGGCCATGTGGAGTTGAGACAAAAGACAGTAAAATTTAAATTCTTTTGCAGCAGTGAGAAACTTCTCTGGCAATCAACACACCCCTGTCTCTTTGTGAAGCAAAGAGCTCCTTTGTTTAGACAAAGATCATTGGATTTTTCAAAAAGTCACTGTACTTCTGCATCTGGAAACAACTTTTAGGTGCTGTATAGGTAAAATTAGCCAATTATAGTCCGAAAGAGAAATTTTTACCTTTGTTGGAGGCAGAAACCTCGGAGAGTTTAGTCTCAGTCCACATTTCCCCTTTGTTTATGATTCCCCTTGTTGCAGCAAAAATGAGGTATGTTCAAATTCAGGAAACACATTCAGGGGTAACTGTGTTGGCCATGCAGCAAAGCAAAATCCAAAATCCACAAAAAAGCAATACTTTTATTGGCCAACCAAACGCCAAACCATATGCCTTTGTGTATCAGTTGCTGGGGAGCACAAGAGAGGTTGCAGATGCACTCATGCCTTGATGGCAGGCTCCCTGAAGGCAACAGATTGGCCACTGTGTGAACAGAATTTTGGATTAGGTAGGCCTTTGGTCAGATTCGACTGGTTCTTCTTATGATCTTATGATGTAATGTAGTCAAGTCTGCTCTTATATACAGTAATCCCATTTTATGTAACTGGGAATGGCCTGCAACACACATGCACAGAGGCCTGTTGAATTACCAAGGTCTCTGAACAAATATGCTGAAATTTAGTACAGGCATACCTCAGTTAACCAAATCGACGTGTTCCTGGGCATAACTACCGGTACTTCAACAGAAAATTTGGTATTGGAGGGAGAAATAACATAGAAGGAATGGGGATGGGTTCCTACACCATAAAAAAGATCACTTGAACATGTTTCAGCAAACCTTTTATTCAAAGCTAACAATATGCTTGTGTAAAATTACACAGCAGGTCAGATTAAGTCAATAAAAACAATCTGAACCTTCTACAGACTACTTGAAGGCTTCCCCCAAAATACTGTACATCCAGGGATGACTTTTTCTTTCACCAGCCTCCACTTTTCTTATGATTTCTATTTTGGGGGCCAAACGTATAGATCTATGCTTTGTTATAACATGTTTGGGATAGCTGGTGAGGCAGGTTCATCTGCTTTTCCCTTTCTGCTGTTCAAGCATTTTCAATAAAGATTCTGGAAGCAGTTGCTGCTTACCTTGCCTGCTGTAGGCAGGCGCACACAGCTACAGTAGGATCAGCCATAGTACCCAATTCTTCCCCAGCTCAAGCTTTATTGCATTGTCTATTCCAGACACACCACTGCAACCCAACACTGCAAGTCTGTGTTTCTCCAGCCCTCCTTCACCATCCTCCTAATGCTGATGCTCCTAAAAATAAACTTCCAACTAGACAGAGAATGAGGAAGGAAAGGAAGGGCTGAGCAGTCATAAGAAGATTTTGTAAAAAGGATCCTTTTTTGTCATTGGCTTTGTTAACTGACACATGCCTTTAACAAAATGCACATCTTTAGACCTTTATGGTTTGATCACAATACTCCAAAAATGAGTATACTGTATAGCTGTTTTACAAGGAAGCAAGTTCAAAAGTGAGGAATTACAGCTTTCTCTTCCACTGTGGTTATCCAAAGACACATCTGTTACCCTTCAAAGCCGAGTCCTAGCTCAAACATATAATTCCAACTAAGTAAAGAAGCTGCACACGGTGTGTAATTTGCATAGTGTCTTCTGCTTCCTTGTCCCTGACCACTGATGTCCAGCTCCCTACTCCAGGAAATCATGCCCTGATCTGGTCCTAACATCCAAGATCATCAGTCACAAGGAAATAGTATTAAGGACTGTCAACTCAATAATACAAAAGGTCTGTTTAGTCCTACAGTGACTCAAATCACTCCCAATGTAATGTTCCTGAAAGTTCACAAACAAAACTCGTGGTCTGGTCCATGTCTCTAGAACCCCTAGCTTCAAGCACAGACCTGTGTTGTCAGATTGGTCTTTTAATCAAGAAAACAAAACCCTGCAGCATGTAAAATTCATCCCTTGACCCACCTAGACAGACAGAGCAACCAACTGGATCCTGGAGAAAACTGCTAGGGACTATGCCCCAACATAGTCAAGCCCTGAGCTGCTGCACTCCAAGGGCCTTTAAAACTCTTTAAAACACACAGAATAGGGATTTCCCAGACACTTGGGGAAATAACACCATACATTAATATTGTAGCACAAAATCTCTGAAATACATTGACCAATAAGCAGGAGGAAAAGTTTGGATCATAACCTATGTTGATGAAACAGTCTATATGCAATTAGGGACCTACACTGATGGAATGACTTCTGTCAGTGGAATTAATGGTTTCCACTGATGGTTTCCGGCCTGCACTGCACTCCCCAAAGACATGCTGCAGATGACTGGAAAATTATACAGGCTCAGTTTTTGGGAAGTACCCAAACACTGAGGGGAAGAAAGCTCTGATTGGGCTGGTACTGCAGCTCTGGTGTGATGTTAAATCTAAGCTTTAGTACTGGTATATCTGATTGCAGTAAGGCCTTACAAAACTTTCTTAAAAGGTTAATTACATACTGTTAGGAAGAAAAGTTAAGTCAATGAAAATGTGTAACAATGATATCAGGTCATCACTACTCACTTAAATATAAATGGCAGATAAGCATTGAACAGACAGACATGGAACATGTTTATAGAACACGTTTGTTGGGTGGAAGGAATTGCGGCCAAGACATTGCACGCACTTCCTAACCCTCTTCCCAAATTGTGTATCATCCCCTGCCAGACGACTATGAGGGTCACAGTCATTTTTATGGAGCCCTCCTTCCAAGTTTTTGGCTAGAAAAGGCTTTTAAATATATATATATATATATATATAGAGAGAGAGAGAGAGAGAGAGAGAGAGAGAAAGAGAGAGAGAGAGAGAGAGAGACCGAACTGACCAGCTGGAAATTACAGTAGCACTGTGTATCTGCTCATTCAGTATCCACTGATTCAGTTATCCACGGTTATCCGGCCCAATTCCCTCTCCTCCCTCCAGGTGCTAGAGGAGGGACACCCACAGCCTGGACAGGCTGACCCCCACGGCGGTGGAGGAGGCAGTGGCCTCAGCAGGCCGGGTTCTGGGTGGGCCGGGTTCCGGTGGTGGTGGTAGAGGGAGAGGAGGAGGGGGCAGTGGAAGCAGCAGCCTTGGCAGGTCAGGTTCTGCTGGTGGCAGCCTGGGCCACGAGCAGGTAGAGGTCATCCAGGTGAGTGCAAGGGAGAATGGGCGGCCTTCTAGCTCGACTCTCCGGCTTCTGCCTTCCTCTTCCTGCCTGCTTCCCTTCCTCCTCCTCCAGAGCATTCGCTATTATCCATGGATTTCAGTAACCACGGGGGGGCCTCAGAACCAATCCCCTGTGGATACGGGGCTGCTACTGTATACTGAAATGGCTTCAACACACTCCCCCACCAGGCTTCTGTGGGGGTATGACTTGCAATTAGGGGCTCAAAAATGCAGAGGTTGGGCCTTCCAAGGTTAGGGCTAATGCAAAATGGCCCCTGGACCCACAGAAGTCACCAACACCATTTTAGATACATGGACATTGTTTCTGAAGTTAACTTATCCTGGAAACATGGACAATCAAGTACTGCAGAAGCTAAGTAGAAACGTGAAGGCATTTTAATCATTTTTTTTCAAGGGATGAAGAGATGCTAATTTTAGCCCATGAAAACAGTCCATGCTCAGGTGATTTCTTGGATATTATATGGTTTAGAGATATGGGATGGTAATGAAATATGCATTAGAGTGCTGGAAACAGAACAGAATACATTTCTCCAGAGATGATTAGGACTGCCCTCAGAGAACTCAGCACCCATCCTTTGAGCAAAGGCTGGCTGGCCCTCAATTAAAATAAGGATGCATGTGTTACTATTGAAATGTCATAAACTTATGCACTTAATACCAGATGAGCAGTTGGTAGAAGAGGCATATTTTTCTTCAAGTAGAATAGAAAATCAAAGTGGCATTATTCATAAACTGTTACAAGTGTGTAATTTGCACAAAGCGTTTGGGGGTTGAGTAGCATTTTTTTTAAAAAAAGAAGCCAGGCTATGGAGGCCAAGCTGGAGAGGATATGAGACTTTTGCAATCATTTAATCTTCTCAAAGGTACTGCCTACTTAAAAAGAACCAATGACTTTGATATCTCAAAGATCTAACATTTCTCCTTGCATGGTGCTTTTCTGGACTACGCTCACAGTTTATAACTTCTGCCACGTCAGATGGCAGATGCAAATGATTCTGCTTCTCAACGGATATGTATCTGTAATTTGAATCAGATGGAAATATAATTCATTGACCCTGAAATGCACCTTATAGGATGAGTCAAAGAAAACATTCTTAAGTATATTTAAGTAAACAATTTGTACTGATCATAGACATTTTGTACCTGCTGGGGATGCTCTAGCTGGAGATCCCACATCAAGTTCGGGGTTGGACCTGATGGCCCACAGGGCCCCTTCCAACTCTTTAATTCTAGAAGTTTCCCACACTTTTGTGACTCATAAGACAGTCTGGTGTACTTTAGATTTAAAAAACGCTGAACTAAACCAGTGGAAAGGATGAAAATATTTAGTGTAGGGCACTTCTTAATACTGTAGTTCTAAGAACTTTTTAGTTTTAATTTGAAGTTTATTTCACTGGTATAAGAAATGTCATCTTCATTTTTTGCAAGAAAAAATTATATGGGAAATATCTCCAGAAGTCTCCCATAGTGGGACCCAAGGCAGATCACAGAAACCATAAAAATCAATGCAATTTTAAAACAATTAAAATCACCAACATTAAAACAATTTAAAAATTATATGAACATACAAAAGTTAAAAAGATAAAAACACACCCCAATAAAAAGCCTCTGTGGGCACAATTACATATCAAAAGCCTGCTTGCATAAAAAGGTTTTTGCCTGCAGGTGAAAGGAAGCAAGGGACTGGTCCAGCCTAGCCTCCAATGGAAGGGATTGCCAGCGGGTGGAGGAAGCTATGCTCCATATAACTGGCTCTGGTCAGAATTCTGGCCATAGCATTCTGGACCCACTGAGGTTTCCAAACAGTTTCCAAAGGCAACCCCACATAGTGTGTTATGGAAGTCCACACGAGATGTAATCAAGGCATGTGTCACTGTAGCCAGATCTGACCTCTCAAGAACAGGTACAGCTGGCGCACTAAGTTTTAGCTGTGCAAAGGCACTCTTGGCCATGGCTGAAACGTGGGCATCCAGGCTCACAGCTGAGTCCAGGAGAACACCCAAACTGCCAGCCTGAGGTTTCAGGGAGAGTTTAACCCCATCCAGCACAGGCAGAGTCCCTATTCCCTGATCTGCCTTTCGACTGACCAGGATCACTTCTGTCATGTCTGGATAAAGTTGCTAAGACCAATGGATAAAGTTGCTAAGTACAATAAAGATGATGATGGAAATGTCTACAATGACCTACCAGGGAATGATGATCCAAAAATTCAAGGGCAAAAAAAGTGCTTAGGCTCTCACAAGACGAGCAATAGCCTAGTGGAAATGTACCAGTTTTTTTCTTGGGCTTTCTATACGATGTCACAAACATCTTCTCAACCCTCTCTCAATTTCAAAAGCTTTTGCACATGGCATTTGAGAGTGAGGAGAGGCATATTATTTGATATTTACATGCTGGTGATGCCACCTTCTCAAAGAGCTGAGTGTTACTTAGTCACTAGCTACTGAAAATGATTCAAGTACTCATGCAAATAAACCAGCAATCTATAGTTCTACAGGTAAGTAAATATTTGCCCTGAGTGCAAACAGACCACCACAAAAAAAGGTATCCATATGGATGTGCTGAAGGTTTTAAAATACTTCCTGACTTAAAGTCCCTTCCAAAAATCCAATCCAAAGACCAACCAACTGTAGCCTATTAAAACTGTGCCTGACTGTACCTTAATGGACCAAGAGGAGGGCCATGCTGTGGAGAATTTATTCTTGCAGCGTTGTTCTTTCCATTTCTTTCAGCATATCTGAGATATTTCTGCAATGCTACAATATATCTTTCTGCAGTGAAGCAATATAACTACACTCCCCAGTTCCTGAGAAAACGTACTCTGAACACTTCTGTACATCACCTGTTTGTGAAACATCTGCACTAGTTGGCAGAACTGCTAGAAATTTGGTGGTGTTGGTGGTGATGGAAAAAACAATCTCCCAGGCTTCCCCTCTGGGTTAGAAAAAGACAATTTTGTTCTGCCATTCCACTGGGCCCTACTGGGTGGTGGGTACACTCCAGTGACATAGAAATCAGAAGGTACTAACAACTGTAGTAGCAGAAGAAACCTTGGTAATGGCAGCAAGCAGTGCAGTCCCTAAAGGGTCTGAAGAGCCACTAGGAAGTCATCCACCCCTTGTCTCTGGGATAAACTGGACCATAAAAAAGAGACAATTTGTTTGCTCTGCATTCATACAGATAAGAGGTATGTAGAAATTACAGCGAAATGAACAGCTGACTTAAACTCTGCATGCTTTTTAATTTTTTTAATATTATTTATTAATTTTTTTTAAAAGAAACATACAAATTTTACACACAACCTACCAAACAAATATACTCAATAACATAAAAGTGATTCCCTCCACCTAGGGACTTCCCTTTACATTCATCCCTCTTTCCACAATGCCATTTGGTTTCCAACTCAGGTTTGCTTCCTCTCCCCTTTATTAATACAAATTCTAAGAATTTACTCCATTTATCACCAAAACGTTCTTATTTAGCACTCCCTTTTTTTCTTTAACCATGTTTGTTAATTTCTCATTTATAGCTACATTCCATACTTCATTATACCATTCTTCTATTTGGTATTCACCTTGTGTTTTCCATTTCTTTGCTACTATTAACCTTGCTGCTGTCAGCAGATTTGTTAATAATTCCTTAACAATTTGAGGTTCTTGTATTTTTTCACAATATGATAATAATGCTATTTCAGGACATAAGAGTATATTTATCTCCATTATTTCACTTATTTGCTTCATTACTATTTTCCAAAATCTCTGCACATATTTGCAATTCCACCACATATGAATATACATCCCCAGTTCTTGACATCCCCTCCAACACTGTGCTGAATACTTTTTATCTATTTGATTCAATCTTACTGGAGTTAAATACCATCTCCATATAAACTTATAATAATTTTCTTTTATTCTTACTAATAACGTTTTCAAATGAAACATAGTCCATATTTTCTCCCACTTAGATTTATCTATTGCAATTGCTACATTTGTTTCCCATACATCTTTAAGATAATCTTGCACCTCTTCATTATCCATTAACATTTTATATATTTTACTTGTAATGCCTTTTATAGTAGTTTTCTCTTGAGTAGCTTGTATAATCAATTCCTCAAATTTTGTATTTTTTCTACAACTTCCCTCCTTTAACCATTTTTTGTCCATTGTTCTAACTGTATTAGTTTAAACCATGTGAATCCTTGCTCTTTTAATGTTTTTTTTCACATAATTCTTATTTTTCATTGTTCCCATCCATTCCTTCAACCTTACTATTTCTTGTCCTCCTAGCTTTGCTTCCACTTCATTTCTTAAATTTGCTGAGAAACCCTCCAGCAATGTTACTGGAGTTAATGGAGATATTCCTGGAGCTAATACCTTTTTATATTTAATCCAAATATCTAATATATATATTTTAAGGAGACGGACTGTACTCTTTCCCTAAATTTCTTTCTTGGTTTACAAAAGAATATATTTCTTAATTTTAAATCTATCTCTTGTTTATTTATTTCCATCCATTCCATTTCTTTTACTTCCACAACACTATCAACAATATATCTCAATTGATTCACTACATAATACAGCTTCAAATTGGGTAAGCCTAAACCTCCTTTTTGGGGGGTTTTATACCATCTATTTTTACTAATTCTTGATCTTTTGCCTCCGTTACAATAATTATTTATCATATTTTGCCACTTTTTAAATTCCATTTCTGATATTTTAATAGGTAGCATTCTAAATAAGTAATGTATTTTTGGTAAAATTTTCATTTTAACAAGCGCTATTCTTCCAAACCATGAGAGTTTAATTTTCCCATATTTTTTCTCCATATCTTTCCTTAATATAATAAAAAAAAATTCCTCTAATTTCTCCAATTCTGCCACAATATTTATTCCTAAATATTTTATTTGCTCCTTTATTTTAATATATTTCTGTTTACTCTTCATATTTTTTTGCTCTGTATCTGTATAATTAAATATCATCATTTCTGATTTATTCCAATTTACTTGCAAGCCTGTCACTTTCCCAAAAATTTCCAAATGTTTCTCTATCTCTTGCACTTTTTCCAATGGATCTTGGATTGTTATTAAAGTATCATCTGCGAACATATTCAACTTAATCTTTTCAGTATTTGCTATCCCCTTAATACCTTCGTCCCTTCTAATTACATTAGCTAATATTTGTATCACCATAACAAATATTATTGGTGAGAGTGGGCAACCTTGCCTTGTTCCCCTAGTAAAATTTAGTTGTTCTGTCTTACCATCATTTACTATTACTGTAGCTGTATTTTTTTTTATACAGTTGGTCAATCACGCCCTTAATTTTTTCTCCAAATCCAAACGCTTTCATTATATTTTTTAATGCCTGCCATTCCACACAATCGAAGGCTTTAAATATATCAACGGCTATAAGCCCTGCTTTAATTTTCTCTCTTCTAATTCTGTCTATCATTATTATTACTCTTCCAGTTAAGTTAGCCATCTGTTTTCCTGCTATAAATCCACACTGATCTTTTTGTATATATTTGTGCATAAATTTATTCATCCTTTTCACCAATATTGCTGATAATATTTTTGCGTCTTGATTTATTAATGATATTGGTCTATATGATTCTGGATCTGTCAGATCCTTATCTGGTTTTGGAATTAATATAATCATAGATTGTTTCCACGATGGTGGGATCTCATCTCCTTTTAAAATGTTGTTACATAATTCCTTCATTCTAGGTATTAATATACTTTTAAATGTTTTATAATATTCAGCTCCCAAACCATCTTCTCCTGGGACCTTCCCCAGTTTCAGTTTATTTATAATTCCCTCTATTTCTTCTTTTGTTATAGGCTGTTCCATTAATTCCTTCTCTTCCTCGGTAATTTTATCCTTACAATTTTCCTGTACAGTTGCCCCTCCACATTTGCGGCTTTCACATTCGCGCCTGCCCCCCCCCACTCCGTCCCTTCCCAAGGCAGCGAAGGTGTTCTCAGGAATCCCTTCGCTGCCTTGGGAAAGGGGGTGGTGGAAAGCCTCCCTCATTCCACCCCAGTCCCTTCCCAAGGCAGCGAGGGACCCCTACGCCACTTTGGGAAGGACGGAGGGGTGAGGGAGAGTGATGGCGGGGGCTTCAGAAGCCCCCGTAGCCACTCTGGGAAGGAAGGGGGGTGAGGGAGAGTGACGGCGGGGGCTTCAGAAGCCCCCGTAGCCACTCTGGGAAGAGCGGGGGGGGGTGAGGGAGAGTGACGGTGGGGGCTTCAGAAGCCCCCGTAGCCACTCTGGGAAGGGCAGGGGGTGAGGGAGAGTGACGGCGGGGGCTTCAGAAGCCCCCGTAGCCACTCTGGGAAGGGCGGGGGGGTGAGGGAGAGTGGCGGCGGGGGCTTCAGAAGCCCCCGTAGCCACTCTGGGAAGGGCGGGGGGGTGAGGGAGAGTGGCAGCGGGGGCTTCAGAAGCCCGCTTTGGAAGGCCGGAGAGAGGCAGCACAACCTCCTCCCCGCCTACACGCTGCCTTCCCCGGCCTTTCTCAGTGGGGTCCGGGGCTTTGGAGCCCCGGAGCCCGCTGAGAAAGGCCGGGGAGAGGCAGCACAGCCTTCTCCCCACCCACATGCTGCCTTCCCCGGCCTTCCTCAGCGGGCTCCGGGGCTTCTAAGGCCTGGAGTCCCCTCAGAAAGGCCGCGGAGAGGCCAGCCAGGCTGGCCAGACACCCTCCCGCTGCCTCCCTCCCTCTGGGGGGGCCCGCGGGAGCAGCATCTGTTAGTCGCGGTTTTTCCACATTCGCGGGGGTCTCAAGAACCTAACCCCCGCAAATGTGGAGGGAGAACTGTATATATTTCTCCAAATCTTTTGGTGGTTCTCCTGCTGAGTATAATTTTTGATAGTATTCTTGAAATATATTTAATTTCTCCTTCATCTAGTTACTTCCCCCTCCCCTTTTCATTTTTAATAATTCCAATCAAACTTTTAGCTTTCTTTGCTTGTGTGGCCCTTGCTAGCATTCTAGAACTTTTATTACTATATTCAAAAAATTTTTTTTCATAAATAGCAGGTTTCTTTTTACTATTTCTATCTCTTCCTTTTCTAATTCTTTTCTCTTTGCTTGTATTAGTGCATGAATCTGCTTATCTCTATTTCTAAAAAATTCTTTATCTAGACCTTTAATTTCTTCTTCTAATATTCCCTTACTTTTCCCCTGTTTTTTCCACAATGTATGTGTTTCCCTGTTTGTATGCTTTTAAATCTGAAAAGCATTGTTCACATCTTTCCTACTTTTGTGCCTTATCAAAAGAAGGCCTTCTACACTATAGAGGATGGACTTTATAGGAAATGCCTCAGTCAGTTGCTTAGACTGACTTTTAACAGAGATTAACTCTTGAGAAATTCCCATAGATTTTACTGAAGTCAGGACTTTTTGCCAGTGGTAGAACAAGGGAAGGTATAAGAACTGAGGGAAAGGGGAAGGAATATATGCTAAAGTAGGATTTAATACAGTTGGTCCTCTGTATCCACAGATTTGGCATCCATGGATTCCATCATCCACAGTTTGAAAATATTTTTTTTTTAATTCCAAGAAGCAAACCGTGATTCACTCCAAGGTTCACTCAGCCTTCCAGCCTTTTGTAGGTCGGTAAAATGAATACCCAGCTTGTGGGGGCAATTAGCTAACACACATTGGAGACTGTTTAATGCAGTGTAGATGTGTAAATAGCTATTGCTTAAAACAATTTGTAAGCCGCTCTGATAGCCTTGTGGCTGAAGAGCGGGGTATAAATAAATAAATAAATAAATAATAAAATAAATTTTACCATTATATATAAGGGATGCCATTTTACTATGCCATTGTATATAATGGGACCTGAGCATCCATAGACTTCAGTATCCACAGGGGGTCCTGCAACCAAAGCCAAGTGGATACCAAGGGTGCACTGCATATCCAAATGTTCCAACCCACAAATTCCCATGTGCAAGCATTGCATCTGCCATAGTGGTGCATGCAAAGACCTCCACAACCACAAGCTAAAGAGATACTTGTTGCAGGGCTAGAAGCATCTAGAACAACCTTTCCTAATGTGACATAAATGTTTGGTTTAGAAGTCTCTGCAGCCCTGCCCAACATGCAAATTGTGAGGTATGCTGGGAGATGTAGTCCAAAATATGTGGCAGGAAAAGCTCTTCGAAATGACAGAATTAGTTCAGAATGGAGATCCACTTTCAAGAAAAGGGCGTATCTCAGTGATAACAATGGCACAGGAAGTGACTACTGCTCAGACTACTGGTCTATTCCCCCCAGTATTACCTCCTCTGACAAGGCAGCGCCAAGGTCTCAGAAAGTAGTAATCTTGCTGCAATATGATCCTTTTCACTAAAGATGCCAAACATTAAATCTGGAATCTCTATATGCAAAGTAGGGCCTCTACTACTTTGGACCTTGATGAGTTACAAAATCTTACTGCAACCTCTAAGAACTAGCCTTCAACTGAAAAGCATTCATTCAGCTGGCTGACATTAAAGCTTTGGAACAAATAAATGTGGTTTTATTTGCACTATCTTGTAAATACAATTCCAACCGCAGACTCTCTTGTCATTGTCTCTGTTGTTGCTTCCTGTAGAGCACCACATAAGTGTCCATTAGGGAGAATAATGGAGGCCTCCGTGTATTTAAAAGTGATCCATCCAGTGAGAGAAATTAGCATGACATCCATCAGAACACTTAGCTGTTAAGTGACTTCACTTATCCATGGAAAAGGACAGGGATAGCTTGACACGTTACCTTTTAGGCACAGCTGGTAAACTTTAAAAGCTCATCTATACATTAGGGGTGGGTAGCAGAGAGGATGAAAGAATCAAAGAAAAACAGAATTGGCCACAACTTTCTCTCTTGGGTGGAAGGGAGAAACTGGCTTTCCTGGACAATGAAATAATTAATCCAATAGACAAGAGAGAGTTGAAAGTGAGGGAGAGAAAAAACTGTGGATTGACCAGGAGGATTTATTTGAATCAAAAACTCTTCTGTTTACTTGCTGGAAATCTCTTTGTTCAACAGCTGAAGTGATCTTCAAGCCATCATGTGAATGAATGTATTCAGATGGAATTCTGAAATGCCAACCACCTCTTTACTTCCAAGGTAAAAACTAAGCTATTCAGACTTTTATTTTGTGGAGTCTATTCTATTATTTTAATAGAACACAGAGAATGACCAGACAGAACTAGGCACAAAACAGTGGCTCAGGATAGTAGAAAAATACTGTCCATTAAGGAGAGTGTACTTCTGTGCATATACTCACTCAAAGACAAAAATACCCATTATCCTCCATTAATTAATATATCCATCAAGGAAAACATAACCACAACAGTAATGACTTTGTTTCAGTATAATGGAACCCTTTGCCTTCAAGCCCAGGATGTCAGAGCTGGGTAAGAGCTCAGTGTAAGTTGGCTAATGATCCTGGGCATAGCTGGGCAGCTTTGAAGGAACTAGACAAGCTCCTCAACTGTAAAGGTATATAACTGAATACCAAAGTCAGGACTGTCCATGCGATCACACTTCAATTCCTCTGTATAGTTGTGAAAGCTGGATAGTGAAGAAAGCTGGTAGGAAGATAATTAACACATTAGAAATATGGTGCTGGAGGATGCCATAGGTAGCCAAAAAGACAAATAAATGGGTCTGAGAGCAAATCAAGACTGAACTCTCTCTAGAAGCCAAGACAAATAAGCTAAGTCTGCTATACTTTGGACTTATCATGAGAAGACATGACTCATTAGAAAAGACAATGATGCTTGGCAAGGTAGAAGGCAAAAGGAAAAGAGAAACACCGCATTACAGATGGATAAAGACTCAATCAAGGAAGCCACAGCCCTAAGTGTGCAAAATGTGAGCGGGGCTGTTGATACCAAGGTGACTTGGAGATCTCTCTTTCATAGGGTTGCCATTAAGTCAAAGTCAGCTTGGCAGCAGTTAACAACAAAAATAGCAACACTGGTTTGATCTAGCATGGTAATGCCTTTTTAAACCACAGCTTGGAAAAGTTACCTTTGCTTAAATTTAACTCTCAGAATTCTCCCCGCAGCCATCATGACCATTAGCCAGGCTTTGGAAGTTATAGTTCAAAAAAAGTATCCCCCCCCCCACAAGCCCCAGTCCAAATCACCAAGGCCTTCCAAATTAAGCCTTCTGCTTTTTAACAGTTGTCTTTGAAAATCTACACACAGCACAAGAAAGAAATGGCCACTGTCTGCGCATCCTCAGTTTCTGATACTCATAGGCATTCTACCTTCTACAGTGTACAATTCAGGCAAGCCAGCCTGGCTTCACTGGAGAAAGTCTTTCTAATGGAGCAATCCATTTCTGTTAGAGAAAAAAACTGAATTTCAGACTGGTGCATAATAACAAAGTTAAAAGCAAAAACTCAAAATGTATAAGGGAGTTGTTCAGCCAGGAGAAAGGCACAAGCATTCCACAGTTTGAAGGTTTTTTTAATTCAACATTGCTTTAAAATTTAGTGTTATAAATTCAGGCTACATAAGTTAAATTCTATGTATTTACGTGTGTGTGTGTTTGTGTTGATAAAATTCTGCCTTTGGGGTCTAAGTGCAAAAAAGCTTGCCAGGTGAGTTAAGAGGCAGGAGTGCAATTTTAAACCGGCAAACTCAATCTCAGCTATCTTTATTGGGAACAAAATATGAGAACAAGTTTTAACGGAAGAAAAACATCCATATAACATACAATAACTAGACAGGATTCAAAGAGGCAGATGAGCACAAGTGTATACATACATGTGTGCCAATTTTCTTTTCCAGCTGCTTTGTTCCATGGAATCATTCCAGAAAGCCAGTTTTAAGGAGAAGAGGGAGTGGTTCTTTGTATTTTGGTTAATACAAGAGTCATAGAATTGTAGAGTTGGAAGAGACCACAAGGACCATCTAGCGCAACCCCATTTTGCCATGTAGGAATATGCAATCAAAGCACTCCTGACAGATGGCCATCCAGCCTCTTCTTAAACAACTCCAAAGAAGGAGACCACCACACTCAGAGGCAGCTTCATATTCCACTGTCAAACAGCTCTTACTGTCAGAAAGTTTTCCCTAATGTTTAGGTGGAATCTCTTTTCCTGTAGTTTGAATCCATTGCTCCATGTCCTAGTCTCTGGAGCAACAGAAAACAAGTTTGCTTCATCTTCAATATGACATCCTTTCAAATATTTAAACATGGATATCATGTCATTTCTTAACCTTTCCTTTTCCAAGCTAAACATATTGAGCTCCCTAAGTCCCTCCTCATACGGCATGGTTTCTTGACCTTTCAGCATTTTGGTCACCTTCCTCTGGACATGTTCCAGCTTGTCAATATCCTTCTTGAACTGCGGTGTCCAGAACTGGACACAGTATTCCAGGTGATGACCTTCACTCCATTACTGATCCCTAGACTTTGGAAGACTGTTTAATGATGTAACTTGTTTGAGATAAGTCATTTACATCTGAACATAGATGCTACATGTTATAGCACCACAATCTTAGATAGGGTGATAACACAGGATGTTTTTCTCTGTAGGAATTAACGAAAACAAAACTTTAACTTTCGTACCATAAACATACCATTTTAGCTATTTTGTTTTAATTTACATTGTATGCCACATTGAGTTCCATTTTGAAGACAGGTTGTGTACTTTACCCAACAACTTTTACCTCAGAAATCACCTTTACTACAAATTTCAGACAGCCCAGCTCTTCTTTTGCTGGTTAACACCACTAATACTTTAGTGAGTCAGGTGATTTCCTACTTTACCCTGAGACTTTTACCTCAGAAATCACCTTTATTTCAAATTTCAGACAGCCCAGCCCTTATTTTACTGGTTAACACCACTAATACTTTAATGAGTCAGGTGATTTCCTTACTTTACCCTGAGACGTCTACCTCAGAAATCACCTTTATTTCAAATTTCAGACAGCACAGCCCTTATGTTACTACTTGTCTTTTCCCTTTTTCTTTTTAAATGGCTGACTAGGTATCAACCTGGTTGTAGAGGCTTGAGTCACTTTTTACTTTTTGTCTTGTATCCCTTTTACCAAAGTCTTTTTACCTTAGGGATACAGGTAATTCTTTTTAGTGTGCAGGTCTGTGCTTAATGTCACTTTACTTAGAGGCTTGTCTCTCAGCAAATCCCTTACAATTACTTTTGACTGATACCACAGGGATTGCTGTGACCACACCTTCCAGTATCCCCTTACGTTACTCAAATATTGTTACCTCAGGGTAATAATGTACTGTTTCAACTGGCAGCACTTTTTCTCTCAGCACTTGATTTTGAGGCTTGACTTCCAGCAAATTGCATCTTCTTCATGGTCTCTGTGAATCCACACAGCTGGGTAAATCCTGCACCTGTGCAGAACACCTTGGAACCTTCTGGAATAGTTATGTAACTGATTTTTGGCAGTAGCTCCACCCATCCCAAAGGTCCCTCAGCGACCGTCCTGCTTATTGTCCTCAGTTCCCTTTCGTCTGCCGTGCTAGCAGCACATTAGGAACCTTCGCTCTTGCTCAGCTTGCTTTCAGGTTTTCCTTTTGGCTTTGACTTGGACTAAATTTGACTTACGATTGCTATTTCTCCTGCTTTGACTGTCTGACTGTTCTCTTACTGTGCGATTTGGCTTCGGTATTTGGTGATTTTTTTCCTCACGACCTTGGACTGTCTCGACTACTCTCTCGCTCTGACCCTTTGGCTTTGTTCAACATCTCTGGCTTTGACCTGATCTGTACAACAACTCTATTTCTATTTTAAAAAATGGCCTCAAGATCTGCGGCCTTTAAACGGTGCTCCGTTTGTCAGGCTAAACTGCCTGCTTTGGATGGCCACTCACGCTGCCTTATTTGTTTGGGTGAGGGGCATAATGTAGAGACCTGCTCCCACTGCAAGGCCTTTACCCCTCAGGCTCGCAAGCATCAGATGTCCCATCTGAAGTCCTTTTTGTACGAAAAGGCCTTGAAGCCCCAGGTGGGTCTTCGACTTCAACTGCGGGGGGTTCTGCGCCTTCCTGCCAATCTCCGATCCGGGAATGGGACAGTTCTGCTTTCAAGAGCCCTGCGAAGCGGTGCAGAATGGAGTCCATGAGCCCTTCGAGACACTGGTTGGGCATATCGGTTTCGGACACCAAGACTACCAGACAATCGGGTTCGAAACGAGCCCGAGAACCAGTTCCGTCATCGGGATCGTCATGAGACTGTGACTCTTCGAGGCCATCAAAGTCATCTCGAACCCAGGAGGGCTTAATGTCAACAGGACACAGCAAGGAGCTGGCGAGGCCTTCGGGCTCCAGCTACGAATGGGACTCTTCTGCCTCTTCCAGATAAATCACAGAAGAAGAAGGACAAACACTCCTCTTTTCATCCCAATAGAGACTGGACAACAGGTCTCGGAGGGATGCTTCTTTTGGGCGAGCTGTTCTCTCCACAATAGTGAGAGCTTTGCATCTTGACACTCAGGTTTGTCTGTTCAATAAATGGTTGTTGGTTTACTTGACAATTGTTTCCTCGTCTTTCCTAGCACAACATCCCCTCCTCCTGGGTATAAAGCTAGCTAGTCTACCCAGCTGTGTGGATTCACAGAGACCATAAAGAAGATGGACAGGTTGCTTACCTGTAACCATAGGTCTTCGAGTGGTCTTCTGTGAATTCTCACAGACCCACACATCCTCCCCTCAGTGTCCTGCTTTATGCGTAACTCTAGTGATGCTGTTAATTGCGGCGTCCTATACGGAACTGAGGAGAATAAGTGGGACGGTCGCTGAGGGACCGCTGGGATGGGCGGAGCTCCTGCAAAAATCAGTTACATAACTATTCCAGAAAGTTCCGAGGTGCTCTGCGCAGGCGCAGGATTTACCCAGCTGTGTGAGTTCACAGAAGACCACTCAAAGATCTATGGTTACAGGTAAGCAACCTGTCCTTCTCCAAGCCTCAACTTAGACACTCCAACTTAAAACTGAACTCTTTTTTTTCCCACTCACTCACTCCCCCTTTTCTCCTCCAGAAGCCCCCCTCCTCCTTCCACCTCCTCACAGAAGATTGACTCCTGGAGTCCACGGTCCTCTGTCACAGGTGAGATATAAATCAAATGAAAAAAATTAAAAAAAATAATTCAGTGGGGTAGAGCTGCATTGGACGTTCCACAGGCCGGATTCCTAGGCAGGATTACCTCCCTTGGCAAGAGGTTCCTGTCTCCCACCTTAAAGCATGCTTCTCATGTTATCTGATGTGGGGAAACAGTAATTTTCCCCACTATTGAGCCTGGAATCTGAACCGTATTTGTGTCAATGTGCTATATTTGTTCCTTCCTTTCCTGAACATTTACCACAAAACAGCAGCCAACGGCTCTCAGACTGGCACTGGTCCGTGGACCACCACTTTAAGCAGCACTGTCCTAGAGCAGTGCTTTTAATTTTTTTTCTACTTGCGACCCCTTTTAGCCCGACAAGTTTTCATGTGATCCCAGGTATATAGGTATATAAAATAGGTATACAGAAACCTTTTACTGTTGCCAATTTTTTCACAATCCCCACATTCAGTTACAGGACCCTACATGAGGTTGTGACCCACAGTTTAAGAAGCTTTGTTCTAGAGAACTGCTTAGCGTTATAAGTATTTTGACAAAACCTACGGACATTGGACTGTCCTAAGGTATAACACCACAATATCAGGCTTAGAAGCAGATGGATTCCAATGCCCCACTCAAGCAATTAGAACTGGAAGAAATATAGCCCCATTTTGGGAATAATACAAAGGAAAAATTGGATTCGGTTTCCTACACACAATATGACTAATGGCTCTCAGCCATTACTGGCAGGGTGAGAATCAATGCACTAAAACTGCAGCTTGATAATTGAGCAAAGTCCTATAAAGTTAAAGATTCCAGACACTATCATCAACCTAAAAGAACACACACACATATGAACATACACAAACTACTTCTGTCATCACCAATTTCCTTCTGTACTACACTTCCAAAAGAGAAGGTTTTTCTTGTTTTCATCTTCCAGCTGATAAGAGTTATAGCTGCATAAACAAAAGGGGATTTTCAAAAGTGTATACTGTAATTATTCACCAGCATAGCACCAGCCCTTTTTTGGTCTTTTTGTTTAATGCAGAAAAGGACCATAAACATGCAAAAACTCAGAATGTCAGCCTTAAGGTCTAAAAGGCACATTAAAACCTACATTCAGTATTAGGAAACAGATTGAAGTCAAACATAGGGAGCTGCCTTACAATGAGTCACGCCCTTTGTCTATCTAACCTGGTACTGTGAACTCTGACTGGCAGCAAGGGCTCTCCACAGGGGTTTTGGGCAGGATTTCTTCCTAGCTCTGCCTGGAGGTCCCTGGTATATATTCCCTGGTGGTTTCCCGCCCATGTACAGAACAGGCCTGAACATGCTTAGCTTCTGAAATCAGACAAGATCATGAGTGTTGAGGGTGGCAGGATGCTTACAAACACAGAGCTTGGGAAAGTTAGGAGGTTTCGGACTACGAGCCCCAGAATCCCCTATCAGCATGGCCACTGGTTGTGCAGGCTAGAGGATTCTGGGAGTTGTAGCCTTAAAAATGAACATTTCCAAGCTCCAAACAGCATGTGTTTTAATCAGTTCTGTAGGAGAGAACTGAAGGGGAAGAAGAAAGCATATCCTCATGTGAAACGTAGCTCTTAGACTTATACCTGGATGCTAAAGATGTGTACAAACCAGGGATGGGCACCAATTTTCACTCCTGCAACCCTTCTGTGGGCCACATGGTTTTCTTAATTTTATTTCACTGTTACATTTGGATATACAGGAAGTCATGTTATTTACAGCCACCATTTTAACTGATCTGTGGGGGGGGCAGTGTCTCCTTTTTTCAGTGGTTGGGGAGCATTCCAGGGAAGTGGGAGATCTAAGTCCCTGCATCTGAGGGTTCTGGGGAAACCTCTGGGTGAAAAATTGCTCCCAGATCAGTGCTTTGTTAAACTTAGTGGTTAGGGTCTTTGGAGGTGGGGGCTTCACGGGTCACAAAAGTGGGGTTTGAAGGTTGCACTTTCCTCACTCGTGGTGTAAACTGTGATACTGCCATGCAGAAATCGTGATGGCTTACATAAGTCTACCACTCAGGAACGTGTCTAACGCTGCTCTTTAAGGGGCAAGGAATGTGCGCCTGAAAGCTGGCAGCGCCATGTACCACTAAAATTAAAATGCCCTGCCCAAAGAGAATAATGACCAACTCCTTGGCAAAAGTAGCCTGTACAAACAGTAACGACTTCCTTCATAAAAACTATTTTAAAGATTTCTACTCCACCTGAAGTCTTCAAGTGGATTACAGGCAGCCTTGAATAAAGTTACTTTCATTCTCCACAGGTGCAGGCCCGTTATGCCACTGAAGAACCCAAATGGCACCCTCACCTTGGGAAAGGAGGAAGGCCAACTATGCCCTTGAAATACCCATTGCTGCCAGCAAGAAACCCAACCCAACCCAATCAGGAGCAGAGCAAAGCAGATGATTTCTCTTTCAGTCTGAAGGCCAAATTCAATTTCAGGGAAGTTCTCTGGTGAAAAATGTCAATGGTGGGCAGGGAACAAAGGCGAAGGAGTGGGTTCAAAAATATGATTGTATTTTAGCTTAAAGCTCTTACTATCAGCAATGTAGCCCTAGGAGACACATTTCAAGCCTAAACTCTCTTGAAGCCAAAATGACTAAACAGAAGCTGTTGTACTTTGGACGTATCATGAGATAACAGGACTCATTAGAAAAAAACAATAATGTTTGGTAAAGTAGAAGGCAGTAGAAAAAGAGAGAAACTGCGCCTCAGGCAAGCAGCATTAAGTTGAAGCTGGCTTCATTAACAAGAACAAACCAAACCATGGTGCCATGGTGAGACCCTAGGAAGCCGGATTGGGATTGTGGGCCTGAAGTTCCCACGTGCTAAAGAATCTTCTCCAAAACAGTGCATGTTTTGTTGTAACTACAAACAAGAAACTTCCTCCTTCTCCAGTAACCCATCAGGTTCTCACATAGCTTAAGTGAACAGGATACCTACCACTAGCAATGCAGTTTGTCATGTAATAGCTTTTATATAGCTTTCAATACAGTACTTGTGTGCCTGCTATAAAAGGTTCTTCACATTCAAAATACCCCTTCCTTTAAGTGAAGAACCGCTTTGTTCTACAAGAAGCACCCAATTAAATAAATTCTTCCAGAACATTTATCTTAGAGGATTGCAACAGAATTTGCATAAAGTTGTTAAAGTACATATGCCAAATAACTTTCATGGAGCAAAATACTATAAACCCCCAAGTGTTCCACTTCCATCAGACATGTTAATTAGCTTCCAACTCAATTATATTTTATGGCTTAGGTACCTCACTTTTTTCTAGCTGAAATCTCTGCTGACAGATACATTTTGAAATACTCCAAAAAGGGGTGGGGGGAATAAGCTTAAATGATTTAAGATGAGACTAGTTTGTCTGTATATAAGACATATCAAATGGGATACTTCTTTAAAAAAGCAAATCCACATGCTCAAAGTGCCCTGTTTCCCACACCTATCCCCAGGGCCTGGGATGTACTGTATTTTCTCTGCTGGTCAGCTCTCCAATCAATCAGCAGATTTGGGTAAACAAGTGAATAGTGAGAAATAGAGAGATAATGAGATATAGTGGAAACTGCGGGATCCACTTGCTCAGTATACTCTTCAGCCATGTCTTTCATCCCACTGCTGTTCAGCTGTTTCCATTCAACATGAAGCTGTTTGTTGACAGGCATGGTGGGGGCAATTTTCATCAAGATCATGGGCAGGGGGAGGTTTACCCACTCCCTCCCATACCAATGAAAAATGCCCTGCATGCAGTTTGGCTGATCAGCAGCGAACAAATGATCAGCAGGGAAAGAAGGCATGCCCTAGTCACCAGAAGCAGGGGCTGCTGTAGGCCACAAAAAAATAGGCAGTGGCTTGCAGGTTCCACACAACAATACCACTGTGAAATTATGGCCTGCAAGGATGGCAAATTGGCTAATGGCACATTCCTCAATTTTTAAAGGAACTGTTAGTTATATTCCTTTCTGTTCACTGGACAATCTAAGATAATAGTGCTGTTCCCAGTTATTGAACAGAGCAGTTTGATCAATCCTGAGGCTACACTTTATCAGCTTCCAGACTGATTATTTATTTAGAAAGATCTAAACTCCAATTGTACAGCATGTGCGAAAAGTGGCTTATAACTTTAAAAAAAAAAGGCTAGAATCAACAGAATTTTTTTTAATGTAACAAAATAGACAGAAAGTACAGAAATAAATCCCAAATGCTCAAACTAAGGTTTCAAGGCACGTTTAGAAATAAGTAAAGAATTCCTCAGTTTGAACAACCATGTACCATTGGCTTTAGTCCCTGCTAAAAGCGGCTCCAGCCCCATTATTCCAGCTGCATCCATATAACCCTTTCTTCAGTCTGGATTACTTTCATATCCGTTTTAACAACACAAATATCTTGCCAAGATCGCTGCTTTCTTGGACCTGCTGTCCTTTGTTTTGTGGATTTTGGAAAACCGCTCCTTGTTTTCTCTTAACTTCCCTTTGAATGTGATCTGCGCTTTCCCGTCAGAAACATCTGGGTCAATAATCATGGTGACACTATCATTTTGTAAGCAAGATTCTTAAAATGCGATTTTCCTTTTTTTTCTGGGAGATTAGAGATGTTTAATCCATATGAGAAGAAATCACTGATAATGGAAAGAGTCCAGAAAGAAGCTTCTCTTCCCAGGGTAATGTTGTCAACACCTTGAAAGGAACTTTTGCCTTGAAAATAGAGTTGACTTGGAGTAGTGATATTCACTGACCACTTCACAGCCATAACTTGAAGGAGAAAACTTCTGCCAAGATGGAGGGAAAACAGCCATTTCCTGCTGCTTGGGCTTTCTTTCCAAAATTCCAAACAAGACAATCTTCAAGGTTTCCTTGGTGGTGGCCCCTCGCTTTGGAACATTCCATAATAAGGCCTGCCCAGCCCCACACCAAGCCACAACCGCTTTGCTCCCCTAGGCACTTTAAGTATTTCAATTATTTTAAGAGTTATTGCTTTAGTCCCTTGGGGCGCTTTTAGGTCCTAATGGTTGGTTTTATCTTTGCATTGTATTTTATTGTGCTGCGTTGGTATGTATTTATTGGACTTTAATGCTGCGCTAGATTTCAGTGATTTATTGGGATTTCCATTGTTTTATTAACATGATTTTTGCTATTGTACAGTGCCTAAAGAATGGGTTTTATGAGGCATGTAAGAAATATAATAAAACTGATGTGTTTTCTGCTCTGAACTAAAGTGTATTATGGTGTGTGTTTTTACAGGCAAGATCCAACATCAACAGTTGCATAAGACGATTAAACTAACCACAGACTCTTCAGTTCAAGAATCCCAATTCCAAATTGCCACCTAAATAAAACTGGAGCAGCAGTTAGAATGCAACTTAATGGCTATTTCTATGTCCCACAAGTTATTGTGTGTACAACTTCCTTTAATGGTGCTTAGTTTTAGCTTTTGTCACTGTGTGCGTTCAAGTAATTTCCAACTTACAGTGACCCTCAGGCAAACCTATCATGGGGTTTTCTTGGCAAGATTTGTTCAGAGGGGGTCTGCCTTTGCCTTCCTCTGAGGTTGAGAGAGTGTGACTTGCCCAAGGTCAGCCAGTGGGTTTCTGTGGCTGAGTAGGGATTCAAACCCTGGTCTCCAGTGTCATACTTCAATGCTCAAACCACTAGAGAAGAGACCTCAAGACAGATGGGACTTTCTCAAAAGGGAGATACTGAAGGCACAATTTCAAACAGTACCATTGAGGAAGAAAAAAACGGGAGGTGTCTCAAGAAATCAGGATGGATGACTAAAGAAATTTCAACGGAGCTAAGTTTTAAACGGAACATGTATAGGAAATGGAAAAAGGGGGAAATCACCAAAGAAGAATTCAAACAGATAGAGAACACGTGTAGGAGTAAAGTCAGAAAAGCTAAAGTGCAGAATGAGCTCAGGCTTGCTAGGGAGGTTAAGAACAATAAAAAGGGGTTTTTGGGGTATGTCCACAGCAAAAGGAGGAAGAAGGAAATGGTAGGGCCACTATGTGAAGAAGATGGCAAAATGCTAACAGGGAACAGAGAAAAGGCAGAATTACTCAACACCTTCTTTGCCTCAGTGTTTTCAGAAAAGGAAAAGGAGGACCAACCTGAGGATAAAGGAACAGAGGACACAATAGGGGAAATCCAGCACAGAATAAGCAAAGAGGTAGTAGAGGAATACCTTCTTAATCTAAATGAATTTAAATCTCCAGGACCAGATGAACTACATCCAAGGGTATTAAAAGAGCTGGCAGATGTAATCTCAGAGCCATTAGCAATAATCTTTGAGAACTCCTGGAGAACAGGAGAAGTCCCAGCAGACTGGAGGAGGGCAAACGTTGTCCCCATCTTCAAAAAGGGGAAAAAAGAGGATCCCAACAATTATCGTCCAGTTAGTCTGACATCAATACCAGGGAAGATTCTAGAGCAGATCATTAAACAGAGAGTCCGTGAACATTTAGAAGGCAATGCCATAATCACAAAAAGTCAACATGGGTTTCAGAGAAACAAGTCATGCCAGACTAATCTGATCTCTTTTTTTGATAAAATCACTAGCTTGGTAGATGAAGGGAATGCTGTGGGTATCGTATACCTTGATTTCAGTAAGGCCTTTGGCAAGGTTCCCCATGACATTCTTACAAACAAGATTGTAAAATGTGGGCTAGACAAGTTAACTGTTAAATGGATTTGTAACTGGTTGACCGGCCAAACCCAAAGGGTGCTCAGCAGTGGCTCCTCTTCATCCTGGAAAGAAATGACTAGTGGGGTGTCACAGGGTTCTGTCCTGGGCCCAGTACTATTCAACATCTTTATCAATGACTTGGATGAGGGAATTAGGGGCATACTTATCAAATTTGCAGATTACACCAAATTAGGAGGATTAGCAAATACCCTAGAGGACAGGATCAAAATTCAAAATGACCTGCATAAACTGGAGAGCTGGGCCAAAGCTAACAAAATGAAATTCAATACGGAGAAATGTAAGATACTGCACTTAGGGCAGAAAAACGAAATGCATAGATATAGAATGGGGGAGACCTGGCTGAACGAGACTACGTGCGAAAGAGATCTAGGAGTCCTAGTAGACCACAAGTTGAACATGAGTCTGTAAGCAAGCTTGCACCCCACTTCCAAGGCACCCCACTCCTGGAATGTTAGCACTGGCTATAGGCCTCAGAAACCGGCCAATTTGGTTCATTATTGTGGCCTTTTACAAGGGAAAAAGACAGGATGGTCTCAAAAGGTTATTTTTGGTTTTTCCCTGGAAAGGAAGGCCTGGAGCTGTGAGAAGCCAAAAGTAGACACATTCCACATAAATGGGAGGTTAATGGATGAAGAAACCCTTTTATATTTGCTGATTGTGAAACTTCCTTTCCTCAGCTCCCAACCTAAAAGAAGTTGCTCAAAGCTGTTAAAATCCAATCCCTGGACATTAAGAAACATTTAGCATCTTCCTCACCTTTTGTCAAGACCAGGAAACTCATTGTGCAATCCATGAAGGCTCATGGAATTCATTGTTTCAACCCATGAAGCAACCAATCCCCTCAGGTGTATTTGGAGGTATAAAAGACTCCCCAAAATATGCCTCATAGCGCACAGTTGTAACAGGGGGAAACTCTGTTACTCTGTGTTAGCCAACCCAGCGCACAGTTGTAATAGAGGGGGAAACTCTGTTACTCTGTGTTAGCCACATCCAGTTTCCTCCATCCACTCTGCCAGACTGACTACAGGACAGGTTGTATTATGTACCCCAGCAAAACCCTCTTGCAACCCTCTATCCAAAGTTTTCCTACTGTTTTTCTATAGCCTTGTGTGAATGCTTCTTCTGGGTGAATGTGTGTGTGTTTGATGTTATTTTTGAACTCCTTAATAAAAAAAACCATACTTAATTTTAAACGTGTACATATTCCATCCACACTAGTACTGGTATAATTGGTTTAAAAGATTCCATGGTTACCCCCTCTTGCACAGCTAAAGTCGAGTTGCTGCTAATTTCCCCAACATATTAGAAACTCGATATTTTCTTGGAATTTTCCAAGGAGCATTTTGGGTAACAAGTCAACAGTGTGATGTGGCAGCTAAAAAGGCCAATGTGATTTTGGGCTGCATGAATAGAAGTATAGTGTCTAGATCAAGGGAAGTCATAGTGCCACTCTATTCTGCCTTGGTCAAGCCTCACCTAGAATTTTACTGTGTACAGTTCTGGGCACCACAATTCAAAAAGGATATTGACAAATTGGAGCATGTCCAGAGGAGGGTGAAACGTCTGGAAACAATGCCTTATGAGGAAAGACTTAAGGAGCTGGGTATGTTTAGCCTGGAAAAAAGATGGTTAAGAGGCGATATGATAGCCCTGTTTAAGTATTTGAAGGGGTGTCACGTTGAGGATAGAGCAGGCTTGTTTTCTGCTGCTCCAGAGACTGGAACACGGAGCAATGGATGCAAGCTCCAGGAACAGAGATTCCACCTCAACATGAGGAGGAACTTTTTGACAGTCAGAGCTGTTCGGCAGTGGAACGCACTCCCTCGGAGCGTGGTGGGGTCTCCTTCCTTGGAGGTCTTTAAACAGAGGCTGGATGGCCATCTGTTGGGGATGCTTTGATCAAGATTTCCTGCGTGGCAGGGGGTTGGACTGGATGGCCCTCGTGGTCTCTTCCAACTCTACAATTCTATGATTCTATGACTATATCATGCTGGCTCTCGGTTTTAGCCTTGAGTGTCCAAAATTCTTAATGTTCTCGGGGGCAATGGAACTGGGGTGAAAACTAGTCCAACTAGTATCTGGCATAGGACACTTGCAGGCTCTCTAATTCCGAAAGCAGCATCCTGTGTCTGAGCAGTGAATTCCTTGGGTCGAAGCCACTCCAGAGTAGGCACCTTTATAAGTCCAGCACTCAGAAACAATTAGTTACAATTAATTTGTTAACCTTATTATTTAATGTATTCAACAATAATTTTAAAACACAGCCCAAGCTGTAATTTTAACCACTGAACACCCTGCAATTATTATTTTAGGGACAAACATTCTTAACAATACAGTTGGCCTTCCACATTCAAGGGTCTTAGAGGCGGAGCACCCACACAAAAATGGGAAAACATGAATATCATAAGCTTCCCCCCCTACATGAATGCTACAGCCTCCTTTCACACCAACAGCTCTGGCTCATACCTCCCTTTCCCAGTTTGTCACCACAATCCCTCAGCCTCGTTTTCAAGACCCTCCTGGCTGATACACCTCTCCGCCCTACTCCTTCTGTTCCTCCTTCTCCCCAGTATCTCCTGTCCTGCCAAAACTGCCAGCCATTCACTCTGCCTGCCTAGGACAATGAAGTTGATTTTAGCAGCAGCAAAGGCCAGGGCACCCATCTCACTGCTGTCTGGGTAGGATGCAGCAAGAGGAGGGAAGTAAGGCTTGGAGGCGTTCTGGTGCCCCCCCCCCCAGTTGACCATATTCCTGACACGCAGTTCTTGCTGGAAAGTTATAAGACCTGCTGCTGCTAAAATCAATTTCAGTTTCCTAGGCAGGCAGAGGGGTGACAAGCTGGGAACTGGTTGGTGGTTTTGGCAGGACAGGAGATTGTGAGGAGGAGGACAGGAGATTGTGAGGAACAGAAGGAGTGGGGTGGAGAGGTGGATCGGCCGGGAGGGTCTTGAGAATGAAGCTGACGAATCCTGGTGTCAAGCAGGGAACCAGACCGAATGGCTGGTGGTTTTGGCAGAACAGGAGATTACAGGGAGAAGGAGGAACAGGAGTGGAGAGAGGTCGAGTTACTTAAGCAGCAGTTACAAACTCGTGAATAACTAAATCTGTGAAAGAGAAACCTGAGCATGTGGAAGGCCAACTGTATATGAATAATTAACATCACAATTTTCTCTTAATGTTTAAATATTAAGGAATTACCATTCTGCAGTGACTTAGTATCAACATATTAGCGCTAATGTTAACATTAGGAAGTTCTGTATATGGCCAAGTGGACCCATGGCCATTCCCTTGTTTCTTTTGGCCCCCCAATGGGCTGGTAGCTACTGTTCCACATCCAAGCTATCTTTCACAGTGGCGCTAAAATACACGAGACTACAACCTAGTTGTTTATATTTATTTATTTAGGTATTTATACTCGCTCTTCAGCCACAAAGGCTTCCAGAGCTGCTTACAACTTGTCTAAGCAACAGCAATTTACACATCTACACCACATTAAGCGGTTTCCAATGTGTGTTAGCTAATTTCCCCCACAAGCCGGGTACTCATTTTACCGACCTACGAAAGGATGGAAGGCTGAGTCAACCTTGGAACCCTCTGGGATCGAACTCACAATGTGGTGGCTTATAGTACTGGCATTTAACCACTGCACCACCAGCACTCCCTAGAGGAGCTGTTCCCTCCTCTCGAAAGCTACCAGAGTGTCAAAGAGTAGAGGAATTTCCTCCTTCTGGAGGCCCGATTGGCACCAAATTGGGGATCACTTTGGCACCAAGTCAAAACCTCGCCTTTTAAAGCCTTTGGGCCTGATTTTATCCAGGCTGTGCATGTCTTATGGCTGTATGATTTTAAATTGTTTTAACCAGTTTTAAATTGTCTGATTTTTAACTGATAAACTACTTGATATATTTTAAATCACAGAATAATAGAATAATAGAGTTGGAAGAGACCACAAGGGCATCCAGTCCAACCCCCTGCCATGCAGGAACACACAATCAAAGCACGCCCAACAGATGGCCATACAGCCTCTGTTTAAAAACCTCTAACGAAGGAGATCTTTTATAACTATCATTATTATTTATTGTTTTAAATTGATTTTATTGTAAGCCACCCTGAAATTATCAGATATAGGGTGGACTATAAATACTTTAATAAATAAATCAATAGGGCATGAAATTTTTTTTGAGCCACCCCCAAAGGCTTTATTTGTCAACAGATATACCTTGCAAAAATCTAACATGGCTAACAACGCTTCTGACCTTTCATGAAAAGCAAATCTAAATACATCCTGTATCTGGAAAACAATGTCGGCAGATTAAAAGCTTCATTAAGTATACTACTACTTGGTTAGGCACAGGTGAGAGCCTTTTAATTCCTTTTTGTTTCTATGCCAATAAATCATGTATTGCCTTTTGATAATTAAAGAATTAAGCAGGGCCCCCTGCTGTTCTTCAATATTTGTTCATTTAATAACTTGTAAGAAAGCTGACCACCTGGCTTTTCATAACTCCACTCAGGGACTCCTGGCATTGTTCTGCAACATATTATTGTCTTCAGCATCTGAACCCATTTTGTTAGGCTCTGTTCTACTTGGCTGGGGTCTAAAGTCACACACAACTGTTCCCACATGCCTGAAGGGCTCAGGCCTTGTATTTCTTTATCAGCAAGTCAATGTGCCAATGACCACCCGGCTTTGGAAACTGAGGCTGAAACAACACAGGCAAAACAATTTGTTCTTACCTAGATCTCAGTCCAGTTGGAACACATGATGTCCCTCTCATCCTAATGTGAAAACACCTCTTTTTGTTACCTATGGGCTTTAAGCAATTTTTAAAAACCTCCAGTTTACTCACTGTTTTGGAGAAGAACCCATTTTTTAAAAACATGTGCTTTCACCCTTGAAATTTGATTGGGGGGAAATGGGGGGGCACAGGTTGGTGGGTAGTGACCAGCTGGTGGGTGGGTGGCATGGAGTTGCTGGAGATAGAGCAGCTTACAAATTGTTTAAGCAATAGTAATTTACACATCTAGAGGACATTCAGCGGTTTCCAATGTGTGTTAGCTATTTGCCCCCACAAGCCAGGTACTCATTTTACCGACCTAGGAAAGGATGAAGGCTGAGTGAACCTTGGAGCCCTCTGGGATCGAACTTGCAACATGGTGGCTTGCAGTCCTGGCATTTAACCACTGTGCCACCAGAGCTTAGGCCTAGAAACTATTCCCAAAGATAGGGCTCAGCTCTGAGGGGGGGAACTTACATGTGGACTCTGACGACTAGGCAATCCTCTCACCAGTCAGTAACCAAATATTAGCTCTGTGCATCTGGAGACAGGATCTAGATGGCACAGCCAAAAAGAGGTGGGTGGGTTACTTTCCTGGAAGCTAAGTCTCATTGATCACAATAGGGTTCACTCCTGAATAGAGATGCATAAGATTGCACTGAGTGCTAAAAATCAAAATCCCATAACCAAATCTCGTCTCACTTTGAACTCATGAGTATTCAAAAACATAGCTCACAAGCCCATGAAAGTTTATGCTAGAAATTTCTTTTTCTCAGTCTCAGAGCTGCTACCGGATTCCCTTGAACTCACTAGGCCACCCTAGGGAAATCAGTTTCTTTGAGCAACAATACCCTGGGCCATCCAGACTGTCATATAGTAATAATTCTGTTGGACTACTTTACAGAATTGTCAAAGGGGTTATAATGTGATACCATATGTGCAGTACTTTAGAGACCTGAAAGTGTTATCATCTAGTTTAGGAAAGAGGCTCCATCAAACATATCATACACAGGAGAACAAAACAAGGGCATGTGAGTCACTACCTAGAACCGTTTCCTCCCCTTGCCCCTCTCATCTCACCTAGTTCTCTTTCAGCCTCTCATTTGGTAACATTTGGTAAACTCACTTTACTGGATGATTGGAAGGATTATTGAGATGGAAGTTAGGGAAGTGTGAGAAAGTCAATCGTTGCATGTTTTGATGCAAAATGATCTGATCACCACCTCCCAAGCTAATGTGTAAGTTAGCACTGAGCAATGCAGCAGCCTTCTCATTTTTCCAGGCGCTGCTATACAGCTCTTCACAGTTAAGCAGATATTCTGGCAGGCATTTTAAAAAAGATATCTGTAGAGTAACACAAAAGTAGAACATGTAAAAAAAAAATAGGAATATGTATATAAGAAAGTGACAAAGAAACTGGCAAATTTTACCATGTTTAGGTCATGGATTTAAAGCTTTTAGAACAATTGAAGCATTGCATAAATGTTACATATTATTTTATATTCCTGCTGCACTAATTAGTCAGGGATCAATCTTAACTTGTGAGTAAAACTGGTGGATTAACTGAACTCCTCTGTTGAAGAAACTGACAACCCTAGTCAGTCCATTACTCTCAGGGAAGACAGAATCAAATGGGTAATCTCAGAAGACAAACCACGGCATGGTCTGGCAGGAAAACTGAGTTTTCAATTGTGTTTTTCTACTTGGCTGAGAACTGAAATGATAGTGAGATCAGAGAACAAAAATGTCCCGTAAGAACCTGTTTGGACAAAAAATTCCCTGGAAGCAAGGAAGGAGTGTGTGGTGTTTGCCTTCTCAACACACAGGCTGTGTTCAGTTAAACAGTACAAGTTGCCCTTCTGCACTGGGCTTGGCACAGAGGACTGGCTGCACCGTGCCACATTGTTGACATAACAGCTCTGCAGAGACATCTGCTGCCAGCACAGAGAAACAAGAAGAGTGGGAAACCAAATTATACGTGGCACACTCTGGAAACATGCAAGGATGCTTGGTGGCAGGTAGAAAGATGCATTTACAACTCCATTTCTACAAAGCTACAAGCAATGGCCCAGTCTCTCAATGCTTCTCCTTGGAAATCCAATATGCTCCAAACATTTTTAGTTTCAGACACATGCTGAAACCATTCCTATTTATGCATCCCTTTGACAAAGTTAGCACAAATATGCAACATGAGGAAATGCTTATACTGTACATTTATGAGGAAAGACTTAGGGAGCTGGGTATGTTTAGCCTGGAAAAAAGACGGTTAACGGGAGATATGATTAAGAATTTGAAGGGGTGTCACATTGAGGATGGAGTAAGCTTGTTTACTGCTGCTCCAGAGACTGGAACACGGAGCAATGGATGCAAGCTCCAGGAACAGAGATTCCACCTCAACATTAGGAGGAACTTTTTGACAGTCAGAGCTGTTTGGCAGTGGAACACACTCCCTCGGAGCATGGTGGGTTCTCCTTCCTTGGAGGTCTTTAAACAGAGGCTGGATGGCCATCTGTCAGGGATGCTTTGATCGCGATTTCCTGTGTGGCAGGGGGTTGGACTGGATGGCCCTTGTGGTCTCTTCCAACTCTACAATTCTATGATTCTATGATTCTATACATGGAATAATACCCAATGTACCACCTTTATTTCATGAACCACACAATTTGTGTATTGTGTGTTTGTTTACTGTGTACTGTATATTGTGCATCATTCTGAGATTTTTGAATCTAAATGGTTTGCAAATACAGTCAGCCCTCTGTATCCACAGATTCTGCATCCACGGATTCAACCATCCATGGCTTGAAAATATTCAACGAAGAAATTCCAAAAAGTAAACCTTGATTTTGCCATTTGATATAAGGGGCACCATTTTACTATGCCCTTGTATATAATGGGACTTAAGCAACCACAGATTTTGGTATCCCCAGGGGGCCCCCAGAACCAAATCCCAGTGGATACCAAGGGACCACTATACTCATAAACAAATGAATAAACACTACATTGATTAGATGCTGAATTCCTCCAGATCTCAAACTGACAAGAACTCTAGTCCTCACCCTTTTCTTATTTCCAAAGGAAATCCAAAGTAGCTAGTAAACAATGCAACAGACAAACATGCATGTGAAAGAACAAAATCAAACAGCTAATACAAATGCCTATTTTAAAAAAGGACGTCTTTATAACACTTTGAAAAAAAGAATGAACAAGACTCTCACGGGGCTCTTGGGAAGAGCTTCCCATAACTAGGATGCCACCGTAATATGGCCCTATATCCAGGCAACGGGAAAATTTATCTGGGTACATGCAGCAATATTCCACCCACCAATAATCACAGGGACCATTTACACAGCAAAAAAAAAACCCGAGAAGAATTTGTGTTGAACCCTATTTGTTTACACACATCACGGGGGAGGGGTAGCAAAAAAACCAATTAACCCGTGACTTTCCATCCCTCTATTTTTCCAGGGACTTTTTGAAAAGTCCGGGACAACCTGTGCTATTGGTTGTCTGAACAATGGACATGGGCTGAATATTGATTGGTCGGACTTTGGAGGGGGCAGGCTTGCAAGGGAAGCCTTGCAATTCTTGATGCCCAGCTGGCAGAAGATTCAGACAGCTGAGAGCCACTGCCCCCTCCCTCCCTCCTCCTCCGGGCTGTGGCTCAGCCTTACTTAAAGCATCACTTTCTATTGGAAGGAAAAGAAGTGGGGGGACGAGTGGGGTGGGACAGAAAGCACTTAAAGCATTGCTTTCTATTGGAAGGAAAAGAAATGGGGGGGGGAGAAGTGGGGGACAGAAAGAACTTAAAGCATTGCTTTCTACTGGAAGGAAAAGCAGTGAGAACTACCTATCTGAAGTCAGACAACTGGCCTACCAAGTTCAGTAATGTCTGCTCTCGCAGACATCTTTACCATCACTACTGTGTCATCATTTTTAAACTGGAGATGCCATGGTCAGAAACTGGAACCTTCTACATACTAAGCTAATACAGTTGTCCCCCACTTTTCGACAGTCTAATTTTCAACGATCCGCTCTTTCGGGCCTTTTCATTATAAGAAAACCCATACATTTGAACCCTTTTCATTATAACAAGAACCTTTACATTTGTTCCTTCAACTTATATATCATAATGTTTGCATGCTGCTTTTGTACCCATTCACTACTTTTTCTCTCAATCAACTGAGTGCCATCTTTCCCTTCAGTCTGTGTATAGAGGTTGTTCATGGTGCGTCTCTTAGAAATTGTGCACAGTGTGTCTCTTATATTTGTGCTCATAATACAGTACTGTATTCATACTTACATTTGTACAGTTGTCCCTTCACATTTGCTGGGGTTTGGTTCCAGGACCCCACCCCCCGTGAATACCCAAATCCGTGAATACTCAAGTCCCATTATATGCAATGGCATAGCAAAATGGTGTCCCTTATATAAGATGGCAAAATCAAGGTTTGCTATTTGGATAATTATTTTTTTTAAGAATATTTTCAAGCCATGAATACTTAAAACCGTGAATGTGGAGGGACAACTGTACTTACAATATTCATAGCAGCACCTAAGTGTAGTGTTATACTGACTTCTTACATTTGATGATTTACAGTTTCTGAGTGCTCTGATCCTTACCAATTGAATAAGCAGGGGAAACCTGTAGTTTTAACTGGTTCAGTCTTGCTCATTTCTTCTGGTTTGCTGTTGCTAATTTCTCCTCACTGTTATGTTTTGGGTTTTTAATAGATTTGTTTGTGTTTTGAGATTTTATTTGTATTTTATTATTGTTAGGTATTTTGAGTGTCCTTTAAATGGAAGTGTGGGATATAAATTTGAAAAAATTTAAATTTAAATTTAAATTTAAAAAAGCAGGTACTCTATTAGCCACTCTGTTACTGATACTTTCCTGAGCAGCGTTTGCCACCTCAAGTGCTAATCTTAGTTCATGGGAAAGAAGTATATAAGTCAGAATAAATAACACTGACCCAATTTAAGTAGTTTGAGGGTATTTTACCTGCTATCCCAAAACATTTACTAAGGAGTCACTCTGGAAAAGTTTTAAAAATTGCATCCAGAAGAACTACTGCAATTCTTTCTCCCTAAAAGTTACTAGCATTCACTGCATAAATATTACCAATCCCTGATCTGATACTTCCCAGACACTTCACTTAAATGATGTCCTCTTAACAAGATTTCACAAACTTAATTCCACTGCTGGCAACTCTTAGTGGAAACTTTCAGTAAGAATTATATTGAAAGTGCAGAGATGAGTCTCACATGCTGTAGCCTCTCGAAAAGACACTTCAATCCAATGTTTTCGAGTTCTGCTAAATGAAGGCAGGACTAATAACACAAGAACTATTCAGAGTGCTTTATACTTTGCTACTACTTTCCTTCTCTGTATTGAAATAATTATTCCCAAAGCCTCCAAAAACTACACATTTCAGAAAAGTACTCAGTTTCACATCCACTTCATGACTGCTCTCTGGCTTACACATATAACCCAACTCCCACCTTTTTTACCTTCAAATACTCTTTATGATCATCGACACTGAATATGTCACCCCATCATAATATCCACGTTTTTCTTTTTCTTTTTTAACAATTCTCTCTCTCTCTCTCTCTCTCTCTCTCACACACACACACACACACACACCATTCGCCTGCCTACAGAGGCTTCACTCCATGAATCTGGTGAAGTGGACCGGAATCTCATTCAATTTATCTCAAGGGTCCTACCGGATTCCTTTAAACTTCACATTTAATAAGCAAAGCCAAAGATACCTCAATATCCAACATAGTTCTAAGAGGTACAAATCACCACTCTTTGCACCCCTGTTCATCTCATCACATTAGCATGATACAGAAAACTGGTTTCCATTCTAACCACTGTCTAGGAAACCAGAGCTTCTCAACAGGAAAATCAGCAGCAACAGACTGCATTTGCCAAAAATGACAGCCATTACTAATCATTTTTTGCAACATGCCTTTTCAGGAGAGTACTAGGTGTATTTCACAGTATGCTCTCCATTCCACAAGGAGAAAGAGTGAGGCTGAGCACATCTAACCTCGGCCTCACAGAAGCAAAATGCAGATACACCGTAGATCAGAACATACCCTAAACAATACCCTGTTATAAATGTGCAGGACATGGCCCTTCGCATTTGGCTGATGTCCAAGTGCAAGTGGTTTCCAGAAGGCAGGAAGTTAGAAAGAGACTACCGCTAAGCTGTTTAGGCCTTTTACTTGTCTCATAGGATGCCTGCACTGGTATTATACAGAATTCTTAATTATCTTAATGAAGAAGAGTAGCAGGTAATTCTCTGCCAGAAAGAAAGCACTGGCTTAACACAAGAACTGGTTGTGGGACTGAGTGTGGAGGGAAGCAAAATTTCACCAATATTTTATTTCATTGACTTTCGAGCCCTTTCAAGAATTGCCCAACCTGCTATCTCAGGAGTTACATTATCAACTGAAAATTTAATCTACAAAAGTGTCTGCGTGCACAGCTGAGAGAGATCAGGTATTAAAAAACCGAGAGTGAATACCATCAACAAGAAAGGGCAGAAGACACCAGACCTGCAGATTTCTTACTATTCTAAATTAGATATTTTATCTGAGGTTTTTCACAGCAGCTGTTTTTATTTACCATTTTAGAATAATTATTTATGACTAGTCTCATACAATATATCCACAGCATAAAATGAAATGTCATGAAACAATTATGTTAAAATGAAACAAAACTATACCTTACCATCAACAGGCCATACATAAAAACTTAAATTTTAGGACAAATCTATAAATGCCAAAGAAAACTTTAAAAAGGTTTCATTGTGCACCTGAACTGCAAGAGAGTAGATACTTTTTTTTTAAATTTCAGGAGTGTAATATTCTAAAGAGTGTACCACCACAGCCCTTCTTCCTAGCTGTCACCAGGTGAAATTCCCAGAATTTTTGCCCAGAAAAGCTAAAAATCTATGACTCAGGACAAATATGCAGCCTTTGATACTAGAACCATCTTTGTCACAAGAATGAACTGCAGCTACACCATTTGTCACCTCTCTCTAAATACAGCTAAGGTTGAGAGTCAATTCACACATTCACAGCAGCATGGGAACTGCTTCCCTGTGCTGCAATCTCTAGAAACCAATGTAACATACTCCAGACCACATTAACAAACAGAAGCAGCATGAATCAGTCCTCAGGACTGCTGATAAATGTTCTGGGAGGCAGCAGAATAGAAGGAAACAGAAATTGTACCTGAACAAAATGAAACCCAGTGATTCAACGGCTGCTCGTCTCACATCATCATTGACATCACTAACCTATTAAAAGAAGAAAGAGATGCTGTAATCGAGTAAACAGTTATACCCATGGACATATGAGAAATTATGCAATTTCTGTAAATGGGTTTAAAGTAGGAGAACGAATGCCCCCCATCAGTAGATGTTTGGTATCATCTGATCACTAGCATCTTTCTGAACTATCCAGCTAAGACTAATGACATCAGTCCTTCCAGATGGGCTAGTTCCAAGACGTGTAATTAGGGAACGGCTGTTCTACCTTGTGACTTCTGACTGCCAGAAGGAACTATTTCCTTCATTGGAGGTTTTTATACAAGAGATTAGATAGTCATCTCTCAGGAGTGCTTCAGTAATAGATTCCTGCATGACAGGGAACTGGACTAGATAGCCCTTGTGGTCCCTTCCAACTCTAAGATATTGTCTCCCACACTACTCAACACCTGGATGGATCTACTGGGGGAAGTGATCTACCAATTTAGAGCTTGGGTGTCCCCAGGATGTGGGCAACAAGCACTTTATTCCTTTCTTTTGTTTCCACAAAGGCAGTGGCAGCTCTAAAACTTTGCCTAGTACCTGTTTCACAGGATAAACAAGGGTGAACAAACTAAAATTTAATCCAGACAAGACAGAGAGACCATTTCCTGGAAATTCCTGCAATCCAGGACAGAGGTGGAAATCATGCAGCCCTCTAGATATTATTGAACCGCAATTCACAGTGGTCTTCATCATTGATTATGCTGGCTAGGGGAGATGGTCCTGGCAGCTATACAGCACCTGGAGGCTACATGATTCTCACTCCTGATCAAGGTAGACATATTCAGACTAGTTTGGAAATGGCTTCTCACACACATGTACATATGTGCACTCCATTTCAAAAACAGTTTTGCATCTTGCAGGGGCTCATGAATGGCCAGAGACTGGCACTTCTTAGAAATGCCTTTTATCACTTTAAATGTTGAGTGATATGTAGTCCCGCTTTCAAAAAATTAGTGTGCTTCTGTCATTCATGCCCATGTCACTTCTGGATTAGATAAGTGCAATGTACTTTACGTGGGGCAGTCCTTGAAGACAATTCAGAAACCTCAGCTGATTCAGAATGCCACTGCCTGGATCTTACTGGAAGCCAGAAAACCAGAAAAACTAATCTGGTTATGAAAGTATTCCTAGACTCAATTCAAAGCGCTCTTTTAGCCTCAAGAATCTGAAATGGCTTGTGGAAACAGGAGTTTAACCCTTGGGTGCCAGGCTGAAATGTTTGGTTCCACAGATGCAAAACTAGACACACATACCCATATTAATATACCCAACCCTTGAGATAATCTACTGAAGTACTTTTCAGTGTCCCTCCTGCACCAGGGACATGGCAAGAAAGAACTTTTCTGTGATGGCACCAAGAAAGTCCACCTGGCCCAACCCATCATTGCTCATGTTTTGACAACCTGCTAAGATCTACCTTTTTGAGCAGGCATTTGTAGCTGTTTCTTTCCAAAATAAGCTCTCCCATTTTCTGCTTTTATACCAAGTTTGAACTTTTTAACTTTCTGCTTAAAATTTCTGACATACTGTGAAGCTGAAGGCTTTCATGGCCAGCATCCATAGGTTTTTTGGGTCTTTTCTGGGCCATGAGGCCATGTTCTAGAAGAGTTTATTCTTCACATTTTACCTGCATCTGTGGCTGAAATCTTCAGAGAACATGCTCTCACAGCCCAGAAAAAAACAAAGATGAAGCAAGGCTGACTTCAATCCCAACAAAGTCTGAGAACAAAAGGGTAGTATGCAGACCTGGGTATACTTCTCATTCTCATTTTGCTATTTAAGTGTGTCACTTGTATCTGTTTACCACAGAGGATGAGTTAATCTTAAGTGTGTCTTACATAGACACACTGATGATACCGGACACCTAAGCTCAATACAGAGACATCAAGCCAAACCGCCATTAAGCTTAACTATGATTTGTCTTGATGTCTGATAAACCATAGTTGCTGACCAGCAAGCAAACCAGAAATCATAGTTTGAAACAAGCTTTCAAAACACTATTTGTTCTACCTATTGGTTGCCAGGATGTCTGAAATGGCTGCAGTTATAGCTGCTGCCTCAGTTGCAAAGTCTGATATACAATGGCAGTGGGAGTAAAATTATAGACATGTCTTGATAGAACAAGAAATACAAGCACACAGCTTGAAACTGTGACTTGCCTCTTGTACACAAAACAGTCAAACTACAGTTTAGCTTCTAAACTAAGAGTAGCATAACCCATGTTCACATTAATGTCAGAATTAGCCAGCCTACAAAAGAACTGTATAACAACCAGAATGACCCCATCTTCTACTCAAGAACCGGAAGTACTTACAGCAACATGCAGCAGGCGTCTGATTGCCTTGTTGTTTCCAGAGCCACAGTAAGCCATAGCAACAGTATACATCCCTGAACGCCGGAGGATGGGATCCTGAAACAGGTAGAGCACTTTAATTCTTAAATTACTACCAAAGTGGGGGGCAAGTTAGAATAGTTTTATAGGGAGTGGCCAGAGGTAAGGTCCCAGATTCAATTCCCACTATTTCCATGTCGATCCCAGTCCAGAATGATCCCAGTCCAGAACTCTGGGGAGCTGCTGCCCATCAGTGTACACATCCCTAAGCTAGACCGACCAGTGGTCTGATGAGATGTAATACAGGTTCCTGGAACTTGGTTTTCAACTCTATTTAACCACTGGCAAACAACTTTCCTACACAAATTAATGTCAACTCTAATTTCCCCCTGAAACGGTTCCATGGAAACTAGAAGAAATCCTTAAGCATGATGCTGCATGGACATTGTTTAAATTAATTTTAAAATGAGGTAATAGAAGAAAACCAATTTGCAGATGACTCTCCTAGTTGGACTGTTAGCCTCTTCACTCTTGGAAATAATGCAATATTTTTATCATGAGTTTATCACAGCTCAAGTTTTTTTTCATAACCAAATCTAAAACATCAGATTTGTCTCCTGTATCGCCAATATTTCTTAAGACAGCAACAGAATATTGCATATTATATATAACAACCGCCAAGGGGCATTAAGAACTAACCCGCTCAATAGCTAGATAAACTGGTGTATTTATGACTATAAATTGCCTCAATAGCATTTGTCAAATTGAAACACACACAGAAAGAGTATTTAAAGTATCTTCTCTGTTATGAGCTCATAAAGTGGCCTAAGAAGCTCATTGAATCTTGATTCAGACATCAACTTGTTAGATAAACTCAGGTAAGAAAAATCCTTTCAATCTCACTTACATTACTTGCAATATGGCGATAATAATGATCTAGTGTAAGGTTTAACGTAAATGTTAAAGATGTTTGCAGAGTGATGGCACTGAACTTTGGTCTCAACATAGTACTTTTATTTAGTGTATTATATCATCTTTCCCCCAGCTAGTCCCCTCCAAATATTTTGGGAAACAATTACTATTATGCCTGGTGATCATCCGTGTTGATTTGTGCTGATGAGAGATTTTGTCTAAAACATTAGGAGGGCACCATGTTGGAGAAGACTTGATTTTTTGCTTAAAACATGCCTTGGAGAACAAACTATTGTACCAGAATTACCTACCTGTGCAAGTCAGAAATATCTTTGCCACCTAGTGACTGAGTATGGTACTACAGGTGACAGATTGGTTTTAGTAAAATAACTCTAATGAAGTAAAAGTAATGACAGCAAGCATGATGCAGGAATTTGAATGTTAGACTAGGACTCCAGAAGACCAAGTTCAAATATCACTTCAGCCACTGAAACCCACTGGGTGATCCAGGGCCAGTCACACTCTCTCAGCCACAGAGGAAAGCAACTGTAAAGCCCCTCTGCAGAAATCTTGCCAAGAAAACCTTAGGATAGTGTCACGGTAAGTCAGACTTAACATGCAGGCACATAACAATGACAACACAAAAGTAATTCCTCTATTTCAAAAACAAAACAACCCAAAGGTGCACACCCCTAGGATCCTCTAAGCATCCATGGTAAGTTTCTGGTCTCTTGGTGTCACCATGATCTCGGAGATATGGTGGAGAAAGACACGTGGACAGATATTCTCTATTACTTTAGACAAGTAAACAGCCAAACAGTGTTAAAAGCTAAGGATGCAGGTGTGTGTGTGTGTGTGTGTGCATTTGCGTGCGCTTTCAAGTCACCTGTCAACCTATGGTGACCCCATAATTTCATAGGATTTTGTTAGAGAAGGACTACTCAGAGGCAGTTTTGTCAGTTCCTCCTTGAGGTTAAAAGCTGGCACATTTTGAAGGGAATAGTTGAGTGGTTCTGTAATGGAGCAAACCATTTTGCAAGAAGAGAGACACTCACCTTATCTCTGCAAAGACTCTCTATGAGGGCATCTGCCTCCTCCATTCTCCCATACATCACCAAGGCAATGCCAACAGCAAGGCCCCGCAAGATTTTCTCATGCTGGGTTTCTTGAGCATAGCCCACCATGTCTTCAATCGCCTGAGCATTTTTAGATCCTAGCATGACCAGACCCAGAGCGAGACCAGCTGCCTCACCTTTTTAAGTAAGAAAGAAACAAAAATAAAAGACAGAGCACATCAACATCCCTCTCTCCCAAACATATTCTGGGTGACTGAACAGAAGAACTGTAGCTCAGCCTCAGATGCACCTGCCTCAATAGACAAAAGCTTCTGTTTGGGCTCGGCTATTTCAGGTGGCACATCAAGTTAGGTCAAGGGTGAATGTGCCTTTTAAAAACCCTCCTACAGTTGAAACCTAGCAAGTCAGAGAGAAGGCTTCTAGCCCAGCCCTCCGCTTCACATGTGTCCTAGATCTAGAAATCATTTTCCATGAAGGAGCCTTCTGCCATGTCAGGCCTTACCTGAAGCATGAAGTGGTACATCCCAGGCACAGATTACTCATACACACACTGTTATTTTAAAAACAGTAGCTTACCTGTCACTGCATCATCCTGGTACAAATTTGTTTTCAGGAGATCGTAAACATCCTGACGTGCAGTTCCCATGGCAGCCAACCCAAGTCCCAGGCTACCTCCATGTCGGACAATCTACCAAAAAAAAAAAAAAAGAGGGAGGGAGGGAGGGAGGGAGAACAAAATAAATGTCTAAAACACCAGTAAAGTGGGTCCTCAGTATCCGCTAGGGTTTGTTTCCAGGACTCCCCGTGGATACCAAAATCTGTGGATGCTCAAAAGCCCCATTCTATACAATGGTGTAGTAAAATGTATACAAAATGGCTAACAGCACATTTTTCCTCCTGAATATTTTCAAGCCATGGTTGGTTGAATCCGTGGAGGCAGAACCCATGGATACAGAGGGTTGACTGTACTTTGTTTCTCACATGGTCTACTCTAGAAGTCACAATCAACTCTGAAAGTCAGACAGATGACCTGTCAAAATCCCACTTTGCTCCAATATTTTCACTACTGCTCTTATTGTGGAATGCAAACATTTTTCTAGCTGACCTGGGGCAGCATGGTAGTTTTTCATATTCAAGTAAAGTTGGGTCTTAACAAAGAGACTGCTTCTTCAAGTGCCTTCCCCTATAGGAGGGTCTGCAAATATGAGGACCAATTATGTCTGGCCTGGCTGATAATGGCCTTGGAAAAATAGGCAGCTTTCCCTCATGTCTCTAAGGGAAATGCCTGCCTGAAATGGGGTGGGGTCATGTTACCACAATGAGCACTTTTGCAGAACAAGGCAGAAGAAAATGGGACCAAAATGGCAATGCAAAACTGATAAGTTGTAAGAGAAAAAAGGAAAGAAAAATGTTAAGCAAACCATAGTTCTCCCCTTAGAGAAAAGTGGAGGGGTTCCTTAGTTAAAAAGGAACTGAGGAAAAATAGCAGGAAAGTGTTCTAGGACCATGCGTATTTCAATGGCAGGAGTGACAGCTCCGTCCTGATTGCTTAGCTTTAGAAGGTTCCCAAATGAGGCCTTTGAGCAAAACTAGAAAAATCTACTATTCAGCAGTTAAAAAAACAGCTACTCAGTATTAATTCCTTAGAAATGGGGAGCCACATTCATTTTCCCTTGGGAAAACGTATTTATTTAGGGGATTTACACCTTCAACACAATGTCCAGGATAGCTACATAACATAACCAAAAGATAAGCTTCCTACTCTAAAGCACTCCCTTCCATGTGGCTTATGAGATAGGGCCAATGAGAGCCTGAAAAAAAAAAATCAGGGAAAAAATCCTAGTTTCATTCCATTTTTTCTCAAAGCTTTTTTCTTCCCCTGAATTTTTTTTTTTGGGGGGGGGGGAAATGAAAATAAATGAATTGAAAAATGGGTCATGGAATACTTTCTTTTAAAATAATGAATAAAACATTTTTAAGACAAGGTTTTCATTTATTTACTTCTCCCAAAATTATTTTGAAAAACTATGTAACATGAAGACTTCTATGCAAGACCATTTACAGTATCAGATCACTGCAACTCCTGGTAATTCTCTTCTCAGTTCTTTTTATGGGGATGAGTGCTTTATGTCTGCTTAACATTATGGAGGACTAGAAGAGACAAAATAATTTTGTTTTACTAATGTTGCTGAATCCTTCCCCTACCCCTGCTCTAAATAAACTGATAAAAGCAAAGAGGTTCCTTATAGTACAGAACTTTTGTAGCTCAATTTGCAACAAAAATATAAAAATAAAATAAAAAGTAACTTCCATTTTAAATTATTGTCTAAATAAACTGTTCTTTTCATGTTGTTGTGTGCCTTCAAGTAGTTTCCGACCTATGGAGACACTAAGGCAAACCTATTGTGGGGTTTTCTTGGTGGTTCAGCGGAAGTTTGCCTTTGTCTTCCTCTGAGGCTGAGAGAGTGTGACTTGCCCAGGGTCACCCAGTGGGCTTTCATGGTGGAGCAGAGATTCAAACCCTGGTCTCCAAAGTTGTAGTCCTACGCTAAAACCACTATACCATGCTGGCTCTCTCTTTTCACATACCAAACATAATAATTTTATACTGCTCAAAATTCTGTATGTTACATGTTATGTACCTAATGCAATAAAGTGACTTTCAATCTGTAAAGGGTGCTAATTTCACTTTTTTATATACACCCCCCAAAAAAAATTCAGTTTCCCTTCTCCACAAAAACTGTTTTTCTCCATAGCCTCAACATTTCTGGAAATTTCATTATCTCTAGAGTCAAGACAGTACATACATCATTGCTGGCATTCTTCAGCTGGTTAAGCAAGTAGTCTATGATGTCACCGCCATGATTGGCGTGGATGAGTCCCAGGGCATAAAGTCCACCACCTTCCTGATAGGCTGACCCTGGGGAGGTATCTTTTGGCAGGTATGTCGCCATTAACTGAAGAGCTTCCTTCTCATGGCCCTGTAAATTCAAGAGAAAAAACATTAAAAAAAAAACAGATAAAGATCCCCAAGTCTCCCTCTTCTCCAATGGCCTTTAGTAAGTTGCTAAAAACCTCCTACTAGAAGAAGGCCTTTTGAATTGATGCCTTACTGCATGCAGTCTTTAAGCTTTGTTATTTCCTAGTTGATTTCTATATCCTATCATTTTAAATAATGTCCCATATAAAAAAGGGACCACTTCATTGATAATGCAGTTAAACACTTTGAAAAGATTCTTTTAAAGACCCACTTCAAAGATTATGGGTTGGATTAATTCATATAACTAAACTTGGTTAATTTGATAGAATCTATGCAGTTGGATTTAGGTATCTGGACTAGACTGATAGAAAGTAGTTTCCACTGAAACCAGAGACCTGTAACTATCTTGCCCCATCCCACTGATTTTGTTGGCAATCCAGTTCAGATAACTGATACAATCTTATTGGTTATATTAAATGAAACCCTCCCTCCAAGAGAACAACCTATAGCAGGAATAATTTCCCCTTCTCCTGCAGATGTACATGCAGCCTGAAAATCTGCTCTTGGGAGTCTGGGAGATTCTCTCAACAGACATGGGGAGATGAAATGGGATTGCAGAGGGGAAGAAGAAACTGCATGCTGTTATATTTGCCCAGTGGAATTTGCAGGTAGATGATGGGTGAGGTGTACATGTCCCTTTTGGTGCATATATAGGAATTTTTTTTGTTGTGTGCCTTCAAGTTGTTTCCAACTTATGGCGACCCTATCATGGGATTGACTTGGCAAATTTGTTCAGAGGGCTTTATCTTGAGCAAATGTGACTTGCCCAAAGTCACTCAGTGGATTTCCATGGCTGGACAGGGAGTCAAACCTTGGTCTCCAGAGTCCAACGCTCAAACCACTACACTACTCTGGCACTCTTATATAGGAAATACCCAGTATTATTTTAGAAATATTCACATGTCTGGATTCCAGTGGTGTGGGAACAGTGAGAAAAAGCATTCAGACAAGAAAATGACACATGTAAATACAGTTACATTGATGTGGGGAGCTGTGGTGGGCCTGGAGACCACATTTTGTGTTGCTCTCCTTAAAAAGAACAAACAGCAAGAGTTTCCTACTTTCAGGTTCCTTCCATTTTCAGCTTATGTGGCTTTCAACTAGATTATTTTTTCTGGGGGGGAGGGAGGTTTGAAGAGAGGTTGTTCAAAGGTAAATCACAACTCCAAGAGTGGTGGTTCACCATTTCAAGCAGTGTGATTCACCATGTGGGGTCGGGGGTGGGGAGGAGTCCTAGGGTTTTTGCGGGGTTCTGGTGGAGCCTTGAGGAGCTGCAAAAAATCCATGGGGGTTGCATTCAGCCAGTGCCCTACCCTGTTCCCATTCTGATGTAGACAATAAATAATTTCATGAAATAAGAATTTGAAATTACTATTCCTAAACTGTCAATTCTGAAATATTATCCGATTTCTGGGATAAGGTAGTAAGGTATAAAATATAAAAAATATATAGCCTTGGGGGGGCGGAATCAGGAAGCAGTCCCATTTTTCCTACTGTCTACAGTAAATGCACTAAAAGTGAAACGTTCACTCTCTTGGGAAAGGCATGGGCCTCTGGGATTCCCTCTAACTTTGATATCCACATCCCTACGATACTGACTGCTAAAATGGCAAATCATGCCATCCGTGGCCTTTGGAGAGCAGAAGTTACCATTAAAATGTAATTCCTCCCCTTCACTGCAGGGCTTGTTTTAGGCAAAAAAAAGAAATGGCTCTCTTTTTTTAAGAACGCAGAAGTGATCATGTGGTCACCTCTTGGAATGAGGCCCCTGTCCACTAAGAAATTACCCATCCCACTACCAGAGAAATCTATGCCCATTTGATAAGGCATTTACCATGACCAAGATGTGTTCAGTTCTCAACACTATGGAATACACACATTTTGCTTGGTTATTTCTTTAACACATGAAGACACTACCCAACACAATTTTCTATCATTATCTAACAGCAACACAACAACATATCTGGCATCTTCCTTAAAGTTGGGCTGGAACTGGCAGCACATACAAGCAGGTTCAGAATGCATTATGAAAATAATTTCAGACAATATATTATCAAACCTATGGTACAATCATTTGGTATTACCTTATGTATGACACCGAGGCTGGCTGTAGCAGTAAACTTTGCCCAATTGGTCGCCCTGGCAAGCCACTCCAAATTATCTCTGCAAAAAGAAATACCAGGAATTGAACAGTCTCTTTAAGTTGTCTTAAACCTTCATATCACAAGAACAGAGTACATAGATCAAGGGTGGGAATCATGTGGCCCTTCAAATGTTGTTCCACTGCAGTTCCCAGCAGTCTTATTCACCAGAACCAATGGTGAGGCATGCTAAGAGTTACAGTTCAACAACATGTGGAGGGCCACATGACTCTGACCTCTGATACTAGATACTGGTAACCCATGAGGATGTTGTCCTGCTTCTTTTGCCATATCTACTCAAAAGCTGGATGAGACAGATTCAACACTAGCAGATAGAAACTTTTGCATTTTGAGCCCAGGAGTTCACACAATGAGTATAAAGGAAATACTGGACTGAAAGTTACCAAAATTACCCAAGCTGTTTATTTCCAATAAGTCTGCTTGACTTGCAATAGCCAACAATACACTTATTATTTAAACTACTTTCTTGTCTGCCTCAAGAGCTCAGAATTACATTACATCCTTACAAAAACTCTTGTGAGCTAGTTCATTTAAGAGGGAGGTCTTGTCTGGGCTAGAAGTGCCTCGTAGGTCAAGAGGGATCTAACTCTAGCTCCTGAAAAGTCAAATCCAAGACACAAAATTGGAGGGGAAGCAATGCTGTTGGGGGACAGGCAGCATAACAAAAAGCAGTACTAAAGCTCTTACATACAGAGCTGTTAAAGAGTCCTCTGATCACCTTATCCAAACACTGTCAAATGTACTGGCACAAACATATAAACCAGCAAGTGAAAAGGATTTCTGAACTAATACGTTCATAAATGAGACACTAGACTCTTACACATGTGGAACTGCAGACAAATTGCCCCGAACAAAATCAAGCAAGAAGACAATCAAAACCATTAAAAAGGGTTAAAAATTCTTGTTCCTATGTGGATCCAACAGGGTTACTCTGCATAGCCCAGCACTGTCGGCTCTGACTGGCAGAACATTCCCAGGGAAGCCTTGCTCCAGCCCTTCCACCAACATCATGCACTTCCAGGAATGAGTAGCAGCAAGATTCCCACTCCAAATTACATCTCCCTAGCTTGAATCCACACTGTCCGAAAGTTCACATAGTGCCCAACCAAATGTTTTTACCGAAGAAACTGGTCACTGGTTGTTCCACAATGCATAAAGGAGTTTGCTATAACAGTCGCTGTGTGACAGACGGAATTCCGCACTGCATCCTGGAGAAGTAAAACAGCAAGGAGTCACCATTTTGAAAAACAGAAAGGAAAGGCAAGCAGCAAAAACTCATTTGGAGTAATACAAAAGTGTTCTGTACAAATACAGACATGCTGAAAAATGGTTCTAGAAGACAGATAAAAGGTACGGTAACTGAAAGTATGTAGGAGACAAGTTTAACATTTTCCGAGAACACATTCGCAGTGTATTAGTTTTCCTTTCATCTTTTCTCTTCTTTGGCTATGGATGTTGTGTTGTCATTCCCTTACAATACAGTTCATGTTATCAGTATTCCTTAAAATATGCTTTTGGATTGGTTTTCATAAGTGTGGGGAAACTATTAAATTACTTTAAAAAAAACAGAAAGCAAATCACATGAAGAAAGCCAAAGGAAACTGGGTTATTTAACACAGAGGTAGCTTAAACAGCTTCACCCAACTTGCTACCTTTCAGATTTGTTAGATTGCATTTCCCATCACTGCAGTTGCTGCCTATGCTGGCTACTAATGATGAGAATTGTAGTCCTACACATATAGAAAGTTGGAGATTGAGGAAGGCTGGATTAAAGGATAATACAGTTTGAGAAAGTATAAACTTGTACTGGGGGATAACCAGTGACATACCTGCACAAGGGAGATGATTTATGCATAAAAATAAGGTATTCTCTCATACCAGGAGCCACAAAGGAATATAAGAAGTTGCCTTATAACATATCAGACCACTTGTCCATCTGACCCAGTACTGTCAACTCCAACTGACAGTCACAGATATCTCTTCAGGTTTCAGCCGGGAATGTCTCTTTATTTGGGGGAAGGGGGATGCTGTTTTTTAACCTTACTGTTATGGTTTTATCTTTATTGTTGTATAGTGGGCCCTCAGCACCTGCTGGGGTTTGGTTCCAGGACTACTATCTCTCTCTCTGGCGTTTCTTCACAAACAAAGATTCAGGAAGGACTCATCAAGCGCTTTCTGCAAGCGCGCTGATGACTAAAAAGGTCAATCTGAGATAAACAAGTCGGGGTGCAGAAAGCACAGCAGAAGGTCTTCTTGGGTGATGTTTCCGGGTTGTGATTCTTTCTGCGTTGTCGTTTCTCTTTAAGACTTGTTTGGCATGAGTTCTCAAATAAGGCTGCAGCATTGTGGATAGTGCGTCTCCATGCCTCCTGATGTTAGGCCAGGGTGGACCATTGTTGGGGATCAATTTGAGCCTGAGATGTTTGTTTCAGGGAGTCCTTGTATCGCTTTTTTGGAGTGCCCCTCTTACACTGACCCATGGTGAGTTCACCGTAGAGTACTATTTTGGGGAGGCGATGGTCCTCCATCCTAGAAACGTGCCCTGCCCAGCGCAGCTGTGTTCTCAATATCATGGCCTCAATGCTGGTGATCCCTGCTTGCTCAAGGGCAGCAACATTCGTCACAGAGTCAGTCCAGTGTATATTGGACTACTAGTGGATAGAAAAATTCATGGACGCTCAAGTCCCATTATATACAATGGTGTAGTAAAATGGCATCCCTTATATAAAATGGCGAACAGCAAGGTTTACGTTTGGGGGTGTGTGTTTTGAGCTGTGACTGGTTGAATCCATGGACGCAGAACACATGGATATTACTGTATTACTAGCTGTACCCTGCGTAACATACACCGTTTATCTTATCCCGCTCCTCCAACATGCTTCATTCGGGGGGGGGGGGGAGATCAAGTTCTGCCACTTCCTCAGGAAAGGAAGCCCAGTCAGGCTTTACTTCTGAATAAACCCACCCAAGATTGCAGCACGGGCCCCCAAGGCAGCCACAAGAAACCCAGTCCAGTGGCGTGTGTGGGGTTCAGCTGAACAGCCCGGAGGAGGATGGAGGAAAGAAACCCCTTACTCATGAGACCTGCCCCCACAGACCTGCCCAGCAGCACGCTCGGGGCCTCAGCTAGTGGAAGTGTTCCACATGTTTCCGCTCCCAGTGTGCTGACTGGTTGGCTAACATAGAGCTTTGATTGGTTGGGAAGTTTCCTAAGCAGCCAATCGGCACACTGGGAATGGCAACATACCGAAGAGAATTATATAGCTAGACTAGATAGATGTTTTAAATGTTTATACTTTTTCAAATTACGTAATGGCTTTAATGCAATAACTTATTTGTATGTATTACTTACATACAACCATTATTAAAGTTTCTTCAATATAGTTTTCAAAGTACACTTTCTTTACAATATAAATTTATACAGTCTAATTACTACAACAAAATTATATAAGTTTCATAAATTCTCAATTCAGTGTAACCATCTCAAACCAGTGCTACAATCAAAGCTCTAAAAAATCCTGATGTTGTGGATACATGCAGAAGTTGGAGTTCCGTATCTGTAGCTTTTTAAAGTCTCACTTTATCAGTTAGAATTTACACAGACTGATGCTATCAATTTTTGTTGTAACAGAGTAATAATCTAATAATCAACTTTTTTATACAACTGTTAACATAAGGGGATCAATGTCTGTTAGTATTTTTTATAAAATGACGTGGCTTTATGTATAACCTTGCTGATGCTGCTAATTGCGGCATCCTATGGAACTGAGGGAAATAAGCAGGATTGCCTCAGAGGGACCGTTAGGATGGGCGGAGCTACCGCCAAAAATCTGTTATATAACTATTCTAGCAGGTTCTGTGTGCACTGCGCAGGCGCAGGAATAACCCAGCTGTGTGGATTCACAGAGACCACAAAGAAGAAAGAAGGAATATAAATAAAATATGTAAGAAAGAAAGAACCTGGAGACGCTTGGTGTATTACCTGGTGATCTCCCATCTACGTATTAACCAAGCCTGACCCTCTTAGCTCCCAAATCAGATGAGATTGGTGTTTTGGGAGAGGTTTGGTGTTAAAGATCCAACAAGCTACCTCAGAGGGGGATTTCCTGACCATGCTCCCTCTGAGCTACACAGCGCCTCATGACACACTTCCCAAGTGGGTTGTCCTACAATATCGACATGGCAGAATGAGCGGGGAAGTGGACAACTCTCCAAGGAGCTCCAGTCCATAATGTTCTCAGATTATTCTGGAGGACAGACCGTGTCTCTCTCTCGCTCTCTAACACACAGATACACACACAGAGAGGCAGAGAAATGTGTAAAAGAGGTCTATGAGACATTCTTTCCTGAGGGCTGGCCTGGCACTTTTAAGGGGTCACCCTGAAATGAAGGAACTCAACCAGGTAACTCACCAGGACCTCTTCTGGCTCTTTCACAGAATCCAAAGGCCTCCGCTAAAAAGCAGGCAGCGTTGCAATTCCGAATCAGTCCTTAACTTTGCAGGATACTGCGGAAGGCAACTACAGATGATCTCTCAGAGTAGCAATAAGCAATGAGAAAGCCTGGGCTGCTAAATACTGTTTGTCCTCCCCAAAGCTAAAGAAGGGACTTTGGCTCTCTACCCCTTGTTCTTTGCCCAAAACAGCCCTCCAATGAGTCTCATTACTGAGAGTGTCTTTTAACTTGCCAAAACAAGGCAGGTTGCTTTGAGACCTTTCATTACAAGTTTGCCATTTTTGATGTCATGAATCTTCTGCTTTAGAAGTAAACTACTGTTATCTATACAGTCATCCCTCCCCATTTGTGGGTTAACCATTTGTGGATTTGATTATTTGAGGATGACTTTGATAACACCAGTGTAGCTTGGGGGAAATCAAACTGGCAAGGTGGCTGAGCCTCAGGTGGGTGGGGGAAGGGGTTTGGGATGAGACAGCATGAGGAGGGAGAGTGTGTATGTTCACTCACTCACACAGGCGGGTGGGCAGAGGGGATGGGAGAACGTGAGGAGGGAGGATGCGTGCATTCCTTCACTTACTTGCACAGGGGGGATGGGATGGGGGAGTGCAAGGAGGAAGGGTGCATGCATTCAGGAGAAGAAAAGGGGATGGGAGCCCCCTCCCCCCCACCCATGCAAGTGAGTGGGCATGCACAGTCGGCCCAGCCACCCCTCTAGTAAAGGTACTGTTTTGTGTGTGCTAAATTTGGTTTGGGGGACCTAGAGATATTCAGGGCTTTTCACTTTCACAGAGGGCTACATCCCTAACTCCCATAAAACTTGAGGGCAGAATGTAGTTTCACTAGAGAAAGAAGCAGAAAGCCAAAAAGAAAGAATCTCTCAAAATAAAAACACTGAAATTTGACACAGAATTTCAAGATGTGACGTTCAGCCTTGCCACACAAACACAAAAAAATCTCCTCAAAAGTCTGGAAGATCTAGGGAAGCAATGATAAAGAAGCCTTACCTTTGTGTTTTTGAGAATCATGAGGTCTGTGTTGTTGTTTCGTATTAAGAACTGCAGGTGTAATTCAATGGCCATTTCACCACTTAATATTTTTATCATTTTGGGGATCTGGTCTTTTGACTCAGGGTTCTTCAGACATACACAAAGAGAGAAAAGTACAAAAAGATAATTGATAAGCCAACTCTCATAATTCCCCCATCAATCATGATCATTTGTTAACTTCAGATTATATACCAATACTTGCTTTTTGCAAGTAAGATGTCTTTTGCAAAATCATACATTTTGGGAAAGCGAAGTGATTTATAGTGCATTCTCTGGTGGACATATCTCAGTAAAACATTTTCAATATAAATCACATAGCAATTGGAACAGAAAGGTAACAACCCATTTATTAAAATAAAAGGAAGCATCAAAAGCACCCTTCTCCCTATAGAAAGACATCTTGAGATGAATTTCTCTCTAATTTTGAGAATAACCTTTTTACCTATCAACCAATTATCACTGTCATTATTATTAATGACATTGTCATAAATGTTGAATAAATGTACTATTTAATGAATGGTGTTTTTATAAAACCAATAAAAATGGAATTTAAAAAATTAATGGCATACCACTGCCTATAGCAGGAGGGAGCTGAGCTCTTTAGAGCAAACAGTGCATCTAAATATTGTTCTAATGCCAACCCACTGGGTCATTCTGGCAGAATCAAATAAGTTTTTATTTCTGTAGTGGGTTTTTTTAGCTCCTATGTAATACACAGATACAATAAGTTAAAGATGGGCACATATGTGGCTCTTTCCAAAATCATTAGATTAAATTACAGTAGGACCCCCTTATCTACTGGGGACTGGTTCTGTGACGCCTGTAGATACTGAAAACCATGGATAATAACCAATGCCATTGAAAATAATGGGACTTTCAGTTTAAAATACTGTAGAGTTGCCTTGGAGGACCTAGAAAATGGCTAGAGGACACATTTTCTAGGAAGACTCTATAGTAGGTGTGCTGTTTTGTGTCCTGTGGATAATTCAATCAGTGGATAATGAATCTGTGGATACGGTGGGTCTACTGTACCTACATACTATCAAATAGGGCAGAAAACCCAAAATGTATAGATACAGGATGGGGGAGACCTGGCTGAACGAGACTATGTGCAAAAGGGATCTAGGAGTCCTAGTAGACCACAAGTTGAACATGAGTCAACATGAGTGATGGGGCAGCTAAAAAGGCCAATGCAATTTTGGGCTGCATCAACAGAAGCATGTGTCTAGATCAAGGGAAGTAATAGTGCCACTCTATTCTGCCTTGGTCAGGCCTCCCCTAGAATACTGTGTACAGTTCTGGGCACCACAATTCAAAAAGGATATTGACAAATTGGAGCGTGTCCAGAGAAGGGCAACTAAAATGGTGAAAGGTCTGGAAACCATGCCTTATGAGGAAAGACTTAGGGAGCTGGGTATGTTTAGCCTGGAAAAAAGATGGTTAAGGGGCGATATGACAGTCCTGTTTAAGTATTTGAAGGGGTGCCACATTGAGGATGGAGCAGGCTTGTTTTCTGCTGCTCCAGAGACTAGAACATGGAACAATGGGTGCAAGCTCCAGGAACAGAGATTCCACCTCAACATCAGGAGGACCTTTCTGACAGTAAGAGCTGTTCAGAAGTGGAACACACTCCCTCGGAGCGTGGTGGGTTCTACTTCCTTGGAGGTCTTTAAACAGAGGCTGGATGGCCATCTGTCGGGGATGCTTTGATCGTGATTTCCTGCAGGGCAGGGGGTTGGACTGGATGGCCCTTGTGGTCTCTTCCAACTCTACAATTCTATGATTCTATGAAATCATACAAACAGTGCATCTGTTCCTCCCTAACAGATCTGTAAAATATCTGGATATAAGTGCGTCCACTTCTGAAAAATAATATAGTTTGGCAGAACTCCCCCACTGCCGCCAACCGCCACAAGAACTTTTTTGTTGGGCAAGAGACCACGCACAAGTCTAACGCATAATAATAACAACAGAACTCTAGACATACTCAAGTTATATCAAAATGGTATTAAGACAAAGAGGTGAAAAGAGTCACAGAATTTTTAAAGAGCCTCTGCACGGTGAAGTGCCTCTGGGTAGCAGTCAGCAGTTTGGATTCTTATTACAATTCACAGAAAGGCCTCATCAACTCTATTGCACCATCGCTGTCCACCCGTGACTGCCTGGCAACTGCTGGATTATTTTAGCAGCAGGGCAGGACAACAGCAACAATGAGAGAGCTTACTTTGAAAACTGGTTACAGCAGCGGGCAGTTCCTCTACCTGCAAGTCATCTAGCTACCTCTTACCGCTTGAAAACTTTATTTAGTATTCCTGTGTAAAAGGACTCCAAACCTTTTCCGTTCTGTGTAATATACTGCAATGGCATGATTAATTTTTCACCAAGGAAATTATGAACATTACCCCTTGTCCTTAAGTACAGAACCTAGCACTGTGTGAAATCCCTCTCTTCACCAGATCTTCTCTTTTTAAAACAAACAAACAAAACCCACCAGTCTAAAGATCATTTGTTTTCTTGCAAATCCCTCCTGAGCCTTCTGTAATTTTTGGACAACTGAGCTGTACACTCAGCCCAGTTGATGGGCTAGAAGCATTAGTGTTGTAGTATTACTGAAGTGACTACGTAAGCCCAGACTTACAGCTTGGACGAGAGAGTCCCATGTGAGACTGAGCTGACTAGGAGTAAAAGCGAGAATAACTTTTAAAAAAACCCGAAGAAATTCTGATTGTGATTCAGGCTCACTTTTTTTTTTTTAATTACCTTACTCCACGTAGTACCTTCTCTTCAAGGCCCTCAAAGCAGCTGAAAAGTGTGACTTCAGCCACTGAAACATTTACAATGATAATAAATGGCCAAATGAGGCATTACTTTGTTTCCTGCTTTGGGGCTCAATTTCTATCAAGCATGCTAATGTGTTTAACAGAAAAACAGCAATAAATCTTTACACAAGCTTTACAAGCCAGCTCTGCTATTTTCTTGAAAGAAAAAAATCATACTATTTTAAGGAAAGCATTCTATCTCTAAGAATTATGGGATTAGTAACTTTTGCAGCCACAAAGAGTTGCTGTCATCCAAAAGTGACCTGTGGCATACATTCTCACAGCTGTACATTCAGGCTGCTTAGGACTACAAGCATAGGCCAACTGGTCATTCCAGTTGAAAATCATAGGATTTATAGTTCATCACATCTGGAGGCATCAGGCTGGCTTTGGGGAAGAGAATTAACACTGTGCTCCAAGGTGGTGATGAGTCCCATGGTAAGAGGCAATACTGCACATGAAGAGGAGATTTGTGAGAATGATACTTACGGTTTGAGCAGACTTTGCTGCAGCAACTGGACTACTTGCTTTTTCTTCTGTCTCCATAGTATCACTGAAAAACAAACAAATCATCCCTAGTGTGTATCATCATCTGTGACAAGATTATATCTAGGCAGCAGATATACTCTCATCTCATATGCTTAACTATCCTACAAGTCACCCCATGGCCTGAAACTAAAATGGCTACTGTTTCCTACACTCCGGCAATTCGTCAGCAGATGTAATCAACAGAACCAAGTGCTGAAGACTGCCTTGAACTGTGCCACTTCAGGCCACAGCTGTGGGGCTGTTTATTTCAATAGGGCCATATACTGTATCCATGGAACCAATATTCACAGTTTCAGTTATCCACGGGACACAAAATAGGGGACACAGACCACAGGGACACACTGGAAAATGCCTAGAGAGGCATCCTCTCTAGTCATCTTTAAGTCCTCCTACCCAACTCCATGGTATGCTTTTACTAGAAGTCCTTTATTTTAATAGGGTTCACTGTTACCTGCAGTTTCCGGTATCCACAATAAATCTGGGAACCAAAGCCCCACAGATACAGGAGTCCAACTGTACTCTCATACAACATAGGAGAAAACCACGTTCTTCTTGACACATAACTTTGCAAGGCTTGACTTGTTGATTATTATCTTCTGGGTTTTTTTTTAATTAAGATAACTTTTACATAGATTTTACTGATCTTTTATATATTGGTTTTATTAGTTTGAAATCACTTTGAATCTCAGTATTGGGGGAAAGGCAGGAAAAAGATGAATAAAACAACAATAATATCTATCCCTCACGGTGACTGAAAGCCACATTTCTACCAATCAGTGTTTCCAAGTATCAGGCTAGCAAGTGGTTATTTATATCTTCCACATATCCCCACGGGATCTTCAACTTACAGAACGTTTATCTAGTTATTCTGTGGAATGAAGGAGGACAATCCCCACCAAGAGCTTGTCTACACTGCAGAAATACAGCAGTTTGACACCACATAATCCAACATAGTTCTATCCTACGGAATCCTCGTATTTGTAGTCTGGTGAGACACCAGAGTTCTCCAATAGAAAAGGCTAAATACTTCACAAAACTACGAATATCAGGATTCCATAGGATAGAACTACGGTGGATAAAGTGGTGGCAAACTGTTGTATTTCTGCCATGTGGACAGATATGTCCTCTGAGACATATCCAAGCTATATTCTTAAAATGAAGATCCCTCTTCCTTCTTGGAGAACTGTAATTCTATAAGGAAAATATTGGGGAATCCAGCAATAACAACAAACCTGTCACCAAACTGTAAACTCCAAGAACCTTAATATGGGGGGGGGGATCATGATAACTAAACTGATATGGTTTTGCAGATGCACCCAACAAGTCAACAGTATTAACATGCATAGTGCAAGGCAATCCAAACTGCATCACAGCTCTCTATAACGGTTATATTTCAGGTCATATGTCATTCCACTGGATGTCTCTTAATCTGGCTGCCTCACCCTTCCTTCTCTGACCCCGGGACAGTCCCAGTGTTGGTTGACCCAGGCACAGATGCAATAGGGGTGCCAACAGTGCGTAGGTTCTGAATCACGGAAGAGAGGAATTGTTGACTGGCACTTTCATACAAGTCAAAACAAATCTGGTATGCCATGAGAAGGTTGTCCTCCTTCACCAGCTTCTCCAAGATGTCACTGACAGCCTGAGGGTCATCCAAGAAGATGAGACACTATAGGAAAGAGAAAAGAGATAAAAATCAAAGGGTATTTCAGGCAGGAAGGAGGAGCTTCAGAAGACCTTGACAAAGACAGTGGCGGAATTCTGGCCCTGTATGCACACGCAAGTTCCCTTATCCATGTGCTTGTACATTTTTGGCCATTGTGTAATGCCAATATTCACTGCATAGTGGTATAAGAGAAGCACAACAACTGTAACAATTCACATGCAGTTGTACATTCTTAGATGGTGCCTAACTTCATCAGTGCCTTCAATGGACCACTTGATTCACTGAGACTGCAGAAACAGCCACTGTGCATCCCTCATGCACAATGGGACAATAAGTGGGTGCATTTGCAGATATGCAACTAGTTGCACAGTGCTGGTATTCAGCAGAAGGGTAGTCTAGTAAAACCACCATTTAACTAAGTGATGGTAGACTTACACCAGTGCTACTTAAAGTAGGAGTCCCTGGTAAGTTTCTAAGAAAAAAACAAGCAATTCCAAGAAAAAACAAACAACTGCAGCCAATAGCAACAAATATGGTGCCAGTCCCTGGCACACTGAAAACAAAATAATTGGCTGAGAAGACAACCTGAGAAGCACTGCTTTATACTACACAAGCAGGATGTTGGCTCTCAACCTTCTCTCTCTTTTCTGCATAATGGTTCCTAGACAGAGTTATGTGTACTAAAAAGAAATCTTCCACAGACTGAACTCATCAATCCAGATAGCATGCTGATCTAGCATACAGTCGTGTGAAAAAGTACACCCTCTTTGAATTCTATGGTTTTACATACCTGAGGCTGTATTTACCTAATTTTAAGACTTGCTAATGAACGGATGATTGTTATTATGTCCTGATATATCTCTCTCTGGCTTTTCTTCGCAAACAAAGATTCAGGAAGGACTCATCCCGCGCTTTCTGCAAGCGCGCTGATGACTAAAAAGGCCAATCCGAGATAAACAAGTCCGGTTGCAAAAAGCACAGCAGAAGGTCTCCTTGGGTGATGTTTTTGGGTTGTGATTCTTTCTGCGTTGTCGTTTCTCTTCAAGACTTGTTCGGCGTGAGTTCTCAAATAAGGCTGCAGCATTGTGGATAGTGCGTCTCCATGCCTCCCGATGTGAGGCCAGGGCGGACCACTGTTGGTGATCAATTTGGCCGAGCCTGAGATGTTGTTTCAGGGAGTCTTTGTATCGCTTTTTTGGAGCGCCCCTCTTACGCTGACCCGTGGCGAGTTCACCGTAAAGTAGTATTTTTGGGAGGCGATGGTCCTCCATCCTAGAAACGTGCCCTGCCCAGCGCAGCTGCGTTCTCAATACCATGGCCTCAATGCTGGTGATCCCTGCTTGCTCAAGGACAGCAACATTCGTCACATAGTCAGTCCAGTGTATATTTAGGATTGTGCGTAGACAGCACTGATGAAAGCGCTCGAGGAGTCGTAGGTGGTGGCGATAGGTGACCCATGTTTCAGATAAAACCATAGAATTCAAAGGGGGTGTACTTTCTTTTTCACAGGACTGTATTTAAACTTCATCCGTTCTCAAAGCTGCTCAGAAATATGTACAGTATATAGGGGTCTGCTGACTTTTATTTTTACAAAAGTTCTGTGAGGCAAGTTCAATAAAGAAAGAAGCTTTGCGGCTAAGTGGAAACTGAATTCAAGTCTCAACACTATCTCATATACCTTATTGCCTTGACTCCTCATAAGCTTCCATCTAGTTAAGAGTGGAGAAAGTAATCACACCCAAAAGCGATCAGAACAGCTATAACTTCACCCTAGTGAGAATTTCATCCCAGCCATGTCAGTGCAAACCCTTGTTCCTCTTAAAACATAATCTGAGACAAGGAGCACATAGAGAAATCTTGGCAAGGTTCCAGGATGGGTTGGACACACTAGAATTCAGTGGGCAACACCATCTGACTTTCAGCTCATAACCATGCCATCATTGCAACCATTTTGGAAACCAGAAGTAATTATGTGTCACTTCTGGTCACCTCTTGAACTGTCTGGGAGTGGGGAGCTCTGTAATGGATTTTTTGCATTGAAAATGTTTCTGATCCCCAATGTTTGGGGGTACCAGGGCCTTTGGGGACCCAATGAGGGTACCAAGGGCCTCATATGATCCACAGGTTGCACAATTCCCACCCCTTTTCTAGGATGCATTCCAATTATTTACAGAAATGGAACCACCACCATTATTTAAACTATTTTTTCTTCCCTCCAGAAGGGCTGTATTGATTTGTGACAGTTTAATCTCACTCCTCCTCCAAGGAGCATCAGATGTGTCATCTTCTGGCTGACACTACTTGTAGTCCACCTTCTCCTTCCCACTGCCCCTGAGTCTGATTGTCATGCAGACTGCAGTCATAGATGCATGTATACCATTAAAAATCCCACCACGGTACCTGACACACGTTGATGAAGTCAGGTTTTTCTAGGTTCATGTAGATTTTAACCAGAACCCTCAGCACCTGGTTGCGGAATTGTTTATTCTGCATCAATGACATGCAGAGTTTTAGGCTGTAGGCCAGCATTCCAGGGACATCATTCTATGAAATAAAAACAAATACTTTTCAATTACTTATGTTCAATATTCAATTACTTACTAGTATTTAAAAGTCCAATCTCCTGGAGACAAGAAAATGGATTAAAAGCAAATCTCACCAAAGTGGCTTCTGGAATAATAGTACAGTTGTCCCTTCACATTCGCGGCTTTGACACTCGCGGTTTTGATTATTCGCGGTTTTCCCTCACCCACCGCCCATCTCCTGGGTCTTAGCTTCTCTTCACAAAGGGAACAAAGACCCAGGAAAGTGCAGAGGGCGAGGCAAAACCTCTTAAACCATCCATCTGCTGAACCTTTGCTGCCTTTGCAGGGAGGGCGAAAGCCGAGCAGACTGCTGTTTTGAGAGGTTTTCCCTCACTCCCTGGGCTTCCCTGAGTCTTTGCTTCTCTTCACAAAGGGAACGAAGACCCAGGGAAGCCAAGGGAGTGAGGCAAAACCTCTTAAACTGCCCCTCTGCTGAGCCTTCACTGCCTTTGCAGGGAGGGCGAAAGCCCAGGAGGGGGCGATTGTTATTCGCAGTTTTTTCACATTCGCGGGGGTCTGGCGGCCCTAACCCCCGCAAATGTGAAGGGACGACTGTATTACCAAAACAAATTGACTGGATGAACAGGTCATTCTACATCCAAAATAGGCAATGTTTTGAGAAGTGAAGTACCATAGGGCGCAAGAGTGTTTATTTATTTATTTATTTATTTATACCCCGCTCTTCAGCCACAAGGCTATCAGAGCGGCTTACAAATTGTTTTAAGCAATAGCTATTTACACATCTACACTGCATTAAACAGTTTCCAATGTGTGTTAGCTAATTTATTATGAGGCAAGAATGCCACAGTTCAAGCTTTATTTCTGCCCAAAAATGGAATAAAACCATCACTAGCTGGTCTGTAAAGAATAAGACTTTCTTTACTTATCTATTCTACAATCCAGAGTTTCTCAAACTTATTCACCACCTTTTATCATGATGCACATTCCATCACTTCTTTCAAGCGTAACAAGAGAGCACCACGGCTTTCTCTAACTTTTTATGCTGGCATGCGTGCTGAAGGTTCCCCCATTCCATGCCCCCATTCCGTCCCCACTAACAAGATATACAAGCAAAAAAAGAATTATATAAATATCCTGATATATATATATGTGTGTGTATAGCTCAGCAACTTGTGGCTCTCCAGCAAATTTGCACTTCTAATCTGATAAGGGCGCTGCATGTGCATCAAGATCACATTCTGTGCCTTCACCTACCGATTCCAAAATGGTTTTCTCAAAGACATCCAGCCTGCGGGTCTCCAAGGCAATCCCAATGGCTTGTTTGTACTTGTGATCATCTAAACAGCGCTGGAACATCTTGTTTACAATCCCTTCGAGCCGTGGATCAACGGCCTTCTTTGCTCCCTCAGCCAGATCAGCATTTTCCACGCATTGCTTGGTGTAATGGTCGATGCACTTTGCTGGGAAAAGAAAAACAGACATCCAACTTTCTGGAACCTCTAAGGCCCAAAGTGTCATCCTGTCAATTTTGGTGTGGAATATTGGCACACCTGACAAGTTACAACTGCAACTGAAATAATGTTCTGAAAACATTTTACATCACAAAATCAATTATTAATTTAGTAATGCTATAGGTTGGGTAGAGGATTTAACATCATCTGAACCAATTAAAGGGGGTGGGGGGGGAACTATGACTACAAGATTATAAACTTGGATGCTAAACAGCTAAATTTCCAACAGCTAAGTTTCCATCACATGCAAGGTTTTGTGTATGGCTCTGGTTTTGGCTACAAAATGAGATTGTAGTAATCTCATTTTTAAATATTTAAAAACAAAGCAACTCACTAAAATCTGTCTGCAAAAGAGGAGAGATCATTGCTTTTTCTAACAAGGTTACCTATACCCATTTCATGTCCTTCAGAACAATGTGCTGCTATCCACATTTTTTTACCTTCTCTGCAGAAATAAGTCACCTCTTGTCAACATATGAGTCCTTGCCCTTAAGACTGCCAAAAATAAAGTACTGAGCTTGGATTCAAATTGCAAATGTGCTTAAAAACAACAATTCAACATCTTTACACTTAAAAAAGCAATACTTTCTGATTTCCAGAAATTATGCATCAAAACATCTCCTCAACTCCTGATACACAAATGGCCAAGTACCAAACCTGGATGCTTTGAGAGCAGTTTCACATGGAACTTTGTTGGTCTTTGCTAGTAGGGTGGCCTACTAGAATGCTCTCCAGTGAACAGCGCTAGGCCTTACCAATGATAGTCTCCACATATTCCGAATTGTCACTGACATTGAAAAGGTTGCCTGCTCCCAGGGCATAGTTCAGAGACTCCTCAAAAGCTCCAAGGTGATAAAACACCTTTGAAGCCACCAAGGCTGCAAATTCACGACTCCGGAAGCCGACATCTTCATACAGGATTTCACTACAGAAAAAGCAAGGATGGAAGACTCATCTCATTACTGACTCCAAGTGCAAACAAAGTTTCATATTTCAACCCATCTAGCATGTAGTTGATGATGGATTTGCAGTTCCCCAATAATTAAAAATAATAATAATAACCAGACACATGGAACCATGCATTTTCCTATTAGCCAAGATGTAACACTACTACAGTAGGACCCCCATATCCACTTATTATCCACTGATTTAATTATATACGGGACACAAAACAGCAAACCTACCATAGAGTCTTCCTAGAAAATGTGTCCTCTCTAGCCATTTTCTAGGTCCTCCAAGGCAACTCTATGGTATTTTAAACCAGAAGTCAATGGCATTCACTATTATCCACTGTTTTCGGTATCCATAGGCTCTTCTAGAACCAACCCCCAGCAGACAAGGGGGTCCTACTATACATGTTTTTACTCCTGTAGTATACAACTGGCTAGCCTATTCCCATTGTCTCTTACATTTTGTCCACTGACTCAGAGATCTCTGCCCAGAAGTCATTGACAACAGCATTCAGTTTGTGAAGAGCAAATTCCTGCAAAAATAATGAGAATCAGTCACAGGAGTACAGAATTGTAGCAAATGGCTAAAACTAATGAACATCTCAAACTTGAACTTCAAATCACTGTATCCTGTCACCTATTTGCCTAGAGTAGAGATGAGGAGAGCATGGGCTGTAGGCCACATGTGATTTCTTTGCCCCCAGTCTCCACTTGAGCCCATCCAAAGCTCCCCCATTTTGAAAGAGTTTTCAGATGAAAAAGTATCCAGTAATGTTATGCATCAAAACGCCCTCTCAAATGACACCCAAAGCTGCCTTAAAATGCCATAAACTGGTCTAAAAACTTGGAAATGCAAAACCAAAGTAAACTTCCAGGTCACATTTTTAGCAATTTATGGTAATATAACCTGCCATCAGGGAGAAAACTGGCTTCATCACAACTACCTACTCTTGGACTAGAGCAACAAAAAGTCACAACCAGCAGCACATTACTCAGTAACAGGAAAAAGACAGAACCCATCTATGTCAATGTGGGGAATGTCTGTCCCCCTGAATTTTCTTGGATTTCAATTCCCATTACCTCTAGTCAGAACAGCCAATTGTAAGGAGTGATAGAAATTCCAGTCCAGCAACATATGAAAGACAACAGGTTTCTAAACACATAGACCATTAAAAAATGTAAGACAAGCTGTGCTACAGGGAAGTGGGCCGTTGCAAGGGCATACAAAGTGACATTCCATGACTCCTTCTAGTATTCCATGTCCTTACCTGACCTAGAGGAAAAGAATATGAAGCTTATCTTCTTCCAAACAGTAATTTATGTGTGGCTGAGTAAACCTAAAGAGCCCAAAATCCTTCCTCGTTTTCCCATGACATAATGACATGTTAATCTTCCTTACATACTGCCCTAAAGCAGGGTTGGGACTCTTTGGTCTTCCAGCTATTATTGGCCTACAACTCCCATCAGCCCCAGACAGAGACTGTTGGGAGTTGTAGTCCAAAGCATCCTGAGTGGTCCCATAACCACTTAAAAATTCACTCTAATGGCCATTATCTGAGCCCACCAGTATTGGTTCTTGGATTCTCCCCTAAGACTGACATTATGTTTTGCGTGAACTCATTATGCATTTTATATATAGCATAATTTCCCAGGCTATCAATGAAGAATTTGCAGTATTTCATAAGATGCCAATGCACTGCATGTACCGGTAACCGTGCGCTGCATGTAACATGTAATTAGGTGTGCCGCACAGAATCAGAGAAGATGGTATTCTAAGCTATTTTCTGACATTAGATTTTAAGAAACACAATCAGGTCTGCATCGCCTGAATGTCAGTTATAATTTTTACATTCTCCCCCTGTCTGTCCCAGGATGAAAATCATACATAACGATGCATTTATACCCAACAAATTCTCTGTTACTGTTTGTGGGGAAAAAGAAATAATGAACCATTACTTAGAAACAACAGATAATCATAGCCTCTAAGTCAAAAGAAAAAATTATAAGCCTACCTTGAGTTCTGGCTCTTCCTCATCCAGAAGTGAAATAATTCCAGCTACAAAATAAAGGTTTTGTTAGCCATCACAAAAATTAATGCATTAAAATAAACAGCCTGGCTACAGAACTATCACAGTAAAGAGAAAAACTGTGGTTAGGAAATTTAGAAAATCTGATTTTAATACTTGACTGGGTATAAGTTCTATCAGACAACACAATCTGATAACCACAAATAGCTCTATATTTTATTATGGTCGCACTGAATCAAGAACTCCTGCAGAAACTGCACTAAAATAACACTTCAATCTTATGCAGACTTACTTTGGAGTAAAGCCCACTGCACAGAAGCAGTAAACTTTCAACTATCAGCTTAGCAGGCAAGAAAATAGGACTATATTTCCAGTACTATTATTTACATCTGGCAATCTGTCTTTTATTCTAGGGCAATAATTTACCAATGGGGATCCAAGAGCCTCATAGATGGCTCACTCGGCTTTTAGCATATAACTGCCTCCCAGGATGACAGGAAGGGCTAAAGCCAGGATGGGAATCCTGCAGCCCTCCAGATACTGTTTTTTTTTAATTGACATTTATTAATTTAATGAATTAAACATTACAATGTATCAACAACTAAATTCATTAGCAATCAACAACAAAATTAATCAACAATTCAACAAATTTAAAAAATGGATGCAGTTAAAAAGCAGTATAAATCAGTTAAGTATTTGATGTCTTAGTAGTCAATTCATGAGTGTCCCACAGCCAGGATTCACATGGAGGCACCAGGTGAATAAGATAAGGAGACAAGGAGCCCAGGAGGGGGAAAGCCATAAGGGAGAGCTCCTTCCCTCCTGCTTCTGCTGAGCGCCACCACCACCTTCCCACCAGCTGCCAGGAGTGAGGGGCCAGGGCCAGGGCCAGGCAGACTGACTAGAAGGGGATTGGGATGTTAGCTCACCTGGCAGGAGGGCAGTGGCCTGGAGGAGGCAGAGGCTGGCCAAAGGCACTAAGAGTCAAGATTCACCTACCCTAAGACGAGGAGTCTTAGTGGGCCACAAGCTGAACACGAGTCAGCAGTGTTATGTGGCAGCTAAAAAAGCCAATGCGATTCTAGGCTACAGTAATAGGCATATACAGTTGTCCCTTCACATTCGCTGGGGTTTGGTTCCAGGACCCCCTGTGAATACCCAAATCTGTGAATACTCAAGTCCCACTATATGCAGTGGCATAGCAAATGGTGTCCCTGATATAAGATGGCAAAATCAAGGTTTGCTTTTTGGATTATTTTTTTAAGAATATTTTCAAACCATGAACTTAAAACCGTGAATGTGGAGGGACAACAGTAGTATCTAGATCAAGGGAAGTAATAGTGCCACTCTATTCTGCTTTGGTCAGACCTGACTTGGGATACTGTGTCCAGTTCTGGGCACAATTAAAGAAAGACATGGACAAGCTGGAAATTGTACAGAGGAGGGTTACCAAAATGGTGGGAGGTCTGGAAGCCAAGCCCTATCAGGAGTGGCTTAGGGAGCTGGATATGTTTAGAAGAGCAAGTTTATAGGTGACATGGTAGCCATGTTTAAATATCTGAAGGGATGGAATACTGAGGATGGAGCAGACATCTTTTCTACTGCTCCAGAGACTAGGACACAGAGCAATGGACTCAAGCTATAGGAAAAGAGATTCCACCTAAACATTAGGAAGAATTTCCTGACAGTAACAGCTGTTCAGCAGTGGAATGCACTGCCTGGGAGTGTGGTTTGGTCTCCTTCTTTGGAAGTTTTTAAACAAAGACTGGATGGCCATCTGTCAAGAGTGCTTTGAGTGGGTATTCCTTCATGGCAGAGGGTTGGACTAGATCACCCTTGTGGTCTCTTCCAACTCTATGATTCTATATACAGGTGGGCCAGTACCTGGATAAAGTGTAAGCTTGGGAAAAGATGCATTTTTGGACTGCCACTCCCAGAATCCCCTAGCCAGCATGGCTGGCTGGGGGATACTGGGAGTAACAGTCCAAAAGGAAGAGCCTTCCCCAAGCCCAGAAGGACTGCCAAGGAAACCCAAGTGCTGTAGGCTCTGTTTCAGAGGAAGGAACTGGCAAAACCACCACTGAATATTCCTTGCCTAAGGAAACTCTATGGTGCTGCCATAAGTCGACGGGTGACTTGAAGGGGAACAGACACACACATACACAGGACCAACATACCCTAAAGTCACCAGATCCTATCCAAACTTCCAAAGCATGGTGAAAGGTGCTTTGGGGGGGACTGTCACTCCCACTCCTAGCTGGCTGGGGGATTCTGGGAGTAGCAGTCCAAAAAGAACCTTCCCCAAGCCCAAAAGGACCACCAAGGAATCCCAGTTGCTGTACTAGTCTCTATTTCATTGGAAGGAACTGGCAAAACCTTCTCTGAGTATTCATTGCCTATGAAAATCTGCTGAGATTCGTGAGGTCTTTCCTTAAGTCAACTCGAAGGCACATACGCTCTATATGCTCCATCCCAGCATGCCTGGTTTTAACTGCACCAGCCAGAATGCACCTTGAAAAGAGATTCCACCTAAACATTAGGAAGAACTTTTTCACTGCAAGAACTGCTGGACAGTGGAATAGACTGCATCCTTCTTTGGAGGCCCTTAAATGCCCCAAAGGCACCAGATCCCATTTGGTCTTGGTGAACCCAGCTTAGTAGTTGAATGGGAGACCACCAATGAAGACCAGGTAGTCAAGCCTACTTCACCTGATCTTCATTGGTGGTCTCCCATTCAACTACTAAGCTGGGTTCACCAAGACCAAATGGGATCTGGTGCCTTTGGGGCATTTAAAGGCCTCCAAAGAAGGAAGCAGTCTATTCCACTGTCCAGCAGTTCTTGCAGTGAAAAAGTTCTTCCTAATGTTTAGGTGGAATCTCTTTTCAAGGTGCATTCTCGGTGGTGCAGTTAAAACCAGGGACGATGGGATGGAGCATATAGAATGTATGTGTATGTGCCTTCAACTTGACTTATGGAGAGACCCCACAAATCTCAGCAGGTTTTCTTAGGCAAGGGATACTCATAGCTGACTGGGGGATTCTGGGAGTGGCAGTTCAAAAAGAAAACCTCCTCCAAGCCCAGAAGGACCACCAAGGAATCCTAGGTGCTGTATGTGTTATTTCAGAGAAAGGAACTGGCAAAACCACCACTGAATAATCCTTGCCTAGGAAAACTATGAGATTCATGGAACTGCCATAAGTCAACAGGTGACTCGAAGGTGAACAGACTCTCTCTCTCTCTCTCTCTCTCTCTCTCTCTGGCTTTTCTTCACAAACGAAGATCCAGGAAGGACTCATCCTGCGCTTTCTGCAAGCGAGCTGATGACTAAAAAGGCCAATCTGAGATAAACAAGTCCGGTTGCAGAAAGCACAGCAGAAGGTCTCCTTGGGTGATGTTTCCGGGTTGTGATTCTCTCTGCGTTGTCGCTTCTCTTCAAGACTTGTTCGGTGTGAGTTCTCAAATGAGGCTGCAGCATTGTTGATAGTGCATCTCCATGCCTCCCGATGTGAGGCCGGGGCGGACCATTGTTGGTGATCAATTTGGCCGAGCCTGAGATGTTGTTTCAGGGAGTCCTTGTATCGCTTTTTTGGAATGCCCCTCTTACGCTGATCTGTGGCAAGTTCACCGTAGAGTACTATTTTGAGGAGGCGATGGTCCTCCATCCTAGAAATGTGCCCTGCCCAGCGTAGCTGTGTTCTCAATATCATGGCCTCAATGCTGGTGATCCCTGCTTGCTCAAGGACAGCAACACTCGTCATGGAACAGACACACACAGCTATGCTGGCTGGCTGGGGGATACTGGGAGTGGCACTCCAAAAAGAAGACCCTTCCCCAAGCCCAGAAGGACCACCAAGGAATCCCAGGTGCTGTATGTGATATTTCAGAGGAAGGAACTGGCAAAACCACCACTGAATATTCCTTGCCTAAGAAAACTATGAGATTCATGGGGCTGCTATAAGTTGACAAGTGACTTGAAGGCGAACAGACACACACACAGGACCAAAATACCCTAAAGTCGCCAGATCTTGTCTGAACTTCCAAAGCATGGGGAAAGGTGCCTTTTTTGGACTGTCACTCCCAGTATCCCCCAGCCAGCATAGCTGGCTGGGGGATACTGGGAGTGGCAGCCCAAAAAGAAGCACTTTCCCCAAGCCCAGAAGGACCACCAAGGAATCCCAAGTGCTGTATGTGATATTTCAGAGGAAGGAATTGGCAAAACCACCACTGAATATTCCTTGTCTCAGAAAAATCGATGAAATTCATGGGGTCGCCATAAACCAACAGGTAACTTGAAGGGTGGTTTAAAGACCCAAGAAACCCAGGGCTCAAAAAACAGAGGCAGAGAAAGGACCTAATGAAAGAGGGGCTGGGAAGGGAAAGGCCTGCCAAGGAGGGCAAAAGAGAGAGCAGGGGGAGAGGGGCAGAGACCCCGGCTGGGGCCCGGCCTGACTCAGCGGGAAGCTGAGATCAAGAGGGAGGGAGGGAGGGAGGGAGAGGGGCGCGCCTGCGCACTGGGCTCACCGGCTGAGGTGATCATGGCTGACCCGTCTCTGCCCCGCCGGCGGCTTCGGTGCTGCGGAGGAGGAGGAAGGAGAGAAGCCCGAGGAAGCCTCCACAGAGAGAGAAAGAGAGAGCCGCTTTCGCCGTGACCAAGCTCATTCGCCGCTTCCGTCGCGACTTTAAAACGACAGCGGAAGTGACGCGTTAAAGGGCCCGCCGCCCGCGAGCGACGGCCCAGAGCTTTAGGACCCCCGTTGCCTTAGCAACCGAAAGGCGTGCGGGAAGCCGAGTGGGTCTGTCTATTGTAAATGCCTGTTTCGAAATGGCGGAACTGCTGCTGCATTATAGAAATACTGTACTGTACAATAATGCAGTTTGGGCACCACTTTAAGTTCTGTGGGCTCCCTCCTGTGGAATCCTGGGGTTTTTAGTTTTAGCCTTCTCTGCCCAACTATAAAAGCGACGTATGATGGTAAAAGTTGGATTTAACAGTGCTGCTAAATCCCATTTAGACCACTATAACTCATTAACAGGATGCCAGCTAATGTTTCAAACTTGGTGCAAATATTGGAAAAGTTAATTAATAATAATAATAATAATAAATAACTATTATTATTATTATTATTATTACCCTGCCCCTCTGTTAGAAACAATCGGGGCGGCTTACAACAATTAAAATACAAATGCAGATTGAAATCCCTAAACACCACCCACCACCACCCTCCCCCATAAAAGTTCCTTTTGTGGGTGGGGGTGACACCTCCCAGAATCCCCAGACAGCATGGCACCCATTTCAAAAATGGGTGGGAGACAGCAGCAAGCCCCAAGCAGAATTCTGCTTGGCACAGTCCTATAACTAAATGTTCAATTATCTCCTTGAATGTATGACCCATCCTGCTATAAACCACTCCCATTGTACCAGGCAGGTATGTACAATACAGTCAGCCCTCCGTATCCATGGGTTCTGCACCCACAGATTCAATCAACCATGGCACAAAGATATTTGGGGGGGGGGGGTTCCAAAAAGCAACCTTGCTGTTCACCATTTTATAGAAGGGATGCCATTTTACTATGCCATTGTCTATAATGGGACTTGAGCACCCACAGGTTTTGGTATCCACAGGGAGTCCTGGAACCAAACTCCAGAGGATACTGAGGGCCCACTGTACACAGTTAATGCAGTTAAATTATAGAGTTAAATTGGCATTCACTTCCTCTCCCTCAGCAACCATAGAAATATAATGCACAAATAGCAACTAGGAGATTGGTTGCTAGAGAGACTTACCAATGCTTCGTTCACTAATTGAAGACTATTATACCAGTTTAATACCACTTTAACTGCTATGGCTCCAGCGTACTGAATCCTAAGATTTGCAATTTGGAGAGGGAGTTAGAATTCTTGCCAGAGAGCTCTAGTGCCTCACCAAACTATATATCCTAGGACTCTACAGAATGCAGCCATGACAGTTAAAATGGAATCATAGCACTATGATTATGTGGTGTGAAAGAGACCCTGGTAGATCCAGGGACTTAATATTTTTTATTCAGTAAGTCTAGTGATGCAGTTGAGGGAGGTGAACTAGAGGTCTCCAAGTAGTCATGTCACCAGCTACAAATCCCAGGATCCTGTTGGCTAGAGCCATGGCAATTAAAGTAGTACCAAACTGTGGTGACTCTGTGAAAGTGAGAGTTGGTGGGTTCTACCTTGCTAGAGATATTAAGGTGAGGCTGGGCAGCCAACGGTCAAGGGTTAAGGAAGCAGAGTTGTGCATGATGCATTTTTTCTCATGCTGTGCCATTTGGGTATTGCACACGCATATGCACAATGTGCCTCATGCATTGCATGGCAGACACATTGTCCAGTGGAATAGACTACTTCTACACCCCATATGCACCCTTTGAATGCAGTTTGAGTCTGGGGGCTTTTCTCAGTTTCCTGGTCGTCTGGCTACTGAAGGCTGGGAATGTGATGGTATAAGAGCAGGGAGCCAGAGGGAGGGCAGCTGAGAGATGACTGCAGGGGAAAGCTGCTCCTCTGTGAAAGAATCAAAGCTCTGTTGTTCGCAGCAGGTACTCAACAGGAGAGAGGAGGAATCTGACCCTCTTTGGCTCCTTCCCCCTGGGTTAAAAGGGAGGAGGCATAGGAATAGTCCTAGTTGGAGTAAAAATGGTTGCTCATTCCCTACTGCTCCCTGCCACTTTCCTGCTGTTGCAGAAGAGAGGCAGAAAGAATATTCCAAAATGTTTTTTAAAAAATGATTGAAAATTGTTTTTCTCAATTGTCAGTAAACTCTGGTAAAGGCATCCAAACTGACAAGAATCTCTGAAGTGCAGGAATTCTACACAAAATTCACACTTTTGCATAGAAAACAGCAAAAAACAAAAAACAAACCAACAATAACCCAGTACTTTCTGCATAAAAATTAATAGTTCTGTGCAGAAGAAGCTGGTTCTCCCTCCCCCACATAAACCCCCCTTGTGAATTCGGTGCAGAATTCAATCCTGAACTCCAGACAGTCTTTGAAAACTACACAGGGGGAAGAAAATTGCTAAAATGACTCATTGTTCCCTTCAATAATGAAATTATCAAAGAGCTATACACCTTTTGCACAAACACCTCACCAGGAGTTAAGTGGGACGCCACAGATTCCTTCCTATGAAGGCAATGGATTTCTCCCAAGGCACTCCTTTTGAACTCTAGGTCCCCAGCCTTTGTTTGACTACAACTCTCATAATCCCTGGCCTTGCCATCTAGGCTCAGGGTTTATAGGAACTGTTGGCCAAGGACATTAGGGAATCAACATTGGCAACCACTCCCCTGAATGGGATCCAGACTACATCTAGAGAAAGTTACTTTTTTTGAACTACAGGTCCACCAAAACCCCAGTCACCATGTCCAGGATCCTGGGAGTTGCAGTCTCCCAAAACAGTAGCAGGTGGGTGTTCCCACACCACCGAGGGAGGAGAATCTGCTCCAAGATTTAATCCAAACTTTAAAAGAACTCTCCAAGATGCTGGGCAAATGGAGTTCAGAACTTTGGGTAGTTCCTTCAAAGTTCTGACTAGAACTCACAGCAGATTCATCATCCAGCTGAATATGGAACCTGGCGGCCACACCAGACCCCAGGTAAACTTTTGGAGCTCTGGTCTGAATACTAGGCTCTCAAGCAGGAGAGCTGAATACATAGAATCATAGAATCATAGAGTTGGATGAGACCACATGGACCATCTAGTCCAACCCCCTGCCATGAAGGAATACCCACTCAAAGCACTCTTGACAGATGACCATCCAGCCTTTCTTTAAAAACCTCCAAAGAAGGAGACTCCACCACACTCCAAGGCAGCGTATTCCACTGCCGAACAGCTGTTACTGTCAGGAAGTTCTTCCTAATGTTTAGGTGGAATCTCTTTTCCTATAGCTTGAGTCCATTGCTCTGTGTCCTAGTCTCTGGAGCAGCAGAAAAGAAGTTTGCTCCATCCTCAGTATTACATCCCTTCAAATATTTAAACATGGCTACCATGTCACCTATAAACTTTATCTTCTAAACATACCCAGCTCCCTAAGCCACTCCTGATAGGGCTTGGCTTCCAGACCTCCCACCATTTTGGTAACCCTCCTCTGGACAACTTCCAGCTTGTCAATGTCCTTCTTGAATTGTGGTGCCCAGAATACATTAATACACTAGTCAGATCCCTTTCCGTATGACAGCTGGGGCACATACCCAGGAAAAGCTTTTAAATGGGAAAACCCTCCCCAGGTACATTTACGCAAAGCAATCCCTCCACCCTTCCAATCCCCGAGCACTCTCTGCCCCCAGGGAGCTGAGACACCAGTTTGGGAAGCCACAGCCCGGTTTTGCCCACATCCCCAAATCAAAGGCCTTCATTTCCCCTCTAAGAGCAAATGGCAACTTATACGGAGGAATGAAAGGGAATTGCTCTCAATCTCTCACAGGTCAGGAGCCTCTTTACCACCCCATTTTAACTAGAATGATTAACTTCTTCTGCACCTTGCCTGTACCCTGCATTGTGTTGCTTTCAATCTAGTTGTAAAAAGCACAGAAAGCATGAGAAAGGAGACACCCAGGGTATCTTTGTTCACGCTCACACAGCCTGCTCCCAGCCGGCCTCATTTGGACAATCAAATGGAAAACAAACTGGGACGCTGGTCTTCCCATGCTGCTTGGGTGCGCTGCAGTCAAAAAGCTCCCCATATCTCCACATGAGCCATCACCCAGCACACAGCTGGCCTTGTGGAGACACCCCACTAGATACCAAATTCTGCCTCCGCTGCGCTGTCCAAAAGACTGCTTTTGTCAAATTTGGTATGACCTTCCAAGCTGTTGGGGATGGTACAGTACTACAGTACTGTAGCTCAGTCCTATGGAATCCTGGGATTTGTAGTTTTACAAGGTCTTTAGCCTTCTCTGACAAAGAGTGCTGTGCCTCATCAAACCACAAATCCCTGGATTCTGTAGAATTGAGCCATGGCAGATAAAGTGGTGTCACACTGCATTATTTCTACAGTGTAGAACAGTGTTTCTCAACCAAGGTTCCCCAAGAGGTTGCGATTGTGGCGGGGGGGGGGAGCAATAGCAATATATAGAATAATGTCTATGCAGGGATTCCCTGAGACCTGAAAATTATTTCAAGGATCCCTCCAGGATAAAAGTAGGTTGAAAAAGTCTGGTATAGATGCTTAAGTTTCATATTCCCTTCACTGACTCCCCTCCTGTGTTTAACTCCTGGTAGAGATGTTATTTATTATTATTTAGCACTGTATTATTATGTACCCCTGCCACCATGCCCTCTTGACATTTCACAGTACTGTACTTCATATGTGGTCTTTATGTCCTAAGACATCAATTTTGGGAATAAATTTTATATTTTATATCTGAAATGACTGCAACAAAATATGTACAGCACAATTAAACTCTTCTGCTACTCTCAGTCTTCTAAGTTCCTAATGCAAACTTAAGAAACAGGCACCTGATGTTCATTTTACTTGGCACTGCTCCAATGGAGATTTCAAAGCATGGGAAATCATGAAAAAGGCTTGCCTTTTAGATCCTGGCTTAGCAGAGGTTGGAGTGTTGCCCTCTCTGAGAAGTGAACACATCAGATCAACCTAACCAAATAACTTACTGGAGACAACGCATTTGAAGAAGTGTGGTACCAGCTTGTTGTTTATTCAAACAAAAGTGAATTTTTCTTTAAAATATATATATATTTGCTGAAATTCAGGAATTCTTTCTGATCACTCTGATCATTTTACTCAGGCAAACCTTTGCTGTATACAAGGCAATATACTGTGTTGATTCTCTTTTCCTTCTTCAAAGTGATAAAACCAAATTGGAGCCAACAAAAATCATGTTTATTGTTTGTTTTCAAAGTTGCTTTGTTGTATTTCTGTAATGTTATGTTTATTACAAAAATAATAAAAATAAAAATAAAAAAACACATTTAACTGATTAAAACCATGCAGCCAAGAAATATGCAAGTGTGATCAAGATAACAAAAGTTATTAATTAGGAAGACCAGACAAGGGAATAGAGACTGTAGCAGTTCGCTTTTGCCTGAGATTACTGGGAAATAAAAGATTCTGCCCCCCAGTTTCTCTCCCCGGCTGAGTTAATTGAGGGCAAACTGCTTTTGCACCTTGAACTCAGTTTGCAGCAATTGAAATAAGCTGAGAACAAGAGGAAAAGTGGGAGGAATGGGGGAAATTGGCCATTTTAAAAGCAGATGAAAAAGTGGGAGGACAGAGAATTAATTAGAACTGTCCCTGACAGACTGGATCAGTTAGCGGGTACATGTCACTTATTTCCACGCCTACTAGATTTCTGTCATATTATGGTGTTATTTAAAAAGGAGAGGAGCAGCACTGGTGGGAAAAGTTGACCCTACAAAGGGTCTTCTTCAATATCAATCTAGAGTTCTTGGATCTCAGATCTTTTCCCTGGTCCTCAGGGCAAGAGAGGAATTTGAGGGTGAGAACATTGCCTTGAAACGTGTATGTGTGTATACAGTCATTCTTTTTAATTAAAAAAATATTTTAAATAATGTTAATGCATGTTTGATTTATTTAAACATTAGGAAGAACTTCCTGACAGTAAGAGCTGTTCGGAAGTGGAATACACTGCCTGGGAGTGTGGTGGAATCCTCCTTCTTTGTAGGTTTTTAAACAGAGGCTGGATGGCCATCTGTCACGAATGCCTTGATTGTGTATTCCTACATGGCAGGGGGTTGGACTGGATGGCCCTTGAGGTCTCTTCCAACTCTATGATTCTATGTAAATGCTTGTGCCTCACATGCAACATCCAACAGGTGGGGAAAACTACTACTGATCAGAAAACATAAGTCAGCAATTGCCACCAGAAAGTTGGTATGGCCTGTTGCTAAACATTTTAATTTGAATGACATAGTCCTTCCAATATGGCTATGTTTCCAATATTACAACCCATAATCCAACCCAGCTAGAGAAAAGATAACACTTCTAGGTCTACAGACTGGACACCTTGACATTGTATGGCCTAATTTAGAGAATGAGACCATTCTTGCCTCCAGCATCAACCTCTGAATTCCATGCTTAGACCCAGGGAAACCTGCATCTGCCACTGGATGCTGTTTATCCCTCCCATTCCAACAGACATAATTGAAGAAGCAGAAGCTGGAAGATTTGATGGCTTTTATAAACATGTTTTCAATCATTTCATTAAATGTATTTATTTATTTAGGTATTTATACCCCACTCTTCAGCCAAAAGGCTCTCAGAGTGACTGGCAAATTGTTAAGCAATAGCACTTTACACATCTACACCGCATTAAGCAGTTTCCAATGTGTGTTAGCTAATTGCCCCTACAAACTGGGTAAATCTACTTTGCTTTTATAGTATCCCTCTGGGATCCAGGTTCTACCCGGAAAACAATGCTGTTCAATTGCTTTTTTGCGGTAATTGTCCATACACACAGACTTTAATGTAGACTTCAGTGTTTTTAAATTAATTCGAATGACATTCTCTGAGCAACTGTGATTGATGCTTCATGTAAGATGCGGAACGATATCACCAAGGACCTTTCTCTTGCTTGTAGGTTTTAGCCCTGAAATCTCACCCTATTTCAGACAACCCCCCTAGGAATCCGGACCATGCTCTGGACAGCAGTGCAACATGCCAGGGATGCCATTTTTATCCAGGTTTACTTTTCTTTGGAAGGTTAGTGGCATTGTGTAATGTTTGTATTGCTTACAAACTAGCTGCAGTGCCCAGCGTCATTTGGGAGAATCATTAATGATTGTCGTGTTCTTTTTTTACTTGTCTACAGGATGAGTGGCTATCTGCCTGGGCATTCAAGCATTCATCACTTTGTGCATTCTAGACCAGAAGATATTATGTGGACTGCTGCACATGAACACAAATTCGTAGCACCATTGATTTGTCTCCACAGTCCTTTGGCAAAATCACTGGTATGTGAAGCTATCTTGTTTGAAGTGCACACAAAGCCATGCCTGAGAATCAAGATGGTGGCCGAGAGTGAAATACTCGCGCTATTTTTCTTCGCAAGTTGTCACTGTTGCACAGTATTTTTTTTAAACTGTAAATCAAAGGTGCACAAGTGCGACCTTCCACTTTAAATGCTGTTTGGTTGCCTCAGCCACTTCAAATGCTGTCCTCTGGGTTATGAGGGCATTCCAATGTGGTTCCTGATGCCAAAAAGTTCCCCATCTTTACTGAAACGAAAGCAGAAAGAGCTGATTTTAGAGCCTTGTTCTCTGAAGGTGTAGGAGTTTTCCTTGTTGTATTATTGCTATGTAAAAAGAAGGCTGCCAGGATCAAATTAAGGGAAAGCAGAAGAATTGATAGGTGGGTGTCAACGTTCTCTCTCCCAAGAGCATATCAGGAGGTTCTGAGCTCTAAATCCTATTCCTTTCAGAAGGAGAAGGAAGGAGGTTCCTTCACTCCTAGAACAGCAGCAATGGAAGGGGTTCCACCAGGACCCTAAGTGCCCGTCCCTCCATAGGCTTCTTCACTGTTCCTGTTTGGTGCCATGTTAGTCAAGGCCACGCATTCTTCTGGATCTTGTGGGGCATCTATGTTGGGGTAAAAAATAAAATAAAGAATGTTGATTTGAAACACGTCTATTAGAAATACAGAGCTTGGGAGAAGTGACCTTTTTTTGGACTGCAGTTCCCAGAATCCCCTTAATACTGAAACTTGTTAGCAGCAGGGAGTGCTGGCTTCACAGTTCTGAGTGCCATGAGGGCTACAACCTTTATGGGCTTTAAAAAGGTTAATCAAGGTAAAGTACCCAAGCACAGCGGATGAACTACTTGACCCAGGAGTACTGTATTGCTATGGGGTGCAGAGAAACTGAGGGCATTGCCCCCGCAAATAAAAATGCTGCCTCCCCAAATGAAATTTTCCTTCAGCAGCCCAGTTCCTAGCCTTGGACAGGTTGAGTATCTCTTATCTGAAATATTTGGGACCAGAAGTGATTTGAATTTTTTTGGATCGAGGAATATTTCCATATACAGTCGGACAGCCATATCTGCGGAACCAATATCCATGGTTTCAGTTATCCATGGGACACAAACCCTACCATAGAGTCTTCCTAGAAAAATGCCTAGAGAAGCATCCTCTCTAGACATTTTCTATGTCCTCCAAGACAGCTCTATGGTATTTGTAACTGGAATACGGGGGTCTGACTGTAGATAATGATGGGGATGGGATCCAAGTCGAAATACAAAATTCATTTACGTTTCATATACATATTATGAACATAGACTAGAGGTAATTTTATACACAATATTTTTTAATAATGTTGTTCATAAAACAAAGTTTGTGTAAACTGAACCATCAGAAAGCAAAAGTGTCACTATCCCAGCCACCCATGTGGCCAATTTTGGATTTTGGAATATTTCAGATTTCAGAATTCCAGATAAGGGAGACTCAGCTTGTAGTAACTTAAAATTTCAGTTGCGCATTTACAAACACAGTTTAGGCATCCAAAGAAAAGGGGCAGGCAGAGTGATGAAGAGAAGTCAAAAACAGCAAATATAAGAGTTGTAAGTGTGAATAGTTTTCTATGTCTTGTTTTCATAGAATCATACAGCTGGAAGAGACCACAAGGGCCATCCAGTCCAACCTCCTGCCATGCAGGAGTAAACAATCAAATTTTGTGCGGGGCTAGAAATTGGGGGATCACAGGGGGCCAGAATTCTTGTTGGGAAGGGATATGCCATCCTTTTGTCCCTCCCCCATAGCTTCACCCCTGACCTGACACATCTTCTGTATTGAAAGTCATACCTAGATCCCTCCCACAGCTTGTCTGTGCGCACCTTCAAGCCGCTTGTCAATTTATGATGACCCCACAAATTTCATAGGATTCCCCTAGGCAAGAAATACTCAGAGGTGTTTTGGTATTGCCTTCCTCTGAAACTGAGCCTACTTTTGGACTGCCACTCCCAGAATCCCCCAGCCAGCATAACTGGCTGGGGGGTTCTGGGAGTGACAGTCCAAAAATGCACCTTTCCCCATGCTCTAGAAGTGATAGCCTGAAGCATTTGGGGGAAAGGAACCAAGGCCAGATCTTGTGCATGTATGTGCCTTCAAGTTACCTGTTGCCTTGTGGCAACCCCATGAATTTCACAGGGTTTTCTAAGCAAGGAATCCTCAGAGGTGGTTTATCATTGCCTTCCTCTGAAATACAGCCTACAGCACCTGTTATTCCTTGGCAGTCCCCCATCCAAGTACAGTACTAGCCAGGCCTCAAGCTGCTGGTGCTTTCAGGGGATGTAGGCTCTCCCATAGCCCTTACCTTCCTTAAACTTGTTTGCAGCGGTACCAAAATCCCCTTTTCTTTGCTGTCTCCTTCTGCCCCACGGAAGACACTGCAGGAAGATAGGGAGTTTCTGCTTCTTGGTTTCCAACCCATCTTTGAAATGGAAAAAGAGAGAGAAAACAAAGAATCAACGATAATCTCAATGCAAACCTGACAGCAGAAAAGTTGCGTTTAGGTCTCTCCAAATTTGGAAAGTGACTTAAATGTTTAGGCAGGTTTCCATGATGGAGTCAACTACTCTGTGGAAATACTGTTTTGTAACACTGGAAATCAGGGGTGGGAAAAACACAGGCTACACATGCCCCTACCTTTTTTCCACAGTTGCCAAACACCTCCATCATATTAATTAATTAATTCATTCATTCAATATCCCACCTATTTACCAGCATGGGACCCAAGGTGTCTCACATCATAGATTAAAACAAAACACAGCTTAAGCAAAACAAAACAAAACAAAAAACAATTATAATAAAAAGCTAGGAAGTCTATTTTAATGTTTAGCATTGGTCTAAGTTGTATTATATGTTGCATATGTAATATTGTGTATATTATGTTTGGATTGTGATGTGATTTTAACTCAGAAAAGTTGGGGAATTTTTTTTAAAAAAAAGTTTAAAAACAAATTAAATAAACCATCCTATTAAAAACAACACTAAGTTATAACATTATAAAACCATTTACAGTAGACCCTTGGTATCCACTGGGAGTTAGTTCCAGGACCTCCCGTGGATACCAAAAACTGTGCATACTCAAGTTCCATTATATACAACGGCACAGTAAAATGGTGTGCTTTATATAAAATGGGAAAATCAAGGCTTGCTTTTTGGAAATGAGTGTGTGTAGAATATTTTCAAACCGTGGATGGTTGAATCTGTGGATGCAGAATCCATGGATACGGAGGGCCGATTGTACATCATATAGGTCCAACACACACAAACCCTTAAAGACTCTTCTGCAACAGCCAGCTAATGTACAAAGAGCCCTTCTAAATGAAAAGATATAGGCTTGCCAGTAGAAGACGAGCATGAAAGAGGCCCAACGTAGCCTCCCTTGTGAGGGAATTGCACAGCCTGGGGGGCAACCATTAAAGAGGTCCTCTCTTGGGTCCTGAACAGATGGTCCTGTGACAGTGGTCTGAGTGTTGGACTAAGCACCCGTCCAAACGGTGAAAATACTCGTCATGGAATTTGCTGGGAATCCTACCTGTCTAAACAGGATCCAGTGCCAGTCCACACAATTCAGAAGGAGCAGGAACCAGAACAGCAAAGACAACGGGGTAAAAGCGTTCGCAGATTTCCCCATACTTTTTCACAAACTGCAATGTGGGTGCATAATTTTGCTCATTTGGACTATCGAACAATAAAAAATTTGAAGGGAAGCACAAAGCTGATTGGCAGGGCTTGCTAGCAGGGCAAGTGCCTGCTGCTGCCATGTTAGATTTTTACCTTAGCAATCGCTCGCTAAGGCGACAAAACGGAATGACTATTTTCTATAGATTTTCCTTGGTTTTTTTCCGGGCTGTGAGGCCGTGTTCTGGAATAGTTTCTTTCTGATGTTATAAACCACACACACACACCTACCCAACCATTCTCTGAAGATGCCAGCCACAGATGCAGGCAAAACGTCAGAAGTAAACTCTTCCAGAACACGGCCTCACAGCCCGGAAAAAAACCCAAGGAAAATCTATGGATGCCGGCTGTGAAAGCCTTAGACTTCACATTGAATATTTTCTGTTTTGCTTTCCTATAAAATTGGAAAATCGCTCTATTGCACCAGCACACCTTGGGATGACTTTTAAACATAAAACAAATGCCAGCAGTGAAGAACTAATGCAAATAAATCGCTTATGGCCGCCATCAGGAATGCGAGGCTTATGGGTGTTTCCGAGGCCAGAAAAACTGTTTAGCCATATTGCTGATGCTGTGAGATGCCAATAATACAAGGTACTTTGGATGTTTCCACCTCATGTAGATGGCCCTAGGACTCCACGAGACCAGGGTTCATATCCCTGTTTAGCCATGCAAACTCACCCAGTGACCTTAGGCAAATGCCACTCTCTCAGCCTTAGAAGACAGCAATGAGAAACTTCCTCTGGATCAGTTGGGCCAGAAAGCCCTCAAATAGGGTTGCTTGTAAGTTAAGAGTTAACTTGAAGGCACATACCAACAAGAGGCAGTGTGTTTGAGTGGTGTGAATGTTGGACTACGACTCTGGAGACCAGGGTTTGAATCCCCACTCTGCCATGAGTTACCTTGGGCAAGTCACACTCTCTCAGCCTCAGAGGAAGGTAATGGCAAATCCCCCCTGAGGAAATCTTACCAAGAAAACCCAATAATAGGTTCGCCTTAGGGTTGCATAAGCCAGATACAACTTGAAGGCACACACAAAAAATACGGTATACTTTATTTTTAAAGGACAAATCATGACTCTTGGAACAATCCTCCTTTTCGGTTACAGCCACACTGGTTACAACATCTTTATTGCAACAGTTTCACTGGATAACAGTTTGCTTCTGGGTACGATTCAAAGTCCTGGTTATGATCGTCAATGCCCTACATATGTTAGGGCCCAGGCTGGTTAAATGTCCGTATGACTCTTATGTGAACCTGTCCAAGTTTTAAGATCTTCAGGGGAGAGGTTTCTCACGGACACCCCACCCCTTTCACAAGACACAAGAGAGGGCTTTCTTAGTGGTTGCCCTCAGGCTGTGCAATTCCTTCACACAGGAAGCTGCCCAAAAATACTCCCCATAGAATTTGAGGAGAATACAATTTTCCTAAATGCCATCCTACATCAATCCATCATAATTGGAAGTGGGGGCAAAACCTCCAAAAACTATGCAGGAAAAGCCTTCAAGCCTTTCCCTGCATTTTTAAAAAATTCCGTGGGGAATGCGCATTTCTGCTCGTTGAGTCAACCAATTCGCTTTGCTGCACATTCCCAATAAGAGTGGAAGTGGAAAGCAGATTGGTCGGTCATGCGCAGGGGGCAGAGCTTGCTAACAAGGCAAGCACCTGGAACCACCATGTTGGATTTTTGCCGTAGCGATCATGTGCTTAGGCAACAAAACAGCCTCTTTTTTTTTTTTTGCTTTTTCTATTTATTTAAGTGGAATATTGCACTTTCACACCTTAGATATGTTTTTAAAAATCCATTGTTCAGCGGCAGCAACTGGTGAGAATAAAAACTTGAGTAATTTACTTGCGCCTGCCATCTTGATTCGCAGGCATGCCTGTTTGAATAACAAATGCACATGGGTTTGCCTGCTTGTGATATTGCAAAAAACAAACACGTGGTGACAAAAGAAAGCTGCTATGAATTGGCATTAGTGTGCATCAATCCACATTTTCTCCCCTCATATAGACAACCCCAATGTTTGGAACTTGTGGGGATGGGAGTGGAAAATGGGAGATATGATAAGAGGTAGATAATGCCATGCATGAGGTGGAGAAAGCAGAGAGGGAGAAGCTTCCTTCGTTCTCATAATCAAGCCCGTGATCACTACCACGTGAGTAGCAGGATTTGCTTTTTCTTTACACTCAGGGCTGCCTCGAATGACCTAGAAGCCACGTTTAGAAATGGGAGATTACCAGATTCCACCCAGGAGGATTAGAAGAGCTGGCAGCAAAGACCGGAGTAAGAAGTGGCTCATATTGACCAGAACAGGAACCTGAGCCAGGAACTGCAAAGCTGCTTCACAGAATAGAAGGATTGTAGACTTGGAAGGGACCCCAAAGGTCATCCAGCCCAACCCTGTGCCAATGAAAGATTTTTGTTTTGTTTTGCTTCAAATTTAATGCTGGGACTCAAGGTTGCCCACAGTAGTATCAAACAACACACAATGCTAAATATACACTGGACTGACTATGTGACGAATGTTGCTGTCCTTGAGCAAACAGGGATCACCAGCATTGAGGCCATGATATTAAGAACACAGCTGCGCTGGGCAAGGCATGTTTCTAGGATGGAGGACCATCGCCTCCCAAAAATAGTACTCTACAGTGAACTCACCACGGGTCAGCGTAAGAGGGGCGCTCCAAAAAAGTGATACAAAGACTCCCTGAAACAACATTTCAGGCTCGGCCAAATTGATCACCAACAATGGTCCACCTTGGCCTCACATCAGGAGGCATGGAGACGCACTATCCACAATGCTGCAGCCTTATTCGAGAACTCACGCCAAACAAGTCTTGAAGAGAAACAACAACGCAGAAAGAATCGCAACCCAGAAACATCACCCAAGGAGACCTTCTGCTGTGCTTTCTGCAACCGGGCTTGTTTATCTCGGATTGGCCTTTTTAGTCATCAGCGCGCTTGCAGAAAGCGCGGGATGAGTCCTTCCTGAATCTTCGTTTGCGAAGAAAAGCCAGAGAGAGAGAGAGAGAGAGAGAGAGAGAATTAAAAACAGAAGATCAAAATCACAGCAGAGCTTGGAGAAGTTGCTTTTTTTAAGATGACAAATTCCAGTATCCCCCAGTCAGTGTGGTCAATGGCCGTGCTGGCTGGGGGATTCTTGGAGTTGTCATCCTAAAGCTGTGCCTCCAAACTCCGGATCAAACATTTACAAAGAGAAGTTAAATGCACAGAGTCGGACCCCCATATCCACAGAACCAATATCTACGGTTCCAGTTACCTACGGGACACAAAACAGTGCACCTACCAAAGAATCTTCCTAGAAAATGCCTAGAGAGGATTCCGCTCTAGACATTGTCTAGGTCCTCTAAGGCAGCTCTATGGTATTTGTAACCGGAAATCCCATTATTTCAATGGCTTTCACTGCTATCCGCAGATTCCAATATGCACAGTAAGTCCGGGAACCTAACCCCCACGGATATGGGGGTCCAACTATATTTGAAAACAATGAAAAACACAACATAAACACATATAAGGGATAGAAATACAGTGTGGTATCAAGGTAGAAGTTGGTCAGTTGCCCAAAGGCCTTCTGAATAAAAAGGCCCCTGCCTGCCAGCAGAAGGACAAACAACAGGGAAGGGTGCTAGACTAGTTTCTACTGGCGGGGAGTTCCAGAGTCCCTACTTTGGGGATGGAAGCTTTAAGTATTGGCAAATGTCCTGTTATAATGCAGTATTTGCTCAAGTGGTTGTTGTATGTCGAAGCCGTATGACATTCTAGGAGCCTTAATGCATTACACTGGTATAGCATTATTATTCCACTTTGATTGCTCTGGCTGCCTCCTGTGGGATTCTGGGGTTTGTAGTTGAGTGAGGCCTAAGGGCTCTCTGGCTGAGAGTTCTAAATGCTCCTCCCTAAACTATAAATCCCAGGATTCCACAGGAGGCTCTGCTTACAGTGGAATAATAGTGCTATAAAAGTGTAAGCCCTTCATGGGGTTTTGTTGGAAAGATTTGTTCACAGGGGGTTTGCCACTGCTTGCCTCTGAGGCTGAGAGAGTGTGACTTGCCCAAGGTCACCCAGTGGGCTTCCAGGGCTGAGTGGGGATTCGAACCCTGGTCTCCAGAGTCCTAGTCCAACACTGAAACCACAACCCCACACTGGCTCAATTTTCTCTAAACGCACTGTAAAAATAAGTAACTCAGGTTGCCACTCCCCTGCCCTCCCCGTTACATGACTTTGCTTCTGTGCTTTTTATGGTAACCAAACACTCTGCAAATATAGCTCTTCCTATTTATTATCCATTATGGGAGGAAGAAGGAAGGGAGGCTGGCTAGCTCTCTCCTACTGTCACAGGCAAAGGGGCATGACCAGTAAAGAGAAGTGGTACGTCTGTTTCATGCCACTGAAATAAATAAACCTTTCTTCTTTTGGGGTTTTTTTCCCCGGGGGGGTGGATGTCTATGGAGTGATAAAAAAAACCCTGTAAATGGGGTTTGTTTCTTTGTTTTGTGGGTGGGGTAGTCTATGGACTTGGTCAGAAATCAAAACAGAAACTGTAGTTAAGAAATCAGAAGAAAACTAACACATGGAAGGACAGCTATGAAGGAACTAGAATCATAGAATCATAGAATCGTAGAGTTGGAAGAGACCACGAGGGCCATCCAGTCCAACCTCCAACCTCCAGTCCAAAGCATCCCCGACAGATGGCCATCCAGCCTCTGTTTGAAGACCTCCAAGGAAGGAGACCCCACCACGCTCCGAGGGAGTGTGTTCCACTGCCGAACAGCTCTTACTGTCAAAAAGTTCCTCCTAATGTTGAGGTGGAATCTCTGTTCCTGGAGCATTTCTTCTTGTCAGCTTTCTTCACTGTCCAGCTTTCACACTCAAACACAGACATCTGAAGTACTATGGCCTGGATGATTCTGACTTACAAGCATAGTCAGCTACAACAGGTTATCCCTTTGGGTAACCAAGGCATCAAAAGCAGTTATCAGAAAGAGACAGAGAGATGTTAATCTGTCTCAAAACAAATGAAAGGGAAGAAAGCAAGGTGGCGTCCTGTGACACTTGTTTGTTGTCAAGTTGACCTCAACTCATGGCAACCCTGCAAATGAGACACTTCCAAGACACCCTCTCCTCAACAGCTCCGCTCAGGTCTTGCAGACTCAGGGCCATGGCTTCCTTGACTGAGTCTACCCACCTGTTATGTGATCTTCCTTCCTTCTGCCTTCTACCTGTCCTAGCATTATTGCCTTTTCATGCCTTCTCATGATGTGGCTGAAGTATGACTTCAATTTAGTCATCTTGGCTTCCAGGGGAGAGTTCAGGCTTGATTTGTTCTAGGACCCGTTTATTTGTCTTTTTAGCAGTCCACGATATCTGCAGAACTCTTTTCCTGCATCCCAGATTATGGAATGGCCTGCTGGATGAGATCCGTGTTATTACCACCTTAGACGGTTTTTAAAAAGCTGTCAAGACGGATCTTTTCTGGCAGGCCTTTCCTGAATAGCTATCCCGGCCCAAGACTCAGCTCTTCTTTCCCTCTGAGGTGCAATTGGATTTTTTTTTAATTATTGTATGTTTTAATTTTTTTTCTAATTTAATATATTTTTAATTATTGTGTATTTTTAATCCTTTATAATTTAGTATTATTTTAAGCGATGGGTGAGTTAGGGTATCGTAATTATGGAGTTTTTATATTGTAAGCCACCCCGATTGCGTTGCAGAGGGGCGGGATAGAAATAAATTTTATTATTATTTATTATTTAATACATATCAAACTACTTTATTTTCTATCAGCTTTCTTTACCATCCAGTTATCACACCCATACAAAGTAATGGGAAATACAATTGCACGAATCCTAACTTGAGTGCTCAGTTGTATATCTTTTCGCTTCAGGAGCTTATCTAGCTCTTTCATCGCTGCCCTTCCCAGTCCTAGTCTTCTTCTGATTCCTTGACTGCAATCTCCATTCTGATCAATGATTGATCAAAGCTATGGGAAATCCTTATTTCAATTTCCTCATCATCTGCACTGAATGTATGTAAATCATCTGTGGTCATTATTCTAGTCTGCCCAAGTTCATCAGTAAGCCTGCCTTAGCACTTTCATCTTTTAACTTTCTTTAGTGACCCATTTATTGCAGCATAAATTTTTCAAGGATTTCAATCCACTTCCTCCAGTGCACTGATGGAGGACAATATTCAAGGCACAGGCATTGAAGCACAATGACATAGTTGTGGGATCAGGGTGAAACTGGCTGCAGAAAAGACATAACGGGTGAGATCCTATATCTGCACGTAGCTCTGCACATGCAGAGCCGTATCTTCCCACTGCCAGGCTGATGTCAGGCCTAGGGAGGGACTCCTGCTCCTGTCAGGTACTGGTGGGGCACAGATGGAAGGGAGAGGCAATTCAGAACCATGGAGAAACAACTGCTCTCAGCTCAGTGGGGTGAAGAAATGAGGGTGCCCTCTCAGATGGAAGGCATGTGCCTCTTCCTTCCCCCAGGAGCCCAGAGCAGCCAGACTTTCATGAATTGAATCAAGCTCCCACCCCACCGCTCCCACCCCTCCAGTTGGCAACACTAGCAGCAACCTCTCCTGGGGCCTGACCACAGTAGGGCAGTCAGAGGTTTTTGGAAATGGCCCAAGGGCACACGAACAGCCCTCTGAACTCTGTCCCAAATGGGACTTACATGCCCTTAACCACAGTGACCCTGGCCAGAATGCTTCAAATGGCTGTGTAAAATGCTACAAGTCAGTCCAGCAACTGGCCCTGTTAAGTCTGGAGATGTCAAAAACAAGGCATTCTGCTACCCGAAAGTCAGTTCCCTCCAAACAGGAACCTTTTCTAAGGAGAATTCCTTCCTTACACCTGTAGCTGTGATGAGGGCTGGCCTGTTCCTATAAGGAGCCTGCCCAGAAGCCATAAGCTCTGTCCCAAGCTCTGCTTATAGTCTGGAATGCCTGGATATATCTCAATTTCCAATTGCAGGGGGAAGCATGGCCCCCACAAGGGGGGGCTGACAGGACTCTAGCCTGAGGCCCTGGGATTAGAAGCCCCCCCCCCCGCGTGATATTATTGCAAGTTTTATTATGTAAATCCATTTAGTTTTTTTAAAAGTAAATATAAATATTACTTTGGTGTCATCATTTAAACTGACTTATTTTAATTTTCATCCTAAATCCAATAGATCAGGGGTCTTAATCTTTTCTTTGCCTGGGACCCCCTTTAAATATCTTTTCTCGCCATAGACCCCCAAGACTTGAAATTTAAAATGATGATGATGATGATGATAATGCAATTACACCATCCATGAAACCTTCTCTCAGAGGCACTGAAGGGGTAGGGAAGACTTATCTCCTGCTTTTTTCTGCAAGTTTGTGGCTGGAGTGGATTAAATGGCAATGTGCAGGTCAAGCCAGCCTTTGCCTTGGCTCCTACCACGTGGGCTGAGCAGCCTTCAAGCCTTTACGGACCCCTTGTGAGGACATCACAGGTTAAGAACCCCTGGTCTGGAATGTCTGGATATATCTCTGTTTCCATTGGGGGGGGTGACCAGTAACGGAGCAAACAGGGGGGCATGGCCAAGGTGCAACAGGAGTGGCTCCCTTCAGATTATTACACCCCAATGTTATAGAGCTGCTACTCCACTTTAGCAGCTCTGGCTGCCTCCTGTGGAACCCTGAGATTTGCTTCAGCCGTCAATAAAAAGAAACAGCAGAATAACGCCAGTGGAACGCAAAAGGGTGACATCATCTGATATTGGTGTCCCTATTGCGCCACATTTGCTGTGACTGATAATCTCCTAGGTGGCTAGAAGAGTATCACACTGCACTGTTATAGTGCTATGAGTCCACTTTAACAGCTCTGGCTGCCTTCTGTAGAACCCTGGAATTTGCAGTTTAGGGTTAAATGCTGTTGAAATGCAGTTTAGGGTTAACACCATTTAAATGCTGTTTAGGGTTAAATGCCGTTTAAATGCCATCTAAATGCAGTGTAGGGTTAAATGCTGTTTATATTTCTCTGCCCGCACAAAATTTGATTGTTTACTTCTGCATGGCAGGGGGTTGGACTGGACCGTCCTTGTGGTCTCTTCCAGCTATATGATTCCATGAAATGCAGTTTAGGGTTAAATGCCGTTTAAATGCCATCTAAATGCTGTTTAGGGTTAAACGCAGTTTAAATGCTGTTGAAATGCAGTTTAGGGTTAAATGCTGTTTAGGGTTAAATGCAGTTTAAATGCAGTTTAAGGTTAGATGCCGTTTAAATGCCGTCTAAATGCAGTTTAGGGTTAAACGCAGTTGAACTGCTGTTTAAGAGCCGTGTGGGGTTAGACGCTGTTTCGGGTTCAGTGCGGTTTAGGCGCCGCTTGGGCTTCCCGGGGTGCCCGCGCAGTGTGTGGGGGGGTCCTGGGCGCTGGAGGGGCGCCTGCCTGCCTGCCCGCCCGCCTCCCCCCCCGGCCCCCTCCCGGGCTGACCTGCCGCCTGGCGCTGGAGGGCGTCTCGGAGGGCGCGGCAGGCGGCCTGCCTGGCCTCGGCGGCGGCGGCGGCGGCGGCGGCTCCTGGGGCGTCCGCGGGGCGGTAGGCGGCGGCGTGGAGGGGGCCGGGCTGCCGGGGGTCGCCCCTGGGCGCTCGGAAGACCTGCCGGAGGAGCCCCTCCAGCTGCGCCCGGGCGGCGGCCTCGGCCTCTCCGTCTCCGTCCTGCGGGGGCCCCCCGCGCAGCACCACCACCCCGACGACGGCGGGCCGGGCCGGGCGGAGCTGCCGGCGGACGTCCCGGAGGATCTCGCGCAGGCGGCGGCGCTGCTGGGGGGCCCGCTGGGCGCGCAGGAGGGAGCCGGCCCCGAAGAGCACGAAGAGCAGCCGGCAGGGCGGCGGCGGCGGAGGAGAGGGAGGAGGAGGACCGGAGGCGCAGCAGCAGCCCAGGCGGCGGGCAGAGCCCCGGAGCCGCACCTGGCGCCCCGCCCCGCCGCAGACCCCCGCCCGCGACGCCGCCGGGTCCGCCGCCGGGTCCTCCGGGGGCCCGAAGAGGTCGCGGGCGAAGCCCTCCAGCAGGGCCCGCGGCGAGGGGGCCCCCGGCTCGGCCCGGCCGCCCTCGGCCACCAGCAGCACCCGCTGCCGCCCGCCCGCCCCCTCCACCAGCGCCACGAACTCCGCCAGCCCCCGCGCCATCGGGGCCCGGCCTCTCTCTGGCCCCGCCGGCGGCAGCAGCAGGAGGAGGAGGAGAGGGGCCGGCCGGGGGGGGGTCTGCCCGCCCCGGAGGGACCCGCCCGCCAGAGGACCCCCGCGGGAGCGGCCGGGGAGAAGGCAGAGCGGGCGCCCCTCCCTCCCTCCCTCCCTCCGGCCCCGCCAGCAGGACCCGAGCCCGGCCCGAGGCCCTCCGGGGCCCGACGGCTGCCTGGCGGGGGAAGGAGGGAGGCTCCGCGCGACCGGTGCGCAGGGCTCCCCCGCCACGTCTCCGCTCCCGCCAGGTTCACGCTGACCCCGCCACTTGTCACACCCCACCGTCATGGCACTTGGGTTCCCCTTGAACTGCGCCGGCTGCCTCCTGCGGAGTTCTGGGATGTGCAGTTTAGGGAGGCCTAAAAGCTGTCTGGCTGAGACGTCTGGGTCCCTCCCTAAACTGCACATCCCAGAACTCCGCAGGAGGCAGCCGGAGCACTTAAAAGTGCAATAATGACACCACAGGTGTCCCTTCATACTCACTGGGGTTGGGTTCCAGGACCCCCCATGAATACCCAAATCCCTGAATACTCAAGTCCCACTATATGCAATGGCAGAGCAAAACGGTGTCCCTTACATAAGGTGGCAAAATCAAGGTTTGCTTTTTGGATTAGTATTTTTTAAGAATATTTTCAAGCCATGAATACCAAATCCATGGATATGGAGGGACAACAGTGTCATGTGATAATTCCTATGTGTTTAAATGCCTATGGCTTGAATATTGTCTGCCATCAGTACACAGGAGGAAGTGGATTGTAATCCATGAAAGTTTATGCTGAAATAAATTGGTCAGTAAAGACAGACAAAGGAGAAAGTGCTAAGCCAGGCTTACTGTTGAACATTACAAAAACAACAATAATGACCACAGGGGATTTATATAATAAATTCAATGCAGATGATGAGGAAATTTGAAATAGTTAAAAGATTTCCCAATCTTGGATCAATCATTGATCAGAATGGAGACTGCAATCAAGGAATCAGAAGAAGGCTAGGACTGGGAAGGGCTGCTAAATGACCTCCCAAAATGCAAAGATATACAACTGAACAGTAAAGTTAGGATTAGTACAATTGTGTGTCATCTCCACAATGGCAGGCCTCAGGCCCTGCAGGCAGAAGTTCAGGACTGCCAGGCAGCTCGCTAAGGAAATCCCTGCAGGTAGAAAAGTAGCACTCAGCTCTTTCCCTGGCCTGCTGTTTTTCTGCAGTGCGGGGAGATACAATGAAAAGTCGAAGCAGGGAAGAAAGAAAGTTCCTTTGTGTGGATTGTACTCTGATGGGCAGTGTCGGCACTGCGTGGGGTGGGGTATGGCGAGACCAAACTGCACCAGGTGACATGTCCAAGGGAAGGGGTGACACCAGCCATCATGACACCATAGCTGATGGGGTATACTTTTTCTTTGGCCATGTCTTGAGAAGACAGTGCTCACTCAAAAAGGCAACAATGCTTGGGAAGTTAGAAGGCAATAGAAAGAGAGGAAGACCACATTCCAAATGGAGAGATTCAGGAGCTGTCTAAATGGCAAAAATACTCCTCACAGAAAGCAAGGAAAATCCTACCTGTCTCTTAATGGGATCCAGCATCGTTTCACCATATTCAGAAAGGGGGGCCAAAAACGTCAAAAACTCAGAAGGAAAAGCCTTCATAGTTTTTCCTGGAGTTTTTTTTTTTTAAGCCGCAAGGGGAATGCACATTCCTGCTTGTTGGGACCAGCAATTCACCTTGCATTGCTTTCCCATAGGAGAAGAAGCACAAAGCTGATTGGCTGGATGAATGTGGAGGGCGGGGTCTGCTATCAGGGCAAGCACCTTGCGCTGCCATGTTGGATTCTCACCTTAGGAAGCGAGTGCTAAGGAAATAAAACGGGGCGTTGAGTTTTTTCTCCCTCATTTTTTTCTATAGGCAAAATATTGCTCAAGCAAACAATGGAAAATAGGGTTTTTTTTAAGTGCAGCGGCAGCAAATTAAGGCAAGTAAAAACACAAGTAAATCACTCACAGTCCCCATCTTGACCAGTGCGTATGCAAAGCTTTTGAGGACCAAAACACCATTAAGACAAATCACAGCTGCTGTGATCTGCTATTACTGTACCACAATCTGGGTGTGGGTTTTTTTGCCTTGTATGCATGGGGCCACTATAAAGGAAGCCACAGTTGCCCTGAGGAGGAAAGACCGGAGCCGGGCTGCTGATAGAAGGGTGAGTTGGAGGTCTCTCATTGATAGCATTGCCATAAGTTGAAGTTGACTTGATGACAGTTAGTAACAACAAAGCCCAGTAGATCTGGAAGAGGCCAGCTTGTGAGAGGATTCCCACACTAAACATCTTAGGATGAGGAACTTCTGGACCACCTGATTCCTCTTTTTTCTTTGCCACCTTGGGCAGCTGTAGCTCAGGAATCTCAGGGGTTGTCTAGACACGATGGCAATAACATTTCAGATCTGTTAGTAGCAGCAAAGTATTTCCATTCAGATTTAGAGATCTCTGTCCAATGCGAGGGTAACTGCCCCTTTCTTAGGCTGAGAACATTGGATTTCTCCAGATACCTATTGTTACATCCTGGGAAAAAGTTTTAGGAGCTGCATAGGTAAAACTTGTCAGTTATAGTTTTACCTTTGTTGGAAGTAGAAACCTCAAAGAATTAATTCCCAGGCCATTAGCTCCCTCCTGTTAAAGGTTCTCTTACATTATTTCAAAGCTCTAGGCAAGTCCAGGGATACACATTTAATCCTAGGATCTCGTAGGAGCTGCAGAAATAACAAGAACAACATAGAGATATAGGACGGGTGACACCTGACTTGACAACAGTACATATGAAAGGGATTGAGGAGTCGTAGTAGACCACAAGCTAAGCATAAGTCAGCAGTAAGATGCTGCAGCTAAAAAAGCCAATGTGATTCTGGGCTCCATCGATAGAAGTATAGTGTCTAGATCAAGGGAAGTAATAGTGCCACTCTATTCTGCCTTGGTCAGACCTCACCTGGAATACTGTGTCCAGTTCTGGGCATCACAATTCAAGAACAACACCAATAAGCTGAAACGTGTCCAGAGGAGGGCGACCAGGATGGTGGGAGGTCTGGAAGACATGCCCTATGAGGAGCAGCTTAGGGAGCTGGGTCTGTTTAGCCTGGAGAAGAGAAGGTTGAGAGCTGTTTGACCATGCAACACACTGACTCTTGAGTGTGGGGGAGTCTCTTTTGGAAGTTTTAAACAGAGGCTGGATTGCCATCTGTCGGGAATGATTTGATTGTTTATTCCTGCAAGGCAGGGGGTTGGACTGGATGACCCTTGTGGTCTCTTCCAACTCTATGTTTCCATTAATAACACACACACACACCAACATGACTAGAAACTCACTTTTGGTTCTTAAAAAACTAGTATTCTTTTCTGATGTTAAACATTACAGGAAATCCTTGAAACCTATTTAAAATGCCAATCGTTGTACTTGGAGACAGAGTTCTGGAGGTGTCAAGGACCATCAAAATAATTTGGGAGTACACATCCAGCCCCAGGGCCGCAATTTATCCCCTCCGGCTTCAGGGAGAGGTTGCACCTTCCAGTTCCTGCTTGCAGTGCTAAGGTTGGTGCTGTCTGTTAGCAAGCTTGGAGGCCAGGATTTCTCATTAGGAGGTTTCTCTAAATGTTTAACTTCCTCTTGGCTCCCCATTACTGGCATCCTGTGACCTCGCCCCCTGTAAACATAACCCACAAAGTACACACAAAACATGATGTTTACCTTTCCGTATTGATTAACAGCTCCCAAGGCTTTTTTGTTTTCCGGCACCCTGATGGAGAGTTGTCATCTATCCTGCGCAAAAAGGTATGAAGTGAGCAAGAGTAGTATATTAGTCTTAAATGTGGATATGCCTTGGCTAACGTTTGTATAGCGGAATCACGGAGTAGCCTCCCAAGCATTTGCTTTGCAAAATGGAACTGTCTTTCAGTGGAAGTTGCCAGCTCACACAGTGCACGATGGGCCCTGATCCAAGGAAATCTGGTTATGATTTAGAGCCAGTACACAAGCAGGCCTTTGATTCTGCCTTTCAGGTTTTTGTTTGCTTTGCTTCCAGTGGGACTTTAGTAAGATCAACTTTTGCTAGATGCAGGCCTCTATGTTTAATCTGCCAGGTATAGCCACATATACACATACTGAAGTCATAAATTTTGTTGTTATGTACTTCCCAGTTGTGCCAGCCCTCTGCTAGGGTTTTCTTGGCCAGATTTCTTCACAGGAGGTTTGCCCTTGCTTTCCTCTGTGGCTGAGAGTGTGAGATTTGCCCAAATTCACCAAGTGTGTTTCCACAGCTGACTGGGGATACCTTTGTCTCCCAGCATCTTGACACCACTCTGGCTTTGCCTTTAAGTCAACTCCAGACAGTTAATGGCAGCTGTATCCTAGGGTTTTCTTGGCAAGATTTCTTCAGACGTGGCTTGCCATTGCCTTCTTCTGAGGCTGAGAAAGTGTGACTTGCCCAAGGTCACCCAGAGAAACGCATGGTTGAGTGGGGTAGTCAACCAGAGTCCTAGTCTAATGCTCAAATCACTACACCATGCTAGTTCCTAGTGCCTACAAGCTGATTCTGACTTATTGTGACCCTATTATAGAGTTTTCCGGGCAAAATTTATTCAGAGGAAGTTTGTCATGGCCTTCTGAAGAATTTGGCCACTGTTCTCTCCATTATTGTTTAGAAACTCGATAAAGGAGTTGACATGGTCATTGAAGACACCCTAGAATATAAAATTAGGCCTTGTGCCAATTATCATATACTTTATACTAGCATACATGCCACATTCTAAGAATACCGTTCAAGCTATCATAAAAGATATTAAGGTCATCCTGATGGAGGGCTTATGTTTGGGCTACATCACAGGTTCAGAATATCATTTTCTATTGAGCACTAGTCCTAGAATACCCTCCCCCCCCTTTACCTAAGATCAATAAAGGGCTTCATCTGAACATGCCCAGCTCCTTCAACCTCTCCTCATCTGTTTTGTTCTCTGTACCTCTTATCATCCATCTTGCCTTTCTCTGAACCCACTCCAATTTGTCTATATTCTTCCTACATTGAGGTGCCCAGAACTGAACACAGTACTCCAGATGAGGCCTGACTAGTGCAGAACATAGTGGAACTATTACTTCCCTTGTCTTGGAAACCCTGCTTCTATTAACACAGGCTAAAATAGCATTTGCCTTCTTTGCTGCAGCATTACCTGCTGGATCATGTTCAACTTCTGATTAATAATAATACCAAGGTCCTTTTCACATGTTCTGCTGCTAAGCCAAGTATCCTTCATCCTATAAGTGTGCAGTTTTTTGTTCTTTTTTGTGGCCTAAACATAGAATTTTGCATTTGTCTCTGTTCAATTTCATTGTATTCGCTTCAGCCCAACTTTCTAATTCATCAACATCCTTTTAAATTCTGTTCCTGTTGTCCAAAAACTTGAGTAAGGTGGAGTCCTTCATTGCCTTGGAAACTGCAGGAAAGGGGTGTCGGTTCAGTGCTTTGATGGGGTGGATTTTTATTTCTTTATTTATTTTGGTGGACTTTGCTTATGGGCCAGACCTAACTTTTTCTCTTAGGCATTTCTTGGACAGTATCTCCCAGATAGTTTCAGGCACTTCTCTCTGGCTTTTCTTCGCAAATGAAGATTCAGGAAGGACTCATCCCTCACTTTCTGCAAGCGCGCTGATGACTAAAAAGGCCAATCCGAGATAAACAAGTCCAGTTGCAGAAAGCACAGCAGAAGGTTTTCTTGGGTGATGTTTCCGGGTTGTGATTCTTTCTGCGTTGTCGTTTCTCTTCAAGACTTGTTCGGCGTGAGCTCTCAAATAAGGCTGCAGCATTGTGGATAGTGTGTCTCCATGCCTCCCGATGTGAGGCCAGGGCGGATCATTGTTGGTGATCAATTTGGCCGAGCCTGAGATGTTGTTTCAGGGAGTCCTTGTATCGCTTTTTGGAGTGCCCCTCTTACGCTGACCCGTGGCGACTTCACCGTAGAGTAGTAGTTTGGGGAGGTGATGGTCCTCCATCCTAGAAATTTGCCTTGCCCAGCGCAGCTGTGTTCTCAGTATCATGGCCTCAATGCTGGTGATCCCTGCTTGCTCAAGGACAGCAACATTTGTCACATAGCGCACAGAAACAAAAGACATTGCCTTACACTGAATCAGACCCTTGGACCATCTAGACCATTATTACCAGCACTGACTGGCAGCAGAAGTCAGATCAGACTCTTTCCTAGTGTTGCTTGGACACACCAAGAATTGAACTTAGGATCTTCTGCAAAGAAACAGAAGAGAACATTCTGGCAACCATGGATGTCAGATCATTCAATCTTTATTGTACAGTCACAGACCATTAAAGCACAAGATACCTGTCATACGAATCCTGATAGAAGAGCTAAACAATATAGAACAGACTGGGATATCATCAATTAAAAATTGTTTTAAAATTTTAAAAACATAATAGGCTTAGTATCATTTGTTGTTGTTAACTGCCTTTGAGTCGGCTCCAAGGCTTCTACTGTCCTGCTCAGATCTTGCAGATTCAGGCCCGTGGCCCCTCTGATTGAGTCTATCCCTCTGGTGTGCGTATGATGTGACAGAAGTATGACAGCCTGTTTCGTAATCTTGGCTTCTAGTGAGAGCTCTGACTTGATCTGTTCTAAGACACATTTGTTTGTCTTTTTGGTCATCCACAGTATCCTCAGCACTCAGTATCTTTAAGTACAGTTTTAAAAGGGAAACAAACCCCAAGTATTACATATGGGTCAGAGTCATAATTTTACGAATCTTAGCAGCAGAGAGAAGGATCTTTGAAACAATTTTTCCCAGCTTCAGAGGAAGGTGAAAACAAACCACCCTGATCAAATCTTGCCAAGAAAACTCTGTGATAGATTCAATCTTATAGTCGCCAACAGGTGGAAATGACCTGAAGGTGCGTAACAACAACAATCTAGAGTCTAGCCTGAGTTTTGAAGGAGCTATCCAAGGTGCTGAACCCTATCCTTGAAATTGGTCCAGCAACTTGGATAGGTTCTTCAAAGTTCATACTTAAACCCGGAGTAGACTCACTGCTCTACTGACATGGAAGCCATCAGCCACTGCTACAGTTGGCAGAGCAGTGGGGAGGGAGAGAAACATTTGACTTTAGCCTTACCCTCTACGCTGCCACCATGCAGGCTGGAGGACTGAACCAGGCCCTCAATGCACTTAATTGCTGGCTGAAAGAAGGTCTCCTTTGTTTAAAGAACAGGTGACAACTTCAGCTTGCCCTCTGGTGTTCTGTAGCAAGTCAAATCTAACTGCTACACAGGGGTCCCACTCCAGACCACAGCTTATAGAGTTACTTTTTTTGGACTAGAACTATCCTAACCCCTACGCCATTACGGCTACTGGCAGGGCAAGGCAAGGGTTTTAAGGAGTTTTAGTCTAAAGAAGTCATTTTTCCAAGCCAGCTTTGGACCAACTTGTGCAATCAACCATAAGGAACCAAGGGCAGATGGAATGCAGAATGGTAGCCACAGAGAAAATATCTGACAAGCACTTAAGAAAGTGAGCCAAACCATATGCTAGGGCAATCTCCCCACCTTGATGGTTGGGCTTTTAACGTAACCAGGTGTGGGGATTAATTTCTTGTTACCAAGCTCATTTTGAAATTATTTGCCCCAAGAACAGTCTCTTTTTCCAAAGGAAACAGGATGTGTGTACATGAAGAGGAACATTTTAAAACATGGTGCCTTTATTGGAACACCACTGTTTGAGGCACTGGAGTGGCCGGAATAATTAAGTTTGGTACTGCACACTAAAGACTACAATCTTTCAATGTGTGCCTTGTTGATTTTGCCAATATTTACTTGCACAACAGGGCAAGGTTTACCTTCCCTGTTAATACTAAGCCCTAAACAGAACCATCTCCTGAAAGGAGAAGTTTTGCACATCTGAGAGGAAAGCATTCTAAATATACCCAGGCACACGAACTCAAAAGTATGTACGCAATACTTTCTGATCCCAGAAATGGCTTCCTGGTCATAGAAACCTCCATGGAACAGTGGTAAAGGTATATGCTCCTTGCTGGAAGCCAACTGCTGCAAAGTACACTGGACTCCAGTGACCGCTAACAGTTATATATGGAGCTTGTTGCTTTTTTGGACTGACCACACTGACTTTGGGATTCTGGATCCAAGTCCAAAAAAGAAAATGCTACAGACTTCACAAATAATAATAATAAAATTTATTTATGCCCCGCCCCTCTGTTAAAACAATCGGGGCGGCTTACAAAAATTAAAATACAATACAGATAAAAATCCCTAAACACCCCCACCCCCACCCTCCCACATAAAAAAATATTAAACAAATATAAATTAAAAGCAACTGTCTAAAATCACCTTTAAAAACAATAAATACAATAAATAGCCAACGGACTAAAAGAGGCCAGGATCCCCTGAGGCCGGGATCTAATTAGGAAAGGCCTGCCAAAAGAGATCCATCTTTAGTGCTTTTTTAAAGCTACTCAGGCTTGCCATCTGACGGATCTCATTCGGCAGGTCATTCAATTTGGGGGCGATTACCGAAAAGGCCCTCTGGGAGGTTGCAGACAGCCTAGATTTTCGTGGCTGAAGCAAATTCCTCCCAGAGGTTCTCTCAGTAACAGAAAAATACCCATCCAACCCTTGGTAATGGCCAGGTGAGGCTACTAGCAGGCACAGTTGAGGTATATCTCAGTTAATGAAGTAGATGTGTTCTTGGCCATTGCTACTTTAACAAAAAATGTGGTAGCAGAATAGCAGTATAGAGCCATTGTACTGTCTATTCTTCTTTACGGGTCTGAAACATAGGTCACCTATCGCCAACACTTATGACTCCTTGAACGTTTTCATCAGCGCTGTATACACACAATCCTAAATATACACTGGACTGAGTATGTGACTAATGTTGCTGCCCTTGAGCATGCAGGGATCACCAGCATTGAGGCCATGATATTGAGAACACAGCTGTGCTGGGCAGGGCATGTTTCTAGGATGGAGGACCATCGCCTCCCCAAAATAGTACTCTACGGTGAACTCGCCACGGGTCAGCTTAAGAGGGGCGCTCCAAAAAAGCAATACTGTACAAGGACTCCCTGAAACAACATCTCAGGCTTGGCCAATTGATCACCAACAATAGTCCGCCGTGGCCTCACACCGGGAGGCATGGAGATGCACTATCCACAATGCTGCAGCCTTATTTGAGAGCTCACGCCGAACAAGTCTTGAAGAGAAACGACAATGCAGAAAGAACCACAACGTGGAATTATCACCCAAGGAGACCTTCTGCTGTGCTTTCTGCAACCGGACTTGTTTATCTCGGATTGGCCTTTTTAGTCATCAGCGCGCTTGCAGAAAGCGCAGGACGAGTCCTTCCTGAATCTTCGTTTGTGAAGAAAAGCCAGAGAGGTAGCAGAAGCAACATAGAAAGAATAGGGTTAGATTTAAGACCACAAAAATGTAGAGCAATTCAACATATTTCAGCAAACTTTTTATTCAGATGCAATAATGCACAAGTGAAATGAAACAACCAGGTCAGTTAAGCCTTGCATAAGTAACACATTTTGAATCTTGGCATCACTTGAAAGCATCTTCCAAGATGCATTGAGTGATTACTTTTTCTTTCACTTGCTTCCGCTTTTCTTATGATTTCCATTTTGGTGGCCATTGGTGTTTTGTTTTGTTTTAATGGTGAGGGTAGCTGCTGAAGCAGGCTTATCTGCTGTCTCCTTTTCTGTTTTGCTGCTCATGCATGCTCAAGTAAGAGATTCTGGAGGCAGCTTCTGTTTACCTTGCCTGTTGTAGGCAGACACCCACAGCTACAGTACCATTAGCTAGAGAAGAATCTCACTGTTCCCCAACTCAAGCATTATTGCATTACCTTGACACAACCCAACACTGAAGTCTGTGTTTCTCCAACCCTCCTTCACCATCTTGCCAATGCCACTCCATTCTAAATGGCCTGTAATCACAGGATACAATACAAGGGCACCCAAATATCCAAAACTCAAGAGTGGAGTTATTGTTTCAGGTACCCCTAACCTTCAGAGAGAAAGATTATTGTTGATTAAAGATACCTTTGAGGCTGATATTTCAGTATATGCTTTCATGAATTCATGTCCTAGCTTGGAACCTATAAAAACACTGGCCTCTGACCATTTTATATTGAGGGATGCCTTTGCTCACCAGCAGTTCACACCTAATTTGTCTCCCACATAACACACTGGAGGGACATAACAGCTCCTGTACTTCAGTGCTGCTTTGTGTCTGGAGTAGGCAATTGTGAACAGTCCTAGTGAAAAAAATGTTTTAATTCCCAGGAACCCCTGCAGGCCACACCAATATGGAAATACCCACAGATACAACAGAAATCACAACCTGGAAATGATAGTGCCTGATGGGTTTGTTTGGAACGGAGGACAAGAAGGGAATGGGGGCCTGCTCTCTGTGAAAACTGCTGCTCTTGGCTTCCAGAAGCAGAAAAATGCACTTTCAGTCTCTCAGTCTACAAAAACAATTGGGGGCGGGGGAACATTAGAATCACAGAATTGGAAGAGACCACAAGGGCCATCCAGTCCAACCTCCTGCCATGCAGGAAATCACAATCAAAGTGTCCCTGACAGATGGCCATCCAGCCTCTGACCACATAAACAGGCCATACTTTGTCCACCCCTCCCTTATATGAACTAGCAGCATGACTAATGCTGGACCCAGTCCTCTCCTGTAGCTGCATATTGCAAGGGAAGATCAGTAGCCCATAAGGTGGCAATTTTCTTCTCAACATATAGTATGAAAAGTAGTGACCTGCAGCTATTAGCTTATCCCAGTGGAAGAAGTCACTCAAGAGATGACACAGCTAAACGTAAGTAGCTCTGGACACAGGCAAGAACTGGTCTTCAACAGGGGCCATTGTGAGACTGTTAATCTTCCTGCTTGATGGGAAAAACCCAAGTTGTGTAGATTCCTCCTCTCAACCCCCAAGAAGGGGGCCAATGGCACCAGTGCTGAAAGACAGAAGGTGGGCTCTCGGCCATGAAATTCAGTACCACTGTTATTGATACTATCAAAACACTGGTAATTTAGATGTGCTAGAACTCTGTGTATAGTGGTTTGGGTGTTATTGACTAGGATCCTGGAGACCTGGGTTCAAATCTCCTCAGGCATGGAAACCTCCTGGCCAAGTCACACTCTCGCAGCCTCAGGAAGGCAAAGGCAACCCTCCCCCTAAACAAACCAGGCTAAGAAAACCCCTAACTTTGCCTGAGGGTTGCCGTAAGTCAGAAGCAAATTGAAGGCACACAACAGCAAGAATGGCTCCCCCTGCTGGTAAATGAGCCAAAATAAAGATGCTCCCCCTACCTTTGATTTGAAGTGGAATGTCCAGCAGAAGTCCCAGTCCACTGTCAAAATGTGTGCGTTGTTCCTGGCTGAACATATGACCATTGCCTTATTGCAGCTGCATTTCTCAGGGTTGGTACTTTTGACTGGATCGTGAAAAGGTTCTGTTTCCCCCCCTGCTCTATCCAAAGAGCTTTATTCCATCCATATATGACACAACAGAGTATGGCTCTTGGAACTGGTAGAGAATCTGCGGTTCTTCAGCTCTGATTTGTTCCTCTCCTAGTAAGAACTCTCCCCCTGTAGGAGGTGCCTGAGTAAACTTCCTTTATTACTTCAGAATTTAGAGTGCCACAGTGTGTGTATGTGCCTTCAAGTCACGTCAGCTTATGGCGGCCGCATGAATTTCATAGGATAGTACACAGAATATAACACTTAGTCACACTTCAGTGTTTGCCCAGTAGATAGAGATTTCGAATTCTGTGGGTTATTCCCCATGTAACACTGCAGGAAATCTAAAAGTCTGGAACCATTACCCCAAAGCCGTGCTGCTTGTTATGTGTTCCTCGACTTCCTTTTCTGCAGATTTTGAGACTCTTGCAGTTTCTATAGTTCAAATGTGCACTTTTAAGCATCTGTTTCAGATCCACCCATAGGATCTATCAGAGTAATCAAAGTTCTTCCACCTATGTTAGGCTGTTGACATTATGAAGCCTAGGGGAAACCAGCACTGGACTTTTACGTGAAAGGACTGAGAGCTCATTTTAGTACTGATGCTGAACCTGAAATCCCGGGCTCTGAGACAGGCTGTTCTTTAACTCCAAGCATCTCTTGAATCTGGCTCTGGCTGATATACATTGGGTTTCTAGTAAAAACAATGCTGATCCACTAACTCTGAAGTTTGCACCACCCACCGAAAAATACGAGAAATCAAAATCTATTATGAACTAGCATTATGCTCTTCAACAGACATGAAAACTGATTAAATTGGGATTATGGTTAGTAACAGGTCAATAGTAACAGGTCATTTCAGTTGTATACTATGAGAGGTTTTCAGCATCTTAAATCCTCACAAATCAACTGAGTAGGAAGACTAACGATGGAGACTGTCATGAATAGGGGCTACAGCTTTATTTTAAAAATAATCTGCCACTTTAATGCCTTTGGTAACAACTTATTCTCTACTGCCTTTTCAGCAAACAAAGCACCACCGTACACCTGAAGGACAGGGATAGATAACAAAAGGCAAGATAAGACCAAATGTACAAAAGTGGAATATATTTTGAATTTTATTTTCAGTCCATAATTAGACTCTGGATGGGTACAGCATCTACAAAAGAAAACAATAAAAAAGGTCAGGATTCACAAGGGACTACAGAAGTGTCTAATGAATAGCAAAGAAAAACTACTATGAAAAAGTTTATCTTTATGATTTCTGTATCACAGGCAAGTCTTTCAGAACTGCTAATCCTACATCATTTTAGGGATTAACTGATATTTAGTCAGCACTAACTCTTCCTGAATGCATCAGAAGTGTCCTAAACTCCCATGCTTGTTCAAGAACACAGACAGAGTTGCTATTTTTTCAATTAACATTCCCAAAGGTAATAAAAATATCTCAACAGAACCCAGAAGGAAGAGAGCATCTTTCATTCTGTAACTGGGCCTCAGAGCATAAAGGCGATGTGTAGGTTCTACCCAGTACCATCCATACTGCTGGGGGAAGTACTTGTGAGCCACTGTTTGGACATTCCTGGAAATGTGTGCAGGGTAGAAGCACCAGAAGAATGTTAAATTGGCAGCAGTGCTTAATGAGAGTCCAGCAAGGATAACTAACCAAGCCTTATACTAGGTGCTGTACCACACTAACGTGCAGTGTTTAAAGTAATTTATTAAGAGCCATAGAGAACAAAGAGCCTCTTGAAACACTTTGTGCATGTCCACAACATGTGAATTTAAATCCCGACATAGCACCATCTAGCTCTAGCAGCTGCCAGCTCCAGCTTTCCACATTGTAAAAAATACTCAACTGTAAGACATACATCAACTATAGGAAAATGGCAAGATATAAAGCACTTGAATCCTGAGCTACTGACAAAATCTCCCTGCTCATTTCTTTTATTTATTGAAGAAAGAATGTATACTCTGTCTTTCCATTTATTAAAAAAAAATCCTCAAGACAAAGCATACATTCAAAAGAGCAACCTATCTACCTCTTGCCTCTAGGATTTAGGTTCGCTAAAGATATACACAGGCCTGGTCCTTACCACTCGGATCCTGTGTCCAATGGCTTTGGCAGGCAGGTTGGATCGGAACTTTGCTCGCACCATGCCACTGTTTCCATGAGCACGGGTTACCTTCCCCCAGATTACTCGGGTCCTGTTGGGTTTGCCACCAGGAGTCACTGTGTTACTGAAAAGAGAAGCAGGTAAACCATTAAAGCCCCATCACCTGGGCCAAATAGTGCTCTACACTTTCTGAAATTCTACAGCTGAGTGACATATGCATGTCTCTTGAACATCTGAATGGTCTCTTTCTGAAGCTGTACTACACTAACTCTAGATATGAGCTCAAACTACAGTCGTCCCTTCACATTCGCAGGGGTTAGGTTCCCCAGACCCCCGCGAATGTGAAAATTCCGCAAATAATGACTGTCCTCCCCTCCCCCGCCAAAGCGACCATGGGGCCTCTGGAAGCCCCACAGTCGCTTTCCCTCCTCCCCCTCCCTTCCAAGGCCTTCACGGGGCCTCTGGAGACCCTGCCGAGGCCCCGTGGATGCCTACCCAGCCCTCCCCCCTCCCACCCCGGGCCTTCTGAGGCTCTGTGAAGGCCTCCTCGGGCTTCCCCCCCGGGCCGTCACGGGGCCTTCGGAGGCTCTGTGAAGGCCTCCCCGGGCCTCCAGGAGGCCCCTTGTAGCAGTTTTGGGAGGGCGGGGGGGCCCTCCCAAAACCGTGAATGCGGAGGGGCAACTGTACAATGGTTTTAATAGTCTTACAAAATCAGAGAGTTAAAGGTAGGTTTTTATGGTTTGCTTTTTTAAACTGGGAGAGTATTAAAATCCTGCCATAAGCCTAGCTGTGTGTTGGCGAGGGGGGCTGGCTTCAGCAGGCACATACCTCACTTAGCCATGTAGCAAATAGGATTAGATCAACCAGGTAAGGAAAGCATTATCACCACTCACTACAAATGGCAGCAAACAAGATGAAAACCAGACACAATACATTTAACTAAGTCTGGTACCTTTAAAGTTACTCTGGACTGAAAGAGCAGACCAAATAAAACCACAAAGAGAGTTCATTAGCTTCATTGACTAAGCCAGCAGGTGTGCATGAGTGGATCACTACTGAGCTGGAAAGATCTCTTGTCAATTAACTGCCTTTTTAAAAAGACAAACATAAAATCATAGCACTAGACAAGAAATGTCTAGTTCCAGGAACAGAGATGCAAGCTCCAGGAACAGATTCCACCTCAACATTAGGAGGAACTTTTTGACAGTAAGAGCTGTTCGGCAGTGGAACACACTCCCTCGGAGCGTGGTGGGGGGTCTCCTTCCTTGGAGGTCTTTAAACAGAGGCTGGATTGCCATCTGTTGGGGATGCTTTGATTAAGATTTCCTGCCTGGCAGGGGGTTGGACTGGATGGCCCTCGCAGTCTCTTCCAACTCTGCAATTCTATGATTCTATGAAATAAATGCAAAAGTCTTAACCACCAGGATTAAGTAGTGTCCAGTTGTCTAGAATTTTTTATTTCAGCATACAAGGAGTTTTCTCCATTTTAGCCTCATGACAACCCCACTGGATTTAAATCAATATCTGACAGATGCCTCTCCTCCACGGTCTCATCTGTAAGAGATTTCCCCCAAAACTTGCTATCTGATCTTTTCCACTGGTGATGCTGGGAAACAAACCTGGAAACCTCAGCACATGAAGCATGGGCTCTAGTGCTGATCTGTGGTCTTAATTTCATAAGGTATGTTAGACTGAATGAGAGTGACTTGCACTGATTGCCCAGCAAGAGCTGTGGCTAAGCAGGAATTTGTATATAAACTTTCCTGGTCCAGATATATTACTCTCTGTTGCACTATGACTCTCTTGGGCGAATTATGGTACTTAACAGAACCTGAGGCCATATTCTTCTAAATAGGAGCAATGACACATCAGAGAAAAACAAACCCCAACTTTTCTCGCCACACAGTCCTCCCACTTACTAATGCTTAACTACAACAAAAACAAATATTCAACAGTTGAATTTTGTTCTAGGCCTGAGATAAAGTAAAACATGTCCTCCAAGCCACAGCAATGGTTAACACAAATATGATTACAGTAGAGGAGCACTCACTTTTTTGCTTTGTACACGTAGGCACACTTCTTGCCTAAGTAGAATTCTGTCTCATTGCGGGAATATACCCCCTCGATCTTCAACAGAGCTGTGTGCTCCCTCTGGTTTCGAAGGCCTCGCTTGTAGCCAGCAAAAGTGGCTTTAGACCACAACCTAGGGAAGAAAGCATACACAGAAGAGTTAAATCCCAGCATGCCAGCACACTATGACCTGCCAGAAGAGATATGACATCTAAACATGCTGTCTGAATTTAAAATAGTATCAAAGACTTATCTCTTCTGGCACATCTATCCAGCTGATTTTAAACTGTGAGTTTTAAATTGGCTTATTTTAAGTTTCTGTATGGATGGTTTTAATGTGTAACGGTTGTTTTAATTTTATGTTTATTATTAAGATTATTACATTACAACACAAGAGAAGGCTGCAAGGCAGCTGCAGTTGCATATGGATTGAATGCCTCATACTGCCCTGATTATGAGGAGAAACTCCATAATGCTAAGAAATTTCAATATCCAATAATCCTTTTGCAGTTTACAAGACAGTGGTACTACTTTACATCAAAGATACAGTGGAAGTCTCTGCAATAAAGCAAATATGTGAGACACAGACATATGAAAAGTAATCTTATAAAAAAGAATGAGAAATACACTCCCTTACCTGCCAGTCATGGTATTGCTTGAAGTCCTGTTCCCAGCAGGCCTAAAGGAAGGGAACACAAGGAGTGGTAAGTTGGTACGTGCCAAGTGCTTAGCATCAGCTTAACAAACCTGACTGACATGGAAGACATAATTCCTGCAACCCAGAGACATGTCACAGAGAAATGAAAGTGGCCAGAAATCCAAGATGTTCCTCCTAGGGTTAAGTTAGTAGCAGAATTGATTCCATCCAGAAAATTCTCTTGTTTGAGGTCGGAATGCCATGTTTAGCGCTCCCCCTATTTTGTTGTTGTTGTGTGCCTTCAAGTCGTTTCCAATTTATCACAGGATTTCCTTGGCAGGCCTTGTTCAGAGGGGGTTTGCCATTAGAATCATAGAATCATAGAATTGCATTGCCTTCCTCTAAGGTTGAGAGTGTGTGACTTGCCCAAGGTCACCCAGTAGGTTTCCATGGCAAAGTGGGGATTTGAACAGTGGTCTCCAGAGTCTTAGTTCAACCACCATGCTGGCTCCCTTCCCCCCACCTGCACTCAGCTTTTAATTTATACTTGTGGGTCTCTATATACACCATAATGCCATTAAAAACCTACCTACATATATTTACATAGCTTGCCAGCCACTAAAAAACGCTCAATAATTTTTTTTGGGGGGGGGAACCTGGAGGGGCCCTGCATTTTCTCTACCCATTCTCTAATCTTATGTAGATGACCCAATTTAGCACTTGAGGAACACATGAAGGAGGAGATAAGACAGGAGGAGCATGCCTTTCTTGTGCCATTGATTAAGTTGTGCAGTTTTACATACTCCAAGGATTTAGAAGCCTGGAAATTACAAATACAAGGACTGCATCAGCATAAAGAGTCAGCATGCCTGTCCCTGCTCTCCTTCCTTGCATATTCATTAAAGCTGAATGTAAGACTAAAGTGGGATAAACCCCATTTGTGCCATCCTGAGCTCCTTGAACAGGTTAATCATGCCCAAAGAACTCCGCAGAGCTCTAACAATAACCTTGTTTCGTAGGGCAGTATTAATTTTTCCAGCCATAACACAAATGGAGTTGAAAGAGCAATGGCTGTTTGACAAAAGATGAGACCAGTAACTTTCTTAGCTGTGGTAGTATGCACAGTTCAATATAATTAACATTATGGCAGTGATAATTTGGCATTAAATATCAGAGTCAGAATCTTCCAATTTCTATGTAGGATTGTCAAAATTGGACAGTAAAAAAAGCTGGCAGGAAGAAATTCAATTAATTTGAAATGTGGTACCAGGACAGAATTCTGTGGATTCCATGGACTGCCAAAAAGACATATGAATGGATCTTAGAGCAAATCAAGTCTGAACTCTCACTAGAAGCAAGGATGACTAAATTGAGGCTGTCATAGTTTGGACACATTGTGAGATGATGTGACTTACTGGTAAAGAGAACAACACTGAGCAAAGTAGAAGGCGGCAGAAAAAGACTGTACTACAAAGGTAATGGCACTGAGTTTGCAAGACTTGGGCAGGGCAGTTGCCCAGGTCTCCCATTCACAGTGTAACCATACCAAAGAAACTACTAGACCAGCAATTCATTTCCAACAGCTGTCCAACAAGATGCTTCTGGGAAGCTCCCAAGCAGGGCCCTCCAGCAAGTGGTCCTATGGTGAATGATCTCTCAACACAGAAGTTCCATTTACCGGTACCTATTGTCACAGCTGCAAGATCTATTGCCATGAATGTATTCAATTCTTACATCTTGTGGTAGTCAAACCCACAGATTATGGCACACAACATTAACAATATTGTGGCACCTAGGCTATTTTTAAAAAATTGTATAGAACCAGCTTTGCCATCACTGGACACAATAGGTATGAAGTGAGCTTGAAAAAATTGCCTTGTGAATTACAACTCCCCAAATCATACAGAACCCTACAAAACTTTTCTATACTCTCCATATGGATTAGCATTAACTGCTACACTTTTGTGTGTGTGTGTGTGCGCACACGCGCCTTCAAGTCATGTGTCGACTTATGGTGACTCCATGAATTTCACAGGGTTTTCTTAGGCAAGGAATTCTCAGAGGTGGTTTTGCCGTTCCTTCCTACAGCACCTAGGATTCATTGGTGGTCTCCCATTTAAGTTCTAAAAAAATAAGGTGGGAAACCTGTGGCCCTTCAGACATTGTTGAACTGCAACACTTGTTAGTGCTAGCCTGTGTGGCCAATGGTGGAAGATGATAGGAGCTGCAGTCCAACAAAATCAAGAAGGCCAGATGTCCTCCATTCCTGTTAAGTGTTGTCAAGTGCATGGTGGGGAACTGCTTTCCATGACCTCAGTCCAGCCCACCAAAACTCCTTTTCACTAGAAATAAAATTCAAAAACCTTAATTTACAAAACAAACACTGTGTTATGGCTGTCTTCATACTTAAATAACCTGCATGAATCGAGACAAAAGAGCAGAAACCTGTCTACCGTAAAACTCAAGACAGCCCACATTGATGAACAGGTAATACAGGTTAGGGGGGAAAAACACATAAGGATTAAAAAAAAGGAAAGATCAATCTGGTTATTTGCCACACTAAGCAAATAACCCTGTTGGCAAATAACCCTGGTGGAGCCCTGGTTGCTCAGTGATTAAATGCCAGTACTGCAAGTCACCACGTTGCAAGTTCAGTTCCAGCAGGCTCCAAGTTTCACTCAGCCTTCATCCTTTCCTAGGTCAGTAAAATGAGTACCTGGCTTGTGGGGGCAATTAGCTAACACACATTGGAAGCTGCTTAATGCAGTGTAGATGTGTAAATTGCTATTGCTTAAAAACAGCTTGTAAGCCGCTCTGATAGCCTTTGTGGCTGAAGAGTGGGGTATAAATAACTAATAAAAAATAAAATAAAATAACTAAAAGGCACCTTCATGTCCAGAAGCAGGAACTTTTGAACATCAGAAAATAAGAAAAAATGGGGGAGGGAGGGAATGGGACTCTATTCAGTGCATGCACAGCTAGATTAAACCAAAGATTTACATAAACCAGTAGCCTAAACTCAAATCAGGAGGTTGAATGAATTAATTTCTGGTCCACACCAAGTGATACAATGAGGCACCTTGCCTCTGGTCCTATAAAATATATGTCCATCCTGACTAATGGCTCCTGATAGCCATACTCTCCATACACATGGCCAACCCACTGCTAAAGCCATCAAAGTTGTTAGCCATCATTATATCTTGTAGCAGTGAATCCCACACTTACTACATCCTATGTGAAGAACTTCCTTCAACTCTGTCCTGAATTTCCCATCACTAGAACCAGTGGTATGTGTGAGTGGGTGGGTTTTTAGTATCACAAAAGAAATTCCTCCCCTTACCCACTTTCTCCACACTAGGTATGCTTGTGTACAACTCTAAGGCTGCTGACATAGTGCAGAAATAATGCACTTTGACACCACTATCGTGGTGCCATCCTATGGAATCCTGGGTTTTGCAGTTTGTCATGGCACCAGAGCTGCCTGCCGGAGGAGGCTAAAATTCCCAGGATTTCAGTGTTGGGCCACAGCAGTTAAAGCAGCATCAAACTGCATTATTTCTGCACTGTGTTAGCAGCCTTAAAATTTTATTTCTATCCCGCCCCTCTGCAACGCAATCGGGGCGGCTTACAATATAAAAACTCCATAGTCCCAGTACCCTAGCCCACCCACCCCTTAAAATAATATTAAATTATAAAAGATTAAAAACATACAGTAAATTAAATATATATAGATTAGAAAAAAGATTAAAACATACAATAGTTTTTTAAAAAATCTAATTACAGCTCAGGGAGGACAGCCGAGTCTTGGGCCGGGATAGTTATTCAGGAAAGGCCTGCCAGAAAAGATCCGTCTTGACAGCTTTTTTAAAGCTGTCTAAGGTGTTAATAAGACGGATCTTGTCTGGCAGGCCATTCCATAATCTGGGAGCAGCAGCAGAGAAGGCCCTCTGGGACTTCACCGACAGCCTTGTTTTCATAGGCTGTAACAGATTCCTCCCAGAGGACCGAAGTGCCCGGGGAGGGTCGTACGGAAGGAGGCGGTCCCGGAGATAAGTTGGACCCAAACCATGCAGGGCTTTAAAGGTTATAACCAACACCTTGTACTGTGCCCGGAAACGAATAGGCAGCCAGTGGAGAGCTTTTAGCACAGGTGTTATATGCTCTCTTCTGGAAACACCAGAAATCAACTTCTCTTCTGGAAACACCAGAAATTAGAGTTGTATAAAAGCACACTTGGTGTGGAGAAAGTGTAAGGGGAGGAATTTCTTCTGTGATACTAAAACACCCCACCCCAGTTCTAGCGGTGGGAAATTAAGGACAGATTTATTTATTTATTTATACCCCGCTCTTCAGCCACAAGGCTATCAGAGCGGCTTACAAATTGTTTTTAAGCAATAGCTATTTACACATCTACACTGCATTAAGCAGTTTCCAATGTGTGTTAGATGAGAGGAAGTTCTTCACATAGGATGGCATAAGCTGTGGAACTCAAGATGTGATGGATGGCTAACAACATGGATGGCTTTAGCAAAGGATTGGGCAAGTGCATGGAGAGTATGGCTATCAGTGGCCACTAGTCAGGTTGGATCTCTTGGGAGAAAGATATCCCATCTTGGTAGACGGGCAGGATATAAATCTAATAAATGAATAAGACACATTATTTCTGCACTGCGTCAGCAGCCTGAGGGGGAATCCACACGACACAAATAATCCAGTTTGGGACTGGATTATTTGCCATGGCTCCTCCTTCCTATGGAATCCTGGGATTTGTAATTTTAAAAAGGCCTTTTGTCTTCTCTGACAGTGCTGGTGCTTCACCAAACTACAAATCCCAGGAAGGAGGAGCCATGGCAAATAATCCAGTTTCAACCTGGATTATTTCTCTAGTGTGGATGCCCCCCTAAGTATCATAACTTACCCCGCAGCCTTTGTGAGAACATTTGGCAGGGAACACCATGCTGGACTAGGCAGAATACTTGGTCCTACACAGCAGGGATGGTTTTTGGGTTCCTATTAAAGGCAGGGAAACCTCAACGACCCCAGCCAACCACAAAGACCGACCGGGGCCTGCCAGGGATTTCTCTCCCATCCTCCTCAAACGACAGAGCTGCCTGCCTGCCTGGCAACCCAAAGGGTCCCTATGGCACCGGCCAAGCCACAGACTCAAGGCCCGGCAGTATCCGGCCCGCATCCGAGCCATCCCGCCGCCGTCTGCCACCAGGCCCGGCTACTTTCCCTCGCCTACCCCAGCCTCGCCCGTCTGCCCGGTTTTGACACCGCTAAACCCCCACCTCTCGCGGCTTTCCCCGTCTCAAGCGCCCCATCCCCTTCCTCACCTCAGCAGCACCGGCCCAAGATGGCGGCGAGAAAGAGAGAACGCCGTCGCGTTGCAAGCTGGGATAGGAAACCGCAAGGACCCTCCGCCGGGGCTCTGCTGAGGTGACTACACCATTCGCCTGTCTGGAATCTCCCAACGGTCTTTCTAACGGCGTTCCCGTGACTTGGCCGTTTGCTTTTAAACCGAGCTTTTTTTTTCTTTTGTTTCCACGCGCCTCTGGGAAACCGCCTCTGTCTTTTAGATATGGCGAAACGAAACTTTAAAAAAAACCCAGGCTTCTGCTAGGGCGAGCTTTTTCTCCCTGAGGGCCTCTCCTTGGCGGTTAGTGGTAACCATGGCGACCTCTGGGTCCGGGCCTGAGCTGCCTCGGTGAGTTTGTGGCGGAAATAAATAGTGTGGAAACTTTAGTGCCTCACAGAATTCTTCTCCAGGTTGGAAAAGCCGAGTCAAGGAGACGAGTTAGTGTGGATGATGGGACCGAACAGTCTGTGAGGGCCAAGGGATTTCTATTTTTATTAAAAAAAGAAAGCCTCTCTTCACTAGAAATGCATGATAATAATAAGGTTTATGTATGTACATTTAAAATACATATATGTATATGTGAGGGAAGTTAATAGGTGAATAAGTTAGATGACCTCCAAAAGTCTGTCAGTAAGTATCCTAATTTTATTGGTTTGTATTATGGTTTTATCTATTAATATACCTCATGTCTGTTATTTGATGGGTCTATGGACTGTATGAATAAAATTGAGTGAGTGATATATGTATATGTAACAAGCTCGTTTTGATTTAACTTTTCATATAAATATATTCTCAGGTCTGGTGAGAATAATGAAAAAAATGTGACAAGATCATAATTAAAAATAAATTCAAAGTAAAACAAGAGATAAAGGCTGACAAGGGCTAGACAATGCAACTCATAGGGGGAATCCATACTACACAAATAATCTAGTTTGAAACTGGATTACTTGCTATGGCTCCTTCCTATGGAATCCTGGGATTTGTAGTTTTACAAGGTCTTTAGCCTTCTCTGCCAAAGAGTGCTTGTGCCCCATCAAACTACAGATCCCAGGATTCCATAGGCAAATAATCCAGTTTCAACCTGGCTTATTTCTCTAGTGTGGATGCCCCTTAAGTAATCTCTACTTGGTTGACAGATCGAACCCAGAGAGTACTCACCAATGGTTAGCCTTCATTCTGGAGAGAAATGAGGTGCCTCAGAGTTCTGTCCTGGGCCAAGTGTTGTTTAACGTCTTAATATATGACTTAGAGGACACTGGACTGACTATGTGACAAATGTTGCTGTCCTTGAGCAAGCAGGGATCACCAGCATTGAGGCCATGATATTGAGAACACAGCTGCGCTGGGCAGGGCACATTTCTAGCATGGAGGACCATCGCCTCCCCAAAACAGTATTCTACAGTGAACTTGCCATGGGTCAGCGTAAGAGGGGTGCTCCAAAAAGGCGAAACAACATCTCAGGCTCAGCCAAATGGATCACCAACAATGGTCTGCCCTGGCCTCACATCGGGAGGCATGGAGACGCACTATCCACAATGCTGCAGCCTTATTTGAGAACTCACGACGAACAAGTCTTGAAGAGAAACGACAACGCAGAAAGAATCACAACCCGGAAACATAGAATCATTGAATTGCAGAGTTGGAAGAGACCACGAGGGCCATCCAGTCCAACCCCCTGCCATGCAGGAAATCACGATCAAAGCATCCCCGACAGATGGCCATCCAGCCTCTGTTTAAAGACCTCCAAGGAAGGAGACCCCACCACATTCCGAGGGAGTGCGTTCCACTGCCGAACAGCTCTTACTGTCAAAAAGTTCCTCCTCATGTTGAGGTGGAATCTCTGTTCCTGGAGCTTGCACCCATTGCTCCGTGTTCCAGTCTCTGGAGCAGCAGAAAACAAGCCTGCTCCATCCTCAGCGTGACACCCCTTCAAATACTTAAACAGGGCTATCATATCGCCTCTTAACCGTCTTTTTTCCAGGCTAAACATACCCAGCTCCCTAAGTCTCTCCTCATAAGGCATCATTTCCAGACCTTTCACCATTTTAGTTGCCCTTCTCTGGACACGCTCCAATTTGTCAATATCCTTTTTGAATTGTGGGGCCCAGAACTGGACACAGTATTCTAAGTGAGGTCTGACCAAGGCAGAATAGAGTGGCACATCACCCAAGGAAACCTGCTGTGCTTTCTGCAACCAGACTTGTTTATCTCAGATTGGCCTTTTTAGTCATCAGCGCACTTGCAGAAAGCGTGGGATGAGTCCTTCCTGAATCTTCATTTGGGAAGAAAAGCCAGAGAGAGAGAGAGAGAGAGAGAGAGAGAGAGAGAGGATGGAATAGAAGGCATGTGTATCAAATTTGCAGATCATACCAAATTGTGGGTGGGGGTAGTTAATACTCCAGAGGACAGGATTGGAATTCAAAGTGACCTTGAGAGACTGGAGAACTGGACCAAAACTAACAAAATGTATTGTAACAGGGCATAATCCTTGCCTAAGAAAACCTATGAAATTCATGCAGTCGCCATAAATTGAAAGGTGACTTGAAGGCATGCACACACACACACACACACACACACACGTATCATACTACATCTAGGCAGGAAAAATGAAATGCACGGATATAGGATGGGTGACACCTGGCTTGATGGCAATGCATGCGAAAGGGATCTAGGAGACATACAATAGATACAATAGATTGAAACAGATGTTAAAAGGTACCGTGAAAACAAAAAAAGTTGATATGTCTTGATAATGCAATGCATGTATTTCCAAATACCCACACAGAGTAACAACTGACAATGAATTTAATGAACTTAACAGGTAATTTAAAACAAACAAAAGGGAATTTGCAAATTAAATTTGCACATTTGTGGGTCGTTGCTCACAATGAGTGGGTAGCTGAGGCCTAATATATTCAAAACAAAAATGCTTTGGATCAGTGGGAGAACAGATCTGGGCTTGGAGATACAACTTGCTCTGGGTGGAGCGACACTCCCCTTTAAATTCTTCGGTTTAGGAATGCTTCTGGACCTGACTCTGTTCCTGGTGATGGTATGGCCAGGAGAGCCTTTTCTCAGCTTCTACGCTAGCAGCAGCCTTTCCTGGAGCAAGCAAATTGAGTCACTGTCATTCACATGCTGATCAAATCCATACTGGACCACTACAATGTGCTCTACATGGGACTGCCCTTGGACAGTATTAAGTGTTGCAAAGTGTAGCAGCCAGAGTGGTATCTGATGGGTGCTTTCCAGTACATATTACCCTGTCTGTACTGGCTTTCCAGTTCACTTCCAGGCATGATTCAAAGTGCTGATAGTTAATTCTGAAGATTTGATGCAAGTTGTCTGAAGCACTATTGCTGTTTGCTCAGTCTTGCTCATAACAGTACAGTACTTGAAGCCTTGCTTTGTGTTTTTCCCTTGTCAGCAGCGTGCATATGATTTCCATTACATTCAGTTGATATTCCAGGAGTACCTCAGCAGAAGGATCCTTCAATTTGGCACCATAAAAGTCTGTAATTTTTCACTGATTTTGTTTTCCAGTAACAGACACAATCCTCTTCCAAAGGGGTTAAACCCAATTGCTTTTATCTCATTCTGGTGAGCACCATCATACCAAAGTTAAAGACATTCCCAACAGGAAAATAGTTCCCTTACCTTTCTGGGTGGAATAATATATACAGAATATTAACTTGGTGAAGTCCAGTTCTAATTCTAATTCTTTAAGTCCATGAACCTCATTTGGCTGTTCCAGTTATCAATTAAACAGCTGAAATCACTGTTACTAGTTGTTGAAACTTGTTAAAGCTCCCACAATGAGAGTAAAGCCAGGGTGGGAGGAAAAGAAAAAAAGAAGAAGATAAAATGCTGAATACAGTTCACCTCTGACATCCAAGGTTGGTAAATTTAGAGCTTTCTGGAGATAAATTAGTGCAGTATAAGATTTAAAGATACTAGTCTGTAGTGTTGACAAAAATTCCACAGTAAATAATGTTTCTTTTAAAATAGAAAAACTGAAAGTACTGCTGAGCTAATGAGGTGCGGTCTGGTTGCTAGTCACTGTCTTCCTCCTCTAGTCATAGTGTGCATCGAGGAAACACAAGACTGGGCCTTTTTCAGAGTGGTTCACAAATTGTGGAACTCCTTCCTGAAAGATGTTTGGTTGGCTTTCTTTCTCTGAAGATTTAAGAGGGCAGCAGATCCCTTTTAAAAAATTCTACTGTTCCTTGAATCTGCTTTAACTGCCCACTGTGGTCAATTGCATTTAAACTGACTCCATTTTCTAGGCCCCTTTTGGGTTGATGCTGATTTAGGTGATCTTTTGCTTTTATCTCATCTCTATTATATTTTCTGATTTTAATCAGGAATTTCACCTTGAGGGATAAAAGGCAGAGTAGAAATGTCCTAAAATGTTTCCATACTCTGGAATGTTCTTTCAACTGTGGTTATGCAAATGCCTGTATTTCCTGACTAAAAATAAATGAATGAATGAATCAGATAATAGCTGCATGATCAGAACTAAAATGAAAGTCCTGGACCCCGATCTGTTTACTTAAAGTATGTGCCTTCAAGACACCTTTTGACTTATGATGATCTCATGGAGTTCATAGGGTTTCCTTAGGCAGAGAATACTTGGAGATGGTTAGCTATTGCCTTCCTCTGAATGTAGCTACAGCACCTGGTATTCCCTGATGGTTTTCCTTTCCAATTACTAACCAGGCCTGACCCTGCTTAGCCTGTGAGATCAGGTGGGATCTGATGCCTTCAGGGTATTTAGGCAAATGTATGTTTATTTTATTATTGTTATTTGCTGTCAAGTTGACTTTGACTTATAGTGACCCTATGGATGAGAGTCCTCAGAGTTCCCCCAGTCTCATTAACTGCCCTGCTCAGGTCTTGCGAACTCAGGGCAGCTGTGGCTTCCTTTATTCAGTCAATCCACCTGTAGTGCAGTCTCCCTCTTTTCCTATTGCCTTCCACTTTGCCAAGCATTATTGCCTTTTCCAGTGAGTCATGTCATGGCATGGCCATACAGGTTGAGTCTCACTTATTCGAAATGCTTGGGACCAGAGGTATTTTGGAATATTTCGGATTTTGGGATACTTGCATATACATAATGAGAGATCTTGGAGATGGGGCCCAAGTCTAAACATGAAATTCATTTGTGTTTCATATACACCTTCATATAGCCTGAAGGTAATCTTATACACAATATTTTAAATAATTTTGTGCACCAAAAGTTTGTGTACAATGAACCATCAGAAAGCAGAGGTGTCACTATCTCAGCCAACCCATGTGGGCTATTTGGAATACTTTGAATTTTGGAATTCTGGAAAAGGGAGACTCAGTCTGTAGTACAAAAGCCTGTTTAGTCATCTTTGCTTCTAGGGAGAGTTCGGGCTTGATTTGCTCTAGACTCATTCATTTTTCTCTTTAGCAGTCCATGATATCAGTAGAATTCTTCTCCAGGATCAAATTACTTACCTTCTGGATATCTGCACTGTTCTAAAGATTGTCAGGCAGGACATAAGGTGTTTGTGCCACATATGCTTAAATATGAGGAATCCTGTCTGAAATATAGAGATTTGTTTCCCCCCCTAATTCCTAAGTATTTATATTTGAATTTTAGATTGATACCTTAAATACACCTAGTAAAGAGGAAGGTCCATTGAACTTTCTTTCAGTGAAGGTTTTAAAACAAGTTGGATGGCCAGTCTCTCAGGGATGCTTCAGGCATGCATTCCCTTTATTGGCTGGGGGTTGCACCAGATGACCCTGGCAAGTCCTTTCCAGCTCTACAGTTCTGTGATTCTAGGAATGGAGTAGCACATACACTTGTCCCTTCATATTCACTGGGGTTTGGTTCCAGGACCCCCCCCCCCGTGGATACCAAAATCTGTGAATACTCAAGTCCCATTATATGCAATGGCATAGCAAAATGCTGTCCCTTATATAAGATGGCAAAATCAAGTTTTGCTTTTGGGATTATGATTTTTTAAAGAATATTTTCCAGCCGTGAAGACTTAAATCCATGAATACCAAATCTTTGAATATGGAGGGACAATTGTACTTCCAAGTATTCATACCTACATAGGACTGCTAGACTGCAAATGAAACAGCCTGTTGATTTTCCTTGGTTTTTTTCCGGGCTGTGAGGCCGTATTCTGGAATAGTTTCTTTCTGACGTTTCGCCTGAATCTGTGGCTGGCGTCTTCAGAGAATGGTTGGGTAGGAGTGTATGTGGAGTTTATATGGTTTCTTCTTTCCTGTTGAAGTTGTCCAGGTGTTTGTGGATTTCAATAGCTTCTCTGTGCATTCTGACATGATAGCTGTTGGCCTTAAGAAACCTTAAAAGTAAACAAAATCTGGCTCCCAGTTTTGAAAAACAATAGAATCCAAACTCAACACTTACAAAAGAATTCCACCCAGGGACAGGGGGATTCCCAGGAGATAATGGCCCATCACCCAACCATTAGCGAAACAGACACTAAGGAGCCTTGCATTTTTATACCCAGAAACTAACCATTCAATTACACTAATTTACATATACTCCCCTACAGGGGTTCACAGCATATAAACTCCACATACACGCCTACCCTACCATTTCCTGAAGATGCCAGCCACAGATGCAGGTGAAAGGTCAGAAAGAAATTATTCCAGAACATGGCCTCACAGCCCGGAAGAAAAACAAGGAAAATCTATGGATGCCAGCTGTGAAAGCCTTCGATTTCACAAACAGCCTGTTTTCTTTCAACTGTCATCAGTTGTGTTCACCCCTCTTCTACCCAGAAGAGGGCACTACCGGTTGGATCAAAATATCTTCCTGCTATTATTCCTGAGGCTAAGAATGAAAAAGGCAAGGACAAGCGTGGCAGGGAAGAGGCTGGAGTTCTTCTACTGGTAGCAAAAGTTATTGCAGCGGCCTTTGTCTATAACTTCCATTTAATTGTGCTTAGTTACTTAATGTTAATATTCTGGGTTTTATTTCATCTTTCTCAAGGGCTCTGAGTGTGTTACAGAAATTAAGAATTAGACATAGAAAACAAAAATACCCAATTAAATCTAAATTGCTCCTTGTTTACTCCTGTGGCTATCCTTACAAAAAAGAATGAGGAAATATGAGGAACTGCCATGTCTTGTCATCCTACCACCCAAAATTATTTTGCTGGGAAAATTTAAAGAAAGAGCTGTTCCTCAGAAACACTATTAGCATGTGGAAGGATGGCAAAAGAAAAGTGTTGCCAGTTGTTCCCCTCCACTCTTTTGTGCTAAAGATAAAATGACCCAGAAGGAATGTTATCTCTTCTACCAATGGGATCTGTTCATTGGAGTCTTTCTGAATTCATTTTACATCCCTAAGTGAGAAAACAAGCAGCAAGTACACTTATCCCATTTGAGTAAAAAATCATAGAATCACAGAATTGGAAGAGACCACAAGGGTCATCCAGTCCGGCCCCCTGCCTTGTAGGAATACACAATCAAAGCATTCCCAGCAGATGGCTATCCAGCCTCTGTTTAAACACCCCCAAAGAAGGAGACTCCACCATACTCACAGGTTGGTGACAAGCACTCCAAGACCCCCTGTTGCGCATCACAGCCATCAAGTGATGTCCATGTATACAGTTGCTTCTTGGGTTGCTTGAAGAATGTGTTAGTGATGAACAAAACATTGGCCTTGTAGAATTTAGTCAGTCTTCTGACTTCGTTTCTTGATTGGAGGCCAAATTTTCCTATATCTTTAATTCTGTTCTGTTTCCTATTTTTGCATTGCAGTTAACTATGATTAACACGAAATCTTGTTTTGGTCTGTGATCAATTTCCTCTCATACTCCAGCACAGAATCTTTCTATTTCTTCTGCCTCTGTAGTTGGAACATAAACTTGGATTCTGATTATATTGATGGGTTTTCCCTGAAGTCTTATGAATTTGATTTGATCAGACTTTGAGTTATCCTTTGACTGCTTTTGCTACATCTCTCCCCACTATAAATGCCACCCCATTTCTTCTTAGATTTTCATTTCCTGAGTAAAATACTGTAATTATCTGACTCAAAATATCCTATTTTTGTCTAATTTCGCTCATTCACCACAACTATTGCAGTGTTTATACATTCAATTGCTTGTTTATTCAACTGCATGTAACTTCACTGATTCATTCTTCTTACATTCTATGTTCCTATAATATGTGTTGTGCAGTTTCGGACTTTCCTTTAGCCTCTGAGCACATCAAAAGCTGAACGTTCTTTTGGATTGAATCCAGTTGCATCATTAACCACAGTGCTACTCACTTTTGTCCTCTGCTATATTCCATTTAGTTCATTGTGTGCTATCTAACCTGGGAGGTTCATTTTCTGGCACTATCTCTTGTTTCATTTGGGGTTGCTACATCATAGGGTTTTCGTGGTAAAAGATCTTCAAAAGGGGGTTTACTGTGCCTCCCTCTGCACAGTACTAACAAGTGTTAGCTATGGGCCACTGCTTTTTTCTTTGAGAGATTCTCCTCCAGTGTCACCTCTCACTACTACTGCTGCTGCCTAATAACTGTTTGGCATATTTAGTCTGGCTCCTCAGCAAAAACCTGTCTGACATGGCAGACCCTACTAGCAGCACTGCTACTGTCATCATAGCCTTTTGCCTCACAGGAGCATGAAATCCCATGGAATAGGTAATGCCATTGGTGGGACAAGTTGGTTATGGATGCATAACTTTAGGTTACACATTCATAACTGTGATCATGAATTCTAGCCAATCACATCAGACTATTTTTCCTTGTCACTTTGTTTTGGCATAGATGGCTTCATGACCAGAATTAAATGGGAAGCCTGCACTCTTAATATTGTGCTGACTAACACACAAACATTCTGCTTTTTGCTCTAAACAGACACACTTGTTTCTGTAACATTCAGGTTCCAGGGCCTGAACACTGGGTAAAATATAAACCAAATTAGCATTTAGCCTGTGACAGTAGCAGTGTTGAGAAATGGAAGATCCAGCTTAAGAGGATGTATGAATGGAAGAAGGAAGAGGGAGTAAATTAAAACCCAGCAATAAAAATGTAAAAACAATTACAATAATTATTAAAACAATATAAAATTATTTTAAAAGCATACAAAAGTTAAAAATAATAAAGCATGTACTCCAATAAGAAGCCTCCCTGTGAGCGATTACATATTAAAAGCCTGCTTAAACAAAAAGGTCTTTGCCTGGGGATGGAGAGAATGCAACATGAATGAGTGGGTGGGGGGACAGTTTGATGCTGTATGCTGTGATTGCCCACACAATCCATATCCTCACCGGTGGGGCAGGATCTTCACTGGCCAGTTCTTCACTTTGGCTGAGTGTTTTCTCCCTGCTGTTGCTTGGTGACATCTGCTGCTCCTAATTCCTGAATACTGTGGTGGTTACTGTGACCTCCTGAGAATGGGCCCTCCCCATAGTGCACCTTCATGGTATGAAGGATTAGCCATGCAAGCAAAATCGAGAGTTGGCTCTAGGGTTTTCTTTGCCCATAAGGGTCCTTTCCACCACTGCTCCTTCATGGCAATTTCTTTTTAGGACTGCTCACTGCTTATTTCCCACTTCTCTTTCTGGCAGTGAGAACAGCTTCCTTCTGCCATCACTGGCCTGTCTTCCCTCTTGTCTATATCTCTGGTATAACATGGAGGCTGTTGCAGGAGGCCCTTCTGAATCCCTGACAATAGAGGCAGAAAGGTTGGGAGGGAGGAGTGGGGCAGCCATGGTTGTCTCAACCCCGGAGCCAGTAGTAGGAGCCAAGTGGAGGCAAGAAGAACCCGGAGCAGAGAGGAGCCGGGGGTGTGTGTGTCTCTGGATCTGTCTCATTTCTGTCTTTTGCACACACTGGAAGAGACCCAGAAGGGAAAATAATGTGGGATCCAAAACCAGGATACAACAAGATCCAAATGGTGGATCCTGCTCCAGATGGCTGACAAGGCAAACAGTCATGCTAGCCCTGCCTAAATGGTCCCCCGAGATTGTAAAATTATTGTAATTTGCAAGAATGAGACACAGTTTCTTGACCTGGGAGGTCTGACCTGGTGGGTTTTTGTTTTGATTCAGGAAGCTCAGCTCAGCTTTGGGACAACTCAACATAATTGCTAATAAAACTTGGGGAAAGAACCATAATTACACTGCCCAAAGGAGAAACAGTGGGAAGAGCCCTTTAACCCCCACAAAAAAATAGTGAGAGGAAGGGAGATCAGTGGTACACCTGCTGCCTGGGCCCATCCTCACACCAAGGTAATAGCAAGTCTGCAAATACATCAGGATTAATTTTATGCTTCTTTGGGCTTTAGGCAGCTCCATTTCCCCCTACCCACTCAGGACTGGTGATGTAGAAGGCAATCCCTCCAGTCTTTCAGGATGGGAATTGTGCCTGGGAGGCTAAATCTCTTTTAATTTCTATCCGGATGGATGGCTCCCTGTTAAGCATGTTGCTAAGCTTTGCCTGATCCATTTCCAGAAGCTGCTTTATGAACCAGCTGTCGGCTGGCAAAGTGTCCACTGGCCTTCTGCTTGGATCCTCAAGGGCCATTAAAAGACTGCCCATGCCCATTGCCCAATGATGTCAGCAAACAGGCTGAAGGGCCAAAGTGCCAGGTGGACACCCAGCCACCCTTCCCTGGCCTCAGTTCCCTCTTCTTCCAAAAGGGATGATACTGTCCCACCTTTTGGAAGGCTGAACAAGAGAAGAACAGACAAGCAGCCAACCCACACCTGGATCTCGGACCAGCTAGCTGCAGAACAGGGAAGCTAGAATTCTTGAACCTTCTGGTCACTATTATCATTATTATTCCGAAAGCCAGGGAAAAGCACACAGCAGCTGGAGAGGCCCTTCTCTCTGTCGCACCACCTGCTCAGGCTCCTTTGGTGGGAACTAGGGAGAGGGCCTTCTTGGTGGCTGCTCCCACACTTTGCAACTCCCTCCCTAGAGAGGTTAGGATGGCTCCTCAGCTTTACTCTCCTTCAGGCAGCAGACAAAAACATTTTGATGCCACCAGCCCTTTGCTGACAAATGAAGGTTGAACTGCTGTTGCTCCTATTTTAATGTTTATGGAGTTTAAAAAAATGTTTTATCACTTATGTGGAATTTTAATTATATAATAGTTTAATCTCTTTTAATTCTTATTTATTGTATTATTATTTTTTTAGCGATTGTCTTTAAAATGTTGTGAACTGCCTTGGGTCCCACCATAGGGAGAAAGGTGGGATATAAACAAACAAACAAATAATAAGCAGTAGTATGAACTGAGGATGGGGGCCTTGATTCCTGTCTAGGCCCCCCTTTCATTTTGAAGTAAATGACCTAGCCCAAATCGGACAAACAATTATTGTACCCTGAATTGTTTCCTCTTCAGAGTATTGGCAAGAGGTTTTACTAGTTATGGCTGGGACATGAGAGATTCAAGGCATATGCGAGCCTGGTGCCCTCCAAATGTCCTGGATTACAGTTCCAAGCATCTCTGACCACTGGCCCTGCCGGCTGAAGCTGATGGGAGTTGTAGCATCTAGAAGGTACCACTGTGACGAAGGATGTGCTAAATGCTAAAATGCCCCCTGCCCCCATCACATAGCACCTAGTTTGGCTAGGGACTGACTTCCAGTATTCTGTTGGCTTTGGACATGAACAATGCCCTTTCTTTTGTCTAGGGAGGTTATGGGGAAAATGAAGTCACCAGAGCTGCCAACTCTGGATGCCGTCCGACATTCTGCTCCCCTGGAGGACTGCACGGACCAGCTTACCATCCTTGGCTGCATCATGCCAGTTACGTATGAGGGCAGGAAAGACATCAGTGATGTAAGCACCACGCACGCTTGTGAAGGGAAGTCAAGTGTGTACTCTGGAGCCCTGGTGGCGCAGTGGTCAAATGCCAGTACTGCAAGCCACAAGGTTATGAGTTAGATCCCAGAGGGTTCCAAGGATGACTCAGCCCAGCTTGTTGGGGGCAATTAGCTAAAAAAAATTGTAAACTGCTTAGGGAGTGCTTTGGCACTGATAAGCAGTATATAAATATCAGTGCTATTGCTATTGCTACTCAAGCTCTGTCCCACGCAATCTGGAAAATCTAGGTTTTGCCCAAAGTGTAATATGTCGTACTGCCTTTACTAAGGCACTGGCCACATGTGAAGTGTTGCACTTGTGTCATAAACACCCCACCAGATGAGCAGCCACAATTTCGTCCCCTTCTAGTTTCTTAGAGCATTTTGTGACCTGTTTTTCATTCTGACACATACACATAGTATTTGACCAGAAAGATCTGTTCGTCCACATGACAGCACTCATCCACACAGGTTTCCCATATCATCTCCATTCAGCTCTTTTCTGCCAGAAGCACACAGGTTCTTGAGAAGGGGCATATTTTAGAGTATGGGGAGGGGGGCAGTAGGTAGTACTTCCTCCTATCAAATGTCAGATCACTGGCCCAACTAGCCAAGGGCTGCCCACTCTGGCTGACCAGAGTCCTCCAAGGCCTCAGGAAGGGTCTCCTCCCATCATCTGTTCTCTTTAATTGAGCCTGAGGCTTTCCATATCAGATGTAGGTCTTCTGCCATGGACTCAGGGTCCCTCCTACATCTGATTTTCACCTCACTGTTTACAGAATGGGTTCAGAATGGGTCCAGGAGACCTTGGAGGGCTGTATCCCCTGCTATATTCTCTGTGTCAAAAAATCACACACCCCTCCTCCATAGCATGTAAGTGCATATGGGCATTTTGGACATGTTTTCAGGGCTCCCTTGGCTCCCAGGAAAGGCCTTATTTGCAACTGCAAGTGACTCAAAGTTCACTTCCTGTTTTCAAAAAAGGGTCTCTCATATGTGGGCCTAAAATGGCCCAAGCCCTCACCGTTAAACATGACAAAAATGCCCCTCACACCCCCTACAGGCCATTTGGGAGCAACACATTTTTAAAACATGCATTCCCCCCCCCAAAAAAAAATCCAGGGTGGACATAGTTTACAGAGTAAGCTTGGAGTGGACAGATGAACTTCTGTAGAATCTGGAATGTCCAACATAGAGACAATGTAAGTTAAAAATCAGTATTTGAATAGGAGGCTCCTGAGGGATTGTTGTGAGCTTACTTAGCTATGAATGTAACTTCCAAGGCTTGGAGCCTGAGGAGCTAGACAAGAGAAACAGTAAGAACACAGGGACAGCATTGCCAAAGGCCTTCCCTATTCATCCTTGTCCTTCCACAGTGGCCAAGCAGTTCCCGTTGGAGCCCCACAAACAGCTTGCTCCCTTTTGTGTTCCTCAGCAACTGGTATGGAGAGGGATACTGCCTCTGAACCACAGGGCAATATGCAGCCATCCTGAGCAGTAGCCAGAGTCTAGAGCTTGAAGGAAAACCAACAAATCTCTTAATTATTCTCTGGTGTCAGCAAGGTGACAGATCCCTGATCCCAGCATGAAAGGAAGGATTAAAGAAGGGCCAGGGAACATGTGGCCCCCTGGATATTTTTGGTTTGCAACTCCTGTTGTCCCTCTCCATTGGCTGAGCTATCTCAGGCTGGTGGAAATGACATTTCAACAACGTTAAGAAGGCTACACATTGCCTGCCCTCAGATTAGAGGGTGAGAATTTCAGAATGCAACAGGCCACACTAAGGAGTCTCTTTTGAATACTTGATCTCCTTATGCAGTCTCTCAGTACATGTGGAAGGCCTCTAGATAAATGAGAGAGCACATGCTTTTCATGTAGAAAGTCCTAGGGCCAGGCCCCAATGTTGCCATTTAAATGGAACAGGTAACAGGTGATGAGAAGGACCTTTCCCCTCGGCCTTGCAGAGAACAGTAGGTTCAATCAGGACAAGCCACTTCATATGATCTGATGAAATAAAAATCCTGTGTAGATTTTACTGACATTAGGAGAATTGCTGATAGAACACATGCAGCTGAGGAAATTAAGAGAAGGGCTAGAAGAAATGTATGTTCCAAGATGCCAATAGGCATTTTGATGGATAAGATGAAGAGTTCTTCTGGGGTGTTACAATGGTGGCTAGATTAATGCTTCTGGAAAGTCTTCATGAGGGCCTGAAAGCAACAGCCCTCCAGTGTTGGTTGCCTCTAGCCACTGGTATCAACAGGAGAAGGTGCATGTGATCCCATATGTGCCTCCCAATTGCTTTGTTATGGCTGCACTGGACTCTTTCCTTCTTCCACTTTTGTTTTCCTCGTTCACTGTTGTTGCTGTTATTCCTGTTCTTATTTAGCTTGATGACCAGGAAATCAAGGCCATTCTTGAGAACCAGAAGGAGCTGAGCATTAAATACAAGAACCTTATGGAGGCCAGGGCAGAGAGCCAAGCCAAAGTCCCCATTGAGCTGGGCAGGATCACGGAACTGGGGCGGCGGCTGGAGGACACCAGCAGTGACTTGAAGAGGTCCAACCACCTGTTCAACATGGCCACAAAACAAAGTGCTATGTCACCAGATAACCTCAAGAAAGTTCAAGCAGACAGGTGAGGCCTGTAAGCCTGAAATTGTTTCCAGAAAGCTCTGCTATGGAGTTGGGAGGTGGCACCACAGAAATCCTATAAAATAATCTGCTAGAGCTTCATCCCACAGCCCCATGGGAACTCTTTAAGCAATCTCAGATGAATTTGTGGGGCTGCTGATTTTGATGGGAAGTAGCTGGTATGGAGGTATAGATTGTTGTCAATGTTAATTGCCTTCAACCCAACTTGGACTTATGGCAACCCTTATTCTAGGGGTTTCCTCCAAGATTTCTTCAGAAGAGATTTGCCACTGCCTTCCTCTTGGGTATGTATGTGTGACTTGCCCAAGGCCACCCAGGGGGGTTCCATGACTAAGTAGAGATTCAAACCCACCCAGTGACTTGAGTCCTAGGCCAGCACTCAAACCACTACACCACGCTGGCTCTTCAGGGTATAGATTACAGTTGCAAAACCATGTTCTTTGTCAACAAAGAGCCACGTCTTCTTCCCCGCATTCTTCTGCAACAAAGAGGGTGGCATGGAATTAGCTAACAAGCCTTTAAAGAGTCAAATGATAGGAAAGAGAATTCTCATGCCCAGATTTTTTTAAGAAAACCTCAATTCACTAGAAAGGCCAGTTAAGCATTTTGTGGGTTGACCAACAAAACCCAGTGAGCACAGTCCCCAATGAGTTCAGGGCACAGTCACAGGCAACTTGCCTTTAGAACAAATGGGAGCTGCACATAAACAGGATTATTTATTTCAGCAAGGCTGAAATATTTCAGGAAAGTTTCTGAGTGGATTGAATCCTATAGGTCTCACTGTCTGTCTCCTCCTCTACTGACCTCAGAGGTACCCCAAATCCACCTCCTATGAGGACTGCCTCACTGTCACTGTAGCTTATGACAGAGCTACCTCTGAGCACATTTCCTCTTTTATAAAATGAGTATTTTGACTTTTGAATTTCCTCTATAAATTTAATTGATTTCTTGTCCACATAGAATCATAGAATCATAGAATCATAGAACTGCAGAGTTGGAAGAGACCACGAGGGCCATCCAGTCCAACCCCCTGCCACGCAGGAAATCACAATCAAAGCATCCCCGACAGATGGCCATCCAGCCTCTGTTTAAAGACCTCCAAGGAAGGAGACCCCACCACGCTCCGAGGGAGTGTGTTCCACTGCCGAACAGCTCTGACTGTCAAAAAGTTCCTCCTCATGTTGAGGTGGAATCTCTGTTCCTGGAGCTTGCACCCATTGCTCCGTGTTCCAGTCTCTGGAGCAGCAGAAAACAAGCCTGCTCCATCCTCAGCGTGACATCCCTTCAAATACTTAAACAGGGCTATCATATCGCCTCTAAACCGTCTTTTTTCCAGGCTAAACATACCCAGCTCCCTAAGTCTCTCCTCATAAGGCATTGTTTCCAGACCTTTCACCATTTTAGTTGCCCTTCTCTGGACACGCTCCAATTTGTCAATATCCTTTCTGAATTGTGGTGCCCAGAACTGGACACAGTATTCTAAGTGAGGTCTGACCAAGGCAGAATAGAGTGGCACTATTACTTCCCTTGATCTAGACACTATACTTCTATTGATACAGCCCAAAATTGCATTGGCCTTTTTAGCTGCCGCATCACACTGTTGGCTCATGTTCAACTTGTGGTCTACTAGGACTCCTAGATCCCTTTCGCACATAGTCTCATTCAGCCAGGTCTCTCCCATCCTATATTTATGCATTTCATTTTTCCGCCCTAAATGCAGTACTTTACATTTCTCCGTATTGAATTTCATTTTGTTAGCTTTGGCCCAGCTCTCCAGTCTATCCAGGTCATTCTGAATTTTGATCCTGTCCTCTAGGGTATTAGCTACTCCTCCCAATTTGGTGTCATCTGCAAATTTGATAAGTATGCCCCTAATTCCCTCATCTAAGTCATTGATAAAGATGTTGAATAGCACTGGGCCCAGGACAGAACCCTGTGGCACCCCACTGGTCACATCTTTCCAAGACGAAGAGGAGCCACTGCTGAGCACCCTTTGGGTTCGGCCGGTCAACCAATTACAAATCCATTGAACAGTTAACTTGTCTAGCCCACATTCTACAAGCTTGTTTGCAAGAATGTCATGGGGAACCTTGTCAAAGGCCTTACTGAAATCAAGGTATGCAATGTCCACAGCATTCCCTTCATCTACCAAGCTGGTAACTTTATCAAAAAAAGAGATCAGATTAGTCTGGCATGACTTGTTTCTCTGAAACCCATGCTGACTTTTTGTGATTATGGCATTGCCTTCTAAATGTTCACAGACTCTCTGTTTAATGATCTGTTCTAGAATCTTCCCTGGTATTGATGTCAGACTAACTGGACGATAGTTGTTGGGATCCTCTTTTTTCCCCTTTTTGAAGATGGGAACAACGTTTGCCCTCCTCCAGTCTGCTGGGACTTCTCCTGTTCTCCAGGAGTTCTCAAATATTATTGCCAATGGCTCTGAGATTATATTTGCCAGCTCTTTTAATACTCTTGGATGTAGTTCATCTGGTCCTGGAGATTTAAATTCATTTAGATTAAGAAGGTATTCCTGTACCACCTCTTTACTTATTTTCAGCTGGATTTCCCCTATTGTGTCCTCTGTTCCATTTTCCTCAGGTTGGTCCTCCTTTTCCTTTTCTGAAAACACTGAGGCAAAGAAGGTGTTGAGTAATTCTGCCTTTTCTCTGTCCCCTGTTAGCATTTTGCCATCTTCTCCACGTAGTGGCCCTATCATTTCCTGCTTCCTCCTTTTGCTGCGGACATACCCAAAAAAACCCTTTTTATTGTTCTTAACCTCCCTAGCAAGCCTGAGCTCATTCTGCACTTTAGCTTTTCTGACTTTACTCCTACACGTGTTCGCTATCTGTTTGAATTCTTCTTTGGTGATTTCCTCCCTTTTCCATTTCCTATACATGTTCCGTTTAAAACTTAGCTCCATTGAAAGTTCTTTAGTCATCCATCCTGGTTTCTTGAGACACCTCCCATTTTTCTTCCTCAATGGTACTGTTTGAAATTGTGCCTTCAGTATCTCCCTTTTGAGAAAGTCAAAACCGTCTTGAGGTCCCTTCTCTTTTAGTATTCTTGACCATGGGATCATCCCCAGTATTTCCCTGAGTTTATTGAAATCAGCTCTCCTAAAGTCAAGAATGCGTGTCTGACTATGCCTGGCTTCTCCTTTCCATTGTATAACAAACTCCAGGAGAACATGATCACTCTCACCTAAGGATCCCACCACTTGCACCCCATTAACAAGGTCGTCTCTGTTGGTTAGGATCAGATCTAAAATAGCTGACCCCCTTGTTGCCTCTTCCACCTTTTGGACCATGAAATTGTCTTCCAGGCATGTAAGGAATTTGCTAGACCTTGTAGTTTTGGCTGAGTTAGATTGCCAGCAAATATCAGGATAGTTGAAGTCACCCATCACTACTACATCTCTCCTTTCTGCATGTATGTTCATCTGTTCTAGAAAGGCAACATCCAATTCCTCCGTCTGATTTGGGGGTCTGTAGTAGAGTCCCACAATAACATCCCTGTTGTTTCCCTCCCCTTTAATTTTTATCCAGATGCTCTCCACCTGGCTTCCAGTATTGATGTCATGGATCACTTCACTGGTGTAAATATCCCTGACATATAATGCTATTCCTCCTCCTTTCCTGTTTGGCCTGTTTCTCCTATAAAGGTTATACCCCTCTATTCCTACATTCCAATCATGAGACTCGTCCCACCAGGTTTCAGTAACGCCTATTATATCATATTTGTTTTGTAGTGCAAGGAGTTCTAGTTCATCTTGCTTATTTCCCATGCTCTGTGCGTTAGTGTAGAGACATCTGAGACCATGTGTTCCCTTTACTTGCTCCCTGTGCAAGTTTTTTTGCCTCCCACTGTTGGGTCCTTGCGCTGTTTGCCTTGTTCCCTCTATGACAGTTTGACTATTTTCTCCAGCCCTTTTGCCTTCCAGAATACTGTCTCCCTCCCCCATTTGACTCAGTTTAAAGCCCTCCTGATCAAATTCTTGAGAGTGTTGGCAAAAATGTTTCTTCCAACTGTTGTAAGATGCACCCCATCTCTTGCCAGAAGTCCCCCTGCATGGAAGCGCAGTCCATGATCCAAGAATCCAAATTGTTCTCGGCGACACCATCTACGGAGCCAGTTGTTTACGTCGGCTATTTTCCTCTCCCTTCTTGGACCATGCCCTTCAACTGGCAGAAGAGACGAGATGACCACCTGTGCGTTCATTTCTTTCAGCTTCCTCCCCAGGGCCTCATAATCTCTTCTGATCTTGGGAAAGCTGTGCCTTGCAGTATCATTGGTTCCCACATGGACCAAAAGGAAGGGGTAATGATCCGTAGGCTTGATGAGTCTTGTTAGCCTCTCGGTCACATCACAGATCTTCGCCCCAGGGAGACAACACACCTCCCGAGTCATCTTGTCAGGCCCACATACCACTGCTTCTGTACCCCTCAGCAAGGAGTCCCCCACCACCACCACACGCCTCCGCTGAGGCTTCGCAGCTGCTGTTCCTTGCGGTGGTCCTCTCAAGGTCCCCTGCTCTACCCCTGAAGTCTGTCCATGCTGTTCTTCCTCATTGTCCTTGATAAGGGAAAGGGCTTCAAATCGATTCTTTAGCTGCAAGCTGCTGGAAGAATCCCTGGATTTTCTTGTTCTGTGTGTGACATTCCTCCAGCTGTCTACTTCCTGTGTCCGTGAAGTGACCCTCTCCTCCACAGCCACTTCCTCTGTGCGGTCTCCATCCAAGAGTGTGCGTTCTGTTCTGTCCAGGAAAACCTCTTGCTCCCGAATCTGTTGAAGTGTAGCTACCCGTGTCTCCAGCTGCTGTACTTTCTCCTCCAAGAGGGCTACCAGCTTGCATTTGGTGCATGTGAAGTTCTCCACGTCTGTAGACAAGAATAGAAACATCGCACAAGTGTTGCAAGTGACTGCTGCAGTCCCCTCAGTGTCCATGATGAGAGCTTTTAGGTAATCTAAGAACTCTTAGTTAATGCTGAGAATGCTAAGCTGTACTTTTAGGTCTGCTGTATTTTTGTTTGGTTACTGAAATTCGCGTGCCGTTAGGCGCAAGCCTCTGGCTCTTGAGGGTAAAAGGGGAAGTTCAGAAGTTCAAGCCCCTCAGCAACAAGCAGCCTCTCCCAACAGTTTTTTAAAAAAGTTTTAAAAGTTGCTTCCTTCTTCTCCCTGGCAGGAAACTGGCAGGAAACTTGCTGTCCAGAAGCTGCTCTCCTTCTCTCTGGCAGGAAACATACCTCAATGTTACCATTAGTCCCTTTACTGTTTTTGTTATGGGCTTACAGACTCTATGCCTGCAGCCCAAACTCCTTTTTTGACAAAGTGTTTTGTTCATGTTGAGAGGCAAACCGGAATTCCTCATTTTCAAAATAGAAGCCTGACGCTTATCTATTTCTCAGGTGCTACACTGCTGATTTTCCTCTTCCTGTCCTTCCTTGGCAGGCAATGGGCAAATGACGTGATTCTGGATACAACAGATGAACTGCTGACGATGGGAACCTTTTACGCTCTGCAGGTAGCTGTGGATAGAGAAAATGCCAAGAAGGCCAGCATCCACGACCTTGTCCTGAGGTGAGTTTCTTCTAGAAGTGGCCTTATGCCAGGTCAGACCATCTAACCTCATCTCATTAGCTCTGATAGTAGTTCTCCAGCACCTTGGATAAATATGCAATGGAGCTACAGCCAATCAGAGCTTACTAGTAGATGTCTACTGAGGGGTGGGGGCATGGATTTTTTAATAATTAGTATTGTTGTTTTGGGGAAAAGGGCTATAACTGTGGCTGATGAGGTTGCCAGTTAAACCACAAAGCAGTTCTTTTGCTCCCAGGTGGTGGATTTTGCTTGTCTTGAGACCAGGGGACCCTTTAAGCCAGAGCTGGCTGGGTGACTGGCCATGCGGATGTTGCTGAATGACAACTCCCAGTAGTCCGAGACTGCATAGCCAGCGATGGGAGATCAGAAGAGCTATGGTCCCCCAAGCAACTGTTGTCCAGCCTTATACAAATGTAATACCCATGAGGTTAGGCCCTTCCAGATAGCTAGGGTTGCTAGATAAATATGGTATGAAAACCATGGTGTGATTTTGGAGTGCATTGTGCCCATGATGGATGGGCATGCTTGTCAGTTTCTCATGTTCCTTTAATACAAGGGTGGGCAATGGTGGAGAGGGAGGAGGCCAATTTTGCCTTCATGCCTCCTTGGTGGACTGCACCAGGATACCAAAGTACCAGATTTGTCACCTCATGCCCCAAATGGCTCAGAACAGCTGGCAAAGGGTGTGGGGGGGAAGGCCAAAATTGAAACAAGAAGTGAGTACCATCACTTCTAGTTTTGATTTTGGCCAGTGTTCAGCTGAGTTTTTGTGGGGAGGGTTCTCACAGGTTTTTAAAAGGTGCAGCCTTGCGGGAGCAGAACCACTGTGCTTTGCAGTGTTTTACAGCCATTCTGGAGGGAGTTGTGGGGAGAAAATCACCAAGAAAAATATATTTTAAAAGATATTCAGGGCTCTCGGCTTCAGGGAGTGCATTTTGGGGCCCTAAGGGCCATGCTTTGTTCACCTCTGCTTTTTAACAGCACCATAAGGCTGAGGTCCTGTTTAAAGCTGGTAGAATGTAAAATTCTGCCAGTGCATTTACATGGGCACCAGAAAGAATGGATAAAGGAGCCAGCCTGGCAGTGGCCTGAAGGAGCTATCTGGGTACAGCACTGTGGCCATTTAGATTGATGGGACAGAGCTGCATCCTGGAGCCGTCAGGAAGCTATTGGACCCCCGAGCAAAAATGTTGCTTAAGGAGATACTTGCTTATGCAACTCTAGAAAAAGTAGATCCTGTGATAAATCCCTGGTTTTGTAAAGCCCCAAGAGAATTCTGGTTTGGTTCTGGGGCTTGAGGAAGATGTTAGCAGGGCCTATTATGCTGTCATTTCATCATTGTGATCTGTTTTCGTGACTCACTTACCTACTTTTATTCTTGTGGGTGAAGGTAGCATTCTTAGTGTTCTGACTGGGGAAGGCTATTATGAAAAACTCTGAGAATGTTGGGCTTAGCAGAGAAATCCCAGATATGCTGATACTCTGCTCTCTCAAATGATTAACCAATGTTCCATCAGTAGATCCTAATAACAGCAAATGGTTTTCCAATAACTGGAGAATCATCCACGACTTTTGGACCAATTTAACTATTAGCACGCAAAGGGGGTGATATCCTCCTTGGTTGCAGGGTGGGAGCAGGGAGGCAACAAGAGGCAGTTTGAAATGAAGTTGTGGGGAGAGATGGGTGTTTTTAGCTGGAGGGAGCTAGAATGTGGGTTGCAGTCTTGACAGAAGGTCTGTTTGTTTTGGGGGGCGAGGGGGTGGTTTTTGACTTGCAGGAGTGCCTTTTAACCTCATGTATGCTCATCTGTAGATTTGCAAATAGGAAATGCTAGACTTTGTCATTCTCTCTCTCTTCCTTTCCCAAAGGCAGCTAAGCCCTGAAGGTCTTTTCTGCCCTCTCTTCAATGGTTAGAGCAAGGGTGGCCCCCAGGGCTGCTTTTGTCAAACATAAAATATTACCCCAAAGTGCCCACTAGGGAGGCATTTTCACCATGCCCCCCCCCCAGGCCTTTCTTAAAATTTGGAAGTAAACCAGAAGTGATTTCTGGTCACTTCCTGTTTTGAAAAAAGGCCAGGGTGCCTAAAAACATGACAAAAATGGCTGCACAGCCCCTAAAGGGCATCGGGGTGCATGGGGGTTGGGTTTCTTTGCAGAGGGGTGCAGTGAGGGGAGGTGAAGCTCTCCTGGTGGGGTGACACAGCCCACTAGCTTCCCACAGGTTAGAGCCTTCTTCCCTTCCAAATAGGGAGAAAAGAGCTGCCGCCCCTGTGCTGCAGCCAACAAAGCCAGGAGGCATTCTTTTCTTTTGCACCCTGGATACGGGCCAGGGAGTTCCCTTTCTTAACAAAGGCTTAAGCAACAACATCCTGCCTTGCTCTGCTTTGAAACACTGTAGGAATTTTCTCTTCCTCCTCCTCCTTTCCCTTCCCTTCTAGGGAAATGATGGGAAGGAAGAAGGTGAAGTGCCTCCAGAAGCAGCTCAGTGACATCAAGAAAGAAAAAGATTATGAGCTGCAGGTGAGTTTGAGCCAATGCTCTTCCCTTAACACCCTTCATTTCATGCTGCACTGGAAATAAATGAAAAAAAATGCCATTTTGGGAGTCCAGCAGGGGATACAGGAGGCTACTGGAGTGTGCACTAGGGTCTCATTGTTCTTGGAGTCCAGCTCAAGCTCAGGGGGTGAAATGGTAGAACCTGACCTGGAAGGGGGACCTCCAGTGCATCTAGTCCAACTCCCTACGAACAGTTCGTGCACATTAGAAGGCAGCATTCAGTTCCTCTGCAACAGCCTGTCCTACAGTGACTTCAGAAGCTAGCAGGGCCCCCCTTTGTAACACTGAAGATGACTGAATAGAATTTTTAGATGCTATTTAAAGTAGTGATTAGTCAGCCCCTAATGGCAAAGCAGAGTCTTTCTTTGTAGGCCTACTTATACTTGAGATGGTCAACCTGTGCTTGGACTACAGTAGGTGGATGAGTGAAGGGGCTCTAATTTGTACAGCAAATTGGACAACATAGAGCAAGGTGTCTCAACCTTTCATCCTCCAGTTGTTTTGTACTTCAGCTCCCAGAAGCGTCTGGGCAGTATGGCCAGTGATGAGGGACTCTGGGAGCTAAAGTCCAAAATCTCTGGAGGACCAAAGGTAGAGAACCACTGTCTTACTCAAACAAATCTTTTGTATGGAGGGACATTCAACAGGGTGAGCCCCTAGCCTCCAGTCTGAAGTAGCACAACCCAGATACGGGTTTTCTGCCTATGAGAACAAGGCCTGAGTCTACCATAGGAAAAGACTTGAGGCAGAAGTCTACCCAATACACTTGAATAGCAGGGCAGAAGACAGTTTAGGCTGGAGGAATGCAACCTAACAATGGGGCTAATGAGCATGTTGCCTCTGTTCAGGGATGTAAATCTTCATAAACATGTTTGGAAAATGAATAATTCTACCATTTTCCCCTTCACTTTGAAAAAGCTGTTGAAAACTACATAGCCTTCAAAGATGATTTGCAGTTCAGGATATATTCTGTGCCAACCCCCGCCCCCAACATGCATGTGTAGAAAGAACAGGTTGCATACCCATAACTGTGGTTCTTTGAGTGGTCATCTATGAACTCACACAAATGGATTATCTTGTATCTGTGGAACCATCTTTTGGAACCTTCTGGAGTGTTACACAAGCATTTTGGCGGTAGCCCCACCCACCTCCAGTGCCACTACTGTATATAGAAGCCTTTCTGTTGAAACCACCAGTTCCATGGATGCTGAGGCAGCAGTCTTAAGGACAGGCAAGGCATGACAAGGGGAGGATGGGTGGGGTTGTGTGAGTTCAGATGACCACTCGAAGAAGCACAGTTACAGGTATGCAACCTGTTCTTCTTCTTGGTGGTGGTCTCTGTGACTCACACAAATGGGAGACTAGCAAGCTGCACAAGTAGAATCATAGAATCATAGAGCTGGAAGAGACCACAAGGGCCATCCAGTCCAACCCCCTGCCATGCAGGAATACACAAGGAGGAAATGTCATTGCAAACCAATCAGAAGTTTATTGAACATCAGTAAATGCAAGCACATACATTCAGCATGAGCATAACACTCCTGATACAGAGCAAGAAATTAAAAAAAACAGAGCAAGTTTCAGAAAACAGAATGAATCTGAAATCTCAACAATACATTCACGTTATAGAAGAGTAAAGTATAGGTCTTGCAAAGGCAGTATCAGCCCTGGACCTGGTGTCCACTCTGTAATGAGTGATAAAAGTCAAAGGCTGTGACCAAGTAGCCACCTGACAAATGTCCTCAAGTGGCACACCAGCCAGGAAGGCAGAAGGCACAGCTACTGCCTGTGTGGAATGGGCTCGAATTTGAGCTGGAGGGTCCTTATGGGCCATTGACAGGCGAGATGGATAGCCAAAGCCACCCACTTTGAAAAACGTTGAGAGGAAACAGGAAGTCCCTTCTTCACTGAAGAGTAACAGTCTCTGAGAAGTCCTGTCAACACAGAAGGCCAAAGCCCTCTGGATGCCAAGACAGTGCAACGTCCTCTCAAATACAGAAGTTGGATTCTGCATAAGGCAGGAAGAACAATGTCCTGATTGATATGGAAGGCTGACACAACCTTCAGTAAAAAGGTAACATTGGGACCGAGAACAGCCTGGTTGGGATAGAAGCCCAGGTATGGCCCATCCACCCAGAGAGCACAAAGTTCACCAGCCCAACGAGCAGATGCACTGGTGATCTGGAAGGCAGTCAACCAGGAGAGCAGCTGAAGATCCAAGGAAGCCATCAGCTCAAAAGACTTCCTACAAAGTTGGGACAACACGAGATCTAGGTTCTATTGTGGTGTCAGTCCCAACACCAGAGGATGGAGGTTTTTATAGCCTTTCAGGGGATAGTGAAAGCAGGAAACCTTGCTGAGCCCTATATGGCTCAGGTCCAGTCTATCTAGCAAACTGTATCTCCCTCTATGAACCAGCCCAGGCCCTGCGATCATCGGAAGAGGGCCTTCTCTCAGTCCCACCACCATCTCAAGTAGAGTCATCTCAAGTTGGTGGGGACGCAAGAGAGGGCCTTTTTGGTGGCTGCCCCTAAACTCTGGAACTCCCTTCCCAGGGAAGCCAGATTGGCTCCCTCCCTGTTGTCCTTCTGTCGGCAGGCAAAAACCTTTTTATTCAGGCAGTTTTTTTAAAGGGAGGTGGGCATGTTTAGTCTGGTGAAGAGAAGGTTGAGAGGGGACGTGATAGTCATGTTTAAATATTTGAAGGGATGTCATACTGAGGATGGAGCAAGCTTGTTTTCTGCTGCTCCAGAGACTAGGACACATGGGTTCAAACTACAGGAAAAGAGATTCCACCTAAACATTAGGAAGAACTTCCTGACAGTAAGAGCTATTCGGAAGTGGAATACACTGCCTTGGAGTGTGGTGGAGTCTCCTTTGGAGGGTTTTAAACAGAGGCTGGATGGCCATCTGTCAGGAATGATTTGACTGTATATTCCTGCATGGCAGGGGGTTGGACTGGATGGCCCTTGGGCTCTCTTCCAACTCTATGATTCTATGATTGTGATTATAAAGAACAGGCTGGGGATGTGTGTAGTTTTTTTGGGCTGTTTTTAAAAGCTTTTTATCTTTCTTTTAATACTTTTAAGTATATTTTATTCTTTTAAATATTTTGATGCTGTTTTAATGATGTAAGTGGTTTAATTCTGTTTCAATGTGCACTTTTTGTGTGTGTTTTTAAAACAGAGAGCCACTTTGGGTCCCGGCCATGGGAAAAAAGTGGGCTATAAATAAAGATGATGACAACGATGATGATAATATTGAAAGTTCTTAGAGATCGACGTCAGATAACAGCAGATGGATGAAAAGCACAAACCTTTGTCAGGTGATGTCAACAAGAACTGCAGAACATGCTTAGTCTCTTCCTGGGAAGGGGAAATGCAAAGCAGAGTCAAGAAGTCTTGGAACTTCTTCCACTTGTAAGCATAGGAGTGTCTCAAAGCTTCTATCTTCTTGGATGTGGAAGGTATGGAGGCTGGATTCACCCACAATTTGCATATGACCTGAAGAAGGTATAGAAGAATAGGCAAAGTCAGTGATTCTGGGTCCTGGGTTTGGACCTGATGGAAAACAAGATCATCGATTTGTGTCTGTGACTGCGTCGCCGTTATGTCCAATGCCCTTGCCATCCTCATCATTTGATCCATGAATGCTCACACAACATCTGTGGGTGAAGAAGGGTCGGCTTCTCCCTACAATGCCAAGAATATCAACTGACTCAGAATCAAGATTCAGAACCAGAGGAAGATTGAGGGAGGGCTTGTGCCAAGGAATGGTCAGCACATGTAGATGAGGCAACTGTCATGCTCCGTGAGCCTGATGAGGCTGTAGAGTCAGAGGAGGAGGAGGATATGAGAGGGAACGGTCCTAGGGACCCTGGCACAGGTTTATCTGCATCAGTGCCAGCAGGGAATCCTGCCAACCTAGAGGCTCAAGCAGAGTAAGAGCCTGGTCCGAGTGGGTTGGCATCAGTTCCGGCAGAGAGTCCTGCCCACTCAGATAAGGACGAAGAAGAGGAGAGGGACTTACCTCCACCGTCATATACCCAGCAGGGAGCTCAAAAGGAGGCTCAAAGGAGGTCTCTGAGAATTTATGAGAAGAACTTGCTCATTTAGAAACACCTGGCAAAGCCTTATTTGCTTTATATAGGCTGGAAGAGGCAATGGAGGCTTTGTCAAAGATCAACTGATCTCCCAGGAGAAAGCTTCCTGCTGACTTCAGTGCCTGAATCCTTGCTGCCTTGACTCGTGCCTTGACCTTGGACTGTTTCTGACTACCCTGTTGCCTGATCCTGCTGACCAATGGACGACTTTTGGACAACGCTGCCCTCTGTAAGCCTTGACCCTGGTGGCGCAGTGGTTAAATGCCAGTACTGCAAGCCACCACGTCACAAGTTCGATTCCAGCCGGCTCCAAGGTTCACTCAGCCTTCCATCCTTTCATAGGTTGGTAAATTGAGTACCCAGCTTGTGGGGGGCAATTAGCTAACACACATTGGAAACTGTTTAATGCAGTGTAGATGTGTAAATTGCTATTGCTTAAAACAATTTGTAAGCCGCTCTGATAGCCTTGTGGCTGAAAAGCGGGGTATAAATAAATAAATAAATAAAATAATTGACCTTTGGACTGTATTCTGGACTCCTCTCTGTGTGCCTTCTTGCCTGTATTGCTGCTTCTCCAAGACACGGAACCTTGCTTGTTCTGAACTTTATCTGGCTCTCCCTAATTAACTATCACTGGGGCTTGGCTGCTTTCCCAGACCTTGTTTATCATGCTGGCATTTTGAGCTGCTTTTCTGGACAGCAACAGCCATTGGCAGAGCAGTTTGAGAGGACTGCATAGAAGCAGACTGGAGTGGCTGGGCCTTGGAAAGAGCAGAGTCCTGCTGAACTGTTAGGGGAAGCTCCTGAATTGTACCACTTAAGTGATCTTTAGGGTTAATCTGAGCCATTGGAGAAGCAGAGACGGCAGTAGGGACAGGCTGGACCACAGGAGGGGCAGAGGCAGTAGCTGGAGGATTGTCCTCAGCAGTGCAGGAACATCTGCAGTCCTGATGATATTTGGAGCAGCTCTTGTTCTGATAGTGGTAAGCATGAGGAGGCTCATAATCCCACAAATATCACCCACACGTCAAGGGGAGCTTCGATACTGACAATAGGCTGAATCAGTCGAACTTGACAGTGAATGTCGCTAACCATGACGGCTATGCTGGCAATGATACTGACAATCATGGTGTTGAGAATGTCAGGATTGATGTAACCACTGAGCACAGCCTCTGGAGGACTGCATGGGGAGAGGAAGACCGCGACCTGGAACAAAGCTGGTGAGACCATCAGTGTGGAGCGGATGGACCAGGAGGAAGAGGCCTTGTGACAGGACCCACTGAAGTAGAAGGCTGGGCAGGGGGAGGCATAAGAAGCACCCTCATAATTGGTGAGGACTTCAGAATTTCACCTTCAGAAACATTCTCTGAAGTAACCTGTGTAAATAAAACATCTCTACATCCTCAGAGGAAAGTTGAGGTACTTCCAATGCTTGAAGAGGAGGTTTATTTCGAGTGGGAGATGTCCCCAGGTCAATTATAGCTGGAACCGATTGGAAGACCAGTGTAGACTGAGAAGTAACATTGGAGGCCACTTGTATAGCAGAAGCTTCAGAGAGATGTCGAGCCTTCTCCTTACTGCACTTCTTTTTCTTAGGTGTGTGCTGCCAGGCGATCAACTCCATCTTGACCCTAGAGACCAGTCAGGAGTAGGGGGATGTTGAGATGAAGATCAACTGTCAGATTCAGGTAGTTGAAGAAGTCTTCTTCACTTTCAAAGGGATGGAAGCTGACCCAGCCAGAGAACGACTAGAGGATGAGACTAGAGAACGACTAGAAGATGGGAGGAGGTTGAGATTGGTACAAACATTGAAGAAGATGAACCTGAGATTGGTGTGGAGTTCAAAGAGCCCATGGCTGGTACAGATTTCGAGGAAGAATCTCTGTCTGATGGGTCCATCTCGACAGAAGTAGAGCACTGAGGAAGTGGCATTTGAAGCCTCAGAGACTGTTTGTACAAGGGTGCTTTCAAGAGCAACGCTGTTCTGTCTCGCCTGAGGTGTGAAAGCTCTACAATGGGCACAAGAGGCAACTACATGAGCTTCTCTGAGGCAGAGAAGGCACTTCAGGTGTCTCTCCTTCTCTGGAATCTTAGCACCACATTAAAGGATGCCAGTGGGACAACAGATCTGAAGGGTGAGCATGGCCTTGAACGCCAGTGCAATCCAAGAATCATCAAAGCAGCAGGAACTGGTCGTAGTATGGAGAAGCTGAAACTGGCTAACTCGAAGAGAATTGATGAAGCCAAAATGCCAAATTGAAGAAAGATGACAAAGAACGCGGTTCCCATTGGTGCTGCTGCGCTTTCGGTGGAAATTGGCATTTTCGGCAGGAAGGCCCTTTATATAGTGGCACTGGAAAGTTTTGACAGATGCACTGCACAGGTTAACTCATTTGAGTGAGTCATAGAGATAATGAAGAAGAAAATGGTATTTTCTGTGCAGAAAACAAGTTTCCTATCCAGAAAAAGTATTTTCTGCACAGAAAATAACATTTTGTGCAGAAAACAAATTATATGGCATTCCTGCTCAGAAAACACCATTTACTGTGGAGGAGTCTTGTTTTCTGCACAGAAAATATTGTTTTCTGCACAAAACCCATGCATTTTTCACACAGATTCTCACCTGTTTAGTGTTTTCCTTGTCATGGTTTTCTGACACTCAAGAAACCTGTTTTTCTACCATTTTTGGCATATTTTTGAGTATTCTTGCTATCCCCATTTCTCTCTCATACTCATCAACCCTCTTTATTTCACAGAATCGGAACGAGATGGTGATATATCTCAAAGACCAGCTTCAAGAGATGAAAGCTAAAATGGAGATGGAGAATCGCTATGTCAAGAAGGACAGAGGGCTCCAGGTGGCTCAAGTGCAGAAGAAATGCACTGGGGCAGAGAATGATTTGCAGAATGAGATTGAAGTAAGTTCACACTCTATCCTGGGCAGGTACAGTGGGGGCTGCAACAAGGAGAGCATTTTTAACACTCCAATGGCATAGCAAGTGAGCCACAGGGAGAAGCAGCGTCAAGTGCTCTCATGTACGTATTTAATGCAGGGGTGGGCAAAATGTGGCTTGTAGGCTATATGTAACCCCCGGGGCCGCTTTTGTACAAATTCCTCCCTTTCCCCCCTTTTTTTGTCCCCAAATGCTCTCTAGGAGGTATGGGGGCATTATTGCCACATTTTGCTCCCCTGGTCCATTTTAGGCCCAGAAGAGGCTTTTAAAACCAGTCAGTAAACCAGAAGTGGTTTGCAAATGCCTCCTGTTTTTTTTTTAAAGGTTTCTCCTAGGCCTAAAAGGGCCGGAGGGTCTTAAAAACATGGCAAAAATGCCCTCCACAGCCCCTAGAGGGCATTTGGAGGTGCAGGTCTCCCCTCCCCTGTATTGGCAGGGGATATGTTCCTGCATTTATTGTTTGTAAGTGAAACTGTGGATAATAGCAAACCTTATTAAAATAAACTACTTCCATGACAAACATACCATAGACTTGCATTGGAGGACCTAGCAATTCCTAGAGAGGACACCTCTCTAGGCATTTTCTGGCATGACTCTATGGTATGTTTCCCTATTTTTTTCAGCTGTGGATGTTGGTTCCATGGAAATGGGGGGGGGCTGTATTTTTTTTTTTTAATGGTGGTGGTGTACGCTGGAGAGGAGTGTCCCTCCGAAGTCTCCTAGATCTAGAGGGTTAATGCGGCCCCTGAGCTTCACACAGTTGCCTACCTCTGATTTCATGGCTGTATCTTCAACAAGTTTCTCAAGCTCATTTTACTTCTTAGTTTTTTCAGTAGATTGAAGGTTGTCAGGGAGCTGGCTTGCATGGCTCCAGCCAACTGGTATTGCACCAGAGAGTTGTTCTGGGTTTTCCCCATTGGCAGCTCTTTCTACTGAAGAGCAAAGCTACTGAAAAATCAGGAGAGGAACCCTGCTTATTGGGACCAACTTCAGATTTCTAGCTGTGACCTGCTAAGTTGCTTCTGGGAAACTCACTAGTGGGGCTGAAGGCAGCAGACCTCACATCATCTCTGGTCATGAAGGGAGAAGCCCATGTGGCCCTCATTGTGGCGGGGGGGGGGGAAGAATGCTCCTGCCTCCCCTCTGTACTGCCACCCCCCTGGTCTACATGCACTGTAGGTGCTCTGATACTGAGCTGTGCCCCGTCCTCTCCAAAATCTCAGTTTGGAAGTTTTGATCTGGAGTGAAGAGTCTATGTAGTCCAGAGGGGGTGGGCAACTACATGGGAGCCAGGACCCAATTTCCCCAACAGGCATTCCCTGTGGCTGCATCCCAACAGCAAGCCCAAATAGAATCATAGAATCTGTTTTCTTCTGCAGTTCCTCTCAAAATGGAGACAGGAAGTGACATCACATCATTTCTTGTTGCCATTTTGAAAGGACTGCAGAGGAAAACAGATATTTGGGGGTAGTATGGGGTTCTGGGGTTTGTGAGAGTGAGGTGGGGGATATTTTTGTGCATTTTCACACAATTGAGGGATTGTGTGGTTTAGGGCAAAAATTGCCTGAAGACTGTGTCCAATTAAAAAAAAAAGGTGTTGGGGGACTTCAGGAGCCACAGAAGCCCACACCTTAACAATGTTCCAAGTCACTGTCCATATACAGTACTTCGACCTATAGAACTTATAGAGTCTCTCAAGTCTGGGCGCTGGAGTATGTTGGAATCTTGCAACCTGGCTTCCTTTAATATTATTATTTTTGTTGCTTTTATTCTTGCTTATATCCCACTTTCCCTCCAGCACTGGGATTCAAGGCTGCTTACAAAAATTAAAATAAATCCATATAAATGAACCTACCAGTCAAAACCTACAAAAAAAAGACAATACAGTACAATTAAATTGTCAATAGAGTTCAAAGCCATTTAAACAGGGCCTTCTCAGTGGCTGCTCCCAGGCGGTATGACTCCCTCCCACTGGAGGCTCGGCTAGCTTCCTCTCTGCTTTCATTCCATTGGCAGGCAAAGGCCTTTCTGTTTAGGCTGGTCTTTGGTTCTTAACCTGTGTGGCAGAAGGGTTTTTTGACAAGGTGTGCTGTGCTGTTTTTTTTTTTAATAAAACTGTTTTAAATGTGTTATGAACTGCTCAACTGTGTGCTTTTAACAGAATTCTTTACTGAAATGTTTTTAAAACTTTTGCACTGATAAGATTTTAGATGTTCTAATTTGTTGTAAGCTGCCTTGGCTCCTATGCAGGGAGAAAAGAGAGCTATAAGTTAAATGAATGAATGAACTAAAGCAGTGGTCCATGGACCACTGCCAGTCCCTGAGCCATTAAAAAAAATTTTTTTTAAATTGGCAATTTCCCTCGTATCTAAGTAAATTATCCCCTTCCTTACCACAGACAACATTCCATGATTCAAAGTATAATCAGTCAATTACGACCACAGACAAACACCAGCAGTCCATAATCCATCTCCAAAGAGTGCTCATGACAGCTTCCAAAACATCATTTGGTTCAGTGGTGGGCCATGTCTAGAATTTGCATGTGTCACGTATGTGATGAACGGGTACAATATAGTCTCCAAAGTGTCTTCAGCTAGTTTGCCTCTGGCAAGGTGAAGCCTGAGTGTCAATTTCTCTAACAACACGAGAGTCTCAGCAAGGACAAAGGATAAACCTTGTAAGTTCTTCCATGCCCTTGCTCTCTCTATCCTTGCTGCGTACAGCAAGGTAGAGATATCTTTACACAGGACATTTTCATTTGATTTATTGTAAATTGACAAAAGCAATAAAGAACTTTGTAAGCATGTAATTTGACGAGTTATGTTGTTAATCCAACCAAGAACCTCCAGCCAATATGGAACTATTTTACGAAACAGACCCATGTGTGTTCCAATGTGCCAACATTATTACAGCACCCAACAATTCTTTGGCAAATCATTATTGATTACTTGTATAATCTTAAGGGGCACAAATCCCAGTGATGTATCACTTTAATAGTAACTTCCTTTACTGTTGCAGACTACTGTTATGGGAGAGATCTCTACATTCTATCCCATTTATCTTCTTTGATCCATACTCTAAGCTTGATCCATACTTCTCAGGCACTTAGATCGTTTAGTAGGCTCATGTTTAATCTCAGTGATTGCTTTGTAAATCTCAGAGGTCGGTCCCTTAATTCTGTTGGACAGTCTACTGTGCTCAGCGTGGCACACAGAGGCATATGATGGGCGGGTTTCCTGGAGAGGTCAGTCCAGAGGGACACCATCTTGGGATATATTTGGTTCAAGGCAAGTTTCTCTCTTTCTCCCATCACAGAAGCTGAGGAATCAAATAGACCAAGAAATCAGGGTCCACATGGACATTGAGAATTTCCTTAAGCAGCAGCAGTCGGTGAGTGATGATCCATTTGCTGGTTCTGCTTTAGCCTCTTACTAGAGAAGCCATGGCCGGCCTCTCTGGTACTAGCTCTACCTCCTTATTTTCCAAAGGTAACTCATGGTTTTATTCTTTTTCTCCTTCGAAACTACGTGATATTAATATTAACCCATGTATTTAAAACTCTGTGAAATTGACATCTTTTCATCTTAACTATGTTTGTAAACAGGTTCTATAGGGTGGGCTGTAACTGGGCAGCCCAAGTTATCTACTCTAAAATGCTGGACCTAGAATTTGCTGTGGTGACCAACCTGGCACTGGGCCATCCCTGGGCAAGCCTGGATAGCGCCTATGTGTGTCAGCACGGTGGGCGCTTAATACAAATGGAATGCTCTTCCATACAAAAAACCAAAACAAGATCTCATGCAAAATAGAAAGCTGGAGCTCCCTGCCTAGAGAAGTCAGATTGGCACCCTCCCTGTCTTCCTTCTGGGACCAGTATTTATTGGTCTCTGCTAATGGCTGTGCTAGTGTGTGTATGTACATATGTGTGTGTGTTTTTAATTTTTTTTAGCTGTTTTAAACTTTTTTGTTATTTGATTGTGTTTTAAATTTTGTATTTTCCTGATTTTAACAGTGTCTTTTTATTGTACACTGCTTTGAGCTCCAAATTGGGGGGTGGGGAAGCAGGATAGAAATAAAGAAGAAGAAGATGATGATGATGATGATGATGATAGTTTTATTTCAGCACTTCATTCCAGGACAGGAGTGGGCAACACTCCTGGGAGGGAATGAGGGTGCAATACCTCCCCCTGCCACCACTGGGGGGGAGACAAATCTGGCTGGCATATTTATGGTAGGGCTGACAACAGGAAAACCTACACATTGTTTTCTTCTTCTTTCATCCACACCTTGGCCAAAACTTTGTTGTTATTATTAATTTACTTATTTCTAGCCCACCTTTCTCCCATCAATGAGACTCAAGGTGGCTAACAACATCATTATAAAAACAATATAGGCTAAGAACAGTACCAAGTTAAAATCACATTATAAATATGAAATTTAAAAAGAAATTAAACAATTTACAAGTTAAAAACATTACAGTAAAAAATAAAATATATTTTAAAAGACCCTTTAAAACTTTTTAAACCATGCCACACAGCCACCTTAGCCCAGCCCTTGTTGGTGTCCAATCAAGCGTTAAGTTCACCTGCAGATGCAGTTGGACATTTTTGCCTGATGCTCAACAACCACCTCCGGTTCAAGGTTGAGTAAGCAGAGTTACACATACTTGTGCTGCTGTGGATACACTTGTGGCTGCACATTGGGTTGGGTAGTAATGTGCACAACATGACCCTTCACCACAAAGACTGCATAGTATAATCAGTGTGCAGCTGCACACCCAGAGATTTACATTATTTGTTCCTGATGTAGGACCTTATTTACATGGATAATTGCCCATCTAGGAGCATGGTTCCATGTGTAAATGCAACACATAGGAAGTGCATTGTTTTACAGGAAAAGACACAGTGCTGAGTGTTTATGTTTGTGAATGTCCCAGAGCATAGAAGAGAAGCTGGAGTACTGGGTGGACAAGTACGAGAAGGACACGGAAGCCAAGCAGCAGGCACTCAACTCCTTGAAGACCTCCAGAGCAGCTGACCAGGCAGCGCTACAGGAACTGGCCAGGCAGGTAGGAAGGAGAGCAAGCACTGCTCAGAAAGGCAAACCATCTCTTGAAACAGGCAGTTCTCAAGGCAATTGCCTTGTTAATCTGCTTCAGGATATGGAGGGGGGAGGGATCGAGGAGCACCTTTGAGATGAATGGATCTATTTCAGGATGAGCTTTTGTGGACTGCAGTCCACTTTGTTAGATGCATGGAGTGAAGCCTCTGCAGGCAGATATTGTGTACGTGTGTGTATGTATGTACACACACATTCACAGTTGTACATACGCAAAACACGTTGCTATGATTGACTGGAATTCAAGATCACAATTATGAATGTGTAACCTACAGTTATGCATCCATAACAAACTTGTCCCATCAATAGCACTACCTTTCTGTTGTGGTGGGACTGCGTGCTCCTGTGAGGCAAGAGGCTATGCTGATGACAGCAGTAGTGCTGCTTGTAGGGTGTCCGACATCAGACAGGCTCTTACTGAGGAGCCAGACTACATGTGCCAAACAGCTACTGGGCAGCAACAGTAGTGGGGAATGACAGTGGTGGAGGATCTCTCAGAGGCAACAGCAGTGGCACCGTAGCCAAGGCTTAGAATCATAGAATCATAGAATTGCAGAGTTGGAAGAGACCACGAGGGCCATCCAGTCCAACCCCCTGCCACGCAGGAAATCACAATCAAAGCATCCCCGACAGATGCCATCCAGCCTCTGTTTAAAGACCTCCAAGGAAGGAGACCCCACCACGCTCCAAGGGAGTGCGTTCCACTGCCAAACAGCTCTTACTGTCAGAAAGTTCCTCCTAATGTTGAGGTGGAATCTCTGTTCCTGGAGCTTGCACCCATTGCTCCGTGTTCCAGTCTCTGGAGCAGCAGAAAACAAGCCTGCTCCATCCTCAGCGTGACATCCCTTCAAATACTTAAACAGGGCTATCATATCGCCTCTTAACCGTCTTTTTTCCAGGCTAAACATACCCAGCTCCCTAAGTCTCTCCTCATAAGGCATCGTTTCCAGACCTTTCACCATTTTAGTTGCCCTTCTCTGGACACGCTCCAATTTGTCAATATCCTTTCTGAATTGTGGTGCCTAAAACTGGACACAGTATTCTAAGTGAGGTCTGACCAAGGCAGAATAGAGTGGCACTATTACTTCCCTTGATCTAGACACTATACTTCTATTGATACAGCCCCAAATCGCATTGGCCTTTTTAGCTGCCGCATCACACTGTTGGCTCATGTTCAACTTGTGGTCTACTAGGACTCCTAGATCCCTTTCGCACGTAGTCTCATTCAGCCAGGTCTCTCCCATCCTATATTTATGCATTTCATTTTTCCGCCCTAAATGCAGTACTTTACATTTCTCCGTATTGAATTTCATTTTGTTAGCTTTGGCCCAGCTCTCCAGTCTATCCAGGTCATTCTGAATTTTGATCCTGTCCTCTAGGGTATTAGCTACTCCTCCCAATTTGGTGTCATCTGCAAATTTGATAAGTATGCCCCTAATTCCCTCATCTAAGTCATTGATAAAGATGTTGAATAGCACTGGGCCCAGGACAGAACCCTGTGGCGCCCCACTGGTCACATCTTTCCAAGACGAAGAGGAGCCACTGCTGAGCACCCTTTGGGTTCGGCCGGTCAACCAATTACAAATCCACTGAACAGTTAACTTGTCTAGCCCACATTTTACAAGCTTGTTTGCAAGAATGTCATGGGGAACCTTGTCAAAGGCCTTACTGAAATCAAGGTATGCGATGTCCACAGCATTCCCTTCTTCTACCAAGCTGGTAACTTTATCAAAAAAAGAGATCAGATTAGTCTGGCATGACTTGTTTCTCTGAAACCCATGCTGACTTTTTGTGATTATGGCATTGCCTTCTAAATGAGTACCCAGCTTGTGGGGGGCAATTAGCTAACACACATTGGAAACTGCTTAATGCAGTGTAGATGTGTAAATAGCTATTGCTTAAAAACAATTTGTAAGCCGCTCTGATAGCCTTGAGGCTGAAGAGCGGGATATAAATAAATAAATAAATAAAATAAATAAATAAAATAAATGTTCACAGACTCTCTGTTTAATGATCTGCTCTAGAATCTTCCCTGGTATTGATGTCAGACTAACTGGACAATAATTGTTGGGATCCTCTTTTTTCCCCTTTTTGAAGATGGGAACTACGTTTGCCCTCCTCCAGTCTGCTGGGACTTCTCCTGTTCTCCAGGAGTTCTCAAATATTATTGCCAATGGCTCTGAGATTATATTTGCCAGCTCTTTTAATACTCTTGGATGTAGTTCATCTGGTCCTGGAGATTTAAATTCATTTAGATTAAGAAGGTATTCCTGTACTACCTCTTTACTTATTTTGAGCTGGATTTCCCCTATTGTGTCCTCTGTTCCATTCTCCTCAGGTTGATCCTCCTTTTCCTTTTCTGAAAACACTGAGGCAAAGAAGGTGTTGAGTAATTCTGCCTTTTCTCTGTCCCCTGTTAGCATTTTGCCATCTTCTCCACGTAGCGGCCCTATCATTTCCTTCTTCCTCCTTTTGCTGCGGACATACCCAAAAAAACCCTTTTTACTGTTCTTAACCTCCCTAGCAAGCCTGAGCTCATTCTGCGCTTTAGCTTTTCTGACTTTACTCCTACACGTGTTCGCTATCTGTTTGAATTCTTCTTTGGTGATTTCCCCCCTTTTCCATTTCCTATACATGTTCCGTTTAAAACTTAGCTCCATTGAAAGTTCTTTAGTCATCCATCCTGGTTTCTTGAGACACCTCCCATTTTTCTTCCTCAATGGTACTGTTTGAAATTGTGCCTTCAGTATCTCCCTTTTGAGAAAGTCAAAACCGTCTTGAGGTCCCTTCTCTTTTAGTATTCTTGACCATGGGATCATCCCCAGTATTTCCCTGAGTTTATTGAAATCAGCTCTCCTAAAGTCAAGAATGCGTGTCTGACTATGCCTGGCTTCTCCTTTCCATTGTATAACAAACTCCAGGAGAACATGATCACTCTCACCTAAGGATCCCACCACTTGCACCCCATTAACAAGGTCGTCTCTGTTGGTTAGGATCAGATCTAAAATAGCTGACCCCCTTGTTGCCTCTTCCACCTTTTGGACCATGAAATTGTCTTCCAGGCATGTAAGGAATTTGCTAGACCTTGTAGTTTTGGCTGAGTTAGATTGCCAGCAAATATCAGGATAGTTGAAGTCACCCATCACTACTACATCTCTCCTTTCTGCATGTATGTTCATCTGTTCTAGAAAGGCAACATCCAATTCCTCCGTCTGATTTGGGGGTCTGTAGTAGAGTCCCACAATAACATCCCTGTTGTTTCCCTCCCCTTTAATTTTTATCCAGATGCTCTCCACCTGGCTTCCAGTATTGATGTCATGGATCACTTCACTGGTGTAAATATCCCTGACATATAATGCTATTCCTCCTCCTTTCCTGTTTGGCCTGTTTCTCCTATAAAGGTTATACCCCTCTATTCCTACATTCCAATCATGAGACTCGTCCCACCAGGTTTCAGTAATGCCTATTATATCATATTTGTTTTGTAGTGCAAGGAGTTCAAGTTCATCTTGCTTATTTCCCATGCTCTGTGCATTAGTGTAGAGACATCTGAGACCATGTGTTCCCTTTACTTGCTTCCTGTGCAAGTTTTTTTGCCTCCCACTGTTGGGTCCTTGCGCTGTTTGCCTTGTTCCCTCTATGACAGTTTGACTATTTTCTCCAGCCCTTTTGCCTTCCAGAATACTGTCTCCCTCCCCCATTTGACTCAGCTTAAAGCCCTCCTGATCAAATTATCAGTACTGTTGCAAAGGGAGGCACGGTAAACCCCTTTTGAAGATCTTTTACCGTGGAAACTGTATGATGAAACAATCCAAAATTAAACAAGAGATAGTGCCAGAGATGATACTTCCAGGTCGGATGGCACTCAATGAGCTACTGGGATATAGCAGAGGACAACTATGAGTAGCTCTGTGGCTAATGATGCAACTGGACTCAAACTAAAGAAGCGTTCAGCCGTTGACATGCTCAGAGGCAAAAAAAAAGTCCAAAACTGTACAAAACATATTATAGGAACATGGAATGTGAAAAGCATAACTCAGGGGAAGCTAGATATAGTAAAACAAAAAATTGAATTGCAATATTTGGGGTGAATTGGAATACTTGGGATGAGCAAGCTAAAGTGGACAGGAATGGGACATTTTGAGTCAGATAATTACAGTGTTTTACTCAGGAAATGAAAATCTAAGAAGAAATGGGGTGGTATAGGGAGGAGAGATGTAGCAAAAGCAGTCAAAGGATATAATGCAAAGTCTGACTGAATCATAGCAATAAGACTTCAGGGAAAACCTATCAATATAATCCAAGTTTATGCTCCAACGACAGAGGCAGAAGAAGAAATGGAAAGATTCTATGCTGGAGTCCAGGAGAAAATTGAACACACACCAAAACAGGACTTCTTGTTAATCATAGGAGATTGGAATGCAAAAATAGGAGCAGAATCAAAGATTGTAGGAAAATTTGATCTAGGATGAAGAAATAAAGCAGGAGACCACCTGAGCGAATTTTGCGAGGCCAACAGTTTGTTCATCACAGATTCTTCAAGCAACCCAAGAAGTAACTGTATACGTGGACTTCACCTGATGGCCAATATAGAAATCAAATAGACTACAGAAGATGGAGAAGATCCATTCTTCTCTGAGAAAAGACCAGGAGCAGATTGTGGCACAGACCATGAACTACTGTCCCCGATGCTGTTTAACATTTATATGAAGCCGCTGGGTGAGATTATTCGCAGTTATGGGGCTGGGTGTTATCAGTACGCTGATGACACCCAGATCTATTTCTCCTTGCCCCGATCATCGGCCTCGAATTCACATGGCGTCTCTCCTCTTAATGATTGTCTTAAAGCAGTAATGGGCTGGATGAGGAAAAACAGATTGAGATTAAATCCAGATAAAACAGAGGTGCTCACGGTAGCGGCCCCCAAACCAGGAGTTGGGTTGCAACCTCCAGTCCTGGATGGGGTCACACTCTCCGTTAAGGACTGTGTTCGCAGTCTGGGGGTGCTCCTTGATTCATCGCTTCAGATGACGAGTCAAGTGAATGCGACAGTCAGGAGCGCCTGTTATCAGCTTCGGCTGATACGCCAGCTGCGCCATTTCCTGGAAGTAAGGGACCTCGAGACTGTGGTGCACGCGCTGGTAACCTCCCGTCTAGATTTCTGCAATGCGCTCTACATGGGGCTGCCCTCATGCTTGGTCCGGAAACTTCAGTTGGTACAAAATATGGCAGCCAGAGTGGTCTCAGGAACATCTCGGAGAGACCATATAACTCCAGTACTAAAATCTCTCCACTGGCTGCCAATCAGTTTCCGGGCCCAGTATAAGGTGTTGGTTATTACCTTTAAAGCCCTAAATGGCTTGGGTCCAACTTATCTCCGGAACCGCCTCCTCCCATACAATCCTCCCCATGCACTCCGGTCCTCTGGGAGGAATTTGCTTCAGCCACAAAAATCTAGGCTGTCTGCAACCTCCCAGAGGGCCTTTTCAGTAATCGCCCCCAAATTGTGGAATGACCTGCCGAATGAGATCCGTCAGATAACAAGCCTGAGTGGCTTTAAAAAAGCACTAAAGACGGATCTCTTTCGGCAGGCTTTTCCTAATTAGATCCCGGCCTCAGGGGATCCTGGCCTCTTCTAGCCTGCTGGCCATTTATTGTATTTTATTGTATTTATAGTTTTAAATGTGATTTTAGATTAGTTGTTTTTAATTTATATTTGTTTAATGTTTTTTTATGGGGGAGGGTGGGAGTGGGGGTGTTTAGGGATTTTATTTGTATTGTATTTTAAATTTTGTAAGCCGCCCCGATTGTTTTAACAGAGGGGCGGGGTATAAATAAATTTTATTATTATTATTATTACTAATACCAAAAATTAGAGTAAAGCTAAAGAAGAACACTAAACCAACTATCATGCCGAAATACAACCTGAAGAACATCCCCATAGAATTTAAAGATAATGTGAAAAATAGACTTGCACTATTATGCCTAACTGACTGGGAGCCAGAAGAATTCTGGACTGAAGCCAGGGACACTGTCAAGGAGGGATGCAAAAAGAGACAGTGTGGTGTAGTGGTTTGAGCATTGGACTACAAATCTGGAGACCAGGGTTTAAATCCTGGCTCAGCCATGGAAACCCACTGGGTGACCTTGGAAAAGTCACACTCTCTCAGCCTCTGAGGGAGGCAATGGCAAACCTCCTCTGAACCTATCTTGCCAACAAAACTCTGTGATAGGTTCACCTTAGGGTCACCATAAGTCAGAAATTACTTGAAGGCACTCAACAATGCCAAAAGACACTACCTGTAGCCAAAAAAGAAAGAGAAGCCTCAATGAATGGCAGATGAAATTCTTCAAGCAGTTAAGGACAGATGACAAGAGAAAGTAAAATGTGACAGAAATAGAGTCAGAACCATGAATGTAACTGTTCAATGATTTGTGTGCAGGGACAAGAACTACTGTAGATAAATTTCTCAATGTAGAGAAATAGAAGGTGACAACAAAAAATATACTCTGGTTTCTCTTCAGATCATATAAACAAAAAAGGAAGAACAGGAGACCACTTCCACAAAATCTGTGAAATCAAAGGGAAATTTAAACCACAAGTGAGGATGCTCTAAAACTAGCAGGGGAACACATTACATGACCAAGTAGAAAGAAAAATATGATGGAAATAATACACGGAAGAACTATATAAAAGAGATAAAAGCATGATAGATTCATTTGAGGAAGAACTATATGAAGATGAAAGTGGAAAGGCAGGTTTACAGTTGAATGTTAAGAAAATAAAAATAATGCCACAGAGGATTTACATAATGTTGAACTAGATGATGAAGAAATTGAAACAGTTAAAAGTTCTTCCATACTTTGGCTCAGTCATTAATCAGAATGGAGTTTGCAGTCCAGAAATCAGAAGCAGGCTAGGACTTGGAAGGGCAGCTATGAAGGAACTAGACAAGATTCTGAACTGTCAAAATATATCACTGAATACTAAAGTTAGGATTGTCCATGCCATTATATTTCCCATTTCTCTGTATCGTTGTGAAAGCTGGACAGTGAAGAAAGCTGATAGGAAGAAAATAACCTCATTTGAGATTGATGCTGGAGAACAGTTCTACAGATACTGTGGAATGCTAAAAAATGCATAGGTCCTAGAGCAAATCAAGTCTGAACTCTCTCTAGAAGCCAAGATTAAGACTGTGGTACGTTGGACATATCATGATAAGACATGTCTTGCTAGAAAAGGCAACAATGCTTGGTAAAGTGGAGGGCAGCAGGAAAAGAGAAAGACTGCATTTTAGATGGAAAGACTGAACCAAAGAAGCCACGGCTGCCCTGAGTCTGCAAGGCCTGAGCAGGGTGGCTGTTGAGAATAGGGAGACTTGGAGGTGTTTCATTCATGGGGTTGCCACAAGTCAAGGTTGACTTAACAGCAGTTAACAACAACAGCAACTGCCAATTTGTATTCATGATTGTATATGTAAGGTTGTAAAAGTCTCCCAATTTTGCCTTTCTGGGGATCAGCCACCTTGAGCAACGAGGGTCTGTTCTGTCAGTCGGGATGCAGCAGACTGATAATTCCAGCCTGCCTCCTCCCAGCAATCTCCAGTGCAACAATCAGAAGCAGGATTCCTGTCACAATTACTCCTTGCACTGGAGATTGCTGGCGGGAAGAGGGTGGAAACGTCAGTCTGCTGTGTCCTGATTGACAAGAAAATAGACCTCCATTAGTCATTGCGGCAGCATTGGATGGGTCAGCCCAGCAAATGCAGCATTGGATGGGTCAGCCCAGCAAATGCTACTTAGTTTTATCTATTCTCTATAGCCATCATTAAGACAATGGCCGAGATTCTAGATCAGCTACTTAATATATTTAACTAAACAGCTGATCTAGAATTTTGGCTGTTGTTTTACTGATGGCTGTAAAGAGTAGCTAAAAGGACAAATGTGGGAAACAGACTTACATTCAATTCCGCATGCCAACATATTTTGCATTTCTATTACATTTCAACCCCACTCCCTGCTGTTGGTATATGTCTGTCTACAGGGGCTTAATTTCACATATCTGATGAAGGGCATGTTGGATCCAACCATTAGTTGGATTAGCTGACCACCAATTATGTTCCAGTTCACAGGAATACAGTTTAAAAATACATAAACATCTACATAGCTCAGTTTTCTAATGCAAAATTAATATGCTGCAATGCATCCAACCAGAAAGGATTTACCACTGGGTACATCCACATCAAATGTGATTTTAAAGCTTTCCAGTAAACCCAAAATATCATTTTATTTTACGTTGCTTGATGAGATGCAATTTTAAATCCAGACAAGAAACTAGATCTTGAAGCTAGGGTTATTTTGTATTGATCAACCTTATAAGATCTTGCAACTCTTTATTCCATTTGATTCTGACTTTAAGACATCAAATGTCATGTTTTCAAAGGAACGTCTATAAACCTGCAGTATCAGAGGATAGATTTTGGGTTCTGTGTCTGAGGAGACCCTTAAAGCAAGTTCTAGATAAATATGCCTTTGCCTTTTGGCAGTGCCTGGCATGTGAGCAAGCCATCATTGAAGACCGAAAAGAGAAGGAGAATGCCCGGAAGAAGGTAGAACAGGATGCTCTGGAGATGAAGAGTATCCTGAAGGTAATCCTGAATGAACTGATGTGCCTTTTGGACCTTTGCTGGCCTGAGAATGGGAGAGAGAAGAGAACTTATCTCTGCTCTCCAGCCTTCTCTGTCCCTGCTCCAAGAGCACATGTGGGGCCTTGTATCTGCTTGTTTTGTTGTACTGTAAGGACAAGGAATCTTTTTTCTCTCTTCAGAACTGTATGCCAGGGTGTGTGGGTGCTTTTCTCTTTCTCTCCCCAGCAAGGGGGCTGCCAGGGGGAAGGGGAGACAGCTCTTGTGAGAGATCTGAACTGTTCTCCTTTCAGAGCATTTGAAATCAAGAGCGATAAGAAAAGCAGCATGCTTCCTTAGACCTGCAGGTTGCATACTCCTGCTCTACAGCCATCACCTAAGGGGTCTGGAAGGGCCTGTTCCCCTTTTGTGTTGCTTAATGGCAGTGGCCCTAGTGGCAGCATGATGCAGGAAGCAGCCTTTTCTCCCCCCTCTGACCCATGCATTTTTAGCCACCAGTTTTGGTAAGGGGTTGTTTGAGGCTTCTGTACAACTCTACCATCAACACAAAGCCTCCTCTTTATCTGAGCATCTTCTGCTAAACAAGATGTGGGGTTACTCTTGAACCATACTTGTGTGGCAGAAGAGGCAACCACAGCTTAATGTCACAGAGGACTCTCCTACCCAGCAGGCTCCTGGCCCTTTCAGTCCCATGGATTGCAAGATTGGCCAGAAAGAAGAGAGGAAGAAGGAATCCACACAAGCAAGGCCTGAAACTCTGCTGAGGCCATTGCCATCTCTATAGCATCTTCGAGACAGCTGTTGGCTGGAGTCCCTTTTGAATTTCTATTTAGTCTTTTGGTTTTTACATAATGGATTACAGCATATATATCAGAGCTGTGCGAAGTACAGCCACCAGGGCCACACCCTCAGGTTCCTCAGGTGTAAAGAAACATTTTTTTTTTTGCAAACAATTTCTTTTCAATCTCCCACAATTCCATTTTTTTTTTTTTTGCTTCAGAATGCCCCTAAATGTACTATGGGGGTGCAAAGGACATTTCACCATGTTTGGAGGCCTATTGCCCCCCTGGGGGTAAAAAAGATTTTTTTAAAAAAATCCCCCCAAATGCCCCAAAATGATTTGTAGGGGACATGGGACACATTTCCACCACATTTTGTGCCCTGTCAGGCCAATTTAGGCCCAGTATGGGCCTTTTTTTGAAATAGGAAGTGAACAGGAAATGATTTCTGCTCACTTCTTATTGTTTCAAAAAGGCCCTTCCTGGGCCTAAAATAGCCCAAGAAGCTCCCAAAACAGAGGGAAAACACACCCTACCCCTCTAGAGGGAATTTGGGGGGGGGGACATTCTTTTTTATTTTTTTGTGAGAGCAATTGCAGCCCTCCAAGTTCTTCTGGGGGTGGGGCTAATGAATCCCTTAGCCTCCCACAGTTGCCCACCTCATATATATTAAACAATTTTTAAAAGTGGAAAGAAGGCAAGATCTGCTGTGCACTGGAGTGACCTTGCTGGACTGGAGACGGGAGAAAGGGCAGTGGGAGAGAAAAGCTCTCTATACAGCCCTGTATTGGGGGCTTGTGAAGACTGAGACTAAGCCTGGACTCATACATTTACTGTCCTGGGTGCAACAGGTTGTCTTTCCAGTCTGGATTGCAGAGATTTCCACAACAGATGCCAGTATTTTCCCAGTCAGATGCTCCCTTGGAGCATGTCCAAGTCCAGCCTTTTTGAGGCTTGAGCTGGCAGCAATGAGATCAATGTGGGTATGAGATACTGTGGCCGACTTCGAACAGACAGGCAGCAGATGGGACACTGGGAAGCAAGCCAGGCTGCTTCATTAGAGAGTGGAGGAAATCCATAAATGCTGGACCTTGACAGAGCAGCCCTTCCTGGGAACCCATGATTAGCCAAATGTGCTGAATGGTTGGAAAGGAAAACAGGCGCCAAAGGCTTCTCTCATACCTCCTCTCCTTTTCCTCCTTTCAGCTGCAGGCCTGGTGGAGAGGCATGATGGTCCGTAAATTCCTGGGTCCTTATAAGAGCCTTAAGAAAGCCTTGGAAGAAGAGCCACCAACCAAAGATAAAGGAAAGAAGGGCAAAGGAAAGCCTGGAGCAAAAAAGAAAAAATGAGGGGGACAAAGTACAGCACCACCATCACCACCACCAGATTCACACGGCGCTTTTGGGCAACAGGATGGTTTGCTGGGCGGGGGGGGGGGGCTGTATATGTTTACCAAGGGAATAAAAAATAAAATGCTTAGCACTTAACTCTGCCAAATTGAGTTGGGCTGATCTTAAAACAATATGTTACAATTCTTTTATTCTAAACAATAAGGTACAGGATGCCCCCCGAATTTGTGGGCGATACGTTCCTGGACTTACCGTGTATAAGTGAAACCATGGATAATAACAAACCCTATTAAAATAAAGGGCTTCCTGTACAAACATACCATAGAGTTGTATTGGAGGACATAAAAGATGCCTAGAGAGCGGGAAGTGCAACTCCATGGTATGTATCCCTATTTTGTGTTCTGTGGATATGGGGCTGGGGTGGGTGGGATCTGTATGCTTCTGAGCAGGTCATATAAGCACAGTTACTTTGGAGTATGGTGCAATTTTGTGCTGTGTTTTAATAATTTTTTATCAGATTTAACAAACAAGGAAAAAACCATGAACAGAAACATCCGACTCAAAGGTTTGTGGTATGTTCAGGGAAGCTGCAGACAGTAATGTGTATTTCTGGTATCTGAAACCTAGCAGCCCGCTCCATAGATTTGCATGAACTTGTGAAAACCATTCTCCCATATAATACATTAACAGCAATAAAGTAAAAGACTGGGCCGTGTTAAATGATTTGCTAAAAATCAACTTTGGAATCCCTCAAGCCCTTAGCTACATGATCTGAAGAATACCACTGGTGATAAGGGGTCGTGCATATAAGGACCTTAGCAAACTATCAAACCTACATTGTGCATTCATATGAAAATTCTCTGAACAGATAGACACAGGATAAGATTGTAACTTGTGCTATAACTTCATAGCTCTTGAGAGCAACAACATAGCTTTGCAGATATGACATCAAACTTGTAGAGAGCTGAGCCAGGTATCCTCTTCCTCCATCTGCTGGGGTACAACCAACCAAGGACACTTGAGAGACTCGACAAATCTGCTACAGAATAAATGCTTCTGTTCACAGAGGTAGGTTTTAAAGCTTTAGCCTTTATTTCAGATCACCCAGGTTTGGAGTTTATAATATCATGTGCACTAGAAATTGACCGGCAGGATACAGGCAATTTAAAATAAAGTACATGATATTATGTTTATACTTGATAGTCTTTGAAAAACTATGGAATGTATTTACACACATACAAATACAGGAAGGAACATCTTAAAAATCCTTTAACTATGCTACTAATTACACGTTTACAGTCTGCAGAAACAACAAGAGTGAAGTCTTGATCTTCTGGAATTTCTGCCAGGTGCCAGCCTAAAGTGGGGAAATGAGCATGTAAATTGGAGTGCACTGAAAATGGAATTTCAGAATCTCTGCAAGATGTGCATAATTAAACGCACACAGATTAACCAGGAAAAACCTAAAACTTCTATAATAGCACCAGTTGTTATTGAACAGCCATGGCAATGTTTCTTAAAATGTTTTGCAGTGCAGGCCTGTCAGGAATAGCTCCTGTCCAAGTCCACCTAAGCAAGAGATCAGTTTTGCAAAAGCATGTCTTAAAAGACGTTTACTAAACTTCAGAAGAGGTTTGTGCTGATGCTGTGCCCCTGAGACAATGCTCATTCGATTAAGCAGCATCAAAAAAGGAGTCGGAAGCTCTCCATCCATTAAGAGGGGGAAGCACAACACACCTCCTATCAAATGTGCAGACACTTTAGGACAGACATAAGTTACAGTATCTGATTCAGCTCAAAGAACTTCAATAATCTCAGAGACTTTTAGGAAAGCAACATGTGTCTGGCTTCTATACTGCTACCCAATCTACCTTCAAGGTAGAATTCAGAGGTGCAAGATGGCCTGAATCATCCTAGCCAAGCTAAGTGCCTGACTCCACCAATACTCATTGGGCAGATATAACTTGCCCACGAAGTGTTTATTGCAGGCACAAACCCAAACATGTAAGATGAAATGGTTCTGCATACAACAGAAGGAAGTGTGTTATCTTTTCATTGCTCCCTACTCAACTGACTTGGAGAGATTACACAGACTCAAGGGCAGAAACCTGTATTTTGTTACTCCAATGGAAGAAATGGGGACTCAATTATTGCTGGAACCTTGGATGAATTGTATTCTTGAAAAATGGAGCTACGTGTGTCAAGTTGTGGAATGAAAAAATACCTGGTTCAATATCACTGATTCTCACAATATTCACAGCTGCTTGATATTCTGGGGGGACGGGTAATGAACTAGAAGAATTTTTTAAAAAAATAAGCCAGCATTCTCCAACCTGATGTTGTTCAGATGTGCTGAATGGCAGCTTCCATCACTCCCAGGTTTAGGAAGGCTGGCACACTTAACTGCAAGCACTGAGTGCAGAATGGGAACCCACTCCACTTGTATCATCCAGAAGAAAAGGACACTCATCTATTGTTGTTTCAATACAGAAAATAGAATTTTATAAAGTTTCTTTAAAAACTTACTTTCACTGAATACAAGGGAAATTGCACATAAATATAACAAAACACAAAAATTTCCAAGCCATTTAAAACTTGCAATGGAAAACTCAAGTGTGGGTTTGTTTGTTTTTTGGTATAATACACCTTTCAAAAGATCTAATTTCTCTCCTGTTCTTAACATCCATCTGAGGTGGAGCTTCTGCCATCATGAAACCAGAAAACAAATAAGTCAAATCAACACAGTTAACACAAAACCTAGCACTAAAAAAAAGTAAGAGAAAAATAAAACATGTCCTACACTTTTCAGCATGTTGGTACTAGCTTGCATAGGAGACATTAGTGGTTTGTGCTTTTTATTTTCTGGCAGCTAAATCTGCCCACGCACCAGCAGAGCCACTGCAGCACTGTGTACAGAGAGTCAGTTGTCTTTGGTACGATGTTGATTCCTTCTGGGTCTTCTTGCACAGCATGCTGGGAGTTTCTGGTCCTTAAGAGGTTGTGGGCCTTGACCAGCTACACTGGTAAGAATTAAGGTGTATGTTTCCTTCCCTACCTGGCAAGCCCTGGACTGAACTTTTGCAGCATTTAACACATCACAGTGTTTTGGGGTGGTTCCCCCCCCCCTTCAGCTTAAGCCAATCTTCACATCTAGGCTACATAGAGTGCTCTTTCCCAAGCCAATGTAACATGCAGCCAAGCCACTTAAGCCAAAGGATCAATGGCTTTACAGTATATTAATGTGCCATTTTGGTGACTGAGCTGAAGCTCCAAAACTATTTCATGCAATGAAAGAAGTGCATGAGTGTAAGAGCAAAATACTAACCCTTCATGAAATGTCCATCTAGTCACGAGAAAACCTGGCTTGTATAAACCACACCACAGGATATATGTACATTAAATGGGTTGCTGAGAACTGGAAATGCAGAAAGAAGGTATACCCATGGTGCAAATCAGGCCCTCCAAATATGGAAATAAATACACTACAGAAAGAGAACTGAGAGGAACGCCATTACACTCCTTCAACAACATGTGGAAGAACCATATTTCACTGTCCTAGTTAAAGGTAATTAAGGCTGCAATACTCTTATACTGCATCATTTAAAGGGAGCAGGATGAAGGTCTTCAGTACTTCTACTGCATCCGATTTCATCCTTCAAGAGTTACTTCTCTGCAAAACTGTACCCACAAGACACCGAACACCATGTATGCAATGGGACAGATAGTCCTGGTGCATTTCAAATACTTATGAGGCCCACAAAAAAAGAAAACAGTTATTTCAACTGTGTGCTACTGGATTTCAACCATGTGCTACTGTTTTGCTTACAAAATTCTTCATATGTTTTAAAACAGCAGTGGTATCCAAAGTATCACAAACATCAGGACTAAGAGGTCTCCTGACACAGGAACCTAGGAAAACATGATTCAACTGAAAGGGTATCAAAATAGAAATTAAGCAAGTGTGGGTGTGGAGGGGGAGGGCACATAAAAGTCATTGGCTCTCTTTCTAGATTCCTCAATCAGCTGCCTATAAAGTTCAATTAAACTGTTCTCTCACTTCCTTATCCTTCCATCTCATCACAAACCCTCCTCAGCATCTTCAGGCTTGTTATAAAGGCATCACATACTGAACCAATCTTCTTTTCTCCATTTGTAAAGTGTTTTGAAGTCCCCAAGAAGCAATACTTAGAGCAGTGCCTTAACTCGAGCACTTTCAGGCCCAGCAGAAGATTTTGCTTCTGCAGGTGGGCCCCAGCACCCCTTGTAATTAGGTGGAAGCATGCTAATCCCTTGCCACCCTAGAAAATAGTGCTTCCCCAAAGTGAATATATTGGCCTACTGGCTCAGTCAGCATTCTGACTGCCCAAGGTGCCACGATCCTTCCTAGTCATGGCATCAACAAGGGCTTCACACAACTGCCAGTGCCCATAATTGGCTCCATCTCAAAAGTCCTGCTAGAAATTAGGAACAAGTGGGACTGTGCCTGAAGTATATCACAGCTGGGGAAATGAGACATGATCCTTGAAACTGCAAATGCTGTGAAGTTCCTCCCGGAGCAATAATGTCCTGGAGGGAAACTCCAAAAATGGTTCATTTGCCACAGCAGCAAGGAGTTAGAAGTGAGGCTCAAGAAACTGGCCAAATTTAACATTAGATCCCACTCCAACTCATTCTAGTGCTTGCTAGTAGACCCCTGAAACTTCTGACATCATTTTCAGCCTCATCTGCATACTTTGGAAAGTTATCGATTTTTAAAAGCACAAAAGGGAGGCCATAATCAGGGGGCAGGAAGAGACAAGTACAGAAATGGAAAAGCTGCCCTAAAAAAGCTGCACAGAGGAAAAATCCCCTTAGAAGTTATTCTTTCAAATCCACTGAAAAACATCTATTTTTCTGCAATGTTAAGCAGCCCCTATTGGCTAAACGATCCATTTCCTTGTCTAGTCAGCAACTATTTTTGAAATGCTCAGGTCAAGGGGGGGGGGTCTGTTAACTTCTGTTGTAAAAGGCATTTGCAGGTTGATTCAACAATGCAAGCCAAATTCATAACAGGAATCTCTCTCTCTCTCAGAACCTGACATAAATTTAATGTGCAGCCATGTCATGTTTCTTGTTCTGCCTCAGAGTGCTAGGGATTCCTGTTTAAGATCTGGTGGAGTGACACTAAAAAGAGAAAGCCAACTAACTATTAGATGCAGTGCTTTAAAAGGACTGATGGAGGAGTGCAGAGGAGTCTCTGTAGGTCCAATATAAGGGGTTGGGAAAAGGTGGCCTGTAGGCCGCATGCCCCCTCCATTTTTTTTTTTGAATGAGTGTTTTGATTTTAACAAAAAAATGCCCCCCTGCAGAAAAGCAATTTTGCCATGTTCCCCCCTCCCTATTGGCTGTTATAGGCTCAGGAAAGACCTCCTGTTAAGGCAGGAAATCATTTCCAGTTTACTTCCTGCTTTTAAAAAAAGTCTCCCTCGTGGGCCTGAAACAACCTCTCTGACCATCCCTCCCTTAAAAGGGCAAGATTGCACTCTAAAGAATGTGGGGGGTTTTCCAAGTAAAATTACAGTACATTAAATTTGGTAGGTTGGGGGATGCAGTAGAGGGGATGCAGCCCTCTGAGGTCCACAGAGAGGGGTGTGCAACCCCAGGGTAGCTGCCTACCCTGCACTAGATAAAACCTCTTGCATGCAGACCATGTTGAACCAAAGGAAAACACTAGAAAAACGTGTCTCCCATCTGCACTAACCACCCTAGGGATTTGAGTCTTCCAACGGTCATGCACCTTCCTTTATCCCATACTGCCCCAATTATGCTATGGTCATATTTAAAAATAAAATAAAACAGTTGACAAAATTCTGTCCTAGTTCCCTCCCACCCACTCACACACCCCAGGAAAACTCACTTTACAGAGATTTTTTTTCTTTTAAAAAATGTTCAATGGAAACTTTTGTGGCCTCCAAAAAAGTGGAGAAATGAAGCAAAATTATTCCCATTAGGAATCCCAGATACAGATTTCCTTCTTCCAACACAACACTGCCTGTGTCTGGACACGCTGCGCCAGCAATCTCACATCCAGGAGTTCTTCGGCTTGGCCAAGGAAAAAAATAACAAGGTCTCAGGGATCTTTTTACACAGCAGCCAAGTGCTGCTGCTGCTGTTGGTGGTGATGATGGTGTTGTTTAGGAGGAGCCCGTTCCAGAAGTGCCTGTACAGTCTCTGCCACCCGTGTCAACCCTCTCTCTTCTAAAATATGCAGAGGCAAACATAATCGCTCCTAGATGGGAAAACAGAAATAAAAAAGAAGACATAAAGAAAAACAAAAATGCATGGAAACTAAAAACAGGAGAAAAAGAAGAAACCCAAATTAAATGAACACTGTGCGTGTTGAAAATGGAATGTCATGAAGGGAAGGAGGCAAAAGCTCAGTGATGGAACATATAGCATGCATGCAGGTTCAGTTCATTAACACCCCTCCTTAAAGGGATCTTGGGTAGAGGTGAAGGGCAAGGCCCTTCTCTGCTGAGATAAGGGGGGAGCTTCTGCTAGTCTGAGAAGATCAGTCTTGGGCTCAACAGACTAATGCTCCAGTAAGCCTGCATATTCAAACCTCTGGGGCTGGTTTTTGTTTGTTTGTTTTTTGTGGGTGTTTTAAGCATGGGGCAGCCAAGAATATGCCAACCCGCAAAACAAACAGATGGTAAACCTGAGGCCAATCAGTTCCAGAAAGGAATGATATTATTCATCTGGGCAACTGAATTTAACAAACCCACAGTTTGTGTCTTGTTTCTTTGGGACTTATAAGCCTGAGAGATTGTCTTAGTACTGATTTTTTTTTTCTAAGCTGCTCTGGGGGCCTCTTTTGGTTGAAATGCAGGGTGAAGATTCTTTAAATAAATGCATGTGTCACCTAGAATGGAACTTGGTCACTTACACTGAAAGTTACTTTTGGGTTGATGTGACGGGGCCATTTACAAAGGGTTAACCCCTCCCCCATCCAGGAAAGACAGGGATCACATAACAAGATCTTGGGACCATGTCAGGTGACACAGGGCTTCTCTTTTAGAGTTCCACATATGGCTAGATTTGAAACAGGTGACAGATTGAGGAGCCCAAAGAAAGAAGAGAAACGCAGATGAAAATGGAGTGGGGTGCCAGCGTTTGAGAGAGATGATGGTTAGCTTAGGTTCCACCAAAGAACTGTGTGGTTCGAGATGGCAGAGCACGGTGTAACTGCCATGTCTCCTATAACAACAACCCAGAAGGAGCCTTCAGAAGGAACCTTCATCTTCTGATCTCGGGAAGAGGCATCCACAGTGGGGATGTACATAAGCTAAACAGCCCATTGTTGGGGCAACTTAAATGTTGAGTCCTAAAGCAAAGGAATCCTTGCTGTAGTACCCTCCTACTGAGAGAGGTCTCTGTAGATCTGAATGTATCGATTTTGTAATGGTTAATGTACAAGTTAAGATTAAATCACATAGCTTCTTTCTCAGATTTCTGCCACTGGAAACTTGTAAAAAGGGGCACTGAGATAGTTGCAACCCTTGTGGAGCAAACCAAGACACTGGACAATTTAACAATATCTTGGGTCTCATGAGGGGTGAAGATATGAGCAGAGAGCTGCTCACTATGAATCAAAATGAGCCTGGATGCTTCAGATCTTCCATGCACTTAATGAAAGGTACACTGAACACCAAGTTAGAGTCATACTCTCTCAGAGAGGTTGGAAAAGAAGGAACCAAGGATAAATTCTCATAATATGTGAAAAGGCAAGTTTATTTTTTGAATGATGGAAAAATCTTGATGCTGTCCTCTGAAGAATGATTAGGTTATCTCTGACTAAGAGTACTGAGATTTTATAGATCCTCTTTGCTGAGGAGATGGCCACAATGAAAAGGACATTAAAGGATGGTGCCAATGACTGGAGTGGGCCAACAGGATTGTTAAGCCTGTAAACACTGTGCAAACTCTATCACAGTCATGACAATTATGTACCACTGGGTAAATGCTTTCCAGGATGCCTCATGGATAGAGTTCTTTTTGAAAGATAACCAGGTTTTGTTAACTATACCAGGATACCCTAAAATTAGATTAGGTGGAGCTAGCCTGGCTCTGGGCAAACAATAGCTTCTTCAGAAAGCACATGTGGTATGTCTAGCAGAATTCATAGGTTCCACAAAACCATCTGGAGGATTCAAGGAATGCATACAATAGGTGTCATGGCCAGTAGAAGGCCAAAGAATCACTCAAACCCTCTCCAACCTGAGAGCACTGACTACTGAAAGATGTGGGTGGGAAAACATGGAGCCACTCCCATGACCATAAGGTGTGAAAGTGTCTAGGGCATCTGCTCTGCAGGTTTGTAACCTGTAGAAGAGCCAGTGTGGTAGAGTGGTTTGAGTGTTGGACTATGACTCTGGAGACCAGGGTTTGAATCCCCACTCAGCAATGGAAACCCAATGGAGGACCCTGGGCAAGTCACTCTCTCTCAGCCTCAGAGGAAGCCAAATGCAAACGTCTTCTGATCAAATCTTGCCAAGAAAACCATGATAAATTGCCTTAGGGTCTCCTAAAGTCGGAAATGACCTGATGCTGCATAACAACAACAATCCAGTCTAGAGTCAAGTCTGAGTTTTGAAGGAGCTATCCAAAGTGCTGAGCCCTATCCTTGAAATAGGTCCAGTAACTTGGATAGGTTCTTTAAAGTTCGTATTTAAACCCAGAGCAGACTCACTGGAAATGACTTGAAGGCACATGACAACAAGAAAGAAGAATCTGGGCAGTTGGCTGTTGATCAGAGGTGAACTGCTCCACTTGGGAATGGTCTCCAGCATTGCCAGAGACCTAGAAAGGCAGAGAGGTGCAGGGCCCAATCACCTGAGCCTACCTGTTGTCAGCTGAGGCAGTCTATAGTCAATGTGAAAAGTTGCCTGACTGTGCTGAGCTGAGATGGATGAAATGCTCTGTTTGGCTCCATTAGCATGGAAGGCATCAGAGCTGCTATGGCAACTGGAGCTCACATACCAGAAACCACTGGAGGTCTCCTTCTGAGTCACCTTCTTAGTTTGCTTTGGCATCTCTAGTGCAGCTTAGGATGGAGCTCTTCCACAAGAGCTGGAGGCAGTCTGGACTCTGCATCACTCTAACATGACTGTGTGCCTGTGTTTTCTTCTTTATACACTTGAAACGGAAGCTTGCCCTCCAACCATCAATGCCATGAGATAATACCAGGAGGAGATGGGGGCCGGAGAGAAGATTCAGAGGGCAAAGCCAAAAGTAGATTTATCACTTAACTTGAGAAAAGGGAGAGAACATTTCTAAGAAAATCTGAAAGTGCAAGGGAGAGGGGGGAAATGTGCTCTGCTACCAGGATGTGAAAGCTGACAGGACAGAGAAAGTGTTAAGAAGAGGTAGCTCTGTCCTAGACAAAAGGCAAGGGTAATCTGGAAGGGAGAAACTTCTGATCACTAATTCTAATCAAAGGTCTTGTGATCTCTGCCTTTCCTGGGTGCTGGGAAACCATAACCCATGGTGGATGCCTTTCCATACTAACTTGGGAATCCTACTTTTCATTTTGGGGCCTTTCTGCTTGCAGAGAGAGGTGAAAATGAAAGGTGCCAAAATGTGAAAGGTTTCAAGAAGAAGTGAAAACTAAAAATACTTTTCAATACTCATTATTTCTACATCAGTATCACAAACCATACCCCACTTCCTCACATCTGGTTATTTTTAATAGCTGAAGGTAACCCTTTGGCCATTATTCTCAGGAGAAATACAATGTGTAGTTTGGTCTTTCATGCTCATGAAAGAGACATGCAAATGAGGCGTGTTGCATGCAGATCAGCCAAGTCCCTCCTTTTCAGAACACATTCCCAGCAAAATATTCTGTTGCCCAGCTCAGGATTGGGCAGCCAGTAGTGTGTGCGTGTGAACAAACAGTGAACAATAACAAGCCAGCCAGACTCTGTGACAGGAACTTTATTTAATCAACACATGAAAAAATAAACCTCAAAACAAAACCACACGCATACAAACACACACACATAAATAAAAGGATAATTGTTAAAAGAGTATGTAGAGGGTGAAGTAGGGAGGAAGTACTGTTTTTCTTTAAGTTTTAACTAAACTAAATATTAAAACTATTAAAAATTTGCTACAAAGAACACAAGCATAACACATGAATTGGGAGTGTGGATTCTACAAAAGGTGGATTTTTAATGTTTATGGCTAAACAGGATCTGGTTTTCATGATCTCTCTTTGAGTGAGTACACAAAGAGACGGGTGGAGGGGAACACAAGAGTAAGGTACAGTTTGCTTTTCCTATTTCCAACACACTCAACATCCTTTCCTCCCTTCAGTCATTACGCAGCTAAGAAATTCACATATCATTAAACAGCCACATTTCTCTCACAGGCACGCTTGTTGTTTACAAAACATTTGCCAAAAGGTCCCCATTTAGAAACAACTTTTCAAAAATATACGAAGTCAGTGTTTCAATACAAGTTTATACACATAACTGAGGTGTTTTGCCCCCTTAACTAAATCAGGGCCAATACCTGAAAAAAGAATAAGCTCTGGCCACCTCCCCCTTCTTGCCTGACCGTGACATGGTGCTGATTCCAGAGAGGGCCAGAGGCAAACTGTTAAAGTCCTTGGAGGAGGGCAGGTTGGATGCTTGATTTCCCTGATCAGTCACCTGAATACAGGCACACACACAGACTCCAGGACAGTGGAGTTAGTTTGAAGCAGCAAGAAGGGCATGAGCACATCTGAAACTAATGTTACTGAGGTATGGACTTCTACAGGCCACAGTCTGCTTTACGGTCAGCTGGTGCAAAAAAAAAAAAAAAAAGCAATCTGAGAAATACCTCTGGCCTACAAGACAAGCAGGTCCAAGAGATGAGCTCCGACATGCACTCGCCTCGTTCACATGGCTTCAGAGCCAAGGTGTTCAGCACCATAAAAGAAACTGAAGTGATTGGCCATATGAAAAGCAGGGCTTGGGGGAAACTCTCAGATTGTAATACTTAAAAGTAATTAAAATTGATTTATTGCACCAAACCTGAGAGAGAGGTTACAGAGGTGAAACACTGCAAATTATGAAAGACATTTGGGTGGTTCAAAGATGTTTGGTTTCATTCACAGGGGAAAGGGTGCCTCAATTTTACTGCCATATTTTGTAGCTGGATCCTCTGGAAACCTGCAAAGGGCACCAGGCCCAGCTCTCAGCTCACACAGCAATGGAAGATGCACAAGCAGGTAAGCTTTGAGTTGCATCTCCAATGCTACAGTGCAGAATCTTCTGTGGGGCACACTACTCCGCTGAGACCTAAATCTATCTGCTAGTTCCAGCTAAAGCTGATCCACTAAATGCTGAATTAATATATAACTAAATCCCACTGATTCTATAGTTATACTTTAGCTGGGACTAGAGACTGGACTTATGGGTGAAATTGCTTCCTTCATCCACACTGTGCCCCACAATTTTCACAAACATACAAAAGAGACCAACTGAGTTTCAGGGTCCTCTCACAGGATAGCATTATGACCTCACTTTAACCGTCATGGCAACATCCTATGGTTATGTTATGTAGTTTGGGGAGGCAATGGAGCTCTCTGGCAGAGAATTCTAAATACTAAATACTAAACTGCACACCCAAGATTCCCTAAGATGGAGCCAAGGCAGTTGAAGTGGAAACAAAATGCTACGATTGTGGGGTGTGAAAGGGCCCTTGGAGTATGGCCACAATAAGGATGAATCAACTGACTCAGCCAGCCATACAAACCTATCACCTGCCTTCTGGACTGGCTAAGGACAATCCTACTGAAAAAACTGTGCTTCCCAGGACTCCCAGTAGCATTCTGATTCATTTATCCTCAGGGCTGGGAGTCTTTCTGGTCTCTTCCCATTCTGTACTTATACCAAAGAGCAGCAGAAACCCACCCCCACCAGTTAAACTGGAAAGCATGTCAGTTAGGGACCACTGGTCAACCAAACAAGGCAAGAAATATCCATTTTTTTTCCCAGAAAGAGAAACTCACAATCAGCACCTAAGTATAAGAAGAAAACTAGGTGTTAGGAGCAAGTCAAGCCCAAGAGTCCTACCTATCACATGTGCCTGTGTGGGACAGAGGGAGGTCATTATGTACCTTTCCTCTATTAAATGTAGGCCCTTGCCTTAATGAGGTCATGCTGGTGAAGTAGGAAGAAAAGGTCATGATGAGCATGAAAATTACCAGGTGGCCCTGTCGCACGGCTAGTAGGCAGAGCTGTTCTGGAAAATAGGAATACCTGCTCCCCCTCAGAACCTAAGAAGATGTAAGGCCTCAATGTACTCTCACCGGGAAATGCTAAGAAAAGTGGCAGGTGGTAGAAAAAGAAGATGACCGCATTACAAGTAGATAGACCCAATCAAGGCAGCCACGGTCCTGTCTTGCAAGACCTGAGTAGGGCGGGTGATCACTGGGACTCCTGGAGGTCTCTCATTCATAGGGTTGCCATTAAGGCAAAGCCTGCTTCATGGCAAGCAACAAGAACACCACCACCACCAAGCCTCAATGAGGGGTTATCAGAAAAAAAGAATAAGAATGCCTCCCCCACCAGAAGTCCTGGGATAATCAAGTGCACAGTCTGAACAGTGCATGAAAGCACATGCCACCTAACTGCCATGATGCTCTTTGGGGTTCCTTCTGTGTCTCCACAAACCAGCCACTGAGCTCCAGCGAGGTAACACAGCACAGTGGTAGAGCACCACGGGATTGATAATGTGGGTGAAAACCGTGAGAGCTGACCATCTGCAGCCAAATATTCCCAAGTAGGCTGATACCTGCTTGACCTTCCCAAGCAAGGAGCTGCCATTCTGTTATTTAAAGAGAAATGTAATTCTTGATTTGTAGCACAGGTGAAAAGGGACTCCTATGCTGTTGTGCATGTACTTATGTACTTATTTATTTATTTACTGAATCTATACCCTGCCTTTCCCTGGAATGGGATACAAGGTGGCTACAACTCCCGCATCAGTGCTTTAAGAGGCACCATGGGCAAATGTTAAGTTTAGCCCATGTCTGAGCAAACAATGCAAAAAGTGGCAGGCATTTTTCCTACCTGAACAAATACTACAGCATTAAGAAGAAAACTGGCATTTGCTTCTCTACTGACCACAGAGTTGCAAAGGATGCTGGACCATTCAGTCCTCTGCAGCTACTGTGCTCAGCTATCCTAAGTAGAACTCAGCTGATCAATGCACACACTCTGTGAGAACAACAGGCTGCCATTTAGAGAGTTCTTTTATGCACATAGCTCTAATAATCCTTGCCTTGTCCTATACGTCAACCTCAGAAAGTTCAACAAATACTCATTTCCCCTCTGTTTTATCCAGAATCATTGTCTGGAAATGAATAGAAAGTGGAGGGGACAAAACATGTCATAAGATGTTAGTGCTGCAGTTATACCCTGGCCAAAACAGAAGTTAATCATGTATTTCAGGACAGAAAGGAAAGAGAAGTGGATCAATTATGTCTGGAACAGAACAAATTCTTGAGTACGTGCTTGTCAGAGCAAACCCTAAATAAGGGCTTCACGTATGGTTGAGCTGTTGTTTTAGGGCATGGGTGGGCAACTGTGGCCCTTCAGATGTTTCTGGACTATAACTTCCAAAGTTCCTTTCCATTGGCAATGTCATCTAGGGCTGTTGAGAGCTGTGAGTGAAAAGCATCCAGAGGGGCACAGTTGCCTTAGTGCTTTACATTCATGCTGTGTCCTTCCTCTTATCCAAGAGGGGTAGAAGTAAGCTTTCATGAGTCCTTTTATTTTAAGTGCAGGAAGCAAAACCACTCCTAAGTGAAAAAGTCCCTCTATACTGAACTGATTTATAAGCACAATTTACAATGATCCTGCAATTCTCCTAGATCTGCCACTTGGACTAGCAGGGATTAGCAGGGCTACATATATGCTGTGGCTCTGTGGGACCTAGGACAAGGCACAGAAAAAGAAATTGTGCGGATCATTCAGCTTCCTGAGAATCTTGATTTTCATTTTTTTAAATACAGGGTGCTAGCTCTTATGTCTGTTCAGATACATTTAGAAGTATAGTGGGAAAGACTGCTGAAGTATCAGAACTGTGGCTAAGTAAGATTCTCTGTGGGCGTCTGTAATCTGTTGGACCTTTCTCTAAGGACAACAAAACCAGAATAAACTAGGAAGAGCTGTTCATATCCACACCACTCATATAAGGTTGCACTATTAAGTTTTTATAATTCTTAGCCCAGAACACATAAAACCCCTGCTTTAAAGTGTGCCATCTTGCCTGGCTTGGTTTAGTGGTGTCTTCCACAAGAAGAGAGGTGGGAAAGGGTTATGATTTCTGAACTGCAGAGCAGACACTGGGCTGAAAAAGGGGAAACAGGCACTTGGCCCAAACGCTACATAAATCCAGAAAAGTACTGTCATAATCCTGCACTAGGAACTGGCAGGACTGTACAGTATGGGGGTCAGAAACAAGGGGACAAGAATAAACCTAGCCCAGGCTAGTCCAAGGAAAAGCAAATGCTGGCTGCTTCATCTCATATCCTTGCAAGAATTAAGTCTGGCATTTGGACAGAAGAGACCCAACAGCAGCCAATCATCCATTTTAAGTGCAGCAAGTTCTGCTGGTAAACACTATAATGCAGCCTATAGAATCCACAATGATACTTTTCTTGTTAGTTGTAAATCTTCCCATTTAGGAAGCTACAGACAGAAAGCACACAGGCTGCTAGGGAAGCTAATTTGGAAACTATGAATACAGCAACAAAATTAGAGCAAGGTATGCCTATATCTTCCTTGAGACACACTTCATGTATGCAATGTTTATATGCATGTTTACACACAGAACCAACTCAACAGATGTTCCCCTCTGCCAGCAAACATTTGCCTTTGGCTAAAAGAGAGCCTAAATTTACATATTCTTAAAAATGCAAAAATACAGGGAAACAATTCTGCTCAGTTGTTTAGCTCCCAAGCAGACTAGTGCAGTGGAGCATGAAGGACAAGTACTAAAATGTCTGTATGAATTAAAGGCCGCTAGGCTAAGACAATTCTGACAACTGCTGCCCTTTCAGCCATGCCTCCCCCAAGGAAAGAGGGCAAAATGTTTGTGCTCTGAGATCCACTTTAAAAGTAAAGGTGTAGCTGAGAAAGGCAAGAGCTCATTGCATGGACAGGCTAAAAAGGCTAAAGCTTCAACTGATATGATACCTGAGCTAGATAAACTGTGCAGCTGTCAAGAAGGCAGCTGGGAAGGGAGGAGGGATCTTGGTCCTATCTCCTAAGGGAAACAGGCCAAAGATGGATTCATATCAGGGCTTATTAGAGCACCCAAGCAGAATTTGTTTTCTGTATAAGTGTAAGCAGAGAATTTGCTACGAGAGGAATTTCTACATCAGAAGATCCACTCCCTGTTGAAGAAAACCACAAAGCTCTTAGGAGAGCAGAAAAAAACTTGGAACCATGTGGGATCTTTTCTGGTGATACTTTAAAAGCCAGAGGAGATTGGTCTGGACTTCCAGTAGTCAGAATCTCTGTGGGCTTACTTATTTCTTCACTCTTTATTCTCCCCCACGCTCTTTCTTTCAAGCTGAGCAGTAGAAGATGACTCTGGACCCCAGCTTGCAACATAGTTCATAATGGAAATGCCCAATTTGCTACATACTTTACAATGCTGTCTATATGTTGGATTTGAGTATTTCATCAAATGCAGAAGTGGCTAATAGTTTGTAGATAAATAAATTATATATATTGTGAATAGGTATTTTAGCTACGGTGCAGCTCCCTGAACAGTCCTGTGACTCTTTATTAGGAAGCTAGAAGAATTATATAAAAGGTATGGGTTTTAACAACTGCAGTTCCTAAAAAGAAGAAAGTAAGCCTTTCTGGTCTAAAACACACAAGAGGTGCACTGAGGTCTCATTCTAGAAATGCTGCCTGAAAATTCTTCTTGGGTTGAGATCTACTAAGAAAACACAAGAGCTGAAAAATGTAAACCATATTAAAGTGGCACAGCTGTATTTGTGCGAAGATGGTGAGAAACACAATTTGTAGGTATAGGAAAATGTGAGACAAAAGGGTTTATTTTTCCCAGGGTTTTATGCTGCCAGTAGCTGAAGGCAACGATTGGAGCTTGTGCAGGCAACACTACTGGCTGGCTTACAGGTGCGAGTACTTAGTCAAACCAGTTGTCTGTGAAAATGTCAGAGGGGACTCATAAAGATCACTTCTCAAAGAGTAGAAAAATATTCATGCTATGTCCTTTGTTACCCAAGAGGGGTAGAAGTAAGCTTTCATGAGTCCTTTACTTTTAATGTAGACCACTTGTGTGGGCAATTATTTGTGTAGTTAAGACCAACGAAATGACATATGCACTGAATCTGAAGGCAGTCTGCCATCTTATTTTCTCCTACACGACCCAGCCTGCTTTGCAAATATAGTGATGCTCTGGAAACAGAGAGGAATCTTGGGAAGTCAGCATAGCTTTGGATGATGCCACAGCCTGCACAAAGTAAGATCCCTGACATATAGGCTTGAGGCTTCTGAGGAATCCTGAGCAATCTTCCCATTTTGTTTTTAAAAAGAGATGTCCCTAACTAACGCTTACGACAAAAACTTGAAAAAGCATTTGTAGTATAATTCATAAAAAACTAGAAGAGGTCTGAATTGAAAAATCTTATCATGAGGAAGAATTTCCTTCAAAGTAGCATCCTAGTTCTCTCCAACCTCAACAGTGCTAAACACTAGTTTTCTATTACTGCCTACCCACTCCTACCCCCAAGACTGAGGAGAGAACTACCTGTTTTACAAAAATATCCAGAACTATGTGGTTATAATAAATAAATGTGTATGGGGCTTTCCCCCTTCCACTTTCAGCAAGTATTCTAGTTACATAATATGAGTGTGAAATGTTTTAACCATACAGGTTTTTAGACTCTTGGATTATTTAGCTAACGACAAACTCTGATGGACTAGATCACAGAGTCCTTCCCACATCAAACAGAGCAGGTTGCTGGTGGATTAGAAAGAACATACACATACAAAATTCTCAACTGAAACACAAGACTAGTTACCAACCGCTTGGAAGAGCTGGAGCAAGTCCGTAGCACCCCGTGAGCTTTAGTTAGAGGAAAAAGACCCAGCGATAGAACACACAGAGCATTAGCATCAGAGCACAGTAAAATGCTGCAAAGCCACAGAGCTGGGTGGAAAGGGAGACAAGAGTGGGTTCTTCTGAATCTGCCCCCAGAGAAAGAAGAGATTCTACTGTCCTTTTAATGCTGAGGTTTAGCTGGAGAATGTCAGAAGGGGAACAGAGACTGTCCTGTCCAGAGTGTGAGCAGGAAGGGAAAACAGACAGAAAAAAAATTAGCGTCAGTCTTAACAGCCATGCAAATACCCTCGAAGTAGTCAAGAAAGCCCAATGCCATCTATTTTTTCCACACAGGAACTTTTAATTATTCTTCTGTTATTTGTGCACAACTATTCAATAAGAAGCAAACAAATAAAAAACCTATTAAAAACAAAATGGCCCTTATTTTGCACGAAGGCATTGTGATTCCAAATGGGAGCTTTTTATTTTTGGAATACTTCCAGTGGCATGAGTGAAATATGCATGTAAACTTATTAAATTTTTGCTCAGTAATGCAAAGCTGGTCTCTGAACGTAGTATCCTGCATAGGTGCCTTCCACTGGCATTTTTTTTAAATAAAAGGATTGACATTTTCAAACTCCACTTTTCTGCCAGATGAGCAAAAGGATGGCTGCAAGGCCCCAAGATTCTTCTGCCTTAATTTGTGCCCATCAAAGCATGTAACTAAACACAGTTGTGATGGGATACTGGAAGGAGAAGTGTGGCTCTATGCAAGATAATACCTTTAGAGAACAACAGTTTTTAAAAAATATCTAATCTGCCCTCTCCAAAGGTAAGTATTTCTACATAGGGCCATACTTAGAAACTTCTCTATGTAACACACAGGTTCAACAGAGGAGGTACAAGTCCATACCCCAGCTGTGTCTGGCCTCAGAAGCAACTATGTAGCTTGGGCCAGGCTGCAGCAATTCCGTTGTCTTTAAACAAAGCCAACAGATCACTGCAGTGAATGGGGCAGACCTGATTATACAAGCTCTACATATTTTTCAGAGCTCCTGTGAGCACGAGATTGTAGGAAGTGCCAGTCCTTCATTTAGATCTAATGGATAAAGAATTCATAATTTCCATGGTATGGAATCTGGGTTTTGTTTCCTTTGCACAGATCCTATGTATTCCTGATTAGGAGACAACTTTTAAAATCAAGCTTCCTCAAAAACTACTGGGATCTCTATTCCTGAGAAGAGCTGAACTATTGCTTGTACAACCTTCTCTAGCCCTGTTTGGATTTCCATGCTGGACAGATCAATGCTTCCTATGAATTTCTGGATTAACTTCAGTGCATGTTTGATATCATCCTCCTTAGAATATTGCTGTGCCCATCTCCTTTGCCTGCTCTTTCCAAACTGATGTACCCAGCCTGTCTGCCTTGGACCTTTGCTCCCACTGACTCTCACTGGCCCTAAACTTATCAAGCACAGCTTTTATTTTCTCTGCTTTCCTGACACACAGGCACCCAACAACTCCCTGCATCTTATGCACTGCCTCTGGATGCTTGGCTAGAACCTATATGGTAGAGGCCAGCCTACGTTTGCAGCTCCTTTTGTCCTATCTCCACCAAAATTTGAGAGAAGTGGATTTTTTCAAGAATGTAAATAGAATAATAAGCAAGTAAAACTGGAGAGGTAAACTCATTCTAAACTAGTCAATTTTATCTCCTCCATAACAGTCAGACTGTGCAGAGTCTGTTACAGACTGGAGCAATTTGGGTTTGGTGATGTATAAAAACAAGTGTGTGTGGCACTTTGTCTCCAAGGAACAGATAAGCTATTAGGATGACAAGAAGGAAAAAAGACCAAAACAAGGAACTTCATTGTTAGAAGATGGCTTAGACAAAATGCCTGGAGGACAAAGGCAAAAAAACTCATTTACTCCTACCATGTTCTAATCTCATGCACCTGCAACTGGCAAACTAGAACTTGAAATTCACTTGTGGCCCCAGATGCAGTCAAATACAGCCCCCACTTCCACTCTGGTTAGTTCAAATGTAGCTCCTATTTGCAGTCCTCCAAATCCTGCCCACCTCTCTAATCTTCAGGGAAGCGTCAGATGATGGCTGCTATTGACAGAAAGAAGTGGCAGATGCATTGGAAGGGGGAAATTATGAAGGTGAAGGACAATGCTGGGAACCACGCAGGAAAATAATGAGTATTAGAGCCCGTGATGTGCATCGGTATCTCTTTGAAGTCAGGAAAGGAAAGGTGAAGCACCATCACAACACCGAGTGGCAACAGGGGAACTTTGGTTAAAACTTTGCACAGCAGGTCTGAAATGTAGCAGCCAGTCCAAGATGTCTGTACACATCTTTTGCATATAACTCTTATAAACCATCCAATTCAAGGGTGGGAATCCTGTAGCTCTCCAGGAGCTGTTTGATTGCAACTTCCAGCAGCACTACCTGGAAAAGCCAATGGTTGATGAATGTTGGGACTTGGAGTTCAACAGCACGTCGAAGGCCACATTATTCCCACCCTGATGTGCTCCTCCTAACCCAGTATATAAAAAATATTGCTGCTTGATGGTAAAGACTCAGTGATTCCTTGCCAAAGACGTTATGTGTATCAAGACTTTGCTAACGATTTAGCAGCAAAAATGGCTTGGCCATCAAAAATAAAATCTTACAGAAAATGTCTAACGCTCCCAGTGTAAAATACCAAACCAGACTGCTGGAAATATTCAAGCTAAGAAACTGCAGCACATACTGTCAGACACATTTTTGCATCATCCTGGCTGCTGTGAAGGGCAGTGAGGAGAATTAAGAAGCAAAAGAAGCTGACAACTGCCGCAGGATGTGCTGAACTGCATTAATGCTGCCTTGGGGGAGATTTTGCAGCATTCTGAAAGATGGAAGTCTCAAGTCCAGAAACTGTGAGCACAGCATTCTAGTGGAGATGTTAACCCAAGTGAGAACCTATGCTTGGACACCTACCCTCAGAGACCAGCTCAAATGCCACAGTATGTAGGAGACCACTAGAAAACTTATAAAATTTTCACGGAAAGTTCTCACAACAACAAGCACTTGGATCAGTGACAAGAGAGAAATCTTTGGAATCTGAGTAAGACACATATGAGATATAAGCAGATCATCTTCCATTTCCTCTTAAATTACTGAATATACAATTTGGGGCCTACTTTAGGTTTCTTATTACTGACCCTTAAGTTTGCCTCCAGAAACAAAAGCAGTAGTATCCAAAATATTACGGGATCTCTGGCGTAGCTCCTTAGGACATATGTACACCTGAGAATGATTAAGAGCATCATGAATGATGCTAAAAGAAAAGGGGGTACTAAGCTTCCTTATGTTACAATTTCCATCAGTCTCCTTTGAGCAAATACCGTAAGGTAGAATATACAAATATTAATCAGGTGAATCATGCTGCTCAGATACAATGATCTGCGACCAATTTTATACTCTACTGTATTCTACAACCAGTGGTGTGTCTCCCTCACAAACAGAAGACTGGGTCTAGCTGCCAAACCAGTATTTGGGGAGAAGTGGGTATTTCCCCCCAAGTTGCACAGGTGTGCTGCAATAGGCAGGGAAAGGGTTTCTCTTCCCATTACGCTGTCTTTTCTCTGTCTCCCTTAGCTGTCTATTTCTGAATAGAGACCTTCCTTCAGGTAAGTGCTCAGCATTTTTTGAAACTACCTGCTCAAATACAGTGCTATGAAAGGTTGGGCTCTTGGGAGGTTAGCAAACATCTCAGTCATACAAGATGGGTGCATGCAGCGTAGTTTAAACAAAAAATATTGGAAGGTGTATTTTTTTCTTACCTGAGGCACACCGATCTTCCGGCAAGCTTCCAGGAAATTTTCCACGTTGCGTCTACACTTGGCCATTGTTAATTTAGGCTGTAAGAGAGAGGAAAGACACATTACCATTCTTCATCAGCAGTTTCTCATGCAGAATTCCTGAACATTTGTCAGGAGGAATTTTAGACAACTACTTTAGAAGAAAAGCAATAGAATAGAAACTGATAAAGGATGTGCATTTTCTTCCCATACATCATGAATCCTCAACTCTTGACAACTGGCAGTCCATTAACCCTTTCCATTACTGCTTGTTTCCAGTCTTGCTCTTTTCACCCACTCTTGTTCAAATTCTTTTTTTGATCCCACTGCTAGTAACAATTTCTAAAATGAGATTATCATCTCTATAAATAGGACATTTAATATGAAATTCTGATACTACTGACCTACTGTTGGATGTCTCCTCACACCAAACTGAAAATTATCTTTTTCACCTAGAAGCAGGGTCTTCCAAGTAGCAGCCCTTTCTTTAAAATACAGTGGGCCCTCCCAATCCAGGGGCTCCCAATATATGGTTTCAACCACCCACGGATTGTTGTGTTCCATACCTAAAATGGCAATGTCATGTACACGTCTGCACTGATGCACCTGTGCACACACGGTGCCACCATTTAATAATATGGAGTGTGGCCATCCACTTTTTTGCCATCAGTGGGGGGAGGGGGAGTCCCAGAACTGAACCCCAACAGACCCGGAGGGCCCACTGTATTGCACCTTGGGAAATTTGTACAGCCAATTTCCCTTCTCATTCTTCTTATTACATTAGCATTTGAATACATCATACTACTTTTTGCCATTTTATAGTCTTACATTTTGGGGGGCTTGTTTTATTTTTCAGCACTCCTTATGACATTTTTAGTGTTATTTTGTTTTATAAGCAACTCAAAAAGTCTTTCAACTGGAAGAACCAAACTTTGAAGAAGACAAGATGACTAAACAGGTGCAACTTCTATCAAGGTGCTACAACATTCCCTCCTGAATACTTACGACAGCTGGTGAGGGGACATGAATACTAGGGACAGAACGAGGCCGAACATGATTGGCTAAATGGCAAAGCACCACACCATCAGTCAATGCTGCTCCAAGATCACTGGGCAAGGACACTTTCAACCGTGACTCAATGTTCTGGAAAAGGAGTGACAGCAGAGACAGGTGTTTAGCTTGGTCACCACCAAAAGGTATACTGTCAAAAGGAAAAATGGAAATTGTGGCAAAGCCCACAAGTCAGAGATTTTAAAAAAAGTACATCCTATATGCACTGTAAGAATGCAGAAAGAGGACTTGGCTGCCTTAAGGCCACATCCTGCATTACCACTTGCATTTTTCAGAGTGTGCCATAACATTTCTCCTAAGATTAAAATAGTTAACATGGAAAGGATTTATGCATATACTGAGGTGCCATGCTAAAATCTAGATGTGCCAAGAAAGTAGGAGCAGGTCAATAGGAGTAGGAGTAGGAACGCTTCCAACTTTTATTTATTAGTCAGAGGACCTGTTTGCAAGAAAACTCTGGTGCACAAAACTGTGACACATGATGGAGCTTCTGCCCAAAACACAGTGCAGTTATGCAAGACTCAGCTCAATAAAATGCTTTTAGTCAAGGCATACAAATGTTTTAATCAAGAATAGCAATTACATCTACAGCACTCCTCAAGCGTATGAGCTGTGTGTGTGTGTGTGTGAAAGAGAGCTTAGCTAATGTGCATTTTGGTCTATCCTTCCTGGACTTGGGAACTGGCATTATTATTTGTAGAAACTGAAGATAGCCAGCTGTGGACCTCTGGTTCTGGCATATACATTTAACTGAAATGATGGAGATAATTACACAAACAGAAGCCAACAGTACTCAGGAGTAGTTAAAAACAGTAGGATCAGAGCCTTTGTCCCCGAATACAATTCCATCTTTTTGCCCCTGAGACACTTGTGATTTCCTAAAGCATGCTTTTCTCCTCAAACAAAAAATATGGTGAAAACACAGCAATATATGCCCATCTGAATCTTTACTAAAAACAGTACTTTTCTGGGCTATGCTCTAATTGCTGGGTCCTGTGTATTTGCAACTGACAAGACACATAACACATTCCAGTGTGAGAGCAGCTCATGAGTTCACAATTAATGACTACTGACTTTATATCCTGCTTTGAGGCAACTGTCTGGCTGAACACAGAACTAGAGTGGAGGAAATCTGGCCTTACACAGCAGGGTAATGATTATATTCTTCAGCACAATGGAGAAATATGTGTTACATACTTTCCGCAGTTGCTCTATCAGCTCAGCTTCTTCTTCCCGTAACTTGGAACTATGGTTTTGACAATGGTCTTCGGAGCTGTTAGCTGGTGTTGATGCAGAAGGTGGCGGTGATGATGAAGTAGCTAGAAAGGGCAAAAAATAGAAAAGGCAATTTAAAAAAACCCCAAAGAGAGTGGGAACCATTTCTTGAAGTCCTAAGGAGTTTAGGAAGTACAAAAAATAATAATAAAAAATTAAGGAGTCCAGTAGTACCTTCGAGACTGAGAAAAAGACATGTCTAGCATAAGCTTTTGTGGACTACACTCCACTTTATCAGATGCAAGTAGCAAAGACAGAGTTTAGGAATCTAGACAAGGCACTCCTGCAGCTGGCTCTGTTCTGTCTTTACTACTTACTTACATTTGATAAAGTGGACTATAGTCCACAAAAGCTTATACTAGACATTTCTTTTTCTCAGTCTTAAAGGTACTACTAGATTCCTTAATTGTTTTTGTACTTGGTTATGTGTACAGGTAGCATACTTAGCTCTCTATCCAAACAATTTAAATAACCAAGGTCCTTAGTTCTTGAATGAGGCTGGTGTGAGAATTTGAAGAGCTTTACTCAGAGTCATTCAAGATTACAGAGCTGGTAGAAAGCCTACTAAACTAAAATCTTCTTCTAAAACTCTTCTATGTATGACTTTTAAGGTCATACATGTGGCTACTAGAGAACTAGCCTTTTTTTACAGCAACACCCAAACTGTGGTACACACATTCACCTGTCATCTTTGCTATCACCTTTTAGGTACATCCATTTTATTTACTAATTTTATTCAGTTTTACTGAAAGATTTTAAATGAACAACACAAGTAAGCACGGGACAACTTTAAGCTGTGCTCGACAGAGGAAGAGCATGTGAGCAGCAGTTCTATCACTTCTTGAAAGAGCAGCATCATGCAAGTTAGATGTGGGAGGTTTCTGCTGAATTTGGATGGGAAGTGCACTGTTGCATTCTCCCATATAAGCCTGTCCAAAACTTGAGATCCTTAAAGAAGGCCCTGTTGCATGTCTCAACACCTCATGAAGTTTGGTTGGTATAGCTAAGTAACAGAGCCTTCTCTGTAGCAGCACCTCAACTGTGGAACTCTCTACCCAAGGAAGCTAGGCTGGCTCCCTCTTTTAAGCTTCCAGTGGCCAGCCAAAACAGTGCTGTTTCACATGGATTTTAATGTTTGAAATTGCTCTATTTTGAAATTGCATTTTAGAATTGTTTTTAGACTACTTTTAAAAGTTTTAAAATAGTATTTTAATGTGTTTTTAATATGTTTTATCTTTGTATTATTTTAATTGTTTTTATTTGTACATATCCTCAGGAGCCCTTGTGGGCTGGGAGGTGATATAGAACAAATAAATAATAAACATAAAATAAATGAAGTAATACATCATGATGTTACATTTGGATGGTGTAAGGGTCTCCACCCTTCCACCCACAAAACTGGGAATCATGAATACTCTATGAAGAAGAAACAGGAAACATTACTCAATGTTACCCAAACAAACAGAAGAATGTGGAATGTAAATCAGAGTTAATTTTCAAAAACAGTAGATGTAGACAGGCTCTGCCACTTCAGATCAAAGGGGGTGTGTGTCCATGTGACTGAACATTCCTCTGCATAAAAAACCAAGCACACAAGGAAAAATTATTCTAGCCTATTTTCCCTCACACATGTTCTCTTCCAAATCAGAAGGGTGTTTGCTTGTTTTTTAAACATACCGAAGAACATTCTGCAGTTTGAAGGTGAATAGCCCTGACACAGGCTGAGTACTTCTATCTGCTCTTCTGAAGAGCTAGGCCAAACATTATACCAAAGACATTGGTTGAAGCAACACAATTGGCTTACTCGGAAATCTGAGGCTACCTAGCTAAACTGTTGTATGATGTCCAAGCTCTGCTGCCCACCTTTGGTTGTATCATCCCTTGAGGCATTTCGAAAAAGGAAGCTCTCGGGACGTTGAGGAGGATTTCTGTAGACAGGAGGAGTAGCACCACCACCACCAGCAGCAGCAGAAAGGCCAGGATATGGAGCAGAAAGGTGAACTAAATGCCGACATGCAAAGGTGTGGACAGGGGAGAGATATTATTTATAATACAGTGTGAGCAAAGAATAATAAATTGGAGGAACAGAAAAGTCATTGAGAATCACATAATCTATAGCTAAGGCTTTTAAAGATGTGAGGTAAGGACCAGCTCTTTCTGATACACTTGGAACCATATACATTCCTTCTATCCCTTTGCACAAAAGTCTTGTCTACTTTACAGTTCCTGCACAACTTAAATTAGCCTTTCCTAATCAAGTGTTCTCCAAATGTTTTGGAGACTACGGCTCCTTGAAAGCACCAAAAGAGGCTGATTCCCTGCCCGAAAACATGTGACTTAGCTTTCGGCCAAAAACCAAAGTTCAGTCTATGATCATCCTGTAACTCTGGAACCCACACCAATGAGTTCTGTTCTAATCAAATGTTTCTCACACTTGTGACATAATAGTGCCTTTATTTTAAGTTTTGGGTTTCTGCAGGATTGCCTTTTAAACACAAACAGGCTAGTTTATCAGTGGGAGAAAAGTTTGCCTGCCACAACTTAAAAACTACGTCAGCGGATTACAGCAGATGTCTGGATCAATTTCATTTGGAGACAGTTCTTCCATTTACAGTGTGACTGTTAACAGTGCTGTAGCACTGCTATGAGATAATTAGAAGAATTACCAGAAGATAATGTGGTAAATACTCTGAACAATCAAAAGTGCTATGTACATGTTTAAGTATTAATTTGATCTATGCTTGTACGTCCAGCTTGATGGACAAGTGTAACATTTTAGGTAGCTCACAATGCCATAATGACACCTGTTGTGATGTCCACAGTGGGCCCACAGGATCTGGCCAAGACCCAAGACAGCTCAGCTGGCACAATGACAGCCTTCTCAAAGTTTCAATAATGAATCTTATTTTCCTTTTTCTCCCCCGTCCTCCCAATTACCTGTTTGAGAAGCAGGTGAATTTGGTGAGATGGTGGTTCTGTCATCACTCTGTGGATAAAAAAGAGAGATGAAGCAACAACAGTAGCAGTATATGATTCAAATTAGGTTTTGCTAAAATACAACTGCAACACACACACAATGCTATTTCAAGAGAAGAAAGGTAGGGCAGAAAATATATTGCAAGTGGGGGACAGCTGATTATCTATGACAAGGATGGGGAATATGTGGTCCCACAGAAGTTGTTGGATTGCAACTCCCATAATGCCTCACCATTGCCTCTGTTGGCTAGAAGAGCTGATGAGATCCACTGTCCAATCACATCTGGAAGGCCACATGTTCCCTGTTCCCACAGTTAAACCGGTTAAAACAACATACTTTAGAACTTTCTAAAATACTTATCACAATGCTTCTGAAAATAAAGTAATGGACAACAGTTTTGAATCTTTGCTCTGAAACAGCACCTAACAGCACCCAATAAGCCAGCCATCAAAAAGCAAGTAATTAAATGTTGCTAAGACATGAGGCAACATTTTTGAATACAAGCAAGAACTTCACCAAAGCCAAATAAAAACAACACCAAAAACTCAACTACAGAGATCTCTCCAGTTCTAAAACTTAATTGCCATTTTAAAGGACTTCTTATTATTGATCAAAATTTCAGTACTGTTCATACAATCATCGTAATCAAAGGTTAGTGAAACTGTCAGGGTGTGATGTACACAAGAGGGACTTTTCTGTTCAACATACAAAGATAACAGCTGTTCATTTTGTAAAACAATTAAGCAGCAAGCATTTAGACCCTCTGACAAGGTCCCTCCATTTCCTACATGTTATACATCTAATGGAAGAAGACACATCTTGCTCCAAATTTAGGAAAAGGTTTTAGAAAAAAACTGCATGGAGACATATTAATGAGCTACAGTCATTTTCTAATGACTAGTAAAAAGTGGCCAAGGAAAACCCAACTGTAGAACCACCACCAGTTTATTTGGGGGGTGGCGGGGGGAAATCCTGATTCTAGGACCTGAGAGCCATAGAAGCAGGTTGTCCTCCATCATATAAACTCTCATGAAGAAAGCAAATCTAGAGCAACCTGCTGGAAGGATCTCCCAAAACCTACTTAGAACTGCTCAGATGATGCCCTTTAATCTTCCTAAAGGTTTCTAGGTCAGGCTTCCTTGTTTGAGGATCAGAGAAGAGAGATTGCTTTCACCATTATCTCTGGCTTACACCTAACTTGAGAGGTGTAACTTCTGATAGCAACTATATTGTAGACTCAGTGTGTTGTAGTGTAGTGTTGACAAGGACTCAACCCTGGGAGTCCAGGAATCAAATCGCTGCTGATCCACAGAAACCCACTGAGTGATGTTAGGAAATTCACACACTCTCAGCCTCAGAGGAAAGCAATAGCAAATCTCCTCTGAATAAATCTAGCCAGCAAAACCGCATGGCAGGGTTGCCATACATTGGAGATGGCTTGAAGGCACATAACATCAACATCTTGCAGCAACTGTATTGTAAGTTCATCATTTATTTTTGAATGAAATTATTCCACTGGAATATTTAAAAGCCACAGAAAAGTATGTAAACACCCATTCATTTTCACTATGAAAAACTGTCTTTACTAAATTAGTCCGCAAAGCTTGGGTTCCCCATTCTTGCCTTAAAAGGACATGGAAAGTCTCCATTTTGAAGTAAGTGAGGCCAAGAACAGGGATCAACACTGCCCTTAGCATCACACAGGCAGGAAACATAAAAGGGAAATCCAGCCAAGACAGTCACACACACTACATGCTTGTCACCTGGTTGAGTGTCCCCGGCCTCCTTTTAATGGTGTTGGTGTTACTGTCAATCTCAAACACTAAGACAGGCTCAAAGCCATTCTGTCAGGGACAGCAGAGAAAAGAGAAGGGGGAAAGAGAAGGAGTAAGGTAGAGAATCACATGTAGAAGACAGAAGGTGCAAAGAAAAAGGAACACGTAGAGTATTCTTGGCAAAAGGCTTAGTACCATATACAAACATACGAAGCTATCTTATGAGTAAACTCACTAGTCTGTCTAAGCCCAGTAATAACTACCCTGACAGCAGCTCTCTAAGGTCCCAGACGCAGATCTTTTCAAAGTTCTCTAATACACCATTTGACTGGAGATACCAAGGATAGAACATGGAGTATTTCACACAAAGGTATGTGTTCTAGCAATGACTTATGGCCCCTTCACAGTACTTGAACCAAGGGTTGCTTCAAGAAACACCGACTGTTATGGCCTTTCTTGAAGCAATCCTTAATATTACATTTACCTAAGTCTTTTCTTACACCAATGTGGTGGAGTGTTCTAGTGCCAGGAACCTGATTCACTTCTCCACTTGGCCACGAAGCCATCTAGATGATTTTAGGATAGCCATCAATGGGTAGCCTAGCCAATATCACAGGGTTGCTGTAAAGATAAAAAGCTGAGAAGACCTGACCATGTATGCCACCTTGAAGAAAAGGTTGGGTATGAACAGAATGAAGAAACTACATGCAGAACACAAACAATCCCACCCCGCACCAGGTTCATATAGCAGGTGGCATTTCTGAGGATTCTTGAAGTGTTTGGCCCTCAAAGTTCAATTTATTAAACTCCCAGGAATGCACTGAATAACTGCAGCCTGTCAAATGTGCATTAAGCTAACATGTTACAGGTTGAGTCCCCCTTCTCCGGAATTTGGAAATACAAAATGCTCCAAAATCCAAACCTTTTGGAGCTACAACACGAACACATACTGTATTTGCAAGGCTGGAGAGAGATGCAAGGATCTGTGGAACGGCGGGAATCCACACCTCCCACCATTTTACAGATTCTCATGCTTCTCAAACAAATGAGCAGGTGTGCCACAGCTGCCTCCCTGAAGGCGGAAGTGGGTGGCTGGCAGCACCACCGCCACCACGGCCAGAGTTGGCAGTGATTACTGGGTTCTCATCTGCAGAATATCTGGATAGGAAAGGCACTGACTGGGATCTGCGTTCCAGCAGTGGAAGTGGGGGGGAGGGGTGATGGGGTGTTTTGTTTTTGTTTTTTTGGCATGGAGCTGTCTTCCAGGCCCAGGCTGGAGACAGTTGCCAGCTGCCGCCACTGCTGTGTCCTGCTCTAGACTTCATTTTGGATGGTAGTGGTGGTGGAGAAGCAGGAATGGCAGCCACCACCGTGGCTGTCGCTTGTGCAAAGTTTGGCAGCAAATTCAGCTGTGCCATCTCCCTCCCTCCTGCTCCTCTCCTCTCCCTGGAGGTCAGGGAGCCTGAAGAATGTGTGCCTAGTGGCTGGGGCTTACTGCCACTTCTGCCTGCTGCTCCACACCATTTTATATACAGGTACCTGTACTGTATTTCCCCCCCAAAATTTAAAAATCTAAAATACGGAACACTTCTGGTCCCAAACATTTCAGATAAGGGATATTCAACTTGTATAGTACAATATCTCCTTACTGGCATCAAGTACTATCTTTCAAGATTCAAGAATGACAGAAGTTACTATACAACTGAAAACACTCTTGTTCATATCCAGAATTGTTCAGGGCTGCACTGAGAACCAATGTCTAAGATGCAAAATGTCTCATGGATCATTTCTAGAGATATGAAGGACCAGGGAAAAATGAGGGGGAGATAGCCCCCCACTTTTTTTCCACCAGTATTTCCTTCTCAGAAAAACTGAAAGAAAAATGGGTCATGGAATATTCTCTTTTAAAATCAAAAATAAAATATTTAAAGAACATGTTCACATATTTTACCCCCTCCCAATTTCTATAAGCAGGTAAGCTTTTATGTAAGACTTAGTATAGAGTCTCACATTGTTGCAGTTCCTCGTCATGGTTTCCTTTTCTCAATCCTTTCTATGGGAATGAGTGATTCATGTCTCCTTCACACTGTGGAGGACTATAGGAGACAAAATAATTTCCTTTGTTCATTAATGTTGATGGGCTATTTTAAAAATTTTATTGGGTTTTTTTTTTTTTTTTGCCAGCTCCTCATAAACTGGCAAAAGCAAAGAGGCTCCTTATAGTTCTGGGGTTCTACACAGCTCAGGACTTTATAACTCCATTTGTAACAAAAAGTAAAATTGTAAGATGCAAATTCAATTTGTATTTATTTTCTGGAAAAAACTGTATTTTTAATTTATTAAACATGATACAATTACACCAAGTCAAGCTGTGGATACAGTGGGCCCTTTGGATTCACAGGGGTTTGGGTCCAAGATCCTGTGGGGATACCAAAAAATGCAGATGATCACACCTCCCTTTATTAAATGGCGGTGACGTGAACAGGCACGGCCCAGCATGTCCGCATTCACGTCACCGCCATTTAATAATATGGGGCGTGACAATCCATGGTTGGTTGAATTCGTGTATCTGGAGGGCCCACTGTACTGAACTTTATGTACCTAAAGTAACAAAGTGACTTTCCATCTGTAAAGGATGCTACTAATTATTTATTTATTTTAATTCCAAAATATTTCCACAAATATTACATCTCTAATTCTGCCATGCTGAAATGTTTACAGTAAGTACAAGCAAAGACTTTTCTATTTGGGCACGCCATCAGCAACTGCATGCCTGTTACTGCCAAAGGTCACAAAATTGATGGGAGGACTTTTAATAATTTGCTGCTTATTTATTTTATTCGTATGATGTTTTCAAATTATTCTAATTGGTGCTCACTAGTATAGTTAAATTAATTTGTATTTCAACATGTTTAATTTAACTGTGCTTTGATTAGAACCTGTTTTAATTATACTGTAAATTGCCTTGCTTCCCAGCTGTGGGAGAAAAGCAGGATGTAAATCAAATAAACAAAGAGGATGTGGGAAAATACAGGGAAGAGCAAAGAAAACAAGGCGCAAGAAAGGTAACTGCGGACTAGGCAGTCATGTCAGAAGAAAGGTACTGGCTAGTTACCATGGCGAGTTTCAAAGGGAGTGATGATCCCATAAACTGGTCCAACAACAAGTGTCACTGAATAGTTTTTTTTAAAATCCCTAATGAGATTTTGAAACATCACAGCTACAAATTATTTAAGAAAGGCATCTTGAAATCCCTCCAGAAAGAAAGACTGTTTTTTTCCTGTGAAACTCCTGACCTGACCCCCTCCTCATCTACAGCTCCAACGAAACCTAAATATGTGTAACAACTCTTCTTATATTCATCTCCTGCTATTGCCAAGATTTCCATTTTTGTCCTTCTCTCTCCTTCTTCCCTCCTCACTGTTGCAGTTTAGAGTATAAGATCTTTCAGCCTTGCTTCAGTGAAGTGCCACACATGCTGATAAAAATTTAAGTCAGTTTTAGTTCTGATGGCTGAAGTGCTAAACTGAGATGAAACAAATACTGTATCTGTTATGCTTTTCAAGCATCCTTAAGCTTATTTCCAAAGGTCTCTAGTATTTTTGAGGAGCGGGATTCATTAAATATGGGCTGCCATCAGCAGTGAGAAGAGCAAGTATTCTCCTGCCTTTCTTATTCTTTGCCATTGAACTATCCCTAGTCCTTGCACTGCTCCTTTGCTAAGAGTGAAGGAAGTTCGTAATCTCTGTTAGCCTATGTTGAGAAGGCAACATCTTGCCAGTTTCACATCTCTTCAGTCTGGCTGTACAGTATTTCAAAGCAGCCATGTAGGCCTGTGGCTGTGAAGCTGCTGGAAAGCAGAAAGCAGTGTCACTCTCAACTCTCCTTCAACACTCCCTCCTTCAACCACACGCAGTTTTGAGGGGAAATATGCAAACTGTTAGTACTAATGGCATTGAGCAGGCAGTGATGATGGCAATGAACTGCTCTCCAGAATTTGGGAACAGCCAGCTATTCACTGGAGCCAAAAGCATAAAATACTTCAGGGAAAAAAAAATCAGGCACAGAAGCAAACAAACAAAGCACACAACTGAAAAGTGTTCTAAAAATATTCAGATGCTTGGGAATAAAAGGCTGCAGCTCCCCTTCTGCCTGTATATGAAAAAATAAAGCACAGTTGTCCCTCCGTATCCACGGTTTTGGTATTCACGGATTTAAGTATTTACGGCTTGAAAAAATTCTTAAAATTAATAACTCAAAAAGCAAACCTTGATTTTGCCATCTTATATAAGGGACACCATTTTGCTATGCCACTGCATGTAATGGGACTTGAGTATTCACGGATTTGGGTATTCACGGGGGGGGGGGGCTGGAACCAAACCCCAGTGAATATGAAGGGACAACTGTAATGCAAACCAGCAGACTGCTGTGCTGTTGTATACAAGGGGCAAAGGAGTTGCTTCATACTGTCTGTTTGTGAGATCTACTTCTGTGCAGTTTCCTTCCACAGAAGATGAATATTCAGAGTAAGAGAAAAGCTGTCTTAGCTGACTGGGCACTCTGACGTAATAAGGAAAGTGTCAAACAAAAGATCTCAATTAGAGGTCCACATAATATTCTATTATATGGTGAAAGTTTTACCCTATATAAAAGCAAGAATAATCCAAAGGCATCTAAAATAATATGTAAAAAAGATACTAGGAATGGCTGGCATTGCCTGAGCCCCATCCATCTCAATGGTGCTTGTAAATGCTTGATTGTTCCCTAAACAGACAAACAGGGAAGTACTGTATGCAAAGGCACACTTCAGATAAAACTATATTACACCTAAATGCAACTCTTATGAGAGGACAAGGTAATAATCTAAACCAAACAAGTAAGTCAAATATAGAGCTGCCTCTATCCCACACATATCTCACTGTCACAGGGTTTATGAAAATCAGGTAGGCAGGGAAAGTGAAAAGAGGCATCTTATATTTGCATTTGTAAGAATGTTAGAAAAAAGCAACACAAAACAGCAACTCAAGATGGCAATATTCTGCACAATATTTTCCCAAGTAACTGGCTAGCCTGGATATTATTGAAGAACAATTATTTTCAACTGATAGAAAATTCTCTAGTTAGAAAAGGCAAAATGCCAACTTTTTCTGTTTCTAATGTTATCTTTAGAGATGTTATTTGCACACAGAAAAATCTCAACCAAGGGCCGGTGCAGATATAACATGGCCTGTCCCACAGTCTGTAAGGCCACGAGGTTGTTTCCAGTTGTTCTGGCATGAATTGCTCCAATCCTCTTTAAGGTTTAGACTGTCATCAACTTTAACCAGAGTCAATATTAACAGGGTTCTCAGTCACCCATCTCCTGGTCTCTTCCTTCCATATATTCTTTGAAACTTGAACTGGAAAATGCATACTCCGAGGGTAATAGCTAAGACAAAGAATGAGCAATTCTGAATATTTCACACCTAGATCAAGTTTCACTGTTCCTGGGCTGGCAAAAACAGCAGTGAACACAAAAACTTAAGTGCATAACTGAAAAGAGTATAAATGAATATATAAACACTGGAAGCATGCAATTCATGCAAAGGAACGCAGGCAGAGCAGAAGAGTTTTCTACACACAAAGGAAGACAAGAAAGCGGATTTCAAAAACTATTTTTAGGACATCAATGGTGGGAGAAAATAGCATAAAACATGGAAATGGTGTTATGTGACCTTAAAAAAATGGTGGCCACACAGTGCAGAGAAGTACACCTTCACCGACTTAAATAGTGAGGCAATTACAAGTGTTTAGTCTTGGTTAGAGTTAGTTAGAATTGATCAGCATATACAAGTGGATCACCATGAAGCTTTCAGATGGCTACTTTCCAAAACAACTACTGTACTGTATAGAAATACAGAAAACCCTCTCACAACTTCAGGAGGTTCTTAGTGAATGTCTGTCACACATGATTTAGGCAAAAGGGATCCTGTAGCTGGATGTAGAGAATGGATGATGATATGACTGATTACACATCTTCCAAATTGATATCACATTCTCATCAAGGATACGGCAATGCTCAACAGACGACCAGAGGGTCACATTTGGGCATTGTAAGGAATGGGCTATCCACATCCAAGACCAAAGCACACAAGGTCCTAAGATCCTGTTTCTGGTATTATCTCTTCTAAAGCCTGTTCACAAACTACGGTATGTTTTAATCAGATGCATTCACAATGTCATTCCAATTAATGATCCTGTGATTGGCAAGCTGTACATCAGAACTGGAAGTTCAGGAAAATATCATTGTGAACGTCAGCTTAAACCAACTGCAAGGAGGAGGAAAAGAAACTAAGATAACAAGCTTCAGCACAAATGTTTTAGGAGGGTGGGGGTTGGGGGAGACAGCCATGTTTTATGCTATTTAGAGCAGTGCAGAACTGCCCAATCCGAGCAAACCATAAAGGAGGTGCTAACTATGATCTAGGAGGAGGACACATAAACAGGCCATTGCGTGCAGAATTCTTACCACCAGCAAGGCACTATCATCAGTGTGCTGAGACCTTCTGGATGGAAAGGGACACTGGGGATGTGGGAAATATGGCAGCGTCAGAAGCAGAAAACACCACAACAATCACAATATGCAGACAAACAGAGACATCTGGAATTGGTAAGGTTCTCTACTCAGAAGGCACATGGCAGTAATCAGTAAACTATAACTGAAACAACAGGGGGGAGGGGAAAGACTCCCATTAGTCTTTTAATAATCTCTGCATTTAACACATCTGCAACTGATTCAGGAGCTATTTTGCTTTCATTTATTGTCTCCAAAATGAAGCACAATTCAGCATTCAAAGCTGTTCAGTGGAGAACAAAGCAATAATTAGGAAAGAACACACACAGACACAGCTTGGGAGGAACTGAAACAAAGATAAAATAAAAAGAACAGAACTATTTGAAATCAGTCCAGAGTCAGGAGGCACAGACTACTAGAATGCACTTTCTATGTATTTCTGGTATATTATGTTACATTTTGTGATCTAGCACATCACAAAGTAAAAATTTATTTTCCGTTAATAAAACAAGAAAATCTGGCCTCGTGTTTTCCTAAAACGTCTTGTGGGGAAATACAAACACCAAAGGGGGGAAAGGGGGAGGCTGAGAATCAACCAATACTGTGCTTTAAGGCATCAATATGAGTGCTGGCAGTATTACAAGCTTAACGTGGTTGCTAGAATTCAATGAAAAGAGCATGCTACGAAGTCAACATGTTCAGTTCTGAAGCAAGTGTGATGCCGCGAAGTTGCAACTACGCAACAGCAGAGGTTGACTGTTCAGGGGTGTTAAACAGTGTAAATGTAAACAGCCTTATTGTTCACCTCCAATAATTTTAGTAGTAACTTAAGAGATTCAGGTGGGGATTCAGCTACTTATTATTTGTGAAGTGGGTGAACAGCAAGGAAAAGAAACACCAGCATCAACACAAGTGCTTTTTAGCATTCTCAGCATATCAGCTCTAACCTCAGTATTACTATTTTAAGATGTTTAAAAACATCTAAAATTGATTTGTATACATATATTTACTACATGTAAAAGACAGACTACAGAGACAAATTTACAGTCCAAACCAAAGTGAAAACAGTGAGTTGAAAAAAAAGGATTTTCAAGGCAAATACAAAATAAAGGCAACTCTGCTACAGCAGAGCAGTCAGTATTTTTATTTTTAGATCAGTTCCATGGGCTTCAAATGGAGTTCACTTTCCAGTAAATATGCTAGCAAACACAGGCCTAAATCACAAGTACTTCCCATAAAGATCATTAAAAAATACAAAAGGCAGTGTACTCCTTTCCATACTTACCTCATTATTCAAAGTACTTTGCTTCTGAGGACTCTGGGATGCCTTTTGCTTTGGAAGAAAGAAAAGAAAAATACAATAAGTGTGTGTGTGTGTGTGTGAGACCCTAAGTACACAGGCCTGAATCTGAACAAAAGTGTGTGGTGGTACAACAATGATGGCAAGGAAGATTTTGGAGACATCAGAGTACTTATTTCTGTGCTAACTTTTTGTTATTATTGTCAAAAGGAGAGGTTTGACAAACATGGTGTGTCTGTTCTGAACTGCCATCTTAAATACAGCTCACTTTCATTTTGAGCAACTGAGGAAGGCAGAAGCTGATATATGTAAGTATGTAGGTAAGTAATAAGCTCCTTTCTGCAGGTCTGAGGGTGTTAAAGGATATTTTACAAAATCAGGATTTGGTTTACCCCAACATTAAAGCATGATGAACTTGTAAAAAAAATAACTGTGATTATAATGTTGAAGTAGCTTTGTAAATTTTGAAGAAAGCATCAGTGATCTTTCACATCTATTGCAAAAATAGTTGTTCTATGATATTTCAACCTCACCACAGAACTGCTTCATGCATGAAGCCGGTAGAATTCTTAACATATCACAGTGCCCATTTTCAGTATTATTAATGAATTCCACCATCTTTTGTTATACTTCTTTGTATAACCAGAGATGGCTGCATTATTCTCCAGTCCCAAGCCATCAGTGGAAGAGCTCACCATGTGGCGAGATGAAAACCCCAAAGAACAAAGATAATGGAAGCAGCTGACACTGATTTCATTTTCCAGTAAACCACCAAACACAGAGTAAGTGGAAGGACTTACTGTTGTATAAAATCTCAAATCTCTTTCTTTACTACTTCCTCACCAGGTTTCAGAGGCAAAATTTAAAAAAATAAAAAAAAATCACTGTGTTATCTTAATGAGATCCGTCAGTTGACAAGCTTGAGTAGCTTTAAAAAAGCACTAAAGACGGATCTCTTTCGCCAGGCCTTTCCGGATTAGATCCTGGCCTCAGGAGCTCAGTCTCCTGGCTTTTTAAAATTATGTATATATTTGTTTTTAATGTGTTTTAGTTTGAAGGTTTTAATTTTATAGTGTTTAATGTCTTTTTATGGGGGAGGGTGAGGGTAGGTGGTGTTTGTAGTCATTATTATAATGTTTTAATTGTTGGAAGCCGCTCCGATTGTTTTTAGCAGAGGGGCGGGGTATAAATAAATATTATCTGTAGGACTTTAACAGGACCAGTGCATAACACGGACCCTGGTGGGGTGGCTTATGTATGGGTAAATGAATTTGAGGTGGGGCAGCTCATGGTGCCAACCATAAGCCTTACCAAGACACATGGGCCACCTCTGCAACTTCAGCCTCTATGAGCTGCTCAGAAAAGGAAACAGCTACTCTGAGATGTCTCTGCATAGAAGTGAAGTGGAATTCCTTCTATTTACAGGAGATGTGGTCACAAACCAGGCTAAGTCTCTATACTCAGTCACATGTGCTGGTATAATATGGTTGAAGCAGTGATACCCTGCAGCTTTCTTCTCGGATAGAGCTGGGGTGGGAGTGGAGAGAGGGGTCTTGCACCCTACAAGTAATAATATTTACATCGCTTTACAGTGCTCAGTTTGGTTTTTTAATTGTGGCAGAGCTTGCTTTATTGCAAGGCTGTATGCTGCGGTGCTCTTCTTCAGCAAAAATGGAATCTTTAAATATGTATCCCCAAGAGAGGGGATATACTGAGGACTCTGTATACATAGAAAATATGGAACCAACGTCATCACGTGTCCCCTCAGAAGGTCCTTACTTTGACAAAGTCAAGCACGGCTTCCCTTTGGATTTGTTTCGTCCTCATCTTCTCCTCCTCATACTGTAGTGCAGCAAGCTGGGCTTCCCTCCGGGTCCGCTCAACTAAATGCTCTCGCTTTTTGTGTAGATCTGCCTCTGCGTGAGAGACCTGGAACAAAATTGTTTCGGAGCACGCATTTTTTTAAAAAACAAAGCAACCGGCCACATGTGAAGCAGAAGGCAGAATGTTCCTGAATGTGTAACACAAATGTGAGTCTGTTACCTGATTGTGACTGTTGGACAGCGAAAGCATGCAAGATGAATCACTGGAGCCTCTGAGAAGAAAAGAGAACTTTATAGCAGACAAAACATCATGTTCTCTTTGACTTCACTATGCCTAATGATATAACACAGTTAATACAGACTGGAGAATAAAGCTTTTCTTCCAATATCTACAGGTATGTAGCTGCGCTATAAACTCCAATGTCCATAGTTATACATCAAATAAAGTAGGTTTAAGACTGAAATGTTTCCAGAGGGAAAAAAGTAGTCTCTCTCTCTCTCTCTCTCTCTCTCTCTCTCTCTCTCTCTCTCTCTCTCTCTCAAATGCTTGGGTTTGTTTCCGCCCCAAGTGTGCTGATTGGCCATTTAGGAAACATACCCAGCCAATCACCACCCACATGCAAATTCTCTCTTCACCTCACAATCCACTCCTGTCACTCAATCTGCACCTACCCCCCCAGCCTCACAAGGGCCCCTCCCTCTTCCCACTCCCTCAGCCACTCACCACCTACATGTAAAAAAATGCAATATTTTTTCCTAAAATAATAGTGTATAGGTGAACTGTGTGAACCTTTCAAATCTACTACAATGGTGTATGTTACGCTGGGTACAGTTAGTTGGATAAATTATGCCAAAGGTGTTGAAACCAGGTCTTCTGATCCCATTGGTAGCTTCTCATTATTCAGCATTGTTCCAAGACCCTGCAGGCCACAGTCATTGCTCTCCTGCCTTCAGCACTTGTGCTGGCATTCCACAATCTCCTATCCAGGACAAATCATGCTACATTTGCTTTACACCCATACCACCACACCCCATATTACACAGCTAGAATGAATGCTGGGAACTTACATAACTTATTCAAGTAATGAGATGGGAGACTTTGGGTGGCATTGTATCTAAGTGAAGAATTCACAGAGGTTCTTGGACAAATGCAGCCAATATACCCAAACTATGCCCTTACACTTCTTCCATTCACCACAATGCCATCTCCCATCAGGCGCAGTGCTCACAGTCAATGGATAGCCTGGAGTTATGGAAATTGTATGTGACCTAAAAGAAGGCAGTCACCCTTGCGTTTATCAGTACGACTGACCTTCTGCAAGCAAAGCTTTGAATTCCACAAAGAATATTCAACACAGAAGGGATTGTCCATGAAATAAAAGGCTCAAGAAGTTGCAGCACTAATCCCCAGCAAACAGTCCTTTTGCAGCCTAGTCCTTCTCCCTCCAAACCATAAGACCTCAAGAAGTCTGAATTCCCCACCCCACCCCACCCCAACTCATGCAACCACCACAATAAACCACTGAACTCAATTGCAGCAATAAAGCCTTCAAGATAGAATCCACTGGAAACATCTCTAACATATTTCCATGACAACTCAGGAAAAAGTGCAAAAGTATGAATTGCATTCACTGCCATGGGATTTCCATATTTTTTGCTTAGGCCACTGGACAGTACAACCCCCATATCCACAGGACTGGTATCCATGGAAAAATATGTTTTCTCTAGACATTTTCTAAGTCCTCCTGCGCAATTCTATGGTCAACTTCTGGCAGAAATTTGTGGATTCCAATAGCTTCTCTGTGCATTCTGACATGATAGTTGTTGGCCTGATCCTGAATTTCTATGATTTTAAATAACATTTTGTGTCCAGGTTGGTTTATCACATGTTCTGCTACTGCTGATTTTTCTGGCTGGCCCAGTCTGCAGTATCTCTCATGTTCCTTGATTTGTGTTTGCTCACTGCGTTTAGTGGTCCCTATGTAAACTTGTCCACAGCTGCATGGTATGCGGTAAACTCCTGCAGCTGTGAGAGTCTCTTTGGTCCTTCGCTGAGCGTAGCATTTCTTGGATTTTCTTAGTTGGTCTGTAGATTGTTTGGAGGATGTGTTTCCTCATCAGTTTCCCTATTCTGTCTGTGACTCCTTTGATGTATGGTAAAAATACCTTCTCTTTGGGTGGCTGTTTTTTTCCTTCATTCCTGTGGTTTTTTTCTGGGTCTGGCTGCTCTTGTGATGCCTGATCTGGAGTAACCATTAGCCTGTAGGGCCCAGTTTAGGTGCTTCAGTTAATCCTCCAGGTAGTGGGGTTCGCAGATCCTTTTTGCACTGTCTACCAATGTTTTTATTGTGCTTCTTTTTTGTCCTGGATAATGATTGGAGTTCTTGTGTAGGTATCTGTCCGTGTGTGTGGGTTTTCTATATACCTTGCGGTCTAACCGTTGGTTTGGTTTGTGGATGACTAGGACATTCAAGAATGGATACCCTGCCATTCTTGGATGTCCTAGTCATCCGCAAGAAATGCTACACTCAGCAAAGGACAAAAGAGACCCTCTCACAGCTGCAGGAGTTTACTGCATACCATGCAGCTGTGGACAAGTTTACATAGGGACCACTAAACGCAGTGTGCAAACACGAATCAAGGAACATGAGAGACACTGCAGACTGGGCCAGCCAGAAAAATTAGCAGTAGCAGAACATGTGATAAACCAACCTGGACACAAAATGTTATTTAAAAACACAGAAATTCTGGACCAGGCCAACAACTATCATGTCACAATGCACAGAGAAGCTATTGAAATCCACAAACACCTGGACAACTTCAACAAGAAAGAAGAAATCCTAAAAGTAAACAAAATCTGGCTCCCAGTTTTGAGAAACAATAGAATCAAAACTCAACACTTACAAAGGAATTCCACCCAGGGACAGGGGAATTTCCAGCAGATAATGGCCTATCAACCAACCATTAGCCAAACAGACACTAATCAGCCTTGCATTTCTATACCCACAAACTAACCATTCAATTACACCAATTTACATATACTCCCCAACAGGGTTTCACAACATATAAACTCCACACACACTCCAACCCAACCATTCTCTGAAGATGTCAGCCACAGATGCAGGCGAAACATCAGAAAGAAACCCTTCCAGAACACGGCCTCACAGCCTGGAAAAAAACCAAGGAAAATCTACCAAGCAGAATCTAGAGTATGCCAGGATAAAGTGATATAGCTTGTTTTCCCTTGGCTGTATACTTCAGATGCCTTTGTTTTATTATGTCTGCCATTTCTGGGTCGTCTTTGTTTTACAAAGAATGAATGGATTTGGATATATGTAAATACCATATACTGTGCCCAGTTCCTTTGCATACAGTGACTGCAAATGTATTCTTCTGAACTTTGCAAGAGCTCTACAAAGAGATATGTTTAAATCGTGGTTCCTCCTGGTCATTAATAGTCATTACGGTCAGAACCCTTCATCTAGTTTGTATGTAGAACTTGGGGTATTCCAAAAGGAAATAGCTCAGCCTAGAACCCCAGTTCAAGTTTGCACAAAGCAACCATGACACAAGAATTCAGTGACAACCTTTTTATTCTCAGCAACGCACAGTTTTAGAAGAGTTACCTATTAGGGAGCAAGTGGGTTTCACTATGAGCTTATCATTAATTGACCAGGGAAACTCAAGTTCCACCACTTCTATTTTAGTGATCAGGAAGGCTAAAGTATTGTGCAGGGCTCAAGGAAACCTAGAAATGTTTGCCTACTCTAACTTCCCCATCATTGCCTTTGCCTGTATGGCATGCAAACAACGCACAGTTTGTTCTTACAGTGGCAGGGTGAGGCACCCTTCCATAAATTCATGAAACAAAATCCCAGTAGTCCAGAATGCAATTCTCCCAATGAACTCTCACTGTGCCATGAAGCCTAATTAAGAACCTCATTTGGAATAGCAAATGATCTGTATTTTAATCTCTCTCCAGTTTTCCTGTTCTCATTATATTATCTGTTATAAATTCCAAACCCAATATCATTTACATCTCAAGTCTGAGATCTCTCATTTCCTTATTTGGCACCTGCAACACCCTCACCGCTTTCCATTTCACTCTCTCCCCCTCCCTATTCTGTTGGTCTGAGTTTACCTCGTCTATCCAATTGTCATGCCCACATGTACCCATTTGGCATAGCTATTCATCTCTTGCTCTATTTTGTAACAAAACAGCCCTGTTTTATCTAAACTCTGGTCTGCAGCCAGTTGCTAATTTCCACTGGTATAATGAAAAGGACATTTCCCAGTAGTACTCCATAACTCTAGGCCTGAGATCATGGATGCACACGTCAGACATGGTGACATATCTCTACATATGTACATTTTCATATGTGACTGAATGCACACATGTACACTATGCATACAACGATTATGCCATAGGCAACAGGAAGTCATTTGTGAAGTCATTACGGAATGTCACACACCACACAATACACAACATCATGGCAATTATATTGATGCAGTCAGCTTTTAAAGAAAGGTTTCTCTATAATAAAATTATTGATAGCCAAACCCAGGCTTCATTTTAAAAGGGGAAGGCTGCTTCCATTACTACCTTACCTCTCTGCCCGGTCTAAGTAGCTCCTTAACAGTTGCTGCCGGTCTCTGTCATGCATCAAGCTCAGACTTTCAGGCCGTTTTAATTCATCTGCATCCCTGCAAATACACATATTCGGTGGAAGGTGTTACAGATTCAGAGAAAAGGGATGAAAGAAAACTAGAGAATTTTACAACTTCTTACTCTACAACTGACAAGGCTTGGTTTTTAAGGGTGTGCGGTGCAGTTTTTAAGATTGTGAAGGGGTTTTTTTTAACAGTTTTTAATGTGTTTTATTATTTTTAATGTTTAATGTTTTTAACTTATAGGTTGTTTAATTATTTTTAAAATTTTATATTTATATTGTGATTTTTTTACTTTTGTACTGTTTTTATCTTGTGCTGTTTTAAAGATGTTGTTAGCTGTCTTGAGTCCCACAGTGGAAGAAAGGTGGGATATAAATGAATAAAATCATCATCATCATCATCATCATCATCTATAAAACAAACCCTGGGTGGCTATTTATTTATTTATTTTTGTTCCACCTTCTTCCCAACATGGGATCTAAGTTAGTTTATAATGAAGTTAAAACAAAATACAACTAAAAACCTGATGATACAAAAAGTAAACAAATAAGCTATGATTTTAAACAACCACTAATTAAACAATATAAAATCATTTTAAAACATTACAATAAGAGCAACCACTAATGTAAAATGACATAAAATTATTTTTAAGACATAACAATAATGACAAAAAAACCCAATTAAAACCGAAGGCAATGAGAGTCAAAAAAGTTTATGTTTGGGGGCTCAGCCAGCATCTAAATTCAAAATACAACATCAGCTGCTATGGTCAATGGCATTTAAAAGACGGGCAAAGAGGAGATTCCTCCTCAAACATTGGAACTTCACAGTAAGCAAATAATAGCTAATGATCCTTAACAATAATTACTTGGCTAGGAAGACATAATGAAGAAAACAAATGGCAGGGTCAAGTTTTGTTTTAAAAGTTTATTTGCACATGGAATGCAAGTTCTAAAGGTCTGAAAAGCATCTTGCGTTCAAAATTCCAAATTGTACTTTTAAAAAACTGCTGCTCTGAAGAAAATCACATCCTTTGCTAGATCTGCATACTAATGCTTCAGTTTAAGGCAAAGTGAAGAAGCCCATGCATCAACGCTCTCAGATCATTAACTTTACCACTAACAGGGAGCTCCCTAGTAAATTGTATCCTGTGTTTTCCACTTCACTGAGCATTAGGAAGCTTCGGGCCAGACTTCTACAAGTTTAAATCTCTCATGAGAAGTATGTACTGGAAAGACTGCATCTTGGAAATGTATTTATGAGCAAACAAGTTGATCACAGGGGACAGAGCATGCAAGCATCCAATCAGACAACGATAACCCGTACAACAGCATCAGCTTCTCATGTAGTAAACGTCATACAAGATCAGACTCGCCACTAGTGCTAAAACTCTCCCCTCACTGCCCCTCAGCCACTGTATCCATAGGCAGTTCCTAGCGAAACTCTGAATTATATCATGTATTGTACAGTTTAAGAAAAAGCTACTTAAATTAGTGTGAGTTTAAGCTGATCTATTTTTATACCAATAGCCACCACAGATTTTGTTAGTGTAAGCCAATTCTAGACAGCGTCTCATTCTTATGCCTTTTTCTAATTTAAGCTTCTCAGATCCTGGGGTGAAGATCATGATCATCATGCCCATTTTTGGTTAAGTAATTAAAATCCTACAACCAGCACTCAAACCCGTTAGAAGTGCATTTACTTTAACTTTAATAGTCCCGCCGCTGTACAGATCAGGTATTAAACTGGAAAAAAACAAACCCCTCTTTCAAAGACTTGAATTTCAGGGAATGTTATTCTATAGCATTCCATCATGAATAACAATCTAGCAAGTCACTTTTTCTATTCTAGGAAAATTGGTTGGTTACCAGTTCTAAAGCTAAGTTCTAAATACAAGGCAATGCTGATTTAACTTAGAAAAACTGGGAACAATATTGCTATGTATGGTGAACTTGCTATAGACACAGATAATTTATTGTATAAGAAAAAATGGTGTGGCATTAAAGTATCAATAAAATTTAAAAAGTAACATATTATAACCTGGTACACATATTACACTTTCCAACTCTTAGCCATGGTTAGAAGATCAGGGTCGCCCTACTGGCTTGCATGTTCCTTTTCTCTTCCTCTTGTCTGTAAATTGCACCCCTCTACACACACACACACACACACCACATTTCAGAAACATCATTATGTACTGAGCCCGAACATGATAATTATTATATGCACAGAATTCTGTACTAAAAATGTCATACTGAGATTCTGTGCTAAAATTGGAATAGTTTAAGATCACAAACTCGGAAAAGTGCCATTCTCTCACAAAACATATGCCATACTCTGCAGCATGATTTATTTTGGAGATTCTTAGAACTCTGGGAAACAAAACTACGTACCTGTTATGGTGCATGTATCTTCTAGCATCTTCTGACCTATGACATTCTCGGATTGGTACTAGTTTTGCTGGCGAGCCCTTAGCAAAAGAAGAAATGGGATACAAAAATAGTCAACATTTTCAGTACTCTGAATGGTTCAACATGACTTGTGTGCCTGCAAGTAATTTCTGATTTATGACATCCTAAGACAAACCTACTACAAGGTTATTTGGGATTTTTTTGTTTTGTTTGTTTGCTCACAGGAGGTTTGTCCTTGCCTTCCTCTGAGGCTGAGAGAGTAAGACTTGCCTCAGTTGACCCAGTTGGTTTCCCTGGCCGAGTTAGGGATTCATTCAAATCCCATGTCCTAATCTAACACACAACCACTATACCACACTGGCTCTCCCAACACCAGTACTCTTTTCTAAATTAAGTTTGCCATTCTCAACAACTAGTCCAATTACTCTTTAAAATGTCAACAGCAAAATAAGTGTACCAAGAATAATAGACAAGAAGCACTTGTGAGGAAGCAGACAATGAAATGAATTTGCAGTGTATATTAGCTAAATAAAAAGATTGTCTGCAGTCTTAAGACAGTAGTGCCAACAGTCCTAAGTAAAACTACAGTAGCTATGTCTGCACAAGTAGTGAGGTCAACTGGGGAGCCCTTCTTTGTGTCCCACAGATGAAGTCAACACACTGTGAAGACACTGGAAAGGGCCTTCTCAGCTGTGGCTCCCGAGCTGTGGAACACCCTCCCTTGGGAGGCCTGAATAGCACCAATTTAACAGCTTCATTTAGGTGCCAAATAAAGAGGTTGCTGCTTATTAAAAACCTTTGTGGCCTAAATAATCCACTCTAAAATATTTATGCATTTGGTTTTAAACTGTTTAAAACTTATGTGAGAAGACATCAACAAGGTTAAAACCAGCTGAATGGGAAAAGAAAAAGCTGTAAAAAATCTTTATTTGATGATATTTCTGCTGTGGTAAATAACCAATTTTTTGTTCAAAATAAAAAACAGTTTTAAAAAATGCTAAAAATCCCCAACACTTGTAAACCTGTTTTAACTTTACTTAACTTAAACCTGTTTTAATGAAAAGCGCCATGTACACAAAGGACACTAAATAAATAAATAAATAAATAACAACAACTTGTAAATGTGTTTAATATATTTTAATCTATTTAAATTATTTGTATTGTTTTAAATTGTTTTAATCTGTTTCTGTTGATTGTATTTGTAAGTTGCCTTGAAATCTTCTGTTACACAAATATTTTTAATAAATAAATAAATATGTAACAAATGCCTGGATACAAAAGTATTGTGCATGTTGAAAGGAATGGCACACGATTTTTTTTTTAAAAAGCTATGGGGATCACATCTTGGCAGGTGGGGCAGTGGTTACACACATGCATATGCACATATAAATGTTTCCTGAATTTCGGTACAGGCACACCCACAGTCTCTCTTCCCACCCAAAACTATCCCCAACCCCTCCACTAGCTCAACACCCTCCAGAGACTGCTAGAAGTTGTTCAAGGAGAAACTAGTATTCCACATGCGGGAGTCAGGTGGAAAGTGTCTAAACTTATGGTCCACCTTTTAAAAACTGTTTGAGGGATAAACCAAGGTAGTTGAGCATTTCAAATGCTCTCCATTTGCTATTGCCTCCCCTCTACCTCCTCCACTTTGAGATTATCCAATTTTTACATGTGTGTTGGTTGCATTGACATCTATGCATATGTGTGTAAACAAGTGTGAATTAAATACATTTTACAGAAGTTACTGTAATTAAGATTTTATAAATGGAGTCAGTGCCAAATGTGTGGTAGGGTAATATTTGGTGTGTGTGTGTGTCTGTGAGTTGTTTCTGCTACAGCTATCAATGATAAACTGACATGATAGCCATGTTTAAATATTTTAAGGGATGTCATACTGAGGACGGAGCAAGCTAGTTTTCTGCTGCTTCAGAAACTAGGACATGGAGCAATGAACTCAAACTACAGAAAAAGAGATTCCACCTAAACATTAGAAATAACTTCCTGACAGTAAGAGCTCTTTGGCAGTGGAATGCACTGCCTCAGAGTATGGTGGAGTCTCTTTCTTTGGAGGTTTTTAAACAGAGGCTGGATAGCCATCTGTCGAGAATGCTTTGATTAGGTATTCCTGCATGGCAGAGAGTCAGACTAGATGGCCTTTGTGGTCTCTTCCAACTCTATGATTCTATGATTTCAGAAGCCAGGGAATAGCATAGCTGTTCAGGACAAAGGTGGGTGGAGTCCCACCAGTTACAGGAATCTCCCAATGGGTAGCTGAGGGATGCATGAAATAGTGAGGAAGACATTCCTTAATGTCACTCCACTTAGACCAAGCAGGTGGTATTCTTCAGCAATGGCTATGATGGAAAGGCAGACAAGAGAAAAGGCCAAGCTGTGCTTTAGGAAAATAGGCTAATTGCAATTTAATATAAGTTGGGAGTATGTGGTCCTTGCTAGTTTTAGAAACTGTCAGAACTGTCCTGTATAGATGCTTAGTTCCCACAGGCATTAAGAGGAGCTATGGGCTATTGTTTAAAATGTTATTGACTACTTTTCTGCTACAACAAGTGTGGGGAAATACTTGAGGTTTAGGGACCACACTAGGCCCTCATTAGGACTCAGAGGGCTAATCTCCCCTCTCAAAAAACTGAAAATGTTTCTTCTATTCAGAATACCCTCGTGTGTCCTATTATCAGGTCCTTCCCTCCACTATTCTACAGCTATGAGAGATTTGTTCCAGTTTAGAAAGTGAAGAAAAGCCTCCTGTGTCTAAAACAGCACACAGGGGAGACAGCATGGAGAGGCTGCCCTGAGGGTGTCTGGGGACATTTGAAAAATTTTTTACAAGCTGGGGGCCTTTTAAACAACTTTGGGCACATATGGCCCGGGGGCCAACTTTCCCCACCTTGTGTTATAATAATAAGGCTCATTAATATTAACTGAAAGAATAGAAAAGAGAACAAAGGTTCAGCAACCAGCAAGAATTAACCAGGTTTTGTAAGCTCCTGTGCAGACAAAACAATTAGCCACAGCCTTCATACCAGTTAAGGACTGGTCTTAAACCAGGATATGTCTAAATTAAGTCTGCAGCCATGGCTTCTGCTAAACGTTATACACACACAGGTTGAAACATGGCGAGAGTTTACCTGATTCTTTACTTGAATCTGCCCAGGGACAAAGCTGAGCTCAGCATCATAAACTATGGTTTTACTCTGTTAAAGGTTTTAACCAGAGTTAAGACAATGTATCACAGTAATCCCTAATCACACTTGCCTGTTAGCTCCTACTGAATCTTAACGGAAGGGGATTTCATGATGATAGCACCATCACTGAAGGTGCACCTACACTGTCGAAATAATGCAGTTTGAAACCACTTGAACTGCCATTACTCCATCCAACAGAATCCTGGATTTGTAATTTTATGAGGCACCAGTACTCTTTGCCAGAGGAGGCTAAAGACCTTGTAAAACTACAAATCCCAGGATTCTACAGGATGGAGCTACAGCATTTAAACTGCATTATTTCTACAGTATAGATGCACCCTGAGATAAACCACCATTCAACTCAGCTTTCTTATGGTTCTTTGAGCAGACTATTTGCCATAACTTCAGTAAATTTTAAAATACAATGAAAATGATTTACTTTCATAAACATCTATATTTTATTTTAAGAAGGTAATATCTTGATAAATAAACCTGGGTGTTTTGGGTTTTTTTAGGAAACCCTGTCTAAATGGCCCATGGGCCTCCCCTTGAAGTATGCCTTGAGCAGCAATGCTACTCTCTTGATTCATTACTGGGCCTGCAGAACTGATATGTGGGTAGAGGAAATCTGAGCTACTGCAATTTGAAGAATTGAAATTGGGGGAAATATAAAGGACCCTTTTAGTCAGCCATTGAACAAGCAGTAATTAAGTTGGCCCACAGACATGGTGATATTATCCCACAGTGCATAAAAGCAGCACATTCAGCCCCTGGGGAAGCCCTAATGCACTCAACCGGAAGATCATCTGGGTAATTAAGGAGCAAGTCTCACTGTTGCTTAGCCTTAAGAGAATAATGGTGGCTATGTTGGGTCCTGAGTGCATATGTGGGATATAAAGTAGATGAGTTGGGACACTGAAAGGCTCACCAGAAGGGAACAATAAGTCAACGAAAATGAGCTTTAGCCCAGCTCTGCACGGTAAGCAATGTATGAAGGCACAGACTGTAATCCAAGCACTGGGTGCATTGCTTGTTAAGCAAAGCAGATTATCCCATGCAGGCTGCCTGTGGCAACCTGCTGTTCCAAGCCTCCTGTTACACTTACATAGAAGAGTTGAGACTGGAGGCCACAGAGGAGCAGAACAGTTTCCTGAATTTGATTTTAGGCTTATTAACAGCTCTTCCATTTCCTACAGCACAGACGGTCACAGCAGGGAGCAGTTTCCCCCTCATTGTGCTCCCAATGGTTAAAAGGCCAAAACCTAGGTGACGAGTTTCTCTCCCCTACCTCCCCACATCATATCAATTAGTTTGAAAGGAGATGTACAGAGAATGCACAAAAGAATCAATATCAAACTGTACAGTGTCATTAAGTCCCCTTCCTAAGTTCGCAAAACCATTTTAAAATCAATAAACTAATCATTAAGCATTGGGACTTTTATAAAAAGTATACACACCAATGTTCAGATAGCACTTTAATAACTCTGTAAGTATTGAGAGTGGTTTGCATGTTGGACTACAACTCCGGGAGAGCAGGGACCCATGGAAACCCATTGGGTGACCCTGGGCAAGTAACATTAAGAGGAAGGCTGTGGCAAATCTCCTCTGCCTAGAGCTGACAAGAAAACCCTAGGATAGGGTTGCCATAAGTCGGAGTTGGCTTGAAGGCACATAACAGCAACATGATAAATATTTATCTTCCATCCCAAATTGCTCCTGTGTTTTAGGGTGTGTTGTTGTTGCTATTGCAGTGTGCTTTCAACTTTCATAAGTTTTTGACTTATGGTGAAACTAAGGCAAACCTATCACAGGGTTTTCTTGGCAAGATTCATTCGAGGGGGGGTTGCCTTTGACTCCCTCTGAGGATGAGAGTGATTTGCCCAAGGTCACCCAGTGGGTTTTCCATGGCTGAGCAGACATTCGAACCTTGGTTCGATCTGACATCTGATTCAGTAAATTCACACAACTAAGTCCTAGGGTGTGTTAGCACAAGATTAAAAGCAAACATCAAAACACATATTGGGAGTGACCTTTCACACTTACAAAATCCATCAATAGGGATTTAGCCTGTGTTAGATGGGGTTACTTTACACTCCTCCTGAAAATGCAAGTTCTGAGTTTGGGGGTAACTCCTGGATTCAGCTCTGAGCCTGGAGGCCCAGGTTTCAGCAGTGACCATGAGTGCTTTTGCACATTTGAAGCTAGTGCGCCAACTGTGTCCATTCCCGGAAACATTGAATATGGCCACAGTGGTACATGCCTTGGTTGCATGCCGTTTGGATTACTGTATTGTAATGCACTCTACATGGGGCTGCCTTTGAAAAGTGCTAAAAAACTTCAGTTGGCCCAAAGAGCAGCAGCCAGGTGGCTAACTGGGGCAGGCTACAGGAAGCACACAACTCACTTTCTGCAACAGCTCCACTGGCTGCTGGTCCATTTCGGGACATATTTCAAAGTGCTGGTTTTGACCTATAAAGCCCTATATGGCTTGGGTCCAGGTTATTTGAAGGACAGTATCTCCCTTTACAAGCCCATTAGAGGTCTAAGATCATCTGAAGAGACCCTTCTCTTGCCAGAAAAAGGAGAGGGCCTTCTCGGTGGCTGCTACCAGACTTTGGAACTCCCTCCCCATGGAGGCCAGGATGGCCCTATCTCTGTAAGCCTTTTTTTGGCAAGTAAAAATATTTTTGTGCCATCAGGCATTTACAAACTGATGAGGTTTGGGCTTTTAAATGCTGTGCGATTTGGATTGGAAGGTTTGTGTAACTTAAAACATGCTAATATTTTTAATGTTTAATGTTTTTAATTGCATTAACTTTTAAAAAATATTTATACTTTTAATACTTTTGTATGGTTTTAATAATAATAATAATAATAATAATAATAATAAAATTTATTTATATCCCGCCCCTCTGCGAGCAATTGGGGCGGCTTACAACAATAAAATAGTACACAGCTGCCTCTGTATCAGCTTGTTGTTGCTGTGTGTCTTCAAATCATTTCTGACTTATGGTGACCCTAAGATGAACTTATCATGTGGTTTTCTTGGCAAGATTTGTTCAGTGGCAGTTTGCTGTCGCCATCCTCTGAGGCTAAGAGAATGTGACTTGCCCAAGGTCACCCAGTGGGTTTTCATAGCTGAGCAGGGATTTGAACCCTGGTCTCCAGGGTTGCAGTCCAGCGCTCAAACCATAATCTGCTCTCTGGATTTGTCCTTCAAGCCTGTGCAATTGATTTTTCTGGTGGAGCGTAGCGTGCACAGAACTGGCCTCACCCTTTAAACCAAAGGTTCATCTGCTGTGGCCTTGCACGCATAGACGTAACAGTGAGGTCCTCAGATCGTAGGTTTGATTAGAGTTTCCTTCTCTTAGATGGTTGACCTTACAGGGTTGGATGAGCACCATCTGCCCGGGTTTGGGATTGGAATTTTCCTTCTCCTAGGATGGTTGCCATAAGGCTAGAGAGCCCATCCTGCCCTTTGATGCTCTTTGTCAGACCCTTCAGTTTTGACTTGTCTGGCATGGGAGACCCTACCGGTGACTGTTATGCCACCGCCAGCATAGTTCAAAACATCATTAGGGTATGCAAGCCTCTCTCCCACGACAAGGGGGTGTCAATGGAGAGGCAAACCATAATACTATGAAGAAAAATATATAATTTTTAGCTGGATAGAAACTGTTCAGCTAGATATTATAACCATAAGCCTACTAGAATGACTCCTGGTAGGCGACACTTTAGGGAAAGCCAAAGTTAGATAGAATCAATTTAGTTTTATGGGACAAAATGGGGTGAGGTTTGATCTTACTGAATGAAGCTTACTTTTGTTACATGTTGGCTTTGGAGTCTTCTTTTGAGAAAGTTGGATATCAAGAAACAGTAATAATGCCAGTGGATTAGGAATATCAGTACTGCATGGTCCATTCTGAGGCAGTCACTTATAATCCTAAATTGGTATTGGCAGATCTTTGGGTGTGTTTATGCGAGTACCTCTTATGTGCCTCTCAATAACTATGGAGCGCCTGCTTCACTTGCTTTTTCCATTCCAAGAGTTAGTTTGAACGAGACTACTTACAGGCAGCTAAAGGCCTAAGAAAACCCAATGAAATTTAGGGGGTTGCGATAATTCGACAGGCAACTTGAGGGCACACTCACAAAGGTTCAGGGTAATTGTCTTATGTTTGACATGAACTGTGTGTCTCTACGTAGTTTTGAAGACTCAGCAAGAATGTCCTTTTGACTGTTCATTGTACGTACCATCTGTGAGCAGGAAACACATACACACACACACACACAAAACCATTTTCAGTGGCTGTTCCTTAGTTGTGTAAATTGACTGAATCAGACATGTGTTTCTAAGAACTTACATCTGGCCTTGCTTATTAATCAGCTAAGCTGATACAGAGCCAGCATGGTGTAGATGACTTAAAGCAGGGGTGTGGGATGTGTAGGCTTCAGACTCCATAGCCCCCAATTTTTTGGGAGGGGAAGGAAAATGTCTTTTTTTGCCGCCAATTGCCCTCTGGGAGAGGACCTTTTTCCCCAACAGGAAGTGCCCCATGACTTCCTAATCACCCTGAAACAGCCTAGAGAGTCCCCAAAATGTGGAAATATCCCCCCATCACTGGGGGTGCTGGGGCATTTAGAGACAATTTTTTTCAGGGGCAGCAGATGGGGTGGCCCTCTAAGGTTCTCAGGGGGGGGGGATGCAGCCCCATAACCCCCTACAATTGGCCACCCTTGCCTTGTTGTTAAGACTTCTGTTTTCATTATCCATGACCATTTGCCATGCTGGCTTATACTGATGGAGGCCTGAAGTCCAACAACATCTGGAGTAGCATGAGTGTCTTCCACTCTTTGAGCTCATGTTTAAATACTAGAAAGTTCTTTAGCACCATAAGAGGACAAAGAAAATGTGGTTCTGTTACCTGGACCTAATTTGTTACTATGAAGCTATGCATCTAATTATCTGAAATCAAGACACAGCCTCCCTTTCGCTCTCTTCCTTGGGAAGGAACACTTTATTCAGTCTGAGCCACAAAGTAATGGGAAATTTTAAAGTGAAAATGCTGGTGCAACGAAATTAGCTTGAACATCTAAACTGTAACCTTTCAGTTCAAATACCACAGGGCAGATTTAAAACAGCACAGTTCTTAAAGATACAAGCAGTACATTGTTCAAGCTTGTATTCTAAGTATAAACCCCAAAACTGGCTGAATGTCTTTAGTTCTTCAAAAGACAGAAAAGCCATATTTTATGGATGCTTGACCTTTATTTTTGCCTTCCCTTTGGCATCAAGAAATCATCATAATAGCATACTGGGTGGGGTGGCCTTGTGCTAAAGGGTCAAGAAACCTCTCCCTCTGTGAAGCTTAGTGGATGGGTTTGGCTTCATACGGAATGTCCAGTTGCTGATGACAAAATATTTGATAGAGGTACACACGCTAGAATGCAAAAAGAGAATGTCTAAATGGCAACCATTACAAACAGATCAGAATGGCATGGATTTATGGATGATAAAGTAACAACTGCATACAATAACATGCTGTTAGAACACCCATTGTTATAATGATTAGCACCTCTGAAAAAAGACACTTTGCTTATTACTTCTCTATGTTTGTGGATTTACAATATGGGGATGTCAAGTGTGTGAAACCTACTTGCTGCCTGAATGGTTTTGGTTGTATAACTCAAAGGCTTTGTTCTACGCATAGTTGCCTTAGTAAGGCAATCAATTTGATATTGAGAACAGGTTCTCATTATTGCCCATATCACACAATTGTAAAAAAGAAAGCACACTTCACATTTAACAATTGTGTCTATACACGTTTCAAGTACCATGAGCCACTTCACATGAAAGTGCAAATATTATGAAGCAATGCATAAAAAAGCATGCTGTCCCACTCCAACCCTTATTCAGCAGTGCATCAAATACTTTCCACTGGCTTTAACCAAATTCAAAAGGTTGCATGTGCACCAGGACCGAGCACAGTTTAGTCTTAATCAGGATATGAGAGGTTAGCGTCTAGACCCACTGAGTCAATGGGATCTACAAAAATTCAGACTTACAATTCAGCAATCAATTAAGCGGGTCCACAGTAGTTGAGACAAGCAACTGAATGTTGGCCCAAAACTCTGTTAAGAGTAAATATTAGTTAACATTGACAATGATAGTTAAAGCTGGTTATAGAAGGGAAAAAGGAACTTCATGTGCAAGGCTGGTTGGCGCACACAATCCCTTCACCACTGTTTAAGGACTGGGGATATTATATCTTGAAGAAACCCTAGGTGGCTCTCGATTAGAGGTACTAGTGGATCCAAGCCATGCTGCAATACTGAAAGGCAATGAAGACACAACAATAAAGTTGAACCACAGAGAGAAACAAAACATATGTTTGCTATTTGTGAAACTATCACAGAAGTACTGTATGAGAAGTTGGACAGTTCTGAGATTTTCCAAGGAAAAACATGATCAAAAACCAGTGGACCTACCAAATGTGCCTCTATAGACCCTACTTATTGAATCTGCTCCCAAATTTTTTGTTGATTAGTTAATGTGAGACACCAGGAAAACATGGGAGAAAGTGGCCTTTCAGAACCAATATCACTTAAGGTTCTATAGCAGTCAAAACTAGCACCATGAATTCTACCAGGAAGATTGCAGGAAGCCAGCCACATGAAAGAATGTCATGTGACAGTTCATCTACATGTAGCACTGTGGAGTTGCTCAGAAAATGATTTGACTCAGTAAAGTTCAAAGTGAACTAATAAAAACACTAGAGAAAAGAAACGTTAACATGAAGGACGTCCACACCATGCATATGCACAACCAACTGAAAAGGAAGAACCACCTCATGAGATATCCTCCGTTGTTCAATGTATGCCATGAACTGTGAGCTGAGGCTGTCTGACTCCATGCACTTGGGTTGTCTCACCTCTTCCTCCTCCTCTTCAGTTACACAGCTGTCAATAAAGTCGATCTGATCCAGATCATGTTCCACTTGACATACACAAAGAAAAAGACCATAATTAGATAAGCAGCAGGGGGGCGGGGAGAATAACAGAAGCCACACTGCAGCCTGCAGCCTCAGCAACTTTAATTTTGCTTTGCAGGCACTCTGGACAGGTTTCATAGTACCTATTCAAGATCTGGTTACAAAATGTCTTGCCTCCTGACTGGCTTATAGAACCAGAGATCAAAATGTACAAATAGTTCTTCACAGAAAGCGCTGACTGGAAAGAGATTCCAATTATTACCTCTTAAACAATGCGCCTTTTCATATTTTGAATAAATTATAGATGAAAAAAATCTTATCACATTAAATAGCTACAGTAGTTTACAACAAATCACTTCCATAGAGGCCATTAGACTGAAGCACATCTAGCAACTTAACTTTGGCTCACCTGCCTCGAATTATCAATTATAAGGAACAATATTAGGCTGTGTGGACCATGTCTAGTGACATATTTTGCAGTGACAGATTGAAAAAAATACATTTCTATATGCATTGCGAAAGGCTGTCTGGAATCTAAATTTACTGGGGACTCAGAAAACTCAATATCCATTTCATGAATTAGTAATTAAACTGTACAGATTAACACATACAGAGATACCAGACTAACCAGTAAGGATTTGTGAAATGTTTTCAGGGAATGGACTTTGGTTAGTAAGAAAGTTTAGCAAATACCAAAGATGATTCTTGCTGCTGGCTTCTGTATAACACTACAGTACTGTCTGTTTTCTACTTGCAAGTAAGTAAAGTGAAATGGAGGAAGAAAGAAGCTAAGACAAGGGGTATAGTTATAAGGGGGAAAATGAGGACACACACATTCAGAAGCGTTTTAGAACTAGAACAAGAAAATAAACCACAAACGGCCTAGTTCCATTGATCTTGTTACTCATTACGTTAATCAGGGCATTTTAAATTCATTACTTCTCCTGTAAGTCTAATAAAGCTTTGCTGTTTTTGTGTCATGACAAACCTGATAAAAATGCTACATTTGACCCAGCAGCCAGAATGCCTTGGCGACTCAGCTGTTATCTTGCAGATAAGAACCAAATAAATCTAATACTAACCAATATTATGAAGTTGTATTTTATTGAAATTGGCTTTTTAAACAGCTGTGAAACTGACTAAAAAATAAATGCATATATTACGCAAAGTGAGGGAGAGGAGGGAGGCTTAAAAAATCGTTGTGCTACACAGAAGTTAAATAGATTCAGAGCTTCCTTTAGTTTCCTGTTGCCTTGCGTCTTGTTTATGGGAGAAATGCAAGACACAAATCCAACAAACTGAAAATATACCAACATGTGTATTCCTGCTGGGCAGGCGGTTGGACTAGATGGCCCTTGTGATCTCTTGCAACTCTATGATTCTATGTTCTGAGGGAAGAGGAGAATACCAAGTTCTATTAAAAAGACTAGCTAGGACCAATTGTCCTCTCTCCCAGAAGGAGGAGATGGTGTTTTTGTTACTAGATACTTCCAGGTAGCTGCATCTGAGGGAAAGGAGACAGCAAAACCACTCCACAAATGTTACCTGGCTCTTCTCCCTTCTAGAATTGTCACCTGCAGGTACCATAGATTTGCAGCGATACTGAGAAGGAAAAGGACACAGAAACGCTCCAAATATATTTGCTGAAACATTCCAGCTGCCCAACCACCAACCTGTTTTATATACAAATGGATCTTGTAGCATCTTTGAAACTAACTGAGAAGCAGAAGTTGGCAGTACAGTATAAGCCTTCATGGACTTAAGTCTACTTCATCAGATGCACAAGGTCCCTTTGTATACTGATCCAGTCTAACACCACTACGTCTTTGAATTCTACCACCATGTCTTATATAGTCCCTCATTGTCCATACTGTGAGCCCTGTGGGCTTTTAAAGTCAAAAGGCAAGATTAAAAAATTATAAAAAGATAAAATTGCAAAAAAGATAATTTGTTTAATTTATATAGCTTTAATAGAAAAAACCTGATGTTCATCTTCTGAGACATGGGTCTGATTCTATGTATATGCAATTTTCTGACAAAAAGATTAGGCCACAGAGTGCACCAGTCTTTCCACAGTCACATACCAAGGGAGCAAGTAAACGTGTAAAGGGAATAAAGCTATTGACATGAGTGTCATTTACCTCCACCATTGGTTACAACTGTGTTCCCTCTGTGGTCCTGGTACTGACTTTCTCTTCTCAGTCTCTGTTCTTTTGTGATCTCTGCCACCCGTAAAGGAAGATCTGAAAATTCATCTGTTGCCTTAATTCAAAATAAAATAGATGATCAAGAAACGCACTCTGACCCAGATGGTCTTTTATCAAGCTTGAGATCTTCAAGACCTTAGTCTGTTCCCAGAAAGAGCTCCTCACTCACTGCAGAAGGTTAAAGTGTACGCAGCCAAAACCAGAGTTCTAGCAATATGTCTTGTCTTGAATTTTTATATTTGCTTTTCCCCACTGCTAATATTCATTTCTAGACAAGTGAAGGTTTCGTATTTCGGCTTCAATAAGTGAGCATTTTTGGGTATACTACTGAATCTCAAGGATAAAAAGTATGTTTAAAAGTGATGGTAAACTACAGATTCACAAATCAGGCACACTAAATGCCAGTTATGGAGCAGGCTGGACACATCTGAATGAAAAGCTAGTGTAAATAAAGTGGACCATTCCTTTCTGTGTATTTGTATAGCTGGACAGCACTAGATTTTCATCCAGTGATCCAAAGCTGGCACCAGTAAATGACAACATAATTCTGCACCATCAACTGAACTGATCATTTCCAAGCCTCTCTCTCTGGCTTTTCTTCACAGCAATTATATACACATAAGTGAATAGTTACTATGCTTGTGTCTGCACATGCATGTTACTTTTCTTAGTTTGGCAACCAAATGTTTCTTGTTCTGAGAAATCGACAAATGATTAAAATAATCCTTCCAGCTTGTAGCTTTAAAATTCCATACAAGCACTACTGTATGCGCTACACATTATGTATTATGTACACATGCACTTGTACATCCAGAGCCTATAAGACTATTCCTATTCCTGACTTATTATGCTGGTTTGTTAACTGACAATGACAGAGTTCCCCAGTCTAGATACCACAGAGCACTCTATATTAACACATGCCAGCCATAGGTTTGTAAACTATTGTCTATTGTGCTGAATTAACAACATGGTCTGTGATGCTAAGACCACTGGCTAGGTCATTTTTAAAGCCTCCAAAAAAGAGAGAAAAAATATATACAAGATATTTAGCTAATTCTTAAAATTCTGTGAAGCATAGAATCTGAACAATTCATATTTACTGAAAGGGAATCAACTGAATAATCTGCCAGACACCCCACCCCAATTATGACAACGGTACTTCCTTTCTGAAACTTCCTTTAGCTTCCTACCACAATTTCATTTCAAACTAACCTTTTTTTATCCCCACCCCTTTACATTTAGTGTTGTAAAATAAGAAGCAGCACTAACAATGGTACTTGCAAGTCCCCCCCCCCACCCTCTTTTATCAGTTTATTTTCAACCTGAGATGTGGAAAGGACAGGCTGGCCTCAGTCCTTAGGCTGCTGTAAAATAGGTATTTCAAGATTACAGCCCTCTGGGTTTTAGCAACTAAGCTCTCTACTGCTGCTGTGCCTTGTTTTCTTTCCTTTTCATATAATTATCCCCTCTAAACAAAAGCAAATCAAGCACACTTACTTCATTCCCTGACCACCTTTTGTCTCCACTGTCCACACTATTGAAGCCAGAATCCAGTGCTCCGTATGGCCGGCTGGAGTATAGTTCTTCATGGCTGTCAAGCACATGAAGTTTTAGTTATTCCAATGTGAAAGCAATTGAGAAATTCTTTGGAAAAGATTAGATACCAGACAGCACCAGGGGACATATTCAACCTGTTAGTCATGACTCATAGAGCACACGTATAACAGAATCCTGCTAAAGAGGCCCCATTCTTCCAGGCTAAGAAATGTTCCTTTCTGCTAGCCAACTGTGTGCACCTCCAGGCATCGCCTTGATCTCCAAACCATTCACTCACCCCAAAGCATTCAAGCACTGACGAAGAACAGTACAACAAACCCTCTCAGCAAATACACCTCTTCAGTAATCAACTCTCCCAGTCAATGCTATATCTTTGCTACCCTCCTTCTATCACATTTTTACTCATCCTTGCCTATCTTAAAAGTGACTACTATATCATGCCCACAATCTGCACAAATCTGGGACTAAAGCATTAGAATGGCAGCATCTTTTTAAAAGCCATCTCAGACTTCCTGCAAGAGAAATAAAATTGGGATGTAAGTGAATTAAAAGGCTCTGTGGAGGAAGAACTGTTTCTATTCCAACTTTCTGTCTTTCTGACAGAAAAATCTAAAAGGTATTATACGTGTTTGCAAAGTATCACCTTATCTACAGACAAAGTACTCCCCGACTGAAAAATTTCCTTCACATTTGTATTCAACTGTATTAAAAATGCCATGAAGTTAATTTTATCTGAAATAAGATAATCATAGCTTTGTCGAAATTTGGAGCGGAGATAGATGGTGTGAGGGATCCCAGTGTTTGGGAAAAATCACAACATTCCCTCAGGTGAGTATTAGTTGGACTTTAATGTTAAACATCACTTCAGTGTTCATACTCTGTAAAAGTCTACAAACATATTTCTTTTCTTTTTTTATAATTTTTTTATTGGCATTCACGTATAGATACAATATTTAACATATACACATAATATCTGTACCTTCATACTTATGTATGAAGTACAAACATATTTCAAACCAGCCCCCAAGGATGCTGCATGTAGCTTTCATCCATTACTATTTTACTGCCATCCCAAGATGCAGATACTATGTGTGTGCTATTAGGAGATGAGTGAGAGGATACAGAGCAGTGTGTGTGTGTGTGTGTATGCATGTAGCAGTCTCTCTACTACTCTCTACATATAAATAAGTGACTAGACAGTTCAATACCATGAGCATCTCAGACATTGTATTTGGAAACTGCCACAGACAGCAACAACATAAAAAACAGACTCATCTGACCCACTGCAAATGATCGTTTAACAAAGGATTGACTGTCTAACTGGCCCTTGGTACCCCAGGGAAATCTGCAGCAAGACAGCAATAATGGGCAAGTAGGAAGTACAGCAAACAGATGGCTCCACCCAGGCATTGCTAATTGCAGATAATTCCATGGCTGGTTGTCACTTGCTTTAAAAATCAAGAGCATCCCTCCTCCTTGGGAAATAGTTTGTAAGTCTACAATTATTATTGCTTGGGGCCCCATGTTTACGCACAACACAAGGCTCTACTATGAGAGCACTGCTATCTAAACAGGGCAGCTCTCAACAAAAGACGATTTACACTGAGTGAGTTACAAACATCAGTACTGCTATAATATGGTATATTTCAAGTCAGATGACATGAAACAAATCACATTTCTATTATGGTCCACCTTGATTCTCCTCTACATTTGTGTGCAGCATTAGGGCATTCTAGTCTGCAGTTGTGCTGATGACAACAGAGCTCAACACGTGGAACTATTAGCAGAGGGACTGGACTGTCTGTGTGACCATCCTGAGAATCTCCACTTGTATTTTAAAAACAGCAATTTGCCGATAGCTTGTGAGGGCAGGTCTGAAAGCAAAATGCCAACGTCTGGTAAAGTCTCAGAAGCCGAAAATTCTAATCTCTATAGTGTCCAGGTAGTAACCTGAATGGTGGTTCTTTCTACACAATTCACCACCCTTTTTCATCCATGACTACTAAAAGTGTGAATTACACAAATGTAAGTAAATTTGGTTGATTCACTTGATCTAAATGCTGCTTTTTCACTACAGGGTGGACATAACTCTTCACGTGCTGACTATGACATGGGGTGTTTTAATTATTTTAAATGCTAACCTGCTTAATTCTACTCCTGCTTTGTTTAATGGTTACTAGATATTTTTAAGTGTTTATGCTTTTATCCATTTTTATTGTCTAATTGTACATAGCTGTGGAAATTATTGTAAGGATATAAAGATATAATGGTTAATTATTTTTAAAAAGTGAGAACTGACATTAGAAGGATGCATTTTCATCTGTTCTTTTGGCTTTAAGATGTACAGTTGTCCCTCAGTACGCACGGATTTGGTATCCATGGATTTAAGTATTCACGGCTTGAAAATATTTTTTAAAAAATAATAATCCAATAAGGGACACCATTTTGCTATGCCAATGCATATAATGGAACTTGAGATTTTGGTATCCATGGAGGGTCCTGGAACCAAACCCCAACAAATATGAAGGGACAACTGTACTTTATGCTCAGTTTCCTGGATGAGCTCGAATATCACAACAAAACAGAATTCTAAAGACTTCTGGCTTGCTGTGAATGAGCCAGATACATACTGCTTAAGTGCTGCTGCTGAAAGCTGGAGCAGCTAAACAAACCACAGTCCTTTCATCCATGGACTGTTCTCAGTAGGAGTTTGTTCAGTTCAGAGTTCCAGAGATGGAACTCTAGGCTGTTCTTATCCTAATGAGTCAAAAGCACTACCTTTTCTGGGTTCAAATATCACAACAAGCCAGGGATGAGCAATAGTTGTGGAGGTTGCTGCACAGGGGAAGAAGATCTACATATTGAACATTGAGAGAGTGTGTGTGTGTGCGAAACAAACTGAGAAACATAAGAGAGAAATTGAAAATGGTGTGGGCCATGTTGTGTTCTTCTCTGTCCAGCATACCAATCAGATCTCTGACATTTACAGAAAGGGAAGAAAGGAGACGGGGAAAGAGAAAGCAAGGAATCCTCGTATATTCCATTCATAACCAGGGAATACAGACTCTCTTCCCAAAAATCTATTACAGTTTTTTTCAGGAGTCTAATTTAGCTGCCACAATGAAAGCAGCCTCCCTGAACATTTTTGAGTGCCAAGGTCAAAGATTCTTTGCATGTGGAGGAGTGGGCTAGTTGAGGATGCCCACTTGTGCTAATGTGTCTGCCACCTCTTAAGTACTGTGCCATAACTTGGTGAGGGAGGAGAAAAGAAGCAAGCAGGTGAGGAGAGTGAGTGGTGAGCAAGCATACTGGGAAAATGTATTGGGCCAAACAGATGGACAAGAAAATATTTTCCCCAGCACTGCTTATATGTCCTCCCCTCTCCCCCCACCCTCCCCCTCTCTTTTTCTCTCTCTCACACACCACCACCACCAGGCTTTCCTCGACTTCACAACAACAACAGGTTTTTACACAGAGAAAAATAGACTGGAGAAAGAAAAAAAAAAAGCTCTAGAAAATACCCCTGATGACTCCACAGTGAAATATATTCTCGGATGCGGGACCCAGACTAGACAAGGAACTCTCTGGTCGACCAGGCAAGTTCTCTTTATTCAGGCCTTGCATCACTCAGCACTACATAACAGAAACACAAACTGCACTCCTAGCACCCATCAACTTAATTTAGCAACTCATAATGCGGTTGACTGCATAGGGATGTATGTTACTAGGCTAAGCTGACAGGAGAACATGCCAAGAACAACACAGCCTGATGACAGGAAATGAGGCATTTACACCTGTGGTTAAACCAGAGCCATTATATAACCCTGTACAAAAGATTAAAAACATTGAGCATCGTTAATTAGTGATCCTCTCACCCCAAAACAAAACAAAACAACCCTACAAATATCTTAATACAGAAAACAAAGAACTAACAATTCTCCAAACACTCCTTAAAAACAGTGGATATCAAATCTATGCACACTTACCAAGAGCCAAAGCCGATTGGCCGTCTGTCATAATCTGGAAGATCTGGTGCTACTTTGCATGCTTCCATATTCAGATACTTAAATATGTGCACTTTTCCTTTTATGCATATCTAGAAGAAAAATGGTTAAGGTATCAAGGATGTTTGAAAGACACAACAGAATAGTTTTAATCAGCTGTGTCTCCAACTCATCATTATGCATTAGATAATGATAATCATGATTTATACAATTATATTTTAATTATGAGAACCAATGTGGTATAGTGGTTTAAAAGTTTATTGGGCAAAACTGGTGGACAAGAAAATAAAAACTTAAACTCAAGGGAGACCAGGATTCGAATCTCCACTCAGACGTAAAGGGAGGACTCTGAGCATATCACATGCTCTCAGCCTTAGAGGAAGGCAATGGCAAACTTCCCCTGAATACATCTCCCCAAGAAAACCCCATGACAGGAGATGTCATAAGTCACAGTTGATCAGAATGACAGCAACAATTTTAATACATTTTCTGTTTATTTTAAATATTAATATTTATATTCCCCTTTTTAAAAATCAAAGTAGCGTAATTAAAAATTACTGTAACAACAGAAGCAAAATTTCTATAGTAGAATCACAAGCCTAATACATCATCTAGTTTCACTGTTTCCATTTCAGATAACTGCAGCACTGGGAAGAAATTTCCAGTCGAACACAAAGGAATAGCAGGAGACAGACATCCATCTAAAGATAAGCTTTGTATGAATTCCCATAGTTCTTGCAATCACAAAGATGGTGCCTGATTCAGCCGCCTTCACTACAAAAGCTAAAACCATCAGCTGCCAGAAACTGTTAACTACTCTTGCCCAGGACTCTGAGATGCCCTCAGCGAGCTGTTCCTCTTCTAGAGATAATGAAAATGTTTTGGGGGTGGGTCCTTCCTGCTGAGATCCACAGACATCATTATTATGGGTTATTTTTTCTTTATAGCCTAATTTGTTTTTGATTTTGGCTTTAAGACTGATGGCCCTCACTCTTCTAATCCCTTACCTTCTTTACTGTGATGTGTCTTGAGTGAAGGAAAATAAATAAATAATGTATGTCCCAGGTCATTTATCGCTCCACAATAAAACCAGTACAGATGTCCCTCTGTATCCACGGATTTGGTATTCATGGATTTAAGTATTCATGGCTTGAAAATATTCTTTAAAAAAATAATAATCCAAAAAGCAAACCTTGATTTTGCCATTTTATATAAGGGACACCATTTTACTATGCCATTACATATAATGGGACTTGAGTATTCACAGATTTTGGTATCCACGAGGGGTCCTGGAACCAAACCTCAGCAAATATGAAGGGAAAACTGTACTCCAATTCTCCAAGTGCATCAGTAGCCCCTCTGTGACTCAAATCCGTCAAGCAGTGGGCTGCTGCCTTTCACACTAGGTGAAGATACCAACTTAATATTCCTTTTTCTGTTTGATGAGGACCACATATCTGGTACTCAGATTTATACCAGATGGAAGGCACACTTCAGAGGAAGGAGAGGGCAAAGTCTTTTAGCAACTTGTGAGAGAAGGCCCACAAAGAGCATTGAAGCTCTGTTCCCTAATCTCTGGCGTACTGTCCAGTGCCCCTGCCCCCGGGCAGCTTCCAAGATTTTACTAGACATTTCTGGCATGTTTGTCAGAATATTAGTAATACAGTAGCACCCCCGTATCCGCTGATTCGCCAACGGTGGATTCAATTATCCGTGGCTGGCAATGGTAGGGGGGGAAGGGATCTTGCCTGCCCTGTCCCTTCCCCCGGGAGAGCTCATGTCACTGTCACGGCAATCGTGAGAGCAAAGGGGGAAGGGAGGGGTGGGAGGGATCTTGCCTGCCCCAACCCTTTCCCCAGGAGAGCTACAGTTGCTGCGGTGGCAAAGGGGGAAGGGAGGGGGGAGGGATCTTGCCTGTCTCGTCCCTTCCCCTGGGAGAGCTCCTGTCGCCGCAGTGGTGATCGTGGTGGCAAAGGGTGAAGGAAGGGATCTTGCCTGCCCTGTCCCTTCCCCCAGGAGAGCTCTGGTCGCCGCAGCGGCCATCGTGGGAGCGAAGGGAAAGGGAGGGGTGGGAGAGATCTTGCCCCCCTTCCCCTGGGAGGGCTCCTGTGGCAGCAGTGGGGTGGTGGATGACGTTTGCTATTATCCGTGGATTTCAGCATCTGTGGTGGGGCCCAGAACCAATCCCCTACAGATATGGGGGTCCTACTGTATTAATAAAGTCAACATCTCCACTATGCTAATTTCTGCACCAAGAAGTAGTTCACACTCATCTGATACACTGCCAGCAGTGCAGAGTAGAGTTCGCATAAAAGCTTCTGCCGCCTGTACAAGAATGATGTGCTGCCTGTGATTTTTTTTTTGGGGGGGGGGAACATAGAGAGGTCTGCCTAGTGCTTTTAAAAAGCCTTCTGGTAGAACAGCAACATACTGACATCACTGTCTTATATTTCTATCTGATTAGCAACAGTCGCACTACAGGAAACTCCCAAGCTTGTCATAGTCTCCCTGACATTCTTTCACTAGCTTGTCTCCATCGATGAACCCAGTTCTTATACATAACCTCTGGGTTCTCCAAATTCTATACTACACTGTCTGCAACTGTATTCCCAACTTCCTGCTGTGTTCTTCAGTTTGGCCATCTCATTCTCCACTACAACTCTGTCTTACCTTACTTTGCTTTATTTATTATTTTATTAATTTATTTATTGCATTTATTGTATATGTCGCCTTTCTCTCAGAATGAGACCCAAGGAGGCTCCCAGAGACAATCAGTCTAAAAAAATATTCACAATAAAATTAAAAACAGTAAAACTACATAAAACAGTATTAAAACATTTTTAAAACACCCACAAGTTTTAAAGGGTAGATAAAACATCTCCATAAAAAAGCTCCCCTGCTTAGATGTAAAACCCTGCTTTCATAAAAACATCTTTGCCTCCTAGCAAAAGGAAAGCAGGAAGGGGGCAGCCTAGCCGGAAACATCCCTTCTGTTCACCAATTCACACACTGCATGTGCAAAGCATGTACAGTACATACATAAATAGTTTTATCTATATGTAATGACAGGAATGAGTTGCATTGTTTCCACTGAATAATTTATCCATGTGCACATACGTACAGCCATTAAGAATCACTCACAGCAAACCCAAAACCCAAAACACATCACAATTTTTAAATTTCCCCATTCCAAGGGTTAAATACTATGAGTATGACTAGTTTCTATAGATATTCAGATTAGAATAAAAATTCTTCTAAGCAACTTGTCTACAAAGAGTACATCCAGGTGTACCTATTTCATAATATTTTCATAATAATTATGAAAGGATTGTCACAAACATTAGAAAGTATAAATTAAGCTAAAAAGTAAATGTAGATGTTTCTCTGTTGGACTTCTTTCACACATTGAAGAAAAATGTACTCAGATTGAGTTTATACATTACCTGTGCAGGGGGTGACTGGAGGGGGTTATTATCTAGGGTGATTGTCTGTAAGTGCCTGAGGTTCCTGTAACAAACTGGGATCGTTGTGATTTTATTGCAGGAGAAATCTAAGCGAATCAAAGGCAGCTCTGCAAGCTCTGCAGTACACACATGTAAAAAAATGTAGACAGTCAACCAGTTGTAAAAGCAACAATGCATTTACACATAGCACCAAGTGTCTGAAAATAAAAGCAGTCGCACATTTCTCCCCTGCATTTCTTACCTTCAGGTAAATGTACCAAGTGATTTCTTCTGAGGTTCAAGTCCCGCAGAGAATCCAGACAGCCAATTTGTGATGGAACTGTCTGTATTTCATTACAACTCACATCCTGGGAAACAGAGAAGAGGAGCGATCAGTCGCTTTAATAAATTTCACTTTTGTTTATTGTTGTATAACTTTCTTATGAAAACACAATTTTAGCAGCTCAGAGTCTTGGCTTGTGAAGTAATGAGGCAGGCTCATTTCCTGCTTTGGAAAAGGCTAATAGCAGTATATAGTAACCCAGTTCCGTCTTCCGTTCACAGGAGTGCAGGTAGCAGAGCCTCAGTCTGAGATGCTGCTGCTGCCAGTCAGGGTAGACAGCACTGGGCTAGAAGGAATTGTGGTCTGAGTCAGCATAAGCTGTTTATAAGCCCAGTCTATTTAAACTGGTAAAGTATTTGACTAACTGATCTAGCATTCACATAGTTCACTTCAAAAAATATCTTTGTACAGAGGTCAGTGAAAATATGAAAGTATTTTGTATTGTGGCAAGTGATATGGCTTTTGGATACATCCCAAAAATTACTAAAAAACCCTGCAGTCCTACTGAGTTACCGTATGTTGTCTAGTTCTCCTAAGGAAATTAGGAGCCAGAGGGGTAATGGATATGTAATTTTGTTTTCACACATATTCAAAATAGTAAGAAAACAGATACCAAAAATGCTAGCCCCCTACTGGTTACATACTTTGAAAGCATGACTGTACAGGACAGAAACACATACAGGTTGAGTATTCCTTATCTGGAATTCCAAAATCCGAAGTACTGTACTCTAAAAATCCATTTTTTGGAGCTACAACACAAGTAGCATAGTGCATACTGTACTATATTTGCGAGGCTGGAGAGATTTGTGACTGGAGAGAGATGTGAGGATCTGTGAAATGGTGGGAATCCACACCTTCCACCATTTTACAGATCCTCAGTCTCCCTCCATCCTCATTATGTCTCATGATGTGTAATGCAAATACAGATATTCCAAAATCTGGAAAAAAAATCTGAAAAAATCCAAAATATGGATAACTTCTTGTTCTAAGCACTTTGGATAAGGGATACTCAAGCTGTATTAGGATGATATAGGTACATCTGTTGTATATTTGTAATACTAAACCTTAAAGTTTATCTAAGACAGTCTTTAAAATGCGCCTAAGACACAGCATCAAAGAAGCATTCCTGAAAATTCCAATAATAAATCTGGATTTGTTTAGCTGTTTCTTCTCCAGCTATACCTTTGGAGAAAACATAAAATATTTTCATGTTTCCAATTTCCAATCTATCTTTTGGAACAAAACAGGAGATGCAGAGCTCTCATTTCAGCAAGGAAAAGTCTATCACTGCATTAGTCCAGTGGTTCATCTAACTCCAGTAGATGTAATTTCCCACATCTCTTCAATAAACACACGGGATTAAATGTCTGAAGGTGCTACAACAGTGGCCATATAAAATCAAATACCCTCTAAAAACTAACCTAGGGCAATACATAGATGTTAGTAGGAAAAATTTCACATCAGATGTGACGTGGCATTCAACTCTGAAACTATCTTATTTTAGCCACTAACTACCTTCACGTACCAAACAATGACATCCACAGCTACTTAATGATCCTGTCTGTAATGATTTTGTCAGAAGGATGAAGTAGGCTGTCAAAATTGTGTTCTGGCTCCCCTAAAAGTGTGTTAACATTTCATTTTGTAAACAAATTCAGCACTTACTTTAGCAGCTGCCCATAATGCTAATCTAAGATGACAAAAAATTGGCACCTAGCCCAATTAATTCAAGGAGGTCTGAAGATACCAGTACATCTGGCTTTAAAACTAGCGCACATCAATAACATTCAGCCTGTTCCCTTTGCAATTGTGTTTGAAACAGGGTTTGTGGCACATGGAGCACAGATAACCTTCCTCTATATCAAGACATTTGGGGTGGAATTCTTATGCTGATTAGTGGACATATGGGCAGTATTTTGTACCCATCCCTGGCTATGTGGCATCAGTCATAAAGGACATCTGTCTAGCATTAATCAGATTGGACAAAAAGCTGATGCTTCATCTATAAAGAACAAAATAATTAAGGAATTAGATGCTAAATGAGTAATACACTTACAAGCTCCATCAAGTGTCTAAGCTGTCCGATTTCTTCAGGTAGGGAAACCAGTTTATTATTGCTTGCTATCAAAACTTTCAAGGGTAGGCTGCATAAGTGAGCTGGCAGTGTTGAGAGCTGATTCCGGCTGTTCAGGAAGGTGGGGGGAAGCAAAAACAATAACTATCAGAATAGGAGAGGGGACATTATTGGTTCATGAGCAGCATGAGAAAACCAAAGTACAATCATGTCAGAGCATAAGAGCATCCTGTCAGTTCTGGCAGATGAGATCAACAACTAGGATTCACTGTTTTTATGCACTATGTCCAGTCCTGCACCTTGGGAAGGGGAACCATGGAGATTTGCTCTCCATTTCCACTAGATTCACTTGAACTCCAGATGCTGAAGTATAGAGCAGTCTTTTCATTCACTCATTTTTCAGATCTGTTTATACCGTAACAAAGATTGTAAGAATTTAATGTCTACACCAGGCTGTGCAAGAGTCCCACAAGGCTGGTTTTCTGGCCCTCAATGCATCTGCCAGTGCTGATTTTTTAAAAGAGAAAAATGACTTGCTTCTTCCATTCCCTCTCTAGTCTTGGAAGTAAAAAGTGACCCATATTGGCATTCTATATTTCTTAAATGAAAAATAGGTCGCATCTACTCTCTCACCTCTGTTTATGGCCCTAACAGTGGGCAATACTAATTTCTTATGGAGTTGCTCAACAAGCTGGATAAATTCAGATAAACGTCACTTGTACAGAGGGTGACTTAAACATGGTAGCAGATTATGAAACAGGAAGGGCGGGGGAAGATTGATAAAACATAGGAAACATATTCCCACCCCTACATACAAGAAACTTCTATTGAAATATAATCAAGTGGACTCATGGAGATTCACCAGCTCAGGTGAAAAAGGATTATACTTACTATTCTCCAAGACATCACACATACACAGGACTTGGTTACTACCTTATATCAGCATTCCTTGCTTTGGACATAATGGGACTTGAAACTGGGCAACAAACTATTTCAGACCATTCACCAATATTCTTAGAACCAACAGAGAGACTGTATTCTCCAGTGTGGTGAATACTACTTCACTTGCTAATACACCTCCCCACCCAGTATCAATAAAATAATAAATAAAATTACTCAACATTTTAACTTCAAATGAAACTACTGAAATGTCCAAAGCAAATATTTAGGATGCCATCAAAGTAGTGATCAGAGCTATATGCATTAGCGAGATTTCAACTTTAAAAAAGAAATATAGAAAAAAATAAATTAACACTGGAAATAGAAAAACTAGAAAAGTGCCACAAAAGATAAGGAAAAATCAAAATAAAATTTACAAGCAACTTGTATACAAAAGAACAGAACTTAAATATTGAGAAATTAATAAAATATCAACCTCTTTACTACACTTAGAAGAAAAGTACTATGAATTTGGAAATAAACATTCTAAATTGTTAGCACATGCTTTAAAAGAGAATAAACTACAGTCAGCAATACCTCTGATGAAAACCGAAGAGGGAGGTCAAATCTGAGGCACAAAAGAGATAGGACCACATTTTAGGAAATACTTAGAAAAATTATATTCAAGTGATTCTCCTTACCCCCAAAATTAGTTAGTATCTCCATGGCTTACAAATTACTAAGATCTCTGAAAACAATCAAAACATTTTCTACTCCTCTATCCAAATTGTAGAAATAAATGATGCAATTAGTAAAATAAAACAACAACAGGTATTGATGGTTTTGCAGATCAGTTTTACAAGAAATGTAAAGCTTTGCTGATACCAAAGCTTCTTGATTTGCTGAATGGTATCTTGGAAGGGAGAGAAATTCCATACTCTTGGAAAACATAAAAAATAACACTTGATTTTAAAAAGAGGGGGAAATCATCACAAACAAGAATCTGATAGGCCAACATCATTGATAAATCAAGCTGCCAGACTATTAACCTCCCATCATGGCATCTTGACTTAATAAATTTATAACTAACTACATTAAAGCTGATCAAACAGGTTTTATGCTCAGATGTGAGATTTCAGATTCCATCAGGCACATGTAATACACTTCTACAAACAGTCTAACAAAACCCTAACAATTATGTCATTGGATGTCCACAAAGCATTTGAAAGGCTTGAATGGGATTTCCTATATGAAGTCCTACAAAAAATGACTATGGGAAGACAATTTTTCCACTTAGTTAAAGAACTATACTCAAATTCAAAAGCAAAAATAAGATTAAATTCTTATGGAAAAGAAGAATTTGGTCTTAGAAGGGGTTGCCTTTTGTCTCCCCTTCCCTTTGCTATAGCTCTGGAACCCTTGGTGGAATATATATGTATCAATCCCATAATGCAAGTTGTGTCCCTTGATGAATCATGTCATATAATAGAGTTGTCCCTCTGTATCCACAGATTTGGTATCCACACATTTAAGTATTCATGGCTTGAAAATATTCATAAAAAAATAATAATCCAAAAAGCAAACCTTGATTTTGCCATCTTATATAAGGGACACCATTTTGCTATGCCACTGCATATAATGGGACTTGAGTATTCATGGATTTTGGTATCCATGGGGTGGTGGTGGTCCTGGAACCAAACCCCAGCGAATATAAGACACAACTGTAAGTATGTTTGCAGATGACATTGCCTTATATGTAGCAAATCTACACACAGAGGCTCCAGTGGTGGTGGAGGAGCTGGAGATATATGCTTCCTTGGAAAGGTTGGGTTACAAGTCAATTATGATAAATCAGAGGCTCTATGCATTGGACTTAGCAAAGGGGACAAAGAATGCCTGCATTCTATTACTGAACTGAAAATAGCCCTAAAATAAATCAAATATTTAAGGGTCCAAATAACTAAATCAATATCTAACAATGAAAAAGCTAATACTGTATTAAAAAATCTCATTATGCAAATTAAATCAGGTATCAAACAATGGGCCAAATTAAATCTTCTTTGGCTGGGACACACTGCAGCCATCAAAATGCTGGCAATGCCAAAAATCAACTTCTTCCAGTTTGTCCCCATTATGTTACTGACAAATAGTTGAAAATTGGCAACAATAATCAATAATTATAATCATGGGCAAAAATTAACATGCAATGAAAAATCTTATTATATGGAAGTACAATGGAGGGAGCATTGGGCATACCAAATGTCTCTAAATATTACGCCTTTTTTCAGCAACATCACTACTCCCTCACTAAGGAACAAAAAGTATGATGAATAATGGGTACAGACTGAATTTAAAAAGATTAGAATTTAGAATCTTTCTTCTTCAAGCAAAATCTAAACACCATCAACAACATTAAATGTGCAATTTATAATAACACTATAAGAATAAGGGATAGATGGCACGAAAAATTAATACCATGCTAATCACCCTTAATAGCAATAATGAGCCACTTTTTGTTCTATTGCGATGACAAAAAGAATCAATTTAGACCAACAGATTTATTTCCATGTAACAAAGGTCTCACAGGGTAACAAATCCAAGAAAGAACCCCAACAGTGTGGTATAGAATTCTTCCATTCTTGCATTTTGTAAGTAATAAAGAAGTAATTAATCAAGCTACATCTGCACTTACCTCCTTTGAATTACTGATAAAATTATACAATATTCACCCCAAAGGTCTTTAATCTAGTATATACAAACTGTTGAATTTTATTGATAATTCTAAAATGAAAGTTTTAAACCAAATGTGGGAACAGGATTTGGGTTACCTGATAGGAGAAAATAATTGAAACCACATATGGAAGTCAAAACCCTTAAGATTGATCTCAGCACAATCAAGAGAAACTATGAACTGAATTCTATACTAAAGTATTTAACCTCATCAAAATTATCATCCATCTCTAAAAAGAGCTCTGCCAAGTGTTGGAGGAGATGTGACTTAAATGAGTCTGTTTTCCATCATGTACATATTGGACTGTAGGAATGGCTTAGTGTTTTCAGCATTTTGGAGAAAGGTGTTTCAAGAAATGTGTGATATAACAAGCCAAAATACACAACAGTCCCCAGATCTTGCATTACTGAACATTTTCTCAGGCCTGAACATCCATATACTACATAAAGACTTCATTTATTTCTTGCTGTTAGTTATAAGTTATAACTTGCCCATGGAAAACCAGTAACTTTCTAGTTATGTCTACATGGTATGCAAAGATATAGGAATATCTGGGAAATTAAATATCTGAGAAACTAAAACAAAAAGTTCAGAACTTACAAAACGAAACCAACATGGGTAATTTTACAGAAATTTGAATAAAGAAGTTTATTTTAATCTGTCATATGAATAAACATGACGATCCTAGAAAATAAGCTCCAGCTTCTTATGGCCAAACTGGGACAATACTTTTGATTAGTATAAAAATGATCATCAAGTGATGTCATTGAAAAGGGGCTCTCTGCAAAGGGACTCAGGAAGACAGCAGTAGTTGTGCTCTAACTCTTAAAAGATCTCTACTCTTTCAAATTGTTGAAACAAGCCGCTTATGGAAATCAAAGAATCCAGAATTCAAGAATCTATAGGCAAGAATCAACAGTTTCTAGATCACTGTATCACTTGTGAATCAAAAAACAGATTGTAAATCATCTTGAAGATTATTATAAAGCTCCTGATTTGTGTGATATTCAGAGCTTGAATATTTTAAAATCAATTCGTTACCTCCAAGTCATTAAAATTTACAACAATGATTTAACAATTTGATATTGTACTAGTTAAACACCACATTATCTGCATCTACTGAGAAATGTTTCTTGTTTTTAATTCATTGTTGGCCATTTTAGTAATTTTAAGTGGTTTTTAATTTAATATATTAATTATTTTCTCCCAACAGATATAACAAATAAAAATTTCTTCAAAAATCCTATTCTAATATGTTACAGTAGCATTCCTGTTGCAAGAACTGGCTCATTGTTTGAGATAAAATGCTTTGGATAAACTCACCAAGCTTATCTGTACCATCCAAAGCAGGAGTAGGCAATTATTTAGGGGCCAGGGGGCAAATTTTCACCCTCCAGGCTGCACATCCTCCCTGCAGCAAGCACAAGTACAACAATTTTCCTTTGCAATCCCTCTCAAAATGGCAACAAGAAATAATATCATCTGACTAGCATCAAATTCTTGGATGCTTGTGAGAGTGAGGTGGGTGTATCTGTGTGTTTTCTCAAACAGGGGGGGGGATTTCTGTGTGGTTTTGGGGCAAATTTGCCTGATAATTGTGCTGGTTTTTTTAAAAATGGGGTGGCAGACTTTACGGGACTCGTGGGGGTTTTAAGGGTCAAAAAAGTGGGATCCAATGGCTGTGTGCAGCCCACGGGCTGCACTATGTCCATCTCTGATCTGAAGTCTCACTCTGTGCCTGTTTGTTCCATCTAGAAGGATGGGACCATATAACTGAAAGCTAGCAGCATAAGGCCTGAAGACAGTAAGAATCTAAAAGGGAAACAACAGTTTAGCTGCACTTTCATACATTACTTTAACTTAACCCAAATGCAAGAAAAAAAGCACATACCAAACAGTGAAAATGGGGGGGGGGGAAAGCAGGGCAGGAGAAAAATATTAACAAGTCAAAAGAAACATAAAATCCAAAGAAGAGGAAAGTAATACCCCCCCCCAAAAAAAACTGTGTTAAAATTCAGGTGTATTATTATTGAGAGGAAATGTTAACTGCATGAATGAGACATGATGATGTAGGTTTCCTATAGTTTATGTTTACAACCATTTACACTAATCAGGTACAACTGGAAGACTAGTGGTTGCATTTCCTTTTTACAGGCTAGAAAAAGAAACAGTGAACATGCCTTGAAAGGTTTTCTCTTAAATGGAAGGAGAGCACCCTGGAGTGGGTTCATCCAACTCATTCTGAAGGTAAAGCTATTCAAGATACTTTTACCACTTCCAGTAAGAGGAGAGTCCTCAGTTCCAGAACAAACTGCCAAAAAGAAATCCAACATGCTGCAAACCTCAAATTGCTTAACAAGAACTGCTAATGGTCAAGAAAACTATGATTCAGCAACCTCCACAAAAACAAGGGCAGTGTACAGAATTGGGAAAAGCTATTACAGGAAAAACATAATTCTCTAGACTTCAACTATAACTGTTTGAAACATTGGTAGATGGAAACCCTTCTGTATGAATCCTTGAGAGAACAGAAATTTTGAAGCAAGCCAGATGGGACAGAATGCACTCTTTCCATTGAAAAAACACACCTACAATTTTTCCCATCAATGGAGTACGCTATTGAGAAGAGCAGTTGCTCTCTACTGGGTAACGTTTTCCATTCTGATGGTGAGTCTAGAATTGCACCACTGCTGGAGCACTTGCCTCCCAAACACTGATTTAAGGAGGACCCAAATCTTGTCGCGATTAAACCAAGATGAAAACCAAGTAGAAGCACTACTAACCTTTACTAGAGGATAGCTAGCACTACAGTGGTCAAGGCTTCTAGTTGAGCCTACTGTCATGCCACCAGCAACTCCAAGGACTTAATTTTCATAGACAAATGATTTCTTGGAGACTTTGATACAAGTAATATACACATTTTGAATAGAATGCAAACACCTAGATAATGCCATTCTATTCATTTATACTGTTTTGAGGTCAGTACAAAAGGGCAGCAAAATCAACTCCAGAGCCCTGTGGAAGCCTTGTAGAAAAGCAAATTAATTTTCAAAAACTGGTCCTCAGCATCATGCCACACTGTACATGACACAGAATACTTTCTTAATGCCGAGAACTCAAAGTTCAGAGTTGTTTGTGGTCAATGTGACAGCCACTAAAAACATGAACATCCAAGAAAAAGATATGACAGGATCCTTCATGATCAGAGTTCATTGTTCAGATTCCATAAAGCACGGGTTCTCAAATTCTGGTCCTCCAGATGTTTTGGACCATCTCCCAGAATTCCTAACTGTTGGCCAAGGTGACCAGGGCTTCTGGGAGATTAAGTCCAAAACACAGAGGACCAAAATTTGGGAATCATTGCCATAAAGTAAATTATGGCCCTGGGGATCACTGAAAGGCTAAGAAGAGATGTCTCCTTCAGGGACCACTTCAGACAGAAATATTTTGGCAGTGACTGAAATCTGCAATACCAAATAATCATTTCAACAGCAGTGAAGCTAAGGATGGATGCGGGATAACAAGTTCAGGAGCAGTGGAAAGAACTACCGTACAGGGGTTTTCCAGTGCACATGGACAGTGCAGGCATGGTGTGAGAAGTCTACAAGTGCCTGTAAGTCAAGTAAGGTCCATTCCCTTCCCCCAACCTGACCTGGGTTACTCTGCCACTGAATGATGTAAGTGGAGAAGCATAATCTTGCATTTTCTGATGGTGACTCTGAGCTCTGTTTGGAATTCACCCTATCCTTTAGCCAATCTACCATGCAATGCACCATGTTACACCATGTGATGATGTCATGATGGCTGCCATATTGCCTCCATGCTTTGGTGCCAGTGGACAGCTGGGTGTGGTTCTCTAACTGAGGTTTAGAGATCTTAACAGTCCTGCCTTTTGGATTAAGGGGGAAGAATAGCCATCCCCAAGATACTACTTCCACTGAAGGACAATGGCTAAATCTAAAGCGCTGCCAAAAGAAAAATACTATTCTGTTTAATTAAAGAAATCTGAATTCCCCACTACAAAATCCTCTCTTCAAGCAGTAGGTTGCCTAGCATTAATGGCAGCAGGCAATAAATACTGTATTTTGAAATGTACAAAAAGAGGAAGTTGTCCTCTGACTCACACCCTTTTTAAAAACTCATTGTAAAACACAAAGGAAGCCAGGCACAACTGAACTGGCCCAACTATAGTGCCAAAGCAAATTCTATTACTTATTTTTACATTGTTTGCATTATCTTAGCTACACAAACACCATAAAACACTTTTTGAAATAATACACAGCACTACAGAGCTCACATTTCATACGAAAGAGCTTACTGCTATACTACAAAGTCAACAGAGATTCAAGTTTCTACCAGACCACATGCTAAGAAGTTTTTAAATTAATTTAAAAAGGAACCTAAAGGAGAATTTTCTGACTTTATCACTATCCTACCATATCCACCCAGCTACAGCCCCTCACATATCACACTCCAACAACAACAACAACAACACAATAACAACAGCCTGAAATGTCAGAGGTCTCCCCAAACAGGCCTTCAATGCAATACAAGGAGATACTGTCAGAACAGGAAACCTGGAATGTCCTGCCACACTGAAACAACTCCTTGAATCACAGCCAATATTTTTATTTGAGTTTATCCCCTGAAAATGAGCCCTGAATGCTTGAAATGCAACCTATGACTTGCCTTTCCCACAGCCACTTTTCCTTGCAAGAATAGTTTGCTTACCTGTAATTGTGGTTCTTTGAGTGATCATCAGTGCCCTCACACAAATGGATTTTGCGCCTGCATAGAGACTCCTTTTGGAATGTTCTAGAATTGAATGGATTGGTAGGAAAAAAACCCTCCTCTTGCCTACTATGCATGTCTCAGCCTGCCAAGCTATCATCCCCTTAGTTTCAAAGGCTGACATGAAATTTGCAGGTTCCTAGCAGATGATCACTTGAAGAACCATAGTTACAGGTAAGCAACCTTTCTTCTTCTTCTTTTGTGGTTTCTGTGCCTCACACAAATGGGTGACTGTGAAGCTTACCAGAGGTTGATAGGTCAGGTCAATGAATAACAGAAGAAAACACAGCACATCCAAACCGAACATATGTCCTGGATCTGCAGTCCTGTCTATAGTGTTGGATGAACGTGGATGGCTGTGGCCATGTAGTGGCTTTACAGAGGTCAGGCAGAGGAACACCACCAAAGTAGAGTCACCAAGGAAGCCACTACTCTGGGTGGAGTGTGCCCTTAAGCTGACGGGGACAGGCCGTTTGGCCAGCTCATCAGCCAGTCATATAGTCCATATGTCCTATTTGGAGAGTCGTTGTGATGATGCTTGCGGTCCCTTCCTAGGTCCACTGTAGCAGGTGAACAACCTGTTAAAATGATGAAATGGAGCTGTGCACTGGACATAAAAGGCCAGTGCCCGACATGTGTTGAGACAGTGGAAGGATCTTTCCAAAGGCGACAACACCTATGCATAGAAAATAGGGTAGAAAATGTCCTGACTCAGATGGAACTGCAAGACTACTTTGGGAAGAAAGGTGATATCCAGCCACAGGACCACCTCATCTTGATGGAAAACAAAGAAAGGTTCACCAGCCTGAAGAGCCATGAGCTCACTTACCCACCTTGCGGTGGGTAAGAATGGCACCTTTCAGGCAAGTAAACATTCATCAATAAAAGTAAGAATAGGTTGCTTACCTGTAACCATAGATCTTCGAGTGGTCTTCTGTGAATTCACACAGTGGGTAACTCCTGCGCCTGCGCAGAGCACTCGGAACACTCTAGAATGGCTAGGCAGAACATGTTTTGCAACATTTGGGCGGTAACTCCATTCATCCTAACAGTCCTTTTAAAGGCGCTCCTGTCTAAATCTCCTCAGTTCCCTGAAGGACGCTGCAAGCAGCAGCACCAGGAACATTAAGCATATATATGTCATAGCAGGACATAGAGGGGAGGATGGGCAGGTCTGTGTGAATTCACAGAAGACCACTCGAAGATCTATGGTTACAGGTAAGCAACCTGTCCATCTTCTTCGTGGTCTCTGTGAATACACACAATGGGTAGATTAGGAAGCTTCACCCCTAGGAGGAGGGTATGTCATGCTTTTTACTTTCGTGAGTAAAAATCACCAAAATATTACACTCAAATGTCCCTGTGGTACCGCAACAGTACCGGCAGGGACAGGCGTCATCCGAAAGGGACGCCCTGCAGCGCAGCAGTCTCGCAACGTGGCGAGGCTGCTTCCGTTGCATTTTACTTGGCCGAAAAAGTCCTGAGTCTCTGAGGTTCTCCGCCCAGCTGGTCAGAAGGTAAACTCAGCCTGTGCGGAACTTTAACACTGACCCTATAAAGCTGATAACCCTTGTCAGCTGCAATATTAACTTGGGGTTGACATTTAGGCCCAGATTCTGAAGAAGGGATAGGGTCAGATGAATGTCTGCAGGAGTCTGCTCCAGGAGGATAACACCGACAGCCAATTATCCAAGTATGGGTAAATCTGAACCCCTCAAGTCCTGAGAAAGGAGATTACCATTGCCATACACTTGGTGAACACTCTTTGAGCCACTGAAAGACTAAAGAGGAGCACCTTGTTTTGGTAGTGGTCCTTGCCTACTGCAAATCTGAGGAAACTGTGGTGTTGTGGCTTTATCCTGATGTGGAAATATGTGCCCCAAAAGTCTATGGATACAAACCAATCCCCTCACGAAGAGAATAGTTGGATGGAGTGCGGCGTCACCATTTTGAACTTTCAGGGTTTGATCTAACAGTTGATGCCAAGAAGGTCCAGAATCAGGTGAAGACCACTGTCCCTCTTCGGAACTTTAAAGTACTGTACTGGTAAAAGAAGCCACCTCTTCTGCAACTATCTGGAATCCTCTCCACAGCATCCTTCTGGAGCAAAATTCTAACAGGGCTCTGGATGGAGGGTGTAATGGCCTAGGACTCAGACTCAGAGGACATTTCTCCAGCTCAACCTGCGTAATGGCTGACACAGTCAGGCAGGACTCACCTGAGACTGATTAAACACAGGCATCACCAGAACAACTGGAACAATCGAACAAGGAGACCTTGTACCCCCAAGCCCTCAAACCCGGCTGGTAGAGAAGAGAGCAGAACAAAGATGCCAAGCAAAAGGAGCTGTCTTAATCAAAGAGAACAGGCTGCAACTAATTTAAGAAACAGCTCTGACTTGCATCCCCTCTTGGGAACAACTGTCCAGTCTCTGGCTCTGGCATGTTGTTCCAGTGGTTTTGTTCTAAATACCTGAAAACCCTGACTTTTGGACTGGCTGGCAACCCTGTTTGGCTCTTGGAATTTTTGGGTTGGTTTTTGACTTCTCTTCTGGACATCTCTTTTGCAAGCAAATTCTTCCATGCAAGTATGCTTTCCAGAGACTTTCCAAACTAGCAACTGTCTGTGTGCATGCCAAAACCTGAAGCAGGTCAGAGGGGTACAGCAAATACACCAATGGATGGAGTACTTGAAAACTCTATGGCATACTCCAGATGAATGATGATTAGAACCCAGGAATCTGTGGTGATGTTCTGTCCAATGGTATAGAGGCGATAGAGTCCGGAAGCCTGAGATGGAAATGGGGCTGGGCTGGATGGGGCAAAAAGCTGCAGTGATGTCCTGAAAGAGCAGTCAAAAACAAGACTTCAAGGAAGCAGGACTTCTTAGAAGCAGATACCTGATAGCACTGCTGTCTGTACTGGCACCTTCAATGTGAAGAGTGTTATAATGGTGTGTGTGAAGCCCATGATTCATGACACTTTTGATCTTGACTATGAAGAAGACTGGCATCTCCATGAAGGGCTGTTGATGTGCACACTAAAACCAATCTCCTTTGGTGTTGGTCTTGCCTTTCACAAATGGTCCAGAGCCTCATCTGTCCTGGTATTGAAGAGGCCTTCTCCATCAAAAGGCAAGCCTTCCACCCTATGTTTGGTGTCTTCAATAAGTCCAGCAGACCATAGCCAGTCATATCGGTGAAGGCCCACTGCTGCCAACATTACCTTGACTGCACAGTCAACCGAGTGACTGGCTGACTGGATTTGCTGTGTAGCCAAGGAATGAACCTCCTGCTAGAACAACAGTGCTGAATTACGGTGCTCCTCCAGAAGATGAGGAATGAAGACCAGCATCTTGTCCCACAGAAATCTGCAAGCTTGCATGTTGCCAACTTGCACTGCCAAGGCTGCAGATGAACCAAAATGGCAACCGAAGATGCCCAGCCTTTTGCCCTCCTTATCAGTAGATGTTGAGTGTGTCTTCCCACCAGCACGAGAATTTGGATGCCTCTACAAAAACTGAATTTGTGGCCAGATGGTTGAATAGGAAAGAAAGTTACTCAAGCTGCATTTGATAACAATTCTCTAGATGACTGGAAACCAGTAGTAAAGATGCTGGCTTTAACTAAGACTGTTTTATAAGCTCTTGTAAAATAGGTAAGAGAGGTATCATTGCAGGAGCTAAAGCTTGTGCGTCAACCAGTTGGAACACCAGATCAGCCACAGAAGCAGAAGGAGGTATGAAATCTAGTTCCAGAGACTCAGCAATCTGGAGGACAATATCGGCAAAGACTTTAATGTATTCTGGAGGCAAAGATGGAGTGGCATCTTCCACAGCGCCAGATGGAGAGGAGGTAAGAGGATATGGAGAAGCAAGAGAAGAGGAATCAGCATCAGTCATCTGATGACTCTGGAGAGTTGTTGCTGGGGTTCAGCTGCTGAAATGTCTATGGAGGTAGAAGGCACCGGCGAAGGCAGTGAATCAGAAGTTGAAGGCAGTGGAACAGTATTGGAGGAAGTTGGAGGTGTAAGAGATGCAGCAGTAACAGAAGCAGGTGGTCATGGTATAATGCTGGACACTAGTGCAAAATAGCTCAAAGTAGTAACCATCAAGATTGTAAGAGGCATCACAACTGGAGAAGGAGGTCGTCTTGATACCGTAGCAGTTCTCCTTGGAGAAGGTAATGGAGGCCAATGTCAAGGAGATGGTGATGTGGATGGAAGAGGCTGGTGCCAAGGCAAGTCTGTTGGCAGCCTTTTGTGAGGAGGAGAACAACCCTGGTACCAATGATAAGGTGACCTTTCACAGGATACATAGTCCCGATGATGATATTGGTCATAGTATGGAGGCAAGTAGGAGCGTTAGGATCTCAGATGCTCCTACCATACATGTTTGCACTGGTACCTATCAATATAAGAGACAGACATATATGGAGAGTCCTCTTGATACTGCTTGCCCCAGTATGATGGTCTGGAAGCAGCATAGGACTGCTCCCTTACAAATGGGTATCTTCTTCTTTTCAGTGACAGAGGCAAGGATCAATGCCAAGGTGACTCTTGAGGGACTTAAATGCCCTCAATGAGGGACACCAGTACATGCTGCTCCAAAGATGGTTCCACCTCCCAAACCAAAGAAAATGCAAATACAGCCATTGGTACCAAGGCAGCTGTCCATGTTAAAGGTGCCTCAGAAGAAGCAGTGGCTATCATTACTGAGGGCACCAATCTCAGCAGTGACGAAGCAGGTGGTACTGAGCGATACTTATGTTTCAATTTCATCTTCTCCCTTGATGTCAAGCAACCATCTGGAGAGGCTGGCCTCTTCCAGCTCAATGTGAAATGGGTTGACTTCCCTGTCTTTGCCCCATGAACTGATGCTGGTTCCCCCACTACCGATACTGTAGTAGGCTGTGGGGTAAGAGAAGCTGACATTCTTGAGACGAGAGAAAGAGGAAGCAGCATAGAAGTTATAGGAGTGGTCGGTATCAAGTTAGTAGATGGTGTAGAGAACATCAAGGAGGCCACTGGTACTGATGCAGTCTTTGGCTTTTGAGGCTTGGAAACTGTTGTCGACATTGAGAACAGAGAAGAAGAAAATAGAGGCTATAGAAACGGGGGTGGGGGGGAGGATGGAGGAAAATGAAGTATAAAGAAACATTTTTAAAAATATGGTAGAAGAAAGATAAAGAAGAGGAATAAAGCTGAAATAGGAGCAAAACGAAACGAGAGAGAAAAGGGAATACTCAGACAAGAGAGCGCCCAACATGAACTACTCTACTGGCGGATGGAGAGAAACTGACAGGACAATAGCTTGGCAGGCTGGTACATGTGCAGTAGGCGGGAAGGGGCAGAGTTTCCACCAAGCTACTCAGTTCTAGAACATTCTGAATGAAGTCTGCGCAGGCACAAAACCCATTAGTGTAAGGCACAGAGATCACAAAGAAGAATAATTAATCACTTTGGCTTTTGGGGGGGGGGGGTTACAGCCTTTTCTAGCCTGATGAGTGAAGAACTGCATAATGTAAAATGCAAGTAGTATTATGTAAGGGTTACCTGATATTCAGAAATGTTAATGACTGCAAGTTCAGAATGGCTTCTGGAATATAACGAATGCAGTTCTGGTACAAGTTAAGGCTCTCGAGGGAAACAAAGAGACACGCTTCTGCAGGGAGCTCCGAGAGTCTGTTCCGCGACAAATCTGAAAAAGAAGCAATACACAATGTGAGACTAAATGCAGTGAGATGAACAGAGGACAATCCACTGCAGAATGAAATACAAACAGGATGTATGTGGCTAAAAAGTTAGCGCACACCCCTTATGCAGCAGCATATAGCCCTCCTTAAAGAAGAAATACCAGAAAGATAGGAGGCACCTCATTCTGTACACTAAGCAGAGAAATGGGAACTCCCTGACTTGCTGAAGGAAATTCCATCTATAGTAGACAGTAGAGTAGCAGAAACAGGAGCTTGCAAAAAATAATAATAATAATAATAAAAAGGAAGCAGTATCCATGGAAAGAATATCATATAGGTAAAGAAAGAAGGAAAATTTATTTTGACAACAGTAACACTAAAAATCCATCCTCAAAACTTTAAAATATACTATACATGCAAATTTTTATTGAAAGAACCCTATTACAACCAAAGAGGACTTTAAAAATAAAAATGCTGGTATATCAGAGTAAATATAATTTGCAAACATAAAGAATGGTAACAGTGGAACTGGTATGACGCCCTAATACACAAACATTAAATGTTAAAATTTCAATTTCCTGATCATATTTTGACCCCAAAGACTTCCTCAATGAGAAATTAACTGGAGCATATTTTTCCTTTGATGAATTTCACACCAGTAGTTCAAAGCTAATAGTTTTACTGACAAGCAACAAACACAACTCCTCAGAGAAGAAATCATCTGCTTAACTCTACATAGGTTTAGGTTTCACTGTATCTTCAATAAAACAGACCCCCAAGATTACTAATGTTAACAGATTCTGGTCTCTCATTTTGACACCACCAGACAATAGTGTGTGTGCGTGCGCGCGTATGTGCCTTCAAGTCACCTGGTGACCCCATGAATTTTGTAAGGTTTTGTTAGGCAAGGAATCCTCAGAAGTAGTTTTGCAATTTCCTCCCTCTGAAATACAGCTTACGGCATCTGGTCTTCATTGGCCAAGTAATAGCTTACTGGTTTTTAAACCAAAGGCTTGTCCTCATAAACTCTGGCTTTCCTTTATATACTAAGTTTTTAGCTTTAACATTTGTGCATTGCTGTGCAGTCCAAATCATATGCCAACTACATGAGCAAAGCATCCAATACATTTGGGGAGAGGAGGCAGAAGCAGAAAACAGGAAGGCTTATCAACTGCGTGTACCTAAAATGAACAGATCTGCTTCTAAAATAGCAGAGGGTAGTGGTGGTCACCTACAAGCAGCAGGTCCCAATCAACTCATCTTGGGCAACATCACCTGCTTGATGAATCTGGGAAAACAATGGCAGTAATCACAAGTGCTATATGAGTTTGGATCCAGCACAGTCTCAAGCCAGACCACCTGAGGCTCCCTCCAGCAAATGATATTCTACTGCTGCATTGCACCTGAGATGAGGTGGATAGGTAGGCTGTGTATGTGCACAAGAAAGCAGAAACTTGTGTTTATGAGAAAGAGTGTGCATATATAAAGGAAAGCAACCAATTCAAATATCACAGGAACAACCTACAGCCAATCCACCACCTTGGAGAGGGTCATGCGAAAGAAATCAAAATCTTTCACTTCCCTTACCAGCACTACTTCTGAATCCTACAGTGTGTGGCTAATCTTAATGATGTTTTTTAAAAAAAACAAACAAAAAACCAACAAGCCAGCTTTGTAAACCAGAGATATGTCTTCTGTATAGGTTTTTAATTCTGTGCCCTAGTTTACCTGACTGTCATTAGACCAGAGATTCTCAATATTGGACGTGCGTGTGTGTATGCATTTTGTATTACATTTTACAAAATGTCCTCTACCTGCTTAATTTCTTAAAACACACTACCGACTAAAATAAGGGTTACTTTATATGCAGGCTGCAACTGGGCTTACCTGCTTAAGTTACACATTTCTGAACTTGCTTTGTGCTTGTGATACAACTGGAGATAGCCTGATTTGTACTGACCTGGTATCATATACAGTTGTCCCTCCACATTCACGGATTTGGCATTCACGGATTTGAGTATTCACGGCTTGGAAAATATTCTTAAAAAAATAACAATCCTAATAGCAAACCTTGATTTAGCCATCTTATATAAGGGACACCATTTTGCTCTGCCATTGCATATAATGGGACTTGAGTATTCATGGATTTGGGTATTCACGGGGGGTCCTGGAACCAAACCCCAGCGAATGTGAAGGGACAACTGTATATGTCTGGTAGCAGAAGTCTTGCAAGCCATGCAACAGTGGCATGCAGCAGTGACTGGCTTGGAATTATAGCTCCAGTCAGAAGGGATTCCAAGATGCAGTGCAGGAATCCACTACTAAAGCATCCATGTGGTTGAGTGGCTATCCAGCCTTTATTTTAAAAACTCCACTGGAGATTCCACAACCTTCCAAGGTACCGTAGTCTGTTCCACTGTTATACAGCTCTTATCATCAAGAAGGTCTTCCTAATGTTTAGCTGAAATCAGTGGTACTACAGTTGTCCCTCTGTATCCATGGATTTGGTATCCACAGATTTAAGTATTCACACCTTGAAAATATTCTTTAACAAATAATAATCCAAAAAGCAAACCTTGACTTTGCCATCTTATATAAGGGACACCATTTTACTATGCCATTGCATATAATGGGACTTGAGTATTCACGGATTTTGGTATCCACAGGGGGTCCTGGAACCAAACCCCAGTGAATATGAAGGGACAACTGTATTAGCAGTGTGTAGTGGTTTGAATGTTGAACTGCAACTCTGGAGAACAGAGTTTAAATCCTTACTCAGCCATAGAAACCCACTGGGTGACCTTGGGCAAGTCACACTCTCTCAGCTTCAAGCGAAGGCAACCCTCCCTCTGAACAAATCTTGCTAAGAAAACCCTGTGATAGGTTTGTCTTAGGGTAGCCATAAGTCAGAAATGATTTGAAGGCACACAACAACCAGTTACTTCACTTGATCAACACTCTATTTTTGTTGATGTTGGATAGAAGAGTACTAGCTTTTCTTGTTACTGCTGACTCATGTTTAGCTTGTGGTGTACTAAGACTCCTTGACCCTTTTCACATGTACTGCTGTCAAGGCAGATTACACCCATCCTGTATTTGTGCATCTCATGTTTCCTGCCTAAATGCAGTACCTTACAATTAATTTTGTTAGTGTTGCCCAGTTCTCCAAAGCAGTTGAGGTCATCCTGAATCCTGATTGTGTCTTCTGAGATGTTAGCTTCTCCACACAGAATGATGTTATCTCACATTTGATGAGGATGGTTTCTATGCCATAATGTAGACATTTATGAAGATGTTGAACAATACTGGACCCAACACAGAATCTTAAGGCACCTCACTAATCTCACCTCTTTAGAATGGAGCAGAACACTGGTGAGTACTCCATTTAAAAATCCATGTAACAGTAGCAGTGGTCAAACACACATCTAACAGCTTGTTTGCAAGATTATCATGGGGGATCTTGTCAAAAGTATTCCTGAATTCAAGATACACTACATTTATATCACTCCCACTCCCACCCAATCTACTACGTTGGTAACTCCATGACCACATTTTGAGAAACTCATGCTGGATACTGTGATTAAACAATTATTTTCTGAGTGTTCACACAGCAACTGCTTAATGATCCTTTCTAGAGCAGTTCCTGGTAATGCTGTGGAGCAGACCAGTTTCTTGTTGCCCTAGTATTACCCCCCGCCCACAACATTTGCTGTCTTCCTATCTGCAGGGATCTCACCTCTCACCCCTGGTTCTCTCCGCCCTATCACTCTACACCGTTCTAATCCTATATTCCACTTTTAACTGTCATGGCAACGTTCTGTGGAATTCTGGAATTTGTAGTTTAGTGAGGCCCAAGAGCTCTCTGGCTGAGAATTCTAAATGCCCCCCTGCAAGTCCTAGGATTCCATATGATGTTGCCATGGCAGTTAAAGTGGAATATAGCACTAGAACACTGTAGTGTGATAGAGTCATTTGTGTCACATTCTTCCAAGCTTTTGCATTGGTGGTCTTTCTCATCCCCACTCCAATTGATTTTCCAGGACATTCTGCTCTCCCCTCTCTCTTCATCTTCCTAGAGTCAAAGTCTAGCAAGCTTGTCTCTTCCAGCATGGCAGCCACCCTGCATGTGTTGCAAAAAAAGCCTTTGGGATGGAAAACAAACACTGCACAGATCATTCATGTCTCTTTAGCCTGTATAGGCAGAGAGAAAGAATCCAAGTCATCCATTCAAACCCTGTTTATTCTCCCTGTTGAGAGCTCCTACTCACAAGTTCATAGAGACCATGAGATCAGCTACATAGAACAAGCAGCTGCTAGGTCCACCTCCAATGTAGTCAGTGACTTATTTTCTCTTCACAGTAGCCTCTGTTCCTTAGACCTTGTGCTCTAGCAGAGCTCACACATCAAAGGTTCACAACAAAGCCTTCAACCAGCTCAGATGAGCAGAGCTCATATCACTGAGATGCACATACACTCTTTCAGTGTTACAAAGTAAAGCAAGTTCAAAAAATGGAGAACAAGTAGGAGGCAAGTAACTACTGCAAGCAGAAGATTGGTAGGTAGAATGAAAATTCCCCCTCCACACCCCACCCCCATAAAACACATGGCATATCTGTTACAGAGGGATTCATACATTAACATTTAGAGCTACATGAAATAATGCTGGTTGCCTGATAACTGCACACCTTGCTACTAATGATGGGATTACAGTGATGAGAATAATCAGGAGATGATGATACTAATACCAGTTTGGCATGAAACCCTTATTCATGGTGGACATGTATGTGCTCTGGTTAATACAACCTGAGAGTATTTCAATCATTTATCATGTCCTGTAGGAATCCATCTAAAGTTTTCCAAGTATAAGCCAGACCCACCTAAGATAAGAATGAATAGATTTACTAACTCAGAGAAAGAATGACTTGAAATCAACAAGAAAAGATTTAAAATAATGATATATACCAACTTCGTAATTAATCAGTTCACATCTCTGACTATATCTGTAATTGCTATAATAATTAACAATATACTTGCAACTAAAACTGGTTATGTAGCTTACACATCTTTGGATTGTGACAGTTATATGTATTAATGGAGTAACTGTGAAATTAAGAATTTCTCTTTGGTTCTCTCTACATCAGTATCATGTAAATTATAAGATCCCTTACCCAAGTGCTCAGAACTTTCCAGAAGCAAAACTCTGGCAATCACTCTAAGGTATAATAGGAAGAACTTTCTAACAGTAAGAGCTGTTCACAGTGGAACGCACTCCCTCGGAGCATGGTAGGGTCTCCTTCCTTGGAGGTCTTTAAACAGAGGCTGGATGGCCATCTGTCAGGGATGCTTTGATCATGATTTTCTGCGTGGCAGGAGGTTGGACTGGATGGCCCTCATGGTCTCTTCCAACTCTACAATTCTATGATTCTATGAATGTTCTTCCATCCCATGGAATGTAAATGTATACATTTTTCAACTGACAGAGTCTATGCAAAACTTTAAAAATTACATATATCATCGTGGCATAATTATAATGCTTGGCCTGAAAAGTCAGGCATTTGCCCTGTTTATTCTTTTATATGTAAAACAACTTACCACCACTTACGACTCCTCGAATGCTTTCATCAGCGCTGTATACGCAGAATCCTAAATATACACTGGATTGACTATGTTGCTGTCCTTGAGCAAGCAGGGATCACCAGCACTGAGGCCATGATATTGAGAACACAGCTGTGCTGGGCAGGGCACGTTTCTAGGATGGAGGACCATCGCCTCCCAAAAATACTACTCTACGGTGAACTCGCCACGGGTCAGTGTAAGAGGGGCGCTCTAAAAAAGCGATACAAAGACTCCCTGAAACAACATCTCAGGCTCGGCCAAATTGATCACCAACAATGGTCCGCCCTGGCCTGACATCGGGAGGCATGGAGGCGCACTATCCACAATGCTGCAGCCTTATTTGAGAACTCACGCCGAACAAGTCTTGAAGAGAAACAACAACACAGAAAGAATCACAACCCAAAAACATCACCCAAGGAGACCTTCTGCTGTGCTTTCTGCAACTGGACTTGTTTATCTCGAATTGGCCTTTTTAGTCATAAGCGTGCCTGCAAAAAGCGTGGGATGAGTCCTTCCTGAATCTTCGTTTGCAAAGAAAAACCAGAGAGAGATGTAAAACAAGGCTTTAAATCAAATATGTTTTACAGAAGGAATTCAGACTATTAGTGTGAAGTTTGTTGTTCATATATCACCTTAAACCAAAATTTATTTTAAGCAACACTTGACCTGATCTGATTTAGAATCATACAGTTGAAACATGGCCATTTAGTCCAACCATTGCCATCAAAAATACACCATCAAAGAACTCCCAACAGATAGCCATCCAGAATCTGTTTAAAAACCTCAAAGGAAGGAGACTCCACCACACTATGAAGCAGCAGAGAATTCCACTGTCGAACAGCTCTTACTGTCAAGAAGTTATTCTTAATATTTAGGTGGAATCTCTTTTCCTGTAATGTGAATCCATTGCTCTGTGTCCTAGTCGCTGGAGCAGCAGAACACAAGCTTGCTACATCCTCAGTATGACATCCCTTCAAAGATTTAAACATGGCTATCACATCCTCCCTTAACCTTCTCTTCCCCAGGCTAAACATACCCAGCTCCCTAAGCCGCTCCTCATAGGGCACCGCTTCCAAACCACCCACCATTTTGGTCGCCCTCCTCTGGACACGTTCCAGCTTGTTAATATCCTTCTTGAATGGTGGTGCCCAGAACTGGACAGTATTCCAGGTGAGGTCTGACCAAAGCAGAATAGAGTGGTACTATCACTTTCCTCGATCTAGACGCTATCCTCCTATTGATGCAGCCTAGAATCACATTGACTTTCAGCTTGTGGTCTAAGACTCCTAGATCCCTTTCACATGTTCTGTTGTCAAGCCAGGTGTCACCAATCCTATATCTCTGCCTTTCATTTTTTCCCCCTGCCTAAATGTAGTATCTTACATTTCATTCTGCTGAAATTCATGTTGTTAGTTTTGGCCCAGCTCTCTAATCTGTTAAGATCATTTTGAATTCTGATCCTGTCCTCTCGGGTATTCGCTACCTCTCCTAATTTTAACAACTCATACACCAATCTCCATTTAAAACTCCACTAAAAATATGTTTTTGTATGTAGGGGTGGGTGGGAGAGTGAGGAATATACTCACATCTATAAGATAGCTTAAAGAAAATAGTTATTAGATTGTTTATTACTTTGTATTTCTATAAAAGCATCCTTGTCAATAAATTTATGAAGCACATATATGTACATAGAGGGCACTCAAATTCTCCTCAATTCCCTGTCACCTCTGCGTACCTTATCCCACCATCCTTTTATGTTATCCATTCCCCACTGTATATCCTGTTTGGACAGAGACCTATATTTTTCTGTTACAAAAGTCTGTAAAACACCATGCACTATGATGAAATCTGATACTATAAAAGTAAACTTTTTAATGCTTCATCGTTTCTCCCCCTTCATCTATTTCCCAGATTTGCGCACAAATTCCATGTGCCCAAAAATGCTATTGCCTCCTTTCTCTTGAACAGCAGTCTCCACTGTTGTATAGGGAACCCTTTTAGAAGTTAGCGAAGTGACAAAAAGGCAACTAAGGTATGTTACAAGTCTCTGCTAATCAAAAATAAAACAAAGCAAAACTACCAACAAGTATAAGCCCTTAGACTGCCCTACAAGCAGTGCCTCTCAAAATACCTGATATGCCAGACCAACCATTTGTTTCCCAATATGCCATGGACTGGAATGATATTTGTGACATATTTTCATTCACAGTGTTTTCTGAAAACCTGCTGTGGACTGAAACCCAATGGCTTGTGGACTGGCAAAGTTCCATGGACCACTGCTTGGAAGTAGCACTGACCTACAGAATGATTCATTTTGTGATCCCTTCCTCAGAGTAAATTTAAAGAACAAACTCTGGTTGGAGTTGGGAACATGATTGTGTGACCTAGTAAAATAGGAAGAAATGTCTGTTTTCCCACTCTGAACTTAGCAAGTCTCAGGGTCAATCTGGGAAACACTGGATCTGGCTGTGTGTTTTCCTCTTTAGTGCTGCAAGCATTGAAATAAGGTCCCTTGTAATAAATACTGCCTAGTTCCACGCTTGGAGGATTTCCTGAAACAGAAGGGTAGGATGATCTCATGCCTTCCTCCTTGCTGACCGTGGCAGAAACATTTTTTGACCTAGTTTTATTTTAAAACCACAAGATTCAACACCTCCTGTGAAACAATAGCACTTCTCCTGCCTGCAAATCTTCCTTTAAAAGGAACTCTTTTTATTCCCAGCTGGTATTGATCCAGCTGTGTACACTGCTTTGAAGGCTATCACAGTGAGGACTGGATAGGGCATTGCACTCTAACTTTCCCAGAGACGGTCAAACTGGTGCACCTATGGGTGAACCCAGCCAGCAAAATAAAATTATATGCTACTCACCAATTTTGTTCAAAAACAATTACATTATAGTAAAAATGTATTCCACAAATTCACTTACAGAAGAAAAATAATTCCACACTTCTGTATGATATTATTAATATCATCTTTATTTCTATCCCACTTTTCCCCCAATTTGGGACTCAAAGCGACATACAATAAATAGACACTGCTAAAATCAGCAAAATACAAAAGTTAAAACACAATTAAACAACTAAAAAAGTTAAAAACAGCTAAAACTCTAAAAACACACGCATATATACACCCACATGTACACAACACTCATATATCCCAGCACTGCTATTAGCAAGGATCCACAAAGGCCTGCCGAAACAGGAAAGTTTTTACTTGGCTCCAGAAGGATGGCAGGGAGGGTGCCAGTTCACTGGTATGAACTGCCCTGGTCATGCCATAGTATATGTGCTAGAAATTACGTAGATGCCCTTACTAATAGATGGTATCAATGTTATTAATTCTCAAGTCCTCCATACAGGAGAATATACTTCTGGCATCAGACCTGTCTCTGAACTTAAAGAAAACGGCCACCCCTGAAGTAAATGAAGCTGCATGTGAAAAGTTCAAAATCCAGCTCTAGCCAATGTTCCATGTGCTTCAGGCAGTGGCTCAATAAGTCATACTGTCTTGCTAACTGGCTTTGTTAAGTTTTTCCGCCCTCACCTACCAATTAGTTTGCCATCTACAAGATGACCTCTTTCACACAAATGCTGTAAGGATAAACAAAAATCCTGAATATGAAAAGGCACTGTGAATTAAATATATCCTCCCATGGAAAATCACATACATTATAGATGATAAGAATGTTACATCTAAAAACAAACCTTACAAAAGAAGGACAGTCTAAGTTAGAGCTCAACGGCTTCTATGGACTTGTGAGAACAGAGATGTGCATAGATTCTTTGCCTTAGAAGGATATAATCTCTCTCATTGTCAAAATTTAGTTAAGCAGGGCTCTATCATTTTTTAAAAGGTAAAACACTATGCAAGCTGATAATTTTGAAAACAAGGTTCATGTTGATACCTTATATAAATCTAATTCAGTTCTTTATCTTCAAATGCCTATATTATATTTAATTATCACTTGAGAAGCAAACTGTAATAGGTCCTGCAATCATCTTATAACATATGCAAAACAAAAAAACCTATACAGTACATTGTACTTGTAGGTAAAGCATTAGGATTTCAATGGGTATGTGTCCTATTAAAGGATGCTTAAAATTGTAACTTTTAATTCAATAAGCACAACGGAATTCTAAGTAAAATAATGTGTGTCTGCACATCCCAGAAAAGATGTAACAGCTTTGTAATGTCGTGTTTTATTCATCTTGATACAGATTTTCTGCAGCTTCATAGTTTTGTTTACTAGTCCTTGATTCACTATTTTACACTTAAAGCCTGATTAACCAGCTCAGTCACAACTAAGTATTTTTAGACGTGCAGACAATCTGAAGTAAATAATCATTTAAATTGCAATGTGGTTTTTAGACCAACATGCCAGATATCTTGTATGAATACCACAAATTAGAATGGCCAAGCTTCTCAAATGAATCCTGGAAATACTATTTTGATTTAAAGAGAAATAAAACCAAAACCAAAACCAGGGCCCTGCCTGTTAAAGTAAGCAAAATGAGTGACTCAACAAAGCTGAACGGTTGCTCTGATTGCTGTCACACAAGCAGGCAAGCATGAACAGTGGTCCTTATAAGGAAAAGCCAGCTTTTAATAGGCTTCCAATTTTCTCTGCTCCAGTAGAATGCAAGTTGGATTTTCACTGACTTCATAGTAACTTTCGCCTCATAAAATTCTTCCCATACAGCAATTACTCCTTCACTGTCAGTGCATATTCAATCCAAGTATATTTCTCTTGCAAATTCAAGCATGTTTTAATGTGAAATAGGGATGGCAGTAATGTGGGGAAAATGTAGGATTCAAGCCTGTTCAGAGACACCTGTTCCTTATCTGTACAGGTGGAGTAGTCTAAAATGCTTGGGACCAGAAGTGTTTTGGATTTTGGATTTTTTTTGTTTGTTTTTTTGGATTTGAGAATGTTTGCATATGCACAATGCACAATGCATATGCATATGCCCATCTTGGGAGATGGGACCCAAGTCTAAACATGAAATTCATTTATGTTTCATACACACCTTATACACATAACCTGAAGATAATTTTATATGCAATATTTTAAATAATTTTGTACATGAAACAAAGTTTGTGTACACTGAACTATCAGAAAACAAAAGTGTCACTATCTCAGCCACCCCTGAGGACAATTCTGGATTTTCTAGTATTTCAGATTTCCGGATAAGGTATATTCAACCTGTACTCATTTTACCAATTACATTCATATGCATACACACCTAAATTATATAAATATACTTACCTACATACATGGAGAGACAGCATGATGTAGTGGCTTGAGCACTGGACTATGACTCTGGAGACCAGGGTTCAGCTCACCTTTTGGCCATGGAAACCCACTGGGTGACCTCGGGCAAATCAAACTCCCTCAGCCTCAGAGGATGGCAAGGACAACCACCCTCTGAAATGACTTGAAGGGACACAACAACAACCTACTTATATGATTAATGGTGTGAAGAGCTGAGCCTCAAATCTCTAAATCTAAGTTACATTTAATTCCATTTGACTTTATAAAGTGTACCAAACGTCTTAAGTCAGCACGGAATGGGCTAGAAGGAACAGGTCAATCAATGGAAACAAGTTCAGAATGAAATGGAACTAAATGGAACATCAGATTCAGAACACTTCCCCAGTTTAAAGGATTCATCGTTCCTGCTGCTTCTTGCAAGATTCCAGCAAATTCATCTCTCTTGCAGCACTTAAATCAACCTTTCCTCTCTTCAGGCTCTCAGCCAACAGCTTAAGCAAGCTTCTTTTTCAGGCAAAGAAAAAACACTGAGCCAAGCTGGCTAAAATAAGCTGAACTAAATAAATAAATGCTGCAAGATAGTTATGGTAAGGACTGAAATGAGTGTCTCAGTTGGCTTAAAAGACATAGCACAACTAAATAAGCTCACAGTTTTAGGGAACAGGCTTTAAATCAATCTCTGCTACTACTAAGCACTCTACAGAAAGCTAATTTAAGTTGCCATACTATGAAAAGGGCAAAATAGGTGAAAAAATACCTGGCAGAGTGCAATTTACTTTAGTAAATCAGAAGTAAATTGTATTCTAATTCAATCACATCACTGCATTCAAAAATGGTTAAGACAAATGTCATGTAGACAAGTCTATCATCAGCTCTTAGAGAAGTTTGCAGTATCAGTACAAATACTTTGAACAATGTAACTTAATCAAGCTGTACCTCCTGAACACAATCTCTCTCTTGAATTATACCTAATCTTAGTATCAGTTCAGCCAACATCACCATGATTCCTTGCATTACATGAGCACATTCACATAACATCAAAAATGCATCACATAAAACCAACAAGGCAGTGCTTGTGGAAAGCACTAGACTGCTTTTATGAGTTTTAAAGGAGTATATTGATGTTTTAAAAAAATGTTTTTATCTTTGTATTGTTTTAATTGGTTTTTATACATTCATCGCCCCAGGAGGCCTTGTGGGCTAGGAAGAGATGCAAAAATACTTTAAATAAATGGCATCCATTTCTAAATGTGCACACATGAATATGAAAATACAGTACATTATAAAAGACAGATGGTTCATCTATAGCAGGTGGGAGAGGGGAAATAACTAGAGCTTTAGCAGGCCAAATAAGTTCAGAGACTTAAAAAAACCCAAAAATGTTCTTTAGTACATTAAACATCTATAGATTGAGGTTCTGTTCATACATTGGTGAAATGGGTAATTCTATATGCAGAGTGTCTGAAAATTATCTTTACAATTTCAACTGTATATAGAATAATTTTCGGATATTATAGTGCAATGGTGAGAATTGTGCAGGCCTCCAAATGTTGGAAAGTACTGCAACTCCCATCAACATACACAATGCTGGGGTATGCAGAAAACTGCATTTCAAAAACATTTGGAGGGCCACACAACTTCAACCCTATTGTAAAGGTTAGACCAACAAACAGAAACTACAGGTCCCGTCCCACCCCCACATAGTGTGGAACCAGTATCCACAGTTTCAATTATCCATCATCTGAAAAATATGGTCTCTCTAGGCATTTCCTAGGTCCGGCGGCGTGATTCTACAGGGTTACCCGCAGTTTCAAGTATTCTCATTGAGCCTGAGAATGTATTCCTCATGCATACGGGGAGTGACCTGTATATCATATTGGGCCAGTCTGGATGTCACACACACACACGCACACACACACACACACAAATCTTCATCATTCCCTCTATCACCACCACCTCTCTCCTCCTACCTTGGTCTTTTTGCTCCTGATCAGCTCCAACATTAATCTTATGGTCCCCTGTCTAGCTGAAAGATTTTTAGCAGCATGGGCATTGGGAAGACTGTGAAGGAGGGTTGGCAAAACACAGATTTCTGGTGCTGGGTTGCAGCAGATGACTGTAGTAAACACTGCAATAAAGCTTGAAGTGGAAAAAAGGAACGTTGGTCTTACCTGTGATACGTTCTTTTCCAGTGGTGAGGCGAAAAGCATCCGATAGCTTTGGGTTGTCCCTCCCAACATGCTCCCAGTAGTCAGGAAACAAAAGGACTTGGCCTGCCCCTTAGTGAGGTCATCCTAGAGGGACGACCCTAGGCTAGCCAGTCAATGTTCAAGCCCTGCGACTGATGTCTCCCTTGAAAATGTCCAAAAATTTTTGTACTGTCCACATGTTGGTTAGATTCCTCTTCGTGGCAGATCCATTCCAAACCGCCCTGGCTCACCATGGTCATCTTGCCAGTGGTCCGGATGCTCTTTGCCTCACCACTGGAAAAGAACGTACCACAGATAAGACCAACGTTCCTTTTCCCAGTGGGGAGGGCTCCAGAGCATCCGATAGCTTTGGGATCATCCTGGTGGGTCTGGCGAGGTCGTACTCCCTATGATTGGAGAACCTGTTGAAGCACTCTTCTGCTGAAGGCTGCTTCCGTTGACTGTAGCTTGTACAGCCTGTAGTGTCGCACGAAGGTTGAGTGTGATTTCCTTGTTGCAGCACAGCAGATCTCTTCCAGAGGTGCATCCTTCTGCCATGCCACCGAGGTTGCCGCACTTCACGTCGAGTGGGCCATTATCCCCTCCGGATAATGAGAGTCTCGTAGCAAGCTGCGATAAAGTTCCTGATCCATCTCCCTAGGGTTGATGGTGACACTTTGCATCCTAAATACTTTGTATGGGGTGACACAAATAGAGCCTCCAAAGTCCTGAAGGTTCTGTTCTTTTGATGTAGATCCGAAGTGCCCTTCGGACATCCAGGGTGTGCCAGATCCTCTCCAACTCCCTCTCAGGATGTGGACAGAAGGAGGGGAGGATTACCTCCTGTGATCTATGCAAAGCTGAGTTTACCTTTGGCTTGAAATCTGGTCGGAGGCGAAGTACGACCGAATCCGGTCTAAAGATGCACAAATCCCTTCTGATCGACAGTGCCACCAACTCCGAGAACCTGCGTGCTGAGGTGATCGCCACCAGGAGCACCACCTTCCAGGTTAGGTGTTTGAGTGAAGCCTCTTTTAGGGGCTTGAAGGTCCGCACCGTCAACGCTTTCCAGACTGTATGCAGGTCCTAAGATGGAAATCTGTGTACTGTAGGTGGTGCCAGGTTAGTCAACCCCTGCACGAATCTGCGCACATGCGGATGCTTGGAGATGCCAGCTGCCCTCTCAGGTGGCAAAAAGGACGTCAAAGCCACCACCTGTCTCTTGATGGTATTAGGGCGAAGGCCCACTGCCACTCCGTCCTGCAGGAACTCCAGGAGAAGTGGGACTGATATCTCCGTGAAGTCCATCTTCTTACGCTTGCACCACCGTCGGAAGATTCTGAATGCGTATTCATGAATCCGCTGTGTTGATTCCCGTCTGGATGCCAGGATTATCCTCACGACTCTGTGTGAGTAGCCCCTCGCCGTTAGCATCTGCTGCTCAACCTGGCTGCAGCCAGGCTGGGTCTGGATGGCGTACCTGTCCTTGAGTTAGTAGGTCTGCTCGTATCGGAAGTGCGATTGACGTTAGGGCCATTCCCCACACTTCCGGGAACCAAGCTCGGCGTGGCCAGTTTGGTGCTATCAGGATGACTTCAGCCCGCTCCGCTCGGATCTTGTTGAGCACTCTGGGGGTCAGCTGTAGCAGAGGAAACGTGTATAGCAGTCCTTTGGGCCACGGCGTCATCAACGCGTCCATGGCTTCTGCTCCTTCAGAGATGTAACGGGAAATGAAGTGTGGAAGCTTCGCGTTCGCTTGGGAGGCGAATAGGTCGACTACTGGTCTGCCCAGTGTCCGTGTGAGATCATCGAATACCTGCTGGTGGAGACCCCATTCCACTTGGTCAATGTCTGAGCAACTGAGCCAATCCGCTTTGGAGTTGAGCGCCCCCTTGAGGTGTTCCGCCTCTATTGAGATCAGGTTCTCTTCTGCCCATTCTAGTAATTTGGTCGCCTCCGCCATCAGGGCGTGGGATCTGGTCCCCCCGGCGATTCAGGTGCGCTTTCGTAGTGATGTTGTCCGTACAAATCAGTACAGCCTTGTTCTTGATGAGACTCTCGAAGGCTATAAGCACCAGTCTGACGGCTCTGAGTTCCAACCAGTTGATGCTGTGCCTGGACTCCTTCTCTGACCATTTGCCCTGCGCCAGGTGGGTCCCGCAATGGGCCCCCCACCCTCTTAAGCTGGTGTCTGTTGTGATCTGGATCCTGTCCAGTTTCCATAGGAGCCGTTCCCTGTCGATTGCTGGGGACGTCCACCACTGCAGGGATGCTACCACCTCTTGTGGTGGTCGCACCAGGATGTGTTTCTTGAGTGCAATATCGTCCTGATATCGCAGCAGGAACCATTGGAGTGCCCTTGCGTGGAACCTGGCCCATGGTAGACAGTCTATGGATGCGGTCATTAGACCCTGCAGATGAGCCAAGTGCATACGGTCTATCCTGTTCCTGTTCCTGACCTTCTGGGCCGCCTGGCGGATAGCTTCCTTCCTTTCCTGAGGCAATGAAACTAGGCCCTGGGATGAGTCCACTGTTGCCCCTAAGTGGGTTAGCTGCTGTGCCGGTCTCAGCTGGCTCTTTTCGAGGTTGACCTGAAAGCCGTGTGCTTGAAGAGACTTCCACACCAGATGTACATCCCTCTCTGCCCCCTGCCTGGAGGGAGACCTGATCAGGAGGTCGTCCAAATAAGGGTAAACGTAGAGCCCAGATCGCTGCCAGCACGCCACTAACACCACCATAACCTTTGTGAAGACTCTGGGCGCCAATGAAAGGCCAAAGGGTAGAGCCTTGTATTGGAAATGCTTGCCGTTGTAGTAGAAGCGGAGGAAACGCCAATGGTCTCTGTGGATTGGGATGTGTAGGTATGCATTCTGCAAGGCCAGAGAGGCCAGGAAGTCTCCAGGTCTCAGAGCCTCCAGGATATGCTTCAGTGTCTCCGTTCTGAATTTTCGCTTCCTCATGAACTTGTTGACACCCTTGAGGTTGAGGACTGCCCTCCAGGTGCTGTTCTTCTTCAGTAACAGGAATAGGATTGAGTAGCAACCCTTGTAGTGCTGTGGCTTGCAGATCTCTTCTATTGCACCCAGCTGTAAAAGATGTTGGATGGCCTCCGCCATCTGATGTTGCTTTTCTTCGTCTCTTAGCCGTGGGGTGGGAGTGAACCATCATGGAGGTACTCGAGAGAACTCTATCAGGTAGCCCTGTTGAATCAATTGCAGGACCCATCTGTCCGAGGTAGAGGTTTCCCAAGCCCCCACAAAGGCCTGCAGGTGGCCTCCCACCGGCAAGGTACCGTCATTGCTGGCCTCTGCCGTTGCTGCTATTTGGCTTGCTGGATTGTGCCTGGGTTGATCTGCCCGTGGCGTTCTGATTGGGCCGGCGATGGTATCTGTTCTCACCCCAGCGAGGTCTTGGGGATCTGAAATCTCTTGGGCCCAATGTTTTGGCCGCTGACGAACTGCTGCGCTCACTCCCTGAGGGACGAAAGGAACGAAAACGCCTCGAATACATTCTCTCCTCCCTCTTCTGGCCCGATGCCAAGGTCTTTTTCTTTTTGTCCTTGTCCTCCACTAGGACTGGCTCCAAGGATTCACTAAACAACTTTTCGCCTAGGAAGGGTGAAGAAACCAGGTTCTGTTTGGATTTGAAGTCAGCATTCCAGGATTTAAGCCACACCTGCCTCCTGGCTGCGACTGTGGCTCCTTGTGCCCTGGCACAAAATTGGACTGCACCAAGGGTACTGTCAGCTAAGAACGCCGAGACCTTTGCTAGCTTGTTAAGGTCCTGTCTGATCCTCAGTTGGGATTTAGGCACGTCTGCCAAGGCCTCTTTGGACCACTGTATGGCTGCCCTTGCTATCATGGTGGCTGTAGTAGAGACATGGATCGCCAGTGAAATTGCCTTGTGTGCTCTTTTTAGCGCAGTGTCCAATCTTCTGTCCTTGGGCACCTTCAGGGTTTCCTCCCCATCCCGACAAAAAACCGCCGACAAGACTAGTGCTGAATCTGGGGCGTCAATAAGTGGGACCTGCACTTTGCCTATCACCTTTTTTGGTAAGGCGTAGAGCTTCTTTGCGTGGCAGCCGAGCTTGCCCACTCATCCCGAATGAGGCGCATCACCGTGTCTGGAACTGGCATCTGTAACGCCATGGGCTGGAGTCCGGGAAAAAAATCCTTGGATATCTCAGGCAGATCAGGGTCCACCTTAGACTGTTCTGTTGTAGGAAGCTGAAGTCCCAGGGTCCTAACGGCCTTCTTCACGAGTACAGGGAAGTCCTCTGTCCCGAAGTGGCGGGCCGAGGGATGGGTCACCTCAGTGGAGGTGCTCTCCTCTTCCTCAGATAACTCCCCCTCCTCCCTGTCGGACTCCTCCTGGCCATCCGAGTCCTCCACTTGGGATGAGTACACAGATATGTCTTCCTCATCCTGAAATGGCTCCTGAACCTGTTGGTTTCTGGGCCACATTCTGGGAGGGGGGTGTCCTCACGGTTTGAATCTGATGCCCAGGGTTCCTCCACCACTTCGGCTTGCCTAGTCTGACCTGTCCCTTAGGAGGAACTACCCTGGCTGAGGGTGCTGGTGGGATCCACCTCCCCTGCACCTCTGGGCACTAGTTTTCGAGCTGGGGGATGTTTGGATTTCCCCTTGCTTGCCCCTTTGCCTTGGCCCCCCCGGCGCGGCTGCTGGTCTCGGGGTGCCTGCTGTGCCTCCTTCCCCTGGGCCGTGGTGTCTAAGGGTACCGGGGGTACCGGGGTGCGATGGTCAGGGCTCCTGGGGTTCCCAGTCCTCCCCCCTGGGTCACCTGTTGATGCCCCAGTAGGCCTGGTTGCAGGAAGGCTGCTGCCAGCCATGCTGAGGCTTCCCTGGCCAGGGCGTTTTGCAGCCAGAATGGAAGGGCTGTGGAAGCTTCCTCCACTGCCGCCCCGCACCCTGGGCCCCCGGCAGCACTCACGCCGCTCACCAGCAGTTGCTGAGGGCACGCCGTGTGTCGTCTGTCGTTGGGGGGTGCCTGGGCCAGGTGCGCGTCGCCGCAGTCTGCGCCCTGTTCTCGGGGCTGGTCCACACCTCTCTGTCCTCTCCGAGGCCTTGTGAAGCATCTTCCACCTGACCGGCTTCTAGCCCCTCTGGGCGAAGTGGTTCCGGGGCATGGTCAGCGGCGGCCGCAGCGGAGGTCTTCCCTGCCTTTGCTGGCCTCTTTGTGCCGCTGCCGTTCTTTCCCACGGCTCCCTTGCCGCTGCTCGCGCCGGCTCGTTTGGTGCCGGCTGCCTCCTCTCGCGTGCCCAGCTGATCTTCCGTGCTGGGGTCTTTCCACCTGCTGCTTCTCTTTCCAGTGATCGCTGCCGCGATTGCGGCATCGATTTCTTCCTGTGAGCTCATCCTTCCTTCCTCTCCTCCAAAGGTCAGGCCAGGACACCAAGTTTAAATATCTGATTTTTTTTTTTAAAGTAGGGTGCCCAATATGGCTCCGGCCACGTGGACGGTGGGAGTTGGGAGACACCAGAAACCCATCCTACCAGGAGCGTAGGCAGGAAACAGACTGGCTAGCCTAGGGTCTTCCCTCTAGGATGACCTCACTAAGGGGCAGGCCAAGTCCTTTGTTTCCTGCCTACTGGGAGCATGTGGGGAGGGACAAACCAAAGCTATCGGATGCTCTGGAGCCCTCCCCACTGGGAAAATAGGATTCTATTCTAGTTGATCCTCCTGTAGTTGTGTGTGCCTGTCTACAACAGACAATGTAAACAACAGCTGCTTCCAGAATCCTTTATTAAGCACAAAAAAAAACCAGAGAAAAGGGAAGGTCAGATAAGCCTGCCTCACCAGCTCACTCCTGCATGTTAAAAATGCATAATTCTATCAATTTGGTCACCAAAATAGAAATCATAGTAAAAGTAGAGGCTGGTGAAAGAAAGAAATCATCCCTGGATACATTTTAGAAGAAGCTTTCAAATGATTTCCACAAAGTTCAAAATATTCTTCTTTACTTTGGCAGAGCTTACCTGACTTTGTTTTATTTCACACATGCATATTATTATTTTGAATTGAAAGTTTGAAATGTATTGAACTGCTCTTCTTTTCCTTTCTTTTTTGCGGTGGTAGGAACCTCTCCCTATTCTTCAGTCTCTGCTACCAAAGTTTCTGTTAAAGAAAGTAATGCTCAGGAACACATTGATTTTGATAACTGAGGTATACCTTTACAGTACTTCAGATAACTGGAACCCTTTCTTCCCACAAGTGCAACTATGAGGACTATATCAACCCCTTTTGTTTCCATTTTTTATTTTGTGTTGTTTACCCAAACTGTGATGAATCTGAACAACTACTTGTTTAATTCAAACTTCAAACCACTTTACAACAAGAATCACTGTTACCCTGTACAGTGATTCTTGGGCAGAAGACACAACGGTGTGCTTAAAGCGAGGTTTAGTTGTGCTTTGAAAAAATTAAGCCACCAAAGATGCACTTACCACTTTACACATGAAATAGAGCAAGCATACCCACCATTTTAGGCATAATAGTAAAATATGTTTCCAATTTTAATCTCTCTTACCACCAAAAGTACAGTTGTCCCTTCATATTTGCTGGGGTTTGGATCCAGGACCCCTGTGGATACCAAAATCTGTGAATCCTCAAGTGCCATTATATGCAATGGCATAGCAAAATGGTGTCCCTTATATAAGATGGCAAAATCAAGGTTTGCTTTTTTGATTGCTATTTTTAAAGAATATTTTCAAGCTGTGAATGCTTAAATCCCCATGGATAACAAATCCTTGGATATGGAGGGACAACTATATAGTCCAAGTATCAAAAATTTGGGGAACTCTTGCTTTACATTCAAGAATCTCCATGTGCATGTTTGTGTCAAAATGTCATATGAATTGACTAGCAGGGGATTTTTTCCTCCTAAGATTGTACAATAGTGCTATATAAGATGAATAGGTGACACAGCAAGGTCACCAAATTGCCTTGTTCTACAGCAGACCCTACGTAACGTCTTCAAGAGAATAGCATCCATTGAAAAGAAACATCAGGGCCTGAAGTAGAATGTTCTTTTAAGAACTCTATCCCTGTCGCTGACATCATCCTTCGCAAAATAGACTTCATTATACAGTAGTTCCCTCTCTCTTTGCTCTGCCCCATCCCTCCCACCACCTCTTACTTACACACATCACTTCAATACCACAATTAGCAGATTTCCAGGGGGGGGGGGAAATTGGAATGGTGCCAACTTACTGGTACTGTACAAAGATAAGGCAACATTCAGACATGAACTAACAAGACAAGCTTTCAGAAAAAGAGACAATTCAAAGAATCAAGTAAAAGACAAATCCCTAACTCAAGTTTAAATTTAAGCACTTAAATCAAAAAAGTCACCTCAACCCTGGAGAGTATACGCTATACTCAAGCAGCAGCTAGATGTCTATAGCCAATTCGTAATTACAATTTTATTGTCCTGATTTCAAAACTATATTTGCTTTTAAAATACTGTAATTGAAGACAATTGCTTTCAGTGGATTAACACAGTTGTACACAACTGTTGTTGTTGTTGTGTGCCTTTAAGTTGTTTCTGACTTATGGCAATCCTGAGGTGAACCTATCACAGGGTTTTCTTGGCAAGATTTGTTCAGAGGGGGTTTGCCATCACTTTCACCTGAAGCTAAGAGAGTGTAACTTGCCTAAAGTCATCCAGTGGGTTTCCATGGATGAGCAGGGATTTGAACCCTTGTCTCTAGAGTCCTAGCCCAACACCCAAAGCACTACACCAGGCTGGCTTTTCTAAGGGGGCCTAAATACCCTAAAGGCACCAGATCCTGTTTGATCTTAGAAGCTAAACAGGGTCAGCTTTGGTTAGTACTTGGACTGGATACCGCCAATGAATACGCTGTACTATTGGCTATACAGTAATTCAAAGGAAGGAACTGGCAAAACCACCTCTGGGTATTTCTTGCCTTTGAAATGCATGGGGTGGCTCTGGAACTCGTTTGCCAGAGATGTTAGATTGGCATCTCCCTACTTTCTTTTCTGCTTCAACAGACATTTGATGATTGGCTGTATAAGGCCCATCTCACCTAAACAGTGTGCTGGATCTTGCTAACTGTTGTGCTGGTGTGCATGTGTATGTTTAATGGTGTATGTTTTAATCTGATTTTAATTTGTGTTTAATCTCTTTTTAATTATTTATTTTGTGAATTTTTTTAACTACAGTATATGTATTTTAATTTGTTGTAAGCTGCTTTGAGCCCCAAACGGTGAAAAGGGAGGGATATAAACAAACAAACAAACAAATGCCATCCTGACTACTAGCTATGGATGGCCCCAATCTTCATAAATGTATCTAATCCTTCTTTATAGATGTTCCGTCTGGACACTATAATGAAATCTTATGGTACTTGAAATCCACAGTTTAACTGTAGTCTGTGAATAGATTATACTGAATTCTGTATTTTATAATTCCTTTTCTCTATCCTGGACCTCCCCACCAATCATCTTCAGCCTGGCAGCCCTCTGCTCTACAACTATGAGATTTTTTTCCACTATTTCCTCCAAACTATGCATATTTTTCTGTTTTTTCCAAAGTATGCATAATTGTAAAACAGCATGAAAAAATTATAAAGTTTTGTTTTACATAATTTGTTCAAATAAAACATCCTAAATCAGCTCCTAACCAACTGAAAGCACTGGATAATTTTCCATCTCACACATTTCCATAAAATCCACATCACAGCTCCAGCCACAGCCCTCTGGAACAAGAAGTGATTCCTTCTTTTTGCTGTCCTCTCTGCACTATCACGTGCACTTGGGCCCCTAGAACAACATCCATCTTTTCAACAGTTTCATAAAGTCACTCCCCAAGTCACCCATGGAAATTATGAATCCAAGAGGACCATGGATGAAATTGTTAAAGGCTGCTTTCTCTTATCTGCCCAAAGTCTAAAATTTATAGCAAAGGCCATTCTGAAGGTTCCCATCATGTAAAATCTTGCCTGTGCAAATGGTGATAGGAAACCTCCAGTGACAGCACCCCAATTCATAAACAATTTCTGCAGATACCAACTCTTACCATTTGAAATAAGCCCAAACCTATTTGCTCAGCAAAGCTTCTACTGGCTTTTACCATTCTACAATGTGTCATTTTCTTGATTTTTAAATTTTAATGATAGGGTTTTAATAATCTGTCATTTTTCCAAGTTTCAGAACATTTCTATTACTTGTTCTTCTGCCATTTAATTACTATTATTTCTTACTCATTCATATGCTACTTTGAGTATTCACTAGAAAAGTAGCTTATCACAATTCATACAAATGTGTTTCTTTCAGTTTTCTTAGGCTATAAAAGATGACAGGATGTAAAATGCTTGCTCTGACATTGATTATGACCTGCAACCCAATTCAGAAAAACGAAATGTGAAATTTCTACACTCCAATGATCACCTTTTCTGCAGGAAGGGAGTTGGGAACCCATATATTGTCTTTTCTGCAGGAAGGGAGTTGGGAACCCATATATTGAAACCTATGAGGCACAGTTCTCAAAATGGCAGACAGGGGTCTCTAAGGGCAAAGGCAGTCACCAGAGTTGATGTTAAGCTTTTTTCTGTTTCTACTGGAAAAAAAGCTAGGATGTCCAAACACTCACTGTAGGCACCTTTATAACTTGTGCATAATTAATTGTACTCGACTGATGGTATCAGAAGCCAACCTAAACTCATTTCCCCACATAATCTTCACAATCCCCTTAATACCTTCTTCTAGAACTAAGAGTCCAGGATGGTCTTCTTGTTCTATGTCACCCAGTTTATAACAGGATAAGTATTTCCAGAGGGGGTACATGGCTGGGTTAGTCTGTTGTAGCAAAAACTTTAAGTGTGTCTTGTGGCAGCTCAAAAAAACCAACAAATGTATTAAGGCACAAATTGTCATAGAGTACAGGCCACATGATCAGAGGCATGGAAAGCTAATAAGAATTTCAGGTACATAGACAGTACACATCACAGGGGAAGCTGGGAAGGAGCATAGACTGTGAGACCCGAATGAAATTACATGCTGGCACTTGGGAAGCAATTAAATCTAGCTTACCTAGTATCACCATATATGTGTAATTTGCAGCAACAGTTCTGTGAAAGACCAGGGTCAATAATGTAATTGGCAATGCCAGTAGTTTCTACCACAGATGTGAGGTGGAAAACTTTCTGAAACAGAAATTTTTCTGAGGCATTTTTTCATGGTAAATTTTCCAAACCATATGTTTATCCACAGTCGTCTGGCCTGTTCTAGTAATCCATCTTGTGTGTGTTTGTGTGTGTCTTCAAATCACCGGTTGATCTATGGCCACCTCATGAATTTCATAGGATTTTCTTAGGCAAGGAATACACAGAGGTGGTTTTGCCAGTTCCTTCCTCTGAAACAGAGCCTACCGCACCTGATATTTGTTGGCAGTCTCACATCCAAGCACTAATCAGAGCTGACCCTGCTTAGCTTCCAGGATCTAGTGCCTTTAGGATATTTAGGGAGCTCGACCCAACTTTTAGTGAAACAGAAATGTTGAACTAGTTGTAATGAATCAAATTGTTCTCAACTTGAAACAGAGCTGGTAAGTAGGGCAGAGAGTCAGTCAGTAAAGCTGAAGATACTGCAGTTAAACCTCAACAAAAAGGAAGTTAAACTGTTTATACAAGATATATCAGGTACCACTTTCCTTTTTTTATTATGTGTCCTAAAAATAGTGTTCTTTCAGGTCTAGTCATTTTTCTCTGTTCTCTATTTTGTTTCTGCTATTCTTCTTATATTATTGCAAATATTCCAGTAAACCCATTTCTGCAGGAAGGTTTGAATGGGTTTGAATAAAACATTTAAAAGCAAACATCAGATATTATTTAGAGCACTAGAAAATCTTCCAGTTCTCCTTTCCCCACAAATGCTGCATCATTGGTTTCTGAATTTAATTTCCTTTTTGTGTTCACTGTACACATGCACACGCATGCACACACACACACCTTCCATGCTGGATAACATTTCATTTTCCTGATAAGGTAACTGTACTCTGCAAAAACTCATGCTATAAACAATTGGTTAGCTTTTAGGGCCATGAGAGTGTCAGTATGGTGTAGTGGCTTGAGTGCTATATCTCACCCCCTGGACGATTTGGACAAAGAGGTGGAGGAGACAGTGTGCTGGGAATCTGCTGCACCTGATAATGAAAGTCTCTGAGTCTGAGGAGCCACAGGCAATGGTGGTCCCTGCTCCCCAGCAAGAGGCTGCAGAAGCTGAGGATGCTGAAGACATGCCCCAGCCTTTGCTGAACGTCAAAGAGATAAACACTGATCCCGGCAGCTGTTCAGTAATAGCTAATTAGGTACCTGTGGCCTTGAGAGAGCAGCCCATAAAACTCCCCTCAGTTTCCTCACAGCTTTGTTGCTGACAACCATCTTATCTTGTTGATTGGCAATACTTTCTGCCATTCCTGTTTTTGTAACGTTAGACTGGCTATGTTTTGATGACTGTTTTGTTTCTTGCTGGGACTTTGTTTATTTGAACTACTGACATACTGTGATGACTTCTGGACCAGCTGACAACCACCCTCTTGTTCCTCCCATCATCCTGCTTGAATAACCTGTGACTGACCTGGACTGAATATAAACTATTCAGCAGCACTTGCACTCCAGCCACTTGGTGCCTGGGCAACTTGCTCACTGGAGCACAGGAGCAAGTCTGAATCCCAGCTCAGCCACAGAAACCCACTGGGTGACCTTGGGCAAGTTCCACTTTCTCAGCCTCAGAGGAAAACAAAGGCAAACCCCTCTGAACACCTTGCCAAGAAAACTCTGTGATAGGTTCACCATAAGTTGGAAACAACTTCAAGGAACACAACAACAAAAATAACAAAGGTGCCACAGTCTCAGAATGAAAATTAATCACTACAGAGATTAATTTGAGAGCCACTTCCTTTATTTACATTTTGGGTGGCTCTTACAGATTAAGAAATAAACACATTTGGAGATGCTCTTTGGGACAAGTTTGACAAGCACATATTTAGGAGAAAATGCCATGCATAATGAAGTAATGTTTTCAACTTTATAAATAGATGTGCAGCTATGTAACTGTAGATGATTATGGGCACCTTCAAAAGTGAACTCTTGGGCATCTTATCTCTCTACTTAATGCTTCCCTACTCCACAGCAGTACATAACTGAAATCATCTGAGTACCTTCACTATCAGGAGCAGCAGATTCCTAGTGTGCTGCCTCCTCCTCCTTGTCATCTGAATTGTCCAGGAGGTGAGATACAACACTCAGACCACTTCATCACACTGGCTCTCCCATGGTCCCTTAAAAGCTATGAATTGCTTATAGTGTGAGTTTTTGCTGAGTGCAGTTACGTTATCAGGAGCATGAAATGTTATCTAGCATTGGGGAGGGGTATAAACAGTGAGAACAAAAAGGAAATGAAATACAGAAATCAATGATGCAGGTTTGCCAATCATCTGCGTAATGCATGTATGTTTCTAGTATTAGCAGAAGCAACCATGGCCCCATTTTCACTGGTGTACCATGCAGAGCAATTAAAATACTCTAAAGGCACCAGATCTCATCTGATCTTATAAGCAAAGCAACCTGGTTAATACTTGGATGGGAGACTGCCAACGAATACTGCTGTGATATACTTCAGAGGAAGGAACTGGCAAAATCACCTCCGAGTATTCCTTGCCTAAGAAAATCCTATGAAATTCATGGGGTGGCCATAAGTCAAAGGTGCGCGCATACACACAGCACACTGAGGTATGCACACATACATTTTTGTGTGACATAAACTCCAGCTAATAAAGTCAAAACATGCAAATGAAGCAGTTCCCAGACCCATAAAAGTATTACAGCAGTGGTTCTTAGCCTGGGGTCTAGGGACCCAGGGGGCCATGATGTTCTCACAGGGGATCTGTGAAGGCTTGAAGGTGCTCGGCCCACCTCCTCCCTGCAGTGGAGCGGCCACATGACAGGAGCCAAGGTAAAGGCTGGCTGGCTTGGCCTGCACGTTGCCATTCAATCTGCTCCTGCCCAAAACTTGCAGCAGGAAGAAGAAAAGTCTTCCCTCTCCCTCCAGTGACTCTGAGGGAAGGTTTCATGGATGGTATAATTGTACTATTATTTGTTATTGTTATTATTATTTTAAATCTTGAGTTAAGTCTTGGGCGTCTGCAACAAAAGATATTTAAAGGGGGTCCCTGGTAAAGAAAAGGTTAAGAACCACTGTATTACAGTATGATAAACTGGGAGGCTCTCTGCCTAGAACCCCCAGATTAGCTTCCCTGTAGAGGTAAACCTGAGCAGCCTCACTCCAGAGACACGTGCAGCATCAATGTATAGGAAGATTAAGAAGACGTATTTTATTCAATCAAGTTCAAATTATACAACTCTCCCATGAGGCAGGAGTCTTCCAAGCCCCAGGCATACTTTAACTTTACAGAAATAGCAAGGTATTAAGTCAAAGCATTCAGTTACTTTAAGCTACATTCATTTAACTAACTCAGCTACATCCAGCCAAACTTTAAGAAAATAACAGAAGGGTCCCCAACGCCATCTAAATGGGCCCTAAAGCTACTTACAATAATGCCATCTTCTCTTGGATTCAAATGGAAGGCCGGAGCCAGTTAGATGTTCCCTACTGGCTCCATAGCAGCTTCCGGTCCTCTTTCCATGGGACATGAGATGCAGTCTCCAGATGTTCCTTTTGTCTCAAAACTGCATGGTCTGACTTACAATGTCCTCACACAAAAGCAATTATATCTTAGTTGAGATTCCCAGTTCAAGAGTTGTGATTGGCCATTTCTGGTCTGGTGATGTGATGTCACTGATGATGCCATCTCATGGTGTTTTAGACCCTCCCTTCCAGTTAACCCTTTCCTTACCTAATGCCATGTTGGCAAGACAATAATGTTTGCAGATAATGGGAAATGTAGTTCTCTGGCAGAATGATAGGAGTTGCAATCAACCTTAAGGCAGGATGATGGAAACTCCATCATGACCCCCATGGAACCCATATCCACAGATTCATTTACCCATGTCCAAAAAAGAAAATGGTCACTCTATTCATATTCTGTATGTTTCCACCAGAAGCTGATTACAGAGTTGCACTGAAGGACCTAGCAGATGCCTAGAGAGATATTCTCTCTAGGCATCTGCTAGGTCCTCCAGCACAACTCTATGCTTGGGCTGAAAGTCATTATTTTTAATAGGGTTAAATAGGGTTATCCAGTTTCTGATATCATAAGTCTGGGAACATATCCCCCACGGATACGGGGATCATTTCGTATTAGCACATCCACTGGTCAAAATTACTACTGGGTTTTGCTTTAGTTTCTGGTGAGAGGAAAACCAAAGTACAGTCAACCCTCCATTTTGACAGGTTTCTCTTGTGCAGATTTGATTATCTGTGAGTTTGTAGTAGCTGCTTTACTAGCTCGGCCTCCCCACCCTACTCCTCTTTCTCCCAATCCCCCTCTCAATCTTCTCTCCTTCTAACACTCCCTCTGCCACCTTTCCACTATGATGACTCAGCCAGATTTAAAAACCCTTCCTAGCCCATTGACCTCCCTGCCCCTTTCTTCTTCCTCCCACAACTTGGGAAAGGGAGTGATGGGCTGGCATTGTTTGAAGGACAGGAGATTGAGAGGAAGAGGAGTAGGGCAGGGAGGTTGATGGGCTGGAAAAGCGTTTAGAATCTGGTTGAGGCATCATGGTGGCAAGGCTGAAAAGGGAGTGATGGATTGGTGCCGCTGGCAGGAGTTTGTGGCATGCATTCTGGGTTGGGGGTATGATATCCATGTTTTTTCCACTTTCATGGGGGTTTTGTGCCCCTAACCCCCACTAATGTGGAAGACCAACTGTATTAACATGCAGTCAAATAGATTGCCACAAGATATAAAGGAATAAATAAACAGGCACCAATAGATCTTTTGGTTATAAAAGAACTGCTTCTCTTTAACTGAGATATACATTTGCAATTGGTTTTGATCTTTTCCCTCTTTTAGTTATTTACTTCCTGAATGTCTCTGTAAAAATTATCATTTAGACTCTGTTACTGATCTTTTTAGCTTTTGCCAATAAAAAGAACTGCACAAAAGACCCAGGAAGGTCTAGTGAAAAATAAATAAAAAGGGAAGAATTGGTGTAATCAGCAACATTTTTGAGAATGTTGAGAAGAAAATAAATTTCCTTGCAAATGTCCCTTGTAAAGATGACAGATTACATCCCTTCTACTGGAGAGAAATATCAGATAACATATAAGTAGAGCAGAATTGCATTGTTGCATATATTAAAATGACAACAGACATGGTATATGACTCAACTTTTAATCCAACAAAAAAGTTAACCTGGATCAAACTAGTTGGAATATCATCATGGAATACAATTTTTATAATACTCAAATGTTATTTACACACCTGTACATGCATACTGAGTTTTTATTTAGGGCATACATTACAGTAGGGTTAAGGTGCAATCCTTCAACTCCTTAGGCAACTTTGGTTTTGTAATCAAGACTCACATTTCCCTAGAGCAGAGGTGCTGAAAAGTTTTAAGGTGTGGCCAACACAGCCTTGTTTTAACTTATCCTGCCAAAAAGCCCTATTGGTTTCTGATGCTAGAAAGCAATACTCGATACCAAACTTGAACATAGGCTACTGGAAATGGGAATAAGTTCTTTGTTCCATGTCTTAAGTTTGGTCTATATCTTGCCTGCTTTGTTTCATACAAGCACCTTGAAATAAGTTCATGTTTCAGGTTACTGATATAGCAGCATCTTCAAAAACAGTACAAAAATTATAAAAGATCATGAAAAATATTTCTGCATAGTGGGAGGTATATGCATGTCAATTTAATTCATAGAGCTCTTTCAGCACCAGTAAGCTTTGCCAAAGCACTGAACGGAACCTTCAAGTGTGAATTCAAATCCTGATGCAATGAATTGGGGTTTTAGCCCTATTCACTCCGAATTCTCCTGTGGTTCCTGTGGTTAGCCTCTACTTCAGGTTTCATCTATCTTGATTCAGAAGGTGCTGCACAATTCCAAGCTTCTATGCCATGAGGCATCTCATCAGTTCTTAGGAGCTGGGAACTTGTGGTTTTCCTAGATACTAAACACTCCCTTCACCACTGGTTAAGCTGGCAAGGGCAACACCAACAGTTTATTTATATCCTGCATCTCCCATCAGGATCAGGGTGGCAAACATCATATAAAACATAGAACAATAAATACTCCAGCACAAATGTTAAAACAACATCATTAAAACAACTATACAGTAATAATTTTTAAATATAAAATACAAATATTAAAATAAACTTAAAATGAGGAAAAGCATAAAATGGGGTATAAAAAGTGGGGAGTAGCAAAATGGCAGTCGAGCACCCAGCCTAATCTGGGAAGGCCTGCCGGAAGAGATCCGTCTTAACTGCCTTCTTAAAAGCACCCAGATCATCAAGGTGCCGGGATCTCCTCTGGCAGGCCATTCCACAGTCTGGAAGCAGTGATGGAAAAGGTCCTCTAGGTAACCGTGGCCAGCCTAGTTATAATCATCTATATCATGGTCCAACATTAGGAAGGCTACAGCTTCCCCACACTAGTCTCAAGGACTTTAATTAAGGACTATTCTCTGGACACCATTCAAAATGCTGGTAAAAATGCATTATAATGCTGATACAAAGGCCTTGAACACTGTTTACTTGAAGGAAGGCCTTGTGTCTTACCACAGAAGCCTCCCCATACTCTTTAAGTCTTCATCAGAGAGGCTCTTCCTAGCCAACCAGTAGGCAAGTGATATCTGGCAACAACGACTTCTGAAATAAGGCACCTCATATTTGGAATGCCTTTCACTTCAAGAAACTCCTTCAGGTGACTCTCTCTGGCTTTTCTTGGCAAATGAAGATTCAGGAAGGACACATCCCACGCTTTCTGCAAGCGCGCTGATGACTAAAAAGGCCAATCCGAGATAAACAAGTCCGGTTGCAGAAAGCACAGCAGAAGGTGTCCTTGGGTGATGTTTCTGAGTTGTGATTCTTTCTGCGTTGTCGTTTCTCTTCAAGACTTGTTCGGCGTGTGTGCTCAAATAAGGCTGCAGCATTGTGAATAGTGCGTCTCCATGCCTCCCGATGTGAGGCCAGGGCGGAACATTGTTGGTGATCAATTTGGCCGAGCCTGAGATGTTGCTTCAAGGAGTCCTTGTATCGCTTTTTTGGAGCGCCCCTCTTACGCGTGGCGAGTTCACTGTAGAGTACTATTTTGGGGAGGCGATGATCCTCCATCTAGAAACGTGCCCTGCCCAGCGCAGCTGTGTTCTCAATATCATGGCCTCAATGCTGGTGATCCCTGCTTGCTCAAGAACAGCAACATTAGTTACATAGTCAGTCCAGTGCATATTTAGGATTGTGCGTATACAGTGCTGATGAAAGCGTTCGAGGAGTCTTAAGTGGTGGCGAGAGGTGACCCATGTTTCAGACCCGTAAAGGAGAATAGACAAAAAATAAATAAATAAGCACCAAATGTTTCCATCTGTCCAATAATTTCAGCAGGCTGAAAAGCTACTTTAAAATTGGGTTTAATGATCTGGCCTTAGGTGGACCCTGGAAGATTGTCACTGTTATAACCTTTAAAATAAATGAACTATACCAACATGGTGTAGTGGTCTGAGTGCTTGACTACAACTTTGTGAGACCAGAGTTCAAATCCCTCCTCTGCCATGGAAACCCACTGAGTGACCTTAGGCCCACTTAAGCAAGTCACACTCTCTCAGATTCAGAAGAGGCAAAGGCAATCCCCTGCCCGAACAAATCTTGCCAAGAAAACCCCATGATAGGTTCACCTTAGAGTCACCATAAATTGGAAATAATAATTAAAAATAATATTGATTTCTTACGCACCTCTCCCAATGGATCGGGACAAGGAACAACAAATCAACATATAAACATAACGTTGGTTAAAAAAAATCAGTTAAAAACATATATCAATTTAAAAGAACAAGGAACACCAAGACATTTTAAAACAATCAATACACACTTTAAAATTCACAATTTAAAATCATCTAGATACGCCTACCAGAAGAAACTGGTCTTTAACGCTGCTTTAAATTCAGACAGCGTATTCAGGTGTTGTATCTCTTCCGGCAGGCCGTTCCTAGAGTCTAGAAAAATATTAATATTTTAATATTGGTGTGGTATGATCACTCTTGGATGTACCAGTGACTAATCTGGCTGCCGTGTTTTGAACTAATTGATGTTTTTGAACTCGGTACAGAGGTAGCCCAATGTACAGCCCATTGCATAAGTCCAGCCTTGAGGTTGCCGGCACATGCACTACCATCTTTAGGTTCTCTAACTCTAGGAAGGGGCACAGCTGGTGTAACAGCTGAAGCTCTGAACTATATCTTCAAATGTGGTAAAAGTGGTAAAAATGACTTGAAGGCATATAACAACATACATAAAAGAAAAACAATAATGATACAAAACATTTTGCTACCCAAAGAAAGTGTCCATCCGATACTTATTTCTTAGCTTTATCAAAATACAGGACCCATCTTTAAGTTTCTACAGCAGTGGCTCTCAACCTATGGGTCCCCAGATGTTGTTGGACTACAGTTCCCAGGAGCCCTCTGAGGTCTCACCATGACAGCCAGGTGGTCCTCCCAGTCATTAGTGAGGCTGTGTGTTCAGTTCTACAGCCTCACTAATGACTGGGAGGACCACCTGGCTGTGAAGGTGAGACCTCACCCGGCCCCTGGGAACTGTAGTCCAACAACATCTGGGAGCCCACAGGTTGAGAACCACTGTTCTACAACCAACTACAAAATCATATTACTGCAAACTAGGTAAACAAAGCTAAACTGAAGACAACTATTGTAGTTTGCAATGATCCTGACCCAAAACCAGTTTCCCTTCATATATCTGCTTGGATAAAAAGGAAGTATGCTTTACGTAACAAGGCAAAGCCGGAATTAATAAACCACCAGAAGAGACAGAAAAGAAAGAAAGAAACATTGTTTTGATGCTGCTGACGCGGTGGATGAAAAAGAACGGAGGGTTTAAGGCGGAAGCTGTGAGGATCGGGATCATTTGGGATGGGCAGGGTTACCACCAAAAAAGCTTTTGTAACAGCTCTAGAAGGTTCAGGACGGTGCTCTACACAGATAACCCATTTGTGTGAGTTACAGAGACCACAATGAAGAAACTATTTTTTCCAAACTTTGGAGGAAAAACAGCACACGTTTTGGTCTTATTGTATCACAGTCACATGCAGGATGAAAGCAACTTTTTTTTTCTTCCTTTTTTTAAAAAAAGCACATTATGTAACATCTGTTGAACAGGAAGTGAGGAACACTGAATCCAATTGACCTTGAAGATGGTGGTGCCCAGCATGGCAAAAGCAACAATCTGAGCTGGAACTAAGTCAAAACCAGACTCTAATATCTGTGAAAGGAGTACTGTAACTGAAAGACCTGTTCACTCGAGGTGGATCAAATGACAAAGCTTATTCATTTAATTAATACCAGCATCAAAGACAGCACAAAGAAAATGAGAAAATGTTCCTGTACAACACACTTTTCACCAAAGCAAAAACCAGGCATTATTTTCTCTTTTCTTTTTGGGCTCTCTTCTGCTCTTAAGCTTTTGCAAACAGGTCACACATGCGACAATAACTCACGTTTAGAAGTATTTCATCAGAAAATAGGACTGCAAATCAAGAAATCTATTAATGCTATTCACAAAGGTGCTACTGAATTTGCATGACATGTACCAATTCACTCAAATCTCCATTTTATAATACTGCATATATACTTGCAATTTCTTTCAATTCTGGACATAAGAAAGCATTGAAGCATGAGACACAACAACAACTGTAATTTCACACAGGCTATGTCTTTTAGCACTTCAGGTGTTCTCCCATTCAAACACAAACCAACTTAATCTGTTCAAGAAAAGTTAGATGACACCATACATGAAGAGGGAAATTATTCTGTGAGACACAGCAAACAAGCAAGAAGCAGTTCAAACATTATTGAAAATCAATACTGGAAAATCATGCTCAAAGTTGCTAATTAATATCACAACACACACTGAACCCAGCAGAATTCAGACTCCAAGCCTAAATAATCTGTTTTGTTTTCATAGAAAATATGTGAGCCCCTCGGCCATTTGTTTTCAGAAACATGGGCTAAAAAGGTTTCGAATACATATACATTCATCATCAAGATCACCACAGTAAGGAACCAGCATCAGAGGAGAAACAATCTATTAAAGAAATTATCGTTACTAGCTGTACCCAGCATAACATACGCCATTAAAAAACTCCCCCCAAATGCCCAGTAGACCTCACAACAACACTGTATGGTAGGCCGGTGGATTTTTAAATTCCTCCTTGCCCTTCTCAGCGTTCCCCACTTTTCTCGGAATTGCTGAAGGTGACTCACTCTGTTGCCCTGCTGCTGCTGCCAGTTGACTGTGTGGGTTTTGTCGCAGGTAGCCCGCTGCTGCTGCCAGATGACTGCCTGGGTCCCATCGCAGGCAGCCCGCCGCCGACGCCAACATTTGACTGTCTGAGTTAGACTATCTGGGTCCCATCCCATCCCGTGACTGTGAGTGGCTAAGGGAATGAAGGGAAGGAGGGGAACTTGTGAGGCTGGGGGATGCAGACTGAGTGGCAGGAGTGGATTGTGAGGTGGAGAGGGAATATGCATGTGGGTGGTGATTGTTTGGGTGTGTTTCCTGAGCAGCCAATCAACACACTAGGAAAGGCAAGATACCAAGAGTTTTATATATACAGATTGTTACATTGGTACTTACCGTGAAGGTACTTTCTGTAGGGTGAATGCCTTACTGCCTTGAGACCCATGCAGGAAGGCCGACAGTGCCGCCACTTGTCTCTTGAGTGTATTTGGTCTGAGGTCTTTATCCAGGCCCTCCTGTAGGAAGGCTAATACGTGCTATGTGGATGCCTCCGTAGGTGTTATGCTATGGGAGAGGCACCACTGCGAGAATACCTTCCAGGTTGCTTGGTAAATCCTTCTAGTTGACTGACGCCGGGAGGCTAGGAGGGTGGCTATTACCTTGTCCTTGTAGCCACACTCCTTCAGCCCCTGCCGCTCAATCTCCATGCTGTCAGTTGGAGCCAAGCGATGTTGGGGTGAGTGATTGGACCCTGGTGTAGCAGGTCCACCTTCGGTTGTAGTCTCATCAGGGGCTGTACGGCCAGATCCTTCAGATCTGAGAACCAGGGACATTGTGGCCAGTAGGGTGCTATCAATATCACTTGGGCCTGTTCCTGACGGATTTTCCTGCAGACCTTGCCTATTAGTGGAAATGGGAGAAAGAGGTACAGTAGGCCTGGGGGCCATGGCGAGCTGAGGGCATCCGCTGCTTCGGCCCCCGGAAGCGGGAATCTGGAAAAGAATCTTTTTAGCTTGGTGTCCTGTGGAGTTGCGAACAGGTCCACTTGTGGGACTCCGAATCTCGTTTGCATTAGGTCGAAGGTTGTCTGGTTCAGTTCCCATTCTCCTGGGAGCACTGTGTGTCTGCTCAGGTAGTCCGCTTCTAGGTTGGAGTCTCCTTGTAGGTATTGTGCCGAGATGGATGCTACTGTTGCTTCCGCCCATCTGAAGAGGGTTTCCGCCTCTTGGTGTAGCAATCTTGACTTGGATCCACCCTGTTTCGTGATGTAAGAGTGGGCTGTGTTGTTGTCTGTCCTCAGCAGGTCATGGCAATCCCTGAGGAGGGGGGCAAAATGAGCTAGGGCCAGGCGCGCTGCCCTCAGCTCCATCCAGGTTATGCTGTGTTTCCGTTCCTCCTGTGACCAGGTTCCCTGGACTACCTCGTTTCCGCAGTGTGCTCCCCAGCCTCGGAGACTTGCTTCTGATGTGACTATCACCTCGTACCTGATGCTGAGGGGAGAGCCCCTTGCCAGGTTGGTTGTTTGCATCCACCAGTGGAGGTAGTCCCGCACCTGCGCCGGGATGTGTAGGGAGAACTTCTCCCGTCGGGCTATCCGGTCCTGGTGTGGGCGCAGAAATACTTGCAGGGGCCTGGAGTGGAATCTGGCCCATGGAACTACTTGGATTGCTGATATCATGAGACCGAATAGCCTTGCCAGGTCTGTTATTGTTGGTGCCGTGGTGGAGCGTATTGCTTTTGCCTCCCTTTTTAGAGCCTGTGGCGGTCCTCTGACAGCAATACCTGGCAGGTCAGTGTCCAGCTGCACTCCCAGGTGTAGCATTGATTGAGCTGGGACCAGATTGCCCTTCTTGAAGTTTACCAGGAAGCCGTGGCTCTTCAGGCAGGCGACTGTGATCGAGAGGTCCGTCTTCGCCTTTTCCCTGGATTGGGCTCTCAGGAGGATGTCACCCAGGTAAGGGTACAGGTGGATCCCCTTTGTCCTGAGGAAGGCTATGAGTAACACCAAGACTTTGGTGAATACCCTTGGAGCTGTCGAAGGGAAGTGCCTTGAACTGGAAGTGTTCTTCCCCGAAGGCGAATCTGAGGAACTGTCTGCTGTCTGGGTGTATCTTGATGTGAAGGTAGGCTTCTGCAAGGTTGAGTGACACTAGAAAATCTCCCTCCTGAAGGGCTTCCCTTATCGATGAAAGTGTCTCCATCTGGAAATGCTTGTATATAATGCACGAGTATATGTACTACAGGTCTAGAACCGATCTGAGCGTACCGTCCTTTTCGGGTACCGTAAAGAAGTAAGAGCACACCCCTGAGAAACATTGGGATGTGGGCACCGGCTCTATGGCTTCTATTGTCAGTAGGTGGTTGATGGCTGACCTTAAGTCTGCCGCCTTTGTAGGGTTGGAGGGAATTGGAGCTAGCATAAACCTGTTCCTTGGCTTTGTGTTGAACTCTACCTTGTAGCCTTGGACTACTGTCTCTAAGACCCACTTGTCTGTGGTGAAGTTCTGCCACGCGTTGAGGAACCTGGACAGCTTTCGCCTACTGGAATTTGCCTCGCGTCAGGATTGCTGCCTTGGGGGTCCCCGCTATGAGGAGGAGCCTCCTCTGTGGTTGGAGTTGGTGTTGGAGAATGGAGTGTGGCGTATGACGTAGTTAGTTTTGGCCCAGGCTGGCTTGAAGGAGCGAAAGTCTCCCTGTCTGCCATTACCTCTGAGGCTGAGAAAGGAACTTGAACCGGCATATGGTTTCCTCCCAGACCTCCTATCTGATTTCCTGTTAGAGGATGGCATTGCTTGCTTCTTCTCCTTTGTTTCAACGAGAATATATTTTAATGCATCTTCTCCGAACAGCTTGGTGCCCTTGAATGCAGCAGCTGCGAGTGCGTTCTTTGTCTGGGCGTCCGCGTCCCAGTGTCTAACCCATAGTGAATGCCTGGCCAGCGCTGTGGCTCCCGCTGCCCTGGCTGAGAACGATAAAAGGTCCTGAGATGCGTCCACTAAATAGCCGAGCGCCAGCCAGATCTGCCTGAAGGCCTTGTCCAGCGCCTTGGTGTCCAAGGCCTCGGTGTCCATTACTTCCTGTAGCCAAATGATTGCTGCCCTGGAGATGATAGCTGAGGCAAGTGATGCTCTCATCCCTAGGGCCGAGGCGTCGTGGGATCTCCTCAGGGTGCTATCTGCTCTCTTCTCATCCAGTCCTTTGAGGGTTCCTTCGCCTTCCTTTGGCGCCAGCGAATTGGAAACCATGGATACCACAGGCCAGTCGACCACTGGGGTCTTGAGCCTGTCCAGGACCTCTTCTGGGAAGTTGTACAGTCTCTGAGCTGCAGATGTGGCCCTTCTACCCATCGCAGGTTTATCCCATTCCTCTACCACCAGGTTCCAGAAGGCTCCTGGGAAGGGGAATAGGTGGCCCTTTGGTTTTATGGATGGCATAAGAGCTGCCACCTTCTCGCTCTTTAGGGTCTGAGAGTCCCCACTCGGATCCTGTTAGGCCGAAGGGGGGGTTATCTCCAGGGCCGCTAAGGCCCTACTTAGTAGGTAGGCCAGTTTCTCATAATGGAAAATCCTGTCCGTGGCTTCTGCCTCTGAGGCATCAGAGTCAGAGAGCTCCCCAGGTTCTTTGTTGGAATGCAGTGCGCCATCTTGGTCCCCATTGGGGTTCCCCCCTACTGTCCCTGCCAGGGCCAGGGCTTCCCCATCTGAGGCCTCCCCAGACTCCTCTGAAGAGAGCTGAGATGGGGGGGGGGTGTCTTTCGCTTCCTGGAGGGTGGCTTAGCGTGGGGATGCTGCCCCTGGTGTCCCCTAAATCCCATCTTGGGAGAAAGGTAGGATATAAATCCAATAAATAATATAATATAATATAGTATAATATAATTGAATACCAAAGTCATGATTGTCCATGCCATTGTATTTCCAATTTCTATGTATGGTTGGGAAAGCTGTACAGTAGAGAAAGCTGATAGGAAAAGAATCAACTTAGTTGAAATGAAATTTCATGAAATTCAATAAGGAAACCATGCCTTATGAGGAGAGACTTAGGGAGCTAGGTATGTTTAGCCTGGAAAAAAGACGGTTAAGAGGCGATATGATAGCCCTGTTTAAGTATTTGAAGGGATGTCACGCTGAGGATGGAGCAGGCTTGTTTTCTGCTGCTCCAGAGATTAGAACACGGAGCAACAGATGCAAGCTCCAGGAACAGAGATTCCACCTCAACATTAGGAGGAACTTTTTGACAGTAAGAGCTGTTCGGCAGTGAAACACACTCCCTCGGAGCGTGGTGGGGTCTCCTTCCTTAGAGGTCTTTAAACAGAGGCTGGATGGCCATCTGTCGGGGATGCTTTGATCAAGATTTCCTGCGTGGCAGGGGGTTGGACTGGATGGCCCTCATGGTCTCTTCCAACTCTACAATTCTATGATTCTATTTCCTTTGTTTTTCCCCTTTGCCTTGTCTGAGCCTTTCCCCTTGGGGATTGAGGCCTTTTTGGGCCCCGTTTTTCCTTTGGGGATTACATCCCTCATGCGCTTCCTTTTGCCTTTTGAAGCCCTGGGGATGGAGCTGGGGGGTGGGGGGGATAGGAGGGTGTCCTTAAGCATTTCAAGGGCTGCACTGATGGCCTCCCTCCTAACGCGGGAACCATCGTCCTCCCCTCCGGCCTCAGAGTCCTCTGAGTCCGTGGACTGTGAGGATCCCAGGTCTTCTAGATCCCTTTTGGATTCTGAGCCCTCTTCCCCGCTCCCCTCCGGGGTTGCTGCCATGTCCTCCTCGCTGGAGGATATCCCCCCCCATTGCCTCCCTCGTGGCCCGTGCCTCCGCAACCCTGGCTGCCACCACCCGGGTGTTGGGGGTGTATTCTTCAATGATGGCCCTTGACTGGGCCTCGGTGGGGTGCCCCTGTAACTTCTAAGGGGCTCCTGCCCCTTGATGCGCGGTTCCGCTGGTGCCTTGCTCTGCCGTACTGATTCGGGAGGGAGGGCAGGCATCGGCACTCCCCTCGTCTCCTCAGGGCTTTCCTGCCCCTTTGCCGGTCGTCGCGGTGGGCCTCCTCTCATGTCGGGGCCTCGTCGACTTTCTGGAGCGGTGGTGGCGCCCGGACTTGGTCGGGGCACGGGAACATCCACCCGCCAGCGCCCTCTCGGCCTCCTTGGCGGCCCTCCTCTGAGGCACCGGGGAGGACCCTTGCGCTGAGGCGTGGGCCGCAGCCAGGCCCGCTTCCTCCGAACCGTCATTCTGGGGGTTCTGGGAAGCCTCCTCCTCTCTGTTGTGCAGCAATTCTGTTGCTGCGGTGGCCTCCTTGCTTATGGCCATGGCCCTTGGGCTGCTGAGAAGTCTCCCATACCGAAGTAGAGGGGATGAGGAGGAGCGGTGCGGAAGCGCGGGGGGAGGGGAGATTAAGAAGCTGAGAGAAAGAAGGAAAGGAAAGGGTTTTTTTTTTAAAGAGTGAAACTAGGAAGATGTGAGAGGGGGTAGAAAGTGGAGTTGGGGAGGGTAGAGATGAAGAAAGAATCTGAGCACGTGGAGGAGCTTGGTCCTGATCTTCACCGGGCGAAGTAGGAAGTTGAACTGGCCTCGTGGAGGAGAACAAAGAGCTTAAAGATTCAAAGAACCAGCTCAACTTCCTACTTTTCTGGGTGGTCCTAAGTTCCAAAGTGTTACGGATTCTTCCTGCCAGCTCACCCTACAGAAAGCTGCTGTTACCATTACTACCACCACCACCATTACATCCTGTTTTTTCCTCCGTCTGGGACTGAAAGAAGCTTACAAAGGTTAAAATCAATACACCTTCAAAATTCACATCATACAAAAATTTAAAAATAGAATTAAAAGCAGGTAAGAGCATGACCATTAAAAATGAAACAATAAATAAACAGTGCAGCACATTCTGAAAGGTCCTTTCCTTCTGAGCATTTCAAAAGCTTGCCTTAGATAGACAGCTCATGTTTAGATAGATAGATAGATAGATAGGAGGGTACCAGTCTAATTTCACTAGGAAGGGAGTTCCAAAGTCTGAGAGCAGCCACCAAGAAGATCCTCTCCTATGTTCTCACTAGATGTACCTGTGATGGTGATGAGTCTGAGAAAGACCTCCCCAGAAGATCTCAAAGTATGGGCAGGCTGAAATTTGAGAATACTGTCCTTTAGATCACCTAGCCAAAAGGCTTTATAGGTCATAACCAGCACTCTGAATAATATCCGAAAAGGTACTGACACTCAGTACAGTGTTTGTAACTAGGTAGTTACATGCTTCTTGTAGCCAGCCCAGGTTAACAATCTGGCTATAGCTCTTTGGACTAACTGAAGTTTCTGAATGCTCTTAAAAGGCAGCTTCACGTACAGCATGTTATAATAACCCAAATGGGATATAGCCAAGGCATATATCACTGTGGCCAGATCTGACATCTATGAAAAAAAAGCGCAACTGGTGCCCAAGCTTCCTGCCCACTGCTGAAACCTGAGCTTCCAGGCTCAAGGTCAAATCCAGGAGTATACCCAAATATATAGGCATTTGCCTGATGCCAAAATTTAAGAAAGACATGAGGAAGATCTAATAATAATAATAATAATAATAATAATAATAATATTTATTTATATCCCGCCCCGCGAGCAATCGGGGCGGCTTACAACAATAAAAAAAACAAGATGACACAAGAAAAACAGGCACTAGTAGACAGAGTTTTTTATGGGAATGGGCAGTTATCAGACACTCTTGGTCCAGGCCCCCTGCATTTTATTTATATATATATATATATATATATATATATGGCTTTTCTTCGCAAACAAAGATTCGGGAAGGACTCATTCCGCACTTTCTGTAAGCGTGCTGATGACTAAAAAGGCCAATCCGAGATAAACAAGTCTGGTTGCAGAAAGCACAGCAGAAGGTCTCCTTGGGTGATGTTTCCGGGTTGTGATTCTTTCTGCATTGTTGTTTCTCTTCAAGACTTGTTCGTCGTGAGTTCTCAAATAAGGCTGCCACCTTGTGGATAGTGCGTCTCCATGCCTCCTGATGTGAGGCCAGGGCAGACCATTATTGATGATCAATTTGGCCGAGCCTGAGATGTTGTTTCAGGGAGTGCTTGTATCGCTTTTTTGGAGCGCCCCTCTTACGCTGACCCGTGACGAGTTCACCGTAGAGCAGTACTTTGGGGAGGTGATGGTCCTCCATCCTAGAAACGTGCCCTGCCCAGCACAGCTGTGTTCTCAATATCATGGCCTCAATGCTGGTGATCCCTGCTTGCTCAAGGACAGCAACATTCGTCACATAGTCAGTCCAGTGTATATTTAGGATTGTGCATAGACAGCGCTGATGAAAGCATTCAAGGAGTCGCTTTTGAGGAGTCACCTCGAAGTGGTGACGATAGATAGATAGATAGATGAAATACAAACTCTTGGGTATGTTGCCTTTCCCAGTGTGCTGATTGGTTGCTTAGAAAACACACCCAATCAATCACCACCCACATACAAATTCCACTCTCCACCTCACAATCCACTCCTGCCCCTCAAACTGTGGCCCAGACAGTTGGGATGCTGCTGCCGGCACCGTAACAGGACCCAGGCAGTCAACTTGTGGTGGCCGCAGTGGCAACAGAGCAAATCACCCTCAACAATTACAGGGAAAGTATGGAATGCTGAGAAGGGGGAGGAAGAATTTAAAAATCCACCGGCCTACGTTACACAGTTGTCATGAGGTCTACCTAGTGTTATCGGGGGAGTTTTTTAACAGTGTATGTTATGCCGGGTACAGCTAGTATAAGAAGGAAAACTTACATAATGTATCAACCTGAGATTATTTAACACCCTAGTTAGATGAAGATGTCTGATACATCCACCTTTCTCCTTGTAAAAACTAAAAATGACAAACCCAAAAGTAGAGGTTTCTGTTTTGAAAGCAAAACAATCATTGTAGACACTTCCCCTCTCTGTTAAGCATACACACCAACTGTGACAACATCAGCGAAGAGGAAGCAGGATGTACCTATCAACACCAAAAAGGAAGACAACATCAAGCAACAGGAAAAGCAGAACACATACACACACACTGCTAGGTAGTTAGGGGATAAAAAAGGCACTAAAAATGTAAGAAAGCTGGGTTTCTTGACTGCCAAAAAAAAAAAAAAAAAAAAAAAGAACCCTAGAAAAATAAACATGAAGAAAAAATAAAATATAGAAAAATATAAGATGGCAAAGGTGACAGATTTCTTATTTCCAAATGTTAAGCAGCTGATCTGTATTTGCAGATAGTTGCCAAAAATTATACAGTATCTTTTGTCAATCTGTAGATAAGGAGTTTAACATATGCTCTACGGTAGGTGTGCCCAACTACAATGCTGTGTAATTAACTTCTGCATGAGTATACACCAAATCAGCACATAATACAGTAATCACACTAGCAAGACAGATGTTAACTTTTCTGCTATTGAGAAAATTTTTGGATAGATCTACACTGCAATTTCTTCTGTGGAAAATATAATACATAAGCACCTTATTATGGGCTGATGATTAAAACAATACTGAGCCCCATCTATTTTGTGACAATTAGACTACTCATTAGCATCCTACTCATTAGCATCCTCCAAACCTGCAAAGTTTCATGTATCTGAAGTGTCTAACAAATTTAAAGAGAAAAATTCATTCTATGGAAAATCACACCCATGAACTTCTCTCTCTTTAAATGTACTCTTTAAATGAATGTAATGTCAAGGTCAAAGTCCAAGGCCAACAATGGTCATTTCACCTCAAAAAGGATATTGTAGAGCTGGAAAAGGTGCTCATTAAGAGGCTGGAGCAGCTTGGCTATGATCCAACAGCCAATATCCAAGGCTGTTTTGGATAGAAAAAAGGAAAGAAAGACGTGACAGGATTGTATACAGTTAGGGAAGGTGTGGAAAAGTGGATAGGGGAAAGCTTAACTCTTTGCCTCTCATAGTACTAGAACCTAAAATCATTCAAGGAAGCTCAGTGGTGGGATGAAAGGAAAAGTACTTCAGAGAGCACCATGCCACCACACCCTTCACCAGGCGTCAAAACTCTCCAGTCAGGTAATGAGTAAATAAGAGACCCAACTGAACAGTGACCATAATCACAATGCCAGGTCATTTGATGAAAGTGAGTGAGCTGCTTTGTTTGCCAAAGTCTCACGCAATTTCATTCTAAGCCATTCTTCTATTGTACAACAAAAGACCACCAGGAAACACAGTGTTCTCAGTCAGGATTCTTTTGCTGCACCTTGCATGTCTCCTTATGATCATCCTCAGGCACCAAAGATCCAGTTTCTCCTTGATTATGAAACAAGGAGGACTTCTAAGGGTGCATCTACACTGTAGAAACAATGCAGTTTGACACCACTTTATCTGTCACCCTTGGTGGCGCAGTGGTTAAATGCCAGTACTGCAGCCACAATGTTGCAGGTTTGATCCTACAGGGCGCCAGGTTGACTCAGCCTTCCTCCTTCCGTTGGTCGGTAAAATGAGTACCCAGCTTGTTGGGGGCAATTAGCTAACATGTTGTAAACTGCTTAGGGAGTGCTTCGCACTGATAAGCAGTACAGAAATAGAAGTGCTATTGCTATTGCTATTGCCATGGCTCCATCCTACAGAATCCTGGATTTGTAGTTTGGTGAGGCACCAGCATTCTTTGGCAGAGAAGGCAAAAGACCTTGTAAAACTACAAATCCTAGGATTTTATAGGATGGGGCTATAGCACTTAAAGTGGATGCACCCTAAATCATCACTACGTCACCTTTGACTGCAAGGAGAGCCTTACATGAGTAAATGTTTCTCCAGAAAAGGGGTATGGGCATGTAAAAAACTTTGTACACTAGAGAAAAGACTTGCAGTGATTAAATCCAGAAAAGGTTTTCCACCACTTCTGCTCCATGTAAGAACTATACCTGACAATGATGAGACCATACCTAAGATGATGAGACTAAGCCCTTCGCTCATACAGAGCATGGACTACACTGATCTTAGAGAAACCATGGCCTTGTCCAACTTCATATTGAAACATATATTAGGAATCTCAAATTGGCCATCCTGGAGCAAAGAATGAATGAGAGTTTTAAAAGTTAGGTAATGCCTACAATAAAGATTTCAAAAAAAAAAAATGCTTCCTAAGAACACCAACATCAGTTATAGAAAATATATGGAATAAATATAATTGTTACGGGTGCATTTTAATACAGACCCATGACAGATGGCATTATTGAAGTTCTTACTGAAAACCAAAATTAAATTACCTATTAAAATTCTAGCCTACAAGGGGAAAAAAAAACTGTTGAAGAATTGAAAAAATTCCAGAAGAGTCTGGCCTTATGTGGTGTCGTGTCTGGGGGAGAGCCTGTTGGGAACCCCAGTGCTATGTCATCTATGCAAAATAGTTTAACATTATGCCACAAGAACAGCCAGATGAAGCACAGAAATATACTACATAGCACCTTCTCTTAATCAATCAACTGGACCAAGAATATGTCCAGCATGATGCATCCTACGTTATCTGGTAAACTTATGGTAACATAAAATTTTAACTTTAAGCTTTCTACTTCTTCAGATGAAAGTGGACAGTGAGATGGGTCCCTTGTTCTACTGACTTTGCTTGACCCATTCAGTAACTAGTGCTTTGTATCACTCATTTTAGGGATCAGCACGCCAGCAAGCAGGCATGGGCAACTGTGGCCAACCAGTTGTTCTACAACTTCCACAAGGTGTCAGCAGCAGTCAATGGTGAGAAGTTATAGTTGCCCTTCCCTGAACTAAATCCTATGCCATCTTCTAAATCAGTAGTGGGCTTACATGGCCCTCCAGATATTGTTGGGACTAAACCCCCAGTATTACTTGCAATTACTTGCAATTGACTATGCTAGAGCTGATAGGAGTTGCAATACAATGACATCTGGAGTGCTCCACAATTCCCATCCCATGCCATTTGACTGTCTGGGTTATGCAGTGGCAGTGGCGGCAGCAGCATCCTGCTGCCGCCAGTTGACTGGGTCCCATCACAGCCCATGACTGGTGAGTGGCTGAGGGAATGAAGGGAAGGAGGAGAACTTGTGTGGCTGGAGGATGCAGATTGAGTGGCAGGAGTGGATTGTGAGGTAGAGAGGAGATTTGCATGTGGGTGGTGATTGGTTGGGTGTGTGTCGTGTCCTGGTGTCTTAGACTATGAGTTATGTGGATGTGTTAGCATGAGTAGACCTCTCTTGGCAACTGCATCAGTGACCTGATATGAATGGAGGCTGATGGGAGGAGGGATGCACTGGTGGAAAGCTACCCAAAGGTCATCATTCCTCTGTGAAACTTTAGGGAGGATTGCTTTGATTTGATTTGATAACAGCCATTAGCCAGGTGCTAGTGAGAAATGAAACTTGCATTCTGTATCAACAAGTCGGTTTTGGCACCAAGCCTCTTAAGAGTTGTCTTTGCTATGTTACTGGTCACAACTAAGTCTTGACAAAAAAGCTGCTATTCTTTGAAGCTTGTGTCCTGTGAGTAGCTGTTGCCAGAGTTCATCACAGTGTGTTTCCTGAGCAGTCAATCAACAAACTAAGTACACCTTATGATTCAACAGCGTGCAGAATCATCTGTAGCGTCTTAATTGCTATGGAAACCGTAAGGGTGTACTTAGATTTTCACACATGGCTTCTCCATTTTGGCTGTATTTTTGTTGAGTAAATCATGACGTGGCATAATATGTCATGGGTTTCTGTTCATCTGAGGTTGTATTTACCTAATTTTAAGACCTGCTAAAGAACAGATGATTGTTATTATGTCCTGATATGTAAAACCACAGAATTCAAGGAGGGTGTACTTTCTTTTTCACATGACTATATGGTCAGATATAAGGTTTCTTAGTACCTCAACATCTAGTCCTTTATCCAGTCCCAACATCCTTTACTCCTTTATACTCAAAATGCCCAAAGTGCCTGTATAATGTCACAATATTCTTTTTTTTTAACCTCAAACGCCTCTTCAAACCTGACCTTTCCCATGACATTTGGCACAAGCTCTAGTTCCCAAACCCTTGTACTATATAACTAAATTTAACTACATGCCAATGAAATGCCTCCATATTCTTCCTCTATCCACTCCTCATTTAGTTGTCTCCCCTGAAGTGACAACTCCCTGAAAGCAGGACCTATCCTATCAGTCTTTGGAGGAAGGAAACAGACTGGAATTTGGTAATGGAAAGATAAGAGTTGTTCCTTGCAAAAGACACTGCTGCTCAGGGTACCAACATATAAAGAACTTTGTTACATCACTACCCATTACAGTAAGCCACTTAGATAGGTAATGACAGAAAGCAACTTCAAAATTAAATTCTATTTTATTGACCACTGAATGAAACAATTATTTTAAATAAATCCAAAATGATTCATTCTGTAGTGATATTCTCTTTACTACATGACTAACTTAACTATGCAGTGTATCACTGCAATCTGCCATATCATGACATCCTCCTGTAAGAAAATCATTATGAATTAAACATATTAGGAAGTGGATCTAGAAAATATATCCAAGGAGCGTATGGCTCAGTTAGTATTTGATAGCAGTCCTCCTATATTGAAATTCTGTTTGGTATAATCAGATACTCTGTGACAGTCACTGCTACCAAAATCAACAGGACGTACTTCTGAGTAAAGAGGATTCATCCAGGGTTGACTCAGTGTTTTCCTTTAATTAGAATAGACAGAAAGCCTATGACAACCAAAGCTTTTTCAAATTTGTTTCTCAATTAAAATACCTATGATCTATAAACCTACAGTAGATAAATTTGAACAGAGTAGTGAAGTTCCCATACACAAAGCTACACAATTTTGTGAATCAGCAAAATGTGTACAAACATGCAGTGCTCATTTCTCTTTTTCTTGACATTTATTTCAAATTGTGGCTGCTTACAACTGCACTTGGGCTTCCTCAGTTCACAAGTGTATCAGATGACACCAAATTAGGAGGAGTAACTAATACCCTAGAGGACAGGATCGAAATTCAAAATGACCTGGATAGACTGGAGAGCTGGGCCAAAACTAACAAAATGAATTTCAATACGGAGAAATGTAAGGTACTGCACTTAGGGCGGAAAAGTGAAAGGCATAGATATAGGATGGGAGAGACCTGGCTGAACAAGACTACGTGCAAAAGGGATCTAGGAGTCATAGCAGACCACAAGTTGAACATGAGTCAACAGTGTGATGCAGCAGCTAAAAAGGCCAATGCAATTTTGGGCTGTATCAATAGAAGTATAGTGTCTAGATCAAGGGAAGTCATAGTGCCGCTCTATTCTGCCTTGGTCAGACCTCACCTAGAATACTGTGTCCAGTTCTGGGCACCATAATTCAAAAAGGCTATGGACAAATTGAAGCATGTCCAGAGAAGGGCAACTAAAATGGTGAAAGGTCTGGAAAGCATGCCAGCGGGCTCCAAGGTTCACTCAGCCTTCCATCCTTTCGTAGGTCGGTAAATTGAGTACCCAGCTTGTGGGGACAATTAGCTAACACACATTGGAAACTGTTTAATGCAGTGTAGATGTGCAAATAGCTATTGCTTATAACAATTTGTAAGCCGCTCTGATAGCCTTGTGGCTGAAGAGCGGGGTATAAATAAATAAATAAATAAAAATTATAAGGAGAGACTTAGGGAGCTGGGTATGTTTAGCCTGGAAAAAAGACGGTTAAGAGGCCATATGATTGCCCTGTTTAAGTATTTGAAGGGGTGTCACGTTGAGGATGGAGCAGGCTTGTTTTCTGCTGCTCCAGAGACTGGAACATGGAGCAATGGATGCAAGCTCCAGGAACAGAGATTCCACCTCAACATTAGGAGGAACTTTTTGACAGTAAGAGCTGTTCGGAGTGGAACACACTCCCTCGGAGCGTGGTGGGGTCTCCTTCCTTGGAGGTCTTTAAACAGAGGCTAGATGGCCATCAGTCGGGGATGCTTTGATCGTGATTTCCTGAGTGGCAGGGGGTTGGACTGAATGGCCCTCATGGTCTCTTCCAACTCTACAATTCTATGATTCTATGAATAATTTTAGGATGATTCTACAAGAGGGAGAAGGGAAAATTTGGTACAGATATGGACTGAGGGACATTGAAAACAATTTTTTTAATGCCTAATGATTGAAAACTAGGTTACAAACGTACCTCACAACAGTGGCTACTATAGATGACAAGCCAAAATACACAGGGTAAAATATGGCAGAAGGCCATTTCCACCTGATAAAACTGAAAGGGGTCTCAGGCTTTTGCCAGGCAGAATGAGCAAGTGTTAGTCCTGCAATGGCAACCAGGAATATATTCTTAGATTTTGGGGGATTTTTTCCAGGCTGTGAGGCTGTGTTCTGGAAAAGCTTATTCCTGACGTTTTACCTGCATCTGTGGCTGGCATCTTCAGAGAATGGTGGCATGGGGTGGGTGTGTAGTTTATATAGTGTGAGTCCCTGTTGGAGAAGATATGTACCTTTGTGTATTTGGATGGCTAGTTCCTGGGGTGAGAGATATGCAAGGAGAATTAGTGTCTATTTAGCTAATGGTCTATTGTCTGCTGGGAATCCCTATGTCCCTGGGTTGAGTTCATTTGCACGTGCTGAGTTTTGATTTTGGCATTTTTCAGGACCGGTAGCCAAATTTTGTTTACTTTTAGGGTTTCCTCCTTCCTTTTGAAGTTGTCCAGGTGTTTGTGGATTACAATAACTTCCCTGTGCATTCTGACATGATAGTTGTTATCCTGGCCCATTAGCTAAATGGACCATTAGCTAAATAGGCACTAATCCTCCTTGCATATCTCTCCCCCCAGGACTCACAGTATATAAACCCCACACACATCCTATGCCACCATTTTATGAAGATGCCAGTCACAGATGCAGGCGAAATGTCAGGAATAAACTCTTCCAGAACACAGCCTCACAGCCCGGAAAAAAACCACAAAAAACCTATGAATGCCAGATGTTAAAGCCTTCAACTTCACAATATATACTTACTTGCAGAATATATGCTCCAGCTTTAAATAAAAGTGTCAGAAAATAATAGATATGTGGAACTTGTTTGGATAATGATGGTACAGTAACACTGTCCTGATTATGTAGATAGCCATTTGTTGACATGTGATATATAGTACCTGGAAGAGTTTATATCCTAAAAAAACAAAAACCCAACCATAATGCAATTGTCAAGCTGGAAAGGTCAAGACCTACCAACTAGCAAAACTGCAGGTGGCCAGAGGCAGAGAAGACAGAAACACATAAGGGCAGCTGATACAGGAAGCTAGAGCTAGACCTGCAGGTCTTAGTTTCAGGATCTTTTGCAAAAGGGAACCATGTAGAAGGCAGGTGCAAAACCATCAATGAGCAAAAAGAAAGTCTGGAAATTCTAAGTGAATGCCCTCTAGATCTCTCACTGACAAACTGCTCAACTAAAGAGTGTCACAGCATCAGTTTTCCTGGACAACCTGAAACCAAGGGTTGGAAAGATACGGACTTTTTGAAAAAAATTGAATCAGAAAATTGTCTCCCATAAAACAATATGGATCTGATTTAGCAAGCCAGACTTAATTTAGTAAAACATAGTAAAGAAAGAACTCTATACAGTATTAAAAGACTGTTAGTTTATGAATAAATGAAAAGTTTTCTTCCAACAGCCCAAAATAGCAGAACCGAAAAACTGGGGGAAATCAAAGTAATGTTGGCTCTCCACATTTGCAGGGGTTAGGGGTGCAGGCCCCTGCAAAAGTGGAAAAACCGTGAATATCTCTAGGGGGGGGCCAACCCAGGTCTGCATCCATCACCACTGAAATTCTACACGCTCTCACGTTCCCTTCTACAGACACCCTGCATACAAGTTTATGCACAGGCGGCTCGAGGCTAAGTGTGTGCCACTCTTCTTCCACCCACTGCTGAGAATAAAGGGCAGGAAAGGAAGGCTGCAGAAGCAGGAGGGCTTCTCTTGCTGCTCTTACTTGCAGCCCTCCTGGCCAAACTTTGAGGCACTCTCCTGCCCACCAGCCCCTCCTGAACAGGATATGGGTGGGCAGTGAGTGGAGGGGAGGATACACCAGCCAGTTGGCTGGTGGCTGAGAGAAGAACTCCATTTTGTACACTGACAGGAGATGCCAGCTGTTCCTACCACTGCTTCAGCCCTCCATTAGTCTGGTGAATGGATGCTCAGACCTGTCTTTCCAGGTCTGGCCCCCCAAGGCTCAGAGGCCTGAGGATAGAACCGCTTCCCAGTGGGCAATGACCCCACTGGTCCCTGAGCAGGGGAAGGTGCCAGAAATTGTTGTAATTAGTCATTTAATTATTGATGGCAAACTTGCCAATAATCAAATCCACTTAAGTTAAACCCATGAAAGTTGAGGTTCTACTTTATAGCTAGTGTGGTTTAAATGGTATCCTCAAACAAATTCAGAACTTTACATGGGACTTTTCTGTTGGTATAAATACTTGTTTCAACTCAGCAGTACACATTGTGTTTTTTGAATTCTGAGACAGTGAAAATGGTGAACATACAAATTCTAGCTTGCCTGTATACATAAATACTTTCTAGGGAAAGTCACTTGAAAAAGTTAATTTCAAGCTCTGACTTTAGATCTGCCTAGTACTGTACCCATTTCAATTGCTACAAAAAAACCCAGACAATGGCCTGTTTACTAGTAGAAAAGCTATTGCTTATCAATTTCAGTTGCCCAGTTTGACTTGTACTTTATTCCTTTTTTATAATAATAATAATAATAATAATAATTGTATTTTTGTACCCCACCTTTTGCCTATTAGGCAATCAAGGTGGCTCACAACAATTGAATATAAAACAAACAAATCCTAACAACAGAAATAACTAATAAAAGAATCAGCTTTCAGTATTTTAATTGGATACCTCACAGTCAACATTACTCCTTTGGAATACTGGTATGTCATGTCTGTGTCAAACAGCCTTCAAGCTTATAGCACCATTTCTTTAAAAGTTTTACTAACATTTCAACAACTCAACATTGTAGGAAGCAACTATTTCAACTAATTTCCTATTATCATAGAACTCTACTCTTTATTTGGGCCCATTAATGAACTAGGATTCTTAAAAGCATGAATCTTTAGAAAGTCACACAGATGTTTTTCGCAGATGCCAAGATGATATGACTGGATAAGATTTGGAAGATGGGCTAAGCACCCAAGTAAATATTGGAAGCATTCCTGCCTTTGTTTCTAGCTATGATTATTTTTATTTGCCTTAGTATTAGTGTACAAACCATTCAAATCTCATTCACTATACCAGCTAACTTCTAATCTAGGCTTAGCCATGGATAAGTCATCAGGATGTTTGATGAATCCAGAGTTTGTTACAATACCCAAACTGGCAAAGTGATTTGAGCAAGTCTTCAAAAGTGAAATCAACCGGTGATTTCCAGAGCTAATTGAAACCTGGTGTAGCCTACCAGTATGGAAGTAAACAGCAAAGTATGACTCAATCAAGCCATGAAAAAATTAATTAATCCCAGTGCACAAAGGGAATGAGGAGAGAGAAAGAGAATAGGAAGTACATTTGTATAGGACTTTTGGAGAAGATATGAAGTTGACATATAGACATTCTATTGACCTCAGTACCATGGCAATTTAGGAAATGCACCCCATCAACTTTCATTTGATTTGTCAAATTTGTCATAACTGAATCAAGAACAAACTGTTCTTTGTTGCTGTGTGCCTTCAAGTCTTTTCTGACCTATTGCGACCCTATCACAGGGTTTTCTTGGCACAATTTGTTCATATGGCCTTGCTTTCCCTCTGGGGATGAGAGACTGTGGTTTGCTCAAGGTCACCCTGTTGGTTTCCATGGCCAAGCAGGATTTGAACCCTGGTCTCCAAACTCACAGCCCAATGCTATTTAGGCCAGGGAAGAGCAATGCTGAAACCACTACACTATGCTGGCTATCCCGATAGAACAAATACCTCACACAATTTCAGAAATCCAGAAACGCACTTTTTATTTTAATCTTAATAGAAATTCACAGATTTTGGCTTGGCTTTTCACCCAATACCCGTGTTCTCCCATAACTGCTCCCCTTTCACAAGTCTTCTGCTCCCTGTCTCCTTGCACCTCCCCATCTTCAAGTCCCATACAAGAAGCAAAAATACCTTGTCTCTCCCAACCCATATTCCAGAGACTTTGGAGGAAAAATTAAGAGATCTGTGCAGCTTCTGCCAAGGCAGAAAAATGCCCCCCCTGAGTCTTATGCAATTTATGCAAAAGGACCATTAGTAACCTGACAAGGGAATTTATGAAGACATGAGCTTCAATTTCATCCAGTTAGGGACAGGAAATATCCAACGTAAGATCTTATGTGGCCAATTCCTCCAGGGCATCAGTATTGCTACAATTAAAATTGGGAAGACCCAAGTTCAAACTCACACTCAGGTCAGAAGTTTATCTTCACCTGGTCACAACCTCTCAGACTAATCTGTCTCCCAAGCTGGTACCCTGAGCTCCCACTATATGGGCCTATGCTCCCACTAAAGAGGCTGGTTCACTGGCTGGATATGTTGTCCAGGTGTAATCCGTGTTTGTTGTTGTGTGCCTTCAAACCAATACTGATGTACGGTGACCCCAAGTCAAACCTACCACAGAGTTTTCTTGGCAAAATTTGTTCAGAAGGGGTTTGCCTTTGCCTTCCTCTGAGGCTGAAGAGAGTAAGACTTGCACAAGGTTTCCAGGGTTGAGCGGAGCTCCCCCAGAATCCTAGTCCAACACTTAAACTACTATACCAACACTTAAACTACTATACTGTGTAACTACTATATACACAGATGTTGATTTATAGGTTTCAGCGGTGCATAATTAAAGCTAGACACAGTTCACCCATTCCTGGAGAAGACCACTGGGACACATGCCTTAGTTATATCCCTTTTGAATTACTGTAAGACACTCTACATGGGTCTGCCTTTGAAATCTTCAGAATGCTGAAGCCAGACTGTTGACTGGGACTGGATACAAGTAAAACATCCCCATGAGCTACTGTTCTGTTTCTGGGCAAAATTCAAAGTGCTAGTTATGACCTAAAAAGTTCCATATAGCTTAGGTCTGGGTCATCTGAAGGACCACATCTCCCCCATATGAACCTGCTTAGGTTTTAAGATCCCAGGAGAGGCCCCTGTCTCTGTCTCACCACCTTCAAAGGTAAGTTTGGTAGAGACACGGGAGGCGACATTCTCAGTGGAGCTGCGAATTATAGACTGTCCACTCATAGAGAGATAAGGCTCTCTCCCTCCCTGTTGTTTTTCCACTGATAAGCAAACACCTTTTATTCACGCAGGCCTTGAATAGTTTGTTGTTGATGTCTGCCTTCAAGTCATTTCCAAATTATGGCAACCCTAAGTTTTTTGAAGGCTGAGTGTGTGACTTACCCAAGATCACCCAGTGGGTTTCCATGGCTCCTCTACTAACTGGGTCTAAATGACCATGCTGGACCTCCAATTTTTTATCTATGCATTCATTAAGGTAGTCTTCAAAATCTTTTGTAAATGTTTTAAATTAATGCATAATTTAATATTTGTAACTTATTGTGTTTTATGAGATATTTTAATCTGCTGTAAGCTGTCTCTTGTCCCCAGCTTTAGGAGAGAGGCAGATACAAATGAAATAAAGTAAAATATATATTGTAAACTACTGGGGAGGATTTACAGTACTATCAGGTAGAAAAGTGGGACAGAAATGTTTTAAATAAACAAATCTTCCATGCCTCCAAGTTGTAACTTTTTCTTTTCTTTCATTGTTATGGTAATACAACAAATAGTTCTGCTTATGAGCACTTAATTGTTCTTCAACAATTCGAATGAAAATATTAATTACAACAAATGGAAGCCTGAGTGACAACTAGTTTTCCCACAAATTGCTGTAGACATATAATAAATGAACATCAATGCCAATTGTAAAGAGAACAAATGGAGTATTGTTTATATTTCTAACTAATCATTCATTCTGATGATGATTTTGTGCAACTGCTATTCACTACAAGCTTTCCATCACAGGACAATAAGACCTGTTATTATAGCCTTGCGTCTCCCCCCTCTTTTTTTTTCTTGGTACATGAACTAACTTCACAGCCAGTACACTATAATGGGTGGTATTCAAATTGGATCCAGAAGACCTGGGGATAGATTCACTTAGTCATATTTAGAGTAGCCCAGTTGAAATGAACGGTACTTCAGTCAGTTTTGAATAACACAGAGTCATTATGATGACAGAATACAGTAAGCCAAAGTATTCCTTGCAGAAATAGTAGAATATGAATGTGTTAAGTAAAATATAAATATAATAACTTTGAATATGATATAGAAACCAAAACACCTTAGTCTTTACTGGAGAAACAAACATATTATACACTCAAGTCAATATGATTTGTTCTGAATTCTGTAAATCATAATGTTTGAATTTTGGATGCTTCTGTATCACAGGGACATGTGGCTTCATAAGAACAACCTGGACAGAGAACCAGGCATGTGTGAAAATAGGAACATAATCAGCAAGACATGACAAAAGGCCCAGATTCATCTAAACCTAATCCTTCTTGCTTTCTATTGCATAATGTTTAGGATAACAAGCCTACAGCAAGACCTCAGATCAAGCAGCTAAGACAAAAAAGGAAAACCTCAAGTTAACTGCAAAGCCATTCACCTGATACAGCATTGTTATGACTTTCCACTCTGGAAAAAAAATGCTTTAGAGAGTATCCAAAACAGACATGGTTACTAATGGCAACCATGTAGTAAAAGGAAGGTAACTTCAGCTTATTTTATGTACCACTCCAGACTCCCTGCATATTGGAGGATCAGAGCATTTTATGCTCCTGTACCCAAACTTTGCTTCAAATCAATTTATCCATGGGTCAGTATGGGCTATGTTTCTCTTGTGCTAAGGAAAACATTAATTTATAGTTCTGATGTGGTAAATGTTTTTTGTGAACCAGAAATTTACAGTAATGCATTTTCTTTCATTCACTGAACAGGAAATTGTAATAATCAATGGGTGAAGGAAGAGATAAAATAAATAACTGCATCTGATGCGAAATCAACACATAATAGAGACTGCTGGCTTACTGCAACCAGCTGAGCAAAAACAATTACTGAACAACTGCAAAATGAAAGAACACATACAGCCTTTTTAATAGTCAAGAAAAAAGAAGTGGGTCATTCCCTTAATTAAGGGAGAGGAAAAATGTAATTCAGTTTGGCTTCTCCCAGATTTATCATTACTAAACTGGCAGCATGAAACCTCTATTACAAGAGTGGGCAAACAGTGGCCCTCAAGATGATGTCAGACTGAGATTCCCATCAGCCCTTACCATTAGTACATCCAACAACACCTGGAGGGCTCCAACTTGCCCACCATAGCTCTACCATGAACACAGCTTTCTAAGAAAGCTGTCTGCACTCAACATGCTTTCTACATTATTTGTTAAACCTCAAAGCTGCTAAACACTTTTTGTTAACATGACAACTCTACTGTTCTTGAGTTGTGGACTACCTAACAGTAAACCTGCAAACAGGTCCCCAAGAATTCTCTCTCTGGCTTTTCTTCGCAAACGAAGATTTAGGAAGGACTCATCCTGTGCTTTCTGCAAACGCGCTGATGACTAAAAAGGCCAATCTAAGATAAAAAAAGTCCAGTTGCAGAAAGCACAGCAGAAGGTCTCCTTGAGTGATGTTTTTAGGTTGTGATTCTTTCTGCGTTGTCGTTTCTCTTCAAGACTTGTTCGGCGTGAGTTCTCAAATAAGGCTGCCGCCTTGGGGACAGTATGTCTCCATGCCTCCTGATGTGAGGCCAGGGCAGACCATTGTTGATGATCAATTTGGCCGAGCCTGAGATGTTGTTTCAGGGAGTCCTTGTATCGTTTTTTTGGAGCACCCCTCTTATGCTGACCCATGGCGAGTTCACCGTAGAGTACTATTTTGGGGAGGTGATGGTCCTCCATCCTAGAAACGTGCCCTGCCCAGCGCAGCTGTGTTCTCAATACCATGGCCTCAATGCTGGTGATCCCTGCTTGCTCAAGGACAGCAACATTCATCACATAGTCAGTCCAGTGTATATTTAGGATTGTGCGTAGACAGCGCTGATGAAAGCGTTCGAAGAGTTGTAGGTGGTGGTGATAGGTGACCCATGTTTCAGATCCATAAAGGAGAATAGACAGTACAATGGCTCTATACACACTGATTTTTGTGCTTCGCCTCAGGTGTTTATTACTCCAGACTCGTTTGTGAAGTCTTCCAAATGCGCTATATGCCTCTGCTAATCTGTGATCGATCTCTTTGTCAATCTTGGCATCTGAGGAGATGATGCTTCCCAGGTAGGTGAACTGCTGAACGAGCAGCCTTATTTGAGCACAGATTTGCCAATGGTGATGTGGGGATGGTGGTGTTCGTCCTGTGGTGCAGGCTGATAAATAACTTCTGTTTTCTGCAGGTTGACTTCCAGCCCAAACAGCTCTGCAGCCGTTGCGAAGCAGGATGTTAGGCGCTGCAGAGCTGCTTCTGTGTGGGCAAGAAGGGCAGTACAAGAAAACAGGAGCGAAATCCGATTGCTCAAATTATCGAGGCATAACACTGCTCTCTATTGCTGCTCTTCGCTGCTGCTGCTGCCCCTTGTTGCCCCAAGAATTACGATCCTGGAAAAGCAGCAGCAAATTTTATAAACCACATCTGACTCATCACCAGAAGGCAAGCAATCCTTATTTACCACAGGTGACCATATGAGTATTTGTAAACCTGACGCAGTACTGTGTTAATGCTTATATTTGAATGGTTACAAATATTTTAAGTAACTGGGTTGTTTTAGAGACACCATAAGGCAGAAACAATTTGAAGGTACACAACAACAGCTACAACAACAACAAAAGTTTTATCCACAGGAAGCCTTGACAACAGTTTTATCCACAGGAAGCAATACCACTTTGAATCACTATGGCATGTTATTAGAATGCTTTATTGCTACTACTGCCATGTTTACACAATTTCAGTGTTCTATGCACTGTACGAAACCAATACAGTTCTCACATTTTTTTCAAGGGCAGACCAGCAATAAAGATTGAGGCCAAGGCTTGGTAAGGCAGCAGTAAATATAGGGTAAGAGGCTTAATTCCATTCCCTGTCAGTTTACATTTATCTGACACGTTATGCATGAGAACACACTAAGTTGTTTTAGGCAAGTGCTACTGATAGTGCTATCTTCCATTTATTTATTCATACCTAACTGAACTTGTCTCATCACTAACTTCAAACAGGATTCTTAGTGGAAATGGGGTCACAGCTAAATATTGTTCACTCTATTTCATAGTGTTCTACAAGATCTGTTGAAGTTTTATATTTCTGTTCAGGAAAGATTCAATAAAATGTGCTCCTTAGTACGTTTCCCATAGCAACACTCATATTCTGAAGCACACAACATTGAAAAATTCATTAATAATAAAAAGACTGAAACAAGGCCTTGCAGGTAAGTTCCATCACTGGAGTCAACTATCTTTTCCTATAAACATTCAAGTTCATATTTTAGCTCTGTACAAAAGTATTACTTGCTTAATTTTAATAAACATATTGCAAAGCAACCCTACCCACCCCTTTGTATGAAGTTTCACATCTCTAGCTTGCTAACAAGAGGGAGTAAGGGGCAGAACTCGATGAAAAGACTTGATGTCACTTTTCCTTGAAAAGGTGTTTAGTCAAAGCAGTTCCTGTTCCTTAAATCACACTTTGCACTGTGCAGCACTAATGACATCTGACATTTTAAAAATGGAGAAGGGGTGTGAGTTGAGTGTGTATACTGTATTCTGTCCCAAACACCGCAGTAGAGCAGAATACATAAGCAATTGTTGATTCTGAAGAGATGAAGGCAGACAGGAATGGATTTGAAACCATACTACATTATATAGTATAGGCAACCACAAGTGTTCACACTTAAAAGCTGGCCCAGACTATCTCCATCACTATTGTAAAAACATTTAATTGAAACTCTGAGTACCATCGATCCAGTGACTTTACTTTCATGTAAGTGTGCTCAGGATTACAGAGCCAGACACATCTGATTTGATTTTGGGAGGGCGGGGAGTCAGAAAGTGACCATAAGCTGCAGGGTACACACTGCGGTGTCACATTTTGAAACTGCTGTGGTCATTAAGAACATGAGCGAGGAACCAGAAAGTTGCTCAGAACAAACCTCAGCTCAGGCAGTTTAACTTACTAGCTGCCCTACGACAAGCCTCTCTCAACACAGGCCCAGCCCCCTGTTCCGATCGTTAAAAGGGGAGTAATACTGTACCACAGTATCTTGCAGGAGTATCAGGATTACCAATAATGTCTCCACAGTGGGTTCACTGTTGGAGTAAAGCAATAAAGCTGAAATTATCCAAAAACACATAATTCTCAATATTTTAAAAATAGATTTCTTAAATACTATGTTTATTAATGTTTTTGGAATCTTCTGCAAAGCCACAGAAGTACAATAATAACATAACAAGTTTATGACTCATACTATCATCACAATGTCAACATCATTTTGACATGAAACATGGGCTAACGCTCATGTTGATCAACCATATCCCTCATTCATTATTATTCACAACTTGATGCTGTTCTTCCCAAGGTCACTCAGCAAGTGTACAAACAACTAAAGTGAATCAGAACCAAGCTTCATATCCCGAACATTTTCAGCTGGATCTTTTTTCCTGTAGAAACCTGATGTTTTTGAAACATACCAAGTTTCTTCAATAGTTCTATCAGTTTCAAAAGTATTCATCCATGGATGGTAACATCTGAATCCATTGGACCATGAATATTGAGAAGTTTCTCAAAGATAATCATTATAATATTAATATTTGTAATTAACACTTCCAGTCATAATCACGAGTCATATCATATGAAATAAACATTGTACTTCCAGTCACTGAATTGCACTTCTTCCTGCTTGGCTATTTGTCTGTTCATCTGGGTCCATCTGCATTCTATTAATCCCACACAGTCCAGTCTGACAGCTTGTTCTCATTTAGACAGACCTCTAAACGCTTAATCCATTTTGTATTATTTTACCCATCTTAAATACTGGCTGCCACATTCAGGCTCTATTTACTGTACTTGTAAGCATACTATGAAACTGGCAGTTACTAGTCCTGTCACGGCCATATTTAGAGTGGAATAGTCAATTGTACAACGTACAGCTATAACGTACATGCTCATGACAACAGATTTTGTTGATTTTTTTTGCATGCAGAATAGAAACGGTCCTACCTAGCCCACGAACTCCAACTCTGCACTACATTATAATTAAAGTACCTTTAACCGTTCCCCACCCTATCACTAGATCTACGGTAATTGTGCCCACTCCAACTGCCACTCCTTAAGCAAAGCCTCCATAGTCTGTTGGGCTGTCCCATTCATGTGGTCTCACGTAATTCCTTAAATGTGAGTATAGAACTAAGGGAAAGAGATCCTGATGGAACCTTTTTACACACTACTTTCCCCTTGCAACTCAAGGTTTCCAAAAGTGTACTATTTTTGCTAGCAAGTTTTTGCAAAAGGAAGTTTCTTAGAAAGGGAAAGGGAGCATGCTTCTTAATTACAACCCTCAACTCATTCACTCGCCATCTCACACACAAACTTTTCTTCCCATCCAACACTGGGAAAAGAACAGTGGTTAGCATGAAAGTACCAGGATGGTCCCTAGATCCTTCGACTTCTGCAGCTTCAAAGCAGGGAATAAGCTTTTCAGCCATCATGTTTGTTAGAAAGCAATGTGACACTTCCCATAGTGAGTATGCTGAGCATCACCGTTGAAAACCCAGGATTTCTATTTTCTAATGGTGAAGAATCTTACTTTGCCAAAGCTAGTCCATCTACCACTGCGTTAAAAATTGCTTTATAACATTGTAATTCGTAGATGTGTACATCAACAGGCTATATGTTTTACAGCCTGTGACAGAAACAATACCTTAGCTGCATCTGTTGACATTACTTACTTGTCAATTTTACCTCTTCTTATCCTCAGGCATTCTTCCTTCCCTTTGACAAATTTTGACTGTAAGATTCCACTGGGCAGGAACCTGTCTTTTATTCCCTGTCTCTCTGTACTGTACATGTAGACAAGTGAACTGATGATACAATGTAATACCAAACCATTACTATGTACCCTCTGAGGAATATCTTTCCACAAGACAGGTGTGAAGGGTTAATAAATATTTTAATGTTATTAGACAAAGCTACACAAACATTTACAACCACTCATTCTACCTTTACAAATCCTTTTTATTTTGCTTATTTTACTCTGGACACATACACTGCAGATGTACTCACATAAACCTTCTGAAAGAGAAGGTTTGCAACCTACATAAGGCTGGATTGCTACTAAAGTTCCACTAAATTTGTGTTTACCCAGCCAAGTCTACACACATTTATTTATAAACGGGCCCTATGGAATCACAGCATTGTAGAACTAGAAAAGGCTCAAAGGATTATCTGGCCCAAGTATTTCTCAGTGTTTCTAATGGGGTGGACCAAGGATTTTTTTTTAAAAAATGCCAAGGAACAGTACCATATGTGTACCCATTGGTTATAACTGTTCCTTTCTTTCCTGGAAACTTGAAACGGCACAGACCCCTACTCTGGACTGGCCCAGTCCTACTCCTGCCAATATAGGGCTCCACAACCAAAGCTTTTCTGACAGAAGAGCATTCAACCTCCATTTTAAACTGTCCAATGAACAAAAGCCCACTACTGTCCATTATTGCCCACTGACTGTCAAACAGCTCTTACCATCAACAAGTTCTTCCTAATGTTTAGTTTAAATTTCTTGCTATTTGAATCTAACCATCCAGGTCTATGGAACAGTTGAAAACAAGTGTTATGTGTTTCCACATAATAGCTCTTCCGATTTTTTTTTAAGGGCCAATTATATCAAGGACTTGGTTTCCAGGCCCTTGACCATTTTGGTCGCATTCCTCTGAGCGTTCCTTCCTGAATCACAATGCTCAGAACTGGAGACTGTAATCCAGGTGAAGTGTTACTATTATGTCCCTTGCTTGGAATACTACAACTCTGTAGACACAGACTAGAACTGAATCAGCTTTTTTTGCCACAGCACCACACTGCTGACTGGTATCTGGCTTGTGGTCTACTAGGGTCTTCAACATTTTCAGGATTCCAACCTTGTGTTATTTGAAATTCAGCTTAAATATAAGTAACTTCACTCACCTCTTGTTACCCTCTCTCTTTCTGCACCCCCAAGTTAAGCTTCTATAAGTTTATAGGTAAGTAAGCCACACTAAATCAGGGGTGGCAATGTGTAGTCCTCCAGATGCTGTTGATTTCAATTCCCATCAGGATAGCTGATTGTGAAGAATGCTGGGAGCCATGGTCCAGCAAGCTCTGGAGGAGAAGACTTTGCCCACCCCTCTGCTCTAAATCCACTACAGGCTTTACCCTTAAGTAAGCATGTGCATTATTATTATTTTTACAATTTTATATACACATGCATTTCTCACTGGGGAAAAATCAGGCTGTTATAATTGTACTATTAATCCAGAACACACCAACACTTTTTATTATTATTTGATTTGGTTTGTATCCCACCCTTCCTCACAGGACTCCAGCAGTTGAGACTAACCACAGCTACTAACAAGAGGCATTATGACGCGTATCTCTTATCAGACATGATCCCATCTCTGCTCACCACACAGCCTCATGTTGTTGTTTTTTCTTTTATATCCCACCTTTCACCCAATACAGTATCAGGACTCAATATCTCTGACAGTATAACTTTTTTTTTAAAGGACTATAGATAAAATCATATATCCACAGCATTTAAGTTCTGGCACTAAAATAAAACTGAGTAAGTTAGTGTGTCAACAGCAACAGAGAATTTATTTTAAAAGGTACTATTAACACACTCTCTCTCTTACACACACAGACACACAGAGTTAAGTTCTGGCATCAGGATAGTGTGTTAAACCCACCACAGAATTAGATTAAAACTAGGCACAGCTAAAACTCTATCTCTCACACAGAGAAAGTTACGTTCTGGCACTAAAGCACATTTTAACAGGTTAGTGTGTTAAAACCAGTACAGAATTAGATTTTTTTTAAAAATTAAAACCACCACAATCAAATTGTTAGTATCTTAACATCACCAAAGAATGGGGGGGGAGCTCTCTCGCACTCTCTCTCTCTCTCTCTCACACACACACACACACACAAACACAGAGTAAAGACCCCCGCATGAAAACACAACTGAACATGTTGGTGTGTTTAAACAACCACAGAATGATAATAAAAAGTACAGATAAATTTCTCTCTCTCTCTCTCTCTCTCTCTCTCTCTCTCTCTCTCTCTCTCCCTGACTGACACACACAAAATATTAGGTTCTGGCACAAAAACACATTTGAACAGGTTAATGTGTTAAATCTTGCATAGAACGGAAAAACATTCTTTAAAAATTAAAACAAAAAACAAAAAACGAAACCCACCACAACCAAATTGTGGCATAAAACCAAAAGTGGATGTGTGGAAAGTACCTCCGAAAGAAAACAGTTTTAAAACACATGGGGTGGGTGTGTTCGGGAGGAAAAATAAAGAAGGAAAAAAGCCTGTTGGCGACGACAAGTCCCCCTTCCCCTCGCCCTGGGGGACCCCCTTCCCCTCACTCAGCATGCGGGACCCCCTTCCCCTCAGCATGAGGGACCCCCTTCTCTCCCCCTTCCCCTCGCCCTGGGGTGACCCCCTTCCCCTCAGCATGAGGAACCCCCTTCTCTTCCTCGCCCAGGGGGACCCCCTTCTCCCCCCTCCCCTCGCCCTGGGGTCCCCCTTCCCCTCACTCAGCATCAGGGGCCCCCTCTCCCCCTTCCCCCGTCCCCTCGCCATAAGGGCCCCTTTCTCCCCCTCGCCATTTCCGGGCCTTACCGGCCTGGGTGGTGTCGCTGAGGTCGTGGCTGGCGGCGCTGCCCCGCGGGTAGTCCCTCAGCTTCCTGCCGCTCAGGCTGAGCGCGCCGCTGGCCGCCGCCTCTTCCAGCGCCCGCTCCAAGGACCGCGTCCACGACGACGGGCCCGACGCCGCGCCTCCTCCTCCTCCTCCGGTGATAGGGTTTGCTCCCGCGGCCGCCAGGCTCCCGGCTCCCGACATGAGCGCCGCGGAGCCCCCGGCCGGACAGCCACCGATGCCGCTCCCGCCGCCGCCCTCCGCCGCCGCCAGCACCGCGGCCGCCATTTTGCCCCCGCCGCCCCCCTCGCTCTCCTCCCTCCGCGGCTCCCTCCGCACTGCGCATGCTCCGCCCAAGCCACCGGCCGGAGGGGAAAGAGCGCGCTTGCGCGGAGAGGGAAGGGCGGAAGTCCGCCGTTAGGGCGTCTCGGAGAGGCACGGCGGCTGCGCGGAGCGTTAGGGCGGGAAGAACAGAGGGAGGCAAGGGAAAGGAGGGTGGGTTGGAGATGCTCCATAGTAGGGTTTCCCAACGAGTAAATCAGTTTATTTGCAGTGTTCGTAATTTGATTTGTTGGGAACAGTGTTGGTTATGCAATGAATTTTAAAAAACAACAGTCAATCCTATCTTGGGAGAAAGGCAGGATATAAATCCTATAAATAAAATAATAAATCTTCATGAATTCAACTGTAGTTGGAATTGTAAACCGAGCCAGGGTGGTAAAGGTACAGCCAACCTAGTACAGTGGGCCCTTGCTATCCGCTGGGGTTTGGCTCCAGGACCCCCGTGGAAACCAAAATCCATGGATGCTCAAGTCCCAGTATATGCAGTGGTGTAGTAAAATGGTGTCCCTTACATATAATGGCAAAATCAGAGTTTGCTCTTTAGCTTTTTGGAGGGAATATTTTCAAGCCATGGATGGCAGAATTCGTGGATATGGAGGACCAACCATATAGGGATTTCAGTGTTGGACTAGGACTCTGCAAGATCAGGTTGTTAATCCTTGTTCAGTTATGGATATCCATTGAATGAACTTGGGTGAGTTGCACTCTCTCAGCCTCAGAGGAAGGATGAAAAACTTGCCAAGAAAACCCCATGACAGGGCTGCCATAAGTTGGGAAGGACTTGAAGGCACACAGCGACTAAACCAGAGGTTGGAATCATGCAATCCTCCAGTTGTTGGATTGCAACTCCCAGTGTTCTTAACCATTGGCTTGGCATATCGGTTTAAGTACTGGACTAGGCCAGGGTTTGAATCCCCACTCTTCCATGAAAACCCACTGGGTGACCTTGGACAAGTCACACACTCTGTCAGAAAACCACCAAGATAGGGTTGCCTTAGAGTCACCATAAGTTGAGAAACAATTTGAAGACACACAAGAACAATGATGCTGGCTAGGGGTGCTAGAAATGGCAGTTGAGCAACATTTGGAGGGCCCCATTATTCTTACTCCTGCAATGCTCCAAATTTAACTTATGGTGACCCTATTGTGACAGAGGGGGTTGCCATGGCCTTCCTCTGGAGCTGGGACTATGACTTGCTCAAGGTCACCCAATGAGTGGACCTGGTCTTCTAGAGCCTTTCAAGTCAGCTCTGACTTACTGAGCCCGTTTTGGGGTGTTCTGGCAATCTTTCTTCAGAGGAGGTTTACCACGGCCTTGGGATACTTTCCAACTTTTTTCATCCTAAGAGGGATGCTTTCTTTCCTTTGAACTCAACTTTGGCGTGGGGTGGTTAGCACGTATAATTACTCACGATCCTTCAAGACAGTTCTGACATATGACAAACCTATGCTAGGGTTTTCTTGGCAAGATTTGTTCAGAGGGGATTTGCCTTTCTCTGAGGCTGAGAGAGTGTGAGTTGCCCAAAGTCACCCACTGGGTTTCCAGGTCTGAGCAGGGAAACAAACCCTGGTCTCCCAGAGTCTTAGCCCAACACCCAAACCATTACACCACACTGACTCTGGGGGCGGGGGACAACAATCTATCTCTAGCAGAAACATGGCCACTAAATTCCCAAAGAAAGCCCCGCCTTTTTTTGGCAGCAAAAAAAATCAGCATCTTATGGCACCTTAAATACTAACATGCCCAATTCATCAGATGGTTAAATAGTTGAGAGGATTGCGTATCCTAATGAAGTTTTGAGCTTTATTTTATTTATTTTTATTTATTTATTTATATCCCGCTCTTCAGCCACAAGGCTATCAGAGCGGCTTACAAATTGTTTTAAGCAATAGCTATTTACACATCTAACTGCATTAAACAGCATCCAATGTGTGTTAGCTATGCTGGCGGTGGCATAATAGCCACCGGTAGGGCCTCCCATGCCAGACAGGTCAAAACCGAAGGGTCTGACAAAGAGCGTCAAAGGGCAGGATGGGCTCTCTAGCCTTATGGCAACCACCCTAGAAGGAAAACTCTAACCCTAAACCCTCACAGATGGTGCTCGTCCAGCCCTGTAAGGTCAACCATCTAAGAGAAGGAAACTCTAATCAAACCTACGACCCAAGGACCTCGTTGCTACCGTCCATGCTTGCAAGGCCACAGCAGATGAACCTTTGGTTAAAGGGTGAGGCCAGTTCTGTGCACACTGCGCTCCACCAGAAAAATCCATTGCACAGGCTCGAAGGATAAATAGTTGTAACTGATTAGATTTCACTGGCAAGAACCAGACAGGTGTAGTACCATTTGTTGTTGTTTACCTTCAAGTTGTTTTCTACTCATGGCATCCCTAAGGCAAACTTATCACTGGATTTTCTTGGCAAGATTTGTTCAGAGGAGCTCTGCCATGGTCATTCTCTGAGGCTGAGACAGTGTGACTTGCCCAGGGTCTTCCTATGGGATTCCATGCCTGAGTGGAGATTCAAACCCTGGTTTCCCAGAGTCCTAGTCCAGCACTCAAGGCACTACACCATGCTGGCTCTCAAAGTACCATTACATGATATGAAGCCTCATTGGGCCAGCTACCCATTTACGATTCAAACACTGATAGCAGGAAAAGCACTTACTCACTTCCCTGTTTCATCCTGGGACAGTAGGAAACTTTCCAAACCAGAAAAGTGCCAGTAGTTAAACTTCTTCCTGCCATTTTTATTGCAATGGTTAGAGGACACGCCAGTTAATACCTTTGGATGCTTTGCATGCAAAGCCACATTGCTTCTCCAGTCTCTTGGTCATGTCATATTTTAACCCCATGAGAAGCCTTTTCTAACAACAGGAAGAAAAAAGAAGTAACTTCCTTTTCTATTCCTATTTTTAAAAAGCCCTGTCTTAGGCCTAAAATGGCCCAAGGGGAGGCCAAAAACCTGGTGAAAATGCCTCCCCCGCTGTGCACCTTTTAAAGCATTTTAGGACAAAAAATAAATAACCACAATGGGGTACTAGGGACCACAGAAATGACCCATGGGCCACACTTTGCCTATCCCTATTTTTTAACTATTTTGAAAGCAGAATATTAGTTTGTTTTTAATTGTTTTGAGTCACGTGTATTTAATGTATTATTGTTACCCCATTGTACATCACCACTGCAGCCCTTGTAGGGTGAGGAGTGATAAACAAATGAATAAATAATACATATGGCAGTGACAGAGAACCTTCTTCTCCGTCTGTGTGATGCAAAATGTTTACAGACAGCACCCCTGTATGCAAGGACTGTTACGACCCTAGATAGTGGTTGTAGGAAAAGCTTGTCCTAATGCTCCCTCCCAGCTGAAGTGGTAGCACACTACCTATTTCTTCAGTCCACTGGTGGGTAGCAGTCCCAATGTTTGCCTGGTATGAAACCTGCAGTACATTACAGTATATTGTCTTGCTATGTTTTGATTTCCCAGCTATAAAGTACTGGAAAATCTGACAACACCCCTTTTCAGTACCTCAGTGTACAAATATATTTTGAGGATTAAGAAAATACCTTTTAAAAATATTACTATACACTAAGAACCCCATTTCATCAGCTAGCTTTCACAGCAAGTCTTCCCACTACTGTTTTATTTACAGAATGTTAAAACAAATGTACAGTACTTGCTCTTCTGTCCAGTGGTGGAATCTGAGTGAGCACGGCTTTTATTTTCCCCCCAAGTCAATTCCATACCTGAGAGCAATCTTCTTATAGGAATCACAGCCAATCTGTTTTCTGCTTTTCAACTTTTTCAGAAATGGAATATTTACTTCTTGCTCAGTGAGAATGAGGCAGGCAGGCCCTACTTGTTTACATATGAGGATTTGTAAGGAGACTGGCACAGGATCCAAGTCCGGCAAAAAAATTAGACCCCTAAATTGCACCTAACAGTTAATCCAACTTGTGCACAATATATTCTAACCCTCATTCTTGAGAGCCACAGAATCACTAAATGCACATTTAAATAGCTCTGTCTAATCTCAGCTGCCAAGGCAAAGCTATTAGGGGAAGCACTAGGCTCAAAATCCCTTAGTGATAAAAGCATATGCCAGATTTTCCATTGGTGACTTTGAGCTGCATGAAAAGGGAAGCAGATTATAAATGATCAGATCTCAGGCAACAATTATGGCCGCTAAGAAATAAACTTGGAGGAAATGTTGATTCCGAGTAAATTCACCAGAATTGCAACGTTTCATCACTAATAATCTGGTTGATTTAATTTTTAAAAAAATATTTATACTAAGAACTGAAGGCAATATCATAGTAGACACTGATGTTCCTTTCCCCAAGCATGATCATCCTGTGACATATAGATATTGGAGAATTATTCATTAATTGACTCATGCATCTTTCATTCAGTGGCAATGATAGACATTTCCAATATACCTCCTCAGTTCTGTGAGTCCCAAAAGTAATTTTCCAAAGACACGTGGTCCAAAAAGTTAACTTCCCCAAGTTATGTAACCCTTCTTACTAATGCTGTGCTGCACAAACGCTTAAATACTATGTCAAAGATATAGGAGATTATAAGTACTAAGTTGTCTCTTGTGGGTAACAAGAAGTTGCAGAAGTCCATTTCAAGAGCACACAACCACAGCATTGTAACATTTTATTTTTAAAAAGTTCAACAGCTTTAGAATAGATCCAAATGTATTAACTTCTCAAAAAAAAATACCAAAAGGTACAGCTTAAAGCATATTCTCCTTAAATACAAACTAGCTCTCTTGAGATGCATTGCATCAATGTTTTGCATCCATGTTGATGCAAAAGGATTTTTTAAAAAATTGCATCCTGGTAGAAACCAAACACAGGATGCTCATCAACATACCATCTACTTCAATTCTAATAGATTTCTTCAACAGAATTCCAACTAACAAAACATTTAAAAAACCCTTTAATATTCCAGGTGCATGTGTGTGTTTTTCATTGCAATGTTACAGAAGATATTTCAAAGAATTAAAAACTGAAGAATTTGACCACTAATTGTCACGGGTGTACACCTATCTTAAAACTGCTCTAAAGGTGAACCCACTACTGCCAGAGAGGTTTTTGTCTTGAATGTTTATGATAAACTAATTATTTGGGGTTTTGTATACTTTTTTTTTAAAAAAAGAGAAAAACAGATACTGTGTCACATATACCAGGTTTCTGAGACTGAGCAAACCATGCAATTCCTTTCATCTAAGTGCCCCCAATGCACCACTATGGACATGCTTAGTCCAGGAAACAAGTGGGGTCATGAGAGGCATGGCTCATGCCATGCCTCTGAACACAGGTAACCTCAGGCAAGTCTGGATGCCAAACTCAGGAATGCCTAGCCTAGTACACATCCTGAAAATTATAAAGCAAGCTCTTTTCAGTTCAAAAATCCAGCACACACAAAGGTTTTGAGTGTCTACTGATATGTTGACTCCACCAGTTCCAGTCCCTTGGTACAACAGGAAGGTCTCTTGATCTCCATTACACTCACCTGTTGAAACTACTGCTAGCTATGTGAGTCACAAAAGTGCACGCTTCTACAACACAATCAAGTAACAAACAAAATAATTAATCCGGTAACACGAAATGATCATCAAAGCAGAGTTTCACCTTGTGAATTCTAAAGCAAACAGCTTCTTTAAAAGAAAAAAGTACAGAACACATTGGTTTAACATTTTACCCCACAGAGACCAATGTGTTCATTTCTCAAGTACATGGACTAGATTCATGTTGCTGCCCTCAGAGGTGCCACACTAGTCACTTTAAAAAGTGTGAGAACAGGTGTGATGGAAATTGCTCTTTACACCTATTGCCCTCCCATCTGCTAAATGTTGCATTGTTATTATACTGCCTCTGTTTCCAAACAACTGAACTCCCAGAGTGTCAGGCAAACTGCAGAGCTTTAAAGGATCTAAGACCTCTGGATAAAGCAACAGAAAGGTGGCCAGGAAGGGTTCAATGTTCTTTAATAGATGGTTGATGCCAAGCAATATGTCAAACTTTGGCAGCTGGGTATAATAAAATGACACAAGTTGTCACTTTGCAGCAATAGATGGAGCAAAGACCACTTAAGCACCAACACCCACTGGCTGCTTAAGAAATCAAAGTCACCATATTTGCCTTTTCCTTCCTTGCTGAGGTTATATGGATATTTTTTTCCCCATCCAAGTAACATGACACCATTTAGTAAGCATACTGAATTTTCTGTTTTTATGGTCCACTATCATCTTAGGGTTGTGTTTTCCCCTCAACTATTTAAAGTGAAATCAATTCTTTAAAAAAACCCAAAACATGTTCAGCTTCATCAGCATCTTGAGACAAAGTCCAATATATCTCATAATTTTCGGCCCACTGTTATTTCAGTTCCTTACAAAGATAGGATATCTCTTTACTCCTAGCCCACAGTTACAAAACGGCTGCCTTTGTTCTGAGAGATGGCTGTCCTTTGTTCCTTCAGGATCCCAAAACGCTCATTGAGAGTCATGTTAGTCTATAAACAAAGAAGGGTATAAGTTACTACAACACTCATGCATTAAAATAGTCTGAAGAGGGACAAAGATCACATAGAAAAACAGAGTTGATTGAGTCTAACCTCCTGGTGCATGCAGGATCTCCAGCTAAAGCATGGCAACAATACCTGGTTAATATCGTCATCATCCATCATCCAGGGAGCCCTGGTGGTGCAGTGCTTAAATACCAGTACTGCAAGCCATAACGTTATGAATTCGATCCCAGAGGGCACCAAGGTTGACTCAGCCTTCCATCCTTCTGTAGGTCGGTAAAATGAGTACCAGACTTGTTGGGGGCAATTAGCTAACATATTGTAAACTGCTTAGGGAGTGCTTTGGCACTGATAAGCAGTATAAAAATATCAATGTTATTGCTATTGCTATTTATACCACCACCCCTTTGGCCAATAATTGGATTCAAGGCTGCTGACAAATTATTACAACCAATACAGATTACCAGCATACCAAAAGGAAAATCAGTATATGTGTGTGTATAAGTTACTTTAAAAAATAATTGAACAATCTAAAGTAAAATCATTTAAAATTCATTATAAGACAATGTAAAAACCAAAAAAAGAGAACACCATCAAAGCCTATCACAGTCAGTTCCTAAAAGCCTTACGGAATAGGAAAGTTTTGACTTCCTGGCAACAGGAGAGCAAAGCAGGAGCCATCCTAGCCTCCCAAGGAAGGGAATTCCAAAGTCTGGGAGCAGCCGTCAAGACGGCCCTCTCCCTTGTCCCCACCAAAAAGCCCAGGAAAGTAGTGGGACAAAGAGAGAAAGTCCTCTCCCAAAGATCTTAAGAGCACAAACAGGCTCATGCACATTTCAGCTGTTTCCCCTCAAACATTAATGTATCCACTAAGTACTGATTGGAGAGCTCACAGAACTGAGATAGGACCTTGGGGAAGTGATATGCTGGTTTCTCAGGTATCTTTTGTCCATACCATTAGGGTATGGGTCAGGGGTAGGCAACAGGTGATCCCCTGTCCCAGTCAAATTTTGTAGCTCCTGCCATAGGGTTTTTGGTATGCAGCTGCAGCAGTGGAAAAACTGCTGCATTTTCCCACATACACAAAGTATATGGTGGGTGAACAGCCTGTTCTTAAGATGGACCGCACTTCTTGATGGCTCTGGGAGTATAGCCCACCTTGAAAACGAGGGCACAGTTTGTGTGTATATTGTTTATTTGAAAAAATGCAGCCTTCTCTGCTACCACTCCACAGAAATTCAGCAGCAGTGCCATGGATTAGAGTGCAGCCCATGGGGTGTTACAGAGGTCACATGCAGCACCTTAGCCCCTGGAAACTGGCATCAATGAAAAGTGGCATCCTAGCTCCTGGAAACTGCCTATCAAATTGCTGGCATGCAGGTGTTTTAGTTCTGGCAAGAAATCCTAAGAAACTTGGCAAACAGGAAATAAGGGAGCCACAAAGTTCCCACAGTTTGGGCCAGCTTCTGGAGCACCCAAGCAGAACGCTTCTTCAGATACCTCTTCAATGCTTTAACTGAGTGGCTCATTTGCCTGCTCGCCAACCAAATTTCCCTTTTAAAAAAGGAATGTGCTTGGTGAGGGAAAAGCAAGTCAAGAGGTAGCAAGAGGTCAAGACTCAAACCACTAGCTTGCATCTGGAATGGCAATTAGTGGAGAACCATTTAAGAACAAAACCTCTAAAGTTCCACAGCAAGCTCTGAAGTATAGAATCATAGAATCATAGAGTTGGAAGAGACCTCAAGGGCCATCCAGTCCAACCCCCTGCCATGCAGGAATACACAATCAAATCATTCCCGACAGATGGCCATCCAGCCTCTGTTTAAAAACCACCAAAGAAGGAGACTCCACCACACCAAGAGGCAGTATATAACAAAGCACCCCAAATATAATCAAGTATAATAAAGCAGCCCAATATGGGGCATATGTTTGTGTCAACTCTGCACAGCCATTTTATTTGAATGTATTATGGCTTAGAATAACTAACCTGTTTTCCAACACTGTTAATGTCAAACTGCAGTGGGACTCCTTTAGGAACTTTCTTCTCCTCTGACTGGTCCCTCTTCAGAAGAAAGGGAGGTATGGGAGTACTGGTTAGCCTTGGCTTCAAAGAACTGTAGAAAAAGACAGTATAATGGCACCTTAAACAGCTTCAACTGAAATGGTTCATTTTACCAAAACTTAGGTCGAAAATAATCCTTACAGAATTTGCTGGGAATAAAATCTGTTTTAATGCGAACCCACAGTGATGTGTTGTATTTGGGTGGGGGGGGGGAACAAAAAACTCCAAAAACTATGCCATGAGAGCTTTCGCAGCTTTTTCCAGAGTTTTTAAAAAGCTCCATAGGGAATGCACATTCCCGCTCATTAAGGAAGTCACATTCACATCTCTGCACTTTCCCATAGGAGAGGAAGCACAAACTGATTGGCCGGATGAGCATGGGGGGGCGGGGCTTGGTAACAGGGCAAACACCCACTGCCGACATGTTGAATTTTTGCCTTAGTGAGTGAGTATTATCTTTCTCTCTCTCTCTCTCTCTCTCTCTCTTTTGTTGTTGTAAATGTGAAACATCACTCGTGCACACCATGGTAAATGTTTGTTTGTTTTTAAAGTTCAGGGGTGGCGGATTTAAAAGCACAAGTAATTCACTCGTGGCTGCCATCTTGGCTAGGGGGCAATAAAACCGTTAAGACAAGACGCAGCTGCTGTGAATTGCTATTACTGCGGAGCAATCTGTTTTTTTTCCCCTCATATAGATGACCCCTTAAAATAGGGAGGGAAAAGGGTTAACTTCCAACCTAACAATTAAGAGAGTAGAAGGCGAAATCAAGACATAAGGCCACAGCTATGATGCTACAGCTGGACCCAAATGATACAAACAGTTCCTTACCAGCAAGGTATACATTTTCTTCAGTTCCCACAACTACCCTCACAAACCAAGACTTTGGAAGGTAAGGTGGTTTTACTCACATTGGAGATGGAACTGCGCCAGGATTGTCAATAGATACGGTCAAAATTCCTCCATTTGTATTGGACGTTGGCCATCTGGTTGGGAAAAATAACAAGCATTTATGCAGACCAATGTACAGTCAACCCTCTGGCATTATATAGCACACATTTCTCCCTAGGTGATATTTTAACTATAGCACAATAAAGAAACCAAAGTGCTGGATAAGGAATACTCCCAAAGGGCCAGTCTAGGAGCCGTTGTATAGCAGTTTACATCAACTCCCCATACAAACACACTAACAGTACTGTACATAAAATTAGATGTGCAATAGTAAAACTCAATTTTTGTGTTAGCTACTTGCTTTCAACTGACTGCACTTACATATCATTTTTTTTAACTGGGTAAGTGAACACAGTCAGGACAAAGAAACCGGTGGGCTGAAAAACTATCCTATGACCAATACAGGCTCCCACATGGGAAGCAACTTTTTTTTAACCTTGTGGTTAACACGCCGGGACACCTTGTGCTTGTGGCGCTATAGCTGAGGACCTAAAAAAAGATTATGAGATCTACAGCATGGCAACATCTGACTAAACTTGCAATTCTGCCTCAAGCAGTTGAATTTGGTGCCACAACGAAACTGCATCACTGGATTGGAAGGAAGACAGTCAAAGGTACATCTCCTCTCACATCTGAGCAGAAACTCTAATTCTGTGATGGCAGAGCTAAAGGCCAGACACTGCACTGGCGTCAGTGCAGAAAGACTCTGCTAGAAGCAACCACTTAGCAGGCAAAATTAAAAAGACCCACAGATTTTTGGAGCAGATGGAAACTAAGGTTGTTGGGGTTTCCCCCCCGCCCCATCAATGGAGCTTAAAAACAATGAGTGAAATGTGGCAAGTTTTGAGGTGGAGAAGTGGCTGGACTGGCCAACTGGGTCGATGTCAGTGATCTCAGGATCATGGCTGATTAGGATGTAGTTCTCGGGTATAATGTAAGCTTCTTCACTTACAGACTAAATTGGTTTAAACTGTGTTAAATATCTTATATTTTATCTAGACCGTTTTATGTGGTTTTAAATTATTTTAAATTGTTGTTTTACTGTCTGTACTCTACTCTGAGATCTTTTGATATAGGGCAGGCTATAATTATTTTAAATAAATAAAATGAACTGTCCTACATTAGCAACAGAACACAACCTTTCTGGCATTCCCTCTCTCCTGCTGCTCTTACTGCCTCCAGCTTCTCAAAATCCCAAAGCCACCGCTCCCTGCAAGGCAACAGATGTCTCCAGCTGCCAGAATCAGACATACATCAGCAATTGGGATCTGGTAGCATTAAAAGCTGGGACAATGGTAAAATAAAAGCATCAGCCTGAACATGCACTCATAATCTCTTTGTGATTGGTTGAGCCATTTAAATTAGAGCACCTACAGACGAGTTCTTTTTGTGCCCTGGTCATTTAGATCCTCTTCTGGATGTACTTGTGCCTGCACCTGGTAAGGGGAAAGAAGTAGTATTTAGCCATACAGATATAGCAAACAAGTCAAGCCCATGACGTGGAGGGTGGGGATATGACTGAGAGTGTTGGGAGCAGGGCAAGATTACTGGAGGAAAGAATTATCACCATTCAGGAGACCACTGTAGACCTTGAGTGGAACTTAACCAACATAGGCCTCCTAAGGATTGGGAGAGGCAGTCAAAGTTTCACTAAAAATACATGCCCATGTAGCAAACACAAATCTACAAAACCAATTGGAATGATAATATGATTGGGGAGGGGGTTGAACTAATTGTTAGTGGTTTTGAATATAATTTTTTTTAATGTAAATATGTCAGAATAAACCCAAGTACATAGAGACCCTCAGTTTAAAGAGGGTAGTGAGTCCCAAAGACATCTGAGTGTTGGAAGATTTCCATATTCTACAATTTGCTGTTCCTCATCCACAAGCCCACCCAACACTGCAAAGACTGGGTGCTGGGTAACGGACTGAATAAAATGCTCCCTCTCCTAACTTTGCTTTGAGCGTCCCTCCCTGCCACTCCAATTCAATATCTTTGCTCTTGCTATCCAAACAGTTGCTCCCAACCTCTAGCACTGTATGGGCACTATGCAGGACTTCACTTTACAGATCCCTGGCTTTGCTTTCAGACAGTCTCCTTCAGGACATACACTCACTTCAGTAGAATGAAACCAGGGCTGTGGCAACTTATCTGACTTGCCAGGAAAAAAAATCTGATCTTTTCTCCCCTGTAGGAATAATGTGCATTCTACTTTTAATTTTTCAATTCAAAGTTTTGTCAAAAGAGGAACCAAGTCTATGGAAATCCTTCAATATCACCTTGTATCCACAGAGAACTTTCAAGTATAATCAGGACTTTCTCATGTCCTTGAGTTGCATCTCAGATACACAATGCATACCCAAGAGTACACTCTGAAGGCTCATTTGCAACAACGCACTGACATGAACCAAACTCTTCTAGTAACACAAGGAAATCTTAATATCTATTATAAAACAGCATCTGAAGCAGAACACAGGTGTTTTTAAAGAAAACACTTTTAACCACGTTTTCTTCAGATTTTATCTGGATTACCAGACACCTGGACTAGAGAAATGCATGAAGAGTTTAGCACATCTGCTATGTCTCCGACTATACCTTCAGGCCCCTCCTGAAGAAGAAAGTTGCTTGGCGTGTGTCTTTCTGCTGGTATAACTTATTTCCAATCCTGGCAGATGGGGACTGCATATTAGGTCTATAAGCATTGATAAAGAATTATCATAATAATCATCAATATAGTACATTATTCTGTTATGCAGAAATATAACAAAAAAGGCAAATTCCCAGCCTCAAAAATATTACAGTTTAAAGTTTTTCCAGTGGGGGAGTTCAAAGAAGAGGTACAGGCAAGAAATGCTAAATACAGGTTGGGTATCCCTTATCTGAAATGCCTGGGACCAGAAGTGTTCCATACTTCAGTTTTTTTTCCAAGTTTTGGAATATTTGCATTTACATAATATCTTGGAGATGGGACCCAAGTTTGAACATGAAATTCGTTTATGTTTCATATATATCTTATACACATAGCCTGAAGGTAATTTTATACACAATATTTTTAATAATTTTGTGCATGGAACAAAGTTTGTGTATACTGAACCATCAGAAAGCAAAGGTGTCACTATCTCAGCCACCCATGTGGACAATTTTAGATTTGGGAGTACAGATAGAGCCCTGTATCCATGAAGGATATGTTCCCAGACTTATTATGGAAACTAGAAACCATGGATAACGAACCCTGTTAAAATGAATGACTTCTGGCCAACATACCCTAGAGTATGTCTGGAAAACCTAGAAAATGCCTAGAGAGACCATTTTTTCCCCAGACACAGGTGAGTGAATCCACCGCTATGGATCCCGCAGATACGGGGATCCATCTGTATTTCCAGATAAGTCAATATGTGTGAGGAAATTCAATGCTTCCAGCTATCAAACAGGTAGAATATCATGCAAAACAACATAGAACCCAAAAAATTTATCAACCCTGAGTAGACCACTGTAAATAAAAGTCAATGATCTGGGGTTAAGATGGTACCTTACATGTGTTCTGAGTAAATACACATGTACAGCTACAGCAGGAGTGGGCAAGTGTGGTCCTGGGGCTTCATGTGACCCCAAAGGCTCTTCTTGTGGCCTTCAACTCCTTCTGATTCCCAGAACTCTCCTTTTTTTTGACCACCTCAAAGGGATGGATGTTCTCTTCCAGAAGCCTCTGAGAGTGGAAATTCACCTTTTCAATAGTTTGCAGGCCCTCCCTGTACTGTTTAAACATCAAATAATCCCCCCTTTTAAAAACCAGACATGAATTGTTTTAGGCTCCTAGCTCTGAGACATTTTTTTTGGCAATCCATGCAGCCTCCGGAGCGTCCCAGAGCAGACATTTGGCCCCCAGACTCACTCTAGTTGCCCACCCCTGATGCAGAATGTTAATGTAGTTTGAGAGGTATACAGTGGCCCATGGCAGTCCCAGTACTAAGCCATCAACAGTGCTACATAATGCAATGTGAAAAAAAGCTCTTGACAAATACAGGCAGTAGGCCCATCTACCATCTACTTAGAGCCTTTTTTGTCAGGGTTTGTAGATTTCCCAAACATATTAGAAATGGATTTTACTGAAGCTGAACAGAAAGGGAGTCTCAGAGACAAAGTGAGTTCAGCTGAGCCAGCCTTGAAGTCCAAGCCAATTTGTCCAATACCAAAACTGAAGGCAGCAGTTAATTAGGAACACCTGGATGAGACGAGCTCAAGGCTAGATCTGACGCACCTTTTGCAATGACTAGGCAATTTCAGAGGCTTGCATCAGCTGATTTGGGTCTATATAAACCATGAGGCTTTGCACACACAGGGTGGGTTATTCAGTTTGTGGAATTAGTTGGAGCTGTTGGTTGCTATAGGCAGATTGCTAATACTGTACTGTTCCTGTATGCTGTTGTACTTAGTAAACTTCTTTTAACCAAGAAGCTAATAGTACTCTGCTGAATCCTTGCTACAGCTGGAAGACAGTAAGTGCCTTGCATCATAGTGCTTGTGCTTGAACTCCACACAGGCACTGGAGGGTCACATTTCATAACCCCTGACATTTTGCCACAATCAGCCTTCAATCAGAGCTTTTCCAAGGCAACACTGTAGTTCCAACTTACAAGAAGCCACTCAACACTGACGAACAATACCATTACTTTTTGTTGGATGACAGATCCCAGAACCTCTCAGACAGAATGGCCACAAGTTACATTTACAAGCTCTCTACCTGGGCACATATGTGAAGGCTTGTCACTAAATGCCCCCTTATAAAAGGAAGGAAATCTACTGTACAGAAAATGTTTGATACCAATACTTTCAATATTCTATTTCAAGACACACACAAAAAGCAGGGGAAGGATGACATGTTTAGCTTCAACCAGCTTTGAGTCAAATTTGCCACTACAGACAAACAAGATGGGATGAGAGGGGGCTAAGGCTAAAAAGAGGGTTCTCAATGAAAAGCAATGTACGCTGGGGGTTATACTGCAGAATTGGATCCACAGTGTTAACATAGCAATAGTGCTTACATTTCTATACCGCTTTATAGTGTTAAGCACTCTCTAAGCAGTTTACAATGTGTCAGCTAATTGCTCCCAACAAGCTGGGTAACTCATTTTACTGACCTGCGGAAGGATGGAAGGCTGAGTCAACCTGGAGCCCTGCAGACCAAACTCACAATGTTGTGGCTGCAGTACTGGCATTTAATCACTGTACCACTACAGCTCCATGATTGCACCAAAAGTCTGTGCCATATTGAAACCACAAAACACAACAATGCCAAAGTGGGCATATATTTAGCAAAACAAACTAAATTGGACAGACTTGTTACCAGCAGTTGTAATGTCTGTGCACAGAATGAGCCAAAAGATTCATTAACATTTTATTTTTCCTTTGCAAACCATTACTCCATCATGGATGAAATGGACTGCTGACAAATACACACCCAAAAGACATCCATTCTACACATCCTGTGCTTATAGAAAAGCCGAGGAAGGCAGCAGTTCCTTTGCATCAGAGACCTGCTGTGACAGCTGGCCATGTAATGACTGCTTTTAAAACCGACTTCCCTCTTTCTTCTGTTCAAAGTTCAGCAGTTTATCCAAACAGCATAGATGGGCAAGTTCACCCATTTCGACACCAGAGAAAGAGATTTGCACTTGTACACAGACTGCTTTATCTTTATTAAGTACCTTATTTCCAAATGATGGGGAAATGTACATCTCTTTTTCCTACAATTGTCATAATAGATCTGTCAGGGGAACAAAAATCATTTGAAAGGGTTGACATTTGCAAATGGCACATAGATCTCACCTTCTGTTCCTCCTCTCACCAACCCAGAGAACGGTTCCTTCTTTTCTCTGCAATTCAGGTGGTCTTTGAATGTTCGCCTTCCTTTTCAAAACTGAATAGTTTCGCTGTATGTTCTTTTTTAAAGAAAGAATATATATTAGAAGTTAGCATACACATTTCAAGAAAACAGGTACTGTGAAATCTGGTAAAACAAAAAATCACCAAACACACCCCTTCTTCCTGCACTTTAAAGACTCACTGGTTTATGGTGGCAGAAGCTTGTGTGGACTAGAGACTACTTCATTTAATGACATCCAAGAAAACATCTGCCACCATAATTCAGTTAGCTATTAAGAAGCCACAAGAAATCTGTTTTACTTAAAACAGCATTACTCCTCTTCTACTATAAAGTTCAAGGTATGGAACAATATTGTAACACAGAAAGATGCAACGTTGAAAACTACAACACATTAACTGAACAGAGCATCACAGATACCATGTTAAAATATCATAAAACCCCAGAACCTCATACTGAATGCAAGGCAGACCACCTGGTTAAAGCTCTAGCCTTGAAAAACCAAAGACCCTTTTAAACAACAGAGCTTCAGCCTCACAGCATAAGGTCAATATGGAGAGGGGCAAAGTGGATCTCAGATGTCTGGGCATGTGTCTATCAGTCCACTAGAGACCTTTAGCATAATTCACAGAATCATGGAGTTGGAAGAGACCACAAGGGCCATCTAGTCCAACCTCCTGCATGCAGGAATAAACAATCAAATCATTCCCAACAGATGGCCATGCAGCCTCTGTTTAAAAACCTCCATAGAAGGAGACTTCACCATACTTTCAGGCAGCATATTCCACTGCCAAAAAGATCTTACTGTTAGGAAGTTCCTCCTAATGTTTAAGTGGAATCTCTTTTCCTGTAGTTTGAATTCACTGCATTGTGTCCTACTCTCTGGAGTAGCAGAAAACAAGCTTCTCCATCTTCTACGTAACATCCCTTCAGGTATTTAAACATGGCTCTCATGTCCCCTCTTCACCTTCTCTTCTCCAGGCTAAACATACCCAGCTCCCTAAACCAATCCTCATAAGGCATTGGCTTCCAGACCTCCCCCCATTCTGGTAGCCCTCTTCTGGACACATTCCAGTTTGTCAATGTCCTTCTTGAATTGTGGTTCCCAGAACTGGACACAGTATTCCAGGTGTGGTCTGACCAAAGCAGAATAGAGTAGCACTATTAATTCCCTTGATCCAAACACTATACCCCTTTTGATGTAGCCTATAATTGCATTGGCTTTTTTAGCTGCCACATCACAATGCTGACTCACCCTTACATGGTGTCATTCTTTTTTCAGCAGCTTCAGAAGCGGACATTTATTACTGATGCTGCTTAACTGCTAGATGAAGGCCACAGACAATAGCTTTGGAATGCAGGGTCAAGTGATGCCCAGCTGTCAAAGCCAAGGTAGCTTGGTGCTAAAGTCAGCATAGTTTAGTGGTTTTAGTGTTGGTCTAAGACTCCACACACTGGGTGATCTTGAGCAAGTTGCACCATCTCAGCCTGAGAGGAAGACAAGCCTCCTCTCAACAAATCTTAAGAAGAAAGCCCCTTGATAGGTCCCCTTTAAGGTCACCACAAGTCAGAGTTGACCTGAAGGCACATAAAAACAACAACAAGAAGTTTAGCTCTGCCTGTGTAGTTTAGACACCTCAATCACACTATCAAGTGTTGATACATGGGGGAATACACATTGGAGTGGTTGTATATATTTTCACTAACCAGACTGGTATATGTCTTCTTTTTTACTAACTAGACAGCTGACTACATGCCAAAGGATTTCTGTGGCTTTTTACACACACATATATAGATTTTATGAGATCCGTCAGAAGGAAATGAATCTCTTCTCTCATTATACTAAATAAATCTGAGCTATCTGGCTGGACCACCAAAACCTGGTTATTTTGAGATGGCTACCTCATATAAATAAGGAAGGAATGTTTGGAATGGGAATCTAGTTAGAAAGGCTCTTATGCTTTCAATATAATCTATGCATCTCAGTGACTTCTCATTTAGTTATATAATGCTCTCTTCTTTCCATGCTTGTGTGCGTGAAGTATGGGAATTAAAACTAATTTAGCCTGCCTTTAAAAAGCCCAGCTTTTGGCAAGCAGAGCTGCTTTAGCATCTCAAGCTGCTAATCATCTGTTGTTAATCTGTTGCTGTGCCTGTTGGTTTTGTTGGGATGTCTGGATTATTTTTATTGTTTGTAAATTTCACAAGTGTCTTTTGAATAACACAAGATGTCATGCTGAAAGTCTAAACATAAATAATTACACTACATGGCACATAAAACTGAATGATTTTCCAATAGCTTTGGTGAACACATTAAAACTGAAAGTCATAAACCATTGTTCCAATTATGTCCACAATGATACTAACACATATTTATACACATGCACACACACATGCAGAGAGAGAGAGAGAGAGAGACTGACTGACTGACTTCATGTTTGTCTACAGCTTTTTGAAAAGGACACTTTGTGAAGTTTTCTGCCTGGTCACCAGGAGGCATCTCTTCTTGCCTTCACAAAACCACCCACTGGAATAAGAACCATCTTACTTTAGCATAACGCAAGACCATCCCAGTTGTGGTTTGTGCAGATGAGTCAGGTCCTTTCTGGTTGCACCCATCCCCATTTTATCCCTTTTTTTTAATGCTTTCAGTCTGGTTTCACACATTTATTTCTTTTCACTTGATTTTTATGTGACACCTTTAGTGTTGTGTAAAATTCAGCAGTTCTAAGCCACAGGCAGGGTTTCATTTTGGACCAAAAGCCACAGCATAAATATCTTAATAACTGAAAACTCATATAAGGGTGCAATCTTATGCACATTTACTTGGGAGTAAATCCCACTAAAATCAGAGGACTTCTCAAGATGCTCTTTTGTCTCCATCCCAAATTATTGCTCAAGGCCTCAGAGGAATCTAGGTGGTTCTCCTCCATTTCTTTATTGGGTTTGTAAACTGCTTTGTAAGAGAGCTTTCAGAGCGGAGTAAATGGCAAAGAAGCAAATGAAAAGAATCACAATTTAAAAACCACCACCCCCTCTTTCTCCACCTCCTCCTCCACTCTCACCTCCTCTGACTGAAGAAAAAAGGACTGGAGACATTTTCTTCTTGACTTCTCCATTCTTCAGCCTTTGTAGCTGATTCTCTGGGGGGCTGGTGAGGGGCTTCATGGGCTACAAAAGGGGTCTGATGTCCACATGCAACCCATGGTGGGCACTTTGCCCACCTCTGCAACTGATTTCTGAATATAAATGCATAAGACTCTAAGAAGGAGGTGGGGAATAATCCACCAGATCACACATATCCTCTAGACTAGTCTTGGGAAGGAGAAAATGGGGCAGGGTGGCTGGGAGAGAGCAGGCAAGGGAGAAAACAGCCCTTTCTCCTCATCAGACACAGTAATGAAGTCTCTGGGTTAATATGAGACTTGTCTACTCTTATCTGCATCAAAAGGTAAGCCAGGAAAGCACTTCTTCACTACCTGTCACTCTTCTAATAGAAACAGAAGAGCAACTCTCATTTCCAGTTTTGTCAAAACCATAGCTGGGGGAATCATTTACTTAAGAATTATGGGAGATGAATGAGGCAGATGGCTGTGAAAGCCTTGTGTTAGCAGATCTGGCACTGACTCAAGCCTAGGAATTCCATTCGTGGAAGGAGAGACTTTGGATTGACTTTTTTTTAAATATGGTAGAACAGTGTAGATAGTGGTGTGCTGTGTTTTCATCCAGTATGTCTTTAATTTTGTTTTAAATGTATTTTAAGCTTTTTTTTAAACTATCTGCGTTTAACAGCATCACTGTTTCATTTTTTTCTTACTTTTGTAAGCAACATTTTAGCCAACTTTTATTTTAAAGTATTTAAACCACCTTGGGTCCCTTAGTGGGAGAAAATGGGCATAAAATGAATAAAACAAACAAATAAATAAGGAGTTCTGTTCTTACAGAAAGGGCCCTTCCATCAGAGGAAGACCTATGCTGGATCCCTCCCATCAGAAAACATAGAACAGACAAGACACCATCACAGCAATTTTTAAAACAGAGCAAATCAGACACTGCTGTTATGTGTCTTCAAGTAATTTCTGACTTATGGCGACCCTCAAATGAACCTATTGCGGGGTTTTCTTGCAAAATTTGTTCAGAGGAGGTTTGCTATTACTTTCCTTTGAGGCTGAGAGAATGGGACTTGCCCAAGGTCACTCACTGGGTTCCCAGGGCTGAGTGGAGATTTGAACCCTGGTCTTCCAGAGTCACAGTCCAACACTCAAACCACCATGCCGGCTCAGAAATCACACACACATGCACACACAAAGATGGAGCAAAGTCCCCCCCCCCCATCCTGCACTGCAAAAAGGACATGATAATGTATGTCAGAAAATCTACTTATCCACCTTTTCACTGAGAGGTGATCTGTTGAGAGGGCTGATGCCTTTGTGGGCTCCTAATGCTTTTCTAGCTGCCAGCCCAGTTTTAACAGAGTATGGGTGCCTTTTTCCTGCCAGCCGCCTTCTGCGCCCTAACCGGTTCTTGCCAAAACCTGAAATGGAGAACAATAAACAAGAACATGGCACTGAGGTAAGCAAAAGGAATGAGACTGAAATGAAGCCTTCATCTCAATGGACAATGAAACCAGAAATTTGGAGGGGAGAAGAAATCTATGTCAGATTTATTGTAGAAAGACATGAAAGGAGGGAGAGAATGGAAATATGTTTATCCCTTTCTGGGAACTAAAATTACCAATTTAGGGGGATAAATGCACTTTGTATAACTTGTCACATAACCGTGAACTGTTTCATATATGAAACAACCTACCTGTGTAATCCTGGATTCCCCACTTGGTTCTCCTCATCCTGAATTTTCGTGCGCCATTCTGTTGAACTCCCCTCTTCATTCTGGGGGAATATTGCTTCCTCTCTTCTTTCTTATTCAGCTTAATTATATCATCTATAAAACAAGTTCAGTGCTTCAGCATCTCAGTGGAAACAACAACTCTACCAGTTGCAGGTTGTCTACAAACTCCTTCACACTTTCCCATAAGTAAACTCCCAGATCAACCAATGGCCTTCTGGAAGCCATTTGCCAATGGTCACCAGCTGGCACTGAAATCAATACTGACTGTTTAAAGTTAGCTCTCAACATCGACAAACAGAAACAAAACCCATCAACTTCCATTTTTGTTGCCTGTGAACTTGTCTAAACTATAGGCTAGCAGCAGGCAATTCACATCTTGCAAGTGTCTTTCCTGAATGAGCGCTCCAATTTCTCCCATTTCTTCCAGGGCTCACACAAGAGACCGGTCACTAAGGTCTTTTGCCACTCTGGCCTCTTGGCTCTCTGGTTCCTCTTTCAAGCACAAGATTCTTAAGAGAACCACAGAGTGTGGTAGCTGGGAAATTTTAAGGGATGAGATAGTGCTCAAAGGCTGAGCAGAGAGAGGAGCCCACGGGATCTACACTCTGAAAAAGGCATTCTTCCACAGTGGGGAATTCTGAGAGCTCAGTTTCTGAGAGGGGGGGTGGAGAAAGGGAGGGAAAGAGAGAGCTGTCTAGGGTGGGGCGCATGGATGAGGAGGGAGGACAGATATGCAGCCCAAGGAGGGGCCACAGCACAATGAAAGTTCATGCTCTTTGCACACAGAAGGGCTGGCTTCTTCAGCTAAATTTTAAGATCTCAGATAGCAGGAGGAAGAAGTGACCAATGCTGGAGATACTTAAGAGCCCTGTCAGTGAGTTACAGGCAGGGTAGCCAAGAGGCTAATGATAAAATAGCAACCTTGTATTATTCCTAGCCCATGCTTTCCCCCCCGGATGTTTTGATAGGGTTAGGAGAGTTGCAGTGATGCTTTTAGAGAGTCCGCAACTTGCATACCAAGGCAACAACCTGGAACCCTCATGTACCTACTCAGAGCACACTCTGGGCAGGGAGCAGCTCTTTCCCTCACTCACAAATAGTGGGCAAGAATAACTATGCTCCATTTAGAAGCCCCTTTTCTGTCAATGACTGGGCACAGTCTGAGGAAAGTCTTGCATGCCTGCACAACTAATTACATTGTACAATTCTTTCTTTCTGCACTTTACGGCCATCTGAATCTGCAGTTGTCCTGACAGCACTGAAGGCTACAGGCAGAAAGCAAGTAAGGAAAGAAATAAAATCCATGTGCAAGCAGCAAAATTAAAATTTTAATGAACAGGAGGCATTTATTTCTGCATCTCAAAAATATAACCTGCCTACATAGATAATTCTTTAGGTAAATCAGAATGATAATTGAGAGTGCCCCAGTTTTCTTTGGCAAAGTGTATTGTAATTTACTAAGCACCACTTCTGCACTGCAGACATCTTTGACTTGCCCTGCCCCTGTTTCAGCTACAAAAATTAAAAACTTAAGTGAGAAAAGATCTTTTGCAATAGTTATCACCATCTTTGCTACAGCACTATAATGCCATTAAGTTACTTTATAATTCTTATTATGATTCTCCTTACAACAATGCTGTGGAGGAAGACACTATTATAATCTTGCTGGCCTTGAAAAAGGAGATAAGTAAATTTGTCTAAGGGGAGCATTCAGCAAATGCAGAGTCAAGTCCAGCCCTTCCTAGCCCCTTTAAGGGTAGAACAAAACATTCTCCTAAACTACAGATGGATGAGATCTATCAATTTTGTCTTCTCTTGGTTGCTCATTTTTCTAGTCTTTGGCTTGTTTGCACATCATCTTTCATCTTTCAAAAAGGATTTACACAAATATTCACATGCCTTTTGATGTACATTTTTCCTTCTACAGACATTTTTGTAGATAAGTCTTTTGTTTACTCATTCATTCATTCATATCCTGCCCTTTTCCCAATAATGGGACTCAAGGAGGCTTACACCTTATTAAAAAGAATACAGATTAAAACATAAAAAAGCGTAACTTTAAAAAGTACAAATATAAACATCATTTAAAAACAATTTATAAAATTAAAACTTCTAAAATCCACTAAGCACAGCACACCTTTAAAAGCTTATCCCAGTCACTTTCTAAATGTCTGACAGCATAAGTATATTTTGACTGACTAGTGGAAGAAGAGCAAGGACAGGGCCATCCTGGCCTCCTTGGGGAGGGTGCTCTAAAGTCTGAGAGCAGCCACCAAGAAAGCTTTCTCCCTTATTTCCACTAAATCTTCCGAAGAGCAGCTCTAATGGGCTTATAAAAGAAGACAATGTTGTGTGCCTTCAAGTCCTTTCCATCTTATGATGATCCTAAGGTGAACCTATCATAGGGTTTTCTTGGCAAGACTTTGTCTTTGCCTTCCTTTGAGGCTGAAAGAGTGTAATTTGCCCAAGGTCACCCAGTGGGTTTCCATGGCTGATCAGGGATTCGAATCCTGGTCTCCAGAGCCAATGCTCAAACCATGGTGGAAATATGGTCTTTCAAACAGCCTGGATCCAAGCCATGTGGAGCTTTAGAGGTCATCACCAACAGTTTGAATTGTGCCTGGACACAGATGGGCAGCCAGTGAAGCTCTTGCAGTTATGTGCACCCTGTAGCCAGCCCCAGTTAACTATCTGGCTGCAGCTCTTTGGACCAATGGAATTTTCTGAGCGCTTTTGAAAGGTAGCCCCACACAGAGTGCATTACATTAATCCAAATGGGGTGTAACCAAGGCATGTATTATTGTGGCCAAATACAACTTATCTAGGAATGGGCTCAGTTGGCGCATTAAATTTAACTGTGCAAAAGCACTCCTGGTCACTGCTGCAACCTGGGCTTCCAGGCTCAGGGCCAAATCCAGGAATGTCTCCCAGACTGTAAACCTGCATTTTCAGGGTAAGTGTAACCCTATACAATACAGGCTGAATCCCTATTCCCAGATCTGTCTTTTGATAGTCTTCTCTGGCTTAAGCTTTAGTTTGTTCACATTCATCCAGTTTGTTACAGATGATAGGCTTAAGTCTTCCCTACTATATACATTCTGCAAACAGTTTTCCTTGATAAAATACTAGGGGTTGTGTTCCCCCCACTACTAAAGTTTAATCGTGACAAGATATATAGTTTCCTTAATGTATGTTTCTCCTCAATGTATGTTTCACCACCACCCTTTTAAAGGGGGAAAAATTACACTACAAAATTCTGGGAAGTATGAATATCAAAGTATAACTGTGTTCTCATGTGCTTATTGATTCAGGAAGTGATACATTCTCATCAAAATGGGAAGTGATCAAAATTCCTTCCCCCAACCCTACTTTCAGAGATGTAGAGGTAGAAAACTTTCCAAAAGAGAAAATTGTCTGGAAAAATTTTCAATGCTATATTGTACCATAGAAAATTTCCCACATAATTTATGGCTGTATTGTGAATACCCACCCCTTCTGGCTGAAGAGCGGGGTATAAATAAATAAATAAATGTTTGTCCCTAGTTGTCTGGGCTGTTGCACTGCAATCAATCATGTCAGGTGGGCCAAATATAGGATATGAAGTTCTAGGTATTCTTCTAAGGACATAAGCCCTAGTGTTCAGTGAAATAGACTAACAAGCAAATGCCCTGCTAGACTTTTTCTTTCACAAAAATCTCTTGATCTTCAATCAGTCATACCCACAAGTAATCAAGAAAAAATGTAATAAATTGCCTGTTCCCACAGACTCACACCCATCTTTTAGTGAAATAACATGTTCAACTATTGTCCTCAGTCATAGCACACTCATTATTTGAAGGCAGGAGTTCTAACTGAATGAAACGGAAGATACTACAGTTATACCTCAGATAATAAAATATAACAGATACAGTTTTCTTTGGGTATGTGACCTTAAATAGTGCTCTTTCAGGTGTAACCATCTTGTATTAAATGTAAGAGAAGTTTATGCTATGCTTTCTACATGATTAGAAATATTACAATGAAATAATTTCCACATGAAGCCTTGAATGTGTTTGAAAATAACATTTAAACTAACGTGCTAAATCAGATACCATTATTTAGAACACTGGACCTTTTTTGGAAAATTTTCCAGTTCTACTTTTCCTGTAAAACCCACATCACTGTTTTCAACATGCAGCAGCAATAATAACCAGCTGTTCTAGAAATACTCAGGCAGTCTAGTTCTGCAGACAATCCACAGAACCTCTCAGGCTCTCCTTAAGCTGGGTCCTACTTGTCACATCCCAACTCAGGAAGAAACCTTTGACAAACACATTAAAAGCATACATTCATTTGCAGAAACATGGGAGACTCCTGATTGTGCTAAGAAACACCAGAGTCACAAGGACAGGGCTTCAAACTACAGGGAATCATATATACTCCAGCAATACATCTACTTATAGCAGCCACTTAAAAAGGCTTGTTGCCTGGAGGTTGCTTAAGTAGAAGTCTTCTTCAAAGGCCATCCTAAAATACTGATTGGGGAAGGGGGGATTATGATCTGTCATCCTAGTTCCAGGAGATCCAGGGTTAAACATGCCAAATACTGTATGTTGGTATTTGCTAAATAGATATCTGCCAAACTGCTATGCAGCAAGCCCTCAGTTAAGAGAAAAGACACTGAAGCCTTTTACATCAATGTCCAAAATTCTGCAGCTGGACTGCTGTCCAGGGCTAGCTACAAGAAACATATAACTTCCCTTTTGAAACAGCTTCACTGGCTACCAATCTGCTTTCAGGAACAATTCAAAGTGCTGGTTATGACCTATAAAGCCCTATATGGCTTAGATCCAGGCTATCTGAAAGGCAGAGGAACCTGCGCAGGTTTTAAGATCCTTGGGGGAGGGCTCACAACCACTCTCACAGGCACATTTGGGGAGGAGATAGGAGAGGGAGCCTTCTCAATGCCAACTCCTAGGCTGAAGATTCCCTTCCAAGGGAGAATGGGTCCATCCTTCTCTGCTCTCTTTCTACAAGCAGGCAAATAACTTTTGTTTACCCAGGCCTTTGACTGTTAACTGTCCTTTAAAGACAGTCTTTTAATTGGAGTGTGCTATATTGTTATATGGATCTGAAACATGGGTCACCTATCGCAACCACCTACGACTCCTCTAATGCTTTCATCAGCACTGTATACGCACAATCCTAAATATACACTGGACTGACTATGTGACGAATGTTGCTGTCCTTGAGCAAGCAGGGATCACCAGCACTGAGGCCATGATATTGAGAACACAGCTGTCTGGGCAGAGCACGTTTCTAGGATGGAGGACCATCACCTCCCAAAAAAGTACTCTACGGTGAACTCGCCATGGGTCACTGTAAGAGGGGCACTCCAAAAAAAACGATACAAGGACCCCCTGAAAGAACATCTCAGGCTTGGCCAAACTGATCAACAACAATGGTCCCAATGGCCTCACATCGGGAGGCATGGAGACGCACTATCCACAATGCTGCAGCCTTATTTGAGAACTCACGCCGAACAAGTCTTGAAGAGAAACGACAACGCAGAAAGAATCACAACCCGGAAACATCACCCAAGGAGACCCTCTGCTGTGCTTTCTGCAATCGGACTTGTTTATCTCGGATTGGCCTTTTTAGTCATCAGCGCGCTTGCAGAAAGCACAGGATGAGTCCTTCCTAAATCTTCGTTTGCGAAGAAAAGCCAGAGAGAGAGAGAGAGATTGTTATCATTGTGAAGTTGAAGGCTTTCACAGCCGGCATGGATAGATTTTCCTTGGGGTTTTTCCGGGTTGTGGGGCCATGTTCTGGAACAGTTTATTTCTGATGTTTCACCTGCATCTGTGGCTGGCATGATATTGTGGATGGCACCAATGATTATGATTTCAATGATGGTGAATTCAAGGAGCTCCTTTATGGAGGTCTGAATGCCCAAACTAAAATGGCATTAGGACCCCTAGATCTAAGTCGCACCTCATGGGATAGATTGTGGAATAACTGAAAAGCAGTTTCAGGTCTGCTCAGAGAAGCAGGAGCCCTTAAAAACCCCAGAATTCCCCAGAAAGGAGGCAAATCCTATGAACCTATTCAGCAGGTTTCTTATAGTACCCATGGACCCCACATCCAATATCGCAAATTTGGTGACCAAAATGGTCAACAAAGGGCAAATGGGAACCATAATTTAGGAAACGGCAATGGCCATGGTGGGTGTAACCACAGGGGAAATTTGCTTCCCAATGCTGTTCCCAACCAGACCCCAGAAAACCAGATAGCGCCTGCACATAGGCAGAGTGCAAACACTGGCAATCCACAGTTTGCGCCCCCTGCAGGATTTGATAACAGAAGAACCCAGGCCACAGATGCCAGTCACAGATGCAGACAAAGGAAAATCTATCGTATCATTATTGCTATGTTTTAACGGCCTAGTTAAAATGTTTTGACCCCAAGGAAACTGACTTTTGGTAAGCAGATTTATTGCTTTCATATGTCATTATTAACTGAGCCTTTTAAAGATTACTACCAGCCACTTGAAAAGCCTGTATCATCTCACACAGCACTCTTGAAGATATTATGGTCAAAGACACAATTTGCATTCTTCTGTATCCTATTACACTCTCTCCCACACCCACAACTGTGTAACTATACTTAAAGATCCATGGCTTTACTATCACTCTGTCAAGGCCATCTAAAAATGTGGATTAATATTCACGAAAAGCTAATCCAAAAATAGATCAGTTAGTCTTTAAGGTGCTGCTAGATTCTTCTCCCCACTCTTTTATCCTTTTTATGTTATGACAAACTAACAGGACTATTTCTTTTAAAACTGTCTTAAATTAATATTTTAAATGATTGTTTATTTAATTAAAAAAACTTTTGTATCCCTCGTTGTTAAAAATGTATTTTCTTTTAACTTACACTGTGAGCCACTTTTTAACTTACACAGGGTCCCACATTGAAGAAAATTACAGTACATCTAAATAAATAAGTAACTCTAGAGTGGCCTGGAAAAAGAGACCAGGGAGCAAATGCTGCCTGCCTTGATACACAATACATGGGGTACCTCCCATTTAATGCATCAAACCAAGTACAGGTTGAGTATCCCTTATCCAAAATGCTTTGGACCAAAAGTGTTCCATTTTTCAGATTTTTCTGGATTTTGGAATACTTGCATACTGAGATATCTTGGAGAATGGGACCCAAGTCTACACATGAAATCCATTTATGTCTCATATGCACCTTACACATATAGCCTGAAAGTAATTTTATAGACAATATTTTTAATAATTCTGTGCATGAAACAAACTTTGTGTATATTGAACACTTGAGTATACTGAATATACAGTATTGTATATTGTATTCAATATTGTACATTGAATGCTTGGGACCAGAAATATTCTGGAATATTTCAGATTTTGGAATACTTGCATATACATAATGAGATTTCTTGGAGATGGGACCCAAGTCTAAACACAAAATTCATTTATGTTTCATATACACCTTATACACATAGCTAGAAGGTAATTTTAGTCACACTGTTCACAGAGAAATGTTTAACAAAATAATAGCTCAAACCAATACTAGCTTGTCAAGAAACATACCCGGGGTAGCCATGTTGGCCATGAAGAAAAAAAAAGGAAAATCCACAAAAGAGCGATACCTTTATTGGCCAACCAAAATGCAAAAAACACATGTTGCAATTTTTCAAAACTCTACTATCTTCTTCAAGTCACATATGGTGATGCTCTTTCAGAGCCCTTTCTAATAACTAATGGAGTGAAGCAAGGTTGTTTTCTTGCGCCAACTTTATTTACAATCTTCTTCAGCATGATGCTCCAAAGGGCGACGGCAGAGCTCGAAGAAGAAGATGGCATCTATATACGTTACCGTACTGATGATAGCTTGTTTAACTTAAGCCGGCTGAGGGCTCACACTAAGACTCTAAACTATCTAGTCCTTGAGCTGCTCTTTGCTGATGATGCTGCCCTTGTTGCCCACACAGAAGCAGCTCTGCAGCGCCTAACATCCTGCTTTGCAACAGCTGCAGAGCTGTTTGGGCTGGAAGTCAACCTGAAGAAAACAGAAGTTATTTACCAGCCTGCACCTCAGGACGAACACCACCATCCCCACATTGCCGTCGGCAAATCTGTGCTCAAGTCCGTTCAGCAGTTCACCTACCTGGGAAGCATCATCTCCTCAGATGCCAAGATTGACAAAGAGATCGATCAAAGATTAGCAAAGGCATATAGCGCGTTTGGAAGACTACACAAAAGAGTCTGGAGCAATAAACACCTGAGGCGAAGCACAAAAATCAGTGTGTATAGAGCCATTGTACTCTCTATTCTCTGAAACATGGGTCACCTATCACCGCCACCTACGACTCCTCTAACGCTTTCATCAGTGCTGTCTACGCACAATCCTAAATATACACTGGACTGACTATGTGACAAATGTTGCTGTCCTTGAGCAAGCAGGGATCATCACCAGCATTGAGGCCATGATATTGAGAACACAGCTGCGCTGGGCAGGGCACGTTTCTAGGATGGAGGACCTTCGCCTCCCAAAAATAGTATTCTACGGTGAACTCACCACAGGTCAGCGTAAGAGGGGCGCTCCAAAAAAAGATACAAGGACTCCCTGAAACATCTCAGGCTCGGCTAAATTGATCACCAACAGTGGTCTGCCCTGGCCTCACATCGGGAGGCATGGAGACGCACTATCCACAATGTTGCAGCCTTATTTGAGAACTCACGCTGAACAAGTCTTCAAGAGAAACGACAACGCAGAAAGAGTCGCAACCCGGAAACATCACCCACGGAGACCTTCTGCTGTGCTTTCTGCAACCAGACTTGTTTATCTCGGATTGGCCTTTTTAGTCATCAGTGTGCTTGCAGAAAGCGCGGGATGAGTCCTTCCTGAATCTTCGTTTGCGAAGAAAAGCCAGAGAAAGAGAGAGAGAGGGAGAGAGAGAGGGAGACTACCTTCTTCATCAGGCAAAGGATGTTTAAGAACACCATCACTTTCCTTATTTTTTAACATCTTTTGCCTGATGAAGAAGCCAGTAAAGCTTCAAAAGTTTTCATCACGTGTTTTTTTGTATTCTAGGTGGCTAATAAACGTATTGCTCTTTTGTGGATTTAGGGTTTGGTTTTGTTTAGCCTGACAAACTGTGCCCTGTAACCATCAAATAATTGCCTGCAGGAAATGTAGAAGCTGGACATTAAATATTAGCCCTTGGCTGTTTCACCAACAGGAATAGCATCTAGTAGTATAAATTCTATTTTTTCTTGCTTTAATTCTTTTAACTGCCTCCTTCCTGCTGATCTATAGACTGCAAGCCATGGAAAGCTGAAGCTGTCCTCTTGTAAATTTCCACAGAGAGGGAGAGCAAAATGACAAACCAGAGTGTAGTTACAGGGTGGGGCAAAATTAAGGCGTTGTTATTGTTAACTACTGTTGAAGTCAACCTCAACTTATGGCGACCCTATGAAAGAGAAACCTCCAAAAGAGACCTCCAAGTCACCTTGTCCTGAGCAGCCCTTCTCAGATCTTGCAGACTCAGAGCCATGGCTTTCCTGATTGAGTCTATACATCTGGAATGTGGTCTTCTTTTTCTACTTCGCTCCACCTTGCCAAGCATTATTGTCTTTTCTTATGTCACATCTTCTCGTGATGCGGCCAAAACATAGCCACCTCAGTTTAGTCATCTTGGTTTCTAGGAAGAGTTCAGGCCTGATTTGTTCCAGTATTTTTCTTTTTTTTTAATCTTTCTAGCAGTGCACGGTATCTGCAGAATTCTTCTCTTCTCCAGCACCACATCTCAAGTGAATTGATTTTCTTCCTATTAGTTCACTTCACTGTCCTCCTTTCCCAACCATACGTAGTAACGAAATATGGCTGCATGGACCAACCTAACTTTAGTATTCAGTTATACATCTTTACACTTCAGGATCTTGTCTCATTCCTTCATAGCTGCCCTTCCAAGTCCTACTCTTCTTCTGATTTCTTGACTGAAATCTCTACTCTGGTTAATGATTCACAGAGCTGGAAGAGACCACATGCGCCATCTAGTCCAACCCCCTTGCCCTGCAGGAATACACGATCAAAGCACTCCCAACAGATGGCCAAGGTAAGGGAAAAACCTGAACTCTTTGTCTCCCAAAAGAATTCTCCCTCCCTCCCAAAAAATTCCTTAAGTCTCCAAATTTCTAGGGCTGTGGTCTCTTAACATTTCAGACAAATATTAAGTAAGACAATTTAAAAAGGAAAAAATGGGCAGGCCAAGTAACCAAGGAAGTGAAAACACAGCAATATTATATATATATATATATATATATATATATATATATATAAATTCTCTGGGGTATATTGTCTTCTCCAGTATGCTAACTGGCTGCTCAGGAAACATACCCCACCAATCATCACTCACATGCAAATTCCCTCTCCACCTCACAATCCATTCCTGCCACTCAGTCTATGTCCCAGATTCCTGCCACTCAATCTGCAGCCCAGATGGGAACCCAGACAGTCACAAGTTGCCTGTAATAAGCTGCCTGTAATGTCACAAGTGGCAGTGGCAGCGGGTTGCTTGCAAGGGGCCCAGGTAGTTAACTGGTGGTGGCAGCAGCCAAGGCAGAGGTAGGGCAACAGTGCGCCAGCAATTCCAGGAAAAGCATGGAACACTGAGAAGGGGGAGGAGGAATTTAAAAACCCACCCACCTACCTTACAGGGTTGTTGTGAGGTCTACCGGTAGTTTTGTGGAAGTTTTTTAATGGCGTATGTTACACCGGGTACAGCTAGTAAGATGTGAATCCTTTTCCACATCTCACTTTCTTCAATGCTAGAAATTCAGTAACTGAAGGAAGATTTCATTTTGCAGGACCAGAATTCTTATCTGCACTCATTTTGAACTCACACTCTGTAGCCACACCCCTGCGGTGATGCCTATAGTAGCAGCAGCAATGGGGAATGCAATGGCATGGACAATCCTAACTTTAGTATTCAGTGATCCATCTTTCCACTTAAATAACTTATCTAGCTAGTTCTTTCATGGCTGCCTTTCCAAGTCCTAGTCTTCTTCTGATTACTTGAAAACAGTCTCTACTCTGATCAATGCTTCAGCCAAGGTATGGAAAATCTTGGAACTATCTGCTCTCCCAAAAGAAACCCCCCGCACAAAAAAAAATTCCTTCAGTCTCAAAATTTTTAGTATTAGCAGTTAAGCATTAAGAAATACAATTTACAAACAAAACATGGGACAGGCCAAGAGACCAAGGAAATGCAAACACACCAAATACAAGATATGAATCCTTTTCCACATCTCATTTTTGTTCAATGCTAGAAATTCGGTAACTGAAGGAAGTTCTTATTTTGGGGGACCAGAATTCTTACTGCTACGAGAAAAACGACTTTACATGTTAACAATCTCAGTACATCCTTGCTTAATGGTTCAAATGGTGGTTTCTTCAGCCCATTTAGTACCAAATTCAGACTCCATGTAGGAAATGTGTGCACTGTAGGTAGTGCTATCAACGTTGCCCCCCTTAAGAAATCTCTTCACCCCTTCATGCCCCAACAAATGAATTCCTTGTGGCTTATAAATAGTCGACAGTGCAGCCCTCTTTTTGAACACACATGCCATAGCCACACCCCTGGGGGTGATGCCTACATCCCTGGCCTTGGAAGGAGAGAAGAAGAGGTAGGCACAGCTCCATCATGCCTGGGCCCAGAAGCAGAGGAAAGGCCCTTCCTCCATCCCAAGTGCCCCTGCTTTGGCCTTGGAGGGAAAGAAGAACCAGCAGTATCCGCTGGATTTAATCCCTACTCCCATTGCCATTCCCTTTTCCTTATGTGTCATGTCTTATTTAAATTGTAAACCTGAGGGCAGAGAAGTGTTAAATTAACCATTTATAAGCTGCTCTCCACACGACACAAATAATCAAGTTTGAAACTGGATTATTTTCCATGGCTCCTTCCTATGGAATCCTGGGATTTATAGTTTTACAAGGTCTTTAGCCTTCTCTGCCAAAGAGTGTTGGTTCCACACCAAATTTACAAATCCCAGGATTCCATAGGAAGGAGGAGCCATGGCAAATAATCCAGTTTCAACCTGGATTGTTTCTCTAGTGTGGATTCCCCCAGAGCCTCTGTGGCTGAAGGCGGGGTATAAAAACTCTAAATAAATCTCTCTCTCTCTCTCTCTCTCTCTCTCTCTCTCTCTCTGGCTTTTCTTCGCAAACGAAGATTCAGGAAGGACTCATCCCGTGCTTTCTGCAAGCGCGCTGATGACTAAAAAGGCCAATCCGAGATAAACAAGTCCGGTTGCAGAAAGCACAGCAGAAGGTCTCCTTGGGTGATGTTTCTGGGTTGTGATTCTTTCTGCATTGTCATTTCGCTTCAAAACTTGTTCTGCGTGAGTTCTCAAATAAGGCTGCTGCATTGTGGATACCGTGTCTCCATGCCTCCTGATCTGAGGCCAGGGCGGACCATTGTTGTTGATCAATTTGGCCGAGCCTGAGATGTTGTTTCAGGGAGTCTTTGTATTGCTTTTTTGGAGCGCCGCTCTTATGCTGACCTGTGGCAAGTTCACCATAGAGTACTATGGTCCTCCATCCTAGAAACGTGCCCTGCCCAGCGCCGCTGTGTCTAAATAAATAACAACAAAAAGAAACAGCAAGAGCAGCAGCAGCAGCAGCACACTGCCCCTGCAGCTGGAGGTTCCACTGAGCCACGCCCCCTTCCCTCGCCCAGCCCACCCGGGGCGGCCTCGTCATTCTCCCTTCACAACCCTTCCTCGCAATGGACTCCTCCAAAACTCGCCCCCCCGCAGGCTGCTTCCGATGGTTCAGTCCATTCCGTCCATCTCTTCGCCACAGCCACCCCCGCTAACACACATGGTTCGGTCCAAGCATCCGCGTTCGAGGTCACGCCGCCTTCGGAGCCCCCCCCCCCGACTCAGCCCCGCCGCGCCTTTTCGCCTCACCCAACGACATGTCGATCTTTTCTAAGGTTTCGCTGCTGGTGTTCCGGAGCGGGGCCACTCCGGCGCCGAAGCCGTTCATGGCCGCCGAAATCCTCTCGCCACCTCCCCACAAAAATACACAAGAGAACCAGCCCCGGCCGTGAGGGCTCCTGTTTTTTCTTCCTGCGCCTGCGCGGACGGCGCACGACGCATGCGTCCTCTCGCGGCGACAGAGGCCAACGTCTTCGGCGCGTGCGTTGATCCACGAATGGAGGGTGAAGGGAGGGGCTGTTGCTAGGGCTTTTGCGTCTGCGCCAGAGGGACAACTTCGTTGACTGGTTCGTTTGGTTGAAACCATTGCCCCCTGCCGGCTAGGAGGGGCACGGTGTGGTTGGAGTGTTTCGGATTTCCACTTTAACTGCTCCGACTGCCTCCTGTGGAATTCTGGGTTTTGTAGTTTAACTAGGCCTAAGAGCTCGCGGGCTGAGGGTTCTAAATGCCCCTCCCTGAACTACAAACCCCATAATTCATAGCTCTAGCGCTTCCAGAGTAGTCAATTAAAATAATTAGAATAACATTTAAAACTATAAGTGCAAACAGAATATAAGTAATAAAATACTTCCCTCTCATTTTTTTTACGAATGCTAGATTTTTATTTTTTTTATTTATATCTGGCCTTTCTCCCAGCATTGGACCCACAAGAGCTTACAAAAAATGCTAAAACAAGAAGCAGCTAAAAATCTGGTGACTTAATTGTGTTCTAACTTTTTTATTCCCACATTAACTTGGTTAATATCTCCTTTAAATTTTAGAAGGCATAAAATCATTTTAAGGGCACGTTTCTAGGATGGAGGACCATCGCCTCCCCAAAATACTACTCTACGGTGAACTCGCCACGGGTCAGCGTAAGAGGGGCGCTCCAAAAAAAGCGATACAAAGACTCCCTGAAACAACATCTCAGGCTCGGCCAAATTGATCACCAACAATGGTCCACCCTGGCCTCACATCGGGAGGCATGGAGATGCACTATCCACAATGCTGCAGCCTTATTTGAGAACTCATGCCGAACAAGTCTTGAAGAGAAATGACAATACAGAAAGAATCACAACCCGGAAACATCACCCAAGGAGACCTTCTGCTGTGCTGTTTGCAACCGGACTTGTTTATCTCGGATTGGCCTTTTTAGTCATCAGTGCGCTTGCAGAAAGCGCGGGATGAGTCCTTCCTGAATCTTCGTTTGCGAAGAAAAGCCAGAGAATAACAATATAGTACCCCCTTCCCTAAAGAAGGACTCCCTGCAACCAATTCATCCTTAAATAACTGTTTGGATAGAAAGGACTTTGCCTGTCAAAGACAGGAGATGGGAGGGAGAGGCAGCGGAGCCTGGCATGGGAGGGAATTTCACAGTCTGGGAGAAGGCTTTCTTTCTCTCATGTCCTCACCAGATAGGCCTGTGATGCTGAGAAAGATCTTACCTGAGGATCTTATGACTGGCAGATCCATATAGGAAGATACAGTCTTTCTCATAGAATCCTACAGTTGGAAGAGATCCCAGAGGTCATCCAGTCCAACCCCCTGCCATGTAGGAACACACAATGTGAATTGAGACTGCAACCAATAAATCAGAAGAAGACTAGGACAGTGGTTCTTAACCTATGGCCTGGGGACCCCCGGGGGCCATCATGTCCTCACAGAGGGTCCACAAAGGCTTGAAGGCTGCTCAGCCCACCCCCTCCACATAGCAGAGTGACCATATGACAGGAGCCAAGGCAAAGATTGGCTGACTGGCTGGGCCTGCGCATTGCCATTCAATCCACTCCAAACACTAGCAGGAAGAAGCAGGAAAAAATTCTTCCCTCTCCCTCTGGCAACTCTGAAGGAAAGTTTAATGGAATGTGTAATTGTATTATTATTATTAATATTATTTAGTGTTTTAAATCTTGAGGGCCTGCAGCAACAACATATACTTAAAGGGGGTCCCTGGAAGAGAAAAGGTTAAGAGCCACTGGACTAGGACTTGGAAGGGCAGCTATGAAGGAACTTGACAAGAATCTGAAACGTAAACATATATAATTTAATACCATCGTATTTTCAATTTCTATGTATTGTTGTGAAAGCAGGCCAGTGAAGAAAGCTGATAGGAAGAAAATCAATTCATTTTAATGATGGTACTGAAGAAGAGTTAAATGGATACTGTGGACTGCTAATCAGACCAATAAATGGGTCCTAGAGACAACTCTCAGAATCTCTAGTCAGCATGAGCTATACTGGCTGTACTGACTGGGAAATTCATATATATATATTTATATATTTATATATATATTTATATATATATATATATATATATATATATGTAATTATTTTCAAGCTCTTATTTTTAGAGTGGTTGGTTTTACACCCACATGGTCACTTTCCCATCTGCACAGCCATTGCAGATTGGATCATAATGCCACAATCCAATTCATGCATGCGTACTTGGTAATAAATCCCATCCAATTTAGCACAGTAGATATACACAGGTTGCATATCTACTTCACCCTAATACCTGTAGATATACAATAATAGAAAGTTAAAATATATGGACTAGTAGTTATCTATCTATCATCATTACTTTTTTACCTTCCCTTTCCCCAAAAGCTGGGACTCAAGACAGAGTTGTTAATTCCCAATCATGCAGGATCATATCTGGAAGCAGCTTTGATATCTTAACCGCAAATAAAATCCCAGTGCCTTCTTTTCTGTGATATAGGGTATGACTTACAGGAACAGGCTACTCTTGGAATTCCCTGTTTTATACCAGCATCATGTCAGGTGCCAACTAGGGTTGCCAAGTGTCTCTTATTATAAGGGTTGTCCTTTATTTGAGGGTTGGAAAGCTTGACTTTTATAGGGCTGGCAAGTGTCCCTTATTATAAGGGATGTCCTCTATTTGAGGGCTGGAAACATTTTCCTTTTAAACTTACCCGCATCGGAAAAAATATGGTCTGTCTAGGCATCTTCTTAGTCCTCCAGGACTATACAACTCTATAGTATTGTTGGGCACAAAAGTACAGTTGTCCCTCCGTATCCAGAGATTTGGTATCCACGAATTTAAGTATTCACGGCTTTAAAATATTATTTAAAAAATAATAATCCAAAAAGTAATCCTTGATTTTGCCATCTTATATAAGGGACACCATTTTGCTATGCCATTGTATATAATGGGACTTGAGTATTAATGGATTTTGGTATCCACGGGGGGTCCTGGAACCAAACCCCAGCAAATATGAAGGGGCAGCCGTATATTAAAGCATTTATTTTTATTTCTGAGTTCCTAAACCATTCAAAGCAAAGTCATTCTGTGGGTCAACATCTCTGAATCCAGTTTGAGTCTCTCTCACTTGCTTTTTGCAAGCTGCTGTAATTGCAAGAACTATGTTCAGGGTCAATGTAACAGATAAGATAGTAAGAATAATTTTGAAAGGAACAGTCCTACCAGAACATCACTTGTTCACAGGAATTATGCCAAAGGCTCTATTCATTAGGAATAAGGCCTTGCAACCTTTTCAAAACAACTTTTGCTCCTATGCACTTTCTCTCTGTTCATGTAACACTGAAGTCCTATAAATTGCTTAGGCTTTCAAACAAAGTTTGTCCCTCTGACTAACTCAGCAGGGTTGAGAACAGAGGCTGGAACGGTGGTCCCCTTAGCTAAAGAACTCTCTGTGTTTGTTTTTCTTCCCATTCGGATTCAGGGCTCAAACCCAGCTCTGCATCTTACCTGGGTGATAACGGTGGGATTAATACTTCAGCCCCACCCAACAGTATGCTTAGGTAGAACACAAACTTGTTAATAGCTACTTCCCAAATTGTCAGCCCTGCATGTCATGCATGTTGACTATCTCTTATTGCTATTTTGAAAACCTGGCCACACTAACATAATCACAAGAGCATAAGTGCTTTGCTTAATCCTTGAGCAAATTTATCAGAATGAAGGAAGGCAGATGTTGTGTGTCCAGATGGCAGGCGCCAGTTGGACCAAACCTAGACAGACAGTAGAGGAGTTCAGCTTCAGCTATTATTATCCAGGGCAAGAAATCAAGTTGTCTGCAACTGAACATCCACAAAAGAAGCCTGGAGAAATAACAGGATACAAGGTGCCATTTATGCACCACTTCTGGAGGTGCCTAAGGAAACCAGATGTCTAAATAACTTTTAACTGAGCTAAGATTTAACAGGGAGATGTACAAGAAGTGGGGAAGAGGAATTAAAACGAATAGCCAGCAGATGTAGGAAGAAAGTCAGAAAAGTTAAAGTGCAGCGTGAACTCAGGCTTGCTAGAGAGTTTAAATACAAGAAAAAGGTCTTACCTAGCAAGAGGAAGAACAAGGAAATGGTAGGGCCACTGTGGGGAAGAAGATAGTGGAATGCTAACAGAGGACAGAGAAAAGGCAGAACTACTCAACACCTTCTTTGCCTCAGTCTTCTCCCAAAAGGAGAACAGTGCTCAACCTGGGGGAAATGGAGCAGATGATACAGTAGAGGAAAAGCAGCACAGAATAAGCAAAGAGGTAGTACAGGAATACCTTCTTAATCTACACGAATTTAAATCTCCAGGACCAGATGAACTACATCCAAGGGTATTAAAAGAACTGGCAGAAGTAATATCAGAACCACTGTCCATAATCTTTGAGAATTCCTGGAGAACAGGAGAGGTCCCAGCAGACTGGAGGAGGGCAAATATTGTCTCCATCTTCAAAAAGGGTAAAAAAAAGAAAAAGAAAAAAAAGAGGGCCCAGTAATTACTGCCCAGTCAGCCTGACATCAATACTAGGAAAGATTCTAGAGCAGATCATTAAACAGACAGACTGTAAGCACTTAGAAAGGAATGCTGTGATCACTAAAAGTCAACATGGGTTTCCTCAAAAACAATTAATGCCAGACTAATCTTATCTCTTTTTTTGGATAGAGTTACAAGCTTGGTAGATTAAGGGAATGCTGTGGATGTACTGTATCTTGATTTCAGTAAAGCTTTTTACAAGGTCCCCTATTATATTATTGCAAAAAAAGTTAGTAAAATGTGGCCTAGACAATGCTATTGTTAGGTAGATTTGTAATCTGTTGACCGACTGACACCAAAGGGTAGTCACCAATGGCTCCTCTTCATCCTGGGGAGAAGTGACCAGTGGGGTGCCACAGGGTTCTGTCCTGGGCCCAGTGCTTTTTAATACATTTATTAATGACTTGGATGATGGAATAGAGGGCATGCTTATTGAATTTGCAGATGACACCGAAGTAGGAGGGGTAGCTAATACCCCAGAGGACAGGATGAGAATTCAAAATGACCTTAACAGATTGAAGAGCTGGGCCAAAACTAACAAAACAAATTTCAAGAGGGAAACATGTCAGTTACTACACTTGGGCAGTAAAAACAAAATGCACAGATATAGGATGGGTGACACCTGGCTTGATGGCAGTACATGCAAAAGGGATCTAGGAGTCTTAGTGGACCATAAGCTGAACATGAGTCAGCAGTGTGATGCGGCAGCTAAAAAAGCAAATGTGCTTCTAGGCTGCATTAACAGGAGTATAGTGTCTAGATCAAGGGAAGTAATAATGCCACTCTATTCTGCTTTGGTTAGACGATACCTGGAATACTGTGTCCAGTTCTGGGCACCACAATTCAAGAAGGATATGGACAAGCTGGAATGAGTCCAGAGAAGGGAAACCAAAATGGTGGGAGGTCTGGAAGTCATGCCCTATGAGAAACGGCTTAGGGAGTTGCATATGTTTAGGCTGGGGAAGAGAAGGCTGAGAGGTGACATGTTTGAATACTTGAAACGAACAAGCTTGTTTTCTCTTGCTCCAAAGATTAGGACACAGTGCAATGGACTCAGGAAAAGAGATTGCACTTAAACATTAGGAAGAACTTCCTGATGGTAAGAGCTGTTCAACAGTGGAATACCTTGCCTCGTAGTATGGTGGAGTCTCCTCTCGAGGTTTTTAAACATATGCTGGATGGCCATCTTGTAGTATGTGGGGAAATAATTAATGTAAAAAAAAAACAATCTTGTGTACCCCATTCACATACTAAGATAAGTCTAGGAATTCTCCCTGCATGCTTCTGTTCTCCCAAATTCCCTTTCTCTTATTTAACTGGGCAATTCCAGCCAATTGGAGAGATGGGTCATTCAACACATGACCTAATTTAAATTTTATTGCTCTTTGTGTAAGTCTCTTTTAAGTTAGAATCTCCATGTGGCTGTTGCCATGCTGCTATGAAGCTATGCTATGATGCTATGCCATGATGTTCACCATGCAGCCTCTACCGCTAAAGGCTGGGTGAGTCATTCTACCCTAAATCCTCCTAGTTAGTTAGGAACCTTTTTTTTTTTTGAAGTTTGTTTTAGTACGTAGATTAAGACTGATATACCTTCAGTAAACTTTTGATATGCACTTTTAAACTGACTCCTTTGTTTTTGTAATGAGTCTAATTCATTGGGTGATCAGACCACAGACCACACTTTTAAATGTTAATTGAGCTTGTCTCAGCATTCTTAAGTATCACTCTGCATGAATTTGAAAGTAAAAGATGTTTATTTTTTAAAGAAGATATTTTTATTTCTTTTTTTAAAAGGGCTAGATCCTTGGAATTTTTTAATAAATTTTTATTTTTAGACTCATACCTCCTACACATCTGTCGGAAATGCTTTGATTGGGTATTTCTGAAGGGCAGGGGGCTGGGCTAAACGGCCATTGTGGTCTCTTCCAATTCTATAATTCTAAATCAGATCAGATCAAGTGTTGCTTAAAATAAATTTTGGTTTGATGTTTGAACAGCAAACTCCACACTAATAGTCTGAATTCCTTCTGTAAAACAAATTTGAGTGAAAGCCTTGTTTTACATATAAAAGAATAAACAGGGCAAATACCTGACTTTTCAGGCCAAGCATTATAATTATGCCACAGTGATATGTGTAATGTGTTAGTTTTGCATAGACTCTGTCAGTTGAAGAGTGTACATATTTACATTCCATGGGATGATGGAAGGACATTCCTGAGTAATTTGTAGTAATCCAGCAGCCAGACCTTTGCTGCTGGAAGGTTCTGAACACTTACTTTTTGGGAAAGGGATCTTGTAAATCATATGATACTGATATAGAGAGAACCCAAGAGAAATTGGTGTTTGTTAAACAAATATATATTCCTGCTTTGATTATGCTTTGATTAAAAATATAGTAATAGTATATCTGTTCAACTGTGGCTGATGTTTCTTTACAGGAAGAAATAAGAATCTAAGATACAGACACTTGATTGCCTTCTTCTTGGCTGCAGCTCGCTCTTCAATTGCTTCTTCCTGGAAGACAGGTCCGGTTCATTTAGAGGAATGGTGAAGGAGGCTTTGGGACCAATGGCTCTACCAGAAGTTAGCTGACAGAACGAAGAGTCAATCTGTTCAAAGCAGCGCAACTTCATTTATTGAAAAAAGGTTTAATTTAATTTAATTTAATTAATTAATATACAGTAGGAACCCTGTGTCTGTGGGGCCCCCACTATGGATAACAAAAACCGCAGATAATAGCGAACACCATGGAAAACAATGGGACTTCCAGCTTAAAATATCATAGAGTTACCTTGGAGGACCTAGAAAATGGCTAGAGAGGACACATTTTCTAGGAAGACTCTATGCTAGCTATGCTAAAACTGAAACCGCAGATAATTGAAACCGTGGATGGCAAATCTGCGGAGGCGGGGATGATACTGTACAATCGACCTATGTTCAGCTTCTCCCTTCTCACCTAAATTTATGGTTAGATATATTGCAAAAAGCTTGATTGTAAGTCTCTCTCTTTGGCTTTTCTTCACAAACGAAGATTGTGAAGGACTCTGCAACCGCGCTGATGACTAAAAAGGCCAATCTGAGATAAACAACTCCGGTTGCAGAAAGCACAGCAGAAGGTCTCCTTGGGTGATGTTTTTGGGTTGTGATTCTTTCTGCGTTGTCGTTTCTCTTCAAGACTTGTTCGTCATGAGTTCTCAAATAAGGCTGCAGCATTGTGAATAGTGCGTCTCCATGCCTCCCGATGTGAGGCCAGGGCGGACCGTTTTTGGTGATCAATTTGGCCGAGCCTGAGATGTTGTTTCAGAGAGTCTTTGTATCGCTTTTTTGGAGCGCCCCTCTTACGCTGACCCGTGGCGAGTTCACCGTAGAGTAGTATTTTGGGGAGGCGATGGTCCTACATCCTAGAAATGTGCCCTGCCCAGCGCAGTTGCATTCTCAATATCATGGCCTCAATACTGGTGATCCCTGCTTGCTCAAGGACAGCAACATTCGTCACATAGTCAGTCCAGTGTATATTTAGGATTGGGTGTATACAGCGCTGATGAAAGCGCTCGAGGAGTCGAAGTAATTAATACATATATGTATCCAACTCTTTATTTTCCTCTAATTTAGATCCTGATCTTCTGAATGTTCTGTTATTATGCTGCCACCAACCGGATAGATGTTATTTTTGATTCTTGGGAAATTGCTTCCATAATGCGTCCTATGTTTCTTGTTTGTTGATCCTTGGTTTATATGTATTCTTATTTGAAAACTAATAAAAATGGAATTTTAAAAAAACCCTGTGGCTGATGCTGAATGCATCATCAATGACATCACTATGCTTTGACTCTGATATCTCAGAGCCTGGAACAGTCTTAATCCTAAATGGATTGTTTCCTTCCTCTCAACCTTCTCCACAGTTCAGCTTTCAAAACTATACCCAGAAACTGGAAATATGATGCCATGGATGATCCTCGCTTTGTTATTCAATATGTTGAATCCATTTCATTCACACCTTATACAGTAGGCCCTCCATATCCACTGATTCAATTATCCACAGGACACAAAACAGCACACCTACCATAGAGTCTTCCTAGAAAATGTCTCCTCTCCAGCCATTTTCTAGGTCCTCCAAGGCAACTCTATGATATTTTAAACCGGAAGCCCCATTATTTTAAATGGTGTTCGCTATTATCCGCAGTTTTAGGTATCCACGCCCCCCCAACCAATCCCCAGCGGATACGGGGGTCCTACTGTAATTCCTATGCAAATAAAGTAAACCTGTCCTTGCTGATTATTTATGTATATAGGACTTTACCACACTACACTGTTATACCGCTATTATTCTACTTTAACTGCACTGGCTGCTGCCTCCTGTGGAATCCTGGGATCTGCAGTTCAGCCAGAGAGCTCTTAGGCCTCCCTAAACTACAAACCCCAGAATTTCAGAGGAGGCAGCCACAGCAGTTAAAGTGGAATAATAGCGCTATAACAGCGTAATGCAATAATGGGAGAAACTTCTCTAGTCAGGGAACCACTAAAGAATAGGGCGAGAGGAGGAAGGAAACCGACAGCCTCCAGTGAGCGCGAAGCATTCTGGGGGCTGAAGTTCCTCAAGGCAGAGGAGGGGCGGAAGAAGAACCCTCGCGTTGCATGCTGGGAGTCGGAGTCCAGTCCTGGATTGGAAGGGCTGGGCGGATGCATGCCGGGAGTGGTAGTTCCCCGAGGGAGGGAGGCGGCGCCGGCGGCGGCGGTGGTTCCCCGGTCACGCTGCGGCCCGGGTGATGGGCGGCCGAGGAGGGCCCGTCCGGGCGGAGGGGAGCGCGGCCCGAGGCCTCTGACTGCCGCCTTTCCCCCTCCAGGGATGGAGGTCGGCGAGCCCGAGGAGCGCAGCAGCGGGTGAGGAAGGCGAAGCCGAGGGGAGGGAGGCGGAGGCGGAGGGGCGGCGGCGGCGGCGGCGGCTGAGGGAGGCGGAGGGGGAGTGCTGAGCGGTGGGGTGGGAGTAACGTGGGGGACCGAGCCGGTAATTTGGGGGAGAGGGATGGGACGCGGGAGGGAGTAACGTGGGGGACTGAGGAAGTAACTTGGGGGAGAGGGCTGAGGGATGGGATGAGAAGGGAGTAACTTGGGGGAGAAGGATGGGAAGGGGGGAAGGAAGAACGTGGGGGACTGAGGAAGTAACTTGGGGGAGAGGTCTGAGGGAGGGAGTAAATTGGGGGACAGTTTAAAACCCACAATTTAAAATCATCTGGATAGGCCTTATTATTCTTGTTGTTGTTTATTTATTTGTATCCCACTTGCCTCCCAAAATTGGGAGTCAAGTGCTACACTGTTAAAAACATACAGAAAGTGTGCTTTAAAATAGAATTAAGCCGGTCACAATATTGAAACATGTCAAAAGGGCGACTAAAATGGTGAAAGGTCTGGAAACGATGCCTTATGAAGAGAGACTTAGGGAGCTGGGCATGTTTAGCCTGGAAAAAAGACGGTTAAGAGGCGATATGATAGCCCTGTTTAAGTATTTGAAGGGGTGTCACACTGAGGATGGAGCAGGCTTGTTTTCTGCTGCTCCAGAGACTGGAACATGGAGCAATGGATGCAAGCTCCAGGAACAGAGATTCCACCTCAACATGAGGAGGAACTTTTTGACAGTCAGAGCTGTTTGGCAGTGGAACACACTCCCTTGGAGCGTGGTGGGGTCTCCTTCCTTGGAGGTCTTTAAACAGAGGCTGGATGGCCATCTGTCGGGGATGCTCTGATCAAGATTTCCTGCGTGGCAGGGGGGTTGGACAGGATGGCCCTCGTGGTCTCTTCCAACTCTACAATTCTATGATTCTATGAAAATCTCTAATTACAAGAATAAAATGCAATTAAAAAGATATAAAAACTATTGAAAGCAGTTCAGTTTAACACAATACAGCACTCCCTAAGCCGTTCTTTTAAAAACTTTCTGGCTTAAAAGCCTGTCTGAATACAAATGTTTTGCCTGCTGCCAGAAGGACAACAAGGAGGGGGGGGCATTCTGGCCTCCCTGGGAAGGGTGTCCCAGAGTCTGGGGGCAGCCACCGAGAAAGCCCTCTCTCATGTTCCCACCAGCAGTACCTGTTAATGTGTTGGAACTGAGAGAAGGGCCTCTCCTGGTGATCTTAGGGCCTGAGCAGGTATGTACAGGGAGATACGGTCTGCCAGATAGCCTGGATCTGAGACACATAGGGCTTTATATAACTAGCATTTTGAATTGTGCCTGGAAACAAACTGGGAGCCAATGGACCTTTTTAAAAAGGGGAGTGGTATGGTCCTTATAACCTAGCCGAATTAGGCTGCAGCTCTTTGAACTAGCTGAAGTTTTCAAACACTCTTCAAAGGCAGCCCCATGTAGAACACATTACAGTAGTCCAAATGGGATATAACTAAGGCGTGTAATAGTACTGTGGCCAGATCTGGCATCTCAAGGAAAGGGCACAGTTGGTGCTCAAGCTTTAAATGTGCAAAAGCACTCCTGGCAACCACAGACACCTGGGCCTCCAGTTTCAAACCTAAGTCCAGGAGTACTCCCAAACCGCAAATCTGCATTTTCAGGGTAGGTGTAACCCCATCTTACACAGGCTGCATCCCTATTTCCTGCCTTTCGACTGCCCAGGAGCACCTCTGTCTTGTGTGGATTGATTTCCAGTTTGTTCACTCTATTGCAAGTCATTACATCTGCCAGGTACTAGTTTAGCCCAAGAGCAGCTTCCTTGGAATTAGATGGAAAGGAATAATAGAGCTGGGTATCATTAGCATACTGGTGGTGACAGTTCACACCAAAACTTTGGACAACATCTCCCAGTGGTTTCATGTAGATGTTAAATAGCATAGGGGACAGGACAGAACCCTGAGGAATTCCACTGGCCAATGGCCAGGGTGTAGAAAAGGAGCCCCTCAGCACCAGCTTCTAGGTTCACCCCTCCAGGAAGGAATGAAGCCACTGTAAAACATCCTAGCGAAGCGGCCCAGAAGGATATGGTGGTGGATGATATTGAAAGCCACTAAAAGGTCCAACAGAACCAAAAGGGACACACTCCCCCTGCCCAGTTCCTTGTGTCATCCACCAAGGTGACCAAAGCTGTGTCTGTTCCATAACCAGGCCTGAAACCAGATTGAAATGAATCCAAGCTCCAGGAACTCCTGGAACTGGGAGGCCACCACACACTGCAAGGGTTGTGGTAATGGACAGGGAAGGGAGTAACTTGGGGGTAATGGCAAGGGGGACTTTAGAAATAATTTGGGGAGAAAGGCTGAGTAAGTCTGTGGGGAAGGAGCCAGCATGGTGCAGTGGTTTGAGTGTTGGACTAGGACTCTGGAGACCAGGGTTTGAATTCCCTGCTCAGCCTTGGAAACCCACTGAGTGGTTTCTTCCAACTCTACAATTCTATGAGTCTATGACCTTGGTTAAGTCACACCCTCTCAGCCTCAGAGGAGGGCAATGGCAACCTCCCCTCCCCCAAACAAATATTGCAGAGAAAACCCTGTGATAGGTCCGCCTTAGGGTCACTGTAAGTCTGAAACATAACAACAATGAAGTGAAGGCACACAACAACAATGGTTTGGAGAGAGGGATTGGAAACAGTAATGGAGGAGGGCTGAAGTACTGGAGGGGAGAAAAGGAATAATGTTGGAATGTGGGATGTGTTAATGGAGGGGGATGTAACTGGGCGGGAAGATGGAGGTAATGGGGGGACGGAGAAAGGGAAGAAAACCTGTAGGATAATCAAGATTTGTAACTGGGATGAGTATGAGTGTCAACTCTTTCTTTATATCTTAATGGTGATATTGCATGGGGCTGGGAGAAGAAGAGAAGAAGGGCTGAGGAGTGGGTGGGAGGGCTGGTCTTGTCCAAAGGAGGTGTGACTCTTTTCTCTGTATGCCTGGGCTCTTCTATTTCAACAAGACAAAGCTTGAGTAGCCCTGACCCAGATTAGCCTCTTGGGAGAAAGAGTCTTGTGTAAGCTTCCGTGGTACACAGAACTCTGCCAGGCTGGGTGTTAAAAGCTTTGCTGAAGGAGGAAAGAGAGAATTGACATTAGGGCCAAATGAGATATGAGCCAGTGTGGTGTAGTATTTTGAGTGTTAAACTAGGATGCTGGGAAACTAGGGTTTGAATCCCCACTCAGCTATGGAAACCCACTTGGTGACCTTAGGCAAATCACACTCTCTCAGCCTTGGAGGAAGGCAGTGGCAAATCCCCTCTGAAGAAATCTTGCCAAGAAAACTCTGATAGGATCATTATAGGTTGGAGTTGACTCAAAGGCTCATAACAATGGCAAATTAGGGCCAAACTTGCTACTACAAGATGTAATGATGGCTGGCAGTGTGGGCAGGTTTAAATTGGGATTGGACAAATTATTGACAGTCGCTTTCCTCCCTTCCCCATCCCTGATCGCTTGGAGAAAAAATGGCGTCTGCAGGCGCTTGCCCTGTCAGCAAACCCCGCCCCCATGCTTGTCTAGCCAATCAGGGTTGCTTTTCCAGTTATCTTGGGCAGCGATTTCTATCAAATGCACACCTCCCTCACTATTTTCCAAAAACTACTGGAAAAGCAGCAAAGGCTTTTCTCACATAGTTTTTGCTGGGTTTGCCCCCCCCCCTTCACAATACGGTGAAATCACACTGAATGCCATTAAGACAGGATTCCCCACATATTCCGTGAGTTTTTTCACCGTTTAGACACCCCCCTAGACTCAGAGACTCTTTAAGGGTATCCCCATTTAGAACATGTTATGGTAGTTTAGTCCCAATGTAGTCAAGGTGTGTGTGTCTTGCCGTGGTGAGGACTGATCTGTCCTCAGATTGGCTCAGATGGTGTACCAGTCCAAAAGGTGTAAAGACTTTCTAGGCAACAATGGCTTTCTGGACTCTGGGAAGCAAATGCGGATCCCTAGCTACAAGCCTGATATTTAAGGGAGAGTGTGCTCCCTCATTTGGAATAGACTGAAGCCCTGTTGCTTGAGCTGTTACTTGAAGCACTTTCATTTGGTTTGGATTAAGCTTTAATTTGTAAAATCATCCAGCCCTATCATCATAGTCAAAGGCTGAGACAGGAAGTAGACATTCACCAGTGTTTCATTTTGAGACAGTGCCTTTATGCAAGAAGGAAACAAACCATTGCAAAATAGTACCTTCCAAAGCTCATCCCAGTCAAGTGATCATGAAGGATACCATGGATAATGGTATCAAACATAGTTGCAAAGTCTGCCACAACCAACAGGGATGCATTCTGGATGTCTCATTCCTGGCATAAGCTGTTTACCAGATTAATCAAAGGTATCTGTCTTCCAAACCTGGCAGCTGGAAATGGTCCTAGAGCAAGGGTGGGGGCCAGTCTTCATCCTAACACTCCCGTTGGGCCATGTGAGGATGTCTGGGTGAACCAAAAGTGATGTCACTTCCAGTTGCTATTTTCAGCCTTTTTTTGGGGGTGTGTCTGGGGTTGGTCAGGTAACCTGCCACATTTGTAGGTGGTTTGGGGGCATTTTGGCCCCTTTGGGGTAGAAATTCATCTGAAGATTGGCCCAAAAGTTAAAAAAAGAGGGCTTAAGGAATCTCCAGGGGTGGTGGGAGGTTGTTTGGAGGCTACACCGGGCCCACAGGCTGCACTTGCCCCTCCGTAGGTCTGGAGAATCTAATTTGTCCCAGTTTAGATTGAGAGAATCTATTTTATCCCAGCTGAGACAGAGAATCTATTTTAAAGCTCAGCTGAACAGACTTGAGCATCTTGCTCCCGAATTGATAATTTAAAGCCAACCAGAAATTGTCCAGATATGTCTAATTTTATCATGTTAAGCTTGGTACAGTGCCTTCTTCTAAGGCGGGGTAGGTGGTCTTTGGCCCTCCAAAAGTTGTTGCATTATGACTCCCATAATCTCTTACCATTGGCTTTGTTGACAAGGGCTGTTAAGAATTGCATGTTACCTCTTGCTGCTCTCAAGGTCCACGCTACCAGGCGTCTGCTATCTGGGGTGTGCTACTGGCTCCTATCTTCTTCTTCATCATCATCATCATCCTGCCATTCTCCCAATATGGTCATCATCATCATCCTGCCATTCTCCCAAAACTCATGGTGACTAACAATGGGTTTAAAACCATGCAACTTAAAACAATACACAAACATTAAAAGTATAAATATGAAATTTAAGAAACAAATTAAAGTTGTAAAATATGGTAAAACGATACAAGCCTTAAAATCTAGATCACACCCTTTACCCTTCTGCAAAGTTGCTTTTGTTCTGCTTTGAAGTCATTGTACATCAGGTGCAGCTGTGGCATTTCTTGGGTCAGAATTCCGTAGACGGTTCAAAGCAAGGTGTCAGCTCAAGAACTTGCACGTTAGTAGTTAAGGAACAGGCTGAGATCCGACTTCTAGGCTATCTTTGAGAAGGAGTTATGAGGCAGCAGGAGAAGAAGTAGAGCAGATGTTGGAACTAGAGGTTTGGCAAGGAAGGAGTGCTGGATGTAGCATAAGATGCAGCCTAACAGAGCATATGGTGATTTAAACAGGGATGGGAGGCTTGGTGGCTGAACCTAGTAGGGTTTTCTTGTCCTTGGTTTTGAAAAAGAGCCTGTTCCTCTCCTTTCTCCTCCCTTGAGCTTCAGTCTTCATGGGAACAAATCATATCAGTGACAGGAAGGCTTTATTAAGATGAACTAAGGTGGCCCTTCTATGTGGCCATGCCTATTGGCATTATGCAAGCTGGCACAGGGACTGTTTTTTCCCAGCTCGTCTGCCATCCACCTCAGTTCTCAGGCACGTCTTTTGCCAACTTGGTAGGGAAAAGAGCCCTGTACTCAATCACTGTTGCTTTTGGTCACTTCCCAATGGTTTCATTTCTGTTTTCCAGGAGAGCTAACTTTTTGTGAGAAACAAGCCTGACATCAGCTAATTTGCTGCTTGTTGCCTAGGAAACCAAACCCTTGTCTTCAAAGCCGCCTGTGTATTAAGTCACAGGTTTTCAATTTACTTTTTCAAGTTGTGAGGCAAACAGAGGAATGGCCTTTTCAGAATTCCTGGCAGGTGGCCCACAGTAGTGATTGGTGGGTAAGAGATTACATACTTTTCTGTCACTAAGGAGATGTAGTGAGGCCTGGGGAAGAGCAAGCCAGGAGAATCCATGGCTGCTGACTTTCCTGCTAGCTTTAAAACGACAACATGCCACCACTGCCTATGATGTGTTTGCATTGAAGGGAAAGAGTGTGGGCATATGGGCTCCCTTCACCTGTTTCCAGGGCTGGGATTGTGAGTCACCATGTTCATTTATGTACAGCAGCCATTCTGCAGCCTCCATAACAACAGTGGATGACTGAGAGGCACAATCATTTGGATAACAACATATGTAAGGTTGGTCCTAATTGCTTGTCCTAATTCTCTTTTACCTCTGTTCTATGTTGCTGTATTTTTTAGATCAGAGATATCCAACCATTTAGTCTCAGGGCTGCTGTACCTCTTATCTAGTTATGCTGTACTTTAATAAAGTCATTCAGAAGAGGGCTGTGCAGCTTGTTATGTCACTGTGCTCATGAAAAAAGGACACCTGATGTCCTGTTCTATGCTAATGCTAAAAGCCCAGCTATTGAAAAATTGGCTCTCTTTGCCTTAGACTGAGGAGTTTTGAAAAACTGTTGACGTTTTAAAAAAAGGGGCTTGCTTTTCAAACAGCTTTATTTGGTAGCATCACTTCCTGGATGTGTTCTGAGTCACTGCAGCTGACTTCATCATATTTCTTCAGATGAGAGGCAGAGAGCATCTGGTATATGCTTAACAATCAGATGCCACTCAAGTTGATTGTATGGAGTGCCACATGTATTTAAGTACTGTATGTTATTTTTTCTCCTTTGGATTCATTGTGGGCATCAACTATTAGTACATAAGTAGAAGGAGCTGTGGGATGGGATTCATGAGTTTATGATCATGGTCTTGATTTCAGTGGTTTCTTACAGTGGAGGTCAAGTCAAGAATACCTTTATCTCTGACAGGAGAGTCACAGTCAATAGCTGTCCACTACTTGACCACTTTGGTGCATTGTATATATGGACTATAGCTGTTTTGGAAAGTGGCCATAGTTAACATTTTTTCAGAAGAAAAGACCCAGAGTCAGTCTCCTGTACTTTTAGTTGAAAAAATATTAGATAGCAGAGCTTGGAAAAACATCTGTCTGAGACCTTGGAGAGCTAGAGTAAACTGGCTTGGACAAGTTCGCCCAATAAATAGTTCAGTTCCATGTTAAGCAGTTTCTTATATAGCTGTGGTTTCACACTGTTCAGTTAAGCTAATTTTCTAGGGGTGTATAATGTAAGTTTATTGGGAATTCTTTTTGGTCCTTGAAGCTACATGTTGGTGATTCAAGGCAGGTAAAAGGAAGAACTTTACATAGTGGATAATTAAACTATGCAGTTCACTTTAACAAGATGTAGAAATGACAACCAGCTGGGGTAGTGGTAAAAGGAAATGAGCAAATTCATGGAAGATAAGCCTAATGGCAGTTGTTGTCACAATGGTTTATTATCTCAATATGTCTCTGTATACCAGTTACTGGGAATACAAGGAGGAAGAAGCCACTGCACATGTGTTGATCTAGATCAGTTGAAGGTTGCTGAAAGAACAGGGTTTATTTATTTATTTCCAAGAGTTATTAGTTACCATGTGGCTAATATCTCTTGCACAATGCACAGTGGTGGACTATATAGTCCTTTGATCTAGTTCCACATGGCTCTTATGTTCTTAACCTCTCTCACATTTGTTGTTCCCATAATTTAGAGGTGGGGATTCAGTAAGTAGCCAGACTGGTTCCATTTAGGCATGCCATCTGGGTATCTTCATTACCATTACCATTGTCTTTCTTCTGAGCACCTTGAAGGGCTGGAGGTTAGAAGGACTGTTGATTATTCTGGAGGGCAGATCTCAGATGGTGGTATTGAATGATATTTAGTCTTTATGTCTGTTGGTATTTTGGCATCCCCTGAGGGTCTATCTTATCTCTCATGAAGTTCAGCTTCTAACATAGAACTGCTGGGAGAGGCCATTTGGAGTCTTTGAGTGCATTTGGAGTCTTTCAGCATGGTGATCACATTCAGCTCTTTCTTTTATTCCTGCCTGATTCCAGAGAAACTGTGTTAATCTTAATCTTAAAAACTAGATGTAGTATAGCAAACACAGGCTTAATCCTTATGATAGAAGTGCTGGTTGTGGGAGGAAGGGGTATTCTGAGGAGAGGTTCCCTGAAGTTCAGGAGTTTCTTAGACAACCTTTGCTGCTGGCTGCACAGGTAACAGCTGCATCCAGCTTTGCTGATGTGCCAACCGGTTCTATTGTTGTGTGCCTTCAAGTTGTTTACAATTTACGGTGACCCTAAGGCCTAAAGGTATCAGATACTGTCTGATCTTGAAAGCTAAACAGAGTCAGCCCTAGTTAGTATTTGAATTTCAAACCACCAACAAATACCAGGTGTGGTAGGCTATATTTCAAAGGAAGGAACTGACAAAACCACCTCTGGGTATTTCTTGCTGAAGTAAACCCTATGAAATTCATGGAGTTGCCATAAGTTGACAGGTGACTTGAAGGTACATACACAAGGCAAAGTTATCATGGGGTTTTCTTGGCAAGATCAGTTCAGAGGGGGTTTGCCATGGCCTTCCTCTGGGGCTGAGAGAGTGATTCACCCAAGGTCACCCCAGTGGCTTTCCATGGCTGGAAAAGGATTCAGACCCTGATCTTATTGAATCGTAGTCTAATACTCAAACCATTATGCCATGGTGGCTCTGTGATCTTCTCTAGAAGGGGCTAATCATAGAATCAGAGTTGGAAGAAACCACAAGGGCCATCTAGTACAACCCCCTGCCATGCAGGAATACCCAATCTAAACATACCACAGTTACACAAATGCCTTAGCTATTTCCATGTTAGACCATTGTAGCATATTCTGTGTGGGGATGCCCTCCCTTAAAGAAAATGCAGTTGCTACAGAACAGGACAGTTACACTGCTGATGGAAATGTGGTGTAGGTGGCATGTGACTATTTTTTTTTATTTAAACATCCTTTTTTGTAGTACTGCCACATGCTTTGGGGTTGCCCTTTTTTAAAAAAAATATTGTTATGCTTTAGTAGTTGTCAAGCACACCATTTAGCTGGAACATGAGGTGGAGTGCAAATGATTTTTCAAATGTATTTTTGACTCAGCAATGCCTTCTTTAACAAGAAGAAATGATGGTGATTTCAGTTTACAACAGTGACTCATTTGTAGGAATGTGCCTTGCTTGCATCTGTTATTACTCTTGAAGGCAGCCTTGCAACCAGTTGCTGAGGGAGTGATGGCTTACCACCTTCCCTTTCCTCTTGCCTTTATTCTTCCCTTGGTTGATACCCTGTTGCTTGCTTAATGTCTAACCACTCTTTGGAAAATGTGTTTGCGCCTCTAATTTGGATGTGTTTCCACCACAAATTGAAATACAGTGATCTCTTGCATGTGAGAAGGCAGAAGAAGGAAGGAAAAAAATGCAACTGTTAGTATGTTAGCAATACTAAAACTTGATTTGAAGGGATGCTCTAGATAGAGAAACTAAACTTACAACCTGAGATCTTTTTGCACTTGTCATAAAATATGTTCATCTGGAATGAGGCACCCAAAATTGCCATCTTAAGAAAACTGCATCTTGCAGTTAAGTCTTCTTCCATACACTTTTAAAGCAGCAGCCACACAGACCAACCACACACTGAGAATTCTATAAAACTTGAAAGCTAGTTCACTACTTTGGGACTAAGGTTGATCCTTTAAAGGGGATCCCACCCCAAGAAACACTAGTGTAACTGAATGCATTTTTATCCTCTGTGGAAAAACTAAATTGGATGGGAATCATACGGTCCTCCAGATATTAGACTGTAGTTCCTAGCATTCCTTGACATTGGCTGTGCTGGCTAGGACTGCTGGACTTGCAGTCCAACAATATCTACAGGACCACATGTTTCCTACTCCTGATCTGTGATGCCCAGGCCCAACAGGTGATGAAGGGCCGTCCCTTCATCCCATCTGCCACTACTATGGCCTCAAAGGGAGAGAAGAGCTGCCAGTATCTTCTGGACTTAATCCCCTCCCTGACTGCCATCCCCTTTTCCTTGTGTGTTGTGTCCTTTTAGATTGTAAGAGTGAGGGCAGGGAACTGTCAAATTAAAAATGGTAGACCGCTTAAGTAAAGCACCATGTATACTGCTGGTGCTATATGAAAAAAGAAGTGATGATGATAATGATGATGTTGATCATCATCATAATCATTATCTAAATGGTGGAATGACCTGGAGAGACAAAAGTAATTAAAAAGTGTGGTTGCCTGCTCTTGGAACCCACATGACTTGAGTCTAGGGACAAAAGGGTGGCCTAAGTACCCTAAAGGCACCAGATCCCATCTAATCTTGGAAGCTAAGCAGGGTTAGCTCTGGTTAGTCCTTGGACAGGAGACTGCCAATGAATCCCAACTGCTGTAGGCTCTATTTCAGAGGAACAAACTGGCAAAACCACCTCTGAGTTTTCCTTGCCTAAGAAAACCCTATGAAATTCATGGGGTCACCATAAGTCAACAGCACACACACACACACACACACACACACGGATGAAAGGGTTAGGCCAAAACATGACAGGTGTGTTTTGTGCACAGTTTTGAAGGAAAAGAGACATAATTTAGATGTCTGCGGATGGAGCTGCAGGTGAAGCCAAGAGAGAATGAGCAGAGTTCATTTGACCTCAAAGGTCATATGCTATGAAAGGAGAGAGACATTTTCCTGGCCAGCTGAGTGTTGCTCTCATGAACTGTTCGCATTTACATGGTGCCTACTTCTCTCTGGTACCTTTGCATTGGGGAGTGAGAGTATAGAGTTAAAAACAGATATTGCTTAGAAAGCCTGAAGAATGCTGTATTTGCAATTAAGATGTTTGCTCAAAAGTAATTGCTTACTCCCTTCTGAAACTGTCAAATAACCAGTGTGCTTTCTCCATGTCAGTCAACTGGTGTTGGCTTTGTTTAGCATTATAAAAGCACTGAGGGGTGTGTGTGGGTGTGTATGTGGGCACACACCTAATTGTTAAGTAATGCTGCCATTCCTGAATGACGTGGAGAAAGCACTCAGATAGCATGCACACACATTCTTTTCCTGCAGTGTAGTCTTGCCAAATGTGTTTTAAAAATAGCTATGCAAGGAGAGGATGGGATTTTCCCCTGTGGCTGTTCTTTAACCCAGACTTTCACTATTGTGAGCACTTTGATACACAAAGGCAGCTTCTGTCTTAGGGTGGCTCTCTGACTCTTGAGCTTTGCTGTTTAGATGCAAGGCACATTGCTTGCAATGCACTAAAAAACAGGAGGCAGCTTCTAAATATAGGGCTAACTCAGAGCGTGCCAGCTCTCAATTCTGTTCTTTCTGGCTTTTGGAGTCCTTGATCATGAGCTCTAGCACACTCATTTCTCACCCTCAGTCTATGGTCCATTCTTTTCTGCTGCTCCCTATGCCTGGAACTTCTTCCAAGAATGCTTCACGTGACACCACTCTTTCTTTTAAATCCCTTGGCTTAACTCCAAGGGATTTAACTTTCAATTGGAATGAATCCTAAACATGTGTAGTGGTATTTATTTTGATATATATATATATATATATACACACACACACACACACACAGTATATTGCTATCCTTTTAGAATAATGTGTATTAAAGGCAACTTACAAATGTGTGAAACCCATTTAAACATAGAGTGGTGCAAGCCAGACAGTAGTACATTTAAGCATTCTGAATTCAGAGTAACATTCCATTCATTCACTTTAACAATTGCCACTCTGTCTCCCTTCCTCCGTTTGTTGTGCTGTCAGAATGTAGATTGTAAGCTCCTTGGAGCAGAGACTCATCTTTTTTGCTTATCTTATTTTGTAAGGTGCCATGTACTTTGATCTTTGTCTTGGTTAATGGCTGTTAATGAGACCTTCATGAATCTGTCTCCACCTTGTTTTACCCTCACTGGCCCTGGCTTCATCCTGTGGAAGAACACTTTATAAGTTAATGATGTGTTGTGGGAAGAAGGGCTTCCTTTTTGTTACCTTGAATTGGCTGATTGTCCGTTTCTTTAGATTCATATGTTTCTGTGTGGAAGAGGCAGGGGGGTGGACAGACACATACACACAAAGAATTGATGTGAGATTAGGAGTGTGAACACACACTCTCACACAAAGAACTACCCGATCTCTATTTCTTATTTGTTATCTTAGATCCATGTATTTTTATGTATAAGAGGCAGGGGAGGTACCCAGAAGCATGGACAGACACCCTCACCTGATAAATTCCTGATAAATTTTGGAAAGCCTACAGTTCCTTCAGTTAGTTAGATTGATAATGAACTTGTACACTGTGAGGGCTCATTTTTGTTTATTGATACAATATAGGCACTTAGATAATTTTCTCTCTCTCTTGCCTTTGTTTCCAGTACCTGCCCACCTATTTTTTCTCCTGTTTTCTACCTTCTTCAGACCATAATAAATTTTTGTAGACACGGATAGCTTTGTTACTTGTCCCATCAATATTTTTATTTATCTATTTTGTTAAACTTGTAACTACTAGTTTAGAGACTGAATGTCACCAGGGGGCAGGGGAGGTGTGTCAAGCAGTATAGCTTCAACACAATCTATTATTGTATAAATAGTTGTGTTGCACAACATTCAGAGTTCTGCTGAAAGTCTGTCCCTGACTCTGTGCTGGAAACACGGAGCTGATTTTATCTGCACTGTAGAACTGATGGTGGTTTGCTGCTGATTTGTCTGCACTTTGCAGGAAAGAGCACTGGCAGCTTCTGGGCAACCTGAAGACTACTGTGGAGGGCTTGGTGTCAATCAACAATCCCAACGTCTGGTCTAAGTATGGCGGCTTGGAGCGGCTCTGCAGGGACATGCATAGCATCCTGTATCATGGTCTTATGCCGGACAAGGTAGGTTTCCCCATTTGGGGCTGTCTGGAATTTATGCCCTTGGTCTTGTCTCAGCAGTTAGTTGTGGCTTGATAACTGTTCACCTGGAATGGTTGCAACATAACTTATGAGAAAGGGACACTTGAGATGATCTAGTCCAAGGATGGGCAACTTTGTTAGCACCCAGAGGCCAATTTTCTGTCCCTATGACTCTGCAGATGCTACAGAAACTGCCAGAAATGACCCCCAGATGATGGGTGGGGGGGAACAAAACTGAAAGTGGCCAGAAGTCAACTTTTGGTTTTGAAGTACATGTATTTATTGACATGAAACAGTGCAGGTGACCTCATGATTTATTTAGAAGGTGAATGATCAATCCTGCAGGTTTCTTAGTGAGGCAATTGAATTAAAAAAAAAATTGTCCAGAAGACTTGTGCTCCTGTGGCATTAGATGGAAGGTTGAGGGCCACAGAAACAGCCTTGGGGGCACAAATGACCCCTGGGGCTGCTCTTTGCCCTCACCAAAGTCCTCACCACTCTTCTCCAATGTACTATGTCTTGAAAGAAAGGAGGTACAAATATTAGTGGACAGATTACAACTGCTGAACAAGGGACATGAAACTAGTGAGGTAAGAGTGAGTCATGGACCAACTACTGTTACTGTTTTTAAAAGAGCAGCTATTCAGTGAAAGTTAAGAGACTGAGCTGTGATCCAGGGTCCCCCCCTCCCATATCTCAGGCACTTAGTAGCCTTAAGGAAATACAGTTGTCCCTCCACATCCGCAGGGGTTAGGGCTGCAAGACCCCCACGAATGTGAAAAAACCACGAATAAAAAATAGGTCACGCCACTGCCCTCCCACAACCCCCCGGCCATCCCAGAAGCAGCGATGGGGGCTTCTGAAGCCCTGCCGCTGCTTCTCTCCTCCCGTCCCACTCTCCCAGAAGCAGCGATGGGGGCTTCTGAAGCCCTGTCGCTGCTTCTCTCCTTCCCCCACCCACCCTCCCAAAAGCGGCGACGGGGCTTCTAAAGCCCTGTTGCCACTTTTGGGAGGGCGGGGGGGGGGGCTCCCAAAAACCATGAATAATCAAAACCGTGACTGTTAAAGCCACGAATGCGGAGGGGCAACTGTACCTTTCTCTCTCCACCCTAGGGTGCTTCCTGTCTGTCAAAAACTTGCAGCCCTTCCTATATAAGAGAGTCTTGCTTCCATAATTGCTCCTGTTTTTCTCCTCTCCACCCTTCTATCTTTCCTTGCCTATTGTTTAAGTTGGTTTTGTTGCTTTTAACCTTTCCATCTCTAACTCAAACTTACCTGCTTGCTCTGCTCTCTGTCTTCCTAACACTTCTCCTCCCAGTAGGGTATGTAGGATGGGGAGGAGGTTCTCCCCATCCCCTGTCCAGTGATAGAAACTCCTGGCTACAGTGGTCTGGAAGTGATCTTAAGAGAAAGAATGAAGCTGTTATTTCTACATTGTGGAGATCCACACACTAAACAGTTTCAGGCAGGTGTCTGGCTATCTTGTCCTCAAGAGATCTCCAGAGATTATGGCCCTTCTTAGCTTACCAGTTCAGTGCCATAGAATGCTAGCCAGGAGATTTTGCTAGTGTCCAGTCTAAAGGGCGGGGTTTGAAAACATGCAGCAACATTGTTGAAACTAAGCAGGTTTGTATCTAGTCAGTACCTGGATGGGTGACTACCTGAAAATCCCATTTATGCCCCTTTGGCTTCTGTGGTGAAAGCAAGTCAGGATATAAGCACACTAAATAAAATAGAACACAAACCTTACTTGATTTCATAGATTCATAGAGTTGGAAAAGACCACAAGGGGCATCTAGTCCAACCCCCTTCTACCTTGCAGGAAGACACAATCAAAGCACCCCCGATAGATATCTATCCAGCCTCTTGTTTAAAAACATCCAAAGAAGGAGATTCAGTTTGAATTGAGGGCATTCATGGGATCTGCTAGAAATCATAGAAGGTTGAGGAGGCATCTGAATATTCTTGAATTATCAAAAAAGGAGGGGAAATCAGATATGCGTGCACAGCTGGTAATCTGTAATGATGATTTTTCAGCTGAGCTTTCATTATGAGAGAGTACTTTTTTTGTTTGTTCTGAATCTTCAGCCAGTCAGTTTCTCTTGCTGTATACTCACAATGTTTTCCCTAAAACATAAAATATCTCTGAAATATCTCTAACTTTATGTTATATTAAGGAAGGGGTATTAAAGCTTTAAGATTAAGGTACACTCAGAAGTGGGAAACTCAATTTTCTTTTTTCTCTTTTGGGGGTAAGAGGGTTATGCTCATTTTGTCTCCGTGACTAATGTAACTTCTATTTTTTTTTGTCTGTGTTTATGTGTGTATAATTTCTTTCTTTCTTTTTCCCTTTTTCTGCTTCTCTCTCTTTTCCTTTTTCTTTCTTTCTTTTTTATTATGTGTTATGTCTTAAAGAATTTCAATAAAACTATTTTAACTCTTTTAAAGTGAATGTTTTCCCTTCACACTACTCATGATTTTGTATGGGCTCATTGTGCTTCATCTTCTCCACTTTGGTACTTATTAAAGTGGTGGAACTTTAACCCATGTTCTGTTGCCACTGCTTTTGAACAGCATGGATAACAACATCAATGGCAAGAATAAATCATTAACTTGCTTTGATCATCTTGTGGTTGGAATATTGTCCTTTTGAGATAAGAGTTGGTAATATCTGTTTCGTAGGGCTTTCCCCTGCCTCCGTAGATACAACCACAAGGTTTATTGTAAGAGCAGAGAAGGTAAAATCCATGTTACAAATGATCTTTGGCTTTTCACCATAGAATGAAATCAGTCACTCAGTCTCTTTCTCCCTCTCTGACACACATTTACACCCACACCCCTTGAGTTTTGTGGTCATGATCATTAACTTGAAATTGTGTATGGTTTCCCTCTTGATAAACTGTCATAAATCAGAAGGAGAAGAGATGGCGGTTAAATGCTTGAGATGAGATTTCAGTGCTCTATAAATCTCTTGTGTAGAAAACTGTCTTATATGAAGCCGGACTATTGGTCTGTGTAAGTCATCATTTTCTACACTCATTTGTAGCAGTTTTCTATGCTTCCAGACAGAAGTCTTTCTTGTGCTTGCTTGGTTCACTTTCTCAATTGTAGTTCAAGAAAGCCTTTGGCTGTGAATTAACCACCTATATCTGATAATCACACTTCAGCAAAGAGTACACCATTTTTTAGATCAGTTTTAGATCAATTTTTAGATCAATTCTGTCTTTATACCAACAACAATCGAGTAAGTGGAAAAACATTTGAATCCATTTTCTACTTTTATTATGAAATATGCCTCCAGTAAAATATATCTATATTGACATATATAATATATAATTGAGCTAAAATAACATTTCTTAAAGATTTCCTCTTACTAAAGATGCCAAGATCTTCACAGATAAACACACTAAGTTTTCTTAGTGAAGTGTGGTATAACAGGATCCAGTATGGTATAGTGCTTTGAACTTTGGACTATGTTTCTGGAGACGAGGGTTGGGTTTGAATCCACACTTGGCCATGGAAACCCACTGGGTGGCCTTCGGCAAGTCACACTCTCTCAGACTCAGAGGAAGGCCAGGGCAAACTCCCTTTGACCAAATCTCACCCTGGTTAGTACTTGGATGGGAGACCATCAATGAATACCCAGTGCTATAGGCTATATTTCAGAGGAAGGAACTGGCCAAACCACCTCTGAGGACTCCTTGCCTAAGAAAACCCTATGAAATTCATGGGGGTCACCATAAATTGACAGGTGATTGGCAGACACACATGTATTTCACCTCCAAACATAAAGTGAAGGGCCAAGCATAATTTTAAAAAATACCTTGATACATGTAGTTAAAACTGAGGGTCTTGGTCAAATGATTAAATGTAAACGTCACTTTTAAAAATTTCAAAGAGCTAGCCAAGTTAATCTGTTTCAGAGTAACCAACATATTTATTTTAGCATGGATTTGTGTCAATAGATTCCAATCCATGCAAGCTCATGCTAAAATAAATTGGTCTTTTCAGTCCATTGGTTGTCAGGCTAATCTTCCTGCTTCTGGAATATTACAAATTCTGTTAAAAAACAAATAAAACAAACTCTGCAGGCTGAGTCACTTTGAAGTAAAATATGCCCATTGTGTGTTAATTTATAAGATTTGCCTAGCTCACTTTGTGTGCAACATGTTCCAGATAAAAAGATGTGGTGGCATACCCTAGATTCTTGGCTATGTCTCTGTCTAACTTTCTACTGGTGAGAGGAAAGCTGCAACTGGAGTGCTGCTGCTGTTGTTGTTGTTGTTGCAGGTGCAGATTCAATATAACGGATTATTGCAGAAGTAGCACTTTGGGTCACCTGATAAGATTTGATCTGTAGCTCAGAATCAGCAGCTATAAAGAAGTTAATTTCCTTCCCCTTTCTAGGCTTGCCTCCTGATGATGGATCGTGTGTACTTCTCCACTCCTTTCCCCAAATGCACAGAAGGTTGCATGCACTGCCTTCTCAGTCTGCACTCTCAGCGCTAACTGTGTAGATGCTGCCAAGAGAATCTTAGCTGTGGTTTTTTTTCCTGGGCAGGTCTGTTGCCGGCAGAGGGATTACTGGCAGTTTGTGAAGGACATCCCATCGCTGAGCCCACATACGGCCCACCATGTGGAGAAGGTGAGGTAATTTGTAGGGTGGTGGGAGAGAAAAGTTTGTGTTTTGTGAAAGGAATGAATGGGTGGGAGGGAAGAGTTGAGATGAAAAAAAAGAAGGCTTATTGTTATCAGCAAGGTGAGTGGAGGTTGCTTGCTTCTGTGTTGTTTGCCTTTCAGGCCCTAGAAGGTTCAAATTGCACAGGGATAGTCAAAAGGGGACTGGGATGTAGCTCGCATAAAAGAAGGTGCTGAAGGGGAATGGGAGAGACAGACAGTGAAGACAAAGCTGGGGTTGCAGGCCCCTTGGGAGAAGCAAGTGGCCTCACCCTTGGAAGTTGGAGAAAATGGAAAACAAAATGTAGAAGGCCAGCTCTGTCAACTGGTATTCTCCTAATGTCTGGGAATCAAGACATTTGAAAAACGCTAAGGGAGAGAGCTAGTGAAACTGGATGTTGGTTCCAGCTCCTGTTAATCTTTTAGGAGGGCTTATCAGGCTGGGCAAAGGTGAAAGAAAGAGTTAAGCATGAATGATTGTTTGCAGTGGCCAAGCTCTTGCATTGCTCAGATCATTGATCTGGAAACTGTTTTAGCAGTGGTGGTCCTTGTGGTGGTGGTGGTGGGAGTGGGAGCATTACCTGTTCTATTGTTGATGTTTTCTGGCTGGTTTTCTTATGTTTCCATCCTAAAGTTGTGGCCCAGTGCCAGAATCCAGTTGACACTCCTCACAACCTGTTACATTCCTGAAATAAAATCAAAGAGGAGAGAGATCTATCAAAATGGGGAGATGGGGGTGATTGGGGTAGGTTTTTATGTTGGAATGCATGCATCCTCCCCTAGGGCTGACCAGCTAAAAGTGTTCTCTGGCAACGTGCTGCAGAAATCCCCATTTCAAGGTTTAGCAGTCTAAGAAGATATGGTCAGGGAAGGGCAGATGGAGTTGTCTCCTTCCCTAGAGAAATACAGCACAGGTCTCCTCATTCCAGGCCATTATTTTCCCTCTTTGCCCACAGTTTAGACCACACTGTCTCTGATGGTGCCTCAAACAGCCACTATGCTATTGCTTTCTGGGAGCTTTGCAGACTGGGATTGACTGAGAAGGGCGTTTAACCGATGATGATCTGATACACTGCTGTCTCATTACCTCCTGGCCTTGGTCTGCTTTTTCTTGAAAGTGCCATCTGTTTTCCAGTTCATCAATCTGCATGAGAACAGGCAGCGTAACACCAACAGTGTGAGCGACAGTGCTGTTGCAGAGCTGTGGCTCCAACACAGCCTGCAGTTCCATTGCCTATCGGCTCAGCTGAAGCCTCTGCTTGAGAACAAACAGTACATCAGGAAATTCTATGCAGGTAAGATGAAAGTGGCATATGCTCTCTTGTTCCCCTTCCTGATCAGAATGAGTGATATGATCCCCCGCACCTTGCTGGGGAGACTGCTTTGAGCTGTGTCCCTGTGGTTAGCAAGTGGCAGCCTACCGTAAAATGCCACTTCTCCTTTTCTTCTCCCTCCTGCTTGTGCTTCGTAAACCTGCTCATAGCCAGCTGGGATTAAAGCCTAACCTGGCCAGGTAGCCAATGTCTCTTGAACCTGTTTTTGAAGACAGTAAAAGGGCAGCATTTGGGGTTGGCTAGTTCAAAGCTTCTTAAACTGTGGGCCGTGACCCCATATGGGGCTGCGTAACAGAATGTGGGGGTCACGAAAAATTTGGCAACAGTAAAAGGTTTCTGATATACCTATTTTATACATCTGTATACCCACCATTGCGTAACAAATTCTTGGGCGAAAAGGGGTCACAAGTGGAAAAAAGTTTAAGAAGCCCTGGGCTAGTTGAGCGGCCTTCTGCAGTCTTAATTTGGCCTCCCACTCTGCCAGTCCACTTGAAGAAAAAGCAATTTCTTTATCTGGGACTTCAAGCCTCACTTGGCTGTGAGAGGCAAAGGGCAAGAGGTACTTTGGAGACAGGGTGCATGAGCCTGCAGTGAGGGACTGATTTAATTTCCTAGTGGGATACATAGCTGACTATCACAGTTTTAAAAAATGTGTGTTGTTTACAAGTGCAGGCTACAGAACTACTGAAACAGTGACACTTAAGCTATCCTGATAGGCCTTACTCTTCAGTTTCTTCTTTCACATCATGCTTCACATCATCTCTTGCTGTGCCATTGTGACTCATATTTTTATCCAACTGCTCTAGGAATTGCAATACTGAAGATCTAGGATATACATTTCTAAAACAAATAGAAATAAATTCAGCTAAAAAATGTGGCAGAGATTTACATAGACCATGGCCGTTTAGTACAGGAAAAAACATCTGCTTAAAATGTTTAAAAGCTGTTTTTCTGCAAAACAAACAAAAACAAAGCAGTTTAAACAAATAAAAATACTGAAACAGTAGTGCATGTTTTATTGATACTCGTTTCAAAAAACAGAATTAGGTTTGTTCCCTGCTTGGATGTAGGACCTATGTTTGATAAAGTATAACCAAGTGAACATTTTTATTCAGTTGCTAAAAAGAATGATAGGATGTTATAACCTCTCTTTGCATAATTATGAATGCAAAATTCCTTTCTGATTAGCTGAGAAGATCTGGATCTGGTTCTAGTAGGAAAAAACTGTGTAGTGTGCAAACATGATGTGAACAAGAGACACAGTTTCATCACAAATTATTATTTAAAGGCTGTTTATATTATTCCATTCAAAAAGACTCCCCAAATAGCTTTCCTAAGATCAATAAAAACAAGACAGACCCTGCTTGAAAACTTGTAGTCTAAAAGACACAGTACAAAAGAAAAAGGGGTTGAGGTGGGAAGAAGAAAGATAAGACTTTAATTTATATTTAAATTATTTATATTATATTTATATTTATATTTAATTTATATCCTGCCTTTCTCCCAAAAAGAGACTCAATTTGGTTTACCGTTTAGGTTAAAACAAAATAGCTAAATCAGCAAATGGTAAAAATATTTTAAAAAGCATTTAAGAACTAATCCAGTTAAAACATTACTTTTAAGACTTCTGTTTATGTGCTTATACTCTGCTGTTATGATGACTTCTATGCCACAGTGCTAAATGCCTTGCTGTAAATAACTGCCAAGTGAATCACAGAGCCTTATGGCACTACACTGTTATAACACTATTATTCCACTTTAACTGCTATGGCTACAGAATTCTGTGGAATTCTGGGGTTTGTAGTTCAGGGAGGCCTAAGAGCTCTCTGGCTGAGTATGCTAAATGCTCCTCTCTAAATTGCAAATCCCAGGATTCCACAGAAGGCAGCCATAGCAGTTAAAGTGGAATAATAGTGCTATAACTGTGTCATGTGATAAGGCTCTCAGGAGCACATGGCATCACCAGGGATGCCTCTCTGCATGACCTTGAGGAACTAGTAGGTCCATAAGGGAGAAAGCAATCTATCAGGCAAGCAGAGGTGTAGTTACCAACTGTGTCCCTTTCCTTTGGGCTGTTTCCTTAACTCTTTATTGGTTTATTTTTCTCCAGCCCCAGAATGCTTATGACCATAGCCTATTGATTCCCAGAGTACAAAGCCTTAAGTGTTTAAAGCTTGTAGTGTAATGGGTGGGTGGTGGGTTCCCTGTTTCAACTGACGTGGCCTGAAGGTTATCAGAGAGGCTTTTGTTACCATAATGCAGCTGCAGAGGCTGTTTTGCCACTGTTCTATTGAGATGAGGGGTGGACATGTTTATCATCCAGCTTTTAAATAACATACCAGAAGCTATTTCCTTCAAAAGTAGCTATGCTGATGTAACATTTTTGCTATTCAGATTTTTGCATTTCTGTACATTTCTATGCATCCTTGTATAATTTGAAAGTGCCACAAACATGCTGATTTAGAGACTTGCTTCTACTGTGACACGAATGACTTTGTAAAACTGAAAAAGGCTAAATAGGTAAGCAGTGGAGGAGCAGCCAGCACTGTTACTCAGGCTAGAGCAGAGCAAAAGGTTTGGTCCACATGCCTTCAAGATGGCCACCTCCTTTACATACTGCATTTAACTGAGAATGGCCTCTGTGCTTTTCCTGTGTCATGTCTGCATTGGAGACACATAAAGAGGGCCTTTTGGAGACAGCCTCAAAGGCATAGAAATCTATTGGAACTTCAGTGTTTTCTCAATGTCTTCCAAGATTGGAACGTGTCCAGAAGAGGGCAATCAACATGGTAAAAGGTATGGAAGCCATGCCTTATGAGGAGTGGCTTAGGGACCTGGAGAAGAAAAGGTTTAGCCTGGAGAAGAAAAGGTTAAGAGGTGACATGATAGCCATGTTTAAATATTTGAAGGGATGTCATACTGAGGATGGAGCAAGATTGTTTTCTACTGCTCCAGAGACTAGGACATGGAGTAGTGGACTCAAACTATAGGAAAACAGATTCCACCTAAATATTAGGAAGAACTTCCTGACAGTAAGAGCTGTTCCACAGTGGAATGCACTGCCTTGGAGTGTGGCGGAGTCTCCTTCTTTGGAGGCTTTTAAACAGAGGCTGGGTGGCCATCTGTCGGGAGTGCTTTAATTGTGTATTCCTGCAGGGCAGCGGGTAGGACTAGATGGCCCTTGTGGTCTCTTCCAACTCTATGATTCTATGACTGATTTGGCTTTTTATCACAGGCGTTAGCAGTGGGTTCCTACTGCTATATATTTTTTTAAAAATCTTGATCAGTATTTCATAATTTTACATCTGTAAATTCTTAGGTTTTACTGGGCACTGTTTATTTTTAGCATTTCTGTGTTGCATATCTGGGCAGAAGAAGTATGCCTGTCTTGTATTAAGTGCCCATCCTCTATCTAGAAGCCTCTTGGTTACTTCTCACCCACATCCCATCCCAGTTCCCTGTTACAAAACCTACAGGAGTTGGAAATGCAAACATTACGCATGATGTGAACCAACCAACAAAAGAGCAATAGGTTGTCTGAATCTCAGTTCCCTCATTTTCTTCCCTCTTCCATTTGTAGACTCAGCTTTTCTGCTCAGTGATGCCCATGTCACAGTCATGCTGCAGTGCTTGGAGGCTGTGGAACAGAACAACCCTCGGCTATTAGCTCAAATAGATGCATCCATGGTGAGCAGGGAGCCTTCTAATTTCTCCTTGTTTTTGTATCCCCCCCCCCCTCGCCAATGTCCTTCCCTTCCCTTCACCATTACTTTGCTTCACACAGTGTCTCATTTAGGAACAAACAGAGGCCTTTTTGAGTAAGTGGCTTGTCTACTTGACCTCAGAGCTTAGATGCCAAAAGCAGTTACAACAGCACTGCTGATCGGCAGTCCAGGGGGAATCGTTCAGCTAGCTGTAACAGTAGCTGAAGATAGGCTGCAGCATTTGTCATTTATGTAGCAACCTAGGGGACTTCCTCCAGTTGTCTCAAGCTGTTTCAGATTCTGTCCTGTATAAGTAGCTTGTCAGTCCCACTTTCAGAAAGAAGAGGGCAACTTTTCTTCACCAAATGTGCTGTAGACAGGATAGGAGGCTGTAGAAAGGATAAGAGACAGTTATTAAGCTAAATTAGAAAAATAGCATTTCACCAAGGAAAGAGCCTGCTTGGGGAAGGTGTGCATGACTTTTCAGAATATTTAAAAAGAACTTCAGCCAGGTGTCTGCTGGGGCTGCTTTATGGACCTTGAGGTGGCAGTTGGATTTAATTAGCTGTTTTTGCACTATCAGAACCTAAATAAAAGAGGAATAATGGCTCATAGAATTCTGTGAAAGACAGCCCGCTAGCCATTTCCCATCTTTCCTTCTGATGCAGAATTGAAGGAGGTTGTTGAACACTTTCTCGGGTACATTCAGTTCGCATGGGACAACTGTATTGATGAGGAGTGACAGTACCCCTCAGCCATGCACCAGAATCCCCTGCAGCACACACACTATGGATAGTCTGGAGTTCCTGCTCAAATGAGTCAGCATGGGAAACCTTCACAGAATGTAGACAGTTCCCTGGGTGCTTTCTGTCTCTGATTCTGTAACTCTGTTTCCATCTGTGTTCTTGGCTCATTAAATCCTCCTTTCTTTCAGTTTGCCAGAAAAAGTGAGGTTTCCATGCCTGCGACAAAGAGCCAAAGTCTCACAGCGCTTCCTGGTTCCATATGTACCCCTCCTGCTGAATGCACAGCCCAGCGCTATATTGGCTCCTTCTCAGGTGTTCACACAGCTGCTGCCAGTATCCAAGGTAAGGAAGACAGGGCACATTCCTCTGTGCTTGGGGCAAAGTTTCCCAAAGAGAACCTGCCTTCTGCTATTGACTTGCAACCTTGCAGAGCCCATGTCTCAAGTTATGGCTGTTGGGTGTCTTCTTGAGTAACACTTAAGTGGCAGTGTTCCTATGAATACCAGTTGAGGGGGCGAGGGGTAGGTGTGTGTGGAGGTGACAAAGGAAGATCATTGTTGCTTTCATCTCCTCCTCCTGAACCTTAAAGAGACATCTGGTTGCCCACTGTTGGAAACAGGATGCTGGGATAGATCAATTCCCATTCTGATCCTGTAGCACTCTTTATTTTTGGGCAATATTTTGTTGTGGATATCCCTCCTCCTCTGAGCAGTAGGAGGACTCACAGATATTGGAGGACTCACAGCAACAAAACTCTTTTTATGTTAACAATGCTTAGTAACACATAGCCATTCATTGCTTAGTCCTGTAGATGCTTTTTCAGGGATGCACTGAGGATCCTTTGGGACTGGATGACATGTTCCCAGGCTTTTAAGCATTGAAACAAATTAGGGTTTACATCCCTGCATTTGTGGAAGCTCATGCATTAGGAATTTTATGTTCTCTTCATGCCACTCCCACCATTGTTGAAGTCCTTAAAGCCTTGCTCACAGAAGGCTCTCCAAAGATAAACCTTCTTCCTCCTTCCGTTCATCACTGTTTTTGTCAGTGTAATAATGGCAGGTGCCCCAGTCTGGGATAATAAATATTCACTTGATACATTGCATGTGGCTGTTATAAGAGAGTGTGGTTGCTGTGGGATGGGCATTTGCAGCCACTGTAGGCAGCAGAGAACAGGATGAATGAAGAGCCATCACATCAGGGTTCAGATGACCTATTCTCCACATTGACAGAACTGCAGACATTCCACATTCACAGCTTGTAAACATGGAAATAAATTTAAAAACTGAGAAATGTCCATGCCCCACTTGTAAATAGAAAGGCATATTTTTACCCCTTACTGCCACAAAGGTAGTCTTTAAAAGAGTCTGTATATAATTGTTTGTGGTCTCAGATGCTAGAATAGTAGTCTAGTAGAGCCATGTGGGCATCTGAGGTCTGAATTCTGGCACAAAATGAAAATCTAAGGAAATTCCAGCTATAAATGACTGGCTAATGAAATTAGTCAATATGAACGAGCTGGGCAACTTAACAAACAAGATTTGGACAAATTCTTCAAACCAATTAGGAAAAGATTGGTCACCAGTAATTAATTACTGGAAAGAAACCTGGGACATCCAAGAATATCTTTTAAGATCCAGCTTTAGATAATATATGGATTAAATAGTCAGATAAGAGTGGAGATAGCTTCAGTTAAAGTTTTGATGATAAAGTGAATTGTAAATAGTGGAGCAAACTTGTGAGCCATCTTGGTTCCGTCTGAAGACCATGTGATTTAAAGTTTAAGAATTCATGTTTTGTTTTATGGATAAGCATAATTAAGTCAATTTAAAAAGATACAGTAACTAAAAAAAATGGTTTGATTGTGATTTAGAAAATGTAAAAAAAGGGAAAAGAAAAAAGAATGTAATCGTATTTTTCTTTTTATGTAATAAAAATATTTAAAAGGGCAAAAAAGAATTGGATCTAACAGCATGCTAAGTTGCAAGCCTATTCTTTAAGTGGTGAGGTGTAACCCCATTCTGCTCTGCTCATAGTCTGATGTTTGTAATACACTGTTGATTCATCCGAGCACTTGCGTGTGAGTTTACAGTTGTTGAATTTTGCTCTTGTAGGCCATGTTGAATCTGAAGATTCTTAAGTTTCTTCTTTTCACTGCTTTTTTCCAGACAGGAGACTATCAAGCACTTTGGTTTGCAGTAACTTCAGCCAGCCTCAGGAAAATGCCCTGTGTGCCTCATCCCACTGGCAGCCGGAGGGCAGGTCCCCCCAACGCCTGATTGCTCCTCTTCCACAGCTCACCGTCTCTTGCCCAAAAGACTCCTCCCCAGCTGGTGAGATGAGTGCCAGCACCTCATCTAACCCAAATGATGACCCCTGGGCAAGCAGCCAGGATGACACAGACGGGCCAGAGTATCTGGCCATTGGGAATCTGGGCCGGCAGACTCGGTCCTGTGACAGCCCAAGCGAATCCAACACGGCCAGCACCAACAGCGCTGGGAGCAGCACCTCCAATCTGTTCTCCTCCAGCAGCTCTCAGAAGCGGGAGTCTCTCTCCTCCTTGAGGGGGCAAGGAGCAAGTGGTGGCAGCAGCAGCAGCAGCAGCAGCACCCCCCGGGGGACGACCCTCTTGCGCAGGTCCAGCTTCTCAGAGGGACAGACGCTGACTCCACAAGGCACGCTCAGGAGGAGCCACATGCGCTCCCACTCGGACACCAATGTGGCCTCTGGGAAAGCACACGGTAAGAGAGGCAAAGAGATTGGTGGCCTTCGTTATTACTGTTACTCTTGTTAGGTTGTTATTATTACTTTCTTATAACCCATTGGCCTTTGTTATTACTGCTCCTACTTGGTAAGTGCTACAGGTTGAGTCTCCCTTATCCGAAATGCTTGGAACCAGAGGTATTTTGAATTTTGTAATATTTCAGATTTTGGAATGCAGTTGTCCCTTCATATTCACTGGAGTTTGGTTCCAGGACCCCCTGTGGATACCAAAATCCATGAATACTCAAGTCCCATGATATGCAATGGCATAGCAAAATGGTGTCCCTTATATAAGATGGCAAAATCAAGCTTTGCTTTTTGGATTATTATTTTTTAAATAATAATTTCAAGCTGTGAATACTTAAATCCATGGATACCAAATCTGTGGATACGGAGGGACAACTGTAATTGCATATACATAATGAGATATCTGAGAGATGGGACCCAAGTCTGAATAAGGAATTTATTTATGTTTCATATGCACCTTGTAGCCTGAAGGCAGTTTTATACACAATATTTTTTTAACAGTTTTGTGCATGAAACAAAGTTTGTGTACATTGAACCATCAGAAAGCAAAGGTATCACTATCTCAGCCCCACATGTGGACAATTTTGGATTTTGGAATATTTTGGATTTCAGAATTCCAATTAAGGGAGACTCAACCTGTACTACTGAAAGTTGTATATCTAGAACATAATTCTGCCCGCCCCTCACAGAGTTCCTCATATTTTAAATTTGCCCACAGCTGGAAGTACACTCATTGAGTGAGTTCTACTGTTGAGGAGCTTTGTAAAGATTCCCAGCACAAACTTATTATTTGCTGTCAAGTCAGCTGAGACTTATGGTGACCCTAAGAATGGGAGACCTCAGGAGACCCAATCAGCCAGAGTCTTGCAGTCTGCAGAGTTGTAGCTTCCTTTATTGAACTGATCCTTCTCCTTTTCTTTCTTGCCTTCCACTTTACCAACCATTGTCATCTTTTCCAGTGAGCCATATTGCCTCGATGATCTGTCCAAAGTATGTTAGCCTCAGTTTAGTTGTTTTAATTCTAGGGAGAGTTCAGTCTTGATTTGCTCTTAGACCTGTTTTATTTCTCTTTGTGTCAGTACATGGTGTCTGTAGGATGATATATATCCACACTTCAACCTTAGACCCTTTAAAGCAGTTTAGACAACACTAGAGAGGCCCCTTCTTGAGTCCTGTTCTGTAAAGTGGTTTCACAAGGGGCTCATCTACATGAGAGGGGAAAAAACGGAGTACCTCATAGCATTGGCATATTGCAGCAGTAGCAGCGACATGTCTTGATCATTTTTCTGGCCTCTGGAGCCCCCACAAGGCTCACATTCCAGATGGCGGCTGTGGGTTATTTACTTGCGTTAATTCTTCGCTGCCACTATTTGATTTGTTTTTTTGTTTTTTTAATGTCATCCAAGGTGCACTGGAGCGATAGAGCAATTTTTCGATTTTATAAGAGAGTAAAACAAAAAATAACCATCCTATTTTATCGCCTTAGCGAGTGATCACTAAGGCGAATAAATCTAACATGGTGGCAGTGGGCACTTGCCCTGCTAGCAAGCCCTGCGCCTGCTCTCACTTGGCCAATCAACTTTGTGCTTCCCTTTGAATTTCCTGTTGTGCACACCCTCAAAGGTTTTTAAAAAGCATGGGGAAAGCCGCAAAGGTTTTTACTACATTATTTTTGCTGTTTTGGACCCCCCTCCTTCCAAATAGTATGGATTGATGTTGGATCCCATTTAAACAGGTGGGATTCCCAGCGAATTCCATGAGGAGTATTTTCACCATCTAGATAATCCCAGGGATTAATTTTGACAAATTGGCCAAGCTTCTAATGCAGGAGCATTGAACTATTCTTCTCTTTGTTGCCACCTCTGAGGATGCCTGTCAAGAGTTGTATGTTGACAGCGGGCAGGGTGTATATTGGCAAGGGTTGGGGTCAGGGCCTAAAGTGGGCAAAACCAGCCCTTTGCCTTGCTTTGTTTCTCTTCCTGCCCCCACCTTTTCTTTCTCCCCTGCTCCTCCCTGCTTTGTGGGTGGCCAGAGAAGAGACAGCTGCCGCTCTCCAGGGATCTGAACTGATTCCTTGCAAATGGCTTTCAGAATTAAGACTTAAGGTCTGGAAGTTCAATCAGTCCATTTTTCTTATGATGGCCAGCAATCAGCACTGAGAGCTGGAGATTATCCACCCCCACTCTAAAGCACAATTACTGAAATTACTATAAGGGGAGACTGGCCTGCTGCCCTAGAGGCCATCAGTTGTGTCACACAATTGCCACCTACAGTGACATCTACAGGTGTGATTTTGCTGGGTTGTGAGAAAACGGGTGGGACTGGAAGCATCAGCAGCCTGTACAAGCAGTACAGGAAAAGGTAGTGGGGATTGGTTGGGGAGGTGGCAGAGATCTGGATGAAGTGCTCGGCAAGTCCGATTTAGCTTTGCAGACTTTTAAAGGAAATTGTTCTCAAAGTCTGGTCATTTCCACTCAGAAGTGAAGTGGGAACATTCACGGCTGGGGCAGTAGCTGGGCTTTTCAGGGGTCTTCTAGGGATGAGCAAAGATGCTGTCCTCATTGGGGGGCAAGCAGGATTACTCCTTGGTAAGTAACCCACCTCTCTTTTCTTTCTCTTAACATTCCCTTCTTTTCTGCTTTGCTGCGTGTCCTTAGGAGGGCACAGAGACATCAGCATTATATTAGAAGATCCTGTTGCAGGTTTGGGTGCAGCATGTTGAGGCCGATCCACACCCTCCCCCCCCCCAAGCATCACTGTCTACTGTACAGGCTTAAAAACTTTTCTTAAAACTCTGTTGTCAACTTTCAAAAGCCTCCAACAAAAAGCCTTTATTGTGGCCAGGCTTTCTCCCTCGAGCTCAGAGGAGCTCTCCTTTCTAGACTGAGAAGCAAAAGTTAGGAATTTCTTAGTTGGTGGATTTAGACCTATATGCAAAGTACTGGCCATTCTTACCTGGGGTGACCAGTGCTACACAGAAGCGTCTTCTGTGTTGGGAAAAAAATAACGTGTCAAACAGCCTTGATTTGGGCTTTTGCTTCTATGTTTTTGGAGTTGACACCAGTGTTTGTCTTGTTGTCTTCTCTTCTCTTCTCTGCCATTGCATGTTCTAGATGTACGTTCTCTCAAATGTCAGCTTCCTTTCATCTCATCCTTCATTTTCCCCTTTCTTCATGCCACTAATAGGTGGGGAAAAGTACAAAACCAGCCACTGTCCAGTTGCATCTTTGTGGTTCTTGGGGGTTGGTTGTGGTGAAGGTTAAACCAATGTTTAGGTCGAATTCCATGAAACTTCCCTGTAGTAAATGTATCTCAGAGACTACCTTGTTCCCATTACCTTGCGAACGTAGGATCAGGGCAAACCTTGTGTGCTGACGGGAAGCTGCAAAACGACCGCTGTGGGCCAGATCCATCCAATCCAGAGCTCTGAAAAAGAGATGGTGAAGGCGTTTCAGCAGGAGGTCAATACCAGAGCGCATGTGTATGTTGGATTTCTAATAGTGCCATTTTATAAAGGCCCACCTTCAACTCTCTAGTTCTTCTCTGAATTCACACAACTGGGTATTTGTGCCTGCAATGTTCAGAACCTTCTGGAATAATTACAGAAGGCTTTTGGGCGGTAGTCCTGCCCATCCTCTCCTCTGATCTATATAATGTCCCTTCCTGCCCAAATGCCTCAGTTCCCTAAATGCCACAGCAGCAGCAACAGATCCAAGGTAGGCAGGACAAGAGGGGAGGAGGGCAGGTTTGTGTGAATTCACAGAAGACCACTTGTCCAGAACTCATTTGTCTGTGGTGATGGTGTTTGGGTGGGAAGGGACGTTATATAGATCACAGGAGAGGGTAGGCAGAGCTACCGCCCAAAAGCCTTCTGTAACTATTCCAGAAGGTTCCGAACAGTGCTTTGCGCAGGCGCAAATACCCAGTTGTGTGAATTCATAGAAGACCACTCGAAGAACCACAGTTACAGGTAAGCAACCTGTTCTTACAGTAAGGCTAAAATTTCCATTTGTGCATTGGCATCATAATTGCTCCTCAAAGCCAGGCAAAGTAGAAAGTTCACATGATTCTGCAGCACATGTGCATGAGACCTAGCTAGGCTTTTTTGATACTCTGTATGGTCTCTGGGAATATCTGTTTTTTAACTGCAATTGCAAGACAGTGAAAAAACAGCATTTTTCACACATCAGGATCACTGGTAGATAGGTTGGTCATCTCCAGTAAATTTAACTGGCAGTGTTGGCAGTAGTGCTTCAGTCAGTGGCAGGAAGCTTGGAGCCACTATTCTGATTTCCTTCCCATAATGTCCCTAATATAATGGTTTCCTGGGGAATTAAATTCTACCTCTGCTGTGAGAGGAAATTTTGTAATTGTGGCTTGAAGCCCCACAGTGTGGAGGGGCCAGGGTAGGTGTCAACAGTGAAATGGGCATGTTCAGAGGGCTACGTCTCAACTTTTACAGAGGCAGGGCATGTACTGTGCCAGCCAGAAGCTACTGACCATCAGTCAGTTCTACATGTTCCTTGCACTCTGCAGAAGGATGCTGCTATTTTTCAGAAACAGAGGTTGGGGCTCAATAGCTTGGTTGGGGATGCTTGGTGAGTTTAAATGGAAAGCTGAACCTGGTTTTCTGAGACTCATGTGCAACATCCATTGGCACAACTTGTGCTGCTATATCTAGACCAGTGAGTTGGGACATTCCGCTTTTGAGCTTTCTGCACGATTTCTGTTCATCTCCTTGGAACTGGGCTCCATGGCTTGTATGTCTACCACTGTTCCTGCTAGACCCCCATTAGCCTAAATATTCCCATTCCCTCCTTCTTGTTGATTTTATTTCTCCCCCGCCCTCCATGATGCATCATTTTGTCCCCATCATTCAGTTCTCTTGGTTTTCCCTCGAGACAAGTTCTCATTATGGCACTTGATGGCTTTTTTTTTTTTTTTTGTGCATTATGCCTAGAGTCCAGTGGAGATGTTTCCCACTTCAAAGGCAGCATGTCCTGCTCAGTGCAGAGAGGTGAAGTGAGCACTCCTGGCTCTGTCTACATGGAATATGGTGAGTATGGTAACACTGCTTTTCTCCTACTTCCCAGCTGTCCTTTGGAGTGGCACTCAACATGGTATATTTATTGACTTTCTATAAAAGTTCTTGGCTAAGTGCTATGGATTCTTTCCCAACCCATCAGAACCTTGAGTAAGCTACAGGATGGTGGAGAAACATAGGTCCAAACTAGCACTTGTTAGATTTCCCGTGGCTTTCTGCAGCTGTCTTGGCTTTCGCCAGTATATCTCTGGTTCTCTGAGTCCTATGAATCCTCTTGACAAAGTTCTCAGAATGTGAAGAAGAATTTTCATTTTCTTTTTCTTTTCCTCCCACCAGATACCGGGCAGTATCTACACTCTGGTGAAGGGATGTTCCGAAGGCCCTCAGAAGGCCAGTCCCTGATCAGTTATTTGTCAGAGCAAGATTTTGGCAGCTGTGCAGACTTGGAAAAGGTGGGCACTGGAAAGAGTGAAACTTGAGATGGGGATGTTCACCGGTAGGGAGGAATTCATGTGAAGCAGTGTGGGCAACCATAAAAAAGGAGTTCTAAAACATTTTGCTTTTTCTGGTGATTTCTTCTTAAACTCTTAGGATTTCTGCAATAAAATACATGACCTGACACTGGGTTTTTTTTTTTTTGAACATTGCATTCACTTTAAAGCTGGTCTCAGTTTTGCACTAAAATAATTCTTTGTTGCGTATAAATGTATATTCCATCTTGCCACAAAAATGGTCACTTAAGACAATTAACAATATTAAAGTGCAGAAGTAAAAGCAAAGTCTTGATTGAAACTTAACATAAATGCAAAGCAATTAAAAACGTAAGGATAAAAGAGCCAGCATGCAGGTACCCTTCAACAACAGACCAACGTACAGACCAACAACAGACCAAGAATTTTCATTTTCTTTTTCTTTTCCCTCCACCAGATACTGGGCACTATCTACACCCTGCCTCAGTAAAAAATGTCTTTACATGATAGTGGAAGGACACAGTAAGCCAGTCTAGTATCCTCTTGTTAAGGATTTCCAGAGACTGGAAGCAGCCACTGAGAAGTCGCTGTCTTGTGCCAAGGGCTAGAGCAGGGAGACAGACCGCCTGACATCAGTGCCCTGGCTAGTTCATCTGCTTTGACATACCCCTCAGTTCTAGGAGCCTTCTAGAGAAACCTGTTCCTCTGAGTATCTGCATCAGGCAAAGAAATGTTAGAGGAAGTATCATCCCATTTAGCTGAAGGGAGAGTTAATTCATTAATGCCCTTATGATGTCAGTGGTGTAAGTAAAAGCGTTTCATATGCACTAGGTGATAGATGTGTATATGATGGTAGCCTGTGTTTTCAAGGTAGCTTTGCCAAACTTGATTTTTGACTACTCCCATTAGTGGGGTGATTGTTGGTGGTGCATTTTATATAGTTCGATTTGTTGTTTTTTTTTAAATGAATCATTACTTTGTTTGTCATTGTGTGCCTTGAAGTCATTTCTGACTTATGGAGAACCTAAGATGAATCTATCATGGGGTTTTCCTGGCAAGATTTGTTCCAAGAAGGTTTGGTTTTGAGTTCCTCTGAGAGAGTGTGACACCCAAGTTTACTCAGTGGATTTTCATGACTGAGTAGGGATTTGGACCCTTGTCTTCAGAGCCGTAGTCCAACACTCAAACCATTACAACACACTGTCTCTTATGAATCATTAATACATTATCCAAATGTTAATAGGTTGCTTGAAATGTGCTGCCGGAATTATTGCAATTCTTTTTGTGTTAAGTGTTGTTGTTGTAGAGTTTGTGATCTGCCTTCAACATAACATGCTTCATAGAAAAGCATCATACAAAGCAATGCAGATGTATGACACAGTTTAATTTAAATGATTTTATACTTTTCCTCTCTCAAACATACACATGCAGACATGTACTTGTAATTAGACCTGGAAAGTATTGCTACTTAAAAGATAAGTTGAAAAAGACCTCATCTCAAGTTTTGGTATGAGATCCTTCCCCAAGGAAGTGGATCAACTCCCCTTCCGTCAATTCTGAATCAGAGCCTTTGCAGCTTCCTTGCTTTAAATCTTGTAGGAGATCCTGCTTATAGATCTCCCAACGTTGCTTTTAGTTGGGCTGTGAGATGAATGGAGAGGAAGGGAAACAACAGAAAAGAAGTGAAATAGAGGTGTGTTTAAAAAGAAGAGGACTGGTCTTGACTTTCGGTGGTGAAATTGAGACGAATGGCAGTGTAGGAACAGGGCTCAGTTCCCATTGTCTGCAAACGTGGCTTTCCAGAGATCACAGAGGGGATTTGTGGTGTTTTTTCTCCGGTAAGAGCAGAGACAAGCAGGGGCTTGCAGGGTGTCTGGAAATTCTCTCCTCTGTACCTACAGGGACGGAGGTCTTTGTGGGTTGGAGTTGAGGGAATTGGACCAAAGAGCAGCCAGAGCCACGGGATGACAGCCTAATTGGCATAGTCTCATCAGCCACATAAGATTCCTCAAGAGGAAGAGTTTAAAACTCAAGTGAAGTTGGAAGTCCAGCTTTTCCAGGGGCAAGATCTACTTTGACAGCTATAGTGGATCCGACAAAGCGATTAAGTGTTAAGTTGTTAAGTAACACTTAGTGTGGAATTGCATCTTTGGGTATTGTGTTGCAGATTAAGGTACCTGTATATTCCGGCATATAAGACGACTGGGTGTGTAAGATGCCCCCCCCCCCAATTTTTCAGTTAAAATATAAAGTGTCCCCCTCCAGCCAGCCACCTGGCTGGAAATCCTGCCCCCCACCAACCAGCCAGCCAGCTCAGTGGCTGTAGATGATGGAATAGTCTGTGAAATTAAAGGACTGAGAACAGCTAAAAAAGCATGGGATACTTTGAAAAATCTCTGTGGTGTTTAATCTTTGGAAAGTAAGGCTGCATTAATAATTAAGTTGGTTAATATGAAGCTGGTTAATATGAAGCTATCAAATCCCAAATTTTTGAATGAGCACATTAATGATTTTACAGCCACTTGCAAACTCCTGGAGAGGAAATCCCCAGAGCTATGCAAATGGGAATCTTCCTGGCAAGTTTACCAAAGTACAATCCCATAATAAATACCTTGTAATTAAAGAATGATTTAACTCTGCCAGAAGCTTTTATTCAGGTAAGAGAATCTCACCATAGACAAAACTTGATGCAAAATGATAAGTTTGAATCCAGAAATTCTAATTTTAGGCTAACATCATTTTTCTTCGCTCCTGAGCTAAATGGAGGGCAATTTTAACACTTCAAAGGCAAGGCAGTCATTCTCACAGCAGGGGAAAAGATCTACTGGAGGTATAAGACGACCCCCAACTTTTGAGGAGATTTTCAAGTGTTAAAAAGCAGTCTTATACGCCAGTATACAGTACTTGAAGAGAGGATGATCCTCTTCTCTAAAGGAATTTAAAGTCACAGACTGCTTGTAAACCTACAACTTACAAACACAACCCAGTGGACTTTTGATTTGACTTTTGCTTTTTTTGTTGTTGTTGTTCTGGAATAGTTTCTTTCTGACATTTCGCCTGCATCTGTGGCTGGCATCTTCAGAGAATGGTTGGGTAGGTGTGTGTGTGGAGTTTATATGCTGTGAACCCCTGTTGGGGAGTGAATGGTTAGTTTCTGGGTATAGAAATGCAAAGCTCGTTAGTGTCTGATTCGCTGATGGTTAGTTGATGGCCCGTTATCTGCTGGGAATCCCCCTATCCCTGGGAGGAATTCCTTTGTAAGTGTTGAGTTTTGATTTTATTATATTGCAAAACGGAGCCAGATTTTGTTTACTTTTAAGGTTTCTTCTTTCCTGTTGAAGTTGTCCAGGTGTTTGTGGATTTCAAAAGCTTCTCTGTGCATTCTGACATGATAGTTGTTGGTGATGCTATTTAAAAACACAGAAATTCTGGACCTGGCCAACAACTATCATGTCAGAAACTAAAGCAAAAATTGATTAGGAATCGCCAGGCATATTTTGAGCATGCAAACAAGGCAGGTAAATGCTTGGCCCTAAGAATGAAAAAAGAAAAGGAGAAGAAGCTGATCTCCAAAATAAGACAAAAAGGAAAAATATACACGACACAACAAGAGATACAAAAAGAATTCTTAAATTTCTATAAAAACTTGTATGAAGAGAAAAGCACATACAAAAACAAACAAGGCAAAGTGGAAGCATATTTGGAAAAGCAAATAATACCACTATTAAAAGAAGAACATCAGATTAGACTAAACACACAATTTACAATTGCAGAGATTTCCACAGCAATCAGCAAATTAAAAAGAGGGAAGGCCCTGGGACCAGATGGACTTTTGGCAGTCTATTATAAATATATGGAAGAAGTAATCATTCTACCATTTCAAAAGATGCTTAATGAAATTCACAGCCATGGATAACCAGAGTCTTGGAACAGTGCAAATATAGTCCTAATTCCAAAAGAAGAAAAAGACTCCAGATGTAAAAAATTACAGACCCATCTCACTGCTAAATTTAGATTATAATTCACTTCAATAATTGCAGATAGACTAAAAGGAATCCTGAATGAAACGATACATACAAACCAAAATGGCTTTCTTCCAGGAAGATACATCAGAAAGAACATAAGGACAGTAATAGACATCATTGAATATTTTGAAAAACACACACAAAAAAATAGTTATGCTATTTGTGGATGCAGAGAGAGCTTTTGATAATGCGAATTGGTCGTTTCTAATCAAGGTACTTAAAAGAATGAACATTGGCGACAAATCATTGGGATGGATTCGAGAAATTTACAATCAACAAAATGCCCAGATCTAAATAAATGAAGAAAGATCAGAGAAATTTGAAATTAGTAAAGGAACTCGACGATGTCCGCTTTCCTCATTGCTTTTTGTAACTGTATTGGAGGTCCTAAATCGCAATATAAGAGCCAATAAGAAGATCGGTGGAATAAGAATTAAAGGAGATATCCAGAAACTGAGAGCGTTTGCAGACGATCTTGTTGTCTTTTTGGAGAACTCGAAAGAGCACATTGAAGAACTTATGGAAACTTTCAAAGAATTTGGAGAAGTTGCGGGTTTCAGGATAAATAAGGACAAAACACAAATACTCCCAAAAAATCTAACAAAAACAGAACAGAAAGAGGTAGAAAATATCTTGGGCTGTAAAATTGGCAATAAAATCAGACATCTGGGAATTTGGATTACGAAAAGAAATACCGACATACGAAAACAATTATAAGATATGGAAACAGATTAAATTAGACATGAAGAAATGGACAAAATTGAATTTATCAATATTGGGGAAGGTAGCAGCAATCAAGATGACAGCTCTTCCAACATTTTTATATCTATTTCAGAATATTCCCATAGTAAACAACGATCAACCATTTAATGAATGGAAAAAAGAAATGACAAATTCATTCAGGGAGGTCGGAAGCCAAGAATCAAATGGAAGACGATGATAGATGTGAAAAGTAGAGGAGGAGCAGAATTTCCGGACTGCAAGACATACTTTCAGGCCTGCGCGATGATGTGGATAGTAGGTTGGTTAAATTTACAGGACACTAAAACACTGAATTTGGAAGGATTTAATCTGAAACTTGGTTGGCATGTCTATGTTGCCTATGACAAAGTAAGGATAGACAAAGAATTCACTCACCACATAATCAGGAAGCCATTACTGAGGGTGTGGGAAAGCATAAAGATGAAATTTTATACCAAATTACCTCTCTGGAGTTCTCCTCAGGAAGCATTTATGGGCAGATGGAAAAATACAAAGGAATGGTTAAAATATAATGACTTAATTAACAAAGAAAAGGGAAAGGAATATAACATCAAATCTAGGGAGGATCTAAACATATATTGGTTTACTTATGAACAACTGAAACAAAGATTCAAGGAAGGCATAAAAAGGATTGGATCTGAAGAAAAAGAAAATGAATTGGACAAAATTATACAAGGCCCAAAGAAAAATATGATTTCAACAATATACAAATTGCTTCTATTAAGGTAATTGGAAATGGAAGAGATCAAGGACTTATTGATAAAGTGGGACTTGGACTTTGGGTATAATTTAGATTGGGAAAAGGCCAGAAATAACACAACCAAAATTACAGCTTGCCAAAATTTGAAAGAAAATTATTTCAAAACAGCTCACAGATGGCACTACTCTCCTGTAAAGTTTGGGAAAATGTTTTAAAAATACAAATAAGAAATGCTGGAAATGCCAAGTAGATACTGGCTCACAGTTTCACATATGGTGGAGATGTGGGAATGTTAAAGAATACTGGAAAGAAATCCACAGAACTGTAGAAGAAAATTTTCAAATCCAATTTCCTTTAAAGAATCACAACCTGGAAACATCACCCAAGGAGACCTTCTGCTGTGCTTTCTGCAATCGGACTTGTTTATCTTGGATTGGCCTTTTTAGTCATCAGCGCGCTTGCAGAAAGCGCGGATGAGTCCTTCCTGAATCTTTGTTTGCGAAGAAAAGCCAGAGAGATTTATTTAATATGACACACATATATAAAAAAGAGACTTGGAAATTAAACTGGAGAACTATGTTATACTTGGTGACAACAGCAAGACTGGTGCTAGCTCAAAAATGCAAGCAGAAAACGGTGCCAACAGTGGATGAATGGTTGGAAAGAGTTCTAGACGCAGCCTGTATGGATAAGCTAACATTAGAATTAAAGCAGAAATCAATGGAGACACAAGGAATGGATTGGGAACTAGTGAGAGACTATTGTAAGAAGAAGTGGGAATTGATGGAGCTTCCTAATAGATAAAGGTTTCTTTGTACAGTTTGAAGAAAAGTGTACTTATAAAAGGAGAAAAGGAAAAAGAAAAGGAAAGGAACTACAGGAATAAAGACAAGATGAAAGAAGGATTGAGGAAAGAAGACTGAAGTATGTGAGAAGGTAAGAGAAGGTTTGAGGATGGTAAGTGGAAAGGAGAAAGTGAAATGTGAAGGGAAAAGTGTGGATAACAGGAGAGGATAGGGAATAATAAAAGGAAAAAGTCTAGGAGAAAGATATAAATGAGTATAGAAGAAGGAAAGCGAGGACAGAATGGGAAAGAGGAGAGGTAAAAATAGCGGGGAAAAGAAGAAAAGGATCAAGGAGTTTGAATGAAAGGATGGGATAAGAGATCTAGAGTAAGGGAAAGGAAAGGTGAAGAAGATAGAAAAATGGAGAAAAGTGGAGAAAAGAGACATACCAAATTAATTAGGGAAGAAGACAGATAAATGGAATAACACAAAAATAGGTAAAGAAACTCTCAGGGTGAAGCACTGTGACCCCATGAGACAACAAATGAGAACTAATGAGGGAAGACTAATATTAAGGGACAAGGAACATACATAAAAATTAGAAGAGAAATTTTGAAATACAGTAGTTGAAGTGATATGTATTGTTAAAATGTTATATATGGTTATAATATGAGAAATGACATGTACTGTTAAATCATTGTAAACAAAGTCAATTTAATATAAATTGTATAATTCTTTGGAAAACTGGATAAAGTAAAAAGGAAGTTGAAACAAGTGAAAATATACTTTATTGATACATTGATTTTTTATTTATATATTTATGTATTCAATTATTCTTGATTTATATAGTTTTCTTTTCCTTTTTGCATTGTGAAACAAGATATCAACAATGTTAAAATCAACTGAATGGGAAAAGAAAAAGCTGTAAAAAATCTTTTTCTGATGAAATGTCCGCTGTGGTAAATAACCAATTTTTTGTTAAAAAAAAAAACACAATAATTTTTTAAAAAAGAAGAAGAGGACTGGTTTTGACAAATGTTTGTTTGTTTTTTAAAAAGTATCCCCTAATGATGAGGACTAGAAAAATCAAGTAATTCTGAAAATTAATTATGTGATTATTCAATTAATTTTTTTCTAGTCCTTCTCATTCTAGTCATTATCTAGCCCATAAAAATAATTAATTGGGCGGGGGAATGAAGTGTTGTGAAGACATTGATTTCTGTGCTCTCTCAAATTCTATGAGTCTGTAAATGTCCCTCTTTTCTTCCTGCTGCTAGGAGTGAATAATGATGGGGATCTAATTAGCAGTCATTCCACTCAACCTGCCCACCACCTTAATCCCTTGCCTGTTTCTTTGGGAAATGTATAGCTCTTCTCTTTCACTCTTTGTCTTGCACGAAACTTAACACAGCTTCCCTTTCTCCAGGAAAATGCTCACTTTAGTATCTGTGAGTCACTCATTGCTGCCATTGAGCTGATGAAGTGCAACATGATGAACCGGCAGTTGGAAGAGGAGGAGGAGGACAGCGACAAGGAGATCCAGGAGCTCAAACAGAAGATCCGCATCCGGAGGCAACAGATCAGGACCCGGCATCTCCGCCCAGCTTACCAGGAAATGGGCTCTGACAGTGAGTGATTCCTTCTATCTCGTCCCTCTGCTTGTGTGACAGGCAGTTAGAATTTCAGAATCTTGGGCCTGAGGAAGATGTCTTTGCAGGTTTACAGGATCATGGCCAGCATGGATGTATTTCTAAGGCTATAGATTTAGGACAACGGTCCTGAATCGCCAGTCAGATCTTCATATGCTCTTACCAGTGGAAATCCAAATCTCTTGCCCAGGAGAGGGTAATTTGGCAAGCAAAGCACAGTTGGCCCTCCACTTTTGGAGGGGTTAGGGGCACAGCACCCCCTACCTGGTGAAAGTGGAAAAATCACAAATACAACCCTGTGAACTTTTTTTTTTTACCTGAGAGGACACCACTCTAGGAATTGCAATGTCCTCTAGTGTGACTTCCAGAAGAAGAATTGCGCTGGAGGACTTAGCAATTCCTAGAAGGACTTGTTAATGAAATCTATGAATAAGCAAATCCGTGAAAGGGAAAACAGTGAATGTGGAGGGCCGACTGTATACGATTCAGAGTTTAGGGACCTTTTTATTACTTCTGCTTCTTGTTATTTCTAAGCCGGAGGAGTTGTCTTGAACTTTTCTTTCTTGGCCACAGGAACTCCTGCTTAACTATTCTTGTACTTCTGTCTGAGCGATTCTTATATGAGGGTTTTCAGTCTTTTATTTTGGTAGAAGCTAGCTCTTAAAAAAAAAAGGAGGAGGAAGAGAGAGGTAAGATTGTCAAGGTGTGAAGTCCTATGATCTATGATCTCAACCTTCTCTTCTCCAGCTCCCAAGCCACTCCTCATAGGGCATGGCTTCCAGACCTCCCACCATCCTATTCGCCCTCCTCTGGACACGTTCCAGCTTCACAATTCAGGAAGGATATTGAGAAGCTGGAACATGTCCAGAGGAGGGTGACCAGAATGGTGAGAGGTCTGGAAGTCATGCCCTATGAGGAGCAGCTTAGAGAGCTGGGCATGTTTAGTCTGGAGAAGGGAAGGTTGAGAGGGGTCGTGATAGCCATGTTTAAATATTTGAAGGGATGTCATACTGAGGATGGAGCAAGCTTGTTTTCTGCTGCTCCAGAGACTAGGACATGGAGCAATGGACTCAAACTACTGGAAAAGAGATTAAACATTAGGAAGAACTTCCTGACAGTAAGAGCTATTTGGAAGTGGAATGCTCTGCCTGGGAGTGTAACAGAGTCTCCTTCTTTGGAGGTTTTAAACAGAGCCCGGATGGCAGCCATCTGTCGGGAATGATTTGATTGTGTATTCCTGCATGGCAGGGGCTTGGACTGGATGACCCTTGTGGTCTCTTCCAGCTCTATGATTTTTTGATCCTATACCAAATTCCAACTGGTGTAGAGTGTGAATCAGTGAATGTGACATTTGTTTCATTTTGCAATCAGAGAATGACAAAATATATGCCCAGTATTTGGATTTGCCAGGGATCTACCTTGCTAAAATAAATCAGTCTAAAAGCTTCTTCTAGATTCCTTCTCCCTCGCCCTTTCCTTTCCCACACAGCAAGGGCATTCTTGCACCCCTCATCAGTTTCCTAGAATTCAGTGACAAAGAGGAGAGGCAGAAGGTAGCAGAGGCATGTCAGTGAAGAGAAAGGGAGGAAGTGGGATGAAAGATGGAAGAGGTAGCCTTCTTTTCATGCAGGTCTTCCTGGACTACCTCTTTTCTGACAGTTGATCAGGAGGACAAAGCATGACAAGTGGATAGGACCCTTACCTGGGTCAGTTTCATATATTGCAGGATTAGCTGTGCACCTTGCTTGCATATCTTAGTTATATCCAAAGAAGTCGATTGGAGTCCACAAAATTTATGTTGAAATATACCAACTAGATCATCCCTCCATGTAGGTTTAAATCTACTAGATATAACACAAATGTGGGGTGGGGAGAGAGAGGGAGGGAAAGAAGAGGAAAATAAGCCAGGGCACCAGTTCTTCAAGTTAACTAGTGCTTATAAAGACCTACTTGAATGGAAACAAGTTAGGATGAGGAGCAGCACCTGATCTTTCAGTTGAGTTGGTGAAATGAGCTTTGCTACCCCACCTCATGCTCTGCTGCAGCCAGGTGGAATAGATGATAAAAGGTAAGCCCATGGCTACAGATGTGTTCTAAAAAGAGGGAATCAGCTGGACATTTTCTGGAAATCTGGAAACCTGCTATGAAGGTCCAAGAACTGGTATACTGTGCAAGTGTCACCTAGTTCTGTTGTCCATCTGCATTGATTTCTTGTTCTTTTGTATTAGAGAATTTTTATGTTCACATATGACTTCTGTGGTCTTTACCACCATTCTTCAGGCCTTCTGGCAACAGACAGCGGATCCCATTTCAGCTCTCGAGATTCAGCGCACCTGTCTGACTCAGGATCTGCTGAAGAGGTGGATGAATATGAGATTAAAGGTAAAATGGGTTTGTAGGAAGGAGTGCTGTGCTTCATTTCTTTTATCCAGACTGATGACCCTGTCTTATACTGAGACCAGCATTCTGTCTAGCCCACTACTGTCCACTCAGATAGCCAGTTGCTCTCTAACATCTTTGGCAGAAGTATTTTCCAGCTATGATAGCTGATTCTCATAAGTTGAGATACCAAGGATTTGGCCTTCTGCAGGTGAAGCATGTGGTCTGCCACTAAGCTGAGGCCCTCTCTTGACAGAACTGTGTACAGCTATAAAGGCAAGGGGAACAGCTTTGCTTGCCAAAATGGATAGCTTTAAAAATGGCAGTCACTTACTCCTCCTGTATCAAAGCAGTGAATAGAACAAAGGATGATGATGATGATGATGATGATGATTTCTATCCCACCTTTTCTCCCATTTGGGACTCAGAGTGTCTTACCACAGATTAAAAAACATTTCATTAAAATCCTCAAGATACAAAAGTTAAAACAAGATGAAACAATCAAAACCAGATTAAAACATACAGTCAGACCCCCGTATCCGCATAACCAATATCCATGGTTTTGGTTATCTGCAGGACACAAAACAGGGACACCTGTCATAGTCATCCTAGAAAATACCTAGAGAGATGTCCTTTCTAGACATCTTCCAGGCCCTCCAAGACAACTCTATGGTATGTTTTTACTGGAAGTCCATTATTTTATTAGGGTTCACTTATCTGTAGTTATCCCTGGTAAGTCTGGGAACCAAACCCCCGCAGATACAGGTGTCCGACTGTATATTATTAAAATGCACACACATACCAGCACAAGAATTAGTAAGATCCAGTACATTATTTGGTATGACGGGCCTTATGTAGTCAATAATCAAACACCTGTCTAAACAGAAAAGACTTTACTGGTCTGCGAAAAAGAATTAGGAAGGGTGCCAGAGATGCCCAACATCTGGGAAGGGAGTTCCAGAGCCTGGGGGCAGCCACTGAGAAGGCCCTCTCCTGTATTCCCACCAGATGTACCTGTGAAGGTGATGGGACAGGGAGAAGGGCATCCCCAGCAGATCTCAAAGCACAGGCTGGTTCGTAAGGGAAAAAGTTACAACACTTCTGCCTGGAGGTTTCTAAAGTAGTTCTGATGCACTTTGGACAATGTACAGACATACAGGTGTACTGATACTATGTTAGCCTTCTTTGAGTTCTTGACAGATCCTGTCACAAGGTGTGAAAGTGAAAATAAAGTAGGGAAAAGGCAAAGGGAGACACTTTTCTTCATTCCCCCCCAAAGAAGTGACCAGGTTCCTCACAAGCTCAAAGATGTTCATGTTTCATGCGTCATGCCTCTCCCCATCTTCACTTGCTCTCGTGCTCTCTTCAGTGTATTGTAGTGTTCAGTCAGATGTTTAAAGCGATTACAGAAACTGATGTAAGTATGTGTGTGGTTAATCTCCAGACAAGTCAGTGGTTGGTTTGAGACCTGTAGCATAACTTTTAAGCAGATACAATGTTTGCACAACCCAGGAGCAACAGAGATGTGGAAGGAAGGAAGTGGCAATGTGAGGCTGTGATCAGAATACTGTATGTTGGGAAGAGGGAGGGGAAGAAAGAATCAAGAGTTCACTGTTAGCAAGCTCTTCTGAAACCCTCAATGCAGTGGTTTCCAAACTATATTGTTTGGAATTTTGGGGCTTCTCTGAAGTTTCTGGACCTCTTCAGTGAAAATCTGTTTCGACAACATTACTGATCTTCCCTTTGCTTTATGCAACTGCAAAGGGTGTATTGGTTGCATTCTAAGTTTTACAGTGAGGCTTGGTGGATGCCTTCAGTGTATTTACCTGAGGATATGCCCAACAATAATCTTGGATGCCTCAGGGCAGAAAGTTTGAAAACTACTGGTCTGATCTGCAGGATCCTGTGTTCTTGCCGGGGCTGGGGGAGACCTTACCTGTCCTCTGTTATGTGTTTAGACTCTGTCCTCCTCTCTTTCTGCTGACATGCAATATTTTGTCATCACCATATCATGCAGATGGTAACGATGGATCTAACCTCATTCAGTTGTCCAAGAATGGCCTGTCCGTCTCAATGGCTTCCTTGTTTTCAGGTAGTAACTTCTCTCCCAAGCATCTTTGTGTACATGTCAGTCAGTCTGTGTCTGGGCACAACTACAGTAGTTAGATCACCTTAGCATAGATTGCATGTTATCCTGAGTGCCTCCCTGCAGGATTCACATTTTGCAGTGTCTCTTTGGCTTCTCTTCCTTACACTGTGTTCGTTGCGGGCAATCCTAGAGAGCTTCCAGGAACTTAAACGACTTTAGAGTGGGTCACCAAAAATGTATCAGATCAGCCTTCCAAAGAATGTAGCAATACAAGCGTGCAAGTATATTTCATTCTTTTCATAAGTGTTAAGGGTGCACAGATGTGGAGTGCACAGTGCAGCTTCTGTGGATGTTAAGGAATGTTATGATGTTTTTAAAAAATAAAAAGATAATAAATAGAGTCAAACTTGAGTTTGGCTAATGTTCACTGTCTCCACAGATGGAGGATCACCAAGTGTGGAGATAGAATCATAGAATCATAGAATTGCAGAGTTGGAAGACACCACGAGGACCATCCAATCTAACCCCCTGCTACGCAGGAATCAGGATCAAAGCATCCCCGACAGATGGCCATCCAGCCTCTGTTTAAAGACCTCCAAGGAAGGAGACCCCACCATGCTCCGAGGGAGTGTGTTCCACTGCCGAACAGCTCTTACTGTCAAAAAGTTCCTCCTAATGTTGAGGAACATAAGATGAACATAAGAGTTTGTCTTGGTGGATTAGACTGAGATATACAGTTAGATATACAGATATACATGTGTGCTGTCCAGAATGTTGCCTTTTACAGTGGCCAGTCAGACACCTTTGGAAGCATACAGACAGACTGTGGTTTAACAATGGTCCCCAGATCTGGATAAAATCTTCTCAAATGTGGCACTTTCCTTAGAGGCATGTACATGAGCCTAAAGGATGCAGGGGATGGAGAGGGGAATGCACCTGTGTTTCCAAGATGAACAGAACACAAGAGTTCATCTTGTTGCAAAAGAATCTTCCTTTGTGTAGTGGTCCTACATCCCTGAATAAGAGACTCAGATATCCTGTGCCTGGCCTGCGGGAGAGAGCTGATGTGCCAGAGTGTTCTTCCACACCAAAAAGAAGTTGTCCAGGTTGACCCCTGTCTCCACGGATTCAATATCTACAGTTTCACTTATTCACATCTGAAAACAATATGTTCTCTAGGCATTTCTAGGTCCTCCAATGTGATTCTGTGGTCAACTTCCAGCATTAGTCTCATTGAAAATAGTAGGGTTCCCTGTTATCCATGGTTTCAGGTATCCATGGGTGTGGGGGGCTTTGAATGTATTTGGATACAGGGGTTGATCTGTATTTTCCTTCAGATGTAAAATTAGTGTGCAGTAAACATGGATAGAAACTTCTCCCTGATGTGGTTATTTCTGTGTGAAAATAGGGGAGGGAGGTGTTGTACAGAAGAGCATTTAGTTATATCAGCACCTGCTTGCAATCCAGACAGTATGGCTGTGGTTCAGGCTGGCCACTTCTGAGACAATTTGGGAATAGTTCTGTGGACACAGCGATTAACAGCAATGCAAGGCTACTTGTGATAGGCAAGATCTATATTGCTAAAATCCACAACCTCACCAGAGGGCTTTCTGTTTTCCACAGCAGCCAAGTTGTGCTGCCATAGATGTGCCACAGGGAAAGATGCAAAGACAGTGAGACGGGGAAGAGAGATGCCTTTGCTGGTCTAGTTAGTGAGAGGGTGGAAGCCAGGTGTGGGCCTGTTACTATTGCACATTTAGTTTCATTTAGTAGAGTTCATCTTTAGGTTAGGAATTTGCCTTTAAATGAAATAAAATCAGATAAATAAAGTTTTACAGAAAGCACTTGGTTTTTATAGTCTGTGCATGTTTGTCCCATTGTGGCTGTGGTGAGACTGGTACTAAGACTGCCAGGTTCAGGTGGCTTGACTGTCTGACTGAAAATGACCCTTTTAATTGCTTCCATCCAGTCACTTGCCTTTCATAGTAGTAGTTTGTCTAGTAGCTAGTGAGGGCTTACAGAGGTAGGTGAGGGAGGGGGGACGCTGCCCCATCTCCTGTCAGGTAGCAGGTGGGGGTGGGGTTGCTTATTTATTATAAGTACAGTTGTACCCCTGTATCCATGGAACCAATATATATGGTTTCAGTTATCCGCAGGAAACAAAACATACCATAAAGTCATCCTAGAAAATGCCTAGAGAGTTATCCTTTCTAGACATCTTCTAAGTCTTCCAAGGCGACTCTATGGTATATTTTTACCAGAAGTCCATTATTTTAATAGGGTTCACTGTTATCCGTGGTAGATCCAGGAACTGAGCCCCTGCAGATACGGGGGTTTGACTGTACTTAATATGCCACCTTTCCATGTATTGTGCCTAGGGCACCTATCAACAGTAATGGAAACAAGTATAATGGAAACAAAATAATTAAAAACAAAATGACAGATTTAAAAGTTAAAGTTCAAAGTTAAAAACCAAGAAGCAAGGTTTTAATCATAACCAAGGAATAGGTAAAATATCACAATATCAACAGCGGTGAGAGTACGGGTCGGCTCCCTCCCCTTGCATCTGTGAGGGATCTGTTCCTAGACTTACTGTGGATATGCAAAATTGTGGATAATAGCAAACCCTATTGAAATTAATGACTTCCGGCCCAACTTCTGGTGGAAGCATACCATAGAATTGCACTGGAGGATCTAGAAAATTCCTAGAGAGGGTTTGGTTTTTTTGTAGGGGGGAGGATGTGCATAAGTGAAACCATGGATATGTGGGTTGACCTGTATAAACCAAATAACTTCATAGGTCAAAGGTCTTTTTTCTAAGAAAGGCTTTCACGTACATCACACATTCCTTGGGCCCATTGGGGCATTTCCCTTATGACCTACTTAGTGGCCCATTTGTAAGTCTCTTTTCTTGTGGTCCATCCAAGGCCACAAAAACAGGAGTATTGCATACCTGGCAATCTGTATCACTTAGCTGCCATACTAATCACGACTTAGCCTTGTCCGAAGTGCCGAGTGACTAACCATATTTGCCAACTCCTTCCAACTGGCTCCCCCCCCCATCCCCATATGTATGTTTGGTGGGGTTGAGTAACAATTAGTGACTACTCAGCCGTGTGGCTTGTACGATTTCCTTTCTGATCCTATTGTAGTCTTCTTAACTGTGTTTCTAGCACTCTTAGCAGCACATTGCTGATAGATGATGTAAGTCAGGGCAAGCAACTTGTGGCTAGCAAGGCTTTTGGGCATCTGAACATGCAAAGTCAAATTGATTGTCCTTCTAGCTCAGCATCCTTACCAGTAGTGACGAGGAATGTGCCCTGTGGAAGCTTACAGACAGGGCATTATTGAAATCTCCATCCCATATTACTAATCCAAAAGCAGTCACCTTCTAGTCTCTGAAATTGAGACCATAGGTTAATAGGTCTCTGTTGTCCAATCTTCCATGTATTTATTGAACATCTGGATTTTTAAAAAAATGATGTGTTTATTCTAGTGTCTTATCACAGGAATCTGTCTAAGCAGGGTATTTCATAGAATCATAGAATCATAGAATTGCAGAGTTGGAAGAGACCACGAGGGCCATCCAGTCCAACCCCCTGCCACGCAGGAAATCACGATCTTTATATCTTTCTAGGGGAGGGAAGGCATAGCTTAAAACCGTGATAGCAAACTACTTCATCTTTGGAAGTGGATGAAGACTCTGCTTGGTCAAGCTACTTGGGTAAAAGGGGCCAAACGGTTTAGGCAAAGAGAGTCCAGTTCAAAGATCTACCAGGCAGCCCTCCTATTAGGAAAGAATGTACTTTTTATTGGGAAGATTTCCTGTCCAGCAGTGCCTGAGAAACAGCACTCCCCAGGCCAAAGCAAGTGGACAAAGAACAATTCCTGTTGGTAAAATATATCAGCCTGGAGACCTCTGCAGTTGCCTCTTACTTCCTTATGGGAAGAGTGCAGGCCATGAAAGAGACAGTGTGGCTTGTGCTTCCAACCTCACACATACTGGAGCAGGGTAGATCAGATAAAACAGAGTTAGGGCAGAATTTATCTCTGGGTCACCAACTGCCATCCTTCTTTGGGCTACATATGTTAGCCAATAGACAGCTGGAAGCACACTCTCCAGCGTTCTTTGTCAGGTGCTGGGTGTGGATGGCATTGAAAGTGGTCACAGATTTGCACAGACTGAGCTGTGCCACTAAAGCACCCTGCCAAACAGCCTCGTTTGCCCGTCCCTGCTGTAGATCAGCTCCTGGTTTTTAGTAGTTAACATTTCTCTAATATGGCCTTTACTAAATGAAATTTCTCTCCTCCTTTTTCTCTTCATGCTATGACTTAGATGCAGACATCAAGAGGAATTCAGCTCCCAGCAGAAAATCCTTCCACTTCTCTGGCTCCACGTATGTATCCATGCTATAATGGAAGAACAGAGAGGAAACTGTGTACCTAAGCCTTATTTTCCTATATTCTTGCACCAACACCTATAAGATGCATTATGCGTCCCAACTAAACCAACAGACCTTTTCCCCAGCCATGGGGAAAAGAGACAGTTGGGGAACAAGTATGTTGATTTGGATAGGGTCCAAGTATGATTCTCTTATCAGTGATTCATCTTATGGGTGTTTGTGCCAAAATGTAAGTAAGTAGAGTCTGGAGAGTGATCATAGAATCATAGAGTTGGGAAAGACCATGAGGGCTATCCAGTCCAATCCCGCCCTGCAGGAATACACAATCAAAGCATTTCCAACAGATGACCATCTAGCCTCTGTTTAAAAACCTCCAAAGAAGGAGACTCCACCACCCTCCAAGGCAGTGTATTCCACTGTTAAACAGCTCTTACTCTCAGGAAGTTCTTCCTAATATTTAGGTGGAATCTCTTTCCTGTAGTTGTGTCCATTGCTCCATGTCGTAGTCTCTGGAGCAGCAGAAAACAAGCTTGCTCCCTCTTCAATATGGCATCCTTTCAAATATTTAACAATGGCTATTACATCACCTCCTAACCTTCTCTTCCCCAGGCTAAACATACCCAGCTTTTAAGCCACTCTACATAGGGTATGGCTTCTAGACCTTTCACCATTTTGGTCACCCTCCTCTGGACACATTCCAGCTTGTCAATATCATTCTTGAATTGCGGTGCCCAGAACTGGACACAGTATTCCAGGTGATACTATTACATCCCTCAGTATAGAGACTATACTCCTATTGATGCAGCCTAGAATCGCATTGGCTTTTTTAGCTGCTGCATCACACTGTTCACTTAAGATAAAGAAACCAACAGAGGCACCATTGTTACACCTAAGGATGGAATGAAGTCCAGTAGACTCAAGAACTATGACCTCTGACAACAGGGAAGGAAACAATTGTTAACTTACTCTTTATATCAGTGTTGGGCAACTGTCGGGTCTGGAGGCTACATTATATCCACAGGGAGAACTTGGGGGGCTGCACCCCCCTGCCCACAATTTAAAAAAATGTCCTTGAATGCTCCCAAATATGCTTTAGGGGGCATGGGAAAACATTTTCACTATGTTTTTAGGCCTCCTGGGCCATCTGAGACCCAGGAGAAGCATTTTGTAACAACAGGAAATTACAAGAAATCACTTCCTGCTTTAAAAAAGGTCTTCTCTGGCCCTAAAAAGGCCCAGAGCACCCCAAAACATGGTGAAAACCCCCCATGCCTCCAGAGGGCATTTGGAACCCCTCCCAAAAGTCTTTTTGACAATATTGACCCTGCGGGCCACAAAAATAGCCCTGTAGTGCCCTTTACCCATCCCTGCTCTATATATGCCAGTTTACTCCTGGCACTTCCATAGAGAGACACAGGAACAAAAAAAGAGATTGTTGCCCTGAAGTGCTTACAGTCTAAATTATGATAGGAAAGAGTAAGAAGGGATTGAAAAAGAGAGGCAAAAATAACAAGAGTTTAATGCAGCTTGAAATATTTGGACTCCCCCCCCCCCCCGAAGGGCAAGATACTTACAGCCTCAGGAATCCATGGTTCATTCCCTCAACCTAATTTCAAAATCCTTTGCAGTGGATCAGGTTAGATCTCAAGCAGGAGCAATCTTTCCCTCCCCTTGAAGCCCTCCAGGCAGCAAGACAAAAGGTAAAAGTGGGGCAGGGTGTGGGGAAGATATGTCCCTACCTGCTTTCTTATCGTGCTTTCTGTCAGCATCCAGCCCTTGCTATGTTGCCCCGAGAAGCGAAAAAGATCTAGGAGTCTTGGTGGACCACAAGCTGAACATGAGTCAGTAGTGTTTGTTTTAACAGATTGTTTAAAACGATTGTTTTAACAGAAGGGCGGGGTATAAATAAATTTTATTATTATTATTTATTATTAGTGTGATGCAGCAGCTAAAAAAACCAATGTGATTCTAGGCTACATTAATAGGAATATAGTGTCTAGATCAAGGGAAGTAATAGTGCCACTCTATTCTGCTTTTGGTCAGACCTCACCTGGAGTACTTTGTCCAGTTCTGGGCACCACAATTCAGGAAGGATATTGAGAAGCTGAAACGTGTCCAGAGAAGGGTGACCAGGATGGTGGGTGGTCTGGAAGCCATGCCCTATGAGGAGTGGCTTAGGGAGCTGGGCATGTTTAGTCTGGAGAAGAGAAGGTTAAGAGGGGACATGATAGCCATGTTTAAATATTTGAAGGGATGTCATACTGAGGATGGAGCAGGCTTGTTTTCTGCTGCTTCAGAGACTAGGACATGGAGCAGTGGGTTCAAACTACAGGAAGAGATTCCACCTAAACATTAGGAAGAACTTCCTGACAGTAGGAACTGTTCAGAAGTGGAATACGCTGCCTCGGAGTGTGGTGGAGTCTCCTTCTTTGGAGGTTTTTAAATAGAGGCTGGATGGCCATCTGTCGGGAATGATTTGATTGTGTATTCCTGCATGGCAGGGGTTTGGACTGGATGGCCCTTGAGGTGTCTTCCAACTCTATGATTCTATGATATGCAGCCCTTGGCAAAAGAGAGGCTTCTCTTCCTTGTAGTAGGAAATGAAAGCCAGAGGGTTCAGCCCAAGGTTTCATGGGTAAGGCCAGCTTTTAAGCAGGAGGTGTAGAGAGGAAAGAGATAAAGAATTGGCCCCACCACTGCAGCCAGTACTAATATCTCCCAATTTGTTGATTTAGGTTCCACTCCTTCCTCAACTCAAACTCCGCAGAAGCTGTGGCCATGGGCCTCCTGAAGCAGTTCGAAGGGATGCAGCTGCCTGCAGCTTCAGAACTTGAGTGGCTTGTGCCAGAGCATGATGCCCCACAGAAAGTAAGCTTCTTGCAAAGGGCTCCTCAGCACCACCTCCTCTCCTTCTCTGCTTTTGTTCTGCTAACCTCTCTCTAGTAGTGATTTAAGGGTGTTTGCTGTTCTTGCAAGCAGCAGTGAAACAGCAAGATGGCACCCTGTTGCTGTGTACATGGGGATACAGTCTCCTGTTGTCATGTGGATTGATGGGAGAGGAAATTAAAACTTATACTTTTAATAATTTGTATTGTTTTTAACTTGGACTGTTTTAAACTCATTGTTAGCTGCCTCAAGTCCCTATATTGGGAGAAAGGCAGGATACAAATAAATAAATAAATAAAATATCATCACCACCACCACTTTGGCTTCTGAGTCACCCATACCTTCTGCTCCATCCTAAATCCTGCAAGATACCCTAGTCTCTCTGTACTATGGAGTAAGCCCTGATCACCATTTCAATGGGGCTCTAGTTTCCTCTCCCATCTCTCTCTCTCTCTCTCTCTCTCTCTCTCTCTCTCTCTCTCTCTCTCTCTCTCTCTCTCCCAAATCTTCATTTGTGAAGAAAAGCCAGAGAGAAGGACTTAGGATGGAGCAGAAGGTATGGGTGGCTCAGAAGCCAAAGTGGTAGTGGTGATGATATTTCATGTATTTATTTATTTATTTATTTATTTATATCCTGCCTTTCTCCCAATATAGGGACTTGAGGCAGCTAACAATAAAACAGTCCAAGTTAAAAACAATACAAATTATTAAAAGTATAAGTATCAAGTTTAAAAACAAATGAAAAAAATTATACAGTTAAAACCACAAATCTTAAAATATTGAAATATATAACACTTTAAAATACAAATCATACAGCATTAAAAGTCTAGCTAACATCAGAATGCAAATGCCTGCCAACACAGAAATGTTTTTACCTGTTTATGGACAGAGAGGCAAGACAGGACCATCCTGGCCTCCCTGGGGAGGGAGTTCCACAGTCTGGGAGCAGCCACCAAGAAGGCCCCTTCTTCCTTGTTCCCACCAAATGAGCCTGAGATGGTGGTGGGATAGAGAGAAGGGCCTCTCCAGATGATCTAAGAGCTCTAATTGGGCTCATAAAGGGAGACAGAGCAGTGTGATGGGTGTACAAGTCTAGGGAGAAGGAATACCTCTGGGTCTATAACCTGGGAGCTATAGGATGTAGTCATTCCTCATCTTCAAATTCTACGTAACTTCTGGAATGTCAGAACAATTCAGAATGGAGCAATCTCCTTGGGAGCTTGAGGAGTCCTTGTTTGTTGTCTTTTAAGACATGATGAGAATCATGCATGTCACCAGTGATATAGACACGCGGTTGGCCTGTTTTGATACCTGAGGCTAAAACCCAAACTTCATCCCAGCCTCATTCCAGTATTTAACATGGAGCATAATCTCCTGGGATGTTCTCATGTGTAAGTCCCATTGCTGTGTGCAGGACATCAAAGGAGCACTACTGTGGCCTCCTCTGCAGGGGCGCTTGTGCCCAAGACCTTTGTACTACATATGCTCCAGTGCTATGTCTCACTTAGCTACCAAAACTCTGGAGATGGCCTCACCTTGTCTCATGTTGAGCTGGCTCTGTTCAGTTACCCTACTCTTGGTGTGTTGGGTCCCTTTTTCTAAATGTGTGCTTCTGTCACACCACTCTGCTCTTCTGTGAGGGGGCAGTTGACCCAGGATTGCATGTAGCCTCAGTGGCATTGCAACAGGTTGCTCTGTGCCCACATGCAAGAGAAGGAGGAAAAGATCTTGAGAACCACATAGAGGCAGATGTATCCTGAATAAACTCAGCCAGTACCCTTTGGGCAGCTTGACATTCCCAGCTACAGTAAGGCCCTTCTGTTCTTTTCTTGTTAGCTTAAAAGAGCTACTTGGGGAGAGCCATTTTGATAGCTCATTTGCTGTTGGTTTTCAGGGCCTACGGCTGTCGCTTAAAAAGCTTTTTAAGCGACCCAAGTGGTATAAGAAAAGGCAGCTTTCCAAAAAGCTCCTGCTGGTATGTCCTAAATGGGGAGTGTGCCAGGAAGTATGTGTGTGTATGTGTGTGTTAACCCTATGTGCTAACAGCCTTGTATGTAATGCTCAGCTGAAATGCCAGGATTTCAGCTGAGTGGGTTTCAGCTGAAATGCCAGGATTTCAGCTGAGTGATTTCAGTGGGTCCTTGAGGAAAAGGCCTTTGTTTGGAGTGCTGAACAACTTCCTTTGCAAAAATCAGTGGGAAATCAGATTTGTTCACACCTGAGGTCAAAAGACTGCAAAACCAAGCAAGACCAGGGTAAATTAAGTTAATTTACAGAGTCATGCAGATACGCATGTGTTCTGGTTGCATGCTTTGGTCTGTACTTCATGCTTGAGGGAGATTTGGCTCACATTCGATAGCTTATTGATACGTGAAAAGTCACTGGGGAAACGTATATATGGCATATGTACAGTCCTACACCTCTGGCCCATATGCTTTTGAATGCACAGTTCAAGTACCCTATAAATCTTGGTGCGTTAGAAGAACAAACAAAAGCATAGCCAGCCCTTGAGAACACATCCACTGTACTGGGTGAAAGCTCAGAAGTTTAGCAGAGAACAAGACTTTGTAGGAGGGCAGCAGTCATGAAAGAAACATTGGGTGGGGCTACAGACAGTGGAACAACCCTGATTGTATACCTTGATGAGATTTAAAGTCTTGCTGAAAGCTGATGTCCTGTGTTTTTGAAGAGGATGCTACATTTCAGCATTGCTGTGAAGACTAACAGCCATTGTTGTGAGCTTGTGCAGCATAGCACAGGAGTCCTGTAAGCATCCTCCTGCTGCTAATTAATCTCATGCATGCTGCGTTGGCTTTGCAACTACAGTCAGCCCTCTGTATCCATGGATTTGGCATCCATGGGTTCCATCATACACAGCTTGCAAATATTAAAACAAAAATTCCAAGAAGCAAGCCTTGATACTTGCCATTTTATACAGGAGACACCATTTTGATACGCTGTTTAATGGGACTTGAGCATCCGTGGATTTGGGTATCCATGGGGCATCCTGGAAGCAAACCCCAGTGGATACCAAGGGCCCACTGTACTACAACTTTGTGCGTAAATCCAAAAGGAAGTTTATTTTCCAGCAGTTAGGAATTCCAAGATGGCCCTCTGTTAGGAAAATACTGTATAGTCTGTGTGCACAGCATGGGATTATAGTGCATAGAATGGTGGGATAGAATCATAGAGTTGGAAGAGACCACAAGGGCCTCCGGTCCAACCCCCTACCACGCAGGATGTTGGAACTGTTCCAAAAGCCTGATATGAGAGATTACTCTGGCAGTTTCTGTACCTTTTTTTGGTGGGTCTGGGATGGAGAAAAATAGTTCTATAGAATATAATGGTGCATGTTTGCATTGTGTATGTCTTATCACTGGCACTGTCTGGTTTTCTTCCTCTTACAGCTATTGCCAATTCCTGATTCTGTGCCCATCTCTCCTGATGACGGGGAGCATGCAGACATCTACAAGCTCCGCATCCGGGTCCGTGGGAACCTGGAATGGGCGCCACCACGGCCACAGATCATCTTCAATATCCATTCAGCACCAACGTAAGGGGACAGGCTGTTTCCAACCTGTCACATTCGTTCTCTGCTAGAAGATGTTTGCTTGCGTCTTTGTCAGTTTCTGCCAACAACAAAGCTTTTTCCCCTCTCTTTGAAAAAGTTAAACACTATCTACAAGGTACATTTAAGAGCGAAAGACTTATGTCTTATGCTGAATTAGATCTAAGAGCCATCTAGCTGTGTATGGTTTATACCAGCCAGTCCCAGAATGTGGCCTTCCGGGTGTCTTAGACTACAACACCCATAAACTATATCAATTTCAAAGTAATGCACTGGTTAGAGAAGGCTGCTTCCTAGTTGCTTAGCTGCCGAGGTAGGTAAGCTACCTAGTGACTAAACCTGCCTACTACAAGCGTCAAACACATGGAAACATTAAAATGCATTTTAAAGCCAGCAACTTTCCAAGGAGCAGACCCATAGAGACCTTAGTGTGTCTGCCAAATTTTGGATGTCTAGTTTTTGTGCTCTTGGAGCTGTGGCTCTGACAGACACAGACATGCATTTTTCTTTTATTATCATCTCATTATTTTGTTTCATCATAGGAGGAAAGTGGCAGTGGCCAAGCAGAACTACCGCTGTGCGGGTTGCGGCATCAGGACGGACCCTGGTGAGTGCTTGACTTGGCATGTTCTGGAGGTGCTAACTGTGCCTGAAACTTCAGGGCTCTTGACTTGGAACATTTATTGTTTTAAGCTGACCTTTTCCCCATCGCAGTGTCCTCCAAATCTGTTGAACTACAGTTCCAGACATGTCAGTCTATTATGTCCAATGCTGCCTAGGTGTGGTGGAGGCTGTTGCTCAGTGCATCTGGAGGATGCAGTTTATGGAAAGGTATCAGGTACCCATGGGGGGTCTTGGAACGTATCCCCTGTGGATATGGGGTCAACCTGTATATCAATGCACGTCTCTATATGGAACTATGTTCTGAAATGGATGCCTTTGGCACTATCACTCTCTTGTTCTTGGTGTGCCCCATGGGCAGGCCAAGCCCTGGTTCTCCAGCAAGAGGCTAAATATGCTGTCCTTGTTCTCTTGTTTTTCTCTCTCTCTCTCCTATTGGGACCCTCAGATTACATCAAGCGCATGCGCTACTGCGAGTACCTTGGCAAATACTTCTGCCAGTGCTGCCATGAGAATGCCCAGATGGTCATCCCTAGTCGTGTCCTACGCAAGTGGGATTTCAGCAAGTATTACGTCAGTAATTTCTCCAAAGACCTGCTAACCAAAATCTGGAATGACCCCCTCTTCAATGTACAGGACATCAACACTGGCCTTTACCGCAAGGTCAAGCCACTCAACCAAGTCCGGGTAAAGCAGTGCAAGTCTGGAGCATCCCTCAATATCCCACACCATCCCACGCACACCTCCTTCTACTTACTCATTCCGGTCATGTTTACACTGGAGGTAAAACTCCACATGTTCCCACCTCCAGTGTGCTGATTGGCTGCCCAACAGTTTCCTAAGCAGCCAATCAGCACACTGGAAATGGCAACATACCCAAGAGAATTATATATAGAGATGTGTTTGGCAAAAAATGGCTGAAGAGAAAGATCAAGCAAAACTCCTAGAATAACTGCATCTACACATATATGAATTTTCCAGCCCTATATAACCATGCTATCTGTTGAGTTATGAAAACTGGGATTCCTTTTATAGGGAGGGTTTTGCGTCTGCATGCACACACTCAGCTGCATGCTGCAGTGCACATACCCAATCATTCTAAAATGGGTAGACACCTGCACAGTGGACAGGGGCCAATTTTAGCCCCCATGGGCTGTGTCACAGTATTCCCAAAGTGATCTTTGGTGACTTACAGTTGCCATTTTTAGGTGTGGGCTGGAGCTAAAACCAAACAAATGTGTCTGTGCACAGTTTAAATGCATTTGCAGTGGACATTGGATGGAAAATTAACCAGAATATCTTCTTTAAAAAATGCTGAGGGGGTGGACTTTGGGAGACTGCGAGGGGGCTTGAAAAGCTGCAAGTTTGGGGGTTCAGGGCTTGCATGTGGCTTGCGGCCACACTTTACCTCTTCTGAAATGATCAGTTGGTAGAAATGAAACTTGCAACTTGAACATTTGTTTCTTTGGTCATTTTCCTCCCCAGCTGTTGCGAATCCAACTGTACCACATGAAGAACATGTTCAAGACCTGCCGCCTTGCTAAAACGTAAATGCTGTGTGAACACTGGCAAGATTGTTGAGGTCTAGTGCCAGTAGTAAGGTAGTCAGCACAGGGCATGTTGGGCAGATTAGAAGCCACAGTGAGTTACCCGGAGCATTTCCCCCAAGTGGTAGCAGTTATCCCAAAGCCTCTAGGCCTTGCTCTTGCAGCATGGCATCCCTTCATGCCCCCTGACAGTGTAAAGACATGCCACGTTCAGTCTGTGAGATACCTCCATCTTCCCTATAAGGCACATAAAGTATGCTCTTCTCATTGCTTTTAACAGTTGCCCATAGGCCCATTTCTGAACTTTGATCCAAAACAGCTATTGAAATCTCCCCTCCCCGCCCCCGCCAGTCTATTAGGGCTTGGAGGTTATTATTGCCTCGATAGCTGCGTATATGGACATAAAACTATTAGACAAGTACCTAATTTTCCCATGATAGCAGATTCCCAGCAAGTGTTCACCTGAGAGCCAACGTGGTGTAGTGGTTTGAGCATTGGACTATGACTCTGGAGTTGAGGGTTTGAATCCCCACTCAGCCATGGGAACCCACTGGGTGACCTTGGGCAAGTCCCACTCTCTCAGCCTCAGAGGAAGGCAATGGCAAACCTCCTCTGAACAAATCTTGCCAAGAAATCCCTATGATAGGTTCGCCTTAGGGTCAATGTAAGTTGGAAATGACTTGAAGGCACACAAGTTCACACTCCCCAAATTGTCATGCACCATGTTTATTGTAATCTTAAATACTTCCCTCCCTCTTTCAGCTCTTTCTGAGTCTTAAGTGTGCTGATCCACCACTCCTTGGTCTTGGTGCAGACCAGGATATGAACAATGTCATTTGTGAGAGAGCCTTTGGTTGGCTTTGGGCAAATGACACAAACCCTCCAACCTGAAAATCTGGAAATACAGACTCTTGTCATTTAGGACAAAACCCAGGCAATTGGCAGAAAATATTAGATAAAGGAAAAGTAGCCATTCATAGAAATAGGAACGTCTGTCCCAGCAGTGAGATTATGTGTGTGGGTGGGGAAGAGCTACAAAATATTCTCTTAAATAGCCTTCATTTGCACTGCTTATTCTAACTGCAATATCTATTGAAGATGAAGGAGCAGTGCTTGACACAGATTGAAAACTGCTTTTTCATAGTCGTGAGCCATCTGTCTTGGTCATTTTGTGCAGGCTTCTGGATGCCTTTGATGCCGTGCCAGGTCATTTGACAGAAGATCTTCACCTCTATTCCTTAAATGACCTGAATGCCACCAAAAAGGGGGAGCTCCTTCCCCACTTGACAGAACTCCTCAGGGCAGGTACCCTGCACGTTGAGAAATGCATGGTGGGTAATCTTACGCCTGGCGCTTCCTCTCATTTCTTTCATTTGTTTGGCCTTTATTTTGCTGCAGGCATCAATTTTTACTGTAAAATTAAGCACGTTAATAAGATCTGAGTTCTAGAAAGCACTTGGTGTTGTGTGCACATACACACACAGATGTATACATTTGGAGGGAAGGGGTGTATGCATGTTGAGATGCCTGCTCTTGGCTTTTCGTAGTAGTGGAGCGGCCTTAAAACAAATAAGAGTGGAAGTCCTTTGGAAACAACACTGAATGAACTATGCAGCCGATGCATACTTTGGTTATAGAAGCTTCAGTAGACTCCATATAATGAAGCACATCTGTGATGCAAGCTCAAAGCAGATTGAAGCTCAGGTGAAACAAGATTACAATGGGCCCTTGATATCCGTTGGAGTTTGGTTCCAGGCCTCCCCTCCCCCTGTGGATACCAAAATCTGTGAATGCTCAAGTCCCATTATATACAGTGGCATAGTAAAATGGTGCCCCTTATATAAAATGGCAAAATCAAGATTTGCTTCTTGGAACTTTTAAATTTTGGGGGGAATATTTTCAAGCCGAGGATAGTGGAATCTGTAGATGCCAGATCCATAGATAGAGAGGGCTGACCGTACTAGCAATAGCTCCACTTGCCAAGACCCTGGGAAACACCCTAGGGGGAAAAGAGCCCCCTTCCTCTCTCTCTTTTTTCTTCTGAAAAGCTTCTTCTTTTGAATTTTGACTTGAAACTGGGCACTGCAACTTCATTTACATACAAAAATATTCTCTGTGCATTTTGAGGCAAATTGCCAGATGATTTATGATTGCCCTTCCCCCTTTTGCTTCTAACTGAGCACCCTGTGCTTTGCTTATGACTTATGGCTGCCACAGACAGACATTCCCGATGAGTAGGGTGAGCCTGAGAGAGAGAGAGAGAATGAGGCTAAACAGATGGCTTTGTGCTTGTGGGTGGCACTTGCCCAAACCAGGCCATCCACTCTTCAGCCCCCTTTGCCCAAAAAGCTGCTCCTGAAGGTTGAGGAACTCTCCAGTAAGGAATATGGTACAGAGGACTACATTGGCTAGGAGGAATGAACAAAAATCAGAAAAAATCAGGAGCTTGAGGGGCAGAGTGAGGCTGTGAATCCCACAGTTTTCTCTGGTCACTGCAGAGAGGTAACAGCATGGTCCCTTCGCACCTTCTCTGTTGAGATGCCAAGCAGCAGATGGGAAAACTGACCTGCACCAGGAGAGAGGCCAAAGTACGGGGAGCTTCTTTAAGCAAAGCATGAGCCAAACAGAGAACCTCTACAGGCCAGGTTAGCCCTGGAGGGCTAGAGGTTGCCTACCTCCTGGTTTTAAGGGATCAATGTGGTGTTCTCTGATCCTTCAGAAGTGAAACACAGATGGGACTGCAGCTTCTATTTTTTTTTTTTCATCTTCACTCTCCTCCATTTCTGTCTTTCTCCCCAGCTGTGCCAGGCCAAGGGCTTCATCTGTGAGTTCTGCCAAAATGAGGAGGACATCATCTTCCCCTTTGAGCTGAATAAGTGCAGGACTTGTGAAGGTAGGCAAGCAAACAGGAGCCATGTTCACCAGTGGCTGGGTTCCTGGGGAGTATGAGAGTAATAATACTCCTAGACCAGATTTTGGAGCTTGGGGAAGGGGATCAGGTTTCATCTAAATGACTGTGTTGCATTTGGGTCTATAAGGTGACTGGTTTATCTACTACATGTAAATGTAATGGCTTGTTCCAGAAGATCCCAGGAATTGTGACAGGGGAATACTTAATGTTCCATTAGAATTATAGAGTTGGAAGAGACCATGAGGGCCATCCAGTCCAACCCCTTTCATGCAGGTACCACCTCAAAGAGCTACAGTTTGTAGCATTCTCTGAGGAGAGAGAGAAGAGAGAGAGAGAGAGAGAGAATATCTATTAAAACCAACTTAATTCTCGCATAGATATGTGCTAGCTCTTGACCTTCCTTCCTTGTTAAGGATTGCATAGCAGTTGCCAAAATACTTTGCTTACTCTACATGGGAACATTATTGCACAGGCCAAGTGGATATTTTGCTGCATTGCAAAAGATGCTGAAGTATAGCCCTTAGATGGCATAAAAGTCTTCTGTAACAAAAGATCCTAGAATACCTTGAGCACATGCTGCTTCCTCAGTGCCCCTAAAGTGTGGGTGAGGTGGGAGCGTGACCTAGGACTGTTGACCCACGGAAAAAGTCCATCTCTTACGTGGCTGCAGGTGGTGGTGGGTGGAGCCAGGAACTCAAAGTGGTGGAGTTTGGAGGACGGCATAGCCCTCTGTCACCCTCACATGAAGCTAGGCGAAGGGCCACAGGTCTCCAACTTCATCCCTAAAGCTCTTGCCACCCTATGTGACTGCTTTGGTTCCTTTTGCAAACCTATCAGTTTCAGAGCTTAGAAACATGACTTTGAAGGGACTACAGCTCCCAGACTCCCCAGCCAACTCAGCTTAATTTATCCATACCTCTTCCAGCACTTCTGACCCCTGCAGTTCTGGACACACTGGTACCGTGGGGCTGATTATAGAAGCATAGAATCATAAGAGTTGGAAGAGACCCCAAGGGTCATCTAGTCCAACCCCCACCATGTAGGAATACCCAATCAAAGCACTCTCAACAGATAGCCATCCAACTCCTGTTTAAAAACCCCCAAAGAAGGAGATGCCATCACCCTCTGAGGCAGTGCATGCCACTGCCGAACAGCTATTACTGTCAGGAAATTCTTCCTCATGTTTAGGTGGAGTCTCTTTCCCTGTAGTTTGAGTCCATTGCTCCGTTATGATGCAGGTTTTTGAGTGTGTGTTCCCTCAAAGCTTGGCCCCTCTGTTCTTACGCACTGCTTTACTATCTCTCTTGCAGAATGTAAAGCCTGCTATCACAAAACCTGCTTCCGGTCAGGACCCTGCCCCAAGTGTGAGCGGCTCCAAGCCCGGAGAGAACTGCTGGCGAAGCAGAGCATGGAGGCAGACCTCTCGGACTATGAGGACAAACAGGAGGAGGATGTAGCAGGAGCAGCAACGTGACAGTTGACAAGACTGGAGTTTGGTGCACAGCCTGTCCAGAAACGTGAACTGGCCGTGAACTGAAAAGGACTCTCACACTGGCTGCCATGGAGGGATTACAAAGGGATCTTTTGCACTTCTCCAGGGAGATCCAGTTTTCCCCTCCATGTGAGATTCAGGACAAGGGAAGAGAAGGGCTTCATTGCTCTTCCTGCCACTGACTTCGATGCACTACAAAGCTAAGCTTTGCTTTAAGAAGAGCAGCTCCTTTGAGGAGAGCAGAAAAAGAGAGCCGCTACTTTGGTCTGAGTCCCAGACTCGAGTGCCTGAACCTTGCCACATTTGTCTAAGAAAAGCTGGTGATGGGCTTACCAAGGGCTGAAAGGCTTAGCTCCTGGTGAAGTACCAAAACACTCCTAAAGGGAAAATAACCCACTCAGATTGTTTTACTTACTGTATTGGCTGCTGTGTACCAGAAGAGGCTGCTTTTATTTCATTTTTTTCTTTTGCCAAAACCACTGCCTGTAACTTTGCTGCTGATCTTCACTCATCCACCTCTCGTTTTGTGCCTGAAGTCCATATGATGTGATATGGAAACCAGGGCTGTAAGGGTTGCCATTTTTCTGTTGGGAGTTACCTAGCTGCCTGAAAACCAGGTGGTGGAGGAAATAAGTTGATAACTGACAGGTTGTGTCTGTGTGTGTGTGTGTGCGTGAGAGAGAGAGAGAGAGAGAGAGAGAGAGAGAGAGAATGTGAATATCACAGATTCTGTTTCCTTTCCATTCTTCCCCATCTGTCTTCTTCCACCTGCCTCAAATGTCTCTGTCTAGCAAATGAAACCTGGGTTGGCAACTTGTAGGCTGACAGTAGCTATCCGAGATGATGGTTTTGGTGGGAGTTGTGTGGGACAGTAGTGGTGGGCATTCTGTTTACCTGCCACAGTCCTGATGTGTTAGACAGTACTGTAATCACAACCACCTTCCACCAGTCAGGTGCGCTCCAAGTCTTTCACTAGAGTTCCCAGAATCCCTAGCCAGTATGGCCAAGGATGAAGGGAGTGAAGGCTGCTCTGGGTGCCTCCTTAGATCAGGAAGAAATGAGCTTTTAATGGTCCTGTAGTGATGGATCTATTTCCCATCCTGCTGTGTTTGCAGTTGGGTCTGGTAACTACAGAGGAATTGATGGGATGGAGTTTGAAATGGATAGGTAGCTTCCTACTTTTAGGGTACAAGGCTGTTTCTTCTTTCTCTCCATTTCCTGTTGGACTTCTGGTAGGTCACAAGTATGGAAAGTGGTAGTTTCTTAGTAGCCTGTAGGGAGCTTGTTGGTGCTGAGAAATTGTGGTTCATTTTGTCATTCTTACAGGAGCTTGGCAAGAAGAGAGCTGAGAGGATGCTGGTGGTTCTCAAAGAATGAAGCAGTGGTCTGCGTTGATCTCCGTCCTGTCTTCTGGGCTGGGGTTGGAAGGGGGCTTAGTTGGCTGTGAGCGTTGAATGGAGATTGGAATCTCTACAAATGAAGGCCATTTTGGAAGGCAAGCTGGCAGCATGTCATCTTTGCTGTAGTCTGAGTTTCATTATGCTGCCTCTCTCTCTCTCTCTCTCTCTCTCTCTCTCTCTCTCACACACACACACACACACACACAATATTTCTCATACTAGCTTCATCACTTATTTAAGCAATTGAAATAGTTCCCTCCAATTCAGTACTTGAAATGCAGTTGCTCTTTGTCCTGTTAAATTTCTTGGAGCAGCCATTCATCTCCTGGCATTCTGATGCTGCTCATCCACCCATGTTCATGGCATGTGTGAAAGCTATTTTCTCTGAGATGGATTATCTTATCAGATTTCATCTTGCTGGCTGCTGGCATTTCTCTTCTGGGGAAAGCATGCAGTGTCCTTGTCAGCTAGGTGTGCACTAACACCCTTCTGCCAAAATTCCTTGAAATGGGCTGTGTGCCTTTAGTTGGGGTATGGGAAGAAAATAAAGCCTGAGGCTCTTGGGACAAGAGACCCAAGTATTGTATGGAGCAGATTTCCATTCCCATGTACTTTGCTTAACAGCATCTTAGTATAACGCGTGTGACTTTTATTGCCCCCCACCAACCTTTTCTTATTTGTGTTGCTAGCAAATAAGAAACTAGACATGTAACGTTTGTAATTCAGGCAGGCTTTCAAGAGCACCTTGCACCGTCCCGTAGTATGTCATTAAAAAAGGTTTTGCGGAAGTGTGTAAGAGTCGGTGTGTTGTCTGAAGGGGGGCATTGCTTGCCATGGTGTCCTGAAAATGTAATTAAGAACTGGAGAGGATGGAAGTTCTGGCACCGTTGCTTCAAGTGGTACTAGGCAGAATATCCCTATTCTTGTAAAATCTATTTTTGGTTTTTGTACCATTTTGCAAAAAACAACAACCCTGTATTGGAAAAACACAGACTGAAATCTAGATAGGTGTGAGATGCTGTTGACAGGCATTTATATATGCAGAAGTAACAAGGACAGGCCATTAACATTTGTTGCTTCTTGCTCCTTCTTAAATATGGCAGTGGAATAGGATGGTGGTGCCTTGTGGTTGACACTCACTGAAAGACCATCTTTCACCACCCACTGGCCCAGGATTCATGTTTTTTAATGGGAGTGATATATCTAGTGTGTGTTTCACTCCACATAGAGTGAGTTCAGAGTTTTGCAGAGGCCATGTAGGATTCACTTCCAAACTTCAGAAGGAAAATGCTGAAATAATTGGTTTTGGAATACTCAGACCTTGTGGTGGTTTTGTGTTTTAACCCATTCATGAGCCTGGAAGAAGCAGGCCCTAGAACAGAGTGCTGGACCAATAGAAGCAGAGGAGCAAGGCGCTGGGGTACAGAGATGACTGTGTGAACTCTCTTGGCAAGATGGATGATGGAGACAGGAGGGACAGAGATGCAGCATAAACACCCTTATGACAGAATGCATTGGATGTCTGTACGTTTGGATGTTCCCTTGTGATGTCTCTCTACCTTGACCTCAAATGCAGGGCCCATGATACCACAAAGAGAGGGCTGAGGGACCATTCGCCTACTAAACCGCCCTCTCTATTGTCAGGGATGATGGGAGTTGTAGCTCTTCACCTCTGGCTCAAACTCACCACCTTGTTATGCAGCAGAGCCAACCAGCTTAGATCAGTGGTTAATGCTTTCCTCCAAAGCAGCAGAGTTTCAGAGAATAGGCTGAAGATCCTGACAAACTCTCCAAGCCTTCTCATTCTTCTCCAGGTGTCTCCAAAACGTCTCCAGGATTCACTCAGGCAACTCAGTAGTTTTATATAAAACCTACTTTATTCTTCTATATAAATATACTATATAGTCAACAAATCACAATCTCTACACACTGCTCCACAATATCTCCAAACTACTGCACCTCTACTCAACCACAATACATTGGCAAACATTGCAATTTTATAGCCATTGTTTATCACCACCCACTAGTTAGTTTCCACCCAGTGGGTGTGTACTTCCATTCTGATTGGTCCATGTAGTTCCACCCATGCTTAAGACCAACCCATGTATTTCAACATTTCACCTTGTACACTTAATGATTCTCAGGTGTTTCCAATCTGCATTCAGTACCTCTGTCCTTGGCTCTCAGGCCTTCTAGATTACATTAGCAGTTTCACCTGTGTAGCTTCATAATTGCTCTTGCTTAGTCATTGTGACTTTCACATACATATTTTATTTCTTTCACTGTATGTCCCATGTTGCATTTTCCTTAACAGTCCCCTCCAAAATAAAATATTGTATGTGTCTTACAATGTCATTCCAACCATTTGTGTCAGCCTTTCATGTTTTTCTGCTGTCAATGCTTTTGTGAACAAATCTGCTATGTTGTGTTGTGTTTCTATATATCTCAATTCTATTTCACCCTTCTGAACCATGTCTCGCACATTTTGATATCTTACACCAACATATTTTGTTCTGTTCTTCAAACTTTCAGTTTCAGCCATTGCTATGCATGACTGTGAATCTTCCAGAATTTCCACTGGTATCTTGTAACTTTCATTTAAATCATTTAACAATTGCTTAATCCACTGTACCTCATTTACTATCTCATTCAAAGCAGCGAATTCTGCTTCTGTTGTGCTTAGCGCTACATTAGTTTGTTTTCTACTTCTCCAAACTATTGGACTTTCACTATATTTAATTATCATTCCTGTAACTGACTTCTTGTCTCCTAATTCTGATGCAAATGAACTGTCTACATAACAATCTAGATCTGAACTATTGTTTCTTATTATCAATTTCCTATCTACGGTTCCTTTCAAATATCTCAACAAATGTTTTACCGCTGTCCAGTCTTCAATTTTTGGATCATTAACCCTTCTAGACAATACATTTACAGCATAAGAAATGTCTGGTCTGGTATGGCAAGATATGAATTGTAAAGATCCTATTATACTTCTGAAGAAAGTCTTGTCCTCAAACGCTCTAGTTGTTTTCTCAGACACAAAACCAGTTGTCATTGGAGCTCTTACTATTTTTGCATTCTGTAATCCACACTTTTCAATCAATCTTTCAATTTTATTTCTCTGACTTAATAAACAATGTCCTTCTTCTGTCCATTCAACACAAATACCTAAATAAGACTTCAATACACCTAAGTCCTTCAAAACAAACTTCTTAGACAATTCTCTTTTTACTGACTCAATTTCCTGTTTTGACTTTGCTGCTACACACAAATCATCTACATAAATCACTAATACTATGTCTCCTTTTGTATAAACACAAGCATCTGCAATGCTCCTCTTGTAACCTAGCTTAACTAGCTCATCATTGATGCACAGATTCCACGCTCTGGCACTTTGTTTTAAACCATACAATGCTTTCTTTAATTTATATACTCTCTGACTACCATTTTCTTCAAAACCTTGTGGCTGCTCCATAAATATTTCTTCATTCAAAACCGCATTCAAGTAAGCTGTCTCAAAATCAAAATGTTCTACAACTAAATTCCTTTTTGTTGCTACTGCTAGAACCATTCTCAGACTTTCTGGCTTTGCAGTTGGAGAATATGTCTTGTCATAGTTCTCATACTGCTGTTGTGCAAAACCCTTAGCTACTAACCTAGCTTTATATTTGATACTTCCATTTGGCATTTCTTTCCTTTTGTATACCCATTTACAACCAATTACTTTCTTGTCTTTGGGTCTGTCAACAATTTCAAAAACATCTTTATTTACCAGGCAACCAAACTCATTATCCATTGCATCAAACCATCTTTCCTGTTCTTCTCTAGAAAAACTTTCCAACTCTTCAAAACTTTCAGGCTCCTCTACTGCTAAACAAGCTCTTGCCTTTGTCACAACAAACCTATCTGGAGGCTTTCTAACTCTATGACTACGCCTGGGAATAAAATCTGCTGTTCTGTCTCTTTCATCCTCACTTTCTCTACTGGGAGTTGTAGTTCTATGACTAAATCTCTTGTCTTCAGTCATTCGAGTAGTAGTAGGCCTAGATGCTATCTCATCATCGGAAGAACTACCACTGCTGCTAGGTGATGCTTCCTGCTTAACTGAAACCCCTCCGTTTCCTGAGGTTGGTTCAGTTTGTGCTTCTGGCTCATTTGAACTCCCTAATCTCAAAAACACTTCTTTATTGGCATGCAGTTTGTCCCAACCAGCATGTCTTTCGAAATTTGCAGACCTAGAATACTGCACTTGTTTTCCATCCAAATGAAACTTGTAGCTATTTCCAGAATACCCCAAAAACCTAAGCCTTTTGCTTTTGGGTTCTCCTTTCCTCCTGAAACAAGCAGGTGTGTAAACATGAGCAAATTGTCCAAAAACCCTTAAGTACTTGTAATTTGGCATTCTCCCATACAATACCCTGTAGGGAATGTCTTCAATTTCTGAATGATACAATCTGTTACTGATATGTATTGCAGTCAAAGTTGCTTCTGCCCAAAAACTATCTTTCACCCCCGCATCTGCCATCATACAAGCAGTAATTCTTTTTATATCTTGTATTTTCTTCTCTGCTAACCCATCCTCACTAGGACAAGCAGGGTTTGTAGTTTCATGCCTTATTCCCACCTTTTGAAACCAGTTAAACAATTGATTATTTAAAAATTCTCCTCCTCTATCAGTTATGATGGTGCCTACTCTGCTATCAAATTGTCTTTCCACCATTCTTACCCATGCTTTTAAACTTTGCCCAGCGTCAGATTTGTTTTTCATTATTCTCACAAATGCAAACCTTGTATACCTATCAACAATTACTAGGAAATACTTGCTTCCCCCTAAGGACAAGCAGTTAGCTTGGGCAACATCTGCATGTACATACTGAAATGGTCTTTGAGCAATTCTTTTTGTTTTCTTAGCTACTGGAAAAGCTCTGACCTTTACCTGTTGACATACCGTACAATCTAAGTGGTTTTTGCATTCAGTAACTTTTAAATCTGGACACATACTGATTAAATTCTTTAAACATTTGAAGCTCGCATGGCCGAATTTTCTGTGAAGCTCGTGTATGCAGTCTTTGTGGATTGGAATATTTTCTATGTTATTAGCTTCTTCAACCCTGTAGCTATCAATATTGTCCTCCAAATAATAAAGTTTGTCCTTTTTCAAACCTATGCCACGCAATTCCCCATTCAGTTTTATCTTACACATGTTCTTTTCAAATATGACTGTGTAGTCTCTTTCTGTTAATCTGCTTACTGATAACAAATTATTTTCTAACTCCTTTACATGTAAGACATCATTAAAATTCTCTTTTAGCCCTGGAATGTACACAGTACCCATTTGATTTACAGTACTTAGCTCTTTCCCATCAGCCAAAACTACAGTATTTACATTAGCTGATTTTCTATTACTTATTAAATTTATATCATTACACATCAAAGATGTGGCTCCTGAATCTACTAGCCATTTAGAATTTGCATTTTGTTTTTCCTTAATCATGGTTGCAACCCCCTTTTTATTACCACTGTCCCTCAAAAATGGAGGTCTGGACTGTTTTTGATGCTGCCGCGGCTGCCATCTGCTCTCTACTTGCTTGTGTCTCTCAGCTGCAAAATGTTTACAATGTCTCTTCAGATGACCAATCTTCTTACAATAAAAGCACCTCCGTTGCTCCCTTGTAGAGGCTGCCTCCTCCTGCGTTCGCCAGTCAGGAGTTGTTTGTTGTTTTGGCACAGTCTTTAAGCTTGCTGAGTCACCCTGTTCAGACATTCTTCTCTGGTTCTCTTCCAGTATTCTGGCCACAATTAAATCTCTATTAAGCTCAGCTTCTGGCAGGTTTTGCAGGCTGTTCGTTATGTTGTCCCACGAAGAGTCTAGTGATTCTATTAAAATGTAGCATTGCTGCTCTTTGCTAATTTGCACTCCCCTCAGTTCAGCTTGCACAAACAAATCTTGCATTATTTTTAAATGTTCTATCACACACTGCCCTTTAGCCATCTTTTGCCTGTATATTCTTTTAGACCATAGCATTTTTGCAAAAGCAGTTGAAGGAGTGTGTAATCTCTGCAAGGTATCCCACACATCCTTGGCTGACGTTTTATCTCTGACGTCATTAATCAAGTCTTCTTCAAGCATGAGATAAAGACAGGCTTTTGCTTTACTATCTCTCTCTTGAGTGGCTTCATTAGCATCAGCTGCCAGCCCTGTTTCAACTGTTGACCACAGACCTTCCTTTACTAGTAGAGATTGGGCATAAATCTTCCAGGTAGAGTAGTTGTTTCTATTTAATTTACTAAACTTTAGAATTTCCATCTTGATTTGTGCAGTGACTCAATTTGACTCAGTCCTTCTGAGTATGCACAGCCAACCCGTCTGGGCTTAAGCAAAACACAAAATGATTTACTCACGAGGCTTATCAGTGCAGCACAAACAGCTTGCTGTGATCTGTCGTCCACAAAGCTTTCTTCCACTCTCTGGAACTTTTAGCTTCTGTGGATGCTGGGTGCTCTAGTAACTGGGCCCATAACCCTTGTCAGGGATGATGGGAGTTGTAGCTCTTCACCTCTGGCTCAAACTCACCACCTTGTTATGCAGCAGAGCCAACCAGCTTAGATCAGTGGTTAATGCTTTCCTCCAAAGCAGCAGAGTTTCAGAGAATAGGCTGAAGATCCTGACAAACTCTCCAAGCCTTCTCATTCTTCTCCAGGTGTCTCCAAAACGTCTCCAGGATTCACTCAGGCAACTCAGTAGTTTTATATAAAACCTACTTTATTCTTCTATATAAATATACTATATAGTCAACAAATCACAATCTCTACACACTGCTCCACAATATCTCCAAACTACTGCACCTCTACTCAACCACAATACATTGGCAAACATTGCAATTTTATAGCCATTGTTTATCACCACCCACTAGTTAGTTTCCACCCAGTGGGTGTGTACTTCCATTCTGATTGGTCCATGTAGTTCCACCCATGCTTAAGACCAACCCATGTATTTCAACATTTCACCTTGTACACTTAATGATTCTCAGGTGTTTCCATTCTGCATTCAGTACCTCTGTCCTTGGCTCTCAGGCCTTCTAGATTACATTAGCAGTTTCACCTGTGTAGCTTCATAATTGCTCTTGCTTAGTCATTGTGACTTTCACATACATATTTTATTTCTTTCACTGTATGTCCCATGTTGCATTTTCCTTAACATCTATACCCATCCAATTCCTAGAGGCCTCTTCCCATTCCACAGAAGAAAGAAAATGAGCTGCCTGAAAGGAAGCCTGTCGAATGTGGTTTCCAGACACTACCTGATCTAGGACTTAAAAAACAAAAGTGAAGTTTGTGGTAATGTGGAATCTGTGATTCTTGTGGCCCAGGTCCTCTCCACTTCCTCAGGGAGCTTTGAATCTGAGAACTTTGAAAGGTGATGTCCATTCTCCTTCACCAGCTCCCATATCTGACAAAAAACAACAACCCAGTACTGGCCTGGCTTTTTTCCTGCACTGATGTGTCTCCTTACCACCCCACTCTGTTCTTGAGAAGTTTTCTTCTTTCTTGTTTCAGGCCTAAACTATACATGATGCTAATCATGTGTTTAAACATGGCTGCTCCTATTTACAAGGAGGCAAAAACAGCTTTAAGGCCCCATTCCAGATTGTGTCCTGTAGCTTGTTTTCGCCTGCTCCAAAATAAAAGCAGCTAACCCAGCCTCCTACAACCTGGATATGTGGGGGTTTCAAGTAGGTTGAGTGATGTGGCTATCATCACACGTTTTGGCCCTTGGTGCCACCTTGCTTGAGACATAACATGCTCAACTTTGCACAGCAGCCCTTCTTTAATTGATTCCCTCCAGTATGTGGCTTCTTAGATGTAGACTTCTCAAAAGGCTCGAGTTTGCTCATTTGTTTTTGTGAGCACTTTCAGCACTTGGGCCTGTTTCTTGTTTGCTGGCAAAACCCTCTGTTTAACAGCTGTGGGTTTGTTTGTTTTTTAGAAGCAGTTATTTCAATTTCAAAACAGTGGGTAATAGATTGTGTTTTATGTTAACGTTGTTCAGGGTTCTTTCTGGAATAGCCAAAAAGCCCAGAGGAAGTGACTTGATGTGCAGCAGAGGGGGGTGAAAAGCTAAACTCCAATCATCACTGATGAAGCTGTCGTCAGTTTTAGTTTGCTAATGTTTTGCAGAATGATGCCATCTGTAATGTTGCAAATGGTTTGTGGGAGCTCTTTCTAAAATAAGAGCTGAAATCGTGTTGAAACTGGTTACCCATTGACTGTTCCATTGCATAGCATCACAATGAAAATACCGTCCTTAATAAACTATATTAATAAGCATGTTGTTCTTTTGCTGTTTTACATTTAGTTGAAAAAGGGAGTAATATCTCAGGTTTGTAGGTACTAGTGGGTTTTGCGGGGTGGGGGTGGCAAGGAAGGAAGAAATGAGATTATCAAATCCAGTACTTCCAGCCCAAGCATTTTTCAAATTCTTAGCTTCCAGAAATGCATTACACAGGGCCCTTAAAACAGTCCTGTGGAACAGTGCTCTGGCACTTTCTTGGTGGAGCGACATTGCAAGACTTTTGGAAGCCTGTTTCTTAACAACTCTTTGTTGTTGGGGAAATAAAGGCCTTCCTATGCACATTAGCACTGCAACTGTGTGCACTGCTAGCCTGATAACCTATTCCTCTGCTGTGAAGCACCCTAGCTGCCTTCACCCTCATTGCTGGTGTTCTACAGCTGTGTTTGCAACAGAGCTGAAGCAATGAAACAGGGAATATTTAGGTGTAATGGGAAATGCCTCTAGTTCAGGAGCCTTGCCAAAAGTGGAGTGTCTGAGTGGCTGCTATTTTCCTGCAGTATTAACTGTCCTATCCTTTAAACAAAGTAGACAAAGGGTGGCTCCCAGGGTTGTTTTTGTGACCCCTCAGCTCCTCAACCTGGAGAGGCAATTGTCTTTCAAAATAGGTCACAGGGTTCCGTTGTTCAAAACCAGTACTAATTTCCAGTCAGCCCTCAACTTTCTGGAGGGTGGGTGGTGTTACCAGTGGAGGATTAGCTAACACATTGTAAACTGCTTAGAGAGTGCCTAGTGCCATAAAGCGATGTGTAAGTGCTACTGCTAAACAATTTGTAAGCCACTTGGAGAGCCTTTGTGACTGAAAAGCAGGGTATAAATACTCTAATAAATAATAAAATAAATAAAAGTGGAAAACCCGCAAATATAGGCTATTTTTTTAAGCTGAGAGAACACTTCTCCGGGTATCTATAGGTCCTCCAGCATGATTCTATGACCAACTTCTGGTGGAAGCATACCATAGAATTGTGTGGGAGGACCTAGAAAATGCCTAGAGAGAACATATTTAGTAATCCGCAAATGCTTAAAACCATAAATGTGGAGGGATGACTAGTTTCACTTGATTTTTTAGCAGTCTTTGAGGCTCCTAACTAGTTGCAGTTCCTCACCCCTGCCTTAAAATGAAGGCTACATTCTATACCAATGCTGCCGCCCTGCTCTCCGCATTATTTAAAGCATCACATCTGGAAAATAATAAAGAGTTTACAGCTGCATTTTCTGTCTTTTTACTAAAGCAAATGAATTCATAGAAAATGCCATGCACTGCAGTTTTGTAACAGTCACTCCCACACTCTTGCTTCTGCCACCCTGTGAATTAAAAGCTATGTTGGTTCACAGAATATTAAAAATATACCAATCCTGAGTTTTAGAAACCTGAAAACTGTAAGAAAGCAAGCTGCTTTTTGCAACATGTAGACTATTTCACCCTATATCCTTAGGAATAAGCTTCTTAAAAGCATCCCAAATATTGATACTTAAGAAAGGCAAACGAAGTTTGCTCCTGACCTAAACTACCAAAAACTTGCTCTTTTGGCTAGGCTGATGGTCTGGGAGTTATCGTTCAAGAATGTTTTCCCCCAAGTTCTGCTTCCATCCTTTGAAGCAAACAACCAATCTTAGACCATTTGGGAAAACCCAGAAGGCTAGATTTAATAATAATAATAATAATAAAATTTATTTATACCCCGCCCCTCTGTTAAAACAATCGGGGCGGCTTAGATTTGGCCCAAGGTCTGATGTTCTCCAACCCCACTACACAACCCATCTGACAAATAAGCTCCTAACAGCAGCTCAGAGAAGCAGAGACTCTCTCTTGAGAAGGAATTCTTTTCTACTAATGGCTGAATGGCTTAAGTTCCACCAGGGACAGAGATCAATTGATCATACTCTAGGTGGGGAAGAGCAAATCTTTGCTTCCCATCAAAGCCAGAATACACCCCCCCCCGGCTAATACTGTGTTTCCCAGCTTTGGACTTCTGCTTGCTGTTACTGGGCAAATTTGCGAGGGCTGTATTTGCGTTCAAACTGGCCAACGTCGAATTTCCTCTTGCAGCCAGCGTAATTCATGTAGCGGATTTTGCCGAACACAGCCCGTTCAGCCCACCCTTGGTCGTGGATCCCACAAATGGACCACATGCATCCTGGAAGAGACAAAACAAGAACATGGAGGGATTACTTTCTGTTTTTCTCTTAGCGGTACCGCTGGGCAGGGCACGTTTCTAGGATGGAGGACCATCGCCTCCCAAAAATAGTACTCTACGGTGAACTTGGCACGGGTCAGCGTAAGAAGGGCGCTCCAAGAAAGCGATACAAGGACTCCCTGAAACAACATCTAAGGCTTGGCCAAATTGATCACCAACAATGGTCCGCCATGGCCTCACATCAGGAGGCATGGAGACGCACTATCCACAATGCTGCAGCTTTATTTGAGAACTCACGCCAAACAAGTCTTGAAGAGAAATGACAACGCAGAAAGAATCACAACCCGGAAACCATCCAAGGAGACCTTCTGCTGTGCTTTCTGCATCTGGACTTGTTTATCTTGGATTGGCCTTTTGAGTCATCAGCGTGCTTGCAGAAAGCATGGGATGAGTCCTTCCTGAATCTTTGTTTGTGAAGAAAAGCCAGAGAGATCCTAATTTTGATTTTTTAAAAACTTGTATATTTTGAGTAATTTTAAATTATTTTAATTGTGATGATTTTAATTCTTTTAATTTATACTCTTTTGTGAGCCGCCCTGGGTCCTACTCTGGGAGAAAGGTGTCATATAAATTAAATTTAATTAATTAATTAATAATAAATAAAAGACATAGTCAAACAAGGAAGCAGATGGCACATAGGAAAATCTAAGTGAATAGCGGATACCAGATTTTTTACAGCAGTAAGGGCCTTCCTTCCATGCATGTAGGTTGACTGTAACCTGTTCAGGATTACAAAGGGGTCTCTCACACTACACAGTTATAGCACTTTGATCCCAGTTTAACTGCTATGGCTCCGTCCTATGGGATCCTGGGATTTGTACTCAGATATTCAGAATTCTCAACTAGAGAGCGGTACTGCTTTGTTTTTGTGTGCCTTCAACTTGTTTCTCACTTATGGCAACCCCAAGATGAGTCTATCATGAGGTTTTCTTGGCAAGATTTGTTCTGAGAGGGTTTTGCTTTTGCCCTCCTCTGAGGCTGAGAGAGTGTGGCTTCTGAACTATAGAATCATAGCCCAATGCTCAAACCACTATACCGTGCTGGCTCTGTACTGCCTCACTAAGCTATAAATACCAGGCGTTTACAGGATGAAGCTAAGGTGGTTAAAAGTGGGATCACAGTTACGATAACATTACTATAAAATTTTGGATGTTCTATTTTGTTTTGTTTTTCTTCTTACTATTACTGTTTTCAAGTGATTTTGATTTCTTTTTTAATGTGTGTTTAATAAAAATACTTTAAAAGGGGGGAGGATCAAAGTTCTATAGCCTTGTAGTGTAAAAGTTACTTATGGCAACCCTGAGGTGAAAATGTCACAGGGTTTTCTTGGCAAGATTTGTTGAGAAGGGATTTGCCATTGCTCTGCTTTGAGGCTGAGAGATTGTGACCTGTTCAAGGTCATCCAGTGGGTTTCCTTTGGCTGAACGGGGATTCAAACCCTGGTTCAACACTCAAAATCACAACACCATGCTGGTTCTCCAGGCTTTTGTGTACTCTCCTTTGTTTTCTAAGAACAGTTGGATAACTGTGGACCTCCAGGTATTTTGGCCTACAAATTCCACAGTCTGTTACCATCGGGCAAGCTATGTGGCTGTAAAGGGACAAAAGCTCCCAAACCTATTCTAAGATTAATTCTGTTTCCCAAAATTGAAGAACTCCTGGGGTTAGAAACATGGCTGCATGCATCTTGCAAGAGTACAGAGATACATGGCAGTGTGGGTCTGGGTGCAAATGAATTCTACGTAGGGGCAGGGGGATTTCCAGCAGATAATGGGCCATCAATCAACCGTTAGCCAAACAGACACTAATCCTCCTTGCATATCTACACCCAGGAACTAACCATTCAAATACACAAATTTCCATATCCTCCCCACAGGGGTTCACAGTATATAACCCCCCCACTCCTACCCAACCATTCTCTGAAGACGCCAGCCACAGATGCAGGCGAAACGTCAGAAAGGAAATTCCAAATTATGGAATGGCCTGCCGAACAAGATCCATCAGATGACGAGCCTGAGTAGCTTTAAAAAAGAACTAAAGACGGGTCTCTTTCCGCAGGCCTTTCCTAATTAGTTCCCGGCCTCAGGAGCTCCTGGCCCCTTTTAGTCTGCTGGCTAGTTATTATTTATTATTTTTAATGTGATTTTAGATTAGTTGTTTTGCTAATGCATGGAGGTTCCCGCCACAGTCAGGCTGGTTTTTCCCTTCCTGTATTTTCTGACTAGTCTTGTGGAAACTCTTTGTCTGTTCCATGGCAAAAGGAGGCCATGGGAGCACCTTTGGAATTCTAGGCTTGGTGTGGAATGTGTGAACCCTCTCCCACCGCACCAGAAGCACCTTGCAAAGTTTAATGTGCATTTCTTGCATGTGCATTTTAAAGTGGCATAATCCCACCAGGGCTCTAGCACATGCTTTTCTTCTGAATGACTGGGTCACCTTCTAAATCACTCCTGACAGATGGCTATCCAAAGAAGGAGACTCCACCACACTCCCAGGCAGCACGTTCCACTGTCAAACAACTCTTACCATCAGGAAGTTCTTGCTAATGTTTAGGTGGAATCTCATTTCCTGTTGTATGAGTCAACTGCTCTGTGTCCTAGTCTCTGGAGCAGCAGAAAACAAGTTTGCTCCATCCCCAGTATGACTTTCCATTCAAATATTTAAACATGGCTATCGTGTCACCTTTCAACCTTCTCTTCTCCAGACTAAACATACCCAGCTCCCTCAGCACGCCTCATAGGGCTTCTAGACCTTTTACTATTTTGGTCATCCTCCTCTGGACACGTTCCAGCTTGTCAATATCTTTTTTGAATTGTGGGTCTTCTTGGCCAGATTTATTCCTCTGAGACTGGGAGTGTATGACTTGCCAAGGTCACCCGGTGGGTTCCATGGCCAAGCAGGGATTTGAACCCTGGCCTCCAGAGTCCTAGTCCAACAGTCAAAGCATGATACCATGTTAGCTATTGTCCCCCACCTCCAATTACTTACCCACATAGCCATTGGGGTCCCTGCCATCCAGTTCGTAGCGGTCATTGAGGTAGATGCTGAACTTCAAGGCCTCCTCTGGAGAAGTGGTCCACTCCAGGATTTTCTTGGCCCAGTACATCCGCAGGAAGCCATGCATCTTTCCCTCATGAACCATCTGGAGCTGAGAGAAGAGGATTGAGGGGGGAGTACTGAATTATATCAATGGAAAATTCTCTTGGAGACATAAGAGCAACTTCAAACAGTCTGTGACGCTGTGCACAGAATGGCTTGAGCTATGATAAACATCCAAGGGACCCAAGAAGAGGCTCTCGACTCAGAGTGAGGGGCCATCTAACCCCACCATCCTTTTTTTTTCTGTCAGTGAGCAGTGAGTTGCTTCCCACAAGCAGAGCATAAAAGTAACTCTTCCTATGCCCCCAGCAAGATACACTACCTCTGATGGAAAAGGTTCCATTTAGGCAAGGGGGCTTGCAGCTGTTGATAAGCCTTCTTCTTTTAAAAAGTAATTAGGTACAGTTACAGTTCCAAGGCCCCAAAGTAGTTAGTTATACTGACAGTTTCAGAAAGCAATTCTTTGTTTTCTGATTTCTAAAAGGTAATGTAGTTCCTGTTGGAGTTACTTTTTTTCACAAAACAACTGAAGGGCCTCTAGCCTGTAGTAAAAAACACTTGATTTCCTAGGTTTTCTGTGGGTTTTTTCTGGGCTGTGAGGCCGCAGCAATCGACATTTCCCCCCTTTGTATAGACAGCCCCCCCACACAGAGAGACATATACAAATAAAATAACAGCCAGACTGCCCCTGCTGGTCATCAGACAACCTCCATATTTTTTGGACTACCATGTCACTCACTACACCAGCCATGTTAGCAAGGACGTGATGAAAGTTGTAGTCCAACACATTTGGAAGGCACCGCGTTCAGGAAGCTTGAATGGAGACGTATATCTCCAAACACAAAAACCAGCATGGGTCACATATCCCCAACCAATGCATGCTGGCCATGGGACCCCCCCTCCCCTTTTTGGAGTTGTGGCTACCTGTGCAGCGTTCCAGAGTGGGTCATGTGTCTTCCCTTCCTCCAACTGTTCCAGCGTGTACAGGTGAGGCCTCTTGTCTTTGGCATGAAGTTTCAAGGTAGTCTTGGCCCAGTCATAAGCCCCTTGAAAGGTAACAGACTGTTTGACATGGTTTGACCAAACAGAGAACTGTGACTCAGGCATGGTCTCAAAAAGAGAATGAAAAAATTCATGGTTGGGACCCTCTGGGGAGTTTATGCTAGTGGAACCAGGATTACCCTAGTAGATACAGTCACACCCCCATATCCGCAGAATCAACATCTGCAGTTTCAGTAATCCACTGTACACAAAACAATGACACATGCCATAGTCATTCTAGAAAATGCCTAGAGAGGCATCCTCTCTAGACATCTAGGTCCTCCAAGGCAACTCTATTGTATGTTTTTGAGTTTGAGTACATTTTCCATATCCTACCCTCTGGAGCAGCAGAAAACAAGCTTGCTCCATCCTCACTCAGTATGACATCCCTTCAAATATTTAAACATGGCTATCATGTCCCCTCTTCACCTTCTCTCCCCCAGGCTAAACATGCCCAGCTCCCTAAGACGCGCCTCATAGGGCATGGCTTCCAGACCTCCCACCATCCTGGTCACCCTCCTCTGGACACGCTCCAGCTTGTCCACATCCTTCTTAAACTGTGGTGCCCAGAACTGGACACAGGATTCCAGGTGAGGTCTGACCAAAGCAGAATAGAGTGGCACTATTACTTCCCTCGATCTAGATACTATACTCCTATTGATGCAGCCTAGAATTGCATTGGCTTTTTTAGCTGCCACATCACACTGGTGACTCATGTTAAGCTTGTGAGCTACTAATACTCTTACAATATGTACTTCCACATCAGTTAAAAAGGTCCAGTCACTTCTCTAGAAGATCTTATACATCCACAAGTCATTAACAGGAAACCAGGCTTTCATTTTGTTTGCCAAGGGATTGTTATGTTCGCCCTCACCACAACCATCACCACCCTGTGAGGCTGACTGACTGCTATTCCCAATCTTACAGCTTATATGCAGAATATAGAAAGGCAAAATCAGCTGGCCCCATTACCTTCAACTTTGTCATAGTTTTGGTTGTAGTAGCAGAAGTTGTCCGCCAGCTCCCTTCGGACTACGGCCTCCTCAATGAAGCCTTCCACAGATTCTTTGCACCGACTGCGGTGTTTGCGTACCTCCAAGATGGCACGCTGGACAGAAATCTGACCTGAGCAAGAGACGAGAGATGATTCACCTTGCACAGTGGTGCACCGTGGAGACAAGGTGTAAAGCAAAGTGTGGACTGCGAGTCACACCCAGCCGCTTCCAGGAACATAAGGGCCTGTCACTGTACTATATTTTAAACATTATTTTTTTAAAACTTAAAATGAACCCCATGTTCTCTGAGGGATATGAGGAGTGAACAGTTTCACCCCACTCCCCCCCCCTGCAGCCCCCGCCGCCACCGCAGCCTGTTTTAGGCCCAAGAGAGGGAAGTTGTAACAGGTTGGAAGGGATGTTCCCTCAACAAGAAGAAAATTTCCCTCATACCTTCTAGAAGTTATAGGGGCCAATGAGTTTATTTTTCTCCATTTTTAAAAAAATTAGAGGGGCAGAGGCAGAAGCATGGTGTGGCCCTTTCCTGCCAGCCTCAAAATCTTGCCTGAGGCAGCTGCCTAACTCTGCTTCATGATAGTGGTTAAATGGGCTGGCCCTATTTCAGATGCCCGAATTTTCTACCAGCCAGGAAATGGTAGAGCCTGGAAATACTACTTTTATGGACTACAATGCTCACAAACCTCCTGTGGGTTAGTGGGGATTGTAATCCAAAAAGTAACACTTCTAAAGAGTTGTAGTCCAAAAAGTAAGGCTTCGAAGCTCTTGGGAAACAAATACTGTAGTTCATCAGCGCCCCATGAAGGTTGTGACCATCCCTGTCCTTGACTCCCTCCCCTGCCCCAAAAGACCAGCTAAACTTGGGCTTTACATGTCTTTTACAGAGAACTCTCCACTCACCAAAATGGAACCAGGGCGAGAGGTTGCTGAGAGCTGCCCGGTTGGGGTCATTTCTGTCCGTGCCAAAGAACTTCAGCCGCTCCTTGATGAACTGTTCCAGCACTGTCAGACCGGCCGCTGTGCCCGGCTTTGCCCAAGTCACCTCCTTTACTGAGCGGTCCACTTGCAGGCTGGCGTAGCAAGCATCCCAATCGATAGGCTAGAGAGTCAGCCAAAGGAACAGCAATGAACAGCCAGGAAGAGGACTGTGGGACAAGCATATTCTGCGATGCCACCACACTAGTCAGAATGAATCTCAACTGATTTCAGGAGATAAGCAGAGTCAGATACAAGACCTTTGCCACAAACCCAGATGCCAACTCTGCCCACACATCTACTTGGAAAATGTCATCACAGGACCTAATCATATTAACCACAATATTAGAAGTATTTTCATTTGTTCATCCTCTAATGTGATATATGCCATCTTCTGTCAACAATGCCCTTCAGCACTCTGTGCTGAGCACACAGGCCAGTCTCTGTGAGCCAGACATAATCAGACATTAGGAAAGGGGATACACAAAAATCAGTCACAGAACACTTCAATCTTCCTGAACATTCTGTCTCTGACATAAGAAAAGCAGTTCTTGAACAAAAAAACTACAGAGGAAGATTGGAAAGAGAAATAGTAGAATCGGAATATATCCACAAACTCCAATCCATAGACAGTGGGTTGAACAGAGACAATGGCATCCTAGCACATATGATAACATTCCAATTACCCCTCCACCATTCATATGGTTATCTACTCACCTTAGCTACAGTCAGTATTTTTCCTCCCACCTTTGTTCCACAATGACTATTGTTAAAACTGAACTTGTCACCTCATCACCATACCTAGAAGTTTAGGATTTCTATTGCTATTCACACATACCACCTGGCTCATCCATAGCTATAAAGATCTGCTCCTAGGCACTTCAGTCCATACATCTGATGAAGCAGATTTAGGCTGAATCCACACTACACAAATAATCCAGTTTGAAACTGGATTATTTGCCATGGCTCCTTCCTACAGAATCCTGGGATTTGTAGTTTGGCGGGACACCAGCACTCTTTGGCAGAGAAAGCTAAAGACCTTGTAAAATTACAAATGCCAGGATTCAATAGGAAGGAGCTATGGCAAATAATCCAGTTTCAAACTGGATTATCTGTGTAGTGTGGATTCAGCCTTAGTCTAGATGAGGTGATATAAAGCTGATTCCTGTGCATTACTGCAAATTTGCAGCAGCGTTCTTTTGTGTCCACGGTCTTTTGGCAAAAACGATAGTATGCGAAGTTATCCATGTTTGAAGTGCACAAGCCCACGAATCAAGATGATGGCTGAGTAAATTAGCATGTTATTGCTCTCCACACGTTGCTGCTGCTGCACTGTATTTTTTTAAACTAAAAAGTAAATAAAAAAAAATAAAGCAAAGGTGTGCAAGCACAACCTTCTGCTTCAAAATGCTATTTGGTCAGCTTGGAGTAGCAAAAAAGCTCATGATTGCGAATTCAAAAATCCAAAATGGTGCTTCCGGCCACTTCCTTGCTGGCAAGCCCTCCCCCGCTGCACATCTGACCAATCAGCTGTCCACTCTTAAGAATGTGCAGTGATGTGAATTGGTTGTCGTAACACGTGATAGTGCACATTCCCTCTCATTACTTAAAAAATACAACGAAAGCCGTGAAGGCTTTTCCCATAGAGTATTTGGATTTTTTGCCTCCCCCTCCTTCTGAATACCGCAAATCAACACAGGATCTCGTTGGGACAAAATGTATTCTCCTCGAATTCTATGTGGAGTATTTTCACTGTCTAGACAATACCTATGAAAGTGTATGGAATCAACTTCTTTCTCTCAGTTATCCTCAAAAGTGCTACCAGATCCCTTTGTATAGAGTCTGGACCAGTTAATTCATGGATGGGAGGCTACCAGAAGGGAATACCAAGGACCTCAGGTTAGGGCTAGGAGAGAATCCTACCTGAAACTTGGGATAGCTTCCACGAGTCAGAGTGGGCTGCAGTGAGCTAGATGGACCAAGACCATAATATATTACTGAGTAATACGTACAGAACAGCTTCCTATGTTCTAGTCAAGAAGTCCAATGTTCAATCCTCAGCTTCTCCTAGGAGGACTAAGATGAAAATCCTGAAACCCTGGAGAGCCACTGCTGCCAGTCAGAGCTGACCATACTGGTCAGCCCTTGTATTTTTGAAGTATGTTTTAATTCTTAAATTATTTAATTGTATTTTAAGTGGGGGGTGGGATTGAGGGTCTGGATGTATATTTTAATTGTTGTAAGCCACCCCGATTGCGTTTTGTAGAACAGCAGGATATAAATAAATAAATTATTTATTATTATTATTATTATTATTATTATTGATGAACTAAGGTTCTGAGGCAGTGCAAGGCAGCTTCATAACCTCTTATACAGAAAATTCTACGTTCAATCATCAGTTTCTCCAGGTGCGGGCTAGGAAAAGAATCCTGAAGCCCTGGAAAACCATGGCTGCCAGTCAAAGCTGGCAAAACTGGGCCTGACTCAATATAAAGACAGTGCCTATTTTTAACTCCATATTATTCTAAAAAGACCTGATTTTGTTTATTTTATTTAGCTGATATCCTGCCTTTCTCCTTACATAGGAGCCAAGGCAGCTTACTAACATTTTAAAACATGGCATCATTTAAAAAAATAGTTCATAAAAAAGTTGTGAATTTTGGATTGGATGCTAAGCAGGATCAAGTCTGGTTAGTTCTCAAGATGGAAGACCTCTTGCTGAAAACCTCGGAGAGCCATAGCTCTCTATTTTTCATTGAATGAAAAAGTCTCATCTGCTTTTCCAGCAGGTTTAGAGGTTTGTAGGGATATAAACAGGGTTGGGAAAAAAGTTTTAAAAAACAGCAACCAACCATGCCCCTCTTTTTTTGGTTTACAGGCCCACTATATAGAAAATTACCTAGGGCAGCTACCACCAAGGTAGCTACATCCAAAAGGGTTGAACTACAACCCCCACTCTTCCCAAGCAACCAGACTGTGTGGCTGGGGAGGGTGGGACCTGTAGTCCAGCATATCCAGACAGTGCCACGTGGGAGATGACTGGTCAGGGGTGAGGAATCTCTGGAATCTCAAATGATTTGACTTCAGTTCCCAGAATACCCAGTCAGCATACCCAACAGGAAAAGAATATGGGGACTGCTCCCTAAGTCTCTCCTCATAAGGCATGTTTTCCAGACCTTTCACCATTTTAGAGCGTGTCCAGAGAAGGGCAACTAAAATGGTGAAAGGTCTGGAAACCACGCCTTATGAGGAGAGACTTAGGGAGCTGGGTATGTTTAGCCTGGAAAAAAGACGGTTAAGAGGCGATATGGTAGCCTTGTTTAAGTATTTGAAGGGGTGTCACATTGAGGATGGAGCAGGCTTGTTTTCTGCTGCTCCAGAGACTGGAACATGGAGCAAGGGATGCAAGCTCCAGAAAAAGAGATTCCACCTCAACATTAGGAGGAACTTTCTGACAGTAAGAGCTGTTCGGCAGTGGAACGCACTCCCTCGGAGCGTGGTGGGGTCTCCTTCCTTGGAGGTCTTTAAACAGAGGCTGGATGGCCATCTGTCAGGGATGCTTTGATCGTGATTTCCTGCATGGCAGGGGGTTGGACTGGATGGCCCTCATGGTCTCTTCCAACTCTACAATTCTATGATTCTATGACTGTAGTCTTAAACATTGAGAGGGCCAACAACTTCTGAATACTGAAGACCCGCCACCATTAAATACTAGTTATTACCTCTGCCTGGGACGTAGAAGGGTGAGGGTGCTTGATGACAGGTGGGAATTCGGTAAGGAACTCCGCCAGCCGGTCGTGAATCTTCCGCCGTATCGTCCTCGCCCCATACTCCTGCTTGTCTGAGGCAACCCAGCAGGGAACAATATTGTGAGCATCAACCTGGAGAATGGAAATTTTTTTAAAAAAACAAGACATGTGAAAGACAGGAGCTGCGCTTGCGCATGTCTGCTTGTGTAAGCACATTGCTTGGCTTCTTAACACTTACTAGCCATCAGGTGAACATGTGCAAATGGAATACTACTGCAATGGGGTATGTTTGAAACAGAACTTGGAAAAGTTACTTTTTTTTATGGTAACAACCCAAATCTCCCAACCAGGCTGGCTTCTTGACACTTGGCCACATTCAACTGAAAATGTGTGAATAGAACTCTACTGAAACAGGTTGAATTCAAAAGAAAGCTTGGGGAAGTTACTTTTGTGGACAGCAATTCCCAGCTGCAGAGCTCAAAATCTTACCTTTTCTAAACTCTTTGACCAGTGCCACAAGAGATTTTGGGAGCTGTAACTGAAAAAGTAACTTTTCTCAGCTCTTGTTTGAGTGACACAAAAGTTCTACATGAGATGCCAAGTCATCATCATTTAACATGGCAACAATGCATATCCTTTCCACACTGATCCAGATTAACCTGGCAATGTCTTTGAATTAACAGAAAATAGGAAATAAGAAAATAAGTTGCATCATTGCAACTTACAGGCCAAACAATTCACTAAGGGCTTCTTCGTGACAGGTGAAATGGATGGTGAAGCTAGCCCATACCACCTACCCAGGAATCCAGGCAGAGGAATCCAGGTTGGCCCTTGTATCCATGGAACGAATATCTATAGTTTCAGTTATCCAAGGAACACAAAATAGGGGACACATACCATAGAACTGCGCTGGAAAATGCCTAGAGGCATCTTTTCTAGGCATCTTCTAGGTCCTCCAATGCAACTCTATAGTATGTTTGTACAGGCAGTCCTTTGTTTTAGTAGGGTTTGCTATTATCCATGGTTATACGTGGTAAGTGCAGGAACATATCCCCTGTGAGACGCAGACATCCTCTCCTCCCCAGCAACCCTTGTAGGATCCCCACCTGGACAAAAGGCACATCTGGCGGCAGCCTTTCCCGGACGTCTTGCACCCACTGCACGGGGACGCGGAGTGGGGTGAAGTCTGTCACCACCCCGGCAATGCTGTGCTTTGTCACAAAGGGAGGCAGCGTGTCTTTAGCAAAACCGATGAGCAAGTGGAAGGGGATGCTGAGCTCCTGGCACTCCTGGAAAGCCAGAAAAATGAAACAGAGGGCATTCAGTCACATGGTGACATTGGATTCAACTCCCTGGGCACATGTGGGGAATGTTCACATTGGTTATACATGCTTTGATTTAGGTGTTGACTTTTCATGTCTGTCCTACTGTGACAGAGGTGTACGTAGTTACGCAGGGGAGATGAGGGCATTCTCTCACCATAAAATTTTCCTACTGTCCCCAAATTTCTAGCATTGCAGAGAACTAGACACTGAAAATGGTTCACAGCTAGAACTCATATCTGCAGTGTCTTCATTCCCTGAGTCACTTTCCCTGCCCTTTTCTTTGGATACCGAAGCTGCATTTCTAAAAACTCAGCTGAAGGTTTAAGTTACTGCAGGGCTAGAAATATGGAGACTGAAAGAAAATTTCATTGTGGGGCAAAATTCTTATTTGAGAGTCAAATGACTTATTTTGCCCCCTCCCGTAGCTACTCCTCTGTCCTACAAAAGCTACAAAATGCTCTATAAGACATTCCTTGCTACACTCGAATAAAGCTGAAGCTTCTCAGAAACTTTCCAACCATTCCCAAATATGTAACAGCACATTTGTCCTCCAATTTTCACTCCTAACTCGAAAAGGTTTACTTTTTGCATGTAAGAATAAGAATACAGGTCACCCAACTTATTCGCAAGGGATACGTTTCTAGACTTATTACAAATAGTTAAAACTGCGGGTTTCAGGTAATTATCAAACCCCATAGAATCATGCTGGAGGACCTAGGGAGGAAGCCTAGAGAGGTTGCCTCTGTAGGTAGCTCCAGCCCAACTCTATGATAACTTCTGCCGGAAGTTTCCATAGTGTCACACTGGAGGACCTAGGAAATGCCTAGAGACCATATTTTTCGGACAGATAATTGAAACTTCAGGTACCGGTCTCATGCATACGGGAAGGCAACCTGTAAACTGAAAACAAGCATCTCTCTTTTATATCTCTGTATACATTTCTGCTCTGAACCCAAACCTCCAGCTTCGAAGGAGGAAAGCAAAGTACTGTCTCAGTCAAATTTGTAACAGGTAGCCTTTCTAGAAAGCAGGTTAATCTGTTGAACCTCCATTGCAGCTATGCCTGATGCAGAGACCCAGCACAACTTGGGTCTCGGGCTTTAAATATCCTCTTAGCTCTTATCTCCAATCAGTGACTGGAGATAAGAGCGGAAGCTAGCAAGCCAAATGGAGAACCCTGTTGGCTGCATTCAGCCCAGAGGCTAAAATACCCCACCCCTGATTTGCAACTTGCGCAACACAACTGAGGAGTTACTACTCTACAGCTTGCATTAGGGGCCCATTTTCACAACGCTGCCCCCCCCCATTCATACCCTATTTCCTGTCCTCCCCATGCAATATCCTCCCACCCACACCCACCAGTACCTCAGCCACCTCCTTGAGGCCGCTAAGCATGAAGCCAAAATGGCGAATGGTGGCATCCAGGAATTTGGGCACTAGGCAGAAGCAGACATGCAGCGGGAGCTTCTGTTTCAAGGCCAGGCGCTGGGCGTAGAGAAAGGCCCAGTTATCTGGGAAGACAAACAGATAGGAAAACATCAGACGACCATTCTGCCTTTACAAATCTGTACACCAGCTCTCTGGGAGTAAAGTTCCTCCAGTGAGGCAGGACATACAGATGCCCTCCAAGCTGGGCTGGTACCAGGGATCAGTATAAGCAGGCACTTGCCAAGGTCCCCATCTCAATGGGTGGGTGGGTGGCACATCTGATCAGGAAAATTCCTCAGCCAGCTGCTTGCTCTTCCATATGTCCTAGCATCAAAATGCTAGCCAACGTTCTATGCTGGAACAGGCTGCAATTCTAGGCTTTCCCAAGATTTTGTTTGATACCGACACACATCCCTGCTCTAAATAGGGTTGCCAGACTAAAAACTAGAGAGGGCTCCTGTACTTTCAACAGTTATGTAGAAGAGAGAAATTTATTTATTTATTTATTTATTTATTTATTTATTTACACCCCGCTCTTCAGCTACAAGGCTATCAGAGTGGCTTACAAATTGTTTTAAGCAGAAGCAATTTACACATCTACACTGCATTAAGCAGTTTCCAATGTGTGTTAGCTAATTTCACCAGGTGTTGCTTGTCACACAATGAGGTAACAACAACAACAACAACAATAGATGTTCCTTGGTTTTTTCCCAGGCTGTGAGGCCACAGATGCAGGTGAAACGTCAGAAGTAAACTCTTCCAGAACACAGTCTCACAGCCTGGAAAAAACACAAGGAAAATCTATGGATGCCGGCCATGAAAGCCTTCGACTTCACAAACAACAACAATATTTATTTCTTACCCACCTCTCCCCATGAATCAAAGTGGGGAACAACAGATTTATAAATAGCAACTAATATCAATTAAAATACTTATTGGTTAAAACTACACAAACCCATTAAAACACATAATATCAATTTAAAAGAACAAATAAACTCAATACTTATTAAAACAATTTAAAAATCACAATTTAAAAAGCATCTGGATAGGTCTGCTGGAAGAGACTGGTCTTTAATACTATTTTAAATTCAGACAATGTATTAAACTTTCAAATTTTCTCCGGCAGGCTGTTCCAGAGCCTAGGGGCAGCTGAAGAAAACACCCTCTGGGTGACCATTGCCAGCCTAGTTCTGGCTGACTGGAGTAAATATCCCCCAGAAGATCTGAGTGTACGGGGCAGATTACATAGGAGAAGGCGATCCCATAGGTAACCTAGAGATGTAAAATTCCGGTAATTTTAAAGCCATGGGGAAAAAAAACAGTTTTTCACAGAAAAACATGGAATTGTTTGGAAAAAATTGAAAAAAATGCAACATTAGCACTTTTTACAGATTGAAAGTCACTCTGTTTCTTTAGGAACATAAAATATGACTATGTACAATTTGATTTGGCATAAAATTATCACAATTGGTATAAATACAGTGTATTCAAACCATTATTACAAATGGAATTTACTTTTTTAAAAATTCATCATGCTAAATTAAAACATTCCATAATCGATTTTCTTCCTTTTTTCAATTTTTTGGAAAAAAACAAAAAAGGCGGAAAACCCCCAGAAAAAATAGTTTTTTTCTTGAATTTTTCTGGTTTTTTTTCCAGGGCCTTCACATCTCTAAGGTAACCTGCTGAAATACCCTGTTCTGCATAATCGTTAAAGGGATAGGAGTCATCTCCAGTTTTCACTCTAGCAACCCTAACCAGAAGATAAGTATTACTGGTGGTAAATGAATGCAACAAAAGGTCTACAGCAGAGAAAAGCATCACTGTCCTTGGATGATGGGTTCCAGTGTCCCCTTGCAGAAAGTAGTAGAATTGGGTCCTTAAACAAAGAAGTCTAGACACGCCATCCCATGGTTAATACTCCTGAAGACTATGGTTGGATAACACCCCCTTGGGGTGGGATGAAAAATAAATGAGGTCCAAGGCCATGCTTGGCCACACAAGGTCCATCCCTGCTCTACAGTCAGGGACAGGAGCAAAGAGGAGCAGGTAGTTGCTACTGGCTTGCTCACTCGCCCTGTTCCATTGGGCAAGAAAGGAAATTGGGCACTCCTAAATTCAGCCAAGACAGGTTGCAAGCCAGAGCCGAGGTAGGGGATTCTGGGAGTTGTAATCCAAAAAGGTCCCTTGTCCAAATTCTGGCTTGCAACCTCAGATCCAGGACAGCTCTTACCTTGCACTCTCTGATCCCGTGACATCCAGTAGAGGATTCCCCGAGCCCCTTCCTTGAGATCAGAATTTTCCGAGACCATGCGGACCCGTTTCTTGTTATACTTAAACTCTGCAACAGAGGGCGCTGTTTTGAGGCGGGCCTCTCTCACTGCCTCCGCCAAGGCTCCAGCTCCAACACCTGCATCTATCTTCATCTTCTTCTTCTCCTCCTCCTCCTTTGCACAGGGCAGCTTTGAAACCGCCTGTGAGACTTTGCCACCACTTTCTGACCGGCTGGATGTCGTTTTGTCTTCTGCCGCTTCGTTTTCAGACTCTGCTGATCCAGGTGGCTTCCGCTTCCTCTTCTTCTGGGACATGGCTGCCATGATGACTGCTGCCCTTGGGACCCCCAGTAGAGTCCGCTGTCCCCGGGGCCACAAGAAGGACCCAAAATAAAACAAAATGCTGGCAAACCTTCCTGGGAGCAGATTGGGAACTGCCTGGAATTAAACACAGAAGATCCCTGCCTGATTAGATCAAAGGTCTGTTTAGGTCCAGGATGGCAAAAATTCAGCCTGCATGAGGTCCACAAGATCCCATTTCACAGAATCATAGAGTTGGAAGAGACCACAAGGGCCATCTAGTCCAACCCCCAGCCCTGTAGGAATACCAATCAAAGCATTCCTGACAGATGGCCATCCAGCCTCTGTTAAAAAAATAAATAAATTCATGGCTACTGATCTGTATCTCCACCCCTACCAATTGCAGCAAATTTCTAGGAAAAAATTGGCCATCTAAACCACAAGAATATGGATGTTGAGAGTCCCCTTGCTCTCTACAACTTAAACCCTGGGAGAAAAACTTTGTAAAAAAAGGCTGCATTCCAGCCAAATACCTTCTCAGTAGCCAAATAGATGCCTCTATAGTAAATAAATAAATAAATAAAGTAATCCATAAAAATCCCATGGAACTTTGAAGATTCAAACTGACAAATACAGTCGGCCCTTAACTTTCACAGGGGTTAGGGGCTCAGGATCTCTATGAAAGTGGAAAAAATGTGAATATGCTAATTTTTTTACCCAAGAGAATACATCTCTAGGCATTTCTAGCTCCTCCAGTATGATTCTATGGTCAAGTTGTGGCAGAGGCTGACTATAGAATCACACTTCCGGACCTAGAAATGCTTAGAGAAGTGTTCTCACTAGGCACTTCTAGGTCTTCCAGTGTGACTCTGCCAGAAGTTTACCATAGAATCATGCTGGAGGACCTAGAAATGCCTAGAGAGAACTTTTTTTCCAGTTGTGTATAGGGCAGCAGTGGAGGCAACAGCAAATACAGTAATCCATGAATAATCAAATCCACAAATGCTTAACCCACAAATGTGGAGGGACCACTATAATTCAAACAAAATATGTCAGACAAAACTGTGGCTGAAAAAAAAATGAAAGTTTGGATTATAGATGTGACAATCCAGCAGAATCGAAGGCAAAGAGTGGGAAAAGATTATAAAATATTGAGACATCTATATAGACAGTTGGCATCTCTGGGCCACGTTGCTGCCCATTGGCTGTATCAGGGCTTGAGTATGTGTTTTTTCTCATCCACGGGACCCCTGGAATGAAACCCCGCAGATGGGAAGACTCACTGTACTTGCTTATGAAGACAGATATGTTTTTAGCTGGAGGCTGAAGATCAGTGTGTAGGGAGGGGAACAACTAGATCTCTGACAACAGGGATTTCCACAACTGGGATCCCACCACCAGGAAAGCCCAGCAATGTGTAATACAGGTTGAGTCTTCCTTATCTGAAATGTTTGGGACCAGAGGTATTTTTGGATTTCGGAATATTTGGATTTTGGAATACATTACTTGCATATACATCTTGGAAATGGGAATAAACACAAAACTCATTTATGTTTCATATACATCATAGCCTACAGGTAATTGTATACACAATATTTTAAATAATTTTGTGCATGAAATGAAGTCTGTGTACACTGAACCATCAGAAGGCAAAGGTGTCACTATCTCAGCTACCCATGAATATTTCAGAATTCCAGATAAGGGAGACTCAACCTGTAGTCCCTTGGGAAGCCCACAAGCTAGGAAGGAGGCCCCTGTATTTTGTTTGGTATTCAGAGATATAATGCCTCTGAACATGGAAGTTCTACTTAGCTATTACATCTACTGGTGATGGTGAAGCTCAAAGGAAAGATGCCATTTTAAGTTTACAAATGATGCTGTATTTGTGTTTTTTTTAAGAACAGTTCTAAGAAAACATCTCCTAATTATTACACAAAATATAAAAAATGTTAAGTTGGCTGTCAGCTGATTTACCGAGAACATGGAAAGAAACTGAACAGAGGCTCTATTGCTTAAAAAAAACAAGGGAGACTTTGCACATGCCCTGCAGCACTCCCTCCCTTCCCATTTCTTCACACACTTCTGGGGCTGATTCCTGGCATTTGAAACCAATCTAGAGGTTGACGATTAAGCTATGACCTACTAAATGCTCATTAAACATCTTACTCATGCATTCCAGCAGAGTATAATTTTTTCTTTTATGCTGGCAGGAAGCAAACAGTGGAATGAGTGGAGGAAAAAAACTCTTACACAAGAGGAGAAAAAGAGAGAGCTAACAACCTGAAAAAAGAATAGAGTTGCCCCTTCATATTCACTGGGGTTTGGTTCCAGGGCTCCCCCCCCCCCGTGAATACCAAAATCTGTGAATACTCAAGTCCCATTATATGCAATGGCATAGCAAAACGGTGCCCCTTATATAAGATGGCAAAATCAAGGTTTGCTTTTTTGGATTATTATTTTTTAAAGAATATTTTCTAGTCGTAAATACTTAAATCTGTGGATACCAAATCCGTGGATACGGAGGGACAACTGTACTTTGCTGACATAAAATAGAGGAGATGCAATGGGATATGTTCCTTGGATGGAATGGTGGTAGTCTCAGGATATGATCTTTTATCCCCTCCCCAAAAGACCTTCACACATGGGTGGTGGACTGCACCTCCCATCAGCCCTGGTCAGCAAAGCTAGTAGTGAGGAATGCTCGGAGCTGCAGTCCAGCATAATCCAGTATGTAGACCACATTTTGCTCATCCTTAACTAATAAGGATGAGATGAAGGATATCTCATGGGTACAGGGCATCTTTTGCACCCCGCCCAGGCAGGGAACCAGCATGGTTGTAGTGGTTTGAATATTGGACTAGAAGGCTAGGAGACCCAGGTTCAAATTCCTGCTCAGCTATGGAAACCCATTTGGTAAAGATTTTCCTTGGTTTTTTTTCTGGGCTGTGAGGCCGTGTTCTGGAATAGTTTCTTTCTGACATTTCGCCTGCATCTGTGGCTGGCATCTTCAGAGAATGGTTGGGTAGGAGTGTGTGTGGAGTTTATATGCTGTGAACCCCTGTTGGGGAGTAGTCGTCCCTTCACATTCGCGGGGGTTAGGTTCAGAAGACCCCTGCAAATGTGAAAAATCCACAAATAATAACAATGTAATCAATTCTCTAATTCTCAGATATAGAAGGGCAGAGCCAGTGCAGAAGTGTGGAGGAGAATTACACAACAGGAATGTTAAATTCCTTATGTAACCTACAAGTGGGATTTACGAAGGAAGGTGATTGTTTCTAAAAAGAAACTGTGTAGGGAGGAAGGGAGGGAGGGAGGGAATAAAAAAAACAATAACCAACAACCTGAAAATAATGATCAACAGGGGATCCCTTTTGAATCTTCAAAGCCTCTTATATAAATAGATGAAAACTTTGTATGAATTTGCATTTTGGGACTTCAGTCCTCAAGCCAGCATGGCCAATGGCCATGCTGAGAGTTATAGTCCAAAGAAGTATCATTTCCAAACTCTAAATTGGTATAACAGGATATTAAAACTTTCCTTTAGCTCCTCTGTCACCGCTCCATCTTCTCACCCCCCCATTATCCTTTCCTCTCACGTTTTCTTTGCTTCCTTCACTATTTCTCCCTTTCCATCCACCTTCTACACTTCATCTTCCTTCTAAGTTCCCTCCCTGCCTACCTCTGATCTTTCTTTCCTTTAAGGAAAATAAAATCTGTTTCTGAATTGGCAAGATTGCATTGCTTAGATTTTTATACCCTATGCTGCTCTCTTGGACAGGGTGGGAGATTTTATTATACCAAAACCGATGTGTGTGTCTGTGCCTTCAAGTCATCTGTTGACATATGGCAACCCCATGAATTTCAGAGGGTTTTTGCCAGTGGAATATACTGCCTGGGTTGGAGTCACTGCCTTCTTTGGAGGTTTTTAAACAGAGGCTGGATGGCCATCTGTTGGGAGTGCTTTGATTGGGTATTCCTGCAGGGCAAGGCGTTGGCCTAGATGGCTCTTGTGGTCTCTTCCAACTCTATGATTCTTAGGCAAGGAATCCTCAGAGGTGGTTTTGCCAGTTCCTTCCTTTGAAATAGAGTCTGCAGCACCTGGGATACCTTAGCACTCTTTCTGGGCTTGGGGGAAGGTTCTTCTTTTTGGACTGCCACTCCCAGAATCCCCCAGCCAGAACACTGGGAGTGACAGTCGCAAAGGACACCCTTTCCCACGCTCTGGAAGTTCTAGCCTGCAGCATTTGGAGTATGTACCTTCAAGTCGCCGCTGACTTATCGAAAGTCCATTAATTTCACAGGGTTTTCTTAGGCAAGGAATCCTCAGAGGTGGTTTTGCCAGTTCCTTCCTCTAAAACAGAGCCTACAGCACCTGGGATTCGTTGATGGTCTCCCATCCAACTACTAACCAGGGCTGACCCTATTTAGCTTCCAAAACCAGACAGGATCTGGTGCCTTGGGGGTATTTAGGCTCCCACAAAAGCAATACTCCCCCATAGACCCCCCCCGCCATTTCTCCTTTTAAACAAGAAAATACCCTGCTTTAGACTATCTGGCTTCGCACAACAGTCCTGCAAGGTAGGTCAGAATCTTAACCGACCCAAGCAGGGGGGAGTGGACGGTCAGGGGCAGAGCCCGGCTCGTGGGAAGGGAGGCGGCCTGGGATGGGGTCCCCGGACCAGGGTTTCTGTCCACTCACCGGCCGGAGCGCCTCTCCGCGTGGCCTTCAGCCGCTGGCCAGTCAGGCCCGGCTTACACAACGCAGAGGCGGCTCCTGGGCGGGGAAAGGGGGCGGGCTGGGGGATCCGGATGAGCCCTTCCCTGCCCCTGGAGGAACTACAATTCTCCAGGTCTGCAACCTACAGATTCCCCACTTCTGTCTTCTGTCCGCACTGGGCGGCCGGGCCCCGTCGCGCGCTAAGCGGCAGCGCTTTTTATGAATGAAGCGAAGACTTGCGGATGGAACGTTGCAACATTTTAGGTCAATGGCGGGAGGAGGGGCGTTCTCTCTGACGTCACTTGTTTTGGCTCTTTGGCTCCCCCCGCCTCTCTTGTCTTTCCTTACTCGCGCAGCCCGCCAATAGAATCGGAGCGGTGGGCAGGCGGGGGTGGAGGGTGAATTATTTTGCAGAGTGTAAACTATTTTACTAGAAGTGTAAAATTTCCGGAAATTTTGAAGCTATGGGGGAAAAAACTATTTTTTTCTGTCCCCCCCCATGGAAATTTTTGGGGAAAAAATAAAAAAAATGCAACATTGGCACATTTTGCAAATTGAAAGTCACTCTGTTACTTTGGATTTGTAATTGGTTGACCGGCCGAACCCAAAGGGTGCTCAGCAGTGGCTCCTTTTCGTCTTGGAAAGATGTGACCAGTGGGGTGCCACAGGGTTCTGTCCTGGGCCCAGTGCTATTCAACATCTTTATCAACGACTTGGATGAGGGAATTAGGGGCATACTTATCAAATTTGCAGATGACACCAAATTAGGAGGAGTAGCTAATACCCTAGAGGACAGGATCAAAATTCAAAATGACCTGGATAGACTGGAGAGCTGGGCCAAAGCTAACAAAATGAAATTCAATATGGAGAAATGTAAAGTACTGCACTTAGGGCGGAAAAATGAAATGCATACATATAGGATGGGGGAGACCTGGCTGAACGAGACTACGCGCGAAAGGGATTTAGGAGTCCTAGTAGACCACAAGTTGAACATGAGTCAACAGTGTGATGCAGCAGCTAGAAAGGCCAATGCGATTTTGGGCTGCATCAATATAAGTATAGTGTCTAGATCAGTATAGTGTCTGCCAGTTGAAGGGCATGGTCCAAGAAGGGAGAGGAAAATAGCCGACGTAAACAACTGGCTCCGTAGATGGTGTCGCCGGGAACAAATTGGATTCTTGGATCATGGACTGCGCTTCCATGCGGGGGGACTTCTGGCAAGAGATGGGGTGCATCTTACAACAGTTGGAAGAAACATTTTTGCCAACAGTCTCAAGAATTTGATCAGGAGGGCTTTAAACTGAGTCAAATGGGGGAGGGAGACAGTATTCTGGAAGGCAAAAGGGCTGGAGAAAATAGTCAAACTGTCATAGAGGGAACAAGGCGAACAGCGCAAGGACCCAACAGTGGGAGGCAAAAAAACTTGCACAGGCAGCAAGTAAAGGGAACACATGGTCTCAGATGTCTCTACACTAATGCACAGAGCATGGGAAATAAGCAAGATGAACTCGAACTCCTAGCACTACAAAACAAATATGATATAATAGGCGTTACTGAAACCTGGTGGGACGAGTCTCATGATTGGAATGTAGGAATAGAGGGGTATAACCTTTATAGGAGAAACAGGCCAAACAGGAAAGGAGGAGGAATAGCATTATATGTCAGGGATATTTACACCAGTGAAGTGATCCATGACATCAATACTGGAAGCCAGGTGGAGAGCATCTGGATAAAAATTAAAGGGGAGGGAAACAACAGGGATGTTATTGTGGGACTCTACTACAGACCCCCAAATCAGACGGAGGAATTGGATGTTGCCTTTCTAGAACAGATGAACATACATGCAGAAAGGAGAGATGTAGTAGTGATGGGTGACTTCAACTATCCTGATATTTGCTGGCAATCTAACTCAGCCAAAACTACAAGGTCTAGCAAATTCCTTACATGCCTGGAAGACAATTTCATGGTCCAAAAGGTGGAAGAGGCAACAAGGGGGTCAGCCATTTTAGATCTGATCCTAACCAACAGTGACGACCTTGTTAATGGGGTGCAAGTGGTGGGATCCTTAGGTGAGAGTGATCATGTTCTCCTGGAGTTTGTTATACAATGGAAAGGAGAAGCCAGGCATAGTCAGACACACATTCTTGACTTTAGGAGAGCTGATTTCAATAAACTCAGGGAAATACTGGGGATGATCCCATGGTCAAGAATACTAAAAGAGAAGGGACCTCAAGATGGATGGGACTTTCTCAAAAGGGAGATACTGAAGGCACAATTTCAAACAGTACCATTGAGGAAGAAAAATGGGAGGTGTCTCAAGAAACCAGGATGGATGACTAAAGAACTTTCAATGGAGCTAAGTTTTAAACGGAACATGTATAGGAAATGGAAAGGGGGGGAAATCACCAAAGAAGAATTCAAACAGATAGCGAACACGTGTAGGAGTAAAGTCAGAAAAGCTAAAGCGCAGAATGAGCTCAGGCTTGCTAGGGAGGTTAAGAACAATAAAAAGGGTTTTTTTGGGTATGTCCGCAGCAAAAGGAGGAAGAAGGAAATGATAGGGCCGCTACGTGGAGAAGATGGCAAAATGCTAACAGGGGACAGAGAAAAGGCAGAATTACTCAACACCTTCTTTGCCTCAGTGTTTTCAGAAAAGGAAAAGGAGGACCAACCTGAGGAGAATGGAACAGAGGACACAATAGGGGAAATCCAGCTCAAAATAAGTAAAGAGGTAGTACAGGAATACCTTCTTAATCTAAATGAATTTAAATCTCCAGGACCAGATGAACTACATCCAAGAGTATTAAAAGAGCTGGCAAATATAATCTCAGAGCCATTGGCAATAATATTTGAGAACTCCTGGAGAACAGGAGAAGTCCCAGCAGACTGGAGGAGGGCAAACGTTGTTCCCATCTTCAAAAAGGGGAAAAAAGAGGATCCCAACAACTATCGTCCAGTTAGTCTGACATCAATACCAGGGAAGATTCTAGAACAGATCATTAAACAGAGAGTCTGTGAACATTTAGAAGGCAATGCCATAATCACAAAAAGTCAGCATGGGTTTCAGAGAAACAAGTCATGCCAGACTAATCTGATCTCTTTTTTTGATAAAGTTACCAGCTTGGTAGATGAAGGGAATGCTGTGGACATTGCATACCTTGATTTCAGTAAGGCCTTTGACAAGGTTCCCCATGACATTCTTGCAAACAAGCTTGTAGAATGTGGGCTAGACAAGTTAACTGTTCAATGGATTTGTAATTGGTTGACCGGCCGAACCCAAAGGGTGCTCAGCAGTGGCTCCTCTTCGTCTTGGAAAGATGTGACCAGTGGGGTGCCACAGGGTTCTGTCCTGGGCCCAGTGCTATTCAACATCTTTATCAATGACTTAGATGAGGGAATTAGGGGCATACTTATCAAATTTGCAGATGACACCAAATTGGGAGGAGTAGCTAATACCCTAGAGGACAGGATCAAAATTCAGAATGACCTGGATAGACTGGAGAGCTGGGCCAAAGCTAACAAAATGAAATTCAATACGGAGAAATGTAAAGTACTGCATTTAGGGCGGAAAAATGAAATGCATAAATATAGGATGGGAGAGACCTGGCTGAATGAGACTACGTGCGAAAGGGATCTAGGAGTCCTAGTAGACCACAAGTTGAACATGAGCCAACAGTGTGATGCGGCAGCTAAAAAGGCCAATGCAATTTTGGGCTGTATCAATAGAAGTATAGTGTCTAGATCAAGGGAAGTAATAGTGCCACTCTATTCTGCCTTGGTCAGACCTCACTTAGAATACTGTGTCCAGTTCTGGGCACCACAATTCAGAAAGGATATTGACAAATTGGAGCGTGTCCAGAGAAGGGCAACTAAAATGGTGAAAGGTCTGGAAACAATGCCTTATGAGGAGAGACTTAGGGAGCTGGGTATGTTTAGCCTGGAAAAAAGACGGTTTAGAGGCGATATGATAGCCCTGTTTAAGTATTTGAAGGGATGTCACGCTGAGGATGGAGCAGGCTTGTTTTCTGCTGCTCCAGAGACTGGAACACGGAGCAATGGGTGCAAGCTCCAGGAACAGAGATTTCACCTCAACATGAGGAGGAACTTTTTGACAGTAAGAGCTGTTCGGCAGTGGAACGCACTCCCTCGGAGCGTGGTGGGGTCTCCTTCCTTGGAGGTCTTTAAACAGAGGCTGGATGGCCATCTGTCGGGGATGCTTTGATTGTGATTTCCTGCGTGGCAGGGGGGTTGGACTGGATGGCCCTCGTGGTCTCTTCCAACTCTGCAATTCTATGATTCTATGATCAAAGGAAGTCATAGTGCCACTCTATTCTGCCTTGGTCAGACCTCACCTAGAATACTGTGTCCAGTTCTGGGCACCACAATTCAACAAGGATATTGACAAACTCGAGCGTGTCCAGAGAAGGGCAATTAAATGGTGAAAGGTCTGGAAACCATGCCTTATGAGGAGAGACTTAGGGAGCTAGGTATGTTTAACCTGGAAAAAAGACAGTTAAGGGGCGATATGATAGTATTTGAAGGGGTGTCACATTGAGGATGGAGCAAGCTTGTTTTCTGCTGCTCCAGAGACTAGAACATGGAGCAATGGATGCAAGCTCCAGGAACAGAGATTCCACCTCAACGTTAGGAAGAACTTTCTGACAGTAAGAGCTGTTCTATGGTGGAACACACTCCCTCGGAGCGTGGTGGGGTCTCCTTCCTTGGAGGTCTTTAAACAGATGCTGGATGGCCATCTTTCAGGAATGCTTTGATTGTGTATTTCTGCATGGCTGGGGGATGGACTGGATGGCCCTCGTGGTCTCTTCCAACTCTACAATTCTATGATTCTACTTTAGAAACATAAAATATGACTATTTATTTATTTCTTTATTTTATTAGATTTATACCCCGCCTTTCTCCCAAGATGGCTTACAACGATTAAAAAATACAACTAAAATATCACAATTTAATTAAAAAAAAACATTAAATTTATTTCCACATTATTAAAAACACAGCATGAATTAAAAACATAAAATCAATAAAAATACAACATTAAAAGCAGCACACTGATTAAAATTCACATGTCAAATGCCTGCCTAAATAAAAATGTCTTCAATAACCAACAAAAAGAGAGCAGGGAGGGTTCCAGTTGGACCTCCTGTGGAAGGGAGTTCCACAGTCTGGGAGCAGCCATGGAGAGGACTCTCTCCTGAGTCCTCACCAACCACACCTGTGAAGGTGGTGGGACTGAGAGTATGCCCTCCCCTGCCAATCTTAACACTTGGGCCAGCTTGTATGGGGAGATACGGTCTTTCAGATAGTACTACACGGCTTGGGTCCAGACTATGTACTATGTACAATTTGATTTGGTATAAAATTATCACAACTGGTATATTACAGATTTAATTGCCTTAAAAAATTTATTCATCATGCTAAAATAAAACATTCCATAATCGGTTTTCTTCTTTTTTTTTCAATTTTTTCAGAAAAAAATTAAAAAGTTATTTTTCCTGAATTTTTCTGGGCCTTCACATCTCTATCTGCTACACCCCCAAAAGTTTAGGCTTGTTGCTTTTGAACCCTCTTCCGGATTGGGAGGGAAAGAGTTTATCGGGGTGGGGGGTGGGCCTTGCTTTGGAGACAGTGTTGTTGTTAATTGCCATCAAGCTGACTTCAATTGAATGATCTCTGCTCATATAGAATTGGAAGGGTCCCCGTGGGCCATCTAGTCCAACTCCTGCTTAATGAATGATCTCCAGCTGTAGCCATGGGTCTTAACCTGTGGTCAAGGGACCCTCAGGGGTCTGTGATGTCCTCTCAGGGGGTCCGCAAAGGCTTGAAGGCTGCTTGGCCCATCTCTTCCCTGTAGTTGAGTGGCCACATGACAGGAGCCAAGGCAAAGGCTGGCTGGCTTGGCCTGCACATTGCCTTTCAATCCACTCCAGCCACAAACTTGCAGGAAGAAGCAGGAGAAAAGTCTTCTCTCCCTCCAATGCCTCTGGGGGAAGGTTTAATGGATGGTGTAATTGTATATTATTAAAGAATCAAATCCAGATAAATGACATCCACAGCATTCCCACCATCTACTAAACTGGTGACCTGATTTTTTTTAGAAAAGATATAAGATTAGTTTGACAGGATTTGTTTTTGACAAACCCAAGCTGGCTCCTACTGATCACTGCATTGTCATCAAGGTACTTGCAGATAGATTCCTGTATAATCCATTCTAATATTTTTCCTGGTATTGTGGTCAGGCTGACTTGTCTGTAGCTTCCTGGATCTTCTTTTTTGAGGAGAGGGACCATCTTTGGCCTGTTCCACAATTGTAAATTCTAGCGTTACATGGTCACCTCCTCTAAAGTAGCAACTGCTTTAATTACAGCGAGTAACTCATCCCTATTGGCTAGGATCAATTCCAGGACTGCTGATCCCCTTTTTCCTTCCTTTTGTCAGGATTTGTCCCTAACATTACCTGTTCCTGCCATTTGTTGTATTGTTTTGTAACCTTGCTGTTAGTTATGTTTTCATTTCTCTGTACTGGTTAATGAGTGCTTTGTAGCAAATGTGGAAAGAGGAGTATAACAGTCACTGTGGGAATAGTGAGATAAGGCAGCAGCTGCAGAGGTTGCTTGAGAAAAATGGGATGGACAGTTGTATGGGAAGAGGAGGTCAGGGGATGCTGGATAACCAATAGCCTTGTAGCTCTCCAGATTTCATAGATTGCAAAACCCTTTTAGTATACTGTCTTCCCTCTGAGTTTCAGTTCTGAGCAACAACCTTGTATGATATGCTTTCTGGATTACTGTGCCAATAAACTTTTCTGTTTAACTCTGAAACTGCTGGACGCTGCATCTGGGAATGCAAGTAAATGACACCTCTACCGTTTGAAAGAAGAAATTATCTGCAAGGCACATCAGGAATTTGTTGGACAACCTATGCTTAGCAGAGTTAGTCCCCCAGCAGATATCAGGGTAACTGAAGTCCCCCATAACTACTAATTCTCGCATCTTTGAGATCTCTGAGATTTGTTTCTGAAAAGCAACATCCACCACCTCATCTTGGTTTGGTGACCCGAAGTAAACCCCTACCACAATGTTGTGTTCACAGGGTATTGCTTGTCATGTAGGTGCTTGACAAGCAAACAACTGAAATTCTCTCTTCTACCCAACCATTAAAGGGAGAGGAGCCTTGGCTCTTATTTCAGTTGGCAGTCCTACCAACAGCCCTGCTCAGGTCTTACAAACTCAGGGTAGCCTTTTGTTGTTGGTTGCCTTCAAGGCGTTTCTGACTTATGGCAACTCTAAGGTGAACCTATCACAGGATTTTCTTGGGAAGATATGTTCAGAGGAGGTTTGCCATGGGCCTTCCTCAGAGGCTGAGAGAGTGTGGCTTGCCCAAGGTCACCCAGTGGGTTTTCCTGGCCAAACAGGGATTCAAACCCTGGTCTCCAGAGTTGAAATCCCCAACACTCAGACCACCACCCACACTGGCAGCTGTAGCTTCCTTGATTGAATTAGTCCACCTGTAATGCGGTCTTGCTCTTTTTCTACTGCCTTCTGCTTTACTAAGCATTATCATCTTTTCATCTCATGATATGGCCAAAGTACAACAGCTTCAGTTTAGTCATTTTAGCTTCTAGTGAGAGTTCAGCCTTGATTTGGTTTCAGAACCATTTATTCATCATTTTGGCAATCCCAGATCGAATAGCATGCAATGAGTTACTGGTGTACAGCAGAGGATAATTATGAAAGCTGCTGTGGCTAATGATGCAACTGGACTTGGGCCAAAAGGATGTTCAACTGTTCATGTGCTCAGAGGCAAAAGGAAAGTATTATAGGAACATGGAATGTGAGCAGCATGAATCAGGGTAAGGAGAAATAGTTAAACAAGAAATGGAACATATAAAGCATGGTCCCTGGGCTCTGAAACCACTTCCTGTTGGTCAGGAGTGGTGAGGCAAGCTCCTCAAGTTGTTACATGACCCCATTGGGGCAAATTGGGACTTGATGGTAGTTAACAACAACAAAACCAGAACTTGACTTCTAGTTTCTCGACTCGACTCGACTCGACTCTTGTCCGACAAGACTCGTCATAGGAATTTCCTTGATTCTTATCGAGAGGCGATACGTGCAGCGCAGAAGTCTTTCTCCTGTGCACGTATTGCGTCTGCAGAGTCCCGTCCAGCAGAACTGTTTAGGGTGGTGGGGGAGCTGACGCAGATTCCACCTGCGCAGAACCCCTTACTTAACCCGACAACGGCCTGCTGTGATGCGTTTAACATCCACTTTGCAGATAAAATCTCTCGGATAAGAGCCGACTTAGATGCCAGTGTTATGACAGAATCTATAGACGAGGTGTCCAGCAACTCCGTTGATGAAATTTTATTGGATCAGCTTCAATCTGTGAGTACCGATGACGTGGACAAACTCCTTGGTAGAGTGAGAAAGACGACCTGTCCCCTCGATCCCTGTCCATCTTGGCTGGCCACCCAAGGGGGAGACGCATCGAGAGTACTCCTTAGGGATATTATCAATGCGTCCTTCAGGGAGGGGTCCGTCCCACCCTGTCTGAAGGAAGCGGTGGTTAAGCCGCTCCTGAAAAAGCCTTCCCTGGACCCCTTGGACAGGAACAACTATAGACCAGTCTCCTTGCTGCCTTTTCTAAGCAAGGTGATTGAGAGGGCAGTCGCTTCCCAACTCCAAGCTGTCTTGGATAAAACCGATTATCTAGATCCATTTCAAACTGGCATTAGGACGGGATATGGAGTGGAGACTGCCATGGTTGCTCTGGCTGATGACCTCCGCTTGGGTATCGACAGGGGTAGTGTGACCCTGTTGGTGCTCTTGGACCTCTCAGCGGCCTTTGATACAATAGACCATTCCATCCTCCTGGATCGCCTGAGGGGGTTAGGAATTGGAGGCACTGCTTTGCAGTGGTTCCGTTCCTTCCTCTCGGGCAGATCCCAGAGGGTGAGGCTCGGGGACAGTTGCTCTACTAGAATAGAGCTTAACTGTGGCGTTCCTCAGGGCGCCATCCTGTCCCCGATGCTATTTATCATCTATATGAAGCCGCTGGGAGAGATAATTCGGAGGCATGGAGTGCGGTGTCATCAGTACGCTGATGACACCCAGGTATATTTCTCCATGTCTCGGTCATCAGCTTCGACTTCAGATGGTGTCTCTCCCCTCAATGATTGTCTTAAAGCAGTAATGGACTGGATGAGGAAAAACAAATTGAGACTGAATCCAGACAAAACGGAGGTACTAACAGTTACAGGCCCGAAACCAGGTCTGGGAATACAACTTCCAGTCCTGAATGGAACTACACTCTCCTCCAAAGACTGTGTTCGCAGTCTGGGGGTGCTCCTGGACCCGACGCTCCAGATGTCTAATCAGGTAAATGCGACGGTCAGGAGTGCCTGTTATCAACTTTGGCTGATACGCCAGCTGCGCCCTTTCCTGGAAACTAGGGACCTCGAAACTGTGGTATGCACTGGTAACCTCCCGTCTGGATTTCTGTAATGCGCTCTACATGGGGCTACCCTTGTGCTTGACTCGGAAACTTCAACTAGTTCAGAACATGGCAGCCAGGTTGATTTCTGGTGTTTCCAGAAGAGAGCATATAACACCTGTGCTAAAAGCTCTCCACTGGCTGCCTATTCGTTTCCGGGCACAGTACAAGGTGTTGGTTATGACCTTTAAAGCCCTGCATGGTTTGGGTCCAACTTAACTCTGGGACCGCCTCCTTCCGTATGACCCTCCCCGGGCACTTCGGTCCTCTGGGAGGAATCTGTTACAGCCTATGAAAACAAGGCTGTCGGTGACGTCCCAGAGGGCCTTCTCCGCTGCTGCTCCCAGATTATGGAATGGCCTGCCGGACGAGATCCGTCTTATTAACACCTTAGACAGCTTTTAAAAAGCTGTCAAGACGGATCTTTTCCGGCAGGCCTTTCCTGAATAACTATCCCGGCCCAAGACTCGGCTGTCCTCCCTGAGCTGTAATCAGATTTTTTAAAAAAACAAAAAACTATTGTATGTTTTAATCTTTTTCTAATTTATATATTTTTAATTTACTGCATGTTTTTAATCTTTTATAGTTTAATATTATTTTAAGGGGGGTGGGCTAGGGTACTGGGACTATGGAGTTTTTATATTGTAAGCCGCCCCGATTGCGTTGCAGAGGGGCGGGATAGAAATAAAATTTTATTATATTATTATTATAGTTTGTTTCCTGGTTTAAAAAAGGCCTTTCCTGGGTCTAAAACAACCCCCCCTCTGTGTGTGTGTGTGTGTGTGTGTGTGTGTGAAAAATATGGTGCAGTTCCTTCCCAAGGCCCCTGCCAGACATGGGAGACGTGTTTACTTTAAGAAAATGAGGTACCGGGGAGTATTGGGGCACACAAAAATTGCCTTAAGGCTCACTCTCTCTGGCTTTTCTTTGCTAATGAAGATTCAGGAAGGACTCATCCCGTGCTTTCTGCAAGCGCGCTGATGATTAAAAAGGCCAATCCGAGATAAACAAGTCCGGTTGCAGAAAACACAACAGAAGGTCTCCTTGGGTGATGTTTCCAGGTTGTGATTCATTCTGCGTTGTCGTTTCTCTTCGAGACTTGTTCGGCGTGATAAAGCTGCAGCATTGTGGATAATGTGTCTCCATGCCTCCCGATGTGAGGCCAGGGCGGACCATTGTTGGTGATCAATTTGGCCGAGCCTGAGATGTTGTGTCAGGGAGTCCTTGTATCACTTTTTTGGAGCACCCCTCTTGTGCTGACCCGTGGCGAGTTCACCGTGGAGTACATGCCATAAATGCATGGTTCTTTCCAGAAAGGAAGCAGGTAGAAAACAAAAACAAAACATAAGGACTGAGGGGCTATGCTGTGCTTGCATAGTGCAAATTGACGCTCACTTTGTTATGTGGTGGTTGTGCTACACCATTCTTCTGCTAAACACCAACATTGTGCAACCAGTGATAGATCTGCCCATGTGCCTGCTTGTGGACTCCTTGGGCAATGGACAATAATGCATGGGGGCTGGGTCCAAAATCTGTGAATAAAGGGATACATGGAAAGTGCTGAACAAAAGTTATGAGTCCGCCAAGAATGAGCAACAGCGTACTTGCCAATACTTCACAGACGCAACACCGGGAAACATGTCACCAAGCAAGATCAGAGTGTGCTCAAGTTGGCAAAAGTTATTAACGAGGAAGAACTGACCGAGTAGGAGAGGCTGCAGTAGTTTGTTTTTGCCTGAACCTACAGGGTAGGGCAAGATTCCTTCTGTTACCTAAATTGCTCCTATTAATTAGGGGAGTTCAATTAGCTCAATAGTTGGCATGCAAGAGGTTAGGTAACTTAGCAGGATCTTGTATACAGGGAGAGCTATAGAACTCCAGCTCAAGTAACAAAAGGTAATCTTTATTTGCGAAATCAGCATATGACAGAAGGCAACCAGTTAGCAATACACACTTTCTAGAGCTGTTGGAAAAGGAGGGTAAGAGACTTAAGGAATATTGATTTAGGTAAAGATGGGCTATATTACCTGTTCAAAGAAAGACATGGGATTCAGAAACTGCGTGCAGTTTAAGGATAGCTCCCCAAAGTGATGTGGAGTATGGATGCAAGTCGGATGCCACACTGAATGCCCCCCCAAACAGGGTTCCTATACTCTTTCTGCCCTTTGAAGTGATCCTAAGACAATGATAAAAATGACGCTTTCTCCTGCATCTGATCAAAAAGATTGATTGAAATGGGGTCTGCGATTTGTTGGGTTAGCTTTGCAGTGTGACAAAATCACACACAAGGATAGGTTGAAGGAAGTGGCTTCATCAGCATTAAAGACGTTAGCACTTACAGCACTATACTGAAGCACTCCCTAAGTGGTTTACAACATGTTAGCTAATTACCCCCAACAAGCTGGGTACTCATTTTACCTACATAAGGAAGGAGGGTACAACATTGTGGCTTGCAGTACGGCATTTAACCACTGCACCACCAGGGCTCCAAAACCTTCTTTATCCCAAACTTGTTTTTCCCAGGCAAGAGGAAGCTCCCTTTCACAGAGAACTGTTAAATCTTTTGATCTCAGCATTCAGTCCATGTGGCCTGCCTTTCAGCTTTTTTTTAAATAGTTAGATCAACTTTATTTCCATAACATCCAGAGTGGTTGTTGTTTTATCAGGTACCAGTGTTTATGCTTAGTTCCAACTATAAGTAATATTCCACTAATTGTCAGACCTTGTTTTTCTTTTTAAATTTTATTTTTATTTAATTTTATATTTATAAACCATGAAGATTAAAATGAACACAGCATCTATATTAAACATCTCCACCCTTATACACTTATATTCTTTGAGTATATGATCTTCAAGTCTATATTTCCCACCTCTCCCCCCTTCTTATACTTTTCACTTGTAAATAAATGCTATTGGAAACTGGTTGGCTGGCAAGAAGGTTATTTGTCAGTTTAATTAAGCAGGTAACAATGATGTCCATCTTTGGAATGAGGAACTTGGAAGGCGCATTGTGTCTTACTGAAAGAGATTAGCTTCATGTGCCTGAACGGGAAAGGGGCATGGAGGAAATGAAGTTTCTGAAAACAAACTCCCACAGGGGAAATCTCGGTATTGTTCTCCTTCATTAATTTAACAGCCTAAGAAGCTGTGCTAAGAACACAGTGTAACCTAGATGGCCATTTTAAAATTGGGAGTCTGACACATACAACGAGATTGAAGGAGAGGGTCTGCCATTTTTCACTCTGGTAGTCATCATGGTACAGTAGTTTAAGTGTTAGGACTTTATCAGGCCAGTGTCTAAAAGCACTGTAATTCCACAATTGTAGAAAGCGGAAACATAGTGGCATTAGCATGGTAATTCTCAAATGACCACCACTAGTGTTTTAAGAACGGGATGAAAGGTCACACTACAGTAGCACTTGTTTTTGCATTACCTTCTAATAACTCAGTATTCATGCTTTGTACTGGTGCGCATATGTGCCTTTAAGAAAAAACGTTCACTTCCATGATTTAGCATGGGCGGGATTTCAGCAGTTCTCATGAGAAGATGCAAGTTCACTTAAAAACACCAAAAAACTCATAATTAACAAATGAAAACGATACATAAACACTTAAACAAACCTAAAAACATGCTAACAAAATGGGACTGTTCATTAAAAGAGCATCCTGTTGATTGTTTTCACATTCTCACTCAGAAGTTTTCTCACTGGGAACAGAGATGGGGGAAAGAGGACCACCCATTCATGCTGTAATCTCGCAATTACAGTGGGACATGTTTTCTCACAATTTTCAATACTGCAAAAACAGCAATATTGAGAGCTATTGAAGGCTTGTCCCATCAATTAAAGTGATGCAATTAAAGTCAAGAGAGAGCCTTCTCCATGGCCGCTCCCACCATCTGGAACACCCTCCCATGGGACGCTACGCTGGCCCTCTCCTTGATTTCTTTTCACCGGCAGGCAAAGAGTTTTCTTCTCAAGCAGGCTTTTAACGCATAAGCAGCAGAGTTTGTTTTATTTGGTATGTTTTAGATTTTATATGTTTTTCAATTTTATATCTTTTAATTTTTTAATATTAAAAAATATTTTAATTGTACATATTGTATTTTTAATCTGTTGCTTTATGGAAGCTGCCTTGGGTCTCATCAGGTGTATTTATAAATGAACTAACTAAATAAATATAATATGAGGCTTGAACATCTGTGTTTTTGCTATCTGCGGCAGGGTGGTGGTGGTGGAACTGAACTTCCGCAGACGGGAAGGGCCCACACTGTACAGTACATAAATTCCTGGGGTTCTCTGCTTCACATAATAATTGTGTGTGTTCTTCTTCATTAGTAACTTTTGCCCTCTTGATGTCTGGCCCTTTTGACCACCCTCTGATGTTGTTCAGCTACCTGTGTCCCCATTTTCATCTGTGAAATGTTGGAGGGTATGTGATTCCCACCCCTTTCTAGCTCCATTGGCCGGAGGTCACAGTTATGGCACAAAATTTAATGACATTATCCCTTTGTTAAGGGATTGTAAAATGGCTATCATTCTTGGGGAAAGGTATTACAATTCACAAGGAGACATTATGACTAGTTATTTCCAAGCAATGGCAGAGGTGAATGTATAAGGCCATTTCAACGCCCTGGCCATTGGCCCATGGGGTTCAGCGTGCTGTTTAACATATACATGAAACTACTGGGAAAAGTGGAGTTTTTGGGTTCGGTGTCACCAATATGTTGATAACATCCAACTGTATTTGTCCTTTCCATCTGACTCCAAGGAAGCAGTCCTGATACTGAACCAAATGTCTGCTGTTGTAATGGACTGGATGAGGGCAAACAAATTGAAACTTAATCCAGACAAGACAAAGGTGGTCCACACCATTCGAAAGGCAGGTCAGGAAATAGGGACTCCACCTGTGCTGGAGGGGGTCACACTGTTACCTGAATTACTCAGGTCCGTGGAAATTCCACGCACGTCTCCCCCAAAAAATCAATAGTTCTATGGGGAATTTTAAGTAGCCCAAATAGTGGCTGTGAGAGGTCGGGTAACAGCAGGATCTTTTGACCTATGAATACTGGTAGTAATTGATGAGACTCCAAGCCAGGGGATAAAATAAAAATGGTTTTTATTAAAAAATAATCAGGGGAATGTACACATACATATACTCAGGCTTCAAGCACCCACACAAGGCTATTGAAGAAAGTAGGAAGTATTGGGATAGAGGAATAGAGTTCAGGAAGATGGGCTATACTGTACCTATACAAAGAGCAGAGATTTGTGCAGCAGAAGGTACTCAGAGGGTCACACAGCAGACGGACAGAGTAATGAGAGGAATGAAGTTTGTGCACGCCATGACTATGGAGATTTTCACACAGGCTATATATCCCGTGGCAGGAACAGAACAGGGTCGGGAAAGGTTTTCCCTTTCGAATGATGTTGACCCCGTTCTGTCCTGCAGCCATCCTGCTCCCGTGACTGTTCTGAAATAATGTAATCACAATTTTTCATCGTGAATAGACCTCCCGTTCCATCGCTATCACGCAGTCACAGGTGTGTGAACAGGAGCTTCGTTCCTGTTCCAAAATGACAGCTGCGGAGGGGAGGTCCATTCCAAGCACTTCCTGGTACCATCTGGACATCCAGGTAAGTGGCACCCTTTATTTTACCCTCCCTGTTTTGATTGTGTGACTTAAAGTGTGTTTTTGTGCTTGGTGAACTGATTTTATCATTGGGGGAGTTTTTTTTTTTAATTTACCACCCGGCCGTTATCATGTGATAACGTGATAATGTTTCAGACGACCGGTTGTAAAAGCAGCCTTGCGACAGCTGCATTTATGGCTGGCCAGCGAGGGGAGGGGGAGCCCATTCCTGCTGTGGAATTAAGGTAAGTGTGTGAAAGATTTACGTTATTCTGTAGCAGGAACAGGAGAGGAGGTGGCGCGGCAGTAATGGGACATTTTGGCCCCGTGTGAAAATCTCCTATGTTTTGGGGTAATATTTATACTCAATATTCCCCCTGAAGAGGTGTTTTGAATGGAATACAATATCTGCTGGTGTTTCCTAGGGTTAAACAATGGATTCTCCAGATGTATTAACAATGGCTAATGGCGGAAACATTGGAATTGATGGGTCTCAGGCAACTCTATTGTTGTAGAAAAGGTGTGAGGAAAAACTAATTTTGCAAGGCAATGAGTGTCCAGCTACCTTGATTGAATTATTGAATGATTCACATGTCCATGTATGTCCAGGAGAATTAGCCCATTTCCACCCTAACTGACCAGTCCGAGGGGAGTCTGCTTAATTTCTACTTGGGAGTGTCTTTTAGGAATTTGGGCTGGCTACTTCCTTAGGCTTTTTGAGCAGACCTTGAGTCCTTGTATTTGGGAATCCCTGGTCTACTACCAAGCCACATGGAGTGCCAATAATTTATGAAATATAGCCAATTGATGAATTATTGAAAGAATAGGGAAGTATCAGGACAGGTAACAACACTGTCGCTGAAATCTCAGGCTCACAGCTTGGGTGTTCTTCTGGACTCGACTCTGAGCCTGGATGCCCAGGTTTCATAAGTGGCCAGGAGTGCATTTGGACAGCTTAAAACTAGTGTGCCAGCTGTGCCAATTCCTTGAGACATCAGATCTGGCTATGGTGACACATGCCTTGATTCCATCCTGTTTGGACTACTGTAGCACACTCTATGTGGGGCTGCCTTTGGAAACTTCAGAAATGTCAGCAGATCCAAAATGCTGACTGGGGCCAGTTACAGGGAGCATATAATTTTGTTGTTGAAACAGCTTCATTGGCTACCAGTTCATTTCTGGGCACAATTCAAAGTGCTGGTCATAACCTTTAAAGTCCTATACAGCTTAGATTCAGATTATCTGAAAGACCGTATCTCCCTATCTGAGTATGCCAGTCTTAACATCCACAGGGGAGGGCTTTCTTTCAGTCCCAACACCATCAACAGTCTTGTTTGGTGAGGATATGAGAGAGAGCCTTCTCAGTGGCTGTTCCCACCCTCTGAAATTCCCTTCCATGGGAGGCTAGGCTGGCCTCATCCCTGCTCTCCTTTTGCCAGCAAGCAAATGTTTTGTTCAAGCAATCTTTTAGGGTCGAATTACTTGCATGTGTAAATACTTCTTTTGGAGTGTGTGCTATTTTTTAAAAAACTTTTGTATGCCTTTAAATGATTTTATACTGTTTATAAACTATTGTACTATGACGGTGTTTAACTGTGTTTAAATTTTACTGTTAGGTTTTCGCTCATTCTTTTTGTGACATGCCTTGGGTCCTGCTCCAGGAGAAAGGTGGCATATAAATGAAATGAAATAAATAGTGTAGTTGCTAGCTGGAATAGGCTGTTACCCTAAGAGGTGGGGCTGGGGGGACGTTAGAGTCCTGCCTGCAATGCCAGAGTCTAATATTTGAGGAATTATTAGCTCAAACAGGAGGCCTGCAAGAGGAGGGTAACTTTGGGGATCTTTTCACCTATGTATACCAGTACTAACTGTAGAGAGCACTCCAGTTAAAGTAAAATAAAGTATTTTTATTGAAATAAGATAGACTAATGCACAAGAATATACACGAACCATATAAGGCTATTGGAAGAGAAAAGCAGGAAGGGTTGGATAGAGAGAAGTTGGGAAGGAGGGTGATAGTTACCAGTCTCGGAGAAAAGAGAGTTGCATGCAGTGAAGATACTGAGATAGGCGTCCGAGGGTGGCACAGTAAAGAAAGTCAGAGGTATAATATTGTAGCATGCATTGTTATGGTTGGGGCTATGATATTTATACAGTAGGACCCCCATATTTGCTGGGGATTGATTTGGGGGGTGGCATGGATACTGCAAACCATTGATAATAGTGAACACCATTGAAAATAATGGGACTTCCAGTTTAAAATACCATATAGTTGCCTTGGAGGACCTAGAAAATGGCTAAAGGACACATTTTCTAGGAAGACTCTATGGTAGGTGTGCTGTTTTGTGTCCCATGGATAACTAAATTAGTGGATAATGAATCAGTGGATACTGGGGTCCTACTGTACTCTATTCTGTGCCTTGGAGGGGTGAGTTAGTAGTAACAAACCCTGGATGGCTCTCCCATGGAATAGACAAAGGAAAAAGAAAATCAACTGATTGCTTTAATTCCAGAGAGTTAGAACATTGATGGGCTAATGCCAACCTCATAAGGTTGGACAGGGGAGGGTTTGAGGAGAGATTTCTGTAGGGTATGCAATGAGGAATGGCCGTTTGTTTGCATAATTGAATTATTGCTTAAAGTGCCAGGGTGGGGAGATAGGATTACCCCTTAATGACTGGGTTGTTAGCATAAACCCATTACCTTCAGGGGCTTTCCACATAATCTTAATTGGACTTTCCCACCCTTATACTTCTAGATGTGTCTCAGGTCATTGTGACCTTTGACTGCCCTGCCTAGCCTTATAGCCAATGTGACCCCCCAAAGTGTCCAATATGTATAGTTATGAAAGGAGCAGTGGTAGGATATGCTAACAAGGCAATCTCTTCAATCATCGACAGCATGCCTGAACTCAACTCTGCTTGATTTATACTTTGAAAAAACACAATGCATCTCATTCATTCTCATAAGCTCTTGAATGAAAAGAGAAACAAACCTTGAGTGCTCCACCCTCTCTCTGTTCAACCAGGAAAGCATAAGAAGTGAGTGAAAAGCAAAGATTTCAAGTAGCACCATCTGTACTCTTCCAATACTTGGAACAGTTGTTTGCTCCAAATTAGAAGGGCAATCAGAAGTCTTGCTGGCATGGGTCTCCATCATTTGACAATGGTGCCAATTCTATTCTTGTGGCTCCAGAACTCCAGGGTCTATGGTGGTAAGTGAACAACATGAAGCCACATTGATTGGTGTATGTGTGTGTGTGCGCGCGCGCCTTCAAGTCGCCTGTCAATTTGAAGCAACTCCATGAATTTCATAGGGTTGTCTTAGGCAAGGAATCCTCAGAGGCGGTTTTGCCAGTTCCTTCCTCTGAAATACAGCCCACAGCACCTGATATTTATTGATGGTCTTCCAAGATCAGATGGTGCCTTTAGGGGTATTTAGGCCATGCCTAAACACAGAAGCTTGTTCTGTTGATAGTGGTGGTAGATGGGCAGTCTGGTTTTGGAATGGGGTTTGGAAAATGCAGCAGGTCCAAGGGCCACTTTTTTGCCTCTGAGGGCCAGAAATACTGCCAAAAACAAACAGAAAAAAGGGAAGTGGCCAGAAACCCACTTTTAAGATGAAAAAATGTTAGGTTAAACTATGCATGGGAGTAAAATTTATTTAAAAGATAAATTGTTGCTCTTGGAGACTTCCAGGAAAGACAATTAATCCTGACTTGGGGGGCAGGGGGGGAGAAATGAGGTGGCCAAAAGAGTCTTGGAGGGTTCAAGGGCCGCTTAAACAACCTTGGGGAGTCATATGCATGTTGCCCATAGCTGCTATAGAATAAGGCAAAGGCCTGAATTGGTTTATTAGCTTTATTCCTTTAACAGGATTAGCTGACATACATTCGGAAAGGAGAAAGCAAACAATGAATTGTTTAATACAGAAGCCAGGGTGGTGGAGTGGTTTGAGTGATGGACTACAGCTCTGGAGACCAGGGTTCAACATACGATGACCCTATCACACAGTTTTCTTGGCAAGATTTGTTCAGAGGAGGTTTGCCTTTGCCTCCCTCTGAGGCTGAGAGAGAGTGACTTGCTCAAGATCATCCAGTGGTTTTCTATGGCCGAGCGGGATTCTGCCCTAAAGAATTCTAGTATTTGTAGTTTTGTGAGGTATTCAGCATTTTCTATCAGAGAACTCTGGTACCTCATCAAACTACAAATGCTAGAATTCCATTGGATAGAACTATGGTGGATAAAGTGGTGTCAAATTATTCTATTTCTGCCATGTAGACAGGCAGATTGATTTTATTGTATGCCGCCCTGAGACCTTTGGATAAAGGGCAGGAAATAAATACTTTTATAACTGAATGAACAAACATTGGAGGGTGTGTAAATGGCTTCGTATTAGTGCACCCTGTAGGGAGGGGAAATGAATATTCTTTTGTATATTATTTTTCACAAGGGTAACCCCCCTGCCACATTCCAGAAAGAGCACCCTGTAGAAGACAGAGTGTCTGAGAGCACCCGACTTGTTGAAACACAAGGGCAGATTATGTTTGACTCATATACACCACTACTGCCTATGTCCTGCTTTCTGGGTTTCATGGGGCCAACTATAATTGCATATTGCAAACACAATTGTAATTTCAGCTCCGATATATATTTTTAAAAACAATATAAATTATACATACATTTGGCCCTAGGGGATGCTGGGGGCGATAAAACCATCCCTGGGGACTATATGCACCAACAGCCTGCATTTTTCCCCCTCCTGTTTTAGGAGATTACCAGACATGGCAAATATGGTGTGATAACAACGCCAAAAGAGTGCAAAAGGGCTCCCTTATTGCACAACGTCGTGCTCCTGGCATTATGTTGTTGCTAATAAGGTGTTCTTTTTTATTAACTGCCCAAGCCATCAATTGATATATGATGGCGTTTTTGTTGTGGAATTGCTAGCATCAGAAACCGCGCCCCGTTCTGCCAGCATGATTAAAGCATCAGTGGGGTGGTCACCATCAGAACACTTCCAGGTGAGAACACGAAAACTAGCTACAAGATTCTCTTTTTATGAACCTCCCAGTTTTGTTGGCAAGTTTTTAAGTGTGTTTCAGTGCTTGTGTTTTCTTTTTCTTTGTTAATTTAGCTGTTTTTAGACTTTTAAGCACACTTGCGTCTTCTCACAAGAACTGTTGAGATCACACACACCAGTGGACACGGAAGTAAACAGCACTAGCAGTCATGCTCCCATAATTTTGGGGCTGCTTGTTCTCAATATTACAGCAATGTGTGATAAAAAGGGTTATTGTGCTGGGACACTCACTCTTTAAAATTTTGTGGGACAGGAACGTTTTTAGAGGTTTGTCTGATAATCTTCTTAGACAGTTTCATAGAAAATAGTGACAGTTCCCTGCCTACAGGTAGTTTCCAATCTAATTAGGCAATACAGGTATCCACAGGCAATCCCTCTATCCACAGGACTGGTATCTGCATTTCACTTATCCATGTCACACACACACATACCCCATGTTCTCTCTAGGCACTTTTTGAGTTCCTCCAGTTTGATTCTATGGTATGCTTCCACTGGAAGTTGGGTTGGAAGTCATTAATTTAAATAAGGTTCGTTATTATCCATGGTTACACTACGGTAGGTCCAGGAACGTATACCCCACAGATACAGGGAGCGACCTGTATGGCAAAAAAAGAAGAGATAGAGAGAGAGGGAAGAATTTGGCCAAATGATGTTTCCTGTGTATGTAAAGTCTGGTAACTGTTTGGACTACTGTCCAATTCTCTGGAGTGAGAATTAACATGGTAAGTCAACAGCCATAAAAAGAAAGGGTGTTTTAAGGATCGTTTTAAAAGAAAGAAAGAAAGAAAGAAAGAAAGAAAGAAAGAAAGAAAGAAAGAAAGAAAGAAAGAAAGAAAGAAAGAAAGAACATCAGAAGCTGGGTGGCCATCTGTCGGGAATGATTTGATTGTGTATTCCTGCAAGGCAGGAGGTTGGACAGGATGGCCCGTGTGGTCTCTTCCAGCTCTAGGATTCTCTGATTCTAGGATCAATGGAGGCCCCTTGTAAGAGCAAGCTACACAAAGCAAACAAACTGGTTGTTGAAGAAGTGAATAAAGAAGGGCTTGGAAATTTTCCTTTTTTAGTGTACAATTCCCAGAATACCTTGGCCAGTATGGACAAGAAAGTAACTTTTCCAAGCCCAATGCACTTAAAGTTAATTATATCTGGCCAAATAGTTTGTCTATCTGGTCTACAACTGTCTACTTTGACTGAACTCAGTTCCTGGAAATTTTGATCTTTGTTTTTTACCACAAGGCAGGGCACTTAACTGTTATCTACTCTCTGTCTTGTGCAGGTGAAATCACAGCTCAGAGCACAACTATTCCTGAAATGACTTCAACAATTTCCTTAAACACCCAGGCCATTATTGAAACTGGTACTTCAACCGAAGTAGCTGCCAGAACTTTAAGAAAAAATAATAATACTACCGGCACTACCATTGAAGACACCAGCTCAACACACTTATCATCCTATGTTCAAGAGACATCGGCCATCACGTCTGCAGAAAAATTAGCCACTCTAAATGCAGGACATTTTCCCTCCTCTCCAGATGAAACCACAAGTAAGCTAAGAATTTTTAATCAAACTACTGCAGTCACTGCAACAGCTCACCTTTCTCCATCCATAGTTCAAACCACAGATGAAATGACAGCCACTACTAGCATGTCAACAATAAGAAACTCACTGACAAGCCCCCCTTCCTCCCGACCGCCCCCTGCAATTACAACTGATAGGACAAATCCCATTGGTCCTCCTGATGAAAAACTGCTCACAAGTGGAACAATAACATTCACTTCCTTTGTACCACTGGAAGCAACAGCTGCCACCATTGGCACTTTAGTAGGTGGAACACCAGATGATACTGCTACTTCAGTAGCCATTACTAGCCCACAAACCCTATCTTCAGACACTCAAGACAAAGCCATACTCAAAACAGAACATTTTGCTACATCGCATACTGTTACTCCAGTTCAAAACAATGCTACCACAAACACTGGCGCAGAAGGGACCATATTGCTGCCTGTCTTTGCCACCTCAACTTTTGAAACTCCATCTACCTCCAGCACCACAACAGAAGACACTTGGACGACCTTCCTTTCACTACGTGAAACAACAGCTACCACTGGCATTTCAGAAGGTCAGGACACAATTAGTCCTTCAGCAGAAGGAGTCCCAAGCACTGTAGGCATTATGAATACTACTGTCAGCTCCCCGTTTACCAGCTCAGCTGTTGAAAGTCCATCTACCTTCATCACCACTATAGAGCCCACTTCTACAGCCCTCCCTTCCAGTACATCACCACTTGAAAGAACCACCACCACTGGCATTTTAGTAGAGAAAGACACAACTAGTCCTTCAGAAGAAGTAGCTGCTACGACTATGGGAGATATGGCTCCTGCCATCAGTTCAGCAGCTGGAAGTCCATCTACCTTCATCACCACTATAGAATCCACTTCTGCAGCCCCCCCTTTCACCACGTCACCATTTGAAACAACAGCTACCACTGGCATTTTAGCAGATCAAACCACAAATGGTACTTCAAGTGAAGTGGGCACCAGCACTATAGTAGATACAACTGCTGTTGTCAGCTTCTTCAACAGCTCAGCTGTTGAAAGTCCATCTACCTTCACCACCACTATAGAACCCACTTCTACAACCCTCCCTTCCAGTACATCACCACTTGAAAGAACCGCTACCACTGGCATTTTAGCAAAAAAAGACACAACCAGTTCTTCAGAAGAAGTAGCTGCTACAACTATAGGAGATATGGCTCCTGCCATCAGTTCAGCAGCTGGAAGTCCATCTACCTTCATCACCACTATAGAATCCACTTCTGCAGCCCCCCCTTTCACCACGTCACCATTTGAAACAACAGCTACCACTGGCATTTTAGCAGATCAAACCACAAGTGGTACTTCAAGTGAAGTGGGCACCAGCACTATTGTAGATACAACTGCTGTTGTCAGCTTCTTCAACAGCTCAGCTGTTGAAAGTCCATCTACCTTCACCACCACTACAGAAGACACTTGGATGTCCTTCCCTTCAGTTATGTCACTACTTGAAACAACAGCTACCACTGGCATTTCAGAAGGTCAGGACATAACTAGTCCTTCAGGAGAAGGAGTCTCAAGCACTGTAGGAGTTAAGAATACTACTGTCAGCTCCCTCTTTACCAGCTCAGCTGTCAAAGGCCCATCTACCTTCATCACCACTATAGAACCCACTCCTACAGCCCTCCATCCCAGTACATCAACGCTTGAAAGAACCGCTGCCACTGGCATTTTAGCAGAGAAAGACACAACTAGAGATATCACTGCTACCACCAGCTTCCTCTTTACCAGCTCAATAGTTAAAGCTCCATTTACCTTCAGCATCACCACAGATGGTGCTACAAGCCTGCCTTCTTCTGTTTCACCATCTGAAACAACAGCTACTACTACTGGCATTACAACAGGTGTAGACACAACTAATACTTCAGGAGAAGAAACTACCAGCACTGTAGGAGACATGACTGCTATCATCAGCTCCATTCCAGAAAAGCATAGCCTTTCAACCTTATTCTCTCCAGCTGAAGTCACAGTTAAAGTACTACCTGCCACTGGAACTTCTGCAGCTAAAACTGTTCCAGTAACTCATCCTAGTACCTTAGTGAGTGAAGGATCATTTGTCTTAAGCACCACTACCGAAGTCACTTCAACAGCTTTCCCTCCCACTATCACACGGACAGCTACTACAGGCAGAGCTAGAATCAGCACTGGAAATTTGGAAGAGGTGGCTTCCACCCCAATAGAGGTGACCACCACCATCAGTACTTCCATGGATGAGATTAGCCAAGCCCTACCGTTTTCACACACTTCAGGCAATGCTGTAGATGAAACTAGCACCACAACTACAGAGGAGTCCATAACATTGAGCCAAACTGTTGTAGCCACTTCAGCGGCACCCTCTTCCTTTCCACCAGTTGAGATCACAAGTAAGATTGCAACCACTACTGCCATTTTAACAGCAGAGATCACACCGCCAGCCCTCCTTTCCACCACCCCAGGTGAAAGAACGAAATCCTTTAGCACTCCTGCAGAAGAAGCCCTCCGGAGTAAATCAGTTCCTTCCACATCATTACTTGAAACAACAGCTAGCACAGGCATTTTTGCAACTGGAACTACAGCTGGCACTTCAAAAGTTGGGGCAACCAGTCGTGCAGCAGAAATTGCGACCACTATTATCAGCACAGTGGTTGAAGAAAGTCCCCCAGTAAGTTGGTCCTCACCAGCCGAAACAGAAAGAGTTTCAATTTCAACTGTCATGGAGGAAACAGCTCCAGCATCCCTCCCTTACATTTCACCCGATGAAACGTCATCCACTCTTGGTGCCATTTCAGAAGCAACTTCAACAGTCTTTTCTCCTACTACGTCACCAGTAGAAACCACAACAAATGCCAGTATTGTTACAGATATCGGTGTTGACCTCCTTATCACCACAGAAGAAAAGACAAGATCAGTGTCGCCATCTGCTAGCACCGGACCGGGTGGAATAACAGTAACAGCAAAAGTCCCAACCCTGTCAGACACCATCACATCCTTGCCAAACAGCAAACAGCCAACTACACATGATCTAGGTAAGTTTATTTTGAACTTCTTTGTGGAGCTGAAGACAGGAGGTCTCACAGAAACATGAGTTCTCAGCTATGCTCCAGACTTGGAATGCTACTGTGTACAGGATGAGATTAACTCTGGTGTAGCTAAGCTTGGTTTTCCTCTGTGCCAGGCCTAAATCTAATGGTTGGTCCACTCTTGAATAGACCCAATGGGAAATTGGTGAGTCATATGTGGAGAAAATTAGGACTTTACACCACATCTGGGACTCTCTGGCACATCTTTTTGCTCTTAATGCACCCACCCACATATACCAGAAGGTTCATTTAACCTGGAAGTGAACTGAAGGTTGACTTCTGGTTCAGTTCCTGGGTAATGAAAATAGTAATGAAAAGCACATATGTAAGCAGAAAACAATGAGGAGACAAGCTCCACGTGCTATTGTATGGTCAGCTGTTTATTCCTTTTTTAAAAGCCCTATGCAATTCGGCCTCTATGTAAAAGGCCTTCTTCAGGGGCTAAAAACAAAATACAATCTATTATAATTATTAAAAAGACAGGACAACACCACATTACCTTATCCCATAAAACCATAAAATTCCATTTTTAATATATTAGAAACATACACCATGTTTCTAATATGTTAAAAAATGTAATTTTACATGCAGGCCAAAATGCCTTTTACATACAGACCAAAATGTGTAGGGCTTTTAAAAAAGGAATAAACAATTGACCATCCAACAGCACCTTTAGCTTGTCTCTAGTGTGGATGCCCCCCCCTCAACTCTTTCCGAAGCAGGAAGGAGTCCCGCAACATGTGACCAAGGCTGTTTACATGCAGCGGGGCCCCTTCCTGCCTTCAGAGTCAGCGAGGAAAATGGTGGCGGTGGTGGCAGTGACGGGCCAGCATGCCGATCAGGACTTCTTCCCATTCTGTGGAGGGAACAGGGTAACAACGGGCCAAATCCATGGCTGGGATACCCCAATGTGGAGCCGGCATATCCTAACTCATGTAGATGAGTCCTAAGATTATCTTGTAGTTGGCAGATACTCCTTGCTTAGAAAGAGGGAGGTTTTCTGAGAAGGGTCCTTGTCTACAAGGTGATTAAAATGCTACAATTAATTAACCCATGTGATGTTTCCCCCCTCCCCATTCCCATCCCATTGCTAGGGAGGATCCGCTTCATCTTGTCCATGAGCCTGACCACTTCCCTGAACATCACAGACCCTGCAGTCAGAGACGCCATTGTGAAGAAGGTAAGACTTGATTCTTTTAAATTCTTTAAAATTAGACCATGCAGGTGAACCCTTTCTTTGGAGAAAGGAGATACTTTGGGGAAATGTTTTCAGATCCACTCCAGGTCATCTTCTTGGCCTACAAGGCCAGCTTCAGTCACATCCATAGATCAGGATGAGAATCCTGTGGTCCTTCTGATATTTTTGGATTACAAGTCCCAGTAGCTCTAACCGTTGTAGCTAATGTGATGAAATCTGGGAATTGTAACCCAACCATCTTTGGAGTTGAGGACACATTCCCCATTGTAGATAATTCAATTTCTTCTCTTTTGATTACATATTACTTGATGTGGCCACCCACTGGATGTGTGAAAAACACTTTCATTGGGCAATTTGAGGTGATAAGAAAGTTGAATCAGTTGTGTTTCACCTGCTGTCATTCCATTGTTCAGTGCCCCAAAGAATTAAAATATTAAAGCAGAAGTGAGCCTGCAGGTCACATGTGATGCTTGCGGCCCCAAACTGAGGTACCTGAAGTGTCCCAAAGCCCTCAGACCTCTAAAAATTAAATAAATATTTTCCCCCAGAGATTTTTCACTTGCTGTAAAATGCAGCAGTTTTGATTCCACAACTTGCCCCCCTTCCCACACATACCTTAAATACCCACTAAAACATCAGAAAATCAGCTGAAAACAGGTTAAAATTGAAAACGGACTCCTGACCCTTCTGCAGTCATCCAACCCTGTGTTAAAGATTGGTTCACCAGAGGACTTTGTTTGCAGGCTATTAACTTTGCTTTTTTTGCAGGCTGTATTTATGCATCAATTGTTCTTGGGGGTGGGGGGAGGCTGTGCAGAGATTGGAACGGTCTAGTGGTGTGGTGGAGAAAATGTGGCTTGTGGGCCACATATAATCATATAGAATCATAGAGCTGGAAGAGACCCCAAGGGCCATCTAGTCCAACCCCCTGCCATGCAGGAACATACAATCAAAGCACACCCGACAGATGGCCATCCAGCCTCTGTTGAAAAACCTCCAAAGAAGGAGACTCCACCACACTACGAGGCAGGGCATTCCACTGTTGAATAGCTCTTACCGTTTAGGTGGAATCTCTTTTCCTCACCAAACTATGTATCCCAGAATTCCATAGGATGGAGCCATGGCAATTAGAAGTGGTAAACATGGACATGAGTTTCTTTTCCATTTACCCTTTCTTTTTATAAAGTCTAATTTTTAACTTTTTACTTAATTCATGCATTTTAAGCCACCCTGGACAAAAGAATACATATGACAAAATGCTGACATCGTTATACATGTTTGTACTTTGCATCCACATTTTGTCATTAGTATATTTTTGTTTTCTCTTCTCCAGTTTCATCAAGATTTGTATGCCACGTTTCCCTATGCTGGCTTCAACGTAACATGGCTGGAGCAGCAAGAAAGCTGAATGGAAGATCAGGAAGGCACATGAACATCTAGGACCCTCAGAAATGAATGTCAAAGGAGTCTAACCAGAGGAAAAGAGACTATTCTTCATCAGCTGAGCATCATTTCTGATGTAATGGTGGGCAATGACCTTGGTCAGAATCCAGGCTTTATTCTAATGTGTGGATGGGCATGTTTTGTGCAGCGGGAAAATAAAAATGGAGTAGGAAATCGGTTTTTGTACAGTTTTCAATACGGACTTTAATCAGGAATAAGATGATTTCCTCAAATAGATGAAAAAGGCTTAGGAAACAGAAAATTAAAATTACTACTGCTAACATTTCTTTCCTTATCATTGTTGTTATGTGCTTTCAAGTTGACTCCAGTTTATGGTGACCCTATTACAGGACTTTCTTGGCCAGAGTTCTTCAGAGGAGGTGTTACCCGAATAGGTGGGGGATCTGTGGAGAGCCCACCTGTGATAGCCCACCTGTGATAGCTGGGGGAATTATCATTAGCTGAAATGGCTTGCTGTGAGAGGTGGGTAACTCAGGGATCTTTTGACCTATGTATACCTGAACTAACTGCAGAGACTCTGAGTTAAAGTAAAATAAAATGGTTTTTATTGGAAAGTGATCACAAGAGCATTCAATCATACACACACATTCACAAGAACAACACAAGGCTAATGAAGAGTTAAAAGGAAAAAGTTTAGATGGGGAATAGATGCGAGAGATAGGGACTATAGTTATCAGTCTTGAAGAGAGAGGTGAAGAAACTCAGACTGAAAGCTGAGGGTGGCACTGGATTCCAATCCGGGGATGCACCAACAATGTGTCTGGGTATAGTTACAGTGGCACACCTTGCTATTGTTTGCGGGTTAATATTTATACTGTATTTCATGTCCTGAAGGAGTGTTTCCCAGCTTTAAAAAAAGGGAACTGAAACTCTGCTGACTGCTCTTTATGGTCAAGAGATAGGAATTGATGAGTTTATGACAACCTTGCTTTTTAGGGCAGGAAAGAGTATTGAGGGATGTTCCTGGGATGATGGGATGTTCTGGTCACTTGTTTGTTTGTGGTGTGTGAGTCATTGTCAAGCCGCCCAGGGATTAGTTTTTCTTAAAGGCACATGCGGGAGCCAGCACGAAGTGTTAATACTCTGTCGTTAGAAAGCAACGCAAAGACAAATGTTACTATAGCGTGAGCTTCAGTCCAGTTCTTAAACTGCTAGTGGTGGTTGTGTCATAATTTCATGGCAGTAGTATCATGTGATTACGGTGATGTGATAATTACTGTAATCATGCCACTATGTTTCCGCTTTCCTCAATAGTGGAATTACAGTGTTTTTAGACACTAGTCTGATGTAGGACTCTGAGAGGCCAAGGTTTGAAACCCCACTTGACCATGGAAAGCCACTGGGTGACCTTGAGGAAGAAGCCACACTCTCTCCACCTCAGAGGAAGGCAATCGGAAACTTCCTCTGAAGAAAAGTGGCCAAGAAAACCCCATGAAATTAAGGTCGCTGTAAGTCTGAAATGACCTGAAAGCACACAACGATAACAACCATGGCTGACACCCCAAACATTTGGTGGTACACTGTGGCGTTACTAAGGTCAGTGTTATCCCTCTCACCAACAGTGTCAATGTGGTTTGGCCTCTCTGCACCAGTGTACAATGGTGGTACACATCAGCTTACCCATTCTTCATACTTCCAGCAATTAATGTGATTAGAAATCCAACTAAGAAGGAAATGAAACTTGATATGTTGCAAAGAAACGCCTTCTATGACAGTACTGATAACTCTTTAATGCACAGGGAAGTAAACCAGTCAAATCACTTAAAAAGAAAAAGAATTCTGGTTGTGAATGCAACAGACCCTCAGTGGAAAAAACTAGGAATCTCAAATGTCCCATCAAAGTATTTTCTCCCTGCATTTAAAAAAAGCATTGTAACACCTCAGGCCATTTGTGTCCAACTTAATGGTTCATGACTTTGCCTAACTCTGTGACGCCAGGACCAGCATCACCTCCGCTGGTATCCAGTTCATTAATTTGGAAAGCTACCTGGAGGACGTGAAGGCAATCCTCTGTTCTTTTCCCACCCACCTCCCACCCACCCCCTGCCTTGCACCAGGTTATGCAAGAGCCTGGTCACCTATTAACTCTCCCATCAGCTTGGTGAAATCAGTCCAAACAAACTTCTGAATGCCAGCCGTTTGGTTTAAATGTCACCTTGGAAGAATTCAAAGACATAGCTGTATGGAATATCAGTATGCAAGGGGAGCTTGTAGCACCTTTGAGACTAACTGAGAGAAAGAAACTGTAGCATAAGCTTTTGTGAAGTAGACCAAGGGCTAATATAGACATGAAGGTATACAGCGAGTGGGTGTGCATTTTTGCCCATTGACAGTGATACTGTTTTGCCTTCACCATTCTCATCTGTGTGCATATATTTGAATGGAGCAGACACACGCTCTGATAAAGGGCACTAGAGCAAAAATGTGCAACGATGAGAACTTGGACGTCCACACATGCAAAAACACTCACCTATGCGCATTTTCCAGAAAATTTCAGGGGAAACCATGAATCCTTTGATTGCACGGTTTGTGGAGTTTTTAGCCCTCCTCCTTCCTAATACTGAGAATCGCATTCAGATTGCGTTGGGACTCATCGTATTCTCTGTGAATTGTATGAGGAGTATTTTCATCATCTGGACAACCCCCAAGTCTATGAAAGTTTATGCTACAACTTCTTTCTCTCAGTTAGGCTCAAAGGTGCTACAAGATCCCCTTACCTTGGAAGAATGTCATAGAACCAGAGCTTGGGAGGGTTGGAATGGCCCCCAAGGGCCTTCTACACGGACTCCCTGCCAGTAATCTACAGCTAAAGCAGACTTGTCAAGTGCGTTTCCTAACTCACCAGGAGTACCAATTGGCAGGGAGGATGGGTACCAAGTTCCAGGTTCCAAGACTTTCCCAGAAGCCCTTTTAGTTTCCTAGGCTGTGGTATGGAGCAAGAAGGCTAGTCAGAGAGAGTCAACCTGGTTGTCTGGGGGAGGGGGCAGGGCTCAGAAGCAAGTGAAGTCTTCACTCGGGTCCATTCCTGGCCCATAAGATCCAGTCTGAGAGTAGATGGGGCCTGGACACCCATTACACCTATTATGGAAGGGTCCCTTACGGGCTCTTGGGGTGTAGGCAACCAGGTCATGGGGGCAGATGGCTCTGCTTCACTCATAGGTGGCAGAGGAAATACCCAGTGACTTCTGCCCAAATGGATTCCCTCCATCTATCATTCCAGCGCTAGCCAGCAGATGGGCTTAGTGAATGCATTTCCTTCCATTAGCAGGCAGGTCAACCAGTGCTTGGATCTGGGCCCATGACATGAACCAAGCTATTCAGCTGTGGCCAATAAAACCGTGGCCTTTTCCATCCCAATACAATGTGCTCTGGTGCTGGCTAAATGCAAACCCCACATTTGCAGCTGGGCCTGCAAACAAATATTCTCCGTTTCCTTTAAAAACCTTGAGCAAAGGAGATCACCAGTGTGGTAGAGTGGTTTGAGTGTTGGACTGGGTCTGAATCCTTGCACAGACATGGAAACTCACTGAGTGACACTGAACAAGTCATACTCTCTCAGCTTCAGAGGAAGGCAATGGGAAACCATCTCTGAATAAATCTTGCCAAGAAGACTGAGGCTGCTGACACACTGCAGAAATAATGCAGTTTGACAACGCTTTAACTGACATGCCTCAATGCTATGGAATACTGGGATCTGTAGTTTTGTGAGATATTTAGCTTTCTCTGTCAGAGAGTTCTGGTGCCACAACAAGCTACAAATCCCAAGATTGCATAGAACGTGTTCGTTAAAGCAGTGTCAAACTGCATTATCTCTACAGTGTAGATGCACCCTGAGCCAGTGTGGTGAGGTGGTTTGAGGGCTGGACTAGGACTTTGAGAGACCAGGGATCAAATCGCTCCTCAGTTTTGTGAGCTATTTAGCTTTTCCTGTTAGAGAGCTCTGGTGCCACAACAAACTACAAATCCTAGGATTCCATAGCATTGAGCCATGGCAGTTAAAGCGGTGTCAAACTGAATTATTTCTGCAGTGCAGAGGCAGCCAGGGATTTGTGAATGTGTCCCAATTCATCTGCCTCCATTTCCAGACTTCCTTTGAAATTCCTTTGCTTCACAGCAAAGGTAGTCCATTTAACTGTCAAACAGTTCATACTGTCAGGATGTTCTTTATAACGTTTTAATGAGAATATATTGTAAACCACTGGTTTGGGTCCTTCTTTCTGGAGCAATAGAAAACAAGCTCACTCCATCTTCTACCTGACTTCCCTTCAGGTTTAAAGATGGCTGTCACATCACCTCTCCATCTTCTGAACTTAATATCTGCCATCATTCCTCATAGGGCTTGGTTTCCAGACCCTTTACCTTCTTGGTCACACTCCTCTCTGGACACATTCCAGCTTGTTGATATCTTTTCAAAACTGTGGTGCCCAGAATTGGGCACAGTACTTTTCAAGTGCTTTTTGGCTACACATTATCCGAATTTCAAAATGGCTGAGAGAGAACACCTGAGAGAAAGATGTCAGACCAGTTGGCTCGGGAGATTATCCATAAAGAAGCACATTTGGCTGCACAGAACATGTATGAAGCATGAGTGGGAATCTTGTGGCCCTCCAGATGGAGTGTTGGACTGCATCTCCCATCCGCCCTAGCTAGTACAGCTAATGGTGGGGAATTCTGGGAGATTGCAGTCTAATAGCTTCTGGAAGGCTGCATTTCCACTCCTGGTATAAAGTAGTTCTTCTCCCACCTGGAAAACCTAGTTAGTGCTGAATTTTGGATGTACAGTAGGACTCCCATATCCGCTGGGGATTGGTTCTGGGGGCCCTGTGGATACCAAAAACCATGGTTAATAGTGAACACCATTGAAAATAATGGGACTTCTGGTTCAAAATACCATAGAGTTGCCTTGGGGGATCTAGAAAAAGGCTAGAGAGGACACATTTTCTAGGAAGACTCTATGGTAGGTGTGCTGTTTTGTGTCCCGTGGATAATTGAATCAGTGGATAATGAATCAGTGGATACAGGGGTCTTCCTGTATTATGTTTGGTGCAATTCATATCAAGCATTTCATCAAGAAACAAAGTTGGGGTAATCATCAATCCTTTCCTGGACCTGTTTTTAAAAATCCAAATTCTATCACCATTTATAAAAGCTACTTAAAACTAGCAGAGCTAGCAAAATATTTTGGGAAATCACTTTAAAGCCATTTATGGCTCCAGAAAACAAAATAGTTCTTACTTTGTACCTTTGTCAACAAATCTGACATGTGGTGAAAAGATAAGGGAAATGATGTTTGCAGATGAAGGCTTTATTCAGGCCTTCTAGTGTTTTTTTTTTCCCTTAAAGCATAGGAAACTCCAGGCATGGAAGGGTTATTTTTGGGGTTGCAACTCCCAGAATCCTCTAGGTGGGGATTCTGGAGTTTGTAGTCCAAGAAGTAAATTTTCCAATCTCTGCTCCAGACTTGATATATCACACATTCTGGATCTCCTACTCATCAATCCCAGATGGTCAGGATTATAGATACACATTAGAGGCTTCAACGCTCTTTGCATAAGTCTTTGCAGAGGTTCAGAGATAGTTTATTGTTTATTCACATATTCCAGGATTGTCATCCAGCATTCAGAACACTTTGTGCCTCTCATAGAAATGCAGCCAAAACCTTGGAAAATTCCACTCCCCTAGGAAAATATGCCCTTTATGAGCTTTGAACAAGAATTCAAAACTGAAAGCATTGAACAAAAATGAAAGGTGGCCGTGAAACAATATCTCCTTCCATCTTGCTAAAACTTGCAAATGGCTTCTGACATCGAGAGGACGCTGTGGCATCTTTCTGCGTCACCTGTTCACCAGGCATACCTGTTATCAGTGGCACTGGCTTCCACTGGCGAATGACATAATACCACTTTTTTCAGGATGCAAAATGGAGCCAAGCCATTGGTTCAGGGTGAGCAGAGAGCCCTTTGGCAATTCATGGTCTGTGACCTCATCAGCAGAGTTAATGGGCCATGACAGCATTGGCCAGAATTAGCATGTTGATATATCTGGGGCCCATCAAGCATGACACAAAGCTCCTTCGGCATGTACTTTCCAAGTTCTCTTTGGAGTGGGCGACTCTGACAAACGATATCAGCTGACCCATTGCAAAGGTGTGGTCTGAACTGGCTCACATCTTGAGGGTCCCCCACCAGAATGCCAGGCCTAATCAAGTGTTTTTGACTAGCTCAATAAACTTACTGAATTTGAACTAAGGTTTTTTTTAAAAAAAATACTTGGCAATTCTTGGAATCTTATTATAGGGTTCCTTAAGGTAGTGGTGAGAACATAAGGGCTGTTGCTACACTGCAGAAATAATGCAGTTTGACACTGCTTTAACTAACACGACTCCATCCTATGCAATCTTGGGATTTGTAGTTTGTTGTGGCACCAGAGCTCTCCAACAGAGAAGGCTAAATATCTCACAAAACTACAAATCCCAGAATTCCATAGCATTGAGCTATGGCAGTTAAAGCAAGGTCAAACTGCATGATTTCTGCAGTGTGGCAGCAGCCAAGAAGAGGCCTGCTGGATTGAAGGTCACCCGGTTAGACCCATTCCAGACCCTGAGAGTCCAGGGACAAAGCCTGAGAGCAAGGGATAGCCCCTGGTGATGCCACAATATTATCATTACTGGACCATCATTCTGTTCCATGGTTATGTCATTGTAAACTGACTTACATTCACGTCAAGGTGAATTGCGGAGTTGTGTGATGCAATGGAGCCATTGCGTGAATGGAGCCAACAGTGTGGCCATTGCACAATGGCCCGGATGCACAATGAGACGATGGGCTGGTCTACATGTGGGGCAAAAACTCTGGATGGAGTTCTACCCGCATGCCCTTGCATTCCCCCCAAGCTCTGCACATTATTATTCTCCACAGGGATGTGGGGTACCTTCTCTTCACTGTCCCTGTGGAGTTTCGTCTGCTGCCACTGCCACCTCAACCATGATTTAAAAGCTCAAGAGGCAGTTCCCAGCTGAAGGGAGAGGTTTGCATCCTTCCTCTGGCTCGGCAGCACTGCCTCCGCCCACTCTTCCACTCGCCCATCGCGGGAAGAGGTGCTTTCACTTGTGATGGAGGTGCTTGAAGGAAGCGATGGGCGAGCAGAGAATGGATGGAGGCAGCACTGGTGAGCCAGAGGGAAAGAGAAAACCTCTCCCTTCGGCCGGGAACTGCCTCATGGAAATTGATCGTGGTGATCGTGGTGGTGGCAGGAGCGGCAGCTGTGACAGCAGACAAAAATGCGGAGAAAACCCCAAATCCCACATACTCTACGTCCAGGTAAAATACCCCCAAATGCTGCCAATCTGGACCATGCCACGTGTGGCCTGATTGCAGCAGATTCAGGGGCGTTTGCAGGGGGATTTCAGGTTTTTTGATAGTGTAGACAAGCCCAGTGTTGTGCAATGACAGCCCTGTTGTGTAACAGGATGCCTTGCGCCATGCCCTGTTGTGCATCGCCGCAATTCACAAGTATGGTTGTGTATCGTGTCAGTGATGTAGTTTTGTCATTGTAAAGTTACACATTGTAGCCTCTGAATCTCACCCACAGTGTCTGACATACCAACAAGCTACTTCGTGCTATAAACAGACACTTGTTTCTGTAATATTCAGCTTTTGGGGGACTGAATTTCATAAAATATATACCAAATTAGTGCTCAGCCCAGAACAACAGCAACCGGTATTATGTACAACCTTATGCCCTCTAGCATAGCAATAATCTATAAGCAGTCTGAGTGCCAGTGGTATAGTGGTTTGAGCTTGGACTATGACTTTGGAGATGAGGGTTCGATTCCCTGCTCAGCCCTGGAATCCCACTGGGTGACCTTGGACAAGTCACACTCTCTCAGCCTTAGAGGAAGGCAAAGACAACCCCCCTCTGAACAAATCTTACCAAGAAAATCCTGTGATAGGTTCTCCTTAAAGTTGCCATCATTTGCAAATGACTTGAAGGCACACAATGACAAACAAAGTAATGATTCACAAAACATTTTTTTTAAAAACCCAAAGCAAACTATATAGAAAGCACCACCAACAATCACCCCACTAATGGGAGTAGTCAAAAATCAAGTTTGGCAAAGCTACCTTGAAAACACAGGCTACCATCATATACACATCTATCACCTAGTGCATATGAAACCCTTTTCCTTACACCATGGACATCATAATGGCATTAATGAATTAACTTTCCCTTCAGTTAAATGGGATGATAGTGTTGCCATAAGTCAGAAACCACTTGAAGACACACAACTAACAACAAATAATCATCCTGATCAATGAGAGGAATTAATAAAAACCAATTAAATTAGATTTTTTTAAAAACAAAAACAAGTAACTTAAATGTTTTTCTGAACTTAATTTATTGACCTAAGTTGGACTTTCAGCATTAACTTAGGTTTTAAATTGCATTATGTAATTAATTATACAAGAGTCTTTTATGCTGAAAAGCCAGGGAAAAAAATTACATTTCCTAGGTGGTTATTTAATAAATGCAAATTGCTATGGGAATCTTCGCTTTTTTTTTTCATGATTAGAATATGATACTTTAGTTCATTCCAAGGTTAAAAGATGTTAAAAGAACAAATAGCAAAAGGGGTGGTCTTTTTTTATCCAAGTGGTCCGCCTATATTCTCTACTGGACACCAGAGGTTCCTCATCTGTCCCAGGAAACCAAAATTTGAAGCTCTTAACCCTCAGACTTTTCTTTTCTTTTTTCCATTATTATTTTTATTGAATAAAGTATTTCAAATATATATTTCATCCATAGTTAACCTTTTGTTACATTTAAAAAATATTTTTTTAATCAATACATCAAAATCTCCTTGTATTTACAAAAATGAAATAAATAAAAATTGACTTCCCAAAAGATTATCCAGAATAGACTAAGAATTCCACCGAAAAATATTAAGGCTTCTGTTATAACAAGTTCTTCATAAGTGTTCACTCCACTTAATACATGAATTGTCTAAATCTCATTTTAAAGGTGTGTCTCTCTTCCTATATTTATAATAAATTCCCTGCTTATCCTGAATATCCCCTGTTATTTTCCAAAAATTTATCACCGGTAACCAATCTGTCATAAATTGTTTTTGAGATTTATTATGTAATCTAATAGTTAAATTGTCTAATTTGATCATGTCTATTAGTTTAAGTAGCCAGTCGTTTATGGTGGGTGTTTCTTTTAGTTTTCATTTTGGGGCGATTACTAACCTGGCTGCGGTAATCATATAGAGTAAAAATTTCCAATGTTGATTTTCATCATTTTTTTCTAACACATCCGTCATATTAAGAAGATACAACTCAGGTTTTAATGGAAACTGGATCTGGAATATCTTCTTAGTCATCCCACAAACTTTGTCCAAGAATTTCCTTATCTTATTGCATCTCCACCACATATGGAACAGGGAGCCTGGATTATTCTGACATTTCCAATACTTATTGATAATTGAACTGTTTATTTTCTTAAGTCTTATCAGGGTACCATACTATCGGTGGGCTAATTTCAAATAGTTTTGTTTAACCCTTGGACTTTTCCTGGTTGAATATAGGATCCAGTAGGCTATTGAAAGGGGGAGGTTAAAGAAGTGATATTGTAAGGCAGAAAGGGAAAGCAAGACTAGGGTGGGGTGAATGAGAAAGGTGGCTTTCAAAAATTCACGTCACTGTTTCCTTCTCTCCTAAGCTCAAGACAGGGACAAGGTGATGGGGAAGGTTGCGTATAAGTCACTGGGGCATTTTCTAATTTTTCTCTAGTAAGGATTTTAGTGCAGACTTTTAACTGAGACTTAAATTGCAATTAAACATAGAAGTAATAGTTATTCCCCCACTTCTAACATGAATATAATTGAAATTCAATTATTTGTTTATTAATGATTAACTAAACACTTTTCTACTAACTTTCCTTCCTCTCTTCCTGTCTAGTATCCATTGATGGCTTTATCTACCATAAACTTACCTAGGGCCCGTCTGAACGGTGAAAATACCCCTCATGGAATTTGCTGGGAATCCTACCAGTCTAAATAGGATTCAGCACCAATCCACGCTATTTGGAAGGAGGGCAGCCCAAAACGGCAAAAACAACAGGGTAAAAGCTTTCGCAGATTTTTCCGTACTTTTTCACAAGCCGCGAGGTGGATGCACATTTTTGTTCTTTTGGACTATTGAACAATAAAAAATGCAAAGGGAAGCACAAAGCTGATTGGCCGGGTGAGAGCGGGGGCAGTTTGCTAGGAGGGCAAGCGCCCTCAGCCGCCATGTTCGATTTTTGCCTTAGCAATCGCTCACTAAGATGAAAAAAAGGATCAATATTTTCTGTTTTGCTTTGGAGAATCACTCTATCACATCAGCGCACTTTGGGGCGATTAAAAACAAACAAACACCTGGCAGCAGTGAAGAACAACGTGAGTAAATCACTTGCTGTCACCATCAGGAATGCAAAGCTTATGGGGGCTTCCTAGGCCAGAAAAACAGTTTGGTCTGGTCGCTGCTGTTGTGAGATGCCAATAGTACGAGGTATTTGGGATTTTTTCGCCTCATGTAGATGGGCCCCTAATCTCCTTTTAAAGCCATTCAGGCTGGCAGCCACCAGCTATGTATTATCATGTGGTAATAAGTTCCGTGGGGTTAACTATGCATTGTGTGAAGCAGCTTTTCCTTTCATTTGTCTGGAATGTCCCGTCAAATTACTTCATAACTCCTTTATGACAGAGTTAGAAAAGCTTCCCCATGTTTATTATATATATATATATATATATATATATATGTATATGTATGTGTGTGTGTATATACATATATTATATATATATATATATATATATATCTTACTCTGGATCACAAAATCTCTGGTCAATTTTCATATAAAATCAATTTAAAATGATGAAGAATGATTAAAAAAATTAAAACAGTAGGAATAGTATAAGCAGTCTATAGGCTTGTCTAGACTCAGTGGTTTACTGAGAGTGGGTGCACATTTTCGCTCATTTGCAGAGAAGTTGATTTGTCTTCAAATTTCTGTGCATATTCGCATCCATTCGCATTCTTTTGGACTGAGCGGACACACATGCTCATAAATAGCAATTGAGTGAAAATACACATTGATGTGAATTCGGGCAGCCACACATTTGGAAATGTGCATCTACATGCATTTTCCAGGAAGCTCCAGGAAAAAACGCAAAGCCTTTCACTTATTGCGTGGTTTGTGGAATTTTTTTTAGCCTCCCTCCCTCTGAATACTGCAAATAGCATTCAAACACATCCCTGTTAATTCTATGAGGAGTATTTCCATCATGTAGACAAGCCCTAAAGATTTTGAACAGTTTACTAATTAAAACAAATAAAAACACTTTAATACCATGTACTAGTACTAGGGCAGATTTGGAGCCAGCATGGCATAGTGGTTGAGTGATGGATTATGGCTCTGGACCAGGATTTGAATCCCTGCTCATCCATGAAAACCAACTGGGCAAGTTACACACTCTCAGCCTCAAAGAGGTTAGGTTCTCCTTGCTTCACTACAGGGAATGCCATGTACAGGGGTGGTTGCTTTATTGTCTGCCTTGCAGGCATTCCTTAGAAATAGAGAGAACCCAAGGCATGGCTTGACTCACTTGGGATGTTAGTCCTGCACTGCCATTGATCATGCTGGCTGGGGAATTCTGGGAGTTATAGTCCAAAATAAAATTTTAAAAATTTCCTAGCTCAGACATATTGCCATAATTACAGTCTTTCCATCACTTTTCCTGCTTGCTTTTATTCCTTGTGTAAAGCTGTTTCCTCCTCTGCCTGAAGGCAAAAGCCACTTCTTGTCCAAGGTCACACAATGGGTCGGCAGTAAAGTTTAGGGCAAAGTCTCTAAGGTGTCCTTTCCCATGGTGGTGTAACCTATTGTGAAACACAAGTTGTTAACCAGAAAGAGAAGAATGTTAATACTGTTATTGCCATCCAGAATTCAAGGTACACGCCATGTTGACCCCTGGCAGTTAGTAAGTGATAGGTACCTGTCAGCTGAGCCTCCAAACGTGTGTCTCTGCTCCGTTTTACATTCTTGAAATGTACTTTGCAAATGTTCTATTTCTTGACTCACATCAACACAATTCTGAAGCAAGCCTTCATAGGCCTTGTCTAGATGGGCTATTTGCCCCATCTTGGCCCCGTCTTTGAGCCCTGCAGTCCTAACGATGCATGGCTTTTGCCCCGCTTTGGCCCCAGGCAGTCTTCAGGATGAGGGCCTTGCTCATGTGCTGTGGGCCAGCTTCCTGGCTTCAGAGAGTAGGATGTGGGTGGCAGCAGCGGCGACTGCAGGGCTGGACCAGCATGGCAGTCTGGACTCCATCCCAAAATGGGATGAATACACCACCATGCTGGCCCGTCCCTGCAGTCACCGCTTCCGCCACACGCATCCCACTCTCCGAAGCCAGGAAGTTGGCAGGGAGACGGTGTATTCTGGCCCTAGTAGATGAGGCCATAGAAACATAGAATTGGAAGGGACCACAAAGGCCATCTAGTCCACCTGTTGCTGTGCAGGAATACACGATGCAAGAACTCCTGAAAGATGGTCGTCCAACCTCTTTTTAAAGCCCCGCAAAATCTATAACCCTCTGAGGAGCCTGTTCCACTGCTGAACAGCTCTTACAGTAAAGATGTTCTTCTTAAAGTTTAGGTAGAATGTCTTTTCTTGGTGATTTGAATCCATTGGTTCATGTTCTAGTCTCTGGAGCAGCAGAAAACAAGCTTGCTCCATCTTCTAATGACATCCCTTCAGATATTTAGAGAGAGTTGTATCGTATCACCTCTCAGTCTTCTCTTCTCCAAGCTAAACATACCCAGCTCCCTAAGTCATTCCTCACAAAGCTTGGTTTGCAGATCTTTGGTCATCTTGTCAAAGGTTTTGGTCTTGAACTGTGGTGCCCAGAACTGGACACAGTATGGTTCAATGCATGGGTGTTTTGTGCATGTTTGTAAGTGGCTTAATTTCACGGATACTTCAGGACTGTCCCAGAGGACAGTGACAATCCAAACCTAGGCATGTTTATCTGGAAGTAAGCCTGATTGAGTTCAATGGAGCTGCTCTCAGGATGATGTGCTTAGGATCATAGCCATGGCTGGGCTGGAAGCAGTGGTTGAAATTCTATACCCATATACATCTCTGCATGGGGAATTACATCTTGATTGTGCTATGCGTCATTACGAAGAACTTCAGGATGGTAAGAGCTGTTTGAAAGTGGAATGCACTGCCTTGGAGTGTGGTGGAGTCTCCTTTTTTGGAGGTTTTGAAACAGAGGCTGGATGGCCATCTGTCGGGAGTACTTGATTGCTCATGTTGGTATTTCGCCACTGCCAAACTTCTTCTTCTTTTTTTAAAGTTGTCTAATAAAGTTGTCTATCACTGGAGTGATAGAGTGATTTTTCGAGTTAAAAGGACATCAAAACCAAAAAAACACAAAAACCTCCCTGTTTTATCACCATAGCAATCGCTCGCTAAGGTGAAAATCCAACATAGCGGCAGTGGGCGCTTGCCCTGTTAGAAAGCACCAGCCCTGCGCTCATCCGGCCAATCAGCTTTGCGCTTTGCTTGTATGGGGAAGCAATTCAAAATGAATCATTTGTCCTAACAAGCAGGAATGTGCACCCCCTTGCTGTTTTTTTTTTAAAGCTACAGGAAAAGCTTTTCCAGCAGTATTTTTGTCATTTTGGGCACCCCTCCTTCTGAATACTGTGGATTGATGTGGGATCCCATTTAGACAGGCCGAATTCCATGAGGGTTACTTTCACTGTTTAAACAACCCCTTAGTTTTCCTCTGTAAAATGTTAGGCAGTATGCAGTACAGAGGAGTCATGTTCTAGGTTTTTGATTTTGTATTGCATGCTCTTTCTCTTACGGACACTTTTAGCAAGGTGTACCTGGTTTGCTTCAGCAGTCTGTTTGCGCAGGCTGTAATCTGGTGGTTAATATGTGTTGCATATTAGCAAGAAGGGAGAATGTTGGAGGGGGTGGTTGGGTTGGTTCAAACTGAATTCAGTCACTGCCAGAAATCCAACTCACACAGAAGGGGGGGAAAGGGGAGTGGTCATAGTAAACAGCCCATTTATGTCCCCCATATTGCCTATAAATACCTGAAAAAATGTGAGAGACAGTCCACCAAGTCCTGCCAAAGGACTTCCACCACCAACTTTATCACTTCTGTTTAAAACAAGTTCAACTCACTGGTGGATGGGGACGCAGAAAGAAATGCTTTGGACCCTCCTAGGTCTCTGGGCTTGCCTGCTGTGTAGTAAGTCTCCTTGGTTTTTTCCTCTTATATGTCTATTCTAGAGAGGCTTGGTCAATCTAAGATGGGGTGGGCAGCTGTATATGTTCCAGGAGAGAGTTTTATGCCCTGGGAGACCCTTCGAGGGCCATGTAGATGACAAAGAATGAAGCACTCCCACAAGCAGCCAGAAGTACATTTGTACATCCCCCAATGGGTATTTTTTAATGTTAAAACATAAACAAAATAGGGCTCGGTACCTATTTAAAAGGTAAATTTTGTACTTGGAGACTTCTAGGAGCAGCAATTCACTTTTTTGGCTGGAAAAAAGTTCGGTCGAGTGCTTCTGGAGTTGTTGGGAGTCACAAAAATATTTTTTGAGGAGCTGCACCTTGCCAGCTCAGTGTAAGATGCTAAGAGGGACACAGAGAGAAATACTCTATTCTGCTTTCATCAGACCTCACCTGGAATACTATATCCAGTTCTGGGCACCACAATTCAAGAAGGATATGGAGAAGCTGGAAGGTGTCCAGAGAAGGGCGACCAAAATGGTAAAAGGTCTGGAAACCATGATGCCCTATGAGGAGCGGCTTAGGGAGCTGGGTATGTTTAGCCTGGAGAAGAGAAGGTTGAGAGGGGACATGATAGCCATGTTTAAATATTTGAAGGGATGTCATACTGAGGATGGAGCAAGCTTATTTTTTGGTGCTCCCGAGACTAGGACATGGAGCAATGGGTTCAAACTATGGGAAAAGAGATTTCACCTAAACATTAGGAAGAACTTCCTGACTGTAAGAGCTGTTTGGCAGTGGAATCCACTGCTGCCTCAGAGTGTGGTGGAGTCTCCTTTTTTGGAGATTTTTAAACAGAGACTGGATGGCTATCTGTCAGGATGCTGTGATTGTGTATTCCTGTATGGCAGTGGATTGGACTGGATAGCCCTAGTGGTCATTTCCCTACTTTATGAGTCTATGATTCTATGACTTTCTTCTAGGCATTCACATACCAGCAGATCCTGGCTGGCTCTCCTCCTCTTCCTTTCCATCCTTCCTGATTAACTCCAAATCCACACGACACTAATAATCCAGTTTGAAATTGGATCATTTCCCATGGCTCTTTCCTATAGAATCCTGGGATTTGTAGTTTGGTAAGGCACCAGCACTCTGACAGAGAAGGCTACAGACCTTGTAAAACTACAAATCCCATTATTCCATAGGAAGGATCCATGGCAAATAATGCATTTTCAAAATGTGGCCTTTAAGAATTAGTCTTACTTAAGGCACATTTACTCAGAAGCATTGTGGGTTTTGTACAGCATCAAAATCATACCAGTCTTTTCCCCAGGAGAATCATACCATTCTTTTCCCCAGCAAAGATTTAACATGAAGGCATGAAGCAAGCTCTGCAACACACACATCTGAACACCTGCCTACGTGCTGCATCTCAGAGCTTAGAATGAATGAGTTACAAGCCACTTAGTTATCTATAACAAGTTAGCCTATACTTCAGAGGCAGAAACAGAAACTGGCCAAACCACCTAGAGTATTCCTTGCCTAAGAAAAACCTATTAAATTCACGGGGTTGCCATAAGTCAACAGGAGACTTGAAGGCACAGACACAGGACTTTTTCGGACGTTTAAAAAGTAACGCAAGCAGCCTCCTCAGCTTGCAAGGCTGCTGCGCTGCAAAGTGTCAGTTTCGTATGACACTCGCAAGCTGACGAGGCTGCTTGCGTTACTTTTTAAACGTCCGAAAAAGTCAACAAGTTACCTCTTAAAGGGGTTTTATCAAACATTTCAATGTTAACATAACAAGTAGTACTTCAAGGGGCGGAGAGAAGTACATTACTGAGGCAATGCAGCAAGGCATTTTCTAATTATTTTTGAAAGTTACTTTTGTGTGCATTGAAATTTTATGTCACTGTGCTAACAGTCCTAAGGATTTTTTTTTAAGAAAAAGGAGTGAAAAAACAGTGAGCCATACAGCAAGTCACTCTTGTAACTCTGTAGTGATTTAATGGCAGTGGATTTCTTTTCAAACACACACTATGGACTTTATCAGATGTAGGGGAACACAGAAAAAAAAAGTCCCAAACCACATCAAAAGAATGTGACTAGAACAGATAGGGCAACTTTATCAGACCCCCGCGTCCTCAGCCATCTGGGGACATAGTGCAGGTGTGAATAAAGCATCTCTTTTTTATTGATGGGCTAAACCATCAATAAAAAAGGGACACTTTATTCATACCTGCACTATGCTCCCAGAATGTCTGAAGGACATCATTGTCCGGTAATGTCTCCCGTTTCTCTTATAGTCGCATTCTTCTGATGCGGTTTTTGCTGCGTCTGATAAAGTCCTGTAATGAGTAATAGGAATAAATTACTTAAAAAAAATTATTAGGCTGTGCTGCATCTGGGGGTGGCCAATGGCCTCCACGTCAGTGGAGCAGTGGATCTGATCTAGAAGTTAATCTACACTTTAAAGGAACTAGCAAAGGTCCTGAACCTTATCACCTTCAAACAGGCCTAGCACCTTGTATAGCTTCTTTAAAGTCCATACTAAAACCCAGAGAATATTTACCATCCCACAGGTATGAGAGTCATCAAGAGCCACTGAATGCATCTGAGAAAAACCCACTTGGGCTAGGATTCTCAGATGTGTATCCAAAAACCTGGTAGAGTATACCACAGTTAATGAAGTTGATGTACTCCTGAGTGTGACTTCTTTAACCAAATCATGACACCAGAGGTGGAAATAACATGGAATTTGTTCAGAGGGGATTTGCCCTTGCCTTCCTCTGAGGCTGAGAAAGCATGACTTGCCCATGGTCACCCAGTGGGTTTCCATGGTCAAGTCGGGATTCAAACCCTGGTCTTCCAGTGTCCTAGTCCAATACTCAAACCTCTACACCATGCTGGCTCTTATGGAGCAGGCAGACATTTTTGTCTAATGCAGAATGATGTTGCTTGGCCACATACATCCGGGTTTTCATCTGTGACATGTTGGAGGGTATGTGTTTCTGCAATCTCAATGAATCCAATGGTGCATTTAAGAGAACTTCCTGGAGCAAGCTTGTTTTCTGCTGCTCCAGAGACTAGAACACAGAGCAATGAGTTCAAACTACAGCAAAAGAGATTCCACCTAAACATTAGGAAAATCTTCCTGACAGTAAGAGCTGTTCAGAAATGGAATACACTGCCTCGGAGTGTGGTGGAGTCTCCTTCTTTGCAGGTTTTTAAACAGAGGCTGGATGGTCATCTGTTGGGAATGATTTGATTGTGTATTCCTGCAGGGCAGAATGGGGTTGGACTAGATGGCCCTTGTGGTCTCATCCAACTCTATGATTCTGTGATTCTATGATTCAAGATGCCAAACAGTATCCCCCAAATGAGTTCCTCATCTTTAAAGTTTAGACTACAACCCGGAGCAGATTCACCACCCCACTGACATGACAGTCACTGACTTTCTATTTCCCAGCTATAACCCTTCCGCCATGGGCTTCTAGCACTGTTTGGCCAAGTTCAAATTCATCTCGAGAACTAAAGATTTATTTAATCTGTGGCATTGCACAGGGTCTGATGAGCTTGTTCAGCTTGAAGAATGGTATATCCACACTGTTCGATGATAGCAGCTTGATACTACTTTAAGTGCCATAGCTCCACCCTGGGATTTGTAATCTAGAGAGCTGGTTACAAGGCTGAGCCAAAACACTGTAGTGCTGTAGCCCAAGAGAATTCTGTGTACCCCAAGATACTCTCAATGAATTTGATTTGATCTAGGTGGCAAAAATTTAGTTGGGTGTGTGCTAGAAAGGAGGTTAGGCGAAGTACTGTTATACTGTCTGCGGCTCAGGAATCTCTAATCTAATTGATGGCCAATGGCTTAATGTAAAATAATTGTGTATTTCCAGTTAGTTCTTGGAAGTACAACTTGGGATTCTTGCAAGTACACCATCACAACAAGAAATGAAAATATGGTTATGAAAAATTTGGGCTGAGATCCTACTTCGCGGTTGTATAGTGTAGCTCTGCACTATACGCTGTTAAATGGTGGTTGTGTCACACCGCCCTTTTGCTGAATACCAACATGGTGCGGCCATTTGCGTCTCTGCGAATATCTGTGCTTATCATTCCCTTATGCAATGCAGAATAATGCAGGGGGGCGGTTTCTGCAGTCCCAGGGAATCACGTGGTACATCAAAGGCACTGATGAATAGTTATGCAACATCCAAAAATATGCAGCAGTTATACTTGTGAAACTCCACTTAGGCAGTTGTGAATTGAATACAGACATTTCAGCATTGTCAGAAAAGTATTAGAGTACTCTATGCATAGGGGAACTTAGCTGTGTGTAAAACATCACTAGGATTCCTTGAGACTAAGGGGCTTACCACATCCAAAGAAATGCTTCAAGGCAGCAGGAATGTTCTGCCTTCCGTGCTGCCTTATAGCATGACATCATTCTTTCATTATGGGCCCATGGGGAACTGAGGTAAAAACTAGTTAGCAAAAAGACATGGTTTTACCTTGGTCCCCCATGGGACCGGAACAAAAGAATGCCAGAAGAACAATTCCTTTTTCATTGTGAAGTCGAAGGCTTTCACGGCTGGCATCCATAGGTTTTCTGTGGGTTTTTTCCAGGCTGTGAGGCCGTGTTCTGGAAGAGTTTATTTCTGACATTTCGCCTGCATCTGTGGCTGGCATCTTCAGAGAATGGTTGGGCAGGAGTGTGTGTGGGTTTATATACTGTGAACCCCTGTTGGGGAGAATATGTAAATTTGTGTAATTGAATGATTAGTTTCTGGGTGGAGATATGGAAGGTGGATTAGATTATCACACTACACTGTTATAGTGTTACTATTCCACTTTAACTGCTCTGGCTGCCTCCTGTGTAATTCTGGGCTTTGTAGTTTAGTGAGGCCTAAGAGCTCCTTGGCTAAGAATGCTAAATGCCCCTCCCTAAACTGCAAATCCAAGGATTCCACAGGAGGCAGCCAGAGCAGTTAAAGTGGAATAGTAACGCTATAACAGTGTAGTGTGATAATCTCCTTAGTGTCTGTTTGGCTAATGGTTGGCTAATGGTCCATTATCTACTGGAATTCCCCCTGTTCCTGGGTGGAGTTCACTTGCATGTGTTGAGTTTTGATTTTAGTGTTTTTCAGGACTGGCAGCCAGATTTTGTTTCCTTTTAGGGCTTCTTCTTTCCTGTTGAAGTTGTCCAGGTGTTTATGGATTTCAATAGCTTCTCTGTGCATTCTAACATGATAGTTGTTGGCCTGGTCCAGAATTTCAGTGTTTTTCAATAACATTTTATGTCCAGATCGGTTTATAACATGTTCTGCTACTGCTGATTTTTCTGGCTCACAGCATATAAAGCCCCACACACTCCTACCCGAACATTCTCTGAAGATGACAGCCACAGATGCAGGCAAAATGTCAGAAATAAACTCTTCCAGAACACGGCCTCACAGCCTGGAAAAAATTTCTTTTTCCATAACTGTTTCTTTGGAGTGTGGTAAGCCCCTAACTGATGTATTTTCACATGAGCTTTTGTGGATATCAACCACTTCTTCACTTGCATGGATATCACCTTGAAAATGACTTGATGCAAATGTGAAAACTTAACCTGACTTTATCACTTTCTTGCAGAGCCTGGGCTAGCAGCAGCCATTCCCGTGGCCACCGAGTGGCCAGCCACAGAAGCAGATGACTTCACGGCCACCAGCCACCTCTCTTGGGGAACAAGCAGTGACTATTTTGATCCCACCATGCCGACAACCTCAGAGGAGCCATTCCCGGTTCAAAGTACAGTCCCAATAGCTGGAGGAACGCCTGAAGAAAAGCCAGGCACTGCTAGAGATGAAACCCCTTCTAGTCCTGCAGAGGAAGAAACACAGAAATCTGTGTTGGCCTCCAATGTTGATTCTGCCACTGAGGCCCCCACCCAAGTAGAAATCACACCTCCTGGAAACAAGACGGAGGAAGCCACAGAAGTCCATGTTACAGAAAAGGAAGCCTTGGCCAAAGGAAATTCTTCAAACACTTCTTCAGAAAAGGGGACAGTTCAAACCACTCCTGCTGTGTCAGAGGAAGCAACTGCTTCACGTGTTTTGGACTCTGTGGAAGTACCTTCCACTTCTTCAAATGAACAGCCGGAAGATACAGGGCTACTAACAGACACATACAAGGGTGTAACAGATTCTTTGCTTGCCCCTGCATCTGCCTCCTGGGAAAAGGCCGATAATGCTGGTCTGGGCGAAAAGACCTCAGACACAGCCACCGGAGAAACAAATACAGACAGCAAACTGAACCCAACACTTGCAACATGGGAAGATGACACAGGTGCCATTGCAGAACCAAAAGAGGAAACACCACAAGCTTTTCCAAAGTCCAGCAGCGAGGCAGTGGCTCCATCGTCCATCCCAGCTTCTCCCTCTAGTCAAACAGAAGAGTTGTCTGTGGAAGAACCAGGAGCAACCCCTGCCAATGAGGAACATCCCATTCCACTAGCCTCAGGAGATGGCCCCACAGCAGAAAAACCAACACCTTCATTCAGGTTGCCTCCTCCGGATGTGCTACCACCCAGCAACACACCCTCTGGGTCCTCAGAGTCGAGTGAACCTGCCACTGTTTCCATTCAACCATCTCCCAGCAGCAAGGACAACCTGGGAGCAGAATCTGCCATTGTAGAAGGAAGGGGTGATTCAGATAGCTCTGGGTCGGTCACAGTGCCTGACAGTGATGCAGAGCCAATTCCTTCCTTGGAAGATCTGGAGCTGGGCCCAGAAAGCTCAGGTGATGCAACCCCTGAAGAATCAGAAGCCCTCATGGGTGCAGAAGCACCTAATTCCTCTCCAGCAGATGGTACAACAAACCTTCCACTTGGCAAAGCCTCTCCCAGTAGCCCTCCTTCAAGACCTTCAGGTTTGGGTTCTGACGCAACAGCAGCTTCTCCAGTTGGGTTTTCCGAAGCTCCAGGTTATTCTTCTCTGTTGCCAGAAGATGATGAGATACAGATGGTTTCTGTAACGAAAGAAGAAGCAGAGGAAGGCTCTGGGATCCCAAGCAACAATGAAACACCTTTCATGCTGGCATCTCCGCAGCAAGAACAGAGAACGGAGGCACCGGAGGGAGGTGTTTCAGTAACAGAGGCACCCAAGGGAGATGTTTCTGCAGACCTTGAGAGTGGAACAGCCTCCCCCTTGAAGTCTGGGGAGGAAACAGCCAGTTCAGAACTGGCAGAAAATGGGCAACCAGCCATATCCGATGGTGCTTCTATCCAGGATGAAATTATTCCTTCCTCTTTAGAGGTGACACCAGTTAATTCTGCTGAGGCAGCAAGCAAGGAAACAGAAGGTTTGTTTGACATGGAGATGACTTCTCCTCCTGCTCTGGGAGATGAAACAGCAGTTAAGGATCAAGGAGCGCTTGAAGAAGCAGCCTTCCCCCCATCTCAGAATGGCACTTCTTCTGAAAGGGAAGGAAAAGGAGACTCTCTCGGTGCAGCATCTGGAAATGGTGGTTCCCTTTCTGAAGACAGCACAGCGGTTCCAGAACCAGGTGTTTCTTCTGGATTGGCCACAAATGAGGAAGGAGAGAGCAGGACAAATTTCCCACCATCTGATGCTGGGCTGGCCCCAGCTGATGGAACACAGCTGCCTGTAGGAGGTTCAGGGCTCCTGGAGGATGGAGAATCTTCAAATCCATCACCTGTAGAGAATACAGTGGTTTCAGAGTCCGATACAGCAGAAGCTCCATCAGATGGCTCAACTGAGTCTCCAGGTTTCTCACAACCAGAGGGTAACATGCAAGCAGGCTCAGAATCCACTGAAGGGTCCCAGGAACTGGAAGACTCAGCTGCTGCTCTGAATGGGGAGGAAGCATCTTCTGCTACATCTGCCACAGATACTGGATCAGCACAGTTTTCTGGAACCAATGGAGAAGTCTTGCCCTCTGGAGAGGAGATGGTAGGAGCTGCTTCAGAGTCAGACATTAATAAAGGAACTATTTCAGAGAGCAACAACGACCTGGATGAAGTTAATACTCTGCCCTCAGAGCCAGGGCTAGATTCAGAAAAGGGAATGGTGACTAATACAGGAAGCTTTTCAGAGATCTTGGATGATGGATCTGGAGACTTTTCTCCTTTCATTGCAGGCAGAGGGACCCCAACAAAAGTTGGAGGGCTACCAGGGGCAACTTCTTCTACGCTTCTTGATGGTACATCTCCTGGGTCTTTCACTTCAGAAGCTGAAGAAGAAGAAGGCTCCCCAAGTCTACCTTTTGGAAACCTTGGTCCTTCTTCTTCAAGCAGTGAAGTTCCAGGAGGCACCAGGAGTGGAGAAGGCAGCACAGGACCACTTGTAAATAAAGGAGCTGTGGCAAGTAGTGGGGAGAGCCAGACTGGAGCTGACATCTCAGATACAGATCCTGGATCATCTGAAGGAGGAGTGCTGCCTGCGGGACAAACAGGAGGTCTGGCTAGTGGAGAACTTTCAGGTCAGACCATTTTGCAGGAGGGAGAGACATCTGTAACCACCACATCCTCAGGAGAAGAATTATCTTCTGCTTTTTCTGCAAAGGATGGAGAGCCATCTGCAACGAGTCTGGCCTCAGGAGAAGACTCCCCTTCAAGTCCAGGCAAAACATTCACCTCTTTTCTTGTTTCAAAGACACCCGGAGTTCAACCCATCATGCCCTCTAAAACTCCAGATTCCTACAAACCATCTTCAGATGATGGCCTAAAATCAGGGTCTGCAGCTCCTGAGGTGGAGAGCCAAAAACTGGAAGATACTTCCAGTGTGGCTGGGAAGGAAATGTCTTTGGATCCATCTGTGGCAGAGTCACAAACAGTCTCACCCTCCACTGAAAGCCTTGTAAGTGCTGGCTCAAGCTTGGAAAATGGTGAGGAATCTCAACTGTCTCCAGATGATACAGCTTCTGTGGGTGCAGAACAATCAGAAGGTTCTTCCAGTGTGAAGGAGGAGGAAACAGCTATGGCTCCATCAGCCACAGTGTCACAATCAGCCTCTGATGGAGTAGAAATGAATGGTTTACCAGCAGCAGGGAATGAGGGATCTCAGTTGTCCCCAGATGACACACTGAAAATGGGATCTGAGTCATCTTCTGAGGCAGAAGAACCTGAAGACATTTCTGTTATGAGTGGAATGAAATCACTTTCCACTGGACTAGTGGAAACTCCCTTCTCAGAGGCAACAGGGGGATCTCAGCCATCCCCAGATGGTGCCACCAAAGGTGGCACAGTGGCAGGTCTTGGAGCATTTGATGAGGTGGAACAATTGGAAGGCTCTTCCCCTGTAAATGAGGAGGAAACTCCTTCAGGTCCATCCTCCATAGAGTCACAGGAAACATCTGGAAATGAAGTCGTTTCTGGAGAACTTGAGAAAGGAAAGCCCTTCCTCTCTGCTGAAGGGGTGGAAACTGCCACCTCTGAATCAGCAGCTAGCAAAGGATCTCAGCCATCTCTCAATGATGCATCAGCAGGACCTGGAGATTCCGGTGGAGTAAAAATACCAGAAGGCTCATCCAGTGTGAGTGGAAAGGAAGCATCTTTGGCTTCATTAGCTACAGAATCTCAGTCAGCCTCTCCATCTACAGAGGGGGTGGAAACTGCCAGTGCAGGGCCAGCAAATGATGAAGGATCTCAACCATCTTCAGACAGTGCAGAGGCACAGCAACTAGGCAGCTCATCCAGTGTGAGTGGAAAAGAAGCATCTTTGGTTCCACCAGCAGCAAAGGCACAGCCAGGCTCTTCTTCCCCCGATGGGGTAAAAAATGATGGTTTATCAACATCTGGTTCATCAGCATCAACTAGTGAAGGAGCTCAGCTGCCTCCAGATTACACAGCTGGAACAGGATCTGAAGCAGAAATGTCAGGAGATGTTTCTAATATGAGTGGGAAGAAATCATCTTTGGCCGCACTTGCCACAAGGTCACCGCTATCCTCTCTTTCCAAGGAAGGAGTAGAAACTTTTGTTTCAGGGTTGGGAAGTGATGCTGTGTCTCAGCCAGCTCCAGATGCAGTAGCAGCAGGGCCAGGAGTTTCTGAGGAAGCAGAGCAAGGAGAAAGCTCTTCTGCTGCAGGGGAGGAGGAAACACCTTCAGGGTTATCAGTCACAGAGTCAAAATCACCAGGAGCATCTCCAGGTGGAGGGCCAGCCAATAATGTGGAATCTCAGGCATATGGTGCAGCGTTGGCAGGAGCTGCAGCTTCTGGGAAGGGAGAAGAAGAATCTGAAGATAGTTCCACCACAAATGGGAATAAACTGTCTCCATTGGACACAGAATCACAGTCACCTGGGACATCTGCTAGCAAAGAGGTCACCGGAGGGCTTGGTGAGGGACAATCTTCCTTTCCCACTGCTGGCTTGGATTCAACGGGTACCAAATCCACTTCTTCCTCTGAGACAGGCCTGGGTCCAGAAAATCTAGCAGAGCACCTGACAGACAAATCTGGGCCAGAGAATGATGGAGAACCTTTCATTCAGTCCTCTCCTGCTCATGATGGGTCGATGGTGGCAGTAATCTACAAAGCTTCAGGAGAAACCTTGCTTTCTGGTTCCACATCTCCTGATGGGGCTGTGGCCATCCAAGGAACACCTGGCCAGGCTCTTGGCATTATAGATTCATCTCTGCCACCTTCAGAGAGTGGGGATGTCGGTGACAACATGGCAAGTCCAGGAGGTAGAGAAAACTCTGTGTTGACTCTGAGTGGACAACCTGCTCTTTCTTACAATGATGTCCTGCGTGGGGCAGGTTCTTCCTCTCCAGTGGCAAAAGCAGATGCAGAGGGTCTTGCAGGGGGCCTGGGAAGTGGCCCAGAGGCCTCCAGTAGTGTTGGGGCTTCTCTTCAGTCATCTGGATCTGGAGGCACGAAGGTGGCCTTAGAGCAACAATCAGGAATGGCATCCTCTCCTTCAACCTCGTTCTCCTCCAGTGGTTCCCATCCTTTGGGATCCTACAATTCAGGTATCGAAAGCACAGGAAATGTATCTGGGGAACCATCTTCTCAGAGTCAAGCAGAGGGGGCTGTATCCATTGGCAAAGGAACAGGCAAAATAGACTCCTTCCCCACAGATTTGGGGATCCAAGATGGAGGACCCTCACCGATTGGGCTTGCAAGCTCTTCCGATGAAGCATCTGTGGGGAACACGAAAGATTTATCCCCCACAGCTTCAGAAGGGAGAGGTGATACCGACAGCTCTGTTTTGACAGCTGACAAGGAGACATCCACAACATCTGATGAAGCTCATTCCTCCCTCCCTGATACACCATTGTGTCCATCAAAATTACCCCAATTGCCTGCTAAGGAATCAGGACCTGAGATCAATGCAATGTCTCCTCAGTCTTCCAAAGCTGAAGTCATAGAAGATGCTGGACAAACACCTTCTGTAAAGCCATCCATCTCTGACCTTTTATCTTCCGGCAGGACTTCTTCAGCGTCAGAGGCCACAAAGTCAGAATCTAGAGCCAGTGCCAGCATCTCATCACTACCTGATTCCTCTGTTCAGAGTGAGGCAGCTGCTGGGGTCAACAAAGACACATCTGGTGGTACCAAAGCATCTTCTCCAAGTCAATCAGACGCCTCACTTGCAGTCTCAGGAGCTGGCCTAGGGGCTGTGAAATCCTCACAGACTGCCAGCGAGACATCTGGCAAGATAGAAGACGGCAAGATGTCAGAAAAGGAAGATGACAGCAAAAAGTCAAAAAAGAAAGAAGACAGCAAGAAGTCAGATAAAGAAGAAGAGAAGAAGAAGAAGTCAGACAAGAAAGAGGACAGCAAGAAGTCAGACAAGAAAGAAGACAGCAAGAAGTCAGACAACAATCTTGATTCAAGTTCCCAAAATTCCAAGAAAACAGCAGTTGCCAGTGTAAAGTCAGCAACACTGAACTCTGTGCCTGCAGTTTCACTTTCAGGTTGGTTGGGAGGCTACGTGAATGTTTAATTTATTTATGTATATACAGGTTGCTCCCCTTGTTTACGCAGGGGATACGTTCCCAGACTTAGTGCAGATATGAGAAACTGCGTATAATAGTGCACTGCTGTATTATACCATAGAACTGTGCCCATAGAAAATGCCTAGATAGGAAGCCTCTCTAGGCATCTGGTGTGACTCTATGGTCAACTTCCAGCAGAAGAGTTGCGCTGGAGGACCTCCCAATGCCTAGCAAAGCCACCTCCAGCATGACTCTATTGTCTTTCAAATGCCTAGAGAGACCTTTCCCCCGATCGTGGGTAAGTGAAACGTGGGTACCGATCCCATGTAAACCTGTATAAGCTCAAGTCTTGCTAGTGATAAAATTCTAGGTTCTTCTATTCCTTGTGACTATTGTAGCTATGCCTTTCTATCCCATCACAAGGATTACCTCCAGTGCAAGCAACAATACAAATCTTGGATGGGAATAATGCAGACCTCCTGGGTGTGGTTGGACTACAACTCCCAGTATCCCACTCACAATTGGCTATGATGGCTAAGGGTGCTGGGAGTTGTAGTCCAAAAACTTCTGGAAGGCTACATGCTTCCTACCCCAAACATACATAAAAGGATGGCCAACGAGAAGCTGTGATTTACCAGCCAAGGAAGACAAAATGCTGAGATGTAATTGATAAGTCAGTGGAACTAATTAATGTTATTATGTTATGATTACTACTGATGCAAGACATAAAAGATAGCCACCAAACTGAGCGGCTTTTAGAAACAGGTTAGAAATGTTTGAGAATTGCATCTGGATTCTGGAAGAGAGGTCTTATCAATGCCTATTAGCCATCGTAGCTAAATGGCAAAATAATAATAATAATAATAATAATAATAATGGTTCTTACAAAATGCTCCTTTGTATCGGTAGAACCAATATCCATGGTTTCAGTTATCCGAGGGACACAAAATAGGGGACACATACCATAGAGTTGGACTGGAAAATGCCTAGAAAGGTATCCCCTCTAGGCATCTTCTAGGTCCTCCAACACAACTTTATGGTATGTTTGTACAGGAAGTCCTTTATTTTAATAGGGTTTGCTATTACAGTAGCACCCCTGCATCCACGGGGGATTGGTTCCGGTGGCGCCTGTGGATGGCGAATTCTGCAGATAATAGTGAACACCATCCTGGGGGCCATCCTGGGGGAAAGGGGGGTGAGTTTGCTCCTTGGCCCCTGCCATGGCGGTGATCACAGGGGCAAAGGCGGAAGCGGATGAGGCCAGTTCGCTCCTACCCCCTCCCTTCACCCCGGCAATCACTGCTGCAGGGACAGGAGCCTTCCCAGGGGAAGGGATGGGGGAGGCAAGATCCCTCCTCCCCCTCCCTTCCCCCTCACCATCGCCAACCACGGATAATTGATTCTGCGGTTGGCAAATCAGCAGATACGGGGGTGCTACCTTATCTTCAGTTTCTCTTGTACACAATAAGTCCAGAAATATATCCCCTGCTAATGAGGAGGGGTGGGGGGGAGCATGTATTGTTATTGTTATTATTTCTTACATATTAATACATATTTAATACATATTGAAATAACTCAATCAATCAATACTTTAAAATTCATACCGTACATTCCGGCGGTACCCTTCCGAGGTGGCTAGGAAGCTTCCTAGCCAGCTCCCGTCCTTCCCGAGTCTGAGTTGGGGCTTCAGGGAGGGCGTGTGGTGGTGGGTAGTCTTATACGGTGAGTATATCCCAAACTCTATATTTTAACTTAAAAATTGGAGGGTCATCTTATATGCCCAGTCGTTTTATATGCCAGAATGTAATTTAAAAATAATCTGGATAGGCCTGCTGGAAGAGACTGGCTTTTACTGCTGTCTTAAACGGTACCTCTGTGTTCACAGATACTATTTCACCGAACTGAGAGTATTGCTCATTTTTACTAATTAACCTTCCTGTGTTTTATGTGCAGTGTCCCTGTTTCCATATGGAGTGAAGGCAAACGATAAAGAATATGTTGAAAGGAAAGTGGATTTTAACTCTCCTCTGTTCAAGCCTGACATTGGAGTCCCACTGGGGAAAGAGCTGCGTGATTCCCTCTACGTGAGTCTGTAATCAATTATTTCAGTTATATTTTAATGATCATAATGCTATGAAGCGAGCCCTTCTCATGGGAAAAGATGGAAAAGGAAATCATCATTTTGCTTGGACCTGACCAGGATAGGAGTACAGTAGGACCCCCGTATCTGCTGGGGATTGGTTCGGGGGGGGGGGGGGGAGCTTGTGGATACCGAAAACCTTGGATAACAGCGAACGCCATTGAAAATAATGGGACTTCTGGTTTAAAATACCATAGAGTTGCCTTGGAGGACCTAGAAAATGGCTAGAGAGGACACATTTTCTAGGAAGATTCTATGGTTGGTGTGCTGTTTTGTGTCCTGTGGATAATTGAATCAGTGGATAATGAATCAGTGGTTACAGGGGTCCTACTGTACCATCTTTTAAATACAGTGCCAAGAGTGTGCACAAAGCTTTACAGTTACCATGTCTGGAATCATGCAAATGCCTTACACATCTTTAAATTCCCTCGTGGATGTGGTTGGGCACTGTTGCTTAATGAAGAACATCCACATTCAATTCAATGTTATGGGCACGTGGCACTGTTGCGCCATGCAATTTTGTATGATTTTTATTTTATTTATTTTTAGATATTTATACCCTGCTCTTCAGCCACAAAAGCTCTCAGAGTGGCTTATATATTGTTAAGCAACAGCATTTTGAACATCTACACCACTTTATAGCACACTAGGCACTAAGTGGTTTCCAACGTGTGTTAGCTAATTGACCCCACTAGCCGGGTACTTATTTTACCAACCTACAAAAGGATGGAAGGCTGAGTCAACCCTGGAGTGCTTGGGATTGAACTTGCAACGCTGTGGCTGCAGTACTGTCATTTACCCACTGCGCCACTGGGGCTCCCTATGTGGTGCCATTGCGCATGTGGTACACATTGCACAAGAGGTGTGCATGGAGCATTGCAACCATATGTTTCACAATTGTTTCACAATTGTCACATTGAGAATGGAGCAGGCTTGTTTTCTGCTGCTCCAGAGACTGGAACATGGAGCAATGGATGCAAGCTCCAGAAACAGAGATTCCACCTCAACATTAGGATGAACTTTTTGACAGTAAGAGCTGTTCGGCAGTGGAATGCACTCCCTCGGAGCATGGTGGGGTCTCCTTCCTTTGAGGTCTTTAAACAAAGGCTGGATTGCCATCTGTCGGGGATGCTTTGATTGTGATTTCCTGCGTGGCAGGGGGTTGGACTGGATGGCCCTCGTGGTCTCTTCCAACTCTGCAATTCTATGATTCTATGATTCTATGTTTGCCCATTTCATTTACAGTGTTGCAATTCACTAGTGCACAATTGTCATGTTAACATGGTGAGTACAAAGTTACATCCCATCACCTTGACGTAGGATCTCAGCCCATAAATTTATTTTGGAAAAAGCTTCCCTCTAAAGCTTACATTTGGCATAGAATTCACCAGGAATGCCTAGAGCAGGACCATGCTGGTGTCTTATGCATGCACATGTTCCTCCATGGAAGTGGCTGGATATTTTTGTCCAATGTGCAATGTCCACATCCAGTTCAAGATTGTGAACGTGGAGTTGCACATGTGATGTTATTGCGCATGAAATGGACGTGTGCATGGAAATGTGCAGTGGTGCATATTTGGGCATGCATTCAGTTGTATACAGTCAGACCCCCGTAACCACAGAACCAATATCAGCAGTTTCAGTTATCTGCAGCTAAAACAATAGAGACATATGCCATAGAGTTATGCTGGAAAATGCCTACAGAGGTGTTCTCTCTAGGAATTGCTAGGTCCTCCAACACAACTCTATGGTATGTTTTTACTGGAAGTGCAGTAGGACCCCCGTATCTGCTGGGGATTGGTTCTGGGGGCCCCTGTAGATACTGAAAACTGTGGATAATAGCGAACGCCGTTGAAAATAATGGGACTTCCAGTTTAAAATACTATAGAGTTGCGTTGGAGGAACTAGAAAATGGATAGAGAGGACATATTTTCTAGGAAGACTCTATAGTAGGTGTGCTGTTTTGTGTCCCATGGATAATTGAATCAGTGGATAATGCATCAATGTATATGGAAGTCCTACTGTGCTTTATTTTAATAGGGTTCACTATTCTCTGTGGTTTCTGGTATCCAGGGTAAGTCCGGGAACCAAACCCTCATGGATACGGTGGTCTGACTGTACTTGGGTGTGCATTCAGTTGCTCAATGTTGTCATTCAACACAATGGTGATATAGCACAATCAATGCATAACTGCGCATGGAGGTTTACACTGTGCAACCTTGATATCAGATCTAGGCCCTAATCTTTATAGTACATCTCAATCTGGTTTAACCCATTTTCTCAGACTTCCTTTACACTTATTTTTCGATTTAGTTCACAGACAATGGGCAAATAATTTTCCCAGTCTCTGAGAAGGACATTTCCAGCTATCCTAACCCACCTCTTGGAGGATTTAATGGTCGTGAGAACGTACCAATGGTCGCTGTGTTTTGGGACAATGCTGACTTCTCTAGAGGGAGTGGCACCATCTTCTACCAGGTATGCCATCACTGTCTGTGATTACCTTTAGCTGTTTTTGCAGTGAGTAGCATTGTGCCAAAAGAGGATTTTAATAGAATGTGTACATTCTACCTGACATCTGCAATAAAATGTGGTTTCTAGCCAATCTCCTTTATCTCAGTCAGCAAGTCTTTATTGGAATATTACAGGAAATTAGATCATCTCTGTTTCAAGGTCTTCATGTCTTCTCTCACAGAACCAAATATTTTCAAGTTCCATGTTTCACCACAGAATAAGAACCACCATTGTTCCAAAGAGAATGGGGGCCATTCAAATTTCTGTAAAACTTCATAGAAAATGTGTAGACCCTCCTAGCCTAAAAGATATTTAGCAGATCCACAGAGTGTCAGAGAAAAGTTGAGTCTTTAGACAGTAACCTCCAGAATCCCCTGCTCTTGCTGACTGGAGGGATTATGAGATTTGTAGTCTAAAAGGAATTCCTTAAAAACTCAATGAACTTTCCCTTACAAAGAGCAGGCATCAATCCCAGTGTTGATTAGAAAGCTGGGCCAAAACTAACAAAATTAATTTCAACAGGAAGAAATGTAGGATACTACACTTGAGCAGTAAAAATGAAATGCACAGATATAGGATGAGTGACACCTGGCTTGACGGCAGTACATGCGAAAGGGATCTAGGAATCTTAATGGACCACAAGCTGAACATGAGTCAGCAATGTGATGCAGCAGCTAAAAAAGCCAATGCAATTCTAGGCTGCATCAATAGGAGTATAGTGTCTAGATCAAGGAAAGTAATAGTGCCACTCTATTCTGCTTTGGTCAGACCTCACCTGGAGTATTGTGTTCAGTTCTGGGCACCACAATTCAAGAAGGATGTTGACAAGCTGGAAGGTGTCCAGAGGAGGGCAACTAGGATGATGGGTGGTCTTGAAGCCATATCCTATGAGAAGTGGCTTAAGGAGTTGGGCATGTTTAGCCTGGAGAAGAGAAGGTTGAAAGGTAACATGATAGACATGTTTAAATATTTGAAGGGATGTCCTCCTGAGGATGGAGCAAGCTTGTTTTCTGCTGCTCCAGAGACTAGGACATGGAGCAATGGGTTCAAACTACAGGAGAAGAGATTCCACCTAAACATTAGGAAGAACTTTCTGACAGTAAGAGCTGTTTGGAAATGGAATACACTGCCTTGTAGTGTGGTGGAGTCTCCTTTTTCAGAGGTTTTTAAACAGAGGCTGGATGGCCACCTGTCAGGAATGTTTTGATTGTTTATTCCTGCATGGCAAGGTCTTGGACTAGATGGCCCTTGGGGTCTCTTCCAACTCTATGATTCTATGACTTGCCCAAGTGGGTTTCCACGACTGAGTATGGATTTGCACCCTGATCTGCCAGAGTCCTAATTCGGCACTTAAAGCACTACACCACCATCCTGTTCCAGAGGTTGTTGTTCCCATTCCTGGATAGCATGTGAAGCTGCCAGCTTTAATATCACTCTTCTACCACGCGCAGGAATATGTGACACAGAACTCTGCCAAACACCCTCTCGTCCGGGATGTGGAAGCGATGGTTCAGCGGTATCTGAAGTCTTCCTATTCAGCCCGATGGACACTCAAGATCACCTGGGTGAAGGCTCAGCACTACCCAGCAAAGAAGCAGAGCAGCAGAGTGAGTTCTCATCTGAAAATTAATGGGTCGGATCTGGGTTGAGGTGCATGCGGATGGTCTGGTGGAAATGGAATTTCCTTGAGTTGGAGAGAATGATCAACAGGAGTCTGATGGTGGAATAGACTTCCTTGGAAGGCGGTGCAGTCCAGGGGTGTAGCTACACAGGTGTGGGGACAAATTGGGAACAAATTTCATGGGTGGGTGGGACAAAATTCTTATTGGGAGGGGAATGCCACACAGTAATAGCACTATGATTCGACTTTAATTGCCATGGCAACATCCCATAAAATCCTGGGGTTTGTAGTCTGAAGAGGCACTGGAGCACTCTGGCTGAGCATTCTGAATACCTCTCCCTAATGTGAAAATCCAGTATTCGACAGGATGTTGCCATGGCAATTAAAGTGGAATCGTAGGGCTGTAATACTGTGGTGTGAAAGAGCCCTCAAACCGTCCAGCACTATAATTTTTTTTACACATCTTTTTATTAGGTTTTCTTAATACAACAATACTAAAAGTAAGTAAACAAAAAAGAAAAGAAAACATCATTAACTATAGTGTAAAAAAGTAACATTGAACTATACAACAATTGACTTTGTACCATCTCATAAGTTGGCGATTAACGTCTATTATTTGTATCTCTTTCCTTTGAGTTTAGTATATTTCTCTACTGTTATACTGCCTTTGCCTGCCCAAAAATTTCATTATTATTTCTTAATTTTTGTCCTTTCCGTTTTCCAATAATCTCCCCACTTTTCCCAGTCTCTTTCAAAGCTTTGCATTGTTTTTCCCTTTAACAAACTGGTTAACAAGTCCATTTCAATTAATTCTTCTACTTTCAATATTCACTCTTCCAGGGGCCATTTACATGGCAAAATAAATCCTCTAAGAATTCGCAAACAGTCCTAATAGTTCTCACATATTTCGGATCAAAGTCACCATATTCAGAAGGAGGGGAGCAAAAAACCCCATAGGTTGCGCAGTATCAGCTTTCACTACTTTTCCCGACTTTATTGATAAAGTTCATGAAAATGCGCACTATTGATAGTGTGAACTCTCATTTTGCAAATGCCTGTGTGAATTACCAGTGACCTTCCCAAAACAGCCAGAGGAGAGCTGAGTTGTGATTGCTTGGACTGACCAAGGAGGGGGTGGACTTGCAAGAGATGCAACTCGTCTGCCTCCCGGGATGCTTGGTTGCTGCAGCTGAGGGATCTCCACTTAGCCATAATTACTGTTCCTCTGTGTGTGTGTGTGTGTGAGAGAGAGAGAGAGAGAGAGAGAAAAGAGAGAGAGAGAGAGAGTAGCGATCTGCACCACTGGCCATTTGCTCCCTCGCCCTGCTGTGATCTCGTTCTTGTGTGTGTGTGTGTGTGTGTGTGTGTTGTGAGAGAGACAGAAGCAGTCTGCTCAGCTGGCACATCACAGTGGGTGAGGGGAAGGGGGGCTCCTTCATCATTATTCCTCCCCCCCCCATGGTCTCCCTTCTTTTTTGGTTGATTTATCTGATGTTTTCTGGCTAGAGCTGCTAATGGAGCCTCTTTCAGAGCCCTTTTTCCCCTCACTGCCCCTCCTCACTTCCTCCCCACCTCCTGCCTATGATCTGGAGGCCATGCCCCCCCCACCTTTGTGTGTGTGTGAACTACAAAGCCAAAAACTCACCGGATCAACCAGTTTAGCAATAAATCATGTAAACTACACAGCGCCAGTGCGAAAGGACAGTAAGCTGGAATTTCGCGCACTTTATTCTGCCATGTAACTGACCCCCACGCGTCAGTACCAGTTTCCCCTCCACATTCGCGAACTTGGCATTCGCGGTTTTGAATATTCGCGGGTTTTGGGAGGGCCCCCGCCCTCCCAAAAGCCGCAACACGGGGCCTCTGCAGGCCTCGTTAAGGCCTTGGGTGGGAGGGGGGAGGGCTGGGGAGGCGAGCACGGGGCCTCCGGAGATGCTCCGGAGGCCCCATGAAGGCCTGGGCAGGGGGTGGGGAGGTCCGGGGAGGCCTTCACGGGACCTCCAGAGACGCTCCGGAGGCCCCGTGAAGGCCTGGGGAGGGGGTGGGGAGGGCCGGGGAGGTGAGCACGGGGCCTCCGGAGACGCTCCGGAGGCCCCATGAAGGCCTGGGGAGGGGGTGGGGAGGGCCGGGGAGGCGATCATGGGGCCTCCAGAGCTCCATAGGCCCCATGAAGGCCTGGGGAGGGGGTGAGGAGGGCTGGGGAGGCGATCATGGGGCCTCCAGAGATGCTCCGGAGGCCCCGTGAAGGCCTGGGGAGGGGGTGGGGAGGGCCAGGAAGGCCTTCACGGGACCTCCGGAGACGCTCCGGAGGCCCCATGAAGGCCTGGGGAGGGGGTGGGGAGGGCCGGGGAGGCCTTCAAGGGACCTCCAGAGCGTCTCTGGAGGCCCCATGAAGGCCTGAGGAGAGGGTGGGGAGGGCTGGGGAGGCCTTCACGGGACCTCCGGAGACACTCGGGAGGCCCCATGAAGGCCTGGGGAGGAGGTGGGGAGGGCCGGGGAGGCCTTCAAGGGACCTCCAGAGCGTCTCTGGAGGCCCCATGAAGGCCTGAGGAGAGGGTGGGGAGGGCTGGGGAGGCGATCATGGGGCCTCCGGAGTGTCTCCGGAGGCCCCATGAAGGCCTGGGGAGAGGGTGGGGAGGGCTGGGGAGGCCTTCACGGGACCTCCGGAGACGCTCCGGAGGCCCCATGAAGGCCTGGGGAGGGAGTGGGGAGGCGGGGGAAAGCGACTATAGGGCCTTCGGAGGCCCCGTGGTCGTTTTGGTGGGGGAGAGGGAGGGCAGTTGTTATTTGCGGATTTTTCACATTCGCGGGGGTCTGGGTGACCTAACCCCCACGAACGTGAAGGGATGACTGGGTATTTCTTTTTCTTTCCAGTGGCAGACGTATATTATCTGGACAGCTGTCACCATATACTGAGTTATTTTTTCCGTATCAAAGATTTCCATCTATTATATTCAAGTGATACATGTTTGGTTTCTTTTTCTTTTTTTAAATCCCAAAGGTTTTTGCATAACACCATGAATTTTCCTCCAAAATTCCTTCACTCTTTTACATAGCCACCACATATGGCAATATATTCCTGTGGCTTCGGCACATTTCCAACATTTACTGTTGATTCCTTTATTCCAGAAATATAACATTGTAGTGTGAAAGTGCCCTGGGTAAGCTAGCTACCTCTCAAGAGTACTTTAAGAGCCGAGTTCTTGTGTGAGCAGGAAGTTGGGCTAGAATTATTACTTGTTTGTTGATTTATTTAAAACATTTCTCTATTGCCTCTCAGCCCATCAGATGATTTAAGAGAGTTATACACATTTGAAACATTAAATACACATTTTAAAACTGAACAAAACAGCCCCTTAAAATGACCAAATGCAGTGTTACCTGCCCACCACGGACTTACAAGGGACAGAGCCTGCATGACTTCTGAGGGGAGAGAGTTTTATAGTTGGGGTGTCACTACAGAGAAAGCTCTGTCATGTCTACCCAACAATCTCACCCAATGGGGTAAGCTCTGATATAGTGCATGGGAGGGGGGGGATTCCTGAACATCACATGAAAACACCTCTCTAGTCAGAGCATTTTTATCCATGAAAGGCAGATCCTCAATCCATCCCTTCATTGTTAGATTGGTAATTTTAAGTCACAGCTGATTATTATTACATATGAAATGAAATATTTTTCAAAAAGAGCCTTGCAAGGAAAAGAGATTCCACCTAAACATTAGGAATAACTTTCTGACAGTAAGAGTTGTTTGGTAGTGGAATGCACTGCCTCGTAATGTGGTGGAGTCTCCTTCTTTGGTGGTTTTTAAACAGAGGCTGGATGGCCATCTGTCAGGCGTGCTTTGATTGTGTATTTCTGCATGGCAGGGGGTTGGACTGGATGGCCCTTGGGGTCTCTTCCAACTCTATGATTTCATTTTAATGTTATCTTTTATGGCTTGAATCTTGTTGGTGAAATACCAACAAGATGACAAACATTGTCTCACCTGTTCCATATATCTTCTTGCAGACAAACACTTACCAAGCCATTCTGACCACTGATGGGTACCGAACATATACACTTTTCCTATACCAAGCTGGCGGGATGCAGTGGGACTACAGCAAGCTCCCTTCCACAAATGTGCTGATGGGATACACCAGGTACATAGTATGTATAACAAGTGTGAGAAAAGAGGATCTAAGACGAGAAGGACTTGCACCTGATCGCATTGTTGCCTAGTGGCTTCCATGAGAGTGGGGCACTGGAGCATGAATTAGCTCTGGGTTTTAGTCAAAACTTTAAACGAGGTCTCTAAGGTGCTGAACCTTTGTTGTTCTTACATGTTGTCAAGACAGCCTCAACTTATGGTGACCCTATGAATATGAGGGTTCCACCAGCCCCGGGTCATGAACAAGCCTTCCCCAATCTTGCAAACTCAGGCTGCCTTGGCTTCCTTCATTGAATCAATCCACATATAATGCAGTTTTTCTTTCCCCTGCCCTACTTTCTTCAGGTTTACACCAGTTTCTATTCTCTTAACATTTTTTCTCATGATTGTCCAAAGCATGATAGATTTAATTTTAGTCGTTTTGGCCACTAGTGAGAGTTCAGGCTTGATTTGCTCTAGGACTCACTTATTCATCTTTTTGGTGATCCATGGTATCCATAAAACTAATCTCTGTCACTGCATTTCAGATGATTAAATTTACCCCTTCTATCAGCATTTTTCATTGTCAGGCTTTCACATCCATGCATAAAAATCAGAAATACCATAGTACGGATGATCCAGACTTCGGAACTGGGTGATATATATATATATATATATATATATATATAGTTTCCATAAATATATCACCTAGTACTGTTATATATCAGCTGTCCTTCCAAATTTTAGTCTACCACACTGCCCATTAGGTTCATCAGCTTGGATAGTTCCAGTAAAATTCAAATTAAAACCCAAAGTGAATTCACTGCCCTGATATAGAAGCTAACACCCACCCCTACTTTTATCACAGTTCAGAGGTTTGTACATGCTCAAAGGTGTGCATGGATGCTTTGTGCATGTTGGTTGTGTGGGGAACAATGTTCCTTTAAAACATTGTAAAATAGTTTGTATGGTTGTAACTGATAAATAACACCAGGTGTCAGCCCTTAGTTATCACCACTGTACAGTTGTCCCTCCATATCCATGGATTTAAGTATTCACAGCTTGAAAATATTCTTAAAAAAAACAATAACCCAAAAAGCAAACCTTGATTTTGCCACTTTATATAAAGGACACCATTTTGCTATGCCATTGCATATACTGGGACTTGAGTATTCATGGATTTTGGTATCCACAGGGGAACCAAACCCCAGGAAATATGAAGGGACAACTGTATATGTGCTCTAAGACCCAGGGAATGTGTGGGTTGATGTGTGTGGGTTGAAGAGTAGATTGAAGAGCAGGTTGGTGGGTTGATTGTAGAGAGTGGATTGCTATATATCAGACTGTGAATGTTGGAGAGAGTTAAAGGAGGGTTTATACAGTTGTCCCTTCACATTCACTGGGGTTTGGTTCCAGGTCCCCCCTGTGGATACCAAAATCTGTGAATACTCAAGTCCCATTATATGCAATGGCATAGCAAAATGGTGTCCCTTATATAAGATGGCAAAATCTAGGTTTTCTTTTTGGATTGTTATTTTTTTAAGAATGTTTTCGAACCGTGAATACTTAAAACCGTGAATGCCAAATCCGTGAATGTGGAGGGACAACTGTATATGACTTGTACATATTGCAACAAGTGATAAAAGTCTCCAATGACTTTGGAAGAATCCAACTGTGTCTGTGCATCATTCAAGGTTGGTCAGTGCAATATTGCCAAATACTACAAAGTGGGTTTGTGCTTCCGCACTCTGCTGCAACTAGCTCCTCTTGAGGTCAAGCAGCCCAGACAGTGCTGATAGGTGGCTTCTCTAGTGGGCCTAGTTGTTTGTGTTTGTCACTGCATGCCTGCAGGACATAGAAGTGAGCCAACAGGCTGCCACTTCCCACCTTAATGGGAAGAGCAAAGTTGGGCATAGATGTTAATCTGCTCCTGCATGTGGAACGAATGGGAAGTTCTTGTGGGCAGAGGAGGTTTGTGTGGGGACTTCATCCAGTTGCACATCTGACCCAGCTGGGGCCCAATAGACCACGGTTTAATTCTAAAAAGAGACCCCCCCCCCTTTAATACTATCTGCCTTCACAAGCCACAGAAGGTGAAAGTAGTGGGAAACGGGTTCAGGGCTGACCAAAGGCATTTTGCTGCCTGAGACAAAGGGCAAGATAGCCTCTCTCCACTATGATTTCCAGGGCCTAGCTCCTATTCTCTGGTCCTCAGGGTGAGAGGAAGAAATCTCAGGGGGAGAGTGCTACCTTAAACTCTGTGTGTGTGTGCACGCGCGCATGCGTTTTCCTCATTGGTTGACTGGGTGTTTTTTATCTGCACAACCTCCAAGAGTGGAAAGACAAGTTGAACCCTGTAGCTTCCTATTTGGTTATATTGAAAGGGGAAGTTGAAGTCAATGGGTGGTGGTGGCAGATTCTAGATGAACTCTGGAGTTCTCACTGTGCGTGTGTGTGTGTGCGTGCGAGTAGAACACCTCCAGAGCTTCACACCCACCCTCACCCAATTTCATGTACAAAAAAGCCAATTGGACTGACTGTTGAATCTTTTCTCAACACTGGTGATGGGATAAGATCCCCCGCCAGCAGAGGGCAGGAGTGGTAGGTGAGAAGGTGGAGGACGGAGCAGTGTGACACACAGAGCTCTGTCTTTCAAGGGAGAGGAACACCTGGAGAGTGCAGAAGGAACAGGGGGGCACAAATCAGGAAGAATATTGTACTGCTTTGGAAATGTGAGGATCATTTCTCCCCTTCTTTGTCTTCAGTGGTGATGGCTTCTTCAGAAATGATGATCTGATGTCTGAAGCACCTGCTGTGAAATATCGTCCTGATCGCTTCCCAGGTTACAACACAGGTACTGTTAATGCGTTGCGGGGAAACCACAGCCACAAAAACACATTTCCCCACCCACCTTGGTGCTTGGCCTGCTGGAATGAGCAGGACTCTCATTTGGGTAAGGCTTTTGGTAAGGAGTGGTAAAAACCTGGGGGAGGTTATCTGTGACTGGCAGTCGGCTGCGTGTTTGAATAGGATTTTAAAACGCTGGTGTGTCTGACAGTTGGGCAGTGAGGAATAGGAGTTAGAGGACTCTTTCAGATGCATAAAAAGTGCTGCAGAAGGCTCAGTAGAGGTATGCATCTCTTTCGCGGCAGAGGACCATTTTCTGACGACGGCGTCCATCTTGCGCTATGCTCCGTGTTCCTTCTGTGTCGCATGGAAGGAAAAAGCGCCACTTTTTACTCACAGAAGTTTTTCATGAATAAAAAGTGGTGCCTTTTCCTTCCATGCGACACAGAAGGAACACGGAGGGTAACATGAGAGGGACAGCGTCGTCAGAAACTGGCTCCCTGCTGCGAAACAGGCGCGTACCTCTCCCGAGCCCTCCGCAGCACTTTTTACACATCTGAAAAAGTCCAGAGATGCTAAGAGAGTTAGGGTCAGTGATAGAGATTAGTTAGATTCAGGTCTGTTAGGAGTAGGAGTGAGAGATGGGAGTTAGGAATACGAGAATGAGAGATATGAGTTAGTTCATTAAGGTCAGTCAGGATTTAGATATGTTAAATAAGTAAGTTTTAAATTTATGATGAACTTCTGTGTCATAAATTATTTCTGTATTTTATACTTGTTCCCCTGAGAATACCACAGGAGGGATATCGGGATGCTTCAATTCAGACACACAGTGTCTGTGATGGTGGCAACCATTAGTCAAGGGCAGTAGGGTCCAGTGGTGGGATATGATGAATAAAATCTCTAGAAGGTCCACATACTGATGTCAGAGTGCGGGGACAGGAGGAGGTCCTCACATTTGGTGGCAGAGGTGGGGATAAATAGCCTTCACAAGTGTCCACAGCATCCGCTTGCCATTTCAGAAACTCGGTGGCCACTGCAGTAGCTCTATGGTACCAGAAGTTGCTAATGTGTCCTTCAGCACCACAAATTAAGCCATGCTGAGGTCCTTTGTAATAAAAAAAATGTTTATTACATGCAACTTGAAATTTAGTTGTAAATTTGTTCAGATCTGCCGATCAGCAACCTTGTATTGTTATCTCCTTCCAGATACACGTGGCCTATGGATCTACAAGCTGGACAGCCGCATCCGGCTGAACTATCGGCAGAGATGCCTGGACTGGCTGAGCAACGAGAAACAGCCGGCTGCCTGGAACAAGGAGCTTCCTCCCTGCCCCTGTTCCCTGCAACAGGGACTGTCAGACCATCGCTTCATCCGCAGCAAAAAAGGTACATTGTACAGAGGGCACTTAAGCGCCCGGTGGCTTTCAGCACTGGGCAAGTGTATCTGCTCCAGATTTTAGTCCAAACTTAAGGAGATGTTCAAGATGCTGAAGCTATTTGGGAATAGGGCTCAGCATTCTGGATAGCTTTCAAGTTCAAGTTCAGAGTAAAAGCCAGAGTGGATTCACTGCCTCAACTAACATTCAAATTACTATCCGGTTATCAGGAGTCCAACCACACTATGCAGTTACACCAGTATGATTCCACTTTAACTGCCAAGGCCACTTCCTGTGGAATCTTTGGGTTTGCAGTCTAGGGAAGCACTCAAGCTCTTTGGTTGAGCATTCAAAATGCCCCTCCTGGAACTACAGATCCCAGGATTCCATGGGATGTTGCCATGGCAGTTAAAGGGAAAACCTGGCACTATGATTATTGTTGTTAATTGCTGTCAAGTTGGCTTTGACATTATGAATGACAGACCTCCAAGCCTTCCTGCCATTAACCGCCCTGCTCAGGTCTTACAAACTCAGGGTAGTTGGGTTTGCCTTGATTCAGTCAATCCAACTGTAATGTGGTCCTCCTCTTTTCTAATTATTGTGCGATGATTGTGGAGTATGAAAGGCCCTCAGGTCTTACCCTAGTATTTCTAACTTTGTAGAAGTCTGTGGCCTAACATTGTGCCTTACCTAACCTGGGGCTTGACTACACGGGCAATAAACCCGTATTCACCCTGTATTCGTGGCACAGTTGACACACGACGTTTTCAACAATTCACATCTCCACCAGGGTTTCTGCAAGAAACCCCGGATCTGAAAGATTTGTGGCTTGCTGTGCATCTGAGGAGAAAACTCAAATTATTGGCCAAGGATTGGCTTCAGAGTGAAGCTGTGATGAGACTTCTGGTGGATGGGACTCCCGTCTGGTGCATTGTTTTTTTTAAGCTAGAGTGTATAATTAAATGATCTTTATTGGAAATTAATATTAATGCATTCACTATGAACACTCAGGCTTCAAGCAATAACATAAGGCTATCAAAGATAGTAGGAAGTATTTGGATAGAGGAATAGAGTGAGGGGATTGTGGGGCATACTATACTGATCCTGTAGAGCTGAGATCACAAAGGAAACTGGCAGAGGGGAGGTCTGGAAGGCAGAATGGTGACACAAACTGACATAGAGTCAGAAAGCAGGAGATTTGTGCACTCTTGGGTGGTGTTTTAGGGTGATATTTATATGTGATAATTTTCCGGAAGTGTTGAGATTTTCAGCAGAATACAATGTTTCTCAGAGTTTCCCAGGGCTAAACAAAGGGTCCTCTGGAAGACTTAATGATCATCAATGGGAGATGTATTTGGAACTGAATAGCAGCAGGCAAGGTCTATTGTTGGAGGGGAAGGAAAGAGGACAAACCCATTTTGCAAACATCAAGGACTCTGCTATTGTCAGTGGATTAGTGGATGACTCAGCTCCAGGTGTTAACTCTGACCTGGGTATTACCTGTTTGTGGAATTTCCAAAGGCCCCTCCCTTGGTTATACATGACTGCAGACTTGGTATCTGGGGGGCCCTGCTTTACCTCCTAACCATTTGGAAGGCCACATCACGCCAAATTATTAAATATTGCCAATTAGTTGATATTCCAAGATGGGGGTTGTCAGGGTAGGTAACAATTTCAGCTCTGTTATCAACAGAATAGTAAGTTCCCTTGAGATACAGGCTGCCTCTGCCCTGTGCGAAGCTAACTGCCACTTTCGTAGGCAGAGAACATTTAATTTCTCAAGAAGTCCCAGTACATCTTGAAAAAAAAAGTACCGTAGATGCTATATAGGTAAAACTTGCCAATTGTAGTTCAAATGAAAGAGTTTTACATAGGTTTTTTGGGTTTTTTTCTGGGCTGTGAGGCTGTGTTCTGCAATAGTTTCCTTCTGACGTTTCACCTGCATCTGTGGCTGGCATCTTCAGAGAATGGTTGGGTAGGAGTTTGTGGGGGTTTATTTACTGTGAACCCCTCTTGGAGAAGATATGTACCTTCATGTATTCAGACGGCTATTTCCTGGGGGGAGATACGCAAGGAGGACTAGTGTCTCTTTGCCTGATGGTCCATTGTCTGCTGGGAATCCCCCTGTCTCTGGGTGGAGTTCATTTACATGTGTTGCGTTTTGATTTTGGTGTTTTTCAGAACTGGTAGCCAAATTTTGTTTACTTTTAGGGTTTCTTCTTTCCTGTTGAATTTGTCCAGGTGTTTGTGGATCTCAATAGCTTCTCTATGCATTCTGACATGATAGTTGTTGGCTTGGTCCAGAATTTTCAAATAACATTTTGTGTCTAGGTTGGTTTATCACATGTTCTGCTACTGCTTGATTTTTCTGGCTGGCCCAGTCTGCAGTATCTCTCATGTTCCTTGATTTGTGTTTGCACACTGCGTTTAGTGGTCCCTATGTAAACTTGTCCGCAGCTGTGGTTGTGAGAAGGTCTCTTTTATCCTTCGCTGAGTGTAACATTTCTTGGATTTTCTTGGTTGGTCTGTAGATCATTTGGAGGTTGTGTTTCCTCATCAGTTTCCCTATTCTCTCTGTGACTCTTTTGATGTATGGTTAAAAATCCCTTCCCTTGGGTGGCTGTTTTACTTTTGTTGGAGGTGAAAACCTTGAAGAATTAAGTCCCAGTCCATTAGTTCCCTCTTGTTAAGTTTTGCCTGTAGTTTTGCAGCAGTGATCAATCATTTGACAAGACAGGCCTTGTAGGTTTACAAAAGTGCCCCACTTTTTCAGTGGCCAGGAAGCTGGAGGGCATTTTCTCCCTACTTGTCCATGCCCCCCACTCCAGCTAAGCATCCATGGCACGGAATCAACACCTTCAATTCTTGCAGGTTTGCTGGACTCCCGCTTCACTATGCTGTATTCCTTTACTCCAAACAAGTATGGCTCTGGGGTCCGTTGTCTGTACAAGAACAGCAATGATCAGCTTGTGGATGGTCATCAAGAGAGAATCTGGAAAGGCTCTCGGAGAAGCTTCCCCAACAGCGGTAAGGCAGCTTGGAAGGAAATGGGCTCCAGCACTTGTAAGAAGTAACCACTAGGAGATGAAAAATAAGAGGACAGCCGGGTAGATCCAGCTATCACTTCCTTCCTGTTTTTCTGAGTATAGACCTCTGCATCCATGGGACCCATATCCACAAATTCACTTACTTGCATCTGAAAAATATGGTTACTCTAGACATCTTCTAGGTCCTCCAGTACAACTCTATAGTATGCTTCTGCCAAAAACTTTCCATAGAGTCATGCTGGAGGACCTAGATGGTACGCTATTGTCAGCGGTTTCCAGTATCCACAGGAAGTCCGGGAACTGTAACTACTTATTGATATGTAGACTGCTGTTCTGAGGCTCTACTTCCTTCCTGCTTCATCTCCTAGTTGTCTTTCTTGTCCCATAAAGAGGCAGCTACATGACCTTAATATGATGGCTGCAAGCATGCATCCACACTCCTGAAAGCCTGTTCTATGTGCTTTTGTAAATGAAGTTAGGATTCCTCTACTGATCTGTCTCTTGATGAATTTCCAGAAACAATTAAATACAGTATTTATTTTATTTTGGTATCAAACTGCTGTACTCTGCTACTATGAATACTCAAGGAGCTAAATCCATTGGCTATTCCCGGCTAAAGGAGACGTACTGAATCAATTGGTCTAGTTTTACAGTAATTCACCATGTATGTAAATGCCGTTGCTTCAATGGGTCTACTCTAGATGGGGAACTGGCAATTGGATTTAGGTCATTATTTTCCTATAAGCAGCACCATGGGATGATATACTCAAAAGTTGTCTACAGCCCACTTTGCTTTTCTTTGTGCTCCAACCCAGCCTTGACTGGCTGTACAGAACTAGAAGAGTGTCAAAGATAAGCATTTATGATGCAACATCTTAACAAGAGAGATTACAAAGGTTTGTAGCTGTAACTCTGTCAGAATATAGTTTTCCAAGATCCCTGCCCTCTATCCAATTCAGGCAACAAGTCATTGTTTGTGGTAGTTATGTGCCTTCAAGCTACTTTTGACTTATGGCGACCCTAAAGCAAACCTATCACAGGGTTTTCTTGGCAGAATTTTGTTCAGAGGGGGCTTGCCCTTGCCTCCCCCTGAGGCTGAGAGAGGGTGACTTGCCCAAGGTCCCCCAGTAGGTTTCCACAGCCAAGTGGGGATTCGAACCCTGGTCTCCCAGAGTCCTAGCCCAACACTCAAACCACTACACCATGCTGGCTTTACCAAATCATGTTCTCATCATTTCCCTTTCTTTCCTTTCTTGATATCTGTGTCTAGATGAAGAGTTGAAACTCTACGATTGGTGTTGTAACCAAGCTGGAAAACAACAGTTCTGTGATAAGTACCACCAGAAGAGACCCAAGATTGGCTGCGATGGATACAGGCCTCCAGTCCAGGGTGAGTATCCAATCATTGCATGTGAAGAAGACCATGGCCTCTGGTGGCTCCCATGTTGGTGGGGTGGTGCATCCACTCCAGGATTTACTCTGAACTCTAATGGAGCTATCAAAGGTGCTGAATCTATTTGGGGGATAGGGCTTAGTACCTTGAATACGAAAACCTGGAAGAGATTTACCATCCCACTAATGTGGGTGTCACCAGCTGCCAGTGAGGGAAGCAAGCAGCTCATGATATGAATTCCATCCTGCCCCTTTCACAGGACCATGTATCCAACATGACAAATGCATGATTTTCAAAAGCTGTGTGTATTACTTATTTATGTGCTTGTGAAGTGGATCCGCAAGCATTGAGCTCTCCCCCAGAACTTTGGGGAGGTCCTTATGTCTTCCTGTAGGAGTGTAGTGCATTCAGGCATCTGAGTGCAGTTCCTTGTCCATTTGGGAATGGTCAGTATTGCATTAGCAACCAATTTTGTTGTGGTTGTGTGTCTTCAAATCATTTCTGACTTATGGCAACCCTATCACGGAGTTTTCTTGGCAAGATTTGTTCAGAGGGGGTTGCCTTTGCTTCCTCTGAGGCTGAGAGAGTGTGACTTACCCAAGGTTACCCATTGGGTTTCCTTGGCCAAGTGGGGATTCAACCCCTGCTCTCCTGAGTTTTTGTCCAATGCTCAAAGCGTTACACCACGCTGGCAAACAGTTACTCTTGTTTTAATGCAGGTCTGAGTACCGTGTAGTCCTCTCAGTGTTGGGACTGCAACTCCCAACAGCATTCACCACTGGCTTTGCTGATGAGGGCTGATGGGAGTCGCAGCCAGCAGTGGCTGGTGGCACCCATGTCCATGTGGCTGTGCATCCCTTCTCGGCTTTAGAACAGCAATCCAAGGCCCAGAACCTCTTGGGGAGGATGGGCAGGGAGGTCTCAATACCTTGCATAGCTCCTTTAGATGTCAGATTAAAACCCAGAGTGGATTCACTGCCTCCCTGGCATGGGAGTCGGTAGCCACTGTTGGTTGAAGCAACAATCCTGTTTAGGAATTGAAGGGAGAGGCCCTCCTCTAGCATCTGGAGGGCTATAGGTTGTCCATTCTTGGCCTGATCTGGATCAGTACCAGCACTTGGCCAGAAGCCTCAGTTCCAACTGAAAGTCCTTTCCTTGTTCCAGCTGGTAGAATTGCCCATGTTCCCAATAAACAGGTCAGGTTGAGGAGGGAGGCAGTATTATAAATGCTGGAATCCCATTGGTGTCCCATGTATGCGTACATTCCGCATACAGCGCCATTTACACATATGACGTGCATGAGATGTGCCTTTGGTCTCACCTTGGGTGTGCATTCAGTTGCATGCCTTTGCTGTTCAATGCAAGAGTTAGGGCTTGTCTACATGAGGGAAAAAGAAGTGTATTGCTCCACAATAATGGCAATTCGCAGCAGCTGAGATTTGTCTCAATGTTTGTTTGGGCTTTTTTGCAGGCGTAAGCTTTGCATGCCTGCAGATCCAGATGGCAGCCATGAGTGAATTACTCATGTTTTTAATTACCGCAATTTGTTGCTGCCAAACAGTTTAAAAAAAACTATTTCGAAAGTGTGATAGAGCAATATTTCACCTTTACAAAAAAGAAAAAAAGAAAACCCCAACACCCCATTTTATTGCCTTAGCGCTCACTCACTAAGATGAAAATCCAACATGGTGGCTCCAGGCTCTTGCCTTGTATAGCAAGCCCTGCCCCTCCATGTTCGTCCAGCTAATCAGCTTTGCACTTCCACTCATATGGGAAAGCGAATCAATTCACGTTGCTTGTCCCAATTAGCATGAATGCGCATTTCCCCCACTGTTTTTAAAAAACTCTGGGGAAAGTTGCAAAGGCTTTCCCTTCGGAGTTTTTGGCATATTTGGTCCCCCTCCTTCTGAATACAGTGAAACGACGCACAGTGAAACGATGCGGGATGCCATTAAGACACCTTGTATTCTTCCATTCCATGAGGGATATTTTTGCTATTTAGACAGCCCCTTAATTAGCACAACTGATCCACAACTGTTCATGCAGAGATTTACACTGTGAAATCCCAGTCCCTCTGGTTGACACAATTCAAACATTTGTTCTTTTTCTTGGAATCAACAGCAACGTCCTCTGAAGAGGAGCGGGACAGCAATGAAAGAGGTGAGACTGTGTCCTGGTCTGGCAAGAAAAAGGCATCTGGTTTCCTTGCAGATTCCCACACATAACCTATGCTTCAGCTGTGACATCTATCCTGCTTTCGAATATTCAGAATATTTGTCTCTCTGGCTGGTAACTCAGCAAGAACTTTGCTGGAGAAAGATTACAGTCACCCTTATTTAAAAGGGAATCTTGCCTTACTGAAGATTCTTGGCTCAGGCCAAGGCCGTGTTGGGTCACTATTATTATTATTATTGCTGCTGCTGTTTTTAATTTTATTATTTATTTATATCCCACCTTTTCCCCAGTCCAGGACTCCAGGCAGCTCAGACAAAACTATACATCATGCAAAAGTTAAAATATAACTCAACTACTAGTGTATCAGTAGAATTAAAAGCAATTAAAAACATGCCCATTACGTTGGGGGGAGACAAATACAGGTCATGGGGTTCCTGGACTTATTGTCTATTAAAATTAAGGACTTCCTGTACAAACATACCATAGTGTTGCATTGGAGGACCTAGCAATTCCTAGAGAGGATGCCTCTCTAGGCCTTTTCCAGCACAACTCTATGGTGTGTGTCCTTTTTTTTTTTTAGCCATGGATAACTGAAACCACAGATATTGGTTCCAGGGATACAGGGGACGACCTATATAGACAACACAGCACATTGTTAAAGGCTGTTCTGCTGCAACAAAGAAATCTTCACCTGTCTATAGGAGGGTAGCAAGAAAGGCATCAGTCTAACCTCTCTGGAAAGGGAGTTCCAGCGTCTCGGGGCAGCTACTGAGAAAGAAGGCCCTCTCCTGTGTTTCTAACAGGTGCACCTGTGAGGGTGATGGGACAGAGAGAAGTGCCTTCACAAGGGATCTCAAAACACAGGCAAGCTCATGTGGAAGAATAGGATCCTTTACCTAACCTGGACCCAAGCCATATATATTGGGTTTTATAGGTCATAACCATCCCTTGGAAGCTGACCATCAGCCACTGGAGCTTTAGAAGCATGGGAGTTTTATGCTCCCTGTTACCAACTTGGACCAGCTGAAGTTTCTGAGCACTTTTCAAAGACAGCCCCATGTTGAGTGCATTTATTGTTGTTGTGTGACTTCAGGTCATTTCTGACTTAGGATCACCCTAAGGTGAACCTATGTTAACAGTGATCCAAATGGGGTTTGATCCATAAGCAGAGTTTGAAGATTGCCTTCCTTCCTCTCTTGTTTGCTTTCACTAACTGGTAGTGAAAGTTAAACTGCCCCTGTGAATGGAAGTTCTATTTAGCTAGTACTATTACTAATAGCCACGGGCCAGAATTTTCTTTCAAGGTAAATCCTGATGTTTCTGCTGCTTTCTTCCTGACAGATTAAGAGACATCTCCTCCTTCTCCTCCACTACCACCAGAACTCATTTTGCAACAGATCAGTCTTGGTGATTCTCCCGTTGGACTTAACAGACTCCTAAGAAATTGTTTTGCTCCTCTGTTTTATGTAGGGGCTGAACTGGAAGGCTATTGCCTTTAACGTTGGAATGACTGAGTTGCTGAATAAAATATCTCCAACCTTTCTTTACCTCTTTGTGCTTTTGTTATCCCATTTGAACAGCCAAGCCTGTCCTTTATTGCTTTCTCAATTGCCTTCCCTCCACCTCCCAAGAAAATGCAACAGCCTCTCCTAGGGCTTGACAGCTGCCAGGAGCAAGGGAGAGGTAAAGTTTGAGGATGGAGTGCAAGAGCAAAAGAATAACCCCTGCGTCCTGTCCAAAAAGCAACATACACCTGTGCATAGCAGTGACAAGATGTGAGCTGCTCTCAGGTACATTGCTTGACCAACAGAGACACAGACCTGGTGCCCCTTGGTGCAGTGGGTCCAGAGCTTGTAAATGTTCCTTTTTTGGACTGTGCCTTCCAGAATCCCCCACTGGCCAAGCTGGCTGCGGTGTGTGTGTGTGGGGATTCTTGACAAGATTGACAAGATCCTATTTGTGGTTGTGTAGCCTAAAATTACATAATTATAGTGACAAGATGGATCAGATTGCACTTTCGGGCAACCAACTTCATGTGTTGTGGCACGGTTGTGCACTTTCCCACAACAGTCTTGCACGAGTCACTATCAATTCCCCACCCACCATTAAGGCTCACACTGAACCAAACCTAAGCAGCACACCTAGGCTTGTGCACAACTTTACGTTGGCATGCCAAGGTTTAAACAACCCTTGCACAAGAAAATGCAGTCCCTTGCCTAATGGCACAGACACCAGTATGAAGCCATGGCAGGATTGATGCCAGCTTCTGGGAGGTGTAGTTCCAAAAAGTAACATTTCTAAGCTCTGCGCAGATTCCCATGGTTGTCTGTGTCCTGGTGAGTCCCTATTGCTTTAGTCAGACCTCAAATGAAATACTGTTTCCAGTTCTGGGCGCCACAATTCAAGAAGGTTATTGACAAGCTGGAACATGTCCAGAGGAAGGTGACCAACATGATGGGAGGTCTGGAAGCCTTGATGCCCTATGAGGAGCAGCTTAGGGATCTGGGTATGTTTAACCTGGGGAAGAGAAGGTTAAGAGGGGACATAATAGCCATGTTTAAATATTTGAAGGGATTTCAAATATTTGAAGGACCAGTTGGAGCAAGGCTTGCTGAGGCTGTTCCCTAGGCAGAGATCCCAGCTTCAATCCCTTGCATCTCCTGGTAGGGCTGGGAACAAATCCTGCCTGAAACCCTGGAGAGGCATGACTGCCAATTGGAGTTGGTAATATTGGGTTAGATGGACCAAGGGTCTTGCTCAGTAGAAGATACAAGTCAGCTGCTATATCCGCAGGGGGTACCTTTCCAGACTTACTGCGAATACTTGAAACTGGGTAATAATGAACCCCATAGAATCATGCTGGAGGACCCAGGAAGGAAATGCCTAGAAAGGCTGCCTCTCTAGGACTGTCCAGCATGACTCAATGACACTGCCAGAAGTTACCATAGAGTAGTGTTGGAGGACCTAGGAAATGCCTAGAGAGGATGCATCTTTTAGCAGCTCCAGCATGACTCTATGGCAGCTCCAGCACTACTCTATGGTAACTTGAAGTTACCATAGAGTAACTTAAGGTTACCATAGAGTTGCACTCAAGGACCTAGGAAATGCATAGAGAAATTATATTTTTCGTATGACGGATAATTGAAACTGTGGGTACTGGTCCTATGCATACCGGCGGGGGGAAGGGAGGGACTTGTACCTACTGAGGAGATACCTAGGTAGCTGAAGGTGGTGGAGGTGTGAGCCTTAAAAACTGAGCTAAAGTGTCTCCATTTTGTATGCCTTCAACCATTTTTGCGCATATCCTGTCCTTTCCATGATCTCTGCCTGAAGAACCTAGATAAAGAAAGTATGTGACCCCCAACATTATCCTGAAGTTAGACATGATGAATTAGCTAAGCTATGCGGGTAGTACAGATGAGCATGCATAGCTGTGTTTAGGAATTTTCCTCTTGCTGTTTGCTAAAAGGTATATAAGACTTATGTACACTCAATAAACTTGTGCCACTCACTCTTAAACTGAGTGGTCTGAGTTGGGGGTCTGATTATTTTAATCAAAAGACAGTGTGTGTGAGTGTTTCTTTTCTGATCAAGTTCAGAGTTTTTTAAAAAGCTCTGCACCTACTTGGAGTGTGGAAGGTGGACTTTGAGAATTGCCTACAGAGCAGGAGGACCCAAGGCCATGGATCAGGTTGTATCTGAATATAGGAGCAGAGGCTATGTTTAGATTCTGTTTTTATTCAGCACGCTGCATTGGATATGCCTTGAAAACAGGACAAGGGGGATGTAAATATTACAAATAATACATACTTCAGTAAAATGGAACTGAGGGTGTGAAACCAACACCTTCGTAATGAGCAGATTCCTCATTGTGTTTAGAGGAGTGGCAGGTGACCATGCCCCTTTTCCCTCATATATTTTTGGGCCTACAACTCCCATCAGCCCCTAGTTATCATAGCCAATTACAAGGGGTTGTGGGAGCTAGAGTCAAAAGCCACCTGGAGGGCTACAGTTGCCTACACTTGGATTAGAGATCCTCTGCTCCAAGGGCACAGATTAAGAGGGAACAGAGGAATGATTTTAGTGGGGGAAACAACTGCCCTGCCCTTTGGACTAAGCTCACTGAGCTCTGACGTAGCACCCCGTTGTATAGGCAGAGAGCTCTATGAGGCAGCAAGAACAGGAACCTGAAGATGCTGAAGGGGGGAAGATGTCCAACTGGAACAGATCCTTACGCTTCAGGCAGGAAGGCAGGCAGGCAGGCAGACTCAGATTGTGATTCATACCAGGCATCCAACTGGAGGATGAGGAAGCAGAGCAATCAGCATGGTCGGTCTAGGTTAAAAAGACAAAAGAGTCATCTATATGATTGCTCCACAGTAATAGCAATTTTCAGCAGCTGCAAACTGTCCTAATGGTTTTACAGCCCCCATAAACTTCACACGCCCTCTAGCCAAGATGGTGGCTGCAAGCGATTTACTCACATTTTAAAATCTGCAACCGCCAAACTTTAAAAAACCCAAAACGTTTACCATGATGCGCACAAGCAATATTTCACATTCACCAAAAAAGAGAGAGAAAAAGTTATTACAAATCGCCGTTTTATCGCCTTACTGATTGCTTGCTAAGCCAAAAATCCAACATGGTGGCAGCAGGTCCTTGCCCTGTTGGCAAGCCCTGCCCCCATGCTCATCTGGCCAATCAGCTTGTGGTGCCTCTCCTATGGAAAAGCGCAGCAATGCAAATGTGACTGTCTTAATGGATATGCACATCCCCTATAGAGCTTTTTAAAAACTCTGAGAAAAGCCGTGAAGGCTCTCTAGGCACAGGGTTTTTTGGAGTCTTATCTGCCCCCCCTTCTGAATATAATGCATTAATGTGGATTTTTGTTAAGAGAGATCAATTTCCAAGTGCATTCTATGAGGATTATTTTGATCGTTTAGACAACCCCAGAAACAAAGTCAGTCCTGGGGGGGAAATGGAGCTGGTTCCAGGCAGGGAAGTGACAGGATAGACTCTGGTTTGAGCTAAATAGGACTTAGGTCATCTCTCCACAGCCTGTTGCCCTCCAGGGCTGCATCCCAACGTCCTCTCAGCATAGTGTAAATCTCCACATGTGGAACTATGTGACACCAGCCTTATGAAAGAACCGTCATCCGGAGTAGCAATATGATATAACACAGGCCAATGACTGGGTGCTGTTGTGCAATGCACAGACACAACATGCAACTGTCATGCATCATCTGCATCATCATCATCATCATCAAAATCTTTACTTCTTACCCATGAACTGAGGTGGGGAAGAACAACAGACCAACATACAACATCAGTTAAAAACACACAACATCTGTTAAAATGCATAACATCAATTTAAAAGACCAAATAATACAAATACCTATTAAAACAATCAATTCATATTTAAAATTAAGAGTTTAAAAAGTTCACAATTTAAAAATCATCTGGATAGTGCAGCTACAATGCACAATGTGCAACCTCAATATGCACCGGCAATGTGGAATGCACAGTGACCATGCACAATGCAGAACCACAATGCACAACATTGCTGTGTACACAACTCTGCTTCTGCTGCTGGTGGTGGAATACATCTGTTGCAACACAATGAATATTCATTTTGCATGAGTAGCCAGGTTTGTAGTCCAATGCTCAAACCACTATACCACGTTGGCTCTCCCCACTTTGTGTACATGTATTCATTGTTCTAGGAATCGTAACACAGAAACTAAATAATGCATTAGATAGCAGTACAAATATCGTAATATATCCCCACTCAGCCATGGAAACCCACTGGGTAATCCTGGGGAAATCACACTCTCTCAGCCTCAGAGGAAGGCAAAGACAACTCTCTCTGAACAAATTATGCCAAGAAAACCCCACAACAGGTTCGCCTTTGGGTTTTCATAAATCAGAAATGTCTTGAAGGCACACAATAACAACTGGTCCCCAGCCAGTAATGGGCCTGGAAGAAATGTACCGACTGAACCATTGTACCAATTTTCAAGCTAGCCCTGGCTGACTGTTAGTTCCTCCTTTAGCTTCTCAGTTTCTTTTTGTCTAAGGACTTCATCAGACAAGCCTCTAAAAACATTCTTTTGGCACCATATTTTACACTGTTTTTGTGCTGGCAGAAGAACCCAAAATATCAAACGTTACTGTGATAGCGTGAAAAAGCAGCCTCATACTTCCGCATTTGCTGCAGAGCAAGATTTTGGTGGTTCTCGCAAGAAGATGTGGGTGCACTTAAAAGTCTAAAAACAGCTAAATTAAAAAACAAAACGCACACACAAGCACTGAAAACAGTGTATGCCTGCAACATGGGGAGGTTCATAAAAAGAGGGTCGTGTACCTAGTTTTCACATTCCCACACAGAAGTGTTCTGGCGGGGATTGCCCATTGATGCTGGAATTGCACCAGCAGAATGGGGTGCAGTTTCAGACGCTTGCAACCACGCCAAAAAAATGCCACGGTTGCTCTATTGACAACTTGGCCTGACAATAAAAAAGAATGCCTGATTTTCAAAACATAATCATGAAAGCACAACATCATCTGGTACTGGCGCCCTTTTGCGTTCGTTAGGCGTCGTTATGATGATGTATTTGCTGCATCTGATAAAGTCCTAAATCTAGGGCGGAGGTGGAGGGGAAAGGAAGGGAGAACATAAGCTCAGCCCTTCCTCTCTTCATATTTACCTTTTATCTTCCTAAGGGGAAAACATTTTCTATCTACTCCAGATCATTCTGATTCGGGTGAAGAATCTCCCAAAGACATTTTCGGAAGGTTCACGTCCCATGTTCTCCATAATCTCTGACGTTGCCAAGCAGATGTCAGAGGCCTTGGTTTCTACACTCACGAGGTTCAGGACTAAGTGAAGGAGAAAGGAAAAGCAGAGATGAGCCATGCAGCCAAAAGTACACCCTCCAACATTTCACAGATGAAAACCAGGACATGCATAGCCAAGCAGCATCTGAGTGCGGCCAAGTTGGGGAAAGTTATTCATGTTATTAATGAAGATGAGCATGCAAGCAAGGAGAGGCTGCAGCAGTTTGATTTTGCCTGAACCTACTGGGAAGAGCAAGATTCTGCCTCCTGCCTCCTCTTTTGTCCTTTGAACTCAGTTTGCAGCAATTGAAGTAAGCTGAGGACAAAAGGGGAAAGCATGAGGAGAGGAGAGAAGCTGGGACCTTTTAAAAGCAGCTGAAAAGGTGGGAAAACAGAGATTTAATTGGGACTGTCCCTGCCAAATTGGAGCAGCTGAAGGGTATGGTAAAGATAGCATATGTTAGGCATGGATATATGATGATGATGATGATGATGATTTATTCCCTGCCTCTCCCCATGGATCAAGGCGGGCAACAAAACAGATCAACATACAACACGTGTTAAAAACACATAACATCTATTAAAACACATAACATCAATCTAAAAAGCAGACATGAGAAAAACCATTACAATTCTTATTTAAAAATCCACAATTTAAAATCCTCTGGATAGCCCTGCTGGAAGAGACTGGTCTTTAAATGCTGTTTTGAATTTGGACGGCGTATTCAGCTGTTGTATCTCCTCCGGCAGGCCGTTCCAGATTTTAGGGGTGGCTGAAGAAAAAGTCCTCTGGGTGACAGTCGCCAACGTCTCCCAGAGGACCTGAGACTACTAGGGGGGTTATACGGGAGGAGTGGGGCAGACAACAGTTGAGCTGCTAGTGTACACTCACAGCTTAGAAAAATTACAATTGAGGGCCAGAAACCGCTTGTGCTGTTATGCTAGTGTAAGCTGAAGTTACTCTTATCATAACTCCTTTCCCCAGCATTGTGTAAGGAGCCACCCAGTACCTCCTTACGCAACAGTTTTGCCAGGCTTTGCAATGGCCGCCAAATGGCATCGGGCACCATTGTGCCTTCTAACCCCATATGTCCACTAACTGGCCACAGGGGCGCACCAGGAAAGTTCCCCCACCCTCTTTTTTCAGTGCTTGGATCTCCCCAGGAGTGTGCCGGAGGAACGTTGCAGCTTCAAGCACGCTCCCAGCCATGGGTTCTAGCTCTAGCTCTGGAAGGTATCATCCCCAAAAGGATCTCTTTTCAAGCTCTGCCCACCCACCTCCCAGAGCCAGTAGGAGAGACAGCAGAGGCAGACCCAGACAGAGAAGAGTTGTCAAAGGGACTGTCAAATATAAGCTCCACTCACCAGTGGCAATAGCATTGATGGTTTCCTTCCGATTGGTCTCCTGAGCAATGATTTCTAGGGATAAGAACATCCACACGTTTTATGGCTAGAAAGAGCTGTCAACCGCCCCCCACCCCGAAATGTCTTCTATATAAAGAGCAGTTGGAATCAAATATATCCATGCCAATAATCTGAGAATAATGTATTGTTCATTATGCAAAACTAGAATTAATTACAAAATTATAAACAGAATACCCATGGTGTAACACACAGGTTATCAGACAAGCATTTAAAAATGTCCCCCCCCCCCAAACTATATTTTAAAGCATAAGTATACTGGCATAATTACACTTCTTATCATATGTTGTCATAATCACAAGAAAGAGTCACCCCTGAATTATTGCAACATGACCACTAGCACTGTTTACTTCTGCATTTTCATATGGGCGAGATTTCGGCAGTTCTTGTAGGAAGACACAAGCATCCTTAAAACTCTAACAACGCCTAAATTAACAAACAAAAAGAACACACAAGCACTGAAACACACTTAAAAACTTGCCAGCAAAATGGGGAGGTTTATAAAAAGAGGGTCCTGTACCTAGTTTTTGCATTCTCACCTGGAAGTATTGTGGTGGGGACCATCCAATGATGCTGGAATAACGCCAGCAGAACGGGGCATGGTTTCACACACAAGCAATACCATGAAAAAAAATGCCATGGGATATCAATTTGCAGCTTGGCCCACTAATTAAAAAAAACACATATTTTCCCACAGCAGCAGAACGTGAGAAGGAGGAGGCCATATGATAGAGGAGCCCTTTCGCAGTATCCTATCAGTGTTATCATACCATATTTGCTATATGTGATAATCTCCATACACACAAATTACACTTAGGCTGACATCCTGTTGGTGAATTATGATGGTGTAAGTTGGGGTTACGCCATCATAATTCACTGTTTTGGTGGTTGTTCAGGTCAGAATTTTCTACCAATCATGCAATGACCCCAATTCCTCCTAAACCCATTTTTTTCCCATGATGCTCCTCCCACCCCACCCCACCCAAATTTGGCCATTTCTTGGTCGGAGGAGAGGTGAGAGAACAGCAGGCAAGGATCACACTATTTTCCTATAGCTGGTTGCAGAGCAATGATGTTGTCTGCAGAGAATCTGGTGGTGGTCCCTGCAGATGCCTGTCGCTGTGCCTCCAGCTGTAGGAAAATAGCTGGAAACGTCTCTGCTTCCCCCCTGCTCTCCATCAACCTGAGAAGAGGTGGGTTGGACATTGGATAGAAGACTATCACAGCCTTGTCTCATAGCTATGTTTCCTGATGCAGCCTCACGGCCATACAATAAACCATAACAGTAGAGGACACACAAAAAGACTTTGGCACTATGAACATATGAATTCTACACTGTTAAGGTGTCAACAAATGACCATAAAGAAGCCTATATGCATATTGGCCCTTAAGCCTCCCAGAGTAGAGGCTGGATTATTTGCCATGGTTCCTTCCTAAGGAATCCATGGATTTGTAGTTTGGTGAGGCATCAGCACTCTTTGGCAGAGAGGGCTAAAGACCTTGCAAAACTACAAATCCCAGGATTCAATTGGCTATCCTGCATAAATTGGCTTATTACTGAGAGTCCACATGGTTGGTAGTAGACCAGGGATCCCCGAATATGAGGAATCAAGATTTGCACAGAAAGCCTAAGGAAGTAGCTAGCCCAAATTCCTAAAAGACACGCCCGGGTAGTAATTAAGTGGACAGCCCTTTGAACTGATGAGCTAGGGAGGAAATGGGCTACATCTCCTGGATGTACATGGAAGTGAGTAATTCACTAATTCAGTCAAGGTAGCTGGACACACATTGCCTTGCAAAACTGATTTTTCCTCACACCTGTCCTAGAACAATAGAGAGTTGCCTGAGACCCATCAGTTGCAATGTTTCAGCCATTAGCAATTGATAACACATCCAGAGAATCCATTGTTTAACCTTGGGAAGCTTCACGAGACATTGTATTTCACTCAAAACACCCCTTCAGGGGGAATATAGAGTATAAATATCAACCCAAAACACCACTAAAGTGTGGTCAGTTTCCCAGGGGACCTCACTCTTGGTTTGCTGAGTCACCCAGTGCATCCAGCCGTACTCCTCCCTGCAAGAATCTCTGCTTTCCGGACAGGTATAGTATAGCCCATCTTCCTGAACTGTATTCCTCTATCCCAATACTTCCTCCTTCTTCACTTGCCTTGTTCGATTGCTTGAAGCCAGAGTGTTGGTTTGAATGCTTCCGATATTATTGTTCAATAAAATACATTTTTATTTTCTCTCCTGGCTTGGAGACTCAGCAGTTAGTATTGGTATACCGTACATAGGTAAAAAGATCCCGAGTTACCCAGCCTCTCGCAGCCAACCATTTGAGCTAATTAAAATTCCCCTTAAAAATACTGATTTTTGGTATACATGCATGGAATTTCCATGGACTAATTCAGGTAACAGTAGATTGGAACTGGTCAATAGCAGCTAGGGCTCCCATGCCCGTGGAATGCTGAATCTGTTCCAGCCATTAGCTTGAATCTTAAAAGAATTACAGTTGTCCCTTCGTATTCACTGGGGTTTGGTTCCAGAACCCCCCATGGATACCAAAATCCGTGAATAGTCAAGTCCCATTATATGCAATGGCATAGCAAAATGGTGTCCCTTATATAAGATGGCAAAATCAAGGTTTGTTTTTTGGATTATTACTTTTAAAAAAATATTTTCAAGCTGTGAATACTTAAATCCGTGGATATGGAGGAACAACTCTATTAAAGTGATGACCCCTATCCCAAGATTAGATTCAGTGCCTTGGATGACTCCTTTAAAGTTCAGACTAAAACCCAGCGTGGATCAATTACCCCCTAAAACAGGAGCCACTAGCTGGGTTGTGTGTTGTGTGGTTTAATAAAGACCCTTTAAAATACACCGAGGAGTAGTAATACTACTACTACTACTGCCATGAATAGTAATAATTAAAATAATTCTTGCCTAAGAGCTTGATGGCTCCCTCCCTTAGAGGCCGCCGAGGGTTTTCCAGGTAACTAAATGCCTGCTCCACAAGGATGCTTTCCGCTTGTTCTCTGTAGCGCTTCACCTGTACGGTGGGAACCAAAGGAGAGGTGGGGTGTGTGATGGATAGCTAGATGAGTGAATGGGAGTAGTGTGCTAGGAGCAAATCCTCTGGCAGGAAGCAGAAATGGAAGGGGCTTCTGGATGTTTGAAGGATCCATCAGAGTCAGCTAAGCTGGAGTTAAGCCCCGAGTTTTGAGCAGAAGGGAGTTGATGGCAATTGGCTTTATAATGGGCCCCCTGAGTTGGGATGCACCTGGAAGAGGCAACTAGCAGATGGACCTCTGGGGTTATCTAGGACAGAACCAGACAAAGGAAACTGAACTGTACAGGCGTGGCCCATCTCACCTCCCAGTAGCTACGAGGACAGTACAGGTTCTCCCCACCCCGTATCCACAGGGGGTACGCTCCTGGACTTACCGTGTGTAAGTGAAACCATGGATAATAGCAAATCCTATTAAAATAAAGGACTTCTTGTACAAACATACCATAGAGTTGCATTGGAGGGCTTAAAAGATGTCTAATTTTAGTATAAAGGTGTAAATATAACGTTTATTGGGAAAGAAAAGAGAGTGATTATAGTGTGCTTAGATTAAGAGTTAAAATGTATTAGTGTTAAGATAGATAGTTTTATTTTTTTATTAGTAAGAAAAGAGAATAGAAAAAATTGCATTATTGTTACAGCCTTTTGCGGTTGAGTGTATTAATCTGTAGAATGGTTTTATTTCAATAAAAAAAAAATCCTAATCCCCCCCAAATTCCTAGAGAGGATATCTCTCTAGGCATTTTCCAGTGCAACTCTATGGTATGTGTCCTCTATTTTGTGTGTCTCGGATAATTGAAACCGTGAATATTGGCTCCATGGATACAGTGTGTGTGTGTGTGTGATCTCTATGAACAAGTTAGTGAGGGGAAAGCTATATTTTTTTTTACATAACTAAGTGTAATTCCAGGGTTCACCAAACCAAGACATGTTACTGTTGTTAGATAAGCTTTATCGGTGGTAGTTGATGCAGCAGATGGTATACAATAGCATTCTGCCAGGGTTTCTAAGGTCCCTTCCTCCTGCTTCTGCTGAGAAGAATGGGATCCTTAGAGATCATCTATACTAGCTGCTGCCACCCATTGATTTTAAACCCCAGTACAGTTACCCAATGGGAGGTTGCCAAGATCACTTTATCTTGAAATCTGTTGCTGCAGAGATTGTGGGGGATGAGACTGTGGAAGGCACGTGAAAAAGTGTGGGAGAACTTTAAGGAAGTTTGGTTCTAAGCAGAATTGACATAGCAAAAGCGTATCTCTTTACATGAAGGGCACCTTCCCTTCAGGCACACTTAGGAGTTACAAGTTACAGAATAGTCTAGATCATATTCAGCCAAGGTCACCAAAACAACATAATGTGACTAAACTAAACAGTCCCTAGCCACTCACGACTACAGATGGGATTCAGAGTCCTGGATGTTCATGGGGGATGCTGGGAGTCTGGATGCCTTTGTCCAGCCTCAACCAGCTTTTTTGAGGTGGGTCAGGCACCCCCCCCAACCTGTTGCCTCTCTTTTCCTTGTAGCCCTGAAGCATTATTTTCAACCTCTTGACAGAAGCATCTCAAATCTCCCTCCAGTTGGTCATCTTCATTGGTCAGTTATCTCACCTGGTCTTGGATGTCCCCCTGACACTGACCCCCATAAAATGTGAAACTTTAAACTCAACATTGGAACAAAGAGCAATGGATGCAAGCTCCAGGAACAGAGATTCCACCTCAACATTAGGAGGAACTTTTTGACAGTAAGAGCTGTTCGGCAGTGGAACACACTCCCTCGGAGTGTGGTGGGGTCTCCTTCCTTGGAGGTCTTTAAACAGAAGCTGGATTGCCATCTGTCAGGGATGCTTTGATCATGATTTCCTGCATGGCAGGGGGTTGGATTGGATGGCCCTCGTGGTCTCTTCCAACTCTGCAATTCTATGGTTCTATGATAGCCATATTTAAATATTTATTTATTTATTTATTTATTTATTGTATTTATACCCCGCTCTTCAGCCACAAAGGCTATCAGAGCGGCTTACAAATGGTATTTGAAGGGATGTCATACTGAGGATGGGGCAAGCTTGTTTTCTGATCCTCCAGAGACTAGGACACGGAGCAATGGACTCAAACTACAGGAAAAGAGATTCCACCTAAACATTAGGAAGAACTTCCTGATGGTAAGAACTGTTCAACAGTGGAATGCCCTGCCTGGGAGTGTGGTGGAGTCTCCTTCCTCGGAGGTTTTTAAGCAGAGGTTGGATGGCCATCTGTGGGATTGCTTTGACTGAGTATTCCTGCATGGCAGGGAGTTGGACTGGATGTCCCTTGTGGTCTCTTCCAACTCTATGATTGTATGATTCTAAGGCCCAAGAGGCCCCTCCCCAAAGCCATGGAGACAAATGGAAACAGCTCACCAGGCTGGTAGAAAAACTCCAGGCTTCGTTATCCTGGATTGATGTTTGGATGAAGGATTTCAGAAACCGGTCGGCTCTCCTCAGTGCAAGCCAGCATGCCTACAGAAAAAGGGAAGAGTATTTTCTGCCGTACCACAGTTGCTAGAAACTCTCAAAGAGGAGATCTGATGGCAGATTGGGAAGGGAGCAGCTAGGTTCACCCTGGTCCTTCCTGTTCCCCTTGTCAAGGAAGAACAAAGTTGACCTGAGCTGGCTTGGACAAGATCCTGGACTTATGAAAAGGACTGATCCTATATGACTGACCTTGGGGCCTTCTTGGTCGCTGCTCCCAGTCTCAAGGCCTTCTGGCTGGCAGTTTCTCTCTGGCTGCTCCACTAGAGACTAGGGTCTAGAACAGTGATTCCCAAATTTTGGACCCCCAGATGTTTTGGATTTCATCTCCCAGAAGCCTAGCCACTTTGGCCAACAGGCAAGAATTCTTGGAGGTGAAGTCCAAAACATCTGGAGGACCAAAGTTTGGGAACCGCTGCTCTAGACTCTATTTTCCTTTTACTAGCAGGCAAGATCTTTCTGTTCAGGCATGCTTTTGCCCATTAATCAGATTTCCCCTCCTTGTTATGTTTTTAAAATCATACAATGCTTTTAAAAATGCTTTCTGTTTTAATTCTATCTATCTATCTATCTATCTATCTATCTATCTATCAATCATATGTATGTATGTATGCATATGTATATTTAGCCGTATCTTGTTTTAATTCACATTGCAAGCTGCCTTGGGTTCTACACTGGGAGAAAGATGAAATATTAATTAAATAAATGGACTGATTGGTTGTTATGTGCCTTCAAGTCGACTTTGACTTATGATGTCCCTATCACAGGGTTTTCCTGGTAAGATTTCTTTAAAGGAGGTTTGCCATGGCCTTCCTCTGAGGCTGAGAGTGTGTGACTTGCCCAAGGTTACCTGGTGGGATCTCCACAGCTGAATGGGATTCGAATGCTGGTCTCCCTGAGTTTTAGTCCAGTACTCAGACCACTATACCACACTGCATTCAAGTCAACTATCGTTTATGGTGGTGACCCTATCATTGGGTTTTCTTAGCAGGTTTTTTTCAGAAGATGTTTACCATTGCCATCCCCTGAGGCTGAGAGAGTATGACTTGCTCAAGTTCACCCAGTGGGCTTCCATGATCGAGTGGGGATTCAAACCCTAGTCTCTCAGGATCCTAGTCCAACATTCAGACCACTACACCATAGATGGATAGATGGATGGATAGATAGATAGATAGCCAAGGGTGCTGCAATTCTTTCAGCCTAAAGGCCAAATTCAATTTCAGAGAAGTTCTTGGGAAGCTGTGTTCCATTGGTGGGTGGGGCTAAAGGCAAAAGGGGTGGAGCCAAAGATGGCATCATCTTTTGGGCTTACAGTGCTTATTGGGAGTAATAAAACCCCCAGGAGAGGCATTTCATCCTCTTAGGGCTTGTCCACACTGGCAGGAGACCCCACCCCTACCTCATAGCCGCAGTGGATTTCTTTGATCCACAGCGGCCTCGTAAATGTCACACACACTGGGCTTGTCTGATTGTATCCCGGAGTCTGATTGTATCCCAGACCTAGGTTGATTGCATGTCCTATAGCTCATACTATTTCCAGCCACATGGCCAGGGATGCTCCATTCCTCCCCGCTTTCTGTTCTCTTGTGCATGCAAATAAGCAAATATACATGGTCCCAGAGTACTGTATTACTAGATAAGAGGAGATATGCTTATTCAGATACACAGACAATTGAAAAATAAAAATAAAATAAATTTTTAAAAAGTGCCAGAATAGTCCTGCTACCAGAAGTGCTGCCCCGGCTTTGCTCCAAAGCCAATCCTCAGCCACCACATGGCCAAAAATCCAGGTTTTCCACCTCGAATGAGGAATAAATTGCAAATCTTACAGATGCAGTCTTTCCTGCAGAAACATCGGTGAAAATGAGCATCACTGAATATGTCATGTGTCAACTGTGCCACAATACGGGGTAAGTACAGGGGATTTGGGGGGGGCATATACAGTCGTCCCTTCAAATTCGCAGGGGTTACAGGTGAAAGACCCCTGCAAAAATGAAACAAACGCAATACTGGCCCCACCACCACCACCATGCTGCTCAGGCTGTGAGTGGCTTGGCTGGGAAGGTGACGACTCACCTCCTCCCTGGCCAAGCCACTCCAAAAGCCTGGCAGCTCTGGTTTTGTCAGCTTTCCTTCCCTGTTGGGGGAAAAGCCAAAAAACACCCACCCACCCCTCCCTGCGGCCTCGGCTTTTCCCCCAACAGGGAAGGAAAACTGACCAGGCTCGCTGCACTTGCAGCAGGTTTGGTCGGCTTTCCTTCTCTCTCTCTCTCTCTCTCTCTCTCTCTCTCTCTCTCTGTGTGTGTGTGTGTGTGTGTGTGAAGCTGAAAACCACTCACCCCCTCCCCACAGCCTAGCAAATCTGCAAATTCACAAAACCGCGAATTAGAAAGCCGCGAATTAGAAGGGACGACTGTATACAAACGCTTAGAATGGGGAGACAAGCATATGAAATCTGAACAAATCTTGCCATGACAACCCCATTATAGGTCCACCTTAGGGATGCTGTAAGTAGAAATGAGTTGAAGGCACACATCAAACAGTCTCTCTGGCTTTTCTTCGCAAACGAAGATTCAGGAAGGACTCATCCCGCGATTTCTGCAAGCGCGCTGATAACTAAAAAGGCCAATCCGAGATAAACAAGTCCGGTTGCAGGAAGCACAGCAGAAGGTCTCCTTGGGTGATGTTTCCGGGTTGTGATTCTTTCTGCGTTGTCGTTTCTCTTCAAGACTTGTTCGGCGTGAGTTCTCAAATAAGGCTGCAGCATTGTGGATAGTGCGTCTCCATGCCTCCCGATGTGAGGCCAGGGCGGACCATTGTTGGTGATCAATTTGGCCGAGCCTGAGAGGTTGTTTCAGGGAGTCCTTGTATTGCTTTTTTGGAGCGCCCCTCTTACGCTGACCCGTGGTGAGTTCACTGTAGAGTACTATTTTGGGGAGGCGATGGTCCTCCATTCTAGAAACGTGCCCTGCCCAGCGCAGCTGTATTCTCAATATCATGGCCTCAATGCTGGTGACTGGGATTAGAGTTTCCTTCTCTTAGATGGTTGACCTTACAGGGTTGGACAAGCACCATCTGCCTGGTTTTGGAAATAGAGTTTTCCTTCTCCTAGGATGGTTGCCATAAGGCTAGAGAGCTCATCCTGCCCTTTGTCGCTCTTTGTCAGACCCTTTGGTTTTGACCTGTCTGGCATGGGAGACCCTACCAGTGGCTATTATGCCACCGCCAGCATAGCTGAAAACATCATTAGGGTACGCAAGCCTCTCTCCCACGACAAGGGGGTGTCAGTGGAGAGGACATCAAACAGTAAGGCAGTAGGAAAACAGGCAGACCTCATTACAGGTGGATAGACTCAATGGAGGAAGCCAGGGCCCTGAATTTGCAAGGCCTGAGTGGGCTGTTGATAACAGGCTTACCAGAAGTCAAAGTCAACTTGATGGCAATTAACAACCACCACTGGGAAAGCTTACATCCCTGTCCGCAGCCACTGTTCCCTTCTTCAGCATTCCTGGAGCTGCCAAGTAAAGTTAAACTATCTAGCAGTCCTACTAAATATGAAGTAGCCTCTCAATCCCCCTGGGCAGCTGTTAATACTTGCCCACCCCTGATGCTGGGAAGGATTCTCGAACCCATCCCCCTGGTGCCCCACTTCATATGGGCCTCAGATTGGGAAAACTTGACTGAGTTTGCCTGCCTGTTTCTCTTCACCACTTACCTCGGTCACTGCCTTGCTTTCATCATTGAGGTGGACCATCAAGGGCACCAGGCTTTGCAGGGCCCACTCTCTCATCTGCTCCTTGCCTCCCTTTCGGGTGAGTTCAAAGAGGCTGTTGAAGGTGGAGACAGCGGCTAGCCTCACTTTGTTAGATGCCTGTGCCGAGAAGTACAGAAAGTCAGACGGGAGTTTAGGGGCTCTGATCTCTGTATGGCAGGGGGATTCGCTCTGACTGTTACTCCAATATTTAAAGGAGCTATCCAAGGAGGGGGGAGGAACAGAGTACCTCATAGTAATGTCTTTTTGCATCAGCAAAATGTTTAAATATTTGAAGAGATGTCTTATTGAAGAATGAGCAAGCTTGTTTTCTGCGGCTCCATAGACTAGGACATGGAGCAATGGGTTCAAACTACAGGAAAACAGATTCCACCTAAACATTAGGAAGACCTTCCTGACAGTAAGAGCTGTTCAGCAGTGGAATATGAAGCTGCCTCTGAGTGTGGTGGAGTCTCCTCCTTTTGGGATCTTTAAACAGAGGCTAGATGGCCATCTGGCAGGAATGCTTTGGTTGTGTATTCCTACATGGCAGGGGGTTGGACTAGATGGCCCTTGGGGTCTTTTCCAACTCTATGATTCTATGATCCTATGGTTATGCAGCCTGCCAGATTTTGTTGATTGCAAAATGCTTTTAACTAAGAGTTAATCCACTAGGCTCTCAGCCTCAGCGACAACTTTATATCATATGCTTCCTGGATTTCTGGCAATAAAGTTTTCTGATGAATCCTGAAGCTGGTGCTCTATGAGTTTGGGAATGCTAGTACCTGACACCCATCCAACCTCTGTTTAAAGACTTCCAAAGAAGAAGAATGCCCCACTCTCCAAGGCAGTCCATTCCACTGTCAAACAGCTCTTATAGTAAAATAAAAATTAAATTAAAAAAAAATCCTAATATTTAAGTGGTATCTCTTGCCATTTGAATCTGTTGGTTCATATTCTAGACCAGTGGCTCTTAACCTTTTCTTTAAGAGGTACCGCCTCTTTCTTTAAGAGGGACTGCCTTTAAATATCTGTAGTTGCCACGAACCCCCCCAGACTTAACACAAGATTTAAAACAACAACAACAACACAATCACACCATCAGAGGCTCTGGAGGGAGGGAAGCTTTTTCTCCTGCTTCTTCCTCCAAGTTTGTAGCTGGAGCGGATAGAATGGCAATGTGCAGCCCAAGCCAGCCAGCCTTTGCCTTGGCTTCTGCTACATGGCCATTCCATGCAGGCAGAAGGTGGGCTGAGCAGACTTCAAGCCTTTGCAGACCTCCTGTGAGGACATAGCAGACCCCTGGGGGTCCCTGGACCACAGGTTAAGAACCCTTGTACTAGACTATGGAACATCAGGAGACATGACATCCCTTCAGATATTTAAAGGCAGCTATCTATTTTACAATGATAGTATTCAGCAGAAGGGCAGTGCAGCACAACTGTGTGAGTGTAGATTTACACCTAGCAGCACGAGAAAGGAACTTGGCCTACATCTTTCAGCTGCTCAGGTGGGATCAGGTTGCCTCGACTGTGGCTGACCAATACTCACATCATCAAAAAGGGGGATCACCTGGGCGGCTACCTCCACAATGAAGACGTTCAGTTCCTCGCTATCTAAGCTCCTCAAGATGTGTGGCAGTAGCTTGAGAGCCTTCACGTTGACTTCTCGATTTGCGTCCCTCAGCCGGGCGAGGAGACTGGGCAAGGCAGGCTTGAGTTGAGCCATCTGCGGGATCCAAACCAAAGGCTGAGTCAAAACATGTCCAGGAAAGCAGAACAGTCAGGTAAATAAAAGGTTGTCCTTCTTCCTGGCAGTCTTTAGCTATGAACAGAATATAGAAAAATATTCTCAGATGTTTGGGAGACAAGAACTTGGGATTTTCTTGGAATTCCCTCCGTGAACATCTGTGGACTGCTCCTGCTCTCAGTGTTTTTAAATCTCGATTGAAAATTGTTCTGTTTTCAAAACTTTTGGAAATTTAGTTTGATACTATTTGTATATATATGTGTGTGTGTGTGTGTGTTAAAACAAACTGACCAATACATATAATCAAAATATACAAATACACACACACTCACATATACTCTGTGTGTGTGTGTTTTATATTTTGTTACATGCATTGATCAGTTTGTTTTATTTTTAAATTTTCTTGCTGTTTCATACTATATTTTTTCCTTTTTTGGTAGTTATCTGGATAATTTCTTCTGCAATTATATTTTATAGTTTTATGTTTATTATTCCTTTCTTCTCTGTGTGTTTATGTATACACTTACTTTAGACTGTATGTCTTTGGCAGGACCCAACGTTGTTGTTGTTGCTTTGGCTGTTTTACTATGAAGTGCCATGTACATAGGTGGCACTATATAAACAAACAATGATGTTGATGCTGAAATAGTTGTAGAGAGGGAGGTCTCCGGAGTAGGGTGGATGGTGGCTTTCATGTCACAGGTGCAGTGAATCTTCCCCGGGGGTTTCATTTCAGACTTTAAAGGAAGTATCCAAGGTGCTGAACCTACATCTCCCATATTTTACACAGAAGATCCATTAAGGAGCGCCAAATGGAATAAACCAAACAGTGCTGGAAGCACTAAGGGTATGGCTGGGCATGGTTGATCATCATCATCACCCCAGAGCTTGGGGAAATTACATTTTTGGACTATAGCTGAGGGCCTACTTCATCTCAGCATAGAGTAAACTGTGTGGGTTTCCACTTATTCCCAACTCTGTCACCCAAGTGAGGACCTCTCCTGTCTCACCACTCTGGCATCAAATGCCCTCATGGTTCCTGTGTGAGACTTTATTCATCTTATACTAGGACCCCCATATCCACTGATTCATTATCCACTGATTCAGTTATCCGCAGGACACAAAATAGCACACCTACCATAGAGTCTTCCTAGAAAATGCGTAGAGAGGCATCCTCTCTAGATGTTTTCTAGGTCCTCCAGGGCAACTCTATGGTAATTTAAACTGGAAATCCCATTATGTTCCATGGCATTCGCTGTTAGCTGCAGTTTTCAGTATCTGCGGGGGGGGGGAACAAATCACCCACAGATATGGGGTTCCTACTGTACCCACTGTACGCCACCACCCTTGAATAACTGCTGCCACAACAGACAGTGTTTGAACTGAAGGTTTCAAATATCAGTTATGTAGCATTCTCTGAGGTAGAAGCAAATAACACACACACACACATACACAGAGAGAGATTTATTCAACTGAAATTGGATGACATCAAAGATTACTTATTTAATACACCTAAATCACATCTCTCAAGCTGTCACTCATCTCCTAGCTAACTCTGACCCTGATTCCAACTAATTTCTAACTAATTCTCCTAACGTCTCTAACTCCGTCCAACAGTCATACACATCAGCCTTTTTAAAATATCCCCTCAGACATCCAGCCAATCAGTATATCACTCCCAACATACCATTCTTTCAACCCCACCCAATCAATCCACACCCACACTACATCTGTCATTTGTTGTTGCTGTTGTGTGCCTTCAAGTTGTTTCTGACTAAGGCAAACCTGTCATGGGGTCTTCTTTGGCAAGATTTGTTCAGAGCAGGGTTTGCCTTTGCCTTCCTCTGAGGCTGAGAGAATGTGACTTCCCCAAGGTCACCCAGTGGATTTCCATGGCTAAGTGGGGATTCAAACCCTGGTCTCCAGAGTCATAGTCACACATGGTATACGTTGCCATATGAAGCTGAAGGCTTTCACGGCCGGCATCCATAGGTTTTCCTTGGTTTTTTTCTGGACTGTGAGACCAATTTCTGAAACTATTCCAGAACATGGTCTCACAGCCTGGAAAAAAACCCAAGGAAAATCTATACATTGCCATACTTTATCCTAATAAATGAAACAACGTTTTCTATGTAAGTCCAGAACATCACACAAGCATCCATCAGAGGAGTTATGCTATGCTAGCACTATACAACCCTCGTACTTAATACCACTGCAGTGCAATGTATATGTATATGATTCTTATTGGCAGTCCCTATAGAGTAAGGTTCATAGAATCAATAGGGCTTACTCACCATTCAGCAATCAGTCCCCTCGATCTACTCAAGCTGGAAGTAACCAATAGGATGGGGTGAGAATTGTGGAGTTCTGAAATTCCCAGCACCCTTCACCATTGGATCCATTGGCTTGGACTGCTGGGAATTGACGTTCAAATACATCTGGAGAGCAACACTATTCCCACTGCTGCAATAGGCTTTTGGGCTGTTTCTCCAACCAGGTACAGGTCGCCTCCCCCCTTTACCTGGGACCAGTACCCACAGTCGGGGAGGGGAGGTCTCTCTAGGCATCTGGAGGACCATAGAGGTGGTCTCTCTAGGCATTGGGAGGTCCTTCAGTACGACTCTATGGTCAGTTTCTAGTGGAAGTTGACCATAGAGTTGTGCCAGATGCATAGGGAGATGTCCTCTCTAGACGTTTTCTAGGTCCTCCAATGTGATTATATGGTATTCTATGGCAGTTCGCTATTACAGGACCCCGTATCCACTGATTCATTATCCACTGATTCAATTATCCACAGGATGCAAAACAACACACCTACCATAGAATCTTCCTAGAAAATGTGTTCTCTCTAGCCATTTTTTAGGTCCTCCGAGGCAACTCTGTAGTACAGTTGTCCCTCCACATTCGTGGGGGTTAGGTTCTTGAGACCCCCACGAATGTGGAAAAACCGCGAATAACAGATGCTGCTCCCGCGGGCCCCCCCAGAGGGAGGGAGGCAGCAGGAGGGTGTCTGGCCAGCCTGGCTGGCCTCTCTGCGGCCTTTCTGAGGGGACTCCAGGCCTTAGAAGCCCCGGAGCCTGCCAGGGAAGTCAGCGTGTGGGTGGGGAGGAGGCTTTGGAGCCCCAGACCCCACTGAGAAAGACCGGGGAAGGCAGCGTGTGGGTGGGGAGGAGGCTGCGCTGCCTCTCCCTGGCGTATCTCAACAGGGTCCGGGGCTCCAAAGCTCTAGACCCCGCTGAGAAAGGCTGGGGAAGGCAGCGTGTGGGCGGGGAGGGAAGGTGCCTTGCCTCTCCCCGGCCTTCCTGAGGGGACTCTGGGTCTTAGAAGCCTCGTAGTCCCCTCAGGAAGGCTGGGGAAGGCGGAGTGAGGGAGGGAGAGAGGCTACCCGCCCCACCCCCCCGCCTTCCTCAGCGGACTCCGGGACTTTGAAGCCCCGGAGCTGCCTGTGGAAGGCCGGAGAAGGCGCAGGCAGGAGGTTGCCCTGCCTCTCGACAGCCTTCCCTAAGTGGCTGGGGCTAAACCGCGAATAATCAAAACTGCGAGTGTGAAATCCGCGAATGTGAAGGGGCAACTGTATTTTAAACTGGAAGTCCCATTATTTTCAATGACATTCGCTATTATCTATAGTTTCTGGTATCCACGAGCCCCCCCCCCGAATCAATCCCCAGCAGATATGGGGGTCTACTGTATACATGTTTTTGCATATCTGCGGTATGTCTGGGAATGTATCCCTTGCAGATGGGGGCGGGAAGGCCCTTACTAAAAAGTAGCTTTTCCAAGATTTGCTTTATCAAAGCTGAGGCAGTACAGTGAGAGGGTGGGGGAACAGTTGGCCAGAAGGTAGACATGGTCAGTGGCAGAATGTGGCTCCCATGGTAGCGGGGTGGTTGATCTGCCCCAAGTTTTAGTATGAACTTTAATGACTCTAGCCAAAACATTGAGCATATTCTGAGGGAAGATAGCACCTTGGATAGCGCCTTTAAGTTTGGACTGAATCTCAGAATGGATTCAGTATCCCACAGGCATGGAGATACCAGCCACTGGCAGACTTGATCTGCTGCAATCTCTCCCTCAGTCTCTGTCACTCACCTTCTCAGGATAAGCGGTCAAGTGGAGCATGCCACTGAGCGCCAGGGATCTCAGCTCGACCCTGTGTGCCTTCAGCTGCTTGCACAGCTGGTGGATGACCTCTTCCATAGCCTCATCACTGAGGCTGCTCCTCTCGAGTATCTGTAAAACGAGAGCCAAAAAGCAGGATTGGCACTATCCTCCAGGCCTTTTTGCTTCCTCGGGCTGAAGGTACCTCTCATGTCTGCAGAATGAGATGTGCATTCCATTGTGCAACATTGGTGCTCAACAAAAGGGTTATGCAGAACAATCAGTGCGTGAGAATGTGTAGAGTTCACAGGTTAGAAGGATATGAAGGCCAGGATCCTGTTGGTGCTTTACACATATGTAAGTTCCCCTAAGGAAATAGTTGGACATTTTTGTCTGATGTGGAACATTTTATTTAGTTGAAGCTTGTGGAAGCAGAATTCCACATGTGGTGCCATGGTGCAGGTAGATGTGCATATGATGTGCTCACATAGGAAATATATATACAACTGTACATTACAAGGTACACCACCGAGCATGCAAATACACGAGATGCTTGTACCCATGAAATATGCATTTAGTTGCACATTCTTCTGTGCACCTTTGGGCATCCAGATGCACATGGGATGCATGTAGGATGTGCAGGCCCACGGAATGCACAGTTGATTACACACCTGATATGCACCATTATGCATGCAGACACACATGAGATGCATATGGGAGATCCATGCACATGAAATTTGCATTCATTTCAACATTCCAGCATGTCCATTGTGCATACAGATGCACATGAAATGCTCATACACATGACACACACATTTAATTGCATATTCTGGCATGCACTGTTGGGCATGCAGATGCACATGAGATATGCATTCAGTTGCACAAACTGGTGTGCACCCTTGTTCATGGAGAAGCACATGGGATGAACATGAGATATGCATGCACATACATGTTCACAGTCCCATCACCCCTGCAACTGATTTCTTCTCCCAAGAAGCTGACACTGTCATCACCACAGAGCAGAAGTGAGCAAGCCTTGTCCCTAGGGCCACATGTGTTCCCTGTGGCTGTTTTTGTAGTCTCCTCTCCCTGGAATTCCCTGGGGTGCTCTTTTTTGAACCAAAGAAAAGGAGTGAAATGACCACTCAACAATGTTACAAAACTCTGTCTCTTGATATCACTGACTGGCTTTTAAGGTGGGTCTGGTGGACATTTACTATTGTGGCAATTGTACCATGATCACAAATATAAATACGGAACAGTTACATGGTCATAAATCTAACTTACTACATAATAATTGACTAACAGTGTGGTGTAGGGTCATACCATATTATATCCTGGTTATTTCTGCAAATCCTTTCTATTCCATTCCAATCCATTCCAATCCAGCCCATCCTGGCCCCTTCAACTGGCTGCAGGAGGGTCCGCCAAATACAAATGTGTGGCATGTGTCTCCACAGGACCTTGTCTCTCTGGCAATGCTCTACTGGAACAGGAAGCCCTTTTGTGCTTTTTTCATGTCAAGCAAGATCGAATGGGCAGGTGCCAGTGATATGCACAGTCCCAGGCCAGAGGTCACATCACTGTGAAGCTGCTGCATGCAGTTCAATGTTACGCCACACGGGAGAGCTGTGCATAGATTCTGAGGACCTTCTGCTTGGTGACCGTTTATGCAAACAGTCCACCATGAATCCTGCTAGCAGTTTATGCATGTATAAGATTCCCTATGGAAGAGGTAGGACATTTTCATCTGATATTGAATGTCGGTATTCATTTCAAGGTTCTGGAAGCAGAGTACCGCACAGTGCATGATTGAGCATTATGCATAGATGTGCATTGCATGGATGCACTCTGCACATTGATGTGTGTTGCCCTGGCAGGTGGCACATGCACATTGGGTTGAACATTCCAATGCTCAACACCACAATTTGTTAACAAAGCCACTTTGTGCAAGTGCTGGATGGCTCTGTGAGCAGAAAGGTGTGTTCCCACTCCTTGATTTGGTTGGCTGGCCATGGATTCTTCCATCCACTGGTGGTCAATGACTTCAGTGTCCATGGGGAGAGCTGGTAAATCTACGCTGTGGTTGAGTCCAGACTTCAAAGGAGCTATCCAAAGTCTTGGACCCATTTTGACAGTAGTGAATGGTGTGATTTATCATCTTGGACTCACCTCCACCAAAAAAGTCATCACAGTAATGTGTATCATGTCTTCTTTGGTGTCCAAAATGGCCATCAGTTGAAGGAACATCTGGTCACTCCTCTGGTTTCTGAGTAGTGCTCTAGCATGAAAAACAGAAACATGTCTAGAAGGACCTGTAACAAAATGTTGCAGTATTGGGTGCTTTTGTTTAACATTTCAGCAACCAGCCAGCCAGTGAAGCCTGCTTTCAGACACACAAACATCCCAAGCTTGGAAGAGTTACTTTTCGGGGCGCTTTCAGAGACACCCCTTGCAATCCTGGAAAAGTTCCTGTTTTTGGATTTCAGTTAAATCCAATTGTTAGTCCCAAGGAAAGCAGATCCATGAAAACAATGGAATTTACATCAGTGTGGACTTGCCAAGTTCTCACTGAGTGAGTGGGTCTACTCTACTCTACTCTACTCTAGTTCAGACCAACACAGGGGTGGGAATTGTGTGGCTTTCCGGATGTTGTTTGAGTTCATTTCCAAGCATTTCTCATCATAGGCTATCCTGGCAATGGCTTGTGATGGGAGTTGCCATCCAACAACATCTGGAGGGCTGCATGATTCCCATTTTTGGACTAATAGGTTTAGGCAATGGACTACAACTCCCAAAATTCCTTGGCAAGTGGCAATGTGGCCACACTGGCTGGAGGATACTGGGAATGGTGGTCCATGGCTTAAAGTACCTTTTGTAAGCTTCACATCCTCCTGTACTCCATCCTGACTCCTCCTGCAAGAAGCACTAGGCATTCTGTAGCTATGAAGTATTAATTGGTCTTTGCAAACAAGAAACAGGCAGGCGTTATGTACAAAAAATATTTTTTTTCAAAGCAGGTCTGTTTCAAATTTCTCACTCTCTGGTAGAAATTGGAAACAATTGCAGGTTGGGTCTTCCTTATCTAGGGAAGGACTGAGGGAGTTACCAGGAAATTACTCAATAAAACAGAACAGAGAAAGAACAAGCACATAGATAGCAGAGCTTTGATTTATTTATTTTTTTAAATAATTCATTGACATCCATTATTGGAAACGGAAAAATTAGTTTATTGCTGTTCATGCTGCAGAGGCAGAAATTCATTTTATTGCACTCATGGTTAATTAACTCATTAATTAAATTGCTATATTTTAAAGGAATATGCAGGATTTACAGGCAGTGGCATGTGGGGCTTCCACCATTGCTCCCTGGTGGCACCTTTTGTTATTAGCTTCTTCATATGTGCTCTTTTTCTAGCTTTTAAGTTAGTCTGGTGCTGCCCAAGGACACTGGACTACAAATCCCATAGTTGGATGGGTGGCTGGGAATGGTGGTATTTTGTAGTGTAATATAGAGTAATATGGAGAAGGATCTCCTACAGTGCTTCGGCAACATATCAAAAACAGTATCCTCCAGTCTGCAGAAGAATCCCTCGGGTTCTCCCACAAGAAAAATCAAGACTGGTTTGATGAAAACAACCAAGAGATCCAGGAGCTGTTGGCAAGGAAGAGAGCTGCTCACCAGGCATACCTCGCCCAGCCAACCTGTCATGTAAGAAAAGCAGCTTTCCGCCTCACATGTAGCAAACTACAACAAAAACTCCGAGACATGCAGAACAAGTGGTGGATCAATTTAGCAGAAAAGACACAACGCTGTGCAGATCTGGGTGATCATAGAGGATTTTATGAAGCTCTTAAAGCAGTGTTTGGACCTACTTATCAGGTCCAAAGCTCCTTATACAGTACAGATGGTCAAACATTAATTACTGATAAAGCCTCCATCTTGAATCGTTGGGCTGAACATTTTCAAAGTCTCTTTAGCACCAACCGAGTAGTCCAAGGCTCAGCTATCCAACATATGATACAAAAACCAATGAGAAATGAATTGGACATAGCTCCCACTTTGGAAGAGACCCTTATGGCCATACAGCAGATGAAAAACGGCAAGGCAGCTGGGATTGATGGAATCCCACCTGAAGTTTGGAAACACGGAGGTCATGCACTCCACGAAAAATTCCACGAATTCCTTGTGAATTGCTGGGAAAAAGGGGAACTGCCATCAGACCTCCGAGATGCAGTCGTCATCACCCTGTACAAGAAAAAAGGAGCAAAATCCGACTGCTCAAACTATCGAGGCATAACACTGCTCTCTATTGCTGGAAAAATCCTTGCAAGGATACTCCTGAACAGATTAGTTCCTGCTATTGCAGAAGAACTTCTCCCTGAAAGCCAATGTGGCTTCAGAGCCAATAGGAGTACTACAGACATGGTATTTGCCCTTAGGCAACTGCAAGAAAAATGTAGGGAGCAGAACAAGGGTCTCTATGTAACATTTGTCGACCTCACCAAAGCCTTTGACACTGTAAGTAGAAAAGGTCTGTGGCAGATCCTGGAAAAACTAGGATGTCCCCCCAAATTCCTTAAAATGATTATCTTGCTACACGAGGGCCAGCGTGGTCAAGTCAGATATGGCGATGCTCTTTCAGAGCCCTTTCTAATAACTAATGGAGTGAAGCAAGGTTGTGTTCTTGCACCAACTTTATTTACAATCTTCTTTAGCACGATGCTCCAAAGGGCTATGGCAGAGCTTGAAGAAGACGACGGCATCTATATACGCTACCGTACTGATGGTAGCTTGTTTAACTTAAGCCGTCTGAGGGCTCACACTAAGACTCTAAACTATCTAGTCCGTGAGCTGCTCTTCGCCGATGATGCTGCCCTTGTTGCCCACACAGAAGCAGCTCTGCAGCGCCTAACGTCCTGCTTTGCAACAGCTGCAGAGCTGTTTGGGCTAGAAGTCAACCTGAAGAAAACAGAAGTTCTTTACCAGCCTGCACCACAGGACGAACACCACCATCCCCACATTGCCGTCGGCAAATCAGTGCTCAAGTCCGTTCAGCAGTTCACCTACCTGGGAAGCATCATCTCCTCAGATGCCAAGATTGACAAAGAGATCGATCACAGATTAGCAAAGGCATATAGTGCATTTGGAAGACTTCACAAAAGAGTCTGGAGCAATAAACACCTGAGGCAAAGCACAAAAATCAGTGTGTATAGAGCCATCGTACTGTCTATCCTCCTTTATGGATCTGAAACATGGGTTACCTATCGCCACCACCTACGACTCCTCGAGCGCTTTCATCAGCGCTGTCTACGCACAATCCTAAATATACACTGGACTGACTATGTGACGAATGTTGCTGTCCTTGAACAAGCAGGGATCACCAGCATTGAGGCCATGATATTGAGAACACAGCTGCGCTGGGCAGGGCACGTTTCTAGGATGGAGGACCATCGCCTCCCAAAAATACTACTCTACGGTGAACTCGCCACGGGTCAGCGTGGGAGGGGCGCTCCAAAAAAGCGATACAAGGACTCCCTGAAACAACATCTCAGGCTTGGCCAGATTGATCACCAACGGTGGTCTCCCTGGCCTCACATCGGGAGGCATGGAGACGCACTATCCACAATGCTGCAGCCTTATTTGAGAACTCACGACGAACAAGTCTTGAAGAGAAACGACAACGCAGAAAGAATCACAACCCAAAAACATCACCCAAGGAGACCTTCTGCTGCACTTTTTGCAACCGGACTTGTTTATCTCGGATTGGCCTTTTTAGTCATCAGCGCGCTTGCAGAAGGCACGGGATGAGTCCTTCCTGAATCTTCGTTTGCGAAGAAAAGCCAGAGAGAGATAGAGTAATATAGAGAGCCAGTGTGGTGTAGTGGCTTGAATGTTGGACTACGACTTTAGGGATGGGGGTTTGATTCCCTACTCAGACATGGAGAACCCCACAGGATGAGCTTGGGCAAGTCACACACTCTAAGCTCTAGAAACCGCTGTGAAAATGCCTTAGAGTTGCCATAAGTCAGAAATGAGTTGAAGGCACACAACACGCAACTTCTCTGTTTTCCACCATCCGTCACCTTCTGTCACTGCCTGCAACACTATGTGGTATTCACTCATTCTTCAAAAACCATGGAATGTTTGGACTATATCACATTACACTGTTATAGCGCTATTATTCCACTTTAACTGCTCTGCTGCCTCCTGTGGAATCCTGGGATTTGCAGTTTAGGGAGGATCATTTTAGTACTCTCAGCCAGAGAGCTCTTAGGCTTCTCTAAATTACAAACCCCAGAATTCCACAGGAGGCAGCCAGAGTAGTTAACAGTGGAATTCTAAAATCTGAAATACTCCAATATCCAAAATTGTCCATATGGGTTGCTGAGATAGTGACACCTTTGTTTTCTGATGGTTCAATGTACACAAACTTTGTTTCATGCACAACATTATTAAAAGTATTGTGTATAAAATTCTCTACAGGCTATGTTTATAAGGTGTGTAAACATGAATTTCATGTTTAGACTTGGGTCCCAACTCCAAATATCTCAGTATGTATATACGTGTATTCCAAAATCCAAAAAAATAAAATAAAAATAAAATTCCAAAACACAGGTCAGAGACTTCGACACGGAGCAATGGGTTCAAACTACAGGAGAAGAAATTCCACCTAAACATTAGGAAGAACTTCCTGACAGTAAGAGCTGTTTGGTGGAGGTTTTTAAACAGAGTCTGGATGGCCATCTGTCAGGAGTGCTTTGATTGTGTATTCCTGCAAGGCAGGGGTTGGACTAGATGGCCCTTGTAGTTTCTTCCAACTCCATGATTCTATGATTATATGAACACTTGTGGCCTCAAGCATTTTGGATAAGGGATATTCAACCTATAGTTCAATTTCCTCAGTAAGGTTCGGTCAATTCATTTGTTGGTTAAGAGCAGAGAATTACAGCTAGTTAAAATAAAATAATTAAAACCAACTAGTTAAACCCAACAAGTTGTGTGCTAATTCATTTCCTCATCCCTTTCCTCCCATGAGGCTTGCTCACCTCCTCTTCCCCATTTCCCCCCTTTCCTTAGCTCATTTCAATTGCTGCAAACTGAGTTCAAAGTGCAAAAGTAGTTTGTAAAGGGGGGGGGTAAGAACATCTAAAACTTGGGAGATATAAAGGATGGGTTGTGAATATGGATCCACGGGACAGTACTATTGGAAATAATAATTGATTGTAACATACAAGTACATAAAGGTCCGTACAATTTATTGTGAATCTTTTTATATATATATATTTTATATTGTGAACTTGCCATGGGTCAGCGTAAGAGAGGTGCTCCAAAAAAGCGACACAAGGACCCCCTGAAACAACATCTCAGGCTCAGCCAAATTGATCACCAACAGGATTGGCCCTTTTAGTCATCAGCATGCTTGCAGAAAGCACGGGATGAGTCCTTCCTGAATCTTTGTTTGCGAAGAAAAGCCAGAGAGAGAGATTCTTATATGGTTGTTGTTCTCTTTTACAAAGTCAGTTTAATAAGTGTAAAATATGCTAAAGATCTGGCTGTACAATAGGAAATCAATTAGAAGTGCAGATTCAGGAAAACTCTGTGGAACAAAACAAGATATCGATTGTAAATGTAAAATGCTTGAATTGTCTATATAATATTTCAAGAATAAAAAACTATACCGGTAATTAAAAACAAAATGCAAAAGTAGTTTGCTATCAGTTAACTCAGTGGGGCCGGGGAGAGGAGAGACCCCAGCCAAAGCAAACTGCTGTAGCCTCTCCTAAATTGCCTGTTCTTCATCATTAATAAGTTTTGCCTTCCTGACCACATTCTAATGTCACTTGGCCACACATCCTGGTTTTCATCTGTGAAATATTGGAGGTTATGCATCAAGGAAGTAGTAGAACAAATATCTTGGTTCAGTCATTAACCAGAATGGAGACTGCAGAAGAAGACAAGCACTTGGAAGGACAACTAAGAAGCAACTGGACAAGATCCTGAAGTGTAAAGATATATCATTGAATACTAAAGTTAGGGTAGTCCATATCATCATACATATTTTCAATTTCTATGTATGGTTGTGAAAACTGGACAGTGCAGAAAGCTGAAATCAACTTCTTTGAAAAGTGGTGCTGGTGAAGAGTTCTACAGATACAGCTAAAAAGCCAAATACATTTGCCCCTCCACATTCGCTGGGGTCAGGGGCAGACAACCCCTGCAAATGTGAAAAAACTGCAAATACGATATGAGCCTGCAGGCGAGTGGCTTTCCACCCCAGTCCCTTCCCAAGGCAGCGAGGGGCTTCGTGAGAGCAAATCAAGCCTGAATTCTCCCTAGAAGCCAAGATGACTAAACTGAGACTGTTGTACTTTGGCCACATCATGAGAAGACAGGACTCACTAGAAAAGACAATAATGCTTGGGAAGGTAGAAGGCAGGGGGGAAAGAGGAATACCCCATTCCACGTGGATAGAGTCAATAAAAGAAGCCGCGGGTGCCCTGGGTTTGTGAGACCTGAGCAGGTCTGTTGATGACAGAGGTCTCTCATCCCTATTCATTCATAAGTCAAAGTTGATTTGAGGGCAGTTAGCAACAATGCATGGAGGAAGTTTTAGTCTTAAGATATTTGAGATTGGGAAAGACTCATTGCTAGGCTGAAAGAAATACCTTCTCCAACAAACTGATAAATCTCTACCTTCCTTTTCTACTGTTCTCCCCTGGAGTGACTGTAAAATCCTTCACATTAGAGAGAGGAAGATAACCCTCTATTCCTTGCAGAAAAGGAAAATTATCACAGGAGGTCCTGGTTAGCGTTCTCCATTTTGGCAACACAGGGTGTGTGTGCTCCTGGCCTGAGGTCGTGGACAGCTTCAGTGCTTACCTAGCAAAGAGGGCGATTCCTTTCTGGTGAGTCGAGCGATGCAACAGAAGCTCGGAGCCTCTCCTCTTGTTCATGATGAGGAACTCATCCCCGCTGCTCACACACCTGACGAGAGCTTTGAAGGTCCTCAAGGCAGACCTGGGTGGGCAGAGCCAGACCCTTATTAGAAAGAGGCCCAAATTCACAGCTTCTGGATGGTACCAGGTTTACCTTGGCTTTACAACCCAGCCAGGGATGAAGCTTGGGAAATGAATTTAAGTGCAGTGACTGATGGTTGCAGTGACTGATGACAGTGGGCTGGTGAATAGAGCTGCCGGTTATGTTAAATGGCTGGACGGCCATCTGTGATTGGGTCTTCCTGCATGGCAGGGGGCTGGACTGGATGGCCCTTGTGGTCCTTTCCAACTCTATGATTCTAGGATCATTCTAGGCCCCGAGGTTTCAAGGGCAAAACCTGAGACCTAAGGACAACCTGGGTGATGTCATTAAGCATTATGCATTAAGTACCAACCACAGTAGCTCACCTGTATGGGGAGATGAGATAAGGAAACTTTCATAGAATCATAGAATCATAGAGTTGGAAGAGACCACAAGAGCCATCTAGTCCAACCCCCGCTACACAATCAAAGCATTCCCGACAGATGGCTATCCAGAGTTTGAAAACCTCCAAAGGGGAGACCCCACACTCCCAGACAGCAGCAGATTCCACTGCCAAATAGCTCTTACCATCAGGAATTTCTTCCTAATGTTTAGGTGGAATCTCTTTTCCTGTAGTTTGAACCCATTGCTCCGTGTCCTAGGCTCTGGAGCAGCAGAAAAGAAGCTTGCTCCATCCTCAGTAGGACATCCCTTCAAATATTTAAACATAGCTCTCATGTCCCCTCTTAACCTTCCCTTCTCCAGGCTAAACATACCCAGCTCCCTAAGTTGATCCTCATAGGGCATGGCTTCTAGACCTCACACCATTTTGGTCACCCTACTCTGGACACATTCCAGCTTGTCCATATTCTTCTGGAATTGTGGTGCCCAGAAATGGACATAGTATTCTAGGTAAGGTCTGACCAAAGCAGAATAGAGTGGCACTATTATGACTCCTCGAGCGCTTTCATCAGCGCTGTCTACGCACAATCCTAAATATACACTGGACTGACTATGTGACGAATGTTGCTGTCCTTGAGCAAGCAGGGATCACCAGCATTGAGGCCATGATATTGAGAACACAGCTGCGCTGGGCAGGGCACGTTTCTAGGATGGAGGACCATCGCCTCCCAAAAATACTACTCTACGGTGAACTCGCCACGGGTCAGCGTAAGAGGGGCGCTCCAAAAAAGCGATACAAGGACTCCCTGAAACAACATCTCAGGCTTGGCCAAATTGATCACCAACAGTGGTCCGCCCTGGCCTCACATCGGGAGGCATGGAGACACACTATCCACAATGCTGCGGCCTTATTTGAGAACTCACGACGAACAAGTCTTGAAGAGAAACGACAACGCAGAAAGAATCACAACCCAAAAACATCACCCAAGGAGACCTTCTGCTGTGCTTTTTGCAACCGGACTTGTTTATCTCGCATTGGCCTTTTCAGTCATCAGCACGCTTGCAGAAAGCGCGGGATGAGTCCTTCCTGAATCTTCGTTTGCGAAGAAAAGCCAGAGAGAGAGACACTGTTTAGTGTCTATTAAGGCAGCCTAGAATCACATTGGCTTTTTTGGTTGCTGCATCACACTGCTGACTCATGTTCACATTCATCTAGCCTAGCCAGCATGGTGTTGTGGTTTGAGTGTTGGACTATGACTTTTGAGACCAGGGTTTGGATGCTCCCTTGGCCATGGAAACCCACTGGGTGGCCTTGGGCAAGTCATACTCTCTCAGCCTCAGAGGAAGAGAAAGGCAAACATCCTATGAATAAATCTAGCCAAGAAGGACCTGTGATAGGTTCGCCTTAGGAAATGACCTGAAGGCACACACCAGCAACTGCTTGCTTCTAGCCAGAAGATGGATGCAGTGTAGAGTGGAGGGTGAGCACTGGCACTATAACAACTAGGAAGGAAGGAGGAAGGTACCGTAACTTAAGTAAATGTGTAGATGCCCCTACAGAGTCTTTGCAAATTGCAGCAAAAAAGTAGTTAAATCTCACAAATTATAGCACGTTGCTACTGTGCTAATGGAGTTGGAGATTTGTACACAGCCCTTCCCTCTTTCCTTGACCTGAGTCCACCAAAACCGGAGAATCTGCACCCTTGTTTCCCATGTGGAGATGACCCATGAAAACTGACCAAGCCCTGAGATTTGGCAACCCTAGACTGGTGAATCCCTCCAGACTTTAGTCCAAATTTTAAAGGGGCTATTCCAGGTACTGAAAATATTTGGAGAAGAATAGGGTTGGGCATTGGGGTGTGTGTGGCTTCTTTAAAGTTTGGACTAAAACCCCAAAGGAGACTCACTGCCCTCAGCATCATGAAATCCACCAGCCATCACTGTGTTGAAGGAACCCTACAGTTCCCAGAGATTCCCAGGAAATTTACAACAACAACAGTAATAATAGTTTAAGGCCATGGAGTAACTTTGTTCTGAGTGTGATCAGACACTACTTCGGCAGGAGATAGGCAGCTATGAAGCAAAGGATGAGCACCTGAACGGAACTGGAGGGGTGGGGATTTTTTGTTGGATGCAGGTCCTCCAATATGTATCGATCTCCTGTGGTGTGAAGTAGATGGTGTAAGAGATATGGCAGAGCAGGGAGATGGAGAGGCTGGGATACATGGCCTTCAGGATCTCTTTGCAGGCTGGGGTGGGATGTTTCAAGATCTCATAAAGGGCTGCGGTTGCCTGCAAGGAAAGGTAACACAGCTCAACTTGCAGGAATAGGAAGACCAAGGCTAGGCATGGGCTGAGGCCATGCGTCAGGTCTTACTCATTTCTTTTTCTGTTGCAGGGGTAGGCTAGGGGGCTGCATTAGTTTCCCCACTCCCCCAAGACCTTAGAAGACTGCATCCCTCCATCACACACCGCAATTTTTAATTTTATTTTTATTTTTGCTCAAAACACCCTTTCACTTCCTGTTTCTATTTTAGGGGCGAAAGGCCTTAAAATGGCCGATGTGTGTGTAGTGTGTCAAAATATGGCAAAAATGAGGGCATTTGGGTACATTACAGAGCAATAAACAAATAAATAAATAAATAAATTTAGTTTATTCGTTTTTTAAAACCTGTGGTGGCGCAAAGATGATTCTGGAGCTACATGTGGCCCCAGGGCCATTTTTGGAATTCTCACAGGTTAAAAAACCCATCGAAGCCTATATAAGAAGGTCTTAACTGGCTGGGGAAAAGAGACCAGGGGGGAGGCTAGCTGGGCCTACTGTGGGAGGGAGTTCCACAGTCTAGGAGCAGCCACTGAGAAAGCTCTCTCCCGAGTCCTCACCACCTGTGCCTGTAAAGGCGGTGGGACGAAGAAGAAACCCTTCACCAAAGATCTCAGAATTTGGGCCGGCTCATAGGGGAGAAACGGTCTTTTAGATAGTCTCACTGGTAGCTCACTCTCTTGTAAGTTTTTCACAGAGCAGATCTTGATGAAGTGGCTTTGGAAGTGGCTCCAGATTCTGCCTGCATCTCACCCCACCCTTCAAATGAGTCAAGGAATAAGATTTAGGACTTTATCAGATGGGGCTTTAATTGCAGAATTACAGCACGAAAGTGTCGCAAATGGGTTCCCATTATCGCACAATGTCATTGTCCTCTCATGGTCAATGTGCGCTCTACCCATTAATGGCTTGTCACTTAAAAAAAAAATATTATTACACAATATTCGCACACACACACACACACACACACACAGTAGTCCTTCTGTATCCACGGATTTGGTATCCACGGATTTAAGTATTCACGGCTGAAAATATTCTTTAAAAAATAATAATCCAAAAAGCAAAGCTTGATTTTGCCATCTTATGTAAGGAACACCATTTTGCTATGTATGCCATTGCATACAATGGGACTTGAGTATTCACGGATTTTGGTGTCCACAGGGGGTCCTGGAACCTTACCCCAGTGAATATGAAGGGACAACTGTATATATATTGACAATGGAGAAATACACAAGTCCTATATAAAAACATATAATGGCAAAAATAAATTAGATCCCAGTACTGCAAGTCACCACATTGCAAGTTCGATCCCAAGGGCTCCAAGGTTCACTCAGCCTTCCATCCTTTCGTAGGTCGGTAAAATGAGGACCCGGCCTGTGGGGGCAATTAGCTAACACACATTGGAAACTGCTTAATTCAGTGTAGATGTGTAAATTGCTATTGCTTAACAATTTGTAAGCCGCTCTGATAGCCTTTGTGGCTGAAGAGTGGGGTATAAATACCTAATTTTTTAAAAAAGATGTATAGTATTTATAGTATAGTATAGTATAGTATAGTATAGTATAGTATCGCTTGTCACTTTTTATTGGTGACAAAATCCATTAATAGCCCTCAATATCACTCTTTTCACAGTATTAACGAATGTGCGAAATCACGTCCTCTGTAATTGTGCAAATACAGTATGAATAGGCTGTCCTTTCCCCCCATTCCACTTTCCCAGTGAGAACACAGGATGTACAGGACGCTGTTTTATTGAACTGTCATCTTTTTCTTGGTACATTTTTATCTATGTTTAAGTGTTTATTTGTTAATTTGTTTCATTAGTTATGTGTTTCTGGTGTGTTTAAAGAAAGCCGCGTCTTCTCATGAGACCAGCCATGGAAGTAAAATCCCATTTTTAAACTGCTAGTTGTGGTCATGTGATGATTTGGTGGCGGTAGTATTGTGCAATTACAGCATAGTATCATGCAATTAAAGTAATGTGTAATAATTACTGTAATTACGCCACTATGTTTCCCCTTTCCTCAATAGTGGAATTACAGTGTTTTTAGACGCTAGTCTGATAAAATCCTTAGAAACTCCATAGGTCTGCTTTGCTGTTTATGCATTCTTTGTGGCTCAGATCCACAAGAGTGTGTGTATGTGTGCGTCTGCACCTTCAAGTTGCTTGTTGACTTCTGGTGACCCCATGAATTCTGTAGGGTTTTCTTGGTACTTACAGCCAAAGAACCAAGGGAAGGTCTCATCCCGGGACTGGCGACATGGAGGGGCTGCTCCAGCAGAGTCGACTGCAACACATTCAGGATCTTAGAGGAAGGCTCAGCAAAGGCGGTCAGGGCATGCCACATGGTCGTGGCGAAGCTACAAGGGGGACAAGCAGCAATTTGGGTTGGACACAAGAGAGGGCCTTTTCGGTGGCAGCCCCTAGACTCTGGGACTCCCCCCCCCACCCGGGAGGCCAGATTGGCTCCCTCCCTGTTGTCCTTCTGGCGGCAGGCCAAAACTTTTCTATTTTTTTGTATCATTTCTTTTTATTTGCTTATAATAATAAAATACATAACAATTCCATTTTGTGGTTGACAGTCTCCACAAAATGACAAGTAACAATAATATTTTCAACATATATGGTGATAAAAAATTAAATAACTACAACAACACAAACAAACAAGGATAAATATTAAAAGGAAAAATTGTGCTGTTATATATGTCTGGTATGCAGTTTCTTAATATTCTTAAACAGGAGAAGTCCCAGCAGACTGGAGGAGGGCAAACGTTGTCCCCATCTTCAAAAAGGGGAAAAAAGAGGATCCCAACAACTATCGTCCAGTTAGTCTGACATCAATACCAGGGAAGATTCTAGAGCAGATCATTAAACAGAGAGTCTGTGAACATTTAGAAGGCAATGCCATAATCACAAAAAGTCAGCATGGGTTTCAGAGAAACAAGTCATGCCAGACTAATCTGGTCTCTTTTTTTGATAAAGTTACCAGCTTGGTAGATGAAGGGAATGCTGTGGACATTGCATACCTTGATTTCAGTAAGGCCTTTGACAAGGTTCCCCATGACATTCTTGCAAACAAGCTTGTAGAATGTGGGCTAGACAAGTTAACTGTTCAATGGATTTGTAATTGGTTGACCGGCCGAACCCAAAGGGTGCTCAGCAGTGGCTCCTCTTCGTCTTGGAAAGATGTGACCAGTGGGGTGCCACAGGGTTCTGTCCTGGGCCCAGTGCTATTCAACATCTTTATCAATGACTTAGATGAGGGAATTAGGGGCATACTTATCAAATTTGCAGATGACACCAAATTGGGAGGAGTAGCTAATACCCTAGAGGACAGGATCAAAATTCAGAATGACCTGGATAGACTGGAGAGCTGGGCCAAAGCTAACAAAATGAAATTCAATACGGAGAAATGTAGAGTACTGCATTTAGGGCGGAAAAATGAAATGCATAAATATAGGATGGGAGAGACCTGGCTGAATGAGACTACGTGCGAAAGGGATCTAGGAGTCCTAGTAGACCACAAGTTGAACATGAGCCAACAGTGTGATGCGGCAGCTAAAAAGGCCAATGCAATTTTGGGCTGCATCAATAGAAGTATAGTGTCTAGATCAAGGGAATAGTGCCACTCTATTCTGCCTTGGTCAGACCTCACTTAGAATACTGTGTCCAGTTCTGGGCACCACAATTCAGAAAGGATATTGACAAATTGGAGCGTGTCCAGAGAAGGGCAACTAAAATGGTGAAAGGTCTGGAAACGATGCCTTATGAGGAGAGACTTAGGGAGCTGGGTATGTTTAGCCTGGAAAAAAGACGGTATAGAGGTGATATGATAGCCCTGTTTAAGTATTTGAAGGGATGTCACGTTGAGGATGGAGCAGGCTTGTTTTCTGCTGCTCCAGAGACTGGAACACGGAGCAATGGGTGCAAGCTCCAGGAACAGAGATTCCACCTCAACATGAGGAGGAACTTTTTGACAGTAAGAGCTGTTCGGCAGTGGAACACACTCCCTCGGAGCGTGGTGGGGTCTCCTTCCTTGGAGGTCTTTAAACAGAGGCTGGATGGCCATCTGTCGGGGATGCTTTGATTGTGATTTCCTGCGTGGCAGGGGGGTTGGACTGGATGGCCCTCGTGGTCTCTTCCAACTCTGCAATTCTATGATTCTATGATTCTATGAATATATGATTCAATTTGGTTGTGCTGAACTTTGTACAGTGCGTTTATATGATACAGTACAGGAGTTAACATCTTACTTCTCCAGAATATCATTCCACAGTTTTGCATTGGTGGCGGGTGGGGTTTGATGAACCAGGTTGTGATTTATATATTCAGTCATTAGAACCAAGTTAGCAAAACTTTTCTATTTAGCAGGCTTTTTAAAGAACAGGCTAAGGGGTGCTCTGTGGTTTTATTAGACTGTTTTTTTAAAAGTTTTTAAATCATTTTTTAAAAAAAGTTTTTAATTCTTTTAAATATATTTTATTCTTTTAGAGATTTTGATGTGGTTTTAATGATGTGATTGGTTTAATTCTGTTTTAATGTGCATTTATTAGTGTTTTAACTGTGTGTTTTTTAAAACTGTGAACTGGTATGGGTCCCAGCCTTGGGGGAAAAGTGGGCTATAAATAAATACAATAATATTAATAATAAGAAGAAGGTGGAGAAGAAGAAGAGGAGGAGGAGGAGGAGGAGATGCTGCCCAGTCATCTGCACAGATTGAGGGGTACAGTGTGGACTGTGGGCTGTATGTGGCCCCAGGAGCTCACTTTTGCGACCACTAAAGGACAAGGGAGTTGTGAGAATTGGTTGGATGAGGAGGTTGTGAGCAGAATGGCCCTATCTCCATCCTAATTTCCATTGCTCTGGCCAAGGAGGGAGAGAAGAGGATGCTAGACTTAATCCCTTCCCCTCCTGCCATCCCCTTTCCTTTTGTATCATGTCTTCATTAGATTGTAAGGCAGTGAACTGTTTTGTTGTTCTTTTTCTTGTAAAGATTGGGATTGCAAACACAATCCTAAATCCCAATATATTTTTAGCAACCACAACACAGAGAAGGAGCAGTGAATGCACTTAAGATTTTAGCCCAGATTTTTAAAAACTGTCCAAGGTGCTGAAATTTGGGAAATCTTTAAAGTCCTCTCTGTAAAACCTGGAGCAAATTCTTCCCCCCTGACATGGGAGCCAAGAGCCATTGTTGCAAACAAGTCTGTCCAATGCAAAGAATAACATCTCTTGCCTCACCCTATTCTGGTAAGAAGGATATTCCCCCTTTAGTCTGAAGAAAGAAAAAAAGAGAAATGCTGAATCTCCCAATCTAACGGCCTGTCTAAACGGTGAAAATAATCATCATAGAAATCATATGGAAGGTGATCTGTCTAAACAGACATTCGCATTGGCATGTCTTATTCAGAAGTAGGGGAGCCAAACCACCGTAAACTCCATCAGAGAAGCCTTCTGAGCTTTTCCTGGAGTTTTAAAAAAGCTCTGCAGGGGACGCAAATGTCCATCAATAAGACAGTCACATTTGCACTGCTGCGCAGAGGCAGCACAAGCTGATTGGCCAGATGAGCATGGAGGTGGGGCTGGCAAACGGGGCAAGCCCCCGCTGCTGCCATGTTGGATTTTCAACTAAGTGAGAGATCGGTACGGTGATAAAATAGCAATCTTTTCCTCTTTTTTATTCTTTTGTAAATATGAAGTTTCATTTCTGTGCACCATGGTGAACATTTTTTAAAAAAATTAGTAGCAGCAGATTTAAAAGTGCAAGTAATTCACGCATGGCCGCCATCTTGGCTAGGGTGCATGCTAAGTTTATGGGGGCTCCATTAACCATTAAGAGAGGTCACAGCACTGTGAATTGCTATTTCTTTGGAGTAGATCACACACACACCCTATATAGATGGGGCCTTAGATCCAGGATCCATTGGAGACTGGCAATTCCCTTGCAAGTGGGGCTCTGGGTCTTAGCCTGAGTGTGCTGTCCACCCTGCTGAACCTGCTTTGGATGTAAGATCTGACACCTTGGATAGAGCCTTTAAAGTTCAGGCTAAAACCCAGATTAGATTCCCTTCCCCTAGGATAGTCATGCTGCCAGGAACCTCTGTGCTTCCAGGAGCAGCTCTGAAGGGGGACCTGCTACTGCCTTCTCCCCACCATAGACCACCCCAGGGGGCTTCTTCTTACCAATCACACTGAAGGGAGCAGCCAAGAAGGGTCTTCACCACCTCCTGAGGGTGGCTGTTCCCCATCAGGCAGAGAAACCGGAGGACTTCATGCCGGGCCTGAGTATGGCTGATGTGCTCCAAGTTGTCATACAAGAACTTGATGGCTTTGGACACCTGGAAAAGAAGGAGGAGATGCTGGCTACATGCTTCTCCATGGCTAGGGTTGCCAGGTCTCAGGGTCTGGCCCCTCTTCTCCTGTCCTCAGGGAAAAATCTCAGGGTGAGAGCATTGCCTTGAAAAGTTTGTTTATATGTATTTGGTGTCTATATATACAAAACTCTTGGGTGTGTTTCCTTTCCTGGTGTGCTGATGGGCCACTTGGGAAACACACCCAACCAATCCCCTCCCTCCTCTCACTCCCTCAGCCAATCACCACCCACATGCAAATTCCCTCTCCACCTCACAATCCACTCCTTCCACTCAATCTGCATCTACACCCCCAGCCTCACAAGGACCCCTCCCTCCTCACACTCCCTCAGCCAATCACCACCCACATGTAAAACAATGCAATATTTTAGAAATTTAGGAAGATGATAAAGCATAAAAGTAGTCCCCAGTGGGAAATACAGTCAAATATAGGTGGTATACTACTGCAAACTGTGTTTTTTTGGGCTAAAATAATAGTGTGTAGCTGAACTGTGTGAACCTTTCAAATCTACTATAACAGTTTATGTTACGCTAGGTCAGCTAGTTTTATTTGAATGACGTACTTTGTGAAACTGTGGTTGGTACTTAGTGTATCATGCAGAATGAGTTCCTCAGCAGCTGTCCCTTGTGACTTCACCCTTGTAATGTCACAAGGCCCCACATCCTGTGATGTCATGGGGTGGGGGTTCAGCCCTAGATCTCAGGTTTTGGGCCCTGAAATTTCAGGGCCTGGGATAGTCCTGACTTGGCAACCTTAGACTATACTACAGATGTTTACTAGTTTGGTCATAATGCCAAGTGTCACAGCTTAGGTTTTTTGTGGTTTCCCCCCCGGCTGGGAGGCCGTGTTCTGGAGTTTATTCCTGATGTTTCGCCTGCATCTGTGAATAAACTCACAACTCCCTCATCCAACCAATACCAGGAATAAACTCTTCCAGAACACGGCCTCACAGCCCGGAAAAAATACTCTATGGATGCCGGCCATGAAAGCCTTCAATTTCACATTGTCACAGCCTTGTAGTATGGTGGAGTCTCCTTCTTTGGAGGTTTCTAAACAGAGGCTGGATGGCCATCTGTTGGGAATGATTTGATTGTGTATTCCTGCATGGCAGAAGGGGGTTGGACTAGATGGCCCTTGAGGCCTCTTCCAACTCTATGATCCTATAAATCTGGGAAGGGCAGTTTGGCTGTGATGGCTGGTGTCCATTGTGGCTCAGGGTTGGTGGGTGTATAACTACAAGAGGGAGCAAAATGAGAGCCCCTCCATGAAATTTCCCTTCAGTCTCAAAATTTCTAGCATTGCAGTAGCTTAAAAACTTCACTTGAGCATTTAGAAATAAGCGTTCAGGCATCCAAAGAAAAGGAAGTAGACAAAGTTATGAAGGGAACGTGAACACAGCAAATAGAAGAATTCTAGGTGCAAATGGTTTTCAGTGCAATGCTAGAAATTTGGGGACTGGAGAGAAATTTCATTGTGGAGGAGCATTCTTATCTGGGGGTCAATGCCTTTGCCATCCCACCCCCATAGCTACACCCTTGCATTGCAGCAACTTGGCTGTGTCTGATGTCACACTATGAAGCTGTGTGTGTGTGTGGTGGGGTGTACGATAAAGACTAAAAAGTCTCCAGATAAGCAGAAGATAACCTGCTCCCTGGATTCTCGTCCCTCAGTCCCCTTCCCCTGGAGACCCTGGGAAATAGCTAAAAGCCTGGTTGCTTCAGATCAAACCAGAGTCAGTTCTCCCCTTTTACTGAATGTTTTTACTGAACAAAGAGCTGTCTTTGTTACAGCTCTTCCCTGTCTCTCTGCAGTCTTTTCCCTATCTGCCCTCCGACAGAGGAGATTATTAGTCATGGGGTAATGCACAAAAAAACCGCATTCCTAATGACATCTGAAGATCATGACAAGAACCAAAATGGGGGACCTTACCAGACAACTTCATCCTCCAGCATTACAGGGGTGTAGTGTGGGCGCTGGTAAGGCATCCCTTTCAATTAGCAGCTTCTCCCCGTCAATACAAAAGGGGCTCCTTACTGATGCCGGCACTATGCCCCTGGAATAGCTGAAGGACGCAGCATCTGGTAAGGTCTCCTTTTCTGTTCTTGTCATGATCTTCAGATGTGGTTGGGAGTGTGGTTTTTTTTGTTTTGTTTTGTTTTTTGCGCGTTTGTAAACTTGTCCACAGCTGCATGGTATGCGGTAAACTCCTGCAGTTGTGAGAGGGTCTCTCTTGTCCTTCACTGAGCGTAGCATTTCTTGGACTTTCTTGGTTGGTCTATAGATTACATAGGGACCACCAAATGCAGTGTGCAAACACGAATCAAGGAACATGAGAGACACTGCAGACTAGGCCAGCCAGAACAATCAGCAGTAGCAGGATATGTTATAAACCAATCTGAACAAGAAATGTTATTTAAAAACACTGAAATTCTGGACCAGGCCAACAACTATCATGTCAGAATGCACAGAGAAGCCATTGAAATCCACAAACACTTGGACAACTTCAACAGAAAAGAAGAAACCCTAAAAGTAAACAAAATCTGGCTCCCAGTTTTGAAACACAATAGAATAAAAACTCAACACTTACAAAGGAATTCCACCCAGGGACAGGGGGAATTCCAGCAGTTAATGGCCCATCAACCAACCATTAGCCAAACCAACACTAATGAGCCTTGCATTTCTATACCCAGAAACTAACCATTCAATTACACAAATTTACAAACACTCCCCAACAGCATATACAGTAAACTCCATACACACTCCTACTCAACCATTCTCTGAAGATGTCAGCCACAGATGCAGGCGAAATCTCAGAAAGAAACTTTTCCATAACACGGCCTCACAGCCCGGAAAGAACCCAAGGAAAATCTATGGATGCCAGCCGTGAAAGCCTTTGACTTCATATTTGTTGGCAGTCTCCCATCCCTGTTCTAACCATGGCTGACCCTGCTTAGCTTCCAAGATCAGAGGGGATCTGGTGCTTTTACCTTTACAAAGTTGGGCTTGGGGTCCCGCAGCATGGCTTTCAGCATATGGAGGGCAGCCTTGGTGTTGTATGTGGCATTGTCCCTTAGGCCTTTGATGGCGGTCAGGATGAAGTCCATTTGGTCATCGGGCCGGAGGTATTTTTTGAATATCTAAAAAAACAAAAACAAAGAAGTGCAGACTAAAGACTGGTAGATTCACAAACCTACTGAGAGGGGAGCAAGGGAGGATCGATTCGGAGTGGGGAGCAAAAAGGGGTCACTCACTCCTCTTGTGACTTCTCACCCCGTGATCATTGGAAGCTGCTTCCCCCCCCCATTGGGCAGATGAGAATTGTAGCCCTCCCCGCCCAAATCTACCAACCCTGAACTCCCTGATTTTGGAGGAGAAGGAGTTACCATGGTGGTGAAGCTGATATCCGAGAACCAAGCCAGCCAGAAGATTTTCTCCTCTTCCCACTCCTGTAGAAGTTCCCGATACTCCGGGCCATATTCAGTTTTGGTCAGACCTTTGGAAGATAGGGGCCAGTGTTACTGGGCATCCCCTTAGGGCCATGGCAGGTTCAACTCCCACCTCCCTTTCCAGATAAACCTAGACCTGTGAGGCGAGTATCACCAGCTGGTGGCTCCCACGGCAATGAGGTTGGTAAGTCTGCTCTGGCTTTTCATCTGAATGCCAAAGGAGATATCCAAATCCTATTTCAGGGATAGGGTTCAGCACAATGGAGAACGGCCTTTAGCCTGAACTTCAAAGGAGCTTTCTACAGTGCTGGATCCTCTTTGTGGCTGAGGGTTCAACCCCTCAGCAAGGCCCTTTATAAGTCAACTAGCTGTACCCAGCATAAGATATACCATTATGGTAGATTTGAAAGGTTCACACGGTTCAGGTACATGCTATTATTTTAGGAAAAAATATTGCATTGTATTACATGTTGGTAGTGAGTGGCTGAGGGAGTGAGTACACTGGACCTGGTATACCATACACCATTAAAAAATTTTTTTAAAAAATGCCCGGTAGACCTCATGACAACCTTGTAAGGTAGGCTGGTGGATTTGAATTCCTCCTTCCCCTTCTCAGCATTCCACACTTTTCCCAGAATTGCTGAAGGTTACTTGCTCTGTTACCCTGCTGTAGCCACCACCAGTTGACTGCCTGGATCCCCTCGCAGCCCATGACTGATGAGTGGCTGAGGGAGTGAGAGGAGGGAGGGGCCCTTGTGAGACAGTGATGCAGACTGAGTGGATTGTGAGGTGTAGGGGGAATTTGCATGTGGGTGGTGATTGGTTAGGTGTGGATTTGGTGCATTTCTGAAACAGCCAATCAGCACACTAGGAAAGGCAACATACTCAAGAGAATTATAGATTTTGACTTATGGTGATCCTCTCCTAGGTTTTCTTGGCCAGAGTTCTTCAGAGGAGGTTTTCCATTGCCTTCCTCTGAGGCTAAGAGAGTGTGACTTGCCCAAGGCCACCCAGTGGGTTTCCATGATTGAGTGGCAATTTGAACCCTGGTTTCCCCAGAGTCCTAGTCCAACACTCAAACCACTACACCATATAGTCTCCTTCTTTGGAGGTATTCAGTTTGTACTCCATCAGCACATCTGAAAAAGTGAATGGAAAACAATGAAAGCTCAGGCTAAAATAAATCCATTAGTCTTAAAGGTGCTGCTAGATTTTGTCTTTTTCCTATCCACCTTTCCTTTTTTATGTAGAAAAAAAGTTCTTTTGGGGGGGCTTTTTCCAGCTTCTGGGGCTTTCTGTTTCCTGCCCAACTCCAAAAAAACCCTCCTGCTTTTCATTTTCCAATCTTTTGCTGTAATTTTATTTAAAACTCAGTTTCCGAAGGGCTGCATTTTGTATCATCTATAGAGATTCAAACCCTGGTCTCCCAGAGTCCTCACCCAACTTTCCAACCTAGTCTATCCACAACACTGTTTCTGTCCATTTGTATATATTTAATAAAAATAGAAAATGGATTCAAGAGTCCTCCCCATTATTATACTACACTCTTATAGTGCTATTATTCCACTTTAATTCCTATGGCTGCCTCCAATGGAATCCTGGGATTTGCAGTTTAAGGAGGGGCATTTAGCTTTCTTGGCCAAAGAGCTCTTAGCCTTTTGCAAATCCCAGAATTCCACAGGAGGCAGCCATAGCATTAAATAATAGCACTATAAGAGTGTAGTGTGATTATGAGCCTAACCGCACTCCAAAGAAAAGCATCAAAGCAGCACAAATGTTCCGTCTTTCCTGCGGCCTTCCTGCATGGCATTGTCGTGTTTTCATTCCGGTCCTGTAAGGAATAAAACTGTGCCTTTTTGCTGACCAGAAAAACCTGATTGCAAAAAGGCATGGTTTCAGCTCTGTCCCCCATAGGACTGTAACGAAAGCATGCCGGAAGGATGCTGACGTCATGTGGGAAGGCAGAAGGAAAGACGAAACATTCCTGCTGCTCTGCCACGTTTCCTCTGAGTGGGGTAAGGCTCAGTCATACTAAAGTTTATTAGCACAATTCAAATCTTGCACTTTGTGGGTGGCTATTTGTGGTGGACTCTGTATAAAATGAGAACATCCTTATAGGTGAGGCATTGGAACTGTCAAGTCCATAGGCTACTTGCGGACCCCATGGGGTTTTGATGACCCTCAGGCATTCCCCACAAACCCCAAGTGCCTGTTCCACACCTGATGAAATGGGTCTACTCTAGCTGGGGCTCACCAACAGGATTCCACAGCCCATGTGCTTCCTGCCACAAAAATGGGTATGCGCAACTCCAGAAGGCTTCCAGGTGTGGCAGTTTGTGTTTAATCCCCACTCACAGCTGAACAAGGAACCCAAACGTTGCAACTCAAAGTCATTTTCAGCACTTCTTGGTCCCAAATGGCAATCACCGTGGAGTAAAATTTTCCTGCCCCGCCCCACATACCTGCTGCATCCTTCCTGCATCTCCTATCAGTAATTAACTGACAGCCCCATTGGGTTTGCACAATACCCAACTGTAGTTTAATGGCACAGCAGAAAGGCACAGGTAAGAGACCCTCAGAGACCCATCTGGAGCTGGCGGTAGAGTTATATTGGCAGCTAAGGCATTCTGCAGCCTGTTGTGGCCTTGTGGGGCCACTGTGAATGGCTGCCATATCAGGGAAAGGCACACAGGCTTCTTACTCTTTTGGTGCATGATAAAGGTGTACAAACGATGGAGCCCATCGGCCGCCCAGTTGCACACACACTCATCCGGGTCGCTGCAACAAAGGGTGAGGCATCCTGCCACCTCCCCAATCTTGAAGTCCTTCATTCCCTGATAGAGAGAGATTGGGGGAGGAAGGGAGGGAGGGAGAGATTTAGAAGAGCAATTATTGGAAGGAATGGGCTTCCTCTGTGTTGTGTGCACTGCAAAATAATAAAGGCCGAGATCATACAATCATAGAGTTGGAAGAGACCACAAGGGCCATCTAGTCCAACCCCCTGACATGCAGGAATACCCAATCAAAGCATTCCCGACAGATGGCATCTAGCCTCTTTTTAAAAACCTCCAAGGAAGGAGACTTCATCACACTCAGAGGCACTGCACTCCACTGCTGAACAGCTCTTACACCAGGAAGTTCTTTCTAATGTTATTAAGTGGGATCTCTTTTCCTGTAGCTTGAACCCATTGTTCCGTGTCCTAGTCTCTGGAGCAGCAGAAAACAAGCTTGCTCCATCCTCAGTATGACATCCCTTCAAATATTGAAACATGGCTATCATGTCACCTCTTAACTGTCTCCTCTCCAGGCTAAACATACCGAGCTCCCTAAGCTGCTCCTCATAGGGCATCTCTTCCCTACCTGTCACCATTTTGGTCACCCTCCTCTGGACACATTCCAGCTTGTCAACATCCTTCAGAACTGGACACCACATTCCAGGTGAGGTCTGACCAAAGCAGAATAGAATGGCACCATTACTCTCCTTGACCTAGACACTGTACGCCTACCCTGCATCACAGATGTAGTTATGAATGTGCAACTACATTGTCTTCAAACCCAACGCCCCAAGTCCACCTTAATAGCCTGCAGCCATACTGAGTGACAGAGGTCTGTTCTGCTGGTGATTGAGGCACAGCAGGATGATGTATCCAACCCCCTCTCTCCAGCGATCGGTGGTGCAATGAAAAGTTGTGACAGGGGTCCTGCTTCTGATTTTTGCAGCCTCGCTCATTGAAGAGGTGGGGCAGAAAGCATCATACTGTTGCACCCTGATATCCAGCAGAAAAGACCTCAGTTGTTAGTGTGGCCGCTGGCTGTTATGGTAGGTTTAGGGGGGCATTTGCAATTATGGTCAGAGTGCTTTGATCAAAAACATAAATAGTGAACCGATATGAATGTGGAAGTGTACCTTACACATTCATTACTGCTCGAAAGGATCATAGAATCACAGAATTATAGAGTTGGAAGAGACCACAAGGGCCATCTAGTCCAACCCCCTGCCACGCAGGAAATCACAATCAAAGCATCCCCAACAGATGGCCATCCAGCCTCTGTTTAAAGACCTCCAAGGAAGGAGACCCCACCATGATCTGAGGGAGTGTGTTCCACTGCCGAATAGCTCTTACTGTCAGAAAGTTCCTCCTAATGTTGATAAAAAATCTCTGTTCCTGGAGCTTGCATCCATTGCTCCATGTTCCAGTCTCTGGAGCAGCAGAAAACAAGCTTGCTCCATCCTCAATGTGACACCCCTTCAAATACTTAAACAGCCAAGGCAACAATAAGCCAAAGAAATAATAAAAATATTGCAAAGATGTAAAGCAATAGTGAGACTGAATGTAAGGGGTTGTCTAGATAGTGAAAAAAATCCTCATGGGATTCATAGGGAATTCCATCTGTCTTAATGAGATCCTGCATTGAATTGTGGTATTCGATGATATGCCCATTCAAACAGCAAACACGAATACCTTCATACACCAGCAATCTTGGGGTGGGGGAAAACTGTGGAGATAAATAAAAGCTGCTGCAAATTGGCATTACTGCACACCAATCCACATTTTATTCCCTCATGTAGACTGGCCCTAAGAAATAGAAATATAGACAGGCCCAAAGAAATACTATCAAAACCTTTGCCATCTTGATTGCATTTTGATGTTGCCTGGAAACACCTGTTCCAGTTTTCATCTATGAAATATTGAGGGTATGAAAATGGCAAAGGTTATTAATGAGGAAGAACAAACAAGTTGGGAGAGGATGTAGCAGTTTGCTTTTGCCTGAGGTTACTGAGAAGGGCAGGACTATATCTTTTCCCTCTATCTTTTTTCTTTTCCCTATGCTAAGTTAATTGAGTGTAAACTACTTTTGCACTCTGGACTCAGTTTGCAGCAACTGAAGTAAGCTGAGGGTGAAGGAGGAAAGTAGTAGGGGGAGAGAGAAACTGGGACATTTTAAAAGCAGCTGAAAAAATGGAAAGAGAGAGGATTAATCTGGACTATTCCTGCTAAATCAGGACAATTGGAAAGTTTGCTGGACTGATCAAGCCAGAGCCCATCTGGCACTGTAGTATAAAATAAATGGTCGAACCACAACCACATCAACAATAGTGGTGAAATAGTGATCTGTTTGGAATGGACAACTCACTTTGCCAATGCAGTGTCTTGTGATGCAGCAGATGAGCTTGGTGATTCTGGAGAGAGCCAATTCCCGCTCCTGTATGTATGGAGAGGTCGTTTCTGGCAGAAGAAACTAGAATGATCAAGGGTTGGGGGAGACAGAGTACAATCCAGAGGAGTCGTGCTGATGGCATTTTGGCGAGGTAGCAAACAAAACAGGGGAATGTTAAGATGTCAAGAAAATAACAGAAAGACTTTTTACTGGAGTCTGATAGAGGATTGAAACTGGATGCACACAATAATGAGCTTCTAGTGTTGCTTTGTCCTAGGTAGCGTGGCCACTTTCATGTCATTAAAAAGAAAAAGAAGACACCAATAATTATGAAAATGCCTATTATTGGTAATTATATATGTAGAGATGAAAATTCAGATTTCACCCCTCAATTGAAATAGAATTACAGTGCATCTCTCCTCTGCATTTCACGCTACACATCTTAGAGTGCTATGATTCCACTTTAACTGCAGTGGTTGTATCCTATAGAATGCTGGGATGTGTAGTTTAGTGAGGCAGGGGATTTTAAATACCTCACTAAACTTACAAATGCCAGGATTCCGAGGATGGAGCCATGGCAATTAAACTGAAATTGTACTGCTGTAATTGTGTAGTATGAAAGAAATGGAAAGACCAGTTATAGTACTGTAGTTTGATACTACAGTATTTTAATTGCCATGGTTCCATCTCAGCAAGCCCTGGGATTTGTAGTTTGGAGAGGAACTTAGAATTCTTCAGCGTGCTTCCTGGAACTGTAACACCAAAGCTTTCCAGCAGAGGATTTGAAGTCCTTCACCAATCTACAAATTCCCAGGATTACACAGGACGAAGTCAGGGAACTGAATTATATTGGCTAGTCCCAAACAGAGTTGAATGAAATGAATTGTTTAATGCTAAGTCAACATAAGGGTAACTCCTATCAATTCAATGGGTTTCCTGTAGTTAGAAGTAACAAGAGAATCCAGGCCATGACATTTAAAGTGGTCCCAAACCTCTATGATGGTATAAGTGCTGCTGAGTCTGCTGTCCAAGTGCTGCTAACTGGATGATGGGTTAACTCCAAGCCTCTGATTTCCCTCGTGTTTTCTTCTCTTCAAAGCCGGGGTGGGCGACTGCATGGAGCCTAGGACCAGTTGATCCCCCAACTCCCCTGCTCTGCACCCCCCCAACAAGCTCCTGATAAGTGTACTAATTTGAGGTGAAAAGAAGTTCTGCACGAGTCGTTTACAATTAGTGCATGCTTATAATTGGCAAAACATAATTGCTATTGATATTGGCCGTATGTGCTTGTTGCAGAGATCTTCTGAAATGTTGTCAAAGGTAAAGTGTGTGTTGGCTTCCTGACCAGAATGTCCAGCATGTTCCCATGCCTTATTACCCCTCCCATGAGGTTTCATAAACGTTTCATAAACTGGAAATATTGGACACATTTGAGATCACGTTGGTTGGCAGACCAGGTATACTGTAGGGCAGTTAAGGTCATGATGATCTGAAGGTGTGTCTTCCCTATAAAGGCATGAAAATCCAAGTTGGGATTGGGGGAAAGCCCCTGGAATCAATGGACTATGCTAACAACCCAGTCCTCGAGGTTGGGGGGCTTATGCTATTCCGTCTCCCTCTTCCCAGAGCATCAGGCACCTTAAATCAATCATGCAAATAAGTGGCAGTTTCCCCTGGCATACCTCTCCTGTCCAAACCCAATGAGGTGGTTGCAAAACCACCAATGTATTGATAAAAGCCGTCAGTTAGCTTCATGTTTCCCACTCAGAAAAGCCATCTAGCCATTGTAAAGTTGAAGGCTTTCACGGCTGGCATCCATAGGTTTTCTGTGGGGTTTTTTTCCGGGCTGTGAGGCCATGTTCTGGAAGAGTTTATTCCTGATGTTTCACCTGCATCTGTGGCTTGCAAAATGTCAGGAATAAACTCTTCCAGAACATGGCCTCACAGCCCGGAAAAAACCCCACAGAAAACATTGTTGTAGCCAGAACACGCCTTCAAGGCATGAAATGGGTTATAAATGCTACAGCCCCCACTGTAGCACAGTGAGTCACAGAATGCTGTCCAAGGATCCTGCCACTCTCTTTCTTGAGGTGTCATGGATCAGGGCTCTGTTGTACCACCCTCAGACGTCATTATCACATTACACTGTTATAGCGCTATGATTCCACTTTAACTGCTATGGCTGCCTCCTGTGGAATCCTGGGATTTGCAGTTGACGGAAGGGTCTTTAGAAGCCAGAGAGCTCTTAGGCCTCACTAAACTACAAACCCCAGAATTCCACAGGAGGCAGCCATAGCAGCTAAAGTGGAATAATAGCACTATAACAGTGCAGTGTGATAAAGTCCTGAGTCTTTATGCTGCATGGAAATTTCTTCTCCCAGGAGCAGTAATTATTGCTCTCTTTCCCTGGATCTCTGTTTCCAATCCTTCCTGCTTCCTTTTTGGTTCGTAAGAGTGCTTATTCTTGTGTGCTAGTTCATGTATTTCTAATAAAATATTCTATTCCACGGGAACTGAAGACTCCTCTACAGTTAATACTGGTATACATAGGTGAAAAGATCCCCGAAATTACCCTCTTTTCATAGGCCAGCCATTTTGAGTTAATATTTCCCCCATACATTAAGTCAGATGCTGGCATCGTTGGTGGGCTTCCCATGGACTCCCACCTCTTAGGGTAACAAATGTCAGTGCTGGCATTACGCTTGATGTGGCTTTAAGTAAGCAGTTGTCCTCAATCCACTTCTGCCCTACTGGGAAATTTCCCCATTTACACCTTCCAAACAGGACCATCCTTTGGTGACCCTTTAGACAGAGGACTGTTCTGTGTAGAAGAGGACACATGACCAACATATCCTTTTGGCCTGCCTTAGGACAAGCTTTTCAGAGATTTTCACACTCTTTATACAGCCAAACATATGGCTGTGGTCTTCCCAAATTTGCCCACCTTGAGGATGTCTCTTAACAGGGACGGGTTGCAATAATGCTCTCCAAATCTGTCTTTCTTGTCACTGTCCAAAGTTGTGATGATGGTGTCTACGTAGGTCAGGAACATGAGCTTCTCATATGCATCCTGAGGAAAGCAAGGCCTGTGAGGAACAGCTGAGAGAACTGGGTGTGTTTAGCTTGGTGAAGAGAAATCTGAGAGGTGACATGAGAGTGATCTTTCAATATCTGAAGGGATGCCATGTAGAAGATGGAGGGAGCTTGTTTTCTATTGTTTCATGTGTCTTGGCATCTACACGTGCCAGGATATACCGGGTCCCCACCAGCATATTCTGGCAATAGATCTGGCCAGTTGTTCCCCCATTCCCTCCACGGAGTGGGAGGAAGTCCCAGGCCCACCATCCCACCGCTGCAGCGGCTGCCACCATTTCCCTTGCTCACTTGGAAGGTGGGAAGGGGGACCCCAAAATGTGACCAAGCCCCCCTGCATGGGACCCCTTCCTGCTTTCTGGGAGAGCCAGGAAGATGGTGGCAGCAGTGAAGGCCAGCCTGCTCGGCTCCTGCGGACACACAGGCTCAATCCATTTCCTCCTGCCAGAAATGGATTTTAACAGGTATGGAGGACCATCGCCTCCCAAAAATAGTACTCTACGGTGAACTCGCCATGGGTCAGTGTAAGAGGGGCGCTCCAAAAAAGCAATACAAGGACTCCCTGAAACAACATCTCAGCCTCGGCCAAATTGATCACCAACAATAGTCCGCCTTGGCCTCACATCGGGAGGCATGGAGACACACTATCCACAATGTTGCAGCCTTATTTGAGAACTCACGACGAACAAGTCTTGAAGAGAAACGACAACGCAGAAAGAATCACACCCTGAAAACATCATCCAAGGAGACCTTCTGCTGTGCTTTCTGCAACCAGACTTGTTTATCTCAGATTGGCCTTTTTAGTCATCAGCGCGCTTGCAGAAAGCATGGGATGAGTCCTTCCTGAATCTTCGTTTGTGAAGAAAAGCCAGAGAGAGAGAGAGAGATTGTAAAATAGTTTATCAGGCCCTACCCTGCCTCCCCCCCCCCCATCTCAGCCCCATATCTGCCTGAAAAGTGGTGAGGACTGCCAGGGGCAGAATGGGGCAAATACCCTGCGTCATCAGGACTGCAGGGCTCTGAGATGGGGGCAAGATGAAGTATATTGCCCATCTAGACAAGCCCTAGGACACAAACCAATGGATTAAAATGGCAAGAAAAGAGATTCCACCTAAACATTAGGAAGAAATTTGTGACTGAAGAGCGATTTGACAGTGGAATATGGAATATGTACTGGTTTTACTTGTTCTTTTAAACTGAAATTGTGTGTTTTTATGTATTTATGTATTTTTAACCAAGATGTAGTTTAATTGATATTACAGTTGTCCCTTCATATTCGCTGGGGTTTGTTTCCAGGACCCCCTGTGAATACCCAAATCCCTGAACACTCAAGTCCCATTAATAATGCAATGGCATAGCAAAATGGTGTCCCTTATATAAGATGGCAAAATCAAGGTTTGCTTTTTGGATTATTATTTTTTAAGAATATTTTCAAGCTGTGAATACTTAAATCCATGGATACCAAATCTATGGATACGGAGGAGCAACTGTAATTGTTTTGTGTGGATGTGCTGTTTCCCGCCTCAATTCATGGGGAGAGGCGGGTAAGATAATAAACAACAACAACAACAATAGTCTCTGAGCATGTGTAGATGGGTATGGTCATACATTGAGGGCATATACATAGCATAAATCTCTTCATGCAAATTTACACATTAACAGTCCTACGCAACATTGAATGGCCATGCTGCGTAACTGAAACAAGATGCCCAATGTGTAACTGAATGCACAACCAAATGTGCATGTGCATCCATGCACAATACACAGTGTGCATCTGTGTTCAAGGCACATCCATGTGCAATGTGCATTTGTATGAACAATGTTGCTTCATCTCTAAGCTGTCCTATCAGGCTATGATGAATGCAGCAGACCTTTCAGAAAGGCAAAAATTTGGAAAATGAATTTCAGGGGCGACTGGGGCATACACCTTGGGGGAAAGAGGTCTGTCTTTTTTAGAAATGATACAGGAAACGAGAGAAGGGAGGCTGATGATACCTGGCTATTATCACGGAGGAATTTCTGCATAAAACCCAGAACGTCTTTTAGTTCTGCCTTGGAGGTGACGGAACTGAGCGTGGCCTGAGAGGACCCAGAGGTTGGTGAATCTGGAATAAGAACATGGAGCAATCTCTACCCTTCTCCATTTCCATGCATTGTGAAGCAGCATTCAACCAGAGCTCGGAAGAGTTACTTTTGTGAACTGCAACTTTGAACACCCAGTGTTCCCGACCGGTGACAATAATACATTCCAACCAAGTATCCAGAGCACAGTAATGGCTGGTGTTCCCATGTCAGTGGACAGTGACCCTGCTCCAGATTTTAGTCAGAACTTTCAAGGTGATAGAGCTGGTTTTGGGATATAGTTCAGTACTTTGAATGGCTTTTTAAAAACTGTTCAGGCTATTTCAGGGCTGCAATGACAAGGCAATCACCATGTGCCTGTGCCCAAGACCTTGCATCAAGCAGGTGGAGCATAATGCTCCATCCACACAGTTCTGAGTCTTCCTCTCCTGCCCTGAGAGCTATCAAGCCCTAGGAGGGGCTGCCATCAACACTGCTTATGAATGGGGAGGGGAGGGAGGAAGGAAGCAATTTGGATGATGAAGAAGTAGCTTAGTAGGGAGAAGAAACTTTCCTCCTTTCCCTCCAGACCCTAAACCACCTGCTTCCTCCTCCTCCGAATTTCCTTAAACTCCCTTCTGATAAGGATCAGTAGCAGCAGCTTTCAAGAGGGGAAGGTGTGTTTCCACCCCCCCAGGTCTGTTTATTGCCTTTTACAATAGCAAAAAGAGCACAAAAATTAAAAAACCACAAATTTTACATTGTATCTACAGTAGGACCCTGTATCCACCGATTCATTATCCACTGATTCAGTTATCAACTGGACTCAAAACAGCACACCTACCACAGACGTCTTCCTAGAAAATGTGTTCTCTCTAGCCATTTTCTAGGTCCTCCAAGGCAGCTCTGTGGTATTTTAAACTGGAAGTCCCATTATTTTCAATGGAGTTCGCTATTATCCATGGTTTTCGGTATCCATGCCCCCCCCAGAATCAATCCCCAGCAGATATGAGGGTCCTACTGTATTGTATATCATATTATCTATATGCTTAACATAACTTAATTTGCATATCCTAATGTACTTTAAAATATAGAGTCTTCAAATGGGTCTGACTTCCTTTAAAGTTAACAAGACATACAGAGCATTATATATTAACCACATTGCTGTTATAACTTAGCTGCGTTTTAACAATATCTTTAATAAAACGCGTAAATGTATCAAACTATTCTGATGTTGTCTTCCTTCTTATTTTAGTTATTTTTCCTCACTGTGAGTTCTATCTTTGTTTCATGACAATATTATTTCAAAGTTCCCTCTGGGGATTAAGAAAATTACAAAGTTTTACTTTTAGACTCAATTGATACCTTTTAGACCCCAGATGACACTACAGCAAAAGAAAAGTTGTTAAACTAATTTGCAATATTTCACTGCTCATTGACCAACTCTGACCAATATCTGATCATTGGCTTCCAAGCCTTCTTTATTTTCTCTATAGGTCTGTTGTTTATATTTGATGTTAGAATGTCCATCTCCATCATCTCTGCTATTTTCATGTACCAGTCTTCTATTTTTGGCATTTCTTTGAGTTTTCACACTTTCGCTACCACGAATCTAGCTGCTGTGATCAAAGAGGGGAAGGTTTTGGACAGCGTGCAAATAGCTAGAGGATGGCCTCTTGCACCCCATCCAAAAAATGCTCACATAAACCACACTTATGAGGAGAGCCAGTGTGGTGTAGTGGTTTGAGTGTTGGACTAAGACATTGGGAGACAAGGGTTTGGATCCCCACTTGGCCATAGAAACCCACTGGGTGACCTTTGGCAAGTCGCACTCTCTCAGCCTCAGAGGGAGGCAAAGGCAAAAATCCCTCGGAACAAATTCTTCAAAGAAAATCCCCGTAATAGGTTCGCCTTAGGGTCACCATATGTCAGAAATGACTCCGAAGGCAAGCAACAACTAAGCCACCCTTATGTACATGTAGGTCACTATCAGATTCTTGCTCGGTGTGCTGCATCCCTGAACAATGGACACCTGGGTGGCAGGCACAGCACTGGATGTATTACTGTAATAATATAACATATGTGCTTTCAGGTCACCTGTCGCCTTATGGCAACCCCATGAATTTCATCGGGTTTTCTTAGGCAAGGAATCCTCAGAAGTGGTTTTGCCAGTTCCTTCCTCTGAAATAGAGCCTACAACACCTGGATTCCTTGGCAGTCCTTCTAGGATTGGGCAAGGTTCTTCTTTTTGGACTGCCACTCCCCAAATCCCCCAGCCAGCTATGCTGGCTGGGGGATTCTGGGAGTGACAGTCCAAAAAGACACTTTTCTCCATGCTCTGGAAGTTCTAACCTGCAGCATTTGGGGGAAAGGAGCCAAGATTAGATCCTGTTTGTATGTGTGCCTTCAAGTCTCTTGTCAATTTATGGTGACCCCATAAATTTCATTTTCTTAGGCAAGGAATGCTCAGAGGTAGTTTTCCCAATTCCTTCCTCTGAAACAGTGCCAACAGCACCTGGTCTTCATTGGCGGTCTGCCATCCAAGTACTAACCAGAGCTGACTCTGCTTAGCTTCTAAGGTCAGAAGAGATATCATGCCAAGTGGGTGATAAATCCATTCTCAGTTTTACAGCTTGCTGCAGCTGCTTCGGATTGTACAGGAGACAGGCTGGCCTTGGGGACTATATCCCATAGAGGTTCAGCAACAGGAGGGCTCTTATACGGTCCAGACCAGCTGTAGGAAGAATAGCCATTAACACCAAAAGTGGATTAATCATCCCATCACCAGGATGCATGGAGTATATTGTGGTCACCAGGTATGAATGCGCCATGCTGTAAACCTAAGAATGTGCCTTACATGCCCTAGTGACCTTGTGTGGTTAAAGTGCAGAAAGGTGACTTTTTGGTAGGGTGTCCAGATTAGGGAAGTAAAAGTATTTTCTATTATTTGTGTCCTGATTGTTATTATTTTTTAAAAGGTGGGGGTCCTGACTGTCAGGAAACCCTGTTGGGAAGAATAACAGAGCAAAGAGGATTTAGCACAGATTTCCTACCAGTATTTGAATGTTCTAAACTGTTCCAAGGATTATTCTGCAGAGAGAAGCATGTGGGATTTTTTGTGACCAAACTGCTACACTTTCTCTGCAGAAACGGAGAAAATCCTTCCGTAGAATGGTAAAATGAGTACCCGGCTTGTGGGGGCAATTAGGTAACACACATTGGAAACCACTTAATGTGGTGTAGGTGTGTAAATTGCTATTGCTTAAACAATTTGTAAACCGCCCTGGGAGCCTTTGTGGCTGAAGAGTGGGGTATAATTACCTAAATAAATAAATAAAATAATAAACAGTGTTTTCCATGAAGGATTTTTTTCGGGGGGGGGGGATTGGTCTTTTTTTGGCAGAGAAAAAAAATGTTTTTGAGCAAAAAAAAACAAAACACAAAGGAAAATCTATGGATGCCAGCCGTGAAAGCCTTCGCTCTCAGAGAGGTTTACAAATTGTTTAGCAATAGCATTTACACTTCTACACCACTTAATAGCATGCTAAGCACTTTCTAAGTGGTTAAGAATGTGTGTTAGCTAACTGTCCCCAACAAGCCGGCTACTCATTTTACCAACCTACAGAAGGATGGAAGGCTGAATCAACCTTGGAGCCCTGTAGGATCGAACTCACAATGTTGTGGCTGCAGTACTGGCATTTAGCCACTGTTCCGCCAGGGTTCCTCTAGGGAGATTTTCACACTACACTGTTATAGTGTTACTATTCCACTTTAACTGCTCTGGCTTCCTCCTGTGGAATTCTGGGGTTTGTAGTTTAGTGAGGCCTAAGAGCTCTCTGGCTGAGAGTTGTAAATGCCCCTCCCTAAACTGCAAATCCCAAGATTCCACAGGAGGCAGCCACAGCAAATAAACTAGAATAGTAACACTATAACAGTGTAGTGTGAAAATCTCCTTAGTTATGCATTCCTAACTGCTATTGTAAATTCTAGCCTGTATTACTGTTTTTTAAAAATTAAATTAAACTAACTATAATATTACAACACTACTGCATTTTAAACAATTGAAAACTTCCCCAATTTATAAGCCACAGTGGCTGGAGTTCCCCTTTCTACACTCCTTTAAAAAGTGCAGGAGCATTGTCCTCCTTCTGGATCTGGCCACCCCACTCCTTGCTTGAACAGCCATCATGGGCACAGGCCACAGAGGTCAGGGGTGGCATGCTCCCTCCCTTTGGGGCCATAGGTCATGCCAGAGCTTTTAGCTGCACCGTTTCCATGTGACAGTCATGTTTAGTGGGCTGTACAGCACTAGAATTGAGCCACATCAGCCACAAGAAGGGTTGTCCACTTACCTGCATGCTGGGGCGAAGAAACAGAACTAGATGCCTTTTCAATACCAGCACACCTACGCACTCCACAATATGTTTTGGGATCCATTTAGATGGAAGGCACTCCTGTTGGGAATTGGTACATATGAATGCTCACAATCCTGGGTGAATGTTCTGCAAACTGATGATGCCATTCACTGGTGGGTGTTGACAATCCCATTCAGGTGACTGTCAGCTTGGTCTCCTGTGTTGCTAAGTTTTCAGACGATCGTGGAGCTAGGCATGTAGAATCCTAAAGTTGGAAGAAACCCCCAAGGGCCATCCAGCCCAACCACATTCTGCATGCAGGAATACACAATCAAAGCACTCTTGACAGATGGCCATCTGGACTCTGTTAAACCTTGCAAATTGTAACAAGTTGCTACTCTGCTAGCTGAATTGGAGATCTGTACATAGTACTTAACCCTTTCCTCTTTCCTGCAGCTGAGACTACCAAACCTGGAAAATTTGCACTCTCATTTCCCATGAAAACAGAACAAGCCCTGAGATTTGGCAACCCTAGACTGGTGAATCCCTACCGACTCGTCCAAATTTTAAAGGGACTATCCCAGGTGCTGAAACTATTTGGGGAATCATAGAGTTGGAAGAGACCACAAGGGCCATCCAGTCCAACCCCATTCTGCATTCAGGAACTGACAATCAAAGCACCCCCAACAGAGGGCCGTCCAGCCTCTGTTTAAAAATCTCCAAAGAAGGAGACTCTACCACACTCCAAGCCAACGTGTTCCACTGCTGGACAGCTATTACTGTCAGGAATTCTTCCTAATCTTTAGGTGGAATCTCTTTTGCTGTAGTTTGAGTCCATTGCTCTGTGTCCTAGTCCCTGGAGCAAGAAAACAAGCTTGTTCCATCCTGAATATAACATCCCTTCAAATATTTAAATATGGTTATCATGTCCCTCTTAATCTTCTCTTCTCCAAGCTAAACATATCCAGTTCCCTAAGCCACTCCCCAAAAGGCATGGCTTCTAGACCTCTCACCATTTTGGTCCCCCTCTGGACATGTTCCAGCTTATCAACATCTTTTTTGAATTGATCACTGGTCTGTGGCTGAAATAAATTGATTCATTCGTTTTTTGAATTGTGGTGCCCAGAACTGGACACAGTATTCCAGGTGAGGTCTCACTATAGAATCATAGAATCATAGTTGAAAGAGACCACTCCAGTCCAACCCCATGCTGCCATACAGGAATACACAATCAAAGCATTCCCGACAGATGGCCATCCAGCCTCTGTTTAAAACCTTCAGAGAAGGAAACTCCACCACACTCCCAGGCAAAGCATTCCACTGCTGAACAGCTCTTACCCTCAGGAAGTTCTTTCTAATGTTTAGGTGGAATCTCTTTTCCTGTAGTTTGAATCCATTAGTCCTCATCTCCCACCCAAACTAAGCCAAAGGAAGTATCACTAAACTCAGGTCATCTTTGTCCAGTTGTCATAGAATCAGAGCTGGAAGAGACCACAAGGGCCATCCAGTCCAACCCCCTGCCATCACCACCCGCTCTTGGTTTTAGCCTGAACTTTGAGAGAATGCTATCCCAAGTGCTGGGCCTATTTTGTGAACCAGGTTCAGAACCTTTGGTAACGTCCTTAAAGTTCAGGTTAAAACACAGAAAGAATTCACTGCTCCACTGGGATATAAATCTCCAACTGCCCTCGATTTCCATATTTTCCCTTGGACTACAGAGGCTCCCAGAATTCCCCAGTCAGCATGGCTCACTGGCTCTGGGAAAGAGATGAGTTAGAGTGCATCAGATGGGGAGTGAGTTGGCCCAACATGCTCCCTCAGCCTGGCTAGTCCCAACTAGATGTGTTGCAGTTCCACCTCCAGCCAACATGCCCCCAAACATCTAGAAGGTGCTAGAGGAGAGAGGACAGTTTCACAAAACACCCAGTTGGGCACCACAAGCAAGAACCAGTGGCAGCTGATGGCTCCCATGTATGAGTTGGAAACTCCACTCCAGTTTTAGACTGAACTCTAAGAGTGTGTCTGCCTTCAAGTTGCCTGTTGACTTTTGACGACCCCATGAATTTCATCGGGTTTTCTTAGGCAAGGAATCCTCAGAGGTGGTTTTGCCAGTTCCTTCCTCTGAAAGAGAGCTTACAGCACACCTGGTCTTTGTTGGTAGTCTCCCATCCAAGTACTAACCATACCTGACCCTACTTAGCATCCAATGTCAGATGGGTTTTGATCCCTTGAGGGTACTTAGGCCCTGGAGTTTTCCATAAATTATTTACTAATTATAACAACCACCTTTTGAGCATCTTGAAACATGTCTCCAGTTTTTTTTCTGTGGATTTAATTGGATCCTCCCTGGTTTCTACTTCTTTTAAATGGTTATAACCTGTTTATATCAATTTTACTTATAGGCCACCCTGAAACCATGTTGAGGCAGTATGGGGCAGAAAGAAGAAGAAGAGGAGGAGGAGGAGGAGGAAGAGGAAAAAGAAGAACTGTAACCATTGTTGAGAGATGTAGGGGTTGTCCAAATGGTGAAAAAACTCCTTACGGAATGCGAGGAGAATCCTACCTGTCCTAATGGCATTCTGTGTGATTTTGCCGCATTGTGAAGGAGGGGAGCAAAAAAGGCCAAAAACCTCACCAGAAAAGCCTTTGCGGCCTTTCCTGTATTTTTTTTAAAAAAACAGCGAGGAGAATGCACATTCCTGCTCTTTAGGATAAGCAAGTCAATTTGATTCATTTGCCCATATGAGAGGAAGCGCAAATCTGATCGACCAGATGAGCGCAGGTGCTAGCAAGGCAAGTGCCCACTACTGCCATGTTGGATTTTTGCCTTAGCGATAGATCATTAAAGTGATAAAACAGGGTGTTGGGTTTTTTTGTTTTATTTTGCTTTTGTGCTCTGTTGAAAAATTGCTCAATTGCACCTTGGACATTTTAAAAAAATAAGGTCATCATTGGAAAATTAAGGCAAGTGTAAATGCGAGTAAATCACTCATGGCCACCATGTTTACTAGAGTATATGCGAAGCTTTTGGTGGCAGAAAAACCATTAGGACAGGTTAAAGCTGCTGTGAAATGCCATTACTCTAAGGCACTCCTTTGTTTATGGGCTCATATAGACAAGCCCGTAGTTAATTCTTCCCTTTGCAGTCTTCTTCCTGATGATAAGAGCTGTTGGACAGTGGAATGCACTGCCTCAGAGTGTGGTGGAGTTTGTTTCTCTGGAGGTTTTTAAACCAAGGCTGGATGGCCATCTGTCGAAACTTGGGAGTGCTTTGATTGTTCATTCCTACATGGCAAGGGGTTGGACAGGGTGGCCCTTGTGGTCTCTTCCAGCTCTATGATTCTATGGTTGTATGATTCAATGACCCTCTCCCCAAAAGACATACACCAGCCTTACACTAGCATATGCCACTAACAGGATGTCAGGCATCGAGTGACAGAGGCTAGAAACATTCCCCAAAGATGTCTGGGATGGAGCTATATGATGGCGACAACTAGTGGCTGGGTTTTGGAACAAGGAAGCATGAAGAGCCAAAAGGAAGTTAATTTCTGGGCCAATTTCACAAGTTCTGCCACAGGTCTTCAACCATTCCTTTGAATGAGGCAAAGCAAAGCTGTGCAATGCCTCAGGTGGATGGAGTGTGGCTCTGGGGTGCTTCTGTGGCCCTTGACCGCTCCAGACTACATGGTGCACTTTTTTTTCTGGCTAAAATGGGGTGAATTGCCCTAGAAGCCTCTAGGAGCAGTAATGAACCTCTTAAATGGATTGCAGAGTTCCAAGTGGTCTGAGAGAACAAAATACCTATTCCAAAATCCAGAGGTGGACATCTCTGTTGAATTCCATTTTCTCTGGTTTTGCATTTTGGCATTTTTCCTAGTCTTATGTTCATCCCAGAAAATCCTAGGGCAGAATACTGACACCTAGACTTGCCATAATTGTTCACTCCTACACTGCCGAATGTCCAGTGGGAAACAGGGACACTTTTGATCCATGGGGCCCTGAGTTCTTCTGCTTAAAATCACAGAAGCTGGGCAAACATAGTTTGTGTGCTCTTATGATTTCAGTTGTAGGCTCCTCGAGGCAGAGACCTGACTTTTAAATCTTCCACAGGTTTCTTCCACAATGTGTGGTATACAGTGACAGTGCTATGCAAATAACAATTTCAGTAGAGCTTTTGTAGAAGTTACTAGCCTAGCTGATAGGAAAAGCAGGGGTGTGAAATCAGATTGCTGCCTGAGGCCTACAGATCTTTCAAGCTCCATTTTCTATCACCGTTTCCACCAGAGAAATGACCATAACCTGGCAACAGGATGGTGAGGCAGGAGATGAATTTATTTTCCAGTTTTCCATCCAGTGTCACCTTCCCTGCTGTCATTTTCATGTTAGCTATTGGTTTTCTACCATACTGTCATTGTTGTAAGTATTCTGTAAAAAGGTGATTTTGAAAAATACCTTGATGATCAGCATGCAAAGGAATCATAGAACCATAGAGTTGGAAGAGACAAGGGCCATCTATTCCAAACCTTTGCCTTGCAGGAATATGTCATCAACCCAGTGCCAACAGATGCCCATCCAGCCTCTGTTTAAAAACTTCCAAAGGAGACTCCACCACACTCCCAGGCAGCTGCTATTCCACTGTCCAACAGTTCTTAACCTCAGGACATTCTTTCTAATGTTTAGGTGGAATCTCTTCTCCTGGAGTTTGAGTGCATTGCTCCATGTCCTGGTCTCTGGAGCAGCAGAAAACAAGTTTGCTCCATCCTCAACATGACATCCCTTCAAATATTTAAACCTAGCTATCATGTCCCCTCTTAACTTTCTTTTCTCCAGGCTAAACAAGCTCTTGTAGCATCTTTGCATATTTGATGGGTAAAGTGGAATAGAAGTCTAACAAACAAGCAATAGGGTTGTGAAATCGAAGGCTTTCACGGCCGGCATCCATAGATTTTCCTTGGTTTTTTTCTGGGCTGTGAGAAATGCAAAGAAACTAGCCATTCAAATATACAAATGTACATATACTCCCCAATAGGGGTTCACAGGATATAAACTCTACACACACTCCTACCCAACCGTTCTCTGAAGATGCCAGCCACAGATGCAGGCGAAACATCGGAAGTAAATTCTTCCAGAACACAGCCTCACAGCCTGGAAAAACCCCAAGGAAAATCTAAGCAATAGGTTTGCAATACTATCATGTATCTTTTGGAAAGAAAAGAAGGAAAGGAATATTTTAACCTATAAATATGAGGTATGAACTTCCTGATGGTAACAGATATTGGACAGTGGAAGGTACTGCCTTTCAAGGATGGCTTAGCTCTTGATTTCTGCAATGCCTGGGGATTGGACTAGATGACCCACTTGGTTCCTTCCAACTCTACAATCCAGTGAAAACAATAATTGTATCTCACCTGCTGGACAAAATTTGAGGAGATCTCACTCTCAATCTGGGAAGGCCAACTGCAGGTGGGTTTTGCCCTTATGTCTCACTGTTATGAAGCTAAACTCATCGATGGGCAAAAGACAATGAGTCTGGAGCAGGGGATGAGGAGGAGGAAGGGTTGGTGGGGGTAGCTGAAGAAACACTCTGGACACCGCTGGTTCAAGCCACAGACAGTATTGACCAGTGAGCCAGAGAAGAAGTTGTTTGAGATCAAGTCAGGTGGCGGCAGTTAATGATGTCATAATGGGCAGCGGAGTGACTCTACAAGGCAGCCAGTGACAAAAGGCTAGCATAGGCTCAGCTGACCCAATTGCTTGTCTATATGAAGCAATAAAATGTGGATTGGTGCTCAGTAATGCCAATTTGTAATAGTTTTCATTTGTCTCCCTGATTTCCCCACCCCCCAAGACTGCAGGTAGGCGAAGCTATCCGCATTTGCTGTGCAAACAGGCATACTTACAAATCAAGATGGTGGGCGTGAATGAATTACTCGCGTTTTTATTCTCCCAAGTTCCTGCCACTGAACAATATTTTTTAAAAAATAAATAAATAAAAGCTGCAGATGTGTGGCCTTCCGCTTAAACAAGCACCTCAGTGCACAATTTCTACGGTGAAAATCCAACATGGCATTTCCGGGCACTGCCTTACTGGAAAGCTCCACCCCTCATGCATGTCCAACCAATCAGCTATCCACTCTGGGAATGCGCAGCGATGCAATTTGGTTGTCCTAATGAGCGGGAGTGCGCATTTCCCCTGTAGTTCTGAAATCATTTCTGGTATAGTTTTTGCAGTTTGTGGCCCCTCTCCTTCTGAATACCACAATTCAATGCAGGATCTCGTTAGGACAAATGGAATTCTTCCTGAATTCCGTGAGACTTTTTTTTCACTGTCTAGACAACCCCAAGGAATGCCTCTGTGCTGTCTAAGCAGCTCTGAATGATGAAAAATTGATATTAGTGGGTAGGAATTGCAGCTGATGGTTCTCGTGACAGAGGAGCGGCTACCACACTGAGAGAATGGCTCTCATACAACAAATAGCCAAATGAATGGTGAACCCACTCCACATTTCAGTCCAAACAGTAGACAAGCTATCCAAAGGGTTGAAATCTTTCCCCCAAATAAGTTTGTTGGGCACAAAAGTATATTCAAGCATTTAATTTTTATTTCTTAGCTCCTAAGCCATTCAAAGCAAAGTCATTCTGTGGTCAAAATCTCTGTAGCCATTCTGAGTCTGTCTCACTTGCTTTTTTGCAAGCTGCTGTAATTGTAAAAATGGTGTTCAGGGTCAATGTCATAGATAAGGTAGTATGAATAATTTGGAAACTGTTGTACCCTGAGAACATCCCTTGTTCACAGGAATGATGGCAAAGTCTCTGTTCTCTAGGAATAAGGCATTACAACCTATGCAAAAATAGCTTTTGCTCATGTGTGCTTTTTTTCTTTTCATGTAACACTGAGGGGTTGTTTAAACGACCCTCCCCGCAAAAAATTCCTCAAAGAACATGGGCAGAATACCTTTTGTCCAGATGAGCTCCTGCCAGGATTCGCCATATTGGGAAGGAGGGGGGCTGAAAACTCCAAGTAGTTGGCGATAACAGATTTTGCTGTTTCTCACGATCTTTTTTAAAAGGTATGTGAAAATGTGCATGACAGGCTGTCTGAACAACCAGTTCAAATTGGGGCACATCCAGGAAGTCAGAACGTGATTGGTCGGATGTGCATGGAGGCTGGCTTGCTAACAATGAGGCGTCCAGAACCACCATTGTTGTTTTTTGGGGGGACACGATCAAGCACTATTTTCAAGTGGCAGAGCAAGAAAAACAGTTTTTAAGTAGCTCACTCTTCTGCTTCTCTCATTTACTGGCAAAAAAGGTGGGGGGATGAAGGGAGCTTTTTTGGAAGATAATAAGGCAGATAATTCACTGTCGCGGCCACCATCTGGCCAACTCTGAATCTCAGCTAGGTTGAGAGCAGAGACAGGAATGGTGGTCCCTTTAGCAGCTAAAGAACTCTGTGTTTTCCTTCCTATCTAGATTCAGGGCTTAAATCCAGCTCCATGTCTCTCCTGAGAGATAATGGTGGGGTTGATATTTCAGCCCCACCGAACAGGTTCATCACATCGGGTAGCACTTTTAAAGTCTGGACTGAAACCCGGAGCAGATTTGTCATCTTTGCTGACCCTGGGAGCCATCAGCTGCGGATGGTGTGTAGATTTAAAAAGCTATGGCAAGATAGACCAACTTTACTTGAAAGCTTCAGCAATTTATATAACTTTCATGGGTCAGCTAGACGGAAGAATTAATTGAGGAAAATAGCGCATTACCTCACTATTGCAGGAGTGTTCATTTCTCCCCATGATCTATTTGCAAGATCACTGGCATGGAAAGCTATCTGGCCTTTGCAGTTCACACGGAGCATGCCCGTGAGAAAAGATAGTGGCAGCAAGTGAATTTCCTGCCTTATTTTCTTCCGAAAAAGCTCCCTCCATCCCATCTTGCATTTGGCAAAAGTCAGGTGTTGCTCTGAAGATTCCAGCCCCAAAGCAGGACGCAAATTCAAGATCTCAGTAAATAAAATATTTTGGATGGACAAACTTTTCAAAGGACACCCAATGCCCACCAGACTGAGAACATCCTGCATCAACTGGGTGCCTTCCAAATGTGTTGAACTGCAAGTCTTAAAGGGATTATCCCAAGTGCTGAAGCTACTTGGGGAATCATAGAGTTGGAAGAGACCACAAGGGCCATCCAGTCCACCCCCATTCTGCCATGCAGGAACCCACAATCAAAGCGCCCCCAACAGATGGCCATCCAGCCTGTTTAAAAACCTCCAAAGAAGGAGACTCCACTACACTCCAAGCCAGTGTGTTCAACTGCCGAACAGCTCTTATCGTTAGGAAGTTCTTCCAGAAGTTTAGGTGGAATCTCTTTTCCTATAGTTTGAATCCATTGCTCCGTGTCCTAGTCTCTGGAGCAGCAGAAAACAAGCTTGCTCAATCCCCAATATGACAACCCTTCAAATATTTAAACATGGCTATCATGTCACCTCTTAATCTTTTCTTCTCCAGGCTAAACACACCCAGCTCCCTAAGCCGCTCCTCATAAGGCATGATTTTGCCTAGTCCAACCCTGCTTTCCCCAATAGCGCCTTATTGGGCAGCAACTGCTGCGAGCGATAGAGGAGTTTCTTCTGCTGTCGCTCAGGAAACAGCAGACGGAGGTTTCCACTCCTTCCCTCCAGCAATCTCTGATGCGACAGCCAGAAACAATTCCCATTGTTTCTGTTGCAATTCCTCCTTACACTAGAGATTATTTGTGCCCCAACTGACAGAACAAACTCACGTTACTCGCAATGGCTGCTGCCTGGTGAGGATTGGGGACTTTTATGATTTGTACACATTTCCTACACTGTTGAATACATAGAAATCATGAATACAAATCAATTATGAATGCATAACTCTAGGTTATGCATTAAGAACTGTGACTGTGAATGCCAGCCAATATTAGAAAGGCAAAAAGCAAAAGGAAACACCTTTTTGTGGTAAGCAACTCCTAAGATGACCAGTTTTCCAGGGAATTCCTGGCACTCAAATCTCTCCCCAAGCACCCTCCACCACCCAGTGCCATCCGCACATCTGTTTCTTGGCAGACACAAATTTGTATTAGACAACGACTCCGTTCTCTCCAAAATAGAATAGAATATTTATATATTAAGGTAACACTTCTCTTTACAAAATATATCCAACAGCAAGCAATGGGGGTAATGGTTGGAAGCAAGGCAGGGGGAGGAAGGCGCAAGCCAACTTGGAGCTGTTAGCATCTGTGGGAGACGAGGGGGCGCAATTGTCGGCATTTTTCAGAGGTGGGAGGGGTCAACGCGTATGGGTTTGGCCCAGAATTTCACAGTGGCGTTCCCCAGCCACAGACTCGTTTCGTCTCTGTTCTGTCACACTCAGCCTTGGAGGCAGCTCTCAGTCCAAAAGCCTGGAAGGAGGGGGTCTGCTCAAGAGGTCCGATCATGGAAGACCACTATGGACCAAGCGGTTCTGCTTCAAAGGACCACTGTTGGTCATCGCCTGCAAGGACAAACAATTGAACAAGTTAAGGCAACTGAAAATCATAGATCTGGATCAAATCAATTAGGTCCTAAAGCAGGGGTGGACAACTGTGGAAGGGGAGGGAGTTGCATTAACATCCCAAGAGACCGTGGAGGGCTGCACCCCTCTTCCATATCCACTCCTGCAAAACAACATCAGTTTTTTGCCTCCAAATGCCCTCTGGGCATTTTCATCATGGTTTTGGGCCTACCTGGGATAGTTTAGACCAAGGATATGTCTTTTTTAATGACAGGAAGTGATCAGAACTCACTTCCTGTTTCAAAAATGGCCTCTCTTCAGCTTAAATTGGGCCCCAAACAGGGACATCTTGGAGCAAAAATTTCATTGGACTGGGGAGAGGCTTGGGAGGGGGTTGTTTCCAAACATGATGGAAATGTCCTCCACATTCCCTAGAGGACTTTGTGATCATTCTGGAACATTTTTTTTACCCTCTGGGGACCGCTGCCCCCCTCCCGTGAGGTGCACTTTGCCTACCCCTGTCCTAAAGTCTTTAAAGAAAAAGCCATTTTAAAAACTTGGTTGGCACCAGAATGATATCAACCAATATTGCCACCCACTGGAGCTCCAAGTGGAGTATATCCCACTGCCGGGGTGCCACAGAAGAAAAGGCCCCGCTCCCATGCACTGATTGCTCCCACGAGAGGGACACAGAGGAAGGCCTTTGCCACAGACCTCCATCCTCAGGCGGGTGTGCCTGAAAGGTGCGCTTTAAAGTCCCAAGCTTTTAAATACCTTTCTCTGATAGTAAAGGTTCAACTACATTACTATTGTAACTTAATGGTGACTTACTTTACCTATTTTGTGGTGTAACCATAATTTTTCCTTTTGTTACATTTTTTATTAACAGACCCAAAGCTACATTTATACACATTTCCAAATGGCTTCGTAACTTTTCATTTATGTATAAAAAATAATACATCCTTCCTTTCTCTGCACCTTCCATTCTTCATCCCATTCGCATGTATAACTGTAACTTTTCAATTCCTTTTATAATTGCAGGCATGTGTCCTGTTACTGAATGGTGGTGGAAGAGTTTTTGACTACAACTCCCATCAGCCCCCTCCAGCACAGGATGTGGTCGGTGATGGTGGAAGCTGTAACCCCCCCAGTGCCTGGATGGTGCCAAGATGTGTCTCCTTGATTTAAGTGGAGATACCCAGTGTGGAATTTTCTTTACCTTGAGCATAGGGCATTGCTACTTAAGTCATTGTGTCTCTTTGCACCCATGTTCTCCAGGGATAGAAATAAAATTTTATTATTATTATTATTACTTGTCTCTCCCATCTCCTTGTTTTCCAGCACTCTTCAACATCTCTATCCCTGTTCCTCCCTTCCTGGACACCGATGTAATGCTATCTCTTAGGACTTTTTCGGACAAGTAAAATGCAGCGCAAGCAGCCTCGCCACATTGCGAGGCTGCAGCGCTGCAGGGTGTCCCTTTCGGATGACGCCCGTCCCTGCCGGTACTGTTGCGGTACCGCAGGGACATTTGAGTGTAATATTTTGGCGATTTTTACTCACGATCAACAAGTAAAAACGTGGCGAGGCTGCTTGCGCTGCGTTTTACTTGTCCGAAAAAGTCCTTAGTGTAAAAACATCTGGAACTAAAGAATGTTGAACAAATTCGTTCTCCGACTAAAACCCATTTGTGCTTACTTCTCTTCCTGCCACCCTGGCAAAATGCTTCAGAGCAATGCAATTGAAGAAAGATGACAATTTTGTTGAGATAACCAGTTGGGAATCAGAAATCTTTGCAGACCTACTTTGAATTCCCAAGAGACCCACCGACATCAGAGATGGGAATCATGTAGCCCTTCAGATGACGCTAGACTGAACCTCCCAGAATTCCCCATCATTGACTATCCTGGCTATGACTGATCACAGAATCATAGAGTTGGAAGAGATCACAAAGGCCATCCAGTCCCACCCCCTGCCCTGCAGGTATACACAATCAAAGCACACACACACCCCAGAGATGGCCATCCAGCCTCTGTTTAAAAACCTCCAAAGAAGGAGACTCCACCACACTCCCAGGCAGCAGTGGATTCCACAGCTGAATAGCTCTTACCATCAGGAAGTTCTTCCTAAAGTTTAGGTGTTCCATGCCCTAGTCTCTGGAGCAGCAGAAAACAAGCTTGCTCCATCCTCAGTATGCCATTCCTTCAAATATTTAAACATAGCTCTCATGTCTCTCTTAACCTTTTCTTTTCCAGGCCAAACATGCCCAGCTCCCTAAGCCGCTTGCCATAAGGCATGGCTTCCAGACCTCCCACCATTTTGGTCACCCTCCTCTGGACACTTTCCAGCTTATCAATGATCTTCTTGAATTGTGGTGCCCAGAACTGGACACAGTATTCCAGGTGAGGTGTGACCAAAGCAGAACAGAGTGGCACTATTACTTTCCTTAATCTAGACACTACTCCTATTGATGCAGCCTAGAATTGCATTGGCTTTTTTAGCTGCTGGGGGCATTTCAGCTAAAAATATTGCTTTTGGGGGGAGGATCATTTATTTGAAAAAAAAAATCAATTTGGGAGAGGGATCAATTATTTGGACCCCAGTTGACCCTGGGGAAATATTCAGCCCATGGTCCACACTTGCCTCATCCTTGGACTATTTTTTATTTTATTTTTATCTTTAGGTATTTATACCCCACTCTTCAGTCACGAAGGCTCTCAGAGCAGCTTACAAATCTTTAAGCAATAGCACCTACACATCTACACTGCTTTTATAGTGCGCTAGGCACTCTCCAAGTGGTTTCCAATGTGTGTTAGCTAATTTATAGAAAAATTATAGAAAAAATGAAAATCGGTGTCAGCTCAATGCCTCCCCCCCAATAGGACAAGAGGGGTTGTTTTGTAATGCTGCCATTTGCTGCCCCATCTCAACCTGCCCAAACTCTGGACATCTCAGGTGCCCACGGGGCTCTTCTTACAGCTCTGGATCCCCGGCAACCTCCAGGGCACAAACCCGGAGGGAGGGAACCCCCCTGGGTGACAACGGGGCACCAAAGTGAGGGGCTGGCCTTACTTTAGCTGAAAGGTGCTGTAGGGGTCCAGCAGGTGGGAGCTGGCCTGCTCCAGGTTCCAGTCGAACATCTCCAGAACTTTCTGGCATTCCAGCCGCGTCTTGAGGCCCAGGCAGAAGAGCTGCTCCACCTGTGGGGAAAAGGCACGGCAGAGGGGTGAGCTGTAGGTAAAGCACAGGAGGAGATCCCCACATGCCCCAAGAAATTTTGCCACCTGAGGCACACTCACAACTGGCAGCCCTTCTCCTGTCAAGCTCATTAGGGATGTGAAAAATACAGCCCCCCTCCCCACCCTGCATCCATGGGGGACATGTTCCTGGACTTATCGTGTGTAAGCGAAACTGTAGATAATAACACACTCTATTAAAATAAAGGACTTCCTGTACAAACATACCACAGAGATGCATTGGAGGACCTAGAAGATGCCTAGAGAGGATGCCTCTTTAGGAATTTTCCAGGACAACACTCTGGTACATATCCCTATTTTGTGTCCCATGGATAACTGAAACTGCAGATTTTAGTTCCACGGATACAGGGAGGAGACCTGTACTTGCAATTTTCTCAGGCTCATTAAGCTAACATTAAGGCACCCTCTTGACACAATGGTCAACTGCAGTGAGTCATTTTGGAAAATCATGACTTCTTTGTGAAAACAATTTCACCAAAAATGCGGGGTTTGGGTGTGTGTGTGTGTGTGTGTGTGCATGCAAAACCCAATATTTTGGATGTGTGGAGGAAAGATGGTATTCCTCTGTTCAGAACCTGCAGACTCTGTGTTTTGTGTGTGCATGTGCATGAATACACGTGTGCACGTCCAGTTATGGGAGGTCGCCGGGAGAGTTAGGTGGCATCCTACGCAGATGGGTCAACTTCTTCTTTGTGCTGCAGTGGGGGCGGGGTCAAGTAAGTAATTAAGAGAGCCACATCCAAGCTGCTTTTACCTTCAGGTACTGGACGGCCTTTTGAATGTTCCAATTGTGGTTCTGTAACGCCGCCTGGCACTCCTCTGTGGTTACGCCGTGCACTGTCTCTTGGACCTGGTAATGGGGCATGGGAGAGACAGAAAAAACATTGCTATACTTTTGGCCCTCAATTATTGTGGGGGTTAGGGGTGGAAGACCTCCATGAAAGTGGAAAAACTGCAAATATAGGCCTGCCTTTAAAAAAAAAAAAACCGAGAGAACACTTCTGTAAGCATTTTCTAAGTCCTCCTAGATCTATGGTCAACTTCTGCCGGAGGCTGACCACAGAATCGCACTAGAGGACCTACAAAATGCCTAGAGACATGTTCTCTCTAGGAATCTCTAAGTCCTCCAGAGCGACTCTATGGTCAACCTCCAATGGAAGCATACCATAGAATTGTGCTGGAGGACCTAGAATATGCCTAGAGAGGACATATTTAGTAACCTGCAAATAATTACATCCGTGAATGCTTAACCCGCCAATGTGGAGGGACGACTGTATTTCTCTAACACTTATCTTTCTCAGACCCACACAATACAAACCCATTGGAAAATTAAAAACCACATATAGTGGCAGCTGGTGGTCTTGAAGGGTAGCAAATCTGTTCTGGGTTTCAGTCTGAACTTTAAAGGAGCAATCTGAGGTGCTGAATCTATTTAGGCTGTTTTAAGAAATGAAGTCTTCTTTTATACATCCTGAGAATCTTTCACTTTTTCCCACCTTGGACCCTTTAAAGTTCAGACTAAAACTTGGAATGGATTCACTATCCTACTGAAATGGAAGCTGCTGCCCAGCCACATATAAATCCACCTTACAACTACAGGTGTATCCCATATCTGAAATGCTTGGGACCAGAAGTGTTTTGGATTTTTTCAGATTTTGGAATATTTGCATATACAGTTGGACACCATTATCCACAGGGGTTCGGTTCCTGGCCTTGCTGCGGATACCAGAAGTTCCATTGAAAATAATGGGACTTCCGGTTACAAATACCATAGAGTTGCCTTGGAGGCCTAGAAAATGTCTAGAGAGGATGCCTCTAGCCATTTTCTAGGAAGACTCTATGGTATGTGTTCCTCTTTCTGTGTCTCACAGATAACTGAAGCTGCAGATATTGGTTCCATGGATATGGGGTTTGATTGTACATAATGAGATATCTTGGAGATGGGACCTGAGTCTAAACATGAAATTCATGTATGTTGTCTATATACCTTATACACATAGCCTGAAGGTATACAATATTTTAAATATGAAGTTGTACGCTTTCACGGCCGGCATCCATAGATTTTCCTTGGGTTATGTCCGGGCTGTGAGGCCATGTTCTGGAATAGTTTCTTTCTGACGTTTCGCCTGCATCTGTGGCTGGCATCTTCAGAGGATGCCAGCCACAGATGCAGGTGAAGCGTCAGAAAGAAACTATTCCAGAACACAGCCTCACAGCCCAGAAAAAAAACCAAGGAAAATCTAATATTTTACGGTAAATACTTTTGTGCATAAAACATTGAACTATCAGAAAGCAATGGGGTCACTACCTCAGCCACCCATGTGAACAGTTTTGGAGTATTTCAGATTTCTGGATAAGGGATACTCCACTTGTATGAATTTTATAAACAGAAAAATGGGAGGGGTGAAGGACACTGGCAAAGGGGGAGCAAATGTGAAACCACTCCCCCAACAAGTTCCCACAGAACTGAAAAGGTTTTTGACAGGGGTCTTGAGGTAAGGAAATTGGGGAGAGGAATAGCTCTTCCATTAGCCCAAACTGGTGAAAATGGTAGAGTGAACACTGAGCTGGGGAATGCCAGAGTGTGCCTGCTTTAATAAGGGCTTGAACCCAAGCAAGAGGTGGGGGCATTTCTAGCAGGAATCTGAGGGCAGAGGATACTTTTTTTCCCAACAAACCAATAGATTCAGATTACAAGATATTTCACTTAAACATTAGGAAGACCTTCCTGATGGTAAGAGCTGTTTGACAGTATAATATGCAGCTGCTTCAGAGTGTGGTGGAGTCTCCTTCTTTGGAGGTTTTTAAACAGAGGCTGGATGGCCATCTGTTGGGAATGCTTTGATTGTGTATTCCTGCACAGCAGGGGGTTGGACTAGATGGCCCTTGTGGTCTCTTCCAACTCTATGATCCTATGATCTTGCTAATCCTCCAGAGCGAACTTAATTAATAAAATTAAGAAGAAAATAGAAACAACATAGCATCACTTGGCATCTGAGCCTCAGGGAGATTTTCGTGGAAGTGAAATCCTATCTCTCTTCCAAGGAGAGGATCCAAGGAACCTTCTTTGGAGGTTTTTAAACACAGGCTGGATGGCCCTCTGTGTGGCATGCTTTGATTGTGTACAATTGCCCCTCCACATTCGCGAACTTGGCATTCGTGGTTTTGATTTTTCGTGGTTTTGGGAGCCCCCCCCTGCCCTCCCAAAACCGTGACACGGGGCCTCCAGAGGACCCATGAAGGCCCTGGGAGGGAGCGGGGAGGCCTCCACGGGGCCTTCGGAGACCCTCCAGAGGCCCCGTGAAGGCCATGGGAGGGAGCGGGGAGTGTCGGGGAGGCCTCCATGGGGCCTTGTGAGGCCCCGTGAAGGCCCTGGGAGGGAGGGGAGGGCCACAGAGGTCTCCACGGAGCCTTGTGAAGCCCCGTGAGGGCCTTGGGGGGGGAGTGGGGAGGGCCGCGGAGGCCTCCATGGGCCTCCGGAGATGCTCCGTAGGCCACATGAAGGCCGTGGGCGGGAGGGGGGAGGGCCGGGGAGGGCTCCATGGGGCCTCCGGAGACGCTCCGTAGGACCCATGAAGGCCGTGGGCGGGAGGGGGGAGGGTCAGGGAGGCCTCCATGGGGCCTCCAGAGACGCTCCATAGGCCCCATGAAGGCTCTGGGCGGGAGGGCCGGGGAGGCCTCCATGGGGCCTCCGGAGACGCTCCGTAGGCCCCATGAAGGCCCTGGGTGGGAGGGGGGAGGGCCGGGGAGGGCCGGGGAGGCCTCCATGGGGCCTCCGGAGACGCTCCGTAGGCCCCATGAAGGCTCTGGGTGGGAGGGCTGGGGAGGCCTCCATGGGGCCTCCGGAGACTCTCCGTAGGCCCCATGAAGGCCCTGGGAGGGAGGGGGAGGGCCGGGGAGGCCTCCATGGGGCCTCCGGAGATGCTCCGTAGGCCCCATGAAGGCCCTGGGAGGGAGGGGGAGGGCTGGGGAGGCATCCACGGCGCCTCGGGAGATGCTCCGTAGGCCCCATGAAGGCCCTGGGCGGGAGGGGGGAGGGCTGGGGAGGCCTCCATGGGATCTCCGGAGACGCTCTGTAGGCCCCATGAAGGCCCTGGAAGGGAGAGGGGAGGGCCGGCGAGGCATCCATGGGGCCTCGGGAGGGTCTCTGGAGGCCCCGTGAAGGCCTTGGGAGGGAGTGGGGAGTCCGGGGAAAGCGACTATGGGGCGTCCGGAGGCCCCGTGGTCGCTTTGGCAGGGGAGGGGGGCAATGAATATTCATGGATTTTTCACATTTGCGGGGGTCCGCAGAACCTAACCCCCGCGAATGTGAAGGGACGACTGTATTCCTATATGACAGAATGGGGTTGGACTGGATGGCCTTTGCGGTCTCTTCCAACTCTATGGTTCTATGATTCTATGGACTACAATCCCCAGCATCCCTCCAGCTGGCGCTGGCTAATGTAGTTTCCTCCATGTGCAGAGGGCAGTTTGCCAAAAGCCTGCGAGCACCTGGGAAAGGGAGACTCTGTACTAGACAGGCCTTTGGCCTTGATCCAGTGAAGCTACTTCTTATACTCCTATTAAAGGTGAGCAGCGTCTCTTTATTGCTCTATTTAGTTCTTTGTTCCCCTCAGGATTAGCAGAACCAGAGCAATTGACCCAGAATAAAACACACACATTATGCTTAATCCATAGAAGTCATATGGGTTTTAGAATTTAGTTATGATTCACAGCTGTTGTTATTCCACTTTTATTATATCCCACTTCAAAGGATTATCATTAAAATGTAATTAAAACTATGAGGAACACCAAAAACAATTACATTAAAAATAAAATTATGTTTAAAAATACATTACCCTAAGAAAAGCCCTTCCTTTCAAAATAGTCAGCCTATCAGAATAGAAGTCTTTGCCCACTGACGGGCAGACAAGAAGAAGGGGGGACATTTTTAGCCTCCCTAGGAAGAGCTCCAGAGCCTAGGGGCAAGCGCTGAGAAGGCCATCTCTCATATTCCCACCAGATGTAACGCTGGGGGTGCGTCTACACTGTAGCAATACCGTAGTTACAATAAGGTAACTGCCATGGCTCCAGACAAAATCCTGGGATTTGTAGTTTTGTGAGGCACTGGCAATCTGGTAGAGAAGGCTAAAGACCTTATAAAATTACAAATCCCAGGATTCCATAGGTTGGAGCTATAGCACTTAAAATGGTGTCAAACTGCATTATTTCTACAGTGCAGACACACCCTGAAAGTGCCAGGACTGAGAGAAGGGCCTCTCCTGAAGATCTCAGGGCTTGCGGAGGCTTCGATGGGGGAATATAGACTGCAAGGAAGTCTGGACCAGGGTGGTCAACTGTGTGGAAGAGTTGGGGCCCAATTTCCTCACTGATTCCCATGCGGGCCACACACTCCTCAACAGCCCATAACTAGATCTGTAAGTTGTCCTTCTCTTGACAGATGCAGAGTTGTCTTGCCGCCGAATTTGGGCCTGCCTTCTTCTTAAAAGCTCAGTGCTTAAGTTTGACTTTCAATCTGTGCCCGCTAAGCAGAGGGCAGGCATGGGTCAGGGATGGACACGGCAGGACTCTGCCATGGGGAGGGGGGTTTCACTCACCAGTCTTATCTTTTCCGAAGGGCGAGGACCCTCTGAGCCGTCATAGATTATCTTCTGAAGGCCACAAGTGGCCTTGAAGGCGATGTTGCTGTTGTTGGACGAGAAGTTGGCTCGGTAGTCCGGCTGTTGCTGGATCATGGGCCGCACAGTTGCGGTGGTGACCACCCTGGCTGGAGCTGGGGTTTCCTCGGGGTTCTTGGCCTCCTTGAAGAACTTCTCATACTTGTCCAGGTATGGCGGGCGCTCTGGGAGCAGGTAGTAGTGGGTGTTGCTGACCTTCCGTCCGTCTTTGACGATGGGCAGGATGCAGGGCCCTTTGGCACACTCCTTCCCTTGAGCCTGGATCACCTTGGGTGTGGCGTACTTGGGGTCCAAAGCAAAGCTCTGAGTTGTGGGCATGGGCTGCTTCCCGGGTGACGTGGACAGGAATGATCCCAGGGAGAGTGGGGAGCAGAGGTTGGCCCGTGGCTGCGGGGATCCGCCCTGCAGGGCCCGGGGACTGGGGGTCCTAGAGCTCGGTTGGGATAAGGGGTCTCGCGGGGGGATCTGGGGTGGGCGATCCTCCTCACCCCCGGAGGCCGGAGAGAGCTCTCCGGACCAGCGGCCATGATCGTTCCTACGGAGCGGTCGGGGCAGGATAGGGACACGAGGGGGGATCTGAGGCTTTTCTTCCCCTGGGCTGGGCGTGGAAGCAATGGAGGTGGCCCCCAAAGGTACGTTGAGGCGCTTCATGCACTCCTGCTGCAGCTCTTGGAAGATCTCTGTCGTCTGGGCGGGGCTGGGTTGCTTGGCTTCCTTTGGTGGCAGGAAGAGGTTGTCCTCTAATGGGAGAGATGGACGGTCCCCCTCCAGCACGAAACCACAGTTGGCCTCCCCGTTCTCCCAGTGTTTGCGCCCGCCCCGGCGCCCCACCAGGCCTTCTGCGCTGTTGATGGAGCACACCTCAAAGTCGTCCTCGTCTTGGGCCACGTCGTCATAGGTGGGAGGAGGGGGCAGGGGGCGGGCATCCCAGTCCACAATGGGGGTCGGGTGAAGGGGCCGGGGCAGTGCTTGCGTGGGGCTCTGAGGGGGTGTCTTGTCCAACAAGGAGAAAGCCTCCATGGCCAGCTTGGCCAGTGACGGGGCGCAGAGCTCCCCTATGGGTGAAGGGGTGGTGGGAACGGGCTCGTCCTCAAAGTCTATTAGTGTCACCTCGTTACCAGGCTGGGCGCCTCCCCTGGTATGCGGCAGCAGCAGTCTCTCGCCCGCTCTGGTGCCTGTGACGCAGGCTGAGGGCTTGGGGGGCCGGAGGACTCGCGGTGGGCCTGGCTTCTTCTTCAGGCAGAGGTGCTTGAGGCCTGTGGAGAGTGGGTTGTCCTCACTCACAGGGTCGTAGGTCGGTTCTGGAAAGCAAAGGAACCAGGTGAGGGCCTGGGTGGGCAAGGGTGGGAAACCTTTTTTTCAGCCCAAGGGCTGCATTCAGTTTCAGAGAAATTCCTACGGACCATGTTCTAATGGTGGATGAGGCCAAAGACATAAGCGAAGGGGCCAGAATACCAGCATATTTCAGCTCCAACCTCCTACTACCAGTAACTAAGCTTTAGGTGCAGAATTTCAACCTTCTCAGATGTGGAAGGGAGGGGCAAAATCTGGGAAACAGCCACACTCCCAGTTATTGGGAAGGTGTCATGGCTATCCAGTGATGCACCCAGAGGACTCATTTTGGGCCTGAAGAGGACCAGATTCTACCTCGGAGCATTGAGGTTTTTCACCCCTGGACTCCACTTAATTAACTTTGCTATCACTGAGAGTTTGCTGTTTTCCCAGTCTTTTGAGCTTTATCTTAGTCAAACTCCCAAACTGTGTATTAACTGCCAGTAACTGGCTGCTTTTCTGGACAGGTTAGCAAAAAGACTCAGTTTTACCTCGGTCCCTCATGGGACAGGAATGAAAGAACACTGACGCCATGCGATAAGGCAGCAGGAAAGATGGAATGTTCCTGCTGCTTTGCCGCTTTTCTTTGGAGTGTGATAAGCCCTTTCAGGCAGGATCCTTTCCTCACCTTAGCAAGAGATTTATTGAGGCAGAGTTTGAACTTCAAAAAGGGACTTTTGCTGCATCTTCCACCTTTACCTCCTTCCCAAACAAACTGTAATGGAAAACTGGTCAGAGCAACACTAAACTCCATGTTGTGGGGCAGGACACCCACCACACATCTGTCACTACAATCCAAACCACAATGTTTCACAAACAGAAACAGAGAGACAGAGAGAAAGGTAAAGGCAGGCAGGCTACAAGGGAACCTGGGCAGTTCCAAATCGCACTGGCCTTGTATTTGGCTGCTTCCACAGTCCTTGCATCAAACACACGCATGCTTCCACCCCTACCAACACACGAACATGCATTCTCCTAGCCCTCCCCACACATACACACCCAGGGCACTTGCCTCTGCACGATTAGTACATGCTCTGAGAACATGGCCCTGCTTGTGCTGATTAACGGCACAACGGGGAAATCCTCCCTTTTTCAATGCTGGTGGGGCTGAGGTAAGCTATTGAGGGGGGCAGGAACAAGAGAGGAGCTTTGGCACCAAGGAGTAGATATGAACACATGATGCTCTATTGCATGAGGAAGATCCCCAGTTCAACCTTTGCTGGCAACTCCAGTTATTAAAAGGCTCAGGAAGAAGAGAAAAGGCCCTGGGAAGTCATTGCCAGAGCAGACAGTCAGAAACAGGGATCAGCTAGAAACAGCGATGGATCTGCTTCATGTTTTATTCTGAACTTTTAAAAAAGCCACCCAAGTCGCTGGATTTATTTTGGGGCTAGGGTCCATCACTTTTAAATTTGAGGATAAAACCTGGAATGGAATCAAGGCCCTGCTGACATGGAAACTGCCAGCTGCCACTGCTTGGGAAAGTTACTTATCTTGACAATTTCCCTGGCCAGGCTGGTTAGGAAGGGGAAGGGTTCTAGGAGTTGTAGCCTACCCCCAAAAGTAACTTTTCCAAGGCTGCCCCCATATGCGTGGGACTAATACCCGCAGTTTCAATTATCCATCATCCAAAAAATATGATTTCTCTAGACCAGTGATTCCCAAACTTTGGTCCTCTAGGTGTTTTGGACTTCAACTCCCAGAAGCCCTAGCTGACTCGAGCAATAGTCAGGAATTCTGGAAGCTGAAGTCTAAAACATCTGGAGGGCCAAAGTTTGGGAACCACTGCTCTAGGCATTTCCTAGGTCCTCTAGCATGACTCTATGTTAACTTCTGCCAGAAATTACCATAGAGTCACGCTTGAGATGCTTAGAGGGGCGGCCTCTCTAGACATTTCCTAGGTCCTCCAGTGCAATTCTATGGGTTTCACAAGTATTTGCGGGAAGTCTGGGAACACATCCCTGCTGATAGGGCAGGTAACCTGTATAATCTGACTCAGCACAATGCAGCTTTATGTGTTTGTTCAATCTGGGGCAGCCAAAAAAATCAGTAGGTCTGTGTTTTCTTGCTCTCTCCCCATAATGCTTGGACACTTCTATGTTTCTTGATCCCTGTCAGTGGTAAATAATGCTACATAAGTGTACACTATGATTATGCTGCGCTATAGAATTACAGATTGGAAAGGGATGCCCATCCCATCTCTGTTTAAAGACCTCCAAAGAAGGAGACTCCATCACCCTCTGAGGCAGTCCACTCTACAGTCAAACAGTTCTTACAGTAACCAAATTCTTCCTAATGTTTCAGTGGAATCTCTTTCCTTGTAATTTGGTTCTACTGGTTTGTGTTCTAAGATGGAGCAGCAGAAAACAAGCTTGCTCCATCTTCCTCATGGCATCCCTTGAAATATTTAAAGATGGTTATTGTATCACCTCTTAATCTTCTCAGATGACAAGCCTGAGTAGCTTTTAAAAAGTACTAAAGACAGATCTCTTTCGGCAGGCCTTTCCTAATTAGATCCCGGCCTCAGGAGCTCCTGGCCTCTTTATTCTGCTGGCTATTTATTGTGTTTATTGTTTTTAAATGTGATTTTAAATTACTGTAGTTGCTTTTAATTTATATTTGTTTAATATCTTTTTATGGGGGAGGGTGGGAGTGGGTGGTGTTTTGGGATTTTTATCTGTATTGTATTTTAATTTTTGTAAGCCGCCCTGATTGTTTTAACAGAGGGGCAGGGTATAAATAAATATTATTATTATTATTATTATTATTATCAACTGACAGACAGATTTAGCAGAAATGGACAAATTGTCTGGTTTGATTAGATATAGGTCATTAGTTACATTTCTTAAAGAATGGAAACCCCTTTATAGACTTTTTGTGGGGGGAAAAGAATATTACTTGGTAATTTTTGGCTTTGATGATTAGAAAGAAGTAGGTTATTGAAAGAAGGGAATGTCTTGATATTTCGGGGAGAGAGGTATGAATAACTATATGTATATATAACCTTTGAAAGGAAATCATTTTCTTCTGTTCTATTTTCCCCTTTCCTTTTCTTATCTTTTTAGTACACTTTTTTAATTTGTATTTTAGTTTTTTATATTTTTTTCTTTTCTTAACCTTTGTAATTCTTAATATATATTTTTAATATTCTTTAATAAAAACTATTTTGTAAAATAAAATCTTCTCTCTAAGTTAAACATACCCATCTCCCTAATCCATTCCTCTTAGGGCTTGGTTTTCAGGCCACGTATGAGTGTGCCTAGCCACTGTGAGAAGGAAGAGAAGAAATTTTATTCAGGGCTGCCACTTTTGGTGTCACCCAATGAATAAAAAAAAATTGTGCAAGGGATCCAAGGGCCATCTAGTCCAACTCCTGTTAGTACATGAATTCATTGCACAGAATCACAGATTTCAAAGATAAACCAAGAGCCATCTAATGATGAGTGTAATGGTTAGTTCTGCCCTCTGTTATGCAGGGGTGGGCAATTGTGGCCTTCCAGATGTTTCTGGACTGCAGCTCCAATAATTCTTCACTAATAGGGATGATGGGAACATTAGACCAAAAACAACTGGAGGACCACATTTTCCCCACCTGTTGCAATACGTATTTTAACTATAACATCATTGACAAACAAGTTTACTCCACCAGGGGGCAGCAGAGAAACAGAAACGACACGTAGTTCCTAACCTACTCAGAGATATTCCCATTAAAGGGATTCCTTCATTTAGGCTACAAAGGCAGGGTTGTTCTGTTAAAAAGAAAGAGAGGGAAGGAGGGCATTTATTTTATGGATCTTTAAGGAGGAAGATGCATGTTGCAGAAGATTTGTATGGCTAGAATAGAGCTTGGCAATGGCAAAAGTTGGCTGGGGGTTCTGGGAGTTGTCATCCAAAACAAGGAATTTTGCCAAGCTCTGGTTGAATGCTGCTTAGAATAGTGTGTAAACAAAGATGGTAGAGATTATTCCAAATCACCCTTAGAGTTACTACAAGGGAGGACAGTTGGCTACAGGGTTGGTAGGGCAGGACCGAACATTAGGGAACACGCCGCCTTAAATATGGCAGTTCATAGAATCATAAAATCATAGAGTTCGAAGAGACCACAAGGGCCATCCTATCCAACCCCATTATGCCCTGCAGGAATACACAATCAAATCATTCCCAACAGATGGCCATCCAGCCTCTGCTTAAAAACCTCCAAAGAAGGAGACCCCACCGCACTATGAGGCAGTGTATTCCATTTCCGAACAGCTCTTACTGTCAGGAAGTTCCTCCTAACGTTTAGGTAGAATCTCTTTTCCTATAGTTTGAACCTATTGCTCCATGTCCTAGTCTCTGGAGCAGCAGAAAACAAGTTTGCTCCATCCTCAGTGTGACATCCCTTCAAATATTTAAACACTGCTATTCAGTCACTGAATAAAAGAAGGTCACCACTCTCTGCTGCTTGGAAGACTTTTTAGCATTTCAGTTTTCTGTAATGTACCCACACTGCAAAATTATGGCACTTGGATAGCACTTTAATGGCTAAGGGCACTTAAACACTACAAAATTATAGCCCTATGATTCTACTTTAGCTGCCATGGCTTCATCCTATGGAATCCTGGGATTTGTAGTTTGGTTGTAGGACTTAGAATTTTCTTGTGTGGTGATTCTCAAAATCTGGCCCTTCAAGTGGATTGGGCTTCAGCTCTCAGAAGTGCAAGAGAGCTTGGCCAATGGTCAGGGATTCTGGGAACTGAAGTTCAAAGCCCAAAGTTTGAGAACAACTGACTTTCTACAGTCCCCTGAACTACAGTGCAACATTCAAACTCTCTCGCAGAGCATTCACTCTCCACTTTATTTATTTATTTATTGGATTTATAGCCTGCTTTTGTCCCAAGATGGGATTCAAGGCAGTGATTTCAATCCACTACAAATCTCAGGATTCCATAGGATGGAGCCATGGCGGTTAAAGTAGTATCAAAGTGCTATAATGGTACACTTGGGACAGCCTCCCAGGAAACAGAAATACTCACAGTTTTCCAAACAGTTGAGAGCCACGACCTCCTGGAGAGAGAGGGTGCATCCACACTCCACAAATAACCCACTTTGAAACGGTATTATTTTTCATGGCTCCTTCGTATGGAATCCTGGGGTTTGCAATTTGGTGAGGCACCAGCACTCTTTGGCAGAGAAGGCTAAAGACCTTGTAAAACTACAGATCCCAGGATTCAATAGGAAGGAGCCATGGCAAATAATCCAGTGTGAAACTGGATTATTTGTGTAGTGTGGATTAAGCCTCTGTGTGTGTGTGTGTGTGTGTGAATAGTTAAAGTAGTGCAAGTGTCCCACAACCCACTGCTATTTTCCCCACAGGTTGCAATTCATAGAATCATAGAATTGCAATTGACAAGTGCAATCTGCAAGCAGGACAGTAAAGCAGTGTATGGTGGGCACACCTCCGGTTTATATGCACTGAACTTTAGGAGCCTCTCCTGAAACACTCATGCAGTCTCAGGGAATTTGCGCGGAGGGACCAAGCGGGCATACAGGTGGTTGCAAGGCAAGCTGTGCACACAGCAGGAAGCCCCTCTGATACCTGTGAGGAGAGGAGCTAAGAGAGAGCAGAGAGGGCAGGCACAGGGGGGCCGGCGGCCCGGAAAGCGGCCCCACTTACTCTTTAGGAAGATGGAGGGCTGAGGCGGCCGTGGTGGCGGCTCCCCTGCAGGGAAGGGCGAAACGGAGACACCCCCACCGTAGGAGAAGAAAAAAGAGAGAGAGAAAGAAGGAGAAAGAGAAGCAGATTAGTTCAGCAGCACCATGCAAAGGGCAGAGTCTGAACTTGGAAAAGTTACCTTTCTGGGGCTGTGCTGTCTTAGAGGTGGGGACTGGGGGCTGGGCTGTCAGGGTATTCTGTGGGTTTTAAGCTAAAGGGTAACTTTTCCAAGCTTCAGCAGAGGTTGTGTGGGAGTGGAGCAGGAAGGTCCCCCAAATGGCCGTGAATAGGGGAAGAACCACATACTAGCCGGAGCTGTCTGTACAGAGCTGGCAAGCATTTGCTTTTTGTGAAACATTCAAATTTGTAGTGAATCCCCATGTTCCTGAGTGTGCAGATTCAAAATGAACCCTGGGGAGCTGTATGGGGTCCATGGGCCCTACTTTTTGCCCACCTCTGGCCAAAGTCATCCAATGCCCAGAAGGGTTGCTATGGATGTTCTGAGTATCCAGAGGGACAGCCAAGCCTCAGCTGATCCACAACCTGCTCTTTGTTCTTAAAATGTGGCTTCCAAAATAAAAAATATTGATATAAATGCGCAGAATGGACTGCTTCCATGTTTTCCAACAGAAACAGAACTTCCTGTTGCATGGGAAGGATGTTCTATATTTAGTACAGTCATTCAATTGCACCTCTGGAAGTTTGTTGGAGTTGGGGCTAGAGATGTGAAGGTCTGGGATAAAAAAACAGAAAAATTCAAGAAAAAAGTATTTTTTTTTCCAGGGATTTTTCTGAAGCCTTTTTTCTTTTTTTCTGAAAAATTGAAAAAAAGGAAGAAACTTGATTATGGAATGTTTTTCTTTTTCTTTTCTTTTTTTTTTTTTTTACTAATGTTGATAGTTTCTTCTGTTTTTTAAAAATCTGTTGTTATTTTTTGCCTGCTCCACATAAACTAGCAAAACCAAAGAGGTTCCGTTCAGTTCAGGAGATTGTTGTTCCATTTGTTACAAAGATTTTTTTTAAAGTAAATTCCATTTGTAATAAATGTTTGAATACACTGTATTTTTAATATACCAATTGTGATAATTTCATGCCTAATCAAATTGTACAGTCATATTTTATGTTCCTAAAGTAACAGAGTGACTTTCAATCTGTAAAAAGTGCTAATGATGCATTTTCCCCATTTTTTCTGAAAATTTCTATTTTTCTCTGAAAAAAACTGAAAAAATGTTTTTCCCCCCTCATGGCTTCAAAATTTCTGGAAATTTAACATCTCTAGTTGGGGCAGGGTTAGCCTTTGTGTTTTTAAAGCTGCCCACTCAAAGCCAGTCCTCTTCAAGTAGCTGAAGACCGAGATTTTTCTGCTTACGAATCCTCTTGCTGCGACCAACTGGTTGGTCACAGCCCGCTCCCCCCTTCCTTTTTATTTGCCTGGGGCTGTGGATTAAACAAAAAACAGCACTTTGGAAACTGAAGTCTGAAAAACATTTGTGGCAGACAGAACGGGAAAACAAAAGCAGTTTTTAGACATTGGGAGTATAGGGGAAAGCCCCCAAAGCTAGCAAAAGCCCCAGAAAAAACAACATTTTTTCCTCCATAAATAGAAAAGGCAGGCAGGGGGAACTGCAGCACCTTTACGACTAACAGATTTATTTTAGCAGGAGCATTCATGGATTTAAAGCTACCTCTTCAGATATAGTGATGGAGTACAAAACGAACGCCTCAGTATCCTGAGCCAGCATGGTGTACAGTAGGACCCCCTTATCTGCTGGGGATTGGTTCGTGTGTGTGTGTGTGGATACCGAAAACCATGGATAATAGCAAACACCATTGAAAATAAAGGGACTTCTGGTTTAAAATACCATAGAGTTGCCTTGGAGGTCCTAGAAAATGGCTAGAGAGGACACATTTTCTAGGAAGACTCTATGGTAGGTGTGCTGGTTTGTGTCCTGTAGATAATTGAATCAGTGAATAATGAATCAGCGGATACAGGGGGTCCTACTGTAGTAGTCTGAGTGATGGACTAGGATTACAGGGTGTTATCTAGACAGTGAAAACAAATCCCCAAAGAATGCAAGGGGAATACCATTTGTCCTCATGAGATCCTGTGAGGATTTACCATATTTGAAAGGCAGGGGGCGAAAAACTTCATGTACAGACTTTGCTGTTTCTTGCCAAGTTTTTTAAAAATTACACGGAAATGTGCATTTCAGCCCATTTAAACAACCAATCCAAATTGGAGCACATCCTGGAAGTCATGATTGGTCAGACGTGCATGGGGGTGGATTTTTCGGTAACAAAGTGGCCGGAGCTACCATGGTTGATTTTCAGGGAAGTGATTGTACACTATTTTCAAGTGGCAAAGCAAAGAAAATATTATTTTTTTTAAGCAGAAGATTATTCTTCTGCATCTCTGATTTAACAAGGGCAGGGAAGGGAAATGGTGGGAACCCTTGGGGAATAATAACATGAGTGATTCACTCATGGCCACCATCTTTCCTCGCGGATATGCTCCGTGTAAACTTCAAACACGTATACCTTCCCATACTAGTGATCTTGTGAATACATCATGTATACAAATGAACGCTGCTGTGGTGGTGAGTTAATGCGTTATTTTCCGCAATTAATTCTTCTATCTAGCTGAGCCCTAGGCGACCAGGGTTCAAATCCCTGCTTGGCCACAGACACCCACTGGGTGGATCTTGGGCAAGTCACACCATCTCAGCCCAGATGGTAAACCTCCTTGTAAGAAATCAGCATGGTGCAGTAGTCTGGATGTAAGACTTCAGGCGAACAGGGCTTGAATCCCTGCTTGGCCATGGAAGCCCCACCTTGGGCAAGTCAAGTTCTCTCAGCCTCCAAGGATGCCAATGGTAAACCCTCCTCTGAGCCTCTCTTGCCAAGGAAACCTAGTAGAGGGTTGCCGCAAGTTGGAATCAACTTGAGAGGACATAACAACAACACTGATCTTGAGAAGCCAAAGGCTTTCACGGCCGGCCTCCATAAATTTTCCTTGGGTTTTTTCCGGGCTGTGAGTCCATGTTCTGGAATAGTTTCTCTCTGACGTTTTGCATCCATCTGTGGCTGGTAGGCGAAACATCAGAAAGAAACTATTCCAGAACACGGACTCACAGCCCGGAAAAAAACCAAGGAAAATCTAACACTGATCTTGCCTGAATGGTGGGAGTCAACAGCAGTATCTGAAGAAGTGGATTGAAATCTACAAAAGCTCCTGCTGAAATAAATCCGTGCTGCTGGGTTCCCTTTCTCCCCCATCCCTTTCCTACCTCTTTGAAAGTTTTTTTCTCCAGGTTACAGAAGTGACTCCCAATTCTTTTAGGAGTGGTACTAGCTGCCAGGCGTGAAACTGACAAAACAAAAACTGGGCTCTCTTATGTCCCAACAGTGCAGTTTTAACACAGCCCATAGAAACTACAGCACCCAGTACACACAATGGCCAATGACAGAGAAGAGGCGTGCTGGGTCTTGTAATTCTCTTGTGTTACCACCAGTGAGCCCATATAAGTGCGTATCTGCAGTTTGCCAAAGCAAGCGGAGTGGTGATGGTGTGGGTTTGGAGGAATGCCTTACTTTTAGTCCTTCCTGGGAGCTGGGTGGGCCTGGCTGCATTCAAGTCCACTCCTAAGACATCTGGAGGGTCCATGGGATTTCCCAGGTACAACCTACAGGGAACCAAGAGAAACAAGGATGAACATGGCCAAACGCTTTCAGGTGTTCCCTCAACCTCCTCTTCTGAACATGTGTGACTTTAGACCAGGGGTGGGAATCATGCCTCCCTTCCAGATGTTGCTGGATTGCAACTCCCAGAACCCTCTAGCTGGCTTATCCAATGGTGAGGGGAATGCTGCAGTCCAACAGCCAGAGCACTGTGCGATTGAGTTCCACCCCTGTTGCAGACACAACACAGGACACACAAAACCAATTGGCCTTTGCCTCCTGCCCCCCTGCAAAAACTGCCCCGTATCTCTCAGTGGTCCTTTAAATACCTCATGGGGTGCCTCACTCCTTCCAGAATCCAGGGGCTCCCTCCAGACAATCCCTCATCACCCCCAGCCAGCACTACACTGCATGAAGATGATGGGATTTGTAGTCCAACACTCCTAGAAGGGCCCCCTACATTCTGGAAGGAAGGATCCAGTACTCCTGGATGAAAATGCAGCACATCTGGCTGTAGGTGATGGGAGTTGCAGTGTGACATGCCAGGAGGGAGACTCAGGAGGCTTTGACAGAGGAAGCCACAGGTCATGAAAGAGAAGGAGTCTGGTGGATCTGCTGCTCCAGTGTGTGAAACCCAGGTGCCTTGGGATGTTTCTTGGCCTTCACACTCTGCGCCCTGTCTCGGTGCCCAACGGCTTATATTCTTTAGGCACCAGCTAAGCTGTAGGGTGTTGCCACTGGGTCCTCCAGTTTGAAGCCTCACAGGAAACAGGGAGGACTCAGGGAAGGCGTGGTAACCTGCATGCAGGGCAAGGGTGGTATCGGTGCACCTCATCTGCAGCATGGGAACATGTTGGCCTCACACGGGCTGTACATGCGCTGCCGCCCACGCGAAAAGAGAGGCGCTGGCTAATGAAAGGCATGCTGAACTGAACAGGTTCCTTGAGACAACAGGCACTGTTTGTAAACATGCAATGGGACACAGTTTCCTTATCAGCACCTCTGGACTGTGTATATGTGTATCTTTATTCCAAAACTGGCTCACTTTTCCACCAAACTGGGAGTCAGCTTCCTAGCTGAGGCTTTAAGAGCCATAGTCAAATGAAGGGCATGATCAGAGCTCAGAAAAGTTAACTTTGGGGGACTATAAATCCAAAAAAACTGATGATAGCTGCAGTACAAGGGCATCGGGAGCAGGGTGCAACTGCATTCTGTAATTGTATCTTGAGGGCCTCATGATTCCCAGTCCTGTCCTGAATATTTTGAAACATGTACTATTTTAAATATTTTAAAACTGGCAGACATGGCTTGCATGGATAAACTTACATTTGAGCTAAAACCAAAATCTACACAAACACAGGATGAGTGGCAACAGATTACAGAATTCTGGAAAAGGAGATGGGATAGTTTTTAAGTTTAAAAAATGCACTCGTTCAGAAATTTTTGTAAGGTTGAAATGCAATGGAGGGGGGAAAGAATCATTTGAAATTTTGGAGAGTTATAAATTATGGGTTATGAATATTAATCTATGGGACACTATCATTGAAAATAATTGAGTGTAATATACAGGAAATAAGGATCCATACAAGTTATTGTACTGTACTTTTTACCTTTCTTATTTTCCTGGCTTTGTGTAGAGAAACCACATGTACAATAACTTGCATGGATCCATATTTCCTGTATAGTACACTCAATTATTTTCAGTATTTTAAAGGGCTGGATGTACAAAAAAGGAGGTCAGTGCAGCAGTGAAGATGCGGAATTTTGTTGTTGTTGTTGTTAAAACAAAATAAGATATTGACTGTAATACAAGGAAATTATGGATAGGTGCTGATCTATTTCACTATATCAATATCTTTCTATACTGATATGGAGATAACGGTTGCTATCAAACACTTTAATCAAAATAAAAAATAAAAAAAGAAACATGTACACGTTGCAAAATCCAAATCTTGGACAGCACCATTCCTCATCCTCTCCAATGAGCACAAGGCCCTGCCCGCCTGCCTGCCCACCCACCCAGCATGCATGGAAGCTGCAGAGGGAGCTCATGAGAAAACGGAAGGAAAAGCGCCAAAAGTTCTTACTCATCAATCTTATCAGGGAAGCCCCAGCACTGCTGAAGGTTGGTGTCTCCATGGCCCGTATGGATGAAGCTGTTTTTGAGTGGCTGGCTAATGTCGTGGACTGACAGCCCCGCCACCGAGGTCACCGTGTTGCGCGGGAACTGGCCCACCTTCAGGGTCCGCTTATTCTGACCCCGCCACCAGTAATTCTCAGCCCTAGGGAACAAAAAAACCCAGCCAGGTTATCAGGGGTACAAAGGAAGTGGGTTCCCATCATGCATTGGGGCAGGGTGCATGCAACCATCTCTGCGTCAACACAACTGGATGCTCCAAGTCAGACTTCTTTGAGATGGCGTCTGGTGGATGTATTGGACTGCAAGTCCTATTGTCATCCCGCTAAGCTAAGGATGATAAGACTTGTCTTCCAATACATATGGAGGATTCCAGGGTTGGGGAAGTAAAGACCCAATCCACCCATGGACAGATCTAGCAAAGCTTGGCTTCTGGAAGACTAAGGGTGGAAAGAGCATTGGTTGTCATTCATTTTCCAGCCAAGAAAGCATTTCTTGACACTTGAGAAAACCTGTGAGTAAGAATAACTTACCAGGCAGACTTTGTTCTTAGTATTCATACATCCTAAAGCATTCTGGGAAATTTTTCGGCGCAGAAATTCATGTCACTTTTCTGGACATAAATATGTTTTCTGTACAAAAATGTTTTTTTTTCTTGCACAGATGAAGCAATTTCTGTGCAAAGTAATTCCTCACAACATTTTGGGATGTAGAACACTGCCCAAAAATACTGTCCAAAAGTATTTGTTTTCTCCCACTGTTGGGAGAAAGCAATGGAAATTATTATTCCCTGCATGTGAGGCTGAAACAGGTGATAATTTGCATCCTTACAGGGGATGCTGTGGTTTAGGCTGCCAGACTGGAGCGGGCTCCTTTACCTTGAATGGTTGTGTTGTTGCTGTTATTGTGTGCCTTCAAGTTGTTCCCAACTCATGGTGACTCAGAGGCAAACCTATCACAGGGTTTTCTTGGCAAGATTTGTTCAGAGGGAGTTTTGCCTTTGCCTTCCTTTAAGGCTGAGAGAATGTGACTTGCCCAGTGGGTTTCCATGGCTGAGCAGGAATTTGAACTCTGGTCTCTAGAGTACTCAACCAACGGTCATACCACTATGCCACACTGGCTCTCACCTTTTTAAAATGGCTGTGTAGAAGAGGGAATTTCAGCAGGTGTTGTTTGTCACACAACCAGGAAACAAGCAATCTCTGCCAAAATCCCCTAACCTACTATTAATGGTAGAGGAGCCCTCTCCAGTTTTCACTCTGGCAACCCTAGCTGTGGTCCATAGAATCCTAGAATCATGGAGTTGGAAGAGACCACGAGGGCCATCCAGTCCACCCCCCTGCCATGCAGGAATACACAGTCAAATCATTCCTGGCAGATGGCCATCCAGCCTCTGTTTCAAAACCTCTAAAGAAGGAGACTCCACCACACTCCCAGGCAGGGCATTCCACTTCTGAACAGCTCTTACTGTCAGGAAGTTCTTTCTAATGTTTAGGTGGAATTTTTTTTCCTGAGGTTTGAGCATTAAGCATTAAATACCAACCCCAGTAGCAAACCTGCATGGGGAGATGGGATAAGAAAACTTTCATCTAGCCTAGCGAGCATGGTGGATTACATATACTTACAGTAAAACTACAGAAATGCCCCCCAAGCCCACCTTAAAAACCAGCTGAATTGGGTGAAGGAATCATAGAACCATAAAGTTGGAAGAGACCCCAAGGGCCATCTAGTCCAACCCCATTCTGCCTTGCAGGAACACAAAATCAAAGCATTCCTGACAGATGGCCATCCAGCCTCTATTAAAATCCTCCAAAGAAGGAGACTCCACCACACTCCCAGGCACCTGATCAACTCTAACCTCAAGCAAGGGGTCTACATGGAGCAGGAAAGTGGTAGGGCCATGATTGTTGGCAATGTTTGAGAAGTGAGGGAGGAGGGTGGAGAGAGAAGTCGGGAGGTGACAAAGGTGTTGGCTGGTGTGACAGCAGAAGGCACGAGCAGGGTGAGGCCAAGAGGGGATTAGGGACGGCTTTGTGGACAGAAGGCCACAGTTTCAGGCCTAAAGAGCAACATGGAAGAAAGCTCTGAGGCCAGCCCGCAAAATGGATATAGACAAGAAGGGCCGGATAGCTGGGGTGGAGGAAGGTGCTGTTGGCAGACAGAGGAATCTAGAGGATAATCAGTGACAATTCTAATTTACTTAGGAGTAAATTATTCTTGATAATTCCTTAATAAACAATCAATATTCCTTGAAAGACTCAATCAAGGAAGCCATAGAATCATAGAGTTGGATGAGACCACAAGGGCCATCTAGTCTAACCCCATTCTGCCCTGCAGGGATACCCAATCAAATCATTCCCAACAGATGGCCACCCAGCCTCTGTTTAAAAACTTCCATGGCTACCCTGAGTTTGCAGCACTCAGGGCCAAATACTTGAGCAAGATGGTTGACGCTTGCCTGACCTCCAGTTAACCCCTTCCTTCCCTAATGCTGTGCTGGCAAGATAGTCACTGGCTGCAGGTAATGGGAAATGTAGTCCCTGCAGAATGATGAGAGTGCCATCACCTTGCAGGATGATGGGAACTGCCATCATGACTTACCCTAAGTCCAAGTCAACTTGACAGCAATCAACAACAACAACAGCAACCAATTATTCCATAGGATTCAGAAGCTATTGCAAATGTGGCTTTTGGACTCCATTAGTCCCCACACCAGAGAGCAAAAACCTCAGAAACTTGCTGCATTTGGCGTGACTCCCAAGACCGGAAGTGATGTCATGGCACTTCCTGCCCATGCCTGGAGAAGACTATGGGGGTGAAAAATGGTGCCCGGTCCCCTCTGCCGTTGCCACCTCTGGCTTAGCAGTGGTTCCATATCTGTGGCCCTCTAGCTGTTTTGGACTATGACTCCCACAATCCATTCCTACTGACCATGCTGGCTAGGGTTTCTGAGAGTTGAAGTCCCCGGTACCTGGGAGGCTAAATGCTGGAAACCCCGGCTAGAGAGGCCACCGGAAAGAAGGCCACTTCCTGTTTGGTCCTGGCAATTCCTCCCAAAACTGGGGTCTCATCAGAGTCTACTTAACTAACCTAAGCTTGCCTGGAGCATGCTAGTGACCACTATCATCAAACCTCAGGGCCCAAAACTGCCTCCACCAAGCTCATGACCTCCAGGGTGGTGGGCTGGCAATTCCCAGTAGCCTCCAGCCTGTTCTGCAGTTGGCTATGCTGGTTGAGGATAATGGGAGCTGTAATCCAAAACAGCCAACATAGGCAGGAAATCTCTCCCATGACTGAAAGCAGGCAAGAAACCAACTGGCAATGTGAGATGTACCGTATAATCTAATAATAATAGAAAATATAGTAGGACCCCTGCATCCGCAGTGGATTGGTTGTGGGCCCCACCGCAGATGGTGAAATCCGTAGATAATAGCGAACGCCACCGCCATGCTGGAACTCTACTCCTGCCCACCTGAACCTTCTGGCCACCTGCTGGAACCCTCCTGCGAGGTCACTTCCTTCAACCGCTCGCTCGGCACGCTGGAATCCCCCCAGTAAGGCCACTGCCTCCTTCCTTCCACTGCCTGCCTGCCCTACCACCGCAACACCCCTGCAAGGTCGCCTCCTTCCCTCACCGGCCCGCCCGCTTGCTCACTGTGCCAGAACCCCCCCCCCAGCAAGGTAGCCTCCTCCCTCCTTTGCCTCTCCGCCACGCCGCAACCCCCCGCGAGCTCACCTCCTCCCTCCTTCCCTCCCACCCTGCCATCGCCATCCGCGGATAACTAAATCATCGGATGTGGGGGTGCTACCGTATGCAATTTTGCAATATCTTTATTGGGGCAAAAATGTGTACAATCTTTCCAGTTCTTCATCTGGAATGTTTCATCGGGGTATGTGGTACCAATAAGTGGGAAATGGGCTGAGTGATGGACACATTTCATGCCCACAGATTTAGCCATTTTTTTTTAATTGTTCTGTTTCTTCCCTCTTCTTCTGCCCTTGAGACCATCTAGCCTGATAAATAGCTCTGTAGCACTTGAAGGCTTGTACACTTCAATGACATTTTGGTTGGTCTAATAAAAGCATTTCTCAACTATGGGCCATGATTTTGTTTCATAGGCCAGCATACTCTAAGAGTATGTTAGTTAGTTAGTCTAAAGGTACCTCTAGGTAGTACTTGGATAGGAGAGCACCAATGAATACCAGGTGCTGTAGGCTCTATTTCAGAGGAAGGGACTGCAAAACCATCCCTGAGTATTCCTTGCCTAAGAAAACTCCGTGAAATTCATGGGGTCACCATAAGTCAACACGCAACATGAAGGCACACAAACACGTGCGCACACAGCTGTCTTTATATTTTAAAAATAATAGAGCCAATATACAAACTTATGTACACAAAGCACACATACCAATCTATGACATATATAACACAGAAATATCCTTATGTAAAACACACCCAATATATTTTGACAATAGCTTCTCCTTCATTGTTCAAATGATATTCTTTCACAATTAGTCTTTCCCCTACATCCATACATAGAACTCATACAACCAAGCCTCTCAGACTACTCAGACAAGGAATAAAAAGCATAATTTCATGGATTTCAATCTACTTCTTCAGATGTAATGATGGAGTAATATTAAACTTAAATAAACTTAAATATTAAAGCCAGTGGCATAACACCTTTACAGTTGTGGGAGTGGTACAGAATGTAATAGAATACAAAGTGATGCATAAGCCTTCAAAGAGTTGTGTAAGATGACATAGGTCTTTCAAGTAGCTCATCTGTTAGTATTGACACGTGAAAGCAACAAATCTGGTAACCAAGGTGAGTTTCGTTGGAGTCCCAACCTTCTCTGAGAAGATTTCCTTTTGTTATATGTTCAGTTGTGAGGTTGTTGTTGTGTGCTTTCAAGCCATTTCCGACTTATGGCGACCCTCAGGGGAACCTATTACAGGGTTTTCTTGGCAAGATTTGTTCAGAGGAGGTTTGCCTTTGCCTCCCTCTGAGACTGAGAGAGTGAGACTTGCCCAAGGTCTAGTGGGTCTTCACGTCCAAGCAGAGATTCGAACCCTGGTCTCCAGAGTCCCAGACTAACACTCAAACCACTACACTCCACTCTGTGCATTAATACATTAATAATACATCTGCTAATGGATTACGACTTAGAAATATACCCTAACTGTATATATCTCTATATGTTGTGGAGACATATTAGAGTGATTAGAAAAATTAGAGTGCTTAAGAAACAGAATTTAAATAAATTAGCAAAACATTTCAGCTTCTGCCATCTTCAGTTGGTGAAAAAACTGAATTCGGTAGAAGCTGAAATATTTTGCTAATTTGCCCTCTTTGCTAATAATTCTGATAACTATACATGTATTGTATGTGCAGTATATATTTAGTGCTTGTAGAATCATAGGGTTGGAAGGGGCCCTATAGGTCATCCAGTCCACCCTCCTGCTCAGCGCAAGATTTCCAGCTAGAGCATCCCCAGTAGGTAGCTGTCTGGCCTCTTTCTGAAGACATCCAGAGAAGGAGACCCCACCAGTTCTCTAGGCAGTTGGTTCCATTGCCAAACCGCTCTCCTAATGTTCTGTTGAAATCTCTCCTCCTATAATTTCAAATAATTAGACCTAGGACTTGTCTAGACACAATGGTTTACTGTCAGTGGGTGCACATTTTCACTCATTCGCAGCAAAGTTTATTTGCCTTCACATTTCTGTGCCGATTCGCATCCATTCGGATTGAGCAGGCACACACGGTCCTAAAGGGCAATTGAGCAAAAATGTGCATTGATGCAAATTTGGACAGCCACATGTCTGAAAATGTGCACCTACATGCATTTTCCTGGAAGTTTTGGGGAAAACCGCAAATCCCTTTACTGCACAGTTTGTGGAAGTTTTAACCCCCCTCCCTCCAAATACTGCACAAGTCCCCCAAAGCGTCTCAACTCCCCCCCCCCCGCATTTAGTCACCTCTGGGAGAAGAGGGACACAAAAACTGCAGCAAAGCTGCTTTTTCAGCACAAACACCTAGGGATGTAAAAGTTACCTGCAGATATTATCACCCTAAAAAGAATGAAGGTTTTTTTTTTTAAGAAGTTAAACCACTGTTGGCTGTTTTTTTTGGGGGGGGGGTGTAATTTTGGAATTTTTTTGATGAAAAGTTTGTGCCAAAACATTGGCTTTTGTACAAACACCACAAACCTTTTGTGCAGAAAACAGTTCATTTTACATTGGTGCCTTTTGATGCTGTTCAAACAAAACAAAACAAAACAAAACAAAACAAAACAAAACACAGTATTTTTGTGCAAATGTTTTTTGGCAGGAAAATTCCCTGCCAAAGTGCAAAATGTAAGGTGAAAATGTCACAAACCCCTCTTGCAACACACTCAGCAGCAATAAAGTTTTGAAAGTCTTCTCTCTTGCACTAAGTATGAGCCTTTGTTCTTCTATGTGCCTTCAAGTTGACTCTAACTTATGGCAACCATACCACAGTGATTTCTTGGCAGGATTCATTCCTCTCCCTCCCATTTCAACAGTGTTTGTGCAGGAGAAACTTCCAGTGGGTCACGTAGTTAATATTGCTTCCAGAGTGTCAAAGGCATTAGGAGCAAAAATGAGGACAGCAGTGTCAAAACAGTTGAGATTTCCAGGAATCTCAGTATCTGTGCCAAACAAATATTTGGCCTCAACATGCAATAAATAAAAAGATGCGCGTGCTACTCACATGGAACACACACGTCCTCCACCAGTTCTCCTCCCCCTCCACATAAAACTGAATTTACCCTGAGGTTTTGCTGTAGGGTGGGTTGTATGTCTTAGAAGAACCATAGAGTTGGAAGAGACCACGAGGGCCATCCAGTCCAACCCCTTCTACCATGCAGGAATACACAATCAAAGCACTCCCAAAAGATGGCCATCCAGCCTGTTTAAAGACCTCCAAAGAAGGAGACTCCAACACACTCCCAAGCAGTGTATTCCACTTCCGAACAGCTCTTACTGTCAGGAAGTTCTTCCTAATGTTTAGGTGGAATCTCTTTTCCTGTACTTTGAATCCCTTGTTCTGTGTCCTAGTCAACTAGTTCAGAACATGGCAGCCAAGTTGATTTCTGGAATTTCCAGAAGAGAGTATATAACACTGTGTTAAAAGCTCTCCACTGGCTGCCTATTAGTTTCCGGGCACAGTACAAGGTGTTGGTTATGACCTTTAAAGCTCTACATGGCTTGGGTCCAACTTATCTCCGGGACCGCCTCCTTCCGTACAACCCTCCCCGCGCACTTCGGTCCTCTGGGAGGAATCTGTTACAACCTATGAAAACAAGGCTGTTGGTGACCACCCAGAGGGCCTTCTCTGCTGCCGTTCCCAGATTATGGAATGGCCTGCCGGATGAGATCCGTCTTATTACCACCTTAGACAGCTTCAAAAAAGCTGTCAAGACGGATCTTTTCCGACAGGCTTTTCCTGAATAGCTATCCCGGCCCGAAGATTCGGCTGCCTTTTCCCTTAAGCAGCCACTGAATTATTTCATTTCCCCCCTCTTTTTAATTATTGTATGTTTTTAATCTGTTTAATTTAATATTGTTTTAAGGGGTGGGTGGGTTAGAGTATTAATGTAATTATGGGATTTTTATGATGTAAGCCGCTCCGATTATGTTGCAGAGGGGCAGGACAGAAATATAATTTATTATTGTTGTTGTCATCTCTGGAGCAGCAGAAAACAAGAGTCTTCCTTCTTCAATATGACATCCCTTCAAATATTTAAACATGGCTATCATGTTACCTCTCAACCTTCTCTCCTCCAGCCTAAACATACGGAGTTCCCTAAGCCGCTCTGCATAGCGCATGGCTACCAGACCTCCCACCGTCCTGGTCACCCTCCTCTGGACATGTTCCAGCTTGTCCATATCCTTCTTGAACTGTGGTGCCCAGAACTGGACACAGTATTCCAGGTGAGGCCTGACCAAAGCAGAATACAGTAGCACTATTACATCCCTCCATCTAGACACTGTACTCCTATTGATGTCCCATAAATTAATTGATGTCCCCTAACACTACCCTGGGCAACTGAGATGTATTTCAAAATCCTGTTCCACCACAGTTTGGCCAAAGAGAAAAATCTGAATAATATTTTGAAAGAGGGGCTGAAAATTCCTGTGGAAGCAGGGCATCTAAGCCAGGACTGACACAGTTCTGAGAATGTAAGCAGAACCCTCTGGATTAGACCACTCTTTCAATAGCCTGTATCCTACTGTGGAAAAGCAAAGGTGTCCAGGAATCACAGAAGCAAAGAACATATCATGGGAAATGTTGCTTTTCCTGACTATGATTTGGAAGCTCCAGAAGCTTTGAAAAATTCCTTTTTTTTTTTTTTTTGGACTGCAACTCCCAGAACCCTGCAACCACCTTGGAAAATGTTCCTATTTTGGACTGCAACTCTCACATTGGCTTGGGGGGGGGTGTCCTGGGACTTGCTGTCCAAAAAAGGAACATGACCAAGCTCTGAGAGAGACCACTCATCTGCCTTCTCTCCTGAGTTAATGCAGAATGTAAGATGGGCTTGAGAGCAACTTGCAGAGCAAGAACTCAAGCAAGCAAGCCAAGCTTCAAGCTGGCTAAGGAGGACCTGCTCTCCACACCTTGAGAAGCTCTGAGTCACACAAAGGCACACATGTGACCTCTCTGGGGAGGGTGGAAATTCCAGTTGGCCCAAGAGAAAGCCATCTAGTGAGTCATGATTGGTCCCAGTGAAATTTTATTGATTGCTGCTGTGTCTTTAAAGGAGGAATTTCCTGAGGCCCCAAGAGGGAAAACTGGAAGGGCAGGATACAGCACCAAGCTGGTGCCTCCTGTCTCGGGTGTGTGTGGGCACAGTGAATCCACTCCCGGCTTGAGCCTGAACTTTAAAGGAACTGTACATGGTGTCGACTCCCACCCAATAGCCACAGCATCTTAGGGGCTTACCATACTCCAAAGTAAAGTGGCAGTGCAGGAAGTTTCCATCTTAGAATCATAGAGTTGGAAGAGCCCACAAGGGCCATCTAGTCCAAACCCATTACACCATCAAAGCATTCCCAAGAGATGGCCATCCAGCCTCTGTTTAAAAACCTCCAAAGAAGGAGACTCCACCACATTCCCAGGCAATGCATTCCATTGCTGAACAGCTCTTACTCTCAGGAAATTCTTCTCTTTTGTTCTGTGTCCAGCAGAAAACAAGCTTGCTCCATCCTCAGTATGACATCCCTTCAAATATTTAAACATGACTATCATGTCCCCTCTTCACCTTCTCTTCTCCAGACTAAACATGCCCAGCTCCCTAAGCCGTTCCTCATAGGGCACAATGGCTTCCAGACCTCCCACCATCCTGGTCCCCCTCCTCTGGACACACTCCAGCTTCTCAATATCCTTCTTGAACTTTGATGCCCAGAACTGGACACAGTATTCTAGGTGAGGTCTGACCAAAGCAGAACAGAGTGGCACTTTTACTTCCCTTGATCTAGACACTATACTCCTATTGACACAGCTTAGAGTCGCATTGGCTTTTTTAGCTGCTGCATCACAGTGCAGATTCATGTTCAGCTTGTGGTCCACTAAGATTCCTGTGCTGCCTTACTGCATGACATCGTACTTCCATTCCAGTCCTGACAGAGGCCAAGGTTAAAACCACATATTTTTGCTAACCAGAAAAGCCTGTTAGCAAAAAAAATAAAATAAATGTGGTTTAGTTAAAATCGGTCTCTCGGTCTCCCATGGAACCAGAATGGCAGAACTCAGAAGAACGACGTGCCGTAAGGCAGCATGGAAGACAGAACCTTCCTGCTGCACTGTCGCTTTGCTTCAGAGTGCAGCAAGCCCCTTAGCTAACCTCTTCATAGTTCAGGCTAAAACTCAGAGTAGATTCACTGCCTCACTGAAATGGGAACCAACAGGGATTAGAGTGGAGATCCTATGGAAGGGCAGGGAAGAAAACATTGTTGGAAGATCTATGGGCTGAAAGGGAATGGTGATGTAACATTATCCTCATCATCATCTTTATTCATAGCCCACCTTTCCCCCAAGACTGGGATGCAAGGCAGTTCACACATTAAAAAGATAACAACAATAAACCGAATTAAGCTATTAACCATATTAAAAACATATACTGTACAGTACAAGCCCTGTATCCATGGGGGGGGGGTATGTTCTTAGGCTTGCGTGGATACTGAAAACGGCAGAGCAAAGCCCTATTAAAATAAATGACTTCCGGCCTCAAAATACCAGAGTCATGCTAGAGGACGTAGAAGATGCCTAGAGAGAACACTTCTCTAAGCATTTTCTAGGTCATCCAGTGTGACTCTATGGTTAGCTTCCAGTGGAAACATATCATAGAATTGCACTGGAGGACCGAGAAAATACTTAGAGAGGACTTTTTTTTATGTGGGTAAGTGAAACCGTGGATACAGGTCCCACGGTTACAGGGGTCACACTGTACTCTAAAAATTATTTTAAAAAATTAAACAAGACAATTTAAAAACAACATAGCACTTACAGCCCTTTTGCTAAAAGCCTTCAATTCTAAAAACCTGCCTAAATAAAAAAGTCTTCACCCACCGACGGAAGGACAGCAAGGAGGAGGCTGTTCTAGCTGCTCTAAGGAAGGTGTTCCAAAGTCTAGGGGAAGCCACTGAGAAGACCCCCTCTCACATCCCCACCATTCATCCCTTTTGAGCATGATGGAATTGAGAGAAAGGCCTCTCCTGTGAAAATACAGAATGTATCTGAAAATATGTTGTGTTTTTGTGGGGAAAGGAAGTTATTAAATCAGCTCCTAGCTTTCTATTACTATTTTCTCACCTGATTTCCCCTTAGAATCATAGAATCTTAGAGTTGGAAGAGACCACACAGGCCATCTAGTCCATCCCCCTGCTATGCAGGAACACAGAGCTAAAGCACTCCTGAAAGATCCTCACCCCACCTATGCTTAGAGATCTTGAAAGAAAGAGAGCTCACCCCCACCCTCTGGGGCATTGCATGCCACTGTCAAACAGCTCTTACACTAATACATGTTCTTCCTAATGTTTAAGTGGAATCTCTTTTCTTGTAATTTAAATCTACTGGTTCATCTTCTAGTCTATTCTTTGAGTTCAATACCCATCCTTGAGTACAATACAGTAGGACCCCCATATCCACTGATTCAATTATCCACTGGACACAAAACAGCACACCTACCATAGAGTCTTCGTAGAAAATGTGTCCTCTCTAGCCATTTTCTAGGTCCTCCAAGGCAACTCTAAGGTATTTTAAACCAGAAGTCCAATTATTTTCAATGGTGTTTGCTATTATCCACAGTTTTCAGTATCCATGCCCTCCCCTGAACCAATCCCCAGCAGCTACGGGGGTCCTACTGTACCTTGGAAACTTCCTGGCTTCATATTCCCTAGCATCTCAGAAGAAAAATGTACATGCTGTGACTCCTAGAGCATCAATTTCCTTTGTTATCAAACCTGTGAAACTCAGGCCAGTTCTGGAGTCAACAACTATGCTGCTATGAGAGAGCAGTCCAGTCACTGGCATGGATTCCAAGCTACTAGCCCTCAGTATGTAACACTGTGCATTTCTGTTCTCATCAACATATCTTGTCCCATTTCCCTGTATGCCAGGGATGGTTGGTGGCTCCAATATCAGCAGGGCAATACATCTGCTCTGGATTTTATTCCAAACTTTAAAAAAGCTGTCCAGGGAGCTGAACCTCTTTGTGGGATGGAGTTCAGCACCTTGGAGAGCTCTGTTGAAGTTTGCACTAAAACCCAGAGGGGATTGACTAGCCCATTGACATGGAAGTGACCAGCTGCTGCTGCTTCACGCCAAGGGTAGGGGACCTCTTTCAGCCCAAGGGAAAATTCCATTTCAGAAAATTCCATTCCAGGGGCCACAATCTGGGGTGGGTGGGGCCAGAGACAAAAAAAAAGGTATGGGACCAAAAATATTAACATATTTCAATTCAACATTCTTCTTACTATAAACTAAACCTTTGGAGAGGCATTTCAACCTTTCAGGATGGGGGGGGGGGAAAGCCAGACAAAAGCTGGGGAAAAACAAAATGTTTGTATCATGGGAGGAAAGGCTGGGATGTCTAGGGAACCCCAGAGGGCTGGATGGGGCTCCCAGAGGTCTGTATTCTGCCCTATGGCTAGAGTTTCTAAGGGAAATGGGTCTGTTTAGTCTGGAGAAGAGAAGGTGAAGAGGTGACATGAGAGCCATGTTTAAATATTTGAAGGGATGTCATATTGAGGACGGAGCAAGCTTGTTTTCTGCTGCTCTAGAGACTAGGACATGGAGCCATGGACTCAAACTACAGGAAAAGAGATTGCACCTAAACATTAGGAAGAACTTCTTGATGGTAAGAGCTGTTAGACAGTGGAATGAGCTTCCTGGGAGTGTGTTGGAGTCTCCTTCTTTGGAGGCTTTTAAACAGAGGCTGGATGGACATCTGTTGGGGATGCTTTCATTGGGTATTCCTGAATGGCAAGGGGTTGGACTAGATAGCCCTTGTGGTCTCTTCCGACTCTATGATTCTATGATCATCAATCCTTGACTTGCACCCTTCTTTTTCCATCTGCTCCATTAAAGTTCCTCTCCTTCAGACCACAGGAACTGCTTCCCTTTGCTAAGCTACCGTGCAATCCATGGATCCACCCCCTCCATGCACACTGCTGCTTTTGGGTTGTTCCCTTCCAGCGCATGGTAAAATGGTCTGCCTATCTGTCTTATTTCTTGCCCTCTATGTAGAAAACTCAGCACAGCATAAGATAAGAACCATCTGACCAATTTGAAATGGTGTATATTATTTTTTAAATCGCTTTAAAAGGTTACAAAGATATTTAACAAATCAAGAAGGCCAATTAAAACCAGCTAAAATAGCATAAAATAATTTAAAATAGTTTTGAAAGGATTTGTTTAAAAACTACCCCCATCTGACTCCCACTCATGCCTTGCCTGTTCCAAAGTTTAAATTCATCTCCAGACATGACAGTACAGAGACATCTTAAGAGGCCCACTGCATTCTTGTCATGTACAGGGTTTTGGCCTCATCTTGGATAGAGGCAAAGGATGTTCTTAAAAGGGGGTTCTGTGTAACATCAAATGGAGAATCAAAACTTTCTAGTGGCATTTAGCTGGAGTGGGTGGGTGGGGACATGCCTCTGCTGCTTCATCTCTAAAACTTTCCTCTCTACAACATCTCAAAGCACACTTACATGCTGTAACTCCTACACTTTTCTTCCCCTGCCTGCTTTAAAAAAACAAACACATCTTTGCCTGACAAAGAAGCCTATGAGCTTTGAATGCTGCCTACTGTGATGTATTTTGTACCTTTGGATTGGATTAATTAAAAAATAATAATCACAAAACTGATCCTTGCTTTAAGTTTGCCTTCAACTGTTTTCAGCAAAGTTGAAAACAGACGAAGGCAAACTTCAGCTCCCTGATGAGTTATGGGGCCTCCTCGATCTTCTCTCTGTTTTGTTTATTTTGGTTATTGTGCCTCTTACACAGAGCAGGGGACAGGAATTGGTTTAACTGAATTCATCACTGTCCATCTTCTTGCAAGCTCACTCCCACGGCTGGCAATCCCAACTCTGCTGAGGTCTTGTCTCTCTCTCTCTCTCTCTCTCTCTCTCTCTCTCTCTCTCTCTCTCTCTCTGGCTTTTCTTCACAAACGAAGATTCAGGAAGGACTCATCCTGCGCTTTCTGCAAGCGCACTGATGACTAGAAAGGCCAATCCGAGATAAACAAGTCCGGTTGCAGAAGGCACAGCAGGTTTCCTTGGGTGATGTTTCCGGGTTGTGATTCTTTCTGTGTTGTCATTTCTCTTCAAGACTTGTTCAGCGTGAGTTCTCAAATAAGGTTCCAGCATTGTGGATAGTGCGTCTTCATGCCTCCCGATGTGAGGCCAGGGCGGACCATTGTTGGTGATCAATTTGGCCAAGCCTGAGATGTTGTTTCAGGGAGTCCTTGTATCTTTTTTTGGAGCACCCCTCTTACGCTGACCCATGGCGAGTTCACCGTAGAGTACTATTTTGGGGAGGCGATGGTCCTCCATCCTAGAAACATGCCCTGCCCAGTGCAGCTGTGTTCTCAACATCATGGCCTCAATGCTGGTGATCCCTGCTTGCTCAAGGACAGCAACATTCGTCACATAGTCAGTCCAATGTATATTTAGGATTGTACGTACAAAAAAATACGAACAGGATGCAAACATACAGCAATACATAAATATGTGTCATTTGGAAGGGGGGCAGCCAAATCCACTGCAAAGCCCATGTGCATTGCCTCCAGGACTTCATCCAGATTTTAAAAAAAACTTTGTACCACTGCAAATATGCGATAGTTTGAATACTCACATTTGCACAGATACAAGCAGGCAGCATAATCTGATTGGCTGGACAGACATGGAGAAGCAGGGCTAGCAAACAGGGCAATCTTATACAGTTCTCTTCTTATACCACAAGGGCCATCTAGTCCAACCCCATTCTGCCCAGCAGGAATACACAATCAAAGCATTCCCAACAGATGGCCACCCAGCCTCTGTTTAAAAACCTCCAAAGAAGGAGATTCCACCACACTCCCAGGCAGCGTATTCCACTTCTGAACAGCTCTTACCAACAAGAAGTTCTTCCCAATATTTAGATGGAATCTCTTTTCCTGTCGTTTGAGTCCATTGCTCCATGTCCTAGGACATTTTCAGATGTGACTTACAGCACAAGAATCGAGCGGGAGAGCTTCGCTGCTGCAGTGCGGCAGGGAACCCATTTCGGGAGGAAACCACGTCATATTTCATTCACGGGCAACAATCGTGAATGAAATATGACGCAGTTTCCTCCATTCTGTCACAGAAGTGACATGGAGGGGTTCGGCAGAGGGACGTCTTCATCCAAAATGGGTCCCTTGCAGCGCTGCAAAGGCGAAGCTCTCCTGCTCGATTCTTGTGCTGTCAGTCGCATCTGAAAATGTCCCTAGTCTCTGGAGCAGCAGAAAACAAGCTTGCTCCATCCCCAGTATGACTTTCTGTTCAAATATTTAAACATGGCTATCGTGTCCCCTCTCAACCTTCTCTTCTCCAGACTAAACATGCCCAGCTCCCTAAGGCTCCTCATGGTCTGTGTTTAGATAACATCCCTTCCAGCCATGAAATAAAACCTGGCTTTTAAGGCTATGGGACTTTGAAACACCAGCATTTTAGCAAAACCTTCAGTGGCCAAAGCAATACAGCCTCTGTTATACCTCAGGTCCTGCTGAAGAGCAAGAAGTTCTTTTAACTGAGGGGGCAGCAGTGCCTCTGCCCCCCCCCCGAACACCACCACGTCTCTCCACACTGAGTAATAAATTGGCATAGAAAAGATGTCTCACCAAGAAGGTAAACAGGAAAAGGGCAGACTTGGGCTGGAGGCGAGTGACTCACAGGTTAACGTCCTCAAGCCAGCACCCAATCTGGTCCAAGAAATACTGCCGCCTGAGGCATGGCAGCAAAGGGCACCCCTCTCCTTGCAAATGCCTCCCCCCCCCCGTGTTTTGATTGGGTGAGTTATTTTGTCATTTGAAGCTCCTCTCCCCTCAAACCATACATGAACTTCTCCCCGTTCTTGGCTGTAAAAATAATATTCTATTGACTAACTAAACATTTGAATAAGTAAATATTTGCTGCCCTCGACACACAAAGGCCTAAATGCTGTTGTTGGTCCTGACTAGAAGACACAGATTGAGTTGATGGGATTTGCATAAGTGTTGACTATCCTTCAGCAACTGATTCAATGATTCTAATATACGCTCCAACATTTCACAGGTGAAAACCTGAGACATGTGCGCCCAAGCGATGTCAGAGTGTGGTCAGGACAGAAAGCCTTAACAATGAGGAAGAACACGCTGGACAGGCTGGAGCAGCTCACTTCCACCTGAATCTCAAAGGGAGGGCAAGACTGTGCCCCCTTCTCATCTCTCCCCTCCCTGCCTGCTAAGTTAAATAGAAAGCCAACTACCTTTGAACTTTGAACTTTGCACCAAGTGAAGTAAGCTTCAGGACAAAAGGAAAAACTGGAGGGGAGGGGAAAAAATGGGGCTGTGCCCTACCAAACTTCTTATCAAGTTTGCAGATGCAACCAAGCTAATACCCAAGAGAACAGGATCAGAATCCAAAATGACCTCAACAGATTAGAAAACTGGGCCAAAACTAACAAAATGAATTTCAACAGGGAGAAATGCAGGATGCTATACTTGGGCAGGAAAAATGAAATGCACAGATACAGGATGGGTGACACCTGGCTTGATGGCAGTACATGCGAAAGGGATCTAGGAGTCTTAGTGGACCACAAGCTGAACATGAGTCAGCAGTGTGATGCGGCAGCTAAAAAAGCCAATGCGATTCTAGGCTGCATTAATAGGAATATAGTGTCTAGATCAAGGGAAGTCATAGTGCCACTCTATTCTGCTTTGGTAAGACCATGGCAGTAGGTTGGACTAGATGGCCCTTGGGGTCTCTTCCAACTCTATGATTCTATTATTCTAGGACATTTGGAGGGTATAGGGACTTTTTCAGACATCAAAAAAACAATGCAAGCAGCCTCGCCACATTGCGAGGCTGCAGCGCTGCAGGGCGTCCCTTTCGGATTACGCCCGTCCCTGCCGGTACTGTTGCGGTACCGCAGGGACATTTGAGTGTAATATTTTGGCGATTTTTACTCACGAAAGTGATCGTGAGTAAAAATCGCCAAAATATTACACTCAAATGTCCCTGCGGTGCCGCAACAGTACCGGCAGGGACGGACGTCATCCGAAAGGGACGCCCTGCAGCGCTGCAGCCTCGCAATGTGGCGAGGCTGCTTGCGTTGTTTTTTTGATGTCCGAAAAAGTCCTAGGTCTACTCTAGCTGGGACTGACCAGCAGAGTTCTGGCCATTTCAAGGTCTAGCAGCTGGGTCAGCCCTGACAAGCTCAGTTAAGAGGAGGCTGTGAGGGTCACTGTGATTTGGCCTTAACTGCCATGGCAACATCCCACAGAATGCTAGGGTTTGCCCTTTGGTCAGACACTAGAGCTCTCGCGCTGAGCATGCTAAACTACCCCTCACCAAACTGCAAGGCCCAGCATTCCAAAGGCTATAGTCATGCTAGGTAAAGTGGAATCGTCGTCTTATAACTAGGAGCCTTACCGCACTCTGAAAAAAAGCAGCCAGGGAGCAGGAACTTCTGCACTGCCTTACCACATGACGCTGTCATTTTATTTGTTCCGGTCGCATAGGGGACTAAGGTAAAACCACATCTTTTTGCTAACAAGAAAAACCTGTTACCAAAAAGTTGCATTTTTGCCTCAGTCACCCACGGGATTGGAATGAAAGAATGCTGGAAGGCCAACAATGTTGTGCGGTAAGGCAGCGTAGAAAATGGAACGTTCCTGCTCCCTTGCTGCTTTTCTTCGGAGTGCGGTAAAACAGTAGGGTTGCTGGAGTGAAAACTGGAGAGGGCTCCTGTACCTTTTAATAGTTGAGTAGAAGAGGGAATTTCAGCTGGTATGGCTTGTTACCAGGTTGCTTGATAAACCACTCCTGTCCAAATTTCCTCTTATACACAACCATTAATGGTACAGGAGCCATCTCCAGCTTTTAGCCTGGCAACCCTACATTAAGACTGTGTAGCCCCAGCAGTTCCAGATTTCATTAATTTCACAGAATCATAGAACCATAGAGTTGGTCCATCCGGTCCAACCCATTCGGCCATGCAGGAAAACACAATCAAAGCTACCTTGACAGATGGCTATCCAGCCTCTGTTTAAAAAAACTCCAAAGAAGAAGACTCCACCACACTCCAAGGTAGCAGTGTATTCCACTTCTGAACAGCTCTTATTTATTGATTAATGATCAATACTAATGAATAATTAACCAATTATTAGTTAACATTTATGTCTCACCTTTGCTCCTATGAACTTAAGACAGAATGCAGAACTGTGTCTCCAACTGCAAATTGCAGCATTCCAAGAGATGTAGCCAGAGCAATTAAAGTGGAATACAGAGCTATAATTGTGTAGTGTGAAAGAGCACTTGTATTCTGGTACAGTTCATATTCCCAGAGCTTTAAAAAGTTACCTGTAGTGGATACAGCTCTCAGATTTGTCCAGCCAGCATCGCCAATGGCTAAGCTGACAGGGGAATTTGGGAAGTTGTAATCCCCGCTTGGGAGCCAGCATAGTGTAGTGGTTTGAGTGTTGGGACTACAACTCTGGAGACTAGGGTTCGAATCCCTGCTCCTGCATTGAAACCCACTGGGTGACCTTGGGCAAGTCACACTCTCTCAGCCTCAGAGGAAAGCAAAGGAAAAACCCCTCTGAAAAAATCTTCCCAAGAAAACCCCATGATAGGCTTGACATGACTTGGAAATGACTTGAAGGCACACAACAACCATACAGTCATCCCCACTCAGCCACTGGGTGATCTTGGGCAAGTCACACACTCTCAGTCTCAGAAAACTCTGTGATAGGGTCACCATAAGTCAGAAACTTGAAGTTACACAAGAACAACTCCAAAAAAAGATACTACTTTACCAAGCTTTCAACATTTCCACCCATTGCATCTCTATTCCAGCATTCCCTAACGTAACCTCTTCCACGGGTATTCAACTACAGCTCCCATCATCCCCAGCCAACCCGATAATTCAACACCTTCAGAGGGAACCAGGTTAAGGAGAGCAGAGCCTGGAAAAGTTGGGAGGGGCAGTTGGAGGATAGCTGCCAGAATCTCCTAGCTAGGATGGCTGCTGGCTCTGATAGAGAGGGTGGATTGTTTGGAGCATGGGATAGTTATTTTCTAGACTACAACCTCCAGAATCCACTAGCCAGCAAGGCCATTGCTCATAGTGGTTGGGGTATTCTGGGCACTGGAGTCACACACAATCCCCAAATCCAACAGCAGTTCCCAAGCAGTGTGACTGGTTTTGCATGTGCACATCCCTCCAAAAATACACAAACTCTTGCCTCTTAGTATCCATATCAATACCACAGGAAATTGTAAATATGGCTAATATGGTCAGCCCTCACCTTTTGTGGGGGTTAGGGGTGGAGGGCCCCGTGAAAGTGGAAAAAATGCAAGTATAGGCCTGTGCTTTTTTTCCACCTGAAAGAACACTAGGCATTTGTAGGTCTTCCAGCGCAATTCTGAAAGCTGACCACAGAATCGCACTGAAGGACCTACAAATGCCTAGAGAAGTGCTCTCTCTAGGAACCTCTAGGTCCTCCAGTGTGACTCTATGGTCAACGTCTGGTGGATATATACCATAGAATCATGGTGGAGAACCTAGAAAATGCCTAGAGGACATATTTAGTAATCTGTGTATAATAAAATCCGCGAATGCTTAACCCGCAAATGTGGAGGGAGGACTGTCCTTTCTGGGGATGCAGCTCTGATGAAAAAGGCAACCTAGCTGCTGTTGCTGTTGTGTAAACAGTTGGGGTTTTCTGCAGAAGGGGGCACAGAAGTGGAATTTGTAGGGGGGATCTGAAAAGCAGAGATGTGACCTATCCATCAGCAAATGAACTGGCCCACTAGGTGGTAGGTCTCACAGTCACAATGAGACCTTTCACATGCCACAGTTCATAGGATCATAGAGCTGGAAGAGACCACAAGGGCCACCCAGTCCAACCCTCTGCCATGCAGGAATACACAATCAAAGCATGCTGACAGATGGCCATCCAGCCTCTGTTTAAAAACCTCCAAAGAAGGAGACTCCACCACACTACGAGGCAGTGCATTCCACCTCCAAACAGCTCTTACTGTCAGGAAGTTCTTCCTAATACTTAGGTGGAATCTCTTTTCCTGTAGTTTGAACCCATTGCTCCGTGTCCTAGTCTCTGGAGCCAAAGAAAACAAGTTTGCTCCATCCTCAGTATGACATCCTTTCAAATATTTAAACATGGCTCTAATGTCACCTCTTAACCTTCTCTTCTCCAGGCTAAACATACCCAGCTCCCTAAGCTGCTCCTCAGAGGGCATAATGGCTTCCAGTTTCAGCACTATGATTCCACTTTCACTGCTATGGCTGAATCCTATGGAAACCTGGAGTTAGTAGCTTGGGGAAGCACAAGAGCTCTTTAGTTGAGAAGTCTAAATGCCTCTCCCTAAACTGCAAATCCCAGGATTCCACAGGATGGAACCACAGTAGTTAAACAGGAATCACAGACTCACAGAATTGGAAGAGACCCCTGAGGGCCCTCTAGTCCAACCCCATTGTGCCATGCTGGAATACACAATCAAAGCACTCCTGACAGACGGCCATCCAGCCTCTCTTTAAAAACCTCCAAAGAAGGAGACTCCACCACACTCAGAAGCAGTGGATTCCACTGTCTGACAGCTTGTAACATCAGGAAGTTCTTCCTAATGTTTACGTGGAATCACAGCAGTATAATTGTACAGTACAAAAAGGCGGAGGCACAGTGACTGAACAGCAGAGCTACTCTTAAACCTCTTTAGCTTCTGGCTCAAGTCCATATTTCCTCCTCTCGGATCTCTTTCACTTTCACACCACATAATTACAGCACTTTGATGATAGCACTTTAACCACCATGGCCACATACTGTGGAGTCCTGGGATTTGTAGTTTGGGCGAGGCCCTAGAAGATCTCTGGCTCAGAATCCCAAATACCTAACAAAGCTACCAATGCCAGGATTCTATAGGATGGGGCCCTGGCAGTAAAAGTAGAATCAAAGTGCTGTAATTAACTGCCACGGCTGCATGGCTGGGATTTCTAGTTTGGTGGGGCACTAAAGCTCTCTTTGTGAGAATCCTAAATGCTTAGCAAAATCACAAATCCCAGGATTTCACAGGATGGGGCCCTGGCAGTAAAAGTGGGGTCAAAGCGCTTTAATTCTATAGTGCGAAACACATTGTGATTGATCCTAACAGTCAGCTGTGATCCCTCTTACTGAGGGCAGAGAGGAGACAATTCCAGAAGACAATCCCCCTTTCCAAAAGCAAACGCTATTCCAGGCAATGGACAAAGTGTGGCCCTCCAGAGGTTTCTGGACTGCAACACCCAGCATTCCTCACCCTCGGGTCTTTTTCACACTGTGTGACTACAGTCAGACCCCCCGTATCTGTTGAGTTTTGGTTCCTGGACTTACTGTGGACACATGAAACCAGCAAACCCTATTAAAATAAAGGGCTTCTGGTAAAAACATACCATAGAGTTGCATTGGAGGACCTAGAAGACACCTAGAAAGGATGTCTCTCTAGGCATTTTCCAGCATGACTCTATGGTATGCGCTCCTACTTTGTGTCCCATGGATAAATGAAACCGTGAATATTGGTTCCACAAATACAGGGGTTTGACTTTTGAGTATTTCAATATAGCCCGATATTATTAACACTGACTGGCAGCAGCAGCTCTCCAGGGTTTCAGACATTATTCTTTCCTAGTCCTACCAAGGGCTGAATCTGGAAACTTCAGCGCAGGGTTGCAGGAAACTGCCTAAAACTGATCCTGACCCTTGATCCATCCAGCTCAATATTCTCGGCACTGACTGGCAGCAGAAGTCCTCTAGGGTATCAAGCAGGACTCCGCCCCCCACCCTGGTATTCACATCCAGGTACTAACCAGGCCTGACCCTCCTTAGCTTTCAAAATCAGACAAGATTGGAAGCATCCGGATTGCACCAAGGAGAAAGGAAGAGATCCTCCAAGTAGTTTCCCAAAACTCTGGTCCTCCAGGTATTTTGGACTTCAACTCCCAGCAGCCAACTTAGCCAATAGTCAGGGATTCTGGGAGCTATAGTCCAAAACCCCTTCAAGGATCAGAGTTTGGGACCCACTGGCTCTTCCTGTTGATGCAGAAGGAGAGGTGGTGACATCTTCCCTCTAGTCACTGCCCTGAATTCCTTGGAAGAAGGAAATAAGTGTGATAAATAATAAATCATCCCAAAAATAAGAGTTCAAAAGGTTGCTTACTAATGCAAATGGGTTTAGTCACTTCAAGGAGACAATGACTTAAACCACATTATATAATTGAGAACTCGATACACTCAGTACATTAATCATCCCTGCTCTGGTGTGGGTTTTAGGCCACAAATGCAGTGGTTCCTGGTAGATAGTGCCCTGAGGGTTTCCCTATTATGTACAGTAAGTCTGGCAAGCTTAGCTCCCTAACTGGCCAAAGGGGTTAAGGACTCTTTTCAGTTTGTAGAGGCCCCTGGGGGAATCTCCTCAGCCACAGGGGAAGAATTACAGCTCTGTGGCAGAGCTTGTCCAGAGCTGGGGATATTTCTATTTTGGATTACAGCTCCCAGAATCCCCAAACTCATTGCTTTTACCACCTAGAATCATAGAGTTGAAGAGACCACAAGGGCCATCCAGTCCAACCCATTTTCAGTGCTTTTGGGGAAAGAGCTTTAGGATGGATTACAGAATGTCATAAAACCTGAAAAAAATCCTCTTGAAATGCTTAAAAAAATTGCCTTGGAAAAGTAATTAAAAATCATTACTCATTGTACACACACACACACACACACACAGATGTAATAACATTCACTGCTTTGTTTTGGAAACGTACATTAACTAAATCTGTATTACCAAAAAAGGCAACAGGGTTACATTACATTACAAACAACTATGGGTGCATCCACACTATACAAATACAGTAATCCAATTTGAAACTGGATCATTTGCCATGGCTCCTTCCTATGGAATCCTGGGGTCTGTAGTTTGATGAAGCACCATCACTCTTCGGCAGACCTTGTAAAACTACAGGTCCCAGGTTTCCATAGGAAGGAGCCACAGAAAGTAAACCAGTTTTAAACTGGATTTTTGTGTAGTTTGGATTAGGCAACACGGTTACAATACAGATAACTATGTTACTTTCAACTCATGAGTTCCAAAGTTCTTAGATGGAACTGCAGCGGGTTGCTGGAGGACAGTTTAAACTAACCAGGGTTTCCTGGGTTTTGATCCTAACAGAGAACTCTTGTTAGTTTAAAATCTGGACTGAACAACTCCCATCTCTTCCTTATAACTGCATCCAAAGTAGAAAGGGTGAGGGGATGGTGAGTCTTTGGACTTTTTCGGATGGGCTTTAGTAACGGAAGCAGCCTCGTCCCCATTGCGAGGCTGCTGCGTGGCAGGGGGTCCGTTTCGGATGACGCTCTCCCCTGCCGATCCTCTGCCGATACTGTTGCGTAACTGCTGGGATGCTGCAGCACCATATTTGGCGATTTTCTAATCACAATCAACTTTCGTGATTAGAAAACAGCCAAATATAATGCTGCAGCATCCCAGCAGTTATGCAACATATCGGCAGGGGAGAGCGTCATCCAAAACGGACCCCCTGCTGCGCAGCAGCCTCGCAACGGGGACGAGGCTGCTTCCGTTACTAAAGCCCGTCTGAAAAAGTCCTTTGTCTCACATATACTTGTACATGTTATCCTAAAAACATAGATCACAGGAACTTTATATGTTCATATTTGAGGGTGGGTATTGGTGGACTTGAGAGCCAGCATGGTACAGCGATTTGAGTGTTGGACTCCAGGAGATCAATGTTCATAGAATCATAGGGGTTATTTAGACGACAAAAAAAAAAAAAAATCCACAAAGAATGCGCGCAGAATACCTTTTGTTTAGATTAGCTCCTGCCCGGATTCGCCATATTCAGAAGGAGCGGGGGCTGAAAACTTCAAATAGATTGCAATAATAGCATTTGTTGTTTCTTGCGATCTTTTTTAAAAATTGCGTGAAAATGCTCATAATAGGCCATCTGAATAACCAATTTGAATAGAGGCATATAGAAGCGCTGAAATGTTATTGGTCGGACCTCGGCGGGGGCAGGCTTACAAGGGAGGAAGTGGCTGGAGCCCCCCTTGTTGTTGTTTTCAGACAGGTGAATAATGGTGTGCATGATCGTTCAAGCATCAGAGCAAAAAAAAAAAAAGTTTTTCAAATAGCTCTTCCGTATCTGTCATTTAAAGAAAAAAGGTAGGGGGAAATGGAGGGAGATTTTTGGGAGGCAATTCACTCTCGGTCACCATCTTTTTTCAGGGGCATGCTCTGTGTAAACTGCAAACTCGACCAAGTTTCCATGCCAGCGATCTTGCAAATGAGTCGTGGGTACAAATGAAGACTATTGCGATAGGGAGGTAAGGCACTATTTTTCACTATTAATTCTCCTGTCTAGCTGCGCCCATAGAGACCACAAGAGCCATCTAGTCCAACCCCCTGCCTGAAAAATTGAAAGCACCAGATTATTTGAGAGACTTTGTTTTTTACACAAAGAAATATAGAATTCATTCTGAGGAGTTGAAGGGGGAAGACAGACCAGGTCAGAGCATCAAGAGCTTCAAGAGAGGTTTGTACAGGAAAAATAGTGGAAGAGATTTATGTTAACCCATGTTTGCAAAAACGTCAGGCCAAACTAGATTCATCAGAGTACCTAAATCACCAGACTAACCCAACTGAGTATTTCATGGACAAAAGGGTCCCCCAAAAGTTGTGGGACTTGAGGTGGAGACTCTACCATCAGGTTCTTAATCTGAGGGGAAGGAGACCGTGGACCGCAGAGGATGAGCAGACTTGTCCTCGTCTGAAATGTGATTATAGTGCGTTTAGATTAAGAGGAAAAATGTATTAGTGTTAGGATAGATAGTTTTATTTTTGTATTAGTAAGAAAGCAATTATTATTATTATTGTGTTATTGTTACGGCCTTTTGCAGTCGGGTGTATTTTTCAGTAGAATGGTCTTATTCCAATAAAAAATTCCTAATCCCCTGCCCTGCAGCAATACCCAATCAAAGCACAATCAAAGCATCCAGCCTCTGTTTAAAAACCTTCAAAGAAGGAGACTTCATCAGGCTCCGATTCAAATTCTCATTTACCCATGGGTCACCTTGGTCAAGACCCATTCTTTCAGCCTCAGAGGAAAGCAAAGACAAACCTCCTCTGAAGAGATCTTGCCAAGAAAACCCATGATAGGTTTGACTTTGGGGCACCAGAAGTCAGAAACAATTTGAAGGCACACCACAGCATTGGTAGTTTAAGTAAGGGTAGATGTTCCAGCTCAAATGTGGACATTTTGTTTTTATACACTTTGTATTCAAGATACCACTTTCCCCAGAGAGAAATACAAACTGAAGCTTGGTAGGGAGGGCCCAACCTTCTTCCCTTCCTGGATTGTTCAACAAGTGCTATGCATAACCCAAGAGCCAACACAGCCTTATGGGAATTGCTGGCCCAATAAAAGGCACCTCTTAAGTTCCTGATGCAATCACTAAAGGGAAGCTCCATCTGCCCAATTTTTATTGCACCTAGCCAATTCATTTGTGCTGAGAATCCACCCAGCCCCAAACAGGTGGCCTTGAAACGTGAAGGAGGAACTTTTCCAGTATAAGCCTGACAGAGGATTGAGATCTGCTGGAGGGGCCCTCCTTTGTGTCCCACCAACAGGGGGGAAATACATGGTATCAGGATGTGTGCACAGTCTTTTCTGCTGTGGCACCCCAGTTCTGGAATGCCCTCCCTTTGAAGGCACAATTGCTTCATGTGCTGACTTCATTCCAGCCTACGGCCCCGTCTATACAAGGGGGGGAAATGGACTACCTTGCAGTAATGGCATTTCTTAGCAGCAGGAACTTGCCTTAACAGTGTTTTTGCCCCCCCACACCCCCATAAGCTTCGCATGCTACATTTGCATTTGCTACTGCTGAACTTAAAAAAAAAAAAAAGATGTCCAAGGTGTGCTAGAGCAGTTTTTCGATTAAACAGGATAGCAAAACAAAACAAAACAAACAACACCCCACTCCGCTTGCTAAGGTGAAAATTCAACATGGCGGCAGCAGGCGCTTGCTCTGTTAGCAAGACCGGTCTCCCGCACTCGCCAAGCCAATCAGCTTTGAGCTTCCTCTCCTATGGGAAAGCGATTCAAAGTGAATCATTTGTCCTAATGAGCAGGAATGCGCACCCCCCTCGCTGTTTTTAAAAAAACTACAGGAAAAGCCACGAAGGCTTTTCCTGCTGTGTTTTTGCCGGTTTTGGCCCCTCCCCTTCTGAATACAGTGGATTGATGTGGGATCTCATTTGGACTGGTTGTATTCCCAGCAAATTCGATGAGGGGTATTTTCACCATTTAGACAACCCCCTGAGTTAAAAACATGACTTTTTACTGAAGTCTTTGGGGTCTAATTGGAGAAGGAAGAGGAGGCAGCATCTGGGAGTGGTTGCCTGATCGCTCTGCTGACTGATCAAATCATTCCTCCTACCTACGGCCAGCGCAAGGTTCCTCCTCCCAACACTGAGCACACTGGAATCTTTGCCGCTCTACAAAGCCTCTTAACTTTGCCTAAATCCATAGATGTACAGATATGATTTTATATTGTTTTAACTTTTAAAAAATATTGTTAAATATGTTTTCTGTGGGTTTTTTCCAGGCTGTGAGGCCGTGTTCTGGAAGAGTTTATTCCTGAACACGGCCTCACAGCCCGGAAACCCCCCCCCCCCACAGAAAACCTATGGATGCCGGTCATGAAAGCCTTCAACTTCACATTGTTAAATATGTTTTTAGAGCATTTAAATCATTGTTATTGTTTTAAATTGCTGTCATTATTCTTGTGTGCCTTCAAGCCATTTCTGACTTAGGGTGACCCAAAGGCAAACCTATCACAGGGTTTTCTTGGCAGAATTTGTTCAAGGAGACGGAGCTGCCTTCCTCTGAGGCTGAGAGAGTGTGGCTTCCCCAAGGTCACCCAAGTGGGTTTCCACTGCCGAGCAGGGATTTGAACCCTCGTCTCCCAAAGTCCTAGTTCAACACTCAAGACACTAGACCACATTGGCTCTCTTTTAAATTGTTATTGTTCTAATTTTAAGTTGTTTAAACTGATTTTATTGCAAGCCACTTTCGACTCTTCCCAGCAAGATGCTGGAATTCTGAGCAAAACAACACACATGCCTTGGGATTTTTTCCCTTGCTGCGATCATTTCTTGCCACAGGGTGGTGCCCGTAGAGGTGAGGTGCTATCAAGGGTATAGCTATATGGGCGGGGCGGGGGGAGAGTCCATTGCCCCCCAATAAGAATTCTGCCCCCCACCTCCTGACATTTTCCTTCAGTCTCCACAATTTTCCAGCATTGCAGAGAGTGAGATACTGAAAATTTGTCACATCAAGACCTCTTCTGTTTGCTCGCCTTTGGTTATTTTGCCTGCTTCTTTTTTCATGGGTGCCTCAACTTGGTTTCTAAATGAGAGTTTGTTTGGCATTTTTTCACATTATTATTTATTACTATTTTTAATTAAGTTACAATGATTCAATATACTATGTAATCATATATCATACATTCTAAAAAAAAAAATGGAATAAGAAAGTCAGTGGGCCAAAAGACGAAGAAGAAGGAGTCTGGTTTCCTGGCTGTGAGTTTTTGGAGAGTGCCCTGGTCCACGGTGCACCTGGTAAACCTCTATGTGATGTTGGGATTATTTTTCCAAAGACAAAGGGAGGTAAAGAGTCAAAATCTGTAGGATGTAAAAGGCACTGTTTATTATGTTAAGAACGTAATTGAAAATTTAGCTCTGGGTGAAAAAGAGAAATTGCCAAATCGTTGGAAAAAGTTTTGGCCATGGTTTAATGAGACAACCCCAGCAATAACTTAAAGGATATCTTTAAATAAATATTTTATTATTATTATTGTATTTTTGTATTATTATTTTTATTAATCTTTTATTAATTTTTTCTTTTCCAAATATGTGTAATTGTAATGTGTAAATATAATGTTCATTGGAAAAGAAAAAAGAGTGATTATAGTGTGTTTAGATTAAGAAGAAAACTGTATTAGTGTTAGAATAGATTTTATTTTTGCATTAGTAAGAAAAGAAGAAAACAATTTTTTTTTGCCGTTATTGTTACGGCCTTTTGCAGTCGGGTGTATTTTTCAGTAGAATGGTCTTATTCCAATAAAAAATTCCTAATCCCAAAAAAAGTACTAGTGCTACTGTATATGAGACAACACTTAAGCATCCCATTTTGCTAAGGACAACCAAGCAGGAGATAGAAATGGTCTGGCCCATGGGGCACAAAGCTCACTGAAACCAATTCCTATGGAAGAATGTTCCAGTGGATTTTGCCCTAGGCCAATTAGTGAAAGGGGGGTGTTTTCCCTCCCACCCCCTCCACCCAAATGGCTCATGCCAGTGTGTTCTTCTTCATATCAGCTGCATGAACAAGAGGAACATTGGGATGGGTTATAAATGGGTACCAGAGTATGCTAATAAAAGAGAGGTTGCTTGAAAAGTTCCTTTTTAAAAGGAATTAGCTATGTGATTAATTCCAAAACCTCCCCAAAGTAATTCTGTTGGTCCAGAGGCTAGAACACAAACCAATGGATTCAAACTGTGCAAGAAAAGAGATTCCACTTTATGTTAGGAAAAACTTCTTCACTGTAAGAGCTGTTCAACAGCAGGATATGTATTGCTTCAGAGGGTGATGGACTCTCCCTCTTTGGAGGTCTTCAAACAGATGTTGGATGGGCGTCTTTCTGGAGTGATCTAGTTGTGTATTCCTGAGCGGCAGGGGGTTGGATTAGATGGCCCTCAGGGTACCTTCCACCCTAAGATTCTATGATTCTAATTCATTACTGGTAGGACTGCAAGAACATCTAGAGACTTGTTACATTGCTTGTTAAAAGTTACTCATTACATTTCCCCTACCTTGTTAAAATAAAAACAAAGAATACTGTAATAAGAGAATGGCACAGAAAAATGAAAAAAAAATCTACTCGACATGTGTCCAAAATGTAAAAGTAACATAAAAACTGTAAAATGTTCCTTTTCCCATCAAACACACTGGGATTCATCATACCCACAACACTGTTCCCACTTGCTTATTTTTCAAATGTAATTTTGTTCTGCCCTTCTTGCCTAAAAAGGAAAACACTGTTACCAAAAAAGGATAATGTAACTCAATAAAGGAAGCCTCTGTTACAGGCAGTTTGTTATCCTCAATATCAGAAAGCATAGAGTAATATGCTTAATAATAGAGAGTAATTATATATATATATATATATATATATATATAATATATCCAAAGTTGTCCCGCACTTGGTTCAGGCATAAGCCGTCTGTTTTCTTCCCTGCTGACACAATGGGTTGGTTATGAGGAGAATATGAGGCTGAAGTGGACAAAAACAACTTGGCAGAACTAGAATCCATGGCTGCAGCTCCCAAGACACACATTCTTTGGGGCTCCTGCTCATGACCCAAACAGGGGACCACACAATCTAGCAACAGAAGGCAGACAAAGTCTATAGCACTCCTTCCCTTGAAACCCACTCATTGTTGATCCTCTAAAGGAAGGCTGGGAATCCCGTGGCCCTGCCAATGTTGTTGGACTGTGGCTCCCAGTACTCCTTGCCACTGGCTATGGTGGCATGCTGGGACTTTTGTGGTCCAGCAATATCTGGAGGGTACAGGATTCCCACTCGTGTCCTAAATCAACCTCTTTTTCTCTCTCCCCATAACACACCCCCATGCTGAGGCCATCAGTGGCCAACCCTCAGTCACCTGTGTTCCTGGGGAAAATCCACGCTGCCTGATCCTCAGCCAACCTCAGAGCCAGCGGAGGGGGAAAGAAGACAGCCAGCTGGCTCTTGCTGCTGCCACCTCCACTGCCTCCTCTGAGCAAATGCCTGGGTGAGGAAGGGAGGCAGCTTGCTTGCTGAAGGACTGTTTATGTGCTCTGTCCCATCACTCAGCAGGGCGGTGATGTAATCTGGGTGGAGGTGTGTACGAGCCCGGGTTCGTTTGGCATTTCAAACTACACCCTCTCGTCCCTGACTCCGATTACAAACCACCTCCCTGCAATTAAGAGTGCCCAGCCCTGAGCCAGAGAGTCATTGCTGGGCAAGCGGGAGCCAGTCCCTAAAGACACACAATCTCGCCCTGATTCATGGCTCAGCGGTGACTAACCAGAGCCTTGGAGGGAGGATGTCTGTTACAGAGAGGGAGAAGGAGGAGGGAGCAGCAGTAAGGTTGGGAGATAGGACCTGCTAAGATTGGCTGCAGTGAAATAAGCCAAGGGTCCCTAATTATTCCACTTTTCTCACTCCTTCTCAATTCATGCTTCTAAAAGGCAAGAGTGAGGAATCCTAGGCCCTGGGGGCCAGATAGAGCCCCCCCCACATCCCAGATAACCAATCATCCTCTTCCACATCACTCCATCACTTAATGATGTCCTAGCAGTACTAAAGATAGTCTAAGAACAAAGTGCTAAGGCAGGCTTACTGTTGAACATTAAGAAAACAAAAAAATAATGACCATGGGTGATCAACATAAATTCAGTGTAGATGATGAGAAAATTGAAATAGTTAAAGATTTCCCATATTTGGGATCAATCATTGATCAGAATGGTGGTTGCAGTCGAGAAATCAGAAGACTAGGAATGGGAAGGGCAGCTATGAAAGAAGTAGACCAGTGGTTTTTAACCTGGGGACCCCCAGGGGTCAACGATGTCCTCACAGGGGGTCTGCGAAAGCTTGGCCTACCTCTTCCCTGCAGTGGAGTGGCACACGACAAGATCCAAGGCAAAGGTTGGCTGGCTGGCTTGGCCTGCACATTGCCATTCAATCCACTCCAGCCATAAACTTGCAGGAAGAAGCAGGAGAAAAGTCTTCCCTCCTCCTCCAGTACCTCTTAGGGAAGGTTTAATTGATGGTGTAATTGTATCATCATCATCATCATCAGGTCTTATTGTTATTATGATTATTAGGATTTTAAATCTTGAGTTTAATCTTGAGGGACCATGGCAACAAAAGATATTTAAAGGGGGTCCCTGGTAAAGAAAAGATTAAGACCTACTGAACTAGACAAAATCCTGAAGTGCAAAGATATAAAACTGAACACTAATGTTTAGCCTGGAAAAAAGACGGTTAAGAGGCGATATGATAGCCCTGTTTAAGTATTTGAAGGGGTGTCACGCTGAGGATGGAGCAGGCTTGTTTTCTGCTGCTCCAGAGACTGGAACACGGAGCAATGGGTACAAGCTCCAGGAACAGAGATTCCACCTCAACATTAGGAGGAACTTTCTGACAGTAAGAGCTATTCGGTAGTGGAACACACTCCCTCGGAGCGTGGTGGATCTCCTTCCTTGGAGGTCTTTAAACAGAGGCTGGATTGCCATCTGTCGTGGATGCTTTGATCAAGATTTCCTGCGTGGCAGGGGGTTGGACTGGATGGCCCTCGTGGTCTCTTCCAACTCTACAATTCTATGATTCTATGATTGTCCAAGCCATCGTATTTCCCATCACCATGTACAGATGTGAGAGGTGGTAAGTGAAGAAAGCTGATTGAAATAACATCAACTCATTTGAGATGTGGTGCTGGAGAAGAGTGCTACAAATACCATGGATTGCCAAAAAGACCAATAAATGGGTCCTAGAACAAATCAAACTTGAGCTATCCCTGGAAGCTAAGATGAGTAAACTGAGACTGTCGTACTGAGACTTTGGCCACATCATGAGAAGACAGGACTCACTGGAAGAAACAATAATGCTTGGGAAGGGAGAAGGCAGTAAGAAAAGAGGAAGGCCATGTACTAGATGGATAGAATCAATCACATAAGCCATGGCTCTGAGCGTGCGGGACCTGAGCAGGGCGGCTGAAGTCAGGGGGTCTTGGAGATGTCTCATTCATAGGGGTGCCATGAGTCAAAGTCGACTGGAGGGCAGTTAAAAACAACAAAGCAGCACTGAGGGGCAAGGATCGTGACTGGCATCTTCCTGGATCCAATTACATTCTATCCCACTCTTACATCTGTATAAATATGCTTTATGCCTGAGGCCTTAACATCACTCCGTACTGCATCTGAAGAGGTGGGTTTATATCTGCGAAAGTTCATGTGAAAACAAAAACCAGTTAAGTCTTAAAGGTGCTGCCACATTTCTTCCCCCCCCCCTCTCCCCCTTCCTTCTGCCTTTGAATACTGCACGAGACTAATGCAGCTACTTCTTTGTAAACCATCAGTACTGGTTCCTACCATGTTGGGAAAGGGAGAAATGCCTCTCCTCAGGCTTAGTTGCCAGACCCACAGACATTTCACTGATGAAAACAAGGACATGGTTTTGCCATCTTGACCATCAAAGCATGGTCAAGATGATAAAAGTTATTAATGAGGACACACACACAAGTTAGGAGAGGTTGAAGCAGTTTATTTTTGATTGAGTCTACTGGGAAGGGCAGGACTCCTCTCCTCTCCTCTCCTCTCCTCCCTGCTGAGTTAACTGAGTGTGGACTCTTTTCCAACTTTGAACTCATTTTGCAGCAACTGAAGTACAATTGCCCCTCCACATTCGCGGGGGTTAGGGGCAGACAAACACATACACCCGCAAATGTGAAAAAAAACACGAATAAGAAATGAGCCTGCTGTCGAGCAGCTTTCCACCCCAGTCCCTTCCCAAGGCAGGAAGGGACTGGGCTGGAGAGCAGGCGTGCCAGCGGCTCCCCCCTCCCCCGCCTTCCCAAGGCAGTGAGGGTCTTCTCAAAAAAACCCTTGCTGCCTTAGGAAGGGACTAGGCTGGAGAGTGGGTGTGCCAGTGGCTCCCCCCCCCCCCGCCTTCCCAAGACAGCAACAGGGCTTCTTGAGAAGCCCCTCGCTGCCTTGGGAAGGGACTGGGCTGGAGAGCTGGTGCACCAGTGGCTTTCCCCCCCTCCCTTCCCAAGGCAGCGAGGGACTTCTGCCTTGGGAAGGGACTGGGCTGGAGAGTGGGGGCGCCAGCGGCTTCCCCCCCACTTTCCCAAGGCAGCAATGGGAAGGGATTGGGCTGGACAGCGGGCAGGCCAGCAGCTCCCCCCCACCTTCCCAAGGCAGAAGGCTGGAGAGCGGGCGCACCAGCGGCTTTTCCCCCTGCTTTCCCAAGGCAGCGGGGTGGAGAGCGGAGGGGGGCAGGGCTTTCCGCGAATAATCAAAACTGCGAATGTGGAAGTCACAAATGTGGAGGGGCAACTGTAAGTTGAAGACAAAGAGGGAAAGTGGGAGAAAGGAAGAGAAACTGGGACATTTGGAAAGCAACCGAAAAAGTAGGATGACAGAGGATTAATCCGGACAGTCACTGCCAGATCAGGAGAGTTGGAGAGTATGAATTAGCAGCGGAAAGTACTCTAAGCTAAAAGATGCTGATATTTATGGTCCGGACAAGATGATAATGTTTTGTATAGTGGAAGGCAGTAGGAAAAGAGGGAGACCACCCTACAGGTGGATTGATTCAATCAAGGAAGCCATAATTTGCCCTGAGTTTGCAAGACCTGAACAAGGCAGTTGATTCTTTGTAGTATTATTTATTTATTTATTTATTTAGCACCATCTATGTGCATGGCTCTTTACATTAAAACAAGCAATCAAAACAAATAAAAAATGGGTCTTGCCAAAGGTATATAATCTTTAAAAAGTCTCAGTATAAGCACAAACAGAAGGAAGGAAGGGATAATAAACATACAACTGGGGACGGTAAACTTGACATGATAAATATGATAAACATAAGCAGGTTGTCTATGAATGAATGAACAATAAAAATACCCTCAGAGTATTCGTGGAGAATACCTGTTGTCCAACAAACTGCTGGAGATTTGGCATTTTTGGAGGGAGGGGGAAAAAAAACTCCATTTGGGGTTTCATGGTTTTCCCTGAAGTTTTTTTTTACGCTGCAGCACTGTGCGTTACTGGTCATTTGAACAAACGATTCGCAGCGCTGCACATTCTGATGCTGGAGGAACTTGAAAGGCGATTGGTCCGTCATGCAAGTGGGGCTGGGCTTTCCTCTTATTCAGTCTGGAAGTGCCATTTTGGCCTTCCGGAGGCCCGAGTATGAATGCAACGCAGGGATGGAAAAAATGGTATTTTTTTTACAAGCAGAAGATCTCCCTTTAGCCCATTTAAAGAAAGACCAAAAAAAATTTTAAAAATGCAGAGACAATTAATGGGGGGGAATAGTGGCCCGTACTTGTGGCCGCCATCTTGATTCATGGGAAGGGTTCCATCTGACTTTTTTGCCACGCATTGCTTCACAGGCAAGATTTTTTTTTTTTTTAGTAAATTGTGGAGACAACAGGGAGCTGTTTCGAATGCCTGGTAATATGCCTCCACAAACTGTATTTCCTTTTGTGTAGTCAACCCCAATATGATAAATATGATAAACATGATGACAGAGGATCTTGCAAGTCCCTCAGTGAGAGGGTTGCCATAAGCTGAAGTTGCCCCGACAGCAAACAACAACAAAGCGCCATCATCTAGCCTCCTCCATCACCCACCATTGCATGAATGCATTCCCCTGTTGACTACACTGTCTACTGCGCTTAAGCGGCATCTTGTGCAGATTCCAAAGTGTGCAAAATTTTTGGACAGGTCCACAGCTATCAACATGCAAATTCCCCAGTGGTCAGCCCTGGGGGCAGTTTGGGAAGTGGAGACCATAATGAAGCCATTGAGCCATTGGTCTGTAAACAGACTCCTCACACACCTTAGATCCTTTTTTAAAACTGGTGATACCAGGGGTTGAACCTGGGACCATTAGCATGCAAAGCAGGGGGCCCACCAGTGACTTGTGGTCTCTGTCCTACTGTGGGGAAGGTGCCACCTGCAATGGAGACAGGCAAACAGTAGGGGAAGACCATTACTTTCCTGAACACCCTTCTCTTCCTTTCACTGAACTTCTGAGAATCTTGTTTACAGCCGTGTTATGAGCCACTTTGGGCACCAGAATGAGAGAAAGGAAGGATATGCATTAAAGTTTTGTCACTGAAATGTTGCTGTGTGCCTTCACATGATTTCTGATTTATGATGACAGTAAGGCAAACCCATCATGGGGTTTTCTTGGCGAGATTTGTTCAGAGGAGGTTTGCCTTTGCCTTCCTCTGATATTGACAGAATGACTTGCCCAACATCACCCAGTGTGTTTCCATGGCTGAGCAGAGGGTCTCCAGTGGTGTAGTCCAACACTCAAAAATGTTTAATGGAAGCCGCCTTGGGTCCCATTTAGGGAGAAAGGCGGCATACAAATGAAATAAATAAATAAATCCACAACACCATGCTGTCTCTCACTCCAGAGAAAAGAACTGGGAGCTTTTTCCTTGTTTTTTGTTTTGTTTTGTTTTAAATCCCAGGGGCTGGGATGGGCGACAATTGGCAAACTGGTATTTGTGGCTCCCTCCAGCACTTCTGCTGAATTTGCCACCATTCCGCCAGAGTTTGATGGTATACTGGCAAAGGCCACTGATTTACATTTAAAATACAGCATGCGTATAATAGGCACTTTGTTTTAAAGGTCATTTGCTGTGTTTTATTTAAGGTGCAATCCCTGTGGGTTTTGGGGGCAATGCAGTCTGCCTCCCACATCCCTGAAACTGTCCAGCCCTGCCCTGCCCTATGTCATGGTGTACATTCACGGCACTGTGTCAGTCATGAAAATGGCCATGCTGCCACCTGCCAAAGTGGATTCTGGCCTCTCTTGTGCTTTCTTTTCCAATTCCAGTAAGTCAAAACGAAACCTCTAAAGCCAGGGTTCCTCTAGAAAAGCCAGCCCTATGTCAAGCTGCCCCTCTTCTTGCTAGAACAAGGACAACAACCATGGGAGAAACCATGCCATACATACCAGACATGTCCCATCTGCCATCACCATCTTCATCAGCACCCTCATCCTCATTGTTATTTATACCCCACCTTCTCCACAAAGACGGGATTCAGTGCAAATAGTATCTAGCCTAGTAAGATCTTCTTACGCCTAAATAGCTTAAAGGCACCAGGTCCTGTCGCATCTTGGAAGCTAAGCAGGGTCAGCTCTGGTTAGTACTTGGCTGGGAGACCGCCAAGGAATCCCAAATGTTGTAGGCTCTTTAGATTTTCCTTGGGTTTTTTGGGTTGCAGGCTGTATTTCAGAGGAGGGGGGGACATCTTTGAGAATTCCTTGCCTTAAAAAACCCTGTGAAATTCATGAGGTCACCATAAGTCAACAGGCAATTTAAGACACATATACACACAGGGCCTAAATACCCTAAAGGCATCAGATCCTGTCTGAACTTCCAGAGCATGGGGAAAGGTACCTTTTTGGACTGTCACTTCCAGAATCCCCCAGCCAGCTAAGCTGGCTGGGGGATTCTGGAAGTGGCAGTCCAAAAAGAAGAGCCTTCCCCAAGCCCAGAAGGACTGCCAAGGAATACCAGGTGCTTTGGGCTCTATATCAGAGGAGGGGACTGGCAAAACCACCTTTGAGGATCCCTTCTCTAAGAAAACCCTATGAAATCCATGGGGTCGCCATAAGTCGACAGGTGACTTGAAGGCACAGACGCACAGACGTGATCTTCTCATTCTGACTATCAGTAGTTTTCTAGGTTCTCCAGCAGAAAAAAATGGTCTTTGCCAGTACTTGTTGCCTGTATTGGAGAGATTGGATTCTGGGAGTTGTAGTCTAACAACAACAACTTCCCCAAGCTTTGCATCTTGTGTGGGCATCTTTTGCTCTCAGCTCTTGAATGATTTCCAGCCCAACATTGGGGGTCATTAAGCTAGCAGGTACTGGGCACAGGACTCCCTCGGTGGTGGACCCATACTTCTGGAATACCCACTCAAAAAAGATGCCTATGAGTTCATCATTGCTGCGTCTCAGAATAGAAATACTCAAAAGACCCACTCAATCCAATCCAATCAATTCAAATTACATAGGTAAGGAGAGTATCATAGATAAAAGATGATATTTGAAATCAGACAGATTGGAGGTCATTTTAGTGTGTTTTATGTAATGCAGTGATTAGATTGTGATTAAGTATGTTCCTAACTTTGTAAGTGAGTTGTGTATGTAGTTTGATGTTATATGTTGCAAATTGTTTTTTGCATGTATTGCTTGGTCTTTTCTTCTATTTTTAATACATACTAGCTGTGTCTGGCATAACATGCGCCATTACAAAAGTCTCCAAAAAACTCCCAATAGACCTCAAGACAATTTGATTGCCTGGGTCCTGTCACAGCCCATGACTGGTGAGTGGCTGAGGGAATGGGGGAGCGAGGGGCCCTTGTGAGGCTGGGGGATAGAATTTTTAAAAAATTTTATTTAGTTATTTATACACCACTCTTCAGCCAATTGTGCCAATTGAGTGGCAGGAGTGGATTGTGAGATGGAGAGGGAATTTGCATGTGGGCGGTGATTGGTTGGGTGTTTTTCCCGAGCAGCCAATCAGCACACTGGGAAAGGCAACATACCCAAGAGAATTATATATATAAAGAAATAATAATAATAATAATAATAATAATAATAATAAACCAATTCAATCCACTCTGCATTCAGGAGTAGGAAAAAATTTATATTGCTGCCATTGCTGTGTGTATTAATTGTGTATGTGTGTTTTGTAGTCTTCTAAATGGCTTCATGAGAGGTGTGCTATGACTGTTTTATTTATTTATTTATTTTTATTTTTATTTATTTATACCCCGCTCTTTAGCCACAAGGCTATCATAGCGGCTTACAAATTGTTTTAAGCAATAGCAATTTACACATCTACACTGCATTAAGCAGTTTCCAATGTGTGTTAGCTAATTGCCCCCACAAGCTGGGTACTCATTTTCCCAACCTACGAAAGGATGGAAGGCTGAGTGAACATTGGAGCCCTCTGGAATCGAACTTGTAACGTGGTGGCTTGCAGGACTGGCATTTAACCAGTATGCCAACAGGGCTCCTGGTGTTTATATGTTGTTTATATGTTTTGCCCTCTCCACTGACGCCCTCTTGTTGTGGGAGAGAGGCTTGCATACCCTAATGATGTGTTCTTGCTCCAACTTTATTTACAATCTTCTTCAGCATGATCCTCCAAAGGGCTATGGCAGAGCTTGAAGAATAAGATGGCATCTATATACGTTACCGTACTGATGGTAGCTTGTTTAACTTAAGCCGTCTGAGGGCTCACACTAAGACTCTGAACTATCTAGTTTGCGAGCTGCTCCTTGCTGATGCTGCTGCCCTTGTTGCCCACACAGAAGCAGCTCTGCAGCGCCTAACATCCTGCTTCGCAACAGCTGCAGAGCTGTTTGGGCTGGAAGTCAACCTGAAGAAAATGGAAGTTCTTTACCAGCCAGCACCACAGGACAAACACCACCATCCCCACATTGCCGTCGGCAAATCTGTGCTTGAGTCTGTTCAGCAGTTCACCTACCTGGGAAGCATCATCTCCTCAGATGCCAAGATTGACAAACAGATGGATAACAGATTAGCAAAGGCATATAGCGCATTTGGAAGACTTTACAAAAGAGTCTGGAGCAATAAACACCTGAGGCGAAGCACAAAAATCAGTGTGTATAGAGCCATCGTACTGTCTATCCTCCTTTATGGATCTGAAACATGGGTCACCTATCGCCACCACTTACGACTCCTCGAACGCTCTCATCAGTGCTGTATACGCACAATCCTAAATATACACTGGACTGACTATGTGACGAATGTTGCTGTCCTTGAGCAAGCAGGGATCACCAGCATTGAGGCCATGATATTAAGAACACAGCTGCGCTGGGCAGGGCACGTTTCTAGGATGGAGGACCATCGCCTCCCAAAAATAGTACTCTACGGTGAACTCGCCACGGGTCAGTGTAAGAGGGACGCTCCAAAAAAATGATACAAGGACTTCCTGAAACAACATCTCAGGTTCGGCCAAACTGATCACCAACAATGGTCTACCCTGGCGTCACATCGGGAGGCATGGAGACGCACTATCCACAATGCTGCAGCCTTATTTGAGAACTCACGCCAAACAAGTCTTGAAGAGAAACGACAACGCAGAAAGAATCACAACTTGGAAACATCACCCAAGGAGACCTTCTGCTGTGCTTTTTGCAACTGGACTTGTTTGTCTCGGATTGGCCTTTTTAGTCATCAGCTCGCTTGAGTCCTTCCTGAATCTTCATTTGCAAAGAAAAGCCAGAGAGAGAGAGATGTTTTGCACAAAAAAAAAATCTGCCCACTGACCTATAACTGGATTCAAATTGCAGGAAAAGATTGTACCTAAGTTCCTGACAGAGCTGTTCGGCAGTGGAATGCACTGCCTTGGAGTGTGGTGGAGTCTCCTTTGGAAGTTTTTAAATAGAGACTGGATGACCATCTGTCGGGCATGTTTTGATTGGATATTCCTGCATGGCAGGGGGTTTGACTAGATGGCCCTTGTGGTCTCTTCCAACTCTATGATTCTATAAACCAAGGGTAGGCAAAATGCAGCCCTCCTTATGCTGCACACTGCAACTCCCATCATAAGACCCAAGCAGCATGGCCAATTATGAGGAATGCTGGGAGATGCAGTCCAACAACATCGGGAGGGCCTCATCCTCCTTCCCTCCCCACTGGAAAGGAAAGTTCAGTGATGAAAGCAAAGTAGCTTGGCACTCACAGAAAAAGGCTGTTTTTTCTTTTTCTTTTTTCTTCTTCAAAAATGAGCTTAATTACAGGGGAAATGTTGCAGTTATCACTAGTGATGGGACTTCTATGATCATCAATGAAGATTCACAAGGAAAAGACAAAAAGGTTGTTCTATGTGTGCAGCTGTACATTTAGAAATGACCACAAATTAGAAAGAAAGTCCTAATTTATCTTTGGACAGTTGGAGAGGGAGGTTATGGAATTCTCCTCTAATGGAGAAACTGACAGCTCAGCCTGAAGTTTTTTTTATAGGGTTTGGACTCCATTTACTGAATATGTCAATAACAGCTCTGGTCCACCCATCCTCCGAAATCACAAATAAACCTTTGGAACGATGTTGCTCGCCTCTTCATTTTGGATCAGTGGCTAGATTTCTGTCGTTTCTTTCTCCTTCCCTTTCGATTCACAATGTATCATTCAAGACTTTTGTGACTGCTGCTGTTGGAGTTTTCAAAAAATGTAATGCTGTGTACACTTTGTATAAGTATATTACCAAGGTCAAAAATATGTATTAACTTTTTTAAAAAGGGGCTGTGACCAAGTTATACAGTGGGAACGTCACCTTTCCAGGTATAAGCAGAAGATAGACAGGGAGAGGTCAGACCACCACCCTGCTGTCCACCCAAGGGCCTGATCCACTCCTCTTTGATTCTCCCCTGCCAAGGCGACTCCTCTTGTCAGCCTGGACTTGGCTGTTACCTTTGCAGGCGAGTCCTTCTGCCATGGCTTGTGTGCTTTCCTGGGAAAACAATCCCAGATGAGAGCAGGGCCCCATCTCCCTCGCTGGCATGCGGATCAGATAAGCGTGGGTGGGTGGCAGGGAGCGGCAGCTGGGCGCGGGGGCGTGCGGGTAAAAAAAAAAGAGAGAGAGAGGAAGAAGCAAAAGAAAAGTGGTGTAGCTGCAAGCACTTGAGGGTTCGCAAGCCAGGGCAGAAAATCACACCCAGAAGTGACTCAGTGGAGGGAGGGTTGAGGGGCCCTGGCAAGGATGATTGCCCACTCGGGAGTCCTGCAGAGGGCAAGGAAGGGCATGGCAGGAAAAAAGTGGCCCACTGTTCCCCACTCAGCAGGTAACTGGGACCATGAGTGAAGACTTTCACCCCTGGCGCCAGAGTGGAGCTGAAAGTGGAAGATTACAAAACAAGAGGCAAAGCTCAGAGAAGTTAGGTTTTGGACTACAACTCCCAGTATCCCCTTTCATGCCCCAACTATCTTCATATTCATTTTATGTCATTATTTGCCACCAAGTCAACTTTGATTATGGTGACCTTACCCATGTGAGACCTCCAAGAGCCCTGGTTAACAACTGCACTGCCCATGTCTTGCAAATTCAGAGACAGCCATAGCTTCCTTGACTGAATCAATCCACGGTAGTGCTGTCTCCCTCTTTAACAGATGTAACATGGCTCCATCCTGTGGAATTCTGAAATTTGTAATTTGGAGAGTGGGTGGGCTAAAGCTCTGCAGCAGAAAGAAGTCTAAGCACCTTGCCAAACTATGAATTCCAAGATTCCATAGGATAGATCCATGGCAGTTACAGTGCTATCAAAGTGGTATAATTTTGCAGTGCAGCTATACCCATAGTCTGCATCCCACACTATGCCCACATCTGCCTTAGGCAGGTCTTAGTGTGGCTGCAAGAAAAGTGTCAAGACACAGCATGATGTGAGCTGAGGAATCACAAACTACCAACCTGTACTTTTAGCAGAGTGCTTAAAAGTACCCACAAAGATTACTCCTAGCAATTGAGTGAAATGTCACTACCTATATCTTTGTTATTGCTCAAGGACCAAAGGTCAGCATAAGAGGGGTGCTCCAAAAAAGCGATACAAGGAATCCCTGAAACAACATCTCAGGCTTGGCCAAATTGGTCACCAACAATGGTCCTCCCTGACCTCACATGGGGAGGCATGGAGACACACTATCCACTGCTGTAGCCTTATTTGAGAACGCACGCCAAACAAGTCTTGAAGAGAAACGACAACGCAGAAAGAATCACAACCCAAAAACATCACCCAAGGAGACCTTCTGCTGTGTTTTCTGTAACCGGACTTGTTTATCTCGGATTGGCCTTTTTAGTCATCAGCGCGCTTGCAGAAAGTGTGGGATGAGTCCTTCCTGAATCTTCGTTTGCGAAGAAAAGCCAGAGATATCTTTGTTAAATATCAAGTATTTCTCAGAGGTCTGAAGATCAACCTAACAAGTGAAGGATATGTCCAAAGATCTATTACCCAAAGCTTCCCTAAATATCTAATGTATTTTACCCATGGCTATGTATTTTCATGTTTTCAGAGGACAAGGGCCTATTCCCTCCCTCATGCTGAAGACTATCTTTTAGTGTTGTGTCAACATTTATTTGTTTCTTTGTTAAATGTATATCTGGTCTTCATACCAAAAATATTGCTCAAAGCCAGTGACAATAATCACAGTCAAATAAAATGCAAGAGTACAATTAAAACATTGAAAACCAGTGAAAAACCATCAGTTAAGAAGACCAGTGTCAGTTGAAAATCTGACTACTGCAGGTAAAAACCACAAAGCTTATTTAAAGAAAACTGCATGCAGATGGAAGGATGACAAATGTGGAGCAAAAGCTTGAAACTCAGCCCTTATTTCTATCCTATTTCAGTGTTTTCCCCACAAACAAGTCAAGCCCTGCATGTGCAGGACCAGTACCTGTGATTTCAATTATCCATCATCAGAAAAATATAGTCTCTCTAGGCATTTCATACATCCTCCAGAGAGACTGGAGCTGAGAGCAGAAGATTACAAAACAAGAGGCAAAGCTCAGGGAAGTCAGTTTTTGGACCACAGCTCCCAGGGTTTGACTAGATGGCCTTTGTGGACTCATCCAATTCTATGATTCTATGACTCCCTTTTGTGCTCCTACTATGTTCATATTCATTTCATGTCATTATTTGCCATCACATCAACTTCGATTATGGTGACCCTATCTATGAGAGACCTCCAAGAGTCTTGGTTAACAGCTGCCCCACTCAGGTCTTGCAAACTCATGGCCCCCACAAGGGGTGGGGGGCTGACAGGGTTCTAGCCTGGGGGCCCAGGGGGCAGGAGGGGGGCCTGGCATGACATTATTGTAAGTTTTTATTATGTAAATCCATTTACTTCTTTAAAAAATAAATATAAATATGACTTTGGTGTCATCATTTAAAATGACTTATTTTAATTTTTTTCCTAATCCCTTTAGACCTTGCTGCCCTTAACCTTAGCAGTAGGTAGGGGGTCTGCCAAAGATCCTGGCCTGGGGTCCCACTTCCAGAAGTGGGGGCCATGGATGCGGTCTCCCTCTTTGCTTACCGCTTTCGACTTTACAGAGCGTTATCGTCTTTCCCCGTGAGCCATGCCGTCTCGTGATCTGTCCAAAGCATGACAGCCTCAGTTTACTCATCTTGGCTTCTAGGGAGAGTTCAGGCTCGATTTGCTCAAGGACCCATTTATTGGTCTTTTTGGCAGTTCAAGGTATGCGTAGAAGTCTCCTCCATCACCACGTTTCAACTGAGTTGCTTTTCTCTCTGTCATCTTTCCTCCTGTCATCACACTTACAAATTGAATTCATAGAATTCATTTTATATGGCATTATTAATCACAGGAGCCCTTCGGACTTCTCAATGTGTTAAACCAGTGGCTCTTAACCTTTTCTTTACCAGGGAACCCCTTAAATATCTTTTGTTGCTGTGGCCCCCCAAGACTTAACTCAAAATTTAAAATTCTAATAATAATCATAATCACAATAATACCTGCCGATGATGATGAAAATACACCATCCATTAAACCTTCCCTAAGAGGCACTAGAGAGTGAGGGAAGACTTTTCTTCTGCTTCTTCCTGCAAGTTTGTTGCTGGAACAGACTGAATGGCAATGCGCAGGCCAAGCCAGCCAGCCAGCACCCTGGCTACTGTCACATGGCTGCTCCATTGCAGGGAGGAGGTGGGGCAAGCAGTCTTCAAGCATTCGTGGACCCCCTGTGAGGACACTGTGGACCCTGGAGGTCCCTGGACCACAGGTTAAGAACCACTGTGTTAAACCAAATGCTAGCCTCTCTTACAAATGATGGGGTGAAGAAGCAAAGAAATAAGTGACTTGACCAAGGCTATACGGTAAACAAGTGCCAGGGATGTAAACAGAATTCATGTCTCCCAAATCTTGGCCAAGATCTCTGTTCATAGGGCTGTTCTGATCTTTTCTACAGGCGGGTAACTCTAGAGAAGGGTTAGGGAAAGTGTGGGCCAAGGGCTGCATGGCAGGGGGTTGGACTAGACGGCTTTTGTGGTCTCTTCCAATTCTATGATTCTGTGACTGCATGAGGCCTCCAGGGTTGTTTTTGTCCTGTCCAAAGATCATTCCCACCCCCCAAAATCAATACCCTCCCATGCCTCTAGGGCATGGGTGAGAGCAATACTGTCATGTTCTTATCCCACCCCATCCCTGGTCATTTTAAGGAAAGGAGAGGCCTTTTCCCCAAAGAGGAACTGACAAGGAAGTTGATTTCAGGGTCACTTCCTTTTGGAAAAGTTCCCTTTGGGGGCTAAAACAGCCCACAAGGGGGCAAAAAAAAAAAAACATGGCAAAATTGCCCTAGGCCTCCTAGGGACCATCTAGAAAAATTGTTCGATTTTTTTCAGAGGTATGGCAAAGGAGTGTGGTTCTCTAATATCTTCATCGGGGGCAATGCAGCCCCCTAATTCCCAGCAATATTTGTGTGTTGTATGCCTTAAAGTTGTCTCCCGACTTATGGCAAACCTATCACGGGGGTTTCTTGGCAGGATTTCTTCAGAGGCGGGGTTGCCTTGGCCTCCCTCTGAGGCTGAGAGAGTGTGACTTGCCCTAGTTCACCCAGTGGGTTTCCATGGATCAAGCGGGGATTCCAACACTGCTGCAGAGTCATAGTCCAATGCTCAAAGCACTACACCACACTGGCTCAGGATCCCTTAGCAGTAACAGCCAAGTAAATAACTTCATAATTTGCTGCTTTTTCAGGACAGCCCAAACTTGTTTGCCTGAGGGAACGGCCTCATTGTGCCTAATGGTGGGGCCAGCCCAAGCTCTGTGCTCCTTCCAATAGCAGCAACTTGGCAACAGCAGGCCTCCATAGATCAGCCACTGGGGAACCCAACAGGGAGAGGGCTGCTACCCTTCCGCCCCATTTGTGGCCTTCATAGAGTCCACAGAATGCCAGAATATACAAGCCTTTAGTCTGATCTAGCAGGCCCTTCCCATGTTCTTAGCACGGGGAGCAGTTGTTTTAAAAAGGAGGTAGAAGAGGAGGAAGAAGAAATGGTAAAACCACCCCCCCGGGCTCACATGCAAGGTTGCACATCCCGCTGTTGCAAAGCAAAGACGTGCCAAAAAGCCACAGTCCAAATCAGATCAGACACCACCACCCCCGGTCAACCTTGGCCCATGATACCTGCCCTCGATGACCGTAATGATGTCATTCATCTGGATATGGAGCTTGTCTGGCTCTTCAAAATCCTGCAGGGCTCGCATATCTGTGGGCTGAGCCTGGTGGAGGGAATAGTAGGAGAAGTGAAGAGGAGGTCTGATGAAGGTGCAAAGCTTTGTAGTAAGGTCTTGATACAAGCATCATTACTTGTTCAGGGCGAGGGGAGGTTCCTTTCCTTCCCTTTCTTTTTTGTGTTTGGAGTGGCAAGGGCAAATGTTATTACTTTTAAGCGCATTAATGAAAAGTAGGCAAACTTTTCAGCATGAATGAGTAGCTTGTCATTGCTATTATGTGCCTTCAAGTCAGCTTGGATTTATGGTGACCCTATGAAAGGGCTTTCTTGGCCAAATTTATTCAGAGGAGGCTTTCCACTATACTCTTAGGCTGAGAGAGTGTGACTTGCCCTAGGTCACCCAGTGGCAGAGTAGCGATTTGAACCATGGTAGAGTTCTAGCCCAACACTCAATCCAATCTGCATTCAGGTTGATACTGACTTACTATCTTAAGGTTTTCTTGACAAGATTTATTCAGAGGTGGTTTGTCATGGTCTTCCTCTGAGGCTGAGAGTGTGTGACTTGCCCAAGCTCACCCAGTGGGTCTTTATGGCTGAGTGGGGATTCAAATCTTGGTTTGACACAGTCCTCGTTCAACGCTCAAACCCCTACACCACGCTGGCGTGAATGAGTAACACACATTCTTTGCTGCAGAATTTTAGCCTTAGGGAAGATTGGGGGAAGCAATTTTGATGTCTTATTTTTTTTAATAAAAATCTGAAACAATAACATCTCTGACAGCAACATTTTAATTACACCTGATGTTGGTTATCCTGCACGTAAGATGCTAATGGCAAAAGTCAACAACAAATGAGTAATTTTTCAGTAAGGATTCCGAGCCCTGCAAAGAGGCGACTCAGATTTTCTTATTTTAACAGTTTAAACTCCCCCAGCTCTTACGGCTGTGAAGACAAGCATGAGCATTTGCATGCAATGATGTGGAAAATGCAGAAAAACATAGGGGAAGGGTCAAATTAAATTTCCAATGATTTGGGTGGGGCTTCAGCAACCTGGTTAGTCCTGTGCTCTTCCTTACAATGAGCTGAACTAGAACAAAATATTAAAAATCAGGGAAATTAATATACATTTACATAATTAATACACAACAGCCAGCATGGTATAGTGGTTTAAGTGTTGGGCTAGAACTCCAGGAGACCAGGGTTCAAATCCCCACTCAGCCATGGAAACCCATTGGGTGACCTTGGACTTGTCTAAACCTGCCAAAAAACGCCGGCTTCCCACTGGTGTATTCTGGCCCTGGATCAAGCTTGTTTCCACTCCCCAACCGGTTACCTGCACGAAATGGGAGGAAATCTGCATTCACATGCTGGCCACCGTGCACACATGCCAGCCAGGCATCAGCCTACCAGCTATTGCATGTTGCTCCCTCTGAAGCCAGGAAGGAAGCCCTCAGCCTGTGATCAAGGTCACATGTACCTCCTTCCTGGTTTCAGAGAGAGCGACATGGGCAGCAGAGAAGGCAGCAGATGATACTGGCTGGCATTCATGTACAGATCCTATGTTCCCATGCCAGCCTGATCTGGGTTTTCCAATATAAAGCAGGTTTTTTCCAGGAGGTAAATTGAAATATTTTAAGAGGCTTTACCCTGACTTACCCCCGTCTTTATCCCAGGATGTCATCTGGACTGCCCAGGGGCAAAACAGGGCAAAAGCCCTGCGTCATTTGGACTGCAAGGTTTCAAGATGGGGGCAAGATGGGATAAACTGCCCATCTAGCCAAGCCCCTTGGGCAAGTCCTACTCTCTCAGCCTCAGAGGAAGGCAATGGCAAACCTCCTCTGAATAAATCCTGCCAAAAATAATCCATGACTGGGTCACTTTAAAGTTGTCATAAGTCTGAAAGAAGTTGACAGCACACAACAATGATTAATACATACTGGCATTATTCATACAGGGTTTTGCTAACTGCATTTTTCTGGGCCCAGGTTTTAGGCAGTCTGACTAAGGAAACATTTTCTTTTTATACATTAAATATGCATTACATCCAGTTTCTTCAACTTGACACTGGCTGGCGATCTTGCAGTAAAACTTCCATTGGTTCACAGGCCCACTAGGGAGATGATGGGAGTTGTAGTCCATCACCTTCCACCAGCATCAGGTTGAGGATGACGAAAGTACACACAACCCCAACCTCACTGATCAGCTACCTGTGGCACTTCTATCCCTACCACACTAGGTGGCAGCACAGAATATACAACTCAAAAGAGCTGCAACAAGGACTTGTGGGCGGATATATACCCCAATGTTGACATAAAAGTTCCTGGAGCCTCAAACCCAGGGGGAAAACAGCCGTAAATCTTGAGATGTTTGTTCTGAGACTTAAATGCTCAGGAATTTAGAGAACTGAGAATTAACAACTTTCTGCAGTGAGCTCAGAACTAAGGGTGCATAAGATTGGTGTGGGATTTTTTTTAAAAAAAAAACCTTTTCCTGTGGGATGGGTCCCATCCATTGTCTTGCCACTGTCTTTATGCTGGGAGCACATAGATGTTAACATCAAAACATGGTGGAATCTGCTGCTGCCTGGGAGTGTGGTGGAGTCTCCTTCTTTGGAGGTTTTTAAACAGAGGCTGGATGGCCATCTGTCAGGAATGCTGTGATTGTGTATCCCTGCAGGGTAGAATGGGGTTGGACTAAATGGCCTTCATGGTTTCTTCCAACTCTAGGATTCTATGAAACATGACCAAGCAACAGCAAGCCTCAGCTCTTATACAACTTCCTCTCTGCACAAACAGACAGGGTTGCTAGGAGTCCCTTATTATATATGGGATATCCCTTATTTGAGAATTAGCAGGTGAACTTTATTGTCCCCTGTTTGAAGGTGGAAAGCTTTTTTCCTTTTATGTAGACTGAATGAGATGCCAAAAATCCTGTATTTTTGAGTGTAGAATCTTCATAAAGACAGAAATGTGTACATCATGTAACGTATGAATTTGGGCAATATGTTAATTTTACAGACAAAAAGTAAACTGAAATCAATACTTCAGTTTACATTTGAGTATTTTGACAGGACATAAAGCTTGTTAATAGCTACTTGTTAATTATCAACCCTGCATGTCATGGATTTCAACTGTCCATTATTAATATTTTGAGAACTTGGCAACACTACATGTTAACGCTGCCTTCCAGGTTCTCGGCAAACCATGGTTTTATGTTTCACCTGAATGTGGCAGATCTCGGTTTTCTCAAACAATTGTTTATTTGCACAGCGGGATCACAAAGCAAAGACCATATTTTGGTTCATGATTCTGATCTGATGGCACGGGATGGCTCTTCTGTTGTTTTTACTACAACAGAGCTAATATGGCTACAACCTACAACTGGACACTTGGCAGGCAAGCAATTCAAGGTGTTTGCAATGACATTTGAAACCCCGAATGTCTTGTGGCCCCAATACCTGAAGAAATGCTTCTCCCTATATATGCCTGCCTAACAATGAAGTCTGCTGGAGTGCCCCCCCCCTCTGGTTCCCACACTAGGGCATACAGGAGCAAGGCCAACGGGGTGTTTGGTGCTGGTGTGGTGGAAGAGACAGCATAAGGTGAGCTCGTGACTCTTCCAACTCTATGATTCTAGGGAGGACATGGGAGCAGGGCCTTTTTTGCTGTGGCACCCTGATTGTGGAATGCCCTCCCAATGGAGGCTGGACTGGCACAGATGCTGGCTTAATTCTAGAGACAAGAAAAAGCAGCAGTGTTTGTTAGAAACTTTGGGGTCCTAACTGATTTCACAAGGGACATCTATCTACATAGTTTTTAACCTTTTTAAGCTGACCTTAAACAATTAAATTTTTAAAATATATAGTTTTAGTTATTTTTGTTTAATTTAGTTATAAATTATTTTGATTCATTAAATGTTTTTAAATTGTTTACATCAATTTTATGGGAACACCACTATGAGATCCTGTGATACAGAGCAGAATATTTTAATAAAATGACAGAAATAAAAACAAGTGCCAAGAGCTGGGAAAACCAGAATTAACTCCAGGTGCATCGTTCTCTTCCTACATCTAAGGCACCCCCTGTTCCCCCACACTTGGTTCAGACACAAGGGCTAACATCTTTCCAATGCAGCTGCTGTGATTTTGCTCCAGCCCCCACAGCCAATACCTCCAGTAGGAAATCCCGCAGGGCCACAAAAGTAGGTCGGTCTTCTGGTTTATGAGCCCAGCACTGCAACATGACGTTGTAGATGTCCTGGGGACAATCTTCTGGTCGGGCCAACCTCTCGCCTTCCTTGTCAATCTTGTGTAAAATCTAGACAGAAAAAGGTGGACTCAGGAGGAGAAGCCGGGACTGGTAAGCATCCATGACAAGGACCAGAAGCTTAATAAGAAGACAATGATCAAGACAGGTTCACAACCATGCCCTATGAGAAGCAGCTTAATGGAGCTGGGTATGTTTAGCCTGGAGAAGAGTAAATTAAGAGGGGACATGATAGCCATGTTTAAATATTTGAAGGGATGCCATGTTGAGGATGGAGCAAGCTTGTTTTCTGCTGCTCCAGAGACTAGGACATGGAGCAATGGACTCAAGTTACAGGAAAAGAGATTCCACCTAAACATTAGGAAGAACTTCCTGACGGTAAGAGCAGTGGTGGAGTCTCCTTCGTTGGAGGTGTTTAAACAGAGCCTGGATGGCCATCTCTCGGGAGTGCTTTGATTGGGTATTCCTGCATGGCAGGGGGGAGGATTTGATGGCCCTCGTGGTCTCTTTCAACTCTGTCATTCTATGAAAACTCATTGAAAGCAAGGTAGAGTGCCAGCTAGGTTCAACACACACACACACACACACACACACCCTTATGGGAACTCCCATTCCCACTGGTTGGAAAGGTGTTTGTTTATTTGTTTGATTATTTCTCCCTGAATCCCCCACCATCGCTATGGGGTATTCTGGGAGTTGTCCAAGAACAGAAACTTCTGCAAGTTATAGTTGAAATAAATTTTAACTTTTCCAAACTCTGTTCTAAGGTATGCTGTGCTACAGAGCCGCCTTATGCGTTTGTACCTGACTGCCGTTCAGGCCAACCCACGGCTCCTGTCCGTACGTGAACATCTCCCACAGTGTGACTCCAAACATCCAGGTGTCGCTGGCATGCGAGAAGGTGCGGGTCTTCAGGCTCTCGGGGGCACACCTGCTCCGGGGTGGTTCGCAGGCCGGTGGGAGGAAGAGAGAAGAGAAAGAGATGGGATCACCACCGAGGATCTGGGGCAAAGCTGCCATTGAGAAGACAGATAGCCAGGGGAAAGTACAGAAAACTGTCATGTTGAGCCAAGCTGCAGCTCTCCAGGATTATACTGAATCAGACAGGCTGAGAGAGTGTGACAGGGCCAAGGCTACCCGGGAAGTTTCAAAGCTCAGCGGGCATTTCAGCATGGATCTCTCAAGCCCTAGTCCAAGACTTTGACCACTATGCCACACTGTCTGTTACCACATGGCCCCTTGGCTTTGCTTGCTGCATAGAGAAGCTTCTAGAACCCCTATCCTAGCAGGCATACTGCCCAAATGGCTGCTAGGAGGTAGTCATCCCAAGCTGGAAGGCTCCAGAACCACTAGCAACGACCAAGGGAGGGTATATTCATTATGGGACAGGCCTGTTCCATTGCTGAAGACTGATCGACACATGATCAGGGCAGCCATGTTTGTTCCCATATGAAGCACACGTGCCACATCATACACGCCTTCCCATGAATTCCACTCTGCTTTAGAGACCCACATCAGAGTTATCCCTCCCATACACTACAGATACACCCAGCACCTTCATGGGTTGATTGAAAACCAATGAAGACAAACTCACTTTAGCAGGGTTTTTCCAAAGTGGTACTGCTAATGAGAAGCATTTTTTAAAAATCATTCATTCATTCATTTATTAGCTGAGCTCTTTAATCTGGTATCTAAATCTGTTGCTTCAGCCTGACCTAGCTTTCTCTCCCACTCTTTGGAAGGTGTCTATTACCATTCACACCGCATTACTAAGATCCAACATCAGGGTTGCACACTGTAAATCTCCACATGCACACATAGGGCTTGTCTAGACGAGGCCAAAAGAAATGGATTGCTTCGCAATAATAGCAAGTTGCAGCAGCTGTGATTTGTCTTAATGGTTTTACAGCCCCCTTAAATTTTATATGCCATCTAGCCAAGATGGCAGCCGCGAGTGAATTACTTGCGTTCTTAAATCTGCTTCCACTAAGCTTTAAAAAAACAAAACAAAACAAAAAACATCTATTTCACATAACAGGTGGGCATAAGCGATATTTTACCTTTACAAAAAAAGAGAAAAAACTAAAACAAAACCCCATTTTATTGGCTTAGTAATTGCTTGCTAAAGCGAAAATCCAACATGGCGGCTCCGGGCACTTGCCCTGTTAGCAAACCCTGTCCCCCACGCTCATCCAGCCAATCAGGTTTGCACTTCCTCTCATATGGGAAAGCAGTTAATATCAAATCGCTTGTCCCAACAAGTGGGAATGCCATCCCCCCTCACTGTTTGTTAAAAACTCAGGGTGAAACCGCAAAGGGTTTTCTTATGGAGTCTTTGCCAGTTTTGGCCCCACTCCTTCACAATCTGGCGAAACGTGATTACCATTGGGACAGGTTGTTTTTTCCTCACATTCTGTGAGGAGTATTTTTGGCGTTTAGACCACCCCATAGATTGTGCTCTATGCAACCTTTGTGTTGAACTGAACTGCTGCCCAAGTGAATGCTAACCATCTGTGCAACTGGAATGTACATGCAGAGCAATATGTGCGCCACATGTCTCCTGACATGCACAGCGTATCCACAGCAATGTGCTCAGAAGCATAAACGTTGCATCTGCAGGCCCAACTCTACATAACGCCACTTTCTCAAACTGACATTCCATATCAGACAAAAAAGTCCAAGCACTTCTGCAAGGGAACTTATGCACGCATAACACACCAACAGGATTCCAGCTCATATTTGTAGCAATTTGCCTTGAGTTATTTCAAGAGCTCATTAAAATGTTACTTTTTTTGGACTGTAATTCCTATGCTGGTCAGGGGATTCTGGGAGTTGTAGTTTTAAAAAAAGAATTGTTTTGGGGAACTGCTATTTGGAAACATGGAGGCCATGTACTCCACGATAAATTCCACAAACTCCTTGTTTATCTTGGATTGGCCTGTTTAGTCATCAGTGTGCTTGCAGAAAGCGCAGGATAAGTCCTTCCTGAATCTTCGTTTGCGAAGAAAAGCCAGAGAGAGAGAATGGTCCAAAATGTTAAAAACTAGTCCAGTCTGAAGCAACAGATCAAGACATAAGATTCTGGAATCTGTAGCCCAGAAAGGAATGTTTGGGTAAAATGCTATTGTTTGGACTGAAATTTCCATGCTGGCCAGGGGCTTCTGGAAGTTGTAATTCAAAACATGAATGTTTGAGGGAAATGCTACTTTTTTTAACTGCGTTCCCAGAATCCCCCAGGTTAGTGGATTATGGGGGTTGCAGTCCAAAAGGGAATGCTTTCTGAGCTCTGGTTGTTTTTTCTTAGCTTCAGCTGTAAAGCCTTCTTGGAATTACCCCAGGTGGGTCAGACCCAGCCACTCACCAAGCAAAAGGAACTTTGCGATGCTCTTGCATGACATAATGGTCATCGTTCTTGGGCAAGGCCCGCATGAGGCCAAAGTCTCCGATCTTGACCAGGTCATTGGCGGCCAGCAGGATGTTGCGGGCAGCCAGGTCGCGGTGGATGAAGCGCTTGGATTCCAAGTACGCCATGCCTCTGGCGATCTGGATGGCGTACTGGCAGAGGGTAGCGATGAGGAAGTGCCCCTGGTTCTTGCGAAGGCGGTCCAGGAGGGATCCGAGCGGAGCCAGCTCTGTCACCTGGGGCAGAAGACAGGAAGGGAAAATAGCCTGTGGTTACTCTTCCACATCTTTGCTGGTGAGAACAAAAAGCTTTTAAAGAAAAATCTTATCTAGAAGCTGCGCGAACAGGCTGTGATGGGTGCAGGCCACACACCACATCTGGAGGCCCATCAATTCTTGGGTTCTGCCCTTGGAGCTGAGAGACCGCTGAAAGATTCAGCTGCAAAACAAGGTTTGCATTCTCCTCCATCATGTTTTCCAGCAGAAGTGCTGGCAATTTTTGTGACGACAGCAGCAAAAACTTCAGTACCACTAGAGGAGGCTGCAAGAATCTGCCCCAGATCTTATTAACATGTAGGGTTCCCAGATCTCAAGGCCTGGTCTCTCTTCTCAGGGCAAGGGAGAAGAATCACAGGGTGAGAGCACTGCCTTGAAAAGGGTGTGTGTGTGTACAGTATATATTTTCCTTGTTTGTTAGACTTACAGATTGTCTATACGGTGAAAATACTCCTCAAAGAATTCGCCCAGAAAACAAGCTGTCTTAATGGGATCCCATATTGTCCCATCGTATTGTGAAGTGGGGGGGCAAAAAGAGGAAAAACTACAAGAGAAAAGCATTTGCGGCTTTCTCCAACTTAAAAAAAAAAAAAAAGCTCCTGTGAGATGCACATTTTCACTCATTATGACAAGCGATTTGACATGAATCGCTCCCCCATACAAGACAAAGTGCAAACCTGATTGGCTGGATGATCGCAGGGGGCAGGGCTTGGTTACAGGGCAAGCACCTGCTGCCGCCATGTTAGATTTTCACCTTAGCGAGTAATCACTAAGGCAATAAAGGAATTTGTGCTATCTTTCTCTCTCTCTCTCTCTCTTTTTTTTTTTTTTTTTTTGGAAAGGGGGAATATTGCTTGTGCCCACCATAGGTGTGTTTTTTTTAAAGTTCAGCTGCGCCACCATCTCGGCTACAGGCATGTGAAGTTTATGGGGTCCGTAAAACCGTTAAGACAGGTTGCAGTTGCTGCAACTTGCTATTACTGTGGAGTAGGGGAAACTCCCTCCTGGGGGAGGGTCAGTCTGCCCCTCCCTGCTGTCTTTTCCCCTGGAGGGTTTAAACAGGCCTTCAGCCTTAACTGACACATATGCAATTAGGCGTGCTGTTTTTCCAGTATACAACATGTATTTTAAGTTTTATTTGTTTTCCAATAGAGCAATAGACCAAACCCTGTCAAGCCAACCCCTTAAGGAGAACTCCTGCATGGTTTTCCAAAACCAGAGCCGAAATCAGGTACAAAACACGGAACAGAAATGACAACCAGCTCTCTACAAAGCCATCTTCTTTCATCTACCCCCTGGTCAATAAATGATAAATTAAGATTTTATGTTAATGTCTTAAATGTCTTGGCTGGATGTACAATTTAATGCTTTTAAAACTTTTTTTTACTCCATACGGTTTTAGCTGTTCTGTTTTAATTTATATAGCAAGCTGCTCTGAGTACCATTTGGAAGAAAAGCAAGATATAAATCAAAAACCTTACCACATCTCTGAAAAGCGGTAAAGTAGCAGAAATGTTCCATCTTCCCTGTTGCCTTACCACATGGCGTCAGCATTGTCCTAGCACTCTTTTGTTCCTGTTCCATGGGGAACAGAGGTAAAACCATGTCTTTTTGCAAACAGACTTTTCTGGTTAGCAAAAAGACACAGTTTTATCTTGGTCGCCCACAGGATCGGAACAAAAGAATGGCGATGTCATGCAATAAGGCAGCAGGAAAGACGGAACATTCCTGCTGCTTTGCAACTTTTTGTTGCAGTGCAGTAAGGCCCCAAATGAATAAAGTAAATGGCATACTCTGTGCAACTATGTCTGATGCTTAACCTATCATGCTCAATGACATGACCAGGGGCTGCCCCATGTAATGTCTCCAAGGCCCACCTAGGGAGCCATCCTGGAGCTCTGGTTTTGGAAAACAATGCAGGAGTTCTCCTTAAGGGATTGGCTTGACAGAGTTTGGTCTATTGCTCTATCTGAAAACTTAATTTCATTTAATGTACCATTAATGTATCATTTATTGACCAGGAGGTAGATGAAAGAAGATGGCTTTGTAGAGAGCTGGTTGCCATTTCTGTTCCACATTTTGTACCTGATTTCAACACAACCCCCTGCCCTGCAGGGACACACAAGCAAAGCATTTTGGAACAATACCTTTCGATATAGCCATTTAAACACAGAAAGGAGATCAATGAGCAGAGTCTGTACTTAAGTAAACAGGGGAAGGGGTGTAAGCCTGTGATAGCCGATGGCACTCATTCAGTTAATTCTTTGAAGGGGGTACAATGTCATTGGTCAACATATTTAAAATCTAAAAATAAAGATTTATTTTTTTTAAAGAGGGGGAAACGATCACACACATACACTGTGAGGCCAGGGTTGATTCTAGAGCAGCCACCCAATGAAAGAAACCACTGCCTATCAATCGATTGATTAAATGAGCATGTATTTGCATACAAAATCCATATGGGGTTGTGAAGGGGGAAAATACCAGGTTGGATGCAGTCTAAATTAGTTGAATGAGTCCCCACTGAAATAACAACAACAACTACTACTACTACTATTATTATTTCTTACCCACCCTATGGATTGAGGTGGGGAACAACAAATTAACATACAAACATAACATTGGTTAAAAACACGTATCAGTTAATATATATATCAATTTAAAAGAACAAGTAAGACCAAGACATTTTAAAACAATCAATACACAATTTAAAATTCACATTTTTAAATCATCTGGATATGCCTGCTGGAAGAGACTGGTCTTTAATGCTGCTTTAAATTCTGACAGCTGTCTAAGGGCAAATACTATATCTGTAGTACTTCTATTGGCTCTGAAGCCACATTGGCTTTCAGGAAGAAGCATCATCTCCTCAGATGCCAAGATTGACAAAGAGATCGATCACAGATTAGCAAAGGCATATAGCGCATTTGGAAGACTTTACAAAAGAGTCTGGAGCAATAAACACCTGAGGCGAAGCACAAAAATCAGTGTGTATAGAGCCATTGTACTGTCTATTCTCCTTTATGGGCCTGAAACATGGGTCATCTATCGCCACCACCTACGACTCCTCGAACGTTTTCATCAGCACTGTCTACGTACAATCCTAAATATATACTGGACTGACTATGTGACGAATGTTTCTGTCTTTGAGCAAGCAGGGATCACCAGCATTGAGGCCATTATATTGAGAACACAGCTGTGTTAGCCAGGGCATGTTTCTAGGATGGAGGACCATCGCCTCCCAAAAATAGTACTCTACGGTGAACCCGCCACGGGTCAGCGTAAGAGGGGCGCTCCAAAAAAGCGATACAAGGACTCCCTGAAACAACATCTCAGGCTCAGCCAAATTGATCACCAACAATGGTCCGCCCTGGCCTCACATCGGGAGGCATGGAGACGCACTATCCACAATGCTGCAGCCTTATTTGAGAACTCACGACGAACAAGTCTTGAAGAGAAACGACAACGCAGAAAGAATCACAACCCAAAAACATCACCCAAGGAGACCTTCTGCTGTGCTTTCTGCAACCGGACTTGTTTATCTCGGATTGGCCTTTTTAGTCATCAGCGCGTGCAGTAAGCGCGGGATGAGTCCTTCCTGAATCTTCGTTTGCAAAGAAAAGCCACAGAGAAATTCCGACAGTGTATTCAGCCATCATATCTCTTCCAACAAGCTGTTCCATAGTCCAGGGAAATTAGATTTAACACAGTTGTGACTAACTTTAAATGATGGGACCCCAGTTCAACTAGTATAGCCTGGACTGCACCCACATGTTTTTTAACAGATTAATGGAGTAAAGCTCACAACCTGAGTAGTTTCACATTGCAACACTTTTACATTTAATCAGCTGCAATCAGAGTAGGCAGCTTCTCGGAGTCAGGCAGCCATGTTGCCAATCCCAACCCACTACGGGTCATGTAATTCCTGTTGTACTGCCAAATTTGGGCAGCACAGTGGGGGCAAAATAGGGAAGTTTTCCTTTTAAACGAGGCATTTCCACTTGAAAACAAGGTGCTCAGGGAGCATGTACTTTGTTTTGAAGTAGATTAGCACTTCAAGGATGCTTCAAAACAAGACTCAAATCCCTGCACACTTTGTTTTAATGCACAATGGCCTGATTAAATTGTTCCTTTTCCTGACCATGTAGAGGCAAAATCAACGAGAATACAGTACCCTTTTTTGTAACCATTGTGTTGTAAAACTCCAATGCTGCAGTAGCAACAGGGAAAGGGGTGGATGGAGGCAAGATGACAATTCAAAATGTGGAGTGCAGAAGGTTTAGCTAAGGTAGGCTTTCTCAAGCTGAAAATAAATCCAAGGCCACAGAGAGAGGAAGACAGGGCTAGGAAACAGGAAACGCCAGCTAAGAAGAGAATTGGGTGATCAGATGATGCTCTGGAGCAAAGAACCAGATGGGAGGAAGAAGAATAAGGAAGTGTGCAGCTAAGTGCTACATCTGCATTCTGAGAATGTGGAGAAGCCGGGTAGCATTGAGCCAACCATCCCTTTTCTACTAGGGATGGAAAGAATATTTGCCAATATTTGAACAACAGATGGAAAAGGGAGTTCTGGACACTGGGGAAACCCTGAGGAGATGAATTGTGTGCAATGAGAACCTTTGCAGTTTGGGACTTATTCTGTGTAAAAAAACAACCCCCAAACAAACAAAACCACATGAGTTTTTCCCCACAGAAAATATCACTTCATGCACAGGAATGTTCCTCCATAGGAGGAAACCATTTTCTGGAACAAACATGCAGATACACACAAGGATTTACACAGAATAGGAATGTACCTCTACAGAAAAATGCCATTTTCTGCACATCTATACATACACATACACACACACTGTATATTTTCAAGGGGCTCATGAAGTCCCAAACTGTAAATAGTTCTAGAAAACGGCATCGTTTTTGAGGACTTTCTTGCAGCATGGAGAAAATGGATTACATTATTTGTTCTTTCCAACAAATAATCCCTATTTCCCACAGTGGCTGGATCCCAGGCTCAGGAACGAAGCGCTCACCATCTTCATGGGGTTGGAGAGCACCACGCCATACAGGCGGATGAGGTTCACATGATCCAAGGAGTGCATGGCGTTGACCTCACGGATGAAGTCATCCAGGGCTTCTGGCTGGCTCAGCACATCCGTCTTGAGACACTTCACTGCCACGTTCAGCTGGGGAAGAAAATAAACAAGGGCTGCAAGGTACAGGTCACACACACCTTGTATCCACAGGGAAGTCATTCCTGGACTTACCGTGTATAAGTGAAACCACAGGTAATAGCAAACCCTATTAAAATAAAGTACTTTATGTACATACCATAGAGTTGCATTGGAGGACCTAGTGGTTCCTAGAGAGGACACCCCTCTAGGTATTTTCTAGTGCAACTCTATGGTATGGTTCTCCTATTTTGTGTCCGTCGGATAACTGAAACAGCAGATATTGGTTCCACGGATACAAGGGGTGACCTGCATTAAGATACTGAGTAAGGACCAAGTTCCGTGCTGCACCTAGAATGTATTTTTAAGGTACTTCACAAATTATCTAAAGGGCAAGATGGTCCTGAGGACATTTCTCTTTCTCCCTATCTTCTGCTGAGGTGCAGAACCCTCCTTTGAAGCTCAGGAAGACCACTCTTCCTTAGCAAAGACGCCCCTATTCATACACAAGTCTCTCTGAGTTCAATGGGGTTTGTTCCCCAGTAATTGGATACTAGATTACAAGAGAACTCAGGAAAGTTACTGTTTTTGGACGACAGCTTCCATAATCCCTTGATCACTGGCCAAGCAGTCTGAGTGATTTGAGGAGTTGTAGGTCAAAAGCCCTAACACTTCCAAATGCTGGATTGAAGGCTGAAATTTCAAAGGGCTCAGAATGCCTGGCAGTTGTCCCCTCCGACCAATTCCTGTCTATGCTGGCTGGCTTATTTTAGGGAGATGGGTATCCTTTTAACTGGAACCACTGGACTGCCTCCAAGAATGCATCCACACAGCACAGTTATTGCACTCTGACACTACCTTAGCTGCCCTAGGTGCATCCTACAGAATTCTGGGATTTGTAGTTTGGTGCGGCAATTAAACATTTCTTGTAGGGAACTTTAGTCCACTCCCGTAAGCTACATGACTTAAGCTCTCTAGCAGATGATTTCAAGACCTGTACTAAATTAAACTCTGGGGATTTGTAAGATGACGTCATGGTGGTTTGAACTGGAATCATACTACTATAAATCTGTATATAGTACAACTCCCATATCCGTGAAGATAAGATCCACTTACCGTGGATACTGGAAACCATGGGTAATAGAGAACTTTATTAAAATGAATTACTGTACTTCTGGCCCAATCATGCCTTAGAGCTGTGCTGGAGGACCTGGAAGACGCCTTATTTTTTCAGAAGTGTGTAAGTGAATCCATGGTTACCAGTCCTGTAGATACAGGGGTTGTACTATACTTAATATTCAGCATGTGCTATACTAAGAAATACACACACAAACATACATATAATTTACAATACATATCAAGGGTACGTTTAGCCTGGAGAAGAGAAGGTTGAGAAGTGACATGATAGCCATATTTAAATATTTGAAGGGATTTCATACTGAGGATGGAGCAAGCTTGTTTTCTGCAGCTCCAGAGACTAAGACATAGAGCAATGGACTCAAACTATAGGAAAAGAAATTCAACCTAAACATTAGGAAGAACTTCCTGATGGTAAGAGTTGTTTGACAGTAGAATCCGCTGCTGCCTGGGAGTGTGGTGGAGTCTCTTTTTTGGAGGTTTTTAAACAGAGGCTGGATGGCCATCTATCGGGTGTGCTTTGATTGCAAGCTCCAGGAACAGAGATTCCACCTCAACATTAGGAGGAACTTTCTGACAGTAAGAGCTCTTCAGCAGTGGAACACACTCCCTCGGAGCGTGGTGGGGTCTCCTTCCTTGGAGGTCTTTAAACAGCGGCTAGATAGCCATCTCTCGGGGATGCTTTAATCGTGATTCCTGCGTGGCAGAGGGTTGGACTGGATGGCCCTCGTGGTCTCTTTCAACTCTACAGTTCTATGATTCTATGATTCCTGCATGGCAGGGGGTTGGACTAAATGGCTCTTGTGGTCTCTTCCAACTCTATGATTCTATGCTTTTATGATCAACACAGATCTTCAGTCACTCTTTAGATTACTCTCCTACATGAATGCTCCTCTTCCAGGCATATAGCCAGGGCCATCCCGGGACTCACCCATCAACCCTCTTTCCTCCATTCCACCTATAGGAGTTAGTTGGGGATGACAATCCAATCTTACTTCAACGCTGGTAATGGGAGAGCATCACCCAACACACTTAAGCTGTCAGCCTAGTTTAGGAGACCCAGGAACAGGCAGGGTGGGGTTGTGGTGTCCAGGCAGAACAGCTGAGGGAGGTTGCCAATGCTGCCACCACCGTAGCATCTGCCACCTGAAGCAAGCGCCATCCTCCGTCTGATGGTTGGGATTGGCCCTTCCCAGAGAAGATGGAGGGAAGCTGCCCGCTTACCAACTTGCCAGAGGGAGCGCACCACTCTCCCCGCCGCACTACCCCAAAGGAGCCATCTCCCAGCTTCTCAAAGAGCATGAGGTCCTTCTCGCTGATTAGGCAGGTCAAGGCTTGGTGCTGGTTCTCGTCCAGGGGAGGCGGGGTGGACCCCTTGCACAGCGCGCTCGGTGGCTGGGGCAAGAATGCCGCATCAGGCCGCTTCCCACTGAACACCTGTATGGATGGAAAGGAACGCAAAAATCAAACAGTTGGAAGGGACTCTAAAGGCCATCTAGTCCAACCCCTTGCCACGCAGGAATACACAACTAAAGATGCCCATCCAACCTCTGTGTGTGTGTGCCCGCCTTCAAATCACCTGTCAATTTATGGTGACCCCATGAATTCCATAGGGTTTTCTCAGGCAAGGAATCCTCAGAGGTGGTTTTGCCAGTTCCTTCCTCTGAAATAGAGCCTACAACACCTGGATTCCTTGGCAGTCCTTCTAGGCTTGGGCAAGGTTCTTCTTTTTGGACTGCCACTCCCCAAATCCCCCAGCCAGCTATGCTGGCTGGGGGATTCTGGGAGTGACAGTCCAAAAAGACACATTTCTCCATGCTCTGGAAGTTCTAACCTGCAGCATTTGGGGAAAAGGGACCGAGGTCAGATCTCATGTATGATATGTACCTTCAAGCTGCCTGTCGACATATGGAGACCCCATGCATTCCATAGAGTTTTCTTAGTCAAGGAAGAGGTGGTTTTGCTACTATCATCATCTGAAATAGAGCCTACAGCACCTGATATTCATTGCTGGTCTCCCATTCAACTACTAACCAGGACCCACCCTGTTTAGCTTCCAAGACCAAATGGGATATGGTGCCTTTAGGGTATTTAAGGACCTCCAAAGAAGGAGAGTCCGCCATACTCTGATGAGGCCTGTTTCGCTGTCCAGCAATTCTTGCAGTGAAAAAGTTCTTCCTAATGTTTAGGTGGAATCTCTTCCCTTGTAATTTGAACCTGTGTTTTAGTCTTTGGAGCAGAAGAAAAGAAGCTGGCTCCATCTTCTACATGGCAGCCCTTCAGATGTTTAAAGATAGCTATTATGTCCCCTCTCAGGCTTCTCTTATCCAAGTTATTTAAGTCTAGCTCCCTAAGCTGTTCTTCCCTGGGCTTGGTCTCCACCTTGACATAAGCCATAGAAGCACAGCTTGGAGGAGTGAAGATATGGTCCAAAGTGGTGGTGGGAATGGCGAGGGGAGAGACAATTTAAAAAAACTGAACTTTGGAAAAGTATTTTGGGGGGGCCTGCAACTTTCAGAATCCCCCGCCACCACCAAAAAAACATGGCATGTAACATTCCTAGTTTCTAAAAAAAGATTCTTACTCATGATCAAAAACATGTATGTGCACTTTACACAAGCACACCTGAGCATCTGTGTGTGAGTATATTATTAAATATTCTATGACAATGGCTCTTAACCTTTTCTTTACCAGGGACCCCCTTTAAATATCTTTTGTAGCCGTCGGACCCCAAGACTTAACTCAAGATTTAAAAACAACAACAACAATGATCATACAAGTACATCATCCATTAAACCAGTGGCTCTTCACCTTTTCTTTACCAGGGACCCGCTTTAAATAACTTTTTTTTCCCATGGACCCCCAAGACTTAATTAAAGATTTAAAAGCATCATCATCACAATACAATTACACAATCCATTAAACCTTCTCTCAGAGGCACTGGAGGGGGAGGGAAGACTTTTTTCCTGCTTCTTCCTGCAACTTTGTGGCTGGAATGGATTGAATGGCAATGTGCAGGCCAAGCCAGCCAGCCTTTGTCTTGGCTCCTGTCATGTGGCCACTCCGTGCAGGGAGGAGGTGGGCCAAGCAGCCTTCAATCCTCCGCAGACCCCCAGTGAGTACATTGCAGACCCCAGTAAAGTTTTTTTTTTAAATTATTTTAAGGTATTTTCAATTCTGCCTTGTTATTACTCCTCTAAGATGTTTAATGCTTTAGTGTATATCCATAGTCTCCTTGCTGCTGTTTCTTATTTTAAACTGCATTGCAAAGTGCCCTGGGACACATTTTTAATGAAATAAAAGTAATTATGGCACAAATAAAACAAAATATGAACACTCATATGTGCTCCTTTTAGCTGATAAACTAAGTTTTATATGAGTGGAGTGCTGGCCTGTGGGAAGGTTTTAACATCTTTTTTTGCTCTGCCTGTATTTTATTGGAGCTGTGGTTTCATTTATTTATTTTTTAAAATAAGCTGCCTTGAGCAGGCTTGGCTCTGAAATACTTTAAACAAACAAGTAAACAAATGAAACCCAGGACCAGAATCCTGATGTTATCTTATGCAATTCTAACCTCCTCTACAGAAGTGGTTGGAAATTTCTCTCCAATGTAGAACATCTGCATTCAGTTCAAGATTGCTGTATTGTTACGTGTCTTCAAGGGCAGGCTCCTGAAGTCTTGCAGGGCCCGATCCATTTCCACTCGGCAGAAATGGATTTAAACGGATATCTATATATATAAATTTGGGGGGTATGTTTCCTTTCCCAGTGTGCTGACTGGCTGCTTACCCAATCAATCTCTTCCCTCCCCTCACTCCCTCAGCCACTCACCACCCCCATGTAAAACACTGCAATATTATTTTCGTAAAATAATAGCATGTAGCTGAACCGTGTGAACCTTTCAAATCTACGATAAAGGTGTATTTTACACTGGATCAACTAGTTACCTTATAATTCTGTATCAGGCCCTAACCTGCCTTTCCCTTGTCTGAGCTCTGTATCTGCTCAGGGGGTGGTAAGGACTGCTAGAGGGCAGAACAGGGCAAAAGCCCTGCATCATCAGGACGTAGGGCTCTAAGATGAGGGCAGGATGGGGTATATTGCCCACATAGACACACCCCAAGTCAACTCTAAAATGGCAACGCTATCCTAGGATTTTCTTGGTAAGATTTGTTCAGAGGGAGTACATGTTACCATGGCTTTCCTCTGCGAGATATTCAAAGATTGGTCTCCCGTCACTTCTCAGTCTTCTCTTCTCCAAGCTAAACATACCCAGCTCCTCAAGGTCACCCAGTGGGTTTCCATGGCTGAATGGGGATTCAAGTCCTGGTTTTCCAGAAGCCTGATCTAACACTAAGATCACTGCATCATGCTGGCTCTTGTAGTTCAAGAGTAGGGAAGTGGAATTGCACATGTAGTGCCATTGTGCATGCAGTAATGAGTGTGTGTGCAGCCGCACATTCAGCTGCTCTCAGTTGCACAACACTGCCATGGAACACAAAGCTTGTGTACCCCAATTCATTTCTGACTCAGAGATTTATGCTATGCAACCCAAATGTGGGATCTAGGTCTGTATGCATCAAGATGAGTGCAGGTGCCTGCCTATCCACATCCACATCCACATCCACATCCTTATTGGCTGAGTTACAATGATGTCATGGAATGTTGCTAAACACTCCACCAAGATTTCCGTGGTTTTTTTCTGGGCTGTGAAGCCGTATTCTGGAAGAGTTTATTCCTGATGTTTCACCTGCATCTATGACTGGCATCTCATAGCCCTGGGGAAAAAACCCAACGGAAAACCTATAGATGCCGGCCGTGACAGCCTTCAACTTCACATTCCACCAAGTCATCCTAAATCCCACCCATAGTGTCCCCAGGGTTCACTGAGGGGATCTGACCAATGGCATTGGAAACCAAAAGAAAGCTACAAACGCGAAGGTGTGGCTTATTGTGAGCTAACTTCTATTAAACACTCTTACTTACTTATACTACTACAACAACAAGCATTCAATAGAAACTGGCTCACTGTAGACCACAGGGAAAATGTCCTCCATTTTCCCCATGCCTCATGAGATGGGGCAATGGGTAGACAAGACATTGGCAGAGAATGAGTTCACATCGGGTGTGATGAAGATGGGGTCCCAAAGGCTGAGGTGCCTCAAACAAACCCATGTAGGCCCATCTGCTGTTCTTCATGGGAGTAAAACACATCATATACTCAGAGACACTCGTGCCATCATGTAACAACTGCCAATGGGAGCACTGGTGGTAGTGCGAGAAACAACAGGGTGGGCCCTACAATCATGTCCCCAGCCCTGTTTTCCCTAACCTGCTGCCCTTCAGATGTGTTTGGCTACTGTCTGAGGATGATGGGAGCTGTAGTCTAACACACATGGAGGGGATGAGGCTCAATGAGAAGGACTCAGCTTCTAAAGGCAGCCAGTGGAAAGTGCTCCAAATTGCTTTCTATGGGAGGGTGCATTTCTTAGTTTGACCTGTTCATCTGTGATCAACTGGGGGTGTGGGGGTGTGGGAAGACATCTCTCCATGCCAGGCTGCTTGTCCTACAAGAATCAGGATTCCTCCTACAATACGATCTGCTGCAGAGGAATTGCTTGGCTCCATGAAGGCAAAGAACACTAATTTAATACTTTCCTGATAATTGCTGGGAATTGAATTCAGTTGAGTTCAAAGAGATTACAGTCAACTGCATCTATTTATCACGGGCAGTGTTTACGCGCTCATTCCATATACAGGTTGCTTTTCTGTGCATCTGTAGGTGCGGGTGTGTTTATGAGTTAGCTTTAATGTATAAAATATATGCTTAAAATCCAGCCAAGATTCTACATTAGGATTCCACAGTGCAAATCTACAAATGCAGCATTATGCATTGGCCGTGCTGAGCAATCTTTGTCTTAAATGGCAACTTTGCACAACTGAACACTCAACCCAATGCGCAACTGCACACGCATCATCATGCACAGTGGCTCCACATGTGCAACTCCATTTCAGGGACCTTGAACTGAATGAGGACATTTCTCATCAGATGAAAATGTTCAACTGCTTCTGTAGGGATACTTGGGGCTTGTCTAGATAAGACGATATAATGCAGATTGCTGCACATTAAGACAAATTTGCAGCAGCATTTATTTGTCTCCATGGTCCTTTGGCAAAATCACTGGTATGTGAAGCTATTCATGTTTGAAGTGCACATGAAGTCATGCCTGCAAGTCAAGATGGTGGCTGAGAGTGAATAACTCGCATTATTGTTCTCTACAAATTGTCACCACTACACAGTATTTGTTTTTTAACTGTACATCAAAGGTGTGCAAATGTGACCGTCCACTTAAAAATGCTGTTTAGTTGCCTCAGCACACCCAAAAAGTGCACGATCACTAATGCAAAACTTCAATATGGTGCTTCTGGCCACTTCATAGCTGGCAAGCCTGCACCCTGTGCATGTCCAACCAATCAGCTTTCCACTTCCGCCCTTGCCAAGAATGCACAGTGATGCAACTCAGTTGTCCAAATGGGCTGGTAAAATGTGCATTTAAACACTCTATTTAAAAAAACCTTGGGAAAAGCCGTGGAGGCTTTTCCTGACGGCTTTTCCTGCACAGTTTTTGGAGTTTTTGGTCCCCCTGCTTCTGAATAAGACGGATCACTACAGGATCTCGTTGGGACAAAGGGTATTCCCTGAACATTTTATTAGGATTTTTTTCACCATCTAGACAACTCCTTACACTTGTATAGGCAGCCAGCAGGACTCTGGCCTTACCATCTTCCTCCAAACAGATGTTAAGCTGATCAAAACAAAACAAAACAGAACAAAACCTGGTAAATGCATAGTTTGTTTTCAAGGCGGGGGGGGGATCACTCTCCAGTTACCCATATCTGAAAGCATATGTATGTTGCATACGTGCATGCAGGCACTTTCATGTTGCTCCTTCATGCTTGGTGGTTATGTGCCTTCAAATGCAGTTGTTCTCAACCTTTCAGCATCCAGATGTTTTAGACTTCAACTCCCTCTATCATTGGGCATGGTGGCTGAAGTTTCTGGGCATTGAAGTCCAAAATATCTAGAGGACCAAAAGTCGAGAAGCACTGTGTTAAACAATGGAGAATCAAGAAACCCAATGACCAACAAACAAAAGAGTCAGTGTGGTTGTAGTGGTTTGTATGCTGGACTAGGGTTCCTGGAGAGCTGAGTTCATATCTCCACTTGTCCATGGAAACCCACTGGGTGACCTTGGACAAAGCACACTCTTTCAGTCTCAGAGGAAGACAATGGTAAACCTTCTCTGAAGAAATCTTGCACAGAAAAATATAGGAGAGAGTCAACTTGAAAGGACACAGAACTGATCTACAGCAAATCAGCTAAAGATCTGCTAGTAGATCCTGATCTACCTTCTGCTCACTCCTGCTTTAAAATACCAAGAAAAGCAGTATTTCAAAATTATAAGCCACAGTGGTTAAACAGAATCTCCAAATGCAAAGGCAAAACACCTCTGCCTCAAAGCTTCGAAAAGTTACCTTTTTTTGGACAAAACCTCCCAGAATCCCCCAGCCAGGCCCCATCCCAAAAGGGGCTTTTCCCAGCTCTGCAACCAGTAACAAAATATGTATGCAACAACAAACTAGCACTCTTAACTAGATTGCCAGGGAACTGTCAAAGTCTCCTGGAAGAATGAGTTTCTGTCCCATTTGTTGGGTAGAAAAAGCTTGTAACAGATTGGGTACAGCAAGGAGAAAACAAGTGGCAAACAGTCCCCCAAGCACCACTCCCATGGGGAAGCAAGGTCTATCTGCCAGCCAGAACTTGCTCCACTGTTAGGAAAAATCTTAAACAAGCATTGCGGGATAGAATCTTTCTGTCCCAGGACCATGGCTTGGTGACATTCCTTTTTTTGGACTACACTTCCCAGAATCCCCCAGCCAGCATGCTGGCTAGGGGATTCTGGGAGAAGTAATAAAAAAAAAGTTGCCAAGCTCTGCCCAGGATTTGCTCCTAGAAAAGTATTACTGGAAGTGGGGGGCCGCAGGATAGGGAAAAACAAACTCACTTCCCTGTGCCTAATAAGATTTCAGCACAGGAAGGCAGTTAATTGCTTGGAGCTGGGAAGCTGAGGGCAACTAATGCTGCAAGCACAATCAATTAGCCAAAGCATCTTATCCATCCCAACGCTTTCATTTATTCCAGGCCACTGATTCAACCCTGGAGGTTGGCAAGGTCCCTTGTTACATGGCCTTGTCTGCTGGCAGCTGCATTTGGCCAGAGGTACTTGTGGAGGCCAGCAAAAGCAGCTGGGGGGAGGATTGCTTTAGCAATCAGGCAAGCTCTACGGCAGTGGTGGGCAACTGCGGGGAGCGGGTTGGAGTTTGGCCCCTGGATACAAAACTCTCACTGGACCATACTCATGCATCTGAATCATAGAATCACAGAGTTGGAAGAGACCACAAGGGCCATCCAATCCAACCCCCTTCAACTATTCAGGAATACATATTCAAAGCAGCCCCGACAGATCTCCATCCAGCCTCTGTTTAAAAACCTCCAAAGAAGGAGACTCTACCACATTCCCAGGCAGCAGCATATTCCACTGCCAAACAGCTCTTACCATCAGGAAGTTCCTCCTAACGTTTAGGTGAAATCTCTTTTCCTGTAGTTTGAGTCCATTGCTACATGTCCTAGTCTCTGGAGCAGCAGAAAACAAGCTTGCTCCATCCCCAGGAGGACATCCCTTCAGATATGTAAACATGGCTATCATGTCCCCTCTTCACCTTCTCTTCTCCAGACTAAATGTGCCCAGCTCCCTAAGCCACTCCTCATAGGGCGTAATGGCTTCCAGGCCTTTCACCATTTTGGTCGCTCTCCTCTGGACACGTTCCAACTTGTCAATATCCTTCTTAAATTGTGCCCAGAACTGGACACAGTATTCCAGGTGAGGTCTGACCAAAGCAGAATGGAGTGGCACCATTACTTCCCTTGATCTAGACACTATACTTCTATGAATGCAGCCTAGAATCACATTGGCTTTTTTAGCTGCCGCAGCACACTTCTAACTCATAGGTGTCACCCATCCTATACCTGTACATTTCATTTTTACTGCCCAAGTGTAGTATCCTACATTTCTCCCTGTTGAAATTCATTTGCTTAGTTTTGGCCCAGCTTTCTAATCTGTTAAGGGGTCATTCTGGATTCTGATCCTGTCCTTGGGGTATTAACTACCCCTCCTAATTTGGTGTCATCTGCAAACTTGGTAAGAACAGATAGGAAGTGATATTGCATGTCTCCGTGTTGCCAATGTATGGTAGAAGAAACAGGGTTATTTGGGAGGAGGGGAGTTCTGAGGGAAATGGGTGTTAATGGCCTTCAGGTCAGCTTCAACATTTGGTGGCCCTGTGAACGAGACCTCCAAGTTACCCTCTCGCCAACTGCCTTGCTCAGCTCTTGCAAACTCAGGGCAGCCGTGGCTTCCTTCACTCTGGGCTTGTCTACACAGGCTAAATACCCCGTGTTGCCCCTGTCTCATAGCCCTGCAATCCTGATGACACAGGGCATTTGCTCTGTTCTGCCCCTGGGCAGGCCTCACCACTCCCGGGGCAGATATGGGCCTAAGATGGGGGGTAAGGTCCAATACAATGTTTTAGAATACTACCTGTTTTGCTCTGTGGAAGCAGGAAATGGATTGGGCCCCGTATGTCCGCAGGAGCCCATCCCGGCAGGCCCACCCTCGCTGCCACTGCCGTCTCCCTGGCTCTCCTGGAAGGCAGGAAGGAGTCCTGCAGCATATCACCAAGGCTGGTCACATGCAGGGGGCCTTGGTCACATGTTGCGCACCCCCTCCTACCTTCCGAGACAGCGAGGAAAATGGTGGCAGCTGTGATGGGCTGGTGTGCCTGTCAGGACCTCCTCCCATTCTGTGGAGGGAATGGGGGCAGCAACAGGCCTGATCCGTGGCCAGGATACGTAGATGAGCTGGTGAGTGAATCCATCTATAACATTTTCCTTTTTCCTACTGTCTTTGGGGTTGTCTAGATGGTGAAAATACTTCTCATAGAATTCGCAGGGAATACCTTTGGTCCCAACGAGATCCTGCGGTGATTCCAGTATTCAGAAGTTGGGGGACCAAAAACTATGCAGGCAAGCCTTTGTAGATTTTCCCAAACTTTTAAAAATAATGCATAGAACTACGCATTACTGCCTGTTTGGACATCCAATTCAAATTGCAGAGCATTATCAGAGAGGAGAGTGCAGGGGGCGGGCTTGCCAGCCAGAAGTGCCACTTTGGAGTTTTGTGGGAGTGATTATGCACTTTTTGCTGCGCTGAGGCGACCAAACAATGTTTTAAGTGGGAAGTTGCAATTGTGTACCCTTGATTTACATTTTTTTAAAGAACACTGTGCAGCAGCTGCAACGTGTGGAGAATAATAATGTGAGTAATTCACTTGCAGCCACCATCTTGATTGGCAGGCATGGATGCATGGTAAATTCAAACATGGATAGCATGACCTCGCTGCCACGTCCATGCTTGCAAGGCCACAGCAGATGAATCTCTGGTTTAAAGGGTGAGGCCAGTTCTGTGCACGCTGCGCTCCACCAGAAAAATCCATTGCACAGGCTCGAAGGACAAATCCAGTTCCAAAAAAGAGAATCACAACCGGGAAACATCACCCAAGGAGACCTTCTGCTGTGCTTTTTGCAACCGGACTTGTCTATCTCGGATTGGCCTTTTTAGTCATCAGCGCGCTTGCAGAAAGCGCGGGATGAGTCCTTCCTGAATCTTCATTTGCAAAGAAAAGCCAGAGAGAGAGCTTCGCATACAATCGATTTTGCCAAAGGACCATGGAGACAAATGAACACTGCTGTGAATTTCCATTAATGAACAATAATCCACATTATACTTTAGACAACAGCTTTGGCATTGCAGTCTTCTATAATGAGTCATAATAGCCTCTGTTTGGTCAGGAGGGAAATAGGGGAGGGCAAACAGCCACGTTAGGATCCCATTTTGGGTGTAATGATGAGGGGGTTTTGGGGGGGGTGCGAATCAGCCAAAAATCAGCCAAAATTTTTTTTATTTTATTTTAAAGCCAAATCAAGGCATTCCCTGGGAGCTTCAAGTGCCACAAAATTATAGCTCGGGACTGGATGAGGCACAAGGGCTGTCGTTTCCCCACCTCTGCTCTCCAGCAATCTACCCGGGGGGTTGGACTAGATGGCCCTTGTGGTCTCTTCCAACTCTATGATTCTATCCAATCTGGAGTCCAGTAGGAGCTGGTGGCTTCCCTATCAAAGGAGAATGATGGCTTTGCTCTGGATTTCAATCCAAACTTTAAAGGACCAATCCAAGGTGTGGAACCCTATCCACTAAATAGCTGCAGCACCTTAGAGGAATTCTTTAAAGTACAGGCTAAAACCGTGAGCAAAGTGGTCATCTCACTGGCCCAGAAGCCACCAAGCTACTACTGCTGGTCTTTTTTCCATGTCGATCTGCTTGATCTTTTGTTGACTGGATCCTTCATTCCTTCATATCTCACTGGCTCTTTCAGTTAGGCTGCACATCCACTCTTGGGTTTCTCTCTGCATTGTCTCTGTGAAAATGGCTCCCAGAGAGAACAAAAGAGAGAGGGTGATAGGTGGGATGGCAGCCCACCCTCTGCTCTGGGTTTGCCCTTCTCCTCCCCACCTACTAGCACTACTTTGATTTGCAGAAACCCATCAGAGCTGCATTTTAGATTTGTTAGGGGCTGTCTAAACAGTGAAAATACTCCTCATAGAATTCGAGGAGAATGCGATTTCTCTTAATGGGATACCGCATCAATCTGCCGTATTCGAAAGGAGGGCCAAATCCAATAAAAACTCCACAGGGGAAATCTTTACAGCTTTTCTCGTATTTTTAAAAAATAATGTGTGGGAATGCACACTGTTGCCCATTAGAACAACTGATTCACATCGCTGCACATTCTCAGAGTGGACAACTGATTGGTCAGACATGCACAGAGGGCGGCGCTTACTAACAAAGCAAGCACCCAAAGCCACCATGTTGGATTTTCGCCATAGTGAAATAGCCTTTTCTTTTGTTTGCTTTTTTATTAAAGCGAAAGATTGCACCTTGGATTTAGTTGTTGTTTTTTTAAAACTGTTTGGCAGTAGCAACTCGAGGAAAATAAAAACACAAGTAATTCACTCTCACCTGCCATCTTGATTCGTAGGCATGTCCATTGTAACAGCGAAAGCAGATAGCTTCGCATGCCTGTGATCTTTTTAAAAAACCCCATTAAAACAAATAGAAACTGCTGTGAATTGGCACTGCTGTGCTCCAATCCACATTTTATTGCTTCATATAGACAAACCCTTGGTTTCTTTTTTTCAAACTCAAAAAGTGTGTGTTGGAGGGGAACCTTTAATGTACTGTATTGCTTCTTTGTCCAGTTGAGTCCAAGAAAACAGCTACCTGAGAATTCCTGTTTTTAACAAGTCTGGCATGTTTCTAGTCCTCATGAGGGCATCTTTTACCTTGCTCATCCAGGATTTCCGCTTGCAAACTGCCTTCCTCCTTTTGACTGCTTCCCAGAGTCGCCTCTGACCTGTTGAAGCAAAAAATACAGCGATGTCTCAGCAGGATAGGATGTGCTCATTCGTCAGATATATCCCCCCACCCCGTCCTCATTATATACACACTGCTTCATAGCCCTCACATGGGATGCTTTTATTCAGTGTAACAGAGTTGTGTTGTTGCAAAGCTCCAACCAATTCCAATCCATCCAGTTCTAAGACACTGGGAACCCAGAGGCCATGCTGGCTGGGGATGATGGGAGTTGCAGGGGAGGTTGTCTTAAGATATCTCAAGTATATATTCATTTAGAACATACTGTTGGGGGGATTCTAGTTGAAGGCAACCAACACAACGTCTAAATCATGTTTAAATATTTGAAGGGATGTTATACTGAGGATGGAGCAAGCTTGTTTTCTACTGCTCCAGAGACTAGGACATGGAGCAATGGGTTGAAACTACAGGAAAAGAGATTCCACCAAAACGTTAGGGAGAACTCTCTGACCATAAGAACTGTTTGGGAATGGAATGCACTGCTGCGTGGAAGTGTGGTGGAGCCTCCTTCTTTGGAGGTTTTTAAACAGAGGCTGGATGGCCACCTGTCAGGTGTGCTTTGATTGTATATTCTTGCAGGGCAGGGGGTTGGACTAGATGGCCCTTGTGGTCTCTTCCAACTCTATGATTCTATGATCTCAGTAACCTTTCCCAAAAGCCCTGTGAGGCAGTTAAATCTGGGAAAGCTGAGGAAATACTATCTTATCTAAAGCTACCCAGTGGATTCATGGGATGAGTTAAGGTTTGAACCAGAAAACTGTGGTCCATGTTTTCAGCCACTACATTACGCATCATTTCTTTTTGCAAACCACAAAGTTCCAACGTAAGATAAATGGTATTTCAGGCCTGATAAGATTTATAGATGTAATATTTATAGATGCTGGAATCATGGATCCCATGGGATGTATATTTTTGACTTTATGATGGGAATGCCATACTTCAGCGGTGAAACATTGGCAGGAAAACCTACGGAGTTTTGACTAAGCCAGAAAATGTAGGAGTGCTAGATCCTAAAGGCAGGCTGCTAAGCTCCCGGAATGAAGCTACCGGTTCTGCCAAAATGGAAACTTGCAAATCTATGTGTTTCTGCAAATGTAGCCTAGGCAAAATCCAAAATTACCTACTCTATTTGATGAAATGACTGAAGGATCCTATCCTCCCGTACGAGCCTTCTTATGTGTTGATATGTTCTGGGGAGGACCTTCTATCTGTCCCATCGCTCTCATAGGTACACCTGCTATCCTTTTATAGGAAAGTAAGTATTTTTCCCCCCAGCAGGCCTTTGATGGACTTTGAATAAAGTATTATATTCTCTATATTGTCTAAAGTGCTGTATTGTCTATATTGTTGTTTTGTTGTTGTATTGTCTATATTGCTATACTGTTGTTCTGTATTGTTTTTCTATTTTAATGGACATGGTTTGAATTGCTTTTCATTCCATTGATAGTTTAATTATCTTTTGACTTTTGTATTATGCATACTTTTAGCTGTATCTGTTCTAAGGAACTTATCACATGAGGCAGGTAATCACAATTCCAGCAGGATCATGGCGTCTTTGGGTGGTATAGTGGTTTGAGAGTTTTGGACTACAACTCCGGAGACCAGGATTTGAATCCCTGCTCAGCCATGAAAACTCACTTGATGGTGGGCAAGTCACATACTCTGTGGCTCAGTCCACACTGCAGAAATAATTCAGTCTGACACTGTTTTAACTATCATGGCTCCATCCTATTGAATCCTGGGATTTGTAGTTTGTTGTGACACCAGAGCTCTCTGACAAGAGAAGGCCAAATATCTCACAAAACTACAAATCCCAGGATTCCATAGCATTGACCCATGGCAGTCAAAGTGGTGTCAAACTGGATTGTTTCTGCAGTGCAGATGCAGCAACAGGAAAATCCCATGATAGGTTTCACCTTAGGGTCGCAGTAAGTCAACTTGAAGGAACACAACAACAACACCTTTGGCTGGGACTTACAACCTGACATTGTTTTTCTTTTGTTGTTACAAAAGGAGGTCATTAACGGATTTTTTGTGTTTGTAAAAGAAACACATCCCAAATGTTATGTGATAAGTCCCAGCCAAAGATGCTATTATTCTGCTAGGATTGCAATTTACCTGCTCTGTGGAATACGCTCCTAAGTCATGTACGTTTCCTTGTGTCCTGGACTGGGAAAAGGGTGCGATGATGAAGAAGATGACGATAACGATAACGATAACAACAACAACAACAACACCTTGGTTTCGTCCCCACCTCTGATCCAGGATTGTTTCTAGCAGTAGGATGTTGCAAGGGGGAAACTCACTCACCCGGTCTCCCCATGCCAATCTTCTCCAAATCCTCGTTCTTGACATATTCGAAGTGCGAGAGGCGCGTGATGTTGAGGTCATCTCGGATTCTCAGGAAGTATTGCTGCAGCTGGACCTCTGTTAGCAGCTCTAGAAGCCAGTCTGTGCCTTCATCTGCCTGCATGCCACAGCTCAACTTCTGCGAAGAACCAGAGGGGGGAAAGAAGAGGGGTCAGGAAGTTTGCCACTAAGCCTCAGGGAGGTTTTTAAGAATTGGGTAGATGCAAAGAAAGTTACCAACTTCCTCCAAACTCTCTGTTCCTTGGGCACATGACTGGGGGGCTGAACAGAGAGCCAAGAAAAAGAATACATTTCAAAACAGCTAGAAAACTAACTGTGCATCCATGGCAGCTGGTGGCAGCTGCCATGAATGGTGAATCCACTCTGGGTTGTAGTCTGAACTTCAAAGCTGGGTGGCGAATCTGCTCTGGATTTTAGCTGGAACTTTAAAGGATTTATCCCACTTTGAGGTCCTACGATAACAGGTAGGATGTAACTAACCAAAATAAACAGACAAATGAATACATAACACGGGGTGAAATTCCCATTGATTCAATGGGTCTGTTTTTGATGGGACTGGCAATTGGATTTAGGCCTAAAGTTCCTGTGCCAGCAACGCCAGTTCCTATGCCAGCGCCAAGACTCAAGTGGGTCAGATGGGAAGCTAAGAATACTCTGCCAAATCGCACACACACACACACATACACAAAACCTTTTGCTAAAACAATGGGTACAAAGAGGAGGGGAGACAGAAGGTTGCAGCAGCTATGAGGTCCTCTGAACTTTCAATGGTCAGAGGCTGAAGCATGACCTCCTACCCACCCAAATTATATCTTCTAGCTTTCCCATCCCACTGTCTGGGAACATGGGAGTTCTATGCAAATATACCCAAAGGGTAGCAGGTAAATGCTGTTGTTGTATGCCTTCCTGGATTGTCTATATGCTCTTAATGGTTTTACAGCCCCCATAAACTTTGCATGTCCTGAGTACCCAGCTTGTGGGGGGCAATTAGCTAACACACATTGGAAACTGCTTAACCGCAGTGTAGATGTGTAAATAGCTATTGCTTAAAACAATTTGTAAGCCGCTCTGATAGCCTTGAGGCTGAAGAGCGGGGTATAAATAAATAAATAAGTAAATAAATAAATAAATAAAAATAGTCAAGATGGCGGCCATGAGAGAATTACTTGCGTTTTAAAATCTGTTGCTAACATGAACTTTTCTTTTTTTAAACAAACAAACAAACAAACTATTTCCACATTGTGCATAAGCAATATTTCGCCTTTACAAAAAAGATCGCTCACTAAGGCAAAAATCCAACATGGTGGCAGCGGGCGCTTGCCTTGCTAGCAAGCCCCACCCCCCACTCGTCCAGCCAATCAACTTTACACTTACTCTCCAATGGGAAAAAGAATCATACTTAATCACTTGTTTCAATGAGTCAAATGCACATTCCCTTTGCTGTGTTTTAAAAGCTTGGGGAAAGCCATGAAGGCTTTTTTTGTTGGTTTTGCCCCCCCCCCACTTCACAATATGGCAAAACGACAGGTCGTCTTCTCCTCGCATTCCGTGAGGAGTATTTTTGCCATTTGGACAATCCCATTGTTTCCGACTCATGGCGACCCTAAGGCAAACCTATCATGGGGTTTTCTTGGCAAGATTTGTTAAGAGGGGGGTTGCCTTTGGCTTCCTCTGAGGCTGAGAGAGGGTCACCCAACAGGTTTCCATGGCCAAGTGGGAATTTGAACCCTGGTCTCCAGAGATGTAGTCCAACACTCACACCATTACACCACACTGGCTGCATAAAAGCTGTATCACACTGTTATTTATGTGTAGCACTACTCACATATGTGAGAGGTTTTACAGGATAACATGAGTACCCGGCTTGTGGGGGCAATTAGCTAACACACATTAGAAACTGCTTAATGCAGTGTAGATGTGTAAATTGCTATTGCTTAAAACAATTTGTAAGCCGCTCTGATAGCCTTGTTGCTGAAGAATGAGGTATAAATAAATAAATAAATAAATAGGAGGAACTTTTTGAAAGTAAGAGATATTCGGCAGTGGAACACACTCCCTCGGAGCATGGTGGGGTCTCCTTCTTGGAGGTCTTTAAACAGAGGCTGGATGGCCACCTGGCAGGGATGCTTTGATTGCGTATTCCTGCATGGCAGGGGGTTGGACTGGATGGCCCTTGTGGTCTCTTCTAACTCTACAATTCTATGATTCTATAAGCAGAAGAGAGAGCTAGGCCTCTGGCCTCACGAGCTTACAATTTTCACTGCAGTCCAGAATTACAGGACCTGACACACCTGAGCAAATCAGAACCACTGACAGCACCCCATTAACTGAGCCAGACCAGAGACCAGAGCTTGGCAACATTACTTTCGGACTACAACGCTGAGGGCCCTTACCCACCACATATAGTGCTATGATTCCTCTTTAACTGTCATGGTTCCATCCTGTGGAATCCTGGGATTGGTAATTCACGGAGAGGCATTTGGACTTCTCTGCCAAAGAGATCTAGTGCCTCTGCAAACAAGAAACCCCAGAGTACTGGCAGTTAAACTGGAACAACAGTGCTGTAACTGTAATGTGTGAAAAAGCCTTACGAATCCTGCAGGCCAACATAAGAGATTCTAGGAGGTGTAGACGAAAAAGTAACTTTTCCAGCTCTTCTAGAGACACCATCAACTTGAAAGCATCATTTTCTTCCCCTTTGGACTGAACACATTTTTTTTTTATTGAATTAGGCCCATCACAGCTATCACAAAATGTTTGACTTTGAAGCGGCCACAGAGGCCATCTAGTCCAACCCCCTGCTATGCAGTATATCCCACCGTCAAACAGCTTTGACAGTGAAGATGTTCTTTCTAATGTTTAGGTAGAATCTCTTTTCTCACAGGGTTTGCCTATACAAGGCTATAAAATGTGGATTCATACACACTAATGTCAATTCTCAGCAGCTTTCATTTGTCTCAATTATTTTTTGGCAAGACTGTAGGCATGCAAAACTATCCATGTTGGTTGTTCAAATGGGCATGCTTACAAATCAAGATGGCAGGTGCAAGTGAATTACTCATGTTTTTATTCCCACCAGTTGCCGCTGCCAAACAGTAGTTTTTTAAAAGTCATATCCAAAGTGCAGAAGTGCGATATTCTGCTTAAATAAACAGAAAAAAAGAAGAAGAAAGGCGGTTTCGTCGCCTCAGTGCACAATCGCTATGGTGAAAATCCAACATGGTGGTTCAGGGCACTTGCCTTGCCAGCAAGTTCTGCCCCCTGTGCACGTTCGACCAATCAGCTTTCCACTTCTGCTCTCGTCAGGAATGCACAGCAAAGCAAATCAGTTGTCCCAATGAGTGGGAATGCACATTTCCTTCAATTAAAAAAAAAAAAAATACAGGAAAAGCTGCAAGGCTTTTCCCACTGAGTATTTGGTGTTTTTGGTCCCCTTCCTTCCGAATACGGCAGATTGATGCAGGATCTCATTAAAGAAAATTGTATTCTCCTCAAATTCTATGAGGAGTATTTTCGCCATATAGACATGCCCCCAGTTTGAATCCAGACCAGGAATGCCGATTCTGATGTTCAAAAACTCACCAGAGATTCAAGTGGCGGTTCTTCCCAGAAGGCGGCTGCGCCTGAGCTCATATCCTACCTGGGAGCTTCCCAAAGGCAACTGGTTGGCCACTCCAGGGACAGAATACAGAACCAGAAAGGCCTTTGACCTGCCCCAACAAGACTCCTCTTATGTTCTTAACAGCCAGGCACAATCTAAATGCAGTCTGGAACTTTAAACACCCGCTGTTGTGCTTGGAATCAAATCATTTTAAACAGAGAGTGGTATGGTCCATGTTGGCCTGGGATGGTCAGCTGGATTTGCACCCTCTAACTAAGGTATAAATCCTTGACTATTTTGTCCTGGCATGCAAAGGTGAATACAGGTCAACTTCCATATCCACAGAGGTTACGTTCCTGGACTTGCTGTGGATATGTGAAACTGTGGATAACAGTGAACCCTATTGAAATGAATGACTTCCAGCCCAACTTCCAGTGGAAGCATATCATAGAATTGTGCTGAGGAACTAGAAAATGCCTGGAGAGGACATATTTTTTCAGATGTAGCTAAGTAAAACTCTGGATTCTGGTCCTATGGATACAGGCAATTGACTTACGATTTCCATAGATTTTTTCCCCAATGTGGAAGAAAGAAAATACAGTGGGTCCTTTGGATCCATGGGTTCCAGGGCTCCCCGTAGATGGCAAAAAAACATGGATGGTCACAACCCATATTACTAAATGGTGGTGATGTGCACAAGGATGCATCAGTGTGCATGTTGCTGCAGTTCTAGGCATGGGAGATGACAATCCGCAGGCAGTTGATTGGGAGGGCTCACTGTATTTCTATCCAGTGTTCTCCCTGTTTTTCAGCACCTTGAAGTGTTCTGGGAGATTATTATTCTGTGCAGAAATGTTTTTTTCTCTCTCCCCTGTACAGGAAATATGGGTCCCACCCTGGAAGAAGGCAGAACAAAGCTGAACTGAGCTAAGATAAAATAAAAATGAGATTTCCAATCTGCAGAAAAAACAGATCTTTTTTTTTTTTTTTTGCACAGAATAATCCTCTGGTGCACTTTGGGATGCTCTTACCTGATGGTAAGAGCTGTTCAGCAGTGGAATATACTACCTCAGTGTGGCAGAGTCTCCTTCTTTAGAGGTTCTTAAACAAAGGCTGGATGACCATCTGTTGGGAATTGTTTGATTGTGTCTTCCTGCATGGCAAAAGGGGGTTGGACTGGATGGCCCTCGAGGTCTCTTACAACTCTATGATTCTATGTTTGAATTCAGGCAGAAAACTTCCCCAAAGTCTTGCTGGTCTTTTATTCTTCCCAACAGGATTTCCTGAATTTCAGGAAACTCTGGGCCCAGAGTACCTCATAGTAATGGCATTTCGCAGCATCAGCAACATGTCTGAATGGTGTTTTTGGCCTCAGAAGCCCCCATAAGCCTCACATTCCAGATGGTGGCTGTGAGTGATTTTCTCATGTTAGTTTTTTGCCTTTGTCAATTTTTTAAAAAATGTCATCTAAGGTACACTGGAGCAATATAGCGATTTTTTGATTTAACAGGAAAGCAAAATCAAAAAAACCCATCCTGTTTTATCGCCTTAGCGATTGCTCACTAAGGTAAAAACTAAGGGAAAAACCGCAAAGGCTTCTCCTGCATTGTTTTTGCTATTTTGGGCCCCCCTCCTTCCGAATAGTGTAGATTGGTTCAGGAGCCCATTTAGACAAGTAAGTTGTGGTCTCTTCCAACTTTATGATTCTATGACTATGATTCCCAGTGAATTCCATGAGGGGAAATGAATAATAGGCTATCTTCTTTCTCTCCCCAGCTGTATCCCCTGCCATGATGCTATGTTGCTTGGCTTGAAAGGACCACTTGCATCCGAGGTTTTTCTTGCTCCCCGCCTGTCTCCGCATCCCCAGGTTTGCGTGTCACAGGCTCCAGAGCAGTATGAGTTGAACAAAGGAGGCGGCAGCTGGCCCTCGCCTTTCCCAGAAGGATGCTGAACCCTCGCTAGCCCCCAGCTTCGTCTAATTGACAGTAATGGGTCTCCTGGCCCAGTTCCCAGCATCCCAGAGGCACGTGTGGGTGACAGAGAGGCTTCTGTTCTCCCTGCTGAATGATTCCACATTCGTACTGCGCTCGCTCGGAAGCTGCCAGCGAGGTCGGGGGCTGGAAAACGTTGTGAGCCAAAAGATGTCTGGATTCTTCATTGGGAAAGGCCCAAATGCTGCACTCGGGAGAAAGGGAAGGTGGTTGCTGGGGGAGGAAATGGCAACGCAGGGGTCTTTGGAGACTGTCTGGGGGAAGGCAAGAGGGGTTAGAGGGCAGGCGGAAAATGCAGACAGAGATTGGGGGAATTGTGGGGGTGGAAGAGAAAGAGGAATGGGAGGACCGGTGGGAAGAGCTACACCGGAACAACAGTCAAACTGGACTGTATCTGGAAAACCAGTATCGGTCCTCGCTTTGTGCTAACCATCCCTCCAGGCCTCCCCCCAACCCACCCGCAAGCCTTTCGGGGTTTTAGCATTTCTTTTTCTTAGAGACAGGGTAGTTCTGTTTCATTCAACAATAATTTTATTTAAGAACGCCTCCTTCTCCAATAACATTGTCAGCACCTAGTCAATTAGTGTGCATTTTGTGTGAATTCCTTCCCATGATTAATTCATGTGTATAATGTTTTCTAATGGAACTATACCTCAGTCTTCTTTTTTAATTGAGTATTTCATACAATCCTAGAATCTTAGGGTAGGAAGAGACCACAAGGGCCATCCAGTCCAACCCCATTCTGCCCTGCAGGAATACACAATCAAAGCATTCCCGACAGATGGCCATCCATCCTCTGTTTAAAAACCTCCAAAGAAGGAGACTCCACCACACTCCCAGGCAGTGTATCCCACTTCAGAACAGCTCTTACTGCCAGGAAGTTCTTCCTAATGTTTAGGTGGAATCTCTTTTCCTGTAGTTTGAACCCATTGCTCCATGTCCTAGTCTCTGGAGCAGCAGAAAACAAGCCTGCTCCATCCTCAGTATGACATCCCTTCAAATATTTAAACATGGCTATCATGTCACCTCTTCACCTCCAGGCTAAACGTACCCAGCCCCCTAAGCCGCTCCTCATAGGGCATGCCTTCCCAACCTCCCACCATTTTGATTGCTCTCCTCTGGACACGTTGTTTACATTGTTGTTGTTGTTTCCAACAATCCTAAGCAGAACCTATCACGGGGTTTTCTTAGCAAGATTTGCTGGGGGGTGGGTTGCCGTTGTCTTTGCCTCCCTCTGAAGCAGAGAGAAGGAGGTCACCTAGTGTGTTTCCATGGCTGAGTAAGGATTCGAACCTTGTTCTCTGGAGTTGTAGTCCAATGCTCAAATCACTACACCATGCTGGCTTGCAAACATTTACACAGTGCTTTCAAAAGCTTAGACCCGGAAAGGCACAGAGGCCTGGCACTGATTCTAGACAAAGCTGAACTAACTCTCCAGCTGAAATGAATGGTTTGCAATTACTATTCTTCCCGTTCATCCTGCCTCCTGCCATGCAGCTATCTAGAAGAGCATAAAAGGGAAGGGATAAATTGCTGGGGGGGGGAGCAATTTTCATTTTAAAACATCTGAGAGCAGTTAAAAGAAAGCAGGGCAAAGGATCTCATGAGAGCCGACTGGCTGCAAAGCCCGCAGTACATGAATTTGCCCTTGGTCAGGAGGCCTTGGGCCTAGTGTGGCCTGGTCCAGTTTGAGGCCAATGGAGGAAAAAAAAGAAAATGTGTTTTAGGTCTTCTCTCTTTAGAGCCACCAATGAGCTTTGTATGAGATTTCCTGTCTGCCTACAGGTGCATCTCTACCATACAGTTATATCAGTTCTGTATCATTTTTAACTGTCATGGCTCCACCCTAAGGAGTCCTGGGATTTATAGTTCCATGAAGATCTGTGCTAGAGCACTCTGGTCCATTCCCCTGAATAGCAGTTCAGGCACTCCAAGTGCCTGTCTACACTACAGAAATAGACCAGTTTAATTCTCAGTGCCTTTTCTTCTCTGGCTACCTGACTCAGAGAGCTCTCTAGCAGGAAATTCTCAGTACAAGCTACAAATCCCAGGATTCCTTAAGGGGAGCCATGACAACCAAAGAAGTATGAAACTGATAATAACAGTTTAGTGCAGATTTGCTGGAACCTTAAACTCCCTTAATTCATAGGATAAGACTGGAAAAAAAGATCCAAAAAACAGCACAGATCCACAGCAAAAGCCAGAATTACAGCCAATCATATACAGGTTGACCCCCATATGTACAGCGGATACATTCCAAGACACACCCACCACATGGATAATACAAACCCTATTATTTTGAACTAGCTATATCCGGGATAACAGACACCATTATCTACATGTAGAAAACGCTTTGGTATGTTTCCGTTCCCACTCTGCTGATTGGCCACTTAGGAGACATGTCAAGAGTATGATCATTTGACACATTAATATATATAACCTTTCAAATCAACTATAATGGCTAGTTTCATGCATTTCTCTACCACCTCCATGCAACTGTGCATACACAAAGACACACACACACACACACCATGCATGCCAGGACACATGAGCCCATCCACTGCCACAGAACTGCACATATACACACTATGCTACACACACACACAGCCAGGATGTGAGCACACCTCTGCCATACAGCCATGCCGCCATGCAGCCATGCCGCCATGCAGCCATGCCGCCATGCAGCCATGCCGCCATGCCGCCATGCCGCCATGCAGCCATGCATACACACACACCAGGACATGAGGTCCCAAGGCCCAGCTACAGACACCCCAGGCTCCAAAAGCAAGGCTCCAAAAGCAAGGCTCCAAAAGCAAGGCTCCAAAAGCAAGGCTCCAAAAGCAAGGCACAGCTACAGACAGCACAGAAGACCATGTTGTGGAAACTAAGGCTGTAGGCCGAATGCCGCTCTTGCACCTGATGGCAAGCCCTGGTTCTTCCAAGACTCCCACAGCCAGGGTCTGAGTCTGCAAAGAGGCTGTGCCGGCTGCTGCTTCAACCAGGGGCCTAGTCCTGCGAGGAAAGCCAGATCCTGATACCTAAGCAGCCAATCAGCACACATACCAAACATATGGCAACGTACCCAAGAGAATTATATATAGAGATGAGATGAATGCTGGAGGTTGACCATAGAATCTCATTGGTGGACCTGGAAATGCCTAGAAAGAACATATGGTGGACCTGGAAATGCCTAGAAAGACATGAATAAGTAAAACCATGGATACCGAATCAGTGGATGGGGGGGGGGGTTGACCTGTAATGTATTTCCAGCACACTATAGCTAAAGGACCTCACATTTTAAAAAGAAAAGGCAAGGTCTTCTACTGAAGTCTTACAGACTTGGGATCCTGATTTTACAGGGCAAGAAGTTAACAGAACCGGGGCCACTCAAACTGGGACAGGAAACCCTCCAGATGTTGTTGGATTGCAATGCCCAGCAGCTCCTAGCCAGCAGAACCAGTGGTGAAGAATGTTGAGAGCTGCAGTCTGACACTGCCTGGAGGGCTGTATGATTTCCACCCCAGCACTATACAAAATGGGGGGGGGAGTAAAGAGGGTGGGCAGGGGAGAAGGAATCTAGGAGCACCTTTGAAATGAACCGATTTATTTCAGCATCAGCTTTCAAGGATTTCAGTCCACTTTCTCAAGCACATTGATGAGGTGTTGTTAAACCACAGGTTTAACAAACCCAGTTTACATGGTTGTGGGAGTGGGATAGAATGTAAATGGATATAGAATGATGCAAATTGTGACCCTGCCAATAAACCTTCAAAGAGTTGTGTAAGATGATGCAGGTCTTTTAAGTGGCTCGTACTGACTTGTGAATGCAATAAATCTCGTTACCAAAAGTGAGTTTCCTTGGCATCAAAACCTCTTTTGAGATTTCTTTTGTTATATGTGCAATTGTAAGGACCTATATCTACATCAACAGTATTTGAAGGGATGACATATTGAAGATGGAACAAGCATGTTTTCTTAGGACATGGAACAAGGGACTCGAAGGACAGGAAAAGAGGTTCCACCTAAACATTAGGAAGAACTTCCTGAGGGTAAGAGCTGTTAGGCAGTGGAATGCGCTGCCTTGGAGTACGGTGGAGTCTCCTTCTCTGGAAGTATTTAAACAGGCTGGATGGACATCTGTTCCTGCATGGCAGGGGGTTGGACTGGATGTCCTTTGTAGTCTCTTCCAACTCTATGATTCTGTGATTCTATGAGCGTGCCAAGACACCATTGTCTCTGCCAAGAGATTGGAATTTGTGAATCTATCCCAGTTCAGCTGGTTCTCTTTCCAATCTTCATTAGGACTTTTTTTTGTTCAAGAATTGCTACTTTTAAGTCAGAGATTGTATGTCCAGGAACGTTGTCCTTGCACTAGATTGCTTTAGGCAGCAATACTGTACCCACTTCCTTGAAACTAAGTGTGACTTCAATGGGGTTTACTTCTGAGTAAACAAGTATAAGATTGTGCTGTTGGACCACCCACTTTCATTATGAGCCCCTCTGCAATAATAATGCTGGCCTACCTTACAGGGCTATTGGAAGGGCTTTGCCTTATGAAAGAATAGTGTCTCTGGGCATGCGGAGAGCTATTTGCTGCTTAGGAACCACAATGTGTTGTCCTAGCAAATACAGTCAACTAAGATACATACATTTGCTCATAGCAAGACCTGCTCGGAGTGAATATTCCGTTATAATACACAAAAAACGGTGCAACGTGTGTGTGAGTAGGGGGGCTCTGAAATGAACTTGGAGTCCCACAGCAACCCCCTTCTGATTAAGCAGAACAATTTTAAAGGAAGCAGTAGGTGTGCAAATGGAATATAAATGAGGCCCCAATCACCATTCTGTAATTTTTGTTACTTTTTTCTCATTGACCGGAACAGTCCAAAGCACAGAGGGTCTCAGCAATAAGGACTAGGAAACTGATGTTCAACTAAAATGGAGACTCTCTACATATGACACATGATCCTGAAATCTGAGATATCATATACATATACAGCTGATGGCCGGTCTAGACAAGGAAATAAAACGTGGAATTCACAGCAGCTTTCTTCTATCTCAATGATTTTTTGGCAAGGCTGCTGGTGTGCGCAGCTCTCCGTGTTTGCTGTTCACACAGAGGCATGCCAGCAAATCAAGATGGCGGGTGCAAATAAATTACTCGTGGTTCTATCCTCCAGAAATTGCCCCTGCCAAACAATTAAAAAAAAAAAAAACTAAATCCAAGGCACGGAAGAGCAATTATCTGCTGAAACAATGGGAAAAAGAAGGAAAGAAAGCTTGCTTCATTGCTTCAGCGCATGATCACTACGGCGACAATCCGACATGGCGGTTCCACGATCCTCCATCTTAGCAAGCTCCACCCCCTGTGCACATCCAAACAAACAGCTGTCGTCTTCAACGCAGTGGTGCGATTTGTTTGGATGAATAAATAGGAGCACACATTTCCTCTGGAGTTGTCAAAAAACTCAGAAAAACTCCTGGAGACTTTTGCCACGGACTTTAGCCGACTTTTGCTCCCCCGTCCTCCAAAAAGGATGGAACACTGCAGGATCCCATTTGGACAAATGGGGTTCCACGAAGATTCCATGAGGATTTATTTCACCATCTGGACTACTCCTGAACCTTCACATCATGACATCTTCTCCTAACAAAGGACGTGTAGGTTTGCCAGCTGTTCTCTGAGTGGAAGTGGAAACAGTGGGCTGTCTGAGAGGTGCATCTTACTCCCAACAGAGCTTGGGGAAATTACCAGAGGGAACTACAACTCCCAGAATTCCCTAGTCAGCACAGGAGTTTGGAGAGTAGTACCCACCAAAAGCCACTTCTCCAAGCTCCCTACCAGCCCCGAAGATGTGTTGTGCTCTTTTCCTGTCCAACCCAAACTTTTCTTTGAGAGCCAAAAGCTAACGGACACCTTTGGAGGAAAGTACCTCATGCACAGCCTTAGCGCACCCCGAAGAAAAGCCGCAAAGCAGCAGGAAAGTTCCGTCTTTTTTGCTGCCTTACCACATGACGTTTGAGTGCTGGATTATGACTCTGGAGACCAGGGTTCGAATCCCTACTCAGCCATGAGAAACCACTGGGTGACCTTGGGCAAGTCACATGCTCTCAGCCTCAGAAAACCACATGATAGCTTCACTTTAGGATTGCCATAAGTCAGAAACAGTACACAACAACAACATGCAGGTCTATCAGGACTGTACCATTCTCAAATGCATGGGGAGAAAGGAAAGGCACAACAGCTTCCCTAGTATGCACACTTAAACTGGTGATGATTTGCCCTGAGGGGGCTGGAGGTCGCTTTGTTTGCTAGCAAACAGGTGTGGTGGGTTTTGGTACCATTGCAAAATCCTGCAGAACCTGTTTGTTTAGTGATGAAAAGGGGAAAAAGAAAAGTAGGTGCGTGTGTGGGAGAGAGAGAATGAACAAAGCATTTTAAAATATATTACTAGGTGTCCGTTTTCTCATTCAAATGGTTCATTAACAGACACGTCTCTGCTACATACAATCCTGACAACTGGACTGAGAATGGACTAGATGTCATTTGTACTGGTAGTCAGGCTTCACCTGGAATACTGTGTCCAGTTCTGGGCACCACAATTCCAGAAGGATATGGACAACTTGGAACATATCAAAAGGAGGGCAACCAAAATGGTGGAAGGCCAGGAAGCCATGCACCATGGGGAGTGGCTTAGGGATCTGGGTATGTTTAACACAAGCACCTGAGACGAAGCACAAAAATCAGTGTGTATCGAGCCATTGTACTGTCTTTTCTCCTTTACGGGTCTGAAACATGGGTCACCTATCACCAATACTTACGACTCCTCGAACGCTTCCATCAGCACTGTTTACGCACAATCCTAAATATACACTGGACTGACTATGTGACAAATGTTGCTGTCCTTGAGCAAGCAGGGATCACCAGCATTGAGGCCATGATATTGAGAACACAGCTGCGCTGGGCAGGGCACGTTTCTAGGATGGAGGACCATCGCCTCCCCAAAATACTACTCTACGGTGAACTTGCCATGGGTCAGCATAAGAGGGGCGCTCCAAAAAAGCGATACAAGGATTCCCTGAAACAACATCTCAGGCTTGGCCAAATTGATCACCAACAATGGTCCGGCCTGGCTTCACATCAGGATGCATGGAGACACACTATCCACAATGCTGCAGCCTTATTTGAGAACTCATGCCGATCAAGTCTTGAAGAGAAACGACAATGCAGAAAGAACCACAACCCGAAAACATCACCCAAGGAGACCTTCTGCTGTGCTTTCTGCAACCGGACTTGTTTATCTCAAATTGGCCTTTCCAGTCATCAGCATGCTTGCAGAAAGCGCGGGATGAGTCCTTCCTGAATCTTCGTTTGCGAAGAAAAGCCAGAGATATTTAACCTGGAGATGAGAAGGTTAAGAGGGGACATGATAACCATGTTTAAATATTTGAAAGGATGTCATACCGAGGATGGAGCAAGCTTGTTTTCTGCTGCTCCAGAGACTAGGACACCAAGGAATGGACTCAAACTACAGGAAAAAAGATTCCACCTAAACATTAGGAAGAACTTCCTGATAGTAAGAGCTGTTCAGAAGTGGAATACACTGCCTGGGAGTTTGGTGGAGTCTCCTTCTTCAGAGGTTTTTAAACAGAGGTTGGATGGCCATCTGTCAGGAATGCTTTGACTGGGTATTCCTGCAGGGCAGGGGGTTGGACTGGATGGACCTTGTGGTCTCTTCCAACTCTATGATTCTATTATTCTATGAAACAAACATGATTTTTAAAAACAAATCAGGGAATATATGCAGAGTTGCAAACAAGTGTACGCACATTGACCAGAATCCTGTCACTGTCTTACTCATACATTAAGTTCCCCTACAGGAGTGACTAGGCATTTTTGTCTGATGTGGAATGGTCATATGCAGTTCAAAGTTGTAGAAACAGTTATGCATGTGGTGGCACCAGGCGTGGATACTGTTGTGCATGATTGTGTATTGTGGATGATTGCTCATTGCGTGTTGATGCACATGTGTGTTGCTCATGGCTGCAAACTGATGTAATCTGCCTTGCACAATGGGTTGTGCATTGGGTTTTACAACATCACAGTTCATTAACAAGGCTGTGGTTGTATAACTCCTGTGTAACTCTATGAGTGTAAAGTTATGGCCCATCTCCTTGATGTAGGATCATTATACCCCAGTGTTAGTCAGTGTAGCTTCCAATCTGAATGTGTTTTCTTGGGTCACTGATTAAATTGGCTGTGTCTCTTTGTATCCACTGGGTTTCCAAAAGCAAGGGTTGTTGCCTGGATTGCTCCACAGTAATAGCAAGCGCAGCAGCATTTCATATGCCTGTAGCTAAGATGGTGGCTGCTAGTAAATTGCTTGAGTTTTTGCATCTGCTGCTGCTGAACTTAAAAAAAAAACCGATTTCTATGATGTGCACAAGCGATATTTCACATTTACAGGGGAAAAAGAGAGAGGAAAAGATAACACAAATCCTTGTTTTATCACCTTAATGACCACTCGCTAAGGTGAAATTCCAACATGGCGGCAGCAGGCACTTGCCCTGTAACCCAGCGCGACCCCCTGCACTCATCCTGCCAATCAAGTTTGCACTTCCTCTTGTATGGGGCAGTGATTCATGCCAAATCACTTGTCTTAACAAGCAAAAATGCACATATCACTGGAGCTTTTTTAAAAAGTCGGGGAAAGCCGCGAATAATAATAATAGTAATAATAATAATATTTATATCCTGCCCCTCTACAAAATGCAATCGGGGCAGCTTACAACATGCTTATCTTGCATACTTTATGCTCTTTTTGCCCCCTCCCTTTACAATATGGTGAGATAATGCGGGATCATGTCCCATTGAGACAGCTTGTATTCCAGTCGAATTATGTGAGGAATATTTTCACCATATAGACAACCCCCCACAACAAGGTCTCTGTTCGGATGAAAAACTGTTACTTTAAAAATCCCTTCAGAGACAATGAGTGAATGTTACACCCATTTTTACTAGGAAGCAAAACCCATTTAATTAAATTATCCACCTAATCATAGAAAACTAGCTCTTCAAGGAGAAGACAGGGTGAAAACCTGACATGCTAGATTTCTACAAAGAGTGCCCGAAATGTATGCCTTTGCATGCCTTATTGACAAGAGACCTGGGAAAACATGAAGCTCACCAAAAAGTGGGTTGTGAATGCTTTGGAAGTGCAGGAAGGTGAGGATTCTTGCTGCTGAGGTAAAGGGGTGTGTGTGTGTGCATGCACCAGCAACTCCACACTTACCGGGCTTGTCTACATGAAGGGAAAAAAACGGACTGCTCCACAGTAATAGCACGTTGCAGCAGCTGGGACCTGTCCTAATGGTTTTACAGCTCCCCTAAACTTTGCACGCCTGTAGCCGAGACTGCGGCCATGAGTAGATTAACTGCATTTTAAAATCTGTCACCACCAAACTTTAAAAAAAAAAAAAAAAACCCTAGTTTTATGGTGCGCACAAGCAATATTCTACCTTTCCCAGAAAGAGAGAGAAAAAGATAGCACAAACCTTCGTTTTATTGCCTTAGCAATCACTCGCTAAAGCAAAAAATCCAACATGGTGGTAGTGGGCGCTTTCCCTGTAACCAAGCCCCGCCCCCTGCACCCGTTGAGCCAATCAGGTTTGTACTGTGTCCTGCATGGGGAAGCAATTCATGGATTCGTGTCTAATTGCTTGTCTTACCAAACAAAAATGTGCATTTCACTGGAGTTTTTTTAAAAGTTGGGGAAAGCTATGAATACTTTTCTCCCATACTTTTTGCTCTTTTTTGCCCTCCTCCTTTACAATACGAGGAGGCAACGCGGGATCCCATTAAAGACAGCTCGTTTTCTGAGCGAATTCTGTGAGGAGTATTTTCACCGTGTGGACAACCCCAAGATGGGAGGGGCAGCATTGGTGGCGTATATAGGATCCGAGGTGCAGAGATGCAAGGGGGAGCTGGGGAGTTTTGGTGTGGAAGGGACTGTAAATCTAACAGGTTTCAAAGAGGACCAGGATACTCTCAAATATGAGAAGGACTTTAAAAAATGTTGAATAATCCACAGCAAAAGGGACAGGAATGCACTTTTGCTCTTGGATAATAATTCATTTTTTGGCGGTGGGGGGCAGAATTCTCCTCTGTGGAAGCCTTTCTTTAAATTTCCCCTCCAAAGGGCATCTGGTCTTGATCTACAAATTGCCCAATGAAGCAGCTCTCTTTGTTCTTGGCTCATGATTCCATCCCTGGCTAACTTCCCTCTCACTTAAAACATCTGGCCCCCTGTTTTTTTAAACAGCATTTGTTTGGCTTTAAAGCCCAGCTGTTCTTTCTTGGCCTGCTGTAGCCGGGAGCCCTTCTTACCTAACCCTTGTTTGTAAAGAAAACGCTTGTTCTCTGAGACTGAGGGCATGTTGGCACCGTGAAAATAATGGGGGCTCTCTCATGATGATATTTTTGGAGAAAGGCCAGAGTGGCCCAGAGCACCATCTTCCGTGTGGCTATGCAGAAGTCAGTCCCATTGTGTTCAGCAGGGCTTCTTGTGCTCAGCAGGGAAACTTTTAGCCCCAAACAGAAAGTCCTCCCCAATTGGATAAAAACATGCAAAATGCCCCCACCTTATCTAGGAAGCAACCCAGAATGCCATACTACCTACAAACACCTCTCTTTTCGCTCTAGAGTCCCTCTCAAAACAGCAACAGGAAGTGTCGTCTCACTTTTGGCAGGAGTGGCCCACAGGGGGGATTGGCTCCTGGCCCCATGCAGTTGGCCATCCCACACAAGACCAACCGACAAGGATACAAACACAAGGAATCAGGTCCTACTCCAAAACCAGGAGGATTTCACAATCAATGTCCCCCACAACATCAGAGGTGCTTTCACTGGCTCATCTTCTGATGTGAGTTATGCCATCCTATGCCAACAACGCCCTTCCGTGTTCTGCGTAGGGCAGAAAGGCCAGGCTCTATAGAAAAGAACAAACGGACACTAATCTGACATCAGATACAGCAATATTCCCAAAATCAGTGGGAGAGGAGACTTTAGCTCTCAGGACACTTTGCCACTGATGTCAAAGCGCCTATTCTGTATGGCTAAATGTTAATAAGTCTACAAGGTGCCACAGGATGCTCTGGTTTCAGCACAACAGAACAAAACAAACACCTACTTGAAAGCAGAAGCTCATCCTTTGCTACTTCCGAGGTAAATCACAGCGATAAACTGTTGAGCAGACATTCTGTATTGGGTAACAGATGGTTATCATGTGTTAACTGCCCTGACTTATGGCCAGGATGTTTGGGCTATCAGTAGCAGCTTTGTTTATGCCCAGTGTTAATTTGATGATGATGATGATGATGGTGTGCTTACACCCAGTGTCAATAATATAATCATCACTTCCTGCATCCAGTTTCACTGATCCCACTACTCAACCTTGCACATTGTACAGATGTACCCATGGAAATCTAAGACTGTATCGAATCATGGAACTGCGAATGGGGAATGTATCTCCAAATTACCATCTAGTCCAGCTCCATGGCAGGGTATGAATCCAAAGTAAAAACATTCCTGAGAAATAAATGTTGGACATCCAACCTTTATTTAGAAGCCTCTAATGAAGGAGGATGGAGCCAGCGAGGCGTAGTGGCTTGAATGTTGGACTACAACTCTGGAGACCAGGGTTCGAATCCCTGCTCAACCATGAAAACCCACTGGGTGACCTTGGGCAAGTCACACACTCTCAGCCTCAGAAGACCCTGTGATAGCTTCACCTTAGGGTTGCCATAAGTCAGAAACGACTTGAAGGCACAAAACAACAAATGAGGGAAGCCTAAATACCCTCAAGACACCAGGTCCTGTCTGACCTTGGAAGCTAAGCAGTGTCGGCCCTGGTTAGTACTTGAATAGGAGACCACCAATGAATACCAAGTGCTGTAGGATCACCATTAGTTGACAGGTGACTTGAAGGCACATACACACACACAATGAAGGCCAGTCCATGACCTTCCAAGGGAGTCCGTGCATCTAAGCAAGTTGATTGCAATCCATTAAGTTGTTGCTACATGCCTTAAAGTAGATTTGGACTTATGGAGACCCTCTCCATGGGGTTTCTTGGCAACATTTCTTCAGATGTGGTTTGCTGTGGCCATCCTATTAGGCTGAGAGAGTGAGATTTGACCAAGGTCTCCTAGAGGTTCTCCATGGCTGAGCAGGATTCAGCCTATGGCCTCTCAGATTCCTAATGCAACACTCAAAACCACTATAGCACAGTTGGCTCTCTTCCTCAGAGCAGTTATCTGATTAAGCAATCATTTTGCTTTAGCTGGTATGGCTTGCAAAAGCATTTGCCACAATAAATCTGTTTTGTTTTAAAGTACAAAAAAAGCTCTTTAAATTTCCAGATGTTTTTGAGGTTGTTGGGGTTGGGTTTTCTTTCTTTCTTCTTTCTTTTTTGTAAAAACTGCACTCCTACATAAATCTTTGCATTCTTCCGAGGCCATGGACAACTTCACTTCCTTCACCCAATATATTGAACTCCCGATGTAGAGCTGTTTGATAATAGAAACAGATTTACTTTGGAAGGTTCATTCGAGTATTTAGAGTGAGGCTTCTGCCGGGAATGGTGTGGCTTTTATCCTGCAGTGGCGATCCTGCAGTGGATTGCCATGAGGGGATGATGGAGCAGCACTCCAAGGTCCTCTCAACACTATGATTCTAACCCCTTCCTTACTGACATGGTTCCCAAGGCACCTTTGCAATCTGCTACAAAACTGCTGCAGCCTCTATAGAATCATAGAGCTGGAAGAGGTCCCAAAGGCCATCCAGTCCAACCCCCCACCCTGCAAGAATACCCAATCAAAGCACTCCTGGCAGATAGCCACCCAACCTCTGGAGACTCCACCACACAGTGCATTCCACTCTCCTACCATGTGTTTTTTCACATTAATAAATTTTTGCCATCTGGATCACACACTGATGTTTCTTGGCTACATGTCTCCTGGATTTCATCTGTGAAATGTTGGAGGACATGAGGTTATGTTGCAAAGAATATGAGTGCATCTTTTGGGGATGTCTTAGAGATGAATTGCACTGGCTGCCAATACACTTCAAGTCTGAATGCAAGGTGCTTGTAATGGCATTTAAAACCCTGAACAGTTTGGGGCTTTGGGAACTGAGGAAGCGCTTCTCCCTAAATAAGCCTGCTGTATTACTAAATCTGCTTCTTAAGTCAACCCCCATATCTGCAGGGGATACGTTCCAAGAAACATCCCCCATGGATAAATGAAACTGTAGATAATAGGAAACCCTATTATTTTCAATGAAATGAACGCTCAAAGTTTACCACAGAATCACACTGGAGGACTTAGAAATGCCTAGAGAATTCCCCCCCCCCAGATGTGGATAATGGAAACTGTGGATATGGGGGCCGGCCTGTATTCACATTCTCTTGGTCACTCAGCCTGCCCCTTTTCTCTGCATGCCTCAACTCATGTCTAAATACTCAAGTTACTGCAATGCTAAGAATTTTGGGACTAAAGGAAACTTTTATGTCAGGATCAAACTTCTTATTTTTGGGGGGCGGGGGCAACATCCTAATTCCTTCCCCACCCCTGTAGCTGCACCCTATAGTGGCTAAAAAGCCAATGCAATTCTAGGCTGCATCAATAGGGGTATAGTGTCTAGATTGAGGGAAGTAATAGTGTCACTCTATTCTGCTTTGGTCAGACCTCACCTGGAATACTGTGTCCTGTTCTGGGCACCACAATTCAGTAAGGATATTAACAAGCTGGAACGTGTCCAGAGAAGGGTGACCAAAATGGTGAAAGGTCTGGAAACCATGCCTTATGAGGAGAGACTTAGGGAGCTGGGTATGTTTAGTCTGGAGAAGAGAAGGTTGAGAGGTGACATGATAGCCATGTTTAAATATTTGAAGGGATGTCATACTGAGGATGGAGCAAGCTTGTTTTCTGCTGCTCCAGAGACTAGGACACGGAGCAATGGGTTCAAACTACAGGAAAAGAGATTCCATCTAAACATTAGAAAGAACTTTCTGACAGTAAGAGCTGTTCGGCAAGGGAATGCACTGCCTGGGAGCATGGTGGAGTCTCCTTCTTTGGAGGTTTTTATCCAGAGGCAGGATAGCCATCTGTCGGGAGTGCACTGATAGTTTATTCCTGCAGGGCAGGGGTTGGACTGGAGGCTCTTGTGGTCTCTTCCAACTCTATGATTCCAAATCCAGCTTTTCAGCTTTCTCTTAGCAACCTGGATCTGGCTTCAGGGCTGCCTGACTATACACTGCCATTTTAATAGCCCCAAATAACCAATGACTGGGAAAAGTTACCTTTTTTGGCCTACGCCTCCCCAGTATACTGTAATGATATACAGTACTGTGCCATTGGTTGTTCAGGACCACATTGGCTGTCGTGGCTCTTGGGGATCCTGAGAGCAACTCTTCCAAGCTCTGAGAATAACTAATTGGGTGAGCAGGCTTCATGTCTTCATTCAGGGACAAGTTCCTTTGTAGCAGTCAGAAGAGCACATGCAGACTCCCATCTGAATTGCAAAAGGAACAACTTCCATGTGAATCCATTTTGAACTCCAAGGAATTTACAACTCTGCCATTAATTTGGGAGGATGGCGTGACTGGGCAGATAGGAATGCTGATGCTGAGCCTAGATCCGCCTTCCTTGACGTGGTGGTCTGCAGATGTGCTGGTCTGGGAGCAGAGGTTGAACACATCTGGAAGGCAGCTGGTTGGAGAAGGCCATGGAGAGCTGACCCCTTCTTCCAAAAATGGTTAATAAGCACCTTTTTAAACCTCTTTGTATAAACGGAAGTAAATAAGACACACCCAGCCCCCATAATGAGACCAAGACATGAGCTGGGAAGTTTGGCGTTCAAATCTCCCTACAACTGTGCATTAGCTAATGTGGGTGTATGTGTGCCTTTAAGTTGACTGTCGACTTATGGTGACCCCAAGAATTTCATAGGGTTTTCCTAGGTAAGTTACTGTGTACTCAGAGATGATTTTGCCGGTTCTCTCCTCTGAAATAAAGCCTACAGCACTTGGGATTCGTTGGCAGTCCTTCTGGGATTAGGGAAGGTTCTTCTTTTTGGACTGCCACTCCCAGAATCCCCCAGCTGTTAAGCTGGCTGGGGGATTCTGGGATTGGCAGCCCAAAAAGGCACCTTTTCCCATGCTCTGGAAGTTCTAGCCTGCAGCATTTGGGGTAGAATCATAGAATTGTAGAGTTGGAAGAGACCACAAGGGCCATCCAGTCCAACCCCCTGCCACACAGGAATACACAATCAAAGCATCCCTGACAGATGGCCATCCAGCCTCTGTTTAAAGACCTCCAAGGAAGGAGACCCCACCACGCTCCGAGGGAGTGTGTTCCATTGCCTAACAGCTCTTACTGTCAAGAAGTTCCTCCTAATGTTGAGGTGGAATCTCTGTTCCTGGAGCTTGCATCCATTGCTCCGTGTTCTAGTCTCTGGAGCAGCAAAAAAACAAGCTTACTCCATCCTCAGTGTGACACCCCTTCAAATGTTTAAACAGGGCTATCATATCACCCTTTAACCGTCTTTTTTCCAGGCTAATCATACCCAGTTCCCTAAGTCTCTCCTCATAAGGCATGGTTTCCAGACCTTTCACCATTTTAGTCACCCTCCTCTGGACTCGCTCCAATTTGTCAATATCCTTTTTGAATTGTGGTGCCCAGAACTGGACAAAGTATTCTAGGTGAGGTCTGACCAAGGCAGAATAGAGCGGCACTATGACTTCCCTTGATCTAGATACTATACTTCTATTGATACAGCCCAAAATCGCAATGGCCTTTTTAGCTGCTGCATCACACTGTTGACTCATGTTCAACTTGTGGTCTACTAGGACTCCTAGATCCCTTTCGCACGTAGTCTCGTTCAGCCAGGTCTCTCCCATCCTATATCTATGCATTTCATTTTTCCGCCCTAAGTGCAGTACTTTATATTTCTCTGTATTGAATTTCATTTTGTTAGCTTTGGCCCAGCTCTCCAGTCTATCCAGGTCATTCTGAATTTTGATCCTGTCCTCCAGGGTATTAGCTACTCCTCCCAATTTGGTGTCATCTGCAAATTTGATAAGTATGCCCCTAATTCCCTCATCCAAGTCATTGATAAAGATGTTGAATAGCACTGGGCCCAGGACAGAACCCTGTGGCACCCCACTGGTCACATCTTTCCAAGAGGAAGAGGAGCCACTGCTGAGCACCCTTTGGGTTCAGCCAGTCAACCAATTACAGACAAGGGGTACGTGCCTTCAAGTCGCCTGTCGACTTATGGGGACCCCATGAATTTTGCAGCCTTTTCTTAGGCAAGGAATCCTCAGAAGCGGCTTCGCCAGATCCTTCCTCTGAAATGCAGCCTACAGCACCTAGTATTTGTTGGCGGTCTCCCATCCAAGTAAACTCTCCCACCCTCACTGCCTTCTGCCAACCAGGTTCCTTTTGCACTACACAACTATAGCATGTTGATTCCATTTTAACTACCATGGCTCCACTCTATGAAATCCTAGGATTTGTAGTTCAGGGATGGGTATAAAAAGCTCTCAGTCAGTGCCTCCACAAACTACAAACCCCTGATTCCATGGAATACAGCCATGGCAGTTAAAGCAGAATCACAGCGATATAGCTGTGTAGTGTGAAAGGGCCAGTAGTCATAGCGTTTAGCTGACATATGTGGCTAGGACTGAACAGAGACAGATTCGGATCTCGAAGGGCGGCATTTTATGGCAGAGAAAGGAAGTTTTATTCCTTTCTTTTACTCCTTTTGTTCCCAGTAACTCCATGACCATTTTGGAGGTGGGTGTCACCCTAAACTTTTTGTCTGTACAATACAGTTGGCCCTTCATATCCGTGGATTCTGTATCCATGGATTCAACCATCCACGGCTTGAAAATATTCCAAAAAAATCCAAAAATCAATGGGAAGTCAAAGGTTTTCACAGTCGGCATCCATAGTTTTTTTGTGGGTTTTTTTCCGGGTTGTGAGACTGTTCTGGAAGAGTTTATTCCTGACATTTCACCTGCATCTCTGAAGATGCGAACCACAGATGCAGGACAAACGTCAGGAATAAACTCTTCCAGAACACGGCAACACAGCCTGGAAAAAACCCACAAAAAACCTAGTCTAAAAATCCCAAGAGCAAACCTTGATTTTGCCATTTAATAGAAGGGACACCATTTTATTATGCCATTGTATATAATGGCACATGAGCATCCACAGATTTTGCTATGAACGGGGAGGGAGGGGGGGTCCTGGAACCAAACCCCAGCGAATGTCGGGTCCTACTATATCTTTCTCCATAAAACCCTAAGCAAGCGAGATGCAAACGTGTGATTCTAATACCATAACTTTCCTTCCTCTGCATTATTTTTTCACCATCTCTTGCCTGGTGGAGAAGCCAGTCATTAATCAGGAGTTGTCCAAAGGATGAAAAAAATCCCTTACAGAATGTGATGAGAATCCTACCTGTTGTAATTGCACCCTGTGTGATTTTGCCATATTGTGAAGGAGACGGGCAAAACCAGCAAAAACCTCACCAGAAAAGCCTTCGTGGCTTTTCCTGTCTTTAAAAAAAAACAATGCGAGGGTGCGCATTTCCATTTGTTCCATTTGCCCAAACGAGAGGAAACACAAACATGATTGGCTGGAAGAGCACAGGGGGTGGGGCTTGCTAGCAAGGTAAGTGCCTGCTGCCACCATGTTGGATTTTTGCCTTAGTGAGTGATTGCTAAGGCAATAAAACGGGGGATTTGTGTAAATTTTCTCTCTCTTGTGCGCACCATAGAAATAGGGTGGGTTTTTTAAAAAAAAAATTCGGCCACCATCTCGGCTACATGCATGCAAAGTGTATGGGGGCCATAAAACCATTAAGATAGGTCGCAGCTGCCCCAATCCATTTTTTTCCTCCATGTACACAAGCCCCTAGCTTCATTAAGCTAACTAATGAAATTTTGTGCCTTTGGGTTGCCTAATGAAGGCATCCCAATGTGGATTTTAGATTTTGTTTTACAGTTAACACGGCTCCCCACACATGGAGGGAGCTTTTGGGGAATAATAACGCACGTAATTTACTCGTGGCCACCATCTTTACTTGCGGGTATGCTCCATGTGAACTTCAGACACGAATAGCTTCCCATACCAGCCATCTTGCAAATGTATCGTAGAGACAAATGAATGCTGCTTCAATAGTGAGTTAATGCACTATTTTCTGCAATTAATTCTCCTACCTAGCGGAGCCCCTGGTTCATTCTATGCAGGAATACGCCAGTTAGTCCCAGTTAGCGCTACTGGGTTCCTTTATGTCTTTTTTAAGCTGCAAGGAAGTGAGCTGCCATTGAAGGAGGAGGCGTCTGAACACAGAAGGAAAGGGGAGAATATTCTTGGGGTCTGCCAAGACCCTGGGGGTTTGAAGACTGACCCCTTCTGCCTTCCTACAGTCCCCCACGCAGACCCTGCTGTTGCCACCACCATCCCAGCCTTGCCTCAGAGCAGTTCTTTCTTCCTCCCTCTCCTGCTTCCACAGCCAGCAAGTGCGGGGAGAGGTGGAGCCGGGTGACTTGGTATTCTTGGGCGAGAGCCACTTTAAGCTGCAAAGCGACAATACAAATTCTTTGCGGCAGAGCGTGGGCTAAAAATATAAGAGGGCTGTACCAGTGGGTGAGAGAGTGGATGGCAGGGGGGTGGGTGGTGAGGGGAACAGACAGAAAAGAGTCTCGCTCTGCTCTCCTCTCTCTGTAAAAAAAAAAGTGTTTACCCTTGGACACTGTCTGGCTGTCCAAAATGTGAACTAACCTCCCCGAAGTCCTTAGCACTGAGTAATTGTTTGCATGAGAGCCAGTCCACTGGAGTGGTTTGTGTATTGGACTCGGGCTCTGGGAGACAAGGGTTAAATCTCTACTCAGCCACAGAAAGCCACTGGGTGACTTTGAGCAAGCCACACTCTCTCAGCCTCAGAGGAAGGCAAGGGCAAACCTCCACTGAACATACCTTGCTGAGAAAACCCTGCAACAGGTTTGCCTGTGGGTCGTCATAAGTCGGAAACAACTCGGAAGACACACAATAACCACTCATATGGCACAACTCACATAGAAACAGATTGTAGTAGCTACTGCTTGGGAAGAAATGATTTTGCGTATGACCACATGCATGGACACATGCACCTGGTTAAAATGGCGGCAGGGGGGAGAAGAATCTAGCAGCTCCTTTATGACTGAGTGATTTGTTTTAGGCTGAGCTTCTGTGGATTCCTGTGTGTAGTGCGCTCTCTGTGGGGCTGAGCCAGATGGAGGAAAAGGAGGGGAAAATGAGGGAGAGGTCTGATAAAGAACATTATCAGACTAGCGTCTAAAAACGCTGTAATTCGATGAATAAAGATACCGGGAACGTTGTGGCATTATAACACTTATTATCACACATAGCTGTAAACACGCAAAAGAAAAGCTACAGAATTATCACACAAAGATCACTAGTGCTTTAAGGATAGGAGTTTACTTCCACAATTTGGCATGGGCGAGATTTTGGTGGTTCTTACGAGAAGACACGAGTGCACTTAAAACTAAAAAAAACTTTAATTAACAAAATAAATGATCACACAAGCACTGAAACAAACCTAAAAAACATGCAAACTAAAGGGAACAGTTGATAAAAAGAGTGTCCTGTGCTTCATTTTCGCATTCTTCCCTGGAGGTTTTCTCACTGAGGACCACCCATTCACGCTATAATCTCGCGATTACATCAGGATGTGGTTCCACACACAGTCAATAGCACAAAAAGAGCGCTACTGGTGATCTATTCACGGCTTGTCCAGTGAGTGAGAAAGAACACCTTTTTTGCTGCTGGAGCATGGAGTAATCACGCAAAGACAGCGATTTCATATGATAGCAGGGCCCATTCGCACTACCCTGATGTCGTAATCCTGCAATTTTTGCCACATCTGATAATGTCTAAAGACGCAGAGCGCTATAATAATGAATATTAGTTTGGGTTTCTTTCTTTAATCTCATTTTTTTTAGTTGCAGCATCAAGGACCAAAGACATTGCTTTTACATGTTCTAACAAAAAAGCGGCAAACATTGGGTCTGAGTAGTTTGTTGTTGTGATTTGGAAGACTTCACAAAAGAGTCTGGAGCAATAAACACCTGAGGCAAAGCACAAAAATCAGTGTGTATAGAGCCATTGTACTGTCTATCCTCCTTTATGGGTCTGAAACATGGGTCACCTATCGCCATCACCTACGACTCCTCTAGCGCTTTCATCAGCGCTGTCTACGCACGATCCTAAATATACACTGGACTGACTATGTGACGAATGTTGCTGTCCTTGAGCAAGCAGGGATCACCAGCATTGAGGCCATGATATTGAGAACACAGCTGCGCTGGGCAGGGCACGTTTCTAGGATGGAGGACCATCGCCTCCTAAAAATACTACTCTATGGTAAACTCGCCACGGGTCAGCGAAAGAGGGGTGCTCCAAAAAATTCAAAGTGCCGTTAATGAAATTTGAAGTGCCGCCACTATATATACCTGCCTGAGGATTGGTCCTCTGTGTCCTATCAGTAGGTGCAATATATTGTTTGAGGACAACAAACAATATATTGGCTTCCTTTAGGAACTGAGGCTACTGACACACTGCAGAAATAATGCTGTCTGACACCACTTTAACTATCATAGCTCCATCCTATGGAATCCTGGGATTTGTAGTTTGTTGTGGCACCAGAGCTCTCTGACACAGAAGGCTAAATATCTCACAAAACTACAAATCCCAGAATTCCATAGCATTGAACCATGGCAGTTAAAATGGCGCCAAACTGCATGATTTCTGCAGTGTGGCAGCAGCCGGAGTAAAAACATGATTTATTTATTGAATTACTTTATGCCCACCTTTCTCCTAAAACAGGAGCTAAGGTGGCATGACTGTTCACTAAAGCCTTTTGATCCCCCCGCCATTTTTACTCATATGGTTTTAAACTATCTTTAACTTGTCAACCTGTTAAATGCAGTTTTAGTAAAAAAAATTAAAATAACTTTAAACAGACTAAAAACATATGCTGCTTTAATCTGAGCATACTGTTTATCTGTTTATATAGTGGGCACTCAGGATCCATTGGGGTTTGGTTCTAGGACACACGGATACCAAAATCCATGGCTGTTCAAGTTTCAATGGTGTAATAAAATGGTGTCCCTTATGTAAAATGACAAACAGCAAGATTTGCTTTAGGGATTTCCTCCCCCTGCCCCCCCCAAATATTTTTCAGCCATGGTTAGTTGAATCCGCGGATATGGAGGGTTGACTGTATTGATTTTCCTTTCACTCTACCCTGTGATATAGGGCAGAATATAAATATTTTTAATGAATACATAAAACAGTTGGTCCTCCATATCTACTGATTCTGTATCCATGGATTCAACCATCCATGGTTCAAAAATATTTCTGCCCCACCCCCTAAAATCCATAAAGCAAACCTTAGTTTTGCCATTTTATATAAGGGGCACAATTTGACTTTGCCCTTGTATATAATGGGACTTGAGCATCCACGGATTTTGGTATTCATGGGGGGTGGGTGTCCTGGAACAAAACCCCAGAGGATACCAAGGACCCATTGTAATAATTTCATTTCACTTCTTCAGAAGCATTGATGGAGTACAATATTCAAGCTGTATGTCCCTCAAAGGCATAGGTTTCTGAAAGTCTGCCTCCCTGACAGATGGAAGTAACAGCAGCTAAGAGACTAATGAAGCAATCTGCTCCTAATTTGTGCCTAATCAGAAGTAAGCCCCACCGAGTTCACCAGGAGCTCACCTACAGGACCCTGCAAGCAAGGATAAACTAATCTAGGAGCAGACCTATAGAATCATAGAGTTGGATGAGACCACAAGGACCATCCAGTCCAACCCCTGCCTTGCAGGAATATTCAATCAAAGCACTCCCAAGAGACGCCCATCCAGCCCTCTGCTTAAAAACCTCCAAAGAAGGAGACTCCAACATACTAAGAGACAGTGTATTCCACTTCTGTTAGGAAATTCTTCCTAATGTTTAGGTGGAATCTCTTTTCCTGTAGTGTGAGTCCATTGCTCCAAGTCCTAGTCTCTGGAGCAGCAGAAAACAAGCTTGCTCTATCCCCAGTATGACATCCCTTCAAATATTTAAACACGGCTATCATGTCACCTCTTCACCTTCTCTTCTCCAGGCTAAACATACCCAGCTCCCTAAGCCGCTCCTTATTGGGCATGGCTTCCAGACCTTTCACCTTTTTGGTGACCCTCTTATGGACACATTCCAACTATAGTTTACCTTAGAGTGAACTCCACCGAATTCATTACAGGATCATTGCATGAGCTACAACACAAAAAATCCCATGTCTGGACCACGCTTCTGCCACAGCCCAATCAGTCTTTCAGGTCTCTGCCCCTCACCCTCTCCTCACACCTAATTCTAAGTCCTACCCAATAAGGCCGACAGAAACATACGTGAAGTACTCTGAATACTCAAAAGCACCAGATGGGCCTTGCCCAACTTTGCACTGAGCAAATCTCTTTGATTACAACCTCCATCATCCCCAGCCAATGAACACACAGCTGGGGTGATAGGTGTTGTAGTCCAATGCATCTGCAGGTCCCCAGCTGGGTAAAACATTATTAGAGAAAAGCTAAGTTTTATTTTAAAGCGTTCTTCCTTCAACTCGAGTTCACATAATCTGTTATTCCCCCCCATACACCTTTTCCTTATTTCTTATAATGGTTCTAGTTTGGATGTTTACTTTTCAGAGTGACAAAAAAACAAACACACGCACAAACACCAAAGGGAGAACTGAAGAGAGTTTAAAAACTGGAGTGTTGCAAAATGGAACACATGTTCCAAACAGTATTCAGGAAAGTTTAAAAGGCAGAGTTTGGAAAGGAACTATGCCGTGAACCACCATTTCTGCACTATTTTTACCTGAAATTTCCAGTCTTTGTCCCTATTATTATTAGCATGAACATGATTATTATTCCCTTTGCACAGATGGGAGACTGAAGGAGACCAAAACTAACTTGCTAGAATCTATCCAGTGAGTTCACAGCTGAGAAAGGATTAAGACTTCGGTCTTTCTGATCAATTTCTTCTAACACACTGATCGCCATAAGTTGAAGGCACACAACAACAACTACCACAACAACCACACTGCTGGAGTAGGAGGGTAAGAAGGTCAAGAGGCAGATGGCTGTATGTGAGGATGTAAAGACCCCAGTTGTTCTAGCCTCCCTCCTTTGCCTGCAATCTCACAGTCTCTGGTCAGCTTCTAGCTATGCTTTCCCTTGTGGCACTCCCGCCTAGACTAAATCCTTAACCAATGAGAAGGCAGGACCTTCTTTGAGCCATAGAATCAGAGTGTTCTAGGGGACCCCAAGGGCCATCTATTCCCACCCCCTGCCAATGGAGCACACCTATAAGGTGGCAATCCATCCTCTGGTTAAAAACCGCCAGTGCAGGTAAGTCAATCAACTGCCAAGGAAGTCTCGTCCACTGTTGGACAGCTCTTACTGTCGCATTTCCTAGAGGGAAGCCTACATCATCCAGAGTACAACAGCACAACATAGGTAGAACTACTGCTGACAGATTAAAAACTGGAGATGGCTCCTATACGAGGAAATCTCAGCAGATCTTGTTTGTCACACAACCAGGTAACACACAACACCTGCTGAAATTTCCTCTTCTACAAAACAATTAATGGTATAGGAACTGTCTTCAGTTCTCACTTTGGCAACCCTAGGTAGAACTGTCATGAAGGTGTGTTACAGGTTGGCACAGCAAAAATAGTCAGAGTTGGCTCAAGGAAGCTAGCCAAGCCATGTGTCCAGCTAAACAGCAGCAAGGGGAGATATCAGGGAGAAGGGCACTGAGAGGAAATAGAAAATAGGTTTATCAGCACTCTCTTACCTTGTAAATGCGGAAACGGGTCAGAAATGGGAAAGAACGGCGCAAAGCCTGAAAACGGCGCATCTTGGATACACAGAAGAGAAGCCGGGTCTTTGCTGTCAGACTGTTTTGATCCTTTTTGGAAAAGGGAACCCACAATGTAAAAGGTGGGGCAGCTTTTTCCTGGAGACTGCTGCAGAGTCACCGAACTACCACCAGCTGACAAAAGCCCCACAAGAGCTCCAAAATGGGGCAATTTCACCTTGTTGGTTCCATCGGCAGGGAAAGAGACCCAGGCTCCAAAGTGCTTTTTGTGAAATGACACAGGCGTCCAGCAAAAAGTGTGGAGAATCTTGGAGGATCCACATGAACTCCATCCTAGTTGGCAGTTCTAGACACCGTCCCAAGCCACCAGCTGAAGAACTGTCCCACGGTTTGACCCTGGCTGTGCTCCATGTTTCTTCTGTTCCCGCGAAAAAGCTAGGGACTGCTTTCACCAAGAGGGGCTGGCAGGAAAAGTGAAGATCCCCTCGTCACAGCTTATCCCAAATCTCAGTTTGCTGCTTTGGGAGCAAACAGGAGAATGCATGTCTTCACCAGGCTCAGGGAAAAGAAAGTCTCCAGCCTTTCGGCTGTCAGAAAAGTAATAACAGACCCTCTGGAGAGGGCTGGATTCAGGATTTCTCTCTCTGCAGCCAGAGATGGTCTCCTTGTGCTGCCTTCCACAACAGGACACTGTCCAGACTGGTGTGTATGCAAGCAGGCGTGTTTTCTTTAGCCTCTCCGCCCCTTTCCTCTCCTCCAGCCGGTCCCAGGGGAATCTCTCCCTGGCCTGCCCGCTAGCCTGGAACAGAGACTCTATGGTATTCGCCCTGAACACTGTTTTGACCGGCTGCCAAGAGGTCAGATTTAACTGCGGGCTGGAGAGGCAATTTCCTGTGGGCCTCTGACTGGGATTTCAAATAGATTCTCAGGCTCCTTCAGCTCAGAGATGGCTGGGCAGAGAACGCCCTCTGGGAGCGTGCTTCCCCCCCACCATTTCAGTCGCCTGCACATCACATGCACCAGTGTGGACCCCCTTGTTCCTATCCACACACGAGGGAGCATCTAGAAAATTCCCAGCTCCGTTCGTTTTAGCTTGTATTCTTCCCCAGGCAATTAACACAATGCAAGCAGGACAATCAGGGTCTCTTCCAAAAAAGGGGTTGGATGAAAGCTGGGTGCCTTTGGGCTTTTTTCCTCAGCTGTTACTGACAGAGTCACAGGATGTATCCACACATGCTGAGCTACAGCCCTTTGACTGTTGTTGTTCACCGCTGTCAAGTCAACTTCGACTTATGGTGACCCCATGAATGAGAGACCTCCAAGTCACAACAGCCCTGTTCAGGTCTTGCAGACTCGGGGCAGCCATGGCTTCCTTGATGGAAATCTATCCATCTTGAATGCGGCCTTCCTCTTTTCCTACTGCCTTTCTCCTTGCCAACCTTTCCTAGTGAGTCATCTCTTTTCATGATATGTCCAAAGTACAACAGTCTCAGTTTAGTCATCTTGGCTTCTAGGGAGAGTTCAGGCTTCATTTGCTCTAGGACCCATTAACTTGTCTTTTTGCTAGTCCACGGTATCCACAGAACTCTTTTCTAGCACCGCATTTCAAATGAGTTAATTTTCTTCCTATCAACTTTCTTCACTATCTGGCTTCCACAGCCATACATAGAAACTGGAAATATGATGGCATGGACAATCCTAACTTTAGTATTCCATAATACTATATATCTTTACACTTGAGGACCTTGTCTAGTTTCTTCATAGCTGCCCTTCCAAGTCCTAGCCTTCTTCTGAGTTCTTGACTGCAGTCTCTATTCTGATTGACTGAGCCACGGTATAGAAAATCTTGAACTACACTATTTCAGTGTCTTCATTGTCTACTCTTAAAGTTATGTAAATCATCTATGGTCATTATTTTTGTTTTCTTAATGTTCAAATGTAAGCCTGCCTTTGCACTTTCTTCTTTGACTTTCTTCATTGATCATTCCAAGTCTTTGCTATTTTCTGCTGGTAGTGTGGTGTCATCTGCATATCTTAAATTGTTGATATAACTTCCTCCAGTTTTCACATCTCCTTCCTCAGAATCTAATCCAATTTTGCATATGATATGTTCAGTGTACAAGTTAAACAAACAGGGTGATAAAATGCAGCTTTTCCTTGCCTTCTAGCCAATTGGAAATCATGGTGTTTCTCCATATTCTGTCCTAACAGTGGCGTCTTGTCCTGAGTACAGGTTATGCAATCCCACCACCATGGAAAGGTAGTGCTATGAAGGTTAGCTGTTTCATGCTATTTGTACTTGCTGTGGCTCTATCCTATGGAATTCTGGGATTTGTAGATTGGTGGAGGATGTAGCATTCTCCATTGGAGTGGTTCTCAGCTTTTGGTCCTTCAGATGTTTTGGATTTCAACTTTCAGAAGTCATAAGCAACTCAATAAAACTGGAAAAATCAGCAAGTTTGGAAATATAAGCCAAGATCCTACACCATGCTTGCATAGTGTAAATCTATACTCATTTAGTTAAAGGCATCATCCTACACTCCCCCTTCTGTTGAATGCAAACACTGTGCACCCAACGGTTGTCTGCAAATGTGCTTGCCGTTTCCACAATTCCAATGAATCAAGTGGTACACCAAATGTCCTGATGAGCAGATGCATGATCCAAGGATGCACCACTTTATGTGCAATGGGTTACGCTTGCAGAACTTCACTTACGCTATGATGAACCAAACATGAATGGTATGCCATGACCAAAAAGTGCAACTGCATGCATAAAGGGAACTTACGTGCATGAAAAACACCTACAATATGCCAACAATCCTGCAAAAAGCAGAAATGATCAGGAATGTATCCACACTCCAAAATAACAATACAATGTCACCACTTTAAGTGCCATGGCTCTATCCTGGGCTCTGTAGTTAGAGAGAGTTGTTGAACTCTCTAGTTTGTTGTTAACAACAGCAACAATTTTTTACCTGTCTCTCCCCATGGATCGAGAGATCAGTTGTTAAACTGCCATCAAGTTGGCTTTGACTTATGGAGATCCTATAAATAAGAGATCTCCAAGTCACCCTATCCTCAAAAGCCCTGCTCAGGTCTTGCAGACTCAGAGCAGCCATGGCTTCCTTGCTGGAGCCTCTCCATTGGGAAGGTGGTCTTCCTCTTTTCCTCTCGCCTTCTACCTTCCCAAACATTATTGTCTTTTTTAGTGAGTCCTGACTTCTCAAGATACGGCCAAAGTACAATATTTATTGTATTTATATCCCGCCTTTCTCCATTTAGCCATCTTGGCTTCTAGGGAAAGTTCAGGCTTGATTTGCTCTCCAGTGCATGTCCCTAAATTACAACACTTGTGTTCTCAAGTAGAGAATACTGAATAGAGAATACTGAATACCTCGTGAAACTACAAAGTGCAGGATTTCACAGGATGGAGTCATGACAGTTGAAGTGGCATCAAATGCTATAACTATGTAGTTGGAATCTGAAATTCCATTTCCCCCCTTTTCTTATGCCTCAGAAATTAGACAAATAGACTGACATTAAAGACAAAATCATGGTTTGCTGATCTGAAATTTTTACAAATTTTTACAGTATTCTCATTTTATAAGGTATTTGCAAACTTGCTGGTCTGGCGGATTTGTTGAGTTGGACATGACCAATTTCTTTCTTTCTTTTGTTGATTGTCTAGCAGATGGGCTGGCTCAAACAAGGAACTAACTCATCTGGACAATTGTATCTGTCTACACAGAGAATGATCTAATGCTTACTGTATCAGCTTAACATTTTGCAGAAATAAAACTGTTTCTGCCACCATATGGACTTGACCGGGAATATCTTTAGAAACTGCTGTCTTTGCATACAGACACAAGAGGAACTGTCTTCTTGAATAAAATATGATATTGACCGATTTAAATAATCCAAATACTTAAAGAAAAGTGATTATTTTAAAAAATCATACTTTGGAAGACCTGTTTGTATTGGCAGCCAATGCAGTTCCTTTGCAACTACAGTAATGTTCTCTGAAGATGCCAGCCACAGATGCAGGCGAAACGTCAGGAATAAACTCTTCCAGAACACGGCCTCATGGTCCAGAAAAAAACCACAAAAAACCTATATCGTTAGGTGCTATCTATATTCATTTCTAAACAGCAATTAAGCTGCTGCGTGTTACACAGCTGCAACTTCAGAGTTGTCTTCAAGGGCAACCCTACATGCAGTGCATTGCAGTAGTCTAATCAGAAGATCCTCAGTGCGTGGACTACTATGACTAAGTTATTCCTGTCCAGGAAAGGCCAGAGCTGTTGGGCCAGTTGACAGTAGCTCCCAGAAACAGACATGGACTTTGGAATAGTCTAAAGCTACGTACAAATGCATGCTCTCTTAGGAGGAGTACAACATACTCAGGACCAGCCACTTATTCAATTCCAATCTAGTCCAACCCCATTCTGGCATATTTAAAAGGGGTCCCTGGTAAAAAAGAAAAAAATAGAGCCACTGACTTGGAGGACCCACAAAAATGGATTTATGGTGGCGTTGGGCCTGTAGGCTGCACTTTCCACACTCCTGCTCTCTCTATATTAGTTGCTGGGCGGGTACTGCTGTCCACATGACCTGCATACAGACATCTGATTGGTGCATCTGGATGGCCGTGAGGGAAACAGACAGCTGGACTTGAGATAGAAAGCATCTGAGAATGTGAGTTTCAAAGTCCAGAGCAGGCACAGATTTTTGCAAATGTACAATGAGACACGAAATGTACTGTTCCCTCCCTCAGTTTTGCAGAGTTCCACTCCATATCACTATGAATGACAGTGTTTTAGTTACATCCATGTATTACATTTGATGCTCTAAGTTACAGATTTAAAAGCAGTGCATGCTAATTGTGTACAGGCAGACTCCCCCAAGGTTTAATATTGCTGTGTTTTGTTGGAACTTTTTGACAGTCAGAGCTGTTCGGCAGTGGAACACACTCCCTTGGAGCGTGGTGGGGTCTCCTTCCTTGGAGGTCTTTAAACAGAGGCTGGATGGCCATCTGTCAGGGATGCTTTGATCATGACTTCCTGTGTGGCAGAGGGTTGGACTGGATGGCCTTTGTGGTCTCTTCCCACTCTACAATTCTATGATTCTATGATAAGGTGAAAGGCTGGACCGCTGGATTCTACACAGTATTACAGTGAAAATACTTCTCATAGAATTTGAGGAGAATACAAGTTTTCTAAATGGGATCCCACATCTATCTGCCATACTTGGAAGGAGCGGGGTGAAAACCATCAAAAACTATGCAGGAAAAGCCTTCGCAGTTTCCCCCATATTTTTTTTAAAGGTCAGCCAGGAGTATGCATTCCAGCTTGTTGTGTCAACCCATATTGCATTGCTGCACATTCCTGATAAGAGTGGAAGTGGAAAGCTGTTTGGTCAGATTTGACCATGGGGTGGAACTTGCCAACCAAGCAAGCGCCTGAAACCACCATGTTGGATTTTCGGTGTAGCGATCATATGCTGAGGCGACAAAACAGCCTTTTTTCTTTTTCATATGTATTTATGCAGAATATTGCACTTCCACACCTTGCATATGCTTTTAGAAAATATTGTTCAGCAGTGGCAACTGGTAACAATAAAAACATGAGTAATTCACTCGTGTACGCCATCTTGATTCAGAGGCATACCTGTTTGAACAATGAACGCAGGATAGCTTCGCCTGTCTGCGATGTAGCCAAAAAACCCGCTGAGACAAATGAAAGCTGCTGCGAATTAGCATTAAGTGCGCATCAATCTGCATTTTATAACCTCATATAAGCCCAGAATTTGGTGATGGCCAGAACCTCCAGTTTCCAGTTCTTGTATTTTGCTTTGCTGTTTACAAGGAAGTTTCTGTCTGACAGAAAACAAAGTCTTCTTCCAAGGATGAGATAAGGTTGAAAGCTACCCCAAAGTGAAGTGGTATTTCCAGAGCAAAGCATGGAAAGGAAGCAAATCAGCAGAAGCGTTCCTAATTGGTGAGAGTTTTACAGGGAACAGTAATTTAGCTTTTCTCAGTGTAGAATTTGGGTTATGTTGATGCTAAATTTCAGAGGCACTTTCTTTTAGTTTCGTGTATGCACTAGCTAGCAGGGTAAGTGGGTGGTAATTTCCATACATACAGGAATGTTATGGGCAAACTCTCCAGTTATGTGGATAATGTGCTGATTTTTATTTTGCAAAATTGTAAACCTCATCTCTATCCAAAAATAAAAAAAATAAATAAAAAAAAATCTCACCACAATACATGTGTAAAATTAAAATAAAACAGTGCATTAATAATAATTCAAATATTGATAAGAGTAAAAGACAGAGAGGCGTAAAACTGTTTACCCAGTGAGTGTTACAATCAATTTAAACAAGGTTAGAATAATAGAATCACAGGGATTGTCTAAATGGTCAAAATAATCCTCCTAGAATTTGTTTGGAAATCAATCTGTCTTAACGGAAATCCACATCAATGCATCGGCTTTGGAAGGGGGTCAGCTAAAAACTCCAAAAACTGTGCCCTGAGAGCATTTGTGGCTTTTCTCGAAGTTTTTAAAAAGCTCCGTACAAGATGCGCATGTCCACTTGTTAATACAGTTGCATTCGAATCGCTGCACTTTTCTGTAGGAGAGGCAACACAAGCTAATTGGCTGGACAAGCATGGGGGCGGGGCTTGCAAACCACTGCCGCGATGTTGACTTTTCGGCTTAGCGAGCAATTGGTAAGGCAATAAAATGATTATCTTTCCCCCTCTCTTTTCTCTCTCTCTCTCTCTCTCTCTCTCTCTCTCTCTCTTTTTTTTTTTTTTTTGTAAATGTGAAATAACCCTTGTGCACACCATGTTATATTTTTTAAAAAGTTCTACGGCTTAAAACATGAGTAAATTACTCAGGACTGCCATCTTGGCCAGAGGGCATCCAAAATTTATGGGGGCTGTAAAACCATTAATAAATAATAATAATAATAATAATAATAATTTATTTATTTATACCCCGCCCCTCTGTTAAAACAATCGGAGCGGCTTACAAAAATTAAAATACAATACAGATAAAAATCCCTAAATACCCCCCACCTCCACCCTCCCCCCATAAACAAATATTAAACAAATATAAATTAAAAGCACATTTTGCAGCTGCTGTGAATTGCTATTACTGCGAAGGAGCCCCATGGATCATCAAGTCCAACCTTGCTCAGTACTCCAGCCAAAGCATCCCTAACAAATAGCTGCCCAGCCTCTTTTAGAAAATGTCCGGAGAAGGAGACCCCCCCCCCACACCTCTCTAGGCAATTGGTTCCATTGTTGAGCAGCTTTTGCAGTCAAGAGGTTCCTTGTAATGTTCAAGCAAAATCTACCCTCCTGTAACTTTAAACCATTAGACCTAGTCCTACCCTTTGAGGCAGCAGAGAACAAGCCTGCACCCTACTCTTTCTGGCAACCCTTGAGGTACAGGCCATGCCCCCTTCTCGTATCCATGGGATCAATAGTTGTGGTTTCAGTTATCGGCAGCTGAAAAAATAGGGACACATACCATAGAGTTGAGCTGGAATAAGCCTAGAGAGGTATCCTCTCTAGGAATCGCTAGGTCCTCCAACAGAACTCTATGGTATGTTTGTACCGGAAGTCCTTTATTTCAATAGGGTTCCCTATTATCCATGTTTCGTTGATAAATGTTAAGCCGGGGGTTTGTATTTAAGGACTGCAGTCATTTTACCCTCTCAATCTTTTCTTCACCATGATGAACATGCTCAGCTCCTTCAACCTCTCCGCATATGTATGCCTCTTATCATCCTCATTTTCTTCTGTGAACCCACTCCAACTTGTCTATATCCTTCTTAAAATGAGGCACTCAGAACTGAATGCAGTACTCCAGATGAGGCCTGACCAGCATAGAATATAGGGTGACTATTACTGTACTTCCCTTGACTTGGAAACTATGCTTCTATTGATGCAGGCTAACATAGCATTCACCTTCTTTGCTGCAGCATCACATCACTTGCTCACATTCAACTTATGATCAATAATAACCCCAAGGTCCTTTTCATATGTATGCTGCTGAGCCAAGGATCCCTCATTCAATACCTGTGCATTTGGTTTTATGAGGCCAAACAGGAGAATTTTCCATTCTTCTCTGTTGGATTTCATTTTATTAATTGTAGCCAAGGTCCTTTTGAATTCTGCTCCTATCTTCCAATGTGTTAGCCACCCCTCCACATTTTGTATCACCTGCAAACTTGATAAGGATTCACCCCATCATATAAATCAATGATAAAAAAATCCAGATAGATTACATCCACAGCATCCCTACCATCTACTAAACTAGTGACCTGATTAAAAAAAAGTGATAAAGTTAGTTTGGCAGGATTTGTTCCTAATAAACCCATGCTGCCTCCTACGGATCACTGCATTATCATCAAGACACTTGTAAACTGGGTTAATGTGTGGCTCTCCAGGGTTGATGGGAGGTGCAGTCCAACATCTGGGCAACTGAATGTTCTGCACCACCCTTAAAATGCAGAGCAATGAAACTAAAACATGATGGAACTTAGAATGTTATTATTATTTTATTTTATTATTTATGCAATTTATATGCTGCCTTTCTCCCAAATTGGGAAACTCAGATGCCACAGGGTTAAGCAGAAATCTCCCAGTACAGTGGGCCTTCCGTATCCATGGGGGTTCAGTTCTGAAACCCCCCATGGATACCAAAAATTGGGGATGGTTGAATCCTATATAAATGAATGGGCACTGCCTTTTTAAGAATGCAACGGCAACATTTTAGGTACAGGCACTGCCATTTTTGGTATGGGTGCCACCATTTTAGGTATCTGGTGGCACCATTTTATGTATGGGCACTGCCATTTTAGGTATCCAACAAGACAATCCATGGATACTGGAATATGTGGATACCAAACCTGCAGATACAGAGAGTCCACTGCATTATTTTCTGAAATTGACCCTTATAGGTCACCCATTTATTCCCATGGTCCCCAACCTTAATTGCATGCTATAGTTTGGGAATAATGTGGCAGAAAGGCCTCTTAAAATTAGGCAAAAAAATTCTTCCAGATCTGCCATCTTGGTATCTTGCAATGGTGGCTAGTAGTTTTCACGTCAGTGGGATCTGCTCCAAGTTTCAGTCTGAACATTTAGCTGGGGCTTTAAAGGAACTCTCAAAGCTGCTAAACCTATTGGGGGGTAAGGTTCAAGCAGCTCACTCTAAAGCACCTTTTGAGTTCAGACTAAAACCCAGAGCAGAATGTAGTGAGTGACACAGAAAGTGATGAGGTAAACAATGCAAAGGCCTGGGGGGGAAAAACTGAAAAATTCAAAAAAAAAAAAAAACCCATTTTTTCCAGTTTTTTTTCGCTGAAGCCTTTTTCGTTTTGTTTTTCTGAAAAATTGAAAAAAGGAAGAAAATCAATTATGGAATGTTTTATTTTAGCATGATGAATATTGATGGTTTCTTCTGTGTTTTTTTTAATTGTTGTTGTTTTGTTTTTTGCCTGCTCCATATAAACTAGCAAAACCAAAGAGGTTCAGTACAGTTCAGGAAATTGTTGCTCCATTTGTTACCCCCTGCCAAAAAAAGGAAATTCCGTTTGTAATAATTGTTTGAATACACTGCATTTTTAATATACCGATTGTGATAATTTTATGCCAAATCAAATTGTACATAGTCATAATTTTATGTTCCTAAAGTAACAGAGTGACTTTCAATATGTAAAAAGTGCTAATGTTGCATTTTTAATTTTTTTCTGAAAATTTCCAGTTTTTTCTGAAACCTTCCTGGGGGGAAAAAATGGGGGTCTCTTCTCATGGCTTCAAAATGTCTGAGAATTTTACATCTCTTCCTACAATGAATGAATTGCTTCCCAAACATTACAATGAACAATGAGAACAGATTACTTTGAAGAAGTTACTTCCCCAGTTCTGGCTCTAAACCTTCCCTCCGGCCTGCTGGGATCCACAGAAAAGAGATGCAAGAAGCAATGAAATCCTTTCCTTTCTGCTGTCTTTGCAGGATACCCAGAGAGCTTTCCCTGTTTTTCAACTAAGCGCAGTGAAGACATCTCCGTCTCCATCGCAGCCGCTGGGAACTGTGTGGGAAGGGTCACATCCTGCTCCGTGGGCCCATTCAGTCCACAGAAAAGATGCAAGAATCAATGAAATCCTTTCCTCTCTGCTGTTTTTGGAGGATACCCAGCGAGCTTTCCCTCTGTTTTTCAACTAAGTGCAGTGAAGACATCTCCGTCTCCATCGCAGCCACTGGGAACTGTGTGGGAAGGGTCACATCCTGCTCCATGGGCCCATTCAGTCCTGCTGGGAATGGGGCAGAGCACTCCCTAGCTGGTCTGCGCACCTGACAGATGGCTGGCGGTGGCAGAGGGCGGAGGGCAGGATGTTTCGCTTCTTCTTAGCTGGGGGGGGGAGACACACACACACACAGTGTGACCCTTTTCCTTCCTTCCTTCCTATGCGATGCACTGGCTCCTTCACATTGCTTTCTTGTCTCCCAGCGAGTCCCTGGGGAGAACAGCTGGCCGGATCTGGAACTGAAAAGTTTTCAGTGGAGGGATGTTGAAGGCGGAGCGGGAGGGGGCCCAGAAACATCAGTTTGGATGGGGTGGGGGAAGCAGAGACCCTGGGACCTGACCTGCCTTCCTGTTTACCAGGCTTCTTGGCTCAGGACCTGTGCCTTCGGTGCAGTTTTTTAAAAAGAAAAGCCCAATTGTCACATGATCTGAGGGCTGCAGAAACTGGGACTCCACTGTGTTCGCTCTTGGCCGTCACCTCTCTGAAAAATGCTTCCTGGCAGTCCATTTTAATTAATTATTTTCATTAATTAATAGCCTGCCTTTCTCCCTGCACGGGAGTCAAAGAGGCTTCTCTCTCTCTCTCTCTCTCTGGCTTTTCTTTGCAAACGAAGATTCAGGAAGGACTCATCCCACGCTTACAACCATTTAAAACGAACTGAACACTATTTAACACAAAAGTTAAAACACAATTAAACCACAGTTCTAATTAAAATCGTAAGTTAAAAACAGTTTTTTTAAAATATATATATTAAAAGAGAGTTGCCAGACTGAAAACTAGAGACGGCTCCTATATCTTGAATATAGATGCAGAATATAGTACAGAAGGGAGGGTTTCAGCAAGTGCTGCTTGTCATGCAACCAGGTAACAAGCAACACCTGCTGAAATCCCCTCTTTTATACAACCATTAAAGGGAGAGGAGCCCGTTCCAGTTTTCATACGGGCAGGCCTCATTTAAAACAAAATACAGTTGGACCCCCATAACCATGGGGTTTTGGTTCCCTGACTTACCACAGATACTGGATAACAGTGAACACTATTAAAATACATTGGGCACTTAGTATCGGCTTGGGTTTGGTTCCAGCCGCTCCTGCCATGGATACCAAAATCCATGCTGGTTGGGGATGATGGTATTCATAGTCCCATACACTGGGAAGGTGCCTTGCTGGGGAAAGCCAGTATCATTAATAGCAGCTGACAAGACTGGCCATCTTCTAAGCAAACTCTTTGCTGGGTGAATGAAGACTCCCTTCCACCTTGATTGAATCCATGCCATTTGATTCTCCCGCCCTCCACCCTCCATGACAACTGCAGCCTAAGGGAGAAAAACAAAGAGAAAGGAGGCTTCAAGCAGGGCTCCACTGAAACCAGAATTTACAAGGGCTTAGAGACTGCTCCCAAACCTGTTTTGAACAAAGTTAGATATCTGAGTCATCGACACTCAACTGAGCAGGGCAAGTCCCCGCTCGAACCTGTATCATGTTGCCCCATTCCCACCACCCCAAAAAGCAGCCCCCCTCTGGGCATCCTGCAGAAAAACACTTTGGACATTATCAGCCAAGTGTCTAAAAATGCTGTAATTCCACAAATGAAGATAGCGGAAATATCATGGCATTATAACACTTATTACTGCACGTTGCTGTAATCACGCAAATGAATTGCCATGGAATTATTGCACGACAACCACTAGCGCTTTAAGAATGGGAATTTACTTCCACAATTTAGCATGGGCAAGATTTCAGTAGATACAAGCATGCTTAAAACTCCAAAAACACCTTAATTTACAAGGTAAATGAACACACAAGCAATGAAACAAACCAACCTTAAAAAGTACAAACTAAATGGGACCGTTCATAAAAAAGAGCGTCCTGTGCTTCGTTTTCGTGTTCTCACCTGGAGATTTCCAAGCTGAGGACTGCCCATTCACGCTGTAATCTCGCAATTACAATGACGTGTTTTCACACACAGTCAATAGCGCGAAAAAAGCGCTATTGACGATCGATTGACAGCTTCTCCCATTAATTAGAACTGATGCCTTTTTCACGGCTGGAACACAGAGTAATATCGTGAAGAAGAAGACATCGTGCGATAGTGGGGCCCATTCACACTACCCTGATGTTGTAATCCCGCAATTTTTGCCGCATCTGATAATGTCCTTAGTCCTTGGACTCCTTTGGATATATGCACAGCAGAGATATATCTATTTGTAAGCCACTGGTTCTCACCAGTAACAAAAGAACGCCCTTAGGGAGGGGGAGAGAATTCTGTTTCTCATCAGCCTTGCTACGAGGCTCAAGAATCTCAAACAGCAATGGATGCTCTATCACTCAGAATAATTAATCCGAAATAAGTGACAGATTGGACAACAATGACACCTTCTACAATTAAACACACACACACACACACACGGTATATCACACATTCCATTCTGCATTCAGCTTCTTTTCATGGCAGACCCTCCATCCCTAATTATTATGGATTCTTTGGGGTTGTCTAAACGGCGAAAATATTCCCCACAGAATGTGAGGAGAACACAACCTGTCACAATGGGATTCCGCATCACACCACTGTATTTGGAAGAATGGGGAGACAAAAATGCCAAAAAGTACGTGGGAAAAGCCTGCACGGTTTTCCCCAAGTTTTTAAAAACAGCGCAGGAAATGCGTATTCCTGTTTGTTGGGACAGGTGATTGAATTGATCCGCTTTCCCCATACGAGCTGAAGTTGAAAGCTGATTGGTTGGACGTGCACAGGGGTGGAGCTTGCTAACAAGGCAAGTACCGAAAGCCGCAATGTTGGATTTTTGTCTTAGTGAGCGAGCGCTAAGGAGATAAAACGGCTTTTTTTGTTTGCTTGCTTTGTTAAAGCAAAAGATTGCTCTTTTGTACCTTGGATATAGTTTTTAAAAAAATACTGCCTGGCAGCAGCAAATTGACATAAGGTGCTGAAACCTCTCCTCGAAAATAGTTTTGGCACCCTGGGTAGCTCCTTCGTATTTCAGATTAAAAACACAAAGGAGGTTCATTGCTCTACTTTCTATGGTATCATTAAGGGCTAGAAACGTGCACCGGCGTGGTACTACATAGTCTATAGCTAGTCTTCAGTTCTACAGTCCTGTGAAACATCTGCAAAATGAATAGCACCCAGGTAGAGTTTCTGCAAGTGAAGACATAACTTCTGCACCCAAATTATGTAATGACAAAGCCTTTTAAGTGGCACATGTAGCAGCAATTAGCAACAATTATCTCTGCATTCATTACATGCCTAACGTATAAAAAAAAAGCGGAGGACCAGCTCATCACTACATCGCTCAGGCCAGAGGAAGCTGCCCAGCATGTTTCCTCTAGTTTCAGTGGAAATTCACTTTCAAAGGGGTTGTCTAAATGGTGAAAATACTCCTTATAGAATTCGAGTAGGATACGATTTGTCTAAATGCTGCATCAATCCGCCATATTCAGAAGGAGGGGGGACAAATCCACCAAAAACTCCAAAAGAAAAGCCTTTGCGGCGTTTCCTGAAATTTTTAAAAAGCTCCGTGGGGAATGCAAATTCCCACTCATTGGGACAACTGATTCACATTCATTCACATTCTGGGTAAGAGCAGAAGTGGAAAGCTGATTGGTCAGATGTCTGCAGGGGGCAGAGCTTGCAAACAAGGCAATCGGCCAGAACCGCCATCTTGGATTTTCGCTTTAGTAATCGTATGCTGAGGCGACAAAACAGCCTTTTTGATCCTTTTAAATATTTATTTAGGCAGAATATCACACTTTCACACCTTAGATACGGTTTTAAAAAATACCATTTGGCGGCAGCAACTGATGAAAATAAAAACGCGAGTAATTCACTTGCGCCCCCCCCCCCATCTTGATTTGCAGGCATGCCCATTGGGACAGCAAAAGGGAGCCCTGGTGGCGCAGTGGTTAAATGCCAGTACTGCAAGTGACCACATTGCAAGTTTGATCCCAGAGGGCTGCAAGGTTCACCCAGCCTTCCATCTTTTCGTAGGTCGGTAAAATGAGTACCCAGCTTGTGGGGGCAACTAGCTAACACACATTGGAAACTGTTTAATGCAGTGTAGATGTGTAAATAGCTATTGCTTAAAACAATTTGTAAGCCGCTCTGATAGCCTTGTGGCTGAAGAGCGGGGTATAAATAATTAATATAAATAAATAAATAAAACAATAAAAGCAGATAGCTACACATGCCTGCAATTTCACACACACAAAAAAAACACCATTAAGACAAATCAAAGCTGCTTAGAATTGGCGTTAGTGTGCATCAATACACATTTCACCCCCTCGTATAGACAACACCAAAGACAGGGAAAGCACAACCCATCTTTAGAATAATATTGCTGAAGGGGGATAATTGATAATAACCCTAACCCTAACCTTAACCTTAACCCTTACCCTAATGGTTTTGCAAGACAATCCTAAAAAAACCAAATAGTTTTAATTGTATTTTTTTGATAAAATTATCAATTATCAATTTGAGCCGCAGATCTGTGCCATGTCCCATTCCACTGAAGAGGGGGGAGTTGTCAACTTAAAACATACACTCAAGTGCACACACAAACTGGCAGAACTAACCCTTGCTCTGTTAGTCAGACTCTGGAAAGTTACTTTTCACAATAATTAATTCCTCTTTCAATCCATCTCCGACCCCAAGGCAAAGCTATCACAGGGTTTTCTTGGCAAGATGAGTTCAGGGGGGGGCCTGGAAAATTTTAATGGGAGGTGGTCTGTACTTCTGTCATTACTGTTTTGTTTATAAATGCTTTCATACTGATTTAAATTAGTGGTGTTTTATATGATAAATTGTTTTTGGTTTTAAACTGTTAGCTTTTTAACTGTATCTTGTTGTAAGCAATCATGGGCCCTCTGATGGAAGAAAGGCAGATCTAAATTAAATACAGAAATTCAGTAACATGAAAAATAAATAAAGTTTGGAAAGTAACCTGTTGCCTTCAGTCATTACAAGGATGAAAAAGTAACTGGTTATGGTGTTTGCTGCATTTGTGTGTTTCCATTTGTTTATGTGTTATTTTTGTGGAGTTTTTTAGGGGGAAGGAAACCCTTAGAACTGGTAAAATAAGAGCATAAAAATCTGAAAAATTTATGCCAAAATAGTTCTACAAATTTCCTTCCAAGGGAACTTTTAAAAGTAACTATAAATTGCCCATGAAGTAACATCACTGTAACTTGCTCCACTACTTTTGCCATGCAGTCATGGTTATGAAAAAGTAACTTGTTGCAAGTAACCGTGTTACTTGCAAGTTACTTGTAACTTGTTACTTCCCAGCTCTCTTGATGTGGAAGTTTAGGAAGTACCCAAGGAACTAAGGCCCGAATCCTGGGATGTCTAATACTCCCCAGCTTTCATGGTCAGTCCAGACCACTTCCACTGACAGTCAAACTGAGCCGGGGGAAAGATCCTCTCTCCGTCCAGAAGGAACTGTACTATTCTGAAGGTTTGCCTAGATGGGGCATTTGCCCTGTTCTGACCCCAGGCAGTCCTCAACACCCTGAGGTGTTGAGACAGGGAGGGAGTCGGGGTAGGGCCCAATACAACATTTTAAAATATAACCTGGTTTGGTCAAATGTCAGTTGAATCGCGGGCGTGAATACTTAAGTTTAATTTTTGGCTCAGAATGCTGTTCAACCCAGTAGGGTTAGCTCCTTTGATATTGTTGGACGGGTTTCCATCTAGATGGAGCAACACTCTAAATGAGAAGCTAGGTAAATTGGTTTTTTTCACAAACCATCATTTTGGCAATGGGTCACGAGAGAGCAAAAAAGGAAATACATCAACAGATTATAGATAATGAGATGCAACAACATCTAAAAGCAGCCTCTGTATCTCCTGATTTTAGAGATAATGGTAATGCCTTCAAGCTAGCTAACCATCTGAGTCTTCTAACCCTTCCAAAACACAGGATAGCATTCACATTACCAAAATTTAATGTTCTACCCTCAGCCCTATTGGAAGGGGGATACAATAGTATTCCCTATGCTGCACCCACTTGTCCTTGTGGAACTGACTCAGTGGAGACTATAGGTCATGTGTTGTTATATTGTCCTTTCTACAATGGTTATCGTCAAATTTTTATCTATCTAATTCTTAATCGCTTTCTTGGAAGAACAGATGAGTTTTATGTATCTTATTTGCTAGCGGACCACTGCCCATCAATAACAACAAGGGTGGCCAGCTTTTGTGCAGCGGCAATGGTATGCTGGCATAAGATGATATCTTAAATTCTAATGCATTTTTTAGTTTGTTTAAATAATTTTTATACTATAATTTATACTTTACAATGAATTTATATTCATTTATTTATACCTATATTGTTAAATTCCATTTTTAATATAATTCTCTAACTGAATTTCTAATTAATATCACATATTTTTATAATTGGATGATCTACTATGATGTTTATTTGCGTGTTATTATGATAGTTGATTGTTGTTGTTTATTTGATCTCTGATCGGTCGATCGTAATATATATATATATATATATATAACCGGGTTTACTCCGGTACTGCTGGCAAAAAAACGGATCAGTTCCCTGTGTATCCTGCAATGCGCCTTGTCACACTATGCTGTTGTAGAGGAAATCCACACGACACAAATAACCCAGGTTGAAACTGGATTATTTGCATAGCTCCTTCCTTATGGAATCCTGGGATATGTAGTTTTACAAGCTCTTTAGCCTTCTCTGCCAAAGAGTGTTGGTTCCTCACCAAACTGCAAATCCCAGGATTCCATAGGAAGGAGCCATGCAAATAATCCAGTTTCAGCCTGGTTTATTTCTCTAGTGTGGATGCCCCCATAGTGCTATTATTCCACTTTAACTGCTCTGGCTGCCTCCTGTGGAATCCTGGGATTTGCAGTTTAGGGAGAGGGCATTTACATATCTGTCAGAGAGTTCTTAGGCCTCAGTAAACTACAAACTCCAGAATTCCACAGGAGGCAGCTGTAGCAGTTAAAGTGGAATAATAGTGCTATAACAGTGTAGTGTGATAAGGCCCTTGCGAGGCTGGCCACATGCAAGGGCCTTGGACACATGTTGTGGATCCCCTTCCTGCCTTCTGAGACAGCAAGGGAAATGGTGGCATCGGCAGCTGCAGCGATGGACCACCGTATCCGTCAGGACCTGCTCCCATTCTGCGGAGGGAATGAGGGAACAACGGGCCTGATCCGCACCTAGGATATGCTGGCAGGAAGCCGGTGTATCCTGGCTAATGTGAATGAGCCCTGAGAAAGGTTTAGAAAGAGGTACGGTGATAGCAAAAGGGAAAACGCAAGAGACAAAGAGCAACACCCTTTTCTTTAAGTCCTCTTACCTGCTCCAGAGAGCCAGCATGGTGTAGTAGTTTGAGCATTGGAGTACAACTCTGGAGATGTGGAAGCCCACTGGGTGCCCTTGGGCAAGTCATACTGTCTCAGCCTCAGAGGAAGGCAGAGGCAAAACCCCCTCTGAACAAATCTTGTCAATAAAACCCCGTGATAGGGTGTCACCCTATTGTAAGTTGGAAACAACCTGAAGGCATGCAACAACCACCACTGCTCCAGGCAACCTCCAAAAATCGCTCTCTCTTGACACACCACTGAACATCAGCACCATCTTCCCACCCCCACTTCTAATCTTTAACCGAGAAAGAATCTGGGCCATCCAGTCCACCCCTCTCAATCTGTTTACACTTTTCAAAAGGGCGGGGGGGGGGGAGAGACAATCAGGACTAACCAGCCCTCATATTCTCCTTTCGCTTCTGTGTGGTTTTGCAGGTCAGCTGGGATTGCCAAAGGTATGTATGCAATGTTTTGACCCCAGACAGACTGCTTGCAAAAGCCTATTCTGTTTTTGGACTACATTTCCCAGAATGCCCAACCATGCTGGCAGGTGCATTCTGGGTGGTGCAGTTAAAACCAGGGATGCTGGGATAGAGCATATAGAGTGTATGTGTATGTGCCTTCAAGTTGACTTATAGAGACCTCACAAATCTCAGTGGGTTTTCTTAGGCAAGGAATACTCACAGGTGGTTTCACCAGTTCCTTCCTCTAAAATATAGCCTACAGCTTCCAAGATCAGATGGGATCTGCTGCCTTTAAGCAGGGCCATACATAAAGAAGACTTTACAAAAGTGTCTGGAGTAATAAATACCTGAGGCGAAGCACCAAAATCAGTGTGTATAGAGCCATTGTACTGTCTGTTCTCCTTTATGGGCCTGAAACTTGGGTCACCGATTGCCACCACTTACGACTCCTCGAACGCTTTCATCAGCGCTGTTTACGCACAATCCTAAATATACACTGGACTGACTATGTGACGAATGTTGCTGTCCTTGAGCAAGCAGGGATCACCAGCATTGAGGCCATGATATTGAGAACGCAGCTGCGCTGGGCAGGGCACGTTTCTAGGATGGAGGACCATCGCCTCCCAAAAATAGTACTCTACGGTGAACTCGCCACGGGTCAGCATAAGAGGGGCGCTCCAAAAAAGCGATACAAAGACTCCCTGAAACAACATCTCAGGCTCGGCCAAATTGATCACCAACAATGGTCCGCCCTGGCCTCACTTCGGGAGGCATGGAGGCGCACTATCCACAATGCTGCAGCCTTATTTGAGAACTCACGCCAAACAAGTCTTGAAGAGAAACGACAATGCAGAAAGAATCACAACCCGGAAATATCACCCAAGGAGACCTTCTGCTGTGTTTTCTGTAACCGGACTTGTTTATCTCGGATTGGCCTTTTCAGTCATCAGCACGCTTGCAGAAAATGCGGGATGAGTCCTTCCTGAATCTTCATTTGTGAAGAAAAGCCAGAGAGACATACAGACTCACACCGCTGGCCAATGCAGAGACACATTCTGACTGCTCAAGGGGTGGGAATTGTGAGACCCACAGACTGCATGAGTTCACATGGACCCACAGTCCACAACATTTCCCTATTTGGGAGCTGGAAAAAACACAAATATATGACTTAACAACTGGATTTTAGCTAAACAGTGCTATTTCAAAGTGCCAAACCCTCCCCCACAAGATCAAAAAATGACTGGGAAATGTCCCCCAAAGCAACCAGGAGTGATGTGGTGTCACAGGCACCCCAAATGGCAGCCATAGGGGCATCCTGTCTAGGCATCTTCTAGGTCCTCCAACACAACTCTATGGTATGTTCATACCATAAGTCCTTTATTTTAACAGGGTGCACTGTTACCTGTGGTTTCCGGTATCTGCGATAAGCTGGGAACTGAACACCCGTGGATACTGTACTATAAACCATTTAACTGCATTCTGTTTCAATTTAAGCTTTAAGCTGTCTGGGGTCCCGTATTGGGAAGAAGTTGGGATATCAATGAAATTAAATAAAATACCTGCCACTGGGCCAAACACTGGAGGGAGGGGAGCATCATTGTGTTCATGTTTTTCTTGTGGGCTTCCTGGCCACTGAAGTCAATGGGCTCAGAGCATGGAAAACTTCCTCCCTTTTTTGGATTACAAGTCCCAGAATCCTCCAGTGTAAACATGGCCAGTGGGGAAACAGAGGAGGTTGATAATGACAATTATACAAGAAAAGCCTTGTTTAGAACAGAGGTGGGCAAAGTGGAGCCTGTGGCCCACATGAGGCCCTTGGGCCCCTGATGTGTGGCCCGTTAATTCCCCCGAATCCCTCCCCAAAGCTCCCATACCCCCAGAAATGTTTGGTTTTTTTCTTAGGTGATTTCCCATACCTCCCTGGCCCAAAAGGTTGTAAAATGCAGTAGTTCTCCCCATTGTCCAAAGACCTCCCAGATACCCACCACACACACACAGGCTGACAATGAGCCAAAATCAAAAACAGAAGTGATGGGACAAAACTTCTCATTGTATTGGGCACAGCAGTGCCACCTGCCAAGGAATGCAGCCCCCCATCTGGAAACACTCTATAGAGATAGACCCCCATATCTGCAGGGGATACGTTCCCAGACTTACTATGTATACCAGAAACTATGGATAATAGTGAACCCTATTCAGTCCAGTGTATATTTAGGATTGTACGTAGACAGCGCTGATGAAAAAGTTCCTTGAGCAAGCAGGGATCACCAGCATTGAGGCCATGATATTGAGAACACAGCTGCGCTGGGCAGGGCACATTTCTAGGATGGAGGACCATCGCCTCCCAAAAATAGTACTCTATGGTGAACTCGCCACGGGTCAGCGTAAGAGGGGCGCTCCAAAAAAAGATACAAGGACTCCCTGAAACAACATCTCAGGCTCAGCCAAATTGATCACCAACAATGGTCCGCCCTCGCCTCACATTGGGAGGCATGGAGACGCACTATCCACAATGCTACAGCCTTATTTGAGAACTCAAGACGAACAAGTCTTGAAGAGAAACGACAACGCAGAAAGAATCGCAACCCAAAAACATCACCCAAGGAGACCTTCTGTTGTGCTTTTTGCAACCGGACTTGTTTATCTCGGATTGGCCTTTTTAGTCATCAGTGCGCTTGCAGAAAATGCGGGATGAGTCCTTCCTGAATCTTCATTTGCGAAGAAAAGCCAGAGAGAGAGAGAGAACCCTATTAAAATGAATGATTTCCGGCCCAAGCATACCATAGAGTCATGCTGAAGGATCTAGAAGATGCCTAGAGAGAATGCTTCTCTAGGCATCTTCTAGGTCCTCCAGCGCAGCTCTATGGTCAGTTTCTGGCAGAAGCATACCATACAGTTGCACTCGAGGACCTAATCCTAGAAGATGCCTAGAGAGACCATATTTTTTCAGACACAGATAAGTGAATCCATGGATATGGGTTCCGCAGATATGGGGCTCTATCTGTATATAATAGTCTGCGTGTGTGTGTGTGAGAGAGAGAGAGGCGCATGTTCAGTTACGCTTGGATTCAGACCACCCTGGGAGAGCATACGCTCTGCAACGCACAGGTCAATATCAAATACAGAATTTGTACAGCATAACATTACACCAATGTTGGTATATCATGGATGCATAATTCTGGTCATATACAGGATCGCACCACTGTGGGCAACCGATTGTTGTACAAGAGGCAATAGGGACTCCCTCTCAATCAAAGGTCAGAATCCTATTGGACTCTTACCCAGGCATAAGTTTCCCTTTGGAAGCAGCTGGACAATTTTGTCCAAAGTAGAACGTCCACATTCAGTTGAAAGTCTCAAAACTGAGGCTGTGCGTGCGGGTGAACAGTTATTTGTGCATTTGATTGCGCAAAAACACAAGGGTCACATACCACAATCAATGACTAACTTTGCATGCAGAGATTTACACTAAATGCAACTCCACTACTGGATCTTGGCCAAAGTGCACTACGGCACACGCTCAGACAACACCTTGAAATGCAGAACCACTTAATGCAACTGTTAACGCCTGAAAGACTCTGCTTGCAACAATAATCAGGACACAACCTTTGTGCAACATCATCTTAAAAGCAATAGCTGGCATAAGGATACTTACACTGGCGTGTATCATCAAGAGCATTCTAGTCTAAAATTCCCAGTTTCAGGCCGCCATCCTGTTAGTGACACATGCAGGTGTTAAGTCCAAGGTATGCCTGCGTATGTCTTCCTTGGGTCATTGCAGAGGTTGGTATTCTTTTCTCCCCTCTGCAACAACCAAAGCCTCTTCTGACAAACTGGAACATGTCCAGAGAAGGGCGACCAAAATGGGGGGAGGTCTGGAAGCCATGAGAAGCAGCTTAGGGAGCTGGGTATGTTTAGTCTGGAGAAGAGAAGGTTGTCATGACAGCCGTGTTTAAATATTTGAATGGATGCCATACTGAGGATGGAGCAAGCTTGTTTTCTGCTGCTCCAGAGACTAGGACACAGAGCAATGGACTCAAAATACAGGAAAAGAGATTACACCTAAACATTAGGAAGAATTTCCTGACTGTAAGAACTGTTCAGAAATGGAATCCGCTGCTGCCTGGGAGTGTGGTGGAGTCTCCTTCTTTGGAGGTTTTTAAACAGAGGCTGGATGGCTATCTGTCGGGAATGATTTGACTGTGTATTCCTGTAGGGCAGGGGGTTGGACTAGATGGCCCTTGTGGTCTCTTCCAACTCTATGATTCTACTATTCTATGCTCATCATTTAGCCGCCAAAGCCCTCCCCTAGCCATTCCATGGCATATGGAGAGGTGGGGGAGGGATAGTTGAAGTGTCTGGCTATGTTCCTGTAGCCGAATGTAGAATGTGGGCATCATCCACTGAGACCTCCGTAGGATGCTGGCAGGTCTCAGCAGACAATGTCATCATCTGTTTCTGGCTATAGCAACATAGCCAGATAGTTCTCTGATACCCCGCACCTTCTGTTCTTCACCAGCCATTGAATAGCTGTGGGGATGCTATAGTGGCTGAACAATGTGTCCAAGAGCAAAGGAGAGAAGGGCCATAGCGTAGTTCTGCCTGCACAACTTTTACGCTACGCTTTGCCATATAGGATAACAACCTCAGTTTCCAGCTTATGTATAAAGGCTGAGACAGCACAGCTGTCTGTTAGGACAAACAATAATAGGCTGGATAGATAAAGAGACCGATTCAAAGCAAGGCAGCTTCCCAGTCAACTCTCTTAACAAAGGGCTTTCCCTCCGTAGACTGGCCTTCTGCCTATTTGCATCACTCCACCTCACCTACCAGTCCTTTTGCAAAAGAGCAGAAATCTCACATGCCAGTCCCAGATGGGTGGGTGGGGCAAACTGGCACCACTGGGCCTTCAAATGATTATATCCGTTTCTATCTTCACTTCATTCTAGGCATCTTGCCAACAACTAGAGACCAGAACAATCCATTTATAAATGAAACTGGAAGGAACATTACTCAGCAAGCTATTAGCAGCTGGCACAGAAAAGTGGCACAGGTACAGGACCAGTCAGGATGTCCCAGGTTCAAATCTAGCTTCCGTCAGGAGACTTTGGGCAAACCTCAATCTCCACCTCCCCTGATTAATAAGGGAAAAATAATCTGACCATCTTAAGGGGTGGGCAAAAAGCAGCCCTTGAAGGCCCCAGATCTGTTATCTTTTATTTTACTGATTGATTTATTTTTTTCTTGAATTTATCTCCGCCTTTCTTCCAAACTGAGATTCAAAGTGGCTTAAAAGAAAATGGGGAAATTTCAGTCCTACTTCAAAGTGCAAACCACATCATGTTAATGCAGGTGAAGTGCTCAGAACACTCTAAAAGTGCCGTATCAATGCTGAATTTTACTCCAAGGGTGAGGAAAGTATGGCCCTGAGACTGCATGTTACCCCCACAACATTTTTGGGGTCCTTGGTCCCTCCAGTTTCCCCATACTATCCTTTCTGGACAAAACAGAGAGAGGATAAATGGCCTGTCTTGGAAGCTTTCAGGAGCAGCAATCCAACTTTTAATGGGACCCCTTGCACTATATCGCATAAGAATACCTTTTTCTCAAAACCGGAAATGGACTTCCACTACCACCCTCCAAATTATGGCAGTCCGTCTGGCGCCTGGAGGGTCTCCAGGGCAGAAAACTGGCCCATCCTAGTTTCCCCGCCCCTCTTTTAGTCCTAGAATTGAACTTCCCTACCACCATAGTGTATGCAATACTTCGTGCCAGCCAGGGAATTCTTTCTCAAGGGCACGAGCTCCCTCTGCATATAAGCTTAATGGATCAGACTGACATTTAGAGGTCTTTAAACAGAGGTTGGATGCCCATCGCTCAGTGTTACTTTAGCAGTGGATTCCTGCATGGCATGACTAGATGGCCTTTGGTATCCCCTCCAACTATATGAGCTTATGACTCTCCCTGTGATCCTCAGATCAGCAGGATCTCCCCAAGGTTGGAAGGAGAGTGAATGCTTGGCTCTGGAATTGGACTTGATGCCTGCTAAAAGAGACAGTTGTCACAAAGTGCTGGGTATTCCCCTGAAAGTGCCTTGGTGCCTGTTGGCATGTGATTACCACCCAGCACCATTCCTTTCCCTCCTGACCAAACAGGGCAGGCCACCCTTCTCTCGCTCCACCACCACCACTGAGTCCCATCATCCCCTTTGCTGTATAGCCATACTGACCCTCTGGCTTGGCACAGCCAGTATGTCTGGCCTGGGAACCTGAGTCATGGAGCCCCCGAGCCCATCTGCCATCACGTTCTCTTCTTCCTCCTCCTCTCCGCTGGCCAACCGTTGATAATCCGACTTCTCCCCCATGGCGCTTGGCTGAGAGCAAAGGGATGGAAAATCCAGTAGGGCGAAGGACCCTGATTCGCAGAGAGGAAAGCTGCCGCAGTATCACAGCAGGCCAAATGCGCTCCAGACCAGTGAGATCTCACCTGGGAGTGGTGTAAGGGAGGGCCATCTTTGCCCCAGCAGTAAGTGAGTCAGCCATTCCCCTTTGGAGCTCCCCACAAGCTCTTTCTCTCCCCTCACTCTGTTTTCTGGGAGCCCTAGAGGCAATCAGAGATGAGTGACAATCAATCCTCCTCAGACTTTTCCAGGCATCCTTTGGGTCATCACCACCCTCTTCGCCTGCTCCTGCATCCCGTCGCCATGGCGAGGAGGAGGGGGGGGATGCTGCAAAAGATACTCAGCAGTTGGAGAGAGTGCACGTCCGATGTGGCGGCAGGAAAGAAAGAGGAAGGCAGGCAGGCAGGCAGAGGTGAGAAAAATCACAATGCTACCCCCCAGCGGTCCAAAAGGCAGGAGTCAGATGAGGGGAAGGAGAAAGGGGAGGGATGGGAAGAGTGGTAACTTAAGGCAACCGGGAAGAAGGAGGGGAGGGATGGAACCAATCCAAAGCAAGGTATGCTTAAAAAAAAATACCCAGTGCCCAACCGCCCCCCCTCCAGGGAGAGAGGTTGTCCAAAAAGGACAAGGGGGCATAGATGCTCAGCAATGCAGCTGGAGCAGAAAGAAAGAGGTAGAGCTCCTTTTAGCCTTTGCCTGCAGCTCTGCTATCCTTTCCATCCTTGCCTTCTGGGCAGCCATACCCAGCCACTCCCCTCCACCTGATGTGCATATGGAAGGAAGGGGCGGGGAAACAGCATTTGGCAGACCTACACACACACACCTGCACACACACACACACCTGCACACACACACAGGGACTGGGGGAAGGGAGATGTGAAGGGATGTGTGTTGTGAGAAAAAGGGGGGCTCACCTCCTGCATAATCTGTGGCTAATTGACTCTACAACCCCCCACCAAGACCATCAACTACTTAGAGGAGGGAGGAACCGTAGCAGGGCTGGGGGCCAATTTCCCATCTCCAGGACCCTCTAGGGTTCACGTGGGCTGCCAAAAATGATCCCCAAATGGAAGTATGCCACCTCTCCCTCCACTCTTTTACTTTTTTTTTTTTTTTAGCCAGAGAAAGAATAGTTTGGAGATTGAGGACCACAACAGCAGCCTTGGGGCCACACTTTGGCCACCCCCAAATAGTAGAATAGAATCATGAGCTGGAAGGGACCCTCAAGGGTCATCTAGTCTACCCCCTGCCATGCAGGGAATACACAACTAACAAACTCCTGAAAGATGCCCATCCAGCCTCTGTCGAAAAGCCTCCAAAGATGGAGTCTTCCACCATCCAAAGCAATCCATTAACAGCTCTTACAGTCGAGAGGTTCTTCCTAATGTTTAAGTGAAATCTCTTTTCTTGTTATTAGAATCCAATAGTTCATGTCCCAGGGTGCTTTCACACTACACAGTTATAGCACTATGACTCCACTTTAACCACCATGGCTTCATCCTATGGAATCCTCGGGTTTGCAGTTTGTTGAGGCATTACAGCTCTCTGATGGTTGTTGCTGTATGCCTTCAAGTCATTTCTGACTACACGAAGGCAACCCTATCATGGGGTTTTCTTGGCAGAATTTGTTTAGAGGGGGTTTGCTCTCACCTTCCTCTGAGGCTGAGACAGTGTGAACTGCCCAAGGTTACACAGTAAGTTTTCTGATAGAGAATTCTAAATACCCTCCCCTAAACTGTAAATCCCAAGATTCTATAGGATGGAACCATGGCAATTAAAGTGGAACCATAATGCTATAATGGTTTAGTGTGAAAGGGCCCCTAGTCTCTGGAGCGGCAGAAAACAAGCTTGCTCCATCTTCTACATGATATCCCTTTGGATAGTTAAAGATGGCCATCATATTATCTTTCCATCTTCTCTTCTCCAAACTGAACAGCTCCCTACACTGTTTCTCATAGGACTTGGTCTCCTTGGTAGAGAAGCTGAGCAGAAACAACCAAAGATTAATAGGAAAGGAGGGGAGACAGCAGGAAATGCTCACTGTGTAATAGAACAAGCTTCATTCAATAAGGAGGGGGACTCCACACACCTATGTGCTCATCCTTCCATAGAAGCTTAGCTCTGGATAGATAAAATTAGCCTTAAGTTATGAAGCATGCAAATCACTTATCACTAAAATGAACGCAGAGGGAGAGGCAGAGCGGCATGGCACAGGAGGGGAAATCTATTTAGGTTAATGAAGACTTGGGAGGCAGTCTCCCAGGGTTGGTTAATGCCCACTGGGGCTGGTAGGGCAGAGGGTGGGATCACTGGGGGGGGGTGCTGGAGGGGGAAGAACCAAGAGGTCACAAAAGTTGGAGTCAAACTAAGGACTTTATCAGACTAACCTCCATAAACGTTCTTTAGCCAGCATATTTTGTGGCGTTTTTATGCTGGCAAAAGAACCCTTCCTATCAGACCTACCTTGACCAGCATTAAAAAGGCAGCCCTAGCATAAACGGAGCACGAACGGAGCTCCGTTTACTTCTGGGTTTGAGATCTCGGTGATTTTCGCAAGAATTCGTGAGTGTGGTAAATTTAAAAAAATAAAGAAAAATACAGACACAAAATGTACACACAAGCGCAGACACACACTTTAAACCTAAAACGTGAACCAAGGAGGTTCATAAAAAGAGCAACCCCTACCTGGTTTTTGCGATCTCACCCGGAAGTGTTCTGCCCATTGACACTTATAAGCACAATAGTGTGAGGTTTCAAACGCGTTGATACCGGCAAAAAAGCACCACAGGAGATCTATTGACTTTTTAAAAATTTATTTATACCCTGCTCTTCAGCCACAAGGCTATCAGAGCGGCTTACAAATTGTTTTAAGCAATAGCTATTTACACACCTACACTGCATTAAACAGTTTCCAATGTGTGAATGGCTTTTGGACAATACAAAATTGCAAAAGGACAACATCATATGATATGTGTGCCCTTTCATGTTAATTAGGCGTCGTTATGACGCCATATTTGCCACATCAGATAAAGTCCTAAATCTTGTTTTTTACCCAACGGTACCTCCCTGACATGGTTTAAGTACACATCGTACCTTCTTGCTGACTGGCAGAGGCGTTGAGGGTTGGGTAGGCAGTACCCCACCTACCCAAACAGTGGGACCACCTACATAAATAAATAAATGATAACTCTGGGGAAAGCGAAAGGCAGTGTGAAAAAAGGAAGACCTCAGTCCAAGAGGATGGACTTAATCGTGGAAGCCACAGCCACCCTGAGTGTCCAAGACCTGAGAACAGGGTCTTGGGGAAGTCTCTCATTGACAGGGTCGTTGTGGCAACACACAAAAACCACCATATTTTCATTGGACTGCAACTTGCATCAGCCCTAACCAACATTACTGATGGCAAGGGGTTCTGGGAATTGTAGTGCAAAAAAAAATCTGTAGAACCACGTATCTCTCATCCATACTGTGGCCATTTGTTGTTATTGTTGTGTGCCTTCAAGTCATTTCTGACTTACAGCAACCCTAAGATGAACCTATCACAAGGTTTTCTCGTCAGGATTTATTGAGGAGGTATGTCATCACTGCCATCCTCTGAGGCTGAGAGAGTGAGCTCCCTTTCTCTCCCCAACAGATTAACTAAGGGATTTGCCCTTCCTGGGTGATTCTGGTGTTACCAGATCACACCAGTGAAACAGGGCCCTCCAGATGCGGTTAGACTGCTACTCCCAACATCCTTGGACAGGATAGGAAATGATGAGGAATGCTGTGACAACAGCTGGAAGGCTTCAAAGTTCACCCCTCTTGCAGTAACAACATCTTCCTAATATACATTGAGTTTCTCTTATCCAGAATTCCAATATCCAAAATATTCCTAAATCCAAAATCCTCCACATGGATGGCTGAGAAAGTGACATCTTTGCTTTCTGATGTTTCAATGTACGCAAACTTTGTTTCATGCACAAAATTATTATAATTATTGTGTATAAAATTACCTTTAATGTATAAGGTATACATTAAACGTAAATGAATTTTGTGTTTAGACTTGGGTCCCACTTCCAAGATATCTGATTATGTATATACAAGTATTCCAAAATCTGAAATACAGTTGGACCCCCATATCTGCAGGGGTTTAGTTCCTGGACTTACTGTGGATACCCAAAACCACAGATAACAGCGAACCCTATTAAAATAATGAACTTCCAATCAAAACATACCATAGAGTTGCCTTGGAGGACCTAGAGGATGTTTAGAGAGGATGCCTCTGTAGGCATTTTCTAGGATAACTCTATGATATGTGCCCCTGTTTTGTGTCCCACAGATAATTGAAACTGCAGATATTGGTTCTGTGGATACAGGGGTCCGACTGTATTCCAAAATCCAAAATACCTCTGATCCCAAGCATTTCAGATAAGGAAGGGCTTGTCTAGATGAGAACATATAATGTGGATTACTGCATATTAATGCAAATTCGCAGCAGCACTCATTTGTCTGTATATTTTTTTGGCAAAATTGCTGGTATGCGAAGTTATCCATGTTTGAAGTTCACACGGACCCATGCCTGCGAATCAAGATGGTAGATGGGAGTGGATTACTTATGTTGTCATTCTCCACAAGTTGCCACTGGGACACAGTATTTTTCCCCCTATAAATCCAAGGTGCACAAGTGTGACCTTCAGTTAAATAAGCTGTTTGGTAGCCTCAGCGCAGTGAAAAAGTGCATGATCGATACCACGAAACTCCAAAATGGTGCTTCCAGCTACTTCGTAGCTGGCAAACCTGTCCCCGCACACCTCCAACCAAGCAGGTTTCCACCCCCTGCGTTTAAAAACCAACAGGAGACACCCTGAGGACTCAACCTGTAATGACAATTAAAGCCCCAAATGGCTTGGGACCTCGATACTTGAAAGCGTGCAGTGTGTGTGTGTGTGTGTGTGTGTACCTGGCCAAGCACTGGCAGCTGCCAGAGGGACACTTTGCCCCAAAAGTGTTTTGGCTTATTTTGTTTTGTATACCACAAATCCCCCTCTGTGTCCCATCAGTCAGGGCAATATACTGTGAGGACACAGGAGAGGGCCTTCTCTGCTGTGGCACCCCAGTTATGGAACACTCTCCCCTTGGAGGCCCGATTGGCACCAACATTGCCATCGTTCCAGCACCAAGCGAAAATGTGGCTGTTCACTGAGGCCTGTGGTTCCTAACTGGCTTTACACAAACCCACACATGTATATAGTTTTAAATTGCTTTAAACTATCATAAGCAGCTCAGATCTTGTCTTTTTAACTTGTTAACTGTTTAAGATTATTTTGGCCTTTCAAAATCATTCCAACCCCCCACCACTGTTTTAAATAAGTCAGGTTGGTTTTATTCTGTGTCGCCCCAAAGAGAGAGAGACAGAAATACTGAAATACATACATACATACATCTTCATCTTTTTGAAGGAGGACACAATTACAGTAGTATGAGAGTACTTTAACAGCCATGGTCCATACTCTGAAATTCTGGAATCTGTAGTTCCGTGAGGGGCTTAGAATCCCCTACCAGAGAGCTCTACTGCCTCACTGAACTACAGATCCCAGGATCTGCAGGATGAAACCGTGGCCGATAAAGTGGGACCGAAGGGCTATAATTGTAGAGTGCGAAAGAGACCTCAGAGCATGTGTAGAAAGGTGCCAGACCATAGGAAACCTATTCCCCATCATACCAGAGGCCTTGGTTCATTGAGACTGAGCAAGGCGGGAGAAGCCCTGCAGCACTAAACACGTGAAGGCGAGCCCTGCCTACGCACGCCTGTCACCGCACCAGTACAACAGGAATCCGGGACGCACGCCAGGGCCGTGGTGTGCGGAAGTGACGGAGGGGTGGGTGGGTGGGTGGCTAGGCGAGCTGCCAGCTTCACTCTCCCAAGCCCTGGAGGGACACAGCTCAGAGGAGTGTGTGAATAAATTGAGAAGGAAAACCCACTCTGGGGTGGGCTGGGGTAGGGCAGGAGATCTGGGGAGGCAGGTTGGGAAATTCTGCTGCGTATTTCTGGGAAGGAGATCCATTAGATTGCTCAGATTTGGCATCTCTGAATGTGGAATAAATATAGACCTGTGGGGGGGGTCTTTTTTGTTCTAAAAGCCCCAGGATGCTGGGATTTGTAGTCCAAAAAGGGAACCTTTTTAAGCTCTGAATAAATTGTCCTATACCTTGTACATAATGGGAAAGAATTGTGGAAAGAACCAAAATTTAGATTCATTTAGTAAGGGTTAGTGACTGTAGGGTATCACAATCACTACCCTCTCTCCTTTTTTTAGGGTTCAGTCAGGAGTGGGGAAGGTGCAGCCCAAAGGGTACATGCAGTCTCTGGACCCCACTTGTATAGCCTAAAGCCCCCATTGGTCCTGAGAACCCCCCCGCTCAATGGTGCCATTAAAAAAACAGACATGGTTTTTGAGCAATTTTCACCAGAAAACTATGCAGAAAGAGCCTCAAGTGTGTGAAAATGCATGAAAATACCCCCAACTACTGCCCAGAATGCTCCACCATGCCCAAACACATATCTTTTCATCAGAGTCCTTCTCAAAATGGCAACAGAAAGTGCTGTGGTGGCCATTTTGCCATGGTGGCCATTTTCTGGTAGCCATTTTGAGAAGGGCTCAGAGTAAATTCAGAGGTATTTTGGGGTGCTGGGTGTGTGTGTCCAGCCTGCAAGCAGGAGGTGAGGAACTGATTTTTTTAAAAGTTCTGTAAGTGCAAAATTTTAAATGCAGGAAGGCAAGGGGAACATGCAATGGTTCTCAATCTTTGACTCTCCATGGGCTTGTCTGTATGGCAAAAATACTCCTCATAGAACTCAAGGAGAATATGTTTTGTCTTCATGAGATCCCACATCAATCTGCCATATTCGGAAGGAAGAGGGACAAAACCACAAAAAATACTCAGGAAAAGCCTTCACGGCTTTCCCCAAAGTTTTATAAAAGCTCCACGGGGGATGCACATTTTGGCTTGTTGGGACAACAGATTCGCATTCATTCGCATTCCCCATAAGAGCAGAAGAAGAAAGCTGATTGGTCGGATGGGCGCAGATCTTGCTAACAAGGCAAGCACCCAAAACCGCCCTGTTGGATTTTCACTGTAGTGATCGTGCACTGAGGCAATGAAACATCCTTTTTTTTTTCTTTACTTTTTTTTCTATTTATTTAAGTAGAATATCACACTTCCACACCTTGGATATGCTTTAAAAAAAAAATACTGTTCAGCAGTGGCAACTGGTGACAATAAAAACGCGAGTAATTCATTTTCACCCACTGTCTTGATTCACAGGTATGCCCATTTGAACAACGGACACGGATAGCTTCGCATGGCTGTGATTTTGCCAAAAAATCACTGAGACAAATGAAAGCTGCTGCGAATTGGCATTACTGTGCACCAATCCACATTTTATAGCCTCATATAGACAAGCCCCAGATATTTTGGACTTCATCTCCCAGAACACCTGACCACTGGCCCAGCTGGCTGAGGCTTCTGGGAGATGAAGTGCAAAACACCCAGAGGGCCAAAATATGAGAACCACTTCTTTTAAGGAATACAGAGATTAATTATCCACTGATTCAATTAGCCATGGGACACAAAACAGCACACCTACCATAGCCTTCCTAGAAAATGTGTCCTCTCTAGCCATTTTCTAGATCCTCCAAGGCAACTCTATGGTATTTTAAACTGAAAGTCCCATTATTTTCAATGGAGTTCACTATTATCCATGGTTTTCGGTATCCACAGGACCCCCCCAGATCCAATCCCCAGCGGATGCGGGGGGCCTACTGTAATGAAATAGGAGCTAGATGCTCTCCCAACCTGACATTCTTAATGAACTCCGTAAATGTTTTAGCATGTGATTCTAAGCAAACCTGCTTGCTCAAGGACAGCAACATTTTTCACATAGTCACTCCAGTGTATATTTAGGATTGTGCATAGACAGCGCTGATGGAAGCGTTCGAGGAGTCGTAAGCGGTGACGATAGGTGACCCATGTTTCAGACCCATAAAGGAGAATAGACAGTACAATGGTTCTATAGACACTGATTTTTGTGCTTCGCTTCAGGTGTTTATTACTCCAGACTCTTTTGTAAAGTCTTCCAAATGCGCTATGTGCCTTTGCTAATCTGTGATCGATCCCTTTGTCAATCTTGGCATCTGAGGAGATGATGCTTCCCAGGTAGGTGAACTGCTGAATGGACTTAAGCACAGATTTGCCAACGGCAATGTGGGGATGATGGTGTTTGTCCTGTGGTGCAGGCTGGTAAAGAACTTCCGTTTTCTTCAGGTTGACTTTCAGAATCCACAATGCTGTAGCCTTATTTGAGAACCCACGCCGAACAAGTCTTGAAGAGAAACGACAACACAGAAAGAATCACAACCCAGAAACATCACCCAAGGAGACCTTCTGCTGCGTTTTCTGCAACCGGACTTGTTTATCTCAGATTGGCATTTTTAGTCATCAGCGCACTTGCAGAAAGCACGGGATAAGTCCTTCCTGAATCATTGTTTGTGAAGAAAAGCCAGAGAGTACTAAGCAAACCTATAGAATTAGGAATCTAAAAACTGGATCTATCCCACTAAACTCTTGTGCGCCCATAAGCTGAGCCCTTTGCAAACACCTCTGATGGTTTATGAGTTGCCAGGAAGGAAATCCATTGTCATTTGAGTGCAGCAAATGAGCAGCTGTTGTGTGGGAAGCAGAAGTTTCATTTGATCAAGTTGGGCGGCCAAGGGTTGTTTTTTTTTTGTATTATGCTTACATGTCGGGGTGGCTAGTGCTTTCCATGTCATTTGGGCTGTGAGTTTGCTTTGGGTTTTATTCCAGACTTTAAAGGAGCTAACCAAGGTGCTGAACCATGGTCTCAAAAGAGGTTCCACTCCTTGGACATGCCTGTAAATAAAAACCACAGCAGATTCTATCTATTTATTGAAATGTGGCACTGGAGAAGATCTCTATAGATACCGTGGACTGCCAGAAAGACAAAGGGCTTGTCTATACGAAGCTATAAAACGTAGATTGATGTGCACTAGTGCGATTTTGTAGCAGCTTTCATTTGTCTCCACGATTTTTTGGGCAAGAGTGCAGGCATGCAAAGCTATCCGTGTTTGTTGTTCAAATGGGCATGCCTGCAAATCAAGATGGCAGGCATGAGTGAATTACAGTACTCGCATTTTTATTCACACCAGTTGCCACCGCAGAACAACATTTTTTTTTAAAAAAGCAAATCCAAGGTGCAGAGTGTGATCTTTTGCTTAAATAAACAGAAAAAAAAAAGAGGGGGAAAGGCTGTTTCATCACCTCTGCACATGATCGCTACAGTGAAAATCCAACATGGTAGTTCAGGGCACTTGCCTTGCCATCAAGCTCCACTCCTTGTGCACGTCCGACCAGTCAGCTTTCCACTTCTGCTCTTATGAGGAATGCACAGCAAAGCGAATCGGTTGTCCCAACGAACAGGAATGCACATTTCCTTCGAAGTTTTTTTTTTTTTTTAAATACTGGAAAAGTTGTGAAGGCTTTTCCTGTGGAGTGTTTGGCATTTTTGGCCTCCCTCCTTCCGAATACGGTGAATTGATGCAGGATCTCATGTAGACAAATTGTATTCTCCTTGAATTCTATGAAGAGTATTTTCGCTGTATAGACAACCCCAAATAAAGGGGTTCTAGAGCAAATCAAGTCTGTACTCTTCATTCAGGCAAGGTGTTAGCTATGGTGCTTCTGCTCATTCATTCGCAAGGGAGAAGCGGGCGACTGACGGGCTCCCCGGAGGTGGGGGAACCCAAATTATGTGCACCTGGTAGGCAGGGCTTGCTGCCACCTCTGCCGCTGTCCTACACCATTTTACAATTAAGGGACTTATACATACTGTAAGGGCCTGGAGAGAGATGTGACAGATGTAAGGCTGCAGAGAGACACGAGGATCTGTGAAATGGTGGCGGCGTGGATTTGCGCCAAGCACTCCGTTGGATTCCTGCCATTTCACAGATCCTTGCCTCTCTCTGCAGCCTCACAAATACAGAATTGTACATACTATGCTACTTGTGTTGTGCAAAGTATTGTGTGTTGTGTACAGAACTGTAGTTTGAATCTGTGGATCTGAGCCCACAGTTACAGCAGGCCCACTGTATCTATCAATCACTTGATTTACATCCCACCTTCTTCTTAAAGATGGAGCACAAAATGTCTTACAAGATAAAGAGAAATGCAAGTCAAAAAAGCACGTGTAGCTAAAAATATACAAAAAGTTAGGATTAAATAGTATTAAACTGTCTACTTCACTAGAAGCCAAGATGACTAAATTGAGGTTATAGTACTTTGGGCCTATCATGAGATGACATGACTCACTGAAAAAGATGCCAATGCTCTGTAAAGTGGGAGGCAACAGGGAAAGAGAAGGACATGTTGCAGGTGGATGGAAGCAATCAAGGAAGCCACCAAGGATGCCCTGACTTTGCAAGCAAGGTAGCAGACGATAGGAGCACCTGGAGGCCTCTAATTCATAGGGTCATCCTAGGTCAAAGCCAACTTGATGGCGACTAGACCGATACCATGTACAAATTTAAAACCCTGATGTAAAAAGAAACAATAAAAGTCATATAGCACATTAACACAAAAGCCCTTTACTTGTAAAAGGGTCAGTTCCCCAAAGCCTGCCGGAATCAAAAGTTCATCACCTGCCAACAAAATGATAACAAGATGGAAGCCAGTCTAGCTTGCCAAGGAAAGGAGTTCCTAGTCTGGAAGCAGCCATGGAGAAGGTCCTCTCTCTAATCTGCCAAACCAAGGACATGGAAACCACTAGCCACATGTAGACACTGTAGATTAGGCCAGCGGTTCTTAACCTGTGGTCCGCAGACCCCCAGGAGGCCACAACATCCTCACAGGGGGTCTGCGAAGGCTTGAAGGCTGCTCAGCTCACATGACAGGAGGCAAGGCAAAGCTGGCTGGCTTGACCTGTGCATTGCGGTTCAATCCACTCTAGCCACAAATTTGCAGAAAGAAGCAGGAGAGAAGTCTTCCCTCCCCCTCCAGTGCCTCTGAGGGAAGGGTTAATGGATGGTATAATTGTATTATTATTATTATTATTATTATCAGGTACAGTTGTCCCTCCATATCCACAGATTTGGCATCCACAGATTTAAGTATTCACAGCTTGAAAATATTCTTTAAAAAATAATAATCCAAAAAGCAAACCTTGATTTTGCCATCTTATATTAGGGACACCATTTTGCTATGCCATTCCATAATGAGACTTGAGTATTCATGGATTTGGTATCCATGGGGGGGTCCTGGAACCAAACCCCAGCAAATGTGGACAACTGTATTATTACTATTGTTAGGTTTTTAAATCTTGAGTTAAGTCTTGGGGGTCCACAGAAACAAAAGATATTTAAAGGGGTCCCTGGTAAAGAAAAGATGGAGAGCCACTGGCTTGGCCCATCTACACGAGGGGGGGAAATCCCAAATATATTGCCATCTCGCAGCAGCAACAACATGTCCAAATGATTTTTCTGGCCTCGGAAGCCCCCATAAGCCTCGCATTCCTGATGGCGGCTGTGATTTATTTACTCGTGTTAGTTCTTCTCTGCCACCGGGATTTTTTAAAGTCGTCCCAAGGTGTGCTGGTGCGATAGAGCAATTCTCCAAAGCAAAACAGAAAATAATGATCCTTTTTTATCACCTTAGCAAGCTATCGCTAAGGCAAAAATCCAACATGGCGGCAGCAGGCGCTTGCTCTGCTAGTAAGACCCACCCCTGGTCTCGTCCAGCCAATCAGCTTCCCTTTGAGCTTACCATTGTTTCATAGTCCAAATGAGCGAAAATGTGCACCAGCCTTGAAGTTTGTAAAAAATACAGGAAAATCTATGAAGGCTTTTACCCTGTTGTTTTTGCCATTTTGGTCCGTCCTCCTTCTGAATAGTGTGGATTGGTGCTGGATCCTGTTTAGGACTGGTAGGATTCTCAGTGAATTCTATGAGGGGTATTTTAACTGTTCAGACAGGCCCCTAGTGTTGGGCATCCCATTCAACGCTCCTCACACCTTTTCTTATCATGGGATAGCATCCGTTGGATTGGCAGGTTAGACCAGGATGGGAATCATGTGACCTCTAGGTAGAGTTGGACTGCACCTCTCTGCATTCCTCACCATTGGATATGCTGGCTGGGGATGCTGGGACTTGCACTCCAAAAATATCCTGGTTCAGGCCATATAATAGCGGTAGGCGATTGGACTTCTGCGGCCTTTACTGGTTGCATACCTTCATATTTGGCCTTTCGCTCTCTGCAAAGGGGTGACTCACACCCTAACCTGGCTGAAGCCAGTATCTTTTAGAGAGGCAGATTAAGCTGGGACTAGTGTGTTGTTTCTAATTAGCCACGGCACCCTTCCAGACCTGAAATGTTGAGCTTCCACATTTAGCTGCTGCTTAAAAACAGCCCTGCCAAAATCCAAGCCCTAGGAATCATACCTATGTCACCATAAAGCAGCAGAATACACTTTCCTAGCAAAAGCACCTTCCTAACATACAACAGAAAGTGAGCAGAAGTCATTTCCTCTTTTCAAAAACAGGCCCCACCAGGAGGGCCAAAATATGGTGGAAAGCTCCCCCCCATGCCCATAGAGGGCATTTGGGTGCAAACAAGTTTTGATCCCTGGGGGTTTGGGGGACAAGCAAACAGTCCTGAGGTCTGTCGGCTGCATTTTCCCCACCCTGATCTAAAGCAAGGGAAACTGCATTTGGGACATGGGATGATTTCCCCCCAAAGACACTCCCTATGGGCTAGACACCTCTGATGGTACCCAAGCAAACCTCCTCCATCAGCAACATCCTGTCCAAAATGGTCGCAGGAGGTGATATCGTGTCACTTCCAGTTGCCATATTGGCTAGGATATGGACAAAGGAGGTGGCATGAGGACTTTTTTTTGGGGGGGGGGTCATTATTGGTGTGGGTTTTCACACACCTAGCCTAGGCTGGGTGCAGTTTGCAGGTGAAAATTGCATAAAAATCACACTTCCAAAATTAGGAAGGTGGGTTTGGGGGTCTAGCAAGGGCTTCAGGAAGCCCTATCCAGATAATTTTAAACTGAATTTTAAACTGTGTTTTAAAATGTCTTTGTCTTACTTGTTTTTAAATTGATTAAGTTGTAACTGATATACGGTATGTTTTTAACTAATATTATGTTGTGTTGATGTGTTATTCTCTACCTCAATCCACAGAGAGAGGCAGGTAATAAATAAATAAATAAATAAATGTAATAATAATAAGTCAGGGGGTCTAGCAGGAGCCCCAAAAGTGGGGTCTGGGGGTCCACATGCTTTACTGGACCAGCCTAGCCAAACCAGAATTGTTGAGGAAGGGCAGAGCTGTGCTAGGGAGAGAAAGAGCTATGAACTGCCAAACCTTTTCTAAATTAGAAATACTAGGCAATTTGGGGAGGACGGCATATGGGGTGCAATCCCCCCAAGTTCTCATCCCACCACCACCACAGTATCCCATTTCCTTCTGTAGTCCTTATCAAAATGGCAACCAGAAGTGGCATCACATCACTTCCTGACAACATTTTGAGATGGGCTACATAGGAAAACAGAGGTTCTGGGTGGTAGTGAGAGATTCTGTGGAGGTTGTGTGGGTGGCAGTGTTTTTTAGAATCATAGAATTGCAGAGTTGGAAGAGACCACGAGGGCCATCCAGTCCAACCCCATTCTGCCACGCAGGAAATCTTGATCAAAGCATCCCCGACAGATGCCATCCAGCCTCTGTTTAAAGACCTCCAAGGAAGGAGACCCCACCACACTCTGAGGGAGTGTGTTCCACTGCCGAACAGCTCTTACTGTCAAAAAGTTCCTCCTAATGTTGAGGTGGAATCTCTGTTCCTGGAGCTTGCACCCATTGCTCCGTGTTCCAGTCTCTGAAGCAGCAGAAAACAAGCTTGCTCCATCCTCAGCGTGACATCCCTTCAAATACTTAAACAGGGCTATCATATCGCCTCTTAACCGTCTTTTTTAAAAAAAAATTCATATTTTTTCATGTTTTGTGGGGCATTTTTCATGTTGTGTTTAAGGCAAAAATGGCCCAAAATTGTGCTGAGTTTTTTGTTTTGTTTTGTTTTTTAATTGGGGAAAGTTGAGGAAACTCGTAGGGGATTCCAGTGGCCACAAAAGTAGAGTCCAGGGCTTCATAGGCCTGCAAGCCATACCCTAGACTACATCAAGGATGTGAAATTTGTGGTCTTGGAGATATCTGGAAACCCCACTCCAATCTTACAGCAACTTCACACATGACAAAACTCCAAAAACTTCCATGTAGAAAATCTCTTCTATGTAGGAAATCACGTAAAACTTACATACTGGACACCATATCTGACAACTACACATTTATGTACGGTATTTTATAAGAACAACCAGCCACACTGGGCAAATCCACAAGAAAGACACAATGCCACATTCCTTCTCTTTTAAGTTCTCCAACAATTAGTACACTGAGGGGAAGAGCCACTGGGCCTGGAGGTTTACTACACAGTCATTCTGACTGGTAGCCAGCCCATTGGTAGCCTTGTCCGCCATACGTTTGCCTAATCCCTACAGCCACCCATGCTAAGCTAAGATACGTGTGTGTGATGTAACTTCACCTGACAATCTATCGGTGGATGTCACACAATTAACCTTACAGAATATTGCCTGGGAAATTCTTGAAACGCTGAAAACACCCTTTTAAAATCATCACACCTTGAACTTTTAAATCATCACACCTTGAAATCATCACACCTTAAACAAGACAGTGTGTGAGTGTTCAAATTTCACCAACACCATCTTCCTATGGCAGCTGGTGCCACTGGGGTCAGTGGGTTGTGAACCCGCTCCTCGATTTAGTCTGAATTTTTAGAGAGCTAGCCAAGGTGCTTACCCCTAGTACTTTCAGCATCTTGGATAGTTTTTTTTAAAAGCTCAGACTAAATCCCTCTGTGAATTCACGAAGTCAGTGGGAAAGGCTGTGCCCTACAATTAAAGCCTGAATGCCACTGCTGCCACAATGAAACAATCAATATTCTTTAAAGATGCCTCCATCAGTAATCACTTCCTATCTGAACTTACCTGATTTTTTATGGAATCAAAGATGCATGGAATCTCTGTGGTCAAGCCGAGGTAATGACCACACAGAGAGCAGATTTGAGTGCACATCCAAATGGCAGGATACTTCTGCCTAGTGGCACATGAGAGCTCATTTGCCTCGATTGCAAAACCACCATCTACTCAGTTACTACACATGTGACAAATGCACAGGCCATTTCCTGTATGGTAGGACATTCTATATGTGTGACAGAACCTATGAACAATAGGACCATGAATCATGCTTTGTATTTATAGAGTACATTTCGAGCATTTGAAGCACAACATTTGCACACAGCATAACAGTCCTGTAAGGTAGGCCAGTCTCATTACCGTCATATTGCAGCAGGAGCAAGAGAGGGACTCGATGGGTAAGAGCATGGAGGAAGCAACATCTAAAACTGTGGCTTCCTGGATGATGCTTGCAGCTGCTATTTCCAACATACAACTCTCTATACCAAGACATACATGCCCAGCTCCCAGAAGTGTGCGGAACATGTGATTTCCTATGCTGAGAATTAATACCTGTGCCGGAAATTCGTTATACCCATAGCAACCGCAGCCAACAGATTTCTTGTATACAGAAGAAATGAAACCACAACAGATCATACAGCCGCCACACTTCCCTACCAAGAAAGAACAAAAGACACACACTCTCTCTCTGCCACTTGTAAAAAGCTAGCTGGAATGTTCCAGGCAACCCACCCACATACACACCCCTCCTCAAAGGAGACCCTCTTGTTTTGCAGTCCCTGAGCCGCTGGCAGTTGAGTGTCAAACCGGGCTCTCTGCATTTCATCAGTTTCAGTCTCCTAGGAAGTTCTCAAACAGCCCTGGGGGCCCACCACAGAGCTGAGGAACAAAACAGAAGTTTCTTCTTTTGTGCCCAAGCTAGTGAGACGAGTTTGAAATCCTCACCCAAATAACACTAGTTGGACTCTGCGAACATCCCACCAAGGAATGGAAAGAGCAGCTTCTGGATGGACCAGAGTCTGGTTTCCACATCTGTACTCACCTCCTGCATCCCTTCCAGAGGTTTCTCTCCAAGGGCTCAGGTGGCTGTTTGCCCATCACAGTCGGCACACAAACATCTGGCCAGAAGTTGCTCTCTCTCTCTCTCTCTCCCCTCCCCTCTCTCTCTCAGCCAGCCAGCCTCTCTCTCTCTCCCTCCCTCCCTCTGTCTCCCAATTGGCTCCTCGGTCACATGACAATGACTTCACCCATCCTGGCATGCGAGGAGGAAGGTGACCATTCAACTCATTAGCAATGCAGGCAGGCAGGCAGCAGGCCGCCGGGCAGGGAAGCAGGCGGGCCAGGCCAGGCATGTGGGTGGCGTCAGAGTTTCAGCAGCAGGCCACTCCATTCTGCAGGGAGCCCGGCCAGTTTGGTCGGTTTCCCTGGAAAGGCACACACAGGCTCACCTTTGTGCAATTTTTTTTTAAAAATTGCAACACTTTAATGCATGTGAACAAGAATGCACTCTCTCACTTGCTCAGCCTCAGCCTCCCACAAGTTCTGCGGAGTTCTTCCAAATCCTGGAGAGCCTGGCGTGTTGTACCACGAGGAGAATTTGGCATAGCATCTATTAATTAGTGCTGCTCAGCGTCATTACATTAGGAAGAACTTCCTGACAGTCAGAGCTGTTCGGAAGTGGAACACACTGCCTCGTACTGTGGTGGAGTCTCCTTCTTTGGAGGTCTTTAAACAGAGGCTGGATGGCCATCTGTCGGGAATGATTTGAATGTACCTATATTCCTGCACGGCAGAATGTGGTTGGACTGGATGGCCCTCGTGGTCTCTTCCAACTCTATGATTCTATGGCTCTGGAGACCAGGATTCAAATCCCTGTTTGGCCATGAAAACCCCTGTGTAGGTTCACATAGGGAACTGATAGGGAGCATGATAGCTATGTTTAAATATTTGAAGGGATGTCATACTGAGGATGGAGCAAGCTTGTCTTCTGCTGCTCCAGAGACTAGGACACGGAGCAATGGGTTCAAATACAGGAAAAGAGATTCCACCTAAACATTAGGGAAGAACTTCCTGACAGTAAGAGCTGTTTGGCAGTGGAATGCATTGCCTGGGAGTGTGGTGGAATCTCCTTCTTTGGAGGTTTTTAAGCAGAGGCTGAATGGCCATCTGTCGGGAATGCTTTGGTTGTGTATTCCTGCCTAGCAGAATGGGGTTGGACTGGATGACCCCCATGGTCTCTTCCAACTCTATGATTCTATGATCACTTGTTGTCATTATTACGTGCCTTCAAGTCAACTTAACCCTCTCACAGGGTTTTCTTGGCAAGGTTTATTCAGAGGAGGGTTTGCTTGGAATCCTAGTGGAACACTCCAACCACGATGACTTACAGCGACCCCAATCCTGGGGTTTTCTTGGCCACTTTTCTTCACAGGAGGTCTGCCACCATTGCCTTCCTCTGAGACTGACAGAGTGTTACCTGCCCAAGGTCACCCAGTGGGTTTCCATGGCCGAGCAGAGATCGGAGCCCTACTCGCCCAGTGTCCTAGCCCAACACCCAAATTACTACAGCTCTTAAAGAGTTCTTCAGATGAAGTCTGAAATTGCCTTCTCTGAGGGTGAGGGAGGGAGACTTGGCCAAGGTAGTCGCACAGTGGGTTTCTGTGGCTGACTGGGGGCAGAGTTTCAAATGCTGGGGGGGGGGGTGTCTAAACGACAAAAATAATCCTCATAGAATTCGAGGAGAATATGTGTTGTCTTAATTGGATCCCGCATCATTTCACCATTTTCAGAAGGAGGGGTGCCCAAAACCTCCAAAAACTACACAGGAAAAGCCTTTGCAGCTTCCCCTGAAATTTTTAAAAAGCTCCACCAAGAATACGCATTCCGGCTTGTTGGGACAACCAATATCACATTGCTGCGCATTCCTGATAAGAGCAGAAGTAGAAAGCTGATTGGTCGGATGTGCGCAGGGACCGGAGCTTGCTAACAAGGCAAGTGTCTGAAACCACCATGTTGGATTTTCACTGTAGCAATCGTGCATTGAGGTGACAAAACAGCTTTTTTTCTCTCCCCTCCCTGTTTATTTAAGCGGAATATCGCATTTCCACACCTTAGATATGCTTTAAAAAATACTGTTTGATAGCAGCAACTGGTGACAATAAAAATGTGAGTAATCCACTCATGCCCACAATCTTGATTTGCAGCCATGCCCGTTTGAACATCAAACGCATATGGCTTCGCATACCTGCAATCTTGAAAAAAAAATAGAGACAAATAAAAGCTGCTGCAAATTGGTGTTACTGTGCATCAAGCCACATTTTACTACCTCATATAGACAAGGCCATGGTGACGCACTGCAGAAATAATCCAGTTTGATACCTCTTTAACTGCTATGGCTCCATCCTATGGAGTCTTGGTATTTGCAGTTTGTCGTGGCACCAGGGCTCTCGGGCAGAGAAGGCTAAATATCTCACAAAACTACAAATCCCAGAATTCCATAGCATTCAGCCATGGCCGTTAAAGTGGTGTCAAACTGGATTATTTCTGCAGTGTGGCAGCAGCCCCAGACTCCTAATCCAAGACTCTAACCACTATCCACAAAACATCTGTGTAGTAAAAATGAGGCTACTCTAAAACAATCTGGGAAAAGGCATGCTTGTGGGACCTGATCGACCAAAGGAGAGACTTCAATGGGACCTTGGGCTGCAAATAAAATCTCCCTCGAAGGTTTCATTAAAGCCACTGCAGCTTTCCCAAGAGGTCCACACACTTCCTTCCTATCCCCTATTGCCAAAGTTCAATTTATTTTATCTTATCTTATCTTGCCTTTCTCCCAACATGGGGCCCAAGGCACCTGACAACAACTTTTGAAAAAAGACACAACTACCTGGTGGTTTGAAAAAAGTGAAAAACAATTAAATTAGCATTCATGTTAAAGCACCAGTAATTTCAAACAGCATAAGATCACTTAAAAATGATGAAAGTGAAAATTAAAAAATATGTGTGCGTGCACAAACACCTCTCTCTCTCTCTGGCTCTTCTTCGCAAATGAAGATTAAGGAAGGACGCATCCCGTGCTTTCTGCAAGCGCGCTGATGACTGAAAAGGCCAATCCGAGATAAAGAAGTCTGGTTGCAGAAAGCACAGCAGAAGGTCTCCTTAGGTGATGTTTCTGGGTTGTGATTCTTTCTGCTTTGTCAGTTTATTTACACCTTTGGAGGCCGGTGTGTGCCTTTGTTTCTTTGCCTTGGTTTGACCGCATCAGAAGATTCCTGTTGGCTGCGGCTAGCCAACCAGGTAGTTGGGGATGAGCTTTTGTTAGGCCACCTTTTCTAGGCCCCTCTCCATATGGAGCAAGCAGTGCTCTCCTTAAAAAAGGCTGCTTGGTCGTTCAGGATGCTGCCGAACAAGACTGTCATCTCCTGGGTCAGCCTCGAGCGACCAAAGTTCTGAACCGCCTGCATGCAGGGTTGGGTTTGTGGCTTTTAGTGCATCTTTACACCTGCTGTTTCGTCTCTCGCCTATCACTACAGGGCTTTTTCAGAACTGGATTTGTCCTTCGAGCCTGTGCAATGGATTTTTCCGGTGGAGCACAGCGTGCACAAAACTGGCCTCACCCTTTAAACCAAAGGTTTATCTGCTGTGGCTTTGCAAGCATGGACAGTAGCAGCGAGGTCCTGGGGCCGTAGGTTTGATTAGAGTTTCCTTCTCTTAGATGGTTGACCTTACAGGGTTGGATGAGCACCATCTGCCCGGGTTTGGGATTAGAGTTTTCTTCTCCTAGGATGGTTGCCATAAGGCTAGAGAGCCCATCCTGCCCTTTGACGCTCTTTGTCAGACCCTTCGGTTTTTGACCTCTGGCATGGGAGGCCCTACCGGTCCACTGCCAGCATAGCTCAAAACATCATTAGGGTAGGCAAGCCTCTCTCCCACGACAAGGGGAAACCGTTCTGCACAGGCAGTTAATCAGCAAATGCCTATTTAAAACCAAAAGGCCATTATCACTGGCAGGTGGGTTGTTTTTTTTTTTTTTGGTATATTTCATATTCTGCTCTAGCAGGTGCAGAATACAGCATCCTGCCCCCATTTTCAAATATAAAAAAGTCATATTGTTATACATTCTAGTTTGTTGTTGTTGTGTGTTGTATCATTCTCGACTTAGGGCAACCCTAAGGCGAACCTATCACAGGGTTTTCTGAGGCTGAGAGTGTGTGACTTGCCCAAGGTCACCCAGTGGGCCTTCATGGCTGAGCAGGGATTCGAACCCTGACTCCAGAGATGCAGTCCAACACTCAAACCACTAGGCCATGCTCGCTGAGGGCTTGTCTATACAATGAAAAAACTCCTCATGGAATGCAAGGGGAATACCTTTTATCCCAAATCCACAGAAATTTGCTGTATTAGGAAGGAGGGGAGTCCAAAAACTCCATGTACTCCATGATAACAGCTTTCGCTGTTTCTTGCAATGTTTTTTTTTTAAAAAAATACGCAGAAATGCACATTACCACTCGTGTGAACAACCAATTTGAATTGGGGCACATTCCGGAAGTCAAAACGTGATTGGTCGGACATGCGCGGGGGCGGGCTTGTGGGTGACAAAGTGGGTGGAGCCACCATAGTTGATTTTCATGGAAGCAATCATGCATGATTTTTGAGCGGTAAAGCAAATATATATATATATATATATATATATATATTTAAGAAGAAGATCAACCTTACGCATCTTGAATTTAATAAGGGGGAGAGAATGTGCAACAGCGGGAGCTTTTGGAGAATAATAACACTATTAATTCACTTGTGGCCACCATCTTTATTTGCAGGCATGCTCCATGTGAACTTCAAACCACGGATAGTTTCCCATGCCAGTGATCTTGAGAAAAAATCGTGAAGACAAATGAATGCTGCTACGATGATCAGTTAATGCGCAATAATCCGCTTTTAATTTTTCCATGTAGTGTACACAAACACATGTCCCCATGATTCTATGATTCCAGGTTTAGGGTGGGTTTTTTTTTAATGTTTTGGGGTCTATACAAACTGTGTTTTTAAGCAATTTTGTGGCAAATAGGACTATTTCTAGCCAATTTTCCCTGCAAAAAAATTAATGGGGGTGGCTGGGTCTTTGGGGTTGTCCTGGGGTTGCAAAAAAAAAAACCTAACAAACCAGGATTGGGGGTTGCCTATTGCCCATGGGCCTCTCTTCTCTGCTGGGCACAGTGAAAGGTCAGACTGGGGTGGGAGGATTCTGAAATTCTGAACTGGCTTTTCAAAATGTGCTGTCCTGTCAATTTGTTGCTTGCTTTTTACTGCTTTTAATTCTATTGTCAGTTTAATTATATTTTTAATTTTGGAATTTTAAAGCTGGAACTGTTTTAACTGTTGTAAGGTGCCTTGAGTCCCAGACTGGGAAAATAATAATGCACCTCTTTGAGAGAGAGTGCATTCTCTGGAAAGGGCTGGAATAATAATAGCGCTCACAGGAAGAAAGTGGCTCTAGCTAAAAGAGGGTGGGAGTTTTGTGCACACAACAGGGCTTCGGATACAACCATGGGGGCAAACTGTGATCCATCCCTTCACCATTCATCCTTTCCAAAACCTTTTCCAGTAAAGGAAATGGACAGGAGATACAGCTTGGTGTCTGGTGCAAGTTTTCGGAGAATATGCTGGTAAGCATGCAAATAAATAAATAAATAAATAAATCACATCTTTTCCCCTTAAGCACTGGTGTTACTCTGTCATGACAACCAGCATTTGTCTGGCATTTCTCTGGCTACACTGGCCTTCCTTAAAAGGTTTGCTGCAAGGATAGCAAAGGAGATTAGGAGAAGCATTATGAGAATCCTTAATTCAACCCTCAAAAAAGAAACACAAAAACAAAGAGTGTCATTCATTGGCGCCACCTAGTGTCCTCTGGTGGAAAGGCAGGCTGCGCAAAAATTAATGGGACCCTTTCAAAATTATTTTCCACCCACTTATTCCTCCTGAGGACTTGTCCATATGGGATATTTACCTCATCTTGCCCACCCCCCATGTTGGATCCCTGCAGTCCAGGGGGTTGTTTAAATGGTGAAAATAACCCTCATGGAATTCGCTGGGGATACGACCTGTCTAAATGGGATCCCGCATCAATCCACAGTATTCGGTAGGAGGGGGACCCAAAATGGCAAAAACAGCACTGGAAAAGTCTTTGCGGCTTTTCCTGTAGTTTTTTTTTTTTAAAGCAAGGGTATGCACATTCCTGCTCGTTAGGACAAGCGCATTCACTTTGAATCATTTTCCCATACAAGAGGAAGCTCAAAGCTGATTGGCCAGGTGAGCGGCAAGCTTGTTGGATTTTCGCCTTAGCGAATGGATTGCTAAGGCGATAAAACAGGGTGGGGTTTTGTGTTTTGCTGTCCCTTTAACTTGAAAAATCTATCATCCTAGCATACCTTAAACAATGGGGCTTTTTAAAAAAAAGTTAGGCGGCAGCAAAGTGCATACACGAGTAAACCACTTGTGGCCACCATCTAGCATGCAGAGCTTATGGGGGCATGTGGGGGCAAAAACACCATTAAGACAAGTCACTGCTGGTGTGAAATGCCATTACCGTGAGGTACTCTGTTTCCACACCCCTCGTATAGATGGAGCCCAGATGACATTTGGGTTTAGCCCTGTTTTGACCCCAAACAGTCCTCACAACCCCCGGGGCAAAGACTGGGGAAGACAGGGAAAGGTCCGTTATACTGTTTTTAAAAAACACCTGGTAAAATTTGCTCCAACTGGCAAAAAAACGATCGGGCTCCACATGACTACAGAAGCCCATTCTGGTACACTGGCCCATTGCTGCATTTACCGTCTGCTGTTGCTCTTCTGGATGGAGGAAGGAGTCCCACAGCATGTGACGAAGGCTGGTCACCTTTCTTACGTGCTGCGGGCCGGCTTCCTGGCTTCAGAGATTGGGATGCGGGCAGTGGTGTGCCGGTCTGGACCTCATCCCATCCCATTCCATGTAATGGAGGAACAACAGGCCAGATCCCTGGGCAGAGTATGCCGTTGGAGAGCCAGAGTATTCCGGACCAAGTAAATGAGCTCTGAGCTTCATAAACCAGGCTACATCCAGTGCTTAAATAGTTACTTTTGGGGGCCTACAGCTCCCAGAATCCTGTACCCAGCACAGCTACTCCTTGACCAGCAATTTGACATGATATTATTATTATTTCATTCATTTATATCCCACCTTTCTCCCAATAATGAGACTCAAGGTGGCTAACAACATATTTATAACAATAAAAATTAAAAACTATACCAAAATATTAATAAAAGTATAAATGGGAGATGTAAAAAACAATTTACTGGTACGAAGTTAAAATATTAGACATTAAAATATTAAAATTCATATAGAAACCTTAAAAACAGCACCGTGCAGCATTAAAAGCCCAACCCTAGTCAGTTTGTTAAAGCTCGTTGGCATAAAAATATTTTGACTTGCTGATGGAAGGAGAGCAAGGACGGGGCCATCCTGGCCTCTCTGGGGAGGGAGTTCCACAGTCTGGGAGCAGCCACCGAGAAGGCCCTGTCTCCCTTGTTCCCACCAAACGCGCCTGAGAAGGTGATGGGACAGAGAGAAGAGCTTCTCCAGATGATCTTAGAGATCGACTGTGCTCACACAGGGAGATACAGTCCTTCAAGTTGTATCTCTCAGTCCTTCAAGCTGTATCTCATCAAGCCTCATAGGTCACAATCAGCATTTTCATTTGAACCTGGAAACAGACCAGCAGCAGCCGGTGGAGTTGTTGCAACAAGGGAGTTCTGTCCTCCCTGTAACCGGCCCCAATTAACAGCCTGGCTGCAGCAATTCAGATAAACATACATTTCTGAACACTTTTCAAAGACACAGTCACATAGAGTTCATCACTACTAGTACTACTACTGTACTATCTTTATTTCTATCCTGGTTTTCCCCCAGTTTGGGACTCAAAGCAGAATACAATAAAGATACATTGTTAAAATCAGCAAAACACAAAAGTGTATTTATTTATTTATTCATTTGGAGTATTTAAACCCTGCTCTTCAGCCACAAAGGCTCTCAGAGCGGCTTACAAACTGTTAGCAATAGCACTTATACTTCTACACTGCTTTATAGTGCTAGGTACTCTCTAAGTAGTTTACAATGTGTGTTAGCTAATTGCCCCCACAAGCTGGGTACTCATTTAAAAAGTTAAAACAGAATTAAACAACAAAAAAGTTAAAAACAGCTAAAAATAATTAAAACAAACATATATACACACACGACACACACACATATATATACCCCAGCACAACCATTAGCAGAGATTGGCAAAGGCCTGCCGAAACAAAACAGTTTTTACTTGGCTCCGGAAGGAAGGCAGGGAGGTTGCCAATCTGACTTCTCTGGGCAGGGAGTTCCAGAGCCTGGGGGCAGCCACTGAGAAGGCCCTCTCCCAAATTCCCATCAGATGTACCAGGGAGGGTGGGTTACAGTAATCCAAATGGGATGTAACCAAGGCATGTATTAACCGTGGCCAGATCTGACTTCTCCAGGAATGGGCACATTTGGTGCACTAGCTTTAACTGCAAAAGCACTCCTGGTCACTGCTGAAACTTAGGCCTCCAGGCTCTGAGCTGAATCCAGGAGTACCCCCAAACTGCAAACCTGCATTTTCAGGGGGAGCTTAACCCCATCCAGAACAGGCTGAATCCCTATTTCCAGATCTGTCTTTCAATCAGCCAGGAGCTCCTCTGTTTTATCTGGATTAAGCTTCAATCTGATACAAACAAATTATGACAGATTTCTCCAAAGAAGAATCTTTTGACAATGAACCCGCAATTTTTGAAAATGGAAGTTGCTTTCAAAGCACTTGGGACAAATAAATCGCCAGGAATAGATGGCATACTGACAGAACTGCTTCAAGCTATAGAGATGGAACCCATCCAAATTCTAACAAAACTCTGCCAACAAATACGGAAGACAAAACAATGGCGCACAGATTGGAAACACTCAAAATACAGTCCCATCCCTAAAAGATGGGAAACTGGATTGTGGCAACTGTTAGATGGTTGCACTGATCTTGCAAGCTTGCAAAGTGATGGTCAAGATTTTATAACAAAAACTTATACCATATCTGGAGTGAGAAATGCCAGATGTCCAAGCTGGGTTCAAAAAAGAAAGAGGCAATAGAGATCATATTGCAAACACCCATTAGATAATGGAACACCCAAAGAATTTTGGAAGAAAATGAATCTGTTCTTTATAGATTATAGCAAAGCCTTTACTGCATAGATCATGCAAAATTATGGTTTGCTCTAGAAGAAAAAGGTATGCCACAACATGTAACTTTCCTGACACAGTATGGAAAAACAGCAGAAAATACTGTTTCCTGCATAGAAAATATTCTTTCTGTGCATTAACACCACATGCAAATTTTGCACAAAAGTCCCAAATTATGAAGATTGTTTTCATTTCAAGGGCTTGTCTATATGGCAAAAATACTCCTCGTAGAATTCAAGGAGAATACCTTTTATCCCAATGGGATCCCGCATCATTTTGCCATATTCGGAAGGAGCAAGGACAAAACTCCAAATACTCCATGAGAAAAGCCTTCATGGCTTTTCCGGACTTAAAAAAAAAACTCTGAAGGAAATGGACATTCCCACTCATTTGGACAACTGATTTGCTTTGTTGCACTTCCTGATAAGAGTGGAAGTGGAAAGTGAATGGTCAGATGTGTACAGGGGGGCGGAGCTTGCCAGCAAGGCAGTGCCCAGAACCACCATGTTGGATGTTTGCTATAGCAATCATGTGCTGAGGCAACAAAACAGCCTTTCCCCCTTTTTTCTGTTTATTTAAGTAGAATATCGCACTTCTGCACCTTGGATCTGTTTTTTTTTTTTTAATATTGTTTGGCGGTGGCAACTGGTGTCAATAAAAATGTGAGTAATTCACTCACACCCGCCATCTTGATTTGCAGGCATGCCCATTTTGAACAACGAACGGGTATAGCATTGCATGCCTGTGATCTTGGGGGGGGGGGGAAATGGAGACAAATGAAAGCTGCTGTGAATTGTCCTTGGGTTTTTTTCTGGGCTGTGAGGCCGTGTTCTGGAATAGCTTCTATCTGACGTTTCGCCTGCATCTGCAGCTGGCATCTTCAGAGAATGGTTGGGTAGGAGTGTGTGTGTGGAATTTATATGCTATGAACCCCTGTTGGGGAGTATATGTAATCTATAGACCAACCAGAAAAATCCAAGAAATGCTACGCTCAGCGAAGGACAAAAGAGACCTCGCACAGCTGCAGGAGTTTTCCGCATAGCATGCAGCTGTGGACAAGTTTACATAGGGACCACTAAATGCAGCGTGCAAACATGAATCAAGGAACATGAGAGACACTGCAGACTGGGCCAGCCAGAAAAATCAGCAGTAGCAGCATGTTAGAAACCAACCTGGACACAAAATGCTATTCAAAAACACAGAAATTCTGGACCAGGCCAACAAGTATCATGTCAGAATGCACAGAGAAGCTATTGAAATCCACAAACACCTGGACAGGAAAGAAGAAACCTTAAAACTAAAAAAAATCTGGCTCCCAGTTTTGAAATACAATAGAATTAAAACTCAACACTTACAAAGGAATTTTACCCAGGGACAGGGGGAGTTCCAGCAGATAATGGCCCATCAACCAACCATTAGCCAAACAGACACTAATCAGCCTTGCATTTCTATACCCAGAAGCTAACCATTCAATTACAAATTTACATATACTCCCCTACAGGGGTTCACAGCATATAAACCCGGGACACACTCCTACCCAACCATTCTCTGAAGATGCCAGCCACAGATGCAGGCGAAACATCAGAAAGAAACTATTCCAGAACATGGCCTCACAGCCCAGAAAAAAACCAAGGAAAATCTATGGATGCCGGCCATGAAAGCTTTTGACTTCACACTGCTGTGAATTGGCGTTACTGCACATGAATCCACATTTTACTGCCTTGTATAGACAAGCCCCAGGATTCTCGTCATGAGGGTTTCCCGACACTCAAAACACACATTTTCCAGCCATTTTATTTGAATATTTTCTATTATTCTTTCCATCATTAGCATTTACCTACCTGAGGCTGTACTACTTGTGTCATTCTTCTTCTGTGTTTCTAATCTCTCACCAGGAGGTTGTGGGGCCTGGTCCCCAGTCTTTATTGCACCCCTTTCCTCTTCCAGATGCAGAGGCACTAAGGGAGGGACTTCTGTCGGAACAGGAGATCACAGAAGACCCATCTAACTCAAAGCTCAGCTGCTGCAGGGTGTGTGTGTGTCTCCAAGTCAAGCCATACCACCCAAGACTACAAAGGGCTACATCACAGCAAAATCCAAAGTGAGGAGTCACACAGAACCTGCAAGAAGGTGGATGAGAGAAACTTTAGTGGACCAAGACATTTTCCCAACTTAATCACCAAGAAGTCCTTAATCAACTTAACCTAAAACTTGGAGTCAGTCAGATTTGAGAATATATGTTCCACCCCTTTCCTCTTCCAGACACAGAGGCACCAAGTGGTCTGCACAGAATATATGGGACTTTTTTTTTTTTTTTGCCTTTTAACATAATTGGTACAATATAGTTGGCCCTTCCTATCCACGGATTCTGTATCCACGGATTCAACCATCCACAGCTTGAAAATATGCCCCCCGCCCCCCCCAAAAAAAAAATCCAAAAAGCAACCCTTGATTTTGCCATTTTACATAAGGAAGAGGATGACCAAAATGGTGAAAGGTCTAGAAGCCATGTCATATGAGGGACAGCTTAGGGAGCTGGGTATGTTTAGCCTGGAGAAGAGGAGGTTGAGAGCAGACATGATAGTCATGTTTAAATATCTGAAGGGATGTCATCCTGAGGATGGAGTAAGCTTGTTTTCTGAGGCTCCAGAGACTAGGACACGGAGCAATGGACTCAAACTGCAGGAAAAGAGATTCCTCCTAAACATTAGGAAGAACTTCCTGACGGTAAGAGCTGTTGGACAGAGGAATCCATTGCCTGGGAGTGTGGTGGAGGGGGGAAAGCTACCCTTTGGACTACAAGGTCTCAGAATCTTTCCCAGCTGGCATAGCCAGGAGTTATCATTCAAGAAAGTAACTCTTCCACGCAAGAGCAGAGGTTAGTTAAGCTGATAAACACTGACCCAAGGTCACCCAGAATTATTGCCAAGAAGAGACAATACCCTGGGGCTTGAGTGGACACTGCTTTAACTGCTGTGGCTCCATTCATGGAATCCTGGGATCTGTAGTTTGTTATAGCACCACAGCTCTCTGACAGAGAACGCTAAATATCTCACAAAACTACAAATCCCAGAATTCCACAGCATTGAGCCATGGCAGTTAAAGCAGCGACAAACTGCATTACTTCTGCAGTGCAGATGCAGCCTATGACACTGGAGGCCAGGGTTCACATCTTCCTGCTCAGCCATGGAAACCCACTGGGTGAGCTTGGGTGAGTCACACTCTCTCAGCCTCAGAGGGAGGTATCAGCAACCCCCCCCCCCGAACAAATCTTGTCAAGAAAAGTTTGCCTTAAGGTCGCCATAAGTTGGAAATGACTTGAAGGCACACAGCAACAATAACATTAGTCAGTTTGTTTTAAGAGGCGATATAATAGCCCTGTTTAAGTATTTGAAGGGATGTCACGCTGAGGATGGAGCAGGCTTGTTTTCTGCTGCTCCAGAGACTAGAACACGGAGCAATGGATGCAAGCTCCAGGAACAGAGATTCCACCTCAACATCAGGAGGAACTTTTTGACAGTAAGAGCTGTTCGGCAGTGGAAGCACTCCCTCGGAGCGTGGTGGGGTCTCCTTCCTTGGAGGTCTTTAAACAGAGGCTGGATGGCCATCTGTCGGGGATGCTTTGATCGTGATTTCCTGCGTGGCAGGGGGGTGGACTGGATGGCCCTCGTGGTCTCTTCCAACTCTGCAATTCTATGATTCTATGATTCTATTTTATATGGTATCAATTTTTTTTTTGTATTCTATCTGGATCAGTTGTTCTACAATTGTACTGTTTTATATTTGCATTACTCCTTCCTTCCTGTGTGAGTGTGTGTGTGTATGCGTGCGTATTTTAGATTGCACGCCTTTGGCAGGGCTGGCGTTTTTTTTATCATTGTCTTGTTTTACTTGTAAAACGCCATGCACATTGATGGTGCTATATAAACAAACGACAACACCAGCAACATCAGCAGCAACCACAGAGGGCTGCATAATATTCCTTTGGGGCAGGCTGTATAGGGTGAGGCGGCCATGGGTCATGCCCATCCATTGTAACCCTTCATGAGAAGACTTTCTGCTCTTTGCCGGATCAGTAAGCAGCTGGGGAAATTTTCTCTCTACCAAGTTTCTCTGGGGAAGGAAAACCCGCTGCAGCTCTGCCTGTGGATGCTGGGCTAATGCATCCTCTGCCCTCGCCCTTCCATCACAACTCTTATGACAACCCCCCTGTGGCAAGAATAAGCAGAGACGGCTCAGGGACTAAGTGGTGGGCCAAGATAAACAGGAAAGGCAGTTAAGCCAAGCTCTGGAATGAGAGACAAACAAGAGAAGCGGTCCATGGGAGGGGAACAGAAAGGGGCAAAGGACAGGGCAGCAAGAAGAGCCAAATCCCAAACATTTTTCTGGGTACGGTTAAGAGAACAACTGCCTGAGAGCCACGATCAAATTGTGGGAGTACAGGCCCTAGGGCTTGTCTATATGAGGGCGGGAAATGTGGATAGTTACGCACTAAAGCCAATTTAAAGCAGCTTCAATTTGTTGTAACGCTTTTTGTTCGCAAACGAAGATTGTTGTTGTAACGCTTTTTGGCAAGATCGCAGGCATGCAAATCGTTGTTCAAATGGACACGCCTGTGGCTCGAGATGGTGGGTGCAGGTGAATTACTCACATTTTTATTCTCACCAGTTGCCAAACAGTATTGTTTGATATATAAAAAAAAGCTTATTTAAGGTGCAAAAGTGTGATATTCTGCTAAATAAATAGAAAAAAAGAAAAAAAAGGTTGTTTTGTCGCCTCAGCTCACAAGCACTATGGTGTAAATCCAAGATGGCAGTTCCGGGCACTTGCTTCATTAGCAAGCTCCGCCCCCTGCCTACGTCCAACCAATCAGCTTTCCACTTCCACTCTTACGGTGAATGCGAATGAATGTGAATTGGTTGTCCCAATGAGCAGGAATGCACATTCCCTATGGAGTTTTAAAAAAAACTTTGGGTGTTTTTTTAATCCACCAAAGTTTTGGTGGATTTGACCCCCCTCCTTCCAAACATGGTGGATTGATGCAGGATGCCATTTAGAGAAATCGCATTCTCCTCAATTCTATGAGGAGTATTTTCGCTGTTTAGGCAACCCTTTGGAGCTGGGATGGATTTGCTAATAAATCCCATGTTGTGTGCTTTCAAGTAAATTGAGTACCCAGCTTGTGGGGGGCAATTAGCTAACACACATTGGAAACTGTTTAATGCAGTGTAGATGTGTAAATTGCTATTTCTTAAAACAATTTGTAAGCCACTCTGATAGCCTTGTGGCTGAAGAGCGGGGTATAAATAACTAAATAATAATAATAATAATAATAATAATAAAGTCCTTCCCAACTTACAGCAACACAGGATTTTTTGGCAAGATTTGTTCACAGGAGGGTTACCTTTGCCTTTCTCTGAGGCTGAGAGAGTGTGACTTGTAAGGTCACCCAGTAGCTTTCCATGGCTGAGCAGAGATTCGAATCCAAAGTCGTAGTCCAACACTCAATACCACCCTGGTTCTCTAATCCCATATCCTCTAACATTTCACTGATGAAAACCAGGACATGTGGTGGCCAAGCAATATCAAAATGCGCTCAAGATAGCAAAAGATATTAATGAGAAAGAGCACACAAGCTAGAAGGGGCTACAGCAGTTTGCTTTTGCTTGAGTCTACTGGGAAGAGCAAGGTTCTGAGCCCTCCTCTTCTGTTCTCTCCTCTCCTCTCCTCCCTGTTACATTAATTCTGTTCAAACTGCTTCTGCAATTTAAACTCAGTTTTTGGTGACTGAAATAAGCTGAGGATAAAGGGGGGAAATGGAAGGAGAGAGAAAGGGACCTTTTATCATAGAATCATAGAATCATGGAGTTGGAAGGGGCATCCAGAGGCCATCCAGTCCAATCCCCTGCCATGGAGGAATACACAATCAAATCATTCCCGACAGATGGCCATCCAGCTTCTGTTTAAAAACCTCCAATGAAGGAGACTCCACCACACTCCCAGGCAGGGCATTCCACTATCGAACAGCTCTTATGGTCAGGAAGTTCTTCCTAATGTTTAGGTGGAATCTTTTCCTGTAGTTTGAACCCATTGCTCCATGTTCTAGTCTCTGGAGCAGCAGAAAACAAGTTCCTGCGCCAGCAAAAGCCAGAGAACTTCCTTGCCTGGGAATCAACAGGTTTATTGTTGGTGGGTGGGATGCAGTGCGTGTCCAACCTCTAGCTTGCCCTTGGGCAGAGAGGGAAGGAGGTGGAAGCCTGAAAGCAGACCAGACCTGTGGGAGGGAAACTTTCCCACAGCCCTGTATCGCTTGATCGTCCTTCTCCTTGGCCCACCGTTTGGGAACATTTTAGCACAGCCTGTTCTGGAGCAGATCCATGTGAGAAAAGACTCAAGGGCCGCATGGCTGTAACTTCATTGTCTGCAACCATGGGTCATCACGGCATAACTTCAGTGTATCGCTGTAACTTCATTGCTTGCAGCCATGGGCCAGCACAATTTAGTACGTAAAAAAATACAAAGTGCATATAAAAATAGAAATTACCTCAATATAACATGCAGGTTTATCAAACAGCTGCCATATCGGAGAAAGGTAAAACTACTAAAAGTTCAGATTTGCCATAAAATCCGCTGTACACTAGTGGTTATTCATTGCTTTCTTTTTAATGGCTATGCTTTTGACTGATTTTAATTCTACAGTTAGTTTAATTCTATTTTTGACTTTTGTATGGTCAGCTGTTACCTGTTTTAACCTTTGTAAGCTGCCTTGAATCCCAGACAGGGAAAAAGGAGAGTATAAATAAACAGAGTAACAGTACTACTATTAATGATCCCTTCTAATACAATAGGCACACTAAAATATAAAAATAAGAAAAACAACAACAACAGCAACCACAACAAAAGCATAGGTATGAAAAGCATGAAAATGCAAGAGAGCATTCTGTTTACCTTATTTTGGTGCCCAGGTCTTAATTTTCTAGAAGCTGGATCAAATTCTAAAACCTGCATGGTAAAGAAAATATTACAGCTTACAAGCAGTGTACTTATCTGTTCCAAGAAGGGTGTCTCTGACAAAGAACAGAGTATGCAGATAAGAAATTTGGGGACTTAATACAGTGGACAGCTTAATGCATAATGGAAGATGTCCTCGGCTACATCAGACTCACAGATGCAAAAATTTTGGTGAGACGGGATATTATTAAGCCACTCAAGGGCTGGCACAACATCCATCCCAAAACACCCTTCCCCCAAAAGGTTGGTATTCTTTGACAAAAAATTTCCCCTCTCCTCTTCCTGCCTCCTCTCCAATCCAGTTTCCCAATAATGGACAAACTCTCTAATTGTCAGATTGCAAAAGCAGAAATAGGAAAAGTTCCTTTTAGAAGACTCCAGCTCCCAGAATGCCCCAGCCAGCATGTGTGATGCTTTTGCTACCAATTCCCACATTGGCCAGAGGTTGGAATAGAGGGCCTGTCTAAACGGTAAAAATACCCCTCATGGAATTCGCTGGGAATCCTACCTGTCTAAACGGGATCCTGTGCCAATCCACACTATTGGGAAGGAGGCGGAGCCAAAACGGCAAAAACAACGTGGTAAAAGCCTTCTCAGATTTTCCCGTACTTTTTCTAAAACGGCAAGGGGGGGTGCATATTCCTGCCTGTTTGGACTATCAAACGACAGGAAATTCGAAGGGAAGCACAAAGCTGATTGGTCAGGTGAGAGCGGGGGTGCGGTTTGCTACCAGGGCAAGTGCCTGCTGCCGCCATGTTGGATTTTCGCCTTAGCAAGCAATCACTAAGGCAATAAAACAGGATGAATATTTTCTGTTTTGCTTTCCTATAAAATTGGAAAATCACTTTATCACACCAGTGTACCTTGGGACAACTTTAAAAACAAAACAAAACAGCAGCGGTGAAGAACTAACGTGAGTAAATAATTCGCAGCCACCATCAGGAATGCAAGGCTTATGGAGGCTTCCGAGGACAGAAAAACCATTTAAACATGTTGCTGCTGCTGCGACATGCCGATACTACAAGGTACTTTGGATTTTTCCCCCTCGTATAGATGGGCCCAGAGTCCCTTCTAGTTGTACGGCTTTGCAATGATTCCACACCAGGAATGGCATCTCTTGTTGAATTTCTGAGCTGTTAAAAGGCCTGTGCCTGCCCTATACAGAAGAAAGGGGGCAACACCCGCCCCCTAACGTCTGGGTCCCTGCGGCTCCATCTTTCCTTATGATAACACATGTTCTGTCTTCACTGCATGTCATCTTGGCAGGTGTGAAGCTGGGGGGTAATTCTTGGCATGTGTGTGCGTGAGGGCATCGCCCCTCCAAATAAGAATCTCCTCCTGAATTCTTCCTTCGGTCCTCACATTTTTAGCATTGCAGAGAGTGGCATTGAAAATTGTTCCTACCTAGAACTCTTCTATTTGCTGTATTTATTTTATGTATTTAATTTATATCCCATTTTTCTCCCAGTATGGTACCCAAGGCAGCTGTAGTCACATTCCCCTGTCAACCCCTTTTATTTGGGTACCTAAACTCTCTTTCTAAATGTCTGGAAGCTATTATGCCCTATGAGGAGCGACTTAGGGAACTGGGTATGTTTACCCTGGAGAAGAGAAGTTTAAGAGTGGACATGAGAGCCATGTTTCAATATTTGAAGGGATGTCATACTGAGGATGGAGCAAGCTTGTTTTCTTCGGCTCCAGAGACTAGGACATGGAGCAATGGACTCAAACGACAGGAAAAGAGATTCCATCTAAACATTAGGAAGAACTTCCTGATAGTAAGAGCTGTTTGACAGTGGAATACTGTCAGGTTTAAACAGAGGCTGGATGGCTATCTTTCTGCTTTGATTGTGTAGTCCTGCATGGCAGGCAGGGGGTTGGATTAGATGGCCCTTGTGGCTTCCTACTCTATGATTCTATGTTCAACTGAGGTTTTAAGTCATTGCAATGCTCCAAATTAGGGAACAGAAGGAAAATTTAAATGGGGGGGGCGGATTCTTTTTTGGGGAGGGCAATGCCCTCACTTTGCCCCCTTCTAGCTACACTCCTGAACCTTGGCTATCAGCAGAGAACAATCATCAGCAATAAAACAGCTCTGTGTGTGTGTGTGTGTGTGTGTGTGTAGAGGGGGGCAGGAGGCAAACACAACTGCAGCCAATTATCTTCATGGCTAAATAAACCGCTTCCTCCCTTGCTGACTGCTCCTTTTCAAAGGCATCCAGGCCAGGCAAGGCTAACACATTTCCCAGCCAGCTTGCGGCCTGGAACAGAAGTCCTGGAAGGGTCGGCCAAGGTTGGCTCAGCACAGGCGTTATGGTCTGTCTGGAACAAGAGTGTTCTAAAGCAAGCCTCCTCTGAAACATACTCTGTTTTCTCAAAAAGCAAAGAAAATCCAACCCTTTTTGACTACAGTACCCAGAATCCCCCAACCAGTGTGGTTATGCTGGATGTTGGATTCTGGAAGTTGTAGTCCAAGAAGGTAACTCCCCACTCCACAGCTCCACTTAAAGGGAAGGGGGCTGTACAACCATCATTGGTTTCAAGAGAGTAAAAAGATCCCTGTTGGGTCACACCAAAAACTCCATGTAGGCCAGCATCCTGTCTTTGATCTGTGTAGCTCTCCAGATATTGCTGGACTGCAATTCCCAGCATCCTGCTCCATTGGCTATGCTGGATTGGGCTGATGGGATTTGTGGTCTAACAACTCCTGGAAGGCCAAACAATTCCCACTGTGACTCTCTGTCTAATCCAGTAACTGCTATCTAGTGAACTTATTAGAGGACATAATGTGGGCCCTTTGGGGGCCTGAAAAACAACCTTTTTTGGGGGGGAACACATGGTCCACAGGCCATACTTTGCCCACCCCTGATCTAGTCCAGTATCTTCTTTCCATAAGTGGAGTCCTTAAAGGTAACAAGGCTCAAAAATGGTCTTTGGAGGTATACTACTGCTGAACATGGAAGTTCCATTTAGCTATCACAGCTGATAGCCATTCACAGATGCCTCTTCCATAGGAATTAAAGTTTGATCAGAATAAAAGCCCACCCGTTTCAGCATCCTGCTTCCTAACGGCACTGGGCAGATGCTCCCAGCCACACGAGAAGGCTGGGTTTGTTCTAAGAGTTGTGATTCTCCACTTTTAGTCTTCCAAATGTTTTGAAATCTCAACAGCTGGAAGTCCCAAGCCAGCGTGGCTAATAATCAGGAATCCTGGGGAGCTGAAGTCCAAAATATTCGGAGTCCACATGTTCAGAACCATCTCTCAGTTCCCATTAGATTAAAACCTAAAAGTTCTCAGTCAGCTTTCCTGTTACTTGGCTTGGACTACAACTCCAATCATCCCCATACACCATGGCTGGGGTGATGGGAATTGTACTCCAGCACATCTGAAGCATTCCAGAAGTTTGGGGTTTTTTTAGGGAAGGGAAGACCAATTTAGGATATTCTTTTCTAGAAACCTACACAATCCCTTGTTATGTAGGGAGAGGATGGAAGGGATTCCGTCAAGGTGGAAATCTGGAAACCACAACACTAGCTGTGGGAAGTGAGAGGTCAAGATAATGAAATCATGAGAAAAAAACACACAGAGAGAGAAGAAAAGGAAGACAGCATCCTTTTTGAAAGATAGAAAACCACTTATATACCAAACCGGCTTTTGGGAACTAACTCTAAGAAAGGAGGATCAGGTGCAGCCCATGGACCACGAGGGGCCTGTGGGACCCTAAGAAAAACAGAAAACAGGGGGGGAAATTGTTCTGATTTTCAGATACTTTTTGCGAAAATGTGCCCAAATCAACTTAAAAGCCCATCCCTAGAGCCCTCCAAACCCCCTCAAAACCAGTGAGGGGAAAGGCCAAAATGGTGGCTGGAAGAGACACAGAATCTCTTCTGGTATGGTGAAATGTCACTGCTGCCACACTACAGAAATGATGCAGTTTGACACCACTTTAACTGCTGTGGCTGAATGCAATGGAATTCTGGGATTTCCAGTTTTGTGAGTTATTTAGCCTTCGCTGTCAGAGAGCTCTTGTGCCACAACAAACTACAATCTCCCAGGATTCCATAGGATGGAGCCATGATAGTTAAAGCAGTGTCAGACTTCAAGTTTAGGTATACCTGTATATTTTATTTAGTTAATTTTAATTATGAGCTTGTAATTGTATGAAAGTTTGGATGTTTTGTACTATTTTATGCTATTTCTTATTCTTTACAATGGTCTTTGGACTAAGCAATAAACATTTGTGGACTGTTAGAGCAAAAACAACCAAGCAGCTCCTGGGACCTTTGAGACAAGCACATTTAATGCTATGTGAATGACCAAACTGAAGCTGTCATACTAGAGACATGAGATGATGTGACTCATTGAGAAAGACAGCAATGCACAGTAAAGGGAAAGGCAGTAGAAAAAAAAGGGAGACCGCACTACAGGTGGGTTGATTCATCCAAGGAAACCCCAGCTACCCTGAGTTTGCAAGACCTGTGCAGGACAGCGGATGACGGTGAGGTCTTGGAGGACTCTCATTCATAGGGTCCCCATAAGCCAAACTTGACTCGATGGCAAAGAACTACCAGCATGTGTTGTTATCAGCACGTGTGGTGAAAGAGACAGTGTGGTATAGTGGTCTGAGTACTGGACAACAGTTCTGGAGACCAGGGTTGGAATCCCTGCTCGGCCATGGAAACCCATTGGGTGATCTTGGGCAAATCACACTCTCTCAGCCTCAGAGGAAGGCAAAGGTAAACCCCCTCTGAACAAACCTTGCCAAGTAAAACCCATGATAAGGGCCCTGCAGCACCTGCAGCCACACGGCCCCCCGTCATTGTGGGGCGCCCGTCATAACCCTCCTCCTGCAAAAACATTATTAGTAATAATCTGAATATCCTGTACTGTGAATAGGTTAGGTTATATTGACTTGAGATAAACATATGCCCACCCCCCAAATAAAGCATTGCAGGTGCCTCCCAAATTCCTTAAACCGGCCCTGGATAGGGTTGCGATAAGTTGAAAGGCACACAACAACCAACAACAGCTGGCTTCAACATGTGCTTATGCAGGATTATCTAGAATTTCAGATATACATATGGTACACCAGGGTGGCAATGGGACTGCAGACAGTGAGGTCAGAGAAAAATTAAACGCAAAAAATATTGACAATGAAAACTACCCTACGAACACTGGCCCTTGGTGACACAGTTCCTGACAACAGAGCTGGGCTTTCTAATTGAATGAGCATCACTTTACACTTGTTTACACTGAGCCTCGTTTGACATTTTCATGCCCATTCACCCCACTTAGGGCTCATCTACATGAGCTAGAGTACACTGGCTCTCTACCAGCATAGTCTAGCCACAGATCTGGCCTGTTCCTCCACCATTACTGGCACAAAACCGGATGGAGTCCAGACTGCCATGCCATCCCGTCCCGTTCCGCAGTCACTCCCCATGTTGCACTCTACGGATCTAGGAAGCCAGCCCGCAGCATGTCAGCAAGGCCCCTTGCATGTGACCAGCCTGTGCCTGCTTCCTGGAGCATGACGCAGATGGCAGTTGTAGCAATGGGCTGGCATGGCGGTAGGGCCCGATCCATTTCTTCTGCAAAGAAATGTTTCCCCCCAGGTATTTTGCTGATCCATTTCCTTGGGCTTTACCCCATCTTTGCAGGGCTCAAAGGCGGGGCCAAGATGGGATAAATAGACAAGGCCTTGGAGGGAGCCTTTCAGAGGTTGTTGGATTTTTTGCCTTTACTAATTTGACTACCAATTAAATTTGCATCTTTCAGCAAACTTGACCGGCTGATTGCTTATCTCTAACTCCAGTTCATTTATGTACAAGTGAAAAAGCATGGGTCTCAAAAGCCTCTAAATCCCAAATTTCTAAAATCCCATTTGTCCATTTCAGTACATATAAAAAAGAAGCAGGGAGGTGGTGTCCTGTGGCCCCTTCAAAACTGATTTATTTTAGGAAGAGCTTTCATGGATTAGAATCCACATGCTCAGATGCACTGTTGGAGTATAATATTTAAGCCACAGGAAGAAGTCCAAGCCCACCCTCCGCAAAACCTAGTCTGCCCAATGTGGGGAAGATGCATATTTTACAGTTGTCCTCCACAAACTTTTCCTCCAAACCTAATACATCATGAGACAACTTAACTCACTGCAAACATAAATAAATAATTCAATAAATAACAAAGTTGAAGGCAGTTGGAAAAGAGTAAGAATCCAACAAAGGAAGCCACAGCCCAGAGCTTGCAAGACCTGAGCAAGGCTGTGGAAGACCAGAGCTCAGGAAGGTTCCTCATTCATAGGGTCACCTTAAGTTCAAGCCAACATGAGAGCAAATATCAGCACCAAACACACTTTGGGCATGTCTTGAGTTGACATGGCTTTTTGGAAAAGACAGTAATGCTGGGAAAAGCAGAAGAAGACAGTAAGAAAACAGGGAAACCACATCTTACAGGTGGATAGACTTAATCAAGGAAGCCACGACTTGCCCTGAATTTGCAAGGCAGTTGATGACTGGGTCTCTTGGAATTTTGGGGGAATTAGGAATTTTTTTATTGAAATAATACCATTCTACTGAAAAATAGTATAGAGCCATTGTACTGTCTATTCTCCTTTATGGGTCTGAAACATGGGTCACCTATCGCCACCACTTACGACTCTTTCATCAGCACTGTATACGCACAATCCTAAATATACACTGGACTGACTATGTGACGAATGTTGCTGTCCTTGAGCAAGCAGGGATCACCAGCACTGAGGCCATGATATTGAGAACACAGCTGCGCTGGGCAGGACACGTTTCTAGGATGGAGGACCACCACCAAAAGGAGGAAGAAGGAAATGATAGGGCCGCTACGTGGAGAAGATGGCAAAATGCTAACAGGGGACCGAGAAAAGGCAGAATTACTCAACACCTTCTTTGCCTCAGTGTTTTCAGAAAAGGAAAAGGAGGACCAACCTGAGGAGAATGGAACAGAGGACACAATAGGGGAAATCCCGCTCAAAATAAGTAAAGAGGTAGTACAGGAACACCTTCTTAATCTAAATGAATTTAAATCTCCAGGACCAGATGAACTACATCCAAGAGTATTAAAAGAGCTGGCAAATATAATCTCAGAGCCATTGGCAATAATCTTTGAGAACTCCTGGAGAACAGGAGAAGTCCCAGCAGACTGGAGGAGGGCAAACGTTGTTCCCATCTTCAAAAAGGGGAAAAAAGAGGATCCCAACAACTATCGTCCAGTTAGTCTGACATCAATACCAGGGAAGATTCTAGAACAGATCATTAAACAGAGAGTCTGTGAACATTTAGAAGGCAATGCCATAATCACAAAAAGTCAGCATGGGTTTCAGAGAAACAAGTCATGCCAGACTAATCTGATCTCTTTTTTTGATAAAGTTACCAGCTTGGTAGATGAAGGGAATGCTGTGGACATTGCATACCTTGATTTCAGTAAGGCCTTTGACAAGGTTCCCCATGACATTCTTGCAAACAAGCTTGTAGAATGTGGGCTAGACAAGTTAACTGTTCAATGGATTTGTAATTGGTTGACCGGCCGAACCCAAAGGGTGCTCAGCAGTGGCTCCTCTTCGTCTTGGAAAGATGTGACCAGTGGGGTGCCACAGGGTTCTGTCCTGGGCCCAGTGCTATTCAACATCTTTATCAATGACTTAGATGAGGGAATTAGGGGCATACTTATCAAATTTGCAGATGACACCAAATTGGGAGGAGTAGCTAATACCCTAGAGGACAGGATCAAAATTCAGAATGACCTGGATAGACTGGAGAGCTGGGCCAAAGCTAACAAAATGAAATTCAATACGGAGAAATGTAAAGTACTGCATTTAGGGCGGAAAAATGAAATGCATAAATATAGGATGGGAGAGACCTGGCTGAATGAGACTACGTGCGAAAGGGATCTAGGAGTCCTAGTAGACCACAAGTTGAACATGAGCCAACAGTGTGATGCGGCAGCTAAAAAGGCCAATGCAATTTTGGGCTGTATCAATAGAAGTATAGTGTCTAGATCAAGGGAAGTAATAGTGCCACTCTATTCTGCCTTGGTCAGACCTCACTTAGAATACTGTGTCCAGTTCTGGGCACCACAATTCAGAAAGGATATTGACAAATTGGAGCGTGTCCAGAGAAGGGCAACTAAAATGGTGAAAGGTCTGGAAACAATGCCTTATGAGGAGAGACTTAGGGAGCTGGGTATGTTTAGCCTGGAAAAAAGACGGTTTAGAGGCGACATGATAGCCCTGTTTAAGTATTTGAAGGGATGTCACACTGAGGATGGAGCAGGCTTGTTTTCTGCTGCTCCAGAGACTGGAACACGGAGCAATGGGTGCAAGCTCCAGGAACAGAGATTCCACCTCAACATGAGGAGGAACTTTTTGACAGTCAGAGCTGTTCGGCAGTGGAACACACTCCCTCGGAGCGTGGTGGGGTCTCCTTCCTTGGAGGTCTTTAAACAGAGGCTGGATGGCCATCTGTCGGGGATGCTTTGATTGTGATTTCCTGCGTGGCAGGGGGGTTGGACTGGATGGCCCTCGTGGTCTCTTCCAACTCTGCAATTCTATGATTCTATGATTCTATGATTCACCTCCCCAAAATAGTACTCTACAGTGAACTCGCCACGGGTCAGAGTAAGAGGAAAAAAGCGATACAAGGACTCCCTGAAACAACATTTCAGGCTCAGCCAAATTGATCACCAACAATGGTCCGCCCTGGCCTCACATCGGGAAGCATGGAGACGCACTATCCACAAGGCTGCAGCCTTATTTGAGAACTCACGCCGAACAAGTCTTGAAGAGAAATGACAACGCAGAAAGAATCACAACCCAGAAACATCACACAAGGAGACCTTCTGCTGTGCTTTCTGCAACCGGATTTGTTTATCTCAGATTGGCCTTTTTAGTTATCGGCGCACTTGCAGAAAGCACGGGATGAGTCCTTCCTGAATCTTCGTTTGGGAAGAAAAGCCAGAGAGAGAGAGACTGAAAAATAAGGTTTCTCTTTCATAGGATGGCTGTTAAGTAGAAGCTGACTTGACAGGCACATAACAACAACAACACAAGAACACGTGGCAATGCAAGAGAGTCAGGCAGCAAGATCAATCTGGGAGCTAAATACAGGAATTTAATCTGTGCCATGGTTCTGCCTTAAGGCTAAGGGATAAGGACTGAGTGCCAGAAAGCCTGACGCCCATCAAAAGCAACTTAAAAGCATCTGACAGTTTGGAAAGGCTCCCTCATTCCTTCTCTGTGACAAGGCAAAAGCTATATAGATTGTCCCTCCTTGCAATAAAGAACTGGATAAATATACCCTCCAACATTTCACCAAAGACATGTGTGGCTAAACAACATCAGCATGTAGTCAGGATGGCAAAAGTTATGAATGAGGAAGCGCACACAAGCCAAGAGAGGCTGCAGCAGTTTGCCATTGCCTGAGGCCAAATTCTGCCTCCTCCTCCTCGCTCCCCCCTGCTGAGTTACTCCTGTGCAAACTCCTCTTGCACTTTGAGTTTATGAGTGCATCCACACTACACAAATAATCCAGTCTGCAACTGGATTATTTGCCACGAGTCCTTCCTAAGGAATCCTGGGATTTGTAGTTTAGTGAGGCACCAGCACTCTTTGGCAGAGAAGACTAAAGACCTTGTAAAACTACAAAGTCCTGGATTCAATAGAAAAGAGCCATAACAAATAAACCAGTTTCAAACTGGATTATTTGTACAGGAGATTATCCTTCTGCCATTCGGGGGTATAGTGCTGCTGCAGACAAGCCTTCCCCTTTGTACTGACAAGGAGAAGCCACTAATAAAAAGGGACACCTTACGCCTGAGCTACGCCCCCGGAGCACTTGAGGCTGACGTTGTCTGGTAAGGTCGCCCCTTCCTGTTCTTGTAGTGATCTTCCAACCTGGTTTTTGCCGTGTCTGATACACTACAGATACAGGTGAGTCTCCCTTAATCCGAAATGCTTGGGACCAGAGGTATTTTGGATTTTGGAATATTTTGGATTTTGGAATATTTGCATAATGAGATGTCTTGGAGATGAGATCTAAGTCTAAACATGAAATTCATTTAAGTTTCATATACACCTTATACACATAGCCTGAAGGTAATTTTATACACAATATCTTTAATAGTTTTGTGCAGGAAACAAAGTTTGTGTACACTAAACTATCAGAAAGCAAAGTTGTCAGTCTCTGCCTCCCAATATGGGCAATTTTGGATTTTGGAATATTTCAGATTTTGGCTTTCTGTTATCTTGTATCTTGAAAATGAAATCTCTCTCTCCTCCACTGTTAGGACTCCCCAACCAGATCTGAATTTTATTGTGTTTCGCCTGTAATGCCTGGGCGAAACTAGACAGGATGGGGCAACCGTGTTTGCCGTTTTCTCTCAACTTGGAAGTGAGCAGGCTTTCCAAAAAGGAAAGCCCCTGGAATGGCAGAGAACCAGAGAGAAGTGAATGAGGAAAAGAAGCAAAAACAACCACTCTGGCCACCCTGTTTGCCATCTGGTGTGTTGCTGTGCTTTGGCTCACTCACTTGAGTCCTTCACTCATCAGCAGTGGGGGGGGGGCTGTAACTCTCCTTTGGCCAGGAAGAAAGGCCTCCTACTGTTTATACGTGCAATGATTCCATTTCCCCCCTTGAATGGTAAGACAAAGGAAACAACAGGAAACTATTGTTTAGTCTGGAGAAGAGAAGGTTGTGAGGGGACATGATAGCCATGTTTAAATATTTGAAGGGATGCCATACTGAGGATGGAGGAAGCTTGTTTTCTGCTGCTCCAGAGACTAGGACATGGAGCAATGGACTCAAACTACAGGAAAAGAGATTCCACCTAAACATGAGGAAGAACTTCCTGACAGTAAGAGCTGTTTGGAAGTGGAATACGCTGCTGCCTCGGAGTGTGTTGGAGTCTCCTTCTTTGGAGGTTTTTAAACGTAGGCTGGATGGCCATCTGTTGGGAATGGTTTGATTAGGTATTCCTGCAGGGCAGGGGGTGGACTGGATGGCCCTTGAGGTCTCTTCCAACTCTATGATTCTATGAGTACAAAATGAAATGAACGGGGCTTGTCATCACAGAGAGCCAGCGTGGGGTACTGGTTTCAATTCTGGATGAGAATACTAGAAGAGCAGGGTTCAAATCCCTGCTTAGCCCTGAAAACCCACTGAGTGACCTCAGGCAGGTCCCATACTCTCAGCGTCAGAAGAAGACCATGGCAAACCTCCTCTGAACAAATCTTACCCACAAAAAACATGATTGGTTCCCCTAAGGGGGTCTATTATTGTTGTTGTTGTTGTTGTTGTTGTTGTTATTTCTTACCCGCCTTTCCCCATGGATTGAGGCAGGAAACAACAGATTTATACAAACAGCAAATATCAATTAAAATACCGTACATATCAGTTAAAAATAAACAAACCCATTAAAACACATAATATCAATCAAAAGAATAAAACCAGTACATATTAAAACAGTTTAAATTCAGTTTAAAAATCATCAGGATAGGCCTGCCGGGAGAGACTAGTCTTTAATGCTGTTGTAAATTAAATGACTTGAAGCCACACAACAACAAATGGTAACAAGGACAAATTTCAGGACCACCAGTGAAGTCCAATATAGAAGTACCTCCTGATGTACAAGATGTACAACAGTTCAAATTATTTAACCCCCTCCCCAAAAAGCCTCCCCACAAAACTGTACCAATGACTCCCACATTCTCTGCTGTCTGCCTAGCCAATCCCGCCCCCCCTCCCGTTCCCCCATGAAAAAAACAAGAAATACAGCTTAGGAGCAGACTATCTGAAACATATCATCCAATATGAAGCTGCCGGCACCTTAAGATTCTCAGGGGTGGGGTGGCTAACCCCTCAGTCCCATCACTGTCACAGGCCTGTCTAGTGACGGCATAGGAGAGAGCCTTCTCACTGGCTGCTTCCAGGCTGTGGAACTCCCTGCCACCGCAAAGACTTTTTTAAAAAAATTAACAAGTATTTAACAATTATTTGGTTGTAGAGAGTCATTTATATGGTGTGTGTGAGGGCCTAAATATCCTCAAGGCACCAGATCTCATCTAATCTTGGGTCAGCCCTGGTTAGTACTTGGATGGGAGACTGCCAATGAATACCAGATGCTGCTGACTCTGCTTCAGAGGAAGGAACTGGCAAAAGCACCTCTGAGGATTCCTTGCCTAAGAAAACCCTGTGAAATTCATGGGGCGACTTACAGGCACATACATTTTTTTAAAAAAATCTGTATTAGTATGTTTTTACATTTTTAAAAATTAATGCTGTTTAAATACAATAACTGGTTTAATTGTGTTTTAATTTTTTTATTATCAGTTTCTTAGCTTTATCTTGTTTTGGCCTTGTCATAAGCCACCTTGGGTCCCACGCCAGGAAAAAGGTGGGATATTCAAATAAACAAATTCATTAATGAAACTCAAAATGCCACAATGAGAGCTAGTGACTTAAATTTCTAACAATTGATTTTTAAATCAGCATTGGAACCCAAAACCAGATTCTGTAGGGGCCGGCTTGTCCTTTACCACCTTGTGGTGCATGTTGATAAATTATATTTCATTTGGTTTAAGTAAAGTCCAAACCTTCGTCTACTTGCCTTTTCTATGGGAGGATTACCGTATAATATTGTTGTTGTGCGCCTTCAAGCAGTATCTGAGTTACAGCGACTCTAAGGCAAAACAATCAGAGGGTTTCCTTGGCAAGTTTTCTTCAAGGGTGTGTGTGTGTGTCATGGCCTGCCTCCAAGGCTGAGAGAGTATGACTTGTCCTGGGTCACCCAGTGGGTTTCTGTGGCTGAGTGAGGATTTGAACCCTGATCCCCAGAGACTTTGAGAAGCTGAATGCTCTAAAGATATTATTCTTGGGCACCTCAAGAATAGCATTCCTGAACAATCTGTTCCCATAAGAAGAGTTTATTTGAGAAGGGAACTGCTGGAGAGCTAGGAGATCTCTGCTTCCCTCCCAACACACACAAACACACACACACAGAGTGCACACTCCTCTTCTTTTTAAAATTAATGGTGGACTATTTCACCAATGTACAGAAAAAAACCTAGACATTAAAGCCTCTCAGTATTCCAGTTTGACTTGCAACATGTGTGTGTGTTTAAAGAATGCTGCCACCTTGTTTTTTAAAGGCTGTGCATCAAAAATGGCATCTGATACATAATTTTAAACACACATACACCCTCTGCAGCCCCAGAGATGCCTTTGTTCCTGAACGGAGCCTCTAGGAAGGGGGACCATCTTGGTCCAGTCTCTGATCTCCCTCTCCTGGGAGCTCCTACCAGGGGAATGCAGAGGAAACGGGGTGCAAGGAAGGGGCCCCTGCAGCCACCCCCCTCCCAGCCCCCTTACCTGTCTGCCCCAGGCTTTCCTTCTGGGCCACCCCAGGGCTGCTCTCCAGCGAAGAAGAAAAGCGGAGACGCCAGGCTCCGGGGGTGTCTTTGTGGGTGCTGTCGTGTCGCTGCAATTTCTCCTGGGCTGGCTGCCTCTGCTGTTGATCTTGCACACCAGGAGGGCAGAGCATTATTCACACACACACACACACGCAGAGGGAGGCAGGCTGTGAGTGCCGGTGGCTGCTTTCCGGCGGTGCCAATGCGCTCTCTGGTGGCTGCGCCCTGGCGATGCGCCCTGGGGGTTGCGCGCCGGCAAGGCTCCCCCGACGACTCTCCAAGCGGCTCCTGTTTGGAATCCCAGAGAGCTGGGCAGGCAAGCAAGCAAGCAGAGAAGGGGCACCCATGCAGCCGGCAACACAACAGCAAATAACATAAGATAAAAATGCTTGCCAGCCTAGTGGGAGCAACAGGTTCACTGGTCAGGGGCTGCGCAGGCTGCCACCGGAGGAAGAGGGGGTTGGAGTCTGTTCCTTCTTCTCGGGAGGTTTCTAAGCAGAGGCTGGATGGCCATCTGTCCGGAGTGCTTGGGTTGGGTCTTGCTGCAGGGCAGGATGGGGTGGACTAGATGGCCTTTGGGGTCCCACTCTGTGGCTCTAAGCCATCCTCCCCTGGCGAAGGAGAGGCACGGAGCCTGGAGACCCGGCGGCGCTGGGGCACTGCAGCCTGGCCAGGGCGTCCCGTGGATTTTTTGCAGAGCTGCCGCAGGGCTGCGACCCCCCCGGCCTCCAGGGCAGCCGGCCCGGCGGGGGAAGGGGCTCCCCGGGCGGAGGGAGGCCGGCCGGGCGGATGGACTTCTGGCCACAGCGGCGATCGCCCAGGCAACTGTGGGAGCGCCGGGCCAGCGGCTTTCCAGCCCCAGCAGCCCAGCCGTGGCGGGTCGGCCCCCGGGCGAGGAGGGGAGGGGGCCGGGACCAGGACGAGGCCCCTCCGGCAGCGTCCGAGGAGAGCGGCCGGGGAAGGGGCGAGAGCCCGGCTCCCCGAAAGTCCAGCCGGGCGGGCGGGCAGCAGGCGAAGCGAAGGCGAAGGGCGCCGGCGGCGGCGGCGGGGGAGGCCGAGCTCTTCCGAAGCCCCCTCGTCACCAGGGAGAGGCCGGGCGGACACCCCTCGGGCGGGCCTGGGTCGCGCCTCCCTGCAGGGCAGGAGGGGTTGGGCTGGATGGCCCCTGGGGTCCCCTCCGACTCCTCCGGGCTCCGGCGGTGCGAGGCGGTGGGCTTCCTCCCTCGGGGCTCCCCGCTTCCCCCCTCAGCCCGGCCGGGGCTGCTGCTGCTGCTCCTGCACCCCCCAGCCCCAGCCCCCCCACTCCAGCGGCTGCCCCTCCTGCACGGCCCGCCTCAGCCCCCCCTCCTGGTGGGGCGCCCCCCGCCCCCCGCCCTCCTGCCGGCCCCAGCGCCGCGGGACCCCCCCGCCGGACCCCCCGCGGCCCCCCTCCGCCTCGCCCTGGGGCTGGTGCTGGGCCCGCAGCCCCACCTCCTGCTCGGCCAGCCCCAGACCCGGCCCGCCCCCCGCCTGCTCCTGGCGGCCCCCCAGGCTCAGGCCCCGCTCCTGCCTCGGGCCCCGGGCCCCCCCCGCCTCCGGCCAGGCCCCGTCCCCGGCGGGCTCGGGCCCCCCCTCGCCCTCGCCCTCGCCCTCGCCCCCCTCCTCCTCCTCCTCCACCAGCAGCGCCCCCCCGCCCGGGACAGCCCCCTCCCCCTCGCCCCTCTCCCCCTCCTCCTCGCCCTCCTCCTCCTCCTGCGGGGGGTGCTCCTCCTGCACCCCGCAGCGCTCGGCCCCCTCCCGCCCCCCGGCCTCCTCCTGCACCCCCACCCCCCGGCCCGGCCGCCGCTCCCCCGCCCACAGCACCCGCGGCCCCCCCGCCCGCTCAGCTCCCGGGAGCCCCCCCCGAGCAGGCCCTGCCGCCGCCCCCCCGGCCCCCCAGCCTCCCCCGGCCCCCCGGCTGGCCCGCCGCCCGCCCCCCGCCGCCCGCTCCTCGGGCACCCCCCAGGAGAGCGCCTCCTCCTGGACCCCCGGCGCCCAGGCCTCCTCCTGGACCCCCACGGCCAAGCCCCACGCCTCCTGGACCCCGAGCCCCACGCCCCACGCCTCCCGGGGCCCCCCGGAAAGCCCTGCCCGCCCCGGACCGGCCCTCACCTCCGGGGCCCGGATGGCTCACCAGGAGGGAGCCCCTCCCTGAAGCCCGGTGCCTTCTCGGTGCTCCCCCTCCCGGGACCCTTGCCGGGGTCCCTCTCCCGGAAAAGCAGGAGAGACCCCTCCTCTGGGACCCCCCGCCCGCCCCTCTCTCCCTCCGGCCCCCTCCCAAGCCCCCCTCCTTCCTTGCCCCCTGGCCCCAAAACTTTCTCCCCGCGGCAGCCCCTTCCTCACTTTCCCCGCCTGGACGGCCCCTCCGCTCCCCCTGCGAGGTGGGCCACCCGCCCCTTCGGCTGCGCCACGCCGGCCGGGCCGCCCGCCCAGTCTGCCGGCCGGGAGGAGGATTTGGGGCGGCGGAGGGAGGCAGGCAGGCAGGCAGGCAGGGCCCCCCTCGGCTCGGCTCCGCTTCTGCTCCGCCTCCGTCGCCGGCCTTAAAGAAGCCTCGGATGCTGGGGGGGGGGGGAGGTCCGGGGGAGGAGGAGGAGGAGGAGGGTAGACTCTTTAGGGGGGATCAGGGGGTCTGGGAGGAAAGAAAGAAAGAGTACTTTAGGCGAAGCGGACAAGTCTCTCTCTGCCCCCCCCCGATACACACACACACACACACACAAACACAATATACAAGAACCCGGCAAAGAGGGGTTAAACGCGGCGCGTGGAAAGGTGTTTGTGCCCAGAAAGAGAAGGACGCGGGGCGGGTGGGGGGTGTCGTGTCCCCCCATTCATTAATTCACTGCCCGGCTTATGTAACAGGCGCCGATGACTGCGCAGCTTCGGAGGCATCGCTCGGCCGCGGCAGGAGCAGCCCCAGCCGCCCCGGGACAGGAGGGCGACGAGGAGGCGCCGCGGGCCGAGTGGTCCAGCCATTCCTGCATCCCCTGCTGCGCATCTGCGGCCGGAGGCTCGTCGCCGCCACGGAGAGCCAGGGCGGGAGGAAGGCGCCGGGAGGGGAGATGAGGGGAAAGAGTTGCCAACACGACTGCAAAACCGCCTTGCCACTTGGTTTTCAATGGGGGGGGGTAGGTATCCCATCCTGGAGTTAGAGGAGACGCCCAGCGGTCATCTAGACCAAGGCTACTTAAACATTTTCCACTCGCGACCCCTTTTCGCCCGAGGGATTTTTACGCTACCCCAGGTATATAGGTATATAAAATAGGTATACAAATCTCCGGTTTTTCTTCGCAAACGAAGATTCAGGAAGGACTCATCCCGCGCTTTCTGCAAGCGCGCTGATGACTGAAAAGGCCAATCCGAGATAAAAAAGTCCGGTTGCAGAAAGCACAGCCGAAGGTTTCCTTGGGTGATGTTTCCGGGTTGTGATAGGTGTACAAATCAAACATTTATAGCAATAGCACTTCTATTTCTATACCGCTCATCAGTGTCAAAGCACTCCCTAAGCAGTTACAACGGGTTAGCTAATTGCCCCCAACAAGCCAGGCACTTATTTTACGACCTACAAAGGATGGAAGGCTGAGTCAACTTTGGAGCTCTCTGGGATCGAACCTGCAATGTTATGGCTGCAGTACTGGCATTTAACCACTCCGCCACCAGGGCTCCCTACTGATACTAATAAATCATAAAGAATTTTTCAGAAACCTTTTACCGTTGCCAAATTTTTCACCACCCCCACTTTCAGTTACAGGGTTGCAACCCAGTTTAAGAAGCTTTGCTCTAGGCCAGTGGGGGGTGTCCCTGGACCAGTGCCCATCTGTGTGTCCGCCAAGTGCGAGCCTGCCCCGGGTTTCCAGAAAAGAAAGGAACAGTCAATGGGCACAAATGTGGTGCCTGTCCCTGGCACATTAGGGGAAATGTGTCCCCCACATCAGATAATGAAAGATTACTACAGCTGGATCTAGCTGATCTGACAACAAATGGTAGTTTTCTACCTGTGTTTCCCCCCACTTCTTAAGTGTGTTTTAAATTATTTTCTTTTCGGTTTTCCAGTGTTTTTTTCCAGGCAGTGAGGTTGTGTTCTGGAAGAGTTTATTTCTGACGTTTTGCCTGCATCTGTGGCTGGCATCTTCAGAGAATGGTTGGGGAGCAGTGTGTGTGGAGTTTGTATAGTGTGAGCCCCTGTTGGGGAGGATATGTGAATTTGTGTATTTGAATGGCTAGTTTCTGGTTGGAGATATGTAAGGAGGATCAGTGTCTGGTTGGCTAATGGTTGGTTGATGGTCCATTATCTGCTGGAAATCCCCCTGTCCCTGGGTAGAGTTCATGTGCATGAGTTGAGGTTCGATTTTAGTGTTTTTCATGACTGGTAGCCAGATTTTATTAACTCTTAGGGTTTCTTATTAATAGCTACATTTTAATGTTTTAACTTTTTAATATATTAACTGTTGTGATCCTTTTAATCTGTAAACCACTTTGAGTCCCCAGTCTTAGAGAAAAGGCAGTGTGAGTGAGTGGCTGGAGGTTGTGTGTATATGCGCCAAAGTCACCTCCCAACTTACGGCGACCCCATGGATTTCATAGGGTTTTCTTAGGCAAGGAATACTCAGAAGTGGCTTTGCCAGTTCCTTCCTCTGAAATAGGCACTTGCGTTTCTTGGCAGTCCTTCTGGCTTGGGGAAGGCTCTTATTTTTGGACTGTCGCTCCCAGAATGCTGGCTGGCTGGGGGATTCTGTGAGTGACAGTCCAAAAAGGCATCTTTTCCCATGCTTTGGACGTTCAGATGGGATCTTTTGCCTTCCACCCGCACATGAAGGAGAGGTGGTGGGAGCCATTCCTTACCCAGAAAGCACAGAAGTATTTTAGGGTCCTTTCACATTCAGATTACTGCCATTTCTGGTCCGAGTGTGCAGGAAATAATGGCAATTTTGAAGCAAGGAAATTGAAAAATCATTCAATGCATTACTTGCAAATTGATTTGTCTGAGAGTTGATGAGTTGCTCATATATTGCCCTATTGACCAGACTTTGGATACGTGGCATAATTTGGAAGGCGGAGATGGTACCTGGAAAAGTCAATGCCAAATTACATACCCTCCCCCCCCCAACTGTCCCGATTTGGCAGGGATGGTCCCAATTATTCCTCTGCTGTCCCAATATTCCAGCTGCTTTGCAAATGTCCTAGTTTCTTCCTTCTCCTCCCACTTTGCTCCTCAGCTTAGTTCCATTGCTGCAAACTGAGTTCAAAGTGCAAAAACAGTTTGCACTGATTAACTCAGCAGTGGGGAGAGGAGTGGAATATGCTGCTGCCTGGGAGTGTGGTGGAGTTTCCTTCTTTGTAGTTTTTAAACATACAGTGGATAGCCATCTGTCGGGAATGCTTCGTGTATTCCTGCATGCCAGGGGGTTGGACTAGATGGCCCCTGGGGTCTCTTCCAACTCTATCATTCTATGAGGGGGAGCAGAATCTTGTCCTTTCCTGAAACCCCTCCTAGCTTGTCTATTCTTCCTCAATAATAAATTTTACCATCTTGCCCACACTGTCCTGTTGCTTGGCCACATTTGCCCTGGTTTTCATCTCTGAAATGCTAGTGGCTATGAGATGAAGATTGTAAATTAAAAGGAAGGAGAAGTCTACAAGTTGACTAGCACACAGGTATGTCGCTCTCATTTATTTCAGCCAGTGTTGATTGTACAATTGAGTTTCCTAGGAGAAGGAAGACATGATGGTTTTAATAGACCCCTAGCACTAAGTGATATTTAGGAATGGCACACATGGAACTACAGTATAGGTGACTAACGAACCTTGAATACTGCACTCCACTCAGTGGCAGCCAGGAACATACATCAGTGACAAAGTGATTCCCTTCTGGATTTTAGTCTGAACTACAAAGGGGCTATCCAAATTTGGACTAGAACCCGGAGCAAATTCATCACCCCACTGATCTGGAAGCCACCAACTTCCATTGATTCTGCCTCTGTTGTAGATAAGAGTTCAGGGCAAAAAAATTAATAATAAAATGTTCCAGCAACTTCTGAGCGCTAAACAGGATTGCTGGGATAATCTAATTTCTGTGTCCAAACTTGCATCTGATGTATGGATAGAAACTGTGCTGCCAAGTTCAATAACCAAACCTGTTGTTACGGTTTCAGAAGCTTGGCTGGAAATCAGCCCAAATCCCTGGAAAGCACCACTTTGCAATGAGAGGCAGGGGTACCAAGCTAATGTAACAGGCATTCTTCCAGGTCTTGAAGCCTTCTTTTGCTCTGAAGCCTTATCTATTGCAAACTAAGGTATCTGGCTTTGCCTCCTTTCTTTGATTTCTTTCTAGCTCGATCATGTGAAGTGTATCTTCGGTAAAAGTTGTAGCAGATTGATCCCATGTTAACTCTTGTGACTGCATCCTATGGAATCCTGGAGTTTTTAGTTTGGTGTACTTAGAATCCTCCCTGCTCCAGTCCATTCTCCTGAATAGCAGCTGTGGAGCTCTCTAGCAGAGAATTCTAAGTCCTACCTAAAACTACAAATCCCAGGGTTACCTAGGATAGAGGAACTATAGTTGGACAGGAACAGTCTGGCAGAGAATTCGAAGTCTCTCCTCAAACTATAGACCGATCCCCATATTAATGGGGGATACATTCCAAGAACCCCCCTGTGGATACCTGAAACCATGGATAATAGGAAGGAAACCCTATTATTTTCAAAAAGACAAACACCGGAAGTTGACCATAGAATTGCATTGGAGGACGTAGAAATGCCTAGAAAGCACATATTTTTTTCAGATGTAGATAAGTGAAACCATGAATATCGAATCCATGTAGGGATCAACCTGTATATACACACACACATACACATATATGGATTCCATTCAAGTTAAAATGGGTATTGTAGACACTGTCCCAATTGCCTTTACACGACTGTCAAGGCTCATGGGCAACTGCACTTGGCCTTGACAGCTTATTCTCTTTACAAGTTGTGCAAACATGACACCCCCATATTTGTCAAATTTGTTCACTGGCCATGTTGCCTAAGGGAATCTGGAAGTTATAGCCACCAAAAGTCACATTTCTAAGTTGGGTGAATACTGCCTGATTGCTGATTCAACCCAAAATTCCAGGGATGCTATAGATAGAATCATAGAATCATAGAGTTGGAAGAGACCACAAGGCCATCCAGTCCAACCCCCTGCCCTGCAGGAATACACAATCAAAGCATTCCCAACAGATGGCCATCCAGCCTCTGTTTAAAAACCTCCAAAGGAGGGAATTCCACCACACTCCAAGGCTGCATATTCCACTGCTGAACAGCTCTTAATGTCAGGAAGTTCCTCCTAATGTTTAGGTGTTTTCCTCTAGTTTGAGTCCATTGCTCCCTGTCCTAGGCCTCTGAGCCACTCAAGGTGAAGAAATTGGGAAGTCCAAGTCAGATCAATGGGAGGGGGGTCCCAGTTTCTTACACTTTATTATTTATCATTTAGCAGCATTAATGTGCATAGTGTTTAATGGAGTAGCAAACATACAAAAGAATAGATCCTTGCAAAGAGCTTGCAAATTTACATTTTGCTCCAAGAATATCTGTGCAGCTGGGTTACCTGGATTTGGGCTTAGTTTCAGTGTAGGTGACCATGAGGACAAAAGGACTAAACCAAAGGATTAAAAAACCAGAATCATAGAGTTGGAAGAGACCACAAGGGCCATCCAGTCCAACCCTCTGCCATGCAGGAATACACAATTGTAACAGAATTGTGTAGACAGGTGGGCATTTCCTGTAGCTGCTCTATGACACCTTAATGTCAAATGGGCCATTGGGAAACCATTGGGAGAGGGGAAATGGTGTTTTTCACCTGCAAAACCAAAAATTGATTCTTGGTAGCTGCAAAGGTGTTTACTTTTTGCTACATGGGGGAGAAACACACAGAATGGTGCTCCACTGCCATCTACAGGATAAAGGATATGAAAGCAACCCATACTTTAGCGCAGAGGCAGAGTGTGTATAGTTCTTCCAATTTTTGGACTGCAACTCATATCATCCATTGGGTGTGCTGACTAGGGCTGATGAGGGTTGCTGTCCAACAATATATGGAGGGCTACATGCTCCCCTACCTTTGCTCTATTCTTTGCCCTAGTTGTGTGCCTTCAAATCGTTTCCAATTTATGGCAACTCTAAAGCAAGCCTATTGCAAGGTTTTCTTGGCAAGATTAGTTCATAGAGGGTTTCCATGGCTGAATGGGATTCAAATCCTGGTCTCCAATTCCTAGTCCAACTCAATTCATTAAACCATGCTGGCTCTGCCATTGGCCCCTTCTATATTTGGGGTTGGCATGAGAAACCCTAGGCCAAATTTCCTCTAGTCCAGTGATTCCCAACTTTGGTCCTCCAGGTATTTTGGACCTCATGTCCCAGAAGCCCTAGCCATCTTGGCCAAGTCAGGAATTCTGGGAGATCAGACCTGAACAGCCAAAGTTTGGGAACCACTGCTGTTACCTGACTAGCTGCTCCAAGGCAAGGACAGTTACAGCTTCTACAATTGCTCATCTTCCAGCTGAGTCTCAAATTTGTATTCAGTGACCTTGGGCAAGTCACACACTCTCAGCCTCAGTAAATTCCATGGAAGGTTTACCTTAGGGTCGCCCTAAGTCAGAAACAGCTTGAAGGCACACAACAAGGTTCACCCACACTGCACAGTTATAGCACTCTGATATCACTTTAACTTGCATTGCTTTGTCCTATTGAATCCTGGGATCTGTAGTTTTGTGAGAGACTTAGAACTCTAGTACACTTCCGTGAACTCTTTGGCAGTTCTTAGAGCTCTCTAGCAGAGGATTCCAAGTCCTTCATGAAACTACAAATCCTAGGATACCGTAGGATAGCAACATCACAGCAGAAGAGGTATCAGAGTGATAGAATTGTGGAGTGTAGATACACTTGTAGTTGCTCTCAGGGGTAGCTGGAGTCATGCATCACTAGATACTATAAATATAAGAGGGTATATCTTAGAACTACTAGAAGTTATTATGGAATACAGAGCAGAAGCTTTACCCATGCTGGCCTGAGGGTTCTGGGAGTTGTAGTCCAAAAAGATAATATTTCCAGGAGCAGCTGAATTATGGTATGCTTATATATTATGCATTACAGTGCCTGGTGAATTACATGGTGACTCACAAGGTGAGTCCTTCTAGCTTGTGAGTCAGACTTCCTTTTGACTTTGACAAATTTAGTATCCCATCCTGGCCAGGACTGAAGCTGCCTAGGATGAGCAAGCTGGCTTCAGTCTTCAGAAACTGAGTAACACTCATTTATTTCCTAATTAATCCAGTTAATGCCTCCCTGCCTCCCCCCTCCTCCCATCTTTTCCTCTTACCAGGCTCGGATTCAGAGCTGTACCTACGCAAGCAAGGACGTGTCACCCCAAACATTGATAGCTTAACATGACACAGCAGCAGCAACAGCAGCTACCCTAAACGAGGCAGAAGGGCTTCCATAAGACTGAAGCTGACAGCTTTGGGCTTTGCCATCTGTTTCTGTCACGGCGCATGCAGTCTGGAAGGAAAGCCAGCTAGCTGTACGTGCATTGTGTGTGCAGCTTCCTAGATACAGCCGGGGTAGGACAGGCGCTCGGCTTCAATTATAGCTGAGCTTTTCCCTAGCTAGCTACAGGAGAGAGAAAAGTTGCAGCGCCCTCCACAAACAGATCCAGCAGCTGCATACTCCCAGCGAGCCAAGGCGGATGTGAATTAATCACTTTGACATGAGGTTGCATTTTTAAAAGCCAATACAGATTGGATAGGAAGAGGGAAATAGGGCTGGCCATGGTGGAAGTGGTGCAAAGTGGTATATTACAGGTACTACAGTACTATTATTACTATTTCATAAATCTTTCACCTCTGCCATTGTCTGCAATTCTGATGTCCCCAGGGATTACTACATCTATAAACCAAGCTTCCTTCTCAACTACACTCACATCTAGTGTATTATATTCTAATTGTTTTATCAATATGAGTCTTAAAGTCCTCAAGACTTTTATTTCCCCATTTTCAACAACTTTTCCAGGCTTTGTTTTCACCAGTTCTTTGCAAAAGGTCAATCACATTTTTTTCCCCGATTGTAGCCATTTCACCATGATGTTTATTCCTATCTGAGTGATCTTGGTGCACAAAGTAATACTGTGGGTCAACCATTCCACCTTTTTCTTTACATATTTTTATTATTGCTGTTGTTTTTATAGCTGTGGCCATCATCATCATCTATGTCCTAATTTCCCCAGAACTGGAACTCAAGGCAACTTACAAAATACAAATCAAAGCCCATGCAACAATGTACGTAAAAACATACAAAAAAATAGTTAAAATACAATCAAACTATTCATAAAATCAAAACCTTTCAAACCAAATCCATTTTTAAAGACAAAACATTAAAAGGTAGTAAAACAAGTGCACTGTTAAAAGCCCCAAAGAGTCTGTTCCTAAAAAACCCTTGGGATTACAAAAGTCTTGTGTTATTTATTTATTCAGTTTATATGCCACTTTTCTCCCAATGTGGGACCCAAGGTAGCTCACAAATCTATTTTATTCATTTATTGGATTTATATCCTGCCTTTCTCCCAAGATGGGATTCAAGACGGATAAAGGGAGATCAGCAAAAAACCTAACAATAATAATTAGAATACAATTTAAAATAATCACATTAAAGCCATTACATTTTTTTTTAAAAAAATGAAACATTAAAAAGTAAAAAATAAAGCAAACCCCCTCGCCCTAAAAGAAAGGCTCTGTGCAAGCAGTAACTAGTTAAAAGCCAGTTTGAACAAAAATGTCTTCGCTGGTTGGCAAAAAGAGAGAAGAGGATTAGCCCAACTTCCTGTTGGAGGCAGTTCCACAGGCTAGGAGCAGCTGATGAGCATGCAGCAAGGAAGAAGCCATCCTAGCGCTCTCAGGGCAGGACTTCCAAAGCTCGGGGCCAGCTACCAAGAAGGCCCTCTTGAAGGTTTTTGACTGGCAGAGCTAATGGTATCATCTACCACCTCACCTCAGGCCCTTAGCTGAAACTCTAGCAGTAATAGGTTTTTTGCAACAGCAATGTATTATTATGAGCTATCCTTTTCAGCAAAAATGGGTGTTTCTGGTATACTGGACAGCATCACTCCGTCTTAGGGGAAAAAGTCTACTTCAGCTAAATACCTGGCATTTATACAGGTAACGTTTCCTTGTGGCGTACGATGTGGGTGCATTCAATGGTTACCTCTTTCTGGATGGAGGTCCTATCAGTTTTTTACTGGGGAAAATCTTTGCCAATTATACAGGCACATGTTCATGTAAACAATACTCCTAGGCCATGGCATTTAATGGAGGGTCAATATGTTTGGATCTTGTGTGCTTTTACCGGTACAAAAAAACCCACTTACAGTCCAAGTCTGGAAAGATGAACATACACCATGTGTTGCCCAATGGTCAGAAAATCTTACTGCTTTAATTACATGTGAATACAGTGAGCCCTTGGTATCTGCTAGGGTTTGATTCCAGGACTGCCCATGGAGACCAAAATCCATGGATGCTCAAGTTCCATTATATACCACGGCATAGTAAAATGGTGTCCCTTATATAAAGTGGCCAAGAGCAAGGTTTGCTTTTTGGAATTTTTCCTGAAATTGGTGGTTGGTTGAATTTGTGGATTGGTTGAATCTGTGGATAAAGAACCTATGGATATGGTGGACCAACCGTACATATTTTATATTTGTCAACTTCAAGAAAACACATTTTTGAAAATACGGTAAATTTTCACTAGATGTATATAGAAATTCCACATTCCAATTTCAATTTTCTCCCTTTCTTTGTGATTACTTTTAAAATCCAGTTGTTTTTTAAATGAGCTAGTCCTCTTGTAACACAAATTTTGAAATGGCTTGTCCTTGAACAAGCAATTAAGGCTCAGTAGCATTACAAAATACCTGCTGCACGGCAGAGATAAAATTGCTAGGCCTGGTTTGTTGATATGGGTCAGCTGCATTTTTGGACTCTTCTTAGAAGATCATAGTGCTATGAGGACTGTCAAGATGAGTGCCTGAACTTCAGAACGCATCGTGCTATTGCTTAGGTGCACATCATCAGGAAATTTCTTCCTGGCACATGTGCCAGACTTGCCTGTTCTCACTGCAAGACTAAACCTGTTCACCACTGCCTTATGACAATATCTTGAGAAGGTAAGGCTGACAACTGTTCATTGCCAAAAGCAGGAGCCTGCTCAAAGTCTGCTAAAGATATACTCTGCCTACACACAACAACCACCTTAAAATGTATGGCTAATTAAGTGGCCTTGCTCAGAAAAAAGCGAGTAATTAACTCCTATGGCTTCTTCTGCAGAATGGACTATTTAACAAGCTACACGGCCTCTTTGGACAGAAACTACTGCTTTAAACACTAAAGTCCTGTGGGGACAGGACCTGGCAGCTTGAAAACTATTGTGGAAACAGTTGCACCTTTCCACAGACCGCTTAAGTGTAGTCCCTAAACCAGGTGATTGGTTCTGCACGCATATACACACCCGAGAGCCTTCACTCGCACTTCAGACTTGGTGGATGGCAAGCAACAAGAGAGTGCAAGTCCATGGCTGTTACTTGCATGATGGCAGGGTCCAATTTCACTATGCCAGAGTAGCTTCATTGATAGTGGAAGTGTGGGGGACCATTCCCCCACCCAACCAGTTATGCCTGGTTTGGAAATGAGGGGAAAGCTTCTGAATACCCTGCCTCATAGTGTGGTGGAGTCTCCTTCTTTGGAGGTTTTTATCATAGAATCATAGAATTGCAGAGTTGGAAGAGACCACGAGGGCCATCCAGTCCAACCCCCCTGCCACGCAGGAAATCACAATCAAAGCATCCCCGACAGATGGCCATCCAGCCTCTGTTTAAAGACCTCCAAGGAAGGAGACCCCACCACGCTCCGAGGGAGTGTGTTCCACTGCCGAACAGCTCTTACTGTCAAAAAGTTCCTCCTCATGTTGAGGTGGAATCTCTGTTCCTGGAGCTTGCACCCATTGCTCCGTGTTCCAGTCTCTGGAGCAGCAGAAAACAAGCCTGCTCCATCCTCAGCGTGACATCCCTTCAAATACTTAAACAGGGCTATCATATCGCCTCTAAACCGTCTTTTTTCCAGGCTAAACATACCCAGCTCCCTAAGTCTCTCCTCATAAGGCATTGTTTCCAGACCTTTCACCATTTTAGTTGCCCTTCTCTGGACACGCTCCAATTTGTCAATATCCTTTCTGAATTGTGGTGCCCAGAACTGGACACAGTATTCTAAGTGAGGTCTGACCAAGGCAGAATAGAGTGGCACTATTACTTCCCTTGATCTAGACACTATACTTCTATTGATACAGCCCAAAATTGCATTGGCCTTTTTAGCTGCCGCATCACACTGTTGGCTCATGTTCAACTTGTGGTCTACTAGGACTCCTAGATCCCTTTTGCACGTAGTCTCATTCAGCCAGGTCTCTCCCATCCTATATTTATGCATTTCATTTTTCCGCCCTAAATGCAGTACTTTACATTTCTCCGTATTGAATTTCATTTTGTTAGCTTTGGCCCAGCTCTCCAGTCTATCCAGGTCATTTTGAATTTTGATCCTGTCCTCTAGGGTATTAGCTACTCCTCCTAATTTGGTGTCATCTGCAAATTTGGTAAGTATGCCCCTAATTCCTTCATCTAAGTCATTGATAAAGATGTTGAATAGCACTGGGCCCAGGACAGAACCCTGTGGCACCCCACTGGTCACATCTTTCCAAGACGAAGAGAAGCCACTGCTGAGCACCCTTTGGGTTCGGCCGGTCAACCAATTACAAATCCATTGAACAGTTAACTTGTCTAGCCCACATTCTACAAGCTTGTTTGCAAGAATGTCATGGGGAACCTTGTCAAAGGCCTTACTGAAATTAAGGTATGCAATGTCCACAGCATTCCCTTCATCTACCAAGCTGGTAACTTTATCAAAAAAAGAGATCAGATTAGTCTGGCATGACTTGTTTCTCTGAAACCCATGCTGACTTTTTGTGATTATGTCATTGCCTTCTAAATGTTCACAGACTCTCTGTTTAATGATCTGTTCTAGAATCTTCCCTGGTATTGATGTCAGACTAACTGGACGATAGTTGTTGGGATCCTCTCTTTTCCCCTTTTTGAAGATGGGAACAACGTTTGCCCTCCTCCAGTCTGCTGGGACTTCTCCTGTTCTCCAGGAGTTCTCAAAGATTATTGCCAATGGCTCTGAGATTATATTTGCCAGCTCTTTTAATACTCTTGGATGTAGTTCATCTGGTCCTGGAGATTTAAATTCATTTAGATTAAGAAGGTATTCCTGTACTACCTCTTTACTTATTTTGAGCTGGATTTCCCCTATTGTGTCCTCTGTTCCATTCTCCTCAGGTTGGTCCTCCTTTTCCTTTTCTGAAAACACTGAGGCAAAGAAGGTGTTGAGTAATTCTGCCTTTTCTCTGTCCCCCGTTAGCATTTTGCCATCTTCTCCACGTAGCGGCCCTATCATTTCCTTCTTCCTCCTTTTGCTGCGGACATACCAAAAAAACCCCTTTTTATTGTTCTTAACCTCCCTAGCAAGCCTGAGCTCATTCTGCGCTTTAGCTTTTCTGACTTTGCTCCTACACGTGTTCGCTATCTGTTTGAATTCTTCTTTGGTGATTTCCCCCCTTTTCCATTTCCTATACATGTTCCGTTTAAAACTTAGCTCCATTGAAAGTTCTTTAGTCATCCATCCTGGTTTCTTGAGACACCTCCCATTTTTCTTCCTCAATGGTACTGTTTGAAATTGTGCCTTCAGTATCTCCCTTTTGAGAAAGTCCCATCCGTCTTGAGGTCCCTTCTCTTTTAGTATTCCTGACCATGGGATCACCCCCGTATTTCCCTGAGTTTATTGAAATCAGCTCTCCTAAAGTCAAGAATGCGTGTCTGACTATGCCTGGCTTCTCCTTTCCATTGTATAACAAACTCCAGGAGAACATGATCGCTCTCACCTAAGGATCCCACCACTTGCACCCCATTAACCAGGTCGTCTCTGTTGGTTAGGATCAGATCTAAAATAGCTGACCCCCTTGTTGCCTCTTCCACCTTTTGGACCATGAAATTGTCTTCCAGGCATGTAAGGAATTTGCTAGACCTTGTAGTTTTGGGTGAGTTAGATTGCCAGCAAATATCAGGATAGTTGAAGTCCCCCATCACTACTACATCTCTCCTTTCTGCATGTATGTTCATCTGTTCTAGAAAGGCAACATCCAATTCCTCCGTCTGATTTGGGGGTCTGTAGTAGAGTCCCACAATAACATCCCTGTTGTTTCCCTCCCCTTTAATTTTTATCCAGATGCTCTCCACCTGGCTTCCAGTATTGATGTCATGGATCACTTCACTGGTGTAAATATCCCTGACATATAATGCTATTCCTCCTCCTTTCCTGTTTGGCCTGTTTCTCCTATAAAGGTTATACCCCTCTATTCCTACATTCCAATCATGAGACTCGTCCCACCAGGTTTCAGTAACGCCTATTATATCATATTTGTTTTGTAGTGCAAGGAGTTCAAGTTCATCTTGCTTATTTCCCATGCTCTGTGCATTAGTGTAGAGACATCTGAGACCATGTGTTCCCTTTACTTGCTCCCTGTGCAAGTTTTTTTGCCTCCCACTGTTGGGTCCTTGCGCTGTTTGCCTTGTTCCTCTATGGCAGTTTGACTATTTTCTCCAGCCCTTTTGCCTTCCAGAATTTTAAACAGAGGCTGGATGGCCATCTGTTGGGAATGATTTGATTGTGTATTCCTGCATGGCAGGGGGTTGAACTGGATGGCCCTTGAGGTCTCTTCCAACTCTAGGATTCTATGAGGATGATAGTGCCTCCTCCAGACAGTGGTCACACCATCTGGAAACTGCTGCCTTCAATACCATAGATGTGCTAAGAGTAACCTAAATCCCATTGCTAGTCCTAACCATGTGTAGATCTAACTTACATTGGTGCTGATTTACCAAATTCTCATTGATCCAGTCAGTCTGATCCAACTGGGACTCAAGCGGACTTAGGCCAACAGTTACTGAATGCTTATTGAACAAGATTCTAACCTCTGCTGCTCGGTGACCATATTCACTTCTAATGTAATACACACTTGGGCATCTTCTCATTTTCAGTTTAAAAAAAGAAGACCCATTTTTTAAAAAATCTAACCACCTCACCTTGTGGAGGGGCATCCATGCAAACCTTCTCTTGATGAGGAACTGTGAAGCTCTGCTCTCACATATTCTTGAAGGTGTATAAAAGAAAAAGAAAAGGCTGGTTTACAGCAAAAGGCTGGCCTGTAGCAAGTGGAGTTGGTGTGCTTTGTACAAATTTTCTGCAGCCAAGGGCTGTATACAGTGAAAAGCACCTTGCACACTGAACAGCTGCATTTCCTGTAGTCTTCTAAACTTAGTATTCCATTTCCCCCCTCAGTATTCTTCTGAAGTCTTCCCCTGAAGTTACACATTTGTAAGCCTGAGGGTGCTTATGCCATGTTTCAGTAGGATATGAAGCAATTTACCAAGGTACTCCCCTCCAGTCATTCAAGGTCTCCCAGTACACTCAAAGTCTCATCAGCACTTTTCAATTACTGGCAAGCTATAAAACTGAGTAGGAAGTAGTGGCGGCTGCTTCAGGATTCAGATGCCAGTAAGTGAGTATTACTCAATAAGCCACACTTTAGAAACCACCAAATCTTTGTTTTTCTTTATTGAAGACACTCAAGTAATCCCCAGTTTTAGATAAAGGTGTACCTTAACAACACAAAAACAGATGAGCTTTAGAAACACACAACTTCTATAGGTCAGGCTCAGTCCCTAAATTTCAGTAACTACACCTATGCTTTTATCATCTCCATCCAAGACACATGCAGTGCTATGGGAAGAACACGCAAGAGGACTGCCGTTAAAAGGCATGAAACATGAAATGCAAAGGAGGAAACTGCATTGGGGGGGGTCACTAAACTAGATCTTCAGTCACACAAGAGGTTTTAAATCTAAGGGAGCTCAGCTCAATTGAATTACTGGCAGAGGGGAGCTTACAAAGGGCTGTGGTGTGCTTAGTTCTGAACACTCCGCTTGCTTTTTTCCATCTACCTAACCGGCTTAACAAAGGTCTTCTCTATCACAAAGCACTGAATAGTCTAGTATGGGAAACCCAATGAAGTCTTTTCATTCAAATGAGTCTTAGGATTGTTATTTTGTAGCCTTTTATCCATGACAGACTGGAAACTCTATTAGTTGTTGGAAAACACAGAATATGTCGTTTCTGTGAAAAGGCATCCTAAATTTTGCTTGGATCATAGTTTTACACTAGACAGAAGGTAAAGTACAGCAGCAATTACTTTGCATCATTTTTAAAAAAATACAGGCAACTGATCTGATTTGTTCATTCAGATTCTAACTATTACATTCCCAAATGGCACCCACATTTCACTCTAATAATTTTCTAGTCATAAGCAAATCCTATATATATACATTCATCCAGCCATGTTTGAAGCCATAGAAGTAGATTTTGCAGAAGAGAGAAAGGGATTCAATTCAAACTCAAGAGGAAGCCCATCACTTTGCCCCAAAGCCTAAGGAAGGTAGCAGCCCCACGCAACTAGTCGCAGCAGCGTTGGCTGTCGTGTGCTAAGGAGCCATTCAACAAGTGATTGCAGTTAGCATGAAGTGAGACCAGATGCAGATAGAGACAATTGCAGAAGTTCAAATATACATGTTAGATACTAACGACCATGCTCTGCAGATGTCATTGCATGGAGAGCATTTAGGAAAAAAATTATGGGAAACACTGTCCCCGATAATTAAGACACCCTTAGTGCAACATATGGAGGTCACTGCCCCCGATACAACACTGTGGTAGGCAAAAACTACCTTGTTCTTTAACATTATGGGAGACACTGCCCCCGATAATGTGACCCAAGTTCTCATGATACATCGTAGTGCTGGAACTTTTGCATAGTAGCTGGTGTTTGGATGCAAGCCCAGCGCAGCACAAGCCTGCAATGGTCTAAATGGAATCCAAAAAGACAAGCGTGGGGAGCAAACCCAGTGGCTAAGTCTACTACCGTTACCAAGCTGACTTGCTTTGTCTGATCTGGAGCCACACCGGATATCCAGTGAAGCAGGAGAACCCCCATCACCTACAGCCAAGTCAAAAGTGAAGGCTATCCACAGAAGTGTCAGGTGGGAGAACCATCTAATAGCTTATGTTCTGCCATCTCTAAGTGATAAAAGAGCCAAGGAGTTAACACTTCTTAGGCTCCTTATTTCAACCACACACGTACGGAGGTGGGGGAAAGCTCTTCATCCAAAATCAGCTTCTCAACTATGCTGCTGTTACAGGCCATTGCAGGCTTGGTGGCAAAAGTTCCAGTGATCATGGTTGGATTGTACGAGCAGATGCTGCTTTTTATAAAAAAACGACAGTATAACTGTCATAATTATGGAAGTCACTGCTTCCGATAATTATCTTCTGTAGAAAACAAATACCATTTATAGTGAACACTGTCACTGATAAATAAATAACTAATAAATACCTCAATAACAAGCCTCAGGCAGGATCAGCCTCCCAGTCAAGTGTTCCAAGTTAGACTAGCAAAGAGACTCTGCATACCCCAAAAGGCCTCAGAGTAAGGGGCCAAGAATGACTAGGATTTAGCCACACCTGAAAGGAGGCATGGTGATTACTCCAGGTTTTTCAAGTCATACCCCAGGACCACTCCAGGGTCTTTGGCTTGGCCTTCTTGAGCAAGGAAAGGAGCAGTCACAGCAGGAGGGGTCCACCCAGAACTCCCTCCATTTCTCTTGGGGAGGCAGAAGTTCCAAATCTTTGAATATGCTAGACTGGGTAGGCTGTGCTTCAGTGGCCAAAGGGAGTGAGGACATGGAAGAAGTTTCCCTACCCAGGGGGGAAAAAGAGATTCTTTCTAATGGGTGATTCGGGTTCACCTTCTGCTTTCCCAAGTGACACTGTGACTCCAGTATGTGTTTTACGTCCGCTCTATTAGAAACTTTGGTTATACAGTTGCAGCCTTCAAGAAATCTAGTTTGAAGCTGATCTGAGTTCGGGCTGCTTGCATGCTCCCCTTCTATAGCAGGAGAACGTGCTTTGCTCACTTTAAAAACCAGTCCTTCCCATGACTTTTGGGTTGGGAAAGTACATTTGGAGGGACACCTACATACATTTAATTTCATGTCAGGACAATTGTGACGTGCTTAGAATTGCACCTGGACTTCTGAAAACCCTCTGAAGGGCTGAGGGGACTTTGTCCTGTGCTACAAGGTGGGGGAAAGGGGGTTCCTGTACTTCAGAATTAAGTGCTCTACATTTTAGAACTCATTGTCTATGTTCCAGATGTCCCCGGAGAGGGCGTTTGCAGCACCCTGAATCGTCCACGTTGCCAGAGCCAGCTGGGTCTTGAAGAGAGTTTCATTGAAAGCCCCTGGGTTGGTCTTTCGGAGGCTGAGGTGGTCCAGCAAGGCTTGGAGAGTGTGGGAGCCAGAGCCAAAGAAGATGTGACGGAGGGGAGTGTCCTTCGGAGAGACGTAGGGGGAGAGAAAGTGGTACTCCACCTTAAGAGGAGAGAGACACGTTGGAAAAGAGGCAAGAACAACGGACAGGAACACAGACTTCAGTTGCAGGGATCATCTGGAAAAGCCCTTCCAGATGATTCCAGAAATCCACAGAAGCAGGCAACACAGCAGAGCTTTTTTGAGAGGTCAGTGGACATCTGAGCATGGAGAGAGATCTTTCTTTGCACAACCTGGATTTCTTGGGAGACTGCAACTTTGGTTATACAGTTGTCCCTCCACATTCACGGATTTGACATTCACGGATTTGAGTATTCACTGCTTGAAAATATTCTTTAAAAAATAATAATCCTAATAGCAAACCTTGATTTTGCCATCTTATATAAGGAACACCATTTTGCTATGCCATTGCATATAATGGGACTTGAGTATTCACAGATTTGGGTATTCACGGGGGGTCCTGGAACCAAACCCCAGCGAATGTGAAGGGACAACTGTACTCAGTTGCAGCCTTCAAGAAGTTTAGCATGTGAAAAGAAAGGATTCTAAATTTGACTGGCCTACAAGTAGGTTGGTATGGAAGAAGTCATTGGAGTATACTGTATTGTTTTATAAACTTATAAATTTATAAATTGTTTATAAACAATACTGCTATACTAAAATGACTATTCTCATACTAACCAAGATCTAATTTAGAGTCCTTTCTACGGCTGCCTCCACTCCTTAGCTGAGGGAGTGGCAACTGGACAGAAAAGGCTCAGCTGTGACAATCTCTTTCTGGAGACAATTTACTTACTTATTTAATTTGTATGCCTCCTTTCTCCCAAAAGGGACCCTAGGTGGCTCACAAAATATCATATAAAAGCTTCCAAAGCCCAGCTACATAGTAAAAGCTTGCTTGCATAAAAATGCCTTTGCCTGCTGGCGGAAGGAAAGCAGGGAGGGGGCTAGCCTCGCCTCCCATGGAATGGAGTTCCAAAGGATGGGAGCAGTCAGCTCTCTCTCATGTCCTCACCTGACAAGCCTGTGATGGTGGTGGGACTGAGAGAAAGCCTTCCCCTGATGATCTTAGAACCCTTCCAGATTCACAATTCCATAAGGAGGTCTGCTTGGTGACTATGGCATTACTATTTTAGACACTGTATAGCTGTTTCATTTCTGTTACATACCCTGAATATGATAGCTACCCACTCAGTCTCACTTCCATTACTTCCATTACCTGGAACACACAGACTGATTATGTTACAGGAAGACACCTTTAATCAAGCACTCAAGAGTCTCTCAGGCTTGCTTTCAACTGAATGCACCACAGGGTCCAGGACAGGAACCTTTCCATCCTTAAAGAGTCTCCTTCTCTGGACTTTTTCAAAAGGAAGCTGGACAGCTACCTGCTGGGGATGCTTTACCTGGAGACCCTGCATTAAGCAGGGGGTTGGACCTGAAGGTCAATAGGGCCCTTCCAGCTCTAGGATTTTAGGATCCAGAACCATCTCCACTGAGTTTAAGCCAGCTTTGTTGTGGTTAGCTCACAACAGAGGCTAAGGCTGGGCCCCTCATGACTGCTGGACTTTGGTTTTCAGTTTCACCCCTAAAACAACAGCTCTTTGGGAAGATATTTGCACTCAAGGTATCTTTAGATACTGAGTAAATATTTGTGCTCCATGCTGAAGCATGTTTCTCTAGCACTATGAAGTCTTTCCCAGATTATTTCAGTGACTCTGGCCTTCTACCAATGCTAGCTTGTTGAACATATAGCTTTCACCTAGGATCTACCGGCTGGAAGAATTCATTAGTTTCCCTCACTCAGGTTTGTGTTATTTGGAGACTGTGGCTTAGACCTGATGGGACACTATTCGCAAACAACAGAATTCCAATGCTGTTTGGTCCTCTCTTAGCAACTCCATTTATCTGCATTAACTCAGGCAGAACTTCCCTTAAATGTAATTTTAGGAAGAGGGGTGGTACATAGATTTGCTCAATAAAGATGAACACATTTTTCAGTCTCTCTGTGTGTGCATACATGTTTATGTATGTGTGTCAAGTAAGAAAAATGAAGACTTACTTTCATGATCCGGTCATTCAAAGCACGGCAAACCACTCCATTGGTTAGGTCAGACTTTTTTACATCTTGGGTCAGGGCAGTTGTAGCTCGAGTGAAATCTCCACGGGCCACAAACAGCCACTGTAGGCCTAAGCCCATACTCTACAGGAGAGAAACAACAGCAATTCATCATTCGCAGGAAGTACAGACAAGGTCTGACCAGTTGTCACACAACAGTGACAATAGACAGATAGAGCAAGAAAAACTGAATCTTGACACTGAACCATGAGAATGGGCTGAAGGGCTGAGCTTGAGGTGCACCATTGGCTCAACTGTAACAGTTACTCAGGCTTTGTAAGGTTTTGCCAGAAGAGCCAGAAGGACTAACAAGATTACCCTGAATTACAGCTATTAAGGTTAACTTCATTTCCTTCAAGGCACTGCAACTGAATCACAAATGGATCCATGTGCAAGAGACCACTTCACTTTCTTTTGATGTGCACCAGCATGAATCCCTCCCTCAGTTCTGATTTTGGGAAATAGACAAGATCTAAATTAATAAACAATAACAATAAAGCTGCACCATGGAGGAAGACAAGAACAGAGCCTTGAAATCAGTACCAAAGTACAAGGTGCAACCTGCTCTCCAGGGCATGAATGGGAAACTTGTGCCTCACTAGATGTTGTTGGGTAGCATCTTCCATCATCCCTCACCACTGGCTATTCTGACTAGGACTGATGAGAGTTGCAGTCCAAAGCCGATGCAGTACAGGTCAGTAGCCAGTACTGTCAAGGATGCCAAAGATGGAGAGCATTTCCATAAGCAAGCCTGCAAACATTCCTTAAACGTATTAGACCAGTGATTCTTAACCTGTGGTCCACGGACCCCCAGGGGACCACAATGTCCTCACAGGGAATCTGCAAAGGCTTGTGATAGGAGCCAAGCCAAAGGCTGGCTGGCTTGGTCTGTGCTTTGCAATCCAATCCGCTCCAGCCACATATTTGCAGGAAAAAAGTCTCTCCCCGCCCCTCCAGTTTCTCTGAAGGAAGGGTTAATGGATGGTGTAATTTTATTATTGTTGCTGTTATGGTTTTAAATCTTGAGTTAAGTCTGTATATCGTAGTCTGCAAATCTGCATTGGGGGTCCATGGCAACAAAAGATATTTAAAGAGGGTCCGGGGTAAAGAAGATGTTACGAGCCACTCAATTAGACTGTTCTAAGTGTTGAATGATGGAGTACGATATGCAATTGTGAAGATTCAAGAACTCTGCTATACAGGTAACTCTGGGGGTGAAAAAAGAGACACGCAAGAGAACACAGTAGCACAGTGAATTTTGTGGCTGGAACCAAGCCACAAAGCAGTGCTGAATGTACAGGAGGGGGAGGAGCCAGTGGGGAATATCAACATGTTACCCCGATCACAAGACTCCTGTTTTAGGTTTGCTGGAGCCCTCCTGTCAGTACCCAAGGATACACTGGAACATTTTGCTCCTGGACACCACTTGCTAGGGAGCATGCTTTTATGGGAAAAATACTTCCCCTTCCCCATGTCAGAGATGCTACAAAACTAAATCTTTTAAAGCAAAGCTCAACCAACAGCAGGAACTCCCCACCCCACCCCCAAATCCTCAGTCATCTTGCATTACCGTTAGTTCTTTCCGGTACACCATGAGCTTTCCTACAAGGTTACGCAGTTTGTCATCATAGCTTTTGTAGTCCAGGTTCAGTTCATGGTCATGCGTCATCCTGATAGCCATCCGGCCAACTATTTCGGCAGCCATACGCATTGTACTGTCCAGTTGGCCTTGAGAAGAGCCAAAGAAGCTGAGCAGGTTGTCCAGATTATCAGACTTTGTTCCCAGATATGGATACACTTTTCCACCCTATGAGAGAGAAGCAGACCTGTAAAAATCCCAGATGCAGTATAGTGCACTTCATATACACTGCATTCACTTCTTAAGGGGAAGACTGTATTTCACATTCGTGACAAGTAAACAATTTTTAAGAGAATAAATGGCAGATAGTTATGATTATCCATTAGAAAAAACAAAAACAAAATGGAACAATCTCTCTTGATCAGGAGGACTAGAGTGTTTACATAGCAATGACACAGTTTCCAAGGTCAAGGGTGGAGGGAGCAGAATAAGGTGCTCAAACTTAGAGATGTAAAGGCCCAGGAAAAACTGGAAAAATTCAGGAAAAAGAATTTTTTCCTGAAGCCTTTTTTGTTTTTTTCCAAAAAAAAAAAATTGAAAAAAGGAAGAAAATCCATCATGGATTTTTTTTTTTTTAGTATGTTGAATAAAATCTTTGAGACAAGGTGTTCATATATTCTCCAAATCATTTCTAAAAACTACAGTATCAGATTATTCTAATTTCTGTGCACTGAAGACACGCAAGTCCTAGGTTACAAACTGAACTCTCCAATGAAAGAGCAAGATGAATTTCTTCCTTTTTAAAATTGTTTTTTTGCCTGCTCCACATAAACTAGCAAAACCAAAGAGGTTCCATAGAGTTCAGGAGACTGTTGCTCCATTTGTTACCAAAAAAAAAAAAAAAAAAGTAAATTCCATTTGTAATAAGTGTTTGAATACACTGTATTTTTAATATACCAATTGTGATTTTATGCCAAATCAAATTGTACACAGTCATATTTTATGTTCCTAAAGTAACAGAGTGATTTTCAATCTGTAAAAAGTGCTAATGCTGCATTTTTCAATTTTTCTGAAAATGTCCATTTTTTCTGAAAAAAAAGGAAACCAGTTTTTCCCCCATGACTTCAAAATTTCTGGAAATTTTACATCTCTACTCCTAGTCTACCACTTGCAAGTCTGAAGAGCAATAAAGAACTTACATTATGGAAGCTGAATGAAATGGCTGGGATTCCTGAGTATGCTAGGAAAGGAAAGCCTGCGTCATCCATACGAAATTGGGTCCTGCAACAGAAATAAATTTCAGCCATTAGTCTTCACATTTCAGAAGCAGATGTTTCAGCAGCACCCCAGAACAGACAAGCATAAATCTATGTTGACTACAAATTAGGCAGGGCAGAATCTATACAACGCCAGAAGAATTATATGATAGCAATACTACCTCACTCAGCTTTTGCTCTTAAAAATGAGAATAGCATGGTTCTAGCTGGCAGAGATATGCTTCAACGCACATAAGCTACATCTGGACAATCTCCAAAATTGGACAGAATTTGGAACTATACATCACTCCCAGAAATAAGCACAACGGGTGCATCTACACTATAGAAATAATACAGCTTGACACCACTTTAAGTGCTATATCTCTATCATATGGAATCCCAGGGTTTGTCGTTTTACAAGGTCTTTAGCCTTCTCTGACAAAAAGTGCTGGTGCTTCATCAAACTACAAATCCCAGGATTCTGTAGGATGGAGTCCTGCCAGTTAAAACGGTTTCAAACTGCTTTATTTCTACAGTGCAGTTGCACCAAGGAGACATCCTGTGGATTTTCTGAAAACTTGTTGTGAAAAAGTCTTCAAGCTGTTCCAGAATATGCATCATCTTCGGTAGGAGATAGGATTTATAACATGATGGTAGGGCTCAAACTTTGCCCATGGCAAGTGTAAGATTCATGTCCTGTCTCCGGCACTCAGATGACCCCAGCCCCATTGCTGAAAACAGCATCAGTCAGAGAAGACAGTAACATGCTCAGAAGACCAGTGTTCTGACTGTAAGCCACCAACATCTCTTAGAACACAGAATTAAAGATGGGAAGGACAGCCCACACCTACCAACTAAAAAAAAAAAAAAAAAAAGCAGAGCAGCTTCAATTCTGCCATATCCTCTGTCTTCCCCTTCAAGATTATTTAGCTATTACCAGAACGGTTTCCCTTGGAGGCCATCATCCCATCACTGGGGAGATCATGATGAGTCTATGCCTGCCAAGAGCAGGGGAAACAGAGCAGCTTCTGCTATTAGAATCCATCTGCAACCACTATCTCAACAGTGAATGGAAAAGGTTCCAATACTTACTCTTTGTCGACCAGGATGTCCTTTAGGTTGCCTGATGACACCTTGAACTACAAGAAGAAAGTTAAGTAAACATGTGTTTTGTTGCAACCTATCCCACATTTAAGTGTCCCGCATGGTATCTCTGAGCAGAAGGTGAGCTGTGTTTTGGAGGTCATCCTTGCATCTTTGACACTGTTTCTTTAAGGCTTGTGGGGGGGCTTTTCTAGGTTTTTGTCTGTGTGCTTTCTTGAGCACACAATCTAAGGAGATGTGGATTCTACTCAGTTGCTGACTTGTTTGAGGATGGTGCTAGCAGCCACTAACTCTATATAACTGGTGTCTCAGTCTTTTGAGCTTAGTCTAGGGGGCCTGTTGCGCAAGCCTTGTGGTGCATTCAGTCATATCAGTAAGAGTTATTAGAGTCTGAAAGTGGTGGTGGTGGTAGGGAAATAACTCCATGGATGGAGGAAGAATGGATGTTGTCTGCTGCAATGTGTGTGCAATATTTGTCTTTTTGACAAAAACCCCACAGACTAAACTTGTAGCAAGTACAAATACTTTTCATCAATGATTTAAATGTTGGGATGGAGGGAATCCTTATCAAATTTGCAGATCATTCAACACTGGGAGGGGTAGCTTATACATTGGAAGATAAGAACACAATTGAAAAGGACCCTGATAATCTTAAAAAAAAATGGACTGAAATTAATAAAATGAAATTCAACAGAAACAAATGCAAAATTATACATTTAAGCCACAAAAACCAAACCAAATGCACAGGTATAGGTATGGGGAACAAAACATATGAGGAGAGGTTGAAGGAGATGGGCATGCTCAGCTTGGTGAAGAGAAGACTGAGGGGGTGACACAATCATACTCTTTAAATACCCCAAGGGCTGCCACAAACAGAAGGGTGCAGGCTTGTTCTCTGCTGCCTCAGAGGATAGAACTAGGTCTAATGGTTTGAAATTACAGGAGGGTAGATTCTGACTGAACATTAGAAGGAACCTCTTGACAGTAAGAGCGGTTCAGCAATGGAACCAATTGCCTAGAGGTTGTGCGGTCTCCTTCTCCAAAGAGGCTGGACAGCTACCTGCTGCTGGGGATGCTCTAGCTGGATATCCTACACCGAGCAACGAGTTGCACCTGATGGCCAGTAAGGCCCCTTCCAACTCTATGATTCTGTGATTCTACGTACAATCTCCTTGTATGGATGCTTGTGTAAGGATGTTTTCTCTGAAACATCCCCATTATTTTTTTTTGCCGTCATGATGCTGAAGTAGTACTCAGCATAGAAAAGCCCAGAGCGTCAAAGAGCAATACTACCCAGTGCAGAGAAGGTATCCAGTGAACTATACAACCCCTTGCATGTTGGGTTACTGCAGGAGAACCAGCCATGCAATTAAGGAAACATCATACCCCCCTTAATCATTTCACCTGTCTAGATTCGTGCCCAGAAGTTTCTGAAGGGATAATACTCACCCCCATGACTGCTTCTCCCAACAGGTTTTTCAACATGGGGCTGGCAGAGAACCTGAAGTCCCGTGATCCTATGGAGTGAGGTTCAGAAGCATTAGTTCAAGCAGTTCTGAAGTCAGAGCAGCCATATAACGATGATGTACTGAATTACAGACCCAAGATGTGATCTGGAGAAGTTGCTCATAACTCGAGGGGTTAAAATCCAAGAATTTACGATCTCAACCATAGGATAGTTTTGAGCTCCAAGCATCACTTCTACTCCTTGCATAGTGAGTTGGGCCTCTGCCACCAGGCAGATGGGTTTCGAAGTCCTTGTTAGCATTAACAGTTGTTCAGTGCCACAAAAGAGTCAATTTCTATTCATGACCTTGTCTGATTTCCCCCCCCCCCGCGTTATCTTGGCAGTCCGAAGTGAGGAAAAGACAGGAAGACTGAGAGAATGGACTGTGGGAGTGAATGTTTCTGTTGTAATCTACTTACAGATTTCTCACTTGGGTGGGGGGAATAGTTCACACTTGGGCTCTTTGATTTTATTTGTTTGCTTGTACACTATAGGACGCTTGGGAATCCATCTCCCACCAGCCTTGAACTGGAGGAGTCCAGGGACCAGCGTTCAAATTTGATCCCCAGCTGAGGATGGTCTGGGTAGAAATTCTTGTTTAGGGGCCCGCTTCAACTAGTGCTGTGAGGAGATGCTAGACTCCATTAGGAAAAGGGCTGTAATACCTCTCTACTGTATACCATTTGCTGCATCATTTACCACCAATAAAGCTGAGAGCAGTAGCGTGTCAGTGCTTGACACCCGGTCAACTCCTGGGGAGGCCCAAAATGGATCTTTCTACATTCACAGCCTTTCCACTCTGCAGGGAGGATGCAGATGAGGGGAAAGCAATCCTGCTTATTTCTTTTGCTTTTAATTTTAGTACTAGGGAGCTTCTTATATATTTATGCAAACATTCAAAGTCTTACCGTATGAGATTATAAACATGTCTCTCATTTGTTTTTCTCAGTTTATGCCAATTAGGGTTACAGCATTTACACATACAGGAAAGCCTTCTTAGACAGTGATTAATGACTATTACCTGTAACAGCAGAATCCAAGTTGATATAAGCGAATGCCTTCAAATGGAGGGTGGCAGTATAGCCCTAAAGAGGGTGAAAAAAGCAGTGGCAATTAGCCTTTCCCATAATCTGGTAAATGAATCAATTCTCACTTTAGTTACAATTGTAATCCAGTTTGCAATGTCTTTGTCCCCTGAAAGCTTGAAAGTGTCCAGAGGAGGGTGACCAAAATGGTGGGGGGTCTGGAAGCCATGCCCTATGAGGAGCAGTTTAGGGAGCTGGGTATGTTTAGCCTGGTGAAGAGAAGGTTAAGAGGGGACATTATAGCCATGTTTAAATATCTGTCAGAACATCATATTGAAGAGAGAACAAGCTTGTTTTCTGCTGCTCTAGAGACTAGGACACGGCGCAATGGGTTCAAATTACAGGAGAAGAGATTTCACCTAAACATTATGAAGAACTTCCTGATGGTAAGAGCTGTTAGACAGTGGGATACGCTGCTACCTGGGAGTGTGGTGGAGTCTCCATCTTTGGAGGTTTTTAAATAGAGGCTGGATGGCCATCTGTCGGAAATGCTTGGATTGTATATCCCTGTATGGCAGAATGAGATTGGACTGGATGGCCCTTTGTGTCTCTTCCAACTCTATGATTCTATGAAAGGCTGCTTCGCACTTGTTTGCAACGTAAATACCTCCAGCCATTCAGTGGCACCAACAGCTCCGAAGTCTCCGGCACTCCAGCTGGCAAACACAATGCTTCGACGGGGTTTGTATCCATCTGTGGAGATACGAGGGGACAACTGCTCCATACAACTCTGCATGCAAACACCTCAAGAAAATCTTTTTAGGTACTCCTGTGTCAAGGTCCCCTTACCTGTTTTCACCATCTCAGAGAGTACACGGGCAAGTTCTAGCAAGAGGGCTGTTCCTACGCCAGCCTTTGCCACCCCAGGACCCCAGGAATCACGCTGGGCTCCAATCACAACATACCGATCTGTAAGACAAAGGCCAGTTTTCAGCTTGGGCAGGTTCATTTCTCTATCATTCTGGGAACAGGTTCTAAGGGTGTCAGGGCTTCAATACATGGTCTAATGCTATGCACAGATAGCATTTAGTAATAGCATTTATATTCCTATACCACTTATTAGTGCAAAGTGCTCCCTAAGTGGTTTACAATGTTTTTTAGCTAATTGCCTCCAACAAGCTGGGTACTCATTTTACCGACCTAGGGAAGGATGGAAGGCTGAGTCAGCCTTGGAGCCCTGCAGGATCGAACTCACAACATTGTGGCTGCAGTGCCGGCATTTAACCACTGTGCCACCAGGGCTCCTTATAACCTTTGGATGGCCTTCATTAAGTTCTGCCTGATGACCATGGACTCTAAGCCTCACATAGAGATGGGAACGAAATTCACAATGATTCGGGACTGCTTAGGAATGTATCTAACATGTGGTCATCTGGCAAACAGTTAACAAAAGGGGACACATCACTTTCAATTTCCCACCACTGGGAAGAAACCTTGACCACAAATTGTTTCTTTTTCTTTCCTACCCATCGCCCCAATTACACAGAAGTAAGTTTCCACAAAGATCTGTGCCTATGGTTGATAAAAAAAAAATAGTACAAATATGCTTTAGTCAATGGAGAAAATGCACACATTATGAGAAGTGTGGACCAAAATGTACATCAGTTTCCATGCAGAAAGGAAAAAGAGAAGTCTTGTAAGCTGGTGTGGTGATCCAGCTTCAACCAGTCCATCAGCTGTATCTTTTCTTAGAGAAGGATAAACTGGCAAGAATCATTCATGTACTGGCAATTTCTCGGTGAACACTACACAGGGCTACCCTTCAAGAGGAGACTGAGGTGGCAGCTGGTTCAGTAAGAAGCAGCTAGACTGCTAAGTGGAACACCTTGCAGACATCACACAACACCATTCTAAAGGAATTATAATGGCTGCCAATAAGCTTCCAGTCTGAGTTTGAAGTGCTGGTGAAGACACTTAAAGCGTCAATAAAACCTGGGTCCCCAATACTTGAAAGAACAGCTTTCCTTGTATATAAATACCGAAGCGCTGAGATATTCTGGAGGTGGGATTCTCTTCTGTATCCCACCAACAGGAGTAATTCACTACATGAAGACACAGGTGGCCTCTCTACCGTGGCACACCAGCTGTGGAATGGCTCTCCTTTAGAGGCCCAACTGGTGCCAACTTTTGGCACCAAACTAAAACATGGCTCTTTGTCAAAGCCTTTGAGCTTTGAGTCCTTACTAGCAGAGCCAATGGTGAAGAATGTTAGATGCTGGAGTCCACTAACATCTGCAAGGCCACATGTTCCCAATCTCTATTGTTATGTTTCTTCAAGTCATTTCCAACTTGTAGCAACCCTTAAGTGAACGTATCATGGGGTTTCCTTGGTAAAATTTGTTCAGAGCAGGCTTGCCTTTGCCTTCCTCTGAGGCTGAGAGAGGGTGACTTTCCCAAGATCACCCAGTGGGTTTCCATGGCTGAGTGGGGATTTGAATCCCAGTCTACAGAGTTGCAGTCCAACATTCAAACCACTACACCATGCTGGCTCTTCCATCTAGAGTAGACCCACTGAATCATCTGGAGTAGGAATGCTGGCTATTCAACGCTCAAACCACTACACCACGCTGGCTCTTTTAATCTCTATTGTACAAATGATTAATTCATTCCAAGCTGCCTTAGGTGGAAAAAGCCAAACTGCATGGCATGAATCCATTTATTTCCTAGCCAACAACTTCTTCTGTAAAGAGGATCAAATGACCTGAATCCCTGATTTTACTAGCCTGCTTCGAATCAGCCACTTTGCGATCTATCCCTCTCAATATCTTAAGTCTGGAAAACACACTGCTGTTTTGTTAGACATGGTACTTCTATGGAGTTATCAAGCTGTCATATTGGAAGGTAAAAACCTTTACCTATGGAAGGCACAGACCTACCAAAACTTATCCTTCCATTCACCTTATGCATTTAGTACAGCTACATAACCAAACAGGTTTAATGTGATCTCTGTAACACAGTTCATGGGGAAAGGCCTGCATGATGATTGCAAGTTTGTGGAGCACCTGAAGGACCCCTGTAAAGGCAGATGCCTATGAGTCAGAGGATGACTTAAGTTCTTCTAGCCCAACTCACTCAAAAATGTCTGGAGTAGGAATGCTGGTTGTCTGCTTTGCCAATTTATGCTCAGACAGACCTCAGACTTTCCCCAGCTGCATAGCCCAAGTATTTACCTGGTTCCTGAAAACCTTTGATCACACCAAAGATGTTCAGGATTTTCTTCTCCACCAGCTCATTCCTGACTTGGAGCTTCACAGTTCTTCCACTTTCAATTGACCCAAACCTGTAAGTAACTTGCATGTTGCCTTTCCATGTTGGCGGACATTCTGTCCCATCCATAGCACTAAAAACAGAACCAGAAGGAGCCATTACCATTTAGACACCACTCCTGACAAGAACCTACCAGAGCTTCATTCACAACACCTCCTTGTGAATTCACATGGGACCAGGATATTGTATAAATAAAATAAAATAAAAATATTTCTCCAACACTTATCTCATTTGAGATGAGAAGGACTTGCTACCCAACTCGGCAAGTCATGTCACCTGAGGTATAACCCTCATTCGGTTCATGCCTTCATCTTGCAATAGAGAAGGTATGAAAAAAATATTGGAATGTTGAAGAAACTTAAATATACATGCAATCTGTATTTCCATGTCAAACCCAAACTTTTATTTTATGACTTTAGAAGCATAAAGCATTTTTTTCATAACTTAGCGAGCATATAAAATGGTACCATTTGGCACATTTATGAAATTTAATTTAATAACCTTAATTTTGTACAAGCACAATACTGAGTAGACTCTACACCAGTGGTTCTTAGCCTATGGTCCACAGACCCCCAAAGGGCTATGATGTCCTCACAAGGGGTTTGCGAAGGCTTGAAGGCTGCTCAGCCCACCTCCTTCCCACAGTGGAGCAGCCACATGACAGGAACCACGGCAAAGGCTGGGCATTGCTGTTCTATCCTCTCCAGCCACAAACTTTCAGGAAGAAGCAGGAGAAGTCTTCCCTCCTCCTCCAGTGCCTCTGAGGGAAGGTTTAATGGATGCTGTAATTGCATTGTTGTTATTGTTGTTGTCATTATTATTTATTGGGGTTTTAAATCTTGAGTTAAATCTTAGGGGTCCGTGGCAACAAAAGATATTTAAAGGGGGTCCCTGGTAAAGAAAAGGTTAAGACCCACTGCTCTATACTGAAGAGAAAGCTGCAAAATGCTAAACCCTATACTATCTATGCACATGTATCTAGGTTTTTGGCGTCTGAGATTTAGAGGTGGTGGTGTGCGAAAATGAAGCCAGAAATGTTGTAATAAACAAAATAAACTATTATTTGGATAGAGAGATGTCTCACACAACATCTTAAAGACTAGGCCAGCAGCACATTTGTACATGAAATGTAACTCAACATTGAAAATATTTAATTCTTCGGTAGTATATCAATGATGATTTTTTCTCTCTGTGGAAAAAAGATGATTCCGAAAGATCTAGATTCTGAAGGAACTGTAAGACATACTGGTATCAAGAATTCCTCCTTAAGGATTTGGAAGATAGTTGCTCCAGACAAGTCTAATTTTGATAGATTTTAAGTTTTAAAGCCTGAAAACTGCCTAATGCCTGAAAATTCAAAGTTTAAACCAGTGATCAAATACCTGTTAACAGATCTTCAAGGCTCAGGGTTGAGTTCCTGCTTCCCGTCATAAACACCATGCTTGAGTCTATGTGGCACAGTTATTAGGATTCTATTCTGGGTGCAGTCTAGCCATGTGAAATCTACATAATTTAGATCTCTGATCACCATAATACCTAAGATAGGATTTTCGGCTTTATTAAATCCAGAATAGAGGCCATCTACCGATCTCAACTGGCTGTATTATGGAATTTTAAAATCCCACTTGTCAATTATTTATCTTTTAATTCTGCAGCCTTGATATGGGGTTGCCAAGCATATGACATAAATAATATGCACAGGAATCTCATCCTGTGAGGATGTCATACTTTGGACATATCGTGAGATGATGTAAAAAGATTTTAATGCCTGGCAAAGTGGAAGGCAGTAGGGGAAAAGGGAGATGGATCGCGTTAATCAAGGAAGCCCTAAGTCTACAAGACCTGAGCAGGCACTTGACGACTGAGGCTTCCAGAGGTCTCTCATTCATGGGGTCATCCTAAGTCAATAGTCGACTCGGCAGCAAGCAAAAACAACCACCACTACCTCACTTTAAGGCTGTAAAGACAGAATCTCCTGAACTGTTATCTAATGAGCACAGGGGCTCATTACATTGTTCCAAGTCAATGTCAGGTTTTAGCACCATTGGGTGTAACCAGACGTACATAACAGAATCTGGTACAGACCTCTATACCTGATCATCTTTCACTGTAAACTAGTCCTTGGACATTGGCCTAAAACCAAAGAGTAAGGCTTCCACTCCAATTTAGCACTCACATGCTATTTATTAGGAATTGACCATATCCTTCACCTCTTTTTCTTGTTTTTTTTCTCCCAAATTCTCCACAATTCCCAGCCCTTTCGATTTCCATTCTGTTCAGTTTGTGCATAATTTGAACATTTTGAATAGTTATTAAAGAAAAAAAGAAAGCTGTGCCCAAATGAAGAGAAAACAAAATCATACAAGAGAAATGTTAAGCAACCACTAAAGGATGCTAAAAAGAACTGAGGTGCACCTTGTTAACACTAAGACCAACAAACAATTATTTAAATTTCAGCAGAAGCAGGGAAGTGTTGGGCCAGTGGATGATAAAGGATTGAAAAACTATAAAGGGTAAGGATACTGCAGAAAAGCTGAATGGATTATTTACACCTCTTTCCACTGGTGAAGATACAAGACAGTTAGTGACTCAACTGACAAAACAGACAGTTTCAGTAAGAGAGGAAAATGAGGCACATCATCCCGAGAGAAGACAAAGTTCTAAAACCTGTTCACAAACATGTAATGAAAAACAGTGTCCAGGTTGCATCTGCTCAAGGGCTCTAAAATAACTCACATCTGAAACTTTTTATCTTCCAGGAAAAAAGGAACATAAGCCTAAGAACTGGAAAGTGCCGAATGAGTTAGGGTTACCTTAATAACTTCTCTGGCTAAATTGGTGAAAAGTAGTTTTAAAGATGTCTCCTGGAAAAGCTCTCATCGCACCAATGTGCAAATTATTTGGGATGGTCAACAAACAAGTGAATGGGGGAGAACCTTTGGAAAACACAGCTTACATGGATTTTCAAGAGATCCAACAAAGTCCCTCACCAAACTTAGCAGTTAACAGAGAGGAGACTCCACTTCAGAAAAATTGGTTACCTAAATAGTCTTCCTGCAGCTGAACTAGAAATGGTTTGGACAGGAATGTGCAGGAGTCCCGAAGATTCAACTGGAGGGAACTGGGTATGGTTGAAAGAAGGAAACCCAGGGGTGAAAGGGTCACCGGTCCCAAGATGTGCCTGCAGAGAAAAAAAAAAAAAAAGAGAAAAACTGGAGACCAGAAGCACCAGATAAGCCCTAATAAAAGCCCATCTTAGATACAACCAGCAGCAGGGGGACCTGCCAGATACTCACATGTCCAAACAAATGAACGTCCTCTCCAAGATTCCTGAAGTCAGCAGGATCCGGGTAGATCAAAACTCCTACAGCACCCCACTTTTTGGCATTGGCCACCTGAGGGAGACATGTAGAGCTTTCACTGGCAAAGTCTTTGGGAAAGCAACAAGGCTGCATATCAGTATTAAACAGAAGGGCAAAACTAGAAGAGTTATCATGCAACTATTGCCTAGCACCAATAAAGTACTACAGCCCAGCATTCAAACATGCTTTCTCTGCCCCTCTTTTATTTGCACATGCACATACCTTGGACAGCAGCTTTCCTACCAATATAGACAGGCCTTGGGGGACACCTGGAGGATGTACCCATAGCAGGGTTATATGGGATGTATTACAATTCTCTACCACTTCAGTTTGAAAGATTTAAAAGATGGGATTACTCAAGACCAAACTTGAACAGTCTTAAATCTCTTCACTGTTGCCCTTTTAGCTCCTAGAGCATGCAGCATTTTCAACCAGCTATGGCTCATAGTATACCTTATCCGCAAAAGTAATTTCTCCAGCTCGGACTAAGACGACTGTTCCATTTATGCTGACAAATTTCTTTAGTTCACGGAAGTCCTCATCACGGCCATAATTGGCATAAACTGGCTTTCCCTAGAAGAGAGAGCAATTTTACAACCTCCAAGTAAACTAGAGGCATGTCACTTAGAACACATCAAAAGGAAACCTGAGCTTTGATTGTGGGTAACCAATATTTTTGGGACCTTCTAAGCATGCAATCAGATGGGCTTAGCTTCAACCCCAAATGTCTTTTTACCTGAAGGATCCCAGGTACAAGACAGAAAGACTGGCCAAATTTATATCAACTCAGCATAAGTGAACTTCTGCTCAAGCCCGATTCAACTGGAAGGGTACCACTGTGGTTAGAACATATGGTCCTGAAACCTTTTCTGCTTTTGCCTAGCAATTAGTGTGGCAAGGGGAAGCCAGTTAGGAGCACAGTACTGCAAACTGTGTGACTTTTTTTCCTGGCTACTAAGGGCAACTGGCTAGTTTCGCCCGTCCATCACTAGTCACCCTGTTTAGAAATGTTTTCCCTGCCATGCAGGTTAATACCCCCCTGTCTTAAGAGTTGAGTTTCAAGCAGCAGAACAAGCCAAGTCAACTTACAGAGACTTCACCACTTTCACTGTATGCTACGTAAGCTTTGGGCGTCTCCAAAATAGCACTTGGTCCCTCCAGGAATACTACATTTGGAGATCTATGGAAGGAAGGATATATTTAAGTCACAACTGTAACACAGAATTTTAGAAATGATGTCATTGGACCCAACAAAAGAAGACAAAGGTAAAGACACCTTCCAGGCATTTGCTTACTAGATCTTCAGACTTGTACATTCTTGCCTTTGCTATTTTTACTGGGCATTGTCAACCCACCACATTCTCCCCCAGGACCAAGCAGATTATCATTACTAATTCCAGGTTTTGGGATGGAAGCATAAACCTGAGAAAGCTTATCTTACATTTTCGTTCAAATTACAAGAAAAGATATTCCACTAAGCATCAGGAAGAACCTCCTAATGGTAAGAGCGGTTTGAAAGTGAAATAGATTGCCTGAGGGTGGTGGACCCATCTTATATTGAGATTTTTAAAGAGATGTTGGATGGGCATCTTTCAGGAATGCTTTTAGTTGTCTAGTCCTGCGTTGCACGGGGTTGGACTAGATGGCCCTTGAAGTCTCTTCCTACTCTGTGATTATAGGATGCTAAGCTGCTACCACTCACTCCCCACAGGTTAGTTTAACATATGGGACAGTTCTCACAAGGTCTTCTAGTCATATTATAGAAGCAGTCACGAGGAATCAGGCCTTTCTTTTAAGCCCAGCATCAAAATACCTCCTCTTCAAGAGATGTAAGAAAATCACATACCTTCCTGGAACCTGCAGTCTAACATAGTGCTCATCATTCCAGACTTTATCTAGTTTATATCCCTCAAACAGCTCATGAATATCGCTGGCCAGATTCTCATCTCCTGTACTGCCGGCCTCATGGGAGGTAGAAGAGACTTTCCTAGAATCAGAGGAGGATACTTTCCAGACAAGGTTATAAAATATGGAGATGGCAGCAGCCATTGTAGCCAACCCAAATTCACTGCAATGCTCTCTTACAGAAGCACTTTGAGGAGTCTACTGGAGAACCTTACCTGATATTTGTTAGGAAGGATGCACTCTTCAGCTTTTCTGACAGTTTCTGCTTGAGGTCACCCCAGAATAGATCAGGCTCTGGTTCCTCTGACTCAGAAAGGTCATCTACGAATGCAGAGTAAGTTGATTGTTCAGCAGTATCTGCACAGCTTCTTGCTGTTTGCATCCGTCTATTGTAACTCATGTATCCAGTCAAGAAACCTGTATGGGCATAACAGTTGAACCAATGACAGTTTTAACATAATACAAACCAGCTGTATCCAGCATAACATATGCCATTATAGATTTGAAAGGTTCACACAGTTCAACTATACACTATTATTGTGGGGGGAAATACTGCATTGTTTTACATGTGGGTGGTGAGTGGCTGAGGGAGTGAGAAGAGGGAGAGGCCCTTGTGAGGCTGTGGATATAGATGCAGATGGAGTGGCAGGAGTGGATTGTGAGGTGGAGAGGGAATTTACATGTCGGTGGTGACTGGCTGAGGGAGTAAGAGAGGGAGGGGATTGGTTGAGTATGTTTCCTAAGTAACCAATCAGCACACTGGGAAAGAAACATACCCAAGCGTTTTGTATGTATAGATGCAAAGGACTAAAACTGCTTGCAACAATGAAACCGATCCTACCATTCATTTAATTAAATGTACCTATACCATGCAATCCATAGCATCTTTTGTACAGCTGGGTAACTAGAGATTAGGTAAAATTTTTACCCAATCTTTGGTAACCTCAAGAGTGGGGCCAACACAAAACACCTGTACATTGCACATGGCTCTTTCCCTCTGAGACTGGAAAGAGCCAGTAGCTCTTAGCAGAGGCAAGACCAAGACAGCCTTCACAACCTAGGTGCCCTGAATGCTGACTCCAGTGTGGGTGAGAGGGTTAGATACACATCAAGTGAAGACAACTTCAAGAGAAATCCATGTCCTATGATCAAGGCAGTTTACCTCTGCTCCTAGCAAGATTACACACATTTCTATTTCTTTTAAAAACATATCCATTTAAAAAGAGAAATAAAATCAGTACGGCAAACAATTAAAACTCCCTCTCTTTAATGGGCTTTTTGGAACTGCCTGCTCTTAAGAGTAAAAAGAGTCTTTGGGCTCGTCTATACGAGGCAATAAAATATGGATTGGTGCACAGAAACACCAATTTGCAGCAGCTTTCATTTATCTCCATTATTTTTTTTCAAGATTGCAGGTATGTGAAGCGATCCACGTTTGCTGTTCAAATGGGCCTACCTGTATCAAGATGGCGGGCGTTAGTGAATTACTTGCATTTTTATTCTCTGAAGTTGTCACAGCCGCAGTATTTTTTTAAAAACCAAATCCAAGACAGTTTTGTCACCTCAGTGCACAATTGCTACAGCGAAAATCCAACATGGTGGTTCCAGGCACTGCCTTGCCAGCAAGCTCCACCCTCCGCACATGTCCGAACAATCAGCTATCCACTTCGGGAATGCACAGCAATGTGATTTGGTTGTCCTAATGAGCGGGAGTGTGCATTTCCCCCGCAGTTTTAAAAAACCTCAGGGAAAGTCCCAAAATATTTTCTGGCATAGTTTTTGGCCACCCTCCTTACAAATATTGCAATTCAACATGGGATCTCATTAGGACAAATGGAATTCTCAAATTCCATGGGGAGTTTTTTCACTGTCTAGACAACCCCTTTGCCTTCAAAAGGAGGACAAAAAGAAGAAGACAGTCCGATCTCCCTCAGAAGGGAGATTCAGAAGCTGGAAGCAGCCACTGAGAAGGCCTGCTTGTGCCTGTGAGTGTGATGGGGCTAAGAGAAGAGCTGCTATGAAATCTCTCAAGGCCTGTGTCTCACAATGACATATGTGGCAGAATGTGTCATTCAGATAACCTAGACCCAAGTCCTGTATATGGGTCATAACTCATACTACGAATTGTGCACAGAAGTAGGCCAGTACAGTTTTTGTAGCAAGGAAATCTTGTTAAATTTGTTAAAAGCTTTTGATATGCCAAAGATATGGTATGTTTTTGTGTTTATTTTTAATCTTTGAACTTTTATATATTTATGTAACTTTAGATTTTCTATATTGTGGTGATTTTAATTGTTTTTAAACTGTATTTTATATGATGGTTTGTGAGCCGCCTTGGAGAGAAAGGCGGCATATAAATTAAATTCAATAAAGAGATCCTCTTCAGTCCCAGCCAATATCACTGAACACATTGGCCTTTGCCTAGGGAAAGTAATGCATTATCAGGAATAGCGATGGAGGCCAATTTCTTTAGAGTTCGATCTTTTCCACCTTACCTAGAAGAAAAACCACAGCTGCTCCAGCAAGTACAAATAAAAGACATCTATTATTGTTCCTCGGCTTCACTGTCTGGGTATGGAGATGGTCAATTGATCCATTTTCGCCCCCTTCCTCATCTTCAGCAGACAGCTTCATTTCGACGTGACTATTGTCACCATCTGGGTGCCGGGAGAGACTGAAGCGGGTATAGGAGAGGGGCTCCCCTCCAAACTAAAGAGAAAAGATTTTGTCAGAGCTAAACACATAGGTTGTATCTCTATATAGGATGTTACAACATGAAATAAGTTGTCATGCCTGTTTTCTGAGGCAAGCCCTTTTGATTCCATCGACACTACTCGCATTTTGTCTGTAATTTGGTAACTGCTAAATATTTGAGACTAGAATAAAGTCTGCTACACGTGAAGGACTATTAATCACTCTCATCATTATCATCTTTAGAAATATCACACCTTCCTCCCACATTGGGACTCAAGGATTAAGTAACAGCTTGATTATGCCCCCCCTTGATTTCCTGTCCATCATAAGAAATACACAAAATAAATTTAGAACATATGAAGTAAAGCCAAGCAAATATTGTACTCTTAAATAGTTACTTGGCTGGTGTGTGTGTGTGCACATGCATTGCAAGCAACAGATTATGCTCCCAACTTGGATGCCCAAGAACTATCAACTATTATTGCCCCTATGGTCTTAATTCACACAGCAGAACTCAAATCCAATTCTCTCTCATCAGCAGAAAGATATTACAATGCTGTGGCTATACACGGCACTCTACATGTGACAGGAAGCTGCTATAAGGACCTCAAAATAGTTTCGCACAGGCAATGTTGAATGGGGAAGAATATTAATAAATGTTGCCCATATTTGGGCATCATAATATGTATATTTGTGAGTATTCCAAATTCTGTGCTTCTGCCCTCCCTCCACCACTCTTTTTAAAGAATATTAGTTTGGTTTTGACTCAAGAGAGCTAGCAATGCAGGGAGAAAGTACTCTGCCCGTGATGTACTTGACTTCTCCCAGGAGTAAAAAAAAGAAGGCAAGTAAGACGTTTCAGGCTAGTAACTTTCAGAGGCTTATTACCAAGACTAGTTTAAAAGTGCTGCAATTGGCAAAGCAAACATATGGTAAAGTCCCAACTAGAAAACTTCTTACTTCAGTCTTGATTATACAATACAGGGCAACTTATATAGGCGATGGAATAGACCAAATTATAGGAGCCCAAGTAGGGCATTTTTGTCTTTCCTTGGCATAATTTTACTTATTTCCATAAATAAAAGTGAATTTTGTTCACCCTTACCATGTTAACTATTGCTTTCCTGGCATGGTCCATACTTCCAGACACTTCTTTAGATACTTGGCTGAAACTTAAAAGTTTGAAGACAAAATTAGCCAAGCAATTGTTTCACTGACACAGTATAATTGTAAAATACAAATATACTGTGTCTGTAGATTTGTAAATCACAGTAGATTTGTAAAATACAAGCATCCTTCCAAATATCATTTATAACTTAAGTCTAAGAGCTAAATTTAAAACAGTCACAGTCACCACTAGAGGCCTCCCCAGGCTCACTAGACAGGTGATCGATGATGTACAGTCATTTATTCTAGCACTTATGATCCAGGCAGTCTGGCGTTTGTTTTCCTGCATGGCTGTTTGCCCGGTACCTATCCCCTAATAACTCCACAGTGTTGCTTTCCGCAGATACTGGTGGATGCCACAAGCACTGCATTTCCCTGCCTGGCACCATCCACCAGACACAGCACACCACACCACCAAGTGTTGCTATAGCAGCACAAAGCCCAGCCATTTCAGCCAGAGACTGACTTGTGCCTTTGGAGGATACAAGATGCAACTCAGGGAATTGGCTAGGACCTAAATTACATTAAGGGGATTACATGTTTGGCCTATTGCTGATGCCATTATTGTCTCATTTTGCTTATTTTTATCTCATGTCTTCCCAACATAACCAGGACTCAAGGCAGCTTACCAAACCCCCCCCCCAAAAAAAACCAGAAACACATAGAGGTATGAACACACAAGAAGTCATTACACTGTCTATAACAGTGGCTAGTAACCTTTTCTTTACCAGGGACCCCCATTAAGTATCTTTTGTTGCCATGGACCTCTAAGACTTAACTCAAGATTTTCTCTCTGGCTTTTCTTCGCAAACGAAGATTCAGGAAGGACTCATCCCGCGCTTTCTGCAAGCGCGCTGATGACTAAAAAGGCCAATCCGAGATAAACAAGTCCGGTTGCAGAAAGCACAGCAGAAGGTCTCCTTGGGTGATGTTTCCGGGTTGTGATTCTTTCTGCGTTGTCGTTTCTCTTCAAGACTTGTTCGTCGTGAGTTCTCAAATAAGGCTGCAGCATTGTGTATAGTGCGTCTCCATGCCTCCCGATGTGAGGCCAGGGCGGACCACTGTTGGTGATCAATTTGGCCAAGCCTGAGATGTTGTTTCAGGGAGTCTTTGTATCGCTTTTTTGGAGCGCCCCTCTTACGCTGACCCGTGATGAGTTCACCGTAGAGTAGTATTTTTGGGAGGCGATGGTCCTCCATCCTAGAAACGTGCCCTGCCCAGCGCAGCTGTGTTCTCAATATCATGGCCTCAATGCTGGTGATCCCTGCTTGCTCAAGGACAGCAACATTCGTCACATAGTCAGTCCAGTGTATATTTAGGATTGTGCGTAGACAGCGCTGATGAAAGCGCTCGAGGAGTCGTAGGTGGTGGCGATAGGTGACCCATGTTTCAGTTCCATAAAGGAGGATAGACAGTACGATGGCTCTATACACACTGATTTTTGTTAAAATCCTAATAATAATAATACTAATGGGGAGGGAAGACTTTTTTCCTGCAAATTTGTAGCTTGAGTAGATTGAATGGCAATGTGCAGGCCAAGCCAGCCAAACCAGCCAGACTTTGCCTTGGCTCCTGTCACATGGCCAATCCACTACAGGCAAGTGGTTGGGCCAAGCAGCCTTTAAGAACCCCCTGTGAGGACACTGTGGACCCCTGGGAGTCCCCGGACCATAGGTTAAGAACTACTAGTCTATAGAATTAAGAATGTAAAACAAACCCATTAAAAGAAACAAGAACAAAATAATAGTACAGTACACCCCTATTCACAGAAGTCATGTTCTTATACACAGTCAGTTTCTAATAGGCATTGCTGCCTCTTTTAAGGACCTGGCTTGTCCAGTGGGATTCAACAGCCTCAAAGTAACTTACGTCCTGCACAAGGCTACCATTAGAAACTTAACCACTGTTTGCATTCTGGCTACATCTGGCCTGAAGTACTCTCCCTACAAATTGTAATTCCAGTACCTTGGTTTACAGTATTCTATTTGTAAATACTTTTGAGGTCAAGATCAGAGCACAGTATTCCCATGAGTCTCGAAATGTACTCGAAATGAATTTTCGCTGCTACCCAAGGATTCCCAGTTCATCCCTGCTGCTGCTTTTCCCATGGTTCTGCTCTTTTGCCTTCTGCCAGGGACCTTATTAAAAATGTATGGCAACAGAAAGCAGTGAGTTTCCGTCCTTGGTGCTCCAGTTGTTTTGCACTTCAACTCTCAGCACAACCAATGGTCAGGGATTCTGGGAGCTGATGTCCAAAATATCTGAAGGAGCAAATCATGAGAACCACCACAAAAAACACAGCTTTAACTACCAAGTGTGTCAAAGCAAGTGTGGCCTAAGAAGCACATGTTCTTGCTGTCATGTGGGAGCCATTCAACAAAGACAAAGTAGGAGTAGGGTTTAGGCAGCAAGCATTTTGTGAAATGTGTCAAACTGCACCCATGTTATGCTTGATATATTTATACCAGGGGTGAGAATCATGCAATCCTCCCATTTAAAACAAGCATTTTGTTTGTTTGATTTAAACTGAGTGGGTTTCACTGCCAAAATGTGATAGCAAGCATGCAAAATCCATTTAAAACATGGGTGGGACATCAGCAGCCCTGCAAATGACCACATTTATCTTCATTTCTTGCACACCTATGTGGGCAAAGGCTGCTGGAAGTTAACAGTCCAAACTGCCCTTGGGTGGTATACAATCCCAACCGAACTAATGCTTTAAATGTTTCCCTCCTATTACTGCAGGATTTCTGTGGCACAGAGGGGTGCAGCTAATGGTAGCTCCTGTGGAACAACACACCTCCCCCAATACACTGAAAACAGCCCACGTTAATATATACCAAAGGGGCAGCTGTGATAAGATACCAACTACAGAAGACACTGCATGGATAAAAATATCAAGTTGAGCATATGAATTTATCCAGGCATCTCTGGACAACTGCCTGGCTTGATGCTGACCTTTCCAAGGTGGTCTCTACTACATTCCCATGAGGGCTTGGAAAGTAATCAACTGGAGCCAAAAAGAGCTTATGGGCAGACCCATAGAGGCTATTATCTTGTGTCATTTTTAAATTCTGGTCTGGGAAATGTATTAGAATCAGTATTATACCAGTTTACAGATATAAACACACAAAAGCTCTTTGGCCAATGCTGTCTGTTATACTTGTTTCAGGACTCCCAGCAATTTAAGGCAGGCTGCACCTCCAAAACCAATGTGAGGTGCACATCTCTATTCTGTACCCAATACATCAGGGGTGGGATTTAAGTGGCCCACCCATTATTGCTGGACTGCAAGTGCCAGTGCAGTGCATAGTGAGGAATGCTGGAAGTTCAGGTCCTACAACATCTGGAGGGCCACACAATTCCTACCCCCCTCCATCCAAGAGCAAGGAAAGGTCCTGGCAAGTGTCATTCATGTTACAGAAGTGAACCTTGGTTTACACAGCAGCTTGGTCACAACTGTTCAAGAGCTGCATCTGGCTCAATTAATTCAGTCATCGTCCACCTCCACCAATGACACAGCAGCCAAGGAACTAAGTTTTCTGCGTCTTCTGGACAAAACAGATTAACAGCTTCTAGGAAAACCCGACCGCCATGGCATGGGCAGTGCTTAGCTGCTGTGTTACGATAGCAAAACAAGATGAACCCCACCTTTCTGTAGGGGAGGCAATGAGATTTCCTAGAAGCAGGGACTGATGTGCGACCTGCAAACTTCTACTTGAGGCTAAAGGGAGCAATATGCAAGGAAGAGCTTGGTTTCATGACCCCGCCTGGTAAAATTCCAGAGACAGGAAATGCTTCCAGCTATCAAGCACACTGACCCATTCAGATGGGATCAAACCTCAAATCACTGGCCTTTTAATTTCTAATGCATCCATATTACGCTCAGCCTCAACCATCTAAGGTGAGATGGACAACATCAGATCTAGGGGTTAATTTTATCCAAGACACATCACAGTCTGAATACCTCTGCCAAAATCTGGTGGATGGTATCAGTAAAATGTGTGTGTGTAAAACAAGGCATGTGCTCCTCACAAGCGTTCTTTTAGTGTTAAAAATCATAGAGCTGGAATTCTTCAAACTATATTGTTACAAGGAAAATTTAAAATGTACTAAAGAACCAAAAAGACAAATAGTTTTTGTTAAAGCAAAGAAAAAACATCCTACCGTGGGTACAGCGTCAGAGTCTTGGAGTTGGAGGGCATTTTTAGGTGCAGGTGGAGGCAATTTTGGGTGGAGCTGGAGTTTACAGATGTGTACTGCCTCTGGCTTCAAAATAAAAACTTATGGTATTCAGTTTTATTTTTTTCAGAAAAAATATTTGTAATTCTGATTGACAATTTTAAAAAAACTTGGCCCCCATATCCACAGATTCTATGTCTACGGAGTCAACCAACCACGGTTTGAAAATATTCAATTTTTTTTTTAATTGTAAAAACCAAATCTTAATTTTGCCATTCTATATAAGGGATGGCATTTTACTAAGCCATTGTATATAATGGGACTTGAACATCCACAAATGTTGGTATCTAAGGGTGGTCCTGGATCCAAACCCCATTGGATACAAAGGGCCCACAGCATATAAATTCAGTGTCAAAGAAGCTTCCAATGAAGTCAGCTGTATTTGAAAATTTCATTATAACTCAAGATGAAAAACATTTTGTGCGTCCATGTATGACAGGACTCCGATCAAAACAAATGGTGTGATGCCAAGAAGTAGTCAGACAAAAGAAAAATAGAGTGATAAAGGTTTGGCATATCAACTCCACAGCCCTGCACCCTACAAGCCACACCTATCATGCTACATACAAAATAAAGAATTGCTGTTACCTATAAATACATTTCTAGTTATCTATTAAAACATCTTCCTCACCATTTGTTGTTTTATTGTAAAGTACCATGTTTACTGATGGCACTATATAAACAAAAAATAATAATAATAATATTTAAAAACTGTCCTTTACTAACCTGATGAAATGTTTCTCTGACCTGAGAATGACAGAAGTCAGGAAATTAATGTAAGAACACTCCTTATATACCTCCCAGTTTATGCACATGTCATTGCACTATCTCCAGAGAGTTTGTTCCTATAAGCAAAAATATAAACTGTGCATGTGTCTGCCTTCAGGTTGCCTGACGACTTACGGTAACCCCATGAATTTCATAGGGTTTTCTTAAGCAAGGAATACTCGGAGGTGGTTTTGCTAGTTCCTTCTTCTGAAATGTATCAGCAGCCTTAATCATTACAAAGTGTACCTACCCTTCAACAGACAAAGGAATCAACTACTATAGGCATATGTTATGTTTTCAAGTTTTCAACAGAAGAAAAAAAAGTTCACTTAAAAAATTAAGTCTTGTTACTCTGAATTTGCACTATACTGCATTACCAAAACTATTTTAAAAGTTTTTTTTTTTTTTAAATGGAGTAGCAAGAAATTAAACCTTAATGGCAGCTGCTGGTGGTGGTCCATGGGCAAGTGCCAGTCCCGGGCATGTTTCCAGGAAAGAAACAACTGTACCCAATGGACACAATGGGGGAGGGGGGGATAAATGACAGTCCTGCACATCAGAAGACAGCCTGAAAAAACACTGCTTTAGATGACTTTGTGTTCTTTTTTTAAGAGAGCCAAAACAGTTTCTAGAAATATGAATAACCTAAGTCTGCCTCATCATTCAATCACAATTAAATTTGTTACTAATCAGATCAATCAATTAAAGTTTGTGGCCTTCATTTAGAATGGAACATGGAGGTTGGGTAAGTGACAGTTACAGCATAGCAGCACCAAAGCTCACAGTGCACCAGTACATTTGCAGATATGTAGTATACAGAGGAAAAGGCCTGGCCTGGAGCTGCCACTGGAAAGATAAACCCTAGAAAAAGAGAACATGGTGGAAGAATGCTTCACACAAGAGCCCATGTGCCAGAAGCAAGGCCCCTCAGCTGCTACCTCAAGTACAGTCTGGGCCTCTTCCTCTCCCCACATGCAGTCAACCTCCTTCCTTTCAAGGTCACAAACAAGTGAACTACTGTGCTCTAAGCACATGTCCCCAGACACGCGCCAGACCCAGGTCTTAGAGAAGGCAGGATTCTCCCACTCCATAATTACCACGCTGTGCCAAAAACACATACCACACCTGGAATTTTCTAACCCACCCACTCTCCTTACCTGTTCTCCACCCAGACCAATAAATGCTCCCCCCTTTACAGCTATTGTAAAGCCTAGCACACCCTACTTCTGGGAATGCCTCCTTCTACACCAGTGGTTCTTAACTTATGGTCCAGGGACCCCCAAGGGGCTGCAATGTCCTCATGGGGCTCCACAAAGGCTTGAGCGCTGCTCAGCTCACCTCCTGCCTGCAGTGGAATGGGCACATGACAGGAGCCAAGGCAAAGGTTGGCTGGCCTGGCCTGCACATTGCCATTCAATCTACTCTAGCCACAAACTTGCAGGAATAAGCAGGAGAAAAAAGTCTTCTCTCCCCCTCCAGTGCCTCTGAGGGAAGGTTTAATGGATGGTGTAATTGGATTACTGTATCATCATCATCACCGTCATCATCTGTTGTTATTATTATTATTAGGGTTTTAAATCTTAAGTCTTGGGGTTCTGTGGCAACAAAAGATATTTAAAGGGGTCCCTGGTAACAAAAAGGTTAAGAGCCATTGCTCTCCACCACACCCACGCAGCTCCATCCCTGTGGAAGCAAAACCCAGCAAAAAGACTCAAGGACGCCCCCCTCCCCAACACTTGCTTGGCTTCTAGTAAGCCCACCCACCCCCATTCGTGAAGGTCAACTCTGGTCAAGGTAACCCCCTGCGACGTGCAAGTGAACGGTGCAGGATGAAGCCCTTGCAACTGACAACCCATGTGGCCTGGAGACGCAGCCGGTCTGTCTTCAGCTCCATTACAGAAGCCAACCCCCCCCCATGCTCCCAAAGCCTATCTCCCTCCCAAAATGCTCCCAAACCCAGTCCCCCACCCTAAACGGTTCCAAAGCCTATTCCCCCCCCCAAAAAAACCCCAAATGCTTCCAAAGCCACAAGCCATACAAACTAGGGTTTATTTTTTGAGGGGGAGAGAACAGAAAGCGCTCCACCTCCACCATGCAGACACATGCACCTGGCATGTCAGGCCAAGGAGTTGGTCACTGCAGCAAGGGCCGGGCCCCCTTTCAGCCACAATGCCAAGGGCATATATATATATATACACATATATATGTACTGTACATACATACACACACACTCACACAGGGTTAAGGGAGCAGCATGGAGCACGTCCACCCCCACCACGCCAGGCATGCCAAGCCCTTGCACGAAGGCCTGTTTCTCTACACACGGGCAGCCTCCCCACAACCCCTTCCTCCTTCCCGGCTCCCCGGTTCACCTTCGGTTCCGCGCCCGCGCCCGCTCGACCTGCACGTACGCCTCTCACAAGGAAGGGCTCAATGGGGGAGAAAGACCGGGGCACGCATGCGCAGCAGCAGCAACGTGGTCGACCAAACCCCGCCCCTTACCTACGGCTTACGCAACCCGTACTTCACTCGACCCTCCAGCTCGCTATGCCAACCCTGTCCCTATTTATACGCAGCCATCGCCCCCGCTTTCCCGCCCCTGCCGAGGAAGACCACAACTCCCAGAATTCCTGAGAGATGCACGGCTACTAGTCATATTGTCTGAGGGGTTCTGGGAGTTGTGGTTTCCAATGCTACTGCACTGTTTTATACAGTAGTGCTATTGTTCCACTTTAACTGCTCCGGCTGCCTCCTCCTGTGGAATTCTGGGGTTTGTAGTTTGGTGAGCCCTAAGAGCTCACTGGTTGAGAGGTCTAAATGCCCCTACCGAAACTGCAAATCCCAGGAGGCAGCTATAGCAGTTAAAGCGGAATAATGGCGCTATAACAATGCAGTGTGATAATCTTTGGCACCAAAGAGTATCACACTACACTGGGTCCTAGTACTTGTTTGGCTGTTTGTTGTTGCTGTGTGCCTTCAAGTCATTTCTGGGGTTTTCTAAGGCTGAGAGAGTGTGACCTGCCTGAGGCCACCAAGTGGGTTTTCATGGCCGAGCCAGGATTTGAACCCTGGCCTCCAGAGTTGTACTCCAACACTCAAACCACACTGGATCCCTTTTATCTTTATATATATATATATATATATATATACAGTATATATATATATATATATATATAGTATGTATATATATATATATACACAGTATATATATTCTTGAAGCCTTCTGACCTAATTGATTTTATTGCAGGCTGCACATGTGTGATGGTTGCATTGTTTTCAAATGTCTTTTAAGAGGCTTTAAACTGTCATCTTTTAACCAATAAATCTATTTTTAGCCTTTTAAAATTGTTATTCTTTTAAACTGATTTTATCATAAGCTGCCCTGAGATCGTCAGATACAGAGCGGGATATACGAACAGAAAACCTTGTAATAGGGTCACCATAATTCTTACTTAAAAAAAAAATTATATGTTTTAACTGATAGGGTTTTTAACTAATATTATATTTATGTGCTGATGTGTTGTTTCCCGCCTCGATCCACAGGGAGAGGCGGGCAAGAAGTAATTATTATTATTATTATTTTATTATTATTTAGTTATTTATACCCTGCTTATTATTATGTCGTTGTTAAAATTAGAAACTACTTGAAGGCACTGGAGGAGAATACAGTACACAGTCAAGTATTTTAATTAATAAATAAAATAAATAAATACATGGCCGCCCCCCCCAAAAAAGATTCTCCTGCCCTGTCATCTCCCAGGACTGACCTGCCCCCCAAAACTGAAAAGGCATTATTTATAAACTACCCAATTTATTTGGTTTTGTTTATAGTCCGAGGACATGCCAAAGACACCTAGAAGTCCCAAATTTTGTCTGATCCTTCTCCCTAAGTAATATTTGGGAAGTTACTTTTATAAAGAATGGATACAGTGAGGCACTGAAGCCTTTGTTATTCCATAAACTTTGAGATGGGTACATCCACACTACAAAAGTAATCCAGTTTGAAACTGGATTATTTGCCATGGCTCCTTCCTATGGATCCTAGGATTTGTAGTTTGGTGATGCACCAGCACTCTTAGCAAAGAACGACAAAGACCTTGTAAAGCTACAAATCCCAGGATTCCATAAGAAGGAGCCATGACAAACAACCCAGTTTCAAACTGGATTATTTGTGTAGTGTGGATTAACTGATTTTATTGTATGATGACACCACTGCCACCAAGATCCCAAGGTATATGGCAGCATATAACCATTAAGAAAAATGAAATAAAATAATATAGAAATCCACTGACCAGCAGTGGCAGCAGGGTACTGCCCGTGGCTTCACAGCATCATCATGTGACTGATGCTTGTTTAAGCAATGGCCAAAAAAATAACCTCTCAAACTCTGAATTAGGGAATGGATTCCATATATTTTAAATTTTTATTTTATTTTTCAACAAAAATAAACAGAAAAACAAGTTTCAAGAAAATAAAAATATATATAAACCAGAACTTCCCCCCTCAATTGTGTTGAACTTGATTAATACATGTATGTGGACTTTCCTGATCTCAATAAGCCAGAGAGAGAGGGGGGGGGACTTTCCTGATTAATAATCAATGTGTTACTCCACAATAATTATACATCCTCGACAGAATATGTTATATTTATGTTTCTAACAAATCAGAAAATAGACTTTTTATACAGTTAGTCTGTGAACCAAGTTATTGTCCCTCCTCTTCCCATTCAGTCTTCCAAAACACTATTAACGGTTTCCAGCTTCCCCTAAATTTTGCTATAGATTGGTTTTTAATACAACATTCCATATATTAATTTTTGTATTATATTTTGTGCGATTTGTGGCCTTGAGGTGGGAGCAACGATGGCCTTCCCAATATTTTCCCCCCTGTTGCCTATATCTCCCATTGGACTTAGCCACAGTACTGTATTGCCTATGATAAGGGATGATGGGAACTGCAAAAAACCCACCCACAAAGGGCTACTTAATTCCTGCCCTTTTTAATTGGGATTTGTTTTCCTATTTGCCATGGAATCTTTGAAGGAAAACTTTGCTGCTGCGAGGCATTTAAAGCGTGCAAAATGCTGGTTTCTCCCTCTGGGCCAACTTTCTGAGGGGAAAAACGTGAAAAATCTCAATGCGATACTGTAATTAACTGTGTTGGTGTTGTATTTACAATATTCTCATTAATAATAAATTTAGCGCCCCCCCCCGAGGCCCTTCTCTTGTTTTCACTGTAAAAACCAGCTAAGCACAGCTGCCACCTCTGAGGGGCTTTGGGGCTTTGACATAAACAATGGCAGCCTGAGCCAGAACGGGAAAATATTTCGTCGTAATTGAGGAGGACATAGAGTGTGCTGATTGGCTGTTCAGGAAACAATCCCCTCCCTCTGCTTACTTCTCAGCCAATCACCACCTACATGCAAATTCCCTCTCCACCTCACAATCCACTCCTGCCACAATGGCCCCATCTACACAATAAAAAAAATACGTATGGCATTTGAAAGATCGATCACGTGTACACACGGCCGTTTGGATACATACATGTCTTTCGGAAGGGGGGCTAGCAAATCCCCTGTAAACTACGTGGATTTGGTGTTCGGGAGGATTAGCGGATCTCGACCTAAAATCCGTACAGCCATTCGAATTGTTGATAGTCTGTACACCCCGTTCGCACACATATGAAAAGGCCGTGTAATCAGATTGGCTGGCTGAGCAGAGGGGAGGGCTAGCAAAGAGAGGAATTGGGAGCGGCCGCCATGTTGGATTCCCGGCTAAGCGAGAGTCCGGTAAGGTCATGAAATGGAGATTTTTGACATTTATGCATTTTTATTTTATATTGTAAATACGGAGAACTGACTGTCTGCATAACAGGCACCTTCTTAAATTAAAAAAAAAAGCAGCGAGAGATTCAAAACCGCCGCTTGGATCGCTCGCTCCAGCCAGCTGGGCAAGGGGGGGGTCATACGCAGTTTAGGGGATTAAAAAATAGTGTAGGCAGATCATGCGCATTCGAACAACTGCCTTTTTGAATTTTTTTTGGTCATGTAGATGGGGCCTCAATCTGCATCTACACCCCCAGCCTCACAAGGGCCCCACAAGTGTTATATCTGAGAAGAACAAGATTGTTCATTGTGTTTACGCTGAAATATATTAATAAATACATAATATGAGTTATTTATTTATAACCGTTACAGTCTCCTATAACGATGTATGTTACACCCGGGTACAGCTATTTTTAAATTTGTTTTATGGAAGCTGCCTTGGGTCCCAACTAGGGAGAAAGGCGGCATAAAAATGAAACAAATAAATAAAATAGTAAATAAATAAGACTAATGTCCATCCTCTGAGGATAATTTCTCCTAGAATCTCTGTTCTCCTCAGAGCCCACCTGGGAAGAAAGGGATGAGATTTTTTTTTAAAAAAAGGCGGGAAAGAGGGTGAAGGAAAATTGAGCACCTGAGGGAAGGGGTGTCAATAATTTTATACAGTTATTTTTTCCCCCCTTTTTTTGGTCTTTTTTTTTAACTTTTAATTTTTTTATTATGTAAAAATCAAGCTGGCCTTCTTGAGAACATTTTATTCTTTTCAAAGGAAAGCAACATGAATTCAGAACCCCAGTAATAAATCAGTGTCAAATTAAGAAAATCTGCTTCCCCCCCCCTCTTCCTGTCTCCCTTTATTTTAAAAAAACACAGCCAATATCTTTATTTTCTTTAATCCCCCCTCTGGAAAATAATGGATTTGCCCGATTAATTCACTCTGGAAACACACACAAAATACTGTAACAGGAGTGGAGGGGGGGGGAATAAAATGGCAGTTGATCATATTTATCATGATTGGTTATGAGATCTTCAGACTGGCCAATCAAAAAAAAGCTCCTGTTGAAGGGCCGGGATAAGCAAGTGGCAGTTGGGCCAGGGAGGGAGAGAGGAAAAAAGCAGGGGAAGTCAAAACTGAGAGAAAGGAGATTTTCACACGGGCTGTATATCCCGTGGTAGAAACAGAACAGGGTTGGGAAAGGTTTTCCTTTTCGGACGACGTTGACCCCGTTCTGTCCTGCATCCATCCTGCTCCTGTGACTGTTCCGGAACAATGTAATCACGATTTTTCATCGTGAATAGACCTCCCATTCCATCCCTATCACGCAATCACGGGTGTGTGAACAGGAGCCCTGTTCCTGTTCCGAAATGACAGCCGTGGAGGGGAGGTCCATTCTGAGCACTTCCTGGTACGATCTGGACATCCAAGTAAGCGGCACCCTTTATTTTACCCTCCGTATTTTGATTGTGTGATTTAAAGTGTGTTTTTGTGCTTGGTGAACTGATTTTATGTTTTGGGGATTTTTATTTTTTAAATTTACCGCCCGGCCATTATCACATGATAACGTGATAATGTTTCAGATGGCCAGTCGTAAAATCAGCCTTACGACAGCTGCATTTACGGCCGGCCAGCGAGGGGAGGGGGAGCCCGTTTCTGCCGCGGAATTAAGGTATGTGTGTGAAAGATTTACATTATTCCGTGGCAGGAACGGGAGAGGAGGTGGCGGGGCAGTAATGGGATATTTTGGCCTCGTGTGAAAATGTCTAAAGTCAAATTGTTTCCTGGCACACACACACACGTCTTCAAAGCCCTCAAGCATTATATCCCTTTTTTTGTTATTAAAAGAGGTGTTGCACCTCTACGCACTATTTTATGCACCTTCCCCAGCTTTAAAATGTCCTTTAAGAGATGTGGGCTCTTCACTATACTCTATATGGTGTTCCTAAATTAGATATACCATACATCAGGAGCCTATTTATTTAAAAAAATATTTTAATTTTCTTATCTAAAACAACATACATTTTCCATATCTAAAACAGCATACATCTCTATCTATCTATCTATCTATCTATCTATCTATCTATCTAAAACAACATACAAAGGATAATAGCACATATAAAAGGAAACACAATTAAGCCCTCCTAACTCTAATCTTACCCCCTCACCCCCCAGCTCTAAAAAATGAAGTTACAACACATAATAATAACCTTTAAAAAGACACAATGACTAATTTGGTTCCAGACTGCCAGCTAAAAGGCTATCAAATATCTTTTAATAAACTCTGATTTTAAAAATATAAGTTTTGATAAATAGAGCCTGTTTTGATATTGGCAGTTTTACTACTACTACTACTACTACTAATAATAATAATATCCATTTCTTCCCCGCCTCTCCCTATGGATTGAGCTGGAAAACAACACATTAACACACAGACATAACATTAGTTAAAAGCAAGTATCAATTAAAAACGTATCAGTTTAAAAGAACAAGTAAAACAAAGACATTTTAAAACAACACACAATTTAAAATTCACAGTTCAAAATCATCTGGATAGTCCTGTTTTGACTGGGGGGAAAAAAGGAGCCTAAAACCATCTTAGAAGGGCAAAAAGGAACCTAGAGCCAGTGTGGCGTAGTTGGAGACCTGAGTTTGAATTCCCATTTGGCTATGGAAATTCCTGGCTATGAAAACCTGTGAAAAATCCCCCATGTGGTCACCATAAATTGGGAACAACTTGAAGGCACCGCAACAACATCAAAAAGCTAAAGAGTACAGGGTAAATTACAGAAATAAATCTGAGTGGTTACATTCTTCCAAAGATACAACTAGATATGCACACAATTGCAAAATGAAGATTTTACTGTAGTGTGTTTTCAGATGAGGTTTTTTTTTTTTAAATTGTTCATTCTCAAACTTCCTAATTCACAGAAATTATCTTCCAGGCATTATCTTCCATTCATAACCCTCCCACCATTTCTTCTCCCCGCTCCCCTCTCTGACCTTGTAAGATAACCTGTCCCTATGCTGTGGAAAGTGTCATGTATTCCCATAGATGAAACATATGTAAATTGAACTATATGTCCTGCATAATCCACTATGAAAAATTATCTCTGAGGGATTGTGGGAGTTGTAGTCTAAAAAGGACATTTCTCAGGATCTGGCCAGAGCTTCCCTAAACTACCATAAGTAGTAAAATAGTGACTGAAGAAAGACTAATCCCACCTTCCAGGAATATCTGGCGAATTAAGAGAAAGGTACATTGATAAGCTCTTTCATGCTACACAGTTATAGCACACTGATATTGCTTTATCTGCCAGGGCCTATCCTATAGGTTCCTGGGATGTGTAGTTTAGTCAGGCCTAAATATCCTAAAAGTACCAGGTCCCTTCAGATCTTGGAAATGAAGCAAGGTTAGCCCTGGTTAGTATTTGGGTGGGGGAACACCAATGAATTCCAGGTGCTGTAGGCTATATTTCAGAGGAAAGTACTGGCAAAGCCTCCTATGGGTATTCTTCACCTAATAAAACCCTATGAAATTCATGGGGTTGTCATAGGTTGACAGGCACATACATACACACACACAGGGCACTAATGCTCTCCTCCAGAGGATTCTAAATATTATGAATCCCAGGATTCTATAGAATGGAGCTGTGACAGTTAACGTAGGATCAAGCTAGAATCTTTTTTTTAATTATTATTATTGTGGAAGAAGGTATGAACGTAATAGCTCTCCTCTATGGATTGTAATCGGTTTACCCCATCTCTATTCTGGGGAAGCTTCGTCTGGATTTTCTGTCTGACATTGCAAAGAATAAAGATACATCTTCTGTCTTTACAGAGTGGGCGAAAAAAGTGCAACCCTAAATTCCTTATTAGTGCATTTCGTAGAATCATAGAGTTGGAAGAGACCCCAAGGGCCATCCAGTCCAACCCCAGTCTGCCCTGCAAGAATACAAAATCAAAGCAGACAGATGTCCATCCAGCCTCTGTTTAAAAACCTCCAAAGGGAGATTCTACCACATCCAAGGCAGCAGTGTATTCCACTGCTGAACAGCTCTTACAGTCAGGAAGTTCTTCCTAATGTTTAGGTGGAATCTCTTTTCCTGTAGTTTGATTTCATGGCCACGTGTCCTAATCTCTAGAGCAGCAGAAAACAACCTTGTTCTTTCTTCAATATGACATCCATTCAAATATTTATACATGGCTATCATATCACCTCTTAACCTTTCCTTTCCCAAGCTAAACATACCTAGCTTCCTAAACTCTTCCTCATAGGGCATGGCTTCCATACCTTTCACCATTTTGGTTGCCCTCCTCTGGACACATTCCAGCTCATCGACATCCTACTTGAATTATGGTCATTAGCAAAAGTACTAATGATGAATATTTAAACACAGGATGTTACACTACTGTTGTTGTGTGTCTTCAAGTCATTTCTGACTTATGGCATCCCTAAGTTTGAACATAGCATGGGGTTTTCTAAGGCTGAGAATGTGTGACTTGCCTAAGGTAACTAAATGGGTTTTCATGGCCGAGCTGGATTTGAACCTTGCTCTCGAGAGTTAGAATCATAGAATCACAGAATTGTAGAGTTGGAAGAGACCACAAGGGCCATCCAGTCCAACCCCCTGCCACGCAGGAATCACGATCAAAGCATCCCTGACGGATGGCCATCCAGCCTCTGTTTAAAGACCTCCAAGGAAGGAGACCCCACCACGCTCCGAGGGAGTATGTTCCACTGCCAAACAGCTCTTACTGTCAAAAAGTTCCTCCTAATGTTGAGGTGGAATCTCTGTTCCTGGAGCTTGCATCCATTGCTCTGTGTTCTAGTCTCTGAAGCAGCAGAAAACAAGCTTGCTCCATCCTCAATGTGACACCCCTTCAAATACTTAAACAGGGCTATCATATTGCCCCTTAACCGTCTTTTTTCCAGGCTAAACATGCCCATCTCCCTAAGTCTTTCCTCATAAGGCAAGGTTTATAGACCTTCCACCATTTTAGTTGCCCTTCTCTGGACACGCTCCAATTTGTCAATATCTTTTTTTAATTGCGATGCCCAGAACTGGACACAGTATTCTAGGTGAGGCCTGACCAAGGCAGAATAGAGTGGCACTATTACTTCCCTTGATCTAGACACTATACTCCTATTGATGCAGCCCAAAATCACATTGGCCTTTTTAGCTGCCGCATCACAGTGTTGACTCATGTTCAACTTGTGGTCTACTAGGACTCCTAGATCCCTTTCGCATGTAGTCTCGTTCAACCAGGTCTCCCCCATCCTGTATCTATGCATTTCGTTTTTCTGTCCTAAGTGCAGTACCTTATATTTCTCCGTATTGAATTTCATTTTGTTAGCTTTGGCCCAGCTCTCCAGTCTATCCAGGTCATTTTGAATTTTGATCCTGTCCTCTGGGGTATTAGCTACTCCTCCTAATTTGGTGTCATCTGCAAATTTGATAAGTATGCCCCTAATTCCCTCATCTAAGTCATTGATAAAGATGTTGAATAGAACTGGGCCCAGGACAGAACCCTGTGGCACCCCACTGGTCACATCTTTCCAAGACGAAGAGCAGCCACTGCTGAGCACCCTTTGGGTTTGGCCGATCAACCAATTACAAATCCATTGAACAGTTAACTTGTCTAGCCCACATTAGTTGTAGTTCAGCACGCAAACTGCTGCACCAGGCTGGCTCCTGGGAAGTTACGTAACTGAAAATAATTGAGGATTGCAAGACTGTGTAACTAAAGCGCGCCTTTGCATGCCCAAAGTTTATGGTTCCAGGCTTTGTTGCAAAAGTTTGCAGTCTCTCCCATGGGAGGAACAGATCCTGGACAATGTTCAAAAGTATGCAATTCTTTTTTACTTAATTCAGTGTTGTACTGTATAGTGGTTAGAGCAGGAGAGGACAACATATAGCCCCTGTGGCATTTTTGATAGCTTTCCAGAGGTCCCCTGGGGTCCCTGACACTTTTGTAATGGTGTAGCAGCAGGGGCAGAAACGCCCGTTTTTTTTACCTTTAAGGCACCCACTTCCATGTTAAATCAAGGTCCTCAGAGAGCCTGTGCCTCATTTGACAGCCAATTAGTGCTCCTGGAAGCCTCACAGAGGCAGCAATTAACTCCAAATCAAATTAGCTCCCCAAGTGCCTTGTTTTAACATGAAACTGGCTGTTTAAAAGGTGGAACTAGGCCTTTTCCCTGCAGTACTACGCTGCTAAATTTCAGCAGAGCAACAGGGATGGTGGTCTTGTCTTGGAGTGGGGGCAATTCAGCCTCTTCCTGCCTTGAATGTTGGAAGGTGACTACTTCTGGCTTAGAGTCTTGGACTAGGATGTCAGAAATTCAGGTTTTATTCATGCTGAGTCTTTGAACTCAGTGGTTGACCTTGGCCAACTTTGCTCTCTCATCATGGCCTTCCTCACAAGGTTGTTGTGTGGATAAAATGGGGGGGCAGGAGGCCCTGTGTCTCACATTGAGCTCAGTGGAAGAAAGTCGGGATATAAATGTAAGTATAGTAATATGTATTGTGTCATCTGTGTGCATGGTACTTTACAAAGTTGAGAGTCCTTCTTTAGAGAATTCAACACAGGGAAAACTACAGAAGAGAGGGAGTCAATGTGAGCAGTGGAAGAACATACATTTATTTCAATTACTTAACTTACTTATTGTAGAGAAGGGATGGGAAAGGTGCAGCCTCCCAGATGTTGCAAATCCAGCTCTCCTCACCACTGGCTGTGTTAACTATGACTGATGGGAATTGCAGCTCAGAAACATGTTGAAGGCCAGACTTTGCCCACCCTTTCTAGCAGATTATTGTGAGCAAGGGTGTATGCCAAAAACTTAATGAAATCAATATTTGCTTTTAAAAAATCAATCATCTCTAACAGTCCAATTTAAACACACACACACTTTTACCTATTTCTTCTCCCCAAATAAAAACAATACAGTTCTGTTTTTCTCTCATGTCAATGCTCAAGCACAGAGCAAAACTGTAATATAAATGCGTTGTTGTAGTGCCATCTTTTAATGTCCATATAATACTGCTAGCTTTTGTCAGGTTTCACTGTCTTCCAGGTTGGACTTCTTTGTCAACAAATGGATCTTTCTAGGTGTGCTACCTGTTCCCGGAAGGGTGGGGGAGAAATCCCACAGTGGCCATGATAATGCTGATAATTTGCAAATGCAAATAGATGTACATTAAAAATAGTTTATTATTTTGCACAGAGACCAGCCTGCAAGAAAACAGGCCAAAGCAAGTTGAAAGCTGCACAGAAGGTAATTGCTGTTTGGGTTCTCATAACAACTTTCCCCACCAAGTAACTTTTTTCAAATTCTGGCCAAAACTCCCTATTTATCTTATTAATTATACTAGATGCAGGTTGTGTCATGTGTTCTCCAGCATCTTATAAAATAAAGGGGGTGGTGGTGAGAGGAATGTTATTTGTGCTAAAACTACCCATTTAGAGGGCCAGTTCAAACAGCCACAGAATATGCTTGTGGTTTCTTCACTCACTGTATCATTTGCACCTTGCTTAAATATGCATGTTGCAAGGTGTGAGTTTGCCTAGGCATTCTTAGCTTCTGTTGATAAAGCCATAACACAGTATGGAAAAACTGCTCGTTACAGAAAACTGCAAATTAGGAAGAACTTCCTGATGGTAATAAGAGCTGTTAGACAGTGAAATACACTGCCTCAGAGTGTGGTAGAGTCTCCTTCTTTGGAGTTTTTTAAACAAAGGCTGGATGGCCATCTGTCATAATACTTAATACATAATGCTTAAATAACTAAGTATTATTATTAAGTATTATCTGTTGAAGGTGTTTTGATTGTGTATTCCTGCAAGATGGGATTGGATTGGATGCCCCTCATTGTCTCATCCAACTCTGAGTCTTTTCAGGGTTTTATCTGAAAATCCCTTTGAGGAAGCTTCACTTATCCTCCCTCACTCATTAAAACAGAGTACCACAAGAGGGTAATTTGCAAAGTAACATAAAATAAAAATTCAGGTTTGTTTCTTCCTCAACATGTATGATGTACCATAGTCTGGAATCTCTGGGTTGACGAACAATTGCCTCTCAAACAGTTGAGGGGGAAATGCTTCTTGCTCTCTCCTGTGTGCTTGATAACAAGTGTGTGACGCAACAGTGCATTGCTGATAAAGAGTGCAAAATGCTACTTTTACTTAAGCAGCCACGTGATATACAGTAGGACCCCCGTATCCACTGGGGAGTGATTCCGGGGGGCCGTGGATAACGACAACCATAGATAATAGCGAACACCATTAAAAATAATGGAATTTCTAGTTTAAAATACCATAGAGTTGCCTTGGAGGACCTAGAAAATGGCTAGAGATGACACATTTTTTAGGAAGATTCTATGGTAGGTGTACAGTACTGTTTTGACCTATGGATAATTGAATCAGTGGATAATGAATCAGGGGATATGGGGGTCCTACTGTACTATATTGGAATTATTGGGGAGCACAGATCCAGACAGACTTGTGGCTTAGGCTGTTTATTTCTGATCATGAAAAAGGATAGGTCTCCATCTAAGGGGTTGTCTAGACAGTGAAAATAATCCTAATAGAAATTGCAGAGAATACCTTTTGTCCCAATGAGATCCCGCGGAGATTCACCTTATTCAGGGGGGTCCAAAAACTGCCGGGGGAGGGGAACCTTTGCAGCTTTTCTTGCGGTTTTTAAAATAATGTGTGGGAATGTGCATTACCATTCATTTGAACAATCAGTTTGCACCACAGCACATTCTCAGGAGGAAGTGGAAAGCTGATTGGTTGGACATGCATGGGGGGGGGCAGGCAGTGAAGTATTGGGAAGCACCATTTTGGAGTTTCACATTGCTGAGCACTTTTTTGCTGTGCTGAGGCGACCAAACAGCTTTTTTAAGCGGAAGGTCACACTTGTGCATTTAAGAAAAATGTATTTAAAAAATACTGTGCAGTGGTAACAACTTTTAGAGAATAATAACATGAGTAAATCACTCTTGGGCACCATGCTGATTGGCAGGTATGGCTGTATGTGAACTTCAAACATGAATAGCTTCGCATACTGGTACCGATAATTTTGCCAAAGGATCATGGAGACAAATGAAAGCTGCTGCAATTTTGCATTAATATGCAGCAATTGGCATTATATCTTCTCGTCTAGACAACACCTAATTGTGTGGCAGATGCTTAACAGATAGTTACTACTGTACTAATAGAATCCCATAGTTGGAAGGAAACCCCAGACTCTTCTAGTCCACCTCATTGTCAATATAGGAATCCATAGATAAAGCATTCCTGAAATATGGCCATCTGACCTCTAGCCTACAACTGTTCCAAATTGGAAGGGACAGCTTCAGTTAATTTTCTGTCATTCCACCTTTTCAGCTGCTTTTATTTTCTCTCTCTTGCTCCTACTTTTTCCACTCAGGTCAAAGTGCAGAAGTAGTTGCGCATGTGCTATTGAGAAACAGCACTGCAAGTGACCAGAGGAGGGGCAAGTGATAGTCTTCATGTCTGGTAATATAACTTGTTTTTATTTCTGGCTACCATTTTTGTGCTGGAAGGGGTTTGTAGGGTAGGACACCTAGAGTATGGGTGCATCTACACTATAGAAACAATGCAGTTTGACACCATTTTAACTGCCATGGCTCAATTCTACAGAATCTTGGGATCTGTAGTTTTGTGAGCACCAACACTCCTTAGCAGAATAGTTAGTTTCTGGGTATAGAAATGCAAGGAGGATTAGTGTCTGTTTGGCTAATGGTTGGTTGATGGCCCATTATCTGCTGAAAATCCCCCCTGTCCCTGGGTGGAATTCCTCTGTAAGTGTTGAGTTCTGATTCCATTGGCTTCCAGTTCTGAAAAACAATAGAATCAAAACTCAACACTTACAAAGGAATTCCATCCAGGGACAGGGGGATTTCCAGCAGATAATGGGCCATCAACCAACCATTAGCCAAACAGACACCAATCCTCCTTGCATTTCTATACCCAGAAACTAACCATTCAAATACTCAAATTACATATACTCCCCAACAGGGGTTCACAGTATATAAACTCCACACACACTCCTACACAACCATTCTCTGAAGATGCCAGCCAGCAGGCAAAATGTCAGTAGTAAACTCTTCCAGAACACGGCGTCACAGCCCGGAAAAAACCCAAGGAAAATCTATGGATGCCAGCCATGAAGGCCTTCAACTTCACATTAAAGTTGAATTTACAGGGAGGGGCAGTAGGGTATGCTAACAACTGTAGCTCCATTTTATGGAATCCTGGGATCTGTAGTTTTACAAAGTCTTTATAATAATAATAATAATAATATTTATTTATACCCCACCCCTCTGTTAAAACAATCGGGGCGGCTTACAAAAATTAAAATACAATACAGATAAAATCCCCAAACACCCCCCACCCCACCCTCCCCCATAAAAAAATATTAAACAGGGTTGTTAACGAGATCCGTCAGATAACAACCCTGAGTAGCTTTAAAAAAGCACTAAAGACGGATCTCTTTCGGCAGGCCTTTCCTAATTAGATCCCGGCCTCAGGGGATCCTGGCTTCTTTTAGTCCGCTGGCCATTTATAGTATTTTAGTGTATTTATTGTTTTTAATTGTGATTTTAGATCAGCTGGTTTTAATTTATAATTGTTTAATTTTTTTTATGGGGGAGGGTGGGGTGGGGGGTGTTTGGGGATTTTATCTGTATTGTATTTTAATTTTTGTAAGCCGCCCCGATTGTTTTAACAGAGGGGCGGGGTATAAATAAATATTATTATTATTATTATTATTATTATAAAGACTGTGTAAAACTACAGATCCCAGGATTCCATAAAATGGAGCTACAGTTGTTAGCCTACCCTACTGCCCCTCCCTGTAAGATTCCATAACTGTCCATATTAGACACTTTTGGGGGTCATGCTGACTGGGAGGTTAGGCTGACTGGAGGACAGTCAAGGTCATAATGACCTGAGATGTGTTAGGATCATAATGGTGGGAAAGCCCAGCTAGGATTATGTGAAAAATCCCAGTCATTAATGGGTCCATGCTAATAACCCAGTCACTAAGCAGCCTATGCTAATCTTCTCTTTCCTAGCCTGAGGCTCTGTAAGATATAGTTCAATCACTTAATCAAGTGACCATTCCTCAATCCTACAGAGAGCTCTCCTCAAGTTTCACCTGTCCAAACATTATAGGTTGTTGCAAATCCCATTAATCTTTTGTTACTGAGGCAATCAGCTAGTTTCAGCCCTTTTTTTCATTCCATGGGAGAGCCATCCAGGCTTTGTCATTATGAACACACCCTGTCAGGGTATGAAATAGGGTATAAATATCATAGCTCCAACCATAGCCAGGTGTGTCATAGACAGACCCTGTCACTCTCTTCTTCACTTGCTCTGTTTCTCTTTACAGCCTTAATTTATCAGAATGTATATCCCATCATACTATGACACCCCTCTAAATTCATGCTTAAAGAGATGGATTTCACATATCTGGTATCATGCCCAATTTGTTAATGGGATGGACTGGGCATCTGCTGGGCACTTCTGGGCAGCTAGGTGCACCTCTAGGCTACTGGGCCCATAACCTGATGCATTAGCATGCACTGGACACTCTGTTCAAGCTCAGAGGGATCCAGGCAGCCAGAAAAAGTATCAGAGTAGCCGAATACTCATTTGCCCAAAGATAGCCCATAACATCCCAATAAAGTACACATCATCTAGTAAGGTCCTCCCTTCCTGTTCTTGTCACAATATTTTGCCACGGTTTTTGCCTCATTTGATAATCTCCTATGTTTAGCAGTCATGGTGGTGTGCTTCATGAGAAGTCAGCACCACACAGCTGTAACTGGTTCAGAAAACTAGTTCTGCCGATTCGTGTTGTGCAAAAGCAAAATAGCGGTAGGATGATTGTGTTTGTGCTTGGTTTTGCAAATTAACTGCAGGGGATTTAATATCCCACTAGCACCAAATTGCTGTTTTTTGTTCAATCACTTTTTACAGGACGCATACACGACATCGTCATCAAAACATCATCCTCTTTGTTTTATACATGGTTCTTCCATCTTTCTCAGGTACCACACAACCTGACTTTAAACACAGAAAAGAAGCAGTGGAACAATAATACTAAGACCTTAGTGCTACTTTTCCAAGACACTTGATTTTAACTTGTTCAGTGACATATTGGGCCATAGAACCTATTGTGACTTCAGCACATCTTTGCTGGCACCTCTGTGGCAGGTACCGTCTTATCACTATGGTTATTGCTTTTAATTGATCTTTTGGTTAGCACTAAAATTCTTATTGGCCATTTAAAAAAAAATTGCAATGACTGATAATGGCAAGAGTGCAATAGCACTGATTAACCCCCCCCCCAAGCAACTGATATTTTTTAAATGAGTATTTTTAAACAACTCCCCTGTAGTTCTGTCACTACCATTTCCAGGCTTCAAATGTGTGCAAAAATGGTTTGAGCAAATAGTGCTGAATCGATAAAAGTACTTTAGTGCAAAATTTAACAGATTTTAAAAACGTCTGCTTAAGTGAATTGATTTTTTTGTTTCCAAAAACATGGTTCTGTTCATCAGTGTCTGATTCATCATTCTTTATCCCTTCCCCCTTTTTTGCTTGTATGGTTTTCTATATTTTTTTCATGCTCTTGTGGCCACAGTGGAAACATCTGGATGGTGGCTGTGCCATCTGGACATATATTCATCTTCTAAAAAAAATGCTAATCCAACAGTATATGGGCCAAAACATTCCTGCTCACAAATAGAAAAAGAGGTTGTGAGACAGATTTATTCAGGAAGCATGGTCAATAAACTCAGGCTTGGCGAGAGAGTAGGTAGGCATGAGATATGTTCCATGAGTTATTTTTTTATTTTTTATTTTTTGTATGGCTGCGGGAAAGCATTGGCAGTGCTGGAAATGTGTGGTATCTTAACGTTTCTTTAATGTTAACACACACTTTGGGTGTAGTAATGTCCACCCAAAATTGTAACCCCACCTCTGTCCCTATGCTCCCCCAAACTGTAGATGTCACTCCTAGGGCCAGAATTAGCCCCACACCAGTCACAGTTGCCCATCCTGTCCCCGGCTCTTAACAGTCTTTGTCAGTTCCTGGACTCTTGCTAGGCATTGCCTGAAGTTATAACAACCTCCCACAATTTTCCTTCCTTCCTTCCTTCCTTCCTTCCTTCCTTCCTTCCGCCTGCAACCAAAAGACCCCCAGGGTGGCTTACCAATCATTAATTTGACAGTTCCATACCCCCAGGTTTCAATCTAAGTAAGGTATGACACATAAGGAAAAGGGAATGGCAGTGGGGTAGGGTATTTAGTCCAGTAGATGCTGGCTGCTCTTCTCTCCCTTAGGGTCAAAATATGAAGGAGCTGTGCCAGGTTGCTCTTCTCCCCCTCAGAGGTAAAAGCAATGTCCTATCCACAGAAATCTGATACCAGGACTCATAACAGTAACTTGGGCAAGCACCATCATGGCATATACTGGCCAGAATCTTGTCAGTGAGATGTGCAGGAGTTAAGTTGTGCTATATATGCAGAGTGACCTTTTTTGAATAATGCAGAATGGACATAGCCATCTGATGGTGGCAGGAGTGGAGTTCCATATGTGGAACTGTTGTAAATGTGCAGTAATACCCCTAGAGGGATGTGTTAACATGTATTGTGTACTGCCTCTGTGCAATAAGGTGACATCTCTTCACATTCATTGTTTCTTGTACATTGTGTTATGATGGTATTCAGTTTGTGTAGTGCTAGTGTAGTGTGAAAAGGAGCCGCCATGGTGTAGTGGTTTGAGTGTTGGACTATGGCTCTGGAGACCAGAGTTTGAATCCCTGCTTGGACATGGAAACCCACTGGTTGACCTTGGGCAAGTCACACTGTCTCCTAGCCTCAGAGGAAGGCAAAGGCAAGCCTCCTCTGAACAAATCTTGCCAAGAAAACCCTGTGATAGATTTGCCTTAGGGTCACCATAAGTCAGAAATGACTTGAACGCACACAACAATAAGCATAGGGTAAGTCCACCAGCAGATTTTTATACTATGCTGAGACCTATGTAGAGTCTCGGCCACTCTTTGGAGTCAGCCAGGGAGCCAGAAATTCATGTTTCAGAGGCAGAAACATTAGCCATTTGGAAGTCAATGGGGAAAAGCCTGTTGGGTAGGAGGGTTGGTGGGTGGGGACTTACACAGTTGTATGTATTGGCAAGAATAGGTAAGGGGTCTGGCAGCCAAAGGCCACAAAGTCAAAGAGGCAGAAGGGGGATGGGGTTCAGTTCACTGATCAGCCAAATATTTGTCTACAGCTTTTTAGTCTGATTACTAAAGGCAACTAGCAAACAAGACGTTTCCAGAGCTGCATAGGTGAACACAGCTGGTATTTTAAAAAATCAAAGAAAAACAACATCTGGGGACAAATGGAGTCTCCTTCTTTGGAGGTTTTTAAACAGAGGCTGGATGGCCATCTGTCAGGAACACTTTGATTGGGTACTCCTGCATGGCAGGGGGTTGGACTAGATGGCCCTTGAGGTCTCTTCCAACTCTATGATTCTGTGAAATGGCATGCATAACATGTACAGCATAAATGAATCATCCCAGTGCTTTGCCTACCATATCCTCTTTTCCCCCAACTCAGTTTTTTATTACTCTAACAAGCTCCAATTAGCTCCAATACCTTGTTAGTGTAGTATTGATGGCATGTTGTTGTTGTATGCCTTCAGGTTGTTTCTGACTTATGGTGAACCTAAGGAGAACCTATCACAGTAGGTTTTTCATGGTTTTTTTCCGGATCTTCGTTTGCGAAGAAAAGCCAGAGAGAGAGGGAGGGAGGGAGGCCATGTTCATAGTTTCTGTAGAAGAGTCAACATATGTGGTTTATTATGCGCAGATGACCAAAAAGAAAAAAATTCTAAGGAACGATGGATTAGAACTAACATATGCTTCATTATATTAAACACTGCTTCAATCACCATTGGTGCCTTTGTCAAATGTACAAAGGCCAAGTGCTCCAAGCAGAGATTTCCCTTTTCTTGTGGAAACCACCCAACAGATAGCATAAACCCCACAGAGAAACAGTAAATAGCAGTTACAGTATTATTTTGAGAGCAGGAAAATCCCTATTTAATTGCTCCACTTTTCAAGCTTTTGCTTTGTTTCTTTTCCTCTTTCAAGCAAGGTGAGTGTGTGTGTGTGTGTGTATATATATAATCCCCTCCCCCAACAGTATTTCTATTACATCTGTATCTATTCCACAATTCCTATATGAAGTTGGTCTGATTTATTCTGTAACAGTAGTCTGTTACAGTTCAATATCTGTCTGTCGGTCTAATATTCTGCCATTCTACCAAGATGGGATCCAAAGAAGGTTACAAGATAAGTTAATACAAACTAGGTAAAACAATACATTGTGCAAAAACCATTAGACAACCAATCAAATTAAAGCATTAATTTAAAACACATTCAACCCATAGTGAAAGATACAGCACACCTACTAAATATCCTTCTGCCCCAACTAGTTAAGAGCTGAAGGCCTGTTTGAAGAAAAAGGTATTTGGCCTGCTGGTGAAAAGATCGCAGAGAGGATTCAAGACAGACTCCCTTGGGCGGGGAGTTCTATAGCCTAGGAGCAACCACTAAGAAGACTTTTTCATGTCATCACCAGTTGAGCCTGTGAAGGTGGTGGGACTGCAAGGAGAATATCTTTTGTCCTAATGAGATCCCACGGTGATTCGCTGCATTCAGAAGGAGGGGGACAAAAACCCACAAAAACTCCATGGGAAAAGCCTTTGCAACTTTTCCTGAGTTTTTTTTTAATGTGAGCGAAGTGCACATTCCTACTTATTAGGATTACCAGTTCAGATCACAGCGCATTCCCATATAAGAGTAGAAGTAGAAAGCTGATTGGCTGGATGTGCGTGAGGGGTGGGCTTGCTGGCAATGAAGTTGCTGGAACCACCATTTTGGATTTTTGCGGTAACAATCGTGCCCTTTTTCACTGTGCCAAGCCAACCAAACAGCTTTTTAAGCAGAAGGTTGCACTCGCGAACCTTAGATTTATAGTTAAAAAAAAAAATACTGTTCAGCGGTGGCAACTTGTGAAGAATAAAAATGCAAGTAATTCACTTATGGCCACCATCTTGATTTGCAGGCATGCCTCCATGTGAACATCGAACATGGGCAGCTTCGCATACCAGCAACCTTGCCAAAAATTTGTGGAGACAAATTAATGCTGCTGCAAATTTGCATCACTGCACATCAATACACAGTATATCTTCTTGTTTAGAAAAGCCCCAAGAGAAATCCCTCCCCCAAAGAAGATCAAATTCAGGCAGGCTCATATGGGGAGATAACAGGCTTTCAGATAGTCTGGACTTTAGTCACATAGAGCTTTATAGGTCAGAACTAGCACTTTTATTCTACCCAGAAACAGGTCAGTACCCAGTAAAGCGGTTTCAACAAGGGAATGATATGGTCCCTATAACCAGACCCAGTTAGCTGTCTAGTTGCAACATTTTGGACTGAACATTTGGGGAATATTGTTCAGCACCTTGGATAGCTACTTTAAATTGGAGGCAAAACCAAGAACCACCGCCAACCACTTCCCCAGGGTATTTGGTTACCACTGTGCTAGCTTTAAAATAACTTTTTTTTGAATGTCGAAAAACACCAAAGAAATGACACACCACTACCTTCTGCAGTCGGAGCCAGGGCCTATAGTTCAAAGCATCATGACTTTCTCATTAGCAGGGATGCTTTTGTTAGCTCCCTCCCACAGGCTTTCTGGTTCTCTCTGTGTTAGCTGCAATCGTCATCACAACTGGAGGAGAAACAATGGATTGCTGGGATATCTCTTGTTTGGAAAATATTTTGTGGCAACACACTCACAGAGATATGGATGGATATTTCAGATGCCTATGTCTGAGGGTTCTTTGGGGAGATGCATCCATGGCATGGTGGGAAGCACAAGTGAGAACCAACAGTGTTGTTATACGAAAGTTATGGGAATTACATAGCTCTCCAGATATTATTGGACTGGATCTCCCAGCATTCCCCACCATTGACTATGCTGGTGAGGGCTGCTGAAACTTCCAGAGTACATCTAGAGGGCTACATAATTCCTGATCATAATGGATGTCTGCAACTTCATATTTATCATAACCTCACTGAGTCTGAAGCTGAACTACTACAGTTCAGAATTATAGTCCATCAACCCTCTCATTCTGTGTGGCTCTAAAGTGTGTGTGTGTGCGTGCGCATGCATGCACGCACACTCATCCACCCCTGTTTGTTGATCAGTTATATGTTCTGCTCTTAAGTAAAAATAAAAATTAAAAAAATCTGTTGGTGTTGAGGCTAAGATGCAGATTTCGAATGCTCCCAAGCGTAGAAAGGGGAACCTGGAAAGTTTAGCTTAACACATGATTGTAAAGAGGATTAGCCTCATAACAAAAGAATAAATGTTCTCAAGATTCAGATTCGTGCATCTCCAAAGGAGAAATTAATTGGATTTATGCTTTGACATTTCATAGCTTGTGCCTAATTTCCTAAACTCAGTCTGTATTGGTGGCACTTGGAGTCTCTGCCTACTATACAATGACTGCATGTAATGCAGTGTTACCCAGTGCATGTATCTTAGCATGCACCTTTTGCCATCTTAGCATGCTTATTCCTGTGAATACAATTGATACTAATTGTAAGCATGCTAAGATGGCTACAGTGTGCACAGATATTTCTGTTTCCAAAGAGCAGAATTAATAGGCTTAGAGAGCTGAAAGGATCTCTGAGTTGTTCTCTGGTAGAACACCCTAGCGGAACAGTGACAGTGGTATCTGAGTGAAATTCATCCCATTGTTGCAAAGGCAGCCAATGCAAAGAACATTCACATATGTGTGTATGTATATCCGCCTTCAAGTCACCTGTCGATTCATGGTGTCCCCATTAATTTCGCAGGGCTTTCTTAAGCAAAGAATAGTCAGCAATGGTTTTGCCAGTTCTTTCCTCTGAAATATAGCCTACAGCACCTGGTATTTGTTGGCAGTCTCCAACAACGGAATTAGGGGCATACTTATCAAATTTGCAGATGACACCAAATTAGGAGGAGTAGCTAATACCCTAGAGGGCAGGATCAAAATTCAAAATGACCTGGATAGACTGGAGAGCTGGGCCAAAGCTAACAAAATGAAATTCAATATGGAGAAATGTAAGGTACTGCACTTAGGACAGAAAAACGAAATGCATACCTATGGGGGAGACCTGGCTGAACGAGGCTACGTGTGAAAGGGATCTAGGAGTCCTAGTAGACCACAAGTTGAACATGAGTCAACAGTGTGATGCGGCAACTAAAAAGGCCAATGTGATTTTGGGCTGCATCAATAGAAGTACTGTATAGTGTCTAGATCTAGGGAAGTCATAGTGCTACTCTATTCTGCCTTGGTCAGGCCTCACCTAGAATACTGTGTCCAGTTCTGGGTACCACAATTCAAAAAGGATATTGACAAATTGGAGCGTGTCCAGAGAAAGGCGACTAAAATGGTGACAAGTCTGAAAACCATGCTTTATGAGGAAAGACTTAGGGAGCTGGGCATGTTTAGCCTGGGAAAAAGATGGTTAAGGGGCGATATGATAGTCCTGTTTAAGTATTTGAAGGGGTGTCACATTGAGGATGGAGCAGGCTTGTTTTCTGCTGCTCCAGAGACTAGAACATGGAGCAATGGATGCAAGCTCCAGGAACAGAGATTCCACCTCAACATTAGGAGGAACTTTTTGACAGTAAGAGCTGTTTGGCAGTGGAACACACTCCCTCGGAGCGTGGTGGGATCTCCTTCCTTGGAAGTCTTTAAACAGAGGCTGGATGGCCATCTGTCAGGGATGCTTTGATTGTGTATTCCTGCATGGCAGGGGGTTGGACTGTATGGCCCTTGTGGTCTCTTCCAACTCTACAGTTCTATGATTCTATGATCCAAGTACTAACCAGAGCTGACTCTGCTTAGCTTCCAATGTAGTAATGATGCTCAAACGCCCTCTGGGATTGTCATGGTAGAGCATCCTTTATTGGTACAGTAGACTGGTTTATATAGTGTAGTGGTCACATATACACTGTTAATCATTAGGTAAGGATTATGTTGGTACACAGGAGTACATACAGACATACTAATTACCTGAATATACAAGAAGGGTTGCAAGATACTTACAGACATACTGTAATTATCACTTGTCTAGGTACGCACAGATATAATCATTTGGGTACACAGATCTTGTCTTGGGGATTATTCTCAGTTGACCTAACACCCTCCTTGTTAATTGGGAGGATGTCAGACTACGTGCAGTCCCATGGGGGAGTGGGCATTCCCGGGCATCCTGAGAAAGCATGTAGCCACAATCAGTTGGGATTTAATTTAGGCCCTATAACATTCATATATCAAAGGATCTCACCATAGGAAGAGACCGTAGTGCTGTTAAGAGTATTCACAGAAATGTGTGGAATGAACAAGGGGTAACTTTCATGCATACACCTGGATCTATAGTTCAGACTGTCCTCTAGTTGCTCAAGGTAAAAAGAAAAGGCCAGAATCTTGTTAGATAACTACATCATACCTTCCAATGCTCCTGATTTGGCAGGGACAGTCCCGATTAATTCTCCCACTTTTTCAGCTGCTTTTAAAATGTCTCACTTTCTCTCTCTTCCTCCCACCTTCCTGCTTTGTGTTCAGATTACCTCCACTGCTGCAAACTGAATTCAAAGTGCAAAAAGAGGCTGGACCCCATTGACTCAACAGGAGGAGAGGAGAGAAGAAGGTGGAATCTTGCTCTTCCTAGAAGGTTAAGGCAAAAGCCAACTGCAGCAGCCTCTCCTAGCATGTGTGTTTTTCCTCATTAATCATTTTTGCCATCTTGACGACACTCTAATGTTGCTTGGCCACATGTCTGCTAGTATTCATCTGTGAAATGTTGGAGAGAATGCTCACAGCAGTAGGTTTGCAAGGCAGGACTATCCCAGGACATGAGATTTTAGGGCCAAAACCTGAGACGCAGGGATGACCCTTGTGATTTTTATTTATTTACCGGTATATCATTTCTTCTTTGTGGTTCTCTGATTCACACAAATAAGTTATTTGTGCTTGCCCAGTGCATTGTTCGGAACCTTCCAGAGCTACTATGTAAATGTTTTGGCAGTAGCTCCTCCTCCATTAGACCATGTGACCAGCATGGTTCCCGCTTAGTCTCTTAGTCCCTTTTCATCCTCTGCAGAAGCAGCACTGAAGGAACTGTTAGTGGGCTTATTCGGTCTGTTTTACGGTTAGGGTATTTTTGGGCTAGGATTCCTCTGACTTCTCTTTGGATTGCAGTTTGGCTTAGTTTGGACTCTGATTTACAGTTTTACTTCTTTTGGATTGTGTTTTGGCTTGGTTTTGGACTCTGATTTTTGATTGATTAACGGAATGTCTTCGGACTTCGGTAAAGTGTTGTGTCCTAGCCTTGGTAATTCTGGTTAGCTGTTGCCTCAGAATGGTCTCTTCAGCTTCATTTAAGAAGTGTACCTTTTCTGGGGCTAAGATCCCTGAGAAAGATGGTCATTCATGCTGCCTGCTATGCCTGGGGGAAGGTCATAATGTGGGGGCCTGCTCTCATTGCCCCAATAGAGGCTATATTTTCCAAAACTATGTCGCAGGCCTTCAAAGCCTGTTCTCATAGGCACGCTTTGAGTCTTGAAGAGTGGTTCCAGCATGGCTTTGGGGTGAATGTGGATGATAAAAGGCATACTATGGCTCATAAGTTCAGCTTCCAGCCACATGTTCAGCTGTCCTCTTGATCCCATTATGCCGTCAAAGACTGTCATCTGGGTCCAAGAGGTCCATTAGTCTGGTATCATCTCAACAGTCTACTTCTTTTGGCTGCTCTTCCCTCCTTGTCATTACAGAAGGTCTCCTCATCTGCCAAATACCACCTATGGTTGTACAGGAAAAGACCTCAGAACCAAGACAAGCAATGCCTTTGACTTGGCTCAGTTAGCCCTCTTCCCACATCAGGCTTCAGAGTTACCATCACGCCTAGGCTGCTATCACAACAGATTCCTGGGTTTTCGACATTGTATGGAAGGGGTATGTTTTGGGAGCACCCCCCCCCCCATCAGGGCAATTTGCATCACTCCCCCCTCTGACACACTAAATGAGGAATTCAACACTCTTCTCCTCAAAGGTGCCATAGAACCCATCCTCGTACCATCGATCCAGCGGGGTTCTTCTGCTGCTACTTCATCGTGTCCAAGAAAGACAGAGGACTCTGCCGCATCTTGGATCTTTGGGATGACAGCTTCCACACAGAGCTCAGATGTTTCAGAGTGGTTTCTCTTGGATCCATTCTGCCTCTGTTACAAAAGGGGAATTGGTTTGCAACACTAGGTTAACTTTAAACTTTAAAGGATGTGTACTTCCACATCGCAATCCAGCTGTTGCACAGACACTTCCTTTGCTTTGCTGTGGGGAAAAGGGCCTATCGTTTTCATGTCCTTCCATTCAGAATGTGCACCTTTCCTTGAGTCTTTATGAAGTGTGTGGCAGCAGTGGCAGCGTGGCTCAGGCAGCAAGGGGTCATTCTGTTTCTGTACATTGATGACTGGCTCCTTGTTGCCCACTCTTGGGCCTGCCTGGTCAATTACATCCATTTCACGCTTCTTCTTCTTCTGGACTCATTGGGCCTGATTGTCAGTCTTGAGAAGTCTCACCTGGAACCATCCCAGCAGGTGAGATTTATTTGAGTGCTTCTGGACTCTTGTGTTCCTGCTGTTTTCCTGCCCAACAGCACATACCAGGTGCTTCTGAGAGACATGTGGAGGTGCCAGCACAATAATAGGGTGTGTGCAAGAGATGTCTAGGTTGGATTTATGGCCTCCACAACATTGGTGACACTGCTCGCAAGACTATGGATGAGGTCTCTGCAGGCTTAGTTCCTGTCCAGCTTTGATCCTCTCATCAACTCTCCACATTGACATCTTACCATCCTGGGAGGTGTTCATCGGTCATTGGAGTCATGGATCAATTCCAGCAACATACAAGCCAGCAGGCTGTTTCTTCCTCCACAAGCCACAATAGTAGTCACAACAGAGGCTTCCATAGAAGAATGGTGACTCATTTAGAAGGCCTCTCTGCCAGCTGGCCTTGGATGCCTAAAGAGAGCATTCTCCACATTAATGTTCTCAAGATGCTGGCAATGGAAAAAGCCTTTTGGGCCTTCAAACCTCTTCTGCATGGCAACGTTGTTCAGGTAGTCTCTGACAACACCATGGTGGATACTACCTGAACTAACAAAGTGGAATGCAATCGAGCAACCTGCTGCATCTCATGCTCCATCCGTATGAACAAAGGGATCTTCATCTCGGCAATCTATCTTCCAGCAGAGAAGAATGTCTTCGCAGATGCTCTCAGCAGGACATTGGTCACTTGCCATGAATGGAAGCAGCATCTAGGAACTCTCCGGAAGGTCTTTGTGCTTTGGGGCACCAGAAGTGGACCTCTTCACCTCGGTCAGCAACAACGAGTGCCAAATTTTCTGCTCCAGGGCTTAGGGGGGGAAGGGCTTGTGCAGCAATGCCTTCTTGTTTCATTGGGAAGGTCCCACTGTGTACGCTTTCCCTCTATTTTCCCTCATCACCAGGGTGATAGCCAAAATGCAGAGGGATAAGGTGAAGTGCACCCTGATCACGCTGTGGTGGCCCAGGAAACCATGGTTTGCTCAGCTCCTGCACTTGCCCCAGGGTATCCATCTCAAGCTACCATTTTTTCCACACATCCTCACATGTATCATGTGTATCATGAACTGTATCATGAAGTACAGTTGAGACACCCAGACCTGGACACTCTCAAGTTCATGGCCAGGAGGGGGTTCCTTTAGGCACCCTGCCTGATGCTATCCAATGCATCATTGCTGCTGCACATAGGCCAGCCACTCAGCACTCCTGTGTATACAAGTAGGAAAAGTTCCTTTCCTTTCTGTCACCTTGAGAAGTCCCTTTGGATCAGGCACAAATCAAGCATGTGCTGGAATTTCTCATTTCTCTGTCCTATAGGGCCTTTCTCTCTCTTCCATCAAATGTTATTTGGTGGCAATCTCAGCTACTTCCAGATCATCTCCAAGCCTTTCTGCTTCCAGAACCCATTAGTTAGGAAATTCCTGAGCAAGAACAAGAACCTTCATTCTCCAGTGTCAGATCCAATGCCTCAATGGAGTTTGGAGTTGCCATATATACTCGTGTGTGTGTGTGTGTGTATAATTGTGCACAGGACTGTGGCCTTCTGCAGATCCCAGAGAGTTTTCTTGTGCTGCTCCTCAGAGAAAAAAGGACTGCCTGTCTCTTCCCAGCGATTCTCAAAGTGGGTTGTTTCTGACATCCACCTAGCCTATGAACTTGTGAAGCAAGACTCTGTGTGTACAGAGCTACGGCTATGTCATCTGCCTTTCTGGGGGTGTCCCTTTGGGGATGTGTGTAGAACAGCTATGTGACACAACTGTTGACCTTCATCTTACACTACAGATCGGATGCAAGATCCAGGGCTGACACCGCATTTGGGAGAGCTGTGCTGTTTTCTTGTCTCACATGACACTCCCGCCTCTTATGGTGAATAGCTTACTAGTCTCCCATTTGTGGGAATCACAGAGACCATGAAGGACAGGTTGCTTACCTGTGACTGTAGTTCTTCGAGTGGTCATCTGTGAACTCACACAATACCCACCCTTCCTCCACTCTATGTGTTTTTCTCTCCCTGGCTGAGGGATTGAGCAGGAATCATGCTAGTTACATGGATCAGTGCAGGAGGGGCTACTGCCAAAATGCTTACATAATAGCTCTAGAAGGGTCTCAACGATGCACTGCGCAAGTGCAGATAACCCATTTCTGTGAGTTCACAGAAGACCGCTGCAAGAACTACAGTCATAGGTAAGCAACCTGTCCTTATATGCCTCCTTTCTCCCGGAGTAGGATCCAAGGCAGCTTGTGATATATTTTGTGTGTGTAATGTGTGTGTGTATTTATCTTACAGATACCTTTCAAGGCAGCAATCTCACCCTAAGATTTTACCCTCTCACCATGAGGATGAGACTCAGGTTGAGACCCTGAAGTCTAGAAATCCTATGTAGCAGTGACCACATTTTAAACAAGGAACCACACACACACACATACACACACATCAGGCCAAATGAGGACACTCAGATCGTTTTGATTAGGCACATGGAAGACTACTGATAGTTTTGGAATTAAAGGAGTTTTGTCATACAGAAGACTTTCTGACATGAAAGCAGAGAGCGCCATGGATCATGGTTCCAGGGAAAAGATTCTTCCAGAGTATTTCTGCCATGTATAACAGCTATGTTCTTCTCAGTGCAGTTCAGAAATATTGTTGATTTCTTTCACCTACTTTATTTTGGTTGGAGAAAAGAGGAAGTTGCTGGAGAGCATTAAAGGCATGACCTTCCAGCAAATCTTTCCAATCAACACAGAAAATATAAGTCAGCACAGGCTACTAACACAGTTGCTTCCTTTCTTTTCTCCCTAGGGTTCCTAAATCTCAGGGCTGGTCCCTCTTCTTTGGTCCTCAGTGTGAAGGGAGGAATATCAAGGTGAGAGTACTGCCTTGAGTAATGTGAGTAGGTGTATTTTCCTCATTTCTTAGACTGGGGATTCGGATCGGAATGACATATTTTGTACAACTGTGGCTGATGCTTAATGCATTTTGTCTAATGACATCACCAGGGCCTGCCCCTTATGGCATCACAGGGAATCATCTCTAGGTCTCAGATTTTGACCCTGAAATTTCAGGGTCTGGGACAGCCCAAGGCCTGGCTATCCTGCTTCCTCCACCCCTGAAGAAATCAGGTACAAATGTCAGGAATGGATACATGGGAGCGATGGCAGAGAATACTGTTAAAGCTGAAGGAATGGTATCAGGTACCTTTAGATCCACTTTGCAGTTGGTCTCCGTAACTACTCGCCTCCATCCAAAATCCACTTACTATGAACCCAGTGCCTTCTGAGAAAGGGGGAGAGGTATAGGAAAATATCAACCAAGCATGAAATTATCTTATGTCTGGAAAAGGATCAGACATAATGCCCAAGACTGTGCATGGCGCTTGAGCACCATAAAGCACTGTGTGTAGACTTGCAATGTTGTGCAACTGAACCAAGACACCAAATGTGTGACTGAATGCACAACCAAATATGCATGCACATCTGCACATACAATGTCACTACATGTATAACTCCAACTCCACTTCCACAACCTTGAATTGAATGTGGATATTCCACATCATACAAACATGTCCAACTGCTTCCATGGGGAATTTATGCAATGGTTTTGGCCATTGCATTTGAACATATAGAGCCCAAGTTCTTTCTTTTAGTCTCTCTCTGTCTTTTTCTGCTCCGTGCCAATGGAGATAGCACATGAAACTTCTTGATGTGACAGATCTGTGTGTCACCCATTCAGCTACCCTTAATGGTCCCCATCATGACACGTCCACCCAAGGTCAGCCCAAGACATTTTATGACCTGAGGCAAAGGACAAGCCATTCATATAAGCTGACTGGATGGGCAGTTGAATCTTTCTTCAACACTGGCAATCCAATAGGGTCTCTACCCCTGCGGGCACCAAGCATTTTTTGGGAGGTGTGGGACAGTCTGTGTGGTTCCCATAGCTTTGTCCTCCAAGAGAGAGAAAGGACTGGGGTACTTAGGGGAACAGTCAGATGGGAGGCCTCTGAAACTCCTGGGGCTGCATTAACTCAGCACAGTTAAAGAAAAGGAAAAGGCACAAAGCAGCTGGTAGAGGGATGCTTATCCGTGACTGTGTGTCTCAACGCCAACAGAATTCTTTGCAAGTGAGCCACATTTGCCATGTGCATTCCTGAGATGAGACCTAGGGTAGTGCTTATCATACTTCAGCAAGGACATCTTGAATTCTTAAATGCATTGCCCTTCTCCAAAGTGCCCTCAACTAAGGGGAGATATAGACTTATCTGGACACCAACCAAGGCAGGGGGAGAGAAATGATAAGGAAGCTGCAGAACATAAAGGCTATGAGGCTAGTAAAATTCTAACCTTGTGGCTCTTGTGTCAGTGGGGTGATAAATCTGCTCCAGGATTTAATCCAGACTCTGAAACTGTGACCCAAGGGGCTGAGCCCCAAGTAGGTTCAGCACATTGGAAAGCACCTTTAAAACTTGGATTAAAACTCAGATGAATTCACCATCCCACTTACTCACTGAATCTTAATGGCTGTGTTGGAGAAAGAAAGACCCCAATGTCACAAAGTGTTTCTTTAGGAGAAGGTTCTGGGGCACATGTCTGACTTTTAGACTTAAGCACAGGCTTAGCTTCCTAGGTAGCCCTTCTCTCTACATGAGTGGCTTCCAAACTTTCAGGAGCCTTTGCTATATCATCAAATCTATGCTGTGAAACTGTTGGATGTTGCTGATATTTTTTTCAGGGGGAGGGGAAAGGTCCTTGCTATCTAAAGCTACATGGGATACTAGCTGGGTGGTTTTCCAAGAAAGACCACTCTAACAGTGACCTCTGGCATCCTCCATGCTATTGGAGCAATGAATCTGTTCTTGGTTTTAATCCAACACTTCGAAAATTCTGTCTAAGCTGAACACTATTCCCAGAGTAGATTCAGCATATTGGAAAGCTCTTTTAAAGTGCATACTAAAGCTCAGAATGGATTCACTGCCCCCACTGGCCTAGAAGCTATCAGCTGGCAGTTCATGCTAAAGCAAACTGAGTCCTCCCTTCTGGCTGGCTGCTTGCCATCACTTCATTTGGCTGGCTACTTGCCATTACTTTACTTTCTATCAAAGCTTGGAAAAGTTCTTGTTTCAGACTTAGAACTTCCAGAATTCTGCAGCCAGTCTGGCGAGAAAAATCCAGGCCTTCTTGGCTTTTTGGCACATAATTTTAGCACCATTTTGGGGGCTTATGGTCCCAAGGGCAGGATCTTTCTTTTCAATAGGCTGTACAGTACATACTTCTCAGAGCCTGCTCAAGTTAAGTATGGACAAGACTTTTTTACACACTCTCTCCCTTCTTTGTCCCTCCCATTTTTCTCTCCCACTGTGACACCCGTCACAATGCCCGAACAGATTTTCTAGTCAAACTGGTTTATTGCAACATATAAAATCCAAAGCATTCAGTTTTTATAACACTGAGCTAGCTTTGTGGCAACTGAGCTGTTCCCATGATTAACAAGCAAATTGCATATGAGTAAGTAGAAATCCTCCCCAGAGAAGCATATACAGCCATACCTCAGTTAGCTAAGCTTATTTTAAAAAAGCTTTTTTATGCCAACCACGAAGCTCCCCTTTGCTCCTCATCCTTTGTCTAGCTGGGAGATTTTTTTTAAAGCTTTGACATGGAGAGGATGGTGAAGGAGGGCTGCAACACAGACTTCCAGTGTTGGGTTGCAGCAGCATGTCAGCAGTAAACAATGCCATAAACAAAGCTTGAGCTGGGAAAGAGTAGGATTCTACTCTAGACCATCCTACTGTAGTCATGTGCATCTTCATACAACAGGCAAGGTGAACAGCAGCTGTCTTCAAAATCCATTATTGCACATGTGTAAGCACCAAGAGACAAGGGGAGAGCAGATGAGCCTGCCTCACCAGTTACCCCCAGCATGTTGTTTTTTTAAAAAAACCCAACAACCCATAGACCTATACGTTTGGCCCCCAAAACAGAAATGAATAAGAAATAAAAAGTCAGCCCTATATGCTTTTTGGAAGAAGCCTTGAACTGGTCTTTAGACAGTAAGATTTTTTTTTAACTAAGGCAAAGTTTACCTGAGCTACGGTAGTTGTTTCAGTTCACATGTGCATATTGTTAGTACTGAATAATAAGTTTGTTGAAAAATGTTGAACTGCACTTCTCATTTTGTGGTGGAGAATATGGTGGTCCATACATATTCTTTCCATGCTATTTCTGCCTCTCTGACAAATTTTCTGTTAAAGAAATAATATCCAGTTGAACACATCAGTTGAGGTATACCTGTAACTGCAACTTAACTAAGCTGGCCAGGTCTGTGGCTTTGGCCCTGAGGCACAGGTTTTGGGCCTAGTGTCAGGGCAATAGCACCTGGGGCTAGGGTTGCCATAATTCTCTGCCACGAAACTGGAACAAAAGTATACAGGGCTGGGTTGGGTGGATTATGGACAAAAAACAAGACAAAACCCCCATGTTTTGACATTTAACATTTTTTATTGCATAATTCCCACCTTCTGGGCTCTGGATCTAGCACGCCTGTGCTATACAATACCACATGAACCAGAGCCTGCAGTATCAGTCTTCTTACGTGGTTTTGCTGACGGCTGCTGCCTTCAGCAGAGGAAGCTAGAGGAATCCGGGATCTGCTGCTTGAAGCAGCCCAGCCAGATGGGACACAGTCCCTTCAATCCAGGATTTTCCCGGTTTTCTGGGACTAATGGCAAGCCTACCTGGAGCCCAGAGGCATTCTGAGAAATTAAAATAAAATGGGCTTGAGACATGCAAAATAAAGAAGGGTATATTGAGAACCTTAGTGGACGCTTAGGGCAGCTATAGCATGCACAGGTGTAAAACTGGAGAAGGCTGGCTTTTTAAAAAAACTATTCACTATTCTGAAAGATGAAATAGTTCCTAAGAGACTTTTCTTCTTCAGTGTATTGCTCATTGTCTAATTATTCTAGTGGATAAAAATCAAACCTCCCTACAATCAAATTGAGAAAGCCTCACCTGTGCCACCCCAGCTTTCTTGGGACCTTCTTATCTCTACCACTACCCTTTAATGCTGACCCCCCACTCCAGATGTTAGACTTTTGTGCTTTAAGATTTGGGAGTCTCATGCCTTCACAAAACTTCAGTTCTCATTCACACCATACTTTGATACCACTTTACCATGGCTATCTCCTATAGAATCCTGGGATTTGTAGTTTGGTAAAGCACCAGAGGTCTCTGGCTGAGAATTCTGCATACCTCATGGAACTATACATCCCAGGGTTACATAGGATTGTAACATAGCAGTTCAAAGTGATATCAAAGGGCTATGATGAAGCAGTGTTGAAAAGACTCAAGTTTGAGATGTTTAGCTGCTGAAGACTGGGCAGCTAAGGAAATAGTTTAGTGCAAAGAAATACAAACGCCCCTCCCCCAGCATGGCCACAGCTGCCCTTTTCTTTGTCAAGGCAAGGGGTGGACTTAAAGAGGCCCCTTCAGCTGTGGGGCCCAGGGTCAATTTCCTACCAGTTAGTCTGAGGGCTGAACCTGTCATCCTTTAACTCTCTTAGGCTAACACGACTGTGCAACAATTGCTTCTGGCCCTGCCTGACATGTGAACACCAACCTCAGCAACTAGCCTGTTTGAAAGTACACATTCCCCTAGAGCCTCCTGTGGATGTTGGCTGAAATCTAACATCTATAGTCTGCAGCTACACAGTGGTTGCACTACATCACCTTCCTGCTGAATACTGTCATTGTGCAACCAATGGGGTATCCTCTGATGTGCCTGCTGATTGCGCCATGGTGCAGAGGGGCTGTTTCTGCAATCCCAGTGAATCAAGTGGGACATTGAAGGCATTGACCAGTAGCTACGCATCATCAAAGAATGTGCAGCTATGTGATTGGAATCCTATTGGCTAGTCCCAACTAAAGAAGAATCATTCAATTAGAATTGCCCAGTTTCAGCGAAAAGACTAAGTACCTTAAAAACATGAGCTCCCATCTGATCTTGGAAGCTAACCAGGGTCAGCCCTGGTTAGTACTTGGATGGTTAGTACTCCCTGTCTTCCTTCTGGAGCCCATTAAAAACTTTCTTGTTTCTGCAGACCTTTGCCAATCTCTGCTAATAGTTGTCCTGGGGTATATGTGTGTGTGTTGTGTATGTTTATATATTTGTGTTTTTAAAATTTTAGCTGTTTTTAACTTTTCATAGAATCATAGAGTTGGAAGAGACCACAAGAGCCATCTAGTCCAACCCCCTGCCATGCAGGAGTACCCAATCAAAGCATTCCAAACAGATGGCTATCCAGCCTCTGTTTAAAAACCTCCAAAGAAGGAGACTCCCCCACTCTCCCAGGCAGCAGTGTATTCCATTTCCAAACAGCTCTTACCATCAGGAAGTTCCTCCTAATGTTTAGGTGGAATCTCTTTTCCTTTAGTTTGAGTCTGTTGCTCTGTGTCCTAGTCTCTGGAGCAGCAGAAAACAAGCTTGCTCCATCCTCAGTAGGACATCCCTTCAAATATTTAAATACGGCTATCATGTCACCTCTCAACCTTTTCATCTCCAGGCTAAACCTACCCAAGTCCTTAAGCTGCTCCTCATAGGGCATGGTTTTCAGATCTCCCACCATTTTGGTCGCCCTCCTCTGGACACATTCCAGCTTTTTTGTTAATAATAATAATATTTATATATATCACACCCCTCTGCGAACAATCGGGGCGGCTTACAACAGTAAAATAATACATAATATAAAACAACTCAAAATCCCTTTCCCCCTTAAAACATTATTAAATCAATACAAATTAAAATCAACATATAATACAATTGTTATTAAAAACCCTTCCTAGCAAGCAGCATCAGTTAGGAGCTCCAGAATCAACCTCCAGAGGGGGTTCCTGAGGCCGGGATTAGCTATTCCAGAAAAGCCTGCCTGAAGAGATCCGTCTTGACAGCCTTTTTAAAGCTGTCTAACAATGTCAATAGGCAGATCTCATCCGGCAGGCCATCCCACAATTTGGGGGCGACAGCCGAGAAAGCCCTCTGGGAGGTGGTCGCCAGCCTAGATCTTTGTGGCTGCAACAAATTCCTCCCAGAAGACCGGAGAGCGCGGGGAGGATTATAAGGGAGAAGGCAATCCCTGAGATAGCTTGGACCCAAGCCATTTAGGGCTTTAAAGGTGATAACCAACACCTTGTACTGGGCCCAGAAGCTGATAGGCAGCCAGTGGAGGGACCTCAAAACCGGAGTAATGTGGTCCCTCCTAGATGTCCCAGAAACTAGCCTGGCTGCCATATTTTGTACCAGCTGTAATTTCCGAACCAAGCACAAGGGTAGCCCCATGTAGAGTGTTTAATTCTGTTTTAACTTTGTATTTTGCTGATTTTAACAATGTCTTTTTATTGTACACTGCTTTGAGTCCAAGTCATGGGAAAAGTGGTATAGAAATAAAGATGATGATGATAATAATATTAATAATAATATTAACAATGCTGCTGCTGCTGCTGGTGATGATAATAGAGAATCCCAAGTGCTGCAGGCTGTATTTCAGAGGAAGGAACTGGCTAACCCACCTCTGACTATTCCTTGCCTAAGAAAACCCTATGAAATCCATGGGGTCACCCTAAGTTGACAGGCAACTTGATGGCACAAACACACAGACAATGTCAGGGTTAGTTCCAGTTGGGAGGTGGGTGTTCAGACTCTCCAGGTTTTGTGGAGTCTGCTCTTTGCTCTGAGTGAGAGATGAGGCCTGTGTGCAGATCTCTGGCTAGAAGAGTTTTCTCCAGCCACAGGTCTGTGGTCTTTTCTTCTTTCTTCCATCTTCCTTCCTTCCTCTGCCCTGTTTTTTTTTAAAAGATCTGTGCTTTTTTCCTTTTCTTTCACTTTTTTTTGTTGGTTGTGCAACCTACTGCAACTCCTGGGTGGCCAAGTGTGCCCTCCCCCCCCCACCTCCAACAGTTGCCTATCCTAATTTTAAAGAGAGTGCTCCTAAATAGAATAAACACACCAGATGGGTTAAAAAGGTTAGTCATATACCACTTGGTATTACTTCTGAAGAAGTGGGTTTATATCCACAAAGGCTCATGCAAACATAAAAAACCAGTTAGTCTTAAAGGTGTTGCCACATTTTTTGTTTCTGCTGCCCTTTCCTTCCTCTTTCATATGGCAATATTAAGACTAACCAATTTATTTCAGTTTAAGCCACTGCTTCAGGAGAAAAGGTAGATTTAACACATGACGACAGGTGTATCTCAGTTAACGAAAGATTTGTATTCCTTGGCATAACTTCTTTAACAGGAACTCTGGTAGCAGAGGCAGATTCCTATGGAATCCTGGGATTTGTAGTTTGTTGTGGTACCAGAGCTCTCTGACAGAGAAGGCGAAGCATCTCACAAAACTAAAATTCCCAGAATTCCATAGCACTGAGCCATGGCAGTTATAGTGTTGTCAAACTGTATTATTTCTGCAGTATAGAAGCAGCCTTAGATACCTGGAACAAAACCACAGTTGGATTAAAAGACGTTTCACACACATTGGATAATGGAGCGTACCAAAGAATTTACCGTAAGTGGAAAATCAGTCTGTGATTATAATTACAGCAAAGCCTTGGATCGGGTAGATCATGACAAACTATGACCACTCTTAAAGGAAGGGGCATGCCACGACATTTGACTGTCCTGATCGGTAACCTGTACTCAGGAAAAGAGACCACTGTCAGGACAGAGTAAGGAGAAGTTGAATGGTTTCCAACTGACAAGGGAGTCAGGCAAGGCTGTATTTTATCACCCTATCTGTTTAACTTTTATGCTGAATATATCATACATAGATAAAGCTGAATTAGATTCAGAGGATGAAGGCATGAAAATTAAAGGAAAGAATAACAATTTAAGATATGCAGATGAACTATACTACAAACAGAACACAGCAAAGATTTGGAACAATCACTGAAGAAAATCAAGGAAGAAAGTGCAAAGGCAGTTTAACATTAAGAAAAAAAATGACCCGCAGAAGATTTACGTAACTTTAAATTAGATGATGAAAACACTGACATAGTTCAAGATTTTCCATACTTTAGCTTAATCATTAATCAGAATGGGGACTGCAGTCAAGAAATCAGAAGAAGACCAGTAGGACTTGTAAGGGCAGCTATGAAGGAACAAGATAAGATCCTCAAGTACAAAGCTATATTCTTGAATACCAAAGTCAGGTTTGCCTATGCTGTCATATTTCTGATTTCTGTGTATGGTTGTGAAAGCTTGACAGTGAAGAAAACTGACAGGAAGAAAATAAACTCTTTCCAAATGTCGTGCTGGAGAAGAGTTCTACCGATACTACGAATTGCTAAAAAGACAAATGAATGGGTCCTAGAGCAAATCAAGCCTGAACTCTCCCTAGAAGCCAGAATGACTAAGCTGAAACTGTTGTACTTTGGACATATCATGAGAAAACATGATTCACTAGAAAATAATGCTTGGAAAGGTAGATAGTGGTAGGAGGAGAGGAAGACCCCATTCCAGATTTCAAGGAAGCTACAGCCCTGAATTTGCAAGATCTGAGCCAGGCTGTTGATAACAGGGTGACCTGAAGGCCTCTCATTCATAGAGTCTTCAGAATTCAAAGTCAACTTGATGGCAATTAAAAACAAGAAGAAGAAGCTGTAAAGTCTCTCTACAACCTAAAAATATGAACCTGTCTTTTAATCATGCTGGACTGAAAATATCTCACTGTGAAAAGTGGGGAAGGGGGGATTTCTGAATGGCTGAAATTTTTATATTTTTTCAGGGGACAGTTTACCTGGACAGTGGCCGAGGGCTGCAATCTTTCTTTTACTAGAAAAATTGTTTGAATATCATTGCTTCAAACTTTTCAACCCTTGCTGAAATTCCCTCTTCTACACCACCAATAAAAGGTACAGGAGCCCTGCCTCTTATTTCGCTGGGCGACCCTGTCTCCTAGATGGGTCAGAACAGCCTGGTGGTATCCTTTATTGCAAACACAATCTCTCTGGCTTTTCTTCGCAAACGAAGATTCAGGAAGGACTCATCCCGCGCTTTCTGCAAGCGCGCTGATGACTAAAAAGGCCAATCCGAGATAAACAAGTCCGGTTGCAAAAAGCACAGCAGAAGGTCTCCTTGGGTGATGTTTTTGGGTTGTGATTCTTTCTGCGTTGTCGTTTCTCTTCAAGACTTGTTCGTCGTGAGTTCTCAAATAAGGCTGCAGCATTGTGGATAGTGCGTCTCCATGCCTCCCGATGTGAGGCCAGGGCGGACCACTGTTGGTGATCAATTTGGCCAAGCCTGAGATGTTGTTTCAGGGAGTCTTTGTATCGCTTTTTTGGAGCGCCCCTCTTACGCTGACCCATGGCGAGTTCACTGTAGAGTAGTATTTTTGGGAGGTGATGGTCCTCCATCCTAGAAATGTGCCCTGCCCAGCGCAGCTGTGTTCTCAATATCATGGCCTCAATGCTGGTGATCCCTGCTTGCTCAAGGACAGCAACATTCATCACATAGTCAGTCCAGTGTATATTTAGGATTGTGCGTAGACAGCGCTGATGAAAGCGCTCGAGGAGTCGTAGGTGGTGGCGATAGGTGACCCATGTTTCAGATCCATAAAGGAGGATTGACAGTACGATGGCTCTATACACACTGATTTTTGTGCTTTGCCTCAGGTGTTTATTGCTCCAGACTTTTTTGTGAAGTCTTCCAAATGCACTATATGCCTCCCAAGGTAATAACAGCATGCCAAGGGAGAAGTAGCAGAGAGCTCACGAGGCACCATCTCAGTCTGGTCCCCAGGAGGTCTCCTGGGTCATCTGCTGCTAAATCCAGCCCTGTCTATAAAATGCAGATTTGGAGGTGGAGGTTCTGTTCTTGACCTACAAAGGAGCATGTGATTCACACCTCTTTTTTGCTTTACCACATGACATCTCTGAGCAGTTCCTAAACTTGCCCCCCTCCCAGCTATGCTTAAAGTTCCTTCTGAATTCACATTCTTGCCTTACTGTACACTCCTTTTCAGGCAAAGAAGGGTAGAACCTTTATACCAATCTCATTCCTATTTTTTATATATATATATATATATATATATATAAAATAAAAAGTCTGGGAGTTTTACTCCAATTTAATTCACTGTGTAAAGTTTGAGAATATTACATTTTTGGAGTAGAACTGTCTACCTAAAACACCTACAGAGTGTGCCAAAAGTCAGGCCCAATAGTCAATTTATGATATAAATTAAATTAAATGTTTGTATTGACTGCCATTTTCTTCTAAACATTTTCTGACTCAGATGACAAATGACCTTTGAAAAAGTAATATTTTCTCTGATGTTTGCAAATTCCAGTTTGATGGCCTCCTTCAGCTCATCTAAAGTGACTATGGGGCATGACTTTTGGCACACCCTCTATATATGTAATGTATACATATACATTAGGGGTGTCAGTTCAGGATCATTCTGGGCCAAACCTGAGAAACAAATAAATGAGTCCTAGATCCAGAAATGCTACTTTCTAACCAAAGTACTTAAAAGAGGTGGCATATCAGTTCCGAACACAGACAAGTCAGAGAGGCTGAGGCCATCTGAGTTAAAATGTTGAGCCTAAAATGTCATATATTTGGCATCCTATAAGTCACTTACACATATGTAAGTGACCCCAACAGAAGCAGCTGGACATTTTTGTCTGAAAATGGGTCCTAGAGCAAGTAAAGCCTGAACTCTCCCTAGAAGCCAAGATTAAACTGAGATTGTTATACTTTGGGCAATTTATGAGAAGACAGGACTCACTAGAAAAGGCAATAATGCTTGGGAAGGCAGGAGGAAAAGAGGAAGACCACATTCCAGGTGGATAGATGCAGTCAAGGAAGCCATGGCCCTGAGTCTGCAAGGCCTAAGCGGGGCCGTTGAGGATACGGACACTTGGAGGTCTCTCATTCATAGATTTGCTGTAAGTCAAAGTCAACTTGATGGCAGTTAACAACAACAAAGTATCTAGTCTAAGACTGTGGAAGCAGAGTTGCATATGTTGGGTCACTGGGCATAGTACATGCACATATGAACAGCTTATTGCAATTGTGCATTTCACATTTATTCGTCTGTACATTCAGTTTACAGTGTTGCAATTCCTTAATGCACAATCATAATGTAACTCTGGCTGCATCTGCACTGCAGAAATAATGCAGTTTGACACCACTTGAACTATCATGGCTCCATCCTATGGAATCCTGAGATTTGTACAGTAGTTTGTTATGGCGCCAGAACTCTGACAGAGAAGGCTAAACATCTCACAAAACTACAAATCCCAGAATTCCATAGCACTGAGTCATGGCAGCTAAAGCAGTGTCAAACTGCATTATTTCTGCAGTGCAGATGCAGCCTCTGTGAATGTAAAGTTACACTCCATTTCCATGATGGAGTATCTCAGCTACCTATTTTCTGGGAGCTGTATTCCAAAAAGTAATGCATGTGTGATTAAATTCACACAGTGACTCTATCATGTTGAGTTAGGCCATGCTGATGCCCATGGTGGAGTCACTGTGTGAATTTAATCACACATGCATTACTTTTTGGAATACAGCTCCCCAAAAATACATGGCTGAGATACTCCATCATGGAAATGGAGTGTAACTTTACATTCACAGAGGTTGCATCTGCACTGCAGAAATAATGCAGGTTGACACTGCTTTAGCTGCCATGGCTCAGTGCTATGAGCCAGAATTCTGGGGGATTCTGGGAGTTGTAGACCAAAAAAGCAACTCTACCCAGGTCTCCACATTGGATTAATTACACATGGTGGACCTATCATGCCTATAGTTAATTCCTCAGAGAAAGTTATATTTATAGGACTACAGTTCCCAGTATGTCTAGCTAGTATGGCCAACAGCCAGGTTGGCTGCATGATTATGTAGGTTGTTGTTCTTGTACTGCCTTGTAAAGTAGGAAAAGAGGGAGACTGCACTACAGATAGATTGAGAAGTCACAGTCCCAAGCTTTCATGATCTGAGCATGGTTGTTGATGATTGGAACTCATGGAGGTCTCTCATTCATGGGGTCACCATAAGTCAAAGCCAACTTGAAGAAAATTAGCAACCACAGTCCAAAAAAATAGCACTCTCCAGCTCTGCACAGTCAATTAATTGCATATGGTGGCTCGCTCTTGTCTCGTTTGGCTCTCAGAAATCTCTAGCCCATCTGGGTCATAAGTAGCCAGACTACAAGTCCTTCTCCAGGGCAAAGAGAGGGTTTTTCTTAGCCGTGGCATTTATAATTATTATAGAACAATAAAATCATAGAGTTGGAAGAGACCACAAAGGCCATCCAATCCAACCCCATTTCTGCCATACAGGGATACACAATCAAAGCACACCCAGCAGATGGCCATCCAGCCTCTGTTTAAAAACCTCCAAAGGAGGAGACTCCACCACACTCCCTTCACTGGAGATGGCAGAAACTGAACCCAATCCCTTCGCATACAGAATGGATGCCTTGTCTTTAAGTTTGTGCCTCTTCCACCAGCCAGCCAACCTCCCAATTGCCATCTCGTAGTTGCAAGCAAAGCAAATGTCTTGTGGGTTAACACAACATGAGCCCCAAGGCCTTGTGTGTGGTCTCCAAGGCACAAATCTACATTCAGCCTGTGGTTCTTCCACTTGGGAGGTCTTTCCTACCTAGTTATGATCCCACTGCAGAATTCTTCCTGAGCTCAGATTCAGATGATTTCTTTTTTCTGTGACTCTCCCTAGAGCTGAGCTGAGTGACTTCTTGCAATAAATCCCTGATTCCCACTTTGAAATTACTGTTTGGGGGGGGGGGGTCGATTTAAAAACAAATGAGGAAGGCATTTCAAGGGGGAGAAGCAATCCTTCGAGAAAGTCCTAAGCCATTTGTTCCTTTGAAAAGGGATTAGCCTCTTTTATTCCAATCCAGAAAAAAAAGAAAAAGAAAAAAACCCCAAAACTACAACCAGTATGTATATGTTTAATTATGTAGGGATTAGTGCAGAAAGGCTGAGAAAGCTTTTGGGGGGGGGTGCGGGGAGAAAAGACGATTGTAGCAGCTTGGTAGATGTATCAACATATCTTGCTGTTCAGAAGCAGGGCAATCCATCCCACCCTCTTCTACCTCCTGGAATTCGTCTCTGGCCAGAAGACAGATAAAGGTTCTCATCTCGTCTGGGATGCTCTGCTCCAGTGATAAAATATCAGTGTAGTCACAACTCAACAGGCAACTTGAAGGCACACACACATAACTCTTTCTACAAGGCTGAAGTTGGGGAGAGTTTCCTTATTAAGTCAATATGCGACATGAGCTATTTGGAAAGTGTTTGCAGGATGCAGGGTCATTCAAACTTCTGGCCTTTACTTTGAATTTTCAAGCAAATCTGGGGACATAAAGAAAAGCCTTCAGCCTCATCTTCTTTCTTGGGTTCTGTGTGGCCAATTATAAATGGAACCTGCAAACATGATCATACCTGAAGCCCAATTTTTAAAAATAGCAACAATACCACATGTTATATACTAAACCAGTGGTTCTTAACCTGTGGTCTGCAGACCCTCAGGGGGGCAGAATGTTCTCACAGGAGGTTCGCGAAGGTTTGATGGTGGCTCAGCCCATGTGACAGGAGCCAAGGAAAAGACTGGCTGGCTGGCTTGGTCTGCGCATTGCTCTTCAATCTGCTTCAGCCACACATTTGCAGGAAGAAGCAGGAGAAAATTCTTCCCTCCCCTCCAGTGCTTTTGAGGGAAGGGTTAATGGATGGTGCAATTGTGTTGTTGCTGTTGTTGTTGTTAAGGTTTTAAATCTTGAGTTACCGGTAACTCTTGGGCATCCTCGGCAACAAATGATATTTAAAAGGGGTTCCTGGTAAAGAAAAGGTTAAGAGTCATTGTACTAAACTGAACCATACCCTCCAGCTGTCCCCATTAGGCAGGAACAGTCCAGATTAATCCTTTGCTGTCCCACTTTTCAAGCTGCTTTTAAAATGTACTGGTTTCTCTGTCTTCTCCTCGTAATTTCCCCCATTGTCCTCAGCTTATTTCAGTTGCTGCAAACTTGAGTTCAATGTGAAAAAAGAGTTTGCACTCAATTAACTAGGGTGGGAGAGGGGGGAGAGAGAGGGATGAATCTTGCCCCTTACAGGGGGCTTGGGCAAAAGTAAACTGAGGTGTGTGTGGAGGGATTAACATCCCACCATTCGTAGCTCACAGAGCTGTTTTGGTATGGGTTTGTTTTGCAAACAAAGAGACAACAGCACTTTGAATCCTTTTCTGAATGGCATACTTAAAACAGGTGTGCAAATTATGCCCCCCCTCTCCAAACTACAAATCCCATGATTCCATAGAATGCAGCCGTGGCCATTAAAGTGCAATTACAGTGCTATAATTGCATAGCGTGAAAGGGCCTCAAGGAGTGACAAATCACCATTTAAACAAGTTGCTGGGGGAGGGAGGCTGTGTTATTTAGCTTTTTTCTTTTTTTAAATCACTCCTTTTCCAAAACCAGAAGTGGACCTCTGGCCACTTTGTTTTGCTGTTATTGGCCCGAATCCTATGGCCATTCCCAGCTAGAGCAGGCCCATTGAATCAATGGAATTTACATAAGGGTTGATACACCATTTTACAAGCTGATTAAATGAGTCTGTTTTGGTTAGGACTACCCAATTTGATCCAGGACTAATTTTTTTTCCACCCCCACCTGCTTTCTTCCTTTCTGTCTATCTTTTTTGCATTATTGGCTGTCTCTTTGCATGCTCCGAGGGTCCCAGGGACCAAAATTGGCTCACCGGCACTTGCCATAGTTGTTTGCCCTTCGTTTAAAGACAAATCTAATTTGTCTTTAAGGGGAAATTACTATTTATTTATTATTTAATTTACACCTCAACTCTATTCTTTCATGAGACCCCATACCCCTTCAGCATTTACAGATGAAAAGCAGGGCACTTGTGGCTAAGCAATGTCCGAGTGTGGTCAAGATGAAAAAGGATATGAATGAGGAAGGTGAGGCTGCAGCAATAGGCTTTTGCCTATTATTTTTATTATTATTTAATTATTATTGTTATTATTAAAAATTAAAAAAGCAATGATGTTATAATAGTTTAAAGCACATTTGAAACAAGAAAAAGCTTTCCAAAAAGTATAGAAAAGCTTTCTCCCATAAATGTATTGCTGCCCTTGTACTAGGAAGGAGAAGTGATTTCCTTCTGTTTCTCCTATCTCCTCCTATTTCCACATCACACTCGCCCTCCTTTCTTTCTTGGCTAATGCTGCACAGCTGTCCTTGAGAGGTGACGGACTGGAATTAGGCTAGTAAGAGGAGCTTTGGTAAGGCCTGGCTCAGAGGCAAGACAAACTGATCTGTTTATCAGTTCAGTCCAATATGGATTGTTTTCATTGTTATTGATCTGGACTCTGCACTCTGGCTTGTGACCCCAACATTTACAGCCCCCTTTAGCCAACTCCCTCCCACCCCTGCCAAGTTTTAAATGTCACTTATTTGGGCTATGATGCCCAGAATCTCCCAGATAGCAGCTGGCTGGGGGATTCTGGGAACAGTAGTCCTAAAACCTCCTAACTTCCTCGAGTTTTGCCCACCCCACTAACCTCATCACTAGTCTGCCTCCAAAAGAACAGTGTGGAGTTCTTGGCAGTTGCTTAATGATGCTGGCTTGCACACCTGGGTATAAGTTGCGCCAGCCTGCGAAGTGACTTTTTTTAAAAAAAATTTATATAATTTTTTATTGATAAACATAATGTACAACATACAACACGCAACATGTAATAAATCAAAAACATATACAATCATATACAATACAAAACCGTAGAAAAGTAAATAATTAAATAAAAATCGAACAAACATTACTATCCTAAGCTTGTACTCATGCACACCCACCCCTGCACCCACACATATAACACATAAATTAACATTATAATCACATAAAACCTATACCTATCTTTGTACATTAATTGTTAAAAGACTTCCCAGTTGTACTTGTTCGACATTTTTACCCATTTCGAAGTTATCCTCCTGTCCAAATAATTTAGCTTTAGTATCACAATCATTTTAACTTTTAGTCCTGAACTTCTACATTATCTTCCTTCTTTACTTATGTTTTCCACTGTAATTTAACATTTATTCCCAAAGCAGGTAATAATTTATTAGATAGTAATAGCCTTGTCTTATACCCTTAAGTCCTCAATTCTAAATACCCCTTGATATAACTCCTTTATTCCAAATTTAACAGTGAGAGAAGAAAAGAAAATTTTTTACTATATGCATCTACTATAAAAACCCAAGGTAGTTGTGTCTCCTTTTTGTTTACAATACTTTATAATGGTTCCCATGTCTTTGTGTATTCTTCCGTTGTTTTCTTTCTCATCCAATTTGTCAACTTATCCAATTTGGCTAATTCACTTACTTTTTCTAGCCAATCTGATTTTGACGGAGCTTCTTCGCACCTCCAATTTTTAGCTAAAACCAATCTTGCTGCCGTAATTAGGAAGAGTATCAGGAATCTGTGTTCCTTCTCTTTCGGATTTTCTAAATTAATCATATTCAATAAATACAATTTAGGTCTTAAGCCCAAATTAATTCCTATAATTTTTTCTATTTCTTTATTTATTTTTATCCAGTATCTCCTTACTATATTACAATCCCACCACATATGAAAAAAGGAACCTGAACAGTCTTTACATCTCCAACAAAGTGGAGAAGTGCCTTTCTTCATTTTTGCTAATTTGTGACTCACAGGAGCTCCACCCCCTCAGCAACAAGCAGCCTCTCCCAAGAGTTTTAAAAAATTCAAACTCACCCACTCAAGATGGCTCTCCAGAAGCTTCTCTCCTTCTTCTCCCTGGCAGGAAACTGGCCTGGAAAGCCTCCACTCAAGATGGCTCTCTCTCAAGATGGAGATTTGAGATCTGTGATCACAACTAAACACCTTCTGAGAGGACTGATCTCTGTGCTGTAGGACACATGGCCACCCTTGTGAGTCCTCTTGGACTCACAGTTTGACTTTAAGGCAGTTTCATATTTTACTTCTGCCTAGATTGCTTTTAAAAGTAACAGGGGTGGGGATTATTTAACTCTCCCCTCTCTGGGCCAGCTTCTGAATGTCAGCCACACACTCCTTATTTTAATTTTGCCTGATCTTGCATGTTGTCTGGAGGTGTATATTTCACAGAGGGACTTATACATAAAAATAATAACTTATCTTGCCTGGATGGGGGACAAGATCCTATATCATAGCATAAATTTCCACTGATGGAGTTACCGTACATTACACTAGCGCCACCACACCCACCAATACTTTGCAGATGAAAACTGGGAGACATGTGCCAAATCAACATCAGAATGTGGTCAAGAATGCAAACGTTCTTAATGAGGAAGATCACACAAGCTAGGAGAGGCTAAAGCAGTTTGCTTTTGATGAGTCTACTGGGAAAGGCATGGTTCTGCACCCTCCTTTCATCTCTCCCCCCCCCACCCACTTAGTTATGGTAATTGAGTTGATTTTGCCCTTTGCATTCAATCTGCAGCAACTGAAGTAAGCTGAGGACAACGGGGAAAGTGAGAGGGGCAGAGAGAAACTCAGATTTATATATATATATATATATATGTGTGTGTGTGTGTGTGTGTATATATATATATATATATATATATATTGCATAAGTCTTAAGCAACCAAGGTAAGCAAAAACATAGGTGTCTGTGTCCGTGTGTGTGTATATATATAAATTATACATTGTAATACTTAAATTAACAGTTTGTTCCTTCACTTCTCAAGTTTTTCTTATAATTAGAATAAATCTAAACACATCAATTCTGTATAACTTGAGTAGGTGAATTGTGACTCTTGTCTTATAATTCTTGTAGTCATGTATTACATTTTACAAATATATCCCACAATTATTATATTCCATGTTAAATGTTTACGGACTTTATCAGATGCAGCAAATATGACGTCATAACAACCCCTAATGAATGCAAAATGGTGCGCATACCAAACAACATTGTCCTTTCGCGATTTTGTGTGGTCAATAAGGTGTTATTTTTTATTAATGGGTCAAGCCATCAATAGATCTCCTGTGGTGCTTTTTTGCTGGTATTGCCAGCATTTTAAACCTCGCACCATTATACTCTCGTGATTTCACTGTCAATGCCATAAGACTTCCAGGTGAGAATGCGAAAACCAGATAGGGGACACTCTTTATGAACCTCCCCGGTTCACTTTTAAGTTTTAAAGTGTGTTTCTGTGCTTGTGTGTACATTTTATGTCTTTGTTTTGCTGTATTTTTAATTTCACCACGCTCACATCTTCTCATGAGAATCGCTGAGATCATGAGCACGGAAGTGAATGAACCTCTGTTCATGCTCCATTAAAGCCAGGGGTGCTTACTGACGCTATTGAAGGTAGGTCTGAAAGAAAGGGTTATGCTGCCGGGACAAGTACACTGTTAGCTTTTGGTGGGACAGAATCATTTTTGCATTTTAGTCTGATAAAGTCCTAAATGTTCAACATTTTCCCAGCATTACCTACTTGTTTCTTTCATACCAAGTTTTCTTAATACTTCCTGAGTACTTCCCTGACTGGAATGGATTTCTATTGCCCTTTATCGGAACTTTGTTATTTCATCTATTCACAAACTGTACTCCTACATCTCTTTATCGTTATCATCTAAAACTTCTTTTGCCAGCACATTGTTATTGGTTTCCATTCTTCCTCTACTTGTCTACTTGATCTATAGTTCATCTAAGCAGTTAGTTTGTCCATCTCCATCATTTCTAAAGATTTCATCAACTGTTCCTCAATAGCTGGAAGTTTATCTAACTTCCATTTTTTTGCTATTAACAAATGAGCTGCTGTAATCATATTTTGCCATGTTTCCATGGGAAACTCTGACATTTTAAAAGCAGCTGAAAAAATGGGACAACAGAGGACTAATCAGGACTGTCTCTGCCAAATTAGGACAGGATATTGTGTTACCCATTCCAATGTGCATTCTTGGCTGATGCCCCTGCTGAAATGGGCAGTCAAACTCCTTTAGTTGAGCATTTAATTGTGCACTCAGGTGCACAAGATTGCCTTTAATACAAAGGTCATGTTGCAAAATCGTTGAGGGGCTCCCCTTTGGAGATTTATGCTGATCAAGCCTGATGGAAGATCTGGGCTATTGTGTAACAACCAGTCTAGATTCTAGACTCTAGAAGGATGTAAGTGGAAGCAATCGGATACTGCAAAAAGGCAAAGAAATAAAACAAATAAATTGAAGGATATCGCAATGTCACGATCCCATCTGTTCTAAATATACGAACAAACCATATTGCTATTCCATAAGATTCTGAATATTCCGTAAACTTTCCATAAACAGGTTCATTTTACTAGACCTGCAGCCTGCAAACTTTTGTCAAATAAAACTCTAAAGTGCCTCTGCACTCTTTGTTGTTCATATTGTCTAGTTTGGCACCTTCTTTTTGCACTGAACCCCTTCTTAAAACTCAGCTAACCTAATCGCCATTTTGCAGCAGTGAATTTTACACCTCGCTTGTACTTTGGGTGAAAACCAGGTGGCCAACTGTTGCATTTTGCAACCCCCATAATGTGACAAGCCCTGATGCAATCCCAGAACAGGTTTGGGGGAAATGAATGCAAAGGTCTCATCCCGGTGATGCGGAGCTCCAGTTGTGGAAATTGGGAAACTTTTATAAAAAGTTTGCACAGCATTTGAAGCCTGCAATAAAAATCCCAACTCCTCCTTCTGCCTCCAAGGAAAGCAATTACTCTGCTCTTTCTGATGCTTATCCAGGCATGTCTCTAACGTAGGAAGAGAGGCAGCTTGCTTCCTTTTGCACCTGAGGGAAGCAACATGTAGATAAATTACGTAAACAGGGTGTCAAGAGGAAGGCAGCATGGGAAAGCCCACTGCCATCTAATTCACAACAGAAAGGTGTGATTCAGGCAAATCTATTTTTAAAAGATAGGATATACAGTTGTCCTTCCATATCCATGGATTTGGTATCCGTGGATTTAAGCATTCACGGCTTGAAAATACAGTTGTCCCTCCATATTCACGGATTTGGCATTCACAGATTTAAGTATTCACAGCTTGAAAATATTCTTTAAAAAATAATAATCCAAAAAGCAAACCTTGATTTTACCATCTTATATAAGGGACACCATTTTGCTATGCCACTGCATATAATGGGACTTGAGTACTCACAGATTTGGGTATTCACAGGGGGTCCTGGAACCAAACCCCAGTGAATGTGAAGGGACAACTGTATTCTTAAAAAAAATAATAATCCAAAAAGCAAACTTTGATTTTGCCCTCTTATGTAAGGGACACCATTTTGCTCTGCTATTGCATATAATGGGATTTGAGTATTCACAGATTTTGGTATCCGGGGTGGGGGTGGGGATCCTGGAACCAAATCCCAACAAATATGAAGGGACAACTGTATGTCCTCTGGCAATATTTCACAGTCAACATGTCATAGTCAAAACCAAAAACACTTCTACCAGTGAGCCACACTGGCTACTCCAAGGCTCTGGAACTCCCTTTCCAAGGAAGCACCCTCTTTCTTATCTTTCTGCATCCTGGTGAAGACCTTTTTATTCTGGTGGGCCTTTGAGAATTGATTCATATTTGTGGCTGGAGCGGATGGAATGGCAATGTGCAGGCCATGGCAGCCAGCCAGCCTTTGCCTTGGCTCCTGTCACATGGCCACTTCACTACCAGGACAAAGTGGACTAAATGGCCTTCAAGTCTTTGCATACCCACTGTGAGGACATCATGGAACCCTGGGGGTCCACAGACTACAGGTTAAGAACCACTGGTTTAGAGGAAACAGGCCTTGATGGATTTTTAATGGTTTTTGTTTTTAACTGGTTTTTAATAAAAAAAAAAAACCAATTTATTATTTTGTATGCTGTGAATTTTTAACTACAGATTGCCCTCCCATATCCGCAGAGGATACGTTCCTGGACTTACTGTTTATAAATGAAACCGCAGATAACAGGAAACCCTACTAAAATAAAGGGCTTCTGGTACAAACATACCATAGACTTGCGTTGGAAGACCAAGTGATTTCTAGAGAGCACACCTCTCTGGGTTATTTCCCAATATGACTCTATGGTTCGTGTCCCTATTTTTACTGAAATAAAACTGAAACCGCGGATATTGGTTCCGTGGATACAGGGTGTGTGTGAGTGACCTTTATGTTTTTAACTGTTGTAAGCTATAGCAGGTGCCTTGGGTCCCACTCCAGGAGAAAGGCAGCATATAGATAAAATAAAATAAAATAAGCCGACTTGAGTCCTGAACTGGGAAAAAGGCAGGAAATAAATACTGTATATAAATAAATACATTTGTCTCAGTTTTCCTTCACCAATGAGTGCATGTGTCTCTTTTCTTTCCTGTGAAGTTAATCTGCTAGGCATACCCTCCAACATTTCACAGCTAAAAACTGGGACATGTGTGGCCAAGCAACATCACAACATGGTCTGGATGCAAGAGTTATTAAATGAGGAAGAAAACACAAACTAAGAGAGGCTGCCGCAGTTTGCTTTTGCCTGAGTCTACTGGGAAGGACACAATTCTGCTCCCTTCTTTTCTCTCCTTGTGCTGAGTTCATGGAATGCAAACTACTTGTGCCATTTGAATTCAGCTTGCAGCAATGGGGAAAGTGGTTAGATGAAAAAGAAACTGAGGCGTTTTTAAGGCCACTAAAAAAGTGGGATGATAGAGGCTTAACCAGGAATATCCCAGCCAGCGTAGTGTGGTTTGATCATTGGACAATGACTCTGGAGACCAGGGTTTGAATTCCCATTTGGCCATGGAAACTCACTGGGTGACATTGGGCAAGTCACATTCTCTCAGCCTCAGAGGGAGGCCAAGGCATGCCCTCCCTCCGGACAAATCTTGCTAAACCCTGTAATAGGTTTGCCCTAGGATCGCCATAAGTTGGAAATGACTTGAAGGCACACAACAACAACAGTCCCTGCCAATCAGGACAGTTGGAGAGTATGGAGAGGTTGCCAGCCCTTGTTGGTTACTGGTGGATGTCTGCCTCACCATCCACCAGCCAGTACCAGGGAGATGGCAGGCTGAGATGTGACTTAGCGGGCGCTCATGGAGGAATGGATGGGAAACATCTGCTGGTTCTAAAACCACTTCCCTTTCCAGGGGCTGAATCACCTACATGGAAACTGTTCAGCTGGCTTAATAAGCAACAGGAACAAACAGTTGGGCTGTTTCAACAGTTCAAAGCCACCACAATGTGCTGAGCTGTTTTGTCTGTCCCAGGATTTCACTGGACCGCTTGGGAATATGGACAAAACAGAGCTTCGGTCAGTTCAAGAGAATTGTGAGCCATTGTGGGCCATCAAGTCCAGCCCCCTGCTCCATGCAGGATCTCCAGCTAGAGCATCCCCAGCAGCTGGGAGCTCTCCAGCCTCTTTTTGAAGACATCCAGAGAAGAAGACCCCACCACCCCTCTAGGCTACTGGTTCCATTGCTGAACAGCTCTCACTGCCAAGAAGTCCCTTCTTTGTAAAGAAACAGGCACTTATTAATACATGCCCAGTTGTTGAATAAATGTTTTGTGTTTCACTGTGACACTATGTCCTCATCTTTTCAATGTTCCCTCCTCCTGGGGTTAAAGTTTGCTAGTCTCTCAGCTGTGTGGATTTACAGAGACCACGAAGAAGAAGGACAGGTTGCTCACCTGTAGTTTTTTGAGTGGTCTTCTGTGAATTCACACAGACCCACCCGTCCTCCCCTCTATGTCCTGCCTTATGTTTAACCTTGCTGATGCTGCTAACTGCAGCGTCCTAGGGAACTGAGGGAAATAAGCAGGAGAGCCTCAGAAGGACTGGTAGGGTGGCTGGAGCTACTACCAAAAACCTGATATATATCTATTCTAGAAGGTTCTGTGTGGACGGCGCAGGCGCAGGCATAACCTTTTTAATAATACTGAAGACATTTTTATTTAGGCAGGTGTTTGAAATGTGAATTTTAATTGGTGTGCTGCTTCTAATGTTGTATTTTTATTGATCGTATGTTTTTAATCCGTGTTGTGTTTTTAACTGTCATATTTTAATAACAGTAATAATTTAGTTATTTTTAAACTTTTATAACTTGTAACACTTTCATTGCATTTTTTAAAAAAATTATTGTAAGCCACCTTGAATCCCATATTGGGAGAAAGGCGAGATATAAATAAGGTCTTGTCTATACTAGGGGGAAAAATACAAGTATGTTTGGAAAGGCAGGCGTTCACAACTATGCAAACTGCCTACATGGCCAAAAGACCCCCCTAAACTGCATGCTGTTTGTATTTTTTTTTTACCATATATACAACATCAGACTAAATAAATACATAAATAAGCATTGGCAACAAATTACTTGTCAGCCACCATTATGAGAAAAAATAATTTCCCAAGCTCTAGTCCTATCAGCATCGTTATCCTTTCCCCCTCTGTAACTGCTATTTACTTAAAAAAAAAACTAATTCAGACAGTTGGATTGGGCCCTTTCACACTACACAATTATAGCACAATGTGGACATGCTTTGATGTGCTTTTTTCATTCTTGGTGATAATAGTGCTTTCCAGTGCATTGACTGTCTTTTTGTCTCAGGATCATACTGGAAGATTCAGGTTTCATCACAAGTGATAATTTTTTGAAAAAGGCTTGGGTCTGCCTCAAGTTGCTGCAGAATGTCAGTGTAAATGTCCTTGCGGTGCTCTTTTTAGCTCTGGTGTGAGAACCCTAGAGACCATCTTGGCACAACTTTTCTCATGTTGAGATCCTCATGGAAGATTTTCCACGCAGCATCTTTGTCAAGGTTGACAGCTTCAGCTATCATTAGGGCACTGAATCGGTGGTCTCCTTGAACAATCTGGCTGATTTTTTCCACAATTTCTTCGGTTCTTGAAGTGGAAGGTCATCCAGGATGTTCATCATCTTTCACATTCTCACGTCCTTCTCTGATTTTTTTGTGCCACTCAGACACATGTGCACAAGACATGCCTCAGTAAGCAATTTAAAAGATTTCCATTGGTGTTTTCTTCAATTTTACTAAAAATTTCAAATTGACACATTGCTTGACTTTAAACTTAGCATTTTTCCGGCACACAACAGACAACACAGCTGCTTTAAATGACAACTGACAATTAACGGAATGGCTGAGAGTGTTGATGTTTGTCATGCAGGTTCAGACATGTTCAAGGTCACCATCCAAGCATTCACAATCAGTTCTCCCTGATTTGTCTGAAAGGGAGAAACACTGTCTTGTTATTTAATAGACAGACATTGCAGGTAGGGCCAAGTGTAATTTTTGGGAAAATATTTCATTAAGGGTTGGCCTTTATTTTCATAAACTTTAGACACCTGAAAGTCTTCTGAGTGAAACCCAAGGCTCCAACTAAAGAAGTCTTGTTGGGAGGCACAAGGAAGTCTTTCTCGGTTTTGCCACTTCAAATATTATGTCTGGGGAAGGTTGTTTTTTCTGGCTGGTGGAATTTTAGAAATATGTTCAGTATATGGACGAAAGTCTTCAACATTGGTGAATTAAAAACATGATATATCTCCTCTTAAGCAGACTGGAATGTCAAAGAACCCCAAAAGCACAAATGACAATTTACAGACAAATGCCTGTGTATGTGTGCGTCTGTTTTAACTTGAGAAAGCACAAAATGCAATTTACACATAAATGCATGTAACAAAGGCTGCTGCCACAATGAAGAAATAATGCAATTTGACACCACTTTAACTGCCATGGCTCAATGCTATGGATTTCTGGGATTTGTAGTTTGTGAGATATTTCACCTTCTCCCTCAGAGGCTCTGATGCCACAACAAACTACAAACCCCAGGATTATATAGGATGCAGCCATGATAGTTAAAGCGGTGTCAAACTGCATTATTTCTGCATTGTAGCAGCAGCCCTCACCCTCCAGACAGGCTGCGGCTTGCCCATATTCTGTTATATTCCTGATTAGAGTAGACCCATTAAGAAAACAAAAATGAGGACCACACCTGCTTTATGTAACTTTAAAGTAGGTGATGAAGATAGTATATAGTGAAGGATTTTCTATATAAATCAAATCAAAATAGAGAGTGTTGTCAAGAAATCAGAAGACTAAAAGTCAACATGGGTTTCAGAGAAACAAGTCATGCCAGACTAATCTGATCTCTTTTTTTGATAAAATTACCAGCTTGGTAGATGAAGGGAACGCTGTGGATATCGTATACCTTGATTTCAGTAAGGCCTTTGACAAGGTTCCCCATGACATTCTTGCAAACAAGCTTGTAAAATGTGGGCTAGACAAGTTAACTGTTCGATGGATTTGTAATTGCTTGACCGGCCGAACCCAAAGGGTGCTCAGCAGTGGCTGCTCTTCGTCTTGGAAAGATGTGACCAGTGGGGTGCCACAGGGTTCTGTCCTGGGCCCAATGCTATTCAACATCTTTATCAATGACTTGGATGAGGGAATTAGGGGCATACTTATCAAATTTGCAGATGACACCAAATTGGGAGGAGTAGCTAATACCCTAGAGGACAGGATCAACATTCAAAATGACCTGGATAGACTGGAGAGCTGGGCCAAAGCTAACAAAATGAAATTCAATACGGAGAAATGTAAAGTACTGCACTTAGAGTGGAAAAATGAAATGCATAGATATAGGATGGGGGAGAACTGGCTGAATGAGACTACGTGCGAAAGGGATCTAGGAGTCCTAGTAGACCACAAGTTGAACATGAGTCAACAGTGTGATGCGGTAGCTAAAACGGCCAATGTGATTTTGGGCTGCATCAATAGAAGTATTGTCTCTAGATCAAGGGAAGTAATAGTGCCGCTCTATTCTGCCTTGGTCAGACCTCACCCAGAATAGTGTGTCCAGTTCTGGGCACCACAATTAAAAAAAGATATTGACAAATTGGAGCGTGTCCAGAGAAGGGCAACTAAAATTGTGAAAGGTCTGGAAACAATGCCTTATGAGGAGAGACTTAAGGAGCTGGATATGTTTAGCCTGGAAAAAAGACGGTTAAGAGGCGATATGATACCCCTGTTTAAGTATTTGAAGGGATGTCACGTTGAGGATGGAGCAGGCTTGTTTTCTGCTGCTCCAGAGACTGGAACACGGAGCAACGGATGCAAGCTCCAGAAACAGAGATTCCACCTCAACATTAGGAGGAACTTTTTGACAGTCAGAGCTGTTCGGCAGTGGAACACACTTCCTCGGAGTGTGGTGGGGTCTCAACTTTCGTGAGTAAAAAATCAACGAAATATGATGCTCAGCTCTCCCTGCGGTACCGCAACAGTACCAGCAGGGGCAAGCGTCATACGAAAGGGGCGCTTTGCAGCGCACCAGCCTCGCAAGCTGGAGAAGCTGCTTGCATTATTTTTCTTCGTCTGAAAAGGTCCTAGGACACAGAGCGATGGACTCAAATTACAGGAAAATAACTTCCTGACAGTAACAGCTGTTAGGTGGAGTCCCCTTCTTTGGAGTCTTTTAAACAGAGTCTGGATGGCCATTTTTCGGGGGTGCTTTGATTGTGTATTCCTGCATGGCAGAAGGGGGTTGGACTGGAAGGCTCTTGTGGTTTCTTCCAACTCTATTGTTCTATGAAATTAATTAATAACTAGCTTGCTAGCTGAAAGCCAGTGTGGTGTAGTGGTTTGAGTGCTGCACTATGACTCTGGAGAGCAGGGTTGGAATCACTGCTCAGCCATGGAAACCCACTTGGGCATGTCACACTCTCTCAGCCTCAGAGGAAGGCAAAGGCAAACCCCCTCTGAACAAATTTTGCCAAGAAAACCCTGCGATAGGCTCACCTTAGGGTCACCATAAGCTGGAAACGACTTTAAAGTACTGTACACATAGCAACAACTTGCTAACTAACCAGCCAGCCAGTTTGACTGAGTAAAATTGACTTTACCAATTAATCCACTCAACTTTTAGTCAATAGACTAAATAATAGGGTCTTTGTTCCACTGATACATGCTTTTGCCCTAACTGAAACTCTTGTTCCTTTCCAGTTCCAGACAGAAAGCAGAAAAACGGAGCCCCATTTGTGAAGAAACTGATGGATGAGGTGATTTATCTTCCGTTTTGCTTGGTTTGGACATTCCATGTGGAAATATGGGCTGTGGACTGTGTTTCCAAAGCCTGAATGCACATAACCCTTTCCACTTCTCCTCCCCACAGAAAAGGGCATGGCTCAGCTGGGGAGAATCCTGCACACACCTCAGGAAGGGAATGAATGAATATATTGTCTGATGACTTGGAAAAATCTTTTTCTAAGCCCAAAATGGGAAAGTGTGTGTATGTGTTGGTGGCGGCAGGGAGTAAGAAATGACATATTACAGGATAATAGAATCAGAAGAGACCACAAAGACTATCCAGTCCAACCCTCAGCTGTGCAGGAATATACAATCAAAGCACTTCCAACAGATGGCCATCCCGTCTCTATTTAAAAACCTCCAGAGGAGACTCCACCACACTCCAAGGCACTTGATCAACACTAAACTCCTCAGAGGACATGGCTTCCAGATCTTTTACGATTTTGGTTGCCCTCCTCTGGACATGTTCCAGCTTGTCAGCATCCTTCTTGAATTGTGGACACAGTATTCCAGGTGAGATCTGACCAAGGCAGAATGGAGTAGCACATTTACTCTTGATCTAGACACTCCTATTGATGCAGCCTAGAATTGGATTGGCTTTTTAAGTTGCCACATCACACTGCTGACTCATGTTCAACTGTGGTCCACTAAGACTCCTAGATCCCTTTCACATCCACTGCTATTAAGCCAGGTGTCCCCCATCCTATGTCATCCTTATACTGTACATTTAATGTCCTTACCAAGTGTTGCCCCTAGTCATGCCACCGTTGGAAAATCCTCAGGGCCTGTCTCCTGTGAATCATAAAATTTCACCCCTAGACCTCAAGATTTGGCCTTGAAGTCTCAGGGTCTGGGACAGTCCCCTAACCTGGCAGCCCTATAGGACAAAGGAGACAAAAACCAGAAAGCCCTTCCTCTATAATAATGCAGCCATCTATTGAGCTCTTGGAGGTGTATCTCTTGTTTTTCTTTTATCTGAAAGCTTGTCATGTGGAAGATGGAATGTGAGCTTCCTTGCTGCTGCAGAGTCAGAACATGAAGCAATGGATTCAAACTGCAAGAAAGGAGATTCCACCTAAATATTAGGAAGAGCTTGAAGTCTTGTTTGAGCCTGCAATAGACTCCTTTGGAAAGTGCTGGGTGCTCTTTTCTTGGAGGCCTTTAAACACAGGGTGGGAGGCCTTCTCTCTGGGGTAATTTAATAGTGGATTCCTGCCCTGGAGTGAATTGACTAAATGGTTCCTTGGGATACCTTCCAACTCTGTGATTCGAACTCTTTGTGCCATCCATACCCACAGCCCAGCTATTTCCTATAAATGTTGTACAGCCTAGATGTTATGTTGGCACTGAAAGGTCTGAGGCAGGCTATCAGGGCAAGTGTGTGTCCATAGGTGAGGGAGGTGTTGTAGCTTCTGTCCCTGCATTATATGTTGTGCCGTCTGCCCTAGTAACCGGCTGATTCCTGGAAGAGTCTAGCTCCTATCTTCTGGAGACAATCCTTTTCAAGGATGACGCCAAAGGCTGGACTGATATTGAAATTTGGCCAGCGCTCAGAAGGTCGATGCCCAGAGGCTGGCGCCTTAGAGACAAGTGTATTCTCTTTTCAGGTCATAGACCCCCAGCTTGCTTTTGATGTCAGGCTCAATGCTGCTAGAATGCAGGAATCACTGCAACAACCGTACCTCTTTTCTGATGGTGGAACTTCAGAGGCACTGAACTTCAACAGCCCTTCCTCGGGGTGGGGGCAAATCTGGGAAAGACCAATTATTCATCATCATCATCATCATCTATTTATAGCCTGCTTTTTTTTTCAAGGCTGGGACTCAAAGTGGCTCATAGTTTTAAAAACACACAATTAAAATATGCAAAAGGTGCACATTAAAACAGAATTAAACCAATTAGATCACTAGAACAACATTAAAATATTTAAAAGAATAAAATATACCGTACTTAAAATTATTTAAAACTTAAAAAAAAAGATGAACAACTTTTAAAAACAACCCAACAAAACCACACAGCATCCCCAGCCTATTCTTTAAAAAGCCCGTCTGAATAAAAAAGGTTTTGACCTGCTGCCAGAAGGACAATAGGGAGGGGGCCAATCTGGTCTCCCTGGAGAGGGAGTTCCAGCATCTAGGGGCAGCCACTGAAAAGGTCCTCTCGTATCCCCACCAATTGTACTTGAGATGGTGGTGGGAACAGGGGGTGGGGTGGGTGCTGTATTTCCTAAGTTCACTCTTCCCACACTGGATGTCAATTTTTAATTAAACCTAAGACTGCCAACATTGGCTGCTGCCACACTGCAGAAATAGTGCAGTTTGACACTGCTTTAACTGCCATGGCTCAATGCTATGGAATTCTGGGACTTGTAGTTTTATGAGGTATTTAGCCTTCTCTGTCAGAGGGCTCTGGTGCCACAACAAGCTATAAATCCCAGGATTCCATATGATGCAGCCATTACAGTGCTACTCAAATGCATGAGGTCCATGGGGGACCCACTTGTGATGCTAAAATTATGATATTATTTGGGGGAATTAATATTTAGCACAAAGGTATGACCAGGTAACTTATGTGATCTTTGCTCCTGTGTATACTAGTACTCACTATCAAGACTTAAAGTTAAAATGAAATAATAATTGTTTTTATTGGAAAATAAACGTGAAAGCACACACACACACACACTCTCACAAGACCACACAAAGAGTTAAGGCAGAAAGATTTGGATAGAGGGTTAGGTTCAAGGAAGTTTGGTCTATAATTACCAGTCCAAAGAACAGAGGTTTCTGCAGCAAAAGAGACAGACAAGAAACCGAGGGTGCCACAGTGGTCTGGCAGAGTGACAGTGTATGAAGAGCTGTGCACCCTTGGCTATTGTTTGGGACTATTATTTATACTCAATTTCATATCCTGAAGGGGTGTTTTGAGTGTACAGCAATACTTGGATGGGTTTCCTACAGTTAATGGAAACTCTGACTTTGTTAATTGCTGCTAATGCCCCAGGTATCAAGGTTGATGGGTTTATGGCAGCCTCCTCACTGTGGGAGAGGAAAGGTGCAAAGGAAGACATTTGCAAGGATAATGGGTGTTCTAGTTACTGTTTGTTTGTGAGTATGACTCACTGACAGGAGCGTCCAAGAGGGGATTAGCACATTCCACCTTGATGACTCTGATCCTAAGGGATTCTGCTTAATTCCATCTTGGGCATGTTGTTGGGAATTTCTAAGACATCTTGGTTAGGTCCCAGGTGACCTTTGGTTCTGACCCATTTCAGTTTGCCCTGGTCTACTTAGATCTCGTGAGAATGTCCAATATTGCTGAATTATGAATTATTGAAGGGAGGGGGATGTAAGTTCTGGTAATAATAGTTAAAATGGTGTCAAACTGCATTATTTCTGCAGCATAGCAGCAGCCACTGTCTCCCAAAGCCCCTTGGAGTGGTACTATTGACCATTTTGTTAGGTTTTATAGAGTTTTTTGCACCCTCTTCACCTGTCCCAGGCCTGGATGAGCCTTAACTCTCAACAGATCACATCCTCTACAAAAAAAGAAATCTTGCTGTTTCCTGTTTCAGAAAAATCCCCAGATGGGTCTAAAAAGATTGAGGGTCTCAACTGCGATGAAATTGCCAGTTGCCCACAGAGGAATTTTAGGGCCATTTTTGGTGAATATTTAAAAACCTATCCCCAATTTTTAGGGGTGGGAGCAAATAAATGAGTACCCAGCTTGTGGGGGCAATTAGCTAACACACATTGGAAACTGCTTAATGCAGTGTAGATGTGTAAATTGCTATTGCTTAAAACAATTTGTAAGCCGCTCTGATAGCCTTGTGGCTGAAGAGCAGGGTATAAATAAAATAAAAAATGAAAAATAGCATATTGTGAAGGAGGAGCTCGACACAGCAGGCTGAAGGCAGCCAATTACAAGCTCAGGGCATGCTGTAAAGGCAGGCATGTGGGGAAGAAACGTTAAAAACAGAGGCTTGTCTGTCGGAAGACAGATAGGGAAAAGATGTCCAGAGACATAGGGTTTGGAGAGCGAGAGATAAGGAACAGATGATATAGAGGCAAGTCAGACAGGCAGGAGACCTGAGTTAACATATTAATTACAGGAGTCCTGGGCTGACTATGTGACCAATGTTGCTGTCCTTGAGCAAGCAGGGATCACCAGCATTGAGGCCATGATATTGAGAACACAGCTGCGCTGGGCAGGGCACGTTTCTAGGATGGAGGACCATCGTCTCCCAAAAATACTACTCTACAGTGAACTCGCCACGGGTCAGCGTAAGAGGGGCGCTCCAAAAAAGCGATACAAAGACTCCCTGAAACAACATCTCAGGCTCAGCCAAATTGATCACCAACAGTGGTCCACCCTGGCCTCACATCGGGAGGCATGGAGAGGAGACGCACTATCCACAATGCTGCAGCCTTATTTGAGAACTCACACCGAACAAGTCTTGAAGAGAAACGACAACGCAGAAAGAATCACAACCCAAAAACATCACCCAAGGAGACCTTCTGCTGTGCTTTTTGCAACCGGACTTGTTTATCTCGGATTGGCCTTTTTAGTCATCAGCGTGCTTGCAGAAAGCGCGGGATGAGTCCTTCCTGAATCTTTGTTTGCGAAGAAAAGCCAGAGAGAATAAACTTCCACTTGTTTGTGTATTTTTACCACCGTCTCTGTCTGTTCCTATTAAGTTTGGTGGAGGGCTGGCCACACTTGTAGGGAGCATCTCAGGGTGTTAGCCCTTTTTGGGAAATTTTATGAAGTTAAATCTGTTAAGAGTTAACTTTCTTGTAGCAGGCGGCAGTTTAAAAGTATGACTCAATTGTACATTGCTTTAGCTGAACTCAAAAACAAAAGAGGCAGCTTCAAGTTAAAAGACTTACAACTTTACTAATGGCTATGCATGTACGTATGCATGGAGAGCCTAAACCGTCTTGATGAGAAGGAACCATGGCAGCGAAGAAGCGTAGAAGCCGAGAGAGAGCATAGCATGGTAACAGTAGGAGCTGAGAAGGGATATAGCTTTATATAATCAAGACTGAAGGAAGTGTCCTAGGTCGTGGTCTTGTTGCTTGGTTGCAAACTATTTACAACCACGCACTTCAAAGGTAGAAGAAATAAGTTTTTGAATGAGAGAAAGAGAAGGATTTTAACATGCAGGACATTCTGTCCTACCTAGGACCCAGTTGCCTGAATGGCAAGAGAGTGGGGGGAGAGAGATTGCTGGATTTTTCCAACAACACTCACCACAGCGAACCCACCACAACCACACAGCCACAGGTCCACATAGAAGGGGTCACCCTCAGGCTCAAGGACGCAATCCAGGAAGGGATTAAGTGGGGAACCAGGGCAGGTGAGTCTCTCTGGCTTTTCTTCGCAAACGAAGATTCAGGAAGGACTCATCCCGTGCTTTCTGCAAGTGTGCTGATGAGTAAAAAGGCCAATCCAAGATAAACAAGTCCGGTTGCATAACAGGACTCCAAAGGTTGGAACTGTGGGACCAACTTGGGGAGGGGGGTCTGTCACACATACCCTCCAACATTTCACAGATGAAAACCAAGACGTGTGACCAAGCAACATCAGAGTGTGGTCAAGACGGTAAAAGCAATGAGGCAGGACACACAAGCTACAGCAGTTTACTTTTGTCTGAGTCTATTGGGAAGGGCAAGATGCTGTCCCCTCCTCTCCTTTTCTCCTACTGAGTTAATGGGGTGCAACCCCTTTTTCTACTTTGAACTCAATTTGCAGCAATGGAAGTAAGCTGAGGACAAATGGGGAGGAGGAGAGAGAAACTTGGACATTTTAAAAGCAATCGAGAAACTGTGATGACAGAGGATTAATCGGGACAGTCCCTGCCAGATTGGGACAGTTGGATGGTATGGATACAGAAACCTTCGGAGACACAAAAATGGCACTTTCCCCACCCTTGTGTTGTCAGATTAAGGACTTTATCAGACAAGCTTCTTAAATGTCTCTTTCCCACCATATTTTAAAGCAGAATTGTCCCGGTACAATAACCCCCTTTGTCAAACCTACCTGTAATAGCCACAAAAAGCAGCCCAGCATTACCAGAGTGCAAACACTAGTGCTGTTTATTTCCACGTTTGTGATCTCGGCTATTCTTGAGAGAAGACTTGAGCGCAGTAAAAAAATGAAAAACAGTAAAATCAATACACAAAACATACACACAAGCACAGAAACACACTTTAAAACTTCCAATGAAACCAGAGAGGTTTATAAAAAGAATGTCCTGTACCTGGTTTTCACAATCTCACCTGGGGAAGCGTTCTGCCCATTGATGCTGTATTCATGTGGGCACAATGGCACGTGGTTTCAGACATGGGCAAAACCTCAAAAAATGCCATGGCAGATCTATTGACAGCTTGGGAATGCCTTATTCATCTCTTAAAATTGCCATAGCACAGCGTCATGCAATATAGGTGCCCTTTCGCGTTCATTAGGTGTTGTTATGACACCGTATTTGCCGCATCTGATAAAGTCCTAAGTGTTAAGATATGATTGCTAGATTTTTTTGCATTTGTGATTTTAAAAAACCCTAAAGGTTGCAATTCCATTTGCTGAAGATCTTTTCATTAAAGCTCAGTACATTTTACAAATCAAAACCACTGCATTATTCTCAGGATTTAACTGCAAGCTAGTTTGTTTGGGTTCCTTCTGTTTTATGACAGGAGTTTTATGAAGCTCCTTTCAGTATAAGAAAAGCAAGATGCAAGGGTCTACTTCCTGGGGACATGGCTATGGATGCTCCTTGGGGTATTTGCACCTGTGGGGATTGTCATATGAAGTTTCAGACTTCACTACTTTGTGAAGTATTGTGAAGTTTCAGACTTCACAAGAACTGCAGTTCTTGCCCTAGGTGGAAAGAAGAAGGAGAGGGTTGGTTTTGACCTGAAAGGGTCACTTATCAGATTGAAACACTTAAAATCTACCAGTTGACACTGCCTGCATGACTGAGGGATTCTCCATAAAGTAACCTAAAGTAACATAATCCCTTCCCCTACTGCCATCCCCTTTCCTTTTGTATCATGTCTTCATTAGATTGCAAGCTTGAGGGCAGGGAACTCTTTTGTTCTTTTTCTTGTAAACCACCATGTACATTGATGGCACTATAGAAATAAGAGAATAATAATAATGATAACCTTTTCCAAGCTCAGGATTTTGGTCGGGCATCCAGAACCTGACCAATTATACACCAGTCCTGCCACCTAGAGGTTTACTGCGTGTGGTTTTCCCTGGTCTCCCACAGGACCAGAACAGCTGAAAACTGGAATAGAATCATAGAGTTGGAAGAGATCCCAAGGGCCATCCAGTCCAACCTGATTCTGCCATGCAGGATACCCAATCAAGCACTCTTGACAGATGGCCATCTAGCCTCTGTTTAAAAACCTCCATGAAGGAGACTCCACCACACTCCCAGGCAGCAGCGTATTCTACTGCTGAACAACTCTTACTGTCAGGAAGTTTTCCTAATGTTTAGGTGGAATCCTCTTTCCCTAACCCTAACCCTGACTCCCTAACCCTGACCCCCTAACCCGAACCTGAACCCACTAACTCTAACCCTAACCCTTTAACCCTAACCCCCTAACCCAGACCCTGACCCTCACCCAACCCTAACTCTAATCCTAACCCAAACCCTAACCCTAATCCTAACCTAACCCAACCCCAATCTAGACACAGACCCTGACCCTAACATAATAGTAACACTTTGTCCAGAATAATTTGTATGTATTGTTTTGCTAGCATTGGCCTTCCCAAAATGGATTTATTTCCAAAAATCCTTTGGATTTGAGGAAGAGTCATTAGGTCAAGAAACTTAGATCCAGAGTGGCAAATGGATGGGCAGGGATGGGCATTTTTGAGTTGTTTTATACAAAAAGCAGCAGTGTCTTCTTTATCATCTGAATTTTCTCCCCTCAACAGGTGAGCAAAGTTTTCAACATCTCCACGGACAGGATGGGGCTGAAGGTGGTGCAGCTCATGGGACAGAAATCTTTTGCCAAGAAACAAGAGTCGCTTGTGGAGAAAACGTTAGCAAACCCTCATTCAATATTTTGCAGCCTTGAGGCCTCTTGGCTTTGGAGTCCCTGAGCAGAGGTGGTGTTACCCAAATTGTTTGGGGTATTAAATTGGAGAATTTAGCTAAGTCAACTTTGGTGTGTGAGAGGCCAGGCAATGGCGGGACCTTTTAACATAGGTATACCGGTGATAATGGAGAGGGCTTTAAGCCAAAAGGTACAGTTAAATTATCTTTATTGGAAAATAATATCAACTGCATTCACACAAACACTCAGTCTTCAGCCACTCGCACAAGGCTATCGAAAGCTGTTGGAAGTATTTTAGAGTAAGTGGATGGTGGGTTATACTGTACCGATCCTGCAGAGCAGAGATTGTGAAGTACACCGGGAGGCAGAATGGAGAGACAAACTGACATGAAGTCGAAACGCAGGGGATTCGTGCCCACCTGGCTACACAGTCTGACATGGAGAGGAAGATGAACTGTGCGCACCTGGGTGGTAGGTTTTTTTTTTTAATTATCAGTCTTAGCTTCTCTCTTAAATTGCCTTAATTTTTCCAAAATTTGGGACTGCATATCCAAGGATTTGGACACAACTTCTAATGAACCTCTCCTTGCAGTAGTTACTTGAGATTGAGAAAGGGCTTTTGCCTTTGTACTTCTTGTACTTGAGGCCATGTTGCTTTTTATCTTCCTAAAATACTGATGTATGTATTTTCTTATTAGTATCAATATCTTCACAGTCCAGCAATTTACTAAACTTTATACAATACTTATTATCCTCTTATCCCAGTTCCTTCAATATCTTAATACTTTATATATATAAACTATCTTCTTCTAGGATATAGTGATATGATGACCTGTAACACCCTTCAGAGTAATATTTATATGATGCCTTCAAAATGTTTTTTTTAATGTCTTCAAAATGTTGCCATGTTAAGCCCCTTACTTTCCCTTTAACAAAGTCCAGATATAATATTCACAACAGCCAAAAGTACTCTTCACAATTTCCCCCTTTCTCAGATCTTCCCTTTACAAAATCTGTACTTGTAATATTAGTAATCTCTCTCTCTGGATTTTCTTCGCAAATGAAGATCCAGGAAGGACTCATCCTGCGCTTTCTGCAAGCGTGCTGATGACTAAAAAGGCCAATCTGAAATAGATAAGTCTAGTTGCAGAAAACACAGCAGTAGGTTTCCTTGGGTGATGTTTCCAGGTTGTGATTCTTTCTGCGTTGTTGTTTCTCTTCAAGACTTGTTCGGCATGAGTTCTCAAATAAGGCTGCAGCATTGTGGATAGTGCGTCTCCATGCCTCCCGATGTGAGGCCAGGGCAATTTTTTTTTAGTAATATTACTATTAGTAATAGTTAATATTGTCTGTTCATATCCCTTAGGGATAGGATTTTTGAGTGGAGGGCAATGTTTCTTGGAGGTTCCCAGAGCTAGACAATGGGTGGTCTGGAAGAGTTAACGATTGTTAATGGGTGCTGTATTTGGAATTGAATAGGAGCAGGTGAGGTCTTTTGTTGGAGGGGAAGGGAAGAGGAAAAACCTGTTTTGCAAACATCAAGAACTCTGCTATCCTTGAGTGGATTAGTGAATGATTCACCTCCAAGCAATTGCTCTCTGACATGAGTATTTGGTTTTTGGGGGATTTCCAAGGTCCCCTCCCTTGGTCTTACATGAACCCCGCCTTGGTATTTTCAGGGTTTACCTGCTAACCATGTGGATGGCCCAATTAGTGCAATTATTAAATATATCCAATTATTTGATATTCCAATGGGTAGGTAACAGTGGATTTGGCCCCATTCACCTTTAAAAAGTCACCTGCATGCAAACTGTTTTGTCCTAGCAACTGCAACCTGTTGTGGGATCCGCCAAACCCTCACATACAGAATCTGGTATATGGTGCAGAAATTTGTCCTATAAACTGAGCTTTAAAGAGGAAAGGAGAACCCCTCCTCTTCAGGCTTCTAGTCCTCAAATCCCTTTTCTCTCTCCTGTATGTTGGCTGGCTTCCACAGCCTGGCGGACTTTGTGGTGGCCACGCCGGGGCGCCTTGTGACCATCTTCAGCAAACCCCGCAGTTCAGCTTCAGGCAACTTTGTTTCCTGGTGAGAAAGGACTTTTTCCCTCCACACAATGAAGAGCATGACATTAGGGACATGTGTGTTACCCAAAATGCTCCTTGGAAAATTCCAAGAAAATATCGAGTTTCTAATATGTTGGGGAAATTAGCAGCAACTCAACTTAGCTATGCAAAGAGGGGGTAACAACGGAATCTGAAAAACCACTTATACCAGTACTAGTCTAGATGGAATACATACAGATTTAAAATTAAGGTTTTTTTTATTAAGGAGTTCAAAAATAACACCAAACACACACACATTCACCCAGAAGAAGCATTCACTCAAGGCTATAGAAAGAAACAGTAGGAAAACTTGGATAGGGGGTAGCAAGAGGATCTTGAGGTGATACAGACTTGTCCTGTAGTCAATCTGGCAGAGTGGATGGAGGAAACTGGATGTGGCAGCACAGAGCAACAGAGTGTCCCCCTGTTACTGTCTGTGTGCAAATGAGGCATATTTTGGGCGGTCTTTTATACCTCCAAATACACCTGAGGGGATTGGTTGCTTCATGAGTTAAACAATGAATTCCACGAGCCTTCATGGATTGCACAATGAGTTTCCTGGTCTTGACAAAAGGTGAGGAAGATGCTAAATGTTTCTCTTAATGTCCAATGATTGAATTTTAACAGCTTTGAGCAACTTCTTTTAGGTTGGGAGCTGAGGAGAGGAAATTTCACAATCAGCAAGTACAAAAGGGTTTCTCCATCCATTAATCTCCCATTTATGTGGAATGTGTCTTCTTTTGGTTTCTTAGCCCCAGGCCTTCCTTTCCAGGGAAAAACCAGAAATGACCTTTTCTGAGACCATCCTGTCTTTTCCCTTGTACAAGGGCACAGTAATGAACCAAGTTGGCCAGTTTCTGAGGCCTATAGCCAATGCTAACATTCCAGAAGTGGGGTGCCTTGGAAGTAGGGTGCAAGCTTGGTTACAATTCCCCCCCTCCAAAACCAAATTCTTGCGCCAGAAAGAATTTTGGTTTTGGAACATAATGGATGTGAAAAATCTCATTTGTTTGCTCTGCATCTGAGGGTAAGAGGGAAAGGGTAAAGTTGCTCTCTTGCTGTTAAATGTGTGCAAAGCCAATTTAAATGTTCCTAACCTTGTGACAGGACAGGTATCTAGCTGATAGAGACAGAAACTAACTACTCTATATTCTAAATGTGGTTGCTATCAAGGCTCCCACAAAATATAACATGTGTTTAGAAAAAGAACAGTGACAGAAAATAAGATTGGGAAAAAATACAATCACACTACAATTTATATATTGGCAATGAAATGTGAACTTGGAGCAATATATATATATCTACCAGCATGAACTGGTTGCATTCAAGTTATTGCTAGCAATGGTTGAGGCTTGTCTCAATACAAAACCTTAACTTTGCAAGTGGTCAATGAGTTCTGAAAGTTAGAACAATTCTAACCAAAAAGTCTAAGCAATTTGACTTAAAGAAAGAGCAAGAAAGAGAGAAAACAACTTATACTGAAGGTTAGAACAATTCTAACCAAAAAAGTCTAAACAATTTGACTTATAGAGAGAGCAAGAAAGAGAGAGAAAATAACTTATAACAAAGTGAACATTGAATAATAATGGCAATGGAGTAGTAATAAAGAACAGTTGCAATGAACAAACAATAAACACAAAATAGACACAAAATGCAGTGGGTGAGGTAAAGAAGAGCATCCAATGGACTCTCCCTCATGCCACTGAAATTAGCACAAAACACAAGTTGTTGGTTTTTTTTAAAGGGGTACATAATCTTCAGGAACACGGTGGAGCTCAGGGTTGAAAAAGAATATGGGCAGTTTAAAAGCAGGCATATCAGTTCATATTTGTTGGCATGATGAGATTTGTTGGCAAACAGCAGGAACAGGGATGTTTGCACAGAGGAAGGGTTTCTTCTCCTCTCCCCCCTTTGGTATCTTCAAGGCTTCTCAGGAACAGCAATTTAAACATTTAAGAAAGGCAGAAGAAGATAGAAAGAGACAAAAAGGCAAGGAAAAAAAACATGTTTCTAGAATAGTCCTTGTGAGAATCTTTGTGCCTCCCCCTCTTGTTTCCAGAGATGTGGGCATCAATTTTATTTTGTAGTCACCCCCCACTCGCAGCAGTGAAGCTTCAGCTAGCCATGGCACACACCAAAACTCTGTCATCAGCTATGCTCTTCCTTTCCATCTTTAGGGGTGGTTCTTCTTTCTAGCAAAAACCAAAAACTAGCAGAAAACAAAAAGGCAGAAATAAAAGGGAGAGAAAACATGAACTGGTGTTGGAGAAGGGGTTGAAGCTTTTGCATGTGGGCAGTAAAAGAGGGAGAGGAAAAAGAGGCTGGATGGCCATCTGTTGGGGATGCTTTGATCGTGATTTCCTGCATGGCAGGGGGTTGGACTGGATGGCCCTCGTGGTCTCTTCCAACTCTACAATTCTATGATTCTATGAAGTAAGGACAAACAGCAATGGGGTGGCTTTTGCAGGAGGCTGGAATTGGCAGTCACAGCTGGTCTTCTCAGGCTTCCCCCCCTTGCTGCAGAGAGAGAGCATCAGAAAAGCAGGATAGAAGTCTCAGGCTGCAGTCTGTCAGGCTCAGTCTTCTGTCTGGTGTTCCTATTTTTGAAAACAACTTAAAAGAAACGATTGAAATACCAAAGCATACTGTATTGGGGTTCCCAAAAGTAGACAAGGAATCATTGACAATCTGGTCAAACAAGTTTTCAAATGGGAAAATAGAGCAACTCCTTGAAAACAGTGGGATTCTCTTTCCCAACAGAGATTGCTCACAAAGTGGGAAGAGTTCCTAAAAAAGATTATGTGAAATGCAAATAATAATAATAATAATAAATAAATAAAAATAGATGTCTAAAATCCAAGCAAATATACCTACCCAAATTGAACAGATTAAACAATAAAAATAAAAAAAACAAACCCAAGCATGTTACCATGAGTTATTGGAATTGAGATGCCTTGAGGTATCTCCATCCCAAACAATTTGACCAAAGAAAAGAAAAGATTTTCCCAATTCAAAAACAGAGTGGCATGCCTTATAGGCAACGACATTGAAACTGAATCACCTCAGCTCCTGAGCCCAGGGTGTTCACATACCCAATTTGCATTATAAGGAAGGAAAAGACACAAAAGAAAAGCACAAGAAACTATTTACATATGAGTGGATTCACTTACCTGCTACAAAAAGGAAACAAAACTACATTCATGAGAGAAACTTAGTTTTAGGGGGGATGCCATGTCTCTCTCCAGTCTAGGGAGATCAGCCAAGTCATCACAAATAGGGGCAGTAACACTCTCTCAGCCTCAAATTGTCTCTGAAAGACTAGGGGACTCTGATTTAATCTCTTCCAGAGAATGGCAGGGAGGAAATTACATCTCTCTGCCTTTGCACAGAATTCTCAGAAACCTCTGGGGTTTCTGCCACATTTTCAAGATGGGGAAAGCTCATGGGGGCAAAAGGTCTGGAGACAACATGCAACACTTCCCCCAAGTGGTGTTTGGCACGTGAAGCCATTACCCTCAGGAAAGTAGTTACAACTGAGCTGCATGTGGCTGCTATAAAAGAGATTAGGGAAGCCAGAGCTTCACTGGCATTGTAGTCTAAAAAGTTTCCACTGGATTCTTCTGGCACATTTTGTACAAGGGTTTGGGTGCCATTGTCCAAAGTCAGGTGGGACACCATCTCAGCCTCAACTGCCTTAGGTAAAGGTGCCATTGTCTCAGCCTCATCCAAAGGTGCCACTGTCTCGACTTCAACTAAGGGTGCCACTGTCTCAACCTTATGCAAATTACTGGAGGCTGTGACTTGGCTTGTTTTATCACTGTAATTCCCAGAACCCTCTCCATTGACGCCCCCTTGTCGTGGGAGAGAGGCTTGCGTACCCTAATGATGTTTTGAGCTATGCTGGCGGTGGCATAATAGCCACTGGTAGGGTCTCCCATGCCAGACAGGTCAAAACCGAAGGGTCTGACAAAGAGCGTCAAAGGGCAGGATGGGCTCTCTAGCCTTGTGGCAACCGTCCTAGGAGAAGGAAAACTCTAATCCCAAACCCGGGCAGATGGTGCTCGTCCAACCCTGTAAGGTCAACCATCTAAGAGAAGGAAACTCTAATCAAACCTACGGCCCGAGGACCTCGCTGCCACGTCCATGCTTGCAAGGCCACGGCAGATGAATCTCTGGTTTAAAGGGTGAGGCCAGTTCTGTGCACGCTGCGCTCCACCAGAAAAATCCATTGCACAGGCTCGAAGGACAAATCCATTTCCAAAAAAGCCCTGTAGCGACTGGCGAGGGACGAAACCGGCAGGTGTAAAGATGCACTGGAAGCCGCAGCCCCAACCCTGCATGCAGGCGGTTCAGGACATTGGTCGCTCAAGCCTGACCCGGGAGATGACAGTCTTGTTCGGCAGCATTCTGAACGACCAAGCAGCCTTTTTTAAGGAGAGCACTGCTTGCTCCATATGGAGAGGGGCCTAGAAAAGGTGGCCTAAAGAAAGCTCATCCCCAACTACCTGGTTGGCTAGCCGCGGCCAACGGGAATCTTCTGATGCGGTCAAACCAAGGCAAAGAAACAAAGGCACACACCGGCCTCCAAAGGTGTAAATAAACTGACACTTGCATGCTGGAACATCAGAACCATGCAAGACTCTAAAGATAGTGGACGGCCTGAGCGTCGTTCTGCCCTAATAGCCCTTGAACTATCACGGCTTAATATTGACATCGCTGCTCTTAGTGAAGTTCGCTTCCATGAGGAAGGCAGCCTTAAAGAACATGGCGCCGGCTACACACTTTACTGGTCTGGCAAACCCAAAACCGAAAAACATCTTTCAGGAGTAGGCTTCATGATTAAAAACTCCATTGCCAGAACCCTCACAAGATTCATCTACTCCTTCCCACATTGCGGGTGCTGCTAATGGGAAATCAAGCCAATGCTAACATTCCAGAAGTGGGGTGCCTTGGAAGTAGGGTGCAAGCTCTGTTCCATGTGGGTGTGCTGTGATTAATTATGCTTTCTTGCAAATTGCTTTTTCTGTCTGTGCCAAAAGTCGGAAACGACTTGAAGGCATACGAAAACGACAACACCCATCAAAACCTCCTTAAAATGTGAAGACATCCAGGCCCGATGTATATGTCAAATTGCCCTCTGCGTGTTCAATGTAAACGGGATAGATAGCAGGAGGGTATTATTCCCATTTTAATCTTTAGTGCTTGGTCATCTTGTATGATTCTATCATTCTATCATGCATATTCCTGCATGGCATAACGGGGTTGCACTCGATGGCCCTTGGTGTCCCTTCCAACTCTAGTGGAATACAGACTGCCTGAAAGAGTGGTGGAGTCTCCTTCTTTGGAGGTCTTTAAGCAGAGGCTGGATGGCCATCTGTTGGGAGTGCTTTGATTGGATATTCCTGCAGGGCAGAATGGGATTGGACTCAATAGCTCTTGGGGTCTCTTTGCACTCTAGGATTCTTTGATTCATAGAGTCATTGACCTCTCCATTGATGCCCCCTTGCCGTGGGAGAGAGGCTTGCATATCCTAATGATGTTTTGAGCTATGATGGCGGTGGCATAATAGCCACCGGTAGGGTCTCCCATGCCAGACAGGTCAAAACCGAAGGGTCTGACAAAGAGCGTCAAAGGGCAGGATGGGCTCTCTAGCCTATGGCAACCGTCCTAGGAGAAGGAAAACTCTAATCCCAAACCCGGGCAGGTAGTGCTCGTCCAACCCTGTAAGGTCAATCATCTAAGAGAAGGAAACTCTAATCAAACCTACGACCCGAGCACCTCACTGCTACCTTCCATGCTTGCAAGGCCACGGCAGATGAACCTTTGGTTTAAAGGGTGAGGCCAATTCTGTGCATGCTGCACTCCACCAGAAAAATCCATTGCACAGGCTCGAAGGACAAATCCAATTCCAAAAAAGCCCTGTAGCGATAGGCGAGGGACGAAACGGCAGGTGTAAAGATGCACTGGAAGCTGCAGACCCAACCCTGCATGCAGGCGGTTCAGGACTTTGGTCGCTCGAGGCTGACCCGGGAGATGACAGTCTTGTTCGGCAGCATCCTGAATGACCAAGCAGCCTTTTTAAGGAAAGCACTGCTTGCTCCATATGGAGAGGGGCCTAGAAAAGGTGGCCTAACGAAAGCTCATCCCCAACTACCTGGTTGGCTAGCCGCAGCCAACGGAAATCTTCTGATGCAAGAAAAAGAAACAAAGGCACACACCGGCCTCCAAAGGTGTAAATAAACTGACGCTTGCATGCTGGAACATCAGAACCATGCGAGACTCTGAAGATAGTTGACGGCCTGAGCGTCGTTCTGCTCTAATAGCCCATGAACTATCACGGCTTAATATTGACATCGCTGCTCTTAGTGAAGTTCGCTTCCATGAGGAAGGCAGCCTTAAAGAACATGGCGCCGGCTACACACTTTACTGGTCTGGCAAACCCAAAACCGAAAAACATCTTTCAGGAGTAGGCTTTATGATTAAAAACTCCATTGCCTCCAAACTCAAAACCTTGCCAACAGGACACTCTGATCACATTATTTCCTTACAGCTCCCACATGTTGTTCTCTTTAGTATATATGCCCCAACTATGCAAGCCGACCCTGTAGAGAAAGAAAAATTCTACACAGACCTACGCCAACTCATACAAAAAGTCTCTGTAGAAGATAAAATTATTATCCTTGGTGACTTCAATGCCAGAGTAGGAAAGAACTCCGAAGCCTGGAAAGGTGTCTTAGGCAAGCATGGCGTTGGAAATTGCAATGATAATGGACACCTCTTGCTAGAGTTCTGTGCAGAACAACAGCTGACTATTACAAACACTATCTTTCAGCAGAAAGATAGCTTGAAGACAACCTGGATGCATCCCTGATCCAAACACTGGCACCTCATTGACTATGTTCTAGTCCACCAGAGAAACATCCGCGATGTCCGTCATACTCAAGTGATGCCCAGTGCAGAATGTCAAACAGATCATCACCTCGTCAGATGTAAACTAAACTTTCATCTTAAGTTCAAACCTAAGAGAAGTGGCATCTTAAAGAAGAGACTCCAAGTCAACAATCTTCAACAAGCTACCATGAGAGACAAATTCCAGGCAAACCTGCAAACAAAACTTGAAGACCATCCTACAGATCCTTCTTCTACAGTGCTTTGGCAACATATCAAAAACAGTATCCTCCAATCTGTGGAAGAATCCCTCGGGTTCTTCCACAAGAAAAATCAAGACTGGTTTGATGAAAACAACCAAGAGATCCAAGAGCTGTTGGTAAACAAGAGAACTGCTCACCAGGCATACCTTGCCCAGCCAACTTGCCATGTAAGAAAAGCAGCTTTCCGTCTCACATGTAGTAAACTTCAACAAAAACTCCGAGACATACAGAACAAGTGGTGGATCAATATGGCAGAAAAGACACAACGCTGTGCAGATCTGGGTGATTCTAGAGGATTTTATGAAGCTCTTAAGGCAATGTTTGGACCTACTTATCAGGTCCAAAGCTCCTTATACAGTACAGATGGTATTACTGATAAAGCCTCCATCCTGAATCGATGGGCTGAACATTTTCAAAGTCTCTTCAATGCCAACCGTGTCATCCAAGGCTCAACTGTCCAACATATGATACAAAAACCGGTGAAAAATGAATTGGACATAGCTCCCACTTTGGAAGAGACCCTTAAGGCCATACAGCAGTTGAAAAATGGCAAGGCAGCTGGGCTTGATGGAATCCCACCTGAAGTTTGGAAACACGGAGGTCATGTACTCCATGAAAAATTCCACGAACTCCTTGTGAATTGCTGGGGAAAGGGGGAACTGCCATCAGATCTCCGAGATGCAGTCATCAACACCCTGTACAAGAAAAAAGGAGCAAAATCCGATTGCTCAAACTATTGAGGCATAACACTGCTCTCTATTGCTGGAAAAATCCTTGCAAGGATACTCCTGAACAGGTTAGTTCCTGCCATTGCAGAAGAACTTCTTCCTGAAAGCCAATGTGGCTTCAGAGCCAATAGGAGTACTACAGATATGGTGTTTGCCCTTAGACAACTGCAAGAGAAATGTAGAGAGCAGAACAAGGGTCTCTACATAACATTTGTCGATCTCACCAAAGCCTTCGACACCGTGATTAGAAAAGGTCTGTGGCAGATCCTGGAAAGACTAGGATGTCCCCCCAGATTCCTTAAAATGATTATCATGCTACACGGGGGCCAGCATGGTCAAGTCAGATATGGCGATCCTCTTTCAGAGCCCTTTCTAATAACTAATGGAGTGAAGCAAGGTTGTGTTCTTGCACCAACTTTATTTACAATCTTCTTCAGCATGATACTACAAAGGGCTATGGCAGAGCTTGAAGAAGAAGACGGCATCTATATACATTACCATACTGATGGTAGCTTGTTTAACTTAAGCCGTCTGAGGGCTCGCACCAAGACTCTAAACTATCTAGTCCGTGAGCTGCTCTTTGCTGATGATGCTGCCCTTGTTGCCCACACAGAAGCAGCTCTGCAGCGCCTAACATCTTACTTCGCAACAGCTGCAGAGCTGTTTGGGCTGGAAGTCAACCTGAAGAAAACAGAAGTTCTTTACCAGCCTGCACCACAGGACGAACATTATCATCCCACATTGCCATCGGCAACTCTGTGCTTAAGTCCGTTCAGCAGTTCACCTACCTGGGAAGCATCATCTCCCTCAGATGCCAAGATTGACAAAGAGATCGATCACAGATTAGCAAAAGCGTATAGCACATTTGGAAGACTTTACAAAAGAGTCTGGAGTAATAAACACCTGAGGCGAAGCACAAAAATCAGTGTGTATAGAGCCATTGTACTGTCTATTCTCCTTTATGGGTCTGAAACATGGGTCACCTATCGCCACCACTTACGACTCCTCGAATGCTTTCATCAGCACTGTTTACGCACAATCCTAAATATACACTGGACTGACTATATGACGAATGTGGCTGTCCTTGAGCAAGCAGGGATCACCAGCATTGAGGCCATGATATTAAGAACACAGCTGCGCTGGGCAGGGCACGTTTCTAGGATGGAGGACCATCGCCTCCCCAAAATAGTACTCTCCACGGGTCAGCATAAGAGGGGCACTCCAAAAAGCGATACAAGGACTCCCTGAAACAACATCTCAGGCTCGGCCAAATTGATCACCAACAATGGTCCGCCCTGGCCTCAGATCGGGAGGCATGGAGACGCACTATTCACAATGCTGCAGCCTTGAGAACTCATGCCAAACAAGTCTTGAAGAGAAACGACAATGCAGAAAGAATCACAACCCGGAAACATCACCCAAGGAGACCTTCTGCTGTGCTTTCTGCAACCGGACTTGTTTATCTCGGATTGGCCTTTTTAGTCATTAGCGCGCTTGCAGTAAGCGCGGGATGAGTCCTTCCTGAATCTTCGTTTGCCAAAGAAAAGCCAGAGAGAGAGAGAGAGAGAGAGAGAGAGAGAGAGAGAGAGAGAGTCATTGAGGGGAAAAGTCAGAAAGCCAAAGTTCAGATGGAGCACAGGTTTGCTAGAGAGGTTAAAAAAAAAATAAAAAAGGGATTTTTTTGGTTATGTCCATAGCAAAAGGGAGAACAAGGAAATGGTAGGGCCACTGTGTGGAGAAGAAGGCGAAAGGCTAACAGGGGACAGAGAAAAGGCAAAGCTACTCAACACCTTCTTTGCCTCGGTCTTCTCCCAAAGGGGGAACAGTGCTCAACCTGGGGAAGATGGAGCAGATGATGCAGTAGGGAAAATACAGCACAGAATTGGTAAAGAGGTAGTTTGGGAATACCTGGCCAGTATAAATGAGTTCAAGTCTCTGGGGCCAGATGAACTTCATCCAAGGGTATTAAAAGAACTGGCAGAAGAAATCTCAGAACCACTGTCAATAATCTTTGAGAATTCCTGGACAACAGGAGAGGTCCCAGCAGACTGGAAGAGGGCAAATGTTGTTCCCATGTTTAAAAAGGGTAAAAAAGAAGACCCAAATAATTACCGCCCAGTCAGCCTGACATCAATACTAGGAAAGATTCTAGAGCAGATCACTAAACAGACAGTCTGTAAGCATTTAGAAAGGAATGCTGTGATCACAAAATGTCAACGTGGATTTCTCAAAAACAAGTCATGCCTGACTAATCTCATCTCTTTCTTTGATAGAATTACAAACTTGATAGATGAAGGGAACACAGTGGATGTAGTGTATCTTGATTTCAGTAAGGCTTTTGACAAGGTCCCCCATGATATTCTTGCAAGAACGTTAGTAACCTGTGGGCTAGACAATGCAACTGTTAAGTGGATTTGTAATTGGTTGACTGACCGAACCCAAAGGGTAATCATCAATGGCTCCTCTTCATCCTGGAGAGAAGTGACCAGTGGGGTGCCACAGGGAGTTTGTCCTGGGACCAGTGCTATTTAACATCTTTATCAATGACTTGGATGAGGGAATAAAGGATATGCTTATCAAGTTTGCAGATGACACCAAATTAGGAGGAGTAGCTAATACCCCAGAGGGGAGGATCGGAATCCAAAACGACCTCAACAGATTAGAAAGCTGGGCCAAAACTAACAAAATGAATCTCAGTAGGGAGAAATGTAGGATACTATACTTGGGCAGTAAAAATGAAATGCACAGATATAGGATGGGTGACACCTGGCTTGATGGCAGTACATACAAAAGGGATCTAGGTGTCTTAGTGGACCACAAGCTGAACATGAGCCAACAGTGTGATGCAGCAGCTAAAAAAGCCAATGTGATTCTAGGCTGCATCAATGGGAGTATAGTGTCTAAATCAAGGGAAGTACATTAATAGTGCCACTCTATTCTGCTTTGGTCAGACCTCACCTGGAACACTGTGTCCAGTTCTGGGCACCATAATTCAGGAAGGATATCGAGAAGCTGGAATGTGTCCAGAGGAGGTCTACCAAAATGGTGGGAGGTCCGGAAGCCATTATGCTCTATGAGGAGTGGCTTAGGGAGCTGGGCATGTTTAGTCTGGAGAAGAGAAGGTTGAGAGAGAACATGGGGAGGAGAAAGTTGGAGAAATGATCCAGCTCCAAGGAAGGACACCCATCTGCTTCCCAAATGCCAAGGCATCAAATGCCCGGCTGAACCGCCCCTGTGAGGTGGGTCTTAACCCAACCTTTGTCTAATAATCTCCAAGGATTGACACCCAGGTCCCAAATCCCCCCCCCCACTTATTGGGGGGCTTCAAGGGGTGGTCTTTTCCCTCTTTCATCCTTCACAGAGTTTCTTGTCTCCCTCTGTTTTGCATCTTCCTCTCTTCCCAGATTCCATCTAGGGGAGGAAAGTCCTGGGTAAAGTGGCGCAGAAGAGAGCCAAGTAAGAAGAGACCAGGCTCGATGGGTGGGATCCTGGATGGTCTCTTTGGAAAGGCTTTCTCTAGAGGATGTTGGACTACCGTTCCCATCACTTCTTGACTCCAAGTAATCTGGGGATTGCAATGATTGGTCATGACTAATAAACCATTATAATTACGATTAATAAACCACTCAGCAACAACCCACAGTAATTGTCGCTGGCACACTGACGGATACCTCTGTTCATCATAGCGTAAATTTACGGCGGCACTGCTCCACTAGAAAAATCACACCACAATGGGGTTATATTGCATCACCCCATCACACGCAACCAATGGTGTAAATGGGGACGATTGTGCTTCACCCTCGTGAAACACCTTGTTTGCATAACACAATTTACACCAGTGTAAATTTGTTAACCTGGAATCACTTGACCATTCCTTTTCTAAAATGCAGGAGTGGGGAATTGAGGCAAACTTTCTCACAATGTTTTTGTACTGCAACTCCCAGCAAAACCCCAAATTGTGAGCATGCTGGGAGCAGTACATTGCATGATCCCAACCTCTACATGTCCCAACTTATTTATTTCAGCCGCAGAGCCCCGAGTTACTCTTTGCATAGGTTCAAACCACACAGGAACACAAATACCACTAGTTTGCATGCTCCTTCGATTCTGGAGAAATCTAGCAGTGGGGAGGATTTGGGGATATGGGGCCAGGTCTTTACCTTCACCCCTTTCCCCAGGTCTAGTCTGGACCATATGGATCCTCACACAACTGTTCTCCTCTTCATTTTTAGGGTGACAGAACAAGCTGACCCTGTCAAAGAAAGTGCCCTTCTTGAAGATGGCAACTTCGTTTTGGCAGAAGGGTAAGGCAAGACTGTGGGATTTGCAAGGTTTTCTCCCTGCCTCAGTTTCTCCTTTGTTAAAGGCCAGAGCCTAGGATGTCCAGACGCTGTTAAGAGAAGATCCTTGCCACTCATACACAGGATGGTGATGAGGTTTGGATTTGAAGGTACGAAAGTGTTTGTTGCTTAGTCCAAAGACCATTACAAAGAATAAGAAATAAAACAGTACAGTTGTCCCTCCACATTCACGGATTTGGCATTCACGGTTTTAAGTATTCATGGCTTGAAAATATTCTTAAAAAATAATAATCCAAAAAGCAAACCTTGATTTTGCCATCTTATATAAGGGACACCATTTTGCTATGCCATTGCATATAATGAGACTTGAGTATTCACGGATTTGGGTATTCACGTGGGGTCCTGGAACCAAACCCCAGCCAAAATGGGCAGTGAGAATTTTTTCTCCACCATTGCCGCAAAGGCAGCGACCCTCCGAATCCCAAATGTCAATTTGTTGGTTGTAGCAGATACCATAGAATCTTTTCCATCTCATCATCGTATCCCTTTGTTCAAAACGTAATCAGGCAAAAGCTTTACATAAGTCCATTGGCAGGGGAAATGTCAGGTATTTCCCACCATTTAAGCTCCCCTTTCATACTGGCTAACCATTTTGCTGTTCCTACAGATGTTAGGGCAGTTAAAAAGGCAAGGGTGCATCCAGTACCTTTTTGGGGTATCGGGAACTCTAGAATAGCTTTGGTCTTACTTGACATACAAGCCAGCAAACCCTGTAGCGTTCTCTGATTTTGAGGTAACAGGGTTGAAATTGGGACTGTGGTGGAGTCTCCTTCTTTGGAGGTTTTTAAACAGAGGCTGGATGGCCATCAGTCAGGAATGCTTTGATGGTGTATTCCTGCATAGCAGGGGGTTGGACTAGATGGCCCTTTGGGGTCCCTTCCAACTCTAGGATTCTATGTGCTTTCTGTGGTGCTGAAATTGTGTAATATGGGGTTGGACTGGATGGCCCTTTGGAGTCCCTTCCACCTCTAGGATTCCATGAGCTCTCCATGGTGATGAAATTGTTTAATATGGGGTTGGACTGGATGGCCCTTGGAGGTCTCTTCCAACTCTTGATATTCTATGAGCTCTCTGTGTTGCTGAAATTGTTTAGGCCTAGAGGCTTCATTGGCCATCTGTCGGGAATGCTTTCATTGGGGGCAGAATGGGGTTGGACTAGATGTCCCTTTTGGTTCCCTTCCAACTCTATGATCCTATGAAATCATCATTCAGTTTGGCTTGTCCTCGGAGTGAAAAAAGAATAGATTTATTCTTTTCCTTTTTAAATCTTACTTCCTGGCCATCCTTCTGTACCACAGACCACCAATACCCCTTGGATATCCAGTGGCGAGCCAAGGTGGATGAGTACCTCTTCTGGCACCAGAGCAGCATGTGGTCCAATGTTCCTAAGACCATGTGGATCAAGGTGTGTGTGTGTGGGGGGGGGGAATTGAGGGTCCAAGTTGTGCTGGTCTATAAGGATTGGTTTCTCTGGGAAGAAAGGGGGATGACTGCGTGGCTTCTGAATCCTGCACAAATTTGTAGTTTTGTGAAGCACCAGCACTCTTTGGAGATTTTCAGACAACACTGTTATAGTGTTACTATTCCACTTTATTTGCTATGGCTGCCTCCTCTTGAATCCTGGGATTTGCAGTTTAGGGAGGGGCATTTACAACTCTTAGCCAGAGAGATCTTAGGCCTCAGTAAACTACAAACCCCAGAATTCCACAGGAGGAAGCCAGAGCAGATAAAGTGGAATAGTAACACTATAACAATGTAGTCTGAAAATCTCCTTTGTCAGAGAAGGCTAAAGATCTTATAAAATAACGAATCCCTGGATTCCATAGGATGAAGCAACAGTGCTTAAAGTAGTGTCAACTGGTCACAGCAGCTGGATTAGTGTTTGCCCAAAAATGGAGAATGGATGAAATCCGAACAATAGGTGAATGGATCATGGAAATTTTAGATATTTATGAGATGGAGAAAACTTACCGATTATTTAAAAGAAGCGGTATTAACTAAACATCAAGGAAGTTGGAAAGAAGTAATAAACTACAGTTGTCCCTCCATATCCACGGATTTGGTATCCATGGATTGAAGTATTCACAGCTTGAAAATATTCTTAAAAAAACAGTACTCCAAAAAGCAACCCTTGCTTTTGCCATCTTCTATAAGGGACAGCATAAGGGAGCCTGGTGGCGCAGTGGTTAAATGCTGCACTAGAAGCCACCACGTTGCAGGTTCGATCCCAGAGGGCTCCCTGGTTGACTCGGCCTTCCGTCCTTTCCTGGGTCGGTCAAATGAGGAGCCGGCTTGGGGGGGGCAGTTAGCTAACACGCATTGGAAGCTGCTGAATGCAGTGTGGATGTGTCGATTGCTCTTCCTGAAGACAGTTTGTAAGTTGCCCTGATAGCCTTGTGGCTGAAGATTGGGGTATAAATACCTAAATAAGAATACGAATAAGAATCAGATAGCTCTGTGTCAAGCCACCACGTTGCAAGTTCAATCCCAGGGGGGTCCAAGGTTGACTTGGCCTTCTATCCTTTCGTAGGTAGGTAAAATGAGGACCTGGCTTGCTCTTGCTGAAAACAGTTTGTAAGTTGCCCTGATAGCCTTGTGGCTGAAGAGTGGGGTATAAATATCTAAATAAGAATACGAATCGGATAGCTCTGTGTCCAGCGAAACGGGATAATTCCTCTCTCCCCCCCGGGAGGAAGCGGCCATGCTCCTAAGAGAGACCTGGACGGTGTGTGGATGAGCGGTCGTCGTGAGGGGAGCCCGGGGCTCCGAGGGTGGCCCCAGCGGCTCTCAGGCTGGGCAAAGTGGGCTGCTGCTGGGCTGCTACACGGTGGCCCCTCTGCCTCCCTCTTCCTTCCCAGGGGAGCCGGCTTTGGGGGGATGAGCTCCTGGCGCCCCTTGGGGAGGTGGGGGTGCGTCCCGGGCGATGGGTCAGCCCCTCTGGTGGGGGGGGAGATGTCCAGGCCCGGGATGGTCCAGCCTCCACACCCCCGCCACCGCTCATTGTGTGCTCACAGCCAGCCAGCCGCCCTCCGCCCTGCACCCTGCCTCCCGTGCCCACCACTCCCGCCCGGCCCTCCTCGGGGATGGACGCCCCCAAGGCCTCTCTGGTGCCGGGAGCCGACCAGGAGCTGAAAGTGGTCTTTGTGGTCTTCACTCTGGTTTTAGCATTACTGCTGCTGGTGCTGGGGGCAATGCCGCGGAGTGGGCGGCGGCTGAGAGGAGGAGGACGGCCCACTTCAATTGGCTGCTCGCTCTCTCTCTCACGCGGAGGCTTGAGGCCGGCCAGGCCCGGCGGGGGCAGAGGTAAAGCCCCCCACCGCCACCACCGGGGATGGAAGAGGAGGAGGAGGAGGAGCCCCCTCAGGAAGACCAGCGCCACCCCGCCAATGTTGCCTGGCATTCTGAGGGTTGGGACACCATCTCTGTTTTAAGGGTGTTTTAAGGATGATGGGCACTCCCATCACCCCAGTCAGCATCTCCAATGGGGCAGAATGCTGCTGGGAGCTGCAGTTCAGCAACCTCTGGCAAGCTGCATCATCCCCACCTCTGGCCTAAACCCAATGGCTAGGCCTTACTTACTCGAGGAGACCCATTGAAGTGAATAGGATCGGTTAGTCACCAGAGGCACACAACTTGCCTTGGTTTCTAGGGCCGAAATCCAGTTGCTAAGCTCAGCTCCAACAAACCCACTGGACCCACGGTTGAATGGGAAGTCAACACTTAGGCGAACCCTATTGACCAAATGGCTCTCCTCTATCGAATAGTCACTAGGGGGTGGAGCTGGGAGCCTAGCTCTATATAAACTCCTTGCAGAGGCTTTTCAGGCCAGTTTCCTGCCAGGGAGAAGAAGGAGAGAAGCTTCTGGAGAGCCTTTTTGAGTGGGTGAGTTTGAATGTTTTTTTTTTAAACTCTTGGGAGAGGCTGCTTGTTGGAGAGGGGGTGGAGCTTCTGGGAGTTTGAATTTTTAAAAAACTTTTGGGAGAGGCTGCTTGTTGGTGAGGGGGTTGGAGCTTCTGGGAGTTTGAAGTACTGTTTGAAACTGTACCTTCAGTATCTCTCTTTTGAGAAAGTTCCATCCATCTTGTGGTCTCTTCTCTTTTAGTATTCCTGACCATGGGATAACCCCCAGTGTTTCCCTGAGTTTATTGAAATCAGCTCTCCTAAAGTCGAGAATGCGTGTCTGACTATGCCTGGCTTTTCCTTTCCATTGTATAACAAACTCCAGGAGAACATGATCACTCTCACCTAAGGATCCCACCACTTGCACCCCATTAACCAGGTCATCCCTGTTGGTTAGGATCAGATCTAAAATAGCTGACCCCCTTGTTGCCTCTTCCACCTTTTGGACCATGTCTTCCAGGCAATTGTCTTCCAGGCAAGTAAGGAATTTGCTAGACCTTGAAGTTTTGGTCGAGTTAGATTTCCAGCAAATATCAGAGTAGTTGAAGTCACCCATCACTACTACATCTCTCCTTTCTGCATGTGTGTTCATCTGTTCTAGAAAGGCATCATCCAGTTCCTCCGTCTGGTTTGGGGGTCTGTAGTAGAGTCCCACAATAACATCCCTGTTGTTTCCCTCCCCTTTAATTTTTATCCAGATGCTCTCCACCTGGCTTCCAGTATTGATGTCATGGATCACTTCACTGGTGTAAATATCCCTGACATATAATGCTATTCTTCCTCCTTTCCTGTTTGGCCTGTTTCTCTTATAAAGATTATACCCCTCTATTCCTACATTCCACCAGGCTTCAGTAATGCCTATTATATCATAATTGATATAATACTCTCAAGGTCCCCTGCTCTGGTACTGTCAAGGTCCCCTGCTCTACCCCTGAAGTCTGTCCATGCTGTTCTCCCTCGTTGTCCTTGATAAGGGAGAGGGCTTCGAATCGATTCTGTAGCTGCAAGCTGCTCGAAGAATCCCTGGATTTTCTTGTTCTGTGTGTGACATTCCTCCAGCTGTCTACCTCCTCTGTTTGTGGAGTGACCCTCTCCTCCCCAGCCAGTTCCTCTGTGCGGTCCCCGTCCAAGACTGTTCGTTCTGTTCTGTCCAGGAAAACCTCTTGCTCCCGAATATGTTGAAGTGTAGCTACCCTTGTTTCCAGCTGCTGGTCTTTCTCCTCCAAGAGAGCTACCAACTTACACTTGGTGCATGTGAAGTTCCCCACTTCTGTAGACAAGAAGACAAACATCCCCAGTGTTGCAGGTGACCGCAGTAGCCCCCTCAGTGTCCATGGTGAGAGCTTTTAGAACTCTTGTTAATGCTGAGAGCTCTAAGCTGTACTTTTAGGTATGTTGTATTTTTGTTTGGTCACTCAAATTTGCGCACCGTTACGTGCACATCTCAGCAACAAGCAGCCTCTCCCAAGAGTTAAAAAAAATTCAAACTCCCAGAAGCTCCACCCCCCTCAGCAACAAGCAGCCTCTCCCAACAGTTTTTAAAAAATTCACTCACCCACTCAAATGGTTATCCAGAAGCTGCTCTCCTTCTTCTCCCTGGCAGGAAACTAGGATTCTATGAAATATTAAACCAATATCCACTCTCATAAATCCCTTGACTATATTTCGTCTAAAGAAAAACAATATCTTTTCAATATACTGTACTTCAGTTCTCATTTCTTTCAATTTTTTTCCTCATACTGCTCTTTTATATTTGTAGAACCCAGCAAGAGTCAATTTCCCTTCAGTAGCTCTTTCATATATCTTCCTTCTATTTCTCTTTCACGCAGACACCCAAACTGTCTGTCATACAGTACTTTATGTTTCTAGCCTTCTGTTGCTCCATTTCCTTGTCTTCCACTGCGTATGCTCCTCTTCTGTCTCATTTCTCTCCTCTTTTCTTCTGTAGTTCCTTGAGACTCAAGTCCCAATTTCCTTCGCGTTTTGTTGAAAAACTCCCAAACTTCCAGTGCAAAAACAAGGTAAGTCCCCAATACTTTATCCCAGTTCTCTTCTTTTAACTCTTTCCTTTCTTCAACGCCTTACTCAACCTGATCTTCTTCCCTCGTTTATGTCTCTTCTATCTCCTCTTAGGTCAGTGCTTCTCTCCTTTCCAAGCTTCATCTTCCTCCAATTCAAGCCATATACATTTTTAAGACAGTAAAGTCTTTAACATATGAGGCTCCTTGTGTCACCCAAAAAGAATATATATATATATATATATATATATATATATATATATATATATATAATTCAGCAACTATCTCTACAAAAATATTTTTAAAAAGTTGAAGGCAGTCTGTTCAGCTGTCTTGGCAAACAGCTGGCTTAGAATCATAGAATCATAGAGTTGGAAGAGACCTCCAAGGACCATCCAGTCCAACCCCATTCTGCCCTGCAGGAAGACACAATCAAATCATTCCCAACAGATGGCCATCCAGCCTCTGTTTAAAAACCTCCAAAGAAGGAGACTCCACCACATTACAAGGTAGGGCATTCCACTTCCATATGGCTCTTACTGTCAGGAAGTTCTTCCTAATGTTTAGGGAGAATCTCTTTTCCTGTAGTTTGAACCCATTGCTCCATGTCCAAGTCTCTGGAGCAGCAGAAAACAAGCTTGCTCCATCCTCAGTATGACATCCCTTCAAATATTTAAACATGGCTTAAATGTGGCTGTGGCTGGCTCCACAACCCCTTCGCTCCTCCGTGTTTAAGTCAGGTCACCAAAGCTACCCTTCTTCCAACACCCAGAGCTTGCAAACACGGGTCTCCAAGAAGCCCTTCCGAACCTTTTATGCCAAAAAGATATTTAGGCAATTCACCAGGTATCCAAATTACCTCAAAAGCCATGCTTAGCTGGTGTCGTCCTGACAGAGCTTGTCAGTCAAACATCCATCCAGACACCATTTTCAACCGGACTGAAGGGATATCGCTGCAAGCTTGTTTTCTGCTGTTCCAGAGACTAGGACATGGAGAATGGGTTCAAACTACAGGAAAAAAGAGCCCACCTAAACATTAGGAAGAACTTTTTACTGTAAGAACTACTGTATTTGAGAGTGGAATGCGCTGCCTGGGAATGTGGTGGAGTCTCCTTATTTGGAGGTTTTTAAAAAGAGGCTAGATGGCCGTCTGTTGGGCATGCTTTGATTGTGTATTCCTGCATGGAAGAATGGGGTTCAACTAGATGGCCCTTGGAGGTCCCTTCCAAGTCTATGGTTCTATGAGCGCTCCACAGTGCTGAAATTGTTTAGGACTAGAGGCTGGGTGGCCATCTCTTGGGAATGCTTTGATGGTGCTTTCCTGCAGGTTAGAATGGGATTAGACTAGATGCTCCTTGGAGGTCCCTTCCAACGTTATGATTCTATGGTAGTATAAATGTACACAGTGTTTCTGCTGCAATGTCATTCAGCTGAATAATAGCATCATCCCAAAAATAAGCAGGTCCTTAGTGATGGTACTAGCTCTTAATTGTCTTAAAATTATTTGCTTTGCAACAGAGAAACAGCTCATCGTAAAACGTTTGCTGCCTTGGATGCTTTTAAATGCCAGTACTGCAAGCCACCACGTCGCAAGTTCGATTCCAGCCGGCTCCAAGGTTCACTCAGCCTTCCATCCTTTCGTAGGTCGGTAAATTGAGTACCCAGCTTGTGGGGGGCAATTAGCTAACACACATTGGAAACTGTTTAATGCAGTGTAGATGTGTAAATAGCTATTGCTTAAAAAACAATTTGTAAGCCGCTCTGATAGCCTTGTGGCCGAAGAGCGGGGTATAAATAAATAAATAAATAAATAAATAAGAAACCCAATTTATCACACTGTTTTCATTGCTAGCTGTGGTCTTTTGTAAGGCGAACAGCTCATAATTGCCCATTAAAGGCCAGGATTCCCCTTTGACTGAACTGCTGTTTGGAAAAAAATAAATCTGATTTGACCATTTTTAATACCCAACAAAAGAGCAGGTCTTTCATACAGGCTAGTGGCTCTTCATTACATTAATATGTTTTGCTTTACAACAGGGAAGATATTATGATATGATGGGTTTTTTTTCAATGACCTCTATTTGAACAAAACCCGATGCAATTTTTGTCAGTTTTCTTTTCTGAAAGCAGGTCTTTTGTTAAGCTCTTAATTCCCAAACCAGATCAGTCCAGCCCAGCCCTAATTTATTTTGCTTTCCAAAAGGGGACAGCTCATCCCAAGTCATTTTTTGCCTTGAATTCAATTTAAAAAGAAAAATAATTTATATCACTGGTAGGGGAGCTGGTCTTTTGCAAGGCCAAGGGATCATAATTAACAAAAAACCCTTGGTTTGTTACAGGGAATTGCTCATGATGTGATAATTCATTGGAATGACCTCTGTCCAAACCAAACCAAATTGTGCCACTTTCTCCTCTCCAACAAAGGAGCAGGTCTATCTAAAGCTAACACCTCTTTGTTGCTCTAACATACTTTGCATTAAAATAAAGCATTTTAGGGTGAAACAAAGCACTGTTACAAATAACAGTGCTTTGTTTGGCCCTAAAATGCTTTATTTTGGAGCAAGGAAGAAACACACACACACATTGCAACCTCTTGCAAATGCAAATTTGTTTTCCAAGAAGAAAGATTGCCAATTTTTAAAAAAATATAATTTATAGAAAATGTGTAACTGGAAACCCCCCAGCTGTGGTGGTGTCTTAGGCCTTTGAGGCTCTGTTTTTTTAAATTTTTTATTTATTTTATATAATTATGTAAACCCCGCTCTTCAGCCACAAAGCTATCATCAGAGTGGCTTACAAATTGTTTTAAGCAATAGCAATTTACCATCTACACTGCAAGAAGCAGCTTCCAATGTGTGGAGGCCAATCGCCTCCAGCAGAAGAGGTTCCTCTGGAGCCTTAGGACAGCTGCTTTGTCCTACTGTGCAGGGGGGAGGTTGCATGCATGTGTTTAGGGACCCTTGGCTGGAGTCCTGGCTTGGTTTGGCTCCTTTTCCCTTTCTAGTTTTTCCCAAATGCTACAAACTAGATAGATAGATAGATAGATAGATAGATAGGTAGAACAAATGATAGAGAGAGAGAGAGAGAGATAACAGAAAGATAAATAGATAGATAATAGAGATAGAACAAATTACTGTATAGATATTTTATTTATTTATTTTTATTTATACCCCGCTCTTCAGCCACAAGGCTATCAGAGTGGCTTACAAATTGTTTTAAGCAATAGCAATTTACACATCTACACTGCATTAAGCAGTTTCCAATGTTTGTTTGCTAATTGCCCCCACAGACCGGGTCCTCATTTTACTGACCTATGGAAGGATGGAAGGCTGAGTGAAGCTTGGAGCCCTCTGGAATTGAACTTGCAACATGGTGACTTGCAGTACTGGCATTTAACCACTGAGCCATCAGGGCTCCTCTAGCTAGCTAGCTAGCTAGCTAGCTAGACCTATCTCAGCTAGATAGATAGATAGAACAGATGATTGATAGATAGATAACATAGATTAGATAGAACAAGAAATAGATAAAGAGATGATAAAGAGATGAGCACAGATGATAAAGAGATATAGAGCAATAGATAGATAGATAACATAGATAAATAGATAGCAGACAGACAGACAGACAGATAGATAGATAGATAGATAGATAGATTTTAAAATTAATCAACAATACAATCTATCAACAATACAATTCACCAACCAACCAATAAGACATGGATGTGATCCATATGCAGGCAAGGGGAAGATCCCAATTAAAGTACTGTAATCAATTCATTGCAATATGAACGGAAGGTGAATGGCTGTTAAAACAGTTTCTTGCTGTGAGAACTTTTTGGCACTTCTGTTTGTTAGGAAAACAAGTCTGACCTGCTCCTGGGTGCGCCAGCTTCACTGTGGTGGGATGCCGTCCAAAGTCCAAATTCCAAAGTCCACCCGTTTTCTTTCAATCATCAGCCCAAAAGATAAACCCCGAGTTGCATTGCCCAAGAAGAGAGGTGACAACCACAATCCACGCCTGCAGAGGAAGGAAAATTAACCCCCCCACCACAACCTGGTTTCTTGCATTTTATTCCCTCTACCAGTTTTCTGTCTCTGTTTTCTCCAACATCCAAGATGGTGCTTGAGCTTTACTTGGATTTGGAATCCCAGCCTTGCCGCGCCGTTTACATTTTTGCCAAGAAAAACAACATCCCCTTCGAATTCAAGCATGTCGACTTGATGAAAGGTGAGGACTTCCTCCTGTCCGCTTGCAAACTTTTCAAAACAAGGCAATTAAAAATAAATTCTACTTTTCAGAAATAATAAAAAATTCTGCTCCATCTCTCCAGCGCAACAGAGAACGGAGAGGTTTCTCAAGGAGGTCAATGCCGTGGGGCAAGTGCCAGCCATGAAAGATGGGGAATTCACCTTATCGGAGAGGTCAGTCGCGCACAGCCACGCCGCTGTTGTTTTCGTAGAAATTGGGGACCCCAATCATTTGGACCCCAAAAGTCCCTGTTGAGAAAAGGGACAGAGAAACATGCTGGACAGAGATATTGATGGACTTTAACTCCCATCCTCCGGTGCAGCTGAGATGTTGAGGAATTATGGGAGTTGCAGTCCTACAAAAGCATTTTAAAATTATATCTTTCCTTGCAATTTTCTCTTTCTAAAACAGCATCGCCATCCTTCTCTACCTGGCGAGGAAATACAACACCCCTGACCACTGGTACCCTTCCGACCTGAAGAAGCGGGCCCGAGTGGATGAATACCTGTCCTGGCAACACACGTCCATCCGAAAAGCCGGCTGCAAAGTCTTTGTGATCAAGGTGAGGGAAAGGGAAAGAAACATTTGTAAATTATCTGCAGAAACTCCACCACTTTTTAAAGCCTGGCTTTTTCTTCAGGGTGCAAATCCAACCATAAATACAGAGCTGTGTATGACTGAGATGTAGTGAGGTTCCCATATGTGTATATATGTGTGTGTATGTTTAATTTTTAAAATTAATTCACATGCGCTGCCTGGGAGTGTGGTGGAGTCTCCTTCTTTGCAGGTCGTTAAACAGAGGCTGGATGGTCATCTGTCAGGAGTGCTTTGATGGTGGATTCCTGCAGGGCAGAAGGGGGTTGGATTGGATGGCCCTTGGGGGTTGCTTCCAACACTATGGTTCCAGGATTCTATCATGTGTATTCCTTCAGGGCAAAAGGGGGTTGGACTGGATTGCCCTTGGGGGGTCTCTTCCAACTCTATGATTGTATGATTCTATCATGCGTATGCCTGCAGGGCAGAAGGGGGTTGGACTAGATGGCTTTGGGGGTACCTTCCAACTCTATGATTATATTATTATAATTCTCGAGCCTGTGCTTTCTTTCAGCTTTCAGAGAGGGAGATGCTTGAATACTAACTACCTTTTGAGGAAAATGAACGAGCCGAAACAGAAATAGTGGGATCATAAGAGTTGGAAGGAGGATTCCACCAAAGGTCATTTAGTCTGACCCCCTTCCTGCACAGAAAGGAATCCGGTGATTTGAACACAGTGCTGTAATTTCTTCCCTATCTTGCTCTGTAGAGGAAGGGGGTTGGGTGGGTGGGGTTTCATGCCAAATCTCATAAGTGGAGAAAAAAATGGAGGTTGCAGACTGGATTTGGGGGGCTGGCTCCAATCTTGGACGTGGAGGGGGTCCCCAAAGACTCCAAAGGGGTATGAAATTGCAATGCACCCTCAATGGCAGCCCTGTCTCTGTGAGGAAGGTAGATCTGCGCTAGGTCTTTAGTTCAAACTTTGAAAGAGAGCTATCCTAGGTGTTAAAACCTGGTTTCTCTCTCTTTCCTCCCTAATTCCTTTAATTAGACAATGGCCCCCGTCTTTCTGGACCACCCCCTGCCCCCCAAAAAGCTGGAGGAGGGCATGAAGGATTTGGATGAGGCCCTGAAACTCTTTGAGGAGAAGTTCCTCCAAGACCGGCCCTTCATCGCCGGCAATGAGGTCTCCCTGGCGGACTTAATGGCCATCGTTGAACTCATGCAGGTGGGTGTATTGGGGTGTGTGCTTAAACGGGGGGGGGGGTTTGATGGGGGGGATGTAGGGTTAGCCCACTCTGTGCTTTAGTCCAAACTTTAAAGCAAGGTTTCCAAGATGCTGAACTGATTCTTTTTAAAAAAAAAAAAACTATGGGATTCAGCAGCTTTGGTCCCTTCAAAGACACAACTACCCCTATTCAGGGAGAGGGAATGGATGGTCAATCTGTTCTGTATTTCAGTCCAAACCTTACGTACAAAGAGCTATCCTATGTACTGAGCTAATTTAAGGATATGGTTCAAAACCTTAGATCGCTCTTGTTAGGAAGGGAAGGGAGTGGTCAGTCCACTCAGCTCTAAAAGCTACTTAGGTCTCTCCTTTCAAAGATCTCCCATGTTGGGAATTTTAGGAATTTTTTATTGGAATAAGACCATTCTACTAAAAAATACACCCGACCGCAAAAAACCATAACAACAGGGATAGACAGAGAGGGAATTTAGGGGCAATCCACTCTGTATTTTAGTCTGAACTTTAAAGGGAAGTGTTCACGTCTTGCTGAACTCCAATTAATTTTTAAAAGGAAATGATTCAGCACCATTAATAACTTCAATAAAGGAGATATTCATGGCATTGAAAAAACTCTGAATGCCATAAATCAATTCATCCTCATCATGAATGACTCTTTTTACAAAGTTCACACTAAAGCTCTGGAGCGGATTACCTTGCCTCCTTCACAAAGTTGCTCCACTGAACATAGAGTCTGATGTATTGATTAGGGGACCATAATAAGGAGTCCTCAATCCCACATAAGGCTCGATGCTTTTAAAAAAGGGAGGCAATTAATACATTATTATCATAATTATTGTTATCGTTGAACAAATGAATCCAGAGTCTCCCCAGTGCCTTCCAGCCTCATTTTCACCCTTTCTACCAGAGTCCTCTTCTTCTCCATCCTCTTAAAGGACTTTATCAGATGCCGCAAATATGGCGTCATAACAATGCCCAATGAACAGGAAAGGACACCCATTTCACACAACGTTGTGCTTTTATGATTAAGTGTTGAAAATAAGGCATTCTTTTTTATTGAAGGGCCAAGGCATTAATTGATCAGCCGTGGCATTTTTTTGTTTTTTGTTTTGGTGTGATTGCGAGCATGCAAAACCACATCCTGTTCTGCTGACGTGATTTCAGCATCAGTGGGCAGTCTCCTGGGTGAGAATGCGAAAACTAGCTATGGGACGCTTTTTAAATGATCTTCCTTGTTTTCTAGGCAAGGTTTAAGTGTGTTTCCATACTTGTGTGCTCATTTTCTTGTTTAATTTAGCTGTTTTTAGACTTTTAAGCGCGCTCGCATCTTCTCGCGAGAACCACCAAGATCACGCTTGCCTGCCAACACAGAAGTATGGGGCTGCTTTTTCACACTCTTACAACAATGTTTGATATAAAGGGTTATTTTGCTGGCACACTGATGGTTTAAAACACCACAAAAGACCCCATCCAGCCTCCATTTTCTCTCTCTCTCCACAGGTCTTTGCCATCGGCCATGACTTTTTCCAATCCCGGCCCAAGATGGCGGCCTGGCGCTCCCGCGTGGAAGCGGCCATCGGGAAAGAACTCTTCCAAGAATCCCACAAAGTCCTCTTTAACCCCCCGGACTTGAGTGCGGGTCACTTCACACCGATGCAGAAGGAGCAGATGAAGGAAAGCGTGCTCAAGTACATTTAACTGCGTAACCAGAGACATAGTCACGGCTTCCAATTGCAACCCTGATGGTCATATCATAAAGGCTCTATGTGTGCAGTTTTAATTAAATACATTTTTAATTCAGATTAAAACGGAACCCTTGTAAATGCTCGCCTTGGATTGGCAGACATTTTTAATAAACAATTCTGTCCTCTTACTAAACGTCTAGTAACCCGTTTTATGGCCCTGGGTGGCCAAAGTCCATTGCAATCAAAACACCACATGATAAAATACAAAACCACAAGCAGATTTTTTTTAAAAAATAATGTTTAAATAGTATAAAAACATCCACTCAGCTCACGCCAGAGAACAGGGTTTATTTGTTGGGGCCTGAGAGATAGGGACTTTTTGGTGGTGACTCCTTCACCCTATATATCTGTGGAACTCCCTGCCTCAAGGAAGATGCCACCATTCCTTGGCTCCAAGTAATCTGGAATTTGCAATTACTAATCATAATTAAAAAACTATCATAATTATGATTAATAAACCATCCATTATAAGTTCGATTTGCATACTTCCTGGGCAGAAAAGATTGAGATGATCCTTCAAGGCAGATGAGGAATAACCCAAAATAAAAATAGAAGCTGGTGTTCTCGTTTGGAATTCCGTCTTCGTAAATGGCCTTATGCGTCTCCCTCTTTGGAGGTTTTTAAACAGAGGCTGGGTGGTCATTTGTTGGAAGTGCTTTGAATGGGTCTTCCTACAAGGCAGAATGGGGTTGGACTAGATGGCCTTTGGATTCTCTTCCAGCTCTATGATTCTATCCTGCATGCTCCGACAGAGCAGAAGGGGGTTGGACTAGATGGCCCTTGGGGGGGGGGTTCTCTTCCCACTCTATGGTTCTTTGATTCATAGAGTCATTGAGGGGGAAAGTCAGCCTGACATCAATACTAGGAAAGATTCTAGAGCAGATCATTAAACGGACAGTCTGTAAGCACTTAGAGAGGAATGCTGTGATCACTAAAAGTCAACATGGGTTTCTCAAAAACAATTAATGCCAGGCTAATCTTATCTCTTTTTTTGAATACAGTTACAAACTTGATAGATGAAGGGAATGCTGTGGATGTAGTGTATCTTGATTTCAGTAAGGCTTTTGACAAGGTCCCCCACGATATTGTTGCAAAAAAGTTAGTAACATGCGGGCTAGACAATGCAACTGTTAGGTGGATTTGTAATTGGTTGACTGACCGAACCCAAAGGGTAGTCACCAATGGCTCCTCTTCGTCCTGGAGAGAAGTGACCACTAGTGGGGTGCCACAGGGTTCTGTCCTGGGCCCTATGCTATTCAACATTTTTATCAATGACTTGGATGAGGGAGTAGAGGGTATGCTTATCAACTTTGCAGATAACATCAAATTAGGAGGGGTAGCTAAAACTCCAGAGGAGAGGATCAGAATCCAAAATGACCTCAACAGATTAGAAAGCTGGGCCTAAAACTAACAAAATGAATTTCATCAGGGAGAAATGTAGGATACTACACTTGGGCAGCAAAAATGAAATGTACAGATATAGGATGGGTGATACTGGCTTGATGGCAGTACATGCGAAAGGGATCTAGGAGTCTTAGTGGACCACAAGCTGAACATGAGTCAACAGTGTGATGCAGCAGCTAAAAAAGCCAATGCTATTCTAGGCTGCATTAATAGGTGTATAGTGCCACTCTATTCTGCTTTGGTCAGAGGATGGAGCAAGCTTGTTTTCTGTTATTCCAGAGAGTAGGACACAGAGCAGTGGATTCAAACTACAGGAAAAGAGATTCCACCGAAAAATTAGGAAGAACTTCCTGACAGTAAGAGCTCTTTGGCAGTGGAATGTGCTGTCTCAGAGTGTGTTGGTCTCTTCGGTTTTCTTTGAAAATGTGGAGTGGAAAATAACATACAGTTTGGAAACTTGGAATCTGCAATTGAAAAATTAGAGGGAAACTACGTATATACATGGAGGGTTTATGAAGTCTTGAAATGACAGTGTTTCTCAGGCAACTTGGGGAAAATAGGAGCAGCCTAGTTTTCTAGAGATACAAATTTTGATGTACAAATTTGATGAGGAAGCAGGAATGACTCTTTGGTGTGTTGCTTATTTGGGATTTTCATCACTGTGTGAGACACTGGATTCTCTTGTTAGTTAATGAACAAAGGTGATTCATAAATAAACCACAGCTGTACAGTTGTGGTTTCCAGATCTCAGGGCCTGGAAGACTTCCATTTCTCAAGACAAAGAGGAGGACTTTTAGGTCGAGAGCGCTGCCTTGAAGTGTGTGTGTGTTTTGAAATCTCAGGCCCCGCCATAGTTCTGACTTGGCAACCCTATGTAGATCAGATAGGAGCTGCTGACTCCCATGGAGAAAGTACCACTGATACAGGATTTAAACAAGGAGCAAAGCAGGTTTTCAGTTCATTTGGCTGTTGTAGGTCACGATGACCTGAGGTGTGTTTAGAGGTACAGTTATCCCTTCATATTGCTGGGGTTTGGTTCCAGGACCCGCCATAGATACCAAAATCCGTGAATACTCAGGTCCCATTATATGCAATGGCATAGCAAAATGGTGTCCCTTTTGGGGATTTTGAAGATGGCAAAATCAAGGTTTGCTTTTTGGATTATTTTTTAAAGAAAATTTTCAAGCCATGAATACTTACATCTGTGAATACTAAATCCATGGATACAGAAGGACAACTGTACAGTATAATGGTGAGAAAGCCCAAATTAGGATTGAGTGGACAACCCTCATGATGGGTTTTTGCTAACAGCCCAGTTATTAAGGGGTATGTGCTAATCCTTTCTTCAAGCCTTGGATGTTCCCTGCAATAATTCAATCAAGCAATTAAGTAACCATTCCTTAATCTTTACTCTATGGAAATCTCTCCTCACACCCCCTTCCTGTCCAACCTTATGAAGTTGTCGCAAACCCATCAATTTGTTTCTCTCCTCAGTTAAAGCAATCAGCTGAGTTTGGGTTTCCTTTGTCTAGTCCGTGGGAAAGTAATTCAAGCTTTATTATTACTAAACTCACCCCTCTAAGGCACAGAATAGAGTATACGTATTAGAGTCCTAACAATAACTGTGTCACAGCTGAGGTGTGATATGGCTGGACCTTGTCATTCTCTTCTTTGCTGGGCCACCCTTAGACAGTGGTCTGAGTATCTTCGCTGTTCTTCAAGACTGGTAACTATCACCCTATCTTCCTGGACCTCTCTTCCTCTATCCAACCTTTCTGCCTTACTTTGAGGTAGTTTTGTATGGTTCTTAAGAATGTGTGTTGTGTATGTTAGTTCACTTTCATGTTATTCCAGTAAAATACTTTGTCTTACTTTAACTGGAGTGCGCTCTACAGTAATTGCCGGTGTACATAAGTGAGAAGATCCCCTAAGTTACCGTCTTCTTGCAGGCCTCCTGTTTGAACTAATGACTCCCCAAATATTACAGGAGATTTAGGCATTACAGGTGGAATCCTAACACACACACACACACACACACACACACACACCTCTTAGGGAAACAAAACCTGCTAATATTTGTCTTCCTCAACCTCTCACAAGGTCTCCCATTTTACCTTCATCATAGGCAAAGCTGAGATGAGAAGAACAGAACTCAAACAGGAGGCAGCAAATTTTCAGGGTGTTTTTTAAAATCCCCTTTCCCCAATACAAAACTACTACAGTGATTGACATGAAAATAAGAGAGTCTCCGAGATGCTCTTCAGATGTTTGACATGGAGAGGAGTGTGGCCGTGGGCGAGAGAGGGGCTCTCAGGCTGTCGTGGATCTGGCATTTCCAGTGGGCGTCTTGATCTGGGTCAAGAAATTCTGCGGAGCTCAGCATGTCTGGGACTAGTGGGGAACAAAGAGCAAAGCAGGGATGAGCAGCACGTATACAGGCATATCTGAGTTGACAAAGTCTCTGACAGCGAAGCTCCTTTTTATAAAGTCTTTTTACAGCTGCCCCCACTTTTCCTCTTCATCTCTCTAAGGTGTTTTTTGGGAGGAGGGCATCTGGACAGCCATCTGTTGGGAATGATTTGATTGTGTATTCCTGCATGGTGGGGGTTGGACTAGATGGCTCTTGTGGTCTCTTCCAACTCTATGATTCTATGATTCTAATCCAAGGGTGGACAACTGTGTAGGGGCCAGGGAACGATTTTTCTTGCTACAACACACCTGCACGAGCCGCACCCCCTTCCCAAGCAAGCCCAAATAAAGGTTGCCTCTTGTTTATGTGGGTTTGGTACCCAGAGTTTCACTTACCCTCTGTCAGGAGAAAAAGTTCTCTAGGCATCTAGAGGACCATACAGTCATGCTGGAAATGGTCTCTCTAGGCATCAGGGGGTCCTCCAGCACAACTCTAGGGCCAAGTTCTGCTGGAATTTCTAGGTATTTTCTAGGTACTCCAGTGCAATTCTATGGTATTCATGGCAGTTCGCTATTATACCTGGTTTCAAGTACCTGTGGTAAGTCCAGGAACGTATCCCCTGCGGATATGGCAGGGTGAGCTGTATTTGTTTTCTTCTGCAGTCTCTCTCAAAATGGCAACAGGAAATGAGATTGCATCTGTTCCTGATGCTATTTTGAGAGGGGATGCAGAGGAAAACAGAGGCATTTGGGGGTACTATGGGGGTGTGGGTACTTGAGGGGATTTTTATGTGTTGTAATGCATTTGGGTGGGGATTGAATGGCTTTGATGGACTGGTGGGGGTCTTTGGGGCCACATGTGGCCCATGGGCCTCGATTTGCCCACCCCATCTTAATCCTCCAGTTTCCCTTATCCCATCCGCCTGCCTTCCTTTTTCTTCCCTCTCCACTCTTAATTGCCCAACATCTACCCATCCCAGCTCTCCACCCTTCATTGAGACACTGGCCAAGTCTGGGGAAAGTTTCTTTTTTTGGACTGAAACTCCCAGAATCACCATCCCACCAGCTAGGATCACCATGCCAATGGTTGTGGTGGCTGGGCTATCACACTACACTCTTATAGTGCTATCATTCCACTTTAACTGCTATGCCTGCCTCCTGTGGAATCCTGGGATTTGCAGTTTATGAAGATGCATTTAGAACTCTCAGCCAGAGAGCTCCTAGGCCTCCTTAAACTACAAATCCCAGAAATCCACAGGAGGCTGTCAGAGCAGTTAAAGTGGAATGATAGCACTATAACAGTGTAGTGTGATAAAGTCTCTTAGAAAAAGTCATTTTGCCCTCTCTCTGACCACTGCAGAGGAAGGCTGGAGTGGTGGTGGCAAGAGATCTACTCACTGGGGATTGCTACGTTCTTGTCTCTGGGGTTCAGCTGCCAGTTGCTTTTCTTCTTCTTCTTGCTGCCCTGCAGGAAGGAGCACTGAGCCATCACCAAAAAGGAAGGAATCCAAAGACCTAGCCCTGTTAGTCTGGAATATCAGTATGCAAAGGGATCTTATGGCACCTTTGAGACTAACTGAGAGAAAGAGGTTCATATACTGGCTTAATGGCAGTACATGCGAAAGGGATCTAGGGATCTTTTTGGACCACAAGCTGAACATGAGTCAGCAGTGTGATGTGGTAGCTAAAAAACCCAATGCAATTCTAGGCTTCATTAATAGGAGCACAGCATCTAGATCGAGGGAAGTAATAGGGTCACTTTATTCTGCTTTGGTCAGACCTCACCTGGAATACTGTGTCCAGTTCTGGGCACCACAGTTCAGGAAGGACTGAATACCCCAGGTGCTATCTGAGATTTTTAACCGAGGGATGGGAATTGTGTGTCTTGTGGGCCACATCTGGCCCATCCAGGCTTTTTGTGTGACCCTCAACATCTCCCCAAAATGAACTAAAAAGGAGCATTGAACCTCTGGCGGCCTGCAGGGGGTGCGTGTCTTCCACTGAATGCCATACTGTGTTCTGCTGTAACTTTTTCCAGTTAAAGTTTAACTATGCATTATCGAACCAGGCATATTTCAACATGTACAATGTCTTTGATCTCCTGCTCTTAAAATTCCTCCTTCACTTTCCCTGAAAAAGCTGCAACACCTCTGTAAAACTGCCCCCCCTGCAATCTGAGTCCAGGGCTGAGGAGGGGCGGCAATTGCTGGGCCCCAGACCTTTGGAGGGCACAGGGCTCCAGGAGCCCAGAAACCAATGTACCGGACAATGACACTTAGTATCTCAACTGACCAGAGAGTAGCTATGAGATCTGTTACTAAATCTGAGAATATCCACATTTTCTATAAGTTTACAGGAAGACTTAGGGGAGACTCCTTGCCCTGGGTTCAGTACCACTTCCCAGCAGGGCCTAATCCACACTATACAAATAATCCAGTTTGAAACTGTTATATTTGCAATGACACCTTCCTACTGAAGCTGGGATCTATAGTTTTACAAGGCCTTTAGCCTTCTCTGCCAAAGAGTGCTGATGTCTCACCAAACTACAAATCCCAAGATTCCCTAGGAAGGAGCCATGGCAAATAATCCAGTTCCAAACTGGATTATTTGTGTAGTGTGGACAAACCCTGTTTGTCTTCTTGCCTCTCCCTTTCCTCCCCTCCATTGTCTCCTTTCAGTATTTATGTTGTTAGCTGATTAGGGAAGGGATCTGCTTCAATTTATGCTGCTTAGAAAAACACTGGCGATACACAGCAATGTTCTCTTTCTGGCAGCGGGCAAATAACCAATCTGTTTACCCAGGGCTTTGACTGTTAACTGGCCATTGCATAAGGTCTTTTAATTGGAGTGTGTGATGTTGTTAACATTATTATTATGTTTTGATTGCCATTTTAATTGTTTTAACTTAATGTTTTTAAATATGATTACAAGTTGCATAATAAATAAATAAATAAATAAATAAAAAGGTTGAGTATCCCTTATCCAAAATGCCTGGGACCAGATGTTTTTCCTATTTCAGAGTTTTGGGGGGATTTTGGAATACCTGTATTTGCATCGTACTGTCTATCCTCCTTTGTGGATCTGAAACATGGGTCACCTAACGCCACCACATACGACTCCTCGAGCGCTTTCATCAGCGCTGTCTACGCACACTCCTAAATATACACTGGACTGACTATGTGACGAATGTTGCTGTCCTTGAGCAAGCAGGGATCACCAGCATTGAGGCCATGATATTGAGAACACAGCTGCGCTGGGCAGGGCACGTTTCTAGGATGGAGGACCATCGCCTCCCAAAAATACTACTCTACGGTGAACTCGCCACGGGTCAGCGTAAGAGAGGCGCTCCAAAAAAGCGATACAAAGACTCCCTGAAACAACATCTCAGGCTTGGCCAAATTGATCACCAACAGTGGTCCGCCCTGGCCTCACATCGGGAGGCATGGAGACACACTATCCACAATGCTGCAGCCTTATTTGAGAACTCACGACGAACAAGTCTTGAAGAGAAACGACAACGCAGAAAGAATCACAACCCAAAAACATCACCCAAGGAGAACTTCTGCTGTGCTTTTTGCAACCGGACTTGTTTATCTCGGATTGGCCTTTTTAGTCATCAGCGCGCTTGCAGAAAGCGCGGGATGAGTCCTTCCTGAATCTTCGTTTGCGAAGAAAAGCCAGAGAGAGATTTGCATATACATAATGAGATAACTTGGAGATGGGACCCAAGTCTAAACAGAAAATTCATTTTATGTGCACAGTATACATGTAGCCTGAAGGTAATTTTATACAATATTTTAAATAATTTTCTGCAAGAAACAAGGTTTGTGTACATTCATCAGAAAGCAAAGGCATCACTATTATAGCTACCCATGTATACCCTTGACTGAAGAACAGTACACTCCTTCTATCTGGGATGGTCAGCCAAATCAGCCGAATCAACCCTGGCGACCAATGGGGTGACAGATATTGCAACCAGATTGCCCTCATATCCATGTGGACAATTTTGGAGTATTTCAGATTTCGGATTTCCCCTGGATAAGGGATGCTTGACCTGTATTTAATTGTCTTTCAACATTTGTATTCTCTATTGCATATCCTCCAACAGATGAAAACCAGCACACGTGAGGCCAAGCAACATCAGAGTGTGGTCAAGATGGCAAAAGTTATTAATGAGGAAGAAGACACAAGCTAGGAAAGGCTGCAGTGGTTTTCCTTTTTTTTTTTTTTTTCCGGGCTGTGAGGCCTTGTTCTGGAAGAGTTTATTTCTGATGTTTTGCCTGCATCTGTGAGATTTATGGCCCAAAGAGTATAGCCGGAGGCGTAAGGGTAATCATATGTGTGCAAAACACTAACAGGGTTTTATTCTGTAGGTGGCGACAATTATGGCAATTTCCACTCTATTTCTGTAGCTTGAAAATACTTTTCCCCCTCTTCTCCCCTTTCACCTCAATCCTCCCTGACACTTCCTTGGGTCCCTTCCCACACCCTATCCATCCATTCTGAGCTAAAATATCCCATAGATTTAAGACCTTCTGCAAACAGGTGACCCCACATCCTTCTCCTGTTTTGAGGCCAGTTGTGGGCAACTTCATCCCCGGGGCCTCATGAGCCCACCCAATGACTCCTTCAGACTTCCTAGACCAGCTGTTTTTCTGGGCAAAGAAAAAGAGTGAGTTGACTGTGGGTTAAACTTTAACTGGACATGATCTCCATTACTGAATGAACAAGGGGGACTTGGTAGAGTCCTCCCTGGATTTGTTTAACAATATAAAAGGATATGATTCAAGGTCTCAACTTCCATGTTGCTACAAGAGCAACATCTTTCAGAATATGGGGCACCAGTAAATCTACCGTGCAATATTTCATTGGAATACACATTACATCTGGCTCTAGGGAAACAGCTGCAATACTTGCTCTCAGTTAGACAAGATATAATCTACCCTTTGGTCAAGATGATGAAGGGAAGATCAGAAATCTTCTGTGTAAAATTTTGATAGAAGACAAATGCCCAAAAGTTACCTCGGCTGTAGCCAAATTCTTCTCTGAAGCTGCCAAGATTAAAACCCTCTATATACAAAGAAATGGCCAGAGTGCAATTTAGGATCTCGTATGTTTTTGTCATCTGTGGGTTTTATTGCTGATCATTTTTACTGTTTGTACTTGTAAATTTTGGGTCTTTGGACTGAATGATTTGTTTAACATTTAAAAAACACACACATTTCTTTAAAACCAAAAATGGACTTTCAGGCACTTTAAGGTTTTTTAAAAGCATTTCTGTCAATCTATTATACAAAAATATACACTGGACTGACTATGTGACGAATGTTGCTGTCCTTGAGCAAGCAGGGATCACCAGCATTGAGGCCATGATATTGAGAACACAGCTGCGCTGGGCAGGGCACGTTTCTAGGATGGAGGACCATCGCCTCCCAAAAATACTACTCTACGGTGAACTCGCCACGGGTCAGCGTAAGAGGGGCGCTCCAAAAAAGCGATACAAAGACTCCCTGAAACAACATCTCAGGCTTGGCCAAGTTGATCACCAACAGTGGTCCGCCCTGGCCTCACATCGGGAGGCATGGAGACGCACTATCCACAATGCTGCAGCCTTATTTGAGAACTCACGACGAACAAGTCTTGAAGAGAAACGACAACGCAGAAAGAATCACAACCCAAAAACATCACCCAAGGAGACCTTCTGCTGTGCTTTTTGCAACCGGACCTGTTTATCTCGGATTGGCCTTTTTAGTCATCAGCGCGCTTGCAGAAAGCGCGGGATGAGTCCTTCCTGAATCTTCGTTTGCGAAGAAAAGCCAGAGATACAAAAATAGTAATAAAATATTTTTTGATGACCCTGGTTTAGGCAGCCTGTTGTGAACTTTCTGAGTTTGGCTCACCTCCTTTCCTGCCTGTCCTCTTGCCGATTCTCCCAGCCAGGGCTCCTTTCGACGCAGGAAGTTCCCCATCGCAGACAGAAAGTGTTGCCGATCCTTGGGTGCCTTCTGCTCATTGGACGTATCCTGGGGGCAGCGGTCGTGGGGGCAGGAGACTGGAAGGGCCACTGCAGAGCTAGAAAACCAGGAGGGCAGGTGGACCTGATAGGCATCCTTGGCTTTCCATCCCCTGGCTCCTGCAGCTGCTGAGGTTGGCTTTGCTTTGTACCTTGTGGGGAAGATGGACAGGAAGGTGAGAGGTCCAAATTGAACTGTGGAGGTGGGCCCCATCTGGCTATTTGGGATTGGTCACCATTTCCTGCTGGGAACATGTTGGCTTTGTTGTGATTCCTGGATCCTTTTCACATCACACATTTACAGCACTATAATTCTACTTTGACTTCCATGGCTGTGCGCTGTAGAATCCTGGGATTTGTAGTTTAGACTAGAACGCTCAGGTTAAGAATTCTACATTGTTGTTATGGTGTGCCTTCAACTCATTTCTGACCTATGCTGATTCTAAGGTGAACCTATCACTGGGCTTTCTTGGCAATATTTAGTCAGAGGAGGTTTGCCTTTGCCTTCCTCTGAGGCTGAGAGTGTGTGACTTGCCCAGGGACACCCAGTGATCTTCCATAGCCCAAAAGGGATTCATAACCTGGTCTCCCAGAGTCCTATTCCAGCATTCAGACCACTACAGCACCATTTATTTGATGGAGACTGAGCAGGGAATCAAACCCTGCTCACCAGAGTCCTTCAAGTCAGCTCTGACATACAGCAACCTTATTTTAGGGTTTTCTTGGCAAGATTTCCTCAGAGGAGGTTTGCCCTTGCCTTCCTCTGAGGCTGAGAGAGTGCGACTTGCCCAAGGTCACCCAGTGGGTTTTCATGGCCAAACAGGGATTTGAACCCTGTTCTCACAGAGACCCGGTCCAACACTCAAACCACTACACCACACTGCCTCTTGAGAATTCTAAATAACTAGAATTCTCAATATGTGTCCATGTGTATGCATCTTCAAGTCGCTTGCCCTCCCTAAGCTGCAGATTCCAGGATTCCATGTAATGTTGCCATGGCAGCAAAAGTGGAACCATACTGCTATAACTGTGTGATGTGAAAGGGCCTAGGGGCCTCCTGCTCACCTAGTTGGCCTGCATATGGATTTCCTCATGTGTGCACCATCTAGCACAGAGATAGAGAGCCTCAGGCACCGGAGCCAGCTATGGCCAATCCGAGGCCCCAATTTGGACTGCTAGAGTTCCCTTGAAGGCCAGGACCCTTTCCCTGTGACATCTCATTGGCAGTATTCCTTCCCCTGCCCCATTCTAAAAGATTGAAATTTTGAATATAGTTACTGGCAGAAGGACCTTTAATTCCGCAGTTCTCAATCTCTGGTCCTTGAGACATTTTGGACTTCAGCTCCCAGAATTCCTGACCACTGGCCATCCTGGCTGGAGCTTCTGGGTGCTGAAGTCCAAAACACCTGGGGGAGAATGCAATTTTTCTAACAGTTAAGTACTGTACTATGTTATATAGTATTTTACGGGTCATGAGCACCCCTTTGAAGTAAGCCCAAAGCCAGGCCAGTGAAACTGTCATAACCATCCACACAACAAATTCATTTTCTTGCCACCACTGTGTGACAGCGCAATGGACTTCTAAGCACCATGCTCTATTGAAAACCTACTGATTGCTACACACACTGACATGCCTCCAGCTTCCACCCAGAACACACTACCAAATCTATTGTTTACAGCCAAGCCCTCCGACACAACTGCATCTGCTCAGACCCACAAGACAGAGGACATTTTCAGACGGCCCTTACTGCGCAAGCAGCCTCTGGAGCAGTAATGAGGCTGCTGTGTGGCAGGGGGTTCTTTTCGGACACCGCCGTCCCTCTTCCGGGATCATTCGTGGCACGTACATGAAGCTTTGGAAGCGGCTGCGCCATATTTCAATCATGGGCAACTTCTGTGATTGAAATATGGCACAGCCGCTTCCAAAGCTTCACGGGCGTGCCACGAATGATCCCGGAAGAAGGACGGCGGCATCCAAAAAGGACCCCCTGCCGCACAGCAGCCTCGTTACTGCTCCGGAGGCTGCTTGCGCGGTAAGGCCGTCTGAAAAAGTCCAGAGACTCAACACTCTTGGATTTACAACAGCCATGTCTCAAACTACAATACCCACCTAAGGAGGTGAAGAAACAAATTGACAAGGCAAATTTAATACCCAAGAACCATTTTACTACAAGACAGACCGAAACCATAAGATGACGGGACACCCCCAGTTGTCACCTACTGTCCTCAGCTGAGACCACCCAAATGCATCATGAAAGAGCTACAACCAATTCTGGAGAATATCACAGCTCTCTCACAAGCTCTGAGAGGCAGGCCTTTCTTGGCCTACAGACAGTCCCCAAATCTGAAACAACTACTCACAACAGGATGCAGAACACAGATGGTAATACAGGACAAAACCCTGCCACAAACCCAGATGGCAACTCAGTCCCCACATCTACTCTGGGAGCAATATTACAAGGGCCAATAACATCACCCACAACATCAGAGGTGCATTTACTTGCTCTTGCTCTTCCTCCAATGTGATATATGCCATCCTATGCCAGCAATGCCCCTCTACACTCTACATTGGACAGACAGGACAGTCTCTACACAAGCGGATTAATTGACACAAACCTGACATTAGTCATGGCAAAACCCAAAAACCCATTGCAGAACATTTCAACCTTCCTAGTCATACAATATGGGATTTACAATTTGCAGTCCTTGGACAAGGAAATTATAAAGGAAGATTAGAAAGAGGAACTGCTGAATTGAATTATATTCACAAATTCCAATCCGTTAGCAGAGGTATGAACAAAGGCATCGGCTTCATGGGGCGCTGCATATATTAATACAAGAGTCCTTGCTACTGCACATAAAATACATTTTTTCAGGGAGAGTTTTGAACCCAGGGAAAACTGACTTTTGGTAAGCAAATTCATTACTTTTATACGTCAACACTTACTGACCACCGTAAACATCTGAAAGACCTGTATCACCTCATGGAGCCCTTTAAAAATTTAGGACAAGGTCATGATATCCATCTTTCTGGACCCTCTTACATTCCATGCCACTCCCACTCCCACAACTGTGTAAATATGTTTTATATCTTGAGGCTTGGACATCACACTGTACTGAATCTGAAGACCTGGCTTTATATCCATTAAAGCTCAAGCCAAAATAAAAATCAGTTACCATGGTCTTAAAGGTGCTGCTACATTCCTTCTCCCCCGGTTCCTCCTTTTTATGCTGCAAGAAACTAACATGGACACTTCCGGTGTAGTGGTTTCGGTGTTGGACTACGACTCTGGAAACCAGGGTTCAAATCCCCACTCAGCCATGAAACCCGCCAGGTGACCACTCTCTCAGCCTCAGAGGAAGACAATGGCAAACCTCCTCTGAACAAATCTTGCCAAGAAAACCCAATAATAGGTTCGCCTTAGGGTCGCCATAAGTTAGAAACAACTTGAAGGCACACAACAACAACAATAACAACAATAACAGAGGTGACTGGCTGGAAGTAGTCAGGAGGAAAATGCAGGGAGTGGCCACTGCAACCAAGGGAATTACTCTTCAGTAGGAATGTAAGCCTTTTACTATTTTGTCCTCATATGCAAGGATGAATAATTGTGGTAGTTTTGTCCCTGCTGTGTGAAAAAATTATTCCTCCATAGCATTCGCCCTGTATTCAAACCTCTAGAAATGTTGCAGAAGAATTATTCTGGGGGAGGGGGAAAGATATATGAGGTTTCTGCATAAAAAATTATTTTCTGCACAGGAAACAGAGGCAACAGTCCTGCATGGATCAGCATGGCATGCAAAACCAGGCTATGCTGAGCCATTTACTATTCCCCCAGACTTGGACTTTATCAGACTAGCGTCTAAAATTACTGTAATTCCACAAATGAAGATATGTGGCATCATAACACTTATTATCACACATATCTGTAATCACATGAAAGAAACACCATGGAATTATCACACAACAACCACTAGCACTTTAAGCATGGAAGTTTACTTCCATGATTTGGCATGGGTGAGATTTTGGCTGTTCTCATGAGAAGATGTGAGTGCGCTTAAAGCTCCAAAAAACCCCTAAATTAACAAAGTTAATCAACACACAAGCACTGAAACAAACCTAAAAACATGCAAACTAGATGGGACAGTTCATACAAAGAGCATCCTGTGCTTTGTTTTTACATTCTCACCTGGAAGTTTGCTCACTGTAATGCTCTTGCGATTACAACGGGACGTGTTCTCACACGCCCTCAATATAATGAAAAAAGTTATATTTGCACTTTGTTGACACCTTGTCCCATCAATTAAAAGGAATGCCTTATTCACGACTGGGGCACAGGGTAACCACGAGATGACAACGACGTCATGCAATGGCTGCGGCTGTTTGTGCTACCATGATGTCATAATCCCACAATTTTTGTTGTGTCTGATAAAGTCCATACTGTAGATCCATTAAAGCTCCTCACCCATGGTCATTCATGACTGAAGAAGAGCCGAGGCGTCTGGCTATGTCTCTGTAACCAGAAGCAAAGTGATTATATCAGCCACTCAGGTCTGCCAGCAACTCGGGAGGTCTCAGCGGCTGGTGTAATCATTTTACGCCTAGCTACAGGGATATTGCCGGATGCTTTTGTGATCAACCCCACTCTCTTCCAGGCACAAAGTGGCAGTGTGTGTGTGTGTGTGTGTGTGGCCTGCAGAGATTCTAGGGTAAGCCTGGATGTGGGATTTTGGTCAATCTGAAGGGAATACGAGAATAGCAACTTATGACTTATGCCTCTGTATGCATTAGCAGGATTCTCTTTGCAAGAAAACCACTGCTTTGTTTTTTAAAAAAGTGTTTTTCTCCACAGAATAATTCCTCTAGAAGACTTTGGGATGTTTGAATACTGAGAAAATTGTGCAAATTTTGTTGTTGTTGTTGCTACTGCTGCTGCATTTTTTGTGGGGTTTTTTTGCCTTTAAATCACTTCCAACATACTGTGACTCTAAAGTGACCCTATCATGGGGTTTTCTTGGCCAGATTTTATCAGAGGAGGTTTACCATTGCCATTCTTTTGAGGCTGAGAGAGTGGGACTTGCCCAAGGTCAAGCAGTGGGTTTCATGGCTGGGTGGGGATTTGAACCCTGGTCTCCAGAGTCGTCCAACACTGAAACCACTACACCAGAAGTATCCGTGTTAGTTTCTTGCAGCATATCATAGAATCATAGAATTGCAGAGTTGGAAGAGACCACGAGGGCCATCCAGTCCAACCCCCCTGCCATGCAGGAAATCACAATCAAAGCATCCCCGACAGATGGCCATCCAGCCTCTGTTTAAAGACCTCCAAGGAAGGAGACCCCACCACGCTCCGAGGGAGTGTGTTCCACTGCCGAACAGCTCTTACTGTCAAAAAGTTCCTTCTCATGTTGAGGTGGAATCTCTGTTCCTGGAGCTTGCACCCATTGCTCCGTGTTCCAGTCTCTGGAGCAGCAGAAAACAAGCCTGCTCCATCCTCAGCGTGACATCCCTTCAAATACTTAAACAGGGCTATCATATCACCTCTAAACCGTCTTTTTTCCAGGCTAAACATACCCAGCTCCCTAAGTCTCTCCTCATAAGGCATTGTTTCCAGACCTTTCACCATTTTAGTTGCCCTTCTCTGGACACGCTCCAATTTGTCAATATCCTTTCTGAATTGTGGTGCCCAGAACTGGACACAGTATTCTAAGTGAGGTCTGACCAAGGCAGAATAGAGTGGCACTATTACTTCCCTTGACCTAGACACTATACTTCTATTGATGCAGCCCAAAATTGCATTGGCCTTTTTAGCTGCCGCATCACACTGTTGACTCATGTTCAACTTGTGGTCTACTAGGACTCCTAGATCCCTTTCGCATGTAGTCTCATTCAGCCAGGTCTCTCCCATCCTATATTTATGCATTTCATTTTTCCGCCCTAAATGCAGTACTTTACATTTCTCCGTATTGAATTTCATTTTGTTAGCTTTGGCCCAGCTCTCCAGTCTATCAAACGGAGGAACTTGCCCAAGGTCACTCCATAGATTTCCAGGTTGAGCCGGGATTTGAATCCTGGGGCTTGTCTAGATGAAGGGGAAAAAATGGATTACTCCAGAGTAGTAGCAAGTTGCACCAGCTGCAACCTGTCTTAATGGTTTTACGGCCCCCATAAACTTTCCATGCTTGCAGCCAGACCGTTGCAAGTGAATCACTTGCATTTTTAAATCTGTCTATGATGACCTTTCTTTTAAAAAACCAAACAACAAAACTATTTCTATGGTGCACACAAGCGATATTTCACTTTCTGAAAAAAAGAGAAAGATGACACAAATCCCTGTTTTATCGCCTCAATGTTGAATCGCTTGTCTTAACGAGTGAGAATGGGCATACCACACAGGGCTTTTAAAAAAAGAATTGGGAAAAGCTGCAAATGCTTTTCTCGTGTACTTTTTGCTCTTTTTGCCCCCCCTTCACAATATGGTGAGATGATGAGGGATCCCATTAAAACAGCTCGTATTCCAGGCGAATTCTGTGAGGAGTATTTTCACCATATAGACAACCCCCGTCTCTTGACACCTTAGTCCAATACCCAAACTACTACACCACACTGGCTCTCATTGGCAAGGTTTCTTCAGAGGAACCTTCCTCTGAGGTTGAGAGAGTGTAACTTGCTCAAGGTTACCCAGTGAGTTTCCATGGCTGAGAGGGGATTCAAAACCGGAGCCCTAGTCCAATTCTCGGACCTATACACCATGCTGGCTCTCCTTCTTGCTAGTCTGTTGTTCTACTCCAATGGGGTTTCTTGACCCTTTTTCGATCTGGGAATGAATAATGATGAATCTTCTCTCCATCCCTACTCTTGAAGAAGACCAGTCTCAATGCTACCATGGCAGATGGATAAATACTGTTATATTATCGGCCAACTAAGGCCCCCCCTTCAGTTTATGGCTTGACAGTCCTAATGCTCAGGATAACTAGAATGGTCCCCGGGGAAGGACAGCCGAAGTAAAGGGGTACACCACTCACTTTGCTGCGTCACACCGCCTTTTGCAGAAAGCTGGGTAGCGTTGGTTCCAGGCAGGAGAAGGGCTGGAGGAGGGAGGCTGTGAAAGAGACAGGATGAATAGGTCACTTCACTCTTCCTAATGGGTCCCAAATTGGAAGAAAGGTGAGGTGAGTGATTGATTGACTGATGACTGATTAAAGTTAGCTCATTGACTGGTGATGCAGTGACTATCCAAGAAGCACTTTATGTGGAGGGAGCAGAATTTGGAGAGCAACCAGAGCTTGGAAAAGTTGCTTTTTTGGCTTGCAACTACAGAACTTGGAGAGCATTCAGAGCTTGGGAAAGTTCTTTTTCTGGAATGCAACTCCCAGAACCTCCTAGCTTGAGGGGTGGGTGCATGTGTGTCTGGGAGCTGTATTTAAAACAACAACAACAACAACAAAAAAAAAAAAAAGGGAAAAAAAGGAAGTTTCCCCAAGTTCTGGAATGCAGTAGTGGCAGGTTGTTTATATTTCAGGGACAGGATGAAGTCTCCATGGTGCTGAACCTTAAACCCCAATGAGCTTTAGCACCTAGGTCAGTTTCTGTAAAATAAGGCAAAGAAACCCAGGACATTTTCAGACAGTGCTTACTGCGGGATTAAGTCCCAGGAGAGGAACAGCGCTCTTGCGCAGCAGGGGGTCCTTTTTGGACACCGCCGTCCCTCTTCCAGGATCATTCGTGGCACGTACATGAAGCTTTGGAAGCAGCTGCACCATATTTTAAGCACGGAAGTTGCCCATGCTTAAAATATGGCACGGCCGCTTCCAAAGCTTCACGGACGTGCCACGAATGAGCCTGGAAGAGGGACGGCGGCATCCAAAAAGGGCCCCCTGCCGCGCAAGAGCGCTGTTCCTCTCCCGGGACCTGATCCCATGGTAAGCAGTGTCTGAAAATGTCCCCAGAGTGAGTGTGCTGCTGCAATGACGGGGAGCCACTAGTTGCCACAACTGGGACACTCATGGCTGATCAGATTGGGGAGCCTTTGGATCTAGAAAAGGCCTAAAGGAGATTGTGGGAGACTGAAGGGTCAGATGGAATAAGGTGGAACGTGGACCTCCCAATCCCCAAGCAGGCACACTGAGCATTCACCCTCCTCACGCCTATAATTGTCTTGTCTGTAATGTGCTTTGAACTGTATGTATTGAACTGTATTGAATTGAATTGTGTTGCACTGTATTGTATATTGTAATGTGTATTGTGATGTTGTACCCTGCCCAGATCCTGAGGGGAGAGGCGGGTAATATATATATATGTGTGTGTGTGTGTGTGTGTGCGTGCATGCGTGTGTATACGCCACAGGCCTCTGTGGGTCTACCAATGGCCTGCTTCTCTTTCCCACTCATGTACAGCAGTTGTTCTCAACTGTTGGTCCTCCAGATATTTTAGACATCATCTCCCACAGTGGAATACACTGCCTGGGAGTGTGGTGGAGTCTCTTCCTTTGGAGTTTTTTAAACAGAGGCTGGACGGCCATCTGTCCGGGGTGCTTTGAATGTATTCCTGCAGGGCAGAATGGGTGTGGACTGGATGGCCCTTGTGGCCTCTTTCAACTTTATGATATTATAATTCCCAGAAGCCCCAGTCAGCATGGGCAATAGTCAGGAACTGTGGGAGATGCATTTCCAAACATCTACAGGTCCAACGATGGAAACCCACCAATTCAGAGCAAGAAAAAGGGCACTTTCATTGGACTAACGCCGGGTGATGCTCGGAACGGTCGTCTTAAGAAAAGCGGAGTTTCCCAAGCTCTGCCCCATTGTTACCCTTGTACCTTGGCCATGGACTTGTGCTGATTGGCTAAGATTTTGCAGATCTGGTTGCAGAGGAGGATGAGCAGAGGCACCAGGTAGAAAGCAGCAGGGATGGTCACCAGAACTCTGAGAGCAAGAAAGTTAGTCAAGGGATGGAACAGCGTTAGGGTGAGAGAGAGAGATCCACTAGATTGTCAAGCCTTTCATCCTGGTGCTTGTCTAGACCTGCCAGAATACACCAGCTTCTGGCTAGTGTATTTTGGCCCCGGGTCTGGCCCATTGTGCAGTCCACCAGATGTTAAATTATGCTCCAGATTATGCACAGCACTGAATTCTATCCCCAAGATAGGGTTGAGCATTTTGGATCACTCCTTTAGAATTCAGACTAGAATGTGAGGAATAGATTGTCCAACCCACGTGATATAGGAATAATCAGCCATCAATGTATAACCCTTCTGATGTTCAAAGACAGAACTGTGTTAGTCTGGAATATCAGTATGCCAAGGGATCTTGTACAATCTTTGAGACTGAGAGGATGAAATTGTAGCATAAGCCTTCGTAGACTTGGTCTGCTTCCTCCATGCCTTCCTCCATGCCTACGAAAGCATCTGCTACAACTTCTTTCTCTCAATCAGCCTCAAAGGTGGTACACGATCCCTTGGCATACTGATGTTGTTGGATTACAACTCCAGTGATCCACTATCAGCACAGCCAATATGAAGGATTGCTAGGAATTGCAGTCCAACAATATCTGGACACCTGTGTGTTGCCCATTCCTGTTAGTAACACAAGCCCATTGAGGGGGGGAGGGAGAGAGGGGGGAAAGGAGTGGGGGGAGTATCTTATAAATTTTGCGCCAACACTTATATGCACAGACTGGGTGAAGGATACGTGCAAATCTTCTCCACGCTGAAAATCTGCTGGGAGTTGAGGGCCATGTAGACCAAGCAGGAGACCAGGACAGCGAGATCGTAGCCACTCAGGAAGACCACAAAGAGGACAAAGAAGCGGAGGTTGTTGCAGCCGATACAGTTATTGACCCACATGCAGTGATGGTCAAATTCCTGTAAGGGAGGCAGAGAGTCAGGACTTTATCAGACGAGTAGCTAATAACGCTGTAATTCGGCGAGTGATGAAAACAGAAACATAGTGGCATTATTACATTTATTATTGCACATCTCTGTAATTGCACAAAAGAACCGCCATGGAATAATCGCACAACAACCATTAGCACTTCAAAAATGGGAGTTTACTTCCATGATTTAGCATGAGTGAGTTTTGGCAGTTCTCGCAAGAAATAACACCAAAACCCCTTAATTTGCTTAAAAACACCAAACCCCTCTTAATTTGCAAAGTAAATCAACACATAAACACTTAAACACACCTAAAAATGTGCAAACAAAAATGGGACAGTTCATACAAAGAGTGTCCTGTGGATAGTTTTCATGTTCTTGCTCGGAAGTTTTCTTGCCAGGAATGGGGATGGGGAGGAAAGAGATTACAGTGGGTTTTTGCATGCTCTTCAATACTGCGAAAAGAGCAAAACTCATATTGAAGGCTATTGATGGCTTGTCCTGTTAATGGAAAGTGACGCCTTATTCATGGCTGGAGCACACAGTAAGCACAAGAGGACTATGATTTCATGCGATAGCAGGATCCATTCATGCTATCGTGGCATCATAATCCTGCAATTTTTGCCATGCCTGATAAAGTCCTTAGAGTGGAACACGTGCATGAGATTACGGCTTCCATGTCAGCAGAAATGGTGAATCTGGTCTTGGTTCTAGTCTGGATTTTAAAAGAGCCATCCTTGCTGCCGAACTCTATCCTCACCAAATAGGTTTGGCTCCTTGCACAAGGTCCTTTGAAGTTTAGACTATAACTGGGAGTGGATTCACATCGATATAGGAGTCACCAGCTACCCCTGGCAACACCTCCAGTCTGGGCTAGGAATGAGTGAGGCATTACTTTCTGTTTGTTTTTGATCAGAATTGACCAAAAACCACACATTTCTTTGCAATGCGGATGGAAAGAATTTGAGATTTTAAAAATTTGGTGGAGAATCCAGAACTGATAGGTTCAGAGTTCTGATGAGGCTCAATCCACACTACACAAATAATCCGGTTTGAAACTGGATTATTTGCCATGGCTCCCTCCTATGGAATCCTAGGATTTGTAGTTTTATAAGGCCTTTAGCCTTCTCTGCCAAAGTGTGCTGGTGCCTCACCAAACTACACATCCCAGGATTCCATAGGAAGGCACCATGGCAAATCAAGCAATTTCAAACCGGATTATTGTGCGGATGCACCCAAGTGTTCATCTTTTATAAATCTGGCTCTGCATCCAATTTAAATTGCTCTGCATCCAATTGTCTTTGTGATGCAAACTGGCAGCTATTTTTCCGTGGTAGGTTTCTCATTTTTAAAAGTGGTATAACATGCAGGTACAGAATCGGTCCTCTCTATGCTGGAAATAGCTGTACCCATTGAACTGGGATGGTACAAATGGGGTTGAATTTCATTCCTGTTGTTTTTTGAACACATTTGTCAACATTTGCAGGACAGGAAGAAAGAGGTGCTTTAAAAAAATGAAATGTGAGAGAAAGTGACATTGCAGATTTTCCCATTCCTGCCCAAGTGTAGGCAGCATCTCTGAACAGCCTCAGAGTCTTTCTGGGTGGGCCACTCGTTGTTCAACACTCAACCACTACACCATGCTGGCTCTCACAACCACTATTCAGCAAAATAATAAAAGACACAGTGAAAGCACAGTAGAACAGATGTACTGTAGTTTTACTAGCTGCTGAATGGAGAACAGAGTGACTGAACCAGACAGATATCTTTGGGATGGACATTGCACAAACTTAGTGCCACCATGGAAAAGACCTTGCTCCTCATTGCTGAGTGAACCACTCACATTTTGCCACTGTTTACCCAGTGGAATCTATATATATACAGTAATTCTCTTGGGTATGTTGCCTTTCCCAGTGTGCTGATGAGCTGCTCAGGAAACACATCCAACCAATCACCACCCACGTGCAAATTCCCTCTCCACCTCACAGTCCACTCCTGCCACTCCTGCCACAGAGCAAGTCACCCTCAGCAGTTCCGGGAAAAGTGTGGAATGCTGAGGAGGAGGAATTTAAATCCACAGGCCTATCTTACAGGGTTGTCGTGAGGTCTACCGGGTGTTTTTTTGGCAGTTTTTTTACGGTGTATGGTACGCCGGGTCCAGCTAGTACAGTATAATGCACTATGGTGGGGGGTACTGTCAAAGTTTAGGGAGCTGCCTTACATTCCTGGGGGAGCTTGCCCCCACTGCATTCACTCTCCCCACAAATCTTTTGGTCCCTAAATCCCCTCTAGGGCACAAAAGCCTGCAGAGGGCCAGCATGGCTTCCCAACCCCTGGCCTTTGCCCACCCCTGGGTTAGACCAGAAGTGGGAAATGTGCAGCCCCGAGACCACATGCGACCTCAAGGCTGGTTTTGCAGCTCTTGACTCTTCCAGGTTCCCTGGAGTGCCTTTTTTTCTGGACATAAAACTAGCAGCGATGAGTTACCTCTGCTGGAGCCCATTTATGGTGCTGTGGTTCTACTGAAAGGACCACAGTTATAGCCTCTGGAATCCTGGGGCTTGTGTTTTAGCATCCCCTTGAACTGTCCTCATTTGGCACGAAGAGTCTCAATCAATCCTCTGTGGTCCCATTTTTTTCAGCTGTTAAAAATGTCCCAGTTTAAAATGGCCCATTGATCAGTGAGGATTACTTCTATGATCATTGAACCATAGAGCTGGAAGAGGCCATGAGGGCCATCCAGTCCAACATCCCAATGTGCAGGAATACACAATCAATTGCTGCCACCTGAGTCCAAAGTCCAGAAGTAGCTTGCACTTTGTTTTTTTTTACTCATCAAGGGGGAGAGGAGGGGCAGAACCTTGCTCTTCCCAGTAGGCTCAGGCAAAAGCAAAACGTTGCAGCTTCTTCTAGCTTGTGTGTCCATCCTCATTAATTACGTTTGCAATCTTGGAATGATAAAATCATTAGGACATCATCAGACAAGGCAAATAAGGCATCATAAGGATGACTAATGATATACATAAGGGTGTGCATTTCACATGACGTCGCCCTTTTGCAATCATGTCCAGTTAAAAAAACCATACTTTTTTATTGATGGCCCAAGCTGTCAATTGATCCCCCTGGTGTTTTTGTGCTGGCATTGCTGGCGTTTGAAACTTCATGCCATTGTATTCATGTGAAGGCAGCACCACTGGCCGGTCCGGCGAGAACACTTCTGGGTGAGATCGCAACATCCAGGTAGGTGACACACTTTTTATGACCCTCCCTGTTTTACTTGGGACATTTTTTAGTGTGTTTAGGCGATTTTTGCAATTTATACTGTCTTACTTTTGTTTTTATTTTTGAATTCCCCACGCTATGTATTCTCATGAGAATAAGCAGGGTTTCAAATGCGTAAGTGAACGGAGCTCCGATCACTCCTTGTTCATTGCTGGGAAGCCTTTTGCCAGGATTATAGGCAAGTGTGGCATGGGAAGTTCTTTTGCCAGCATAAAAATGGCAAAGTTATGCTAGCAAAGGAATGGAGTTTAGGGTGGTGGTCTGATAAAGTCCTATAGACTCCCAGAGTTGAAAGGGATCCCAAGGGCCATCTAGTCCAACCCCATTCTGCCCTGCAGGAAAAAAACAATCAAAGCAATCTTGATAGATGGCCATCCAGCCTCTGTTTAAACACCTCCAAAGCAGGAGACGCTACCACACTCCAATATATATATTTTGGCCACTTCTGTCCTGGTTTTCATCTGCAAAAAATGTTGGAGGGTTTGTTTTAGGGAGGTATATTTAGAATTCTCAGCCAGAAAGATCTAGCACCTCACCAAACTACCAATCCCAGTTAAAGCAGAGTCATAATGCTAGAACTGTGTAGTGTGGGTGAGCCTCTGGAATTCTCTAGGAGTGGCAATTCCCTTTTGAAATTGGTTATACACCTTTCTATGCTACTGGTTAACTTCAAAAGAATAGCTGCCTCCAAAACCAGAAGTGGGTTTGGGAGCCACTTCCACGTTTTTGTGGTTTTTCTGCCCCCCACCCCATTCGTGCCCACATTACCTCCACACAAGTGTTGCACCAGGAGCAATGGAAGGTGTGTGGCAAGCAGTACAGCTGGCATTGGTTGCACCAGTGCTGGTTGACATCGTTCATGGTCACGGCCTGGTTCATCAGCTCTTCGTCAATGCCTGTGGGTGGGCAGGAGATGTAAGGAGGAGACTTCATCCACAACAGTAACATGGTGGAAACCATAAGTATGGGGTATGGGGAGGGCATCCATCTTGCATGTAAGCTAGGTGCCCAACCTGCAGCAAGTGGGGAAGGGAGGGAGTAACTCCCTTTTAAAGAAAGATCACAATGCGCATTAGCATTAAAGAAAGGAGGGTTGAGGGATAAAAATTCAACAGAGACAGAGTCGCCCTAATTATCCACAGGTTCTGCATCTATGGATTCAACCAACCACAGCTAGAAAATATTTGTGTGGGGGAAATCCAACAAGCAAACCTTGCTGTTTGCCATTTTATATAAAGTATGCCATTTTACTATGCCATTGTATTGTATATTGGTGGTTCTTAATCTGTGGTCCATGGACCCCCAGGAGTCCACAATGTCCTCACAGGGGGTCTGCAAAGGCTTGAAAGTGGCTTGGCCCACCTCCTCCCTGCTGTGGAGTTGCCACGTGACAGGAGCCAAGCAAAGACTGGCTGGCTGGCTTGGCCTACGCATTGCCATTCAATCCATTCCAGCCACAAACTTGCAGGAAGGAGCAGAAGAAAAGTCTTCCCCTCCAGTGCGTCTGAGGAAGGATTTAATAGATGGTGTATTATTATTATTATTATTATTATTAGTTTTAATCTGATGTTGAGTTAAGTCATGGGGGACCATGGCAACAAATGGTAATTAAAGGGGCTCCCCGGTAAAGAAAAGGTTAAGAACTATTGCTGTATATAATGGGACTTGAGCATCCACAGATTTTGGTATTATGGGGGTTCCTGGAACCAAACCTCAGCAGATACCAAGGGCCCACTGTATATAAAATTACATCTCTTGCTTTTTTCTTCACAAACGAAGATTCAGGAAGGACTCATCCCGCGTTTTCTGCAAGCGCGCTGATGACTAAAAAGGCCAATCCGAGATAAACAAGTCCGGTTGCAAAAAGCACAGCAGAAGGTCTCCTTGGGTGATGTTTCCAGGTTGTGATTCTTTCTGCATTGTTTCTCTTCAAGACTTGTTTGGTGTGAGTTCTCAAATAAGGCTGCAGCATGGTGGATAGTGCATCTCCTTGCCTCCCGATGTGAGGCCAGGGTGGACCACTGTTGGTGATCAATTTGGCCGAGCCTGAGATGTTGTTTCAGGGAGTCTACTAAAACTGGGGTCATAGAATCATATAATTGTACAATAGGAAGGGATCCCAAGGGACATCTAAAAAAGCCAATGTGATTCTAGGTTGTATTAATAGGAATATAGTGTCTAGATCAAGGGAAGTAATAGTGCCACTCTATTCTGCTTTGGTCAGACTTCAACTGGAATCCTGTGTCCAGTTCTGGGCACCACAATTCAAGAAGGATATTGAGAGGCTGGAACATGTCCAGAGGAGGGTGGCCAAAATGGTAAAAGGTCTGGAAGCCATTATGCTCTATGAGGATTGGCTTAGGGAGCTGGGCATGTTTAGTCTGGAGAAGAGAAAGTTGAGAGGTGGCATGATAGCCTTGTTTAAATATCTGAAGGGATGCCATACTGAGGACGGAGCAAGCTTGTTTTCTGCTGCTCCAGAGACTAGGACATGGAGCAATGGGTTCAAATGACAGGGAAAGAGATTCCACCTAAACATTAGGAAGAACTTCCTGACAGTAAGAGCTGTTCGGAAGTGGAATGCCCTGCCTCGTAGTCTGGTGGAGTCTCCTCATTTGGAGGTTTTAAAACAGAGGCTGGACGGACATCTCTCGGGAATGCTTGGATGGTGTACTGTATTCCTGCAGGGCAGAATGGGGTTGGACTAGATGGCCCTTGTGGCCTCTTCCAACTCTAAGATTCTATGATTCTATGACATCTTATCTAAGCCCCTGCTGATTGATGCAAGAATTCACAGCTAAAGGATCCCTGACAAATGTGAGCCTGCCTGTGTTTTGAGATCTTCCGAGGAAGTCCTCTTTCTGTTCCACCATACTCACAGGTACACATGGGAAAGACAGGGCCTTCTCAGTGGCTGCTCCTAGGCTCTGGAACTCCCTTCGCAGTGAGGATAGACTGGTGCCCTCCTTGCTCTTCTTTGGCAGGCAGGTAAGGCCTTGCTATTCTGGCAGGAATTTGAGGGCTGGCGGCTCAAAGGGGAAAGGGCTTTTCCTCTCCTGTGTTGTGTTCATTTGTTGTTCTTGAAAAATGTTTTCAAACTGCTTTTAACATTATTGATAGTTTAATTATATTTTAAATGTTTGTACAATGTAAACTTTTTAGCTGTTATCTTTTTTAACTTTTGTAAACTGCCTTGAGTCCAAGGAGATTATCAGACATGTCAAAAACAGAGTTATAATGATGCAATGAGATCGCAAAAGGGCTTCCTTATCAGACGACGTTGTGCCCCAGCTTTCTGCAAGCGTTCTACTGCCGTTATTAAAGATTTCTTTTTTATTGTCAGGGAGAAGTTGAAAATTGATCTCCCGTAGTGTTTGTGTTCCAGATTTGTGTGTGTGTGAGAGAAGATGCCCACTTCTACTGGTGTGATTCCAGCATCAGTGGGCATTCCCACCCACTGTCATTAAGTGTGCAAACGGAAAAACTAGGTACTGTATGCTCTTTTTATGAACCTCCCTGTCTTGCTTGCAAGTTTCTAAATGTACATCTGTGCTTTTCTGAATGTTTTCTTTTTTAATTTTGGTGTTTGGGGGCTTTTTAGCGTGCTCACATCTTCTTGCGAGATGCGCTGAAATCTCGTTCACAGAGAAACGCGGAAGTAAGCAACGTAAGTGCTCATATTGCCAGTTTCTTGGGGTGATTTTGTATCGTTTTCACAGCAGCGTGCAAAAACGTGCGTCAATGTGCCAGAACACAAACGCTGTAAAATATAGTGCCATCATAACGTTTTTAGGCACTCGTCTGATAATCTCCCCAGGCTGAGAAAAGGGTGGGATATTATTATATAGAACTTTGTCTCTGACTTGTGGTATCATTTGCCTAAAATGTTAACTACCACAGCATTAAAAAAAAGCTATATCTTTGAGGGGACACCAGACACTACTACTGTATAAGGGAGTCTGCTAGCAGGGATTCCAGGTCTTAGGGCCTGGACTCTTTTCTGTTATCTGAGGAGGAAGGAGAGGAATCTCTGGGTGAGAGCACTGCCTTAAAAGACATGCATATGGATTTTGGCATGAATTATAATTTTTTTGGCCCATTTTTTTCTTCCACTGCCTTCTTCTGAGGGTGAGAGAGTGTGGCTTGTCCAAGGTTTCCCAGTGGATTTCCATATCTAAGCAGGAGATTCAAATCATGGTTTCTTGGCACTGAGAAGGTCTGTCTATATTGATTTCCCAAAAGCTTGTTATATTGAGTCTGTAAAGAAAAAGACCTAGTCTGCCAAAATATGTCTGTGTCAGAGAAAGCTGAGAAATATAACTGTACTTGCTCCAGCTTGGCCAGAAGCCCAGACACAGAGATAAGATGCTATGCTTAAAAGAACAAAGAACTCATTTACAAGCTAAAGTGCAAAGCTAGACACATGCGCAGAGCCTGAGTTTTTTAAGTTTTGTTCTTCTCTAATATAAAAAGCCTGTGTGCCTTTGTTTCTTTGGCACAATTTGGCAGGAATGATCCCCTTGTGTCATTGCTAGCAATAAAGTCATCTGAATTTAACCTAGACTTTTGAGCTTCATTGTTTGTTACCCAGATAGACCTTAACATTTTGGTGCATTGACCGGGAAGCTCAGGGTCAGGGATATTTCCCCTGCCCCACATTTGTTCCTGGTGGTTCCTGGATTGCTTCATCACCCATGACGGGGGGAGCTCCTTCAGCGTTTTGCTGATGCCCAGGTTTGGCTGCAGGAGTGATCAGGGAACGGCCAGGCCAACAAAGGGAGACAGAGGTTTTATTCAGATCGCTTTCTTTACCAGCGCTGGAAGATACCGGTCCAGGCTAGAAGACACCAGTTCAGGCGAGTATAGAGGGCCCTGATTTTTTCTGTACTGTATCTGCCCAACCCCATTTGGGTTGAAGGGAAAAATTGATCACTTTTCCAAGTCTGTTTCTGTCAGGGAGGTGGAAAGGGGGGTTTCCTGTTGTGTGTGAATGCTGCCTGAGTGGTGAATGAATCCCTTTTGTTTCAGCAGACCGGTCCCCCCAATTACCATGGCTGGTCTGTTTCCCTGTCACCCTCCCTCACTTGTCTGTCTGCTATCCTTTTAGAAATCAGTTAGGATAGGCAGGAGGATGGGGGGAGGCTCTTTAAAACCTCTAAACATCATGCATTCCTCTGAAGTTTTTGACACCTCCCAATGCAATGTTACTGACACGAAGACCAAAAGGCACCCACCTGAGAGAATCTTTTATAGCCTGCCTCTGGAATGCAGTAATTGTGAGAACAATCCTGAGAAACCCTGAAAGATATACCATACGCTGCAAGGTGGAAAAAGATTCCTGATGATCCACCCTCCCTCTTTGAGCCAGCCCAAGATGCCTGATTGTTCACTCACCAGAACAAAAGCCTGTTTGTTAACCTGTTCTGAAAAGAAAAAAGAAAAAAAAAGAAGAAGTACTGTCCAGCCCATGAGATTACTGTCCAGCCCAGAAGAAGAGTTTCCACCACCTGATGTTTGTCCCCCAAGGCAACTACCCTCTGCATCCCTGATGTCACCAGCCAGTATTCCCTACCACCCCTGAGGAACCAGAGATGTCAGTATATCTGTCCTTGGAGAAGGTTGCAGATAAGAAAACTACCCTGTTCCTGAACTTAAAGCTCAGGAAGCAAGCCCCTGAACATCCAGCTGTTTAATAGAAAAACAACAGAAAAATAAAAGCCAAACTCCAACAAGAACAAAGCTCCTCTGGCTGGCTTCAAGCCATTACATTCCAAGCTGTTGTCTGTCTACACAGTACCAGCCACAGTCCCAGCTCTCTGCAAGGGCTGCAAGGCCAGATTTGATGATCCTTGTTAATATCTGCACCCAACACCCTTCAGCATCTCTGACTTGTTAAATTGGGAGACACATGGTCCTCTTAAGAAGAGGAACCAGAGAGACTTTTAAATGTGGTGTCTGTCATAGTTGCTGCACAAATTTCTACCTGGGGCATATCTAACAGTTAATGGCCTACCTGATGATTAGTGAACAAAGAATGCAGATTCAGGCCAATTTAAAAGACAATGCCAGAAAGGCTGCCTGTGATGAGAGAGCCCATGATCCAGATGTTTACCTACAGACCCTTGCTCCATTGTCAATCCCAGAGGATAAAAAGCGACCAGGCAGACTGTAGTGCTTTCCTGTGTGTCACAGTACACCCCTGATATTCAGAAGAAATTATAGAAGACTGATGGGTTTGAAGAGATGTCCCTGGTCCCAACTGAAAGCTATAACAGATGAGGTTTACCTCAATAGAAAAGTTAAAGAAAGACATGAGGCCATCAAGCAGATGAAAGAAAAGGCCAGTCTGCAGGCTGCAGCTTTACAACAAGTAACACATTCACATTAATTCATCAAGTATCCTTTATTAAACAAGACACTGCGTTCTGGTAACATGCAAAAAGCCAGAACTAAAGCTCCCATAACCACAGCCAACAGATAAGCCCTCCAGTGTAAGGACGGTATGCAGGGGGAGGAAGAAGATAGATGTGCCCAGGTGGCTCGCAGCCTTGAAGCCCCCAAAAGAGAAAAACACTCCCAGACTAGAAGGCGGCTGGCTGAATTCCAAGAACTGAGAGGCCAAGCAGGGAACCAGGCCAGGAACCTCATGTCAGGGCCTACCATGAATTCTACTCTAATACCCAGAATTCAGGAAAGGGCACAACACCCAGCAACAACAACAACCACATCAACATCCTGGGGTTGCCACTGATTCCTACCACCAGTCCCTGTTGAGACAGAACCAAGGTGCTTACTGCAAACAAGAAGGCCACTGGAAGGATCAACGTCCTGAAAAGCAACCGCCCCTGATGGCTTTGTGGAAGAGGATGAGAGGGTTTCCGAGGATGCGGTGTGGGCGGAGCTGGGGAGCCAGACTTCTTCCCTCCTGTGCCAGGAGACCTTCCCCCGAGGACACCATTAACCCGCAGGTGGCAGCATTTCAGCCTGACCAGACGTTCCAACTTGACCAGATTGCCGAAGCCATGGCCTTGCAGGAGCACGAAGACATCAGAGAGACCAAGGTTCAACATGTATTCACTTCCTTGACCTCCTGTCCCTGACTGGAAGAGACTTCCTGTGCAAAGTGTGTGTCATCTTGTTCTTTCATCCTGATAGATCAGTAACTGCTACTGCTGGGAATCAGCTCTTGACCCTTACCTGTCCTGTACAAGAAGTCTGTATAAGAAGCCTGGAGAATCAGCCCCGATCTGGGGCTCTGTGTCCCCTTGTTGGTTCAACACTCTCCTGAATCCTGAAGCCTCACTGAATCCTGAAAACCTCACAAGTCACTAAGTAAGTTCCTGGTGTGTGGTCTGAAGATAATCCTGGAAGCTTGACCTGAAATGTTGAACCTATCTGAACTCAACTGAAGCCTGAAGTCTGTTTAGACATGTGAACCAATCCCAGTATCCCATCCCAGCAGTTGCTAGAGCCTCAATGCAGACATACATTGACAAACTGATTTAACTGAAGATCCTTATTCCCACTGTCTCCCCACGAAATGCATCTCTGCTACTTATAAAGAAACCCAGCCTTGGTTCGAATCATCAACCTGTAACAAGTCTGAAGACAGTTAAAACAAGCCTTGACCAGTCCATCAGCCTCGAGACTGCCAGACATTTTCCAGTTGTTCATAGATGACGGCCAAGGAATGGCAGTTGGAGTCCTGACCCAGAGTTTTGGAACCTGGAACAGACTTGTACCCTACCTCAATAAAAACATGGATCCTGTGAGCTGAGGATGATGAAGTTTTCCTCCTTAAGAAAAGTACAGAGAATACCCAAACAATGTCTTCCAGTGAGAGTGGTGATAAACTGGATAAAAGCTCAGAGTCAAAAAGGGGGGCCCAAGAAAAATCAGAAGGCTAAGCCAGTGGTTGACAGAGAAAAAGCCTCAAAGAAAGTTGAAAAAGGAACAGCTGCAGAGCCAGTAACAAGTTTAGAGAGAAAAGGAGAAAGAAAAAAAAAGCTATGAAGAGAGAGAGAAAAAGAGAAAACCTGTTCATATTAAAGTCAAGGAGTAAAAGGATGAGGATGAAGATGATAAAGATGGAGATGGAGAAGGTGAGGAAAATAAAGGTGAGAAGACTTCAGAGGGAAGAAAAACAGAATCTCAAGGTGCTGGCTATAAAAAAAAAACTGGAAGAAAAAAAAAGGGGGAGAGTTCTGATCCAGAATATGATTCAGATAATTACTTTAAATCCTGCTGCTCTTATGCCTGTTCCAGAAGCTCCTCTACATGACTGCAAAGAAATCATGACAACTGTCCCCTCAAAATGACTTGATTTAAGAGATGTGCCCATTCCTGGAAAAATTATACTGTTCACTGATGGCAACAGTTTTGTCAGCAAATGCCAAGCAAGCTATGTTGTTGTTACTGAAGATAAAGTTCTGATGACCAAAACCCCACCAGTGAAAACCTCAGCTTAGAAAACAAAATTAGTTGTGCTAATTAAAACCCTGCAATGAAACAAAGGAAGAGCCACCAATTGTACTGTTTTCAGATATGCCTTTCTAAGTGTGCAAGTATATAAAGCCCTGTACAAAAAAACATGGGTTCCTGACTGCAGAAAAAAAAAAAAAAAGAGAGAGAGAGAGATAGCACATATCCAAGAAATCCAATTGCTGTTACCTGAGATCTGAACCCCAAGAAAATAGCTATCATCCACTGTTCAGCCCATACTGGAAAGTCAAACTCTATTGCCTGAGGGAAAAAAAAAAAGTCTGCACTGACAGAGCCGCTAAAGGAGCAGCTCAACAGTTTTTACCTGAAGCTGAAATCCTGATGGTTGTACCTGTGCCTGATTACAGTAACTCTGAATAACTTGTCAGGGCTATTACAAGCACCATGAGTGATATAGTCTCCCAGACAACTGTATATGGATTCCTGTAGCTCTGAGACTTTCTCTGATACAACACATGCCTGACTCAGACAAAGAAGCCTTAAAGACACCTGATAGAAAAAACTTTCTATGTCAATAAGTTGTCCTTCTGTGTACAGAAGTGTCCTGAATCTGTGTTACCTGTGCCTGATCCAACCTCAGAAAGAGACTGACTTCCCACATCAGATCAATACAGATAATAAAACAGCTTTTACTGTAGAAGCCACTGCCAGATTAAATTGTACACTGGGCTTAAAAACTGGAAATACCATTGTGTTTGGGAACTTCAAAATAGCAGAGAGTAAAATGTGTCAACCAAATTATCAAGCTGCAATTGTGAAAGATGTGCCATGAGATCTGTGCCAAATGAACTATAATGTTGCCTGCTGTACTGTATACATAAATATATACTCCTGAACCAGATGGCCTAATGCCCTATAAGCTGATATACAGAAGACTGTCACCCCTCCCTGTGATTGAGAAAGTTTTGGAACTAAGGGGGGAGATTTCCCTCAAACAACAGCTCAGAGAGTTAAAAGATGCAGTCCTGGAAGTTGGCCAGTATACCAAACAAGCCCCCTTGGAACTTACTACACCTAACCATGTTTTCTGCCCTGGTGATGCAGTTTGGGTAAAGAGTCATAAAGAAGATGCATCAAAAAGACACAAGAAACACCTTTCATTGCCTTGTTAACCATTTTTACTGCCTTAAAGAGTAAAGAAAGTCCTGCCTAGATCCATTTGCTATAGAGGCCATCCCAGTATCCAGCATCTTGGTCAGTTGTCTGCCAGCACAACCAACCTTTAGATAACCCTGAGGCAAAGATTCCCCAGTAATCATCCATCGAAGCCTCCTGAAGTACTGGTGCTTGAGAGAGCGAAGACCTCGGTCGCGACGGGAGAAGCCTCCTCGGGACCGGCAACCGAGTGAGCGAAGCTCTGGAGGGCGCTGCAACCTCTCCCGTCCTGGAAAGAGGAGTTGGTCACCGCCCGAAGATACGAATCTGTCCTGAGTTGGCTCGCCTGCCTTGTCTCCAAATATCCCATTTGTTTATAATGTTCTTACTCATAATCATAATATTGCTTTTGTTCCCCTTACACTGTGAAACCAAACTCACTAGTGATCCCTGTATAAGCTGCATCAAAATGGTCAGGGCAGGGAACAAAATTGGCAAAACCCTCATTTATCAGCAAAAATATTCTTGCCAAGGGTTCAGAAAAATTTACACCTTTAAAAATATTTCTTATTTGGCCTGCCAGGAGACAGGAACAACTGTCTGTTACAATCCTAAAAAAACCTGTCCAGAGACATTTTCAGGTACACCACATACACTCTGGAGAGATCCTGATGTCATGAGTTCAAATGAACTCATCCAACCAAAAGATAACCCTCACCCTAGAATCCTGTTATGAGCCCGGCTAGCTCAGTCAGTAGAGCATGAGACTCTCATCACTGTCCTGAGTAATATTGTGTGTTGTAAACTACTTGAGAGTCCCAGTCCTATGATCCTGGTTGGCCCAGTAAATCAGCTACTGCTCAGACTGCCACCCTGATCAAAGTTCCTGTTTCCTCTCCATGTACAGCAAAACATGATATGAGCCTTAATTGGGTAAAGCCACACACTCCAACACACTGTCTTTTTCTGAATCATGGACAAAAATGCCAACATCCTTTCATGTCCCTGAGGTTACAAGAAATCTGTTTGCCACATTTGTTGAAAAGAAAGCTGAAGCTCTGCGTGTTAATAACTGTTTGTGTGATACATGAATTGAGTTAAATGTCAGTGAATTTTACCAAAACAAAACAGATGTTGTTTCACCCCATAGTCAGTAGATGCTCAAAACCACCATTGTCAACAAAAGGTGTGTCCAGGAAATTAACCTGTCTGCTCCAGAAATAGAACAGGTCCCTTTTGATATCATGACTCAGACAGATCCTAGGTTTGCTCAGTCAAGCTGGCCTAACTAATCCTGTAATCCTGTAACCTGTGGCCAGATGCTGTAGTTCAACCTGAATATCAGTCATGATATATACCTGAACCTGACGGGCTGTACTGAATTTGTGGTCAGTATGCTCATTCTGAATTCCTGAATCCTGACACAGGGACCTGTGCCTTAAGTAAAATCCAACTGTCCTTTTTCCTGATACCCTTGACAGACAGTGAGCATTTGAGACATCTAGTTCACAACTAAAAGAATAGAGCATCCATTAAAATTGGGGACTGAAAACTGATAAAATAGTTAAACTGACAGATGTAAAGGTCTGAACTTTTGTTTACATCTGATGGTACTGAAAAAACATGGATAGTGAGACTCCATCCTCCCTTCGGGAAAGATGAAGTCTCAAAGGGGGGAATGAGAAGGTCTGTCTATATTGATTTCCCAAAAGCTTGTTATATTGAGTCTGTAAAGAAAAAGACCTAGTCTGCCAAAATATGTCTGTGTCAGAGAAAGCTGAGAAATATAACTGTACTTGCTCCAGCTTGGCCAGAAGCCCAGACACAGAGATAAGATGCTATGCTTAAAAGAACAAAGAACTCATTTACAAGCTAAAGTGCAAAGCTAGACACATGCGCAGAGCCTGAGTTTTTTAAGTTTTGTTCTTCTCTAATATAAAAAGCCTGTGTGCCTTTGTTTCTTTGGCACAATTTGGCAGGAATGATCCCCTTGTGTCATTGCTAGCAATAAAGTCATCTGAATTTAACCTAGACTTTTGAGCTTCATTGTTTGTTACCCAGATAGACCTTAACAGCACCGTAGTCCAACAAGCAAACCACTATACCACACTGGCTCTCATGTGTTAACCTTTCAATGATTAAATTCAGTTGGTCTATCTAGCTGGGATTCAGGCTAATACACACACTCACACACACACACGGGGGCATGGCTACTGTAGACTGTTTTCTATTCATACTAAGGACTTTATTAGATGCGGCAAATATGACATCATAACAACGCCTAATGAACGCGAAAGGGTGCGAATACCAGACGACATCATGCTTTCGCAATCATGTATTGTAAATAAGGTGTTCTTTTTTATTGTTGGGCCAAGCTGTCAATAGATCGGCTGTGGAGTGGTGTTTTTGTTTTTGTTTATTTTGCCATGATTGTGAGTGTGTGAAACCACACCCTGTTCTGCTGGTGCAACTGCAGCGTCAATGGGCGGTCCCCGCCAGAACACTTCCGGAAGAGAACACGAAAACTAGCCATAGGACGCTCTTTTTATGAACCTCCCCATGTTGCAGATAAATTTTTTAAAGTGTTTCAGTGCTTGTGTGTATCTTTTGTTTTTTAATTTAGCTGTTTTTACACTTTTAATCACGCTCACATCTTCTCGCGAGAACCACCGAGATCATGCTCGGCAGCGAATGCAGAAGTACGAGGCTTCTTTTTCATGCGATCATGGCAACCTTTGATATTTTGGATTCTTTTGCTGGCAGAAAAATGGTGTAAAATATGGTGCCAAAAGAATGTTTTTAGAGGTTTGTCTGATAAAGTCGTAGACTGAGCTTCAAAAAGATTCTTTGGTTGGACAACAAATCCCATGTGTCCTTACAAGCAGTGCTTGCCAGAGCTGCAAAAAGTATCCCATCCCCAATATTTTACCCAGTGCAGAGCTTGGAAAATCCATTTTCCAAACAGAGAAAGAATTTCTTTTTGGATTAGACCTGGGGTTTAATATTTGAATTGCATATTTTTAGCAATGCAGTCGGTGCTTCATGTATCACACTTAATGACAGCGCTAGCAGATGCCAGAGGTACAGCAATGGCAGTGAGGGCAAAATGAGGGCATTATTCTGCCCAGATAAGAATTCTAGTCCCCAAATGAAAATTTCTCTCAGTCCTTAAATTTTTAGCATTGCACACACTGAAAATTTGGGGTAGAATGATGTGCAATGGCGTTGTGTGTTTTTTTAAACATGTTTTTGTTGTTGTGTGCCTTCAAGTCATTTCCAGCTTACGGTGACCCAAAGACGAACCTATCTTGGGGTTTTCTTGGCCTAATTTGTTAAGAGGGGGGTTTGCCTTTGCCTTCCTCTGGGACTGAGAGATTGGGACTTTCCGAAGATCACCCAGTCATTTTCTGTGGCCAAATGGGGATTCAAATCCTGGTCTCCAGAGTTGTAGTCCAACATTCAGACCACTACACCACACTGGTAATATGTGATTAATGTGTTTTTTGTTGTTTAAAATTAATATTTTTTACTTGGATTGATCTTTTAATGCCTTTTAAACTTTTGTATCACATATTGTTTTAACTATATTGTAAGTCGCTTTGCATCTCATATTGGAAGAAAGGTGGGATATAAAATAAACAAACAAATAAATAAATAAATGGAATTCTTCCTACTCAGAGCTCTTATATTTGCTGAGTTTACATTCCCCTGGTAATTGTACCTGACACTTTTTGCTGGATGCCTAAACTGTGTCCAGAATCCTGTATGGAAGTGACATCTTTGTAAATGAACTTACATCTGCAGGAATTAGAATTGGGCAGTTCCGTAATGTCCATATTCAGTAGAGAGCTGCTGTTATGTTATTATATAGCACAGCTGGCAAAGTGACAGATGTGCATCCCAGACTCAGTAACCAGCAGTTTCCACAATGCTGCAGCCTTATTTGAGAACTCACGACGAACAAGTCTTGAAGAGAAACGACAACGCAGAAAGAATCACAACCCAAAAACATCACCCAAGGAGACCTTCTGCTGTGCTTTTTGCAACCGGACTTGTTTATCTCGGATTGGCCTTTTTAGTCATCAGCGCGCTTGCAGAAAGCGTGGGATGAGTCCTTCCTGAATCCTCGTTTGCGAAGAAAAGCCAGAGAGTGTTAAACCAGAAAATTTTATTTGGTACAGTCATCTAGAAAGCTAACTCTACATGTTTGTTGCTCAGAGTGAAACCCAACTAACAAGCAGTATACTAAAAACATTTATAATCTACAAAATCTGGTGGGCTATACGGTCATTGGCTACCCACCATCCCCACTCTCAGTTCCTGGGCTCAGCCCATTTCCCCCAGCACTAAGTCCATGTTGATGTGACATCTCTACACCCCCCCCAAGCCATATGTAACACACACACAAAGTACGATCTGTGGATTCAACCCACTATGGATGCTTTCATGGTGACGGTGTTCCTTTGCAAAGCAGAACTGGGTGGCTGGTGGACTTTGCCACCAACTCTGCTGCTGCCCTATGCCTAGCATCCTCGCCGCGTGTTCGCAGTCTCTGTCAGTCTTGCGAGACTTGCAGTCCCTATTAAAAATGTCATAGGGCAGCAGTAGAGGTGGTAGCAAATAATCCGTGAATAATCAAACCTGCAAAAGTTAAACCCGCAAATGTGGAGGACTGACAGTATGGAGATTTTCACACAGGGCCAAAATGTCCCGTTACTGCCCCGCTAGCTCCTCTCCCGTTCCTGCCACAGAATAACATAAATCTTTCGCACACTCACCTTAATTCCGCAGCAGGAACGGGCTCCCCCTCCCCTTGCTGGCTGGCCGTAAATGCAGCCGTTGTAAGGCTGCTTTTACGACCGGCCATCTGAAACGTTATCACGTTATCATGTGATAACGCCGGATAGTAAATTTAAAAAATAAAACTCCCCCAAACATAAAATCAGTTCACCGAGCACAAAAGCACTCTTTAAATCACATAATCAAAACAGGGAGGGTAAAATAAAGGGTGCCACTTACCTCGATGTCCAGATCGTACCAGGAAGTGCTCGGAATGGACCTCCCCTCCATGGCTGTCATTTTGGAACAGGAACGGGGCTCCTGTTCGCACACCTGTGATTCCGTGATAGTGACGGAACGGGAGGTCTATTCACGATGAAAAATCGTGATTACATTGTTCTGGAACAGTCACGGGAGTAGGATAGATGAAGGACAGAATGGGGTCAACGTCGTCCGAAAGGGAAAACCTTTCCCGATCCTGTTCTGTTCCTGCCACGGGATATATAGCCCGTGTGAAAATCTCCTATATCCTCCTTCCCTCACCCACCCACCCCATAGCTACACCTGATGATCCTAGGCCTGACACTTTGGCACTCAAGGTTTGGGATGCTGCTGACCTGTTGGATGTAACAGTGACACAATTCTTTACCTTTGTAGAGAATTCCTGTGTCTGTGAAACTGGTGAGGAGGAAGTAAAGGATGGTTGTGATAAGGAGGTCGCCACAGATGATGGGGAAGGCCCAGGAGACATGGAGGGCTAGCCAGCTGCATCTAGGGGGGGGACACATGAAACAAGCAAAAAGAAGTTGGTACTCAATTTTGGTTCTAGGCCACTGAAGGAACAAACCTTTTTTTTAAAAAAAGTCATAGGCCGCTAGAGGAAAATGATAATTTAACTTTAGAGAATCTGGCCCTGCTTCTCCACTTAAAAGAAAATGTCTAAAGTGGATTACAAAAGTAATCCCCTCCTTCCAAATATAGCACAGTATATAACATCAGCAACAGCTGTGGCTGTTTTTGTTATGTGCCTTCAAGTCAACACTGACTTACAGGGATTTTATCCTGGGGTTTTCTTGATGTATTTGTTCAGCTAAGGCTGACCCAGCTTGAAGTTACCTGGTGGGTTTCCACAACTGAGTGGGGATTTGAACGCTGCCCTTCTGGAGTCCGAGAGAGTCCAAGAAAGCTAGCGTGGCATAATGGTCTCAGTTTTGGACTATGGACTTTATCAAACCACGCCCCATAATCATTCTTTTGCCAGCATATTTTCAAACATTTTTATGCCGGCAAAAGAACCCTCCCCCCTACCAGACCTTACTTTGGGCCCGTCTAAATGGTGAAAATACCCCTCATGGAATTTGCTGGGAATCCTACCTGTCTAAATGGGATCCAGGACCAATCCACACTATTCAGAAGGAGGGAGGCCCCAAACGGCAAAATCAACAGGGTAAAAGCCTTCGCAGATTTTCCTATACTTTTTCACAAACCGCGAGAAGGGTGCGCATTCCTGCTTGTTTGGACTATCGCACAACAAAAATTGAAAGGGAAGCACAAAGCTGATTGGCCAGGTGAGAGTGGGGGCGAGGCTTGCTAGCAGGGCAAGCGCCCGCTGTCGCCATGTTGGATTTTCGCCTTAGCAAGCAATCACTAAGGTGATAAAATAGGATCAATACTTTTTGTTTTGCTGTCCTATAAATGGGGAAATTGCTCTATTTCCCCATTTAATAGGTGCGCTCTCACCAGTGCACCTTGGGATGACTTTTTTTAAAAAAGAAAAACAACAGTGGCGGTGAAGAACTAACATGAGGAAATCACTCGCAGCCGCCATCAGGAATGTGAGGTTTCTGGGGGCTTTGGAGAACAGAAAAAACATTTAGACATGTCGCTGCTGCTACAAGATGCCAGTACTATGAGGTACTTTGGATTTCCCCCCTTGTGTAGATGGGCCCCTTGAGGCACGCCAGAAGGCATCCTTGGCATAAACAGAGCACAAATGGAGCTCCGTTTACTTTTGGGTTCAAAATCTCCCTGATTCTCGTGAGAAGATGCAAGTGCGGCAAATTAAAAAGTTAAAGCAAAATCAACACATAAAAAGTTAACACAAGCACAGAAACACACTTTAAAAGTCCCAAGTACATGGGTGGTGGGGGTGGTCATAAAAAGAGTGTCCCATACCTGGCTGTCCCGATCTCACCCGGAAGTATTCTGTCATTCATGCTGTATTCACGTGAGCACAATGGTGCAAGGATTCAAATGCCAGCAATGCTGGCAACAAAGCGGCACAGGAGATCTATTGATGGCTTGGCCCATCAATAAAATAGGATGGATATTTTTACAAGATATGATCACGAAAGGACATTGTCTGGTATGTGCACCCTTTTGCAATCATTAGGTGTCCTTATGACAACACCATATAAAGTTTTATGACTCTGGAGACCAGGGTTCAAATCCCCACTCAGCTGTGGAAACTCACTGGATGATCTAGGTCAAGTCACACTCTCTCAGCCTCAGAGGAAAGCTTGGGCACCCCCCTCTGAACAAACCTCGCCATGAAAACCCTGTCATAAGTTCGCCTTAAGGTCGCCATAAGTTGGAAATGAGATGAACTGGTGTCACCTCTCTTGGACGGTGTCACTTGGTGTGGTTTGGCCTCTCCGCATCCCCCAGTCCGCTACTGGACATGAAGGCACACAACAACAAATTCTGGAGTCCTAGTCCAACACTCAACCATTACACCATGCTGTCTCTCACAACAACTAGACACACAGCAAAATCATTAAAGGAGCAGCGAAAGCACAACAGAACAGATGTGGTTTTCCAGATACAATAAAAATTACAAGTATTTAAAAAATAGATAGGAAAATAGGCACCCACAATGGAATATTGGATTGTAAAGATGTTCAAATTAGCTGAAACTGATAAACTGACCAGAATTATTAAAGAGAAGTCTGTGGAAAGATTTTAAGACGACTGGGAACCATTCCTGAAGTCTCTGGCTTTTCTTCGCAAACGAAGATTCAGGAAGGACTCATCCCGCGCCTTCTGCAAGCGCGCTGATGACTAAAAAGGCCAATCCGAGATAAACAAGTCCGGTTGCAAAAAGTGCAGCAGAAGGTCTCCTTGGGTGATGTTTTTGGGTTGTGATTCTTTCTGCGTTGTCGTTTCTCTTCAAGACTTGTTCGTCGTGAGTTCTCAAATAAGGCTGCAGCATTGTGGATAGTGCGTCTCCATGCCTCCCGATGTGAGGCCAGGGCGGACCACCGTTGGTGATCAATCTGGCCAAGCCTGAGATGTTGTTTCAGGGAGTCCTTGTATCGCTTTTTTGGAGCGCCCCTCCCACGCTGACCCGTGGCGAGTTCACTATTAAAATGAAAGAAGGAATGCAAAAACCACTGGGGTTTTGAGTATTGAAACTTTGTGAATGGAAAATAGCTGTAGGATTAGCAAATAATACATAGAACATGTAAGAATCTTCTGCCGTATATATATATTTTTTGTTTTCAGTTTGAAGGTGCTTTACAAGTAAAAGAACAACAAAACTGTTTCCTGCCCTCAGGCTTACAGTCTAATTAAGTGCTCATCTATACAGGCCAGAATATACTGGCTCCCCACTGGCATATTCCACCCACAGATCTGGGCTGTTGTTCCCTGTAACTGGCATGAAACGGGCCAGAGTCCAGATGACTAGGATCTAGAAGGATGTGGACAACCTGGAATGTGTCCAGAGGAGGGCAACCAAAATGGTGGGTGGTCTGGAAGCCATGCCCTATGAGGAGCAGCTTAGGGAGCTGGGTATGTTTACCCTGGAGAAAAGAATGTTGAGAGGAGACATGATAGCCATGTTTAAATGTTTGAAGGGATGTCATACTGAGGATGGAGCAAGCTTGTTTTCTGCGGCTCCAGAGACTAGGACACGGAGCAATGGACTCAAACTACAGGAAAAGAGGTTCCACCTAAACATTAGCAAGAGCTTCTTGACACTAAGAGCTGTTTGGCAGTAAAACGCACTGCCTGGGAGTGTGGTGAAGGTTTTTAAACAGAGGCCGGATGGCCATGTCTTGGAAATGCTTGGGATTATGTATTCCTGCATGGCAGGAGGTTGGACTAGATGGCCCTTGTGGTCTCTTCAACTCTATGATTCTATGACTATGCTGGCCTGTCCCTGCAGCTGCTGCTGCTGCCCTCCGCATCACACTTGCTGATGTCAGGAAGCAGACCCGTAGCACCTGAGCAAGGAACCTGCGTGTGACAAGCCTTGGCCATAAGCTGTGGGCCCCTTCCTGGCTACAGAAGAGTGAGGCAGAGGGTAGCTGCAGCAATGGGCCAGTATGCTGGAATGGGCTGCTGTGGTCATGCGGGGCCCAATCTGTTTTTTGCTGGCTGGAACGGATTTTACATCGCCTCCCAAAAATAGTACTCTACGGTGAACTCGCCACGGGTCAGCGTAAGAGGGGCGCTCCAAAAAAGCGATACAAAGCCTCCCTGAAACAACATCTCAGGCTCGGCCAAATTGATCACCAACAGTGGTCCGCCCAGGCCTCACATCGGGAGGCGTGGAGACGCACTCTCCACAATGCTGCAGCCTTATTTGAGAACTCACACCGAACAAGTCTTGAAGAGAAACAACAACGCAGAAAGAATCACAACCCGGAAACATCACCCAAGGAGACCCTCTGCTGTGCTTTCTGCAACCGGACTTGTTCATCTTGGATTGGCCTTTTCAGTCATCAGCGCGCTTGCAGAAAGCGCGGGATGAGTCCTTCCTGAATCTTCGTTTGCGAAGAAAAGCCAGAGAGCAAGAGAGAATGGGCCCTACCCTATCTTCCTCACCCTTTCTTAGGCCCATCTTTGTCCTGGGGTTCATGAGGACTGCCTGGGGGCAAAGCAGGGCAAAAGCCCTGTGTTATCAGGACTGCAGGGCTCCAAGATGGGGTGAATTACTCATGTAGACAAGCCCTAAAACATGACACAAAAGGAAAAGGAGTTGGCAGTCGATTAAGTCCAGCAGATATTGCATCTTCTTCTCTCCCTCAAAGCTGGGGCAGTGGCTGTTGGGATGGAGAGAGGGGTTTTCATCTACTTCTGGGTCCAGGCATGAGTAGACCCATTCAATCAATTGTGGAATGGTGAGCCAACAGGTAAATTACGTCTAATGCAGTGGTTCCCAAACTTTGGTTCTCCAGCTGTCTTGGACTTCAACTCCCAGAATCCTTGGCTAGCTTGGCCAACAGTCAGGAATTCTGGGAACTCAAGTCCCAAACAGCTGGAAGACCAAAGTTTGGAAAACCCTGAAACTCTAATGGATTCAACGGGTCTATTCTGGCCCGGAGTAAGAGTGAATTTAAGCCCATCACTCAAAGGCAAGGAAACATAGCCTGAACTGAGCGCCACACTTACGGGAAGGTAAAAAAGAGGCAGCTGAGACCCATGAGGTTGCTGAAGTGAAAAGAAGCAAAGAGGCCGGAGGTGAGGGCATGACATCCATCTCGACTGGACCCCATGTCTTAAGGAAAAGCTGTCAGAGCAATTGCTAAGCCAGGCATGGATGGAACCGTGCTCCATCTATTGCCACGGTGATGCTGTGACATAACAAAGGGGCTGGAAAGAGGCAAGGGTGGGACGTTCTACCTTTATGGTAGAACATCACCATAGCAACCATAGCAACCATGGAAGATGCCCCCTAATGGGTCCAAGGAGCAAAGGCTTCTGGGAGTTAACCGTTTTCAGGATCACCAAATCTTGTGCACACTCCAACAGTTCAGCACCCTCTCTTCTTGTGTGAAGACACTAGTGGGCAAAGCATGGCTGGGGCAACTATTGGGGGTAGCAAAAGGAAGGCATTGGCTCCACATATAAGCATTCTGCCCCTTCTGTGAAATTTTCCTTCAGTTTGCAGAATTCTAGCATTACAGTAACTTAAAACTTCAATGGAGCATTTAGAAATAGCTTAGGGATCCAAAGATGAGGGTCAGGCAAAGTTAAGAAGGAAAGGAGAACTCAGTAAAATAGAAGAGTTGTAGGCATGAAGGATTTTCAGTGTTTTTCTCTCTCTGCAATGCTAGAATTTTGGAGGGATGGAGCAGAATTCTTAGCAGAGGCAATGTTTCTTTTTCACCTCACAAATTAGACCAACTAGAAAAAACTCAAAATAATTTTTTGCACAGATTCTCGGTAGCACCCGTCTCTACAAAGCTGGCTCTCTTGTGTGCAGAATTAGGATTTATGACAGTTAGAACAGAAGCTCTTAGATTAGCTCTAGTTTTTTGGTTAAAATTTATTTTTTGGCCACTGTCAGAGATTCTCCTGATGATCTTGGATAAGGAGGTTGCTCACTCATGGATGAATAAAATGCAGGCGGTTGTTATGAATCTGGGCTTCTCAGGTCCTGTCTATATGGTCAAAATAATACGAACACAATGTGAAAGAACGGTGATCCATTCAAACAGCCGTTTGTAAAAATACGTGTCATTTGGAAGGGGGTCAGCCAAATCCACCTCAAAGTCCATGTGCGTCGCATCCGGGGCTTCTGAATGTGTGACCGTTTGAACACTCATGTTCACAATCTGGCTGGATGAGCACAGAGGGCAGGGCTAGCAAAGAGGGAAGTGGCTGTAGCCACCATCTTGGATTTTTGGCTAAGTCAGGGTCCGGTGTGTCAATCAAACAGCAATCTCATACTCTTTTTTTATTTCTTTATTTGTAAATATGAAATGTTGCTTCTGCACACCCTAGGAAACTGTTTTTTGTTTGTTTTTTTAATTTGTCACGGAAAGTTGCTGGAATAACTGTGTGAAGAGGTGACATGATTGCCATGTTCAAATATTTGAAGGGATAACATACTGAGGATAGAGCAGACTTGTTTTCTGCTGCTCCAGAGACTAGGACACAGAGCACTGGGTTCAAACTACAGGAAAAGAGATTCCACCTGAACATTAGGAAGAACTTCCTGACATGTGAGCTTTGAAAGGTAGAGTGATGTATTTTGCACCTTTTGGAGAGCCTTCTATTTCCTCTTTAAGTATGCCAAGGGATCTTGTAGCACCTTTGAGACTAACTGAGAGAAATAAGTTGTAGCATAAGTTTTCAGACTCATCTACACGGGCCAGAATACGCTGGTTCCCCACCGGCGTATCCTCCCTGCAGATCAGGCCCATTCCTCCCGTTACTGGCATGACACGGAAGAAAGTCCAGACTGCTATGCTAGCCCATCATGGAAGCCGATGCCACCACCTGCATCCCCATTTCCATAACCAGGAAACCGGCCCACAGCACACGAGCAAGGCCCCGGCATGTGAGAAAAGCCTGGACACATGTTGCATGCCTGCTTCCTGGCTGCAGAAGAGCGATAGCAGATGGCAGCTGCAGCAATGGGAAGGAATGTCAGGATGGGCTCCTGTGGGCATAGAGGGTCCTATCCATTTTTATTTTTATTTTTATTTTTGCTGGCAGTAGTAGATTTAAACAGGTATTTTTTTTAATGGTGTAATGGGCTTTAACCCATCTTGGCGCTGTTTTTGCCCCCAGGGGTCATGGGGACTTCCCAAGGGCAAAGTGGGGCAAATGCCCTGCATCATCTGGCCTGCAGGGCTCAAGGATGGGTACAAGATGGGGTAAATAACTCATGTAGACAAGCCTTTGGTCTACTGAGGAAGTAGACCTGCAAAGGTTTATGCTACAAATTATTTCTGTCAGTCTACAAGATCCCTTTGCATACTGATGTTCTAGACCAGTGGTTCCCAAACTTTGGTTCTCCAGGTGTTTTGGACTTCAACTCCCAGAAGCCCCAACCAGCTTGTCCAATGCTAAGGAATTCTGGGAACTGAAGTCCAAAACACCTGGATGGAGGACCAAAGTTTGGAAGCCACTGTTCTAGACTAACACAGCCACGGCTTTGAATTCTTTCCTCTTTAAAGTTTGGTTCACCCTGCACCCCCCCACTCCACTTTTACTAATTCCCCCCAACTTCTATTCTGTTCAGCTGGTTTCATGCACCATCTCACCAGATTTGGTGAGGTGGTGGGTGAAATTATACACAACTTTAAAAATAAAATCATAGGAAGGCTGTGTTCTGATTGCATATGATGACACCGTATTGATTTACGTGTATTTCACTGCGTATCCATTTTATATTCTATTTGTAAGCCATCTGAGGGCTCGCACTAAGACTCTAAACTATCTAGTCCGTGAGCTGCTCTTTGCTGATGATGCTGCCCTTGTTGCCCACACAGAAGCAGCTCTGCAGCGCCTAACATCCTGCTTCGCAACAGCTGCAGAGCTGTTTGGGCTGGAAGTCAACCTGAAGAAAACAGAAGTTCTTTACCAGCCTGCACCACAGGACGAACACCACCATCCCCTCATTGCCGTCGGCAAATCTGTGCTCAAGTCTGTTCAGCAGTTCACCTACCTGGGAAGCATCATCTCCTCAGATGCCAAGATTGACAAAGAGATCAATCACAGATTAGCAAAGGCATATAGCACATTTGGAAGACTTCACAAAAGAGTCTGGAGTAATAAACACCTGAGGCAAAGCACAAAAATCAGTGTGTATAGAGCCATTGTACTGTCTATTCTCCTTTATGGGTCTGAAACATGGGTCACCTATCGCCACCACTTACAACTCCTCGAACGCTTCCATCAGTGCTGTTTATGCACAATCCTAAATATACACTGGACTGACTATGTGACGAATGTTGCTGTCCTTGAGCAAGCAGGGATCACCAGCATTGAGGCCATGATATTGAGAATGCAGCTGCACTGGGCAGGGCACGTTTCTAGGATGGAGGACCATCGCCTCTCCAAAATAGTACTCTACGGTGAACTCGCCACGGATCAGCGTAAGAGGGGCGCTCCAAAAAAGGGATACAAGGACTCCCTGAAACAACATCTCAGGCTCGGCCAAATTGATCACCAACAATGGTCCGCCCTGGCCTCACACCGGGAGGCATGGAGACACACTATCCACAATGCTGCAGCTTTATTTGAGAACTCACGCCGAATAAGTCTTGAAGAGAAATGACAACACAGAAAGAATCACAACCCGGAAACATCACCCAAGGAGACCTTCTGCTGTACTTTCTGCAACCGGACTTGTCTATCTTGGATTGGCCTTTTTAGTCATCAGCGCGCTTGCAGAAAGCGCGGGATGAGTCCTTCCTGAATCTTCGTTTGCGAAGAAAAGCCAGAGAGAGAGAGAGAGAGAATCGTGTTGTTGTTGTTGTTGTTGTTTTAAATCTTGAGTTAAGTCTTGGGGGCCTGTGGCAACAAAACTTGTTTAAAGGGGGTCCTTGGTAAAGAAAAGGTTAAGAGCTACTGGCCTAGAGGCATGATGGGGTCTCCTTCTCTGGACATCTTCAAAAAGAGGCTGGAGAGCTCCCTGCTGGGGATGTTTAGCTGGAGATCCTTCATTGAGTGAGAGGTTGAACTTCATAATCTACGGGAACCCTTCGGACTCTATGATTTTGTGATTCTTTGCCATGCCATCTTTAATATCTGGAGAGATGTCATGCAGAAGATGGAGTGAGCTTGTTTTCTGCTTCTCCAGAGACTAGAACACAAACCAATGGATTCAAATGGCAAGAAACAAAATTCTCCCTAAATATTAGGAAGAACTATTTTGCTGTAAGAGCTGTTTGATAGTAGAATGGATTGCCTTGGACTCCTCACCTTTGGAGGTTTTTGAACAGAGGTAGGATGGGCGTCTTTCCAGTGTGCTGTAGTTGCGTTTGCCTACATGGCGGGGGGGTTGGACTAGATGGCCCTTGGGGTCCCTTCCAACTCAAAGATTCTATGATTCTATGATAGCTCCTTTAAAGTTTAAAATTAAAATTAGGTTGAAAACCCAGAAGAGATCCACCAGTCCCATAGCAAAGTATCTACCATCTGTTGCTGCCAGAAGGCAGCTCCATGTGTAAAATAGCAAGGGAAGAGTTGCAAGAGAGGGCAAGAGGCCTGCAGTGATTTTTGTGGCCAGTTGCCAGCATGACGTTGGAAATACCCTTCACTCCACATTGTTGCCTTGCCTCCCCTTCCTGGTTCATTAACCCAGGTGGCACATGTTTGAAATTGACACGGCCTGGCTGTCAGTGAACCTGCCGGCATGCCAGCAAAGGGAGAGGACGGAGGAACAGAGAGGGCTGCCGAAAAGTGAATCAGTTTTTTAAAAAAAGAAGAAGAAAGAAAGAAAGAAAGCAAAAGCCACGCCGAGATTTTCTAGGTAGAGGGACTGAGTGGTAGGACTCTGACCCTACTGTGCAAACACGGGGCAGAGCAGGTCTGCTGTGGCCAGAGACTGGATTTAGAACATTTTTGCTGGTGGAGCGATCAAGGATCAATAGGGAACTCTTTGGGAGAAACTGATCAGAAAGGAAGCATTAGCATGGAGCCTTTGGAAGATCTAGTGCCAGACCCCAGGTAAGAGCCACAGAGGATCCATCTCTGCTTTTTGTAGGGAGCCCTGGATAGGAAAGAGTCCTTGGTTCCCCTCTGTGAGATTTCAGGCAACCCCTGACCAGTCCTTCTGCCTGAAATGCCAGCGTGGGCAAAGCACAGTTTGAGTGGGGCTGACCCCAGAACCGACCCTTGTGCTGAGACTTTGACCCTTTCGCACTACACACTTGTAGCGCTTTGGTTCAGCTTTAACTGCCATGGCTCCATCCTATGGAATCCTGGGATTTGTAGTATGGTGATGAACTAGAGCACTCTGGCTGAGAATTCTAAATGCCTCTCCCTGAACTGCCCATCCCAGAATTCCATAGGACATTGCCGTAGCAATTAAAGTGGAATCAAAGTGTTGCAATTGAGGAGTGTGAAAGAGCCCTTAGTCTCAATTGGTGGCTTTCATCTTGGATGGGGAGGGGAGCAGTGAAACTGTTATGGGTTTTAGTCTGAGCTGTAAAGGAGATGTCCAAAGTACTGCTCCCTAATCCTCTAATCTCCCTAGATGACTGAGATCTCTTGTAAACCTCTTTTAATAATACAAGCAGGGGTTGTTCATGTTCATTTGCAAAAGTAAACATGGAGACTTATTGTTTTGGGTGCAACATTTCACAAAGAAAATGTTCATGGGTAATGTCTCCCATATCTGGAATTCTGAAATCCGAAATATTCCAAAATCCAAAATGTCCACATGGGTGGCTGAGACAGTGACACCTTTGTTTTCTGATGGTTCAATGTACACAAACTTTGTTTTATGCTCAAAATTATTAAAAATGCTGTGTATAAAATGACCTTCAGGCAATGTATGGAACACAAATACATTTTGTTTTTAGACTTGGGTCCCATCTCCAAGATATCTTCATTATTTATATGCAAGTATTCCAAAATCCGAAATATTAAAAAATCCAAAATACCTTTGGTCCCAAGCATTTCAGATAAGGGAGACTCAACCTGGTAGAAAGGATATTTGTAGAATAGACTTTAAGAGGCTTCTTCCAGTTCCTAAGGTTTTAATGTCTTATATTTTAGGAAAGAAGAAGTGTTTTGAGTTTCTTTGAATCTGGACTTTAATGTCAAGGGGCTTGCCTAGACGAGAGGATATAATGCTGATTCCTGCACATTATTGCAAATTCTCAGCAGCGTTTTTTTCTTTCGGTGGTCGTTTGGGAAAAACGATAGTATTTGAAGCTATCCACATTTGAAGTGCACACACCTGCAAATCAAGATGGTGGCCGAGTAAATTAGCGTGTTATGATTCTCCACATGTTGATGCCGCTGCACAGTATTTTCTTTTAACTTTAAAGCAAAGCTGCGCAAGTGTTCGCACCTTCTGTGGTTCGCACCTTCTGCCACCTTCTGTGGCTGTGAGTGAATTAGGCCCTTAGGGCCTGCAAACCCCACAAGAAGGAGCGGCACTGCTTGCCCCCACTGTCTTCTGGTGCGCTGCGTTGTCCTTTCCACCATGTGCCCCGCTCTTGTCCCTTTTGTCAGTGTACAATAGGCCTTGTTGAACTGCACAGATACACAGCTGTTCTCTAACATGGCTTCTGATTGGCTGCACCAAATTTCCAGACGTAGGTCTATAGACAGAGGATTAAGAAATAAGTTTCTATAAATATCCCCAGGTATAACTTACCCAGGAGCTTCTATGGCTTATCCTCAGTTTTTCCCTAATAGTACAGTGCCTGCTGGGGCTTGGTTCCAAGACCCGCCATGGATACCAAAATTGGTGCATGCTCAAGTCCCATTATATATAAAGGCATGGTAGAATCAAATACTTGGAAGAGGTCCCAAGGGTCATCCAGTCCAACCCCATTTTGCCATGTAGGAATATACAATCCAAGCATTCCTGACAAATGGCCATCCAGCCTCTGTTTAAAAACCTCCAAAGAAGGAGACTCCACCACACTCCCAGGCAGCAGCGCATTGGTGGCGCAGTGGTTAAATGCCAGTACTGCAAGTCACCACGTTGCAAGTTCGATTCCAGCGGGCTCCAAGGTTCACTCAGCCTTCCATCCTTTCGTAGGTCGGTAAAATGAGTACCCAGCTTGTGGGGGCAATTAGCTAACACACATTGGAAACTGCTTAATGCAAAGTAGATGTGTAAATGTGCTATTGCTTAAAACAATTTGTAAGCTGCTCTGATAGCCTTGTGGCTGAAGAGCGGGGTATAAATAAATAAATAAATAAATAAAATTCCACTGTTAAATAGCTCTTACCCTCAGGAAGTTCTTCCTTATGTTTAGGTGGAATCTCTTTTCTGGTAGTTTGAGTCCATTGCTCAGTAAAATGGTGTCTGTTATATAAAATGACAAACAGCAAATATTTCTGAAATATTTTCGAGCCACAGTTAGTTGAATCAGGGGTGCAGAACCTATGGATACAGAGGGCTGACTGTAATGGTGATTATAGCCTGGGCTAAGCCACTCTGGGTTCCCAGGCCCCTCTGGACTCTTGGTAGTCCATCTAGCTCAGTGTGGTCAACCTTGATCAGCTGCAGTGGCGCTCCAGGATTGCAGGGATGGGACTTTCCTAGCCCTACCTGGCAATCCCTGCCATTTTCTTGAGATCACCCATCGACAGATTAACCAAGCCTCCTCCTGTTTAGTTTTCAAAATCAGCCAAGGTTAGGTATGGTCAGGATGGTATAGGAGCATCCAGTGTCTCACATGAGCCACCTTCTGCCTCTTTCACAGGTTCTCCCCTGAACTGGTCCATATGTTAATTTACAATTTCAGCATCCCAGCTGCTTGCTTTTCCCATCCACCAAGGGCTCTACAATGGCTGCAACGTAAGTCTGGCTGGGGGTTGTCGGGTCGTAGGCTGTTATTGTACAGTTGCCCCCCTGCAACCTCAGACATGATGGCTGAGATCTTGCATCATCAGACATTGCTACATCATTGTAGCTCTCAATATGACCCACCCCCAAATCCACCTTAGAAGTCAGGCGGCCATACCAACTGAAGGAGGTCTGAGGCACTGGAGAGTGGAGCATTGAATGATGAGCATTGAATGAGGTGGCCATGCCAACTGAAGCAATTCAGAGGCACCAGGGAGCTGAGAATTGAATGATGATGCTTTTTGTGCCATGCCTCACTGGCAGGAGGTGTCTGGATGCATCATTGTTCAATATGCCACTCTGCGGTGCCTTGGAATGCCTTCAGTTGCTGCAGTTGCCAGGCTTCTAAGGTGGGCTTTGGGGGACATTTCCTGTTGTTGCAATGGTGCCAAAATTGACTGTAAATGTGAATTGCAATATGTATGATGTCATAAGTCTGGATTACATCGTAAATACTGAGCAGGATACCAGCTGGAATTTTATGGGGGGATTCAGACAGTGTGGTCATCCACTTATAATGATGCTCTTCCATTGTTTCTTCCATCTGGTTCTACCCCCACCAAATAAAATAAAATAAAAATAAAATAAAATTCTCTTAAGGAGTGAAAGTGGAAGAGCAGAGCTTGGAATGCTTTTTTGGGACTTTGGTTCCCATAATTCCCCCCTCTCTCTGGCTTTTCTTCGCAAACGAAGATTCAAGAAGGACTCATCCCGTGCTTTCTGCAAGTGTGCTGATGACTAAAAAGGCCAATCCGAGATAAACAAGTCCAGTTGCAGAAAGCACAGCAGAAGGTCTCCTTGGGTGATGTTTCTGGGTTGTGATCCTTTCTGCGTTGTCGTTTCTTTTCAAGATTTGTTTGGCGTGAGCTCTCAAATAAGGCTGCAGCATTGTGGATATTGTGTATCCATGCCTCCCCATGTGAGGTCAGGGTGGACCATTGTTGGTGATCAATTTGGCCGAGCCTGAGATGTTGTTTCAGGGAGTCCTCCATCCTAGAAATGTGCCCTGCCCAGCGCAGCTGTGTTCTCAATATCATGGCCTCAATGCTGGTGATCCCTGCTTGCTCAAGGACAGCAACATTCGTCACATAGTCAGTCCAGTGTATATTTAGGATTGTGCGTAGACAGCGCTGATGAAAGCGTTCGAAGAGTTGTAGGTGGTGGCGATAGATGACCCATGTTTCAGATCCATAAAGGAGAATAGACAGTACAATGGCTCTATACACACTGATTTTAGTACTTTGCCTCAGGTGTTTATTACTCCAGACTCTTTTGTAAAGTCTTCCAAATGCGCTATATGACTTTGCTAATCCGTGATCAATCTCTTTGTTAATCTTGGCATCTGAGGAGAAGTTAGTGGGAATTCTGGGATTTGTTTAAAAAGTAACTTTCCCAAGCTTTGTGAATGGCTGTGCAACATGTTTGGACCAGTAGCACTTAAGAGACCTTCATCTGAAAGGAAGCACACTAAGAATAGAAGAGGGGGAAATTTTGCATTTGCTTCATGTTCCATATGTACAGAATTCTCAGAAGAAGGGTCAGCCTTACTTGCTTATTTATTATTCAGCCTTCCTCCCAGCCCAGGACCCAAGGGGGCTCATAGCATAGCCTGAAAAAAGGACTTTTTCAGATGCCCCCCTTAAAAACATTATTTTGCCGGCATAAAAAAAAATCAATTTTTATGCCAGCAAAAGAACGTCCCCCTGCACTTACCTCTTCTCCCAGCAAAGGCAGCTCTATCAATAAAGAGGAAATGAACGGAGCCCCATTCACTTCCTCTTTTGAAATCCCGTGTGATTTCATCGCACGGGAAATTCAAAAGTAAAATTCAAAAGTAAAAAAAGAAATAAACATCTAAAAGTTACACTGAACACCTAAACACACTAAAAAAACTTCCAAGTAGCCCAGCGAGGGTCATAAAAAGTTTGTTACTTACCTGGATGTCGCAATCTCACCCGGAATTGTTCTGGTAGATCCGGCCATTGTCGGGGTAAGTACGAGAGTTAAATGGCCCGATATTTTGCCTGCTGGCAACGCCAGATCTATTGACAGCTTAAGCTGTCAATTAAAAAGTACATAATTTTGACAGGACATAAATGAAAAATGGTGATCTGTTTGATCTGTGCACCCTTTCGCATTTATATGTTGTGTTTATGACACCATATTTGGTCCGTCTGATAAAGTCCAAAATACAGCTAAAATACAATGTTTTTGTCTGATGTGCAAAATCTGAATTCAGTTCAATGTCATGGAAACAGAGTAGTACATGGGGTGACATTGTACATAGGGATGCAAATTCTTGGCCGATCTGTATCTGTCTGTCCTTGCAACAATTTGCGGCAGGACTCCTTGAGGTGTGCATTCAGATATACAACATTGCTGTTCAATACAAAGCTTGTGTAGCACAATTAGAGATGTGAAGGTCTGGGGAAAAACTGGAAAAATTCAGAAAAAAACACCAGGGTTCCCTTGTGGTCCCTTCCAACTCCAAGAGTCCATGGGGTTGTCTAACCGATGAAAAAAACCTCACAGAATATGAGGAGAATCCTACCTCTTTTAATGGCATTCTGTGTGATTTTGCCATATTGTGAAGGACGGGGGCCAAAACCGGCAAAAACCTTGCCAGAAAAGCCTTCATGGCTTTCCCTGTCTTTTTTAAAAAAACAATGAGAGGGTGTGCATTTCCACTCATTAGGACAAGTGAGTCGATCTGATTTGCTTGTCCAAACGAGAGGAAACACAAATCTGATTGGCCAGACGAGCACAGGGGGCGGAGCTTGCTAGCAAGGCAAGCATGTGCTGCCACTATGTTGGATTTTTGCCTTAGCTAAGGTGAGAAAATGGGGTATTGGTTTTTCTCTCCTGCTTTTGTGTTAAACTGAAAAATTGCTCAATCGCACCTTGGATATCTTTTTTTTTTAAAAGGTCGCCATCATCCACAAATTCAGGTAAATGCAAATGTGAGTAAATCACTCATGACCGCCATGTTTCTTAGTGGGCATGCGGAGCTTAAGGGGGCAGAAAAACCATTAGGACAGGTCACAACTGCTGCAAAATATCATTACTACGAGGGGCTCCGTTTCTTATGGGCTCATATAGACAAGGCCTAGGATGAAGGATCTCCGCTTGAGGCTGCTGGCTCAGACTGCAGGTGCTAGCAGTGCAGAATGGATGGAACTGCATGTGCTGCTTGGTTTGCCCTGTGCCTCTTATAGGAGGCTGCTCACCCCAGACCTGTTCTGCCAGCAACACTGAAATAAGATGTAAGCTCATGGCTTTTGTAGGTGAGATTGGGATGGAGTGAGGCTGTGGCATCATCTTGCCCTTTTCTTCAGGCATCATAACGTTTTAGACTAGCTCCCCGCCCTTCTCATGGTGGTAACATCAGCTTACTGTTCCTTGCAGAGCAGAGCGTTGTGGACCTCACCATTACTGGCATGGTGACCTTCCTTACCCTCCTGTCCATCATCATCTTCACAGAAGATGCCCTGTATCTTTCCAAGAAGGTCCGCTGTTTTGTCAAGATGAAAAGCCTCATCTGGAGCAGCTCAGGACCTACCGTAAGTGGCCTATCCTGTGTTACCCGATGGCCATAGAAAGGGGGATTCTTGTCATGGTTTTCCATCTCTGGCCCTTCTCCCATCAGAGTCGGTGAGCACCGCCTGAGTTTTGGTCTGCTGCTGATACTGGTGTTCACTTTACCCTCCTTTCTCTGCCAGGTTATTTCCATCTTTTGCCTTGTGGGACTCTGGATCCCCCGGGCCATGGCAGTGGTGGAGATGGCCATTACCTCGTGAGTACCTTTCGGGGGTGACCCCCCCTCTCTTTCAGGCTTAATACTTCTTGACAATGAGCTTTGTGGTGGAGGTAGCTCAGTGGTATCGGGCTTCTGCTTTGCCTATAGTCCCATGTTCTGCCCCTCACATCTCCTTCTAGGACGCAGAAGGAATCCTGTCCTCAAACCCTGAAGAGCCTGAAAGGAAAAGATACCAATATCCATAAATGCTCAAGTCCCATTATATACAATGGCATAGTAAAATGTTGAGATTCCACCTAAACATTAGGAAGAACTTCCTGACAGTATGGGCTATTCGGCAGTGGAATATGCTGCAGCCTGGGAGTGTGGTGGAGTCTCCTTTTTTGGAGGTCTTTAAGCAGAGGCTGGATGGCCGTCTGTCGGGAGTGCTTTGATGGTGGATTCCTGCATGGCAGAATGGGGTTGGACTGGATGGCCCTTGTGGTCTCTTCCACCTCTATTATACTACATTTCTATGATTCTATGAAAATGGTGACCGTTATATAAAATGGCGAAATCAAGGTTTGCTTTTTGGATTTTTTTTTTTTTTTTTTTTTTTGGCAGGGGGGAGGATATTTTCAGGCTGTGGATAGTGGAACCCATGGATGCAGATACGGAGGGCCAACTGCATCCCTTTTGTTGTTGTTGTGTGTCTTGGTCTCAGAAAATTTCCCGCAGAGGAACAGGCTGACTGAAAGTTACATGGTATATCTTATTCCTTATGCTAACCCACCCCGAAACCCACCTTAGAATTCAGGCAGCCATACCAGCTTAGCCAGGCTACTTAACAAGGTCTGGGGAATGGTTGGTCACCTTAAAGGGGGTGGACATGGCCAACTGATGCCTAGCCTATAGTCAAAATTTCTGTCGAATTTGTTAGCTTGATGGGATTTTCCCAGCACACGAGCTTTGCGGTAGTGTCTTGGCAACCTTGACTAAAACAGAGTGGTATAAACTTGTGGCTCAGGCCTCCCATTCTGCTCCCATTCTGGTCTATCAGGGTGGAGGGCAGAAGTGCATTTCTTTCTCCATATAAAGGTGGATCCTCGATTCACCAGGTGAGCCTACCATTCGTTCCTGTTGTGGCTGAAAGAAGCAATACTGCATCAGCCAGTCAGTGTCAACAATGGACCAAAGGTCTGACTCAGTATAAAGCCACCGCCTAAGTCTTATTTAACCATGCATTCATTTTATTTTTGTGCACCACACAGAACACACTTGGTCTCACCTGATAGTGCTTGGATGGGGGAACAACAGAAAGGATGAGCACAAACCTTAGGAAGGGATCCTGCCTGAAACCCGAGCTTGCAACGGCTCTCAGTCTTGGGTGTCTTATGTTCCTGTTGTTACTACCATACCACCCTGAACACACCTAATTTCAGAAGCGAAGGAGGGGCAAGCCTATTAGTATTTGAACAGGACATTGTCCCACAGTGTTCCACAGATAACTGAATCAGTGGATAATGAACCAGTGGATACGGTGGTCCTACTGTACTCTGAGAGTCATGGCTGACAGCCAAGAGTTGGCAATACTAATAGGTTAAATTGCAGTGGTACATAGAAATATAACACTATAGGAATATGCATAAATACTACATTGATATTCAACAAATGAATAGAAGGAAGTTATCCTAAGATGGAAACAATTATAATGGATGAATACGTAAATATTTAACTTTGTCCTCATTCTAAGGTGTAACCAGTATGTAACTATGAACTCAATATGTTAAATCTGAAGAATTATGGAAGAGTTTAGTGAAGAATATAGTGTCACTTTTAGAGAATGAGCTTAAAATTGTTTTCATGTTGCTTTATTTATTTTAATGTAAATTTTAATAAAAATCAAAATAAAAAAAGAGTTGGCAATACAGGTCACACACACACATCCATTCACATGGTGATATGTTCTCAGATTTACTGCTGATAAGCAAAACTATGTATAATAGCAACCTGCCATAGAATTGCCCTGGAGGACCTAGAAAATGCCTGGAGAGGATGCCTCTCTAGGCATCTGGCATGCCTCTATGGTCAATTTCTGGTGGAAGTTGACCATAGAGTTGCACTGGAGGGCCTCCCAATGCCTAGAGAGACCATCTCCAGCACAACTCTATAGTCCTCCAGATGCCTAGAGAGACTCTCCGCATATCACGGGGAAATAAAACCGTGGGTACCAATCCCACGTAAACGGGTGTGTGTGTGTTGATCTGTAACCCTGGAGTAGGTGGACCAATGGTGTGACTCAGGTTAAGGCAATGGCCTATGCAGTGTGTCTCTGGATCGCTTTCTAACAGGAGCTGGTGGCTGAACTGAGAGAACCAGTCGTTGGGAAAGTACCTAAAGGCTGCTCTTTTTTTGGTATGACTCTTCCAGGTACTTTGCTGTCTGCTTCTACCTGATGACGCTGGTCCTGGTGGAAGGTATGGGGGGGAAGGCGGCCGTGCTGAAGGCCTTGAAGGACACCCCCGTGCGGATCAGCACCGGGCCATGCTGCTGCTGCTGCCCTTGCTGCCCTCGCATCACCATGACCAAGTGAGTGACGCACCATCCCGCCTGGTCTCCTGTCTAGTTTTGGAAGCTAAGCAGCTAATTCCCAGATCTCAAGGTCTGGGCTGTCTTCTCTGATCCTCAGGGCAATGGGGAGGAATCTCAGGGAGAGGGTGTTGGATTAAATGTGTGTACGAATACAGTTTAATTTGTTGTGTGCCTTCAAGGCATTTCTGACTTATGGCGACCCTAAGGTGAACCTATCATGGGTTTTCTTGGCAAGATTTGTTCAGAGGGTGTTTTGCCTTTGTCTTCCTCTGAGGCTGAGAGAGCATGACTTGCCCAAGGTCACCCAGTAGGTTTCCACGGTCAAGCGGGGATTCGAACCCTGGTCTCCAGAGTCATAGTCCAACACTCAAACCACTACTCCACCTTGGCTCTCTATAATTTAATTTATATCCTGTTTTCCCACCCAGCATGTGCTCCAAAGTGGCTTGCAGCCATTGAAAGGAACAGTACAACTTAAAAAAAAAAAACACAATAACACATATTAATACAAGAGTTAAAACACAATTAAACCAGATTTCTATTTAAAAACCAAGTTTTAAAAAACACAAGTTAAAAGCAATTTTTAATACACATTTAAAACATAATAAAATAGAAATGCAACACACACACACCCTCCATTAAAAGCTCCATCTGCTGCAAAACTTTAAAAACCAAATGCCTTCCTAAATAAGAAGGTCTTTACCTGTTGGTGGAAAGACAGTGGGGAGGGGGCCAACTGGACCTCCAGGGGAAGGGAGTTCCACAACTTGGGAGAAGCCACCGAGTAGGCCTCGTATCCCATGTCCTCACCAAACCTTTCTGTGATGGTGGCGGGACTAAAAGAAAGACCTCCCCCACCAATCTTAAATCTCATATATAAAAGAGCCATTTGGCAATGGAACCACTTGCCAAGAGAGGTGATGGGATCTCCTTCTCTGCAGGTCTTCCAAAAGAGGCTGGACAGCTACTAGCTGGGGATGCTCCAGATGGAGATCCTGTGTTGAGCAGTGGGTTGGACTAGATGGCCAATGAGGACCCTTTCAATTCTAGGATTCTCTTTTTTTAACATATATTTTTAATTAAAATTACAGCATTTATATATCATTATTTCTTACAATGTTATTAATCATACTCTATACATAAAATAAATCATTTTCATTTGACTTCCCTCCATACAGTTGTTGATTTTAGCAGGTTTTTGAAGACAGATTTTTCATTGTATTTCTTATCTCAATGTTATTCTACATTCTTATCTGTTCTGTAATTTTTCTTCTTGTAGTATATAATTTTATTTACGTATCTTTCTTTTCTATAACCTTGTATGGTATAGCCTTTAAATCAACTTTGAGTATTATTCCATCTATTTCTGAAGTTAACTTGTTGTAATGGAATAGTGGACCACAAGCTGAACATGAGTCAGCAGTGTGATGCAGCAGCTAAAAATGCCAATGCGATTCTAGGCTGCATCAACAGGAGTATAGTGTCTAGATCAAGGGAAGTAATAGTGCAACTCTAGTCTGCTTTAGTCAGATCTCACCTGGAATACTGTGTCCAGTTCTGGGCACCACAATTCCAGAAGGATATGGACAAGCTGGAATGTGTCCAGAGAAGGGTGACCAAAATGGTGGGAGATCTAGAAGCTGTGCCTATGAGGAGCGGCTTAGGGAGCTGGGTATGTTTAGCCTGGGGAAGAGAAGGTTAAGAGATGACATGATAGCCATGTTTAACTATTTGAAGGGATATCATGCTGAGGATGGAGCAAGCTTGTTTTCTGTGGCTTCAGAGACTAGGACACGGAGCAATGGGTTCAAACTATAGGAAAAGAGGTTCCACCTAAATATTAGAAAGAACTTCCTGACGGTAAGAGCAGTTTGACAGTGGAATCCGCTGCCTTGGAGTGTGGTGGAGTCTCCTTCGTTGGAGGTGTTTAAACAGAGGCTGGATGGCCATCTCTCGGGAGTGCTTTGATTGGGTATTCGCAGGGGGTTGGACTCGATGGCCCTTGAGGTCTCTTCCAGCTCTATGATTCTATGAATACCCGCTATAGTGCAATGCTGTATTCTTATGTTTTTCCAGTTTAGCTCATATAATTAGTTCATGTTTTAGTCTACCACTTATTTGTTAATGTTCTTCAAAATTCAGCACTGATTTCTCTCCCCATCTCTCTTTCCAAAATTCTATCATATTGATCCTGTCTACCTGTTTCTCATTCCAGATGGAAGCTTAGACTTTTAATCCTGGGCACTTTCCAGTATGCCTTCCTCCGGGGGTCCTGTGCCTTTTTTGGGCTTGTTTTGAGCACTGAAGGCTTATATGACACAGCTGACGTAAGTGGAAAGTTTGTGGAGTTATTATTATTATTATTATTTGTAGTAGTATTAGCATTAATGTAATTGCAACAGAGGATCTTTCTCAATAGGGCTAAATATGCTAGGAACAGGGTTGGCCATTCAAATACACAAATTTACATATCCTCCCCAACAGGGGCCCACAGTATATAAACTCTACACACACTCCTACCCAACCATTCTCTGAAGATGCCAGCCACAGATGCAGGCGAAACATCAGGAATAAACTCTTCCAGAACACAGCCTCACAACCCAGAAAAAACCCAAGGAAAATCTATGGCTGGCCAGTTGTTTGTGACTTCTTAGGGGACAGACTGCCTAACCTAACAAGCTTCTTTTTCAGCAAGGTTGATCTGTGGTTCCCCCTGTGGTTGAAAGCAGAATTACATAAATTTATTGAATACAGAGAGCCAGTGTGACTCAGGACTTTTTCGGACGCGAAGAAAGTAATGCAAGCAGCCTCGTCAGCTTGCGAGGCTGCTGCGCTGCAGAGCGTCCTTTTCGGAAGTTGATCATGAGTAAAAAACGACGAAATATGACGCTCAACTCTCCCCGCGGTACCGCAACAATACCGGCAGGGGCGAGCGTCATACGAAAGGGACGCTCTGCAGCGCAGCAGCCTTGCAAGCTGACGAGGCTGCTTGCGTTACTTTCTTCGCGTCCGAAAAAGTCCATAGGGCTTGTCTACACAAGTGTAAAAACCCAAATCCTCCCACCCCCCGAATCTGGCCCAATAATTCCACATGACGTCCAGCCTTTCCCTGAATCTGGTGCAATAGTGACCCATGATGTACTGCCCTATTTTCACCAGAGTCGGAGAATCTCCCCTTAATCTGGGATTTAGAAAATTTGCCGTTTTCTCCGGAGTTAGCTGGAAACTCCAGAGAAAACTGCCGTGTGAACAATCCATCCACACTGGATTTGGGGGGAGGGTGGGGAGGAGAGGAAGGACAAATGCTGCCCGAGGTGTTGCCATTACCCCCCCCCCTCGGCAGCACTTCTCAGTCCAAAGGCTTTGGCAGGTGTGGTGCCTAAATCTGGGCCAGAGTAGCAGAATTTCATATGCCGCCGCTCTGGGCCAAAGTAGTTCAAACCTCATCTGGACTTTTACCCACCATGTAATCAAGCCCGTAGTAGGCTAAAGCTTTTGACCATGACTCTGGAGACCAGGATTTGAATCCCTGCTCAGCCATGGAAACCCACTGGGTAACCTTGGGCAAGTCACACTCTCTCAACCTCAGAATAAAGCAATGGTAAAGCCCCTCTGAACAAATCTTGCCAAGAAAGCCCTGTGATAGGGTCACCATAAGTCGGAAATAACTTGAAGGCACACAACAAGAACAACTGAAATACAACAAAATCCAAAATCCATGAAAGGATGATTGATACCTTTATTGGCCACAAAAGGTGTTGCTCTTTTATGGATTTTGGATTTTGTTGTATTTTGCTGCATGGGCAACAGAGCTATGCCTGAATATGTTACCCATTTATTGTATTCTGGCCACAGGATACACACATATTTGTGAATGCACCCTGCAGCCTATTGCCACCTATAAAGCCTTATATGACTTAGGTCACGGCTATCTGAGGGACTGGATTTTCCTGTATGAGCCTGCCTGGATCCCGAGAGGCTCAGGAAGGGCCCGTCTTACAACCTTCTCAGGCATGGCTGCTAGGGACCAGAGAGAAGGCTTTCTCAGTGGCTTCCCCTGTGCTCTGGAACTTGCTTGCCAGGGAGGCCAGAATGGCCTCCTCCTTGCTGTCCTTCAGTTGGCAGGCAAAGATTTTTCTTTCCCAAGAGGCTTTTAGATTTTTAAAGAAAGGGTGTTTGAGAGGACACTGCGTTGTTTTTATTGAACTGCTTTTAAACTGTTTTTTTAAAAATCCCTTTAGGTATATGTTTGAAATTGTTTTAACCATTTAACATAATTCTATTTTAATTTTGACTTATGTATATTTTTAGCTACATTGCACCTATGGATTGAGGCAGGGAAGAATCTCTCTCTCTGGCTTTTCTTCGCAAACGAAGATTCAGGAAGGACTCATCCCGCGCTTTCTACAAGTGCACTAATGACTAAAAAGGCCAATCTGAGACACACAAGTCCAGTTGCAGAAAGCACAGCAGAAGGTCTCCTTGGGTGATGTTTCCGGGTTGTGATTCTTTCTGCGTTGTCGTTGCTCTAATATACTAACATATAAACATAATATTAGTTAAAACACTTATCAGTTAAAACTTACCAATTTTAAAAAAGGTAAGACTAAGACATTTTAAAACAATCAGTACACAGTTTAAAATTCACAATTTAAAATCATCTGGATAGGCCTGCTGTAAGAGACTGGTCTTTAATGCTACTGTAATTTGAATTCAGACAGCATATTCAGCTGTCGTAGCTTTTTGTTCCAGAGTCTAGGGGTAGCTGAAGAAAAGATCCTCTGGGTGACAGTTGCCACCCTAGTCCTGGCTGACTGGAGCAAATATCCCCCACAGGACCTGAGTGTACGGGGTGGATTATATAAGAGAAGGCATTCCCCTAGGTAACTTGGACCCAAACCATGCAGGGCTTTAAAGATAATATCCAACACATTTACTTTGCATGGAAACTAATTGGCAGCCAGTGGAGTGATTGTAATATTGGTGTGATATGATCACTCCTGGTTGTACCAGTGACTAATCTGGCTGCCGTGTTTTGAACCAATGGAAGTTTCTGAACTTGGTACAGAGGTAGCCCAATGTACAGAACATTGCAGAAGTCCAGCCTTGAGAATACTAGCATGTGTACTACCATCTTTAGGTCTTCCAACTCTAGGAAGGGGCACAACTGGCGTAACAGCTGAAGCTCGTAGTAAGCACTCCTGGCTGTCACATCTATCTGAGCTGTCATTTGGAGTGATGGATCCAGAAGCACTCCCAGGCTGTGAACACAATCTTTCAGGAGGAGTGTAACCCCATCCAGGACTGGTTGACACACTCCAACCCCAGGTTAAGACCCTGGACAGTAAGCATCACTGTCTTGTCTGGATTCAGCTTCAGTTTGTTTTCCCTCATTCAACCCGTTACCTCCTCTAGGCATTCATCCAGAGGAGACACACTATCCTTAGCTGAGGCTGTTTCTGAAGGCATGGAGACAGATATTTGGGTGTCATCAGCATACTGATAGCACCCCACCCCATGCCTCCGGATGATCTCTCCCAGCGGTTTCATGTAAATATTGAATAGCATTGGGGATAGAATGTCACCTTGTGATATGCCATATAACAGCTCCTTTTTTGAATAGCAGCTATCCCCAAGCACCACCATCTGGAAACTGTCTGAGAGGTAGGACCAAAACCACTGAAGCACAGTGCTTCCAATTCCCAAATCCCCTAGGTGTTCCAGAAGAATACCATGGTCGATGGTATCAAATGCTGCTGAGACATCCAAAAGCACCAGCAGAGACACACTCCATCTGTCAGTGCTCAGGTGAAGATCATCCGCTAAGGCGACCATAGCAGTCTCAGCTCACATCTTGCTCTGAAACTGGTTTGAAATGGGTCTAGATAACTTGTGTCATCCAAAACTGCCTGGAGTTGGGAGGCATCTGCCCTCTCAATCACCATTCCCAGAAAAGGGAGATTTGATACTGGTCTATAGTTGTTTATGTCCAGGGGGTCCAAGGAGGGCTTTTTTGTTGTTGTTTAGAAGCGGTTGTACCAAATAATGTGGTCATATCAAATAATGCAGTTTGACATCACTTTAATTATCATGGCTCAATGCTATGGAATCCTCGGATTTGTAGTTTGTTGTGGCACTAGAGCTCCCTGGCAGAGAAGGCTAAACATTTCACAAAACTACACATCCCAGAATTCCATAGCATTGAGCCGTGGCAGTTAAAGCCGTGTCATACTGCATTATTTCTGCCATGTGGCAGCAGTTTATGTATCATTTTCTGGCCTCACTCCCCAATCCTACCTCAATAGCCAGGAGTTACACCAAGCGACGGATGTCTGTCCTGCTGGCGATGGGGGTACTGGAGGAGGATATTTCCAGCCCCCTCCCACCAGCCATCTGTGTTGGGACAAAGAGTTGCGACAGGGGTCCTGCTTCTGATTGTTGCAGCCTCACTCGCTGGCAGGACGGGGCTGGAAAGGATATCCTACTACATCCCAATCACTGGCAGAATAGACCTCCATCTCTTGGAGTGGCTCCTTGGCTTTTAAGGTGGGATTTGGGGGACATTTTTACAATCCTGGCAATAGTGCCATGGCCGTGAATAGGTAGCATAACTGAATATGGAGCAGTTTACAAATCCGTAACTTTGAGTTATGACTTGGTAACTGCAATGCAAGGTGCCAATCAACAAAAATAATATTGCTCATGCTCTTTTTTGATGCTTTTCTTGCACCTAGATCTCAGAATACAGTGTGGCTCTTTGGATAAATACCACCCTCGGCGTCTCCACACTCTTTGGTCTCTGGGCCTTGGCCATCCTGTTTCGTGCAGTCAGAACGCACATGGCCGGACAGAATGTGGGCGCCAAATTTGCTTGCTTCCAGGTAAGCCTGTCCAATTGCTGTTAAGCAGAGGGGGAGGAACAATGCCCAACTCAGCCTTGGCGGAGGAATGTCATACAGGTGGCCCATACAGGATCAATACCTGCGGATTCACTTACCCGCTGTGGAGGGGAGGTCTCTCTAGGCATCTGGAGGACCATAGAGTTGTGCTGGAGGTGGTTTCTCTAGGCATTGGGAAGTCCTCCAGAGCAACTCTATGGTCAACTTCCACACACCAGGTGCCTGGAAAGGCATCCTCTCTATGCATTTTCTAGGTCCTCCAGCACAATTCTATGGTATTCATGGCAGTTTCAAGTACACATGGTAAGTCTGGGAATGTATACATCACAGATTCAGGGCATGACCTGTAGTGTTCCCTCCAGTCCCTTGTGGTCTCAGGTCTCTTTCACACTGCACAATTGTAGCACTTTGATTCCACTTTAACTGCAATGACAACATGAGATGGAATCCTGGGAGCTATAGTTTATGGAGATAGTTAGGTCTCTGCCTGAGATTTCTAAATATCCCTCCCTAAATTGCCAATCCTAGGATTCCATAGGCTCATGCCATGCCAGTTAAAATAGAATCATAGTGCTGTGATTATGTAATAAGAAGTAATAATAATAAAATTTATTTATACCCCGCCCCTCTGTTAAAACAATCAGGGCGGCTTACAAAAATTAAAATACAATACAGATAAAATCCCCAAACACACCCCACCCCACCCTCCCCCATAAAAAATATTAAACAATTATAAATTATAAATTAAACATTATAAATTTAATTATAAATGTAGTTGAAAAGGCCCAAGATTCCACAGTAGTCATGGTACAGTTGGACCCCCGTATCCACTGATCCATGATCCACAGATTCAATTATCCACAGGACACAAAACAGCACACCTACTATGGAGTCTTCCTATAAAATGTGTCCTCTCTAGCCATTTTCTAGGTCCTTCAAGGCAACTCTATGATATTTTAAACTGGAATTCCCATGATTTTCAATGGCGTTCTCTATTATCCACAGTTTTCAGTATCTACGCCCCCCCTGAACCAATCCGCAGTGGATAAGGGGGTCCTACTGTATAACAATAGCATCCCTATGGAGCAGGGATTGGTCACAGAATTGCAAAGTGCTCCATCCATTATCTCAGGAATCAACAGCACTGCAGAGTAGATCAGTATTATTGTCCCAGTAGGATGAGGAGACTAATTTTAAGAAGAAAGAGCACCTAGTTTGGAGCCTTCTAGTGAGGTTAAAGTGGCATCAAACTGCTACGCTGGTGTAGTGTGAAAGCAACAAAGTCTAAATTTCTGGTGGCACATCAAAAAATCTTGCCTCTCCTGTCCTTTTGCTTCTAGGTTCTCCTTATCTTGACAGCGCTGCAGGCCTCCATCTTCAGCATTTTGGGCAACGGTGGGCAGATTGCTTGTGCCCCACCCTTCTCCTCCAGAGCACGGTCCCAGCGTGAGTATGAGATTCTACCTTGTCCTTCTGGGGAGTTATAGTGAAGGAATTATGAGGAATTATGCCCTATGGGGAGCAGCTTAGGGAGCTGGGTATGTTTAGCCTGGAGAAGAGAAGGTGAAGAGGGGACATGAGAACCATGTTTAAATATTTGAAGGGAGGTCATACTGAAGATGGAGCAAGCTTGTTTTCTGCTGCTCCAGAGAGTAGGACACGGAGCAATGGGTTCAAACTACAGGAAAAGAGATTCCACCGAAACATTAGGAAGAACTTCCTGATGGTAAGAGCTCTTAGACAGTGGAATATGCTGTTGCCTGGGAGTGCGGTGGAGTCTCCTTCTTTAGAGGTTTTTAAACAGAGGCTGGATGGCCATCTTTCAGTAATGCTTTGATTGTGTATTCCTGCCTGGCAGGGAGTTGGACTGAATAATAATAATAATAATAATAATAATAATAATAATAAGGCCCTTGGGGTCTCTTCCACCTGTATGATTCTATGAATTAAAAGGGGCTTGAGGGAGAAAACGGAGGCAGCCATTAGAGAAGAACCTCCCAACTGACATGGAAGCTACCAGCTTACATAAAGTGGACAGAATGTAATGCTCCACCCTGTGTAGCTCTGTGTCCTTCCCAGCAGCTGTCAAACCCTAGCAGAGCCCGCTGCTGTTGCTGCTGATTATCACTAGAGAGAAGAAATGGAAACACAATCCAGATGATGAAGCAGCAGCTTGTCTCAGTTTGGAGGGGGCAAGAAACACAGGTGCACTCCCTGATGGAATGCCACCTCATTTCCCTTCCTCTCAGAACCCAGACGAGCTGCATTTTCATTATGTGAATTACCTCCCTTTTCCCTTCCCCACCAGTAAGCAGTTGCAGCAGATTGACGGGTGCTGGGGGGAGGTTTCGGGCAGCCTGGAAAGGGCTTGAAAATAGCTCCCTGTACTATATCCAAAAAGAGACATATGCCTATGTAAGCCACACTGATGTGCACATTTGCCACTAGAAGGATCCTCCGTAATCAGTGCAAGGCAAGGGATGGCAGGACTGAGGCGGAGTGAAAAAGGCAAGGCCTTCCCAGACAATGCCTGTCCTGGTTTGCAGAACAAGAAGATAAGAAGGCCTTGGATTTTGCACTGGGAGAAAGAGAATGAATGAAGAACACTAAAGAACTGTGCTAGAAAAGCTGCCCCAAAGAGGGTGATCAGGGCTCCCCGGGACTGAAGTAGTAGCAAGAAACAGAGCATCCACTGATGTCAAGTGGCTCCTCTGTTGGTAAGGCAGTGAATCCACTCCAGGTTTTCATCTGAACTTTAAAGGAGCAACTTAGAAAGGTCTTTTAAAATTCAGTCTGAAACCTGGCATGGACTCACTGCTCCACTGACATGGGAGATTCTAACTACAGCCGGAACTCATCCTTTTCTTTCTTCTCTGTTGCTTGAAGAGATGCACTGCCAGCTCCTCATCTTAGAGACCTTCATCCTGACCGTGCTGACCAGGATGTATTACCGGAAATCCGATGACCAGGCAGGCTGCTGTCCGGCTGCAACTCCAGAGAGCAAAACAGAGACAAATGGTCACTAAGCTGAATAGAACGGTGGGAGCGTAGAAGCGCACTGGCTATCAGAGCCACATAACTATATTTTTTAACTTTTGGATCTCCCCATCAGAATGACCAGATGCTTTCCCAAGGAAACTGCTTGCAACTTGCTAGGGGAAGGAGAAGCAAAAAACCAGAGTTTGATGCTGCTTTATGACCAGTACATGCCATAGACATGCACAACCATCCCTGACCCTTTGCATGATGACCTCCCAGATGACTGCAAGCCTTGTGCCTATTATTATAAGTGCCCAAGGACACAGAATGAGTCTACGGCTCCGTCTACATGACAAAAAATAACACGTATTTATTCGAAAAATTGGCGAATTGTACAGACCGCCGTTCAAACAAATACGTGTTATTCAGAGGAGGGGCTGTAAAATTCACCTTTTAATCTGTGTCCTGGGGATCTGGCTCTTCATCTGGATCCCAGGGTTTACTCCGGATAGCCGTTCGAATGATTGGCTGTCTGTACGCTCCTGTTCGCATAGATACGAACAGGAGTATAACCTGATTGGCTGGCAGGATAGAGGGGGCGGGGCTTGGACAGAGAGAGGAAACAGCTGCAACCGCCATTTTTTAAAAGTTATATCATGGCTGTGAGGTGGAGGAAGAGGGAGCCGTGGCTAGCAGCAGCAGCAGCAGCAGGATGGCTAATTGGTTCACTAATTGCTTGCCCAGCCCCGGCCCCCTCTCCTGCCACCCTTGGCGGGCTGGCTGGCTGTCGGGAGCAGAGCACACAGCAGCAGCAGCAGAAGCGACCCAACTCTCCCCGCCTGCCTACTGCTGCCCTCCTCCGTCCTCCTCCGTCCAGGGCTCCAGACCCTTCCCCGGTGGCACCGCTGCCCTCCTCCGTCCTCCTCTGTCCTCAGCTCCAGATCCTCCCCGCTGCCACTGCTGCCCTCCTCCGTCCTCCTCCATCCAGGGCTCCAGACCCTCCCCGATGGCACCGCTGCCCTCCTCCGTCCTCCTCTGTCCTCAGCTCCAGATCCTCCCCGGTGCCACCGCTGCCCTCCTCCGTCCTCCTCCATCCAGGGCTCCAGACCCTCCCCGATGGCACCGCTGCCCTCCTCCGTCCTCCTCTGTCCTCAGCTCCAGATCCTCCCCGCTGCCACTGCTGCCCTCCTCCGTCCTCCTCCATCCAGGGCTCCAGACCCTTCCCCGGTGGCACCGCTGCCCTCCTCCGTGCTCCTCCGTCCAGGGCTCCAGACCCTCCCCGGTGGCACCGCTGCCCTCCTCCGTGCTCCTCCGTCCAGGGCTCCAGATCCTCCCCGGTGCCACCGCTGCCACTGCTGCCCTCCTCCGTCCTCGGCTCCAGATCCTCCCCGGTGCCACCGCTGCCACTGCTGCCCTCCTCCGTCCAAGGCTCCAGACCCTCCCCGGTGCCACCGCTGCCCTCCTCCGTCCTCCTCCGTCCAAGGCTCCAGACCCTCCCCGGTGCCACCGCTGCCCTCCTCCGTCCTCCTCCGGCCAGGGCTCCAGATCCTCCCTGGTGCCACCGCTGCCACTGCTGCCCTCCTCCGTCCAAGGCTCCAGACCCTCCCCGGTGCCACCGCTGCCCTCCTCCGTCCTCCTCTGTCCTCAGCTCCAGACCCTCCCCGGTGGCACCGCTGCCCTCCTCCGTCCTCCTCCGTCCTCGGCTCCAGACCCTCCCCGGTGGCACCGCTGCCACTGCTGCCCTCCTCCGTCCAAGGCTCCAGACCCTCCCCGGTGCCACCGCTGCCCTCCTCCGTCCTCCTCCATCCAGGGCTCCAGACCCTCCCCGCTGCCACCGCTGCCCTTCTCCGTCCTCCTCTGTCCTCAGCTCCAGACCCTCCCCGGTGCCACCGCTGCCCTCCTCCGTCCTCCTCCATCCAGGGCTCCAGACCCTCCCCGGTGCCACCGCTGCCCTCCTCCGTCCTCCTCCATCCAGGGCTCCAGACCCTCCCCGGTGCCATCGCTGCCCTCCTCCATCCTCCTCCATCCAGGGCTCCAGACCCTCCCCGGTGCCACCGCTGCCCTTCTCCGTCCTCCTCTGTCCTCAGCTCCAGACCCTCCCCGGTGCCACCGCTGCCCTCCTCCATCCTCCTCCGTCCAAGGCTCCAGACCCTCCCCGGTGCCACTGCTGCCCTCCTCCGTCCTCCTCCATCCAGGGCTCCAGACCCTCCCCGGTGCCACCGCTGCCCTCCTCCGTCCTCCTCCATCCAGGGCTCCAGACCCTCCCCGGTGCCACCACTGCCCTCCTCCATCCTCAGCTCCAGACCCTCCTTGGTGCTGCCACTGCCCTCCTCTGTCCTCCCTTTCCAGCCCCGCCGCTGCCACAGACTTTACAGGGGGTAAAAAATCATCTAGGCAGAGCATTCACATTCAAACGCCTGCCTTTTTGGATTTTTTAACCCCCTGTCCATATTTTTGCCCCTCATATAGACGGGGCCTACATCAGTCTTTGTATATTGTAGGTCTCATTCTATGGAGGTAATAGGGGATCTTGAGAGATTCACTGTACTCCACCTACAAAGTGGCTTGCAGCCTTGCACTGAACAGAGGAAGGTCAAGATTGCAAAGAAAGTTAATGAAGAAGGGTGTTTTATTGTACTGCCTTTGTTCATATTCCCTTTGTGGCCTCTGTTGACATTGACCCTCCCTGGAGACCATCCTTCGTAAACCCCACCTTAAGCAAACAGCTCAAGAGGCAGACCTGTAACATTGATCCTATCACTTTGCTTTCCCCTGCATGTTTTTTTAAAGAAATCATCTCTGCCTGAAGAAGATGCTAGTGGGATTCAAAAGCTAGCATAATGCTTTTTGCAACTTCTGTTTGGCCTAATAAAGGGATCACCACAATGTGTATCTTAGATTTTGTTGTATATCACATGGAGGATCAATCTTAGTAGCAGTGAATTGCGATATTTGGAGACGTAGACCAAAATCCTGTTGGTGACCTAAAGCTGGTGTAATAATTGTGCAGTCAGCACCACCTTTAGGAAGTTGCAAAAGGGAGGTATCCAAAGATTTGGTGCTTAGCGAATGTTACACTGGCTTTATTATGTGAGACATTCTGTTCTCTTGGGGTTTATCTACACAAGTCAGGATATGCTGGCTCCCTGCTGGCATATTCTGGTTCCAGATCTGGCCTGTTCTACCCCCATTAGCTGGAGCAAATGACTACTGCTGCAATTTTCCCTGCTGATGCGAAAGCCAGGCAGGGGTCCCACAACATGTGACTGCAGGGCCCCGCATGTGACCAGCCTTGGTCACATCCCCCTGCCTTGCTTCCAGGACAGCCAGGGAGTTGGTGGCAGCAATGAGGGACGGCATGCTGGGATGGGCTCCCGTGGACACCAGGGCCTGATCCGGCAGTACCAGATTAAATTGGGTATTATCCTGTATTGCGGTAAAGGGCCTCATCCTAGCTTGCCTCTGAAGCTGAGAGAGTGTGATTTGCCCAAGCTTACCCAGTGGGTTTCCATGGCTGAGCGGGGATTTCGACCCTGGTCTCCAGGGTTGTAGTCCAACCCTCAAACCACCATACCATGCTGGCTCTCTAAATAATATATGCATTAACAATATGACTTCACACAAAAACGTCCAGAGATGTTGTCTTAATAAATATACAAAAAAAAAAAAAAAAAAAAAAAAAGAGAGAGAGAGAGAGAGAGAGAGAGAGAGAGAGAATCTCAGCCCTATGCATTATGAATTTCAACTGTCCCTGATTGCTATTTTGAAAACCTGGCAACACTAACTTGAAGGCAGTGTGGTCGCAGCAACTCCACTCACCCTGTGCTTTCCACCCTGTTTTGCAAATACAGCTGGATGGTGTGTTAAATGCATAGCTAAAGAACCAACCAAGAAATGAGAGATTTAAGAACAACCCAGAAAATGCAATAACTTTTTGGGTAAAGTGACATTTATTTGGCTAAATGTAGAAGCCAAAAGGAAAAAAAAGAAGAAAAGAAAACCCAACACGCAAAAAGCCCAAAATCTCAACTTGCAACAAATCCAGGAAACTGTACTCGCAGAGACAGGAAACAGAGATATTTAATACTGATCAAAAGAGAGGCACAGTTAGGAGAGGAGTTAGGCATCACCAGTCTCATGGCTCCATTGGGGCAATTTATAGGACTTCAGCTGGGGACATTGTCATGTTGGCTTGCCTGTAGAGGAACCCTCTACAATACCCACAGTGCCTGAACACTGTTATTGTCCCAAACACCAAAGGAGCACCAATTTGGGGAAAGGTACTAAACAGGAGGTCCAGAAGGCCTTGTTCTAAAAAAAATCCTGACCATCGTTATCAGATAGGTCAAAGTCTCCAGTGCTGAAATCATGATTCCTCACAGCTCTCAGAACGTGTATCACAGTAAATGCAATGCTTCCAATGAGAAAAAAGAAACTATATAAAAATATAAGTGGGAAAAAATAATGTATCTTCATCGTTGCTTTAATTAGAGCTAAAGAAAACCTCACCATAGAAACAATTTCTCCAACAGTGAAGTTGAAGGCTTTCACGGCCGGCATCCATAGATTTTCCTTGGGTTATTCTGGGCTGTGAGGCCGTGTTCTGGAAGAGTTTCTTTCTGATGTTTCACCTGCATCTGTGGCTGGCGTCTTCAGAGAAACAGAGATGTACACAGTTCTCTGAAGATGCCAGCCACAGATGCAGGCAAAACATCAGAAAGAAACTGTTCCAGAACACAGGTCTCACAGCCTGGAAAAAACCCAAGGAAAATCTAATTTCTCCAACAGATACAGTACAACCCTTTTATCCATGGGGAATGTGCTCTGGACTTTTTGTGGATACCAGAAACCGCTGATAATAGCAAACCCTATTAAAATGAATGACTTCTGGCCCAAGCATGCCATAGTCACTCTAGATAGAGGACCTAGAGATTCCTAGGGAGAACAGCTCTCTAGGCATCTTCTAGGTTCTCCAGCCTGGCTCTATGGTCAGCTTCCGGCAGAAGCATGCCACAGAATTGCACTGGAGGACCTAGAAGATGCCTAGAGAGGACATTTTCCCTCCCAGACATGGGTAAGTGAACCCGTGGATACGGAGGTTGTACCTACATTCATTCCTTTCTATAAGAAAATTACTCTGGATAGAACTGAGGAATTTAGCTGGCTTCAAGGCCCTATGTTAGGCTGGTCCTGGGACAATTTATCGCTTTGAACGGTCCCAATGTCCTATGTGGCTTTTAAGCGGGGGTGAGGGGGCAGGAGTACCTTCAGGGAACAGAAATTATATGATGTATGACAAAATGAGGAAGGGGCAGTTTTTCAAGCGGTCAAAAGAAGGACATTATTAATTCTCTGACCTGTATTAGACAGAAGGTGTCCGAAGGTAGCTAACACACATTGGAAACGGCTTAATGTGGTGTAGATGTGCAAATTGCTATTGCTTAAACAATTTGTAAGCTGTTCTGGGAGCTTTTGTGGCTGAAGAGCAAGGTATAAATACCTAAATAAATAAATACATAAATTAAATGTTCATCAATTTCGCACCACCTGGTGAAGCAGAGAAAAAAAAAACAGGGGCTATTAATGAAGTTAACACAGGCGCTGCTCCAAAAATGGCTCTTGGATTCCATGGTGCACCATTAATGCTTATAAGGAGGAACTGGTTTCCAAGCACAATGTAGTTCCTGTATTACGGGAATCACTTACCTAAGATCCCCCTGCCCCACTGTGGTACTACAGTAACAGAGACAAAGAAATTCGAACTGGAAAGTCTAGAACAAGGATGTGGTCAAGATGACAGGCAAATGGCTGATGTACACATGCATTTTGCAAACCAGGAAGTCTTTCTAGGTTTAAGGATAATGGCCAAAATCTCTGAATAACCACCCTCCAGCCAAGACTTGGACAAGCCCAGCTGGTGACCTGGCACTGTCCGTGTGAATTCTCATTAAGGTCAAACACTGATGTACCCACACAAAGATTATTCCTTCCCAAATTTTGGCCTAAATCCTATTGTTATTCCTAAGTAGTGTAGAACCATTGAATCCTTTGGGTTTAACTGCATGTTGATTCACCATTCAATGTCTATTGATGGGTCTACTCTACTTTGGGAATTCACCAATGGGATTCTAATTGTTATATGTGGACAGGACAGGGTGCAACTGTTTCCTCACTGGCAACAGTTTGGGGATTTTTGTAGATGCTTGTTGAAGAATTTTTATGCAAACAGTGGGCAGGGACTGCCCTTTGCATGTCACTGAGACTACCTGATAGCAGGGAGAGGCTGCAATATATGCTTCTGTAGATCTTCTGGCAGCAACTCGCTGAATGCCAGGTTGTAACCTCCCTTTGAAAACCACGGCTTTCCTGCAACAGGTGGAAAATTCTTGCCTGCGACAAGCAAGAAAGTGGAAAATTTAGCATATCACTCTTTGACCCCAATTAAATAGAGACAATTCCAGCTTCCTCATTGTGCAATCTGTACTGAGCCAGGATGCCCAAAAGGGTTCAAGGTATTACAAGTGGATTTGGACACGAACACTGAGAAAGCATCTCTTCAGCTAAGTGAAGTGTGGAACTCAAGTTCATCAGGTCTTCATGGAACCCTCTGGGAAACTTACTCTATGAGTGACACAAATGGACTGGGTCTACCAAGGCCTTTCCAAGTCCAGCTTTGGATATGACAATGCCAGATTCATGTCCATGTCTGCACCACAGGGCGAACACCACCATCCCCACATTGCCGTCAGCAAATCTGTGCTCAAGTCCGTTCAGTAGTTCACCTACCTGGGAAGCATCATCTCCTCAGATGCCAAGATTGACAAAGAGATCGATCACAGATTAGCAAAGGCATATAGTGCATTTGGAAGACTTTACAAAAGAGTCTGGAATAATAAACACCTGAGGCAAAGCACAAAAATCAGTGTGTACAGAGCCATTGTATTGTCTATTCTCCTTTATGGGTCTGAAACATGGGTCACCTATCGCCACCACTTACGACTCCTCGAACGCTTTCATCAGCGCTGTATACGCAGAATCCTAAATATACACTGGACTGACTATGTGACGAATGTTGCTGTCCTTGAGCAAGCAGGGATCACCAGCACTGAGGCCATGATATTGAGAACACAGCTGCGCTGGGCAGGGTACGTTTCTAGGATGGAGGACCATTGCCTCCCAAAAATAGTACTCTATGGTGAACTTGCCATGGGTCAGCGTAAGAGGGGCACTCCAAAAAGCGATACAAGGACTCCCTGAAACAACATCTCAGTCTCGGCCAAACTGACCACCAACAATGGTCCGCCCTGGCCTCACACCGGGAGGCATGGAGACACACTATCCACAATGCTGCAGCCTCATTTGAGAAGTCACACCGAACAAGTCTTGAAGAGAAACAACAACGCAGAAAGAATCACAACCCGGAAACATCACCCAAGGAGACCTTCTGCTGTGCTTTCTGCAACCAGACTTGTTTATCTCAGATTGGCCTTTTTAGTCATCAGCGCGCTTGCAGAAAGCGCAGGATGAGTCCTTCCTGAATCTTCGTTTGCGAAGAAAAGCCAGAGAGAGAGAGGTTCTCTCCAGCAAATATTCGCTTATACTACAATTGGCTGACATACAAGGACACGCTGTGAACAGGAATGTGAAGTGACCCAAGCTTACTGTGAACAGGGGTTCCTGCATCAAGATCCATTCTATGAATGTGCGATGAAGTGGGCAAGACAGGGTCAGATGGAGCATGCGCTCATGGGTGCATTTGTTTCTATGCAACTATTCAGTTGCGAAGGAAGGGAATCAAAGAACTGAATCCTGCCAGTTATTTCCAATTGGCTTAGACTCACTGGACTCATTGCTGAATATGGAGCCAGAAAGTAGATAAATCCAAACTGAGTAAATGGGCCTACTTTAGTTAAGGCTAAAAATAGGATTTAGGTAATAAATTTCAACTGAACAAACAGAGTCACCATCCCTGGGGGCAAATATGGTTCCTTGTTGTTGCTGAAGAAGTGGTAAAGGGAGAAATCATTAAACTCTTGCATGCAAAATGTAGAAACAGATGGCAACCCCCATGTGCTAGATCTGATCCCTGGAAGTGTGGCAATACTCAGTGTGTTCAGATACTCAGTGGTTTCGACTGGTGAGCTGCTAAAGGTTTAATTCAAAACAGAGCAAGCTACTGTCCAAGTGATACAAACTATACTGGAAGGACAGCTGTTCTTTCATAAAATGCTGAGCCATAAGCACAGCTCACAACTTTCACTGACCACGTCAACTGTGTGCCTTCTCAGTCTGGGAAACAATACTGAAGGTGCAGTCTTGTGAAGGTGGGGAAAGGGAAAGCAGGAACTCTTGTTCTGAGGTGCCGCTGTCAGGGTGGATTTTGCATCTGTTGATAATGTTCTGGGGATTCTTAAATTCCCACCCACACAGGCCAAAAGATTTTGCCAGACCTATTGGGACTAAAGTGATGTACACAAGTCCTGAAAGCACATTGACCCATGATGCTCATACATGCATGTCATTCATGGAACTTGAAAATGGCTAGGCTGGCTAGCTTCTGGGAGTTGCAGTCCAAAAAAGAAATCTGTATAAACTCTGGCAACATACACTGTATTTTAGATGTGTAGGGGTGCATTTACACTGCAGAGATAATGCAGTTTGACACCACTTTAACTGTCAATGGCTCCATCCTACAGAATCCTGGGATTTGTAGTTTTGTGAGGCACCAATGCTCTTTGGTAGAGAAGGCTAAAGACCTTCTTAAACTACAAATCTCAGGATTCCATAGGATGGAGACACAACACTTAAAGTGGTGTCGAACAGCATCGTTTCTACAGTGTAGATGCACCCTAGGGCTCATTTCATATGACAACGGGCATGTGAGTAACTTCACATGCACTTCATGAACACTTTATCCGCTATAAATTTCCAGATAGCAAATTTCATATATTGGAAGCATCACCACAGAAAGGTGGCATGACCCCAAGACGCTCCCTCAAAGGCACAGAAAAAATGGCATGTGGAGCTATGCATACGAAGACCAAGTATTTTCAACACTGCAACTAATCTGGGTCTCCATACTGCAGAGAGCAGTTCAGCGCAAAGGAACAAATGGTAGGCAACATTCAGTGATGCTCCAAGTCATGGGAGCTTTGGAAATGGGATGATAACACAATGTTCTTAGGGCCCACTTTTGAAGTACAGTTGGACCCCTGTATCCACAGAACCAATACCTGCAGGTTCAGTTATATCTGGGACACAAAACAAGGGCATATACCATACAGTCGTCCTAGAAAATGCAGAGAGGCATCCTCTCTAGACATCTTCTAGGTCCTCCAATGCAACTCTATGGTATGCTATTATCGGAAGTCCATTAATTTAATAGGGTTTGTCTTACCAACAGTTTCCGGTATCCACTATAAGTCTGGGAACAGAACACCCAGGGATACGGGGGTCCAACTATACCTTGGGAACTGTGCCGACCCAAAGCAGCTATCATTTTGGTGTGGCTGGTTACTTGGTTCAGCCGCTCATTCAGAGTTCCTACTTTGCTCTCTCCAAGGCCTTTGCAAGAAACAGAGCTGAGTCAAATTATGAGACTGCTTTGAGATGGAAGAGTTGCTAACCAGCTGTGATAAAATGATCTTACAAAAGGGCCTCTTGGGGATAAGCTGTCATGCCTGTGCGTGTGTGAAGTCACTGATCTTAGGCCTCTTTTCTTGAGGTTCTGCAATAAATGGGGCATTTTACTGCACTGGGAAAATCATCAGAATGTAATTTTACCACACGGACACGGGAGGGTAATTTGCTGTCTGTTGAGTCTTACTTGTCCCCACAAACTGCTCCTGTAAGTCAGCTGCCTAGAATTGGCAAGCACTCAGATGCTTGTCCCTGAAGAAGATGACCAAAGATATGTGCTTGTATCAAGTATTTATCTAGATACCTCTCTTTACATGGAATGGAGACATGGGTTGAGAAGAATTAACAGCAACTCCCAGAGGTTTTTGATATCTGCTCCTTGGGTGTGGAGCTGAAACCTCTTACTTCAGATTCACACTGTGAAGTGGTACAGTCCAGACAGAAATTTGTGCCTGGGATGATAGCACCCTGAGGAGTGGTGCCAAGTGGAGGCTCACTGAGCTGAAAGCCCCTCTGCATTTTTTAAAAGCCCTGCACAGAGAAAGCTAGTACACCAGTGAGAAGGGTTCTTGCCCAGCCAACAAGCTAGTTTGCTGTATGCAGGGATTTCTTTTAATATAGAACTGTCAATCGTATGTGCCTACTCAATAGCATCCTCAAGTGGCCCAGGCCAAAGAGAGCTTGTCTACCACCGTGAGAACTGGGCCAGTCTCTTATTTTGTGTATAATACTGCTTTTATTCAGAGATAACATTTGTGTCAGAAAACGGCTGGGTGCCCAAATACCTTGATGGCTTCCATGCTGTGACCACACAAAACAGTAGCTGCCTGTTCTGTATATTCTAAGTGCAAACGACACACACACTTCATCATGAAACAGACATTCCACAATACTCATCCATCTTCCTATATGATGATGATCTAGCAGGAAAAAGGTAGAGCTTAAAATACTTGGTTTTGGACTACAACTTCCAGGCTGCTGGCTGCCATATTCTGAGAGTTGTAGAGCAAAAAAGTAACTCCACCAAGTTGTGAAAGAATGTGGTTCATGAAAAGTCTCTGAAACACATCTAGAGACATGCTCAAGACACACAAAACATAACGAGGAACGACCAGAAGCAATTGCCTCAAATGGGCCAAATCTGGGGGAGGAAAATCCCATTCATTGACAGGAAAGATAAGTTAAATCTGAACATTTATTACACAATTAATAACAAAAGTTAACAGGAACAGAGGTGCCAATGTAAAGGGCCGTTCCCCAAGATGAAGGAGAAGCTTATTCCGTGCATTGTTAAGTCCAAAGCTTGGGAAAAGATGCTTTCCGAATGGTGACTCCCAGAATTCCCTCAGCCAGCATGGCCACTGGCTAAGGGGATTCTAGGAGACGTAGTCCAAAAAAGGCAACTCCAAAGCTCTGGTTCATTTGCACTTAACGCAGGGTGGAACTAACCGGTGGGAGGACTGTCTCATAAGAACAAGAAGATTCAGCAGTGATGCCATGAATGCTTCTTACCCTCATCCCCAGCTGGATCTACTCTACCAGATTTCTTGGGGACACAATGCACATCAGATGATGTTTTGCAAAGGGGGGGGGGGCGTTTCCTCCTGCAGTCACAAAAGACAAGAGGGCAGCAGCCTCCCGGTACACTCAGCATCCAAAACAGTGGTGGAAGCAGGCAGGAGGCCCAGAACCACGGCGGGAGCGCAATTTGGAAAGTAGGAATTGGACGGGATTGAGCGGTACAGGGCTGGAAAATGGTTCTGAAAGGGATGGGTAGAGTTCAGCCAGCCTCGGAGGAAGAGCGACCAAAGGTCGGGGACTGCGAAAGAGGGAGACAGGAGCCTTTGCTAGAAGGGAAAAACGCAAAAATCCAGGACATATCGCTTTTAAGGAGTCAGGAAATCTCTGTCATTTTGCCACCCATCTGAGGACTCCGCAGCAGCCTCCTCCAACTTGGTGCCCTCCAGAAAGGATAGACTATCACACCCAGAATCCCCCAGCCAGCATAGCTGGCTGGGGGATTCTGAATGTGGCAATCTAACCCTTCTGGAGGGTGCCAAGTTGGAGAGCCCTTTTCTACAGGAATGAGCATGAGTTGTTTCCTAGCCAACAAACCCACAGCATCATCGTAGGGCTGGGGTGGGAAAGTTTGTAGTGCAACCCCCACGCCAGGTGGGACTTTAGCCAATGCTGCCCACTTGGCCTGCCTTTGGAAAGTGAAACAACAAAAGGCACGCCTTTTATCAGACACAGAAAAAGGTAAAACTTCGGAGCGTTGCTGGGTGAGAAATTTGCAAGCTGCTTAGGAGACCCTCTCCCACTTTTCTCTCCTCTTGAGAACTAGTGACATGGGTGCTGGGGACGTAAGGTGAGCACGCCTGCTCTCCCAAACCCTTGCAGAACGATGCAATCCGCAGCCGTTCAATTATCTCTCTCTTTTCCTCTACAGTATAGTGAAGCCTAATGGGGACTGCTTCTTGTACCGCCTCAACTTCATGCAGGCCGGAAGGCACAGTGAGTGGGAGACAGTCTGCAGGGTTATTATAGGGTATGGATTTGGCGCAATGCAAGGACCGATTGGCAGGTCAAAGGGAGAGATGGGTAAATAGGTACATGTGCAGAGGTCGGTCTCTCTGCTCTGCCGGTCCAACAAACAAGGCCCTCAACTTCAATGCCATTGGCTAAGATTTAAAATAACGCACTTGCTTTTCCAAAATACAAGCCACTGCTTTAACAGACAGACAGAAAATAACCAATACAGGGGAAGAAGGGAACAGAGAGCAGGGTTAGTGAGTAGGACAGCGCGCTCCCCTGGCAACGGAGCCCTTAGTACAGGAGAAAAATGCCTCCTGGACGGGCACCTGAGACAGACCCAACCTCTCGCTTGGCGCTGGTTTCCTGCAGCTCGGCAGTGTCTCCTTTTGCAAGGCGGGACTCGTCGACGAAGCCTTTGGGAAAAAGAAACTTCCCCTTGGTTCCGGGCATGAATCTCTAGTCCTCCTCGTCCTCGCTGATGTCATAGGTGACCGCTGACTTGTTCCTCGAAAGGCTGGCCGGGGAGGAGGGGGGCGTCCTGGCGGCGAAGGGCCAGCGGAAGGAGGGGGAGGGGGAGCGATCGTGTGTGGGGCTGCTGCTCGGGCTCTGCTTGGGGCTGATCGCCTGGAGCATCCTCCCCTTGCCCTCTTTCAGCATGTGCTTCTGGCAGGCAGAAGGGGGGGATTGGGGAAGGAGGTGGGGAGAGAACCATTAAGACATCAGCTGAAATCATCAACATTAGCAACATCATCATCACCACCACCATCAGAGACAAAGCACCGTACGCCCCCCGTATCCGCAGGGGATATGTTCCAAGACTTACTCTAGATACCAGAAACCATGGGTAATAGCGAAACCTATTAAAATGAACAACGTCCGGCCAAACTATACCATAGAGTCATACCTCTCTAGGCATCTTCTAGGTTCTCTAGCATGATGCTATGGCCAGCTTCTGGCAGAAGCATACCATAGAGTCATGCCTGGAGGACCTACAAGATGCCTAGAGAGACCATATTTGACGTAGAATGAATGGAACTTGTCCCTAAATTTACGAGTGCCAAAAGAGTGAGTCATCACATAATGAGCCATCAAAAGGTGGGGGCTTCCTGTAGTTCCATTCTATGTATGGTTGTGAAAGCTGGACAACAAAGAAAGCTGACAGAAAGAAAATCAACTCATTTGAAATCCAATGCTGGAGAAGAGTTCTATGGATACCCTGGGCTGCTAAAAAGACAAAGTAGTGAGTCTTAAGAGCAGAGCACACCTAAAGTCTTACTAGAAATGAAGATAACGAAACTGAGGCTGTCATGCTTTGGACATATCATGAGATGATCTGACTCACTGGAAAAGAGGACAATGCTGGGTAAAACGGAAAGAAGTAGTAAAAGACGCAGGCCGCACTACAGGTGAATGGATTCCACCAAAAACCCACAGCTGCCCGGAGTTTGTGAGACCTGAGCAGGGCAGTTGAGGACTGGGACTCGAGGGTCTCTCGTGCAGAGGGTCACCGTATGTGGAAGTTGACTTGATGGCAAATGACCACAAACCAAGTGTTTATCAAACATGATGACAGGTAGGCTAGCTGGGGGATTCTGAGAGTTGGGGTCCAAAAGAAGTCACCTTCCTATGGTCAGGGACAAGAGTTACGGGCAAGCCCAGCACATACAATCTCCCAAAGGACTAGCTAGAGTGGGGTGGAAGCTGTTCATGTCCTTCTGCCTCCTTACCAGAGCTCCTTCTGGGCCAAACATCTCTAGGAAGTTGCCGATGAACTCGCGGGATTTCTCTTCCCATTTCTGAATGAGGTCAATGCTTTTCTCCTCCACTTTCTGGACAAACTCCTTGGACTTCTCTTCCACGTCCTTCACCCTTTTCTTCACTTTGTCCACGCGCTCTTGCAAATGGTACTTCTTCTCCTGAAAAATGTCAGGCATTAGGAGGATCACAAAGGCATGTGTTTGCATCCTATTCCTTCCTGGTCCTAACCTCAAAGCTATGTAACCGTGCTTAAATACAGTTTAATATCCAACTCCATCAGTGCATCTGAAGACGTGGATGGATAGCAATTAAAAGCTCATGTTAAAAAAAAAGAGTTAGTTTTAAAGGGGCCACTAGATTCTTCCCTCCAATCCATTTTCATTTTTATGCTGTGACAAAACATGCCTAAAATTGCAAACAAATGATTTGTTTTTTTCTTCATTATAGGCAAGCCATAGAATTTGGAGCCACAACACCAAATGCAGAACATTCAGCTTTCAGTAAGTGAATAAACTCAATGATAATGCACTAAATAGTTATTATAACAGGAGATGGCATGAGTCTACCATGTGCCTTTCAGAAAACCGACTTCCTACAAAGCTGACATTTACTGAGTCAGACCACTCGTCCATCCAGCCCAGTACTTTCCGCTCTGACTGGCAACAGCGACTCTCTGGGGTCTCAGGTGGAGAAGGAGTCTTTCCCTTCTAATGGGAGATGTGGAGTACTGAACTTTCTCGTACAAAGCAGAGGGATCCAGCACAATAGAAACCAAGGTGGCTCCGCAGACTCTTTGGACTCACGTTGATGAAGCTGACATTGAGCTCTTTGGCCGTGTAGCCCCTCTGCAGGTTCCGTCGAGCGTAGACGTCGTAGTCTCGGACAATGCGGGTGATGATGTCAGAGGTGGAAATCCCTTCCGTTCTCTGCGTTGGTGCAAACATTCCTGCAGGAACAGAAGAAAGGTTGGTTGGCCATTCACCTATAGTTTAGGGCTGGACTTACACTCTAAATTAGAGGGCAATACCGGATCCCATCTGATCTTGGAAGCTAAGTAAGGTCAGCACTAGTTAGTACTTGGAGACCACCAATGGATACCAGGTACTGCAGGCTCTATTTCAGGGGAAGGAACTGGCAAAACCACCTCTGAGTATTCCTTGCCTAAGAAAACCCTATGGAATTCATGAGGTTGCCGTAAAGTGACAGGCAATTTGGCATGTTAACAACAAATAATGCAGCCCATGGGTCACATGTGACCCTTGGACTCCTTGTTTGTGGCCCTTAAGCCTCCCCCCCAGTCCCAAAAGGCTAACCCCCAAGCTTTTTTAAAAAATTCTTTCCTGCACAATTTTCAAACCAGTCATAAAGCCCTCCAAGTGAACGAACAGGAAAAATGCCCCCCCCATCCCCACAAGAACCTCAGAACCCTGTGTTGCCCCAAGTACCTCCATTTTTTTCTACAGTCATTCTCAACAGGCCAACAGGAGGTGATGTAGTGTAACTTCCTGGAACCATTTTGAGAAGGACCACATACGGAAATGGAAGTATTTGAGTTTCCTCTGGGGATTGAGCCTAAATGGGGAGCTGGGGGCAGGGGAGGAATGGCCCCTGGATCCCATTCGGCTGCCAATTCCTGCTCTACATTAAATGTACAACCTTTCTGTGGCTCCAGAGACTAGGACATGGAGCAATGGACTCAAACCACAGGGAAAGAGATTCTACCTAAACATTAGGAAGAACTTCACAACAGTAAAAACTGTTCGGCAGTGGAATGCACTGACTGGGAATGTGGTGGAGTTTCCTTCTTTGGAGGTTTTTAAGCAGAGGCTGGATGGCCATTTGTCAGGAGCGCTTTGATTGTTTATTTCTGCATGGCAGGGGGTTGGACTGGATGGCCTTGTGGTCTCTTCCAACTCTACGATTCTATGAATCTACAGCTAAACCCAACTTATCCTCTTTAATCTGCCAAAGTACCCAATCTAGATCAGTTCCACCCTGTGTAGGTAAGGGGGCTTAACCTTGTGTCTTCCAAAAGCTGGAGGTTTTTTTTTTTTTTGGTTTTTGTTCTTAGTTAAATTCACACTCATATGAGCAGGGGAGAAAAAGAAACCTTAACTGACACCAATATTTTGAGGGTGTCGTTTCTGCAGGAAAGGGGAGGGAGGATTTAGGGGAAAATACCAGCTTTGGGACAGGGAGTGTTTAAGTTGCACACAAGTTTAACTATACATTACATGTTGAATATCCTTGGACACCCCAAAAGGCTCAGTGCTGACAGAAACATTATACAACATGCAAATACACTGTTCTCTGCCAGAAGATTTGCAATAAGCTTTACTCAAAGTGTTTTAGTGAGGGCAGGGTGTGTGTTTGTACAAGAGAAGCAATATGAAACATGAATCCACCCTGTTAAGTCCCACTGTTTTTCCCCTCCCACTTCATAATTCATTGATTTTCAGGTGATTCCAGAGATCCAGCTGGAGAGATCTAGTTTGGATGCTGGCTGGCTTTGAAGGCAGCTACTGTCTCTCACTTCCAGAGGACAGCTGCAAAGGTACATTTATACCCCAACCTCCCCTGAGCCAGAAAAACTAAATCTAGAAAGAGGTTGTCTACCTGTGGTCTGCAAGCTCTCTTCAGGTGGTCTGAGGAAAGATTTCAGAACAGCAGAGAACATCTAGACTGGGCCCTGCACATGACTTATTTGATTTTTTTTTTAGAATTAAAGCTGGACTATCAAATATCCTAACGGCACTATAATTTTCATATTATGGTGCTGTTTCAGTATGCTCAGCGAAATTAAAGAGTAATGTAAAACACTAGCCATAAAGGAGTCTGCCCAAAGTGGACGGAAGTTTGCTTTTCTTTTCTTAGCTGCATCCACAAACTCACCTGCTTCTTTTATGTGTTTATAGACGTCATCGCTGCCAGCTGAGGAATATGGGATGTCGTCATGGGCAACAAAGTCGATCTGCAGCAACAAAAGTCATTGAGCAGAACAGAAAACAATGACAGTGAGGGCAGAGTGGCTGACCCTAGCTCAGGTCTGGCAGAGGCCAAAATCATTCAGAGGAAAAGGATGCAGTTAAGTCAGGAGCAGGAATCAGCAAGAGTGCCTGGGGTGAGAGAAAGGGTATTATTTAGCCATCAGATGAATCTCCTTGCCAAGATTCATCAGAGGGCAACATAAGGTGGCAATCTGAGTGGCTTCTTTCTGCCACCATTTTGAATCTCATAAACCTTCCCCTTCAAGAAAGTAAAACAATAGGTGAAGTTTCACGAGGTCCAACACCTTCCTTCGCTTCACTAATTTCATAGGCGCCTTCTGTGTTTTATATCATTATTAAAATTATTACTACTTAAAATATTACATTTAATAATAATTGATTATCACATTTAGCTCTTGCTCTATACCTAAAAATCTCAGGGTGGAATACAATAAAATCAACTTAACCAATTTTAAACAATTTAAACGTGTGTATATGTGTATATATTTAGACTGCATGCCTTTGGCAGGGGTGGCTGGTTGTTATTGGGTTTTTTTGTAGTTGTTTCACTTTTAAAGTGCCACGTACACTGATGGCACTATATAAATAAATGAAGAATAATAATAATAAGCAGAAGAAGAAGCCAACAAAACAATTTACAAGCATACTAAACAATTTGACGAGTTTAAAAAGACTGTTTCAAACCAGTTAAAACAGTTTAAAGCAATTTTAAAACAATGTAAGTGTGCAGGATCGGATGAAATCAATCAGCTCTCAAGGAGTTTAATAAAAATGCATGTTTTTACTCAGTGGTCCAATGACACCAGTGTTGCCATCAGGCAGGCCTCCAAAGGGAGGGTATTCCAGTACAAGGGTGCCAAAGGAGGGAAGGCCCAACTCAGAAGGCCCACTTTACCCTGTGCTCAGCCAGGAACTCAGGCGTGAGTGTCCACGGCGCGTTCCTCACCACCTCGTCCACATAGCGGCAGTGCTGGACGGCATCATAGCGCTCGGCTTCGTTCATCACTGTGAAGCCCTTAAAGTTGTGTGTCAGTTCATCGCTGCAGACTGCAAGTATGGAAGCACAGAAAGAGAATCATAGAACCATAGAGTTGGAAGAGACCACAAGGGCCATCTAGTCCAATCCCCTTCTGCCATGCGGGAATACCCAATCAAAGCACGCCTGACAGATGGCCATCCAGCCTCTGTTTAAAAGCCTCCAAAGAAGAAGACTCCACCACGCTTAGTTATTAAATCTGATTTATTAAATTATTTATACCCTGCCCTATATCAAAGATCTCAGGGCAGCTTAGAACAACAACAACAAAAAATTTAAGCGAGTTGCACAATTTAAAACAATAAAACAATTAAATAAACTAAAAACATATTAAACTTCAATAATAAGTTAAAAACAGATTTAAATGATTGCAAAAGTTTAAAACTATGCACCCCATATTTGGGTTGAACTAATGAAGCCCAAAGGCTTTGGTGAACAACCAAGTTTTAACTTGGTGCCTAGATGGTAGGAGCGTTGGTGCCAATCGGGTCTCCAGGGGGAGGGCATTCCACAACTGCGGTGTCATGGCTGAGAAGGCCCCATTCCCATTTCCCAACACGGCATATTGACCTCACTGGAGAACCCCCTAAGCAGACCACAATCCTCGGGCAGGCACATATGGGGAGAGGCACTCCCTCAAGTATCAAGGTCCCAAGCTGTTTAGGGCTTTAAATGTCATCACAAGCACCTTGAATTCAGACCAGAAATATTTGTAGCAGCCAGTGCAATTCTTTTAAGACTGGCATGATATGCTGTCGACCTGGTACTCCAGTCAGCACTTGAGCTGCTGCATTTTACACTAGCTGCAGCTTCCAAGTCTTCTTCAAGGGCATCCTTACGTAGAGCGCATTACAGTAGACTAACTGGGAGGTTACCAGTACATGGACTATGGTGGCTACACTACCTCCAGTGGATGGATCTAGGAGCGCTCCCAAGCTGCGCGCCTGCTCCTTCAGGGAGACGGCAACCCCAACCAGGACAGGCTGTTTACCCAATTCCCAGACCTGAGAACCACCCAATTCACAGAGCCTATGTCTTATTGGGATTCAGCTTCAGTTTACTGGCCCTCATCCAGCCCTTTACAGCATCCAGGTATGGGTCCAGCACCTGCACAGCCCGAGCTGACTCTGATGGCAAGGAGAAATAGAGCTGAGTGTCATCAGCATACTGATGGCACCCCACTCCAAACCCCCTTATGACATCCCCCAGCGGCTTCATGTAGATATTGGACAATGTAAGATAGAATCGTGTGATACCCCACAACTTAACAGCTATTGGGCTGAACAGGAATCCCCCCTGAAACTGACCTTCTAGATAGAAACAGAACCACTGCAGAACAGCGCCTCCTACTCCCATCCCACAGAGCTGGTCCGTTTGTCCAAAGGTCTCTTGTTCTCTTGTAAAGGGGTGGAAATCATGCAACCATGCAAGTCTTGGTAGACTGCAAGAACCAACAACTTCAGCCGGCACAGCCAATGGTGGGAAACGATGAGAGTTGCAATTCAACTACATCTTGAAAGTCACAGGGTTCCCACACCATTCTTATAGCAACACTACCAATTCTCAGTTATGTTGGTATTTAGATCCCGGCCTCAGGAGCTCAGTCTCCTGGCTTTTTAAAATTATGTATATATTTGTTTTTAATGTGTTTTTAGTTAGAAGGTTTTAATTTTATATTGTTTAATGTCTTTTTATGGGGTGGGGGTGGGTGGTGTTTTTAGTCTTTATTATAATGTTTTAATTGTTGGAAGCCGCCCCGATTGTTTTTAGCAGAGGGCCGGAGTATAAATAATTTATTATTATTATTATTATTATTATTCTGAAGGTTTCTGCTAGAAGACTTACATGATGCCACACCTCTATCTTTCTCCATATCTCTCTATAGAACCCACCTCTTTTTGTGGTTTTGCCCAATGCACAACTGTCACAATGGCCAACTTGGAGGCCGATCTTGAAAAGGTACTTTTTTGCGCTAGTTCTTAGAATCTCCCAACCAGCAGGGCCACCAGACATACTTGACTGGGGGATTCTGAGAGATGCAATCCAAAAAAGTAACTTCCTGTTTGGAGAGATACTCTTTATTTTATTTCAAAATAGTTGTTGGTCATCAACACCAGCTGCGTTTGGCTAGCCCTCACTACTGGCCCCTGCTGGCAGTAGCACTTTACTAGACCTGACAGCTCTTTACAATATAAAATTATCAATGACTACACATCCCAGAATCCTGACTTTTTTACTTCCCCCCCCCCCCACGCAGGTGTGGGGAACATGTAATCCTGCAAATGCTGTTGGACTGTAACTCCTATCATCCCCAGCCACCATAGCCAATGTTGAAGAACTATGAAGGAAGTAAACAAGATCCTTAAGTGTAAAGAGCTATAATTGAATACCAAACTTTGGATCATCCAGGCCATTCTATTTCCAATTTCTATGTGTGGTTGTGAAAGCTGCATAGTGAAGAAAGCTGGTAGGAAGAGAAGCAATACATTTGGAACATGGTGCTAGAGGAGAGTTCTATGGATTTCAGGACTACCAAAAAGACAAATAAATGGGTCCTACAGCAAATCAAGCTTGAACTCTTCCTAGAAGCCAAAACAACTAAGCTGAGGCTATTCTATTTTGGACACACCATGGGACAATGTGACTCATTCAAAAAGATGCCCATGTGTGTTGTCTTCAAGTTGCCTGTTCACTTATGGCAACCTCATAAATTTCATAGGGCATTCTTAGGCAAGGAATACTCAAAGTTGACTTGTTATTGCCTTCTTCTAAATATAGCCTACAACACCTGGTATTCCTTGGCAGTCCCCCACCAGGCCTGACCATGCTTAGAGGGGATCTGATGCCTTCTGATGCAGTTTGGTCAAATCATTACACAGCCTGAATAATTAAAAAAGATGGTAATGCTCCGTAAAGATGGAGGCAGTAAGGAAAGAGGAAGAGCACACTACAGTTGGAAGGATTCAACCAAGCAAGCTATGGCCCCCGACACTGCAAGACCTGAGCAGGGCAGCTGATAACAGAGTGTCTTGGAGATCTCTCATTCACAAAGTTACCATAAGTAAAGGATGACTTTATGGCAAACAGCAAAACCGAGAACTAGAACTCAACTTCTGATTTAGTTTCCTGTTAAACAGAGGCCTATATCAGTCCAGGGGGTGGGAATCTAATACTGTATTTGGTGAAATTGGGCTGTGATGGCTACATTTTCCTCACCCCTCTTCTACTAGAATTGTTGTTGTTGTATGCCTTCAAGTCCTTTCTGACTTACGCAGACCCTAAAACAATCCTATCACAGGGTTTTCTTGGTGACATTTCTTCAGAGGGGGTTTGCCTTTGTCTTCCTCTGAGGTTAAGAGAGTGTGACTTGTCCCCAAGGTCATGCAGTGGGTTTCCATGATCGAGCTGGGATTCGAACCCTGGTCTCCAAAGTCCTAGTCCAACACTCAAACCACAACACCCCACTGGCTCTATAGGGGTGACGAAAAATTAGTTAAGGGAAAGGCCTTTCCCTCTGTTTGTTGCCTCCAACCCAAAATGGACTTGTCAACCTTAAAGCCTTTCCCTCCTGGACAGCCAGAAAAATTTGCTCAGTTCTTGGAAAAAGTGATTGGCATTTGAATAAATGGGTCCATGCATTTGGGATATTATCAGTTCAGTGTGTGTACGCGCGCATATGCACATGCATTGGTCATACCAAATGAAATTAAATTTAGACTTAGTCAAATGATGCCTCAGAAGCTATACTCAGTGAAATGATCTATCTGGTGTTGTATTCCTTAACAGTTTTGTGTATAGAATTGTATGCTGGAGACAAGATGCTTTTGCCTTCTCTTCAGAAACTGTATTGCAGGAGGGATGGGGGAACTGACCCAAGAAAGGTGGAACTGTAACTTCTGCACCCTGTAGGCCATTTCAGCACTTTACAACATAAATCTACTAATTGCAAGTCCTAACATCCATGACACAATCACTCCTCTGTAATGATGCTTTTAAGAGTGTGTTTTAACTAGAGTTTGAACCCTAGAGTGTGTATTGTAGAGTTTTAATTGTTGTAAGCCGTCCCGATTGTTTTTAGCAGAGGGGCGGGGTATAAATAATAATAATAATAATAATAATAACAATAATTTATTAAAAGATGCTTCAGAATAGCTGAGCATCTTCTTCCCCTCCATCTCCCCCCAAAACATTGAAAATGTTAAAGTGAACTCTACCTACCTCCCACAATGAGGTATGTGTTTGGGAAGAGGTTTTTTGCCTGCATCAGAGCCCGTGCGTGTCCAGAGTGGAAAAGGTCAAAAATTCCATCTGCATAAACCCTGACTGGTCTGTCCGCTAGAAAGAAAAAGAACACAAGGAGAGTTAAATACTCAAAGGACTGGAAGGGGCTGCCAGAGCCAGCTTAATCCGTCCCCCTGGCATGCAGAAACACAACTAAAACACTCCTAAGAGATGGTCATCTAACCTCTGGGTAAAGTCATCCAAAAAAGGAGAGGAACCACTTTCCAAGTACAAGACAATTATCCCTTTTCTGGAATTCCAAAATCCAAAAAACTCCAAAATTCAAAATTGTCGACATGCGTGGTTTGGATAGTGACACCTGTGCTTTCTGATGGTTCAGTGTACATAGAAACATAGAATTTCAGATTTGGAAGAGACCATGAAGGCCATCCAGTTCAACACCCTGCCACGCAGGAAATCACAATCAAAGTATCCCCGACAGATGGCCATCCAGCCTCTGTTTAAAGACCTCCAAGGAAGGAGACCCCACCACGTTCCGAGGGAGTGTGTTCCACTGCCGAACAACTCTTACTGTCAGAAAGTTCCTCCTAATGTTGAGGTGGAATCTGTTCCTGAAGCTTGCATCCATTGCTCCATGTTCCAGTCTCTGGAGCAGCAGAAAACAAGCCTGCTCCATCCTCAACGTGACATCCCTTCAAATACTTAAACTGTCTTTTTTCCAGGCTAAACATACCCAGCTCCGTAAGTCTCTCCTCATAAGGCATTGTTTCCAGACCTTTCACAATTTTAGTTGCCCTTCTCTGGACACGCTCCAATTTGTCAATATCCCTTTTGAATTGTGGTGCCCAGAACTGGACACAGTATTCTAGGTAAAGTCTGACCAAGGCAGAATAGAGCGGCACTGTGGCTTCCCTTGATCTGGACACTATACTTCTATTGATGCAGCCCAAAATCGCATTGGCCTTTTTAGCTGCCGCATCACACTGTTGACTCATGTTCAACTTGTGGTCTACTAGGACTCCTAGTTCCATTTTGTACGTAGTCTCGTTCAGCCAGGTCTCTCCCATCCCATATCTATGCATTTCATTTTTCCGCCCTAAGTGCAGTACTTTATATTTCTCCGTATTGAATTTCATTTTGTTAGCTTTTGGCCCAGCTCTCCAGTCTATCCAGGTCATTTTGAATTTTGATCCTGTCCTCTAGGGTATTAGCTACTCCTCCTAATTTGGTGTCATCTGCAAATTTGATAAGTATGCCCCTAATTCCCTCATCCAAGTCATTGATAAAGATGTTGAATAGCACTGGGCCCAGGACAGAACCCTGTGGCACCCCACTGGTCACATCTTTCCAAGACGAAGAGGAGCCACTGCTGAGCACCCTTTGGGTTCGGCTGGTCAAGCAATTACAAATCCATTGAACAGTTAACTTGTCTAGCCCACATTTTACAAGCTTGTTTGCAAGAATGTCATGGGGAACCTTGTCAAAGGCCTTACATGCACAAAATTATTAATTTTGTACTGTGTTTAAAATTACCTTCAGGCTATGTGCCTAAGATGCATATGAAACATAAATGAATTTCATGTTTAGACTTGGGTCCCATCTCTAAGCTCTCTCATTATGTATAAGTAAATATTCCAAAATAAAAAAAAGTCTGAAATCTAAAACACTTCTGGACCCAAGCATTTCAGATAAGGGATACTCAATTTTTACCCCACTGCACTGTCAAATAGCTCGTACCATCAGAAAAGTCTTTGTAATACATAGGTGGATCTTTCTTTCTCGTAGTTTGAATCTATTGGTTTGTATTCTAGTCTCCAGAGCAGAAGAAAGCAAGCTTGCTCCATCTTCTACATACAACCCTTCAAATGGCCATTCAAATCAAGCCTGTATATAAAATGGTTTATAATTTCCAGAAAGGTCTATTCCAAGTCCCTCCAACACATCCAAATACCCAGAACTTGGAAAATTTAGGTTCCTGGACTACAATTTCCATATTTACCTAGTCATGATAGCCAGAGAACATGCTGGCTCGGGGATGCTGGGAACTGTAGTCCAAAGCAGTAAATTCTCCTACCTCAGCAAATACCCAAGAGTGTATTTACTGCACTACAGTGGCTCTTACTTCGGTTGGAGAACCAACATCATTTGTTCAAGTTCTGAAAGTTTTTGTTTATATTCCTTTCTGGAACAAGACCATACAGAAATGATTCCTGTGATGCAACATGAACTTACGGACCAGACCTTGGTTGCAGACTAATCTTAAAAACAAACAAAATCCAAAAACCAAACACATAAGGAGAGCCAGGTTTTCTGAAAGAGGAGGAGCACAGAATGTGCAGAGCAAGAGGGTAAAGACTTCTCACATTTCCCTGTTTGGGAAGTAAATAAGGAGTACTCCTCACATTACTGCTTTCCTACATGGACATTGCAGTAATGTTTATTAACACAAAAGCTATCCACATCTTTTGAAACACCCCCTCCCCACAGCAAAGCTTTCCATACAGGACAACTGTAACACCAGAACAGTATCTAGATAAAAAGATCCAACATGGCACAGCAATTTTGTGAGCTGGGAGAATTCCACCATGTGAACATCACAGCCAAAGTGTGGAAAATTTACTTTTTTTGGACTACCGCTACCAGACTACCACACTAACAGTGTGATGCGGCAGTTTTTTTGGACTACCGCTATCATTTTGGTTGCCCTCCTCTGGACATGTTCCAGCTTCTCAATATCCTTCCTGAATTGTGGTGCCCAGAACTGGACATAGTATTCCAGGTGAGGTTTGACCAAAGCAGAATAGAGTGGCACTATTACTTCCCTTGATCTAGACACTATCAAAGCATGGTCACTGGCAAAGCAACCTTGAAGGACACAGCCAGGGGTAGTCCAAAAAGGTCACTTCTACAAGCTCCAGTTACCACCCCACCCACCTACATATAGACAATGATGTCACATTGTGGCTCTGTTGAGTGGCAGGATATCTTTGTGGACAATGCAAAAGCATGGTGTGCTTTGCAGACACTGGGGGGAACCAATTAAATTAGGGGTGGGAAAGTGAGGTCCACGGGCCCCATACAGACCAACAGGCCCTAAATCTGAAGCTCCTGAAGTCCTCAGGACCACTACCACCCATTTTATTTTATTTTTCTGGTGATTCCCCTCCAGTCCCTCCCAATGGCTCAATCCTGCTGCAAAATGCATTCAAAATCTTTTTTTAAAAAAGTCAAAAAGTGGCTGAAAATTAAACATGATGCCACTTCTAGTCACGTCAGTGCCATAGAATCACAGAATCACAGAATTGCAGAAATCACATCAGTGCTGCTCTGCATAGTTTTAAGTATTTAAAATTGCTCTGTTTTAACTGCTTTAGAATTTGTATTTTAAGATTGTCTTACAAGTTTTTAAAGAGTATTTTGATGTGTTTTAAAAGTGTTTTTATCTTTGTAAAGTTTTGATGGCTTTTATTTGTTTGTTGCCTCGGGAGTCCTTGTATGCTGGGAACCGATATAGAAATATCTCAAAGGAACAATAAATCATGAAAAACAGGCCCTGCTCCCTCCACAGCTGCCCTTCCCTGAGTTAAATAGCAATGTAATGTCACTCCATGACCACTGCAACTTAAGCCTACGTTAGGAACAGGTTTGTTTAGAGCAGGAATGGGTAAAGTGTAGCCCATAGGTGGTGCCCAAGTCCTTCCAACATTTTTCTTGCATTTCTTTCAACAAAATTATTTTGCCCCTAAGTGCTCTCTAGTGGATGTGTGTTGCCCCATTGCCTGTCCTCTCCACCCCCACCCCCAGCCATTTTAGGCCACGGAGAGTTGTTTCTTCCAATAGGAAGTGACCTGGAAGTTGACCCAAACCATGGGAAACTGTTCTCCACATCCCTTGGGCAGCCTTGGAGGATAGTTGGGGGGTCAACACAGCCCCCTCATGCCAGACAACTGCCCACTGCTAGTTTAGAATCTGCACTTGCTGTTGAAGGGGTGAGTTGAAGGGTGCCAGGGAGGGAAATAGCCTGTCCGCCCTCACCCCAATTCTGGATCAAGAAGGAACTGCAGGGAAACCAGTGAAGGAAGTCCCCGTTTTTCCAAGAACACAGGGTCAGGTTAGGCGAGACTCTTTTACCCCTCAGAAAGCTTGCTTGCTGCTCCCAGTCACTAGGAGCCTCGTGCTCTTGCAAAATTCTTTTCGCCTCCTTTCCTCCTTGCTTTTCCCTTAGTCAGGCGCCACTCACCACCAATAGCACAACACCACGCCTGATCCCTGAGGGCTTAGCCTCACCTCTGATGAACTTGTGGCTATTAGAAGAGAGATTATGGGGATTTGGTGGGTTCCATTGTGAAAGTGGGGCTGGGTCAAGGGGAGGTGACTCTACACCCAGCCAGCCAAAGGAAGCCCTGGCATTTCTTACCTCTGCTGGAGGGCACAGCTTTGTTGACAGGCAGATGAAGAGGGAATGGGAATGAAAGAACAAGGGAGCCATGGGCTTCCCTTGCACAAGGCTGGCTGGAACAGGAAGGGGCAGAGTCAGGCTTTTAAAAGACTGGTCCTGTTTTGGGAAAGATAAGAGTAGTAAAGGATAGCTTTTTAAAAAAATTAAAGCCACATTGTTCTAGGACATAGTGATCCTGATACTCTATAATGTGATGGGCAACTGGTGGAGGCCTGGGAGTCTTATTGTTCCTCTCAGAGGATCTTGAGAAGCAGCATCTGCTTGACCTTCAGCATCCTCTCTGAAAAGGAGACAGCGTAGTGTAGTGGTTTGAGCACTGGACTATGACTCTGGCGATCAGAGTTCAAATCCCTGCTCAGACATGGAAACCCATTGGATGAGTTTGGGCAAGCCACACTCTCTCAGCCTCAGAAGGAAGGCAAAGGCAAACCCTTTCCAAACAAATCTTTCCAAGGAAACCCTGCGACAGAGTCGACAATCTTCTCTCAAAAGATTATGAGAAAACATGTTTATGCCAAAACATGCTCAGTGTCTCCTAGAGGACATGATGGGCAATTTCACCTCATTTCTGACCCTATTTCTGGGCTGTTTTAAGGCCACTTTTTTTAACAGGAAGTGACCCAGAAGTCAACTGGGTCATTTTGTTCTAAAGTCAAGTCCTATTTTGTTGCCTAAAATGGCTTTGGGTTTCCAAAATATGGCAACATTGCCCTCATGTCCATTGCAGGGAGCTAGGGGAACATTCTAGGGCATTTTTTAAAATGGGGGGGGGGGTGTTGAGGGGCCCTTTGGGGGGGCCACAAAAATGTGCTTGTGGGGCCACATGAGGCCCATGGCCACACTTTCCCCTCCCCTGCTCGGTAATGAAGTTGGGCAAAATGTGGCCCTCCAGAAGTTGTTGGGCTTCTTCAGCTTTTATCAGCCCTAGCTGCCTTCACTCCCAGTTTTGGGGGAAAGGTGAGGTGCAGTCAGCCTTCCGTATCCACGGGTTCTAAATCCATGGAGGATTCAACCAACTACGGCTCAAAAATGTTTGAAAAAAAAATATTCCAAAATGCAAATCTTGTTGTTCGCCATTTAATATACGGGATGCCATTTTACTACACCAATGGGCCTTAACCTTTTCTTTACCAGAGACCCCTTTAAATATCTTTTATTGCTGAGGACCCCCAAGACTTAACTCAAGATTTAAAAACCTAACAACAACAGTAATAATGCAATCCTACCATTGATTAACCCTTCCCTCAGAGGCACTGGAGAGGGAGGGAAGACTTTTCTCCTGCTTCTTCCTGCAAATTTGTGGCTGAAGCAGATTGAAGAGTAATGCTCAGGCCAAGCCAGCCAGCCAGCCTCTGCCTTGGTTCCTGTCATGTAGGCTGAGCAGCCTTCAAGCCTTCGTCGACCCCTGTGAGGACATCACAGCCCCCTGGAGGTCCATAGACCACAGGTTAAGAAACACTGTACTACACCACTGGATATAATTGAGCATCCACGGATTTTGGTTATCCACAGGGGGTCCTAGAACCAAACTCCAGTAGATACCGAGGGCCCTGCTGTATAAATAAAGCTGCTGTCAATTCTACTATTACAACTAACCAGCTAAGATAACAGTAAGGGTTTCTGGAAACTGCAGCTCAAAAACACCTGGAGGGTGTTTTGCCCACCCTGGCTCTGCATAGAAACCTGGGGGCCCAGGGACAAAAAGCACTGGGTCACTGATACTGGTACCTGTGCTCAGTTGCCCCTGTGAGCTCCCACATATCACCTAAGGGATGGAGGAGCAGGGAAGCAAGTAGGAAAGTTTGCATCTCCTACAGCCAGCAGCCCCACATAAAATCTCAGTATCACCGATTGCCCTGGCCATACACATGAGAGGTATGGGGTGGGGTAGGGATTGAGGGAGGGGAATTAAAACATGTTCAGTATAACATTAGACAGGCTCCTTTGGGAATTTACTTACGAGGTGTCCCTTTCGTTGCTTCCTCAAACGTCACCCGTATGTAAGGCTTACTGTAGTCCACCTCAAGCTCATCAGAAAATGGAGCCGGCTCCCTGAGCCCCTAGGTTCAAAAAGTTGCCAAGAAAGTAGAATTAGCTTGAATCAGAGGGTGTGGGGGAGGGACTCCCAATTTCTTCATTCAGCCCAGGATCACACCTTAATAGGTGCTCACGTCTAATGTTACAGAAGCAGTGCTACCCAGTGTCTGTATGCAGGTGCCCTAAAGGCACCAAATCCCACCTGATCTTGGAAGCTAAGCAGGGTCAGCCCTGGTTAGTATTTGGATGGGAGACTGCCAATGAACACCAAGTGCTGTAGGCCACATTTCAGAGGAAGGCAATGGCAAAAACACCCTCTGAGGTATCCTTGCCTAAGAAAGTTAATGAGGTCGCTATAAACTGACAGGAGACTTGAAGGCACACACACACACACACACACACACACACACAGGGCCTAAATAACCTAAAGGCTGAACTGTCTGAACTTCCAGAGCATGAGAAAAGGTGCCTTTTTGGACTGCCACTCCCAGAATCCCCTGGGAGTGGCAGTCCAAAAAGAAGAACCTTCCCCAGGGCCAGAAGGACTGCCAAGGAATCCAGGTGTGCTGTAGGCTCTCTTTCAGAGGAAGGAACTGGCAAAACTGCCTCTGAGGATTCTTTGCCTAAGAAAACCCTATGAAACTCATGGGGTCACCATAAGTCAACAGCTGACTTAAAGGCACATACACACACCACAGACTCATAGTGGAGCACATGGGGGAAATGGTCAAGTCACAGCACCTCCATCTTAACAGAACATCTCCAATCTTGAAGGCCTTGGAGAGCCACACACTGTCTGAATGGACAGTTTAAAAAGAACAGAGGAAAATGGGGGGAAAGGACTCTTGCAACACCTTAGAGACTTACTGATTTATTTCAGCACAAGCTTTCCTGGACTACTGCCTCAAAGACGTGTATCTGAAGAAGTGAGCTTTAGTCTAGGAAAGCTTATGCTGAAATTAACTGATTAGGTCTTAAAAGATGTCACAAAACTTCTTTCTTGCCCTCTTCCTCCTTTGCCTTTTAAAAAAAACAACCTGTGACAGTCTGCTTCAATTTATCTCAATTAAAACTGCCCCCCAAATGTACTGTGTACATTTTGGGGCTCTGTTGTACTACACCAGTATAGCACTTGTGGCTGTTCTGTCCCTTTAAGTCACTTCCAACTTATGGCGACCTTAAGGAAAACCTATCACAGGGCTCTCTGAGGGCTGAGAGAGTGTGACTTGCCCAAGGTCACCCAGTGGGCTTCCATGGCTGAGCAGGGATTCAAACCCTGGTCTCCAGAGTCGTAGTCCAACACTTAGATCACTACACCATGCTGGCTCTCCAGTAAAGCACCACTATTCCATTTTAACTGCCATGGCTGCATCCCAGGAAATCCTGGAATATGTTGTTTGGTGAGATATTAGAGTTCTCTGGCAGAGAATTCTAACTACCTCACGAAACTCCCAAGTGCCAAGATTTCATAGGAATGGGATAAAAATGCTATGGAATAAAAATAATTATGACAAGCCTCTTGGGCTAATGCAAATTTATCTATTCATGACCACATCTTCTCTTACTGAAGAATGTGGACGCTCTGTGTTTGGAAATGGCAGTGGAGGTAGGGATTAAATCCAGCAGATACTGCTGGTTTATCACACAAGTATCATCCTATCTGTGGAAATTTCTCTCCTTCCACTGTGCACTATAACTTCTTTACCATAGCATCCCTCCAGTTACAAGAAACCTAGAATCACAATGAAACTAAGAAAATTGTTTATGTTCAACACACATTGCTGCCCTCTTCAACAAACCAGTTTTGCAAGTGCACCACTGGGGGTCTGAAAAAAATATGGTCTCTTGGCATCTTCTAGGTCCTCCAGCACAACTCTATGGTCAGCTTCCAGGAGAAGTTTACCATAGTGTCACACTGGAGGTCCTAGAAGATGCCTAGAGAGGTATTCTCTCTAGGCATCTTCTAAGTCCTCCAGTGTGATTCTATGGTATGTTTGGGCTGGAAGTCATTCATTTTAATAGGGTGCACTACTATCCCTGGTTTCCAGTACCCACAATAAGCCTGGGAATGTATCTCCCACAAATAGGGGAGGTCTATCTGTATTCCTATTAGGGGTTCAGGGTAGACTTTAACATTTTGTTGCAGGTTCTTGTTGTTAAGAATAACACTGATTATAGGACTTGGATATTCAAGGTGAAACAGGAGTGTCAAAGTCTTGTCCCCCTTTTTCTTGGGATGTGGAATAGCTGGGAAGCCATTCAGAGAGAGCTGGAAAGAATAAAGAGCTGACAGCCGATAGGAGGCGGGAAGGCTTCAGGATTTCTCCAATTAAATGACTGTAAGACAGAGAATGATTGCAGTAATATGTGTGCCTTCTCTGGGAGGGGCAGGAGGGAGTGATCGCATTATGGACTTAAAGTCAAGGTACAGGATTACAGTTTCGCTGTGGCATAACACGTCACTCGGAAGCTCTGTGCAGACTAAAAAGAACAGCAGTGGCAATGACCTGCTGGACTGCTTTGCAAAAGCAAATTCCAGATTTCACAGAGAGACGTCACTGCTGCTAACCTGTCAAGGGAAGGAAAAAGTGAAACTGTCTGCCAATGGTGCCAATGTGTCTCAATCACCTCCCAAACCATTTCTGTTGCCAATTTTGGTGACCTTCCCTTGGCTCAAAGGACAACACTGAACCAAGACGAATATTATACTATACTGTTATAGCACTATTCCACTTTAACTGCTCTGGCTGCCTCTTGCGGAATCCTGGGATTTATAGTTTAGGGAGGGGCATTTAGAATTCTCAGCCAGAAAGCGCTTAGGCTTCACTAAACTACAAACCCAAACCTCCACAGGAGGCAGCCACAGCAGTTAAAATGGAATAATAGTGCTATAATGGTGTAGTGTGATGTTGATCCAAGTGTGTTTCTTTCCACTTTTCTGGAAGTTAAACACTGATCAGCAGCTCCACATGCACAGACATACCTCTTCCCGCCAGGCTTTTTTTTTTTTTACTTACTAAACAGCTCCTTGGCATTTTCAGGGGGATGCCATCCGTCTCCGTGGCCCCATTCGGTCCCACCCCTTCTTTCCTCCGTTTCCTGGAACTGAGTCTGGCTGAGGCCTGGGGTTCCATCCCGTGAATTGCGTCTGGCAGCTCAGCTGGAAAGACCTGCAGGAGCAAAGCAGGAGGCTAACTCCCAGGGGTCAAGGGATTACCGAGAAAGGAGGCACTTGTGGGACAGCCAATGTGAAAATGACAGCAGCTGCCAGTTTGGAATGGCAACAGAGCCACTGAGCCCCATTGGCAAATGGGACCATGCTGGGAATATCTGTTGCCTTCTCTAACTGCTCTTATCTGCTGCAGGGGTAATAAAAGTCAGGTGCCAGCCGGCTGGCAGAAAAGTCTCTCTCCCATGACCTAGCAGGAATGCTGGAACTGAGAGCTTATTTTAGCCAGTGGCAAGACGTTTGCAACCCACTGGGCACACCAGGAAACAGAGTGGAAGCTCTGAAAGGAACAAAGAGACGCACACCCTTGCAGGAGTTTTCCACCCCATCCCCATCCAGGGATGAGAAGCAGAGGCCACCCTCAAAAGAAGTGGGAAGAAGCTGCCTTGTACAGAAGGCCTGGGGCAATTCCCCCTCCTTCCCTGTAACCAGCCTCCGCCTTGCTACCGACCAGTCTCATTCACAGGCCTGTCTTTTTTGTTGGACAGAGGCCACCCTGTGCCAGCAATGGCCTTCTGCCATTTGCACGAGCGTCTCCAGACAAGGGAATAAAGGGGCGCATTGATTAAAAATGGGATCACGCAGAAAGCAGACAGGCAAGCGTTTCAACCATGGCGGATAAGTCACAGTTGCCCTACTTCCAACCACAACAAAAGTTCCTGGGGTGGGGGGTGGGTGGAGAGGAGGGACCTTGCGACTGAAGTGGAGTTGGAATTAATTAGTGGCAAACTGGATGCTATCAGATTAGAGCTTGATGGGGACTGCAAATGGTTTGCTTGCTACCGAAAGCAACTTCCTCTCTTTAGATGTTTAGATACATTTTTTTTGGAGGGGCTTTGCTTTGCCAACACATCTCTTCCTTTTTGGACTGGATCGTGTTTTCACTTGTGCTTGCCAGAGCAGTGTGCCACACCCACCCCTAGCATTTCTGGGCCTTCTGTTTACACTTTAGAACACCACCCTTCATCCACACTGGGGTGGGGAAAAGCAGCCCGTGGGCCACATGCAGTCCCCAAGATCATTTCTGAGGCTCCTGGGGGCTCCCCAACACTCCCAAATTTTAGCAAGGGAGGATTTTTTGGGGGGAAATAGTTTTACTAATAGTGCCTACTGTGCCCCCCATGGTTTGTCCCAGAAGACCCTAGAAGCCAGAATGACCAAACTGAGGCTAACATCCTTCGGCCCCATCATGAAACAACACAACTCAATAATGCTTGGTAAAATGGGAGGCAGCAGGAAAAGAAGGGAGAGCACATTACAAGTGAAGAGATTCCACCAAGGAAGCCACAGTTGCCCCGAGTCTGGAGGCCCTGAGCAAGGCTCTTGGTAACAGGGTCTCTTGGAAGTCTCTCATTCATAGGGTCGCCATAAATCAAAGGCAACCTGATGTCAAATTAGAACAATAACTGGAAAATGACCTCTGGTTTATTACCTGGTTAGGAAACAAAGGCCTCTCTGGGTCTAAAAGGGCTATGAGAGGCCGAAAAAGTTGCAAGATTACCACCACTACCCCATTCCTATGAGGCACAGAGGAGCCTTTTTAACAAAAAGAATTTTAAAATAAATCAAGGATGCAGTGCTTGGGGGGAGGGCAGGGTGTACAACCCTCTGAGTTTTCTAAGAAGCAAATTTGCCCCCCCCCCCTCTGCCATTCATGGCAGTTCCCCACTCCATCTGACAAACATGTCTATGTATCTCTCTGTCAACTGAGAAGAACATTTCATATTTCTGATGAAGAGCATTCCAGCCTATGAACAAGAGCCTTGTTCAGCATGAATCAATATATGCCACTGTGTCTTTTTTTAATCTCACACACTTCTAGGCTGAACCCATAAAACAGAGGAAGGTTTCCACAAATGGGTTTTCGCTGAACACCACACTTAAAAGAGAAATCAAAAACGGCTCCAGGCCAAAAGGAGACCACAAAAACAGAACCAGGACTAACCTTTTACACCAAGGAACACAGCTCTGGAATTAAAGAACTTTTCTGTCTATTGCTCAAATAGGTTAGTAAAAACAGTCCCCCAAGAGAAATCCAGACTGCCTAGTAGAATGGGTAAAAGTTAATTTGAGTGGGTGTTTAAAATGCCAAAAGATCACATGCATGCCCACACATACTTTCAGTAATGCATGGTGACTGAACACATTTGACCGAGATAGCAACACAGCAACAGAATGAGGAAATCACTTCTCCTTTGGCAGAAAATGGGCTGCCAATAATATGGTGCAGACAAGGCGCGGCTGGGCATCTGAGCTGGAGGCGGCAGCTAATTTTTGCCACCAAACAACCCACCCCTCTCCTACAGATGCATTTTGGCTGACCCAGAAGCGATGTGACTTCACTTTTGGTTTTAGCCCCAAACTGAGGTTTAGGGAGGGGGCAAACACAACTGAACCACTGCATGGTTAGTTTGGGTGCTTTTCAAGCAATTGTTCACCCCAAATGTTTTTTAAAGAATTTGGATTCAAAGAGCTTGGAAATAGGGTCTCCCAGGGGCTGTAAAAATTGCAGTTGGTAGTCACAAGTAACCTGAAAACCACAGTTCCCCTACTCTTGAGATAAGGAGACAGGCAGTAGCTCATTAGCAGGGTACATGCTTTGCATTCAGGAAACCCCATGTCCATTTCCAGCCATGGTTAGGAAAGAATTGTGCCTGAAATGCTGGAGACTTGCAGCCAAGTCAGGATTGATAGCACTGGACTAGAGAGATTCTTTCTTTCTTTCATTTATATTACACTTTTCGCCTTGTACAGGATCCAAGGTGGCTTACAAACATTTTAAAAAACAGGGTACAGTTAAAAAACATCATGCTGACATTAAAAAAATTGACAGTTCAGTTTAAAAAAGTTAAAACACAATTAAAATATAGTAAAAACAAAATAAAACCCCTTTAAAAGTCCTTTCTGTCACATATATTATAAGCCAAAGGCCTGCTGGAATAAACAGATCTTTCCCTGCTAGCAAAAAGAAAGGAGAGAAAGGGCCAGCCAATCCTCCTGCAGGAGGAATTCTACAACCTGGGAGCAGACACTGAGACAACTCTCTCCTGTGCCCAAATTTGCCTATGATGGTGATGGGCCCAAGAGAAAGCCTATACCATTGTTGGAGAACCTTGCATCTGAATGACTGCAGGATGGAACTGATCTGTACATGAAACTCTACATGGCTACAAGCCAGAGCCCGGAGGGATATTTCGGGAGCGGAGGTGTGCCTCATCCAAACAACCAATTGGAAATGTAGGGCAGTCAGCCCATAAATGTGCAGGCCCTGTAAACGTGAGCATTTCCGAGGACTTCCTGTTCCAATGCTGAGATAGGATAGCTTGGAATTTCAGAGTTGCTAGCTCAGCCACATGCCTGTTTCATGTGCTATGATGCGGTGCCAATTTTGCAATGGCTCTTTTGCAGATCACACCCTCCTCTGAGCAAACCTATATCTCAATCTTGCATTCCATTGGAGAATTTCCAACAGACCAAGTGAATGGGGTCAAGCTTTTCTCTCTGATAATATTAGAAACCAGTGGGGTCACATCCTTGGAAGTTGAAGCATGGGAGATTAAGGGCAGAGAATAGGAAAGACTTCTTCGCACAGTGCAGAGTTAAAATCATGAAACTCCCTGCCACAAGAGGTAGTGATGGTCACCAACCTGGGTGGCATTAACAAGATATTAAATAAATTATTGGGGGACAAGGCTACCAGCCATGAGAACGACATGCTACCTATTGTATCATAGGTATTATGTAGGGTTTGGGTATCAACTGCTGGCAAGCATGAGCAGGAGAGTAATATTACCCTACTGTCCTCCTTGTAGCCTTTCCAGAGGAAACTAAGTGGCCACTGTGCGGGAAAGGGTGCCATACAACAAAAGCCTTTGATCTGATCCAGAGAATTATAACATCATAGAGTTGGAAGAGATCCCAAGTGACATCCAGTCCAACCCCATTCTGCCACGTAGCAATACACAATCAAAGCATTCCCAACAGCCATCCAGCCTCTGTTTAAATACTTCCAAAGGAGACTCCACCACACTCTGAGGGAGCAGCGTATTCCACTGTCAAAAACCTCTTACCATCAGTGGAATTTCTTTCCTGTAGTTTGAGTCCACTGCTCCGAGTCCTAGTCTCTGGAGCAGCAAAAAACAAGCTTGCTCCATCCTCAGTATGACATCCCTTCAAATACTGAAACATGGTTATCATGTCCCCTCTTAACCTTCTCTTCTCCAGGCTAAACATACCCAACTTAGAATCACGTTGACTTTTTAAGCTGCTGCATCACACTGCTGACTCATGTTCAGCTTGTGGTCCACTAAGATCTAGTGGTCCACTAAGATCATGTTCAGCTTGTGGCCCACTAAGATCCTAGATCCCTTTTGTATGTAGTGTTATCAAGCCAGGTGTCACCCATTCTTTATCTGTGCATTTCATTTTCTGCCTAAATATAGTATCTTACATTTCTCTCTGTTGAAATTCATTTTGTTAGTTTTGGCCCAGCTTTCTAATCTGTTAAGGTTATCTTGAATTCTGATCCTATCCTCTGGAGTATTAGCTACCCCTCCTAATTTGGTGTCATATGCAAACTTGATAAAAATGCCCTCTATTCCCTTATTCAAGGCATTGATAAGATATTGAACAGCACTGAACACAGGACAGAACCCTGTGGCACAGTACTAGTCACTTCTCTCCTGGATGAAGAGGAGCCATTGGTGAGCACCCTTTGGCTTTGGTCGGCCAACTAATTACAAATCCACCCAACAATAGCATTTTCTAGCCCTCATTTGACTACCGTACCTTAATTGCAAGAATATCATGGGGCTTTGTCAAAGGCCTTATTGAAATCAAGATATGCTACATTCACATCATTCCCTTCATCTACCAACTTGTAACGATTAAAAAAAAAAAGAGAGAGAGAGAGAGAGAGAGAGAGAGAGAGAGAGACATCTAAGATTTCACATGGGCCCCATGATGACACCAAACACTCATTATTTTTCAGCTCTCTCCATTCACTCTCCTCAACACTGGGACTCAGTGATGGACCAGTACTTTCTGTGAATGAGATCCCAATCCCCAAAGGCCCCACCACACCTCCTCACCTGCAGTCAGTTTTGGCCAGTACCAATCAGTACTCATTCAGCACCAGGGCAGGGAAGTGGTGAGGAACAGCAGCAGTCAGGGCACCTTTTGTCTGGCATATGTTTATATGCCTCATGAGCAGAAAAGTGCAGTAATTCTAGGGAAGATTCATGTTATGTCACAGTTTTGTAAAGCATAGGATGACTACTCAGAAATGTTGAATTCAATGAGAAAGACTTCATGAGTCATCTTGTATCTGTCTTTCTGGCTCTTATAAAAAAATCCCTCAAGGGATGAGGTAACACAAACAGACCTGTTTATTTAAGCCAGACTTCCCCAAATGAAAACCCTCCCAATCTGTGCAGCTATAACCTCCTTCATGTGGAGTTGGAAGCAATTTGAGGTGGAGTCAGAGCCTCCAGAATTGTATTGACTTTGGCTTCAAAATAAAAACTTACAGTAGGACCCCTGTATCCACTAATTCATTATCCACAGATTCAATTATCCACAGGACCTAAAATAGCATACCTACCATAGAGTCTTCCTAGAAAATGTGTCCCCTCTAACCATTTTCTAGGTCCTCCAAGGCAACTCTATGGTATTTTAAACTGGAAGTCCCATTATTTTCAATGATGTTCGCTATTATCCACGGTTTTTGGTATCCACGCCCGCCCCAGAACCAATCCCCAGTGGATATGGGGTTCCTACTTTATACTGAAATGTTTAGTTCGTTGCATATTTACTTTCAAAGGAATTTGGGAAAATACCTGGAGGACACTAGGTTGGGGAAGATATGTTAAGGACCTACCTTGTGGTAGTTTTAATATAGTGGTTCTCAAACTTTGGTCCTCTGGATCATTTGAACTTCTTGCTCCCAGAACCCCTCCAGATTGGCCATGATGACTGGACCTTCTGGGACTTAAAGCCCAACATTTCTGGAGGAATGAAGCTTGAGAACCATTGCTTGATGGATCTTTAAAACCAGTCCCTGGGGCTACTAAACAGTAGACAAAAATCATAGTAAAAACAAACCAAATCCTCACACTGCAATGCTGAGAATGATTTCCTTGAGTCAGTACAGTTAAGACTAAGCAAACAGGCATTCACTTCAGGCAGGATTTTCACTCTTTCTGTTTGTGGGGTTTTTGCCAGATCTCCTGACCATCACAAGCTCCAAGCCCTTGCACTCCTTTGGCATGACTCCTGGCCTGGCTAAATCCAATGCTTAGTATAATATCCAAGCAAAAACTACAAACAATGGAAGCATGCTGCAACCACATGTATTGGTTTTGGGGTCTAAAGAAAGTACTAATTCTAGCCACACAGTTTCAAAATTAAACTCCCTGTAGTTTTAAATGAACATGTAAAGCTCTTTGTACTCTGCTGTAATCGCGTCTTCCTCTCTCAAATTTGGGCATATGCTTTTCACTCTCTTTCTGTTTGTGGGTTTTTTGCTTTTAATTTGGAGAAGTGTAACGCAACTGCTCCACTGCTCATCTGGAACAGGTTACAACTACCTCCAAATAAATACCCAAGGAGCAACTTACAACCTTACTACATGGGGACAATATGTTTAACCATTATTTATGGCAACTGCGTACATTGTAGCTTCTTTCCCTTTTCCTCTGATACAGCACTTATTTATAGCAAGAGAAAGAGCAAGAGAGAAGAAAGCTAGATCCACAGCCTCCATTTCTGCCAGCCTTAAGGAAGCGTAGCTTTTCAAAGACAGAGGAAAAATAGCCACTGAACTGAATAAACCAGTGGATTGACTAATGACTTCAAAATACTTACAACTGTCTGTATGCTCCAAATGGAAACTGTTTTAGGCCCATCATGGTCAAATAAATGAAGAAACAGATATGGGTTCAAGCCCCATCGTTACGTGTTACTTTCTTTCACCCTGAATTGCTCACTTTTTGCCCTCACAGAGGAGTAACATACACTTCCCTATGGGAATATCGAACGATATCTAAGACAGCTGCAGCTCTCCGTAACTGCAGTTCTGACCCAGGGGAGAGAGTTTTGAGAGACACTACACCGCTATCAGTTTGGAATCAGAAACTAATTCTGCCTGCAGGCCAGAGTTTTGTGGCATGGTATGCAAAAGGTCTCCGAGAACTCTGGCTTCTAGTTATGAGCACTATGCTAAACTAACCATGGTGCTTTGCTTTGCTCCATGGCTTGATTACTTCATTGTCAGAATACAAACACAGCTGCTTCTCTCCCAGAAAAGGAATCTTGGGTTTGTCTGATTTACTAGGAGAGAAACCAGCCAGGGAGCTCACATGAGTCACCTCTGAATGAAGAAAGCAAGCTAACTAGCTTGCTTAGATCCTCTCATCACAAGCCGGAGCAATCAGACAGTGTGCACCAGTATGGTATCTGTAACTCAAGGGTTGGAAAGTGCAGCCTATGGGTTGCATACAGCCCCCAAACCAACTTCTGTGCCTCCCCCAACAGTCCTATGTCACCTCCTTTCCCAATTAAAAAAATGGGTGTCATTTTGGTGTGATTTTTCCATCAGAAAGCCACATAAAACCAGACATAAGCACAACAGTTTGCCTTTATCCATCCTCCAGAACTCTCCAAAACCTTGGGGGTATGGGAACATGGCAACTGGAAGTGATGTAACACCACATCTACTGCACTGAATTGTGTTGGTGTGGTCCACCTGTGGGGGTGTGAGGATGAAAACTGCCCCCTCGTGCAGCGCCCCCCCCTAACTGTTCAGCTACAGTTCCTGGGGATCTCTGGTTTGTCATGTGACTAGAGTCTACAAATGGAGGCGATCAAGTCCCTCTGCCACAATGTGGTTTTCATCCAGTCCAGTCACTGCTCCTGATGGGATATATCCACTATGAACTTCAGAACAGTTCAAATATGACAGACAAAGCAACAGCATTTTTCTTTTACATGCTGGGCCATTCAGGGAAACCCACCTCCCCAGCCATTTTAGAAACAGTTGGAGAGGCCAAAGAGAGTTGAAAATGTGTGTCTATGCAGATTTAGTTTTATTCTCAGAGAGAGACAGAGAGAGAGACAGAGAGAGAGAAAGCAATGACGGCATATGATGAAATAGAGAGGTGAGATCTCATGCTTTATTATACAGTCGGATCCCTGTATCTGTGGAACCAATACCTGTGGTTTCAGTTATCCACAGCTGAAAAAATAGAGACCCATACCATAGAGTTGTGCTTAAAAATGTCCAGAGAAGTATCCTCTAAGCATCTTCTAGGTCCTCCAATGCAAGTCTATGGCATGTTCATACTGGAAGGGTTTAATAGGGTTTGCTATTATCCATGATTTCCAGTATCCATGGTGAGTCCAAGAACCGAACCCCCACAGATATAGGGGTCTGAGTGTATATTAACATGGAAGGTGAGGAGCAGTATCAGAGGAAAGCATGTAAGAGCAAACTGGGAAATCTAGACTGAATGAAGTATGCCCTTGTTGTCTCTTAAAACATATCACTGGAAAGCCATGGTGTGGCCAGTGCAGGAACAAGGGGGTGGACTTAGTATCGAAGGCAGACACTGCTTTGGCATGCAAACCGAACCTGGCTCTTAACTCATTTAAACACTGTAGATAATTGCTGTGTGTGATATAGTATAATCAAACTAACAATCCACCCCAGAGGCTCTGCACAGAATTGTGACATACGCCTACCACTCTCCCTTGCATTTTCCTAGCCTTTGAGCCCTAGGCTGTTTTATCACTCTCTGACAAGAAGTATTTTGACCTACTCACAGAAGTGACCACTTCATGCATACAATGAAGGGCACTCCACTTTATGACACAATATGTTTGGTGTCATAATATATTTGTAAAATATTAAGGTGGTTATTTTTTTGTTACTGCACTAGGTTTAAATGACATAAATAGTTACTGATCTCCAAGGAAGTCTAGAAGTACAATGAAACTGCAGACTCCCCAAATAATATTACTGTAATAATAATCCCATATACATTTGTTGTTATGTACCCTCAAAATGACTGTTATTGACAGCAACCTTATCCAAGGCTTTTTTTGATAAAATGTATTGAGGCAGTTTTCTCTTGCCTTCCTCTAAGGCTGAGGGGATGTGATGTTCCCAAGGTAACCCCAGTGAGTTTCTGTGGCTGAACAGAGATTTGAACCCTGATCTCCCAGAGTACCAGTTAAACACTCACAACACAGTACTACACTGGCTCTTGTTGTTATGTGCCTTTAAGATGACTTCAACTTATAGAGACCCTATCCTTGGGTTTTCTTGGCAACATTTGTTCAGAGAGGGTTTGCCACTGCCTTCCTCTGAGGCTGAGAGAGTGTGACTTACCCAAGGCCACCCAGTGGATTTCCATGTCTGAGCAGGGATTTGAACCGTAGTCTTAAAGAGTCCTTGACCAATACTCAAACCACTACACTGCGCTGGCTCACCTATACAATAAGTATAATAGAGTGGTTCCCAAACTTTGGTCCTCCAGATGTTTCAGACTTCAGCTCCCATAAGTCCTGACTGTTGGCCAAGTCAGCTAGGCCTTCTGGGAGTTGAAGTCCAAAACAGCTGGAGTACCAAAGTTTGGGAATCACTGGAAAATATAACAAACAATACACTTAAGACTACTGCATACAAACCATGTTTTTCTTGAGACAATTATGATGCTATTGATGGTAATGAAAAACAAAGAAAAAGAACTCAACACAATTGCATGAGACTGGCAAAACAATCCAAGAAAAACAAGTTTGTTTTGTGGGCACCAGATAGAAATAACTGAAAGTGGTATCTCCTTGTTCTGCCCTCTGCCACCAGTCTAGACAGATTCTTCAAGGACACTCATCTCTAAGACAGACAACTCTGCAACATTGGCATACCCCCAAACAGCCCCTTCTTAAACATCCCCAATGGCTGCGTCCCTCCAACTTTTCTATGTGAAACTGGTGCAGCTGAGCAAAAGTTTGCCACTACCTAGAACAAAGAAAGCTGCTTAAACTGAGACCATTGGTCCATCTAGACTCAGTATTGTCAATTCCAACTGGCAGTAGTGGCTCTCCAGGATGATTTCCTAGTCCTACCTGATATTCCTGATATTCTTTGGTGGTCTCCCATGCAGGTATTAGCAGGCCTGACTCTGTTGAGATCAGGTGAGGCTGGGTGTGCCCAGGTTGATACTTGTGGGAAGGCTAAATCAACTCCTGTTTTTGTTGCAGAGCTGAATCCACACACACCTTTCTGCTTCCTCTGGTTGTTCCGATACTAAACACCCTCAGCATCTCCTCTCTACACTTTAAATGCATTCTCTTCCAGCACTGTCATCAAAATAATCAAAAATGAATTACTCTTATTATATTATTCCATCAATACCTCTTGTAGTCCTTCTGGTTAGCCCTTGACCTAGAACTGATCTTAACTGACTCACAACTGATCTTAAGGCGGGGCATGGGGGAACCTATGGTTCTCCTGATTTGGTTGCAGTGCAACTTCCAAGAGGCTTAGCCAGCATGGCCAATGATGAGGGTGATGGGAAGTGCAGTCCCCTAATATATGGACATACTTCTCTTTAAAGAAAGGTCAACCCTACCATCTACTTGCCTGTTTCCTGTTGCAGCTCAGATGACAACTCCACTGGTCACCATTTGGAGCAAAAGTTAATGCACTTTCTACAGCTGTCACCCTTCCCATCTCTCTCTCACACACACTGCAAACAGCATCTTCAACTACCTTACCAAGTGAACCACTCACCACCACAGTTTTTTTCCAATCTCTGTAAATGTTCAATATTTCCCCTTACAGTCCAGCCATGAAATATGGATGAGTGGGATGGGTTCTCAAATGCATCAAAAGTTCCTGTTTACTAATACCTATGCTCTGGCATGAGAACCAGCATTGTGAGAGAGCTGAGCTAAGAATCTGGGAGACCAGGGCTTGGATCTCCACTCAACCATCAAAACCCACTGGGCAACCTTGGGCAAGTCACGCTCTCCCAGTCTCAGGGGATGTCACTGGCAAACCTCTCCTGAATAAATCTTGCCAACAAAATCCCAATTGTTAGAGCCAGCATGGCATAGTGGTTTGAGTGTGAGAGACCAAGGTTCCAGTCCCTGTTCAGCCACAGAGCCTAGTGAGCGAACTAGGGCAAGTCACACTCTCTCAACCTCTGAGGAAGGCAATAGCAATGCCCTACCTCTGAAAAAAAATCTTGCCAAGGAAACCCTGTGATAGGGTTGTCTTAGGGTTGCCCTCAGACAGAAGCGACTTGAAGACACACAACAACAACAAAATGTTCTGTTACCCACAGCAACTCCAAAACAAAACAAAAACAACCCTCCCCCTCAAGAAACGTTCTAGGTCCAGCCTCCAGCCCCTTTCACATACCAGTTCATCCTTGCCAAAACACTGCATATGCTCATCACAAGGCTCTTCCACCTCTCTTGAAATCGATCCATTTAAGACCTCACCAGGGGAAGGGGTGCCCTGTCAAAAGTCTCTATCTGTCTTTCTATTGCTCTCTTCAGCATCAACCCATTTCCCGTCAGGATATAAGGTTGGGATGCAGGATATCGGGGTATGGGATGGGGAGGAGGGGGAATAAATTCAGCTGCTTCTCTCAATTAGTTTCATCAATTTCTAGTGTTCTCTTCATAATCGACGAAAATTTCCCCATCAGGGTATATAAAGTTTGGGTGCAGGAGGAGGGGTGGGGCTGGGGGGACAGGGCTAGATTCAATGGCTACTCCCAACTAGAGCAGACCCATTAAATCAACCTCTGAATGGTGGGGCTTGTGCCATGATTTCCATTCATCCAGCTCGAGTTGAGTGAGTGGAACTCCAATTAAACCTGATTTACCCCTCTGAGAGCATGAAAGACCCCCCAAGAGAGGAGAAGGGCTAGGTTGAAAATGGGGTCCCCACTAAATACTTGTGGATTTTGGGAATGGGGGGGGTTTCTCCCCTCCCTCCTATTGCAACGCTTCCAGTCTTCGCCTGGGGGGCACTGGAAGCCCCCTCCTCCCCACTCAAGGAGCCTCCCCTCCCCCGGGTGGGCGCCCAAAGAAAAAGGGTCCCTTTTCAGGGGTCCCTCCGCGGAGGTCCCCCTTAGCTGGCCGCCGACCTTCCCCACCTGCTGCTCCTGCTGCCTCCTCTTCCTCCTCCAGCGCCCGGACTCCCTTCTCCGCCTCTCTGACTCACTCTCCCCTCTCAGCGCCAACAGGGCTGGGCTGGACAGGAAGTGCTTCCCGCCGGAGCCTTCCGGAACGGAACGGACACAATGGTCCGCCCTCCTTCGTGTCCCTCCCAGAAACCGAGACTCTCCCCTTGAGGTTCCGGAGAGAAAGTTGCTAGGGGTGTGAGGGGCGGGGGATATCCCAGCAAAATGTTAGGTGTATACAATAAAATATATTATTGTCGATTTTTTAAAGTTACTAAACCAAGCACTAAGCTTCATGCTAGATGCTTCCTCCACGTTTGCTCCTTCTTTCCTGTTTCAGGCCATCACTAAGGCATCAGTGCACAATCTAAGAAAGCTACAATTTATCATCATCATCATCATCATCTTTATTTATAGCCCACTCCCCCCCCCGAAGGCTGGGACCCAAAGCAGTTTAGGACCTCAGCTTATGGGACAGCTCTAAATAAATCTTTTTTTTAAAAAAAAAATCAACATGTAAATTTCACATACACACCCCAATATTCTTATGAGACTAAGCTACATTTTTTTGGTCATTATTGCTTGGGAATATTATTTTGGAATACAACTTCCAGAATCTCACTGGCTGTACTGCCTAGAAGATTCTGGGAACTGTAGTGTAAAATGTAACCTTTCCAAGCACTGGAATTCTATGCTGCCTCTTAAATTTGACAAGACCACAGTAGGTCATAACTTGGCCCTCCATCACTTCTGTCTCTACCATGGTGGGGGAACGACTGAACCTCTAGACCAGTGGCTCCTAACCTTTCCTTTACCAGGGACCCCCTTTAAATATCTTTTGTTGCCGTGGTTCCCCAAGACTTAACTCAAGATTTAAAACTCTAACAACACCCTCGGAGTGTGGTGGGGTTTCCTTCCTTGGAGGTCTTTAAACAGAGGCTGGATGGCCATATGTCGGGGATGCTTTGATCGTGATTTCCTGCATGGCAGGGGGTTGGACTGGATGGCCCTCGTGGTCTCTTCCAACTCTGCAATTCTATGATTCTATGAACAACAACAACAACAGCAATAATACATGATGATGATGATGATGATGATACAATTACACCATGCATTAAACCTTCCTTCAGAGGCACTGGAGGGGGAGGGAAGGCTTTTCTCCTGCTTCTTCCTGCAAGTTTGTGGCTGGAGCACATTGAATGGCAATGTGCAGGCCAAGCCAGCCAGCCAGCCAGCCTTTCCCTTGGCTCCTGTCACGTGGCTGCTCCACTGTGGGGAGGAGGTGGGCCAAGCAGCTTTCAAGTCTTTGCGGACCTGCTGTGAGGAGATCACGGATTCCTGGGGGTCTCCACAGGTTAAGAAACACTGCTCTAGCCACTTTGGACTTCCGGTTAAGAGCCACTACTCTAGACAGTTTGGACTCCCAGTGCCCATATGCCTGAGCCAGCATAGCCAGTGGTTAGCGACTATATGAACTGTATTCCACAATATTGGGTAGAATGCATATTCCCTCTCCCTGATGTATACAAAATACAAAAATACAGCTTTTCCACTCCTTTTCCTCCTGACCTCTTGATCATGTCTCACTTTGACTGGTGTAATCTTTCCCTCTTTAGTCTCCCACTATTATAGCTCAGCCTCCTCAGTTCCATCCACAATGCTCTTGCTACAAATTGGCTCTGATAAGGAATGGTCCAGGATAGACACAGAAGAAAATGACACCTCCAACTGAAGTCTAGGGGGCTTCCACTCAATGCCAATCCACTCAGGATAGACACAGAAGAAAATGACATCTCCAACTGAAGTCTAGAGGGCTTCCACTCAATGTCAAGATTATTTTAAAGAGGATCCCAACAATTATCGTCCAGTTAGTCTGACATTAATACCAGGGAAGATTCTAGAGCAGATCATTAAACAGAGAGTCTGTGAACATTTAGAAGGCAATGCCATAATCACAAAATGTCAACATGGGTTTCAGAGAAACAAGTCATGCCAGACTAATCTGATCTCTTTTTTTGATAAAATTACCAGCTTGGTAGATAACGGGAATGCTGTGGATATTACATACCTTGATTTCAGTAAGGCCTTTGACAAGGTTCCCCATGACATTCTTGCAAACAAGCTTGTAAAATGTGGGCTAGACAAGTTAACTGTTAAATGGATTTGTAATTGGTTGACCAATTCTGAGCACCACAATTCAAAAAGGATATTGACAAATTGGAGCGTGTCCAGAGGACGGCGACTAAAATGGTGAAAGGTCTGGAAACCATGACTTATGAGGAGAGACTTAGGGAGCTGGGTATGTTTAGCCTGGAAAAAAGACGGTTAAGAGGTGATATGATAGCCCTGTTTAAGTATTTGAAGGGGTGTCATGTTGAGGATGGAGCAAGCTTGTTTTCTGCTGCTCCAGAGATTGGAACAAGGAGCAATGGATGCAAGCTCCAGGAATGGAGATTCCACCTCAACATTAGGAGGAACTTTTTGACAGTAAGAGCTGTTCAGCAGTGGAACGCACTCCCTCGGAGCATGGTGGGGTCTCCTTCCTTGGAAGTCTTTAAACAGAGGCTGGATGGCCATCTGTCGGGGATGCTTTGATCGTGATTTCCTGCATGGCAGGGGGTTGGACTGGATGGCCCTCGTGGTCTCTTCCAACTCTGCAATTCTATGATTCTATGATTCTATGACCAGCCAAACCCAAAGGGTGCTCCTCAATGGTTCCTCTTAATCTTGGAAAGATGTGACCAGTGGGGTGCCACAGGGTTCTGTCCTGGGCCCAGTGCTATTCATCATCTTTATCAATGACTTGCATGACAGAATTAGGAGCATACTTATCAAATTTGCAGATGACACCAAATTAGGAGGAGCAGCTAATACCCCAGAGGACAGGATCAAAATTCAAAATGACCTGAATAGACTGGAGAGCTGGGCCAAAGCTAAAAAATGAAATTCAATACGGAGAAATTTAAGGTACTGCACTTAGGGCGGAAAAATGAAATGCATACATATAGGATGGGGGAGACCTGGCTGAACAAGGCTACGTGCGAAAGGGATCTAGGATTCCTAGCAGACCACAAGTTGAACATGAGTCAACAGTGTGATGAGGCAGCTAAAAAGGCCAATGCGATTTTGGGTTGCATTAATAGAAGTATAGTGTCTAGATCAAGTGAAGTAATAGTGCCACTCTATTCTGCCTTGGTCAGGCCTCACCTAGAATACTGTGTCCAGTTCTGGGCACCACAATTCAGAAAGGATATTGACAATTTGGAACATGTCCAAAGGAGGGTGACTAAAATGGTGAAAGGTCTGGAAACCATGCCTTATGAGGAAAGACTTAGGGAGCTGAGTATGTTTCCTGGAAAAAAGACGGTTAAAGGGGTGATACGATAGCCCTGTCAAGTATTTGAAGGGGTGTCACATTGAGGATGGAGCAAGCTTGTTTTCTGCTGCTCCAGAGACCGGAACATGGAGCAATGGATGCAAGCTCCAGGAACAGAGATTCCACCTCAACATGAGGAGGAACTTTTTGACAGTAAGAGCTGTTGGCAGTGGAACACACTCCCCCGGAGCGTGATGGGGTTTCCTTCATTGGAGGTCTTTAAACAGAGGCTGGATGGCCATCTGTCAGCGCTGCTTTGATTGTGTATTCCTGCATGGCAGAGGTCTGGACTGGATGGCCCTTGTGGTCTCTTCCAACTCTACAGTTCTATGATTCTATGATTCTATTTTGGTACCTGAGGATGAAATTTCCCCATGCACCCTTGGCAGTAAAATAAATATAGCAACAGATTAGGTAACAGTTTGTTGCTTCACTTTGCTTAATGATAGGGCTGACTTGGCTTCGATCATTTAATGTTCCTCCTTAAATTCTGAACTGAGACTGCTCAGTTGAGCTCAGGCTCTTACCTTTAAAGACTTCTATGGCTTTGTGATTAGTTTTCTCCAGGGGTGAGAACTCTGCATCCCTCTAGGTGTTATTAGACTGAAACTCCCAGCATTGTTCATTATTCGCTATGTTACTTATGGCTGTTGGCTGCTGCAGTCCAAACACAACAGTCCCACTCCTGATTTACTCTTCTGTTATCTTTGCTCTTCTAGTTTCATCGTTCCTGGCCATCAAACAACTCTGCCCTTTCTCAGTTGTTGTTTTCTTAGAAGTTAATGCTACTGTCACTCCATATCTCTGGCTTTTCTTCGCAAACGAAGATTCAGGAAGGACTCATCCCGCGCTTTCTGCAAGCACGCTGATGGCTAAAAAGGCCAATCCGAGATAAACAAGTCCGGTTGCAGAAAGCACAGAAGAAGGTCTCCTTGGGTGATGTTTCCGGGGTGTGATTTTTTTCTGAGTTGTCATTTCTCTCCAAGACTTGTTCGGCGTGAGTTCTCAAATACGGCTGCAGCATTGTGGATAGTGCGTCTCCATGCCTCCCGATGTGAGGCCAGGGCGGACCATTGTTGGTGATCAATTTGGCCGAGCCTGAGATGTTGTTTCAGGGAGTCCTTGTATCGCTTTTTTGGAGCGCCCCTCTTACGCTGACCCGTGGCGAGTTCACCGTAGAGTAGTATTTTGGGGAGGTGATGGTCCTCCATCCTAGAAATGTGCCCTGCCCAGTGCAGCTGCGTTCTCAATATCATGGCCTCAATGCTGGTGATCCCTACTTGCTCAAGGACAGCAACGTTCGTCACATAGTCAGTCCAGTGTATATTTAGGATTGTGCGTAGAGAGCGCTGATGAAAGCGCTCGAGGAGTCGTAGGTGGTGGCAATAGGTGACCCATGTTTCAGATCCATAAAGGAGTCATAGAATCATAGAATTGCAGAGTTGGAAGAGACCACGAGGGCCATCCAGTCCAACCCCCTGCCATGCAGGAAATCACGATCAAAGCATCCCCGACAGATGGCCATCCAGCCTCTGTTTAAAGACCTCCAAGGAAGGAGACCCCACCACACTCCGAGGAGGATAGACAGTACAATGGCATACTACTACTACTACTACTACTACTAATAATAATAATATAGTAGGACCCCGTATCTGCTGGGAATTGGTTCTGAGGGGCCCTGTGGATATTGAAAGCCATAAATAATAATGGTAATTGAAAATAATGGGACTTCCGTTTTAAAATATCATAGTGTTGCCTTAGCAAACCTAAAAATGGCTAGAGAGGACACATTTTCTAGGAAGACTCTATGGTAGGTGTGCTGTTTTGTGTCCTGTGGATAATTGAATCAGTGGATAATGAATCAGTGGATATGGGGGTCCTACTTTATCATCATCGTTATCATCATCAAAACTATTCATTCTGAGTAGGAAGAAAGTGGAACACCTTCTGACCTAGAAGATACCAGCAGAAAAAGCCTTCTAAAAGGAGCTGCAGGAGAAGAGTCTAACCCTAATTGTTAGCAGTAATAAGATCAAATCCTCTGGCACATTTAGGAATTCTCCTCTTTCTTCTGATAATGGTGGCTGCATTTATACAGTTACTTAAAGAAGAGAACGGGCCTTACCAGTTCTGTTACATCTCATGAGATAGCACATCCAAGATCAGCTGATGCTACATGTTAGAAGTAATTAAAAATATTACAATGATGTCTGATAATGAGAAGAGGGCAATGGAAACACCCCTCTGAACAAATTCTGCCAAGAAAACCACATTATAGGTCACCATAAGTCAGGACTTACTTGAAGGCACACAATAACAACAACAGCAGCAGCAGTAATCTCGATTTGCAAATCTTTCATTTGGTAGGTGCCTGGGACTTTGGCAATCGGCTTGTTAATACATCTTTTGCACTCATTGGTTTTGCTTTCTCATGATACCACTGTACAGTGTGGCTTTCCTTTTGTATAACTTTGCAATGTTGAACCATAAAGCTACTGTTTGCTTAGCATAATAAACAATATGGTACAAAGATTATTGCTGAAATTATGCCAGTTCAGTAAAGCATAATAAACCATTATTGTACCACAACAGTGGGCCTCAAAATAGCTGGATTGTGTTTTATTACTTTATGACATGACAGCCTTTTATTGTACAATTAGTACACTGCATGGCATTATCGTATTTAATTATATAATTCTTCTGGTTAGTCACTGCAGACATGGGCCAATCATGTAGATGTACAGTTGTCCCTTCATATTTGCTGGGGGTTGGTTCCAGGACCCCCTGTGGATACCAAAATCTGTGAATACTCAGATCCCATTATATGCAATGGCATAGCAAAATGGTGTCCCTTGTATAAGATGGCAAAATCAAGGTTTGCTTTTTGGAGTATTATTTTTTAAAGAATATTTTCAAACTGTGAATACTTAAATCTGTGGATACCAAATCTGTGAATACAGAGGGACAACTGTATTTCTTACATTTAAGCATTGTCTTGTCCTCTGGGTGGGACAAGCTATACGTTTATGCAAGATTTAAGTAACGTTGCATAAGGCTGCCTGGGCGATTTTGTGGCAGAGATAAAAAATAAAAAAAACCTCAGGGATTTCTTAACTTGTAGTTCAAATTCCAGTCTTCCACACATTAGGATTAGCTCCCTTTAAAGTCAATGGGGTTTATTTCTGACTAGACATGGTTAGAATTTCCCTGAAAACCTCCTAGCCACTCCTGTGGAATCCCAAATTATAATTTAATTGCCTAGAATTTACAACATTTAACAATCAACAATGCCCCTTTGCAGAGTTTTCAAGTCAAAAACGTGATACAAGAGAGAAGGGAAGGGAGAGCAGAAATATTTGTTGGGCAAGGGAAAGGCACTCTGTACATGCTTAAAGTCACAGTCTCCTAAATATTAACACCATCCTGGCTGAACTTGGTCTTCGAAGCTAAATGATACCAAGCCCCAGGCAGCAAATTCCAAGTAGGATCTGGGCAAACTCACAATTATAACACACTTTAATTGCCATGCCTACACCCTATAGAATCCTGGGGTTTGTAGTTTGGGGAGGCACTAGAGCTCTCTGGCTGAGAGTTCTAAGTACACCTCATACAATTGTAGAGTTGGAAGGGTCCACAATGGCCATCGAGTCCAACTCCCTGCCGTGCAGAAATACACAACTAAAACACTCTCGAAAGATGGTCATCCAGCTCTTATTTTTAAAGGAGAGTCCACCACCTTCCCCTAAACTATAAATCCCAGGATTCCATAGGATGTTGCCATGGTGGTTAAAGTAGTTTCTCAACCTTTTTATAATAGAGGAACCCATAAAATAATTTTCAGATCTCAGGGAATCCTTGCATAAAAATTATTATATCTACAGTTATTTTATTTTTAAATCAGGCCTTCAAGCAATCTCTTGTAGAACCCTACAAGAACATCTCTTTATCTCAAAATTTGCATCATGGAGACTGGCCCTGGGGTCAAGGAAGTTGTGGCTGAGATCAGTGTTCAGAATAACGCAGCCTTCCAGACATTATTGGACTGCAACTCCCAACAGCCCTAGCCATCATAGCTAATAGAAATGGCTGTTGGGAGCCGCAGTAAAAAAAAAAAAATCTGGAGGGCCACATAATTCCCTGGCCTCCATCTGGCTGCTAGTCCCAACTAGAGTAGATCCACCAAACCAATGGGGCAGATTTACCATTCTGTAACTGGTTCAGGGTGGGTTAACACTAGTTGGGATGAGTTCTGGGAAGTTAGGCCCATGTAAAACATGATGTGGTTTTAACTATATTTTAATAATGGAAATGTAATTCTTTTTTTAAAAAAACTTTTGTAACTACAGTAGTCAGGTTTTAGTTGTATTTTTTTTTAACTATTGTAACCCGCTTTAAATCACATCTTGGGAGAAAGGTGGGATATAAATCCAATAAATAAAATAAAAGTTACTGAATTATCGTACCCATTCAGCTGGGTGGAGATCCACTGTTTGGGCCTTCTCCTCCTCTGGCTCCGGCTCCTTTGGCTCGTCCCCAGATCCGTGGCTGGCCGCAGGAGAGGGGGCCCTAGGCTCACGCCACCGGGACCCCAAGCCCGGCTCTGTGGCACCGAGGGGGCTTAGAGGGGCCAGAGAGCACCGGGGGCAGAAGTCCCCCTCGGCAGTGCTGGAGAAGGGAGCCTCGCACAGCAGGCAGCGCTTGGATTTCTGGCTGTGCTTGAGTGGTTTGTCCCCCATGGCTGGAGAGGTGGCGGCAGTGGGTCAGTTGGGGATTTGGAGGCCAAGGAGGGGATGGAGAGAAGCAATGGCTCTGCAGAAAAGATGGAGGAGGAGGCCACCCATGAGCTGTTGCTTTGAACTTCAGAGGTCACAGAGATGGTGGCCTTTCCATCCTTCCCATTGGAGGCCACAAGGGGGTGACATGGTTGACAACTGCAGGTTGTAGGAACAGGAAAAGGCGGCCCTAGTCAGGCTGCTCCTCTTAAATAAGAGATTGAATCATAGAGTTGGAAGAGACCCCCCCTCAAAGGCCATCCAGTCCAACCCCATTCTGACTTGCAGGAACACGCAATCAAAGCATGCTATTGGACTGCAACTCCCAATAGCCATCTTTCTCTCTCTCTTTTTGGAAAAGAATATCACATTCTCATCCCATTCTTCCTCCAAAGAAATCCAGATTGAACTAGCCTAGGGTGAGCCTCATGCCTGGGAGGCATTTTAGAATCATAGTGTCATAGAGTTAGAAGAGACCACAAGGGCCATCTAGTCCAACCCCCTGCCAATGCAGGAATACACAATCAAAGCACTCCAGATAATGGCTATCCAGCGTCTGTATAAAAACCTCCAAAGGAGACTCCACCACACTCTGAGGCAGCAGCATATTCTACTGTCAAACAGCTGTTATAATAAAGAAGTTCTTCCTAATGTTTAAGTGGAATCTCTTTCCCTGTCGTTTGAACCCATTGCTCCGTGTTCTAGTCTCTGGAGCAGCAGAAAACAAGCTTCTTCCATTTTCAATATGACATCCTTTCAAATATTGAAAAATGACTCTCATGTCACCACTTCACCATCTCTTCTTCAGATGGTAAGGATTTGGTAGCAAGTTTAGGCCTAGATTTTCCTTGGTTTTTTTTCCAGGCTGTGAGTCCATGTTCTTGAAGAGTTTGTGTCTGACATTTCGCCTGCATTTGTGGCTTGCAAGATGCCATCCACAGATGCAGGCGAAATGTCAGAAAAAAACTATTCCAGAACACGGACTGACAGCCTGGAAAAAAACCCAAGGAAATTCTATGGACGCTGGCCATGAAAGCCTTCAATTTCAACTTCAGGCATCTTTATTAACAACATCTCTTGTGTAGGTAAGAGACAGTGTGGCCTAGTGGTTTGAGCATTGGACTACAACTCTGGAGGCCAGGGTTTGAATCGCCGCTTGGTCATGGAACCCACTCACAGGCCATGAGCAAGTCACACTGTCTCAGCCCTGAAGGAAAGCAAAAGCAAACTGGCTCTGAACAAATCTTGACAATAAAACCCCATATAGGGTCACCATTAAGTCAGAAATTACTTGAAGGCCTGCAACAACAAATTGGGTAGGTGCTCAAGTGGGCTGTAGGTCTACACAGCCTCCAATATTTCATAGATGAGGAAGGTTAATCTGAAAATTAATAATGAGCTGAACACTGCCTGTAGAGCTTCATGACTCAGCAGGGACCACATACTCCCCAACATTTCACAGATGTAAACTGGAACATGCGTGGCCAAGCAACATCAATATGGTCAAGATGGGGAAAGTTATTAATGAGGAAGAAGAGACAAGCTAGGAGAGGCTGCAGCAGTTTGCCATTGCCTGAGCCAACTGGGAAGGTCGAAATTCCACCTCTTTCCCTGCTGAGTTAATGGAGTGAAAACTACCCTTGCACTTGAACTAATTTTGCAGAAATGTCACTAAGGTGTGGGCCAAGGGTGAAAGCAGGAGGAGGAGAGAGAAACTGGGACATGTACAGTTGGAGCCTGTTACCAATGGCATCACTTCTTCAAACAAAACAAAGCAGAGCACAGAGGAATACACACACACACACACATCTCAGTTAACAAAGTGGGCATTACCTCTTTAAGATGATTTTTGATACTAGAGACACAAATAATAGGGAGAGGTTTGTACACCACAAAAAAGATCTGTTCAGTATGTTTCAGATTTTTTTTTTTAATTCAAAACTAACTACTTACCTGTGAAATAAAAACAACCCAGTCAGGTAATTCTTATAAACAAGAATATTTTAACCTTTTAGACACCATTTGGAAAGTTTCTTCATACCCTCTCAACTGCCCTATTTGGCAGGGAATGCCCTGATTAATCATGTTGTTCTACTTCTTCAGCTGCTTTTAAAATGTCCCAGTGTCTCTCCTCCCTCCCTTTCCCCCCTTTGTCCTCAGCTTACTCCAATAGCTGCAAACTGAGTTCAAAGTGCAAAAGTAGTTTGTACTCACTTAGCAAGGGGGAAAGGAGAGGAGGTGGCAAAGTCTTGCCCTTCCTAGTAGGTTGAGGAAAAAGCAAACTGCTGCAGCCTCTCCTAGCCTGTGTGTCCTTCCTCATTCATAATTTTTGCCTTCTTGACCACACTCGGATGTTGCTTGGCCACATGTGTGAAATGCTGTAGGGTATGAGTCTTATAAAATGAATCCATGGATGACCTTTTATTTCAGCAATCTCCACTTTTTTTATGATGTCGATTTTGGTGGTCACATTTATAGATCAATGTTTTTGGTGTCTTTTTTTAACATGCTGGGGGAAGCTGGTGAGGAGGGCTTATCCGCTCTCTCCTTTTCTCTCTGCTTTGTAGTTCACGCATGCTCAGTAAGGGATTCTGGAGGCAGCTGTTTACCTTGGCACCTGCAGCTGTTTACCTTGACGCCTGCAGCAGACACACAGAGTTAAAGCAGCTTGAGTTGGATCCCAATTCTTTCCCAAATCAAGCTTCACAGTACTGCTTACTGCAGTCATGCTGCTGCAACCCAACAGGAATACACAATCAAAGCACTCCCCACAGATGGCCATCCCAGGATGCTTCTGTTTAAAAACCTCCAAAGGAGACTCAACCAACGAAAGTTTGTTCTTTTTCAACCCCTCCATCACCATCCTCCCATTGCCAATGCAGCTAAAAGACACCCCCCCCCCAAAAGAGACAGCAAGACAGAGAAAAAGGAGGAAAGGGGGCAGGACAGATATAAAAACACTGTAAAAAGGAGCTTCTTTGTCAGAGGACTTGTTAGCTGAGGTATGCCTGTATATGTGTGTCTGTGTGAATTTACTCTGGATTACAGAAGGATGCTCCCGCTCCCTCTCCCCTCATTATAATTATTAGAATGATAAACATAATTTAGCCAAACATTTCAGTTTCTGCTTTCTTCAGTTGGGGAAAACAAAAGTAACCTGCACCGAAGGTGTCACTATAGAATACTCCTTAAACCACAGACACATTTCAGGAATCACAAGTCTGCAATCCAGACCAGAAAGCTTGAGTGGCTAAACATTTTAACTTGGACTACCACACAGCCTCTCTGATTTGTCCATGTTTGGAACTGAGGTGTCATCTCTTCCCAAGCAATTACGATGTAAAGGAGAATGTCTGGACCCACAGATTCAATGTCTTAGCAACCTAGATGGTAATACGTAATACCACCATCCACTAGAGACAGTTGATATTATATATAATTCCCTTGGGTATGTTGCCTTTCCTAGTGTGCTGATTGGCTGCTCAGGAAACACACCCAACCAATCACCACCCACATGCAAATTCCCTCTCCACTTCACAACCCACTCCTGCTACTCAGTCTGTGGCCCAGATTCCAAAATGCTGAGAAGAGGGAGGAGGAAATTAAAAATCCACCAGCCTACCTTACAGGGTTAAATCATGAGGTCTACTGGGTGTTTTTAGGGGAGTTTCTTAACAGCATCTGTTACACTGGTACAGCTAGGGTTGTAAATTGCTACCTTGGATGCAGTTCATACATATCTTGAGGAACTGAAGAAAGCAGAAGTCTAAACGTTTTTGCTAATTTATTAAGTTCTGTTAATTACTCTAACGGGGTGTGTGTATGTTCATAGAATTACAGAATCATAAAGTTGGAAGAGAACACAAGGGCCATCCAGTCCAATCCCCTGCCATGCAGGAATACACAATCAAAGCACTCCTGACAGATGGCCATCCAGCCTCTGTTTTAATACCTCCAAAGAAGGAGACTCCACCACCCTCCAAGGCAGTGTATTCTACTTCCGAACAGCTCTTACTGTCAGGAAGTTCTTCCTAATGTTTAGGTGGAATCTCTTTTCCTGTAATCTGAACCCATTTATTTATTTATACCCTGCTCTTCAGTCAGAAGGCTATCAGAGCGGCTTACAAAGTGTTTTAAGCAACCACAATTTACACATCTACACTGCATTAAGAAGTTTCCAATGTGTGTTCGCTAATTGCCCCCACAAGCTGGGTACTCATTTTACCGACCTACGAAAGGATGGAAGGCTGAGTGAACCTTGGAGCCGGCTGGAATCGAACTTGCAACGTGGTGGCTTGGAGGACTGGCAGTTAACCACTGCGCCACCAGGGCTCACTGCTCCATGTCCTAGTTTCTGGAGCCACAGAAAACAAGCTTGCCCCATCCTCAGTATGACATCCCTTCAAATATTCAGATATTCATAAGAAAAGAAATGAAAAGCACTAAGCATGGGTAGGTTAATGGTAAAGCAGAGATCTTATAAGATATTAGTGTCAGTCCTCAGCCTCTCTAATAAAAATAAGGGCCTAGGTCTAAACCTGGTTGATGCTTTGGAGAGGTACTGTTACTCAGAGTGTGGTCAAGATAGACTGATCGTGATTATTAAGTAGGATCTGGCCATTAAGAAAGCAGCCCTACAGAGCTTGGGAATTTTAAATTCTAAACTTTCAAAAATCTAACTTCCAGAATCCCCCAGCCAGTGGGCTGATAGGGCCATTCTAGAAGTTGTAGTCTGAATACCAAGCTCCATGGCATATACAATAGTTTTCACTTTCAGTCACTTCCCGTTAGCTCTGTTTGTTTTTATTTCACCTGCGTCTTCTTAATTTTTTTTTTTTTAATGTAAGCTATGCTTCGGTCATTGTGCTAAAGGACTGGGAAAACGCTAAATAAATCAAATAAGTAAGAGAATGCCACGTGCAGTATACACAAAACAGAAAGAGCAGCAGCCCCCAATGAGACTTGAGAAGTATAGTAGTTTAGCATCTGAGTTCAAAGGTCCCTGGTTCAAAGCACCCATTAGTACATGCATCAGTTTGTTCATTTATGTCCATGACCTGTGAGCCCCCTTGATCCCTGTATGAAGATAACAGTACAATCTACAGTATTATTGTTGTTAAGAAAATTGAAAATTCTACTTTTCTATAACATGGGTAAGTCTTGCTAATGATGCATATTAAACCATTTGAACAGTAATATGTAAGTTCTAAGGCAGGATGAAACATTTAAGTACTCAATTTAAAAAAGGTGTTTTGATCAAATGTTACAAAAAGCACCTCAACTGGGAAGCACTTTTTTTTTAAAAAAAGTATTATTTCTATCTGACAATTTCCTTTTTCTCATACATAATGTTTCTTCTAAGATAATGCTTACTACAACAGGCATGGATCCCACCTAGGGAGAAAGGTGTGATATCACTTTTCAATCAATCAATCAATCAATCAGGAGTGTCAAAATGGCTCAACCTCCCCTGATTTTTTAAAAAAAACTTAGATGCTCTTTTTATACATCTCCTAAGATTTCTATATTTTAAGTGGCAGCCCTAACTTTAAATAGCATTTACATGCACGTAGCACAGAAATAGGATTCCTACCAATAGGTTTATTAAACCTAGCAGTAAAGTGGTGAGTCCAGAAAGCAAGAATAGAATCTTAATGTTACTTAAATTTTGTTCCTTATAAAATGAAGTAGAATGTAAGTGTATACAGTCAGAGAGAGAAGACGTTTTCAGGAATTCATTGGGAGCAGAATTCATATGGAAGTAAACACTGGTCAAAAAAGACACAAAGCATTATATTACATTTTTTACTGCGATTTCAGTATATTCATTCTAATGGATTCACCTTAGGAAGACATACAATGGATCTGCAACCAGTATGTTAATTGCTGGCAATGCCCCTATCCAGGTGGGTCTAATTCTACATCAAGCACAAAGAAGAGTTACACATAAATACAGGGCCAAATAGAGAAAGAGGTTCTCCGTGCAAGTTCCATGGAATGAACAAGAGCTGTGCAAGATCATGAACCCATTCACTTCAAGCAGGGCTACTTCAGGATGCTTTATATACAATATCAGACTTAGAAGTAGCCCATGACATCTTACAAGTGTTATGTAGAAAAATATTATTATTGTTGTTATTGGTAAACATAGCATCTGTAGATTTGTTTTTTTAGTGTGCAGTGTCACTTCGGAGTATAGCTTGGCTCCTTGGCGCTTCTGAAAAAGCAGCCTTTCTTCTTTGAACTCTTCATCAGCATTAGTAGAAGTAACAGCCAAAAGCAACTGCCACACAGAAGAGGCTGTCCTGGAGAAACGATGGTCAGAAAAACCAGTGAGTGAAAATGCCCCTTAGTGGAGCAACACCATGCATGTTGATTTATTCTACAATAATAAGCAAGACACAGCATGGTGTCATGGTCTGAGAGCTGGACTAGGAAATCTAGGAGACCGAGGATTTGAATCCCTGCTTGGCCACAGAAACTCACTGAGTGACATCGGGTGAGTGTCATTCTCTCAGCCTCAGAGGAAGGCAATAGCAAACTCCCTCTGAACAAATCTTGCCAAGAAAACCCCATGATGGGTCATCTTAGGGTTGTCATAAGTCAGAAAAGCTGTGAAGGCACATAACACCAACACCAACACATTAATAAGCAAGATGAGCATTTTCTGTAGCAGTTCTGTTTGGAAAGAAAAGTTTATAGGATTTTTAAGTGAGAAGATCAATTTAAATCATATGAGCTTTGCCTCCTGAAATCTCAGATGCTGGGTGGGGATGGGAGGTGGTGGGACTTACCTTCAGAACACAATATGGCTTGGGACTATGGCACCTAAAGGAACACCTGCTCCTCTACTAAGCTAAGCATGTATGGATATCTGTCTACAATTTCTGTGCCATTTAGACATTATCACACTAAACAGTCCAGAAAAGGCATTTCTGTACTGGAGGAGAATGATCTTCCACTTGCTGAAGGTGGCTTCTGAGAAGGTTACATGGTCCCTAACCTCTAATGGTGGTAGTAAAGTATAAATGGGTAGCAAAGTACATAGATTTCATATCTATGGACTTTCCACTGCCTAATAATAATCTCTAGTTGAACTATAAATGCTTCTCTAACCCAGAAAGCACTGTATATTTTAAAATGAGCTAGAGAAAACAAACCTAGCAACTGCTAGATTTTTTCGATTATTATTATTATTATTTTTAAAGTGAGGACAGTCATTGTTATATCTTTGTCCCCATTTTTTTCTGGGCTCATCCTGCAAACTATCTTGTACTTAGCACTGCTAATCCAATTATGGACTCATGTTCTTAACTTGCAGATTTTAGGACATGATAATGACACCTAACTTTTCCTCCCCCTACCACCATTTTACTTCACAGCCAGCCCGTCAAATACAAAAGCTTGCTTGTCACTTTGTGCCATTATTGGTTGGCCCAAAGGTATGACTGTACTGTGGTCACTGGAAAGAAGCTTCCTTCTGTGCCAGAACACCTCTGAAGTGCTACCTCTTCCTTAATAACTCTCCTCAAAATCCACCTCTTCCATAAAGCCTTTAGCCTACTTATTTATTTAATGTATACCCCACCTTTCTCTTGAGGTGGAACCCAAGGCAGCTTACAGTAATGTAAACAAGATTAAATTAAAAGTTTATTTTATAAAAAAATTAAACAACAATATTATTTAAAAACCATGGTTAGGTTGGTTGTGTGCCTTCAGGTCATGTGTACTGCTGTAAAACAGGGATGGGCAAAGGGGAGCTCTGGGTCTAGTGGTAAACTTGGAGTGATTTGGGGCAGATCAACAAGAGTGTCTGATCCCAACTTATTAAAATTAGCATCTGTAATGAAGCTCCCCGACACCTTAAATCAGGAGTGGATTTTTGCATGAAAGAAATGTGAACTTAGTTCTGGTACTGAAAATAAAAGGTGCTTGTTTCTAAATTATAAGTGTATGACTTCCTGTGTCTTCCTCTTGTCTGTCAGTTTACATCTGACTAAGGTGAGTAGTTTGGAGTTTCAATTAAAAAGCAAAATTGGTGCTAGAATCTTGACACCTGCCCACCTCTGCTGAAGTATTATATACTAGCTGACCCAGTGTAACATACGCTGCTATAGTAGATTTGAAAGGTTCACACAGTTCAGCTACACGCTATTATTTTAGCTCCCAAAACACACTTTACAGTAGTATACACCTACATTTGGTTGTATTTCCCATCTTTCTAAATTTCTAAAATATTGCATTGTTTTACTTATGGGTGGTGAGTGGCTGAGGGAGTAAGAGAAGGGAGGGGCTCTTGTGAGGATGCGGATTAGATGCAGACTGAGTGGCAGGAGTGGATTGTGAGGCGGAGAGGGAATTTGCATGTGGGTGATGACTGGCTGAGGGAGGGAGGGGATTCATTGGATAAGAGGCCAATCAGCACAGTGCGAAAGGAAACATACCCAAGTTTTATATAGAGAGAGATTCTTAGGCTGAGCTCCTATGTCACATCAGCACAGCATAAATATCTGCTTGCAGAGTTACATTACACCTGCATTATACAACCCCTTTATTGCATACCAATGTAGTATAACATGTATAGCTACATGGTCAGTGTGCCTGGCTGGGATCCCACCGTGCAAATGCAATGCATGTTACTCTGCTAACTTTAAAGTGCAATGGCTTTAAATGGTATTTTATGTAAATTTTGTGAGCCACCTTGGGTCCCTTCTGGGAGAAAGGAAGCATATAAATCAAATCAAATAAATAAATAAATATGCCACTGTCAACTGGATACAACTGCTAGTATACTGTCCACAAACCTCACTCCGTATATGTAGCACAGCTTATGCCTGTGTAAATAGCCTTTGCTGCTGTTGTTGTGTTCCTTCAAGTTGTTTCTGACTCATGCAGACCTAAGGCGACCCTACCACGGGGGTTTCTTGGCCAGATTTCTTTAGAGGGAGCTTGCCTTTGCTTTCCTCTGAGGCAGAGAGTGTGACTCGCCCAAGGTCACCTAGTGAGTTTCTATGGCCAAGCAGAGATTTGAACCCTGATCTCCAAAGTCTTAGTTCAACACTCAAGCCATTAGACCACGCTGGTTCATACGCGGCCTTACAGCACTGCTTAACCAACAATCAAAGAATGCGAGTCCTACAAATAGGCAAAGCTCAATCCCTTTGGCTTGTTCAACAATTCAGCGTACATTTTTTCCTAATTTTTTTGAATTTAGAAAGCGCTTGGCAAAAATGGCAAAGCACTTACATTAATGAAAACATCCTGAGCATAGTTGTCGGTGTCTGCATCCCAGAAGCATCGGGCAGCCATGCTGACAAAACAAATAAAGATTCACCCATTAATCAGCCAGTGACAATTATTCACATTTGAACAGTGTTCATTCCACCAGAGATGCTAGAATGATTTTCTATCAGCAATAATAAGAAAGAGGCATGTAATGATCACAGTTAATGATTAACAGTGCCATCTCCAAATTGGTAACTATCTGGGAGAAAGCCAAAATGTTAATTATCTGGAAATAATCTATACCGATAGATTACACACACATAAAAAGAGAGAGAGAGAAAATAAGGGATACTGCCATAATTATGAAATGTGAGTCTGATATTGCCAGTGCCCAGTTTAGTCTGGATATTACACGCATCTCTCTCTCTGGCTTTTCTTCGCAAACGAAGATTCAGGAAGGACTCATCCCACGCTTTCTGCAAGCGCACTGATGACTAAAAAGGCCAATCCGAGATAAACAAGTCTGGTTGCAGAAAGCACAGCAGAAGGTCTCCTTGGGTGATGTTTCCGGGTTGTGATTCTTTCTGCGTTGTCGTTTCTCTTCAAGACTTGTTCGGCATGAGTTCTCAAATAAGGCTGCAGCATTGTGGATAGTGTGTTTCCATGCATCCCAATGTGAGGCCAGGGCGGACCATTGTTGGGGATCAATTTGACCAAGCCTGAGATGTTGTTTCAGGGAGTCTTTGTATCGCTTTTTGGGAGTGCCCCTCTTACGCTGACCCGTGGCGAGTTCACCATAGAGTAGTATTTTTGGGAGGCGGTTGTCCTCCATCCTAGAAATGTGCCCTGCCCAGCGCAGCTGTGTTCTCAATAGTCTGGATATTACAGGCATGCAATACAAGTGGGAACATATACAGGTTGAGTTTCCCTTATCCAAAATGCTTGGGACCAGAAGAGTTTGGTATTTTGGTCTTGTTGTTGTTGTTTTGGTTTTGGAATATTTGCATATACATAATGAGGTATCTAAGAGATGAGACCCAAGTCTAAAGACAAGATTCATTTATGTTTCATATATACTTTATACACATAACCCGAAGCTAATTTAATACACACATTTTAAATAATTTTGTGCATGAAACAAAATTTGTGCACACTGAACCATCAGAAACCAAACATGTCACTATCTCATCCACCCATGTGGATGATTTTGGAGTGTTTCAGATTTCCACATAAGGGATACTCAACCTGTACAAATGGGTTTTACAAGGTATGTCATAAACCTATCATTTGCAGAATGCTGAGGATAAAGGCAAAGAAACGTCCAGATGTGCAACTTCACAATTAAAATATACAATATTTCAAAGAATCACAATTTTGAATGACATGGGGTGCACAGAGTCAAACTTACTTAACTCCTTCGCCTCTCTGCTCTCCAATCACCACTTGTACCACTATTTTATATCTCTGAAAACCTTTCTCTGAAAAGGAAAAGGAAAATGATTAGGAAGAATAGAGTGTCTTTTGCCACACCTGTAACAACATCAAATATTTGGCCAGGTGGGAGAAGACAACTGATAACGTAAGCATGTGAGAGATGCAAATGCAGGCAGAAAAAGGCAGCTTCTCTGATTCATCTTATTACCCTTCAGTCTGTCTCTGATTGTCTCTGATAATAATTTGGTAATTACTGGGATTTCTTCAGGTGAATACTGTACTGTAGCCAGTTGCTCCTTTAACACTTCATGGATGCAGTCTTTCACTGTAGCTGTGCGAAATCTAATAGAAAATAGAAAGAAACACAAGTGTCTTCAGACAGAATCTTTCCTTTTTCAGTATGCCAATTAAAATAGGTTCAGGGATATGTTGTAAGCCGCCCCGATTGCGTTGCAGAGGGGCGGGATAGAAATACATTTTTTTTAATTATTATTATTATTATTATTATTATATCTGATTTATGAAGAAAATCCAAAGTGGGTGTGATCCTCACATTTTCTACTATGTTTTAGCTGATGTACATCAATCTATACCTTCAGAAAGAACATACAGTATAGATCTGGGATAGGACTGTACCACTTGACTATGCTGGAGAGAGATATGGCTTAACTGAATCCTTGGGTTGTTGTTGCATGCCTTCAAGTGGTTTCTGACTTATGGCGACCCTAGGGCAAAGCGATCACAGGGTTTTCTTGGCAAAAGGGGATTTGCCTTTGCCTTCCTCTGAGACTGAGAGTTTGTGACTTGCCCAAGGTCAACCAGTGGGCTTCAATGGGTGAGAGAGATTTGAACCCTGGTTTCCAGAGTCATAGTCCAATGCTTAAACCAGTATACCATGTTGGTTCCCACTCCTTGAATAGAGGGGAGAAGTCACTATACTATACATCGTGGGGCCTGAAACCAATCCCCCACAGATACGGGGGTCCTATTGTAAGTGGCCAGAAAGGGAAAGAAGCTCCTAATCTACGATATTTCAGGGCCTGTCAGCTAAACATAGTTGCTGGATTGCAGCCCCCAGCAGTCTGAGCAGGCATAGCCAGTTGATGATGGATGCTGAGAGCTACAGTCCAATCCAGAGGGCCATAGGATTCCACCCTACTCTTTTTATCTGGACGTTTAGTTTTTTTAAGGAAGCTTAACCTTTTTTTTAAACAACAACAACAACAACCCTGGGATGGGGAAACAAAAGTGTGTGAAGCTCCGAATGTGATGGATCCTGGGAGATGCAGTCCAATCTGGTGGATTCCTCCTTACTGCTGGTCGTTTCGTTTTTATTTGGGAAGCTTAATAGGGGAAATAAAAGTGTATGTGTGCGTGAAGCCCCCAAACCTGCTTCTAAGAGAGAGGGAGAGGACTTTATCAGGTATGGCCTATCATTAGGACATGACAATAGCACAAAGGGCTGAAAAGATCAGAGGGCATCGTCATTTATCTGTTCCTGCTGTGTCATGCTGGCGTGAATGAGTCATCATTTTTCATTGATGGCTGATAATTTTGCACTTTGTGCTATTGTTGCATCCTAAATAACACTGGGTTTTTTGGCAATATTTGCCTTGTCTGATAAAGGACTTTATCAGACGCAGGGAAATGCAGCAAAAAACCGTGTCCCAAGAACGTGACAATAGCAGAAAGGGCGATATTATCAGACGCCTGCGTCCTCAGCTGTTCCTGAGGTGTAGCTCTGCTGTGGACGAGGCTTCACTTTTTAATTAACGCAACTATTTTATTAACTGGGATTTGCAGTGTAGGGGGAGGCATTTAGCACTCTCATCCAGAGAGCTCTTAATCTTTACTAAACTACAAACCCCAGGATTCCACAGGGGGCAGCCAGAATAGTTGAAGTAGAATAATAGCACTATAACAGTGTAATGTGATATGAGACAGGGGCAAGACAGGATATACAGTAGGACCCCTGTATCCACTGATTCATTATCCACTGATTCAATTATCCCCGGGACACAAAAAAGCACACCTACCATAGAGTCTTCCTAGAAAACGTGTCATCTATAGCCATTTTCTAGGTCCTCCAAGGCAACTCTACAGTATTTTAAACTGGAAGTCCCATTATTTTCAATGGTGTTCACTATTATCCATGGTTTTCTGTATCCATGCCCCCCCAAGAACCAATCCCCAGCGAATATGGGGGTCATACTTTATTGCCCATGTAGACAAGCCCTAAGATTTAAATTCCTAGTAAAAAATGGGCAGACATTATTTCAACTTGAGATGAAGAGAGGAGAGAGCTGAGAGCTCTCCCTTGGTTGTTGATCTGATTGTGTATCCCTGCATGGCAGAAGGGGGTTGGACTGGATGGCCCTTGTAGTCTCTTCTAAATCCATGATTCTATGATCCATTTTAGGCTGTGGCCAGGGCCGGTTTAACCTGTTTGCCAAATCAGCATTGGCGGGGGCCCCAGCCACAGCGAGGGCCCCATGAGTCCTCCTCCTCCATCCGCTCCTCCCTCCAAACCCAAAGCCCGTCCCCCCCACCTCAGCTCAGCTGTGGTCCCTCCTCCTCCTCCCTCCAGCATCCTGGCTCCCTCCCGCCAGGGTCCGGTGATGGGGCGTCCCTCCAGGCAACTGCCTTCCCGCCGCCCGCCCGGCTGTCCCTCCTCCCCCTCTCTCTCCGTCTCCTTGCCCCACCCGGGCAAGCCTGGAAGTCCCAGGCTGAGCCTGGAAGAAAGGCCAGCCATGGAGGGGGGATGGGGAGACGGTGGCAGTGGCTCCAGCCGGGGCCCCTGAAGGAAGAAGAGGAAGAGGAGGAGCAGGAGGCGCGCCCCCCAACGCCGCCCCCCACCCCGCCTGAGGGGTGTGTGGAGAGCTCTGGGGAGGCTTCTTTTGGGAAGCCTCTGTGAGGACTGGGCGGGAAGTGGGACGGTGCGGGCGGGGGGGAAGAAAGGCATATTATGTCAAGAGCTTGTGCGCTGGGGGGAGATGACTGACGGGGTCGTGCCCATATGGGGCCCCCCAAATTCCTTAAAACTGGCCCATATGGGGCCCCAAAATAAAGTGTTACAGGGGGGCCCAAAATTCCTTAAACCAGCCCTGGCTGTGGCATAAAAGTGTCTCCTTTTTAAAATGAGTTTGGGGAACTTTTTTTAAAAAAGGAAAAGCAATTAGGTGCTGCCCTATGTTTGATCTCACCATTTTGAAACATTTGACCCATGATCCCACTACACTGTTATAACTCTGTTATTCCACTTTAAGTGCTCTGGCTGCCTCCTGTGGAATCCTGGGATTTGCAGTTTAGGGAGGAGCATTTAGCATTCTCAGCCAATGAGCTCTTAGGCCTCCAGCAGGGTGAAAAAGGCACTGCTTATTATGTTAAGAACATAATTGAAAATTTAGCTTTGAGTGAAAAATTGCTAATCCATCGTTGGAAATTTTTTTGGCCATGGTTTAATGCGAGAACTCCAGCAATCTTAAGGGATATCTTTAAATAAATATTTATTATTATTATTATTATTATTATTGTATTATTATTTTTATTTTTTAATTATTATTTTTTCTTTTCCAAATATGTATAATTGTAATGTGTAACTTCTAACTTCTAATTTCAGTAAATAGGTGTAAATATAATGTTCATTAGAAAAGATAAGAGTGATTATACTGTGTTTAGATTAAGAAGAAACTGTGTTAGGGTAGTTTTATTTTTGTATTAGTAAGAAAAGAGGGGAGAAATTAAGAGGAAAAATGTATTTAGTGTTAGGATAGATAGTTTTATTTTTGTATTATTATGAAAAGAGGGAAAACATTAAGAGGGAAAATGTATTTAGTGTTAGGATAGTTTTATTTTTGTATTAGTATGAAAAGGGGGGAAATTAAGAGGAAAAATGTACTGTATTAGTGTTAGGATAGATAGTTTTATTTTTGTATTAGTAAGAAAAGAGGGGAAAATTAAGAGGAAAAATGTATTTAGTGTTAGGATAGTTTTATTTTTGTATTAGTAAGAAAAGAGGGGGGAAATTAAGAGGAAAAAATGTATTTAGTGTTAGGATAGATAGTTTTATTTTTGTATTAGTATGAAAAGAGGGAGAAAATTAAGAGGAAAAAATGTACTGTATTAGTGTTAAGATAGATAGTTTTATTTTTGTATTAGTAAGAAAAGAGGGGGACAATTAAGAGGGAAAATGTATTTAGTGTTAGGATAGTTTTATTTTTCTATTAGTAAGTAAAGAGGGGGGAAATTAAGAGGAAAAATGTATTCAGTGTTAGGCTAGATAGTCTTATTCTTGTATTAGTAAGAAACGAGGAAAACAAAATTATTTTTACGTTATTGTTACGGCCTTTTGCGGTCGAGTAGAATGGTCTTATTTCAGTAGAATGGTCTTATTTCAATTAAAACACATTCCTAATTCCCCCCCAAATTCCTAAACTACAACCCCCAGAATCCCACAGGAGGAGGCAGCCGTAGCAGTTAAAGAGGAATCTTAGCGCTATAACAGGGAGATAAAATTAAGAAAAATTGAAGGAAAGACAACAGAAACGGCGGCGAGCCGGAGAGGAAAGGATATACGGTCTCCGCGGCCACTGACTTGTGGTGGAAGGCCGGCCGCAGGCTGTAGGTGCGGGAGGAAACGAAGGAGTTGCACGGCCGGGGCGAGGGCGGCTGGATGGAGCCGCTGGACACCCTCGTCGCCAAAGCCTCCGCCATCTTGGCTCGGCGACACCGTCGCCATAGCGACCACCAAGCCACTTCCGGTAACGGGAGGAGCAGCTTCCGGTCCAGTCCTGGGCGAAGGCGCAGGACACCCTCGTCGACAAAGCCTCCGCCATCTTGGCTTCCGGCACCGTCGCCATAGCGACCACCCAGCCGCTTCCGGCAGAGAGAGGAGCTGCTTCCGCTCCAGTCCAGCCTAGAGATATAAAAAGAAATAGAGAGACCCGTGAAGGCTGAACTTCCGGGTAAAAAAAATACATAGGTAGAAACACATAGCCAGGATGGATGCTTTATGGTAGAGGAGGTTGCCAAGTTTCCCTTATTATCAGCAGGGTAGACTGCTCCTGTTTGAGGCTGCCATGGGTGACTTATTACAAGGGGTATCCCCAATTTTTTTTAAAAAATATATATTTATTGGTTATTTATAACATGATTACGGTGCAGTCACTTTCCAATGAAAGAAACAAATCCATCCTTCTACTTTGCACATAATAATTAGATATAATACTTAATAAATTGGATTAATAAAAATTAGGGTTGGGAAGCTTTTCCTTTTTATACAGATTGAATGCAGGATTGCAAGAGTGAACATGGGAACCATTATACAATATCTTAAACGAATAAGCGGGGAGACTTGCATTCTTCGTTTTAATAAAGATCTCACGATTTGCAACTTGTATTATTGGGTTTAATAATTAAAGATTACGATTGTTATAATTATGTTATTTTTCTTTCTTTTTCAGATTGTTGGTAGGAATGTTGATTATCATTATGATTATTGTTAGATTAAGTAAGAAGAATGGTAGATAAACAGAGGTAGAATTAAAGGCAAATTATCCAAGGAAGTAATTGGAGAATATCTGGGAAGTGTTTTTATATGGGATGTATTAAAAATAGGTTGGGGATAATATGTTGTATGTATTTCCTCCTTTTTCTTCTTCTTCTCCCCCCCCCTTTTTTATTAGTCTGTTCTATATTATTTGATATTGTCTCCTTAAATTTTTCTCTGTGTTTTGTGTCAATTTTGGGGGGGTGTTAAATTCTTCAATAAAAACTACTTTATACCAAGAATGGAAACTGGAGGAGGCTACTGTCCTTTTAATAATTGTGCAGAAGGGGAAATTTCAGCACCTGTTCTGTGTTATCTGGGCCAAACCCACACAACATAAATAACCCAGTTTGAAACTGTTTTATTTGCCACAGCTCCTTCCTATGCTGGGATTTGTAGTTTGGCAAGGCACCAGCATGCTTTGGCAGAGAAGGCTGAAGACCTTGTAAAACTACAAATCCCAGGATTCCATAGGAAGGAGCCGTGGCAAATAAGCCAGTTTGAAACTGGATTATTTGTGTAGTATGGATTTCGCCCTGGTTGTGTGATAAGCAGCACCCACTGAAATTGCCTCTTCTGTGCAACTCTTATAGGTACAAGACCTCCATACCAGTTTTCAATCTGGCAATTTTAAGGTGGAACACCCCCCCCCCCAAAAAAAAACCCACCACCACCCACCAAACTCTTGTATTTTGGGGTGTGGCCCTTTGATAAGACAGAAATGTGTGCATCAGGTAATTTATGAATGTGGACAATATGTTAATTTTGCAGAAAACTGATGGCTGAAATCAACACAGTAGGACCCCTGTATCCACTGAATCATTATCCACTGATTCAGTTATCCAGGGGATACAAAACAACACACCTACCATAGAATCTTCCTAGAAATTGTGTCCTCTCTAGCCATTTTTAGATCCTTCAAGGCAACTCTGTTATTTTAAACTGGAAGTCCCATTATTTTCAATGGTGTTCGCTGTTATCCACGGTTTTCTGTATCCATGCCCCCCCCCTGAAAACAATCCCCAGCGGATATGGGGGTCCTACTGTACTTTCATTTGATATTTAGGCAGAAAACCAGCTCCTCAATAGCTGCTTCCTGATGGTCAGTCCTGCAGGTCATGAATGTCAAGTCCTTTATTGTGGTTTTGAAAACTGGGCACCAGTATGGCCAGGTGGAAGACAGGAAAGAATTCCTGGACTGGTCCCCACTGTCCAAGAAGGATATCGGCAAACTGGAATGTGACCAGAGAAGAGCAGCGGAGATGATCAGAGGTTCGGAAACCAAACCTTATGAATAATGACTTGGGAGGTTGGGTATGTTTAGCTTGGAGAAGACTGAGGGTGCATCTGCACTATAGAAATAATGCATTTTGACACCACTAATTGCCACAGCTCCATCCTACAGAATCCTGGGATTTGGAGTTTGTTGAGGCACCAGCACTCTTCGGCAGAGGAGGCTACAGACCTTTTAAAATTACAAATCTCAGGATTCCATAGGATGGTGCTACAGCAATTAAAGTGGTGTCAAACTGCATTATTTTTACAGTGTAGATGCACCCTGAGAGGTTATATGATAGTCATATGGAGTGAAATTATTTTCTGCTACTCCAGAAACTAGAACACGAACCAATGGATTCAAGTTACAAGAAAAGAGGTTCCACCTGAACCTTAAGAATATATATATATATATATTTGCTGTAAGTAAAAAGCAATGGATTAGATTGCCTCTGATGGTGGTGGACTCTCCAACTTTGGAGGTCTTTAAGATGATGGGAGACCACCAATGACTACCAGGTGCTATTTCAGAGGAAGGAACTGGCAAAACTGCCTGAGTATTCCTTGCCTAAGAAAATCCTATGAAATCCATGGGGTTGCCATAAGTTGACAGGTAACTTGAATGCACATAACACACACACATACACACAGAGGTTGGATGGGCATCTTTCAGGAGTGCTTTAGTTATATCTTCCTGCATTGTAGAGGGTTGGACTAGATGGCACTTGTGGTCCCTTCTTACTCTAAGATTCTATGATTCTAGAAGCAAGGGAGAAAAATCTCTATCCATGTCATTTGTGATTTTAAAAATCTGTAGCATGATCACCTGTCCACCAACTTTTAGCAAATGAGAAAGCTCCACGAAAAAGGCTGGCAAAGTGAAACCTACCAATGCTAGTGTGTTGCAGCTCCCAACTTCCCTCACAGGCTATGCTGGGTAGGCCGTACCTTCCAACTTTCCCAATTTGGCAGGAACAGTCCTGATTAATCCTGTATCTTCCCACTTTTTCAGCTGCTTTGAAAATGTCCCGGTTTCTCTCTCTCCTCTCCCGCTTTCCTTCTTTGTCTTCAGCATACTTCCATTGCGTTTTCATCCTTGAAATATTGGAGGGCATGTTGTACCGTCTACATTTTTAAAAACACAGTAACTAAAAGTAAATAAAGTAGGACCCCCGTGTCCGCATGGGATTGGTTCTGGGCCCCACCACGGATAACAAAATCTGCAGATAATAGCGAACGCCATTGAAAGTAATGGGACTTCTGTAGATTTACCTTGGGTTTTTCCGGGCTGTGAGGCCGTGTTCTGGAATAGTTTCTTTCTGATGTTTCGCCTGCATCTGTGGCTGGCATCCTCAGAGATGATGAAGGCTGTGAAAGCCTTCGATTTCAAAATGGGACTTCTGGTTTAAAATACCATAGAGTTGCCTTGGAGGACCTAGAAAATGACAAGAGAGGACACATTTTCTAGGAGGACTCTATGGTAGCTGTGCTGATACTGAAACTGCAGATAATTGAATCTGGATAATGAATCAGCGGATACGGGGGTCCTATTGTATTTATTTATTTTTGAGAAATAGGCATGGAGGAGTAAGCAGATGAGAGTAAAGCATAGCTTCAATTGATAGATTGCAGATAAGAAAATACACTGTGGCTATCATTGTAATTAACTATGTTTGGGCATAGTTTGGAGGTCTAAATGCCTGAAGGCACCAGATCCCATTTGTTCTCAGAAGCTAAGCAGGGTCAGGCCTGGTTAGTACTTGGATAGGAGACCTCCAACAAATGCTAGGTGATGTTGGCTATATTTCAGAGTAAAGCAATGCGAAGCCACCTCTGCGTATTCTTTGCTTTAGACTCTCTGGCTTTTCTTCACAAACGAAGATTCAGGAAGGAATCATCCCGTGCTTTCTGATGGCTAAAAAGGCCAATCCAAGATAAACAAGTCCGGTTGCAAAAAGCACAGCAGAAGGTCTCCTTGGGTGATGTTTCCGGGTTGTGATCCTTTCTGCGTTGTCGTTTCTCCTCAAGACTTGTTCGACGTGAGTTCTCAAATAAGGCTGCAGCATTGTGGATAGTGCATTTCCATGCCTCCCGATGTGAGGCCAGGGCGGACCATTGTTGGTGATCAATTTGGCCGAGCCTGAGATGTTGTTTCAGGGAGTCCTTGTATGGCTTTTTTGGAGCACCCCTCTTACGCTGACCCGAGTGGAGTTGACCGTAGAGTACTATTTTGGGGAGGCGATGGTCCTCCATCCTAGAAACGTGCCCTGCCCAGCGCAACTGTGTTCTCAATATCATGGCCTCAATGCTGGTGATCCCTGCTTGCTCAAGGACAGCAACATTTGTCACATAGTCAGTCCAGTGTATATTTAGGATTGTGTGTATACAGCACTGATGAAAGCGTTCGAGGAGTCGTAAGTGGTGGCGATAGGTGACCCATCTTTCAGACCCATAAAGGATAATAGACAGTACAATGCCTCTATATGAAATTCATGAGGTTGCCATAAGTCAACAGGTGATTTGAAAGCACAGACACAGGGCAGATGTATCTCTCTAAATATAACCATTTTTTTTTTGTCTTTAAAAAGAATCTTTCCAAGTGTTGAAAAATCGGCAGCCTTGCTTTGCTACAGCATCCATTTCAGTATGGTGACGTATCTTCTCAGCCGTCATGCTGCGCCCACTCTTTAACGTTCTATGGAAAGAATCAGGTACAAAGGATCTTATCAGGCCAGGAATCTCAACTGAGTGTTACAGTTGTTCTGCAGAAGCTCTCAGCGTTACAGGCAATTTTTTGTTTTCTTTTTACTCAAATGCCAAGGAGGTAGTGATGGTGTGGAGAACAGCTTTGGCCATTGTGAACAGACCTGCTGAGTAGACAGATGCTATCAGGTGGGAACTCAAGAAAAAGAAAAAAGTACTACCTGTTATCTCTTGTTTCATTATCTTTGGTGTTTTTGCAAAACCTCAGATGGAAATGGCAGTCACGTGTTTTCTGCCTAAGTCTGTTTAATTCATGTCTTCCTAAGTTTTTTTAAAAAGTAATTTCTAAAGTAAGGCAGGGACATGGAAAAAGCTAACTTAACAAAAAGCATGAAGCCGTTTGGGAAAATTCAAGAGACACAGGCTTTGAATAAAGAGCCAAGTGGGAAACATAAAACCTCTTTTTTAGTACAGTCTCTCATTTAATTAATTGGTAGCATAATTAAAAACTTAGAATTAAGTTAATGATAAAATCCTAATTTAATTCATCAATAAAAGTATTTTTGCACTGTACAATGATAGCTGTTTGGGAACACTTTAATTGCCATGGCTTCCTCCTATGGAATCTTGGGATTTGTAGTTTGTTCGGGGACTTCTCTAGTGCACTTCCCATAACTGCATCATTAGAGTCCTGTAGTAGAGAAGTCAATGGAGCAGCGTGGCACAGTGGTTTGAGTGCTAGACTACTACTTTGGAGACCAGGGTTTGAATCCCACTTGGCCATGAGAAGCCACAGGGTGACTTTGGGCAAGTCACACATTCTCAGCCTCAGAAAACCCTGTGATAGGTTCACCTTAGGGTCACCATAAGTCAGAAATGACTTGAAGGCACACAAGCAACAAGTAGAAAAGTCAGAGAAATGTCACCACACCAAACTGCAGTTCCCAGAATCCCACAGGATGAAGCCTTAAAGTGTGGTCAATCTGTTATAAATGGGCAGTATGGATAGACCCTAAAAGTTAAAATAAATTTAATTAAGTTTCCCATTGTTAGAATATTTCTAATTTAATTAAGTTTAATTAGTTAGCTCTTAATGCTTCTGGAAAATTGAAGAACTCCCAGAGCTGAGCGCTGGTGGTTGGGCAGTTAGATTTTAAGTAGTGAGAAACAGAACTAAGAATGAAATGAATAAATGGAACTGGCAAGTTTTTCAACAACGTCTCATTGTTCCTCCTACTAGCCTCCAGAAATACCCTTGGGACTTTAACACACCAGCCTGTTTTCTCGCAGCAATCGTGATAGTGAAAGAAATGGGAATGTACCAGTTTGAAAATGTTCAGTATCATACTCTCTCTGCAATGGCGTGAGCATGATGCTTTGGCAATCTATCTCCTTCCACACTGGCTCTGTAACCCAGCCCTCCTACCCTACTCAGCACATATGTGCCCCTTTTTGCCATTATTGCATTATTACAGGAAAAGGCTAAAAATTTATTTTCATTTTATCGTTTCACTGAAATTATGCTCACTCTCTGTCTCTCTCTCTCTCTGGCTTTTCTTCGCAAACGAAGATTCAGGAAGGACTCATCTTGCGCTTTCTGCAAGAGCGCTGATGACTAAAAAGGCCAATCCGAGATAGACAAGTCCGGTTGCAGAAAGCACAGCAGAAGGTCCCCTGGGGTGATGTTTCCGAGTTGTGATTCTTTCTGCGTTGTCGTTTCTCTTCAAGACTTGTTCAGCGTGAACTCTCAAATAAGGCTGCAGCATTGTGGATAGTGTGTCTCCATGCTTCCTGATGTGAGGCCAGGGCAGACCATTGTTGGTGATCAATTTGGCCGAGCCTGAGATGTTGTTTCAGGGAGTCTTTGTATCGCTTTTTTGGAGCGCCCCTCTTACGCTGACCCGTGGCGAGTTCACCGTAGAGTAGTATTTTTGGGAGGCGATGGTCCTCCATCCTAGAAACATGCCCTGCCCAGCGCAGCTGTGTTCTCAATATCATGGCCTCAATGCTGGTGATCCCTGCTTGCTCAAGGACAGCAACATTCGTCACATGGTCAGTCCAGTGTATATTTAGGATTGTGCGTATACAGCGCTGATGAAAGCAATCACAGCAAATATATATACAGTATATTTTTAAAAGGGTGGAGAAAAAACAACCTTGTCCTGCTTGGGAATAGCAAGGGGGAGGGGTAGATAAGGAGAATCACACCCCCTCATGCATCATGGAAGGGACCTATCTCACCAGGGGGAATGCTGGCATAGCAGCAATGTTGGGAGACATTGACGGGTTTTCCCTGTCAATGATAAGATGTGCTACAGAAATGAATGCAGTGCAAAGCAGCAACAGAATAGAGACAGCGTCGTGTGAGAAGTACTGCCCAAATACGCAAATATTGTGTTGCAATTCCAAAATACCAGCCTTGTGTGAATATCTCCTTGGAATCAGAACATAGAGTCTCAGGGCTTGTCTATACAAGGCAATAAAATGTGGATTGATGTGCACTAATGCCAATTCGCAGCAGTTTTCATTTGTCTCCACAGTTTTTTGGCAAGATTGCAGGCATGTGAAGCCATGCATGTTTGTTGTTCAAATTGGCATGCCTATGAATCAAGATGGCGGGTGCGAGTGAATTACTCATGTTTTTATTGTCACCAGTTGCCACCGCCAAACAGTATTTTTTTTAAAAAGCATATCTAAGGTGCGAAAGTTTGATATTCCGCTAAAATAAATATGAAAAAGAAGGCTGTTTTGTCAGCACGATCGCTATAGTGAAAATCCAGTGTGGCAGTTCCGGGCGCTGCTTTGCTGACAAGTTCGGCCTCCTGCGCACATCCGACCAATCAGTTTTCCAGTTCGGCTCTTATCCGGAAAACGCAGCAAAACGAATCGGTTGTTCCAGCTAGTGGGAATGTGCATTCCCCTCAGAGCTTTTTAAAAAAGACAGGAAAAGGCTTTCCCTGCATTTTTTTTTGGGTGTGTTTTTGTCCCCACTCATCGTATTCTCCTCAAATTCTATGAGGACTATTTTTGTCATTTAGACAAGCCCACAGACAGCCCGCCCTTCCTGGAAGTGGTTTCATTACACTCTTCTTTATTTTTTGCTTGATTCTCTTGTTCCTTGGCGGTCCTTCATTCCTTTGCAAACAATGTAATTATCAAATCACTCCTAAGGATAGTCAGCCAGCATGGTCTTGTGGTTTAGGGCCTTGAGCGACCAGGGTTCGAGTCCCTGCTCAATCATGCAAACTGAATGAGGAACCTCGGGCCAACTGTACTCTCTCAGCCTTGGAAGAAAGCAAGGGCAAACTTCCTCTGATGAAATTTTGCCAAGAAGCCCTTAGGATAGTATTGCTGTAAGCCAGAGTCAGTTTGAAGAACTCTGGTAGACCAGGGTTCAAATCTCCACTCGTCCGTCCACCAAATAAATAGTGGTGTGGTTGTTGGAGTAGGACTCCGGGAGATAAAGTTTCAGATCCCTGCTTGGCCATGGAAGCCCACGGGGTGACCTCGGGCAAATTACACTCTCTCAGCCTCAGTGTAAAGCAAGAACAAAACTCCTCTGAATAGATCTCCCTAAGAAAATCCCACAGTAGGATCACCATAGGTTAGAACTGACCTGAAGACTCGATAGAACAATAACATCCTTTGACAGATGCTGTCCCTTACAATCTCAAGAGAAAGAAATCATAGAATCATAGAATTGTAGAGTTGGAAGAGACCACGAGGGCCATCCAGTCCAACTAAATGTTTAAAAAACATTTTTAAAGACATGTTAGTGTCTTTAAAAATAAGGTATCCAACAATACCAAGAGCAATATTAACAGCAAGAAAACATAAAGAGTAATCTAAGTAGAGGCACACTTCAGTTAACAAAGCCTCTGAATAAGAAGCTCCTTTTTACAAATTATTATTATTATTATTATTTATTGTATTTTTATACTCTCCCAGATGTCTTTTTTGCCCTCCTTATCCTCTGTCTAGCTGAAAGGTTGTTGTTGGTTTTTTTTGTAGCAGTACAAAAAACTTGAAAAAACTTCAAGTGGTCTTGAGAGGGTTCAAAATGTTTTTGTTCACTTCTGCAAGGTTTACCTGTCCCGGTTGTTCTATTTTATATGAGCATATTGCTGGTTTTGAATAAAAGGTTTGCTGTTACATGTTGACCTGCTGTTACTTTTTTGTGGTGTAAGAACCTACCTGTAACCCTGGATTAAGGGTGTGTGTCTACATTGTAGAAATAATGCAGTTTGACACCACTTTAAGTGCTATAGCTCAATCCTATGAAATCCTGGGCTGTGTAGTTTTACAAGGTCTTTAGCCTTCTCTGTCAAAGAGTCCTGGTGCGTCACAAAACTATAAATCCCAGGATTCCATAGGAAGGAGCTGTGGCAGTTAAAGTGGTGTCAGACTGTATTACTTCTACAGTGTAGATGCACTCTTAGGTTCTAATCTGCAATAAACACTGGGTGGAGTCACCTACTGATGAACATCCCAGGAAATTAGCACTACTGAGACCACAGCCATCCAAACCTAGTCCAAATAGATCCTGCAACAGGTCTTTAAAGAAGGCGTGCAAGTTTCAGGCTTTGACAGGAGTCCTCCACAAGTTAGGTTTGGCCAAGGGCTGCCACCTGTTGACTTCTGATGTACCAAATTAGCTCTTCTTTCCCCATCAGCACAACTGAAAATAGAAACTACATTGCTTGGGTATATAATTTGCCTTCAACAAACCACAGCCATTTGTTAGTATTATCAGTGGCACACGCTTCTTCCTATGCTGATAATTTAGACAAAGAACTCTGGAGATACGATCTGAAAAACAAATCCAAAAATGCTTTTTGAAACGGACTTTTTTTTTTTTGGCAAGGTGCTTTTGAACAAAACAAAAGTGTCAACAGTTTGTGATGCACTCTGGTCTAAATGTGTCTCTTGAGGGTGATGCATAGTGGAGCATTATGCAAATCATCCTGAGAAGATCATTAAACACATGGTGCAAAGGCTGCAGATTGCTTCCTGCTAACTGCACCATCAACTTTTTCTTGCTGAAGGAGAAGTATTTTATTTTAAAGAAACAGAGAAGCAGGTGCTGGACTGTACATCTCTTTCAGGGCAGCCCTTCCACCTCATACACAGAACTTCCTCTCAGATATTATGTGCCTATGTGCCAAGGGATCTTGTAGCATCTTTGAGACTCACGGAGAGAAAGAAGTTGCCGCAGAAGCTTTGGTAGACTTGGTCTGCTTCCTCAGTTGCATGGAGAGGAAGTAGATCAAGTCTACAAAAACTTATGCTATGACTTCTTTCTCCCAGGTAGTTTCAAAGGTGCTGCAAGATCCCTTGGCATACTGATATTCCAGACTAACAAGGCTATGTCTTTGAATCCAGATATTGTGTTAGTCTAACTCTTGAAAATAAGGGAAGGGAAGGTGAAGAGGTGACATGATAGCCATGTTTAAATATTTGAAAGGATGTCATAATGAGGATGGATCTGTTAGCAGTTGGGAGAGAACTGAGATATCAGCCCCATTCGCCAGACCCAGAGCCTGTTGGTGAAACACTTGTCCTTGGATCCTGAATCCCTGTATAAAGACATCTGCTATCTTTGGCCAAAGATGGTTCTTACCCTCAAACACAGACACATGCAGTCAGTCAGATGCAGGCAGTGAAAAACTGGAAGCTAAGATTTTATAGACCCAGGTCCTAAGGCCTTTAGACCTGTCAGAGAAAAAGGTTTTCATGAGCTCATCCAGTTAAAGTAGCAAACTTCAGTTAACACAGGAGTGAGACAATTGACTATTTATATGCTAACGCCTACTATGTCAGGCTAGGCTCAATGTTACAGAGATACATTTCTCTCCTGAGAATGCAACCCCTGGCAGTTTCTGGGATGTTACTATCTCTCACATAGAGTCAAGGTCTATCACAGTTTTAGCATTCTCAGCAAAGATGGATTTACTGTGGTTCATTTCATTACCAACTAGTATTTGGTATTTGGTGAAACACAAAAATCAGTGTGTATAGAGCCATTGTACTGTCTATTCTCCTCTATGGATCTAAAACATGGGTCACCTATCGCCACCACTTATGACTCCTCGAACGCTTCCACCAGCGCTGTTTACGCACAATCCTAAATATACACTGGACTGACCATGTGACGAATGTTGCTGTCCTTGAGCAAGCAGGGATCACCAGCATTGAGGCCATGATATTGAGAACACAGCTGTGCTGGGCAGGGCATGTGTCTAGGATGGAGGACCATCACCTTCCCAAAATAGTACTCTACGGTGAACTCGCCACGAGTCAGCATAAGAGGGGCACTCCAAAAAAGCGATACAAGGACTCCCTGAAACAACATCTCAGGCTCGGCAAAATTGATCACCAACAATGGTCCGCCCTGGCCTCACATCAGGAGGCATGGAGACACACTATCCATAATGCTGCAGCCTTATTTGAGAACTCACGCCGAACAAGTCTTGAGGAGAAACAACAACACAGAAAGAATCACAACCCGGTAACATCACCGGAGGAAACCTTCTGCTGTGCTTTCTGCAACTGGACTTGTCTATCTCGGATTGGCATTTTTAGTCATCAGCGTGCTTGCAGAAAACGCGGGATGAGTCCTTCCTGAATCTTCGTTTGCAAAGAAAAGCCAGAGAGAGAGAGAGAGAGAACGCTCTGTTATTCTATGGATGCCCTAGTCCACCTTTAGTTTATGCATGTTTCTAATGTTTCTAAAGCAATGCAACATTATGGAATTATATATACAGATTTGTGTTTCAGCCTTCAGAGCTAGCTTGTTTTTTGCAGCTCCAGAGACTAGGACACAGAGCAATGGACTCAAATGACAGGAAAAGAGATTCCACCTAAACATTAGGAAGAACTGACAGTAAGAGCTGTTTGACAGTGGAATATGCTGCTGCCTTGAACTCTCCTTCTTTGGAGGTTTTTAAAGAGAGGCTGGATGGCCATCTGTCAGGAATGCTCTGATTGTGTGTTCCTACAGGGCAGGGGGGTGGACTAGATGACCCTTGTGGTCTCTTCCAACTCTATGATTCTAGAATGTGGGGCTAGGTGAAAATCCTCTTGTGGGTTACAGAGAGTTAGGCTGACACAAGAGTGGGCAAAGTATGGATTCTACTTTGCGGCCACTGATGGCCCAGCCAATCCTCCAAACCTACCCATATATATATATATATATATATAGTCAGTGTTTGCCCCCCAACCACACAAAAAGTCCCCAAATGTGTGAAAACACACAAAAATACCCCCACCACAATAATACCCATACATTCTCCAAATAGTGTTCCTCTGCAGTCCTTCTCAAAATTGTGACAGGAAGTGCTGTGAGATGGGAGACTCTAGCTGCCATTGATAACAGGGGTCATGTTAGAAAAGGTGCTTCTCTTCCCCTGCCATTTAACGTCTATTATGGTGCCCTCTGTAGTGCATGGGAGCATAATCTAAAATGCAAATGGGAGGCAGGGGGGAATATATTTTCTTTAGCCCAATTCATAGGGGGATATGAATCTAGTAAGAACTCTCTCCAGAGAAGAAAAAAGTCTCTGAAAGTCACCGATTTGTTCCTGTAAAAACAACAAAAACAATTACCATATATTTTAGACATCTACTTGATGTTTCCTTCATCCCAAAGTATTTTCTGGTCAGCGTAAGAGGGGCGCTCCAAAAAAGCGATACAAGGACTCCCTGAAACAACATCTCAGGCTCGGCCAAATGGATCACCAACAATGGTCTGCCCTGGCCTCACATGGGGAGGCATGGAGACGCACTATCCACAATGCTGCAGCCTTATTTGAGAACTCACGCCGAACAAGTCGTGAAGAGAAACGACAACGCAGAAAAAATCACAACCCGGAAACATCATCCAAGGAAACCTTCTGCTGTGCTTTCTGCAACTGGACTTGTCTATCTTGGATTGGCCTTTTTTGTCATCAGCGCGCTTGCAGAAAGCACGGGATGAGTCTTTCCTAGAGAGAGAAAGAGAGAGAGAGAGGGAGGCATTACCAAGAACTTTTCATTCCTATTTCCCAGGTCAGTTTTAATTAACTCAGTATTTTCCAAAATAAAATGTGTTTCTACTTGGCTGTCTGTCTGTATAATCCAGAAGCTAGTTAAGATGGCCACAACTCATAAAACACAGCTATTGTTTCCAGGGCATAGATTCAACAGAGCTCAAGCAAAGGAAAGAGAATTGTTTGCACCAAAACAAAATGATCCTAATGCTTAACTTGTGTGATATTGCTAAGTCACTTTAACACTTTGACTGTACAGTTGTCCCTTCATATTCGCTGGGGTTTGGTTCTAGGACGCCCTGTGGATACCAAAATCTGTGAATACTCAATCCCATTATATGCAATGGCATAGGAAAATGGTGTCCCTTATATAAGATGGCAAAAGCAAGCTTTGCGTTTTGGATTATTTCTTTTTAAAGAATATTTTCAAGCCGTGAATGCTTAAATCCATGGATACCTAATCCGTGGATATGGAGGGACAACTGTAAAGAAGGCTCCATGGAAATTGGTGAAGTACAATTTCTGAAATGTTGCATGAGTGTAGATGTGACATGCAATCTGTTTCTGTGTGTGTGGTGGGGAAGAAAAAACACAAGGGGAGTGCGGGAAATCCTGGGAATATGCATTTAAATCAGTACAAAAAGACTTGGAACTCTTCATTCTTCCAGAGACTTTCCCCCCTTCTGGATGAGCCCAGAGCAATAAAACTCGTGTGGCTAGACCTGGATGACATCTACCATCCTGCTCTGTCATGTCACCATCCTGACATGCTCTCATGTCTTCAGAAAGCACCAAAGGGAAATACAAGAAGTGGGATCTTTTCTTTTTTGACTTTCTTTGTGAAAGTCTCTTCAAAGGAGGCCTGCCAGGTTCCGCCTCTGTTTGCTTTTTGGTGAGATGTCAAAATGTGTATTTTCCAGTGGGTTTTCTTAGGTGCTGATGCTTAGGGTTGATCTACTGTATGTTTTCACCGTACTGTATTTGTTTTAATTTCTAAGACACTGTGAATCCCAGCATTTAAACAGAGGAGATGAGGATGAGGATGCTAAACTTATGGTAGCCACTTTGAAATCAGACATTGGAAGGACCAAGTTACAATAGCACAGCTATGTGTAATGAGTTACTATTGGGGGGAAAATGTAATCAGTCTTTCAATATACAGTAGCTTACTTCTCCGGCTTACTTCATCAACTAAAACTAATAGATACACTTCTTCTACTTAAGCAAATCTATTTATGATCAAAACCTACAGTTAGCATATTATTCTCATTTTTCTGCAAAAAGACAATCAAAGGTTCCCAATCCTTCACAAATGTCACCAATGATTTTTTTTTAAATCAGAGTAGATAATTTGTCCATTTCAGTCAGTTTCAACAGCCAGTCCTCATTTGTTGGAATTACTGCATTCTTTCATTTCTGCGCATACAACAATCCTGCTGTGGTAGTCATATAGCATAGTAATTTTCTGTGTTTCTTCTCCATCTGGTCTTTCTTCATTCCCAATAAGAACCATTCTGGTTTCAATTGAATGTTAACCTTCAGAATCTTCTGTATCAGACAATGTACTGTATTTGATTCCAAAATTTCTTAGCCTTCCCACTTGTCTACCACAAATTGTAACATGTATCACCATCGGTAGGAAAAAGTCATTGTAGCTGCTGTAATTTTTTCCTCTGTTTGCTTTTTCTTTTTCCTTTGTCGTCTTCTTTTAACGTATTGGAAAGTCTTTAATAAAAAATAAATTAAAAAAGAAGTTGGAAGTGATGCATCAGAATGGCACAACTACCTTTTTTTGGGTAATGACAATGTAATGTTAAAAGTAACATGATCAGTGGGGTTGGAGCCACTTTAAGCATGTCAAAGTAATGTTTTCCTATATTACTTTTCCTTTGTTTACAAGCTACTTTTAAAGTGCAGTTTCAGAGGTGTTCTGACTAGAGTCCCCCCACTACTTTTTCATATTTTATCAAGCTTTTTTTAAAAAAAACACCCAGAAAATAGTAACAAAAAAGAACACAACAATCAATGTAGCAAATTACTTTTTAAATGTTGTATTAAGTATTGGCAGCAAATCACTGCATGAACATTATTAAAAAGTATTGGGAGTGAGGTTACTTAAAAGAACAGATACTGCATCAAGTCTAGTTGTTTTAAACTAGTGGCTCTTAACCTTCTCTTTACCAGGGACCGTCCCCCTTTAAATATCTTTTATTACTGTGGACTTCTAAGACTTAACTCAAGATTTAAAACCCTAATAAGAACAATTATTATTATTATTATTATTATTAAATACAATTTTGCTGTCCATTAAACCTTCCTTCAGAGGCACTGTAGCGGGAAGGAAGACTTTTCTTCTGCTTCTTCCTGCAAGTTTGTGGCTGGAGTGGATTGAATGGCAATGTGCAGGCCAAGCCAGCCAGCTGGCTTTTGCCTTGGCTCCTGTCACGTGACAACTCCATGCAGGGAGGAGGTGGGCCAAGCAGCTTTCAGGCCTTCACAGACTCCCTGTGAGGACATTGTGGACCCTGAACCACAGGTTAAAAAGCACTGTTTTAAATAATTACTTTGGCTACATTTTAAAAAAATAACCATTATATCTTTCTCAAAGTGATTTATTGTTAATAAATCCTTTGTTGTAAATCCTTTTTAAACAGAAAGGTGAGGTAAAAATAGCTTGAAAGGAATGAATAAATTACATAGATAACGATTTCTTTAATCAGGTGATAGGTATTCAACATATTGATGGACAGAAGTCTTTTAACTGGAATGAGCTGAATTATGATGCTGATGTTTTAATTGCTTTTTAAAGATGTTTTAAATTAATATAGTTGTTTATTTAATTGTGTTTTTTAACATTTGTATTATCCACTGTTTTAACTGTATTTTCTTTTAATTTATATTGTGTCTTCTTGGGTTCCATCTTGACAGAAAGGCAGGATAGTAATTAATTAAATCAAATTAAAATGAGCAAATAAATCAACTTCACCCAGTGCCAGCCGTTGGCTTCTTATGTTGGTGGGCCACTGAATCCACTTTGGCTTTTTTTCTGAATTGTAAGGGACCTCTTACAGGAAATATCAAGTTTCTAATATGTTGGGGAAATTAGCAGCAACTTGACTTTAGCAATGTCATATAGCATAGTAATCTGGAGCTCCTAACTGTTGCTGCTCGCTAGGAAGGGTTTTTAATAACAATTGTATTATAGGTTGATTTTAATTTGTATTGATTTAATAATGTTTTAAGGGGGGGGAAGGGATTTTGAGTTGTTTTATATTATGTATTATTTTACTGTTGTAAGCCGCCCCGATTGTTCGCAGAGGGGCGGGATATAAATACATTGTATTATTATTTTTATTATTATTATGTGAGAGGGGGCAACAAGGGGATCTTGAACCTATGTATACCAGTACTAGCCTGGATGTGAAATTAATTATGGTTTTTATGAAGAGTTCAAAAATTAACACCAAGCACACACACAGTCACACAAGAAGCATTCACACAAGGCTATAGAAAGGCAGTAGGAAAGACTTGGATAGGGGAATAGCAAGAGGGTCTATGGTTGGTTATACAACCTGTCTGGAGTTTGTTGATCAATCCGGCAGAGTGGATGGATGAATCTGGAGTGACTACACAGATTGATAGAGTGTCCCCAGGAAATGGGATCTGTGCACATAGAGGCTGATTTTGAGGGTCATATTTATACTCCCAAATATGTCCTAAGGGGAGGAGATGTTTTGTGGGTTGAAACAATAGTCTCTAAAGATTGCTCAAATGAGTTCCAGGAAGACTTCTGGCTTTGACAATAGGTGTCTGAAGATGCTAAAAGTGTTGCAAACTATCCTTAATGTCCAGTGATTGGATTTTAAAAGCTTGAGTTGCCTCTTTAATTGTTGGGGATTAAGGAGAGGAAACTTTGAACCCAGCATACAATGGATTGCTCCATGCATTATTATCTCCCTTTCAGATGTACAGTGGAGATTGTGTCCTTTTGACCTCTAATACTTCCTTGCACCTTCAAAATAGCTTTAGACTTCCCTAGAGCAAAGCATGGCACTCAGCTTATCTTTCTGAGACCATCCTGCTTTTTCCTGGTGGAAGGCCACATCAATGAAGCAGATTATTAATATGTCAATTTATTAATACACCAATTTTATTATATGCCTATTTTGGGGTCTCTGGAGCTAGAACTGTCAGCTTGCTAACACTGTCTGATGACTCCCATCGATTCTGGAAATCACCACAATGGAAAAACTAACCAATTTAATTAAAGGAAACTCATTTGAATGTTTTTCTTAGAAATATGGAGACTTGTTATAGATTTTATGAAGAATTAAGAAGGGGAGGTTACTACTCGGTTTTGAGAACTGAACAGTGAAGTAAGAGTTTCAAGGAATTAGGAAGAAAGTTAGATAGCAATATGTCTCTCTCTGGCTTTTCTTCGCAAACGAAGATTCAGGAAGGACTCATCTCACGCTTTCTGCAAGCACGCTGATGACTAAAAAGGCCAATCCGAGATAAACAAGTCCGGTTGCAAAAAGCACAGCAGAAGGTCTCCTTGGGTGATGTTTTTGGGTTGTGATTCTTTCTGCGTTGTCGTTTCTCTTCCAGACTTATTCGGCGTGAGTTCTCAAATAAGGCTGCAGCATTGTGGATAGTGCGTCTCCATGCCTCCCAATGTGAGGCCAGGGCGGACCATTGTTGGTGATCAGTTTGGCCAAGCCTGAGATGTTGTTTCAGGGAGTCCTTGTATCGCTTTTTTGGAGCGCCCCTCTTACACTGACCCATGGCGAGTTCACCGTAGAGTAGTATTTTGGGGAGGTGATGGTCCTCCGTCCTAGAAACGTGCCCTGCCCAGCGCAGCTGCGTTCTCAATATCATGGCCTCAATACTGGTGATCCCTGCTTGCTCAAGGACAGCAACATTCATCACATAGTCAGTCCAGTGTATAGCAATATGTAATGTACATTATATATTAGGAGAAGAGATTTGATATGATAAAGATGCAGTCAATGAGTAGTGGGAAGTTCTTTTTTTGAGAAAGGGCGTAATGGGGTGGATGTTGAGTCTGAAAGGTTATTTTTTTGTGTATGTGGTGGTTGTTGTCCATGTTTTTTTCTGTGTGTGTGTGTATGTTTTGCTTTGTGTGTGTGATTTTTTGGATTTTACGTGTGTGTGTGTGAATTTCCATAAAGATTATTTTAATATGAAAACTCCCATCAGTTCCTGTCTTTCCGGGGGGGGGGGACGCCCATGCATTTCTCTTGAATAATTCTCTCCATGTTGATCATAAACTTGCAGACTTTCGGCAGATCACTCCCCATGCTGGGTTGGCAGTTTGTGGCCATGTAGGAACGAGAGTGGGGGAAGCGTGCCTGTTCTTGTTTTCTTATCATTTATTTCCTACATGACTCTGTATGTGCGGCAGCATTTGTTTTTTTTTTAAAAAAAATCCCCTGTGTGGTGTGACTCTTACATGTGCCAACGCAGCAAGTTTGCAGACACAACTGTGTGTAAGGCTTGAAATATGCAGGGGTGGATGTGCTTTCCTTTTCTGTTGTGGTCTTAACGTTTCAAAATGTTTGTTCTGGGATGTTGCTGTTTCCTTTAAATGTATTGAGGAGGTGAAATGCAACATAGTAAGAGTCAAAGAAAGAAGGAAGGTGTGTGTGTGAATGGGTGGGTGGGTAGGTGGGAGCAACCAGGTCTTCCCTGGCAGACGACAATGGGAACCCTTCAGTTCTGCCCCTGCTATTGCCTGGCACAGAGGGTAGAGAGATAGGTGCAAAGGCCATTTCAACTGACATGCCAGCAAGCCACAAAATGGCCCAATGAAGATGATGCTCTTCTCACCACTAGCTCCCTTGAACCCAGGGCTTGGGGCCTGATGCGGGAGGCAACTCCTGAGCAACCCCTGGCTTCCCAGAAGTGACCATGGAAAACCAGCATCAAGTGGTGGCACTGGTTGGCTTTTGGCTCCTGCTGCTCTGTTGCCGGTCTGCTCTGCTGCCCAAGCCCTCTGGTAGGTATCAGCATGGGTGTGTTTAGTTCTGTTGAGTACTCCTGAGAGTAAGCATGGAGCAAAGCAAGTCCCCCTAGGCAAAACTGATGGAGATAAAAGTGAGTGAGAGAGAAAGGGGGCAGCAGGTTAGGGTTGCTGGCATAAAAACTGGGGAGGGACCCTGTACCTTTAATGATTGTGCAGAAGATGGAATTTCAGTAGGGGCAGCTTGTTTGTAAAAGGTCTGGAAGCCATTCCCTATGAGGAGTGGCTTAGGGAGTTGGAGGAGAGAAGGTTAAGAGGTGACATTGATAAGCATGTTTCAATACTTGAAGGGATGTCACACTGAGTAAGGGGCAAGCTTGTTTTCTGTGGCTCCAGAGACAAGGACGTGGAGCAATGAACTCAAACTACAGTACAGGAAAAGAGGTTCTACCTAAACATTAGAAGGAACTTTCTGACAGTAAGAGTTGATCAGCAGTGGAATGCACTGCCTTGGAGTGTGGTAGTCTCCTTCTTTGGAGGTTTTTAAAACAGAGGCTGGACAGCCACCTATTGGGAATGATCTGATTGTGTATTCCTGCATGGCAGGGGTTTGGACTGGATGGCCCTTGCGGTCTCTTCCAACTCTCTTATTCTCTGATTCTATTATTCCTTCTTTGGAGGTTTTTAAACAGAGGCTGGATGGCCATCTGTGGGGAGTGCTTTGATTGTGTCTTCCTACAGGGCAGGAGGTTGGACGAGATGGCCCTCGTGGTCTCTTTCAACTCTATGATTCTATGTTGCCTCATTGCAGGACAAGCAACCCCTGCTGAAATTCCCACTTCTACACAACCATTTTAGGTACAGGAGCCCTCCCTAGTTTTCTGCCTGGCAACCCTAAAAGGACACACACAAGCTCCATGAGTGCTGTAATGGCTTTCCAAGACAGCATATGGAACTCTAGTTTCGGGGAAGATAAACAGGAGAGAGTATCTGCCTTCATGTTCTCTAGGGGTCTAGTTGGAGGGGGGAGTGATAGCATTGCCCCCCAATTAGAATTCTCTCCCCCCCCCATTACATTTTCCTTTACTTCCCAAACTTCTAGCATTGCAATAACTTAAAACCTTCATTTGAACATTTGGAAATAGAGTTGAGGTGCCCAGAGAAAAGGGCAGGAAAAGCGACCAAAGGAATGAGAACACAGCAACAGAAGAGCTCTAGGTGTGGATGATTATCAGCATCTTACTCTCTGCGATGCTAGAAATTTAGGGACTGAAAGAAAATTTACTGGGGATTCTCATTTGGAAGGGCAATGCCCTCATTCTGCCCCCTCCTCCCCCAGTTGTACCTCTGAAGTCTTCTCTGTGGGTCTCCCAGAGATACCTATTTGGTCACTGTGGAAGATGGATGCTTGACTAAAATGGACGAACCTTTGGTCTAATCCAGTGTGTGTGTGTGTGTGCTTTCAAGTCGCCTGTTGGCTTATGGTGAATCCATTTATTTCACAAGGCTTTCTTAGGCAAGGAATCCTCAGAGAGTGTTTTTGCCCGTTTCTTCCTCTGAAGTATAGCTTATAGCACCTGGGATTTTTGGCAGTACTTCTGGACTTGGGGATGGTTCTTCTTTTTGGTCTGCCAATCCCAGAATCCCCCAGCTAGCTATGCTTGCTGGGGGATTCTGGGAGTGACAGTCCAAAAAGGCACCTTTTCTCATGCTCTGGAAGTTCAGACACGATCTGCTCCCTTTAGGTTATTTAGGCCGTGTGTGTGTGTGTGTGTGTGTGTGTGTGTATGCCTTCAAGTCACCTGTCAGTTTATGATGAACCCATGAATTTCCCAGGAACCCATGAGTTTCATAGGGTTTTCTTAGGCAAGGAATCCTCAGAGGTGGTTTTGCCAGTTCCTTCCTCTGAAACAGAGCCTATAGCACCTGGGATGCATTGGTGGTCTCCCATCCAAGTACTAACAATAGGAGTATAGTGTCTAGATCAAGGGAAGTAACAGTGTCCCTCTATTCTGCTTTGGTCAGACCTCACCTGGAATACTATGTCCAGTTTGAGGCACCACAATTCAAAAAGGATACAGTAGCACCCCCGTATCTGTGGGGGATTGGTTCTGTCCCCCCTCACCGTGGATAACAGTCCCTCCCGTGGATACTGAAATTCGTGGATAACAGCGAACGGCAGACCCCACCCACCAATACCACGCCGCCACTGCAGGAGCTCTCCTCCTCTCCTTTCCCCTACTGCCGGTGCTGCTGGGGGCATGGGGCAGTGAAGTGGAGGAAGTAGGAGAGGCGGACGGCTTTTGTCCAGGCTGAGCCATGCCGCCACCACCGCTACTGGGTGATGGGTAAGGGAGAGGAGCCACCCCCCACTGCCACTGCCACCGCAGCCCTCCCGGGGGAATATGCTGCTGCTTGGGAGTGTGGTGGAGTCTCCTTCTTTGGAGGTCTTTAAATAGAGGCTGGATGGCCATCTGTCGGGAATGCTTTGATTTGGTATTCCTGCAGGGCAGAATGGGGTTGGACTGGATGGCCCTTGGGGTCTCTTCCAACTCTATGATTCTATGATTTTAACCTGGGCTGACCCTGCTTAGCTTCCAAGATCGGATGGATCTCGTGTCTTTATGGTATTTAGGCCAATGTAACCTTTGATCCATCAGCACTCTTCTTATGTCCTTAATTAATAAAAAAAAAATCCACATGAAGTCTACGTAGGTCAGAAGTGGACAACTGTGATAGGTCCACAGGCCAATTTTCTCCCCTGCGGTTCACTCAGCCCAAAAATGCCCAAAGAGAACAAACAAACTAGATATAGCTGGAAGTCTACTTGTAATTTTGAAACCTAGATTTTTTTTTTGAGGTTAAGCAGTGTGGGAACGGGGCTGTAATTCATTCAAAAGTTGAGCTGCTACTTCTAGAGGCTTCTGTGAGAGTCAATTCACCCCTTTTTGGCAAGAAAAAAAAGGATGGCCAGGGAAGACTGGAAGGGTCAAAGGCCACAGAAATACACCTGGGGGCCACATGTTACCCCAGATCCATCTTTTGCCCACCAATTGGGGTAGATAGCAATTTGTCCAGAACAAGTAATTAAACAGTGGAACTTCTTACTACTTGATGTTACTGCCTCCACATGCATAAGTGTATAAGCGCCCCCACTTATGACTCCTTAAATGCTTTCATCAGTGTTGTTTACGCACAATCCTAAATATACACTGGACTGACTATGTGACGAATGTTGCTGCCCTTGAGCAAGCAGGGATCACCAGTATTGAGGCCATGATATTGAGAACACAGCTGTGCTGGGCAGGGCATGTTTCTAGGATGGAGGACCATCGCCTCCCAAAAATAGTACTCTACGGTGAACTCGCCACGGGTCAGCGTAAGAGGGGCACTCCAAAAAAGCGATACAAGGACTCCCTGAAACAACATCTCAGGCTCAGCCAAATTGATCACCAACAGTGGTCCGCCCTGGCCTCACATTGGGAGGCATGGAGACGCACTATCCACAATGCTGCAGCCTTATTTGAGAATTCACGCCGAACAAGTCTTGAAGAGAAAGGACAATGCAGAAAGAACCACAACCCAGAAACATCACCCAAGGAGACCTTCTGCTGTGCTTTCTGCAACCAGACTTGTTTATCTCGGATTGGCCTTTTTAGTCATCAGCGTGCTTGCAGTAAGTGCGGGATGAGTCCTTCCTGAATCTTCGTTTGTGAAGAAAAGCCAGATATATATATATATATATATATACGCACACAGACACACATATTTTAAAAAACAGAATTGGATTAAATATATGTTGTAGTTTTCTGCTAGAGCAGTGGTTATCAACCTGTGGTCTGTAGACCCCAAGGGGCCGTGATGTCCTCACATAGGATCCGCAAAGGCTTGATGGCTGTTCAGTCCAATGACAGGAGCCAAGGCAAAGGCTGGCTGGCTGGCTTGGCCTGCACATTGCCATTCAATCCACTCTAGTCACAAACTTGCAGGAAGAAGGAAAAGAAAAGCCTTCCCTCTCCCTCCAGTGTAAAGGGGTCCCAGAGGGCTCCAAGGTTCGCTCAGCCTTCCATCCTTTCGTAGCTCGGTAAAATGAGTACCCAGCTTGTGGGGCCAGTTAGCTAACACAGATTGGAAACTGCTTAATGCAGTGTAGATGTGTAAATTGCTATTGCTTAAAACAATTTGTAAGCCGCTCTGATAGCCTTGTGGCTGAAGAGCGGGGTATAAAAAATAAATAAAAATAAATAAAATAAAGAGGAGTTGAAGAGTCATTGTGCTAGACAGAGAATAAAAGCAATGTGTCGACAAGGGCAGCCTGCATAAATGAAAAAATGACACATCAGGTTGTGGGCCATGTTAAAGACTTAAGAGAGAAATTGTGGCATAAGCTGTCAGGACCCTGGCGTTGTTACTGTATACACTAGTCAGTTAGGTTGTGTGTGCTTTGTTCGTTAGGCCTAGCCAGCATGCCAAGGCCTGTCATGAGGCACGGGTTCTGCTGGGATTTTTAGTAGATTGCTAATGCTGTAGAATTGGCTTTGCAGTGTTATCGCTTGTACTGCCAGACAGCCAAGGTCGAATATCCAATTATGTTGTGGGAACTAGTATGTGTTGTTTTCTAGTTAGTACTGCAGGTGTGTCTGTAACTGAATCTTATCTGTTTCCTTCAGTGAAATTAGCTGCTCTGAGAAATCTGTTTCCGAACACTCTTTGACCGTGATCCTGAATGCTTCAGTTCCTGTTCAAATAAATAATTTTCTGATCAATGGATATTGTCTCAGTGCTTGAGTATTGACAGTGTCATCACATAAGCATTCCTTAGAATTCACAGATGCAAGAAGTTTTGTGCTAACGTTGGCCTGGTCTCGACACATGGGGGTGTAGAGAAAAAAAATGTTAGCAAGGAAGCAGTAAAAATGACAGACTTTAATAATGATGTTAAAGATGAAATGTATATAAGACAATTAAAGAAGCCATTCAGGAAAGAATGTCTTTCTTTTAATTTTTTTTTTGTTTACTTATAAATTCAATAATATAAAGCAACATACAAGGTAACTACGGTACATAACACAACTAATGGGGTAAAAGAAGGGGAAAAAAGACATACTGTATATGACTCCCAACTTGCCAGCCTGTGGTTATAATCATCCAGTAAATCTACTTCCTCTGAAGAAAACCTTAAAAACCTTATATTTGTCTTCTACTTAACCACTTCTACTTGTTATTTTTTTTTACTATTCTTCATATCCTGTAACTGCTAATCTCCTACACTTATTCAATCACTAATTCCATTCTCTTTTAGAACTGTCCAATGACTTTTCTCTAATTAAGTTTGTCCATTTGTCCATTTCTACAAGGTCGTATTATTTTAATAACCAATCTTCCTGTAATGGAATCTCTGAGGTTTTCCTGTTTTGCACATCTAAAATTCTAGCATCTGTGATCATGTACTCTATAATTCTTCCACGCTTCTTCTCCAACTGTTTTTCAATCAGTTCCAATAGGAAAAATTCTGGTTTTGCTTGAAGTTTAAGTTTTAGCAGCTCTTCCACCATACCATATATCACAGTCCTATATATATATTAGAGTTTCCTTCTCTTAGATGGTTGACCTTACAAGGTTGGATGAGCACCATCTGCCCGGGTTTGGGATTAGAGTTTTCCTTTTCCTAGGACGGTTGCCACAAGGCTAGAGAGCCCATCCTGCCCTTTGACGCTCTTTGTCAGACCCTTCGGTTTTGACCTGTCTGGCATGGGAGACCCTACTGGTGGCTATTATGCCACTGCCAGCATATCTCAAAACATCATTAGGGTACGCAAGCTCCTTTCCCACGACAAGGCGTCAAACTTACGACCCGAGCACCTCACTGCTACCGTCCATGCTTGCAAGGCCAGCAGATGAACCTTTGGTTTAAAGGGTGAGGCCAGTTCTGTGCACGCTGCGCTCCACCAGAAAAATCCATTGCACAGGCTCGAAGGACAAATCCAGTTCCAAAAAAGCCATGTAGTGATAGGCAAGGGACAAAACGGCAGGTGTAAAGATGCACTGGAAGCCGCAGACCCAACCCTGCATGCAGGCGGTTCAGGACTTTGGTCGCTCGAGGCTGATCTCGGATTGGCCTTTTCAGTCATCAGCGCGCTTGCAGAAAGCGCAGGATGAGTCCTTCCTGAATCTTCGTTTGCGAAGAAAAGCCACGCTTTTCACGAAGATAGCGCCTTATCACAAGTCCACCACATTTGGTGAAAAGTTCCTTCTTTTCGACCATATTTTCAACACTTGTTAGTGGAGGCTTTATAAATCTTGGAGATATTTTCTGGTGTCAAATACCAATGACACATAATTTTATAAAAAATTATTTATTTATTTATTTATTTATTATTTAAGGTCATAACTTATGGTAAATTTTAATTATTTTTCCTCCAAATCCGCTCCCATTCTTCTAATTGTATATTTCGACCTAAATTCTGAACCCATGTAATCATAAGTCTTTAACCCGTTTGTCTTCCATTTCTATCATCAATAAAAACTTATACATCTTAGTAATTAAATGTTCATCATTTGTACACAATTGTATTTCAAAATTTGATTTCCTTATATCCATATCATATAGTTTCTTACCCATTTTAAATCTCTCAAACAATTGTCTATAGCAATATTTCTCAGCCAGGATTCCCTGGGACCCTAGGGTTTCACAAGAGGTTGCTAAGGGTTCTGCGAGGTACTGAGATTGAAAAAAAAATAAACATTTTTTTGAGCTGTAAATATAATAATTTTATGCAGGGGTTCCCTGAGACCTGAAAATTGTTTGAAGGGTTATACCAGGGTAAAAAGGTTGAGAAAGACTGGTCAATAAAAATACCATGGAAAATTATATCCCTCTAATTCCAATTCTTATGCTGTTTTCATTCTGACCTGCCCTTCATCCCATTTCAGGATGTCTCTATAAGTAATCCTTTCAAATCAACAGATTCTAGAGGAAATAAAACAAACAAGAGAGGAGATGATTCAGGTGCCACAGGGTTCTGTCCTGGGCCCAGTGCTATTCACATTCTTTATCAATGTGAAGTTGAAGCCTTTCACGGCCGGCATCCATAGATTTTCCTTGGGTTTTTTTCCGGGCTGGAACAGATGAGAAAGCTGATCCAAAACTAACAAAATGAATTTCAACAAGGAGAAATGTAGGATACTACACTTGGGCAGTAAAAATGAAATGCATAGATATAGGATGGGGGACACCTGGCTTCATGGCAGTACATGCAAAAGGGATCTAGGAGTCTTAGTGGACCACAAGCTGAACATGAGTCAGCAGTGTGATGTGGCAGCTAAAAAAGCCAATGCGATTCTAGGCTCCATCAATAGGAGTCTAGTGTCTAGATCAAGGGAAGTAATAATGCCACTCTATTCTGCTTTGGTCAGGCCTCACCTGGAATACTGTGTCCAGTTCTGGGCACCACAATTCAAAAGGATATTGAGAAGCTGGAACGTGTCCAGAGGAGGACAACCAGGATGGTGGGAGGTCTGGAAGCCATTATGCCCTATGAGGAGTGGCTTAGGGAGCTGGGTATGTTTAGTCTGGAGAAGAGAAGATTGAGATGGGACATGATAGCCATGTTTAAATATTTGAAGGGATGTCATACTGAGTATGGAGCAAGCTTGTTTTCTGCTGCTCCAGAGACTAGGACATGGAGCAATGGACTCAAACTACGGTAAAAGAGATTCCACCTAAACATTAGGAAGAAGTTCTGGCAGTAAGAGCTGTTCGGAAGTGGAATGTACTGCCTTGGAGTGTGGCAGGGTCTCCTTCTTTGGAGGTTTTTAAAGAGAGGCTGGATGGCCATCTGTTGGGAATGCTTTGATCGTGTGTTGCTGCATGGCAAAATGGGGTTGGACTAGATGGCCCTCATGGTCCCTTCAAACTCTCTGATTCTCTGATTCTTGCATTTAAGCCCTCTTTGGTCCCAACATGGTGCCTGGAGGAATGAATCATCATGGTGTGTCTGCTCATGTGAATTAACAGGGGTCTCACAGCATCCTGGGAAACTCTCTTGTTAAGCTGTCTAAGATGAACAAGAGCAGTGTGAGAGCAATGGAAGAGAGCAAGGGAAGAGAGCTTCCTTTGATGTGGCTTATAGCTGTAGATCAGCTATATTTGGTGCCCTCCAGAGATGTTGGACGACAAAATAGCTGGAGACAAAGTAGTCCATTGGTTGTAGTCTTATTTGTGGTTCCCCCATGACAGCCTCAAAGTCCTTGGATCACCCCCAAAATAAAACATGAAGGGCAAAAATCTCCCCTAAATAATCAAAAGTGCATAAAACCACCCAAAACCTAGTGGTTTAGATTATTTCACAGGCCTCCCCTTCCCTAAGGGGGTGAAAATCAGAATGGAAAGTAATGTGATATCACTTCTGGGTTACCTAAAATGCATTGTAGTTCATGGGGGAGGCAGATCAGCAAATACTGCTCCATCACAGGTTCTCATTCCATCTCCAGCAACAAATCTGGAGGTCCCCAGGTGGGAAAAGCGGATTTGGCTGGTTGAAACTGTGCACAGCTGTCCAGCAATTGGTAGCTTCCATGTCAGGGGAATGATGAGTCTACAATAGGTTTTAATATAGATTTCAATAGGTTTTAATATAAATTCTAAAGAGCTCTCTGAGGCTCTGAATCCTATTTCTAAATAGGGCCAATACTTTGGCGAGCTCCTTAAAAGCTAGCAAAAACCTGGAATGGATCCACTACCCCACTGACATGTGAGCTTCCAGCTTCCACTGCAAATCTCAATGCTAATGACACATTTTTCTTTTTTGTCTATTTGGGCAGCAAAGTTTTGGCCAATCCAGCTGAGTCAACCAGAGAGAGCAACGGCTGAGTTCAACTGCAGTATCTCGAACGTGGCTGTTTCCAACCACTCCATTTATTGGTACAAGCTGGATGCAGATGGCCAGCCGAGCAAACTGGAGACTAGCAACAAGAACAAAAAGTACAGAGTAACTCGTCTGGATTCACAGACTTTTCAGATGAGAATCCTGAAGTTAGAAAAGAATGACAGCGGGACCTATTTCTGCACTCTTGTGTCCTTCTCCTTAGAACGGGCACTAACGGAAAGCAATCAAGGCAACCTCACCGTGACAGGTCTGATCTAATATATCTGGTACTTTCCCCCAAGGGTAGGACCATTGGTTCTGGCACAGATTGTACCAATGTAGAATTGGAAAAACTTTCTGGAGAATTTTCCACTCTAGGTCTCTGAATACATGACATTGTCTGGAATCCTGGTGGTGTCTTACCCTACAGAATCAGATTGACATTTTTGTCCAATACACAATGTCTGCATTCAGTTCAAGGTTATGAAAATAGTTGTGCATTGCATATGGATGTGTACATTGCACAATGAATATTATATAGCACATCCACATTGCATGTTTTCCACAAAGCTGCAATTTGCTAATGTGGTGGGATTGTACAACTGCTGTGTAATTCCATGAACGTAGCTACATTCTGTCTCCTTGATGTAGGATTTTGGCCATGGTTTTCTCCAGTTAATCAACTGACCTTGCTTTTGACCTGAGCTTAAGTTTCAGACCCATTGATCATCTCTGCCCCTCTCTTTGAAATCTACAGAAATTGCACCAGAATCTGGATCATCGGAGGAAGAGGAGGAAAAGGAGGAGAATGATGAAAAAATTGGTGAAAATACTGACTACAGAATCCCTCTTGCTGCCACTGGAGGATCGGCACTGCTCTTGGTCTTGGTGGCATCATTATGTTTCTTCCTCATCAACGTCATCTGGAGAAGGCGAGGTATGCACACCATTTTGCCATCCTTGGACAGCTTTCCCCCACACCTTGGACATCCTTTGTTGGGACTGTACAGGACAGTCACAATTTTCCAGATTGGCTTTAGAATTTATGGATTAGGGATTGGATGAACCTCTGCTATTTACATACACAAGGACTCTTGGTTTGTGCTGTTCCTTTTTGGGGGGTTTATTTTATTTTATTTTTTTTTTGGCCAGGAGCCCCTGTTGGCGTGAAAAGTATTACTGAAAACTACTATAATTCAACCCTGACGTATACAAACAAGCTATACGCTGTACATGCCAGGGAAGTCTTGTCGTGGTAGCACATAGGTAGCTCTGAGCATATCAAGAGGACCAGGCAGCCAAAGTTGTTGTAGCAGAGTTGCAATCATCAGGTGAAGAAATGAGCACACAGATACAGACGTGTGTCTAAACTACTTCTCTTTAGTAAAGCATATTGTAGTAATACGTACAATGAGTCTGGGACTTCTGGTATACAGACTATATAACACAGCACAATGTATAGTGCAAACCTGCACTGTACAGCCCAGCTGAATGCACACAGTCTGAGAGCAAAAGCTAAGTCAAGAGCACAGAGACAGAGAGTAGGGTGATATAGTTATTCAGTACGGATACAGTACAGTCATGGGTTATACGATTAGTGGTTCTCACACATATTTTCCCATACAGATAAGACTTCATCCTTTACATGTCCTTCCCACGCCTGTCTCCCAGACTTAATCTCGATATGCTTGCCAGCTGCATTTAGCCTGCTCATTGCTGGCTCCTTCAGGGTGTAGCACATTATACCATGCCAGCTCTTTACAGTATAAATTTTCAGTGATTGTATATCCCATCACCTTAACAACTCTTTGTCCTCCTGTTGAGAAGGGATACCACATAGACAATGGAAGCAGAAAGTACCTTTTCGCTCACGTAGTTTGTGTTTTGCTTTCTTAAGCTAAAAAGACCTATAAATGCCTGTGACTTCCAGAATAAACTTGTCCGTCTTGACCATTGCTGTCTCTTGGTTGAACTGAGAGTGGCTGTGTGTAGGGTGGAACCTTTAGCTAAAGAATTCTCTGTGTGTTTTCCTTCCTGTTCAGATTCAGAGCTCAATCCAGATCTGTGTCATATCTGGGTTGACGTGCTGAGATAAATATCTTGATCTCACCCAACATCACCCCCGCCAAAAACCCAAGAACTAGCATGGTATAGAGTTTTGATAGTTGTACTGAGACTCTAGAAGACCAGGGTTCAAATCCCAACTCAGCCATGGAATCCCATGGTATGACCTTAGGCGAGTCATACTCTAAGAGGAAGACTATGTGCAAACCTCCTTTAATTAGCTTGCCTGAGTGTGGTGAGTTTGGATAACTATTGTAGCTGCCTGGTGTAAGTGGTTTGAGCATTGGACTATGACTTTGGACTCTGACTCTGGAGACCAGGGTTTGAATTCCTGCTCAGTCATGGAAACCCACTGAACCTTGGGCAAGTCACACTCTCTCAGCCTCAGAGAAGGCAAAAGGCACCCCCCCCTGAACAAATCCTGCCAACAAAAACCTTATGATAGGTTTGCCTTAGGGTCACAATAAGTCTGAAATGACTTCAAGGCACATAACAACAACAACAACAACAACAACAACAACATAGTTTTTTGTTGCTCAATTGCTGCCACTGCATATTTTTGTAAGAATTGTACTGTATATAAGACTGGGTTAATTGCCTCTTAGGGGATGGTCCCTGGGCTTTTAAGCCACAGTCCACCTTGCAATGCATTGTTAAATAAACTACTCTCATCAGTCTACTAAGAGATTCCATTCTTGAACCCTAAAGGGACCATTTCTACGAACAATTTAAATGGCCAGTGAATTATATCACCTGTGTTGTTTTGCAGGGCGAAGAAGACATCATGATGAAAACGCTCCCTTGGTAAGTTCTTTTTGACTCAAAATGTCCAGTCAGTGGGGTGGGAGGTCTTTAACACTGAACTGGCCCTCTTTTGTCTGTGTCGCATCATATCATATACTGCAAGTGAAAACTCAAAAGATTGGCCAGAGCTAAGAAGTAGTTTGTTTCCCTAACAAGTTACTCTCATTACTCATTACTTTTTGCAGCAGCTAGCCACAATTGAGTTACCCTTTTGCTTGCAACTATCATGGCAGTAAATTCACTACTTTTCAGAAGAACAGGAGTAGGTTGTTTGCCTCTTAACTCCTTCCTGTGTGGAAGAAGGCTGAACAATGGAAGGGAGCAGACGATGGGTCCCATGGGGTGGCTGCCTCCCCATGCAGTTGTGAGGAATGCCTTTAAAATGTCTTTTGCATTTTTATCTGGAGTCCAAGATGCAATATCTGAATTAGCCACATGGGGGAACCAGAAGGCATTTTCCTGTATTTTCCAAACACACAATAGTACCAGTAGTGGTAAACTTGATAGTACAGTTGGACCCCTGTATCCGTGGAACCAATATCTGCCGCTTCAGTTATCAACAGGACCTAAAACAGGGATACATACCATAGAGTCATCCTAGAAAATGCCTAGAGAGGCATCCTCTCTAGACATCTTCTATGTCCTCCAAGGAGACTCTATGGTATTTTTTTAAAAACCAGAAATCCATTGCTTGTAATAGGGGTCACTGTTATCCGTGGTTTCTGGTATCTGCAGTAAGTCCGGAAACCGAACCCCCACAAATAGGGAGTCTGACTGTAATGAGAATTCAAAAGTCATGTTAGTCTGGATCAGTATGTAAAGGGATCTTGTAGCACCTTTGAGACTGAGAGAAAGGAGTTTGTAGAATAAGCTTTTGTAGACTGTGCACTCAACTCCATGCATCTGATGAAGTAGACTCAGACTACGAAACTCAGGCTAGCCAGCTCCAGTTAGTCTCAAAGGTGCTACAAGACTCATTTGAAATGTGGTGCTAGAGGAGAGTTCTGTGGATACCACAGGCTGCCAAAAACACTGCCTAAATGGAAAGGTCAGAAAAACATCAGGGGAGGGGTCAGCAAGGACCTCCTGTGGAAGGGAGTTCCACAACTTGGCAGCAGCCACTGAAACATCTTTGTCCTATGTCTTCACCTAACATACCTGTGTTGGTGGTGGGACCGAGAGAAAGCTCTCTCCTGAAGATGCTAAAGTTAGTCTCAAAGGTTCTACAAGAGTCATTTGAAATGTGGTGCTCATGTTGGGTTACCTAGGGCTTTCAGTGTTGTCACAAGTCCTTTCAATTCAGACCAGTAGTGTATTGGCTGCTGGTACAATTATATGCTTTTTTAGAAGTTAGAATAAGTTAGAAAAAGATCTATCAACATCTTTGTTTTTTGGTTTAACTGTAGGAAGCAGAGCCCCCTGCAGTTGCTGTGTTTACTGTGGATTACGGAGTACTGGAATTCGAGGCCGGGCAGAACGCAAGGAGGCCTCCCCCTTCTCCTAAGCAGCAGCCTTCAGACCAAACTGAATATGCCACCATTGTCTTCCCCTCAGAGAAGCCAGCCCCTGTGAATACCAAGAGGACTAAAAAGCAGGGGAGATGTCCTACCATCAGAGCACAGCTGCAGTGAAGGGACGTAGGCAAGAGGTCAAGATGGGCAAGTCTTTCTCACCGCATTTGGCATTTCCCCTCTTCTGAGTTTCTGGGGCAGCACCAGAGATGCTGGCAGGAGTGCCCATGATTCATCTGTGAAACCAGATACAGTCTGGAACTTGATTGCTGCCTAGAAACCACATCCTCCAATTTCCATGCCATGGAGGTGGACTGGAGTGAAAAAGAGACTGCACATGCCCAGAGTAGGGAGTGGAATGAACATTGGCAATGTCTTTCACCCTTTTGATGACAAAGGGTGCTTTGACGCATTGAGACGCCCCTGGGAGAAAGTTCCAACCACCACAAGCCTTTTCGTACTTGTGTGAGAGTAAAAAAAATAAACAACTGAGCACCCCTCCCATTTCTTTTTGTATAGAAATTTGGATTTAGCGGGGGTGGGGGAGAGTTGCATTTTGCATAAAAATACAGGCTGGCATCCTGTACAGTAGTTATGAGATTGTAAACTGGATTTAGGAACTTGTAACTGCCAGGGATTTACATTTATGGTAATTAACAAGGTTGTCTGAATGGCGAAAATACACCTCACAGAATGTGAGGAAAATACGTCTGTCCCAATGGGATCCCACATCTATTCGCCATATTATGAAGAAGGGCGCCCCAAAACACCATATCATAGAATCATAGAATCATAGAATTGCAGAGTTGGAAGAGACCACGAGGGCCATCCAGACCAACCCCCTGCCATGCAGGAAATCTTGATCAAAGCATCCCTGACAGATGGCCATCCAGCCTCTGTTTAAAGACCTCCAAGGAAGGAGACCCCACCACGCTCTGAGGGAGTGTGTTCCACTGCCAAACAGCTCTTACTGTCAAAAAGTTCCTCCTAATGCTGAGGTGGAATCTCTGTTCCTGGAGCTTGCATCCATTGCTCTGTGTTCTAGTCTCTGGAGCAGCAAAAAAACAAGCCTGCTCCATCCTCAACGTGATACCCCTTCAAATACTTAAACAGAGCTATCCTATCGCCTCTTAACCGTCTTTTTTCCAGGCTAAACATACCCAGCTCCCTAAGTCTCTCCTCATAAGGTATCGTTTCCAGACCTTTCACCATTTTAGTCGCCCTTCTTTGCACACACTCCAATTTGTCAATATCCTTTTTGAATTGTGGTGCCCAGAACTGGACACAGTATTCTAGGTGAGGCCTGACCAAGGCAGAATAGAGCGGCACTATGACTTCCCTTGATCTAGACATTATACTTCTATTGATGCAGCCCAAAATCGCATTGGCCTTTTTAGCTGCCGCATCACACTGTTGACTCATGTTCAACTTCTGGTCTACTAGGACTCCTAGATCCCTTTCGCACGTAGTCTCATTCAGCCAGGTCTCTCCCATCCTATATTTATGCATTTCATTTTTCCGCCCTAAGTGCAGTACCTTACATTTCTCTGAACTGAATTTCATTTTGTTAGCTTTGGCCCAGCTCTCCAGTCTATCCAGGTCATTTTGAATGTTGATCCTGTCCTCTAGGGTATTGGCTCCTCCTCCCAATTTGGTGTCATCTGCAAATTTGATAAGTATGCCCCTAATTCCCTCATCCAAGTCATTGATAAAGATGTTGAATAGCACTGGGCCCAGGACCGAACCCTATGGCACCCTACTGGTCACACCTTTCCAAGACGAAGAGGAGCCACTGCTGAGCACCCTTTGGGTTCGGCCGGTCAAGCAATTACAAATCCATTGAACAGTTAACTTGTCTAGCCCATATTTTACTAGCCCATATTATACTCTGCAGGAAAAGCCTTTGCGGCCTTCCCCATATTTTTTGAAAAACAGCTAGGGGAATGTGCATTCCTGCTCGTTGGGACAAGCAACCAAATTGATTTGTTTTCCCAAGATGAGCAGATGATTGGTCAGACATGTGCAGGGGCAGAGCTTGCTAACAAGGTGAGCTCCCAGAGCTGCCATGTTGGATTTTCACCTTTTCCACAAAATGGATTTTTATTTTTGCATCCAACCCACCCCCCTCCACAAAAACCTGTTGTGATTTTTTCCCAAAATGCAAAAAATAAAATAAATTGAAATTATGTTTAAAAAAAAAGAAAACACCACCATGCTCTTGTGGTTTCATTCAGCAAGGAGAAAACATTTAAAATGAAGGTTGATATCCTTAGAGTAAAGCTAGGTGCCAGGATTAAGTATTTTATTTATTATGTATGTTTTTACCGGAAATCCCCTATTTTAATAGGGTTCGCTGTTATCCATGTTTTTGTTTGGATCTGTGGTAAGTCTGGGAACCAAACCCCTGTGGGTATGGAGGTCCTACTGTATGCTGGGGAACATGAGTCGGATGATGTTGTTGCCTTCTTGTATTGGTTGTAGGGCTTCCCAACTGATTGACCCGTCTCCTCTGGAAACAGGATGCTGGTCTACACAGGCCTTCGGGTCTGATCCAGCGCAGGTCTTCTTATGTGTGCAATGAGGGAGGAGAAACACAGAGGAGAAGGGATACTTCTACCTTGAGCAAATGGCACATCTAAACCCCTAATGGTACACCTATGCAATTTTGCAAGTAATTCACACAGTATAAAAATCTGAGCTTGGAGAAGTGCTTTTTAAAAATAAATGGATTACAACTCATAGAATTTTGGGCATTGTAGTCCAAAAAAAAGGGACACTGAAGTAGGGCAGGAACTTTTCAGCTGCAGCCTCATAGTTCTGGATTGGGACCTCCCCCCCCTGGAAGCCCACCTGAGCCTGACCAACATGACCATTATTTATTTAAGAGCAGGGAAAGAAGTTTCTTTGGGAGTTGTTCTGATCACTGCTCAGTCTTGTTTTGTTAAGTTGCTTTTGTGTTTTGTGAACATTTTAATAGAATTGTTTTATGGATCTCTGTAGATATATAAAATATTGTATATTTTTTATTAGCTGCCGGGTAGGCTGAATACACATGCTGTCAATAAATAAGGTAACACTCTGAGGTACTTTGGTGCTGAATTTATTTGTACGTGGCACCCTCTGAGTTTTAGTCCATACTTTCAAGTGCTGACTACTATCTCCAAGATGGCTTCAGCACTTTGGATATCTCCTTTAGAGTTCAGAGTAAAACCCAGAATGGATTCACTACAGCACTGACATAGGGACAATCCCCTGCCACAACCAACAACTTCTAGTTAAACCATGGTTTGTGAGTAGCTTCTAAATCAGTATCAGAAACTACCATTTGAATCTGGCTTGCAGGACATGCTTTGGGCAAATTGCATTGGAGTTTCACCCAACCTGACAAACTATAATGTGCTTTTAGCCTCAGATAGCATTTCTCTTTGGGACAGCATCCAGGGGCCCTCTCAGGAAAGGTATCAGAGCAGAGGAGCTAAACAAACTATGGTTTGCCTCTGCTTCTGGAACACAACATGGTTTGGAATCTAAAGTGCAAATACTGTGCTAACCATGGTTTGTTCGGTCAACTGTGAAAAAAACTATTGCGAATAAGCTGAAAGACTGTTTCATATGTTTGTTGTCCCCCTTTTTTTTGCTCTTAATGTGCTGTGAGCCCTATTCATGTGGAGGAACAAAACTTCAGAATTATTTGTTATAATTATAGCGAACATTATTCTGGCATATTTTTCTGTTGTTTTTTGGAGCCAGCATGGTGTAGTTGTTGAGTGTTGGACTGTGATTCTGGAGACAAGGGTTCAAATCCCCACTCAGCCATGGAAACCCACTGGGTGATCTTGGGCAAGTCACACTCTTTCAGCCTCAGAGGAAGCCAAAGGTAAAGCCCCCTCTGAACAAATCTTGCCAAGGAAACCCTGTGATTGGCTCACCTTACAGTCACCATAAGTCGGAAATGACTTGAAGGGACACAACAACAATAAAAATCTTTTTAAAAGTGTCCAAAGAATGGAAACATATTGTTCCGTTAACAGCAAATAAGGTGTGCGACCGTTACAACTTTCTTGTAACGGTTGAGCACATCAGGGTAGGGTTCTGTGAGGCCCCATCAACACCCAGTGTAGTGTTATTTCCGCATTCTCCCTGAAGCGGCAACCTTTTCTGTTTGTTTCACTTCACTGCTGCTACAGAGTTTGAGAATGATTATTGATTTGCATGCAGCATCAACCTGTGAACCACACTGAGCCATATAATTCATGCCTCAACGTCTTGCTGGCGTGTGGGAAAGAGTGCAGTCAGGTTGCAGATGATGAAAAGATGTAATGGGAGCATACCTGCTACGTTTAGGCCAGAAAAATGAAATGCACGAATATACGCTGGGTGACACCTGGCTTGAAACCATGACATGTTAAAAGGATCTAGGGGTCTTGGTATACCACAAGTTAAACATGAGTTGCCAATGCTGTTGTAGCCTGCATTAACAGGGACGTAATGTTAAGACTAAGGGAAAATGTAGCAACGCTCCACTCAGCTTTGATCAGAGCTCACCTGGAGGACTGTGTCCAGTTCTGGGCACCCCAGTTCAAGAAAGATATTGGGTTCATCTACATGGGCCAGAATACACCATCTCTCCTCTGACATATTTTGGCTGTGGATCTGGCCTGTTCCTCCCACATTACTGTCACAAAACGGGATGGAGTCCAGACCCCTGCACCAACCTGTCCCTGCAGCCACCTCCATCTGCACCCCACTCTCCAGACCCAGGCAGGGGGTCTGCAGAATGTGAGCAAGACCCCTTGTGTGTGGTGAGTCTGGTCACATGCTGCAGACCCCTTCCTGGATCTGGAGAATGTGATACAGACGGAAGCTGCAGCAATGGGGTGGCGTGGTTGTAGGGCCTCCTGCGACCCTGCAGGGCCTGATCTGTTTCTTCCACAGAGATCCCCCCCCCGGGTATAGTCATCCCTCTGTATCCACTGATTTGGCATCCATGGATTCCACCATCCACAGCTTGAAAATATTTTGAAAAAAATTCAAGAAGCAAACCTGGATTTTGTCATTTTATATAATGGATGCCATTTTACTATGGCACTATATATAACAGGACTTGAGCATTCACTGATTTTGGTATCCACAGGGTAGTCCTGGAACCAAACCCTAGCAGATACCAAGGGCCCACTGTGTAAAACGCTTGGGTATGTTTCCTTTCCCAGTGTGCTGATTGGCCTCTTACCCAACGAATCTCCTCACACCCTCAGCCAATCACCACCCACATGCAAATTCCCTCTCCACCTCACAATCCACTCCTGCCACTCAATCTGCCTCTATACCCCCAGCCTCACAAGGGCCTCTCCCTCCTCTCACTCCCTCAGCCAATCACCACCCATATATAAAACACTGCAATATTATTTTCCTAAAATAATAGCATGTAGCTGAAATGTATGAACCTTTCAAATCTACTACAATAGTGTGCATTATGCTGGGTGCAGCTAGTTTTAATATAATGTTTTATCTGACTCTGTCCTAACTTAGCCCTGTATTTGTCCCAGATGTTGTGAGACCTGCCCAGGGGCAAAACAGACAAAAGCCCTGCATCATGAGGACTGCAGGGTGCAAAGATGAGGCCAACTGAGGGCAAACCGCCCATCTGGACAAGGCCATTGACAAGCTGGAGCATGTCCAGAGGAGGGTGACCAAGGCAGTAAAAGGTCTAGAAACCACCAAGACCTATGAGCAATGGATTTGGGAGCTGGGTATGTTTAGCTTGGAAAGGAGAAGACTAAGGTGACATGATAGAACCATCTTTAAATATCTGAAGGGAGGTTGTATAGAAGATGGAAGCAATTTTTTTTCTTTCTGCCCCAAAGACTAGAGCATGAACCAATGGGTTCAAATTGAAGCGTGGTGGGGTCTCCTTCCTTGGAGGTCTTTAAACAGAGGCTGGATGGCCATCTGTCGGGGATGCTTTGATCGAGATTTCCTGTGTGGCAGGGGGTTGGACTGGATGGCCCTCATGGTCTCTTCTAACTCTGCAATTTTATGATTCTATGAAATTACAAAAAAGGATTCCACCTAGACATTAGGTAGAACCTCTTGGCTACAAGAGCTGTCCAAGAGTGGAAGAGATCATCTCAGAGAGTGGTTTAGCTTGAAGAAGAGGAGGTTAAGAGGTGACATGATAGCCCTGTTTAAATATTTGAAAGGATGTCATATTGAAGAGGGAGGGAGCTTGTTCTCCACCACTCCAGAGACTAGGACATGGAGCAATGGATTCAAACTACAAGAAAAGAGATTCCACCTCAACATTAGGAAGAACTTCCTGACAGTAAGAGCTGTTCAGCAGTGGAATGCTCTGCCTGGGAATGTGGCGGAGTCTCTTCCTTTGGAGGTTTTTAAACAGAGGCCGGATGGCCATCTATCAGGAGTGCTTTGATTGTGTCTTCCTGCAAGGTAGAATGGGGTTGGACCAGATGGCTCTTGTAGTCTCTTCCACCTCTATGAGTCTATGTTTTCTGTTGCTCAAGAGGGATTAAAAAAAATGAGATTCCTACTAAACATTAGGACGAACTTCTTGATGTACCAGGAGCTCTTTGGCAGCGGAATGGATTACCTTGGAAGGTGGTAGACTCTCCTCTGTTGGAGGTTTTCATAGAGGCTGGATGGACATCTGTCAGGAACATTTTAGCTGTTGCTTTCTCCCCTGGCAGAGGGTTGGATTAGGTGACCTTCACGTTCACTTGATACTCTATGATTTTATGAAACACAGTATGTATGAAATATATACCTAGCCCAATGCCTTTTGATCTTTTCCCTCACCCACAGGTTTGCTTTCACAAGCTGCTGAGCACAGCTGAGTAATTCTGAACTCTAGGTGCTCTCAGAGGGCTAGTGCTGGTGGTGCAATGGAAAATGCTGACTTGAGGGGTGGAAAAGGTCTCTACAGCTTCTCGGAACTGTGAACTCTTCCACTCATTTATAGAGGCCTGTGTGGATAGATGGGGCACCTGGCCATCATAATCCAGGATGTCTAGACCTTGTTCTGACTGTGGCTGTGCATTCCGAGGTCTCCACAGTTGCTGATCAGAAGTGGTTGTTCTGTTAGACCACAAGAAATGGGCTGCATTTCCTGTGATCAGGGAGCTGTTTGCTGGGGCATCTATGAAGTTGGCTGTTGTTGTGTGGCTTCATGTAGTTTCTGGTTTATGGCAACCTACAGTGAACTTATCATGGGGTTTTCTTGGCAAGATTTGTTCAGAGGAGGTTTGCCATGGTCTTCCTCTTAGGCTGAGAGAGTAGCCAATGCGATTTTGGGCTGCATCAATAGAAGTATAGTGTCTAGATGAAGGGAAGTAATAGTGCCACTCTATTCTGCCTTGGTCAGGCCTCACCTAGAATACTGTGTCCAGTTCTGGGCATCACAATTCAAAAAGGATATTGATGAATTGGAGTGTGTCCAGAGAAGGGCAAGTAAAATGGTGAAAGATCTGGAAACCATGCTTATGAGGAGAGACTTAGGGAGCTGGGTATGTTTAACCTGGAAAAAAGATGGTTAAGGGGCGATATGATAGCCCTGTTTAAGTATTTGAAGGGGTGCCACATTGAGGATGGAGCAGACTTGTTTTCTGCTGCTCCAGAGACTGGAACTCGGAGCAATGGATGCAAGCTGCAGGAACAGAGATTCCACCTCAACATTAGGAGGAACTTTTTGACAGTAAGAGCTGTTTGGCAGTGGAACACACTCCCTCGGAGCGTGGTGGGGTCTCCTTCCTTGGAGGTCTTTAAACAGAGGCTGGATGGCCATCTGTCAGGGATGCTTTGATCGTGATTCCTGCATGGCAGGGGGTTGGACTGGATGGCCCTCATGGTCTCTTCGAACTCTACAATTCTATGATTCTAAGTTCACCCAGTGGGTTTTTGTGGCTGAGTGGGCATTCAAAACCTCATCTCCTGGAGTCCTAGTCCAACATTCAAACCACCCCACCAAGCTGGCTCGAAACATCAGCATTTTCTTGGCGAGATTTCTTCAGAAGTGATTTGCCACCTTCTTCTTCTAAGACTGAGACAGCGGGGCTGTCCCTGCCAAATTGGGACGGATGGAAGATATGAGGTTATGACTGTATCTTTAATATTCAGTGTGACTATGTCCCACTGTACCTTTGAGGGATGATAATGATGATGATGATTTATAATGCCCTTTCCACAAAAGGGCAGAACATTAAACATACATAGTGGGCCCTCCATATCTGACGGTTCACTCTCCGTGGATTTGAGCATCCCACGGATCATCACTGCATACCTAAAATGGTGCTGCCCATACCTAAAATGGCACCACCACATATCTAAAATGGCAGTGTCCATACTTAAAATGGCTGTGTCCATTGATTAATATGGGACTCAAACATCTGCATTTTTTGCTATCTGTGGGGGGGTTCTGGAACCAAACTCCCGTGGATATGGAGGGCCCACTATACAATCATAGAATCATATAATCATAGAATTGCAGAGTTGGAAGAGACCACGAGGGCCATCCAGTCCAATCCCCCTGCCACGCAGGAAATCTTGATCAAAGCATCCCCGACAGATGGCAATCCAGCCTCTGTTTAAAGACATAAAAAATAATACTATAAATATACATAAAACCCTCAACATTTCACTTGTACTGTTATGGATGATGTAGTCTAAACATTAAAAAAAAAATTAAAAAAAAAAGGGGGGGGAACCCCTCTGTGATGCTCTTATATCCAGTTACCCTAAACCATGGCTGTACTGACACCTTGTGGCCCTTTAGAGCCCATTCTAGAAGAAAGGTACAAAAATGTTTCCACCAAAACATGAGCCTGTGCTTTCTGAACTGCACGGTATGGAAGTGTAGGGAGGTATCTGGTGGGTAGAAAGACCTGTGTCAAGAAGATGCAATCTCTCCATTGTGCAGTCCTTTGCAGATCTAGGCCAAAAGCCAGGGTCTCTTGAAATGGACATAGATGCCCATCTCAGTCTCTTTAGACTGAGGGTTCTTTGCTGTTTGTCAGACTATTTATATCCTGCTTGTTTGGAAATGCCAGTTATAATTATTTGGTCACCTGGGGTCCAAACTCATGAATCATAGAGCTGGAAGCAGGACCGGTTTAAGGAATTTTGGGGCCCCCTGCAATGCTTTACTTTGGGGCCCCCATATGTTTATCTCAGATCAATGTAACCTAACCTATTCACCGTACAGGATGTTCAGATTATAGTAGGACCCCCGTATCCCTGGATTCATTATCCATGGGACACAAAACAGCACACCTACCATAGAGTCTTCCTAGAAAATGTGTCTTCCCTAGCCCTTTTCTAGGCCTTCCAAGGCAACTCTATGGTATTTTAAACCAGAAATCCCATTATTTTCATATTAAGGAGGCCAACACGGGGCCCTCTCTTGACCTCGGGGGCCCCTCTTGACCTCGGGGCCCCCTGCCAATGCTGATTTGGCAGACAGGTTAAACCGGCCCTGGCTGGAAGAGACCACAAGGGCCATCCAGTCCAACCCCATTCTGCCATGCAGGAAGACACAATCAAAGCATTCCTGACAGATGGCCATCCAGCCTCTGTTTAAAAACCTCCAAAGAAGGAGACTCCACCACACTCCCAGGCAGGGCATTCCACTGCCAAACAACCCTTACCGTCTGGAAATTCTTCCTAATGTTTAGGTGGAATCTCTTTTCCTGTAGTTTGAGTCCATTGCTCCGTGTCGTAGTCTTGGTTTTTTTTAACTGCCGCATCACACTGCTGACTCATGTTCAGCTTGTGGTCCACTAAGACTCCTAGATCCCTTTTGCATGTACTGCCATCAAGCCAGGTGTCACCCATTCTATATCTGTGCACGTCATTTTTAGTGCCCAAGTGTAGTATCCTGCATTTCTCCCTGTTGACATTCATTTTGTTAGTTTTGGCCCAGCTTTCTGAACCAGGTACCATTAAAGTCCCCTGATCCCCAGTTACTAGACAGCAGCTGCTGTGAATGACAGGGGTCTATTCTCAACCATCAGGAAGTAGCAGAATGATTTCCCCACCCCTCCCTCTGCAAGCAATCTCCAGTGCAAGGGGGAATTGTGACAGGGACTCTGCTTCTGACAGTTGCACTGGAGATCACAGGAGAAGGTGGGACGCCAGCCAGCGGCTTCCCGATTGACAGGAGAACAGACCCCTATTGCTTGCAATGGCTGCTGCCCGGTAAGTAGGGATGGGGGGAGTCAGGCTGGGAGACACTATGTAACTTAGTAATGTAACAAAGTTTATGTAGGTAAGTAGGTGATACAGAATCCTGGCCTGTGTCTTTGTTGTTGTGTGCCTTCAAGTCATTTCCGACTTATGGTGACCCTAAGGCAAACCCATCACGGGGTTTTCTTTGCAAGATTTGTTCAGAGGGGGTTTGCCTGTGACTTGCCCAAGGTCACTCAGTGGGTTTCCATGGCCAAGTAGGGATTTGAACCCTGGTTTCCAGAGTCATGGTCTAACACACAAACCACTACACCACAATTTAGCATATCCTATGTTACACTAAATGCTTGGGGGTCTTAAGGATATTAATATCAATATTAATTTGGGGAATTAATATACTCAGCTTGGCTGTGTGTAAGGGGGCAACAGGTAACAGGGTCTTTTAACCTTTGCATACCAGTAATCAGGAAGAGAAGTTAAGCTAGATAGTACAATAAATGATCTTTATTTGAGAAAACAACAATAATAATGTTTGCACACACACTCAGGCTTCAGGCATTCATGCAAGGCTAGCATACAAAGTAGGAAGTATTGGAATAGAGGAATAGAGGAGGGAGGTTGTTTTTTGGGTGATACTGTACTGATCAGAGGAGTTGAGGTTGCAGGGGAAGCCAGCAGAGTGAGGGTCCCAAGGCAGGAGCGGCTACACAGACAGATGTAGTGCCCACAGGAAGAAATGCACAGAGAAGCTATTGAAATCCACAAACACTGGACAACTTCAACAGGAAAGAAGAAACCTTAAAAGTAAACAAAATCTGGCTCCCAGTTTTGAAATACAATAGAATAAAACCCCAACACTTACAAAAGAATCCCACCCGGGGACAGGGGGATTTCCAGGAGATAATGGCCTATCAACCAACCATTAGCCAAACAGACACTAATCATCCTTGCATCTCTATACTCAGAAACTAACCATTCAAATACACAAATTTACATAAACTCCCCAAAAGGGCTTCACAATATACATATAAACTCCACACACTCTTACCCAACCATTCTCTGAAGATGCCAGCCACAGATGCAGGCGAAACATCGGGAATAAACTCTTCCAGAACATGGCCTCAAAGCCCAGGAAAAATCCCAAGGAAAATCTATGAATGCCGGCCGTGAAAGCCTTCGACTTCACAATTCAAAATTATTTGAACATACAAAAGTTAATTAAAAAAAAGAAGAAGATGAAAACACACCCCAATAAAAAGCCTCCATGAGAGTAATTTTATATTAAAAACCTGCTTAAAGAAAAAGGTCTTGGCCTATAGCAAAAGGAAAGCAAGGAGGGGGCCAGCCTAGCCTCCCATGGGAGGGTGTTCCAGGGGTGGGAGCAGCCACCGAGAAGGATCTCTCTCATGTCCTCACCAAGCAAGTCTGTGATGGTAATGGGACCAAGAGAAAGCGTTCACCTGTGGATACCAGAATCCATGGATACTCAAGTCCCATTATATACAATGGTCTTGTAAAATGGTGTCCCTTATATAAAATGGCAAAATCAATGTTTGCTTTTTGGAATGTTTTAATAATAATAATAATAATAATAATAATAATAAAGCCATGGATGGTGGAATCCGTGGATGTGGACTCTGTGGTAAGGAGGGCCAAGTGTATTGTTGATTCAGCAGGTCTGCTCAGCTTGGGGTTAATGAAAGGAAAGGAAATAAAATGAAATGAAATCCAGCCAAGAATGAAAAACTCTGCAACTGTATAGTCAATCAGAGTACTAGGACAAAGGGCTAATGCCCTTGGAAACCTCTTCAGCTGATGCTGTAGTGAAGGAAGAGAACAAATTGTTGATTGATATATTATTCCTAACGGGTGGAGTTAAGTAGGAAAGATATAATAATCAGAATTAGCCCCACCACCAGAACACAAACCATGTTTGAACAGCTTTCCTCCCACTCGCTAGGCTGATCGAGGGACGTGGGCCTCACAGGTCTTCCCTCTTGCCTCCACACCTGACCCAGAGCCATAGGTCTTGCTTTCCCAACACAAAACCCATGTTGACATGCCTCACAGCTGTCCTTTTCATGGGGGCCCTCCACAATCTCTTCAGCAGCAGGTTCACGGATGGGAGAGATCCGGCTGACTTCTCCATAACAATTTTTAAGGATTTTCTGAACCAAATTGTGGAGGACGTCCTGAACAGTGTCATCACGGAAAGAAGGCTCCTCAAACTTGAGATTCCCGCACACACGGCATTTCTGTCTGAATATTTTCATTTTCACCTGGCCTGAGACTGGGCCGAAGATGTTTCGGAGCAGATGCATGTAGAAGACAATGACGACTTGCGCTGATCTCCAGGAACGGGAGCAACTGGAACACTTGAAGCTGACATGAGGGGAGGAAATATATATGTTTTTAGTCATCATTCATTGGGAATCTGAAATGGGTGAAAGCAGTCATCGAATCATAGAGCTATAAGGGACCACAAGGGCCATCTAGTCCAACCCCCTGCCACACACCCCTGTTCAAAATGCTGTTCAAAAACAGCATGGGAAATGCGTATTCCACTTCATTAGGACACTGATTCGATATGAATTGCTGTCTGGTAGTACAGGAACTGATTACCTGGACAAGTATGGGGGGGGGCTTGCTAACAGGGCAAGCACCTGGAGCTGCCATTTTTTTTTTTTTTTTGCCTTAGCCAGCGATTGCTAAGGCAATAAAACAGGGTGTTTCTAGTTTGTTTTGCTGGCCTGTTAAATTGAGAAAGCGCTCTATGGCTGTAGCACACCTTAGACATATTTTTTTTTAAAAAAAACAGTTTGGTGGCAGCTAAGTACTAATAGAAGTAAATCACTCACAGCCACCATTTTAGATGCGAAGCTTATGGGGGCTTCTGTAGCCAAAAACACCATTAAGACAAGTCGCAGCTGCTGCGACTTGCTACTACTGTGGGGCACTACGTTTTTTGGGAGGCTTGTACTGATGAGTTGTTATTGCACAATAGAAGACTATTCAGTCTTGAAGGATGGGATATACATTATGGGGAGTAAGCTTATATGTGTTATGAAGCTCTGAAAATTAATAAGGAATTTAGTGAATATTACTTTTTGCTCCTAAAGTCCTCCAGCTATTTGGGACCCAAGTCATTTAGAGCAGAGGTAGAGAAATTTAGTGGGTCCAGGGACCAATCCCCCCTCTTGGATCCTACAACTAATTTTGGCCCTTCCTAGATTAGATTAGTTGTTAATTTAACCAAGTACCGTAGAGCCTCCCTTCTCTCCCCCAACTACCTGTTATTTGTTTTAATGTTTTGTAAGGCACCTTGAATCACAGAATTTGGAATAAGTTGGATAGATGTGAATAAAATAGTAAGACTAGTAATAATATAGAGAGCTGGAGTGGTGTAGTGATTTGAGCATTGGACTAAGACTCTGGAGACCAGGGTTCGAACCCCCACTCAGCCATGGAAACCCACTGGGTGATCTTGAGAAAGTCACACTCTCTCAGGGTTTAACTAAATGGGGGGTAAAAATCAGATGGGATTCGGGCTACTTTGGCCTGGAGTTGCTGCGCGTAAAATTCTGGCCCGGATTTCAGTGCCAAACCTGCCAAAGCCCAAATCTGCTTTGGGCTTTTTAACTTGGCTTGCTGTTACTCATGCTTGACTCTGACCTCAGGGAAAATCAAAACTGCAGTGGGAGTCACCTCCTCTGAAGCCAAAATGGGCGGTTTGCTCACGATGGTGGGACAGGGCTCATTCTGTCTTCAGACTGGGTGAGTCCTGCTGGTGCTTTGCTTTTCCCGGGTGATTGTGCACCAGAAAAGCAAAATGCCAGTAGGACTCACCCAGTCTGAACTGTCTTCTGACGAGCCCACACCCCATTATCCCTAGTAAGGTGCCCATTCTGGCTTCAGAGATGGCGACTACCACTGAGGCTTTGATTTTCCAGTGCGTAATCACCCAGGAAATGCAAAGTGCAAGCAGGAGTCACCTCTCTGAAGCAGATTGGGTGGCTACCAGAGGAGCTTTGCTTTTCCCAGAGCTCAGAGAGGGGAGACTGTGCACCAGAAAAGCAAAGCACCAGTGGTAGTCACCCTCTCTGAAGCTGGAACAGGTGGCTAGCCTCACGATAGCATGGCTTGCTGGAGGTTCTGACCTCAGAGAGAGTGACTACCACTGGAGCTCTGCCTTTGGAATGAGATGTGGCGCTGAGGAGGGGGGGGGGGGAAATGGCAGCACCTCATAGAATCATAGAATCATAGAATTGCAGAGTTGGAAGAGACCACGAGGGCCATCCAGTCCAACCCCCTACCACGCAGGAAATCACGATCAAAGCATCTCAAGCAGCTCTTGTCCTTCCTCTCCTCCCAACACCCCTGGATCTGGTGCGGATGGCTTGTTCACACAGCAGGTTTCTCCAGAGTTTCCAGCAAACTCCGGAGAAAATTCTGAGTTTTCTAAAACTTGGATTAAGGGGGTCTTCCCAGAGTCTGTTGTGAATAGTGCCCTATAGCGTGTGTCACTATCGTACCAGATTCAGGGGAAACGTTGCATGCCATGTGGCATTATTGGGCTGGATTGAGGGGGGGGGATTTGGGGTTTGCGACTGGTGTAGTCAACCCCTCAGCCTCAGAAGAAGGCAAAGTTCTACCGTTTCTGTCAAGAAACCCCCGTGAGACATTTACCTTAGGGTTGCTGTAAACTGAAAACAACTTGAAGGCACAGAACAACAACAACAACAACAATTAATTCTCTGTTTTGCCTCACCTGGCAAACAGGCGTTTCTTTAGGCAAGTGAATCAAATCGACTCGTTTGTCCTAACTAGCAGGAATGCACATCCACCTCATTGTTTCTAAAAAGATACGGGGAAAGCCGCAAAGACTTTTCTGGCAAGGTTTTTGGCCTTTTTTGCCCCCCTCCTTCATAAAATGGCAAAATCACATGGCATGCCATTAGGACAGGTAGGATTCTCCTTGCATTCCATGAAGTTCCCCCCCCCCCCACAGTTTGGACAACCCCCTGTTCAAAACACAGCATCTCCTCCGCCTTATAAGCAGCCCATTCTTGCTCAAATTATGAACCCTTGCTGCCAATGGGATTATAAGAAGGCCAGGAGCATCCTCCAATGAAGGCTTTACTCAGCTATCAAGAAATGGAATAGCATAACCTCCAGCTGTCCTGATTTGGCAGGGATAGCCCTGATTAATCCTTTACTTTCCTCCTTTCCAGCTGCTACTAAAATGTCCCATTTTCTCTCTCCTCCACTCACTTTTCCCTTTGTCTTCAGCTTACTTCCATTGCTTTCTGCAACCGGACTTGTTTATCTCGGATTGGCCTTTTTAGTCATCACCGCGCTTGCAGAAAGTGTGAGATGAGTCCTTCCTGAATCTGTTTGCGAAGAAAAGCCAGAGAGAGAGAGAGAGAGAGAGAGAGAGAGAGAGAAACTTCCATTGCTGCAAACTGAGTTCAACGTATAGAAGTAGTTTGCTCTGATTAACTCAGCAGTGGGGAGAGGAGAGGAGAGGCTGAAACTTGCCTTTCCCAATAGGGAATGGGGGTCGATCCTTTTGGATAATACAGTACCTCTCGAGTCTAGACCACTGGCTCTTAAACTTTTCTTTACCAGGGACCCCTTTTGTTGCTGCAGACCCCTCCATCTTGGAAAAGCAGCAGAAGGTGAGCTGTGTGTGAGGGGTTAGCCTTTGTTTTTCAACTGTCTTTTTAAAGGCTTAATGCAAGGCTTGAGTTTGTTTTGGACCTTTCTCTCCCTGAGCATATGGTCAGAGGTGGCGGGACTTCTGCTGAGCCACTGAAACTGCCAGGGGAGAAGCTAGCAGCCACCAAGTCTATATAATGACTCTAACATAACAGGAGCATAGGAGCTCTTCTGAGAAGAGTTTGGACAGGGAAGCCCAATGTTCTCTTTCAGTGACTCCTTAAGAAGACTGAATATGGCCAGGGAGGGAGCGGCTGCAGTCACCTGCAACACCTGTGGGATGGTCGTCTTCTTGCCAGAGGAGGTGGGGAGCTATATCTGCAGCAAGGGCAAGTTGGTGGCCCCTCTGGAACAGAAGGTCAAGCATTTTGAGGACAGTATATCTACTCTTCTGAATATTAGGGAGCAAGAAATGTTATTGGAAAGAGTGGAGAAGACCATCCTGGAAACAGAACACAACAGGGAGGTGTCTACGGAGGAGGCCATTACCCAGACACATGAAATGAACACTTGGAGGAATGTGACACAGAGAAGTAGAAAGGCCAGGGCTCATTCGGCTAGCTTGAAGCTACAGAATCGATGTGAAGCTCTCTCTCTTTCCAGAGAAGAAGAGGAAGAGCTGTTCGGAAGTGGAATACATTGCCTTGTAATGAAGTGTGGTGGAGTCTCTTTCTTTGGAGGTTTTTAAACAGAGGCTGGATGACCATCTCTTGGGAATGCTTGGATTGTGTCTTCCTGCAGGGCAGAATGAGGTTGGACTGGATGGCCCTTGTGGTCTCTTCCAACTCTAAGATTCTATGGTTCTAAGACTTAACTCATTATATTGTTGTTGTTGTTGTTTTAAATCTTGAGTTAAGTCTTGGGGGACCATGGCAACAAACGATAATCACAGTCCCTAAGGAATAAAGGGGGTCCCTGGTAAAGATGATGATGATGATGATAATAATAATAATACAATAATACAATTACACTATCCATTAAACCTTCCCTCAGAGGCACTGGAAGGGGAGGGAAGACTTTTCTGCTTCTTCCTGCAGATTTGTGGATGGAGTGGATTGAATGGCAATGTGCAGGCCAAGCCAGGCAGTCTTTGCCTTGGCTCCTGTCATGTGGCCACTCCATGCAGGGAGGAGGTGGGCTGAGCAGACTTCAAGCCTTTGCAGACCCCCTGTGAGGACATCACAGACCCCTGGGGGTCCCCTGACCACAGGTTAAGAATCACTGACCTAGATTAAAAACAGCTGCCATTATATTTAGAACCAGAATGTGTGGTGAGTGTGTGTGTTGTGAGGGGATGAAGGAGATTTGTCACAGCACACCTTTCAAATAGAAGGTTCTGGGTTTAAAATCTGACACTTCTAGTTAAATAGATCTGGCAATAGCTGATGAAAAAAGATTTCTATGCCTAAGACTCTGGGGAACTGTTGCCAGTAATAAGGGAAACACTGGGCCAGATGGATGAATGGTCATAAAAATGACTATATTGGGCTATAGCTCTTGGGATATTCCAACTGGCATAGATCAAACTCTGAACTATTCGCCCAGCCCTCCTAAATGACTGGCAAAGACTTTGCACCATCTGAGGAAATGTGCCCATTTCCTGTGGTCTGACAAAGCAACTGCTCCTTCCTTTTTTCAGTGGCAGTCGAAATAAAGTCACTTTTTCAAGCTCTGAATAAGTGTCCTTCCAATGTTTCTATGGAGGTATCAAATACTGAGGTTATTGCTGTATTGTTAGGAGTTCAAAATTATATCCTAAGATTGTTTCTTTTAATAGTTCGTTTCTGTTTACAGGTAAGTCCCAATTGAACAATAGGAAAATAAAGAAAAAATGGATACCTCTAAACATATCTAAGAGCCTAAATACCCTGAAGATACCAGATCCCATCTGATCTTGGAAGCTAAGCAGGGTCAGCCCTGGTTAGGACTTCCTCTTCTCGGAGGAATCTGTTTCAGCCACAAAAATCTAGGCTGTCTGCAACCTCCCAGAAGGCCTTTTCGGTAATTGCCCCCAATTTATGGAATGGCCTGCCGAATGAGATCCGTCAGTTGACAAGCTTGAGTAGCTTTAAAAAAGCACTAAAGACGGATCTCTTTCGCCAGGCCTTTCCTGATTAGATCCCGGCCTCTGGATCTCAGTCTCCTGGCTTTTTAAAATTATGTATATATTTGTTTTTAATGTGTTTTTAGTTAGAAGGTTTTAATTTTATAGTGTTTAATGTCTTTTTATGGGGGAGGGTGGTGGTGGTGGTGTTTTTAGTCATTATTATAATGTTTTAATTGTTGGAAGCTGCCCCGATTGTTTTTAGCAGAGGGGCGGGGTATAAATAAATTTTATTATTATTTTTATTAGGACTTGGATGGGAGACCATCAGTGAATACCAGATGCTGTTGGCTCTATTTCAGAGGAAGGAACTGGCAAATCCACCTTTAAGTACTCCTTGCCTTAGAAAACCCTATGAAATTCATGGGGTGGCCATAAAGAAACAGGTGATTTGAAGGTGTGCACACATACACCCAGGCCTATCCAATCACAGTCCCTAAGGAATACACATAGATAGGGTTGCCAGCTTGAAAAGTGGAGAGAGCTAGTATACCTTTAAATAGCTGTGCAGAAGAAGGAATTTCAGTAGGTGTATGTCATACAGCCATCTAACAAGCAACACCTGCTGCAACTCCCCTCTCCCTTTACACAACCATTTACTGTACAGGAACTCTCTCTAGTTTTCTGCCTGGCAAGTCATCTTTCTCTCTGGTTTAAGGGAACCAGTTCTTTACAGAGGCCTACTACTGGCATGTTTTCCTCCCAAAATTCTTCTGTCACACCCTAGATATTTCTCTGCTTCTGCATCTTTTCTTTGCTATCTTCTTGCTTATTTTATTTTATTTTATTTATTTTATTTTATGTATTTATATCCCCTCCTTCTCCCAATGTAGGGACTCCAGGTAGTTTAGAAAAGACTCAAACGACAGGAAAAGAGATTCCACCTAAACCTTAGGAAGAACTTCTTGATGGTAAGAGCTGTTCAGCAGTGGAATGCCCTGCCTCAGAGTGTGGTGGGAGCTGTGTACACGGCAAAAATTATCTGGGAAGAAATCAGGAAGAATCCCATTGGTCTCATGCTCATTCGGACAGACATGAGCTATTGGGAAGGAGGGTAGGCAAAAAAAACCCCAAAGTCCATGACTTCCCATCCCGCTATTTGTCATGGGTTTTCTTTAAAAGTGTGGGAAAAACCATAATATTGGTTGTCTGATCAATCAGCAACCATCTTGGATAAAGGGTACACAGCAAAGCTGGATTGTAATTTTCCATGGTTTTTTTCCGGGCTGTGATGCCGTGTTCTAGAAGAGTTTATTTCTGACATTTTGCCTTCATCTGTGGCTGGCATCTTCAGAGAATGGTTGGGTAGGAGTGTGTGTAGGGTTTATATACTGTGAGTCCCTGTTGGAGAGGATATGTACATTTGTGTATTTGAATGGCTAGTTTCTGGGTGTAGACCCCACGCATTCCGGTAACACCCCCAAACCATATTTAACACACACATAAAGTACAATCCATATAGTGCACAAGGACTCCCTGAAACAACATCTCAGGCTTGGCCAAATTGACCACCAACAGTGGTCCGCCCTGGCCTCACATCGGGAGGCATGGAGACGCACTATCCACAATGCTGCTGCCTTATTTGAGAACTCACGCCGAACAAGTCTTGAAGAGAAACGACAATGCAGAAAGAATCACAACCTAAAAACATCACCCAAGCAGACCTTCTGCTGTGCTTTCTGCAACCGGACTTGTCTATCTCGAATTGGACTTTTTAGTCATCAACGCACTTGCAGAAAGCGCGGGATGAGTCCTTTCTGAATCTTCATTTGTGAAGAAAAGCCAGAGAGAAAAGTACAATCTGATGATTCTGCCCAACGCGGATTCCTTGGAGATGGCGGGGTTTCTTTGCAAGGCAGATGTGAGTTCTTGGTGGGGCTTGCTGCCACCTCCTCTGTGGCCCTACACTATTTTTTATTAGGGACTTGCTGCTCATTCGCAGTCTCTCTCAATCTCACGAGGCTTTAATACAGGTCCCTATTTATACAGGTCAACCCCTGTATCCACAGATTTGATATCCCCAGTTTCACTTATCCACATCTGGAAAAAAAATGTTCTCTAGACATTTCTAAGTCCTCCAATGTGATTCTGTGATCAGCTTCTGGCATTCATCTCATTGAAAATAATAGGGTTCCCTATTATTCACAATTTCAGGTCTCCAAGGTGGGGGGGGCGGTCTTGGAACATATCCCCTGCAGATACAGGGGTCAATCTGTAATGGCACAGACAGCAGCAAATAACCTGCAAACAATCAAATCTGCAAAAATTAAACACACAAATGTGGAGGGCTGACTGTGTTAAAACTAGATACCTGAACCTTAAAAACTAACTCTCACAGCATTTAAAAGCCCAGCCCTTGTCAGTTTGTAAATGTCGGGTAGCACAAAAATGTTGTTTACCTGCCAAGGACAGGAGATCTTTTGGCCTCCTTGCCTCTGGGCTTTACCTTTTCTCTTCAGTATTCCTTTAACTTCACTTGTAATTCATTCCAGTTCTTTTTCAGTTCAATTTTCTCTCTCAGCTCTCACCTTTACCTTGCAAAGTCAGGCTCACTTTCTAGTCTGTTTTCACTTTCTATTCTCTACAAGTTCTTTGTAATTTTGAGGAAGTGAAACCTAGCAACTCAACATTCATCCTATATGTATCCATAGAAAAAATAATGTAAACACTACTAACCCCCCTCCCCACAGATGTCAATATAAAATTAACATAAAGCACTGTTCTTTCATTCCTTCCCTCCCCATCTTGCTTGCACACACAGTCACGCCTAATATTTTAATCAAAGGTGCAGCGGAGATCATAATGGCTGTGTAAATGAGAAACTATTGGCTTAAAAGAGATACAAGGACTCCCTGAAACAACATCTCAGGCTCGGCCAAATTGATCACCAACAATGGTCCGCCCTGGCCTCACATCGGGAGGCAAGGAGACGCACTATCCACAATGCGGCAGCCTTATTTGAGAACTCATGCCGAATAAGTCTTGAAGAGAAATGACAACACAGAAAGAATCACAACCCGGAAACATCACCCAAGGAAACCTTCTGCTGTGATTTCTGCAACTGGACTTGTCTATCTCGGATTGGCCTTTTTAATCATCAGCGCGCTTGCAGAAAACGCGGAATGAGTCCTTCCTGAATCTTTGTTTGCGAAGAAAAGCCAGAGAGAGAGAGAGACTTAGCTACATAGCAGAGGAGCTGAGAAACCCTGGCTGCATCTACACTATGGAAATAATCCAGTTTGATACCACTTTAACTGCCATGGCTCAATGCTATGGAATTCTGGGATCTGTAGCCTTCTCTGTCAGAGAGCTCTGGTGCCACAATCTACCTAATATCACATTGTATTTAATAAGGTAACGACAGCCTGTAAGTGGATACAGGGGTACAGACTGTGGAGATGCAAAAATTCACATCGAAATAATATACACAAGTCACATATATTAATGCTGATAATTAATATACAGTCATCCCTACACATTTGTGGGGGTTAGGGGTGCAAGACCCCTGCAAATGTGAAAAAAACACGAATAAAAATAGGCCTCCTGGACTTCTGCCACCACCGCCATTCCCACGCCTTGCGCCACTTGCCCCTCCCCCATGCCCTCCTCTGGGTCCTCTGGGACTGCCTGCACCCCCCCACCCTTTCTAAAGTGGCGGCAGGATTTGGAAAGCCTCGCCACTGCCTGCCCGCACCCTCGCCCTTGCTAAAGCTGTGGTGGGGCTTGGAGAGCCTCGCCACTGCCGCTTGACCCCCCCTGCCCTGGCTAACGTGGCAGTGGGGCTTGGAAAGTCTCACCGCTGCTGCCCGCCTGCCTCCTCCCTGCCCTGGCTAAAGCAGTGGCAGGGCTTGGAAAGCCTGATCCTCCCCCCCCCAACTGAATGGAAGCCGCAGACGTGGACACTTTCTGCGGTTCCTGCGGCTTCCATTTGGTTTGGGGGGAGGCAAGCCCAAGCCTTCCCCTCCAACTGAATGGAAGCCCCAGGAGTGGCCGCTTTCCATGGGGTGCCAGTCATAGGGAGACACCTGGATAGGACAAAGGTTAATTAGGTTAATTAGAATAGGACATTGCCTGTAATTCATTAATTTAGAAACACAGGTTATTTCTCTGTATAAAGGTGCCAGACACACAGGCTGTATCCATATATAGGAGACTGATTCATTCGGTAAGGCAAGCAGTAATTATGAATTATAATTATTGGCATAATCAAATCATTATTATAATTATAGTATCTTAAAATTTTAAAATATTTATTATTTATTATATATTAATTAACAGTATACTTACCAGGATAAATTGCAACATCTTTCCATGATCTCAGAATAACAATGTAAAGGTAAGCTTGAATTTTAAAACAATTTAAAAAACAATTTTAAGAAGTTCAGGAACTCACCATAATTACAGCATTTATTTATTATGAAACACCTACCACTTTAATGAATTTCCACCTGGCTGTGTATTGCTCCCACTGAGGAAGGAAATTGACCGAAATGGTCCAGAGTTTTGAGAGGGGATGTAAGGCCAGGTAACCATGTCACCAAATTGTAAACTCTGCTGCTATAGAGAGACTCGGATTATTACTCAGAAAGACTGGCTTTGAACCTCTGGGGCTGTTTTTTTGGGAACCCAGACCTCTTAGGAGATTTTCAGTTTCGTTTCTGAAATGTTTCCGCATGGCTATTTATACAAGCATGAACAGAGAACAAAGGGCCTGTAATTTCCTGATAAGATGGTAGTGACTGAAGAAAGAAGACTGAACCCACTGTGCGACCATCTTTTTTTTTTTATTATTATTATTATTATTATTTCCACTGTTACACTCACAAACATTTATTTACATGTTGGTTATTCATCTTATCTCTGTAACTGCATATTTATAACAATAAAACTTACAGATAAAGGAAATATTATCTGAATCTTTATAACATGTTCTTGTTGTTATCTTTTATTTACCTCTGTTATTCCCCCTAAATGTAATCCTTCCTTGCTGGATTATTTTGAATATATTTACTCATAATCTCAGTCCCCCCCCGATTTTAATTTAAATCCAACTGTTACTTCTGGTCATTATTTACTTATTATACATAATTTCCTTATATCATTCCTTTCTAACAAGTCTGTGACTATTGTCACAATCTTTGGAGTTCTACTTTTCTCCTGCTATACTCCTAAACTCCATTTTTCCTTCCAAAAATTTTTAACAGGTTCCCACTCCTTTTCTATTCTGCTCAAAGATTTATCCTTCAACATACCATCTTCTAAACAAATTAAGCAAGTCGGCACTCCAAAGAAACATGAGGAAGTTGAACATGACATTTTGGAGGGCTGTTTTTAAGGAGTAGATCGGAATGGTAAAACCAAGAGATGCCTGGAGTCTAATGCTGGATCAGACCCTTGGTTTCCATCAGGAGCCATCTGGATGGAAAAGATCTTTGCAGGGACTTGACTATGCAAAGTATTCACTCAATAGGCTTTTAATAGACTGCTAATGATTTTCTCACAGGTATGGAGATTATCAGACGCTAAAAATATCCCAGGACAGGGACAACAGGAGATCGCTGGAAGACTTACCTTTTAGATGATGTTGTCCCTGTCCTGGGATGCTCCCGTTCTGCTCCTGTTCCTCCCGTTTCCTCTTATTCACGGAAAAGTCCTGGGATGACAACTGGATGTGACATTACCAGGAGGTCCCTGTTGGACCTATGCCTCATGGGATGCTTCCAGGACCAGCCACGCAGAGAAGCACAACAGTAAAGGTGTCTTTTTATCCATGTTGTCATGTGCAGTCTATTCATATGCATTTTTAGGACACCAGCATTACACCATTGGAGGTCATGGGAGCAGGGCCTTCTCTGTTATGGCATCCTGGTTGTGAGGTATTTCCCCCTAAAGGCCTGATTGGAAGCAATGCTGGTCTCATTCTGGCATCAAATAAAAACACGGCTTTTTATTGAAGTTTTTGGGGCCTGGTTTCCACCAAATCTGCACCTGTGTGTACTTTTAAAAGGTCTTAAGTTGTTTGCATTGGTTTTAAATTGTCTTGTTTTACCTGTCAAATTGTTCACATTGGACATTATCAGACGTAGCAAAAATCACGGGATTACGACATCAGGGTAGCGCAAATGGGCTCCGCTATCACACGTCATTTTCTTCACATTCTTACTCCATGTTCCAGCCACGAAAAAGACGTTGTTTGCAGTTCATTGGACAAGCCATCAATAGATTGTCAATACAGTAGGATCCCTGTATCCATGGTGGATTGGTTCCAGGCCCCACCATGGATAATGAAATCCGTGGATAATAGTGAACGCCATTGAAAATAATGTGACTTCTGGTTTAAATACCATAGAATTGCTTTGGAGGACCTAGAAAATGGCTAGAGAGGATGAATTTTCTAGGAAGACTATGGTAGTTGTGCTGAAACTGAAACAGTGGATAACTGAATCAGTGGATAATGAATCAGTCAATACAGGGGTCCTACTGTAGTGCTTTTTTCATGGTATTGACTGTGTGCAAAACCATGTCCCATTGTAATCATGAGATTACAGCATGAACGGGCAGTCCTCAGCGAGAAAAATTCCAGGTGAGAATGGAAAAATGAAGCATAGGACACACTTTTTATGAACTGTCCTATTTAGTGTGCACATTTTTAGGTTTGTTTCAGTGCTTGCATGTTCATTTACTTTGTTAGTTAAGGTTTTTAAAAGTTTTAAGCATGCTCAAGTCTTCTTGCGAGAACTGCTGAAATCTTGCCCATGTCAAATCATGGAAGTAAACTCCCATTCTTAAAGCACTAGTGGTTGGCATGCAATAATTCTGTGGTGGTTCTTTTGCGTGATTACAGCTACGTGTGATAATACGTGTCATAATGCCACAATGTTCTGCTGTCTTCATTAATGGAATTACAGTGTTTTTAGATGCTCAACTGATAATGTCCTTTGTTTTTACTCTATCGTTTGAGATTGTTTTAAACAGCTTAAATTGATTTCAGTACATGCCACACTGAGATCATTGGTTTTCAGGCAAGTATTTGAATGAATGCTTGATTGACTGAATAAATAAATAAATGTTTAGGCGTGTTTACTTGGAAGTAAGGGCTTATCTGCATGGGCCAAATACCCTGACTTGCCCCTGTTCCAGAGCCTTGCAGTCAAATGACGCAGGGCATTTATCCAGATCTGCTCCTGAGCAGTCCAAATGGCCACCGGGGCAGATATGGGGCTGGAATGGGGGCAAGCCAGGATAGGGCTCTTTATCATATTTTAAGGTAATACCCACTTTAATCCAGTACTGATGGACCAGGCCCTGCATGTCTGTGGGACTCTGTCCCAGAATGCCACTCCTCGCTGGTGTCGCTAGCTCCCTGGCTCTCCCGGAAGCCAGCCAGGGGTCCCTCTGCATGTGAATAAATGTCACAGTTTGGACTGGATACTGTCCTTTCTCTTTCATGCACAAACACTTGCACATTAGTTTAATTTGGGGTGGGCAAAATACAGCCTGAGAGCTAGTGTGGTGTAGTGGTTTGAATGTTGGACTAGGAGTCTGGGATACTAGGGTTTGAATTCCTACTTGGCCATGGAAACCCACTGGGTGATTTTGGGGAAGTCCCACTCCATCAGCCTCAGAGGAAGGCAAGGGCAAACTGCCTCTGAACAAATCTTGCTATATGTCAGAGTTGACTTGAAAGGATTGGAAGCCAGCGTGGGTCAGTGTTGGACTAGGGGCCGGTCTACATGAGGGAATAAAATGTGGATTTGTGTGCAGTAATGTCAATTCGCAGCAGCTTTCATTTGTCTCCACAGGGTTTTTTTTTTTTTTTTGCAAGACCACTGGCGTGCAAAGCTATCTGTGTTTGATGTTCACACAGAGGTGTGCCAGCGAGTCAAGATGGCGGTCACGAGTGAATTACTTGCGTTTTTATTCTCCCCGACTTGTCCCTGTCAAACAGTATGCCAAAAACTAAAAACCAAAACCAAAACACTAAGCGATCTTCTGCTTAAATAAAAGAAGAAGAAAAGGCTGTTTTGTCATCTCAGCGCACAATTACTACTGCGAAAGCCCAACATGGCAGTTCCAGGTCCTGCCTTGTTAGCATGCTCCACCCCCTGCGCCTGTCTGACCAACCAGCTATCTGCTGCAGGAATGCGTTATGCTGCGATTTGGTTGTCCTAATGAATGGAAGTGTGCATTTCCCCTGCAGTTTTTAAAAAACTTGGGGAAAGCTGCGAAGACTTTTCCCACAGTTTTTCTAAATTTTGCTTCCCCTCTCTCTGAAGATGATGGAATGATGTGTGATCCCATTTGGACACATGAGATTCTCCCTGAATTTTGAAAGAATTTATTTATTTCACCATCTGGATTGGCCCTAGGACTCTGAGAAACTACGGTTTAAATCTCTGCTCAGTCACGGAAACCTGGGGCCCATCTACATGAAGGCTGAAGAGCGGATTATAAATAAATAAATAAATAAATAAAATGAGGGGAAAAAAACCATAGTAACCTAGTAGTAATGGCATCTTGTGGCAGCAGTGACATGTCTTAATATATGTTTTGGCCTCGGAAGCCCCCATAAGCCTCACTTTTTAGATGGCAGCCACAAGTGATTTACTCATGTTAGTTCTTTGCCGCCACCAATTTTATAAAAAAAAGTCATCCAAGGTGCGCTGGAGCGATATGATTTTCCAATTTTACAGGAAAGCACAACAAAAAATAACCATCATATTTTATCGCCTTACCGAGCGATTGCTAAGGCAAAATTTCAACATGGAGGCAATGGGCGCTTGCTCTGTTAGCAAGCCCTGCTCCCACTGTCACCCGGCCAATCAGCTTTGTGTTTCCCTTTAAATTGCTTATTGTTCGATTGTCCTAACGAGCAGGAATGTGCATGCCCCTTGCAGTTTTTAAAAAACAACATTTTTGTCGTTTTGGCAACCCCTCCTTATGAATAGTGTGGATTGGTGCAGGATCCCATTTAGTCAGATAGGGTTCCCGCAAATTCCATGAGGGTTTTTTTTTTTACTGTTTAGACAACCCTATGCTGCGTAACCTAAGGTAAATCACACTTTTTTAGCCCAAAGAAAGGCAAAAAGCTCCTGGCAAACCTCCTCCAGATAAATTTTGCCAAGAAAACCCATGTATATGGTCACCATAAGTTGGGGCAGACATGAAGGAACACAACAACATGAAAAAGTCCCATTGAACTTGATGGGAATAGTTTTCCATGTTTTTTTTTCTGGGCTGTGAGGCTGTGTTTTGGAAGAGTTTATTCCTGACGTTTCACCTGCATCTGTAAATAAATTCTTCCAGAACACGACCTCACAACCTGGAAAAAAAACCATGGAAAACCTATGGATGTTGGCCGTGAAAGCCTTCGACTTCGCACTGATGGGAATGACTCCTTAGCTGAAGCATGTATGATTGCATAGCCCAGTTCCCAGGAGTCAAGGGTGGATAGCTCCAATGTATGGCTTGAGCAGGAGAAGAAGAAAATATAATAGAAAATAAGAGAAGCGGTGCATATTTTCTTCATGGGCATCATTGACACAGGCTGCAGAATTCAGTTTGCCTTGGTGAAGAGTTTTATTCAGGAAGAGGAGATTACATGAAGTACTGACATTTCATCTACACAGTGCAAAAATTCATAATTAAAGTCTTAACAGATTTTTTTTTAAAGAGGCATTTCTAGCAAATCCCTGAGATTTTACAGTTCTCTGAATGCCGCCATGTCCCGCTTTTTTATTTGTGTCACATTAGCATATGCACCCAGGACGTTGCCTTACATTAAACTACACATCATGACTGGGAGTATATTTACACTGCAGAGTTGTAGCACTTTGATCCTACTTTAACTGCCGTGGCTCTGTCCTTTGGAATCCTGGGAGTTTCAGTTTGGTGAAGTGCTTAGAATTCTTTCTAGGGAGCTCTAGTCCTCTCCTCTGACTGGAGCATGAGAGGAGCTCTCTTGCAGAGAATCCCAAACTACAACTCCCAAGATTCCATACGAAGGTGCCATGGGGGTTAAAATAGGATCAAACTGCTGTAACTTTGTAGCATAAACACACCCCAAACTGGCCCAGCTTTGTTTCCTTCAACCAGCAGGCACTCTCCTTGGTCTCTGAGCTTGGAAAGTGTAATTTTTTAGGACTACAACTCCCAGATGTCAACGTACCCAAGCTTAGTGAGTCTCCTGGCTTGTTTACCTGAAGTACTTGCAATGGAAGATACTGATAATGGACTCTAAACCCTTTTGCAAATGTGGTCTGCTTTCTGCTATCAAGCTGTGATTCTACCTTAGCCTGGATGTACTGCAATTGCCCTGAGATTTCTTTTGATTCCTCATTCTAGGGTTTCTTTTCAAGACTCATGAGAACCTGAGGGGTTTTGCAAAATTTCAGAATTCTCCCCCATTCAGGCTTGTGGGGTCTCTGTATATTGACCAGTTTTTGACTTTCCAAAGGGAAGACCAGATTCAGACTTCAGCGGAGGTGTAGGTAAGACCCAGACCAGGGTGAAACCTATGTGGCCCTCCAGATGTTGCTGGACTGCAACTTCCAGCATTCCTCAGCACTGTCTATGCTGTCTAGGACTGAGGGTGTGTGCAGTCCAACAGCATCTGGAGGGCTTCACCATTCCCATCTCTGGTTCAAATCCAATGGTAAAACTAGAGGAGACTCCTTGAATCAATGGGAACTTGGTAACTCAATCCACTGAATCAATAGGTCTACTCTAGATAGTAATCTCTATGCCGCTGAATCCAATTGCTAGTCTCAAGTAGAGCAAACAGACTGAATCAATGGAATTTACTAAGTTTTGACTTGCCATTCAACACTTGATCCAATGGACTTTCTCTGGTTTGGTCAAACCATTGGCTGTAGGCCTGTGTCTAGAATGTAGGTGGGAGTCACTCTGGGGCTTTTTTTAAATCTCCCCATTCTTGCCTGGACCCCCCAAAGCCGCTTGAGCCGCCCAAATAATATTTTGAAGTGGAAAAAAAATCCCCCCCAACAGTAAATGGCTGCTCCTGGTGACCTTATGGTTTATGCTGAAACAGTTCTTAGAACTTCTTCCAAAATCCCCCCAAAGGATTTTTTTTTTTTGAAAAACCCAGAAATTAAAGCTGAGAATGTCTTCTGGTTTTGCTTTATGGCCCCAGTTTGATCATTAATCCTGGGGGGAGGCCTTTTGCAAAGGTTAAAATAGGCCAAAGAGTTTCTGCAGTTGCCCACCAGTCTAGGAAAAAAAAAAAAAACAGCCAAAGTCTACCTTTTTCTGTGGGGTCTAATAATATGGAATGTTTCCTTTGGGCTTGAATTGCCAAATCAAGATTATCTGAGGCTTGAGATATCAGGGCCCAATTTATCATTTATTTTATTTATTTATTGGATTCATATCCCACCTTTCTCCCAAGATGAGGCCCAAACCTCAGACACAGAGATAGATTGTTCTGAGGTCATGGGGATGGGCCCTGGTGAAGTCATTAGGTATCATGTATTAAGCATCAACGTTAGTTACAAAAAGAACAGCATTCAAATAGAAACACCAAATCAAACAAATGAGGAAAATGCAAATACACAAACCTTTCAAGGCCATGCTCTTAGCCTGAGATTCCTCTTGCTCCCTCTGAGAAGCAGCTCCAGACCCAGAGATCTGGCAACCCTGTTTTGGGCAGAGACCCAAGTTAGACCCTTTGGAAACACTTTTGGGCAGTGGCTGTCATCCTTTAGGCTTTGGACGGGAGGTGGGATTTGGGGAGGCCTCAATAGTCCACTCCAGTGACCTCCTTAATCCAAGGCAGTGTCAAGAGAACATTGGAATACACCCCATAGCGGTCATGCAAGCCACAGCCATCGCCCCAAGACACCGTCCCTAGGAGCTGCCATTGGCCGGTGCGGTTGTTCAGCATGACCATGGGACCTCCGGAGTCTCCACTGCAAGCATCTTTTCCTCCTGGGGAGGGGAGGGGAGGGGTGGGGAGAGAGAGAGAGAAAGAGAGAGAGAGAGAGAATCATTACTCCCTACCCAAGCAAGTTAGGCTGGCCCCATCTCTTCTAAGCTTCTGGTGGATAGCCAAAACAAGGCTGTCCCCCATGGCATTCAGTGTTTGAAATTGCTGTTTTAACTGCTTCAAAACAGGATTCTGGGGAGATTATCGGACGGGCTAAATATGACGTTACACTAACACCAGGATCGCTAAAAGGCTTCCCTTTCACATGACGTCATTCCCAGGTTGTCATGCACCCGTGCTGCTTCTGTTCTGCCAGCGCTTCTTTTTATTAATGGGCTAAGCTGTCAATAGATTGCCTGTTCCATTTCTGTAACAGAGTGATCGGGCAAGTGAAACTGTGCCCTGTTAGGCATCACTGGGAGGTCCATGCCAGAACACTTCCGGGTGTGATCGGGACAGAGAGGTAAGTGACACACTTATTTGCACCCTCCCTGGGCTACTTGGGTTTTTTTTAAGTGTGTTTTTGTGCTTGCTGTCACTTTTTTACTTTTCTTTTTCTTTTTGACTTTCCCCCGCACTCATCCTCTTGCGAGAATGGCCGGGATTTCAATTCCAGGAAGTGAATGGGGCTCCGTTCAAGCTCCATTCACTCCTGGGCAGCCCAGTGTGCGAGAGAAAGGTAGGTTTGAAAAGTTGGGTTATCGTGCCGGGATGGGGGTGTGAGAAGAGGTTGCGAGACGGAGACACTTTTTTTGTCCCCATCTGAAAATCTCAAGGGATTGTTTTCAGACTGCTTTTAGGAGCTTTCAAAGAGTATTTTTTTTTCTTAAAAAAAATAATTACATCCACTTTTTCCATTAGTATTTTTAATGTGCTTTAAAAATGTTTTTATCTTTATATTGTTTTAATTGGTTTTATTTGTTCATTGTCTCAGAAGCCCTTATGGGCTGGGAGGTGAAACAGAAATACTTTTAAGTAAAATGAATGAATGAACGAATGAATGTTCTCTCCATACATTAGGAAGAAGTGTAAGAGCTGTTTGACAATGGAATGGACGATGGTAGACTCTCCTTCTTTCAAGATCTGTAAACAGAGGTTGGCTGGCCATCTTTCAGGAGTGCTTTAATTGTGCAGGGCAGGGGGCTGGACTAGATGGCCTTAGGATCCCTTCTTACTTTAAGGTTCTATGCTTTCAAAAGCAAGGGAGAAAAATCTCTGTCCATGTCACTTGTGATTTTTAGAATCTGAAGACAGTGGCTCAGAGGCTGGTGGGCTCTTCCTCTTTGAAGGTTGATGGTTGGGTATCTTTCAGGAGTGCTATAGTTGTAAATCCCTGCATGGCAGGGGGTTGGATAGATGGCCCTTGGGGTCCTTTCCAATTCTAGTGAGAATAAAAGAAAACCATCTTCCCTTTAAAAGACCCTTCTGCAGCAATGTTAAGAGCACCCCAGAACTGGATGTTTTGAGAAACGTAAATGAGCTTTGGGGAACAAACAATTTGCAGATGTTTGAACTGAACATCCACCCTCATTTTTACCTTGCTTTTCACCGGCACAGATCATATCCTCTGTGATGACCTTTTGCAACTTGGCATAAGTTTCCTTGCACACTGTGTGGTCCGTAAGCGGGATTTCAATCTGTGACACAGAGGTATAAAGTGCTTCCAGTTAGTAGCCTCACGAAAGTTATAACAAATAGGGTATATGATGGGACAATGGAGGACAGAGTCTTTTGAACTTTTGGTGACCAAAGATATAGCCCTGCTGTCAGGGTCTTCTCTTGGGAGGGCAGAAGGAGATGGAAAGAGACTGTGAGAAGGTTAGAGGATTACCAAGAGGCCAGTGCATACAAACTGACCTTCTATGGATCTTCCGATCCCTGGCAGTTGAGACACAATGGAATGCAGTAGCCAGTGCTGGATGATTTAAGACAGAGGGAAGGGTGTACGTGTGGGGAGAGAGAATGAAGACATTGCCCCTCCTAATAAGAATTCTGCCTCATGAATGAAAATTTCCTTTAGTTCTCATACCTGTCAGGATTGGCCCCTGACTCTGTCTGATCCTGCCATTTTCCAGTTATTTTTCTGTAATCTTGATACTCCCTGTGCTTTGTTTCTTGGCACTTGCTAATGAGTGTTCTGTGATGGGGTGTGTGTACTGTAATGGTTTTGGCTGGTTTAGAGAAAGAGAAATGTGCAGCTGCAAAATCAGCCTCGGGAAAGGAGGTTGGCCGGTATGTGGGAATATCATGTAAAGGGATGAAGGTTAGCCAATAGTATAGAGGCCACTGGATCTTTATACATCATAATATGCTTTTAATAAAGTTTCATTTCTCAGCAACAACCTTGTATGGGTATGCTTCTTGGATTTCTGACAATAAAGTTTCCAGATGAACCCTGAAACTGTTGTTCACTGAGTCTGGGAATGCAAGTATGTGATAATACCCTTCAACTGTCCCGATTAATCCTCTATTGTTTCACCCTTTCAGCTGCTTTTAAAATGTCCCAGTTTCTTTCTCTTCCTCCTCCTTCCTCCTCAGCATACTTCAGTTGCTGAAAACTGAGTATAAAGTGCAAAAGCAGTTTTCATTTACTGAAAATTAATGTACCAGGATGGAGGAGAGGAGGAGGCAGAAACTTGCCCGTCCCAGTAGGCTCAGGGAAGAGCAAACTGCCACAACCCCTCATAGTTTTTCTCTTCTTGCTCATTAACAGTTCTGCCTGCTCCGTTCTTCCAATTTCCCTTCCTGATGACACTTGCTGTTCCACATGTCTCCCGGTTTTCATCTGTGAAATGCTGTGATATGCATTTGCTGTGTCTGCGTTCCTTTGCTTGCTCTGCCCACCCCCCTTTCTTTGGATGCCTAAACTGTATTTCTACGTAAATACTCGACTGGTGTTTTAAGTTACTGCAATGCTAGAAATCTGGGGAGGGGAGGGAAAATTCATCTGAACAGGCAGAAGTTTTATGTGGAGGGGCAATGCCCCATTTTACCTCCCTTGTAGTTACTCCCCTGATGTGGGGAATTTGGAGGCCAATTTTCTGCCCCTGGGACCCTCCTGGGGGGGGGCAAATGAGTGCTTTAAATTTCCAGACCCAGACACTGCCCCCAATAAGGCTGGAAGTGGGTTGAAGTCCACCTCTGGTGTTGATAAACTGAATGTTAAAAATGTTAGTGCAGGGGGCCCTTCGGCCTAATTGAAAAAAGTGAGTTGCCACTTCAGCAACCACAGGTTGGAAGGCTACCTATCAGGAATGCTGTAGTAGTAGAACGCTTTCATCAGCGTTGTCCACGCACAATCCTAAATATACACTGGACTGAGTATGTGACGAATGTTGCTGTCCTTGAGCAAGCAGGGATCACCAGCATGGAGGCCATGATATTGAGAACGCAGCTGCGCTGGGCAGGGCACATTTCTAGGATGGAGGACCATCGCCTCCCAAAAATACTACTCTACGGTGAACTCGCCACGGGTCAGCGTAAGAGGGGCGCTCCAAAAAAGCGATACAAAGACTCCCTGAAACAACATCTCAGGCTCGGCCAAATTGGTCACCAACAATGGTCCGCCCTGGCCTCACATCGGGATGCATGGAGACGCACTATCCACAATGTGGCAGCCTTATTTGAGAACTCACGCCGAACAAGTCTTGGAGAGAAACGACAACCCAGAAAGAATCACAACCCAGAAACATCACCCAAGGAGACCTTCTGCTGTGCTTTCTGCAACCGGACTTGTTTATCTCTGATTGGCCTTTTTAGTCATCAGCGCGCTTGCAGAAAGCGTGGGATTAGTCCTTCCTGAATCTTCGTTTGCGAAGAAAAGCTAGAGAGAGAGTAGTAGTAGTAGTTATTAATTATCATTATCAATATCATTTCTTATCCACCTTCTGTTATGGACTGAGGTGGGGAACAACAACAAATCAAACACATAACACAGTTAAAAGGGCATATAACATTGATACATATTAAAAACAACCAATACAAATTTTCAAACTCACAATTTGAAAACCAACTGTATAGATCCACTGGAAGAGTGCTGTTTTAGACCCAGAGTGTATCCGAGTGCCAATTTTTTTCCTGGCAGGTCATTCTACAATCTAGGGGAGGCTGAAGAAAAAGTCCTTGGGGTGATAGGTAGTCCTGGCTAACTGAAGTAAATGTCCCCCGGAGGACCTGAGTGTAAGGGGCAGATAATATGGGAATGGATTCAAACCATGTAGGGCTTCAAAGGTGACAACCAACACTTTGAACCTTGCCTGGAAACTAATTGGCAGCCACTGGAGTGATTTTAATTTTGGTGTGATATGATCCCTCCTAGATGTGTGTGTGTGTGTCTGGGCATTCAAGTCATATGTTGACTTATGGCAACCCCATGAACTCCATACGGTTTCCTTCGGCAAGGAATACTCGATGATGGTTTCACCAGTTCCTTCCTCTGAAATAGAGCCTACCAGTGCCTGGTATTTATTGGTGGTCTCCCATCCAAATACTAACCAAGGCTGGTCTAACTTAGTTCCAAGATCAGACAGGATCTGGTGCCTTTATGGTATTTAGGCCCAGCTGTACCAGTAACTATTCTGGCTGCCATGTTTTGAATTAAGTGAAGTTTCCAAGCTTGGTACAGAGATAGCCCAATATGCAGTGCATGGCAAAAGTCCAGCCTTGAGGTTAACAGAGTGCTACCATGCACTAGCTGGGAGGTCGGACTTGATGACCCTGGGGTCTCTTCCACCTCTACAGTTGTGATTCCATGAATAAAGCTAAAAGAAGGTGCAGTGAATATAAGAAGAGACCTGATAGATTGGATCCCAAATCTATCTGGTCCAGTATTGTGTTCACACAGCAGCCAACCAGTTTCCCAGGGGAAATCCACTGCCAGGAGGATTTGAGTGCAAGTGCATCCTCCGTCTCACGTCCTGCACAAAATGATACACAAATGCATGATGAGTTTGTTGCACGTCGCTGGTGGTGCTATGCACCCTCCTGGCTCCCACATTTGATTCCTGAATGTACTGTCTCCGAAATGTGTATCTCCATGTGTAGGGGTGTGTGTGTGTGTATGTGTGCGTGCGCATATGAACAGCAAACTCACCTCCATCAGGGCTTCAGGGAGACGTTGCAAGAACTGCTTCCCCCATCCACTGACAATGACCATGGTATCTGACGGATGGAAACAAGAAAGCCTGTGTGAGAAACAGACACTTATGGAAGAAACCTCACGTTATTGCCAGACATCCTAGGGCTTGTCTATACAAGGCAATAAAATGTGGATTGGTGCACAATAATGCCAATTTGCAGCAGTGTCCATTTGTCTCCATGGTTTTTTGGGCAAGACTGCAGGCGTGCGAAGCTATCTGCATTGGCTGTTCAAATGAGCATACAGCAGGACCCCCCATATCCACTGGGGATTAGTTCTCCCCCCCCCCGTGGATACTGAAAACCGTGGATAATAGCGAATGCCATTGAAAATAATGGGACTTCTGGTTTAAAATAACATAGAGTTGCCTTGGAGGAACTAGAAAATGTCTAGAGAGGCAACATTTTCTAGGAAGGCTCTATGGTAGGTTTGCTGTTTTGTGTCAATGAATCAATGGATAATGAATCAGTGGATACGGGGGTCCTTCTGTACCTGTGAATAAAAATGGTGGGCGCAAGTGGATTACTTGCATTTTTATTCTCCCCAAATCGCCTCTGCCGAACAGTACATTAAAAAAAACCACACACAACTAAATCCAGGGTACGAAAGTGTGATTTTGTGCTTAAATAAACCAACACTCTCCCAAAAAAAGACTGTTTCATCACCTCAGTACACGATCACTATGACAAAAATCCAACATGGCAGTTCCGAGTGCTGCCTTGCCGGCAAGCTCTGCCCCGCTCCGCACATGTCCAACCAATCAGCTATCAACTTCAGGAATGCACAGCAATGCTATTTGGCTTTCCTAATGAGTGGAAGTCTGCATTTCCCCCGCAGTTTTTAAAAAACTCAAGAGACGTCACCAAGTCTTTTCTAGCATAGTTTTTGAGTTTTTTGGCCCCCCTTCTTCAGAATACTACAATTCAATGCAGGATCTCATTAGGACAAATGGAATTTTCCTCAAATTCCATGAGGAGCATTTTCGCCATATATAGACAAAACCTCAGATAATACTCCAGGGGAGCGGGGCCAGGAAAGAAAGGGAAGGCAAATTCAAAAGGCAGCTGGTGGGAATGGCCCTAGTCTCCAGATATCTGGATTTGGAAGGGACAGCCCAGATTAATCCTCTGTATTCCCGTTTTCAAGATGCTTTTAAAATGTCCCAGTTTCTTTCTCTTCCCACCACTTTCCATCCTCAGCTTACTTCAATGGCTGCAAGCCGAGTGTCAAAGTGTCAAAGTAATTTGAGTCACTTGGCTTAGCAGGGAGGAGAGGAAGGGCAGAATCTTGCCCTTCCCTGTAGGCTCAGGCAAGGGTAAACTGCTACAGCCTCTCCCAGCTTGTGTGTTCTTCCTTATTAACACCTTTTTGCCATCTTGGCCACACTCTGAAGTTGCTTGGCCAATACGTCCCGGATTTCACCTGTCAAATGTTGGAGAGTAAAGGAATGGGAAGGAGGAGTGGTGGAGAGGCTTACAGGGAAGGATGCCAGCTCAGTGTGGGAGTGCAGAAAGCACCCAGGAAAGAGAAGACACCTCCTCTTGGAGGCTGTCTCAAAGGTAGAGCAGCCTCTCGGTTTATCATATCACTTCCAGCTAACTTGAGAAACACAGGCTTTTGTATAACATATTCAGGGACAGCTGTGTTGGCCATGCAGCAAAATACAACAAAATACAAAACCCACAAACCAGAGGAGATTGTGAAGTCGAAGGCTTTCACAGCCCGCATCCATAGGTTTTTTGTGTTTTTTTCCTGGGCTGTGAGGCAAACAAAATTTGGCTACCAGTCTTGAAAAACACCAAAATTAAAACTCAACACATGCAAATGAACTCTACCAGGGACAGAGGGATTCCCAGCAGACAATGGACCATTAGCTAAATAGACACTAATCTCCTTGCATATCTCCCACCAGGAACTAGCCATCCAAATACACAAAGGTACATATCATCTCCAAAAAGGATTCACAGTATATAAACCCCACATTCCCCTACCCAAACTTTCTCTGAAGATGCCAGCCACAGATGCAGGCGAAACATCAGGAATAAACTCTTCCAGAACATGGCCTCACAGCCCGGAAAAAAGCCACGAGAAACCAACAGAGGAGATTATCAGACACAGCAAAAACCACGTCAGAAGATCTCTAGGAGAACAGGAAGTTATCAGACAACTTTGTCCTTCAGCGTTCCATTGGTGTAGCGCGGGCATGTGTAAGGCATCCCTTTTTATTGGCTTGTCCCCGTCAATGAAAAAGGGAAGCCTTGTCCACAGCAGCACTACACCCTGGGAATGGCTGAAGAATGTGGGTGTCTGGTAAGGTCACCCTTTCTGATCTCCTAGCGATCATCTAATGTGGTTGGGAATGCAGTTTTTGGGCGCGTTCCCCTGTGTCTGATAATCTCCAGAGATACCTTTATTGGCCAACCCAAATGCACAGAATACATTGTGTAAAGTTGGATTTAGGATTTTGTCGTATTTAGGTTTCTGTATAGTCCTAACAAAAACCTAATGCAATTCACGTGTGACGTCAAGGCACACAGATACACAGGCCCCCAGATCCTGCTTGCATCTGATGAAGCACAGATCAGATCCCATACTTGCTGCAGACCCCATACTTTCACGGCCGCCCATCGCTGCAGCTGCTGTCCGTATCACTCTTTCCAAAGCCAGGAAGCAAGCCTGCGGGATGTGACCAGGGCTGGTCACATGAAGGGGGCCTTGGTCATGTGCTACAGGCCCCCTTCCTGGTTTTAGAGAATGCAGTGCGGATGGAAGCAGTTGTGGCTGGAGAGATCGGTTGGTTTGGTGGTCTGGACTCTATCCCATTTAGTTCAAATAACAAGGGGAAAATGGGCCAGATCTGCTGTCAGAACTTGCTGGAGGGGAGCCAGCCTATTTTGGCTGGTGTAGATGAGCCCTTAGTCAATGAAAGCCAACTTCTCTGCTAGGAGATTATCAGACACATCAAAAGTGGCATTACAGCAACACCAGGAGATTGCAAAAGGGCTCCCTTATCAGACAACGTTATTCCCCTTCGTTATGTACCCATTATGCTGCCGTTCCACCAGTGCTACTTTTTATTGATGCAAGAAGCCGTCAATAGATCCTCTCCATTCCGTTTGTGTTTTGGATTTGCCTGTGTGCAACAAGGTGCCCCGTTATGTTGGCGAGGTCCCAGCATCAATGGGAGATCCCTGCCAGAACACTTCCGGGTGACATCAGGTAAGTGACACACTTTTTATGACCCTCCCCGGGTTACTTGAACAGTTTAAAGTGTGTTTTTGTGCTTGCTGTCACTTTTTAATCTTACTTTTATTTTTATTTTTGAATTTCCCGCGCTCACGTCTTCTTGCAAGAATCTGTGAGATTTCGATTCGGAAAGTGAATGGAGCTCTGTTAGAGCTCCTTTCACTTCTGGGCTGCCCTGTTGATGGGAGGGGAGGTAAGTGCAGTAGGGAGGGTGATTGTGGGGGGACTGGGACAGGACAGAGGTGGGAGTGGAGATTGTGGGATAGGAACACTTTTTTTTGTTCCTGTCTGATAATCTCCTTAGTCTCAAAGGTGATGCAAGATGCCTTTGCTTAGTCCTGCTTGGAGATTCTACAGGCTCTGAGCTCCCCCTGCTGGGCAGAACAGTTAACTGCAATCTAAATATTTCTTAAAAGAAAGGACAGACTGGTGAGTCCGCTAAGAGGGAAATTATGACATTTGGGCTGACCTGTGAAGCCTTCCTTTTTTGCCACTACTAGGGGGCAGGAGAGACAAGGTTGCTGAGACAGTCTGGTCTCAAAGTGCTACAGATCATAGAATCATAGAACCAAAGAGATGGAAGAGACCACAAGGGCCATCTAGTCCAACCCCATTCTGTCATGCAGGAATACACAATCAAAGCACTTCCAATGACAGATGGCCATCCAGCCTCTGTTCAAACACCTCCAAAGAAGGAGCCTCCACCACACTCCCAGGCAGCAGTGCATTCCACTGCCAAACAGCTCTTACTGTCAGGAAGTTCTTCCTAATGTTTAGGTGGAATTTCTTTTCCTGGTGTACTGCTCAAACCAGTGCTAGTCAAAGGAGTGGTCTGTGGACCATTCTCAGTCTTTGAGCCATAGGCTATTGGTTGCTGGTGAGTTTCCAAGAAAGAAAGAAACAGTTCTATTCGGCGTAGACACAACTGTGGTGCCAGTCCGTGGCACACTGTATTAAAAAAAGCCCTGCTGGTCTTCCACATTAGCTAGCTAATACAGCACTGGTCTAGAAGGACTATACTTGAAGGGGCTTAATAGCTGGAGGGCCTGATCTGGTTCTTACCTAGAATCATCGAATTGGAAGGGGCCTCCTGGGCCATTGAGTCCAACCCCTGGTCAGTGCAGGATCTCCAACTAGAGCATCCCCAGCAGGAAGCTCTCCAGCCTCTTTTGGAAGACATCTAGAGAAGGAGACCTCACCACCCCTCTAGGCAATTGGTTTCATTGCCAAACTGCTCTCACTGTCAAGAAGTTCCTTCTAATGTTCAGTCAAAATCTACTCTCTTGTAGCTTCAAGCCATTAGGACTGGTCCCTACCCTCCGGGGCAGCAGAGAACAAGCCTGCACCCTCCTCTCTGTGGCAGCCTTTGAGGCGTTTAAACAGTGGATGGAGAGCTGAACTGAAATCCATGGGAGCAACGACTTGCAGTGAGTATTAGGGGTTCAAAGGTGAGAAAGGCCTTGATAGGGACTGAAGGGCAAACAGGAAGAGTAAGCCATTAATCATGAAGTGAAGGGGAACTTGTAGGATAACAGTTTCTCTGTCTTCCTCCATGGAGGTTGAAGGAAGAGGGTGGAATAAGGAGCATCCTGCTGTGCGGTCACATTATTTTTCCCCATCAGATGTGAGTGCTTGAGTACTGTAGGCTGTTTTCTACAGTAAACCAGCAAGAACATGATGTTAAAACCACATTGCTGTGTTAGGGGAGCACCGAAGTTGGATCAGTTGCCAAGGATCTTGTAAGGAAGGAGGTGAGGTGAATGCCGGAAAGGGAGAAAGGAACTCAATTCCAACAAATAAGTTAATTTTAACAGACACTATGTGAGTTGGGAGCTGGGATGTTATTTGGGTGATAGCAAGCTATAGCCCAGCATTTAAAGTTCTCTAGTGCTTTAATAGATTGGATGCAGAAGCTTTAAGCCTGGCGGAGGAAGCATTGAAATACTCTTCTTTATTATTTATAGAACACTGTAAATCATTGATGGGAAAGGTCTTGTTCTGTCATTTGGAACATCTCTTGAGACCACACTACACAAATGCCTCCTACGTTATGTGTAGATCTTCTACTGCATTACCCAGAATTTCTCCACTGGGGTTGGGAGGATATTTCTCTTCCTTCCCTCCTTGCAGGTTTTGCAATGGAGACTGTGCCACCTAGTGGTAGCTGGTGGCGCCATGTCAGTGTGGCCATGAATTTTCTTGGGGTTTCAGTCCAAACTTTAAAGAAGCTATCTAAGATGAAGATGAACCTGTCTGAGGGGATGGATTACCAAAGGTCAGGAAAAGAGATTTCACCTAAGCAGTAGGAAGAACTTCCTGACTGTAAGAGCTGTTTGGAAGTGGAATATACTGCTGCCTTGGAGTGTGGTGGAGTCTCCTTCTTTGGGTATTTTTAAATAGAGGTTGGATGGCCATCCATCCATCAGGAGCGTTTTGATTGTGTATGTCATCCCTCCATCTTCTCTTCACCAAGCTGAACAGGCCCATCTCCTTCAACCTCTCCTCATATGTTTTGTTCCCCATACCTTTTATCATCCTTTTTGCCCTTCTCTGAATTTGCTCCAACTTGTCTATAACCTTCTTAAAATGAGGCTCCCAGAACTGAATGCAGTATTCCAGATGAGGCCTGACTAGCATAGAGTATAGCAGGACTATTACTTCCCTTGACTTGGAAACAACGCTTCTATTAATGCAGGCTAAAATATCATTCGCCTTCAGACAAGGTGTTATTGGAAAATGGGAAACATCATATAGCAAAATATTATAAGATACTCTTGGATAGAGACTTGGAAAATGAACAGGTGAAGGAGCAAATGATAAAATGGGCCCGTGACATAGGTCATGCTATTGAAATAGATAGGTGAGGAAAATCGTGGGAGGAAATGCAGAAATTTACTCTGTCACAAAACATGAGGGAAAACTACTTAAAGATGTTTTACCAGTGGTATTTAACACCAGTGAAGCTGGATAGGATGTATAAAACAGGTGAAAGATGATGTTGGAAATGTGGGGAGGTAGAGGGCACTCTAATACATATTTGGTGGAATTGTCCAATGGCGAAATCTTTTTGGAAGATGATACACATTAAGATAAAGGAGATCTTGGGAAGTAACTATCCAATGGAACCAGAAATGTATCTTCTAAACATGGTAGACAAAATTAAGGGACAAAAAGCTGTGGTCAAAAAGAAAATTATATTATATATGATAACAAGTGCCAGGATCTTATATGCCAGCCTCTGGAAAGAGAAAAGTGTGCCAACTATAGAGGAATTGTTAAGCAAACTATATGAGTCTAGACATGGACAGATTAACGGCCTCCTTGAAAGGCAGATCTCTAATAGAAGAAGAATGGGAACCGCTAAACAAACTTTTTAGAAGCTAAATTGAACCATGGGTCAGGAAAAAAGGGGCAGGAAACCATGATATAGCCAGGAATGGGTGGGTAAAGGAGAGAGGTATGGGAACCAGGTTTCAGAAGTTAGACTTCAATGACAACCAAATGAAACAAGCTGAAACAAGCGGGCAAGAGGGGAAAATACAAGAATAGGAACACACATAAACAAAGAAGGAAGGGTCACATAGAGGAATATGCGCAAATTAACCTTTAAAGTTTATTCAAAAGAAGGGAAGTAATAATAGATAAAGAAGTTTCCCTATGTGTAATTTTTTTCTTTTTCTTTTTTCTTATGATTATGTAAAAATCTGTTACAAAGACTGTGATGTTTTACTAAAGCTGATGGAAAACATGTGGATATAATGAATTAAAAATAAATAAATAAAAATAAATAAAATATCGTTCGCCTTCTTTGCTTCTTATATCTGTTTACGAGAGTGCTAGTCCTGGCTAAATTTCTTCTGATCCAAGTGCTTCTTACCTGCGGTGGAGCTCAACCCTTCATCTACTTGTTTTAAGATTTATATTGAATAAAGATCGTTTTAATCTCAAAAGCAATTAAAATTAGTTTAAAAAACAGAAACAAATAAAAACAACATAAAAAACACACCCTGATAAAAGCTGTATGGGTGCAGTTATACATCAAAGGTCTGCTTGAACAAAAATGTTATTATACATTATACATTAAACAGTTGGCCCTCAGCTTTTGCAGGGATTGGGGTGGAGGACCTCTGCAAAAGTAGAAAAACTACAAATATATGGCTGCTATTTTTTTTAACCTGAGAGAACACTTCTTTAGGCATTTGTAGGTCCTCCAGTGTGATTCTATGATCAACCAAGGAGGACTTATAAATGCCTAGCGAAGTCTTCTCTCCAGGAATTGCTAGGTCCTTCAGTGTGACTCTACAGTCATCTTCCGGCAGAAGCATACCATAGAATCGAGCTGGAGGGCTAGGAAATGCCCAAAGAGAACATATTTAGTAATGTGTAATTAATCAAATCCATGAATGTTTGACCCACAAATGTGGAAGGATGACTCCATACTGCGTCAGACACATGGTCCATCTAACTCAGTACTTTGACTGGAAGACATAGTTCTCTTGGGATTCCTTCCTGGCCCTCCTGTGAGATCTCTGGTCTTCCTTCATGATCTCCCACCCAGATATTAATCAGGCCTGATCCTGTTTAGCTTCCAAACGCTGATGAGCACGATTTTTGCATTTTATGTATTGAGTGTGTGCTTTTTTGCTGCATTGAGGTGACCAAAGAGCTTTTTATAAGCAGAAGGTTGCACTAGCACACCTTTGATTTACAAGTTAAAAAAAAATACTGTGTAGTGGCAACAACATGTGTGGAGAGCAATAATGCACTGTACTGTCAGCCACCATCTTGATTCCCATGCACAGCTGTGTGAGCACTTCAAACATAGATAACTGCACATACAATGGATTTTGCCAAAAGACGGCGGAGACAAATGAGCACTGCTGTGAATTTCCAATAACACACACCAATCTGCATTATATCTTCTTCTCTAGACAAGCACCTAGTCTGACCAGGCACAGGCCTACTGCACATGAGTGCTCCTCGCGCACATGTCTTTGTGGACATTTCTGTCCCCACCACCAGCAGGGCCGGTTTAACCAGTCTGCCAAATCAGCATTGGCAGGGGGCCCCAAGGTCAAGGGGGCCCCCCTGCTGACCTCCTTATCTGACAAAGGTTTTCTAGGAAGACTCTATGGTAGTTGTGCTGTTTTGTGTCCCATGGATAATGAATCCATGGATACGGGGGTCCTACTGTAATCTGAGCATCCTGTATTGTGAATAGGTTAGGATACATTGACCTGAGATAAACATATGGGGGCCCCAAAATAAAGCATTGCAGGGGCCCCCAAAATTCCTTAAACCGGCCCTGACCACCAGGAGACACTTTCAAAAGGTTGGAGCTTGCTCTCCTGTCCAGAAAAGGGTAGGGGGGACATAAAAGGTATGGTTGCATTTCTATAGCCAGTACAGGAAAGCTGATGACACCCTTCAAGTTCACCGGTAAATTGAGGAAGCCCACTGCAAAGGACTCCTTTGCTTGTATCTGCTGCTTCAATAAAATGAAAACAGGTGGTCTGACTCATCTGGAGTATTGCATGCCAGGTTGGCACTGCTCTTGGAAATGTGCAGAATGAGTCAGATGCCATATGCAGGGAGAAAATGCAATCCACTTAATTTTCCCCATTTTTTTTTAAAAAAAACTCTAGCCAAAACTCACATTGGCAGTATCTTTAAGTAAGCGAGTTCTGGTGTATAAAACAATAGCTGCCTCCCACGCCCTACTGCAAAGATTTTGTGTTGAGCAATTCATCAAGGTGGGGTGGCTGCTGTCTTTCTGAACTGAACTGACAATATATGGATGAAGGATGGAGCCCTTGCTGTGCTCACCTTTTGGGTGAGTGCTATCTGGAAAGCAAACGGGCATCACGTAATCATTCAGCCTGGCCTCTTCGGACAGTTCCACCAGGGCAATGTCATACTCAAAGGTGGCAGGCCTGTAAAATGGGTGTATGGAAATCGTCTGGGCTTGGAAGTGCTGTTCTGTATCATCTTTCCTTTGAGTTCTGTGTTTCCCTGAAGAGAGAAAGAGAGAGAGAGAGCACTTTATCACATGAAGCTGAATTACACTGGGATAGTACCAGTAATGGCTTCCCATTATCACATGATGTTGTCTTCATACATGGTTGGGGAGAGCCCCAATGGTTACTGTGGTGCACCTTTGCATTCACAGGCAAAACCTGTGAATAGCTGCCAATATTGCTATTTTCCCAGTATTGACGAGCATGCGATAATTCATTCCCACTGTACTTCCAGTATTATGGTGTGAGTAGGCGTTCCTCCCTCTTTTCCTCTCCCTGTTCCCAATGAGAACACATAATTCAACTTCTGGTGGAGAGTGTTAAGAGGACCTCCATGACACCCTTCTAGTGAACCATCACCTTTTCTCAGTATGTTTTTTGGTTGTTTAATTGTTAATTTCTTTTTTGTTTGTTTGTTTAATTGAACTTGCAATAATGGCTGAAACTTCATTCTTGCAAAATTGCAGAAGGAGGAGAATTTTTTCTGAAGGCGCATGTGCAGTCCAAACCAGTGTTACAATAGTGCATGTTTCAATCCCGTTCGTAAAGCGCTAGTAGGTGTTCATGCGGAATTACAGCCTTTTTACATACTTGTGTGATAAAGTCCAGAGAGAGAGAGACGGTGGCATTTGAAGGAGAAGCCTCTGGAACTGCCATTCCCAATTTAGTGCTCACCACGCTGCTTGGGGGTGACGTTTTAGATTCACTGCCACCCTTGGGGAAGGCCACAGCAAGCCAAATTATTAAATATTGCCAGTTATGCGATATCTCAAAGGTCAGGGACTATCAGGGCAGGTAACAGCAGGACTTGGGGGGACTGGTGGCAGATTCAGGGGCCACAAATGTGTGGTCCATAAGCCGCATGGAGCTCTCAGGTTGCACGTTGCTCACCTCTACTGTAGACCAACACATCTGGATGGCCCCAGATTGGGGAGGGTTGACCTGCTCTTATTTCACTTTTGACATGCATTTAAAACCATTAATAGGAAAAATCTTGAACCTCCAATCAACTTAGAGCTCATTCAGATGGGCCAATAGTTCCAGTAAATGTCAGTGTTATTTTGTATCTGGATTTCATGTCTTGTAAGATTGTTCCTCCTCCTACATTCCGACATACCCTAAATATACCAGGATTTCATCTCTCTGTTTTTCCTGCTTTTGGTGTGGTTAACTGTGATGTGGATGGGGTTTCTTCCTAAACTCCCCTCCATGCTCCTTCTCCACTATTCCTATTCTCAGTCTGGCACGTTGATATTTAAAAACATTTTTTTTTACAGTCGTAGTGCAAAAGTGCCATAGAAATAAAGCGCCATGCCACTTTAGTGCTAAAACTGTCAAAAGACAAGACAAGGGGCTTATCTACACTATTAAAATCCCCCTGTGAATTCCCCTGAATCTGCAAGTCACATGACATACGGCCTTTCCCTTGAATCTGGGACGATGAGACCACATGTCACATGGCCCAGATTTGGGACATTCTGTGGTATTTTACCTAGTTGTAGAGTTCTGATGATTTGGGGTTTTCTCTGCAATCCAAGAGAGTTATCCTAATCAAGTTGATGTGATGTCATGTTTATTCAATGAGGTTCTCCCACCCACTTCCTATTTCCAAATAAGGAGTGGAAGTTTCCAATGTAGTAAATGTAGGTTGTTGAGGTGAACTCCCATGATGGCCATCCAGCCTCTGCTTGAAAACCTCCAAAGAAGGAGACTCCACCACACTCCCAGGCAGTGCATTCCACTGCTGAACAACTCTTACCATCAGGAATTTCTTCCTAACGTTTAGGTGGAATCTCTTTTCCTGTAGTTTGAGTCCATTGCGCCATGTCCTAGTCTCTGGAGTAGCAGAAAACAAGCTTGGTCCCTCTTCAATGCTTATCTATCCTTTGCTCACTGCTGATCTATTTTTGTTTGTTTATTGTCCTATCTAGATGACTCACACATAAGTTAAAACAAGGTACATGATTTTAAAGTTATTAAAAAAAGGATTAAACACAATTAAATAAGGTACCATATTACATCGGAGAGCCAGCATGGTGTAGTGGTTTGAGCGTTGGACTAGGTTCAAATCCCCGCTCAGCTGTGGAAACCCATTGGGTGGCCCTGGGCAAGTCACACTCTCTCAGCTTCAGAGGAAGGCAATGGGGGCAAACCCCTTCTGAGCAAATCTTGCCAAGAAAACCCCTGAGAGTCACCGTAAGGCAGAAAAGACTTGAATGCACACAACAACAATTAAAATATCACTAGTTTAAAACAATATAAAATCATTTAAATCCATGACAAGAAAAATATTAATATCTAGGATAGTCAAGGTTGAGGCTGCCTTCTTTTGCCGCCTCTGTTTGCTTACCCAGGATAATGGTGAATGAAGAAGGGCTGATCATGTCGGAGCTTCTGAGAACAGGATCCTCCAGTTCCAGTTCCCCGTGGAGGCAATGAGCCGCGGTCACGATCCATCTGTTGCCTTGGAAACAAAAAGGGGCTCAGTACTTATCTCATTCCCCTCATCCCCACCCAACCCTGCCAGGCATTGGAGGGCCAAATGGCAGAACTCAATTTTAAGAAAGTAACTGGAAGAAACTATTTTAATTAATGTTTTAAAGGATTTGTTTATACAAGGCTATAAAGTGTGGATCGATGTGTAATAATGCCAATTTGCAGCAGCTTTCATTTGTCTCCACAGTTTGTTTTCAAGATTGCAAGCATACGAAGCTAGCCACTTTTGCTGTTCAAACGGGCATAACTTGCAAATCAAGATAGTGGACGCAAGTGAATTATTTGCATTTTTATTGTCACCAGTTGTTGCTGCTGAACAGTATTTTTTTTTTTTAAAAAAAGCATATCCAAGGTGTGAATGTGTGATTTTCCACTTAAATAAACAGGGAAAAAGAGGGAGGGCTGTATTGTCACCTCAGCGCTCGATCGCTATGGCAAAAATCCAACATGGTGGTTCCGGGTGCTTGTCTTGCCAGCAAGCTCTATCCCCTGCACACATCCAGCCAATCAGCTTTCCACTTCTGCTCTTATTGGGAATGCACAGCAAAGCAAATCGGTTGTCCCAATTAGCGGGAATGTTCAACAGAGGCATCACATTTTGGGTGCAGAAATGGAGTTCTTCCTGTGGAACATCGCCTCACTTCCTGTTGCCATTTTGCAAAGAACTTTAGAGGAAAATGGAGGTGTTGGGGAAGGGGTAGTAGAGGTTTCTGGGGTTCTTTTGATGGTGGGGGTTCTTTCACATATTTTCACATGTTTGTGGGGCTTTCTGCATGAGTTAGGGCCAAAAATTGCCTGAAAATTGTGCCAAAATTGTTTTCTAAAAATGTTAAGGAATAGATGTGGCTTTGGGGCACTGGTCAAGGGTTTCAGGGGGAAGAAAAGTGGGGTCTAGAGGCCACATATGGTTGCATGGGTCATGCTGGCCTCACTATGAGCACTCCTGGATCAAAAGAACAAAAAGCCTCCCCCAGATTTCTGTGGGATGCAATATTTTGTAATCATAGAATCATAGGGGTTGTCCACATGGTGAAAATACTCCTCACAGAATTCATTCAGAAAATGAGCTGTCTTAATGGGATCCCACATTGTCTTGTCGTATTGTGAAGGAAGGGGGCAAAAAAGAGGAAAAACTACATGAGAAAAGCATTCGCGGCTTTCCCCGACTTTTTAAAACAGTTCCAGTCATATGCACATTTTCGCTCGTTAAGACAAGCGATTCGACATGAATCGCTTCCCCATACAAGACAAAGCACAAACCTGATTGGCTGGATGGGCTCGGGGTGGGGCTTTGTTACAGGGCAAGTGCCTGCTGTTGCCATGTTGGATTTTCACCTTAGTGAATGATTGCTAAGGCCGGGGATTTGTGCTATCTTTTCCTCTCTTTCCTTTGGAAAGGTGGAATATTACTAGTGCGATGGAAAAACTTTTTTTAAAAAAAGTTCAGTGGTGGCAGATTTAAAAATGCGAGTAATCTACTCACAGCCACCATCTCAGCTACAGGCGTGCAAAGTTTATGGGGGCTGTGAAACCATTAAGACAGGTCAGCCGCTGCAACTTGCTATTACTGTGGAAGAGTCTGGCTCCCCTCCCTTGGTGTAAACAAGCCCATAAATCTGGAAGGGTCTCTATGGGCATCAGCCCCAACCCCTTGCTCAATGGTGCAGAACCAGCTAGAGCATCCCCAGCAGGTGGCTGTCCAGCCTCTTTTTGAAGACATCCAGAGAACGAGATCCCACCATCTCTCTAGGCAATTGGTTACATTGCCGAACTGCTCTCACTGTCAAGAGAAGTTCCTTTTAATGTTCAATTGAAATCTACTCTCCTGTAACATCAAACCATTAGCCTTGGTCTTGCCCTTTGGGGCTGCAGGGAACAGGCCTCTCCCACCCTCTGTGGTGGCCCTTGAGGTATTTAAAGAGTGTGATCATAGAATCATAGAGTTGGAAGAAACCCCAAAGGCCATCCAGTCCAACCCTATTCTACCATGCAGGAATACCTAATCAAAGCATTCCCGACAGATGGCCATCCAGCCTCTGCTTAAAAACCTCCAAAGAAGGTGACTCCACCACACTCCGAGGCAGCAGCGGATCCCACTGCCAAACAGCTCTTACCATCATGTTACCCTTTAGCTTCCTCTTGCCAGGATCGTGCCATAAAAGTGGCCTCCCTGCCAGCAAATCTGTATGTGTTAAATTACCGTGTGCATTTGTGATGGCAACTGTTTGGTGTTTGCATTCTTTGCAACTGACACCATGTAGTGGATGAGAATAGACATGGGAGTGTAGAGTCTGTCTGGTAATGGCAAAGATGGCCTTGCATCTGTGGGTATTATGAGAATCAATAGATGGAGCTACAATTGGGTGAGAATAGGGCATGTGGATAATGGATAATCAATGGGCAGAATGCCTGCCAGATTTTGACTGATTGTGAATACTTTTATTTTACTGTCATTCCTATGAGTCTCATTTGAAGCAACACTTTTGTATACTTAGCTCTTTAGTTTTCTGTAACAATAAAGCTTACTGTTTAACCCTGAAGCTACTGCCTACTGACTCTAAAGGAGCAGGAACATGACACCTCTTCACCAAGCTGAACATGCCTAGCTCCTTAAACCTCTCCTCATAGGTTTTGTTCTTCATACCTCTAATCATTCTCATTGACCTTCTCTGAACCCACGGCAACTTGCCTATATGCTTCTTAATGAAAAAGGCCATTGCCTATCAAGACCCTTCTCAGGATTTTCTTTTCTTGGGGTATCCCATGGGAAACTTACCAATAAGTGAGCCCCCGCAGAACGGGAGGCCATTCCTGTGAAACATGGCCATCCACGGAGAGATCCCCCTCTGAGCATGACGTCCGTTTGCAATACGGGCCAGTAGGCTCCTGGAAAACTTTGGCTTCCCACACACTGAAAGAGAAGGGAAAGGTAAGGAGAGCGGGGTCATATTTCCAGAGGCATTGGCAGCCACCCAGCTTGTTTAAGCTTGACTTTGGCAGGTCAGCTAATGACTGTATTTGGTCTTGTCAGGCCTAAGAGTTGCAGGTCAAGAGAAGATATTGTAGATTCATAGGATCATAGACTTGGAAGAGCCCACAAGGGCCATCTAGTCCAACCCCCGGCCCTGCAGGAATACCCAATCAATGCACCATCCAGCCATTTAGCTTCTGTTTAGAGGCTGCTCAGTTCTGTAGAGTAACTTTGGGGAAAATTCAGATGGGATGAAATGTACAGCCAGCCCCCCCCCCATATTCATAGAACCAATACCCACCATTTCGACCATTTCAGTTATCCAAAGGACACAAAATAGCGGACACATACCATAAAGTTGCCCTGGAAAATGGCTAAAGAGGTATCCTCTCTAGGAATCACAAGGTCCTCCAATGCAACTCTATGGTATGTTTGTACAGGAAGTCATTTATTTTAATAGGGTTTGCTATTATCCATGGTTTCACTTATACAGAGTAAGTCCAGAAATATATCCCCTGTGGATATGGGGGGGGCACCTGTAATTTTCTAGAGGGATTGGCTGCAAATGGGTCAGGTCATCAGTGTCCCAGGGACCATACTGGCTTCTTGAAAACAGGAGTTGCTTTTGGTCCAAATCCTATTGTTTAATTCTAGCTAGAATGGAACCATTGAACCAATTCTGGAAGTGAAAATCAACACACAGGTACATCACTGTGATTCATTGGGTCTACACTGGAGGAGGGGGAACCAAACTCTAGGATTCAGGACATTGTTCTTGCACAGAAAACACTGGTCCCTGCATAGCAAACACATCTTTTTTTTGCACAGAAACTGTGTTTTCTGCACAAAAAAGTCACATGCTCCTTTGTGCAGGAAAGTCTCCCAGAACTCTTTGGGATGCTCAGATATAAGGAAAATACTGCCCTGAAGTCTGGCTGCTCTATTATTTTTCATAACAGGGTTTTTTTCTGACTAGGAAATGAACAATAGAGAATATTCTTTCCGTTCCCTCATTGAGAGCTTGGAAATATTTATTTCTTGGACTATTGTCTGTGTAGTGAGCTTAGTTTCTGCCACTATGGGTTTTGGAGTCCTTGTTAGCATCATGATAAATCATTAATAGCTGTCCAGTGGTGTGAAAGTCATTAATTTGTATTAGTGTCCTTGTTGGCTGCTTTTCATATTGACTTTTCAGTTTGAGGCTGGGAAAAAGATATGAAGGTGGGGTATAGACTGGGGGAGTGAATTTTTCTCTGTTGCTAACCCACTTGCACAGTTCTCATGGCTATTTGGGTGGAGATGGGTTCTCCTTGCCACTCTTTAATTTTCTTTGCTTTTGCAGTATCACCCTTGAGAGGCCCTCCTCCATTGTTTGCACCTTGGGAGGATGCACCCCAGCTCAAGGGCTCCCAATATGTCTAGCAACCAGAACTTGATTTGATTTGCCAGCTGAGGAATAAGTCTGGGTAGAACGTATTTGGGAACTCACTCCTACCACTGGCTGTGTGGTGATGCTGGTTTGCATTAGCGAAAGTACCCAATTGCTTCTCTGCTATGTACCATCTGTCGCATCATTTATCACCAATAACGCTCATGCTATAGCAGTAACACAGGTCAGTTTCAGTGTCTAGCACCAAAAGAACTACACTTACTATAAGGCACATGCTGATTTTAAAAATCGTTGTGATCTTGTCTATAAAAGGAGTAGGGGAAGAAATGTGGAATGATGCACACTAGCACCAATTTGAAGCAGCTTTAATTTTTCTTAACTTTTTTTTTGGGGGGGGGCAAAATCGCAGGCATGCAAAGCTATCCGCTTTTGCTGTCCCAATGGGCATGCCTACAAATCAAGATGATGGGCACAAGTGAATTACTCATGTTTTTTTATTTTCGCCAGTTGCTGCCACCAAACAGTATTTTTTAAAAAGCGTATCTAAGGTGCAAAAGTGTGATATACTGCCTAAATAAAATAAAAATAAAAATAAAATAAAGACTGTTTCATCACCTTAGCACATGGCTGCTAAGGTGAAAATCCAACATGGTGGTTCTGGGTGCTTGCCTTGTTAGCAAGATCTGCCCCCTGAGCATGTCCAACCAATCAGCTTTCCACTTCTGCTTTTATTGGGAATGTGAATGAATGTGGATTGGATTGTCCCAACGAGCAGGAATACACATTCCCCACAGAGCTTTTTAAAAACTTCAGAGAAAGCTGCGAAGGCTTTTCCTGCAAAGTTTTTGGTGGATTTGGCCCCCCTCCTTCCAAATACTGTGGATTGATACGGGATGGCATTTAGACAAATCGTAGTGATACAAGGACTCCCTGAAACAACATCTCAGGCTCGGCCAAATTGATCACCAACATTGGTCTGCCCTGGCCTCACATCGGGAGGCATGGAGACGCACTATCCACAATGCTGCAGTCGTATTTGAGAACTCACGCCGAACAAGTCTTGAAGAAAAACGACAATGTAGAAAGAATCACAACCCGGAAACATCACCCAAGGAGACCTTCTGCTGTGCTTTCTGCAACCAGACATGTTTATCTCAGATTGGCCTTTTCAGTCATCAGCGTGCTTGCAGAAAGCGTGGGATGAATCCTTCCTGAATCTTCGTTTGTGAAGAAAAGCCAGAGATTCTCCTCGAATTCTATGAGGAGTATTTTGCTGTTTAGATAACTCCTGTGAGAAATCTAACAATGTAATAATCTAAGAAATCTAACAATGTAATAATCTGTGTTTATGGTTATTAGTAATTTTAGGATTTCAGGAGAATCCACACAACACAAATAATCCAGTTCGACACTGGATTATTTGCCTAGCTCCTTCCTATCAAATCCTGGGATTTGTAGTTTTATAAGGTCTTTAGCCTGCTCTGACAAAGAGTGCTGGAGCCTCACCAGACTACAAATCCCACGATTCCATAGGAAGGAGCCATGCAAATAATCCCATTTCAACCTGGATTATTTCTCTAGTGTGGATGCCCCCTTTTACTTAGATCTGTAATGATAGAATAATACAGTATTTCTTTTCCTTTTCATTACAGTCAGGTTGAGGGGAGGGGATCAGAGTCCTATTTGATTGTAAACTAGATTGTTAGTGTTCTTCCAAAAGAACAAGCTGGCACTGTGAAGATTACATGGTATACTTTCTTCCCTATGGCGTTAAGGGACTAAGGAATAGGTTATGTACCAAAGACTGGGGAATGGTTGTTTACCTTACAGGAGGCTGTACATGACCAACTGATATCTAGGGCTTGTCTATACTAAGGAAATTAACTGAATGGTGCGACGTGTCCAGGTGACACACACAGTGAATCTGCATTATTAAGCCATTAATCCAGTTTAAGAAAAACTTCAGGAGACTCCGAAGTGTCCAGGAAATTCCAGAGTGCCTCCATTTCTTTTGCTGTCTGGACAGTAAATACAGTTTGGCCCAATCCAGTTGCCCATGTGCAAACATGGCACCATCTCCCTTACCCTGTGCTGAGAAGCTCAGGGAAGGGGATGGATCCTCATTGGAGCTGCCGCCATCACCACTGCCACCTTGCTGGCGAAGCAACTCCCTGTGAGAACCTGGCCGGCATTGTTCCTTCTGCTGAGGTCAGAATGAGGCACCCAGATAGGTGATCCATAAGGAAGGGGCCATTCTACACCCTTCTTGTTGATTGCATGGGTGCCCTATCCTAACCTCAGCAAAAGTGATGTCCCTGGCCAAGCTCTTGCCAGGAGCTGCTTGGCTGGCAAGACAGTGTGGTGGAGGCACTAGGAACATGGGGATGGGCCAGTGGGGCTGATGTGCTGTTGGCCTGTCTAGACTCCAACAAGGATTTGCCCTGGGTATTTTTGGCTGCCATCATGTTGAATCAGGGCCAGTTGGGTGCACAATGCTCCAGACTGGCCCCAGTTTAAGGGCCCACTGTAGATGAGCCCCTAGAAGTCAACACTACTATTGAGTTCCTTAGCTTCATGGAATTTTCCCAGCCCATCTGCTTTGCAGTAATGACTTGCCAACCTTGGAAAACTATAGTAGAATGTATAAGATCTGGGCTCTCATTCTCTTCAGGATGGGAGACAGGAATGCATTTCTTTTCCTAAATAAAGCTGGTTCCTTGACTCACCAACTAGCCTTCTAATTTCTCCTTGAGTTACCGAGGAAGGAAAGTCCCCTTCAGTACCTTCATGTTGACTCACTATTTCACAGCTGAATCAGTGGGTTTACTCTAACTGGGACTAAGAAGATTATCAGACGCAGCAAAAAGTACCTTAGGAGAACATCAGGACAGGATTCCTGTCTCACAAACAGGGTCCAGTTTCATACAATGTTGTGCTCGTCATGTTCTGCTCCTGTGTTTTCATTGATGGGAGCGCCCATCAAAAGCACCACCTTACTAACTGCTAAAGCAAAGGAGCAGAACGCAATGAGCATGAGGACATGTAAACTGGGTCCTGTTCATGGGACAGGAATGTCGTTCTGGCATTCTCCTAAGGTACTTTTTGGACGAGTCTTATAATCTCCTAACTAATAGGACTCAGGCCATTGAGATGGACTGTGAAATGAATTCCAATGTTCAGTGTGCTATGAATGTGGGATGTGGGTATTAGGCTTCTTGGGGCTCTCAGGTTGATGATGCAATCATAGAGTTGGAAGGGAGCTCAAGGGCCATCTAGTCCAACCCCCTGCCATTTCAGGGCTTATACTGCTAAAGCACCACAAGGAGAGCTGGTCTAACTCCTGTTCAAAAGCTTCCGCCAAAGAGGAATCCACTATTTTTCAAGGGAATTGATTCTAGTGGTTCTCAAACTTGCACTTCAGTTGTGTTGGACCTCAGTTCCCAGAAGCCACAGCTAGCTTGGCCAATGCTCAGGAAGTCTGGGAGATGAAGTCCAAAGCACCTAGAGAACCAATATTTGAGCGCCCCTGGTCTATTCTACTACCAAACAGCTCTTACCATCTTGAAGTTCTTTCTAATATTTAATTGGAATTTCCTTTCTTGACATTTTCTATAAACCAATCCCATTTATGCCCCCTCCCCCCGCATGCAGTTTTCCATTCGCAGAGATTGGTATGTAACAGAATTGTTTTATTCCTTTTCCTTTTAGCAACAGTAATACAAAATAGTAGAAATGCTACAAAACGGAATACAAAACCCATAACAAATAGCACAATATCTCTTAAATATGTAACAGAGCCGCCAATATTGTTCTAAGCACATAGTAATACAAAGGTAGTATCTCTTTCTTTGGATTCTTTCAGGGCTTGATTTCCTCTTCACCTTCTACTCATGGAAATAAGTCTGTGAGTAACCAGGAAGTAAGAATCTCAGAGGAGAGTCACTTTAAAGTAATGGTATTAATATTGGCCTAGGACTCTGGGAGACCAGGGTTCAAATTCCGCTCAGCCAGGGAAACCCACTGGGTGACCTTTGGCAAGTCACTCTCTCACCTCTGAACAAATCTTGCCAAGAAAACCTTGTGATAGGTTCGCCCTAGGGTTGCCAGAATTGAGTGTTGTGTGAAGGCACACAACAACAACAACAACAACAACAACAACATCAGAGCCTATTCTCAGTGTAGTTTGTCTCTAAAAAGGTGGGATTTATTTCATGGACTGAAGTCATGTATTCCAGCAACTGAATGAGCTTGGATTTCCTCTTACTCTTCCAAACCAACTGAAAAGTTTAGCACTTGTAATGGTTGTAATGACAGTATCAGACATGCATTTATCTCTTCCAGTGCAGTTACTGGAAGGTTGAAGAGGGTGAGTTGGGTTGCAAACAGAACTTGGACAATTGACTTTTGGGGACCACAACTCCCAGAACCCTCTACTTAGCATTTATAAGTTCTGGTTGCAAAATGATTATTAATCAATTTAACTTATATTCCATCTTTCTCCCAGCACAGGACCTGAGACATCTATGATGTCCTAGATGGCAAGCTGCAACCATGTTCTGTGCAGCATTCACAACTGTCATGGATGCATTAGTGTTGGGATGGGCAGTTGGGTGGGAGGTGGTGTTATACCAGCAACAATGGTATGTGTGTGTAAAATGTCATATTCTGTTCAAAGAATAGAGAGATTCTCTGCCTCTGTCTTTCTCTTTCTGGAGTGTATCCAGAGGAGGGCAACCAAAATGGTGGGAGGTCTGAAAGCCATGCCCTATGAGGAGTGGCTTAGGGAGTTGGGTATGTTTAGCCTGGAGAAGAGAAGATTAAGAGGGGACATGATTGCCATGTTTAAATATTTGAAGGGATGTCATATTGAGGATGGAGCAAGCTTGTTTTCTGCTGCGCTAGAGACTAGGATACTGAGCAATGGACTCCAACTACAGGAAAAGAGATTCTGCCTAAACATTAGGAAGAACTTCCTGATGGTAAGAGTTGTTCGGCAACGGAATAAACTGCCCAGGAGTGTGGTGGAGTATCCTTCCATGGAGGTTTTTAAACAAAGGCTGGATGGCCATCTGTCAGGAATGCTTTGATTGTGTATTCCTGTATGACAGGGGGTTGGACTGGATGGCCATTGTAGTCTCTTCCAACTCTATGATTCTATGATTCTCTGCATGTAACATGGTTGCAGATGACCTCTGTATTCTTTTATTAGGGATACAATTATTGGGATTGTATTAGGGATAATAGAAAGTAGGAGAAAGATTCCTGGATTCTCCTTCCTGCCATTCAGTAATAATGGTAATTTTTTATGTGTGTGTGTGTGTGTGTGGAAAGGGAATCACGCAAGAAGTCCCTCCAAATACTTGTGACAGAACTACACTTGGGTAACTGTTTTGCCAAAAATTTTCCCAGTCCATGCACTGGCATCATCTCATCCTAGTTCATCTGTTTACATCAGTAGCATCCTTGAATGTCCACCCACTTTTCTCCTGCAGCCAATTCACATAGTTGGAGACTTTGGTGTAAACTCCGTAGACTTGTTTGCTCCCACACTCTTCTGGTCCTCCCCATGAGACCAGTCCTTGGGCTACCCACCTCTGGCTTTCAAGGTCTTGGATGACAAAGGCTCCCCCGCTGTCTCCAAGGCAGGTGTCTTTCCCACCTTCATAGTAACCAGCGCAGAACATATTCTCGGTCACGCTGTAGTTGCCCGATCGGGACTCATAGCTTGTCTTACACTCTGCATGGAGCACCACTGGAAGCTTGACATACTGCAGGATGTCAGACAGAGTCCGCATGCCAGAGCTGATGACCTCATCTACTGTGATGTTGGGATTGGAGATGCCCCAACCAGCCACCAGCCCCAAGGTGTTGGGCTGAGGTCCTTCCAACTCATGTTCATACTGTGGTAGACATACCGGCATGACGTAGGGCCCCATGTTCACCTTCTCCTTCAGCTTCACCAGAGCAATGTCGTGGTTGTAGTTCCGGATGTCAAAGGCCTCGTGAAGGATAATCTTCTCCACAGTGCGGTTGACAGCATCCATTCGGTTTCTCACATCATGGAGACCCAAGTAGACAGTGACGTGTTCTTTGGAGACTGGAATGATGGTGTTGTCCCGGCGCTGGGAGCGAAGGACGTGAGCAGCTGTCAGGACCCAGGACTCAGAGAGGAGGGCTCCGCTACCAAACCACTTGTCGTTTGGTACACGGGATGTGTCCTCCACCACAATCAGTGCCTGCCACGGGAAAAATCCGGGTGCTGCATTTCGTCCACCAATGATGCGCTTGAATAATGTGGGCAGAGGGTGAATGGGCTGCCCACAGACTATGGAAAGAAAACAACAAGAATTGATGGTTAGGCTATGATGATCATTCATTTAATCAAAAGATAACTGAACTGTGACTCAGTAGATTATGCCAGTGTTCTCCCTTGTTATTTTGGCTGCTCGCTTGCTTCCCAATGTTAGTTCTCCAAGCCCAAGCAATGTGAATTCAATTGTGCTTAATTCTAGTGACAGAGGGAATTACAATTTATAATTTCAAGTGATTAATTTATTAGTAGTTTATGTGGAAAATTTTAAATTCTGAAAGCTTGGATTTTCATTTTTTTTTTTAAAGTCCCATCCTAAATTTTGGAATTAAGTAGTTGGATCGTTCCCTACATTTCACCCCAGATTTTTAATCACATTGTATGTGCATGCAATATTTATAAAAGCATTCAAGCCATCAAATTTCAGTAGTAAAATGCTGAGACCATACACAATGCAGCATGCCAGCAATGGCTTTTAAAGGCTGCATTGTGTATGTGCATATAGATCAAAGAAGACAACTTAGAAAAGGTTGTAGAAGTAAATAAGGTGTTGATGTGGTCAATGACAATTTCCTGTTTAAGATCCATGTCAAATATACCTTTGAACTGGGGAATGTTGTTTTTTGGGACTACCACTGTAGACATTTTCAGAGGGTTTGCTGAGTTAGGGCATCACAGCAGAAACAACAGTCTTGTGTCACCTTAAATACTAAAACATTTTATTTAGCATTAAGCTATCATGATCACAGTCTAGTTGCTTCTGAAGGAGACTGCAGTCCATGAAAGCTGAGGCCAAATAAAGTTTGGAAGGCCAGAATCCTGTTGGGTAGTTACGAATGCATAACCTAGAGTTGAGAGCCAGCGTGGTGCAGTGGTTTTGGCATTGGGTTAGGACCCTGGAGATCAGGGTTTGAATCCCCGCTCAGGCATGGAAACCCCCCTGGGTGACCTTGGGCAAGTCACACTCTCTAACCTTAGAGGAAGGGAAAGGCAAACCCCCTTTGAACAAATCTTGCCAAGAAAACCCTGTGATAGGTTTGCTTTAGGGGTTGCCATAAGTCAGAAATGACTTGAAGCCACATGACAACAACCTAGAATTACACACTGATTACTGTTTCATATTCAGAATCCTGATGTAGTTCCTAGTTTAGGGGCTATGTAGGAATTGTGAAAGTCTGCTAATCTCCACTTACTGGGAAGCAGCTGCTGCGATCAATGGGGTCTGTTCCCTGACTTCTGGTAAGCAGCTGGCTGATGCCCCCCCATCCCAGCCCATATGAACAATCTCCTGTAATTGCTGGTATTGCAATAAGGGTCTTGCTTCTACCTGTCGCACTGGAGATCACTCACAGGACAGTGGGATTGGGGCGAACGGGACAGGATCCACTGCATTCACTATAGAATCATAGAGTTGGAAGAGACACACGGGCCATCTAGTCCAACCCCCTGCCATGTAAGAATACACAATCAAAGCATTCCTAACAGATGGCCATCCAGCCTCTGCTTAAAAACCTCCAAAGAAGGAGACTCCACCACACTCCCGGGCTGCAGCAGATTCCACTGCCGAACAGCTCTTACCATCAGGAAGTTCTTCCTCATGTTTAGGTGGAATCTCTTTCCTTATAGTTTGAACCCATAGCTCCGTGTCCTAGTCTCCAGAGCAGAAGAAAACAAACCTGCTCCATCCTCAGTATCACATCCCCTCAAATATTCAAACATGGCCATCATGTCACCTCTTCACCTTCTCTTCCCCAGGCTAAACAAACCCAGCTCCCTAAGCTGCTCCCCATAGGGCATAATGGCTTCCAGACATCCCACCATTTTGGTTGCCCTCTTCTGGTCATGCTGCAGCTTGTCAATATCCTTCCTGAATTGCATTGCCCAGAACTATAACTACAGTGTTTACACATATGCAAATCCCCAACAGCATTCTGACTTTAATCTTTAAGGTGACACAAGACTCTTTGGATTACAATTCCCAAAATCCCTGAGACAGGAAGCTCACTGAGAGCTGTCATTCAAAAAGCAACTTTTCCAGACTCTGCATTACATGGGTATCGATTTTGAACAGGCGTTGTTCAGCCCATCAGTATCCATGTTTTCAACTTTTTGTGGCTGTGTCCGATATTGGTGGGCAGTCAGGGCTGACCCAAGCTGTTTTGCTGCCTGAGACCTTGATGGCCTCCTACTCAGCTGGCAGTCGAATTGTATTTTGCCCCTGGTGGTGGTGCCATGCTTTCCTAAGGGTAGCAGGCTAGTTTAGAGAGTGCATGGCCTGCTCTCTGGAACTCATAATTCTTTCCCGCAACACTGGGCCACCCTCTTCATCTGCCACCTGAGGTGGCTGCCTCACTCTGCCTCTTGGCAGGGCTGGCTCTGACAGCTGCTATAAGTTGGAGTCCCTGGTCAGTGCCACAAAGTGACCGAGGAGGGTGTGATTCGTAGGGCAGAGGAGTGAATCTTCTCTCCTCCACTGCACTCCGGAAGTATTCAACTACATCTTCAAGATAACACAGCGGGTGATGGGAGTTGTACTCCATCCCATCTGGAGGGCACCAGTTCATCAGGCAGCTGGGTAAATAACATTGGACTAGGTGGATGAAGAGGCCGACACATGGCGAGACAGGTACATGTGACATGGATCTTGACATGGAGGTTAAGGCTGACATATATCCCATAACTCCTGTTTCTTGTGGCAGCTGCTACTTTCTGTGTCTGTGGGTGGGTGAAGCTGCTCCGCGTTTTGAGTCTCAACATTAAAGGAGCTCTTTACGGTGACCTTCAAAGGAGCAAGGGTCGGTTTTTCATGGATTTCTAAACAGTTTTAATTCTATGGGTGGTTTAGCTGGATTTTCAGATAACTTTGATATACAGTATTTTTACTGATGTTCTTGTATATATTTTAGACTGTTAGTATTAATATTTTTTATGTCAGCCTGAGTCCCAATTTGGGGGGGGGGGCTAGAGAAGGTGCGTGGGGAGTAATAAAGGAATATAATAATAATAATAATAATCCAATACAGGCCGCTCCCCCATATCTGGAGAGGATAAATTCCTAGACTTACCATTTATAATTGAAACTGCAGATAATAGTGAACCCTATTAAAATAAAGGATTTCTGGTACAAACATACCATAGAGTTGTGTTGGAGGGCCTAGTGATTCTTAGAGAGGATACCTCTCTAGGCATTTTCCAGCATGATTCTATGGCATGTGTCCCTATTTTTTTTTCTGCCATGGATAACTGAAACTGTGGATATTGGTTCAGTGGATATGGGAGACGACCTGTACTGAAGGACCTAACCCCAAAATCTGTTCAGAAATTTGGATAGCTCCTTTAAAGTTTGCACTAAAATCCAGAGTGGCTTCACTGCCCCAATGACATGGAGGTCACCAGCTGCCCCCACCCATCCTTCCCACATCCTGTGTACACTTTCAGCCCCTTGAAGGAAAAGGGACCTGTGGTATAATCTACTGGCAATGATGCACCCACACCCAGGGCGGTGCTATCCATCATTGCCCCCTCAGTGATATGGAATACCTTTGCAGGGCGGGGAAAGAAAGCGGCGTTGAGCTCCCCACCAAACACACGCAGTGAGGTGAGGCAGCTGCGCCTTTGCTGTTGCTAGCCAGGAGGGCAACTTGCCCCTTCTTCCATGATGCCCTAAGCTGGCAACGAAACAGAAGAAAGACAAGTCGTACTGCTGTTGTTAGTAGCATGTGCCGGGGAAGGCAGAAGGTGGATTCTCTTGGAGCTAGGACACCTTTTGCTGCATCATCGCAAGCCAGTGTGGTCAACGAGTGAAAAAAACCAGCGTGAAGTTCCCCACCGCAATATGAACAAAATCATACAAGAAACACCACAACACCAGCAGACACTCAGCCTTTGTACTTGTGATTAAGGGTGAAGTAGTTACAGCCCTCCCTCCATTATTTGATGTTAAAAAGATCCAATGAAAAAGACCCAGGGCCTGTTTATACGACACCCCCCAAATGGAGTGACCCACATTAAAGACAAGTGTGACATCTTAATGGGTCTTATAGCCCCCACAAACTTTACATGCCCTCTTTCATGGGGGCAGGGGAGGCAAAGGGCTGGCATCCCATTCCAGCATCAAAGGCTCAAAAGGAAGTCAGTAGCCACTTGGCCAGCTGCTTGGAGGAGGGGGGACACCCCCTTCTTCCCTCTCCAAGGGACTAGCCAGAGTAAGGAGAAAAATCAATATGGAGAAGCCAGCGCTTGCCCTGTTAGCATTCATCTGGCCAATCAGCTTTGTGCTTCTTCTCCTATGGGAAAGCAATTCAGAGCAAATCACTTGTCCCAATGAACAGGAATGTGCCTTCCCCTCACTGGTTTTTTTTTTTAACTTTGGGGAAAGCCGTGAAAACTTTGCAGTTTTTGACCTTTTTGGCCCCCCTCCTTCTGAATATGGTGTAAGGTTGCAGGATCCCATTACGACAGGTAGGATTTTCCTTGCATTCCGTGAAGAGTATTTCCACCATTTAGATAACCTCCAAGATTTTCAAAATTGGGACGGGACTTCCATATACCTGTACTCTTCAACTTTTCATTGATGAAAACTGTGGTGCAGGTGGTCAAGTAACCTCAAAGGGTGCTCAAGATGCCCCCCAAATATTGGCCAGCATTCTACATCAGCTACTTAGTTAGGTGTATTTAATTAATCCACCTCTGCTGGCCCTCTCCCCGCTCCACCTGATGGAAACATAATTCACCCATGGTTCGATCACCAGCAGAATGGATCTCCTCTTCATGTAGCTGATATCCAGTAAAGTAAGTGTGTGTGTGTGTGTGTGTGTGTGAATTATGATCAAGGCAACAGTGTCACAATTATGACTAAGTAGCGATTGTGAATATGTGTCAGGATCAGTTCCAGATGTGAGCTTTTCCTGCCAGGAAAAAATTAACACTTAAAAATAAAAACATACCAAGAAAAGGTGACAGTTCATTAAAAAAGTGCCCTGTGAGTCCAGTGTTCTTGTTGGGAAAGGGGAGGAGGAGGAATGGGCCACCCATTCATGCTGTAACCTTGTGATTACAGCAGGACATGATTTTGCATGTTCGTCAATACTGTGAAAGGGGGAATATTGAGGGCTATTCAGATTTTCCTGTCAATGAAAAGTGACAAGCAATTAATGGATGGCCCACACATTGACCATGGTAGGATGATGACATCATGCGATCACAGGAATCCATTTGCGGGTCATGCTATAATTCTGTGATTATAGCCCCACCTGATAAAGTCCTATGTAGTCCGCCAGACTGGGCAGATTTGAATTTGCTTTTAAGGTACTGTTTGTCAGTTAAGTTTCATTCCAAGCAACAAAGTTGTAGGTTTAGCTTTCTAGATTACTGTATTGTTTTTTGTTTTAACTCTGAAACTCCTGGTTACTGAGTCTGGAAATGCCAGTACATGACAATATGGAACATTTACTTTGTGATCGCTACTTGGTCGCATTTTTCCACTCTAAACTACTTAACTGCATGTGGAGAAGGAAGTCCATTCTGCCAGTGACTGGAGCATGGGTGAATGATGTTTCTGTCAGGTTTGTGGGGGGTTCATCAGGAGAGATTACTTAGTTAAATATCCTTAATTTAGTAGCTTATGTAGAATGCTGGCCATTAATGAGGAAGAGTACACAAGCAAAGAGGGGTTTGCAACAGTTTGGCTTTGCCCCAGTCTACTGGGAAGGGCAAGATTTCACTCCTCCCCTCCTCTTGCCACTGCTGAGCTAAAAGAGATGCTTACCACACTCCAAAGAAAAGTGGAAGGGGAGCAAGAATGTGCTGCCTTACCGCATTATGTCGTCATTCTTCTAGCATTCTTTTGTTTCGGTCCTGTGGCGGACTGAGGTAAAACCACATCTTTTTGATAATGGGTTTTTCCAGTTAACAAAAATACACAATTTTACCTTGGAACAGGACTGGAACAAAAGAACGATGATGTTGTGCAGTAAGGCAGCAGGGAAGACGGAACAACGTTTCTGCTCCCCTTCCGCTTTTCTTTGGAGTGCGGCAAGCCACTGAATGCAAACTCCTTTTGTACTTTGAACTCAGTGTGCAGCAACTGAATAAGCCGAGGACAAAGGGAGGAGATCGAAGGAGGAGAGAGAAGCTGGGACATTTTAAAAGCAACCGAAAGAATGGGATGAGAGAAGATTAATTGAGACTGTCCCTATCAAATTGGCACAGTTGAAGGATGTGCTTCCATTTCCTTCTGGTTACAGTTCCCCCTTCTAATTCTTTTGGCAGTTCCCACAGCTCCCCCCCTTCCAACATTTCAGGGGCAGAAATTAGCTCCCGGTCCTACTGAAGTTGCCTGCCCCTGGTCTAAACGAAGTAGCCCAATTCTAGGCATGCTGACTCAGTTTTTTTGCCTAGTGAACACACTTTTGCCTAAGGAACCCGCTTTGAATGGCAGCTGCACACAACACAAACCATTCGGAAACAAGGGCACCCCACCAAATGGTTTACTTGGTTGCCTCCAAGTCAATGATCTGCCCCAGAAGGAGGAAATGAGGTTTCCTAATGACAGGCAGCTGGCTTGAATCAAGAAGAGAAGCACAGTGGAATTCTTTGCTCATCCTGGCCAATTTGCTGTGACCTCTGGAAAACTTTCACCAGAACAGCCGGCTCTGCTGGATTCCATCAGTACCAGAAGGAGACAGAAAAAGAACATGTACTGTATCTGGAAAAGGCAGAATTTAAGAGGAACAAGGCAGCTTGTATTCAGCTTTGTGGAATGCATCCTGTAAGCTCAGAGAGACCTTGGAAAAATTAACTTTCTCCTTTGCTGAAGACAGAATCATTGAGGTTTGGAAGGGACACCAAGGGCCATCTAGTCCAAGCCCCTGTCATACACTAGGGATGCAAAAGGATATTTGGGAATTTTTTTGTACTTGACATGTCAGGGCACCCTGTTGAGAAAACCATGAAGCACCACACCCCGCCCTGCCCCCCATTTCAGGCCATTTGAAAAATTCATTTGGATGGACACACACACACACACACACACTGGCTGGAATCCTGTTGGTGACACATGCGGAAGTTATTGTACAGAAGGGGTTGGACATTTTTGTCCAAGGTGCAGAGTCTGCATTTGATTCAAAGTTGCATATGTGGTACCATTGTACATGCAGATGTGCATTGGATTGTGAAACTGGGCTATGTGATTTTGCCGTTCAAAGCAAGGAGAGCATAGCACAATTAACTTGTAACTCTTCATGAGGAGATATACACTACCAAATCCCAATGTAGGAGTTTGGCCCTTGTTTACATTGTTTTCTGTGGAAAATATTTCCCCCCCTCTAAAACCCCATGGTTTGTTTTGCTTTTCCACACAAAGTTTTTTTTTTTTTGCATCAACTGATTTTTCACAAAGACATCCCAAAGTATAAAAAGTCCATCTAAAAAACTCTAGTAATCTCACCTGATAGGGAGTTTTGGAATGCAGCGATCGTGAGTAAAATATGACTGTAAAAGCAAAAATATCATACTCAAATGTCCCAGTGGTACTGCAACAGTACCGCTGGGAAGGAGCGTCATACGAAACTGACGCCCTCTTGCGCTGCAGCGTCGCAACCTGGCGACGCTGCTTCCGTTATTTTTACATTGTCCAAAAAAGTCCGTAGACTCTCAACCGCTAATAATTTCCCACTATCCCCGTATCAATTCCAAACAGATAGAACCTCAGAGACCTTTATGGACAACCCCTATGATAAAGCTCTAAGATCAAAACAGACACCTGTCATGTCTTCGAATCTTATTTTTGATTTGTGAAGAGGTCTGCATAAATCAAAAGATCACACCATCTTTTAAAATACAGGACTGGAATTAACAGAGAATTGTTGTGCAGCAGCTAGCCACCTTGAGTCCCTATATTGGGAGAAAGGTGGTATATAAATAAATATAATTAACAATAAAATAAGATGTTGCCCTAGCACAGTCTAGGTACCTGGCTGACATGTTGGTAGGCGTCTCCCCAGCTCTGCGCTCTGCCAAAATCCCTTGGCATCACAAATGTAGGTACCTGGGGAAGAACCAAACAATATTTGCTGTGAACATGAATAAGGCCACCAGGTGGGGCTGTAACAACTTCTTTTAAACTTCCTTCTTTAATCTCTATACAGTTGGCTCTCTGTATCCACAGTTTCTGCATCCATGGATTCAACTGCCTATGGCCCAAAAATATTTGGGAAAAAAATTCCAAAAAGCAAACTGTGCTGTTTGCCATTTTATATAAGGAATGCCATTTTACTACACCATTGCATATAACATCTCAGGCTCGGCCAAATTGATCACCAACAATGGTCCACCCTGGCCGCACATTGGGAGGCATGGAGACGCAGTATCCACAATGCTGCAGCCTTATTTGAAAACTCACGCCAAACAAGTCTTGAAGAGAAACGACAACGCAAAAAGAATCACAACCCGGAAATATCACCCAAGAAGACCTTCTGCTGTGCTTTCTGCAACTGGACTTGTTTTTGGATTTGCCTTTTTAGTCATCAGCGCGCTTGCAGAAAGCATGGGATGAGTCCTTCCTAAATCTTCATTTGCAAAGAAAAGCCAGAGAGGAGAGAGAGAGAGAGCATATAATGGAACTTGAGCATTCATGTATCCAGGGTGGTGGTGGTCTGCAACCCCGGCAAATACCACGGGCCCATTATACCTTCATGTGCTGTTTTTATTGAGCCAGCTGTTTACATTGGGATGGACAAATTTTTATTTATTGTCTTTATTTTACTTAAAGTCTTTCTGTATCACCTCCCAGGCCACAAGGACTAGGCACCAAGTTTCTACCATGGGCAATGATGGGAACTGAGAGAGAGCCAAAACAACAAACAATGGTTTCATGAAAAATTCAAAGAAATAAAACAAAAAGAAAAAAAAATCCCAAAGTGACCCAAACAACCACTTTTGGTTCTCAGGCTGTGATTTTTAAAATTTTTAATGTTACAGGGAGGGAGTGCAAATTGTTTGAAAGGTGAAATGTTGCTCCTGGAGACTTCTGGGAGACAAAGTTCACCCCTTTTTTGGTTTGGAAAAAGAAAGGCACAGAGGGGAACAAAACAGTCTCAGACGCTGCACCTAGTCACAGAGCCGAACTTTGCTTACCCTAGTGTACCTTGCGCTTTACAGGGTTTCATAGGCAGCAAATAGATGTATTGTGTATAGTGAAAAATTGAGAAAGGCATGGGGAGCTAAACGTGGATAGCCAAGGCTGTACGTGAGCAAATGAAGTTCAATATACCTAAAACCATGTTATAGTTGGGGAGAATAGATCCATTTATCTGGGAGTAATGTTTGATGAGGGAGCCAGCATGGTGCTGAAATTTTATTACCTGTCCTTTCTTGCTCTCTGTCCCTCATCCCCACATAGCCAATATGGAGAGTGGCCTCTGTCTCCATTGAAATCCCTCAATACCATCTTAACCAGCCTTTCTCAACCTTTTTATCCTGGAGGAATGCTTGAAATATTTTTCAGGTCTCAGGGAACCCTTACATAAACATTATTCTATATACTGCTATTGCTTTCCCTCCACAATCACAATCCCTTGAGGAACCCCTAGAAACCTCTCAGGGAATCCTAAGGTTCCAGGAAACACTGGTTTTAACTGACAACATCTCAGACAGAATGTAGGCCTGTGACTCTAACATCATCACCATTTTTCTCCTGTATGATTTTTTAATATATTTGCCCAATGAAGAAGACAATGAAGATTTTCCTTGGTTTTTTTCCCCAGGCTGTGAGGCTGTGTTCTGGAAGAGTTTATTTCTGACGTTTTGCCTGCATCTGTGGCTAGCATCTCCAGAGAATGGTTGGGCAGGAGTGTGTGTGGGGGGTTATATACTGTGAACCCCTGTTGGGGAGGATATGTGAATTTGTGGATTTGAAAGGCTAGTTTCTGGGTGGAGATATGCAAGGAGGATTAGTGTCTGTTTGGCTATTGGTTGGTTAATGGTCCATTATCTGCTGGAAATCCCCCTGTCCCTGGGTGGAGTTCATTTGCAATTGTTGAGTTTTGATTTTAGTGTTTTTCAGTCCTATGAAAAAAAATATGGATGCCAGCTGTGAAAGCCTTTGACTTCACAAGACAGTGAAGCTTTGAAAGCTTGCACAATATATTTTCTGCTTTGGAGTTGGCCCAATAAAGGTATCACTGCTTGTGGATTCTGGATTTTGTTGTATTTTGCCGCATGGCCATGAATATTTTTTCATGGAAACCCACTGGGTGGCCTTGGGCAAGTCCCACTCTCTCAGCCTCAGAGGAAGGCAAGGGCAAGCCCCTTCTGAATAAATTTGCAAAGAAAGCCTTGCAATAGGTTTGTCTTAGGGTCACCCTAAGTTGGAAACGACTTGTAGGCACACAGCAGCAACAACGTTTTTTGGCCTCAGTAGAATTCTTTCTGAGTGGATGTGGGTGGGATTGTACTGGAAGGAGAGAAATAAAACACTTTTGTGGAAAAGGTGGATTTGACTGTAGATTGCAAGGAGAGAGGAGAGGAGAAGGAGAGATGGCACAATGTATATTTTCTACACAATGCCCTCCGCATGTGTTGGACCAAACCCTCCATCATCCCCAGAGAGAGGACCATTAGGCACACTGACTGAGGATGATGGGAGCTCTAGTCCAAAACATCTTCAGTTTGAAAGGGAAGGGAAGAGAGGTACCTTGGCCTGTCTTGATGGAATATTGTGGTACTTCATCTTGCTGCTTGATCTATTTAGGGTTAGAGGTATAAGAGGCCCACCTCATATCCAACCTGGCAACACATTTGCAGAGACCGCCAAAGTGAGGGGGGCTTCAGAATTCCCTGCCATGGCACCCTTGCAGTATGTCCAGCTAAAAAGCTGGAGGTGTCCCTGCTGGTCCCCCTGTTCTCTGAAAACACAAAAATGGTTGTGTTGCAGGAGGGCACTGCACTCCTTCCAAGGTGAGTTTGTGTGTGTGTGTGTGGATTTTGGTCATTGCATGGTCAAAACAGAATTCTGATTTCTACAATGACCATATAAACAGAATTCTGACCTCTACGATGACTACAAAAGAATTCTGACATCTACAATGACTATACAGAGTATGGTGTAAGTCTGATGTATGTCATCATAATTCACTAAGAGGATTTCAGCTGCAATGTACAATTCAAAGTGCTGGTCATGACCTATAGAGCCCTATACGGCTTGGGTCCAGACTATCTGAAAGACCATATCTCCCCATATGAACCTACAAGGGTTGGGTTCTAAGATCTTCAGGGGAAGGCTTTCTCTTGGTCCTGCCACCATCACAGGCTTGCTTGGTGAGGACTCGAGAGAGAGCTTTCTTGGTGGTTGCTCCCACCCTCTGGAACTCCCTCCAATGGGAGGTTAGGCTGGCCGCCTTCCTGCTTTCCTTTTGCTGGCAGGCAAAGATGTTTTTATTCAAGCAGGCTTTTAATAGGCAATCACTCTCAGCGAGGCTTTTTATTGGGGTGTGTGCTGAGTTTATGTTTTTAACTTATGTATTTTTTTTACATAATTTTATGCCGTGATTTTAATTATTTTTAAAAATTGTACAGGTCAACCCACATATCTGCAGGGGAAGTGTTCCAAGACCCCATGGATACCTGAAACCATGAATAATAGGGAAACCTACTCCTCGAATGCTTTCATCAGCGCTGTATACGCACAATCCTAAATATACACTGGACTGACTATGTGATGAATGTTGCTGTCTTTGAGCAAGCAGGGATCACCAGCATTGAGGCCATGATATTGAGAACAAGCTGCGCTGGGCGGGGCACGTTTCTAGGATGGAGGACCATCGCCTCCCAAAAATACTACTCTACGGTGAACTCGCTTCGGGTCAGCGTAAGAGGGGTGCTCAAAAAAAGCGATACAAAGACTCCCTGAAACAACATCTCAGGCTCGGCCAAATTGATCACCAACAATGGTCCGCCTTGGCCTCACATCAGGAGGCATGGAGACACACTATCCACAATGCTGCAGCCTTATTTGAGAACTCACGGCGAACAAGTCTTGAAGAGAAACGACAACGCTGAAAGAATCACAACCCGGAAACCTCACCCAAGGAGACCCTCTGCTGTGCTTTCTGCAACCGGATTTGTTTATCTTGGATTGGCCTTTTCAGTCATCAGCGTGCTTGCAGAAAGTGCAGATGAGTCCTTCCTGAATCTTCGTTTGCAAAGAAAAGCCAGAGAAAGATTATTTTCAATGAGACAAACACCAGAAGTTGACTATAGAATCACATTGGCGGACCTAGAAATGCCTACAGAGAACATATTTTTTGGATATGGATAAGTGAAACTGTGGATACTGAATCCATGGATATAAGGTCGATCTGTATTGTTTTTAACTCTTTCTTTATGAGCTGTCTTGGATCCCACTCCAGGAGAAAGTTGGCGTAGAAATAAAATAAATATAAACAAATAAACAAAATAAAATGCACGGCCCATGCTGGCTGGTCTTTACCTGTGATGTTAGGCACCATCTGGTAGTAAGGATGCTGGCAGGAATACTGGATCATTGACTGGTATGTGGTCAGGTTGTGTGGGGTGGAGAAGGTGACAAAACCATGGTCCAGCTTGGGAGGCATCTTGCAGTCTGCAACTGAAAAGCCAAGCAGGAAAGACAGAAAATGTCAAACCGCAACACTAAGAATGAGTTTGAGGCTTTGACTTCATGGCTTACCAGCAACTGACAGGCCGTAATAATAATAATAATAACAACAACAGCAACAACAACAACAACAACAACAACTTATATCCCACCCCTCTACGAAATGCAATTGGGGCGGCTTACAACAATTAAAATATACATCCTGGACCCTCAATCCCACCTCCCCCTTAAAATACAATTAAACAAATCAGGAATTAAAACATACTTTAAAACAAAATACAAAAATTAAAAATAAACAACAGACAGTGGCCGTACTGAAGTCGGGACAAGCTAGATTTTCTTTTATTTTTTAATGGCCGGGTATCTATTCAGGAAAGGCTTGCTGGAAGAGTTCCATCTTAAGAGCTTTTAAAAAGCTATTTAGGTTCATGATATGACAGATCTCATCCGGCAGGCCGTTCCATAATCTGGGAGCAATAGCTGAAAAGGCCCTCCTGGAGGTCGAACAAAGCCTAGTTTTTAAAGATTGTAAATTCCCCCCAGAGGACCTGAGCGCACGGGGAGGATTATATGGAAGGAGGAGGTCCTGAAGATAGGTTGGACCCAAGCCATTTAGGGCTTTAAAGGTGATAACCAACACCTTGTACTGGGCCCGTAAACTAATGGGCAGCCAGTGGAGTGATCTTAAGATCGGTGTTAGATGGTCTCTTCTGGATGTACCCGAGACCAGTCTGGCTGCCATATTCTGTACTAGTTGAAGTTTCCGGACCAAGCACGAGGGTAGCCCCATGTAGAGTGCATTACAGAAATCAAGATGGGAGGTTACTAGAGCATGTACCACGGTCTCAAGGTCCTCAACTTCCAGGAAAGGGAGCAGCTGGCAGATCAGCCGAAGCTAATAACAGGAACTCTAAACTGTCGCATTTACCTGATTCGTCATCTGGAGTGACGGGTCCAGGAGCACCCCCAGACTGTGAACATAGTCCTTGGAGGAGAGCGTGACCCCATCCAGGACTGGAGATTGTATCCCAATGCCTGGGTTCGGGGTTGCTACCGTGAGTACCTCCATTTTATCTGGGTTCAGCTTCGATTTGTTTTCCCTCATCTAGTCCATTACTGCCTTAAGGCAATCATTAAGAGAAGAGATACCATCTGAAGTCAGAGCTGAAGACCAAGGCATGAAGAAATATATCTGGGTGTTATCAGCGTACTGATAACACCCCGCCCCATGTCTCCGGTTGATCTCTCCCAGTGGCTTCATGTATATATTAAATAGCATCGGGGACAGGATGGCGCCTTGTGGGATGCCACAATTAAGTTCTTTCCTTGCAGAGCAACTGTCCCCAAGCATCACCCTCTGGAATCTGCGTGAGAGGAAGGAGCGGAACCACTGTAACACAGTGCCTCCAATTCCTAGCCTTCTCAGGTGATCCAAGAGGATGTCATGATCTATTGTGTCAAAAGCTGCTGAGAGATCCAGTAACACCAACAGGGTTACACTACCCCTGTCGATGCTCAGGCGAAGGTCATCAGCTAAGGCAACCATGGCCATCTCAACTCCAAATCCCATCCTAAAGCCAGTTTGAAATGGATCTAGATAATCAGTTTCTTCCAAGACAGCTTGGAGTTGGAGAGCAACTGCCCTCTCGATCACCTTGCTCAAAAAAGGTAGTAAGGAGACTGGCCTATAGTTCTTCATATCCAGAGGGTCAAGGGAAGGTCTTTTTAGGAGCGGTCTAATCGCCGCTTCCTTCAAGCAAGATGGAAGATGACCTTCCCTAAGGGATGCATTGATGATGTCCCTGAGGAACATCCTCAAGGCATCACCCCAATGGATGGCCAGCCATGAAGGGCAAGGGTCAAGAGGGCAGGTAGTCTTCCTCACTCTCCCAAGGAGCTTGTCCATGTCATCAGTACTTACAGATTGAAACTGATCCAGTATAACCTCATCAACGGAGTTACTGGACACCTCGTCAATTGAATCTGCTACAACCCCGGTGTCCAAGTCAGCTCTTATCTGAGAGATTTTATCTGCAAAGAAGTCGTTAAATGCATCACAGCAGGCCGTTGTCAGGTTTAGTAATGAGTTCTGCACAGGTGGAACCTGTGTCAGTTCCCTCACCACCCTAAACAGCTCTGCTGGGTGAGACTCTGCAGATGCAATATATGCAGAAGAAAAAGATTTCCTTGCTGCATGTATTGCCTCTCTATAGGAACGAAGAAATTTTCCTATGACGAGTCGTTTCAGACAAGAGCTGAGTTTTCCCCCAGACACACTCTAGTCATTGTCCAACCCGCTTCAACTTCCTAAGTTCTTCAGTATACCATGGTTGGTGATTTGAAGCAGGTTGGAGAGGACGCTTGGGAGCGATCGTGTCGATAGCCTTGGTAAGGGCGGTGTTCCAGGTATTGACCAAGGCTTCGACAGAATCACTGGCGTTACCAACCAATGAACCCTCTAAGGCTTTCTGGAATCCAATTGGTTCCATTAGCCTTCAAGGGCGGACCATTCCAATACATCCTCCACCCCCAATGGGATGGATAGTGGCTTTGATTTCAGCCTTGATCAGGAAGTGATCCGTCCATGACAATGCAGTGGTTTTAGTCACCTCCACCCACAGATATTCCTGTTCCATACTAAAGACAGCATTGAGGGTATGACCCACACAATGAATGGGCCCGCTGACCAATTGGGATAGGCCCATGTTTGTCATGGATTCCATGAACTCCCGAGCCGCACCAGTCAGATTTTTCAAGCTGGTCTCGAGTGGAATGTTGAAATCACCCAAAACTAAAAGTCTGGGCGACTCCAACAGCAACTCTGAGACAAGCTGTGTCAGCTTAGTTAGGGAGTCTGTTAGACAACAGGGTAGACGGTATACTAACAGAATCCCTAGACTCTCCCTGGTCTTCAGGCTTAGGTACATACACTCGAAGTGGACCATTTTCTGGACAAGTATCCTGGTCAAGGTAAGGTTATTTTTATGAACCAGAGCCACTCTGCCCCCTCGTCCACTTCCCCTTACCTGCTCACTGACAGAGTACCCGGCTGGGAGGGCCTGTGCCCAAGTTATGGCACTATCCTCTCCCAGCCAGGTCTCAGTGAAGCAAGCCAAATTGGCATCTTCTTCCAAGAGAAGATCATAGATGATATGGGTCTTGTTTTTTACTGACCTGGCATTGCAGAGGAGCACGGTAAGGTTCTATGGCATGGTTGGTACCCTCTCCAATCCATTTCAGGGAACAGAGTGAACTGAAGGCGGGATAGCTTTCAAACATCTATCCCACCTTCCTTTGTAACAAACTTTCACTCTGTTCCCGCCATACCTTCTGTTCCCCTACACCACCTCAATTCTCGCTCCCAGATCATGCCCGGCCACATATACTTGTTACACATATGTAAGTTCCCTTATGGATGTGGTTGGACCTTTTTTTTCTGATGCAGAATGTCCATATTCAGTTCAAGGGTGTAGACGTGAAGTGGTGCATGCACTGATATTATGTGTGCAAATATGCATTGCATTGCACCCTGATGTGCACATTGCACATTGACCATGGATGCACATTGTGTATAAATGCACATGAACTTTGGGTTGAACATTTGGTTGCATGCCTGGTGTCTTGGTTAAGTTGCCCAATGTTGCTTTTCACCGTAAAAGCTGAGTAGTAATACAATTACCATGGAACTCTGCATATGGAGATTTATACCTTGCAACACTGATATAAGATCTCAGCTACAATTTGGGATGTTTTTTTCATAGAATCATAGAATTGTAGAGTTGGAAGAGACCACAAGGGCCATCCAGTCCAACCCCCTGCCACGCAGGAATCACGATCAATGCATCCCTGGCAGATGGCCATCCAGCCTCTGTTTAAAGACCTCCAAGGAAGGAGACCCCACCACGCTCTGAGGGAGTGTGCTCCACTGCCAAACAGCTATTACTGTGAAAAAGTTCCTCCTAATGTTGAAGTGGAATCTCTGTTCCTGGAACTTGCATCCATTGTTCCATGTTCTAGTCTCTGGAGCAGCAGAAAACAAGCTTGCTCCATCCTCAACATGGCATGACTTCAAATACTTAAACAGGGCTATCATATCACCTCTTAACCATCTTTTTTCCAGGCTAAACATACCCAGCTCCCTAAGTCTCTCCTCATAAGGCATGGTTTCCAGAACTTTTACCATTTTAGTCACCCTTCTCTGGACACGCTCCAATTTGTCCATATCCTTTTTGAATTGTGGTGCCCAGAACTGGACACAGTATTCTAGGTGAGGCCTGACCAAGGCAGAATAGAGTGGCACTATGACTTCCCTTGATCTAGACACTATACTTCTATTGATGCAGCCCAAAATCGCATTGGCCTTTTTAGCTGCCGCATCACACTGTTGACTCATGTTCAACTTGTGGTCTACTAGGACTCCTAGATCCCTTTCGCACATAGTCTCCCTTCAGCCAGGTCTCCCCCATCCTATATCGATGCATTTCCTTTTTCTGCCCTAAGTGCAGTACCTTACATTTCTGTGTATTGAATTTCATTTTTTTAGCTTTGGCCCAGCTCTCCAGTCTATCCAGGTCATTTTGAATTTTGATCCTGTCCTCTAGGGTATTAGCTACTCCTCCCAATTTGGTGTCATCTGCAAATTTGATAAGTATGCCCCTAATTCTGTCATCCAAGTCATTGATAAAGATGTTGAATACACAATGCTGCAGCTTTATTTGAGAACTCGCGCCAAACAAGTCTTGAAGAGAAACGACAATGCAGAAAGAATCACAACCTGGAAACATCACCCAAGGAGAAGTGAGAGAGAGAGAGAGAGAGAGAGAGAGAGAGAGAGAAGATCTGCTTTCAATAAAATCTTTGGGGCAATTATGGGGCACTCATTCTCTTTGTGGTACATTTTTTGGTACATGCTGAGCATATCATCCACTGGATGCACTAAATTTTTATTCACCCCATATTTACACTGGTACAGACTAACACTACATTAAATTTGAAATTGAAGTGGATCATGTTTCTCTTCCTATGCATTAGCCTGTTATGTCTCCCACACAGAACTGCACAAAGATTGTTGAGAATCTATCTATCTATCTATCTATCTATCTGTCTATCTATCTCTCTTAGGTATGTTTTCTTTCCCAATGTGCTGATTGGCTCCTCAGGAAACACACCCAACCAATCACCACCCACATGCAAATTCCTTCTCCACCTCACAATCCACTCCTGCCACTCATCTGGCCCAGATTGGGACCCAGGCAGTCAACTGGTGGCGGCGGTGGCAGGGCAACAGAGCAAGTCACCCTCAGCAATTCTAGGAAAAATGTGGAATGCTGAAAAGGGAGAGGAAGAGTTTAAAAATCCACCAGCCTACCTTACAGGGTTGTCATGAGGTTTACTGGGCATTTTTTGGTGAGTTTTTAAATGGTATATGTTACGCCGGGTACAGTTAGTATGGAAGAAAAATAGACCAATTTTTTAAACATAAACTATTGCCTTTGTTCCAGATATGAACCATTCTCTCATACTTGGGAGATGGGTAAACACCTTTGAGCTGAGAAAGAAATTGGCTATTTTTTATTTGCTGCTAACAAACTATGGGCAAGATCCTATATCAAGGAGATGGAGGGGGACTTTACACTCACGGAATCATGTGATGGTGGGGTAGTGCTTCCTCATTAGTGAAAGCTGGACAGCGAAGAAAGGTGAGAGGATGAAAATCAACTCATTTGAAATGGAGTGCTGGGGGAGAGCTCTGCAGAGACCATGGACTGCCAGAAAGGCAAATGAATGAGTCTGAGAGCAAACCAGGCCTGAACTTCCACTAGAAGGAATGATGATGAAACTGAGGCTGCTGTACTTTGGAGACTTCATGAGATGATGTGACTCATTAGAAAAGACGATAAGGCAGCAGGAGGCAGTAGGAAAAGAGGGAGATGGCACTGCAAGTGGATTATTTCAATCAAGGAAGCCACAGCTACCCTGAGTTTGCAAGACATTGATGACAGTTGATGATGTCTTGGAGGTCTGTCATTCATAGGGTCAATATAAATCAAAGCCAGCTTGACGGCAAATAACAACATCATTAGTGACTAGGGATACTGTACAATTGAATGTGCAACCAATTGTGGAATGCATGATTGCAATGCGCAATGGACTTCTGTGTGTGCAATGCACACTGGCATCTCATGTGCAATTCTGTCTGGATCAGTCCTTTTGCTCCTGCTCCTGCCATATTCATTAGTTTTCCTGTGACTTTGGTGTAGAGTGTGCATAGCAATTTGTGTAGGGGTGAAATGAGGTATGTGGCTGGGCTTTGCTTGAGAAAGTAGATAATGGACTTTATCAGATGTAGCAAATACAGCATCATAACTATGCCTAATGAATGCAAAAGGTTGCCAATACCAGATGATGTCATGCTTTTGTGATTATGTATTGAAAATAAGGTGTTCTTTTTTATTCTCAAGCCAAGCCATCAATAAATCAGCCATGGTGTTTTTTTTTCATGATTGTGAGCACCTAAAATTGCACCCTGTTCTGCTGGAGCGATTCCAGCATCAATGGGCAATCCCTGCCAGAACACTTCTGGGTGGGAACACAAAAACAAGGCATGGGATGCTCTTTGTATGAACCTCCCTGTGTTGCAGGCCAGTTTTTAAGTGTGTTTCAATGCTTGTGTGTACATTTCGTTTTTTAATTTAGCTGTTTTTATAATTTTAAGCGTGCTAGCGTCTTCTTGTGTGAACTGTTGAGATCATGCTCGGCAGCAAACACAGAAGTACGAGGCTGCTTTTTCATGCAATCACAGCAATGTTTGATATTTTGAGTTCTTTTGCCAGCATAAAAATGGTGTAAAATATGGTGCCAAAAGAACGTTTTTAGAGGCTTGTCTGATAAAGTCCAGCAAGGGAGCTTCAATTAACCATTTAAGTTTCAAGGCTAGGGACTTTGGGAAGATGATAACTTTTGGTTTAAGGAATGCTTGTGTCAGTGGATGATGGGACAACCAATGGTTATGCAGCCCACCAGATTTTGTTGATTGGAAAATGCTTCTAACTTAGAGTGTACCTGTTAGGCTCTCAGTCTCAGCAACAACTTTGTATTGTATGCCTCCAAGATTTCTGGCAATAAAGCTTTCTGATGAACCCTCAAGTTGGTGCTCTATGAATTTGGGAATGCTGATACCTGACAAATTCTGTTTCTGCAATTAGAGATGAATATGGACTTCTGCACTGGATAAACATGTCCAAATGCTCCATTAGGGGAGCAGACGTTAATTCCTGTTAATAAACACAGCTGAGGAAGAGCAAACAATGACCAGGGAGTGTTGGAAATGATAGGAAAGACTGGGAAGGCCAGCTCACTTGACCATATGGATTTCCAGAAGTTAGAGTGATTTCCCTTGTGCAAGAGGGGACAGTTTTCCAAATCTGATAACTGTTATCACTGCTGTTTGCCTTGATAAGGTTTTGTTACATATCCAAAGGCAACTGGGAAAAGGTGAATGTTTGTGCACAGCTCAGAAAAATGACTTTTTTGGGTTCAGATGCCCTGACTCCCCAAGTCAGCACGGCCACTGGGACTACATTCCCTGGATTCAGTGGGAATCAGAGATGTAGTCCACAAAGGACTGTTGCTATTTCCCCCCCTGTTATGCAAGGAAGGAGATCATGCTAAACTGCTTCACAGAGTGGTTCACCTTTGGACTGAAGATCCAGCACACTGTTTAGAATAGGGAAAATTGTGGGAAAGAATGGTTTCAGTGTGGATTGCACATTATAGGCAGAATCTGTAAGAATGCGTTCTAAGGTCTGCTGGAGGGCCCCTTTTCTCCATCCGGTCAGTCAGGGAAATACAGTGTGTGAAGATGTGGGTTAGGGCCTTCTCTACTCTGGCACCCCAGTTATGGAACACGCTCCCCTGCCTGACTGGCACCAACATTGCCGCCATTCCCTCACCATGGGTCTTTGCTGGTTTTGCGCAAACCCTCTGAGGTACCTGGTTTTAAATAATCTTAAATTATTTTAATCCATTAAAAAAAAACTTGTTAAATTGTTGAATATGTTTTAATCCTTTTGAAATCATCTTTAATTATGTTTTAAATTTTTGTCTCAAGTAGTGCATCTGATGCACTGATGAGTAGTTTGACAGCAACTGACAGTGAGCAACTGTCACACTGCATGTGCAATGGCTACATTTGTGGAACTTGGTTTATAGAATTATATAATCATAGAGTCGGAAGAAACCCCAAGGCCATCTAGTCCAAACCCCTGCCCTGCAGGAATAAACAATAAAAGCATTCTCGACAGATGTTTAAAAAACGTTTATGTAACTGTGAACTGAATATGGGCATTATGCTATGGCCAAAAAATGACAACTGCATGCATAATAGAATTTATACCTTATCCAAAACGCTTGGGATCAGAAGTGTTTTGAATTTCAGATTTTTTCAGATTTTGGAATAGTTACATATACATAAGGAGAGAGCTTGGAGATGGGACCCAAGTCTAAACATGAAATGCATATATGTTTCATATACACCTTATACACATAGCCTAAAGGTCATTTTATGCACAATATTTTTAATAATTTTGTGCATGAAACAAAGTTTGTGTATACTGAACCATCAGAAAACAAAGGTGTCACTATCTCAGCCACCCATGTCAACATTTTTGGATTGTGGAATATCTTTGATTTCAGAATTTTGGCTAAGGGAGACTCAACCTGTTCTTTAGGTTGCCTACTCCATAGATATCCTCACATCTCTCTCCAAAAGAGGTCCAAAAACTGCCAAACTGGCAACAGGAAGTACCAGTGCATCACTTCCTGTGCATCCAAATGCGCTGGAGTGGCCTGTGGGGAGAGGGTGTCATGGGGGGAGATCTAGGCTTCTTCTTTCTGTTGGGTTGCCCACACCTGCTCTAACCATGACACGACATGGGCTCTCTCATGTTTCCAAGACTCACCATGTTGCCTGCAATTCTGGCAGTGTTCCCCACTTATGTTTGCTTGTTATCACAGGAGAGACATGCCCTCCAACACTTCACAGATGAAAACCAGGACACATGTATCCAAGCAAGACCAGGGTGCTGTCAAGATGGCAAAGGTTATTCATGAGGACAAACATACCAGCTAGGAGAGGCTGCAGCAGGTTACTTTTGCCTGAGCCTATTGGGAAGGGAAAGATTCTGCTCTTCTTCTCCCCTCTGCTGAGTCCAAGCTACTCTTACACTTTGAACTCAGTTGGCAGCAACTGAAGTAAGCTGAGGGAGATGGGGGGAAGTGAAGGGATTAAAACGGGGACATTTTAGAAGCAGCTGAAAAAATGGAACAACAGAGGATTGATTGAGGAGATTATCAGACGCATCAAAAGTGGTGTTACAGAAATGCCAGGAGATTGCAAAAGGGCTCCCTTATCAGACAACGACGTCCCCCACCGTTATATACCCGTTCTGCCCCATTCTGCTGGTGCTGCCTTGTTCTGTTTCTGTCAGGGATTCGACAGTGTGCGACAAGGTGCCCCATTTCGCTGGCAAGATCCCAGTGTCAATCGGAGATCCCTACCAGAACACTTATGGGTAACATTGGGACATCCAGGTAAGTGGCACACTTTTATGACCCTCCCCAGGTTACTTGAACATTTTAAAGTGTGTTTTTGTGTTTGCTGTCACTTTTTGGGGGGGTTATTTTTAGTTTTATTTTTGAATATCCCAGTCTTGGGTCTTCTTGCAAGAATCTGCAGGATTTTGATCCCAGAAGTGAACGGAGCTCTGTTAGAGCTCTGTTCACTCCTGGGCTACCAGAATGACAGGAGAGGAGGTAAGTGTGGTGGGGAGGGTGATTGTGGCGAGTCAGTGATGGGACAGGGGTGGGAGTGGAGATTGTGGGACAGGAACACTGTTTTTGTTCCTGTCTGATAACCTCCTGAGACTCTCTCTGCTAAATTTGGACAGTTGGAGGGTATAGAGGAAACAAGGGAGAAAGTTAGCCTTTGGCCAAACCAGAGATAACTTTCCATTTTTAATGTTTTCTGGCTGATTTCCTTTGTTTCAGGGTGGGATTTGGGGTGTGGTGGGAGTTTCAGTAATATCTACTTTTCCATTTGAATAATTTTTTGTTTTGTGTGTATCTGAGAGCTTAGGTAGTGCTTTGCAAGGCAAAAGGACTGCATGCCACCAAACAGAAACCAAACCCTGGAGGGCCACAGTTTCTCCACTCCTGCATTAGAAGGAGCGATTGTTAGGACTGCAACCTTTACATTTAGAAATGGTGGCTTGGAGCCTACATCTGGGTAGCACAGCATAAATCTGCACATTGTGTTGTGCAAGACTTGTGTTGTGCAGGGATAGTAAATCTCAATTCCTCCAAGTTCTGACAGATGCAGAGAACAGTGAAACAGTTTTTCATCCTGTAGCTTTAAGACACCCAGGAAATCCCCCCCCCTTGCAATGATGGAGAACTGTGCAGTTTTTCTATGAATTTTTTGGAAGCTGCACCATTCTTCCTGAAAACTACGCAGTCTGCTTTGAAAACTGCACTGCTTTCAGTATAGAAAGGACAAAACAAAACCACATGTGGCTGCAGCTTCACTTGGCCTGAGTTTCTTTTCCTGCTGCATAACATTTGGGTTGTGCAACTTTCAAACTGGCAAAGGCTGCAGCCACAATGTGGAACACTTCACCATGTTGTCTGCATAGTGGACAACTAAATAGCATGCAATTTAGTTTTACATTTTCTGCACTTTCCCCAAGGATATAGAGAAAAGCAATGTAAGCAGGTGAGATTCCCCCCGCGTCTTGGCTTGGGAAACAGTGCAGTTTTCTGTGCATAGTAAAAAAAGATTGTGAGTGTAGGTTTTGACTGCAAAGCTGCATAATTTCTCCAACCCTTGTGCAATTCTCAGAAACTGCATAGTTTATGTTGTGCTGGGAACAATCCTGCCCCCCCCCCCGCACAATCTGCAGGGACTTTTGAAGTGCTATTTTTCTTCCTGCTGAAGTCTCTTCAACGGGTCGTGGACTCCAAATTTGGCCCCAGTCAGGAAATTGACAAATTTCCATTCCACCCCTAGTGTTTTTTAAAAATTTATTTAGATTACTTATACCCCGCTCATCAGCCACAAGGCTATCAGAGCGGCTTACAAATTGTTTTAAGCAATAGCTATTTACACATCTACACTGCATTAAACAGTTTCCAATGCGTGTTAGCTAATTGCTCCCACAAGCTGGGTTCTCAATTTACCGACCTACGAAAGGATGGAAGGCTGAGTGAACCTTGGAGCCCGCTGGAATCGAACTTGCAACGTGGTGGCTTGCAGTACTGGCATTTAACCACTGCACCACCAGGGCTCCCTGTGTAATGGATATGTGCCACAGAATGCTCAATGTGCTACTGAGGGTGAATCTGCATGCACATTGACCCCATGCATGCAACTCTGCTTCTGCAACTTTGAACTGAATGTGGACATTCTGCCTCGGACAGGAGTGACCAACTGCTTCCATAGGGGAACTGAATTACAGGTGTGAGACACCAACAGGATTCTGTCCAGTGACTCCAAGAGTCAGAAGAGGGCTGAAGAAAGTGGCTGGCATCCTGTGAGTGACAAATGCAAGTGTAAGTCCACCTCAAGCTTGCTTATCTATTATCTTGATTGTTGTGGTGGTTGGTATTCTTTTCTTCCCTCCACCAAATCCAAAGCTCCCCCCAGGACTCATCATTGCACTGCAATAGTCCTCTCCCCACAGTCATCCCATCACTGGTGGAGGGCTGAAGGGATTAGAGAAGCGTCTGACTATGTTCCCGTAAACTGAGGTCATCATCTGCTGAGACCTCATGGTAGATCTTGGCAGAAGATGTCTTCAGTTTGCCTCTGGCTATGGGGACAGAGCCACATATTGCTCTGATTTGCCCATCCTCCACCAGCATCAGAATGGTGTTAGTGGGGTATTTGCAACAAAATTGTGACTCTTGTGTCCTGAAAACCCCCATCTTGGAATATCACATAATTGGCAAAATTTAATATTTTGGCTTGATGTGGCCTTCCATGTGGTTAGCAGGTAAACCAGGGACCCCCAGATACCAAGGTTGGAGTCACGTATAACCTAGGGAGGGCCCTTTGGGAAATTCCCCAAACAGGCCATACCCAGGTCGGAGTTCTTCCTGAAGAACACCTGGAGAGGAGTCATCCACTAATCCACTCAACGACAGCAGAGTCCTTGATGGTTCCAAAATGGGTTTTTCCTCTTCCCTTCCTCCCTAACAATAAACATTACCTGCTCCCATTCAATTCCAAATATCGCTCCCATTAACGATAATTAACTCTTCTGGAGAACCCTTTGTTTAGTCCTGGGAAATGTCTAGAGACATTGTATTCCACTCTAAATCTCATTCCTTCAGGTGAATTATCAAATATAGGTATCACCCTAAAACACCACTAAAATGTCCACAGTTCCTCTTCCTACATCCATGCTGCCAGTTTGCTGTGAGACCCTCAGAACGCAACTCTGAGAATCTTCTGCTGCACGAATCTCTGCTCCTCTGATAGGTATCATATCACCCGAGAACCTCTCACTCTATTCCTCTACCCAAATGCTTCCTATTTTGTTCAATAGCCTTGTGTGAGTGCTTGAAGCCTGAGTGTTTGTGTGAATGCTGTTAAGATTAATTTCCAATAAAGATCATTTAACTGTACATTCTGGCTTGGAGACTCCTCAGTTACTACCAGTATACATAGGTCAAAAGATCCTGCCATTATCCAGCCTCTCGCTGCCATTTTGAGCTAATTAAATATTTCCCATATTAAGATTCTGATACTAGTGGGATCCTAGCAGACTCCACACAATTCGGGGAACACCTGTGAAAAGTCATCAGGGAGATCGGCATGCAGAACTCTCATGCAATGCACAACAATGTAGGATCCCACCTACAGAGGGTAAACTGGCAGTTGTGGGCAGCCATGGAAACTGCAAAATCTTGTCTCCCATCAGCCTGATGAGTCCATCCCACACCCTGCTAATATGAACAAACTGTTAATTTTTACAGCACCATCCCTGTCTTTTGAGTAATCACAGTGCCTCTGCGGTTTCGACAGGAGGAGGCTGCATTTATTGTCACCCAGCCAAGAGAAACAGATGGGCTACGATGTGTCATGAAGCTTTCTTGGGAAGGAGAAGTCCCCGGTGTATCTTTTGAGAGATGGATTTGCGTTGGAAGAGAGGCGGCAGCTTTGCAGAGTGGGCCAAGCAGATGGTGCATGAGCCGGGTTTACCCCTCCACCACCTCCGGATGTCGAGTGGAAAATCTTAAGGCTGGAACCACAAGTGCGTTTGCAGGCATCTGAAGGCTCACTGGGGAATCTGCCCCAAATTTTAGCTAATGCAGATTGCTGACATTGCTAGAAGTGATGCTTTTAAATGGTACCATTGTGGCTCCAGCTAGGGAAGGGAGCAATGGTGACTGGAAGCTCCCACATGAAGCTATTCCAGGGTCAGAATCCTTTTGGTGTCCTACATCTGTGTAGGTTCCCTTACATATGTGGTTGGACTTTCTTTTCATTGCACAATGGATGTACATGAAGTCCCCACCTTTTGATGCCCTATTATCTGATGACTCACTCTTTTGACACTTGCAAATTAAGGGAAGTTGCATGAATTCAAGGAGAGGTCTGCTGTTTTATCAGTTCTTGCCTACAGAGGCTTGCTGAGGACTGGTCGTGTGTGCCCACACTGCTTGCAAAGTTTGCAGAGAGGGGGGAAAGATGCCAAGCCATGCCCTATGAGGAGGGGCTTAGGGAGCTGGGCATGTTTAGCATGGAAAAGAGAAAGTCTGATCAGGAATCATTTGTCTGTGTCCAGTTTGGCCTGACTGTGATCTTTTAATGGATCTACTTAGTGTCAATAGGAATATAGTGTCTAGATCAAGGGAAGTAAAATGCCACTTGATTCTACAGTGTCCAATTCTGGGCACCACAATTCAAGAAGGATATGGACAAGCTGGAACGTGTCCAGAGGAGGGTGACCAGGATGGTGGGATGTTTGGAAGCCATGCCCTGTGAGGAGTGGCTAAGGAAGCTGGGTATGTTTAGCCTGGAGAAAAGCAGGTTAAGAGGTGACACGATAGCCATGTTTAAATATTTCAAGGGATGTCATCCTGAGGATGGAACAAGCTTCCAACTTGTTCAAACTACAAGAAAAGAGATTCCACCTAAACATTAGGAAGAACTTCCTGACAGTAAGAGCTGTTCAGCAGTGGAATACACTGCCTCAGATTGTGGTGGAGTCTCCTTCTTTGGAGGCCTTTAAACAGTGGCTGGATGGGCATCTGTCAGGAGTGCTTTGATTGTGTATTCCTGCATGGCAGGAGGTTGGACTGGATGGCCCTTGTGCTCTCTTCCAACTCTATGATTCTATAAGCTGTCTGGGAGACTTTGCAAGCAGAGGGCATGGGCGCAAGTGGATGCAAGTGGACATGTATGGGTTCTGCTTTTCGAATAATCCTGGTTTCTAACAATGCTGCAGTCCCCAACCTGTTGGACAAGTGGGGTTGCCCTGTATTCAGCTCTTGGTTGAATAAACAGGGTAACCTTTTCTTCTTGTTGTTAATTGTCATCAGGTCAGCTTTGACTTCTGGTGACCCTATGAAAGTGAGACACCCTGGTATCAACAGCCCTGCTCAGCTCAGAGCCGTGGCTTCCTTGACTGAGTCTATCCACCCGTAATGGGGTCTTCCATTTTTCCTGCTGCCTTCTACCTTCTCTCTGCATCTATGATAGTCTGAGTTAACCATGCAGTTTTGTATTTTTCAAAACTGACAATCAAACATTCTTGCTTTTCTTGCTCTCTATGAGCCGAGAGACTACACCAGGTGATACCAAATGCTATTACATGATCTGATGTTGAGCCAGCATGTTATAGTGGTTTGAGCACTGGACTATGACTCTGGAGACCAGGGTTCAAATCCCCACTGGGGATTGGGACACTGCACAACGAAATATGCAACCAACAGCAGAATGTATGATTGCAATGCCTAATGCACTTCTGCATGTGCAATGTACACTGGCATCTCATGTGCAATTCTGTTTCTGCAGTTTTGAAATGAATATGGACTTAGGCATTGGACAAAAATGTCCAAATGCTCCTTTAGGGGAGCATATACATGTGAGAGCCAGCGTAGTGTAGTAGTTTGAGTGTTGGACTATGACTCTGGAGACCAGGGATCAAGTCCTCACTTGGCCATGGAAACCCACTGCGTGACCTTGGGCAAGTCACACTCTCTCAGCCTCCAAGGAAGGCAAAGTTAACCCCCCCTCTGAACAAATCTTGCCCAGAAAACTGCGTGCAAGGTTCATCTTAGGGCCTACATAAGTCAGAAACAACTTGAAGGCACACAACAATTCCCAATATAGGCTGAGCACCTTGAATAGTTCCTGTGAAGTTTGAACTCAAATCCAGAGCTTATTCATCATCCCACTGACATGCACGTATCACTTTGCCTTCACCCATTCCATGTGCAACCCTCTACCTAGAGGGGTTGTTTGTAATCAGTCATGAAGGCTTACAGAGCACACATTATGACACCCAGCTGTTTCACCCAGTACCATGTTGCCACTTTCCAGCATCTGCTGCTTGATGTGACCAGCCTAAAGTCAGGGCTGGCCCTGGGCAGAGCCCCTTTTTGATTAAACTTAGCAGAAGCAGCCAGATTTTGAGCATTCCAGGCAAGGGAAACAAGACACAGGCTAGTATTCTGTATCATCTACATAGCAACTTAGTTAAATGGCTATAGTGTCACAAACTTGAATATGGAACATTTATCTAGGTTTTTTTTTTGTTGTTGTTGTTTTTGTTATATGCCTTCTAGTCATTTCCGACTTATGGCAACCGTAAGGTGAAACTATCATCGGGTTTTCTTGGCAAGCTTTGTTCAGAGGGGGTTTACCTTTGCTTTCCTCAGAGGCTGAGAGGGTGTGACTTGACCAAGGTCACCCAGTGGGTTTCCATGGCTGAGCGGGGATTTGAACCCTGGTCTCCCAGTATCTTAGTCCAACACTCAAACCACTATGCCACACTGGCTCTACCTAGATATACTCATCCATAACTGTTCCATATTCATGATCACTACTTAGTGGTGATTGTGACACTACTGCCAAGACTGCGACTCCCCCTCTCCCAATCTACTTTACTGGGCATCACCTGCATGGACAGAAAGAGGTCTATTCTGCCGATGATTGGAGCATGGGTGAATGATGTTTCCATCAGGTTTAGGGAGATCAGGCCAGGAGACGTTTCTTACTTAAGTATACCTAACTAAATAGATGATACAGAATACTGGTCACAGAGAGGTGGGGAACTGGGACAGCAGTCTCAGGACTCATTCCTGCTTTAACCTGTCAATTTTAACATGCAGAGATTTATCACAAGACCTGGAAAACAGAGAGAGGCCCTGTGCAGCAGAGAGTGGTTCCTTCCAGGTCAGCGGGGCAGTGAATCCACTCCAGGTTTGACTCTGAACTTGAAAAGAACTGTCCAAGGTGAGGAAGTCAAGATGGGTTTCAGCACCTTCAATGCCTCCTGGAAAGCTCAGACTAAAAGCCAGCATGGATTCATTGCCACGCTGATCCTGTGTCCATGATCTTGAGTCCTTCCATGCGTTGATCCTTCTGTTGTTTAAACTTTAAACTCCCCTAGTTTGAACATAGGGCTTGTCTAAATGGCAAAAATACTCCTCATAGAATTCAAGGAGAATCAATCTGCTGTATTTGGAAGGAGTAGGGGCCAAAAAAACCAAAAAACAAACAAACAAACAAAAAACCCTACACGAGAAAAGCCTTCGCAGTTTTCCCTGTATTTTTAAAAAACCTCTGAAGGAAATGTGCAGTCTCGCTCGTTGGGACAACTGATTCGTTTTGCTCCGCATTCCTGATAAGAGTGGAAGTGGAAAGCTGATTGGTCAGATATGCTCAAGGGGCAGAGCTTGCTAATAAGGCAAGCGTCTGGAACTGCCATGTTGGATTTGCGCCATAGCAATCTTGTGCTGAGGTGATGAAACAGCCTTTTCTTCTCCCCCCTCCCCTGTTTATTTAAGCAGAATATCACACTTCCACACCTTGGATATGCTTTTTTTTAAAAAAATATTGTTCAGCAGTGGCAATAAAAACATGAGTAATTCACTTGCGCCCGCCATCTTGATTTGCATCATGCCTGTTTGAACAACAAACGCATATGGCTTCGCATGCCTGCCATCTTGAAAATAAAAGGAGATAAATGAAAGCTGCCACGAATTGGCATTACTGCACATCAATCCACGTATTATTGCCTCATATAGACAAGCCCCTAGTTTAAACTCCTGCATAGGGTTACCATTTATCTAGGGATGCTTTCCCACATGTTGACTTTGGGAGGGATGGGCATGATGCCATGTTAAAAGAGACCCACTTGAAGCTGATTCTCAGCACTGTGAGGAAACAGAAAAACAGAGCAGAGTGAACTGTGAGCAGGAGGAAGAAAGGTGGGAAAGCCATTACCCCCAAGGAAAGCAATGAATGCCACCAATCCTTGCAAAAAATGGTTTTCATTTCTGAGCAGAGACTTGGAGTGTACCAAAGACGAAAGCCATGTGGACGTGGTGGAGGGTATCTGAAGTGCAATGCATGGTTTTCCCAAACCACCACCTACTGCATTCCTAAGAGACATATGTTGTTGCATACCATGCACTGACCAGTACTTTCTGCTTTTCTTTCTCTTTAGTCCCAGAGTTAGGAGCATGTCTTTGCAGGAAGAAGTTAACTGATTCCAGGTCCACAGTGACAGTGAAAGCTCAGAAAGAAAGACCAGAGAGGCTTCTGTAGGAGTAATGAAAGATGATGGAGGGCGGGATTGCTCCCAGGGATGTAGCCTTAAGCATCTCTCCCCACCACCTTGAGGAAGGGCTCTAAGAAACTGAGGCTGCATCCTTGCTTAAAGGCACAGTGCACCAGGCACATTGGTCAAGCTGCCCCTGGGTTCGAGTCCTTTGTTATCGCGGTCCTGTTGTCTGTCGTTCCAGTTTCAGCAACTGTTCCAAAAGCAGAAGGGAGAGGGAGGCAAGGCAGGCAGGCAGGTAGGCCGGTAGCCAGGAAGGAAGGGAAAGGGAAGCAGAAAGAGAGAAAGCAGGAATTAGTAGTCAAGCAGCAAAAGAGCATGCAAGAGGCAGCCAGTCACATCTGAAGTCATGAATCATGACCCACAACTTCAGTTTGCAGAAGAACCCCATAAGGAAAAAAGAAACCCTCACCCATTTAATGCAGAATCACCACTCTGTCCTTCCACTTTGGATTCAGGCCCCAGGGAAGGAGCTCTACCAGAAGAAAAAGGCTTTCTAATGTGCAGCCCATCTGCATCTGAAAGTACATTTGCATTTGGTTTTGTCCTGATTTTTATTTTATGTGCCTTCAAGATGACTCCACCTTATGGTGACTTTGTCATAGGATTTTCTTGGCAGGAGTTATTCAGAGGAAGGACTTTATCAGATGCGGCAAATACGGTGTCATAACCGCACCTAATGAACATGAAAGGGTGCCAATGCCAGATGATGTCATGCTTCCATGATTATGTGTTGAAAATAAGGTGTTCTTTTTTATTGTCAGACCAAGCCATCAATAGATCGGCTGTGGCATTTTTTTTTTTTTTTTTTTGCCATGATTGCGATTGTCTGAAACCGTGCCCTGGTCTGCTGGTGCGATTCCAGCGTCAATGAGCAATCCCCACCAGAACACTTCTGGGTGGGAACAGGAAAACTAGCCATGGGATGCTCTTTTGATAAACCTCCCTATGTTGCAGGAAAATTTTTAAGTGTGTTCCACTGCTTGTGTATACATTTTGTTTTTTAATTTAGTTGTTTTTAGACTTTTAAGCGCGCTCGCGTCTTCTTGCGGGAACTGCCGGGATCACGCTTGGCAGCAAACGCAGAAGTACAAGGCTGCTTTTTCATGCTATCCTGGCAACATTTGATATTTTGGGTTCTTTTGCTGGCACAAAAACAGTGTAAAATATGGTGCCAAAACAACATTTTTAGAGGCTTATAGAATCATAGAATCACAGAATCATAGAATTGTAGAATTGGAAGAGGCCACAAGGGCCATCCAGTCCAACCCCCTGCCACGCAGGAAATCACGATCAAAGCATCCCTGACAGATGGTCATCCAGCCTCTGTTTAAAGACCTCCAAGGAAGGAGACCCCACCACGCTCCGAGGGAGTGTGTTCCACTGCCGAACAGCTCTTACTGTCAAAAAGTTCCTCCTCATGTTGAGGCGGAATCTCTGTTCCTGGAACTTGCATCCATTGCTCCGTGTTCCAGTCTCTGGAGCAGCAGAAAACAAGCCTGCTCCATCCTCAATGTGACACCCCTTCAAATACTTAAACAGGGCTATCATATCGCCCCTTAACCGTCTTTTTTCCAGGCTAAACTTACCCAGCTCCCTAAGTCTCTCCTCATAAGGCATGGTTTCCAGACCTTTCACCATTTTACTTAGGCTCAGGGAGGGAGTGTGATTTGCCCAAGATTACCCAGTGGGTTTCTGTGGTTGAGCAGGGATTCAAACTCTGCTCTCCCAGACTCCTCATCCAACCCTCAGACCACTGCACCACACTGCCTCCCAGTGCCTTCAAGTCGACTCCAGTTTGTGGTGACTGTATCCAAGGTTTTCTGGGCCATATATATTCAAAGGAGGTTTGCTGTTGCCTTCCTCTGAAATTGAGAGTGTGTGACTTGTCCAAGGGCACCCAGTCCCATAGCCGAGCAGGGATTCGAACTCTGACCTCCCAGAGTCCTAGTTCAACTGTCCAACCGTGCAGGTTCTCCATCTGCATTGCCAGGCACATTTAGGCAGCTCTGGGGAGCACAATTATAGCGCAAAGGTCCAGCTTTTGTTGCCATGACTCCATTCTATGGAATCCTAGGATTGGTAGTTTCACACGGAAGTTAAAAAATCTCTGCCAGAAAGTTCCATTGCTGTAGTTCAGGGAACTGGACTACTAGAACATTTCAAGTCTCTTACCAAACTACAAATCCCAGGATTCCAGAGGACAAAACCAAGGCAGTTGCGACCTGTCTTAATAGTTTTACAGCCCCTATAAACTTTGCATGCCCTCTAGCCAAGGTAGTGGCCACAAGTGAATTACTCATGTTTTTAAATTTCCTGCCACTGATTTTTTAAAAAATCTATTTCCACAGTGCGCATAGGTGATATTTTGCCTTTACAAAAAAAAAACAAAAACAAAAATAAACCCCAACACAACAGTCTTATTGCCTTAGCACTTGCTCGCTAAGGCAAAAATCCAACATGGTGGTTCTGGGCGCTTGCTGTGTTACCAAGTTCTGCCCCCCCATGCTGATCCAGCCAATCAGGTTTGTGCTTCCACTTGTGCGAAAGCGAATCAATGCCATTGCTTGTGAGCAAGAATGAGCGCCCCTGTCTGAGCGTTTTAAAAAACTTCAGGAAAAGCCGCAAAGGCTTCTAAAGCATAGTTTTTAGAGTTTTTTGCCCCCCTCCCGCTTCTGTATATGTCGCATTGATTCACATTCCCATTAAGACACGTAACATTCCATATGAATTCCATTAGGATTTTTTCACTGTTTAGACAGCCCCTTAGTGTGGGATCAAACTGTTGCGATTGTACTGTGTGGCCACACCCTTGGACTGCATCCTTGAAAGCAGGTTGAAGGGCATACACATCTCTGTCCAGAGTTGCAAATCTCACAAAACCAATTTGCCCCCTTAAACTGGAGTGCTTAGGAAGTGGACACAGGCAAGAGAATGGAGCTGGGCTGAAACGGGCACACAGCTGCCTCATTCTATCTGCAAGGTCGACATTATGCAGCTGCCAAGAACCAGCAGGTGGTGCAAGACAGTGCGATGTAATGGTTAGACTGTTGAGCTGGGGGACACCTGGGTTCAAATTACCACTTGGGCATGGAGCTCCTTGGATGACTTTGGGCTAGTCACTCAGTCTTAGAGGGAGGATATGCGACAACATCTCTCCCTCCCATCCTTTTCTCTTTTAGATTAGTTTAGGAAGGATCAGACTATTTGTATCCAAGAATGTACAGTAGGGCCCTGTATCTGCTGGGGATTGGTTCTGGGGGCCCCTGTGGATACTGAAAACTGTGGATAATAGCGAACGCCATTGAAAATAATGGGGCATCCAGTTTAAAATACCATAGAGTTGACTTGGAGGACCTAGAAAATGGCTATAGAGCACACATTTTCTAGGAAGACTCTATGGTAGGTGTGCTGTTTTGTGTCCTCTGGATAACTGAATCAGTGGATAATGAATCAGTGGATACGGGGGTCCTACTGTATGTCTTTAGTAAATGTTCCTCCTTTGAGGATTCTAAACTTAAATTTCTGCCTTCATTCTTGGTTCCTTAAACTCATCATTTTAAGATGGGCATCTCAGCTGTTGCCAGAGTAAAGGCTCTAGCAGGCCTTTCCTCCTCCTCCTCCTCCTCCTCCTCCTCTCTCATCATCCATCCCCTCTAAGAGGCATAAAGTGTAGTCCTCATGGGACTCTACTACAGGTTGTCCCCCCATATCTCTGGGGGATGCATTCCTGGACTTACCGTTTATAAGTGAAACCATGGATAATAACAAACCCTATTAAAATAAAGGACTTTCTGTACAAACATACCGTAGAGTTGGAGGACCTAGCGATTCCTAGAGAGGACACCTCTCGGCATTTTCCAGCATGACTCTATGGTATGTGTCCCCTATTTTGTGTCCCTCAGATAACTGAAAACATGGATATTGGTTCCACGAATTGGGTGGGTGGGTGGGCATGCCCTGTACATTTCATCACCAACTGAATTTTGTGTCCCTCTTTTTTCACCCATGGATAACTGAAACTGTGGATATTGGTTCCGTGGATATGGTGGTGGGGTCGACCTGTATCTGTACAACTATTTGTTTGAAAGCCTATCACACTCTCTTTGCTATTATAAAGGGAAGGGAGGAGAAGGGTTATCAGATTTCCAGAGACTTCTTTATGTGGGCTACTTGAAAACAACCTACTCCCCCCTCATTTCAAAAGCAGTACAGTAGCACCTCCGTATCTGCTGATTCACCAACCACGGATTCAGTTATCCGCGGTTGGTGATGGCAGAGGGAGGAGGGATCTTACCTCCCCCATCCCTTTCCCTGGGAGTGCTCCTGTTGCCGCGGTGGTGATCACGGGGGCGAAGGGAGTGGGGAGAAGTGATCTGGCCTCCTCCCCTTCCCCCTTTCCCCCCACAATCACCACTGCTGTGGGGCCATGGTAGGGGTGAATTGGGAAGGGGGCGGAGGAACGAATTTGCCCCCCCCCTTTCCTTGGGGTGGCCACCCAAGATGGCGTTCTCTATTATCTGTGGAATTCGCCATCTGCAGGCGCCCCCGGAACCAATCCCCCATGGATGTGGGTGTGCTACTGTACAGTCCTATCAGACCATATCTTCCCATGAACTCAAAATTGGACCTTACTTTGGCAGACAGGAACCTTGCTGCTCCACATCCCATCCTTCATGCATTCAACCTGGAAAGATTCGCTCTCCACGTTGTCCTGCAGATGAAGGAAATACAAATGAAATGCAGGAATGTCATCTAACAGGGATATGCAACCAGCCACCCACGGGTAACCTTTGCCCTGTGATACAAAATCTGGACCCAGGAGGAAGTAAAACAAGTGGATTTCCCTCCACCCCTAGATCAAACTCCCAGTCAGGAGAGGTTGCTAGCTTCCATATTAGTGGGGTGGTGAACCCACTCTGGGTTTTAGTCTGAACTTTAAAGGCATCCGAGGTGCTGAAGCTATTTTTGGATGGGCTTCAGCATCTTGGATAATTCCTTTAAAGTTCAGACTAAAACCTAGAGCAGATTTGCCACTCCCACCATCCTGGCAGCCATCAGCTTCCAATGTGTTTGGCATGGTTCCCCAGAAGCTCTAACCCACTGGGCCCTGTACCTTGAGGATGTTGTACCCGGTGTTGCAGCTGATGACCACCTGGTCCTTGAAGGTGTACGTTGCCTGGGAGGGCTCAATTTTGCCATTGATTGGAGGCTCCAGAAGTGGACAGGGGTCTCCTTTTTTTGCAAAAGTGAAAGAAAGGAGGGAGAAAAACCAAACAATTCCTGATTAAAGCAGAAGTATCATTGGGGCAGTGCTGCAATTACCAAGTAAGTGAGGTCAAACTAGGTGATATAGTTAGCATGATTTTTGAAAATAGTCTCCCTCAAGTGGTGAAAGATGTCTGATTGTCCTAGCAAGTGATTTCCCTCACCGGCTCATCTTGCATGGAAATCCTTTGTTTTGGAATTGGTTCATGGAAGGTTAAACATAGTTTTCATTTGCATGTCTAATTGCTAAGGCACAGATTTCTAAGGGAGTCCTGTTGTGGGACAGGAACTGGGTTAATAGGTCAATTGTAGGGACCATATATTCCCCTTAACATCTAATTTGACCGTTTGTGGCAGCCCAGCTTAAACAATATTATATTGCTTCCTCTCTACCTAGTATGTGTTTCTAGCATAGATTTATCCAGGGGTATCCCTGCTATTGGGCAGAGTGAGGTGGCCATCTAAGTCAGAAGATGTCAGGCTGCAAGGAGGCATGGCATGAGGCTGGAGGGCAGACCAGTGGATGCACCAACCCTGTATCTCTCATCCTGTATCTCCTAAGCTAACATGCTGTCCACTCAGCCTTCAAACAGAAAGAGTTTGCAGGTCCTGTGTGGTGGATCCCTTTTCCAGGCTGCCCCCCCCCCCGTGAGTTCCAACCTGGGCTCCTGTCACACACCTTGCCACTTTCACCTCTCTTAATACCTTCCTGGATTGGGTACTTGGCCTCAAGGTGACCCCCTATTGTGGACCAGTGGTTGTGTTGTTTTGAGGAGCTTGTTGCGGTTAACTCTTTATCAGGCTTGATAGAGACAGCTAAAGATAGCTGTAACCAAAGAAATAGAAAGTGTGTGTGTATGTGTTTTCAAGTTGCCTTTCTTAGGCAAGGAATACTCAGAGATGGTTTTGCCAGTCCCTTCCTCTGAGATATAGCCTACAGCGACTGGTATTCATTGGCGGTCTCCCATCCAAGTACTAACCAGGGATGGCCCTGCTTAGCTTCCAAGACCAGACGGGATATGGTGCCTTTAGAGTATGTGTGTATGCTTATATGCCTTCAAGTCACCTGTCGACTTATGGCAACCCCATGAATTTCACAGGATTTTCTTAGGCAAGGAATCCTCAGAGGTGATTTGGCCAGTTCCTTCTTTTAAAATATAGCCTTCTGCCCTTGGTGTTTGTTGGCGGTCTCCCATCCAAGGGCTAACCAGGGTTGACTCTACTTAGCTTCCAAGATCAGACAGGATCTGGTGTCTTCAGGGTATTTAGGCAGATAGGCTCATGATCAGTTGATGATAAGTTTATTAAGACACAGAAAATAACATGTTAACCTTCTTAATCTAAATGAATTTAAATCTCCAGGACCAGATGAACTACATCCAAGAGTATTGAAAGAGCTGGCAAATATAATCTCAGAGCCATTGGCAATAATATTTGAGAACTCCTGGAGAACAGGAGAAGTCCCAGCAGACTGGAGGAGGGCAAATGTTGTTCCCATCTTCAAAAAGGGGAAAAAAGAGGATCCCAACAACTATCGTCCAGTTAGTCTGACATCAATACCAGGGAAGATTCTAGAACAGATCATTAAACAGAGAGTCTGTGAACATTTAGAAGGCAATGCCATAATCACAAAAAGTCAGCATGGGTTTCAGAGAAACAAGTCATGCCAGACTAATCTGATCTCTTTTTTTGATAAAGTTACCAGCTTGGTAGATGAAGGGAATGCTGTGGACATTGCATACCTTGATTTCAGTAAGGCCTTTGACAAGGTTCCCCATGACATTCTTGCAAACAAGCTTGTAGAATGTGGGCTAGACAAGTTAACTGTTCAATGGATTTGTAATTGGTTGACCGGCCGAACCCAAAGGGTGCTCAGCAGTGGCTCCTCTTCGTCTTGGAAAGATGTGACCAGTGGGGTGCCACAGGGTTCTGTCCTGGGCCCAGTGCTATTCAACATCTTTATCAATGACTTAGATGAGGGAATTAGGGGCATACTTATCAAATTTGCAGATGACACCAAATTGGGAGGAGTAGCTAATACCCTAGAGGACAGGATCAAAATTCAGAATGACCTGGATAGACTGGAGACCTGGGCCAAAGCTAACAAAATGAAATTCAATACGGAGAAATGTAAAGTACTGCATTTAGGGCGGAAAAATGAAATGCATAAATATAGGATGGGAGAGACCTGGCTGAATGAGACTATGTGCGAAAGGGATCTAGGAGTCCTAGTAGACCACAAGTTGAACATGAGCCAACAGTGTGATGCGGCAGCTAAAAAGGCCAATGCAATTTTGGGCTGTATCAATAGAAGTATAGTGTCTAGATCAAGGGAAGTAATAGTGCCACTCTATTCTGCCTTGGTCAGACCTCACTTAGAATACTGTGTCCAGTTCTGGGCACCACAATTCAGAAAGGATATTGACAAATTGGAGCGTGTCCAGAGAAGGGCAACTAAAATGGTGAAAGGTCTGGAAACAATGCCTTATGAGGAGAGACTTAGGGAGCTGGGTATGTTTAGCCTGGAAAAAAGACGGTTTAGAGGCGATATGATAGCCCTGTTTAAGTATTTGAAGGGATGTCACGCTGAGGATGGAGCAGGCTTGTTTTCTGCTGCTCCAGAGACTGGAACACGGAGCAATGGGTGCAAGCTCCAGGAACAGAGATTCCACCTCAACATGAGGAGGAACTTTTTGACAGTAAGAGCTGTTCGGAAGTGGAACACACTCCCTCGGAGCGTGGTGGGGTCTCCTTCCTTGGAGGTCTTTAAACAGAGGCTGGATGGCCATCTGTCGGGGATGCTTTGATTGTGATTTCCTGCGTGGCAGGGGGTTGGACTGGATGGCCCTCGTGGTCTCTTCCAACTCTGCAATTCTATGATTCTATGATTCTATGATTCTATGAATCTCTCAACCATTCATAGTTTCCCCAAACCAGAATCAGTTCTCCCCTCTTACTAACTATCCTGTCTCTGTTACAGCAATTCCTCTTCCCTGTCTGCTTGAGATCTTTTATCTCTCTGAAATCAAAACCCTAACCTTGTGTCAGCTTTTTCCTAACTCTCTTCTGACAGAGACAAGCCTCAGTTTTGTACAATTTCTTCTCCTTTGCAGCATCCCATGGGCTGTGAACCAGGCTTGTCCAGTTCTTCCCTTCTTGTCCTGATCTCAGAAATCCATTAGTACCTTGCAGACAGTAGCTGAGAACCAGGGGTGACTGGTGGCTTTCCATGTCAGTGGTGATGGCCATGGGGAATCCCCTCTGAGTTTCTGTCTAAACTTCAGAGGAGGTGTCCAAGTAGTTGACGGCCAGTGTGGTGTAGCGGTTTGAGTGTTGGACTATGGCTCTGGAGACCAGGGTTTGAATTCCTGCTTGACCATGGAAACCCACTGGGTGATTTTGGGCAGGTCACACTCTCTCAGCCTCAAATGAAGGCAAAGGCAAACCCCCTCTGAACAAATCTTGCCAAGAAAACTCCATATTAGATTCACCTTAGCAACACCATAATTTGGAAATGACTTGAAGGCACACAGCGGCAATCCAAGTAGTTCAACCCTGTTCCAAATACAAAGGGATCTTGTAGCACCTTTAAGACTAAATGAGAGAAAGAGGCTTGTAGCATAAGCTTTTGTAGACTCAGTCTGCGGCCTATTTCAGTTTGTTTCATCCAATGGTTATGCTACCAACTTATTTATTTCAGTCTCAAAGGTGTTACAAGATCCCTTTGTATACTGATACAGATTAGCACAGCTATGCCTTTGAATATGCCTATCTCAGATAGTTCAAAACCTTGGATACTTCACCTAAAATGAAGCAAGGTATACAGATATTCAAATAAGTAAGTAAGTAAATAAATAAATACTTTATCTACTTGTGTATAAGTGATAGAACCATACAATCATAGACTCATAGAGTTGGATGAGACGATGAGGGCCATCCAATCCAACTCCCTGCCCTGCAGGAATAAACAATCAAAGCACCCCTGACGTATGGCCATCCAGCCTGTTTAAAAACCTCCAAAGAACAAGACTCCACCACACTCCCAGGCATTGCATTCCACTTATCAGGAAGTTCTTCCTAGTGTTTAGGTGGAATCTCTCCCCCCCCCCATATTTTGAACCCATTGCTCCGTGTCCTATCCTCTAGAGCAGCAGAAAACAAGCTTGCTCCTTCTTCAATATGACATCTCTTCAAATATTTAAAAATGCTTCTCATGTCACCTCGTAACCTTCTCTTCTCCAGGCTAAACATACCCAGCTCCATAAGCTGCTCCTCAAAGGGCATGGAAAAAGTCACTTCCAGTCTGCCAAAATGGCAGCCATGTTGGGACACTGTGATCTTTTGCAACTCTGGAGTGGGGAGTTGCTCTTGGCCACAGTTACCTAGGGAAAGTTCTTACCCTACAAGTGTCCCAATTTGGCAGGGACAGTCCAAATTAATCCTCTGCCATCCCACTTTTTCGACTGCTTTTAAAATGTCCCAATTTCTTTTGTCCCCAACTTGCTTTGATTGCTGTAAACTGAATTCGAAGTGCAAAAGTAGCTTGCACTCAATTAACTTAGCACGAGAGAGAGGAGAGGAGGGGTGGAGTCTTGGCCTTCCCAGTCAGCCCAGGCAAAAGCAAACTGCTGTAGCCTCTCCTAGCTAGTCTGTTCTTCCTCATCAAAAACTTGTACCACACTTTGATGTTGCTTGGCCACATGTTTCCCGGTTTCCATGTGTGAAATGTTAGAGAATATGAGAGTTACCTGTAGCTGTGTAGGACAGCTTCCAGCCTCCATTCTCGCCAGAATTATCACTGTGGAACAAGATATGTATGCTGTTGCTCCGGGTTTCAATCCGTCCCGGAGATCTTTCTCCACAAAAAGGCCCAAACTCTTTAAGTCCTGCTTTGATCTGTCAAGGGAGACAACCAAAGGATGAACAGAGGCAAGGATATGGCTTAATATGGCTTAATATTTAGAATTGCTATTAGCCAAACTACAAAGTCACTGAACAAATAAATAAATGATCCCATGACTCTTTTTAAAGAAATGGAAATTTTATATGACCTCATGTTTTTCAAGTAGATCAGGAGACCATTCACACTACACAGTTCAAACGCTATGATTCCACTTCAAATGTCATGGCTCCATCCTATGGAATCTTAATCTTGTATTTTGGTGAAGCGCTAGAGCTCTCTGGCTGAGAATTCTAACATCCCTCTTCTTACACTACAAATCCCAGAATTCCATGAGATGGAACCATGACAATTAGAGTAGAATAATAATGCTATAATTCTAATGTGAATGGGCTCTTAGATTTTATGTCTCTGTAGAAGAAAGGCTTGAAAGATATAGAATATTCATGGAGAGATGGCCTCCATGGATACCACAGAATATGGTCTGAAGCAGAGCTTTGAAAATGTACTTTTTTGGCTTACAACTCACTGGCCCTTCCCTCCATCTATGCTATTGAGTTTCTATTGAGTCTTTTACAATACCCAGAGCTTGAGAAAGTCACACTTTTAGACTTTAACTCCCAGAATCCACCAGGTAGCATGGCCACTCCAAAAGTTGCAGCCCCCCTCCCCAAGTAACTTTCTTAAAGCTCTGGTCTGAAGACAAACTGATGTGGCAAGCCTGAATCTGGTTGATGCCCAAATGGGAGACTGCTTTGGAGACACAAGGCTTCAATTCTGTTAAAACCTCTGAATCAGTTGGATTTATTTATTTATTTAAACACTTCTGTTCTGCCCTTTCTATTGGAATCTCAGGTGTAGTACAGTACAGTAGGACCCCCATACCCTCTGGTTCATTATCCACTGATTCAATTATCCACGGGACACAAAAAAGCACACCTACCATAGAGCCTTCCTAGAAAATGTATCCTCTCTAGCCATTTTCTAGGTCCTTCAAGGCAACTCTATGGTATTTTAAACCAGACGTCCTATTATTTTCAACGGTGTTTGCTATTATCCACCATTTTCGGTATCCACGCCTCCCCCCGGAACTAATCCCCAGTGGATACGGGGGTCCTACTGTATAAACAATATAAACCCCCTGCATGGCAGATATGGGTTTGGACTGGATGGCCTTTGTGGTCTCTTACAACTCTATGATTCAATTTAAAAGAGAATAAAACCATAAATAATTTAAACAAGATAAAAACATATTAAACAAAAAGCAACAGTTAAAGCCACTTTAAAAACTAAAACAAATCAAAACTATGTACTTGTATATTATCGTTGCCAGGTGTCCCTTTTTGTAAGTGATGTCCCTTATTTGAAAGCTGAAAAGGGTGTCTCTTATTATGTGGGATGTCCTGCTATTTGAGGGAGTGAAAGCTTTTCCTTTTATAAAATAAAAGATGACAAATAGATGACAAACAATCCCACATTTTGAGGTTGGGCCCTCCATAAAGACAGAAATGTCTGCATCATGTAATTTATGAATGTGGACAATATGTTAATTTTGCAAAGAAATACATGGCTCAGTTAATTGAAATCAATGCTTTCATTTTGGTACTTAGGTGGAACTCAAACTTGTTAATAGCTATTTCCTGATTATCAGTGTCAGGATCGGTCCCAAAAGTGACCTCCTTCTGCCAGAAGACAGTATTGCAGTGTGTTTCCATTTCTGAACTGCCGTTTGAGAGCGCATGCTATTGAAAGTCTCTGCTTGTCCAAGGAGCTGTGGCCTCACAGCCAGATGTGCTCACCTTGATGTAGTCATACGGGCAGGTCACCTCTGGATGGTCCTCAATGTCAAAGCTGTCTTCGAACTTCAGGGTGATGAAGAAACCTTCTTCCAGTTCTATGCGGTACAAGCAATCAGAGCTCTTGGGGTAGGAGTTGGGAAAGTCTGGGCTGTGGATCACACCACTTCTCTGAGTGAAGAGGTTGTCACTGCACTCCACTGCAACAAACACAGAGGTCATGGCTGAGAACCATGAACTATGTAAATCCAGACTCATGTACATAGTTACACTGTGCTTGCAGTACATTATCTTTCTGCTAAATACCAACATTTTGCAAAGAGTTGCATATCTGACAAAGTGCCTACCACTTGTCCATTGTACAATGGGGAATGCAGAGTGGCCATTTCTGTACAGTGGGTCAAGTTGAACATTGAAGGCACTCATGAATAGTTATGGACTATTCAAGAATGACTGGGATCCTCTTGGCTAGTCCCAACCAGAGGTGACTGCTTGAGTTATTTCACACCACACAATTATAGTGCTATGATTCTAATTTAACTGGCATGGTTCCAGACTATGGAAACCTGGGATTTGTAGTTTAAGGAGGGAGTATTTAGAAATCAAGCCTGAACTCCTCCAAGAATCCAAAATGACCAAACTGAGGCTATCCTACTTTGGACTTATCGTGAGATGACGGGATTCATTAGAAAACATGATAATGCTTGGTAAAGTGTGTGTGCGAATGTGACTTTGACTTGCCTGTCAACTTATGGTGACCCCATGAATTTCACAGGGTTTTCTTAGGCAAGGAATGCTCGGAGCTGGTTTTGCCAGTTCCTTCCTCTGAAATAGAGTCTACAGCACCTGGGATTCCTTGGCAGTCCTTCTGGGCTTGGGGAAGGATATACTTTTATGGACTGACACTGCCAAAATCCCTCAGCCAGTATAGATTTTGGGAATGACAGTCCAAAAGGGTATCTTTTCCCATGCTCTGGAAGTTCTAGCCTGAAGCATGTCAGGAAAAGGGTCCAAGGTCAAATCTTGTATATGTATGTGCCTTCAAGCCATCTGTAGACTTATGGCATCCTCATGAATTTCATAGGATTTTCTTAGGCAAGGAATCCTCAGAAGTAGTTTGGCCAGTTCCTTCCACTGAAAACTAGCCTACAGCACCTGGTATTTGTGGCACACTCCCATCCAAGTACTAACCAGGGCTTGTTAGCTTCCAAGATCAGGTGGGATCTTGGATCAGGTGGGCCTTTAGGGTATGAGACAGGAGGGGAAAAGGAAGGCCTCATTACAGGTGGATTGATTCAATCAAACAATCTGCAGTCAGGAGTTCATGGGGCCTGAGCAGGGCTATTGATGCAAGGGTGTATTGAAGGTTTCTCATTCATAGGGTCACCATAAATTGAAGCCAACTTGATGGCAATTAACAACAACAACAACAATCCAGAGAGCTCTAGTGTCTCACCAAAGTACAAACACTAGGGTTGTATAGGACATTGACATGGCAGTTAAAGCAGTATCATTGTGTTGTAATTGTCTGGTGTGAAAGGATCCATATCCACAGCACCTAGCACTCCCCTGGGGAGGCCACAATTTGGTTTTGCACCTGGATTCAAATCCTGCTGAACCATGCTCTCATAGAAGTACATGAACCATTCTTTTCAGTCTAATCCAGGTGTGGGCAAGTGAAGTGGCTCCATGCTCCTTAAATATTTTTTGTCAGGGTGCAAAGATTGTCAATAGTGATAGAGAGCAATTCTAGACTCTAACCCCACTGGAGTTGTTTCAAGACAAAATGGGTTATGTTGTTCTCAAAGTCAACCTTCCCTAACCTGGCAACCTTCTGGTATATTGGATTTTGTTGGTGGTATGTGCCTACAAGTCGACTCTGGCTTATGTTGACCTTCTTCTAGGGTTTTCTTGGCAAGATTTGTTTAAAATTTGTATTTTTAAACTTCTAACAACATTACATTTGCTCCATGGCAAAAGGAAAAATCAGTCTGGATATTGTGAAAAGAACAAAAACAGAAAAATAAAAACTGAAGGTAAATTAACAATATAACATTCAACATAATCACCATGGAAAGCTTCATATTGGGTGGATTAAGAGTAAAGACCCCACACACTTGTCCACAGTGGTAGGATTCCCCAGGCTAAACATACCCCGCTCCCTAAGCCAGTCCTCACAGGGCATGGCTTCCAAACCTTTTACCATTTTGGTTGCCCTGCTCTGGACACATTCCAGCTTGTCAATATCCTTCTTGAATTGTGGTGCCCAGAACTGGACTCAGTATTCCAGATGAGATCTCACTAATGTAGAATAGAGTGGCACTTTTACATCCCTTGATCTAGAACTAGTTTCCTTTTGATGCAGCTGAGAATTGCATTGGCTTTTTTAGCTGCTGTGTCACACTGCTGACTCATGTTCAGCTTGTGGTTCGCTAAGACTCCTAGATCCCTTTCGCATGCACTGCTATCAAGTTAGGTGTCACACATCCGATATCCTATATCTTAATATATCTAATAACTGCAACACCATTTTCTATATATAAGTCCAGAGCATCACAACCAGTTCCACCTCAGAAGAACCATCCCCAGCCCATTACAAACAGGTGATGATACCTTTGCAAGTCCTGTTGTCTGAATGGAGGATGTAGCCAAATCTGCAGGAGCAGTAATACCCGCCAATATAGTTGTGGCAGTGATGGTCACAGGCCAATTCCTCATCACTCTTTTCCAGGCATTCGTCAATATCTGTGAGGGAACAGAAAGGAAGAATGAGCGCATAAACTGAAACCCCTGGTTCCTTCCCTTTTCACTTTGCACATGCTCAGGAGAACTTTATGTCTGTGTACATGTTCCAGTGAGGTTTCTTGAGCACTAGTCCTACACATGTCTACTAGAAATGTAACCCTTTCCCTGTTTTGTGTTTCTGCATGCTAGAAGGTAAAAAATTCCAAAAGTTTTTCCCCTGCTAGGTGCAATTATGATAAATCTATGCATTTTTTTGGAGGACTGTTTTTGTAAAAACTACCTGTCCCATATTGAGCTCCCAGCCATGACTTGTGCTAAAGGGAGTGGGTGGAAGTATGTACATTATACGTACTGGCATTCCAGTATCTTCAAGCAGTGTTGTAGTAGGAACAGGGCATGCAGGGTCAAACCACAGGAATTTAAAAAAAAAATCAACTGGGACAATGGTATCGTTTCTCATTCTCCTTAGCCTTACTTTCCCCCTCTGAGCTTATCTGTAGCCCTCACTGTAGGGGTGTGTGGTTGTTGTGTGCCTTCAAGTCATTTATGGCAACCCTAAGGGAGTACAGAATGGATTTTCTCAGCAACAGTATATTGTGAGCTAGGCCTGTTGTCATACAAACTGAATGGGCAATAGAGACTCTTTAGCTTTAGCGGCTGGCTTCCATGGCAGTAAATCTTCTCCAGGTCTTAGGGCCTGTCTACACGGTAAAAAAAATACATACGCCGTTCAGAGAATCGCTCTTCCATACACATGGCTGTTTGGATTGATACATGTCATTTGGAGGGGGGGCTAGTGAATCTACCTACTCACCCACTGCTGTGTAATGGGCGTCGAAACCTGTGAAGCGTTCCTCATTGGAGAAGTCTGATCTGAAAGTGAGACTCATGTATGAACCTGGAGTCACAATTGCCTGTTGCCCTGGTGTCTGCTCTGTATCTGTAGCTTCCCTCCCACAGAACGTAGCCAAGACTTGGTCTTCTGATTCGACCTAGCAGAACCCAAGAGAGATACAACCATCAGTGTGAAGGTGATGGAGACAGAGGCCTGATTATTATTGCTGGTCCCAAATAAAGAAGGGTCATTGAATCAATGTGATTTATCCAAGTGTTGACTCATCACTGAACAGTAGATTCAGTGGGTCTATTCTAGCCAGGATTATCTTATTTTACCTCACCTCACCTATATCCTTCCTTTCTCTCAATATGGAGACCAAAGGCTTATCTAAACTAGTCAAATACCCTGGCTTGCCCCTGTTCTAGAGGCCTGTAGTCCAAACAACAAAGGGCATTTACCCTGATTTGCCTCTGGGCAGTCCAAATGACCCTTGGGGCAGATACGGGGTTGGAACAGGGGCAAGCTTGGATACGGCCTGATAACCTGTTACAGGGAAAAACACAGTTTACCTGGGGAAAACTGGATTGGCCCCGCGTGTCCGCAGAAGCCTGTCCAGCATGCCACTCCTCCCTGCTGCTGCCAGCTCCATGGCTCTTCTGGAAGTCAGGCAGGGGTCCCTCAACATGTGACCGAGGTTGGTCACATGCAGGGGATCTGCAGTCACATTTTGTGGGACCCCTGCTTGGCTTATACGTTAGTGGGGGAAATGGCGGTGGCTTCAGAGACCGTCCGGCATCCTGTTTGGACTCTGGCCCATTTTATGCAGGTAACACGGGCAGTGTAGATGAGCCTGGTGTAGATGAGTCCCAAGGCAACTTGCAGTGTAGAATTAAACATATTATGTTTAAGACCATACATGGTACAAAGTACAAAGCTGCTGCCCAGTTGTACCGGTCGACCCCCATATCCATGGGGGGTAAATTCCAAGACCCTCCTGTGGATACCAGAAACCATGGATAATGGGGAACCTTATTACTTTCGATGAGATGAACACTGGAAGTTGGCCATAGAATCACATTGGAGGGCCTAGAAATGCCTAGAGAACATTTTCCCCCAGAGATGGGGAAGTGAAACTATGGATACCGAATCTGTAGATATGGGGGTTGACCTGTGTTTTCAAATAGTCTCTTCTAGTTGTTTTTATCTCTTTGAATATTTGTCAGGATTGTGTGTGTGTGTGTGTGTGTGTGTGTGTGTTATTTTAGACTGCTATTTTAAATTGTGTTTGTGGCTAGCCTTTTTTAAAAAATGTAATATTTAACCCTGCCCTCCAACATTTCACAGGTGAAAATCAAGCAAAATCAGAGTGTAATCAAGACGGTAAAAGTTACTAGTGAGGAAGAAGAGATTCACTAGGAGAGTCTGCAGCGTTTGCTTTTGCTTAGAACTGCTGGGAAGGGCAAAACTCCATCCCCTTCTGTCCTTTCTTCCTGCCAAGTTAATTGAGTGCAAACTGCTTTTGAAATTTAAACATTTGCAGCAATGAAAGTAACCTGAGAACAATGAAGAAAATTGGAGGAAGATAGAGAAGCCAGGACATTTTAAAAGCAGCTTAAAAAGTGGAAAACAGTGGGTTAATCAACACCAGCCCTGCCAAATCGAGACAGAGAGTATGATTTCATTGGATTTTATTGTGTTTTCTTTTACAGTTATGTATATTGCTATGACAGCCTGGGTGTTATAGGGTGACTGATAAATTAAATTAATAAATCCATAATCTGGAAACAATCCAATTTCCAGCCTACCTCTCATGAACACCCTCTGATTTTGTTCGCTGCTAAGCCATCCTTTCTCAAAGAAACAATCCTCTTAAAATTGACAAGGTTTTTCGTGGTCTGTGATTTGTTCCCCTCAGTATTAGGAAAAATAACTTTTTCCAATCTCTGGCTTTCACCAAAGGAACAGTGAAGGTAACAGTTTTATAGCAGGTACAGGGCTTGGGAAATTTGCTTTTTTGGACTGCAATTCCCACAATCTTCCAGCTAGCCTAGCCCCTCTTCACATTGTCTGGATAATTCTTGCAGTTTTTTTGAAAATAATGGAACTTTCCTGAGCTGGTCGGAAAGATGTCCATTGTCATGAAAGAAAGATAAATTAGTAAAGGAAGCCACACTCAGCAAGCCCATTCATAACAAAAGATGCACCTGTAGTTACGGGAAGACTCAAAACAGGAGAGGGGGAAAAAAGAGCCCATTCCCAAATGTATACAATGACTTACCCATTCTTTTACTGAATGTCTTAAATGCCTCATGGGGAAAATTCCTCTAGATGTTGTCTAGACTACAGTATGACCCCCGTATCCATGGGACCAGTACCAACAGTTTCACTTACCCGCGTCCAGAAAAATATGTTCTCTAGGCATTTTCTAGGTCCTTCAGTGTGATTCTATGGTATGCTTCTGCTGGACGTTGACCATAGAGTTGCACTGGAGGACCTAGAAAATACCTAGAGAGATGTTCCCTCTAGGTTCTCCAGCGTGACTCTAAGGTATGTATTGATTGTGCTATACACCCCTTGTGTTGAATGGCAATGTTGCATAAATGAACATACACTTGAATGTAGAAATGAATGTGCAATTCAATGCTTATGAGCATCACATGCACATCTATGTGTGTCTGTATGCAGTGCTGCACATTAATTGTGCGGCACAACCCTTGTGTTGAACTGCAATGTTGCATAATTGAACCAAGATGCATGTCCAACTGTATGCACAACCAAATGCTCATGTGCATCCATGTCCAACACATAATGCACATAAGTGTACAATGTGCACCCACATCCACAAACAATGACGCTGCATGCACACATTCACTTCCACAACTTTGAACATAATGTGGATGTTGCACATTGGGCAAAAATGTCCAGCTCCTTCCCTAAGGAAAGTTACGCATGCATAAGACACAAACTGGATCCTTGCCTTAATTTATTATCAAATTCTATTCAATTCACTTGATCTTCCACCCAACTCAAATGCAGGTTCTAATAATCTCTGGAAGCACTGTGAAGAGTGCACAGGGTTGGAGGAAATATGTCTTCTATATTAACCTGGCTTCAGTCCTTCTTTCATGCATATATGGATTTTGTTCTTAAAGCACTGCCAGCCGCCCCAAATCCTCTGGATAAAAGAGCCCCAAAGTCTGAGTAATAAATCACAGCCAGACCCTGAAGTTTCCTGGAAGGAAATGATCTTTCCTTGGTAAGTTAAATGGCACCACAGCTAATAACATGTGGTTGATCTGGAGCATAGCGTTTTTGAAGGAACAGACCTGTTTTGAGTCCTGCCAAGCCTGCAGTCTTCCAAGGCACCCACCACACCCTGCTTCTAGATAAACATTGTATCTCCCCCCCCCCCTTCTTTGGCCACAGAACTGGAAAAGAGAAACCCAAGTGTGCTGTGGCATCGATGCAGAGTGAAGTCATGTGGGCATTTGAAACTTTCCATCAGGTTGTCTTAATTAGCATCGCCTAGGAACGCACAAAGACAAACCCACTCGGGAAGTAGGGGGAAGAAAACGAAGTTTCCATCATGTTTGCATATGGTCGTTAAAAATAGCTGTACATTAGAGGACTGAGGGCTGGCAAAATAATCCAGAAAGACTATTCTAGGGCTTGGAATCCTTTAAAAATAAATTATGATTATGATTATGTAAAGATCCACAGACTTTACAGCCCCAAAGAACCCTGTTCAGTCTCTGGACTCTCCCCATAAAAGAACCACAGATACAGACTTTGAAAAATCCGTACTTTCATGGTCAGGAAAGCTATTGCCTATCTGACTAGTAGACAATGCTGTTCATTGAACTGGATTTGTTTTAACTGGTGTTAAGCCAGGTTGAGTCCCAATATTGGGGAGAAGGCACAATATAAATCAAACAACAAATCAATACCAGGGCTTAGAAAAACTGCTTTTGGGGGGAGGGATGATGACGACCAAGGGTTGTCTAGATGGTGAAAAAAAACTCCGCATAGAATGCAAGGAGAATACATTTTGTTCCAATGGGATCCCATGGCAACTCAACATGTTGTAAAGGAGGGGGGCCAAAAACTGCACATATAGTAGGACCCCCATATCCACTGAGTCATTATCCAATGATTCAGTTATCTGAGGGACACAAAAGAGCACACCTACCATAGAGTCTTCCTAGAAAATGCATCTCTCTAGCCATTTTCTAGTTCCTCCAAGGCAACTCTATGGTATTTTAAACCGGAAGTCCCATTATTTTCAATGCTGTTCACTGTTTTCTGCGGTTTTTGGTATCCACGCCCCCCTGGAACCAATCCCCCGTGGATATGGGGGTCCAACTGTACTCTGCTGGAAAAGCCTTGGTGGCTTTCCCCATATATATATTTTTTAAAGATCCAAAGGAAATGCGCCTTCCTGCTTGTTTGAACACTGATGCAATTTGTTGCACAATAAAGAAGGGGTGGAACTCTTCATCTGATTGGTTGGACATGCACAGACGCGGGGTTGCTGCCAAGTGTTCCGGAAATGCTAGTGATCATGTGCTTTTGTAATTTTTTATTTTTTAAAAACTGTACCGTCTAAGGGGAACACGGCTGCAAATCAAGATGGTGGCTGTGTTGTTTTGCACGGGGGGGGGTGTTGCAAGGAAGGCAAAGGAGACCCAGCAATGCAGCACCTGGAGATGACGATGAGGGTGGCCAACTTAATCTCACCTTCCACTGGCGTGGCGAAGAGCTGCCACCCTCTTCCTTCTCCCAGGAGTTGGCAAGGCAGCTCCTACTATCCCTTTGCAGCCAGAACCAGAGGCCGCTGCCGCTGGGATGGGTGAAAGGTGGCTGGCCCTCCTCCTCTTCCTTGCCATCCCCGGTACTGTGCTGCCAGGTCCCCTTCGCCTTCCTCACCCCCTCATGCAAAACTGACACAGCCACCATCTTGATTCGCAGCCGTGTGAACATCGCAGAGGAGAGTTTCACATATATTGTTTTTGCAAAAACACTGTGGAGACAAAGGAACGCTGCTGCTAATTGCCTATAATGCACAGGTATGTGCATTATTTCCTTCCATATAGACAAGCCCCCCAAATCCCCCATCCAGCAGAGCAAGGGGTCATGAGAGCTGTCGTCCAACTTTTCCAGGTTCTGAGCCTGCCTGCCTTTTTACAGGATTGTTAAGGCTGCCGATGAGAATTGTTTGGTGAAACAGAAAATCAAAAAAACCTAAAATCTTAAGAGTTGGAAGGGGTTACTGTCATGTACTAACATTGCCAGATGCAGTGAACAGAAGTTCCAGAGTAAAACAGAAAACGTTATTGGCAAAGAAATCCAGAAAGTGTTGCTCAGAATTGAAACTTAGAAGACAAACAGTATACTAAAAGCACATTGCAATCTATGAAAACTGGCAGGCTGCTCGATCATTGGTTACTCATCATCCCCTGACCTCCCTTCACAACACCACTGTCCATCCCTCTTTTCTCAGAGCTGAGACACAGCTGCAAACTTATCTGACCATTCTTGGTAGAGACTGTTTATTCCTTTTCACAGTCGGCACAGAGCACTCCTTAACAAGGGCAGGAAAAATGCAAACACAAGTAATAGCAAGGTTATAGTGAGGTACTCATATTGGCAGGAAAAGGTCATATCTGGGACTGATCCTGACAGCCACAAAGGTCATCTAGTCCAACCCCCTGCCACCAAGGAACACATTGCTAAAGCACTCCTGAGGGATTCCTCTCCAATTTTTTTTTAAAGACCTCCAAAAATTTGTGGTCCAAATTGTGTGGTTGTAGTCCAAGAATGGAACTTAACTTTCTTTTCTTTTCTTTTCTTTTCTTTTCTTTTCTTTTCTTTTCTTTTCTTTTCTCTTCTCTTCTCTTCTCTTCTTCCTTCCTTCTTTTCTTTCTTTCTTTCTTTCTTTCCCAGAGGCTTTTAAGAAGGCTGTTAAAACAGATCTCTTCCGGCAGGCCTTTCCAGATTAGGTTGGATGCTCGGCTGCCACTTTTATATTTTCTACTTTTTAATTTATGTTTTTTTCCATTCAAGTTTATTTTAATATTATATTTAAAATTTGAACTAATTTATTATTGTATAAATGTTTTTTAATGATGTTGTTTTAACATTTGTGCTGGACTGTGGTTCAGTGTTTTATATGATGTTTGCTGCCCCGATCCTGATGGGAGAGGTGGGATAAAAATATTTATTTATTTATTTATTATAAAATCAACTTTAACAAGAATGAAACTTTTCCAAACGAGGAAGGAAAAAGGACTTCTTTTCTATCACCAATAATAAATGCTCCCTTGGTATAGACTTCCTCAGAGTGGGGTGGCATCTCTTTGTTGGAGATTTTCAAGCATCGGTTGGATGGCTGCTCTTTAGGGGTATTGTACTGATAGATTTCTGCACTGGCAGCAGGTTGGTCTAGATGACTCTTGGGGGTCCCTTCCAACTCTACGGCTGGCCTCCTATTAGGCCAGCCGTAGAGTTGGAAGGGACCCCCAAGAGTCATCTAGACCAACCTGCTGCCAGTGTGGCTGTACTTTTTTGGCCATAGTGTAATGTCTGTATTCACCTGAAGGCTGTGGAAGCAGAGGTGGATGTGTGGTGCCATTGTGCATTAGACACCCAGCTGTGCATTGTACATTGCAGTTGTGCATTTCACATTTGTTTGCACATTCCATTGCACAGTTCAGTCAGCCCCCCAGCCTCATGAAGACTCTCTTGCCTATCTTATCACAACCCCTCCCTGGTTCCCAGCCAGCATCATGCTACATTCCAATCCCTCCACCATTCATATGGTTATCTATTCACCTTCTCAGGCAATATCTTTCCTCCCACCTTTGTCCCCTAACAACCATTTTAAAACTGAACTTGTCACCTCATCACCATACCCACAAGTATTGCATTTCTTTTGCCATTCACATGCACAACTTGCTCATAAACGTCTGTCTACAAGCACTTCAGCCCAGGCATCTGATGAAGTAGATTCAGGGTGAATCTACACTGTAGAAATGATGCAGTTTGACATCACTTTAAGTGCTGTAGCTCCATCCTATGGAATCCTGCTTTCTCTGCTAAAGAGTGCCACTGCTTCACAAAACTAAAAATCCCAGGGTTCTGTAAGATCGAGCCATGGCATTTAAAGTGGCGCCAAACTGCATTATTTCCACAGTGTAGATGTATTCTCAGTCTACATGTGGCAACTTCTCTCTCAATTAGTCTCAAAGGTGCTACAAGACTTCTTTCCATACTGATCTAGAGCAACATAGCTATGTCTATGGCTAATAATCACATAATTCCAAGAGTGTCAAGCACACTCCCCATCTCCTTGAAGCAGGATCTCAGCCCATGATCTGTGAAATTGTGAATCTTTGGTACTTGTAGAATCATAACATCATAGAATCAGAGAGTTGGAAGAGACTCTATGGGGCATCAGGACATCCAGGTGTTGTCTACATGGTGAAAAAAATCCTCAAAGAATTTGCTAAGAATCCTATTGGTCCTCATGGAAGATGCTATTTGGAAGGAGGGGGGCTGAAAACACCACATAGTCCGTGATAACGGTTTTTGATGTTTTCCCCGATCTTTTTGAAAAAGTGCACAAAATGTGCACAATAGTTCATCTGTACAGCCAATTCCAAAAGGAGCACACAGCAGAGCTTTAATGTGATTGGGTGGACCTCGGAGGGGGTGGGCTCAGAAGGAGAAGCTTGCAATGCGGCCACCATTGTTGCTCTTTGCCTCTGTCCCCCCTCCTTCCTTTACTGCCCCCTCTTTCTCTTTTGGGGGGATTTTTGCACCCACCCACCCCTCTTCCTCCTTGCCTTACTTGCCCGCCTCCTCTCTCTCCATGCCCAACAGCACTGTACCTGCCGCCACAGCTCCCTGGACCCTGGCACTCTCTCCGTTGCAACAAGTGCTCTGGGGACTTGGCAAGGCACAGGGAGGCGGCCGCCCACGTGTCTGGGGTGAGGGAAAGGCTGTGGGGGACCACTCCCCTCTTCACAGGTGGTGGTGGCGGGAGAGAGGAGGGGGGCTGGTCTCTGTCATCTCGCCACCATGACTCCGCATTCCCAAGAAGGACAGGGGTTGAGGAGGAGCAGCCATGGCTCACCCACTAACTCAGTACCAGCCCCTCTTACCTGGCCTTTGCCCGGAGGGCGACTAAAATGGTGAAAGTTCTGGAAACCATGCCTTATGAAGAAAGACTTAGGGAGCTGGGTATGTTTAGCCTGGAAAAAAGACGGTTAAGGGGTGATATGATAGCCCTGTTTAAGTATTTGAAGGGGTGTCACATTGAGGATGGAGCAGGCTTGTTTTCTGCTGCTCCAGAGACTGGAACACGGAGCAATGGATGCAAGCTCCAGGAACAGAGATTCCACCTCAACATGAGGAGGAACTTTTTGACAGTAAGAGCTGTTCGGCAGTGGAACACACTCCCTCGGAGCGTGGTGGGGTCTCCTTCCTTGGAGGTCTTTAAACAGAGGCTGGATGGCCATCTGTCAGGGATGCTTTGATTGTGATTCCTGCATGGCAGGGGGTTGGACTGGATGGCCCTCATGGTCTCTTCCAACTCTACAATTCTATGATTCCATGATTCTGTGCACCCTTCTGCCTGCTGCCTTCACCACCACCCTCGACTTCCTACTTCAACTCCCCGCAAAGGAGGAAGAAGAGGATTTTATTTCATTTTATTTTACAAAAGAGGATCTTAAACATTCACTCGCGGCCACTACCTTTTCTCTAGGGGGCATGCACCATGTGGACTACAAACTCGGGTATTTTTCCCATCATGCTTTTGCAAATGCATTGTGGGCACAAATGGGCAAAGGACTGAAAAGAAGGTAAATTGCTATTTTTCGGATTTAATTCTCCTGTTTAGTTGACCCCCCGAGAAGGAGACCACACCACATCTAGGCAATTGGTTCCATTGCTGAACTGCTCTCATCATCGAGAAGTTCCTTCTAATGTTCAACCAAAAGAGATGATTTTAGAGTCATAGGCCTACATTTTGTATCAGATGCTGTTTCTGTTGTAACTCAGTTGTTTTGGAGGGCTGTGATTCTAACATCATCTCTTTTCTTCTCCTGTGTGATTTTTTAATTTTCTTAATTTTTTTTGCCTGATAAAGAAGCCAGTGGAGCTTTGCAAGCTGGCATGATGTAATTTATGCATTTCGGTTGGCCAACAAACGTATTGCTCTTCTGTGGATTTTGGATTTTTTTGGTATGTTTGCTTTTGGTTATTCCCTTGACCATCCCTTCCGCCACATAAAACACATACCTCCCACTAGGAACATTATCCCTTTCATCTCCTCATTTCCTTCCCTCTTGGGAACTACTGTACGTACTTCTCCTGATGAACAGCTCTTATGTGAACAAAGTTCTTGTTAATATTTAACCAAAATATGCTGTCCAGGAGAGCATGGGTTCTTGGCCTGTCCTCATGGGGAAGGTGGCTGCCCCTAGTATAGCCACTACAAATGGCCAGGAAGTGAAATCACTGCCTCCAGCAGTCGGGGGGGGGGGAACGTGTGGTCCCCAGGGCTGTTTGAGAAGCCCCCAAGGACCTCCACCCACTTCCTTGAATTCTTTTGAATTTTTTTTTTAAAGTCTGCTTTACTCCCTGGTATAACAAAAGCCTCTTCTGGGCCTGAAATTGCCCCAGAGGGGTGGCAGAATCCCCCCTCAAGGGTGTGTGGGTGCATTTTGAACTTAAGCAAATCCAAGGCAGAAGGTAAACTGCAAGGAATTCAAGGTTTTTGAAAAATCAGATGGCGGGAGGGTATTTGGGGGAGTACTTGCAGGGGCACAATGTAGCCACCCCAAGCCCTGGGAGTTGCCCATGCTGGTCTAGTCCAACTTGCTGCTCAGGGCATAAGTGGAGGAATTGCCATGGAGGGATTGACAGCTGTGGCACAAAAGCCCATCCATGCATCCAGGCTCTGCTGAAGTACCTCCTGCAGAGGAACAGAGTGTCAACAGAGTTTGCTCAGTCCAGGAACAGACTGACTTGGAAGCTGGTGGACTCGTCTTCTTTGGAAGTAAAGTACACCCATCTCTTTGGGGTACTTTAGCAGCTTTGGTGTGGTGATGAACTAGATGGGGCCTTCCAAAACTATGGGCTCATCTATACAAGGCAAAAAGAAGCAGATTGCTCTGCAGTAAAGGCAACTCGCAGCAGCTGTGATTTGCCTTAATGCTTTGTGTGTGTGTGTGGGGGGGGTTGTTAGATGGCAGGCATGTGAAGCTATCTGTGTCTGCTGTGAAAATGGGAATGCCTGCGAATCACAATGGCAGCCGTGAGTGAATTACTTCTGTTTTTACTTACCAATTTGCCACCGCCGACCAGTATTATTTTTTTAAGGTGCGATAGTGATATTTCGCCTTAACAGAAAAGCAACCCCCCCAACCCCTGTTTTATTGTGTTAGCACTCGCTTGCTAAGGTGAAAGACCAATGTGGCGGTTCCAGGCGCTTGCCTTGTTAGTAAGCCCCGCCCCCACCCTTGTCTGGCCAATCAGTTTACAGCTTCTGCTCTTATGAGAAAGTGAATCTAATTGAATTGCTTGTCCTAACGAGCAGGGATGCGCACCCCCACTGTTTTTTTAAAAAACTCGGAGGAAAGCCATGAAGGCTTTTTCTGCGGAGTATATGGCATATTTATTAGCCCCCTCCTTCTGAATACAGTGATACGATGGAGGATGCCATTAAGACAGTCGTATTCTCCTCGCATTCTGTGAGGAGTATTTTCACCATTTAGACAACCCCTATGATTCTGGTTGACAAACTATATCAGGTTGGATGCCATGTGGAGCAGGGATGCAATTCTTCACAACATTTCATCCCCAATGTAGCAATGAGAAATTTCAGCAATTTTCTTCCCACTGTGAAAAAGTCTTAAAAAACCACACCCTTTTTAAATCAGCTTTCCAATTTGGGACTTATTCTGTGCAAAATGTGCATGTGGTTGTTTTGTGCAGAAAATAGCATTTTCTGCATGGAAAACAATAGTTTGATGCAGAAATATTAATTTCTGCACAGGAAATGTTTCTGTGCAGAAAGAGCTATAATTGGGGATTTGTCTTATCAAAAATCCACATATGCTTGTTTTGCAGAGAAAACAGGATTTTCGCTGTGGGAAATAATATTTAATTGCAGACATATTCATTTCTGTGTAGAAAATGGCATTTTCTATACAAAACTGTGTGCAAATTTTATGGAGAGCAATCCTCAAATAAAGCTTTTTTTTTCTGCACAGAAAACAACACTTTCTGCACAGGAATTAATATGTTTGCATTTAAATATTATTTTCTACACACAAAATACTGTTTCCTGCACAAAACAACCACCTGTGAATTTTGTGCAGAAGAAATCCCGAACTGCAAAGATTCTCATCAGTCCTAGTGTTTGTCTATCCCGCTTCATTTCGCCATATTCCAAAGGAGGGGGCAAAAACTCCAAATACTCCACAGGAAAATCATTCGTTGCTTTAACTGTATTTAAAAGAAACTCTGAAGGAAATGCGCATTCCCTCTCATACGGACAATTGATTTGCTTTGCTGCACATTTCTGAAAAGTGTGGAAGTGGAAAGCTGATTGGTTGGGCATACACAGGGGGTGGAGTGCCCGGAAGTTCCTGGAACTACCATGTTGGAGTTTTGCTGTAGCAATCGTGCACTGAGGTGACAAAACAGCCTTTCTCTCTTTTTTTTCCTGTTTATTTAAGCAGAAGATTGCACTTCTGCAGCTTGGATATGCTTTTTTAAAAAATACTGTTTGGCAGCGGCAACTGGTAACAATAAAAATGCAAATAATTCACTTGTGCCCGCCATCTTGATTTGCAGGCATACCCGTTTAACAACAAATGTATGCCTGCAATCTTGAAAAAAAAATGTGGAGAGAAATGAATTTTGCTGCGAATTGGTGTTAGTGTGCATCAATCCACATTTTATTGCCTTGTATAGACAAGCCCCTGGATTCTTCTCCTTAGAGTTTCTTGACACTCAAAAATCATGTTTTTCAACCATTTTTTGGGAATATTTTGAAATATTATTTCCACCCCTAACTTGGGTTGCATCATGCCATGCAACCCTTGTGCTGAAGAACAGTGTTCAGCAACAGAAACAAGTTACCAAATGTTCAACAATCAAATGCTCATGGGCCTCCCATGCACAATATACAAAGCACATAAGTGTACAGTGCACATCGTTTTGCAATGTGTATGCAACTTAAAAACAGGATTTTTAAACAGGATTTTTAAGCAACTTTAAAACAGGATTGTAGTTGAATAATATTTGGATTTCTGTTTGTTTTAATGAGGTAGAATTTTGTCTGTACCTGTTTTACCTTTGTAAGGCATCTTGAATCCCAGGGTTAGGAAAAAAGACAAGATATAAAATCTGCATCATCATCATCATCATCATCATCCATGCACTAGAGCACAGCATGCACAACACCAGTTCTGCAGCTTTCAACTTAATGTGGACTTTTGGCATCAGATAAAAATGTTGACCCATGTCCATAGGGAAACTTATGCATGAATAAGACGCCTAAAGGGGTCCACCTTCGATGATTTCAATCCTCATATTGTGCCCTAGGTCCCTTTCACATTGTTCGGTTATGGACCTATGTCCGACGTCATGTGATAAGTACCTGCCAAAGACACTGTTATCTGGCTATATTGCGATTGTGTGATAAAGTCCTACATCCAACACAGATGCCTGAGTCTAGCCATTATTTCCTTCACCAAATGCATATGAAATAGGAGTCATTCCTCATTTTTCCACCATGATTTTAAAAATATGTGAAGAGACAGACTCTCTGAGACAAGTATGGTTTTTATTTTTATTTAAAGGGCGCTGGGATTCAGTCTGTCATTCTGTGTTTTCCATACTTGCTCATGTCAACCCACAAACACTTTCATTTTTAAGGGGAAAAAAAGGAGTCCCTTCTGAGGCAGCTTCTGTTTTGTTCCATTAGCTGAAGCATGAAATGTCATGTTGAGATATACTAAAAAATAAATAAGCCAGACACAATCCCCACACTCTTCTCAAAAATCAACACAGCATGATTCTACTTGGAGTTTAGATCTCACCTCTGGCTCACAGAATTAGCGTGTGATATCGGGTGAATCATATCTCACCTTTATGCATGTTCTATCTTTACTCTTCTGCTAAAAGAGAGACTGGAACATTTTCAGGGTGCAACCAACTTCATTCTGGCTCAGTGCCTCAGCTTAGGAAAGGGGCATATTTGGAATACAATTCCCAGAAATTCCCCAGCCAGCCAAAAATGAAACTTTCCCAAGCCCTATCCAGTTCCAGCTGAGATGCTAAACTTGTATCTAGGCTGTGCCACTCCAGAATGCAGTGTTGGGGAGGGTTGGCTGAATTTTCCTCCAGAGAACAAGCAAACTTGAACATAAAAAGCCTAGCCGATCAGGCAAAAGCTATGTCACACCATTTGTCCCTAAGCTACTTTTCTACATGCAGGAAATGTTTTTATAGCATTTAATGATCCCAGCCATACAGCTCAGGCACTGAGTTTGACAAATCAAGGAGAGAAGGGAGGCAAAGGCAAAAAGCCAGAAGTGGGACAAACTCTATAGTCAATTGCAGGTCTGGTAACACAACCATGGACAGGAGTTGGGGAGGTACGGAGACTCTCTGAGTACAGTTTGTGAGGAGTGCTTATTTCTCAGTCATGGAGCAAGCTGAACTAATTCACGACTAAGGGCCTGTCTACGCTGCAGAAATACAGCAGTTTGACACCACTTTATCCACCATAGTTCTAGCCTATGGATTCTTGATATTTGTCATTTGGTGAGGCCCCAGCATTCTCTGACAGAAAAGGCTAAATACTCCCACAAAACTACAAATACCAGGATTCCATAAGAAAGAACTATGGTGGATAAAGTGGTATCAAACTGCTATATTTCTGCAGAGTAGACTGATAATATGAAACCATCATGCGTATAGAACAGTTACCTAGATTTACTCAACTGTAACTGTTCATGAACACTACTTAGTTATGACTGTGACACTATTGCCACAATCATACCCCCCACCAACCTACCTTACCAGACATCAGCTGACTGGGGGAAAAGAGATCCATTCTGCTGGCAACTGGAGCATGGGTGAATGATGTTTCCATCAGATCGAGGGAAGTAATGCTGACCCTCTGTTCTACTTTGGTCAGACCTCACCTGAGATACTGTGTCCAGTTCTGGGCACCACAATTCAAGAAGGATATTGACAAGCTGGAATGTGTCCAGAGGAAAGCAACCAAAATGGTGGGAGTTCTGGAAGCCATTATCCCCTATGAGGAGTGGCTTAGGGAGCTGGGTATGTTTAGCCTGGAGAAGAGAAGGCCAAGAGGTGGCATGATAGTCATGTTTCAATATTTGAAAGGATGTCATACTGAGGATGGAGCAAACTTGTTTTCTGTTGCTCCACAGACTAGAACACGGAGCAACGACAGGAAAGAGATTCCACCTAAACATGAGGAAGAACTTCCGGACAATAAGAGCTGTTCAGCAGTGGAATCCACTGCCTGGGAGTGTGGCGGAGTCTCCTTCTTTAATTGTCTTTAAACAGAGGTCAGATGGTCATCTGTCAGGAATGCTTTGATTATTTATTCCTGCAGGGCAGAATGGGGTTGGACTGGACGGCCCTGTGTTCTCTTCTAACTCTATGACTCTATAGAGATTATCAAATAGGAATGCAAAAAGCATTCCTGTCTACAATCTCCAATTTCACCCCGTGCCAGCACAGTAACCCTCCTCATTGCACTTACCTTCTCTCCCGTGGACAAGCAGCCCAGGAATGAAAAGAGCTCTAACAGAGCTCCGTTCACTTCCTGGACTGAAATCCCACCCATTCTTTCAGGAAGATGTGAGTGTGGGAAATTCAAAAATAAAAAGTAAAATAACACAAAAAAAGTTACACCAATTACAAAAACACACTTTAAAACTTATAAGTCACCTGGGGAGGATCATAAAAACTGTGTCATCTACCTGGATGTTGCAATCTAGAATCATAGAATCATAGAATTGCAGAGTTGGAAGAGACCACGAGGGCCATCCAGTCCAACCCCCCTGCCACGCAGGAAATCACGATCAAAGCATCCCTGACAGATGGCCATCCAGCCTCTGTTTAAAGACCTCCAAGGAAGGAGACCCCACCACGCTCCGATCTCACTTGGAAGTGTTTGCTCTGGACTGGTCATTGATGCTTCATTAATGTGAGTTAAATGGCCCAAGGTTTCACACGCGGCAATGCTGGCACCAAAACGGCACCATAATGATGCCAGTGGAATACAAAAGGGTGTCATTATCTCATATTGGCGTCCTTTTATGTCCCGTTGGCATCATTATGGCACCACATTTCCCGCATCTGATAATCTCCTATGATTCTAGGTTTGGGGGGTGGGTGGGCTCAGAGAATTTACTTAGGCCAAATCAACACTACACAAATAATACAGTTTGAAACTGGTTTATTTGCTATGGTTCCTTCCTATTGAATCATGGGATTTGCAGTTTGACCTGGTCTTTAGCCTTCGCTGCCAAAGAGGACTGGTGCCTCACCAAACGACAAATCCCAGGATTCTATAGGAAAGAGCCATGGCAAATAAACCAGTCTCAAACTGGATTATTTGAGTAGTGTGTATTTGGCCTTAGTTAAGTAAAACTAAAGAGCTGCTGTCGAATACTGGCTACCGATGATGATGTCAGTATTTAGCAGAAACGCAATATAGTACAACTCATGTAACTACATGAGTGTAGATTTACCCTGCACAACCATGATGGTCTTGGCTCTCGTTTGTTTGCAAGAGGTGTGAGTGAGCATTTCTGGCACAATGTGGCTGCCTTCTCCTTCCAGGCTCCCCTCCTTTTCTGGGGGGGGGCAGTGGAGGGGAGAGAAAAAGGGGAGCATGCATTCATATTCAAATCATTTCATTTGGAATTCAGACAGACTCCCCTTCCGAGACATGCTCCTCTGCATGGACAAGCCTTGAGGCTGAAGTCTCTAAGCAGCGGTGCAAAGGCATTTGATTTATGTAGGGTGGTGGTGGGGAGAGAAGATGGCACCAGGCCAGGTAGGCGAGGAATGTGCCCCAAGGATGCCAGAAGGAGCAGAGGAGAAATGAGATGCTCTGTACTGGGGAAATCACCATGGCTTTCTTTTAAAGCGTTCCAGATGGCAACTCAATGCACCCAAGAGAAAGTGGGAGGGAAATAATAATAATAATAATAATAATGAAAAAAGGTATCGGGGTGGGTGGGGAAAGGACCCAGCTAACAACAGTTACTTTGTCTGAAGTCCTGCTCATGCTATAACTGGCACATCTCTTTTCTTTGAGAGGCATGGGAGGGAGGCCGTCCTGTCCAAGGGGGTTGAACTGGATCATCCTTTGGAGGCTGGTTTGGTTGAATTTCATATTTACAGCAGATTTAAGTTGTGTAACATCAAGCATGGAATCCCAGCTTCAATGCACAGAGATGACATCATGTTATAAAGATAGGTTACGGAAGGCTCTCCCACTCCCAGGATTGGGTTTGACAAATCCCAGCTGCCAAAAAAAAAAGAAAAAGAGGCACCCTTAAGCAATAATAATTGTAAGAAATTCCAGAGGAGTAGCCATGTTGGTAGCAAATCACAACAAAGAGGCCTTTGACTTGACCAAAAGAAAAAAAAAAGCCTCACACATTATTATGGCTTTCGGGAGCCAGAGCGCACTGCATCAGATATACATATGAGGCAGATCCACAGCCAAGCATAGAGGAAAAAATGCTCTGTTTTTGTTTACTTTGGAGCCAAAGGCCAGAAAAACAGGGAGAAAAGCCAGCCTGTTCCCCCTTGGTCTATTTTTAAAAGTTGTTCATCATGGTAAATACAAAAGGCAAAGCAGCTGTGTTGTCTGTAACAAAAAGTCCCTGATTTGTATTAGGAGAGCACCATTATTAAGCCAGCTCAAACTGTGCAAGCTTTCAGGTTCTCCTTCATTCTGCATCAGGCAGATGAAGAGCAAAGAGGAGGGCAGGAATAAGTGAGGGCTTGTCTATACCAGGGGAAAAAATGTGGATTGATGCTCTCTAATGCCAATTTGCAGCAGCTTTCGTTTGTCTCAACAATTTTTTGGCAAGATTGCAGGCATGCAAAGCTATCTGCGTTTGTTGTTCAAACAGGCATGCCTGTGAATCAAGATGGCAGGCGTGAGTGAATTATTCACGTTTTTATTCACACCAGTTGCCACCGCAGAACAGTATTTTTTAAAAAAGCATATCCAAGGTGCCAAAGTGCAATATTCTGCTTAAATAAATAGAAAAAAAAAGAGAACAAAGGCTGTTTCATCACCTCAGTGTACGATCGCTATGGCGAAAATCCAACATGACAGTTTGGCACACTTGCCTTGCCAGCAAGCTCCGCCCACTGCACATGTCTGACCAATCAGCTTTCCATTTCAACTCTTATTGGGAATGCGAATGAATACGAATTGGTTGTCCCAATGAGCAGGAATGCACATTCCCTGTGGAGCTTTTTAAAAACTTTGGGGAAAGACTTTTCCTATGTAGTTTTTGGCATTTTTGCCCCCCCCTTCCGAATACGGTGGATTGATGTGGAATATCTTCAAGACAAATTGTATTCTCCTCGAATTCTATGAGGAGTATTTTCACCATATAGACAACCTTTGAGTGATACTGAAGACATGGAGTCTGGATCTAGTCACAGAGATGTTTGCCAGATTGGATCTGGGATGGGGCTCCTGTAACTTTAATGCTTAGCAGATCTTTAGAGCAGGGAGGAGGTGGAGAGGAGCACCTAGTTCTGTCCTCCTCTATCCCAATTCTCCATCAGCAAAGCAATAGCTTTGTCAGGAGGGGATGGCTGTGGCTGAAAGTTGAAGTTTGGAAGTTGAGGGAGGAAAGATGCCTTTGTCCCATGTGGTGGAGCTGTATGGTACCTTGCTCTGCTCCAAGATCTGCTGAGGAGTTGTTTCATACCCTGACAGCCCCCCATATTGGAATATCAAATATCAATTGGTTATATCTAATAATTTGGCTCAGTGTGGCCATCCACTTGGTTACAGGTAAACCAGGGATACTCAAATAAGGCTGGGTTCATGTATACACCAAAGGAGGGGCCTGTGGAAATTTCCCAAAACAGATGCTCTCAAATGAGACTCAACACCTAGAGATGAGTCAATCACTAATCCACCCAGCAATAGTAGGATACCTTAATGCTTGTAAAATGGGATTTTCTTCTCCTGTTGCCTCTCAACAAAAGACCTTGCCTGTTTCCTATTCACTTCCAAAGTATCGATCGTTAATACCCACTAACTCTTCTGCAGCATCCTTTGTAAACAATATGTTTGCAGTCCCTCTTCCTACATCCATTTTGCTGGTTTCTGCTAGACATTCATAATAAAATAATAATATAACAATAAAATTTATTTATACCCCGCCACTCTGCTAAAAACAATTGGGGCAGCTTCCAACAATTAAAACATTATAATAGAGACTAAAAACACCACCCACCCCCACCCTCCCTGAGACCCTGTTGCTGCAGGAATCTCTGCTCTACAGGAAATGTGTCATATCATCCATCATCCCCTCACTCTATTCCTCTATCCCAAATACTTCTTACTTTATTCGTTAGCCTTGTGTGAGTGCTTGAAGTCTGAATGTTTGTGTGAATGCTATTGATATTATTTTCCGATAAAGATAATTTAATTGTACCTTTTGGCTTAGAGACTCCACCTTAGTACTGGTATACATAGGTTTAAAGGTCCTGCTGTTTCCTGTCCTCTCTTGCTGCCATAATTGAGCTAATTAAATATTCCACATTTTAATATTTTACATTAGAGGGTCCCCACGGACCCATGCAAATCAGGTAACAGATTACAGGAGCATACCCTACAAAATTTCACAGATGAAATCTGGGACTCCAAAAATTCACAGATGAAAACTGTATTCATGATCCCTAGCTTAGGGGCTATGTAGGGACTGTGAAAGTCCCCAATCCCCATTTATCAGGCAGTAGCCACTGCCACAGACGGGGATCTGTTCCCCTGTCAATCATGAAGCAGCTGACTGATGTTCCCATCCAACCCCTTTTTTGTGTGAGTGATCTCCAGCAAGAGGGGGAATTGGAACAGAGACCCCGCTTCTGCCTGTTGCAAAGGAGATCACTCATGGGATGGGAATGTCTGTCAGCTGCTTCCAGGTGGGCAAGGGAACAGACTCCTATTGATTGCAGTGGCTGCTGCCTGGTAAGTCCAGATTGGATGGGGTCAGGTCAGGAGACACTACTTAGCTGTGCTAAATGGCTATGCAGCCTTGTATCTGATAAAGAGTTCTGGCCAACATTTGCTATTCTAGGAGCCGGCAACCTTGCAGGAATTCTATAGGAAGTGTGTTCTGGTGGCGCAGTGGTTAAATGCCAGTACTGCAAGCCACCACGTCAATTCCAGCCGGCTCCAAGGTTCACTCAGCCTTCCATCCTTTCGAAGGTCGGTAAATTGCTAATTGTGGGGGCAATTTAGCAAACACACATTGGAAACTGTTTAATGCAGTGTAGATGTGTAAATAGCTATTGCTTAAAACAATTTGTAAGCCACTCTGATAGTCTTGTGGCTGAAGAGCGGGGTATAAATAAATAAATTAAATAAAAATAAAAATAAAAAAGTTCTTCCCTGTGCACGAGTGCTCAAACTCTGTAGCTCCTACTCTTTTTACGTTTTAGCTTGTGTATGTGCTGTTACCTACCTGATAGCCTCCATCTTGGAATATCAGATAATTGACAATATTTAATAATTTGGCTTAATATGGCCATCCACGTGGTTAGCAGATAAACCAAGGATCCTGTAACACCAAGGCTAGAATTATCTGTAACCAATTTACCAAACAAATACTCAGGCCTGAACATAACACCTTAACTTTTCCCAGTTTTGAAATACAATAGAATCAAAACACAACACTTACAAAAGAATTCCACCCAGGGACAGGGGGATTCCCAGCAGATAATGGCCCATCAACCAACCATCAGCCAAACAGACACTAATGAGCCTTGCATTTCTATACCCAGAAACTAAACATTCAATTACACAAATTTACATATCCTCCCCTACAGGGGTTCACAGCATATAAACTCCACACACCCTCCCCTACACAACCATTCTCTGAGGATGCCAGCCACAGATGCAGGTGAAACGTCAGAAAGAAACTCTTCAGAACATGGCCTCACAGCCTGGACAAACCCAAGGAAAGCCTGAAGGTGGGTCACTCACTAATCCACTCAATGATAGCAGAGTCCTTGATGCATACAAAACAGGTGCTTACTTTGCTTGTTGCCTTCCAACAAAAGACCTTGCCTGCTCCTATTCAGTTCCAAATACAACACCCATTAATTATCATTAACTCTTCCAGAGCACTCTTTGTCTAACCCTGGGAACCCCCAAGAAACATTGTATTCCACTCAAAATCCTATCCCTTCAGTGGAATTATCACATATAAATATCACCCTAAAACATCACCCAAGTATGCACAGTTCCACTTCCTCTCGACATCATGTTAGACTGTGTAGCCACCCCGTCTTCTGGACCCCCGCACGGTCAGTGTACATTGCGATATCAGCTCTGCAGGATCAGTACAGTATAACCCACAATCTCTTTACTCTATTCCTCTATCCAAATACTTCCTACTATCTTGATAGCCTTGTGTGATTGTCTGAACCTTGAGTGTTTGCATGGATGATGTTGATATTAATTTCCACTAAAGATAATGTAATTGTACCTTTTGGCTTAGAGTCTCCTCCATTATTACTGGTGTATATAGGTCAAAAGATCCTGCCATTACCCAAACTCTCGCTGCTATATTTGAGCTAATTAAACATTCCCTACATTAATTTCAGACTCTAGTGAGATCTTTGTGGACCCCAGGCAATCTGGGAAACAGTGCAATTGACCAGTGGGAGCAAGAAACTGGGAGAGGGAAACTGCTGTAGCACCCTGTTGTAAAAGACCCTCCCCTGGGAGATCTGACTGGCACAAACACTGGTTTCATCCCAGCGCCAAGTAAGACACCTTTTTTTTTTTACTAACCCCTTTGGGATCTTCATCCAAATGTGCACGTGTGTGTGGTTTTCAGTTGTCTGAAATGGTTTTACTTGGTTCTTAACCTGTCTTGTTTTAGCTTGTCCAGCTGTTTAACATGCTTTTACAAGTACTGTACAAATTTGTTTATTATGATCCATAGCTCCATCACAACATACTTTTATTCTGTTTATTGTAGAGGGGTTTCGACTGTTTTAAATGGGTCGAACTGATTTAATCGTATCCCTCCCTGAGATACTATTGGATGCTGCATTTTAATTAATTAATTAATTAATTAATCAATATACCTTTCTTTTGTCCTTCAAGCCTGGTCAATGACTCTTCATTTAGGCCAGGACAAGGTGGACCTTGGTCTAATCCTGATTAATGAGCTGTGCATTCTTGCAGTTACACAACGAAACCCACCAGGGAAGACTTTGTCAAAGAACATCTGAGACACCATAATTCAAACTGGATTAACATAAGGGTGAGAGACATTGTGAAATCAGACTCTGGGTTTCTTTCTGCAAAACGTTGGCATCTGAGAAGCAGGATGCCACACCCTCTCTGCAGCTCTGAAGACGCTTTGCTTAGTTTCAGCTGATCTTTAGTTCTTCCCATGCTGATGATACACAGTTAAGAATCCGAAATGGCGCAAATACTTCATACCCTCCAACTGTCCTGATTTGGCAGGGACAATCCTGATTAGCCCTATGCATTCCCACTTTCTCAACTGCTTTTAAAATGTCCTGGGGCTTGTCTATAGGCTGAAAATACTCTTCGTAGAATTCAAGGGGAATACCTTTTGTCCCAATGGGATCCTGCATCATTTTGCCATATTCAGAAGGAGGGCAGGCAAAAACTCCAAATACTCTGTGGGAAAAGCCTTTGTGGCTTTTCCTATTTAAAAAAAAAACAAAACTCAGAAGGAAATGTGCATTCCTGCACATTGGGACAACCAATTTGCTTTGCTGCACATTCCTGATGAGAGTGGAAGTAGAAAGCTGATTGGTTGGATGTGCGCTGGCAAGGCAAGTGCCTGGAACCACCATGTTGGATTTAGACTGTAGCAATCATGCACTGAGATGACGAAACAGTCTCCTCCTCCCCCCTTTTTTTCTATTTAAGCAGAAGATCACACTTCCACACCTAAGGTTTGCTTTTAAAAAAGCCTGTTTGGCAGCAGCAACTGGTGACAATAAAAACATGAGTAATTCACTCACGCCCACCATCTTGATTCGCAGGCATGCCCGTTTGAACAACAAACATGTATGGTTTTGCATGCCTGCAATCTTGGGAAAAAAACACACCTATGGAGACAAATGAAAACTGCTGCAAATTGACATTGCTGAGCATCAATCCACATTTTATTTCCTCGTATAGAGGAGCCCCTGTTTTCCCTCTCCTCCTCCCTCTTTGTCCTCAGCATACTCCAGTTGCTGCAAACAGAGTGCAAAAGTAATTAGCACTCCATTAACTCAGCAGGAGGGGGAAGAGAGGAGGGGTCAGGATCTTGCCCTTCCCAGTAGGCTCAGGCAAAAGCCAACTGCTGCAGCCTCTTCTACCTTGAGTGTTCTTCCTCATTAATAACTTTTGCCATCTGGACCACACTTTGATGTAGCTTGGCCAGACATGTCCCGATTTTCATCTGTGAAACATTTTTGCTACCTCTGCAGAGGCAATTGCTGCATAATGTCCTAGGCTGGGGAAGTATAAAATATTAATTTCAAGAAACTGTGTTTCTGGATATACAGTAGGCCCTCTATATCCACAGGTTCTGTATCCATAGATTCAACCAACTACAGCTTGAAAATATTTGGGGAGGGGAATCCAAAACCTTGCTGTTTGCCATTCTGTATATGGGACACAGTTTTACTATGCCATTCTATATAATGGGACTTGAGCATTCCTGGATTTTGGTATCCATGGGGGGTCCTGGAGCCACACCCCAGCAAATTCCAAGGGCCCCCTGTATGCGCTGAAAACCTGTTGGTGTTTGGAGCACTTGCAAGTTCCCTTACACTTTGTGTTGTTATTGTCATGTGCCTTCAAGTCAACATAAGTCAGCTTCTGGCAACCCTCTCCTGGGGTTTTCATGGCAAGATTTCTTCAGAGGAGGTTTGCCATTGCCTTCCCCTGAGGCTGAGAGTGTGTGAGTTGCTCAAGGCTGTCCAGTGGGTTTCTGGGGCTGACCAGGGATTCAAAGTCTCGTCTTCTGGTGTCCTGGTCCAACACTTGAACCACTACATCAGTCATTATTGTGTGCCTTCAAGTCATTTCTGTCCTTGACAGGGGTTTTCTTGGCAGAATTTGTTCAGAGGAGGATTGCCTTTGCCTTCCTCTGAGGCTCAGACAGTCTGACTTGCCCATAGTCACCCAGTGGGTTTCCATGGCTGAGTGGAGATTCATAGAATCATAGAGTGGGAAGAGACCACAAGGGCCATCTATTCCAACCCCATTCTGCCATGCAGGAACACACAATCAAATCATTCCTGACAGATGACCATCCAGCCTCTGTTTAAAAACCTCCATAGCTGACTTTTCCAGTCCTAGTCTTTTTTTGATTCCCTGACTGCAGTCTCCGTTCTGATTAATGACTGAGCCAAGGTATAGAAAATCTTGAACTATTTCAACGTCTTCTTCATCTGCTTTAAAGTTATGTATGTACATCATCTTTGGTCATTATTTTTCTTTTCTTTATGATCAGCTGCAAACCTGCCTTTGCACTATCTTCCTTGACTTTTCCCAGTAATCGTTCCTAAGTCCGTGCTGCTTTCTGCTAGTAGTATGGTGTCATCTGCATATCTTAAATGGTTGATGTTCCTTCCTCCAATTTTCATGCCTCCTTCCTCCACATCTAATCCTACTTTAGGCATGATAAGTTCATCAGACAGGTTAAACAAATAGGGTTATCAAATGCATCCTTGCCTGACCCCCTTAACAATTGGAAACCATTCCATTTCTCCATGTTCTGTCCTGATGGTAGCCTTGTCCTGAGTGCAGATTATGCATATTGGTGCCTTATGGAACTGGTTGGATGTTTTTGTCTGAAGTAGAATGTCCACATTCAACTCATATTTGAGAAAGCAGAGTTGCCCATACAGTGTCATCGTCTCTGCAGGTGTGCATAGAGGCACACAGATGCATATGTGCATTGGGATGCACACTGGATTGTGTGTTCAGTCATGCACCATTCCCAGTCAACACAAAGACTGCACAGCACAGTCAATGCATAATCGTGCATGTGGAGATTTATACGACAGAACCCTGAAGTAGGATATTGGCCAATGTGTTACAGCCAAGAAAACAAAGTAGGATTCATTGTCAGACAAGGAATTGGACATGCATTTCTCTCTGTAACAGTACACCTTCTGGATGCATAACAGAAAGGAGCCAAAACAACAATAAGCTTGAACAGAAGGATTAAATCAAAGCTGCTTTTCATCTTTGATAATTCAGAACATTCTTTTTTTTTTCCTAGGGACAGCAAATGTTCTTGTACAAGTAGCAACCCACATCGATTTGCTGGTGTTTTTTGGCATCAGGAAAAGCCACTCCCCCATTGATGCTCATGCAGGCATTGCCACAGTGATTCATGTCACTCATACCCAGGATGCTGATCTTCACAGATGAATCATAGAATCATAGAATTGTGGAGTTGGAAGAGACCACGAGGGCCATCCAGTCCAACCCCCTGCCCTGCAGGAATACACAATCAAAGCACTCCCGACAGATGGCCATCCAGCCTTTGTTTAAAAACATCCAAAGAAGGAGGCTCCTGCATACGTGCCTTTCTTTTAATTTTTTCCTCTGAAATTGTGCATTTATGGGGGAAATGATAAAAATATTTTTATCGTATTGCTGGAATTGCACAATCACAGCAAAAAGAAAAAAAAGATAGTCATGGAGAAAAAATTTTTTTTGGTCATCTTAAAAATAGCGAGAGGAGGGTAGAGAGAAGAGAAAAGGAGGAGGACCATGCCTCCTTATGCCATGTGACTTCTGTCATGCTGCTACCGCGATGGAAGGGATTTATCACATGAAGGGGAATACTGCCATGGCAGCGGTAATGAGAGCCATTGACAGATTTCCCCCATCAATGAAGAGGTGAGCTACAGAAACACCTGGAATGCAAACCAACAATGGGACAGAGACAACGTTGTGTGATAAGTACTGGCCAAATTCACTAATACCTCTGTGTAATTCTGGAATAAAACCTCATATGATAATCTCCTGAGATTCACAGTAATTGTGCCAGCATTTTTAAAAAATGCTTGGCAAAATCCTATGTTTCCTGAACATTTGTGAGTTTTAATTTGACACATCAAATGGACAGTTAATTTTCAAAAGTAGTTAGTTATTGTTAAAAATCCAAGGCTGAGATCCTATATTGGGGTTGCAAAAGCATAAATCTCGACCTGTGGAGTTGCAACTGATTGTGCCATGCAGCTCTCAGGTTGAATGGCAACACTGCACAACTGAGTGCATATGTGGAAGAACATCAAAATGCACAATGCCTTTGTAAGCACCCTGACATGCACGACACATGCATGCGCAATGGAAACACATACACAACTCTGCTTCTGCAACCTTGAATGCAATATGGACGTTTGCCAGCAGATGAAAATGTCAGATTACTCCCCTGGGGAATTTATGCCTTTGGAAGATGCCCACAAGATTCCAGCTCATGTCTCTCCAAAAATAACTCATTATACTCATTGCTACCATTTAGGGAAAAAAACACAATAACTCTTTATTTTCCCACTATGAAGATACAAAGGAATAGATACTACTACAATCCTATGCATACTTACTTACTTGGGAGTAAGCTGCATTGGGCATGGTAGACCTTAGCACCAAGTAAATACACTTAGGATCAGATTTTCCTTGTTTTTTTTCCAGACTGTGAGGCCGAACACGGCCTCACAGCCCGGAAAAAACCCAAGGAAAATCCATGGATGCTGGCCGTGAAAGCCTTCGACTTCACATGCTTAGGACTGTGCCATAAGAATTTCATCCTATGTGACTTTTCCTAATCTAGAACAACACAGACTGGAAAAGCTGCAGCTGATTGGAATTTGTATTTCTAAGCAACTCTTTACAAAGGACAGCCTGCCTCAGCGTCTGGATCCAGTAAGCTCTGAAGAAGAAATTTTGTTTGCCTTGAGATGATCTTTAGTTCATCCCATGTTGAAAATACACAGAAATTGCATATTGAGAATTTAAAGTGCAACATATAGTTCATGCTCTCAGCTGCCCGACATTTTCAGCTGCTTTTCAAATGTCCCGGTTTCTGTTTTGTCCTCTCATTTCCCCCCTTCATCCTCAGCTTACTTCAATTTGCTGCAAACAGACTTTAAAGTGCAAAAGTAGTTTGTATGCCATTAACTTAGCAGGATGGAGAGGAATAGTAGAATCATAGAGTTGGCAGAGACCACAAGGGCCATCCAGTCCAACCCCATTCTGACATGCAGGAATACGCAATCAAATAATTCCGGAGAGATGGTCATCCAGCCTCTATTTTAAAACCTCCAAAGAAGGAGACTCCACCACACTCTCAGGCAGTGCATTCCACTTCTGAACAGCTCTCAGGACTTTTTCAAACAGTTGAAAAAACCCACGAGGAGGTCGGGAGAAGAACGGGGCTGTCGCGCTTACAGAGCTCCATTTCAGACGATGCAGTCTTCCTCCATCCTTCTCCAGTCCTCCTCCCGACCTCCTCCTGACTTTCCCCATGCTACAGGTGCCGCTTTTTATTCACGGAGGTTTTATGTCAGTAAAAAGTGGTGCCTGTAGCATGGGGGAAAGCCCTGTTCTTCTCCCGACCTCCTCATGGGTTTTTTCAACTGTTTGAAAAAGTCCTTACTGTCAGAAAGTTCTTCCTAATGTTTAGGTGGAATCTCTTTTCCTGTAGTTTGAACCCATTGCTCCATGTCCTAGTCTTTGGAGCAGCAGAAAACAAGCTTGCTCCATCCTCGATAGGACATCCCTTCAAATATTTAAACATGGCTATCCTGTCCCTTCTCAACCTTCTCTTCTCCAGACCAAACATGCCCAGCTCCGCAAGCTGCTCCTCATAGGGCATCATGGCTTCCAGACCCCCCGCCATTTTGGTCACCCTCCTCTGGACACGTTCCAGCATCTCAATATCCTTCCTGAATTGTGGTGCCCAGAACTGGACACAGTATTTCAGGTGAGGTCTGACCAAAGCAGAATAGTAAAAGAACAGAAAGCCAAAAGTAAGAATATAAGTGGACAGTTCCCACAACAGATGTGAGAGAATACAAGAAAAGCCTGTTTTAAAGCTTGTCTACATGTGGGGCAAAAACTCTGAATGGAGTTCTGCCACATGCCCCCCCATTCGCCCCAAAGCCCTGTGCATTATTCTCTGCAGGGACATGGGGTACCTTGTCTTCAACATCCCTGCAGAGTTTTGCATGGTGCTTCTGCCGCTGCCCTGGAGGCAGTTCATGGCTGAAGTGAGAGGTTTTCTGCCTTTCCCTGGCTTGGCAGCACCGCCTTCACCTGCTCTCTTGCTCGCCCATCGCAGGAAGAGGTGCTTGGAGAAAGTGAAGGAAGCACTTGAAGGAAATGATGGGCGAGCGGAGAGTGAGGTTAGAGAGAAAACCTTTCCCCTTGGCTGGGAGCTGCCTCTGGAGCTTTAAAATGGTCACAGTATTGGCAGTGGTGCTTGTGGCAGCCGTGGTGGTGGATGAAAATGCAGAGAAAACCCTGAATCATCAAAACTCCGCATCTAGGCAAAATACCCCAGAATGCCCTGAATATGGGCCATGTGATGTGTACCCTGATTGCCACAGATTCAGGGGAATTTGCAGGGGGATTTTTTTTTAAAAAAATATTGTAGACAAACCCTTACATTGCATCTGCTTGCTCACCCTCACAAAAACAGTGCCAGTTGCGTCCCCCACTACAACCACACATTTTCTGGCCGTGCGCCTGGTCTCTCCCTCTCTGCATGATGTATCCAAGAAGGCATTCAGTCCCGCAGTGGAATTTCACTGCTTTAATGAGCAGTTTATATATATATATTACAAGGGGGTGGATTAGCTCTTCATCAACCCAATTAGTGCATTCCAGGGCAGGATGGAAAGAGGTTGATGGCCTCTTTTCTTGATTGCCTGCTGTAGGGTGCCGGGTTGGATAAAACTAGCATGGGCAGAGTTCCCATGAATGTCCATGGGTTCTCTTCTAAAACAGACTCCTGCACCGTGTGTGTCCCCCAGTTGTTCTACTTGCAGTCTACAGAATGAGCACAAAACACCAGGAAGGTGTCCAGTGCCATCCACATTATCCCCCAGTTGAGTTGGGCATTCTGTCAAATCCTATATAGTGAAGACAGTGTTAAGCAGTGGTTCATAGAATCATAGAGAGCTGGAAGGGGCTGTAAAGGCCATCCAGTCCAACCACCTGTCATGCAGGAACATCCTCTGGTGACGTCATTAAGCAGAATACATGAAGCATCAACCTCAGTTCTACAGAATATGTCAGTCAAATAAAACCCACAAAGCTGAGTAATGAGTAAGACACAGATACGCAGACTTTTCAAGGCAGCACTCTTGTCCCAAGTTTTCTTCATTTCCTGGAGGACCAGAGAAGATGGCTAGACTCAGGTCTAGCTCTTGAGATCTGAACCCCTATGGGGCAGATTCTGGGATGTGACAGCAAGGTGGTGGAGGAGGGAGCTCTGGTGTGATATAAAATTATAGAGTTGGGAGAGACCACAAGGGCCATCCAGTCCAACTCCATTCTGCCATGCAGGAATACCCAATCAAACTACTCCTGACAGATGACTATCCAGCCTCTGTTTCAAAACCTCCAAAGAAGGAGACCCCACCACACTCACAGGCAGTCCATTCCACTGCTGAACAGCTCTTAGCATCAGGAAGTTCTTCATAATATTCAGGTAGAATCTCTTTTCCTGTAGTTTGAACCCATTGCTCCGTGTCCTAGTCTCTGGAGCAGAAGAAAACAAGCTTGCTCCATCCTCAGTATGACATTCCTTCAAATACTTCAACATGGCTATCATGTCCCCTCTTAACCTTCTCTTCTCCAGGCTAAATATGCTCAGCTCCCTAAACTGCTCCTCATAGGACATGGTTTCCATGGCTTCTAAATGCTTTTGTTGTGTTTTTCTGCATGGGAAGTGGTTGGACTAGATGGCCATTGGGATCCCTTCCAGTTCAATGATTCTAAATATCGGTTTACAAAAGGCAATCCATGCTCTTTTTTTTTTTTTTTAACTCGGGCAAGGATCTCATTACTGAGTCCAAGCCTAGCCCTCTACTTCAGAGAAGCCATTTCATCTACAAAAAAGATGCCATCATCTCTGGCCCATCCCGACTGACCAGCCCTCTTCCCCCAAGGAAATGAGACAGGACTCTGACAGTAAAGTCAAGGCAGAGAGGGGTCATCCAGTCTGGTTAATGTGTGCTGCCCTGCTGAGGTCAGTATACTTTTCTGTAGATCATTTACTTCCCCAGAGCGAGCTGGTAATTAAATCTTGGCTGTTCCTTTGGCGGGATTCTCCCTCCGAGGTCATTATGTCGACATGTTCACTAGAGAAGATTTGTCTCTGCGGGAGAGGCATCCTTTGCAGAAAAGGTGGGGGGGGGGATGGATTGCAAAAACATGCAGCCTTCTGGAACAATAGCTGTTTCTCTGGGCACCACAATTCAAAAAGGATATGGACAAATTGGAGCGTGTCCAAAGAAGGGTGACTAAAATGGTGAAAGGTCTGGAAACCATGCCTTATGAGGAGAGACTTAGGGAGCTGGGTATGTTTAGCCTGGAAAAAAGATGGTTAAGGGGTGATATGATAGCCCTGTTTAAGTATTTGAAGGGGTGTCACGTTGAGGGTGGAGCAGGCTTGTTTTCTGCTGCTCCACAGACTGGAACACGGAGCAATGGATGCAAGCTCCAGGAACAGAGATTCCACCTCAACATGAGGAGGAACTTTTTGACAGTAAGAGCTGTTCGGCAGTGGAACACACTCCCTCAGAGCGTGGTGGGGTCTCCTTCCTTGGAGGTCTTTAAACAGCGGCTGGATGGCCATCTGTCGGGGATGGTTTGATCGTGATTTCCTGCGTGGCAGGGGGTTGGACTGGATGGCCCTCATGGTCTCTTACAACTCTACAATTCTATGATTCTATGATTCTCTGGGCTTTCTTGGAAACTGGATTGAAAACAATTATGTCTGTGTTTCCCTTTTTTTAAGCTCAGCAGTCTGAGACATTGGCTTTTCATCAGGTTGGCAAACATCTTGGCATTGGACCTGGAGATTTGACCTTGACATTTGACCTGGATGTTGCCCACCTCCTTCTCCGATTCATAGAATCATAGAATCATAGAGTTGGAAGAGACCACGAGGGCCATCCAGACCAACCCCATTCTGCTTTGCAGTAAGACACAATCAAAGTACTCCCAACAGATGGCCATCCAGCTTAAAAACCTCCAAAGAAGGAGACCCCACCACATTCTCCTTCTCGGATTACAGGGCTAGGGGAGCAGAATCAGAGGGCTGATTTGTTTCTGCCAGGTTTCAAAGGCTTTGGGGATTCTCTCTACCCAGTTCCACCATGACTACTAGTCCCACCCAGGCTTTGCTTCTTGATCCACCAGTTGATGCCTCCACCTGTAGCCAGGTGCTCTTAGGTTTCAACTCTGACTCACAAAGACTGGACCCAGGCTTTTCATTGCCTGTGATACAGAAGAAGATGGTGTCCCCTCTCTTTGTGTGTAAAAATGCCAGCAGGGCTAGCAATTCACTCTTACTCCAACACAAAGAATAATAGAGTACCCTCCATTGCATTTGAAAGTGCCGGTGCAACCTTCCTGCCCCTCATAAGGTACTCCACTTTGGCAGTAAAAATGAAATGCACAGATAGGATGGGTGACACCTGGCTTGACTACAGTACATGTGAAAGGGATCTAGGAGTCTTAGCAGACCACAAGATAAACATGAGTCAGCAGTGTGATGTGGCAGCTAAAAAGCCAATGTGATGCTGGGCTGCATCAATAGGAATATTGTGTCTAAGGGTGCATCCACACTACATAAACAATCCAGTTTGAAACTGGATTATTTGCCACGGCACTTTCCTATGGAATCCTGTGATTTGTAGTTTGGGGAGGCACTAGCACTCTTTGGCAGAGAAGGCTAAAGACCTTATAAAACTACAAATCCCAGGATTTGATTTATTCTATGTAAAATCCACATGTGATTGTTTTATGCAGAAAACTACATTTTTGGACCAGGGAACAGCATTTTCTGCATGGAAAATAACATTCCAATGCAGAAATATTAATTCCTGCAGAGAAAATTCTGTTTTCTATGCAAATCAACCATGTGCAAATTTTACACAGAATAAATCCTCAATGACAGCATTTTCTGCACTGTAATTTCTGCACTGTATAAAACAACCATGTGAGAATTATTATTATTATTATTATTATTATCACATTTAAATATTTGAAGGGATGTCATACTGCAGATGGAGCAAGCTTGTTTTCTGTTGCTCCAGAGACTAGGACATGGAGCAATGAGTTCAAACTCCAGGAAAAGAAATTCCACCTAAACATTAGGAAGAAGTTCCTGATGGTAAGAGCTGTTCAGAAGTGGAATGCACCGCCTGGGAGTGTGGTGGAATCTCTTTCTTTGGACTGGATGGCCCTTGTGGTCTCTTCCAACTCTATGATTCTATGATTCTATGTTTGTTATTGTTGCTGTTGTTTGCTTTCAAGTCATTCCTGATTTATGGTGATCCTAAGGCGAACCTATCACAGGGTTTTCTTGGCAAGATTTGTTCAAAGGGTTTTTTCCCCCTTTGCCTTCCTTTGACGCTGAGAGAAAGTGACTTGCCTAAGGTCACCAGGGGATTTTCATGGCTCCACACTGGCATTCAGCAAAAAGGGTAGTTTTGCAAACAACCACCATGTAACAATGTGAGTGTAGATTGACACTACACAGACACAATGGCTGTAAGGCTTAGAGCACCTTAACTGTGTTGCCACATCACTCAGACAATTGGATTTTACTTGGACTCGAACCAGGGATTTGAACCCTTGTCTCCAGAGAGAGAGTCTAATACTCAAGCCACTACACCATGCTGACTCCCTCTGCATAATAAACATGTTTAGATTTCTGGATCTGAGGAACTGGAATACAGCAACCCTAGCCTGAATGACTATCAATTTTTGTTTGGCCTAATCTTTCATGACCTAGGGCTTGTCTAGATGGGTTGTTTACCCTGTCTTGCCTCCGTCTTGGAGCTCTGCAGTCCAATCAATGCAGGGTTTTTGCCCCATTTCACCCCTGGGCAGTGCTGACGACACTCGGGGAAAAGATGAATGTGTGTGTGTGTGTGTGTGTGTAGGGAGATGGGGTAAAGCCCATTAAGCTGTTTTATTAAAACCCGCTTCGTGCTGGAAAACCCTGATTGGGCCCTGCAAGAATGCAAGAGTCCATACCTGCGCACCAGTCCATATCTGCAGCTGCCGCTGCCGTCGGAGTCTCTCTGAAGCCAGGAAGGAGGCCCCCAGCATGTGATCAAGCCTCCTGCATGTCACCAGCCTTGATCGCTTGCTGAGGACCTCCTTCCTGGCTTCAGAGAGGTCTTGTCTATACGAGGGGAAGAAAATACGAACACATTCGGAAAGGTAGGCGTTTGCAATGATGCAAACTGCCTACACGGCCAGAAGACCCTCCCCTAAACTCTGCATGACCCCCTAGCCAGCTGGCTATCCCAAGTGATTTACTTGTGATTTTAAATCTGCTGCCACCAATTAAAAAAACAAAAAACAAAAAAACAGTTTCCCAAGGTGCGCACAAGCAACACTTCATATTTACAAATAAAGAAATAATAAAAAAAAGTATAAAATCACCATTTGATTGACTTACTGGACCCTCGCTTAGTGAAAAACATGGCGGCCGCAGCTGCTTTCCCTCTTTGCTAGCCCCACCCCCATCCTCATCCAGCCAGTCAGATTGCACTGCTTGTCCGTATTTGTGTGATTCAAACGATTGCACATTTGCATGTTGCACGGAGATTTTTTTAAAATCCATACAAAGCCCTGGACACGGTGCACACGGACTTTGCGGTGGATTTTGCTGCCCTCCTTCCAAATGACAAATATTTGTGCGAATGGCCATTTGAACGGATTTCCGTATGTTCGCATGCCGTTCGTATTTTTTTTTATCCTATAGACAACACCAGAGACACCAGTGGTGTCTGCAGATATGGTTTGGTGTACAGGTATGGACTCCTGCTCATTTTGTGTAGGTAACCGGGGGAGGGGGTGGGCCTGATCCTGGGCCCGAATAAGGGATCTTTTCCAGCTCTGTCCAGGCTTGCACAGTCTCTACTGTCCCATGATTGCACTGACCAAGTACAGAAATCAGCATAAGAAAGGCCAGACTTCATTTCTGAAAGCAAGTTTCTAGCTCTCATGGATGAAATTATACTATCCTTGATTTCCAGTGGAGTGGGTGGCTTGGCTTCCATGCCTTACAGAGCCCTTGATTCTCTGTGTGGATAGCGCTTGCAAACACACACATCTACAGGACATGAGATTAATGTTCTCTTTGGTCTGATTCTGAATTCTGGCAACCGAGCTTAGCATTATTCCCATTTATGAAAGACTCACACATGGCCTAGACTGCACCCCACGCCAGAGTCTGCTGGGCTGGCAGAATAGCTGTAAAACCAGAAACTCATAAATGCTCAAATTAGTTATGTATTTCTTTAGAAAAACAAAACAAAGCCCTGATCTATGACAGCCGTTTCAAAACTGCATGGAATCTGTGAAGAAAGGCACAGCGAGGCACAGTGGCGGATGCTCCAGTTCCCCCAGGAAATGGTCTCTGTTGGTTGTAAAGAAAAGAGTCTGGGCCAAAGAGTCTCATTGTGTGCTCATTCTGTGGCATTAGAGGAGTTGCCAAAGCCACAGAAATATGGAACTGCTGAGACCTTCAAGTCTGCCCTCAGCTGCTTCCATGGAATGCACAGAGCCAGCTCAAGATGTTCCTTCCTTCTTGAGCCAAAAAATAGAAGCTGTGTTTTGGAGTCATGCATTTCCTTTCCTTACATTTCAGTTTCTCCTCCTGAGAAATGGGAGCAGTCCCTACTCTGGGAGCTATGGGGTGGAGAAATGGCAGCTCAGATGGAGTGGACGCAAACCTGAGATCCACCAAAGAGGAACCCTGACGTACATCCAGGGAAAGATCAGTCAGGCCAAACTGGACACAGGACAAATGATTCCTGATCAGGTCTGCTGAGACACAACCTTTCTCAACCTGGAGTCTTCTAGATGCCTTAGACTACAACTCCCATCACCCCCAGCCAGCCACTAACATTTTTGAGCTTCTGTTCAGGACACCATCTCAAGATTTCATGGAGACGCACTGGCCTAGATCAGAGGTGGGGCTCCAGATGTTGTTGGACTGCAACTCACAGCATTCCTCAGCGTTGGCTTTGCTGGCCAGGGCTGCTGGGAATTGGAGCCCAATAACCCCTGGAAGGTCATATGATTCAGAGCACTGTCTGGGAGTGTGATGGAGTTTCCTTCTTTGAAAGTTTTTAAGCAGAGGCTGGATGGCCATCTGTCCGTATGCTTTGATTGTGTGTTCCTGCATGGCAGGGGGTTGGACTAGATGACCCTTGTGATCTCTTCCAGCTCTATGATTCTATGATTCTACAGTTCTCACAGTCTGGCGTAAAGCCAAATTCTAGTCCCGCCTGCAATGGATCCATTGACTCAATCACCAAATTGTAAGGCAACACTTATGTAACTCCTATTGGTTCAATGAGTCTACTTGAGGTGGGTCCAACATTTGGATTCAGGCTCATGATCTCCTCACCAAATCAGCCACCCCACCTGTGTTTAAAACTTGCAACTTCCTTTCTCAGAAAAAAAGGCTTCAGGATCTCTGAAACGTGCATACTTCTTGGTGGTCTTGTGGTTGCTCAAACCAAGGAGTTGCATTGATATGGATTTTTGGAGCTTTTCATGGCTTTCGTTACTTTCTGAACATGGGTTAGATTGACTTCCTCCTCCCACCTCCACTTCTTTTCAACGGTTTCTGGTCAAATTTATTTGTCATCATAAAGTTTAAACCAGGGATGGGAAAATGCAGCCCACTCAGGAATCCCAGCACTCATCTTCCAAATTTTCTGACTCCAAATGTTCCGTGGGGGGCTTAAGGGGCAATTTTTACTACATTTTCAACTTTCCTCCCATGCTATTTTAGGCCTAGGAGAGGCTTTTATTAAAAACAGGAAGTAAACTTGACTCCCAGTTCACTTTCTCCTGTAAAAAAAAGGCATCTCCTGAGCTTAAAACCATGTCCACATTTAGCAAGGCAACTCCTGCTTAATCCTCTGACATTCCACTTTTTGGCTATCACTGACAGCTGCTTTTAAAATGTCCCAGTTTTTCTCTCCCCTCTTTTGTCCTGGGCTTCCTTCAGTGGCTGCAAACTGAGTCCAAAGTGCAAAAATAAACTGCACAAACAAATAAATGAAAAGCTGTTTGCACTCAGTTAACTCAGCAGGAGGGAGAAGAGAGGAGGGGGCAGAATCTTGCCCTTCCCTGTAGGCTCAAGCAAAAGCAAACTGCTGCAGCCTCTCCTAGCTTATCTGTCCTTCCTCATTCAGAACCTTTGCTGTCTTGACCATGCTCTGATGTTGCTCGGCCACATGTGTCTTGGTTTTCATCTGTGAAATGTGGGAGGGCATGTAAACGTCCTCCGCCCCATCACAACATGCTTCAGCCACAAAAATCTAGGCTGTCTGCAACCTCCCAGAGGGCCTTTTCAGTAATCGCCCCCAAATTGTGGAATGGCCTGCCAAATGAGATCCGTCAGCTGACGAGCTTGAGTAGCTTTAAAAAAGCACTAAAGATGGATCTCTTTTGGCAGGCCTTTCCTGATTAGATCCCGGCCTCAGGAACTCAGTCTCCTGGCTTTTTAAAAATTATGTATATATTTGTTTTTAATGTGTTTTTTTAGTTAGAAGGTTTTAATCTTATTGTGTTTAATGTCTTTTTATGGGGGAGGGTGGGGGTGGGTGGTGTTTTTAGTCATTATTATAATGTTTTAATTGTTGGAAGCTGCCCCGATTGTTTTTAGCAGAGGGGCAGGGTATAAATAAATTTTATTATTATTTATTATTATTAAAGCTCTGCATCGTCTGCTACAAAGTCTCTCTCTCTCTCTGGCTTTTCTTCGCAAACGAAGATTCAAGAAGGGCTCATCCCACACTTTCTGCAAGCGCGCTGATGACTAAAAAGGCCCATCCTACAAAGTGATGCGGAAAATATGGGGCAATTTTTTTGGGGGGGGTTAATTTTATTTGCAGAGGAAGCAACGGGGGTACCAGGGTCCCCTTGGTGGGTCAATGCGATCCTCAACCACTGACAGTCACCCATCCCTGATTTAAACAAACATGATAATTGGGTTTCCAGACCCCTTTCCAAAATGTGAAGACTGCCTAGACAGGCAAAGTAGCTCTCAAAGAGAGAGAGAGAGAAAGAGGTCCATCACTTCTCACTGGTTGTTTCATTCTGTGCCTTTTAAAACCAGTTGCACTGAGATTCCCCAGAGGCTCCAGCTCTGCTGACTTCAAAAATGCAAAACAAACTCTCTCCAGCTCTCCCGGCATAACAAAAAACAAAAAAGCCTCACAATTCAACAATTCCAGGAAGCTTTGGAGCAAAAGTCAACTAAGCAGCTGTTTGATGCTAAAAGGTTGTCAACTCTAATTCCCTCCTCACCCAAAATAGCCTGTCTCCCCCCAGCCAACGAATTCCCTGGGGTGCTTTTATACAGGGAGAGCCCCACTATTAGACAGAGTGAGGCCTTTGCCTCAGGCGACTGATTTGGCCTGGAGGCTGCTAGCTCTTTGATGTGCTATGCGTCTGGTTGAGGAGGGTGGGGACAGGTTTGTGGGATTTTCTGCTTCCAAAAAGAGATGCTTCTAGTTTAGTGTACTAGTTTCAAGGAGAGTAGCCCCTCTGCATCTAGGGGACTGGTGGCTAGTCCCGATCCAATTGCTAGTCCCAGCTACAGCAGATCGTCTGAATCAATGGGATTTTGTTGTTATGTGCCTTTGAGTCAACTCTGACTTATGGCAAACCTCACCTGAGATTTCTTGGCAAGAATTTTTTGTCCTAGGACTTTTTTGGACGGGGTTTTGTAACGGAAGCAGCCTCGTCCCCATTGCGAGGCTGCTGCGCGGCAGGGGGTGTGTTTCGGATGATGCTCTCCCCTGCTGATACTGTTATGTAAGTGCAGGGATGCTGCAGCATTATATTTGGTGATTTTCTAATCACGAAAGTTGATCATAATTAGAAAATCGCCAAATATGGCGCTGCAGCGTCCCAACACTTACGCAACAGAATCGGCAGGGGAGAGCATCATCTGAAATGGACCCCCTGCCACGCAGCAGCCTTGCAATGGGGATGAGGCTGCTTCCATTACAAATCCCCGTCCGAAAAAGTCCTTAGTCTCTAGAGCAGCAGAAAACAAGCTTGCTCCATCCTGAATATGACATCCCTTTAAATATTGAAACATGGCCATCATGTCCCTCTTCACCTTCTCTTCTCCAGGCTAAACATGCCCAATCACTCGTAGTTGCCATCTGGAATGTGAGGCTTCTGGGGCCAAAACCATTGTTAAGACAAGTCGCTGCTGGTGCTGCAAAATACTATAACTATGAGAAACTCTGTCCCCCCTCCCATTGTACAGACCAGCCTGCTGCCAGTCCCATTGTCCCTGGTGCCTATTGGCCTGATCCTTTAGTGCAGAGGTGGGAATTGTGGGGCCCTCCAGATGTTGTTGGACTGCAACTCCCAGCAGCCCTAAACAGCATAGTGAACATTCAGGAATGCTGGGAGTTGCAATTCAACAACATCATGATCTCCACTTTTCCTTAGATTCATAAGTTGATTAACTGATGTTATAAAACAATGTGCTTAAATTCTACACAGTTTGCTATTTATCACATGAGTATGAATGTATGCGAATCCAGTATCTGCAAGCAATATTCCAAAGGCTGTACAAAAACTGACTTTTCTCCTGGAGTATCTGGACAATGAAAAAGGATGTTTAAATTGGAACTAAACAAACAAAAACTATAGCACAGCAACTGTAAATGAGACAAGCCAGATTTTAACTGAGGGTGTAGTTATAGGTCTGGGTGAAGAGTCTCACTCCCTCAATAAAGATTCTCTCTATTTTATCTCTCCTCCTGTCTCAGAGAGGTGGGGAGGGACAGAGAGAAGAAGAAGAAGAAGATAGAAAGAAATAAAAAAAAAATAGAAAAGAAGAGAGAGAGAGACTTGGGGCTCGTCTACACTGGCAGCTTAATCCGGGGCCAGTCTGGAGCATTATGCTCTGGACTGACCCTGGATCGACCATGATGGTGGCTACACACACTGGCTGAATCTGGTGAGACACCGCATTATTGTCCACACAGCTCAGTTGAACGGAGACTGCAATGGCCCCACTGGCCTATTCCCTATTTTCTGAGCCACCAACGCTGCTTCCTCACCAGGAGTTCCTGCCTGGTGCGCCATTGCTTCTGCTAAGGGAAGAAATGGAACCCCAGACATGTGATTGACAAGAAGGGGGTTGCTCTACCCCCCTCCTTGTTGATCCCACGGGCACCCAGGTCTGGCCTCAGCAGAAGCAACGCCTCTGTCCCGGCTCTTTCAGGGAGCTGTTTCCCTGGTGAGGCAGTGGCAGCAGCTTCCACGAGGATCCATCACCAAACCTCTTAGCGTAGGGTAAGGGAGATGGTGCTGCATTTGCATGTGGACAACTGGACTGGGCAAAATAGAATCCGATCTGGTTGTCTACATGGCAAAAGAACCTGAGATCAATCTGGAGTTTCCAGGAAACCCTGGAGTTTTCCCCAGCTTTGCTTAGTTCAGAGTAAAGCTAGGTTAAGGGTTAAAATTGTGCCTCTTCTCCTGAAGTTGTCATCTGGACTGCCAGCATCAGATTCAGGGTAAGTCTTCCCACAGACAGGAAAGAATCCAGTAATAAGTTTTTAAAATTTCCAGTTTGTTCTGACTACGACAAAATTTGCCAATCTTAGGGCTCTTCCACTTTAACTACCATTCCTGCATCCTATGACATCCTGAACTTTGTAGTTTGGAGTGGTGCTAGAGCTCTCTGGCCACGAATTCTAAAGGCCCCTAAACTGTAAATCCCAGGATTCCATAGTATGCAGTAATGATAATAAAGTTTAATCATAACACTATATTTGCTTAGTGTGACAGGGCTTTTAGTAAATTCCTGAGAAAGACACCGAAATGAAATTCTCCTCTAATTGCAAATTCAATAGGTACCAGCTATTTCCCAGCATGACTGCATTGTATCTGCGTATCCTGTAGCTCTAAGTTCATGTGTGTGGGAGTATGTTTAGCCTGGAAAAGAGAAGGTTAAGCGGTGATATGAAAACCATGTTTAAATATTGGAAAGGATGTCTTATTGAAGAGGGAGCAAGTTTGTTTTCTGCTGCTCCAGAGATTAGGACATGGAGCAATGGGTTCAAACTACAGGACAAGAGATTCCACCTAAACATTAGGAAGAACTTCCTGAGGGTAAAAGCTATTGGACAGTGGAATCAGATGCTGCCTGGGAGTGTGGTGGAGTCTCCTTCTTTGAAGGTTTTTAAACAGAGGATGAATGCCCATCTGTCAGGAATGCTTTGATTGTGTATTCCTGCATGGCAGAATGGGGTTGGACTGGATGGCCTTTGGGGTCTTTTCCAACACTATGGTTCTATGATTCTATGTGCCCATCAACCCCGAGCCTGGGTGGGGATGATGGGGACTGTAGTCTGACCAGCCCATCAGGTATCAGGGTGTGGGTGAAGGAAATGATTCTCTCAGCCTAGATGAGACGACATGGTGCTCACCTTCACGTAGTCGTATTCACACAGGTAAGAAGATTCGAGGTCAAAATGCATGAAATAGAGCTTGATGCGAAATCCATCTGGCACTGAAACATTCCAGGTCACTTCTGCATCACTGGGGTAGGAATCTGGAAAGTTGGGGGACTGGATCTCCCCAAACATGTCAGTCAGCTCGATGGCATCTGCATCGACCAGCTGGAAGGCACAAAGGCACCAGATCAGGAAGCACCTGTCAAAGAGGAACACACAGATTCTGTGAGGTTTCTTTGTGACATTTCCGTCATTATCTCCACACACCAAAAAGAACACAACTGTGGAGATTTTCACACGGGGCCAAAATACCCCGTTACTGCCCCGCTACTTCCTCTCCCATTCCTGCCATGGAATAACATAAATCTTTCGCACACTCGCCTTAATTCCGCAGCAGGAACGGGCTCCCCCTCCCCTTGCTGGCTGGCCGTAAATGCAGCCGTTGTAAGGCTGCTTTTACGACTGGCAGTCTGAAACGTTATCACATTATCACGTGATAACGCCAGACAGTAAATTTAAAAAATAAAACTCACCCAAACATAAAATCAGTTCACCAGGCACAAAAACACTCTTTAAATCACATAATCAAAACAGGGAGGGTAAAATAAAGGGTGCCACTTACCTGGATGTCCAGATCGTACCAGGAAGTGCTCGGAACAGACCTCCCATCCACGGCTGTCATTTCGGAACAGGAAGGGCCTCCTGTTCGCACACCCGTGATTGCGTGATAGTGACGGAACGAGAGGTCTATTCACAATGAAAAATCGTGATTACATTGTTCTGGAACAGTCACAGGAGCAGGATGGATGCAGGACAGAACGGGGTCAACGTCATCCGAAAGGGAAAACCTTTCCCGACCCTGTTCTGTTCCTGCCACGGGATATATAGCCCGTGTGAAAATCTCCTGTAAATCCCACCCCCAAGACAAAGAACAATATTTAAGTCGTATAATCAACCATGAAGTTTGGAAAAAAACTACAGTTGTCCCTCCGTATCCACGGATTTGGTATCCATGGATTTGGTGTCCATGGATTTAAGTATTCACAGCTTGAAAATATTCTTAAAAAAATAATAATCCCAAAAGCAAACCTTGATTTTGCCATCTTATATAAGGGACACCATTTTGCTATGCCATTGCATATAATGGGACTTGCGTACTGTATTCACGGATTTTGGTATCCACGAGGGGTCCTGGAACCAAACCCCAGCGAATATGAAGGGACAACTGTATTTTTTTTTAACAATGTTCAGAATCCCCATCACAGTCATCTTTTTAGACTACAACTCCCAGAATCCCCAGCAACCTTAGCTCCCTTTGGGAATACAGCTTCCAGAATCAAGTTGCCATACTTGCCTGGGGGATTCTCAGAAATGTAATCCACGGGAACATTGCACTGTTGACACACTGCAGAAATAATGCAGTTTGACACTCTTTTAACTATCATGGCTCCATCCTATGGAACCCTGAGATTTGTAGTTTGTTGTGGCACCACAGCTCTAAAGGTTAAACATTGTTATTGTAGGGGTGTATGAGCTTAAAAATTAAAAATTCATTAAAGATTCCAGGGAGCAAGCCCTTTGGTAATATCTTCTTGAGAAAAATAAAACTTTTAGTATAGCAATTAGCAGAGACAGAAACGGGACAGGCTCAATTAGTAAAGTTCTGTAAAGCACCCAGTCATTAATGTGGCTTAAACAAAAGAAAGATAAAAACAACAACTTCTTTAGAGAGAATACTTAAGCGTTTACTAATAGCTCTTGCAATCTTACATATTCAAGGGAAAGCTAACATCCTAACTGACTAAGGGTTTAGGGTAGAACTCACCCATCCAGTGAGATCAGGTAAGATAGGGAGAACAAGGCAGGATGTCCCTACATCTGCATGCAGGCAGCATTCATGTTTCTTCAGAGAGTGAATGCAAATACAGTCATCCCTTGGAATTTGCGGGTTTGGAATTCGCGGTTTTGTATATTTGCAGAAGGCCACTTTGTTCTTGGGGGGATGGGGAGCCGAAGGCTGAGCAAACCCTCAGTGGCTTTGCGGGGAAAGCACAGCTTTCCTCTGGCTTCATTCCATTTGGCAGGGGGGAGTCGGGGCCAAGGAAAGCCCTGGCTCCCTTCCTGCCAAACGGAACAAAGTGCGGGGAAAGTAGGGTCGGGGTCGGGGGCTTTGGAAGGGGTTGGGTGGGATGCGGGTGGGTGGGCGGCAGGGAGGCCCCACTGCTGCTTTTCCAGAGGAGCTCGTTGGGAGGGGGAAGCAGAAAGTTATTTGCGGTTTCTTCAATTTCGTGGGGGATCTCCGCCCAGAACCCCTGTGATTTTGAGGGGAGGACTTGTATACATGAGTGAGAGCATGGCTCCTATGGTCATCTCCATTTGAGACCAGGGCCGGTTTGGGCACCAGCGGCGTCAGCATCCGCAGGGGGCCCCATAATAGTGGGGGCCCCTGTAGTAACCTTCCTCCTGCAAAAACATTATTAGTAATAATCTGAATATCCTGTACTGTGAATAATTTAAGTTGAGTTAGGTTACATTAACCTGAGATAAACATATGGGCCCCCCAAAATAAAATATTGCAGGGGGGGGCAAAATTCCTTAAACTGGTCCTGTGTGAGACTCAGAGAGAGAGAACTCAGAGAAAAGTCATAAACTTTTAAAATCACGAGGTTATGTGATGAAGGACACAACGGTCACTCCACTCCATTTGGCTTGGCTGAATCAGAGCTACTAGCCAAGCCCCACTAAGGATAGGGTGAGGAGAAGTGGGGAGGAATTCTTAACATGTAAGGAGATTCCTACAATCTTTCTAAGAAGTTGCTTAACTCTATTAATTAGCAAGTGGGGGGTGCAGGAAGAATCTCCAGCAGTTATGTACTTGCATGCCCAGACTCAGTGACCAGTAGTTTCAGAATTAAACAGAAAACTTTATTGGCTCAGGAATCCAGAAAGCATATCGTACAAGGTTGTTGCTCAGAACTGAAACTCAGAGGGAAGATAGTACTGTATACTAAAAACAGTTTGCAGTCTATTAAATCTGGTGGGCTACAAGGCTATTGGTTATCCATTGTCCGCTGACCTCCTCTTCCCCTACAATCATCCATCCCATTTTTCTCAAGCAACCTTTGCAGCTGCAGGCATATCTCAGAATTCCCACAGTGACTGTTAAATTTCCCTTTCCACAGTTGCTACAAAGCACTTCTTAACAATTACAGAGAAATGAAAACACAATTAACAGGAAGGTTACAGAACAATACTGTATAACAAGTGGCAGGAGCAGGCAATGTCAGGGGACAATCCTGACAAACATCTCATAAAACTATGAATTCCAGAATTCCATAGCATTGAGCCGTGACAGTTAAAGCAGTGTCAAACTGGATTATTTCTGCAGTGTGTCAGCAGCCTTGGCCAAGTCTGATCAATGTATGGATTTCTTATGGAAATTCAGTCACCAAGTCAAATTTCCCAGCTTCTTGGACCCTCTTCCTTGATCCAGGACCTTGCTTGCTCCCCTTCAATGCAATCAACAGCGTAAAGATTATTTGAAAATATGTCCTTTAGTGTTCAGTGTGTCTTACTCCCAGTAAGCCCTGATTTTGACTTCATGTTGTGCTTCCGTGGCAGATATGGGACAACCCACTTCTTAGCTGGTAGGCTGTTGCAAGATATAATTGTAGGGACTGGGTTGCTTTTAGATGTAGAATTTTATAGTTGCAAATTGACCAAATAGTTCAACCGCTTCTATCAAAAGTAGCTTGCATTCAATTAACGCTATGGGGGGGGGGGAGAGGAGGGGGGAGAGTCTTGCTCTTCCCATTAGGTTCAGGCAAAGGTAAATTGCTGCAGCCTCTCCTAGCTTGTCCGTTCTTCCTCATTAATAATTTTTGCCATCTTGACCATACTCCAATGTTGCTTGGCCACCTGTGTCCAGGTTTTCATCCATGAAATGTTGGAGGGTATGATATTCAGTTCACGGCTGTATTAAGTAGAGTTCCATTAGTGGAATCTTTTCACATAGGTCAAAATCCTATTGTTACTTGCAACTAAAGGATATTATCTGAATCAATTGGATTTACTCATGTGTTGACTTGCCATTCAACCATTGACTCAACAGATACGATCTAGCTGGGATGAAGCAACAGAATTTCAGCCATGGAGTTGTGTATTCTTGGGTGGTGTGTAACTCTTTGTCAGTGCTTTCAGTGTACCACTTGATTTGCTGGAATTACAGAAACAGCTCCATTGCATATTGATGGAAGACATCTGGCTTGAGAACACTGCATATGAAAGGGATCTAGGTGAACATGAGTCAACAGTTTGATACGGCAGCTAAAAAAGCCAATGCCATTCTAGTCTGCATCAATAGTAGTATCTAGATTGAGGAAAGTAACAGTATCACTCTATTCTGCTTTGGTCAGACTTCACTTGGAATGCAGCAACCAGTTACGGGCACCAGAATTCAGAAAGTTGGAACATGCCCAGAGGTGGGTGACCAAAATGGTGAAAGGTAAACTAAGGGAGTTGGGTATGTTTAGCCTGGAGAAGAGAAGGTTAAGAGGTGACATGATGGCCATGTTTAAATATTTGAAGGGGTGTCATACTGAGGATGGAGCAAGCTTGTTTTCTGTTGCTCCAGAGACTAGGATACGGAGCAATGGATTCAAACTACAGGAAAAGAGATTCTCCCTGAACATTAGGAAGAACTTCCTGATGGTAAGAGCTATTCAACAGTGGAATATGCTGCTGCCTGTGAGTGTATTAGAGTCTCCTTCTTTGAGGTTTTTAAAGAGAGGCTGGATGGCTATATGTCAGGAATGCTTTTATCATGTGTGTTCCTGCATGGCTGAATGGTGTTGGACTGGATGGCCCTTGGGGTCTCTTCCATCTCTTTTTCATAATTTACTGAATTGTGTAGATGTATAATGGGACACTGGCAAGAGTCTCCAATGCACATCATCTCCAATGCACATCACTGTGCAATGTGCATCGGTATGCAGTTCCAGTTTTGCACTGATGTGTATCAGACACTTTGCTGGTGCTGCTACATAGAAACATAACAGCAGCCTTCTGTTATGAACACTATCTGGATACAGACATTACACAAATGCTCAGTTCTAATTCCTGCAGATGTTATATTGTCCAGAAAGCAGCTAGTTACCAGCAAAGTATAAACAGCACTAGTCTGGGAAGGTAGCCAACTGTTAATTAGCTCCCAGGAATGCAAACACAGTCAAAGATTTAGTCCAGTAACACAGTCCAAAAGGCCAGGGACTTACGGCAGTCAGTCAGCGTGGGTTCAAAACAGTCCGAGGGTCAGTAGGAGCAGGCAGCAGAGTAGTCAGGGACAGTCCAAGGTCTAAGCACGAGTCAAGGTAACAGAAGCCAAGATAACCAGAACCCAGGCACTGAAGTCAGCAGGAAGCTTTCACCAGGAAGATCAGCTGATCTCTGACAAAGCCTCCATTGACTCTCCCAGCATATATAAAGCAATTAAGGCTTTAGGTTTTCTGTGGGTTTTTTTTTCTGGGCTGTGAGGCCGTGTTCTGGAAGAGTTTATTCCTGATGTTTTGCCTGCATCTGTGGCTGGCATCTTCAGAGATGCAGGTGAAACGCCAGGAATAAACTCTTCCAGAACACGGTCTCACAGCTCAGAAAAAAAAAAAATACAGAAAACCTATGGATGCTGGTTGTGAAAGCCTTCGGCTTCAAATTAAGGCTTTGTCGGGTGTTTCTTAACGAGCAGGTTTTTCTTATAATATCTCAGAAACTTCCTTTGAGCTTCCTTTTGAGCTCGCTGCTGGGTATACGACGGTGGAGGTAAGTCCCTCTGTTCTTCTTTATCCTTATCTGAGTGGGCAGGACTGTCTGCTGAGACTGATGCCAACTCACTTGGACCAGGCTCTCCCTCTGCTTGAGCCTCCAGGTTGGCATGGTTCTCTGCTGGCACAGGTGTAGGTAAACCTGTGCCAGGGTCCCCAGGTGTCCTCCTCCTCCTCTGACTCTATACCCTCATCAGGCTCACGGGGCATGACATATATCCACTTACAACGACATACCAGCCAGCCAGCCAGCCAGAGAAGACTCTGGAGGACTGCAAGGAAGACTTCCTTCCCCTTACACCAGGGTAAGGGCAGCTGAGCAGGGAGTTGGGGTGTGGCCAGGAGTGGCTGGCCTTAAAAGTCACTCCACCACCCCACCCCAGGAACACCTACCAGGGGCCGGGAATGATCTGGGAGCGGGAATTGAGGTTGTGTGGGGGAAGGGAAGGTATGGCGGCAACAGAGTGAAAAATTGTTACAAAAGAAGGCAGGATCGATGTTTAATACCTATCCTGCCTTCAGTTCACTCTGTTTCCCAGAATAAATTGGAGAGCGCACCAACCATTCCACAGACCCTTACTCTGCTCCTTTGCAATGCCAGGTTGGTTAAAAACAAGACGCATATTATCCATGACCTCTTATTGGATGAGGCTGCCGACCTGGCATGCTTTACGGAGACCTGGCTGGGAGAGGCCAGTGCTGCGACTTGGGCGCAGGCACTCCCGGCCGGGTACTCAGTTAGTGAGCAGGTAAGGAAAAGTGGGCGGGGGGGCGGAGTGGCTCTGGTTCATAAAAGCAATCTAACCTTGACCAGGAAGCCTATCCGGAACACAGTCCACATCGAGTGTATGTACCTAAGCCTGAGGTCCAGGGATAGCTTAGGGATTCTGTTAGTATACCGGCCACCCCGTTGTCTAACAGACTCCCTAACCGAGCTAACACAGCTGGTCTCAGAGTTGCTGCTGGAGTCGCCCAGACTTTTAGTTCTTGGCGACTTCAACATCCCACTTGAGACCAGCTTGCTAAATCTAACTGGCGCAGCTCGGGAGTTCATGGAATCCATGACAAACATGGGCCTATCCCAATTGGTTGCTCTACTAGAATAGAGCTTAACTGTGGTGTTCCTCAGGGTGCCATCCTGTCCCCGATGCTATTTAACATCTATATGAAGCCGCTGGGAGAGATCATTCGGAGGCATGGAGTGCGTTGTCATCAGTATGTGGATGACACCCAGATATACTTCTCCATGTCTCAGTCATCAGCTTCGACTTCAGATGGCGTCTCTCCTCTCAATGATTGTCTTAAAGCAGTAATGGACTGGATGAGGAAAAACAAATTGAGACTGAATCCAGACAAAACGGAGGTACTAACAGTTACAGGCCCAAAACCAGGTCTGGGAATACAACTTCCAGTCCTGGATGGAACTACACTCTCCTCCAAGGATTGTGTGCGCAGTCTGGGGGTGCTCCTGGACCTGTCACTCCAGATGACTAATCAGGTTAATGCGACGGTCAGGAGTGCCTGTTATCAACTTCGGCTGATACGCCAGCTGCGCCCTTGCCTGGAAACTAGGGACCTCGAAACTGTGGTACATGCACTGGTAACCTCCCGTCTGGATTTCTGTAATGCACTCTACATGGGGCTACCCTTGTGCTTGACTCGGAAACTTCAACTAGTCCAGAACATGGCAGCCAGGTTGATTTCCGGTGTTTCCAGAAGAGAGCATATAACACCTGTGCTAAAAGCTCTCCACTGGCTGCCTATTCGTTTCCGGGCACAGTACAAGGTGTTGGTTATGACCTTTAAAGCCCTACATGGCTTGGGTCCAACTTACCTCCGGGACCGCCTCCTTCCGTACAACCCTCCCCGCACACTTCGGTCCTCTGGGAGGAATCTGTTACAGCCTATGAAAACAAGGCTGTCGGTGACCTCCCAGAGGGCCTTCTCTGCTGCTGCTCCCAGATTATGGAATGGCCTGCCAGACGAGATCCGTCTTATTACCACCTTAGACAGCTTTAAAAAAGCTGTCAAGACGGATCTTTTCCGGCAGGCCTTTCCTGAATAATTATCCCGGCCCAAGACTCAGCTGTCCTTTATAGGCTGTGATTGTATGTTGTAATATTTTCTTCTAATTTTTATATATATATATATATATATATATATATATATAATTATTGTCTGTTTTAATCCATCATAATTTAATATTATTTTAAGGGGTGGGTGGGCTAGGGTATTGTGATTATGGAGTTTTTATATTGTAAGCCGCCCCGATTGCGTTGCAGAGGGGCAGGATATAAATAAAATTTTATTATTATTATTATATTATTATTATTATTATAAGGTCTCCAAGGGATTCAAGTGATTTTTTTTTTCTAGACTCTGGCTGAATTACATCCAGTGAAGTAGAGTCCACCGCCTCTTGAGGTAGTTGGTAGAACAATCTCCAATAGGATATTTTTATTTCACTAAAGCAAAACAAGGGAGAGTCCAAACCCAGGAGGTTGAAGTGGATTTTTTAAATGTTTTGTAATAGGTCCCAGATGTAATCATAATTTACAGTTATTTTGGTAGCAAAGGCAGGGAGATTTGTGGTCTTGTCACTCATGTATCATATTCTAAGTCAAAGCATTCCTGGCCATCGAAATGATTGATTTCTCTGTCTCCTTGGGCTCCAGTCATGCAAAGTATATTTCCCTTTTCTTGTTATGTAGAATCATCACCACCATCATCATCATCCTCAACCTCCATTTAAAACAACAGAAAGCCAATCTGAAAGAAGACATAACTAGAAAGCCTTCCTCAGCTTTCCTTTCCAGAGTTGGACCTCATCCGGTTGCTAAAATGGGCAGCATAAATCTTCCATTATAGGTTGGAGCTAAAGGAAGTAGCAGTTTAACCCTGGGCTCATCTACACAAGGGAAAAAAAATCCAAAATGCTTTGTAGTATTGGCATTTTGCAGCAGCAGCAACATGTCCAAACAGTTTTTCTGGTCTCCGAAGCCCCCATAAGCCTTGCATTCCTGATGGCAGTCTCAAGTGAATTACTTGTGTTAGTTTTTCAGCACTGCTGTTTTTTAAAAAAGTCATCCCAAGGTGCGCTGGTGCGATAGAGTGATTCTCCAATTTTATAAGAAAGCAAAACAGAAAATACTGTATTGATCTTTTTATCACCTTAGCGAGCGATCGCTAAGGTGAAAATCCAACATGGCGGCAGTGGGCACTTGTCCTCCTAGCAAGCACCACCTCCACTCTCACCCAGCCAATCAGCTTCATGCTTCCCTTTGAGCTTTTTATTGTTCAATAGTCCAAATGAGCAAAAATGTGCACCCACCTCGCAGTTTGTGAAAAGATACAGGAAAAATCTGCGAAGGCTTCTACTGCATTGTTTTGCCGTTTTGGCCCCCCCTTCTGAATAGTGTGGATTGGTGCTGGATCCTGTTTAAACAGGTAGGATTTCCTGCGAATTCCATGAGGGGTATTTTCACCATTTAGACAGGCCTCCTGTCTCTTCCCACCATCTGCCCACCCAAAATTACCCCAGGCTGCCTACTTTTATTCCTGAAAAGGAAAATATTTTTCTTCCACAAATGGAAAAGCAGTAGGTAGAGGCACTTTTAAGCAGAGAAATGAATGGAAGGGAACAGTTTATGTTCCTCCTCCTCCTTTTTCAAATTGCATTGAATTGTATAAGTTACTGGGAAATTTACCCAGCATTGCCCAGGTTGATGTTGGCTGTTATGATTGGAATATAACCAAAATTTCAACCTATAGCACAGATGTGGTTGTTGGACTGTGGTGGAGTCCCCTTCTTTGGAGATTTTTAAAGAGAGGCTGGATGGCCATCTGTTGGGAATACTTTGATTGTGCATTCCTGCATTGCAGGAGGTTGGACTAGATGACCCTCATGGTCTCTCCCAACCCTATGATTCTATGAGATTGGAAACACACAAACACAGATGGCATATCAATAGAGCTGCTTCATGCTACAGAGACAAACTCTACTCTAGCTCTATCTAAAATCTGTCAACCAATATAGAAAAGATAAGAGTGAACCACAGATTTGAAATGCTCCAGTCCCCAAGAAATAGGACACCAGGGATTGCAGTAACCATAGGACCATTGCATTAATTTTCCATGCAAGCAAAGTGATGCTCAAAATTCAGCAACAAAGAGATGTGGAGCGAGAAATACCAGATTGTCAAGCTGAGTTTAGGAGAGGAAGAGGCGCTAGGGTTCATATTGCAAACTTATGTTAGATAATGGAATGCAGCAAAGGATTTCAGAAGAAAACCAGCCTGTGCTTTGTAGATTATAACAAAGCCTTTGATTGTGCAGATCATATAAAACTATAGATCACTCTTAAAAAAATAGGTATGCCAGAACATTTGATTGTCCTGATGTGTAACCTGTACTGAGGCCAAGAAACTGCCATTAGGAACAAATAAAAAGAAACGGAAAGTTTCCAATTGTCAAGTACAGCTATATTTTTTCACCCTATCTGTTTACTCTCTCTCTCTCTCTCTCTGGCTTTTCTTCGCAAACGAAGATTCAGGAAGGACTCATCCCGCGCTTTCTGCAAGCGCGCTGATGACTAAAAAGGCCAATCCGAGATAAACAAGTCCGGTTGCAAAAAGCACAGCAGAAGGTCTCCTTGGGTGATGTTTTTAACTTGTATGCTGAACCTATCATGCCTAAATCAGGACTAGACTTGGAGGAAGGAGGTGTGAAAACTGGAGGAAGTAACATCAACAATTTAAGATATGCAGATGACACCATACCACTAGCAGAAAACAGCACGGACTTAGGAACGATTACTGGGAAAAGTCAAGGAAGAAAGTGCAAAGGCAAGTTTACAACTGAACATGAAGACAACAAAAATAATGACCATAGATGGTTTACTTAACTTTAAAGTACACAGTGAAGACATTGAGATAGTTCAAGATTTTCTATACCTTGGCTCAGTCATTAATCAGAATGGAGACTTCAGTCAAGAAATCAGAAGAAGGCTAGGACTTGGAAGGGCAGCTATGAAGGAACTAGACCAGATCCTGATGTGTAAAGCTATATAATTGAATACAAAAGGTAGGATTGCCCATGCTATCATATTTGCCATTTCTATGGGGTAGTCCAAAGAGTAAAAAAGCTCCCCACGGAATGTGAGGAGAATCCTACCTGTCCTAATGGCATTTTATGTGATTTTGTCATATTGTGAAGGAGGGGGGGCAAAAAAAGGCCAAAAAACTCGCCAGAAAAGCCTTTTTCTGTATTTTTTTAAAAAAAAAACATTGAGGGGGGTGCATATTCCTGCTCATTAGGACAAGCAAGTTGATTTGATTTGCTTGCCCATATGACAAGAAGTGCAAATCTCATTGGCCGGACAAGGTAAGCGTCTGCTGCCACCATGTTGGATTTTCACCTTAACAAGCAAGCGCTAAGGTGAGAAAACAGGGTGTTGGGTGTTTTTTTTTTTTTTTTTTTGGTTCTTTGGTTTGCTTTTGTGCTCAATTGAAAAATTGCTCAATCGCACCTTGGACATCATTTTTTTTAAAGAAACGGTTGTGATAACGGTTAAGAAACATATGGACTGCATCTCCCATGATCTTCCAGCATGGCAATCAGGTAAACGAAGGGTTAACTAGGAGCTGCAAAAGGTTTCACCGATAGGGGGCAGTGTCATCAATGATATCATAACACCAGAGATAGAACTAACCAATGAGGACTTGAGAGTGGCAATTTGAAAAAGATAGTAAAGACTGCAGACAAGGCAACTCTGCAATGGAGCTAACATTGCATCTCAAGTAGAGAAGGCAAAGAGGCCCTGGGATGGGGGAACACTTCATCCCGGGGAGAACAAAGAACCAAGGACTCTCAATAGAGAACTTCATCTCAGTCAGTGAGGATGTGCCTGGAGAAGAAGGGCTTTTCCATGAGAATTCTGCATGTTATGAGCTTTGCTTGAATAAATAAGCTTTTTCTATCTATCAGCTGACACACACACACATGCCTTATTTTGATTGGTCAGGTTCTGTCCTCTTCGGGACAGAAGGGAGGGAGTGGTAGTAGCTCTGCAAGTAGCAGGGAGTTCCAAGGGAAACCCCACAGTCTCCCCTTGGGCTGTGTTGTAATGTGGTGTAGGATTCAAAGGGTGGTGGCTGCTAGGGCAATAGGGGGCGCTATTGAGGGCATTCCCAGGCAGAGGAACCCCCAAGTTTGCATCTCAGAAGGGAAGGCTTTAGGAGTTCTTAGGCTAGAAAAACTCTTGAGCTGTAGCACAAACACGGGCAAGCTGTCCAGCCAGCAGCCAGAGGGACTCTAAGCCTGAAGCAGCCTCTTCTCCCCATTCCACTGGGCCAGAGGGCTGTGGAGGGCCCTGAGGACTTCTGGAAGCAGAGCAGCAGCAGGAGGGGGTGTGGCCAGCAGTGGCTGGCGTTTTAAGCCACTCCCACACCCCTCAGGAACACCAGCCAGCAGCCAGAGGGACTCCAAACTTGCAATTGGCGTCAGCTGAGGCCGGGGATGGAGTGGGGGCGGAAATTGGAGTTGTGCTGGGGAAAGGGAGGTATGGTCGGAACAGAGTGAACAGATGGTACAAAAGAAGGCGGGATTGCTGTTTGTTAGCTATCCCACCTTCAGTTCACCCTGTTTCCCGGAATGGATTGGAGAGCGTACCAACCATTCCACAGAACCTTACTTTGCTCCTCTGCAATGCCAGGTCGGTTAAGAATAAAACTCATATTATTTACGATCTACTCTTGGATGAGGATGCCGACCTGGCGTGCTTCACAGAAACCTGGCTGGGAAAGGATAGTGCTGTCACGTGGGCGCAGGCCCTCCCAGCTGGGTATTCTGTCAGTGAGCAGGTGAGGGGAAGTGGGCGGGGGGGCGAAGTGGCTCTGGTTTATAAGAACAATCTGACCTTGACCAGGATACCTGTCCGAAACACAGTCCACTTTGAGTGTATGTACCTTAGTCTGAGGACCAGGGATAGTTTGGGGATTCTGCTAGTATACCGACCACCCCGTTGTCTAGCAGACTCCCTAACCGAGCTGACACAGCTGGTCTCAGAGTTGCTGTTGGAGTCTCCCAGACTTTTAGTTTTGGGGGACTTCAACATTCCACTTGAGAACAGCTTGACAAATTTGACTGGTGCAGCTCGGGAGTTCATGGAAACCATGACAAACATGGGCCTATCCCAAATGGTCATTGGGCCCACACATTGTGCGGGTCATACCCTCGATGCGGTCTTCAGTACGGAACAGGAATATCCGTGGGCGGAGGTTATAAAAACCACCGCATTGTCATGGACGGATCATTTCCTGGTCAAGATGGAGCTAAGAGCCACTGTCTGCCCCACCGGGGGTGGTGGACCTATTAGAATGGTCCGCCCTCGAAGGCTAATGGAACCAATAGGATTCCAGAAAGCCTTGGAGGGTTTAATGGTTGGTAACGCCGGTGACCCTGTCGAAACTTTGGTTAATACCTGGAACAACGATCTTACCAAGGCTATCGACACGATCGCTCCCAAGCGTCCTTTCCAACCCGCTTCAAACCGTAAGCCATGGTATACAGCAGAGCTTAGGAAAATGAAGCGGGTTGGACAACGACTAGAGCGCAACTGGCGGAAAACTCGACTCTTATCCGACAGGACTCGTCATAGGAACTTTCTTTGGTCCTATCGAGAGGCAATACGTGCAGCACAGCGATCCTTCTCCTCTGCACATATTGCGTCTGCAGAGTCCCGTCCAGCAGAGCTGTTTAGGGTGGTAAGGGAGATGACGCAGGTTATTCCTGCGCAGAACCCGTTGCTTAACCCAACGACGGCCTGCTGTGACGCGTTTAACAATTTCTTTGCAGATAAAATCTCTCAGATAAGAGCCGACTTAGATACCAGTAATTTGGCAAAAACAATTGACGAGGTGTCCAGCAACTCCGTTGATGTCAGTTTACTGGATCAATTTCAATCTGTGAGTACTGAGGACGTGGACAAGCTACTTGGTAGGGTTAGGAAGACGACCTGCCCTCTCGATCCTTGCCCTTCATGGCTGGCCATCCAGGGGGGGACTGCCTTGATGATGTTCCTTAAGGACATCATCAATGCATCCCTCAGAGAAGGGTGTGTTCCATCTTGTTTAAAGGAAGCAGCCATTAGGCTGCTCCTGAAAAAATCTTCCCTTGACCCCCTGGACATGAACAACTATAGGCCGGTTTCTATGTTACCGTTCTTGAGCAAAGTGATCGAGAGGGCAGTTGCGCTTCAACTCCAAGTGGTCTTGGATGAAACCGATTATCTAGACCCATTTCAAACTGGCTTTAGGACGGGATTTGGAGTTGAGACTGCCATGGTTGCCTTGACTGATGACCTGCGTCTAAGCATTGACAGGGCTAGTGTGACCCTGTTGGTGCTTTTAGACATCTCAGCGGCTTTCGATACGATAGATCATAGCATCCTCTTGGATCGCTTGAGGGGGTTAGGAATCGGAGGCACTGCGCTCGAGTGGTTCCGGTCCTTCCTCTCGGGCAGGTCCCAGAGGGTGTTGCTCGGGGACAGCTGCTCCAGAAGAAAGGAGCTTACTTGTGGTGTTCCACAGGGCGCCATCCTGTCCCCGATGCTGTTTAACATTTATATGAAGCCGTTGGGTGAGATTATTCGCAGTTATGGGGCTGGGTGTTATCAGTACGCTGATGACACCCAGATCTATTTCTCCTTGCCCCGATCATCGGCCTCGAATTCTGATGGCGTCTCTCCTCTTAATGATTGTCTTAAAGCAGTAATGGGCTGGATGAGGAAAAACAGATTGAGATTAAATCCAGATAAAACGGAGGTGCTCACGGTAGCGGCCCCCAAACCAGGAGTTGGGTTGCAACCTCCAGTCCTGGACGGGGCCACACTCTCCGTTAAGGACTGTGTTCGCAGTCTGGGGGTGCTCCTTGATTCATCGCTTCAGATGACGAGTCAGGTGAATGCGACAGTCAGGAGCGCCTGTTATCAGCTTCGGCTGATACGCCAGCTGCGCCATTTCCTGGAAGTAAGGGACCTCGAGACTGTGGTGCACGCGCTGGTAACCTCCTGTCTAGATTTCTGCAATGCGCTCTACATGGGGCTGCCCTCATGCTTGGTCCGGAAACTTCAGTTGGTACAAAATATGGCAGCCAGAGTGGTCTCGGGAACATCTCGGAGAGACCATATAACTCCAGTATTAAAATCTCTCTACTGGCTGCCAATCAGTTTCCGGGCCCAGTATAAGGTGTTGGTTATTACCTTTAAAGCCCTAAATGGCTTGGGTCCAACTTATCTCTGGAACCGCCTCCTCCCATACAATCCTCCCCGCGCACTCCGGTCCTCTGGGAGGAATTTGCTTCAGCCACAAAAATCTAGGCTGTCTGCAACCTCCCAGAGGGCCTTTTCGGTAATCGCCCCCAAATTGTGGAATGACCTGCCGAATGAGATCCGTCAGATAACAAGCCTGAGTGGCTTTAAAAAAGCACTAAAGACGGATCTCTTTCGGCAGGCCTTTCCTAATTAGATCCCGGCCTCAGGGGATCCTGGCCTCTTCTAGGCTGCTGGCCATTTATTATATTTTATTGTATTTATAGTTTTAAATGTGATTTTAGATTAGTTGTTTTAATTTATATTTGTTTAATGTTTTTTTATAGGGGAGGGTGGGAGTGGGGGTGTTTAGGGATTTTATTTGTATTGTATTTTAAATTTTGTAAGCCGCCCCGATTGTTTTAACAGAGGGGCGGGGTATAAATAAATATTATTATTATTATTATTATTATTATTAGCTTGCCTCTCAGGCATGTGCATGTGTGTAAGCGCACACACTAGGGGTTGGCTATCAATGACATGGCAAACTGAGGTAAATGCAAACATGAGTAAATCACTCACGGCCACCATATTTACTAGCAGGCACGGAAACTTATGAGGGCAAAAAACCCGTTAGGACAGGTTGCAGCTGCTGTGAAATGTCATTACTGCAAGGGACTGCTTTTTTAATGGACTCTTATAGACGGGCCCTACGTATGGTTGTGAAAGCTGGACAGTGAAGAAAGGTAACAGGAAGAAAATCAATTCAGTTGAAATGTGGTGCTGGAGACTAGACAAGAGTTCTACAGATACCGTGGACTGCTAAAAAGACCAATCAATGGGTCCCAGAGCAAATGTAGCTTGAACTCTCCCTAGAAGTCAAGATGACTAAACTAAGACTGTTGTACTTTGGCCATATCATGAGAAGGCATGATTCACTAGAAAAGACAATAGCGCTTGGGAAGGTAGCTCTCTCTCTCTGGCTTTTCTTCACAAACAAAGATACAGGAAGGACTCATCCCGCGCTTTCTGCAAGCGCGCTGATGACTGAAAAGGCCAATCTGAGATAAACAAGTCTGGTTGCAGAAAGCACAGCAGAAGGTCTCCTTGGGTGATAATTCCGGGTTGTGATTCTTTCTGCAGTCGTTTCTCTTCAAGACTTGTTCGGCGTGAGCTCTCAAATAAGGCTGCAGCATTGTGGATAGTGCATCTCCATGCCTCCCGATGTGAGGCCAGGGCGGACCATTGTTGGTGATCAATTTGGCCAAGCCTGAGATGTTGTTTCAGGGAGTCCTTGTATTGCTTTTTTGGAGCGCACCTCTTATGCTGAACTGTGGTGAGTTCACCGTAGAGTAGTATTTTGGGGAGGCGATGGTCCTCCATCCTAGAAATGTGCCCTGCCCAGAGCAGCTGTGTTCTCAGTATCATGGCCTCAATGCTGGTGATCCCTGCTTGCTCAAGGACAGCAACGTTCGTCATATAGTCAGTCCAGTGTATATTTAGGATTATGCGTATACAGTGCTGATGAAAGCGCTCGAGGAGTCGTAGGTGGTGGCGATAGGTGACCCGTGTTTCAGACCCATAAAGGAGAATAGACAGTACAATGGCTCTATACACACTGATTTTGTGCTTCGCCTCAGGTGTTTATTACTCCAGACTCTCTTGTAAAGTCTTCCAAATGCACTATATGCATTTGGAAGGTAGAAGGTGGTAGGAAAAGAGGAAGACCCCCATTCCAGACAGAGAGGCTCCATCAGGGAAGCCACGGATGCTGCCTTGAGTCTGCAAGACCTGAACAGGGCTGTTGATGAGCAGGTGCCTTGGAGGTCTCTCATTCATAAGGTTGTCATAAGTCAAAGTCGACTTGACAGCAGTTAACAACAACAATCTGGGAGAGACAGAGAACCAGAAGCCCTCCTGATGGTGGACTCCAGCTCCCATCGTTGCTAGCCATGTGGGCTGTGGATGATGGGAGTTGGAGCCTATCAACATGATGAGTGGGAGGGAAGGCCCACAGGTTCCTCCCTCCCTCCTAATTTATACCAAGAGTATGCTTTTAGGAAGCGTTGGTGGTTCTCTCTGCCTGTGTGGGCTCTCAGTCAGATGTAGAGATTAAAGGGAAATCCATCAATGCCTGAGTAAAACAAACTGGAATTTGCAGGATTGGAAGGCAGAGCCAAGCAGCCAGGCGGCTGAAGAATCTGAGGAGAAGGGATGTGCTTATTTAGAAGGATTTACTGCAGAACTCTGGAGTCTGGGGTTATAAACTGATGGGCTGAGAAGATAGGGCCCTGGCCAATGTGATTTTTAATTGGGCAATTAGGCTCCATGTTCAAAACAGGGACAGTTAACAAACTGGGGGAAGGAAGCCCGAGTTGCCTTGGCCAGGCTTCCTCCAGATGAGTTGGGGTTTGTAACAGGCAGCCTTCCTTTTGCTTGTCCTCTCCAACCAACAAGAACAAGCCAAAGGAAAAATCTACTCAGAAGAGGGAAGGCCACAGCCTCTATTGACTTCTCTCTCTCTCTCTCTGCCTCTCATAGAGTTGGAAGAGACCACAAGGGCCATCTAGTCCAACCCCCTGCCCTGCAGGAACACACAATCAAAGTATTGCCAACAGATGGACATCCATCTTCCATTTAAAAACCTCCAAAGAAGGAGACTCCACCACACCCCCAAGCAGCAGCACATCCCACTTCTGAACAGCTCTTACTGTCAGGAAGTTCTTCCTAATGTTTAGGTGGAATCTCTTTTCCTGTAATTTGAGTCCGCTGCTCTGTGTCCTACGACTTTATCAGACAAGCCTCTACAAATGTTCTTTTGCCACTATATTTTGCACTGTTTTTCTGCTGGCAAAAGAACCCTTTTTGTCAGACCTCCCTTCAATAGTGTGAAAAGGCAGCCCTAGCATTACCGGAGCACAAACGCTAGCATTGTTTACTTCCCCGTTCGTGATCTTGGTGGTTCTCACAAGAAGACGCGAGCACAGTCAAATTTAAAAATATAGCAAAAGAAACAAACACACAAGCACAGAAACACACTCACAAAGTCCCAAGTAAACTGGGGGGGGGGGTCCCATAAAAAGAGCGTTCCGTTCCTGGCTTTCTTGGTCTCAACTGGAAATGTTCTGCCCATTGATGATGTAATCACAAGAGGAAAGTGGTGCGCGGTTTCAGATGCAGGCAATACTGGCACAAAAAAGCCACGACAGATCTATTGATGGCTAGGCCCGTCAATAAATAAGAACGTCTTATTTTCTACATGTAATTGTGAAAACACAACATCGTCGGGTATGCGTGCCCTTTCATGTTCATTAGGTGTCATTATGACAACATATTTGCCACATCTGATAAAGTCCCTAGTCTCTGGAGCAGCAGAAAACAAGCTTGCTCCATCCTCAGTATGACATCCCTTCAAATATTTCAACATGGCTTTCACGTCGCCTCTTAACCTTCTCTTCTCCATGCTAAACATATCCAGCTCCCTAAGCCGCTCCTCATAAGGCATAGGAAGGAACTGGTCAAACCACCTCTGCAGATTTGTCTTCTCTGCTCCAGGCTAAATATACCAGCTCCTCCTTCCCTTCCTTCGCTCCCTCCCTTTGCTCCTTCCCGCTTTCTAAGGACTTTTTCAAATGGGGGAACCCCTTCCCAAGGAAGTTGGGAGAAGAAAGGTGCTGTCCTGCTTACAGCGCTCCATTTTGGACGACGGTGTCCTCCTCCGGACCTTCCCCCATGCTTCCTCCCTGCTGCAGGCACCACTTTTTATTGATGGGGTTTTTCCATCAATAAAAGCGGCACATTTCTCACACCCGCAGCATGGAGGAAGCACAGGGGACAGTCAGGAGGAGGACGGCAGCGTCCGAAATGGAGCGCTGTAAGAGGGACAGCGCCATTCTTCTCCCGACCTCCTTGGGTTTTTTCCCCCATTTGAAAAAGTCCTAAGAAGGGAGAGCAGTGGAAAAGGCCTTGTGGCGGCACATCTGGTGAGGACATGGGAGAGGGCTTTCTTGGTAGCTACTCGTAGGCTATGGAACTCCATCCCAAGGGAAGCTCGCTTCGCCCCCCTCTTTGCTCTTTGGCACTGTTTGAATGGCCATGCTAGTCTAGCAACACAGAGTTTTTTTTAAAATGGAAACAGACATTCTTTGGGATGCCCAGGTGGTTTCAAGCTATGAAAGGACTCAAAGGAGGATAACCAATACATGGTCTACAGGCTGCGTTTGGCCCCAAGGCTATTCTTGTGGCCCTCCATGGGACCACTCCCCTAAATGCCAGAAAGCTTGACAGGCTAACTCTAGCACTTCCAAACAGGCCTGAAAGTGGGCTGAAATAGTGAAATCCTTAATCCACTGAATCTGTTGGGAAATGTTAACTCTGGAACTGAGAGCTTATCTATACGAGGGAAAAAAATGTGGATTGCTCTGCAGTAATGGCAATTTGCTGCAGCTGCTATTTGTCTTAATGGGTTTTTTGGCAGATTTTGGCAGATTGTAAGCATGAGAAGCTATCCGCATTTGCTATGCAAATGGGCATGTCTGCGAATCAAGATGGCGGCCACAAATAAATTACTCTAATTTTTACTTACTTCAGTTTGCCGCCCCCAGACTGTATTTTTGTTTCTAAACTATATCCAAGGCGTGAAAAAGCTATCTTTTGCTTTTTTTAAAAAAGCAACCCCCCTGTTTTTTATCACATTAGCGCTTGCTTGCTAAGGTAAAAAGCCAACATGGCAGCTCAGGGTGCTTACCTTGTTAACAAGCTCCACCTCCCGTGCACCTCTGACCAATCAGCTTTCAACTTCTGTTTGTATAGGGAAAGCAAATCAAACTGAAACACTTGTCCCAACGATGAGGAATGCACATTCCCCCCAGTTTTTTTTTTTAAACTTAGGCTTTTCTGCACAATATATAGTGGATTTGACCCTCCTCCTTCCCAATACATTGAAATGATGCGGGATGCACTCTGTGAGGAATATTTTTGCCATTTAGACAACCCCTGAGATCTCCAAATCTCAAATGTTTTAAAACTCCAACTGAATCAGAGGTGAGAATCACATAGCCCTACAGATATTGTTGGCCTGTAACTCCCATCAGCCACACCCAGTATAGCCAGTGGTGAGGAATGATGGGAATTACAGTCCAGTAATATCTGGAGAGCTACTTGACTCCCTCCCCTCACCCTGCAAATGAAGTACAATAATATAAAACAATGTTGAGCAAAACAGAGTCCCCCCAAGTTTATTGGACTTCAAGTTCCTCAAGCTCTAGTCAGTATAGACAGTGCTGTGAATTGCATGCTGGGAGATGCAGTCCAACAACATCTAGAGGGCTGCACTTTGTCCATCCCTGGATAAAAATGCTCAAAAAACCTCAGATCCTTTTGGTTGGTCTTAACTAGAGTAAAATAATGGCATCCATGGTGGAGTAGTGGATCAACATGTAGGTAAATCCCATTGAGTCAACAGATCTACTTTAGTTGCAAGTACTACTAGGATTCAGGGTATTATGAACTTACAAGCAGCACTAAAGTAGTAATAATAGTAGTATGCTTTCAAGTAGCTTCTGACTTGGGGTCACACTAAGTCAAACCTATCATGGGGGTTTGTTGGTAAGATTTCTTCAGAGGGAGGTTGTCTATGCCTCCTCTGAGGCTGAGAGAGTGTGACTTGTCTAAGGTCACCCAGTGGGTTTCCATGGCTGAGCAGGGTTTTGAACCCTTGTCACCCAGACTCCTAGTCCAACACTCAAACCACTGCACCATGCTGGCTCTCTGTACTAAAATTTTACACGTATATTAATGATAAAACAGAGGAAGGCCTCAGCCACATATATTCAGGCAATAGCTGGCACTGAGATTTTCCATCGATTTCTCCCCTGCCTCCCACCACTCCTGACAATAACAGTGATTCTGCAAAGGATAATATATTAAGATTACAAGATGCTACAAACCCAGCCATGTAAGACAGCTTGGGCGCTTCAAGACAAATGGCTCCTAGCCCTACCTGTCAAAAGATATTGTGCAGAGACTCTGTCTTTTGCTCCTTAACAGATATTTTACGGAAGGAAAAAAGACAGGAGAAACAAATGGAAGACATGGGAAGGCTGCAGATAGAAGACAATACCACCTGGAGTCCCAGAAAATTCTGCGAACCAAGAAGGTGAGGTGCACAATAAAATCTGCATCTGGAAAGAATGCTGCGTTGGGCCCATAACCTGAGGTGGAACCCATCTTGCCATCTTCTGATTGTTCTATGAGGTCTGCTTCAATATTTCTGCTTCCTTGAGCAATTGAGTGTCACACTTCTATTCCAAAGTTCCGCCTGTGAGCTCAAGAAGGTTATGTGGCTCTTTTCCCCTCCAGTTCATCCTTAGAACAACTTTGCAAGGTAGGTCAGACTGAGAAGAATGGCCAGCTCAAGGTCACCCTGTGAATTTCATACCTCAGCAGGGACTAGAACATGTATCTCCCTGAAGAGCAGCCACCCAGAATGCCTCTTCTGCATATTTTTATTCCTTTCCAGCCGTAGCTAGCTTAGCACAGAGTTAGCAACCTTAGTCTGACTATATACTCCATAGCTGCTGGTATGCATCTTTATCTAGGAGTTTAGGCACAGAATGGGATGGAGTCGAGACCACCGCACTGGTTGGCCTCTGCAGCCACGGCCACCTGCATTGCTCTCTCCATAGTCAGGAAGCCGGCCAGCAGCATGTGAGCAACGCCCCCTGCATGTGACCAGCCTTCGCCCCTTCCTGGCTACAGAAGAGTGAGGCAGATGGCAGGTGCAGTGATGGGCTGTCGTGGTGCTCTGGGTTCCTGTGGTCCTGCCGGGCCTGATTCGTTTTATTTTGGCCGCAACAGATTTTACCAGATATTTAAAAACAAAACAAAACAAAACAAAACAAAACAAAACAAAACAAAACAACAGTTTAATGTGCCTAAGGAGATTTTCACACTGGGGCCAAAAGCCCCCGTTCTGCCATGGAGCTCCTCCCCCATCCCTGTCATTCCAGAACAGGGACAGGGGTCCTATTCGCACACCTGCGTTCCGTTACAGAAACGGAACTGGGTGCTTAATAACGACTTCTCCCCATGAATCCTATATCATGGGGAGAAACCCATTGTCTGAAAAAAAAATATCTTCCAGCAACCCTGTTCTGTTCCTGCAACAGGACAAAGTGGCTGTGTGAAAATCTCCTTAGTCCATCTTCCCCCCATCTTTGCCCTGGGGGTCATGAGGACTGTCTGGTAGCACAATGGGGCAAAGGCCCTGCATTGCCTGGACTGTAGGGCTCCCAGATGGGGGCAAGATGGGGTAAATTGTTCATCTAGACAAGCTGGTGAGGATCCATGATAGCCATGTTTAAATATTTGCAGGGATGTCATACTGAGGATGGAGCAAGCTTTTTTTCTGCTGCTCCAGAGACTAGGACACGGAGCCATGGGTTCAAACTCCAGGGAAAGAGATTCCACCTAAGCATTAGGAAGAACTTCCTGACAGTAAGAGCTGTTCAGCAGTGGAATATGATGCTGCCTGAGAGTGTGGGGAAGTCTCCTTCTTTGGAGGTTTTAAAACAGAGGCTGGATGGCCATCTGTCGGGAATGCTTTGATGGTGTATTCCTGCAGGGCAGGGGGTTGGACTAGATGGCCCTTGGGGTATCTTCCAACTTTATGATTCTATAGGATAGAAGAGTAACTCTTATTTTGAACTGGGTCTGGAAAGCAACTGGGAATCGTTGCAGATACTGGAATTCAGCCCAAATAATATGTATGGTTTCAGAAAGAGGGCTGTAGCAACTGAAAGCCTCTGGAATGTCATCAAAAGCAGCCCTGAGAGTACAGTAGCACATAATGTTTTGTGGCCTGATGCAGATGAGAACCAGACATGAATAAAAGGAAGAAGATGTAGGAGGTCAGTTCAGAAGAAGAGCAAGTGTGCAAGCCAGCTATTAGGAAGTGCTAACTTTGGAGTGAGCAACTTCTTGGTGGCTAGAGGCCAATCCCCCTCCCCCAGCCCCTTGGGGTGCACTGTTCCTATAGCAAGCCCAAATACCTCCCTTTTCCTTGGTAGTCCCTCTCATAATGGTGACAGGTTGCCATTTTGAGTGGGATTGCAGAGGAAAATGCAGGTATTTGGAGGCAGTAGAGCATTCCTGGAGTCCTTATGAGGGTGGAGATATTTTACAGCCTGGGTCCAGGTTATTTGAAGGACCATATCTCCTCTTAGATCATCTGGAGAGTTCCTTCTCTCTGCCCCACCACTGTCTCAGGCTTGTTTAGTGGGAAGGAGGGAGAGGACCTTCTCGGTGGCTGCTCCCATACTTTGGAACTCCCTCCCAAAGGAGGCCAGGAGGGCCCCATCTCTGCTCTCCTTTTGCCAACAGGTAAAAACATTTGTGTGTCATCAGGCACTGACAATCTGATGGGGGTTGGGCTTGGAAAAGCTGTGTGATTTAGACTTTAAGGTATATATAGCTTACCACTTTTTCCTATTTTTAGCATGTTTAAATGTTTTTAAGTATAAATTCTTTAACTTATTTTTTAAATTTCATATTTATATGTTTAATGTTTGTGTATTGTTTTTAAAGTCACTGTTAGCAGCCTTGAGCCCCTATATTGGGAGAAACGCAGGGCATTATTAATAACAACAAAAACAGTAGTAGTTAAATGCCAGTACCACAAGTCATCACGTTGCAAGTTCGATTCCAGCGGGCTCCAAGGTTCACTCAGCCTTCCATCCTTTCGTAGGTCGGTAAAATGAGTACCCAGCTTGTGGGGGCAATTAGCTAACACACATTGGAAACTGTTTAATGCAGTTAGATGTGTAAATAGCTATTGCTTAAGACAATTTGTAAGCCGCTCTGATAGCCTTGTGGCTGAAGAGCAGGGTATAAATAAATAATAGTAATAGTAGTAAATTAATATGTCTTTACACAACTGTGGGGCTTTGAGAGGGATACATTGCTTGAAATTCACACTAAAATTCAGTGGTGGGAGGTTGGATTTTCATGCTGATCCTTGCTGTGGGGCCACTGACTAGAGTAATGGCTCCTTTTCTACCCAGGGTGGTCACATGTTCTCTCTTATAGAGGACAGTCCTCCACTTGAAGGCGTGTTGGAGGACAGTCCACCTTCTGGAGATGTCCTCATTTATTAGTAATTATGTTTCAAATTTGTTTTTAACTGTTTTTAACCATGTTTTTTCAATAATCATGGTCATTTAATTCGTGTATAACTTTTGTCAAAGGAGAGTTTAGCTTACTCTTGTTTTAAATTAATGTAAGCCTTCTTAAATGCCATCTCAGAAGTCTGATTGAAGGAGAAAGAATCAAAAGGAAGGCGGTTTGAAGCTGCCCATCATCCACAGCACTAGGACGCAGGAGGCAGGCTACTGCTCATATGGTTGTTGTAGTCCTTACATGAGTGAGATGCCAGTACATTACAATTCTCTTCACATGGTTGGGAACATTCTTTTGCATCTGTAGAAAGGTTAGCAGATGCAGTTCCATACAAAATTGCACAGCACCAAAAAGGAAGATGTGCATCATGGATCCGGGAATGGGGGAGGGGGAGGCCATGCCAAAATTAGGCTGAGCCCCCCTCTGAAAATGAACAGGACTATTAGATCACTAAGGCTACATCTGCACTGCAGAAATAATAATAATAATAATAATAATAATAATAATATCCCACCCCTCTACAAAATGCAATCGGGGTGGCTTACAACATTCAAAATATATATATATAAAACCCACCATCTCACCCCCACTTAAAATACAATTAAATAATTAAACATTTAAAAAGACTTAATAAGTGCTAACACACACACACACACACACACACACACAAACAAACAATAAAATAACTGGAATAGGGATTGGACCAATAAGATTTTTTTTTCTTCTGATGGCTGGGTATCTATTCAGGAAAGCCCTGCCAGAAGAGATCTGCCTTAAGAGCTTTTTTAAAAGCTATTTAAGGTGGTAATGTGATGGATCTCGTCCAGCAGGCCATTCCATAATCTGGGATCAATAGCTGAAAAGGCCCTCTGGGAGGTCGAAGAAAGCCTAGTTTTTAAAGGTTGTAACAAATTCCTCCCAGAGGACCTGAGTGCACGGGGAGGATTATATGGAAGGAGGCGGTCCTGAAGATAGGTTGGACCCAAGCCATTTAGGGCTTTAAAGGTGATAATTGACACCTTGTACTGGGCCTGGAAACGAATGGGCAGTCAGTGAAGTGATCTTAAGATCAGTGTTCTATGGTCTCTTCTAGATGTACCCGAGACCAGTCTGGCTGCCATATTCTGTACTAGTTGAAGTTTCTGGACCAAGCACGAGGGTAGCCCCATGTAGAGTGCATTACAGAAATCAAGACGGGAGGTTACCACAGCATGTACCACGGTCTCAAGGTCCCCGACTTCCAGGAAAGGGTGCAGCTGGTGGATCAGCCGAAGCTGATAACAGGCACTCCTGACCGTCGCATTTACCTGATTTGTCATCTGGAGCGATGAGTCCAGGAGTACCCCCAAACTGTGAACACAGTCCTTGGAGGAGAGTGTGACTCCATCCAGGACTGGAGGTTGTATCCTTATACCTGGGTTCGGGGCTGCTACCATGAGAACCTCCGTTTTGTCTGGATTCAGCTTCAATTTGTTTTTCCTCATCCAGTCCATTGCTGCCTTAAGACAATCATTGAGAGAAGAGACACCATCTGAAGTCAGAGCTGAAGGCCGAGACATGGAGAAATATATCTGAGTGTCATCAGCATACTGATAACACCCCGCCCCATGCCTCCGGATAATCTCTCCCAGCAGCTTCATATATATATTGAATAGCATCAGGGACAGGATGGCGCCTTGTGGGACACCACAATTAAGCTCTTTCCTTGCAGAGCAACTGTCCCTGAGCATCACCCTCTGGAATCTACCTGAGAGGAAGGAGCAGAACCACTGCAACACAGTGCCTCCAATTCCTAACCTTCTCAGGCGATCTCTCTCTCTCTCTCTCTGGCTTTTCTTCGCAAATGAAGATTCAGGAAGGACTCATGCCACGCTTTCTGCAAGCGCGCTGATGACTGAAAAGGCCAATCCGAGATAAACAAGTCCGGTTGCAGAAAGCACAGCAGGTCTCCTTGGGTGATGTTTCCTGGTTGTGATTCTTTCTGCGTTGTCGTTTCTCTTCAAGACTTGTTCGGCGTGAGTTCTCAAATAAGGCTGCAGCATTGTGGATAGTGCGTCTCCATGCCTCCCAATGTGAAGCCAGGGCAGACCATTGTTGGTGATCAATTTGGCCAAGCCTGTGATGTTGTTTCAGGGAATCCTTGTATCGCTTTTTTGGAGTGCCCCTCTTACGCTAACCAGTGGCAAGTTCACCATAGAGTAGTATTTTTGGGAGGCGATGGTCCTCCATCCTAGAAATGTACCCTGCGAAGCGCAGCTGTGTTCTCAATATCATGGCCTCAATGCTGGTGATCCCTGCTTGCTCAAGGACAGCAAAATTCGTCACATAGTCAGTCTAGTGTATATTTAGGATTGTGCGTAGACAGCACTGATGAAAACATTCAAGGAGTCGTAAGTGTTGGCGATAGGTGACCCAAACATTGCTTCAACTGCTATAGCTCATTGCTATGGAATTTGAGGATCTGTAGTTTGGTGAGATATTTAGCCTCCTCTCTCAGAGAGCTCTGGCACCACAACAAACTACAAATCTCAGGATTCCATAGCATTGAGCCATGAAAATTGAAGCGGTGTCAAACTGCATTATTTTTGTAGTGCGGATGCAGCCCATGGCTCCCATATAGTGAACCCTAACATAAGAAGTGCACTGGGTGAACTTTATTTTTTTGTTGCTTTCCTGGCACTCAAATTGTTACTAGCTTCATTTGGATGATGGTCATGGTTTTAATGGAAAGTATGAGCCAGCGTGGAGCAAGGGACTTAAACTACAGGAAAAGAGATTCCAGCTAAACATTAGGAGGACCTTCCTGATGGTAAGAGCTGTTTGATAGTGGAATATGTTACTGCCTGGGAGTGTGGTGGAGTCTCCTTCTTGGGAGGTTTTTAAACAGAGGCTGGATGGTCAGCTGTTGGGAATGCGTGGATTGAGTGTTCCTGCATGGTAGAATGGGGTTGGACTAGATGGCCCTTGTGGTCTTTTCCAACTCTATGATTCTATGATTTATCACCTCCAATTTGAGCATGAGATGAGTGATCCCTCCCCATTGCAGTTTCTACAGTTTGCACAAAATGTCTGTGCATGAAACTGCTTTCTTACTCCTTTGTGAAGCAGAGAAAGTTGCAAGCAACATGAGTGATTGAAAGAGGCAGTTTGACTCTTCTGATTTTTCAAAGTCCTTCTAATGGTCCAGGCTCTTGTAGACCCTGAGGAGTCAGTGATACAGTACTCTTCTGAATGCCAGAGATTAAAATGGTAGTAACAAAGGAGCAGGACCTATCTTGGCAAGCTTTAAAAAGGAAATGCTGAGCTAATTAGGTCAGCTGTACTGATTTATAGCTGGCTTGTCCTGTTTAAAGCCAATGAGAGCCCAGAGGAGCACACTGATAGTCCACATGAACTGGCAGAAGACCAGGCAAGTCTCAGGGCTTACGCAGTGTGACAAACAGAAGTTTGGTCCAGGCAGTCCTGAGCAGAGTCCAAAGTGGAGAGGAGAGTTGCCAGAAAGATTAGTCAAGAAGTACGTACAGAAGGTCAGAGAGCCAAGAAGCCAGAAATATCGGATGGGATTGCATAGAAGTTTGGGATCTGTTGTTCTGAAGCAACAGAATGGCTTGGAGTACCCTAATTTATAGCCAGCAGTTAATAGCATAGCATTAGCTTTTTATATTTCTACACCGCTTATCAGTGCAAAGCACTCCGTAAGGAGTTTACAATGTGTTAGCTAATTGTCTCCAGCAAGCTGGGGGCTCATTTTACCGAACCACTTGAAGGATGGAAAGCTGAGTCAATGCAAGATCAAACTCAGGATTGAACTCACAATGTTGTGGCTACAGTACTGGCATTTAACCACTGTGTCACCAGGGTTAATCAGCCAAGCTGGTCTCATGAGCTTGGTGTCCTGTATTTAAAGTGGTGCAGGGCATTGCCTGACCTTTTGCTTCTTGCATTTTAACTTATGAGATGGTACAATGCCACTGCCTCCTCCTCCTGATCTTTACCTGCTGTCTGGGATGGACTGGATTTCTGTCTCTGCTGGTGCCACAGCAGGACTGCTTGCCTCCTCCAGCTCTGATTGGGGCCCTTCCTCTTGGCACACCTCTCCACCTTCTTAATCTGAGGAGGCCTCCTTCAGATAGGACATGACATGGTGATAAATTAGCACTGCCAAAGCCACCTCTTTTCTGCAAAGCAATATCTCCATCATCTCTGCTCAGCATTGTGGTGCATTCCCTGCTCTCTTGTTTCCTGACCTTTGGCTTGTTCCTTGAACTGTTCTCTTCAGTGACTCCCTATGTGCTCAGAGCCTTGATGGCATTGACCACACTTTTGCTCTTATGGACTTTTTGTTTGTCCCTGTCTCTGACTTGGTTTCTTCAGTGTTTGCTCTCTCAAATCACAAGTGGGTTGTCCAGGGCACTCACCACCCTGAAACAGGACACTGTACTATTTGTGCGATTGACACATTTTGCATACATACAAAAAGTTCCCACAAATGCAAACACTCTCTCGAGACTGGCTGGCAACCTCTTGTTGTCTTGTAAGGCCAGGAGAAAAAAAAATATATATAGCAGTTTCTCATCCGTGTGCCCAAGATGAGTGAGAATTGTAATGCTACACTTACACACTCTGGGTTTTAATCTGAATTTTAAAGGAACTATCCAAAGTGCTGAAGCCTCACCCCAATAGTTTCGGCACATCAGATAGCAACTTTAAAGTTCACACTAAAGTTTGGAGTAGATTCACTGCCCCCTTGACATGGAAGCCACCAACTGCTATTGCTCTCATGGGTTCGAGCAGAAAACCTGAATAAGGATTAGATTCTTGGGAAAGCATCTAATGTAGGCAGGGGGTAGATCTGGATCTCTTGTTGGCTCTCTGGGTGCTTTATTTATTTATTGAATTGATATACCCCCTTTCTCCCAAGATGAGATTCAAGGCAGCTTGCAATAATTAAAAACATACAACTAAAACATCACAAGTTGCAAAAGTAAAAAAAAAAGCCCACAAGAATTAGATTGTTACCATTATCAAAATACAGTTAACAACACAACATGAATTAAAAACATTAAGTCAATAAAAATACAACATTAAAAGCAGCATAGCAATTAAAATTCATGTTTCAAACACCTGCCTTTGCTATAGATTGCCAAGATTTCTGATTCACAGAATAGTAGTAAAAGTAGCAACCGAATGACACTGCCAACCCCCAAATAGACTGCTGTATTGGAGAGATAGCAGTTGGGCCAAGGTCACTCGGTGAGCTTTAGATTCCAGTGGGGCTGTGCACCTGGATGATCTTCCAGATCCTAGTCCACAGCTGTAATCACTACAATGTGTGTTGTGTGCCTTCAGGTTGTTTCCGACTTATGGAGCCCCCAAAACATTTCCTTGGCAAGATTTGATCAGAGTGGGTTTGCCATGGCCTTCCTCTGAGGCCGAGAGAGTGCGACTTGCCCAAAGTCACCCATGGCCAAGCATGGATTTGAACCCTGGTCTCTAGAGTCCTGATCAAACATCCAACTACTATACCACTCTGGCTCTCTAATCACTACACTACCTTAAGAAAAAGACTTAACTGAAACAAACAAATGTTTATAAAAGTGTTACCAATTAACTCACAAGAGGATACCACAAGCAAAATACTGTATAAAAAAAGTAGGGCACCTACATCTTAAGAAAGACAGAAATCTAAAAAGGGCATTAAAAAAAAGCTTCAAGAAAACAGGAGAGTATAGAACTAATACCTACAATCACTGTGTTGCTTACAATGAAAGAACAGCAGTCCAAAGGTCAACATGCGATCTGGACAAGGTAAGAAAATCCATACTATGACTAATGTCATCAATAAATGGAAACCAAATATTATCAAAGTCAGAATCTGTTTGCAATTGCCTTGTTTCTCTAACTCTACATGATGATTTCTCCGTTATAGCAAGATTCCAGACTACATTCATCCAGAAGTCCAAAGATTAAATCAATAGTATTATTCCAATTTAGAGCCATTTCCATTTGAGTAGCTACACAAAGTAATGTAATTAATGACACATGCACCAACTGATTATGTTCCACTAGGAAAAGCAAAAATATCCCAATGGGCTAGAATTAAAAACAGACCAATTGGACTCAGAGACAGATCAATTCCCCAAAGAAAAACAGTGAAACCCATCTGAAAGTTATATCAGGCCAACTCAGTGCTTGGCCGTTTTTCTGGACCATTGGCTTTCTTGGCACAAAAAGAAGAAACTGTTCCAAAGAGTTCTGTGAAACCTTAAGGCTTGCAACTCCCTTGAAGACTTCTGTGCAATTGGAGACACTGCTACTTAGGTTTCCAAGAGGCTGCTTCAATTTTGCTAATTCTGAAAGTAACCAAAGAACCAACCTACTTACTCAGGGTACAACTCGAACATGCGTAAACCAGTCTGGAAACAGGGAATCTTCCAGGGGAAATGGTTTGGTGATTCGCTGCCAAGGATGGCTTAGTCTGTTTTAAAACTTTCCTTCCAGCTCAAGCTGCACTTTAATACAATGTGGGGAGTAGGGGAACCCCAGATCAGATCAGATCAGATCAGATTAGATCAGATCAGATCAGATCATGTCTTTTCCTTTTTTCTACCAAACCAATGAGAGATGTGACTCTATCATGATTTTCCAAACTGGGAGATTTTTTTTGTAAGTGACAAATTGTCCCCCCTCCCAGTGTGTTGCCCCCTCCGTGCAATTTCCAGTCCCACATCTTTGAAACGACTGGTCTCCCAAATCTGATGCACTGCGATACAGGCACAGACCCACAAACACACCCAGACCCACAAACACACACGTCAGGGGAACAGACACTGCAGGTTCCCAAATCACTCTCCTGCCCTCTTGCAGTCGACTCTGCCAACACTGTTCCCATGTGGCATGTGTCAGGCAAAAGAAATAAATTAATAAATAAACTTGCATCATCATCATCATCATCAATTATTTTGACACTTGGCAAAGGACAGCCATGAAGCTACGGAGCCAGCCAGGGTCAGACTCAAACTGTTTTCTAGAAAGAGAGCCTTTTATGCCCAACCCCTGGCAAATCTTTCTCAGAGGAAAGTGAGGAAAACAATGCCCTTTGCCAACCTTGGGGTTGTGTGTAAAAGCCCCTTACAACAACTCACCTCATTTTTTTTCTCCCTCTGTGGGCTCCTCTGCTGTTGGTGTCGGATCCTTGGAAAGACGGTGTTTGGCTGAAGTCAGCTGGTGTTGTCCTCCTAGTGTTCAGCAGTCTGGCTTATCTTTGTTCAGAGATGCGGTGTCTGTGTGTCTGTGTGAGAGAGAATGTGTATGCGTGAGTCTGGTTTTTCTGATATTCCCCATGCTTGTCACGCCTTGCTCTGCCTGCAATAATCGCTCCCCCCTCCCCTTACACACACACACACACACACACACACACACACAAACCTATCCACAGTTAAATCTCTCCCTTTCTCCTCTCTTCCAGCCACCCCACTGCCTCTAGTAAGGATGTCTCAATCCCTGCAACACAATGCACACAGAAGAAGAAACAGAAGTTAAAGAATCTGTCTCCCCAAAGTGGCACAGTTGTGCATTGTCAGTTTTTTTTCTTTTTTTTTAAAAAAATCCCACTCACTACTGCTGTTTTGCCAGATGGCTTTAAAAAAATTAATGTTCTCTTTTTCAGTAGGGGCATGAAGAACTCTAGCAAAAGACAAGACTTTAGCAGAAACCTGTCTAGTTAAAAAAAACCCACAACACTCTACCCACTCCACCATCCTATCTGGACATTAATATAAGGATAGAGGGAAGCCTCAGGAAATATTGGCCTTAAGCATGGACACATTGCAGTTGTGAAGAGAGGCAGATGCATTTGATCTTGATCTGAACTCTCTCTCTCTCTCCTCTTCCTTTCCAGTAGTCCATGGCCTGCATCCAATTGCTACTCTCACTTAGAGTAGACCCATTAATTCAACTGATGAATGGTAGGTAACCACTTATATAAATCATAGAATCATAGAGGTGGAAGAGATTACAAGGGCCATCTAGTCCAACCCCCTGCCCTGCAGGAATACACAATGAAAGCACTCCTGACAGATGGCCATCCAGCCTTTAACAACTCTTTAAAAACCTGCCAAGAAAGAAACTCCACCACCCTTCCAGGCAGCAGCATAGTCCACTGTCAAACAGTTCTTACTGTCAGGAAGTTCTTCCTATGTTTACATGGAATCTCTTTTCCTGTAGTTTGAACCCATTGCTCCGTGTCCTAGTCTCTGGAGCAGCAGAAAACAAGCTTGCTTCATCCTCAACATGACACCCCTTCAAATATTTAAACATGGCTATCATGTCATCTCTTAACCTTCTCTTCTCCAGGCACCCAGCTCTTTAAGATTCTCCTCAGAGGGCATGCCTTCCAGACCTTTCATCATTTTGGTTGCCCTCCTCTGGACACGTCCCATCTTCTCAATATACTTCTTGAGTTGTGGTGCCCAGAACTGGACACAGTATTCCAGGTGAGGTCTGACTAATGAAGAATAGAGGCGCACTATTACTTCCCTCAATCTAGAAAATATTGATGCAGCCTAGAATCACATTTGCTTTTTTAGCTGGTGCATTACGCTGTTGACTCATGTTCAGCTTTTGCTCCACTAAGACTCCTAGATTCCTTTTTTGCATGTACTGCCATCAATCCAGGTTTCACCCATCCTATATCTGTGCTTTTTATTTTTACCTCTTAACCTTTTCTTCTCCAGGCTAAACATACCCAGCTCCCTAAGCTGCTCCTCATAGGGCATGGCTTCCAGGCCTTTAATTCAATGGGGCAACTGCAATTGGGACTAGCAATTGGTTTAGGTCTATAAATGTCAATGTCTTTGGTCAATCCATCAAAATTTTGGGGAGGGAAAGGATACAGAGTTGGTCAGATGGGCAGCAAATGTTTTGCAGAGCTTGATTAGTTACTTTTGTGACCTCATGCATGCTAGGTGGAGAGATTCTGGGAGTTGTAGTCAAAGAAGATAACATCCACAAACTCTGATGTATATGCATTGGAGGTCCTACATATGGAAATGTGTTGGTCCAAGTCCTCCCAACTGAATGCCCTTCAGATGTTTTGGGTAATGATAAACAGTTGGGTAATGATGATAGGGATTGTAGTCCAACACATTTGGAGATGCCAGATTGGGAAAGGCTGCTCTAGGTGTTCTCAAAGAATGATCGAATTGGAAAGGAACCCAAAGGCCATCTAGTCTAACCCTGTGACAGTGCAGAAATTGAGAGCTAAAACATCTTACATAGTACTTTAGTAGTACCTGAGGGTCACTACTCCCCAATCCTCCAAACATGTATTTGTGTGTGTGTGCATATCTGTGTGTGCATATGTGCCTTCAAGTTGCCTGTTGACTTATGGTGACTGTATGAATTTCATAGGGTTTACTTAGGCAGGGAATCCTCAGAGGTGTTTTTGCCAGTTCCTTCCTCTGAAATGTAGCCTACAGTACCTGCTATTTGTTGGTGGTTTCCCATTTAAGTACTAACCAGAGCTGACCTTGCTTAGCTTCCAAGATCAGGCAGGATTTGATATGTAGGCCCGGTATGTATCTTTTGTTGCTGTATGCCTTCAAGCCGTTTCTGAATTATGGCAACCCTATCACAAGGTGGTGGGTTTTTTGGCAAGATTTCTTCAGAAGGGATTTGCCTTTGCCTTCTTTTGAGGCCGAGAGTGTGTGACTTGCCCAAGGTCACCCAGTGAATTTCCATGACCAAGCAGGGATTCAAATCATGGTTTCTTGGCACTGTAGTCCAACAAGCAATCCACTATATCACACTGGCTCTTGTGTGTTAACCTTTCAATGATTAAATTCAATTGGTCTGTTTAGCTGGGATTCAGGCTAACACACACACACACACACACACACGGAGGGCATGGCTATTGTAGACTGTTTTCTGCTCATGCTAGGGAAATAATGACATCATAATGATGCCTAAAGAACGTGAAAGGGCACGAATACCAGCTGACATCATGCTTTCGCAATTGTGTATTGTAAATCACTCGTCCTTTTTTATTGTCAAGCCAAGCTGTCAAGAGATGGGCTGTGGAGTATTTTTGCCGTGATTGCAAGCAATTTTTTTGTGTGATTGGTCCCTAGAGTCATAGGAGATTATCAGACGCTAAAAATATCCCAGGACAGGGATGACAGGAGATCACTAAAAGGCTTACCTTTTAGATCACGTCGTCCCTGTCCTGGGATGCTCCCATTCCTGTTCCTCCCCTGTTTCCTCTTATTCATGGAAAAATCCGTGAATAAGAGGCCTATTCCGTTATTATAATGGAACGACAGGCGAGTGAACCCCGGGATGACAACTTGATGTGACGTCACTGAGAGGTCCCTGCTGGGCACTTCCGGATGCGATTGGGACAGAAAGGTAAGTAAAAAAAAAAAAAAAAAAAAAATTCCCCCTCACTGGGTAGCTTTTTCTTTTTTATATGTGTTTTTGGGCTTGCTCAAACCACTACACCACACTGTCTCTCTCGGTGGTGTTGTAAATACGAGGGAGGAAATATGGATTGATGCGCACTGACGCCAATTTGAAGCAGCTTCAATTGGTCTTAACTTTTTTTGGCAAGATTGCAGGCATACGAAGCTATCTACTTTCGCTGTTTCAACGGGCATGCCTGCAAATCAAAATGGCATGCGAGTGAATTACTCTCATTTTTATTACTTCTCATTGCTGCTGTCAAACAGTATTTTTTTTAAAAAAAGCATATCTAAGGTGTGAAAGTGTGATATTCCGCCTAAATAAATAGGGGGTGGGGGGCGGAAAGGCTGTTTCATCGCCTCAGCACACAATCACTATGGCAAAAATCCAACATGGCGGTTCCGGGTGCTTGTCTTGTTAGCAAGCTCCACCCCCTGCACATGTCCGACCAATCAGCTTTCCACTTCCACTGTTATCGGAAATGTGAATCAAAATGAATTGGTTGTCCCAATGAGTGGGAATGTGCATTCCCATGGAGCTTTTAAAAAAAATCTGGGAAAAGCCATGAAGGTTTTTCCTGCAGCATTTTTGGTGGATTTGGCCCCCTTCCTTCTGAATACGGCAGATTGATGTGGGATTGCGTTTAGACAAATCGTATTCTCCTCAAATTCTATGAGGAGTATTTTTGTCATTTAGACAACCCCTTAGCCTGAGGCCTAAATGCAGAATAATTCCTGGGATGATCCATCCTTATCTTTACAACTAGGTGGCAGTGACCCTGGTTCCTTTCCAGCCTTATTTATGGACTAATTCTTATATGTAGTGCGTTGGCCACCACTTGATCTAATCCTTCATTCTTTGCACATAGTAATTTTCAATGCCTTGCCACCAATGGTATGCTGCCTTAATTCTTAAATCATGATGGGAGATGATCAGATGGACCAAAAAAGTGTCCCTATCTTGCTATATTGTATCCCACCTTCCTTCCATCCCCGTCTTAGCATGATAACCCCCCATTTTGCACTTACCTTATAATTGCGCGACCACCCCCTCCCCTTGGCAGCCAGGAGTGAATGGAGATCGAGCAGTTTCCAGCTGTTTTCACGAGAGAATGAGCGCATGGGAAATTCAAAAAGAAAAAAGAAAATACAAGGTAAAAAAATAAATAAAAATAAAGCAATCACTAAAACAAACTTTTAAAATCCCAAGTAACCCAAGGAGGATACAAAAAAGGTGGTCACTTACCTCCTCGTCCTGATTGTACCCGGAAGTGTTCGACAGGGACCTCCCACTGTGGCTGGCATTGCACCAGCATAAACGGGGCTCCTTTTGATTCGACTGTCATTCCATGACAGGAACAGAATGGGCGATCTTTTCATGGCTTAAGCCATGAATAAGAAGAAATGAGGGCATCACAGAACAGCATGGGACGAGGACGCCGTTGTCTGATAGGTAAGCCCTTTGGCGATCTCCTGGCGTTCGTGTAATGCCAGCCATATTGAGGGCATCTGATAATCTCCATGGAGACTTAAGGACTTTATCAGACACAAAACACACTAACTGTCCCACTATTAGTAAACTCGTTCCTGCCCTGTCACAATAACTCAAAATATCAGACTTCCCTCTGGCAGTGTTAAAAATCAGCCGAGGCATGAACGGAGTACTAACGGAACTCCATTCACTTCCTGGTTAGAAATCTTGCTGATTCTCGTGAATAGATGTGAGCATGGCAAATTAAAAAATTAAAGCAGTTTACACAAGTTTACACAAGCATAGAAACACACCTTAAAAAGTACAAGTAACCCAGGGAGGTTAATAAAAAGAGTGTTGCCTACCAGGTTTTCATGATCTCACCCAGAAGTGTTCTGGGTGGACTGGCCATTGACAATACATTCACGTGAGTACAATGGTGCGAGGTTTCACATGCCGGCAATGCTATTACTAAAGCGGCATGGGGGATCAATTGACGGCTTGAGCTGTCAATAAAAAAGTACAGATTTTGGCCAGTACATAAAAGCAAAAGGGCAACGTCATCTGGCATGTGCGCCCTTTCTCGATTATGTGGCATTGTTATGACGCCATAGTTGGTGTGTCTGATGATGTCCTAAGAAATTGGCTCATTTGTAGGATGCCTATGGTAAGAAAGTGCTACACATGAAGTGTCACAGACGACACACACCTTATCTTCAGGTTTTTATTCCAAGGGCAAAATTACACATTCTATTTCTGAAGCTGATGTTAGCCATGGAGTAAAAAACTTCTAATTTCTTTCTTTAGACACCTCCCATTCCCCCCCCTCATTGTTTGAAATTGTGCCTTCAATATCCCACTCTTAAGAAACTCCCATCCATCATGAACTCCCTTCTCTTTTAGTGTTCCTGTCCATGAGATCACACCTGTTATTTCTGTACATTTGCTGAAATCAGCTTTCTTAAAGTCTAGAATGCGTGTCTGACTATGCTTCGTTTCCCATTTCTGTCATATCACAAACACAATGAGAACATGGAGAACAATGTACCGCACACTGAAGAAGTCCAGCCTGGAGAGAAGTGACTAGAAGGATGCCACAGGGTTCTGTCCTGGGCCCAGTGCTATTCAACATCTTTATCAATGACTTGGATGAGGGAATAGAGGGTATGCTTATCAAGTTTGCAGATGGCACCATATTAAGAGGGGTAGCTAATACCCCAGAGGACAGGATCAGAATTCAAAATAACATTGACAGATTAGAAAGCTGAGCCCAAACTAACATAATTAATTTCAACAGGGAGAAATGGAGGATACTACACTTGGGCAGTAAAAATGAAATGTATAGATATAGGATGGGTGACACCTGGCTTGGTAGCAGTGCATGAGAAAAGGATCTAGGTGGACCACAAGCTGAACATGAAGCAGCAGTGTGATACAGCAGCCAGAAAAGCCAATGCAATTCTAAGCTGCATCAATATAGTGTATATTGTCTAGAATATAGTGTCTAGATCAAGGGAAGTAATGATGCCACTCTATTCTGCCTTGGTCAGACCTCACTTTGAATACTGTGTCCGGTTCTGGGCACCACAATTCAAAAAGGATGCTGACATGTGTCCAGAGGAGGGTGACCAAAATGGTAAAAGATCTGGATGAGGAGCAGCTTAGGGACCTGCGTATGTTTAGCTTATCGGGAATGCTTTGACTGTCTATTCCTGCATGGCAGGGGGCTGGACTATGGCCCTGGTGGTCTTTTCCACCTCTGTGATTCTATGACCTTCCAGCCAGAGTTCTCTGGCCTCAGAGCTGGCCCAGATCCCCCCACCCGTTAACGCGATGAAATGGGCAGAAGTTGGCATGCACACACCTGCCTGTATCAGCGGGTGCCTCCCCAGCTGTTGTGCATCACACTTTCTGAAGCTGGGAAGGAGGCCCTCAGCGTGTAATCAAGGCTGGTCACATGCAGGGAGCCTTGAGCACATGCTGGGAGCTTCCTTGCCAGCTTCAGAGCAACACCAGCATCGTCGTCGTCCGGTGTGCAGATACGGCTCCTGCATTCCCGTGCTGGACTCATCTGGGTTTTCCATCATGATGTCAGTTTCCCTGGGGGGTTATTTTAAAACGTTTTAAATGGGTTTACCTTGGCTTTCCCTTAGATTTTGTCAGCACTGTCCAGAGGCAAATCAGGGAAAGAACTCTGCATCGTTTGGACTGCAGGTCTCCAACACCTGGGGTGGGTGGAGATGCAGGATAAATTTCCCATCTAGAAGAGCCCAAAGTGTGGTCAAGATGGCAAAAGTTATGAATGAAGAACACAGAGACTAGGACAGGGTGCAGCAGTTTGCTTTTTTCTAAGCTTTACTGGGAAGGGCAAGGCTCTTCTTCCTCCTCTTTTCTCTCCCTCCTGCTGAGTTAATTGAGTACAAAACACTTTCACAGGTTGAATTCAGTTTGCAGCAATTGAAGTACAATGAGGACAAAGGGGAAAGCAGAAGAAAGAGAGAGAAACTTGGACATTTAAGAAACAGAAGAAAAAGCAGGATGGCAGAGGATTAATCAAGGCCATCCCTGCCAAATCAGGACAGTTGGAGGGTATGAAGTAGCAGCCTTCCACAACCTGATGCCCTTCAGATGTGCTGGCCTACTACAACTCCCAAGACAAAATCCAGGAGGGTGCTACAAAAATCTAGATATAGATTCACATATATTCAGGTTCACAGTGTATATACATTTGGATTTATCACTGTATTTATCATAGGAATATTAAGCACTGTGTTGGCACTGAATATCGATACAGTGTGTGCCTTTTTCAATTATTTTACTTGATATCATTGTTGTTTGTAGTATTTAATATTAAGCTTTGTATTACATATTGATACAGTGTGCACCTTTTTCAATTGTTGAATTGATGTTATTGTTTGTATTGTTTATTGCATGGAATAGAATTCAGTCATAATTATCTACTACAACTCCCACCATCCCCAACCAACACACATTGCTGAGGATGAGGGGAATGGTAGCCAATAAGTTTAGTGGATGGCAGCCTGGTCTAATCCTAAAGGCAGCTGTGCCACTTACAAGGTCTCTCCCAGCCTTAATACCAGAGATCCTTTTCATTGGAGATCCCCGAAAGCCTTGTCCATGAAGTGCTTCATCTCTGCTATCCAGCCTGAAGGAATAAACACATGTCTGGAAGACTCAAAAAGCAGAGCAAGATTTCTTTCTCTTCAGAAGCACTTTTTATTCTTAATGCAGACTGAACCAACTGAATCAAAATTCCCTTAACCTGGGGAGACAACCACAGTGCAAAAGTATATCAATATACAGATGCTTACAACAGGGGCTACACATTCTGATTAACTGGCTGGAACAGATGGCAACCCTTCTTTCCCTTTGTCATCTTTGCCTGGCCAAGGCCACCCTCTTCAGGCCAGGAGGAGATATGCAGAACTTTTTTATTATCAACTTTGCCAAAAGTAGGGATGTGGTCTGTGAGTAAAAACAAAATTTGGAGTGCTGAACTTCTGTCATGTTCAATGTGAAGTCAAAGGCTTTCACAGCTGGCATCCATAGATTTTCCTTGGGTTTTGTCACATTGGTTTTTAAGCAGAGGCTGGATGGGCATCTATCGGGAGTGCTTTGATTGTGTGTTCCTGCATGGCAGAATGGGGTTGGATTAGATGGCCCTTGGGTTCTCTTCCAACTCTATGGTTCTATGATTCTATGATTCAATAAGGCATTCTTTCACATATTCCAATATAAAGAAATATTAGTTGCAGCAGCCACATCTTAGTAACAAACCCCATTGGAGTCTGGCCACTGGTGGCTTCCATGTCAGTGGGATGGTGAATCCACTCCAGATTTTAGGCTGAACTTTAAAGGACCTCTCCAAGGAGCTGAACCCTATCCCCAAATGTACATTTTGGATTACAACCCAGGTTGGATTCATTGCCTTACTTACATGGAAGTTACCTGCCACCACTCTTGCTTATAAACAGAAGTCTTTGTTACTTTCATTATTTCAGGGAACAAATAAGTCACTTAGTTTTCCCTCTGCTGTGAGAACATCTTCAATACCTGTGCAATATTTCAAGACCATTTGCAGTTCAGGGAATTAATCTACACGCACACACAGAAAACACACATCACATTTTCTGCACAGGGATATTGTTTTCTGCTCAGAAAAATGCCACATGGGCCTTTTTGTACAAAATAAGGCTGGAACTCACTTAGAATAATAGAATCATAGAGTTGGAAGAGACCACAAAGGCCATCCATGCCAACCCCCTGCCATACAGGAATACACAATAAAAAGCACTCCTGACAGATGCCCATCCAGCCTCTGTTTAAATACCTCCAAAGAAGGAGACTCCACCACACTCTGAGGCAGCGTGGTCCACTGTTGAGCAGCTCTTACCTTCAGGAAATTCTTCCTAATGTTATTAAGTGGAATCTCTTTTCCTGTAGTTTGAACCCATTGCTCTGTGTCCTAGTCTTTGGAGCAGCAGAAAACAAGCTTGCTCCAACCTCAATATGGCATCCATTCAAATATTTAAACATGGCTATCATGTCCTCTCTTCACCTTCTCTTCCCCAGGCTAAACATACCCAGCTCCCTAAGCTGCTCCTCATAGGGCATCATGGCTTCCAGACCTTTCACCATTTTGTTCACCCTCCTCTGGACATGTTTCAGTTTGGGGACTTGTGTCTTCATAGGTGGACTTGGGTCTTCAGGAAATAGAATTGAGCAGTTTTCCAATGTCAGTATTCAGCAGGGGACTGTTACATTATTACATAGGGGAGCCAGCAAAAATAACCAATGTGGATCGGGACTGGTGCCCAAGTGGACACCAGCTAGGGAGTGCTGATGCACATCAGTAGGGCCTGAGGGGCATTGGGGTCACTCTTGCTGGTGTCCTGTTATGTGTCTTCACAATTCACTAACAGGGTTTCTTAGCGTCTCTGCTATGTAGCTAAGTATGGCAAAGTTGAGAAAGTCTACGGTGATAGAGGATTCCAGCCAAAGTCCCAAACAGCAAAGTAGGATTCCTCTTTGTGAAGTTTCCTGATGCTCAGCAAACCCCTTCCCTCCCCATCTGTTGTTTGATTTTTTAAAAATACTTTTTCCCAACCTTAATTCTGATACATCTAAAATGTTTGTCTGTCCGGGGATTGGGAGGAAGAGATTTGGCATCCAAAGGTGCAAAGGAGATGCAAAAAGAGGGTATAAATCTGTCCCTTCTCCTCCCCACCACCACATTTGATTTCAGGATTCTCTGGTGTGGTGGGGTTTGGGTTAGGTTGCTTTTGTGGGACTGTGCTGCATAGTGCAGTGATTTCCTCAGTCCGCCAGGGGGAACTCTTCCCATTTAGTTGAAACACTCCTGTCTATTATTGCTTGGAGCAACAGGCTGAGTAGAGAGTGTGGATTTTTTTTTAGACAGCAAGAACATTCACCAGAAGCATTGCTACCCAATGTACGCATGGCTGTAGTTGTTGTGTTGGGTGTGCTTATATCTGTCTCTCTCTAAGATGGCCTCTAGGGTCTCATCTACACAGGCCAGAATATTCTGGCTCCCCACTGGCTGGTGTATTGGTTGCAGATCTGGCTGTTCCTCCCATTACCTGCATGAAATGGGATGAGGTCCAGACTGCCATGCCGGCCCATCCCTGCAACCGCCTGCACCCCACTCTCTGGATCCAGGCAGGAGTACCACACCACATGAGTAAGGCTTCCAGAGAGTGTGATGCAGAGGGCAGCTATAGTGACAGGCTGGTGTGGTGGTAGGACCCCCTGTGGTCCCACAGGGTCTGATCCATTTCTTCCACAGAGAAACAGTTTTTTCCAGGTATTTTAATATAATGTTTGATTGGGCTTTACCCCATCTTAGCCCCGTCTTTGCCCCAGGCATTGTGAGGAATGCCTGGGGGCAAAACAGGGCAAAAGCCCTGCATTGTTAGGACTGCAGAGCTACAAGACAGGTTTCCTTGTTTTTTTTCCCAGGCTGTGAGGCCATGTTCTGGTTTATTTTTGATGTTTCGCCTGCATTGCATCAGACGTAAACTCTTCCAGAACATGGCCTCATGGAAAAAAAACCAAGGAAAATCTATGGATGCCGGCCGTGAAAGCCTTCGACTTCACTACAAGACAGGGCCAAGATGAGGTAAATAACTTTTCTAGACAAGGCCTGGGTTGGAAAACCCTGTGCTCAAAAGGCTGAGATCCTGCACCAGGTTGTGTAGAGCAGAGATGCAAATCTTCATAAATTTCATTCATGCAGGCAAGGATTGTTGCTGTTGTCATTATATTTGTTTATATCCAGCCTTTCTTTCAATAACGAGACTGAAGGTGGCTTGCAAACTATTTAAAAAACAATACAGATTGAAAATGATACAAAAACCTCAATAAAAATATAAAATATAGAAGTTATTTTTATATTTATTAATTAAAAAAAGGTAGAACAAAACAATGAAACTAAGGACTTTTATCAAACCACCCCCCTAAATCCCGTTCTTTTGCTGGCATAACTTCTGCCGTTTTTATGCCAGCGAAAGAACTCCCCATGCCATACTTACCTTTAATCTTGGCAAAAGGCTTCCCAGCAATGGATGAGGAGTGACCGGAGCTCCATTTACTTCCTCATTTGAAATCTTGTGTATTCTTGCGAGAATACATTGTGTGGGAAATTCAAAAATAAAAATGAAAATAAGACAGTAAAAGTTACAAAAAGCACCTAAACACCCTAAAGTAAACTGGGGAGGGTCATAAAAAGTGTGTCACCTACCTGGATGTTGCAATCTCACCTAGAAGTGTTCTTGCTGGGCCGGCCATTGATGCTGCATTCACATGAGTACAGTGGTGTGAAGTTTCAAACGCCGGCAATGGCAGCATAAAAGCACCACGGGGCTCAATTGATGGATTGAGCCATCAATAAAAAAAACCCTTTTTTTAAACAGGACATGATTGTGAAAGGGCGACATTGTGTGGTACGCGCATCCTTTTGTGATCATTGGGCATCCTTACGACACCTTATTTGCCTTGTCTGATAACGTCCTAAGTTAAAAACATTAAACTTTCTCAGACAACTATATTCATACCATAAAATAGCACCAAACACCATAAAGACCCATCCCAGTCAGTTTCCAAAGCCTGACAGCATAAGGATGTTTTAACTTGGCTTCCCTAGGGAGGAAGTTCCAAAGTCTGGGAGCAGCTACCAAGAAGGCCCTCTCCCTTGTTCCCACCAAATGAGCCTGAGAAGGTGATGGGACAGAGAGAAGTTCTCTCTAGAAGATCTTAGAGCTTGAATGGGCTTATACAGTGATATGTGTATGTGTGTGTGCCTTTAAGTCGGCTGTCGACTTATGGTGACCCCATGAATTTCATAGGTTTTTGTTAGGCAAGGAATACTCAGAGGTGGTTTTGCCAGTTCCTTCCTCTGAAATAGAGCCTAGAACACATGGTATTCATTGGTGGTCTCCCATCCAAGTACTAACCAGGGCTGACCTTGCTTAGCAGCCAAGATCAGACAGGATCTGGTGCCTTTAGGGTCTTTAGGCCCTATACAGGGAGATACAATCCTTTGAACAGCATGTACCCGAGCCATATAGGGCTTTATGGGACATCATCAGCACTATGAGTTGTGCCTAGAAACAGCTCAGCAGGTGGTGGAGTTGTTGCAACAAGGGAATTGGGTGCTCCCTGTATCCAACCCCAGTTAGCAATCTGGCTGCAACTGTGGGTTTTCTGTGGGTTTTTTTTCCTGGGCTGTGAAGCAGTATTCTGGAAGAGTTTATTCCTGATGTTTCGCCTGCATCTGTGGCTGGCATCTTCAGAGAATGGTGGCATGAGGGTGTGTGGGGTTGATATACTGTGAGCCCCTGTTGGAGAGGATATGTAAATTTGTGTATTTGAATGGGTAGTTCCTGCAGGGAGATATGCAAAGAGAATTAGTGTCTGTTTGGCTAATGGCCCATTATCTGCTGGAAATCCTCCTGTCCCTGGATGGATTTTGTTTGCATGTGCTGAATTTTGATTTTGGTGTTTTTCAAGACTGTAGCCAAACTCTGTTTACTTTAAGGGTTTCTTCTTTCCTGTTGAAGTTGCAATTCTTTGGCCCAAATGAAGTTTCTGAGCACTTTTCAAAGGCAGCCCCAAGTAGAGCTCATTGCAGTAATCCAAACAGAATGTGACCAAGGCATGTGTTATCATGGTCAGATCCAGCTCCTCCAAGAAAGGGTGCAAATATACTCCTGGTCGCTGTTAAAACCTGTCCTCCAGGCTCAGGGCTGAATCCAGGAGTACCCCCAAACTGCAAACCTGGGTTTTCAGGGGGAGTGAAAAGGTGAAGAAAAGGTTAAGAGGGATGTTTTATTTGTCTTTTAAAATTTGTGTCTGTTTTTAAAATGTTTTTATACTGTTTTATCTGGTTTAACTGTTTTTATTATTGCCTTTGGGAGCCACCTTGGGTCTCATTTTGAGAGAAAGGAGGCATACAAATGCAATAAACAAAAAACCCCAAATATCACAATTTTTCTCCTGTGTGATTTTTGACACCTTTGCCTAATGAAGATGCCAGTCAAATCTTCAAAAGCTTGCATAATGTATTTTATGCTTTGGAGTTGGCCCAATATAAAAATATTGCTGCTTGTGGATTTTGGATCTTGTTGTACTTGGCAGGCCTGTAAGCCATGGAGGCTCATAACATACAATGCTTTCTGTTATTCCCGCCCACACCTAGGGATATGGCTCTACTCTACGGTAAAAGCTAGCACCCAATTCCTCAACTTCCAAATCTGGTTGAACTAGCTCAACATTACCTGGTGTTATAAAGTGATTCACCTTGCTGGAACAATTGCGTATTACAGTGTAATTCGCAATAGAAACCAATCCAAAACACAATCAATAGAGGAAGAGACATTACTGGACACAGTCCATCAGCACCCCCTCCCTGAAAGACTCCAAACACTTTCCTTTCACAAAGGCCCATGTGGGGGAGAGCGTCCTGCAAGGGCCCTGGCGACTTGAGAGCCTTTTTCTCATACTCAGCAAACAAATCACTGCCTCCCACCCCATTCCCTTCCAAGACTCACTTCTTCATCTTCTTTTCTATTCTTCCCTTTCCCCTTCTATCTCAAACCTAGCTGCTATTCTGCTGCACAGGCTCACTGAACTGACCTGAGCTCCCTAAAGTTCTCTCTCTACCTCTCCTGTCTCCCTGTAGTCTTCTCAAGGAAATCACACAGATTACTCTGCCTAAGAACAGAACCATGCAAATAATTCCCTCTAATATTTCTTCTCCTGAGACAGATATCTAGCGTTTCTTTATGCAATGCTTGACAGAAACTGTGTGTTTCTGGTCACCTTCCTCTGGACACATTCCAGCTTGAACATTTGAGACTTGGTTCCCATGCTTCCTCTCCTTCTTCCTCTCCTGTGACGGCTCAGCCCTACCAGAGCTGGACTTCCCCAGCACTTGCTGCTTCTAAGCATAGGATATTAGGGGACATTGAGGCATGTTCTTTCAGTGGCCCCTTCCTTTGCATGGTTTTTGACCTTCTTATCACTGTTTGAATTCCAGAGGGTGGCCAACACTCCTTTGTTCAGCTTTGGGGACCCTTGAGTAAGCCTTGATCTCACCACCCTATGAAACTAAACTTTCTTAGAAACCAGCAGTTCAAGATGATGTGTGTGCCTCTGATATGCTAATTGGATCATACGCCAGCACCGCACAACACATGCCCAATATATTCCAGACAATCAGCTCTCCCCACAGGGAGCTCAGTGGGGTCCCATCATTTGCAAAGAAAGAGCAAGATTCTGAACAAATCTGTACCTTCATTTCTGAGTAATCTTTTCCCTGCAGCATGGCTGACCTTTATGTGGATTTTGAATTGAGGGAGAGTGATAATACACAAAGCTACTAAGAGTGGATGACAACCCAGATCTAAGCCAATCATATAAGGTGGTTGAAAAGGCCAGGGTCATTTATTATATTGCCTTCACCAGAGCACAAATTCTTTCAGAAAGTGGAGTCACTTAACATGGACTGAACCTTCTCTTGAATGTTCCATTTCTTTCACACACAGCTTTTTTTTCTTTAGAGGCTAAGGCCTCAGTCCTGTTGGTAATCCTAACTAGAGTAGACCCATTGAATCAGCTATTGAATGGTGAGTCAACGTATCTGTCAGTCTCATTTATTCAATGGATCTATCTCCAGCTAGCAAGAGGATTTAGACACAAGTTTCCACATGCAAACCCCTACTAAATGCATGATTGCTGGATTCAGATCCTTCTTCACAATCAGGAAATCCATAAACTCATGAGCAGATCCCTGGCGACAGATAGAACTTATGGAATCAGCCTCAAAACTGTTGTAATAGCATCGAAATTTCAGTCCCCCACTAGACATTTTTGTCTCATATCTTAAAATCATAGAAGCATAGAGTTGGAAAGAACTTCTGTTTTCTTCAGGTTGACTTCCAGCCCAAACAGCTCTGCAGCTGTTGCGAAGCAGGATGTTAGGCGCTGCAGAGCTGCTTCTGTGTGGGCAACAAGGGCAGCGCACACTTTCAGAAAGCGTGGAATGAGTCCTTCCTGAATCTTCGTTCGTGAAGAAAAGCCAGAGAGAGAGAGAGAGAGAGAGAGTGAGAGTGAGAGAGAGAGAGAGTTGGAAGAGACCACAAGGGCCATCCAGTCCAACCCCATTTTGCTATGCACAATCCAAGCACGCCTGACAGATGGCCATTTAAAAACCTGCAAAGAAGGAGACTCTACCACACTCCCAGGAAGCAGCGTATTCCACTGCCAAACAGCTCTTACCCTCAATAAGTTCCTCCTAAAGTTTAGGTGGAATCTCTTTTCCTGTAGTTGCTCCGGGGAAACAAGCTGCCATGAAGAATGAAGTTGAGGAAGTAGCAAGACAAGTCATATACAGGTGGACCTTGCAGAACCATGAAGGTTCAGTTCTGGGACCCCCTGCGGATGCCAAAAACCATGAACAGTAAAGCCCCATATTTTTGAATGGCAGTGATGTGAACATGCACACTTCAGCAGACAGTCCAATCTGGAGATTGGGAGCCTGCCAATACAGAGGGGCCACTGTCAGTCTTTTATTCCAATTCTCAATTCTCAAGTCAAATCTCAAGTCTCTACCTTTAGGTCTCAAGTTGGGTCTCAAATCCTTGTAAGATACTTTCAAATCAAGTCTCAAGTTGAGTCTCAAATCTGGGAGCCAATTTTAACAGGGAAAAAAGGAGGAGGTGGTGACAGGTGTGTGTGTGGGGTACAGTTTCAATAACCAGAAAATCAAGAAGATGTGCCCAAAGTTAGGGTAATACATAAAGAAATGATCAGCAAATGCATTAGGCAAGGTGCTTGAGGTATGGGTTGAGGTCTGCCCAGCAGTCTATCCCCACTGCACATCAGAGGACCCTTCTAAAGCTTTTGAAAAGCTTTAGAAAGAATCTTTCACCTCAAGCACATTGTCTAATACATTTGCTGTTACCACTTTCATCTCGTGACTGGTAGGCAAAATGCAGTGAGATCGCAGAAGCATTGTTCATAGGAGGAAAACCATTTCTTATGTTGCTGAACCAAGGCCAGCAAGTCACTCGCTAAAAATATATATGTCACAAGTTGAGTTGAGGCAGTGCATCATTTATTGTCGAATTGAGTCAAGTGGAGTCATAATAATAATAATAATAATAATAATAATAATTTATTTCTATCCCGCCCCTCTGCAACGCAATCGGGGCGGCTTACAATATAAAAACTCCATAGTCCCAGTACCCTAGCCCACCCACCCCTTAAAATAATATTAAATTATAAAAGATTAAAACATACAGTAATTATATTAAAAATATATAAATTAGAAAAAAAGATTAAAACATACAATAGTTAAAAAAAATCTGATTACAGCTCAGGGAGGACAGCCGAGTCTTGGGCCGGGATAATTATTCAGGAAAGGCCTGCCGGAAAAGATCTGTCTTGTGGTAATAAGACGGATCTCCTCCGGCAGGCCATTCCATAATCTGGGAGCGGCAGCAGAGAAGGCCCTCTGGGACGTCACCGACAGCCTTGTTTGTAACAGATTCCTCCCAGAGGACCGAAGTGCGTGGGGAGGGTTGAAGCAACTCAAGACCAACTTGAATCTGAGGACTTTATCAGGCCACCCCCCTAAACCCTGTTCTTTTGCTAGCATAACTTTGCTATTTTTATGCTGGCAAAAGAACGTCCCATGCCACACTTATCTTCCCTCCTGTCCAAAGACTTCCCTGGCAATGACAGAGGAGTGAATGGAGCTCCATTTACTTCCTCGTTCAAAATCCCGCACATTCTCGTGAGAATACATAGCACATGAAATTCAAAAATAAAAACAAAAATAACAAAGTTAAGGTTAAAAAAGCACATAAACACAATAAAAAAAGGCCCAAGTAAACTGGGGAGGATCATAAAAAGTGTGTCACTTACCTGGATGTCACAATCTCACTTGGAAGTGTTCTGGCCAGACTGGTAATTGATGCTGCATTCATGTGAGTTCAATGGTGCATGGATTCAAACGCCGGCAGTGCCGGCACTAAAGGACTATGGGAGATCTATTGACGGCTTAAGCCATCAATACAATACAACGGGTTTTGGCCAGTACATAAATGTGAAAGCGTGATATCATCTGGTATGCATGCCCTTTCACATTTATGTGGCATTGTTACGACACCGTGTTTGGTGTGTCTGAAAACATCCACAGTCAATCGACTCAAGTCTACATCACTGCCAACTGTACCTTACAGCCAGTCAAAGCAGCCAGGAATTCAAGAAGCCAAACACACAAGAAGGAGTTCAGGAGGATGTAAATCAGTTATCTGCAATGACTATTCTCCTCTGCTGCTAGTGGATTTATAGCTGTCTGACCTTGATAGCCAGGTGGCTAATTGCTTGGCGTTTGCTATTGAAGTCTGTCCATGATAGTTCACCTTAGGGTCTCCATAAGTCTGAAATGACTTGAAGGCACACCACCACCACCATGTGATTTATTTATTTATACATAAGCCCCTCCTCTGCTTCTGCTGGGCTCCCTGTTGCTGTACAAAGGAAAGAGATCTTCTCTCAGCACCCATCTGCTGGGGGCTTGTCATCCAGAGAGTCCTTCTGCCTGCCACTTTATAGTTTAGGCTCTGGGTGGGGAGGGGTTGTCTTCTGGAGCTGCTCTGACTCTTCTGTGTTAGATTTCTCAGGGTAAGTCATGACACCCCCGTCACCTGACAAAGCTAAATAGTGGAAGATTCAGTACAGATAAAAGGAAACCCCTGCACATTGTCCATGGTTAACCTTTGGATTGTGTTACTGCAAGATGTAGGAATGGCCACCAGTGTGGACAACTCTAAAAGAGATAGGACAACTTCATGGAAGAAAGAAGCAGCTATCGGTGGGTACTAGTCATGATGGCTGCATCATTACCAGGGCCCTGATCCACCCAGTTCCTAGGCCAGCGCTCAAGGGTCTGTCAAAATGAAACAATCACAGGTGCATCAAGATAATGGTGTATCTGTTACTCGAATTGCATGGGGTCCATGATAATCCCACTAGTGTCCGAATTCTACTATGGGTACTTTTTAATTAGCTGAAGATAGCAGCAAGAGGCTGGGTAACTGTGGGGATCTTTTGATCTATGACTGGTAGTAACTGAGGAGACTCCAAGCCAGAAAATACAATTAAATGGTTTTATTGGAATTTAATCTTAACAGCATTCATGCTAACACTGAGGCTTCAAGCAATCATACAAGGCTATTGAAGAAAGTAGGAAGTATTTGGATAGAGGAATAGAGTGAGGGATTGTGGGTTATACTATACTGATCAGAGGAGCAGAGAGTCTTGTGGAAGCTGCAACCTGGCTACACAGCTTGACGTGGAGATGAAAAGAAGGGGATCTGTGCGCACTTCGGTGGTGTTTTTAGGGTGATATTTATATTTCATAATTTCCATGAAGGGATGAGATTTATGGTGGAATACAATGTTTCTCAGAGTTTCCCAAGACAAGACAAAGGGTTCTCTGACATGTTAATGATCACTGATGGGCTAGCCATTTGTGACTGAATGGGCACAGGCAACCTTCCATTGTGATCTACGGAAAAGAGGAAAAACCCGTCTTGCAGGCACTGAGTGCTCAGCTATCTTTGAATGGATTAGTGGATGACCCATTTCCAGGTGTTATTTATGAAGAACTCTGACCTGGGTATGACCTATTTAAGGAATTTCCAAGGTCCCTCCCCAGGTTGTGCATAACTCCAGCCTTAGTATCTGGGGAGTCCCTGGTTTACTTGCCAACCAGGCCATAGCCAGCCAAATTATTAAACATTGCCAGTTATGTGTTATTGGAAAAGCTGGGGGCTGTCAAGGCAGGTAACATATCAATTAGATGGAGACGTCAAGCTAGAGGCAGCAACAAAACCTAAGTCAAAGGTAAATTTAGCTCATGTCCTATAGCTGATGGAAGCAGTTCTTCATCATGAGCTGCTCTTGGACAGGATTCCCATGATGAATGGAATGCTGCCCTAAAGGACTGGCTTTCTAGGCTGGGATATGGCCAGTTACATGCTCACAGAATGACACCATTTCTCTGATCTTTTCTGGTCTTTTAATACCCCTTCTCCCTTGTTCCAGAGGGTGCTGTTGACACTCTCCTAGCCAAAGGGGAGGGGAATCACCTCTTCCTAACCAACCAAGGAAACGTTTTCCAGGCATTCTAAGACAGGAACATTCTTCTCCATCCCTTCTTTGGAATACAAAACAATAATCCCAATGTCCTATTACTCCTCACCGATTCGTCCAGAAATTCCAAACCCTCGTGTGTGTGTATGACCCATCAAGTCGCCTGTCGACTTACGGCAACTCCATGAATTTCCTAGGCTTGTGGGAGATGAAGTCCAAAACACCTGGAGGACCAAAGTTTGGGAATCACTGAGCGGTGGCAGCACTGGGGTGTGGGTGCAGAGAGGCTGAACATTACCAGGTGACACTGTCAGAGGGAGGGGTGACACTGTCCTTTGTAACGCCATAGTCACTGAGCTAGAGCATCCCCAGCAGATAGCTGTCCAGCCTCTGTTTGAAGACAACCAGAGAAGGAGACCTCACCACCTTGCTAGGCAATTGGTTCCATTGCTGAACTGCTCTCATGGTCAAGAAGTTACTTCTAATGTTCAATCTACCCTCCTGCAACTTCAAACCTTTAGGCCTAGTTCTACCTTCTGGGGCAACAGAGAACAGGCCTTTCTCCTCCTCTTTGGGACAGCCCTTGAGGTATTTAAAGAGTGTAGTCATGTCACTCTTCTATTCATCAAGCAGAACATGCCCAGATTCTTCAAAGTTTCCTCCTATGTTTTGTTCTCTATACCTCGTATCATTCTTGTTGCCATTCTCTGAACTTGCTCCTAATTTGTCTATAGCCTTCTCTAAATGAGGTGCCCAGATGAGGCCTGACCAACGCAGAATATAATGGGTCTATTACTTCCTTTGACTTGTAAATCATGCTTCTATTAATGCAGGCTAAAATAGTACAGTTGTCCCTTCATATTTGCTGGGGTTTGATTCCAGGACCCCCTGTGAATACCCAAATCCGTGAATACTCAAGTCCCGTTATATGCAATGGCATAGCAAAATGGTGTCCCTTATATAAGATGGCAAAATCAAGGTTTGCTTTTTGGATTATTATTTTTTGAAGAATATTTTCAAGCCGTGAATACTTAAATCCATGAATGTGGAGGGACAACTGTATTCATCTTCTTTGCTGCAGCATCACATTGCTGGTTCATGTTCAGTTTATGAGCAACAACAATCCCAAGGTCCTTTTCACATATGGACTGCTGAGCCATGTATCCCCATCCTATACCTGTGCATTTGGTTTTTGTGGCCTAAACATAGAATTTTGCATTTGTCTCTATCGAATTTCATTTTATGAATCTCTGCCCAATTTTCTAGTTTATCATGGTTCTTTTGATTTCTGTTCCTATCTTCCAATGTGTTTGCCACCCCTCCCAGTTTTGTGTCATCTGCAAATTTGATAAGGATTCCCTCCATCCCGTCATCTAAGTCACTGATAAAAATGTTGATGAATAATAGGCCTAGGACAGAACCTTGAGGCACTCAACCTGATATCTTATGTTCTGTGGACAATATCAAAACTGAGCTTCCATACCAGTCTTCTCAAGTCAAATGGAGAAGGAAGAGGAAAGTACCTGATTCTTAGAATCATAGCATCATAAAATGATAGATTTGGAAGAGACCACAAGGGCCATTTAGTCCAATCGCTTGCCCTGCAGGAATACACATTCAAAGCACTCCAGACAGATGTCCATCCAGCCTCTGTTTCAAAACCTCCAAAGAAGGAGACCCCACCACACTCCCGGCAGCAGCAGATTCCACTGCCGAACAGCTCTTACTGTCAGGAAGTTCTTCCTAACGTTTAGTTGGAATCTCTTTTCCAGTAGTTTGAACCCATTGATCGGTGTCCTAGTCTCTGAAGCAGCAGAAAACAAGCTTGCTCCATCCACAGAACGATATCACTTCAAATATTGAAACATGGCTGTCATGTAACTTGTTAAGTACCTGATGAATTCAGATGTGTGTGTGTCTATATGTATGTATAGGTAGGTGATTTAAAAGCAAACAACTCTAATAACAAGTTCACTCTGAATTATAGAAAGATATATATTTATTAGTGTGATTTGCAAATGGAACTTAATAATTGAGCCCAGCAAAGCAACTTGGCTATGGTCTTCTTCAGTTGCCATGTGTGTGTGCGCACGCGCTTTCAAACGCATGTATGCATTGATGCCTCATAACAGCTAAAGCACAGTTCAAAAAGTCACCCTATTCTTTGAGGGAAATGAATCTGTCCTTTGACCATGCCTAGCATACCACAGTTGTTGCATCAGTCCGTTTAATGGTTGATACAATCATCGGGGTAAGTCAACTCTGAGCAAAGAGGGAGTTGGTTTAGGAGAGGGCAACACAGAAGAATGCAGCCTGATGCTCTCCTTCTCAGGAGAAAGTCCTTTTGACCTTAGTTGAATTTATTTCCAAGTAAACTTGTTCATATCTATGGTTGAGGAGACAGAGCTATAAATTCAAAGAACCCTGGTTGATTTCTTGCTTCTGTCTTGAATAGGAAGCATTACAAAGCCATCTCATCCTCATGTCCTTTCCTGCTATCTGGGGATTGTAGTAGTGACTTGCATTTGGGGATGGAAAATAAATTTGCATCAACTGGATTTTTAATTTTTTTTTTAAAATCTAAATCTTTGTCTATAGACTTTATCAGGCACTGCAAAAATCGCGGGATTACGACATCATGATATCATGAATGGGTCCCACTATCGCACAATGGCGTCATCTTTGCATAGTTACAGTGTACTCCAGCCATGAAGAAGGCATTCCTTCTAACTGATGGGACAAGCAGTCAATAGATTGTCAATATCGCTTTTTTCACAGTATCGATGGCATGGGAAACCACATCCTTTTGTAATTGCGAGATTACATTGTGAATGAGCAGTCCTCAGCAAGAAAACCTCTGGGTGAGAATGCGAAAACAAAGCACAGGACACTCTTTTTATTAACTGTCCTGTTTAGTTTAAACATGGTAAGGTTGGTTTCAGTGTTTGTGTGTTCATTTACTTTGTTAATTAAGGTGTTTTTGGAGTTTTAAGCACACTCGATTCTTCTTGCCAGAACCGCTAACATCTCGCCCATACTAAATCAAGGAAGTAAACTCCTATTCTTAAAACACCAGTGGTTGTCGTGTGATATTTCCATGTTGGCTCTTTCACATGATTACAGCAATGTGAGATAATAAGTATAATAAAGCTTATTTGTTTCTGCTATCCTCATTCGTGGAATTACAGCATTGTTAGATGCTCATCTGCTAAAGCCCTATGAGACTATTAGGGTTTACATTATACCCAAAGATACTGAGGCCAAATTCACACTATACAAATAATCCAGTTTGAAACAGGATTATTTGCATGGCTCCTTCCTATTAAATCTGGGGATTTCTAGTTTTACAAGGTCTTTAGCCTTCTCTGGCAAAGAGTGCTGGTGCCTCACCAAACTACAAACCCCAGGATTCCAGAGGAAAGAGCCATGGCAAATAATCCAGTTTCAAACTGGATTATTTGTTTAGTGTGGATTTTGCCTGAATCTTTGCCAGCTAGACAGGGCTTTGTTCTGATCCAGCACAACTCTTCTGATGTTCTTGAGAGGGAACCATGGCTGAAGAACACGGCACGGACCAGACTGTGGGAATGATATTGTCCCAGTCAGCCCAGTATCTCTGAGCCTCATTCCTACTTCCTCATCAAGTGAATGCCATCCATTTATTTCCATCTGGGGTTTACGAGAAATGTTCCTGGATGATGGGGTATGGTGTCTTGGCAGGCTTCGTGCCTCACCACTTTTCATTTTAGAAGCCAGTCACTGGTAAAAATAGGGCACAGATCCAGAAGTTATCTAAAATGAGAGATGAGTGGGAAGGAAGCATGACAGATCTGCATGATTATGAAGCGAGGAATTACAGCCCTTTTCCTGTATGGATTTCAATGATTTTGTCAGTTAGCAGATGTCTGATTGTTGCTGTGTAGCTGATCATCACCATGTCGGATGATCTGGAGATAATCAGCAAGCTGGTGATGAACAGTGAGAGAATGAGTGAGCAAGCGAGTTGAGTGAGAGATATTTAATTTTTATCTGCTTTGTTGTTGTTATGTAGCTTCAAGCTGACTGATTTATGACAACTCTGTTGCAGAGTTTTCTTAATTTATTGAAAGGGCATTTGCCATTGCCTTCCTCTGAGGCTGAGAGAATATGACTTGTCTAAGGTCGGCCAGTGGGTTTCTGAGGCTGAGAGAGTGTAACTTGTCCAAGGTCAGACAGTGGGTTTCTATGGCTGAGCAGGGATTTGAATCTTAGAATAGACTATAGACTAGAACAGAATAGAATCGAATCATAGAGTTGGAAGAGACCACAAGGGCCATCCAGTCCAACCCCATTCTGCCATGTAGGAATATACAATGAAAGCATTCCCAACAGATGGCCATCCAGCCTCTGTTTAAAAACCTCCAAACAAGGAGACTCCACCACATTCCAAGGCAGTGGATTCCACTTCTGAACAGCTCTTACCATCAGGAAGTTTTTCCTAATGTTTAGGTGGAATCTCTTTTCCTGTAGTTTGAGCCCATTGCTTCGTGTCCTAGTCTCTGGAACAGCAGAAAACAAGCTGGTTCCATCCTCAGTATGACATCCGATTCATTTGTACATTAGGTTGTGTAATGTTGCTATTCCACACATGTGTTATGGAGTGCAATCAACACACAACCCTGCTTGTGGGGATTTATGTAACACAGCCCATATCTCAGATCTCGACCATCCTATCCTGCAATTATGCATTTCAGCCAATGGAAAGACAGCCCAGGACAGGCATTTCCCTTTCCTTGTGTATTTACCACTAGCAAATCCAAACAAAAACCTTTGCTGTCAGAGTAATCATGCCATTGCCTTAATCTAATTTGTTAGTAATATTCAAAGAGGTAGCTGTGTTAGTCTCTTTGATCCTAACTAGGAAGACGACATTTCCAACGTAAGGTTTTGTGGACTCTGTTAATGAAAGCTTGTGCAAGAAATTTCTTCTTCCCACTTATGCCTTGTCTAGAAGGGCTATTTGCCCTGTCTTGGCTCTGTCTTTGAGCCCTGCAGTCCTAACAACACAGGACTTTTGCCCTGTTTTGCTCCTGGGCTGTACTCACGATGTCTGTGGCTAAAACAGGGTAAAGCCAAATGAAATGGTTCAGCAAAATGCCCGGGGAAAACAAATTCTTTGCAGAAAGGGATTGTAGGAGGCCCTACTGCCACATTGGCCCATCTCTGCAGCTGCCATCTGCGTCACACTCTCCAGATCCAGAAAGCAGCACGTGGCCAGCCTGATCACATTCAGGAGGCCTTGCTCATGTGCTGCTAGCTGGCTTCCTGGCTTCAGAGAGCGGGATGCGGGTGGTGGCTGCAGCAGCTGCAGGGACGGGATGGTGGCGGCCTGGACAGGTCAGATCCGTGGCCAGAATACGCCAGCTCCCTGCTGGCCTGTGTAGATGAGGACTTAGTCTCCACGGTTTTACTGGATTCCTTTACGTCCTTTTATATTAGTTCTTGGATAATATTATTGGCCTTCACTGGAACTGGCATCCTGTTAATGACATACACAGGCATAAGTTGCACTGTGTATGTGGAGTGATTTTTTTAGGACAATGCACGCTGGTCATATTCAGCTGGTGGCATCATAAGTGGAATGGCACACCATTGTCACCATTTGGATCCTGGTGATGAGCATTTGACCTTAATTTTTAAATATCCACTTCTTGATCAGTTGAAACAAGTGACTGTATTGCTGGTAGGAACCTCAAGCTAGACATGCCTAGAGTTCTTAATACCAGCTAAAACAGGGACATCCTGTGAGATGAAGGGATGCGATGAGTCTCTTTTCAAATGAATTTAAAGTTTTTACAGTGTTTTAACTTCTCCCTCTTTTCTGTTGGCCATAATCCTGCTGGTGTCTTACGCCTGTCTATAAGTTTCCCCGTGGAGTCAGTTGGACATTTTTGTATGATGCAGAGCGTCCCCATTCCATTCCAGGTTGTGTGAGCAGAGTTGTAAAAGCGGTGTCATTGTTCATGAACAGGCACAGGCACATAACGTGTGTCAATGCACATGTGGATTTGGTTGCTCATTTGGGTGTGCATTCTGCTGTGTGACATTGCCCTTCCATGCCAGGTTTGCGTAACACAACCAACAAGTAACTCCAAATGTGGAGGTTTGTGCTACACAACCCCAGGGTCAGATCTCAGCCTTGTGAACATTTCTGTAAATTTCAACTGCAGCCAGTAAGTTATAAATGATGAAAAGGATCTTTAAAACTCTGACTTGCATACTTCAATAACAGCTTGAACTGTGGCTTCAGCTACGTCTGTTTCCTTTCAGCCAGCATGATTGGAGTCTTCTGGGCACTCCCCCACTCCCAGAATGCTTTGCTTCAGGATAACTGGTTTATGGATCAGGATGAATATGATATTGATCCAGCCATGTCTATTTCATTTCCTCTATTCTCAATTCATTACTCCTGCCAAGGCTTTTATGAGTGTATTGCTCCTTGGGCAAAGTACTGCTATGTAATAAAGCTCTGTTGTTTTATTTAGAGCAATAGGCCCTGAGATAATTTCATGTATAATTTGGCTAATCATAAGGTGGGCCAGCTTCCAAGTGCTTAATTAAAGATGCAAAACAGAAGAAACCTTTAGGCAAATATTAGCACACAGGCATATGGTGGTATTGGACATTATTGACATGAAGCAGAAAAAGGACTCTTTGATCAATGAATAATAAGGCAAAATAGACTTACAGGATCATAACTGAGAATGCAAGTTGACAGGAACAAAACAAAGTATCACATTTTGATCCACACTCCAGGTGTTCAGGAGAAACAGATGAATGAAGTCTGATGAGTCGCTCAATCCATGATACTGTTAAAGCAGCATTATTTTGGTTTATATGGGATGAATGGGTTTGAAATCAATGGCACTGGCCTCCAAATAGATGCATTCATTCCAGGTAGCATGCCATGGAGCCAGAGGCAGCTGGTGGCTGGATAGCATGTCAGGAATCAGAAACTATGCCTGAGACAGAGGAGTTTATCAGACGATCCCCCTTAGAATGTTCTTTTGCCAGCATTAAAAAACAACAACACATTTTCATGCTGGCAAAAGAACGTTTCCCCCCACACTTCTCTTCCTCTCCCGGCAAAGGCAGCCCCAGCAATAAAGAAGAAATGAATGGAGCCCTGTTCACTTCCTCATTTGAAATCCCGCAAGACTTCGTTGCATGGGAAATTCAAAAATAAAAAACAAAACTAACACATTAAAGGTTTTAAAAAGCACCAAAACACACTTTAAAGAAGTCCCAGGTAACCTGGGGAGGGTCATAAAAAGAGCAAAACTTACCTAGATATCCCAATCTCACCCAGACGTGTTTGTGCCAGACTAGCCATTCTTGCTGCAGTGACGAGATTTAAATGGCCTGAGGTTTTGCACGCTGGCAATGCCAGCACCAAAAAAGAACTGGGAGATCAATTGACGACTTCAGCTGTCAATAAAAAGGTACATTAGCATAACGCAAGCAGAATGCAAAAGGACATCGTCTGATATTGGCGTCCTTTTACATTCTGCTGGCATTGTGATTGCGCCACATTCACTGCGTCTGATAATCTCCAGAGTCACAGAATCATAGGGGTTGTCTAAATGGGGAAAATAACCCTCATGGAATTTGCTGGGAATATGCTCTGTCTAAATGGGAGCCCTCATCAATCCACTGTATTTGGAGGGGGGGGGCAAGATGGCAAAAACAGTGCAGAAAAAGCCCTTGTGGTTTCTCCTGGAGTTTTTAAAAAACAGTGAAGGGAGTACAAATTCTTGGTTGTTGGGACAAGCAAGTCAATATGAATCACTTTCCCATAGGAGAGGAAGCGCAAAGCTGATTGGCCCAGGTGAGCACGGGGGGCAGGGCTTGCTAACAAGGCCCTCTGCCACCATGTTTGGTTTTTGCTTTAGCGAGCAATCTCTAAAGAGATAAATTGGGGTGGGCTTTCTTTTCTTTTCTTTTCTTTTAAATCGAAAAATCGCTCTAATGCACCTTGGAAATCTTTTTTTTTTAAAAGTTTGGCAGTGGCAAATTGTGGTAAGTACAAACACGAGTAAATCAATCATGACCGCCATCTTGCATGTGAAGCTTATGGGGGCACAACCACCATTAAAACAAATCACTGCTGCTTCAAAATGCCATTACTGCGAGGCATCCTGGTTTTACTGTCGAGAGGTCCTTTCTAATTTTCAGTTGAAATTTATCCTCCTGTAGCTTTAAACCATTAGACCTGGTCCTACCCTCTGAGGCAGCAGATCGTGCAAGGCCTTTGCATACTTCAGAATTCAAAGACATTTGGGTGCCTCTACATTGTAGTAATAATGCAGTTTGCCACTACTTTAAGTGCTGTAGGTCCATCATTATTTGAAGGGATGTCATACGGATGATGGAGCAAACTTGTTCTCTGCTGCTCCAGAGACTAGGACACGGAGCAATGGGTTCAAACAACAGGAAAAGAGATTCCACCTAAACATGAGGAAGAACTTCCTTGATGGTAAGAGCTGTTCGGAAGTGGAATACACTGCCTGGGAATGTGATGGAGTCTCCGTCTTTGGAGGGTTTTTAAACAGAGGCTGTACTTTGATTGTGTATTCCTACATGGCAGAATGGGGTTGGACTGGATGGCCCTTGTGGTCTCTTTCAACTCTATGCTTCTATGATTCTGTGATAATGTTCTCCCCTCTCGTAATTGTTCCCCAGAAGGCTCAGTTGCCACCCCTTTGATCATCTTGGTTTCCCTTCTTTGAGCATGTTCCAGCTTCTCAATACCTCTCGAATTGCAGTGCCCAAAACTGGATACAATATTCCAGGTGAGGTCTGACTGAAGCAGAGTAGAATGGCAGAATAGCATCCCTTGATCTGGAGGCTATGCTCCTATTGATGCAGCCCAGTATTGTGTTAGCCTTTCTGACTGCTGCATCACACTGTTGACTCCTGTTTAGAACTGGGTCTACTAAGATGCCTATATCCTTTCCACATGTACTCCTGTCAAGCCAAGTGTCACCCATCCTATAGCTGTGCATTTCATTTTTCCTGCCTAGATGTAGTTGTGTTTATCCCCATAGAAATTAATTTTGTTAGTTTGGGCCCAGGTGTCCAATCAGTCAAGGTCATTTTGAATTCTGATTCTCTCCTCTGGGTGTAAGCTACTTCTCCCCCAAATAATGTCATCTGCAGTTTTGATAAGCATGCCTTCTATTCCAGCATCTAAATCATTTATAAAGATGTTAAACAACATTGGTCCCAGGACCCTGAGGTATCACTTCTCCACAGGATAAGTCCACTTTGGGTTTTAGTCCAAAGTTTAAAGGAACTATCCAAGGGCCCTATTGCCCAAAAGATTACACATCTTGGAATATAAGGGAGTGACCGAATGATAGGGTTCAGCACCTTGGCATTTAAACTTCAGACTAAAATCTGGAACAGATTCACCACCCCAACAGGGAGGGAGTGTTCCATGACCTGGGTACGTAAGCTGAGTGTCCTTCAGATTCACTGCATGTATTAGCTTTATGTTTTATTCTAATTTTTGAAGAATGGATTGATACTATAATCTCAATTATTCATTCATATTTCTGTTACCAGATTTTATACATGTTGCTCACATTACATTAGCATTCATATTACATTATATCCTGATCATTTTTGGAATCCTCTTCCCCCACCTGGTTTTCCTGGAGCTATGGTGTTTGGTATGTTTATATTTCTTTCCAAAAACTAACCTTCCTTCCTTCTTTCCTTTATATGTCATCTTTCTCTTAGAGTGGGATATAAGGTGTTTCACAAAAAGAGTTTTTGTTTTGGTATTAACACTGAAACCAACTGTTGAAGAAGGCAGAGAAAACATGCTAACAGACGTGTATAGTGGGAATGTATTGGACATCAAAGAAACAAAGATGTGTATTGAAAGAAAACCCGAAAACAGAACAAAACACACCAAACGAATGCATAGTCAATATGTTAAAACCATAGAAGGAAAAGCTGGGAAGAGGAACATTTAGAAATGGTTACAGAATGGTAGACTGAAAAAAGAAACTGAAGGATTTATATTTGTGACTCAAGAACAGGTGCTTCAGACAAATAGCATCAAGGCAAATATTTGGGGAGGGGAAATTAATGGCAGATAGTAAAGTCATCTGGGTAAAGAAATTGATGGAACTGTTGACCACATTAGTAATTTGCGCAGAGAGATCATGCAGTCTGTATATAACAAATGCCATGATAAAGAGGCTGCAATGACACATTGGAATCTATGCAAAGGACTGGTGGAGAACATAAGCCAGAAAAAGTTTTTGAGAATAGTGAAGTAAAAATCTTATGGTACTCCTCTCTCTGGCTTTTCTTTGCAAATGAAGATTCAGGAAAGGCTCATCCCGCGCTTTCTGCAAGCGCGCCGATGACTAAAAAGGCCAATCCGAGATAAACAAGTCCAGTTACAAAAAGCACAGCAGAAGGTCTCCTTGGGTGATGTTTTTTGGTTGTGATTCTTTCTGTGTTGTCGTTTCTCTTCAAGACTTGTTCGTCATGAGTTCTTAAATAAGGCTGCAGCATTCCATGCCTCCCAATGTGAGGCCAGGGCGGACCATTGTTGGTGATCAATTTGGCCGAGCCTGAGATGTTGTTTCAGGGAGTCTTTGTATCACTTTTTTGGAGTGCCCCTCTTACGCTGACCCGTGGCGAGTTCACCGTAGAGTAGTATTTTTGGGAGGCGATGGTCCTCCATCCTAGAAACGTGCCCTGCCCAGCGCAGCTGCATTCTCAATATCATGGCCTCCATGCTGGTGATCCCTGCTTGCTCAAGGACAGCAACATTCGTCACATAGTCAGTCCAGTGTACTGTATATTTAGGATTGTCCGTAGACAGCGCTGATGAAAGCGCTCGAGGAGTCATAGGTGGTGGCGATAGGTGACCCATGTTTCAGATCCATAAAGGAGGATAGACAGTACGATGGCTCTATACACACTGATTTTTGTGCTTTGCCTCAGGTGTTTATTGCTCCAGACTCTTTTGTGAAGTCTTCCAAATGCACTATATGCCTTTGCTAATCTCTGATCGATCTCTTTGTCAATCTTGGCATCTGAGGAGATGATGCTTCCCAGGTAGGTGAACTGCTGAACGGACTTGAGCACAGATTTGCCGACGGCAATGTGGGGATGGTGGTGTTCATCCTGTGGTGCAGGCTGGTAAAGAACTTCTGTTTTCTTCAGGTTGACTTCTAGCCCAAACAGCTCTGCAGCTGTTGCAAAGCAGGACGTTAGGTGCTGCAGAGCTGCTTCTGTGTGGGCAACAAGGGCATCATCATCGGCGAAGAGCAGCTCACGGACTAGATAGTTTAGAGTCTTAGTGTGAGCCCTCAAACAGCTTAAGTTAAACAAGCTACCATCAGTACGGTAACGTATATAGATGCCGTCGTCTTCTTCAAGCTCTGCCATAGCCCTTTGGAGCATCGTGCTAAAGAAGATTGTAAATAAAGTTGGTGCAAGAACACAACCTTGCTTTACTCCATTAGTTATTAGAAAGGGCTCTGAAAGAGCATCACCATATCTCCTTATACAGTACAGATGGTCAAACAGTAATTACTGATAAAGCCTCCATCCTGAATCGTTGGGCTGAACATTTTCAAAGTCTCTTTAGTGCCAACCGAGTAGTCCAAGGCTCAGCTATCCAACATATGATACAAAAACCAATGAAAAATGAATTGGACATAGCTCCCACTTTGGAAGAGACCCTTAAGGCCATTAAGCAGATGAAAAACGGCAAGGCAGCTGGGATTGATGGAATCCCACCTGAAGTTTGGAAACACGGAGGTCATGCACTCCACGAAAAATTCCATGAATTCCTTGTGAATTGCTGGGAAAAAGGGGAACTGCCATCAGACCTCCGAGATGCAGTCATCATCACCCTGTATAAGAAAAAAGGAGCAAAATCCGACTGCTCAAACTATCGAGGCATAACACTGCTCTCTATTGCTGGAAAAATCCTTGCAAGGATACTCCTGAACAGATTAGTTGCTGCTATTGCAGAAGAACTTCTCCGTGAAAGCCAATGTGGCTTCAGAGCCAATAGGAGTACTACAGATATGGTGTTTGCCCTTAGACAACTGCAAGAAAAATGTAGGGAGCAGAACAAGGGTCTCTATGTAACATTTGTTGACCTCACCAAAGCCTTTGACACTGTAAGTAGAAAGGTCTGTGGCAGATCCTGGAAAGACCAGGATGTCCCCCCAAATTCCTTAAAATGATTATCTTGCTACACAAGGGCCAGCGTGGTCAAAAATCTTATGGTACTTTTAGATTAAAACTGATGAACAATTAGAACATAGTATACATAGATCACTTGGGCTGAGAAAAAGAAAGGTTGAATTCTAGATGGGGCAATCTTGGAGACAGCAGAGTGGAAGACAAAGAGCATGAAACAGTTGTGAAACATCTTGAGACCTATAAGTGGAGATTCAGGGGCTTTGGGAAAAGAAAACAACAGCAGCTCTGGAGTGGTCAGTGGTCAGGGAGCAATTGCAAACTGACTAAGATTGGAATGAAATCTCCACAGATGGGATCACATCACACCATTATAAAAAGCGATACTGAGGCCGCTAGCTTGTGTAAATCCAATGTTATTAGATCGCAAGTAGATCTAGCTACTCTGTCCTCCGTAAGATCTATGAAAGGGTTAGCAAGGGCTAAAACTCTTTTCCAGGAAGAAAAATACTTGTCTTTTACGATGAAAAAAGATTTACGCACAGCTGGATACTAGGATGTTACGAAGTCCTTATCAGGGCATCCCTCTACAAGACAGAATTTGTATATGTGGGGCTTCTAATGTTGAAGATCTTGCTCATTACTTACTGAACTGTCAATTATATGTGAATAGTTTGACCCATTCCTAGATAGCTGGAGGGAGTGGGGCGATGAGTCTAAACTGAGTTTTCTGTTGCGAGGGGTCAATCCCTTTGTGACTTTCAGGGTTGCTCTTTTTGCAGTTAAAGCAGCTAAACAGAGGAAACAAGAAGCAGAAAAAGGGTCTGCCTACCTGTTTTTTGTGATATTTCCATTTTTAGATGGGTTTTATTGGTGACTTAGAGAGGCTGTACTTTCCTAATTTGGAAAATTGTTATTGATTTTGTTTCTTATTTTTATTTTTCTACCTGCTTGAAATAGTCTGAAGACTTATTCAATAAAGTATTTGTTGTTGTTAAAAATGATCCTACTTGGAATATCCCTCATCCCTAGATTCTTGGACAGATCCAAAATTCCCATCCGTCAATCACAGCTGGTAGACTGGGAAACAAAGAGAGTGTAGTAATATATGAGCTTTCCCACTTGTAGTCTAGACTGGTCCAATCTGGACACATCTGGACCATCTTGATGGCGAGTAGGTTTCAAGATAGTTGAAAATGTTGTGGTGTCCAAAGTGGAAAACTCAAAGCCCCACCTGTACTGCAGTGGCATAAGAATGATGGACAATTTGTAGTTTCTGTTTATACCCACCATCAGATACTTCACTATCTGAACCTGCTCAGTAGTAGAGTCAGCCTGTGGGAGAAGTCTGAATTTCACCTAAATTCATTTGGAAATTTCACCTAAATTCAGCCTAAATCAAGTTGGAGCCTGTGGCAACTGATGGTTCCAGGTCAGTAGCAGGGAATGACTCGTTGTTGTTGTTTTGTTGTGGTGTGCTTTCAAGTAATTTCTGACTTATGGCGGCCCTAAGACCAACCTGTCACAGGGTTTTCTTGGCAAGATTTGTGGGTGTTTTTTTTTGGGGGGGGTTGCCTTTGTCTTTTTCTGAGGCTGAGAGAGTGTGACTTGCCAAAGGGTTTCCATGGCTGAGTGGGGATTTGAACCCTGATTTCCAGAGGTCAATGCTGAAACCACTACACCATGCTGGCTTTCCAGAATGACTCTGCTCCAGGTTTTAGCCTAAGCCCACTTGGGAGACAGGGTTCAGGGCCTTGGATAGCTCCTTTCAAGTTCACACTAAAACCCAGACTGGCGTCACTACCCCACTTACCCCTCCCCCAATTGTTTCAGCATCTTAAGCAGCGTCCTTCAGTCGGGAATAAATCCAGGGTGACTTCACCTAGAGGAGGTTTTAGAAGAGAATCCATTCATGCTCAGTGTTACAAGGGAGAAGAGGCCATTCCTGAGGAGACTGAAAGCAAGGGCCCGATCCATGGGGAAGGTCTGCAGTGCAAGTCCCCTGGAAGTTTATGGTGCTCCCGTGGCTCTCTTGAGTTTCAGTAGGGTTTGCCCGCTCCACACTGGATTGGGTACCCATTTGCCAATAAGTCATTGGAGGCGTCTTTGCTAAGGAAACTCACAGCCCCAAATGAACCACCAAGCCTGAGCCTACATCCAATTGCTATTCGATAGAGGAGAACCATTTGATCAATAGGGTTCACCTAAGTGTTGACTTCCCATTCAACAGTGGATCCAGTGGGTTTATTTTAGTTGAGCTTAGCAACTGGATTTAGGCCCTATAAATCAAGGAGAGTTGTGTACCTGTGGTGACCAAAAAATCCTGTTCATCTAGTAAGGACTAGCCATTGGATTTAGGCCAGAGGTGGGGATGATGTGGCTTGCCAGAGGTGCAGCTCCCAGCACTTTTCACCATTGGATATGCTGACTAGGGATGATAGGAGTTGCCTGTTTGAATCCTGTGCTGGGAGAAAGGTCAGATATTAAATAAGAAAGTAAATAAACAATCCAGTTGCATCTGAAGGCCCTTTGCACCTCTGATTTAGGCTCCTGAGGTTTGCTTCTGCTGAGTTTCATATTGCTGCACCTCTATGACGTGTGCTTTGCCCCCCCCATGTGATCCTATTCGGATGGCAGAATCTTGTACCCCTGTGGAACTCCCTGCTGGGGGAAGAAGGAAAGACTACCCTTTCCCTTCCAAGGGGGCAATTCAAAGTTATTTGAAGGCTGGCATCCGGTGTACCTTCAGGATATGCTGTTCTGCCCAGATGAAGTGAATTTGTTCGGGGAAAAGATGCTTTCTTTTTTTGGAAGGTGGGGTGGGGGTAAGGAGTGTGTGTTGGAGAGCAATATCATTGGGAATCCTCATTCTAATGCACCATGCCACCCTGAGTGTGTGGGAAGGTAATGAGTCTAAAAATAAAATTGTATTTAAAAATTCCAGGATCTAGTCCTTTAGAAAGCAACAAGAAATATCTCCATTTAAAAAAGAGTTAAAAACATTTACTTTAACTTCATGTTCATGCTTCATGCAGAGTTTAGGAATGCTGACTTAAGCTCTATTAACATTTAAAAAGTGTATTCAGAGGTCTGGGATCCCCCCAGTTAAATTAGACTCATTACAAAACAAAGGAGTCAGTTTAAAATGCAAATCAAAGTTTACTGAAAGTATATCAATCTCAATCTACATACTAAAACTTTAAAAAGAGGTTCCTAAACTGACTAAGGAATAGGGTAGGAAAAACTCACTCACCAGCCTACAATGGTAGAAGGCTGCATGGTGATACATCATAGCATTCTTACAGATGGCTTAAGATGAAGATGTCTTAAGATGGCAAATATGGCTAAGATGGCTCCAGCCTCATGGAGACTCAAACTTAGAAAAGAGAAGTTACACAAAAGCAATAAAATTTAAATTAGGTCATGTGTCGAATCACTCAGCACTTCCAGTTGGCTAGAAGTGCTCAGTGAAGTAAGAGAAGGGAATTTTGGGAGAACAAAATGCATGCAGGGAAAAACCCTAGACTTATCTTAGGATGTGAATGAGGTACACAAGATTGCTTTTACATTACAATGATTATTTCCCCACATACTACAGTGTGCACTCAACAGTGTCTGATTTTGGAAGCAAAGCCATGTCTCCTGACAGTCTCCTGTAGCAGAGACGATCAGAAAAGACCAGGGAGCCTCTAGGGTCAGGGAAAGAATCCTGCCTGGGATGCTGGAGAGCTGTCGTTGCCAGTCGTGGTGGTGTCCTTCATCCTGTTTGCAGGGGTTGCTAAAATTGTTCAACAAAAAGGAAGCCAAGAGTAGCAAAGGGGAGGAGAAGGGGGAGACTGGAAAGGATGAGGAGGATGGAGAGGTGAGAGGGTCAGAGGAGAGGGAAGGACTGGATCCTCTGGAGCAATGGAGGAAGAGCTGGGGACATGGATACACCCAGAACCCCCTATTCAGCACCCAAGGGGCTAGCCAGACATGGACCGAGGGTGGGGGGAGGCATTTCAAGCTCCTGGGATGCTGGCAGGGAGATAGCAAGCATTCACAGGTGAAAGGAAACTATTGGGACACATTTACGCAGGTAGGGAAAAAACCCACACCAGACTGAACTGTTTATTAATTATTTCAAATGACAACAGGGGGTTTGCTGGGCCAGAGGGATCAAAGGTCTGTTTCAGTGCCTGGCAGCATCCTACATTCCTAGGAGAAAGATCTCAAGCTCAACCTCTGGCATCTCCAGCTTGGCCTGGAAAAGAATCCCATCTGATGCCTGGAAGAGCCCAAGTGTGGACAATATTAGGCTGGGTGGACTGACTCAGTACGATGCAGCTTCCTATGTTGCTTATGCAGAAGAGCCCAAATCTACCTCCAAGATGGCCTAAAAGAAATTGTCTCTTATAGTATCATTTATGTATTTAGTTAGTTAGTTTATATGCTGCCTTTCTCCCAGAATGAGACCCAAGGCGTCTCACAAAAGAACATCAATTTAAATCTAACATATTTTTAAAAACCTATTCAAATCATAATCATTAAAACAATTTAAAATTATTCAAAATATCTCTCTGGCTTTTCTTCGCAAATGAAGATTCAGGAAGGACTCATCCTGCGCTTTCTGCAAGCGCGCTGATGACTGAAAAGGCCAATCCGAGATAAACATGTCTGGTTGCAGAAAGTTTTTAAAAAAAACCAACATCACCCCCATGGAAAAAGCCCCCATAAACACAGTTACATATTTTAAAAACCAACCCTCTCCCAAAATCTTTTGCAAAACATTCTGAATAGTTACGTATTAAAAGCCTGCTGAAACAAAAAGGTTTTTGCCTGTTTGAAACATGTCTGGATTTGTTTTGTTATTATTTTGGAATACCTGTATTTGCATATATGTACATAATAAGGTATCTTGGAGCTGGGACCCAACTCTAAACACAAAATTCCTTTATGTTTCATATGTACCTTAGACACATAGCCTGAATCTATACACAATATTTTTAATAATTTTGTGCATGAAACACAGTTTGTGTACCTTGAACCAACAGAAAGCAAAGGTGTCACTATCTCAGCCAACCATGTGGACAATTTGGGATTCTGAAGCATTTCAGATTTTAGAATTCCGGATGAGGGATGCTCAGCCTGTACCATGAGTGGTCATCAACACCAGGGCCCTTCAGCAAATTATCAAAAAATTAGGGGAAACATCTGGCAATCATTTTGCTACGTTGTTATGTCACTATTTGCTTTTCCAATCAAGGTTAGGTTTGAGATTCGTGGGAACCTCTTATGTGTGGATGGGCCTTCAAGTTGCCTGTTGTCTTACGGCAACCCCATGAGTTTCATAGGCTTTTCTTAGGCAAGGGATACTCAGAAGTGGTTTTGACAATTCCTTTCCCTGAAATAGAGCCTACAGCATCAGGGATTCCTTGGCCGTTCTTCTGGGCTTGGGGAAGGTTCTTCTTTTTGGACTGCCATTCGCAGAATCCCCCAGCTAAGATGGCTGGGGGATTCTGGGAGTGTCAGTCCCAAAAGGCACGTTTTCCCATGCTCTGGAAGTTCAGGAGGGATCCGTTGCCTTTAGGATATTTATCCCCTGTGTGTGCGAGCCTTCAAGTCACCTGTCGACTTGTGGCACCATGAATTTCACAGGGTTTTCGAGGAGCGGCTTAGGGAGCTGGGTATATTTAGCCTGGAGAAGAGAAGGTGAAGAGGGGACGTGATAGCCGTGTTTAAATAGTTGAAGGGATGTCATACTGAGGATGGAGCAAGATTGTTTTCTGCAGCTCCAGAGACTAGGACATGGAGCAATGGGTTCAAACTACAGGGGAAAAGATTCTACCTAAACATTAGGAAGAACTTCCTGGCAGTAAGAGCTGTTTGGTAGTGGGATCTGCTGCTGCCTGGGAGTGTGGTGGAGTCTCCTTCTTTGGAGGTTTTTATCAGAGGTTGGATGACCATCTGTTGGGAGTGCTTTGATTGTGTGTTTCTGCAGGACAGGGGGTTGGACTAGATGGCCCTGGTGGTCTCTTCCAACCTTATGAGTCTATGATTATATGATTCCTCTGAAACAGCCTAGAGCACCTGGCATGCTCTGGTGGTTTCCCATCCAAGTACTAACCAGGGCTGACCCCGCTGAGTTTCCAAGATCAGATGGGATCTAGTGCCTTTAGGGTATGCTATGTGTATTTGTCTTTAAAGTCACTTGTCGACTTATGGCCACCCCATGAATTTCGTTGGGTTTTTCTTAGGCAAGGACTCCTCAGAGGTGGTTTTGCCAGCTCCTTCCTCTGAAATAGAACCTACAGCACCTGGGATTCATAGGCTGTCCGTCTGGGTTTGGGGAAGGTTCTCCTTTTTGGACTACCACTCCCCAAATCCCCCAGCTAGGTTGGCTAGGGGATTCTGGGAGCAATAGTCCAAAAAGGCACCTTTCCCCATGCTATGGATGTTCTAGCCTGCAGCATTTGGAGAAAAAGGACCAAAGTCAGATTGTGTGTGTGTGTGTGTGTGTGTGTGTCTTCAAGCTGCCTGTCACTTATGGCCACCCCATTAATTTCAGATGTTTTCTTAGGCAAGGAATACATCAGAGGTGGTTTGGCCAGGTCCTTTCCTCTGAAACAGAGCCTAGAGCACCTGGCATGCATTGGCGACCTCCCGTCCAAGTCCTAACCAGGGCTGACACTGCGGAGCATCCAAGCTCAGACGGGATCCTGGGCCTTTAGGATAGAATCATAGAATCCTAGAGTTGGAAGAGACCCCAAGGGCCATCTAGTCCGACCCCCTCCTGCCCTGCAGAAATACCCAATCAAAACACTCCTGGACGATGGCCTCTTTTCCTGTAGTTTGAGTCCATTGCTCAGTGTCCTAGTCTCTGGAGCCACAGAAAAAAAGTTTGCTCCATCCTTCAGTTCCTCTGAGGGAAGGTTTAATGGAGGCTGTCGTATTATTCTATCATCATCATCATCATCATCATGATGTGTTGTTGTTGTTAGGGTCTTGCATCTTGGGTTAATTCTTGGGGGTCCAGAGCAACAAAAGATATTTCGAGGGGGTTCCTGGTAAAGAAAAGGTGAAGACCCCCTGGTGTAGGGCTGGGATGCAGTGGCCGGCAATTCCCTGTCCTGCGGTTGCCAGACCTCCGGCCCGGATCCCTCCCGCCGGTGTGAGCTCCGTCCCCGGGCTCCCAAGAAGGCGAGGAAGCTGCGCGGCGCTTCATCGCGCGTAAAAGCGCACGGGGGCTCCTTTCGGGGTGGAAGGAGGGGTGGCCCCCTTCCTTGACGTCAGCCCAAGGCTTAATAAAGTGGGGGGCGTCGTCGGAGATCCCAGAAGCCCAGAGCCAGAGCCCGGCTAGCAGCCCCACCACCACCACCAGCGCCAGTCGCCCGGAGACGCGGAGGCGAAGCTCGCAGCCGGAGCGGCTCCCGTCCTGCCGGGCCCTCCCGAGGCCATCCATCCTCGCCTCCTCCCGTCCTGTCTCCTCCTCCTCCTCGCGCCCGGCTGGCCAGCATGCTGAGCGGCCGCCTCCAGGTCGCCCTGGCCCTCCTGGCACTCGCCCTGGCCCTCAGCCCCGGGGCCGCCGCGCCTTCCGAGCTGCGCCTCCGGCAGTTGCTCCAGAAGTCCCTGGCCGCCGCCGCCGGGAAACAGGTAAGGAGGGCCCGGGGGAAAGAACAGCCAGAGAGCCTCTGAGCAGGTGCAGAGTTCTTCTTCCTTTTCTTTCGGGAGGAAGGCGCCCAAGCCCAGCAGCCTGATCCCGGCGACGGCAGGAACTTCCAGACGGTCCCCAGGCAGGGCAAGGGAGGCATAGCTTGTCTCCTGGTCGTACGGAGCACAGCTTGGGCAAGTTACTTTGGGTGAACTCCGAGGGCCAGAATCTCTTGGCCAGTAGGAAGGCTGGAGCTGCAATGTTCTCCCAAAGTAATGCTTCCTAGCACTGGTATGCTGATAGACTCTTCCCACACATGGAGGTTCCATTCCTAAGTTTCATAGTTAATGAGAGGGGGGGGGGAAGAGAACAGTCCAGCTGGATAAGGCTAAAGATCCATCAGGTCTAGCCTTCTCTTGCCAGCAGTGACCAGCCCAGTGAATCGAGGAACCCACTCCCCCCAAACAGGACCACTTTCCATAGTTACTCAACAGCAGCAGCTGTTTGCAGATAAACTATTTCTGAGACTGGAGGCTCTATTTAGTTAGCATGGCTAATAGCTGTGGATACAGACTTCTGCTCATCCCCTTAATGCCAAGGGTTTCGCAGTGTGACCATAGCCCACCCATCACCCATCCAGCATGGGATGGGACCTGAAGGCACCCCACTGCCCTTCTTCATCCAAAGCAACCACTGGCAAGGGGGCGGGGGAGAAGAAAATATAATTTAAGGTGAATCTCAGTCCCTGGATCTCTTGTTGAAAGCCAAGCATAAAAGACAGTGTAAATGAGCATAAGATGTGTGGTTCAATCCTAGTTCCCCCTCCACAAATGTCCAGAGCGGGAGAAAAGTGCCCCTGAGCATGTAAAGGATTGTTTCAAGCTGGACTCTCACTTGGTGGCTCTTGAGAAAACCAAGATCTATATGCCTGACTTCCCTAACCTGATGCCCTCAGGTGTGTTGGACCATATTGCCTAGTTCTTTCAGCCAGATGGAAGTCGCAGTCCAACACAAATGGAAAGGATCAGATTGGTGAAGGCTGACCTATGCAACTGATATATTATGAGTTGACGTTAGACTCATATTTTGTCTAATATGGTGAAGTTCTGTGTGAGTAGCCTCATCTGCTTTCTAGTTTGCCAGAATGAGTTTGATGAAATCTGTGGGCATATGAACCTTTTTTTTCTTCCCAACTCACCAGCATTCATGGTGAGATGTAAAAAACAAACAAGATATCTATCTGTCTATCTATCTATCCATCCATCCATCTATCCATCTGTCTATCTGAGATAATACAAATTATAGGGGGGAAATGTTGAACTCATATGCAGAGGAAGCAGATTGTCAGTAATGCAAACCTAGGAATCAAGGGAAAAGCCACACTGAACTCCAGTCATTCTGTGAGTGAAATTAATTCAGAAGGCTAAAATATCTTTAGTATGAATTCTTCATCAAGAAAACGACAAATTCTTTCCTGAACAAGACCTGTCCCAGCCTCTGAAAATTCCAGCTCTACCAAATCCATGTGTTCCCGACTAAACTGTGATAGAATCAAGGGGACAAGTTTTTAGTCTGTTACCATTATCATCCCAATGAAGTGGACATTTCTCCATCATAGGTAGACTTTTTAATTTATGCAATCATAGAATAACCGAAGATCTTGTCAGAAGAAAAAAAGAGGTCTTGATCCAAATTCAGCATCATAAGCAGAGCGGAACACCCTGGGATTCACAGCCAGACTTTGAAGATGTGGAGAGTTCAGTACTGAAATGGACCTAGATGGACCCATTTCTGCACTCCGGTTTCTCTTCCATTTGAATGGTGAAAATGTCCTTTCCCCCCATCCCAAATGTGAAGGCAGTGAGGGGGGCCGTGCTCCTCTTCCTCCTCTTCCTCTCAGGCGCGGGGACGTTGCAAAATCAGCAGCAAGAGGACCGCCAGGAGGCCAAAGAGTAAGGTGAACAAGACTGTCATCAGGACCAGGTCGCAGAGCAGCACCGGCGGGGCCCCGGGAGCGCCCATGGCCAGGCAGGGCAGGCAGGGAGTGCGGGCGCAGGAGGCCGGACGCCGAGAGCAAGGCGGGGGGCGGCTCTGAGCGCACAATGGGGCGGCCGGGAGGGGGTCCTGGGCCACCCCGGGCCTGGACACCGCCCCCCACCCCGCCAGAGGGGCGCCCCATTGCCCCCCCACCTCCCCAAGGGGCGCCAGGAGCTCTCCTCCCCAAGCCCCCAAGCCGGCTCCCCTGGGAAGGAAGAGGGAGGCTGGCAGGAGCCCACTTGGCCCAGCCTGGGGCCACCCTCGGACCCCCGCGCCCCCGGGGCCAGGGCCGGTTTAAGGCACCAGCAGCCTCAGCATCCGCAGGGGGGCCCAGCATTGTGGGGGGGGGCGTAGTAACCCTCCTCCTGCAAAAACATAGAATCATACAATTGTAGAGTTGGAAGAGACCTCGAGGGCCATCTAGTCCAACCCCATTCTGCCACGCAGGAAATCACGATCAAAGCATCCCCGACAGATGGCAATCCAGCCTCTGTTTAAAGGCCTCCAAGGAAGGAGACCCCACCACGCTCCCAGGCAGCATCATATTCCACTGCCGAACAGCTCTTAACTGTCAAAAAGTTCCTCCTCATGTTGAGGTGGAATCTCTGTTCCTGGAGCTTATAATAATCTGAATATCCTGTACTGTCAATAGCTTAGGTTGAGCTAGGTTACATTGACCTGAGATAAACATATGCCCCCCCCCCAAATAAAGCATTGCAGCCCCCCCCCAATTCCTTAAAACGGTCCTGACCAGGGCTCACCTTACTACTACAGCTCATCACACACATTTCAGTTCTGTTTTAGGATCACACAATCTTCCCCCCTTTGGTGATATTAATTATCCTATTTCGCCTTACACATCTCTATCATCATCATCATCATCATCATCATCATCATCTTATTATTATTTAGTTATTTATACCCCACTCTTCAGCCACAAGGCTATCAGAGCAGCTTACAAATTGTTTTTTTAAGCAATAGCAATTTATACATCTGCGCTGCATTAAGCAGTTTCCAATGTATGTTAACTAATTGCCCCCCCCCCAAAGCCGGCTCCTCCTTTGAGCGACCCTCGGAAGGAGGAGGGGAGGCTGAGGAGGCGACCCGGCAACAGCCCAGCAGGAGCCAATGCCCAAGCTGAGAGCTGGCAGGGCCACCCTCGGACCCCTGCGCCACCAGGACTCCACTATGCAGGCAGTGTGTCGCACACCCATATCATAGCCATGTTGGTGTAACATTACACTACGCAACCCCCCTATTGGATTCTGCCCTGTGTTCTGAGAGTTTGGGCTCCATCTCTGTTTCAAGGATGATGGGCACTTGGGTGGAATGGCAGAAGTTTCTTTATGGCATAGCAGGGACCCCAGCCATACATGCCAGGTACCCTCTACCTTGCTCCAGACCTTTGATGATGTGAGGAGGATAAATGGATAAATTGGCCCTTAGACGTGGCGGCTAAGGAATTCTGGGTGTTTGGGTGCAGTAGAGACCTCTGGATTCCCGCCACTGGGAGGACCAACAGCAGAGAAAAGGTACCTCTGCTGTACCTCCAGACTCCTTACTGGAGAGATCAGCTACACTTTGGGGGAAGCAAGATGCTGTAGGAGTTAGTCTAGCAGTGGCTGGTGGTCTTGATGTTTCTGGAGCAGTGAACCCACTCTGGGTTTTAGTCTGAACTTTAAAAAAGAGATGCCCAAGGTGCTGAGCCCTATTCTCTAAAGTCCCTTTCAAGTTTACACTAACATTCAAAGGGGATCCATTGCTTTACTGAAAGCCCCCAGCAGTCACTGAGTAAGGCAAAGCTCCTTTCAAGGTGTTTAAAAATAGATTTTCCTAGGAAATGTTCGTTGGAGTTCATAGATCAGAACCATCTGTCTGGTGCTTTACTTTTCAGGGCCCAAAGCATTGCCTGATCCTGCAGTTATCCCACAATGAAAATGCCTGCCTTCAACTGGCCTAGGAGGCGGGAGGACGTCTTCCTTGAGGGAAAAATTTGGGCATTCAGGCTGGGATGCTTTAGGCCAGGCTGGGCAACTTTGGGAAGCTAGGGAGCTGCATTTGCCCCCCTCCAGGAGGGCCACCCCTCATCATCCTTCTGCCAAATAAATAAATTTGAAAAGTCCTCAAATCCCATCTAGTGAGTGTGTGGTGAATTTGCAACATGTTTTTTTTTTTTGGGGGGGGGGTATTCTTAGCCATTTTATGCCAAGGACAGAACTTTTTCTTTAACAACAGGAAGTGACTGGAACTAATTTCCAGAACTTTTTTTAACAACAGGAAGTGACTTGAAATTATTTCCTGTTCACTTCCTGTTCTTATAAAAAGTCCTCTCTTTGGCCTAAAACGACCCTAGATGGTGTCCAAAAGTGTGGCAAAAATGCCCCTGTGCTCCCAAAAGGCATTTTGATGCAACAACCTTTGACACCTGAGGGTCCCTGGGAGCCATAAGAATGGCCCTGGGAGTACATATGGCTCACAGGCTTCATTTTGGTCACTCCTGCCTTGGATTTATGATGTCTGCTTCTAGCTATTTGTGCTCTCTTGTCCTTTTTAGCTGGCCCTCCCAAACCAGGAGCCCTCCAAAAATGTTGAAATATGACTCCCCACCATCCCTTGACCACAAGCCAAGGGCAGTGATGGCTGGGATGATGGGAGTTGCTATCTAGCACACCTAGATGGCACCAAGTTGGAGTAGTCCATTTCAGGCCATCTTCTATTTTTTTTTTAATTGTTCTAGACAGGGAGTGGGTAACTGTCCAGGGATCAAGGGACTTTTATTTTTTGCTCCCACCATTGCATTGATGATATGTCACATCCGGCTGCCATTTTGGCCTATTTTAAATTGGCTTCTTCCCATTCTTGAATGTTTGAGGGAGGCCTCTGTAGGACTGTGTAAGAACTAAAAGGCCATAGGCATGTTGGGGCCTTTGGGCTGGTTTTCAGGCAAACTAAGTGGGAAAATTTTTAAATGGGTGTGTGTGGAGGGTCCCTGGTTGGGTTGCCAGAGTGAAAACTGGAGACAGCTTCTATATCTTTAATGGTTGTGTAGAAGAGGGAATTGCAACAGGTGTTGCTTGTTATCTAGTCGCACGACAAGGAGACTCTGCCGAAATTCCCTCTTCTACACAACCATTAAAGATACAGGAGCCATCTCCAGTTTTCAGTCTGGCAACCCTAATTCCCCAGAAAGGATTTGGGGATGTAAGTGTGGCAAGAGCAGGGTTTGGGGACGCCACACAGCTTATGCCTCACACATCCCTACCCTTGTTCTAGACAAAAACAAACAAACAAACAAACAGGAATGGGTTAGAGTTGTTTGTCCAGGAAGTGGGGCAGTGCACTTCCTGCTCCATCTCCTGCCTCATCCAATCAAGATCCAGTGACTTTTGGCCCTGAGTCTCTCTTTCTTTTTTCTTCTCCAAAGGAACTGGCCAAGTATTTCTTGGCGGAGCTGCTCTCAGAACCCAGCCAGGCAGAGAACGAGGCCCTGGAACCCGACAACCTGTCCCGTGGGGCCGAGCAAGACGAAGTCAGGCTGGAGCTGGAAAGGTCGGCCAACTTGAACCCAGCTCTGGCGCCCCGAGAACGCAAAGCAGGATGCAAGAACTTCTTCTGGAAGACGTTCACGTCCTGTTAGTTTTAGAAATCTCTCTCTCTCTCTCTTTCTCTCCCTCAGGCCCTTACCTCCAGTCCCCTCCCCACCCTTATTTTCCAGTTTCTTCATGCCAGGAGCTGAAGACTGTAATATATAATACGTTGTTAGGGTAAAATGAAAAAAAAGAAAAAAAAAAGAAAAAGAAAAGAAAAAAAGGGGGGGGAAGGGAGAAAAAAAGGAGAAAACATTCAGTTTGATTTTGGAGTCGTTTTAATAAAACATTCAGTTTCAATGGTATAGACTTTCCTTGAGTTTGTGATCTCTCGACTGTTTCTTCATGATAACACACCAACCCATCCCTAACACTGCAAGTCACGCCTATGTGCTATTTTTAATTCTTTCTTGCAATAAAGTTTATGCTTCAAATACTCGTGGGTATTTATTTATTTATTGGATTTATATCCCGCCTTTCTCCCAAGATGGGATTCAAGGTGGCTTACAATAATTAAAAAAATAAATAAAAATAAAACATTACAAAAGTTAAAAAGGAATACACACACACAGATACACACACACACACACACACACACACATATATATATATATGGCTTGGGTATGTACAATAGGCCTGGGTATGTTGCCTTTCCCAACGTGCTGATTGGCTGCTCAGGAAACACACCCAACCAATCACCCCCCATATGCAAATTCCCTCTCCCCCTCACAATCCACTCAGTCTGCAGCTACACCCACAAACTCACAAGGGCCCCTCCCTGCTCTCACCAGTCACCAGTCATGGGATGCGATAGGACCCAGGCAGCCAACTGGCAGTGGTGGTGGCAGGACGCCATTGCCGCTACTGCGACAGGACCCAGGCAGTCAATTGGCAGTGACGGTGGCAGCAGGGCACCAGAGTGAGTAACCCTCAAAAATTCTGGGAAAAGTGTGGAACACTAAGAAGGGGGAGGAGGAGGAATTTAAAAATCCATTGGCCTACCTTGCAGGGTTGTTGTGAGATATAACAGGCATTTTTGGGGGAATTTTTTAAACAGCGTATGGTACTACTATTTACTATTATTAAAACATCATAGTTAAAAACACAACATAGATTAAAAACATAATATTGATAAAAAAAGTTACAAACATGAAAAGCAGCACACCAATTAAGATTCACATTTCAAAAGCCTGCCTAAATAGAAATGTCTTCACTTTTCTGGTGAAAAGAGCAGGAAGGGAGCCAAGTGGACCTCCTGTGGAAGGGAGTTCCACAGTCTGGGAACAGCCACAAAGAAGGCTCTCTCTTGAGTTCTCACCAACAACTCCTGCGAAGGCGGTGGGACGGGGAGAAAGCCCTCCCCTGCCAATCTTAACACTCAGTTTGGCTTGTAGTTTCATTGGATATATTCCCCCCACTCTATATAGCTATATATTAAAAAATTTAGACTGAAAAAACAACAAAACCACAGTCTTGTTTACATATATTTTGCACCTCTGAGTTCAGAACCTAATAGCAAGGCTCCAATGTAAGATTAATTTTTTTATTTATATCTGTTTGTTTATTTTACATCCCAAGGAATCTTACAATATGAGTTAAAGCAAAATACAGTTAAAAGAAAGGAAAATACAAACTTTTTTTTTTAAAAAATAAACAATTGTATTTCATAGAATCCTAGAGTTGGAAGAGACCACAAGGGCCATCTAGTCCTACCCCTTGCCATGCAGAAATACACAAAGCATTCCTGACAGATGGCCACTCAGCCTCTGTTTAAAAACCTCCAAAGAAGGAGACTCCACCACACTCCCAGGCAGCAGTTCTTCCTAATATTTAGGTGGAATCTCTTTTCTTGTATTTAACACATTAATTTAAAACAATTTTAAAAGTTTGTTAAAACATAATAATGATAAAAATATATAATGACACAAGTCTGTCAAAATACAATAACAATGATAAAACTATAATGCAACATGCCCCAATTAAAAGACTTCTGTAACAGGTGGTAAACACTCAGAAAGACCTGGGTAAACTCCTTCTGCCAACAGAAAGAGAACAAAGAGGAGGCCAACAGAGTTTCCTGTGGGAGGGAGTTCCACAGTCTGGGAGCAGTCACCAAGAAGGCCCTCTCCCATGTCATCACCAAATGGGGCTGTGATGGTGGCAAGATTGAGAGAAAGCGCTCCCCTAAAGATCATAAGACTCAGGCAGGGTTATATGGAGAGATCTGGGCATTCAGATAGTTTGGACACAAGCCGTATACGGCTTTATAGGTCATAACCAGCATTTTGAATTGTGCCCAGTTGTGAACTAGCTTTTAAAACTGGTAATGCCAAAGGCATCTTTTGCAAGCCAAGTATGGCCATGAGTCCAGCATGCTATACGACATTGGCCACCTTCTTCAAGATGCACACAAGGAAAATAATAATAATAATAATAATAATAATAATAATAATAATAGAAGGCATTCTTAGAATGGTCAGACAGAGAACTCTAACTCTGGCAAGACATCTAATGAAATAAAAACACCACATAATGGTTTTTAAGGGATGTTGAGCCTCGTTTCAAGACATAATGTGATGAACCCGTCAGACTTCAGTCACTTGGACAACAGGCATTAGTTCAAATGATTTATTGCAAAGGCATCAAAGTGAACGGCAGCACTTCATTGACAGATCCAACAAGTTCTCGCCAGAACCCCAGCAATAGTATCATGCAAAGGTTTCGATTCCCCCCTTTCACACCACTCTCCCCCCTTGAATCTGCACCAATTGGGTTTTGGCTGCACCATCTCTAACTCCCCTTTTATTCACATGCCGGATCAACCTTGAGCGGTCAAAGCATATATCATGGCCAGCCAGACCTCTCCCATCAGGCATCTCACTCATGTCAAGTCTCTTGCTGACACAAGCAGGCCTAACTATGGCTAACTAAACAACAGCAATCCGAACTATGGCTAACTAATATCCAGAGATCTGACACATAACATAACACGATAAGGAGAATGGCCAGATAGAACTGTTTTTATTTTATGATTGACCCACAGGAGTGTGCTTGAAACCTGAAGCAGTATTGTCCTTCATCCCCTTCATTTGTCAGCTTGTGTTTAGTAACAAAATAAGCTTTTCTCATTGCTCCGAATGTCTTTTGTAGGTTATATATCTAAAAAAATAAAATAAAAAAAATAAATAAAAAAGAGACTAGAAATTTATGTTTTCAGGGAATGAAGGATTCTGTGAGATATAATCCAAAAAGTAATATTTCTATCCTCTGATTTTTCCATAAGAAGCACTAAATGAGCCATTCTGAAGTCACACTGGGAATGGGCTGAAGCAGGTCTAATAATGTTTGTATCTGACAGCATCATGTTTATTTTGTGCAGAGTACCAACAGTACATTCACATCAAGATTGCCATTCCTAGGGGCTCCCCCACAGATATACAACTACTTCCCCCCAGAGCCATGGTTCTCAACCTTGGGTCCCCCAAAATGAGATTCCACCTAAGCATTAGGAATAACTTCTTGATGGTAAGAGCTGTTCAACAGTGGAATCCATTGCCTCAGAGTGTTGTGGAGTCTCCTTCTTTGGAGTTTTTTTTTTTTTTTTTAAACAGGGGCTGGATGGCCATCTGTTGGGAATGCTTTGATTCCTTCATGGCAGGAGGTTGGACTGGATGGCCTTTGTGGTATCTTCCAACTCTATGATTCTATGAAATGTTGTTGGAACACAGCCCTCATCATCTCTAAGCAGCATGGGTGTGGTGAGGAACAGTGGGTGTTGTAGTGAAAGGATATATCAGCACCCATGGTGGGAAGCCCTTCATGGTAGAGCAAGCAATAGACAAAAAGCATGCCATGAAGCACCATAGGGCTAATGGACCATTGATAATAGACCATCTCATGGTTTCTGAGATTCTTTCCAGGAATGTGGACTAGATGGACCATGGCTGGATCCAGAAATACAGAATTAAGAAAGAATTGCATATTGATAATTACATGCAGAGTCATTATGTCTTAACAGTTAGGAGGTTCCTCTGACCATGTTCGCCTGCTTTATAAATCACCAACATGATGGCAGAACACAACAACAGGCCTAAATCCTATTGTTAGTCTGGACTAGATTAGACTAGACTAGAACATAGAGCAAAGTAGGATTTTACGTATGTGTTGAGTCACCATTGATTCAGTAAGTTTACTTTAGTTGGAACGAACCAATAGGATTCAAGTCACTGCATTTCTTTCTAAAACATTCAGTGCAATCAAACAAAAATGGAATAACTATTCCATTCATGAGGAATAGTGCCAGAGATTCCTCAAGACAAGATTAGGTTTGAGGTAACAGTACAAGACTTTCAAGATTAGTTCCTTCCTTCCTTCCGCTATGTGTTCTAGGGGCATAAAAGAATAAGACAATTTGAGATTAAACGTATAGGAGCCAGTCAGGTACAGGTTGAGATAAGCTTAAGCTTATAGTGCAAAAACAAATAGTGAGATTTCTATCTCTGGTTGGAGTGCCAGTATGGGCAATTTGAGTTAGACCATATGATTGAAGAAGCTGATGAGATGATATGTGCAGTTCTAAGGGAAGTGTGTAATGTAGTACAGACTTGCAAGAACCCTCTCCCATTATGAAGGTAAAGTATCCCAAGGAGTGGACTCTGGAGTCAGGGCAAAGATTGGAAGAGAACATTTGTTTCAGCCTTTCACTTCCAGTGGGGTGGACCTGTTTTTCATATAGGAGTAGAAGCATGGGCTGCCTACAATGTTGGTGGAACGCCTTAGAGGATACTACACTTGGGCAGTAAAAATGAAATGTACAGATATAGGATGGGTGACACATGGCTTGAAGGTAGTACATTAGAAAAGGATCTAGGAGTCTTAGTGGACCACAAGCTGAACATGAGACAGCAGTGTGATGCAGCAGCTAAAAAAGCCAGTGCGATTCTAGGCTTCATTTATAGGAGTCTAGTGTCTAGATCAAGGGAAGTAATAGTGCCACTCTATTCTGCTTTGGTCAGACCTCGCCTGGAAGACTGTGTCCAGTTCAGGAAGGATATTGAGAAGCTGGAACATGTCCAGAGGAGGGCGACCAGGATGGTGGGAGGTCTGGAAGCCATGCCCTATGAGGAGAGGCTTAGGGAGCTGGACATGTTTAGTCTGGAGAAGAGAAGGTTGAAAGGTGACATGATAGCCATGTTTAAATATTTGAAGGGATGTCATAATGAAGAGGGAGCAGTCTTGTTTTCTGCTGCTCCAGAGACTAGAACATGGAGCAATGGATTCAAACTACAGGAAAAGAGATTCCACCTAAACATTAGGAAGAACTTCCTGACTGTAAGAGCTGTTTGGAAGTGGAATATACTGCCTCGTAGTGTGGTGGAGTCTCCTTCTTTGGAGGTTTTTAAACAGAGGCTGGATGGCCATCTGTTGGGAATGATTTTTATTGTGTATTCCTGCATGGCAGGGGGTTGGACTGGATGGCCCTTGAGGTCTCTTCCAACTCTATGACTCTATGATTCTATGATTCTATGGTTCTTACTATAATTCAGTATTCTTGTTTCAATAGTTAACTGTTATTCCTTCCCTCGTCCATTTCAGGAGGGGTGAACCCCAACTATTTCAGGAAAACAATAAGTGAACCAATACATTTTCCAAGAAGGGTCATAAGCAACATCAGTCAAAACTAAGACCAAATCCATGCTTAAAATGCATTCTCACCCAGAAACAGAAATCTCTCCATGAACAGTTGACACAGGTTCTCTCAAATGGCAACCAATGTCAGAACGAACTCCCATGTAGAGTAGACCCATTGAATCAACTGTTGAATGGTGAGCCAACACTTAGGTACATTTCAGTGATTCAGTGGTTCTGCTCTAGTTGAGATCATGGAATTTAGCCCAAAGGCTTCAGGTCTTGAAAAACTAGTCCCTTCTTCTGCAAATGATTCCAGTAGCTAACAGCCCCCATATATTAGTGGAAGATGTGTCCAACACTGTACTGAAACATATCTTACTCCCATGAAGAAGGAATATTGAGAAACATCATGTTTTCCTATGTTGTGCTTTAAACTGGACTCACACTGCATGTAATGCAGCTACTTTCACCACTGAAAAAAGTTCTGAGTTTTGTTTTCAACACTGTTGTTCTTATGTGCCTTCAAGTCATTACCAATGTATTGCAACCCTATGGCAAACCTATTACGGGTTTTCTTGACAAGACTTGTTGGGGGGGGGGAGAGGTTGCCTTTGCCTTCCCCTTAGGCAGAGAGAGTAAGACTTGCCCAGGGTCATACATATATATCTCCATTATAATGTTCAAAAGAAAATTCCCAATATATCCCTATTCCAACCATTTCCTATTCAGAATCAGTTTCCAACAAGGAATAGTAGGTGCATAAAATTTCACCACTGTTTATAATTAGAGAGTTCAGGTCTGACAACAGATAATCCACACAGAACATGCCAGATGTTCCTGGGTGATTCTGGAGAATTGGAGTAAGAATATAAAGGCACAAATCACAATAGAAAGGCCAGTGCAATAATACAAAGGCGATCATTTCAGTGTGCGTAATGCCACTGCATTCACAACTCTGATTCTGCAACCTTGAACTAAATGCAGACATTCCATCTTGAGCAAAACTATCCAACTGCTACCATTGGGAAACCTACATGGGTGTAAGGCACCAGCTTGTTTTCAGATGTAATTGTAGATTTTGAGTGGGATATTGGAAAATGAGGTTTGCTTTCAATCTTATTTTCAACCATAGAGGGCTGCTTGGAAATACATACATACATACATACATACATATTTAAAAATTGCCTGGAAATTTTAATTTGAGGGAGGTCTGGGAACTTTGGGGACATAAAAAGTTTGTAAACAGTTGCTGGATGGCCATCTGTTGCGAATGAATCATAGAATCATAGAGTTGGAAGAGATCACAAGGGCCATCCAGTTCAACCCCTGCCCTGCAGGAATACACAATCAAATAATTCCGGACAGATGACCATCCAGCCTCTGTTTAAAAACCTCCAAAGGAGGAGACTCCACCACATTCCCAGGCAGTGTATTCCATTGTTGAACAGCTCTTACTACCAAGAAGTTCTTCCTAATGTTTAGGTGGAGTCTCTTTTTTCTGTAGTTTGAACCCATTGCTCCATGTCCTAATCTCTGGAGCAGCAGATAACAAGCTTACTCCATCCTCAGTATGACATCCCTTCAAATATTTAAACATGACTATCATGTCAACTTTCAACCTTCTCTTCTCCAGGCTAAACATATCCAGCTCCCCAAGCTGCTCCTCATGGGTCACAGCTTCCAGAAATCCCACCAGTTTGGTCACCTTTCTCTGGACATGTTCCAGCTTTTCAATATCCTTCCTGAATTGTGGTGCCCAGAACTGGGCATAGTATTCCAGGTGAGGTCTGACTAAAGCAGAATAGAGTGACACTAATACTTCCCTCAGTCTAGACACTATACTCCTATTGGTGCAGCCTAGAATTGCATTGGCTTTTTTAGCTGTTGCATCACATTGCTGACTCATGTTCAGCTTGTGATTCACTAAGACTCCCAGATCTCCTTTGCATGCACTGTTATCAAGCCATGTGTCACCCATCCTATAGCTGTGCATTTCATTTTTACTGCCCAAATGTAGTATCCTGCTTTTCTCCCTATTGAAATTCCTTTTTGTTAGTATTGGCCCAGCTTTCTAATCTGTTAAGGTAATTTTGAATTCTGATCCTGTCCTCTAGGTTATTCACTACCCCTCCTAATTTGGTGTCATCTGCAATTTTGATAAACTTTGTGTATTCCTGCAGGGCAGGGGATTGGCCTAGATGGCCCTTGTGGTCTCTTCCAACTTTATGATTCTATGAAAAGCAGTTGTGGGCCACATGTGACCCATGGGCTATACTTTCCCTACACCCCTGAAATAAGGCTCTGAATCTCTCTCTCTCATTTAGGATTAATACTGTGGAAGAAAAGGTAGCTGTCTGTGTTTCAGTGAACCCAATCAACAATTTTTTCTTTGAAATATTTCTATTTCAAGGAAGGAGTTTTTTTTTTATATAAAAAAAGCAGTCATCTTTACAGCTGAAAAGACAGATGTGAATAAAATACAATTTTGTTGCTGGCTGGAAATTAATTATAAATAAATCAAGCTCCTGAGTGAGGTAAATATGCTCATCAAGCTGAAGAATCCCACTGATGCTTTTCCAGCTCAATGGTTTAGCTCCTCAATTATTTCCTAAAGTGGGAGCTAACTTCACACAACTGATAATGTTTCTCAATTTTGCCACATTAAATGGATTTTCTTTTTTTTAAGGCTTGCTTTGTTTCTCTATTGCATGTAAAACCATTGTTTGCAACAATGGGCCATCTCTTGACCATAGCCTCTATTCTGTATTTATGTAACTGAGTAACTTCATGTGAGGTGAATTGGCTAAGTAGTATATTACTTAGGCTTACCTTAGGTTAACTGCTAAGTAACTTGAGGCTAAGTAATATGTAATATACAGGTTGCCTCCATATGTGTGGGATTGGTAACCGCAGTTTCAATTATCTGTTGTCTGAAAAATATGGTCTCTCTAGGCATTTCCTAGATCCTCTAGTGCAACTCTATGGTAACTTCTGGCAGAAGAGTTGCACGGGAGATGCCTAGAGAGGCAGCCTCTCTAGGCATTTCCTAGGTCATCCAGCACAATTCTATGAGTTTTGCTATTACCTGGGGTTTCAAGTATTTGTAGTAAGTCTGGGAATGTATCTCCCACAGATTTCCTGTATATACAAGGCTATAACGTATATATTAGGAGAATATAGGCAAATGTTTCTGAATCTGTGAGGTTTCCTGGGATAGGAACTTTTGCACATTGAGGATAAGAAAAAGGCCAAGATTGTAGCATACTAGTTGCATGTAAAATGACATCAGTGTAGGAAGACTGGAGTTACTGCATTGCATGGATGCACAGCTGATTGTTCAACGAACAGTCCAGCCATGAACTATTCTTCTGTTGTACAATTGTCACCCCAACTCTCCACCCACTGCTAAGTACTGCACTTATGCGACCTCCTCAGCAGTGGAACTGCTAGCAAAATAGTTCATGTTGGCTTCACCAGGCTTACGCAAGCCTGAATAGAACACTGCCCTTGCACAGTCTCTGAAAAAGTGCAGCTATTTGCATAATGGAATTTATGCCAGTGTAAAGCTACAGCAGAACTCTTCTGTTCCCTAGATTTTCCTTGGTTTTTTCCTGGCGGTGAGGCTGTGTTCTGGAAAAATTTCTTTCTGACGTCTTCAGATGCCCGCCACAGATGCAGGTGAAATGTCAGAAAGAAATTATTCTAGAACACAGCCTCACAGCCCAGAAAAAAACCAAGGAAAATCTATGGATGCCAGCCATGAAAGCCTTTGTCTTCTGTTCCCTCCTGGAGCATGGTGCTTTTGGGTAGGCATGGGAGGGCTCTAGCGGGTTCATGCATCATGGCAAAGCTTTTCTTTACAAAGGCATGCTCAGCACATGCACTGAAATGCTAACAGTGGCAATAGTGTCACAATCATGATGAAGTAGCAATCATGAATATGGAACACGTATGGGTGAGTAAATCTAGGTAATTGTTCCATGTTCATGATCACTACTTAGTCACAACTGTGACAGTATTGGCCACAAGCATACCCCCTAACCTATTCTATCAGGCATAAGGTGCATGGGGAGAATGAAATCTATTCTGCAGATGCTGAAACATGGGCGAATGATGTTTCCATCAGGTTTGGGAAGCTCAGGCCAGGAGAGGTTACTTAGTTAAGTATACTCTGCTAACTAGGTGGCACAGTATAGGGGCTGTCAAGTTCTTTTCCTCAGATTTATGGAAAAAGTTATGAATTTTGCTACAGTCTTCTCAAAATAGAACACAACAAAATTCACAAGGATTATAAGTGGCCAAACACATAGGAACAGCTCTTCCCATCATGGAGAGGGGCAGCAGTCTTAACTCAGCACCACAAACATGGCCGAATGTAAAGATATGTGAAGATTTTAAGAATTAAGCACTCAAAGCCTCTGCCTGGATGGGTCCCTTTGTCATTTTCTTTTGGGAGGGGAAATCTGGAGTTGTAGCCCCAAACCATAATCCCTTTGGTAGTCCCAAGTAGAGCTGATAGTTGCTATTAAGTTGGCTTTGACTTATGGTGACCCTATGAATGAGAGACCTCCAAGTCACCCTATCATCAACAGCACTGCTCAGGTCTTGCACACTCATGGCTGCAGCTTCCTTGACTGAGTCTATCCACCTGGAATGTGGTCTTCTGTTATCCCTACTGGCTTCAAATTTTATCATGCATTATCAGTTTTGTGCCTCAATTTGGTCATTTTGGCTTCTAGGGAGAGTTCAGGCTTGATTTGCTCTAGGGCCCATTGCTTTGTTTTCTTAGCTGTCCATGGTATCCACAGAACTCTTCTCCAGCACCATGTCTCAAATGAGTTGATTTTCTTTCTACCAATTTTCTTCACTGCCCAGCTTTCAGAACCATACAAAGAAATGAGAAATATGATGGCCTGGATGATCCTGACTTTGGAATTGGGTTATTCAGTGATACAATGGGCCCCTGGTATCTACTGAGGGTTGATTCTAGGCTCCCCTGTGGATATCAACATCTGTGGATGCTCAAGTCCCCTTACATCCACCCCTCCTTATATATGGATTCTGTATCCATGGATGACACCATCCATGGCTTGAAAATATTAAAAAAAAAATAATAATCCAAAAAACAAATCTTGCTGTTTGCCATTTTAGGTAAGGGACACCATTTTACAACTACACCATTGTATATAAAGGGAATTGAGCATTCACAGGTTTTGGTATCCAGGGGGGGTTCTGGAACCAAACCCCAGCAGATACCAAGGGCCCACTATATATACAATGGCATAGTAAAATGGCATCCCTTATATAAAATGGTGAACAGCAAGGTTTGCTTTTTGGATTTTTTTTTTTTTGTGGGAGGGGGGAGAATATTTTCAAGCTGTGGTTGGTTGAATCCGTGGATAAAGAACCTGTGGATACAGAGGGCTAACTGTCTAATGAATACCCTATGGGGAATAGTTGAGGGACTAGTGAGTGTTTTGCCTGGAGAAAAGAAAACTGAAAGGTGACATGATGGCTTTCAAATACATATCACTGAATACAGCAGGTCCCACTGAATCAATTGTTGAAAGGTGAGTCATATAAATCCAGACAATGCATCTATTCTTGTTCAGACTACCAATAGGATTCAGGCCTCCCAAATTAGGTTTTCCAAACAGGTACACAGGCTTCTAATAAGCTACAAAGACAGGCTTGACCCAATGTTATTGGCACAAAAGGCCCTAGAGAACTTTGGAGCAGGTTAGAAGCTGGAACAGGTCTAAAACAGGATTACCAAGATAGCATATCCTTCTAATATCTGAAGATTGTCACATAGAAAATGGAGCAAGCATGTTTTCTGCTGTTCCAGAGGACAGGATCCAAATGAATAGAGTTAAATTACATGAAAAGAGATTTCATTTAAACATTAGAAAGAACTCCCTTATGGTAAGAGCTGTTTGATCCTGAAATAGACTACCCAACAAGGTAGCGGATTCTCTTTTGTTGGAGGTTTTAAACAGAGGTTGGATGGCCACCCGTCAGGGAAGCTTTAGCTGTAGATTCCCAGGGATGGTCTAGATCAGAACTTCTTAGACTATCTGATGTGGAAGACCAGCAGACTTTTCCAACCAATGTGTCAGGGACTGGCACCATATTTGTGTCCAGTGGCTGCAATTGTTTCTTTCTTTTATGGAAACTTGCTGCAGGCTGGCAGCAAACAGCTCACAGACTGGTACCGGTTCATGGACCACCACTGTTCAGAATCATAGAATCGTAGAATCATAGAATTGTAGAGTTGGAAGAGACCACGAGGGCCATCCAGTCCAACTCCCTGCCATGCAGGAAATCTTGATCAAAGCATCCCCGACAGATGGCCATCCAGCCGCTGTTTAAAGACCTCCAAGGAAGGAGACCCCACTACGCTCCGAGGGAGTGCGTTCCACTGCCGAACAGCTCTGACTGTCAAAAAGTTCCTCCTAATGTTGAGGTGGAATCTCTGTTCCTGGAGCTTGCATCCATTGCTCCGTGTTCCAGTCTCTGGAGCAGCAGAAAACAAGCCTGCTCCATCCTCAGCGTGACATCCCTTCAAATACTTAAACAGGGCTATCATATCGCCTCTTAACCGTCTTTTTTCCAGGCTAAACATACCCAGCTCCCTAAGTCTCTCCTCATAAGGCATGGTTTCCAGACCTTTCACCATTTTAGTTGCCCTTCTCTGGACACGCTCCAATTTGTCAATATCCTTTTTGAATTGTGGTGCCCAGAACTGGACACAGTATTCTAGGTGAGGCCTGACCAAGAGCGGCATTATTACTTCCCTTGATCTAGATACTATACTTCTATTGATACAGCCCCGGACAAGATTGTTACTCTAATTGGTGAGGGTGTGTGGGGAACACAATTTATGTAATTAATATACCAGTATTAACTGCCAAGACTCCACGTTAAAATAAAATAAAATGATTTTTATTGGAAAATAACCCAGACACATTCACACATGCATTCATGCACACACGAGGCATACAAGGCTACGGAGGAGTGTTAAGGCAGAAAGGTTGGCTAGAGGAGTAGATCGGGATGTATGAGCAATAATTACTAGTCCTGAAGAGGAGAATTTCATGCAGCAGAGAAGACTCAGACTTGGAGCTGAGAGTGGTACAATGATCTGACAGAGTGATGGTGTCCCACTATAGCACACATTGCTATTGTCTGGGGACTAATATTTATACCCAATTTCATGTCCCAAAGGGATGTTTGAGCTTAAAACAATGCTTGGATGGGTTTGCCACAAAGCACCAAGCAACACAAGAGGGTTTCACAAGTGAACAGAGACCAAAGTAAGAAAAGAGATGAAATACACTTGTGTGATATGTACTAAATATTCTTATCAGTTATTCTCAGCAGAAAAATAACAAAATACAGTAGCTTACAGAAACCAATCTATTTTTTAATATAATTCTGTGTTGGATGCTTATAATTAATTTAGAAGCAGTATTTGAACATAAATTGTCTATTCAAATGAAATGTCTCAGTACAATGTCTTGTCACTAATACATTTCTCCAAAGACACAATACACAGTTTTTTGTATGCAAGCCAGAATGAAAAAACTCTTGTTATTACATATAAGCCAAAATGAAAAAAAACACCCTCTTATAGTATTAATAACACTGTCAATTTCTGAAATGGTGTGAGGAATGCTGTTAGACTAGGCTCCCGTGTTAGAGACGGAAAATAACTATTTGAGCTGTGGCTTTAACGATCGTTCTTTCAAGCCTCAACCCCCCAATTTGCATCAACAATACACAGATTAGAACACTATATTGGCTGCAGCTTTAAGGATTGGTTTCCCACCATTAAACAAAGGAAACCTCAACTTCGCTAATTGTCGCTAATGGCTAAAATATTCAAATTGATGGATTTATGCCAACCTTTGTACTGTGTGATGGGAGAGGTGCGAGGAAAGGCTTTCTAGGGATAATGAGGGTTCCAGTCACTTGTTTGTTTGTGAAGAATAACTCATTGCCAATGCGTCCAAGAGGGGATCAGCACATACCTTGGTGATGGTGTTGTTTACTAGGGGCTTTGCTTAATCCTGTCATGGGCATGCCTGTTGGTAGTTTTCCATGACACCTTCATTTAGGTCCTGGTGACCTCCACCTGACCTCACTTTTGGTCCACCCTGGTCTATGCAGACCTTGCTAAGTGTCTCAATATTGCCAAATTATGAAATATTATAGGGAGCGGGTGTAAGGTGCGGTAACAAGATGACCTGGGATTTCTTCCAACTCAATGATTCTATGACTCTACCTGAGGGAACGTCTCCCCACACATTGACCTGTCCACCTTTTGAGACCTACAGATATATTATTATGGCCTTCTGAATGTAGTGCCCAATAACCTGTTCAAAGGAAACCAGTGCATTTTCTCCAAATTACTTATTCTAGGAAGTGTGCTTGAGCAATAACAGCAGGATACAGAATGAATCATAAGCATCATCTCCTGCTTTTGTTTTGCTTTGTGTTTTAATATTAGGCATGCAGAGCAAATTTGTTGTCAGTTTATTTTGACAGAGTGAAAAGCTGTCAGAGAATTGGTGGACTAACCTGGGTTGTGGGTGGGGAGAAGCCACAAGAAAGACAATGAAGTCTTTCTAGGAGGAAACTAGGGGTGGAAAGAATGTTCCACAATATTTGGAAAAAAGGTTAAAAATAATTTCTCACATATCTGGAATTCCTGACGAGGAGAATTTTGTACTGATGGGAATTTTCACAGTTTAGGACTTATGCTGTGCAAAATTCACATTTTTTGTATGTGTAGAAAATAATATTTCTGCTAAGGAATATTGTTTTTTGTTGCAGAAATTGATGTTTTCTGTGCAAAAAAAAAAAAAAAAGTATGTGAATTTTGTGCCCAATCAAGTCTGGAATGGCAAATCCTCTCCAAAAACTGCAGTTTTAAAGTGCTAAAAATTTCTCACTGCTTTCTTTAAGAATTAAGGTTGGAATGCTGCTGGGGCCTTACATGTTCGTAAGTGGACTTACGGCTGCGGGAATTAGAATTGCGCAGTTGAGTAACATCTATATCCACTAGAGTGCTGCTATTACGTTACTGTGTAATATGTGTATTGGGCACTCTCACTGGTGTCACATTATGCATCTTTGACATAATTTTCTTAGTGTTTCTGCTGCATTGCCAGGTATGTATAAAGTTATGTAACTTAACAGGTCATATAGGATTCCAGTGTATATTAGAAAAGAATTAGAGACAGCTGAGAGTGTGAACAAAATGTTTCCCCTCAGCATCCACAAAGCTTCCTGGCATTTCAGGTGAAGAAACAGAAAATCCTGCCCTGCAGCCTTCTCAGCGCCCCCTCCTTGGGTCCTTCCTTGCTTTTTTTCATCAAAATAGGGAAATATTGCCCCTAGAAGCTTAGGGGAGAGAGAGAGAGAGAGAGAGAGAGAGAGAGAGAGAGAGAGAGAGAGAGAGAGAGAGAGAGAGAGGGAATTGTCACTGAAAAGCTATTTCAGCCCCCTCACCGTATTATTTATTTGTTTGTTTATTTATTGTATTTGTATTTGTTTATTTATTATACTGATACCCACAAAGGCTATCAGAGCGGCTTACAAATATTACAGTCCTGAAGGCCCAGCAACCTGAGGCCCATGTATCTACTCTTCAGCATATTAGGGAGCATGGACAGAATGGAGCAGACTGTCCTATATGAGGAACACACAGGGATGTCTCTGAGGAGGAGGTCAGTTCCCAAACACAGGAGGTAGACATTTGGACGACTGTGACACATAGAAGTAGAAGGACCAGGGATGATTCTTTCAGGTTGGAACTACAGAACAGATCCAAAGCTCTCCCCCTTATCAGTGATGGTGAGGAAAATGAACAAGAGCAAAAGTGTCAGTTCTCAGAAAATGTGAAGGTGACCTTGGAAGATTCAGCACATGGAATGGACCCTGCCAATCCCCAGATGAGACATGTGGTGGTGGTAAGGGACTCCCTGCAGAGGGGAACAGAAGGAGTGGTTTACATGCCTGATAGGATGTCTCGAGAGGTGTGCTGTCTTACTGAGGGGAAAAAGAAAATCTGCAATGTAACTGAGAGGCTGGCAAAAGTCATCAACCCACTGACTGTTACCCCTTCCTTTTGGTACATGTGAGAACCAATGACGTGGCACGTCATAGCCTTCAGGATGGCAAAAGTGTTTATGAGGCTCTGGGTAGAAGCTGAAGGGCCTTGATGCACAGGTTGTCACTTTTTCTTTCTTTGTCATTCCCCAGGAACCTGATGAGGCTGTAGAGTCAGAGGAGGAGGAGGAGGACATGGCAGGGACTGGTCCTAGGGATCCTGGCACAGGTTTATCTACACCTGTGCCAGCAGGGAGCCCTGCCAACCTAGAGGCTCAAGCAGAGGAAGAGCCTGGACCTAGTGGGTTGGCACCAGTCCCAGCAGAGAGTCCTGCCCACTCAGATAAGGATGAAGAAGAGGAGAGAGACTTACCTCCACCATTGTATACCCAGCAGCGAGCTCAAAAGGAAGCTCAAAGGAAGTCTCTGAGACTTTATGAGAGGAACTTGCTCATTAAGAAACACCTGACAAAGCCTTAATTGCTTTAGATAGGCTGGGAGAGGCAATGGAAGCTTTGTCAGAGATCAACTGATCTCCCTGGAGAAAGCTTCCTGCTGTCTTCAGTGCCTGAATCCTTGATGCCATGCCATGTGCCTTGACCTTGGACTGTTCCTGACAACCCTGTTGTCTGATCCTGCTGACCCACGGACCGACTTCTGGACTATGCTGCCTTCTGTAAGCCTTGACCTTGGGACTGTATTCTGGACTCTTCTCTGTTTGCTTTTTGCCTGTATTGCTGCCTTTCCAAGAAACGGAACTTTGCTTGCTCTTCCTACTTAATTATTATTGGAGTTTGGCTGCTTTCCCAGTTCTTGTTTAACTTGCTGGCAATTTGAAGTTATTTTCAGACACTCTTCCCAGTTGAAGACCATGGCCCAGGAAGGAAGAGAAGAGTAGTAGAGGTGAATTACTGGCTCTGCAGATGTTGCTGCCAGGAACGATTTGGCTTCTTGGACCATGGTCTGCAGTTTCATGTAGATAGACGTCTGGCAAGAGATGGTTTTCATCTCACAGAAATTGGCAGTAACGTTTTTGCTAAGAATCTCACAGACACAAATCAGCTTTAATCTGAATTATGTGGGGGAGGAAGACAGTATTCTTGAGAGTAGGCATTCATCAAGTGCTGGAGACAATAGCCCTAATGTTATAGAGAGAACTGGGCAAATAGTACAAGAACGCAACAGTGGGAGGGGAAAAAAACCTTTAAAAAGCAGCTGGGGGAATGGCCCATGGTCTTAGATAACTCTACACTAATGGAAAGAGCATGGGAAATAAACATGATGAACTTGAACTCTTAACACTGCAAAGCAAATATGAAATAATAGGCATCACTGAAACCTGGTGGGATGAGTCTCATGATTGGAATATACAGGGGTATAATCTATTTCAGAGAAACAGAACAAACAGGAAAGGAAGAGAAATAACATTATATGTGAAGGATGTGACATATGTGAAGAGATCCATGACTTAAATCCTGGAAGCCAGGTTGAAGGCATCTGGGTTAAAATTAAGGGGAGAGAAACAATAGGGATCTCATTCTGGGGGTTTGCTACAGACTCCGAAGCCAGACTGAAGATGTGGAGGATGCCTTCCTGGAACAGATCACCAAACATTCAGGAAGGAGATATATCATAATAATGGGGTATTTCAACTATCCTGATATTTGTTGGAGGTCAAGCTCTGTCAAGAATTTAAGATCCAACAAATTCCTCACTTGCCTAGCAGACAATTTCATTGTCCAGAAGATGGAAGAGGCAACAAGAGGATCAGCTACTTTAGATGTGCTCCTAAGCAAAAGTGATGACTTGGTTAATGGGTGGAAGGGACAGAGCCTTAGTGATCATGTTCTCCTGAAGTTTGTGATACAGCGGAAAAGAGAAGCCAAGCCTAGTCAGACACACATACTTGACTTTCAGAAAGTTGATTTCAGTAAATTTTGGGGAATACTGGGTGTGATCTCATGGCCAGGAGTAATAAAGAGAAGGGAATTAATGATGGATGGGAGTTTCTTAAAAATGAGATATAGAAAGCACAATTGCATAGTTCCAACAAGGAGGAAAAATGGCAGAACTACTCAACACCTTCTTTGCTTTGGTCTTTTACCATTGACAACAGTTGATTTGGTGGGTCTATTCTAGTTGGGACTAAACAACAGGATTCCAGTTTATAATCCAATGGGTTACTCTGAAATAGAGTACAGCCATTAAGTCTATTGCCGAATGTTGAGTAACACTTATATAAAACCCATTGAGTTGGTTCTACCAACAGGGATTCAGGTCCAAATATTATACCTTTGAAACACAATTAAACAAAATTTTGATATTAAAACACAATTACCCAGAAAGCCATTTAAACACAATTGTTACTGTTATTGCTTTATTTATTTCATTCATTCATACCTTGCCTTTCCCCCAGCAATGGTACTTAAGGCTGATTACAAATGATTAAGACCAGTACAGATTAAAAACAGAAAAACATCAGTCTCTCTCTCTCTCTCTTTCTCTAATTTAAAAACAATTAAACAGCCTGTAGGGTTAAAACCATTCAAAACTCATTAAAAGAATATAAAAAGTCAACAAAATAGCACACCATTCCAAGTCTGTTGCAATCAAGTAATCAAAGCCTGGAGGGATAGGAAAGGTTTTACTTGCCAGCAGGAGGAGATTAAGGAGGGAGTCATCCTAGCCTCCCTACAGAGGGATTTCCAAAGTCTGGGAGCAGCCACCAAGAAGGCCTTCTGTCTTGTTCCCACCACACGAACCTGGGGATGTAGTGGGACACAGAGAAAGGCTTTCCCTGATGTTCTTAGAGCTCAAACAGGCTCATATATTGAACCAGTTTGGTAAAACAGTGTATCACTGAACTGTCAAAAGCAGCCAGTCGTCTGCCAAAAAATCTACCTGAAGGAAAGGTTTCTGCCTCCATGCAGAAGGACAACAGGTAAGGGACTGTATATGAAAAGACTAGGTAAGAAGCCAATATATTATTACAACTTGGCTCTGTTGAGTTTCAGGTCCTTTCCTGCTCTGGCCTCACTGGGCGTTGTTGCTGCCATGTTCTTGCCAAAGCACCAATGACATCACAATGACCCATCTTAGGCTTCAGGCAGGGGTCACTGCAGTATAATAAGCTGGAACAGCAGCCTTTGGGCAGGCCCCCTTCCCCAACAGCTGGGCACCGTCAGCTCCTTTCTTGGGGGCCAGGGTGGAGGGTGGGGGGAACCAAGAACATCCACAAAGAGACCCCACCCACCTCTGGTGTTTTCTGGAATGCCTTTGGCTCTCTCTGAACTGAGAGCCACCCGAGGGAGGGCAAAGCCGCCATGCTCCACATGGCTAGCCAAAGTTCTAGAACTCGAGATCAGCCAAGATGCTAGAGCCAAAGGATGATCTGGAGAGGAAACTTTCAGAAGAATCATGTGAACTGGAAGCTGCAGCAGTCCTACCAGCATCCTGTCTCCAACATCTGGGCAGCAGCGACTGGAAAGAGCGGATTTCCTCCCTGGAGATGTTTGAGAAGACCGTGGAAGAGATGGAGTACAATCAGCTCCCTTGCCAGGCTTTAGTGAGGTTGCTGGGGAAAGAACCAGGATGGAACGACCCCAAACTCCAGGTGATACAGAAGAAGTTGCGTATTGTCACTCTCCTTGCCCAGAAGGGGAACTTCTCCAAAACTTCAGCTCAGTTTGTCTTGAAACACTTAGTGGAAAAGATTGGGGATGTTATCTGTGGCAATGATACCAAAGAAGCTCTGACAGCTGTGGCAGAGGCGTGTGGATTGCCCTGGACAGCAAGGAAGGTCACCAAAGCTGCTTTCTTGAAAGAAAGCCCCAGAACCCATACAGAAACTCTCAACTGGCTGTCTGGTGCCATCAAGGACTTTGGTTTTGAGGGCATGGAAGCCAAGAACTTTGTTGGCTACATCAAATCTGCCTTGGCTGCAGTCCATCCAGATGTGAGGGCTTCTGCTTTCCGCCTCCTTGGAGTCATATACCTGTATGTAGGAACCCCACTGAGGGCCTTCTTTGAGGATGAAAAGCCACCTCTTCTCTACCAGATTGATGTTGAGCTTGGGAAAGTGCATGGTCAGAGTCCACCCCTTCCTACTCGAGGCTGCTGCAATTCCAATGAAGATGGTGGGGATGAAGAGAGAGGAGGTGACTCAGAGGCCTCCAGGAGGCATTATGCTGTTGATTTTAGGAAGAAGATCTCAGCAGAGCTGATGGCAAAAATGCAGGACACAAGCTGGAAGGTCCGCAAGGAAGGGGTGGAGGAGTTGTCTAGGATTCTCAGTGATGTTGATGCCATCCAGCCCAGCATTGGAGACCTCCCAGTCACCTTGAAGGCTTGTTTGCAAGACTCCAATAAAGCCCTTGTGAAGCAGACCTTGATTGTCCTTCAGCAGCTTGCTAGGGTGATGGGACCAGACATTAGGCAGCATGTCAACACTCTGGGAATGTCCATCGTTGCTGTCCTAAGAGATAGCAAAGGCAGCTTGAGAGCAATGGCCCTTACAACTGTGGAAACCTGGGCTGAACAGACTGGCATGAAGGACTGGCTGGAAGGGGAGGATCTCTTACCTGATCTGAAGAAGGAGAATAGCAGCCACAGGCAAGGGATTCTGGGTTGGCTGGCTGATAAGCTACCCTCCTCCAGTTCTGTCTCTACTGACTTGCTCCGTTGTGTGCCTCACCTTTATGCAGACTTGGAGGACTGTCATGAAGAAAAACGCATGGCGGCCCATGATGCTCTGTCCTTCTTCCTTCTCCACCTGGGTTTTGAGAAGATGTCTGAAGCTGCCAGCAAACTGAAGCCAGCTTCCCGAGACCAGGTGTTAGTTGTACTAGAGAAACGGAAAGCTGGACAGCCAACCAAGCCCCAGCTCCGCCTTTCCAAGTCCCTTTCCAAGCTACCAACAGGAAAATCTTGGTTCAAGTCAACTATGGCTTCTGCCAAGGAGTACAACCCACCTTCATCCTGTACTGAAAATGTGGAGTCTAGTGAGTTGAGCTTGGATGTCAGAAAAGCCAAATCAGAAGGAGCTGTCCCCAAGATGAAGAAGCTACCAAATATGAAGGTGCCAGCCAAATTTGGCATGAAGGAAGACATTAGCAAGCTGGGGCCCATTTTCATCATTGTTCCCAAGGCCAAAGAACAAAGGGCAAAGGATGAGAAGGTTCTGAAGGTGCTGAGGTGGAACTTCAGTACTCCAAGTAGCAAGTATGTTGAGCAGCTCAAGGCTCAGATGAGCAGTTGTATCTCCAACTGGTTGCAGGAGGAGCTGTTTCACTCCAATTTCCAGCACCACATTAAAGCTCTGAATGTGATGACCAAGCACTTGGTGGCAGAGAAGGAAGGAGTCATTAGCTGTTTGGATCTTATCCTGAAATGGCTCAGCCTACGTTTGTTCGATACCAACACGTGGGTGCTTATGAAGACCTTGGACTACCTGAAAAGACTCTTTGCTCTGCTGATTGAGGAGAAGTATGAGCTCATGGAGAACGAAGCCTCCTCCTTCCTTCCCTACCTTCTCCTGAAAATGGGGGTGACCAAAGAATCCATCCTGAAAGAGGTGCGGGCCATCGTGAAGCAGGTAACAGTGGTCTACCCAGCTTCAAGGACCTTCTGTTACCTCCTGGAAGGAGCCCAGGGCAAGAATGCCAACCAGCGGGTGGGGTGTTTGAAAGAGTTGGGGTGGCTGCTCAAAGCATATGGTCCAGAGGTGTGCCAGCCAAACCCAAGAAAAGCTCTGAAGACAATCATCACCTTGACAGGTGATTCAAACAATGCTGTTCACAATGCTGCCTTGAGGGTCATTGCAACTGCCCGAGATGTATTTGGGATTGAGGCCTTCAAGGCAATTGGAAACATATCTGACAAACACATGAGCTCCTTGGAGGAAAATATAAAAGAGGTAGAAGCCAAGCAAGGTAGGGAAGAAAAAGTGGGCAGCCAGTTCTTTAATCTGGCTGCTAGGCAGGGATCACCAGACTCCTTCAAACAGAACTATGGAACGGACTACTGTACAGAAGAAGAAGAAGATGATGATGATGATGAAGAAGAAGAACTGAAAGAAGAAAACCCATTTTCCCTTATTGGACAACTTGAAGTGGAGAATGCTGATGAAATGGCCTTCTGCAACAATCCAAAACCAGAGAAGTCACTCTTCCAAAGTGTGACCTTTGGCGCTCAGACCAAGAGCAGTGGTCCCTGCAACATCAATATGATAATTTGTCAGGTAGCCAGTGGCAACATCGACACCTGCATTGAGGCCCTATGGCTGATCCAACAGATTCTAAGGCAGGAAGACAACGTGGAACTCATGTCTGGCCATATCAACCAATTCCTGATAGCAGCAGTCCAGCAGCTGAAATTCCTCCATCGGCTCTACGTGACAGCAGAGGAGGAGATGAGAAGGGACCAGGTCCTAGAGCTCTATAGCCGTGTCATTTGCAGCATGATCTCCCTCTTCCAGGTGGACAGCTTGGCCCAGGAAGCTTCTGCTGGTGTACTAAAGGACCTAATATGCAGCCTCATCACCCTGATGCTGGATTCTCCAGTAGAAAAGCCTCAAGCAGGGTATAAAATTATCCAAGCAGTCAACTTCCTGGTAACCAAGATGCTGGAGAAGTCAGATCAGACCAGACTGTTCAGTTCTTTGATGCTTCTACTCTGCGAAGGCATGACGGCCAACACAAATCTCTTTGCCTTTTCTGAGATGGTGGCCAAGTGTCTGTGGAATATTGCCAAGCACCTTCCAGAAACCATCGATGGTGTCAATTTGGACCAGGTCCTGTTAGATACCCACAATTTTATGAAGGCTTTGCCCAAGGAGAAGCTAAAGAAGTACCAGAGCAATTATCCTTTCCGAGCCATGAAGACTCTTCTGTGCACCCTTTGCAAGCTGAAGGGAGAGGAGATCTTGGATCACCTCAAACTTATAGAAGACAGAGATGAGTCTGAATTGGAGGCCCACCTATGGAAAGTTCTAGGGCACTCTAGGGAAGACGATACTACCACAGAAGAAGACAAAAGCTCTTCCTGTCAAGCAGAGGAGAAAACTGATGACACCCTGGGTGAGATCTTTAAGAAGATCAACTCCAAGGAGACGGCCAGGGCAGGCCTTGAGGAGTTGTATGAGTACAAAGAGAAACACCCTGAGGCAGATTTGGAACCTTTCTTGAAGACTTGCTCTCTCCTCTTCCGGAGTTATGTCAAGCATGGCTTGGCAGTTATAGCTGCAGACAGAGAAACCAAACAAAAATAACAGCTTCTCTGCAGAGAACCCAGCTTAGATAGAACCTCAAACTGTGTCCTTCATGCTCTGAAGTACTTAAAGTAAAGAGTTCCAGGTTCAGAGGGTCCACAATTTGACCAGGTATGCTTTTCACCGGCCTTCTTCTTAGGCCAGGAAATAATAAAATCTCCATCCCTCTAAAACATGAATGGTGACAAAAAGTGGAATCCTTCCTGGGTCATTTGGGTTCAGATTGATAGGCAGGATGTTCCAGGAGTTCCAAATGTTATCCACACCTGTGCTTTTCCAACTATCTGATGTGGCAGACTGGCACTCCTTCCCTCTTCCCAAATTTGCCAGGAGCCAGTACCATGTTTGTGCCATACTGTGATTGTATTTGCATGGTTTCCTGGAGACTCACAATGGACTGCCTGGTCTGTGGATGAATAGAATTGACCATCAACACAAAGGTTGTGCAGCACAATCAATGTGTAATTCCATGTGTGGAGCCTTATGCTACCCTGATGTCAGATCTTGGCCACTGTTTTGGTTCTGCCCATTGGAACTGCTGTCAGTGTGACCATCTCTGAAACCTCTTAGCTAGAGGTAACACAATAGGGACAGAATCCTGCTAGTGACACACATGCACCTAAATGTGTTTTACACACCCATGTGTCTATTTTTTAGACAAAGGGCCCATTCTGTAGCCCTTTGCACAACATCCTAAACTTCACCTCCCCTGCTGGTGTCATATCCCAGAAAGGGGTGCTATTATTCCTGCTCAGTGGTACAGAAGGGAGAAAAAGGGCCAAAATTCAACTGACGTAGCTCTGAAGGGAAAGGAGGGTTCATTCTGCACTGGGTGAGGAGAGAAGCTGTGTAGGTCATTAACAGTCCAGAGGTCAAGAAACCAAGGAGTCAATCAGTAGCTGGTTTAACTAAGAAAGGCAGAGGGATGCACAAAAGAATAGCTGTGTCCAGTTCTAAGGGTCCAGAAAGCATAGCAGATTCTCTGAGCTGGTTTGGGTGTCTTTTCCACAGTGGGAGATAGACATTGCTTCCAACATCTGATGAGTGTTTGCTGCCTGCCTTATCTAGACAACCTGATTGTTCAGGGAGAACGGCTGGGACAATACCAACTAATGTGCAGGGGTGCTGAATCCCTTCCCAACCCTTCTTGTACTGCTGCTATCCCTGAGGGAGGCATGACACTTCATTGGTGTGTGCACTCGCATTTCCTTCTTCCTCTGAGCCCACACAAGCCATCACATCAATATTTGAATTGACTTCCAGCTGTCTTCCCTGTTATGAGTTATGCAATAAAGTAGACTTTTGATGCATCGGGCAGGGAGCTGCCTCTTGCCAGAGTCAGCATGCATTGTAAAGAGGCATATTGGAAGGGTAGGGCAGTGAAACGCCTGGATCCCTGTCCATCTTGGAGAAGACAGGTCTCATTTTAAAGTACAAACTGGCATTTCCCTCTCTTCTGTTTGACAAGGAAATGGTCTCATTGAGAGCTTACCTGTCTTGTTTAGCTCCACTGAATGGAGACCCTTCCAAACTGGCTCAGACTGAAACATCTGTCACTGTAAGGTACTGTGCAGTTTCCAGAGGTGTTGGGCAATCCTATTTGGATTTGAAGGTGGACAAAGGTCTATACTTGATTGACATTGCCTCATATGTTCAGCTCCATTGTGTTCATCTCCCCAGACCATCTAATAGTCATTACCAGCACCCAGAGGGTGAAAGGCAGAGGTCATGTTCACATCTTCCCTTTGCACACAGACCAAAAAACCTTTATACATGAGCCATAGGCTTTGCACTCTAAGCACATAGGGCCTTCTGAACCCTCCATAGAATAACATTAAGGTCATGTTTTGCCCCATCCAGAGGTGTCCCCTCCCTCCAGATTAGAGCCCCTAAGTTAGAAAAGGGTTATATGTAGGCCAGAAAGAGAGAGAGCCAGAACATCTCCCTAGAAGATCTCTCTCCAGAAGCTCTCCTTCTTTTTGAATCCACAATGTGGTCCCCTTCATCAGGTTGGTCAGGAGTAGGGTTTTTAGCATCCATACCACCATTCCCTTCTTTTTCCTTTGGGAAATGTCTATTGACAGCTTGTATTGAATATAGACTGTTCTGTTGGTCTCTGCTGCTATCCTTTTTTAAAAATAATAATAATAAAGAAATAATTGATTTTTATAGATTTTCTTTAGTTTTTTTCCGGGCTGTGAGGCCATGTTCTGGAATAGTTTCTGACGTTTCACCTGCATCTGTGGCTGGCATCCTCAGAGAACGGTTGGGTAGGAGTGTGTGTGGAGTTTATGTGCTGCAAACCCCTGTTGGGGAGTATATGTAAATTTGTGTAATTGAATGGTTAGTATCTGGGTATAGAAATGCAAGGTTCATTAGTGTCTGTTAAGGTTTCTTCTTTCCTGTTGAAGTTGCCCAGGTGTTTGTGGATTTCAATAGCTTCTCTGTGCATTCTGACATGATAGTTGTTGGCCTGGTCCAGAATTTCTGTGTTTTTAAATAGCATTTTGTGCCCAGATTGGTTTATAACATCTTCTGCTACTGCTGATTTTTCTGGCTGGCCCAGTCTGCAGTGTCTCTCATGTTCCCTGATTTGTGTTTGCACACTGTGTTTAGTGGTCCCTATGTAAACTTGTCCATAGCTGCATGCTATGTGGGAAACTCCTGCAGCTGTGAGAGGGTCTCTTTTGTCCTTTGCTGAGCATAGCATTTCTTGGATTTTCTTGGTTGGTCTGTAGGTTTGGAGGTTGTGTTTCTTCATCAGTTTCCCTATTCTGTCTGTGACTCCTTTGATGTATGGTAAAAATACCTTCCCTTTGGGTGGCTGTTTTTCTTCTTCATTCTTGTGGTTTTTTCTGGGTCTGGCTGCTCTTGTGATGTTTGATCTGGAGTAACCATTAGCCTGTAGGTCCCAGTTTAGGTGCCTCAGTTCATCCTCCAGGTAGTGGGGTTTGCAGATCCTTTTTGCACGGTCTACCAATGTTTTTATTGCACTTCTTTTTTGTCCTGGGTGATGATTGAAGTTCTTGTGTAGGTATCTGTCCATGCGTGGGGATTTTCTGTATACCTTGTGGCCTTACCATTGGTTTGGTTTGCGGATGACTAGGACATCTAAGAGTGGCAGTGTTTCTTCCTTTTCTTTTTCCATCTTGAATTGGATATTTGGGTGGATGCTGTTCAGGTGGTTCAGGAATGAGACCAAATCTTCTTCTCCATGGTTCCAAAAGGTGAAAGTGTCATCCACATATTGGAACCATGTTGTGAGCTTTTTTGGTGTTGTTTCCAGGGTTTGCTTTTCAAAATGTTCCATGTAAAAGTTTGCTATCACGGGGCTCAGGGGGCTGCCCATGGCTACCCCATCTATCTGTTCATAGAAATGCAATGCTTAGTGAAGGACAAAAGAGACCCTCTCACAGCTGCAGGAGTTTACTGCATACCATGCAGCTGTTGAAAAGTTTACATAGGAACCACTAAATGCAGTGTGCAAACACAAATCAGGGAACATGAGAGACACTGCAGACTGGGCCAGCCAGAAAAATTAGCAGTAGCAGAGCATGTTATAAACCAACCTGGACACAAAATGTTACTTAAAAACACAGAAATTCTGGACCAGGCCAACAACTATCATGTCAGAATGCACAGAGAAGCTATTGAAATCCATAAACACCTGGACAAATTCCACACACACTCCTACCCAACGATTCTCTGAAGATGCCAGCCACAGATGCAGGTGAAATGTCAGAAAGAAACTCTTCCAGAACACCCACCCCAATAAATGCCTCTGTGTGTGCAGCTACATATTAAAAGCATGCTTGAATAGAAACATCTTTGCCTGCCAGTGAAAGGAAAGCAGGGAGGGAGCCAGCTGAGCCTCCCACGGAAGGGAGTTCCAGGGTGTGGGACCAGCCACCAAGAAGGCTTCTCTCTCTTGTGTCCTCACCAAGCAAGCCTGTGATGGTGGCTGGACTCTACAATTCTATGATTCTATGATTCTAAGAGAAAGCTTTCCCCTGATGATCTTAAAGTTCTGGCAGGTTTGTATTGGGATATATTGTCTTTCAAATAGCTTGTGATTTTAAAGGGATCAGGGGTCAAGAGAAAGCAAAAAATGAAGTGAAATCATCCAGACTCCAACCATCTTGTTTATTCAAAGCTCCTGATACTAGATATGAGGCAAAATTAAAAAAAAAAATCAAAGGCATGATGTGAAGTCCTGGATGGTTGATTGGCAGCTTCTTCACACATGAAGGTACCTGGCCTGCCTACATGAATTTCATAGAAAAGTGTCCTTCAGCCTCCAGGGTCTGAGGCCAATCAATAACTTTCTGTTAGGTCAAGCCAGAAAGTGTGCTTGACTTCGAAAACTTCCTTTTGCTCCCCTGAAACCTGAAAAAATTTCATAACAACATCCTTCCCCCCATCCCTGCATACAGAGGTCTTCTTCCCTCCAGCTGTGCACAGAGAGAATTTTAAATCCCTCCTCGGCTTGTCAAAGAGACAATGCCTAGTTCAATAAGGTTGCTATGGACACCCACAAAATGACGATCAATTACATGGATCATAACTTCTCTACTGGCATCATAGGGGGATCTAAAAAGCCCCACGGAATGTGCGTTTTCCTATAACCTTGGAATCTATATTGCAATAAGAGGCAACCTCCCAAGTTTATCAAAACAATGGGAACACGTTTTTCAGATCATAAAATTGCTTGCTATGTGTAAAAAGGAATTAGAGAAAAGTTTCCCCCCTCCCTTTCTGCCATAATATTTGAATTTGGATCTGCCCCACAAGCATGATTAGCTGCAGGCTCAGGGGACAGATGAAAGGCGGTTGTTTCTTCATGCAGTGAAAAATTACCCAGCTAAGCTGGGGAATTTATAGCAATGGGCACATGAACCAGTGGGTACAACTTTCCAGAAAAGAGATTCTACCTAAACATCAGGAAGAACCTCTTGACAGTAAGAACTATTTGACAGGAGAATAGATAAGACTGTCTTGGAGGGTGGTGGACCATCCTTGCAGGTCTTTAAATACAATGCTGTCTCTCAGGGTGCTTTAGCTGTGTATTCCTGCACAGCAGGGGATTCAACTAGATGATGTTGATGATATTCATTTGTATCCCGCCTTTCTCCCAATATAGAGATTCAGGGGGGCTAACAGTGAGTTTAAAACAACAGACAAACATTATAAATATAAATATAAATATGAAATTAGAAAAACAGATTAAACTATTTACAGTGTAAAAACATTTAAAAACTTCAAAAATATTAAAATGCAATAAAGCTATATACATCTTAAAACCCAAACTGCACAGCACATACAAGCCCAGCCTCCAACCAATTGTAAATGCCTGATGGCACAAGAATGTTTTTACTTGTTGCTGGAAGGAGACCAGAGACAGGGCCTCTCTAGGAAGGCCATCCTGGCCTCTCTAGGAAAGAAGTTCCAAAATCTGGGAGCAGCCACCAAGAAGGCCCTCTCGCTTGTTCCCACCAAACGAGCCTGAGACGGTGGCAGGATAGAAAGAAGGAACTCTCCAGATGATCTAAGAGCTCTAATGGGCTCATAAAAGGAGATGACATGTACTCTCTTTTTTCAGACGTAGTAGCCAGAAGCTTCAAGATTAAACAGTAAGCTTTATTACTAACAGAAATCTAAAGAGGGAACTATACATCATTGTTGCTTTGAATGAAGCTCAAAGGAAAAGCAGTATAATAAAAAGTCGAAGACTTTAACAGCTGGCATCCATAGATTTTCTGTGGTTTTTTTCTGGGCTATGAGGCCGTGTTCTGGAAGAATGTATTCTTGACATTTCACCTGCATCTGCATCTTCTCTGAAGATGCCAGCCACAGATTCAGGTGAAATGTCAGAATAAACTCTTCCAGAACATGGCCTCACAGCTTGGAAAAAACTCACAGAAAACCTATAGTATGATAAAAAGTATTTACAATCAGATAAAATCTGGGGGGCAACTCATTCATTGCTTACCCAAATGTCCATGCCCGCCTTCCTCTGTAGTATCCTCCCACCCTTTTGTTCCAACAGACACCACCTTTTCTCGGCTATTCTCAGCACATCAATGCAAGGCATCAAAAGCACACAGCAAAGCACACAGAGTTAATGGCAGGAAAAGGTTGCTTTACAACCTGATCCTGACAGGGAATGACCTTGTAAGTACCTTTAAATGCTATAATTCTATGATTCCATCATGTTGTTGTTGTTATTATTTGAGCTATATCTTGTCTTTTCCCCAGTTAGCGATTCAAGGCACTTTACAACACTTAAAGGAACATCAATCAAAATTAAAAATATACATAAGTAATTAAAACTATCAAAAATTTAAAATCTCTTAAAAATAGAAACCAGTAAAAAGAAAAGAGCAAATAGAAAAACCAGCCCACAGTGCAAGGCCCATTCCCCTTGAGCAGTCTTCCAAGGCTTACTGGGGGAAAAAAAGTCTTTACCTGTTTGCAGAAAGATAACAAGGAGGATGACAGTCTAACCTCTCTGTGAAAGGAGTTCCAGAGTGTGTAGGAAACTACCAAGAAGTTGCTGCTCTTTCCTGTGTTCCCACCAGATGTGCTATCATGCCCTACTACCCTCCTCGGCGAGATTCCAAAATTGGAAATATTGAACACTTTTCAGGGTCACACTGACTGTAAATTTAGGCAGACTGGAGGGCAGTCAAAGGTCACAATGGCATGAGACATGTCTACAAATATAATGGCAGGAAAGCTCAGTTAGGATTCAGTGGAAAGCCCCTAGAGTTAAAGGGTTATGCTAACAACCCAGTTGTTAAAGGGTATATGCTAATCCTTTCTCCTTGCTCTGGGCATCTCAGGCTATAATTCAATCATGCTGATAAGTGACCTTTCCTCATCCGTATCCTAAGGAAATCTCTCCTCACACCCTCTCCTTCCAACTTTATGAGGTTGTCACAAAGCCATCAACGTGTTAGCATTCCAGGAATGAAAGCATTCAGTTGAGTTTTGGTTCCTTTTGTCTCTCCAGTGGAAGAGCTATCTAGCCATTGTTACAGCCAGCATACACCTTCAAGGAATGAAATGGGTTATAAATATCACAGTCCCAACTGTAACAAAGTGTGCCACAGACAGATCCCATCATTCATTCATTCTCTCCTTTTCTCTGCCACCCTCAGACGTTGGTCTGGGCTTCCTCACTGCACAGATCTCTTTCTTCAAGATTGGTAATCATCACCCTTACAGCCTTGGCTTCTCTCTATTCAGCCCTTCCTGCTTTCTCTTCTAATAGCCTTGTATGGTTTGTAAGAGTGTATATTTTTGTGTGTTAGTCTATATTATTCCAATAAAATACTTTATTTTACTTCATGTCGAGCCTCCTCTACAGTTAGTACTGCTATATGTAGGTGGAAAGATCCCCAAAGTTACCCTTCTCTTGTAGGCCTTCTATTTGAGCTAATAATTCCCTCAAATATTAAAATAGATGCTGGCATCATGGGTGAGACTCCAACATACTCCTCACCTCTTAGGGTAACAGATATACCTGTGAAGGTGGTGGGTGCGACAGGATGTAATGGTGGGAAGAACCTTCATTACTATTGATTTTCCTGCAGAAAAATGGGTTCCATGAACCTTGAGGGATCCCTGTAAGAAGAACAGAGCAGTGGCAAACATTCTTTGGGCTTGTCTACACTGGCCAGTGTTATGACCACATAGAGGTCCTTTTAATCAGGTAGTGTTTAAGATTTTCCCAGACAAGTGACAGGCAAAAAGGCACAGAGAGACCAAATTTGGTTTTCGGTCACTATGCATGTAACATTTATTTAGACATAAGACATTAGACATTAGACATTCAGTTAACTGTCAAGAGCTCTTTTCCATTCACACACACCCTCACAACAATCCTTCCCTGAATGGTGATCAGACGTCCATGAAGGCGTGGATGGTCTGTTGCCGCGGTACAGGAACCATGAAAGCAAGCCGAAAATGTCCCAGCTCTTATACCTTTTCCATCTCCTGCTGACCACACCAGAATACTCTGTCTTCCGGCCAGAGGATTCCAGCCCTGGAGCTGGCCCAGCTCTCCCCTGCTCCCTGGTTACTGTGATGAAACAGGTAGAGGTCCGCATGTACATGCTGGCTGGTATCAGCAGACACCTCCAAAGCTGTCACACACCACACTCTCTGAAGCCAGGAAGGAGGCCCACAGCATATCATCAAGGCTGGTTACATGCGGGGGGCTTTGATCCCATGCTGGGGGCCTTCTTCTCAGCTTCAGAGAGATACCAGCGGTGTCATTGGCAGTGTCCAGAGATGCAGCCCTGCATGCAGGTAAGGACTCCTGCATCCCAGTGCTGGATTCATCTGGGTTTTCCCACATGACACAGGTTTTCCAGGAGGTTATTTTGAAACTGCTGATGAGGGCGGAGGGAGGAAAGAGGAAGGAGACAGGAGATTCTGCTTTTTAAAAAAGGCCAGCAAGAGGTTTTTGGCTTGCTCTCTTGTGCTCTCTCTCTCTCTCTCCTGTTTTTGCAGGAGGAGGGTTAGGACGGGGCCCCCTGTGGCTGTGGGGCCCACCGCAGATGCAGACTTTCCAGTACACCTAAACCAGCCCTGCTCCTTTCTTCGATTGCCTTCTGTGATTGCTTGAAGGCTGAGTATTGGCATGAATGATGTTAATATTAATTTCCAATAAAAACCATTTAATTGTACATTCTGGCTTGGAATCTCCTCAGTTTACTGCCGGTATACATAGGTCAAAAGATCTCACCATTACCCAGGCTCTTGCTGCCATCTTGAGCTAATTAGAAATTCCCCATTTTAGAATTCGGACACTAGTGGGATCCTCATAGCACCGCATGCAATTCGGGTAACATGGTGTCAAACTGGATTATTTCTGCAGCCTGTTTTATTTAATTTTTTGTACCACATACTGCTTTAAATATTTTCTTTTAATGTGCATTATAAGCTGATTTGGGTCCTATATTGGGAAAAAGGCAGGATGTAAATCCCCCAATCAGTCAACAATAAATAAATAATAAACATTGTATGACACCACCGATGCTCAGTTAATAGCACAGGTGTGGCAGCCAGATTTGAGCTCGCAGTGCATGAGACTTAATTTCTATCCTCTGCTTAGGACAGAGATGTAGATTGTGCCTGCCCATTGATGTTGGGCAGTGTGAGTATGGGCCGCATTTACTGAGGTCAAATTCTGTCCTCATTTTCTTGTATAATGAGCCAGACTAGGATTCCAGGAAGCAACCCTCAAGGAAGACGGAGCAAGCTTGGCAGAAAGATCAATGTAAAATAAACATGGGTTGGTAAACAAATCTATCAAAGCAACAGAAAGCCCACCATTAAAACAGAGATGCACTAATTAAAAATATAATAAACCTGGTACTCAGGCTGGAGGCATATTTAAATTTGTGCAAGCACAGGCTTTAATTGGCTTTGTGCAGCTTAACAGCAAAAAGGGGGCTTTGCTGTGCAACTGCATGAACTGGATTCATCATGGGTTGTGGGTTCACCACAGACCTCCACGTCAGAGACTCTTTGTCCTTTCCTAGGAAGGGAATAAGAGAGATTGAGTGAGTGATAGAGAGAGGTTATACCCCACCACCCTTTTCTAGCCAAAGCAAAAGAAAAAAATTGACTTTCCTCTTCCAGAGACCTCCAGGAGCTTTTGAATAAGTTGCAGCATAGTTTTCTTTAAGTTGGGCTTTTAAAAATATAATTACAATGAGAGCGAAAAAAGAAAGAGAAGGGGGCAGGGAAGGAGGTGAGTACACAGGCTATGAGAGCCAGTATGGTATAGTGGCTTAAGCACTGGATTACAACTCAGGAGACCAGGGTTCAAACCCTTGCCCAACCACAGAACCCACTGGGTGACCTTGAGCAAGTCATACTCTCTTAGCTTCAGAGGAAGACAAAGGCAACTCCCCCGAACAAATCTTGCCAAGAAAAATATATATGATAAGTTTGCCTTAGGGCCACCACAATTCCAAAACGAAGGCACATTGTCAGTGCATGTGCAAAGTCTGGCCAGAATTCCACTGGACAGAATATGGCTACTGCAAATGTTGAATGATGCAACATGAGGAACAGGTTGTAGTATGGTGATGGAGATGACCTGTCATCATCACACCACCCAGGATACACCCAGGATGACACAGCAGAGATGATGCAAGTGGCTGATGAAACTGGACCATTACAGACACCTGTGGAAGGAGATCATGCCATGGACAATGTGTATCAGTATGGGCATGGCCTATGTTCATTGTTGGAGGTCCTTATTGGTGTTGTAGCTGGAGATGCTGTTGGATTGCTCCACAAATGGACAGTTGTTGACCTGTGCATAGCTGTAAATACTCTGCAACTAAAGTTCTGTATATAGGACTTGGAGACTCAGAGTTATTATTTAGCACCTTACACGCTGCAAGGAGGGTACAACATTGCAGAACCCAGCATAGAGGGACTATACGTACTGCGCACTCTGACACACATAACAACAACCACAACATAAGGTATGGATGTAGGTTAGGGGTATGTCTTCACAGAAACTCTGCATGGTTAGAATCTTGTTGGTCAGTCCCAATTATAGTAGACCCATTGAAACAACTGTACTGTGGTGAGTCAGCATGCAAGCAAATCTGATTGATACCATGGGTTTACTCTTGTCGGGGCTAGCAACAGGATTTAGATTCTGTATTAGGGATGGAATGGGAATTCATCCATTTTCTGACTGGGGTCAACTTCATGACTGCTGAAGGAACTGATACAGGAAGAAAAATGGCACTTCAAAAGTTCCCACAACTTTTTGAGAACTTTTTTTTGTTCCCAACACAACATAGGCTGTGTAGTTTGTGAAATTGAGAGTTTGAGAACCTGCACAGCTTTGCAATAAAAACCTATGCTTTCAATCTTTTCACTACATACAGAAAACTGCAGACCTTTGAGAAAAACCCACCATCCATTTATGTTGTCTTCCTCTATGTATTTGGGAAAAGGAAACAAGTGGAAAATGAAATTGAATGCTGTATCTCTGTGCAAACAAACGGCCTATGGAAGGGTTCAACATTGTGACTGCAGCCTTTGCTATTTTAAATGTCATGCAACCCAAATGTTACAAAACAGGAAGAGAAACTCAGGCTGATTGAAGCTGTAGCCTCAACTAATTTGAAGGCTGTGCAGTTTCCGTTTCGTGCTGAAAGCTGCACATTTTTTTCAGGGAAGGTTGAATGGTTCTCAGGAGAAGCTGCACAGTTTCTGGAAAATGATGCAGTTTTCTGGGCAAACTGCGCAGGTTTTATAGAAACAGCTGTTGCAGTTTCCCATCATTGTGTGTGTGTGGGGACTCCTGAGTGTCCCATAGGTCCTGTCTAAACAGTGAAAATAATCCTCATAGAAATCACATGGAAGACGATCTGTCTAAATGGACATTTGCATCGACACATCATATTTGGAAGGGGGGAACCAAATCCACTGTAAAGCTCCGAAGGGAAGCCTTTTCCTGGAGTTTTAAAAAAGCTCTGTAGGGAAGGCAAATGTCTGACCATTAAGACAGTTGCATTTGCATTTCTGCCCTGAGGCAGCACAATCTGATTGGCTGGATGAGCATAGGGGCGGGGCTTGCAAACAGGGAAAGTACCTGCTGCTGCCATGTTGGATTTTCGGTTAAGCGAGAGATTGTTAAGGCGATAAAATGGCAATCTTTCACTCTCTTATTGTTTTCTTGTTTATAAATATGAAGTATCACTCGTGCACACCATGGTAAACAGTTTAAAATTTTTTTTTTGGCAGTGGCAGATGTAAAATGGTGAGTAATTCACTCGTGGCTGCCATCTTGGCTAGGGGTCATGCGAAGTTTATGGGAGCACTATTAATGAATGAATTGCTATTTCTTTGGAGCAGATCATATCCCCCCTCCCCTTTGTAGAAGCGGCCATAGCTATGTGATAAAAAAAACTGTTTCATTGTTCTTAACTTCCATTGGAAATTGGAAATTGGAAAAATCCATATCTACCAGTCCTATTCCATATTTCCAGAAATGTGACTGATAGCTTACATTAAGGAGATGGCATGTATGTTTACACTCATGGAATGATGTGATGATTGTACATTAGTAAATTCCAATGCTATGCAATTGGATGTGCAAACAAATATGAAATGCACAATTGCAATGCATATCTGTGTGAGCAATGAGCAGTGGCACCACATGCACAATGGCCCTCTGTGCACATCTCAGTTTCCACAATCTTCAACTGTTTTACAATCTTGCCTATCAGATCAAAAGTTTCAATTGCTTCTGCTGGGGGATTCATACACATGTAAGCCACAAATGTGGGAGTCTTCCAGCACTATCTCATTTCCATAGAATCATAGAATCATAGAATTGCAGAGTTCGAAGAGATCACAAGGGCCATCCAGTCCAACCCCCTGCCATGCAGGAAATCACGATCAAAGCATCCCCGACAGATGGCCATCCAGCCTCTGTTTAAAGACCTCCAAGGAAGGAGACCCCACCACGCTCCGAGGGAGTGTGTTCCACTGCCGAACAGCTCTTACTGTCAAAAAGTTCCTCCTAATGTTGAGGTGAAATATCTGTTCCTGGAGCTTGCATCCATTGCTCCGTGTTCCAGTTTCTGGAGCAGCAGAAAACAAGCCTGCTCCATCCTCAGCGTGACACCCCTTCAAATACGTAAACAGGGCTATCATATCGCCTCTTAACCGTCTTTTTTCCAGGCTAAACATACCCAGCTCCCTAAGTCTCTCCTCATAAGGCATCGTTTCCAGACCTTTCACCATTTTAGTTGCCCTTCTCTGGACACGCTCCAATTTGTCAATATCCTTTCTGAATTGTGGTGCCCAGAACTGGACACAGTATTCTAAGTGAGGTCTGACCAAGGCAGAATAGAGCGGCATTATTACTTCCCTTGATCTCGACATTATACTTCTATTGATACAGCCCAAAATCGCATTGGCCTTTTTAGCTGCCGCCTCACACTGTTGGCTCATGTTCAACTTGTGGTCTACTAGGACTCCTAGATCCCTTTTGCATGTAGTCTCATTCATCTAGGTCTCCCCCATCCTATATCTATTCATTTCATTTTTTCACCCTAAGTGTAGTACCTTACATTTCTCCGTATTGAATTTCATTTTGTTCGCTTTGGCCCAGCTCTCCAGTCTATCCAGGTCATTCTGAATTTTGATCCTGTCCTCTGGGGTATTAGCTACTCCTCCTAATTTGGTGTCATCTGCAAATTTGATAAGTATGTCCCTAATTCCCTCATCCAAGTCATTGACAAAGATGTCAAATAGCACATTTTGGATGGTCTCATCATAGTGTTTTCAAGGTAAAAGGCTTCAGGAGTGGTTGACCATTGCTTTCTTCACAGTACTAGCAAGCATTAGCTGTGGTGCCACTGCCGTTGTCTCTCAGAGCTCCTCCTCCAGTGTCACCCCCAACTACTGCTGATGCCCAGTAGCTGTTTGCCACATTGAGTCTGGGTCCTCAGCAAAAGCCTGTCTGATGCTGGAGACCCTACAAGCAGCACTGCTGCTGTCATCATAGCCACTTGCCTTGCAGTAGCACGCAATTCCAGCACCACAGTGCCAAGGGCCAAGGTACCAAGGTAGCCCATAGGACTACATACATTTTTTGCACACACACACACACACACACACACACACACACCTTGGGTATGTTTCCTTTCCCAGTGTGCTCATTGGCCGCTTTGGAAACATACCCAACCAATCCCCTCCCTCCTCTCACTCCCTCAGCCATTCACCACCCACATGTAAAACGATGCAACATCCTCCCCCCAAATAATACCATGTAGCTGAATCATGCAACAGGATTCTGAGAAAATGCATGTAAAACAATTTATGAAATATACGAATAAATATATAAAATGAGTTATTAATTTATAAGCTTTACAGTCTCCTATAATGGCATACGTTATGCTGGGTACAGCTATCCTAGTTACTTGTAGAAAATAGCCAAGACTTGGAATGACTATCAATGAAAGTTAAGGAAGAACTTAAATATATGTCACACATGGTGGTTTACATGCCGCTGTCCTCCCCAACACAGACCCAACAGCAACCCCAGGGAGCTTACAGTGTGGATTTCTGGGTTGAGAATTAGAAGACAAATGAGAGAACACTCTAAATGAATATGAATCTATAGGTCACCCACTGTATCCTCATGAGATAGGTCCCCAGACTTACCATGAATACTTGAAATTGCAGGTAATACTTAACCCCATAGAATCACACTGGAGGACCTAGGAAATGCCTAGAGAGGATGGCTCTCTAGGCATCTCCAGTGTGACTCTTTGTAACTTCTAGCAGATGTTACCATATAGTGCTGGAGGTCCTAGGAAATGCCTAGAGACACCATGTTTTTTCAGACGAAGGATAATTGAATACCAGTGTCCCACACATACAGTGGGTGACCTGTAGCTAAGAATCCATCTTGGATGTTATCCTGTAGCAGTATTGGCAGCAATCTTACCTCTTCATCATCGTTTCATCTGTCCAATCTGATTCAACGATTGATCTTTTAAACCATGCACTAAACAGCGTTCCCCAGGTAGTCTACTGTCTATTTAACATACTCAATTCTTTAGAATACAACAGTAACCCCAGGGAACAATGGCTAAAGACAGTAGAATATAAAACCAGCAGCTGAGAGTAAAACATTGCAGCATACAGCTGGCATCCTGCTAGTGACAGACACAGGCGTAAGATCTCCTACACATGCATAGTGGTTTTTTTAAGGCAGTGCATAATGGTCATATCTGGAATTGTACATGTGGGGCTTCTGCACATGTGGAGGCACATTAAATGGAATGCACATGGCCTCTATCCATTGCTTATGCCCATTACATATTTGTCAAGTCGAAGGCTTTCACAGCCGTCATCCATAGATTTTCCTTGTTTTTTTTCCCCCTGGGCTGAGCACGGCCTCACAGCCTGGAAAAAACCCCCAAAAGAAAATCCACATTACATATTGCCTGTCATATGCATTGACCATTGATCCACATCCTGTATGTTGTGCTACATTGGTATTCAGTATAGGGGTCATGTAGTCTAACTCCATTGGCAGATATTAATTCTGTGCTGAAGAGATACTAGTATCTTGGCCTACAAAAGAAAATTAAAACTTAAGAGTTTTAGTTGATTCAGCTGTATGCTGTAGCTTCCTTGATTGAATTAATCACAAGGGATGTACAAAGATCTGGAAGCATGAAAACAATTGTGCTGGAATCCTGCTGGTAATTTTACACACATGTAAATTCTCTTAGTCACTCAGTTGTCCTTTTTTTGGCCATTGCATAATATCTGTATTTACAATCAGTTCAGAATTGCATAAGTAGAGTTCAGCAAGTTTTTCTGCCTAGGCAGTTGTGCTTTCTTGGATGGTGTATGACTACTCATCAGTGCCTTCAGTGTACCTACCACTTGATTCCCTAGGAATTGCAGAAACAGACACTATGCATCCCCCATTGCAGAAGCAGACACAGATACACAATTGCACAATGTCAGTATTTAGCAGAAAGTGGTATAACACAACCATTGTGTAACTACATGAGTGTAGATTTCCACTGTGCAAACAAGATGGGATCTAGCCAGTTCTTAAAATCTATGAATTTTAAATTGGTATTTTAAGTTTATGAATAATTGTAATGTAATGTTTGTTTTAATCCTATGTGTTTTTATCTCTGTGTTAAAGGATTTTATGTCTTATATTGTATTGTATTGTATTTTAATTCATGTTGTAGCCTGCCTTGAGCTTTGTGGAGAGGCGAGTAAGAAATAATAATAATAATAATAATAATAATAAAACAACCTGGGGCAAGAAACAGATCTTCCCCAGCTACTGAAAAGACCATGATGTCGGTGCCAAGTGAGCCTCCGTGATGGCTCCACAGACAGGGCCACACCACTGAAAAGACCCACCTTGTGTTTTCTGACAGAGCAGCCAAGGAGGAGCTGAGATGATGACTTTAGGATTTGGGTACATACAAGTAAAGAAGGAGACATTCCTTGAAGTCACTTGGCCCGAACTGATTTAAAGCTCAAAAATGAAAGCTTGGATTTTGAATTGGCTGCAGAAACAGATTGGCAATATCAGGAAAGGTTTTAAAACATTCGCTTAATGTGTGATCATATTAGTCAATCCTAGTTAGCAGTCTTGTTGCCAACATCATTTAGTGGGCAAGAGATATAAACCATGGAGAGAAAGCCCACCATGACCAATTAGTGGGAAATTTTGCAGGTCTGCTCACTTGCTCTGGCATACAACCCAACTTAGAAGCCATCATTCTGGCATTGTTCAATGGGTGAAACAAGAATCTAATCATGTTGTTACACTCTTTTCAGCTTGTATAGCCTGAGAGCATGGGCAAAGTGCTTGAATCACCACTAGGAGATGTAGGCAATCATGTGTTTGATTATCCAAATAATGATGCCATGGAAATGGGGCAGAACATGATTACCAATGAACGAATACCAACACCTCTGGATCAACACAGAGATGGAACTGATATGCTTGGTTTTAAAGAAGAACAGAGATGCAGATCAGGATGGAATGGAGACAATCAGTGGGATATGATCGGATAGCATCCTGTTAGTGTTTCACACACACATAATTTAAGTATTTTAAGTATAGGCTGCCTATTAGTTTCCAGTCACAGTACAAGGTCTTGGTTATGACCTTTAAAGCCCTACATAGCTTGGGGCCAACTTACCTCTGGAACTGCCTCCTCCCATATGATCCTCCCCATGCGCTTCGGTACTCTGGGAGAAATCTGTTACAACCTATGAAAACAAGGCTGTCGGTGACCTCCCAGAGGGCCTTCTCTGCTACCGCTCCGATTATGGAATGGCCTGCCGGATGAGATCCATCTTACCACCTTAGACAGCTTTAAAAAAATTGTCAAGACGGATGTTTTCCGGCAGGCCTTTCCTGAATAACTATCCTGGCCTGAAGATTCGGCTGTCTTTTTTCCTTTGAGCTGCCATTGTATTTTTTTCTTCTTCTATTTTAATTATTGTATGTTTTTTAATCTTTTCTAATTCAATATTATTTTAAGGGATCGGTGGGTTAGGGTATTGATGTAATTATGGAGTTTTATACTGTAAGCTGCCCCGATTGCATTGCAGAGGGGCAGGATAGAAATAAATTTTATTATTATTATTATTATTATTATTATTAAGTAGGATAAGCACATATTTGATCTTAACAGATTATAAAGCTGGGCCAAAACTAAAAACATGAATTTCAACAGGGAGAAATGTAAGATACTACACTTGGGCAGTAAAAATGAAATGTACAGATATAGGATGGGTGACACCTGGCTTGATGGCAGTACATGCAAAAGGGATCTAGGAGTCTTCGTGGACCACAAGATGAACATGAGTCAGCAGTGTGGTGCGGCAACTAAAAAAGCCAATGTGATTCTAGCTGCATTAATAGGAGTATAGTGTCTAGATCAAGGGAAGTAATAGTGCCACTCTATTCTGGTTTGGTCAGTCCTCACCTGGAATACTCTGTCCAGTTCTGGGCACCACAATTCAAGAAGGATGTTGACAAGGTGGAACGTGTCCAGAGAAGGGTGACCAAAATGGTAGGAGGTCTGGAAGCCATTATGCCGTATGAGGAGTGGCTTAGGGAGCTGTGTATGTTTAGCCTGGGGAAGAGAAGGTTAAGATGGGACATGATAGCCATATTTAAATATTTGAAGGGATGTCATACTGAGGATGGTGCAAGCTTGTTTTCTGCTGCTCCAGAGACCAGGACACAGAGTGATGGGTTCAAACTACAGGAAAAGAGATTCCACGTAAACATTAGGAAGGACCTCTTAAAAAAAAAAGGTTTATTGGGTTTGCAAAATATAAAATACAAACAATCAGGCATGTAACAAACATCAGACATTGTCTAGGGTCATAAATTGTAGCTTATTCTCTATCATGTCATAGGGAAACATCAAGTGTATATTTATTGTATCGCATGTTGTCTTCACAAGAGAGTAAGATAAACATAGATTTCAGGGTTAGTCCGGTAAGTCCAGTACATCCACCCAGAGGTTTAAATGCGTGGAAGGTGGCTTCACAGGTGGTGTTTGTGTGTTTATATAATCAATAAACTGAAACCATTTCTCACTAAAAGAGTGCTTTGGTGTTTGACCCCTTTGTCTGTTCATTTTGTCTGTTAGTTTTTCGTAGAGCCATTGGTCCCACACTCTGTGCCACCAATCTTCTATATGGATCTGCCCTGTTTTCGACGAGGCCACTATAGAGCTCTAGCTGCCACTAAAAGAAAAGCTATTAAATACCTGTTTTTCACTGTCTTATTTTTCCCTGTGAAAATGGAGAGAAGTAAAATCACTGGGCAGAAGTGTTTTAGGAAGAACTTCTGATGCTAAGAGCTGTTTGACAGTGGAACATGCTGCCTCATAGTATGGTGGAGTTTCCTTTTTTGGAGGTTTTTAAACAGAGGCTGGATGGCCATCTGTCTGGGGTGCTTTGATTGAATATTCCTGCATGGCAGAATGGGGTTGGCCTAGATGGCTCTTGTGGTCTCTTCCAACTCTATGTTTCTATGATTTTAAGATATGAGACAAAAATATCTAGTGGGGGATTGGAATTCCCATGCTATTGCAACAGTTTGGAGGCTAATTCCATAGGTTCTATCTGTCACCAGGGCCCTGCTCATGTTGTTTATGGATTTCCTGATATCGAGGATATTGAGAAGCTGGAACGAGTCCAGAGGAGGATGACCAAAATGGTGGGAGGTCTGGAAGCCTTTATGCCCTACGAGCCGCAGCTTAGGGAGCTGGGCATGTTTAGCCTGGAGAAGAGAAGGTTGAGAGGTAACATTATAGCCATGTTTAAATATTTGAAGGGATATAATACTGAGGATGGAGCAAGCTTTTTTTCTGCTGCTCCAGAGACTAAGACATGGAGCAATGGATTCTAACTACAGGAAAAGAGATTCCGCCTAAACTTTAGAAAGAACTTCCTGACAGTAAGAGCTGTTCGGCAGTGGAATGTGCTGCCTCAGAGTGCGGTGGAGTCTCCTTCTTTGGAGGCTTTTAAACAGAGGCTGGATGACCATCTGTCGGGAATGCTTTGATTGTGCGTTCCTGCATGGCAGGGGGTTGGACTGGATGGCCCTTGTGGTCTCTTCCAACTCTATGATTCTATGATTTTATAAAGAAATAACCAAACTAAAACTTCAAAAAAGGCTAAAACATTTACCTTGTGCACATGTACACTTTAAAAAGTAATAAGATTTGATGCGCAAGACTTTAATAAAGACTGGTGTTTTAACTTGGTGCCTAAAAGAAATTAATGTTGGTGTCAGGCAGGCCTCCCAGGGGAAGGCCTATAATAAATAAGGTGCCACATCAGAGAAAAACCTCCCTTGTCTCTCTGTGAGGTATCACTCCCACCAATGGGACATGGAGCAGGGTCCCATCAGCAGATCTCAGTTCTTGGGCAGGAATATATAAGGAGCAGCACTTTTTCAAGTATCAAGGTCCCAAGTTGTTTAGGATTGTGAAAGTTATTTGGATCTCCCCTTCCAGGGCAGCTGTGAGGTGGCAGGAGTTGCATTTTCTGGCTAGCCAGGAGAGAGGCCAGCATAAACTACATCATGGTGCATGTGTCAGGGACAAGAGTGTGAGGCTGGGGCCACGGCCAGAGGATTTTTAAAGCTCTCCTGCCTCCTGCCTCTTCCTTTTGATCTTCCGATGCTGACATAGTTGTCAGGAGTTAAAGACTGAACTCCATAGAAAATTGCCAAACAACTGCTGAGTCATGATGGCTGAGGCCAAGTAACTGCCAAGTCATGCTAGCCTTGAGGCCACAGCTGCACAAGAGGGTTACTGGAGAGCATAGCATCAGGATAGAGTCTGGAGTGCAACATCTGATGTAATACACCCATATGGTTGAGTGATCCAGTGCCCTGTAACTCTGTATAAAAGAAGGCGCAGTCCAGAGCTTTCTTTCTCTTGAGATTCTTGGATGTCTGGCAAAGCAGTTTGTCTGTCGAGTGTATATATCTGTATATATTGCAACTGCTTGAACTTGAAGATAAAAGTGCCTCCTGTTTATTTGGATGTCAAAACACTCTGTGTATGAGTATTCTTGGGAACGGGTTGCTGCTAAGTCTGCTGAGATACTTTTTGGCTTCTGTCGGGAATTGAGTGTCCTTTCATCCCCCGACAGTGGTTATGGGCCCAGGGATTGATCTCAGATAAGATAAGGTGCACCAAGAAAAGTTCCCAGATACTTTTTTTACCTGTTTTGGGTGTTTTTGGCTAGTTGGCTGTGAAACAGTTAAGTTTCAGCAAGGTCTCTGCAGCAGACACTATCTTTAAGTAGCCTTGAAGATCTGCCAGCTGCCAGGTTTGTTTGTGGTTCATGGCTGGAGAAATTTTGATTCCAGGCAGCACAATGGCAGAGACAGGTCTCGTCCATTTTGATAAATTGGCTGATGGCAATTATCCACCCTGGAGCATGTATGTGGAGGCTTTGTTAATTAAGGACAATTTGTGGCACATTTTGGAGAATGAAAGTGTGATCCCACAAGGATCAGAGGATGAAATTGCAGCCTTTCATTTAGCAGATCAGAAAGCTAGAGCTGCTATCCTCTTATCACTCAGCCCTCCCCAGCTGATATATGCCGCCCAATCACAGACTGCTTTCCAGCTTTGGGAGGCTCTGAGAACAGTGCACCAGAGTTCATCTTGCCTTTCAAAGATGATATGGACTAAGAGACTTTACAACACAAAACTGTGTCCTGGGGGCTGTGTGAATGCTCATTTGAAGGAGATGAGGCAACTGTTCCAGGAGGTGGCTAACAGAGGGGTGGATATCCCAGAAGCCTATAAGTGTTTTATATAAATAAAAATAATTAATTAAATAAATAAATTATTGGGCAGTTTAACTAAAGAATAGGACTTCCTCATGTACAGTTTGCAGACTACCAGAGAATGTGATTTGTCCATGGATCTGGTAGCTGGCCACATTCTGGGAGAAGTCCAGCACCAGCGATTTCACTCATGATATTTCATGGTTACTTTGGGGCCGAGTTTGAATTTTTACCTCCTCCCTTTTGCTGGGGAGGATTTTTGCCTACCTCACATTGTGATCAGATGGATATTGGACAATTGGATAAGGTGATGTCTTAAGTAGGCCGTCACTTGGCAGGTGGAAAGGGGGAATTTTGTTAGTCAGTGCATGCCTATGGCACCCCCTTTTGGTGAAGGGAGGTCCTGGGAACTGCCTCTCTCTGTCCTGCAACAAGGGAGGTATAGAAGGGGACTTACCTTGAGGCTGGTCTGGGGGATAAACCCTCAAGTCATGTGACTTGTTGGAAGGACTTTCAGGTTGTCCTTCCAGATGTGGGCAGGCTGGGGAATAACCAACTTTTGGTTTATCTCTGGGGTTCAGGTGTTTCACCCATGAGAAGCTGGGGGGATGGTCTGGGGGAGAGGCCTCCTGCCCCAGCTGCTCCCGCACTAGATTAACCCCCCTTCATTGCAGTCCCCCAGATCAAACAGAATAGAAGGGAATTTATATAAATGTGGCCCATTTTTAACCCAACTACTTGCATCTGGTCTCTTTATTCCTGGGTCTGTCAGCAATCACCAGCACCTTGAATCCACGTTGTAAACTAACTGGCAGCCAAATACTTGAGACTTACATGATACTTACCAGTGCCTTCAATGTTCCACTTGATTTCCTGGGATTGCAGGAACAGCCTCTGTGCATTTCCCCCCACTACAGAGGGGGACAAGAAGTAGGCACATTGGTAGATATACAGTTGGATGCACAATGTGTGTATTTAGCAGAAAGGTAGGGTAGCACAACCACCACCACTTATCTATATGCGTGTGCATTTATACTACCCAAGCAAGAGCCAGCATGGTGTAGTGGTTTGAGCATTAGGCTATGACTCTGGAGAACAGGGTTCGAGTCCCCACTCAGCCATGAAATCCACTGGGTGACCTTGGGCAAGTCACATTCTCTCAGCCTCAGGAGAAAGGAAAGGAAAGGAAAGGAAAGGAAAGGAAAAGAAAGGAAAGGAAAGGAAAGGAAAACCCACTGTAAACAAATCTTGCAAGGAAGCCCCATCATAGTTTCACTTTAGGGTCACCATAAGTTGGGAATGACTTGAAGGCACATGACAACAGCAAAGCTTGTCATGGCAGAGAGGGATCATGATACCCATATCTGCCGAATAAATTGCCATTCAAAACACAGAAGCAGTGGCACTTGGTGGCTTCAGTGAGGGAGTGAACTCGGAGTTATCCAAAGGGCTGAACTTTAAAGGAGCTACTGAAGCTCCTGATTTAATTTTTACCCCACCCCACCCTTTTGCTTGTTTCTTATTTAGACTGTAAGGAGAATATCACACTACACTGTTATAACACTATTGTTCCACTTTAACTGCTCTGTCTGCCTCCTGTGGAATCTTGGGATTTGCAGTTTGGGGAGAGGCATTTAAACTCTCAGCTAAAGAGCTCTTAGGCTGCACTAAACTACAAACCCCAGGATTCCACAGGAGGCAGCCAGAGCAGTTAAAGTGGAATCATAGCACTATAACAGTGTAGGGTGATACAATCCAAAGCCTACAAGCCTGTGAGCAGGGAACTGTTTAACTGTAAGCCACTCTGTGAACCTTTGTGGCTGAAGGGCAGGGTAGGAATACTTTCCAGAAATAAAGAAATCTCTCTCTCTGGCTTTTCTTTGCAAACGAAGATTCAGGAAGGACTCATCCTGCGCTTTCTGTAAGCGTGCTGATGACTAAAAAGGCCAATCTGATACAAACAAGTCCGGTTGCAGAAAACACAGCAGAAGGTCTCCTTGAGTGAAGAGTCTCGGGGTTGTGATTCCTTCTGCGTTGTCTTTTCTCTTCAAGACTTGTTCGGCGTGAGTTCTCAAATAAGGCTGCAGCATTGTGGATAGTGCGTCTCCATGCCTCCCGATGTGAGGCCAGGGCGGACCATTGTTGGTGATCAATTTGGCCATAAATAAATAAATAAATACATACATAAATAAGGCATCAAAGCTGTTAAACTTTAAAGGAGCTATTCAAAAAGCTTAACTTCAAAGGGAGATCTCCAAGATTTTAAACTCCAAAGGGACTATCCAAGGTACTGCACTTTAAGAGGGATGTCCAAGGTGGTAAACTCCAAAGGAACTATCCAAGGTGCTAGACTCCCAATGAACTATCCAAGGTGCTGAATCTTAAAGCAATTATCCCAGCGGCTCTGACCTTTGAACCTTTTTTAAAAAAATGTGAATTTTAAACTACAAATTTTAAATATGGATTGTTTGTTTTAATAGGTATTTGTCTTATTGTTCCTTTAAATTGATGTTTGAACTGATGTTATGTGATTTTGTATGTTGGTCTGTTGTTTCCTGCCTCAATCCACAGGAAGAGGTGAGCAAGATATAATAATAATAATAATAATAATAATAGGAACTATCCAAGATTATGAACTTTAAAGGAACTATCCAAGGAACACAACCTTGAAACCATCCGAGGTTCTGAACCTTAAAGGAGTTATCCAAGGTGTCGCTCTTCAAAGGGGGATGACCAAGGTGCTGTACTTTAAAAGAACTATCCAAAATGATGAAATTATTTGGGGGACAGGCTTCATAATCTAGAACAGCTTCCTTACAGTTTACACTAAAACCCACTGGAGGAGTTTTCACTCCTCACTGACATGGTAGCCAGCAGATGCCATAGCACTGAAGCAAAAGCTGATAGAAACGCTGGCACCTATAACAGATCATTTATTGCTGTTGTGTGCCTTCAAGTTGTTTCTGACTTATGGAGACCCTAAAGTGAATGTATCACAAGGTTTTCTGAGTATGTGACTTGTCCACAGTCTCCCAGTGGGTTTTCTTGGCCAAGTGGGGATTTGAACCCTGGTCTCCCTAGTCAGAGTCCAACACTCAAACCATTTTGCCATGCTGGTTCCATAAACAGATCATACAGATGTATAAATTCTTTCTTCTTCATTTTTTTGTAGCTATATTTCTAGTAGAAGCTCAATTTTGCAGTAGAATATATTTTCTGATTTTTAAAATGCCTCCCTCCCATTTTTCCATGCACCAATAACATTTGCAAATAGACTAATAGAGATTTAAAGAGCTTTAGAGGTTTCTGAAGGAAGGAATAAAAAACCACGGTGTTTGTGGAGAGTGGCTGGGTTTTTGAGAGACAGCTGTCCCCACACTGTAAATGTCTTCCAGAGCTGAGCATTTTTAGCATCTCTGCTCTCTGCTTTTGTCTCATGAGATCTGCCACAGGGAAGCTGCTCCTTTGATTTGATCTGCATATAATTTGCAACATGCGATTAATTCTCGAGTCCCATTAGAGGTTGGGAACAGCATAGTCTTAATTAGCGGAGATCTCTGCTGCTCTCCTTCCTGTTTACCCAGAAGGCGTGCAAACCCCTGGCAAGAAGCATCATCAGTAGTCACTCCTGCGGAACCTGCCTGTGTCATTCTGGGCCTCTGCATTAAGATTAATAAATATTAACTTTGTGGGTGATTTCTCCCCCTGCCCTCCTGCCTGCTTAAAATGGAAACAATGAGCTCCCCTAATTAATCAGATTAGGCCTTCAAAAGCAATTTCCCTTTTAGGAGTTTCATTTCTGTTTTGCCAGCAATTAACATTGATGACTTGAATGAGCACCCATCCTTGGAAATTTTTTTTAAAAGGCGGTAGTGTGGAGGGAAGGGGGAAGAGAAAGCAGAAGTGCTGTTGTGTGTTTAATGGAGCCCTAATATAGATTAGCTAATCAAGTGTGAAGTGGCTGTTTGCCCTCTGTGCTGTAATTATTTGAAAGCTTTCAGCGGGAAATCATGTCAAAATTCCACCTTTGTTCCAGACTATTTTTGTAAACAAAAAAACCCACCAAAAAATGAAGCACCCCCCACACACCAAGACAGCACCACCTATAGGTTCCCCATAAAAGAGGTCCAGCCTTTGTATTGGGCAGAGAGTCATACAATCACAGAATCCTTGAGTTGGAAGTGGCCCTATGGACCATCGGGTTCAACCCCCTGCTAAGTACAGAATCTCCAGCTAGAGCACCCCCAGCTACAGGTAGCTGCCCAGCCTCGTTAAAATCATTACAGTAAAAATGTAAATAACTTTTAAAAAAACTTATATTTTTTAAAACCACCCTACAGAACCTTGCTAGCCCAGCCTTTGTTGGTTCATAAAAACCTGGCAACATAAAAATGTCTTAACCTGCCACTGGAAGGAGATCAAATATGGGGCCACCCTGGCCTCTCTGGGAAGGGAGTTCCACAGTCTAAGAGCAGCCACTGAGAAGGCCCTCTTACTGGTCCCCACCAAATGTGCTGGAGAAGGTGCTTGGAACAGGGAGAAGGACTTTTCCAGAAGATCTTAAAGCCCTACTTGGCTCATATAGGGAGATATGGTCCTTCAAATAACCTGGACCCATGTTGTATAGGGATTTATAGGTTAAAACCAGCACTTTGAATTGTGCCCAGAAATGAACTGGCAGCCAATGGAGCTGTTGCAACAGAGGAGTTGTGTGCTCCCTGTAGCCAGACCCAGTTAACAATGTGGTGGAAGCTTTTTGAACCAACTGAAGTTTCTGAGCATTTTTCAGAGGCAGGCCCATGTAGAGCACATTACAGTAATCCATGGGGGATGTAACCAAGGCATGTACCACTGTGGCCTGATCCAAATTTTCCAGGAATGAGCGCAGTTGGTATACTAGCTTTAGCTGTGCAAAAGCACTTAGACCTGGTCCTTCCCTCTTGGGCAGCAGAGAAAAAGCCTGCCCTCTCCTCTTTGTGGCATCCCTGGAAAAGCTGTTCATCTCCAGGAGATGATTTTCTGGGTTCCACTTAAAGGATAGCAGATTGTCATAACTGTCTCTTATGTTGTGGATTATGGTTTTTTTTTTCAACCCACCCTTTGCCTTGAGTCTTATGGTGAGTCCCAACTACAGTAGAATGGGCCCCGTGAAACAATGAGGTTTCCTTATATGTATGACAGGTGGAAGAATGGGTTTTACCAATTTGTAGACAGGACTCCTGTACCTTTAATAGTTGTGTAGAAGAGAGAATTTTGATAGGTGAAATCATAGAATAGAATCATAGGGTTGAAGACTCCACAAGGGCAATCTAGCCCAACCCCTTGCCATGCAGGAATAAACAATCAAAGCATTCCCAACAGATGGGCATCCAGCCTCTGTTTAAAAACGTCCAAAAGAGGAGATGCCACCCCACTCCAAGGCAGTGCATTCCACTGCCAAACAGCTCTTACTGTCAGGAAGTTCTTCCTAATAGATTTTCCTTGTTTTTTTTTTCCAGGCTGTGAGGCTGTGTTCTGGAAGAGGACGTTTCGCCTACATCTGTGGCTGGCATCTTCAGAGAACACGGCTTCACAGCCTGGAAAAAACCCAAGGAAAATCTATGCATGCCAGCCATGAAAGCCTTCAACTTCACAGTTCTTCCTAATGTTTAGGTGGAATCTCTTTTCCTGTAGCTTGAGTCCATTGCTCCATGTCCTAATCTCTGAAGAGGACGTTTCGCCTACATCTGTGGCTGGCATCTTTAGAGAACATGGCTTCACAGCCTGGAAAAAAACCAAGGAAAATCTATGGATGCTAGCCATGAAAGCCTTCGACTTCACAGTTCTTCCTAATGTTTAGGTGGAATCTCTTTTCCTGTAGCTTGAGTCCATTGCTCCATGTCCTAATCTCTGGAGCAGCAGAGAATAAGCTTGAGCCATCCTCTTTATGTCATCCCTTCAAATATTTAAACTTGGCTATCATGTTTCCCTCCTTCTGCACAATTATAAAATGTATAGGGACCGGTGTTACTTTTTACATCACAACCCTAATGTAGACCCATTGACACAATGGGATTTATCTATGTGTTGGTTTAGTATTCAATTGATTCAGAAGATTTACTTGAGCTGAGACTGGTCAGCAGAATTCAGGTGTCAGCCTGGGCTAAAACTGAAAACTAGATTTCAAACAAGTCAAAACATTGAGTGTTTTTTATTAATAGAAATTCCATTGAGAATTTTCATCTGAAGTGATATTCTGGGATGTATTTTTTTAAAAAAATATTTTTTAAAAAATATTTGTTTTTTCTGCCTTTGTCTGAGTACCATTTTTTTTTTAAATAAAACACCATGGTTCTTCTTCCAGAGAATTGCCATCTTGGTGATCCTAGCCAACCCAGGACCACATGGTAAATAGAGGATGTTACACAAGAAATAACCAAAAAGTTGGCTGTGTGATGTGATCAATGAAACCAATGTAGCCTTTAATGCCTGAAAAGTTGCTTTCTTGGAGTGCAGTTCCCAGAATCCTCCAGCCAACCTGATTCTTATAGTCTAAAAAACATAACAGACGGAATCCTCTATCATGGTCTATGTTGTGTAACTTTACGTATACTTAGCTACATAGCACAGGCACTAAGAAACCCTATTAGGGAATTGTAAAGATGCGTAATGGGATACCTGATCACCTAATATTCCCCAAAAGTGTCCTGATGTACATCAGCACTCTTTAGTGGGTGTCCAATATGCAGGACCGATGCATATTGGTCCCATGGTGCTGCAATCCCAAAGAGCATTGGCCAGTTTGCTTGCTCTTCTACATGGTAATGTAACAGCAGCCCTTTAATGGATATGGACCTTACAGAATTGCCCAATTCTAATTCCTCCAGATATAAAGTCATGTACAAAGATGTAAGTCTGCAATCAGGATTTCAACCAGCATTTCTAAATTCTCTTCATAGAATCATTTGTAGTGCAATGCAAACAGCTGGTCATAGAATCATAGAATTGGAAGAGGCCCCAAGGGCCATCCAGTCTAACCCCCTGCTATGCTGGAGAACACAATCAAAGTACTCCCAACAGATGGCCATCTGGCCTCTGTTTAAAAACCTCCAAAGAAGCAGACTCTACTACATGCTAAGGCAGTGTATACCATTGCCCCCTAAACAAGCTGGTTATTTGTTTGAATCCTTCTTTGGTGATTTCTCCCCCTTTCCATTTCTTGTACATGTTCCTTTTAAGTTTTAGCACAGTTGAGAGTTCTTTAGACATCCATCCTGGTTTCCTTTAGACATCTGCCATTTTTCCTCCACATTGGAACTATTTGAAGTTGCGCCTTCAATATCTCACTTTTTAGAAACTCCCATCCATCATGAACTCCTTTCTCTTTTAGTATTCCTGACTATGGGATCACCTCCAGTAATTCCCTAAGTTTTCTGAAATCAGCTTTCTTAAAGTCTAGAAGGCATGTCTGATTACGCTTGGCTTCCCTTTTTCTCTGTATAACAAACTCCAGGAGAACATGGCCACTCCCCGCTAAGGATCCCACCACTTCCACCACATTAACCAGATAATCTCTGTTGGTTAGGATCAGATATAAAATAGCTGATCCCCTTGTTGCCTCTTCTGCCTTCTGGATAATGAAATTGTCTGCAAGGCAAGTGAGGAATTTGTTGGACCTTAAATTCTTGGCAAAACCTTGTGGCACTTTCCAGGTTGAAGAGGAGCCATTGATGACTACCCTTTGGGTTCGACCCTTCAACGAATTACAAATCCACCTAACAGTTGCATTGTCTAGCCCACAGGTTACGAACTTTTTTGGAAAAATTTCATGGCCTTACTGGAATCAAGATACACTACATCCACAGCATTCCCTTCATCTACCAAGTTTGTAACTATCAAAAAAGGAGATAGGATTAGCCTGAGATTACTTGTTTTTGAGAAACCCATGTTGACTTTTAGAGATCATGGTGTTCCTTTCTAAATCTTTCCTGGTATTGATATTGAGAAGCTGGAACGTGTTCAGATGAGGGCGACCAGGATGGTGGGAGGTCTGGAAGCCATGCCCTATGAGGAGTGGCTTATGGAGCTGGGCTTGTTTAACCTGGAGAAGAGAAGGTTGAGAGGTGACATGATAGCCATGTTTAAATATTTGAAGGGATGTCATACTGTGGATGGAGCAAGCTTGTTTTCTGCTGCTTCAGAGACTAGGACATGGAGCAATGGACTGAAACAACAAGAAAAGAGATTCCACCTAAACATTAGGAAGAATTTCCTGACAGTAAGAGCTGTTCAACAGTAGAATACACTTCTGCCTGGGAGTGTGGCGGAGTCTCCTTCTTTGGAGGTTTTTAAGCAGAGTCTGGATGGCCATCTGTCGGGAGTGCTTTGATTGGGTATTCCTGCATGGCAAGGGGTTGGACTGGATGGCCCTTGTAGTCTCTTCCAACTCTATGATTCTATGATTCTAAGATGTCAGGCTCACTGGGTGGCAATTATTTGGGTCTTCTTTTTCCCCCTTTTTGAGGATGGGCACAACATTTGCCCAGTGTGATGGGACCTCTCCTGTTCTCCAGAAATTCTCAAAAAATATTGACAGTGTGAAGTCGAAGGATTTCATGGCTGGTATCCATAGGTTTTCTGTGGTTTTTTCCCGGGCTGTGAGGCCGTGTTCTGGAAGAGTTTACTTCTGATGTTTCACCTGCATCTGTGGCTGGCATCTTCAGAGAAACAGATGTACACAGTTCTCTGAAGATGCCAGCCACAGATGCAGGCAAAATGTCAGAAGTAAACTCTTCCAGAACACGGCCTCACAGCCCAGAAAACCCCCACAGAAAACCTGTAATATTGACAGTGGTTTTGAGATTACATTTGCCAGTTCTTTTAATAATAATAATAATAATAATAATTCATTTTATTTATTACCCACCTCTCCCCAAGGCTTGTGGAGGGGTACAACATGAATTAAAATACAATATATGACACCAAATCATTTAAAACATGCAGACAAAAACACATAGGATTAAACCAAACATTCTATTAGAATCATCCACAAACTTAAAATACCAATTTAAATTCATAGATTAAAATCAACTGGGTAGGCCTGCCAGAAGAGATAATACTCTTGGATGTAGTTCACCTGGCCCTGGAGACTCTAACTCATTTATACTGGCCAGGTATTCCCAAACTACCTCTTTACCAATTCTGTGCTATATTTCCCCTACTGCATCATCTGCTCCATCTTCCCCAGGTTGAGCACTGTTCCCCCTTTGGGAGAAGACCGAGGCAAAGAAGGTGTTGAGTAGCTTTGCCTTTTCTCTGTCCCCTGTTAGCCTTTCGCCTTCTTCTCCACACAGTGGCCCTACCATTTCCTTGTTCTCCCTTTTGCTATGGACATACCCCAAAAAACCCTTTTTATTGTTTTTAACCTCTCTAGCAAGCCTGAACTCCAGCTGAGCTTTATCTTTTCTGACTTCCCCCCTACAGGAACTGGCTAATTGTTTGAATTCTTCTTTGGTGATTCCCCCCTTTTTCCATTTCTACTATATGTCCCTTATGTCTTAGCTCAGTTGAAAGTTCTTTCGACATCCATCCTGGTTTCTTTAGACACCTCCCCTTTTTCCTCCTCATCGGAATTGTTTAAAGTTGTGCCTTCAATATCTCACTTTTAAGAAGCTCCCATCCATCATGAACTCCCTTCTCTTATTTTGTATTCCTGGCCATGGAATCACCCCCAGTAATTCCCTAATAGGGAATAGGGTTCGCTATTATCCACGGTTTCTGGTACCCACAGCAAGTCTGGGAATGCATCCCCCATGGACACAGGGCTTGTACTGTATTCTAGTTTGGATAGACCTCATGTGGAAAATGTGTTTGTATATAAAATTATAGAATTATAATTATAATATTATAAAAATTATAAGATGTATATAAATACTGTAATTCTTTGTTCTGCAGTTACAGTTGTGTTTTATATTTTGATGATAGTAAAATTTATATGTTTTGTTATAAAATCTTTAATTTATTTTTTTTATTTTATTTAGTTATTTATACCCCGCTCTTCAGACACAAGGCTATCAGAGCGGCTTACAAATTGTTTTAAGCAATAGCTATTTACACATCTACACTGCATTAAACAGTTTCCAATGTGTGTTAGCTAAAATAAAATAAAATAAAATAAAATCTTTAATGAAAGATTAATAAAAAAATGAAAAAGATAAATATGTCTGATTTTGGGCATCACAGTTCAAGAAGGATACTGATTTTATGACTTTATGATTCTATGTGTTAAAGTTTTGCATAATGGCATCTAGCTATAGGAACTCGAAATTGCAGATGGAGCCCAGAGCCCTGGTGAGACAGCTGCATCTTGGTGATGCAGATTAAATTGGACCAATCTGGCTATGAGAGAGCAGTGGGAGGCAACGCTGATTCTCCAAAGGGTTGACAACCATGTTTTGGGAGGTAGCTACACCACATGGGGAGCTGAGAGGACTTGGATGGTTTTCTCCCAGGAAGGGGTCACACGTAGCAGAGAGAGATCTTCTGAGCAATTAAGGGCAATTGGGAAATATGAGTCATAGCAGCAGCTGCTAATGTGCTCCAGGATGGAACTGGAGTTGCCTTGAAGGCTAGTAGAGTTTTGCATACAGTAGAAGTGATGTTAAGAATTCATTTAGAGGAAGTTGACAAATTTGATATGTACAAAGGGCAAAAACCATTTGTACCCTCTTCTTGTGGTTGTTGTGTTTAGTTTTGTTTATTGTTTAGTTATAAGGTTTGTATCGTTTGTTTGTTTGTTGTGTTTTCCTATATATATATATATATATATATATGGAAAACTTTCTTAACTGAACTTTCTACAAGTTAAGGAAAACTTGCAGAAAGATGTGCTTTCTGCAACCGGACATGTTTATCTCAGATTGGCCTTTTCAGTCATCAGCGTGCTTGCAGAAAGCGTGGGATGAGTCCTTCCTGAATCTTCTTTTGTGAAGAAAAGCCATATATATATATATATATATATATATATATATATATATTTGTGTTAATAAAAATATTATTTAAAAAAAGAAACTGGGGTTGCCAAATGGAACTTCGAAAAGAAATGAAACAAAAAGAAAAGGACCATGCTGATCCATAGGAATAAAGCAAAACCCCCAATTGACAACATTCGCAGTTAAAAAAAAATAGGGAGGAAGGGGGAAAGCAGGGCAGTCCAAAAATGTTTGGGGAAATATTTTATGCTAGGATGGGGAAAGTGCAGCCTTGGGACCACATGTAGTCCCTGCAAGGCTGTTTTTGTGGACTTCAGTCCCTCTAGACTCCTTGGATCATACTTCTTCTGCCTTCACAATCCAGAAACATTAGGAAGAGCCATAAGAGCTGTTCAGCAGTGAAGAGATTGCCTCAGAGGGTGGTGGACTCACCATATTCAGTGGTCTTAAAACATAGATTGGATGGGCCTTTTTAAGGGGTGCTTTAGAATCATAGAGTCATAGAGCTGGAAGAGACCACAAGGGCCATCTAGTCCAATCCCATTCTGCCATGCAAGAATACCCAATCAAAGCATTCCTGACAGATGGCCACACAGTCTCTGTTTAAAAACTCCACAGAAGGAGACTCCACCACACTCCGAGACGACATGTTACACTGTTGAACAGCTTATGTTGGTTGCAGATCTTGTACTGGCAAGAACATTGTGGCCCATTCCAATTTTATAATTCGATGATACTAAACGCATGCAGAACACCCTGCCCTAAGGCTGAACTTCAAGACTGAGTTGTCCAAGATTTTATTTATTTATTTATTTATATCCCGCTCTTCAGCCACAAGGCTATCAGAGTGGCTTACAAATTGTTTTTTTAGGCAATAGCTATTTACACATCTACACTGCATTAAACACTTTCCAATGTGTGTTAGCTAATTGCCCCCACAAGCTGGGTACTCAAGCTGGGAAGATGACTCAAGAACCTCTCTCTGGGGGGATGAAGACTCTCTCAGACCCAGACTCTAGAGGTCTTGAGAGGGGCTCTCACCTGGTCACGTGCCTCCTTTGACACAGACCTTTCCAGCCGGGGCCTGTCACCACAATCTCTTTTTCTCTGGAAAGGGGACACCCTTAGTCTTTGGAGTCCTGAACTCCAACATTGCTGAATTACGTTGGCCCATTGTGTGGACATTTTTGTCAGATCTGTGTATACGGAGAGTTAGAGGTCCCTGGATTATCTGCAGTGAAATGTTGGGATAAAGGTGTCCTATGTCTAAGGCCAACAAGTGTTAAAAGAGACAGATTCTCCTAAGTGAAGCAACTATGGGGAAATCAGTCCAGTCCAGGTCATGGATGGACAATCAAAGAAGATGAAGAAAGGTGCAGGGGAAGATCTCAGCCTGTCCAGAGGTTGTCCCACAAAGCCAATAGTCCAAATATACAAAGCCAATGTGGGATGAGACAAGGAATCATTAAACCTAGCTCGTCCAGGGGTCAAAAATGACAGGAAACAGAGGAACACCAAGAGCACAGTCAGTTGAAGAGGTTGAATGGTTGTGAAGAACAAGGATTCTTCACAGTTGCTAGGAGATGTATAGGTGGCTGCTTCTGAATGCCAGGTGTTTAATGAGTTAGTGTCATCTATTGAGCAGAACATCAGATCTTAACTTTTTCTTTAACTTGGACCACTTTAAGTATCCTTAGTTGCCACAGACCACCATGACTGAACTCAAGCAACAGACATTCCGAGAATGTAGTGGTACAACATGGGCAACACTAGAGTTTGGTGCAGCTACAAAGATGGATTCTGGCAGTATGCACTGTAGCAAGGAATAGTATGTGCTTTCTCTCAGCCACTCTGCATCATTCACTTCCATGTTCTCACCACATGCAGATGTGGCAAGTGCTGAGTACAGTACAACCCCTGTATCCATGGGACATACGTTCCTGGACTTATCATGGATACAGGAAACCGTGGAAAACAGTGAACTCTATTAAAATGAATTACTTCCCTCCCAAACATACCATAAAGTCGCACTGGAGTGATTCTTAACCTGTGGTCCGGGGACCTCAGGGGTCCGTGATGTCCTCACGGGGCTTCACAAAAGCTTGAAGGCTTCTTGGCCCACCTCCTGCCAGCAGTGGTGTATGACAGGAGCCAAAGCAAAGGCTGGCTGGCTAGCTTGACCTGCACATTGCTATTCCATTTGCTCCATCCATAAACTTGTAGGAAGAAGCAGAAGAAAAGTCTTCCTTCCCCCTCCAGTGCCTCTGAGGGAAGGTTTCACGGATGGTGTAACTGTAGTATTATTCTTTTCAGGTGTTGTTGTCAGGGTTTTAAATCTTGAGTTAAGTCTTGGGGTCCATGCCAACAAAAGATATTTAAAGAGGGTCCCCGGCAAAGAAAGGGTTAAGATCCATTGCTCTAGGAATCCCTACGTCCTCCAGAGTGATTCTATGGTCAACTTCCAGCAGAATCATACCGTAAAAGTGCAGTTGAGGACCTAGACAATACTTAGAGAGAACATTTTTTTTTGGATGCAGGTAAGTGAATCCATGGTTACTGGTCCTGTGGTTGGGGTTGTACTGTACATTTTTTTTTTTTGCTATCAAACAGTTATTTCAGTTATTTTCATAACTTTTGAATGGTTTGAGATATTGTAATGAAATTTTGTACAAATGATGTCTATCTCCAGCAAAAGACTCCTGCTCTTTGAGATCAGTCTATGACTGTCTGTCTGTTTGTCCATCTGTCTTCCTTCCTTCCTTCCTTTCATTCTGTTTTAACTGTAAAAGCTCATAACATTTCTTCAAGCCTTTGTGGACCCTTGGGTGTCCATGGACCACAGGTTAAGAACCTCTCTTGCTCCGTCTGGAGCAGACAGTTCCTATGAAGTTTCTCCTCTCTTTGCCAGACTTCAAAAAGTAGAAGGATCTCTTCATCTGTCCAGTCCAGCTTCTCAGATTCAGGGAGGGAGTTGTCTAGAGCCTGAAAGTCTTCACAATCCAACTCTGTGTCATATTCCTTGGATCCCAGAGGCTGAGTTACGACAAAAAAGTTCCCGAGGCATGCACTACCCCAAGGGTGGCTTTTTCTCTCAGCCCAGATATGGGGATTGTTTAGCCTGTAGCACAGTGGTGCTTATGCACCTAATTGAAGAGACTCGGCCTAAGAGCCTACATTGGGGTTGCTCTTGTGTTGAATGGCAATGTTGCACAACAGAACCAAGATAGCAAACATGCAAATGAGTGTACAACAAAAGGTGCATGTCTATCCATGTGCAATGGCACTGCATGCCATCTCCACAACCTTGAATTTGAGAAAGGGAGTCAAAGGATAGGAACAGAAAACAACATTTCAGGTGAACAAAGCATATATATATATAAAGGTTACAGGAGGAAGTGTGAGCAGTGAGATAATGTGTGTGTATAGATCATGCTACCGTATTTGTTTGCTGAAACTGAAACTGAAACACATACACCCTGAGAATGTTATTGTATATTGTACCTTATAGATGAATTGCTGCCTATTTACAGATGCATCCGGCTTATTTCAGTGGCTTTGTGGGAAAATAACAGCCCTGTGGTTGAACTGACTTGTTTTTATAAGGATGTGAAAGTGCTTGGCAGTAAAAAAACTGCCATTTTTCTTTGGGTTTTCCCCTTACGGACCTTCGCTGCAGACTAATAAATTTTCTTATACTTTCAACACCTGGCTGTTGAATTTTATTGGGATTTAGTTCAGCAGTGGCTTATATCGGAGCCTTCCGATGACCAACTGAAGGATGATATTCTGCCTCAGTAAAAATGTCCCTCTCCTTTTGTAGGGGAACTTACGCATGTGTAAGACACCAGCAGTTTTCCAGCCCATGATGCTAACTGAAGTAGTTTGAAATACACTTTGGTATAATACTGAGTATAAAAGGCATTTGCAATGAATCAATGACATATATGTCAGCCAATACAATGAAACCATATACAATCAGAATCCTGCCTACCCAGGTCCTTATTAGAAAGCCAATTAAGTTGTCCATAATTCCACCCACCTCTTAACAGATGTGGTGAGATAGTGCATGAGACTCCGTTGAATAGAACAGGAAAAATAGGTAAGAGCATGAAAAATGAAGCCTTAACCAGGAAAGGGGGGCATTATGGGGACTTTGTAGTGAAGCATTCTCTATTTATCAAGAAACAAAGGTTTTTGGATCTGCCTGATACTCAGAGCTAGAAGGCTGAGAAGAAGCAGATGAGAGAAATGGATGATAGAAGGACAGAGAAGGAAGATGCTGAGATGGACTATGGCCTCAATCCAACATCCTCTCAGTGTAACATATATATCCGCCTGGGGACTGACACAATGTGAGGATGGAGCAAGCTGTTTTCTGCTGCTCCAGAGACTAAAACATGGAGCAATGGACTCAAACTGCAGGAAAAGAGATTCCACCTAAACATGAGGAAGAACTTCCTGACAGTAAGAGCTGTTCAGAAGTAGAATCTGCTGCTGCCTGGGAGTGTGATGGAGTCTCCTTCTTTGGAGGTTTTTAAACAGGCTGGATGGCCATCTGTCAGGAGTGCTTTGATTGTGTATTTCTGCATGGCAGAATGGAGTTGGACTGGATGTCCCTTGTGGCCTCTTCCAGCTCTATGATTCTATGATTCTATGCTGGGCCATAAACCCTCCCTGCAATTTGCAGTAAAGCCCTTGAAGTCATCCTGCAGAGCTGTTCTGCACTTTGCCAATTTTTTGGTAAGATCACAGGCATGCAAAGCTGCTCAAAGAGGCATGCCTGTGAATTAAGATGGCGGGCGCAAGTGAATTATGTGCATTTTTATTCCCACTAGTTGCCACTGCTGAACAGTATTTTTTTTTAAACGAATCTAAGGTGTGGAAGTGTGATCTTCTGCTTAAATAAACCGGGGTGGGGGGGGAAAGGCTGTTTTGTCACTCCAACACATGATTGCTATGGCAAAAATCCAACATGGCAGTTCTGGGCACTGGGTTGCTGATACCACGAGGCACTGCAGAATCTTATCAGGACAAAAAGTATTCCATGCAAATTCTTTGAGGAGTATTTTCACCATCTAGACAAGCCCCCAGTGTGGTTTGAACATTGGCCTAGGATATTTATTTATTTATTTATTCATTTATACCCTGCTCTTCAGCCCCAAGGTTATCAGAGTGGCTTACAAATTGTTAAGCAATAGCAATTTTCACATCTACACTGCATTAAGCAGTTTCCAATGTGTGTTAGCTAATTCAGTTAGCTAATCCTAATAACAGTTAGGATTCTAGGAGACCACAGATCAAATCCCTACTCGGCCATGGAAGCCCACTGGGGAACCCTGGGCATGTCACACTCTCTCAGACTCAGAGGAAGGCAAGGGCAAACCTCCTCTGAATAAATCCAGCCAAGAAAATCTTAGGACAGGGTCTCCAGTAGTCACCGGAGTTGATTTGAAGACAGTGCCAGTGTGCTGTTGTGGTTTGATTATTAGAGTAGGATTCTAGGGGAGGCAATGGCAAACTGCCTCTGAATCAGTCTTTCCAAAGAAAGCCAGCATGGTGTAGCAGTTTGAGTGCTGGCCCAGGACTCTGGAAGACCAGGGTTCAAATCCCTGCTCTGCCATGGAAGCCCACTGGGTGTCCTTGGGAAAGGCATAGCCTGAGAGGAAGGCAGTTGTGACCCACTTCTGAAGAAATACTGCCAAGAAACCCCCTTGGTTAGCCCTACATCACCATAAGTTGGAAATGACTTGAAAGGAAACAACAGCAAGAACTCGTATTGTTCCTGTAGCTAGATACCAACTGATAGCATCATCCATTGAAATCTCCAGAAGAGCCCAGCAGATTTTAGTGGACTAGATCCTCAGCCTACTTCTGGCTATGCAGACATAGCCAGAAACTTATTCCATCCCCCCTTGTTACCCGCAATGCTTGGCGGTCCTAAGGACCCTTAAAATATTGATATTAATTTGGAGAATTAATATACTCAGCTTGGCTATACAAGAGGGGGCAACAGATAGCAGAATCTTTTAACCTTTGTTTACTGGTACTAAGGAGGAGATTAAGCTAAATAGTACAATAAATAGTCTTTATTCAGGAAATAATAATAACACCATTCACACACACATTCAGGCTTCAAGCATTCACATAAGGCTAGCAAATAAAGTAGGAACAATTTGGATAGAGAAATAGAAAAGGGAGTGTTTTTGGGTGATACTGTACCAATCTGAGGCGATGAGGTCATGGAAGAAACCAGCAGAGTAGGGGATCCCAAAGCAGGAACGGCTACACAGTTTGGCGTGGGGTCGAGAGGAAGATGGACTGTGCGTACTTGAGTGGGGTTTTCGAGGGGTTTATATACCAAATAGTTCCCTTCAGGGGATGGAATTTAGAGTGAGAGACAATGCTTCAGAGTTGTTCGGGGTGAGACAATAGACCCTCCAGATATGTTAATAGCATCTTAATGTGCTGATACTTTGCGACTGAATAGAGAAAGCAACTCTCTTTGTTTGAGGAAAGGTGAGAGGGATGAGAGTGCTGTACAGGACCTTAAGTACCTCATCTTAGCTGATAGGATTATCCAGGTGTTTGTACATGTAATTGCCTTGCAAATTAACATTTCTTTGGAATTTGGGTGTGGCCCCTCCTTAAATGCATACCTGACTGAGCAAAGCTTGTCTTTGGGATTCCTGGTTGTGGAAGTTTCCAGTTTTAATGGTCACACTACGAGGAAGGCCACATTTGACCTAATTATTTAATATTGCCAATTGATTATAAATAGATATGGGGCAGGGAGTGTCTGGGCAGGTAACACCCTCTCTCCATCAGCCACTGAATGGCCATTGGGAGGGATATCACAGTGCAACACTAAGTCCTGGGAATGGTGACAGGGAAGCCATAGAGGAGTTCCACATACAGAACTCATACACTATGCTCAACCATGTAAGAACTCAGCCAGAATATGTATTTAATCTTTCTCAAAGGTTGTAATGTATTCCTTTTGCATGTAATGCCCTGCATAATCTTCTCTTCTGCCACCGTTCTAGATTCCCTGCAAATGAACCTTGGATGAGATGAAGGTCCTAAGAAGCTGTTCAGTCTCGAGGTTGTGCACAGAAACCTTAATGGGCAATTAAAGGTTTGATTAATACAAAATGGCATCTGGGGAGTTGAGAAGGGGAAACTGATGGATGAATGGAGACCCCCTTCTAGGATGTGTTCATTTGTTCTTTCACAACCCAAGAAATGGAGAGAGCGAGAGCTGGCCAGACCCTGTGTAGCCAATGCATAAATAAATAAAGTGGGACATTTTCATAAGTAATGCGGGTATATGAATTCATGAAAGCAGCACTGTTTAAAGAGATCAAAAATATGTGAAGCCGAAGGTTTTCACAGCTGGCATCCATAGATTTTCCTTGGGTTTTTTCCCCAGGCTGTGAGGCCATGTTCTGGAATAGTTTCTTTCTGACGTTTCGCCTGCATCTGTGGCTGGCATCTTCAGAAAATGGTTGGGTAGGAGTGTGTGTGGGGTTTATATGCTGTGAACTCCTGTTGGGGAGTATATATAAATTTGTGTATTTGAATGGCTAGTTTCTGGGTATAGAAATACAAGGAGGATTAGTGTCTGTTTGGCTAATGGTTGGTTAATGGTCCATTAACTGGTGCTGGAATCCCCCTGTCCCTGGGTGGAATTCCTTTGTAAGTGTTGAGTTTTGATTCTATTGTTCTTCAAAACTGGGAGCCAGATTTTGTTTACTTTTAAGGTATCTTCTTTCCTGTTGAAGTTGTCCAGGTGTTTGTGGATTTCAGCTAGTGAGAGAGCTTCTTCACGAGAGACGTGTGAATCACCATATCAGAAAAATCAGCAGTAGCAGAACATGTGATAAACCAACCTGGACACAAAATGCTATTTAAGAACACAGAAATTATGGACCAGGCCAACAACTATCATGTCAGAATGCACAGAGAAGCTATTGAAATCCACAAAACACCTGGACCAGTGCCGATCCCTGAGCCATATGGTCAGGGGAAAAAAGAATTGTACCCAATGGATACAAATATGGTGCTGGTTCCTGGCATATTGGAAAAAGAATAATTGCTGTTCCTTCACATCAGGGAGCCTGAGAAGCAGTGCTTTAAATCACCTTGTGTAGATTCAAACTAGAACATAGAGGAGATTCTGCACCTAGAGTAGCTCCTTCCAAGTTCAGCACCATGGACAGTTCCTTTAAAGCAGCGCTTCTTGCTTTATTTTTCAGTTAATGCCTAAAAGTAGTGTTATAATTCTATTTATGGTTTAATGCTTTTAAATCTTTTGTACTTCATATTGTTTTAGGTGTTCTGTTTTAAGCTTACATTGTAAGCAAGGAAACATGTTCGGGGGAGCCATCTTGGCCATGAAACAAAACAAAACAAAATCCCAAATCCAGACACACACATAAACACAAAAACATACCTTTATTGGCCAACCAAAATGCATAGATTCCCACAACCATCATTTTCACTCCTTGTAGCATAACTTTCACTCTGAACTATCTTCCCTCTTCATCTTCAGATCCCCCCCACTGTTAGATTATTCTTAATACAAATTATTACTTCTCTTTTCTTTTTAGTTGCAGAAGAATTTCCCCAAATTTCAATTTTTTAAAAACAAGTAATAATCTTGTTTTCTTATATGTGTCTCCTGAAGGTATATCAAGTCATAATTAAATTTATCTAAATAGTGAAAAATCATGATGCAAGCTGTCAAAACTCTACTGGCTTCTTCATCAGGGAAAAAGAAAAAAGGACAAGGATGTCCTGGAACCCAAGAGGATTTACTTTTGGCTTTACTCTTTACTTTTTGGCTTTACTCTTTACTTTACTCTTTACTAAAGAGCTTTACTTCTGCTAAAGGTGTTGAATTTTACTGCCCTTCATCTCAGTCCTTACATGGCCAAAAAAGTGGGAGTGACCTCTGCGTGCCTGAGATCTCTCACCTAGAATCATAGAATCTTAGAGTTGGAAGAGACCTCAAGGGCCATCCAGTCCAACCTCCTGCCCTGCAGCAATACACAATCAATTCATTCCTGACAGATGGCCACCCGGCCTCTGCTTAAACACCTCCAAAGAAAGAGAGTTCAAGGCAGCAGCGTATTCCACTGTCGAACAGCTCTTACTGCCAGGAAGTTCTTCCTAATGTTTAGGTCGAATCTCTTCTGAACACGGTAGGGCAACTGCATGTGGAAGATGGAAAAATGTTAACAGGGAACAGAGAAAAGGCAATATTGCTCAACACTATTGCCTTGGTCTTCTCCAAAAAGTGCAAGAGTGCTCAACCTGGGGAAAATGGAGCAAATGATGCAGTAGGGGAAATGCAGCACAGAACTGGTGAAGAGGTAGCTCAGGAACACCCGGATATTCCGAGGCAGTGCATTCCACTTCTGAACAGCTCTTATGTCAGGAAGTTCTTCCTAATGTTCACGTGGAATCTCTTTTCCTGTAGCTTGAATCCCATCTGAAAGAAAGGCAGGATATAAATCCAATCCAATCCAAAAAGTCAGTCAGTCATCTGATACTGGAGACCAGTAGGATCCCCCCCACCCAATGTGGCAGAGACTGGCCCCCTATTTGTGTCCATTGGCTGCAACTGTTTATTTTTCTTTCCTGTCACTAGGCACTAGTCCACAGACCAACAATTTGGTCACAATGCTTTAAAGCACAAACTATAGAGAGGAGATTGGCAACATTCAGACTGAAGCTCTGAGCAGATTTGCCAGCTCAATGGCATTGGAAAGACCAGATATTACTACCCACACCGACACAGCATTAGATAGACGTTGCCTCAATTTTTGCCCCATAGATCATATTTGGTGCCTGTTTAACTTTGGGAGCTGTTAGGCCTAGCAAAAGATTGGTTCAGGCTACATTTGACATGCTAGGCCCTGTTTTCCTTTAGTAGAATGGGTCAAGGAGAGGTTTCTCTCCACAGCTGGTGGCCGCGGGAGGGAATGAGAACATAATCCCACAGCCAAGGAGATAAGGATGTTTTGAGACACCCTGGCACCCGGCATGATAATTGGCATGAGAAAATCTTCCCTTGTTAATTGGCTTGAGAAAGTTTCCTTGCTACCCACTATGTTTGCAAAGCTTCAATGAGAGAAACACATATAAGGTGAGGACATGATACAGGGCCTCGCCTTGGAGCAGTGTGCAACTCTGCAGAACCAGTTTGTATCTTTCTGCTTTGTCTGTTTGGTTGACGAGAATATACCTGTTTGCTTTTACATCTGCTGCCATTAAGAGCCCAGGACTGGTCATTTTGCTTGCTTCATATCCCAAACTAGCAGCCCCCCTCCCCGCCAAGCCTGGGAGGCGCTGCCAGTGCAACAGTAGCAGCTTAGCAAAAGTCTGTTTTGCAAGTGTAGGAGGAATTCCTATCAAAATGACTCAGTTCTGATCAGTTCATGAAGTGAAATTCATGAAAACGAAGAGAGAAGGGTGAGAAAGCTTTTGAATTGATGGCAGCTCCCAGGATCACTTAAGAATGCTCCTGCCTTTAATGGATCATCATTCGGCCCATCATAATGGCCTTGCTGTAACACCTTGTGCGTAGAAAAAATTATCTTCCTGCATTTTATTAGAAGTGGGCACATTATGCTAGATACAAGAAAAGTCCTTGAGACCAGTAGTTACAGAGAGCCACACTGTAATCATTTCCATGTGGGGAAGTTTTCAAAGCTTTAAAAAAAAAAGATTTAGAAGGCATAGATTTAAAATGACCCTTGTTCTTAGCAGTGTGATTATGAAGTGCCCTAGATGTGAGTTTCACAAAGCATGTTGAGGGAGCAAAAAATATTTGGAATGCATCCTCACTACAGAATTCACAAGAGCTGTCCATGGGTGCATCTATACTGTAGAAATAATGCACCAGTTTAAGTGCTTTGATTGGGTCTTCCTGCAGGGCAGAATGGGGTTGGACTAGATGGCCCTTGTGGTCTCTTCCAACTCTATGATTGCATGAAAGGGGTGCCATAGGTGTTCACTGAATTCCTGCTTTCTCTCCCCACTACTTGCCAAGTGACTACCTATTGAAGACACCACCCTAAGCCAGATCACAATTCCCCATCGACAGTGTAGAGTAGGCAAAAAAAAAAAAAAAAAAAAAAAAAAAAAAAAGGGGGGGGGGAATTCCTATCCGGCCTCCAAGCAACCAGCAAGCTTACACTGTGTTAGAGGCAAGAGGATGGGTTGGGTGAATTTAGCAGGAGGACGAGTCAGGGGAAGCTAGTTTTTAAATACCTTTATAGCTTTGCCTCCCCGCCATCTTCATCATGGCTCATGGCACTACAGAGCAGGTTAACTTGGCCTCTCCTCACAGCAGACCATCAAAGGCGCCTCCTCCCTGTGATGCTTTGTGTGCAAGGAGGGATCTGAGTTATGGGCTGTGCATATATTTTTATAAAATGAACGATTGATTATGTAATGGGTTTATTATGTCTTTTCAAAATGTGTTACACACACACACACCCTGGTTCTGTTTGCTTGATTGCCATTTTTTGGACTTTTTTTAAAAGTTAGGTTAAATATCTCTGTCCAACTGGACAGACAGGCTATTAACAACTCTACATTTTCAAAATGGTATAAACTCTATAAATTTGACCATCAAAGGGCTGCATACCTGGCAAATATCACATTCTCAAAACTTAGGGAAGCTTTTACAGCCCTTCATTTTCAAATCATGCCTACAGCTATGATTGATGGCAGATATTCTAATTCCCCTTTGGCCCTCTGTTTGTGTATTTGTGGGGCCCCAGACATGGAGGATTTGCTTCATTTTCTGTTCTTCCGTTCACTATATTTGGAACCAAGAACTACATTTCTGGGATCTATTCTGTCTTTTCTGTCTTATCTACATTCTAATACCATTTCTGAAAAGATTTTCTATCTCCTGTCTGGTACTTAGGAGATTATCAGAAGTGTTAAAAGTATTGTTATATAAATGCCAGAAGACTGCAAAAGAGCTCCCTTTTCAGATGATGTTGTTCCCTCCTTATTATGCACCTGTTCTGCTGCTGTTCCGCCAGCGCTGCTTTTTATTGATGGCATAAGCTGTCAATAGATCCCCCATTCTATTTCTGTCACAGATGTTCCTGCAACTGAAAAGGTGCCCCGTTTCACTGGCGAGATCCCAGCGTCAATGGGCGGTCCTTCCGGGTGAGATTGGGACATCAAGGTAAGTGACACACTTTTTATGACCTTCTCCAGGTTACATCTACCTTTTAAAGTGTGTTTTTGTGCCTGCTGTCATTTTTTCATGTTCTTTTTATTTTTATATTTGAAGTTCCCAGGCTCACGTCTTCTCATGAGAATCTGAATTTTGGGATGTTAACACCTGCATGCCCTATTTCATAGTCAATTCCTTCTCTTTAGAGAACTCTGGGTACAATTGTGATCTTAACCAATTGTCAGCCTCCTCACCAAACTACAGTTCCCAAGATTATTTGATGAATAGCATGGCAGCTCATAAAACTGATCTATGCCTGTGATATATGAGCAGACAACATGCAAGGTTCCAAGCATCTGGTAGGCATCTTTCCAGACATCTGCTGCTACCCAGATGGTCTGTGGCATGGCATATGCTGAGACAACTACTGTAGTTCTGTTAGGAATTGTTCTCGGGGATGGAGCTATTCCAAAAGTATTGAGTTTGGCAATGAGATAGGTGGAATCCTGCATGTATAGATAAGAGATGAAGGGAATCCAAACACCGCCTTGGTTAATTCATCTAGTCCTAAAACACACAAACACAGATAGAAATGTGTCAACTTGCACTCATAAAAATACAAATTGCTTACGTTAAAAAATGAATTCCAAAGGGCAGGGGGAGTGCCTGCCCTGTTAAGGAAAGTGGAGGCTGAACCGTTGAGCTGTCTAGCTCTGCCTCTTCAGAGCACCATCTCTGATAAGAGATGATCTATTGGAGATATTTGGGAAATACATCTTCAAGATGCCAAGCTAGAATGGAGGGCTCCTTTCTCTTCCATCCCAGGGCTAAGTCCAACAATAATTGTATCAATTAGTATTTTGGCATATTTGTTATTCTTAATTTATTAAAATGTTTTCATTGTGCCCTTTTGACATGAGATCTAAGGGTAGGAAACAGATGAAACAATTTTGACTATTTAAAGAATTTCAAATTAAAATTAATAAATAGTTCAAACACCTTAAACAATGGAAACATAGTTCTTAAAATGACCAGCAGGGAGCTAAAAGGTGCTGGTGTCTCAACAGAGCCTTTCTTAGAACCATAGAATTGCAGAGTTGGAAGAGACCACGAGGGCCATCCAGTCCAACCCCCTGCCATGCAGGAAATCATGATCAAAGCATCCCCGACAGATGGCCATCCAGCCTCTGTTTTAAGACCTGCAAGGAAGGAGACCCCACCACGCTCCGAGGGAGTGTGTTCCACTGCTGAACAGCTATTACTGTCAAAAAGTTCCTCCTAATGTTGAGGTGGAATCTCTGTTCCTGGAGCTTGCATCCATTGCTTCTTGTTCCAGTCTCTGGAGCAGCAGAAAACAAGCCTGCTCCATCCTCAATGTGACACCCCTTCAAATACTTAAATAGGGCTATCATATCGCCTCTTAACCATCTTTTTTCCAGGCTAAACATAGTCAGCTCCCTAAGTCTCTCATCATAAGGCATTGTTTCCAGACCTTTCACCATTTTAGTCGCCCTTCTTTGGAAACGCTCCAATTTGTCAATATCTTTTTTGAATTGTGTTGCCCAGAACTGGACACAGTATTCTAGGTGAGGTCTGACCAAGGCAGAATAGAGTGGCACTATTACTTCCCTTGATCTAGACACTATACAGTTGTCCCTCCACATTCGCGAACTTGACATTCGCGGTTTCGGTTATTCGCGGTTTTGGGAGGGCCCCCCCGGCCCCCCCAAAACCGCGACACGGGGCCTCCAGAGGCCCCGTGAAAGACATAGAGGGAGCGGGGAGGCCCAGGGAGGCGTCCACGGGGCCCCCGGAGCCGCTCCGGAGGCCCCATGAAGGCCTGGGGAGGGGTGGGGAGGCGATCCTGGGGCCTCCGGAGACGCTCCGGAGGCCCCAGGAAGGCTTGGGGACGGGGTGGGGAGGGCTGGGGAGGCGATCCTGGGGCCTCCGGAGACGCTCCGGAGGCCCCAGGAAGGCCTGGGGACGCGGTGTGGAGGGCTGGGGAGGCGATCCTGGGGCCTCCGGAGCGTCTCCGGAGGCCCCAGGAAGGCTTGGGGACGGGGTGGGGAGGGCTGGGGAGGCGATCCTGGGGCCTCCGGAGACGCTCCGGAGGCCCCAGGAAGGCTTGGGGACAGGGTGGGGAGGGCTGGGGAGGCGATCCTGGGGCCTCTGGAGACGCTCCGGAGGCCCCAGGAAGGCCTGGGGACGCGGTGTGGAGGGCTGGGGAGGCGATCCTGGGGCCTCCGGAGCGTCTCCGGAGGCCCCAGGAAGTCTTGGGGACGGGGTGGGGAGGGCTGGGGAGGCGATCCTGGGGCCTCCGGAGACGCTCCGGAGGCCCCAGGAAGGCCTGGGGACGCGGTGGGGAGGGCTGGGGAGGCGATCCTGGAGCCTCCGGAGACGCTCCGGAGGCCCCAGGAAGGCCTGGGGATGGGGTGGGGAGGGCTGGGGAGGCGATCCTGGGGCCTCCGGAGACGCTCCGGAGGCCCCAGGAAGGCCTGGGGACGGGGTGGGGAGGGCTGGGGAGGCGATCCTGGGGCCTCCGGAGACGCTCCGGAGGCCCCAGGAAGGCCTGGGGACGGGGTGGGGAGGGCTGGGGAGGCGATCCTGGGGCCTCCGGAGACGCTCCGGAGGCCCCAGGAAGGCCTGGGGACGGGGTGGGGAGGGCTGGGGAGGCGATCCTGGGGCCTCCGGAGCATCTCCGGAGGCCCCAGAAAGGCCTGGGGACGGGGTGGGGAGGGCTGGGGAGGCGATCCTGTGGCCTCCGGAGCATCTCCGGAGGCCCCAGGAAGGCCTGGGGACGCGGTGGGGAGGGCTGGGGAGGCGATCCTGGGGCCTCCGGAGACGCTCCGGAGGCCCCAGGAAGGCCTGGGGACGGGGTGGGGAGGGCTGGGGAGGCGATCCTGGGGCCTCCGGAGACGCTCCGGAGGCCCCAGGAAGGCCTGGGGACGGGGTGGGGAGGGCTGGGGAGGCGATCCTGGGGCCTCCGGAGCATCTCCGGAGGCCCCAGAAAGGCCTGGGGACGGGGTGGGGAGGGCTGGGGAGGCGATCCTGGGGCCTCCGGAGCATCTCCGGAGGCCCCAGAAAGGCCTGGGGACGGGGTGGGGAGGGCTGGGGAGGCGATCCTGGGGCCTCCGGAGACGCTTCGGAGGCCCCAGGAAGGCCTGGGGACGCGGTGGAGAGGGCTGGGGAGGCGATCCTGGAGCCTCCGGAGCGTCTCCGGAGGCCCCAGGAAGGCCTGGGGATGGGGTGGGGAGGGCTGGGGAGGCGATCCTGGGGCCTCCGGAGCATCTCCGGAGGCCCCAGGAAGGCCTGGGGACGCGGTGGGGAGGGCTGGGGAGGCGATCCTGGGGCCTCCGGAGCATCTCCGGAGGCCCCAGAAAGGCCTGGGGACGGGGTGGGGAGGGCTGGGGAGGCGATCCTGGGGCCTCCGGAGACGCTCCGGAGGCCCCAGGAAGGCCTGGGGACGGGGTGGGGAGGACTGGGGAGGCGATCCTGGGGCCTCCGGAGCATCTCCGGAGGCCCCAGAAAGGCCTGGGGACGGGGTGGGGAGGGCTGGGGAGGCGATCCTGGGGCCTCCGGAGACGCTCCGGAGGCCCCAGGAAGGCCTGGGGACGGGGTGGGGAGGGCTGGCGAGGCGAACAGTTAACTTGTCTAGCCCACATTTTACAAGCCTGTTTGCAAGAATGTCATGGGGAACCTTGTCAAAGGACTTACTGAAATCAAGGTATGTGATATCCACAGCATTCCCTTCATCTACCAAGCTGATAATTTTATCAAAAAAGGGATCAGATTAGTCTGGCATGACTTGTTTCTTTGAAACCCATGTTGACTTTTTGTGATTATGGCATTGCCTTCTAAATGTTCACAGATTCTCTGTTTAATGATCTGCTCTAGAATCTTCCCTGGTATTGATGTCAGACTAACTGGACGATAATTGTTGGGATCCTCTTTTTCCCCCTTTTTGAAGATAGGGACAAGTTTGCCCTCCTCCAGTCTGCTGGGACTTCTCCTGTTCTCCAGGAGTTCTAAAATATTATTGCCAATGGCTCTGAGATTACATTTGCCAGCTCTTTTAATACCCTTGGATGTAGTTCATCTGGTCCTGGAGATTTAAATTCATTTAGTTTAAGAAGGTATTCCTGTACTATCTCTTTGCTTATTCTGTGCTGGATTTCCCCTATTGTGTCCTCTGTTCCTTTATCCTCAGGTTGGTCCCCCTTTTCCTTTTCTGAAAACACTGAGTCAAAGAAGGTGTTGAGTAATTCTGCCTTTTCTCTGTCCCCTGTTAGCATTTTGCCATCTTCTCCATGTAGTGGCCCTACCATTTCCTTCTTCCTCCTTTTGCTGTGGACGTACCCCCCCAAAAAAACCCTTTTTATTGTTCTTAACCTCCCTAGCAAGCCTGAGCTCATTCTGCACTTTAGCTTTTCTGACTTTACTCCTACATGTATTCGCTATCTGTTTGAATTCTTTGGTGATTTCCCCCTTTTTTCCATTTCCTATACATGTTCCATTTAAAACTTAACTCCATTGAAATTTCTTTAGTCATCCATCCTGGTTTCTTGAGACACCTCCCATTTTTCTTCCTCAATGGTACTGTTTGAAATTGTGCCTTCAGTATCTCCCTTTTGAGAAAGTCCCATCCATCTTGAGGTCCCTTCTCTTTTAGTATTCCTGACCATGGGATCACCCCCAGTATTTCCCTGAGTTTATTGAAATCAGCTCTCCTAAAGTCGAGAACGCGTGTCTGACTATGCCTGGCTTCTTTTCTCTGCTGTTGCTGCAGCTTGTTAGCCTCCCTGTGAGACCTGTGAAGCTACAGAAAGAAATTAGATTTAAGCAGGGTTTTTTTGCTGCCTTGAACAGAGAACAGTTTCCCTTTAAATGTATCCTTCTCAGGTCTACAGTCTTTGCTGTATAAGAGGTTGTCTAAATGGTGAAAATACTCATAGAATTCGAGGAGAGTGCAATTTGTCTAAATGCCATCCTGCATAAATCCACCATATTCTGAAGGAGGGGGATCAAATCCACAAAAAAACTCTGCAGGAAAAGCCTTCGTGGCTTTTCCCATATTTTTTTTAAAGCTCAGTGAGGAATGCTCATTCTCACTCATTGGGATGACCGATTCACATTCATTCACTTTCCCAATAAGGGTGGAAGTGGAAAGCTGATTGATCGGATATATGCAGGGGGTGGAGTTTTCTAACAAGGCAAGTGCCAAGAACTGCCATGTTGGATTTTTAACTTAGCAATCATGCACTGAGGTGATGAAACAGCCTCCCCCCCCTATTTATTTAGGTAGAATATTGCAGTTCTATACCTTGGATTGGCTTTTTTTAAAAAACAAAATACTGTTTGGCAGCAGTGGCAACTGGTGACAATAAAAACATGAGTAATTCACTCACACCTGCTATCCTGATTGGCAGGCATGCCTGTTTGAACAGAAAAAGCAGGTAGCTTTGTATTCCTGCGATCTTCAAAAAACACATTAAGACAAATTGAAGCTGTTTCAAATTGGTGTTTGTGCGCATCAATCCACATTTCCCCCCTTATATTGACAAGTCCTAAGTTACCAGCTACTTGAGTGCTACATTACAATTTCATGGAGTGCCTTCTTTTATCCCCCCCGGCTGCTGTGTTCTATTGCTCTGGAAAAGAGTTTTAGCTCACTCTGTTCCTGACTATTACCAAGAGCCTACATTGGGGTTGCAAACCATATATTTCCATATGTGGAGTTAGTTACACATTAATTGTGCTATACAACCCTTGTGTTGAATGGCAACAATCTGCAACTGAACCAAGACAGTAGAAATGCAATTGAATGCATAACCAAGTAACAGAATCATAGGATCATATAGTTGGAAGAGCCACAACAAAGGCCATCTAGTCCAACTCCCTGCCATGCAGCAGTACACAGCTATAGCTCTCCTGAAAAATGTCCATCCAACCTCTCTTTAAAGACCTCCAAAGATGGAGAGCCCACCATTCTCCGAGGCAATCTATTGCACAGCTCTTACAGTAAAAAAGCAACTGTTCTACCTAATGTTTAGGTGGAATCTTGTCCATTGTAATTGGAACCCATTGTTCTGTGTCCCAGCCTCTAGAGCAGCAGAAAACAAGCTTGCTCCATCTTCTACTTGACATCCCTTCAGATATTTAAAGATAGCTTCAGATATTTAAAGATGGCTATCATGTCAGCTCTCAATCTTCTCCAAGCTAAACATATCCAACTCCCTCAGTTTTTCCTCATGAAGCTTGGTTTCCACCCCTTTGATAACCATGGTGTCATCCTTTGAACAGGTTCCAGCTTTATCTCTTGGGCCGCAGTGCCCAGAACTGGACACAATATTCCAGGTGAGGTCTGACCAAAGCAGAATAGAGATGGCACTACTACTTAACTTCATTTGGACACAATACACCTGCTAATGCAGCCTAGAATGGCATTGGCTGTTTTGGCCTCTGCGTTATACTGTTGACTCATGTTTTGTTGTGGTCTACTCAGACTCCTAGCTCCTTTTGGCATATACTGATCCTCAAGCCAGATATTTCCCAATCTATATTTGAGTATTTCATTTTTCCAGTCTAGATGTACATTTCTCCTTGTTGAAATTCATTTTGTTAGTTTTATCCCAGCTCTCCAATCTGTAAAGATCATTTTGAAATTTGTTCCTGTTTTCTGGTGTATTAGCTATGTTAGTGCCCTTGATAATCCAAAGACCCCAAAATTAGCTTATTAATAATTTGTCATATTAATATAGTCATCCACAAAGGAGGACAGGAAGGTCACAGAGCTTCCACTGTAAGCATCCCAAAGGCACGTGCTAAGCCATGTATTGCCCAAAAGAAGGACTATTTACAAATTCCAAACTGAAGGAAACATAATAAGGTAAAAAGAGCATTGCCTGCACACATTCTAGTGACAGACAATTGATCCCATCATCGGTGGTTGGCGTAATCCTTTTTCTGAGGGCATTCCCTTCTCTTAGTCTCCAAGCCCAGCCATTAAGGCTGCAGCTCAAGCTTTGTGAAAGTAATCACCAGAACATTAAGAGTAGCAGGAACACATTAACATCATTGGAAGCCCATTGTTCAAATCCAGAAGTTTCTTGAGACCCATTATTCAATCTCTGAGAAACACCTGGAGTGCATTGTTTCAACACATGAAATCCTATCACATGAGGGCACATTTTTGGTATAAATACTAGCCCCAAATCATGCCTCATTGCACACAGAACCAGTTCCTGGGGACACTATGTCTCTCTGTGTTAGCAATGCTTGCTTCATCCATCCATGCTGCCAGTCTGCCTTGAGACTTTGGACTATGAGACAGGTGTCGTATTTCCCTGAAAACTCCCTATCTCTCCCTCTGTTAACCTTTCTTCTACCATTCCCAATAGTCTTGTGTGTATGCTTTATCATGTGAATGTGGGCTAGACAAGTTAACTGTTCAATGGATTTGTAATTGGTTGACCGGCCGAACCCAAAGGGTGCTCAGCAGTGGCTCCTCTTCGTCTTGGAAAGATGTGACCAGTGGGGTGCCACAGGGTTCTGTCCTGGGCCCAGTGCTATTCAACATCTTTATCAATGACTTAGATGAGGGAATTAGGGGCATACTTATCAAATTTGCAGATGACACCAAATTGGGAGGAGTAGCTAATACCCTAGAGGACAGGATCAAAATTCAGAATGACCTGGATAGACTGGAGAGCTGGGCCAAAGCTAACAAAATGAAATTCAATACGGAGAAATGTAAAGTACTGCATTTAGGGCGGAAAAATGAAATGCATAAATATAGGATGGGAGAGACCTGGCTGAATGAGACTACGTGCGAAAGGGATCTAGGAGTCCTAGTAGACCACAAGTTGAACATGAGCCAACAGTGTGATGCGGCAGCTAAAAAGGCCAATGCAATTTTGGGCTGTATCAATAGAAGTATAGTGTCTAGATCAAGGGAAGTAATAGTGCCACTCTATTCTGCCTTGGTCAGACCTCACTTAGAATGCTGTGTCCAGTTCTGGGCACCACAATTCAGAAAGGATATTGACAAATTGGAGCGTGTCCAGAGAAGGGCAACTAAAATGGTGAAAGGTCTGGAAACAATGCCTTATGAGGAGAGACTTAGGGAGCTGGGTATGTTTAACCTGGAAAAAAGACGGTTTAGAGGCGATATGATAGCCCTGTTTAAGTATTTGAAGGGATGTCACGCTGAGGATGGAGCAGGCTTGTTTTCTGCTGCTCCAGAGACTGGAACACGGAGCAATGGGTGCAAGCTCCAGGAACAGAGATTCCACCTCAACATGAGGAGGAACTTTTTGACAGTAAGAGCTGTTCGGCAGTGGAACGCACTCCCTCGGAGCGTGGTGGGGTCTCCTTCCTTGGAGGTCTTTAAACAGAGGCTGGATGGCCATCTGTCGGGGATGCTTTGATTGTGATTTCCTGCGTGGCAGGGGGGTTGGACTGGATGGCCCTCGTGGTCTCTTCCAACTCTGCAATTCTATGATTCTATGATTCTATGATTCTATGAATGTGTGTGTGATTGGTTTTCTTATTTTTAATTCCTCAATAAATATCATTGTTAACTTTTCATCTTGTGCTTGTTTGTGTGTCAGTTCAGAGTTAGTAGGAGTATACAATTGGCGTAAAGATCCCCTTGTTGCCCCCTTTTGTGTTGCTAAAGTTGAGTTGCTGCTAATTTCCCCAACTTATTAGAAACTTGATATTTCCATGGAATTTCCACAAGCACTTTGGGTAACAACTATTTGATGTCATAGGCAAATTTATTGAGCATGCCTTCTGTGCACATCCACAGTCATGCATAATCAAGTGCACTTACATATCTACACTCAATATGCATTGCACATCCATGTGCGATGGCACTACATGTGCAGCTCTGTTTCTGACATCTTGAACTGAATGTGGCTGTTAGACAAACAAAAATATCCATCTACTGCTATAGGGGGACTCTACATGAAGACATGAAGAGATTCTGTCCTATATGTTCTTCCTCTTCCTCTTCTGTCTCCTCCTATTCTAACTTCTCTCTCTCTACTCCTATGTTTTGTTTTGTTTTGTTTTGTTTTGCAGTTCTTCCAATGGGCCTCTCCTTTCCTTTCTCTCCATCAAATTCAAATTCTTCCATAATAATAATAATAATAATAATAATAGAAGAACCTGCCCTCCTGCCAATTCTTTAATACATGGTAAGACTCTTAACCCAGACAGCATGAAGAAGATTCTTGGAGCTTGGAGAAATGGTATGGTGTTTTCATCCTGGATTTACCCAAATGTGCTTAACGGGAGAAATCCTCCCAAGACAAAGCTGGATTAATATTTAGCTTCTTGCACTTCAGAGGTGGGATCCAGAGTTTTCTCCCACTCCATTGTGTTCAACAGAAAAGCTGTAATTTGTGACGTAGGAATGCAGATGTCGCCCATCTCTGGCTGCATACATGCGGATCTAAGGCTGTCTAAATCATCCAAGATTTACTTTCAAGTCCTACCATAGGGGGTAGCTATACTGGGCTAAAATCTTCAGTGGTGCGTTTGAAACATCAGGAGCATGAGAACAAGGTCACCCTGTATTTCTCAGCCCAGGTGCCTATGTATGAAGAGCCAGAGGAAATCCAAATTCAGCTTCCCAGGCCTTACGCTCATGGCTGGATTACCAATGGCGCCAATGAAGCAAATGCTCCAGAGCTCCCAGTGGAGGAGTTTAAAGGCATTCAGTTAATATATGAGGAGGAACTTCAAGACAGGCAAAAGTTTGTACCTTTGATAAGGATGGTGTTTTTCACATGAAGCAGAATTCATTGATGCAATACATCCCCACAGTACCATCTATTAGCTTAAGATACTGCTATTACTTTTAATACAGAGAATACAGTTGTAATCAAAATTATTCAACCCCTTTGCAAATCAGGTTTATTGTCATCATTTACAGACTTTCAGATGTTTGCAATGAACAAGTCAAACAAAAGCAATGGAAATACCTCAATACAATGAATGCTTCAAGTGGTTTCCCCAAATTCAATGGATAATGGAACTTATAATGATTTCTCCAGTCTCAAAATTATTCAGCCCCCTGAATAGAATCCCTCACAACAGCACAAATACGGAAAACAGGTGTTGTCTCAAGCAGACCTGATGCAAGTAATCAAGGGCTTCATTAGTTGCACCAGGTATACTTGAGCTGGAAGACATGAAATACCTGAACTGGCTAGGAGTTTGTTGAGTGTCATGTTTGACTGCATGTTAGAAATATGGCTAAGTCAAAAGAATGGTCCAAAAAGTTAAGAGAAGAGATCATCACTCTTCACAAACAAGGGACAGGATACAAAGAGATAAGAAAGGCACTGAATGTTCCTAGAAACACCGTTGGAAGCATAGTTCACAAGTTCAAAGTTAAAGGAACAGTGGTTACACTACCTGGATGGATCAGAAAAAGGAAACCATTAACAGCTGCAACCAGATTTTTGAGAAGGCAGGTTGAGAAAATGAGAAAACTCTTCAAGTGACTACAAAAGGCCGGCAGCAAGACTTGGTGGCAACAGGCACTAAGGTTTTAGTGAGCACAGTAAGGTGTGTACTAAACACAGAAGGTTTCCATGCCAGAACTCCAAGATATACACCACTACTGACTCAAAATCACATTAAAAGTTGGCTCCAATATGCTCAAAATCATATAAATAAGCCACAGAAGTTTTGGGATTCTGTTCTGTGGAGCAATGAAACAAAACTAGAACTTTTTGGCCTGATGGATCAGCAGTATGTCTGGAGGAAGAAGAATGAAGCCTGTGCTGAGAAGAACACTCTACCTACAGTTCAGCACGGTAGTGGCTCAGTGATGCTCTGGGGCTGCTTTGCATCCTCTGGCACTGGAAACCTGCAGCATGTGGAAGGCAAGATGGATTCACTGAAGTATCAGAAATCCTAGGAGAAAACATCATGCCATCTGTGAGGAATCTGAAGCTTGGGCTGTCAGGTGAAAGGGCACACTGGGTACCTAAACAGGTCCAGGCAGCAAAAATAAACAGCAGAGTGTTGTTCCTTCAGGTGTAAGAATAAAGGCACAGACACAGGCTTGTGTCTAAAATAAATGTCTCTTTACTTGGGCATAATGAAGTATATTTACAGATATATACAGCATTCAGAAGAAAAACATCTTCCCACTGTGAGATCCTAAACAGGACATCTTCAAACAGTGAGATCCAAAACAGGACTGCTTAGCTCTCAGTCCAGCCCAGCTCTGCTCCAGGGCTGTGAGCTAATCAATATTGATACATTTACCCAGCTAGCTTCGGCAAACTGCTGCTAGCTCACAGTGCTGCAAACTGTAGACGGTGAAGTTGAAGGCTTTCACAGCCGGCTTCCATCGATTTTCCTTGGTTTTTTTCTGGGCTGTGAGGTCATGTTCTGGAAAAGTTTATTTCTGACATTTCGCCTGCATCTGTGGCTGGCATCTTCTGAAGATGCCAGCCACAGATGCAGGCGAAATGTCAGAAATAAACTCTTCCAGAACACGGCCTCACAGCCTAGAAAAAAACCAAGGAAAACTGTAGACTGTTTGCTACATCTCGGCTCTTTACATAATAAATCTACTGCACGTCCCAATGTCCTGACATGGGCTTCATTGGACCTTCCAACAGGACAATGATCCCAAGCATATGTCAAATTCCACCAAGGCTTGGTTGCAGAAGAAGTCCTGGAAGATTCTACAGTGGCCATCACAGTCACCTGACTTGAACCTCATAGAAAATCTCTGGTGGAATTTGAAGAAGGCGGTTGATGCATGCAAATCCAAGACTATTATTGAACTTGAGGCCATTGCTCATGAGGAATGGGCCAAGAATTCTCAGGAATGCTGCCAGAAGCTGGTGTCTGGCTATGAATCTCATTTGCTGCAGGTCATAACAGCAAAAGGGTGCTCTGCTAAGTACTATAGATAGTTGCCATGAAGGGGTTGAATAATTTTGAGTCTGAAGAAGTCATTATAAGTTGAATTTTCAGTTGAATTTGGGGAAACCACTTGAAGCATTCATTGTGTTGAGTTATTTCAATTACTTTAGTTTGATTTATTCATTGCAAACAGCTGAAAGTCTGTAGATTTTGACAATAAACCTAATGTGCAATGGGGGCTGAACAATTTTGATTACAACGGTAGTTATTTTATTTATTTGTTTATTTATTTATTTATTTATACCCTGCTCTTTAGCCACAAGGCTATCAGAGTGGCTTACAAATTGTTTTAAGCAATAGCAATTTACACACCTACACTCCATTAAGCAGTTTCCAATGTGTGTTAGCTAATTGCCCCCATAAGCCGGGTACTCCTTTTACAGATCTATGAAAGGATGGAAGGCTGAGTGAACCTTGGAGCCCTCTGGAATCGAACTTGCAACGTGGTGACTTGCAGTACTGGCATTTAACCACTGCACCACCAGGGTTGTCTTTTTGGCATGCTTTTCGTCATTTATAGAATCATAGAGCTGCAGGAATATACAATTGCAGTGCTCCTGAAAGATGCCCATCTGCTCTGCTTAAAGACCTCTAAAGATGGAGCCAGTCCATACTGTGTCTAGTTCTGGGCACCAGAATTCAGGAAGGATATTGAGAAGTTGGAACGTGTCCAGAGGAGGGTGACCAGGATGGTGGTAGGCCTGGAAGCCATTATGCCCTATGAGGAGCGGCTTAGGGAGCTGAGTATGTTTAGTCTGGAGAAGAGATAGTTAAGAGGGGACATAATAGCCATGTTTAAATATTTGAAGGGATGTCATACTGAGGATGGAGCAAGCTTGTTTTCTGCTGCTCCAGAAATTAGGACATGGATCAATGGGCTCAAACTACAGGAAAAGCGATTCCACCTAAACATTAGGAAGAACTTCCTGACAGTAAGAGCTGTTTGGCAGTGGAATGCATTGCCTGGGAGAGTGGTGGAGTCTCCTTCTTTGGAGGTTTTTGAACAGAGGCTGGATGGTCATCTGGTGGGAGTGCTTTGACTGGGTATTCCTGCATGGCAGGGGGTTGGACTAGATGGCCATTTTGGTCTCTTCCAATTCTATGATTCTATAGGAGGGGAAGGAATTACAGCTTGGCTCTGGTTGACCTCTTTCCAGCATTCTAATGAGCTTCTCAGAGGTGTCCTGTTGGCCACTGTTGGAAATAGAATTATTGACTCTTACAGAGTGGTGCCTAGTGGCTGTCATGTCAGTGCAGTGGTGGATCCACTCCAGGTTTTATCCTGAACTTTAAAGGAACTACTCAAGGTGCTGAATTTACTCTGTTTTCTAATCTGAATCTGTCCAAGGTGTTTTAAACCAGGGCTTCTCAGGCTACCTGATGTGGAGAACCATCAATTATCCCCCCCCCCACTAATGTGCCTGGTGCTACCAACCACATTTGTATCCATTGGGTAGAGCTGTTTCTTTCTTTCCTGGAAGCTTGCCAGAGACCACTAGCCAATGGCTTAGGGACTGACACTGTCCAGCTACCACCACTCTGAGTAGCACTGTTTATTTTTTAACACACACCCCCACACACCCACACCCACACCAGACTTTATTTTTTTTGGGGGGGGGAATACTTAGATCCAGCCAGCAATTAATAATATTATTATTATTATTATTATTATTAATAATAATAATAATAAATTTTTATTTTTAACCCGCCCCTCTGCTCAGCAACTGGGGCAGCGTAAAACAAGATTAAAACATCAAGTTAAAACAATCCCTCCCCATCCTAACCCTCCCACCCCTTAAAACTAAATTAAACTAATGAAGAGTTAAAACAAGAATAAAATATGATAAATAAATAAATAAATAAATAAATAACGGCAACGATGGCAAGGGGGTGGGTAGCAATCAGTCCACTGGAACCGGGAAGTTATTCCGGGAAGGCCTGCCGGAAGAGATCCGTCTTTAGCACTTTCTTGAAGCTATCAAGAGTAGTGATAAGACGGATCTCATCCGGCAGGCCATTCCAAAGTCTGGGAGCCGTAGAAGAGAAGGCCCTCTAGGAGGTCTGCGACAGCCTAGTTTTCATAGGTTGCAGCAGGTTCCTCCCAGAGGACCGAAGTGCACGGGGGGGGGATCATATGGGATGAGGCGGTCCCGGAGATAAGATGGACCCAAGCCATGTAGGGCTTTAAAGATTAAAACCAACACCTTATACTGTGCCCGGAAACTAATCTGCAGCCAATGGAGAGATTTAAGCACAGGTGTTATATGCTCTCTCCTAGATGTACCCGTAATTAACCTGGCTGCCATATTTTGTACCAGTTGAAGTTTCCGGGTTAGGCACAAGGATAGCCCCATGTAGAGTGCATTACAGTAATCCAAACGTGAGGTTACCAAAGCATGTACCACAGTTTCCAGATCCCTTGTATCCAGGTAAGGGTGCAGTTGGCGTATCAGCCGAAGCTGATAACAGGCACTTCTGGCCGTCGCATTCGCCTGACTAGTCATGTGAAGCGATGAATCCAGGAGTACCCCCAGACTGCGAACACAGTCCTTAGAGGAGAGTGTGAGTCCATCCAGGACTGTAAGTTGTATTCCCAGACCTGGTTTCGGGCCTGTGACTGTCAGTACCTCCGTTTTGTCTGGATTTAGTCTCAATCTGTTTTTCCTCATCCAATCCATTACCGCTCTAAGACAGTCATTGAGAGGAGAGACACCATCTGAAGTCTGAGCCGACGACCTGGTCATGGAGAAATATATCTGAGTGTCATCGGCGTACAATTCACATCAAAGAACAAAGAACTGATAAGTTACACAAACATTAATAACAAAACTTTGTTAGTTCTATTAATTCTTCACCAATCTTATTTGTGTGTCAGTATTCAACAAACTGATCACCAACAATGGTCCGCCCTGGCCTCACATCGGGAGGCATGGAGACGCACTATCCACAATGCTGCAGCCTTATTTGAGAACTCATGCCGCACAAGTCTTGAAGAGAAACGACAACGCAGAAAGATTCACAACCCGGTAACATCATCCAAGGAAACCTTCTGCTGTGCTTTCTGCAATCGGACTTGTCTATCTCGGATTGGCCTTTTTAGTCATCAGCGCGCTTGCAGAAAGTGCGGGATGAGTCCTTCCTGAATCTTCGTTTGTGAGGAAAAGCCATAGAGAGAGAGATTCAACACATTTGTATCTATTCTTAAAATTATGCACACAATATTTGTTCTTTGTCTTAATTTGACTTCCTCCTCAGTAGCACTGTTTTAAAGGAGCTATGCAAGGTACTGAACTTTAAGAGAACTATCCAAGGTGTTGATTTTCCTCTGTGTTCTAGTCTGAATCTATCTAAGTATTCAAAAGCCATGCTACACAAAGTGGTGATCCATGGTCCAGTGCAGGTTCATGAGCTGTTGGCTGATGGTTCTTGGCAAGCTTCCAAAAAAAGGTTGGGGGGAAGCAGGTGGACTCAAACTACAGGAAAAGAGATTCCACCTAAACATTAGGAAGAACTTCCAGACAGGAAGAGCTGTTGGACAGTGGAATGCGCTGCTTCCTGGGAGTGTGGTGGAGTCTCCTTCTTTGGGGTTTTTTAAACAGAGACTGGATGGCAATCTGTTGGGAGTGCTTTGATTGGGTCTTGCTGCAAGGCATAATGGGGTTGGACTGGATGGCTCTTGGGTTCTCTTCCAACTCTATAATTCTATGATTCTAGGTGTAGTCTGGGGACACAAATATGGTGCTCCTCCCTGGAATATTGGGGGCAGGGGGAGAATCATGCTGGTCTCTGATCAGCAAGCTTAAGAAGGCTTGCTTTAAAGGATCTATCCAAGGTGCTGAACTTCAAAGGAGCTATTCTCAATGCTGAATCTTCTCTGGGTTCTAGTTTGCATCTATCCAAGGTGCTGTTAAAGGAGAAGGTCCTGGACCTACTGGCGGGATAGAGTTTCAGCATATTGGATTATTGTTGTAAAGCTCCTACTAAAGCCAGGAGTGGATTCACAGCACCACTGATGTGGAAGTCACTACCTGATCTAATTTTATCCTTTTGTTATGTCCTCCCCAGGAGAGGAGAGCAAAGACTAGGTGGACTTCTGGCTGCTTATGGCACAGGATGACTCAGATGCCTTTCAAAGTGTTCCCAACGTGATTCCCTTAATTGAGCAGTGTTGCACAAACAGGTTTCCTGCTGCTGCTCGAAGCGGAGGGCAACTGGTCCAAACCGCTTCCCCCCTCAGCCCTGTGTGCTGCCTCAACGGGCTCATGCATTATGTCACTGTGTGATCCTCTTATCTTAGACTGGAAACGCAGGGGGCACAGAAATCACAGCCGTAGTGCCGGTTATTAAATACAAGAGCCACCCTGTGGGGGGTCATAGAATGACAAGTAGCCATGTGCAATGACCAGGGAGGAACAGATGAGGGTAGAAAGCATTTGCTTCCTATCCGGCTGCAATTAATGCCATTTTATTCAAGAGGTGCTTTTGATTTCAGAAGATAATGTGATGAGAGGAGTTGGCTTGCATGACGCCATCAAAGATGTCTCAGCCTGTGGGCAAATCACGGCTAGGCAAAGACAACCCCACTTCTGTTTTGCCTGCTCCCATTAATTAAAATGTGCTTGTATTTTTAATTCATGTGGCTTCAGCCTTTTGGAAAGGCCTAACAGAAAAATGACTTCTTTGGACTATGACTCCCAAATCCCAAGCCAGTTGGTCTGTGGAGGGAGGGAGGGCAGGAATCTAATCATTGTAGAGGGGGAAAATCATTAAAAGAACATTTTTCCAAATTCTGATAACCCTCTCCTTAAAGTTGGCCTTTAAAGGGTGCTTTCTTCATACAATGCATGATCAAATGGTGGATTCACTATCACAAGGTTTCATGACTGCCACTCTTATAGCTGCCATTGAAAGGAGATAAAAGTAATGGAATGACTCATTGGCTGAGTAGTCAAGACGCTAGCCCTCATGATCCTTTGAGAGCTAGCATGATGTAGTAGTTTGAGTGTTGGACTAGGACTCTGGGAGACCAGGTTTCAAGTCCCTGCTCAACCATGGAAACCCACGGGGTTGGCCACACTCTCCGAGCATCAGAGGAAGGCAAAAGGCAAAGCCTCTCTGAACAAATCTTGCCAAAAAAACCCTGTGATAGGATTGCCATTAGTCAGTAACAACTTTTTTTTAGTAATACTTTTTATTAAACACATATTTTTCAAAACACATATAAAATGCATCACTTAAATGACCTAAGTAGTTACATCATAATTCACAAAATAACAAAAACAAAACGACACTAACAAAATTAACATTAAAAACACTACAAAACTACAAAAACTATTAACTACTCTCTATGACTTACTACCCTTAGCTGAAAACCATAAAACCCAAAATTACCTTGTACTTCCTGAACATTGAAATGTATTCACACTTCTGCAAAAAAAAATTATTTATTCCCATTTCCCATACTTATTTATTTTCTAAACCTACCACTGATATTGGTACCCAATATACTCTTAAATAAGTAATAAACAACTCCCAGTCTTTCTTAAAAGTTTTTAAAGATTTTTCTTTGATCAGGATTGTCAACTTGTCCATCTCTAAGAGTTCATATGTCAGTAACAACTTGAAGGCACACAACAACAGTAACATGAAGGGAAATTCATGATGGTTCTATATTACCTATATCAACACATCCAATAGGCTTCAGTATACCAAACTGCCGAGGAACATGAGTGTGAGTGAGCTACTGTCCCTGTGTCCTCCTTGTGAGCTTCCCAAAGAAAGCTCATTAGCCAATCTGCAAAGAAGATACTGAACCAAAGAGGTTTTTGGTCACATCCATCAGGTTTACTCTTTCTTTTTCCAATCCAGCACCCTGCAGCTCATGGTCAGCATTTCCTGCACAGAAAATCATGGTTTTCTGCAGAGGAAATTTGTTTTCAGTGCAGAGTTCCTTCCTTCCTTTGCACAAAAACAACGTGTGTCCCTGTATGAGCCCAGCAGAGCTTTAAGATCATCTGGAGAAGCCCTTCTTTCTCTGTTCCACCACCTTCTCTGGAACGTTTGGTGGGAACAAGTGATACAGGGCCTTCTTAGTGGCTGTTCCCAGACTATGAAACTCCCTCCCCAGAGAGGCCTGGATGGCTCCGTTCTTGCTCTCCTTCCGGCAGCAGGTTAAAACATTTTTATGCTGCCAGGTTTTTATGAACCAACAAGGGCTGGGCTAGTGAGGCTTTGTGGAGTGGTTTTTTAAAAAATAATAATAATAATAATATAATAATAAAATTTTATTTATATCCCGCCCCTCTGCAACGCAATCGGGGCGGCTTACAATATAAAAACCCCATACTCACAATACCCTAGCCCACCCACCCCTTAAAATAATATTAAATTGCAAAGGATTAAAAACATGCATTAATTAAAATATATATAAATTAGAAGAAAAAAAATTAAAAACATACAATCGTAGCCTATAAAGGGCAGCTGAGTCTTGGGCCGGGATAATTATTCAGGAAAGGCCTGCCGGAAAAGATCCGTCTTGACAGCTTTTTTAAAGCTGTCTAAGGTGGTAATAAGACGGATCTCGTCCGGCAGGCCATTCCATAATCTGGGAGCAGCAGCAGAGAAGGCCCTCTGGGAGGTCACCGACAGCCTTGTTTTCATAGGCTGTAACAGATTCCTCCCAGAGGACCGAAGTGTGCGGGGAGGGTCGTATGGAAGGAGGCGGTCCCGGAGGTAAGTTGGACCCAAGCCATGTAGGGCTTTAAAGGTCATAACCAACACCTTGTACTGTGCCCGGAAACTAATAGGCAGCCAGTGGAGAGCTTTTTGCACCGGTGTTATATGCTCTCTTCTGGGAACACCAGAAATCAACCTGGCTGCCATGTTCTGGACTAGTTGAAGTTTCCGAGTCAAGCACAAGGGTAGCCCCAAGTAGAGCGCATTACAGAAATCCAGACGGGAGGTTACCAGTGCATGTACCACAGTTTCGAGGTCCCTAGTTTCCAGGAAAGGGCGCAGCTGGCGTACCAGCCGAAGTTGATAACAGGCACTCCTGACCGTTGCATTTACCTGATTAGTCATCTGGAGTGACGGGTCCAAGAGCACCCCCAGACTGCGAACACAATCCTTGGAGGAGAGTGTAATTCCATCCAGGATTGGAGTTTGTATTCCCAGACCTGGTTTTGGGCCTGTAACTGTTAGTACCTCCGTTTTGTCTGGATTCAGTCTCAATTTGTTTTTCCTCATCCAGTCCATTACTGCTTTAAGACAATCATTCAGAGGAGAGACGCCATCTGAAGTCGAAGCCGATGACCGAGACATGGAGAAGTATATCTGGGTCTCATCCGCATACTGATGACACCGCATTCCATGCCTCCGAATGATCTCTCCCAGCGGCTTCATATAGATGTTAAATAGCATCGGGGACAGGATGGCACCCTGAGGAACGCCACAGTTAAGCTCTATTCTAGTAGAGCAACTGTCCCCAAGCCTCACCCTCTGGGATCTGCCCGAGAGGAAGGAACGGAACCACTGCAAGGCAGTGCCTCCGATTCCTAACTCCCTCAGGCGATCCAAGAGGATGGAATGGTCTATTGTATCAAAGGCCGCTGAGAGGTCCAGGAGCACCAACAGGGTCACACTACCCCTGTCGATACCCAAGCGGAGGTCATCAGCCAGAGCAACCATGGCAGTCTCCACTCCATAACCCGTCCTAAAGCCAGTTTGAAATGGATCTAGACAATCGGTTTCATCCAAGACAGCTTGGAGTTGGGAAGCGACCGCCCTCTCAATCACTTTGCTTAGAAAAGGCAGCAAAGAGACTGGTCTATAGTTGTTCCTGTCCAAGGGGTCCAGGGAAGGCTTTTTCAGGAGCGGCTTAACCACCGCTTCCTTCAGACAAGGTGGAAGGGACCCCTCCCTGAAGGACGCATTGATAATATCCCTAAGGAGTACTCTCGATGCGTCACCCCCTTGGGTGGCCAGCCAAGATGGACAGGGATCGAGGGGACAGGTCGTTTTCCTCACTCTACCAAGGAGCTTGTCCACGTCATCGGTACTCACAGATTGAAGCTGATCCAATAAAATTTCATCAACGGAGTTGCTGGACACCTCGTCTATAGATTCTGTCATAACACTGGCATCTAAGTCGGCTCTTATCCGAGAGATTTTATCTGCAAAGTGGATGTTAAATGCATCACAGCAGGCCGTTGTCGGGTTGAGTAAGGGGTTCTGCGCAGGTGGAATCTGCGTCAGCTCCCCCACTACCCTAAACAGTTCTGCTGGACGGGACTCTGCAGATGCAATACGTGCAGCGGAGAAAGACTTCTGCGCTGCACGTATCGCCTCTCGATAAGAATTAAGGAAATTCCTATGACGAGTCTTGTCGGATAAGAGTTGAGTCTTCCGCCAGGTGCGCTCTAGTCGTTGTCCAGCCTGCTTCATTTTCCTAAGCTCCTCTGAGTACCAGGGCTTACGGTTAGGAGCAGGCTGGAAAGGACGCTTGGGAGCGATTGTGTCAATAGCCTTGGTGAGGTCGGTATTCCAAATATTAACCAAAGCTTCAACAGAATCACCGGCGTTACCAACCATTAAACCCTCCAAGGCTTTCTGGAATCCAATTGGTTCCATTAGCCTTCGAGGGCGGACCATTCTAATGGGTCCACCACCCCCGGTGGGGCAGACAGTGGCTCTTAGCTCCATCTTGACCAGGAAATGATCCGTCCATGACAATGCGGAGGTTTCAATCACCTCTACCCACGGATATTCCTGTTCCGTACTAAAGGCCGCATCGAGGGTATGACCTGCACAGTGAGTAGGCCCGACAACCAATTGGGATAGGCCCATGTTTGTCATGGATTCCATGAACTCCCGAGCTGCGCCTGTTAGATTTAGCAAGCTGGTCTCGAGTGGGATGTTGAAGTCACCAAGAACTAAAAGTCTGGGCGACTCCAGCAGCAACTCTGAGACCAGCTGTGTTAGCTCGGTTAGGGAGTCTGTTAGACAACGGGGTGGCCGGTACACTAACAGAATCCCTAAGCTATCCCTGGACCTCAGGCTTAGGTACATACACTCGATGTGGACTGTGTTCCGGATAGGCTTCCTGGTCAAGGTTAGATTGCTTTTATGAACCAGAGCCACTCCGCCCCCCCGCCCACTTTTCCTTACCTGCTCACTAACTGAGTACCCAGCCGGGAGTGCCTGCGCCCAAGTCGCAGCACTGGCCTCTCCCAGCCAGGTCTCCGTAAAGCATGCCAGGTCGGCAGCCTCATCCAATAAGAGGTCATGGATAATATGTGTCTTGTTTTTAACCGACCTGGCATTGCAAAGGAGCAGAGTAAGGGTCTGTGGAATGGTTGGTGCGCTCTCCAATTTATTCTGGGAAACAGAGTGAACTGAAGGCAGGATAGGTATTAAACATCGATCCTGCCTTCTTTTGTAACAATTTTTCACTCTGTTGCCGCCATACCTTCCCTTCCCCCACACAACCTCAATTCCCGCTCCCAGATCATTCCCGGCCCCTGGTAGGTATTCCTGGGGTGGGGTGGTGGAGTGACTTTTAAGGCCAGCCACTCCTGGCCACACCCCAACTCCCTGCTCAGCTGCCCTTAGCCTGGTGTAAGGGGGAAGGAAGACTTCCTTGCAGTCCTCTGGAGTCTTCTCTGGCTGGCTGGCTGGCTTGCTGGTAGGTCTTCCTGGGGTGGGGGTGGTGGAGTGACTTTTAAGGACAGCCACTCCTGGCCACACCCCAACTCCTTGCTGCCTCAGCTGCCCTTACGCCGGTGTAACAGGGAAGGAAGCTTCCTCACAGCCCTGCAGAGTCTGCTGGCTGGCTGGCTGGCTGGTAGGTCTTCCTGGGGTGGTGGTGGTGGAGTGACTTTTAAGGCCAGCCACTCCTGGCCACACCCCAACTCCCTGCTCAGCTGCCCTTAGCCTGGTGTAAGGGGGAAGGAAGACTTCCTTGCAGTCCTCTGGAGTCTTCTCTGGCTGGCTGGCTGGCTTGCTGGTAGGTCTTCCTGGGGTGGGGGTGGTGGAGTGACTTTTAAGGCCAGCCACTCCTGGCCACACCCCAACTCCTTGCTGCCTCAGCTGCCCTTACGCCGGTGTAACAGGGAAGGAAGCTTCCTCACAGCCCTGCAGAGTCTGCTGGCTGGCTGGCTGGCTGGTAGATCTTCCTGGGGTGGGGGTGGTGGAGTGACTTTTAAGGCCAGCCACTCCTGGCCACACCCCAACTCCTTGCTGCCTCAGCTGCCCTTACGCCGGTGTAAAGGGGAAGGAAGCTTTCTCACAGCCCTGCAGAGTCTTCTGGCTGGCTGGCTGGTAGGTCTTCCTGGGGTGGGGGTGGTGGAGTGACTTTTAAGGCCAGCCACTCCTGGCCACACCCCAACTCCTTGCTGCCTCAGCTGCCCTTACGCCGGTGTAAAGGGGAAGGAAGCTTTCTCACAGCCCTGCAGAGTCTTCTGGCTGGCTGGCTGGCTGGCTGGTAGGTCTTCCTGGGGTGGGGGTGGTGGAGTGACTTTTAAGGCCAGCCACTCCTGGCCACACCCCAACTCTTTGCTGCCTCAGCTGCCCTTACGCCGGTGTAACAGGGAAGGAAGCTTCCTCACAGCCCTGCAGAGTCTTCTGGCTGGTTGGCTGGCTTGCTGGTAGGTCTTCCTGGGGTGGGGGTGGTGGAGTGACTTTTAAGGCCAGCCACTCCTGGCCACACCCCAACTCCTTGCTGCCTCAGCTGCCCTTACGCCGGTGTAACAGGGAAGGAAGCTTCCTCACAGCCCTGCAGAGTCTTCTGGCTGGTTGGCTGGCTTGCTGGTAGGTCTTCCTGGGGTGGGGGTGGTGGAGTGACTTTTAAGGACAGCCACTCCTGGCCACACCCCAACTCCTTGCTGCCTCAGCTGCCCTTACGCCGGTGTAACAGGGAAGGAAGCTTCCTCACAGCCCTGCAGAGTCTGCTGGCTGGCTGGCTGGCTGGCTGGCTGGTAAATCAAGTGTTTTTTAAAAAAAAGGTATTTTAATTTTTTATTGTAATGTTTTTAACTTGTACATTGTTTAATTCTTTTTAAATCTTTATATTTATAATGTGATTTTAACTTTGTACTGTTTTTAGCTTGTATTAATTTTATAATGATGTTATCCGCATTGAGTCTCATTGGTGGGAGAAAGGTGGAATAGAAAAGAATAAAATAATAATAATAATTACAACAATAATAACAACAACAATATGTGTTTTTCCTGGAGAATCTGTCCTTAACTGTCAAGATTCTTATCCCTCTGGTATTCTCCTTCTCAGAGCTTCCTGACACAGAGATACCGAATTTTCATCTATTATTCTGATACATTTGAATGTTCTTTCCATCTGCTCTCAGTCTATGGGAGGCAAGTGACAAACTGGCTGGTGCACATGCCAGCTCTTCACTCCGTAGCCTTATCAGCTGCTGGAAGAGACCACAAGGGCCATCCTATCCAACCCCATTCTGCCCTGCAGGAATGCACAATCAAAGCCCTCCCAACAGATTGCCATCCAGCCTCTGTTTAAAAACCTCCAAAGAAGGAGACTCACCACACTCCCAGGAAGCAGCTTATTCCACTTCTGAACAGCTCTTACTGTCAGGAAGTTCCTCCTAATGTTTAGGGGGAATCTCTTTTCCTGTCGTTTGTGTCCATTGCTCTGTGTCCTAATCTCTGGAGCAGCAGAAAACAAGCTTGCTCCATCCTCAGTATGACATCGCTTCAAATATTTAAACATGGCTATCATGTCCCCTCTTAAACTTCTCTTTTCCAGACTAAATAGTCCCAGTTCCCTAAACCGCTCCTCATAGGGCATAAAGGCTTCCAGACCTCCCACCATTTGGGTTGCCTGCCTCTGGACACGTTCCAGCTTGTCCATATCCTTCTTGAATTGTGGTGCCCAGAACTGGACACAGTATTCCAGGTTAGGTCTGACTAAAGAATAGAGTGACACTATCACTTCCCCTGATCTAGACACTAGACTCCTATTGATGCAGCCTAGAATTGCATTGGCTTTTTTTAGCTGCCACATCACATTGGTGACTCATGTTCAACTTCTGGTCCCCTAAGACTCCTAGATCCCTTTTGCATGCATTGCTGTCAAGCCCGGTGTCACCCATCCTATACCCGTGCAATTAATTTTTACTACCTAAGTTTAGTACCTCACATTTCTCCCTGCTGAAATTAATTTTGTTGGTTTTGGCCCACCTTTCTAATCTGTTAAGGCCATGTTGAATTCTGATCCTGTCCTCTGGGGTGTTAGCTATCCCACCTAATTTGGTGTCATCTGAAAACTTGACAAAAATGCCCTCTGTTTCCTAATCCAAATAATCAATAAAGATGTTGAATAGCACTAGGCCCAGGACAGAACCCACTAGTCACTTCTCTCCAGGATGAAGAGGAGCCATTGGTGACTACCCTTTAGATGGAGGGTACAACAGACAGCACCAGCTTTCTTTACTCTTGAAGAGTAAAGGGAGCTTGACTTTGCATTCTCAGATGGGTGCATGTGTAATGGGTGTTTTTTATTATTTTTTTGAGGGGGGGAAGGACTCTCACACAAATTTGGATCCCACTGTTGAAGCAACCAGTAACTAATGCTGCACACTTCGAACATAAGGAAAGCACAGCTGCCTGCGTAGGAGGCTTCGGTTGTGTGGCAGTAAAAGAGGTAATCAGAATGATGCTGTGGCTTTACTCCAAGGAGATGGCTGTTTTTTTGTTTTTGTGTTTTTGCATTTGACAGAAAGATCTCCTTCAGTCCATAGCAGTCTCTTCCTCCCACCCAGAAGGAACATCTTTAGTCTCATTGAACCTCAGGGCAAGATTCTGTATTGAGGAGATGTAGCATAAAGCCAGCATGGCATTGTGGTTTGAGTGTTGGACTAGGACACTGGGAGGCCAGAGTTCGAATTCCTGCTCAGCCATAGAATTCCAGTGGGCAAGTCACACTCCTTCAGCCTCATAGGAAGGCAAGAACAAGCCCATTCTGAACAAATTCTGCTAAGAAAACCCCAAGATACAGTAACCTTAGGGTTGCCGTAAGTCAGAAATGATGAAGGCACACACCACCACCACCACCAACAACAACAGATTCCATCTAAACATTAGGAAGAACCTCCTGACAGTAAGAGCTATTCGGCTGTTGAATACTTTGCTGCCTGGGAGTGTGGTGGAGTCTCCTTCTTTGGAGGATTTTAAGCAGAGTCTGGATGGCCATCTGTCAAGAGTGCTTTGATTGTGCATTCCTGCAGGGCAGAATGGGGTTGGACTGGATGGCCCTTGGGTTCTCTTCCAACTCTATAATTCTATGATTCTAACAAGAAGAAATAGTTCTGCCAGGTGGAACTATACCACATCTGCCCTATCCCACTTCCAGAGACTCACCATTTTTCTGAAGCTACTCTACCCCACAAAAGTTCATGTAGTGGCTGAGGGAGGGTATGGTGCAGCTGGGGGTCATCTGGTGATGTTCTGATAGCCTGTGTGATGATGTGTTGGATTGCAACTCCCATTATCTACAGATGGCACGTGATCAACTAGCTGGTCTGTCTGGGAATGCTGAGTCCAACACAACTGGAGAACACTTTTGACCTAATCCCTTGTTTTGGCTTAATGACCCCTGTTTGCTTCCTTTACCTTTTTATCTACCTGGATAGACCCCACCTTGGGATATCGCCTACAGTTGTCCCTCCTTATCCACGGATTTGGTATCCATACTTATACAAGCCATAAGTATTCACGGCTTGAAAATATTCTTAAAAAGCTTGCTTTTTTATAACCCCAAAAGCAAACCTTGATTTTGCCGTCTTATATTAGGAGGAACTTTTTGACAGTAAGAGCTGCTTGGCAGTGGAACACACTCCATCGGAGCGTGGTGGGGTCTCCTACCTTGAAGGTCTTTAAACAGAGGCTGGATGGCCATCTGTCAGGGATGCTTTGATCGTGATTTCCTGTGTGGCAGGGTGTTGGACTGGATGGCCCTCGTGGTCTCTTCCAACTCTGCAATTCTATGATTCTCTGATTCTCTGATTCTATATAAGGGACACCATTTTGCTATGCCATTGCATATAATGGGACTTGAGTATTCAAAGATTTTGGTATCCATGGGGAGTCCTGGAACCAAATCCCTGCGAATATGAAGGGACAACTGTAATTGGCAATATTTTAATAATTTCACTTGATGTGGCCTTCCATGTGGTTAGGAGGCAAACCAGGGACCACCTAAAACCAAGGTTGGAGTCACGTATAACCTAGGGAGGGGTCTTTGGAAATTTCCCAAAGGAGTAATACTCTGGTCAGTGTTAACACCTGGATGACTCACCCACTAATCCACTCAACAATAGCAGAGACTTCAATGATTGCAAAATGAGTTTTTCCTCTTCCTTTCTCTTCCAACAATAGACCTTGCCTGCTCCTATTCAATTCCAAATAAATTGCCCATTAATGATTGTTAACTCTTCTGGACCACCCTTTGTTTAACCCTAGGAAACTCTGAGAGACACTGTATTCCACTTTAAATCTCATCCCTTCAGGGGAATTATCACATACAAATATCTCCCTAAAACACCACCAAAATGTCCACAGTTCCTCTTCCTACATCTATCCTGCCGGTTTGTTGTGAGACCCTCAGAAGGCAACTCAGAATCTTCTGCTGCATGAATCTCTGCTCTTCTGATAGATAATGTATCACCCGAGAACCCCCCTTACTCTATTCCTCTATCCAGATACTTCCTACTATCTTCGATAGCCTTGTGTGATTGCCTGTTCCTATTAGTTTCCAATAAAGATAATTTAATTGTATGTTTTGGCTTAGAGTCTCCTCCATTAATACCAGTATACATAAGTCAAAAGATCCTGCCGTTACCCAGCCTTTCACTGACCTTTTGAGCTACTTAAACATTTCCCATATTAATTTTGGAGAATAGTGGGATCCTCGCAGATCCCACTCAGTTTGGGTAACAACCTTGTAATTCTTTGTGCAAACTATCAGAGGTAGAACTGTGTTGAAATCAGGCCATGGAGAACAGTATTTTCAGGAGCCTCTGAAAAGAGCATGGAAATCTTTCAATGGTTTTCTTCCCTGGAGGCCTGAAAAAAAGATATGGCTATTACAGGGTTCTAGGGTGCTTTTTGGGGGTGGAGTGGGGGTGTTTTCACGTTTCCATTTAATTGGAAAATTTTAGGGGGGGAATGCTCAGAAACTGTGCTAAAAGTTTTTTTGAAAAAAAGTCTGGTCATGGCATATCTAGGCCCAGAAGCAGATGAAGGGTCCTCCTTCCATTCCAACTGCCACTGTCCTGGCGTCAGAGGGAAGGAAGAAGAGGCAGTCTCAGCTCCATCATGCCTGGGCCCAGAAGCAGATGAAAGGCCCTCCCTCTATCCCAACAGCCATTACTCTGTGGCCTCAGAGTAAGAGAAGAAGAGGCAGTATCTTCAGGGGTCTTTCCTTTTGTGTCTTGTTTCAATTAAATTGAAATCCTGGGGGCAGGAAACTCTTTTCTTGTTCTTTTACTTGTAAAGTGCCATGTGCAGTGGTGGCACCATATACATAAATAAATGATGATGATGATGATGATTGTGGGGTTTGGGGGTGAATGCTCAGGGCTTCAGGGACGACAATAGTGAGTTCCGGGATTGCATGCATTCTAGGTGCCACAATTTGCCCACCCTGTCCATAAGAGATTAAGAAGGCGAACAAGCGGTGTTCTCAAATAGACAGTTCCTTGTGCCATTGTGGGCAAAACAACATTCTTGCAAAGAGTCAAAACCTCTGCTGAAAAGGGCAGGAAAAATCTTGTATCCCTCAAGTGAGGAAGAAAAACAACGTGGCTTCTTACTCTGATTGTGAAAAACAACAACCTGTTTTCCATGGAAAAGGTGAAGGATGTTATTTCTGATGATCTGATGGTGGCTAGATGGGGTGCACATTCCCCTGCCGCTTTGTAGCCAGATTGAGGTGAAACGTAATTAGATCTTACCAAGCCTTTCTACCTTCAAGAGCCAGGTCTTTCCGTCGCCACTCAGAATGAGAACAGTGCTATCACTAACCTTTGCTTGCCTAATTAAAAACAACAACTGGCAAACCAAATACCATCTTTGTATCAGTGTGTGTGTTGAAGAAGCTAAGCTAGCCCCAGTTAGTCCAAATAAAGGAAATGGAGCATGACTCACCTTGCTTATGCTCATTAGATGTTGGTCTATTAGCATGAACTTTGAGAAGAAACCTGCTAATGATATCAGAATAATAAAGCCATTAAAGCAAGCAGCCAGAGTCTCGGCTCACCCACAAGTACCACCACTGAATAGATAAGTTTATTTTTATTGTCCCGCTAACAATAAAAATGGCTGGTTCCTCTAAAGTAATTATTGACTGATTTTTACACTGTTTGCTTATCCTCCCAGATAAGATAGAAGGCAAATACTCTGTTGGCATCCATCAAGGCTGGTGGAAGGAGGGATTCTTTGATCACTAATTGTTTAAATGCCCAGGTAAGTAGTCATGATGTGTGTATCAATCCAATTTGAGAGGCGGGAGGAGGAAGATGGTGTCTTTCCTTAACACCCCAGCTCTGACCTTGATATGGAAAGCAGAGAACTGGAATGTGTCCCTCTATAAATGGCCAGATTCAAGAACCCAAGCAGAAATGGTATCCAACTTAATGGAGAAAATGACTTCATGATGCCACATTTAACTAATACAGTACATCACAGAAGGACGTTCTTGCTTTCATCATTAGTTTCATCCTGAACATTCTGTCCAGTAGAATGTTTGCGGCAGTGATATTTATTCTCTTGTACCTGTTACCTCTCTTGCGGAAGGCTTGGGATTGCTTCAAATATGGCAAACATTATTATACAGAGAGTGACTACTTCAGGTTTCACTGTGCCTGATGGAGAGGGGAAGATATTCACTAGAGGGGTGGGAAAATTTTGACCGGGAAATTGAGAGGAACAGGGAAGAGTTCGTTCACATCTCCCACTTTGCCTTTTAGCAGATATAGCCCTGTTTTTGGATGAAAATAAAGAAAAAACCCATTGACTAGATCAATTGAGCATGGATTCTTCAAACTGGAATTGATCCAGGACTGGATTTTTAAAGTTGTTATTCATCCATAGAGGAAGGAATAAACACTCATGTACTAGCTAGATGGCAGATGCTGCCTGGGGCTGTTTATACTAGGAATGGAAAGAATATTAAAAAATATTCAAACAATGGTTGAAAACATGTTTTTCAAATGTCAAGAAACCCTCACAAGAAGAATCTTGGGCTCCATCTGCACTGCAGAAACAATCCAGTTTGACACTGCTTTAAGTGCCATGGCTCAATGCTATGGAATTTTGGGATTTGTAGTTTTGTGAGATGTTTAGCCTTCTCTGTCACAGAGCTGTGGTGCCACAACAAACTACAAATCCCAGGATTCCATAGGGTGGAGCCATGGCAGTTTAAGTGGTGTCAAATTAGATTATTTCTGCAGTGCAGATGCATCCTTGGACTGATATGAATCTTTAGAGTTCAGGACTTACCATTCGGTATGAAATTTATATGTGATTTATTTGCAGAGAAAACAGAATTTGCTGTGCAAAATATAATATTTCTGCATATAAATATTATTTTCTGCACAGAAAATGTGGTTGTCAGCACAAAACAACTATGTGGAATTTTGCACAGAGGAAGTCCTGAATTGTGAATAGGCTTTGAAAACTATGTGCTTTTCGAAGACTTTCTCACAGTGGGAAGAAAATCACTAAAATGACTTGTTTTTTCCTTTGAGAAGAAAGTTAGTGTGTGTGTGGGAAAATACAGCCCTACTTTATTCTAGAGATAGAAATGTTTTCTTGTCTCATTCTTAACTACAATAGTTGTTTAACTTTTTAAATTAAAATACTTCTATTACACTCTTTATGCTGGGATCTCAGGGTAATGTACAATATGAACAATTTAAAACACTTTCAGATTAAAACCATAAATAATTTAAGTAAGATAAAAACATATTAAACAAAACAACAACCAAAAGCTACAACAATTTAAAACCATGTATATGTAAACTTTGAAATAAATTAGCCCCTGAAAGCTTCAATAGAAAGCCATGGTTTAGCTTGGCACTGGAAAGAAACCAACATTGGTGGTGGTTGTAACTCCAATAGGAGGGTGTTCCATATTTGGGGCACCACAGCTGAGAAGACCCTCTCCCATCAATGATTTCCACATAACTTCCTGCCCTCCACACACCTGAGAGAATACCTGCATTTACCAACAATTCAAGAAGAATATTGACACAAGCTGGAAGGTGTTCAGAGGAAGGTGACCAGAATGGTGGGAGGTCTGGAAGCCGTTATGCCCTATGAGGAGCGGCTTAGGGAGCTGGGCATGTTTAGCCTGGAAAAGAGGAGGTTGAGAGGTGACATGAGAGCCATGTTTCAATATTTGAAGGGATGTCATACTGAGGATGGAGCAAGCTTGATTTCTCCTGCTTCAGAGACTAGGACATGGAGAAATGGGTTCAAACTACAAGAAAAGAGATTCCACCTAAACATTTGGAAGAACTTCCTGACAGTAAGAGCTGTTTGGAAATGGAATACACTGCTTTGGAGTGTGGTGGACTTTCCTTCTTTGGAGGTTTTTAAAGAGAGGCTGGATGGCCATCTGTCAGGAATGCTTTGAGTGTGTATTCCTGCAGGGCAGGGGTTGGACTAGATGGCTCTTGTGGTCCCTTCCAACTCTATGATTCTATGATTAAGACTTCCTTCTCCCATTTGTGAGAATGTTTTATTCTACGCAATTGCACAATGACAGAATTGCTCTAAACTACAATAGCCTCACAAAACAAGGATGCTGGATGCATGGGCTGTTAAAAATCCGAAGCATCAAGTGGGTTGCTTGCCTCTTTGCCATCAATCACAGAGTCCCTCCGTGCTTGGCTTGCAGTGTATGTACGCTTTGCTACACAAACTGAGGAGACAGTAGTTATGCATGGGGACATTTTTGTGCAAATTACAGAAAACGCAATAAGAAAAACAAAACACTGCTTTTTGGCTTATTCTCACAATAGAGGCACAAACTTTTACAGAAGCTGGTGATTTCTCATCAGGCATGCTTGATGGGCTAAGAAAGCCTTTCTTATTGTGAATAAGAAGATTTCTAAATAGTTCTTATTTGGAAGAATAAGAATACTTCAAATATTTGCATCTCTAAATTATACAGCAAGGGTGGTCAATGGTCAGAGGTTAGGGGATTGTACTGGTACTCTAGCCTGGGGGCCCAGGGACCTGGGATTAGGAGGGCCCCCCAAAGTGATATGATTGAAAGTTTTTATTATGTAAATCCATTTATTATTTTAAAATAAATATAAAAATACTTTGGTGTCATCATTTAAACTTATTTTTATCTTAAATCCTGTAGAGCATCTTGCTGCCCTTAACCTTAGCAATAGAGGGGACACCAAAGATCCTGGCCTGGGGGTCTGCTTCAGGATGTGGTGGCCATGACTATGGGGGCACTGCCCCCTCACTGGACCACACCAATAACAGATTTTTTTTAAAAAAATGGCACAAAAATACCCCCCACACCTCTTAGGAGGTATTGGGGCATTTGGGGGAGGAGGGATATTCTGAAAATCTTCTCCCATACAATGAAAAAAGGGAAGGGGGGCCAAGGAATCTAGTAGTACATTTAAGACTGATTTATATTTCAGCACATGCTTCCATGGATATCAATCCACTTCTTCAGATGCATAGACAGAGTGATATTAAAACTTTAGGTTTGTTGTTGCTGTGTGTCTTCAAGTCATTTCTGACTTATGACAACCCCAAGGCAAACCTATCATGGGGTTTTCTTGGCAAGATTTGTTCAGAGGGGGCTTTGCCATTGCCTTCCTCTGAAGCTGAGAGAGTGAGACTTGCCCAAGGACACCCAGTGGGTTTCCATGGTTCAGCAGGGATTTGAACCCTGGTCTCCAGAGATGTAGTCCAATGTTCAAACTACTACACCATGCTGGCTGTCTACTACACCGTGCTGTTTACTAAGCATATTTATACAGTTGCGGGAAGAGGATAGAATGTAATAGGATCCACAAAGATGCAAATTGTGATCTTCTACCTTAAGTCATCAAAGGGCTATGTGAGGTGACACAGGTCTTTCAGATCTTTCTAGTGGCCACATAGAATTGAAGTGTGAAGGCATTAAGTCAGCTTACCAAAAGTCAGTTCCTGCAAGGTCAAAAAGGAATCAGAAAATTCCTTTAGTTATATGTCAGGTAGTGAGGACTCATGTATTATTATTTTTTTGTAGTGTGCCATGAAACCCTTATTGTTGTTCATATCTATGCTAATGGTTGGAATTTGTGAATACAGGCCAGTATAGTAGGACCTCCGTATCCGCAGGGGATTGGTTCCACCTTCCACGGATACCAAAAACAGCAAATGCCATTGAAAATAATGGGAATTCCAGTTTAAAACACCATAGAGTTGCATTGGAGGACCTAGAAAACATCTAGAGAAGATACCTCTCTAGGCATTTTCTAGGAAGACTCTATGGTAGATGTGCTGTTTTGTGTCCTGCAGATAACTGAAACGGTGGATATTGGTTCCGTGGATACAGAGGTCTGACTGTATTCTGTATCAGGTGCTTAGCTAAGTATTCTTAACAAAGGGCTTGTCCAGACCTGCCAGACTAGGCCAGCTTCCTGCTGGGTCAGGACCTCCCCCACCCCATTACCTACATGAAATCGGAGGAAGTCTACACGCACACACCATCTCCCCTGCTGTCACATGTCGCTCCCTCTGAAGCCAGGAAGGAGGCCCTCAGCCTGTGATCAAGGCTGGTCACAGACAAGGGGCCCTGATCACTTCCTGGGGGCCTCCTTCCTGGCTTCAGAGAGATTGTGATGGCGGCGGCAGCTGCAGAGATGGATTGGTGTGCACATATGGACTCTCGCATTCCTGCAGGGCCCAATCTGGGTTTTCCAGCACGAAGCGGGTTTTCCCAAGTATTCTAATAAAACATGGGCTTTACCCCATCTCCCCCCCACACACACTCATTTTTTCCCCAAGTTTTGTCAGGACTGCCCAGGGGTAAAATGGGGCAAAAGCCCTGCAGAGTGATTCCAGCAGAGGCGGTGGCATCTAGCAATACGGGCCAATGTGCAGGTATGGACCTTGCATTCCCGTGCTAGCCTGATCTGGTTTTTTCCCTGCATAATGCAGATTTCCCCCAAGGCTATTTTTTTACACCGTTGTAAAGGGCTTTACCACAACTTCCCCTCATCTTGCCTTGGGCATCATCTGGACTGCCTCGGGGCAAAACGAGGCAAGAGCCCTGCATTGTTTGGACTGCTGGGCTCCAAGATGGGGGCAAGAGAGGGTAAGTAGCCCATCTAGACAAGCCTTAAGTAATCTCTCCTGACTGCTCCCCTCTCTCCTGATGGAACTCAATGGAAGCAGCATCCACTCGTGCTCAGACCACTAGCAGAATGAACTTCTTTCTCCCCATGCAGCTGGTGCCAGGTGTGGAGTTGCAATCATGGCAATAGTGTTACAATTGTGACTAAGAAGTTTACTACACAGGGTTTTATTGCACTATCCATTAGTCATGATTACGCATGATTGTGCAAATGAGTTCTTCCCAATTGCACAACACAACCTGCCTTTTGTTGCTGGTTCGGCTGTGGTGTGTCTTTGTAGGGCTCCTTTTCATTCATGGCAAATCCCAGTGAATGAAATCAGTAGCACCAGTATACTTGCTTGTGCAGTAATATCATTGCGCCATCAGAGAAGAACACGTGATGGAGTGGGCGTGTATTGGGCCATCCTCCAGTTTTCGCTTGTGTCTACCTATACTTCTTTATCTCATTTGATTTCCGGCTTATCAGAAGAGCTCCCCAGTGCCCCTAAGCTACTCCCCCCCCCGCTTTCCCAGAGTTAATTGGATTCAAAACTCAGCCTCTGCTGTTGCAAGGCAGACTTAAATGTATATTTTTATTTAAAACAAACACGGGGGAGAGGGTGGTGTATGGTTTTTTTCAGGGGCAGGGGGGTTGTGATTTGGCACGTGAGGAGGGGGCGGCAGTGAGTCCGCCTGGCACCATTGCAGGGATGAGTATTTTTATGTAGTGCTCGTAGCCTGTAGAGTTGATGAGCAAAGAAATCTATATCTGGATCTCTTCGCAGCCAGAAGTGGGAGAGAAAAGCTTTGGTTTTTTAGGGAAGAATTTCTCAAAACCTTCTTTCCTTCAGCTATGCTTTAAATTGAGGTTTGTTTGTTTGTTTACAAAAATAAATAAATCAGGAATGTATCTTAGCTGGTAAGGCTTCTGGCCCCTCTCTTTCTCTCCTTTCCCACGTAGCTTTATTCAAAAGTAAGTCCCCTTGAGCCCGGTGGAGTTTACTCTCATGTAAGCATGGCTAGGCACACTCCAGTGCTTTCCCCGCAGGTTTGGTTAAGCTGGTTTTTGTTTTCTTGAAATTAAAAAGAAAAAAATTGCAAGTATTTGTCAATCAGTCAATGAAGCACCTCCCTCCCGCATCAACATTTTGTTTGTGGGTTTGCGCCTCGGGAGTAAATACCTACTGAGTTCAGTACAGGCTTACTCCCGAGGAAGGGAGAGAAACTCCTCACTCTTCTGCTGTGGGGAGGAGATCCCGATCCACTTTGGAAACAGAGAACCTGCAGCCTGTTGGGTGCAAAGTGGAGGATGGTTTTACAGAAATGTTTGAAGTTGCATTCTTGCAATACTGCACAGTCAGACAGCATAATGCTCCTTAATTAAAAGGGGAGCATGCACTGTTGAAGAGCAGGAAATGACGCATGGGAGAGGGAGGAGGGGAAAGCTCTGCAGTGGAGGAGACTAATTGGAGAGGGAGGAGGGGAGGAGGAGCATCGATGGCCAGCGTGGTGTGTAGGACGTGGAATGAAGTGTTTTCATACAGTTGTCGGAACGGAATTTTGAGAAGCGTGTGATAGGCTGTGCTTCCATCAAGCAATATATCCGTTGCCTTCTAAAGCGAGACAATCACTTCTAACAACCGTAGTGTGGTAAACCTCTATGTATAGATTGTGAATATGAAACAGTTATGAGTAAACAGATGAGTAAACCTAGAGAATTGTTCCGTATTCATAATCACTATTCATGATTGCCACTTCTAATGTCAGATTTCTGCTCATTTATCTTCTTGCATTGAGATTGTCTTGTTTGTCCAATGCAGAGTTTATTGAAGCAATGCTGACATAGGATGGATTCTATACCACACTGAAGGGTAAGCATGTAAATGTCCCTCAGACACTGTGGGTCATGCTCTGTTAGTGCATTGATATCCGAGAAGGTTCGTGCTAAAATATAAATCAATTAGTCTTAAAGGTGCTGCTAGATTCCTTTTTATTTCCTCCCTTCCCTTTCCCCCTTTCTACTGCAACAGACTAATGTGTCTACTTTTCTTGAAATTTCCCAGCACCCCCAGCAGTCAATTAAAGCTTCAGTACAGTATCAACCTCAGAGGAGGGCAATGGCAAACCCCCTCTGAACAAATCTTGCCAAGAAAACCCTGTGATAGGTTCACCTTTGGGTCACTGTAGGTCAGAAACAACTTGAAGGCACACAACAACAACACCTATGTCAATAGGGCAGCAGTCTTTCTATTTTTCTCAGCAGCAATTATCTCTTTTTCAAGAATAAATCAAATACAGTTGGGTTCTTGGGTGCTGTAACTGGCTTTTCATTTTGCACTTACGGAAGGAAGTCTTCAGTGTGCCTCTTGGGCCCTGTTATAATGGGCCCTCCCATTATCTGGGCAGCACAGCCAACCAAAGCACACATGATGCTTACATAGGTGCATTTTTTCCCATGACTCTTCTTAAAAGCTAGAAGATGTTCAGGAAGGTGACACATTTCATGCAGGAGAGCTGCTTTCCCCCCTTTTCTCATCTGTTTCCCCTCTCAGAATTCATGCTAACTCTAACTTTTGGAGAGAGGAGTACCTATACCTGTGCATGGATAGATACACATTTTTGGAAAGGGGGGGGGGTGAGATAGAATCATAGAATCATAGAATTGGAAGAGACCCAAAGGGCCATCAAGTCCAACCCCGTGCCCTGCAGGAATACATGATCAAAGCATTTTCAACAGATGGCCATTCCTCCTCTGCTTAAAAAACCTCCAAAGAAGGAGACTCCACCACACTCCCAGGCAGCAGCAGATTCCACTGCCAAACAGCTCTTACTGTCAGGAAGTTCTTCCTAATGTTTAGGGGGAATCTCTTTTCCTGGAGTTTGAACCCATTGCTCTGTGTCCTAGTCTCTGGAGCAGCAGAAAACAAGCTTGCTCCATCCTCAGTATGACATCCCTTCAAATATTGAAACATGGCTTTCATGTCCCCTCTTCATCTTCTCTTCCCCAGGCTAAACATACCCAGCTCTCTAAGCTGCTCCTCATAGGGCATGTCTTCCAGACCTCCCAATATTTTGGTCACCCTCCTCTGGACTTGTTCCAGCTTCTCAATAGCCTTGTTGAATTGTGGTACCCAGAACTGGACACAGTATTCCAGGTGAGGTCTCACCAAAGCAGAATAGAGTGGCACTATTACTTCCCTTGATCTAGACACTATAGTCCTATTGATGTTGCATTGTGCTTCTGTAGTGTAAATCTCCACTCAATTACATGGTAGTTGTGTTACACCACCCTGCTGCTGAATACAGATATTATGAAACCAGTTGTATATCTCCCAATGGGCTTGCTTATTGTCTCATTGGGTAATGTGATATGCCATCGTCTGTCATCAATGCCCTTCAGCACTCTAGATTGGGCAAACAAGCCAATCTCTGTGCCAGAGGATAAAGGGACATAAACCAGATGTTAGGAATGGGAATATACAAAAAAACATTCCATCTCAGACCTCAAAAGAATCAGTCCTTGAACAGAACAACTACAAAGGAATATTGGAAAGAGAAACAGCAGACCTAGAATATAGCCAGAAACTCTACTCCATCAACAGTGGGTTAAACAGAATCAATGGTTTCCTGGCACACTACACATATTGTAACACTTGTTAACACCCCAGCCTCATTGAGGGCTCTTTTTGCCAATTTATCACATCCCCTTTCTGGTTTTCAGAAGCATCACACTACATTCCAAGAACTCACTTTGGCTTTAGGCTGTATCTTTCTTCTTGTCTTTGGCCCCCAACGGCCATCTGAAAACTGAACGTGTCATCACATCACCACACCTACAAGTTTTGCATTTCTATTACTATTTACACATACAACCTGCCCATTCATAGCTATAAAGGTCTGTTTCTAGGCACTTCACTCCATGCACCTCCAGTGAAGATTCTAGAGCAGATCATTAAACAGAGAGTCTGTGAACATTTAGAAGGCGATGCCATAATCACAAAAAGTCAACATGGGTTTCAGAGAAACAAGTCATGCCAGACTAATCTGATCTCTTTTTTGGATAAAATTATCAGCTTGGTAGATGTAGGGAACGCTGTGGATATCACATACCTTGATTTCAGTAAGGCCTTTGACAAGGTTCCCCATGACATTCTTGCAAACAAGCTTGTAAAGTGTGGGCTAGACAAGTTAACTGTTCAATGGATTTGTAATTGGTTGACTGGCCGAACCCAAAGGGTGCTCAGCAGTGGCTCTTCTTTGTCTTGGAAAGATGTGACTAGTGGGGTGCGACAGGGTTCTGTCCTGGGCCCAGTGCTATTCAACATCTTTATCAATGACTTGGATGAGGGAATTAGGGGCATACTTATCAAATTTGCAGAAGACACCAAATTACCCTAGAGGACAGGATCAAAATTCAAAATGACCTGGATGGACTGGAGAGCTGGGCCAAAGCTAACAAAATGAAATTCAATACAGAGAAATGTAAGGTACTGCACTTAGGTCGGAAAAAATGAAATGCATAGATATAGGTTGGGAGATACCTGGCTGAATGAGACTACGTGCGAAAGGGATCTAGGAGTCCTAGTAGACCACAAGTTGAACATGAGTCAACAGTGTGATGCGGCAGCTAAAAAGGCCAATGTGATTTTGGGCTGCATCAATAGAAGTATAGCGTCTAGATCAAGGGAAGTAATAGTGCCGCTCTTTTCTGCCTTGGTCAGACCTCACCTAGAATACTGTGTCCAGTTCTGGGCACCACAAAGGATATTGACAAATTGGAACGTGCCCAGAGAAGGGCAACTAAAATGATGAAAGGTCTGGAAACCATGCCTTATGAGGAAAGACCATGCCTTAGGGAGCTGGGTATGTTTAGCTTGTAAAAAAGACGGTTGAGTGACGATATGATAGCCCTGTTTAAGTATTTGAAGGGGTGTCACATTCAGGATGGAGCAGGCTTGTTTTCTGCTGCTCCAGAGACTGGAAGACGGAGCAATGGATGCAAGCTCCAGGAACAGAGATTCCACCTCAACATTAGGAGGAACTTTTTGACAGTAAGAGCTGTTCGGCAGTGGAACACACTCCCTCGGAGCGTGGTGGGGTCTCCTTCCTTGGAGGTCTTCAAACAGAGGCTGGATGGCCATCTGTCAGGGATGCTTTGATCATGATTTCCTGCGTGGCAGGGGGATGGACTGGATGGCCCTTGTGGTCTCTTCCAACTGTACAATTCTATGATTCTATGATCTGATGAAGCAGACTCAGGGTGCATCTGCACTGCATAAATAATCCAGTTTGACACTGCTTTAACTGTCATGGTTCAATTCTATGGAGTCCTGGGATTTGATGTTTGTTGTGGCACCAGAGCTCTCTGACAGAGAAACCTAAATATCTCACAAAACTACAGATCCCTGGATTCCATAGCCTTGAACCATGGCAGTTAAAGCTGTATCAAACTGGATCATTTCTGCAGTGCAGATGCAGCCAGATGCAAGCTTATGCTACAACTTCTTTCTCTCAGTTAGTCTCAAAGGTGCTACAAGATCCCTTTGGATACTGATCTAGACTAACACAGCTACATTTTTGAATTGTGCAATGGGGAATTCATCAATTTATTCTCTTTATTACAGTATTCATATTCTGCCCTTTATTATGGGAATGCACAGAGGTTTGCAATCCCTGTGAATCAAGTGGTCTATCTAAGGTATTGATGAATAGTTGCACACATTTATTTAATATCCAAATTTTCTCCTTGTACAGGATCCAAGAAAGTGCAACACCATGGCTGGAATCTTGTTGGCAACTCCCATTAGCCAAGATCTTATGTGTGTGGATAGCTCTGCATGTGTAATTCCATGTCTTTTCATCTCCTAACAGCTGTTAAGCCCTGTGTGGGGCCACCACTGCAGTTGCTTAATGGGGGGTGGGATGGGGATTCATAGTGATTCACACTATGGGGAAGCAGCTGGTCTCAAATTAGGCAGAGGAAAAATGAGGCTGTGCTCTCCAGTGGCATGCAGCCTCCTTTCCCTTCCCCCAGGAGCCTAGAGCATCCAGATCTTCACAGGCTGAATAGCCTCTTCCATTCCTCTCCCCTCCACTGGTAAGAGAAAGAAGCATAGGACTCTCCTAGGACTTGGCAGCTGCGAGGAGGTGACAGGTTTTTGGACAGAGCACAAGGGCAAGAAAGTAGCCCTCTGAACTCTGGCCAAAAATGGGACTTGTATGCATGCAAGCTGCACTTACACACATACAGGTGGCTAACAGGATGCCAGCCAGTGACTCAGTTGTTGAATGGTGAGTCAACATAAAGGTAAATTGAATGTATTCAATGGGTCTACTCTTGTCAGGACTAAGAACAGGACTGAAGCCCATGTGAAATGGTTATACCTGTGGTGTTTCAATTAGAATCATAGAACCATAGAGTTGGAAGAGACCACAAGGGCCATCTAGTCCAACCCCATTCTGCCATGCAGGGATACCCAATCCAAGCATTCCCAACAGATGGCCACCCAACCTCTGTTTAAAAACCTTATGCAACCATGAATTGAATACAGTTGGACCCCCATATCCACAGAACCAATATCCACGGTTTCAATTATCCACAGGAAAAAGAGGAACACATACCATAGAGACTTCCTAGGAAATGCCTAGAGAAGTGTCCTCTCTAGACATTTTCTAGGTCATCCAAGGCAACTCTATGGAATTTGTAACTGAAAACCCCATTATTTTTTGCTGTTATCCACATTTTCTTGTATCCGTGGTAAGTCTGGGAACCGAACCCCCATGGATATGGAGTACGACTGTATCTCCATTGCAACACCAGCCAATAATGTACAATTTCATGTGTAAGTTACACAGGTGTGTGGTATCAACAGGCACTCTGTTTCTGGAGCAGAAAGATAGCCAGACTTTGAAAAGCTGAAAGAAGCTATTTATCTCTCACCCTGACAGATTTGTGCTGAAGACTGCAGTTACTTTTTACAGCAGAAGAGGGTCAACATACATACACGAGCATTGTGAATACATAGCTTGGGCCTGAGATGTAGCATTAGATTTCCTCCACAATAGTAAATGTAAAATCAATGCCTAGTTATGGCACCCCAGAAAGTGCCTGTGTTTGATTTATTTCTCAAAAGTGGGGAAATTAGTGGGATGAGTGACGTCAGAGATGGCGCCTGAGTGACACATAGTGAGGTTTTAATTACTCACAAAGGATACAGGAAGAAAAAACAAACCACCCATTTCTAACATTAGTAGAAGTGGTTTGGTAGTAATTTTGATGTCTCCCCCTCTCTTCTCTTCTCTCTTGTCACATTTAGAGTTCCAGTAAAGAGACCTGAGCAGGACAAAGTTCAGCAATAGGAGACCATAAAGAAGAAGAGAACAGTTGTGACTGAAGATGGACCAGAGTTTTCATCAAGCTGGATGGCCCTCGTGGTCTCTTCCAACTCTACAATTCTATGATTCTATAAGTGAGCAATGGCCACATTTTGCAATATTTTACTAGAAGTATCATGTTAGCTCTTCTCAACTGGTTGGTAATAGTATGTGAAAGCTACGTTTATTTATTTATTTATAAAATGTATTTATGTCCCACCTTTCTCCCTATAGTGGGACCCAAGGAGGCTCATGACATTTAAAAAGAACAATAGCTAAAAGACATGAAAAAGAGAGTAAATCACTTATATAAATAAAATTCCAGATAAATGATAAAAACATTTTTAAAAACTTCATAAAAATTAAAATAGATCTTTAAAAAAAAAATAAAAGCAGGAGGACCAGCAGTCCAACCTTCATTTGTCAGCAAAGGCCTGGTGGCATAAAAATGTTCCAAGCCATCCTAACCTCTCCAGGGTGGGAGTTCCAAAGCCATTAATACAGGAGTGGGGAAAGTGTGGCCCATAGCCCATATATGGTCCTCACTCCACTTTTAGGTCAGCACCTTGGATAGCTCCCTATGACCAAAGTAGGTTCAGTACCTTGGAGAGTTCCTAGAAACATTCTGGTAAATCCTAGACCCACTCCTGTAAAACCCAACATGGATTCATTGCAGTACTGGCCACCTCTACAACTAGGTGTACCTTTGGACTGATCCAGAACTTGGGAAAATTACTTTTCTAAAACCACAACACCCAGAATCTGGCCATGCTGGCTGGAGAATTCTTGAAGCTATAGTCCAAAAAGTATTTTTTCCAAGCTTTGCTCTAGGCCAGCTAGGTTCATCTCTTATGCTCATTTGGTCAGATTTCACCTCAAGCTCTGTGTACCATTCTGGACATTGCTATTTAAGAAGGATATTGAGAAGCTGGAACATGTCCAGAGGAGGGTAACCAAAGTGGTAAAGGTCTAGAAACCAAGCCCTATGAGGAACACTTGAGAGAGAGCTGGGTATGATTATCCTGAAGAAGAGAAGACTGAGAGTGATATGTTATGGCTGTTTTCAGATCTCTGAAGTATTGTCACATCATGTGTGTGTGGGGGTATGCCGGCTTTTTGCCCATACAGAGTACAGATCCAAAGTGAAAGATTCGAATTACAAGGCAATTTCAAACAAAAGTTGGTGAGACATATTTGGTAGTGGAGTTGACATTTTCAAAAGGTGGTGGGAACTTCTTAATTAGAGGTATTCAAACAAGGCTTGCAATTAAAGACAGGAGATAAAGAGGTGCACCCAGTTGCCCAGTTGGCCTAGGACCACAGTTTGTTAAACCCAATTGGAAGGAATCAGCAGAGTGGACTCATGCATGGTAGACCCCAAACTCTGAACAAAGCTTACCAAGAAAACCTTATGACTCACCTTAGAGTCACCAAAAGTTGGAAATGACTTGAAATAAAATAAAATACATAAAACAAAATAATTAATAATCAAACAACAACAACAAAGACATGGCTGCTCATTAAACCCTTTGGAGCTGAACTGAGTGGTTATGAGCATGATTTTTAACTGTTTTAACCTTTCAAACTTAGTTTAACATGTTTAATAGGGTTTTGTTTTATTTCAATTACTTCTAGCAGTTTAAATTCTTTTAATCCCTTCGTTTTGCTTTTGCATTAGTATATCTTATGATACAGAGTGGGGTATTTAAACAAACAAGCTAATAAATAAATAGATTCTCTGTTCTTCTGGATGTCTGCAGTTTGCATCAGCTGGCATTGAATCTATTCCATTATTCCACTCAACCTTCTCCAGAAATCCAAAAGCCACTGATTTTTCTGTTTTGCCAGACTTGCTATTTACTTGGCATCAAAAGCCTTTTTTCCAGTTGCCTTTCCCTTCTCTGCTTATCAATCAAAGAATGTTTAAGACAAACAGCTCCTCTCAGTGTGGCCCTCCAGTACCAGATCTTTAAAATAAATAAATAAATAAATAAATAAACATTTTAGCATCTTAATATGCTGTTAATGAGCCTTTCATGCTGGTTGCAAAACGTGGAGGAATATTCCCCCACTCCTTCCTTTAACACAAGGGAACACAAAATGAAATAAGAACGACAGCTGATATCGAATTCAATGAGACTTTAACTACTTTAAAAAAATGCTTTTCTTCTCCCGAGTTGGCTGTCAATTAAAGTGTCAGGCATAATTGGTCTATTCTGTTGAAAATGCATCTTCAATAATGCAAAGAGAGTAAGCAGAGGAATGGAGAAATCACTTTCCCCCTCCTTCCCTCTCTCCTCATCCTCTCCTCTTTCCTTTTGGCTTTACATAATAACCACCTCACAAGTGGAAAATGCATTTGATTTACTTTTAATGCCAGCAGAGGTAGTTGGACTAGTGGTTGGATAAAAGCTCTTCTGGGATGTTTGTGGCAGAAAGTGTTTCTGTGACATTGGGCTAATCAATGCCACTTTTCCATCTTGAGGTCCTAGAACTATCTTGCCTTGACCTGATTCAATTTTGTTAGAGGCCTGGCAATAATGTATATGAGCATATTTTTAAAAAACCCACAAGCACCTCCTACACACAAAAAACATTTTGATGTTCAGCCCATCAAACTGTCTACTCTGCCCTACTCTGAAGGCTAATGGAGACAATTTTTAAAAGCATTTCAAACTCCTTTTTCCTTTTCTTCCACACCGTCTCACTTGTCCAGATTTATACCTAATCCATTTCAGATGTTCAGGCAGTGTCTCCAGTACAACTTACACATCGCTCTGGTATTTAAAGGGAATACAAAGGCATAGCTACAACCAACTACACATTGTAATGTGACATGCCTTCAGCCTATTTCGATTCCAGTTTTGTATATGTTCATTTTGTATATGTTCTGCTTCCGCACTGATTTGTGACTTTTATTTTTTTAAAATGCAGAAAAATACTTTGAAATATTGTTTAATTTTACGTAAGTCTTTTTGAGTGCATTTTCTCACACAAGTATGTGGCCAAGGTTCTAGATCAGCTAGTTAGTTAAGTATACAACTCACCTCCATATCCGCAGGGAATATGTTCCTGGACTTAGCATTTATCAGTGAAACAAAGTGGATAACTGAAACTGCGGATATTGGTTACACGGATATAAGCGGGAGTGGAGGGCATGACCTGTATTTAACTAATAAGTCTGCTCCCTCTTCAATATGAGATAATGCAGACAAAACAAAACAGGGTACAGAACAGAACAAATCACAAACAAGACACTATGTTGTAACAATTTCCTCATCTAAAACTACATATAACCGTTAATTAACTTCCTACCTCTGAGTTGTCGGTTATACTTGTTAATTATTCTTACTTTTTTAATATTTCTCTCAGTCCCACCATCTTCACAGGTGTGGTTGGTGAGGACATGGGAGGGAGCCTTCTCCATGGCTGCTCCCAGACTGTGGAACTCCCTTCCACGGGAGGTCCAGTTGGCCCCCTCCCTGCTCTTTTTTCATAGGCAGTTGAAGACGTTTTTATTTAGGCAGGCATTTGAAATGTAAATTTTAATTGGTGTGCTGTTTTTATTTTGTATTTTTATGATTTTGCATATTTATTTGCGTGCTTTAACTATATTCTAACAATGGTAATTTAATTTAATTCTTTTTTAACTTTTGTAATTTGTGATGTTTTGGCTGTATTTTTTTCATGGTTGCAAGCCACCTTGGATCACATCTTGGGAGAAAGGTGGGATATAAATCTAACAAACAAACAAACAAATAAATAAATATTAACTTCTTCACAATTCGACTATCTATATATATAATTCTCTTGGGTATGTTGCCGTTTCCAGTGTGCTGTTTGGCTGCCAATAGAACTGACCAACCAATCACAGGTCTGTTGGATAGCCAATCAGCACACTGGGGGCAGGACCACATGCATCTCAAACATGGCAGCTGGAGCTGGAGAGTGAGTAACATGGGGGTGGATGTGGTGTGTGCGTGTGTTCTGGAATTCAGGGGGTGGGGTGGGAGGGGCAGAACAAGTGGGGGGAGGGGCAGAATGAGTGGGGGGAAGAATGAGTGGGGGAGGGGCAGAATGAGTGATGGGGCAGAATGAGTGAGGGGAGGGGCAGAACGAGTGGGGGGCAGAATGAGTGGGGGCAGAATGAGTGGTGGGGGGTGGCGAAGGGCAGAACAAATGGTGGGGGCAGCAGGGGGCAGAACGAGCGGCAGGTGGGCAAGTTAAACCCACCAGCCTACCTCAAAGGGTTGTCATGAGGTCTCTTGGGCATTTGGGGGGGGGGAGTTTTTTAATGGCGTATGGTACGCTGGTCCAGCTAGTTAAATGAAATTCTCCTAATGCTTGAAGCCTAATCTTACTAAATTTCCTCACTTTTATACTATATAGGTTGTTACAAAATTCCAGTCTTTCTTGACGTTTGAAATGGATCCACCTTTTATTAAAATTGTTATTTTGTCTATTTCTGCAAGATCCTAAAGCTTCACCAACGAGTTTTCTTATGTTGGAATCTAGGAGTCTTTCCATTTTTGTCCATATAAAAGTCTGGCTACTGTTACCATGTATTGTGGAATTCTTCCATATTTCCTTTCGAGATGTTCATCCAACAAACCCAATATGGTCAGCTTATACAGATCATCTCCAATATCTGTGGGGCATATGTTTCTGGACTTAGCATATATAAATGAAACTGTGGATAATAGCAAATTCTATTAAAAGGAAGGATTTCCAGTACAAACATACCATAGAATTACAGTGGAGGAGCTAGCAATTCCTAGAGAGGACACCTCTCTAGGCATTTTCTAGTGCAACTCAATGGTATGTGTCCCCTATTTTGTGTCCCTTGGTTAACTGATAACTGAAACCATAGATATTGGTTCCATGGATATGGGGCATTGGTGGGGGGAAACCTATATTAATGTATGTATAGAGCCCTGATTTATATTCTAGGAATTTCCTCTCCCCACTTCTCTCTCTCTCTCTCTCTCTCTCTCTCTCTCTCTCTCTCATAATCATGCTTTAAAAATCCAATTAAAATTTTAAAAATTAAAAATGAAAGCTCAGCAACATTCACAATAGCATCTCTCCCAAGCTTCATTTTCAGTGAGGAAATCTGGTGCTCTGATTGAGAAAAATGACGATTCCTACATGCTGGTTGCAAGAGTCAAGATGAACAAGCCTAGTTGTCCTCCTCAGATCGTCCTTCATTGTGCCCAGCGATTGTCTGTCTCCCAGGCTGTGTGCTTGGATTCCCATCTCAATTATTAGGGAGGCTGTTTAGCACCTCTTCCCCATGGTGCATGTGCTCCTTGTTAGTCTAATTGGATGAGTTTCTCACCATTCCAGCAGTCATGTCTGAGATTTTGCCCTCTTTTTATCATTCAGTCTAGCTTTAGCTCACATCAGGAGAGGTGGTGGCCCATCCTCTATCAAGTGTGTCACTGTTGTTTCTCAACCCTGACTGGTGCAAGTCGCTAGTGGAGGAAAGAAGGGATCAGTGAGAAGGAAGCTGGTTTGCACTATGTCTACTTTTTTTACAAAATAACTCCTGTTGTTCTCTCTCTGTCTCTTCTGGCCCCACCCTCTCTCCTTAGCAGTGCCAATTGGTGGTTTCCACATTGGTGGGGCCGTAAACGCACTGTGGTTTTTGGTCTGCAGCTGAAAGGAACTAAGCAAAGTGTTCCCAGCCTGTTCCCCAAACAGTTTCAGCACCTTGGATAGATCCTTTAAAGTTTGACTAAACCCTGGATCAGAGTCACCCTCTGGAATCTGTGGAATCTGACACCGAGAAGTTGAATTGGGAGGAGTTTTGAACCCCTGCTAGGCCATGGAAACCTACTGGTCTCTCAGCCTTAGAAGAAAGCAACAGCAAGAGCTGCTCAGCAGTGGAATGCACTTCTGCCTGGGGGTGTGGTGGAGTCTCCTTATTTGGAGGTTTCTAAATGGAGGCTGGATGGCCATCTGTCAGGAATGCTTTGTAATTCCTAGAGAGGACACCTCTCAGGGCAGGGGGTTGGACTAGATGGCCCCTGTGGTCTCTTCCAACTCTATGATTCTATGAACGGCAAACCTCCTCTGAACAACAAAACCCTAAGACAGAATTGTCATAAGCTGGGCTGCTTCGGAGGCAGTGCCAGTTTGGCATAGTAGTTTGAATGTTGGACGAGGACTCTGGGAAATCAGGCTTCAAAATCCCCACTTGGACATGGAAACTCATTGGGTGGCCTTGGGCAAGACACACACCCTCAGCCTTAGGAGGAAGGCAATGACCAACTTCCTCTCAATAATTCTGGCCAAGAAAAAATATTCATGACAGGGTTGACTTTGACGCAAAGGCACACAACAACAATAACAACACTCAGAAAACTTACTTTTTGGGTAAAGGTGCCCAATGTGGGGATTCTGGGAGTTGTACTCTAAACAGGGAAGCTCCCCAAGGTCTGCTTTTAAAGGAAGATCCCCCTTTCATAGAACTGAGGGTGATAGCTGTGTTATAGGTTGCTTTTTATTCAGTCCTATTATAGCCATTTCATTTCATGTGGCATGCAGTTATCTGAGATCAAGGTTGGCAAAAGTGAATTTGAATGTATGGACTGTTGAATTCAGCATGAAATCTCAGTTTTTCAGTTTCATGTCAAAGACTTGGCCCTTCTCTCTTAAAATGCTCTTAATTAATGTTCTTTGCAAATTTTAAAAACATGCACTTTGGTAGATTTGGGGTGAGTGGTTATCAAAACATGTACGGTATGTTTTGATTGAAGCACTGAAAAAAAGCCATCACTCCTGACCAACTAGTAAGGTATTGCCAAAGATAATACCAGATACTCTGTTACCCGAATTGTGTGGGGTTCATGGGAAGCACACCAGTGCCAAAATTTTAACGTGGGGAATTTTAATTAGCTCAAGATGTCAGTGAGAGGCCAGGTAATGGTGGGATCTTTTGACCTATACATACTGGTAGTAACTGAGGAGACTCCAAGCCAGGGGATGAAATTAAAATGGTTTTAATTGAAAATTAATCAAGGGAACACACACATGCACACACTCAAGCTTCAAGCAGTCACACAAGGCTAATGAAGAAAGCAGGAAGTATTGGGATAGAGGAAAAAAGTTCAGGATGATGGGTCTTACTGTACCTATCCAAAGAGCAGAGATTTGTGTAAAGACTGCAACCCGTGGTGAAACAGGTGATATTTATAGGTGATTTCCCACTGGAAGGGGTGAGTTTGAGTGGAATACAATGTCTGCCAGAGTTTCCCAGGACTAGACACTGGATTTTCCAGGTGTGTTAACATTTGCTAATCGTTGAAACATAAAACTGATGGGTCTCAGGCAAACCTCTATTGTTTAAGGAAAAGGTGCAAGGAAGAACCAGTTTTACAAGCGGAGTGTCCAGCTGCCTAAATGGGATTATTGAATGACTCATTTCTGTGAACGTTCAAGAGAATCATAGAATCATAGAATCATAGAATTGTAGAGTTGGAAGAGACCACGAGGGCCATCTAGTCCAAACCACTGCCACGCAGGAAATCTTGATCAAAGCATCCCCAACAGATGGCAATCCAGCCTCTGTTTAAAGACCTCCAAGGAAGGAGACCCCACCACGCTCCAAGGGAGTGTGTTCCACTGCCGAACAGCTCTTACTGTCAAAAGGTCCCTCCTAATGTTGAGGTGGAATCTCTGTTCCTGGAGCTTGCATCCATTGCTCCATGTTCCAGTCTCTGGAGCAGCAGAAAACAAGCTTGCTCCATCCTCAGCATGACATCCCTTCAAATACTTAAACAGGGCTATCATATCACCTCTTAACCGTCTTTTTTCCAGGCTAAACATACCCAGCTCCCTAAGTCTCTCCTCATAAGGCATGGTTTCCAGACCTTTCACCATTTTAGTTGCCCTTCTCTGGACATGCTCCAATTTGTCCATATCCTTTTTGAATTGTGGTGCCCAGAACTGGACACAGTATTCTAGGTTTAGCAGGCTCCTTTCTTAGGTTTTCTGAGCAAACCTTGATTCCTTATAATTGGGAGTCCCTGGTTTTATTTATTTATTTATTTATTTATACCCTGCTCTTCAGCCTCAAGGCTATCAGAGAGGCTTAAAACAATAGCAGTTTACACATCTACACTGCAATAAGCAGCTTCCAATGTGTCTTACTGGTCTTACTACCAAACCACATGGAGTGTCAATGATTAGCCAATTTATGAACTATTGCTAATTATTGAAGTATTACCAGAGTGGGGTGTGTGTCTGGGCAGGTAACAACACTCATGAACTTCATTCACTCACGGAGAATGTTCACTCACGGAGGGAGGGGGAGGGCTGGGGAGGCCTTCTCGGAGCCCCCGGAGATGCTCCGGAGGCCCCGTGAAGGTCTCCCTGGCCCTCCCAAGGCCTTCACGGGGCCTCCGGAGCATCTCCGGGGGCTCCGAGAAGGCCTCCCCAGCCCTCCCCCTTCCTCCCAAGGCCTTCACGGGGCCTCCGGAGCATCTCCAGGGACCCTGTGAAGGTCTCCCCGGCCCTCCCCCTCCCTCCCAAGGCCTTCATGGGGCCTCCGAAGCATCACTGGGGACCCCGTGAAGGTCTCCCTGGCCCTCCCCCTCCCTCCCAAGGCCTTCACGGGGCCTCTGGAGCATCTCCGGGGACCCTGTAAAGGCCTCCCCAGCCCTCCCCCCTCCTTCCAAAGGTCTTCATAGGGCCTCCGGAGCATCTCCGGAGGTCCCTTGAATGCCTCCCTGGCCCTCCCCACTCCCTCCCCAGGCCTTCATGGGGCCTCCAGAGCGTCTCCGGAGGTCCCTTGAAGGCATCTCTGGCCCTCCCCACTCCCTCCCAAGGCCTTCATGGGGCCTCCAGAGCATCTCCGGGGACCCCATGAAGGTCTCCCCGACCCTCCCCCCTCCCGCCCAAGGCCTTAATGGGGCCTCCAGAGGCCCCGTGTCGCTGCTTTTGGGAGGGCGGGGGGCCCTCCGAAAACCCGCGAATATTCAAACCTGCGAATGCTAAGTTCACGAATGTGGAGGGGCAACTGTACTGTCATGCCCTGCCCCTCAGAAGACTCTGAAGAGGAATCTGAAAGCTGGGATTGCGTGCCTGAGCTAGAGCAGAGTGACCAGCAGCCGCCACATGCTGAGGAACAGAGTATCCAAGAAGTCTGTGAGGGACAGAATACTGTGAGTGTAAAAAAAAAATACTGTTTGGTGGGGGCAAGTTGGGGAGAATGAAACTGAGTAATTCACTCATGCCTGCCATCTTGATTCATTAGCATGCCTCTGTGTGAGCAGCAAACACGGATAGCTATGCACACCAGCGATCTTGCCAAAAAATGTGGAGGCCAATTAAACCTGCTGTGAATGGGTTTTACTGCATACCAATCCACATTTTATTCCCCTGTATAGGCTGGCCCTCAAGCACTCTCCCTCTCCTTGCTCCAATGGCCCTCAGTTTGTCACTAGTTCTAAAACAGAAATGTGGCTGGAGAAGAAAACAAAAACTTTTTTCCTCCAACGAAAAGAAAAAAAAAATTCCTTTTCTTAAAAAAAAAGTGCTTTGGATTTAACGAGAGAAAACAACAAACTTGTCTATTTTCACAATCTCTTATGGAACTAACCAATGGCATTGCATCTCTTTCAGCAAGTTGCAGGCAAAGTGACTCTTTAAGAGGCAACTTTCTTTCGTCTCCTCAGATGACCCACATCATTGCACAGCAGAAGTCACTAAGATTGGCACGAAGGAGCATCTTCACGTTTACTCTTGCAAGGGGGCTTCGCTTGGTTTTGCTGGAATGCTGCTGCACGCCCCCCTCTCCTGGATTCAAAAGCACTGAAATATTCAATCAGGCTAAATTATGCATGCAATAAAGATCAAGTAGCCTGCATGTCAGGGGCGATACGATTCATCTCATCTGAGAAGACAGGATGCCCAGAGGGAGACAACGGAAAGTTGTTGCAGCAATGCACGGCAAAACTACCAGTGGTACCCACTTGTTGGCAGGTGGAAGGGGCACTTCTGTTTGTCTGGGCTGCCTGTTGCAACCTAAATCCTTCAGGGACAAGAGAGTGAGTGGGACAAGAATTGGAAACATCCAACAAAGCGAGTTCCAATGGTGCTTGGTGGCTTTTCTGTCAGAGAGATGGTGAATCCATTCTAAGTTTATGTCCAAATTTCAAAGCAAGCTGTTTAAGATGATGAACTTATTTTGGGGGTAGGGTTCAGCACTTTGGCTCATTTCGGTAAAGTTCAGGCTGGAACTCAAAGCAGAATCATTGCTGCACCAGCACAAAAACCAGCAATGTCCATGGCTAGAACCAGAGTGTTTGGAGTGGCAAGCCAGATTAGAACCACTGAAAGACCTGTGCTTGCTGAGAGCCATCTTGGATTCAGAGCATTCAGGGTGCTCACTAGAAAATCCTTTGTAAAGATATGTCTAAGCCAGTGTGATTCTAGGCTTCATCAACAGGAGTATAGTGTCTAGATTGAGGGAAGTAATAGTGCCACTCTATTCTGCTTCGGTCAGACCTCACCTGGAATACTGTGTCCAGTTCTGGGCACTGCAATTCAAGAAGGATATGGACAAGCTGAAGTGTGTCCAGAGAATGGTGAGCAGAATGGTGGGAGATCTGGAAGTCATGCCCTATGAGGAGTGGCTTAGGGAGCTGGGTATGCTTACCTTGGAGAAGAGGTTGAAGGTGATATGATAGCCATGTTTCAATATTTGGAGGGCTGTCATATTGAGGATGGAGTAAGCTTGATTTCTGCTGCCCCAGAGACTAGGACACAGAACAATGGGTTCAAACTACAGGAAAAGGGATTCCACATAAACATTAGGAAGAACTTCCTGACAGTAAGAGCTGTAAGAACACACTGCCTGGGAGTGTGGTGGAGTCTCCTTCTTTGGAGGTTTTTAAACAGAGGATGGATGGCTTTCTGTCGGAAGTGCTTTGATTGTGTCTTCCTGCATGGCAGAAGGGGGTTGGACTAGATGGCTCTTGTGGCCTCTTCCAACTCTGTGATTCTATGTGAACAGAGGGCAAAATGGGGAACTTGTCACAGGGGTGTCCTTTTCAGCAGCACTTCCATGTTCTTCACAATGCACAGTGTTTCCATGCTTAACATCTTCCTGGTATTCATTAGGCTGCTACTGGAAAAGAAAAAAGCCTTATCAACTCATACTGACCCTAGCGCAAGCTGTACGATAATCTGTGTATTAATTGCATGTGTTTCAGCTGACATATAAATAAGCAAACAAAATCAAAGCACCCCCCTCGCCCCCACTTGGTGTGTGGGGAAACATGGAAGTTCCCCTTAGTGCCATCTGCCAATAAACACCCCAAGCATTAAACTTTTGCTAAATAGACCATTCAACCTTTGTTGATTATGGCAATTCCCCATGCACTTTGATTTCCATGAAGTAATTAAATCTATTAAGATATATACCGTTCCTGTGCGTTGGGGGTGAGGAAAGGAACGTTCCAAATGAAAGCAGACGTGAGATCATATCATGCCTGATAGCTCCGATTCTTCCTGTTATTTCCATGTTTGTTAGCAGCCATTCATCAACTGTTTTCAAACATGCATTCATGGAGGAGAGTTCAGCTGGCGTTGATGAAGGCAGACATTCTGCAGGAAGCAAACAAAGTTTCTCCAACTTACCAACTGCTGTGGCTGAATGACCAAACAGTGAAAGGAAATGGGATATCAGATGTGCTCATAACTCAGGGCTGCAAAATACAAAAGTAGGCACAAAGGGACATAGAGAGCCTATGAAACCAATAGCAGCTGGTGCTTCCTGTGCAATAGGCTCTGGTTTTTAGTCCGAATTTGAAGGAGCAGTGCAAGATACTGGATGTATTTTGGGGGTGGGTGTAGGACCCTACATCAAGGAGCCTGAGTGTAGCTACATTTGCTGAGTTGCATGATGATTATGCAACATCACCTCATCAGTGAATTGTGAGATTGCAAAATTAGACATGCAGTGAAATGTGAATTGCAAAACAGCAATGCAAAAATGTACATCTGCATGCACAATGCACAGTAGTATCACATACTCAGTGTCATTGCATGCAAAACTGCTTGTTAATTCTGTCTATAGACACTGGGGCTGAGATACAACATCATCTCAGCATAGCTTATATAGCCACTGATGGAGTTATGCTACACTCATTGTAGTTGTGATTGTGTGCCTTCAAGTCTTTTCTGACGTATGGCAACTCTAATTGGGTTTTCTTGTCAAGATTTGTTCAGAGGGGGTTTGCCTTTGCCTTCCTCTGAGGCTGAGAGAGTGTGACTCACCCAAGGTCACCCAGTGGGTTTCAAAATCTGGTCTCCAGAGTAATAGTCCAATGCTTAAACCGCAAGACCATGCTGGCTCCCTATACTATGCAATCCCTGTACAGAATACCAGTGTAGCCCAGTGTATGGAAAATGGTTAACAGTTAATGTACATGTCTGTCACCACAATGCACAATACATAATGTACACAGGAAGTACACAATGTGCAATGCAGAAAGCACACTGACACAATACTGTAGGTGCATTATTGCAGATCTGCAATGGTTTTGCATGTGGATTTCTACTCCTGTCACCATCAGCTGGTTCTGTCCATTTTGCTTTGTCCAAAAATGTGTAGTACTACTTACACCTGTGTATGTCACCAACAGGATTCCACTCATTGAATCAAATGAATTTACCTATGTGTTGACTCACCTTTCAACAATTGACTCAGTGGGGGTAACCAGCATGATTCCAGCCAATAGCACCTTGGACAGGCCCTTTAAAGTTCAGGCTAAAATCTGGAGCCATTTACAACATTTACAACATGGAAGTCACTGGCTGCCACTGTTCCTCAAGCCTCGAGACATGGCAGAGGCAAAAAACTGAACCTTCTGATCCTACTTTGATCAGACCTCAACTGGAATCCTGTTTCCAGTTATGAACACTACAGTATAAGAAGGATATTGGCAAGCTGGAACCTTTCTGAAGGAGGGTATCAAAGAAGGTAAAATGTCTGGAAATCAAGCTGTATGAGGAACGGTTGAGGATGCTGGGCAACATTAGCCCAGAGAAGCCATATTTCAACATCTGGATGGCTGCCATGTGGAAGATGAAGTGAGCTTGTTTTCTGCTGCTCTTGAGGGTTGGACCTGAATGAGTGGATTCAAACTATTTGACAGTACAAAGAGCTCCCTCAGAGGGTGGTGGTCTTTCCTTCCTTGGATGCTCTTAAGCAGAAGTAAGATGGTCACTGTCTCACATGATTTAGCTGTTGATTCTTTCACTGGCAGGGGATTGGATTAGATGGCCATTGGGGTCCTTCCAGCTCTATGAGTCTATACCAAAAGTGGTACTTGGCTGTAAAGTTTGGACTAAAACTCAGAGCAAATTCACTGACCCACTAACATGGAAGCACAGCTGATATTGGTAGCTGTTCCTGTGTGCCTTCAAGTCAGTTCTTCATTATGGCAACCTCAGGTGAACCTATCATGGGGTTTTCTTGGCAACATTATTTCAGAGGGGGTTTGCATTGCATTCCTCTGAGGCTGAGAGAGTGGGGCTTGCCCAAGGACACCAAATGGGCTGCTGTGCCATGTGAGGAGCTGAACCCTGGTTTCTAGAGTCGTCGTCCAAACCACTACACCACCCTGGATCTCAGCTGCTATTGGTGCTTAGTATCTTATGAAAAGATCATCCATGTGCCATAAACACTGCAGTGATTACTAAAATTACTTGCTGGTAGATACAGAAAGGCAGGATGAATTAAGAATGACCCCTATTTCCAAGAAAAATCCAACCAGTGGGCATTTATTTATTTCTTTTAAACTGTAGTCTTGAGGTCTCACTGAAATCAGCAAGTGTGGCAACAGTGAAGATCTCGGCACCAAACCCCACCCTACCTCACCTTTGATTTACCTCCCTCCACTGGTTTTTAGCTCCACAGCAATGCTTACTAACTTTTCCTAGAAGTCAATGTATGATCCCATTTCAATCATCCCATTTTCTTTTATTTAACCAAGTCTGTATCTCTGGATGTCTGTAGGGCTGAGCAACATCAGTAGAGACCTTGCTTTTCTCCCCCCCCCCGCCTCCAAGTCATATGTTTTGCCTGTAAATAAGATTGCTGCAAAGAAGAGGCTCCCAAGATGGTATAATTGCCTTCCATATTTATTCCCTCTCACTGAACCTCAATCACATTTTGCTCCATTTCTGAGCTTAAAAGATTATTGTTTCTCTTCTAACCCCCCCCCCCCATCTAATTACCAGCCCGACAAAAATTGTCTTTGGTTCAGCAATCCCAGCTGCATCTTTTGTTTCTGTGTGACACCCTTGTTGATGTCTCAGACATTGTAATCAGATTCTTCAGAGCCGGTGTCTTGTTTGTGACAATACAGAGGAAAATAGAGCTCGCCCAGCTAGGAAATGCAAAAGTAAGGATCTGAGCTGAATAATCTGCTCAGGCAAATGAAACCATAATGGTCACAGTTCAACAAAGTAAGATTTGCTGAGGTCTGTGACCATGGGGTTTAGCTGTGCAAGACTCTGTTGCATTGTTGCTAATGACTTTGAATGTGTTCTTTTAATCTTTCTTTTTAAATGAGGAGCCCTTGAGAGGAAACTTCACACCAGTGAAGTGATCCACGACATCAATACTGGAAGCCAGGTGGAGAGCGTCTGGATAAAAATTAAAGGGGAGGGAAACAACAGGGATGTTATTGTGGGACTCTACTACAGACCCCCAAATCAGACGGAGGAATTGGATGTTGCCTTTCTAGAACAGATGAACACACATGCAGAAAGGAGAGATGTAGTAGTGATGGGGGACTTCAACTATCCTGATATTTGCTGGCAATCTAACTCAGCCAAAACTACAAGGTCTAGCAAATTCCTTACATGCCTGGAAGACAATTTCATGGTCCAAAAGGTGGAAGAGGCAACAAGGGGGTCAGCTATTTTAGATCTGATCCTAACCAACAGAGATGACCTGGTTAATGGGGTGCAAGTGGTGGGATCCTTAGGTGAGAGTGATCATGTTCTCCTGGAGTTTGTTATACAATGGAAAGGAGAAGCCAGGCACAGTCAGACACGCATTCTTGACTTTAGGAGAGCTGATTTCAATAAACTCAGGGAAATACTGGGGGTGATCCCATGGTCAGGAATACTAAAAGAGAAGACACTTCAACACGGATGGGACTTTCTCAAAAGGGAGATACTGAAGGCACAATTTCAAACAGTACCATTGAGGAAGAAAAATGGAAGGTGTCTCAAGAAACCAGGATGGATGACTAAAGAACTTTCAATGGAGCTAAGTTTTAAACGGAACATGTATAGGAAATGGAAAAGGGGGGAAATCACCAAAGAAGAATTCAAACAGATAGCGAACACGTGTAGGAGTAAAGTCAGAAAAGCTAAAGCGCAGAATGAGCTCAGGCTTGCTAGGGAGGTTAAGAACAATAAAAAGGGTTTTTTTGGGTATGTCCGCAGCAAAAGGAGGAAGAAGGAAATGATAGGGCCGCTACATGGAGAAGATGGCAAAATGCTAACAGGGGACAGAGAAAAGGCAGAATGACTCAACACCTTCTTTGCCTCAGTGTTTTCAGAAAAGGAAAAGGAGGACCAACCTGAGGAGAATGGAACAGAGGACACAATAGGGGAAATCCAGCTCAAAATAAGTAAAGAGGTAGTACAGGAATACCTTCTTAATCTAAATGAATTTAAATCTCCAGGACCAGATGAACTACATCCAAGAGTATTAAAAGAGCTGGCAAATATAATCTCAGAGCCATTGGCAATAATCTTTGAGAACTCCTGGAGAACAGGAGAAGTCCCAGCAGACTGGAGGAGGGCAAACGTTGTTCCCATCTTCAAAAAGGGGAAAAAAGAGGATCCCAACAACTATCGTCCAGTTAGTCTGACATCAATACCAGGGAAGATTCTAGAACAGATCATTAAACAGAGAGTCTGTGAACATTTAGAAGGCAATGCCATAATCACAAAAAGTCAACATGGGTTTCAGAGAAACAAGTCATGCCAGACTAATCTGATCTCTTTTTTTGATAAAGTTACCAGCTTGGTAGATGAAGGGAATGCTGTGGACATTGCATACCTTGATTTCAGTAAGGCCTTTGACAAGGTTCCCCATGACATTCTTGCAAACAAGCTTGTAGAATGTGGGCTAGACAAGTTAACTGTTCAATGGATTTGTAATTGGTTGACCGGCCGAACCCAAAGGGTGCTCAGCAGTGGCTCCTCTTCGTCTTGGAAAGATGTGACCAGTGGGGTGCCACAAGGTTCGGTCCTGGGCCCAGTGCTATTCAACATCTTTATCAATGACTTGGATGAGGGAATTAGGGGCATACTTATTAAATTTGCAGATGACACCAAATTGGGAGGAGTAGCTAATACCCTAGAGGACAGGATCAAAATTCAGAATGACCTGGATAGACTGGAGAGCTGGGCCAAAGCTAACAAAATGAAATTCAATACGGAGAAATGTAAAGTACTGCATTTAGGGCGGAAAAATGAAATGCATAAATATAGGATGGGAGAGACCTGGCTGAATGAGACTACGTGCGAAAGGGATCTAGGAGTCCTAGTAGACCACAAGTTGAACATGAGCCAACAGTGTGATGCGGCAGCTAAAAAGGCCAATGCGATTTTGGGCTGTATCAATAGAAGTATAGTGTCTAGATCAAGGGAAGTAATAGTGCCACTCTATTCTGCCTTGGTCAGACCTCACTTAGAATACTGTGTCCAGTTCTGGGCACCACAATTCAAAAAGGATATTGACAAATTGGAGCGTGTCCAGAGAAGGGCAACTAAAATGGTGAAAGGTCTGGAAACGATGCCTTATGAGGAGAGACTTAGGGAGCTGGGTATGTTTAGCCTGGAAAAAAGACGGTTTAGAGGCGATATGATAGCCCTGTTTAAGTATTTAAAGGGGTGTCACGTTGAGGATGGAGCAGGCTTGTTTTCTGCTGCTCCAGAGACTGGAACACGTCGCAATGGGTGCAAGCTCCAGGAACAGAGATTCCACCTCAACATGAGGAGGAACTTTTTGACAGTAAGAGCTGTTCGGCAGTGGAACACACTCCCTCGGAGCGTGGTGGGGTCTCCTTCCTTGGAGGTCTTTAAACAGAGGCTGGATTGCCATCTGTCGGGGATGCTTTGATCAAGATTTCCTGCGTGGCAGGGGGGTTGGACTGGATGGCCCTCGTGGTCTCTTCCAACTCTGCAATTCTATGATTCTATGATTCTATGAAAAGACCTGCTTTTTTATACAGAAGGATACAGGTATAAGAATATTTGGCACCTATATCAAGCAGAGTGCAGTCTAGCTGGTGCAATATGAGCTTCGGTAGAAAACAGGAGAAAATACTTAGGATACTCTTGTAAGGTTAAAAAAGAAGAAGGAAAACTTATATTTACTGTTTCAGTAAATTCATCTGGGATAGGAAAGGAGATAGACAGAAGAAGATTAGCTAAATTTCAGTAGAAGAGCCCCTGTGGCTGGCTCTTATGTATGGGCGTAAGCCATCTCTGAGGCAGGAGCCTTATGGATGCTCCCTTCCCAGACAAAGGGAGACAAAGGGGTTGTCTAAACAGTAAAAATACTCCTCATGGAATGCAAGGAGAATCCTACCTGTCTTAATGGGATCCCACATCATATCACTGTATTTGGAAGGAGCGGGCCCCAAAAGGTCAAGAGCCTTCATGGCTTTTCCCAGATTTTTTTTTTTTAAATAGCAAGGGCAAGGCTCATTCCTGCTTGTTGGGACAAGCAATTCGCTTTGAATCGCCTTCCCATAGGTGAGGAAGCGCAAAGCTGATTGGCTGGATGAGTGCAGGGGTGGAACCTCCTAACAGGGCAAGCACCCAGAGTCGCCATGTTGATTTTTCACCTTAGCGAGCGAGCGCTGAGGCGAGAAAATGGGGTGTTGTTTCTTTCCCTTTTTATTGCAAATGCAAAATATCGCTCCAGTGCATGGTGCAAATAGATTTTTTTAAAAAAAGTTAGGCGGCAGCAGAAGCTTTTGGGGGCAACCCCCCCCCCGAAACATTAGGACAAGTTGCAGCTGCTGAAAAATGGCATTATTTCAGGGCACTCTGGTTTTGGGGGGCTTGTATAGAGGCTTGGCCAAATTGATCACCAACAGTGGTCCGCCCTGGCCTCATATCGGGAGGCATGGAGACGCAGTATCCACAATGCTGCAGCCTTATTTGAGAACTCACGACAAACAAGTCTTGAAGAGAAACGACGACGCAGAAAGAATCACAACCCAGAAACATCACCCAAGGAGACCTTCTGCTGTGCTTTCTGCAACCGGACTTGTTTATCTCGGATTGGCCTTTTTAGTCATCAGCGCGCTTGCAGAAAACGCGGGATGAGTTCCTGAATCTTCGTTTGTGAAGAAAAGCCAGAGAGATAGAAAAGCCCTAACTAACTTTTGGAAGAAGGGGGAAGTGACCTCTGCAGGCAGGAAGAAAGTAAAAAGGCATGAATATATAGATCAAAGAAAGAAACAGAGAGGTGGAAGAAATAATCAGGCATGCTCTCTAGAAAAGGCATGAATATATAGATCAAAGAAAGAAACAGAGAGGTGGAAGAAATCATCAGGCATGCTCTCTAGAATCCCTTCTCACTAATATCCAAGTGTTGATGCCTCTTTGCTTACAATACCCCTTCTGGGTGACACTTGTTTAAGTCCACAAGATTTAACTTCTCCCTCTGAAACTGGAAGTGGCCTCTAGGAAGTGGCTTGGTGAGAATGTCTGCAATCATCTCTTTTGATGGACAATACTTCATCTCTGGTGGCATAGTGGTTAAATGCCAGCACTGCAGCCACAACATTATGAGTTTGAACCTGCAAGGCTCCAAGGTTCACTCAGCCTTCCAGCCTTCCGTAGGTCAGTAAAATGAGTCCCCATCTTGTTGGGGGCAATTAGCTAACATATTGTAAACCCCTTAGAGAGTGACTAGCACTATAAAGCGGTGTAGAAGTGTAAGTGCGATTGCTAACAATTTGTTAGTTGCTGTGAGAGCCTTTGTGGCTGAAGAGTGGGGTATAAATACTCTAAATAAATAAATAAATAATCTCAATAAGTGCCTTTTCTTTCAGATCTCTCAATGGGTGATATTTCCGATTGCGTTGCAGAGGGGTGGGATAGAAATAAATTATTATTATTATTATTATTATTATTATGGTGTGTAAATTGACCTTCCCAGTTTGTGAGTGTTTGATGCAGCTTTGGTTGTCCTCTAGAAGCTTCAGAGGTTTTGGCCCAGCGATTCCAAGTTCCTCTAGCAATTGGTATAGCCACATAAGTTCCTTGCCTGCTTGAGCAGTTGATGCGTAGTCTGCTTCAGTAGAAGAGAGTACTACAACATCTTTCTTCTTGCTTGTCCAACTTACTGGCCCACCTCCATAGGTGAGCAGGTTCCCATTGGTAGATTTGCAATCTGTAGGGTCTCCAGCCCAACCTGGATCTGTGTAAGCTATTAGTTTGGGACTGCTTGTGGCATGTAGCTTTAACTTTAAGTGTGCATTGCCTTTAAGTATCTGCCCACTCTTTTCACTGCATTTTAAGCTCTTTCACTTGGTGAGTTGGTTTTTCTACCAAGAATTCCAACTGCCAAGGCAATACCTGGTCTCATGGTGACGACTAGATATAGCAGCTTTCCTATAACACTTCTGTATTGTCCTTTATGGGTCTGAAACATGGGTCACCTATCACCACCACTTACGACTCCTTGAACACCTTCATCAGCGCTGTATACGCACAATCCTAAATATACACTGGACTGACTATGTGATGAATGTTGCTGTCCTTGAGCAAGCAGGGATCATCAGCATTGAGGCCATGATATTAAGAACACAGCTGCGCTGGGCAGGGCACATTTCTAGGATGGAGGACCATCACCTCCCAAGAATAGTACTCTACGGTGAACTCGCCACGGGTCAGCGTAAGAGAGGCGCTCCAAAAAAGCGATACAAGGACTCCCTGAAACAACATCTCAGGCTCAGCCAAATGGATCACCAACAGTGGTCCGCCCTGGCCTCACATCAGGAGGCATGGAGACGCACTATCCACAATGCTGCAGCCTTATTTGAGAACTCACGCCGAACAAGTCTTGAAGAGAAATGACAATGCAGAAAGAATCACAACCCGGAAACATCACCCAAGGAGACCCTCTGCTGTGCTTTCTGAAACCGGACTTGTTTATTTATTTAGTTAGTTAGTTATACCCCGCTCTTCAGCCACAAAGCTATCAGAGCAGCTTACAAATTGTTTTTAAGCAATAGCTATTTCCACATCTACACTGCATTAAACAGTTTCCAATGTGTGTTAGCTAATTGCTCGGATTGGCCTTTTTAGTCATCAGCGCGCTTGCAGAAAGTGCGGGATCAGTCCTTCCTGAAACTTCGTTTGTGAAGAAAAACCAGAGATAAATTGATTATTATTTGATAGAAGCTCACTGTGTTCATCCGTCTTGAGGTAATCTGTGTAGCTACTGGGTTGGCCTCCTTGAGTTCTAGGTTATCTAAGTACTTGTGAATCTTTTGTTCTTGATTGTGGAGATAGTTTACATCTTCCTCTCTTTCTGTTTTGTATTCCCAGGTAATAAGTGCTATCTCCTAGCCTTTTCACTTTATTGCTTCCAACAACAGCCTCAGCTTCTGAAAAACTGGTTTAAAAAATCAATAGCAGCTGAAAGCTCACAGGGGTAACTGGGAAGGGAAGAATGACGTCACCAGCAATGGAAACAACTGTATCTGTTTTATTCCTCCTCCTCCTCCTCCCGGATATTTATTGTATATCCTGGCTTTCTCCTGCCAATGGGACTTAAGGTGGCTAACGACAGAAGGTAGGTCTGGAAAGTTTTGATGTTTTGGCAGGACAGGGACAGAAGAGGGGCAGGAGAGGAGATTGTGAGACAGGAATGCTTTTTTCATTCCTGTCTGATAATCTCCTAAATTCAGTTAGCCCTCTGTATCCATGTGTTCTGTATCCATGGATTCAACTAACCACAGTTTGAAAATATTCGGTGGGGGGATTTCAAAAAGCAAACCTTGCTGTTTGACATTTCTTATAAGGGACACAATTTTACTGTGCCATTGTGTATAATGGAACTTGAACATCCATGGATTTTGGCATCCAAGGGGGGGGGGGGTTCCTGGAAGCAAACCCCAGCAGGTACCAAGGGCCCACTGTACACCTTGGTCAGAACTTTGTTGGTGTTTGATGCATGTGCAAGTTCCCCTACAGAAGCAGTCAGCCATAATTTGACTGCTATGAATCATCTGCTTTTAGTTCACAGCTGTGGAAGTGGAGTTGTTCCTGCCATTCCACTATATATCCATGTGCATCATGCGAACATGAGCATTGTGCAATAAATAATAATAATAATAATAATAATAATAATAAGACAGAGTATTATTATCCCATCTTTCCCTCTATTGAGGGACCCAAGGCAGCTCACAACACTTAGAATCATAGAATCATAGACTTGGAAGAGACCACCAGGGCCATCCAATCCAACCCATTCTGCCATGCAGGAAGACACAATCAAAGCACTCCCAATGACAGATGGCCATCCAACCTCTGCTTAAAAACCTCCAAAGAAGGAGACTCCACCACACTCCCCGGTAGTGTATTCCACTTCCAAACAGCTCTTACTGCCAGGAAATTCTTCCTCATGTTTAGGTGGAATCTCTTTTCCTGTAGTTTGAAATCATTGCTCCGGGTCTTAGTCTCTGGAGCAGCAGAAGACAAGCTTGCTCCATCCTCAGTATGACATCCCTTCAAATATTTAAACATGGCTATCATCTTAAAACAACAATAGCTAAAAAACATAGTAAAATAAATAAGAATTAAGAAGAGATTAAACCACTTGTATAATTAAAATTCCACATAGTTGTTTAATTGTGTTTTAACTTTTTTATTTTGCTGACTTTAAAAATATATTTTTATTGTATGTCGCTTTGAGTCCCAAATTGGGGAAAAAGTGGGATAGAAATAAAGATACTAATCCTGATAGATAATTTTTTTAAAAAACTCCATATAAATTAAAATAGATCTTAAAAACAGGAGTACCCAACCTTCATTTGTCTGCAAAGGCCTGGTGGCATAAAAATGTTTGTGCCTGCCACCTGAAGGAGAGTAAAGATGGGGCCATTCTAACCTCTCTAGGGAGGGAGTTCCAAAGTCTGGGAGCAGCTACCAAGAAGGCCCTCTCCCTAGTTCCCACCAAAGGTGCCTGAGACGGTGTTGGGACAGAGAGAAAGGCCTCTCCAGATGAGTTTAATGTTCTGCTGGGTTCATATGGGTTCATACTAGGTTCATACAGTTTGCGGGGATGTGCATGTAGATTTGGTTGTGTGTTTTGTTGCTGCCTTGGTTCAGTTGTACAACATTGCTATTCCACACAAGGTTTATGTAACATGCAGAGATTTATGCTATGCAGCCCTTCACATAGAAATTGCATCCTCCACGGCCTGGGAAGGGCATAGGTCAGGGATGCACAAAGTGTGGCCCAGGGGCCCATGAGCCCTCCAAGTTTGTTTTTGCATCCCTCAGCCCCCAAAACTTCCCAGACAATAATTTTAAGGGACAAAGAACAGGTGAATAACCTTTTCTAGAGCCTTCCATTTTCCGGAATCAGTGTGGCATAGTGGTTTGAGCATTGACCTTAGAATCTGGGAGACCAGTGTTCAAATCCCCCTATTCAGGCATGGAGACCCACTGGGTGACCTCAAACAAATCACACTCTCTCACCTGCAGGAAAAGGCAATGGCAATGGCAAAGCCTGTCCAACCCCCCCCCCCAAAAAAAACCCAATGACAGATTTGTCATAAGTCAGAGACAACTGGAAGTCACAGAACCAGAACAACAAATGTAAATTTAATGCATTCAACCCAACAAATAAATAGAAAAATAGGTTGGGTAGGGAGAGAAAAATGAGACTATTCCATTAGTTTCTATTTAAAAAAAAATAACAAAAGAAAATGTACATTTACATGGACCAACTGTACCCACTGTGTTGGGGGGGGGTATGATTTGCCATCTGGGGACTGATTTTTTTTTTTCCTGAGGATCTGAGAGGGTGGGAACTCTAGCCTTCCAAGATCAGGGAGGACAAAATAATTGCCTACCCTGATCCATATCTAAGACAGTAACTACTAGCATTCTTGATCAGCAGAAATTAATCCATGAAGAATGTATGTGTCTTTATGTTTAGATTAGGGAACTGCCCTCCAAATCCATGGGGCTGCCATAAGGTGCCATAGGCAACTTGAAGGCGCGCACACACACATACATTCCAAATTTGTAGGTATGTACAACCTGAAGGTTAACAGTGTCCCAGTTTGCATATTAGTTGGGGGAGTGCAAATGAGCTCTGTTCATATTAAGAGAAATTTCTTCCCTGTCTCTAAGGAGAGTAAAGCACATAAACAACACCACAGTTTGAAGAAGCAAAGGAACAGCAAGGAATGTTTTAATGAGCATGTCTTGATTCAGTATCCCAGTTAGATTGAAAACCACAGGAAAAGAGGTTTCACTTAAACATTAGGAAGACCTTCCTGACAGTGGAGATTATCATCCAAAAAATACAAGAGGAGCACATGAGGATGACGTTACTGTCCCATGAAGGGTCCCAGTTTCAGATGTCATCATCATCCTCACGTGCTGACTCTATGCTGCAACCATGAGTAAGGCGTCACTTTTCATTGATAAGTTGGTCAGCACGTGAGGATGACGACACAGCATGGAGTCAGCATGCAAGTATGATGACGACGTCTGAAACCAGGACCCATTCTCAGGAAAGTAACGTTGTCCTTGCATGCTCCTCTGCCACATCTGATAATCTCCAGTAAGAGCTGTTGGGCAGTAGAATCTGCTGCTGCCTGGGAGTGTGGTGGAGTCTCCTTCTTTGGAGGCTTTTAAACAGAGGCCGGATGGCTATCCGTTGGGAGTGCTTTGATTGGGTATTCCTGCATGGCAGAATGGGTTGGACTAGATGGCCTTTGGAATCTCTTCCAACTCTAGGATTTTATGATTTTAAGGCGTCTTATTAGCTTTGTGTGTTCTGTGTGGGCATACAGTCAAACAAAAGAGGCTACTAAGAATATCTTCCAAATCCTATAGACCAGGGGAGCACTCATACACCCCTCCAGATCTGATTGCACTGCAACTCCCATCAGCCCTAGCCAGCATAGCCAGTGATAAAGAGTGCTGGGAGTTGTAGTCTAGCAATATCTGGAGGGATGCATTATTCCCAAACTGGCTAGAGACAACCACAGCCTAAACATACCTAAAACCTAATAAAAAAAGAGAAAAAGCTATCAAGTTAACCTATGGGTATAATGATGAGCCGGATTTTGTTGAAAGCCAAAAAAAGAAAAAGAAAAAAAGAGAGCCAGTTGGTGTAGGGGCCTGAGTTGTTACCATGCCCTACACCCTCTCCCTACAATATCTCATAATTGGCAATATTAAAATGCTTTGTGGGGTCTAGTAGACTGGAGTGGACCAAAACCCAAGATAGGAATACACCCACTTAGGAACACACCCAAGGTAGGAATAAGCGAATCCCCTAGTAAACCATACCATTAAATTGGTATGTGCTAATCCCCTCTTGGCCCCCTTGGTGATGAGTCATAAGATTTTTTTTAAATTTAATTCTTTTATTATAATATTAAATTTATATATCAACCATATTACACTCTTAAATGATACTTGTTCTTTAAAATGAATACATCACTTTCATCTTAATTATTAACATTAATTTAATTTTTCTCTATCCCCCTACAAGTGCTCCCCACCCCCAGGACCATCTATACCAATTATTTATTCTATTTTCCAAAATTGTAATAATTCCCTTGGAGCTGTGGTGATGAGTCATAAGATAAACAAACAAATGACCTGCACAACCCAATATCCCCAGGAAATATCCCATTGCACCTTTCCTGCCCTACAATACAAGGTTGTCATAAATCAATCAATGTCTATCTCTCAGCTGTAAACAGCAATCAGCAGAGTTTCAGTTTCCTTTGTTTAAATGGTGGGAAACCTATCTAAGCTTTGTTCTAAGCCCGAATACCCCTTCAGGACAAAAAATACAGTACAAATAGTAGTCCCCAAACAATAGTACTGTCCCACTGCGGAGACACAGGCCACTCTTCCTGTCAGTGCGTCACTGGATTGGACTTCAGTGCCACCCTCAGACTTCTGTCTGAGTACTTCTTTCCTCTCTTCAGGACTGGTAATTATTGCCCTATCTCCTGACTCTATTCCTCTATCCAACCTTTCTGCCTTAATTCGTGATGCCAAAAGCTCAGTTATTGATTGAGGGAATGATTAACTCAGATGGATGGCTGCGAGACATCTGTAACTTTTGGGACCTTGTGTACCTATTTATACCAGTACTCACTGCAGATAGTTCCAGTATAAGTAAAATAAATGGTTTTTATTGGGGAATAACATGGAGGGTACTCACACATGCAAAACACATTTGCAAGAACCACACAAGGCTAAAAAAGAGTTTAAGAAAGAAAGATTGGCTAGAGGCATAGATTCGGGAGATAGGGCAATAATTATCAGTCCTGGAGATGGGAGCAAAATACTCAAATGGAAATCTGAGGGTGGAACTGAAGTCTGCTCTGGGAATGTGCACAGTGGTACAATGGCACACCTTGCTATTGCTTGGGTATGAATATTTATACTGTATTTCATGTCCTGAAGGGGTGTTTATGATTATAAAAAGCGTAGATGGGTTTCCTACCTTTTAAACAAAGGAAACCGAAACTCTGCTGATTACTCTTATTGGCTGAGAGATAGGGATTGCTTGTTTTATGACAACCTTCATATTATAGGCAAGGAAGGGTTGATGAGGAACACTTCCTGGGGATGGTGTGTGTGTGTGTGTTCCGGTCACTTGATTGTTTGTGATGTGTGACTTATTGCTGAGATTGCCAAGAGGGGATTAGCACAATATACCACCTTATTGGATCTGTTTACTAGGAGCTTCGCTTAATCGTATCTTGGTGTGTTTGCTGGTATTTTTCCATGACATCTTCTTTAGGTCTTTGAGACTGCCATTTGACCTCACCTTCTTGGTCTCCCCAATCTACTAGACCCTGTGAAGTATCTTAATATTGCCAATTATGAGATATTATAGGGAGGCGGTGTAGGGCATGGTAACTCAGTGATTTCTACCAGCTTTTGTGAAGATCCTGCTAACTGTGATTCAGATTGGGACCAAGCCAACCCAACTGGCCATACATTATTGGGTGGTCTGAGACCAAAATGGATCACTGAGACCTTGATACAACACCCTCGTGGATCACAAACTGCTGATGCAATAAATAATAATTGCCAATACCCTGAATTGGCTTCTTAGTTAGAAATGTATAAGTAAGTAATGTCTCCTAGCCTGATCCCCCTCCAAGTCTACCTTAATACCCAGCAGCAATATTGAACAAAGGAAGTCTGTTCAATTGTTGATCAGGATACAAGGATGATGTTTTCAACTGTCTTATGCCTGTGAGTGAGGCTGTGACAAGAAATTATAACAGGGATCCTGCTTCTGATTTTTGCAGCCTTGCTCGCTGGCGAGAGGGGGCTGGAAGTGTCCTCTTCCTCACACCCTGATCGGCATCTGAACAGGCTTCCTTTCCTTGGAGCAACTGTTGGCTATTAAGTTGGGCTGGGGGCATTTATGATCATGGCAATAATTCCACAATCATGACTACATAGTGTTATGTTACTGATTATGGAGCAGTTATAGATCTGTAACTGTAATACAGAATGCCAACCAGTCATAATAAATAATCCACAGGCTTGTTCGTCTTGAAGTTCACCATGTATATTTGTTTCTATTGTGGAGAAGAAGAAAACAATAAAACATAGAGGTCTTTTAAAAAATTGGAGTAGATTTAGGAGATTATCCTCACTTGGCCATGGAAACCCACTGAGTGACCGTGGGCAAACCACACTCTCTCAGACACAGAGGAAGGCAAAGACAAACCACCTGTGAACAAATCTTGCCATGAAAACCCTATGATAGAGTTGCCTTAGGATCGCCAAGAGTCGGAAATGACTTGAAAGCACACAACAACAATGCTTCCTGCCTAGCAAGCCTTTTTACAAAGAACATAAAAGAGATGATTGTTTTATATAAGGCAAGGAATTTTGGGATGTTCTCCTGGCTGTAGAGAGAAAAGTGTCTTTATCTGATGGGCTCGTTTGCATTTAGCATAGTTTGCATGAAAGTTCCCCATTTTCTCCCTTTCATTCCAGTGCCTTGCCTTTTGTTCTGCTCCTGAAAAGCCCTCAGATTTACCATCTGTGGGACACATTGACTTCCGCTTCTTTGCTTGTGACACAGTTTGCTGACTTGGCGTCTCCAGAAGTCTCTTCGAAGGCAGAAGCCACTTCAAAGCAGCCCACACTTGTGAGCAACATCTAAGAAAGAAGCATAGCCAGCAGTTCTCTTCTTAAAACTTAAGACTCTAAGGAGATTTTCACACGGGGAAAGTAATCCCTGGGGAGATCGGGAGAGAAACGGGGCTGTTCCGGTTGCAGCGCTCCGTTTCGCACGCCCCCTTCCTTCTCCCGATCTCCCCTCATCCTCCCTCCGTGCTGCTTCCATTTCCATCCCGCTATGTTTTACTAATGAAAGTTCTTTGTTAGTAAAACATTACGGAACATAGCAGGAGGAAAATGGAAGCAGGACAGAGGGAGGACAATGGGAGATTGGGAGAAGGAAGGGTGTGTGTGAAACGGAGCGCTGCAACCGGAACAGCCCCGTTTCTCTCCCCATATCCCCAGGGATTACTTTCCCCATGTGAAAATTTCCTAAAAGGTCAAGCCACCCAGGGAGACAAAACGTTGACCCAGAGATATGGCTCCTCCATGAGTGCATTTTGGGACTATTGCATTAGGAGAAAAAATAATGTCTATATGCTTAGTGTTACCAGATTTCAGGGCCAGGCCCTGAACTGCAGGGTTCAGACCATTTTCTCTGGTCCTCAGGATAAGGGGGGAATATCAGGGTGAGAGCACTTCCTTGAAAAGTGTGTGTGTGTGTATCATCATCATCATCATCATCATCTTTATTTCTATCCCACTTTTCCACCAGTTTGGGACTCAAAGCTGTATACAATAAAAAGACATTGTTAAAATCAGGAAAATACAAAAGTTAAAACACAAACAATGCAAAGTTAAAAACAGCAAAATTTTAAAAATAGACACACATATGTGTGTGTGCGCGCACACACACAGAGCAGCACAGTCATTAGCAGAGATTGGAAAGGCCTACTGAAACAGGAAAGTTTTTACTTGGCTCCGGAAGGAAGACAGGGAGGGTGCCAATCTGACTTCTCTGGGCAAGGGGTCCCAGGGCCTGGGGGCAGCCACTGAGAAGGCCCTCTCCCAAGTTCCCACCAGATGTACCTGGGAGGGTGGTGGGACAGAGAGTATATACCCTCCTCACTTGTTAGACTTGGTGTTTGCTTTTTATTTCAATCGCATACTCTGTGCAATTGTGCTTAATGTCTCAGGTTTAATGACTTCACAAGGAGCTTCTCCTTCTAATGTCACCCTTGGAACACAGAATCATAGACTCAAAGAGTTGAAAGGGGCCTCAAGGGCCACCTAGTCCAGCCTCCTGCCAGCACAGGAATCCACTCTTAAATTGCCTGTGAGAAGTGGGCATCCCAACACAGGGCTGGCTGTTTATGTGGAGGCCAGGAAGTCAGTATTTGTCATTTTCTTTTCTTTTTTATTTCATTTATGTCCTCTCTCCCTCCCAATATGAGACTCAGGCTAGAAAGCTGGGTCTGTGTGTTCTGGAATGCCACCCTGTCACTTGGATCCTATTTTTAGTTTAAAGTATAAACGTTTATTTGGAGACCAGTTACATATCTTCGGTGGATTTGTAATTTACCAAACCCAATGGGTAGTCACCAATGGGTCCTCTTCATCATGGAGAGAATCATAGAATCATAGAGTTGGAAGAGACCACAAGGGCTATCCAGTCCAACCCCCTGCCATGCAGGAATACAAAATCAAATCATTCCCAACAGATGGCCATCCAGCCTCTGTTTTTAAACAGAGGTTGGATAGCCACCTGTGTTGTATTCTTGCATGACAGGTGGTTGGACTAGATGGTCCTTGTGGTCTCTACCAACTCTATGATTCTATGAGAATTAATTGAGACTTTTCCTGCCAAATCAAGACAGTTGGAGAGTATGATAAGTAGACCTCTGTGTTTGGTCCTCGTCTTGCTCTCTTGGCACCAAGAGTTTGTTGGAGGCAGAAGGAAGAGAGAGAAGATGGCTGACCACCAAACGATCATCAGCCAGGTAATGCTTAGTTTTCAAGAAGAATGAACTTAGAAACATGCAGGTGCTCAGGGCTCTGAAACGTTTGACTCTGGTCCTCTTTTTGAATATCTAAGAGGCTTACTGAACTATGGAAAAGAGTGGTAGGGAAACATTAGTCAAGATGCTGTGTTCTGATTGGGGTCTTAATTCACCAGGTGGGCCCAAATTTCTTTTCTGAAGGCAGAGATTTCCCTCCACCCCTGCTGGACCCTTGGTTACAACTATGAGAAAAAGACAGTGAAAATGGTTACTATGGTGACCAGGCCTTGGCCAACATTTGAGAGGATGGACCACTAGGAGGAAGGTACTAAGCTGGGCACTCGGTGGCTCTGAGACTAAAGGATTATGTCAGGAGCTCCAAGAAAAATTAATCTTCTTTCTGGACATGAAAGCATGGGATAAACTTCTCCCCTTTGACCAGCTATCTACCAATGTAGAATGGCATTTTGTTTTTGTTTTTTTAAATCACTAGGAAAGAAACTAATACAAAAAACAAGAAATGTTTTAGGAGTCATGGAAGCAAAGATTAACTCCAGACTCTTCCTTAGCTTCAGTTTCTTCTCATCGAGGTGTTTTTGGTTTTCCTCATGCCTTTTTGTGCTTTAACTTTTATCTGCAAAGCACAGAGGAGAAAACCTATTCTCTTCCTCCTCTCCCTCCCTCCCTTCTTTCTTGGGGTGCATCTACACTAAAAATAATGTAGTTTGATGCCACTTTAAGTGCTGTAGTTCCATCCTGTGGAATTCTGGGATTGGTAGTTTTACAAGATCTTTAGCCTTCTCTGTCAAAGAGTGCTGGTGCCTCAAAAAATTACAAATCCTATGCTTCTGTCTGATGGAGCCACGACAGTTAAAGTGTTGTCAAACTGCATTATTTCTATAGTGTAGATGCACCCCTTGGTTGCAATAATTTAACACTGAGCTAATTTTTACTCAGATGAATAACTCACAGACTTATTGCGTGGTACTAATAAAACTGTTGTGGTTGTTGTGTTGTTGTGGCATGGCTTCAAGTCATTTCTAACTTATGTCAAGCCTAAGCCAGTAAGTCTTCTCAGTAAGATGAATTCAGAGGATGTTTCCTGTGACCTAACTCAGAGGTTGAGAGGAGGGTGGCCAGATCTCAGGTACTGGCACTGAGGCTCCGGTTTTTGTGGGTCATCTCCAGGTGGGAGATGAGATTAAAATTCTCCCATTTTGGTAGGCTGAGCTCCCACAAAGAGGGAAGGACTGCAAGCCCAGTACAGCCAGGAGAAGAGTAGTTTGCAACAGTTTCTAAGGCTTAATTGAGTTGTTGCTGGAATAAACTCTTTGGGGGTCTGCCTATTTATTAGATCACTTGTCCTTCCTTGCAAGAGAAATGTAGAGAGCAGAACAAGGGTCTCTATGTAACATTTGTTGACCTCATCAAAGCCTTCGACACCGTGAGTAGGAAAGGTCTGTGGCAGATCCTGGAAAGACTAGGATGTCCCCCCAAATTCCTTAAAATGAATATCTTGCTACACGAGGGCCAGCGCGGTCAAGTCAGATATGGCGATGCTCTTTCAGAGCCCTTTCTAATAACTAATGGAGTGAAGTAAGGTTGTGTCCTTGCGCCAACTTTATTTACAATCTTCTTCAGCATGATGCTCCAAAGGGCTACGGCAGAGCTCGAAGAAGACGATGGCATCTATATACGTTACCGTATTGATGGTAGCTTGTTTAACTTAAGCCGTCTGAGGGCTTGCACTAAGATTCTAAACTATCTAGTCCGTGAGCTGCTCTTCGCTGATTAAGCTGCCCTTGTTGCCCACACAGAAGCAGCTCTGCAGCATCTAACATCCTGCTTCGCAACAGCTGCAGAGCCGTTTGGGCTGGAAGTCAACCTGAAGAAAACGGAAGTTCTTTACCAGCCTGCACCACAGGATGAACACCACCATCCCCACATTGCCGTCGGCAAATCTGTGCTCAAGTCCGTTCAGCAGTTCACCTACCTGGGAAGCATCATCTCCTCAGATGCCAAGATTGACAAAGAGATAGATCACAAATTAGCAAAGGCACATAGTGCATTTGGAAGACTTTACAAAAGAGTCTGGAGTAATAAACACCTGAGGCAAAACACAAAAATCAGTGTGTATAGAGCCATTGTACTGTCTGTTCTCCTTTGTGGATCTGAAACATGGGTCACCTATCGCCACTACTTACAACTCCTTGAATGCTTCCATCAGCGCTGTCTACGCACAATCCTAAATATACACTGGACTGACTATGTGACGAATGTTGCTGTCCTTGAGCAAGCAGGGATCACCAGCATTTGGGCCATGATATTGAGAACACAGCTGTGCTGGACACGGCATGTTTCTAGGATGGAGGATCATCGCCTCCCCAAAATAGTACTCTACGGTGAACTCGCCACAGGTCAGTGTAAGAGGGGCACTCCAAAAAAGTGATACAAGCACTCCCTGAAACAACATCTCAGGCTTGGCCAAATTGATCACCAACAATGGTCCGCCCTGGCCTCACATCGGGAGGCATGGAGACACACTATCCACAATGCTGCAGCCTTATTTGAGAACTCATGCCGAACAAGTCTTGAGGAGAAACAACAACACAGAAAGAATCACAACCTGGAAGCATCACCCAAGGAAACCTTCTGCTGTGCTTTCTGCAACCAGACTTGTCTATCTCGGATTGGCCTTTTTAGTCATCCGTGCGCTTGCAGAAAACGCGGGATGAGTCCTTCCTGAATCTTCATTTGCAAAGAAAAGCCAGAGAGAGTCCTTCTTTGCCAGTCATTGTGGCACCAGGGCTTACCATCTGTTCAGCTCTTCATCCACTTTCTGGCTAGAAGTAAAAGGTTGTATGTTCCTTATCCCATCTCCCTAAGTAGGTGAGAAAGAGTAAATACTTCATTTCACCTTAAGATTTTTGTCTTAAATTCCAAACATAAATGTTTGTGTGTTAGCAAGTGTAGTTGTTACTTACATCACCAGGGGGAATTTCTCAGGCCTCAAGTTTTGGTGCAGAAACCTTAGGTGCTGGGGCAATCATGAACTGGCAATCCTAGCTGAGAGAGTGTGACTTGCCCAAGGTCACTCAGTGGGTTTCCATAGCTAAGCTAGGATTCGAACCCTGGTGTCCTGGAGTCCTATCCAACACTCAGACAATTACATCATATTTGTTACTAATTTCTGATTGTTTTCCATTATTTTAGGTACATTTTTGTGCTTTTATAACCTCTCTCAATTATTGTTTTGGTCAGGACTATAGCTATAGGCACTGCCCTCTCCCACACAATAAGAGTTCTGCCTCCAAAACTAAATCTTCCTCCTGTCCCACATTTTTTTGTACTGCAACAACTTTCAAAACTCTGTTTTAACATTTAGACATGTGGTTTAGGCCTCCAAATGAAAAGGGCAGGCAAAGTTCCCAAGGGAATGTGAACACAGGAAATATAAGAGTTAGCCACATTGTAGAATTAAAGCAGTTTGACACCACTTTGACTGCCATGGCTCCATCCTATGGAATCCTGGGATTTGGAGTTTGTTTTGGCACCAGAGCCCTCAGACAGAGAAGGCTAAATAGTTCACCAAGCATCAAAGCCTGGAATTCCATAGTATCGAGCCATTGCAGTAAAAGTGGTGTCAGTGTCGCTGCATCCTGTGTTACCTGAATTGTGTGGGTTCCACGAGGATCCCACTAGTGTCTGAATCTTAATATGGGGAATATTTAATTGGCTCTAAATGGCAGTGAGAGGCTGGATAATGGCAGGATCTGTTGACCTATGTATACCAGTAGTAACTGAGACTCAAAGCCAGAACGTACAGGGAATTTCAACAGGGAGAAATGTAGAATATTACCCACTCTATTCTGCTTTGGTCAGACCTCACCTGGAATACTGTGCCCAGTTCTGGGCACCACAATTCAAGAAGGATGTTAATGAGCTAAAACGTGTCCAGAGGAGGGTAACCAAAATGGTGGGAGGTTGGGAAGCCATTATGCCCTATGAGGAATGGCTTAGGGAGCTGGGTATGTTCAGACTGGAGGAGAGAAGGTTAAGAGGATGCATGATAGCTGTGTTTAAATATTTGAAGGGATGTCATACTGAGGATGGAGCAAGCTTGTTTTCTGCAGCTCTAGAGACCAGGACATGGAGCAATGGATTCAAGCTGCAGGAAAAGAGATTCCATCTAAACATTAGGAAGCACTTCCTGAAAGAGCTGCTCATCAGTAGAATCCACTGCTGCCTGGGAGTGTGGTGGCATCTCCTACTTTAGAGGTTTTTAAACAGAGGCTGGATGTCCATCTGTCAGGAGTGCTTTGACTGGCTATTCCAGATAATCCTAGCTGGGCTTTCCAACCATTATGATCTTAGACACGTCTCAGGTCATTGTGGCCTTGACAGTCCTCCAGTCAGCCTAACCTCCCGGTCAGCATGACCCCCAAAAGTGTCCAATATGTACAGTTATGGAATCTCACAGGGAGGGATAGTAGGGTATGCTAACACTGTCCCGGCCACATTGTAACAGTTGGAGGGTATGTTGTACTTGTTTGGCCTCGCATATTGTCCATATTCAGTCAACAGTTGCACAATTGGCATCCCACAAGTGTAGTAATTGCACATATGCAATTAAAACATTCTTGGGTGGTTCAACTGAATTTACCTAATTGTTTGAAGGGGGTCTACTCTAGCTGATTCATCCATGGATCCACTCTAATCTGCTCTCTAGGAGACGGGTGGGCAACGTGCTACCCACAAGTCACATGCTGCCCTGAGGGCTTCAAAGTGTGGCTCTTGAAGCCCTCCTAAGGCCCTCCAAAACCCTCAGCCCCTAAAACAACAACAACATTTTTTCCAGGTGATTTCTCACCTTCCCCCCCCGCCCCATGGCTTAAAACCACTGCAAGATGCAGCCTTTTTGCCCCAACTTCTTCAAGCCACCCACATACATTGGCCGGCTAATATTAAGCCACTCACTTCCTGTTCCTTCTGAACCACTTTGCTGGGACAGGACTTGGAGGCCCTGTGGCTCTGTTCCTTCCTAGAAGGGTGGGCATGGTGGGGAGCTCCTGTCTGACTCCTTGCTACTAGCCTGTGGAGCCCCCCAGGGTGCTGTTTTGTTTCCCATACTATTCAATATGTACATGAAACTGCTGGGAAAAGTTGCCAGAAGGTTTGGGGTTTAGTGCTGATGCCACCTAACACTATATTTCCTTTAGATCAAAACCCAAGCTGTTTTGGTACTAAACCAGCATCTGGCAGTTGTGAAAGACTGGATGAGGTTGAACCATTTGAGGCGTAACCCTGACAAGACAGAGGTGCTTCTGGTTAGTTCCGAGGTAGACCAGGCAAGAGGGATTCAGCCTATGCTGGGTGGGCTCACAACTCCCCTTGAAGACACAGGCTCAGAGCTTGGTTGCACTCCTGGATTCATCCTTGAGCCTGAAATATCGTTGGTAGATTAATTCCATTTTACTGTTGATCTTTTATATGTTTTAACTGCATTGTGTTTTAATTTGTAGGACAATTTGGGTCCCAGTTTGTGGGGGAAGAAGAAGCAGTGAGGAAGAAGAGGAGGAGAAGCAGTGGGGGAGAAAGAAAAGAAGGCCCTCCAAAACCTCCCATCCTATATTTATGCATTTCATTTTTCCGCCCTAAATGTAAGGTACTGCATTTAGGGCAGAAAAATGAAATGCATAAATATAGGATGGGAGAGACCTGGCTGAATGAGACCATGTGCGAAAGGGATCTAGGAGTCCTAGTAGACCACAAGTTGAACATGAGCCAACAGTGCGATGCGGCAGCTAAAAAGGCCAATGCGATTTTGGGCTGTATCAATAGAAGTATAGTGTCTAGATCAAGGGAAGTCATAGTGCCACTCTATTCTGCCTTGGTCAGACCTTACTTAGAATACTGTGTCCAGTTCTGGGCACCACAATTAAAAAAGGATATTGACAAATTGGAGCGTGTCCAGAGAAGGGCAACTAAAATGGTGAAAGGTCTGGAAACAATGCCTTATGAGGAGAGACTTAGGGAGCTGGGTATGTTTAGCCTGGAAAAAAGACGGTTAAGAGGCGATATGATAGCCCTGTTTAAGTATTTGAAGGGATGTCACGCTGAGGATGGAGCAGGCTTGTTTTCTGCTGCTCCAGAGACTGGAACACGGAGCAATGGGTGCAAGCTCCAGGAACAGAGATTCCACCTCAACATTAGGAGGGACTTTTTGACAGTGAGAGCTGTTTGGCAGTGGAACGCACTCCCTCGGAACATGGTGGGGTCTCCTTCCTTGGAGGTCTTTAAACAGAGGCTGGATGGCCATCTGTCGGGGATGCTTTGATCGTAATTTCCTTCATGGCAGGGGGTTGGACTGGATGGCCCTTGTGGTCTCTTCCAACTCTGCAATTCTATGATTCTATGATTCTAAGGAGGAGGAGGAGGAGAAAGAGGCGTGAATTGACACTGTGCACGTTGGATGTAGGATCTTGGCTTATTTCTTCTAAGTACCTGATCTCTTTAATCATTTTCCTTATGCAATGCTCTTGAAATTTTCCCTTTATTGTTTTTATATCAGCACCGTCTGGGGAGGGTGCACGTTTCAAGGATTAGCACATTCTTATCAACTTTGTGCATCAGCAGCTCTCTCTCGCTTCTGAGACTACTGAAACTCTTTGAGGACCCAGATTCCTTATTTATCAGACTAGAGATCGGGGATGACTGTGAGCCCAGACAGGCTGCTGAAATGGTTAGAATTTAATTCTCCTCCTGTCATCACAGCAGCGGAAGAGAAGAGGTCAACTTGAGCTATGAGGCACCTTCCTGTTTCCCAGGAGGACCTAAAGCTGATAAACTTCGTGGTTTTCATGACAAGCCAAACGCCTTTGAGTGGAATGGATTAGAAATTAAAGAGACTGGGGGAGAGGAAGAGAAACATGACAGCATCCCAGGGACTGTTGGACAAAGATAAAAAATTGCTTTGTAATTTCAGCTCCTGATAAGCCTCAGAGCTTGTCACCCATGGAGAGACACTGGAGTATCCTGAAGGGCTTTGCTTTCTATCTACAAAGCCTTGGACACAATTGTGTTCTTTTGTAATCTGCCCTTCTTTGGATGAGCAAGTGGAAAAGGAAGGAATCTAGAAGGTAGGTATCCCAAAGTAGGAAATGAGAAGCGGTGGGAAAGAAAGCTCCGTTATTGAGTTAAACAGGTCAGACTCAATAACGGTCTGAGTTATTGGTGGTCAGACCTCACCTAGAATATGGTGTCCAGTTCTGGGCACCACAATTCAAAAAGGTTATGGACAAATTGGAGCGTGTCCAGAGGAGGGCGACTAAAATGGTGAAAGGTCTGGAAACCATGCCTTATGAGGAGAGACTTAGGGAGCTGGGTATGTTTAGCCTGGAAAAAAGACGGTTAAGAGGCGATATGATAGCCCTGTTTTAAGTATTTGAAGGGATGTCACGCTGAGGATGGAGCAGGCTTGTTTTCTGCTGCTCCAGAGACTGGAACACGGAGCAATGGGTGCAAGCTCCAGGAACAGAGATTCCACCTCAACATGAGGAGGAACTTTTGACAGTAAGAGCTGTTTGGCCGTGGAACACACTCCCTCCGAGTGCTGGGGTCTCCTTCCTTGGAGGTCTTTAAACAGAGGCTGGATGGCCATCTGTCGGGGATATTTTGATAGTGATTTCCTGCATGGCAGGGGGTTGGACTGGATGGCCCTTGAGGTCTCTTCCAACTCTGCAGTTCTATGATTCTATGATTCTATGATTCTATGAATCTAGGAGTTGGATGGTTGATTGTTGAAGATGGAGTCATCCATTCCAATTAAAGCAGACACACTGAATAATTTTTTTCTGGTGTGTCAACATATATGAGAAATCCCGTTCATTTCATGGGTCTGCTCTAATGGGGTCTAACAATGGATTCCCACTGCAATGAGTAGGGATGGAAAGAACATTCAAAAATATTTTTTTTAAAAAATGCTGAGAAACACCAATGAAAAGAATCGTGGACTGATGAGAATCTTTGCAGTTCAGAGAATATTCTGTGAAAAAATTGCATGTGGTCTCTCAGAAAACAGCAATTCTTTTGCACAGAAAATGCTGTTTCCTGTATAGAAAATTATTTTTTTCTGTGCAAAACAACCACACATGAATTTTGTGCAGAATAGGTACATGCAAAAGAATAAGCAGTACATGCAAAAGAGATCTATGAGTCTTAGTGGACCACAAGCTGAACATAAGTCAAAAGGGTGATGCATCAGCCAAAAAAGTGAATGTGATTCTAGGCTTCATCAATAGGAGTATAGTGTCTAGATCAAGGGAAGTAATAGTGCCACTCTATTCTGCTTTGGTCAGACCTCACCTGGAATACTGCGTTCAGCTCTGGGCACCACAATTCAAGAAGGATATTGAGAAGCTGGAACTTGTCTAGAGTAGGGTGATCAAAATAGTGGGAGGTCTGGAAGCTATGTCCTATGAGGAGCGGCTTAGGGAGCTGGGTGTGTTTAGTGTGGAGAAGAGAAGGTTGAGAGGGGACATGATAGCCATGTTTAAATATTTGGAGGGATGTCCTTTTGAAGAGAGAGAAAGCTTGTTTTCTGCTGCTCCAAAGAGTAGGACACGGAGCAATGATTTAAACTACAAGAAAAGAGATTCCACTTCCTGACAGTAACAGTTGTTTGGCAGTTGCTGCTGCCTGGGAGTGTGCTGGAGTCTCCTTCTTTGGAGGTTTTTCAACATAGGCTGGATGGCCACCTGTCAAGCATGCTTGGATTGTGTGTTCCTCAGTTGGAATGGATGGCCCTTGTGGTCTCTTCCAACTCTATGATTCTATGACTCTAAGTCCCAAATTACAAATACGCTTCACAAATAGATACTGATTTTTTAAAAACACTTTCTCACAGAGGGAGGAAAACTACTAAAATTGTTCATTGCTTACTTCCAGAAGAAAATTAGCTAAGAACCACAACCCAAGGAGTGAGCTTGTTTTCTACTGCTTGAGATGATAGGACCCAAAGCAATGTAAAACAGCTTAGAAGAAAAAAGATTAGGAAGAAATTTCCAAGGGCAAGACCTGTTTGACATTGGAATGGACTACCTAACAAAGCGGCTGATACTCCTGCATTGAAGGTTTTCAAGGGTATAGCTATGGGGAGGGGCACAAAATGAGAGTATCCCCCCCCCAGATGACAATTCTGTCCCTCCAACACAATTTTCATTCAGTCCCTGAATTTTTGGAATCACACTAACTTAAAACTTCAGTAGAGCATTTAGAGATACACTATAGCGATCCAAAGAAAAGGGATGGTCAATGTGACCAAGGGAATATGAACTCATCAAATAGAATAATTTTCAGTGTCTCACCATTGGCAATGCTAGAAATTGCCAGGAAAAAGAAAAGAAAATTATCTGGGGAAAAGAATTATTATTTGGGGAGCAATGTCCTCATTCCTCCCCTTTCTATCCACCTGCAATATGGTCTTCTTCTTTGGCCACTATTGTCTGCCCTGATAGCCCCCACCTTTCAATAGCATATAATTGGCAATATTTAATAATTTAGCTGGGTATGGCCTGCCACATGGTTGGCAAGTAAACCAGGGATTCCCCAGATACTAATGCTGGAGTTAAGCACAACCTAGGGAGAGGCCTTCCAAATTCCTTAAACAGGTCATACCCAGGTCAGAGTTCTTCCTGAAGAACACCTGGAGAAGAGTCACTCACTAATCCCATCAAAGATAACCAAGCACTCAGTGATTGCAAAACAGGTTTTTCCTCCTTTCCATTGATCACAATGAAAGGTTGCTTGTGCCCATTCAGTGCCAAATGGCTAGCTCATCAATGATCATTAACATCTCCAGAGAACCCTTTGTCCAGTCCTGGGACTCTCCAAGAGACATTGCATTCCACTCTAAATCTCATCCCTTCTGGGGAATTATTGAATCATAGAATCATAGAGTTGGAAGAGACCACAAGGGCCATCCAGTCTGTGTGACCCCCAGAGCTCCATCTGAGCACCTTCTGCTGCACAAATTTCTGCTCTTCAGGATAGGTATAGTATCACCCATCATGCCCTCAATCTATTCCTCTATCTGAATACTTCCTACTTTCTTCATTGGCCTTGTGTGACTGCTTGAAGCCTGAGTGTTAGCATGAATGCTGTTAAGATCAATTTCCAATAAAAACCATTTAATTGTACCTTCTGGCTTGGAGTCTCCTCAGTTACTACCAGTATACATAGGTCAAAAGATCCTGCACTTGGCTTCTCGCTGCCATTTTGAGCTAATTAAAATTCCCCATATTAGAATTTGGACACTACTGAGATCCTCATGGACCACCACAGTTTGGGTAACACCACTGTCTTCAGCTTTATGGAACATTGTTGTCCTTTCCAATGAGACACATTGTCACGATATGTCCAAAGTATGATAGCCTCAGTGTAGTCCTTTTCAGCTTCTAGCGAGGGTACAAAGTCCCATCAGTGTTGGGTGTCTAGCTTGGTATAATTGTATTTTTGCTCCCTGAGAAGCAAAGTGATGCCTGGGAAGTCTTTTTTTTCTCCAAGGGCAAAATAGCTAGGTTGGGTCTGTAGACTGTGTACCTTGACTGTGCCACCATTTGTAACTGAAGTAGAGAACATTTTTTGGTCTGGGTAGCCATAGCTATGACTGTTCTCCATATTCTATCCAAAGCCCTCTCTCTTCAACCCACTGGTCAAGTTACATCAAGCTTTGAAAATTCCACTTCAACTCCAGTCTCTTGTGAAGTATAAGATGACGTCTTCTTTCAAAAAGTCAGCAAGGAAGACATAATAAAGGCAATCAATCCAATTTTTCAGTCCTACACAATAATTCCACCTGGGCCTCTCATCTCACAATGAGAACAGAGAAGCTAAACTCTTAAGATGGAGAAGATGGGTTTTATTCATTGAAAATTAGCCACTTAATGAAATTTGGAAATGGATTGTCAGAGATCTTTGTAGGCATTTTTAATTCATTGCCCCCCAAAGAAGACCACAATATAATTAATTGGCCAAAACCTGCTGGGCTTTTTCAGCAAATAAAACCTATTTTCTACATTTTGAGACTTAGCCTCTCTTTCTCTTTGGGCTTCATTGGATTTTCCAATTTCTATTTTCTCCCCTTTTATCTTGCAGAAAGAAAAGGAGAAAGAGCAAATCTTTTTCAAGTGCAAGACTGGGGCTGGGCAGGGGGAGCACCATCATTTATACACTTTTCCCTCTACTGGAATCAGCAAAAATAGTTGATTATATCCAAAGACTGAGATCCTACATTGTTTTTGAAAGGTGTTAAGTTTACACTCACAGATTTATATGGTGGTTGTACTACACAAGGGCCATCCAGTCCAACCCCCTGCCATGCATTATACTGACATTATACAACCAATCATGTGTCTGCCCATATGCCGGCTTCACAAGGGATATTTCTGCAATCCCACTGATTCAAGTGGTACATGGAAGGTATCAATGAATAATTATGCACTACCCAAGAAAGTGCAGCTACATGGCTGGAATCCTGTTGGTTAGTCCTGACTTATACAGATCCATTCAGACAATGGATGAACAGTGAGAAAGCACATGGGTCAATCTAATCGCTCTACTCTAGTTGGGAGTAGTAATAGGCTTAGGGACACAATCCTCAAGTGTAAAGATATATCATTTAATACCAAGGTCAGGATTGTCCAGGTCATAACATTTCCAATTTCTATGTATGGCTGTGAAAGCTGGACAGTGAAGAAAGCTGATAGGAAGAGAATCAACTCACACGGCACGTGTTGCTTGAGAAGAGTGCTACATATGGATACCATGGACTGCTAAAAGAACAAATGAGTGGGTCTTAGAGCATGTTAGGCCTGAACTCTCCTTGGAGGCCGAGGTGGCTAAACTGAGGCTGTTGTCTTTTGGATGTATCATGAGAAGACAGAACTTTTTAGAAAAGACAACAATGCTTGGTAAGGTGGAAAGCAGTAGGAAAAGCGAAAGACCGCCTTCCAGATGGATAGACTTAATGAAGGAAGCCACACCTGCCCTGGGTTTGCAAGACCCAAGCAGGGCTATTGATAACAGGGAGACCTGGGCATCTCTCATTCATAGGGTTGCCGCAAGTTGAAGTCAATTTGATGACAATGACAAGAAATGGTTACACACAGAGAACTTTCATTACCCAAATAATGGATGAATACATCCATTGCACAATGACCAAACAAGTACAAGCATGGCTGCTGACACATTGCAGAAATAGTCCAGTTTGAGACCACTTTAACTGCCATGGCTCAATATGATGGAATTCTGGGATTTGTAGTTTTGTGCGGTGCCACAACAAACTACAAAGTAAGAGCTGTTCGGCAGTGGAATGTGATGCCTCCGAGTGTGGTGGAGTCTCCTTCTTTGGAGGCTTTTAAACAAAGGCTGGATGGCCATCTGTGGAGAGTGCTTTGATTGTGCAGGGCAGGGGGTTGAACTAGATGGCCCTCATGGTATCTTCCAACTCTATGATTCTAAATCCCAGGATTACATAGGATGGAGTCTTGATCATTAAAGCAGTGTCAAACTGCATTATTTTTTTTTCATCCAAATTATACTTTTTATTGACAATATCATAATATACGACATGTATATACAGAAATTACATCTCTTAATAAAATGTATAGCTCTATTTTTAGTTAACATATATTCAAATTAATTCAATGTTCATTCAGTCTTTGATTTCGTCTTATCTTCCACTTTATTTTTGGAGTGTGTCAGCAGCCCACATGTACAAGGGAACTTACTCAGGTGTAGGATACCAATAGTATTCTGACCAATGGATTCCGAGGCCTTTTTCTCCCATCTTTTCTGTGGCTCATAAGACTATAGGAAAACAGACGAAAGCCTTTTTTTTTTTCTCTTTTCCAACTCCCCTGCACTTCTTCTGTTTGCAATACAAAATAATTCTTCTGTCAGCTGGGAGGTATTCTAGTTCAGTATCTGATGGTATTTTTAAAAATTGTTACTATAGTGAGTTTGGGTCCAGAGTTAGCACAATGGGAGTGGGGAGGGAGGGTTGTATTTTGCTAGCATGATGCACTCAGCCCATTCTGAGATCATGTGTCTGTCTGATGGCTCTCATCACATGCTGAAGGAAGCTGAATGTGTTTTGATTGATATAATTGTCATAGATTGGACACTTGGAAGTAGATAGTTAGGGAGGAGGCTGAGTGAAGGGGATGAGCATTCATGCTGATGCTGGTAGCATCTGTTTGTGCTGGGTGCTCTGGCCTGTGAGACGGTTCATAATGCCATTGCTGTTTCACAAGAGCCATATGATATAGTGGTTTAAATGCTGCACTAGGACTCTAGGAGACTGGCGTTGAATCCCCACTCAGCTATGGAAACAAACAGTCAAGTGCAAGGATCATACCTCCAGATAAGAACTTATGCAGCTCCCTAGCCATGCAAGTGACTTGTGGACATGTGTTTCAACACTCTCAGTATTTAGATCAATAATAAATGTAATGGTAAAAGAGAGCCAGGTGAATATACAGTACGACCCATGTACCCACTTACCATGGATACCGGAAACCTCAGATAATAGCTAACCCTATTGAAATGAGTGACTTCCAGCCCAAGCATACCATAGAGTCACACTAGAGGACTTAGAACTTGGAAACTTTAACTAGTTCAGAACATGTCAGCCAGGTTGATTTCTGGCGTTTCCAGAAAAGAGCATATAACACCTGTGTTAAAAGCTCTCCACTGGCTGCCTATTAGTTTCCAGGCACAGTACAAGGTGTTAGTTATGACCTTTAAAGCCCTACATGGCTTGGGTCCAACTTACCTCTGGGACCGCCTCCTTCCATACGACCCTCCCCGCACACTTCGGTCCTCTGGGAGGAATCTGTTACAGCCTATGAAAACAAGGCTGTCGGTGACCTCCCAGAGGGCCTTCTCTGCTGCCGCTCCCAGATTATGGAATGGCCTGCCGGATGAGATCTGTCTTATTACCACCTTAGACAGCTTCAAAAAAGCTGTCAAGACGGATCTTTTCCGGCAGGCCTTTCCTGAATAACTATCCCGGCCGGAAGATTCAGCTGCCTTTTGAATTGCACCACAATTCAGAAAGGATATTGACAAATTGGAGCGTGTCCAGAGAAGGGCAACTAAAATGGTGAAAGGTCTGGAAACGATGCCTTATGAGGAGAGACTTAGGGAGCTGGGTATGTTTAGCCTGGAAAAAAGGCGGTTAAGAGGCGATATGATAGCCCTGTTTAAGTATTTGAAGGGATGTCACGCTGAGGATGGAGCAGGCTTGTTTTCTGCTGCTCCAGAGACTGGAACACGGAGCAATGGGTGCAAGCTCCAGGAACAGAGATTCCCCCTCAACATGAGGAGGAACTTTTTGACAGTAAGAGCTGTTCGGCAGTGGAACACACTCCCTTAGAGCATGGTGGCGTCTCCTTCCTTGGAGGTCTTTAAACAGAGGCTGGATGGCCATCTGTCAGGGATGCTTTGATCAAGATTTCCTGCGTGGCAGGGGGGTTGGACTGGATGGCCCTCGTGGTCTCTTCCAACTCTGCAATTCTATGATTCTATGATTCTATGATTTTCCCTTGAGCTGCCATTGAATCATTCCATCCCCCCCTCTTCTTTTAATTATTGTATGTTTTGATTCTTTCTAATTTAATATTGTTTTAAGAGGTGGGTGGGTTAGGGTACTGATGTAATTATGGAGTTTTTATGCTGTTAGCTGCCACAATTGCATTGCAGAGGGGCAGGATAGAAAAATTTATTATTATTATTATTATTATTATTATTATTATTATTATTACTGTAAGTCAGACTTCACTTGAAGGCACATCGCAACAAGATCGTAGACTCATGGAATCTTGGCAGGGAAGGGACCACAAGGGCCATTAGTCCAACCCCCTTCCCATGGGAATAAACAACTAAAGCACTCCGAAAAGATGCCCATCCAACCTCTGCTTGAAGACTTCCAAAGATGGAGAGTCCAGCACCCTTCAAGGCAGTCCATTTGACTGCCAAACAGTTCTTACAGTCAATAAGTTCTTCCTAGTGTTTAGGTGGAATCTCTTTTCTTGTAATTTGAATCCATCCTTTCTTGTTGAAGGCTTTGGAGTAGGATAAAACAAGCTTTTTCCATCTTCTATGTGGCATCTCATAGATATTGTCTTCTATGAACCTCCTATGGACTGGGCCTTGGACTGGGCCTTCTCCTTACATTTGGCTGTGTACTGCGGCTCAGGGGCAGCCTGTAGATCTGTCACCATGGTGCATGAACTCCTGATGTTATGGCCACTCCTTCCAGAGCTGCTCCATGTTGAAATAGAGCCATCCCAGGGCTTAACCCTCTTCCTTCAGTGTGGGTGCAGTTCTTTGCTAATTTCCCCCCGCCCTGAAGGAAGCAATCAGTAATTTTAGGAATTGTCTTCTCTTTCCAAGAAAGTCTTTGAAAATAGTGCTTTTCTCAAACACTATTTTCAGTTCCCGTATATTCCGACGTATAAGACGACTGGGCGTATAAGACCACCACCCCAATTTCCAGCCAAAAATCTATGCTTAGGCATATATTCGCCACATAAGATCACCACCACCCCGATTTGGCTGGCTGGCTGACTGGCTGGGGGAGCCTTGCCAGCTGATCCTCTTTGTTTCCCAACTCACGAGGATTTCCTTGTGAGTTGGGAAAGCAAACAGGATCAGTTGACAGAGCTCTCCCAGCCAGTCAGCCCCTCTCTTTAACCTTCTAGTCAAACTTGACTGGAATGTGGAGGAAAGGGGCGAAAATGCCCAGTTTTCCTCAGGAGCCCCCTCCCTCCATCTTGCCTCTTCCGAAGGGGACCAAGGTGGGGGAAGCGGGGGGGGGCGTGGCAAAGGCATCGGGGCTGCAGAGTAAAACGGGGCATCTTTGCTCTTTCTCCCCAGGAGAAGGGGCTAAGATGCCCCGTTTGGCTGCACAGCCCCTTCCCCCCTCCTGGGCTCCCTCCTGGAAGGGAGCCCAGGAGGAGGATGCAGAGGCTGTGCAGCCAAACGGGGCACGTTCGCCCCTTCTCCCCACCTTCCTTGAAGGTGAGGAGAGGGGGTGAATCCCAGGTTTGGCTGCACAGCCTCTGCATCCTCCTCCTGAGCTCCCTTCCAGGAGGGAGCTCAGGAGGAGGATGCGGAGGCTGTGCAGCCAAACGGGGCACATTTGCCCCTTCTCCCCACCTTCAAGGAAGGTGGGGAGAGGGGGCGAATCCTGGGGTTTGCTCCACGGCCCCGCGTCCTCCTTCTAGGCTCCCTTCGGAAGGGAGCCCAGAAGGAGGGATCGGGGCCGCAGAGCAAAACAGGGCATTTTTGCCCTTTTCCTCCACTTTCAAGGAAGGTGGGGGAAGAGGGCGAATCTAGCGGTTTGCCTCTGCCGCAGCAGAGGTGATCAAGCGGCGGCCGCGGCAAACCGCAACATTCGCCCCCTCCCCTGTCTTCTGTTGCTCCCAAAGGGGGAGAAGGCAGAGGAGGGGGGGGAGAATGAACTGCAAAACACTTTGCTTCACCCACCTGCCCCATCTCCTGCCTCTTCGCTCCGTTTGTGAAGAGGCAGGAGATAAGCAGGCAGGCGAAGCAAAGTATATCTGGTGTATAAGACGACTGTTGATTTTGGAGGGCACTTCTGAGTGCTCAAAAGTCATCTTATATGCCGGAATATACGGTACATGACCTATTATGGAACAAGTCATGTGTGGTATTTTTTGCACAGATAACACCCATTTCTGCACAGGAAATATTTCTGCACAGGAAATGGCATTTCCTGAACAGAAAATAATATTTCTGCACCAGAAACAGCACTTTCTGCACACACAAAATAAAAATTTCTGCATTGGAAACATTCATTTACATGCATTTCCTGCACAAAAAATAATGTTTCCTTTGGCCTTTGGGCCTTATTAATTCAATACAAATATGGTATACCTAGTTTTAAAAACTAAAAAAAATAAATAAATCTGTTTTAAACTTTTTCGTGAAGTTTAATATGTTTTAGGTTAATTGTTTTACTTTTTAAAATTGCTTAACTTGTTTTAATGCTTTTTGTAAGCTGTCGTGAGATCTTTGATAAAGGGTTGGGGATAAATATTTCAATAAGTAAGTAAGTAAATAAATAAATAAATTTCTGCACAGGTGTCAACATTTCCTGCACAGAAAATAATATTTCTGAACAGATGTGTGCACAGAAAGTGCTGTTTTCTGCAGAAAGCAACCATGAGGCTGCAAATTAGGCACCAAATAATTCCTGAGATGTGAAGTTTCTTGTCAGTCCAGGATTATTATCATCCTGGTTTTACAACACTTGAGAAACATGTTTTTTTAAAAAAATCCATTTGGTTTGGAATATTTTTTGGATAGTCTACCCCAGTGGTTCTTAGCCTTTTCTTTACTAGGGCCTCCCTTTAAATATCTTTTGCTGCCGTGGACCCCCAAGACTTAACTCAAGATTTAAAACCCTTATAATAATAATAATACCTGATAATAATAATAATACAATTACACCCTCCATTAAACCTTCCCTAAGAGGCACTGGATGAGGAGGAGGAGGAGGGAAGACTTTTCTTCTGCTTCTTCCTGCAAGTTTGTGGCTGGAGTGGATTGAATGGCAATGCACAGGCCAAGCCAGCCAGACTTTGCCTTGGCTCCTGTCACATGGCCACTCCACTGCAGGGAGGAGGTGGCCCAAGCATCCTCCAAGCCTTCATGGACTCCCTGTGAAGATATCACAGACTCTTGGGGCTCCCCAGACCACAGGTTGAAAGCCACTGGCCTACCCATTCCAACTCTTCAGAGCCTCAATTTAGAACAGTTGTGGGAGGAGTTCCCACAAAATCAAAAGAAGATCAACCACCCCACACAACCAGATCCACCAGCTGGCTTAATGTGTGAAGTGGTACATGCCAGTCAGAGTGTGCCGTGGTTTTTCTCAGGGTTCACTTCCTCAAACCTCTGCTTGCGAAGGATAAGACCCCAAGAATTCAGGAAGACCGCCACCACACATTGAATTGAATTTCCCATTCATAGCAACACAATTGGACGTTGTCGGGGTTTCCTTTGTACTTTCCGCTCTGACTCTGCAGAGCTTTAGCTCCCACTAACCCTGTGGAGAAAGAACCCATCAAGGCACGCAAAAGAGTATGGATTATTAATTTTTATTTTTTTATTTATACCCCACTCCTCAGCCACAAGGCTATCAGAGCGGCTTACAAATTGTTTTTTAAGCAATAGCAATTTACACATCTACACTGCATTAAGCAGTTTCCAATGTGTGTTAGCTAATTGCCCCCACAAGCTGGGTACTCATTTTACCGACCTACGAAAGGATGGAAGGCTGAGTGAACCTTGGAGCCCGCTGGAATCGAACTTGCAATGTGGTCAGGAGAACTTTAAAGGAAGTTCATTCTAAACAGAACTACATAGCATAATGAAGATAGCTCTTTCATGAAAGATACCTTCCTTTCAGGCACACTTGGAGTTCCAAAGTTACAGACAGTCTAAGTCATGCCAGCCAAGTTTATAAAATAAACATAAACCCTGATGCAAGTAAGCTAAACAGTTTCCTAATCTACTCACAAGGAGCTGCAGTCCAGAATGTTCATGGGAGTGGGAGTCTGTTCTTTCAGCTCAGCCTCTACCAAGCACCCCCATAAGTGGGACGAGAGTCCCCCTGGTTCAGGTCTCTCTTTGTGTAGTGTGGATAAATTATAATTTACTTATCAATTCCAAAATGTGGACAGTGGAATATGCTGCTGCCTCATAGTGTGGTAGAGTCTCCTTATTTGGAGGTTTTTAAACAGAGGCTGGATGGCCATCTTTTGGGAATGATTTGATTGTGTATTCCTGCATGGCAGGGGGTTCAACTGGATGACCCTTGGGGTCTCTTCCAACTCTATGATTTTATGATGCTATTATTATAGCTATATTTCTGATTATATATCCCATTACTCTCCTCCTCCTTTTTGTTACCCGAAACACTGGAGGGGTCTGGGAGGACCCTCTAACACACTAATATTAAGATGGGGAATTAATACACTTGACTTGGCAATATGAGAGGTGGGTAATGGCAGGACCTTTAGACCTGTGTGTACTGGTACCAAGAAGGAGACTCTAAGCAAAAAGATACAATTAAATGGTCTTTATTGGGAAATAATATCACAACACTCACAAGAACCCTCAGGCTTCAAGCACTCACACAAAGCTAACAAATACAGTAGGAAGTATTTGGATAGAGGAATAGACTCAAAAGTAGGGAAGAGATCGAGAACTACGGGACACAGCTACAATGGTTAACATATTTACAACTGAAAATAGATTTATGGAAGAGAAAGAAAAAAGAGGATTCGAAAAAGAGGAAAATGAACTAGATAACGTAATAAAAGATACCAAGAAAAAGAAAATAACTAGAGTATACAGATTATTGCTGAAGAGAAACCTTGAAAAAAAAAACAGTAAAGGAGACAATGGTGAAATGGGCCAATGGCATCCAAGAATCAATAGGAACATATAGTAGCAAGTATTTGGACAGAGGAATAGAGTGAGGGGATGATGGGTGATACAACACCTGTTCCGTAGAGCAGAGATCGTGAAGCAGACTGACAGTGGGGAGGTCCAGCTGATGGCCTGGCTACACAGTGTGATATAGAGTTGAAAGGAAGTGGGACTGTGCGCACTTGGGTGTAGTTTTGGGGAGGTTTATATACCTAATATTTCCTTTCATGGGATGGGATTTAGAGTGAAGTACAACGCTGCTCAGAATTTCCCCAGTACTAATATTGGAAACAAGAACGAATGAAGCAAGCAACCTTCTTTGTCTGAGGTGGAGGAGAGGGGAAACAGCTCTTTTACAAACCTTGAGTACTCAGCTACACTTGATTGGATTAGCCAGATGGTTAGGCAAGAAGTTGTCCTACAGGTTACCTTTCTTTGGAATTTGTAATGGCCCCTCCCTAGGGTGTACGTGGCTATAGTTTCAGTGCTAGCTGAGTTTCTGGGAGTTCCCAGTTTACTTGTCACTCTAGTGAAAGGCCACAGTTAGCCAGATTATTAAATATCACCAATTATTACATGGATAAAGAGGTGGGGTCTGTCAGGGCTGGTAACATTTTGATGTTGTTGAAGATCAGAGCCAACCAGCTGGCTGCATGAAACAAAGATACACCCTGGCACAAGTTCCTGAACATTTTGCAACTTAAGCCTGCCTTTTAAATTCATGAACTAGAAGTTTCCCCTTTTTTCAGTTGTATATTCACCAGAGCTTCGGGGAGTCACATATTTTCACTGGAGTGGAGTGGAGATCTGCTTTCCCCTCCATGCCCTTCATTTAAAATTAAATGGAAGGCAGAGAGAAAAACTTTCTGTCCCTGGCAATGTGTGTGTTTCAATTTGCCTTATCAGGAACAAAAAGAAGAGGCAGCTGAACAGAAGCACAAGAGGAGGAAACAATGGCAGATCTTGAGCAAACTTCTTCTTCAGTCCTCCAGTAGAACATTTCCATTGATGGATTGTACTTTATCAGAGCTTCCCTTCAAAATGTTTGAAGTGAAGTTCATTGCACAGTAAAACGAAAAAAAAGCAGAGAGAAAAAAACCACCACTATTGCTTTGATGGGGGGAAATGAACTCGGGGACTGAAGGAGGAAGTAGATGTTACTGCAAAGCGTGATTGATAGCATTCTTTGCCAGGGCTTCAAAATGGCAGACAAGGAGCAGTACAGGGTGACAGGACCAGCTGTTCCATGAGGGCTGAGAGCAGGAGGAGGCGCTAAGCCCCCGATGAGAGAGAAGGGTGCCTCGAGGCCTGCTGTTCCTCCCCTAAACCAGTTTGCTGCTCTCAGGTGCATTGGAGAATGCTGTCCCACCATCAGTATGGAAGCATCATAGAATCAGAAGACGCTATCAGACTAGTGTCTAAAAATGCTGTAATTCCACAATTGAGGAAAGCGGAAACATAGTGGCATGGTTACAATAATTATCACATGTTGCCATAACTGCACAATACTACCACCACAGAATTATGGCACAACCACCACTAGTGGTTTAAAAACAGGATTTCAGCTCATGCTATAGTAACACCTGTCTTCTCATTGCCTTCTAATGACAGGGTATTAATACCGGCTGCTGGCCAGCGCATGTACCTTTAAGAAAATTTTTCTCTTCTGTGATTTTGCATGGCTGTGATTTTGCCTGTTCTTGCAAGAGGATGTGACTTTGCTCTAAAACACTAAAACTAAATAAAGAGGCAAAGAAATACACAAAGAAACACTTAAACAAATATAAAAAGGTACCACGAAAAGCTGACAGTTGATTAAAAGAGCATCCTGTAGGTCCTCTTCATGTTCTCCCCCAGAAGTTTAATTATATGTTCTCGTTGGGAAAGGGGAGGGGGAAAAAAGGACTGGCCATCCATGTGTGATTACAGCGGAACATGATTATGGCACACTCGTCAACACTGTTGAAAGAGTGATATTGAGGGCTATTGACACTTTGCTCATCAATTAAAAGTTACAACTAATTAACAGGTGCAGCCTGCACAGACCACAGGAGGACAACCATGTCATGCGATAACGGGAACTCATTTGTGATATTATTGTGTCGCAATTCTGCTATTTGAGCCCCGTCTGATAAAGTCCATAGACTTGGAAGGAAACCTCAGGGCCATCTAATCAATCTCCTGTCAGGCCAAATCTACAGCTCAGCTACCCCAAGAGGTGGCCATCCAACCTGTCTGAAAACCTTTAAATGAGAGTCCATCATGTTCTGAGGCAGGCCACTCCACAGTCAAACTGATCTTACACAATCTCTTTTCCTTGTCATTTGAATCCATGGGTCCTTGTTCTAGTCTATGAAGGAGCAGAAAACAAACTGGTTTTGTCTTCTACATGACACCCCTTCAGGTGTTTAAACATGGCTACCATGTCATAGAATCATAGAATTGCAGAGTTGGAAGAGACCACGAAGGCCATCCAGTCCAACCCCCCTGCCACACAGGAAATCACGATCAAAGCATCCCCGACAGATGGCCATCCAGCCTCTGTTTAAAGACCTCCAAGGAAGGAGACCCCACCACGCTCCGAGGGAGTGCGTTCCACTGCCGAACAGCTCTTACTGTCAAAAAGTTCCTCCTAATGTTGAGGTGGAATCTCTGTTCCTGGAGCTTGCACCCATTGCTCCGTGTTCCAGTCTCTGGAGCAGCAGAAAACAAGCCTGCTCCATCCTCAGCGTGACATCCCTTCAAATACTTAAACAGGGCTATCATATCGCCTCTTAACCGTCTTTTTTCCAGGCTAAACATACCCAGCTCCCTAAGTCTCTCCTCATAAGGCATCGTTTCCAGACCTTTCACCATTTTAGTTGCCCTTCTCTGGACACGCTCCAATTTGTCAATATCCTTTCTGAATTGTGGTGCCCAGAACTGGACACAGTATTCTAAGTGAGGTCTGACCAAGGCAGAATAGAGTGGCACTATTACTTCCCTTGATCTAGACACTATACTTCTATTGATAAAGCCCAAAATCGCATTGGCCTTTTTAGCTGCCGCATCACACTGTTGGCTCATGTTCAACTTGTGGTCTACTAGGACTCCTAGATCCCTTTTGCACGTAGTCTCATTCAGCCAGGTCTCTCCCATCCTATATTTATGCATTTCATTTTTCCGCCCTAAATGCAGTACTTTACATTTCTCCGTATTGAATTTCATTTTGTTAGCTTTGGCCCAGCTCTCCAGTCTATCCAGGTCATTCTGAATTTTGATCCTGTCCTCTAGGGTATTAGCTACTCCTCCCAATTTGGTGTCATCTGCAAATTTGATAAGTATGCCCCTAATTCCCTCATCTAAGTCATTGATAAAGATGTTGAATAGCACTGGGCCCAGGACAGAACCCTGTGGCACCCCACTGGTCACATCTTTCCAAGACGAAGAGGAGCCACTGCTGAGCACCCTTTGGGTTCGGCCAGTCAACCAATTACAAATCCATTGAACAGTGAACTTGTCTAGCCCACATTTTACAAGCTTGTTTGCAAGAATGTCATGGGGAACCTTGTCAAAGGCCTTACTGAAATCAAGGTATGCAATGTCCACAGCATTCCCTTCATCTACCAAGCTGGTAACTTTATCAAAAAAAGAGATCAGATTAGTCTGGCATGACTTGTTTCTCTGAAACCCATGTTGACTTTTTGTGATTATGGCATTGCCTTCTAAATGTTCACAGACTCTCTGTTTAATGATCTGCTCTAGAATCTTCCCTAGTATTGATGTCAGACTCTCTCTCTCTGGCTTTTCTTCGCAAACGAAGATTCAGGAAGGACTCATCCCGCGCCTTCTGCAAGCGCGCTGATGACTAAAAAGGCCAATCCGAGATAGACAAGTCCGGTTGCAAAAAGTGCAGCAGAAGGTCTCCTTGGGTGATGTTTTTGGGTTGTGATTCTTTCTGCGTTGTCGTTTCTCTTCAAGACTTGTTCGTCGTGAGTTCTCAAATAAGGCTGCAGCATTGTGGATAGTGCGTCTCCATGCCTCCCGATGTGAGGCCAGGGCGGACCACCGTTGGTGATCAATCTGGCCAAGCCTGAGATGTTGTTTCAGGGAGTCCTTGTCAGACTAACTGGACGATAATTGTTGGGATCCTCTTTTTCCCCCTTTTTGAAGATGGGAACAACGTTTGCTCTCCTCCAGTCTGCTGGGACTTCTCCTGTTCTCCAGGAGTTCTCAAAGATTATTGCCAATGGCTCTGAGATCATATTTGCCAGCTCTTTTAATACTCTTGGATGTAGTTCATCTGGTCCTGGAGATTTAAATTCATTTAGATTAAGAACGTATTCCTGTACTACCTCTTTACTTATTTTGAGCTGGATTTCCCCTATTGTGTCCTCTGTTCCATTATCCTCAGGTTGGTCCTCCTTTTCCTTTTCTGAAAACACTGAGGCAAAGAAGGTGTTGAGTAATTCTGCCTTTTCTCTGACCCCTGTTAGCATTTTGCCATCTTCTCCACGTAGCAGCCCTATCATTTCCTTCTTCCTCCTTTTGCTGTGGACATACCCCAAAAAAACCTTTTTATTGTTCTTAACCTCCCTAGCAAGCCTGAGCTCATTCTGTGCTTTAGCTTTTCTGACTTTACTCCTACACGTGTTCGCTATCTGTTTGAATTCTTCTTTGGTGATTTCCCCCCTTTTCCATTTCCTATACATGTTCCGTTTAAAACCTAGCTCCGTTGAAAGTTCTTTAGTCATCCATCCTGGTTTCTTGAGACACCTCCCATTTTTCTTCCTCAATGGTACTGTTTGAAATTGTGCCTTCAGTATCTCCCTTTTGAGAAAGTCCCATCCGTCTTGAGGTCTCTTCTCTTTTAGTATTCCTGACCATGGGATCACCCCCAGTATTTCCCTGAGTTTATTGAAATCAGCTCTCCTAAAGTCAAGAATGCGTGTCTGACTATGCCTGGCTTCTCCTTTCCATTGTATAACAAACTCCAGGAGAACATGATCACTCTCACCTAAGGATCCCACCACTTGCACCCCATTAACCAGGTCGTCTCTGTTAGTTAGGATCAGATCTAAAATAGCTGACCCCCTTGTTGCTTCTTCCACCTTTTGGACCATGAAATTGTCTTCCAGGCATGTAAGGAATTTGCTAGACCTTGTAGTTTTGGCTGAGTTAGATTGCCAGCAAATATCAGGATAGTTGAAGTCACCCATCACTACTACATCTCTCCTTTCTGCATGTGTGTTCATCTGTTCTAGAAAGGCAACATCCAATTCCTCCGTCTGACTTGGGGGTCTGTAGTAGAGTCCCACAATAACATCCCTGTTGTTTCCCTCCCCTTTAATTTTTATCCAGATGCTCTCCACCTGGCTTCCAGTATTGATGTCATGGATCACTTCACTGGTGTAAATATCCCTGACATATAATGCTATTCCTCCTCCTTTCCTGTTTGGCCTGTTTCTCCTATAAAGGTTATACCCCTCTATTCCTACATTCCAATCATGAGACTCGTCCCACCAGGTTTCAGTAATGCCTATTATATCATACTTGCTTTGTAGTGCAAGGAGTTCAAGTTCATCTTGCTTATTTCCCATGCTCTGTGCATTAGTGTAGAGACATCTGCATTAGTGTAGAGACATCACTCTTCTCTTCTCCAAGCTAAACATACCCAGCTCCCCAGTCACTCCTCTTGAGACTTGGGGCTGGTTTACACTGGCCAGAATACTCCACATTCTGGCTGAAGTATTGTGGCAACATAGTGGTGTCCGCATACCCATGGCCCACATGCAAACAGTGCCGGTTGCATCTTCTGAGGCCAGGAACGAGGCGTCCAGCTGTGGTCACATGGCTGGATACCTCGCAGTGACCTCTGTAGATGTGATGCACACAACCCAGCTGGAAAATGGCTGCTCCAGGCACCACGGGGCCTGTGTATGGACACCCCTTGTTGTGGTAACAGAACTCACTATTTTCTCCAGGAGAACCGCAGTCAACATTGAGGGTTTTTTTACCACATGTCCACTCCATTTTAAGGGGTATTTGCCCAAGATTCTCATTGGATATAATCTAGAAATGGAGCTAAAACTCTGCATTATCTGGACAGTTAGGCATGGGAATCGGGAGAGGCCATTTCATTTGGCATCTCCCAATATGAGCATGTGTGAGTTCCAAGATCCTTGTGGGAGGGCTTTCTCTCAGTCCTACTGTCCTCACAGGAATGGCAGACAGGGCCTTTTCTGTGGCTGCTCTCAGGGAGTGGAAGCGAGGCTGGCCCCCTCTGTGCTTTGCTTCTGCCAAAGACCTGTCTATTTTCTGTCTTTGAGTCTTAACCCTCTGTTGCAGAATGGCCTTTAACCGGGGTGTGCTCTATTTGGCTTTTAAAAATCATTATTATTATAATATTTTAACTGCTTTTAAAAATGGTTTTATATTTAAGCTTTTCATGCAATCACTCCTTTTTGTTTTTGTGGTTTTAAATCTTTTGCATGATCCATTGTTTTAACTGGGGAGAAAGATGGGATATTAAACAAACAAATAAATTTGGGAGGGGGGATGATTTAAGTTGCCATTGATAAGAGTTCTGCATTTATAGACATTCACAAATTTCTTCATGTTTGAGATGGAGAAAACATTCTTTGAAAAGCCAATAAGATTCTAGGCTGCATCAATAGGAGTATAGTGTCTAGCTCAAGGGATATAATATTCTACCCTCTATTCTGCTTTCATCAGACCTCACCTGGAACACTGTGTCCAGATTTGGACACTAGAATCTCAATTTAAACATTCTTGTTTTCTGAAGGTTTTGGCATTTTATTTTAATATTGTTTTATAATCTTGTATATTTTGATTACATGTAGTGGCCAGTTTGCTTTATAATATATTGTACTTTTTGTATTTTATCTGGATCATTTGTTTTGCAAGCGTATTGTATAGTTTCATATTTTACTATTCATTCCTTTCCTCTGTGTGTTTGTTTGTATGTGTGAGAGAGTAGACATATATATTTTAGATTGTACGCATTTGCCAAGACCCACTGTTTTTGGTTGTTTTACTTGTAAAGCACCATGTACATTGACAGCATTATACATCCCTTTATATTCACTGGGGTTTGGTTCCAGAACCCCCTGTGGATACCAAAATCCATAAATACTCAAGTCCCATTATATGCAACAGCATAGCAAAATGGTGCCCCTTATATAAGATGGCAAAATCAAGGTTTGTTTTTCGGATTACTATTTTTTAAAGAATATTTTCATGCCGTGAATATTTAAATCCGTGGATAGCAAATCCATGGATATGGAGGGACAACTATCGATAGATAGACAGACAGATAGACAGACAGATAGATTGATAGATTGATAACAACAAGAACAACAGAATTCAAGAAGGATATTGACAAGCTGGAACTTGTCCAGAGAGGGGCAACCAAGATGATCAAAGGTCTGGAAACCAAGGCCTTCTCTGCATGGGCCAAATGAAATGGCCACCCTCTGTTCTTACTCCTGACTGTCCAGATAATGCAGAGTTTGTTCCTGTTTCTAGTCTGAATTGTCCAGATGATGTCTTGGCAGTTTTGACAAGAATCCAGGGCAAATAACCCTTAAAATGTGAAGTCAGGTTGGTATGTAGACATATCAGAGTGTCATGTCCCCCTCCTAGAACCCTGGTCTGGATTATGACACAGACAGCGAAGCAGAGAAAGGGGGGGGGGGTATCAGACTTAGTTCTCAAGACCCATGGGCAGATTCCAACAAGGAAACGGGAGGGCAGAGGGATGTGCCCGTGAAGGAGACAAACAGGGCTACTCTCTAGCAGCCACAAGACACAGATACAAACCAGACCATTCTGACAACAATTCAATGCAGGCAGGAAAGGCAGGGTTTGAGGCTGTTTGAGTGTCTTTATAGTCTCTCTCTCTCTCTCTCTCTCTGGCTTTTCTTCGCAAACGAAGATTCAGGAAGGACTCATCACACACTTTCTGTAACAGCGCTGATGACTAAAAAGGCCAATCCAAGATAAAGAAGTCCGGTTGCAGAAAGCATAGCAGAAGGTTTCCTTGGGTGATGTTTCTGGGTTGTGATTCTTTCTGCGTTATTCTTTCTCTTCAAGACTTGTTCGGCGTGAGTTCTCAAATAAAACTGCAGCATTGTGGATAGTGTGTCTCCATGCCTCCTGATGTGAGGCCAGAGCGGACCATTGTTGGTGATCAATTTGGCCAAGCCTGAGATGTTGTTTCAGGGAGTCCTTGTATCACTTTTTTGGAGCGCCCTTTTATGCTGACCCGTGGTGAGTTCACTGTAGAGTAGTATTTTTGGAGGTGATGGTCCTCCATCCTAGAAACGTGCCCTGCCCAGCGCAGCCGTGTTCTCAATATCATGGCCTCAATGCTGGTGATCCCTGCTTGCTCAAGGACAGCAACATTCGTCTTTATACTAAATGGTGTTGCTGACAACCTTTCCGGAGGAAGCAGCCTTCTCATCTCTTGGCTTCCGGGCTCCTGCTTCTTGACTTCCGGACTTTGCTTTGTGGACTGACTCTGTTCTACTGGATACTTCTTGGGCTGATGCCTTGGATTTACTGCCTTACCCTACTGACCTGGACTGACTGCACTCTGTTAATGTGTTTGCTGCCTGGACTCTGATTACATTACACGCCGACTGGTAAGCTCCTGTTTTGTCCCCCTTGTGGACTTCTCTGTATACTTGATCCTGACTGGCTTCCAAGACAGGACACAGAGCCTTCTCTGTGGCAGCACCATGACGGTGGAACTCCCTATTCAAGGAAGTTAGGCAGGCTTCATCTCTTTTAAGCTTATAGTGGGCAGTCAAAACAGTACTGTTCTGCATGACTCTCAATACTTGAAATTGCTCTATTTTAACTGGTTTAAATCTGCATTTTAGGACTGTTGTTAAACTGCTTTTAAAACTTTTTAGAGAGAATTTTAACATATGTTTATCTTTTCGTTGTTCTAATTGCTTTTATTTGCCCATCACTTTGGGAGCCCTTGAGGGCTGGGAGGCAATCTAAAAATATCTTAAATAATAATAAATATTATTAATTAATAAATAATATTAATAAAAAAATTAATATTATTAATAAATATTATTTATTTATGTATTGAAATGTTTGTACCCCACCATTTATCGAAAGATCTCAGGGCAGTTTACAGATTGGTAGTCAACAATGGCTCCATTTCATCCTGGAGAGAAGTGACTAGTAGGGTGCCACAGGGTTTTGTCCTTGGCCCAGTGCTATTCAACATCTTTATCAATGACTTGGATGAGGGAATAGAGGGCATGCTTATCAAGTTTGCAGATGACACCAAATTAGGAGGGGTAGCGAATACCCCAGAGGACAGGATCAGAATCCAAAATGACCTCAGCAGACTAGAAAGCTGGGCCAAAACTAACAAAATGAATTTCAACAGGGAGAAATGTAGGATACTACACTTGGGCAGTAAAAATGAAGTGCACAGATATAGGATGGGGTGACACATTGCTTGAGAACAGTACATGTGAAAGGATCTAGGAGTCTTAATGCATCACAAGCTGAACATGAATCAGCAATGTGAGGTGGCAACTTAAAAAGCAAATGCAATTCACGGCTGCATCAATAGGACCATAGTGTCTAAACCGAGGGAAGTAATAGTGCCACTCTAGTCTGGTTTGGTCAGACTTCACCTTGAATTACTTTGTCCATTTCTGGCACCACAATTCAGGAAGGATATTGAGAAGCTGGGACATGTCCAGAGGAGGGTGACCAAAATGGTGGGAGGTCTGGAAGCCATTATGCCCTATGAGGAGCGGCTTAGGGAGCTGGGTATGTTCAGCCTGGAGAAGAGAAGGTTGAGAGGGGACATGATAGCCATGTTTAAATATCTGAAGGGATGTCATACTGAGGATGGGGCAAGCTTGTTTTCTGCTGCTCCAGAGACTAGGACATGGAGCAATGGGTTCAAACTACAGGAAAAGAGATTCCACCTAAACATTAGGAAGGACTTCCTGACAGTAAGAGCTGTTTGGAAGTGGAAAACACTGCTGCCTGGGAGTGTGGTGGGATCTCTTTTTTTTGGGAGGTTTTTAAAACAGAGGCTGGATGACGGTCTGTTGGGAATGCTTTGATTGAGTGTTCCTGCATGGCAGGGGGTTTGACTGCATGGCCCTTGTGGTCTCTTCCAACTTTATGATTCTATAAATAGTATTGAAACAGGTTGAAAACCGTAAACTAATTTAAATGAATTAATGAACTCCAAAGGCTTTGGCGAACCCTAAAATTTTAACTTGGTGCTTAAATGGTAAGAGCGTTGGTGTCAGTCAGGTATCCAGGGGGAGGGCACAGTTTGGATGCCACAGCTAAGAAGACTCTCTCCTGTGTACCAACACAGTGTATTGACCTCACTGGTGGGACACAGAGAAGAACCCCCACCCCCAAGGAGATCTTAATGGCACATATGGGGAGAGCTGTTCCCCTCAATTATTGAGGCCCAAGCCATTTAGTGCTTTAAATATCATCACAAAACCTTGAATTCAGACCAGAAATGTATTGGCAGTCAGTGCAGTTCTTTTAAGTTCTTTGAATGTCTTTATATGTCTATATGATATTCTAGTCAACAGCTGACCTGCTGCATTTTTCACTAGCTGTAACTTCCAGGTCTTCAAGGGCCGCCCCACGTAGAGCGTATTACAGTAGTCTAACTGGGAGGTTGCTAGCGCATAGGACTACTGTGGCTAGGTTATCTCTGTTCAGGAAAGGCAGTAAATAATAATAATAATAATAATAATAATAGTAGTGATATAGCATCTCGACCTGTGTGTGTGTGTGTGTGAGTGTGTGTGTGTGTACACACACACACACACACACACATATATATCTACACACACACACACACAAAGGATATATGTATAATGTGAGGGGCTGACTAGAATCCAGTCCTGAAACTGGGGCTTGCAAAGGTTTTGTTGTTTATGGGAAAATGTTGAAAGAATTTCCTCTTATTTATCTAAAAACAAGGGATGTGAGGTGGGGAGTACAGTATCTTGAGGACCAAGGAGAGACAGCCTGTCAGTGATCTGAAAGAAACAAGAGAGGGACTATTATATTGTCTGCAGCCAAGTGGGATGAATTAGCATATTGGCATTTAAATGCTAGCTCTATCTATGCTTCAATTGTTAATTAAAAGTAATTTCAGTCGGTCAATCCAATCTCTTTCTGCGCAGTTTTTCATCGGTTACTTCACTGTTATCTGTGGCCCCGGATTTCACGATTCCCTTCCGTTCTCCTCCACCCCACACAGTGTTTAGTTATCATTCTTCATGGGGGGAGAGGAAGCTGAAGGCATGGGCAAGAGGGGGGCCCACATAACCCCCTTGTCTCCCAGAAGCATTTGTGGGAGTTGAGGCACCGCGTCAAAGCAGATAACGACGGGCGAATGGAAAGCAGAAGAAAAGTGAGATTACAACACAAAACAAAACAACAATGCATAATTAAACCCAATGGATGCTAATCGCAGCCAAGTGCATGGCTCAGATAATGCCCGCTTCCGCTCCAATGACATGCTTCAGGGATGGATTTAATTCCATTTCCAAAACAATATACATATAGGGACCCTCATACACACACATATCTTTCAATATCAAATACACACAGAGAGATCTTTAAATACCAAAGTCAAGATCACCCACACCATACTATTTCCAGTTTCTATATATGGGTGTGAAAGTTGGACAGTCAAGAATGCTGAGAAGAAGGGAATCAATGTGCTTGAATTGTCATGAGGAATCATACATAGAGTGAGAAGAAACCATCAGGGCCATCCTGCCCAACCCCATTCTGCCCTGCAGGAATACATAATCAAATCATTCCCAAAAAGATGGCCATCCAGCCTCTGCTTAAAAACCTCCAAGAAGGAGACACCACCACACTCCAAGGCAGTACATTCCACTGCTGAACAACTCTTACTGGAGAGTCCTATGGATACCACAAACTGCTAAAAGGACAAATTAATGGGTCTGAGAACAATTTGAGCCTGAATTCTCCCTCGGAGAAAGCATGATGACACTCAAGCTTTTGTACTTAGAATCATAGAACCGTAGAGTTGAAATGGCCCCCACGGCCCCCTGCTCAATGCAAGAAATCTGGCTAAAGCACCCCCAGCAGGTAGCTATTCAGCACACCTACCTTGTTTGCCGTGGCAGTTTCTTTGATCCACATTGGCACTTTAAATGCCACACTCACTGAGTTTTTCTGATTGTAGATCGGAGTATCCCACCACACTGTTAGTTGCGTCAGAGTAAAAGGGCAGGCCTACGCTGATCACATGTCCTATACGTTGTACTATTTCCCACCACATGGCCAGGGCTGTTCCAGTATTGTTGTTTTTGCTGTTCGCTCTTACGTGCAAATAAATAAATATACAATGGGCCCTTGGTATCCGCTGGGGTTTGGTTTAGGGACCCCCTGTGGGTACCAGGATCCATGGATGCTCAGGTCCTGTTGTGTACAGTGTCATAGTGGAGTGGTGTCCCTTATATAAAATGGCAAATTCAAAGTTTGCTTCTTGGCATTTTTGGGGGGAGGAGGGGAATATTTTCAAGCCGTGGATAGTTGAATCCGTGGATAGATGAATCTTTGAATATGGAGAGTCAACTGTACATAGTCCCAGAGTACTGTACTGTATTACTGGATAAGCATAGATAGGCTTATCCAGATATGCGCACAATCCATTTTAAAAAAAAGTTTTTAAAAAGTTCCAGAACAGAGACCCATCCACTGGAAGTCCCACCCTGGTTTTGCTCCAAAGCCAATCTTCCGCGAACACATGGCCAAAAATCTGAGTTTCGCCCTCAAATCCAGAGCAAACTGCAAATTTTATAGATCCAGGGCTTCCCGCAGAAACCCTGGTGAAAATGTGCATAGTCGGAAATGTTGTGTGTCAACTGTGTCATGAATACAGGGTTTTATTGCCCTGTAGGCAAACCCTAAGACATGACATGAATAGCGGAGGGTGTTTCCAATTGTAGCCTACATTCAGCTCGAAACCTCAGCTTATTATTAATTTAGCCATTTGTCTTTGCACCATAGAACAGATAACATAAAACCCAGTTCACTTTGCCAAAGTGTCCAAATTTTGTCAGAATTCACTGGTATGATATGAAAGTATGTTCAATTTCAGAACATTGATGCCAATATTATTAGCTTAATATGCAGAACCTTCTGTATTATATACAACAGAATGATCACTCCTACCACGTAGAAATTAGGCAGCTTTCATGTCAATGGGGTGACGAATTCACTCCTGGTTTTAGTCTGAACTTTAAAGGAGCTATTGAATGCACAGAATCTATTTTTGAGAGTGGCCTGTAATACCTGGGGAAGCTGCTTTAAAGTTCAGACCCAAACAAGGAGTGGATTCACCACTGCACTGATATGGAAGCCATCAGCTGCTAGTGGCTTACATCTTATCCTCCAACCCATTTAGGCTTCAAGGAGGCTTAGCTATCCTAAAACACATTGCATATTATACTAAAATAAATATATGAGAAATAAAATATGTAGTGTTTTAGTCAAGAGTGCTTTAGTTCTGTATTCCTTCGTGGCAGGGGGTTGGACTAGATGGCTCTTGTGGTCTCTTCCAACTCTAAGATTCTACGGTTCTTTGAAAAATCCATAGAGCCAAGCAACAGTAGATGAACATCCAGAGGAGAAGACCCCACCACCTCTCTAGAGAATTAGTTCCTCTGCTAAACTGCTTTTACTGCTAAGACATTTCTTCTAATGTTAAATTGAAATCTACTCTTCTGTAACTTCAAACCATTAGACCTGGTCCTCCCCTCTGGGGCAGCAGAGAACTGGCCTGCCCCCTCCCCTCTGGGACAGCCCTTGAGCTGTTTAAAGAGTGCAATCATGTCACCCCTCAATTTTCTCTTCACCAAGCTAGACAAGCCTAGCTCCTTCAAACTTTCCTCCTATGTTTTATTCTCCATACTGCTTCTCATTCTTGTTACCCTCCTCTGAACCTGCTCCAACTTGCCTATATTCTTCTTAAAATGAGGTGCCCAGAACTGAATGCAGTACACCAGATGAAGGCTGACTAGTGCAGACTATAGACTAGCACAGAATATTACTTCCCTTCTCTTGGAAAGTAGGGTCTGTTAATGCAAGCTATGGCAAAAATCCAACATGGCTGTTTCGGGCACTTGCCTTGTTAGGAAGCTCCACTCCCTGTGCACATCCGACCAATCAGCTTTCCACTTTCATTCTTATTGGGAATGCGCACCTAGGTGAATTGGTTGCTTGAACAAGTGGGAATATTCATACCTCATGGAGCTTTTAAAAAAAGACAGTACAAGGTCTGTCAGTTCAATAATGAGACTGATACAATAACCCATCTTTATTTATATGTATTACAATTCTAATACTTGTCCCCTTCGATATTCTCCCCATCCACACTCACACACCGATGCAGTCTTGTTTTCCACTTGTCGAAGGCATGGAGCACATCAGTTTCTGTCAGCTGTGTCAACACATCTGCCGTTTTCTTCTTTACTGCATCAATTGACTCAAAACGTGTTCCTTTAAGCACCGATTTCACGTTAGAGAAAAGAAAAAAGTCACATGGTGCCAAATCCGGTGAATATGGAGGATGTTCAAGTGTAGTAATGTGTTTATCGGCCAAAAACTACTTCACAGAAAGTGCTAAATGAGCAGGCACATTGTCTTGATGAAGAATGAAACCATTTCCCCACAGTTCTGGCCTTTTTTTCCTGACTCTTTCTCTCAGCTTTGTCAAAACTTCCTTATAGTAATGCTGGTTCCCTGTTCTGACTTCTGGAACCCATTCTGCCAAAATTACGCCCTTGATGTCAACCCCCCCCCACACACAATGAACATGGCTTTAAATGTGGACTTGCTTTGAGGTACTTCTTTCATTCTTGGTGAGGATGGTATTTTCCAGTGGATTGACTGTCATTTTGTTTCAGGATCATACTGGAAGATCCAGGTTTCATCACAAGTGATAGTTTTTAGAAAAAGGTTTAGGTCCGCCTCAGGTTGCTGCAGAATGTCAGCATAAATGTCCTTGCAGCACTCTTTTTTGCTCTGGTGTGAGAACCCTAGGGACCATCTTGGCACAATTTTTTCTCACGTTAAGATCCTCATCGAAGATTTTCCATGCAGCATCTTTGTCAAGGTTGACAGCTTCAGCTATCATTAGGGCACTGAATCGGTGGTCTCCTCGAACAATCTGGCTGATTTTTTCACAATTTCTTTGGTTCTTGAAATGGAAGGTCGTCCAGGGTATTCATCATCTTCCACATTCTCATGACCTTCTCTGAATCTTTTGTGCCACTCAGACACATGCGCACAAGCCATGCAGTCTTCCCCGTAGGCCTCAGTAAGCATTTGAAAAGATTCCAGTGGTGTTTTGTTCAATTTTACTAAAAATTTCAAATTGACATGTTGTTCGACTTTTAAACTTAGGATTTTTCTGGCACACAGTTGCTTTAAATGACGAGTGACAATTAATTGAATGGCCGAGAGTGTTGATGTTTGTCATGCACGTTCAGACATGTTCCAGGTCACCACTCAAGCATTCACAATCAGTTCTCCCTGATTTGTCTGAAAGGTAGAAACAGATTCTCATTATTTAATAGACACACCATGTAAATAACTAACTAAAAACTAAAGCCACAAAGGCTTTTCTTGCATAGTTTTTGGTATTTTTTTACCTCCTCCTTCCGAATAGAGCAGATTGACGTGAGATCTCATTAAGACAAATCGTACTTTCCTCAAATTCTATGAGGAGTATTTTCGCTGTATAGACAAACCCATATATGCATCTTTTCCCGCACACAAACAGAGACTAGCAAATGTTGGATAGCATGCTTTTCATTTTTTAAAAATGTAAATGATAGTCTAAATCCTGTTGGTTAGTTTCAGCTAGAGTAAACCCACTGAATGAATTGTTGAATGATGATTAAACATTTAGTGAACAATTATTTTAACTTTCACTGGTTTTGCTCATTAACATTTATACTCCATCTTGTTTCTTTTCAAAAGAAATCAAAAAGATAACCAGGATGAAAATGGGAAACAAGAATGTAAAGAAGTCTTGCAAATTTTCTCAGCCTTTTTTCAGCAAGAAAGGGTGAGGTACCAATGACGGATGAACTAGTGATGCATTTATTTATTTATTTATTTATTTATTTATTTATTTACAGTATTTCTTTATTGTCTCCCAGCCCACAAGGGCTCTTGAGGAGATGAACAAATAAAAACCAATTAAAACAAAACAGAGATCAGAATATTTTAATGCATATTAAATTATTTTTTAAAAAATTCCTAAAAGTGAACTAAGCAGCAAGTCAGGTGGTCTCATGCATTCCATAGTCTACAGAGCACTCTTTCTGGATTCACACCCTTCCCACTTCATGCTAGCAGATTTGGGACAGAGAATAGCACACATTTTTCTGCATTAAGTGTTAACCTGAAGCCACTTGTATGCCTCTCCATATGCAAATAAAATAAAATAAAATGTGGTACTTGTCCCTTCTCTTTCATTTCTATCTCTTTCATCATCCTCCATCACTTTCAAAAGAAACATAATCTTTGCCATAGTCTGTATAAAAATATCTCTGTGAATTTCACAAGCAGCTGATTATTCCAGCCCAGCTGGAGATACCATTGAGACATGGCAATTTTTCAAGGATGCTGCCTTCAGGCCCACACTAGTGTCTATCAGGTGACCATCCTATCCCTAAACTATCTATATGCCAATCTATATGTCCCTATCTATATGCTATCTAGGAGCCATTTTGTTGTTAATTGCCATCAAGACAACTTTGACTTATGGTGACTCCATGAATGAGAGACCTCTAAGTCACCCTTTCCTCAACAGCCTTGCTCAGGTCTTGCAGACTCGGGGCCATGGCTTCCTGGATTGTGTCTATCCATCAGGAATGCAGTCTTCCTCTTTTCTTACTGCCTTCTACCCTACCAAGCATTATTGTCTTTTCTAGTCAGTTGTGTTCTCATGATATATCCAAAATATGACAGTCTCAGTTTAGTCATCTTGATTTCTAGGGAGGGTTCAGGCCCATTTATTGGTCTTTTTAGCCATACACAGTATCCGTAAAACTCTTTTCCATCAGCATATTTCAAATGAGTTGATTTTCTTCCTTTCACCTTTCTTCACTGTCCAGATTTCACAACCATATATAGAAACTGGAAATAGGATGACATGGGTAATCCTAACTTTAGTATTCAATGATATATCTTTACACTTCAGGTTCTTGCCTAGTTCCTTTCTAGCTTCCCTTCCAAGCCCTAGTCTTCTGATTTCTTGACTCCACTGTCTATTCTGATTAATGATTGAGCCAAGGTATGGAAAATTTCAAACTTTTTCATTGTTTACATTGTCTACTTTAAAGTTATGTAAACTTTCTGTGGTCAGATTTTTGTCTTCTTCAGGCTTACATGGTGTACATAGCATAACTTACATATTGTAAATCTACACTCAAGCAGTTCAGTGGTGGTTGCAGCACACCACCCTTCTGCTGAATGTCAACACTGTGCACTGTGCCTGCTATTTCCACAATCCCAGGAAATCAGGTGGTACATTGAAGGTACTGATGACTATAGGTTTTCCGTGGTGTTTTTTGGGGGCTGTGAGGCCATGTTCTGGAAGAGTTTATTCCTGATGTTCTGCCTGCATCTATGGCTGGCATCTTCAGAGAATGGTGGCATATGGGTGTGTGGGATTTATATACTGTGAGTGTGCAAACATGAATCAAGGAACATGAGAGACACTGCAGACTGGGCCAGCCAGAAAAATCAGCAGTAGCAGAACATCTGATAAACCAAACTGGACACAAAATGTTATTTGAAAACACTGACATTTTGGACCAGGCCAACAACTATCATGTCAGCATGCACAGAGAAGCCATTGAAATCCACAAACACCTGGACAACTTCAACAGGAAAGAAGAAACCTTAAAAGTAAACAAAGTTTGGCTGCCAGTCCTAAAAAACACCAAAATCAAAACTCAACACATGCAAGTGAACTTCACCCAGGGACAGGGTGATTTCCAGCAGACAATGGACCATTAGCCAAACAGAAACTAATCCTCCTTGCACATCTCCCCCCAGGAACCAGGCATTCAAATACACAAATTTACATATCCTCTCCAACAGGGACCCACAGTATATAACCCCCCCACACTCCTACCCAATCATTCTCTAAAGATGCCAGCCACAGATGCAGGCAAAACATCAGAAATAAACCCTTCCAGAACACAGCCTCACAGCCCAGAAAAACCCCCAAGGAAAATCTATAGATTCTGGCCATGAAAGCCTTTGACTTCACATCATATTGATGACTAGTTAGGTACCATTCAAAAATGCACAACTGCATGTGCAGCTGTTACATTTGCAGGACTCTGCTTTGGCAACCATGACCCCAAAGCAGACATTACACTGTGGCCAAAAATGTACAATCATGTGTGTAGGAGATTTGCATTGGCAAAACGCCAACAGGGGTGTCTCCCCTGTGGATGTGCATTCATATTTTTCTGGAGTAAGGAGATACACATCTTTTTTTTTTAAAAAAAGACTTTAGCCCTTTCTTATAATACCCTGAATCCTATTGCTCAGTCCCAACTAGAGTAGATCCATAGGTTCAATTGTTTAATGGTGAGGCTACATATGGGGAAATTCCACTGATTAATAGATAGACGACTCTAATTAGAACTGAGTGGAGTTAGAGTGGTGTAGTGGTTTGGGTGTTGGACAAAGACTCTAGGAGACCAGGGTTTGAATCCTCACTTAGCCATGGAAGCCCACTTGGAGATTTTGGACAAACCACACACTCTCAACCAGAGAGGAAAGCAATGGTGTCAAAACTTCTATTAAGAAATCTTGCCAACAAAACCCAGTGATAGGATCATCTTACGATCACCATAAATCAGAAATGACTCAAAGGTGCACAACAACAATACTGAAACTAACCAACAGAATCCAGGCCCATTTTTTCCCACCTCTACTTCTCTGCATTTCTACAAGCTGCAAGATTGTTCTTCAGGGTCCTGAAATCAAAGCCAGAGTCCCTGGCTGGAACCCGCTGGCCACGGTGCTGATAACCTGTCGGGGTGGTCTCCCTCATATTAGTGGAATGGTGAACCTCTTTCTGGTTTTAGACTGAATTTCAAGGGGGCTATCCAGGGTGCTGAAATGGATCTCATAACTAGATTCAGCACATTGGATAGTTCCTTTGATCATTAACATCCTAGAACCATACAGTTGGAAGAAACCACAGGGGACATTCAGTCCAACCCCTGCCTTGCAGGAAGACACAATCAAAGCACTCCTGACAGATGGCCATCCAGCCTTTGTTTAAAAACCTCCAAAGAAGGAGACTCCACCACACTCCCACTGTCAGACAGCTCTTACCCTCAGGAATTTCTGCCTAATGTTTACTGGAATCTCTTCTCTTTTCCTGTAGTTTGAATCCATTGCTCCATGTCCTAGTCTCTGGAGCAGAAGAAAACAAGTTTGCTCCATCCTCAGTATGACATCCTTTCAAATATTTAAACATGGCGATCATGTCACCCTTTCCCTTCTCTTCTCCAGGTTAAATATACCCAGCCCCTTAAGCCACTTCTCATAGGACATGGCTTTTATCATTTTGGTCACCCTTCTCTGGACACAGACTGAAAACTAAAATGAGAGTCATCATGGTGTAGTGGTTTGAGTGTTGGACTAGGACGCTGGGAGACCAGAGTTCCAATCCCAACTTGCTCAGCCATGGAAACCCCCTTGAGCAAGTCATGCATAGCCTCAGAGGAAGGCAAAGGCAAACCCCCTCTGAACAAATCTTGCCAAGAAAACCCTGTGATAGGTTTGACTTAGGGTCACCATAAGTCAGGAATGACCTGAAGGCATACAACAACAACAGAAACCTAAAGTGGATGCAGGTACCACCTCACTGACATGGAAACCGTGAGTTCCATTAGCTGAAATAATTTGTCCTGCTCTCTGTGGCTTCAGTTCATGTCCCTTTGTGTTAGCCTTCTTGCAGAACAGATGATGAAACCCATGGTAAAACAAGACAGCATCTTCACACAATGCACTATTTTTAAACTACTTAATCCAATTACTTGTGATTTGGTTCAATTAAACTCCAAGCTATGCAACGCCCCCTTCTTTTATTTTAAATAAATCCATCAATCAATATATACACCATAAACTAATCTCAAAATGTACCTTTAATACATGAATGAAAGAGCACATTTAATTCCTCTCTCCTCCTTAAACACACCAAAGATACACATTCACGCACACACACACATGCATGCATGTGTAAAAAATTAATTATAGAGCAGGCCTATCAATTTAGTTTATATACTTGCTGCCACCTAGGCATAATGCAGAAATATTATTTTGATGTATTCATAAAAGTGCAAAGCCATCAATTCATTTGCTTAATGCTCCACCATCACCCTCAATAAATTAATTAAAACTTAAAGGATGCATGGATTAAACTTTCTCAAGGTTTTAATCACTGTTCAGCACATTTTTTAAAAAAAATCACTTATAAATGTACATGTAGCCAAGATTCCACAAACAAGCTGTTCATCTCAGTTGATTTATGTATTTATTTGTAAAAATATTTATTGTTGTGTGCCTTCAAGTAATTTCTCACAGCAACCTTATCATAGGGTTTTCTTGGGAAGATTTTTTTCATAGGTGGTTTGCCTTTTACTTCCTCTGAGGCTGAGAGAATGTGACTTGTCCAAGGTCACCCAGTGGGTTTCCATGGCCAAGTGGGGATTCCAGTCCTGATCTCCCACAGTCCTAGTCCAGTGCTCCAACTCCTATACCACACTGGCTCATCTTGTTTCAGCCCCAAAGGAGGGCAAGGGGAAATCCAGTCTGGACAAATCTTGTTGAGAAAACCCTGTGATAGATTTTCCTTACAAATTATTAAATTTCAGTCTGGAGATCAAATGATCAAAATGAACATGTACAAATTTCATACATATCACTGTCTTCTTTTGGAGCATATATGTGTGTTTGTGTGTGACACTTCCCTTATGGGGATAGGGGAGATACCCAAAAGACCACCCTAAGAGATGGTGAAGGAGAATTCATTCACCTGAATTTCAAGTGCGATGACTGTCTATTAAATAACAAGACTGTGTTTCTACTTTTCAGATAAATCAGGGAGAACGGATTGTGAACACGTGAGTGGTGACCTTGAACATGTCTGAACCTGCATGACAAACATCAACACTCTCAGCCATTCAGTTAATTGTCAGTCATCCTTTAAAGCAGCTGTGTTGTCTGTTGTGTGCTGGAAAAAGGCTATGTTTAAAAGTCGAGCAACATGACATTCTGCAGCAACTTGAGGTGGACCTAAACCTTTTTCAAAAAAATATCACTTGTGATGAAACCTGGAACTTCCAGTGTGATCCTGAGAGAAAATGTCAGTCAATGCACTGGAAAATGCCATCATCACCAAGAATGAAAGAAGCACATCAAAGCAAGTCCACACTCAAAGCCAGGCTCTCTGGGGTGTTCTTTTTTTTCTTTTTTCTTTTTTTACATCAAGGGCGTAATTTTGGCAGAACGGGTTCCAGAAGGCTTAACAGGGAACCAGCGTTATTACATGGAAGTTTTGACAAAGCTGAGAGAAAGAGTCGGGGGGTGGGAAGGCCAGAACTGTGGGGAAACGGTTTCATTCTTCATCAAGAAAATGTGCCTGCTCATTCAGCACTTTCTGTGCAGTAGGTTTTGGCTGCTAAACGCATTACTACACTTGAACATCCTCCATATTCACCGGATTTGGCACCATGTGACTTTTTTCTTTTCCCTAACGTGAAATCGGTGCTTAAAGGAACACGTTTTGAGTCAATTGATACAGTAAAGAAGAAAATGGCAGATGTGTTGAAACAGATAGAATCATAGAACTGTAGAGTTGGAAGAGACCACAAGGGCCATCCAGTCCAACCCCCTGCCACGCAGGAAATCACGATCAAAGCATCCCTGATGGATGGCCACCCAGCCTCTGTTTAAAGAACTCCAAGAAAGGAGACCCCACCATGCTCCAAGGGAGTGTGTTCCACTGCCGAATAGCTCTTACTGTCAAAAAGTTCCTCCTAATGTTGAGGTGGAATCTCTGTTCCTGGAGCTTGCATCCATTGCTCCGTGTTCCAGTGTCTGGAGCAGCAGAAAACAAGCCTGCTCCATCCTCAGTGTGTCACCCCTTCAAATACTTAAACAGGGCTATCATATCGCCCCTTAACCATCTTTTTCCAGGCTAAACATACCCAGCTCCCTAAGTCTTTCCTCATAAGGCATGGTTTCCAGACCTTTCACCATTTTAGTCGCCCTCCTCTGGACATGCTCCAATTTGTCAATATCCTTTTTGAATTGTGGTGCCCAGAACTGGACACAGTATTCTAAGTGAGGTCTGACCAAGGCAGAATAGAGTGGCACTATTACTTCCCTTGATCTAGACACTATACTTCTATTGATACAGCCCAAAATCGCATTGGCCTTGATGACAGAAACTGATTTGTTCCACACCTTCGACCAGTGGAAAACAAGACTGCATCAGTGTGTGAGTGTGAATGGGGAGTATATTGAAGGGGACAAGCATTAGAATTGTAATATATATAAACAAAGAAGGGTTATTGTATCAGTCTCGTTATTTAGTAGACAGTCCTTGTATATTGTTAAAGAAAAAGGTCTAAAAACTTGTTTTGTAAAAAAGAAATGAAATGAAAGGCCATGCCATTCTTGAATTTTATGTCCATTTCCACATATTGCATATTTTTTTGACACCACACTATCTCAGCAACCTAAATCATCTTGGTGTCTTACACATATGTAAATTCAGCTATGGGCTGGATTTTTTTTGTCTGGTGCAGAATGGCTGCATTCAGTTCCAGGTTATGGAAGTGGAGTTCTGCAATGGTGCCATTAGCCATTGTTGTACATTGTTCATGAGTGTGCATGCACATAGGACATGGTTCCACATGGTTGCTCATGCTCATTGCCCATGGGTGCGCATTGCACACAGCACCAGCACATGTTCATCATTTTCATGCACTTTGGGTTTTACAATCAGTTGTGTAACACACTGGAAATGTCTAACAAGGTGGCAGTGTCCAACTGCTGCTTGATTTGGTGTGTGTTTTGTTACATTCTGTCTTCATAATGCAGCATCTTTATGAGATATATAGCAATTTATTGAAGTGATTAACAAGCAGAACTGGAATTTTTTGTTTACTTATTTATTTCATTTGTATGCCCAAAATATATCAGATGAACAAAATCATAGAATCATATAGTTGGAAGAGACCAGAAGGGTCATCCAGTCCAACTCCCTGCCCTGCAGAAATACACAATCAAAGCACCCCTGATGGATGGCCATCCAGTCAAATGTTTTTGGCTTTGTGCTTCTTCAGTTGCTGAAAGTGAAATGGAGCTGCATCTAAAGCGACAGGTTTTTGTTTTTTTTAGAACACTCTGTTTTCAACTTTCATGAGTGGATGATGGGATTATCCTCTGGCCTGAGGCCATGGGGTTTCAAGGTCTTAAGCCTACAAATCCAGAAATTCTCCCTTCTGTACAAAATGTCTGAAGGAGAAGGCATTCCAGTACCATACAGACACCAAACAGAGAGGCTGTGATGTTCAGAGTTAAAATGCCTGGCCAGTGCTCTAACTTCCTGGTCAGCAATGCAGACTTATAGTTCCTGAAGTATGTATGCAGGTCTGTGGACATCTGTCTATCTATCTATCTATCTATCTATCTATCTATCTATCTAAACTATATACCTAATCTATAGATAGATGATAGATAGAATAAAAGGCTAAACCATGCAAAGAAAAGATTTATTTTTCAACCTGTCTCCTTTTCTTCCCCATCAAGGTTGTTTCATACCTCAGTACTGAAATTTAGACACTATTTAACAATGCTAAACTCCTTCAGAAATTAAAATAATTGAGAAAGGAACAAACATGCTATATGGCATGGTATCATTATGCCTAGAAAAGAGGCTGTTATCTCTGCTCGCTGAGCAGTGAGGATTTGTCTGAAAACTGTATCTTCCCTTGACAGAAATTAGTTCAATATTATCTCTACTCTTTCCCCATTTATATTTATTATTAAAAACAAAAAAAACAAAAAAACCCACCCCCAAATCCTTCAAAGAATGCATTTTAGTTTTCCTGATGCGTAATCTACTTATGAGATGAAGTGGTGGGTGGTGGTAGGGGGAGAGGAAAAATAGGACAATGATGAATCTTTAAAACGCAGACAAGGTGGGCAGAATGTAAATCATGGACAAACAAACACGCTTTTCAGCATCTCTCTGGGAAGAAGTGTGTATGTGTTTACAGCGATTGTTGTTAACAACATGGGAACATCAGACATTGCTGGAGACTGCTATGTCGGACGCAGAGCCCGGAGGATCTTTTAACAATCAGAAACATGACATTTAAAGGTTATTGTCTGCATTCATTATTGATACAGCAGTGTCCGTATTCATGGTACTGGAGAGCATAAGCAAAAAAGAGAGAGGTCCCTGCCCCAATGAGCATCCAGCCCCATGTGTTATGAATGGTTGGAATGCAGTCAGTGTCATACACGTATGTAACTTCCTGCTCACAGGTAGTGGTACTTTGTTTTTAATTCTTGCACAATGGATGAGTATAATTCCCCATTATGCATCATACAATGCATCATAGAATCAGAACATTTTAAAGTTGGAAGGGACCAGCAGGACCATCTAGTCCAATTTTGGCCAGGCAGGAATACAAAACTATAGCACTCCCCCCAAAATGGCCATCCAGCCTCTGTTTAAAGATTTTCAAAGAGGCTTTTGCATCAAACAGTTCCAAAAGTATAAGCAATTCGCCTGGGCATATATCCCATCCTCTGTCCTGAGCACAGCAGAGCAGCAAATCAAATAGATTTACTTAATTTACTAAGTTACTTAAGTAGATTTACTTAATTCAATGGGTCCATTCTACTTGGGGCTAACCAACAGGCTTCCATCCATGCAGTTGCACATTTTCAGATGGTATGTAACTCCTCACTGGTGCCTTCAGCATCCCACCCAATTCACTATGCTTGTGCGAAAAGCCACTGTGCATCCCTCATTGCACAGGGGAACAGTAATTGGGCACACTGGCAAATGCAGCACTAGTTGCACAATGCCAGTATGCAGCAGAAGGATGGTGTAACACAATCACCACTTAACTGCATAAGTAGAGATCTGCACTACATAAGCATGAGGTAGGGACTTGGCTATTGTGTGTCAAAGTAAGACGCTTTGGGTTGCACACTTGGAGAAAGGTGAGAGATAAAATAAATAGATGGATTAAAAAAAGAGATGTGCTTGTGAAAGGGGGAGGATGTAAAACTATGTGAAGGAGAGGGGAGAAGTTGGGGTATAAGGATGAAAGTGAACGACAGTAACAGAATTAAAAAGGACCTTGATAAACTAGAAAATTGGGCTGAAATGAATAGCAGGATGAAATTCAACAGATACAAATGCAAAATTCTACATTTAGGCCACAAAAACCAAATGCACAGGTATAGGATGGAGAATACGTTATCACACTACACTGCTATAGTGTTACTATTCCACTTTAACTGCTCTGGCTTCCTCCTGTGGAATTCTGTGGTTTGTAGTTTAGTGAGGCCTAAGAACTCCCTGGCTAAGAATGCTAAATGTCCCCCACTCAACTGCAAATCCCAGGATTCCACAGGAGGCAGCCAGAGCAGTTAAAGTGGAATGATAGCACTATAACAGTATAGTGTGATATTGTCCATACATGGCTCAGCAGTGCTACATGTGAAAAGGACCTTGGGATTTTTGTTGATCTTAAATTTAACATGAGCTAGCAGTGTGATGCTGTGACAAAGGGCTTGACTACACAGGGGATAAAATCCAGATGAGATTTGGGCTACTTTGGCCCAGACTGCAGCACATGAAATTCAGAGTACTCAGGCTTGGATTTAACCACCACACCTGCCAAAGCCCAAATCTGCACTAGGTCTTTACTTGGCTTCCATTCAAAGCTGTTACTCATGCTTGACTGTGAGCTCTGAGAAAAGCAAAGTGCCAGCGGGAGTCATCCTCTCTGAAGCCACAAAAGGTGGCTAGACTGATGATGGCAGGAAGGGGCACCCTTTCTAATTTCGGAGAGGGCAACTTCCGCTGGTGCTTTGCTTTTCCTGGAGCTCAGAGGGATGATTGTGAGCTCGAACATCAAAACCCCAGTGGTAGTCGCCCTCTCTGAAGCCAGAACAGGTGACTAGATTCTCAATGGCAGGGCATTCGGAGACAGCGACTACTACTGGGGCTCTGCCTTTGGGATGAGAAGAGGCACTGGGGGGGGGGGAATGGCAGCGCGTCAGGCAGTATTTATTTATTTTTATTAGTTGCTTACTTACCAACAATGGTCCGCCCTGGCCTCACATCGGGAGGCATGGAGACGCACTATCCACAATGCTGCAGCCGTATTTGAGAACTCATGCCGAACAAGTCTTGAAGAGAAACAACAACGCAGAAAGAATCACACCCCGGAAACATCACCCAAGGAGACCTTCTGCTGCACTTTCTGCAACCGGACTTGTTTATCTCGGATTGGCCTTTTTAGTTATCAGCGTGCTTGCAGAAAGCGCGGGATGAGTCCTTCCTGAATCTTCCTTTGCGAAGAAAAGCCAGAGAGAGAGAGAGAGAGAGAGAGAGAGAGAACCCGCTCTTCAGCCACAAGGCTATCAGAGCAGCTTTCAAATTGTTTCAAGCAATAGCAATTTACACATCTACACAGCATTAAGCAGTTTCCAATGTGTGTTTGCTAATTGCCCCCAAAAGCCAGGTACTCATTTTACCGACCTATGAAAGGATGGAAGACTGAGTGAACCTTGGAGCCCTCGGGAAAAGGGCCCACCCCAAATCCAGTGTGGATGAATTGGTCAAACATCAGTTTTCTAAAACTGAGATTAAAGGGGTATTCCCCGAGTCTGGTATGAATTGGGCTGTACATCATGTGGCACTATGGCACCAGATTTGAGGAAAAGGCCATACATCATGTAGCATTTTTAGGATGAATTCAGGGGTAATTCAGGGGTTTCCACTGGTGTAGACAAGCCCAAAGAAGGCAAATGCTATTTTAGCCTGCATTAATAGAAGCTTAGTTTCCAAGGGAAGTAATAGCCCCCCTATATCAGTGTTTCTCAACCAGGGTCCCATGGGACCCTAGGGTTCCCCAAGATGTTGCTAGGGGTTCCTCAAGAAATTGTGACTGTGGGAGGAAAGCAATAGCAGTATATAGAATAATGTTTATGTAGGGGTTCCCTGAGACTTCAAAATTATTTCAAGGGTTCCTCCAGGATAAAAAGGTTGAGAAAGGCTGCCCTATATTCTACACTGGTCAGGCTTCGTCTGGACTACTGTGTTCATTTCTGGGGACCTCATTTTAAGAAGGATATAGACAAGTTGGAGGAGGTTTAAAGAAGGGCTAGTAGGATGATAAGAGGTATGGAGAACAAAACAGATGAGGAGAGGATGAAGGAGATGGGCATGCTCAGCTTGGTGAAGAGAAGATAGGCGTGACATGATTGCATTCTTTAAATACCTCAAGGGCTGTCACAGAGAGGAGGGGGCAGGCTTGTTCTCTGCTGCCGCAGATGGAAGGACTAGGTCTAATGTTTTGCAGTTACAGGAAGGTAGATTTTGATTGAATATTAAAAGGAACTTCTTGTGTTCCTGCATTGCAGGGGGTTGGACTGGCTGGCCCCCGTGGTCTCTTCGAATGTGGCTGTAAGAGTGGTTCCACAATTGCCTAGAGAGGTGGTGGGTCTGCTTCAATGGATGCCTTCAAAAGGAGCTGGACACTAACCTGTTGGGGATGCTCTAACTGGAGATCCTGTATTGAGAGGGGGTTGGACTAGATGACCCGTGAGGCCCCTTCCAACTCTAGGATTCCATGGTTCTGTAGTTCTGTGGGAGTCACTGCTTCTTACTTCCTTGCAGGTTCACTGTAGTGTGGCTTCCAAAAGGATCTGCATTGCACATTAGTGTGTGGATTAGTTTGGCCTTGTAGTTTGGAAAACCTGGCTCCTGGATGACCTTTCCATCCCATGAATTAATGTCCCCCCTTTTGCTCAAAGCAGCAAACTGGGTCACCTTGGGTGACCAAGATTGAAAGGCCTTGCGCAGCCAACGATTCCCATCACAAGAGGGATGACTAAGTGAAATGTGAATGAGCTGGACATCTGTTTCTCACATGTGTCTCTTTTTCATTTCCAAAGAATTCATCGCTGCTGCATGCAGAAGGCAGAGTGAGCTGGTGATGGTGGGAAATGACACTCCAGTGATAATAAAAGACCTGTGTTTTATTTCTAAAAAAAGACTGCAGGATCTGATTGGCTCATTCTCCCTTTGGGTCCACTTTTCTCCTCTCTGGTTGGTCATCTCAAGCTTCTTCTTTTTAAAGACTAGGCAGAAATGTTGTCCCAATGTGATCCTTTAGGAAGGAACAAAGGCAGAAATTTGTTGTTGTGTGCCTTCAAGTCGTTTCTGACTTATGGTGACCCTAAGGTGAACCTATCACAGGGTTTTCTTGGGAAGATTTGTTCAGAGTTTTGCTGTGGCCTTTCTCTGAGGCTGAGAGAGGGTGACTTGCCCAAAGCCACCCACTGGATTTCCATGGCCAAGTGGGGATTTGAACCCTGGTCCAATGATCAAACGAAATATGCCATGCTGGGTCTCTGGGGGCAGCAATGCTGGCTGGCTATAGTGTAGTCTTAGCAGAAGCCAGTGATTCTGATGTCACTGGGGCAGTAAATCTATTCTGGAGAAAGCAGCTATCCAAAGTGCTGAACCTATGGGGGAAAGTTATAGAGGTTAACACCTTGGTTAGTTCTCTTAAAGTTTGGATTAAACCCTGGAGAAGATTCACCCTCTTTGGTGGAACATACAAATGAGGATTGCAATGCTATCCACTAGTCTTTGCCCCTAAGGAGCCAGAAATAAGAGAAAATAAATTAAAAAAAAAAGGTAAGAATGCATAAAGGTACCTTGGACAAGTCACACATTCTCAGTCCTCAGAAAACCCTGTGTTAGGTTCAACTTAGGGTCACTATAAGTCAGAAACAACTTGAAGGCACAGTATGTTCCAGTCAGCAAGTGACTCAGGAATCAGGTGGTTGGAAGGCAAGAGCTGTCAAGTAGTTAATCCAGTTCAGGTCAGTCACAGAGTCTCCAGCAGGATGAAGGGAGAAGCAGGAGGGCAGTCATCAGCCAGTCCAGAAGTCATACAGCAAGTCAGTAGTCCAGATAAACAGAACCAGCAAGGAGTAAAACAGAGTTGTAAATTGTAGCCAGTCAAAGGTCAGGAATGCTGAAGAGTACTGTTGGTCACCAAGACAGAATGGTTGTCAGCAACAAAGCTTGCAGGAAGCTGCTGGGAGATTTATGGGCAACTGTCTCAAGATAACAGGTGCTTCAGTGTCACCTTTTAACAGCCAGTGGGATCAGTGCAATCTCTCCTTGTCTCTTCATCACTTTGCAAAGGATGTTAACATGTCTTCAGCATCTGCCACCTCCTGCTGGGCTGTATGGCCCACCTCTGCCTCAGCCCCCAGCTCCATGTACTCTGGGAGACCATTGTCACCAGTAGCAGTTGATTCCAAACAATTTGCCTCCTCCTGTCTGAATCTTCTGATTCCAGAGGGTGAGTTATGACAGATGGAAGACCGAGCTTAAAAGTGGACAGAGCAGAGAGAAAGCAAATCTGGAATTTATCTTTTGGTGCTCTTCTCCCACACACTTTCAAAAGAAACAGTTTGTAGAACAAAGCATGCACTTACTGATGGCTCTTAGACTGCAGGCGACTGGGTATGTTCAGGTCTTTGGGAGAGGATAAAGAGAGGTTATGGTTTCTTGGCATAGTACAAATATTAATCATAGAATCATAGAGTTGGAAGAGACCACAAGGGCCATCTAATCCAATCCCCTGCCATGCAGGAACACACCATCAAAGCACTCCTGACAGATGGCCATCCAGCCTCTGTTCGAAAATTTCCAAAGAAGGAGACTCCACCACACTCCCAGGCAGCAGCAGATTCTACTGCTGAACAGCTCTTACTGTCAGGAAGTTCTTCCTAATGTTTAGATGGAATCTCCTTTCCTGCAGCTTGAATCCATTGCTCCATGTCCTAGTCTCTGGAGCAGTACAAAACAAGTTTGCTCCATCCTCAGTATGAAATCCCTTCAAATATTTAAACATAGCTATCATGTGTCCTCTTAACCTTCTCTTCTCCAGGCTGAACATACCCAGCTCCCTAAGCCACTCCTCATAGGGCATAATCACTTCCCAACCTCCCACCATTTTGGTCACCCTCCTCTGAACACGTTTCAGCTCATCAACATCCTTCTAGAATTGTGGTGCCAGAAATGGACACAGTATTCAAGGTGAGGTCTGACCAAAGCAGAATAGAGTGGGTAGTATTCTACATTTCTCCCTGTTGAAAATCATTTTGTTAGTTTTGGGCCAGCTTTCTAATCTGTTAAGATAATTTTGAATTCTGATCCTGTCCTCTGGAGTATTAGCTACCCCTCTTAGTATGGTGTCATCTGCAAACTTGATAAGCATGCATTCTATGCAGGTTCTTATCACAAATATGGCTGTAACAAAATAAATCTCTTGATAAAAGTCTCTTACTTCAATGGAACTGATTTTTGGCTAAGCAGAACCTCTTGCTTTGACTCTTGAAGACTAAAAGAACGGGCCACACAACCCTTAGAAATGGTGGCAGCTGGTGACTTCTATTGTGTTTATTTTTATTGATTTATTTTATTCATACATTTCCTGCTTCCTCCCAATAATGGGACTCAAGGCAGCTAACAACAATACAGATTAATGCTATATAAAGTCATTAATAACAGTCTAAAGTCATTAATAAAAGTATAAAGGTATAAATATAAGAGTTATTTTAAAAAGTGATTGAATAATTTATAAAGTTAAAACATTAAAACCACTGACATTCATGAAAAGATAACATGCAGACCACAAAAGCAGCACCACATGGCAATGAAACCCTCTCCCCGGTCAGCTTCTGAAAGCCCTATGGCCTAAAAATATTTTGGCTTTACTTGCTGATGGAAGGAGAACAAGGACAGGGCCATGCTGGCCTCCCTAGAGAAAGAGTCTGGGAAAGTCTGGGAGCAGCCACCGAGAAGGCCCTCTCCTGTGTTCCCAACAAATGAGCCTGGAAAAAGAGAAAGGCCCCTCCTGATGATCTTAGAGCTCTCAGTGCTCCTGCTGATGTTGAGTTCTTTGCTGACCAGGCCTTTGTTACAGGATTTTGTTGGGCAATCTCTCCCCAAATGTTGATTGGAAGTGACACAATGTCATTTCCTGTTACCATTTTGAGAGGGACTGAAGAGGGAAACTGTGGTATTGAATCATAGAGTTGGGAGAGACCACAAGGGCCATCTAGTCCAACCCCATTCTCCCTGCAGGAATACACAATCCAAGTATTCCTGACAAATGGCCATCCAACCTCTGCTTAAAAGCCTCCAAAGAAGGAGATTCCACCACTCTCCCAGGCAGCAGCAGATTCCAGTGACGAACAGCTCTTACCATCAGGAGGTTTTTCCTAATGTTTAGGTGGAATCTTTTTTCCTGTAGTTTGAGTCTATTACTCCATGTATTAGGAGATTATCAGACATTCTATTTAAAATGTTCTTTTGCCAGCATTAAAAAAACATTTCTATGCCAGCAAAAGAACGCTCTCCCCCACACTTACCTTCGTCTCCTGGCAAAGGCAGCCCTGGTAATAAAGAGGAAGTGAACAGAGCCCCGTTTGCTTTCTCACTCAAAATCCCGCAATACTTCATCACGTGGGAAATTTTAAAATAAAAACAAAATAAACACATAAAAAGTTACACCAAGCACATATTTTAAAGGTCCCATGTAACCCAGGAAGGGTCATAAAAGGAGTGAAATTTACCTGGATGTCCCGATCTCACCCAGAAGTGTTTGAGCTAGACTGGCCATTCCTGATGCAGTGATGGGATTTAAATGACCTGAGTTTTCACACACTGACAATGCTGGCACCAAAACGGAATGTGTGATCTATTGATGGCTTCAGCCAAATGAGACCATAATGCCAGCGGAACACAAAAGGACAACATTGTCTGATATTTGTGTCCTTTTGCTTTCCACTGGTGTTGTGATTGCTCCACATTTGCTGTGTCTGATAATCTCTCTAGCCTCTGGAGCCACAGAAAACAAACTTGTTCCATCCTCAGCATGACATCCCTTCAAATATTTAAACATGGCTATCATATCCCCTCTCAACCTTCTCTTCTCCAGGCTAAACATGCCCAGCTCCCTAAGCTGCGCCTCGTAGGGCATAAAGGCTTCCAGACCTCCCACCATCCTGGTCGCCCTTCTCTGGACACACTCCAGCTTGTGTCAATATTCTTCTTGAATTGTGCTGCCCAGAACTGGACACAGTATTCCAGGTGGCTTACTGTGAAGAGTTTTGGGGGAACTGCAGGAAAATTGACCCCTGGCCCCCATGAGGTTGCCTAACCCTGTTTTATTGTTTAGACTAAAATCCAGAGTGGATTTTCTGCCTTGTTCACATGCAAGCTAGCAGCCACCACTACACAGTAAAGTGAATGGTTTGTTAAGGTGTCCTTTGAAAATTCTCTTTGGTGCATCACTTGGAGTAACACAACCAAGGGCCGCACCTTTGCTGAATTCTCATGCTGAATTCTGTCCATCCGATCAGAATGACCTGGATAGACTGGAGAGCTGGGCCAAAGCTAACAAAATGAAATTCAATACGGAGAAATGTAAAGTACTGCATTTAGGGCGGAAAAATGAAATGCATAGATATAGGATGGGAGAGACCTGGCTGAACGAGACTACGTGCGAAAGGGATCTAGGAGTCCTAGTAGACCACAAGTTGAACATGAGCCAACAGTGTGATGCGGCAGCTAAAAAGGCCAATGCAATTTTGGGCTGTATCAATAGAAGTATAGTGTCTAGATCAAGGGAAGTAATAGTGCCACTCTATTCTGCCTTGGTCAGACCTCACTTAGAATACTGTGTCCAGTTCTGGGCACCACAATTCAAAAAGGATATTGACAAATTGGAGCGTGTCCAGAGAAGGGCAACTAAAATTGTGAAAGGTCTGGAAATGATGCCTTATGAGGAGAGACTTAGGGAGCTGGGTATGTTCAGCCTGGAAAAAAGACAGTTAAGAGGCGATATGATAGCCCTGTTTAAGTATTTGAAGGGATGTCACACTGAGGATGGAGCAGGCTTGTTTTCTGCTGCTCCAGAGACTGGAACACAGAGCAATGGGTGCAAGCTCCAGGAACAGAGATTCCACCTCAACATTAGGAGGAACTTTTTGACAGTACGAGCTGTTCGGCAGTGGAACGCACTCCCTCGGAGTGTGGTGGGGTCTCCTTCCTTGGAGGTCTTTAAACAGAGGCTGGATGGCCATCTGTCGGGAATGCTTTGATCGTGATTTCCTGCGTGGCAGGGGGTTGGACTGGATGGCCCTCGTGGTCTCTTCCAACTCTGCAATTCTATGATTCTATGATTCTATGATCAAAAGGGAAGAAGCCTGACCTTCCTTCATTCCCCCCTCTTTCATCTCTGAAAGGAAGAGAGCCTAAGTCCCAGTGTCATAAAGTTTGCTTGTTACTAACTGGGAAGAAGCAAGAATCCAAAGGCAGAATTACAGCGGTGAGCACATTTTGTGTTGATAAGAAAATTACAGCCATTCAGCTTCGGGTTGTGTGACAAGTAATTTCGGTGCATACTCCCATCTCTTCCCCCCTCCCCCCAAAAACACATCATGTAAGATCAACTGTGGGAGGAAAGTGTCAGGCGTAATTTCATAAGTTAATGAAACAAATCAGTCAGATGGAAAGAAGAGACGGGGATGAAGCTCCTCTAACCGGCAAAAGGAGGCAAGGAGTGAAATGTAGGACTCTTCAGGAGAAGACTGGAGCCTGCATGAACCACAGAAGGATCATAGAATCATGGAGTTGGAAGAGACCACAAGGGCCATCCAGCCCAAACCCTTGCCCTGCAGAAATACACAATCAAAGCACTCCTGACAGATGGCCATCCAGCCTCTGTTTAAAAACCTCCAAAGAAGGCGACTCCACCACACTCTTGACCACACTCTGATGTACTTGGCCATATGTGTCCCATTCATTTTAAAGGATCCGTGAGGGCTTCTTAGAAAAGAACAGGAAACAATGATCCAAACAATGCTCACCAGACATCCTCCAGAGAGCTGGGCCAAAACCAAACCAAACCAATAAATAAAGAACCCAAATTTCAACAGGGATAAAGGTAAGGGAGAACCAGCATGGTGCAGTGTTTTGAGCATCGGGTTATGACCCTGGAGAACAGGGTTCGAATCCCTGCTTGGACATGATAACCCACTGGGTGACCTTTGGCAAGTCACACTCTCTCAACCTCAGAGGAAGGCAATGGCAAACCTCCTCTGAATAAATCTTACCAAGAAAACCCTGTGATAGGTCTGCCTTAGGGTCGCCATAGGTAGGAAATGACTTGAAGGCACACAACAACAACAATGGTAAGGGACTCTGTCTAGACAGGAAAAATGCAAGGCACAAATATATAGGCAACACCTGACTGGAAAGTAGTACATGTGAAAAGGATCTAGAGGTCTTAGTAGTCCACAAGCTAAACATGAGTCAACAGTGTGATGTGGCAGCCAAAAAAGAAAGAAAGAAAGAAGTAATTCTAGGCTGCATTAACTAGATTATATTTTCCAGATCAAGGGAAGTAAGTGCCACTCTATTCTGCTTTGGTCAGACCTCACCTGGAATAGTGTGTCCAATTCTGGGCATCAGAGGCTGCATCTGCACTGGAGAAATAATCCAGTTTGACACTGCTTTAACTGCCATGGCTCAATGGTATGGGATCCTGGGGTTTGTAGTTTGTAGTGGCACAAGAGTTCTTTGACAGAGATGGCTAAATATCTCACAAAATGACAGATCCCAGAATTCCATAGCACTGAGCCATGGCAGTTAAAGTGGTGTCAAACTGGATTATTTCTGCAGTGCAGATGCAGTCACAATTCAAGAAGCATGTGGACAAGCTGCAACTTGTTCAAACAACAGACACCAGGCTGAAAGCAAGCCTTTGGAAGAATGGCTTTGGGATCTGGGTATGATGAGCTCGAAGAAGAGAAGACTGACAGGTTACATGATCACTATCTTTAAATACCTGAAGAGAGGTCATGTAGACAATGGAGTGAGCTTGTTTTCTGCTGCTCCAGAGACTAGGACACAAACCCAGTGGATGTGCATTACAAGAAAAGAGATTCCACCTAAACATTAGGAAGAGCTCTTTGAGAGTGGAATAGATTACTTCAGAGAGTGGTGGACTCACCTTCTTTGGAGGTCCTTCAACAGAGGATGGGTGGGCATCTTTCAGGAAAGCTGTCGTTATGTATTCCTGCATGACAGGGGGTTGGACTAAATGGCCCTTATGTGACCTTCCAACTCTAAGAGTCTGTGATTCTTTGATTCCAGAAACATGTGCTCAAGGTTCTACAACTAGCCATAGGAAAGGGTGGCCCATGGGTCACAAATGGCCCTGCTCTGTGGCCCACTAAGCCCTTGACTCCTTAAGTCCCTGCATGTTGAAATTTGGAGGGCTGTAAATGCCCCCATAAACTGTCCCAAAGCTGAACCTGCCAGTCCTGAAGGCCTCCAGGGATTGTGGATTGACCCCAAATATCCTCAATCCAGCCCAGACCCAAAACAACCCAAACAAACCTGGAAGTTGCAACTGAAAATGACTTTCACATGTTATTGAGAAGGGGCATGAGTCACAGCAGAAAATGTAGGTCACTGCAGGGATGTGGGCCACCAAAATGGGGCTCATAGGATCAAAGCCCTGTGGCTTTATGTGGGCTAGGGACTATGACAACATATCACATTTCCCACGGATTCCTCTGTTCCTTCTGAATTTAGCCACAGTTGCCACAGTTGCTGGAGAAGAGATGGAATTTTGATGAGATATTCCCCCCCCATGGCAATCCCAAGCAGTTTGCAGTGGTTTTGTCTTGAGTAGGCAAGAGCCATTAGCATTGAAAAAGATCTACCCTACTCCTGGGAGAGAGGAAAATGGCTAAAAAGTGTTGCTGAGTAACACAGCCACTTCAAGCAATCATACAAGGCCAGCAAAGAATTAGGAGGAAGCATTTGGATGGCGGAATAGATTTCGGGGGTGAAGGACTATACTTTACCTGTCTGGAGAGCAGAGAAAGACTCAGATTTAGATCTGAGGGTCACGCAGCAGACCGGCAGAGTGACGAGATGGGAGGAGGTATGCACACATGACACAGCAGACAGGCAGAGTCACAAGGTATATGGAGCTGTGCACACACGGCTATGAGTTGAAGGTAATATTTATACTTAATATCATACCCTTAAGGGGTGTTTTGAGTGTAGAACAATGCTTGACTGAGTTTTCCAGAGTTAAACAATGGAAGCTCCGGCTTTGTTAATTGCTGTTAATGATTGGGCATTAAGACTTTCCTGCCAGGGAGAAGAAGGAGAACAGCTTCTGGAGAGCCATTTTGACTGGGTGAGTTTGAATTTTTTTAAACTGTTGGGAGAGGCTGCTTGTTTCTGAGGGGGGTGGAGCTTCTGGGAGTTTGAATTTTTTTAAACTCTTGGGAGAGGCTGCTTGTTTCTGAGGGGGGTGGAGCTTCTGGGAGTTTGAATTTTAAAAAACTCTTGGGAGAGGCTGCTTGTTGCTGAGGCGCGCGGGGTACAGAAGCTGCGGGGTACAGAAGCAGTGGTTTGTGGGCCTGACAAGATGTCTCGGGAGGTGTGTTGTCTCCCTGGGGCAAAGATCTGTGATGTGACCGAGAGGCTGACAAGACTCGTCAAGCCTACAGATCATAACCCCTTCCTTTTGGTCCATGTGGGAACCAATGATACTGCAAGGCACAGCTTTCCCAAGATCAGAAGAGATTATGAGGCCCTGGGGAGGAAGCTGAAAGAAATGGACGCACAGGTTGTCATCTCGTCTCTCCTGCCAGTTGAAGGACATGGTCCAGGAAGAGAGAGGAAAATAGCCAACGTAAACAACTGGCTCCGTAGATGGTGTCACCGAGAATAATTTGGATTCTTGAATCATGGGCTGTGCTTCCATGAGGGGGGACTTCTGGCAAGAGATGGGGTGCATCTCACAACAGTTGGAAGAAACATTTTTGCCTACAGTCTCAAGAGTTTGATCAGGAGGGCTTTAAACTGAGTCATAGGGGGGAGGGAGACAGCATTCTGGAAGGCAAAAAGGCTGGAGAAAATAGTCAAACTGTCATAGAGGGAACAAGGCAAACAGCGCAAGGACCCAACAGTGGGAGGCAAAAAAACATTGCACAGGCAGCAAGTAAAGGGAACACATGGTCTTAGATGTCACCACACTAATGCACAGAGCATGGGAAATAAGCAAGATGAACTTGAACTCCTCGCACTACAAAGCAAGTATGATATAATAGGCATTACTGAAACCTGGTGGGACGAGTCTCATGATTGGAATGTAGGATTAGAGGGGTATAACCTTTATAAGAGAAACAGGCCAAACAGGAAAGGAGGAGGAATAGCATTATATGTCAGGGATATTTATACCACTGAAGAGATCCATGACATCAATACTGGAAGCCAGGTGGAAAGCGTCTGGATAAAAATTAAAGGGGAGGGAAACAACACGGATGTTATTGTGGGACTCTACTACAGACCCCCAAATCAGACGGAGGAATTGGATGATGCCTTTCTAGAACAGATGAACACACATGCAGAAAGGAGAGATGTAGTAGTGATGGGTGACTTCAACTATCCTGATATTTGCTGGAAATCTAACTCAACCAAAATTTCAAGGTCTAGCAAATTCCTTACTTGCCTGGAAGACAATTTCATGGTCCAAGAGGTGGAAGAGACAACAAGGGGTCAGCTATTTTAGATCTGATCCTAACCAACAGGGATGACCTGGTTAATGGGGTGCAAGTGGTGGGATCCTTAGGTGAGAGTGATCATGTTCTCCTGGAGTTTGTTATACAATGGAAAGGAGAAGCCAGGCACAGTCAGACACGCATTCTTGACTTTAGGAGAGCTGATTTCAATAAACTCAGGGAAATACTGGGGGTGATCCCATGGTCAGGAATACTAAAAGAGAAGACACTTCAACACGGATGGGACTTTCTCAAAAGGGAGATACTGAAGGCACAATTTCAAACAGTACCATTGAGGAAGAAAAATGGGAGGTGTCTCAAGAAACCAGGGTGGATGACTAAAGAATGTTCAATGGAGCTAAGTTTTAAACGGAACATGTATAGGAAATGGAAAAGGGGGGAAATCACCAAAGAAGAATTCAAACAGATAGCGAACACGTGTAGGAGTAAAGTCAGAAAAGCTAAAGTCCAGAATGGGCTCAGGCTTGCTAGAGAGGCTAAGAACAATAAAAAGGGTTTTTTGGGTATGTCTGCAGCAAAAGGAGGAAGAAGGAAATGGTAGGGCCACTACGCGGAGAAGATGGCAAAATGCTAACAGGGGACAGAGAAAAGGCAGAATTACTCAACACCTTCTTTGCTTCAGTGTTTTCAGAAAAGGAAAAGGGGGACCAACTTGAGGATAAAGGAACAGAGGACACAATAGGGGGAATCCAGCTCAGAATAAGCAAAGAGGTAGTACAGGAACACCTTCTTAAACTAAATGAATTTAAATCTCCAGGACCAGATGAACTACATCCAAGAGTATTAAAAGAGCTGGCAAATATAATCTTAGAGCCATTGGCAATAATCTTTGAGAACTCCTGGAGAACAGGAGAAGTCCCAGCAGACTGGAGGAGGGCAAATGTTGTCCCCATCTTCAAAAAGGGGAAAAAAGAAGATCCCAACAATTATCGTCCAGTTAGTCTGACATCAATACCAGGGAAGATTCTAGAGCAGATCATTAAACAGAGAGTCTGTGAACATTTAGAAGGCAATGCCATAATCACAAAAAGTCAACATGGGTTTCAGAGAAACAAGTCATGCCAGACTAATCTGATCTCTTTTTTTGATAAAATTACCAGCTTGGTAGATGTAGGGAACGCTGTGGATATCGCATACCTTGATTTCAGTAAGGCCTTTGACAAGGTTCCCCATGACATTCTTGTAAACAAGCTTGTAAAATGTGGGCTAGACAAGTTAACTGTTCAATGGATTTGTAATTGGTTGACCGGCCGAACCCAAAGGGTGCTCAGCAGTGGCTCCTCTTCGTCTTGGAAAGATGTGACCAGTGGGGTGCCACAGGGTTCTGTCCTGGGCCCAGTGCTATTCAACATCTTTATCAATGACTTGGATGAGGGAATTAGGGGCATACTTATCAAATTTGCAGATGACACCAAATTAGGAGGAGTAGCTAATACCCTAGAGGAGAGGATCAAAATTCAGAATGACCTGGATAGACTGGAGAGCTGGGCCAAAGCTAACAAAATGAAATTCAATACAGAGAAATGTAAAGTACTGCACTTAGGGTGGAAAAATGAAATGCGTAGATATAGGATGGGGGAGACCTGGCTGAATGAGACTACATGCGAAAGGGATCTAGGAGTCATAGTAGACCACAAATTGAACATGAGTCAACAGTGTGATGCAGCAGCTAAAAAGGCCAATGTGATTTTGGGCTGCATCAATAGAAGTATAGTGTCTAGATCAAGGGAAGTCATAGTGCCACTCTATTCTGCCTTGGTCAGACCTCACCTAGAATACTGTGTCCAGTTCTGGGCACCACAATTCAAAAAGGATATGGACAAATTGGAGCGTTTCCAAAGAAGGGCGACTAAAATGGTGAAAGGTCTGGAAACCATGACTTATGAGGCGAAACTTAGGGAGCTGGGTATGTTTAGCCTGGAAAAAAGACGGTTAAGAGGCGATATGTTAGCCCTGTGTAAGTATTAGAAGGGGTGTCACATTGAGGATGGAGTAGGCTTGTTTTCTGCTTCTCCAGAGACTGGAACATGGAGCAATGGATGCAAGCTCCAGGAACAGAGATTCCACCTCAACATGAAGAGGAACTTTTTGACAGTCAGAGGTGTTCGGCAGTGGAACAGACTCCCTCGGAGCGTGGTGGGGTCTCCTTCCTTGGAGGTCTTTAAACAGTGGCTGGATGGCCATCTGTCAGGGATGCTTTGGACTGGATGTCCCTCGTGGTCTCTTCCAACTCTGCAATTCTATGATTCTATGATTCTAAGACTGATGGGTTTGAGGCAACCTTTTGCATTGTTGGGTAGGTAGAGGTGTGAAGGTAGACTTTTGCAGGATAATGGGAGTTTCAGTCACTTGTTTGTCTTGGAGTGTGACTCACAGCCAAGTACACCCAGGGGAGATTAGCACATTCCACCCTAACTACTGCCTGAGGGGGATTTGCTTAATCTGCCCTGGGTATGTCTGTTTTTAGGGAATTTCTGAGACAACTTTGTTAGTCCTCTGGATGACCTTTGCTTGAACCATTCTGTGGATGGTTTGGTCTACCTTGGACCCATGTGAATTGTCAATTGTTGCCATTGCATGGTTCAGCCTTTCTCAACCTTTTTAGCCTGGTGGAACCCTTGAAACAATTTTCAGGTCTCAAGGAACCCCTGCCTAAAAATATTATTACTACAACTCAAAAAAAAGTTTATTTCTTTCAATTTCAATATCTCACAGAACCCCTAGTAAACGGTTATGGAACCCGAGGATTCCAGGGAAAACTGGTTGAGAAACCCTGGATGGATTATTGTCAAGTTATGAAATATTGTCAACCTATTAGAAGGGGGGGCTGTAAGGGCATGGAACAAAACCAATACATATAAAAACAATAAATATATGTTTTAAAAGTCATAATTTAAAAATCGTCTGGCTAGTTCTGCTGCGATAGGCTGGTCTTTAGTGCTTTTTAAAATGTTGACAGTGTATCCAGCTGACGAATCTCCTCCACCAAGGGGTAGAATTCAAAGACATAGCGATGTTAGTCTGAAATATCAGTAAGCAAGGGGATCTGGTAGTGCCTTTGAGGCTGAAATAAATAAATTGTAGCATGAGTTTTTGTAGACTTGGTCTACTTCCTCAGATGCATGGAATGAACACCTTGGTTACAGATACTCCTCCATTAAGCCATTCCACAATCTGGGGGCAGCCAAAGAAAGAGTGCTGTGGGCAGTAAAAATGTAATGCACAGATATAGGATGGGTGACACCTGGCTTGATGGCCATATATACGAAAGATATCTAGGAGTCTTAGTGGACCACAAGCTGAACATGAGCCAACAGTGATGCAGCAGCTAAAAAAGCCAATGTGATTCTAGGCTGTGTCAATAGGAGTATAGCGTCTAGATCAAGGGAAGTAATAGTGCAACTCTATTCTGCTTTGGTCAGACCTCACCTGGGGAAAGATGACCAAAATGGTGGGAGGTCTGGAAGCCATGCCCTATGAGGAGTGGCTTAGGGAGCTGGGTATGTTTAGCATGGAGAAGAAAAGGTTAAGAGGGGACATGATGGCCATGTTTAACTATTTGAAGGGATGTCATACTGAGGAAGGAGCGAGGTTGTTTTCTGCTGCTCCAGAGACTAGAACACAGAGCAATGGGTTCAAACTACAGGAAAAGAGATTCCTCCTAAACATTAGGAAGAACTTCCTGATGGTAAGAGCTGTTCAGCAATAGAATCCACTGCTGCCTCGGAGTGTGGTGGAGTCTCCTTCTTTGGAGGTTTTTATCAGAGGTTGGATGACCATCTGTTGGGAGTGCTTTGATTGTGTGTTCCTGCAGGCAGAATGGGGTTGGACTAGATGGCCCTTGTGGGCTCTTCCAACTCTATGATTCTATGATTGTTTGGTCTTATTACATCCCAATGAGTGGGCAGTTATTTGCCCTTGTGAGTGAAGACAATATAGTTGACAAAATAACATCCCTAGTTAGGAAAGTGGGTGAGGGCCGAGAAAGAGAGAGAGAGGGTAAGGGGGGAGGGGGGAATAATAGGGCAGAAAAGGAATGGTAATATCACAGAGGTAACAATGAATCAGGACCAACTATTAATCAGTTATATTTAAAAAAATCTGTTATATTAAAAACCAATAAAATTTTTACTCTAAAAGAAGAAACAACCCTTCCTTCTCGCAGAGATCTTCCCACAGTTTCATCTCAAACAGACTTTAAAAAACATTTACCAAGCACTTGTTTTTCTGTGTCTTCTGTTTGCACAAGGTTTTGGAAAACCGGGCAGTATCTAATCTGTCTTTTGCAGTTCCTTTTATTGTATTTTGGCAGGTACTTGTTAGTTGTGATGTTAGATGTTTGTAATTTTAGACATGCATAATTGGTGATTGCAGATATGTGTAATATCTGGATTGAACTGTGTGTTTTTATGTAGACGTGTTAGATGCTCTGAGTTCTTATGAGGAAGAGTGAGTTAGAAATCAAAGAAAACATCATCATCATCATCATAATTAAGGATTCAGTTTTGGAAAAACTCATTTTGAATCAACAGAGATAGCAGCCTGTTAGCACATAACTCCTGTAACTGTCCAACTACATTGCTGGCTTGTTGTGCATTTTATAGTTGTTTTATTTGTGCTTGAAAACACATTTTTTAAAAAACACAACAACCATCTCCATTATCCCTGCCCTCATCATTGTCCCCAAAGTAATATAACGTCCAGAATCCTGTTGGTTACTTCCAGTTAGAATAGACCCATTGAATCAGTTGCTGAATGTTGAATCAACACATAGGCAAATCCCATTGATTCAATGGGTCTACTCTACTTGAGATGAACAGTAGAATTCAGGCCATTATTCCAAGCTCTGGGTAGCAGTCCAGAGAAGGTTAACTCTTCTCCATGAAAACTGAAGCGACAGTAAGATTCAAGACTCAAACTGCCACAATAAAGGGATGGTAGTAAAATCTGCCATAGACTTCATTGGTGTGGGTTTTGCATACCTGCCCGGAAATAAAAAGATGTGGACAACAGTGATGAGGTAAACTAAAGGCCACATTTATTAGCACTCATGACCCAAAAACCTACAAAAGGGCCTGCTAAGTGAGGAACTCAGCAGGGGCCAGGGGGCTTTCCCATCCAACTCCCCAGCTGCACATAGTTGAGTATGCAGTCCCTGGTGCCTTCCTGTTTTCCTAAGGTCAAACATTGGCTGTACAGCTTACCTGACCAGGAAGAGCCTCCCAGGCTGGTCCCTCCCCCAAGCTATGAGACTTTAGAATACTGGGGAGGGACCAATCCGGCCCAGCCCCAAAGGTGATTCCTCTCCCCACATCCAAGCCCCTACAACTTGGAGCATAAGTTAGGGAACTCCCTTTCACCCAAAAGGTGCCCTGGGGGTGCTCACCAGGAACCCAAACATCCTCCTTTTCTGCACTATCCCACAAAATCATCATCATAATCTCTCTCTCTCTCTCTCTCTCTAGATATAGATATAGATATAGATATAGATAAAATTATCTTGGGTATGTTGCCTTTCCTAGTGTGCTGATTGGCTGCTCAGAAAACATAACCAACCCACACCCAACCAATCACCACCTACATGCAAATTCCCTCTCCACCTTACAATGCACTCCTGCCACTCAGTCTGTGGCCCAGATTGGGACCAGGCCAGTCAACTGGCAGTGGCGGCAGGGCAGCAGAGCAAGTCACCCTCAGCAATTCCGGGGAAAGTGTGGAACTCTGAGAAGGGGGAGGAGGAATTTAAAAAACTACCGGTCTCCCTTACAAGTGAGGCCTACCAGCCATTTGGGGGGGGGGGGAGAGTTTTTTAATGGTGTATGGTACGCTGGGTCTAGCTATTATTATTATTATTATTATTATTATTATTATTATTATATCCCACCTTTCTCCCATGAGTGGGACCCAATGCAGCTAACAATATCTTTAAAAAATACTCCTCATAGAATTCGAGGAGAATATGTTTTGTCCCAATGGGATCCTACATCATTTTGCCATATTCGGAAGGAGGGGGGCAAAAACTCCAAATACTCTGTGGGAAAAGCCTTCACAGCTTTTTCTGTGGGGGACGGCGTCATCTGAAATGGAGTTCCTGCTGCGCGGCAAGTCGAAGCTCTCCAGTTCGATTCTAGTGCGGTAAGACGGATCTGAAAATGTCCTAAGTTGAGGACAAAGGGGAAAAGCTTGTGGAGAAGAGAGAAGCTAGGACATTTTAAAAGCAGCTATAAAGTGGGATGACAGAATTAACTGGGAATGCCACTGCCAAATTAGGGCCAGTGGGAGGGTATGAGAATCATAGAAACATAGAATCATCGAGTTGTAAGGGACCACAAGGGCCATCTAGTCCAACCCCACACCTGCAAAGCATGCCTGGCAGATGGCCATCCAGCCTCTGTTTAAAAACCTCCAAAGAAGGAGACTCCACTACACTCTGGGGCCGTGCTCCACTGCCGAACAGCTCTTACTGTTGGTTAATCACAAATAGAGTAGACCCATTAAATCACTGAATGGTGAGCAGCACATCAGTAAATCTTCTTGATTCACAGAGTCTGCTCTCATGGAGACCAACAAGGCCACCATCAGCCATAATGTCATTAGCTTTCAAAGAAATAGCTCTGAGATTCTCCAAAGACCAGGTAAGCCCTAGTTGGGTCAAAAGGCTGGCTGATTTTGAATCATCCTACCCCACCTCCACCTCATATCTGAGTCTGGCAAGGAACAGCCACCCTTCAAAATGGCTGATAAGAATAGAACAAAGGAATCTGAAACATTTACAACAGTTTAATTAAAACTATTTTTTAAAAAATAAATACATCCAGAACAAAAATCTAATTAAAGCATTAGGGAGAGCACTTCATTAAAACACAGCTAGTGACAAAATAAGAAGGAAAAGAAAAATTAATAAGCTCTACCCACTCAGATCCAAATCCCAACCCAAGGAAACTGAGGCAGATCCCTAAATTTAAAGAATAAAGCAGGGATATAGCTATGGAAGAAAGCAAACTGAATGCAGTGCCCCCAATAAGAATTTTGCTATTCAGGGGTAGAATTTTGCTATTCACATTCCGCTATTCAGATGTTGACCATTTAGCAAAATGAAACAAAATCCACAAAGGTGCTAATCATGAAAATTGTATGCGTGTCTACCAAAAATCAATTTTTCTATGGGGAATTTTTAATTAGCTGAAATAGTGGCGGCAAGAGGTTGGGTAAACGTTGGATCTTTTGACCTATGTATATCGGTACTCACTGATGAAACTCCAAGCCGGGGGATAAAATAAAAATCAGGGGCATGCACACATACATACACTGAGGCTTCAAGCACTTACACAAGGCTATCGAAGAAAGTAGGAAGTATTTGGATAGAGGAATAGAGTTTGGGAGGATGGGCTATAGTGTACCTATCCAAAGAGCAGGAACTCATGCAGCAGAAGATACTCAGATGGTGTTCTGAGGGTCACACAGCAGGCGGACAGAGTAATGGGAGGAAGGAAGGCTGTGCACCTGGTGACACAGGACTTTATTAGACAACTCCTTTTAAAATGTTCTTTTGCCAGCATAGAAAAAAACATTTCTATGCCAGCAAAACAATGCTCCCCTCCCCTGCACTTACCACCTTTCCCAGCAAAGGCAGCCCTGGCAATAAGGAGGACGTGAATGGAGCTCAGAATCCCACGAGACTTTGTCACATGGGAAATTTAAAAACAGAAACAAAAATATAGCTTAAAACATTTTTAAAAGCACACACACACACACTTTAAAAGTCTCAGATCCCAAGATTTTGTTTTATTTTGCTAAATGACCAACACCTCAATAGCAAAACCTGAACAGCTAAATTCTACCCCTGAATAAAAAGAGTGAAACTTACCTCGATATCCTGATCTCATCCAGAAGTGTCCATGCTGGACTGGCCACTCTCACAGCAGTGATGAGATTTCAATGGCCAGAGGTTTCGCACACTGGCAATGCTGGCACCAAAATAGCAGAGGGGTGTCAATTAATGGCTTAAGCTGTCAATTAAACATTACGGGTTTGTGGCTGATTTAAACTGTGAAAGGGTGATGTCATCTGATATAGAATCATAGAATCATAGAACTGCAGAGTTGGAGGAGACCACAAGGGCCATCCAGTCCAACCCCCTGCCATGCAGGAAATCACGATCAAAACATCCCGGACAGATGGCCATCCAGCCTCTGTTTAAAGACCTCCAAGGAAGGAGACCCCACCACGCTCCGAGGGAGTGCGGTCCACTGCCGAACAGCTCTGACTGTCAAAAAGTTCCTCCTAATGTTGAGGTGGAATCTCTGTTCCTGGAGCTTGCATCCATTGCTCCGTGTTCCAGTCTCTGGAGCAGCAGAAAACAAGTCTGCTCCATCCTCAGCGTGACATCCCCTCAAATACTTAAACAGGGCTATCATATCGCCTCTTAACCATCTTTTTTCCAGGCTAAACATACCCAGCTCCCTAAGTCTCTCCTCATAAGGCATGGTTTCCAGACCTTTCACCATTTTAGTTGCCCTCCTCTGGACACGCTCCAATTTGTCAATATCCTTTTTGAATTGTGGTGCCCAGAACTGGACACAGTATTCTCGGTGAGGTGTGACCAAGGCAGAATAGAGTGGCACTATTACTTCCCTTGATCTAGACACTATACTTCTATTGATACAGCCCAAAATCTCATTGGCCTTTTTAGCTGCCACATCACACTGTTGACTCATGTTCAACTTGTGGTCTACTAGGACTCCTAGATCCCTTTCACACGTAGTCTCGTTCAGCTAGGTCTCCCCCATCCTATATCTATGCATTTCATTTTTTTTGCCCTAAGTGCAGTACCTTACATTTCTCCGTATTGAATTTCATTTTGTTAGCTTTGGCCCTGCTCTCCAGTTTATCCAGGTCATCTTGAATTTTGATCCTGTCCTCTAGGGTATTAGCTACTCCTCCTAATTTGGTGTCGTCTGCAAATTTGGTAAGTATGCCCCTAATTCCCTCATCCAAGTCGTGAACTACATGAACTACAACTCCCATACTGACTTGGGATGATGGGAATTACACCCAGGACATCCAGAGGGCTCCACATTGGGGCTAAGCTAATGATGTCTGTTAACACAGATAAGAGTATTTTTGTTTAACCTATCTGCTATCGATTTCCCTGTTACAAGCCACCATTTACTGTAAGTCTCTGAAATATTACATTCTGCTGCTTCTGAATCCTGCACATGATGAGCTGAGATGGAGATGCTGGCTAAGACTATACAAATTTTGATCCCTGCCCCCTACTGGTACCTAAGAGGCTTCGGGAGACAAAACAAGCAAAGCAGCCTTTTAAAAACTTACATCTCCATGTCATAAATATTATCAAAGCATCCCTTGTAGCAGGGGATACATTATCTAAGCCGTCTAGCTTAGGGGCGGGAGGGGGGAAGAAAGAAAGAATCCACACTGCCCTTCAGGCAAGGAGGAAAAAAATCCTACTTTGTCAAGCATTCCATGTATCAGAAAATTGATTTCACATGACCCACTTCATCAGTTTTCATGGCATTCACTGCACAATTCCCCTGCAAATGGAATTATTAATATTTGAAGGTGTTCAAGCGAGGATCGCTAAGGAGGAGCTCTTGACAGGAGTTTTAAACAGGGGAAGTTATAAGCTATGGGTTGGGATCTGATGCTGCTCACAGCTGGATACCCAAGCACTGTGTGTGTGGGCACAGGAACAAAAAGACTTATCCTGTATATTATATACATTGTCCTCATTGTTATTTGCTGTCAAGTTGTTTTTGATTTATGGCAGTGGCTCTTAACCTTTTCTTTACCAGGGACCCCCTTTAGATATCTTTTGTTGCCACTGATCCTCAAGACTTAACTCAAGATTGAAAACAACAACACCTGATAATAATAATACAATTACACCTTTCATTAAACTGTCCCTCAAAGGCACTGAAGGGGGAGGGAAGACTTTTCTCCTACTTCTTCCTGCAAGTTTGTGCCTGGAGCTGATTGAATGGCAATGCGCAGGCCAAGCCAGCCAACCAGCCAGCTTTTGCCTTGGTACATGTCACATGACTGTTCCACTGCAGGCAGGAGGTGAACTGAACAACTGTAAAGCCTTCATGGACCCAGAGGTCTGCAGACCACAGGTTACAAACCATTGCCCTGAGGGAAGATTTGTTCAGGGAGGTGTGCCTTTGCCTTCCTTTGAGGCTGAGAAAGTGTGACTTGCTGAAGATCACCCAATGGGTTTTCATGGCTGAGCAGGATTTAAACCCTGGTCTCTAGCATCATAGTCCAACACTCAAACTCCTACACCATGCTGGTTCCCACCCCTCTCAAGTAGGGATATAATTTTTTTGACTAATTGACCCTCACTCTTAAGGACAAATAATTAGGGTAATTATAATTATGGTAATTTTCTCTCCCACTGTAGTTTTTGCTCCCATGGTGGGAGAAAATAATTACCTTTCTATCATATTCTCTCCTTTTTTGACTATCCCAAAGTGTGGCACAGAAATTAGCATGCAGAAAAAGAGATGTGGGTTTCTTTGTGTGTGTGTGTGTGTGGGGGGTATTTTTCTGTTCAGAAAACTGGTTTCCAGCATTAGGAAACAATTTTTTTCTGCACAGGAAACCCATTTTTGGCAAATAAAACATTTTTTGTGCTAAAAACCCATGATGCTTTTCTCCATGGTCTAATTCCTTCACCACATTTTGTGACATTTAAATATCAGGAGAAAACTGTACAAAATTCTCACTGGTCTATAATTCCTCCCAATGGGGTCAGGAAACCTGTTTTTTGATAAGAGAATGAATAATTATGAATAGTCTTTCCACCCCTACTCTGAAGTTCCACTTTTTAAGAGGGTCCAATTACAGGGGTAGGCAACTTGGGGCCCTCCAGAAATTGTTGGACTACAACTCCCATCAGTCCCAGATAGCAGAGCTAATGATGAAGACCATGTTATTTTCAGGCCTGAAAATAACCCACCTTTCTATGAAACAGAATATTTGATGTTCCTTATCTATCACCATACTATCCCCTTTCTCCTGATTTTGGACACTGAACAAGGTCAGGCCTGGTTAGGACTCATATGGAAGGCCACCAGGAGGGAAGACCAGAGATATGTCCACAAGGAGCTAAGAAGGAAACCCTCTGGAAATCTAGAGAGCTATGGCTGCCAGTCAGAGCTGACAATTGTCATAACTATAGAATAATAGAATTGGAAGAGACCACCAGGGCCATCTAGTCCAACCCACTGCCATGAAGGAACACCCAATCAAAGCACTCTTGACAGATCGCCATCCAGCCTCTGTTTAAAAACCTCCAAAGAAGGAGACCCCACCACACTCCTAGGCAACAGTGCATTCCACTGCTGAACAGCTCTTGTTCTCAGGAAATTCTTCCTAATGTTTAGTGGAATCTCTTTTCCTGTAGTTTGAACCCATTGCTCTGTGTCCTAGTCTCTGGGGCAGCAGAAAACAAGCTTGCTCCATCCTATGATATCCCTTCAAGTATTTAAACACGGCTTTCACATCCCATCTTAACCTTCTCTAGGCTTAACAGACCCAGCTCCCTAAGCCGCTCCTCATAGGGCAGGGTTTCCAGACCTTTTACCATTTTGGTTGCCCTCTTCTGGACATGTTCCAGTTTGTCCATATCCTTCTTGAACTGTGGTGCCCAGAACTGGACACAGTATTCTAGGGGAAGTCTGACCAAAGCAGAATGAAGAGGAGGCAGATTGCCAGGAAGCTGCAGCTCCTGGTAGTGGAAATCTCTCTGAGTCTGAGGAGATGGGGGCTGGGACAGGAGGGGACCCTGCTCCCCAGCAGGAGTTGGCAGAGGCTGCAGATGCTGGAGATGACATCTCCCCCCACCATTCCTTTGTTGAGTGATGGAGAGAGAAATGCCAAGACCAGAACTGGTTAAGTACTAGACACTGACCTAATTCGGCACTAATTAGGCACCTGTGACCTTGAAGGAACTGCCCATAAATATCCCAGCAGTTCTCTCTCAGCCTTAGTGCTGACAACTGCCTTAGCTGGTTGACTGGCAGTACTCTCTTGCATTCCTGTTTATCATGACTTTGGACTGGCTACATTTTGGACTAGTCTGTTTACTCCTTGCTGACTCCTGCATCTGGCCTTCTGATACGACTTGGACGAGCTATCAGCTACCCTCATGCTTTTCCCTTCATCTTGATCATATAACCTATGACTGACCCAGACTGGACTGACTACCCAACAGCTCCTACACACCAACCACCTGCTTCCTCAGGCACTTGGAGACACTTGTTCAGGACAACTATACTGGACTAGGTGGACCAGTAATCTGATTCACGATAAGACAGCTTTCTGTGTTCATATGTTTAGTCCATATGAGCCTGAGCACACTTGAAGTGGTCTGATTTTGGATGCCAGGGAGGGTCAGTCCTGGTTAATACTTGGATGGGAGACCAGCAAAAGAGAATTCCAGGAATCTCCAGGTAGATCTAGGACAGAATCATGCCTAGAACCCCTCCTTAAGCTGTTTTGTTAAGCACTAAATACTGATGGTTTTTCTTTTGTGAATCATTTACTCATGAGGAAGCATTGTATGTTGATGACTATAGCTATTTCACATGTGTAAAATATTATATACTTCGGATATAGCAAATTATATATTAGCACAAGAAGTGGACATATTTGTAATTGAAATAAATTATAAAATTATATCATATGTAATTAATTTGGTAATACCCTACTGTGTGGTTTTGGTTTGAATAAACGTAATATTATATAGTGGGGAAAAACAAGTACAAGATTACAGAAATTTAAAAAGTATCCTTTATTGTAATATTAGAGCAATATAAATAAGTTATAAAGCATGATATTATAACAAATTTTTAAATCCCAGTATTGCATTAACTTTTCACATAAACACCTGCCATTTAGATTGTTAGAAACCTGGACAGCCGTAGCTGCCAGTCAGAGTGGAAAATACTAAGCTCAATGAACCAAGGCAGTGGCAGCGGTGGCTGTTCCTCCTCCTCTTCCTTCTCTGTCTTAAAGTCATTTCTGACTTATGGGGATGGCAAGGCAAACTTATCATGCAGCTTTGTCACAAATTTCTTCAGAGGGGGGTTGCTGTTGCCTTTCTCTGAGGCTGAGAGAGTGCAGCTCCCCCAAGGTCACCCAGGGGGTTTCCATAGCTGAGCTGGGATTCAAACCCTGGTCTTCCAGAGTCCTAGTCCAGCACATTGTCTTCAATATGGTGAGCTTTCTCCCAGGGTTTTCTTTGGGGAAGTTTTATTGAGAGGTGGGTTGTCACCCTCTGCAAGGGTGAGAGCCTATGACTTGCCCCAAATCACCCAGTGGGTTTCACTGGGTGTGTGGGAATTTGAACCCTGGTCTCCCAGAGTCCTAGTCAAACATTCAAACCACTACCCAAGCTGGGGCCTGAGTCTATATGAGGCAGCTTCCTAGGTTGCTAGGTTTTTGTTTTTATCACCACACCCCTCTGATCTTATTTTGATTTGGGAAGACTTTGGTGGGAGACCACCCTGGAAGACTAGGGATCTCCAGCTAGGCCTAGTCAGAAATCCTCTCTGAAACCTTGGACAGCTCTTGCAGCCTGACAAGCTAGTGGGCTAGAGGGACTCAGTATAACGTATATTCCTTAGGGTTCCCAGGCCTTGATGTTTCTGGGCCAAAACCTGAGACCTAGAGAGGGCCACTGGTGATGTCATTAAGTGCATTACGTACATATCATTAAGTGCATTAAGTACCAGCCACTGTTGTTGTCAGCTTGTCGTTCAAGGAATGTAGTATAGGAGTATAGTGTCTAGATCAAGGGAAGTAATAGTGCCACTCTATTCTGCTTTAGTCAGACCTCACCTGGAATACTGTGTCCAGTTCTGGGCACCACAATTCAGGAAGGATATTAACAATCTGGATGGTGTCCAGAGGAGGCAACCAAAATGATGGGAGGACTGGAAGCCATGCCCTATGAGGAGCGGTTTAGGGAGCTGGGCATGTTTAGCCTGGAGAAGAGAAGGTGAAGCCATGTCTAAATATTTGAAGGGATGTCATATTGAGGATGGAGCAAGCTTGTTTTCTGCTGCTCCAGAGATTAGGACACGGCAATAGACTCAAACTACAGGAAAAGAGACTCCACCTAAACATGAGGAGGAACCTCCTGATGGTAAGAGCTATTCAGCAGTGGAACATGCTGCCTGGGGGTGTGATGGTGTCTCCTTCTTTGGAGGTTTTTAAACAAAGTCTGGATGGCCATCTGTCGGGAATGCTTTGATTGGGTATTACTGCATGGAAGGGGGTTGGACTAGATGGCGCTCGTGGGCTCTTTCAACTCTATGATCCTATGAAACACACAAAGAACATATTTTTCTGTTTGGAAATTAAGACTGAAATCTTAGCTAATGGGTCCCTTCCCACAGCAAGGTGAGAAGAGGGAATTGTTCCTTTGGATTTACTTAGGCAAATGGGATAAGGAATATTTAATACTTGCTTCTACCTAGGTGTTGGATGCAGAACAGAGTGGAGGGTGAGGCCTGACACTTCAGTAACTGGAAAGGAAGGATGGAGACAGAGACCCTCTGGTGAATCTTTGCAAGTTGCTCCTCTAGGTGAGCTGGGGATTTGGACACAGCCCTTTCCTCTGGCCTGGAGCTGAGCCCCCCAAAAGTGGAGAATTTGTAACCCTGGATTTTATCAGGCGAGGCTAAAATTGCACGATTACAACATCATGGTAACGCAAATGAGTTCCTGCTATTGAACAATGTTCTCCTCCTCCCATGGTCACTGTGTGCTCCAGCTGCAAATAACACGTCCCTTTTAAAAAATGGGACAAGCTGTCAATATCTCTCAATATCGCTGTTTTTGAGGTATTGATGAGTGTGCAAAATCACATCCCTCTGTAATCGTGAGATTACAGCATGAATGGGTGGTCTTCTTTTCCCCCTCCCCATTCCCATCAAGAAAACCTCTGGGTCGGTACTGCTTCAGGGCCCTCCTGTTTGTGTGAGTGAGTTCCTCGTCAAAGACAGAAGCCTTCTTCTTGCGTAACTGTTTGGACCCTGCCCCCCTCTGTGCTGGCGGAGCCTCTTCCGGCATGGCCCGGGCTCGTTGAGCACCTTCGATGACCGCAAGCGCCTGGGGCTGGGCCGGAAGAGGGGAGGGAACTTCAAGTCCCGCTCCAGGTACAAGAGAAAGTGAGGGGAGCGGCTCCTTGCTGGACCTGACAGGCTTCTTCCCAATGAACCCCAGCATCCCATCTCCACCACCATCTCCGACTGTCTCCGTGCTTTGGGAAGGAACAACCCTACTGCCCAGATTGGGGCTTGTTGCTGGTGGGGTGCCATGGCATCTAGCCCTGCCCTTGGTCCAGGCCTCCCAAGCCACTAGTGGTATGCAGTGGTCAGTTGCCGACTCCCAGTGTACTGTGCATTTTTTTAGTTCCTCATGTTTAAGGGAAGGCTTTGTGTTTAGCCACATTTCGGGAAGGGGGGGGTGGTAGCAACAGCATTGTTGTTCTCCTTGGAGAACTTGCCCACCTGTCTGGCTTCTCATAACCTGGTGGGTTTCTGTCAAAGTTGCTCTTGGAGCACAGGAGTGTCACAGACGGACTTCAGTTTCCTGCAGAGGCGCAAGCAGTTTGCAGGCCAGGGCAAGGACACCCCCCTCCCTGGGAAGAAGGCTCTGTCGTGGAGGTGGGAGGGGGGAGAAAGATGTTGCCCAAGCAACTCAGAGATGCAAGCCCCTCTCTGTCCAGCGGAGGTGGGCTTGCACTGCCTGGCCTGCGTCCAGCTGTTCTGATGGAGGTACTAGAAGGATGAGATGCTTGTATCCAAGTAGGTACCTTCCCTTTGTCTTCAAGAACCTGATTGTAGGATCTACTAAAATAAAACATTTTCTATACTGCTAAAAAAAAGAAAAAAGAAAAAAGAAAACCTCTGGGTGAGAATGTGAAAACGATCTACAGGAAGCTCTTTTAATGAACTGTCCCATTTTGTTTGCACATTTTTAGGTTTGTTTTAAGTGTTGATGTGTTGATTTAGTTTGTTAATTTAGGGGGTTTTGGAGTTTTAAAGCCGCACTTGTGTCTTCTCGCGAGAATTGCTGAAACCTTGCTCATGCTAAATCACGAAAGTAAATTCCCATTCTTAAGGTGCTAGTGGTTGTCATGCAATAATACTGTGGCGGTAGTATCATGCGATTACGGCGATGTGTGATACTTAGTGTAATAATGCCACTATGTTTCTGGTTTCCTCAATAGTGGAATTACAGCATTTTTAGATGCTAGTTGATAAAGTCTGTTGTCTCCAGCTGGAGACGACCCATGAAAACTGGAGACTCGTGACCAGGCCCTGGGATCAGGCAACTCTAGTCTTCCTATATGTCACGGTCCCTTTCCTTAATCCCAGAGACCACTTCTAGCAATCTCCCATCTTAATTCTGGCCCTTTCTCCAAGACACATGTCTTGAATAATGTAATGGAGAAGGCCTTCTAGATGTTTCCGGACTTGTACCAGAGTTTCAAGTGTCCTGAGGAGCTCAGGGCCTGCCAGACGTATTAATATCCAAGTGTCATCAAAAATGTGGACCAACCCGCTGATGAAGCCAAGAAAAGAACACTTAGCTGGCTGGGCTCAGCAGGAGAACCTGCCCCATTAGTGGGAGAGAAATTAAGTACCGTGGATGTCAACATGTGAGCATCTCTTGATTAAAAAATAATTGGCTCCTGCCTTCAGAGAGCCTCCTCAAAATGAGCTGTGGGAAGGAAGCACTTACTGTCTGGGCACTTGATGTTTCTTTGCTCTTTCAGTAAGGCTTTAATTAAATATCTAGCTTTGGGAAATGTGAATTCCTCCCCCCCACCATTTTGTTTCATTTATTTATTTATATATTTCTCTCCCACTCTCTACCTCAGAGTGGGCAACTGTGCTGGTGGCAGGGGCTGATTATTATTATTATTATTATTATTATTATTATTATTATTTCTTACCCACCTCTCCCCATGGGCTGAAGCAGGGAACAAGCAGGATATTAGTTGATTTATACAAAACAACTAATAGCAATTAAAATACATATTGGTTTATGTGCCACGAAGGCATATTTGTGCATGTCAGACAACATTTCTGGCCACTATTTTGGCTGATTTTTGGCCATTTCCCCTTTGTTTTAGGGAGCTGTGGGGGTTCTGTTTGGAAGATTACAGTTTTTATTTATTTATTTCCCCCCTTTTTTTCTTTCTGTAGCAGGACCCAAGGCAGCTCACGTCATTTAGAATCATAGAATCATAGAGTTGAAAGAGACCACAAGGGCCATCTAGTCCAACCCCCTGCCATGCAGGAATACCCAATCAAAGCACTTTAAAAACAACAATAGCTAAAAAAAGTACAATAAATAAGAATTAAAAAGAGATTAAACCACTTATATCACTAAAATTCCACATAAATGATAAAACATTTTAAAACTCCTTAAGGTTAACATAGATCTTAAAAAACAAAAACAAAACAGGAGCACCAGCAGTCCAATTTTCATTTGTCAGCTAAGGATTGGTGGCATAAAAATGTTTTTGCCTGCCACCTGAAGAAGAGTAAAGATGGGTCCCTCCTAACTTCTCTAGGGAGGGAGTTCCAAAGTCTGGGAGCTGCCACCAAAAAGACCCTCTCCCTCAATCCCACCAAACTAGCCTGAGAAGGTGGTGGGACAGAGAGGAGGGCCCCTCCAGATGAGCTTAAAGCTCTACTGGGTTCATACAGTAGAGTATGCCAACTCATAGAGTAAGCAAACTGATGCAGTTTGGGGAACATTTAGGCTAGATTGGGTTGGGTGGGAATCACCTGGATATTGCCCCCCAATTATGTTTTTAATTTTTTTATTAGGTCTGATGACTTTGGGTGTGGGGTCCTGGGAGGCTTCAGGTGGTCAGACGTAGGGGTCCCTCACTTTACCCACTCCTGCTTTTTTATGAATTGTCAGGGCAACATACCATTCAAAACAGTTTAAAACTATTCCAGAGAAAAACAATAAAATTATTTAAATAGGATAAACGCAAATGAAACAGATCACTGAAAAAGATTGAAATTATATGCCTCCAAGGCATTAATAAAAAGCCGTGTTTTAATAGGGTGCTTAAAAGAAATTAGTGTTGATGAGAATTGGGCCTTCAAGGGGAGGGCATTCCATCAATGAGGTGCCATAGCCGAAAAGGTCCTCTCCCATGTCCCTGCACAATGTCTTGCTCCCACTAATGAGACACTTAAGGTTGCCAGCTTGGATGAGGGACAGAGATCCTGTAAGATGAATCCAAAATAGATCATGGAGCAGGAAGGGGTCCCATAAAGCCCCATTGAGTGGAATGAAGATTCCCATCCTTCCTCACCTTCCAAACGCCAACTTTCAGCTTCAGCTCTCTCCTCCCAATATGACTATTGCCTCACCAATGGAATCATTGGGGATGTGGCATGGAGGAGTGTCCAACTTGTTTCTGGATGCTCAGCTTGACCCTGTGAGCATGCCCTGCTCTCTAGTGGGGAGGCAGTAGCCATGTTAGGAGGGAATGGCTAAAGCTGAAAGTTGGGAGGTGATGGAGGACAGGTACTTTCATCTTAATTGACAGAGCTTTGTGGTAGGTATCCTATCCTCTTCCACTGTCTTGTCATGGTCAGCCAGGACTCTGAGGACTTAGAAGGCGAGGAGGCTGAGCCAGTGGCAGAAGAGCTGGCTGAGTCTGAGTCTAGCCCTGAAGAGCCCAGGGCTCAGCAGCCTAGCCCTCCCCCAGCACAGGGTCCAAGCCTGGGAGACATAGTGGAGCAAGAGCAAGAGGTGAAGAGCAGGTACCTTTAGCCAAAGAAGAGCAGAGAGGACGTGGTTTCGTCGTTCCCGGAGATTAAAAGACAGAAGCTCATAAATCATCCCGCAGCTGGGAGTGAGAGCTGGGCCAACATAAGCAGCTGGGGGACGCTGAATTCCTTGTCTCAGGCACTCTGTGTTTCCTGGAGGACGCCTCTGCCTTTGACTCTCCTGGCTCTTGAAACCTTGCTCTCTTGAAACCTCGGATATCTTGACCTTGGACTGTCTTCGTTGACCCACCTGCTGGAATCCTTTTGACCTTGGACTGCCTCTTCGTACTTCGCTCTCTCTGGACTCCTGACCCTCCAGGACTGCTACTGACAAACCCAGGTACTGTGCTTGCAACTGAGTTGTTGTCGAGCCGGGCTGTCTTATCAGCTGTTTGACTTGGCGTCCCGACATATCTGCTCAGGATTAAAATTACATGAACCCCATCCTGGATCCAACCTGGTAACCCTATGGAGAGGAGGGTCTTTCTAACAGATCTCAGTTCTTCAGCATACATCTATAGGTATGAGTCCTACGCTCTCTGCTAATGGTAAAGGAAAAATCAGGGTTTCAAAAGATTGGAACCCAAAGTTCTCTCAAGGCCATCATGTCTCCCCTTCTTTGGTGGTGTCCAGAAGCCTCCATGGAATGACACTTCACAATAGTGTGGTGCCATTAGAATCATAGAATCTTACAATTGGAAGGACCATCTATTTAAACCTTTGCCATGTAGGAATACACAACTACAGCACTCCAGGCCCATCTGACCTCTGTAAAGACCTCCAAACATGGAGTATCCACCACCCTCTGAAGTAATCTATTCCACTCTCAAAGAGCTCTTACATTCAAGAAGATCTTCCTAATGTTTACATGGAATTCTTTTTCTTGCAATTTGAATCTACTGATTCATGTTCCAGTCTTTGGAGCAGCAGAAAACAAGCTCGCTCCATCTTCTACATGACATCTCTTCAGATATTAAAGATGGCATGACATCCCTCGAGATACTCAAACATGGCTATCATGTCACTTCTCAGTTGTTATCTTTTCCAAGCTAAACATAGCCAATTCCCTAAGTCATTCCTCATATGGCTTAGTTTGCAGACCTTTACCATCTCGGTCATTCTTCTCTGGACACATTCCACCTTGTTGGTACCCTTCTTGAACTGTGGTGACCAGACCTGGACATGGTATTCCAGATGAGGTCTGACCAAAGCAGAATAGAGTGGCATTAATGCTTACCTCCATGTAGACACCATATTTCTATTTCTGCAGCCCAGTTATCATATCAGACAGTGTTAGGGAATCTTTTTCTACTTTAAGGGTGCATTCAATTTGTACTTACAAGGAGGTGGTGCATTCCAGTGGTGGGAGGAGCAAAAAGAAGAGGGTGTGGAAAACAATACCACCGTATTTTAGCTTAAAACTATAACTAAGGATGGGGAGAATCTTTGGAAAATATTTTTTAAAAATAGTTGGAAAACATGTTTTTTTTTTTGAATGGCAAGAAACCATGGCAAGCTGATGCCTGGACTGATGAGAATCTTCACAGTTCAGGGCTTATTCTCCACAAAATTTGTGCATAAGTGTTTTGTTCAGAAACAGCATTTTTCTGCAGAGAAAAATATTATTTCTGCACAGAAATACCATTTTCTGCCCAGAAAAGAGTCTTTCTCTGTGCATTCTCAGTATATTAGTATAATATTTTAGCATTTTAGCATTTTATAATGTTGTATTTTATTGTTTTGTTTTTGACCATATATGGTAGATGTTCCACCCTTTGGTGAAAAGGGCATTATAAATAAACATGATGATAATGATGTGCAGAATATGCAGCCTGTTTCTACATAGGAAATGCTGTTTTAGGCCCAAAACAATTGCATACAGGGTTTTTTTGCACAATTAGCCTAGAACTGTGAATAGACTTCAAAGAACTGCACAGTTGTCAAAGACTTTCTTGCAGCCAGAATAAAATTGCAATATATATAAATTGAAGGAAATATAGAGATGGAAATTAGCTAAGGATCTGAAACATGGGTCACCTATCGCCACCACCTATGACTCCTCGAGCGCTTTCATCAGCGCTGTCTACGCACAATCCTAAATATACACTGGACTGACTATGTGACGAATGTTGCTGTCCTTGAGCAAGCAGGGATCACCAGCATTGAGGCCATGATATTGAGAACACAGCTGCGCTGGGCAGGGCACGTTTCTAGGATGGAGGACCCAAAAATACTACTCTACGGTGAACTCGCCACAGGTCAGCGTAAGAGGGGCGCTCCAAAAAAGCGATACAAAGACTCCCTGAAACAACATCTCAGGCTTGGCCAAATTGATCACCAACAGTGGTCCGCCCTGGCCTCACATCGGGAGGCATGGAGACGCACTATCCACAATGCTGCAGCCTTATTTGAGAACTCACGACGAACAAGTCTTGAAGAGAAACGACAACGCAGAAAGAATCACAACCCAAAAACATCACCCAAGGAGACCTTCTGCTGTGCTTTTTGCAACCGGACTTGTTTATCTCGGATTGGCCTTTTTAGTCATCAGCGCGCTTGCAGAAAGCGCGGGATGAGTCCTTCCTGAATCTTCGTTTGCGAAGAAAAGCCAGAGAGACATCCTAGCTATTACTGCCAGTAAACAGGGATCAGGAGAGGAATTTAAACCTTTTTTAGAATGATTGACAAATGAAGTTCAAACATCTCCCCAGCTTAATGCCAGGCAGAAGGTCAGGCTAAGTGTCCCAAAGAGCTGCTTTTGACAATCAAATGCATGGTCAGATGAACCGAGGGGCTGAGTCACAATGGGGCAGCTTTCTATGTCTCCTCGGATGAAGGGCCCAGATTAAATCCTCGGCATCTCCAGATAGGGCTAGGAAAGACTCCTGCTTGAACCTCTGGAGAGTTGTTACTGCCACCCAGGGTTGGCAATACTATGCTAAATGGACCAGGGTCTGACTCCGTATTAAGGCAGCTTCTGACATGTGTGGGCAAGTGCCTCCTGGCTCCCATGTCGGTGGAGTGGTGAATCCATTCCAAATTCTGGCAGGCTATCCAAGTTGCTGAAGCTATTGAGTAATATTGTTCAGCACGGTTGAGAGCTCCTTTAAAGCCTACAAGAAAACCTGGAGTGGATTTGTCACTCCACCGACATAAGAGCCACCAGTTACCAATGTGTGTGTTGCACTAAAACAGAGGTGGTGAAAGTATGGGCCACAGGGTGTGTCCAGTCCCTGGACCCCACTTTTGCATCCCTGAAGCCCTCTGCCAGTTACCCTAACCCACAACACCACAATTTGGGGTGGGGGGAATGGTGCAGTTTTTGGGTGATTTTTGTTTTTGTTTTTACTGGAAAATGCACAGAAAATTCCCCAGGCATGGCAGCATCCCCCCCCCAAACCCACCCATCCACCCCAAATGCTTGTTTTTATTAGATTCCATCTCAAAATGGTGACCAGAAGTAGCAGGACATCATTTTTGGTTGCTATTTTGAGAGAGACTCTTGAGAAAAATGGAAGGATGCAACCTATGGGAGAAGGGGTATGAGAAGAAAAAAATGTTTCCTGCCCCCTCACCCACTGTTTTCCACTACTACTTTAAAGATTATAAAGATCCCTGCCCCAAGAAACATACTCTCTAGCATTAAAAAACAGGGCAAATAGCAACAGGGGATTTTGCAAGGTGTAGACTGAAAAGAAATGTAATGTCTGCCAGCTTGCTTCTTGTCCTTGTGCCATGACTATGAAAGACCACGTTAGGGCAATACAAATGTTCTGTTCCAACTTTGAACAATCAATACTTGGACACGGAAGCAGAGAGCTGCTCAGAATCAATTGTCTGAGGCTAAGAGGGATATATTTTTAAACTGATGACACGTCTTGAGGGTTGAGTGGTCAAGGAACTCGTACGCACGGGAAAGCTTTCTAAAACTCTGTGACTAGTGAAACATTTTCTTGATGTGTGGAGCTTCCAGAGTTCAGTCGTGCCTGCTAGGAATTGAAGATGCCAGAGATTCAGATGGATTCTCCTCCTCTAAACCTACTCACTATAATTTCCCAATCCTTGTTCTTTTTAATTTCAGTTATCATCCAGCTCATCTAACCCCAAATACCCCAAAGGCCCTAGATCCTGTGTGATCTTGGAAGCCAAGCAAGAACAGGCCTGGTGGGTATTTGACTAGGGGTTTGCCAAGAATACTAGGTGCTGTAGGCTATATTTCAGGGGACAGCAATGCAACAGCAGTGGCATCACCGTACTGACAGTAAGAGCTGTTCGGAAGTGAAATGCAGTACGTGGGAGTATGGCAGAGTCACCTTCTTTGGAAGATTTTAAACAGAGACTGGATGGCCCTCTGTCGGGAATTATTTGATTGTGTCTTCCTGCATGGCAGAATGGGGTTGGACTGGATGGCCCTTGGTGGGGTCTCTACCAACTCTATGATTCTATGATTTTAACTGAATGGCCAATATTTTGCACCCACAAGATCCTATTATTTTTTACTTTCCCTGATAAGTTACTTTTAAACATAGACAGGCATCCTGATGAAGTTTTCTGCACATCTTAAGTTCCTCTTATGTATGTGGTTGCTATTGTTTTGGCCATGGCATAATGTGCGCATTCAATTCACAGTTGTGTAAGGAGTGTTCCACAAGTGTAACTGTTTCACATGAGGCTGGATGGTGCAGAATTATTTGTCTGTGTCTTCAGTGTGCCACTCTTCTCTTTTAGACTATAATTGGCTGGTTTTGCCTATACAACAGCTAAAAGTTGTTTCCAGATGCAGCAGTACAGAGACTTCTTTAAAAATCCAATGATTTCTGCCTAACAAAGGAGCCCGTGGTTTCACAAAGGAACGGGGACATTCTGGATGCCAGAGAGGTTGCCTCACTGCTGCAAAACAATTTAAAATTTTCTGTCCTTTGTCTGAACTCCACATGGCCAAGAAGTAGGAGTGGTTCTGTCTGCATGAGATCCCTCACCTGACCAACAACACAAAGTAATGTCTGAAACAGCATGTGGCCCTGTGACTTCAAAATTGTCACTTTCCATCCTTCCTTCCTTTCTTTTTAAAACTTTTTTTGCACGATGAAGTAGCCAGTAGAGCTTCAAATGCTTGCCTCATGTGTTTTTGCAGTTTGATTGGCCAATAAAGGTATCACTTTTTTGTGGAGTTACCCAAATTGCTTGGGGTCCATGGGGACCCTCTGATGTCCTAATATTAAATAGCAGAATTTAATTAACTCAACTTGGCATGCAAGAGGTTAGGCAATGGCAGGACCTTTTAACCTATGTATACCACTAATAATGGAGACAACTCTAAGCCAAATGGTACAATGAAATATTCTTTATTGTGAATTAATATCAACAGCATCCATGCAAACACTCAGGCTTCAGACACTCATATAAGGCTACCGAAGATAGTTGGAGGTATTTGGATAGAGGAATAGAATAACTGGATGGCAGGTTATACTGTACCGATCCTTCAGAGCAGAGATTGTGGAGTACACTGATGGAGAGGAGGTCTAGATAATAGAGTGGTGACACAGTCTGACGTGTAGTCGAGAGGAAGATGAACTGTGCACGATTTGGTTTTGTTTTAGGGTGATGAAATTATATGAAATAATTCCCCTGAAGGGATGGGAGTTTGAATGGAATACAATGTTTCTTGGAGTTTCCCAGGGTAAAACAAGGAGTAATCCAGAAGAATTAATGATCTTTAATGGGTGTTATACTTTGGAACAGGCAAAGTCTTTTGTTGGAGGGGAGCAGAAGAGGAAGGACCCATTTTACAAGCATTAAGGTCTCTGCTATCATTGAGTGGATTAGTGAATGACTCACCTCCAGGTGTTAACTCTCTGACCTGAGTATTTGTTTGGGGAATTTCCAAAGGCCCCTCCCTTGGTTTTACATTAATCCCACCTTGGTATTTGGGAGTTGCTGGTTTACCTGCAACCACATGGATGGTCACCTTAAGCCAAATTATAAAATATAGCCAATTATTCAATATTCCAAGATGGGGGCTATCAGGGTAGGTAAAAGTGGATTCTGGATTTTGCTTTGCTGCATGGCCAACACGGCTACCCTTGAATGTGTTCGATTCCCTGGGGTTCAGCTGGAAACAGCCACTGTTCTTTCTTCATTCCACAAAGGGACAGTAAGCAAGTGTTGCAGAAATCATGGAACAGCAGACCCACAGATTGGAAAGTGCATTTTATTACACCGGTGGGCCTGACTGCAATACCTTCCAAACAGTGAGAGCCCAGAGCTATAGCTACAGAATACTTTTTATACAATAATTTCAGTATGCAAAAAACAATGCCCTCCTCCCTTTCTTTGGTGTCAGCAACTTCCTTGAAACAATTGTTGATAGTTCAAGGCAAGATAGCTTAGGAACATTTGGGTACAGTTCGACCGCTATTAGAGAAAGAATTTGTTTACATCAGCATATCATATGTTTATGGAACATAGGGTTGATTAGTAAGGAACATTGACTAGGCCTGAGAGTTAAAGGAAAAAGACTTTGCAGAGTCCCATAGTCTCATGGACTATCTAGTCTGACCCCAAATAGTGATTGTAAGGTGACAGCATTCAGCAAATATACATTAGAGTCTACATGGCCACTACACAAGCACTTTAATAGGTACATAGTTGGTTGCACAATTACAGTATTTAGCAGAAGGGAAATGTAATGCAACCATTGTGCAACTATATGAGTGTAGATTTACATGATGCAAGTGCAGTATAGGATTTCCGCTATTGTTATACAATAGAGAGAGAGGGACGGAGAGAGATCTGTTCCTGTTACCATTACAAGGATTTTTGTAGCCCCTTACATTAATTGCTACTTTTTCATTGTTATTTTTTTTTTAAAAGCTTACACTTAAGAGAATAGCATTTAATTTTTAAAAAACCCCACTCAGAATGCCTCTAAAATACCCATAATTTAAAGGTAATTCACAGTAACTTGGAAATCTGGCTCATTACCACCACCCCCATTGCAAGCTATTGTCATTCCTATTTGCTATGTTACTTTTGAAATGTAACTTCATTGTGCCTTCATTGTGTAAAAATAATACTTGTTTCCAGACTGTTCTTTGTTGTTGACAGCCATGTCTTCTTGGAAGAGAATCCAAGTCACAGACTTCACTTCTGCTACTTCTCAAGTTCAAAGCAGGTTAGATTGTCTGACACAGTAATTAGTTTTCATGCTGAGGGTTGTGTAGTCTGGTTCCTAATGTACGCTCATGAAAGCCTCTTAATCATAGCAAAACAGAATACAGGGAAAACATTAATTCAGTTATTCTGACAGGAACTGTTAGATGAATTATTTATTTATTTATTTATTTATTTATTTTGAACTGAGCAAGGAGGAGAAAACAATATTAACAGCCCCCTAGCATATTTGGTTCTGGAAACTATGGGCTATGAATTGGTAAAGCCAAAGCATGAAATTTGAAAGGAGTAGTTTGCAAACTGAAATAAGATGCTTGCAGGAATTGTAAACAAGAATCAAAAGAACAGCCTCGAAACTTATTTGTAGTGCCAAGATTCAAAACTAGGAGGGGTGAGCCAAGATCCTGCATCAAACACATCACCAAGGCATTGTAGCCATGCTTTATTTTCCCATCCAGCACCTAAAACCCACCATAAAAGACAAGCAGCCATCTGGAGCAAGAGAAATCTGTCCTGCTGATCAGCAGGGTGCTACAGGATGACATGACCAGTCCCTTCCCATCAGCGAGTGATGCTGTCATAAAGACTTATGACAGATCCCTTCAAGGGTCTCTGCTTCTTCTCCTCTTAATGTTGCTTGCTGACAAGAAGGTCATGTCATCCAGTAGCACCCTGCTGAACAGCAGCAGATATTTTTGGAACTCCAGAGGGCTGCCTGGCTTTTATGGTGGGTTTTGGAGTTATTTGCATCAATAGGAGTCTAGTGTCTAGATTGAGAGAAGTAATAGTGCCACTCTATTCTGCTTTGGTTAGACCTCACCCGGAATACTATGTCCAGTTCTGGGTACCACAATTCAAGAAGGATATGGACAAGCTGGAACTTGTCCACAGGAGGACAGCCAAAATGGTGAAAGGCCTGGAAGCCATGCCCTATGAGGAGTGGCTTAGGGAGCTGGGTATGTTTAGCCTGGAGAAGAGAAGGTTAGGAGGGGATATGATAGCCATGTTTAAATATTTGAAGGGATGTCATAGTGAATCATAGAATCATAGAGTTGGAAGAGATCACAAGGTCCATCAAGTCCAACCCCCTGCCCTGCAGTAATAAACAATCAGAGCATTCCCGACAGATGGCCATCAAGCCTCTGTTTAAAAACTTCTAAAGAAGGACACTCCATCACACTCCCAGGCAGTGCATTCCACTGCCAAATAGCTCTTACTGTCAGGAAGTTCTTCCTAATGTTTAGGTGGAATCTCTTTTCCTGTAGTTTGTGTCCATGGCTCCATGTCCTTGTCTCTGGAGCAGCAGAAAACAAGCTTGCTCTATCCTGAATCTGACATCCCTTCAAATATTTAAACATGGCTATCAGGTCCCCTCTTAACCTTCTCTTCTCCAGGCTAAACATACCCAGCTCCCTAAGCCACTCCTCATAGGGCATAATGGCTTCCAGACCTTCCACCATCCTGGTCGCCCTCCTCTGGACACATTCCAGTTTCTCAATATCCTTCTTGAATTGTAGTGCCCAGAACTGGACACGTTATTCCAGGTATGGTCTGACTAAAGCAGAATAAAGTGGCACTATTACTTCCCTTGATCTAGACATTATACTCCTATTGAGGTAGCCTACAATTGCATTGGTTTTTTTTAGCAGCCGCCTCACACTGGTGACTCATGTTCAGCTTGTGGTCCACTAAGACTCCTAGATCCCTTTCACATGTACTGCCATCAAGCCAGGTGTCACCTATCCCATACCTGTGCATTTCATTTTTACTGCCCAAGTGTAGTTTTCCTACATGTCTCCCTGTTGAAATTCATTTTGTTTGTTTTGGCCCAGCTTTCTAATCTGTTAAGGCTGGGGATGGAGCAAGCTAGTTTTCTGCTGCTACAGAGACTAGGATGGCCCTTGTGGTCTCTTGATCCTATGGTTCTAAGTATTGTGTGGAACTTCAAAGTTAATCCCCTTTCCATCTGAAGACAGAAGAGTAAGATGCCTTTGCAGCTTGGGAGGAATCCACTGTGGAAAGGATCCTCATTTGCCCCTGTCCTTTGGCTTTTAAGTTTGGTGGCACTGCAAAGCTGAGTGCCTTCAGTCAACATTTAGTGTCTCTGATGAGGTGGAGCTGTTATTTTAGATTCATTCCATTGAAAACCATTAATTGTTTTCTATAGTTCTTCAGTCACCTGCAAGAAAGGGGCTCATTAATTTGAACAAAAGAGTATCTGGTTTGCTCCATTGATCCTGAGTTTTTCAAGCCAGAGGGTCTTGAGCATTATCTTGACAGTGCATGGGTCATTTAACTAAACATAATTGCCATTGTGTTAGGATTAATCATCTGTGCCTACAAGAAATTGATGTCGTCATCATATTGAAAGCTGCTGTAAAATGTGTAAAGAACATTGGACTCCTGGTTTTATGTAGGCTCGTGTGTTTGTTTATTGTGCTATTCCTTTGGAGGTAATCATCTTCACAATCTCACTAATCTTCCTGTTAGTGTTCAGCTTGATAGTTGTGTCAAACAATGAAGAGGGGAAACTCAGGCCTCATATGTAGGAACTGAGGAAGATGACTTCTATTGAATCATAGACTCCTAGAGTTGGAAGGGGGCTATGGGCCAACTAGTCCAACCCCCTGCTCAATGCAGGATCTCCAGCTAGAGCATCCCTGGCAGGTAGCTGTCCAGCCTCTTTTTGAAGACATCCAGAGAAGGAGATCCCACCACCTCTCTAGGTCACTGGTTGGATTTCCAAACTGCTCTTACCATCAAGAAATTCCTTCTTCTCATGTTCAATTTAAATCTACTCTCCTAAAACTTAGAATCATAGAATTGTAGAGTTGGAAGAGACCACAAGGGCCATCCAGTCCAACCCCCTGCCACACAGGAAATCACGATCAAAGCTTAAAACCATTAGACCCAGTTCTACCCTCTGGGGCATCTGAGAACAAACCTCTCTATGGCAGCCCTTGAGGCATTTAAAGAAGGTGATCCTGTCACCCCTCAGCCTTATCTTCAACAACCTGAACATGTCCAGCTTCTTCAACCGCTCCTCATATGTTTGTTCTCCATACCTCTTATCATCCTTGATACCCTAACCTGTTACCCAAAACGCTCCTTGGAAATTCCAAGAAAATATTGAGTTTCTAATATGTTGGGGAAATGAGCAGCAATTCGACTTTAGCAATGCAAGAGGGGGTAACAAGGGAATCTTGAACCTCTGTATACCAGTACTAGCCTGGATAGAATACACATACATGTAGAATTAATTAAGAGTTCCAAAAAGTAACACCAAACACACACACAGTCAGACAAGAAGCATTCACACAAGGCTATAGAAAGCAGTAATAATAATAATAATAATAATAAATTTTTATTTTTAACCCGTCCCTCTGCTCGGCCACCGGGGCGGCTTACAGCAAGATTAAAACAACATCAAGTTAAAACAGTCCTTCCCCATCCTACCCTCCCACCCCTTAAAACTAAATTAAACTAATGGAGAGTTAAAACAAAGATAAAATACAAGAAATAAATAAATAAATAAATAAAAGCAACGACGGCGAGGGGGTGGATAGCAATCAGTCCACTTGAACCAGGAAGTTATTCTGGGAAAGCCTGCCAGAAGAGATCCGTCTTTAGCGCTTTCTTGAAGCTATCAAGAGTAGCGATAAGACGGATCTCATCCGGCAGGCCATTCCAAAGTCTGGGAGCCGTAGAAGATAAGGCCCTCTGGGAGGTCTGCGACAGCCTAGTTTTCATAGGTTGCAGCAGGTTCCTCCCAGAGGACCGAAGTGTGCGGGGGGGATCATATGGGATGAGGCGGTCCCGGAGATAAGATGGACCCAAGCCATGTAGGGCTTTAAAGGTTAAAACCAACACCTTGTACTGTGCCCGGAAACTAATCGGCAGCCAGCGGAGAGATTTAAGCACAGGTGTTATATGCTCTCTCCTAGATGTACCCGTAATTAACCTGGCTGCCATATTTTGTACCAGTTGAAGTTTCCGGGTTAAGCAAAAGTAGGAAAAAAAACTTGGATGGATGATTGCAAGAGGATTTGTGGGGGATGATACAACCTGTCCGATAGTAGGAATTCGTTGGTCAATCCAGCAGAGTGGATGGAGGAATCTGGATAGGGTTCCCCTATAACTGTCTGTGCACAATTGAGGGAGATTTTGAGGGTCATATTTATACCTCCAAATAGACCTGAGGGGAGTGGATGCTTCATGGGTTGGAACAATAATTTCCATGAGCCTTCATGGATTGCATGGTCTTGACAATAGGTGTGGAAGATGCTAAATGTGTTTCAAACTATCCTTAATGTCCAATGATTGGATTTAAAAAGTTTTAGCAGCCTCAGTCTTAAGGTTGGGGATTAAGGAGAGGAAATTTCAAAATCAGCATCCACAAAAGATTTATCTATCCATCATCTCCCTTTCCACTGGGAAATGTGTCCTTTTGACTTTTAGCCTTAGTCCTCCCTAAAGTAAAGCATGGACCCAGATGACCTTTCTGAGACCATCTTGGCTTTTCCCTTGTGGAAGGCCACACCAGTGAACCAAATTATTAATATGCTAATTTATTAATACTTAGATTTTATTATATGTCAATTTCTTAGGTCTCTGAGGTAGAACTGTTAGCCTTATTAACACTTCTCTGAACCTGCTTCAACTTGTCTAGTCTTCTTAAAATGAGGCATCCAGAATTGAACACAGTACTCAGTACACAGTATACAGAACACAGTTTAGGCCTGACCAGTACAGAATATAGGGGGAGTATTACTTCCCTTGACTTGGAAACTATGTTTGAATTAACACAGGCTAAGATAACATTTGACATCTTTGCTGCAGCATCACACTGCTAGCTCATGTTCAACATATGCTCAACAATAATCCCTATAAACCCCATGTTGCAGGTCTATCCAGTGCAGGATAATAGAATCATAAAATTGTAGAGTTGGAAGAGACCACGAGGACGATCCAGTCCAACCCCCTGCCATGAAGGAATACACAATCAAATCATCCCTGACAGATGGCCATCCAGCCTCTGTTTAAAGACCTCCAAGGAAGGAGACCCCACCATGCTCTGAGGGAGTATGTTCCACTGCCGAGCAGCTCTTACTGTGAAAAAGTTCCTCCTAATGTTAAGGTGGAATCTCTGTTCCTGGAGCTTGCATGAATTGCTCCGTGTTCCAGTCTCTGGAACAGCAGAAAACAAACCTGCTCCATCCTCAGCGTGACACCCCTTCAAATACTTAAACAGAGCTATCATACCACACCTTAGCCGTCTTTTTTCCAGGCTAAACATACCCAGCTCCCTAAGTCATAGAATCATAGAATCATAAAATTGTATAGTTGGAAGAGACCACGAGGGCCATCCAATCCAACCCCCTGCCACGCAGGAATCACAATCAAAGCATCCCTGACAGATGGCCATCCAGCCTCTGTTTAAAGACCTTCAAGGAAGGAGACCCCACCACGCTCCGAGGGAGTGCATTCCACTGCCGAACAGCTCTTACTGTGAAAAAGTTCCTCCTAATGTTGAAGTCGAATCTCTGTTCCTGGAGCTTGCATCCATTGCTCCGTGTTCTAGTCTCTGAAGCAGCAGGAAACAAACCTGCTCCATCCTCAACGTGACACCCCTTCAAATACGTAAACAGGGCAATCATATCACCTCTTAACCATCTTTTTTCCAGGCTGAACATACCCAGCTCTCTAAGTCTCTCCTCATAAGGCATGGTTTCCAGACCTCTCACCATTTTAGTAACCCTTCTCTGGAGATGCTCCAATTTGTTTATATCCTTTTTGAATTGTGGTGCCCAGAACTGGACACAGTATTCTAAGTGAGGTCTGACCAAGGCAGAATAGAGCAGCACTATTGCTTCCCTTGATCTGGACACTATACTTCTATTGATGCAGCCCAAAATCGCATTGGCCTTTTTAGCTGCCGCATCACACTGTTGACTCATGTTCAACTTGTGGTCTACTAGGACTCCTAGATCCCTTTCACACGTAGTCTCATTCAGCCAGGTCATTGAAAGTTCTTTAGTCATCCATCCTGGTGTCTTGAGACACCTCCCATTTTTCTTCCTCAATGGTACTGTTTGAAATTGTACTTTCAGTATCCCCCTTTTGAGAAAGTCCCATCCGTCTTTCCTCATAAGGCATGGTTTCCAGACCTTTCACCATTTTAGTTGCCCTTCTCTGGACATGTTCCAATTTGTCAATATCCTTTCTGAATTGTGGTGCCAAGAACTGGACACAGTATTCTAGGTGAGGCCTGACCAAGGCAGAATAGAGTGGCACTATTACTTCCCTTGATCTATTCTAGACACTATACAGTTGTCCCTTCACATTCGCTGGGGTTTGGTTCCAGGACTCCCCGTGAATACTGAAATCCATGAATACTCAAATCCCATTATATGCAATGGCATAGCAAAATGGTGTCCCTTATATAAGATGGCAAAATCAAGATTTGCTTTTTGGATTATTATTTTTTAAAGAATATTTTCAAACCGTGAACGCTTAAAACCGTGAATGCCAAATCTGTGAATGTGGAGGGAGAACTGTACCTCAATTGATGCAGCCCAAAATCGCATTGGCCTTTTTAGCTGCTGCATCACACTGTTGACTGATGTTCAACTTGTGGTCTACTAGGACTTCTAGATCCCTTTCGCACGTAGTCTCATTCAGCACGTCTCCCCCATCCTATATCTATGCATTTTGTTTTTCTGCCCTAAGTGCAGTACCTTACATTTCTCCATATTTTCTCCATATTGAATTTCATTTTGTTAGCTTTGGCCCAGCTCTCCAGTCTATCCAGGTCATTCTGAATTTTGATCCTGTCCTCTAGGGTATTAGCTACTCCTAATTTGGTGTCATCTGCAAATTTGATAAGTATGCCTCTAATTCCATCACCCAAGTCATTGATAAAGATGTTGAATAGCACTGGGCCCAGGACAGAACCCTGTGGCACCCCACTGGTCACATCTTTCCAAGATGAAGAGGAGCCACTGCTGAGCACCCTTTGGCCCTGCACTGCACTACTATTGTCTGTATCTGAGACCTATGGCCCTGGAACATGCCCCTGCTCTGGCATGTCCTCTGCTTCAATCTCTGCATCAGAGTCCACTTCCAAGTTCTGGAAGCAGGACTTACAACTCAGACTGGCAGTCACGACTCTCCAGGGTTTCAGGATTCCTTCCCCTACCATGAGGGACAGGGATTGAACCTGGGGTTTTCTCTATAGGAGTAGAGGAAGCTGCCTCCTATTGAATCTGACTGCTGGCCCATCTAACTCATATTGCCAATTCTGGCTAGCAGCCATAGAGTCCAGGGTTTCCTGCAGGATAATTTCCTAGTGCTAGCTTAAGATCTCCAATGGAGAGACAAACCAAGCCAGTGACCTGGTCATATAAATAGGAGCCTAAGTAGCTGCTGTACACTGAGGCAGATCCTTGTAGATCCATCTAGGACTGTATCACATGAGCCTCTTTTCTTGCAGCAACAGCGTTATTGAAGCAAACGGGAACATACCTGTTTGAAAAGTTCAATATTGCATTGTCTCTGCAATTGCACAGAGTGTGCTGTGATTGTGCTGCTTTGGTGATCTTCTGTCCCTCTACATTGGCTCCATAACTCCACCTTCAGCACATGCATGCCTTCTTTTTTGTTGCAATTCTGTACTTACCCAAAAACAATTAAAAATTATGTTATCATTTCCCCATAGTTACACAATCAAAGAAAAAAAGGCACAGAGAAAAAACAATCTTGGCCCGTGTCCAAACAATGTCTGGGCAACCAGCCAAAGGCTTTTTACTACACAGCTGATAAGCAAAGGCACAGCACAGTCAAACTAATTACCAGGCAAAGGAATCAAGGGAGTTTGGAGTCAGTTGCTTACTTTACTAGCAAGCAAAAACACAAGTCCAGAAGCAAAGTCCAATAAACAAGGTTCAGGTCTGGCAAAGAGAATCTAGGTCAGTCCAGAGGAATCCAGGTGAGACAAACAGAGTCCAGAGTAAACAAACACAGCAGGTCAAACACAGTGAGCAAGAGCACAACAAGTCACCAGGTAGGCCAGATAATCTCTGACAACACTTGGAGGTCAGGGCTGCATATTTATAGATCAGTTGCTAATGCAGCTGCTGCTTCCTACATTTACATTGAGACTGCCTCAAACTCTCCTTTTGTTGTCTACATGTTGTGAAGGTAGGTACAACTAAGTTGTCCTCTGTATCTGAAGGTGCAGGACCCTCTGACAGAGCTGGCACTGCACTACTATTGTCTGTATCTGAGACCTATGGCTCTGGAACATTCCCCTGCTCTGGCATGTCCACTGCTTCGATCTCTGAGTCAGAGTCCACTTCCAAGTTCTGGAAGCAGGGCATGACACCTGGCTTGGAAATAGCGAGGGGCTGGGGGGATAGGAGGAGAGGAGAGGATTGTGTCCCCTCATGCTAACATGACTTCCATGATATCACTACTGCCACAGGAGGGACTTATCGCATGAAGGGAGAATACCACCATAGTAGCAGTATTGAGGGCTATGGATGGGTTTCCCCTGTCAATGAAAAGGTGCAGTACAGTAATGGTTAAGGGCAGACCAGCTATAGGATCATGATGACATCATGAGATAATGTGAGACCACTGCCTCTACCATCCTGATGTAATTCCACAATTGCAGCTCAATGTAATAAAGTCCCTAGCCAAGTATCTTATTGACTTTCACTGGTACCAAGGGCTCTTCCCTGCCCCTACCTGGAGAACCCTGGAATCCCCTTCTGATGGTCTCCCATCCAACCCATGACCTTGCTTAGATTCCAAAGTCATATGAGGATGTTAAAGGGGAGCGATCCAAAAAGGGGGACACACCACAGCTCATTGAGGATTGACTGTGCTCAATGGTCATAACACTTGGAGTGTCTGTTGCATGTGTGGAGGTGTGGAAGACAGAAAACCAGAATTAGAAGGAACAGAATGGAGTATGCTGGAAAAGGGCATGCCTAGCATGATAAAACCCTGCAGGGAACAGACCACACTCTTAACAGTTTGCTTTAAGTCTAACTTATTGTAGCAATGGTCCTGATTAGATGCCCTTGGAAGAATGACAAGGGAGTTGGTGAGAACGAATCATTTGCAGGTGGACAGCCCTCCCTGGTTTGGTCCATGAGCTGGCACTGAGGAACCTTAATATATCACTTCTGGTTCTTCATCAAACATCAGGTGATCCAGGGAGAAAGAGGCATTCTAGACTTGGCAGGTTGTAACTAGGGTTGCCAGATCACAGGGTATGGCCTGAGTCCTCACTTTTCATGGGTCATTGTCAGGCGGGAGATGAGGGTGAAAATTCTCCCATTTAGGTGGGCTCAGCTCTGGGCATGAGTCAAGGGATGGGTGCAACTCTCCAGCTGAGCTAGGAGAGCAGCAGCTTGCTACCATTTGCTACCAAATCATTGATTTGTTGCAGCAGCTTCCAAAGACTCCCCAGGAAAGTCTATGTATTTACTTAACAGTTGTCTATATGAGGCAATAAAATGGGGATTTGTGTGCAGTAACGCCAATTCGCAGCAGCATCCATTTGTCTCCACAGATTTTTGGCAACATCACAGGTATGTGAAGCTATCCATGTTTGCTTTTCATATGGGCATGCCTGTGAATCAAGATGGTGGACGCGAGTTAATTACTCACATTTTTATTCTCCCCAAGTTGCTGCCACTGAACAGTATTAAAAAAAAGTAAATCCAAGGTGTGGAAGTGCAAGCTTCCGCTTAAACAAGCTTTAAAAAACCCACACTGTTTTGTTGCCGCAGCTCATGATTGCTATTGTGAACATTAACTGTGGTGGTTCTGGCCATTTCGTTGCCAGCAAGCTCTGCCCACTTGCACTTCTGACCAATTAGCAATCCACTTCTGTCCTCACCGAGAATGTGTTGCAATCCAAATCGGTTGTCCCAATGAGCAGCAGTGTGCATTTCCCTCACAATTAAAAAAAAAAAACTTTGGGAAGAGCTGTGAAGGCTTTTCCAGTGCAGTGTATGGCTTTTTTGCCCCCCTTCCTTCCAAATATGGCAAATCACAAAGGGATCCCATTTAGACAAAAGGTATGCTCCTCATATCCTATCTGATTTTTGAAGCTAAACAGGGTCAGCCCTGGGTTAGTGCTTGGATGGGAGACTGCCAACAAATACCAAGTGCTGGAAGATCTATTTCAGAGGAAGGAACTGGCAAAACCATTTCTGAGGATTCATTGCCTAAGAAAACCCTCTGAAATTCATGGGGCTGCCATCAGTCAACAGGACACTTGAAGGTGCACACACGTGTGCACAGAGGACCTAAATACCCTAAAGGCATCAAATCCTGTCTGAACTTCCAGAGCATGGGAAAAGATGCCTTTTGGACTGTCATTCCCAGAATCCCCCAGCTAGCATAGCTGGCTGGGTATTCTGGGAGTGGCAATCCAAAAAGAAGAACCTTTCTTAAGCCCAGAAGGGCTGCCAAGGTATCCCAGGGGCTTTGGGCTCTATTTCAGGGCAAGGAACTGGCAAAATCACCTCTGAGGATTCCTTTCCTAAGAAAACACTAGGAAATGCATGGGGTTGCCATAAGTTGACAGATGACTCAAAGGCATGCACACACACACACACACACAGTGAGAGATGGCCATCTGTCAGGAATGCTTTGATTGTTTATACCTGCGTGGCAGGGAGTTGGACTGGATGGCCCTTTGGGTCTCTTCCAACTCTATGGTTCTATGTTTCTATGACCATGACAGTTTCTCCCACTCCCTGCTATGACACTCCTAGATCTTTGTACCACCCTCAGTCTGGGCAGCTCAGATTCATGAGGAAGACCACCAAGCAAGCCTACTGCATAGCCAGGCTGCCTGACCCACCATCTGCTTGTCTGCTGTTGGCTCCCCCATTGCTGTTTTCCTTGCCCCCCACCCCCGTGTTTCAACCTAAGCACTTGGCTGAGAGAATGAGCAATGAGAGTACCATCCTTGACATTGATGGATCATTCATTAACCCTGGGAGTCAATTCCTCAGCCCTTCTAGGATTGACCCAGCTGACAGCCCCAGCAGAGAAAACGAGATGTAAATTGAGCGTGGACACGTACCCCCTTCCAGTTGATGAAGTCTTCACAGGGCATCATAGAGAGAAGATTTCCCTGATGCCACCAACGCAGCACTTACATGGTGAATAATCTGTGTTGCTCCTCTGGGGAGCTGTCAATGAGCAACTAAGTTACTGTCAAGACACTTTCTGAAGACCTACGCAAAGTACACCTTCCCCCTCACCTGCTCTTCCACAAACACATCAGCTGCACATGCTGCTTTTTCCACCAGGCTCCCCCCCCCAATTAAACACTAACCAAAGCCAAGTTATTGAGTGTTTCCAAGAAGGCAGCCTGTGCCTCTCAAGAAAGGGACCCAATGTCACCCCATGGGATATTGTAACTGTTGGTGGGTTTAGAGCAGGGGTGTATGGGCTGCAGGGACTAAATTCCTTCCCTTCCCCCACATAGGCCACACTTCCCCACAGTAAGCCCAAATGTTTCCATTTTCCTCTTCAATCCCTCTCAAAATGGCAACAGGAAGTGACATCACATCACTTCCGACTGCCATTTTGAGAAGGGCTGCAGAGAGAAATGGAGGTATTTGGTGATAGCGCAGAGCTCTGGTGTGTTTGCAGGGGTGTATTTTTCATAATTGCATGCATGGTGGGCTTTCTGCATCTTGGGGGGGGGGGTGAAATTGCCTGTAAAATCACAGATAGGCTGAAATTCCAGTGGGGACAAGCCACACGTGTAAGTGTCCTTTATGCATGCAGATATCTTTTTTCAGGTGCTGTGGAGGTTGGTATTCTCATCCTCTCCACACAGCACCAAAAGCCCCCCTCCTGACCTACTTCAAAGCCCTGAAGCCGCCTCATACAGCCATTCCGTGCTTCAAGGTGAGCAGGCAAGATCGGAGGAGCATCTGCAATCCCCTCCCACTCCATAAGCCAGACGCACAATGATTGCAGAAGTGCTGAGATCTCAAGAAGACCTTCGCAGACCTCAGCACTGGTGTGATTTCTGTGCACCCAGCTAATGTGGTGGGTGGGTAGCCAGACCTTCTCCAATCCTTTCTGCTCATGTTGAAGCATGGGGTGCCTGTGTGGGATGCTTTAAAGTAAGTTGGGAAGGTGTTACCCAAACTGCTGAGGTCCGTGGAACTTCCACGTGTGTTTGGGGAATTTAATTACCTCAAATTGGCATGCGAGAGGTCGGCCAACTGTGGGGACCTTTTGACCTGTGTGTACCAGTGCTCACTGAACAGACTCAAGCCCTCCACTGCCACCTTCCTTTCAGATTCCCCTTTATCCCATCTTTGGACTGGGGTCTGACTTTCCATGGGTAGGATATGTAATTGTGCGGACTAAACTGGTAAGTGTGGCTGATAGATGTCAGTGAGGGAAACAATTCACGAAGAGTGTATTCTTAGGACGTGGAGGAATGGACTCAAACTCCAGGAAAAGAGATTCCACCTAAACATTACAAAGAACTTCTTGATGGTAAGAGCTGTTCAACAGTGGAATACACTGCCTGGGAGTGTGGTGGAGTCTCCTTCTTTGGAGGCTTTTAAACAGAGGCTGGATGGCCATCTGTTGGGATAGCTTTGATTTTGTTGGACTAGATGACCCTCATGGTCTCTTCCTGCTCTAAGTTTCTATGAGTCTCTAATTCTATTAAATGTCATTGCTCTGGTCTCTTATGGACAGGAGGGGAGCCAGGACTAGCTCCATTGTGCCTTGTTCAGTGGCTGTTGAGAGGCCATCCTTTCATGTTTCAGCTTCCATTGCTCTGCCATCTGATGGACAGAAGAAAAGCCAGGCTCAGTGGGTGGGGAGAGGCCCTTGTCTTAACACTTGTTGTGTTGGGCTCTGAGGGAGAGAAGAGCAACCAATATTTGGTGGACTTTATCCTGTCCCCCACTGCCATTCCCTTTTCCTTATGAGCTGTGTCTTATTTAGATTGTAAGCCTGAGGGCAGAGAACTGCCAAATTGATTATTTGTAAGATGCCCCAGGAGCCGTCTTGTCTGAAGAGTATAAGTACCCTAAATAATTTAGGGTATAAGTACCCTAAATAAATACATAAATAAATAATCCTGGGGACTCATTTCCTGGAAGACTGAGATATATGGGAAAGGGACATCACATTGTGTTACTCAAATTGTATGGGGTCCTGGAGGAATCCAGTCATATCCGGATATTAATATGGGGAATTTTAATTAGCTCAATATTGCAGTGAGAGGCCAGAAAACTGCAGGACCTTTTGACCTATGTATACTGGTACTAGCTGATGAGACTCACAGCCAGGGGATAAAATAAAAATGTTTTTTATTGAAAAATAATCTTGGAAGCATTCACATCAAAACACTCAGGTTTCAAGCACGCACACAAGGCTATTGAAGAAAGTAGAAAGTATTGGGATAGAGGAATAGAGTTCAGGATGATGGGCTATACTATAAGTATCCGAAGAGCAGAGATGATTCATGCAGCAGAAGACACTCAGATGACATTCTGAGGGTCACACAGCAAATGGACAGAGTAACGGGAAGAATGGAGACTGTGTGTGTGGTGACACAGACTGACAGAGTGACAAGATGAAGGAAGCTGTGCAAACTTTAACTGTGTTTTGAGGTGATATTTATACTTGATATTCCCCCTGAAGGGGTGTTATGAGTGGAATGCAACATTTGCTGGAGTTACCCATAGTTAGATAATGGGAGCTCCGGTTATGTTAACAATTGCTAATGGCTGAAACATTAAGACTGATGGGTGTCAGGCAACCTCCTATTGGTCTAGGAGAGATGGGAAGGAAAACCAGTTTTGCAGAGCAAAGACTGTATGGCCACTTTGTTTGAATTAGTGAATGACTCACTTCCAGGTATATCCAGGAAAATTAGCCCATTTCCACACTAACTGCCAGTTCATAGTGGGCTCTACATAATTACTACCTGGCTGTGCCTTTTAGGAATGTGGGATGGCCTCTCCCTTAGGTTTTCTGAGCACACCTTGAGTCCTTGCATTTGGGAAGCCCTGGTCTACTACCAACCATGTAGAAGGCCAATAAATAAGCTCATTTATGAAATATAGCCAATTGATGAATTATTGGAAGGGTGGGTTGTATCAGGGCAGGTAACAATTGTCCAGCTGCAAAACAGCAGCTGTCAGCTCCTCAGGTACTACCTGAGTCCTCCCCCAACCACTGAATGGCTGTGAGAACATGGTATCCTGCCCATAATGCTGGCTTCTGCAGGGTCAGAAGTCATCCCAGAGGAACTGCAAGGGTTACATCCTTCATGTCCAATGCAGGATGTGTCCGAATGGGCCATGGAGATGTGGAGCCACATGTCCTTTTTTCAGAGAGGGGAGTCCTCTGTTTAAAGGTCTGCCATAAGGCAGTCCTTTATGGGAAGGCCAAGAACCTGTGTGGAGAGATGGGAGTTTAAAATTTCATCCCTGTAGAACCACACCTCATCTTCTCTCTTGCCTCCTTCAGGATTCACCTGTCTCTTGCTCCTGGGAGTCCATCGCAAGTCCCAGTGGATTTTATTGTTATGTATCCAGTTATAATAAGAACATAGCAGAGTGCTTCTTTGCTGCCCCACACCCTCCACTGGCCACTAAATGGACATGCCTGTCCTCCCTGCTCTCCCCACAGGCAAATGATAAATTTTAAGAGGGTGGACATCATTGCATGAGGGAGGTTTTGAATTCCTTCCTTTTCAACAACTGTAAAAGGACATATGCTGACATTACACTGATGTATGTCACTGTAAGGACATAATATGCATGCAGAAAATATCATATACAGAGCAGGTTTAGACTCAGAGGAAGGAGGAGTGAAGTCTGGAGGAAGGAATATCAATCATAGAATCATAGAATTGTAGAGTTGGAAGAGACCACAAGGGCCATCCAGTCTAACCCCCCGCCACGCAGGAAATCACGATCAAACCATTCCCGACAGATGGCCATCCAGCCTCTGTTTAAAGACCTCCAAGGAGGGAGACCCCACCACGCTCTGAGGGAGTGTGTTCCACTGCCGAACAGCTCTTACTGTCAGAAAGTTCTTCTTAATGTTGAGATGGAATCTTTGTTCCTGGAGCTTGCATCCATTGTTCCGTGTTCCAATCTCTGGAGCAGCAGAAAACAAGCTTGCTCCATCCTCAATGTGACACCCCTTCAAATACTTAAACAGGGCTATTAATATCGCCCCTTAACTGTCTTTTTTCCAGGCTAAACATACCCAGCTCCCTAAGTCTTTCCTCATAAGACATGGTTTCCAGATCTTTCACCATTTTAGTCGCCCTTCTCTGGACACACTCCAATTTGTCAGTATCCTTTTTGAATTGTGGTGCCCAGAACTGGATACAGTATTCTAGGTGAAGCCTGACCAAGGCAGAATAGAGTGGCACTATTACTTCCCTGGATCTAGACACTATACTTCTATTGATGCAGCCCAAAATTGCATTGGCCTTTTTAGCTGCCACATCACACTGTTGACTCACGTTCAACTTGTGGTCCACTAGGATTCTAAGATATGCAGACAACACCACAATATTAGCTGAAAACAGCACAGACTTGGAACAATTGCTCAGGAAAGTCAAAGAAGAAAGTGCTAAGGCAGGTTTACTGCTGAACATTAAGAAAACAAAAATAGTTACCATGGAGGATTTACATAAATTCAATGTGGATTATGAGGAAATTGAAATAGTTTTTAAAAATTCCCATACATTGATCAATCATTGATCAGAATGGATATTGCAGTCAAGGGCAGCAACTGAAAGGTCCCTTCCTCTCCCGAGTTCCCACCAGTAGGGAGGCTAAGAATATTCACAAAAAGTCAGCCTTGTGAGAGAGTGAAAAGACTGGTTCTTCTCCCTCATTTTATTTGTTATCTTTGTTGTTGTTGTTGTTGTTGAAAACATATTTTAGCAGAAAATGATTTTTTTTGCACAAACATTTTGTAGTCTGTGCAAAAGTACAATGGGTTTTACACACACACCTGTTGAATTTTTGCAAAGACTTCCTCAAATATGAAATGCTGTTGAAAAATGAGCAAAAAACACTTGTAATCAAACCCAGTTGGAGGAAATCTCTTTTTCATCACTCATATGAGAAAGGAATAAGGGAAATGTCTAAATCCTTAGTTAGCAGAGAAACTGGACACCTGGCTACAGTTTTGATTCATTGTTTGTTTATTCACATTATTTATTCTCCACTTGGATGAGGTATGCTGCAATTTGTTTTAATTCAGAAAAATTGCTGCTCATCCCCCCCCCCGGTACTTGTCAATAGGCACATGAAGTTTTATGCATTTTTGGTGTCCTTTTTAATCTTCTTTTTGGTATAAGTCCACTCTGCCAACTGGAGACCCGATGAGAGGAGACATTCCCTTCTTCAGATAGTATCCCTTCTCCTGTAACAGGAACCAGGACAGGAGGGGTGCGTGAGTGGGCTGATGGCTAGCTATGGAAGAGTTAAGTGCTGAATGAAGGAAGCAACATGTACCTGTCCATCCACCGAGGTGTCTTCATCCTTTATGAATGTGCCAATACTAGGAGGACCGTTAATTTTTTATTGAGGCCTGAGCCTCCGCTCCCCACGGCTGTTTAATTTTTTATAGCTTCTCTCACACATGTGTAGGCACCAGTCCAGCAGAGGGGAATAATGTATTAATGCAGGTCAGATAATTTGTCGAAGTTAGGAAGGAGAGAAAGAGAGAAGGGGGAAGAGAGAGAGAGAAGGAGGAGGAGGAAGAGGAGGAAGAAGAAGAGGAGGAGGAGGAGGAGGAGGAAAAAGAAGATGAAGAGAAGAAGAGGAGGAGGAAGAAGAGGAGGAGGAGGGGAAGGAGAGGAGGAGGAAGATGAAGACGAAGATGAAGAAGAAGAAGAAGAAGAGGAAGAGCGGGAAGGGAAGTGCCAATAGAAAGAGAGAGAGAGTTTGGATCCTCCACCAATCATCTTTTTTTTTTTTTTTGGCCTTCTGCTACCTTTTTATTATTTTTTTAATATTACTTTTTATTATTACATTGATACTCATACATATACATGGGAATTTTAAGAACATGTAAACACAACCAATTTCCATCATTAATCTTTTCATGAAACAAAAGCCAGGTTCTTTGGGGAAACTAGCTGAACATTAAGCAAATCCAAAACTTGAACTGAGATTTTGCTCAATCTCTGTACTTGGGCCAAGTACTGGCTAGCATGCATCATTAACAATATGTGCAAAATGCCCACTTTTCATTTAAGGTTGTGGAGCAGAAGTTGCATATGATTGTAAACCTACACTTACATAGATGAGTGGTGCTTGTGCTACTCCACCCTTCTGCTGAATGCCTAAATTGTGCAGCTGACAGTGTTATCTACCACTGTCCCTATGCTGATTATCGCCTTTCTGGAAATAATGCACAATGGCTGTTTCTGCAATTGCTTCTGGAGTGAAGTGGGACATTGAAGGCACTGATAAATAGTTACGCACCATCTAAAGTTCCCTTACACATGTAAATCTGGCAAAGTTCCCTTACACATGTACGTCTACTGTATGCTTGCACATATATATTTGTTGCTGTTGTTGCAGAGGCAGGTATTCTTTTCCTTCCTTCTCAACACATCCAGTCACCTCCCTCCCTCCTCCCTCTTCCTCCATGGCCACCTAAAGGCTGGAGTAGCAGCCCCAGATGACCTGGGACTTTATCATACCAGCCTGCTGTCTCATCGCAATCACGTTAATTAAAGGAAATGGAAACATACCCGTTAAGATTCATGATCACACTTCTCTGCAAAAGCGCTATGGCATTGCTTGGGCAATCTATGGTTCCACATTCTCTCTTCCACATGGCCTCCGTAACCCCACCTTCCTGTCCTAGGCCCCACCCAGCATGCCTTTTTATTTTTTTACTGCAATCGTGCAGTTATGGCAATACAAAGGAAAAAAGGAAAAGAAATAGGAAAGGAAAGGAAATGAAAGGAAAGGAAAGGAAAGGAAAGGAAAGGAAAGGAAAGGAAAGGAAAGGAAAGTAGCCTGCTTGGAAATAGTGAGGGGGAAGGGGGAGAGGAGGAGAATCAAGCCCACTGATGTCACCTAATTGCCGGCACATTGGAACCACAGCAGAAGGGACCTGTTGCACAGAGGGCAGTCATGGAAAAGCAGCAATATTGGAAGCCATTGATGGGTTTTACACATCAATGAAAAAGTACACTCTACGAACAAATGGAATACAAAGCAACAGCAGGACGAACACAATGTTCTGTGATAAGTACCAGCCAAAGACGTTGTTATCCTGCTGAAATTTCACTTTGCCAGCCTTGTGTGATAAAGTCCTTGGTTGCTGCCTGGGGTAGCAGGCAGGTATGGAGCTGTGTGCCTGCAACCAATCCATTCTGCCCATACTGTGTAGGATCTCAGCAACTACCATGTACGTTCTCAGCAAAGAGGAGGATTTTGGAAACCACACATTGAGGGCTGAAATGTGTCAGAGACCCATAGGTGAGATCCTACACTGTGGCTAGACATCTCTGCCTTCAGAAAAGACATTTGGCCCTGCCTGGTGAAGTAAGCCCTTAACCAAACAAGCTACTTTGATCACTGGTTTTCCATGGTTTTTTTTTTTCCAGGCTGTGAGGCTGTGTTCTGGAAGAGTTTATTTCTGATGTTTCACCTGCATCTGTGGCTGGCATCTTCAGAGAATGGTTGGGGAGCAGTGTGTGTGTGTGTGTGGGGGGTATATACTTTGAAACCCTGTTGGGGAGGATACGTAAATTTGTGTATTTGAATGGCTAGTGTCTGGGTAGAGATATGCAAGGAGGATTAGTGTCTGTTTGGCTAATGGTCCATTGTCTGCTGGAAATCACCCTCTCCCTGGTGGAGTTCATTTACATCTGTTGAGTTTTGATTTTAGTGTTTTTCAGGACTGGCAGCCAGACTTTGTTTACTTTGAGGGTTTCTTCTTTCCTATTGAAGTTGTCCAGGTGTTTGTGGATTTCAATAGCTTCTCTGTGCAGTCTGACTTGATAGTTGTTGGCCTGGTCCAGAATTTCGGTGTTTTTAAATAACATTTTGTGTGCAGGTTTATCACGTGTGCTGTTACTGCTGATTTTTCTGGCTGGCCCAGTCTGCGGTGTCTCTCATGTTCCTTGATTCGTGTTTGCACACTGCGTTTAGTGGTCCCTATGTAAACTTGTCCACAGCTGCATGGTATGCGGAAAACTCCTGCAGCTGTGAGAGGGTCTCTTTGTCCTTTGCTGAGTGTAGCATTTCTTGGATTTTCTTGGTTGGTCTGTAGATCATTTGACCACTGTTTCCCTGCCACTCTTTCCCATAGTTCAATAGGTCTCTTGCACATTCAAAAGAGGATCTGAGTTGAACATGTCATAGCCTTAAGCTCTGCATGCATCTAAGTTCATTCTTCTTGGAAAGTAAGCATTACCTGGCTGCCCATTGTCTGGTGATGTGCCATATTCTCTCTCCCCCTTCTTCCCCCCAAAATTCTTGTTGCCATGAGAAAGGGGAACACCAAAGAGAGATGTGTAGTTATCATACCCTCCAACTGTCCTGATTTGGCAGCAACAGTCCTGATTAATCCTCTGTTCTCCCATTTTTTCAGCTGCTTTGAAAATGTCCCAGTTTCTCTCTCCTCTCACTTCCCTGCTTTGTCCTCAGCTCACTTCAGTGGCTGCAAAAGGGCTCAATGTCTGCAAATGGGCTTCAAAGTACACAAGTAGTTTGTACTGAATCTAGTCAGCAGGGGGACAGGAGAGGAAAGGGCAGCATTGTACCCTTCCCTGTAGGCTCAGGCAAAAGCAACCTGCTACATCTCTCTTAATTTGTGTTTTCTTCCTCATTAATAACTTTTACCATCTTGACCGCACTCTGACATTGCTCAACATTCTGTGAATTGTTGGCGGGTATGCCGTTGCCATGAGATCTCCAGCTCAATTGCCAAAACAAATTATCAGTCACCAGAATGGAAAACCAATCACAACCTTAAAAAGAAAGTGACCAGCAGTCTGACTCCTGTAGAAGGCACATGTTTTCTCTGTCAGACTCTGAACTCTGAATTTCCTCATTTATGATGTGCCCTTCTTTTATCTCTTACAACGTGGTGTTTCCTCTAGGAAATTTATTTGTTTTATTTACGTATTAATTTAAATATTTATAACCCCACCCTTTGTCCAAAGATCTCAGGGTGACTTGCATTAAAACCAATTTAAAACAATAAATAATGTAAAAAGTTTTGAAAAATTAAAATATATTAAACAGTTTCTCAATTAAAAACAGACAATTTAAAACTGGTTAAAACAAACCTGAATAATAGAACCATAAAACATGGGCAGCCTGGATAAAATCAGTTTGTCAGGGCATGCGCCAGTCCCTCAGAGCATGTGCAGAGGGCCAAAGAGCAAAAATGCCATAGGCAGTTGCTGCAGGCATCAGGCTGATGAAATGAGCACACAAACATATTGGTTGTATCTAAACTACTGAACTTTACTCAAACATAATAAAGAAGTATTTACAGACTGAGAGAAGTTGAGTGGGAGAGAGGGTTATTTCAAAGTATGTGTACATTACTCTTATGGGCCTTGCAGTTGCGCATTCCCATACACAGAGGAGGGCTCCTCCAATACAGCTCAGTTCTTGGGCAGGCATGTATAGAGAGAGCCGCCCCCTCAAGTATTGAGGTTGTTCCCTGCATTGCGTGGGGTCTGTGAGGATCTTATTAGAGTCCAAACTTTAATATGGGGAATATTAAATTAGCTCAAAATGGCAATGAGAGGCTGGGCAATTGTGATGTACCAGACACATGCTCGCATTTATTCAATAAGATTTCTTTATTCAGCAAGGAAACGTAGACCAGTAACATAGGCAAAGCCAGAACTAAAACCAATCCAGTACAGACTCCAGATAAACCCTTACAGTGGGAGAATGGCATGCAGGGAGGGCTGTAGGAGTGCAGCTCCCTCCAGGTCCTGTGGCCTTGAAGCTGCCCGAGGAACAGTGTTCCCAGATCCAAGAGGCAGGTTGGCTGCCGTCCAGAGATAGAGAGGCCCAGGCAGGGAAAGCACGCCAGGAACCAAACTCATGTCAGGCCCATTACCAAACTCATGTCAAGGTCTTCCGTGGATTCTACTCTAATACCCAGAATCCAGGGATGAGCATGACAGTAATGGCAGGATCTTTTGTCCACTCAGTATAGGCTCACTGAGAGGCACCTGGCACAGCCTGGGGATGACCTAACCCAGGAGTAGCCAAACAGCAGAACTGCACAGCAGAAAGGGCACAAAAACAAAGGCTTCAGCTAGCAGCCGTTTCACTGTTCTGACCCACTTTCACACACAAAAGACTTACAGGCAGTGAGGTTCATCCAAAGATATGTGGAGGTCTTTATCTTCAGTTGCAGTATAAACAAATACAGTATATACACAGCAAACCTCATTAATGAACTCAACAGCAATTTCTCCAACATCCACCAACACTCCTCTTTCTCCACAACACCAACCCACACACTGTGCATCTTGTGATTCAACTATATAGGACTGTTTGTCTGTCAGCACTCTGCTTAGCCACTGCTGTGACCAAATCCATATCAACTGTGCTGGTATATGGTCTGTTGTTTCAATATTTTCCTTTGTCCTTAAAGAAATAGTACCCTGACACTCTCCTAGAAGAATAGAAGGTTGTCTGACATCCATCAGTCTTACTGTTTCAGTCATTAGTGATTGTTAACACAACTGGAGTTTCCATTGTCTAACTATGGGAAACTCCAGCAAACTTTGTATTCCACTCATTGCACCCCTTAGGGGGGATATTTAAGTATAAATATCACCTCAAAACATAATCAAAATGTTCACAGCTTCCTACATCCCGTCACTCTCTTCCAAGGTGACCCTTGGAATGCCACCTGAGTATCTTCTGCTGCATGAATCTCTGCTCTTCAGATAGCTACAATATAGCCCATCATAGAGTCATAGATAGAGTCATAGATTCTTAGAGTTGGAAGAGACCACAAAGGCCATCTAGTCCAACCCCCTGCCATGCAGGAAAACACAATCAAAGCACTCCCAACAGGTGGCCATCCAGCCTCCTCCAAAGCAGGAGACTCCACCGTACTCCAAGGCAGTGTATTCCATTTATGAACAGCTCTTAGAGTCAAGAAATCCTTCCTAATGTTTAAGTGGAAACTATTTTCTTGTGATTTGATTCCATTGGTACATGTTTTAGGGCTTGTCTAGAGGGCAATATACCCTCTCTTGCCCCCATCTCAGAGCCCTGCAGTTCTGACAATGCAGGGGATTTGCCCCATTCTGCCCCCACGCAGTCCTTACCACTCCTGAGACAGATATAGGGCTCAGACAGGGTAGGGCCCGATACAACTTTTTTTAAAAAAAATAACCAGTTTATTCTGTTACTGCCAGCAACCCTAGGCTGCAGTCTATTTAAAAAGTGACTTAGTGTTCCTAGAAGCTTCCAGAATAGTCACACATCATTCCTCATCATTCTTTTATTTTTCTTCTTTCTTCTGTCCAGAAAAAAGGGCAGCATGGAAGTCTGGAGGGGCCAAAGGTCACAAAAACAGCCTTTAGTGGAGTGGACTTTGCCCATCTCTGCAGTAAAATATTTCCAAAAAAACCAACCTGCCTTTCATCCCAAACTCTATTCCTCTATCCCAGTACTTCCTATTTTTTTCAATTGCCTTGTATGAGTTCTTGAAACCTGAGTGTTGGTGTGAATGGTTCCAAGGTTATTTTTCAATGAAAACTTTTTTTTTAATTTCCTGACTGAGTCTCATCAGTAAGTACTGGTATACACAGGCCAAAAGATCCTGTCATTACCCAGCCTCTTGCTGCCATACAGAGATAAGTAAAAATCCCCATATTAATATCTGATGTGAGCAGGATTCCCACAAACCCCCAGTAATTCGGGTAGGAGTGCAGCACCATTGTGTATGGCACATTGCACATGGAGATGTGAATATGTATCTGCTTGTACCTTCTGTTGCACAATGTCACAATTCACTATCATAGTGGCATTGCACAACTATTGTATAACCCCTTAAGCCCTAAAATTATGCTCCATCATCGTGATGTAGGATGATTTCAGCCATCGTTTTCCCTGCTGCACCGAGAAACTTGGATATGCTTTACCGTTCTGCTGAAATCCTACATTATGCTTGTATAATGTAAATCTACATTCACATATTACATGGCAGTTGACAAATAAATGTGGTCCTGTAACAAATTAAGCCTGTAACTCTCCCTAGAAGCCAAAATAATTGAGGCTATTGTAATTTGGACATATCCTGAGAAGACATGGCAGCTGAAAAGGCCAATGCGATTTTGGGCTGCATCAATAGAAGTATAGTGTCTAGATGAAGGGAAGTAATAGTGCCGCTCTATTCTGCCTTGGTCAGACCTCACCTGGAATACTGTGTCCAGTTCTGGGCACCACAATTCAAAAAGGATATTGACAAATTGGAGCGTGTCCAGAGAAGGGCGACTAAAATGGTGAAAGGTCTGGAAACCATGCCTTATGAGGAGAGACTTAGGGAGCTGGGTATGTTTAGCCTGGAACAAAGATGGTTAAGAGGCGATATGATAGCCCCGTTTAAGTATTTGAAGGGGTGTCACATTGAGGATGGAGCAAGCTTGTTTTCTGCTTCCAGAGACTGGAACACAGAGCAATGGATGCAAGCTCCAGGAACAGAGATTCCACCTCAACATTAGGAGGAACTTTTTGACAGTAAGAGCTGTTTGGCAGTGGAACGCACTCCCTCGGAGCGTGGTGGGGTCTCCTTCCTTGGAGGTCTTTAAACAGAGGCTGGATGGCCATCTGTCGGGAATGATTTGATTGTGTATTCCTGCATGGCAGGAGGTTGGACTGGTTGGCCCTTGTAGTCTCTTCCAACTCTACAGTTCTATGATTCTATGATTGGAAAAGACCATAGTGCTTTGTAAAGTGGAAAACAATAGGAAAAGGTGACCGCATCACAGGTAAGGAAGCCTCATCCCTGAGTTTGCCTGAGCAGGACTGTTCATAACCAGGCCTCTTGGGTTACCATAAGCTAAAGCCAACTTGATGGCAAACAACAACAATGACAACAACAACAAAATGATGGAAGAGACTGGGGAAGCTCAGGAGGATTCGACTTCTCAGAGACCTTGTCTCAGCAAGTTTAAAAGTTGTTGTTGTTGTGTCCCTTCAAGTCATTTCTGGCTTATGGTGAACCTATCATAGGGTATTCTTCACAAGATTTGTTCAGAAGGGGCTTGTCTTTGCTTCCCTCTGAGGCTGAGAGAGTGGGATTTGCCGAAGTTCACCCAGTGGGTTTCCATGGCCAAGCAGGGCTTTGAACCCTGGTCTCCAGATGCTTAGTCCAATGTTCAAACTACACCATGCTGGCTAAAAGCACAATCAATCAATCAGTCAGCTGAAAACCAGTTGGTTTACACTATGCAAGCAGGATATAAGATCTCAGAATACAGGTGACCCCCTGTATCCATGAGGGATATGTTCCCAGACTTACCATGGATATGTGAAACCATGAATAATTGCAAACCTTATTGAAATGAATGACTTCTGGCCCAATTTCTGATGGAAGCATACCATAGTATCATGCTGGCGAACCTAGAAAATGCCAAGAGAGGACTTTTTTTTTCAGACGTTGATAAGTGAAACTGCAAATATCAGTCCTGTGGATACAGGGGTCAACCTGTATGAGATTACACGGTGATTACGTTACACCATCCTTTGACTGACAGTCAACAGTGTGCATCCAACTATATATCTACCAGCATGCCTGCTTACTGTTGCATTGTGGAATGGGTTGTGTGCAGTGGCTGTTTCTACAATACCAGTGAATCAAGTGGTACACTTAAGGCACACCTACAGGTTGATTCACCATTGAACAATTTATTGAATGGGTCTGCTCTGGGACTCACCCGCAGGATTTCCACCCATCCTGCCTCTACATTTTTAGAATGTTTCTTCATCATTAAGAAGTTAGTAGTAGAATTCATTAGTGGTTTTAAACTGTAATAGTTCTTCCTCCCCTTCTGACATGTCAGGGGAACTGAGCTAATTAATGACCACCCAGACTAGGAGAACACATCTGCTTTCCCCTTTGATCTCTGGACTGAAGCTCAGAAAACCTGCAAGCTGTAGGCAGTTTTAATTGCTGTTTCCTTGAACCGCTGGAATCCCATGATAGCAAGATTTCCACCTTAAATGCTAACACTCCTACACAGAGAGAGCAGCCTCTAACCTCATTAGGTTCAGCCACATTTTGGTTGTTGTTGGGGAAATCATAGAATCATAGAATCATAGAATTGCAGAGTTGGAAGAGACCATGAGGGCCATCCAGTCCAACCCCCCTGCCACTCAGGAAATCTTGATCAAAGCATCCCTGACAGATGGCCATCCAGCCTCTGTTTAAAGACCTCCAAGGAAGGAGACCCCACCACGCTCCGAGGGAGTGTGTTCCACTCCCGAACAGCTCTTACTGTCAAAAAGTTCCTCCTCATGTTGAGGTGGAATCTCTGTTCCTGGAGCTTGCACCCATTGCTCCGTGTTCCAGTCTCTGGAGCAGCAGAAAACAAGCCTGCTCCATCCTCAGCGTGACATCCCTTCAAATACTTAAACAGGGCTATCATATTGCCTCTTAACCGTCTTTTTTCCAGGCTAAACATACCCACCTCCCTAAGTCTCTCCTCATAAGGCATCGTTTCCAGACCTTTTACCATTTTAGTTGCCCTTCTCTGGACACGCTCCAATTTGTCAATATCCTTTCTGAATTGTGGTGCCCAGAACTGGACACAGTATTCTAAGTGAGGTCTGACCAAGGCAGAATAGAGTGGCACTATTACTTCCCTTGATCTAGACACTATACTTCTATTGATACAGCCCAAAATCGCATTGGCCTTTTTAGCTGCCGCCTCACACTGTTGGCTCATGTTCAACTTGTGGTCTACTAGGACTCCTAGATCCCTTTCGCACGTAGTCTCATTCAGCCAGGTCTCTCCCATTCCATATTTATGCATTTCATTTTTCCGCCCTAAATGCAGTACTTTACATTTCTCCGTATTGAATTTCATTTTGCTAGCTTTGGCCCAGCTCTCCAGTCTATCCAGGTCATTCTGAATTTTGATCCTATCCTCTAGGGTATTAGCTACTCCTCCCAATTTGGTGTCATCTGCAAATTTGATAAGTATGCCCCTAATTCCCTCATCTAAGTCATTGATAAAGATGTTGAATAGCACTGGGCCCAGGACAGAACCCTGTGGCACCCCACTGGTCACATCTTTCCAAGACGAAGAGGAGCCACTGCTGAGCACCCTTTGGGTTCGGCCGGTCAACCAATTACAAATCCATTGAACAGTTAACTTGTCTAGCCCACATTCTACAAGCTTGTTTGCAAGAATGTCATGGGGAACCTTGTCAAAGGCCTTACTGAAATCAAGGTATGCAATGTCCACAGCATTCCCTTCATCTACCAAGCTGGTAACTTTATCAAAAAAAAGCGATCAGATTAGTCTGGCATGACTTGTTTCTCTGAAACCCATGTTGACTTTTTGTGATTATGGCATTGCCTTCTAAATGTTCACAGACTCTCTGTTTAATGATCTGCTCTAGAATCTTCCCTGGTATTGATGTCAGACTAACTGGACGATAATTGTTGGGATCCTCTTTTTTCCCCTTTTTGAAGATGGGAACAACGTTTGCCCTCCTCCAGTCTGCTGGGACTTCTCCTGTTCTCCAGGAGTTCTCAAAGATTATTGCCAATGGCTCTGAGATTATATTTGCCAGCTCTTTTAATACCCTTGGATGTAGTTCATCTGGTCCTGGAGATTTAAATTCATTTAGTTAAGAAGGTATTCCTGTACTACCTCTTTACTTATTTTGAGCTGGATTTCCCCTATTGTGTCCTCTGTTCCATTCTCCTCAGGTTGGTCCTCCTTTTCCTTTTCTGAAAACACTGAGGCAAAGAAGGTGTTGAGTAATTCTGCCTTTTCTCTGTCCCCTGTTAGCATTTTGCCATCTTCTCCACGTAGCGGCCCTATCATTTCCTTCTTCCTCCTTTTGCTGCGGACATACCCAAAAAAACCCTTTTTATTGTTCTTAACCTCCCTAGCAAGCCTGAGCTCATTCTGCGCTTTAGCTTTTCTGACTTTACTCCTACACGTGTTCGCTATCTGTTTGAATTCTTCTTTGGTGATTTCCCCCCTTTTCCATTTCCTATACATGTTCCGTTTAAAACTTAGCTCCATTGAAAGTTCTTTAGTCATCCATCCTGGTTTCTTGAGACACCTCCCATTTTTCTTCCTCAATGGTACTGTTTGAAATTGTGCCTTCAGTATCTCCCTTTTGAGAAAGTCCCATCCGTCTTGAGGTCTCTTCTCTTTTAGTATTCCTGACCATGGGATCACCCCCAGTATTTCCCTGAGTTTATTGAAATCAGCTCTCCTAAAGTCAAGAATGTGTGTCTGACTATGCCTGGCTTCTCCTTTCCATTGTATAACGAAATCCAGGAGAACATGATCATTCTCACCTAAGGATCCCACCACTTGCACCCCATTAACCAGGTCGTCTCTGTTGGTTAGGATCAGATCTATGTTCAGCTGAGATCCTAAATCAAAGAGACAGAGCCAAATTTTACACTCATAGGGTGCCATGAGGATTGTCCATGAGTGAATGGCAACACAAAATGTGCAAACAAATGCAAAGGACATGATTACAATCTGCAATGCACATTGGCATGTGAAATGCACAGGTGCATCTACATGTGCAAAATGAGTGCCACATGCACAATGGCAATGCATGTACAGTCGTGCTTCCAAAAGCTTCAGCAGGATATGGCTCAGAGAAAACAGGTCCAACTGCATCTGTAGGGGAAATCATATATGTGCAAGTCCTTAACAAGATACCAGTTAGGGCCTGACTCCTTTATGGATCTGAAACATGGGTCACCTATCGCCACCACCTACGATTCCTCGAGTGCTTTCATCAGCGCTGTCTACGCACAATCCTAAATATACACTGGACTGACTATGTGACGAATCTTGCTGTCCTTGAGCAAGCAGGGGTCACCAGTATTGAGGCCATGATCTTGAGAACACAGCTGCGCTGGGCAGGGCACGTTTCTAGGATGGAGGACCATCGTCTCCCAAAAATACTACTCTACGGTAAACTCGCCGTGGGTCAGCGTAAGAGGGGCACTCCAAAAAAGCGATATAAAGACTCCCTGAAACAACATCTCAGGCTCGGCCACACTATCCACAATGCTGCAGCCTTATTTGAGAACTCATGCCGAACAAGTCTTGAAGAGAAATGACAACGCAGAAAGAATCACAACCCCAAAACATCACCCAGGGAGACCTTCTGCTGTGCTTTCTGCAACCGGACTTGTTTATCTCGGATTGGGCTTTTTAGTCATCAGCGCACTTGCTGAAAGCGCGGGATGAGTCCTTCCTGAATCTTTGTTTGCAAAGAAAAGCCAGAGAGAGACATTGGTGGGTAACACTACACCTACCTCTAGTGGCACTGGATTTCTTTGATCTGCAGCAGCCCTGTAAATGCTACATGCACCAGGGCTTGTCCAATTGCATCGGAGTAAAAGGGCAGCCCTACACTGATCATGCGTCCTATACTATTTCCAGCCACAAGGTCATTTTTCTGTTTACTGGTGCTTGCGAATAAACAAATATACATGGTCCCAGAGTGCTGTATTATTAGATAAGCAGAGATACACATATCCATATGTGTGCACTATAGGGAAAAAAAAAGTTTTTTTAAAAGCAACAGAACAGAGTCCCATCCCCTGGAACTCCCACCCCTGCTTTGCTCTGAAGCCAATCCTCGGCTTCCACAAGGCCAAAAATTTGGGGTTTCCTCTCAAATCTGGAGCCAATCATGAATCTTACAGATCCAGGGTTTCTTGCAGAAACCCCAATGAAAATGCACATTGTCAAAGATGTCTTCTGTCAACTGTGCCATGAATATGGGGTGAGTACGGGTTTTATTGCCCATGCAGACAAGCCCTTAGTCATCTTATGGTCCTGGTTAGGCACATAAAGAACACCCACAAACATTTCTGTCAGTGATGAGAAAGTATCCACTGTATCCAGAAAATGGTGAATTCTTTTGCATTTTGGGACTTTCTTTTAAAGAGAAAACTGTACTTACAAAAAAAAAATATGTGTGAAACCTCTCCCAATTTTCTTGTGCAGAAAACGGTGTATGAGCCCTGGTGGTGGTTAAATGCCACTACTGCAAGTCACCACTATGAAAGTTCTATTCCAGCAGGCTCCAAAGTTCACTCAGCCTTCCATCCTTTCATAGGTCTGTAAAATGAGTACCCAGCTTGTGGGGGCAATTAGCTAACACACATTGGAAACTGTTTAATGCACTGTAGATGTGTAAATAGCTATTGGTTAAAACAATTTGTAAGCCGCTTTGATAGCCTTGTGGCTGAAAAGTGGGGTATAAATAACTAAATAACTAATAAATAAATATGTGGTACACATTCTACTGCATATAGCATAACAAGGCCCTGCATTTTAAACAAAAATATAGGTTTTGTACATACAGCTAGGTTGCATGCAAACAATATTTTTTGAAGAAGTCCCAAAGTATGAAAAATAAGTTTTAAAAATGCACACCATTTCTCACAATCTTGCCCAGCAGACAGAAAAACTCTAGAAATTCTTCATTCCTGCCTGTGAGAATGAAATCAGCAAAAAAGATTTAAACCCCTTGTCCTGTTTGCTGCCCAGAAAATTCTCAAAAAAAAGCCTATTTAGTGGTTGGCTCTTTGCTCTACCAGTTGGGTAGACAGATCTCATTGGACCACAGATCAATGGTTGTATGCACTTTGTATTCGGGAGCACATAATATTGCCTTAGTGTCAGATCACTGGGCTATATAATATCCACAGAACCAAAATCTGCGGTTTCAGTTATCCACGGCTGAAAAACAGGGACACTACCATAGAGTTGTGTTGGAAAATGCCTAGAGTTATGTCCCCTCTAGGAATTACTTGGTCCTCCAACACAACTCTATGGTATGTTTTGTTCAGGAAGTCCTTTATTTTAATATGGTTTGCTATTATCTGTGGTTTCACTTATAAACAGTTAAGTCCAGGAATGTGTCCTCCACAGATACAGGGTGTGACCTGTATAGTCCTCATAGACTGACAGGAGCTCTTAAGGGTTTCAGACACGGGTCTCATCTGAAGATCTTTCCAGTGTCTGAACCAGGAACTTCTGCATGGAAAGGAGGGGCCCTGCCATGGAACTACGGCCCTTCCCTGCTCCAAGGAAGGTCAAAGTGCTATCTGTTCCACCTTCTGTTAAAATGATCTAGTGACTAAACTGAGGCTATTGTACTTGAATACATCCTGAGATGGCATGACTCATTGGAAAAGAAGACAATGCTTGGTAAAATGAAAGGCCGGAGGAAAAGAAGAAGACCACACTACAGGTGGATAGACTCAGTCAAGAAAGCCACAGCTGCCCCAAGTTTGCAAGAGATGAGCAGGGCTGTTGAGGAGAAGGTGACTTGAAAGTCTCTCATTCATAAGGCTGGCAAACAACAACAACAACAACAGTGGTAACAACAACAAAGCAGGTGATGGGAAAGACCTTGTTCCAAGACTGTAAACTGCTTGTGCCAGCCAATATACCCAACAGTAGGTGGTTGCCAACATAATGAAATGAATCTTATTGGTTAGCCCTATTAGAGTACATCCATTGAATCAGCTGTTGGAAGGTGAGCTGGCATGTAGGAAAATCCCATTGTTTCAATGAGTCTAATCTAGTTCAGAATCCCAATAGGATTCAAGTTTAGCAGCCAATATTAGCCTGTTTGCTGTTGTTGTGTGCCTTCAAGTCATTTCTGATTTACGGTGACCCTATCACAGGGTTTTCTTTGCAGAATTTGTTCAGAGGGGTTTTTCTCTTGCCTTCATCTGAAGGTTGAGAGAGTGTGACTTGCCCAAGGCCCTCCAGTGTATGCATGGCCAAGCAGGCATCCAAACCCTGGTCTCCCCATGTACTAATCCAATGCTCAAATCGCTACCCCACACTAGCTCTGTTTGGTGATTAGAAACATTAAAAGAACCTCACATAGATTATATCAGGGAATAAAAATGTGACTTTTTTGTAATTTAGGTACAGCAGTGGCTGGTTAGGGGGTTCTGGAAGTTGTAGTTGAAAACAGTAACTTTTTCAAACTCTGGCCACAGTTTTCCAGAAGTGGGTTTTTCCCCCACAAGTGATGTTGCCAGTGCCTTTTTTTGTGGAGCACATGATGTGTTGTGAACATAGTTAACGCAGAATAGAGTGCCAGAGAGAGACCCTTCAAAACCAGGGGATTCCAAAACAGTTTCAGATAAGATGTTACGTGAATCACTGGTGTCCATGGAAAATCCACTCAATATATTAGCTTCATTGGGGAATTAGAAGCAACTCAAATGGCAATAGCAAGAGGCTGTGTAACTTAGCAGGATCTTTAAACCCTATGTATATGGGTGGAGTGAAGGAAGTACACGAGAGATGGGTGTCAAAAACAATGGATGGAACTTTATTGAATAAATTGTAGCATTCACATATTCCACATATTCATCTTATCAATCAAACAGTACTTTCGGAGTAAGGCAAGGGCTTAGTTAGAAGGGAATAGTTAGACTTGCAGGATATACTGCATCTGATTCCTGAAGTTAGGTTCTCCTAATGAGAAGCAGCATTACTCTCAAGCAACAGCAACAAAGGCACCAAAGAGTGGGGCAGGCAGAACTTAAGGGAGGGACGTTAGGATTAGGAAGCCGGGAGTGGAGCACTTAGCTCAGCAGAGAAGCCAGCTAAGAGTCCAGAGAGTGTTAGCAAGGGTAAAAAGCAGGGTTAAGGAATGGAGTGTCATGGATTCAGTTAGAAGGTGGTACTGAACTAAAGAACTTAAGGTTGATTTGGGGGGGGATATAACAAATGCCCATTTGAAGGTGCACTCTTGAACAAAAAGGAATGCTTGATTTCAGGTAGTTCTCAAATGTTTTACAAAGGGATTCCAGACAGCCAGGATCTGGGAGATTGGGGATATCTGATAAGCAGGTAACCTTCTTTGGCCTCTCTGATGCAAGGGTGTCAGCTTAATCTACACAGCAGTGAAGTATCCACTGTATGTTTGGTGTGTGTAGGATACCTGTCTCTTACAGAGGCACAGTGTTTCCATTTCAGAGAAGATACAGGATGTTCGTACCAAGGTGTGAATAGAATAGAAGAGAATCTTTATTATGGTCATAGACCAGCACACGTATCCAGGTGTGAACTTGTAGGGATTTTTATAGGGGCCTCTCCCAGGCATTTCCATGCTTGCCCTCAGCTTAACACCTGACTTGCCCCACAGTGCATTTTTTTCCTGGTAGCCCTTGGATGACCCTACAGCCAGATCAGCCACAGTTGATATCAAAGCACTGTTTCCAACCACAGTGAACCAAAGTTGTGGATTATGGTTAGAATCATAGAATCATAGAATTGCAGAGTTGGAATAGACCACGAGGGCCATCCAGTCCAACCCCCTGCCATGCAGGAAATCTTGATCAAAGCATCCCCGACAGATGGCCATCCAGCCTCTGTTTAAAGACCTCCAAGGAAGGAGACCCCACCACACTCCGAGGGAGTGCGTTCCACTGCCGAACAGCTCTTACTGTCAAAAAGTTCCTCCTAGTGTTGAGGTGGAATCTCTGTTCCTGGAGCTTGCACCCATTGCTCTGTGTTCCAGTCTCTGGAGCAGCAGAAAACAAGCCTGCTCCATCCTCAGTGTGACATCCCTTCAAATACTTAAACAGGGCTATCATATCGCCTCTTAACCGTCTTTTTTCCAGGCTACTGGTTCTTGCAGTGGAGACCATGGGGATGTACCATTACAAAGAGGAAATGTAAGGGGAGAGAGACCCAAAGATAATTTGTGCAAATGATTAAAGGATAACCCAAAGTCCCTCCTGCCTATTGGGTGTCAAATCATCTCCATGGTTTTTTTGACTGGGATGATTAGGTGGGAGTCAGGTTGACTGGGCAGAATGGGAGTCATTACACACCCAAAAAGGTGTCCATAAAGACATGGAGGAAATTCTGCAGAAGGAAAGCCATCATAACTCCAACTTAGGTCTTGCATCCTTGCAGCCTTCAAATGAATATGGGCATCCACATTGGACAAAAGTGTCCAGCCATTTTGGCAAAGTACCTTATGAATGTGCCAGCCATTAACAGGATTCCAGCTTCCTTTTCTTCTGAATTCCAGAAAGGAAGCCATGTTCCTTTGCAGTGTTTCTTTAAAAGAGAAAACAACCAAGAGCGCTAAGGGAGTTTTTAAAAAATACATAACTGCCCGTGTAAAGGAACTTATGTGTGCAGAAAACACCGACAGGATGCCAGTCAATCTTTGTGTAACCTTGAGTTGCATGTGTATGTGTCACAAATTGGATTCTGGCCCATAAGAATAGCTGTTGGGAGTATTATGGGCCTGATGTTAGCTATCTTTTGCAGAGGCATAAAAGTTCATGTTTCAAATTCAGAATGAATTCCCAAAGGAGAGATTTTTGCCTCCTCCAAAAGACTAGAAAGAAATATGACTGCATAGAACTGGTACTTTAATTTTGCAAAATGTTACTTTTCCCAATGTAAAAATAGTCCATCTGAAAGCCCATCTCTGGAGTGTAAGAATTAGATTTCTTCAAGTGGTGGTGGCATTTAAACCCACAAATCTTTATCTTCCCACTAACAATACATATGTGGTTTTAACTGTTCATTTGGTGCCAGATTCCATTCTCAAGCACAGCACCAGTTCACATTAAATCCTGCTGCCAGCGTAAACATAATATTCTTATGAAGCTGCGCAGAGGGGAATTGGAGGAACCGCTAGCTAGAAACACAAGCTGCAAATCAGCATGTGCTAATGCGAGCTTCAATCCCTTGGGAATTAGCGGGGTTTAACTTGTGCATGCTGGATTCCAGGCATTTAGAACTAATAACTTCACTTTTAATGCAGTTAGATCAGCTTTTCCAACCAGAAGCCCTCCAGTGGTCTTGGACTAAATGCCTCTCACCCCCAGACAAGGAACAGGGTGATGGGAGTTGTAGTCCAACAAATTGGGGGAGAGATAAGGCCATGATAAATCTTTTTGCCATTCATCCTTTGCTTTCTGGTACTCTACAAGGCCAATTCTATGTCCAAAGTAAGGGATATTCTCTGCACTTAAAGTATCTGATCTCTGGCATCGTTTTGAATTGGGACGTTGTTCAGAAATAATGTTTATTTCTGATATTTAAAACAGCTCATAACTCTCTAAATGCATAATATTTTCCTTATGGCTTCCACAGTGGTGAAGAAAGAAGATGCTAAACTGCCCTCTACTGGACATCAGGCTTTATAAATCCCATAACATTTTAGGGCTCTTTTGAAAGAAATGGAAATGGAAAGCTTGCTCACACTTTTGAGATGGTTTCTTTGGGCCCAGTAAATGGTAACCTTTCTCTGGAATTAATTTTGAATGGACTGACATAGAATCATAGAATTATAATGTGGGAAGAGACCATGAGGGCCATCTAGCCCAACCACCTACCATAGAATCATAGAGTTGAAAGAGACCACAAGAGCCATCCAGTCCAACCCCATTCTACCATGCAGGAATACACAGTCAAACCATCCCCGACAGATGGCCATCCAGCCTCTGTTTAAAGCCCTCCAAGGAAGGAGACCCCACCACACTACAAGGCAGTGTATTCCACGTCTAACAGCTCTTAACTGTCAGGAAGTTCTTCCTAATGTTTAGGTGGAATCACTTTTCCTGTATTTTGAACCCATTGCTCCATGTCTTTGTCTTCAGAGCAGCAGAAAACAAGGTTGCTTCATCCTCAGTATGACATCCCTTCAAATACCCAGTTCTCTAAGCCGATCCTCATAGGGCATAATGGCTTCCAGACTTCTCACCATTTTAGTCGCCCTCCTCTGGACACCTTCCAGCTTCTCAATATCCTTCTGGAATTGTAGTGCCCAGAACTGGACACCATGAGGTCTGACCGAAGCAGAATAGAGTGGCACTATTACTTCCCTTGATCTAGACATGGTATTCCTATTGATGCAGCCTAGAATTGCATTTGCTTTTGTAACTGAGCATTGACCTGTTACCCACGGCCACTGCATGATCCATTATTCCAATCATTATACTTATTCCCCAGTTTGGGTTCCATATAATTCACCTAAGATTTATCCCCAGCCAGCAGAATGACTACTGTGTTGAACTGGGTGGTCTTGCTTTAACTAGCACTGGAGCCTGATCTTGGCCACATGTTGCTATGGATGGGAGACCTCCAAGTTATTCACTGCCTTGCTCTCCAGTCTTGCAAACCCTGGGCAGCTATGATGACTTCCTTGACTGAGTCCATTGACTTATAATTGTCATCCCTTGCTTTGTAGAGTCTCAGGAATCCAACAGAAAGGAGTCAGATCTGGAAGGCCCCGGCTCTGGATGATGCCTCCCTCAATCTGGGGAGCTAGTGGGCAAGTTGTCTGCTGGGGAACTCCAGTAGAGTGGACCCCTTGCCCCCAACTGAACCAGAGTTGATGGAAAAGCAGAGATATAGGATGGGTGACACCTGGCTTGATGGCAGTATATGTGAAAGGGATCTAGGAGTCTTAGTGGATCACAAGATGAACATGTGTCAGCAGTGTGATGCGGCAGCTAAAAAAGCCAATGTGATTCTAGGCTGTGTAATAGTGGCACTTTATTCTGCTTTGGTCAGTCCTCACCTGGAATACTGTGTCCAGTTCTGTGCACCACAATTCAAGAATGATGTTGACAAGCTGGAATATGTCTAGAAGAAGGCAATCAAAATGGTGGGAGGTTTGGAAGCCATGCCCTATGAGCAGCAGCTTAGGAAGCTGGGTATGTTTATCCTGGGGAAGAAAAGGCTAAGAGGGGACATGATAGCTATGTATATATATTTGAAGGCACATCATGTTGAAGATGGGGCAAGCTTGTTTTCTAATACTCCAGAGATTAGGGCACAGAGCAATGGGTTCAAACTACAGGAAAAGAGATTCCACCTAAACATTAGGACAGTCCACCCTGACAGTAAGTGCTGTTTGAAAGTGGAATGCACAGCTGCCTCTGTGTGTGGTGCAGTCTCCTTCTTTGGAGGTTTTTAAGCAGAGGCTCGATGGCCATCTGTCAGGAGTGCTTTGATGGTGTGTTCCTGCAGGACAGAATGGGGCTGGACTAGATGGCCCTTGTAGTCTCTTCTAACTCTATGATTGTATCACACCAAGGCATCACACCCATCATTTGAGGTCCATAGATCAGGCAAGGAACAGTGGTGAAGGAACCAATGCCTCTTAAATAAGAAATGGCAAGCAACTGGGTACCTGGCATCTCAAGATCAGATAGCTATAAACCCACAGCAGTTGCTGGGAGTTTTTGTTGTTTGCAGTTGTTCCATCTCTCTGGATTTTGTGGGCTTCCTGCTTGTGGATTTATTTCAGTTCTTTACCTATGGGCTAGCTTAAGTTTTACAGCTCTTTGTCTTTCCTTTGTAGCTGTGGTTATCCTGACTACTGCCTTCTCCTGACGGATTTTGGAACAGCTGCGACCTAACTCCTGGATGTCCCTTCAACCTTGGTGAACTCCCTTGATCACCCGTGCATGAGTTGGACTTGCTTGACTCACTCATAACTGCTTTTTCCTTCTACAGTCTGCCTCTCCTGCACTTGCTGCCTCTAAGCACAGGGCAGTAATGTTCTCTACACACACCCCTACAGGACAGTAATGTGCATCAACACTGTAGAAATAATTCAGTTTGCCACCACATTAACTGCCGTGGCTCCATCCCACAGAAACCTGGGATTGTAGTATTGTGAGGGACCAGCACTCTTCGGCAGAGAAGGCTAAACTACAAATCCCAGAATAATATAGGATGGAGCTACAGCAGTGGTATCAAACTTCATTATTTCTACAGTGTAGATGCATCCAGAGAGAGCTTTCTGCCAGCCACCAAATATACAGGGATTGCTGGTAAAAGCTGTCCTGAAAACACCAGTCAACAATCCAATATTGCACCCTTGTGCTTCAACTGTCAGGTACCATAAACAGACTGTCAGTTTTAGGAGCAGAGTGACTGGTAGGATCTACTATATCAAACAAGACATCACCTGCTGGTCATGAAAACTTATTTATGGGATCAAACTCAGACATACAGGATGTCTGTGATATGTGGGGGAAACAACCACAGAATTCACATTTCAAGAACCGCAAGTATGCAATCCTGACCAGGAAGTTGGAGCAACCAGGAGCCAAGCATTTCAACTCACAGCCTTTCTGATTTGTCCCTACTTGGTATTGAGATGCCTTCTCCTTCAGACATTTTGAACAAAAGGGAGAATTTTTGGATGGATAGACTCAAGACCCTAACACCCCATGGCTCAGCCTTCAGAATAATACTGCCATCCACTGAAGATTGTTGAAAACAGTGTTCTAAATGGCCACTTTGGATTCAGCTCAAATTCATCTTCATCAGCTGAAGAAAGAGGACGCAAAAAACCAAACATTTTGTATTATATGTATATATATATATATCTCTGGCTTCTCTTTGCAAACAAAGATTCAGGAAGGACTCATCCCACGCTTTCTGCAAGCGTGCTGATGACTAAAAAGGCCAATCCGAGATAAACAAGTCCAGTTGCAGAAAGCACAGCAGAAGGTTTCCTCGGGTGATGTTACCGGGTTGTGATTCTTTCTGCGTTGTCGTTTCTCTTCAAGACTTATTCGGCGTGAGTTCTCAAATAAGGCTGCAGCATTGTGGATAGTGCGTCTCCATGCCTCCCGATGTGAAGCCAGGGCGGACCACTGTTGGTGATCAATTTGGCTGAGCCTGAGATGTTGTCTCAGGGAGTCCTTGTATCGCTTTTTTGGAGCGCCCCTCTTACGCTGACCCGTGGCGAGTTCACCGTAGAGTACTATTTTGGGGAGGCGATGGTCCTCCATCCTAGAAACGTGCCCTGCCCAGCGCAGCTGTGTTCTCAATATCATGGCCTCAATGCTGGTGATCCCTGCTTGCTCAAGGACAGCAACATTCGTCACATGGTCATGTACAATAGCACTGTACACACATAGTACCTTGAACTCAATATGGCATTTGGGCTTTGGAAAAAAAAATGTCTAACTACATCCATTGGGAAACTTACACGTGTGTAAAACTCTGAGGTTAGCTTCTTACAACTAAATAAAATTCAGTACCCTAATCAGGGTCCTCCCCACAAAGTTATTCCAATATTTTTTGAGACAGCCTACCGGTAGTTCATAGGAGATGCAAATCTTGCCCTCATCTGCCATCTTGTGGTAGTAATAGATATTACCATTATTGCTAGTTATGATTTTTCCACCCAGCTTTTAAGGATAAATATTGTCTCAAAGGGTGAACTGTGAAAATAGCATTGGTACAGTTACTATTCAGTTGATCTAGTTATAGGTCTTGCCTTCTTAATTTATATTGGCTGAGATCCTACACTGGAGAGGCTTAGCATAAATCTCCACACATGAAACCTTAGTTGTGCTATACAACCCTTGTGTTGAAAGGCAAAGTTTTGCACCTGAACTAAAAGATATAAAATGTGCAGCCAACACGTAAACAAATATACATGTGGAATGTGCGAGATAGTAGTGTATCTCACAAGCCAAGTATCGCATATACTTGAGGACAGATTTTGGACCCAAAATTACAGAATTTGCTATGACTTGTGGATAAGTGGAGAGTAAAAATAGGAAAAGAGATTCCACCTAAACATTAGGAAGGACTTCCTGACAGTAAGAGCTGTGGAATGCACTGCTGCCTGGGAGTGTGGTGGAGTCTCCTTCCTTGGAGGTTTTTAAAGAGAGCATGGATGGCCATCTGTTGGGAGTGCTTTGATTGTGCCTTCCTGCATGGCAGGGGGTTAGACTAGATGGCCTTTGTGTTCTCTTCCAATACTATGATTCTATGATTCTAAGCTGGACCTTGCTGGAGAAGAAGATGGGCTGCAAGTGCCGAACATCTCCAACTACCTGTCCACTGACACATGCCTCTCCCCCCGCCCTGCTTCTGCGTGCTTTCCAAGTCCAGTCCTGTCTCTGTTATTGAGCTGGTTTCCCTCACAGTGCAGCATGGTGGGGGGGAAGAGAAGGAGCCCAACCGCTGCCTGTTCCCCCCCTCCCACTGCCTTTCACCACCACCTCACCTTCATTCAGTGCGCCTCCTCCGCCTCCCCCCTCACGGTTTCTCCCAAGCTCTCCATGCTGGTCTCGCTGTTCCATCAGCAGTCCCAGGTGGCATCCTTTCCATGTGGTTTCCATAAAGCACCCAACTCCACCGTCCAGCCACCTTTCTTTGCCAGCCACTACCATTGATGCCTCAGACTGTAACCCTAGCTTGCAGCTCACTTTCTCCTCCAGCGAGGTCTGGCTTCCATGGCCAAAGTGTAATTTACCAGGGCCTCATCTATATGAGGTAATAAAATGAGGTTGGATGCACTGTAACACCAATTCACAGCAGCTTTCATTTGTCTCCACTTTTTTTGTCAAGATTGCAGGCATGCAAAGCCATATGCATCTGTTGTTCAAACAGACATGCCTCCGATTCAAGACGGCAAGTAAAAGCGATTTACTCAAATTTTTATTGTCACCAGTTGTTGCCACTGATGAGCAGTATTTTTTTTAAAAGCAAATCCAAGATGCATAAGTGCAATCCATTTAAATAAACAGGGAAAAGCAGTGGGGGAGGCTCAACACCAGATCACTAAATCGAAAATCCAAAATGGCAGTTCCAGGCACTGCCTTGCTGGCAAGCTCCACCCCCTGTGCATGTCCGACCAATCAGCTGCCCACTCTGAGAATGTGCAGCAATGTGAATCGGTTGTCCTAATGAGCAACAGTATGCATTCCCATGCATTATTTTTAAAAATACAGGAAAAGTTGCAAAGGCTTTACCCACTGAGTATTTTGAGTTTTTCTCCCTCCTCCTTCCAAATATAGCAGATTGAGGAAGGATCCCATTTAGACAAAATGTATTCTATGAGGAATATTTTCTCCGTATAGACAAACCTCAGGCATCCGCTGCAGGGAGAAAAGGACATCCATTTTGCCAACAATTAGAACACAGGTGAATGTTTCTGTCAGGTTTGGGCAAGGGTCAGGCCATGAGGTGTTACTTAGTTAAGTGCAGTCAGCTAAGTAGGTAATAGAGAATTCAGGCCACTATTTTTAAATACAGTGGGCCCATGGTATCTGCTGGGGTTTGGTTCCAGGAAACCCCATAGATACCGAAATCCGTGGATGCTCAAGTCCCATTATATACAATGGTGTAGTAAAATGGCATCGCTTTTATATAATGGTGAACAGCAAGGTTTGCTTTTTGGAACATCTTTTTAAAAATAATTTCAAGCTGTGGTTGGTTAAATCTATGAATAAAGAATCCGTGGATAAGGAGGGCCGACTGTATGTTGTTAGCCACTTTGAGCACCATTATTGGGATAAATATTGGATATAAATGAATAATATAATATCTGAGAGGGAGCTATCATGGTGATCAACCGTCTTCTCCAAATGCATTGATAGAGAAACCAATCTGAAAGTAACTTTCCAAGCTCTGCTTCTTTCTAGGTGGGAACAAAATAGGCCTTGGCATTATTACCCTAGTTTCACTTACCCCTCAAAAACAAAGTTTAGCTCTGAATTGATAACCTTTTGTCAGATGCTTGGATTGTATTTGATACCGAAGTCCGCTGCAACCTTCAGACCTTTGGTTTCTAGTTTTCTTTCTTGGAAAGGCTTAAAAGACACTGGACTTCTCTTTCAAATGCACAAGTCCTGTTGTACCTAGAGGTTTTTTGTTTGTTTGTTTGTTTTTATGCTGGGAACAAAATTGTTAAGAGATTTTCCAGAGCTATCATTGTCTTGGGTTTGAAGTGGTGAAACAAACGATTGAAAAACCAAAAACATTTCCTGGAGAACCATTCAATTTTGTTTTCCATAGCCTTGTTACACCTAAATTTTAACAATCTAAAATACATACAAGGAGAAAACGAAAACAGAAAAAGAAAATACACAATACAGATTCAAACTAACAAGAGAAAACAACTAATAACCCCCCACCTAATCTAGCCCCCCTTCTAAACTACCTGCCCCCAGACAAACAAAGGACAACTATGCTAAAAAAACCTATTAGCTAAGTTGCTATAGTAGAATAATAAAGTATTCCCTGGAAATTCAAACCATGTTAGATTAACGGGGTTGCTTTGATCAAGATTTCCTGCGTGGCAGGGGGGTTGGACTGGATGGCCCTCGTGGTCTCTTACAACTCTGCAATTCTATGATTCTATGATTCTATGATTCTAAAAGTTATCTACTTGTCAGCTATTAAAAGTATACAATTTACATAAATTTCAAATCAAATATTGGATATCATCTTTGTCACCCACTTATTATATCATTCAAAAGTTTTCAGATATAAGCATCTCAATGTTACTATGACTCTTCTTCAGAAACTCTTGTAGTCTTCCAAATCTTCTTGGATTCATTAATAGTTTTATTATTCAACAAAGTAGTAAATTTGTCCAGCTCAGCCATATTGAGAAGTTTTAATGTCCATTCTTCTATTTATGGAATAGTCTCTCATTTCCAATGTTGTGCGGCTTGAGCATCTTGGGTTATGTGCATTTCGTGTCTTCAGATTTCTCAGGTCAAGAATATGTTACTCAAACAACCAATGGTATTTGTCAAGCTAGCTGTAAAGGTAGCGTGCTGAGCCTGTCATACCAGCTCTCTTGATGGGACATGCAGTCCAACACATCTGTAGAGCATCAGGTTGGTAGAAGGCTGTGTTATTTATGTGGCTCACTGGTTGATTTGCAAGCTTGTTTTGCAGAGTTTGGACATGTTACTTTTAAAGTCTACAAGAGAATGGAAAGAGAGAATGGAATGGCAATGTGCATGGAAGAACCAATAAAATTCCAATGTGCATGGATTGGTTAGAAAAAGTGATGGAATTGGCTCAACTAGATAAATTAGTCAATCTAGTGAAAAGAAATCCAATAGAAACATTTAAGAAAATGTGGAAATCATTTATAGATTATGTTAAATCAACAAAAGGGAATACTAATGTAATGGGGTTTGAAAGTTAGGAAATAGAAGTCCCTCTATTTATTGATTGTTTATGAGTTGCTGTCCTTGAGCAAGCAGGGATCACCAGCATTGAGGCCATGATATTGAGAACATAGCTGCGCTGGGCAGGTCACGTTTCTAGGATGGAGGACCATCGCCTCCCCAAAATACTACTTTACGGTGAACTCGCCACGGGTCAGCGTAAGAGGGGCGCTCCAAAAAAGCGATACAAAGACTCCCTGAAACAACATCTCAGGCTCGGCCAAATTGATCACCAACAGTGGTCCGCCCTGGCCTCACATCGGGAGGCATGGAGACGCACTATCCACAATGCTGCAGCCTTATTTGAGAACTCACGACGAACAAGTCTTGAAGAGAAACGACAACGCAGAAAGAATCACAACCCAAAAACATCACCCAAGGAGACCTTCTGCTGTGCTTTTTGCAACCGGACCTGTTTATCTCGGATTGGCCTTTTTAGTCATCAGCGCGCTTGCAGAAAGCGTGGGATGAGTCCTTCTTGAATCTTCGTTTGCGAAGAAAAGCCAGAGAGAGAGAGAGAGAGAGAGAGAGAGATGAGTGGTATTTTACCAGTGAAAGGAATGTAGATTATAATTATTATATTTAAATTGATTAAACAGGAGAGATAGTGGATAAGGGAGGAAGAACTAACAGTATTTTTTTAAAAAAAGTAAGGGAGAAATGGGAAGTCTTTTTTATCGGGGGATGGGGAAAGAGGTAAGAAAAAGGTGTTAGTTGCTGTTAATTGTGTTGTGTATAATTAAGGGTATGGGTTTTTTTTTCTTTCTCTCTTTTTGTTTTCTCTTGTTTATTTTTTGTGTGTCTTTGTCTATGTGTATATATATGCAAACATTTGAATAAAAACCATTTTAACTAAAAGTCTACAATTCGCAGAATTCTTCAGTCAGTATGGCTACTGTGGTACAATATTTATTTATTTATTTATTTATTTAGCATATTGTGGTAACTTGAATATGTGCCCTGAAATCTAACTCCTGTATTCCATCCCTGCCACACAACAGGATATCAGCTGGTACTGTTCTAACTGCAGCTTGCCATAACTGGAAGCAAAATACAAAATACTGGAACAACTAGTTGTGCATCCATACCTCAAAATTATAGCTGTGTCATCCCATTTGAATTGTCATGGCTTCATCCTATTGAATCCTGGCATTTGTAGTTTGTCAAAGTACTTCAGCTTCTCTAGACGACTTCCCAGAACTGGCACTTTTCAGCAGAGAATCCTAAATACCTCCTAAAACTAAAAATCCCAAGATTCCATAGGATGGAGCCAGCACGGTTTAAGTGGCATCAAACACACTGCAGGTTTGTGTGTATGTGCACGCACACTCACGTGCACCTTCAAGTTGCTTTGTCAACATACGGAGCCTCCATGAATTCCATAGGGTTTTCCTAGGCAAGGAATCCTCAGAGGTGGCTTTCCCAGTTCCTTTCTCTGAAATATATAGCCTACAGCACTTGGGATTCCTCGACTGCCATTCTGAGCTTGGGGAAGGTTTTTCTTTTTGGACTGCCACTCCCAGAATCCCCCAGACATATATGTTGGATTGGAATTTGTAAATATAATTCAGTTAAGCTGTTTTGCTTTCTAGTCTTCCCTTTGTAATTTCCTTGTTCAAGGACTGCAACTTTTCAATTCCGTACTGTATGTCCAGGAAGGTTGAAATGTTCTGCAACTGGTTTTTTAGTATTGCCATATTTAATATCTGATTTGTGGCCATTTATCCTCTTGCATATTGTCCTGTTCGTCCAATAGCTTGTTTGGGAAAAGATTAAAAATGCCAGTTAGAGATAAGGCCAGTTAGGAAGAGGAGAATGGAGGAGAGAAATGGAGAAGTTCATAGGGGAGCTGAGATTATGGAGAGAATTCAAGAAGAGTTACTCTGTTTGAAACTGAAGTGTTACTGTAAACTGTGTGTGAAGCCAGCGTATGGCTAGAATTTTATTTTGTACAATAAGTCTTTACTGCGTTTATTTTCTACATCTCTCTCTGGATGTTTTCATTTAATACCCTCTCTCTCTCTGGCTTTTCTTCGCAAATGAAGATTCAGAAAGGTCTCATCCCGCGCTTTCTGCAAGCACGCTGATGACTAAAAAGGCCAATCCGGGATAAACAAGTCTGGTTGCACAAAGCACAGCAGAAAGGTCTCCTTGGGTGATGTTTGTGGGTTGTGATTTTTTCTTTGTTGTCGTTTCTCTTCAAGACTTGTTTGGTGTGAGTTCTCAAATAAGGCTGCAGCATTGTGGATAGTGCGTCTCCATGCTTCCCAATATGAGGCCAGGGTGGACCATTGTTGGTGATCAATTTGGCCGAGCCTGAGATGTTGTTTCAGGGAGTCCTTGTATCGCTTTTTTGGAGTGCTCCTCTTACGCTGACCCATGGCGAGTTCACCGTAGAGTACTATTTTTGGGAGGCGATGGTCCTCCATCCTAGAAACGTGCCCTGCCCAGTGCAGCTGTGTTCTCAATATTGTGGCCTCAATGCTGGTGATCCCTGCTTGCTCAAGGACAGCAACATTCGTGACATAGTCAGTCCAGTGTATATTTAGGATTGTGCATAAACAGCGCTGATGAAAGCGTTCGAGGAGTTGTAAGTGGTGGCGATAGGTGACCCATGTTTCAGATCCATAAAGGAGAATAGACAGTACAATGGCTCTATACACACTGATTTTTGTGCTTCGCCTCAGGTATTTATTACTCTTTTGTGAACTCTTCCAAATGCGCTATATGCCTTTGCTAATCTGCCGCAGAATTAAGGTAAGTGTGTGAAAGATTTACATTATTCCATGGCAGGAATGGGAGAGGAGGTGGTGGGGCAGTAATGGGGCATTTTGGCCCCGTGTGAAAATCTCCTTGGAAACCATGCTTGAAAAACTAGGCTAAGATAGCATTTGTCTTCTTTGCTGCAGCATCACACTGCTGGCTCATGTTCAACTTATGATCAACAAGAATCCTAAGGTCCTTTTCACATGTTGTACTCCTGAGCCAATTATCCCCCATCCTATACCTGTGCATTTGGTTTTTGTGCCCTAAATGTAGAACTTGGTATTTGCATCTGTTGAATTTCATTTTATTAATTTCAGCCCAGTTTTTTAGTTTATCAAGGTCTTTTTGAATTCTGTCCCTATCTTCCAATGTGTTAGTCATCCCTCCTATTTTTGTATCATTTGCAAATCTGATGAGGATTCCCTCCACCCCATCATCTAAATCAGTGATAAAAAAAATGATATAAAAATATTGTCCTGTCTCTGTTTTATCTTAAACACATAGCACTGAAGCTGCAGGATAGGCGATTGCTGCAGAGGCAATATCCTTCTGGAATTGTGGTGCCCAGAATTGCATTGGCATTTTTTTTTTAATTTTTATTAAATTTTCCAGAAATTAAGAAAAACAATCTTTGCACCTCAAGATCCCATTTGCCATAACATTCTCCACATTTATACGTTGATTCATTCATTTATACAATGATTATATATTGATTCATTCCTCATTCCCACCCACCCGCTCATTCACACATTCTATGACTTCCTTTCTGATCTCTACACGATTAACTTAAATTATAATATCTCAGTTCTCTTGCTTTTATTAGTTTTTACCATAAGTATATTTCACCTTTCTGTATCTTCCTTCTTTTATTTCTTATTTACATGGTGCTAATATATATCTGTTAGATTGTTTGAATATATAATGTTTGATTTGTTTGTTCATTTTTTATTTGCGAAGTTATTCTAAAATATATTATTGTTGACAGATTTCTGTGATTTCTTACTCCTCATTCAGGGATCATTGCATATTCTCCCCAGGCCTTCCCTAAATAATCTAGAAATCTTTCCCACATTTCTCTATGTTTCTCTATGCTCTTACCTTTTAATAGCGTAGTTAATCTATCTGCTGCGATCATTTCATATGTTTTAAGAAGCCAATGGTCCATTGTCGGTATCTCTTTTTCTTTCCATTTACTGGTATATGCAATACGCGCTGTCGTTATCATATAAAATCGTAATTTTTCTTTATCTTGTTCCATTTTTTCCTCAGAATTGCATTGGCATTTTTGACCGTTGTATCACATTGTTAGCTCAGGTTTAACTTGTGGTCTACTAAGACCCTTAGAGCCCTTTCACAAGTACTGCTTTCAAGCCAAGTGTCACCCATCCTATGTTGGTGCAGTTTATTTTCCTGCCTAGAAGTAGAGTTGGGCCCCCGAATCTCAGACTTACCGTGGATACCGGAAACTGCAGAAAACAGCAAACCTCTTAAAATAAAGGACTGCCAGTACCATAGAGTTGTGTTGGAGGACCTAGAGGTTGGAGGAAACACTAACTCTATGGTATGTGTCCTTATTTTTTACAGCTGCAGACAACGGAAACTGTGGATATAGGTTCCACAGATATGGTAGTACTTTACATTTATCCCTGTTGTAATTGGCCCAGCTCTGTAACCTGTCAAACTAATTTTGAATTCTGATCATGTCCTCCAGAGTATTTGCTACCATAGAATCGTAGAGCTGGAAGAGACCACAGGGGCCATCCAGTCCAACCCCCTGCCATGCAGGAAAACAAATTCAAAGCCCCCCCCCAACAGATGGCCACTCAGCCTCTGTTTAACCCCTCCCCCCAAAGAAGGAGACTCCACCACACTCCCAAACAGAGCAAGCAGAGCATTTCATTGTTGAACAGCTCTTACTGTCAGGAAGTTCTTACTAATGTTCTCTTTTCCTGCAATTTGAACCCATGGCTCCGTGTCCTAGCCTCTGAAGCAGCAGAAAACAAGCTTGCTCCATCCTCAATATGACCACCATTTAAATACTTAAACATGAATATCTTGTCCCCTCTTAACCTTCTCTTCTCCAGTCGAAACATAGCCAGCTCCCTAAGCCCCTCTTCATAGGGCATCATGGCTTCCAGACCGTTTGCCATTCTGGTCGCCCTCCTCTGGGCACGATCCCCTTAGTTGCAGTAGCGACTGCCTGGCATGTCAGGACTGGGGGACTTTGATGAGCCATACATACTCCCCACTTAATTGAACACATAAGGATCGCAAATATGAATCAGCTACCAATGTGTAACCCAAGGTTACACATATGTAACTGTGATAGTCAATTCCAGCCAATGTCTTTAAATTCTTTTTAATGAATCTGGGGACTTTGGAACACCAGAGCAACCTGCCAGGGGCCATGGAGATGAAATTTGGCACTTCCCCTCTCTGTAGTCACAATATTTATTTTATTTATTGCATTTGAATACTGCCTTTCTCTCAGAATGAGACCCAAGGGGGCTCCAAGTGACAATCAGTCAACCCCCATATCCATGGGGATACGTTCCAAGACATACACACCCTGTGGATACCTGCAACCATGAATAATAGGGAACCCAATTGTTTTCAATGAGATGAACACTGGAAGTTGACCATAGAATTGCATTGGAGGACCTAAAAATGCCTAGAGAGAACATTTCCCCCCGGATGTCGATAAATGTAACCCTGGATACCAAATCTGTGGATATGGGAGTCAACCTGTATTCACAGTAAAATTAATAACAGTAAACCCACATAAAACAGTATAATTTTTTTAAAAAAAGAAAAAAGAAAACCAAGTTTAGATAGATTTCTGACTGCAGTCGTGAGTTTCAGCTGCTCCTGCTGCTGACATATGTCCCGGAAAGGAAAGGAAACACAGCACAAAGTATAACTCATGGTTGCTTTCTGCTGTTTTATTTCTTTTTTTAAAATTTGTACAGCTATATTTTACAGAACGCATTAATGCAGTTTGTTGCAGCCCAGACCCTGTCTCCCGAGATTGACTGATTGTTAACACAAGTGTATAAAATGAGACCAAATTATCTTTTTTTTTGTAAAAAACAAACAAAAACAAAATGAAAACATAAAGAACCACCTGATATTTTCCACCAAGAGGCCGCTGTGACCCCTTTTCACAACATCAGACCGTACCTCAAACAGGGCTCCAATTCAGTTGCAAAAGAAAGGCACCGTGAGAAAAACGAGAAACAAAACCCCAAACAAACATTGTACATATATATATATATATACAGACTGGGGGGGAGGGGGGAACCCTGAAAAAAACTTATTATTACGCTTTATATTATTTTAAATTCCTTCTGCAGCTTTGTTGGTTTTAATACACACTTTTTTTTGTAAATTGTAAACCTTCACTTGCAAAAAAATACAAATACACACTCAATGCTCTTAGACAAAATATTTTCTCACTAATACAGTTGCAATACTTTTTTAAAATATCTTGTTAAGTGCTCTGTCACAAGAAAGTCTCGCCGATCAGTTGTCTGCCCGCAGAGACCAAGCGTGAGACTTCAATGCATTTTAATATATATATATATTTATATATTTAATATATCTTTTTAAAGGTTTATATTTTATATATATATATATATACTTTATTTATATATTCATATATGTACAACTCTGCCATAGATTTCCTTCACCTTTGGTTAAAAAGTTAAAGCCCTCTCCTTTCTTATAGCATATACAATCTTTTTTTCCTCTTTTGTTAAAAACACACCATTTTGCATAAAAAGAAATAAAATTTGTTCCCGTAAAACGATATACATTCCTCATTTTTCTGGCTGTGGAGGGTTGACCTTTTGACCCTCCACTACACAGACTTTTAAGATAGGTCTCTACTCAGCTTCCTAACACACACCCAAGCTCTCTCACACACGGATACATACAGATCCGGACAGACATATTTCATCTCCCTCTCTCTATGAAATATAGTCAAATATATATCTGGCCAGAATCCTATTGGCATCTTACATGGATTTAACTTCTTATACAGAAGCGGTTGGACATTTTTGTCCAATGCAGAACGGCCACATTCAGATCAAGGTTGCAGAATTAGAATTGCATAGGGAGTGCCATGGTGCCTAACGCATTGATGTGCACATTGCAAATAGATGCACATGGCACAATGGGTGTGCATGGATGTGCACCTTGCACATAGGCACAAATTTTGGATGGGTGTGCATGGATGTACACATTGCACATAGGCACACCTTGTGCATAGCTGTGCACACTGCACATCAATGCACATTGTGCACTGATGTGCATGCCCATTTGGCGGCACACTTGGTTCAGTGGCGCAACCCAGCCTCTGTTCAGCACAATTCACCTCTTAACTCCAGAAGTGGAGTTTTACGCTATGCAACCCTGATATAGGATCTCAAGCCATATACATATATGTATTGTTTGAAAAATTCACATAACTGGGAAACAAACAAACAAAAATTTTAAAACAAACATGAAACCCGTGTATTTTCATTGAGTCATTTTCCTCTATTCCATTTGCCTGCACTCTGGGCTTCTAGAGGCACTCCATTGTGTGACTGAAAAATTAAAAGCGGTGGAGGAGTTGCTAAAGTGTTACAAGTATCCTCTGGATAACATTCCCCCTCCCACACCATCTTCTTATCCTCCACCCACCACCTGTCCATGTCTGCTTCTAGCAAGCCTTGGAGAGTTCCGGCGTGACTTCTGCGGACACACGGTATTGCACCTTGGTGTTGGTGATGGCTCCGTGTTTCTGGCGCAGGTGGAGGCGGAGTTGGCTTTTGTGGCGAAAATGGAGGTTGCACTTTTCACACTGTAGGAGGAGCCACGTGGGGAGGGACAGGGAAAACAAAAGAGTGGAGGAATAAATCAAGGCTTTAATTAAAAACAATCAGGATCTTAATTTTTTAAAAAATGATTGCTGATATTCTATATTGGATACAGTGGGCCATTGGTATCCGCTGGGGCTTGGTTCCAGGACTCCCCATGGATGCTCAAGTCCCATTATGGAGCCCTGGTGGTGCAGTGGTTAAATGTGGTACTGCAGCCACAATGTTATGAGTTCAATCCCAGAGGGCTCCGAGCTTGACTCAGCCTTCCATAGGTCAGTAAAATGAGTACCTGGCATGTTGGGGGCAATTAGCTAACACATAAACTGCTTAGGGACTGCTTTTGCACTAATGAGTGGTATATAAATATCAACGCTATTGCTATTGTATACAATGGTATAGTAAAATGGTGTTTGTTATATAAAATAGCAAAATCAAGGTTTGCTTCTTGGATATTTTTTTTTTTTAATATTTTCAAGCCATGGATGGTGGAATCCATGGATACCAAATCCGTGGATCCAGTGGGCCAACTGTATTTGTTTACATATTCATAAATTAGTAATGTCTCCTGGCCTGACTGCCCCACCCCACTCAAGCCCACCATAGAAGCCAGTAGCCACACCAGGTGAAGAAGGCTTGTTCAGCTGTTCAACAGGACACAAGGTGACATTTCCAGCCCCCACCAGCAAGCGAGGCTGCAACAAGGAATTTCACCAGGGGCCCTGTGTCTGATTGCCACAACCTCACCTCCTGGCTTGAAATGACATCCTTCTTGTGCCCTGCTGAACAGACTTCCTTCATCTGATGCAGCTGCTGGCTATTTAGGTGGGATTAAGGGGCATTTACATAGCCTTACAGTAAGACGACATGGTATTAACGAATACAGAGCAGTTACAGATCCATAACCACAGGTTACAAATCTGTAACTGCAATACAGAATAGCAAATGATACCTTTTGGGAAACTAAAAGAAAAGAAAGTGCCAGTAATCAAAAGGATATCACGCTGACTTATAGGGCCTGAATCCAATCATTAGACCCATCTAGAGTACACAAATCAATGTGATTTACTAATGTAAGAATGGATACTGGTGCCTAAATATCCTGGAGGCATCAGATCCCAAAGAATTTTTAAAGTACAAGTGTGTTCAAATGGAGATCTAGTTGTAGCTTTTGGACACCCAGCAGAGCCAAAGGGACACATCTATATATATAATTCTCTTGGGTATGTTGCCTTTCCCAGTGTGCTGATTGGCTGCTCAGGAATTATACCCAACCAATCGCCACCCACATGCAAATTCCCTCTCCACCTCACAATCCACTCCTGCCGCTCCATCCGTGGCCCAGATTGGGACCCAGGCAGGCAGCAGCAGCGGTGGATCATCACTGACAGGACCCAGGCAGGGCAACAGAGCGAGTCACCCTCAGCAATTCCAGTGATATCCTTTTGGAACACACAGAAGGGGGAGGAGGAATTTAAAAATCCACTGCCCTACCTTACAGGGTTGACATGAGGTCTACCGGGAGTTTTTGAGGGAGTTTTTAAATGGCATATGTTACACTGGGTACAGCTAGTATAATTTAATCAGTGAACCAGAAATGCAAATAGAAAGTTGTAATGATTAATGCTAAGGTCTGATGAAGTGGACTGTGTCCATGGAAGCTAATGCTAGAAATGTCTTCAAAGTCTCAAAGGTGCCACTGGATTCCTACATATATTTGACCCCCTGGGGCCCAGAAAAAAAGCCTGAGGGGCCACACAAGGCCCAGGGACTGCGCTGTCCCCACCTCTGGTTTAGAGTAATATGCCCCATGTGCCCCATGCTTCCTTGGGGAGCAAGGAGAGGTTCCTTAAAGTTCCTCCAAAACCAGAACAGCAGGGAATGAAGGATGGCACTTACATGGTAGGGCTTCTCTCCGGTGTGGATACGAAGGTGACTCTTGAGCGTTTGCAAATGCCTGAATCGCGTGCCACAGATTTCACATGGGTAGGGTTTCTCACCAGTGTGGATAAGCACGTGAGCTCGGAGGTGCGCTACCTAGCAAAGGGACACAGGGATCAGAGAAGTGGTTCTCACTTGGGATGTAAATCTTCATTCAATTTGTTCTTATAGGCATGAACTAAGAATTCAATTAATTCCCCCACACACATACACCCTTTGCAAGAAAGTCCTCCAGAACTGGGTATTTTTTTGAGTACTATTCACAGTTTCAGGAACTTTTCTGCACAAAAAAAATCCCCATGTATTTGTTTTGCATAGACAATGTGATATATAATTTTTTGGTTCAGAAATGTTGTTTTCTGCAGAAACACTATTTTCCGTACAGAAAACACAATTTCTGCACACACACCCCACATTTTCTGAACAACAACAACAACAACAACAACAAAATCACATGCAGAAAAAGTCCCAAACAGTACAGAATCTCCTTGCACAAGAGTCTCCTTGTGCAATATTTCCTGACTCTGGAGAAACTCTTTTTCAGTGTGTGTTTTCCATATTTGAGAATAGTTTTTCCACCTGCAATTCCCATGGGTTTCCAAGATTTACCTCTCCTCCCCCACCCACCCACCCACACATCCCCCCAAACCCTTAGAGAATGGGTAAATTTCCTTCCCAGGCAATCCAGAAGGAGAGAGTCAGAATAAAGTGATGGAAAGTGATGCTAGATTATCATGATCATGATGCAGACATTAAAGGGAATGTGCCAAGATGAGAAAGAAAAATGGGAAAACATCAAAAATACACAATCAGCAGGCTGGTCCAAGATCATAGCAGTGATGTTTTTCCACACAAAAAACCTCGAGCCCTCCCCCCACTCATTTAATGCAAAAACTTTTCTCTTTTCTTTTCTTTTCTTTTCTTTTCTTTTCTTTTCTTTTCATTTCTTTTTTTTTTTGCAAGAAATCCCAAAGTGACTGGGGGGGGGACACATTATCAACAAAGGTACACAGCAACCCTACTCATAATTTCATCCAGTGATAGAGAGAACTGGAAAATTTTCATTCTCACATTTGGGAATGAAATAAGTAAAGATGATGGCCTTAGTCCCATTTGTAATCTCAACTAGAGTAGACCCATTGATTGTTGAATGGTGAGTCAACAGATGTGTTTCCCTTGATTCTACGTGCCTAGTTATGATTAAGAATAGGATTCAGGCTGTGTACAACCCTAATTTTCTATATTCGTATAGTTTATTCCAACTGGATGTGAATTTCACAAGTCCTGGGCAAAGCTTGGAAAATTTACTTTCGTTGACCACAACTCCCTCAAATCCCTGTCCAATATGACCTGTATTTCTTTGAAGCTGGAGATCTGGAGTGGGCAAAGTGTGGTCCATGGGCAACGTGTAGCCTCTGGAGCCTGCTTTTGTAGCCCCCGAAGCCTCGCAATAGACCCTGAAAGCCTCTCACCTCCCAAAACTGCCCAGAAACTTGGTGGAAAGCCACAAAATCATGAAAAACATCCCCAGTCTCAGAGAGAAATTCCCTTAGTGCTCTCTAATACTTCTATTTTCATCCAAGTCCTTCTCAAAATGGTGACAGGAAATGACATAATGTCACTTCTGGTGGCCATTTTGTGAAGGACTCCAATGAAGGTAGATATAATTGGGCGCACTGTCAGGTATGTGTGTGTGGGGGTGCTTGTGTGTGTGGTCTGGGGGAGAGTTGGGTGGGTTATACATTGGCCCTGGCCCAAGCAGTGGCCCACCCTTGCTAGAGATACTAAAGAGATGGAACCCAAGCTATTCTGTATGCAAAGTTGCTGCTATGCCTTGAATCTCAAACCCCATAGAGGGCGCACGAGGGGCAAGATCTTCAGACACGCTGGCAAAGGAACTTCTGTAACATGGGTACCCACCTGGACGAATCTTGCACCGCAAGTTTCGCATTTGTAGGGCTTCTCGCCCGAGTGGATCCGCGTGTGAGTCTTCAGGTTGGCCGGCCGGTTGAACTGTGCTCCGCAAATACTGCAGCGATAAGGTTTCTCACCTGTCTCGACAAAACAGAACCGGGACTGTTTAGTGCCTCAATACAACAAACAGGGAAGCGCTTGCACAAAAACCACATCCCCAACCGTGTTACAGTAACACTACATGAATGGAAAGGACGACATGATCAGATGCTCGTGTCCTTCTGGCATTCCAGGGGTGTAGCACGGGCATGAAAACTGTGCCCTTTTTCTATTGATGGACTAAAGCGTCAATAAAAAGGGACATGTTATTCATGCCCCAAAATGGCTGAGGGGCAACATCAGCTGGTAATGTCACCCGTTATTGCTCTTGTAGCATTTTTCTGATGCGGTGTTTGCTGCGTCTGATAACGTCCTAAGTCTATGGTGCTGAAAGTTTCACCTGATAGGCAGACCTTCAAAAATTTACTTCTTGGGACTTCTCCCAACCAGCATGGCTTGTAGCTTTCCCACCCTGCCTCGTGATAACAGCCCTGCAAGGTAGGTCAGTATTGTCTGCCAGTGAGCCCATAACCTAGGCAAGGCTAAATGAACTCCCTGGCTCAAAGCTCTTTCTTTTAACCAAATATTGCTGGATGTTTCAGGTCCTTCCTTTGTCACAGATCACAGAGTGCTTTACAAACCAAGATGATTTGTAGGGAACAAACAAGGTCCACCCCCTCTCTCAGTCCAGAGGTTAGGAGAAAATAAATCACTTTTTGGACTGCAACTCTCAGAAGCCCCTGGCCATGCTGACTAGGGGTTCATGGGAAATAAGCCAAAATATAAATCTTATTTTTCCCCACGCTCTGGGATTAATAGACTTGGAAAACAGAGAACCAAACAATGCCCCCAGGGTCACCCAGCCAGTCACTAGCTGAATCGGGATTCGAACCCAGAGAAAACTGAGTGGGTGAGTCCAGCAGTGCCCTTGGGGAGGCTGTACCTGTGTGGACAGTTTTATGGCTGGCTAGGTTTCCCTTGTAGCGGAAGGAGGCTTGGCAACAGTCACACTTGTAGGGTTTGTCGCTGTGCATTTGGAGGGAGTGTCGCTTGAGCGCAGCCTCTTCCGAAAATCTGCAGTGGCACTCGTTGCAGAAAAAGGTTCCGTTTTCTGTCGGAGACCGAGAGAGGAAGAGGGGTGGGGGTGAGATGAGCAAGCACAGGGGCATGAGTGCATGCACATACATACACACACACGCACACACATTAGGAGGGGCAACTTGTGCTGTTACCCCGAGGATGCTTGTGTGGGTGGGGATCTCAGATCTTGGAACAATGTGACTCTTGGGATGACAACTCCCAGAACCCACCAGAAGGCCAGGAGTTGCAGTCTGAAAAAGCCTGTGGCAGCTCATGTCAGCAAGATAATAAATCTGCTCAAGGTTTTATTATGAACTTTAAAGGAACTATCCAAGGTCCCCATTTCAGGAATAGGGTACAGCACCTAGGATAGCTCCTTCGAAGTTCACATTAAAACCTGGAGTGGATTCATCGCCTTGCTGACCTGGAAGCCATCAATCCCTTTTGGAAAAACTCAGCCCTTTCAAAGCTCTGAGGCAATACTGAGCTGGAGGTCCAGGGGCAGCCCATAATAAACACTCGGTGGAAACGTTTGCCCAAGAGTGACTGAAAAATTGCACAGATATCTTAGCTGGGGGCCACAACTGTAATGATGGGGAAGACAGTAGAGTCCCCTCCCACTACAAGAAAGCAACCAACACCAACCACAGCTAAGCTATGGTGGATCTGTAAGTGTGGTCATTGGTGTGATGGTGCCAATTGGGACAAACCAGATTTTGGAAATAAAACATCACAAGGAATCTAGTTACAAAGAACCAGCTTCTTGGGGGCAGCAGGAACAAGGGTGTCATGAAGTTCAGCCTTAAAAGTATGATGATGAGTAGCAATTACCTTATTGGGACAGTGGGCCCTTGATATCCACTGGGGTTTGCTTCCAGGACCCCTTGTGGATGCTCAAGTCCCATTATATGCAATGACATAGTAAAATGGTGTCCCTTATTTCAAATGGCAAAATCAAGGTTTGCTTCTTGGAATCTATTTATTATTTATTTTGGAATATTTTCAACCATGGATGGTGGAATCTTTGGATATAGAGGGCCAAATGTACAAAGAGTTATGCCAATCCTTTATCAATATTTAATGCCCCCCATGGAAAGTAACCAAAAAAAGGAACAAGGGGTACACTGAGTAGCCTAATGAGTTACTTTTTCAAACACTGTAATGAATAAACAGGAACAAATTCCTTCTGAAAAGTAACTCTCCAGGCTCTGGTGTTTGTAGTGCCAGTTGAGGTGGTATGATGTCACCAGAGGTAGCTTGCCCAGGGATCTTCAAAACCTAAAGCTAGGCCTAATCCTAGAAATAGAACAGAAACACATCTGGCCCTAGCAAAAAAGTTTTGTATAGCACCGTGTGATCCAAAAGGATGATAAAATGGCTTTACTCCCCAAAAGGAGACTGTGAAATTGATATTCCAGGAAATAGAAGCTAAATCTAAATATATATAAAAAAATTCAAATGGGCACATTTCTTATTCCCAATCCAGTTTTCAGAGCACTAGACTCCTGAGTTGAATTCAAAACAGTCCAGGCTTTAGAATGCATGAAAGCAGTATTTGCAATGCTAAGGATGATAAGGTGACAAGAGAACTGTTCTGTTTATGTGACCAGGGTGCCAGAAGAAAAGATACGGGGCATCAGGTCCCGGGAACTGACTGTATGGCTATGGAATTTAACACGAGTTTTTCAGCACTGTGGGCTGGGAAAGCCACCAACTTACTCTCAAAACCAATCAAGAAACCACCTGGCCTCCCTCTTAATACAATTTGATCTTAATCCAGATTGGCTTGGGGATAGCATTGCCAGGTCTCATGGCACCAGCATAAGTCTCAAGGATCTACTCTGCTTCCCTGGATCTCCAGACAGGGAACGAAATCTCAGAGCAACCAGCACTGGGAGAGGAGAAAGCTGAATTGTTGTGGGTGTGATGCCTTTAAAGTCCATCTGACACCACAGCTCTCTGGCTCAATGTAGGAGGTTTCTATATGTGTTGTGTTTGCATGCCAAAAACCCAGGAGCAACGGGAAGGGACTTCGCTAGTAGGTGCACGTGAGCCCATTGCAACATTTAGAGCAAGGCAGGGAGTGGAGCAACACATTGCAACTCTGGGGGCTTGTCCAAACGGTGAAAATACTCCTCACAGAATGTGAGGAGAATCCCACCTGTCTTAATGGCATTCCAGATCGTTTTGCCGTATTCGGAAGGAGGGGGGACCAAAACGTCAAAACCTCTTGCGGCTTTTCCCAGAGTTTTTTTAAAAAAAAAAAAAAACAGTGAGGGGAATGCACAAATATGAATAGCTTTCCCATAGGAGAGAAGCATAAAGCTGATTGGGCAGGTGAGTGCAGGAGGTGGGGCTTGCTAACAAGGGAAGCACCCGCTGCCACCATGTTGGATTGTCACCTTAGAGAGCGATCGCTAAGGCGATAAAATTGGGTGTTGGGGTTTGTTTGCTTTCTGTTAAATAAAAAAAAAAACGCTCTATCGCACCTTGCACATTTAAAAAAAAAACAGTCAGACAGAGGCAAATTGAGGTAAGTACAAATGTGAGTGAATCACTCGCAGCCACCATCTTGCATGCAAAGCTTATAGGGGCAAAAACATCATTAGGACAAGTCATAGCTGCTGTGAAATGCCATTACAGTACTGTGAGGTAACTCCAGTTTTTGGGGGGATCATATAGACAAGCCCTTGCCATACTACCCGATTAGCTCAGTTTTACCCCGATTCCCTTTGTGACCATTTCCACAATCAGCTGGCCCGAAATAGACCCAGCCCCCCTCTCAACTCTTGCCTGCCTTGTCCTATGAACCCAGAAGGACCTATCTTTTGATATCACGAAGGTCCACCCAAAGACATGTCTGCTGGTCTCAGGTGTTGGCCCTGACATCTTGCAGAATGGAGTTGCTGCTGTTGTTCTGGCAAACCCTATTTGGGGGTGCCTGTCTTGTATAAGGGATGGGGGGGGGGTAGGAAACAGGTAGGAGCAAGCTGCCGCCAAGTGCTTATTGTTGCCATAGCAGGAAATGTCTGGAGTGATTCCTGGACTTACCACAACTGGAATCTGAGTATTCGGACTGCGTCTCGCCCATCTCTTCTCCGAAGTTTGAGCTGGGGGTGTGAAGGCACATCTCAGAATGCTGGGGGGACTGTGAGCCACAGGAGCTACACTTGGACGAATGCAAGTACAAGGGGGACTGACCCTCGCTGCTCCGGGGGGACCCGTCTAGTGACCTGGCCAAGAGATCATTGCATTTGTCACACCACTAGTACCAATGAGTACATCACATCTTGAACCAGAAGCACAGCGTACAATGGGTTTGATGGTTACCATTATGTTAACAGGATAGAATTGTTGTGGAGGTGGGGAGGGAACCATAATAATCTCCATGAAACTACTCCTTATATGACACATTTGCCCAATCTCTCACTCTCCAGATGTGTTGGACTATCACTTCCTTCATCCTCAGCCAGTTGCTCTCTAGTAGGGAATGTGAAGCGTAGTCCAATACATTCCAAACCCAAGGTGAGCAACTATTAGGCACTGTGGGGTACTCTGCTCCCACAGGAGACCTTAGAGGGCTGCATACCCCCCCTCCGTTGCATCCATTCTGAAACAATGATTTCTCCCCAATTGGGGAAAGGTCTGGGTTATTTTAGGCCCAGAGGAAGTCCCTTTTTTCCATCAGGAAGTCACCCAAAAGTCAACTCCCAGGTCACTTCCATTTTGTAAAGGTCTCTCCAAGGCCTTACATGGACCTTAGGCATTTTGAAAAACAAATTGAAATAAATAAATAAATAAATAAATAAATAAATAAATAAATATCTGGTAGCCATGGGGTACACATACATTTTGTGGGCAACTCTTTACCCACCCCCATTCTAGAGAGCCCCATGTTGAATAAAACTGATATAGACTGCAACTCTAACAGGACAGAATCCAGTGGGCGACATCAACAGGCATACGTTGTGCTACACATGTGGAGTGACTTTTTTTTGACAATGAGGAATGCATGTGTCTGCATCCAGCTGATGGTGTCAGAAACCGAGTTCTGCATGTCAAATTGTTGCAGATGCAAATAGTTCACCGAGGGTAGTAGGTCAATGTGCATCGTCATTGTGTACTGCCTCTGAGCATTATGCAATGGACTGGCAGCTATGTGCATTCACTGTTTCTCATACATTGCACTAGGGTGCCAGTATAGGGACTGCATAGTGCCAGTGTAAGATAACTCTGTCAAAGCATATTTCCACTATTCTGAGACAATGTGCAATCTCAGTCCCAGTGTTCCTTGCCATTGGCTATGCCGGCCAGACCTGATGGAAGTAGCTCTCCCATAAAACCTAGAAGAGCTACATTTTGTCCACTCCTGCTTCAAGTAAACAAATCACCAACAATCCATCACCTATTTCTCCTCTTACCTGTTCACAAGATTGTTCAGCCGGCTGGCTTGCAGGATTGTCGAGTCTTCCCCGTTGACGTTCATTTTGGTTGGGGACTGCACATCTAAATTCTCCGGCTCCATGGGCTGCTGGCAAGTCACGAAGGACTGTGGCGAGAGGGTCCCAGCCTCGTTCTGCTCAGCACTGTCTTCCTTGGCACTCTGATTGAGCGAGTTGAGGACAATGAACTTATATTTCTTCCAGTTGCAAGCCTTGGGGTCTGTGGGACTCTTGGCGGACAGCGAACTGGGGCTCTGGCCGATGCAGGCATTCTTGCTGCTGCTGGACTCGGTTGGTGAATTGGGCTGGCAGTCTGATTTCTGTGGACTCTGGGGGCTGGTGAGCACCTTGCGGTTTATCGGCACATTGGTTGGCTCAAAATGCCGCCCCATCTCATCTTCCACATGAGCTCGCTCTTCCTCTTTGCCTGCCTTATCACAGGTGAAGTAGGAGCTGCTCCGGGCCAAAGGGGTGGCGGGTTTGGGTCCAGAGACGGAGGCGGCATTGTAGTGCACATCGCTTTTGACTTCTTCAGCAGCAGCTTCTTTCGGGGAGTAGATGGTAGGGTGGCATGCGCTGGGAGAGACGTCGGCAACTGCCCTGGTGTACTCAGAAGTGCATGTCCGGGAGACACCGCATGGCAGTGCTCGTTCGCGTGGGAAAGGGTTGGCTCTTGAAACATCCGACAGGGGCATCCTTGCTTCCCGAAGCTCTTCGTCAGAGAAAAGGTAACCGCTGACAGGCATGGGGTTGTATCCAGTGTAGGAAATAGGGGATCCCGAAAGGCTGCTGTACAAGCCAGGAATGTAGGCCCTCCCATCGCAAACTGGACCGTTCCTAAGAGGCAGGCCGTTTTCTGACATTTCTCGGGTCCTATAAGCCATCATCTCGGGATGGCTCAGCATGCGGCTGGGTAAAAATTCTTCCCGTGGAGTCTTCACAGCTGATACCAGCTCTGTTTCACTGAACAGGGCAACGTGGGGTAGGAGGTGGGGGAGGGAAAGAAGAGCATTAATGCCCATTTAGAGATAATGGGACAGCAATTGATCCCAAAACACAGGTCAGATTCCTGTTGGGGTCTTTCACATCTGTCAATTCCTCCACAGAAACAGCTAGGCATTTCTATTTGATGTAGAACAACCAAGTATGGTTCAAGTGTGCAGAAGTGGAGATCTGCTATGCATTTGGCTGTGCAGCTTTCCCATTCAACACAAGAGTTGCATAGCACAATTCATGCCTAGCTCTGCATGGGGAGGTTTATGCTTGACATGTGCTTTCAAATAATTTCCGACTTATGGAAGCCCTATGGGGGTTTTCATGGCAAGATGAGAGAGTGTGACTTGCCCAAGGTCTCCTGATGGATTTCCATGGCAGAGCAGGGATTCAAACCCTGGTCTCCAGAGTCATAGTCTAATGCTCAAACCACTATACCACACTGGCTCTTACGTTTCATGCTACCTAACTCCAAGGTACAATCTTGGCAATATTTTTTTCTCCTTTCCTTGGAAAAGGACAAATGGAAATGACTACGCTAACAGAGCCAACTTCTGAAAGTGGGAACTGAGTTGGCTCATGTAAACCTAGAGATGGACATGATCCTTTCTTGAAGCTACAATAAAGAACACACATACACAAAGCACTTTCAAGAGAAAAGTAAAAAAGAAAGCACAATGGCCCTCCTCATGAGTAAAGGAGTGGGTGGATGCAGTGTTGCTGAGCCAGGGAAAGGGAGAAAACCTCTCCCTTCAGCTGGGAATGGCCTCCTGAGCTTTAAATTATGGTTGAGATGGCAGTGGTGGATGAAAACTCTGCAGGGAGAGAGAAGACAAGGTACTCCATGTCCCTGCTGAGAATAATAATGCTCAGGGACCAATGTGGGGGCATGCAGTCAAGACTCCATTTGGAGTTTTTGGCCCACATGTAGATGAGCCCAATGATGATCAGAGAGAGGTAGCTTGTTCCACTCAAGTTCTGTGTTTCCTCTGAGACTAATCGATCGGGTGCAGCTCACCTGGAGTTGACAAGCCTCCGGCAGGTATCCACCACGTGCTCCATCTGCAGGTAAAGGGCGGTGGTCATGACAGCCATGATGTTGCCTTCCCGCAGGTTGAGGCGGGAGGTATACATAAAATCGAGGAGGATGCCGAACCCTTCTGGGTTGATCTCAGGGTCCAAGTTGATGACGTTCAAATTGCACTTCAGCTGATCGGTGAAAATGCTGTAGAAAAGGCCACTGGGAAGAGAGAAGGATAGAGACAGGAACAGATTCAGAAGGGGTTAGATTTGGACCTGGAGTGGGCAGGATTGGAGGGCTGGAGGGTCATTTTTGGCTTCTCCTAACTCGGTAGTATAAGGGAGACAGAATCCTAAACAATATAGCAATCAATATGATTCTCTAATTATAATGCCATATAAGGAATTCACTAATATAACATGTATTATTTAACAGTAAATATTGAAAATTAATTGCTAATGATATTATGCAAGTCACTTATGAAGAGACACAATTTGTTAGGTGGTATACCATAATATTATTAACTGGTAGACACAATATATATTCAGATACAAAGATATTACATAAATCACTTTTATAAAGTTGCAGAGTCAATATAACATAATTCTATAAACTGGTATATAAACCATGTTATAACATGAAACAATAATAAAGACAAACAATTTATGTGTCAATATAACATAGATGGATGTGTAGACAATGAAGCCAATTTGAAAACATGAAAAACCATACATCTTGCTTCAAATAAAGGAGTCACAGACAACAAGCTCCAGAGATTCCCACTGTTGTTTGATTTGTAAACAAACTTTCTCAATGTATCTTAATCTATGTTTATTAAATCAATTGCCAAGCATTGGCTTTCAAATTTCTTTTTATATATTTGATGAATGGGATGTATCCCTATGAGCATTAAACAGTCAACAAGTAATTCTCCAGCTGCTTTGGTCGTTTCAACCAATGATGCAGTTCATTGTCTACACACCCATCTATGTTATATTGACACATAAATTGTTTGTGTTTATTATTGTTTCATGTTATAACATGGTTGATATACCAGTTTATAGAATCATGTTATATTGACTCTGCAACTTTATAAAAGTGATTTATGTAATATCTTTGTATCTGAATATATATTGTGTCCACCAGTTCATAATATTATGGTATACCACCTAACAAATTGTGTCTCTTCATAAGTGACTTGCATAGTATCATTACCAATTAATTGTCAATATTAACTGTTAAATAATATATGTTATATTTGTGAATTCCTTATATGGTATTATAATTAAAGAATCGTATTGATTGCTATATTGTTTAGGATTCTGTCTCCCTTATACTACAGTCTTCTCCTAACTCTGGGCAGGATGCACCACCCCCACTTTATGGGAACTGGGAGTGACATTTTGGGAACTGGACATCACTTCTGGGTGATGGGATGTATCTGATTTTCTGACATTTAGGGGCTGGCCAAAAACAACACTCCTGGAATAATTTTTGAATGCAAACTGCACTTTGGGATGATTATTACAAAACTAGTGTCCAGTTCTGAGCACCACAATTCAAGAAAGATATTGACAAGCTGGAACGTGTCTACAGGAGGGCAACCAAAATGATGGGAGGTCTGGAAGCCCTTAAGTCCTATGACAGCGGCTTAGGGAGCTGGGTATGTTTAGCTGGGAGAAGAGTAGGTGAAACGGGGACATGATAGCCATGTTTAAATATTTGAAGGGATGTAATATTGAAGAGGGAGCAAGCTTGTTTTCTGCTTCTCCAGAGACTAGGACATGGAGCAATGGGTTCAAACTACAGGAAAAGAGATTCCACCTAAACATTAGGAAGAACTTCCTGACAGAAAGAGTTGTTGGACCGTAGAACACACTGCCTCAGATGTGGTGGAGTCTCCTTCTCTCTTCTGATTGTGTATTCCTGCATGGTAGAATGGGCTTGGACTGGATGGCCCTTGTGGTCTCTTCCAACTCTATGATCCTATGATTTTATGATCTTGGGGTTTCAAGTGAACCTGGGGGCCAAGGGCCACAGGGGATTCTTTCAAGGGTCATATGTAGCTTGCTGGCCATACCATTCCCATCCCTGATTTAGACAGAGAGTTGTGGGCAGGAGGTTGATTTTAGTCCATGGCAAGCCATCTGCCCCTCTGACAGATGGAGGAAGAGAGGTGGCATGGCCTGTTCCTGCCACACAGCCCAAAAGCACTGTGTTTGCTCCAGGCAGAACAGTTCCTCACCTACAGGCCATCAAGACTGTTTTGTGGGCTCGGAACTGTTCGCGGTTGACGATAATCACAACGTCCGTCAGGATATCCCTGCTTCTAAGGCGGTTGAGATTGAGCAGGACATCGCTAGCATGTCGGGTGAACTGGATACAACTGTCGGCCGGAGACGCCATCGTGGGTCTGCCTGCGAGCAACATAAGAAGGAGCAAAAAAGACAGTCACGAGCCTCGTAAAGAATCAGCAGCAACAGAGAGCACGGACAATAAGCAGAGGGAACACTTAGCTACAGCACATCTTCAAGACCCAAGGCCAGGGGTGGGAAGTGACACAGTCCTCCAGTTGTTAGGGGACTGCAACGCCCATCACCCCTAACCAGGAGAGTCAATAGTAAGGAAGGCTTGGGGTTGTATCTAGAAGGCTGTGTTTGGCCCAACTCTCCCTGTGTTTTTAGAGTTTCTAGAAGCTTCCACTTATTTTTTTTTTAAAAAACAATTCTAACTGGATGCACAGTCAGTCCTCCCAATCCATGGATTCTCCATCTACAGATCCAAATACCCACAGTTTGAATTTTTTAAAAAAAAATCTAAAAAGCAAACTTGTTCGTCACTTTATATAAGGGATGCCATTTTATTATGCCGTATAATAAAACTTGTGCATCTGTGGATTTTGGTATCCATGGGGGATCCTGGAACCAAATACTAAGTGGATACTAAGCACCCACTGTATTTGAAATACAGGGAGTCCAGTTCCAAGGACAAGCAAAGCAAAATCCCCATATGCCTTTTGGGCCACATTTTTGCACACACACACCCAGACAGTTTAGGAACAGGAGAAGCCCTTTCAAACAGGAAGTGACATCTGATCTAGTCACTTCCTTTAGTTAAAAAAGGCCTCTCCAGGGTCTCACGGGGGCCCCACGGGAGAAAAACATGGCAAAAATCCTCAGTCATCCTCCTTTTTTCAGTTGCTTTTAAAATTTTATTTCATTTCATTCTAATGAGGGGATGTGGCTCTCCAAAGTTTCCTGGGACACCAATGCTGCTCTCTAGCCTCCTGCAATTGACTTCCATGGGGCTAGACTGAACTTCAGCTAAATCCATGGATTGCTTGCATAGCCCACACCTGCCCAGTTTGGCAGTGACAGTCTTGGTTACTTCTCTGCCATCTCACTTTTTCAGCTGCTTTTAAAATGTCCCAGTTTCTTTCCCTTCCTCCCCCTTGTCCTCCGATTACATCCATTGCTGCAAACTGAGTTCAAAGCTCCAAAAGAGTTTGCGATCAATTAACTCAGCAGAGCAGGGAGGAGAGGGTAGAACCTTGCCTTTCCTAGTAGGCTGAGGCAAAAGCAAACTCCTGCAACCTTTGTTAGCTCACATGTTCTTCATGTTCATTAATAACTTCTTGCTGTCTTAAACACATTATGATGTTGCCTGGGCACATGCGCCCGTTTTCATCTGTGAGATTGTTGGGAGGATATGCGTTTGAAAGATCCATTTTGCAAGGAGCAATAATAATAATAAGGCTTTTTCAGCCATGGGCCTCTTGCTATGGAACGCTCCCCTTAAAGAAGCCTGCAAGGTCTTCTTAGGAGATATGGAAGCCCCCTCCAGATGTGTTGGATTAGAACCCACCATCACCCTGAATTTAATTCGGTGGATACGATTTGTAGACCCACACATCCAGAGGGGCAGCTGTCATGGTTTTCAGCAGGTGGACAGATTTTTTGCTAGCTGTTTTGGGTTATTTATTTATGCATTTATTTAGATTGATATGCTGCCTTTCTCCCAGAATGGGACCCAAGGCAGTTCATGACACATAAAATACAAGGTACTGTTAAAAACATGACAATTAAAAGTTAGAAATAATTAAAATCATGACAATTTAAAATGATATAAAACATATAAAAGTTCTTTAAAATACACCCCCATAAAAAGCCTCCGTGTGCACAGGTACGAATTAAAAGCCTGCTTGAATAAAAACGTCTTTGCCCGCTGGTGAAAAGGAAAGCAGGGAGGGAGCCAGCCTAGCCTCCCGAAGTAGGGTGTTCCAGAGGGTGGGAGCAGCCCCCGAAAAGGTCCTCTCTCATGTCCTCACCAAGCAAACCTGGGATGGCGGCGGGACTGAGAGAAAGCCTTCTCCTGATGATCTTAAAATTCTGGCAGGTTTGTATTGGCAGATCCAGTCTTTCTCATAGTTTGGACCCAAGCTGTATAGGTCATGACCAGCACTTCGAATTGTGCCCGGAAATGAACTGGTAGCCAGTACAGCAGTTTCAACAAGGGAGTTATAGATTTGTGAGTTGGACTAAGAATCATCTGAGTAATAAAAAAGAAAGAAAAAGATGGTTGCAATTTGATAGGAGCAGAAGTAAGAAAAAAATGGCCAAGTGCTTTCCTCTAGTTGCCTGGGAAGAAGCCTTTGCCACCAAATTGCTCAATGACAGCTTCCATTACACTCCACCCACTCAATTCCCATCACGAGAGATGAATATGTCAAGTTTTCTGTCAAGCCAGGCACCCTCCTGAACATGATTTCCAGCTGAGCCTAATGAAATATTCCATTTGGTACACTTTTTAGACAAGCCAGGCATGAAATTAACACGGACGCACCTCGTGCTTTGATTCACAGTCCAAGGGTTTCTTTCAGACCTAGGCAGACAAAAGAAAAGAATATATTTGGTCAGATTAAAGCATAATAAGAGCCAGGCAACATCACAGATTTGGTTTTTGGAAAAGAGGGGTCTGGTTTTAAAAGTGTTGTGCTCTATTGACAACGGACCAGTATTACAAGACTGTGACCAAGAGCCTGTCGACTCTCCACAATTTGATGGCAGTCTCTCTGTGTGTGTGTGTCTCTTCAGTGCGTCTGTCGACATATGAAAACCTCCATGAATTTCACAGGGTTTTCTTAGGCAAGGAATCCTCAGAGGTGGTTTTGCCAGTTCCTTCCTCTGCCGTAGAGCCTACAGCACCTGGGATTCATTGGCGGTTTCCCATACAAGTACTAACCCTGCTTAGCTTCCAATATCACACAGGATCTGCTGCCTTGTACCAGTTTGAAATATCACTGAATAAGCAACTCTGGATTGTCCATGCCATTGTGTTTCTGATTTCTATGTATGGTTTTTAAAGCCGGACAGAGAAGAAAGCTAATAGGAAGAATCATAGAATCAGAGAGTTGGAAGATACCACAAGGGCCATCTAGTCCAATCCCATTCTGCCATGCAGGAACACACAATCAAAACCATCCAACCTCTGTTTAAAAACCTCCAAAGAAGGAGACTCCACCACACTCCCAGGCAGTGTATTCCATTTCCGAACAGCTCTTACTGTCAGGAAGTTCTTCCTAATGTTTAAGTGGAATCTCTTTTGCTGTAGTTTGAACCCACTGCTCCGTATCCTATTCTCTGGAGCACCAGAAAACAAGCTTACTCCATCCTCAGTATGACATCCCTTCATATATTTAAACATGGCTATCACGTCCCCTCTCAACCTTCTCTTCTTCAGGCTAAACATACCTAGCTCCCTAAGCTGCTCCTCATAGGGCATCTTGGTTGATCATCTTGGTTGCTCTTCTCTGAACACACTCCCATTTGCCTTCTTGAATTGTGAGTGCCCAGAACTGGGCACAGTATTTCAGGACAAAGCAGAATAAAGTTTTACTCTTATATCCCTCAGTCTGGATACTATAGTTCTGGTGATGCACCAAAAATACAGAACCAGACCCAGGCACATCGGGGAAAAAACAAAATTGCCAGGTTTGTCACATCAGATAGCTTGAGAAGCTAGATGATGTTGGATTGCAACTTCCATAAGCTCTAGCCAGCATAGCCAGTGATGAAGAATGCTAGGAGCTGCAGTCCATCACCATCTGTAGGACAATACACTCCATATTTCTACAATCCAAAGAGTCCCACAAGAAAGGGGGACATGACCAGCGCCACACAGTGAGGAAGTGGCAAGCCACAGTTTTTTCCTACTATCTTGGTTGATCATTGTTGGGACAGAGAGCTGAAGGAAGAATTCAGAACATCACATCACATTCCCAAATTCAATTTTTTTAACAAAATCACAGCTCGGCTTGGGTTTTTAAAAACCTACCTCAGGACAGAGCCACTCTCTCTCTCCCTCCCTCCCTCCCTCTGCGTTCCCAATGCTGGCTTTGAAAAACTCAATAAAGCACACCATAAAATCTCTGTTGTGTGGCTCTTGTGATCTGGCCCATAAAAACAGTCCCACACCCACAGCAGAAGACAGGGGGAGTGAAATTGTGATGCAGTTTCTAATTGTCAACATTAAAAAAAGTGCCATAGAGATTCCAGGGCAGAGACATGAAAGGCTGTGGAGCAAACTGGCAAGCCGGCCTTGGAATCATGCTTAATTGCAGCTTCACACTTTTGAGAAAGAAATTGCATGGATGGGTTCCACCCCACCCCGCCCACTGAACTGACAGCCTGGGTGAAGTGCAGGGAGTGATGCAGAAATCAAAAGAAAGAAGCTCACTGGCACTACTACACACACCCTCCAACTATCCTGATTTGTCAGAGATCTTCCTGATAAATCCTCTGCCATCCCACATTTTCAGCTGAGTTTAAAATGTCCCAGTTTCCCCCTCTGCTTCCCATTTCCCCTCTTTGTCCTGCAAACTCGGTTGCTGCAAACTGAGTTCAAGTGCAAAAGTAGTTTGCACCAAGAAAAACACAAAAGCTTCTTGCTTCTACTACGTAGCAGTAAAAAACACCAAAATAGGTAAAATACAGTTAAAACTGTCCATATTACCGGTATTCTTTTATTTATTTATAAAGGATGTATTGTAAACTCCTTGGGGCAAAGAACTCTTCTCTTGTACTTCATTCAAGTACCATGCCTGCTGCTGTTTCACATGTGTAAGGTTCTAAATTAAGGCCATGGTGTCTTTTTTTTTTTTATTGAGAACTTTTAGGAAATAGATTGGATTCCTCCTTCCCCATCCAGGAAAAAGGTACTAACAGTAAACCAGAGTGGAGCTAGCAATAGAGCAGACTGTGGAAAAGTTACTTTTGAAGTACAACTCCCCAAATCTCCCAGCCATCATAGCCAGTGGTTTCCCCCCCCCTAAGCTCTGTATCAGAGAGTGACAGTCCACTGAGTCAGTTCTGAAATGGGTAGGACCCCATGTTCGCCAGGAAAAGAGTTACTTTTTCAGACATTTCAAGAAACTTGTCCCCATACTACAGGCTGAGAAAGATGATCAATCAGACAGAAGTTTTCTCCTGGTGTGCAAACTCTAGCCTCTTTCTTCTGTTTCCCAAGAACATGTTTTCCTTTTAGTTTCTCAAAGAAATTCCCACCCCTTCCTCCCCTAGCTTCCATTTTGCTCAACCTGGTAGTGGCGGCGGTGGTGAGGTGTTGTCAAGTCAACTCCAACTTGCTATGACTCTGTGACTCTATGAATGAGAACCGTCCAAGAGCTCCTGTAATGGGCAGCCCTACTCAGGTCTTGCAAACTCAGTGTCATGGCTTCATTTATTGAACCAATCCGTCTGTGATGAGGTCTCCCTCTTTTCCTACTACTTGCAACTATACCAAGCTTTATCACCTTTTCTGAGCCATGCTGTCACATGATATATCCAAAGTGCGACAGTCTCAGTTTAGTCATAGAATCACAGAGTTCCTAAAGTTTAGGTGGAATCTCTTCTCCTGTAGTTTGAGTCCATTGCTCCATGTCCCAGTCTCTGGAGCAGCAGAAAACAAGCTTGCTCCATCCTCAGTATGCATTAAGATCCCTCCAGACCAACTGAACGACAACAGAGACAACATCTGATACAAAATGTAGGCCGTTGATTCCCAGCACCGTTACCTTTTTTTTTTCTCCTGTGTGATTTTTTTAAAGCATCTTTTGCCTGATGAAGACACTGGTGGAGCTTTGAAACCTTGCGTGATGTGTTTTGGTGCACCTCAGCTGGCCAATAAAGGTATCACACTTTTGTGGATTGTTTTATCTTTCTACTAAGCTTATTTCCCATGCCAAAGACCCACAGCTTCCCCATTAACTATCCACGGTCCCCTTTCTTCCTTTAATGTCATCACCACTTGCATTTTTCACCCTTTCTAAAGCATTGCACAGCACTTAAAATCAATCAAACTAGGCACATGGTTGTTGTGTGCTTTCAAGTCACTTCTGACTCTAAGGGGACCTCATCACAGTTTTCTTGGCAAGATTTGTTTGGGGGGGGGTGCCTTTGCCTTTCTTTCAGGCTGAGAGAGTGTGGCTTGCCTAAGGTCAGCCAGTGGGTTTCCTTGGCTGGGGATTTGAAACCTGGTCTCCCAGAGTCACAGTCCAACGCTCAAATCACTTGACCACACTGGCTCTCATCTCTTATCTCCAAAAGGATGCTCCTGCTAGGATGGCTATCATCTTTCTCACCACAAGAGGGTGCTCTTGCACCATGCAACCATTCACCTCCCCTCTGTGGTTCTTTTTTATTCAAGGAATTTCTATCACATGCCAATCTTGCAACCGTATATCAGCTAATTACAGTTGGGGCAACAGGATTTAATCTTCCAAGATAGATACACTTTGGGCAGAGTGGAAAGCTATCAGTCCCCAGCCAGATTCCTTGTCTTCCCAGTCTATGCCATGGCACAGCCAACTTACTGTATGTATCCTTATGCTCTACAGAAGCTAGTCGGATTGGAAATGCTGTAGCAATCTTCTGCTGCTTGGAGCCAGGAAGGTAAAAATACCACCAACACCCGAGTTTCTCATCATGGGAAAAATCCGAAAGGGATTGTGGCACTGTCTTGGGCTGAGATATCAAGAACAGCCCTCATTCCTGCTAATATACTGCCTGGGAGTGTAGTGGTGTCTTCTTCTTCAGAGGTTTTTAAGCAGAGGCTGGATGGCCATCTTTCAGGGGTGCTTTGATTGTGTATTCCTGCATGGCAGAATGGGGTTGGACTGGATGGCCCTTGGGGGTCTCTTCCAACTCTATGATTCTATGAAATCTCACAAGAGGACTATGGAGTGTTCTGTACAGCCAGCTTAGGAAGCTTAATTAGGAATCCTTCTTGTCTTAACCGAGAATCATTCCCAACAACTGGGAATCATTCTTGACATTTATTTGTGGGTATTTATATATGCTGTCTGATAACATTTTCTGGACAATGCACATTTATAAAATAGAATAATCACAATACAGTAGGTTATAGTGTAAAATAGTCACCAAACTAGTTTCACAGCATGACAAAAAATACAGAATAAATAGACAGTGGGTTTAAAAGTCAAGGCCATTTATTTTAAAAGGTCTAGGAGAATTATAAACCTTCTGCACTGGGCACTGAAATAATCACAGACAAAAGTCTCTGGGAAGGGCATTCCACAACTGTGATGCTACCACCAAAAAGACTGCCTTCCTATTAACCATTATCCAAGACAAAGATAACCTAAGACATTATAATTATCCAAAATTACTCTCTATTCCATTGCCTGAAGGCTGCACCCTGTCAATCTAAAGACCCCTACATTATTGTGGTTTGCATCATGTTCTGCTTCTGTGTGTGTGTAAGAACAGCAAGAGCTATTCCTCGCAGTGGACCTGACAGCCTTGGGAGATGGTGGGTTCTCCTTTGCTAGGGATTATGAGATTGGAGGGCCATCTGTCAGAGATCCTTTTATTGGGCAGGGGGGTTGGATTAGATAACCTCTGGATTTCCTTTCAACTCCCTAAATCTATGAATCTATGTTCTGTTTGTTTTATAGCCATGTTCTCAGCCATGTCCACACTTCTCAGGGTATTACATTGAAGTCCAAAAGGCATCTTGCAAGCCAGCATTTGGAAATCTGCTTTTTGGATGACAACTCCCAGAATCCCCAATGCTGGACAGGGGGATTCTGGAAACAGTAATCCAAAAAGCCCAAGCACTGAATAGAGTGCATACAGAATATTCACCCATTTCTCCATCCAGATTAGAAAGAGAACCTTGCTTTTTTTGATAAAGTTACCAGCTTGGTAGATGAAGGGAATGCTGTGGACATTGCATACCTTGATTTCAGTAAGGCCTTTGACAAGGTTCCCCATGACATTCTTGCAAACAAGCTTGTAGAATGTGGGCTAGACAAGTTAACTGTTCAATGGATTTGTAATTGGTTGACTGGCCGAACCCAAAGGGTGCTCAGCAGTGGCTCCTCTTCGTCTTGGAAAGATGTGACCAGTGGGGTGCCACAGGGTTCTGTCCTGGGCCCAGTGCTATTCAACATCTTTATCAATGACTTAGATGAGGGAATTAGGGGCATACTTATCAAATTTGCAGATGACACCAAATTGGGAGGAGTAGCTAATACCCTAGAGGACAGGATCAAAATTCAGAATGACCTGGATAGACTGGAGAGCTGGGCCAAAGCTAACAAAATGAAATTCAATACGGAGAAATGTAAAGTACTGCATTTAGGGCGGAAAAATGAAATGCATAAATATAGGATGGGAGAGACCTGGCTGAATGAGACTATGTGCGAAAGGGATCTAGGAGTCCTAGTAGACCACAAGTTGAACATGAGCCAACAGTGTGATGCAGCAGCTAAAAAGGCCAATGCAATTTTGGGCTGTATCAATAGAAGTATAGTGTCTAGATCAAGGGAAGTAATAGTGCCACTCTATTCTGCCTTGGTCAGACCTCACTTAGAATACTGTGTCCAGTTCTGGGCACCACAATTCAGAAAGGATATTGACAAATTGGAGCGTGTCCAGAGAAGGGCAACTAAAATGGTGAAAGGTCTGGAAACGATGCCTTATGAGGAGAGACTTAGGGAGCTGGGTATGTTTAGCCTGGAAAAAAGACGGTTTAGAGGCGATATGATAGCCCTGTTTAAGTATTTGAAGGGATGTCACGCTGAGGAGGGAGCAGGCTTGTTTTCTGCTGCTCCAGAGACTGGAACACGGAGCAATGGGTGCAAGCTCCAGGAACAGAGATTCCACCTCAACATGAGGAGGAACTTTTTGACAGTCAGAGCTGTTCGGCAGTGGAACACACTCCCTCGGAGCGTGGTGGGGTCTCCTTCCTTGGAGGTCTTTAAACAGAGGCTGGATGGCCATCTGTCGGGGATGCTTTGATTGTGATTTCCTGCGTGGCAGGGGGTTGGACTGGATGGCCCTCGTGGTCTCTTCCAACTCTGCAATTCTATGATTCTATGATATCACAAGAGGTTTTGTGTGTGTGTGTGTGTGTTTGGATTGATTTTCAACATGTGAGGTCTTTTTCTTGTGAACATACTATTTGCAACATACTATTTGCAAAAGAAACACCATCATTCTATCCCTACTGGAGGACGTAGAGGAAGGCCTCTCTGATAGATCAGACCCGTTGGGCAGGCATACATAGGAAGAAATGCTCCTTCATATAGCAAGTGTCAATGGGCCCAAGAGCAAATTCAGCTGAGGCTATCATACTTTGGACACATCATGAGATGACAGCATGCATTGGAAATCACAGTAAGGTGCAGTAAAGTAGAAGCCAACAAGAAAAGAGGAAAACCTCAGTACAGGTTGACCATCAAGGAAATCACAGCTGCCCTGAGCTTCCAAGACCTTGGTATGGCGGTTCACCAGAGTGTCTTGGAGGTCTCTGATTCCTATGTCAAAGCCAACTTTGATGGTGTATAACCAAGTTTTAGGAGCCAGTGTGGCGTAGTGGTTTGAGTGTTGGACTATGACTCTGGAGACCAGGGTTTGAATTCCCGCTCGGCCATGAAAACAGACAGGGTGACCTTGGGCAAGTCACACTGTCTCAACCCTCAGAAAACCCTGTGATAGGTTCACCTTAGGGATGAAATAAGTCGGAAGCAACTTGAAGGCACCCAACAACAACCAAGTTTTAAAGAATCATAGAGTTGGAAGAGACCACAAGGGCCATCTAGTCCTACCCCTCCATGCAGGAATACCCAATCAAAGCATTCCCGATACCAGGGACTGCTAAAAAGATAACCGATCAAGCCCAAACTCTCACTAAAAGGCAAAATAAACACACTAAGGCTATTGCACTTTGGGCATAGAAGAGAACAGGATGCATGGGGTGTGGGAATAATGCTGGGGTAAGTAGAAAACAGTATGAAAAGAGAACAATTGCACTTCAGATGAATTGACTGAGAGTGTATCCACACTGCACAGCTATAGCAGTTTGGTGCCACTTTAACTGTCATGGCTCCATCCTCTGGAATCCTACTAAGAATTCTCTGCCAGAGAGCTCAAGGCTACTCCCTGGAACTGCAGCTGCATAAATACCTCGATAAAGAAACCTTAATCCTTCTCCTCTCAGATTGCCTTGGGAATTTTAGTTTAGGTGAGTCCATTTGCAGCTCTCTGGGCAGAGAATTCAATGCACCTCGCCAAATGTCAAATCCCACATTTCCATAGGATGCAAACATGGCTGTCAAAGTGGTATCAAACTGCTGCTAAGCGGGCTGTGCGGACGCCCACTCAAAGAAGCCGCAGCGGGCCCATAACAGGCTCTTTTGCAGGTCTCTCACTCACAGGGTCCCCATCAGTCAATTTGATGTCAGGTAACAAAGACAAGGATAGGCCCTAGAAATTATAGGGAAGGCAGGCAGGCAGGCAGGCAGCCAACTCTTTGGGAAGGTGTAAGATCCAAAAGGCGCGAACGTAGACCACAGCTATTTTCATCATGTCAGAAGATCAAGCACAGAGCTGCGGTGTTCTCCTCACCTCTGAGAGGGAAGGATTTTATTGGTGAAGTTATCTGCCCGAGTACAAATGAGTTTAGATTAATTTCCAACACAGGGATAAGAGGGGGCGGAGGACCAAAGCATTAGCGCTAGAACCACTCTGTCAGCCCGGATCAATGAATCTTTGATTTGGCAGCTTTGCCGCCCCCTCTTCCTCCTCCTCTTCCTCTCTCCACCCCCACCTTGTGGCTAACAGGCTACCAAAAGTCTATGTTAAGCATTTTGTTCCAAGCTCCAGGCATAATCCAATTTCCTGCCAGGGGAGACAAATGCTTCTAGGAAACACAACAGCATTTGGGGGCAAGTAGTTATCGGCAGCCGCTAACAAGGCAGGGTGGGAAGAAATGTGGCTTCTCCTTCAAGATGCGGGAAGTGCAGGGGAAAGATCTTAGGGAGGCTGCGGCAAAAGTACTACAGCCCACTGGATTTCCCCTTATTTTAAAGGGTTATTTATCATCTCATGACCCATCAGGGTCCCTGAGGTGATGCACAATAATTTTTTTGTGGGGAGGGAAACACTTTTAAAATAATTTAAAAAGTAAAAACCAAACAAAACTCTCAAGGTTTCTCTTTAAAAACAGCTCTAAAAAAAAAAAAAAAAACAGCCAGAGCAGACACCCCTAATTTTAAGAGACAAAGGCAAAAAGTATCATCTTCACTGGAAACTCAGAAACAATGGAGCCAGCATGGCCATGGGATGGAGGTCCACAGTTGAGGTGCCGCTGCAAAAAAGGCCCTGTCACATACATCCTTCAGCCTGCCCTCACGGATGGATACCTAACAGGGCCATGGCGGATGATGTATGATTTTTGGGAGAGTCATCTAGGAAGGGAGAGGCTCCCTGATCCTTGCTCTGCTCCAACATCTTTCTAAAATGTTCCAACCCAGCTCAATGTTAAAGCGTAGAGATGGATTTCATGACACGCTTTTCAGGCTGGCAGACTCACAAGCTGCTCAACCAATGAAAAGGTCACAGAAAGAGGCACACATGCCTAGTCTGTTGTGTTTTGACTTTCATGAGAATTTTGAAAATTCTTGTTCAGAATTTTTCATCCAAAAATATATATTTTATGTTTTATCAATCCAAACAGCCTGATGCTTCATGTGGTGGCGATGAAATGCCTTGTGCTACCATTTTAGTACAGTAAATTTGTTATTACTAATTAGTATCAATCTGCCATTTATGAAGGCGTCAGAGTCGTATAGTAGCCAAAAAAAAAAAAAAAACTGGAATCAGAGTCGAAGGTTTGGCGTACTGACTCCCCATCCATGGTGGCATGCTGCATTGAATTCTTATGAACTTTTTAACACAAAAGTCCAGAGGCCTGGCCTAAACATCCTAAAGGAACCAAATCCTGTCTGATTTTGGAAGCAAAGCAGGGTCAGTACTTGGATGGGAGACCACCAACAAATACCAGGTGCTGTTGACTGTATGCCAGAGGAAAGACCTAGCAAAACCGTATCTGAGGTACCTAAAAAAAAAAACCCTATGAAATTCATTGTGTTGCCATAAGTCAACAGGTGACTTGAAGGCAGTTACACACAGGACTCATCTAGACGGGAGAATTAATAGCGAATAATATCGCCTTACCTCCCTTTCGCTGCAGTGCCCATTTGTTCCCATGGCTCATTAGCAGGCTTGGAAGGGAATATTTCGCAGTTTACATCCAGTTTACATCAGTGGGGGAAAAAAGCTGGCCATGAGTGAGTTGAGTCTGGAAAAATCTCCCTCCATTTACCCCCCCCTTTTTTTTCCCCTTAAAGTGACAGATGCAGAAGAGCTGTTTTCCGCTTAAAAGAAACTTCTCACTTTTGCTCTGCCGCTTTGCCAGCTGATAGATCATGCCAGCAAAACAACAACAATGGCAACTCCACAAGCCCGCCCTTCTGAGGTCGGACTAAACAGCTTTCAGCTCTGCTGTGTTTCCTTTTTGAATTGGTTGTATAGATGACCTATTATGCACATTTTCACGCACTTCTAAAAAAAGATTGCGAGAAACAGCTAAAGCTGTTATCACTGTCTATGTAGAGTTTTCAGCCCCCTTCCTTCTTGAGATGGTGAATCCTGGCAGGAGCTCAAGTAAACTAAAGGTATTCTGCCCACATTCATGCCGGATTTTTTTCATCATGTAGATGAGCCCACAGAGTCCAGAAAGAAAGAAATACAATACATTTGTTTATTTTAAGCCTATTCTAAGACACATTTCCAGACCAAAACCAGTATCTCCAGGTGGTAAACCAAGCTGTAAAGAACTAGCTCCCCAAACAAGTGCATGGTGTGGGAAACCTGATAATTATGCATAGAGTATGCCTGCATTTCTAAGAAGGCCCTCTGCCCTTGCAAACTGGAATGTCAGTAAAGGAGGAGCAGGTGCATCCAAGTCCTTTTCCAATACCTTCTCCCCACCTTTGGTTTGCACTTGGTGTTGCCAACAGTTCTAGCAGTAAAACCAAGCTTGCTGCTAAAGCAGAGGTAGAAACTGGGGGGCTCTCCAGATGTTGTTGGACTGCAGGTCACATCATCCTTCACGGTGGGCTATGCTAGCTAGGGTTGATGGGAGTTACAGTCTGACAACATATGCAAGGCCTCACGGGATGCAGCCCTGACTTCATCTTTGCAGCAAATGTCAGAGGTTCACTCTCAGGCAAAACCTCTTCTCTGGTGTAAGAAGATAAAAAATGTTCTATTTAGGTTGCATCAACCAATTCTTGCATGGGTTGGGTTGGCATGAGACTATCAGCACTACAGCATGGAAAGGTTAGTTTTGGAACTAGGAGTCTCAGAAGCTCCCATACACTCAGGTCCCCTGAGAGACATTTATTCCGTCAGCCAGGACTAGGCTGCCGACTGTCACCCAGAGGGCATTTTCCTTCAGCCGCCCCCAGACTGTGGAATGACCTGCCAGATGAGAGAGATTTGACACTTAGATACTATGCCGATTTTTAAAATTAAATAAATAAATAAATATTTTTAAATTATGGATTGATTGTTTTAATATTATTGGTTTCACGTGTTCTTTCAAACAGATGCTATGTCTTTTTAACTGGTTTTTGTGTTTTTAACTGATGTCACATGTTGCATTTTAATCTGCAGTTGTTCCCTGACTCAATCGATAGGGAGAGGCACATAAGAAATAAATGTTGTTGTTTTATTGTTGTTGTTTAAAAAGCAAACCCTCCAAGCAATCAACAAGGGGAGAGATATGGCCCAATCTCCTTTATTGGTGGAACGGTGCCCGGATGGTTTGCCAAGATGCCAGTGCAATTCTAGCAGGGGTTCTGCAATGCGACAGAGCTCACCCCTATTGAAGGCTCCAGTGCACCAACCTATCAGGATGACATTGCTGTGGCACATATTCTTGAGAGGCCCTCTGCAAAAAGCTGGCACAGCAGCAGCGTAACACGCAGACGGAAATATGTGGGCATTGACAGCTTGGAAAACCAGGGTGGATTCTCAACATGGAAGGGTCTAGAATGCCTCCCAATGAGATGCAGCAGAAGTTGGTGGGAAAGCGACCTATACAGTTGGGGACAAAAAGAAAGCAGGGATGGACTTGGGTTGAGGTTCTGAATCAAGGAGATAGAGTGTAAATTTAGATGCACAGAGTTATGTGACAATGGTGCTTTAATGAATTGCAACACCGCTCAACGGAATGTCCCAAGAAATGCAAAATACAGGATTGCAAGGCTCAGTGTGCATCAGCAGGTGAAATAACACACATCTACCTCTGCAATGCACAATGGCACCAGTTGCAAAAGGGCACTACCTGTTCCACTCTGCTTCATAGAATCATAGATTGGGAAGAGACCACAAAGGCCATCTAGTCCAACCCCCTTCTGCCATACAGGAATACCCAATCAAAGCACTCCCGACAGATGGCCATCTAGTCTCTCTTTAAAAACCTCCAAAGAAAGAGACTCCTCCACACTCCCAGGTAGCAGCAGATTCCACTGTTGAATAGCTCTTACTATCAGGAAGTTATTCCTAATGTTTAGGTGGAATCACTTTTCCTGAAGTTTGAGTCCATTGCTCCTTGTCTCAGTCTCTGGAGCAGCAGAAAACAAGCTTGCTTCATCCTCAGTATGGCATCCCTTCAAATATGTAAACATGGCTATCATGTCCCCTCTCAACCTTCTCTTCTCCAGACTAAACATGCCCAGCTCCCTAAGCCTCTCCTCATAGGGCATCATGGCTTCCAGACCTCCCACCATCCTGGTCGCCCTCCTCTACACACATTCCAGCTTCTCAATATCCTTCCTGAATTATGGTGCCCAGAACTGGACACAGTATTCTAGGTGAGTTCTGTCCAAAGTAGAATAGAGTAGCACTATGACTTCTCTCCATCTAAACCAGCCTTTCTCAGCCTTTTTATCCTGGAGGAACCCTTGAAATATTTTTCAGGTCTCAGGGAACCCCTGCATAAACATTATTCTATATACTGATACTGCTTCCCCCACACAATTACAATCCCTTGAGGAACCCCTAGTAACCTCTTGGGGAACCCTAGTTGAGAAACACTTATCTAGACACTAGACTGCTATTGATGCAACTTTCACCTGAATATGACATTACTCCATGGCCAAAAAATGTACAACCACCTGAGTAAGTCACTAGCAGGATACCTAAGTCGCTAGCAAGAGGCTAGCCTTTGTCTTCCTGAGGGTAGAGGGAAGGAGAGAAATGGAGAACCAAACAGAACCCACCCTGCTGCTCATTCAGTTATCACGTTGTGGCTGCAGCCTGGCTGTGGGATTTAGCCTTGGCTACCATAGGCTCCTCCTTGCTCCATTGGTTACCATCGTCACAGTCCACACATGGGGCACACTGCGCACATGGCAAACTGGGACAGAGGTAACTGTGCCCAGTCAAAAGCACAGGACTCAGCAGCTCCTGTGCCTACCTGAATTGGCAGAGAGAGAGAGAGAAAGAAAAAACGGGGCCAGGGAAGCAGAGCAGGAGGCGGGCAACCTCCTGTGCCCAAGACTGGCATTACACAGGGCGGAACAGATCTGGAAATGATGCCAACAGAGTCTAAAGGCTGATTTTCTTAGCCAAAGATATGAGAGGATTAGCTGCCTCCTTGCCCTAGATATGTCATTCTTGAGCTTCTAACTCCACATTTACCTTAATGGGGAGGATTGACAGTGGCTTGGGAAAGTTACCTTTTTGGGGGACTCCAACTTCCAGAATATTCCAGCAGCCAGGGTGTAGCTATAGGGGGTGGGGTGGTAAAATGTGGGCATTGCCCCTCCAAATAAGAATTCTGCCCCCCGCCTTTTCGGTACTCAAATTTCTAGTATTGCAGAGAGCAAGACACTGAAAATCATTTAAATTAGATACAGAAATAAGATAATTTTCAATATAAGATAACAGTGGCTTAAATGTTTGGTAGATAAGATAGTTTAGACTAATTGAATAATAGGAATTGGTTATAAACTGTTGAATGAGATATATTCTCTGGGAAGTTAGAAGGAAGTCTTTTTAATCTATGTTATATGTTATATCATTGTTTAGTTATACTTAACATATATAGTAATTAATTTTCAATGTTGTTTATTAAGTGGTAGGTATTAATGTTGAGGATAAATTGTTTAGGATAAATTTAGGATAAAATTTATTTTATGGAAGATTGTTGTTTGTGTTGTGTTTATAATGAGTATGTATGTTTTGTTAGATAAGTTGTGTTTTGTCTTGAATTGTCATATAATGTAATGTTTAGTAAATGTTAATAAAGTTTAGAAATTAAAGAAAGAAAATCATTTGCAACTAGATTCCTGATATTTGCTGTGTTCACCTTTCATAGAATCGTAGAGTTGGAAGGTACCTCAAGGGCCATCTAGTTCACCCCCACCCCTGGTTACTTTGCTTGGTCACTTTGCTTGCCCACTTTCTTTGGATGCCTGAACTCTTTCTAAATGCTCCACTGAAACCTTAAATCATTGCAATGCTTGAAATCTGAGGACTCACGTGAAAAATCAGTGGCTGAATTCTTATTCGGAGGGCAATGGCCTCACGCCTGCTCCATGCCTGAGCCATAGCTATACCCCTGCCCAACAACTAAGCTGTCTAGGGCATTCTGAGAGGTGTGGTCCAAAACATAATGTCCCCAAGCATTAGAACAGGAGTTAGAAACATGTGGTCCTCCAAACATTGTTGGACTATAATTCCCAGCAGTCCTAGCCAGCGCAGCTAATGGTGAGGCATGCTGTGAGTTTAGCATCTAGAAATATACTATATGATTCCCTCCCCTGCTAAGAATAGCAGGGTGTTGTCTGTTGTTCCTCAAAAAGAAATTTGCTATTGTTACATGCCATCAAGTCAGCTTCAGCTTATGGTAACACAAACAGCTATTGATGGAGTTTGCTTTCTGCTGCTCCAGAGACTAGGAAAAGGAGCAATGGACTCAAACTCCAGGAAAAGAAATTCCACCTAAACATTAGGAAGAACATTTTGATAGTAAGAGTTGTTCAGCGGCAGAATGCCCTGCTGCCTTGGAGTGTGGTGGACTCTCCTTCTTTGGAGGTTTTTAAAGAGAGGCTGGATGGCCATCTGTCAGAAATGCTTTGATTGTATATTCCTGCATGACAGGGGGTTGGACTAGATGGCCCTTGTGGTCTCTTCCAGCTCTATGATTCTATGAATCAATCCACTCTAATGCTTTTGTCCAAAGCTTGCATTGAATCAGACACCCATGGTTTTATGTCCCTTGGTTGCTTTACGCTAGTGACGCCATCCACTGGTTTGCCTAGCTGGTTAAGGTGGAGAGGGGGAATTTGAACCGCACATCTGAAAATAAATGTAATGTGTGAAGGAAATGGACCCATCACAGAGCCAGGATCAGCTGCACCTCACTGGTGAGAATCCATAAGGAAATTCTCACCCTCAGGCATGCTGGTGGGATAGAAAAGTTCACCATTATCAATCCAGTGATGGCTGGCTGGTGGTAGGTTTCATAAACCCATCCTAACCCCTGCTTGGCTGCTTCCGAAATCCCACCGAGGATGCAGTGGTGGTCCATCACTTTGTTAGCTAGATGGTAGTTTTCCACCCAATACAGAAGCACACATGCACACAGAGGGAAGGTCCAGGATGCTCCGACAGGCAGGGTCAGTTTTGAGTCTGCATTCAACTTAGAGCTTAGAGTACTGTGATCCCTGGAATCTGCCATGGCCTGAGATTAGATCTGATACCCTCTCCCTCTCACTTCCTTTCCTTGTACTTATGAGAATGCTGGTAAATTTTGTTATCAAAGGCAACAATTTTACTTACTTACTTATTTATTTATTCAAGTATTTATATCCTGCTCCTCAGCCACAAAGGCTCTCGGAGCGGCTTACAAATTATTAAGCAATAGCATTTTACGCATCTACACTGCATTATACCACACTAGGCACTAAGTTGTTTCCAATGTGTATTAGCTAATTGTCCCCACAAGCTGGGTACTCATTTTACTGACCTATGGAAGGATGGAACGCTGAGTGAACCTTGAAGCCCTTGGGACTAAACTTGCAATGTTGTGGCTGCAGTATAGGTATTTAACCACTGCATCACCATGGCTCCCATAACAATGAATAACTGGTATTCTCCCCCCCCCACTGCAGTTTAATTATTCATCACCAACAATAAATACATATGGGATATATATATCGTATGCATACACAGAGAGAGAGAGAGAGAGAGAGAGAGAGAGAGAGAGAGAGAGAGAGAGAGTCAGACACCTCGTATCTGCAGAACCAATAGCTGTGGTTTCAGTTCTTTGCAGGACACAAAAAGAGGAACACATATCATAGAGTCTTTCTAGAAAATGCCTAAAGCCATCCTCTCTAGACATTTTCTAGGTCCTCCAAGGCAACTCTATGGTATTTTAAACTGTTAGTTCCATTATCTTCATTGGGGTTCAATGTTATCTGTGGTTTCTGGTATCCGTAGTAAGTCCAGGAACCAAACCCCTGTGGATATGGGGGTCCGACTGTATGTATGTATGTGTGTGTATATGTATTTGTGTGTATGTATACACACACACACACACACACACACTGTTATTTTCTGTGCAGAAATTTCCTTTTCTATGCAAAAGGTCATGTTTTCTACATAGGATTTCTACACAGAAAACACCATTTCCTATGCAAATCAAATATTTTGTGTGTGTGTGCAGAATAACTCCCAAACTCCAAAAATTCTCATCTGTCCAGTATTCGCCTCATCATTCTTGGTCTTGTCATTTGAATATTTGTGAATATCCTTTCCCTATGTAGTTCTACAACCAAGTGGCTAAGACAATTTCTAAGGAAACACCTCTCAACTTCCAGCATCCTGGAAGGCAAACCTCTCTTTTCCCCACAGAAAGATTCCCCCCCCCCGCCAACTCTGGTCCAAATACCAAGCTCAGCCACAGAGTCCTCAACCATCCTAGGGGTGATCAGCTATTATTCCACCTCCGTCCCCATCTGTAAAATGGGGATACTGGCAAGAAGCTCAGCAGCAGAAACGCAGCCCAAAACAAGGCTGAAACAAAGCTTGAAGTGGACAGCTATTCCCTTAGAGTTTAGGCCGACTGGTAGCAAATCTAGTCCCAAGCGTGGGAAGAAATCCTGGGAGCTATAGTCTGAAAAAGTAACTTTTCCTGTAGTAAGGATGTTCTATCTTCTTGCTCCCTTCTTCTTCCATGAATGAGCTTTCCATCTCTTTCCCAACTCCACTTGCTTCCGTTGGGAATGTGGGCAATTTATGAAGTTACATTTGCAAACTGGTGCTTATGTCATTTTACTGGATTGTTCCTTCACCTGCTTGCAGGATGCTGAAAGTCGTAGCCACTGAACTACCAAACAAAAGCAAACACCACACACATCAGGTCTATCTGGACCCCTTTTGGTGCTCCCACTGCAATCAGTGCACAGATGCACTCCTGTGCTATGGCAAAGAAAAAAACTCAAGTTTAAGAACTGCTGCAGAAAAACCACAGGTCCAGAAATCTAAACTAAGAGTAGAAAGAATATCTTTTACTATGTTTTCCTCTCACCAGAATAAACCTTTTCCAAGAAGAACAGAGCAACACTAAACCGTGTCCACGTTTGGGGAATTATTTTGTACACAAATACACATGTGTTGTTGTTGTTGTTGTTGTTGTTGTTGTTGTGTCCTGTACAAATCACCCACTTCTTTGCACTGTGTGTATTTCCACAAAGAATAACTCCCCCAAGGAGTTTGTAAGCTGCATCTTGAGAACTGAGCAGAAAGCTGGGGAAAACCACAGCTGGGAGATGCCACAGAAATTATACTCCCTTGCATGCAATGTTGAAGAATGTGAAGATCTACACCCCTCAACTAAACCAGATCTGGAAGCCCAACACAGAAGGCAGGTGGGTTACTAATGCTTTCCCACAGCTGTACAGAGGCTCTCGGAAAATCTGGAACCTCAACAGCTGGGATGAACTTCAGAGAGGGAGGATTTCACAACTTTCCATACTGATGTTCTTGTTCATAGCTCATGCATCTCCCTAAATGCTGACTCTCTCTCTTGCTTCTGCGGAACAGGTTCATTGGGAGGTTTTTCTAACCCTTCACCGGCAACAAACAAACAAACAAAAACAATAGCACAACAACTGCTACTATTTTGGTGGATTGGGGGGGGGGATCTTTGATCTTGACACTGCATCAAGCCAAGTTCCACATCTGGACAATGGTACAAGGAGAATTTCTTTTTAAAAGAAAATTCAAATGTTCTACATTCAAACATTCTCTGGATGGCTAGGGAAAATTTCTCCCCAAGTCTGAAGATCATTTGTTGGAAACAACAGAAAAGGAGACCAAAACTCTAAAGAGAATGGACGTACCATGAGATGAATTGACTCTTTGGAACAGATGGTAATGCCTGGCAAACCTGAGAGCACTAAGAAAAGGACCACACTACAGGTGGATGGATTTAATCAAAGAAGCCACGGCACTGTCTTTTCAAGACCTGCGCAGGGTTGGTTAAGACTGGCGCTCTAGGAGGTCTCTCATTCACAGGGCCAGCAACAAAAATATTGACTAAGAAGCCGAATTGAGGGGTGGGTAAGGCACAGTTGCACTGAACTTACAATGGGAGGGGCAAAAACTTTGAACGACACAGGAGAAGCTTCATAATGCTTGCTACTCAACCCAAAACTAAAAGTTCTGTCGTCAAAACAGGACTCTGCGGCTGCCATGACTTCCCCAAAGCTAACTCTTTCTCCCCGCTCCTGGCCCAGGAACTTCAAGTGATACTGATTCCCCCTCCCTGAAAAAAATATCAAAGTGAAAGTTTGTGGGAGATCAAAATGCAGAAGAATAAATCTGCTACGTATGCTATTGGCTGCTGTACAAACACAGCAGTGGCGTTTCTCACACACAACCAGGTTGTACCTTGCAAATGGGTTTCTTTCTTTTCATGATAAATGATTCAACTGGTTCAAAAGCAACTAGGAATTTAACTAGGCCCCCCTCCCTCCCCAAAGGAAGGCGAGAAGATCATCAAATTTCCCAAGAGTTCTCTTAGATGTCAGATTCCTCCAAGTCAACTCCTAGGATTTTCTTGGCTAGCTTTCTCGAGAGGGGGTTGCCACTGTCCTCCTCTGAGGCTGAGACAGTATGGCTTATCCAAGGTCCCCACACCGGGTTTCCATGGCTAATCAGGGATTTGAACCCTGTTCCTCCAAGTCCTAGTCCAATACTCAAACCATAGTAACACACTGGCTCAAGCGTTCTCTACTGCTGGCCTACTTCTCACTACAAACACAAACCAGTACCATAAAATCTTGGAAAGTCCATTGCTTTCAATAGGGAAATGAGTGCTTGCTGCACTTCTCTTGAAATCCATGGATCTAAATATGGGTTTCACATCGATTAGCACAATGACACCCAGGGGATTCTCTTCCAAACAGCGGTTTCTGAAGTCGGCTTCTAAGCTCTCAGTTCCCTGTGCCTTGATTTATGGAGTTAGTTTCAAAGTGAGGAGACACCACCACAAAACACGACCGCCTGCCTTACCTCTGCCGTCTTGCAGAACATGATGTTTCTTAAAACTAAGCCAGACAACTGGCACCCTTCAGCTAGGGTTGCCGAAACTTAGGGCACCAACCACTCAGTTTTTCTTGCGCAAGCTCCACTCAACTGAGATTGGCCTGCTCCAGCTCATTTGAAAAGACACCAGAGTGAATGATGTTGCACGTTCACACCAATCTTTAGGCAAATGCAACCAAGCCTACAGAACACCACTCCAGTCCAGCCATTCCAATTTTATTTCCCGAGCCCGTTAAAAAAACAGAATAGAGATTTCCCATCATTTGATATGACTTCTCCTGTTCCCCTCTGAAGTCCCTCAGTTGCAAGCAGGTTAACTTTCCTCGGCCAAGAACCATCAAGAAACCCAACACCAAGAATACGTTAAGACACATTCCCTTCTGCAATCACAATCAGACAGAACAGGACATTAATGACTGATTTAGGATTGTGGATAGGAGCGAGCAAATCAATTCCTTCACCACAGAAGGGAATTTTTCATAGGGAGGGAAGACTTGTCCATTTTCCTGTATGTGTGGAGGGGGCAGGAAGCTAAGAGGGGCTTCTAACCCATCCATTCATCTAGAAAATTGTTGAGTTTTTACTGGCTTTTTGTTTTATGGCACCACTGAATATCCAGAGAGGAAGAAATGCTGACAGTTGGCCCTCTGTATCTACGGATTCTGCATCCACGGGTTCAACCATCCATGGCTTGAAAATATTCCCCCACCAAAAAAATTGAAAAAGCATACCTTGATAAGGGATACTATTTTATTGTGCCATTGTATATAATGGGATTTGAGCATCCACAGATTTTAATATCCATGGGGGTCCTGGAACCAAACCCAAGCGGATACCAAAGGACCACTGTACTAACGTCCCTGGAAACAAAACATCAATGTACATCTCTCTCTCTCTCTCTCTCTCTAAACAGATCACTTACTCAGAAGTAATTTCTAAGCTTCAGCACCACTAGAAATGCTTCAAGACAACTTGCACTGCAGACTTGAACTGAAAAGGAGTGTTCATTCACACACACCAAATCCTGAAAGTCCTTGGAGATAGACAAGACAGCACACACACACACACACACACACTTCTAAAATTCTGCAGAATTCCTTTCCACAATTTACATGCAGTTCTAATGGGGGAATTGTTCAGTGAACACAACAGCAACCCATGTGCAGGATTCCTACTCTACCACCATCGCTTTGAGCACGTCACACCAAACCTCAGTTTACCCATTTATAAAATGGGCATTTCCTAGATCTGGAGCAGCTTATTCCAACCCACCATCTGACATGTGTGTTGGACTACAACTCCCAGAATCCCCCCCTGGCTGTGAGACAATGGCAGCTGTAATATTTCAGCCCATGTAGCTGTTGTTGCCAGATGGGAAGAGTTGATCTCGTAGGCAGAAATTGTTTTTTAAAAAAACTTTTACAAAAACTTTTTAAAAGGCCTTTTCCATGTCAAGACGTGTTGCATAAATGGATATATGAAAAAATAAGCATTTCTATAATTGCAATACACACACACCTTTTGAGGAAGCAGCTCTTTTTTAGAAATTCCGCAGAATCGGACAGGAAAAAAATGTCATTTTTTTTTAAAAAAAGTTGATTCACATCCCACAACACACACCCCTTTCCCTGCATGCCAAGGTTATTTCATAATATTGCTTTTTAAAAATTACAACTTTGCCAAAGAGAGGAAAACACACGGAGGGCTGGGAGGGGGTTTGAGCACAGCCCTGCTGTTCCACGTTTGGCCACCAGATGTCAATACGGACCCACAAACATTCTTGGTTTTTTTTTCCCTCTACCACCAAGTTCTCACAACAAAGTTTTTTTTTCCCCCTCTCTTTTCTTTCTCTATTTCTTTCTCTGGCTCCACCCCACCAAAAATAAATAAATAAATAAATAAATATTTTTTTTAAAAAAAATAAAAAATTCGGAAGAGGGTGGGAAGAGGAGGAAACGCCTCTAAGCAGCCTCTTCTGTACACTCATTAATAATGGGTCATTTTCAGCTAAATAAATAAATAGGGCACAGGTTCTTAACACTTTGCCTTCTGCCTTTAATGATTTTGCATCCCAGAATAAAATTGGCATTTTTCCCTCACTCCCTCTCCACCCCCCTCCTCCATCCCATTCATCCATCCATCCCTAATAGCATCTTTTTTTTTTCTTTTTAAAGAGAGAAGCTCTTTAAGAAATTAACCAGAAGGTGATGGGAACTGAAAATAAAAGTTACTCTCGGAATTAGATTTTGCTGCTGCTTGCTGCCGCTTTCTCCGCCTTGCCCTTCCTTAGGCAAACACCCTCCCTTCCCCTTCTATGGCTAATTAAAAAAAAGTTTTAGAAGTGAACTGGTTTTAAAAGTGAAAAGAGGTCAGTCTGACAGCTGGCTTGCTCACTCTCACTCTCTCCTTTGCCATTCTATTAATTTCTGTTTTAAAGGAAGTTAATTCTTTTCTGTTTAAAGATTTCGAGGAGAAAAAAGCGAGGGGGTAATGTTATTTTATTTATTGATTTATTTAATTTATATGCCGCCTTTTCTCCCAGAAGAGGGACCGAAGGCAGCTCAGAAAATGGCATGAAATATAATTTAAAACCATTAAAAAAAATTCACACTATAAAAAAAAATATATAATTAGTATATATTAAAAGCCTGCTTGTGTAAAAACAACAACACACAAACAAACTCCCAGAACTTTTAGAAAAAGGAACTTCAGTTCCACTAAAGGCGAAGTTATGCCTCCTTCCCTTTCCTCCAATTCAGGGTGGTTTCCCTGAAAAAAGCACATTTAAACTTGGGGGGGGGGATCCTATTTTTGGCAGGCTTTCTTCCCTATTTTCTTACTCTGGATTAGTTTACTACAGATTAATTTACTCTGGAGTAAGGGGGTCCGGGGTCGGCTGGTGGGAACTGCTAGTCCTGTGCCCTCCTTGGCTCGCCTGCCTTCCACCCCAGCTGGATTCCTCTCCCCCACCACCAAAAAAATCACCATTCACACAACCAGTTGCAAGTCTGGACTGGACTCGGACAACCCGATCATGCGGACTCAGGTATCCACCTCCCTTCAGTCTCTCTGGCTTGGACCCTGCAGTTTAGGCCTGAGGGGGCCCAACTGAGTTAACTGCTGGATGGAGAGTCATTACCTGGGTAAAATCCAACGACTCAATGGGTCTACTCTAATGGGGACCCCACCCCACTCAAAACAGAGGATTCTGGCCTATGATTTCATACCTTCATGCATATTTTTTTTAAAAGAAGACAGCCGTGTTTTTAACAACCCACTGGAGAATCATAGAGTTGGAAGGGACCAGAAGGGCCATCTAGTCCAACCCCCTGCCATGCAGAAATCAGGGTGTTTTTATTTTCTTGAATCCACACTTATTTTTATTAATGTTACTTGAACCTGTCCTGCATGGCAGGGGGTTGGACTGGATGGCCCTCGTGGTCTCTTCCAACTCTGCAATTCTATGATTCTATGATTCTTTGAACCCAAACCAACCCAAGAAAGGATAGATGGAGAACTGAGGGTTGATATTAATGCTGCAACTGTGTGCGCACACGCGCACACACACACACCGTACTTTGCAGTCAAGTAGATTCCACTCCTTGAGGGTTAATAGGGCAAATTCTGGCCCACAATGTGTAACTTGTGGGAATGCAACCAACACACACACAAGTGGAGGATGTTGGTCATGGGAGAGGGGGCTCTGGTTCTTGTTTCTCAGACCCCCCCATGGGGTCTCCCTCCTCCCTGCCTCCTGCTTGTATGACTGATTGGAAGCACCTCAGGGCAGGGAACTAGTCTTCAGAGGTCTGCCTAGGAAACAGGAGGATGTTGGCAACCCTTTCCCAGATGCCCAAATAGATATGTACTCCATTTCTATCACACACACACACACTTCTTTATTTATTTACTTTTAGGTATTTATAGGCTTGTCTTCAACCAGGAAGGCTCTCAGAGCAGCTTACAAATGGTTAAGCAATACCATCTACACTTCCACCCCGCTTTTATAGCGCTCTAGGCACTCTCTAAGTGGTTTACAATCTGTGTTAGCTAACTGCCCCCACAAGCTGGGTACTTACTCATAGACAGATAGATATATGCACACACACACACACACACACACACACACATATATATGTGCATGCCGCTCTGAGGGCCTTCCTGGCCAAAGACAAACTTATAAATACCTACAAGTAAATAAATAAAGAAGTGTGTGTGTGTAAAATAAATTACAGAAGGAGTACATATCCATAAACACACAAACACACACACATATATATGTATATTGGGACCATTCCCCACCCCTACTCCCATTCCCAGCTTGGCAAGAAAAAGACAGTGTCTTGGCAAACACGCCTTTCAGGCCTCTAGAATCCCGAAGACCTTTTAGACACGGATCTTCTCCTGCTACATACAGACACACACACACACGGGGGGGGGGATTTGCGAGTTGACACAAGCTCGGGTTCTCTCTTCGCCCCCCACATCCCCAACCGCGGCGGCCGCTTCTACTCCCTGCGGGTGCGCCTCTAATTGGACACGGATCTGACCGTTCACACGTGCGGGCGGGGAATAAAGGGGGGAGAATAACAACAGTGAGAATTCCCGGCTTTTGCCGAGCCTGTGATCCGGGAAAAGTCGGACGAGAGGCGGAGAAGGAAGAAGAGCCCAGAACAAAACAGCCATTGGCAGGCGGGCTGAAGTCACGCAACCGCGCGTTCACACACACGCGCGCGCGCGAGAGAGCGCGAGAGCCACATCTGGGATCCCCCTCTGCGGAGAAGACCCTCCGCGCACGTCGGAAAGCTACCAAGCGTGAAACACGCGAGTCGTCCAGCCGGATCCAAATCACATTGGGGGGGGGAGTGTTTTCCTCCCTATGCGTGTATAGAAAAGAGGGGGTGTTGTGTAGGAAGGACTGGGGGGGTGTCAGGAATATAGGTCCCGATCCTCCAATGGGAGGAGAGAGGAGACCCCCGCCTCGGCAGCCTTGACTCTCGAGGAAACCCACCCGGGATCAGCGAGGAAACCCAGCCCCGGAGGCATTGCAGGCGGGAAGGGGGTAGGTAGGAGGGTGGGTGGGTGCAAAAGACCCTTTACTCCGGAGTCAATCCCTTTGGGCTTGGAGGGGAAAGCCGAGCTGGGAAGGGAAGAATGAAAGGAAGAGAAAGAGATACAATGTATCCGGGAAGGGGAAAATGAAAGGAAGAGAAAGAGATACAATGTATCTGGATATGGATCGCGTGGCTCCTTCCTCGGGTGGCCTCGGGCCCGCGGTGCAGGAAACTCACCGGGAAGGGAAGCCCGGGCCCGGGCTTCCCTTCCCGGTGAGTTTCCTCCTGGCTTTCCTTTCCCTCCCTGGCCCCGGTTTCCCTTCCTGGTGAGTTTCCTCCTGGCTTTCCTTTCCCTTCCTGGCCTGGGTTTCCCTTCCTGGTGAATTTCCTCCGGTTTTCCTTGCTCTCCCTGGCCTGGGCTTCCCTTCCTGGTCAGTTTCCTCCTGGCTTTCCTTTCCCTTCCTGGCCTGGGTTTCCCTTCCTGGTGAATTTCCTCCTGGCTTTCCTTTCCCTCCTTGGCCCTGGTTTCCCTTCCTGGTGAGTTTCCTACTGGTTTTCCTTTCCCTCCCTGCCCCAGGATTCCCTTTCTGGTGAGTTTCCTACTGGTTTTCCTTTCCCTTCCTGGCCTGGGCTTTCCTTTCCTGGTGAGTTTCCTCCTGGCTTTCCTTTCCCTCCCTGGCCCGGGCTTCCCTTCCTGGTGAATTTCCTCTTGGCTTTCCTTTCCCTCCTTGGCCTGGGCTTTCCTTCCTGATGAGTTTCCTCCACCAATGGCCCAAGGCCAGCTTTTTTTCTCGAGCCCAATTTTTTTTGGGGGGGGGGCTAGAGGAGGGGGGAAAGGGAGGCCAAGAAGTCAGCAGTGGGGGGTTAGACAATCTGGGTGGTGGTGGTGAGGCTTTTCCATTTTTAATGTGGGGAGGGGGAAGGAACAGGATCGGAGAGAAGCAACCCCACAAGGGGATTGAGAAAACCAGCCCTGGTAGGGGTGGGAAAAGCCACAATTTGTGGGTGGGGGACCCGCTTCCCAACCCCACGAGCGAATCGCAGCGAGCCCCCCAAAACACACACACACACACACACACTACAGAGGTCCAAATCCGCTTTAGAAGTGGTCCACCTTGGAAATATTTAGGAGGCGAGAGAGAAGCCTACGGCTCCCTTTGCCCTCCAAGCCACGCCAGAAAAACCCACCCGGGACTCCAAAATTCACATACACACACGCACACACTCTACAGAGGTCCAAATCCGCTTTAGAAGTGGAGACCCACGGGACCACCTTGGAAATATTATGGGAGGAAGAGAGGGAATGCCCTCCGTCCCACGCGGGAAAAGCCCACGCCGAGGCTCCCCCCCTCCATTTGGCTTTCCAAAAAATCACACTAGATAGGTCCAAATCCGCTTTAGAAGTGGAGACCCACGGAGCCACCTTGGAAATATTGGTGGGGGAGAAACGAACGGCTCCCCTTCCCACCACCACCCCACGCCAGAAAAGCCCACGCCGCGATTCCCTCCCCTCGCTTTGGATTTCCAAACACACACACACACCACAGAGGTCCAAATCCGCCTGAGAAGTGACCCACAGGGACCACCTCGGAAATCTTGTGGGGGGTGGTGGTGGAAGAAGGAACCCCCACAGCTCCCTTGCCCCCTTCCCCACGCGAGAAAAGCCCACGCCGCGGCTCCCTCCCTCTCTCGCTAAGGGAAGCGACCCATCGGCACAGAGAGAGGAAAAAACACACAAAAAGGGTCTGAAAAATCACAAGAAAAATCCAGACGCTTCCAACCAACCCCCCACGCGAGGGAGTTTTGCGAGTGGGGGGGAGGACAGCAAAATAAGGACGGGGGGGGAAAGACGCAAGCAGAGGCAGACACCGAGCCCCGATTGCAACCCCCCAAAACCCAGCCTTGTGGCGCAGCCGTTTGCTCAATAGTCGCTGGATTCCAGGTAGGGAGAAAGAAACAGGACAAGTTGCAAGCGCCGGGGGGGGGGGTCCCAATGGCTCCCCTTTTCCCTTGGTGTCTTATCTCCCAGCCAGCCCCCCTCTTCCCACGACCCTCTCGGCTATCCACCTGCAAAGACCCCCTAGCCACCCCCGGGGAAGCAAGGCTCCTGTAGTCCCCACTCCGCGCGCCTTGCAAAAAAAGAACGCATGCATAGAGCAGAGAAGAAAATAAAATACAATAATATCAAAAGGCGGCAGGAAGGCCGAAAAGAAACAAGACAAGAGAGGTTTGGCAAAGCAACACAAACAACAATCTGGGGGAAAAAAATAATTAAATTAAAATAATGATTTTTTTCCCCCTCTCCTCCTCTTCCTCCCACCCACCCTCCGCCTTTTCTTTCTGCAAATGACACCGCGATTCGAAGAAGGACAGTTCTCAGAAATATTCCCAGGGAGGGAAGGAAGGGAGGGAGGGGAGATGGTTGGGTTTTGTTTTTTGTTTTTTCCAAATTTTCAAATGTTGATTTGAAATCCTCCTGGTCCATCATCCTCTTGTTAGAGAGCTTGCGCGGGCGCGGTACCTCATCCTTGCAAAAAGACCCAGATATTTGAAATCCTCTTGGTCCATCATCTTCATCATCTTCATCTTGTTGGAGAGCTTGCGCGGGCGCGGTGCCTCGTCCTTGCAAGAAGCCCCAGCAGAGCTGGGGCTTCTTGCAAGGACGAGGCACCGCGCCCAGCGCAAGCTCTCCAACAAGATGAAGATGATGAGGATGATGGACCAAGAGGATGAGGAAGGGGATGCTGAGAATGGGGAGGCTGCAAGGCGGCTGGGCTTCTCCTGGACCTCCAGCCAGCAGAAATGGGGATCAAGGGCTTCCCTGCCTTTGCACACTCACACACAAACACACACACACACCCCAAAAAGAGAGCCGCGAGCAAGCCAAGCAAAGGCGCAGCAGCAGCATCGGCATCGTCACCTGGTCTCCGCGCTTTCCTAGAAACTCCTTGCATCACCACTTCTAAGAACCCCAGTTCTAAGAATCAACACCGCTCAATTCTCGGAATTTGAGCGGCCGGCTCTACCATTGCCCAGAGCTCGGGGAGGAAACGGAGGGGCTTTTTCCACCTTGGAGAAACCGGGGAGACCCAAAGACCCCCCTTGGAACCACAGAGGGACCCTGTTAGGTCTCCTCTTGGAGCAAACCCAAAGATTGGGGGGCTCGAATTTGCTAGGGAGGGTCTCCAAGGGGGTATCGCCTCGATGGTTCCCCCCCGTCGATGGTGGTACGGTCCGCTCCGCCTGGCGTCACGTGGGGGCTGCCCGATTGTGACGTCAAGGCTCGGCCTGGATACAATGTTGCAGCGTTCTGTCTCCGCCCCCTCCTCCTCCTCTTCCCCCCTCCCTTTCGCTCTCCTCTCCTTTCTCCCCCCTCCCTGCTGGAATTCTGAGAACTAATTTGTTATTCGGTGACATAAGAGAAACCCGGGGAGCCCGGCGAATTCTACTTGCCTGCTTGGGGTGCCCCCAAAACTGAGGCTAGGTTTTGGGGGGAGAGGGTTGGGGGGAAAAAAATCCCTTCCTCCCCCCTCCAAGAGGAATTTAAAAATCCCTGCAAGGACTTAAGAGACTTTTTGCAGAGAGGAGAAATGCATCTGCAACTTTGCAACACACGTTTGGGGATGTATAGATTTGCAATTTGCAGATGGGTTTATGCAGATGTTGGGGATGGTGGTGGGGAGGATGGGGTTCCCAGCAAAAAAGCCCAAACAGCCAGAAAAGGCATTGGAGCAAAGAAGGAAGGCGGAAGAGAAATGGAGAGAGGAAGAGGAGAGCTTGCATCTTCTGCAAGAGAAAATACCCACGGCCTTTGAAGAAGGTTCTTCAAAAGGCCCGAAAGGGAAAACCAGGGGGAAAAGAAAATCCGACCTCAAGAGTCTTCAAGCTGAAAGGGACAAAGAGAAGAAGCCGGTTCTGCAAACAAGAGACTGTTTTTATTTTTATTCTTGCTTGGGATTTTATTTGCTGTTTTGGCAAGTATCTCAACTTTTTCTTTGAAAAAAAAATACTGGAATATTCCTTTTTTTAAAAAAAAATCCTTCCCAAAAGGGATCTGGGAAGGTGATTTTTATTTTATTTTAAGGAAAAGAAACCCGTCCCCTTCTTTTCCCTGTGCCGCCTCTGTGATTCCTTGGGAAGAGGAGGGTGCCTGTGTGCCTAATGGAATTGCTGTTGGTAAAACCAGGTCGGGGGTTTATACTGCTGCTGCTATCCTTTTCTTTCTTAATTTCCAGCCCTGTGTTTAAAGCTTTTTAAAGGGGTATGTAGATGTTTTGCAAGTAACTCTTTTCCATCGGTCTGTGTGTCATAGCTTTGCTCCAAATAATTGCTCCCAGTACCCTTCTGCTTTCTCTTAAAAGAGTTTTACCACATCTGGTTGGGCCTATAGGGGCTTCCAAGATGGGATGAACACCCTTCCTATTTAGTTCAGCCTTTCTCAACCGTTTTTCCCTGGTGGAACCCTTGAAACAATTTTCAGGTCTCAGGGAAGCCCATGCATAAAAATTATTATATCTACACCTAAAAAAAAAAAAAGGAACCTTTATATTTTTTCCATTATTATTATTAATATTATTATCATCTTTTATTTCTATAGTGCCATTAATGTACATGGCATTTTGCAAGAAAAAGAAAAACAAAACCGGTCCCTGCCCTCAAGCTTACACTCATAAGTAAGCTTACAATTTTATAATCTAAGTTTACAATCTAAATATCTTGTGAAACCCCTAGCAAGCCTCTTGTGGAACCCTGGTTGAGAAACCTGCTCTAGTTCGTGGAAGTGTGGGGCTGGATAGAGGCGCGAGAGGGGAGACAGACAGAAAAAGAACCACGCCGGAGCCTTGGGGGTCAATGCCCCCTGGCCTGCTCGAGGCATCCACTGACCAGGGGACAAGCAGGCGGGAGCTCTGACCCTGCCACAAATGCTGGCTGGAGTTGGTGGTGGCCCCCTAGAACTGGCCTAGTCAGAGGGAAGGAGAGGGGCTTTGTCCGTCTCAGGGTCAGCGTAAAAAAAGTGAAATCCAAACTTGGGACACACATACCCCTTGTCTGTCACAGCCAATTTTTGGTTTTCCTTGCCCTTCCTGTTGCTTCAAAGTCAGTGTTTTTGTGCAGGGGCCCTCCCGCATGACCCCCACTTTCCGGGAGAAATCTGTCTCGAAGTATGGATTAAAAACATTATGGTGAAGGGCTGGTGTTTATTTCTGAATCCCACAACAATCTATGGGAGATTTATGTCTTATGACTGAAGGGGAACATCACACATGGAATGGGGGGACATCTCTCCTGAAGCTAGTATGTTATGTATGTGTGTATATATATATATATATTCTGGTGTGTGTGTGAAGAGGAGGGATGAGAAAGAAGATAGACTATCAAAGTCTTAGTCTTTAAAAAATGTTTCTAAAGCTTCCCCACCCACCCCCAACTTGCATAAAACCATGCTGTCACTGTAGCTGGGGCCTAGTCTGTATGCTTTCATATACTCCAGTGGGTATTATCTATTATTTGTTTATTTAACGATAATAAACCTCCTAATCGTTGAGAGATTATGGGAGGATCTAAAAATAACTTGGTGATTCTTTCTCTCCCCCCCCTCCATTCTGACTGACAGAAGAAGGGGGGGTGAGGGAGGAAATCCAAGGAGTGAAAGAGCTTGATAAATTATGAACGGAAATTTGTTTACAATAATCGCCCAGTTTGAATCACCGCACAGGAGCTCAAGATAATCAAATTGCTCAGGGAAACTGATCAAAGGGCATGCAAATGGTTTGGAAATGCTCAGCTGTAATTTTGCATTACTTGTTTATGCATTCTCTGTGTGTGTGTGTGATTTTAATTTGCAATCGAGATCTTGGACCGATGCACTGGTAGACCTCTCTTGGAATGGAATAAACAAGCAATGATTGGCGAGCCCTGCTCCTCCCAGCAATTCATGTGCAACAAGGGAAGCGGCCTTTGAATGCCGTTAAAAATGATCTGTAATTCAGGAACAGGGAGTTCTCGTGGTTCGAGGAGAACAGACATGAAAGGGAAGTGTTGTTGGAATATTGCTTTGAAAGTTTGCAAAGTTCGCTGTAGGACAGCATTGGAGTGAAAACTCTCTGGAGAAGTAGATACAAATATATTTACCTGTAACTATATTTTTCTTTCTTTTCTTTTTAAACAAAGACTCCTAGAATGGAAAGATGTGCATTTTGAGGTTACATTGGGTCGTTCGAAAGCAACACTTCTAAAAGTGTGTAATGAACCACTTTTAGGAAGATATTGCATCTAACTCTTTAGAACTGGATGAAATGCATTATTGTAAACCATGCCCTGTTCTCCCACCACTACACACACACCTATAAAAATTATGGAAAGTATTTTAGCTAGTAGAGCCAGCATGGTGTAGTGGTTTGAGCACTGGACTATGATCTGGAGGCCAGGGTTCGAATCCCTCTGCTCAGCCATGGAAACCCACTGGGTGACCTTGGGCAAGTCACATTATCTCTCAGCCTCAGAGGAAGGCAAAGGAAAATCCCCTCTAAACGAAACTTGCCAAGAAAACCCAGTGATAGGTTGGCTTTAGGGTCGCCGTGAGTTGAAAACGACTTGAAGGCACACCACAACAACAAGTTTTAGCTAGTACAGCGTGGGAACCAAAGGGGTATTTGTGTATGCATAATGGATCATCCTATTATCTTGGAATTCGTGATTCACTGTGTTTCCTTGATTCATTTTCTCCTCCCCACCCCCTGCAATTCCTGCAGCTTCTGCTAATGTGGACTTTATGTGTTGCAATGCTTCCCATTTTTGCACCTGTCTTTTTAACCCCAACCCTCCCCCAGTTGACATTTCCTTCTCATCAGGCATACGTTTCTCCAACTCCCATTCAGAGCCCAGGGGTAACGTTCCCAAAGTGGCCAGAGGGGGCACTGCTGAGTGAAAGGAAGACTCCATCCCATGTCAGCTGGATTTCAAGAAGGGTTATTATGTTTTAGAGACCCAGCAGCTTTCTCCTGTACACCCCCTCCTCCCAGCTTCCAGGCTGGCCGAAATGCAACAGTTCACTGTCACTGCATGCATTTCGATCCTGCCTGCTTCCATTTTTCAAGCCTTGGTGGGAGAAACAAAACAAAACAAAACAAAACAAAAATTAAATGAAACATCCTTGCATGGAAAAACATTTTTTAAAAGCAGTAACTGATTCTATCATTTCATTACACATGTCTGAAGTTGCAAATAGCTGTGTGTGATGCCCTCTCTAGGGTACTTTTTAAAAACATTATTTTCTGATTTCATCTCCACATAGAATCATGGAATTGGAAGACATCACAAGGATCATCTAGTCTGACCCCCTGCCCTGCAGGAATATACAGTACAATCAAAGCAAGGAGATGTTTCACTGCAGTGCCTTAGCCTCATTGGTAATAGCGGGATAACGACACTCCTGCAGAGTGGCACAGCGAACAGAGGCAAAACATTTCAGCTAAATACTGGGAATGAATATAACAAAATAGATAAGGTGGTGATGGCACTGAAAGAGCATACAAGATATTTTCTTGTTCCCAGTTTAGAGTGGGTGGGAGATGGTGGAATCGCTGAAGAACCCATCCTGAATCATGAATGAGAACAGTTCTTGTTTATCACACTGCTTGTCTCTTTCTGCACAATTATAGATAGATATACACACACACACCATACTGTTACCCAGGAAGTAATTCAGAAATGTCACCCTGGGGCAACACCTCTCCTCCTGTAATATTTCCAACAGCAAAGAAGGGGAGTCACTAACTTTTGAGGGTGCACAGTTGGCATATTAAAGAGCTCTTTTCTTTGCTTTCATTCTTTGCTGCTGGGAGCTGGGGCAAGCTTCATTTCTCCTCTTGCAAGGTTGCCTGACTGGATCTTCTTTTCTCCAGTTCCGCACAAGTGAAGGGGGGGGGCAGCATATTTTTGAGGATTGTAGGACAAAGGAGAAGGGACAGAAAGCAGGGGGTCTTGCATGTGGACGTTTGCCTGCCCCCATAACTCTAGGTCAGGTTTGCATTTGGCCTTCCTAGAGAACAGTTATGCAAACATTGCCCTACCCCAAATGTTAGTATTCTTTACTGCCAGCAAACAAAACAACAACATTGCATGCATCTGTTTCCCATTTGGTTGGAACGAGGTTACTATTTCTGACCTAATGGAAATGTGTGTGTGTGTTTTTAAAGGGGGGCATTTTGAATATTGACTCCCCAACACTGAATGTCTCATTCCTGCCAGTCCTCACCCGGGCCCTGAGTTCGAAGGAGTTAGCATACAGAGTTTGCAGGGGTCCATCTCTTACAACCCTGAAGTTCATTTCTTTCTTTTTTTTTAAATGCTGTCGGATTGTCTTGCTTTGAAAAGTGACCATTCAGCCAGCAAGTAGAGAAATTAAAATGCCTATTACAGCATTCCAGGAATCTGCCATGAACTATCCCTCTCCGAGCAGGCATTTTCTCCCGATAGTTTGGAAAAGCCCGATCCAGAACTGGACAACTCAGATATGCAGTCCGGCCTCACAGCCTGTTTACTTGGAAGGAAATTTCATTAATTTTGACAGGCCTGGGAGTCGCTTAGGTGGGTTGCTGCCCAGAGCCAATTTATGGTTAAATATATCATCTGAACTGATCTAAAGCACCACCAGTAAACTTGGTTTCACAGAACTAATTTGTCGGGATCTGACATGGGAAGAGCACATGCTCCATTTAAAAGACAGGGACCTAAAGTAGCAGAAACCCACAGCACCACCACTTTGGGAAAGAAACAAAAGTGTAGATTAAAAACCCACATTTTAATGCACTGGTTATTAACAAATAATCCTAGTTGTTCTTACTTTTTTGAGAAAGAGAGAGAGAGAGAGAGGATTTCTATTCCTTGAATTGCCAAGTTAGGGTGAATTCTGGAGGAAGGGGAATTATTTTTTTCATAAATCTGTACAGGATAAATAAGCAAGATGATGATGATGGTGATGATTTTAAACTCATGCTGTAGCGTATTAATACATATAGTCCATGCTACGGTGGCCCAAAAGCTGAAACCAGACAGAGAGAGCTCCACTTTTAAAATCCGAGGGGCAAATAATTCCAAGACAAACCATGCAAATATCTTGAACTGCAGGGAACATTAAAAAAAAAGAGAGTCCCAAACTTATTACTGTTTCAGATTTGGTTGCCTCCTGAATGTGATTTTTGAGGGTTCAAATATTTGAATTGTGTCGCTTTAACTGCAGCATTTGAAACATTAGACCTACTGGCGTCTTACTGGTAGCGTTGGCAGGGAGGAAATATGAAAGCTCCTCAGCTGTCAGCTGTCAAGCGCTAAATGCTGTGCCATGCCACCTAACAAATGTCACAGCTTGTCCACTTTCAAACAATGTCAAATATCAATGGTCAAGGATCAAATATGTGAAAGCAAACATCACAAGGGAGGTTTACAGAGACAGAGGGCTGGAATAGTTGGCAAATGTGAACTGGAATGCTGAAAGGACATTTCTCCACCAACATTCATCCGGGGTGAATTTTGAGAGTGTGTTCTTCGAAACAATTCGTTTCCGCTTTGTAACAACCCAAGGCACAAAGGTTGCCTGTTGAGGCGAGAGGATGGTTCAGTGATCTTGCAGTCTGACCTGAAGGGGGGGAAATGTTCATGACTTCAGGTACAAAGATCAGTGAGAACTTGGATGCAAGTTAACCCTATCCACCAAGACACCACAAGGGAAAGAGAATGGGTTGCATCCTGAACTTGACCGTGATGGTTTGTGATCCTCAATTAAGAAGTTACCCTTTTTTCACACCTTTCTCAGGGGTGGGAAGCTGAGAAGTACAGAAAATCTCTTTAGCTATGTTCTGTCAGAAGACTTCCTTCCTTCCACTTACCAGCTAGGCCTTTTGGTTAAAAACCTGCAACTTTGGTTTTGGCTGTTTGGTGTTTGTTTGTTTGGGTTTTTTTAAACATGCAATGTAACTTACCTTTTAGGGCATGTCATAAATTAAGGCTCTGCCTCTGTTTTTTTTCTCCCTTCCTTTCCCCCCACAATTAGCCTCCTATTACATTCCTCCTTCTTTGAAAAAAAAATGTATGTAATAATCGCCTAATTACACCATCAATTACAACTGTTTTAGTGAAGTAAAAAATTAGCCCATTCGGTAAGCACAAGATGAGCAACCAACAGTGTCCCAGGCTGATCTCAGCCTGATTTTCATCTTTCTAGCAGTTGTATCAAACCACAAATGTGTGTGTGTGTGTGTAATGCACAGAATATATATATATATATCTGTGGGCACACACAGCCAGATTATTTATTTATTTATTTATTTATTTTTCAACACACAGTCTCCAATATTTTCTGGATTTCTAAGCTGTGTGGTTTCCAACAGTGATATTCTTGACATTCTTATTATATTTCAAGATAACCCAGTCTGGAATGTACTGTATGCACCTCTAATTATTCACAATTAATTAATCCATTGTGTGAGCCAGGATGTGATGCTGTTTATATATTCTCAAATCCACCAGCCTCTCTATCCTTGCACAGGAGAATATTACCTGCTGTTTGAAATAGTTTTGAATACAAAAGAAAATACTCTCCTCAGCTTTCCACAGGTCCAGAAAATGCAAAGCGAAGCACACACCTTTATTAACCCCTTCATCTCCTGAGGTGTCAAGAGGGTGTGGTTGCCACAATGCCCGTTTTGTAATAACTTGTGCATTTCATAACTTAAACGTAGCCGGGTTGCCTTGTTTGCCCCCTGCCATTTAAGTTGCACATAAGCTGCCCGGCCTATGTGATGTACAGGGAGTGATCTCTTTAAACTTTATCTTGCATTCTCCGTCTAGCCTGTTTTGAAAAATGAAAATGAGTCGGGAGCTGTGTGTGCCGGCCTTCTGAACAGGCATCCAAACTGTTTTAAAGTCTTGAGAAGTATTTATATTTCATTTTTTCTCCAGTAGCACCTTCCTTTTTATTCGGTTGTTTCCAGTGTCAATATCATTTTCACTAGTTTGTGGGAGGCCTCGGCAGATCTTATCTCCTTGACATTCAGTTTTTAACTGCCTGTTTGCTTAGGGTGCATAAACATCACATGGCCTTATGATTTCTTTTAATTATGTGTATTTTCTTTTATATCGTCCTCAGTGCATACAGCGAGCTACTGAGACCTGTTGGCCTTTTGCTCCCTGCCTTGTCTGTTGCAGCAGTTAGAACAAGGGAGAGTTCAGCTGATCTCCAAAACAGAATAGGGTCATGTCAATGAGGGTAGAACCATCCTTATCTTACCCCCCCCCCTATATTTTTGCTGACTTCCTTTTAAAAAATAAATAAATAAAAATAAACCATAATTTCTGTCTTCCTACAATTTGTGTATCAGTGAGGCTGGCAATGATTTTTAAGCTATTTAAACCAGCACATTAGGCCTGCCTTGAATATTATAAAGTTCTGTTATGACAATATGGGAATGTGTACTTCTTTGGAACATGACTCCCAGAAAGCCCCTGGCCATGCTAGGTGGGGGATTCTGGGAGCTCTAGTCCAAAGAAGTCATTCTTTTTCCCCTTTTGCCAGCTGGTCAATACTTTTTTCCCATTTAAACAGGAATCTGATGAGTAATTGGTGGCACAGGTCTTTTTAATGGAAGATTTAATCTGCTGTACCTCTATCTATCTATCTATCTATCTATCTATCTATCTATCTATCTAGATTTTATATTTGTTAACTGCATGGTGTTTTAATAGGATAGCTGGTTTTAATTGTCTTTTTAACTGTTTGATCATCAAGGTTTTTATTTTATCTTCCTGTAAGTCACCTTGAGTCCTGCCTTGGAAGAAAAGTGGAATATAAAATTACTTAATCAATTAATTTTTCTCAACTTCTGTTTTTTACATTTCCAGCGGACAAAGACTTAAATGGAGCATTTGGAATTCTTGGAAAGAAGGTTTTCTTCCATGCTGGGGTCCTTCAATAGGAAATGCAAAGTACTGAGTTCGAGATGGGAGGGGGGATTTTAATCTGCAGAGGTCAGGACCCCACGGATGTTATGGTACCACATTTTCTTCCCAAATGTTAAATTGACTTGCCATCTGTTCTTCAGCAAAGATCTCACTGTGCACTTAGGTTCTCCAATGCTTTATATGAAATTGCTGCTCCTTGTAACCCTACGTCCAGCAGCAGACCAAAGGAGGAGGCTCAACCATTTTTTTTTTAATGGAAAGATTTTGTGGTACTTGCATTCCTTTTTTTATACAATTAAGCAGAGTTGTTACTGAAATCTATTTTTTTTAAATGCTGAGTTTTATTTCAAAACAATATTTTGAATGTTTCCTTTTGACAGACACACAAAAAGATTAAATATGCTAGTAGTTAAAATAATGCAATACCCAAATACTAGAATAATAATTTAAAAATATGATGATCGATGATGATAATAATGATGAAGCTCTCGTCTCCTGGGTTTCTTAAACTGCAAATCAGGCATAATTTGGAGGTCTATATATGAACTTCAGAGGGTCCATGAACTAGATGGGAAAAAATGAAATGCAAAATAAAATGAAATGAAAATCAAATTTTCTTCTTTTGATTTCTTTCCTGTTACTCTGATGTTTTCCCATCACTGTGAATTTTAAGGTAAAAACCTACTCTTTGGGTATATAAATGTGTGTGTGTGTATATATTCATTCCAGACTAGCCTACCTCAAAGGAAGTCCATTTCTGAAGCAGTCCAATAAACTGTAATCATAACTTTTGGATGTGGAGTTGTCGCTCCGTATCCACGGATTTGGTACCCATGGATTTAAGTATTCACGGCTTGAAAATATTCTTTAAAAAATAATAATCCAAAAAGCAAACCTTGCTTTTGCCATTTTATATAAGGGACACCATTTTGCTATGCCATTGTATATAATGGGACTTGAGTATTCATGGATTTTGGTATCCACGGGAGGTCCTGGAATCAAACCCCAGCAAATATGAAGGAATGAGTGTACGTGCATTTTTCTGTCCACAGGTTTAATAAGATTCACAGAAGAATTCATGAGCCACACACTCCTGAACAGTTAAAGAAGTGCTGCTTTAAAATCACTGTGTAGGACAGGCTTGCTGTGTCTGCCTTTACTTCCAACATAGGATTGGGACCTTACCCATATGCCAAACTTCCCATATCTGTCACTGAGCGACAACGTCTCACTGGGAGTCCCTATTGTTCTTGGGCACTTACTCCCGAGTAAATACAGGCAAGCTTCCCAGGTTCTTAGAAGACGTCCAGGCTTCGACCTTTTCTGGAAGTGAGACCGTCCAGACCCGCAAAACCTTCTTTATTTCTGATAAGCCTAAAGTTGGCTTTTCAGTGAAGATGGTTTATTAAAGTCAATTAAGGATGACTCCAGATTTTTTCTCCCAGAGAAGTTATAACTGAATATTGGAGGCTGCTGCCACACTACAGAAATAATGCAGTTTGACACTGTGTTAACTATCATGGCTCCATCCTATGGAATCCTGGGATTTGCAGTTTGTTGTGGCACCAGAGCTCTCTGACAGAGAAGGCTAAATATCTCACAAAACTATGAATCCCAGGATTCCATAGCATTGAGCCATGGCAGTTAAAGCGGTGTCAGACTGTACTGGTTCTGCAGTATAGATGCAGTTGGAGGCAGTGTGGCATAGTGGTTTGTGTGTTGGACTACGACTCTGAAGAGCAGGGTTCGAATCTCTGCTCAGCCATGAAAACTCACTGGGTGACCTTGGGCAAGTCACACACTCTCAGCAAACCCCATGATAGGGCCGTAGTAAGTCAAAAACAACTCAAAGGCAAATAACAGGAAAATTGGAGACAGAGAACAGCAGAGCTGAGAACATAATGTTCTGTTTGTGAATTATCTGGCTGGACACAAGAAACTGGATTCAGGTGGACACTTGGTTTGATCGGGTTGTTGTTCTATTTTTTATTTTATTTCATTTTAAATTTTTTGGTGAAAGAAAAGCACTCTCGTCCATCATGTTCCTGGCAGAAGCTTGGGGCTCGTAAGTAGAATGTGGGAAAAATGAAACCCCATGCAGTTCAGAAGCGGAGGGAGAAACAAATCATCCATCACAGAGGTTGGCCATCCTTTCTAGAAGAGCCACGTCTTCACACACCATAAAGGAGTGGATCTCATTCCTCTCCTTCCGGCCACCTTGCATGCATGCACATATTTATTATTCTTACTTTCATTTTATTTTATTTTTATTATTATTTTTAAGAGAAGAGGCTGCAGAGTCAACTATACTGCCAAACTGGCAGAAAAGCAGCAATTATGTAAACATTAATAAAAGACATTTTACAGTCCCATTTCTTGATCTCCATAAAATGGTGCTTTCATGATATCGAAATAAATTCTCTGGCCTATTGCTTGGCTTCCCAATAAGAGTAGGATCCCTGAATCAGCTGCTGAATGTTGAATCAACACCCAGGTAAATCTCATTAATCCAATGGGTCTACCCTAGTCAGGACTAACAACCGGAGTCAAGCCTCCGTTTTTTGCCTTCCAGCTGTGACATACACCCTTTCTAGAAGTCAGTCTTGACTTTTGAGTGACACACCACAGTTTGGCTGATGGAATTGTAGTACAATGCCATTTCTCAGTGACTCTCTTTGAGCCACACCAAAATGCAATATCAGACATGTTGACCATAAAACAAAATCCCAAATCCATTTCAAAATAATTTCCAATGATATCTTTTCAGGCCTTGGGATGTTGGGGAGGGCAGGAGCACAAAACTGCACATTCTCAATTTTGTGCTAATGGGTTGGTATAATATTTATTTTATTTCTTGCATGTCTTTCTTGCCTCACAGTCTGCAAGGACCCCTTAGGTGATGAACAATAAATACATTTTTTTTAAAAAGAGATAAAACTTTATTTCAAAATAGACTAAAACAATTGTCTTAAGAAATAGGATAAAATTGCACCCAGATAAGTCAGCTACCCTGCTTTGAAGAGTAAAAGGCTACACAAGGTAACATAGCTGCTCCCCATGAAAGCCCAAGAGGGGTCGAAACAACCTGACTTCCCTTGGAAGCTCCACCGCTGAGAGGCCACCACAAAAAAAGCCATGTTGCCTGTCCTCACTATCCTAGCCTCTGGGGATGATGGGACACTTAATAGGACCTTTGCTGAGGATCTCACATTCTGGGCAGGCTTGCATGATCTTTCTTCTTTTCTTTCTTTTTTTTTAAAAAAACATTTTAATGAAATACAAAAGAAAGAAAAAAAAACAACAACATAAAATAACATAAGCAAGACACAAACACAAAATATACAAGTAGCAACCTATGTTACACACATATAGGGAAAAAAAGGTGGGGGACACAATCCTACATAAAACAGAAAAAAGAAATAGAAGGTAGCATACATAATATCGACCCTTATACCCTCGCCCAAATGTGAAAAGCACTTCTATGTTTACAATCTTCATACTCCTCACCACAAATTCATCTTCTTCATCATCAATTTAACCCCCTCTTTCCTATTAAAAGGAAAAGAGCTCTTACCACACATTAATTAATTAATTTTATTTTTAGGTATTTCTACCCTGTTTTTTAGCCACGAAGGCTCTCAGAGCAACTTAACAAATTGTTAAGCAATAGCACCTACACGTCTACACTGCTTTAATATTGCGCCAGGCACTGTCCAAGTGGTTTCCAATGTGTATTAGCTAATTGCCCCCACTAGCCGGATACTCATTAAATCCCAACGCAGCTAGGTCCCCTTGGAACAATGTGACATATTCTATAAAGGGTTCCCATACCTCCAGATAATATCCTAACCCATTATATTTAACTAAACTAGTTAATTTATGTAACACCCCTAGTTCCTTCCACTTATCAATCCATTCTGTGGGGCTTGGAATTATATCTTTTCCCCAATGTTTTGCACAAGTTATTCTTGCAGCTGTAGCCATATAGCAAATTAAGACTACGTGTGCTCTTTCTCCTTTATCCTCTAAATCAATCATGTTCAACAAGAGCAAATTCTGGCCTAAAGACTTATTCTCTTTCCAAGAGAGAATTTGCGATAATTTGTAGCCAATATTTCTGGATGATCTTTCAAGCAAGCTTGCCATGAAAACATTCTGCATCCTGATGGGTAGTCTTCAGTGGTCATGATCTTGAGAAAAAATCCACAAAAAGCATCCAGTTTTTATCATTCCACTTAATAAACCTAGCAACACACTGGGAGGCTTGGATGAAAAATCCTACAGTGTCATTTTGGTTCCCCCCCCCCTCACTTTAATTTCTTGAATCAATTAATCCGTGCTTCTGGACAATTCTACAGCACACGTTAGGAAATATTTAGACACTTTCCAGCATTTATTAGTGGTGTCTCCATTTCTTTAATCCAATTTATGAGAGGTGGAATACCGGTGGTAAGCTATCTTTTAATGGGTTCTTTTTCACAGCAATTACAAATTGAATTTGCAGAATCCTTCACAACGATCCTGAAGTGGCCTGGTGTGTTTTTTATTGCTGTCAAGTCAACTTCAACTTACGATGGCCCTGAAAATATGAGACCTCCAAGTCACACTGTTACCTGCACAGGTCTTGCAAAGTCAGGGCTGGATGTGTTCCAATATCCCAAAATAATTCTCTTAGAACACCCTATTTTGCTTGAAATCTTCTTTCTCGGAACAGATGATGATATGCATAGCCCAGTGGCTCTTAACCTTTTCTTTACCAGGTACACCCTTTAAATATCTTTTGTTGCCATGGTCCCCCAAGAATTAACTCAAGATTTAAAATAAAAAAAACAACAACAACACAATTACATCATCCATTAACCCTTCCCTCAGAGGTACTGGGGAGGGTTTTCTGCTGCTTCTTCCTGCAAGTTTGTGGCTGGACCAGATAAAATGGCAATGTGCAGGCCAAGCCAGCCTTTGCCTTGTGGCCACTCCACTGCAGGGAGGAGGTGGGTCAAGCAGCCTCCACGCTTTCATGGACCCCCTGTGAGAACATCATGTACCTGTGAGGGTCCATGGACCACAGGTTAAGAAACACTGGCATAGCCTGTATAGAATTATAGAGCCTGAAGAGACCACAAGGGCCATCCAGTCGAACCCCATTTGCCCTGCAGGAATACCCAATCAAAGCACTCCCAACAGGTGGCCATCCAGCCTCTATTTAAAAAACCTCCAACAAAAAGAGATATAATAATGCATCTTTGATCACCTCCCCTTTACATTATTCTGTGCTCCTGATAAATCATTACGGTGTTGCATTATAGAAGAAATGGTAGTCCCATTTCCTGTTCTATGATTAAGGCAAACCTTGTGGTTCAAAGCACTGAAACTGATAGGGATTTCCCCCTCCTCTCATTATATCCTCAATCAATTGAAAACTTATGCAATGATCCATTCTGAAATACCTCTTTGACTCACTCTGTCCCCATATTTAATAACCAGGCCATGGTGCAATCTCTTATTCATTCATTCATTAATTCATCCATTTATTTTAGCAAGGATTGTTTATACCATGGCAATAAGTGAAAACTGACATGTTCTTTATGAGACAGAATCTCCGCATCTCTCAATAATTCCTAACCATAAAAGAAGCTGCTCTTTCACCAAAGAGAGAGAGAGAAATCTGCCACCAGAGCTTGTTCATATTTTCTTGGAAAGAAGTGGGGTTTACACCTGGACAGAGCCTGGAAAAGTTACTTTGGGTGGAATGAATGAAAGAATAAATGAATATTTATTTGCTAAAAGCTATGAGCCATAACAATTCAATATAGTTAAAATAAAATAAAATAATTTTAAATGCATAAAATAAAATAACAATAATGAATTTGAAATAGTATACAGATAATGACCAAGCAATACGGGGGTAGGACTGATGGCTCCCATACTCCCCTGGCCAGCATGGCTACTGGTGTGGGATCTGAAAAAGGAATGGTCCTAATCTCTTCATATGGACCTGTGTAGATAGGAGTACAACCCTAGATGCTCTTTAGAAATGGTGCATTGAAACATAACCGAAGCTATGACTTGGCCATAAGAAATGGGCCTCATATGCGCCAAATCCCGGGTCTTCGGTGGCATCTTGAATGAGAAATAGCTTGGAGAGCAGCAGGGTCTAGAAAGACTTTGGAGGGCCATCGCCCATCCTACTAGACCAGAGGTAGGGAATGTACACCCTATGGACCATATGTGCCCCCCCAGGTCATTTTGAGGCCTCCAGGGGCTCCTTATATTCCTCCCATTTATTTGGAATTGATGATGCAGTATGACTTCTGTTTTTAAATACCCTCTCCTGGGCCTAAAACAGCTGGAGGAAGGGATAGAAACATATCAAAGTTTCGTTCATCTGCGCCCACTAGTGGCGAGGAGGCCATTTTGAGTAAAAAATAATAAATTAAATTAAATTAAAAGAATGAGGTTGTAATAGATGCAATTGTGGCCTCTGGGATCCAATGAGACATATCTTCAAACTCCAGACCATGCATAGCTGCCCACTCCCGGACAAGACAATTCCGTGCCAAAATGGAGGCATGATATCTTTGACCTGAATTCTCTTAGTTAGATTATCAGACAGGAATGGAAAAGGAATTCCTGTCCCACAATCTCCACTTCTGGTTTACTTCTGTTTTTAAATGCCCTCTCCTGGGTCTAAAACAGCGGGGGAAGGGATAGAAACATACCAAAGTTTCCTTCCTTGCACCCACTCCCAGATGAGACAATTCTGTGCCAAAACGGAGGCATGATATCTTTGGCCTGAATTCTCTTAGTCTCAGCTAAAGTAGACTGAATAGACTCAGGCTGCATCTGCACTGCAGAAATAATCCAGTTTGACACCGCTTTAACTGCCATGGCTCAATGCTATGGAATTCTGAGGTTCGTAATCTTGTGAGATATTTAGCCTTCTAGGTCAGAGTGCTCTGGTACCACAACAAATTACAAATCCCAGGATTCCTTAGCTTTGAGCCATGGTAGTTAAAGCGGTGTCAAACCAGGTTATTCTGCAGTGGAGATGCGATGTCGGTGAATTAATTGTTGACTAGTGAGTCAATCCCATCGATCTAATGGATCTACTCTGGTTGGGATTAGCAACAGGCCAGAGCATGTTCAATAATGAAGTCCTTACACTTATCCTACAGCTCTAAAGTGGGGTGGATGAATGTTCTTTTAGATTTTGCTAAATAAGGACATGGTAAAGTCTAAAATTGGAGCTGTCCTGTGAAATGTGATGGGATTTCCTTATCTGAATCAACCCACTGGTGGTATAATAATAGAACAGTAGGTCTGAATTTGCCACTGTATTCTTTGGTTTTCTAAAGGGTGACCAGGGTAAATTATTTTGCCTCCGATATAAAATGTAAAAGTCTTTGTGGAGCCCAAAATGGAAACCAAAAGAAACAAATCATATTTGAGAGCACAAGCACCAGGATAAATTGCCATTTTATGTAATCTTATGCCATCCCTAGTCCAATTTTGGGAGAAAGGCAGGATAGAAATCAAATAAATAAATACAATTCAAATAAAATATTCCGGTTGGATTCAGACTTGGGTAAGCCTATTAACATTACTAATTTGTTTTTGCTTTACCAAAATTGGCACATTTCTTCATATTTGGTTTGAGGGGGAAATTGAGACTTGTTGCTTTTTTTCTGAAAGAAATTTGTCTTATGCATAAAATATGCCATTTTCTCTGCAAAATACCACAGGATATTTTTTGTGCAGAATACATCCCGAATTACATAGTTTCTGAAGACTATTTAACATTTTGGACTTAATCTGTGTTAAAAATTCTGCACAAAAAGAACATTTATGGACACAAAACAAATTTCATGCACAGAAAACATCATATATATATATATATATATATATACATATATATATATATAGAGAGAGAGAGAGAGAAATGCTGCTTTCTGGGGAGGAAATGTGTTCACAGAAAAGCTATTTTTTTCCACACAGAAATTTGTATTTCTATTTAAAAATATTTTAAAAATTGTGCAGAATGTATACTGAACTGCAAAAATCTTCACCCATCTAGAATGTAATAATTTCTCGACAGTTGAGAAACCAATTTTTTGACCATTTTCTGTGTGTGCGGGGGTGGGATATTTTTGAATATTCTTTCCATTTCTACAGCATGCTCTTTCTTTGCAATGCTGAAATTCACTGTATCTACTGAATCTGGCTGGTGGAAAAGAGAAAGAAGTCTGTTTCACATCATTTTTGAAGAACTGACCACGATTTACAAATTTCACACTATGTGGTATGGAAGGAACGTGAGATTTTACAAAGTTGACTGCACAGGAAAATGAGACTGACAGCTTTCCCCATTCTTATTTGGAACATTTTTATAGCTCTTCCTTAAATCTGTTTTCAATAAAGTCATTTCGATGAAGATCCTCTAAACTGATGGCCATGTAGATCCCAGATACTTTCAGTGTTCGGAAGCCTAAATTCATATCATACATCACAATGGCTTCAATCCAGTGGTTAGTTCTGCTTCGAGTAGAATCATTGAGTCAATTGAATTTACCTATGTGTTTCGTCACGATTCATTTTATTTTAATTGATATTAATTGTTTTGTGTGGATGTTGTTCCCCACCTCGATCCTTGGGGAGAGGCAGGTAAAAAATACATCATCATCACTATTGTTGTTGTTGTTATTATTATTATTATTAAAAATATTTATTTACCACCCTATATTTGAGGATCTCAGGATGTCATACAATAAAACCAGTCTGAGCAGTTTAAAACCATTTCAAGCAAGGAAAATAATGGCCCCCTCCATGCTTTCTTTTTGTCAGCAATTGAAGAGATTTTTATTTAGGCAGGCATTTGAGAAATGAATTTTAATCAGTGTGCTGCTTTTAATGTCTTAATGTTGTATTTTTATTGATTTTATGTTTTTAATTCCTGCTGCGTTTTTAATGATGTGGTAATTAATGTAATGCTTTTTAAATTTTTGCAGATTCTGATATTTTAGCTGTATTTTTTTAAATTATTGTATACCATCTTGAGTCCCATCGTGGGACAAAGGCCGGGTATAAATCTTATAAATAAATAAAATAAATACAAAAAAAAATAATAATTTAAAAGTGAAATATTAAGCCATTTAACACTTTGAAGAGATTGTACTGAAAGCAGATAAAATCCCTTTAAAAGCATTCACATGTGAAAAATTTGGATAAGAATCAACCATGCCCCTAAAACTTTCGTAAATCACCATGTTTTTACTCAGGACTGGTACCACAGCAGCAACAACCGGGCCTCTAAGAGAATGGTATTGCATAAAGAGGGTGCCACAGCAGGGAATGGTCTGATGTCATGGCCTAGAATCATAGAATCATAGAGTTGGAAGAGACCACAAGGGTCATCTAGTCCAACCCCCTACATTCAGGAGTACCCAATCACAGTACAATGCCCTGAGTGATGGGACATAGAGGAGGGCCCCTCCAGCAGACCTTAAACTAAGGGCAGGCATATATAGGGAGGTTTACTGTAGTTGGGAATAACAAACAGATTTCTCCCCCCCCCCCGCAATACTGGATTTATTTTTAAGGCTAATTTTGAAGCCTGTCTCCCTAAATTTATGACCTGAAATTTGGTTTTTTAATTCCTATTGATACCTTTATTCATGGTTATGTCTAACGTGTTCCCTCTGCGTGTCCCCCTCCACACATCTTTTTCATTTGCATTTTATTAGTTCCAAATATTAAACTAATTTGCAATAATATTAATTTTAGCCTGGATAACATGTGCCCATAATGAGAACCATCAGAGCTGTTACGAGGACAACTCTCACCATTTGAAAATGGATCTCAGATGGAGGGGGGGGGGACTTCCAAAAGAGACCAAGCTATTCAAATATATTCCATTTTTCAACAATTGTAAGCTAATGTCCAACATGTGGTACAGTTTTACCATGGTCATTCTTGTCATTGTAAGACAATGACATTTTTTTTTTTTTTTACAGGGAAGAATTATATCCTCAATTAATTTGGAAAGACATAAAAGAGATAAATGTTATATGATGTGTGTGTGTGTGATAGTTGTTTGCTAAGCCCATAAGCCTTAATTGGTTGACTATAGGATCAAACGGCCAACAGCACAATTCTATGAATGCCTGTTTAGAAGTAAGTCCTGTTAAGTTCAATTAATTAAGTTAAGTGGATGAAGCCATTTGTAAATGATAAGGCCACAGCTTGGGAAATTAGTTTTGAAAAGTAATTAGTTGCAGTTATAGTTCTAAATCCATAAAACGGTTAGTTATTATTAAACTTGCTTTAAAAAAAAGTAACTCTTTAGTTTCTTGTTATGAAAATTAAGCCAAATGACAAGATCCTGTGAATTTAACCTAACTTAATCTAACTTAATTTAATTTTTTATTTATTCTTTTGAATTCATTTTACTTCAAGCTTGCTCATGGATCAAGGAGTATAGAAGAAAAGGAATGTGATGGGTTTTTTTTTCTAACTGGCTTTTGTGCATCATACTGTAAGTTAATTGACACTTGAGAGCTTTGGCAACATGCACATTGAATGCCAAGTAATATATTAATTATGTGACTATTTTGTTCAATTTAGGCAATGAATGAATGGACAAACTTGTACTTTTTAGGGATGGTAGAGAATCTTGTTTGGTCCAGACGTTTAACCAAACTGAACCATTTGGACGTCCTAGACTGATTTCACTGAATTTTATTTAACTTCATTTTCTTACGAGTTGATTCATTTGAATTTATTTTGGTTGGGATTTACTCCTGTATCAAGAAGTGAAAATGGAAGCGTAAGACTGCATTTTCTTCTAATCAGTTTTTGCACATCACATGGTTAAATTAACTCACTTTGAGAGTGTTATTAACATCCATTAGTTTATTTTAGACTAATAAACAATTCACTTAATTGATCAATTGGTTTAATGGCAGATGATTAATCAGTTGATGGTGGACAATTTTGTTTGGACTATATTTTTAATCAAAGAGAACTAATTCACACTTCTAGCATTTTTGGATCAAAATGCAACTGGCCTTTGGACTCTAGACAGTGCAGGTCTCAGCACAAATATTGTATACAAAAATTTGTATATTAGGAAACATTGTGTACAAAAATACATTTATTGGCGAAACCTTTGAACCACATTGGGTTTATTGGGGGAAATGTATACCAACATAAAGCGTGGAAAACTTTCCTTTTTGAATGATTGCTTTCAGAATCCCCTAGACAGCATGGTGTGGCCATGTTGGCTGGTGGATTCTGGGAGTTGTAGTCCAAAAAAGTACTTTTCCCAAGTTTCAGGATTTAGGGGAAGCTGCATATGAAAAGGCACACATTAGTGAATATAAAATAGAAAAAAATCATGGGTGTAAAATATATATGTTGGGGAACAGACGTGTGAAAATAAATGTGCATTGTGCCTGTGGGGTTGGGGAATGGACATTTTGTGGTTTTCAAAAACAAAACTGAAGAATGGTTTGGAAATTGGATGGGGATGACTTAAGCTGAAATATGTGTGAAAATAATGCTACTGAGATATAGACTTTTTCGTACGTCCGTGATAACTGGCTGACAGCCCAGTGTTTATGGTATGGTTACACAAATGCTAGACCTCCTCCGGATTCTGGTTTACCTATACGGATTGGAATAATGAAGTCCCCATGGCTCTTGTGATTGCAAAAATCTTGGGGTGGGGGACGCTGTCTCCTGGCACTATCAACCCAAAAAGTGTTGCACAGCTCTTCCATCTTCCCCTCCTAAAGGGAAGACAGAAGAACTATGCAACATTTTCTCACAAGCACGGGGAGAAAAAGGAGGGATGGTAGGTTAGTGTGGGGGAGGTGTGGGGGTGTGGATGGAAGACAATGATCTCTGGACCCCCAGTTAAATTGTGTGAAGGGGGCAAGGTGACTGTGCAATAAAACAGCCTTCTTTGGAAACACTCATTATTCTCGATTAATTAATTTGAATGAAAGCGTGTAATGGCATATGCCCAGCCTCTCTTGTGTGTACGTCCAGTGTGCCAAAGGAGTTTCCGTTCGTGTACTGATGAATCTTGCAAATGGTCACTGGTGCACAGTTTTGTTGTGGGGAGGAATCCATGCAAGGGAGGGGGGAAATAAAGCGCCACTATGGCAGCAGCTGCCTTGCCTGGAGAATGCCTCCCCCCCGCACCAATTCCTTGTGAATTTTTATTTGAGTCTTTGAAATGCCAGCCTCTGCATTATTCAGTTTAATAAGTTATACAAGGGCGGAGAAATGGGGGCAGCAGGCGGGTGTGTGTGTGTGTGTTTGGAACTGAACGCTAGGCATACAAGGCTGCAGATGTTCTCATCCTGCTGGGTGGAAATGACTGTTTTCCTTGCTGCAAGCCAAGGCCTCCGTGCAAAATCTCTGGAACCCAGAGACACGGAGCCCGGTTGCTCCAGCAGCCTGACTGTCCTCAGAAAGCAGAGAAAGGCTGAAATCTGTTGGGAAAGAATGGTTTGTAAACTAAAGAAGGAGGAGGGAGAAAAACACAGGGGGTGGGAGAGGAGGAGGAGAAAGGTAATATATCTGCTCATTAGTTTTTCTTATTTATTTTTACTGGCATGCTGGGTCTTTTTCCTCGCAGCCAAAGGGAGCGAAGCAGAAAAACCTGACCGGCCTGCTACAGCCGGGGCCTTGTTTGTAACACACCCTGTGTATGCACACACCTGGCTGCAAGGCTCCACACACTTTGCTCAGAGGCCAGCCCCGTGCTTTGGGGACTGGGGAGAGCTGGTACTTTTCCACTCACACAGCCCACGGTGAAGTTCCCTGTTTATTCCAAGGAGAAACCTTTAGACAGGGTGAGCTCTCAAGGCATCTGTGTTCCTTAGCCTAAGTGTACTCAAACCGAAAAGGCTAGATAAGAGGGCAGGGGCCGAAAGGATGGAAGAGGAGAAGCTGGATTGGTGAAGAGATGTGGACAGCAAAAGAAGACACTTGTATTTGAAACAGTTCTTGAAGAAATCAATCTCGCTTCTCTGGGAGCCGTCCCGAGACTGAACAAGCAATAAAAGGCAAAGAAATTCATAAAACCTCATTAGATGACATCACTCAAAATAAAATGAAATAAAATAAAGATGACATGCAACAGGACGGCAATCAAACGGGAGTAAAATTGCCACGGCTGACGCCAAACAACAGAACAGCAAAGATTAAAATGTAATTTCCATCACAGGAGCAGGCTAAAAATAAAATAAAACATATGGGGGGAGGGGAGGGGAGGGGAAAGAAAAGAAAAGAAAAGAAAGGAGAGAAGGAAAAGAAGACTTTGATATATGAAATGAATCACATAAATGATGGCTCGTTTAAGGAAGGCAGACACGTATCAGAGATTTGGGAGAAAACATGTAGAAATGGACTAATAGCTACACTTCTTTAGGAGTAACTCTTATCCGCCTAAAGGAGACTGAAGTTTGAAGCTTCACACACAGGGTCAAGGTGTCAGGGATTAAGAATACCTTATTCTTTACAGAGTCCAAAATTATGGCTGCCATCCTGTTGGTGTCTTACCCTTGGGCACGTTCCCTTATGCAGGAGGTTGCCCTTTTTGGCAAATGCATAATGTGTGTATTCAGTTGAAAGTTTTGAAAATGGATTTGTGCATGTGATGGCATTACACGTAATTGCATGTTTGCATGTTGTGCATTGCACATCAATGTGCATTGTTTGCATGTTGTGTATAGTTGCACATTAGGCATAATTGTACAATGCACATGTGGTTGTGCGATGTCACAATCCTGTATTGAGGTAGCATACTGCAATCAAGGTGTAACTCTGTGAGCATAAAGTTGCACTCTGGACTTTATCAGATGAGCCTCTTAAAACATCTATTTCCCACCACATTTTAAAGCATAATTGTCCCAGCACAATAACCCCCTTTATCAAACCTGCCTTTAATAGTGAGAAAAAGCAGCCCCAGCATTGCTGGAGCACGAACACTAGTGCTGTTTACTTTCGCATTCATCATCTCGGCAATTCTCATGAGAAGATGCGAGTGTGGTAAAAATGTAAAATCTAGCAAAATCAATACACAAAATGTACACACAAGCACAGAAACTCACTTTAAAACTTCCAACTAAACCAGAGAGGTTTATAAAAAGAATGTCCTGTACCTGGTTTTCACGACCTCACCTGGAAGTGTTCTGTCCATTGATGCTGTATTCATGCGAGCACAATGGCGCATGGTTTCAGACGTGGGCAAAACCACGAAAAAATGCCATGGAAGATCTATTGATTGTTTGGGCTGTCAATAAAAAGGAATGCCTTATTCACCTTAAAATCGCCATAGCACAAGGTTATGCAGTATAGGTGATCTTTCGTGTTAATTAGGCATTGTTATGATGCCATATTTGCCACATTTGATAAAGTCCTATGTTTCTTTGGCAGAGGATCTATGCCCACATTTAACACAGAGCGAGAGAGAGAGAGAGAGAAAGAGAGAGATCTGAACATGTTCAAATGGAAATGGGTCAAATTCTGCATCTGAGCATCCAGGGGATTAGGAACCTCATATAACAATAGCAATAACAATAGCACTTACAGTCAGACCCCTGTATCAGTGGTTTCAGTTATCTGTGGGACACAAAACAGCACAACTACCATAGAGTCTTCCTAGAAAATGTCTAGAAAGACATCCCCTCTAAATGTTTTCTAGATCCTACAAGGCAACTCTGTGGTATTTTAAACCAGAAGTCCCATTATTTTCAATGCCGTTCACTGTTATCCACTGTTTTCTGTATCTGCAGAGGGCCCTGGAACCAATCCCCTGTGGATACGGGGGTCCTACTGTACATTTCTATACTGTTTTATAGTACTAAAAACTCTATAAGTGGTTTACAATGTGTTAGCTAAATGCTCCCAACAAGCTGCGTACGCATTTTACCAACCTATGGAAGGATGGAAGGCTGAGTCAACCTTGGAGCCCTCTGGGATCAAACTCACAATGTTGTGGCTGCAGTACCAGTGTTTAACCACTGCACCACCAGGGCACCATTTAACTATGAGGCAATATATTCCACTGCTGAACAGCTCTTACTGTCAGGAAGTTCTTCCTAATGTTTAGGTGGAATCTCTTTTCCTGTAGTTCGAACCCATTGCTCTGTGTCCTAGTCTCTGGAGCAGCAGAAAACAAGCCTGCTCCATTCTCAGAACAACATTCATTCAAATATTTAAACATTGCTATCATGTCCCCTCTCAACCATCTTTTTTCCAGAATAAACATATCCAGCTCCTTAAGCTGCTCCTCATAGGGCATGGTTTCCAGACCTCCCAGCATCCTGGTCGCCCTTCTCTGGACACGTTCCAGCTTCTCAATATCCTTCTTGAATTGTGGTGCCCAGAATTGGACACAGTATGCCAGGCGAGGTCTGACCAAAGCAGAATAGAGTGGCACTATTGCTGTACTTCCCTTGATCTAGACACTATACTCCTTTTGATGCAGCCTAGAATCACATTGGCTTTTTAAACTGCTGCATCACACTGCTGACTCATGTTCAGGTTGTGGTCCACTAAGACTCCTAGATCCCTTTTGCATGTATTGCCATCAAGCAAGGTGTCATCCATTGTATATCTGTGCATTTCATTTTTTTTTTCTGCTTAAGTATAGTACTCTACATTTCTCCCTGTTGAAATTCATTTTGTTAGTTTTGACCAGCTTTCTAATTTGTTGAGGTCATTTTGGATTTTGGATTCTGATCCTGTCCTCTGGGGTATTAGCTACCCCTCCTAATTTGGTGTCATCTGCAGTCTTGATAAGCATACCCTCTATTCCCTCATCCACGTCATTGATAAAGGTGTTGAATAGCATTGGACCCAGGACAGAACCCTATGGCACCCCACTGGTCACTTCTCTCCAGGATGAAGAGGAGCCATTGGTGACAACTCTTTGGGTTCGGTCAGTCAACCTATTACAAATCCACCTAACAGTTGGATTGTCTAGCCCACAGGTTACTAACGTTCTTGCAAGAATATCATGGGGGACCTTGTCAAAAGCCTTACTGAAAGACAAATGGACATTGCTGCAAATTGGCATTACTGCGCACATTTTATCGCCTCGTATAGACAAGCCCTTTAATACCACCCAGCAAGCACACAAACATGGATGGTTGTCTCTTGTGGTCTTTGCTCTCCTCTATCATTTTGCATTGTCCATTGTAAATTTATAAGGAAGCAACAGCCAGGCTTTTTAAAGCAGGCATTAAGCCAATCAAACAAAAATTAAACTCTTTCACTGATCCGCCTTCCACCAAAATCAATTTTTAACTCACTGCAGAGCAAAGTCTCTGATATGCTGCTGAGTAAACCAGGGCAGTCAGACAGAACTCAGTTGCCTGTACTTATGGCACTAAAAGGCTGGTAGAACTTTGTCCCACTTTTCGCCAGGAATTTTAACAAATTGGTCTGCAATAGTACAATAGGTTCAGGAAAGGCAAGAGAAATGTTTTCACATAATGTGCATTCAGAGCTTGGAAAATATACTTATTCTTTTGGCCCACAGTGCTCAGAATCCTCCAATCAGCACAGCGAATGGCCTCGCTTCTTGAGGGACTCTGGAAGGAACTTTTTACTGTACAGGGTTACCTGTTCATCCCAACACATGACTATGGCAACTGGTTAAAATGGTTTTTTAAAAACTGTAGAGATGGATGGTGGAGAGCTGGATCTTGACTTAGAGGCTTATTGCACACAGAAGTAAAGTGTCAATGCAGCTGGAAGCTTCTGTCTTACTGTCTTATTGTCTTACTGCTGCCTTACTGTATGACATCATAGTTCTTCTGTTCCAGTCCCATGGGAGATCGAAGTAAAACTGTGTCTTTTTGCTAGCCAGAAAAATCTGCTAGCAAGAAGACACAGTTTTATCTTGGTTGCCCATGGGACTGGAACAGTGAAACACTGGAAGGACACCAATGTCATGTGGTAAGGCACAATGGAAAGCGGAACCTTCTGGCTGCCTTGCTGATTTACTTCAGTGTGCAATAAGCCTCTTAGTCATTAATCAGAATGGAGACTGCAGTCAAGAAATCTGAAGACTAGGACTTGGAAGGGCAGCTATGAAGGAATTAGACAAGATCCTCAAGTGTCAAGGTGTATCATTGCATACTAAAGTTGGGATTGTTCATGCCATTGTATTTCCAATTTCTATGTATGGTTGTGAAAGATGGACAGTGAAGAAAGCTGATAGGAAGAAAATCAACTCATCTGAAATGTGGTGCTGGAGAAGAATTCTACGGATACCATTGATTACCAAAAAGACAAATCAATGTGTCCTAGAGCAAATCAAACCTGAAGTCTTCCTAGAATCCAAGATGACTAAACTGAGACTGTTGTACTTTGGCCATAACATAAGAAGACATGACTCACTAGAAAAGATAAGAATGCTTCCTAAGGTAGAAGGCAGTAGGAAAAGAGAAAGACAATTTTCCAGATGGAGAGACTCAATCAAGGAAGCCGTGTCCCTGAGTTTTCAAGACCTGAACAGAACTATCGATGATAGCAACCTGGAGGTCTCTCATTCAAGTTGACCATAAGTCAAAGTCAACTTGATGGCAATTAACAACAACAGAGATGAACAGTGTGTATTAGCGGTTATTAGCTACAATGGGTCTATGGGACATCCAGTCTCAGGGGCATTCTATCTTACAAGACTAAATACAGGTGACAAGAATGGAAATGAAGGCTGCAGCTATGCTCTTCTTGGGAGTTCCCACCTAGCTGATCAGAGTTGGAAAGAGTATATTATACAACCTTTGGATCTGAATGAGTAGGCATCTACTTGGAGGTAGATGGCCATCTCTTAGGAGGAATGCTCATGCATTCCTGTATGACAGAGGGGTGGATTAGATATCTCCTGTGATCTCTTCCAACATATGATTGTATGATTCTGCTCATTGAACGTTCAATCTCAGCCAGTTTTCTCCCCAGCTGATAAATTATAACGTAATAGTTGCTCACTGTGGTGAAATCACTTGTCACACGATACCACTGTTTCTGCAAACAAGAGCTGCTATATGGGTTTTATCTCATCTGAACACAGGTATAGATATACACCTGGGCCAAAATTCAATGCACAGAAGCAGGTGCTGCACAAACATATGTGCTTCAGATCTATGCTCTGTGCATGCAACTCTACTGAACACAGTCAGTTTGCTTTCACAGGTGGACAACTGGATAAGGTTAGATCAAGGACTGTCAATGAAGAAATGGCAGAGGCAGAACTCAAATCCTAGCAGAGCAAATGTGTCCCTCAGCATTTAGCTGAAGACTGAGAAGATACGTTTTCTTCAGAAAAGGAAATGAAAAGAAAGAAAATGCATTGCAAAGTCTACAGATGGAAATCCTTGATGGGGAGGGAAGGATAACAGTTGCAGTGGTTTTATCTGTACTTTTACTTTCTCTGCAGTATTCTCCCTGTATCTGGACCTGGGATACAAATCTTTGGGCTTCTCTATACGAGGCTATAAAATGTGGATTGATGCACACTAATGCCAATTTGCAGCATCGCTTCTTTGTCTCCACAATTTTTTTCAAGATCGCAGGCATGCGAAACTATATGCATTTGATGTTCAAATGGGCATTCCTGTGAATCAAGATGGTGGGTGCAAGTGAATTGCTTGCTTTTTTATTGTCAGCAGTTGCTGCTGCCAAATAGTTTTTTTTTAAAAAAAAAAAAAACATATCCAAGGTGCCGAACTGCAATCTTCTGCTTAAATACATCAGGGTGGGGGGATCTGTTTCATTGCTTCAGTGCATGATCGCTATGGTGAAAATCCAACATGGCGGTTTCAGGCGTTTGCCTAAAAGCTCCACCCCCTGTGCACATCCAACCAATCAGCTTTCCACTTCTGCTCTTATGGGGAATGCTCATCAAAGCAAATCGGTTGTCCCAACAAGTGGGGATGTACATTTCCATTGCAGTGTTTTTTAAAAGACAGGAAAAGCCACATCGTTTTTGGCATTTTGGGCTCCCACCTTCCAATATGGGAGATTGATATGGGAACCTATTGGGACAAATCATATTCTCCTCGAATTCTATGAGGAGCATTTTTGTCATTTAGACAACCCCATAGTAAATCTGGTTCTCATGCAAGAAAGAATGAGTAATTTTACCATTTTTCTCCTTGAGGCAAGAAATTGTAGAAAACTGTACAATTTTTGAAGACTATTTGCAGTTGACTTATTCTCGAGATGCAGAAAAATGCACTCAACTATTTTGCACAGAAAATAACATTTTCTGTGCAATTTTTGAGGACTACTTGCAGTTCAGGACGTATTGTTTGCAGAAAAACTGTGTGGTTATTTTGTACAGAAAATGTCATTTTCTGCTCAGAAGTGTTATTTTCTGTGCAGAAAACACAGCTTGATGTTCAGAAAATGTGTCCTCTGTGCAGAAATACTGGGTTGGCTAAATGGTGGAAATAACCCTCATGGAATTCTCTGGGAATCCAACCTGTCTAAATGAGATCCCGCATCAATCCACTATATCTGGAAGGAGGGCAGACCCAAATGACAAAACCACCACTGGAAAAGCCTTTCAGGCTTTCCCTGTAGTTTTAAAAAAGCAGTGAAGGGGTTGAGCATTCCTGCTCATTGGCACATGCAATGCCATAAGAACCGCTCTCCCATAAGAGAGGCTGATTGACTGGGCAAGCACAGGGGGTGGGGCTTGCTGACAGTGCAAGCGCCCGCTGCTGCCATGTTGGATTTTCGCCTTAGCGAGCAATCACTAAGGCAATAAAATGGGGTGTTGTTTTTTCCCCCCTTTCCTGTTAAATTGAAAAAAATGCTCTCGTATACCTTAGACATCATTTTAAAAAAAGTTTGGCAGTGGCAAATTAAGATAAGTACAAATGAGAATAAATTACCCATGGCCACCATTTAGCATGTGAAGCTTATGGGGGCTTATGGGAGCAGAAACAACTATTAAGACAAGTTGCTGCTGCTGCAAAATGCCATTACTGCGAGGCACTCCACTTTTCCCCTACTCCTATGAGCAGGAAAGTCCCTTTCCTCCAAACCCAGATTTTTGTCCATAAGAAGGCAGGAGGCTCAATCAGGTGGCAAATGGTTTGCTTTCCAGGACTGAAACTGATTGCTCATGAGCAGACATTAATAGGGATGATAAAATTTTATTGGGCTGTTATTAATTGTTTACACAGCAGCCTAATGCCAAACTGTGGAGCTGTTGCAGGAGGCGTCATCCTGATTGATATATTTAGCGTGGACATGGTTGCAAATATTTGACATACAATTCTTCTGTACATTGTGGGTAAGATAAAGGCAGGATTATACCAGTCAAGCGGATGCATAGGCGAAAGTGACTGTTCTTTATACAGCCGGCCTTCAGCTTTCACAGGGGTTGGGATGCAGCATCCCTGTGAAAGTGGAAAAAATTGCAAATATTGGATGCTATTTTTTTGACCTGAGAGAACACTTCTCTAGGCATTTCTAGGTCCTCCAGCATGATTCAGTGGTCAGCCTCCGGTGGAAGTTCCATCATTTTGTTCTTCATCTCAGGCAGCAGTAGATCAGCCCTGTAAAGGTTGACCCCTGTATCCACGGGGGATACGTTTCAAGACCCCCTATGGGTACCTGAAACTGTGGATAGTAGGGAACCCTATTACTTTCAATGGGACAAATGCAGGAAGTTGACCATAGAATCATACTGGCGGACCTAGAAATGCCTAGAGAGAACATTTTTTTTTGGACATTGATAAGTGAAACCATGGATACTGAATCTGTGGATATGGGGGATTGACCTGTAAATAACTCCGTGATTGAAAATCTTCTGTGTAGAAGCTGTAGACCACAACCCACCTGAAAGAGTTGAAGTCCCATTGTGTTTTATTGAATTAGAAATTCATTTATTCCCATTTTATAAAGGACCCAAAGAAACAGCCTGATAGATGAATTATAAATCAACCTTACATATGCTGATTTTCATTCTTTTAAAAGTTTGGGAGTGGAAACATTTGCCTCTTGGTTGGATTACCAACCTACCTAGTCTGCTTCCAAACATTGGCCTCATTCTTGTCCGCTGGGAATTGGTTTAATTGTACATCACTAACAATGAAAGGGCCTCCATCCATCCTAGCTGCCCCTGCCCTGGCCTTAGAGGGAGACAAGAAGGCACAGTTTCCCCATGCCTAGGCCCAGAAGCAGAGGAAAGGACCACCCTCCATCCCAGCTGCCTCTGCCCTGGCCTTGGAGGAAGAGAACAAGAAGGCACAGTTCCACTTTGACTAGGCCCAGAAGCAAATGAGAAGCCCTCCCTCCATCTCAGCTGCCCCTGCCCTGGCGTCAGAGGGAGAGAAGAAGAGGCAGGCGCAGCATCATGCCTGGGCCCAGAAGCAGAGGAAAGGCCCTCCCTCCAACCCAACTGCCCCTGCCCTGGCCTTGGAAGGAGAGAAGAAGAGGCAGGCACGGCTCCATCATGCCTGGGCCCAGAAGCAGAGGAAAGGCCCTCCCTTCAACCTAACTGCCCCTGTCCTGGCCTTGGAAGGAGAGAAGAAGAGACAGGCACAGCTTCATCATGCCTTATATCCAAACAATGTCCAGACAACCAACCAAAGGCTGATTACTACACAGCTGATCACAGAGGCACAGCGCAGTCAAGCTAATTACAGGCAAAGGAATCAAGGCAGCGTGAAGTCAGACACTTAATTTACTAGCAAAGCAAAACGCCAGTCCACAAGCAAATATACAAGGTCCGGGTCTGGCAAACAGAGGCCAGGGTAGTCCAGCAGAAGCCAGGTCAGGCGAACAGAGTCCAGACTCAACAAACACAATGCAGGTCAGACACAGCAAGCAGGAATACGACGGGTACTCGGGTAGGTCAGATATCTCTGACAACCCCTGGAGGGCAGTACTGCATATTTATAGAGCTGTTGCATAACTAATTGCTACTTCCTATAAATATGCTGAGACCGCTGAGACCTTTTGTTGTCTCCATGCTGAGAAGGTGGGTATAGCTAAGTTGCCCTCTGTCTCTGAAGGAGTCGGACACTCTGCCAGAGCTGGAACTGCACTATCGTCTGTCTCTGAAGCCTGTGGCTCTGGAACATCCCCCTGCTCTGTCTCTGAATCAGAGTCCATTTTCAAGTCCTTGAAGCAGGGCATGACACCCTAGTCCGGAAGCAGATGAAAGGTTCTCCCTCCATCCCAACCACCACTGCCTTTGCTGCAGAGGGAGAAAAGAAGAGGCAGTATCTGTAGGACTGAATGCACTGCCATTCCCTTTTCCTTTTGTGTCATGTTGTACAGTAGCACCCCCATATCTGCTGATTCACCAACCATGGATTCAATTATCCACAGTTGGCAATGGTGGTGGGGGGAGGGAGAGGAGGGTTCTCACTTCCCCTGTCCCTTCCCCTGGAAGGGCTTCTCTTGATGCAGTGGCGCCCCTACCATGTACCTACCATGGCGGTGATCATGGGGGCAAAGACGGAAGGGGAGAAGGCAACATCGCTCCTTCTCCCCCGTCCTCCTTCACCCCCTCCATTGCCCTGCCACGGTGGCAATCATGGGGGAAAAGGGGGAAAGGGAGAAGGTGAAATCACTCTCCTCTTCACCCTCACAATCGCTGTCACGTTAGGGCCATAGCAGGAGCAAAGGGGGAAGGGGGCAAAGAAGCAATGTCACCTCTTCCCCTTCCCCCCTGAGATCACCGCTGCAGTGGGGCCATGGGGGGGTGAAGGGGGAATGGGGGAGTGATCTCAACTTTCCCACTTTCCCCCGGGATGGCGTTCACTATTATCCGTGGAAGTCACCATCCACGGGGGTCCCTGGAAACAATAGCTCACAGATATGGGGTTGCTACTATAATTAGATCGTAAGCCTGAGGGCAAGGGACTGTTTTGCTGCTCTTTTACTTGTAAAGCACCATGTACTCTGATGGTGCTAAATAAATAAATACAACAGCATTAGTTTCAATTACAGCTTTTAGTCACTCCTTATGATTCCAGACTACAATTATAGTCTCTCCATTGACGCCCCCTTGTCGTGGGAGAGAGGCTTGCGTACCCTAATGACGTTTTGAGCTATGCTGGCGGTGGCATAATAGCCACTGGTAGGGTCTCCCATGCCAGACAGGTCAAAACCGAAGGGTCTGACAAAGAGCGTCAAAGGGCAGGATGGGCTCTCTAGCCTTATGGCAACCGTCCTAGGAGAAGGAAAACTCTAATCCCAAACCCGGGCAGATGGTGCTCGTCCAACCCTGTAAGGTCAACCATCTAAGAGAAGGAAACTCTAATCAAACCTACGGCCCGAGGACCTCGCTGCCACGTCCATGCTTGCAAGGCCATGGCAGATGAATCTCTGGTTTAAAGGGTGAGGCCAGTTCTGTGCACGCTGCGCTCCACCAGAAAAATCCATTGCACAGGCTCGAAGGACAAATCCATTTCCAAAAAAGCCCTGTAGCGACTGGCGAGGGACGAAACCGGCAGGTGTAAAGATGCACTGGAAGCCGCAGCCCCAACCCTGCATGCAGGCGGTTCAGGACATTGGTCGCTCAAGCCTGACCCGGGAGATGACAGTCTTGTTCGGCAGCATTCTGAACGACCAAGCAGCCTTTTTTAAGGAGAGCACTGCTTGCTCCATATGGAGAGGGGCCTAGAAAAGGTGGCCTAAAGAAAGCTCATCCCCAACTACCTGGTTGGCTAGCCGCGGCCAACGGGAATCTTCTGATGCGGTCAAACCAAGGCAAAGAAACAAAGGCACACACCGGCCTCCAAAGGTGTAAATAAACTGACACTTGCATGCTGGAACATCAGAACCATGCAAGACTCTGAAGATAGTGGACGGCCTGAGCGTCGTTCTGCTCTAATAGCCCATGAACTATCACGGCTTAATATTGACATCGCTGCTCTTAGTGAAGTTCGCTTCCATGAGGAAGGCAGCCTTAAAGAACATGGCGCCGGCTACACACTTTACTGGTCTGGCAAACCCAAAACCGAAAAAAATCTTTCAGGAGTAGGCTTCATGATTAAAAACTCCATTGCCTCCAAACTCGAAACCTTGCCAACAGGACACTCTGATCGCATTATTTCCTTACGCCTCCCACATGTTGTTCTCTTTAGTGTATATGCCCCAACTATGCAAGCCGACCCTGTAGAGAAAGACAAATTCTACACAGACCTACGCCAACTCATACAAAAAGTCCCTGTAGAAGATAAAATTATTATACTTGGTGACTTCAATGCCAGAGTAGGAAAGAATTCCGAAGCCTGGAAAGGTGTCTTAGGCAAGCATGGTGTTGGAAATTGCAATGATAACGGACGCCTCCTGCTAGAGTTCTGTGCAGAACAACAGCTGACTATTACTGTCAGGCTCATCCCTGAATTCTGGGCATTGGAGTGGAATTCATGGAGGCCCTGACATGTAGCTAGTATTTTCTCAGGATTTTGGAATGCCTGAGAAGTGAGCCAGGCCTCCTGGTTGGCATGGTAACGCAAGTCCTACCGGGAACTCAAGGCCACGCTCCCCAGCTACTTTTGCTCCCCCGTGTCTGTTCTCACGCTTGATGCCTTATTATCTCTGGATAGTTTACATTTACTTCAGTAGCAGCTTTGCAATGGTTCCTTACACAAGCTACTCTTCCAATAAAGAGTTTTATTGAAGAACCCTGAGTTTGTGTTCTGAGTACATCACAGAAAGCTGCTACTGAAGTAAATGTAAACTATCCAGAGATAATAAGGCATCAAGCGTGAGAACAGACACGGGGGAGCAAAAGTAGCTGGGGAGCGTGGCCTTGAGGGTTCATTAGGCCCTCAACCTCGCCTGTGGGGGCCCCGGTGATGTTTAGGCGCAAGGCTGATGGCGGGCTTCGTTTGATTCAGGATTACAGAGGGCTAAACGCTATTAGTGTCTCCAACCAGTACCCCCTGCCCTTGATGAAGGACATATTAGCCCATCTCTCCAAAGGGAAGATTTTCACGAAGCTGGATCTACGAGAGGCCTACTACAGAGTACGGATTCGGGAGGGGGACGAGTGGAAGACTGCATTTAATTGCCCCCTAGGGGCTTTTGAGTTCCTCGTCATGCCTTTCGGCCTCAAAGGGGCCCCTGGCATTTTCCAGAACTTGATTAATGATGTGTTACGTGAATTTTTGTACAAAGGGGTGTTGGTGTACCTTGATGATGTGTTGATTTATTCGGAGGACTACACGTCCCATGTGAAACTGGTGAAAAAGGTGCTTACCAGGTTGGGGGAAAATCATCTGTATGCGAAAATGTCCAAGTGTGAGTTCCACCAAAGCCGTCTAGATTATCTAGGGTACCGCATCTCAAACAAAGGGATTGAAATGGACCCAGAAAAGGTTAAGGGGGTCTTGGCATGGGAAGCCCCTAGAACCAGGAAACAGTTGCAGAGCTTCCTGGGGTTTGCTAATTTTTATCGGTCCTTCATCCCTGACTTTGCGTCGGTAGCCCTCCCCCTGACAGATTTGTTAAAAACCAAAGAAGGGACAACCAAAGGTTCCAAGCACGGTAAAGGGAACAAACCTCCCCAAAAAATTGTGTGGTCACCACAGTGCCAACAAGCATTTGACAAATTGAAATCCCTTTTCACTTCTGAACCTATTCTCAAACACCCCGACCCCTCCCAACCTTTCGTGGTCCAAGTGGACGCATCTGATGTGGCTATGGGTGGGGTGTTGTTGCAAAAGGGGGAGGACGGGGATTTGAGGCCATGTGCCTATTTATCCAGAAAGTTCAATGACACGGAACGAAATTGGCCAGTGTGGGAGAAAGAGGCAGGTGCTATCAAGTTGGCACTAGAGACATGGCGCCACCTACTGGAGGGCTCACCCAAACCGTTTGAAGTTTGGACTGATCATAAAAATTTGGAAGTATTGGCTACCCCTAGGCGTTTGAGCCCCAAGCAGGTCAGGTGGGCCAGTTTCTTTTACCGATTTAATTTCACCTTGAAATTTATCCCGGGGAAAAGGAATTTTCTGGCTGACGCTTTGTCCAGGCTACCACAGCATGAGAGTAAGCGCAAGGAGGTCATTGATACCGTTTTTTCTCCTTCCCACTTGGGACTAGCCGTCCTCACTCGGAGCAAAGCCAAAGAACAGAAATCCACTGATAGCCCTGCTCAGGTGCCGGGTCCTACTGAAAGTGGCGGTGATTCACCCTTGGCGCAGGGACCGGTGCCACAGCCCTTGAACCCCGACCCGCCTTCCCCCGATCCGGGGACCCAGGGGGTGACCCCTACGGCAGATGGCTCTGCCACGCCCACTGTTTCTCAAGGGGAGGAAGGAGGGTGGCATGCTCAATTGGCCTCGGAACTGCCCCGGGACCAGTGGTTCCTGGCTCACCCCAATGAGGTAACTGTGAAGGAGGGGGTGGCCTGGAAAGGGGATCGCCTGTATGTTCCTGAGGTCTTGAGAGCGAGTATTCTCAAACAGTGCCATGATGTCAAGAGTGCGGGACATTTTGGGTATCTCAAAACTTTACATTTGGCCCGCAGACAATTTTGGTGGCCCCGCATGAGGAAGGAGGTGGAGGATTATGTAAAGGGGTGTACCACTTGTGCAGTGTCAAAAGGGGGGTCAGGGAAGCCCAAAGGTTTGCTCCACCCTCTACCTACCCCAAACAAGCCCTGGGAGGTCATTAGCATGGATTTTATTGTGGATTTGCCAGAGAGTAGGAAAAAGACGGTTATTTGGGTTGTGACTGATTTGTTTTCCAAGCAAGCGCATTTTGTGGCCTGTAAGAAGCTCCCCACAGCCTCCCAACTAGCCAAATTGTTCATTCAGCATATTTATCGGATTCATGGCATTCCGGCCAAGATTGTGTCGGATCGGGGGGCACAATTTACTTCGCAGTTTTGGAAGGCTTTCACAAACCTTCTAGGGGTGGAGCTTGGTCTCAGCAGCTCCCATCATCCCCAATCGGATGGACAATCGGAACGAACGAACCAGACTCTGGAACAATACCTAAGGTGCTATGTGAATTTCCAACAATCTGATTGGGTTGATCTTCTACCTTTTGCTGAAGTGGCCTACAATAATGCCACTCACCAGAGCACTGGGCTCTCGCCGTTCAAGGTTGTGTCTGGGCATGATTTCGGTCCCCTCCCCTTGTTGGAGGGGTCTCCCAACTCTGACCCCGTTTCGGTCTCCCAGTGGAGTCAAAAGGTCAGGGATGCGTGGCCTCATGTAATCTCGGCCTTGGACTTTGCCAAAGCACGCTACAAACATTATGCTGATCAGAAACGGGACCCTTCCCCCAGATATGCAGTGGGAGATATGGTTTATTTGTCCACCAAATTCCTTAAGTGTCCCCAACCCTCAAAAAAAGTTGGGAGCCAAATACATCGGACCTTTTCGTGTTGTTAGGATGATAAATCCTGTGGCTTTTGAACTGTCTTTGCCTAAGTTGTACCGTCATGTACATCCTGTGTTTCATTCCAGCCTGCTCAAGCCCGTGAGCCCTCCGGACAAACACCACCCGGCTCCAGAACCTGCTCCTCAGCCGATCCTGGTGGATCAAGACCAACATTTTGAAATTTCTGAGATTCTGGACTCTAGACTTCACCGGGGAGGGTTACAGTATTTGGTAAAGTGGAAACACCTGCCTTTGGGCCATGCAGAGTGGGTTGCTTCTGAGCATGTCAATGCCAAACGCTTATTGCGAAAGTTTCATGCCCGCTTTCCCGATAAGCCGGGCTGAGAAAGGGGGAGGGTTGGTCTTCAGGGGGGCAGTATGTCAGGCTCATCCCTGAATTCTGGGCATTGGAGTGGAATTCATGGAGGCCCTGACATGTAGCTAGTATTTTCTCAGGATTTTGGAATGCCTGAGAAGTGAGCCAGGCCTCCTGGTTGGCATGGTAACGCAAGTCCTACCGGGAACTCAAGGCCACGCTCCCCAGCTACTTTTGCTCCCCCGTGTCTGTTCTCACGCTTGATGCCTTATTATCTCTGGATAGTTTACATTTACTTCAGTAGCAGCTTTGCAATGGTTCCTTACACAAGCTACTCTTCCAATAAAGAGTTTTATTGAAGAACCCTGAGTTTGTGTTCTGAGTACATCACAATTACAAACACAATCTTTCAGCAGAAAGATAGCTTGAAGACAACCTGGATGCATCCCCGATCCAAACATTGGCACCTCATTGACTACGTTCTAGTCCGTCAGAGAGACATTCGTGATGTCCGTCATACCCGAGTGATGCCCAGTGCAGAATGCCAAACAGATCATCGCCTCGTCAGATGTAAACTAAATCTTCATCTTAAGTTCAAACCTAAGAGGGGTGGCATCTTAAAGAAGAGGCTCCAAGTCAACAATCTTCAACAAGCTACCATGAGAGACAACTTCCAGGCAAACCTACAAACGAAACTTGAAGACCATCCTACAGATCCTTCTCCTACAGTGCTTTGGCAACATATCAAAAACAGTATCCTCCAGTCTGCAGAAGAATCCCTCGGGTTCTCCCACAAGAAAAATCAAGACTGGTTTGATGAAAACAACCAAGAGATCCAGGAGCTGTTGGCAAGGAAGAGAGCTGCTCACCAGGCATACCTCGCCCAGCCAACCTGTCATGTAAGAAAAGCAGCTTTCCGCCTCACATGTAGCAAACTACAACAAAAACTCCGAGACATGCAGAACAAGTGGTGGATCAATTTAGCAGAAAAGACACAACGCTGTGCAGATCTGGGTGATCATAGAGGATTTTATGAAGCTCTTAAAGCAGTGTTTGGACCTACTTATCAGGTCCAAAGCTCCTTATACAGTACAGATGGTCAAACATTAATTACTGATAAAGCCTCCATCCTAAATCGTTGGGCTGAACATTTTCAAAGTCTCTTTAGCGCCAACCGAGTAGTCCAAGCCTCAGCTATCCAATATATGATACAAAAACCAATGAAAAATGAATTGGACATAGCTCCCACTTTGGAAGAGACCCTTATGGCCATACAGCAGATGAAAAACGGCAAGGCAGCTGGGATTGATGGAATCCCACCTGAAGTTTGGAAACACGGAGGTCATGCACTCCACGAAAAATTCCACGAATTCCTTGTGAATTGCTGGGAAAAAGGGGAACTGCCATCAGACCTCCGAGATGCAGTCATCATCACCCTGTACAAGAAAAAAGGAGCAAAATCCGACTGCTCAAACTATCGAGGCATAACACTGCTCTCTATTGCTGGAAAAATCCTTGCAAGGATACTCCTGAACAGATTAGTTCCTGCTATTGCAGAAGAACTTCTCCCTGAAAGCCAATGTGGCTTCAGAGCCAATAGGAGTACTACAGACATGGTATTTGCCCTTAGGCAACTGCAAGAAAAATGTAGGGAGCAGAACAAGGGTCTCTATGTAACATTTGTCGACCTCACCAAAGCCTTTGACACTGTAAGTAGAAAAGGTCTGTGGCAGATCCTGGAAAAACTAGGATGTCCCCCCAAATTCCTTAAAATGATTATCTTGCTACACGAGGGCCAGCGTGGTCAAGTCAGATATGGCGATGCTCTTTCAGAGCCCTTTCTAATAACTAATGGAGTGAAGCAAGGTTGTGTTCTTGCACCAACTTTATTTACAATCTTCTTTAGCACGATGCTCCAAAGGGCTATGGCAGAGCTTGAAGAAGACGACGGCATCTATATACGCTACCGTACTGATGGTAGCTTGTTTAACTTAAGCCGTCTGAGGGCTCACACTAAGACTCTAAACTATCTAGTCCGTGAGCTGCTCTTCGCCGATGATGCTGCCCTTGTTGCCCACACAGAAGCAGCTCTGCAGCGCCTAACATCCTGCTTTGCAACAGCTGCAGAGCTGTTTGGGCTAGAAGTCAACCTGAAGAAAACAGAAGTTCTTTACCAGCCTGCACCACAGGACGAACACCACCATCCCCACATTGCCGTCGGCAAATCAGTGCTCAAGTCCGTTCAGCAGTTCACCTACCTGGGAAGCATCATCTCCTCAGATGCCAAGATTGACAAAGAGATCGATCACAGATTAGCAAAGGCATATAGTGCATTTGGAAGACTCCACAAAAGAGTCTGGAGCAATAAACACCTGAGGCAAAGCACAAAAATCAGTGTGTATAGAGCCATCGTACTGTCTATCCTCCTTTATGGATCTGAAACATGGGTTACCTATCGCCACCACCTACGACTCCTCGAGCGCTTTCATCAGCGCTGTCTACGCACAATCCTAAATATACACTGGACTGACTATGTGACGAATGTTGCTGTCCTTGAACAAGCAGGGATCACCAGCATTGAGGCCATGATATTGAGAACACAGCTGCGCTGGGCAGGGCACGTTTCTAGGATGGAGGACCATCGCCTCCCAAAAATACTACTCTACGGTGAACTCGCCACGGGTCAGCGTGGGAGGGGCGCTCCAAAAAAGCGATACAAGGACTCCCTGAAACAACATCTCAGGCTTGGCCAGATTGATCACCAACGGTGGTCCGCCCTGGCCTCACATCGGGAGGCATGGAGACGCACTATCCACAATGCTGCAGCCTTATTTGAGAACTCACGACGAACAAGTCTTGAAGAGAAACGACAACGCAGAAAGAATCACAACCCAAAAACATCACCCAAGGAGACCTTCTGCTGCACTTTTTGCAACCGGACTTGTTTATCTCGGATTGGCCTTTTTAGTCATCAGCGCGCTTGCAGAAGGCGCGGGATGAGTCCTTCCTGAATCTTCGTTTGCGAAGAAAAGCCAGAGAGAGACAATTATAGTGTGATTTTAAAGGGGGTCTTTTTGCTTGCTTTCTTTTTATTAATTCCTTGTTGAGGTTTATACGCCATTGCTTATGTGGTTTGAATTATCTTTCTTGTTATCTCTGCTTTCTGCTGCTTTTGTTGAATTTATGGAAAAAAAACAAATAAAGGAAAGTGTGGCTCCTATTGGATGAGTTCCAACTAAAGTAGAAATATATGTTGTGTTATGTGCCTTCAAGCCAACTGTAACTTCTGGTGATACTCTTCTGGGGTTTTCTTGGAAAGATTGATTTTGTTGCCTTCTGAGGCTGAGACAGTGTGGCTTGCCCAAGTGGGTTCCCACGGCTGAATGAGGTTTTGAACCCCAGACCCTTGTGTAGTAAGGCTCGTCTACACAAGGCAATAAAATGTGGATTGATGCACACTAACGGCAATTTGCAGCAGCTTTCATTTGTCTCCACAGTTGGGTTTTGTTTGTTGTTGGGGTTTTTTTGAGATCGCAGGCATGTGAAGTCATATGCATTCAAGCAGGCATGCCTGCGAATCAAGCAAGTGAATTATGGGTTTTTTGCTGCCACTAAATAGTTGTGGGTTTTTTTGTTTTTTTAAAAAGCATATTCAAGGTGTGTAAGTTCTGCTTAAATAAACAGAAAAAAGAAGAAGAAGAAAGGCTGTTTCATTCCCTGAATGCACGATCACTACAGCAAAAATCCAACATGGTGGTTCTGGGCACTTGCCTTACCAGCAAGCTCTACCCTCTGTGCACAACTGACCAATCAGCTTTCCATTTTCGCTTTTATTGGGAATGCACAGCAAAGCAAATCAGTAGTCCCAATGAGCAGGAATGTGCATTCATAGAATCATAGAATTGCAGAGTTGGAAGAGACCACGAGGGCCATCCAGTCCAACCCCCTGCCATGCAGGAAATCACGATCAAAGCATCCCTGACAGATGGCCATCCAGCCTCTGTTTAAAGACCTCCAAGGAAGGAGACCCCACCACGCTCCGAGGGAGTGTGTTCCACTGTCAAACAGCTCTGACTGTCAAAAAGTTCCTCCTCATGTTGAGGTGGAATCTCTGTTCCTGGAGCTTGCATCCATTGCTCCGTGTTCTAGTCTCTGGAGCAGCAGAAAACAAGCCTGCTCCATCCTCAGCGTGACATCCCTTCAAATACTTAAACAGGGCTATCATATTGCCTCTTAACTGCCTTTTTTCCAGGCTAAACATACCCAGCTCCCTAAGTCTCTCCTCATAAGGCATCGTTTCCAGACCTTTCATCATTTTAGTCACCCTCCTCTGGACACGCTCCAATTTGTCAATATCCTTTTTGAATTGTGGTACCCAGAACTGGACACAGTATTCCAGGTGAGGCCTGACCAAGGCAGAATAGAGTAGCACTATTACTTCCCTTGATCTAGACACTATACTTCTATTGATGCAGCCCAAAATCGCATTGGCCTTTTTAGCTGCCACATCACACTGTTGACTCATGTTCAACTTGTGGTCTACTAGGACTCCTAGATCCCTTTCGCACATAGCCTCATTCAGCCAGGTCTCTCCCATCCTATATTTATGCATTTCATTTTTCCGCCCTAAATGCAGTACTTTACATTTCTCTGTATTGAATTTCATTTTGTTAGCTTTGGCCCAACTCTCCAGTCTATCCAGGTCATTCTGAATTTTGATCCTGTCCTCTAGGGTATTAGCTACTCCTCCTAATTTGGTGTCATCTGCAAATTTGATAAGTATGCCCCTAATTCCCTCATCCAAGTCATTGATAAAGATGTTGAATAGCACTGGGCCCAGGACAGAACCCTGTGGCACCCCACTGGTCACGTCTTTCCAAGACGAAGAGGAGCCACTGCTGAGCACGCTTTGGGTTCAGCCGGACAACCAATTACAAATCCATTGAATAGTTAACTTGTCTAGCCCACATTTTACAAGCTTGTTTGCAAGAATGTCATGGGGAACCTTGTCAAAGGCCTTACTGAAATCAAGGTATGCTATATCCACAGCATTCCCTTCATCTACTAAGCTCGTCATTTTATCAAAAAAAGAGATCAGATTAGTCTGGCATGACTTGTTTCTTTGAAACCCATGTTGACTTTTTGTGATTATGGCATTGCCTTCTACATGTTCACAGACTCTCAGAGACCTTCAGAGACCTTCAAAATTCCTTCAGAGTTTTTATTTAAAATCTTATTAAAATGAGGTGTGTGGATTGAGGGCACATCTCCTTTTCAAACGCCCCCCTCTCTTATTTAAAGAACCCTTGTTTTATAATATGCAACATTTGAGGGATATTTCCCAAACCAATATAGTGAGGTGATTCAGAAATGAAGATTAAACCTCTGGTTGTGTCTTTAACTCACTGGGTGGCCTTCCTCAAATCCCTTTCTCTCAGCCCTCCATATGTAATATGCAGATAGTCATGATCATCCTCTAATAATGTTGGTTTGAGTTGATGAATCTACTGATTAGACCAATTAAAGCAGAACTAATTATTTCTCACATGAATACCTGGAGATGGGTGCTATGACTGTGTATCTTTAGCTCTCACAGGGAGTTCATAGGTGAATTGGGCAAATGCCATTGGTTTGGGGCAAGACATGGGTGCTTTGCTCTCACACAACACTTTAGCTAAAATTGGTCTCTCAAATAGGAGGGTTGGAGAAGGCCATTGGTTGATACCTTGGACAGTCATGGCTAACTGGAGAAGGGGGCAATGTTGTGACAGGCGAGTAGTGTTGGGAGCAGAGTAAGCTGCCTACTACTGAGCCCAAGGATGAATCCATTTCACATACTCTGAAGATACCAGCCACAGATGCAGGCAAAACGTCAAGAATAAACTCTTCCAGAACACAGCCTCGCAGCCCAGAAAAGGCCCATGGAAAACCTATGGATGCCGGCCTTGAAAGCCTTCAACTTCCCATCTCACATGACTTTTACTGGAAGCCATGACTCTCCACCGCAGGAGTGCTGGGTCAGGACTACCCCAGGCCCTGAGATTCTAGGGCCCAAACCTGAAACCTGTAGACATCCTCGTGTGATGTCCCAAGAGAAACAGCCTGGTGAAGCTTCAAGGGAAAGCTCCTGGTGATGTTGTTAAGAAAGAAAGAAACTATTCCAGAACACGGCCTCACAGCCCGTAAAAGACCCAAGGAAAATCTATGGATGCTGGCTGTGAAAGCCTTCGACTTCACGATGTCGTTAACCATGATAAATTAAGCCTCAAGCACAATTACACAAAGTACACCATTCAAATTTTTAAAAACCTAATTGGGTGTCTAAGGACTTATCAAACGCGTCAAAAATTGTGAGATTACAATGTCTGGGTAGTGTGAATGGAGGCAGCTATCGCATGATACTGTCATCATCTCGTACTTACTCCGTGCCCCAGATGCAAATAAGGCATTGCTTTTAATTGATGGGATAAGCCGTCAGTAGATCATCAATATCACTTTTTTCGCAGTATTGAGGGTGTGCAAAAACACGTCCCATTGTAATTGCAAGATCACAGTGTGAATGGGCGATCCTCAGCAAGAAAACTTCTGGATGAGAATGCAAGAACGAAGCACAGGATGCTGTTTTTTATGAAGTGTTCCACTTAGTTTCAATGTATTTAGGTTTGTTTTATTAAAAAAAAATAACAATAGCAAAATGGAATAGAAACAAAAAACAGCCATGAAACCTTTCCCAGAATGGAAACATCTTCAAAAGCCATCTAAAAATAAAGGAAAGACAAAAAACCTCTCAGTCTTCCCTAGGGAGAAAATTCTACCATGACAACGTCTTCTCCAAGAACCCCATGTTTCAAACCACTGGATCTTGGCTACCAATGGGCTTATTTCCATCATTAAGGACATGATCACACCAGCCTCCTTTCTCACAGCAATTGCATTAGTGAAGCAAATGGGAGCAACATTTATTTTATTTTAGGTCTTTGGAATAAGAACAAAAACCCAGAGTGATCCAAGAAGTTTCCTTCGAAAGCTCAGATAGACATGCCTCTTTCTTGGTATCAGCCAAGAGCAGCAACAATGATAGGCAAAATCCAAAAGATTTTAGTGGTGGCAACGTGGCCTAAAAATCAGAAACTTCTCTGTGTGGCCAAAGAGACAGCTTTGATTTTCTTGATGCTGTGCCTCAGAGAGCACGATTCCTTGCCTCCTTGAGTGTTGTATTGACTAGGCTATGTTCACCATTCCAGAAAAATTTCCCTCACTCCCCACAACCACTTTGAAGATGAGGGGATAGTGTCCTCCTTGGCAGATTGATGTTTCATTCTTGATTCTGAATCTTCAAGGAGATAAGACCAAGGCAGCTTCCCAGAGGGTGGTGTGGGTGGCAACCATGCCCTATTTCTGCCTACAGTGTACTTAACACTGGAGAGTTTTGCTCTCCAAGGTTGCTGGTTCCTTGCTCTTCTCTTTCTGTTCTGTTTTATCAGCAACAGCAATAGTGAAAAACATTGGGGGTTTGCGCGAAAACCAGCAGGGAAATGGAGTGGGGGAGGACATAGGACTTTTGGAGACAGTGTTTACTGCGCTAGAAGCTTGTGAGAGAGGTATGGCACTGTTGCATGGAAGGGGGTCCATTTCAGATGATGCCGTCCCTCTCTCAGCATCGTCCGTGTCACTTTCGTGTATGATTGGAGGCAGCCGCGCCATATTTTACTCACTGAAGTTGTCTGTGAGTAAAATATGGCGCAACTGCTTCCAATCATACATGGAAGTGACACGGACAGTGCCAAGAGAGGGACAGCGTCGTCCTAAACGGACCCCTTGCCATGCGACAGTGCCATACCTTTCTCACACAAGCTTCTAGCACAGTAAGCACTGTCTGAAAAAGTCCATAGTCTCTTCCAACTCTATGTTTCTATGACAGCAGAGCATTCTTAGCTGTGGCACCTCAATTGTGGAATAGTTTCCTCATCAAGATCTGGGGCATGTCTATACGGGCTATAAAACTTGTACTCGCCTCATATTAGTGGCACAGTCGATACACAATGTTTTAAACAATTTGCATCTTCACTGGGGTTTCTGCCCAGATATGAAAAATCCCCAGTTTGCACTTCATTTGGGGGGGGGGGGAAACCCAGATTATTGGCTTCAGAGCCAAGCCAAGGTGGGCCTAGAGATGTAAAATTTCCAGAAATTTTTGAAGCCATGGGGGAAAAGTGTTTTTTCTGAAAAAAATGGAAAATTTTGGAAAAATAAAAAAAAATGCAACATTAGCACTTTTTACAGATTGAAAGTCACTCTGTCACTTTAGGAACATAAAATATGACTATGTACAATTTTATTTGGCATAAAATTATCACAATTGGTATATTAAAAATACAATGTATTCATACAATTATTACAAATGGAATTTAAAATGAGTACCCAGCTTGTGGGGGCAATTAGCTAACACACATTGGAAACTGCTTAATGCAGTGTAAATGTGTAAACTGATATTGCTTAAAGAATTTGTAAGCCGCCCTGATAGCCTTGTGGCTGAAGAGCAGGGTATAAATAAAGAAATACAATTAAAAAAATTGTAATAAATGAAACAACAATCTTCTGAACTGTATGGAACCTCTTTGGTTTTGCTAGTTTATGGGGAGCAGGCAAAAAAATAATAATTAAAAAACCCAAGAAAAAACCATCAACATTAGTAACAAAGAAAATTATTTATATTTCCTCTCCAGTATCAAAGTATCAAATAGTATCAAAATATCAAATAGACATAAAGCACACATTCCCATAAAAAGAATTGAGGGGGTGGAAATGTGTTGAAATGGAGGAGGGAGGAAGTAAGAGTCAATGAATTGGCATGAAATTTAATCAGATTCATTTTCTGAGCTATAGTTGGTCAGTATCAGTTTCAGATTTTATTCATCATGCTAAAATAAAACATTCCATAATCTATTTTCTTCCTTTTTTCAATTTTTTCAGTTTTTCGGGGGAAAAAAAAAAACAAAGAAGGCTTCAGGGAGAAAAAAACAGGGAAAAAAGTTTTTTCTGAATTTTTCTGTTTTTTCCCCCCCTGGGCTTTCACTTCCCTAGTGGGACTTCCAATGGATGGGACTCCATTCTGGTGCACTTTCCCCCCCTGATTGTGTGCGTATCAGTGTATCTATGCTTATTTATTTATTTATTTATTTATACCCTGCTCTTCAGCCACAAAGGCTCTCAGACAGGCTTATAAATTATTAAGCAACAGCATTTTACACATCTACACTACTTTATGGTGTGCTAGGTACTCTCCAAGCGGTTTCCAATGTGAGTAATATATTACTTTACGACCATGTATATTCACTTGTTCTCATGCACAACCAGACAGGGGGAAAACACAATGGAGCAGTCCCAGCCACGTGGCTGGAAATAGTACAATGTATAGGTTGCAAGGTAGGTGTGGGGTTTCTAACCTGTATAGTCAAGCCCCTGTTTGGTGCCAGGATTGGTTTCTTTTTGGTGCCAGTCAAGAGATGATTCTTTTCATTAAAGGCTTTGGGATTTAACTTTCTTTCCCTGTACATTTGTTGGTGTTGTGTGCCTTCAAGTCTTTTTTGACTTACAGTGACCCAAAGGCAAACCTATCACAGGGTTTTCTTGGCAAGATTTGCTCAGAAGGGTTTTGCCTTTACTTTCCTCTGAGGCTGAAAGAGTATGACTTGCCCAAGGCGATCCAGTGGGTTTCCATGGCTCAGCAGGGATTCAACACTCAAACCACTACACCACATTGGCTGTCTCCTGTACATATACATGGATTTTAATTGTAGTAACCTTTTGAGCTGTTATTACTGTCTTTATGCATATTTCTCCTTTGTAAGTTATTTTGTTGTTTTAATCTGGAATTGTTTTTAAATGCTTATTTGCCACCGACCCTGACACTCCTGCCCCATATCTGTACTAATTGGCAATATGTAATAATTTGGCCAAATGTGGCCTTCCATGCAGTGTGGCCATTAAAACTGGGAAATTCCAAAAAACAGGAATTCAAAAGGACTAGCGTTCAGACTCAGTCAGTTATGCACATAAGGAGGGGCCAACCCAGAGTCCAAAGAAAGATAATTTGCAAGGCAACATCTTGCTTGAACATCTGGCTGATCCCATCAGCCTAAGCTGAGATACTCAGGTTTGTCAAGATCCTTCATACCTTTACCCTTACCCAAACAAAGAGAGTTGCGTCCCCTATTCACTTACAAAGTATCCACACATTAAGGATCATTAACATATCGGGAGTTTTGCCTCCATGACACTGGGGAGGTGAATCCGCTCCGAGTTTTGGACTGAACTTACAAGGGGTTACCCAAAGTACTGAACCTATTATTTTTAGGATCTTGGATAGCTCTGTTCAAGTATGAATGAAAAGCCTAGAGTGGATTCACAATCCCAATGACATGGGGCCCTTTCACACTACACAGTTTTTATATTTTTTTAGTATTTTAATGTTTGTGATTTTAACTGTATAAATTGTTTAATTTGTTTTTAAACTTTATATGTACACTTTCAATGTTTTGTATTGTTTTTAACTTGGACTGTTTTAAGCTCATTGCTAGCTGCCTTGAGTCCCTATATTGGGAGAAAGGCAGGATATAAAACAAACAAACAAATGCACAGTAACAACAACAACAACAACAATAATTTATATCCCTCCCCTTTACGAAATGCAATTGGGATGGCTTACAGCATTTAAATATACATCCAAAACCCTCCATCCCACCCCCCTTAAAATACTATTAGATAATTCAGAAATTAAAACACTCTTAAAAATTCTAAAATTAAACAACGAACAGTGGCTATGGTGAAGTCGGGACAAACTGGATTTTCTTTTCTGATGTCTGGGTATCTATTCAGGAAAGGTCTGCCAGAAGAGATCCGTCTTAAGAGATTTTTAAATGCTATTTAGGGTAGTAATGTGATTAGTAAGCACTATGATTCCGCTTGAATTGCCATGGCTGCATCCTATGGAATCCTGGGATTTGCAGTTTGGTGTGGCACTAGAGTTCTCTAACTGAGAATTCTAAATGCCCTTCTCTAAACTGCAAATTGGATGGAACCATGGTGATTAAAGTGGAATTGTAGTGCTATAATTGTCTAGCGTGAAAGGGCCCATGGAAGCTACCCACCACCAGAGGATGATAGAGTTGGAAGAGACCACAAGGGCCATCTAGTCCAACCCCCTGCCCTTCAGGAATACACAACGGCCATCCAAGTCTGTTTATAAACCTCCAAAGAAGAAGGAGACTCCACCACACTCCCAGGCAGCAGCATGTTCTACTGCCGAATAGCTCTTACTGTCAGGAAGTTCTTCCTAAGCAGAGAAGAATGCTTTACAGCTGAGGTTCACGTCTTAATTTCAGAGAAAGTGGCTGAATATTTAGCAGCTGGCCTCTAGCCTCTCCTACCCCCCACCTCCACATCCATTATTTATTTTAAATGTTTGTAGCCTGACTTTCCAGTAAAATTTCCAAGGTGACTTACAGTAAACACAAATTCCTCAAAACGCTTAAAAGGACAATCAATAGACCATCAATAAAAGAAGAGGAGAGAAAAGCCAAACCTACGTGGAACAGAATCAAAAACAGAGAGCAGCAGTAATGTGCTTTCTAGTGGCTATTGCTTCAATGTTTGGTTGAAAACACACACACACATTAAAAGTCATTGTCCAATGTTTAAAAGCCAATGTTCATATAGTCAAAATTAAGGCTTGGAAAAATTATTTTTGGGAACTATAGCCAACATCTTATTGGTACCCGCTACTAAAGTAAACCTATTGAATCGAGTGGATTTACTTTTGTGTTGGTTCACCACTCAGATAATTGATTCAATGAGGCTTGTTTACTAAAGGTTGACCAACAGGACTACAGCCTGTTTCCCAGAATCCCTCAGGCTGACTGGTGGATTCTGGGAATTATAGTCTACCCCAAAACTTCCCTAAGCTCTAACCAAAGAGAGAGAGAAAGAGAGAGAGAGAGAGAGAGAGAAGCGGGGAGGAGGAAAGTGTCCCCAGGGTTAGGGAAACTCTCCAGAAGTACAGAAGAACTTGAAAAAAAAGAAAATGGAAAGTGTGGGAAAGTTAAGGTGTTGGCAAGATGGTTGGCTTCAAAAGTTGATGTTGGAGGGAATGAAAAATGGAGTGAAAAGGAGATGAGATGGAGTAGACTGGAGGAGGGTGTGACTGGCTGTCTGGTGTCCTGGGTAGGAAACACTCCAGACTGCAACATTTTGGTGCAGATGCAACTTATCAATACACAGTTTGAACCCAGTGCCTGAAATTCCACAGTATCATAGAGTCATAGAATCCAGTTGCCCCTGCCACGAAGGAATACTCAACAGCACTCCTGAACTCTTGCCCCAAGGAGCTGACAGTTTAATTTAAAGGCAAGATGCAACAAGAGAGTGTGATTAAAAAAAAAGAGGAGAGAGGAAAGATGAGCAGGCGAACTCTCGGCAGGCTGGCGGAAGGAGGGTGGCAAGAGAAGGGAAGTCACAGCAAGTCAACAGCAGAGTTGTCAGTCTTGCTGGTGGGCCTCCACTTTGCAAAAACCCCCCAAACCTGTGCATGTATAATTGGAGATAACTGGAGAAGTGGGTTGCGTACACTGAAATTATTGGAGTAGAATAATAGAATCTTAGAGTGGGAAGAGGTTGCAAAGGCCATCTAGTCCAACTCCCTGCCATGCGGGAATTCACAACCAAAGCACTCCTGAGAGGTGGCCATCCAACCTCTGTTGAAATATCTGGAGGGATGTCATGTTCAAGATGGAACAACTTTGTTTTCTGCTGCTCCAGAGACTAGGACATGGAGCAACGGATTCAAACTACAGGAAAAGAGATTCCACCTAAACATTAGGAAGAACTTCCTGACAGTAAGAGCTGTTTGGTAATGGAATCCGCTGCTGCCTGGGAGCGTGTTGGGGTCTCCTTCTTTGGAGGTCTTTAAACAGAGGCCAGATGGCCATCACTCAGGAGTGCTTTGATTGTGTATTCCTCCATGGGAGGGTGTTGGACCAGATGACCTTGGGGTCTATTCCAACTCTATGATTCTATGATTCTGGCAGTGCTGAGATCTGTTGGGGCCCATAGCAGATCTTAGTGCTGATGTCATCGTTTTGCATCTGGCTGCGGAGACATAGCCAGAAGCTTATGTGATCCTGCCTACTTACCAGAAAGCACTGAATGATTATGCAAGGCAGCTTTGGAGACTTTTAGTAAGTCCTGGGGGTGTGGGGGCTTTGGGTGCTGTGAAGGGAAGAAGGGAATGCCAACTCTCCTGCCACATTAAAAAAATGACACCCACACTTGTACAGTAGGCCCCCCATATCCGTGGAACCAATATCCGTCGTTTCAGTTATCTGTGGGACACAAAACAGAACACATACCATAGAGTCTTCCTAGAAAATGCCTAGAGAGGCATCCTCTCTAGACATGTTCTAGGTCCTCCAAGGCAACTCTATGGTATTTTAAACCAGAAGTCCCATTTATTTTCAATGGTGCTCGCTGTTATCTGTAGTTTCCAGTATCTGCGGTAAGTGGGAACTGAACGCCCACAGATATGAGGGTCCGACTGTAATGGAAACTTATGAATGGGGGTGCCACCACATCAGTCTATATTTACTGTACACAAACACATGGGAGGATCTTGGCCATCACTTGTACTCCATGTCTTTCAACAGATCAGGTGCTGTCTTTTGCCCCATCATCTGCAGACAGCTCCTTTTGGACATTTATTTCTCATGCTAGCAAATTCTGGGTAGAATATAATACACAAAATAATATGGATTTTTTTCTGTAAGGTACACTAATATGAAGCCACTTATATACTTTTGAATACTGAAGAACATGCTTATTCTTCTTCTTCATTTCCATCTAGTTCATCATCATCCATTGATTTCAAAAGTAATGGGATATTTTCCACAGGTATAAACATAAATATCTCCATAAATTTTCAGGGCAGTGGATCAGCCACAGCATCTGTGCAGACATGGCACTTGAGTATCATTAAGATGCTCCTGTTTCAGAAAAGGGAAATTTTGGAAAAACAGGAGTCTGGGGAACATTTCTCCAGCATCCCTGTGTTACCTACCATGACAGCCCCCATCTTGGAATATCACACAATTGGCAAAATATTTAATAATCTGACTTGATGTGGCCTTCTACATGGTTGGCAAATAAACCAAGGACTCCCCAAATACTAAGGCAGGAGTCATGCACAACCTAGGGAGGGGCCTTCCAAATTCCTTAAACAGGCCATACCCAGGTCATAGTTCTTCCTGAAGAACACCTGGAAATGAGTCATCCATGAATCCCCTAAAAAATAGCAGAGTCCTCAATGGTTGCAAAACAGGATTTTCCTCCCTACCCCTCCTCACAATAGAAGTTGCCTGCTCCTGTTCAATTCCAAATATATCACCCATCAATAATCATTAACACATCCAGAGAACGTTTTTCCAGTCATGGGAAACTCCAAGAGACATTGTATTCCACTCTAAATCTCATCCCTTCTGGGGAATTATCAAATATAAATATCACTGTAAAACTCTACCAAAGGGCAGACAAATCCTCTTCATCTCATCTCCACAACAGTCTGTTTAGCTAAGTGTGCACAGGCCCTCTTCTTCATGACTCCACGTCAGTCTGTATTACCATGTGCACAGTTTCCCTGCATCCATCCACTCTGCCGCTCTGCAATATGACCCTCAGAATGCAACTCTGAGTATCCTCTGCTACATGAATCTCTGCTCATCTGATAGGTGTAGTATAATCCACAATCCTCCTACTCTGTTCCTCTATCCAAATACTTCCTCCTTTCTTCGATAGCCTTCTGTGATTGCTTGAAGCCTGAGTGTCAGTGTGAATGCTGTTAAGATTAATTTCAAATAAAAAACATTTAATTGTATGTTCTGGCTTGGAGTCTCCTCACTTACTACTGGTATACATAGGTCAAAAGATCCTGCTGTTCCCCTGCCTCTTGCTGCCATTTTGAGCTAATTATAGTAAATATTTCCCATATTAAGATTTGGACATTAGCGGGATCATCATGTACCCCATGTAATTCAGGTAAAATCCTGTCCAGTGCCCTTTTCTCATTCTCTTCCCCCAAAATGTGTGCCTCTTTTTTCATTAAATGCATGCCAAACAAGGTCAGTCTTTTGGGCATCTAATCTAATTTTAATCTACCTCTGTTGATTTAAGAAACACATATCCTGTCTAATTATCTAGAGATCTAGGCAGATAATAAACATCCCAGGCAGATAATAAACACTGCCATAAAACATCCAATAAAACAATCTGAAATCAGTAATATCATCAAAGTGGCACCCTATTAAACACAATTAAACACACCTTTGAATCCTACCCCCAATGTTGTCTGGTGGGTTTTGGATTTTATTTTATTTTATTTGTAGCATTAGCAGAAAACTGCAGATTGTGGGGGAATTATTTATTTATTTATTTTGGATGACCGTCCCTTGAATGCTTTAGCCAGTACTGCCATGCTGATTGGGAGATTCATAGTCCAAAAAGTAATTTTTCCAACCTCTAGCAAATTCATTCTCAGGCAGAGATAGCATTTCAGATGTTTGGAAAGTATTGTAGGGTAACTATGGAGAAGTGTGGGTTATGTCTCATTTCTGGGGTGTAATTAAAGGGTCTGTCCCTCATGATTTTAAGAGGCAGATGGGACTGATATGAGGATTGCCCTAAAAGGCCCAGGCTGTTTTTCCAACATAAATTATTTATCTCATTAAATATAAGGTTGGGCCAAAATTCACTTTTTAATGTAAATGTACTCATCGGCAATTTCAAATTCAATATACAAATTGATATGCAGTTATTTTTCCATGTTTGCAGTTTCTGAAAACTTGTGATGCAGATCTGCACTCATACAACACCAATAATAATAATAATAATAATAATCATCATTCCTCCACCACCAGGAGCACTACTATTTCTTCTTCTTCTTCTTCTTCTTCTTCTTCTTCTTCTTCTTCTCCCTCCTCCTCTTTCTCTTTTTCACAGAATCATAGAATCATAGAGTTGGTAGAGACTTCAAGGGTCATCCAGTTCCAACTCCCTGTCATGCAGGAAAATACAATCAAAACACTCCGGACAGATAGCCAACCAGCCTCTGTTTAAAAGCCTCCAAAGAAGGAGACTCCATCACACTCTGAGGCAGCATGTTCCACTATTGAACAGCTCTTACTGTCAGGAAGTTCTTCCTAATGTTTAGGTAGAATCTCTTTTCCTGTAGTTTGAACCCATTGCTCCATGTCCTTGTCTCTGGAGCAGCAGAAAACAAGCTTGCTCCATCCTCAGCATGGCATCCCTTCAAATATTTAAACATGGCTATCATGTCACATCTCAGCTTTCTCTTCTCCAGACTAAACATGCCCAGTGCTCCCTAAGCTACTCCTCATGGGGCATGGTTTCCAGACCTGCCACCATCCTGGTCGGCCTCCTCTGGACACGTTACAGCTTCTCGATATTCTTCCTGAATTGTGGTGCCCAGAACTGGACACAGTATTCCAGGTGAGGTCTGAGCAAAGCAGAACAGAGTGGCACCATTACTTCCCTTGATCTAGACACTATACTCCTATTAATGCAGCTGAGAATCACATTTACTTTTTTAGCTGATGCATTACACTGTTCACTCATGTTCACCTTGTGGTCTACTAAGACTCCTAGATCCCTTTCACATGTACTGTTGTAAAGCCAGGTGTCACCCATCCTGTATCTGTGCATTTCATTCTGATCCTGTCCTCTGGGGTATTAGTTACTCCTCCTAATTTGGTGTCATCTGCAAATCTGATAAACCTGCCCTCCATTCCATCATCCAAGTCATTGATGTTGAATTGCATTGGTCCCAAGACAGAACCCTGTGGCATCCCGCTAGTCACTTCTCTCCAGGATGAAGAGGAGCCATTGGTAAACAACCTTTCCTTAAAATGATTTATAGGTGGTACCTGACCCTGGCAAAGCTATTCAAAATGTATAAAGAGTTAAAGGATGTCTGTTGGAAATGTGAAATGTGGATTATTTTTCCACATGTGGTGGTTATGGGAGAAAGCTAAGAAGTTTTCAAAACAGATACAGTTGCTGATACAAAACTTATTTAAAACCAAAATTAAGTTAAGACCAGAGCTATTTTTGCAGGAATTACCTAATGAGCAGTTCAAAAATTTGATTTATACAGTCTTACATTATATAATCTTAATAGCCAGAGTGCTGTATGTGAAAAATTAGAAGAATAAGGAGATTCCATCTAAGGATGATTGGATATTGAAGACCTTAGAAATGGCTGGAATGGACAATCTGTCTATTTTGTTGAAAGAAAGGACACTAGATAGTTTTTGGAAAGACTGGGAATAATTTACTATATTTCTAAAGAGGAAGAACGGATAAATACACTTGTGGAATTTGATTACTGAGCTGTTTTCAGATTATTCTAATAGGCAGAAGTGTAAACATATACTGTATTACATAAAATTGAGGAAGTTCATAATATGTAAGTTGCTTGGAAGGCAGGAAGTCAATTTTAGATTGTTTGTAGTTGTAATGGGGGTGGAGAGATGAGTGTTTTTTGTATTTGTGTATGTATGTCTTCAATATATTGTGTAAAATAAAAAAAAAGATATGGGCAAGAGTAATGAGAAGACATCCTAGTATAAAAATGTCATACTCCATGTCATAAAAGAAAATTAAAATTGCATCCTATATTTCCCAAACCATTTCATTACCTTTCCTTCATATATGTAAGATATACAAAGGTAGCTTTCCTCACTTATATGTGTGTATAATCCACACTGGTCCATCTTTTAGAACAAAGTAGGAAAAATAAAGGGTTGTTGGGGTTTTTTTTTTGAAAAATTTGCAACAGCTCATGGAGAGAGTGAGTGAGGGGATGAAACCCCACAGAGCAAAGGAAGGGTATGTGATGCAGGTAGAGACCAGGTGTAGAAAAACAAACAAACCAAGTAGATGCCATACATACAGTATTTGTTGTGCCTTTTCTCTTATAGAGTAAGGGACAAACCTAGCATCTTGTGAAAGTAAGCCTGTAAAGCTTCCCGACTCCAGCAATGCTGGATGGCAACACTGTGCAACGGAAGTGAGATGCCAAATGTGCAACCAAATGCACAAGCAGATGTGCAATCTAGATGTAATGCACATTGCATAATAGACAGCCATGCTTCAGACAAAAATGTCTGTCTTTCCATAGGGAACTTGCACAGGTCAAAAACACTCTAGTCCTGATGTCACCAATAGGACTCAACTGCATCATCATCATCATCATCATTTCTATCCTTCTTCCCCCCCGATTTGGGATTCAAAGTGGCATACAATAAAAAGACATTGTTAAAATCAGCAAAATACAAAATACCCCAGCACAACCATTAGCAGAGATCAGCAAAGGCCTGCCGAAATAAGAAAGTTTTTACTTGGCTCAGGAAGGAGGACAGGGAGGGTGCCAATCTGACTTCTCTGGGCAGGGAGTTCCAGAGCCTGGGGGCAGCCACTGAGAAGGCCCTCTTCCGAGTTCCCACCAGATGCCCCTGGGAGAGTGGTAGGACAGAGAGAAGGGCCTCCCCAGCCGATCAAAGAGGCCAGGCTGGCTCATAAGGGAGAATATGGGTGTTCAAATAACCTGGACCTGAGCTGTGTAGGGCTTTAAAGGTCATAACCAGCACTTTGAATTGTGCCCAGAAAAAGACTGGCAGCCAGTAGAGCTGCTGTAACAAGGGGGAGGTATGATCCCTGTAGCCAGCTCCTGTTAGCAATCTGGCTGCAGCTCTTTGAACCAGTTGGAGTTTCTGAGCACTCTTCAAAGCAGCCCCATGTACAGCCTGCTACAGTAATCCAACCAGGATGTAACTAAGGCATGTGCTACTATGGCCAGCGCTGATGTCTCAAGGAACAGGCTCAGCTGGCGTTCAAGCAAAAAATTGTGCAAATAAATTTCTAGCCACCACCGAGACCTGGGCTTCCAGATCAGAGTTGAGTCTAGGAGCACCCCCAAGCTGTAAACCTGTCTTCAGGGGGAGTGTAACTCCATCCAGCACAGGCTGGGTCCCTATTCACTGATCTGCCTTTCATCTGACCAGGAGCACTTCTGTCTTGTCTGGATTATGTTTAAATTTGTTTATCCTCTTTCAGCCCATTATTGGTGCCAGGCACCAGTTTAGGATTGAAATAGCTTCCTTGGCTTGTGGTGGAAAGGAATAATAGAGATGGGTGTCATCTGCATACTGATGGCACTGAACCCCAAAACTCTGGAAACAGCTCGACCCCTGTATCTGCGGGGGATGCATTCCAACACACACACACATACACACACATACCCATGGATACCTGAAACCATGGACAGTAGAGAACCCTATTATTTTCAGTGAGAAGAACACCAGACGTTGACCATAGACTCACATTGGAGGATCCAGAAATGCTTAGAGAAAATGTATATTTTCAAACATTGATAAGTAAAACTGTGGATATTGAATCTGTGGATACAGGGATTGACCTGTAATTGCTGTTGGACCCATGTTGAACAGCCCCATCTCTGGGTTTATCTACACAGGCAATTTACCCTGCTTTGGCCCCATCTGAGAACCCTGCAGTCCTGACACTACAGGGCATTTGCCCTGTTCTGCCCCTAGGCATTCATTATGACCCCCAGGGTTAGGCTGGGACTCAGACAGGGTTTTAAAAATGCTTCTTTTAATCTGTTCCCACTAGGAAAAAAACAGATTGGGCCCATGAAACTGCACAAGACTGTCCTGGCAGGTCACCCTGTCGCTGCAGCTGCCAGTCTGCCTAACTCTTCCAGATCCAGGAAGGGGGCCTGCAGCATGTGACGAGGCTGGTCGCATGCAGGGGGGCTTGCTCATGTGCTGTGGGCTCCGACCTGGCTCCGGAGAGTGGGACGCAGGTTGTAGTGGCTGCAGGGACGAGCCAGTGGGCCGGTCTGGACTCTGGTCAATTTTGTTGGGGTAATGTGGGAGGAGCAGGCCTGAGCCACAGGCAGGATATGCCAGCGGGGAACCAGCATATCCTGGTCCATGTAGATGAGCATTCTGTTGATTTTTACTTATTTATTTATTTATTGTAAAACCTGTCATTCGCATAAGCTCTCTAAGTGACATTAGTTGCTCTAAGGCTCTGCATCGGAAGACTCAACATATGCCAGCAAAACTGAAGTGGTTGCAGAAAAGATGGGATTTTAAGTTTAATGGATCCTGCTAAATTATTTAAGACCAGTAGGTAGTCTGCATTTTCTTGCTGTTGCTTCAACTCTGAGAACCTGAAAGTCTATTTGTAGCACAACCTAATTTGGGTGGATTGCCTCTTTGCCTGTTCAACTCATAAGGGACATTTTCCTCTCTCTGTCCATGCTGGGAGAAGGGAGCTAGGTCACCCAGTCAACCTTGCTCAGGTCTGCTAAGAGCAAGCATCACTAACTCTATGGATTTGTCTTACTATCATGCTGCCACTGGATGTGTATAATTTGAAGAATACCAAATTCAACCACTCACCAATGGGAACTAGGCTTCCTAGACCGCAGGGCCTGGACCTTCTTCCCTGGTTCTCAGGACAAGGGGAGGAATATCAGGGTGAGACCACTGTCTCAAAAAGCTGTGTATATATGTATTATCCTCATTTGTTAGACTCGGTTTCTCTGAGTTCTTACAGCCCTTGGATACCAGTTCAACTTCCATGGGTCTGCCCTATGGATTATTGGGATGTGCAGTTTGATGAGCTATTCTCTGCCAGAGTGGTCTACTGTCTCACTGAACACTATATCCCAGGGATCAGTAGCATGCAACCATGACCGTTAAAGTGGTATCAAACTGCTGTAATTGTGCAATGTGAAAAGGAATTGTATACCACATCAAATTTGATGCTTTCATGGATACCATTAAGAAAAACCATAAACTCCTTGAGAGAAGATTCAGATCCCACCCATATACAAAAAATATCATCTAAAAATCCTTTCCATGTATATATATGGGGGGGGGACTCATTGCTTAATATATAGGAATGTTCAACATAGGGGGAAGTCCCATAGGTTTAGACAACATAGCTGCTTCTAAGATCTCCAAGGCCTCATTCTAGAGGTTACCTCTAATTCCGGATATACCATCATATATAAAAGACACCAATGAATTTGTTAAATATATGGAACAACTAACACCACCTGTAGAGGAATTTTTTTTGGTGACATTGGATGTCATATCACTTTACACTAACATTCCCCAGAATGAGGCCTTGGAGATCTTAGAAGCAGCTATGTTGTCTAAACCTATGGGACTTCCCCCTATTCATTTTCTGTTACACCTCATTGAAATAACTTTAACTAAGAATTATTTTAAGTTCGGTAACCAATTCTACTGGCAAACCTCTGGGGTGGCAATGGGTTGTAAGTTTGCCCCAGAGTTGGCAAACTTATATATGGACCATTTTGAATGTTCCTATATATTAAGCAATGAGTCCCCCCCCCCCATATATATATACATGGAAAAGATTTTTAGATGATATTCAATGTGAAAAGGAACCAGGAGATTTTAGGCCTGAATTTACCTCTCAGTTTCAGAAGCCTCTCTTTGCCTCCATCCTCCATAGCTACCTCATACTACTCAGTCTACAGTTTAAGAAGGATGTTGATAAGCTGGAAGGTGGCCAGAGAAGGGCACCCAAGATGATCAAAAGTCTGGAAGCCACCAAGCCGTATGAAGAATGACTTAGGGTGTGTTTAGCTTGGAGAAGAGAAGTGGCGATATGAGAATCATCTTTAAACATCTGAGGGGATATCATGTAGAAGATGGAGCCAGCTTGCTTTCTGCTGCTCCGAAGACTAGAATTCGAACTAATGGATTCAAATTACAGGAAAAGAGATTCCACCAAAACATTAGGAAGAACTTCCTGAGGCTAAGAGCTGTTCAACAGTGGAAAAGATTGCCTTGGAAAGTGATGGACTCTCCTTCTCTGGAGGTCTTTAAACAGAAGATGGATGGGCATCTTTCAGGAGTGCTGTAGTTGTGTATTTCTGCATGGCAGGGGGTTGGACTAGATGGTTGCTTCAACTTTATGCTTCTATGATGTTGCTCCAATAATTTCAATGTACTCAACCCACTTCTCCATTTATCTTCTCGTACATTCCCAGGTGGCTGTTGTTGTTTTGCAAAGTGGAGGCTCACCAGCAAGACTAACAACACAGCTGGGAACCATGTGACCTCCCATCTCTTTCCACCCTCCTTTCTGCATCCTGGATGTGTGTTTATTTCACACCCAAGAACCCACCAGCTCATCTTTCCTCTCTGTTCTTTTTATCTCGCCCTCTTGTTGCTTCTTGCCTTCAAATTAAACTCTCAGCTCCTTGGGGCAGGAGATGACTCTTGTGTGCGTCTCTGCTGCAATTAGAGGAAGGAGGACACACTTTTGCCAAGGGGGAATAGAGTGCTTGGTGCCATCTCTTTTATTATCAGATGGAGAGACATCCACAGTTAAACAACACAAGAACTGGAGTTCAGAGAACAGCTCCTCGAATGTGTCTTGTGCTTCAGTCAGCAAATGTCCCAGGAATCAAGTGGTTAGAATGCAAGAGCTGTCGAGTAGTTAATTTAGCCCAGGTCAGTCACAGGTTATCTAACCAGATGAAGGACAAAACAAGAAGGTGGCCATCATCTGGTCCAGGAGTTGTTATAATAGGTCAGCAGTCCAGATACAGCAAAGAGTAAATGGAGTCATCAAAGTGTAGCCAGTCAAGGGTCAAGTAAACATGAATGGCAAGAGTAGTGTCAGTCACCCAGGTAAGATGGTTGTGAGCAGCAGAGACTCTGGGAAGCTGCAGGGACATTTATGGGCAGCTGTCTTCAAAACAACAGGTGCCTAGTTACTCAGTATCTCCTATTTAACAGCAGCTGGGATTGGCGTAATCTCTCTCTATTTCTTAGTCGTGCAGAAAAGGATGGTGGTATGTCTTCAGCATCCTCAGCATCTGCCATCTCCTGCTGGGGAGTAGGGCCTCCATCTGCCTCAGCCCCCAGCTCCTCAGAGACCATCATTATCAGGAGATACAAATCCTGACAATCTTCCTCTTCATCTGAATCGTCTGACTCCAGAGAGTCAGTTATGAAAGAATGCTAGTGTGAAGGAGGAGAGACAAATCAAGGGCAGTGATCACTTTGATCATAGTGGCTTCCATTTGCAAAAGAGGATGTAACTTTTCAAGTTACACAAGAGAAAGGGGGCAAAAATGCTAGAGATTTAGCTATGGTAAATGGAAGGGGTTTTTTTGTTTTTGTTTTTTTTTAAGTATGCAGTTGGCTATAAAATGTGCATTTCGAAAAAACATGTCCAGTTGGGAAAAAATGTGCAGTTGGAAACTTAATAATGTAGAATTTGAAAAATGGTAGGGCAACTAAATGCATTAAGGCTAAGATGTGACACTGAGGCTACATGGTGTAAATTGCCATGTGTGGACCATGCTGTTATAAACTTTGGAGGGGATGTTGTTGTGTTTATTAGTGAAATTAAGGTAAAGCAAGGCTATATATGTGACCATTAGTAAATGCAATCAGGTAAATGATGTGCTGGCAGGGCATGAATTTTGGGGTGACTGGTGGTTGGCTGAGCATTTGAATGGGATTTTAAAAACTCTTGTATGTAGGACAGTTGGTCAGACAGGCAGCTGGGAAGGATTAGTTAGACTCAGGACAGTTAGCTTGGTTCAGCTAGGATTATGATGAGATAACGAAACAGTTAGTAGTCAATTAGGATTTAGCTGTGTTAAATATGTAATCTTTAACTGTATGTTGTACTTCCCTTTAATAAATTACAGGTATACCTCAGGGCTCATCTACACCCAGGCAGGATATGCTGGCTCCCCACCAGTGTATCTTCACTCTGGGTCTGGCCTATTCCGCCTCCATTACCTGGAGAAAACGGGCTGGAGTCCAAACAGGATGCCATCTCATTGCTGAAGCCACCACCACCGCCATTTTCTCTGCTAACATAGAAGCCAGGCAGGGGTCCCGCAACATGTGAGGGACCCCTGTCTGGCTTCTGGAAGAGCCAGGTAGCTGGCAGTGACCGGGAGGAGTGTTGTGCCGGGTGGGCTCCAGTGGACACATGGGGTAAACCAGGTATTTTCCTGTAACAGGTTATCAGACCTTATCCTGGCCATTTACTTGCTAACACAGAAGCCAGGCAGGGATCCTGCAACATGTAACTGCAGGCACCTTGCATGTGACCAGCCTCAGTCACATGTTGAGGAACACCCGCCTGGTTTCTGGTAAACTGGGGTAAACCAGGTATTTCCCTGTAACAGTTTATTGGGCCCTATCCTGGCTTGCCCCTGTTGCAGCCCTGTATCTGCCCCAGGGGTTATTTGGACAGATTGGGGTAAATGCCATGGGTCATTTGGACTGTAGACCTCTGGAATTGGGGAAAGCTGGGGTATTTAGCGTGTATAGATGAGCCCCAGTTAATGAAGCCATTGTGTTCCTGGGCTTTACTTCTTTAACAGAAAATTTGGTACCAGAGGCAGAAATAACATGGAAAGAGTAGGGAGAGGTTTCAACACTACAAAAAAGAGGAGTAGTTAGACATGTTTCAGCAAACTTTGTTTTCAAAACTAACATTATGCACATGTGAAACGACACAACTAGGTCAGGGAAACCTTGCATAAGGAGATAAAATACATTTTGAACCTTCTGTAGACCACTTCTTCCAAAATGCATCTAGAGATGACTTATTTTCAGCAGCCTCCACTTTCCTTTTATTTCCATTTTGGTGGCAAAACTTTTATACATCTATGATTTATATATTTTTTAAAAAAATACTCTGGGGGTGCCTGGTGAGACAGGGTATAGTATAAATGCTTTGCTGCAAGTAGACACTGAAATTGCTAAACAGAGAACAGGTTATCAGTGCTGCCCAAAACATCTACTGATGTGGAATATAAATATTTAAATAAATAAATAGCAAGAGAGCCTTCTCAGTTGTAGCACCTACACTTTTGTCACAAGGACACACACAACCCAAGCCTGCAAAGATGTTCCTGGTCTGCCAAACCTGTCACAAGCTGGTTTGTTTCTTGACTGCTCCCAAGGGCCCATGTGCTTTATTTTTCTTTTTATGGGTTGTTTTATGATGTTTCCTTACAGTGTGTACTCTAGGTTTATAGTTAAGCTGCTTTGGGGGCCCTGGTGTCTGAAAAGTGATCTATAAAATTATATACAAAATAAAATAAAGGAATAAACACCTTTATAGCAAGGTATCCCAGCTACTAATGGTAGAAGGAAGCTATACACTGGAAGGACAGAATATGCAGTCTTCTCCCCGTGTCTTCATCTGAAAGGGGATGACAGGTCAGGCCCAAAGTCCATAGCTGACTAAACATCATAAACTAGGCCTCCCACAGTATCCAGCTCTGTTGAGAACTTCATGAAAAGGTGTTCTCTATTATATTTTCATTTCCCACCTTCCTCAGGCATGGTGAGGACTTGGGTGACAGCCTTCTCCGTGGCTGGTCCCAGACCGTGGAACTCCTTGCCACAGGAGATCCTTTTGGTCCCCTCCTTGCTCTATTTTACCAGCAAGTGAAGACATTTTTATTTAGGGTTTATCTAGATGGTGAAAATACTCCTCATAGAATTTGAGGAGAATTTGTTTTGTCCCAATGGGATCCTGCACCATTTCACCATATTCAGAATCATAGAACCATAGAATTGTAGAGTTGGAAGAGACCATGAGGGCCATCCAGTCCAACCTCATTCTGCCACGCAGGAAATCTTGATCAAAGCATCCCCGACAGATGGCAATCCAGCCTCTGTTTAAAGACCTCCAAGGAAGGAGACCCCATCACACTCCGAGGGAGTGCGTTCCACTGCCGAACAGCTCTTACTGTCAAAAAGTTCCTCCTCATGTTGAGGTGGAATCTCTGTTCCTGGAGCTTGCACCCATTGCTCCGTGTTCCAGTCTCTGGAGCAGCAGAAAACAAGCCTGCTCCATCCTCAACGTGACACCCCTTCAAATACTTAAACAGGGCTATCATATTGCCTCTTAACCATCTTTTTTCCAGGCTAAACATACCCAGCTCCCTAAGTCTCTCCTCATAAGGCATCGTTTCCAGACCTTCCACCATTTTGGTTGCCCTCCTCTGGACACGCTCCAATTTGTCAATATCCTTTTTGAATTGTGGTGCCCAGAACTGGACACAGTATTCCAGGTGAGGTGTGACCAAGGCAGAATAGAGCGGCACTATTACTTCCCTTGATCATTATTTAATGGTAATTGTTTAATTCTTTTTTTTAAAAAAAAACGTTTGTAATGTTTTAGTTGTATTTTTAAAAAATATTGTAAGCCACCTTGAATCCCGTCATGGGAGAAAGTTGGGATATAAATCCAATAGATATAGATAGATAGACAGACAGACAGTGTGTTTCCTTGGAAATGTCAACAGCATTGGAGGTTTCAGTGTAAAACCTTAGCAATGAAAATCAATTGTGTGTGGTGAGACAGTGAATTAATTACAGGGTTTCCTCCAGGCTTTAATGGAGCTCTCGAAGGTATGTTGTGTTGTGTGCCCTCAAGTCATACCTGACTTTTGCAATCCTAAGCTGAACCTATCATGAGGTTTTTTGGCCAGATCTGTGCAGACAGGATTTGCTACTGCAGAACCCTATTCCTAAACAGTCCCAGCACCTTGGAGAACTCCTTTAAAGCTATTTATTTATTTGATTTATATCCTACCTTTCTCCTCAATGGGACTCAAAGTGGCTTACAATATAAATTAAAACAACATCTAAACCAATATGTGGTACAAAAGGTTTTAAAAAGCATTAAGCCATATATCCAATTGAACCACTATTTTAAGGCATTAAAAATTCATAGAATCATAGAATTAGAGTTCGAAGTGACCCCAAGGGCCATCCAGTCCAACTCCATTCTGCCATGCAGGAATACCCAATTAAAGCTTTCCCGAAAGATGGCCATCCATCCTCTGTTTAAAAACCTCCAAAGAAGGAGACTCCACCACACTTCCAGGCAGTGGATTCCACTGTCAGACAGCTCTTACTGTCAGGAAGTTCTTTCTAATGTTTAGGAGGAATCTCTTTTCCTGTAGTTTGAACCCATTGCTCTGTGTCCTAGTCTCTGGAGCAGCAGAAAACATGCTTGCTCCAACCTCAGGATGACATCCCTTCAAATATTTAAACATGGCTGTCATGTCCACTCTTAACCTTCTCTTCCCCAGGCTAAACATATCCAGCTCCCTAAGCAGCTCTTCCTAGGGCATCATGGCTTCCAGACCTCCCACCATTTTGGTGACTGAACTGAAGACTATCACACCAGGTGCAGCAACAGGAATTGCCAAAGGGACACAGTCACACATATGGAAAAAAGGTGTGATAATGAACGTTGTAGGACCGGTATGGTCCCATTTCATTTATTAACATAATTAAAGTGAGACACAAGGCTGGTGTGACAATCTCCCCAAGCTCTGGAAACCAAGCCTTATGAGGATGGTTATATTTAGCTTGGAGAACAGAAGACGGAGAGGTGACATGATAGACCCATCTTTAACTCTCTGAAGGGATGCCCTGTAGAAAAATGGAGTCAGCTTGTTTTCTGCAGCTCCAGAGACTTGAACATGAACCAATGGATTTAAATTACAAGGAAAAAAAGAAGAGCTTCCTGATGGTAAGAGCTGTTTGAGAGTGGAATAGACTGTCTTGGAAGGTGATGGACTCTGCCTCATTGGAGGTCCTTAAAGAGAGGTTGGGTGAGCATCTTTGAGGAGTGCTTTAGCTGTGTATTTCTGCATGGAAAGGAGTTGGACTAGATGGCCTTTGTGGTGTCTTCTATTGGGATGATTTCGTAGAATCAGAATCATTGAGTTGGAAGAGACCACAAGGGCCATCTAGTCCAACCCCATTCTGCCATGCAGGAATAAATACACAATCAAATAATTGCTGACAGAGGCCATCCAGCCTCTGTTTAAAAACCTCCAAAGAAGGAGACTCCACCATGCTCCCAGGCAGCAGTGTATTCCATTGTTGAACAGCTCTTACTGTCAGGAAGTTCTTCCTAATGTTTAGGTGGAATCTCGTTCCTTGTAGCTTGAGTCCATTGCTCCGTGTACTAGTCTCTGGAACAGCAGAAAACAAGCTTGCTCCATCCTCAGTATGACATCCTTCAAGTATTTAAACACGGCTATCATGTCATCTCTAAGCCTTCTCTTCTCCAGGCTAAACATACACAGCTCCCTAAGCCACTCCTCATATAGGGCATAATGGCTTCCAGACCTCCTACCATCCTGGTCACCCTCCTCTAGACACATTCCAATTTGTCAATATCCTTTTTGAATTGTGGTGCCCAGAACTGGACACAGTATTCCAGGTGAGGCCTGACCAAAGCGAAATAGAGTGGCACTATTATTTCCCTTGATCTAGACACTATACTCCTATTAATGCATCAGGAATGCAAGGCTTATGGGGTCTTCCGAGGCCAGAAAAACTGTTTAGGCATATTGTTGCTGCTGTAAGATGCTAATACTATGAGGTACTTTGGATTTCCCCCCCTCGTGTAGATGGGCCCAGAGTCCCTTCAACAAAAGCTGCCTTAGCATTCTTTTGCTTTTCTCCATTGTCTACTGCAGGCATACTTCACTTAACTAAACCTCTGACAAAGAAACTCCCTTTTACAAAGTCTTTTCATGCTCCCCCCCTCTTTTCCATCTTGTACTCTGTCTAGTTGGAAGGGTTTTTTTTTAAAGCAACGTTAGCATTGGGAAGATAGTGAAGGGAGGCTAGAGAAACATAGACCTTCAGTGCCAGGATGCAACGGCTTGTCTGGAGTAAGCAATGCAATAAAGCCTGAGCTAGGGAAAAATATAATCCTACTCCAGGTGATCCTCCTGTAGCTGTGTGTGACTGTGTCCAACAGGCAACGGGTAAACGGTGGCTGCCCCCAGTCTGATCATGCATGAAGAGCAAGACAGAGGACTTTTTCAAATGGGGTAAAAAAAAACCCCCGAGGAGGTAGGGAGAAGAATGGGGCTGTTGCGCTTACAGAACCCCGTTTTAGACGCTGCCGTCCTCCTCCGTCCTCCTCCATCCTCCTCCTGACCTTCCCCTGTGCTGTGGGTGCCGCTTTTTATTGACAGAAAACCTCCATCAATAAAAAACGGTGCCCACAGCGTAGGGGAAGGTCAGGAGGAGGAGGATGGAGCTGTCTGAAATGGAGCTCTGTAAGCGCAACAGCGTCGTTCTTCTCCCAACCTCCTTGGTTTTTTTTTTTTTACCCCATTTGAAAAAGTCCAGAGAGAAAAGGGGACAGCAGATAACACTTCTCTTGACAGATATACTCAGTATGTTAAAGAGAGGGAGGGAGGGAGGATAGATCTGTAAATTAGGCGACCAGAATGGAAATCATAAAAAAAGTGGAAGCTAATGAAAGAAAGAAAAAAATCATAGATGTATTGTGGAACAAGCTAGAAGGTTCTAAATGTTTTTTTGTTTATTTATGTTAAGGCTGACCTGACCTGGGGCTTGTCTATACGGAGGGAAATAATGCACACACCTGTGCATTATAGGCAATTCGCAGCAGTGTTCCTTTGTCTACACAGCATTTTGGCAAAAACGATATTATGCAAAGCTCTACTCTGCAATGTCCTCTCCATTGACGCCCCCGTGTTGAGAACTCACGCCAAACAAGTCTTGAAGAGAAACGACAACGCAGAAAGAATCACAACCCAGAAACATCACCCAAGGAGACCTTCTGCTGTGTTTTTGGCAACTGGGCGTGTTTATCTCGGATTCGCCTTTTTAGTCATCAGCGCACTTGCAGAAAGCGTGGGATGAGTCCTTCTTGAATCTTTGTTTACGAAGAAAAGCCAGAGAGAGACTCTGCAATGTTCACATGGCCATGAATCAAGATGGTGGCTGTGTTGTTTTGTGCAGGGGTGGGTTGGGTGGGGTGAGGAAGGCAAAGGGGACCCAGCAGCACAGCGCCTGGAGATGATGAGAAGGGTGGCCACCATGAGGAAGAGCAGGAGAGCTGCCTGCCCTTCACCCATTCTGGTGGTGGTGGAATTGTTTGCGGTTGTGCTTTCAGCAGTTCCTTCTTTATGAAGTCCCCCCCCCCATGCTGAGTGTCTTTCTCCTTTAGCATCTCTAGCCATGAGATTCTGCCCAGTATTTCCCTGAGCTTGCTCAAGTCAGCTTTCCTGAAATCCAAGGTTTGTATTTGACTATACTCTTCTTTGGCCTTTCTCACAATCATGAGTCTTGGTTTGGTGGCCTGTAGTAAGCTCATACAACAATGCTGTTTTTATTTCTTTCTCCATTTCTTTCTACCCATATGTTATCCACTGGTCCAGTTGGATCACTCATGTGGATTTCTGTACAAGTGAATTTGTCTTTGATATATAATACTACTCCCCTTCCTTTTCTTCCTCATCTATTCTTTTTGAACAGATTATATCCTTCAATTGTTATATTCTAACCATGGAAGTCATCCCATCAAGTTTCTGTTAAAAAATCATATTTATCTTCTTGTGCTAGGACTTCAAGCTCATCTTGTTTGTTTCCCAAATTCTGAGCATTGGTGTGTAGACATCTAAAGGTATAGTTTGCTCTCCTCTTTTATTCAACTGCGAATTTTACTGTGGCTTCCATTCTCTCCCTCAGCTTGTCCTCTAGAATTCACATTGTTGTGTTTAGAGCTTTCTTTTGGTCAGATGTTTAAGCTATCATCTCCAATTCTGCCCCACCCACCCCCGGATTTCGTTTCAACCCCTCTCGATCAGATTTGCCATCCTTTTGCCAAACACGTTCTTCCCAGTCTTTGTGAGGTGTAGCCCATCTGTAGCCGGTAGTCTTTTGTGTAATAAGTGAAGACAGTGGTCCAAGAAGCCAAACCTCTTCTGTCAACACCATCTGCATATTCAGTGATTCACCTGCAGTATCTTCCTGTCCCTGTGTGGCCCTCTATATTTCACCTGTAGAATTGGCAAGAATACTACCTGTGCCTCTGAACTCTTCACTTTCCATGCATCATTATTATTTCATAGAATAGAATCATAGAATCATATAGCTGGAAGAGACCACAAGGGCCATCTAGTCCAAACCCCTGCCATGCAGGATACAATCAAAGCATGCCGACAGATGGCCATCCAGCCTCTGTTTAAAAACCTCCAAAGAAGGAGACTCCACCACACCCCCAGGCAGTGCATTCCACTGCCGAATAGCTCTTACTGTCAGGAAGTTCTTCCTAATGTTTAGGACTCAGTGCTTTTCAACCTGTGGGTCCCCAGATGTTGTTGGACCCAGATTGCATTGTTGTTGTTGTTATCATCATCATCAATAATTCTGCCTTCCCCAGAAACCTGGAACTCATGGCTGCTTACAAATTAAAACAGATATATTGTAAATAAAGACATAGGAAAATTCGAAACACAATCCACCAGTAACATATTGTTATACTATTATAAAATGTTACATTTATTATGTTATATTATCATGTTATTATTACACATCCTCCTTGGGCAGAACTCCATGTGGTGTAGAGCTCCTGAGTGCAGAGCATGAATGTCTGCATGGTTTGAGATCTTCATAATCTTGACTCTCTGCCTTCTTGGGAACATTTGGGAGCAACGTTTCCAAATAATGCCAACCAAGAGTCCTGCACTGGCTTCAATGCCAGCCTCGCCCACTCTCTCCAGCCTCCAACTGGCTCCATGAATTATGCACATGCCATGAATTAAGCTGGCACTTGGCACATGGCATTGCTCTCACTGTGCCAGCTGCACCCCATTTGGAACCCAGGCGAGCTCAAATACCAGGATGGTGGAATGCGCACATGCGCGTATGTGTTTAGTGACCAAGGAGGGAGATTAAGCGTAGGAGAAACAAGAACAAGTGAGAAACTTAGGGAACCTATCATCTGTCTGGAAGGCAACTGTGCCCAGATGAAGTGAAGTCTGTGAGTGGCAAAGGAAAGACTGTTGAATTATAACAGCAACATCAAAACTGTGCTGAAATTGAAGCAGAAGTTACAACTTAGTTTTGTATTATTAATCAGCCAACGAACCCCATGTTAGCCCAGTCACCCCAAATTTCTCCCCAAATGGTAAATTCGAGTAAGGACAATAGGAAAGATACGAGTTTAATTTGGTGCAATAACTTAACGGGAAGCGCAGAATGAAGGAAGATTGCATAATGAAAGAAGATAATTATGAATTATGGATTATTGATACTTAACCAACAATAACTCTATAGAATCTACTATAATGTATATTGTATAATGTAACAAATAAATTACCAAACAAAATGAACACACAAGCACTGAAACACACTTGGTAACTTGCAAGCAAGATGGGGATTTTCATAAAAAGAGCCTACCGTACCTAGTTTTCCCATTCTCACCTGGAAGTGTTCTGGTGGGACTGCCCATTGACACTGGAATCATGCCAGCAGAATGGACCATAGTTTTGCACATGGAGAATGCCGCAAAAACAACAACAACCCCATAACGCTATGGGAGATCTATTGGCAACATCTCCCCGCTAATCTCCCCGCTAATAAAAAAGAACGCCCTTTTGACAGTAAGAGAATGCTTGCTAAATGCTCAGGCACAATGTCATGCAATAGAGAAGCCCTTTTGTGGTCTCATTTCAATGTTATAACGCCGTATTTGCCACATCTGATAATCTCCCAAGAGGAAAATATCTCCAACATGTTTATGCAGAAGGTGTAGGTGTGTGACAGCTGTCAGCTGGGCAATGCTCACTGCAAAAATCCACCCACAGCCCCATGAGAGAATGTGTTGTTGGGATGCAACACCATGGGTTTTTGTAGCGAGAATGCATTGTTGGCAGCCCTCTGTTGCAAGCATTAAGATTAATTGGATTTACCAAAAAAAACAAAAAACAAACAAACAAAAAAACCCCAGCTCCTAGTGGAAACGAAAAAGTGAGAAACAGTTTGTTGACATGGAGTAACCCCACTGCCTGCATTTTTGGAATCTCCATGTGGGCTCCCCTCCCCAATGCAGCAGGCTGAGCATTGGATTTTCTTGGTTGGTCTGTAGATTGATCTTCCCGTTCTCACCTGGGAATCTACAGACCAACCAAGAAAATCCAAGAAATGCTATGCTCAGCGAAGGACAAAAGAGACCTCTCACAGCTGCAGGAGTTTACCGCATACCATGCAGCTGGGGACAAGTTTACATAGGGACCACAAAACGCAGTGTACAAAAACGAATGAAGGAACTGGAGAAACACTGCAGACTAGGCCAGCCAGAAAAATCAGCAGTAGCAGAACATGTGATAACCCAACCTGGAAACAAAATGTTTTTTAAAAACACAGACATTCCAGACCAGGCCAAGAACTATCATGTCAGAATGCACAGAGAAGCTATTGAAATCTACAAACACCTGGACATCTTCAACAGGAAAGAAGAAATCCTAAAAGTAAACAAAATCTGGCTGCCAGTCCTGAAAAACACTAAAATCAAAAGTCAACACATTTAAAGGAACTCCACCCAGGGACAGGGGGATTTCCAGCAGACAATGGACCATTAACCAAACAGACACTAATCCTCCTTGCATATCTCCACCCAGAAACAAGCCATTCAAATACACGAATTTACATATCCTCTCCAACAGGAGCTCACAGAATATAACAACCCCCACACACACTCCTACTCAACCATTCTCTGAAGATGCCAGCCATAGATGCAGGCGAAACATCAGAAATAAACTCTTCCAGAACATGGCCTCACAGACTGGGAAAAAACCACAGAAAACGTATAGATGCTGGTTGAGAAAGCCTTCGACTTCACATTGAATGGATCTAGGAGTCTTAGTGGACCACAAGCTGAATATGAGTCAGAAGTGTGATGCAGCAGTTAAGAAAGCCAATGCGATTCTAGGCTACATCAATAGGAGTATAGTGTCTAGATCAAGGGAAGTAATAGTGACACTGTATTCTGCTTTGGTCAGAAGACCTCACCTGGAATACTGTGTCTAGTTCTGGGCACCACAATTCAGGAAGGATATTGAGAAGCTAGAATGTGTCCAGAAGAGGGTGACAAAAATGGTGAGAGATCTGGAAGCCATGCGTTATGAGCAGCAGCTTAGGGAGCTGCGTATGTTTAGCCTGGAGAAGAGAAAGCTTAGAAATGACATGACAGCCAGGTTTAAATAGTTGGAGGGATGTCATACTGAGGATGGAACAAGCTTGTCTTTTGCTGCTCCAGAGACTAGGACATGGAGTAATGAGTACCCGGCTTGTGGGGGCAATTAGGTAACATACATTGGAAATTGCTTAATGCAGTGTAGATGTGTAAATTGCTATTGCTTAAAACAAATTGTAAGCTGCTCTGGTAGCCATTGTGGCTGAAGGGTGGGGTATAAATACCCAATTTTTTTAAAAAAATGGACTCAGACTACAGGAGAAGAAATTTCGCCTAAACATTAGGAAGAGCTTCATGACAGTAAGACCTGTTCGGCAGTGAAATCCACTGCTGCCTTGGATGTGGTGGAATCTCCCTTTGGAGGTTTTTAAACAGAGGCTGGAAGGCCATCTATCGGGAATGATTTCATTGTGTATTCCTGCATGGTAGGGGTTGGACTGGATGGCCCTTGTGGTCTTTTCCAACTCTATGATTCTATGAAATCATCCCATTAGAAGATACCACAAAGGCCATCTAGTCCAACTCCTTTCCACAGCTAAAGCACTCCTCAAAGATGCCCACCCAACCTCTCTTTAAGGACCTCCAATGAGGCAGGATCCGTCGCCTTCCAAGACAGTCTATTCAACTCTCAAACAGCTCTTACCATCAGGAAGTTCTTTTTTTCCTTGTAATTTAAATCCATTGGCTCATGTTCAAGTCTCTGGAGCTGCAGAAAACAAGCTGACTCCATTTTTCTACAGGGCATCCCTTCAGAGAGTTAAAGATGGGTCTATCATGTCACCTCTCCGTCTTCTGTTCTCCAAGCTAAATATAACCATCCTCATAAGGCTTGGTTTCCAGAGCTTGGGGAGATTGTCACACCAGCCTTGTGTCTCACTTTAATTATGTTAATAAATGAAATGGGACCATACCGGTCCTACAACGTTCATTATCACACCTTTCTTCCATATGTGTGACTGTGTCTCTTTGGCAATTCCTGTTGCTGCACCTGGTGTGATAGTCTTCAGTTCAGTCACAGAATGAGTGCAGTCATGTAGCATGAGGGGTCCTTATTCCAATCTTCTCCCCCTTCCTACTTACTTTTCCAAAGCAGTGCAGAGTCAGACTGCTTTGGAATAGAGGAGGAAAACCAGGTCCCCTCGTGCCACGTGACTGCACTCAACCCAGAGCTGAACCGGAAGAGACCTATTGCACTAGAGCAGCAGTAGATCAATAGCAAAATTGGCAGTCATCAATGGGATTTCCCTGTCAATGAAAACCTACGCTACGACGACGAGTTGCATACAAACTGGCAGTGGGATGGAGATGACATCATGAGATAAAGTATGGCCATAACATTGTTATACAGCTGCCATCATGCTGCACAACCCTCATGTGATAATGACCTTGATCATTTTGGTTGCCCTTCTCTGGATACGTTCCAGTTTTTGTCCATATTCTTCTTGAACTCTGGTGCCCAGAACTGGTCATGGGATTCCAAGTGAGGTCTGACAGAATTAGTGACTCCAGATTTTAGCCCACACTTTAAAGAAAATATCCAAGTCCCCAAAATGGGCCCAGAACCTTGGAGAGGTCCTTTTCTGTTCACACTGAAATCCAGAGGGGATTCACTGCCCCACAGCAAGCAAAGTCCAATATACAAGGTCTGGGTCCGGCAAACAGAGTTCAGGGTAGTTCAGCAGAAGCCAGGTCAGGCAAACAGAGTCCAGAGTAAACCAACACAGTGCAGGTCAGACACAGCAAGCAGGAACATGCCGGGAAATCAGTAGGTCAGATAATCTCTGACAACCCCTGGAGGGCAGGGCTGCATATTTATAGCTCAGCAGCTAACAAGGCTGCTGCTTAGCTAATTGCTGCTTCCTATAAATATGCTGAGACTGCCTCAAACCTTTTCTGTTGTCTCTGTGCTGTGAAGGTGGGCATAGGTAAGTTGTCCTCAGTCTCTGAAGGGGAGGACTGTCTGCCAGAGCTGGTACTGCACTATTGTCTGTCTCTGAGGCCTGTGGCTCTGGAACATCCTCCTGCTCTGGTTTAGCTTCCTCAGTTGCCCCAAAATTGTGCTGAAATTTTAATGCTTTTTTCCAGTGCTTTGAAGGTCTCGGGACAGCTTCAGGAGCACAGAAGTGAGGGGCTGCTTTATGCCCACCACAGTCTATGAGAACCATCTGTCCAACCTGAAATAAGTACACTAGTTTGTTCTCAATTATCTAAGTGGGGTGGGGGAGGACAGGAGGGGTAGGCATCTCGCCCTTTCTAAGAGCCCCTGCAAAAAGCAAGCTGCTACAGCCTCTGCTAGCTAGTGATTCGCTGGGTGAGAATGGGGGTGGGGCTTGGTAACAGGGCAAGCAACCGCTGCCACCATGTTGGGTTTTCACCTTAGAGATAGATAGCTTTCTCTCTGGCTTTTCTTCGCAAACAAAGATTCAGGAAGGACTCATCCCGCACTTCTGCAAGCGCGCTGATGACTAAAAAGGCCAATCTGAGATAAACAAGTCCGGTTGCAAAAAGCACAGCAGAAGGTCTCCTTGGGTGATGTTTCCAGGTTGTGATTCTTTCTGCGTTGTCATTTCTCTTCAAGACTTGTTCGGCGTGAGTTCTCAAATAAGGCTGCAGCATTGTGGATAGTGTCTTTCCATGCCTCCCAATGTGAGACCAGGGTGGACCATTGTTGGTGATCAATTTGGCTGAGCCTGAGATGTGTTTCAGGGAGTCCTTGTATCGCTTTTTTAGAGCGCCCCTCTTATGCTGACCCGTGGCGAGTTCACCACAGAGTACTATTTTGGGGAGGTGATGGTCCTCCATCCTAGAAATGTGCCCTGCCCAGCGCAGCTGTGTTCTCAATATCATGGCCTCAATGCTGGTGATCCCTGCTTGCTCAAGGACAGCAACGTTCGTCATATAGTCAGTCCAGTGTATATTTAGGATTGTGCGTAAACAGCGCTGATGAAAGCGTTTGAGGATTGTAAGTGGTGGCGATAGGTGACCCATGTTTCAGACCCATAAAGGAGAATAGACAGTACAATGGCTCTATACACACTGATTTTTTTCCCTTTTTGTTTTAATCGCTGTAGAGATAGCTTACTAAGGCGATTAAAAAAAGGATCACTATTTTCTGGTTTGCTTCAAAGAATCACTGTATTGCAGCAGCACATCTTGGGATGATTTTTTTAAAAAGACCCCCCCCCCCGCCGCAGTAAAGAACTAACGCAAGTAAATCACTTGCCACCTCCATCAGGAATGTGTGGCTTATGGGGGCTTCTGAGGCCAGAAAAACTGTTTGGTCTGGTCGCTGCTGCTGTGAGATGCCAATAGTACAAGGTATTTGGGATTTCCCCTCTTGTGCAGATGTGTCCTCTCTTTCCAACTGGAAATTAACCTCACTGAGAAAATGCCTTTCCTAGACCTAAAACAGTCCACATTTCTGCCCCTCCCCCAGTATTTTAAGTTTCTAAACATTAAAAAAAAATCCAGAGGTACACATGATACAGGGAGGTTTGGCCAAGGGGATCAAGGACACCCCCAAACACTGGCTTTTGTCCAGCTTGTCCTGAGGGAGCAGTTGCCAAGTTCAAACTAAGGCTTATTTATTTACTCTTTATTTCTTAAAATAATAAATATTACCCTATATCAAAAAGTAACACTAAAGTAACATTAAATAAACAATTCAAATAAACAAAAAACGTATTAAACATAATGACGAGTTAAAATGGATTTAAAAGATTAAAAACTATGTACAGGTCACTCCTTCCCTCATATCCGTGGGGCATACATTCCTGGACTTACCGTTTATAAGTGAAACCTTAGGTAATAGCAAACCCTATAAAAATAAAGGACTTTCTCTACAACCATACCATAGTGTTGCATTGGAGGACCTAGAAGATACCTAGAGAGGATGCCTCTCTATAGGCATTTTTCTAGGATGACTCTATGGTATGTGTCCTTATTTTGTGTCCCATGGATAACTGAAACTGCGGATATTGGTTCCGTGAATATGGGGGGATTTGGTACATCAGTATTTGGGATGAACCAATAAGGCCCAATGAGGCCTCCCCCTCCCAGATCCTCCCTCACCCCAACATTTTTACCCCTTTCCTCTTCTGCCAGCATAAGACAGTGCTACTCACAGTGGTGGTCTGTGAACCAGGGCCATCAACTGGTGTTCCCTTCTGAATTTCTAGGAAAGAAAAACACAAATATGGTACAAATATCTTGATTTGGCAAGGACGAGCCCAGTTAATCTTCTGCCACCCCACTTTTTCAGCTGCTTTTAATATGTTTCAATTCCTCTCTCCTTTTCTCACTTTCTCCCTTTGTTCTCTGCTGACTCCTTGTGCTGCAAACTGAGGTGTCGTCTATATGGGGAGGATGGATTGCTCTGCAGTAATGGCAAATCACGGCAAGTGTTTTGGCCCCCAAAAGCATTCTATGCCGGATGGTCAAGGTGGTAGTCGCGAGAGATTTACTTGCATTTTTACTTGGCTTAATTTGTTGCCGCCAAACTTTTTTAAAAAACTACCGTATTTTCCATTGTGCATTTGAGTTATATTTTGCCTGTATTAAAAAAGGTGGGGGGAAAACCAACACCCTGTTTTCTTGCCTGAGTGCTCACTCGCTAAGGTGAAAATTCAACATGGTGGCGCCTGGCGCTTGCCCTGTTACCAAGCCCCTACCCCCCCATGCTTGTCTGACCAATCAGCTTTGCTCTTCCTTTCCTATGGGAAAGTGATTCAAAGCAAATTGCTTGTCTCAATTAGCAGGAATGCGCATTCCCCTTGCTGTTTTTTTTAAAAAACTCTGGAAAAAGTCCCAAAGGCTTTTACTTCAGAATTTTTGATGTTTTTGGCCCCCCTCCTTCCAAATAGAGTGAAATGGTGCGGGATTAAGATAGGTAGGATTCTCCTCGCATTCCATGATGAGTATTTTCACGATTTAGACAATCCCTGAATTCAAAGCGCAAAACTGGGTTGCACTCAATAAACGTAGCAGTAGGTAGAGGAGGAGAAGGGACAGTTTCTTGCCCTTCCCAGAGGGTCCCAGCAAAAGGAAACTGCTGCAGCATCTCCAGACTTGTGTGTTCTTCCTCATTGATAGCTTTTACCATCTCAACCACGCTCTGATGTTGTTTGGCCACACGTGACCCAGTTTTCATTTGTGAAATGTTGGAGGGTATCATGGTACCATGCCCTGGCATGCTGGGAAACAAAAATATTGGCAGTCCCTCACATCCGATAGCTTAAGAAGCAGTGGTGTGAGATTTAAAATCATGCCCTTGTAATTCCACAATGGCATCTCAAAACTCAGAATCTCGATGGCGTCAGGGAATTAGGAGTGATCTCCCCTCAGCTGATGGAGTTCAGCTGATGTGAGAACAGAAATAGAGGTATGGGTGACATCTTGTTTATGGTGTGTGTTGAAGGGGGAGGGACCATGAAGTGAAAACAGAGGAAGTGGGGGAGATGAGAGAAGAGACAGAAGAAGAATAATAGAATCATGGAATTGGAAGAGACCCCAAGGGCCATCCAGTCCAGCCCCATTCTGCCCTGCAGGACCACACAATCAAAGCACCCCTGACAGATGGCCATCCAGCCTCTGTTTAAAGACCTCCAAAGAAGGAGACTTCACCACACTCTGAGGCAGTGCATTCCACTTCCGAGCAGCTCTTCCTGTCATTCCCATGGTGGACCCATCTGAGTTTTCCCACATACTGTGAATGTTAACTTAAAATGTTTTAAAGGGCTTTATCCCAGCTCCCCCTGCCCCCAGCTTTGCCTCAGGAATTGACAGGACTACTCAGATGCAAATCGGGGCAAGAGCTCTGCATCGTTTGGACTACAGGGCTCCAAGACCAGGGGAACCAGGGTAAATGGCCCATCTAGGTAAGCCCTAGGTCAGGCAGTGGGGAAATTAAAAGCTGTGAACTGCATGTGGCCCTTGAGACACCATTTTCTGGTCCTGAGTGGATAGACACAATCAAAGAAGCCACAACGCTGAGTTGTTCATGACAGAGTGACTTGGAGGACTCTCATTCATATGGTCGCCATAAAGTTGAAATCAACCTGACAGCACTTAACAACAAAAACAACAAACACCCATGAAGCACCAATTTTCTAGCTGACGATTTGCCCAAAAGTTAACAAGACACACACCCCCTCACAAGTATATGGAAGCTTGGGTCTCTTTGGACTCCAGTACAACCCTAAGGGGGGGAGGGAATCAGTCAAACATCCATATTGAGCTACGTCTGGATACTAGATGTGAAGTCAAGTCATTTCTAGTCATGCTGGGATCAACGGTAGGGCCTCCAGGGGAGTTATGTAAGAGAGATGGCCCCTGATCCTCTGTAGTTGACCACTTCTGTCCAAAGTCCACTTCTGTCCAATGCTTGCCAAAATGGCTGCCCTTAATTCTAGCACCAGAATGGAAGAAAGATGCTGACAAACCCTGTAGCAAATTATGGCTCACCACTTATAGAATCATAGAATCATAGCATTGGAAGAGATGACAAGGGCCATCCAGGCCAACCCCCTGCCATGCAGGAAGACACAATCAAAGCATTCCCAATGACAGATGGTCATCCAGCCTCTGTTTAAAAACCTCCAAAGAAGGAGACTCCATCACACTCCGAGGCAGCGCATTCCACTTCCAAACCATTTTTACTGTCAGGAAGTTCTTCCTAATGTTTAGGTGGAATCTCTTTTCCTGTAGCTTGAGTCCATTGCTCCATGTCCTAGTCTCTGGAGCAGCAGAAAACAAGCTTGCTCCATACTCAGTATGACATCCCTTCAAATATTTAAACATGGCTATCATGTCTTCTCTCAACCTTCTTTTCTCCAGAATAAACATGCCCAGCTCCCTAAGCTGCTCCTCATAGGGCATAATGGCTTCCAAACCTCCCACCATCCTGGTCGCCCTCCTCTGGATACATTCCAGCTTTCACGTTCACATTCCTGAATTGTGGTGCCCAGAAATGGACACAGTATTCCAGGTGAGGTCTGACCAAAGCAGAATAGAGTGGCACTATTACTTCCCTTGATCATGATAGGTAAGACCCAGCTAAAGAGAACCCAGAGTCTCCCAGGAGATCTCAGAGGATGCCTGTTGCTGTGTGTCCAGCTATAAGGAAAATTACAGGAACTATAGGAAAAGAGATTCCACCTAAACATTAGGAAGAACATCCTGACAGTAAGAGCTGTTCGGAAATGGAATACACTGCCTTGGATTGTGGTGGAATCTCCTTCTTTGGAGGTTTTTAAACAGAGGCTGGGTGGCCATCTATCGGGAGTGCTTTGATTGTGTATTCCTGTATGGCAGAAGGTTGGACTAGATGACCCTTGTGGTCTCTTTCAACTCTATGATTCTATGATTCTATGATTCCTGGTGGTTCTGAGGGAAAATGGCAGCTATCAGTTGGAGCAAGGGTCTCTTTTGGTGCCAGCTACCATCTCATTGTACCCACAATGACACAGAAGAATGCAATATCTGTGGGTGTAGTGGATAAAACAAAACGGCAGCTGAAGACAGCAGCTGTGGAAATCACACCATCCAGTTGCTTCCAAGGTTGTCAGCAGGGGAAAAAAAAAATTGTGAAAAACGAAAAAGAAAACACAACAGCCAAACACAAATGTGCATGCCCTAATGAAAATGAAATAATTAATGATTAATGAAATGGCGATGAATGATTAAAACACAAAAGGAACCAGAGTCTGAATTAATGTGCATAAATGGAATCTCAGAGACCTATAATGTGGACATAAACGAAATAATTCTCACTTCATTTATTTATTATTCATGCACTCATCAGAAATTGCCATAATTTTCAGCCCCCTTTTTATTCTGAGTGGTATGCGGGGGAGATTGGGACAACCAGTGTGGGTTGAGCATTAGACTACAACTTGGGAGACCAGGGTTCAAATCCCCACTTGGCCATAGAAATGCACATGGTGACCTTGAGCAATCACACTCTCTCAGCCTCAGAGGGAGGCAAAGGCAACCCCCCTCTGAACAAATTCAGTGGTGGAGTCTCCTTCTTTGGAGGTTTTTAAACAGAGGCTGGATGGCCATCTGTCCAGAGTGCTTTGATTGTGCATTTCTGCATGGCAGGGGTTGGACTAGATGTCTCTTGTGGTCTCTTCCAACTCTATGATACTATGAAATTCTGCCAAGAAAACCCAGTGATTGGGTCGCCGTAAGTCAGATGACTTCAAGGCACACAACAAGAACAGGAGGATTGAGGTGGGGTATGGGGCAAAACCACTCCATTTTGAAGTGAATTTGAGCTCTTTGGGAGATTTGAGGAGCAAAAAAAATCACCCAGTTTTTTTTAAATTGGGGGTTCCTGGGGGCTTTGATGGGTTTAGTGGGGGTTCAAGAGCCACATTTTTGGCCTCAGTGGACCCCAATTTGCTCAGTCCAGCACTAATGGATAAGGGCCCAAATACAGCCATTGTTTCCTAACTATTTAGGGGAGAGGCACACAAATGAAGCTGATTTCTGACAGAAGATACTGTGCAATGACCTATTTCTCACCACTTTATGAGGGAGTCTGAACAGCTCTTCCCAGCCGAAGGCTCCTTCTAATTGTTTACTCAAAATCTCCTTTCTCTGCCATTTGAATCCATTGGTTCAGGTCCTCCCCTGTGGAGCAGCAGAAAACAGGTTTTTGCTCCACCTTCCATGTGATGACAGGCCTTTAGCTACCCGAAGGCCACTAGGATGTCTTCCCTTGATCTCTTCTCCAGGCTGTGTGTCCAGTTCTTTCAGCCTGGATGGCACTGTTCACAGTACCACAAAACCCTAAGAGCTAGAAGGGACCCCAAAGGCCATTTACTCCATTTCCCTTCCAGCCCTTCTGAGAGGTGGCCATCTAATCTTTGCTTAAAGGCCTTCCATGAATCGTAGAATAATAATGTTGGAAGAGACACCAAGGGCCATCTAGTCCAACCCCTTCCCTTTCAGAAATACACCATTAAAGCATTCCCAACAGATGACCATCCAGCTTCTGTTTAAAAACCTCCAAAGAAGGAGACTCCACCACACTTCCAGAACATGCATTCCACTGCCAAATAGCTCTTAGGAAGTTCTTCCTAATGTTTAGGTGGAATCTCATTTCCTATAGTATGAGTCCATTGCTCCATGGCCTAGGGCTTGTCTACACGAAGGAAAAAAACAACGGACTGCTCCACAGTAATAGCAAGTCATAGCAGCTGCGACTTGTCTTAATGGTTTTACAGCCCCCATAAACGTTGCATACCTGTAGCCAAGATGGCGGACACCAGTGGATTATTTGAGTTTTTAAATCTACCACTGCCCATTTTTTTTAAAAAAAACTATTTCTATGTTGTGCACAAATGATATTCCACCTTTCGGGGGGGGGGAGAGAAAGATAACACAAATCCCCCATTTTATCACCTTAGCAATCACTCGCTAATGTGAAAATCCAACATGGAGGCAGCAGGAGTTTGTCCTGGAACCCAGCTCCGCCCCCTGTGCTCGTCCAGCCAATCAGGTTTGCACTTCCTCTTGTATTGAATCACTTGTCTTAATGAGCGAAAATGCACACAGCACACGGGGCTCTTTTTAAAAGCTGGGAAAAGCTGTGAATGCTTTTCTTGCATAGAATAGTTTCCCCTCTTTTTTGTCCCCCCTTCTTCAAAATATGGTGAGACAATGTGGGATCCCATTAAGACAGCTCATTTTCCAAGCACTTTCTGTGAGGAGTATTTTTACCGTATAGACAACCCCCTAGTCTCTGGAGCAGCAGAAGCCAAGCTTGCTCCGTCCTCAATATGACACACCTTCAAAGATTTAAGCATGGCTATCGTGTCATCTCTTCACCTTCTTTTCTGCAGCCTAAGCATACCCAGCTCCCTAAGCTGCTCTTCATAGGGCATGGCTTCCAGACCTCCCACCATTTTGGTTGCTCTCCTCTGGACACGTTCCAGCTTTTCATTTCCTGGTCAGCCCACCCTCCTGTAGTCTTCAGGCCCAGGTAGGAATTTTTGGCCCTGGTCACCTGATTGGCAAAGTTAGAAAACAGTGGTGGGGATGATTTTGCCTACTCTGCACTGGTTACACATGGAGGATTAGAATGATTGCCTCCATGTTGCCGTTAAATAGGTCACACAGGAGCGACTATTGTGGAAAGGGGCTTCGTTTTGTAGGGCAGGTCAACACAAATATTGTATAGGATTTCACACAGAAGACTGAGCAAGCGTTTTTTCTGCTGCTCCAGAGACTAGGGAGATTTTCAGACAGCGTTTAATAGTGCCTACCATGGGATGAGGTCCCGGGAGAGGAACGGCGCTCTTGCGCGGCAGGCGGTCATTTTTGGACGCCACCATCCCTCTTCCGGGATCCTTCGTTGCATGTCCTTGAAGCTTTGGAAGCGGCTGCACCATATTTTAAGCATGGAAGTTGCCCATGCTTAAAATATGGCACGGCCACTTCCAAAGCTTCACGGACGTGCAACGAAGGATCCCAGAAGAGGGACGGCGGCATCCAAAAATGACCGCCTTCCGCGCAAGAGCGCCGTTCCTCTCCCAGGACCTCATCCCGCGGTAGGCACTATTAAACGCTGTCTGAAAATCTCCTGAGACACAGAGCCATGGAGTGAAACTCCAGGAAAAGAGATTCCACCTAAACATTAGGAAGAACTTCCTGAGGGTAAGAGCTATGGAATATGCTCCTGCCTTGAAGTGTGGTGGAGTCTCCATCTTTGGAGGTTATTAAACAAAGGCTGGGTGGCCATCTGTCAGGAATGCTTTCATTGTGTCTTCCTGCATGGCAGAAGGGGATTTGACTGCATTCCCCTTGGGATCTCTTCCAACTCTATAGTTCTATGATTCTAGGATTCAGTGCCCTGCTTATCTTTTTGTTACTAAAGTGGATCCATGCATGACAAAATGCCTAGCTACTTTGGATGCAACTATTCTGTATTGCCAGCATGTTCAAATGCAATCAGAACTTCTTTTGCACAGGTTTCACTGGCATCTAGAAAGCCCTGCTTTTCATCACCACATTTTGTAATGCCTTTCACCAAGACATAGAATCATACAATCACAGAGTTGGAAGAGACCCCAAGGGCCATCCAATCCAACCCCATTCTGCCATGCAGGAACTCACAATCAAAGCATTCCCAACAGATGGCCATCTAGCCTCTGTTTAAAAACCTCCAAAGAAGGAGACTCCACCACACACCCAGGCAGCTGTTTATTCTGCTGTGGTCCACAGTGACAGGGGGAGTGTATTTTTAGCCAGTATCTCTGTGAAGCTGTCTGGGCCTTTTCACAGTACACAGTTACAGCACTATCATTCTAATTTAACTGCCATGGTTCCATCCTAGAGAATCCTGGGATTTGCAGTTTAGGGAAGGGCATTTAGAATTCTCAACCAGAGCATTCTAGTGCCTCCCTAAACTACAAACCCCAGGATTGCATAGGATGCTTGGCGGCATAAAAAATGTTTTCACCTACTACCTGAAGGAAAGTAAAGATGGGGCCATCCTAAACTCTTTAGGGAGGGAATTCCAAAATCTGGGAGCAGCCACTGAAAAGGCCCTCTTCCACCAAACAAGCCAGAAAAGGTGGTGGGACAGAGAGAAGTGCGGGGTATAAATAATTAATTAAAATTAAATTAAAAATTGTCTATATGAGAGGGGAAAATATGAATATGTCCGAAAAAGCAGGCATTCGCAATGATGTGACCTGTCTTCATGGGGAAAAGAGCCCCCCTAACCTCCATATGACTCCCTAGCCAAGATGGCGGCTGCAAGTGATTTACTAGCAATTTTAAATCTGCTGCTGCCAACATTTTTTTTTTAAAAAAATAGTTTCCCACAGTGCACACAAGCGATAGTTTGTATTTACAAAAAAGAAAGGAAAAAAAGAGTATAAGATCACCTTGTTATCAACTTACTGGACCCTTGCTTAGCCGAAAATACAACATGGCAGTTGCAGGTATTTTCCCTGTTTGCTAGCCGCCCCCCGCCCCCATGCTTGTCTAGTCAATCAGATTATGCTACCTGTTCGTAACTGTGCAAATGCAAGTGTTCAAACAATCGCACATTTGCATGTCGTACAGAGCTTTTTAAAAAATGCAGCCGAAGCCCCGTATGTGATGCACATGGACTTTGCAGTAGATTTGGCTTTCCCCCTTCTGAATGACATATATTTATGTGCATGTCCGTATGAATGGATAGCTGTACATTCACATCCCATTTGGATTATTTTGACCGTATAGACAAGACCTGAATGTTCTGCTAGGTTCATATTCAGTGATATGGTTCTTCAAGTAATCTGGACCCAAGCTGTGATAGGATACTCAAGGTTCCTTTTTCTGAGAAGACCTCTCATGAGAGTTCCAAGCTCCTGTGGGGTCTCTTGGAGCCCAGAACTCCTGAAAGACGCCCTGGTCTTGTGACACTTGAGGTGGGCTTTATACAAGGCTGCCTCAGATGCTCCTCAGATCACCTGTAGCAATGAGAAGAGGCACTAGCCACACTTGGAACAGACGGACCCCACCTGGGGACATTTTGCTGCATACTAAATGCTTCATGGAGAGCCACCTTGGTGTAGTGGTTTGAACATTGGACTACAACTCTGCAGCCCTCTCAGCCACAGAAGTCTACTGGGTGCTCTTGGGAAAGTCAGACTCTCTCAGCCTCAGAGGAAGGCAAAGGCAATTTCCCCTCTGAACAAATCTTGCCAAGAAAACCTTGTGGTAGATTCACCTTAGGGTCGCTATAAGAAGGAAATGGCTTGAAGGCCCACAACAGCAACAGGTGCTCTGTGGTTGGTCTGTTGCAAATGAGGCTGGTGTCTGCTCTTCTCAAAAGTGCATGCAAGCCATGCTCCCCACAGACAGACCCTGGAGCATTGGCACACAATCCAAAGGCCTCAGACTGGCATCTGCCTTTTACGACTGCAGCTGGCGCCTGCTCTTCCTCCTCTCGGCGTTACAGGTGACTGAAAGAGAAGTATGTGTGGCACAGTTTGGGACTGCTCTGTCTCGCTGGATGGAAGGTGGGAGCGTGGGCCTTCAAGTCACCTGATGATGACTTATGCTGGCCCCATGAATTTCACAGGGTTTTCTTTGGCAAGGAACCTTTGGAGATGGTTTTGCCCATTCCTTCCTCTGAAATAGAGCCTGCAGTACCTGGGATTCCTTGGCAGCTCTTCTGGGCTTGGGGAGGGTTCTTCTTTTTGAACTGCCACTCCCAGCTGGCTGGGGGATTCTGGGAGTGAGAGTCCAAAAAGGCATCTTGTCCCATGCTCTGGAAGTTCTAGCTTGCAGCATTTGTGGAAAAGGGACCAAAGTCAGATCTTGCATGTGTGTACATGCCTTCAAGGCATCTGTCGACTTATGACAAGCCCATCAATTTCACAGGGTTTTCATAGGTAAGGAATCCTCAGAGGTGGTTTTGCCAGTTCCTTCCTCTGAAACAGAGTCTATAGCACCTGGGATTCCTTGGCAGTCCTTCTGGGCTTGGGGAAGGTTCTTCTTTTCAGATTGTCAGCCACAGTCCCAGCAGGCAAACCAACAGCATTTCATTTTCCTTCATGAGAAATGCCTGTTGACAGTACATCTGGTGCCCATTCTTGACAAATCAAGAAACATGGGATTTGGGCCATCCTGTATGGCCCCAGGACAGGGCTTGGCTTCAAGGCCCCAAATACCTCATACAGGGTGTCCTGGAGCAGTCAGGAAAACTAGGAACCCCCAAACACACATGAATCCAACTATTCCTGAGAAGGTTACAATATTCTGGTTACAAAATGTGGCCTGGCTTTCTGTAAATGCTCACCTTCAAGCACTTGTGGGTACTGAGGGGAAAGGGGAGATGATTGCCATAAGAACAGCCTAAGGGCTTGTCTACACAGGCAACACACACCATCTTGTCCCCATCTCAGAGCCCTGCAGTCTTGATGACACAGGGCATTTGCCCCGTTCTGCCCCTAGGCAGTCCTCACCATCCCTAGGGCTGATATGGGGCTCAGATGGGGGGAAGGTGGGGTAGAGCCCAATAAAATGTTTTCGAATAATACCTGTTTTACTCAGTTTCCACTGGGAGGAAACTGGTCAGGCCCCACGTGTCTGCTGGGGCCCATCCCGGCAGGCTGGCCATTGCTGGTCACATTTAGAGGGCCTTGGTCACCTGTTGTGGTCCTCCTTCCTGCCTTCCGAGACAGCAAGGGGACTGGCAGCAGTGGAAATAGCTGCAGCGACAGGCTTGCATACCCATCAGGATTCCCTCCCGTTCCATGGAACCAGTGTATCCCGGCTCATGTAGGTGAGACCTATGTTCTCACCCACTAAATGGAGATCACAGTGGCATTAAAGGATGGCTGCTTTGCTCCAATTTGACAAAAAGGAACCCTAGTGACAATCTGTGAAAAAGGTGCCCTTGCGCCAGCTCATGAAAATGACCGGGTGCTGCTGCAGCTGCCGTTGCTGCTACTGATATTGTGGATTGTGCCCTTTATTTCATAACCCAGCAAAGTGACTGGGTCAACAGAAGCTTTACTTAGAAAGCTGATGCTGCAGTTCTGCCAGTGACATCACCTTCCATGGGCCTCTCCCACCGTCCCTTGGCAAAATGTCCCCTCCCTCTCCCTCTCTCTCAATTAACACACCATCTATCCAAACAGTGACTGGCTGGTGAAGGTACATGATTTTTCCAATGCAGTGTGGTGTATGTGTGTGTTTTTAAAGTGCACATTTGCTTTTTTGTGGATCATTTATTTTACTTTTAATAAGCCTAATGAATTCTACCCCAATGCTCAGGAATAAACCATGTCCTTCAGCTACACCATTGCAGCCAGATGCAAAGGACTCTATAGTTATTGCTCCCTGTAAAGATCTTCTGAAGACAAAGCTAGAATTCAACCAGTCACTTTTTCCCATGGACCTAAGGTGCCCTTTTGACATAGCTGTGAGAGTGTGAGAGACCCACAGAGTTTTCCTTGGGGGGAGGGGGCTGATGTAAAGGCCAGCATTGCATGAGGAAGAATGCATTCATTCAGGTCCATCCCAGGGCTTGGAGCCATTCCTTTCTTCGGACTGCAACTGCCAGAATCCATCAGCCAATTTCTGACTGGGGGTTCTGGGAGCTGCAATCCAAAAAAGGAGCATGCCCAAGCTATAGCCATGGTGGTTGGGGATTCTGGAGGTTGTCATTCCAAAACAGACAATGCCCAAGATCATGAGTAAACTGGCTTGGGCATTATGGGAGTTTTAAATAAGGTGTAGGCCTGAACCATCTGTGAGCAGTTTCTTGGGGGGCGGGGTGGTTGCTCCTTTTTCAGAAGTTCAGTTTTTGGATTTTGAAATTAAAAATAGGCCTTAGGCTAGGCTTCTCCAATCAGGTTACCTCCAGATGTGTTGTAATTTTATTGTAACTGTTTTATTGTAATTGTTTCAATTGAAGCCACCTTGGGTCCCACTTTGGAAGAAAGGCAGCATATAAATAAAATAAATAAAATAAAATAAACTAGCTGTACGTGGTGTAACATATGCTGTTAAAAAAAAAAATCTTCCCCCAAAATGCCCAGTAGACCTCATGACAACCCTGTAAGGTAGGCTGGTGGATTTTTAAATTCCTCCTCCCCCTTCTTAGCATTCCACACTTTACCCAGAATTGCTGAGGGTGACTTGCTCTGTTGCCTTGCTGCCTCTGTGGCTGCCATGGCCACCAGCTGACTGCCTGGGTCCCATTGCAGGCGTCTCACCACTGTTGCTGCCAGTTGACTGTCTGGGTCCCAATCTGGGCCACAGATTGAGTGGCAGGACTGGATTGTGAAGCAGAGAGGGAAATTGCATGTGGGTGGTGATTGGTTGGGTGTGTTTCCTGAGCAGCCAATCAGCACACTGGGAAAGGCATCATACCCAAGAGTTATATATATATATAGATTTGTTGGAAAGCAAGGATTTCATGAAGCTCCATCGTAATATTCTTGCTCAGAATCTGCTGAAACATGGGCTGTTTAAAGGATTCCAAGCTGATTGAACCCAAAGACGACCCACCAATGGTTCCTCATCATCCTGGTAACCAGAAGTGCAACTCAGTGGGGTCTGTCTTCTACTTAGTTGGGTTTCACATCTTTGAAAATGACTTGGAGGAAAAAGTGAAGAGGACGTTCAGCAAATTTTCACAATACACCAAACTGGAAGAGAAAGCTAATAGCACAGAAGACTGAGGAGATTATCACACACAGAACAAGAAAATCCAGGGATTCTTCCAGCAGCTTGCAGCTACAGAATCGATTCAAAGCCCTTTCCCTTATCAAGGACAACGGGGAAGAACAGCATGGACAGACTTCAGGGGCAGAGCAGGGGACCTTGAGAGGACCACCGCAAGGAACAGCAGCTGCGAAGCCTCAGCGGAGACGTGTGGTGGTGGTGGGGGACTCCTTGCTGCGGGGTACAGAAGCAGTGGTATGTGGCCCTGACAAGATGACTCGGGAGGTGTGTTGTCTCCCTGGGGCAAAGATCTGTGATGTGACCGAGAGGCTGACAAGACTCATCAAGCCTACGGATCATTACCCCTTCCTTTTGGTCCATGTGGGAACCAATGATACTGCAAGGCACAGCTTTCCCAAGATCAGAAGAGATTATGAGGCCCTGGGGAGGAAGCTGAAAGAAATGGACGCACAGGTGGTCATCTCGTCTCTTCTGCCAGTTGAAGGGCATGGTCCAAGAAGGGAGAGGAAAATAGCCGACGTAAACAACTGGCTCTGTAGATGGTGTCGCTGAGAACAAATTGGATTCTTGGATCATGGAGTGTGCTTCCATGCGGGGGGACTTCTGGCAAGAGATGGGGTGCATCTTACAACAGTTGGAAGAAACATTTTTGCCAACAGTCTCAAGAATTTGATCAGGAGGGCTTTAAACTGAGTCAAATGGGGGAGGGAGAGAGTATTCTGGAAGGCAAAAGGGCTGGAGAAAATACTCAAACTGTCATAGAGGGAACAAGGCAAACAGCGCAAGGACCCAACAGTGGGAGGCAAAAAAACTTGCACAGGGAGCAAGTAAAGGGAACACATGGTCTCAGATGTCTCTACACTAATACACAGAGCATGGGAAATAAGCAAGATGAACTTGAACTCCTCGCACTACAAAACAAATATGATATAATAGGCATTACTGAAACCTGGTGGGACGAGTCTCATGATTGGAATGTAGGAATAGAGGGGTATAACCTTTATAGGAGAAACAGGCCAAACAGGAAAGGAGGAGGAATAGCATTATATGTCAGGGATATTTACACCAGTGAAGTGATCCACGACATCAATACTGGAAGCCAGGTGGAGAGCATCTGGATAAAAATTAAAGGGGAGGGAAACAACAGGGATGTTATTGTGGGACTCTACTACAGACCCCCAAATCAGACGGAGGAATTGGATGTTGCCTTTCTAGAACAGATGAACACACATGCAGAAAGGAGAGATGTACTAGTGATGGGGGACTTCAACTATCCTGATATTTGCTGGCAATCTAACTGAGCCAAAACTACAAGGTCTAGCAAATTCCTTACATGCCTGGAAGACAATTTCATGGTCCAAAAGGTGGAAGAGGCAACAAGGGGGTCAGCTATTTTAGATCTGATCCTAACCAACAGAGACGACCTGGTTAATGGGGTGCAAGTGGTGGGATCCTTAGGTGAGAGTGATCATGTTCTCCTGGAGTTTGTTATACAATGGAAAGGAGAAGCCAGGCATAGTCAGACACGCATTCTTGACTTTAGGAGAGCTGATTTCAATAAACTCAGGGAAATACTGGGGGTGATCCCATGGTCAAGAATACTAAAAGAGAAGAGACCTCAAGACGGATGGGACTTTCTCAAAAGGGAGATACTGAAGGCACAATTTCAAACAGTAACATTGAGGAAGAAAAATAGGAGGTGTCTCAAGAAACCAGGATGGATGACTAAAGAACTTTCAAAGGAGCTAAGTTTTAAACGGAACATGTATAGGAAATGGAAAAGGGGGGAAATCACCAAAGAAGAATTCAAACAGATAGCGAACACATGTAGGAGTAAAGTCAGAAAAGCTAAAGCGCAGAATGAGCTCAGGCTTGCTAGGGAGGTTAAGAACAATAAAAAGGTTTTTTTGGGTATGTCCGCAGCAAAAGGAGGAAGAAGGAAATGATAGGGCCGCTACGTGGAGAAGATGGCAAAATGCTAACAGGGGACAGAGAAAAGGCAGAATTACTCAACACCTTCTTTGCCTCAGTGTTTTCAGAAAAGGAAAAGGAGGACCAACCTGAGGAGAATGGAACAGAGGACACAATAGGGGAAATCCAGCTCAAAATAAGTAAAGAGGTAGTACAAGAATACCTTCTTAATCTAAATGAATTTAAATCTCCAGGACCAGATGAACTACATCCAAGAGTATTAAAAGAGCTGGCAAATATAATCTCAGAACCATTGGCAATAATATTTGAGAACTCCTGGAGAACAGAAGAAGTCCCAGCAGACTGGAGGAGGGCAAACGTTGTTCCCATCTTCAAAAAGGGGAAAAAAGAGGATCCCAACAATTATCGTCCAGTTAGTCTGACATCAATACCAGGGAAGATTCTAGAGCAGATCATTAAACAGAGAGTCTGTGAACATTTAGAAGGCAATGCCATAATCACAAAAAGTCAACATGGGTTTCAGAGAAACAAGTCATGCCAGACTAATCTGATCTCTTTTTTTGATAAAGTTACCAGCTTGGTAGATGAAGGGAATGCTGTGGACATTGCATACCTTGATTTCAGTAAGGCCTTTGACAAGGTTCCCCATGACATTCTTGCAAACAAGCTTGTAAAATGTGGGCTAGACAAGTTAACTGTTCAATGGATTTGTAATTGGTTGACCGACCGAACCCAAAGGGTGCTCAGCAGTGGCTCCTCTTCGTCTTGGAAAGATGTGACCAGTGGGGTGCCACAGGGTTCTGTCCTGGGCCCAGTGCTATTCAACATCTTTATCAATGACTTAGATGAGGGAATTAGGGGCATACTTATCCAATTTGCAGATGACACCAAATTGGGAGGAGTAGCTAATACCCTAGAGGACAGGATCAAAATTCAGAATGACCTGGATAGACTGGAGAGCTGGGCCAAAGCTAACAAAATGAAATTCAATACGGAGAAATGTAAAGTACTGCACTTAGGGCGGAAAAATGAAATGCATAAATATAGGATGGGAGAGACCTGGCTGAATGAGACTACGTGCGAAAGGGATCTAGGAGTCCTAGTAGACCACAAGTTGAACATGAGCCAACAGTGTGATGCGGCAGCTAAAAAGGCCAATGCGATTTTGGGCTGTATCAATAGAAGTATAGTGTCTAGATCAAGGGAAGTAATAGTGCCACTCTATTCTGCCTTGGTCAGACCTCACTTAGAATACTGTGTCCAGTTCTGGGCACCACAATTCAGAAAGGATATTGACAAATTGGAGCGTGTCCAGAGAAGGGCAACTAAAATGGTGAAAGGTCTGGAAATGATGCCTTATGAGGAGAGACTTAGGGAGCTGGGTATGTTTAGCCTGGAAAAAAGACGGTTAAGAGGCGATATGATAGCCCTGTTTAAGTATTTGAAGGGATGTCACGCTGAGGATGGAGCAAGCTTGTTTTCTGATGCTCCAGAGACTGGAACACGGAGCAATGGGTGCAAGCTCCAGGAACAGAGATTCCACCTCAACATGAGGAGGAACTTTTTGACAGTAAGAGCTGTTCGGCAGTGGAACACACTCCCTCGGAGCGTGGTGGGGTCTCCTTCTTTGGAGGTCTTTAAACAGAGGCTGGATGGCCATCTGTCGGGGATGCTGTGATCGTGATTTCCTGCGTGGCAGGGGGGTTGGACTGGATGGCCCTCGTGGTCTCTTCCAACTCTGCAATTCTATGATTCTATGATAAGGCTGGTATTTTGGAATTACAACAAGATATTAGCGTATTTGGTCAGTACTTATCACCCGTCATTGTCTCTATCCTGTTGCTGCTTTGTACTGCATTCATTTCTGTAATGTACCTTATCATTGATGCGGAAAACCCATCAATGGCTCCCAATATTGCTGCTATGCCAGTATTCCCCCGGTGCGATAGGTCCCTTCCACAGTAGTAATGATATGATGGCAGTCACGTGGCATGAGGGGGCATGATTCTCCTCCTCTACTGCCTTCCCTTGCTATTCCCAAGCAAGCTTGGCTTGGTTTTTTCTCCATGCCTTTTAAAAAATTGTTGTTGTTTTTTTGCTGTGATTATGTAATTATGATGAAATGATAAAATAAAAACAATTTTATTGCTTTCCTATAATTATGCAATTGTGGCAAAAACAAAAAATAAATATAAAGGCACATATGCACTGAGTAGGATAGGAGGGCAGGGTTATAAAGCCGGTGCAGAAGGATATAGATTGCCAAAGCAGCACTCTCACATCACACTAATGGAAGTTTGATACTGAACATTTGCAACAGCAATAGTTATAGCATTGATATTTATATACCGCTTATTAGTGCAGAGCACTCCCTAAACAGTTGACAATGTTTTTAGCTAATTGCCCCCCAACAAGCTGGGTACACATTTTACTGACCTATGCAACCTTGGAGTCCTCTAGGATTAAACTCCTAATGTTGTGGCTTGCAGTACTGGCATTTAACCACTGGGCCACCAGGGCTCTGCAGCTACAGTGGCAACAGTACTCAGACAGGTATGTTCCTATTTCCTTCACTAATGTGATTGCTGCAAAATAATAATAATAATAATAATATAATAAAATAAAATAAAATCCTTAAAACCATATTCAAGATGACCTTGACAGGAACTGGTGAACTCAACTGAAAGAAACAAAATTAATTTCAGTTTAATAGATTTAAAGTTCTAGACTTGACAGGAAAAAACAGATACATAAGAAGAGCCATGCTGGATTAACCCGAAAGCTTCTCTGGTCTAGCAATATGTTCACACAGTGGCCAACGAGTCACCTATGGGAAGCCCAGCAGTATGAAGGCAACTGAACTTGCTATCTCGCATTCCTTCACAACTGTAAACAGCAGCATACTGCTTTTGAAGCTGTATAAGCAGAAAGGATCTCAGGGTCTGCGTAGACTACCAGCTAAACACGAGCTGGTAGTATTCAAAAAGATAGCTGTGTTAGTTTGCTTTAGCATAAAAACACATGAACATATCCAGTGGCATCATTGAGCCTGAGGACTTTATCAATCAGGCCTCTAAAATCATTCTTTTGCCAGCATATTTTGTGCCGTTTTTATGCCAGCAAAAGAACCCCCGCTAACAGACCTTATCTTCAGTCTGGTAAAAGGCAGCCCAGGCACTAACAGAGAGTGAATGGAGCTCCATTCACTTCTGCACTCATGACCTCCACAAATCTCGTGAGAAGACGTGAGCATGGGAAATTTAAAAAATAGATTTTCCTTGGTTTTTTTCTGGGCTGTGAGGCCGTGTTCTGACTGGAAGAGTTTATTTCTGATGTTTCACCTGCACCAGTGGCTGGCATCTTCAGAGAATGGTTGGGTAGGAGTGACTCATGCACAGATGCAGGCAAAATGTCAGACATAAACTCTTCCAGAACATGGGCTCACAGCCTGGAAAAAACCCAAGGAAAATCTATGGATGCCGGCCATGAAAGCCTTCGACTTCAAATTTAAAAAAACAAAGAAAAAGAAACACATAAAATGTTCACACAAGCACAAAAACACACTAAAAAATTACAAGTAAACTGAGGAGGTAAAAACAAAAACAAAAACGAGTGCCCCCTACCTGGCTGTCCTGATCTCACCCGAAAGTGTTCTGTCATTCATGCTGCATTCACGTAAGCACAAAGGTGCAAAGTTTCAAATGCCAGCAATGCCGGCAACAAAGGACCAGGGGAAATCTATTGATGGCTTGGCCCATCAATAAAATAGAAAAACTTTTTGAAAAGATATGATTGCGAAAGGACTATGTCATCTGGTATGTGCACCCTTTCACGATTATTAGGTACCCTTATGATGCCATATTTGCTGCATCTGATAAAGTCCTAACTAGGAAGAAGAAATGTCCAGCACAAGATTTTGTGGTCTCAGTCCCATTAGTTGTACTGCAGTATCACAAAGGCCAGGACCATCCTAGGCCCTACTTAACAGAGTTCCAGCCAAGGGAAATACTGGTATGTATGTGCATTCAATTCACCTGCTGACTTTTGGCGACCTCATGAATTTCACAGGGTTTTCTTAGGCAAGAAATAGTCAGAGATGGTTTGCCTGTCCCTGCATTGACAAGGGGCTAGGCTGAATCCACACTACACAAATAATACAGTTTGAAATTGGACTATTTGCCATGGCTCCTGCCTATGGAATCTTGGGATTTGTAGTTGTACAATGTCTTTAGCCTTCTTTGCCAAACAGTGCTGGTGCCTTGCTGAACTACAAATGCCAGGATGCCATAGGAAGGGGTCACGGCAAATAATCCAGTTTCAGACTGGATTATTTGTGTAGTGTGGATTCAGCCTGAAACTAGTTGACCCTTGAGGTCTGTTTCAATTCCACCATTTGTCTTTCTGCAGCTACAGTGCCAACAGTGCCCATAGTCCCCAGCAAAAATGGCCATTAGCTGGACTGGTTGAGGAATGATGGGCATTAGTGTACATTCTCTTTGGGGATGATAGCAGTTGTAAGGAGGGCAAACAAAAATGATAAAAGGGCTGGAATCCATGCCCTATGAGGAGCAGCTTAGGAAGCTGGGTATGTTTAGCCTGGGGAAGAAAAGGTTAAGAGATTATATGAGAGCCCTGTTTAAATATTTGAAAGGGTGTCATACTGAAGATGGAGCAAGCTTGTTTTCTGCTGCTCCAGAGACTAGGACACAGAGCAATGGGTTCAAACTGCAGGAAAAGAGATTCGACCTAAACATTGGAAAGACCTTCCTGACAGTAAGAGCTGTTTGGCAGTGGAATGCCCTGCCTCGTAGTGTGGTGGAGTCTCCTTCTTTGGAGGTTTTTAAACAGAGGCTGGATGGACATCTGTCAGGAATGCTTTGATTGTGTATTCCTGCAAGGCAGAATGGGGCTGGACTAGATGACCCTTGTGGTCTCTTCTAACGCTATGATTCTATGATATCTGGAGCAAACTAGGCTGGGGAAGACTGCCTCAATCAAATGTCAAATACATCCACAGATAAGAGTGAATTCAGAAAAATTGCAATGTTTATAGTAATTTTATGTGTTATACTAAGTAAGTATTGATTGGATAATATAATGTATGATTATAAAATTAATAAAAATAAAAATAAAATAAAATAGGATGGAACAAAAATGAAATAAAATAAAAGAGTGAATTCAAAACTTGCTTTAAGAGGTCTGCTGAATTTTGTATGAAGGGTGTGGGACCAGATGCACTTATCTGTTTTATGGCCTTTTGCCCCTTTGAAAAAAAGGGGAGCCCAAACTGGATAACAGTGACCTAAATCCTATTGCTCAGTCCCAACCAGAGTAGACCTATTTACTCAATGGAATGTACCTATGTGTTGACTCATTTTTCCCCAATGGATGCAGTTGTTCTCCTCAAATTGAAACTAAGTAATAGGTGTGGTTTTGCTGTTTTGTTTTTATTTTTCATATTTTTTTTTAAAAAATATATCATTTGCAAGCTGTTTTGCATTTGGGGTTTCATTGCTACTGTTTCATGATTAAGGTCCGGCTGTGTTTTTTTCCTTTGAGCTAAACAGATTGGAATCAAACAGGCTGCAAGGCATCCAGAGAGCTTTTTAGGTAGAAAGGTCAGCTAGAACCCTTTCAAACAGTAACACAGATAATAACAATAATAATGGTACGATTGCACACGCCAACTCTACTCTTCCACTGAAAAAAGAGAACGCAACCGTGAGATCCAACACTGCCTTTTACTCCCTGAAATGGGGGAACTTTTCCTGGTGGCATTTGAAAAAAGAAGGCACCAGGGTACATGAGATCCTTTAACAACCTGAAAGAACAAGAATTAAAAGTGAACTTTTAAACCAGGAGAAATCAGCTGAGAGAACCAGAATGGGCCCTGACACTGTTCCCCCCCCCAACTTTCCCCTTCTTGCAGTGTGGCCGAGTTCACTTTACAAAGAGGTGTGCTCTCCGTACAGCCCAAGGCAAAGTTTGTACTTTGCCTAGATTCGAACGTCTGTTTACCAAAGCAGTAAACCGGTCCTCTTCTCTTCCAGGTGTAAAAGCTATAATGAAAAGACCTCGTTTTTACGTGACCCCACCTTGGGCACGCATGGAATGTGCTCCTGCCGTCCTACTCTTCTTGGAGCCTGTTCTGGATTCCTCTTTGAAACTGGCAAGGCAAGAAAATAACAATTAAAAAAACAACAACACCTAATTGTCGTGTCCGTGTGGGCATGGAGACTTGGTGCAGCTGTTATCCTAGAGGGCTGGAGCTTCTGGGAACAGCCATGACCCTTGAAAGTTCTTCTGGCCTTCTCACCGAGTTCTCACATTCCAACCTAGGGTCTAAGAAGCTTAGCTAGGCTGACCATCTCCAAAACACTCATCGTATTGATATCTGTACTTTATTCTGGGGTAACATGTGTGGCCTTAGTCTTAGTCTTAGAATTATAGAGTCATGGAATCATAGAATCATAGAGTTGGGAGAGACTACCAGGGCCATCCCGTCCAACCCCATTCGGCATGCAGGAATACACAATGAAAGCACTCCCAACAGATGGCCATCCAGCCTCTGTTTAAAAACCTCCAAAGAAGGAGAGTCCACCACACTCCAAGGCAGTGCATCCCACTTCCGAACATCTCTTACTGTCAGGAAGCTCTTCCTCATGTTTAGGTGGAATCTCTTTTCCTGTACCTTGAGTCCATTGCTCCGTGTCCTAGTCTGTGGAGCAGCAGAAAACAAGCTCACTCCATCTTCAGTATGACATCCCTTCAAATATTGAAACATGGCTATCATGTCCCCTCTTAACCTTCTCTTCTCCGGGTTAATCATGCTCAGCTCCCCAAGCCTCTCCTCATATAGCATAATGGCTTCCAGACCACCCACAATCCTGGTCACCCTCCTCTGGACTCATTCCAGCTTGTCAATATCCTTCTTGAATTGTGGTGCCCAGAACTGGACAAAATGTTCAAGGTGAGGTCTGACCAAAGTAGAATAGAGTGGCACTATTACTTCCCTTGATCTAGACCCTATACTCCTATTGATGCAGGCTAGAATTGCATTGGCTTTTTTAGATGCTGCATCACACTGCTGACTCATGTTCAGCTTGTGGTCCACTAAGACTACTAGATCCTTTTCGCATGTACTGCCTTCAAACCATGTGTCCATTTTACTTAACCTTGGTGCATCAGACTACCCAAATAATCCAGTTTGAAATTGGATTATTTGACATGGCTCCTCCCTATGGAATTCTGGGATTTGTTGTATGGTGAGGCACTAGCACTCTTTGGCAGAGAAGGCCAAAGACCTTGTAAAACTACAAATCCCTGGATTCCACAGGAAGGAACCATGGCAAATAATCCAGTTGTGTCGTGTGGATTTGGCCAAGGCCTGTTGCTAAGAAACTTCCCCCACTAAGGACAGCATGGAAGCAGTTGTACCCTCCCTTAACCCATGTTTTAAATGAACATTACTCAAGCTTTTCTTGCAACATTGGCACATACTTTCCTTCCTAAGAGTCACACCTGTGGGGAAAAAAATCCATGTGCCTGGCCCTCACCGACACAGGTAAGTCATACACATGTTCTCCCAGTTGAATTGGTGGTACTGGAAGATGAGCAGCCAGTAGAACAGGTAAAAGACATCCTAGATTTCATTTGACCCATTTTACAGATGGGGAAAACCAAAGCACAGAAAGAGACACTGTGGAGATTATCAGATGTGGCTAATGTGGTGCCGTAATGACTCTAACAGAAAGCAAAAGGACTCCAAATATCAGACGATGATGTATTTTTGTGTACCCCTGGTGTTATTATGGTGTTCTATTTAATTGACGGGTCAAGCCGTCAACAGAGCATCCGTTCTGTTTCTGTGCCAGCATTGCCAGCATGTGAAACCTCGCGCCATTGTCCTGCCGTGAATACAGTGTCAATGGGAGGTCCTGCCAGAACACTTCCTGGTGGGATTGCGAAAACAAGATAGGCTACCCTCTTTTTATGAACCTCCGTGGGCTACTTGTTATTTTTTTTTAGTGTGCTTATGTGCTTGTGTAAACTTTTTTCTTGTTATTTTTCTTGTTAATAATAATAATAATAATAATAATATTTTATTTTTATCCCACTCCTCTGCAACGCAATCGGGGCGGCTTACAATATAAAAACTCCATAATTACATATAAAAACTTCAAAATTACAATACCCTAGCCCACCCACCCCTTAAAATAATATTAAATTATAAAGGATTAAAACATACAATAATTAAAAATATATATTTTTTGAATTTCCTGCACTCGCATCTTCTCCTGAGCACAGGCAGGATTTCAGTCTAGGAAGTGAAAGGAGCTCCGTTAGAGCTCCGTTCATGTCTGGGCTACTTTTGGACACAAGAGAAGGTAAGTCTGATGGGGAGGGTTATTGTGCCAGGACAGGAATGGGATTGGACAGGAAGGATTTTGCATTCCTGTCTGATAATCTCCTGTGTCTCCAAGGGCTGCTAGGAACATTTGAGTCACAAGAACAACTCCTCTTTCATCCCAGTTAGCTCCAATTTTTGGATGTGGAAAACTGAAGTCATGAGGAAGAACTCAGTACAAAACTGTAAGACATCCCATCATGAAGTTCCTCATCTCAGTCTTCCACTTTCATAAATTGGAGTTAACTGTGACACAAAACACAAAATTTGAGATGCTGATACCTACTCCCACCTGTACCACACTGCTCACCAGGTTTACCACATGATTTCACTCACACCGTATTTGCATGCACATACACACAAACACACATGTAACCAAGAGCCTTCTTGTTTGTCTCAGGGATGGCCTACACACAAAATCTTTCTTTCCCATGCATGCACGCTCAAATGCAGACACACATTCAAAGGGTGAAGCTCCATCTTGGCAAATAGACAGGCACTGAATGTGCCTCCTACTTGTGCGCATGCAAATGGAGACACAGAACCAGCTTCCCCCACCCATGTTTGCATAGGTACATGTACCACCGGCCCACACAACCCCTACTCACTCCTTGACTCACTGGGTGTTGCCTTTGATTGCTCCTGATGTGGAGCTGGCATAACAGCAGGGATTTTGAATCCACAGAACATTAATTTTATTAATGTTGACCATGCTGACTAGGGGGATGCTAGGGGTTATAATCCCATAAAATTGCTTCCTCTAGTTCTAGAAAGATGGGGAGAGATCTCCAAATGGCAGAAGCTGGAGCCCATTGGTTTCCATTTTAGAGTAAGTGGTGGCTTCCTAAAACTAATGATGAATAATAATAATGAGGGAATTATAATTGGAAGCAGGGGTAGATCCCTTTGGCTAGATGGCACCAGGGGCATTAGATTATGGGTCAAAGCATTGAGAAAAGAACTTTGGGCCAGTGCTTGCAAACCTCAAATAAGTTCTGAGGTTATGGCTTAGCTGGAGCCTGCAACACGGGCTGAGAAACGCCTGCGTCATGGGTACCTTGGAGGAAACGTTGGCATCTGGTGAACATTTGAGGGTCTTCCTTGTGCCCCCTCCTCAGATGACCTCCCCACTACTCTCTCCTTATAGCCAATCCCTGTGATAAGCCTAATTCAAAAAGTGTTCAAAGAGTCACCACCAATGGCTGCGCTTCAAACTGGAAGCAGCTCACAAGTGGAGAGCCTCAGGATTCTCTCTTAGAGCCATCACTCTTCAACATTCTTCAACAGAGGAGGGTGGCCAGGATAGTGGGAGGTCTGGAAACCATGCCCTATGAGGAGAGTCTTAGGGTGCTTGGTATGTTTAGCCTAGAGAAGAGAAGGTGAAGAGCGGACATGATCATATAATCATAGAACTGTAGAGTTGGAAGAGACTACAAGGGCCAACAAGTCCAACCTCCTGCCATGCAGGAAATCACAATCAGTGTATATAGACATGTTTAAATATTTGAAGGGATGTCATACTGAGGATGGATCAAGCTTGTTTTCTGCTGTACCAGATACTAGGACAGTAAGAGCAGTTCGGAAATGGAATACACTACACTGCCTCGTAGTGTGGTGGAATCTCCTTTGGAGGTTTTTAAACAAAGGCTGGATGGCCATCTGTCGGGAATGCTTTGATTGTGCATTTAATTGTGTATTCCTGCTTGGCAGGGAGTTGGATGGCCCTTGTGGTCACTTCCAACTCTATGATTCTATGATTCTAGGACACAGAGAAATGAACTCAAACTACAGGAAAAGAGATTCCACCTAAACATTAAGAAGAAATTCCTGATGGTAAGAGCTGTTCGGCAGTAGGAGTGTGGTGGAGTCTCCTTCTTTGAAGGTTTTTAAACAGAGGTTGGATGGTCATCTGTCTGGAGTACTTTTGATTGGGTATTCCTGCATGGCAGGGGGTTGGACTAGATGGACTAGATACCCCTTGTGGTCTCTTCCAACTCTATGATTCTATGAAAAGGCTGACACCAGGGCAAGCCAGATAATCCTTGTGCAGAAGTCTTGGTGTTAACCTACATCATCCTCCCCTTGCGGGTCACACAAAGGTAGCCTCACCCCTTCCAGCAGCACATGGAGCTACAGAAGAGGAAATTGCACTGGATACCCATTTTGTACCACCTCAGAGGCCTGGAGGGGTCAAGAGGTGCTTAACAAATGATGAGCGAGAGAGACAGAGATTGAGAGAAAGGAGATTATCACACTACACTGTTATACCATTATTATTCCACTTTACTTATTTATTTATTTATTTATTTAACCCTGCTCTTCAGCCAGAAGGCTATCAGAGTGGCTTACAAATTGCTTTAACCAATAGCAATTTACACATCTACACTGCAGTAAGCAGTTTCCAATGTGTGTTAGCTAATTGCCCCCACAAGCTGGGTACTCATTTTACCAACCTATGCAAGGATGGAAGGCTGAGTCAACCTTGGAGGCCTCTGGAATGAAACTTGCAATGTGGTGACTTTAATTGTTCTGGCTGCCTCCTATGCAATCCTAGTGCAACCTACAAGACACTGTAGCTTTAAACTGTATAGAAGATATATTTGGGACATGAAATATAATATTTACCATATAATTCACTATACAAATATGAAAACCAACAAAACAGTGTTACAATAAAGACTTTGTTAATAAAGGTTATTACAATCATTGTGTTACTTCACAATTGTTTTAGCTACGTACAATCCATTACAGTACTGAAGCTTTTGTTACTTATGTAATAACATAGTACTTTTGTAATAACATAGCTAAAACAATGGTGAAGTAACACAATAATTGTAATAACCTTTATTAACAAAGTCTTTATTGTAACACTGTTTTGTTGGTTTTCATATTTGTATAGTGGATTATATGGTAAATATTATATTTCTTGTCCCAAATATATCTTCTATACAGTTTAAAGCTACAGTGTCTTGTAGGTTGCACTAACTTTAAGTAGAATCCTCCATTTGGTTGTGGTAATCCTAATTGATCACAGATTAGCAAAGGCATATAGTGCATTTGGAAGACTTCACAAAAGAGTCTGGAGTAACAAACACCTGAGGCGAAGCACAAAAATCACTGTGTATAGAGCCATTGTACTGTCTATTCTCCTTTATGGGTCTGAAACACGGGTCACCTATCGCCACCACCTACGACTCCTCGAACGCTTTCACCAGTGCTGTATACGCACAATCCTAAATATACACTGGACTGACTATGTGACGAATGTTGCTGTCCTTGAGCAAGCAGGGATCACCAGCATTGAGGCCATGATATTGAGAACACAGCTGCGCTGGGCAGGGCATGTTTCCAGGATGGAGGACCATCGCCTCCCAAAAATAATACTCTACGGTGAACTCGCCACGGGTCAGCGTAAGAGAGGCGCTCCAAAAAAGTGATACAAATACTTCCTGAAACAACATCTCAGGCTCGGCCAAATGGATCCCCCACAATGGTCCACCCTGGCCTCACATCGGGAGGCATGGAGACGCACAATCCACTGCTGTAGCCTTATTTGAGAACTCATGCTGAACAAGCCTTGAAGAGAAACGACAACGCAGAAAGAATCACAACCTGGAAACATCACCCAGGGAGACCTTTTGCTGTGCTTTCTGCAACCGGACTTGTCTATCTCGGGTTGGCCTTTTTAGTCATCAGCACGCTTGCAGAAAGTGGGTGATGAGTCCTTCCTGAATCTTCATTTGCGAAGAAAAGCCAGAGAGAGAGAGAGAGAGAGATGCAATCCTGGCATTTGCAGTTTAGGGAGGGGCATTTAGTATTTTCAGCCAGAGAGCTCTTAGGCTTCGCTAAACTAAAACCCCCAGAATTCCACAGGAGGCAGCCAGAGCAGTTAAAGTGGAATAAAAAGAGATGGAGAAAAAGCACATGTGTGAGCTAGCTCAGTCTATTGACTCAACATTAAACAATGTAGTTTATCACACAGGTTTGCTACATACATGTCATCTATAGATATAAAATTTCCAGAAACTATTCTCAACAGATTAAAGCACGCAGGTAATATCTGGTGACTAGCCAATATCACCATCAAAGAATCTGCAGTCACGTTTCAGAGGACTCGGTTTATTTTAATGATGTTGGAGCCCCCTCCAAAAAAGTCATGGAAGCATGGAAGCACTTGTGCACACTAATGTGGTTGTAAACAGAAACTAGAGAATTTTTTTAAAAATTCTTTTTCTTAACTTCCTTCTTAAACACATTTGGCTGATTAATAATGGGGAAAGTGTGAGTAACCTCATAGCATGAATGCTGGCCACAGAGTGGGACCCAGTTAGTTTCACATTTGTTCAAATTCACTTTCTGGATCTCACAGGCTTTCTATCAGGAACCCCATGCCTTATCTGAAGGCTGGGGGGGACGATGTTTAGTTTCTCGTCTTGTTGGAGTTGTTGTAAGTCTCTAAGTGGCACCACATGGACTCAAGGTGACAGTGGAACGGAGGGGGAAGCTCTGAATTGACTGCAGCAAAACAACCTGTGTGCAAAAAGTCAAGCCTCCATCCTTCAGTGAGGCAGCTCATGGCTGTCCCCGGAACTTCATCAGCCTTCTGGCATGACGTCCCTTGAAGCAGCAGTAGCAGCAGCAGCAGCTTTGCGGCCAGCCTTTTCCTCTTTCGTTATGACTCCTTGGCTGAGCAGAGCTCCAGACTTGCTCGCCTGAGTGCGTTGTTTGGAAAAACACATTAGAACACACACACACACATACAATAGAAGCCTGATTTGAGAAGGCCAGAAGATACTGTGAGATGAAAGGACAATGCTGGCTGTGCACTGTGGTTGTGGAGGGCTTGTTTTGTTTTGCCAAGGCTGGAGATCTAGAGAAGAATGCACCAAGGGGCCCAAGAGACAAGAGCCTGAATATTATTGGCAAGCCCAACTAGACTAGACCCATTAAATTAATTCAATTTACATAGAGGCTGACCTACTGTTGATTCAAGGGGGTACTCCATTTTGGTCTACCCATTAGGAGTCAAGCCTAGTGACTGGGAACCTGAAAACGGAAGGTACTTCAAGGCTCACAAATCCATCAAAGACTAAATAAACATAAAATACTAGGAAATAAACTAATGGATCCTAATCACTAGAGCTGGAAGAGACCACAAGGACAATCTAGTCCAACCCCCTGCCCTGCAGGATTACACAATCAAAGCATTCCTGTCAGATGGCCATCTAGCCTCTATTTAAAAACCTCCGAAGAAGGAGACTCCACCACACTCTGAGGCAGTGTATTCCACTTCTGAATACCTCTTTAGGTGGAATCTCTTTTCCTATAGTTTTGAGTCCATTGCTCCGTATCCTAGTTTCTGGAGCAGCAGAAAACAAGCTTGCTCCCTCTTAATATGACATCCTTTCAAGTATTTAATCATGGCTATCATATTATCTCTTAACATTCTCTTCTCCAGGCTAAACATACCCAGCTCCCTAAATCTCTCCCCATAGGGCATGGCTTTCACACCTCCCACCATTTTCATCACCCTCCTCTGGACATGCTCCAGTTAAGTATATGTAAAATTACACAAGATAGATTGTAATAGAGGATTCTGGCCATAATTTTCTACACAGAAAAGTCTGTTTTGTGTGTGGAGAAACCGGTTTGATGCTCAAAACAACCAACCATGTGCAAATTTTGCATAGTATAAGTTTCAAACTGGGGAGATTCTCAGCAGTCCAGGATTCTTCTTGTCAGGGTTTCTCAACATTTTTTTAAAAAATATTTTCCAACCATTATCTGAATATTTTTGAATATTCTTTCCATCCCTACATCTGGCTACATACAGGTCTCCCCCCTCCGCCCAAAGTCCATTTGGGACATGATCCAACACTGTGGAGTTGTGCTGCTCTTCTTATTTGCTTTCATTTGAAACCTAAAATGGCTATAACATTTCTCTTTCTTCATGACTCTGAATAAAACCTGGAGGCCTGGTAGTCCCTCAAGAGCACACAGTTTGCTCCAGGGGCTTGAATGTTCCGCAGCCTCCAAATTGCCTTATTTTAAAAAATCTGTTTTGAAAAGAACAAAGAAAGAAGCTGTTGTGGCTGATTGTTCAGTCTTGCCAGTTCATGCAACCTGGATCTGGAAACTTTCCTATTGTCTCCGGATGGTATAATCCAATCTGGAACTGAATCTAGCCAGTGTGCTCCAATTCAGATCTGGTCTGGATTGAACCTGAAGCACACTGATCTGCTCCAGAATTTGGGCTTTGGCCAACTAGTGTGCAGAGCCGACTTTGAACTATAACCACAGAGCTCCAGGTTAAAATCTTCCCTTAGCCATGAAACTTACTGGGCCAAACACTCTCTGTGACCCACAAGTTCTACCCCTCCCTCATCCGGATCAAAGAGGGATAATGTCTCTGAGAGAAATAAGGTTTGCAGTGGAGATGTCCACATTTATCTTATTGAGTGTTGCCAGGTCCCTGAAATTTCATGGCCCAAACCCAAGATTCAGTGATGATGCACTGTGATGTCACAGGGGATGGGTCCTGGTGAAGGTAAAAGAGTGATGTAATGAGAGACAGCCCCTGTTGAGGTCCTTAAGCAATGTACATTAAGTATCACAATTTGCATAGAGAACACCATTCAAATTAAAAAAAACCAGCCAAGATTCTTTACCAGGGGTTATAACGCATAACTTTATGATGATGGAGCTACAGACACCACAATTCAAGAAGGATATTGAGAAGCTGGAACATGTCCAGAGGACCAGGATGGTGGGACGTCTGGAAGCCATTATGCCCTATGAGGAGCAGCTTAGGGAGCTGGGCATGTTTAGTCTGGAGAAGAGAAGGTTGAGAGGGGACATGATGGCCATGTTTAAATATTTGAAGGGATGTCATATGGAGGATGGAGCAAGCTTGTTTTCTGCTGCTCCAGAGACTAGGACACGGAGCAATGGGTTCAAACTACAGGAAAAGAGATTCCACCTAAGCATTAGGAAGAACTTCATAACAGTAAGAACTGTTGAGCAGTGGAATCAACTGCTGCCTGGGAGTGTGTGGACTTTATCAGACACACAAAATACTTCATCATAATGATGCCACATAAACGCGAAAGGGCTCATATCAGATGACATTGCCCTTTCGCATTTATGTCCTGGTCAAAACCCATCCTATTTTTTGATGGCCTAAGCCATTAATAGACCCCCATGGCACTTTAATGCCAACATTGCCAGTGTATGAAACCTCACGCCATTTAACTCACGCAACCACAGCATCAATGGCCTATCCGGCCAAAATACTTCCATGTGAGATTGTGACCTTCAGGTAGGTGACACACTTTTTATGACGCTTCCCTGGGTTACTTGGAACTTTTTAGTATGCTCCTGTACTTCTAAACACTTTTTCTGTGTTCTTTTTGTTTTTATGTTTGAATTTCCCACACAATGTATTTTCGTGAGAATACATGGGATTTTGAATGAGGAAGTGAACAGAGCTCCATTCACTTCCTCTGTCATTGCCAGGGAAGCCTTTGGACAGGAGGGAAGGTAAGTGTGGCATGCGGAGTTCTTTGCCAGAATAAAAATGGAAAATTATGCGGCAAAAGAACAGGGTTTGGGGGTTCTTGGTGCTCTGATAAAGTCCTAGGGCAGGAGTAATGGATTCAAACTACAGGAAAAGCTGTTCTACCCAAACAGTAGGAAGAACTTCCTGATGGTAAGAGCTGTTCGGCAGTGGAATCCGCTGCTGCCTGGGAGTGTGGTGGAGTCTCCTTCTTTAGAGGTTTTTAAACAGAGGCTGGATGGCCATCTGGCAGGGATGCTTTTATCATGATTCCTGTGTGGCAGGGGGTTGGACTAGATGGCCCTTGTGGTCTCTTCCAACTCTATGATTCTATGATTCTATGCTGCTGACACAACCATACTAGTGAACTGTGATGATGCACAACAGGGTACGATGCAAGATGTCACATTGGGCAAACAGGGGCTCTCACTGTGCAATATGTCCTGATGCTCAATGTGCCCCAATGTGCAACATGTCCCAAAGTGAAATGGGACACATTGCACATTACTTTACCTCTGCTGTGCACTGAGATGATTGTCCAATGACCATGCTTCTGACTCCATTTACACAGTGGTTTTTTCTCTCTGCTCTGTTCTTGAGAATGCGAGCATTGAGCAATGTTGTAATTCACCTTTACTTGAGCATAAGCCAGTTTACAGTGACATAAATACAGGATGTCAGCCACCAAATCTAAGAAATGAGGTATACATGCATACATGTGCGCGCACGCGCGCACACACACACACAGATGCCTTTCAAGGGAGCACTGTCACCCTGAGATTCCTCCCCTATTCCTTAAAGGCCAAAAAGAGAGGCCAGGCCCTGAGAGCTCAGCATTCTGATCTTATTTATGAAAACATTTCTTAACTTCCCTGGGACACCTGTTGGCTTCTAGAATGGTGAATCCATTCTGGGTTTTAGTCTGAGTTTTGAAAGAGCTATCCAAGTTTCTGAACCCTACCCATCTAATAGGTTCAGAAACTCAGAGAGAGCCTTAAGGTTCAGACTAAAACCTGGGTGTATACATCAGCCCTCTCACATGGAAGCACCAAGCCATCACTGATATTGCTTTTCATTCCAAGAATCCAAAGGTAGCTTTTGCTATTGCCTTTGCAGTATTAAAATCCAACAGAGTACACTAAAATCAAGTAATAAAACGACTTATTAGCAGTAAAACAATAAAGTATAAAATATTACATTAAAATCACTAAACTCATTACAGTGTGAGTAGTTGACTAGATTCACCTTCGGGAAATACCTAGCCAAACACACACACACACACACACACACACACACAGAGCGAGAGAGATCAGGTTATTATAGGTGATCTGATAATGCATATACATCACTGTACTTGTTATAGGCCTGAACTACGTTCATGCTTTTTGTTGTGATTATTTCCCATCAAGTCAACCTTAACCTGTGGCAATGCTATGAAAGAGGGACCTTCAAGACTCAGTGTCCTCAACAGCCCTGCTCGGGTCTTACAAACTGAGGGCAGGCATGGCTTCCTGCATGGAATGTAGTGCAGTCTTCCCCTTTTTCTACTGCCTTCCACTTTACCCAACATTATCATAAAGTTACTTTTCAATTACATCACATAGCCATAGTACCAAAAAAAAGGATGTCTAAAGTGTTTCCTTACTTAGGACTTCATCAGATGGGGCTGTAATCGCAGTACCGAAAATGGGTTCCCGTTATTGCATGACACCTTTGTCCTCCCATGGTCAATGTGTGCTCCACCCATTAATGGCTCATCACTTTTTATTAATGGGAAAATCCATGAATATTCCTCAATATCACTCTTTTTGCAGTATTGACAAGTGTGCCAAATCGTGTCCTACTGTAATGACGTGATTACAGTGTGAATGGGGGCCTTTCCCCCCCTCCCCTTTCCCAATGAGAATGTAAGACACACAGGATGCTGTTGTAATGAACTGTCACATTTTGGGGGTAAATTTTTATGTTTAAGTGTTTGTTTATTTCTTTAATTATTTATGTGTTTTGGGTACGTTTAAACAAAGTTGCATCTTCTTCCAAGAACAGCTGAAATCTTGCCCATACAAAATCACAGAAGTAAAATCCCCTTCTTAAACTGCTAGTTGTGGTCGTGTGATGATTCTGTGGTGATAGTATTGCACGATTATGGCATAGTATTTCACAATTATGGCGACGTGTGATAATTACTGTAATCATGTCACTATGTTTCCACTTTCTTCAATAGTGGAATTGCTATGTTTTTAGATGCTAGTCTGATAAAGTCCCCAGTCAGCCAAGAAGACATGACCAGCTTTATCTCCCTCAACCCATATATTCAAAAAACCCAATTCCAAACCACAGTAAAATTGGCCTTTTCTTTCTTTCCTTTAGCTGTTAGAAGTTTATTAGAGAATTTTTCAATCAGAGCTACTTGCCATATCTTATTATATCAGGTTGTCACAGATCTTCTCTTTAAATCTTTCCAAAATTGAGTGGTGACCAGTTTGGCAGCTAAGCCACTCTGATAGTCTTGTGGCTGAAGAGCGGGGTATAACAAACTAATAAATAAATAAATAAATAAATAAATAAATAAACAAACTAATAAATAACCAATTATGTGTTTGTGAGATACCTTTGCAGTCAAAGTTTTCCTTTATTTGTGTGTGTGTGTGTGTGTTTTTAAAGAAATTCTTAATATCTCCTCTTTAGGTGTTGGTTAAGTATAGATTGCCTTGATGAGGCTGTGTGTGACCCATTGTTCAATCAGAACATTATGCAATATGTTAAAACTGAACAGTGGGATTACTCACGGGGTTTTGCATATTGCGCATCCCAATATGAACTTATAAGTGAGCGCTCAGAGGCCGGGATTAACTGGGTGACTCCGTTCTGCTACTGTATCATCCCTTCGGGGCTCCCCCTACCAGAACATTAAGAGAGCATCATGGATTAGTCATCCCACGCAATAAAGCCCATGGTGCTCATGAATATGGTCTCCAGCTCTCAAAATAGAATGCTTTGGTGCATTGGGTGGGGCCATGAGGTGGGCCCAAGGGTGGAAACCCCAGGACTACACTGTGTTTATCTAATGTACCCAACTGGAACATGTGTTTACAAGTCTCCTGACTCCCAGCTATGCCGTGTCTGTACATGATAGCAGGCTGGAACGAAGCAAACACATGAAATTCCTAACAAATGGCTGTTTCACAATACAAAGAAAGACTGAAAAGGTCATGGAGGGAACTCAGTGGTAGAGCATGCAGAAGGGCTGCTCCTTAGGGCCTTGTTGTTGTTGTTGGTGTGCATCATCAAGTTGGCTTCAAATTACAGCAACTCTAGGAATGAGAGACCTTCAGGAGACCTCCAAAAGACATCTAAGAAACATCCAAGAGATGGCTTTGTTGTTGCTGATGCTGGTGGTGTGTGTCATCAAGTTGATTCAAATTATGGCATCCAGGAATGAGAGACCTTCTGGAGACCTCTGAAAGACATCCAAGAACCATCGAAGGTGGCCTTGCTGCTGCTGCTACTCTTGATGGTGTGTGTCATCAAACTGACTTCAATTTATGGCACCAAAGAATGAGCAAGTTTCAGGAGACCTCCAAAAGAATCTAAGAAATATCCAAGATAGCCTTGTTGTTGTTGTTGTTGTTGTTGTTGTTGCTGTTGCTGCTGGTGTGTGCATCCTCAAGGAGACAGAGTACCCAGGAATAAGAGACTGCCAAAAGACCCCTAAGAGACCTTCAAGAGAAGGTCTTGATATTATTGTTAGTGGTGGTGTGTGATATTTATTTCATAGAATCATAGAATCATAGAATTGCAGAGTTGGAAGAGACCACGAGGGCCATCCAGTCCAACCCCCCTGCCATGCAGGAAATCTTGATCAAAGCATCCCCGACAGATGGCCATCCAGCCTCTGTTTAAAGACCTCCAAGGAAGGAGACCCCACCACGCTCCGAGGGAGTGTGTTCCACTGCCGAACAGCTCTTACTGTCAAAAAGTTCCTCCTCATGTTGAGGTGGAATCTCTGTTCCTGGAGCTTGCACCCATTGCTCCGTGTTCCAGTCTCTGGAGCAGCAGAAAACAAGCCTGCTCCATCCTCAGCGTGACATCCCTTCAAATACTTAAACAGGGCTATCATATCACCTCTATACCGTCTTTTTTCCAGGCTAAACATACCCAGCTCCCTAAGTCTCTCCTCATAAGGCATTGTTTCCAGACCTTTCACCATTTTAGTTGCCCTTCTCTGGACACGCTCCAATTTGTCAATATCCTTTCTGAATTGTGGTGCCCAGAACTGGACACAGTATTCTAAGTGAGGTCTGACCAAGGCAGAATAGAGTGGCACTATTACTTCCCTTGATCTAGATACTATACTTCTATTGATACAGCCCAAAATTGCATTGGCCTTTTTAGCTGCCGCATCACACTGTTGGCTCATGTTCAACTTGTGGTCTACTAGGACTCCTAGATCCCTTTCGCACGTAGTCTCATTCAGCCAGGTCTCTCCCATCCTATATTTATGCATTTCATTTTTCCGCCCTAAGTGCAGTACTTTACATTTCTCCGTATTGAATTTCATTTTGTTAGCTTTGGCCCAGCTCTCCAGTCTATCCAGGTCATTCTGAATTTTGATCCTGTCCTCTAGGGTATTAGCTACTCCTCCCAATTTGGTGTCATCTGCAAATTTGATAAGTATGCCCCTAATTCCCTCATCTAAGTCATTGATAAAGATGTTGAATAGCACTGGGCCCAGGACAGAACCCTGTGGCACCCCACTGGTCACATCTTTCCAAGACGAAAAGGAGCCACTGCTGAGCACCCTTTGGGTTCGGCCGGTCAACCAATTACAAATCCATTGAACAGTTAACTTGTCTAGCCCACATTCTACAAGCTTGTTTGCAAGAATGTCATGGGGAACCTTGTCAAAGGCCTTACTGAAATCAAGGTATGCAATGTCCACAGCATTCCCTTCATCTACCAAGCTGGTAACTTTATCAAAAAAAGAGATCAGATTAGTCTGGCATGACTTGTTTCTCTGAAACCCATGTTGACTTATTGTGATTATGGCATTGCCTTCTAAATGTTCACAGACTCTCTGTTTAATGATCTGCTCTAGAATCTTCCCTGGTATTGATGTCAGACTAACTGGACGATAGTTGTTGGGATCCTCTTTTTTCCCCTTTTTGAAGATGGGGACAACGTTTGCCCTCCTCCAGTCTGCTGGGACTTCTCCTGTTCTCCAGGAGTTCTCAAATATTATTGCCAATGGCTCTGAGATTATATTTGCCAGCTCTTTTAATACTCTTGGATGTAGTTCATCTGGTCCTGGCGATTTAAATTCATTTAGATTAAGAAGGTATTCCTGTACTACCTCTTTACTTATTTTGAGCTGGATTTCCCCTATTGTGTCCTCTGTTCCATTCTCCTCAGGTTGGTCCTCCTTTTCCTTTTCTGAAAACACTGAGGCAAAGAAGGTGTTGAGTAATTCTGCCTTTTCTCTGTCCCCTATTAGCATTTTGCCATCTTCTCCACGTAGCGGCCCTATCATTTCCTTCTTCCTCCTTTTGCTGCAGACATACCCAAAAAAACCCTTTTTATTGTTCTTAACCTCCCTAGCAAGCCTGAGCTCATTCTACACTTTAGCTTTTCTGACTTTACTCCTACACGTGTTCGCTATCTGTTTGAATTCTTCTTTGGTGATATCCCCCCCTTTCCATTTCCTATACATGTTCCGTTTAAAATTAGCTCCATTGAAAGTTCTTTAGTCATCCATCCTGGTTTCTTGAGACACCTCCCATTTTTCTTCCTGAATGGTACTGTTTGAAATTGTGCCTTCAGTATCTCCCTTTTGAGAAAGTCCCATCCGTCTTGAGGTCTCTTCTCTTTTAGTATTCTTGACCATGGGATCATCCCCAGTATTTCCCTGAGTTTACTGAAATCAGCTCTCCTAAAGTCAAGAATGCGTGTCTGACTATGCCTGGCTTCTCCTTTCCATTGTATAACAAACTTATAAACTTATTGTATAACAAACAATATTGTATAACAAACAATAAACTTATTTATTGGATTTATATCCCGGCTTTCTCCCAAGATGGGATTCTAGGCAACATCAAGTTGGCTTCAAATTATGGCAACCCTAGGAAGGAGAGACCTCTAAGAAACCTTCAAGTGAGGGCGTAGTGGTGATCAAACACCTCTTACTCATCATGATGGAGTCCAGTGAGGAATACTACAGAAGATACCAGGGCTGTGAAAGAAAGAAATGTGAGCTTTTTCCCAAGGATGTGTTCTCATAACTTTAAATCTACACATAAGCTCTATGCTGTTTGAGAGTATAGCCCCATGACTGTCAAAGTTATTGTACTATTCTTTATTTAAATCAATTTTAGTGAACCATACTCATAGGGTCCGTCTATACAATTAAAAAAATCCATTTTGGGGGTAAAAAATATGAATAGGCAGCCGTTCGTATGCATACGATCAGCCTACACGATTTTTTACGCCTCCTAAACTCCATATGACCCCCCCTTCCCCAGCTGGCTGGAGCGAGAAAGCCAAGTGGCAGTTTTAAATCTCCCACCACTTTTTTTTTTTAATTTAAAAAGGTACCTCCTTTGCAGACATTCAGTTTTCCCTATTTACAATGTAAAATAAAAATAAATATATATAAAATTCATGGACTTACCGGACTCTCACTTAGCCCAGAATCCAACATCGTGGGCACTCCCAATTCCCCCCCTTGCTAGCCCCGCCCCCTCTACTCAGCCAGCCAATCAGATTACACTGCCTGTTCATATGTGTGCGAACAGGCATACAGACCACCAGCCATTCGAATGGCTGTACAGATTATATGCCGAGATCCGCTATTCCTTCCATACACCGAATCCATGTAGTTTATGGGGGATTCACTAGCCCACCTTCTGAATTACACATATTAATCCGAACGGCCATGTGTACGGAAGAGCGATCTGCGGAACGGCACTCGTATTTTTTTTTTACCATGTAGACGGGCCCATAGAGGCAATTAATTCTTAGGAATTATTTATTGTTGGTTTACTCCTTCATGAATGGACCAATGCTGTACTACTCAAAGTTGTGCTTCAATGCTGTGCTACTTGAAGTGGTGCTGGTCCACAAGACATCAGATTCTGGTCTCTGGAGAGCTTCCAGGAAAGGAAGAAACAATTGTAGTTGATGGGCACAAATATGGTACTAGTGGCTGGCATATTGGGGTTGTGGAAATAACCAGTACTCCATACCAAAGAAGCACTGGGCTAATAGAAGCATGGATGTGAGGTCCATAGGAGAATCATTTGTCTATCATCTATCATCTAGCTAGCTAGCTATGTGATGTATTCAACTCTTTTACTCCAAGTCCCAAGTCAAGTCTCAAGTCCCAAGTCAAATCCTGGGAGAAAGACGGGCTATAAATCCAATAAATAAATAAATAAGTTTGAAGTCCTTGCAAGATAATTTCAAGTCAAATCTCAAATCAAGTCTCAAGTCTGGGAGCCAACTTTAACGGGGAGAAAAAGGAGGTGGTGGTGGTGTGTGTGTGTGCGTGTGTATGGGTGGAGTTTCAATAAGTAGGAAATCAAGAAGTTGTGCAGAAAATTAAGTTAAAAAAATTAAATTATCAGCAATCACATTAGGCAATGGGCTTGAGGCGGGGCTTGAGGTCTACTCAGCAGCCTGACCCTGTTGTACATTGGAGGGGCCTTCTAAAGATTTTGAAAAGCTTTAGAAGGATCCTCCTGCCTCAAGTCCATTGTCTAATACATTTGTTGTTACCACTTCCATCACGTGACTTGTAAGCAAAACAGCAGTGAGATCATGGAAGCATTATTGAAAGGAGGAAAACTATTTTCTGTTCCATAATGTTTCTGGATGAATGCTGAACCAAGTCCAGCAAGTTCTTTGCTAAAAGCATACAGATCAGGAGTCGAATCGAGTCGGTACATCATTTATTGAGTCGAGTCAAGACAAAGTCAAGTCATTGAAGAGAGTTGAGTCTGACTCAGTCACTGCCTATCTATCTATCTATCTATCTATCTATCTATCTGTCTATCTATTACCTCAGCATCTCCAGTTAAGCGATCTCAGCAGTATTAGGAAAAGTTCCTTTTTTAAAAACTACACCTTCAAGAATCCCCCAGCTAGTATGGGAGATTCGGGAAGTAAGTGCAAAAAAGAAACTTTCCCAAGCCCTGGATCTCAGATTTTGAGTTCCCTCTTTGCCTGTCATCCCAGAGACCTTTCATCAGTCAGACTTCATAATACAAGGCTAGCTTGACTAATAGTCCAATTTAGTATTAAGTGAGGTTTGTCAATCAGCTCAGCTCCCCTGTTACAACAATGTGCCACATAACAAAAATATATGCAGATGATAGGCTGGAGTTTTTGTCCATTTTAAAGCAAGGGAAGGCTCAGAGCAGGGGTGTGGAATGAGCTGTCCTCTAGATGTGGCTAGACTACAGAGATCATTTCCCCCAGTAGCATGGCTGGTGGGAAAGGATGATGGGAGTTGTAGTCAAAAGGCCTCTGCAGGGCACCACTTTTTACCACGCCTGACTTGGACAGAAAGACAAAAACTGAATCTATTCCTGAGGAATCAGACATATCCAACAGAGTATGTGTTACGAATCCAGAAAGTAGTCTGAAGACCCATGAATTCACTACCTCAGAGTGTGGTGGAGTCTCCTTCTTTGGAGGTTTTTAAGCAGAGTCTGGATGGCCATCTGTTGGGAATGCTTTGACTGAGTATTCCTATATGGCAGGGGGTTGGACTGGGTGGCCCTTGTGGTCTCTTCCAACTCTGTGATTCTATGAGAGAACATCCATCATGACGCTAAACAGAGTGGGGCTTGTCAAACTAAGTGAGATTGCAAGAAATTTGATGCATTTTTCGCTTTTACAATAATATTTCAGGGGTGGGGGTGGAGTGAAAAATTCATTTTCAGGAAAAAACACACCACAGGCTAAAATCCTACATCAAGGAGATAAAGCATAATTTGATGTGAATGGAGTTGTGCAGAAGTTGCAGAATGCATGCAGGGTCCTTGTTGCAATATCTCCACTGTCTGTTTCCAGGCTGGGGGAAATTCAAGATATAAATAATCAAATGAATGAATGGATGGATGGATGTCTCATTAGTGAATTGGGACATTGCACAACAGAATGTGCCATCAAAAGTGCACATGAAAGTGTGCAATGGAGAATTCATGTCTGCTTGTGCAATGCTCATAAGCATGGCCCTGCATGCATAACTAAATGCAGAGATCCTGCATCAGTGAGTAGGGAACTTACTCATTCAGAAGATCAGTGTTTTGTGTATTTGTGTTTTAAAATATTCTAGTTTGAGTAAAATGCAAAACTTTGTGGCCTCAACCCAGTTGGTTAATCCCATCTAGAACAGACCCATTGAATCAATTACATGTGACCCGCCCCATTGATGCGGGGGATATATTTCCAGACTGAACACAGATATACAAAAATGTTTGTAATAGCGACCTGCCTTATTAGACCATGGAATTGCACAGGAGGACTTAGAAAATGCATAAAGCGGAGGCCTCTCTAGGTATCTGGCATGACTCTATGGCCAACTTTTATCGATGCCTAGAGAGACCACCTTCAGTGTGACTCTATGGGCCTCCAGATGCCTAGAGATGCCTCCCTCCAGCAGCGGGTAAGTGAAACCATAGGTACTGATCCTGCATAAAGAAAAGATCTGTATTGAATGGAAAATCATCACATAGGTAAATTCCACTGATTCAGTAGGACTGCTGCAGATGGTGCTGAGGATAGGACTCTGGTATGTATTTTCCTTAAAACACAATGTTTTAGAGCTTTCTGAGATGCTGAAACCCAACCTCAAATTAATTTCAGCACCACAGAGGACCAGCATGATGTAATGGTCTGAGCATTGGGCTAGGACCCTGGAGAATCCCCATTCAACCATAGAAACCCACTGGATGATCTTGGGAAAGTCACACTGTCCCATCCTCAGAGAAAGGCAATGGCGAAGAAAACCCCATGATAGGGTGACCTTGTATGTGTGTATAAGCCTTCAAGTCACCTGTCAACTTATGGCGACTGCATTAATTTCAGAGGGTTTTCTTAGGCAAGGAATACTCAGAGGTGATTTTGCCAGTTGCTTCCTCTCAGCCTACAGTACTGAACAATAAGAGCTGTTTGGCAGTGGAATGCCCTGCCTCGTAATGCGGTGGAGTCTCCTTCTTTGGAGGTTTTTAAACAGAGGCTGGATGGCCATCTGTCAGGAGTGCTTTGATTGTGTATTCTTGTATGGAAGAAGGGGATTGGACTGGATGGCCTTTGGGGTCTCTTCGAACTCTATGATTCTATGGTATTTTATTTATTTATTTATTTATTTATTTATACCCTGCTCTTCAGCCACAAGGCTATCAGAGCAGCTTACAAATTGCTTTAAGCAATAGCTATTTACACATCTACACTGCATTAAGCAGTTTCCAATGTGTGTTTGCTAATTGCCCCCACAAGCTGGGTACTCATTTTACCGACCTACGAAAGGATGGAAGGCTGAGTGGATCTTGGAGCCCGCTGGAATCGAACTTGCAATGTGGTGACTTGCAGTACTGGCATTTAACCACTGCGCCACCAGGGCTCCTTTTTTTTTTCTGGCAGAAAGTCTTTTGTTATTTTAAACAAATGAGAGGAACCCAAACATTTCAGCTGGTAGCCATATCTATAGACATTGACTTAAAATCACATAAACTAAGTACAAAAGCACCACAGATTATTGCTCTAGGAAAAAAAAAACAAGAAAAAATGCATATACCCACAGGGGGATATATTCATTGTTGGTCTCCCATCCAAGTTCTAAGCAGGGCTGACCCTGCTTAGCTTCCGAGAAATAGGGGTACCGTAAACCAGAAATGTTTCAAAGGCACACAACAACCTTGGATAGCTCCTTTGAAGTTCAGGTTGAGACCAGAGCGAATTCACCACATCACTGATGGGAGAACCACCACTGTTCTGATGTGGGGCATGGAATGGTGTCATAAAAAATGATAGTGTGTGGCATGGGATGGGACCAAGAGCAAATATTTGGGTCCTAGAGCAGATCAAGCCTGAACTCTCCCTTGAAGTCAAGGTGACTGAGCTGGGAGTGTCATATTTTGTACATATCATGAGAAGATAGGACTCATTAGAAAAAACGATAATGCCTGGTAAGACTGAAGGCAGTAGGAAATGAGGATGACCACATGACAGGTGGAGAGACCCAGTGAAGGAAGCCATGAGATTTGCAAGACCTGAGCAGGGCAGGGTGACTTGGAGATCTCTCATTCATAGCATTACCAATGGTTGAAGTTGAAGTTGACTTAACAGCAGTTAACAACAGCAGTTAACAACAAAAATGGCATTAGAGTCACACTGGGGGGGGAAATGGATGCAGGCAAAAACATAAATGACCAATTGATTTATCCATTTCCTATTAGCAGCATTGAAAGACTTCCCTTAAAGCTGTTCAAAGCGCCAGTGTTTCTGGCTAAGATTGTTTGGAGTTCTTTAGAACAATATTCAGCTACCCAAATGAGAACATATGCTTTGTGACACGGCCTCTCATGTGACAAGCTCTCCATCTGGTGACACACCACACACAAAAAAGACAAGTATCACCAGGTCACCACAAAGGATGTTTTGTGGGCACGGTCCATCATTTAACGGTCACTTTTCCAAGATGACATTTGTGCCTGTGAAATCACTTCTGATTAAGGACACCATGCCTTCATATTGGCCACGATTCCTTCAGGCAAGATTAGGAAACTCTTAAACTTTTAAATCTCTTAATAGGTCAAGCCAAACAGAAGCGTTCCTACACATGGGCTACAGAAATCCTTGGAAAAGCCTGGTTTAACCTTAGCTGGAAATGTGTCTTTATTTGTCAGAGCTGTGCAGAGTCCAGAAGGAATTGAACCACCCTGAACTTCTACTTTAGGAGCACTCTGCAAGCAGATGGGCCCTGATCCATCACCCAGGGAGAAACAAGAGGGGAGAGCTGTCACTTCCATGCTCTGTTGATGTGTGTCCTCTTGGGGCATTAGGAGAAGAAGCAGAAACCCTCCACACACTGGCCTGTGATCAGATCCAGAAAGGCAGCTCTTCAGTTCCTGCAGATTGTCCTTGACCTCCCCATCTTTCATGGATTCTTCCAGTACTTCCCCCCCCCCACTCCAGCATCATTGGCTTCCATGTCTGCAGGACAATGAATTCACTCTGGGCTTTAGTCTGAATTTGAAAAAAAATATTACTTAGATTTTTAAACTACAATTACAAAGAAAGGAGGAGAAAAAAGTGGGAAAAGAAGAAAAAAGAAATGGACACCAAGGGGGAAGTGCCTACGATATGAATGTGAATTAGCTTGCATACCTTAATATGCTGTAAGATGATCATGTTGTCCTCATTTACTGCTAGTCTAAACAAGAGCAGATCCATTGAATCAATGAAATCTATACAAGGGTTGGTTTACAAAGTTCCTGTTGATCAAAAATGGAGCAGATGATGCAGTAGGGGAAGTACAGAGCAGAACTGGAAAAGGAATTTTCAGGAATACCTGGCCAGTATAAATGAGTTACAAACTTGATAGATGAAAGGAATGCTGTGGATGTAATGTATCTTGATTCCAGTAAGGCTTTTGACAAGGTCCCCCATGATATTCTTGCAAAAAAAGTTAGTAACCTGTGGGCTAGACAATGCAAGTATTAGGTGGATTTGTAATAGGTTGACTGACCAAACCCAAACAGTTGTCACCAATGGCTCCTCTTCATCCCGGAGAGAAGTGACCAGTGGGGTGCCACAGCGTTCTGTCCTTGGCCCAGTGCTATTCAACATCTTTATCAATGACTTCAATGAGGGAATAGAGGGTATGCTTATCAAGTTTGCAGATGACACCAAATTAGGAGGGGTAGCTAATATCCCACAGGACAGGATCAGAATCCAAAATGACTGCAACAGATTAAAAAGCTAGGCCAAAACTAACAAAATGAATGTCAATAGGGAGAAATGTAGGATACTACACTTGGGCAGGAAAAATGAAATGCACAGATATAGGATGGGTGACACCTGGCTTGTGGGCAGTACATACGGAAGGGATCTAGGAGTCTTCATGGACTACAAGCTGAACAGGAGTCAGCAGTGTGGTGCGGCAGCTTAAAAAGCCAATGCAATTCTAGGCTGCATGAATAGGAGTATAGTGTCTAGAGCAAGGGAAGTAATATTGCCACTCTATCCTGCTTTGGTTAGACCTCACATGGAATACTGTGTCCAGTTCTGGGCACCACAATTCAAGAAGGATATTGAGAAGCTGGAATGTGTCTAGAGGAGGGCGACCAGAGTGATGGGAGACCTGGAAGCCATTATGCCCTATGAGGAGTGGGTTAGGAAGCTGGGCATGTTTAGTCTAGAGAAGAGAAGGTTGAGAGGTGACACGATAGCCATGTTTCAATATTTGAAGGGATGTCATACTGAGGATGGAGCAAGCTTGTTTTCTGCTGCTCCAGAGTTTAGGACACGGAGCAATGGGTTCAAACTACAGGAAAAGAGATTCCATCTAAACATTAGGGAGAACTTCCTGACAGTAAGAACTGTTTGGAAATGGAATACACTGCCTCATAGTGTGGTGGAGTCTCCTTCTTTGGAGGTTTTTAAACAGAGTCTGGATGGCCATCTGTGGGGAATGATTTGATTGTGTATTCCTGCATGACAGGGGGTTGGACTGGATGGTCCTTGTGGTCTCTTCCAATTCTATGACTCTATGATTCTACTTTCACTGTGATTAATAACTAATGGAATCATAGAGTCATAGAGTTGGAAGAGACCAGAAGGACCATCCAGTCCAACCCCATTCTGCCCTGTAAGAATATACAAGGAAAGCATTCCTGGCAGATGGCCATCCAGCCTCTGTTTAAGAACCTTCAAAGAAGGAGACTCCACCACACTCCCAGGCAACAGCATATTCCACACTCGAACAGTTCTTATTGTCAAGAACTTCTTCCTAATATTTAGGTTGAATCTCTTTTCCTTTAGTTTGAGTCCATTTTTCCGTGTCCTAGTCTCTGAAGCAGCAGAAAACAAGCTTGCTCTTTCTTCAATGTGGCATCCTTTCATTTATTTAAACGTGGCTGACATGTTTAACCTTCTCTTCTCCAGGCTAATACCCAACTCCCTAAGCTGCTCCTCACAGGGCATGGCTTCCAGACCTTAACTGCATTAAGGCCATTTACAAAAATACATTTTGTTAAAGTTGGTGTCTGTAGCTAAAATCTTGGGGTATAAGTCCTTTCACAACTGTAAGAGGACACAGGAGGGAACCCTATTCCTTCAAGAGTTTCAGCACCTTGGATACCCCCTGTAAAATCAGACTGAAACCCATAATGAATTAACTACTCCACTGGCATGGCATCTACCTGTATCCACTGTCCATAACCGGCACCGGCACACCAATAAGACAAGAGTTTCTATGTCCACTTCCTGCTCTTAGATACAAGCCCCCTTGGTCTCCACATTGGGAGAAAGATGTGATACTGAACAAACATGAGCTTGTACACTCTACTAATAGGTTTTCCATGTTTTTTCCCTCCCGGGCTTTGAGGCCATGTTCTGGAAGAGTTTATTCCTGACGTTTCGTCTGCATCTGTGGCTGGCATCTTCAGAGAATGGTTGGGTAGGAGTGTGTGCGTGTGTGTGTGGGTTATATACTGTGAGCCCCTGTTGGAGAGGATATGTAAATTTGTGTATTTGAATGGCTAGTTTCTGGGGGGAGATATGCAAGGAGGATTACTGTCTGTTTGGCTAATGGTCCATTGTCTGCTGGAAATCCCCCTGATCCTGGGAGAAGTTCATTTGCATGTGTTGAGTGTCAAGATTGTCGAGTCACTACTGCAAAGTGCATGTTCTGGGGAAAATCCATCAATCTAAGAAATTTGAAAGAAGTGTTGACTTCTAGGCATCCATTGGTGGCAGAGGTGGGATTTAGTGAAGGCCCTCCCAGTTGGTGTCAGTGGGAAGATTAGTGGGAAACCTCACATTGGGTGGAAAAACCACTGCCACCAAAGATGAGGGCTTTATACTTATCTACCCCATCTCTGCCACCTATGTTCAGACTCCCTCCTGTTCCAAGACTGTGGCCACCAACTGTGGGGACCACCTAGATTTCTTCGTGGTGGGATTTAGTGAAGGCTTCATTCCCATAGAAGACTTACTGTAATTCATTTTATATCCCTACTGGTCACCATCACCTTGATTAACTGCTGCCACCACAGACAAGCTTTCTCATATGCATCATTCTCGGAAGCTCAAGTGTATAATACAAACATAACAACTTATTAAACAGAAATTGAATATCACTTCTTACTTATTTAATACATATAAATCCTGACTGATGCTAACTCTAACACACATCTATCACTCTCTCATACTCATATCCTAACTCTAACCCTGACTCTATCTCTCCTCTATCTCTCACCCTGACTCTAAGGAGATTTTCAGACAGGCAAAAATCGCCCCTTGCCGCGCGAGCAGCCTCCCGAAACTGCTGCGCGGCAAGGGTCTTTTTCGGACGATGCTGTGCCTCTAGCGAAGCCGTCCGTGTCACTTCCGTGAAGCTTGGGACGGCTCCGCGCCATATTTCAAGCACGGAGGCTGCCCGTGATTGAAATATGACGCGGAGCCGTCCCAAGCTTCACGGAAGTGACACGGACGGCTTCGCTATAGGCACAGAGTCGTCCGAAAAAGACCCTTGCCGCGCAGCAGTTTCGGGAGGCTGCTCGCGCGGCAAGGGGCGATTTTTGCCTGTCTGAAAATCTAACTCTCCTAAGCATTCAAACTCCTCATTCCCACCCTTTAATCCCTAAATGTCACTCTGACAGACTTAACTCACTTATGGAATTCCTCTTATGCAACAGGGAATGAAATATGCACATTACGCAATGGCCCAAAATGTACTACTGTATGTTATACAAAACTTAGGTGTGTGTAAAACACCAGCAGCGACAGCCCTCTCTATTCTGTGAGCTCAGCGCAAGTTCCAACCAGATGAGGTTTTCCAGACACATAGTTCTGTCCCAAAGGGGCTTGCAATCTAAGTAATTTAATTCCTTAAAGCTGTTAGTATTTAATGGGTGTGGGAGAGAAAAGAGGCCAAGGAAATTTACTAGTGCATTTTATAGAAGTAAAATTAACTATGATTGCAGACAGGTCTGCCCTAAGAAATTTTGCTGTGTGTGAAGAAGTGTGAGGGAAAAATAGTACCAAGTCAGCAGGAGAAAAAAGAGGACAAGATGTCCTGTGCCTAATGAAATGAATTTAATTGTTATTTATAAACAGCTGTTTTGGTTCACAGTGAAAAACTCCTTCATGAGCTCAGACTTTTGAGAAATTTGATGCCAAAATTGTAGGACTTTCCTGAAGAGTGGTGGTAGAACTCTCAGACTCTCTGGGTTCAAGAGAGTTTAAAAAAAACACTAGGCAGTAGGGAAGTCATTCATGTTTTGTGCTGAATTTCTCAGAAGTTTCTATTTATGAAGATGAAGGCCAAGATCCTAGATCAGCATACCACCCAGCATTTCACAGATGAAAACCAAAACACATGGGATCAAGCAACATCAGAGGGAGGTCAAGATGGCAGATGTTATTAAGGAGGAAGAACATGCAATCTAGGAGAGCTGCAGCAGTTTGCTTTTGCCTGTACCTATTGGGAAGGCCGAGACTCTTTCCCCTCTTCTCTTCATTCTTCTCTTCTCTGCTGAATAAATTGAGTGCAAACTCCCTTTTGCAAACTCAGTGTACAGCAAATGAAGCAAGCTGATGACAAAGAAAGAAAGTGAGAGGAGGGGAGAGAAACTGGGACATTTTAAAGGCAGCTGGAATAGAGGATTATTTGGGATTTTCCCTGACAAATTGGGATAGTTGGAAGGTGTACATCAAGGAAATGGAGTGTAAAGACTTTATCAGATGAGGCTAAAATTGCACGATTATGATGTCATGGTAGCGCAAATGGGTTTCCGTTATTGCACGATGTAGTCATCATCTTGTGCACATTGTGTGCTCCAGCAGTCAATCAGGCATCACTTTTAATTCATGGGTTAAGCCATGAATTGCTCTCAGTATTACTATTTTCACACTATTGAAGAGCGTGCAAAATCATGTCCAGCTGTAATCACAAGATGACAGTGTGAATGGGTGATTCTCTTCCCCCCCCCACTCCCTTTTCCCAACGAGAACATTTCCAGGTGAGAAAATTAAAAGGATATACAGGGCACTGCTTTAATGAACTCTCACCTGTTCTTACAATGTTTTTATGTCCGTTTAAATGTTTATATGTGAATATCTTTCATTATTTAAATGTTTTTGGTGTTTTTAAGCGAAGTTGCATCTTCTTGCAAGAACCACCAAACTCGTGCCCATGCTAAATCACTGAAGGAAGTGAACTTTTTCCCTAAAGGAGCATGCATGTCCTAGTACAATGTGTCAATACTGTGTTATTAGAAGGTAATGCGAAAGCAAGTGTTACTGTGGTGCGACCTTTAATCCTGTGATTATGGCGATGTGTGAAAATTACTATGGTAATGTTACTATGTTTCTGCTTTCCTTACTTGTGGAATTGCAACATTTTTAGATGCTCGTCTGATAAAGTCATAGGTTTACAATCATGGAGTAAACAGATAGCAGCTACATGAGTATAGATTCACTCTGCACAAACCTGATGTAGGATTTTAGCCTGGGACTAAACTTTCTGAGGTTTTCCAACACAAACCTCAAAAAAGTATATATGCAAGCCTCAGTTTTGCCCATGTAGGTCACTACCAGGGGCTGGAATCCCATCCACATTTTACACTGAAGTAAGTCCTCTTTGTACACACAGTAGTACATTTTTGACTATGACACTTTCCATATTCAGTTCACAGTTGTGTGAGCAGAATTCTGCAAGTGTAACCATTGCACATGCATTTGTACATTCTTGAATGGTGTAAAACTATTTGTCTGTGCCTTCAATGTCCCACTTGATTTGCTGGAACTGCAGAAACAGCCACTACACACCTCCCATTTCACTAGGGGAGAAGAAGCGGGCACTTTGGCAGATACACCATCAGTTACATCCTTCTAGGATTCAGTATATGCTTCTTGTTTTAACTTTCAAAGCCCTACACAACCTAGCTCCCCGTTGTCTTACAGACCTAGTTTCTTTTTACTGGCCTGCTCGAGATCTGCATTCCAGGAACTCCAGACTTCTCACCCAACCAATCACTCTCGCTGCCCCATATTCTTGGAATTCCCTCCCTGAACATTTTCAGACTGTTCCTTGTCTCAATGTTTTTATTTTTTTAAAAAATATTATTTTTTATTGAGTTACATCACTTTTTTTACACACATCATACAATGCAATATATACACTCATCATTTTCCTCTGTAACTTTTTTCTTATGTAACAAAAGCAATAAAAATCGATAAAAGTACTGCAAGAAAGGTATACAATTTTTGCTGCTCACTTCCATTCTTACTACATTTGCTTTCCTACTGCTGTATTCATTCTTTCTCATGAATTCTCTTTGTATGTTTCACCTACTTCCTACCTAATTGTTGGAACTGTCATCTATTTTTAACTGATTTTCAGTTTGGCATGGTATATTCTCTTTCCTTCTATTTTTCCTATACATTTTAACTTCAGATCTCTTCCACCATTGGTGTGTCTTATTTATCTGTATTATATTTTAACATCTATGTCACTTAAATATCACATATCTTTTTCCATTGCAGTATATGTACAATAGATATTGTGTATTGTGTCTGGAATACACAAGGGTCACCCAGTTCATCCCAATTCTGCCATGCAGGAATACACAACTAAGCACTTCTCTCAGTGTTTTTAAATCCCAGCTGAAAACTTTTCTGTTTTCCAAAGCTTTTGGAATTTTACTTTGATACTGTTTTGTAATCTTGTATATTTTGATCACATGTATTTGTCAATTTGTTTTATTTTTTATATTTTTTCCTGTTTCATACTATGCCGTTGTTGTTTTTGTAGTTATCTGGATAATTTGTTTTACAATTGTATTTTATAGTTTTATGTTTATTATTCCTTCTTTTCCTCTGTGTGTGCTTATGTAGACACTTATTTTAGATTGTACATCTTTGGCAGGACCCAATGTTTTGTTTTGTTTTGCTTGTTTTAATGTAAAGTGCCATGAACATAGATGGTGCTATAAATAAACAGCAACAACAATACACAACGTTGGCATTCTGAAGAAGAATAGTGTAGCACAACCACTGTTGAACTGCATGAATGTAGATCACGAAGCAAGCATGATATAGGATCTTAGCTATTGTCTCATTAGTGAATAAGAGTGCTATGGAAAATGACGTATGCATCTAAATGCAGAAGGTGCATTCATGCACAATGTGATGTACATTGCAAGGGAAATCTGCCCCTTGAGGGTTCAAGAACAGATTCCATAGCAGAAGGGAGACTGAATGTTATTGATAAGGACATGCCAGGCAAATGTCAGCATTCAGGCTGATGATATGGCACTGAAGCAATATACCACCTGATCATTTCTAGCAGTGTAAGAAAAATCTACCCAGCAAGAGCATGCAATAAGATAACAGCAAATCATAGGAGGATACTGGATATATGTTAGCCAATCACTAAGCAGCAGTCAGAAGCCAGAATGGAAAATTACCAAGCAAGTACCAAATCAAAACTATTCATCTTGAACTTTTCCCTTACATTTTAGATTGTCATTGTTATTACTGGAATGGACCAGTTCATCCAGGCTAGAGTCAAAATAGTCTATAACTGCTTAATTTGCTTTTCCTTGAGATTCCCAAGAGCTCAATAACTTTGCACCTTCTAAAGTTTTCCTTGGTTCAGGATATTTTTCTTTCAGCGTGGCTGTACATTACTTTGGCTTTATGATCAACCACTGGCCTTTTCCTTCAACAACCATAGAATTGTAGGATCTTAGAGTTGGAAGGGGCCACAAGGGCCATCCAGTTCAATCCCATCTGCCATGCAGGAATATCCAACTAGAGCATTCTTCAAAGATGCCTACCCAACCTCTCTTTAAAGACCTCCAAAAAAGGAGTCAGCCACCCTTGGAGGCGCTCCATTCCATTCTCCAACAGCTCTTATGGTCAAGAAGTTTTTCCAAGTGTTTAGGTGGTATCTCTTTTCTTGCCATTTGAAGCTATTCATTTGTGATCTTGTCTCTGGAGCATCAGAAAACAAGCTGGCTCCATCTTCTACATGACATCCCATCAGATATTTAAAGATAGCTATCATCGAATCATAGAGTTAGAAGAGACCATAAGGGCCATCTAGTCCAACCCTCTTCCATGAAGGAAAACACAATCAGAGTATTCCCAACAGATGGCAACCCAGCCTCTGTTTAAAACCTCCAAAGAATGAGACTCCACCACACTCTGGGACAGCAGGATATTCCACAGTCAAACAGTTCATATTGTCAAGAAGTTCTTCCTAATGTTTAGGTGGATTCTCTTTTCCTGTAGTTTGAACCCATTGCCCCATGTCCTAGTCTCTGGAGCCTCAGAAAACAAGCTTGCTCCATCCTCAGTATGGCATCCCTTCAAATATTCAAACATGGCTATCATATCACCTCTTAACCTTCTCTTCTCCAGCTAAACATACCCAGCTCCCCACGCCTCTCCTCATAGGGCACGGCTTCCAGAGCTCTCAGTCTTCTTTTCTCCAAGCTAAACTTACCTAGCTCCCTAAGTCATTTCTCATAAGGCTTGGTTTCCATGTCTTGGTTTCTATGTGCACCAATAGACATATGCATGTCCATTCATGTACAATGCATAGCCATGCACAATGGCACCATATATACAACTTTGCTTCCACAATGTTTAATTTGCCATTCCCTATTGAGGGGAGAAAGGTCCAGACACTTCCACAGGGAAGCTTAACACCTGAACAAGACACTGCAGAATTCTAGCTAAAGTATTCTGCTCCAAAAGAAAAGCAAATGTTTCTATTTTTAAAACCCTATGCAATTCATTTCATTCAGCAATGGACTTTTTCTTCTCTTCTTTTCCCTCCAAGACACTTTGCTGCCTAAGGCAGAGTAAGATATGGCAATCCTCCCCATGCCAATTCAAGGTGCCCTTTTCCCAATGCCAGCCCAGTTATTATTGTTCTTGAAACAGAAACTTCCTCAAGTTTCATCCCTGGAAGAAAATAAAAATAAAAATACAGCAATAGATTAAATAAGCAATGATTAGCAGCCCTTCCACGCCACATGCAAGGACATACCCTATTTAAGATGCTCACTGCTTTGACTGTGTAGTCCTGCGTGGCAGGGGGTTGGATTAGATGGCTCTTATGGTCTCTTCCAACGTTATGATTCTATGAGTCTATAAAATGCTCACTGCTATCCAATCTGTGGCACATTCTAACACTTCTTCTCTCTTTACACAAGGCCTAATTGCTCTCTGTCTTAACTGGAAAAAGGAAACAGCAAATAAAATTAAAAATGAGAAACAGAGCCACCTCCTGAACAACATTGGGTTGGGGATGTGGGGGTGGTTTGATATGTTTGCCCTTTCTTTGTGCATCCTGGATCCCCTCTGCTGTACAGATGTGTGTTGTTGAAGCACCATATAGGCCAAGGCCATACAAGTGATCTAACCATCAATAGGAAAGATGCCAAGCAAATTAATATCGAGTTAAATATTCTGTCATTCTTTGGCAAACTTTGCTTCTCCCTGGAATACAACTGCCATATTGATCAGAACTTAAAATAGCTATAAGGGCTCCTTTTGGTCTTTCCTGATGCCAGTACAGAAAATCGAAAGATGGTAAAAAGAATACAAGTAGACTTAACTAAGGGCTTTTTCGGACAGCTATTTGTAATGCAAGAAGGCTCGTCCCTCTTGTGAGGCTGCTGCTGATTCTGTTCCGGAAGAGCTGGGAGGCTGCTGTGCCATATTTGGCCATTTCCTAATCACGTCCGAGAAAGTACTAACAGACTAAAAGTAGCATTTTTGGAATACTTCTCCCAAAAACTTGCAGTCAGGTAGGGTTCCAAGTTCTGGGGTATCACCAAAAAATTGAGGCCATAAGTGGGAGCTGCCATTTTAAAAAAGAAAAAGAAATGATGCCTATCATTTCTAACTCTCCCTCCATCTTCTGTCTCCCACTTGATTGTTCAGTCGAGAACAGCAATATATTTCACCCACCCTCTCTCTGGCTTTTCTTCGCAAACGAAGATTCAGGAAGGACTCATCCCGCACTTTCTGCAAGCGCGCTGATGACTAAAAAGGCCAATCCGAGATAAACAAGTCCGGTTGCAAAAAGTACAGCAGAAGGTCTCCTTGGGTGATGATTTTGGGTTGTGATTCTTTCTGCGTTGTCGTTTCTCTTCAAGACTTGTTCGTCGTGAGTTCTTAAATAAGGCTGCAGCATTGTGGATAGTGCGTCTCCATGCCTCCCGATGTGAGGCCAGGGCGGACCACTGTTGGTGATCAATTTGGCTGAGCCTGAGATGTTGTCTCAGGGAGTCCTTGTATCGCTTTTTTGGAGCGCCCCTCTTACGCTGACCCGTGGTGAGTTCACCGTAGAGTAGTGTTTTTGGGAGGCGATGGTCTTCCATCCTAGAAACGTGCCCTGCCCAGCGCAGCTGTGTTCTCAATATCATGGCCTCAATGCTGGTGATCCCTGCTTGCTCAAGGACAGCAACATTCCCACCACTAGGGATGTAAATCTTCATAGATGTTGTCCTCCTTGGAAAGAATGAAAACGTATACCATTTTGTCTCCACTATGAGAAAGTCCTCCAAATTGTGCAATTTTTGAGGACTATTCACATTCTGGATTTATTCAGAGAAAAAAGAGGCATTGTTGTGCAGAAAAATGGCATATTCTGTGCAGAAAGTCATGTTTTCTGTGAAAGAAACTTGTTTTCTGTGCCAGGAATGGGATTTTCTGCACAAAAAAAGCCACATGCATTTACAACATGAGGAGGAACTTTTTGACAGTAAGAGCTGTTCGGCAGTGGAACGCACTCCCTCGGAGCGTGGTGGGGTCTCCTTCCTTGGAGGTCTTTAAACAGAGGCTGGATTGCCATCTGTCGGGGATGCTTTGATCAAGATTTCCTGCGTGGCAGGGGGTTGGACTGGATGGCCCTCGTGGTCTCTTCCAACTCTGCAATTCTATGATTCTATGATTCTAAGTTCCAAACAATGAAAATTCTTGCCTGTTCAGGATTCTCCTCCTCATAATTTTCCAGCACTTAGGAAGCCCAGTTTTTCACCTATTTGAATATGTTTTAATATTAATTTCATACATACTCTATAAAGCTTGAGTCTGCCTTATCCAGAATATTTGGGACCAGAGGTATCAGTGATTTTGGAATATTTTAGATTTTGGAATACTTGCATATACAGTTGGCCCTCTGTATCCATGGCTTTGGCATTCATGGATTCCACCATCCATGGCTTGAAAATATTCCCCCAAAAATACGTTCCAAGAAGCAAATCTTGATTTTGCCATTTTATATCGGGGCACCATGTTACTGTGCCATTGTATATAATGGGACTTGAGCATCCACAGATTTTGGTACCCATGGGGGGTCCTCAAACCAAATGCCAACGGATACCAAGAGCCAATTGTACATAATGAGATATCTTGGAGGTGGAGCCCAAGTCTAAACATGAAATGCATTTATGTTTCATATACACTTCATACATACAGCCTGAAGGTAATTTTATACACATTATTTTTAATAATTTTGTGTGTGAAACAAAGTTTGCATACACGGAACCATAAAAAAGCAGAGATGTCCGTCTCTTAGCTATTCATGTGGACTATTTTGGATTTTGGAATATTTGGGATTTTGGAATTCCAGATAAGGGAGACTCAACCTGTACCTCCTGAAATGCACTCCATCCCCCTTCTCTGTAGCAAAAAATTGCCTGCAAGCAGGGCCATGGTACTTGGGGTGGCTCCTAATTTTCATTTACTTTCAGCTCCTTTCAACCTTGACAGCTCCCAAGCCAGTTTTCAATTATGACAAGAGCAAAACATTAATACAATCCATGATTTCAGTCCATAAATAAATCTCAAGCCTGACGTTTTAACTAAACACCAGGAACAGCAGGGTATTCAAAACAGACCATCATAACAAGCACATCAACCGCAGGGGAAGAAATAGTAATAATAACTTGCTCAATTGCATTGCTGAAGGCACAGTGGAAAACTTGTTTTTCACTCCTCTTTGGAAAGAGAGGAGAAACTGTGCCTCTACTGGAAGAAGGCATCAAAAGGCCAGGGCCAAAACCCTGCTCTTTGTCTCTGGCAAAGAAACAAATGTGTTATTCCATCCACTTCCTATGTTTCTGTTTGGAGGCATTTTTTGCCAGGGTATGCATGGCCCCCAGAAGGCTACATCAATAGGAATGCAGTGTCTAGATCAAGGGAAGTAATAGTGCTACTCTATTCTGCTTTGGTCAGACCTCACCTGGAATACTGTGTCCAGTTCTGGGCACTGCAATTCAAGAAGGATGTTGAGAAGCTGGAATGTATCCAGAGGAGGGCAACCAGGATGGTGGGAGGTCTGGAAGCCATTAAGCCCTATGAGGAGTGGCTTAGGGAGCTGGGTCTGTTTAGCCTGGAGAAGAGAAGGTTGAGAGGGGACATGATAGCCATGTTTACATATTTGAGGGGATGTCATATTAAAGAGGGAGCAAGCTTGTCTTCTGCTGCTCCAGAGACTAGGACACGGAGCAATGGACTCGAGGTACAGGAAAAGAGATTCCACCTAAACATTAGGAAGAACTTCCTGACAGTAAGAGCTGTTCAGCAATGGAATATGCTGCTGCCTCATAGTGTGGTGGAGTCTCCTTCTTTGGAGGTTTTTAAACAGAGGCCGGATGGCCATCTGTATTCCCGCTTAGAAGAATGGGGTTGGACTGAATGGTTATTGGGGTCTCTTCCGACTCTATGATTCTATGATTCTATGAACTTCTCTGTCAGCCATGAAATCTTGAGCTGTACCCAATAAGAGAAAGTTAGCATCTGAATTGAAATTTCCAAGGAAACTCTTGGGGCCTTCAATGACCTACGTCCATGGACTCAGCTAAGTCATAGAATTATAGAATCGTAGAGTTGGAAGGAGCTACAAGGGCTATCTAGTCTAATCCCCTGCTATGCAGGCATATGCAACTCTTGCATCCCAAACAGTGTCCTTTGAGCCTCTCTTTAAAGACCTCCAAAGAAGGGGAGTCTGCCATCTTCTATGGCAATCTATTCCACTGTCAGACAGCTCTTGCATTAAAAAAGTTCTTCCTAATGTTTAGGTGGAATCTCTTGTCTTGTAATTTGAACCCATTGGTTCCTGTCCTAGTCTCTGGAGTAGGGGGAAAAAAAGCTTGCCCCATCTTCTACATAATATCCCTTCAGATATTCAAAGATGCCAATCATGTCACCTCTCAGTCTTCTCTTCTCCAAGATAAACATACCCAGCTCCCTAAGTCATCCTTCATAAGGCTTACTTTCCATAAGGCTTGGTGTTAGTCATATCACATGCAGTATCAGTCCCCGGAATGTCCCTGTTGCCCAATGATAAGCAAATACACTGAATTTAGGACATCTGCTAGATGGTACACCTGGCAAAAGTGATCATATCTTTTTGAATCATGATGTCTCTGCCCACACCACCTCCTCTATGCTTTCAAAAGTTGTACTAAGACAGGAACTGCAGCCTCAGCTAGCCAGGTCTCAAATGATACTGGATGAGATCCTACATGGGAAGACACAGCACAAAATTCCACCCAGGTGGAACTCTGCTCTGTTTCCCCATTCCACTCCTAAGGATCTCACCTGGCTCATGGAAAAGGGTTCCTGTGGGGGTTTCCCTACCCTTATCCCACCAACTGTAGGGTTTTCCATTCAAGCAATCCCACCAGTGCTATCAACTATGAGGGTTACTCTCAGGCAATCCCACCACTGTGGCCTTTAACCCACCAAATGTGAGGACTTCATGGTGCCCACTGTAATTAAGAAGAGTGAGGTCTTTTCCTGATTCCCGCCTCTGCCACAAGGTAAGGACTTCTTCCTGTCCCGTCTGTGTGAGACCCACTCTGGGGACTGTCTGAATGCCCTCAAGGTATCTATGAAGAGTTATGCAACTTCTATCCTCTATGGACATCACCTCTCTATATTCCATGCTGTCACCACAGACACCTCGCCTGAATTCAAGCTCTCAGATAGCATTTCCAGAGGCTAAAAGTGTATAAAAACAAGCAAACAAAAAAAAATCTTTATTTACAAAATTTAAACATAATACAACAGATTATTTATTACATTTAAAACACCTCTTTCTCTCTCCTTCTCCCTCTCTCCTCTTAAGCTGACTCAGATCCTTATCAATCACTGATCTCAAACTTGTTTCTCTCACTCCAACCCTAATCTAACTCAAAAATCCTTGTCTAACTAAACTCCTGTCGTTCACCAAGAGTTTCACCAACTGTCATTCACCAGCCTTATGCAAATTTCCTCAAACATTCCACCAATCACCATTCATTCCAGCATTCCATTCTCTCCTCTCTCCCAACAGCTCCTTACCTCATACTCTAATATACAACCAATAAATCAAGCAACATTTTTTTAATCCAAATCCATGACATCACAGTCCCCCAGCATGCCAGTTTAGTGGTTAATACAGAGCAGGGAAGGCAGACAAGGGTTTAGTATTATCCCTATAACTAAACGCACAGAAACAAAAGCATCATCTGGGTGTCTTCTGGAGGTCCTGGAGGATGACATCATTGTTGTGCATCTAGCTATGGAGGGGGGACATTGCAGGACACTTTTCTGCTACCTCTGCTCTCCATTGGCCACGGAATGGCCATGCCAGGGCTCCTCAGGAACCAGGTGTTTTTTTTTGTTTTTTGGAAAATAATTTTTATTCAATCTTTTCAACAGAAACACTTTAAAACTCAACCATCGACATTAACAATCAACAATCCTTTCATACTTTTCAAGCAATCATACCTTTTAGACATTTGCACTTGACTATCATTACATACTTTTGCATTACATTTCATACTTTTAAACAATCGTACATTATAGACATATACACACTGATTCTGAAAGAAAAAAAACATTACATCCTCTTCCTTTTCCCTTCCTTTCTTGGTTCATTCATACTTCGTTACTTCCTTCTCTCTTCATAATCCATCTTGCTTAGTTCAAGCTCTCCTTCCCCCTTTTTCTTATGTCAGTTATCTCCATTCTCTGCCTTCTTATTTTCGACCTTGATCTCTTTCTTTCTATCTAATAGCTTTTAATAGTATTTATAGTTTATATGGAGAGTTCAACTAAACATATTCCGTTTTTATTCTTGCTTCTTTTCCCCACTTATCCTCCCATACTGGATTCAAAATTTCCCATATCTCCAATTCTTTTAAATTTCTGTTTTCCTCTACTAACACCGTCAATTTTTCCATCTCGTAAATATCATAAAGTTTCAATAGCCATTCCTCACTTGGAGGTATTTCTTGTTTTTTCCAATATCTAGCAAATATTATTCTCGCTGCTGCCATTACATACATTAACAATCTCCAGTATTTCTTTTGTGTTCGAGACTCAATCTTTTCAAACATATTTAGGAGGTAAATCTCTGGAGCTAAGGGATAGTCTATTTCTAATATATTTGTAATTATTTTATGAGTATTTTCCCAATATCTTGTTGCCTTTTCACAGGTCCACCAGATGTGGTAGTACGTGCCAGCCGTTTTTTTGGCATTTCCAGCATAGATTTGATGTGTCTTTATAGATCTTCGCTAACCTTTCAGGTGTTAAATACCACCTGGTCATCATTTTATACACGTTTTCTCTAATCATGCTGCACCTAGTGAAAAGTATATTTTTTCCCCATAATCTTTCCCACTGTTCTAATGTTATTTCATGCCCAATATTTCTTGCCCATGCTATCATATAGGGTTTTATTACTTCTTGTTCTTGATTTAACTTCAATATTAATCTATATATTCTTGATAGGGTCTTTTTCTTGCCTTCTTGAATTATCTTATCGAATTCCGTGTTGCTCTCCTCTATACCCTCTAACTTTTGGTCAATTTTAATTTTTTCTGTTAATTGTCTGAATAGAAGCCAGTGGCACTCAGTGTTTCCCTGTCTTAGCTCTTCCTGTGTTTTCATTACCCATTTGTTTCCTTCTCTTTTAATTAATTCCTTATAAGATAGCCATTTCCCTTTGTGTATGTCTTCTTTCTTATAGTATGCTTCGTGATTCGAAAACCACAAAGGTACTTTTAAATAAAGTTTCTTTTTGTATTTTAACCAGGTATTTAATAAAGCTCTTCTCACATAATGATGTTTAAATTCAGCGTGGATAGCTGCTTTGTTATGCCACAGATAGGCATGCCATCCATATCTGGCATTGAATCCCTCTAAAGTTAATCATCTCTTATTTTCAAGTGTTATCCATTCCTTTATCCACGAGAGCACGCTAGCTTGATAGTACAGTTGTAGGTCCGGTAAATCCAAGCCACCTCTCTCCTTTTTATCAGTTAATATCTTATATTTAACCCTAGGTTTTTTTCCTTGCCAGATAAAACTTGTTGTCTCTTTCTTCCATGTTTTAAAGATTTTATCATTGATTATAATTGGGATACACGTAAAAAGATAAATCATTCTCGGAAGTATATTCATCTTAAATGTTGCAATTCTTCCCATCAATGGTAACTCTAATTTCTCCCATTTCATCATGTCTTCTTTTATTTTATTCCAAATTTTTGTATAATTATTTTCAAACAACTCTGTATTCTTTTTAGAGATTATTATACCTAAATATTTAATCTTCTTTTGAATCTTGAATCCTGTAATCTCTTCTAATATTTGTTCTTCCTGTTTTACAATATTCTTGGTAATCATCACTGACTTTTCTTTGTTTATCTTTAAACCTGCCCATTTGCCAAATTCTTCTACTGTTTCCATAAGCCTTTCAATACTATCTTTTGGATTTTCTAGTATAAAAACTAAATCGTCCGCAAAAGCCTTGTATTTATATTCTTGCCCTTGATACTTCCAACCTCTTATTTGCGGATCCAATCTTATTTTCCTAATCAGTACCTCCATTACTGTAATGAAAAGTAATGGGGATAATGGGCAACCTTGGCGGGTCCCTCTTTCTACCTTACAAGGCTTTGATTTTTCCCCATTGACTATTATTTGGGCCTCCTGTTTGTTGTATATTTTACTTATCCAGTCAATATAATTTTCTCCTATATTCATTTTTCTTAAAACCCTCAGCATAAATTCCCATCTTAAATTATCAAAAGCCTTCTCGGCGTCTGCGAAAATCAATAGTAGCTCTTTCTCACTATGTTTATCGTAGTACTCAATTAGGTCAATAAGGACTCTCGTGTTATCTTTCGTTTGTCTCCCCGGGAGGAATCCACTCTGGTCCTCATAAATCCAATCTCTTAAGATTTTCTTCAATCTTCCTGCCAAAATATTGGTAAAAAAATTTTAATCAATATTTAGCAAAGAGATTGGTCTATAATTTGATGTTAGTGTTGGATCTTTATCTGGTTTCGGTATCAGGACTATGTCAGCTTTTCTCCACGAGTCTGGACAATTACCTTTATTTATTTCATTAAAAAGTTTGTGTAAGGGATCTAATAATTCTTCTTCAAAAGTTTTATAGTATAAAGTTGAGAAGCCGTCTGGGCCAGGAGCTTTTCCCGTCTTCATTTGTTTTATTGCTTCTCTTATTTCTAACTTTGAAATTTGCTTATTTAGTTTGATCTTTTGTTCCTCTGATATCTGGGGTATATTCTCCTTATCTAAATATTTTTCCATTTCCACATACTGATCTTTAGTTAGCTTTGCTTTACTATATAAATTAGAGTAGTATTCTTGAAATATTCTAATTATATCCTTTTGTTTCGTGTATTTCCCATCATTTGATCTAATTTCTAGTATCACTTTCTTCTCTCTCTCCTTTCTTAACTTATAAGCTAGCCATTTACTAGGCCTATTTGCCTGCTCAAAATGCTTTTGACGAACAAATTTTAATTTGTTCGCCAATTCCGATGTCATATTCATTTCTAACTGTTTTTTCAAGACTGCTATCTCTTTTCTAATTTTCTCATCCTTATATCCTTCCTTCAGTCTTTTTCCCTTCTCCTTTATCATTTCTATTATTTCTTCTTCTTTTTTCTTCCTCTGCTTTTTGAACTCAAATTCTTGTTTCATAAAATGGCCTCTTATTACTGCCTTTCCTGCATCCCAGACTGTTTCAATATTAATACCTTTATCTAAATTTTCTTCAAAATAATGTTTAAGTGTTTCCCTTATCTTTACTGTTACTGAGTCTTTTTTCAATAATGTGTCCTTGATTTTCCAGTTATTATTAACTTTCTTTCTCGTTCGAATTTCAAGAAATATCGGGTTGTGATCTGACATTGTTCTTTGTTTTATTTCTACCCTGCCAATGTCTTTCACTAATATTTTGGAAATTATAAACATATCAATTCTAGACCACGAATCATGACGTGTTGAATAATATGTGTAATCTCTTTCTTGCTCATGTTTTAACCTCCAAATATCAGTAAGGGCTAAATGATCCATCATTTCTGATACCTCTTTGGGGAGTTTTCCCTGACTTTTCTTTTTGTTCTTTTTATTAGACCTATCCATATCCATGTCCAAGACCCCATTCCAGTCTCCTGCCAGAATTATGTTATCAACATCACATTTCATCAATTCCAACATCAATTTTTTGTAAAATTTGCCTTTATTTTCTAATGGGCCATATAACCCCACCATTAATATCTTTTTATCTAACAAATTAATCTCCACACCTATAAAGAAACCTTTATCATCGTTAAATATTTCCCTTGAGTCATATTTTTTGTTTATATAAATTGCCACTCCCCTTTTCTTTTTATTGTAATTGGTTGTATATATCTTGCCTAATCTTTCATTTTTCAGTAATCTCTTATCTTGTTCTCTAATATGAGTTTCTTGCAAGCAAACAATATCTGGTCTCTGTTTCATCAAATAGTGAAATACTAACTGTCTTTTATGGGGACTATTCAGTTCTCTTACATTCCAACTTATAGCTTTCTCCATATCCAATTTGACCTGTTTTATTATTCTTTTTTTTTCTCTCTCTTTTTTTTTCTTTTCTCTTTTTCTCTTTCTCACTATATACTGTCCTCGTCTGATACTTCTAGTTCTCCTGTTCCTTTTTCCTTCTCTAAATCCTCAATTTCTCCCTCAACTTCACCTTCATCTTCAATCTCGGTCTCTTCTTCTCCTATTTCACCTCCTATCCCCTCCCGTTCAATCTCAGTCTCTTCCTCTCCTACTTCGCCTCTTATCACCTCTCGTTCTATTATTTCTTGATTTCCTTCTTGTTCAAGTCCTATCTCTTCTTCCTTATTTTCCTTAACTTTAACTTTCTTACTTACTGTTTCCTTTTGCATATGTTTTCTTATTTTCTCTCCTTCATTTCTCTCTTTGTCTTCTGCTAAATCCAATTGTTCCTCCCCTGATTCTTCCGTTTTCTTTGCCACTTTATTTTCATTTCTTCTTTGGATAGTCTCTCTGTCACTTAATTGATTTTCCTGTATCCTCAATAAGAAGTTTTTTGCTTTATTTATCGTATTGATCATGTATACTTTGGACTTGTATGTTACCAGGATTCCTTCTACTCTATGCCATTTATATCCTATTTTCCTTTCTCTCAATATCCGAGTCAAAAATCCATATTCTTGTCTTTTCTTTAAGACTTGTGTGGGTAAGTCTTTGAAGATTTTTACTTCTTGTCCTTCTATCATCAGAGCTTCTTGTTTATGTCATTAGTTACTGCCTCTAACTTAGATCCAAACTTTTCCAGCTGTTTATGTAAATCTCCTTATTTCTCCTTTAAGCTCTTTCATCTCGGTTTTCAATTCTAAACTCAATTTTTTAAACTCTTGTAATAACATCACGTTTGCTTCCCCCACTCTTGTAGTCAAATCTACTGATGATCTTCTTGTTTCTTGTGTCTGTACCTTTGTTTGGGTCAAATTTCTCCTAGTTGTTGGCATTTTATATTACCTCCTATTCTCTATTATGTAGATATTTATATAAATGTGTGTATCTATGTATAAATGTGTGTAGTTAAAGATGTATCAACATCTCTTAGTTCTACTTTACTTTTTCTTAACTTCTTCTAGTATACCACTACTATTCCTTTCTCTGGTATAACTCTTCTTTTCCTTTGTTTTCTTTCAACAATTTAACAATGTAATTATATATAACAATACTCTAAAGTACCTTCTTACATGCAATATTTCAGTATGATTACAAATATGCTAGTTGGCACTATAATGCATTTATCAATGCTGTAGAGTATACTATAATATACCCGACCCAGTATAGTATCAGATACACTTTAGAATTATAATACCATATTACTTTATAACAGTATTAACTCCAATCTTCAAAATGTAATACCCCAATTCCAATCCTTTGTATCAGTTTGAAGCATAACCAATTCTTTCTTTCTTTTCTTTTTTTTATATATGTATAAGATTTTTTATAAGGAGGATTATTATCCTCTATATGTTTGTGTCTTTCACTTTGACTATGGAGATTTTCAGACCTGCAAAATGCCGGAGGTTGCCCGTGATTGAAATATGGCGCTGAGCCGTCCCAAGCTTCACGGAAGTGACACGGACGGTTTCGCGAGAGGCACAGCGTCGTCCGAAGTAGACCCTTGCCGCGCAGCAGTTTCGGGAGGCTGCTCGCGCGGCAAACCGGCATTTTGCAGGTCTGAAAATCTCCTATATAATTGTTTTAAGCTTTGTAACAATCTCTAGTAACATGCAACCACATTACATAACATCAGGATCTGTTTGTTACATTTGTTACATTTGTTACACTCATTTAACAACTCACGTAATATTACTTTCAGCAGCTTGCAAATATATTTTGGAGCCCTTGTAAAAGTCTTACATCCACTATGTATATATTAGAATGTTCCTTCGCTCCGTATTTTCCTCTATCCGCGTACTCTTCTTTTCTTTACGATGCTTATTTCTCCACTCTCTTCCTTCCGTCCTTTACTCACTCCTGTCACCATATATAGTCCTGTCCGTGCTTATAATTATGACTGTCCAAGTATGTACTTATCTCTCTTTTTCCCCCCTCTCTTCCACTTGTCCGTTGTTTCTTGTAGCCTCTCCCTTTCGATCTCCTCCTCCACCAACGTTCCTATCTCTTTACTCCGCGCATTCGCGTTCGTTTCCCCTTCTCCTGTCGTCCCGATACCTTAAATCAATTAAGGTCGTTTCTCTCCTTTCTCCTGCCTCGGGCCAACTTGCCCGTGGAGCGGCAGCAACACTGTAGAAAGCAGGCTTGTAGTAAGGAGTTTTTTTGATGAAAATTCCAACGCTTATTTCAAGCTAGCTCTTAAAAAGTGGTGGCGTCGCTCCCACCGCTGACGGCGGCTTCAAACTCGGGCAGGACAAGGCATTCGAGCCACTTTCGGTCAAACGTGGTACTATCTTCCCACTGACCCGAAAAGTTAAGGCCCTCCGATGCCTCCTTCACTTATCTCATACCAGAGATAACAGATACCACCTTAAGTTGTTTGTTGGCGGTTATCCCAAGTTTTAGCGACTGATTCTCAGGAGCTCCCGCAGAATCAGTCTTGCGCCGACGCCATCGCCACCGGAAGTCATGAGGAACCAGGTGATGTTTGAGGGGTGGGGGATCATTGCACAAGGAAGGTGGTGAACTCTTCCTTTGGCAATAGCCAAGGAAGACTTTACACCAGCATATGTCACTGAGAGGATGTCAGCCATATTTTCTTCAGTCTCTGGATTGTGAAATGTTGCAGCTTGAAGGGGAGGAAGTCTGCACGGAAATCAGGTGCTCTCATTCAATTTATGCCCCCCCCCCAACCTGAGTCGAAATCCTACTCGATATTTGTAACTAACCAAGGGCTCAACTACACTAGGCAGGGTATGCTGGCTCCCCACTGGGGTATTTTGGCTGCAGAAGTGGCCCATTTCCCCCCTGTTACCTGCAGAAAATGGGCCGGAGTCCAAACAAGATGCTGTCCCATCGCTGAAGCCGCCACCACTGCCATTTTCTCACTAACGCAGATGCCAGGCGGGGCCCTGCAACATGTGACTGAGGCCCCTGCATGTGACCAGCCTCAGTCACATGCTGAAAGACCCCTGCCTGGCTTCCGGGAGAGCCAGGGAGCTGGTGGCTGCAGTGAGGACGGGCTCCTGTGTGGTGCTGTGGGACGGGCTCCTGTGGATACGTGAGGCCCAATCTGGTGATACAAGTATTTTCTTAGAACAGTTTGTCAGGCCCTATCCCAGCTTGCCCTTGTTCCAGTTCCAGGGGTCATTTGGACTGCCCAGTTGTTTGAACTACAGGGCTCTGGAACGGGGGTGAGCCAGGATATTTTGCCAGTGTACACGAGCCCCTAGTTAAAAATCACACAAGGCATTGACCCCCAGAACCCATCTTAAATTCACAGGAACCACTCTGAGAAACAAAGCTTTGTGGTGAGTGGGGGTGCTCCAGGATAATGCAGCTAGCCCCTTACCACCAGAGGTAGGAAGGGATTAGCCGCATCATGTTAAACACCCCCACTCGCCCGCATCAGAGACCTCTGTTGTTTGGACTGGCTCCCTCCAGTTTAAGTTGGGTTCTGGGAGGTAGTTAGAATTGTGAGCACAGTATCAAAATCATGAATACACAGCATATCTGAATATATAGAAGTTATGGATCTGTAACTCTAAGTTAGGAGTAGCTGTGATGCAGGATGCTAGCTCTGGTTTAATCCAATTTTACTGCCTGAATCCATATAACCTTGGCATATAAGTGTTGTATGGATCTGATTCCATTATATTTGAATGGATGTCATACTGAGGATGGAGCAAGCTTGTTTTCTGATGCTCCAGAGACTAGGACACAGAGCAATGGACTCAAACTACAGGAAAAGAGATTCTACCTAAACATTAGGAAGAACTTCCTGTCAGTAATAGCTGTTCAGCAGTGGAACACGTTGGCTTGGAGTGTGGTAGAGTCTCCTTCTTTGGAGATTTTTAAACAGAGGCTGGATGGCTATCTGTAGGGAATGATTTGATTGTGTATTCCTGTATGGCAGGGGGTTGGACTGGATGGCCCTTGTGATCTCTTCCAACTCTATGATTCTATGATTCTATGTGCTGCCTTTGGGATCCAGCAAAGCTGTTGGTGATCAGACCAAGCCAGTACATTTCCTAGAACAACACGGAGGGTCACACGGGGAGAAATTCTTTCCTCTCCCCCTCCCCTGTCCCACAACAAGTCATAAATTGTTCATGTCTGTGATCCTTTTTGATGTGAGCTTATTCAGCGGAGTAACATTATGAAACTGTAACTGTCTTAAAAGGGTTGAATAGCTGGGAGGGGTGTTTGTGTAATCCTATGCTAAATTTAGCATGAGATTTTAGTGTTTGCCTCCTATTCTCTCTCTCTCTCTCTCTCTCTCTCACACACACACACACACACACATAGAGGGAGAATTAAAATCTTACATTTCAAAGTTCTCTGGGTGTCATGTACAAAGTGCCTCCCATGTCTAAGAATCAAGGGTGGGTGGTATCTATTTAAAACTGAAGACAGAAAGCCATTAATGAGTTACGGTAATGTATTTTCTGGATTTGCCACGGCAGGCCTCTCTGAAGTGGAAAACTCAAAAGATCAGTTGACTCGTGTTATGTAAAGTTATATAACTTTGATGTTCTGCAAAGCCTCCACAGCAATGTCGCCAGACCTGAGAGCAGAAAAGGGGAAAATATCCACTCGCTGTGGGTTCTTTTGTATCTGCAGGTTCTTGGAACTCATTTCTTCTAAAAGCATCACCGGGCAAACTGGGAGGGCATCTACACTGTGCAGTTACAGCAGTGTGACACTACTTTAATTGTCACAGCTCTATGACAGGGGTCAAACAGGAATCCCCCAGCACCACCGTCTGAGAACGCCCTTCCAGGAAAGAGTGGAGCCACTGGAGAACAGTCCCTCCAAGGCCCATCCCAGAGAGGTAACTCAGAAGGATACCATGGTTGATGGTATCGAAAGATGCTGAGCGGTCCAGCAGAACCAACAGGGACATACTCGCCCGACCAGTTCCCTGCGTAGGTCGTCCACCAAGGTGAACAAAGCTGTTTCTGTCCCATAACCAGGTCTGAAACCACACTGTCCTATCCAGGAATCTCTGGAGTTGGGAAGCCACCACATTATGGTTGTTTATTTATAAAGTGCCATCAATTTACATGGCACTTTACAAGTAAAACAAGAAAAAACTGAGGGTCCTACCAAAGGCGTAGTTTAAAACATATGTGTGTACACATACACACAGAAAGGGAAGGAAGGAATAATAAAATATAAAACTATACAATACAATTCTAAAACAAATTAGCCAGATAAAATACCTCCCCCCGAAAATGCAATCTCTCTCTCTCTCTCTCTCTCTCTCTCTCTCTCTGGCTTTTCTTCGCAAACGAAGATTTAGGAAGGACTCATCCCACGCTTTATGCAAGTGCGCTGATGACTAAAAAGGCCAATCCGAGATAAACAAGTCCGGTTGCAGAAAGCACAGCAGAAGGTCTCCTTGGGTGATGTTTCCGGGTTGTGATTCATAGAATCATAGAATTGCAGAGTTGGAAGAGACCACGAGGGCCATCCAGTCCAACCCCCTGCCACGCAGGAAATCACGATCAAAGCATCCCCGACAGATGGCCATCCAGCCTCTGCTTAAAGACCTCCTAGATTCTTTCTGCATTGTTGTTTCTCTTCAAGACTTGTTCGGATGAGTTCTCAAATAAGGCTGCAGCATTGTGGAGAGTGCGTCTCCATGCCTCCCGATGTGAGGCCAGGGCGGACCACTGTTGGTGATCGATTTGGCCGAGCCTGAGATGTTGTTTCAGGGAGTCCTTTTATTGCTTTTTCGGAGCGCCCCTCTTATGCTGACCCGTGGCGAGTTCACCGTAGAGTACTATTTTTGGGAGGCAATGGTCCTCCATCCTAGAAACATGCCCTGCCTAGCACAGCTGTGTTCTCAATATAATGGCCTCAATGCTGGTGATCCCTGCTTGCTCAAGGACAGCAACATTCGTTACATAGTCAGTCCAGTGTATATTTAGGATTGTGCATAGACAGTGCTGATGAAAGCGTTCGAGGAGTCGTAGGTGGTGGCGAAAGGTGACCCATGTTTCAGATCCATAAAGGAGAATAGACAGTACAATGGCTCTATACACACTGATTTTCGTGCTTCACCTCAGGTGTTTACTACTCCAGACTCTTTTGTGAAGTCTTCCAAATGCGCCTTAAAATGATTATCTTGCTAAAAAAAAAAATCCTTGCAATATACGGGTTGTCTATATGAGGCAAAAAGAAGCAGATTGCTCTGCAGTAAAGGCAACACACTGCAGCTGTGATTTGTCTTAATTTTTTTGGGGGGGGGTGGCAGATTGCAGGCATGCAAAGCTTTCTGCATTCACTGTACAAACAGGCATGCCTGAGAATCAAGATGGTGGCTGCGAGGCCAACAATTAGGACAGGTGATTAAGATGGAAGAATTGGAGAAAGCATGGACTGAGAATATAAAATTTACAAGGAGTTAAAAGAAAATTTCTATAAGATGGCCAATATGTGGTATATCACACGAACAAAGATGGCAAAAAATATATAAATATGTACCCAACACTTGTTGGAAGTGCGATAAGGCCGAAGGAACATACATACATATATGGTGGAACTGTAAAATTACAAAGCAGTTTTGGAGGAAGATACACAATTTGCTAACTAAAACGTTAAACATAGATTTCCCCTTAGATCCAAAGATTTATTTATTAAATATGGTAAACATTATGCACCCCAAAATATAAGAAAAATATAAGAGAATTTTGTTATATGCTGTTATAGCAGTTCAGTTGGCATTCGCTCAAAAGTGGAAAGGAGGAAACATACCATCAATTTTGGACTGGATTGAGAAACTGCAAGACATGTATGAAATGGACAAACTATCAATACTGTTAGATGAGAAGAAAACTTGGAAAGATTTGGAAGCAAGGCAAGAGATTAAGAGGCTATGGGAAAATCAAGTGCAGGAGTAATAAATCTATGAAGCATGGTTATGCATTGATTTGAAATAGAATAATGGAGTGAGGAGTTAACAGAAAATAATAGACAGGGTGTTGGGTTAGATGGCAAGGGAATTGTCAACACCTCAAAAGAAGAAAGAAGGAAGTTATTGTGTCTCTATATGTTTTGTGTTTGTTTTAAGTGTCTCTCTCTCTCTCTGGCTTTTCTTCACAAACAAAGATTCAAGACGGACTCATCCCGCGCTTTCTGCAAGCACACTGATGACTAAAAAGGCCAATCCGAGTTAGACAAGTCCAGTGCAGAAAGCACAGCGGAAGTTCTCCTTGGGTGATGTTTCTGGGTTGTGATCCTTTCTGCGTTGTCATTTCTCTTCAAGACTTGTTTGGCGTGAGTTCTCAAATAAGGCTGCGGCATTGTGGATAGTGTGTCTCCATGCCTCCTGATGTGAGGCCAGGGCGGACCATTGTTGGTGATAAATTTGGCTGAGCCTGAGATATTGTTTCAGGAAGTCATTGTATCGCATTTTTGGAGCGCCCCTCTTACGCTGACCCGTGGTGAGTTCACCGTAGAGTACTATTTTGGGGAGGCAATGGTCCTCCATCCTAGAAACGTGCCCTGCCAGCGCAGCTGTGTTCTCAATATCATGGCCTCAATGCTGGTGATCCCTGCTTGCTCAAGGACAGCAACATTCCTCACATAGTCAGTCCAGTGTATATTTAGGATTGTGCGTAGACAGCGCTGATGAAAGCATTCGAGGAATCGTAAGTGTTGGCGATTTTTAGTTTGATAGAAATACTAGATATGTAAGATAGGGGTTAGACTGTAGGTTGGTCTTTGTGTCAGTGTAATGTAATGTAATGTTATATGGTTTGTAATAATGTTGTTCTAATAAAGATAATAATTTTTTTAAAAAGATGGTGGCTGTGAGTGAATTACTCATGTTTTTATTCACACCAGTTGCAGCTGAAAAGTATTTTTGTTTTGTTTTTTAAAAAGCATATCTAAGGTGCAAAAGTACAATATTTTGCCTTAACAGAACAAACAACCCCTCCATTTTATCACGCTAGCGCTCACTCGCTAAGGTGAAAAAAGAAAGATGGTTCTGAGTGCTTGCCTTGTTAGCAAGCCCTGCCCCTGGTGCTCATCCGGCCAATCAGCTTTCAGCTTCTGCTCCTTTGGGAAAGTGAATAAAATCAATCACTTGTCCCAGCAAACAGGAATGCACATTTCCCCCACTGTTTATTATAACCTTTGGGAAAAGCCATGAAGACTTTTCCCGTCAGGTATATTGTGTATTTATCCCCCTCCTTCTGAATATGGTGATATGATACAAGATGCCATTAAGACAGGTTATAGTCTTCTCGCATTCTGTGAGAAGTATTTTTGCCATTTAGACCACCCCATAATATAAAACAAACTGACTGATACATGTAATCAAATTATATAAGATTATAAAACAATATTAAACTAAAATTCTAAAACGTTTGGATAACAAGAAAAAAACAAGTTTTTTAATTGAGATTTTAGGGCCAGTAAAAAGAAATAGTAGCGGGAATATGGGGTGGGTGGGTGGACTAGATTGTTTAAGGCTTTGAATGTTAAAACAAGAAGCTTGTACTGAATCCTAGAAGGGATGGGTATCCAATGAAGAGATATTAAAAGTGGGGCTCCAAACAATGTGCCAAACCAACAAAGGGGTGTCTAAACGGTGAAAATACTCCTCATGGAATGTGAGGAGAATGCTATCTGTCTTAATGGGATTCTGCTTTGTTTTTGCCATATTTGGAAGGAGGGGGGCCAAAGACGCCGTATACTCCACAGGAAAAGCCTTAGTGGCTTTTCCCAGAGTTTTTAAAAAACAGTGGACGGAATGAGCATTCCTGCTTGTTGGGACAAGCAACACAAATTGATTCACTCTCCCATATGAGTGTAATCTGAAAGGTGATTGGATCGATTAATGTGGGGGCAGAGCTTGCTAACAAGGCAAGTGACCAGAACTGCCATGTTGGATTTTTGCCTTAGCAAGTGAGCACTAAGGCAATAAAACAAGAGTGCTGGTTTTGTTTTGTTTTTTGCTTTTTTCATTAGGGCAAAATATCACTGTATCGCACATTGGATATACAGTTGTCCCTCCGTATCCATGGATTTGGTATCCACAGATTTTCATGGCTTGAAAATATTCTTTTTTAAAAAAATCCAAAAACCAAACCTTGATTTTGCCATCTTATATAAGGGACACAATTTTGCTATGCCATTGCATATAATGGGACTTGAGAATTCACGGATTTGGGTATCCACGGGGGGGGGGGGGGGGCTGGAACCAAACGCCAGAAAATATGAAGGGAGAACTGTGGTTTTTTGTTTTTGTTTTTAAATGTTTGGTGGCAGCAAATAGAGGCAAGTGAAAAAGTGAGTAATTCATTTGTGGCCGCCATCTTTATTCCCAGGCATGCCCATTTGCATAGCAAACGCAGATAGCTTTGCATGGCTGCAATCTGAAAAAAAACAAAACAAAAACCCCAAAACATCAAGACAAATAGCAGCTGCCGCGAATTGCCATTACTACAGAGCAATCTGGGGTGTTTTCCCCCCCACAAATAAACAAGACCTTAGCAGCAGACTGTTGAATGGAAACCAGAAGACTAAGGTAAGGTAATAGAAGACCACTCAAAAGAAGATTACAATAATCAAGCCAGGAAATGACCAAGGCATGAACTAAAGTCTTAGCAGAGAAAGCAGAGAGAAACAGTCTGATTTTGACAACGTGATAAATAAAAAATCGACATGAATTTGCTACAGCCTCAATGTGAGGAATGAAAGGCTAAGAAGAGTAAAAAATAAAGCCAAGACTACATGCTTCCTTCACAAGAGAAATGAGAACATTATTAATCATGGTGGAGAAAGTATGATGTAAAGAAAGTTTTGGAGGAAAAATAAGTAGTTCTGTCTTTGCCATGTTAAGTTTTAGGTGACAATGACACAGCTGTACTGAAATAGATGAAAAACATGCTGTAATACAATGTTCGATGTCAGAAGAGTTTTACAGTATCATCAGCATCAAAGATGATATTGAAAACCATACAAAGTGATAAGATTACCTAAAGATAGTGTATAAAGAGAAAACAACAGAGGGCCCAGAACAGAACCCTGTGGAACCCCAACCAAAAGGGACAAAGAAGAAGATATATTACCTCCAGCCACCACATTCAATGACCAGCCTGAGAGATACAATATGAACCAGCTGAGGACTGAATCAGTAAACCCTGGGTCATGAAGGACCATCCCGCACGCCAAAGAAAAGCAGCAAGACAGCGGGAACATTCCATTTTCTGTGCCGCCTTACCACATGATGTTGTCTTTCTTCTGTCGCTCTTTCATTCCGGTCATTTACCATGGCGAACCAAGGTAAAACCGGGTCTAAAATTTACATGCTCTTATCATTTAAAGGAAAACTTTTATAAAATGATGTACAATTGGTATTTAGCCCCAGACAAATTAGCTAAAATATATAACAACTCATCAAATCTTTGCTGGAAATGTAGGGGACAAATAGGAACTTCTTTCCACCTTTGGTGGAAATGTAAAAGAGTTTGGAGATTATGGTTTACAATTAATAAAAAGATGGAGAAAATTCTAGGATGCAAAATAACTATGAGACCAGAATTATATTTGTCAATATAGAAAATAAGAGAGAACTGAAACACAGAAATTTAATAAGTTATAGAATCATAGAGTTGAAAGAGATCAAAGGGGCCATCCAGTCCAACCCCATCTGCTATGCAGGAATACACAATCAAAGCATTCCCGACAGATGGCCACCCAGTCTCTGTTTAAAAACCTTTGTTTAAAAACCTCTGGTAACTGCATCAAGATTGGTCAAGACAATGGAAATCCAATAAAATTCCAACTTTTATGGAAGGGATTAAGAAAGTGATGGAAATGGCACTACTAGATAAATTAACATACTTAGTGAGAAGAAATCTGTTGGAATTTTTTATAAAAACATGGGAGCCATTAATAGAATATCTTAAACAAATAAGAGGGGATACTTGTACTATTGGATTTAACAACTGAAGAATATGACTATTGTTGTTGTTGTTTCCTTTTCTTTTTTTATAGTTTTTAGGTAGGAATGTGCATTTTTAAGTATAATAACTAGATTAAGTAGGAAGAGTAGAAGCTAAATCTCTCTCTCTGGCTTCTCTTCGCAAACGAAGATTCAGGAAGGGCTCATCCCACACTTTCTGCAAGTGCGCTGATGACTAAAAAGGCCAATCCAAGATAGACAAGTCCGGTTGCAGAAAGCACAGCAGAAGGTCTCCTTGGGTGATGTTTTTGGGTTGTGATTCTTTCTGCGTTGTTGTTTCTCTTCAAGACTTGTTCATTGTGAGTTCTCAAACAAGGCTGCAGCATTGTGGATAGTGTGTCTCCATGCCTCCCGATGTGAGGCCAGGGCGGACCATTGTTGGTGATCAATTTGGCCAAGCCTGAGATGTTGTTTCAGGGAGTCCTTGTATCACTTTTTTGGAGCGCCCCTCTTACGCTGACCCATGGCGAGTTCACCGTAGAATATTATTTTGGGGAGGCGATGCTCCCCCATCCTAGAAAAGAGACAGAAATAAAGAATAAGCAACTAAGAAAGTACAGTAATCCCCGCATATTCACTGGGGTTTGGTTCCAGGACACCCCATGGATACCAAAATCCATGGATACTCAAGTCCCATTATATGCTCTCTCTCTCTCTCTCTGGCTTTTCTTCGCAAACGAAGATTCAGGAAGGACTCATCCTGTGCTTTCTGAAAGCACGCTGATGACTGAAAAGGCCAATCCGAGATAAACAAGTCTGGTTGCAGAAAGCACAGCAGAAGGTCTCCTTGGGTGATGTTTCCGGGTTGTGATTCTTTCTGTATTGTCATTTCTCTTCAAGACTTGTTCGGCATGAGTTCTCAAATAAGGCTGCAGCATTGTGGACAGTGCGTCTCCATGCCTCCCGATGTGAGGCCAGGGCGGAACATTGTTGGTGATCAATTTGGCCGAGCCTGACATGTTGTTTCAGGGAGTCTGTGTATCGCTTTTTTGGAGCGTCCCTCTTACGCTGACCCGTGGCAAGTTCACCGTAGAGTACTCTTTTGGGGAGGCGATGGTCCTCCATCCTAGTAACGTGCCCTGCTCAGAGCAGCTGCGTTCTCAATATCATGGCCTCAATGCTGGTGATCCCTGCTTGCTCAAGGACAGCAACATACATCACATAGTCAGTCCAGTGTATATTTAGGATTGTGTGTAGCAGTGCTGATGAAAGCTTTATTTGCGATGGCATAGCAAAATAGTGTCCCTTATATAAGATGGCTAAATCAAGGTTTGCTTTTTGGGTTATTATTTTTTAAAGAATGTTTTCAAGCTGTGAATACTTAAATCCGTGGATACCAAATCTGTGGATACGGAGGGACAACCATAAATGCCAAATACACAGGAAGTTGTATTTTATGGAGGGGGGAGAGTAGTTATAAGTGGATGCATTTTTATGTGTTGTATGTTATTTTTCTTTTCTTGTCTTATGTTATATACTAGATGGTATGTATTTTCTATATTGTTTGTTTGCTTTGTGTTACATTTTATGTGTTAAACTGTTTAATAAAAATTATTTTCAAGGAAAAAAAAACACATCTTTGTGCTAATGGGTTTTACTGTTTACTGTTTACTGTGGTCCTCCACAGGACCAGAATGAAAAAAACAATGACATCATGTGGTAAGGCAGCACAGAAAACGGAATGTCCCTGCTCCCTTGCCACTTTCCTTTGGGGTGTGGTAAAGCTCAAAATGTCTCCAACAAAAGAGTGTGGTCAGCTGTGTCAAAGGCTGCAGAGAGATCAAGGAGAATAAGGACTGAATATAGGCCTTTTGACATATATGCTCTAATACTGTGCCCAGAAATGGGAGTTTGGAGGCTAGTCTATAGTTAACTAGTAGAGTAGGATCCAGGGAAGGTTTTTTCAGAAGAGGTCTTAGCACCAGCTCCTTCAGACACCTTGGGACCCTGCCTTGTTGTAAAGACACATTAATCCCTTGCCTTACCCACTCAACCAGTCCTCCTCTGGCCTGTTTAATTAGACAGGAAGGCAAGGGTCTAGGACGCATGTCATGGCTCTCCCTCTCCAACGATCCTGTCCACATCCTCAGGCTGCACAATTAAGAAGTATCCATCAACACTGGACAAGCAGGGGCCAAGGTCACACCAACCAGAACTGTATCAAAGCTGGAGTCCATGTCAGAGTGAATCTGAGCGATTTTATCTGAAATGGTGGGCAAGTTCTGTGCAGTGAGCTGTTGAGTGGCTTACATTCTCCTTTGGGCCAGGTTGTAAAGGAACCCTGACCACTTGAAACAGCTCTGCTGATCAGTTCTGTGCAGATGCCGAAGTGTTAGCCAGAAAAGCTTTTTTTTTTTTAACCTTTATTGCCCCATCATAGGTCTTCAGATAGATTTTAGCCTGTTTTTGGTTGGCCTCACTCTGAGTTTTCTGCCACTGTCAGTACAGTCTCTCCTTTCATTGCTACCAGCTCCTTGGAAAACCAGGGGGCTGGTCTAGCTCTGCTCTGTAAGAAGGGACATTTAGGGGTGATTGTGTCTACCACCCAGGTTAGTTCCCCATTCCAGAGATCATCGAATCATAGAGTTGGAAGAGACCACAAGGGGCATCCAGGCCAAACCCATTCTGCCATGCAGGAATATCCAATCAAAGCATTCCCAACAGATGGCCATCCAACCTCTGCTTAAAAACCTCCAAAGAAGGAGACTCTACCACACTCCCAGGCAGCAGTGGGTTGCACTGTTGAACAGCTCTTACGATCAAGAAGTTCTTCCTAATGTTTAGGTGGAATCTCTTCTCCTGTATTCTGAGTCCATTGTAGTCTGCATCCTAATGTCTGGAGCAGCAGAAAACAAGCTTGCTCCCTCTTTAAAATGGCATCCTGTCAACTATTTAAACATGGTGATCATGTCACCTCTTCACCTTCTGTTCTCCAGGCCAAACATACTCTGCTCCCTAAAATCAACCAAGGCTTTGACAGGAAACTCCCCCAGAGCCATCAGGAATTCATCAGTATCCATAAGTCTCTTGGGGAAGACCATCTTAATGGGTCTCCCGCCCCTACAGAGGCTCTGGGTCCCAGCAAGTCTAAAGCGGACAAAGAAGTGATATATCCATGACAATGGAACAATAGAAATCTCCTCCATTCCCAGACCACCACCATCCCTCCCCCATACAGAAAACAAGCTGGAACGTGCCCATAGAAGGGCGACCAGGATGGTAGGAGGTCTGGAAGCCATTATGTCCTATGAAGAGCAGCTTAGGGAGCTGGGTATGTTTAGTCTGGAGAAGAGAAGGTTGAGAGGTGACATGATAGCCATGTTTACATACTACAAGGGATGTCATATTCAGGATGGAGCAAGCTTGTTTTCTGCTGCTCCAGAGACTAGGACATGGAACAATGGGTTCAAACTACAGGAAAAGAGATTCCATGTAAACATAAGAAAGACTTCCTGATGGTAAGAGCTGTTCGGAAGTGGAATACACTGCCTCGTAGTGTGGTGGAGTCTCCTTCTTTAGAGGTCTTTAAACAGAGGCTGGATGGCCATCTGTCAGGAATGATTTGATTGTGTATTCCTGCCTGGCTGGGGCTTGGACTGGATGGCCCTTGTGGTCTCTTCCAACTCTATGAGTCTATGATTCTATTATTCTAAGGTCTAGACCAGTGGCTCTTAACCTTTTCTTTACCAGGAACCCCTTTTAAATATATTTTGTTGCTGCAGACCCTCAAGACTTAACTAAAGATTAAAACCCTAAATAACAACAACAACAACACAATTACACTACCCATTAACCCTCCCCTCAGAGGCACTATAGGGGAGGGAAGACTTTTCTCCTACTTCTTCCTGCAAATTTGTGGCTGGAGCGGATTGAATGGCAATGCACAGGCTAAGCCAGCCAGCCTTTGCCTTGGCTCCTGTCACTTGGGCTGAGCAATCTTCAAGCCTTTGTGGACACCCTGTGAGGACATTGTGGCCTCCTGGAGGCCTGTGGACCACAGGTTAAGAACCACTGGTCTAGAGTGTGCCCAGCACCATGAGTGGTGCCAGATACCACTTGGGACAGACCCATGGTTGTCATGACAGACATGAAGTGCTAAGCTGGGTAGCCAACAGGGTACCCTCAACATGGATGTTCATGTTCTCCAGCATCACAAGCAGCGGAGACTCCACTTCCGGAGACTCCAACACCACTGCCAAGACTACCCTGGCTAGCTCAGGAAGGGAGACTGTGGAGCATCGGGATGGGTGGTACACCAACAGAATCCCTAATCTGTCCTGCTTACCCACCTTTAAATAAACACACTCAGACCCTATAGACTGAGGGATAGGGCACATGGTCAGGAGGATATTATCCCGATAGACCACTGCAACTCCACCTCCCTGCCCCCAAGGTCTTATTTGATGCTGCACCAGAGAATCCTGCTGGGCAAAGCTGGGAGAGATTAACCTCACCTGCTACCCCATCCAGCCAGGTCTCTGTAATACATGCCAGGTCAGCCTGTTCATCCAGGACCAAGTCCATTTCCCATTCACTGACCTGGCATTCAGGTGCAATGTCCATCCAAGAACAACGTATACCTCCATGCACAATAGTACCACATGTCTGCTTCTGCAACCTTGAGTTGAATGCATACATGAGGCTATCTTGCTGAGAAAATCCCGTCGACATGAGTCGAAAACGACTTTACAGCACACAAAGGCAGCAAATTCTGCACCAGAAAAATTATGTCCAATTGCTTCTGTAGGGGAACTTACTCATGTGAAGGCACCAACAAGATCCCTGCCGAACAGTTATAACACTGAAACTAAATTTGTCAAATTGTAACATTACAATACAATCGGATGGAAACCATTTAAAAAATATTTTAATGTATGTGGTTTTTTTACTTTTATATTGTTTTTAATTTGTGTTATCTTAAAAATGCTGTTAGCCACCTTGGGTTCCACTTACAGGATATAAAATAATTAAAGAATTAATTTTTTTAAAAAAATCACATTTTTTTAAAAAAATCTAAAGTACGGTATCCACCAGTTGAAATATACTCTTTCTCTTGGAATCTGGACCAGAAAAGAGTTAGTTAAGAAAAAAAAAAACAGATAACGAAATGGAATGAGAATGGAAGAAACAGTAATACAGTGAATCAAAAATAATTGCAAATGTATATAAGAAAAGGTAGATGGACCAAAGATATGAATATATTTAGATATAAAGCCTTACAGAATTACAAATTTTAATCAGTTACAGTTGGAGACAATATAGGAAGTTAGAACACATTGATATTTGTAAAGATTGGCATTTAAATGAACCAAGACAAAGGGTTTTTTTTTTTTAATGAAAAATGGTTTTCCATGGTTTTTTCTGGGCTGTGAGGCCGTGGTCTGGAAGAGTTTATTTCTGATGTTTCACCTGCATACGTGGCTGGCATCTTTTCTGAAAAAAACCAAGGAAAATCTATGGATGCTGGCCGTGAAAGCCTTTGACTCCACAACAAAAAATGATTTATTTTTCTTCTGTTTAATAGAGTACAATATGAAATTTGAAATGTCGGTGTTTAAGGTATGCTCAGAATTGATGATACATATTGTCCAATTTGTAAGATTGCTTTTTGGGGAAAAAATAAAATTAAACAAATGAATAAATAAATATTTTGGGGGGTGGGGGAAAATACTTTTCCTTAGCAGCCAGTCACTTGCCAAAAGCCCAAATATCATCTGGCCCTTTAAGCCAGGGGTGGGTAAAGTACATCCCATGGGCTGTATCAGGCCCCTGGGAGTGTTTTTTGGACCCCCCCTTTCAGATGACACCAGATTCCTCTGCCATCCTGGAGTGGCAAGTGTTGATTCATCACTCAGTAACAGAGTCAATGAACAATAAAATCATAGAACCATAGAGTTAATAAAAGTCCCATGGAGGCTGTGAAGTTGAAGGCTTTCATGGCCGGCATCCATGGGTTTTCCGTGTTTTTTTCTGGGCTGTGAGGCCGTGTTCTGGAAGAGTTTTTTTTTTTCCTGATGTTTCCCCTGCATCTGTGGCTGGCATCTTCTACCCAACCATTCTCTGAAGATGCCAGCCACAGATGCAGGCGAAAAGTCAGGAATAAACTCTTACAGAACTCGGCCTCACAGCCCGGAAAAAAACCCAAGGAAATCCCATGAAGGGCTTTGAGTCCAATTCCCCGGTCAATACAGGATCTCCAGGAAAGGCATGCTCAGCAGGGAGCTGTCCAACCACTTTCTGAAGATGTCCAGAGAAGGAGACCCCACCAACTCTCTAGGTAATTGGTTCTATTGCTGAACCACTCTGTCTAGACGTTCCTTCTAATGTTCAATTGAAATCTACTTTCTTGTAACTTAAAACCATTAGTCCTGCTTTGACCTCTAAGGCAGCAGAGAACAAACCTGTCCCCTCCTCTCTGTGGCAGCCCTTAAGCTGTGTAAAGAGTGCAATCATATCACCCCTCAGTTTTCCCTTCACCAAGCTGAACACACCCAGCTCCCTCAATGTTTTGTCCTCCATACCTCTTCTTATCCATTCTCATTCTCATTCTCTGAACCCAATTTGCCTACATCCTTCTTAAAATGGGCCACCCAGAACTGAATGCAGATGACACCTGACCAGCACAGAATATAGTGGGACTATTACTTCCTTTGACTTGGAAGCTATGCTTCTATTCAAGCAGGCTAAAATAACATTCGTCTTCTTTGCTGCAGCATCACACTGCTAGCTCATGTTCATCTTGTGATCAACAATAATCCCAACGTCCTTTTTGCATGTAGTATTCCTAAACCATGTATCTCCCACTCTATAAGTGTGCATATGGTTTTTGTGGGGCTAATCTATTGAATTCAGGCCATCTTAAGAAAAATATTCATGGAGATGCTGCAAGTAGATCAAAAGCATTTAAATCAGATTTGCACAGTCTAAGAAAAATGTTTCTTTCTAGCTTCTCTAGCTGAACTTTAGGCCAGGCCTAGACAACTTCTGATCAAGAGAAGCAGACCCTAAACAGGAGCTAACAGGAAATCAACAAAATATTTGTGGTGGTTTTTCCCCCCCCCCCCTGTTTTCTTGCCTGAAATTGCAGAAATGAGAAGAAGGCTTGTGAATCACTGGTGGAAGATTGTGGGACATGGCACTTTGGCTTTAGGGTTTTTTTTTTCCCTGGTGGTGGTGGTGAAGGGTTGCAACCAGTGAAGCGTGAAGTTGAAGGCTTTCATGGGCGGCATCCATAGATTTTCCTTGGGTTTTTTTCCAGGCTGTGAGGCTGTGTTCTGGAACGGTCCAGAACACGGCCCCACAGCCCGGAAGAAACAAACAAACAAGGAAAATCTAATCAGTGAAGCATTGGCTTATCCTAATGCTGAAACCTGCTATTGCAGATACTTTGGTCTCTGGCATGTGAATGTTCCGTCCTTCTTTTATCTTGTAAGAAACACTCTGTCACTGCCACAAGGCAACCTGATAGAGCAAGTTGAAATTTAAAAACGTAAGAGAGAATGACATTCATGTTGTTGCTTGACTTTGTACATGGCATTTCTTTTTTCTTGCCTGAAGAAACCAGTTCCAGGGTTCAAACCATGATATTAGGAATGGGCCTGGCTGTATTGCAACATCCTGATGGAAAGACCATTGTGAGCTGCGAAAACAAGCCCAATTACAGCTCCCTACAGATTTCTTCCAAAGATTCCTGGGCATTTCGATGAAAACAAGTGTAGTCCTCAACAGGTGGAGCATCTACATTCCCACCCATCCTACCCACTTGCAATGATTCTATCTCTCTTTTATTCTCTGCAAATATCCTGCAGAATCCAACACCCTCTTCGAGGTGAGAACAGTGCTCTCTCACTTTCTAAACAACCCAATTGTGGCTTTTTAATTAAAGGCAATGCCAGAACTGAGTTGGGTTGAGGCAAGATGAGGAATATGACAAAAACACACAGGAGGAGACAAGGGCAAGTGCTCTCACATTTTAAAAAAGAATATTTTGCTTTTACAAGTTGCATCCAGTCCTTTTGGTGTCTAGGGATGTGATGCAAAGCTGGTTGGTTCATGGGAACATCTATTAGCTGTGAAATTTCCACATTCAGAGGTACTGGCTGATTTTGCATCAGGGTTGTGTACCAGAAATCTTTAAATGTGTAGTCACACAATAATTATGCTGTGCAACCCTGGTTTAGGATGTCAATGTTGTGCAGCTGAATGAAGACACCAAATATGCAGGTGAATGCACAACGGAATGTGTATGCAAATAGCACACAGGTTGTACAACTTTGTTTCCATAACAAAGATCTGAATGTAGACAAAAGCCAATGCGTTTCTAGGCTGCATCAATAGGAGTATAGTGTCTAGATCAAGGGAAGTAATAGTGCCACTCTTCAGACCTCACCTGGAATATTGTGTCCAGTTCTGGGCACCACAAGTTAATAAAGATATTGACAAGCTGGAACATGTCTAGAGGAGGGTGACCATGATGGTGGGAGGTCTGGAAGCCATGCCTTATGAGGAAAGACTTAGGGAGCTGGGTATGTTTAGTCTGAAGAGGAGGTTGAGAGGGGACCTGACAGCCATGTTTAAATATTTGAAGGGATGTCATCCTGAGGATGGGGCAAGCTTGTTTTCTGTTGCTCCAGAGACTAGAACACAGAGCAATGGATTCAAACTACAGGAAAAGATATTCTACTTAAACATTAGGAAGAACCTCCTGACAATAAGAGCTGTTTGGCAGTGGAATGCACTGTCTGGGAGTGTGGTGGTGTCTCCTCCTTTGGGGGTTTTTCAGCAGAGGCTGGATGGCCATCTGTCAGTGTTTCTTTGATTGTGTATTCCTGCAGGACAGGGGGTTGGACTAGATGGCCTTCATGGTCTCTCCCAACTCTGTGATTCTATGATTTTTCCATTGAACATAAGTGTCTAGACTGCTTCTGTCTGGGGATTTATGCATGTATATCACCACTAGGATTCCAGCCACAATCACTGTTGCCTTGCACCAAACACTTAGGCTTGGGCCCTCAACATGTTCCAGTCTAGGTCTGTGATTTTTCTGTCTAGTTCAAATACAGGACTTGTTCATTTCACAGGTATCTGTTCAGTTCATGGGATGTTCCTATGAACCCTGACTCTACTTCCCCCTCAATTGTTCATAGAAGTATCTAAGTTGACGTGGAACCTGAGTTTGTAATCCATGGGATGGTCTGTGCCAGTGATCCAGTAGTATCTGTAGAGAAATTCAGCTCTCAAGAGTGTCTAAGCTATTGTCACTGTTGATTCTACCTTGGCATTACATTGGGAACATCCATGTGACAAAGTGATGCAACCCATATCCCAGTTCTTATTGGATCTCTGGAATTTCCCCACAACAAACTGGGGCCCATTGTCTGAAGACTTTATCAGACAAGGCAAATAAGGCATCATAAAGACACCTAATGATTGTGAAAGGGCGCACGTACCACACAATGTTGCCCTTTCGCAATCCTGTCCAGTTAAAAAACCGTACTTTTTAATGACAGCTCAAGCCATCAATTGATCCCTGTGGTGCTCTTGGGCCGGCATTGCCAGCATTTGAAACTTTGTGCCATTGTACTCATGTGAATGTAGCGTCAATGGCTGGTCCAGCCAGAACACTTCCAGGTGAAACTATGACATCCAGGTATGTGACACTTACCTGGATGTTGTTCACTCCCTGGGTTACCTGGAAGTTTTTAAATGTGTTTCTGTGCTTTTTGAAACTTTTGGAGTGTTCTTTTTGTTTTTATTTTTGAATTTCCCACACTAGGTATTCTTATGAGAATCCAGAGGATTTCAAACGAGGAAGTAAATGGAGCTCTGTTCACTCCTCCTTCATTGCTGGGAAGCCTTTTGCTAGGATTACAGGTAAGTGTGGCATGGGGAGTTCTTTTGCCAGAATAAAAAAGGCAAAGTTATATCAGAAAAAGAATGGGGTTTAGGACTGATAAAGTCCTGAGTGCTTTGCATCCAGTATCCAGTAACACACAACTGTGTCTTTAATATTAGAAATTACTTCTTCTGAAAGAGATACTTGGTAAGTTCAGAAGCAATTTACAATCATCATCACATATACTTTGAATACCCGGCTTAAGAAATCCACACCTACTTTGGACCATGTTTTTCCCAGGATGTCCTGCTCTAATAGTGCTTCTTGGGGTGTGTAGACTTCCCAGGAGTTATTTCACTTTTCCCCAGGAAAATCATGGCTGGCTAGGGAAGTGCCTCCACAGTCCATCAAAGACATCCTTGAATTCCATTTACATCCCATTCTCTTAATTAATGGTTGGCTTAAGAAGTTCACCAGGAGCAGGTACCTAGTTTAGAACCTCAGTTCTTTTCTCCACTTTTTGTTTTCTTGAGGCAATTTTTTTCATTTATATTTTTAAGTTACATATCTACATACATATTTACATACTTATATGTTTTACCAAGGTAAATATACATACAAAATAAATAAAAATCACCATAATATTACATCATGCAATTATATTTTTAAAATAAAATGAAGTTAGTTTTGGGTTCTTCCTCTCACAAAACATCTGAGAAACTGGGGAGGGAGTTCAGGACATTCCTAATCCTCATGAGCAGAAGGGAATGGAATAAACGCAAGCAAGATCAGAACTTGCAGAAGATACCTTTCCATACCAGGAGTGTCCACTGATGTAAGTCTCCTTAATCATCTCCTCAATCATATAGTTATCATTCCCATCCCACAATGAGGAGATAAGCCAGTGAGACCTGCTGTTCTTGGGAAACAGTAGCCTAATTGCTGCAGGGAGATGGAGGCTGGGCCAAATTTATCCTTAATCGAACCAGATGCGGCTGTTGGCAGGTGTTTTCATCAGCATCAGGTTTGTACCCTTCCAATTAATGCACCGTGGGCGTGTGAGTGTTTCACCAATATGGAAGAGCCACTGGATGCAGCTGGCGCGTGTTCTGGTTGTAGGGAGCAGCCAGGGAGTAGTGATGACTGACACTCGCTTCCTCTCACTACAGGAGAGAGAAAGGCTACAGATTGGGAGAAGTGAATAAGGTTATTACCTACTTCAATGTAGGGATGGAAAGAATATTTTTTAAAAATGGGGAATTGGTTGAATCATAACATTATAGAGTTGGAAGGGACCACAAGGGCCATCTAGTCCAACCCCCTTCCCTGCAGGAATACACAATCAAATCACTCCCAACTGATGGCCATCCAGCCTCTGTTTAAAGACCTCCAAGGAAGGAGAATCCATGTTGAATCAGTTTGTTGAGTGTCAAGAAACCATGATGAAAAGAATCCTGGACTGACAAGAATATTCGCAGTTTCGGACACATATTGGGCAAAGTTCATATGTTGTTGTTTTGTGCAGAAAACAGCATTTTCTGTGTGGCAAATAACATTTCTATGCAGAAACATTAATTCCTGTGAAGAAAATGATGTTTTCTCTGCAGAAAAAAAAGTTGTAATTGAGGATTTGTTCTATGTAAAATTCACACATGGTTGATTTGCCTAGAAAACATCATTTCCTGTGCAGAAACCAGCATTTTTCTGCACAGGAATTAATATTTCTGTATTGAAATATTATTTTCTAGATAGAAAATGCTGTTTTCTGCACAAAATAAATGCATGCAAATTTTGTTCAGAATAAATCCCAAATTGAAAATGTAGCCTTCAAAAACTGCATGGTTTTCAAAGACTTTCTTGCAGGAAGAAAATTGCTGAAATTACTCATTGTTACCTTTGAGAAGAAAGTTAGTGATGAATTACATCCCTAAACTGAAGCTAGTTTTCACAAGCAGAATTTGTTTCACCCTGTAAGTAATCCCGCCCTAGTGAAACACGGAGCCCAGTCCTATCAGTTAATCACAAGTCGAGGAGAGCCATTGACTCGATTGTCAGATAGTGAGTCAACACATAAATAGATCCCATAGATCCAAAGGTTGTACTTTAATTGGGTCTAATAACAGGATTGAAACCACAGTTTCTAGCATGATCCTGGAAAGAAAAACAATAACAAGAAAAAGGAAGGAAGGAAGCCATAAAGTTGAAGATGAAGGCTCTCACACCACCACTTGCAAATTCCCTCAGTGTGTTCTAGTCACGGAACACTTTCAACTGCCTTCTGCTAACGTGGGGATTGTCTAGATGGTGAAAATACTTCTCATAGAATTCAAGGAGAATACCTTTTGTCCCAATGAGATCTGTATGAGATTCATAGTATTCAGAAAGAGGAGGGACAAAGACTCCAAAAACTACACAGGGAAAGCCTTTGCAGCTTTCCTCAAAGTTTTTAAAATAATGTGTGGGAATGAGCATTACTGCTCATTTGGACAATTGATTCAGGATGCTGTGTATTCTTGGAGAGGAGCAGAAGTGGACAGCAGATTGGTCAGACATGCGCAGGGGGTGGACTTTCTGGCAAGGATGTGGCTAGAAATGCCATTTTGGATTTTTGCATTATTGATCATGCACTTTTTTTTTGCTGCTCTGAGGTGACCAACTAGCTTTTAAAAGTGGAAGGTCACACTTGTGCACCTTTGTTTTACAGTTTTAAAAAAGTCACATTATGCAGTGGCAACAACATGTGGAGCATAATAACATGCTGTAATTTACTTGGCCACCAAACTGATTTGCAGGCATGGCTCCATGCGCACTTCAAACACAGATAGCTTTGCATACAATTGATTTTGCCAAAAGACTGTGGAGAATTTGCATTATTGTGTAGGAATCAGCATTATATCCTCTCATCAAGACAAGCCCTGAAGGCTCTGAAGAACATCCATAGACAATGGCAGGCTGGTATGTCCTCATGTGCTTGTGTGTGCGTGTGTGTGTGTATTGCACCTATATGTGTGCAATGTATATGCGCACTCCGGTCCTCTGGGAAGAATTTGCTTCAGCCACAAAAATCTAGGCTGTCTGCAACCTCCCAGAGGGCCTTTTCAGTAATCGCCTCTAAATTATGGAATGGCTTGCCGAACGAGATCCATCAGATGACGAGCTTAAGTAGCTTTAAAAAAACACTGAAGATGAATCTCTTTCGGCAGGCCTTTCCTGATTAGATCCCAGCCTCAGGAGCTGCGTCTCCTGGCCTTTTTTTAAAAAAAGTCTTGTTTATATTTGTTTTTTAATGTGATTTTAGTTAGGTGGTTTTAATTTTATACTGTTTAATGTCTTTTTATGGGGGAGGGTGGGGGTGGGTGGTGCTTTCAGTCGGCATTGTAGCATTTTAATTGTTGGAAGCCGCCCCGATTGTTTTTAGTAGAGGGCCAGAGTAAATAATAATAATGATAATAATAATAATAATAATAATAATAATGTGCAGTGGCAGCTGGTAGCATCCATGCTGGTGGGAAGAATCCATTCTGCATTTTAGTCCAAAGGTTTTTGGACTATCCAAGGTGCTGAACCTCTTTTTGAGATAGAATTCAACACTTTGGGCAGCTCATTTTAAAATTCAGACTAAAACTGGAAGCAGATTTGTTGCTATAGTGACATTGAATCGACCCACCACCACTGCACATTCATGTGTGTGTAAAAAGGCTTCTCCTGATTGTGAACATAAGTGCAAGCACACACATACATGAACGGCAGAATGTGTGGCTATGCTTCTACTGTTTATACCAGGTCTAGCCAACCCACAGGTTTAAGCTGCCTCCCAGTTGTAGCAGCTGATGCTCAAAGCACCTCTGTTCTTCTGTGCCTGCAAAGGGCTCTGAGTCATAAGCACCGGAAGACTTGGAATAGGTTTCTGGATGACTTAGCTCCCACTCTTTTCTAATAGGGATGGTCTAGAAGGTTCCCTGGCTAGATAGACCTTCCAGATCCAGAAGCAGTAGATCACTGGGTGGAAATTGCTGAAAACCAAGAGCAGTAGACGGCAATAGAGAATTCAAACCCTGCTTGTAAGTTTCCTGGAGGGCTACACTTGGACATTGTGAGAACCCAGATGGTAAGATAGCTATACTCTCCATCCCATCTAGACAAACTCTGCTTCATGCCATTTCATTTAAAATTTTATAAACTGTTATTCTTCCCAGAGGCCCTCCAAGTGGCAGATGAGAACCATACACTATATAATTAAAGTGCAATTAAATATATATATATAAACAACAACAGCAAAAGAACAAAGCAACCACAAAAGCCCTAGGCCTTATCTAGATGGACTGTTTACCCCATCTTGGCCCACTCTTTGAGCCCTGCAGTGCTGATGACACTGGGCATTTGCCCTGTTTTGCCCCCAGGCAGTACTCAGGACTCCAAGGGCAAAGACTGGGCTAAGACAGGGTCTAGAAGCCATTCCCTATGAGGAACAGCTGGGCCTGGAGAAGAGAAGGTTAAGAGTGGACATGACACCCATGTTTCAATATTTGAAGAGGAGTCATACTGAGGATGGAGCAAGCTTTTTTTCTGCTGCTCCAGAGACTTTGACATGGAGCAATGGGTTCAGACTACAGGAAAAGAGATTCTACCTAAATATTAGAAAGAACTTCCTGACAGTAAGCGCTGTTCCGCAGTGGAATGTGCTGCCTCAGAGTGTGGTGGAGTCTCCTTCTTTGGAGGCTTTTAAACAGAGGCTGGATGGCCATCTGTCCGGAGTGCTTTGATTATGTGTTCCTGCAGGGCAGAATGGGGTTGAACTAGATGGCCCTTGTGGTCTCTTCCAACTCTATGATTCTATATGCCTGTTACACCATTAAATATATATATATATATATATATATATATATATATATATGCTTAAATTAGCTGCTGCTGGAAGAAATGGTTCTGACCCCATGTGTCTGCAGAGCCCATTCCAGCATGCCGGCCCATTGCTGCAGCTACCTTGCTCTTCTATAGCTAGGAAGGAGTCCCACAACATATGACCAAGGCTGGTCATATGTTGGGGGTCTTGCTCACATGCTGTGGGCTAGCTTCTTTGCTTCAGAGAGTGGGGTGCAAGTGGTGGCGGAGGCAGCTGCTGGCATGGTGGTCTGGACTCCATCTCATTTCTTGCTGGTAATGGGGGACCAATGGGCCAGATCTACAGGCAGAATATGCCAGTGGGGAGCCAGCCTATTCTGGCCTGTGTAAATGAGTCCCAAGCCTCCAATTAGGGGTGGGAATGGTGTGGTCTTCCAGAAGTTGCTGTATTGCAGCTCCCAGCTTCCTTTAATCAAACAGAGACAATGATGAGGAATGCTGGGAGTTGCAGTTCAAGAACATCCGGAGGGCTGCATGAATCTCACCACCATTTTAGATCCAATTGTTAGAAAAGACCCATTGAACTAATTGAAATTATATAAGCATTGACTTACTAAGTTCCTATGGATTCAATGGGTCTACTTTAGATGGAATTAGAAGCTGGATATAGACTATAGTATTTTTTTAATCCGAGGAAGTGCATGTCACTGTCAAAGAGCTCTAAAAGTCAGGATGTCCTTCCTAATGTTTAGGTGGAACCTCTTTTCCTGTACTTTGAATCCATTCATCCGTGTCCTGGTCTATGGAACAGCAGAAAACAAGCTTGCTCCATCCTCAATATGACATCCTTTTAAATATTTAACATGGTCATCATGTCATCTCTTAACCTTTTCTTCTCCAGGCTAAACATGCCCAGCTCCCTAAACTACTCCTCATAGGACATGGCTTCCAGACCTCCCACCATTTTGGTCACCCTCCTCTGGACATGTTCCAGCTTCACAATATCCTTCCTGAATTGTGGTGCCCAGAACTGGACACAGTATTCCAGGTGAGATCTGACCAAAGCAGAATAGAGTGGCACTGTTATTTCCCTTGATCTAGACACTATACTCCTATTAATGCAGCCTAAAATTGCATTGGCTTTTTTTAACTGCCGCATCACACTGCTGACTCATATTCAGCTTGTGGTCTACTAAGACTCCTAGATCCCTTTGGCATGCACTGCTATCAAGCCAGGTGTCACCCATCCTATATCTCTGCATTTCATTTTTTTTTCTGCTGAAGTGTAGTACTCTACATTTCTCCCTGTTGAAACTCATATTGTTAATTTTGGCCCAGCTTTCTAATCTGTTACGGTCATTTTGAATTCTGATCCGGTCCTCTGGGGTATTAGCTACTCCTCCTAATTTGGTGAAACCTTGATAGGCATGCCCTCTTTTCCATCATCCAAATATGGATAAAGATGTTGAATAGCACTGGGCCCAGGACAGAACCCTGTGGCTCCCCATAATAGCAATGCAAAATGCCAGCCTATATTTCTAATAAGAGCCAATTTGTTCCATTTTATGAACAATATCTCATGAGACATCTTCTCCAGCTTTGCAGCCCTTCCCTAGACACAAAGAGGACTGGATGTAACTTGTACTTTCTACCACCTGTTTGTTTTCATTGTATTGCGCCTCTTGACTCAACCCAACTCAGTTGTGATGTTGCCTTTAATTAAAAAGCCACAACTGGGGTGTTTAGAAAGCAAGAGGGCCCGGTTCTCGCCCTGAGGAGGATGTTGGATTCTGTGGGATATTTGCAGAAAGCAAAAAAGAGATAGAATCATTGCAAGTAGGTAGGATGGGTGGGAACGTAGAGACTCCACCTGTTGGGAACTTCACTTGTTTTCATCGAAATGCCCAGGAATCTTTGGAGGAAATCTGGAGAGAGGTGTAATTGGGCTTGTTTTCGCAGCTAGCAAAGGTCTTCTGTTTTTCTTTCCACCGGGATGTTGCAATACAGCCAGGCCTGTTCCTGACTTCATGGTTTGAGATCTGGAACTGGTTTCTTCAGGCAAGGATGAAAAATGCCACATAATATGGACTTTATCAATAATAATAATAATAATAATAATAATAATAGATGAGAAAAGGGTAAAGCAAATTACAAAATTCTACAAACTACTGCTGTCCAGATATATAGACCAAGAGTTCATAAAGGAATATATGCTAAATTGGGCAAAAGATATAGGACATTCAATAAACTTAGAAGATTGGGAGAAAGCTAGAAAATCTGAAAGAGAATTATATAAAAATCAATACCAGGGAAGATTCTAGAGCAGATCATAGAATCATTAAACAGAGAGTCCGTGAACATTTAGAAGGTGATGCCATAATCACAAAAAGTCAACATGGGTTTCAAGTTATGCCAGACTAATCTGATCTCTTTTTTTGATAAAATTACCGCTGTGTAGATGAAGGGAACGCTGTGGATATCGCATACCTTGATTTCAGTAAAGCCTTTGGCAAGGCTCCCCATGACATTCTTGTAAACAAGCTTGTAAAATGTGGGTAAGACAAGTTAACTGTTCAATGGATTTGTAATTGGATGACCAGCCGAACCCAAAGGGTGCTCAGCAGTGGCTCCTCTTCGTCTTGGAAAGATGTGACCGGTGGGGTGCCACAGGGTTCTGTCCTGGGCCCAGTGCTATTCAACGTCTTTATCAATGACTTGGATGAGGGAATTAGGGGCAAACTCATCAAATTTGCAGATGACACCAAATTGGGAGGAGTAGCTAATACCCTAGAGGACAGGATCAAAATTCAGAATGACCAGGATAGACTCGAGAGCTGAGGCAAAGCTAACAAAATGAAATTTGATACGGAGAAATGTAAGGTACTGCACTTAGGGCGAAAAAATGAAATGCATAGATATAGGATGGGGGAGACCTAGCTGAACGAGACTACGTGTGAAAGGGATCTAGGAGTCCTAGTAGACCACAAGTTGAACATGAGTCAACAGTGTGATGCGGCAGGTAAAAAAGCCAATGCGATTTTGGGCTGCATCAGTAGAATTGTAGTGTCTTGATCAAGGGAAGTAATAGTGCCACTTTATTCTGCCTTGGTCAGGCCTCATCTAGAATACTGTTTCCAGTTCTGGGCACCAAAATTCAAAAAGGATATTGACAAATTGGAGTGTGTCCAGAGGAGGGCGACTAAAATGGTGAAAGGTATGGAAACCATGCCTTATGAGGAGAGACTTAGAGAGCTGGGTATGTTTAGCTTGGAAAAAAGACGGTTAAGTGGTGTTGTGATAGCCCTGATTGTGTGTTCCTGCATGGTAGAATGGGGTTGGACTGGATGGCCCTTGTGGTCTCTTCCAACTCTACAATTCTATGATTCAATGATTCAATGAACTCAGAGATGGTATTATACCCCGCTGAAACTAAATAAGATGAATAATATAATTAGTAGTATCTGAATATCAAGGTACAGTGATCCACATGTGGTGGAAGTGTTCAAAGATAAGGAGATTTTGGTTAAAAGTTCCTAATTTTATTAAAGAAAGACTACAGATTCAATTGTATCTTACTCCAGAACTCTGTCTTCTTAATATGATAAAGGAGATGGAAGAGCAAGGGAAAAACAAATATTGGAAGATCTTGCTATATATGATTACCTCTGCCAGATTAGGTGACAGCAAAAAAATGGAAACTAAAGGAAATGCCAACTATAAATGAATGGAAAAACAAGCTTATAGATATCTTAGAACTTGATAAGTTAACTAATAGATTACAAAATAAAGCAAGAACTAAAATAAGGCAAGAATGGGAATTAATATTGGAATTTTGGGAAAACAAGGGTGATATATAGGATAAAAGGACTTTACAGTTATGAAAGAAATCCAGATTACAGAATATATGAAATCGGAATTAAGGAATGAAAAACTTAAACTTTTTCAATGTTATGGACACGGTGGAATCTTAGATTTGATAAAGAAGAAGTTATTGATCTTGTAAAGTTTTTGAGTAAGATTACTATATCAGAAGTCAGTTAACATAATTTAAGTAAATCTACATACTCATTTTTCCTTGATGAAACAATGTGGAAGTCAACAATGATATAATTATTATTATCATAGGAGGGCATTTTGGTGAAGAAAACAACATTATTAATTAGAAGTGTGATGATATATAATATTAATGTACAAATGAAATCTGTTTAAATAATGATGTGGAATAATTGATATTATTAATATGAATGTAATAAATAAAGAAAAAATAATGTGGACTTTATCAGACACGGCAAAAATCACACAATTATGATGTCATGGTAGCACAAACGGGTCCTGCTATCGCACAATGTCGTTGTCCTCATGTGGTCAATCTGTGCTCTAGCCGCGAATAAGGCATCACTTTTCATTGATGGGACAAACCATCAATAGCAATCAATATCGCTTTTTTTGCAGTATTGAGGAGCATGCAAAACTACATCCCACTGTAATCATGAGATTACAGTGTGAATCGGCAGTCCTCTTTCCCTCCCTCCTCATTCCCAGCAAGAAAACTTTTGGGTGAGAACATGAAAACTGTCCACAGGATGCTTTTTTTATGAAGTGTCCTGTTTGTTTGCACATTTTTAGGTTTGTTTAAGTGTTTGTGTGTTAATTTACTTTGTAAATTCAGGGGGGGGGGTTGGAGTTTTTAAGCATGCTCATGTGTTCTTGTGAGAACTACCAAAATCTCACTCATGCTAAATCACAGAAGTAAAATCCCATTCTTAAAGTGTTAGTGGAGGATGCCTATCTAGGCATTTTTCCAGTACAACTCTATGGTATGTGTCTCTATTTTGTGTCCTGCAGATAACTGAAACCATGGATATTGGTTCCATGGATACGGGAGTCTGACTGTAGATAAAAATACAAATACAAATACAAAAGATAAAAACTGATTGAACTATCAAAAAAAAAAAATTAAAAGTGTGAAGATGAGCCCCGTGTCTGAGGAGAGAGGCTCACCTGACATCTACATTATGGTCTTGGTGGTTCTGGATGAAGTCATTTAAAAAAAAAATTCACCCAGGCATTTGAAGAATTTTGTGTGTGTGTGTGTTTTTTGTACCATGGAACTTTTCTATCTGGCTACTGATTCTGCTTTTTACTATGGTTTATGTGATGTGGTCCTCTCCATTGACGCCCCCTTGTCGTGGGAGAGAGGCTTGCGTACCCTAATGACGTTTTGAGCTATGCTGGCGGTGGCATAATAGCCACCGGTAGGGCTTCCCATGCCAGACAGGTCAAAACCGAAGGGTCTGACAAAGAGCGTCAAAGGGCAGGATGGGCTCTCTAGCCTTATGACAACCGTCCTAGGAGAAGGAAAACTCTAATCCCAAACCCGGGCAGATGGTGCTCGTCCAACCCTGTAAGGTCAACCATCTAAGAGAAGGAAACTCTAATCAAACCTACGGCCCGAGGACCTCGCTGCCACGTCCATGCTTGCAAGGCCACGGCAGATGAATCTCTGGTTTAAAGGGTGAGGCCAGTTCTGTGCACGCTGCGCTCCACCAGAAAAATCCATTGCACAGGCTCGAAGGACAAATCCATTTCCAAAAAAGCCCTGTAGCGACTGGCGAGGGACGAAACCGGCAGGTGTAAAGATGCACTGGAAGCCGCAGCCCCAACCCTGCATGCAGGCGGTTCAGGACATTGGTCGCTCAAGCCTGAGACCTTCTGCTGCACTTTTTGCAACCGGACTTGTTTATCTCGGATTGGCCTTTTTAGTCATCAGCGCGCTTGCCGAAGGCGTGGGATGAGTCCTTCCTGAATCTTCGTTTGCGAAGAAAAGCCAGAGAGAGAGAGAGAGATGTGATGTGGTATTTTTACTCTTTGGACTTTATCAAACTACAAATTTTAAAGCATGTTTTTTGCCAGCATAGAAAAATCCATTTCTGTGCTGGCAAGAGAACCCTCCCCCCTGCACTTACCTCCTTTCCCAGCAAAGTGACCCTGGCAATAAAGCCTCGTTCACTTCCTTGCTCGAAATCTCGCACAAGTTCATCGTGCAGGAAATTCAAAAATAAAAACAAGAAAACTACATTTAAAGTTGCGCAAAGCACACATACATATTTTAAAGGTCTCAAGAAAACCAGGGAAGGGTTTTTTTTTTTTAAGAGATCATCACTTGCCTGGATGTCCCGATATGACCTGGAAGTGTTTGCACCAGAGAGGGCATTATCGGGGTAAGTACGAGATTTTAAGGGATCGGCAATGCCAGCAAAAAAGCGGCAGGGGGATCTATTGACGGCTTAAGCTGTCAATTAAAATGACGGGTTTTGGTCTGTTTTTAACCGCGAAAGGGTGACGTCTTCTCATCTGCACACCCGTTCGCAGTTATGTGGCATTGTGATGACGCTGTATTTTCCATATCTGATAAAGTCTATATTGTTCATTTTATCTTGGCTTTATTACCTGCTACCTGTAGTTATTGTTCTGTTGTTTGTATTTTATACCTTAATGGCTTGTACACCACCCAGAAAACCTTTGTGATCAGGCAGTCTAAAAGTGATATATACATATAGCTGGATACAGAGGCTCAAATCCTGTTTTTCATTCTACATACAGTAGATCCATGGGGTCCATGGAATTTACTTTTGTTTTACCTCACCATTCAACTATTGATTCAATGGACTGTAATGCGGACTAAGCAATAAGATTACAGAATGAGACAGGGAGAGAGAGATGGAGAGAGGGAGCATCATAGCACCATAGATCAAGAACAAGGGTCAGCTAGTTCAACCTCATGCTAATGCACAAATCCACACCTAAACCATCCCTGACAAATGACTGTCCAACCTCCAGTGACTAACTATATAGGAATATTAGAATACTGTAGCAGGAGGCTCAGCGTCCACCTTCTGAGCTGCTCTGAATCAAAGCATGTATGCATATACTGATGACATGTCTCCAGTCATGAAAGTCTTGCAAATAAGCCCTTTGCAATTCATGCATAGTCATTCCTGCCCCCCAAGACCAGGTTCTGTTTGCAAAGGCAATTAGCTGTCCTCCTTGCAATGTGGAAATCCTTTAACCTGTTTCTGATGCATCACACCAAAGCATTAGTAGCTCAATGGGGCTGTACTAGTTCATGACATGCTTTTACATTTTGGAAAGCATCCTCCTATTGCTTTGTCTACTCTCACAGAGTCTCTGGATGAGTCAACAGCCTGGGGACTTTGCTTGTTCTCTCAAAGGTGCCTATAAAACCCAAGTCTTCTCAGGTCATGGCATATCTTGAAAAGCCCATACCATTTCTGGGTCTTTCTTCAGCGATATAGAGGCAGACTTTCTCTTGTACTGGAAGGAGTATAAATTGTCATCATGAGGAGTGGTAATTCCTAGACTCATAGAATCCTAGAGTTGGAAGAGACCAGGAGATCCATCCACTCTAACCCCATTCTGCCATGCAGGAATACACAATCATAGCATTCCCGACAGATGGCCATCCGGGGCTTGTCTAGACGAGCAAAATACCGCATCTTGGCCCCATCCCAGTGCCCTGCAGTCCTGATGACACAGGCCATTTCCCTCACTCTGCCCCTGGGCAGTCCTCACCGCCCAATAGAACATTTAAAAAAAAATACCTAGTTTACTCCATTACTGCCAGCAAAAACAGATCAGCCCCTGTGTGTCCACAGGATCCTGTCCCGGCAAGCCAACCCTTGCTACTGTTGAGGTCTCCCTGGCTCTTCCGGAAGGCAGCAAGGAGTCCCACAGCATGTGACCAAGGCTGGCCACGTGCAGGGGCCCTCAGTCCCATCCCACCCTCTTCCTTCCTTCCATGTCCGTGAGGAAAAAGGCAGGTCCAGCAATGGACCAGCATGCCCGTCAGCACTTCTTGTTCCATAGAAGGCTTGGGGGAACAATGGGTCAGATATGTGGCTGCGAAATGCTGGTGGGGATTTCCAGGATATAGTGGGCCTGCGTATCCTGGCTTGCATAGATGAAACCTCCAAAGAAGGAGACTCCACTACATGCCAAGGCAGCAGCTTATTCCACTGCTGAACAGCTCTTACCATCAGGAAGTTCTTCCTAATGTTTAGATGGAATCTCTTATCCTGTAATTTGAGTCCATTACTCCACATCCTGGTCTCTGGAGCAGCATAAAACAAGCTTGCTCCATCTTCAGTATGACATCCTTCCAAGTATTTAAACATGGCTAACATGTCGCCTCTTCACCTTTCCTTCCCCAGGCTAAACATGCCCAGCTCCCTAAGCCACTCCTCATAGGGCATAATGGCTTCCAGACCTCCCACCATTTTGGTCGCCCTCCTCTGGACTCATTCCAGCTTGTCCAGATGTGACACTTCCTGCTGTTTCCATGCCTTGGCTAATTTTATACACTACTATCATGTCTTCTGTATTCACCTTTTCTCTAAACAAAACAGCCCCTGACACTGTAACTTCGGGATGGGGGGGGGAATAACAGGAGCAAGTCCCCACCAACCTCAGTTTCCCTCTGCAGTCCCTCTCAAAATAGTGACAGGGAGTGACACAGTGCAGAATCCTGCACTCTGCAGTTGGATGAGGAACTCTGAGTTCTATGCAAGGAGCTCTAATCCAGTGGCTCTCAACCTTTGGTTCTTCAGATGGTTTGGACTTCACCTCCTCCAGGATGGATGAATGAGAAAGGGAGTATAAGAGAGAAATTATGTGGAATGAAAATTTCATGGTTTAATTGTATACAGTTAGAACAATGGATTAAAAATTGGAAAAAGAATCATAAAGAAACAAGGGAATTTATAAAATTTGAAAATTAGGTGAAAAGAGGGATGATAATGAAAGCATGAAAGGTATTACAAGTGAATTATATAAAATATTGATAAAAAATAAGGATAAAAAAGACAAAGGGGAATATCTAAGGAGAATATGGGAGGAAGATTTGAAACAAAAAATTGGAGATCATGAATGGGATAAGATATGGAAACAAAGACATCTAAAAATATGTCGATACGGATAAAAGAAAATTATTATAAAATAATATGGAGATGGTATTTGACACCAGCAAGATTGCATAATATAGATAAGAATAACTCTAAATATTGTTGGAGAGGTTGTCAAGAAATAGGTACATATATGCATATGTGGTGGAACTGTAAATTTGTACAGCAGTTTTGGGAAATGGTTTTCATAGAAATAGAGAATATTCTGAATAGAAATATAGAAAGGAAACCGAGCATAGCATGGATGTCAATTTATAATGGAGAGAATGGGAACCAAGCAGAAAAGGATTTAATAACAAATTTATTAACGGCAGCAAGATTAATTATAGCAAGACATTGGAAAATGCAAATAAATGTACAAGTGGAGGAGTGGTATAAAGTGTGGAAGATGGCAATAAATGATAAGTTAACATGTAGAATCAAACTAAGAAGAGGAAGTTGGAAAGAAAGTGATTTTGATAAAATTTGGAAAGTATTTGTTAAAAAAGTATTACAGACAAAAGATGGGAGGTTACCTCCACGAGAAGAAATGAGATTCTGGAAAGATTAGGTAAGGGATAATGGCTCCGGTGAAGGGGAGCACTGAGGTGGGGGGGGGTTAGGGGAATTAATATTTTTGAATAGAATTATAGTAAAGAATCTATGTTAACTTTTGAAATTAGTTAATAGAAAAATTGCGATGTTTATAGTAATTTTATGTGTTATACTAACTAAGTATTGATTGGATAATATAATATATGATTATAAAATTAATAAATATAATTTTTTTTTTTTAAAAAGGACTTCACCTCCCAGAATCTCGGACCATTAACCATGCTGGCTGGGGCTTCCAGGAACAGAAGTCCAAGACATATGGAGGGCTAAAGATTGAAAACCAATGGTGAAGTCCACTCCCTGAACAGCAGCACTAGTGCTCTCTAGTAGGGAACTCTTAGTACCTCACTAAACTACAAATCCTAGGATTCCATAGGACAGAGTCGTGATGGTTAAAGTGTGATAGAAATGCCATAATTGTGTCTAGGGATTCATTCACCCTCCACTAATAGCCTTATCACACTACACTGTTATAGCACTATTATTCCACTTTAGCTGCTACAGCTGCCCCTCCTGTGGAATTCTGAGGTTTGTATTTTAGTGAGGCCTAACAGATCTCTGGCTGAGAATGCTAAATGCCCAACCCTAAACTGAAAATCCCAGGATTCCACAGGAGGTAGATATAGGAGGTTATCAGATGCATCAAAAAGCACAAGAGCAGCACACGAGGATGACATTACTGTATTGTCCTGCGAATGGGACCCAGTTTCAGATGACATTGTCATCATCACGTGCTGTTTCTGTGCTGCAGCCATGAGTATGGCTTTGCTTTTCATTGATGGGACCTCCCCATCAATTGAAAGCAACAGAACGAGCATGCAATGATGAGAAGGATGCCTGAAACCAGTTCCGGTTCCTAGGATTGTAACATCGTCCTCGCGTGCTGCTCTTGTAATTTTGCGACGCATCTGATAATCTCCATACTGTAGCAGTTACAGTGGAATAATAGCGCTATAAGAGTTGGGTGCAATAATTGTCAATGATTGAAGATTGCTTGCAGTATCAGTCTATCTTTGCTTCCTAAGCCAGATTCAAATTTGATTGAAGTGATTCCTTTCGTTGAATAAACCAATTGAGTTTGTGGCCTGATCTCTCTCTCTCTCTCTCTCTCTCTCTCTCCTGAAGTGAGAGGAAGCGAGTGTCAGTCATCACTCCTCCCTGGCTGCTCCCTACAACCAGAACACGCGCCAGCTGCATCCAGTGGCTCTTCCATATTGGCGAAACACTCACACGCCCACGGTGCATTAATTGGAAGGGTACAAACCTGATGCTGATGAAAACACCTGCCAACAGCCGCATCTGGTTCGATTAAGGATAAATTTGGCCCAGCCTCCATCTCCCTGCAGCAATTAGGCTACTGTTTCCCAAGAACAGCAGGTCTCACTGGCTTATCTCCTCATTGTGGGATGGGAATGATAACTATATGATTGAGGAGATGATTAAGGAGACTTACATCAGTGGACACTCCTGGTATGGAAAGGTATCTTCTGCAAGTTCTGATCTTGCTTGCGTTTATTCCACTCCCTTTTGCTCATGAGGATTAGGAATGTCCTGAACTCCCTCCCCAGTTTCTCAGATGTTTTGTGGGAAGAAGAACCCAAAACTAACCTCAACATTTGCCTCAAGAAAAAAAAATGGGGAGAAAAGCTATAGTTCTAAATGAGCTACCTGCCTCTGGTGAACTTCTTGATTCAACCACTAATTAAGAGAATGGGATGTAAATGGAATTCAAGGATGTCTTTGATGGACTGAGTAGACGCTTCCATGGCCAGGCATGATTTTCCTGGGGAAAAGTGAAATAACTCCTGGGAAGTTATTTCCCAGGATCTAGGAGTCTTAGTGTACCACAAGCTGAATGTGAATCATCAGTGTGATGCAGCAGCTAAAAAAGCCAATGCGATTCTAGGCTGTATTAATAGGAGTATAGTGTCTAGACCAAGGGAAGTACTAGTGCCACTCTATTCTGCTTTAGTCAGACCTCACCTGGAATACTGTGTCCAGTTCTGGGCACTACAATTCAGGAAGGATATTGAGAAGCTGAAATGTGTCCAAAGGAGGGTGACCAGGATGGTGGGAGGTCTGGAAGCTATCATACTCCAGAGGGGCCGCTTAGGGAGCTGGGCATGTTTAGTCTGGAGAAGAGAAGGTTGAGAGGGGACATGATAGCCATGTTTAAACATTTGAAGGAATGTCATACTAAGGATGGAGGAAGCTTGCTTTCTCCTGCTCCAGAGACTAGGACACAGAGCAATGGACTCAAACTATAGGAAAAGAGATCCCACCTAAATATTAGCAAGAACTACTCAACACTAAGAGCTGTTCAGAAGTGGAATACATTGCCTCGTAACGTGGTGGAGTCTCCTTCTTTGGAGGTTTTTAAACAGAGGCTGGATGACCATCACTCAGGAATGCTTTGATTATGTGGTCCTGCAGGGCAGAATGGGGTTGGACTGGATGCCTCTTGGGGTCTCTTCCAACTCCATGATTCTATGATTCTATTCCTGGCTTAGTTCACCCCTAGGCTGTGTCAGGTGCCTCTCGGTGAGCCTATACTGATTGGACAGACTAAACACTCAAGAAACATGTTTCTTAAAAACAATTTTCCAAATATTTTTGAATATTTTTTTCTACCCCTATTCTTATACCAAAGTCTTGGAGAGATCTGGAATTGCTGCCAGTTCCAGCTCAGAAAAGGGGACATTCTTCCAAAATGATCCTTAAAAGACACGTACAAGTGCAATGCCTTTGTGTGTCACAAACAACATTCTGGCAAAAAAAAATTAAAAAAAAATTGCACAGAACATTTTATTTTACACAAAAATAAATGTGATTTATTTTTATTTTTTTGCTTCCACTTGACCAAGGGCTCAGCTAAATGGAAGAATTAATTGCAGAAAATAGTGCATTAACTCACCACACAGCAGCGTTCATTTGTCTCCATGATACATTCACAAGATTGCTGGCATGGGAAGCTACCTGTGTTTGGAGTTCACATGGAACATGCCTGTGAGTAAAGATGGTGGCTGTGAATGAATTATGTGTGTTATCATTCCCCAAAGCTCCCTCTGTTTCCCTTTCCCCCTTTTTAAAATCAGAGATGCAGAAGAGTGATCTTCTGCTTAAGAATTTTATTATATTTTATTTTATTTTTTGCTCTGCTGCTCAAAAATAATGCTTGATCATTTCCATGAAAATCAACAATGGCAGCTCTGGCCATTTCATTGTTGTCAAGCCCACCCTCATGCACATCCGACCAATCGCATTTTGACTTCTGGGATGTGCCCCATTTTAAATTGGTTGTTCAAATGACCTGGAATGCACATTTCTGCATATTGATATCGATACTGACATCAGTACTGATATAGATATATAGATATATCTAAAAATTGTAATAGACAGCGAAGGCTGTTATTGTGAAGTACTTGAAGTTTTTGGCTCCCCTTTTGAATATGGCGAATCACTGCAGGAGTTCATCTGGAGAAAAGGTCTTCCCCTCGCATTCTAAGAGGATTTTTGTCAATGTCTAGCTAACACCCAAATGTCTCTGCACTCCCCACAAGATCTCCTAGACTTGGGGAAAGAAGAATGAAGACAAATCAAAACAGAAAAGAACCCCATGAGAAGGAGATAGTCAGGACTCCACCACAGTCTTCTTTGCTGGTCCATGCAAGTCAGGAGTGTCCTGCCAATATGTCACAACTTGCTCTAGAGGCTGCAATGGATCCACCTACAGCAGTAGGTGAGCAACTGTGTGTGTGTGTGGGGGGGGGAAGTTTACTCTCCAAAGATTTTCACTCTGAACCTTCCCGTGGGCCACACCAGCTTGTGCCACCCCAAAAGTACATCCATGTTTGGCCAGGTATTAGTCCAAGTGATGACCAGAATTGATGCAAGGTCATTCCTGCTCATCATTTTGGTCAATATTTATCCAAATCTAGAGATACTTTGGTGTTTGAGACTCTGGGCAGTGTTACCTGCCCTGATAGCCCCCATAAGGACCCCTCACACACTCCAACTCAACCATTCTCTGAAGATGCCAGCCACAGATGCAGGTGAAACAACAGGAATAAACTCTTCCAGAACACAGCCTCATAGCCCAGAAAAAAGCCCACAGAAAAATTCCTACTTTCTTTGATAGCCTTGTGTAAGTGTCTGAAGCTTGAGTGTATGCGTGAATGCTGTTACTGTTAATTTTCAATAAAGATCATTTAATTGTACATTTTGTTTTAGAGTTTCCTCCTACACCACCAGTATACATAGATTAAAACATCCAGCCATGGTTCAGCCTCTCATGTGCCAAGCTGAGTTAATTTAAATTCCCCAAATTAATATCAGGACATTAAAGGGCCCCCACAGACCTCAAGCAATTTGGTAAACAGCAGGTTTTAGGAATGTGGAAGGATGTAGGAGGGCATTTTGATAGATTTTGAAATAGTTTTCACTCAACAAAAAATAAAACCCAAACATTGCACCCAAGATGTAAAACAAATGGGGCTCTGAGAGACTGGAGGAGGCTTTCGGGCCATGGGTGCAACTTCCTTACCCTTGGCCTACAGCTTATTTGATCCAAATCTGAGAAAGGGGGTCAGCATAGGTCTCCAAATCTAGAATGGCCACTGGCCTTGCTGGTAGTTATTGACAGTTTCAACTCGCCTTGACCCCTGACTCATCTCTTGAAAAAGCAAACAAGCCTGAACATCAAAAGTGAGTTCAGGAGTCTTTATTCCAGGTCAGCTGATCATGTAAACAGGTTCAGAGCCTTCACCCCACCTGAATTAGGTGAGCCAACCATTGACATTCCTAGAGTTCCACCTTCAAACAATTTCCTCCCTTGCTCTGTTTTTCTCACTACTTTGAGGAACTTGTTTTCCCCACCCAAGAAAAAAAAGGAGGTGTAATTTATGCCTAGAGAGTTAACATGGGCCCCCAGGAAATGATAAACAGAGCTCCGGTTTCCATTGCAGAACTCTGGAGCTCTCATTGCCAGAATGCTTTGCAACATTCAGGAGGTGCAAAACCCAAAAACTCCATTGAAACTCTTTGGGTTTCCCACAAAATCCCTCCCACCTTTTAATCTCAGCCAGCATCTCCAACTTCAGTGCAAATATCACGTTAATGGGTAGCAATCTACAGGTAGGTGTGGAAGTTACCTGGAAAATTGCACTAGCATTATATCATCATCCTTAGCGTCCTTCAGAATTCCTCACATATTTCAGCCAGACAGGGAGGAACCATCTCCTTCTGCTTTCAGTCCAGGACAAGATTTGGTGATGATGCTCATATTCTAACACTGAGAGTAGTATCTTCAGTCATGAGGTAAGGCTGTAGCTCAATTGCAGAGCATCTGCTTTGCATGCATAGTCTCTGGTTTGACCCCTGGAATCTATCTGTCTGTCTGTCTGTCTGTCTGTCTGTCTATCAAACCATCTATCTATCTGCCTGTCTATTTACATCTCAGTGAGCTTTGGGCTTCCTGTTGCTTCAGGCTGCTTAGGAGCACCTACTGCAGAATGTTTTCTGTTCAAAGTAGAGCTTGAAAAACATTCTTTGGTTGGATTCCAATTTCCATGTATTCTTAAAAACAGTGTTTGCAATAGTATCCAAATCAGAGCTGGGCTAAGCTCTTTTTTTTCTTCCTACCTGTACAACAGAGAGCTTGGAAACCTTTAATTTTCAACTAGATAAGTATTTTCTCTTTTGCTAGATGTGAACCAAGATCCCACACTTTAATCGTCTAGTGTAAATCTATCTCTGGCTTTTCTTCGCAAACGAAGATTCAGGAAGGACTCATCCCGCGCCTTCTGCAAGCGCGCTGATGACTAAAAAGGGTTAGGGTTAAGTGCTGTGGTGGGTTCATAGAATCATACAGCTGGAAGAGACCCCAAGGGCCATCCAGTCCAACCCCTTGCCATGTAGGAATGGTTGTGCAATGCCATCCTTTTGCTGTATGCCAACTTTGTGCAACAAACTGAGCACCTGCAAATCCACTTGCTGTTTCTGATTCTGTCCCAGTGATGCAAGTGGTGCATTGATGGCACAGATAAATAGTTATGCACCATCCAAGAATGCATCACTGGATGTGCAAGGGCTACATTTGCACAACTCTGCTTATGGAACTGTGATTGAACTGAATACAGAAGTTATGCCATGGGCAAAAAAAGTACAGCCACATATGTAAGGGAATTTAACTATGTGTAAAATGGTGTGAAAAAATGATGTCAGTGTGGCATAGTCATTTGAGTGTTGGACTATGGGCTTGTCTAGACTGGCCAGAATACTGCACTTTCTGGCCGGAGTATTCTGGCCCTGGAGGTGGCCTGCTTCCCCTCCACCTGCAAGTGGTCACCTCCCCCACTGTCGCACATCACACCTTGTAAGTCAGGAAGGAGGCCCTCAGTATATGGTCAAGGCTGGTCACATGCAGGGGGCCTCCTTCCAAGTTGTAGAGCCACACCTGTCCGGCGATGCAGACTGGCATGCACATAACACAGGTTTTCTGGGCGAAGGGGGTGTTTACAATATTTTTAAAGGCTTTACCCCAGCTCCCCCCCAGCTTTACCTCAGGTGTTGTCTGGACTGCCTAGAGGTGAATCCAGGCAAAAGCTCTTCATTGTTTGTAATGCAGTGCTCCAGACTGGGGGAAGCCAGGGTAAATTGTCCATTTAGACAAACCCTATGACTCTGGAGACCAGACTTCAAATCCTGGCTTGGACATGAAAACCCTCTGGGTGACCTTGGGCAAGTCACACACTCTCCGCCTCAGAAAACCCTGTGATAGGTTTGCCTTACCATGGCCATAAGTTGGAAATGACTTGAAGGCACACAATGACAAATCATCAACAGGAGTCCAATCCTAGTGTTATTATTTGAATCATCTGCATTGAACCAATGTGATTGTTGCTGGATGCATCCTACTTAAGGAAGTTACCAAGGCCTACCCTCTGTGATGACAACAGGAAGCATCTCTAGACCTTTGATTTTGGTCCTGAAATCTCAGAGTGTGGAGCGGTCCAGATCTGGCTGTAAGCACAAGCTTGCACCCCACTTCCAAGGCACCCCACTCCTGGAATGTTAGCATTGGCTACAGGCCTCAGAAACTGGCCAAGTTTGGTTTATTAATGTGGCATTTTACAAAGGGAAAAAGACAGGATGGTCTCAGAAAATGCCATGTATGTTTTTCCCTGGAAAGCTTAAGACCTGGGGCTGTAAGGCCAAAAGAAGACACATTCCACATAAATGGGAAGATAACGGATATAGAGAAACTTTTGTATTTGCTGATTGTGAAATTTCCTCTCCTCAGCTCCCAACCTTAAAGAAGCTGCTAAAAGCTGTTAACATTCAATCACTGGACATTAGGAAACACATTTAGCATTTTCTACACTTTTTGTCAAGACCAGGAAACTCATTGTGCAATCCATGAAGGCTCGTGGAATTCATTGTTTCAACCTGTGAAACAACCAATCCTTTCAGGTGTATTTGGAGGTATAAATATCACCCCCCAAATATGCCTCATTGCGCACAGTCAGTAATAGGGGGAAGCTCTGTTACTCTGTGTTAACCAACCCAGTGCACAGTTCCATTTCTAGGGGACCCCATGTCCCTCTGTGTGGCCACCCAGCTTCATCCATCCACTCTGCCAGACTGACTACAGGACAGGTTGTATTACCTCAGTCAAAATCCTCTTACAACCCTCTATCCCAGGCTTTCCTACTGTTTCTTTCTATAGCCTTGTGTGAATGCTTCTTCTGGGTGAATGTGTGTGTGTTTGGTGTTACTTTTGAACTCTTTAATAAAAAGCGTACTTAATTTTAAAATGTGTATGTATTCCATCCAGACTATTACCGGTATACAAAGGTTTAAAAGATTCCCTGGTTACCCCCTCTTTGCATAGCTAAAAGTCGAGTTGCTGCTAATTTCCCCAACATATCAGAAACTCAACATTTTCTTAGAATTTTCCAAGGAGCATTTTCGGTAACATGGCAGCCCTGCATAGTTTAGTCTTAGCATCCTACAGCACATCACCAGTTCATACCACACCATCTTTTGGCAAAGCTGAGAAAAGATGCTGCCTGAAACCCTGGGGAAGCATTGCCAGAGAGGGAAAGTGCATCAAAATCAGGGATGAGCAACTGCTGCAAGTCTGGGGCCCACTGTGAGCTTCAGGACCACCAGGGGAATACACAGACCTCCAACCCCCCCTCCCAACAAAACAAAACAGAAATGACAAGCAATCAGCTTCTGACTTTGAAAGACAGGCCTTATTTCATGTTAAATAGTACAGTCGGCCCTCTGCATCCACAGGTTCAACATCCATGGATTCAACCAACTACAGCTGGAAAACATTTTTTAAAAATATTCCAAAAATCAAACCTTGCTGTTGGCCATTTTATATAAGGGACACCATTTTACCACATCCAAGAGATTGATCACAGATTAGCAAAGGCACATAGCGCATTTGGAAGACATTACAAAAGAGTCTGGAGTAATAAACACCTGAGGCAAAATACAAAAAAATCAGTGTGTATAGAGCCATTGTACTGTCTATTCTCCTTTATGGATCTGAAACATGGGTCACCTATCGCCACCACTTACGACTCCTCGAACGCTTCCATCAGCGCTGTTTATGCACAATCCTAAATATACACTGGGCTGACTATGTGACGAATGTTGCTGTCCTTGAGCAAGCAGGGATCACCAGCATTGAGGCCATGATATTGAGAACACAGCTGCGCTGGGCAGGGCATGTGTCTAGGATGGAGGACCATTGCCTCCCAAAAATACTACTCTACGGTGAACTCGCCATGGGTCAGCGTAAGAGGGGCGCTCCAAAAAAGCGATACAAAGACTCCCTGAAACAACATCTCAGGCTTGGCCAAATTGATCACCAACAGTGGTCCGCCCTGGCCTCACATCGGGAGGCATGGAGACGCACTATCCACAATGCTGCAGCCTTATTTGAGAACTCATGCCGAACAAGTCTTGAAGAGAAACGACAATGCAGAAAGAATCACAACCTGGAAACATCACCCAAGGAGACCTTCTGCTGTGCTTTCTGCAACCAGACTTGTCTGTCTCGGATTGGCCTTTTTAGTCATCAGCGCGCTTGCAGAAAACGTGGGATGAGTCCTTCCTGAATCTTCGTTTGCAAAGAAAAGCCAGAGTATATAATGGGATTGGAGCATCCACAGCTTTTGGTACCCACAGGGGGTCCTGGAAGCAAACCCCAGCAGATACCGTGGGCCCACTGTATAAGGAATCCTTGCAGCCTAGGTGCACAGCCTTTCCTAAGAGCCAGTGTGGTCTAGTGGTTTGAGCATTGGACAACGACTCTGGAGACCAGGGTTCAAATCCCTGCTTAGTCATGGAAACCCACTGGGTGACATTAGGCAAGTCACACCCTCTCAACCTCAGAGGAAGAAAAAGGCAAACCTCCTCTGAACAAATCTTGCCAAGAAGACCTTGTGATAGGTTCACCTTAGGGTTGCCATAAGTCAGAAATGACTTGAAGGCACACAACAACCACAGCTGCTGCTGCTTCACCTCCAATCTCTGTATATACCTATGGCCTATTCCCCTTCAGCAGTCGGTCTTTAAAGGCCTGGAAGAACAAAAAAATCTTCACCTGCCTGTGGAAAAATAGCAAGGAGGGGGTCATTTGATCCTCCAAGGAAAGGCATTCCAGAGCCTGGGGGTGGGGTGGGGGTAGCCACTGTGAAGGCCCTATGCATGTTCCCTTTAGATGTAAATGTGAAGATGAATGCCCTATAACATTTCACAGACAAAAACCAAGGACAAGTGTGGCCAGAATGTGGTCATGATGGCAAAAGTTATTAATGAGGAAGAACAGACAAGCTAGGAGAGGCTGCAGCACTTTGCTTTTGCCTGAGCTCACTGGGAAGGGTGAGATCACACCCCATCCTGCAAACTTCCTTCTACTGAGCTAATTTTAGGCAAACAATTTTTGCTCTTTGGACTCAGCTTGCAGCAATATAAGTAGGCTGAGGACAAAGAGGGAAAGTGTGAGGAAGAGATAGGAACTGGGACATTTTAAAAGCAACTGAAAAAGCAGAATGGCAGAGGATTAATCGGGATGGTTCCTGCCAAATTGGGACAGTTGGAGGATTTGCCAATCTAACTTTCCTAGGAGGGAGTTCTGGAGCCTGGAGGAAGCTATTGAGAAGACCCTCTGCAAGGTTCCCACCAGATGTAACTCTGAAGATGGTGGGACATAGAGAAGGACCTACCCAGAAGATCTGAAGACACTGGTAAACTCATATAATGAGAATATGGTCCTTCTAGGAGAGAGAATTCAACAACAACAACAACTTCTTCCTCCTGCTCCTCCTCCTCCTTGTCCTCTTCCTCCTCCTCACCAGAAAAAAGAATGTCCAGAGAGTGATTGAGGCCTACATAAACAGCTTTGGAGGCTGTAAGTGACTCTGGGGCTATGTCCAAACACTACCTGGGCAAGGCTGTTTACTACACAGCTGATAGTAGAGGCACAGCACAGTCAAGCTAATTTCAGGCAAAAGAATCAAGGCAGTGTGAAGTCAGATACTTACTTTACTAGCAAGCAAATGCAAGTTCATAAAGAAAAGTCAAATAACAAGGCATAGGTCCAGCAAACAGAGTTCAAAGTAGTGCAGCAGAATCCAAGTCAGGCAAGCAGAGTTCAGCGTAACAAATACAGTCCGGGTCAAACACAGTGAGCAGGAACACAATGGGTAATCAAGTAGGTCAGATAATCTCCAGCAACCCCTGGAGGGCAGGACTGTGTATTTATATTTCAGCAGCTAATGCCACTGCTGCTTAACTAATTGCTGCTTGCTACAAATATGCTGAGACTGCCTCAAGCCTCCTTTTGTTGCCTCTGTGCTGTGAAGGTAGGTATAGGTAAGTTGTCCTCTGTATCTGAAGGGGAGGACCCTCTGCCAGAGCTGGAACTGCACTTTTGTCTGTCTCTGAGGCCTGGGGATCCGGAACATCCTCCTGCTCTGGTTCAGCAAGTCCTGGCATGTCCACTGGTCAGCCTCTGAGTCAGAGTCCATTTCCAAGTTCTGGAAGCAGGGCATGACAGGCTACAATTTCTCTACCTCTTTGCTAGAATCATAGAGTTGGAAGAGACCACACAGACCATCCATATTTGTCTGAAATAGGTAATACTCTGTTACTACATTCCAATCACGAGACTCATCCCACCAGGTTTCAGTGATGTCTGTTATATCATATTTGCTTTGCTATGCTAGATGAACCAATTTTTCTAATTCAGGATATAGGCAGCTCCCTGCAATCATCCATTATACACCATTGATACATTTGCCTCTTGTTAAAAGTGGTGCATGTGATTTGTGTCAGAGGAGGTTGCATTGTGCACCAGACCATCAGGCTTCACTGATCCCCAGCATCCCCATGAAGGGGTCAGAAATAAATGGTATGTGGGTTTGGCCTCTCTGCAGCCACACCTAAATAAACCATATGAACCAGGGGCAACCTTTTGCTCCTGGTGCAACTGTTTGGAATGCATTCCAGTCACTCCAATCTCCTCATCAGCTGGCAGAGACTGGGAAAGGCTTTATACACATCAGAGGAGGAGGAGGAGGACAGTGACTCCTAAGATAATGTTCCAATCATGGAAGATGGCAAGGAGAAAATGTCCCCAGTTTTATTACAGCTAATTGAGTGTTCTCAGTCCTAGACTAAAAAGAAGTGGTGAAAGGGCTAGGTTTATATGAGTACAGTGGCTCTAGAAAGGAAATTATAGATGCTGCTCAACCTTTCTGGGTCAACTGGTAGAGCGATCTTTGAAGACTATCTCTAGCTTTTGGTCCCTCAGTGCTGCTGCCTTACAACCCTTTCGCCTCCCTATTTCTCGGGGTGCCACAGCATTCTGTCCAGGGACCAGTGCTAGTCAACATCTTTATCAATGACTTGGATGAGGGAATAGAGGGCATGCTTATCAAGTGTGCAGATGACACCAAATTAGGAGGGGTAGCAAATATCCCAGAGGACAGGTACAGAATCCAAAATGACCTTAACAGATTAGAAAGCTGGGCCAAAACTAAAAAAATGAATTTCAACAGGGAGAAATGTAGGAAACTATATTTGGGTAGTAAAAATGAAATGCACAGATATAGGATGGGTGACACCTGACTAGATGGCAGTACATGTGAAAGGGATCTAGGAGTCTTAGTGGACCACAAGCTGAACATGAGTCAGCTGTGTGATGCAGCAGCTAAAAAAGCCAATGTGATTCTAGGCTGCATGAATAGGTGTATAGTGTCTAGATTGAGGGAAGTAATAGTGCCACTCTATTCTGCTTTGGTCAGACCTCACCTGGAATACTGTGTCCAGTTCTGGGCACTACAATTCCAGAAGGATATTGACAAGCTGGAGTGTGTCCAGAGGAAGGCAACCAAAACAGTGAAAGATCTGGAAGCCCTATGAGGAGTGGCTTGTGGAGCTGGGTATGTTTAGCCTGGAGAAATGAAGCTTGAGAGGAGACATGATAGCCATGTTTACATACTAGAAGGGATGTCATAATAAAGAAGGAACAATCTTGTTTTCTGCTGCTCCAGAGACTAGGACACAGAGCAATGGACTCAAACTACAGGAAAAAAGTTTCCACCTAAACATTAGGAAGAAGTTCCTGGCAGTAAGAGCTATTTGGAAGTGGAATGTATTGCCTGGGAGTATGGAGAAGTCTTTTTTTTATTATTTTATTTAGTTATTTATACCCCGCTCTTCAGCCACAAGGCTATCAGAGAGGCTTACAAATTGTTTTAAGCAATAGCAATTTACACATCTACACTGCATTAAACAGTTTCCAATGTGTGTTAGCTAATTGCCCCCCACAAGCTGGGTACTCAATTTACCGACCTATGAAAGGATAGAAGGCTGAGTGAACCTTGGAGCCCGCTGGAATCGAACTTGCAACGTGGTGGCTTGCAGTACTGGCATTTAACCACTTTCCTTGGAGGTTTTTAAGCAGAGGCTGGATGGCCGCCTGTTGGGAATACTTTGATTGTTTATTCCTGCAGGGCAGGAGGTTGGACTGGATGGATCTTGGGGTCTCTTCCAGCTCTGTGATTCTATCGCTCTATTATTCCTTTCCCCATTATATGTGTGTTTGTGTGGAGATGAGCATTGTCCTTCACAAAAGGACACTGACAGACTAGAACATGACCTCCACAGGAAGGTGACCAAAATGGTGAAGGGTCTAGAAACCAAGTGGTATGAGGAACAGTTGAGAGCATTGAATATATTTAACCAGGAGAAGAGAAGATGGAGAGGTGATATGATTGGTATCTTCATAGAATCATAGAATCATAGAATTGCAGAGTTGGAAGAGACCACGAGGGCCATCCAGTCCAACCCCCTGCCACGCAGGAAATCTTGATCAAAGCATCCCCGACAGATGGCCATCCAGCCTCTGTTTGAATATGAAGAGCTTTAGCTATGTGGAAATTATTTATATAATTATCTATTTATCTATCTATTTATTTCTAATCCCATCTTTCTCTTGGGAAATTGAGAAGGCTTCCTCCCTGAGGGATTGACCTAAAATAACTGATTCAAAATGTAAGAAAGGGGATTCTAACTAAACTCTTGGGAAGAATTTCCTAGTGGTGGGAGATGCTCCACAGTGGAATGGATTGCCTCAAGTGATGTTGGGCTTCCCACTGGATGTTTTTGAGAGGTTGGAGAGCCATCTCTCAGGAATTGTTTAACTGTGGATTCCTGCATAGCAGGAGGTTGAATTATAAGGCCCTTGTGGTGTCTTTTGAGTCTATGGTTCTGCTCCAAGGCCAACTTGGGTAACTCCCTCTTCTTCTCTTCCCACTGGCCATGGGTTAAACCCTACACCCAATGGCAGCTTAAGCTGCTAAGCTATCCCCACCCCCTAGATTCACCACCTTGGATAGTTCCTTTAAATTTTGCACTAGAAGCCACAGCAGGGTAGGCTGGTTTAAAACCACTCCTGTTTTTTTTTTTTAATTGATGAAGATGATGATGATTGTCTGTCTATTATCATTTTTTCTAACCCTCTTACTGGAACAACAATGACGTTTTGAATTTAAACATTTTAACTTTAACAGTTTATTGTCAGTTGTTCATTGTTAGGCCAGTATCCAGTGTCAGTTGCTTCTTTTTAATCACTTTATTTTATAGTGCAAGAAATGTCATTCAGAAACAAATCCTTCAATGAACATAAGTTCAACCCAAAGAGCTTGCTTGAAAAGAGCACTTTTTCAAAGAACAATTATTATTTAAGCTAGTGGGCCATAACATCTGAACTGCATTTTCCTACTTTATTTTCTGATTTAGTCCTATATTGGTTTTAATGCAAAACAACAACAAACAACAACAACAATCTTCTGGAAGAGATCCATCTTAAGAGCTTTTTAAAAGCTATTTTGGGTGGTGATATGACGGATCTCATCTGGCAGGCCATTCCATAATCTGGGAGCGATAGCTGAAAAGGCCCTCCGGGAGGTTGAAGAAAGCCTAGTTTTTAAAGGTTGTAACAAATTACAACAAAGTAATTACAAAGTACAGTTGGCCCTCCACGTTCACTGGGGTTAGAGATGCAGGATCCCTGCAAGAGTGGAAAAACTGCAAATATGACTAGCTCCCCCTCAAACCATACTTAACACACAAACAAGTGCAATCTGCAGATTCAACCCACTGTGGATGCCTTCAGGGCGATGAGGTTCCTTCACAAGGCAGAAGCGAGTAGCTGGCTTCTCTATGCCATTTTTTATTAGGGGCTTACACTTTTTATTGCTGTACATTCACAGTATCTCTTCTGTCTCACAAGGCTTGCAGTCCCTGTTAAAAATGGAATAGGGCAGCAGCAGAGGCGGCAGCAAATAATCCACCAATAATTAAATCTGCAAAGGTTAAATCCACAAATGTACTCTGGCCCCATTACCTTCTTCAACTCATAAGCCAGTCCAAAAACAGGTTTCTTGAGTAATGGGGAAACTCGAGAGGGAGAAGCCGAGATGGACAAAAATCTTTGCAGTTTGGGACTCACTGTCTGTGGAAAATGAACATGGTGCTTAGGTTTTCTGTGTGTTTTTCCCCCTGGCTGTGAGGCCATGTTCTGGAAGAGTTTATTCCTGATGTTTCGCCTGTATCTTTGGCTGGCATCTTCAGAGAATGGTGACGTATGGGTGTGTGGGGTTTATATACTGTGAGTCCCTGTTGAAGAGGATTAACATGTAAATTTGTGTATTCAGTTGTTGTGAAGAAAACAACATTGCTGTATAGATGTTTTTGTTTTTATTTTTTATGCAGAAAATGCTGTTTTCTGTGTAGGAATGTTTTGTGTGTGTGCAGGAAATTTGTTTTATGTACATGAACTGTGTGTGGAGGGGGGCACATGCTTTCTCTCCACCCCCAGAATAAGTCCAAAACTGAGAAGGGTCTTAAAAAACTGCGCTCTTTTCAATAACTTTCTCAGAATGAGGAGCAGGAGAAGAAACTAAGGATAAATTATTTATTCTTGCCTGCAAGACTGAAGTGTTCAAAGATTTGCATCCCTATATCCAGCCTGCTTCTCCATCAAAACAGCTTGCATCCTCCTCCCTCCTCCATCCCAAGGCTAGACGCAAGATCACCAAAACCCCAGCAGCAACCATTGGTCCTTCTAGAATAGGGAACAGGGTTGCACTGCTTATAGAACTGGCCCCTTCTCTTTGGGAAATAGGAACAAACCTTTGATGCAGGACTTTATTAGACTAGCATCTAAAGATGCTGTAATCCCACTATTGAGGAAAGTGGAAACATAGTGGCATTATTACACTTACTACTGCACATCACCATATTCGTACGATACTACCGCCATGGAATTGTTGCACAGCCACCTCTAGAGCTTTAAGAATGGGATCGGAGTATGGTGCTGTGAACAATTAATATTTAAAAAAAAACACCAACCCACATTTCATAGTTGCCATTCTGGGCAGAGCGGGGCTGAGCAGACAGCTGTTCCCCTTTTTCCAGGAGACTAGAGTTTCTTCAGTTGTATGGGTAGTTAACTGGGAGTGGAGTAAATCTATTTGGCCAAGAACTTTTGTGACAGCTCCCTTAGCTTGTGTTCATAGAAGGCTATAGGGAGCACATGATCTGGTTAAAACTGGAAAGAATCAATGGATGGAGTTGGCGGAAGGAGTCAGTGGAGATCTAAGGTTTCCCTTGTCTTTTCTCCATATTTAAAATCATAGAATCGGGGAGGAGACCATAAAGGCCATCCAGTCTAACTCCCTGCCTTGCAGGAAGACACAATCCAAGCACTCCCGACAGATGGCCATCCAGCCTCTGTTTAAAAACCTCCAAAGAAGGAGACTCCCCCACACTCCCAGACGGCCATTCTGCTACCGAAAAGCTCTTACTGTCAGGAAGTTCTTCCTAATGCTTAGGTGGAATTTACCCCAACTTCACCATTTTAACTCACATCAATGGCAACTGGGTCTTCCATGGCAGTGGGATGGTGAACCCATTCCATTTTTTAGTTCACACCTGGAAGGAGATATCCACAGTGCTGCTCTCTCCTCCCAAAACTGGATCAGCACCTTGGATAATTCCTTTCTAGTTTACATCAGGACCACCACCATCAGCATAACAAACAATCACATCAGGGGACACAATGCCATTTACTAGGCCTTGGTTTTGGCTTATCTGATTCTTAACATTTAAAAACAACAATCTGAGCATGGGGATTCACACATCTGTATATGTCACTCACACTCTCCTCACTTGATGAGTCAACAGATGGATGTGTGAATGACCTCAATTGCAAGGATTGTGTTGGCTTTGTGTTGACCAAGTGATATGGAACCTCTTGCTGCTGTTTTTAAGCTGTGGGGGAAGAGAGATAGAAAGAGACAGAAAAACTTTGGAGAGTGCACTGCAACTAAGAGATCGAGAAGACTTCCATTCAAACTTCATTCTTGCCAGGAACTCAAGAGGTGGCCATTCAAAACCTGAAAAGCCAGGAAACAGATCATAGAATCATAGAGCTGACAGAGGCCACAAGGGCCATCTAGTCTAACCCCCTGCCCTGCAGGAATACACAATAAAAGCACTCCCAATAGATGGCTGTCCAGGCTCTCTTTAAAAACCTTGGAAGAAGGAGACTCCACCACACTCCCATGCAGAAGTGTATTCTACTGTTGAACAGTTCTTACTGGCAGGAAGTTCTTCCTCATGTTTAGGTGGAATCTCTTTTCCTGTACTCTGAACCCATTGCTCCATATCCTAGTTTCTGGAGCAGCAGAAAACAAGCTTGCTCCATCCTCAATATGACACCCCTTCCAATATTTAAGCATGGATATCATGTTATCTCTTAACCTTCTCTTCTCCAGGCTTAATATACCCTGATTCCTAAGCTGATCTGCATAGGGCATGGGTTTCAGACCTTTCACTATTTTAGTTGCCCTCCTCTGGACTCATTACAACATGTCAATATCCTTCTGGAATTGTGGTGTCCAGAACTGGACACCGTATTCCAGGTGAGGTCTGAACAAAGCAGAATAGAGTGGCACTATTACTTCCCTTGATCTAGACACTAGACTCCTATTGATGCAACATATTATTACAAGATGAGCCTGTACACCAATTTAGTCAACGGGGACTCTTCCATATTACTTTTGGCTTTCTTTGAGCTTTAAAAGGTTAGATGTTTGGATGACAGCTCTCAGATTCCCCAGATGTGTACTCTTCTCAAAAGGAATTGCCCAAGCTGTCCAAATTCTGCTGGGCCTTGGGAAGATGGCCCGCCATGCTCACCACTGTCAATATCCATGGTTGTCCTCACAAAACTCATAGGACAGCATCCTTTTGGTATCTTACACATGCATTGATTCCCTTACAGAAGTGGGTGAGCATTTCCTTTCAGTGTGGAATGGCAACTCAGTTCAAGTTTACAAAACTGGAAATGTACAGATAATGCCACTGTCCATGCAGATATGCACTGTGCATTTGCATTATGCATTGATGCCCATTGCATGTGCAGCATAAGTGTTAATGCACCATCGGCTGTACAACTGGTTCATTTGGTGTCATGGTTAGAGCATTGGACTATGACTCTGGAGACCAGGGTTCAAATCCCCGTTCAGACATGAAAACCCACTGGGTGACCTTGGGCAAGTCACACTCTCTCAATCTCAGAGGAAGGCAATGGCAAACCTCCTCTGAACAAATCTTGCCAAGAAAACCCTGTGATAGGTTTGCCTTAGGATCGCCATAAGTTGGAAAAGACTGGAAGCCACATGACAACCCCAGCCTGGCCTAGACACAGACCGGTGCTGCTGCTCTACCCCTAACGTATGTATATTCTATGTTTTTCCAAGTCCAGGACTCAAGGTGGTTTCCAAAACCTAAATAGAGGGCTTGTCTAGATGAGAGGATATACTGCTGATTGCTGCGCATTGACACAAATTCACAGCAGCGTTCATTGGTCTCCAACTTTTTTTTTTTTTTTTTTTGCAAAACCACTGATATGCAAAGCTATCCATGTTTGAAGTTCACATGTAGCCATGCCTGCAAATCAAGATGGTGGCTGGGAGTGAAACGACTTGAAGGCACACAACAACAACAACAGCAACAGAATGGTGTGCAACTCCATATGTGGAGATTTATCCTACGCAACCCCAGTGTAGGCTCTTTATAGCATCTGGTTGGCTATAAATAAAAGATGAGTAATATTTGATGAGGGGGTGGGTTTTCAATTGCTGCCACATTTCAGGTTGCTAATTCAGGATTGTCCCTTGGGGTTTCTGGTCCAAAACCTGAGACATAGGGACTGCTCCTGGTGATAAAGCTTTAAATTAATGCTTTAAATTCCAACTGCACTTAACCACAGCTTGTCATCCAAACACACAGAGAAAACATATTTTCCTGTTTGGCAGTTAAGACAGAAACCTTAGCTAAAGGGGATGTTCCCAGATCCAGGATAAGGAAAAGGAAGTTATTCCTTCTCACTTACTTAGTGAGATAGGATAAGGAACATTTAGTCTACCCAACTTGCTTCTAGCCAGAAGGTGGATGCAGAGCAGAGCAGAGGGTAAGCTCTGGCACCACAACAATTGGGAAGGAAGGAGGAAGCAGACTAAGTACAATCGACCCTCAGCTTTCATGGAGGTTAGGGGTGGAGGACCTCTGCAAAAGTGGGAAAACCATAAATATAGACCCACTTTTTAAAAAAACCTTGAGAGAACACTTCTCTAGGCTTTTTTAGGTCCTCCAGCATGATTCTATGGTCAATTTTTGGCAGACAGTGACCATAGAACACACTAGAGGAGCTACAAATGCCTAGAGAAGTGTTCTCTCTGGGAATCTCTAGGCCCTCCAACGCAACTCTATGGTCAAAGTCTGGCAGAAGCACATCATCAAATCATGCTGGAGGACCTAGAAAATGCCTAGAGAGAACATATTTAGCAACCTGCGAATAATCAAATCCAAGAATGATTAACCCGAAAATGTGAAGAGACAACTATACGAGGTCTGTCTATTAAATAACGAGACTGATACAATAACCCATCTTTATTTATATGTATTACAATTCTAATGCTTGTCCCCTTCAATATACTTCCCATTCACACTTACACACCAATGCAGCCTTGTTTTCTGCTGGTGTAAGGCGTGGAGCAGATCAGTTTCTGTCAGCTGTTTCAACACACCTGCTGTTTTCTTCTTTACTATATCAATTGGCTCAAAATGTGTTCCTTTAAGCACCAATTTCACTTTAGGGAAAAGAAAAAAGTCACATTGTGCCAAATCTGGTGAATATGGAGGATGTTCAAGTGTAGTAATGCGTTTATCAGCCAAAAACTGGTTCATAGAAAGTGCTGTGTGAGCAGATATGTTGTCTTGATGAAGAATGAAACCATATTCCCACAGTTCTGGCTTTTTTTTCTTCTTCTGACTCTCTTTCTCAGCTTTGTCAAGACTTCCTTATAATAATGCTGGTTCCCTGTTCTGCCTTCTGGAACACATTCTGCCAAAATTACGCCCTTGATGTCAAGAAAACCAGTGAGCCTGGCTTTGAGTGTGGACTTGCTTTGAGGTGCTTTTTCATTCTTGGTGAGGATGGCGTTTTCCAGTGCATTGACTGTCGTTTTGTCTCAGGATCACACTGGAAGATCCAGGTTTCATCACAAGTGATGATTTTTTGACAAAGGTTTGGGTCCACCTCAAGTTGCTGCAGAATGTCACATTGCTTGACTTTTAAACTTAGCATTTTTCCGGCACACAACAGACAACACAGCTGCTTTAAATGATGACTGACAATTAACTGAACAGACAAGAGTGTTGATGTTTGTCATGCAGGTTCAGACATGTTCAAGTCCACCACTCAAGTGTTCACAATCAGTTCTCCCTGATTTGTCTGAAAGGTAGAAACACAGTCTCATTATTTATAATAATAATAATAAATAATAAAATTTATTTATACCCCGCCCCTCTGCTAAAAACAATCGGGGCGGCTATTTAATAGACAAACCTCATAAATACATATATTCTTGGAGTGTCTTTGCAAGCTGCAGCAACAAATCAATCCATCCTTGCAAAGTGTAGTAAGTTGGTGCTCTACGAGGTGAGTTAGAGATTTGCACAGAACCCTTTCCTCTTCCCCAGAGAGGAGATCACCGAAACTGGGGAATCTGCATCCGTGTCTCCCACCTGGTGATGACCCACAAAAACTCGAGACTCAGGCCCAGACCCTGAGAACTGACAACCCTAAGCACCTTCCAGGCTCTGCTAAAGAACTGCAAAAATCAGAAAGTAGTGTCCTATGGAGATCCCACAGTGGGGTTATGCAATTATGGCAGGGGTCAGTGGACTTCTGGATGGGTTCTGGATGCAGTGCCCCTTAAATCAGCTGAAAATCCAACAAGGCAGTAAACAGGGAATCAGTTCTGGTGTCTATTTCCAGGTTTTTCCAAAGCTTTTTCTGTGTTTGGGTAGAAGTATCATGACATTCATAGAATCATAGAGTTGGAAGAGACCACCAGAGCCATCTAGTCCCCCTGCTATGCAGGAATACACAATCAAAGCGTTCCCGACAGATGGCCATCCAGCCTCTGTTTAAAATCCCTGCAGGGCAGGGGGTTGGACTAGATGGCCCTGGTGGTCTCTTCCAACTCTATGATTTTATGATTCTTTGAATAGTTTTAGGCTGTGGTGTTTGAGGTGGGCCACAGAAAGGACTTACTGTAGGAGCCACAATCACCCTATACTCTTTGTCCTTGAGGTTTCCAACAAGCCCTCACCCTGCTGCCTCTCTAGACAGCGGCTGCTGGATCCTGGCTTCCTGATTGTGTGTTTTCTGGGACTCTCTCCTTGGCAGCAGCCCGTGCCTCATTCCAGTCCTACCTATGGAGGGAAGAGCCCCGAGCAAAGTCAGTTCTCAGTAGGCTGAACACCACCCAGCTCATTTGCATTCCTGTAAATTTCCAGGCGTAAGAGCGCAGTTTGTTTTGGTGCACTGACAAGCCAACCGAATATCATTCTTTTCCTTCTGCTTGGTGTGTGTGTGTGTGTGTGTATCTCGAGGTGCAACTATTCCTTTAGGGCAAGGGTGGGCAACTGCAGCCGTTCCAAGCACCATTTTATGCCCTGGGACCCTCTGGACGACATCCTCTGGACTTCCAAAAGAAGACAGAAGTCTACTTCTGTGTCTCCAAAAATGGCAATTTTTTAAAATGTTAAGAGTACAGGGAGGCCTCATGACCCATTTAAGAGGTAACATTTCCCCCCTGGAGGATTCCAAGAGCAGCCATTCACCTTCTTTTTTGGACAGAAACATCTTGGAGATGTGAAGGGCCGTAGAAACATCCATTTTTAGGGTCAGTCAGAAAGGGACATGTAGGAGTCAGCGTGGCATAGTGGTTTGAGTGTTGGGCTAGGACTCTGGAGACCAGGGTTCGAATCCCCGCTCAGCCATGAAAACCCAATGGGTGACCTTGGGCAAGTCACACATTCGCAGCCCCATGATAGGTTTGTCTTAGGGTCACCATAAGTCGGAAATGACTTGAAGGCACACACAACAGCAAACTTAGAGAGCCAGCAAGGTGGAGTAGTTTCAGTGTTAGACTAGGACTCCAAGGAAAACCTCCTCTGCCAAGAAAACTCTACGATAGGGTTGCCGTAAGTTATAATTATACATAGAATTCTCTATCACATAGAAGCCTGGGAATAGAAAAAAATACCTACCGACAATCCAAATTCAGTGTTGTTGTTTTTTAAAAAAAGAGAGATCAAGAGAGATACTGAGATTTTACAAATAAAGACTACGGTATACTGAGAATTATCTTTTTCACTTCCCTGTCTTGTAAAAACCCTTCTCAAATTAGTTCAATTTATCTGTTTGTAAAGGCATTTACAGCCAGCATGGTGTAATAGTTTGAGTGTTGGACTATGACTCTGGAGACCAGGATTTGAATCCCTGCTGAGCCATAAAAATCTATTGGGTAACTTTGGGCAGGTTGCACACTCTCAGCCTTGGGCACATCACACACTCTCAGCCTCAGTGATAGGTTTTTCTTAGGGTTGCTAGTCCACAGGGCCAGGGGTTGGAGTAGATGGCCCTTATGGTCTCTTCCAACTCTGTGATTCTATGATTCTAAGTCAGAAACGACTTGAAGGTACACACTCTAGGCCACACACTTAGCCCACCTATGCTTTAGGGGAAAGGGCAAAAAGGGCGAGTGATGGAGAGCCAATGTTCCCTTCTAGTTGATGCTAAAAATGGCCACTGTTCCTTCCCTGGATTACCCCTTTGCCTCAAGGGGTTGGCTGTTGGTGGAGGAAGAAAGATTCCACCCCAAGGTCTCCCATCCCTGTCTCTTGTGTGCTAAAATGAGAACCCTATTGGTGATTCTCAACAAGAGTAAACCTATTGAATCAACTGGTGTGTAGGGAGTCAACACTTATGCAAATCACAGAAATCTTGGACCAGAACCATGTTGATGCTATATGCGGGTTTAAGTTCCCTGATGCATGCAGTTGCATGGTGTGGTGGGGTGGATCTATAGTGCAACAGATGCATTCAGTGCATGGTTGCATCAGCAGAATTCCAAAACTGTGACTGTCCCACAGGAGCCCAAACATTAAGTTCAGGCCAGAGTAAAGCTGTTGAATCAGCTTGATTTATCTCTGCGTTGACATACTATTCAACAACTGATTGTCTGGATTTAGGCGGGGTGGCACTCACCACAAGGATGCCAGCCAGGCAGTAACGATTCACCAGTGCTTTGAATGTCTCACTTGATTCACTGAGATGGCAGAAAAACCTTCTGGGCACAAGGGGAGAAGAAGCTGGCACAGGGACACAACTGGTTGTACAGGCCTGGTATTCAACAGAGGGGTGGTGTAGCATAGCCAAATAGCAGCAACAACAACAACAACAACAACAACAACAACATTTATTTCTTATGCACCTCTCCTTGTGGATCAAGGTGGGGAATAAACCCTCTCTGGCTTTTCTTCAGATTCAGGAAACAAAGATTCAGGAAGGACTCATCCCACGCTTTCTGCAAGCTCACTGATGACTAAAAAGGCCAATCCAAGATAAACAAGTCCGATTGCAGAAAGCACAGCAGAAGGTCTCCTTGGGTGATGCTTCCGGGTTGTGATTCTTTCTGCGTTGTCGTTTCTCTTCAAGACTTGTTCGGTGTGAGTTCTCAAATAAGGCTGCAGCATTGTGGATAGTGCGTCTCTATGCCTCCCGATGTGAGGCCAGGGTGGACCACTGTTGGTGATCAATTTGGCCGAGCCTGAGATATCGTTTCAGGGAGTCCTTGTATCGCTTTTTAGAGCGCCCCTCTTACACTGACCCGTGGTGAGAAGACTAAGACATTTTAAAACATTCAGTACAGTAGGACCCCCATATCCACTGATTCATTATCCACAGATTCAATTATCCACAGGACACAAACAGCACACGTACGATAGAGTCTTCCTAGAAAATGTGTCCTCTCTAGCTATTTTCTAACTTCTCCAAGGCAACTCTATGGTGCTTAAAACTGGAAGCCCCATTATTTTCAATGGTATTTCCTATTATCTATGGTTTTTGGTATCCACACCCCCACACACACCGAACCAATCTCCAGTGGCTACAGGGGTCCTACTGTATACAGTTTAAAATCCACAATTTAAAATCATCTGGATAGGCCTGCCAGAAGAGTCTGGTTTTTAATGCTGCTTTAAATTCCAACAGTGTATTCAGCTGATGATTGTCTTCTGGCAAGCCATTCGGCAGTTTAGGGGCGGCTGATGAAAACGTTCTCTGGGTGACCATTGCCAGCCTCGTCCTGGCTGATTAGAGCAAATGTCCCCCAGGGGACCTAAGTGTATGGGGCAGATTATACACGGTGAAAGGTTGGCAGGAGGATATGAGCAGTCACAAATCTACAGGTATATAGCCGAGGCAGCTACGAGATGGCACTAAAGCCTTCCTGCTTTTGTAGTGGTTTGGATTATGGAGATTATCAGATGCATCAAAAACAGCATTATAACGATGCCATGAGATCGCAAAAGGGCTTCCTTATCAGATGACATTGTGCCCTAGTGTTCTGCAAGCATTCTGCTGCTATTACAAGGGAGTTCTTTTTTATTGTCGGGGAGAAGTCGAAAATTGATCTCCCATAACATTTGTTTTCTGGATTTTTATGTGTGCAAAAAGGTGCCCCGTTCTGCTGGTGTGATTCCAGCATCAATGGGCGGTCCTGCCAGAACACTTCTGGGTGCGAATGGGAAAACTAGGTACCGTACGCTCTTTTTATGAACCTCCCCATCTTGCTTGCAAGTTTCTAAATGTTTATTTGTGCTTTTCTGAACATTTTCTTTTTTAATTTTGGGGTTTGGGGGCTTTTTAGCACACTTGTGTCTTCTCACGAGACACACTGATATCTCATTAATGGCTAAATGCAGAAGTAAGCAGCACAAGCGCTCATATTGCCAGATTCTTGGGGCTATTTTGTATCGTTATCATGGCAGCGTGCGAAAACGTGTGTCATTGTGCCAGAACACGAACGCTGTAAAATATAGTGCCATAAAAACATTTTTAGGCACTCATCTGATAATCTCCTATGAGCCTGGAGACCAGAATTCGAATTTTCACTCTGCCATTGAAACCCACTGGGTGACCTCGGGCAAGTCATACTCCCTCTTAAGGGCACATCCAGACTGATTTAAAAAACCAGAAAACAGCTTTTGTTGCTGTTCTTTCCAATTTTATTTTGGAGATCCATACATGGTTTGTTTATCCTGGGATGTTTTCTTTCAGCTCGTGGTATGATCAAACACTACACACACACACACACACACACACACACACACATATGCTCCCCAGGTAGGTTTATTTTAACCCAATATAAAATTGGAAAGAAAAGGAATAAAATTGCGGACATTCTGGGCTTTTGTATCTCAATCTGGATGTGCCCTTAAGTGAGAGCGTGACTTGCTCTCTCTTGCTCCACAGCCTTCTGAGAAGACCTCTGGGGAGAGTTCCAAGCTCCTGTGAGATCTGGTGTCTCTTGGAGCCCAGAACTCTGGTGAGAAGCCCTGGTCCTATGAGACTTGAGGTGGGCTTTATACAGGCCTGCCTCACATGCTCCTCAAATTAACTGTAGCAATGTGAGGAGGAACCAGCCACACCTGCAACAGACAGACTCCAATCTAGGGCCATTTTGCTGCATACTAAATGCTCCGTGGCCTCAATACTGGTGATCCCTGCTTGCTCAAGGACAGCAACATTCGTCACATAGTCCAGTGTATATTTAGGATTGTGCGTAGACAGTGCTGATGAAAGCCTTTGAGGAGTCGTAGGTGAAAAATACTACTCTACGGTGAACTTGCCATGGGTCAGCGTAAGTGGGGCGCTCCAAAAAAGCGATACAAAGATTCCCTGAAACAACATCTCAGGCTCGGCCAAATTAATCACCAACAGTGGTCCACCCTGGCCTCACATCGGGAGGCATGGAAACACACTATCCACAATGCTGCAGCCTTATTTGAGAACTCACACCGAACAAGTCTTGAAGAGAAACAACAACGCAGAAAGAATCACAACCCAAAAACATCACCCAAGGAGACCTTCTGCTGTGCTTTTTGTAACTGGACTGGTTTATCTCAGATTGGCCTTTTTCACTATTTGAATGATTTTATTAGAATTTTTTATATCCATATTACATATCAAATTATCACAAGTCATAACCAAGCAAATTATAGACAACAATTACACAACAACTATCAACATTTGCCATCTTTTCTATTGCTTGTACGTCTTATTTCCACTTCCTTGTATTTAATCCCAGATGTATCTAGAGTATACCATTGGTCCCTAATAATGAACTTCTAATAACTATTTCCCTCATTTATTTTTCCTCATCCATCACTTAATCTCCTTACTGCTTTTTTGTAACTCTCCATTCTTTCAAACATTTATCTATTGTTTTGTTGCAACCCATTCCGTTGCCTCCCTATCTCTTATAATAGTATTATATTCCCAATCTTATCTCCTTCTTCATTAACCTCCCAGTGTTTTATCATGGGTATCCAAGTATTCAAGCATTTTCTATTTGGAACATTTTTCAATCTTGATGTTACACTATCCAATTCAATCATATCTATCAATTTGTTTTGCCAATTTATCTCAGATTGGCCTTTTTAGTCATCAGCGCGCTTGCAGAAAGCGCGGGATGAGTCCTTCCTGAATCTTCGTTTACGAAGAAAAGCCAGAGACAAATGCTCCGTGGTAAGCTAGCATGGTGTAGGATTTTTTTTATTGGAATCAGCTAGCATGGTGTAGGGGTTTGAGCATTGGGCTATGACTCTAGAGACCAGAGTTTGAATCCCCTCTCAGCCGTGGAAGCCCGCTGGGTGATCTTGGGCAAGTCACACTCTCTCAGCCTCAGAGGAAGGAAAAGGCAAGCCCTCCCTCTGAACCAATCTTGCCAAGAAAAGCCCGTGATAGGTAGGGTTGACATAAGGAGGAAATGACTTGAAGACATAGATTTTCCTTGTTTTTTTTCTGGGCTGTGAGGCCATGTTCTGGAACAGTTTCTTTCTGACCTTTTGCCTGCATCTCTGGCTGGCATCTTCAGAGAATGGTTGGGTAGGAGTGTACAGTACACAAATTTACATATACTCCCCAACAGGGGTACACAGCACATAAACTCCACATACAGTACTGTAATTGAATGGTTAGTTTCTGGGTATAGAAATGCAAGGCTCCTTAGTGTCTGATTGGCTAATGGTTGGTTGATGGGCCATTATCTGCTGGAACTCCCCCTGTCCCTGGGTGGAATTCCCTTGTAAGTGTTGAGTATTTATTCTATTGTCTTTCAAAACTGGAAGCCAGATTTTGTTTACTTTGAGGGTTTCTTCTTTCCTGTTGAAGTTGTCCAGGTGTTTGTGGATTTCAATAGCTTGTCTGTGCATTCTGACATGATAGTTGTTGGCCTGATCCAGAATTTCTGTTTTTTTAAATAGCATTTTGTGTCCAGGTTGGTTTATCACATGTTCTGCTACCGCTGATTTTTCTGGCTGGTCCAGTCTGCAGTGTCCCTCATGTTCCTTGATTCGTGTTTGCACACTGCGTTTAGGGGTCCCTATGTAAACTTGTCCACAGCTGCAAACACGAATCAAGGAACATGAGAGACAGCCAGAAAAATCAGCGGTAGCAGAACATGTGATAAACCAACCTGGACACAAAATGCTATTTAAAAAAACAGAAATTCTGGATCAGGCCAACAACTATCATGTCAGAATGCACAGACAAGCTATTGAAATCCACAAACACCTGGACAACTTCAACAGGAAAGAAGGAACCCTAAAAGTCAACAAAATCTGGCTCCCAGTTTTGAAAAACAATAGAATCAAAACTCAACACTTACAAGGGAATTCCACCCAGGGACAGGGTGATTCCCAGCAGATAATGGCCCATCAACCAACCATTAGCCAAACAGACACTAAGGAGCCTTGCATTTCTATACCCAGAAACTAGCCATTCAAATACACAAATTTACATATCCTCTCCAACAGGGGTTCATAGTATATAACCCCCCCACACACACACACACACACTCCTACCCAACCATTCTCTGAAGATGCCAGCCACAGATGCAGGCAAAACATCAGAAAGAAACCATTCCAGAACAGGGCCTCACAGTCCGGAAAAACCCCAAGGAAAATCTATGGATGCTGGCCGTGAAAGCCTTTGACTTCGACTTGAAGGCACACAGCAACAAAGAACCACTTGGCCCCTTCCTGCAAGTCTGGGAAAGATAGGTGGAGGAGGGACCCAGACTCATCTAATTTCAACCCAAACCCTGTCAGAGACTGGCTGGTGAGTCACTTTCCGCCCTTGGTTTCAGCTGTGTGGCTTCCTGAGGATGAAGAAGGTGGTGATGCTCGGATTACAAAAGGCAGGTGGGTCTCCCTGGCCCACCAGATCCGGAACTGAAACCTCTCCTTTCATGTTCAGGGAGAGAGAGAGCTGGTGCTAAAGGCAGCTGTGTGCCTTCCAGAGATAAATATGACACTCCGAACTGGTAGAGCATCACACACACCCCTCACATGCCTACCTGACATTTCCCCCCTTGATTAACAGAAAATTTATGGGCAGCTGTTCAGGAACACTAGTGGTCAGGATATTTACTCAGCAAACCAAGTGTGAAATTTCCTAAAGGTTTATCACATCCTTCATTTCCTTTTCTCGTTTCTTCCTTTTCTCTTTTCTTCCTTCTCTCTCTCTCTCTCTCTCTCTCTCTCTCTGTGTGTGTGTGTGTGTGTGTGTGTGTTTGTTTCCCCCTGGGGAGAAAAAAGTCACAGCTGAATGTTTATTTATTGATGTATTTATTTATTTACAACAGCACCCCCACCCTATGCCCAATAGATAAAGAGACTTGGAACCTTATATGCTGAAAATGAAAACATTTAAGAACACAGTAAAAGTCTTTTGAAACAAGCGAATGTCCTACATTGGGCTTAGTGTAGTATCAGTCCACACTAGGGATGGAAATACTTTCAAGTCACCAGCTCCCATCTAATCTTGGAAGATCAGCAGGGTCAGCCCTGGTTAGCACTTGGATGGGAGACTGCCAAGGAATCCCAGGTGCTTTGGGCTCTATTTCAGAGTAAGGAACCGGCAAAACCACCTCTGAGGATTTCTGGCCTAAGAAAACCCAATGAAATTCATGGAGGTTTTCATAAGTCGACAGCCGTACTGAAGGAACACACACAGGGATGGAAAGAATATTATTTATTTGTTTGTTTGTTTATTGCATTTATATGTTGCCTTCCTCCTGGCATCGGACCCAAGGCAGCTCACCAGCAATGAAATACAATTAGTTAAAATCATGGCCATAAATGTAAGACACAATTATAAGTGCATTTTTTTTTAAAAAAAATCATACATTAAACAATATAAAATCATTAAAAAATGCAAAAGTTAAAACTGGAGTAACCCCCCCACACACACACATACACTGATAAGAAAGTGTGATAAGAAAATGTGGCGGGTTTTCTCATCCCAAAAGCCACATGTTTCCCTGCCCAGAAAAATCCCCCAGGACATCCCAGGATGTTCAAATATTGGGGGGGGGGGGAGGATGGAGGACAAAAATGTTCTATTATTCTTCCTATAGAATTCTGGGATTTGTATTTTCAGGGATTACTTAGCATTCTCTGCCAGATGGCTCCACTGCCACCCCAAACTACAAATCCCAGGATTCCATAAGATGCAGTCTTGACCATTGACATGGTTCCCATTTTTCAACCAAAAAAGGAACAACAGAGAATCTTCTTTTCATCCCTATGCTGAGTGTACAGGCTCTGCTTCTCAGAATGGCCAAGAAGATTATTTTTGCAAAGAGGTAACCTGTCCAGACTATGGAGACCTTAATGGAGCCAATGTCTTAAATCGTTTCCCTCTTGCTCAGGATCATTTGCCCACTTTTTTGACTGGGTGTCTCAGGACTTTATCAGACGAGCCCCTTAAACGTATTCTTTTGCTGGCACAAAAAAACCCCAAAATATCCATTTTTATGCCAGCAATAGAACGCCCCCACTACCACACTTACCTCTAATCCCAGCAATGAAAGAGGAAGCAAATGCCGCTCTGTTCACTTCCTCATTCAAAATACCACGTATTCTTGCCAGAATACATAGTGCGGGAAATTCAAAACTAAAACAAACAAACAAACAAACAAAAAACACTAAAAAAAATTTTACACCAAGCACCTAAACTCACTAAAAAACTTCCAAGTAACCCAGGGAGGGTCATAAAAAGTGAGTCACTTACCTGGCTGTTAAGATCTCACCCAGAAGTGTTTGTTCCCGACCGGCCATTGATGCTGCATTGACATGAGTACAATGTCACGAGGTTTCACACTCCGGTAATGCCGGCACAAAAATGCCATGGGGGGGATGCGCCATGGAGGATCTATTGACGGCTTCAGAGATCAATAAAAAACTATGGGTTTGGGTGGGGACATAACCGTGAAAGGGCGACGTCATCTGATATGTGCGCCTCCCAAAAATAGTACTCTACGGTGAACTCACCACGGGTCAGCGTAAGAGGGGCGCTCCAAAAAAGCGATACAAGGACTCCCTGAAACAACATCTCAGGCTCGGCCAAATTGATCATCAACAATGGTCCACCCTGGCCTCACATCAGGAGGCATGGAGACGCACTATCCACAATGCTGCAGCCTTATTTGAGAACTCACGCAGAATAAGTCTTGAAGAGAAACGACAATGCAGAAAGAGTCGCAACATGGAAACATCACCGAAGTAGACCTTCTGCTGTGCTTTATGCAACCGGACTTGTTTATCTTGGATTGGCCTTTTCAGTCATCAGCGCACTTGCAGAAAGCGTGGGATGAGTCCTTCCTGAATCTTCGTTTGTGAAGAAAAGCCAGAGAGGTGTTGTTATGACACCAAATTTTATGTGTCAGATAAAGTCCATATGTGTTGCGATGCCTTCTCTCCTTTTTTTCCTCCCTGTTCAGAACTCATTCTCTGCACACTTTGCCTCTAGAAGAGGGATGGAAATCATGCACCACCCGGATGTGGTTGGACTGCAACCCCCATAATGAGACAGTCACTTATGGTGGGGTATAATGGGAGTTGTAGTGCACCAACATCTGGAGGCCTGTAGAATTTCCAGCCCTGCTCTAGAACATGAATGGTTTTTTTTTTTAAAAAAAGGTATTTTAATATTTTTTTTTGTAATGTTTTAACTTATAAATTGTTTAATTGCTTTTTAAATTTTATATTTATAATGTAATTTTAACTTTGTACTATTTTTTAGCTTGGCTTTTTTTTTAGCTTGTATGGTTTTAAAGAGGTTTTTAGCCTTCTTGGGTCCCATTGGTGGGAGAAAAACAGGATCTAAATGAATAAAATAATAATCATGTCTATCTTGCAATCCTTTCACAGTGCAGAATAATAATAATGATATTATATTATAATTACAGCAGTTTGGTACCATGTCAACTGTTGTAGCTACAGCCTTGGACTCCCGGGATTTGTAGATTGGGGAGGCATGGAGCTGTCTGGCAGAGAATTCTAAGTACTTTGTCAAAATATACATTCCAGAAATTGATAAGGTGGAGCCATAGCAGTTAACATGGTATCAAAGTGGTTTCAAACTGTGATAACTGAAACATGTGAGAGAGACCCGTGGACTGAACTGCTCTCCTATGGTCCGTGTGTATTGCATACCCTCCAGCATTTCACAGATGAAAACCAGGACCCATGTGGCCAAGCAACACCAGACTGTGGTCAAGATGGCAAAAGTTATCAGTGAGGAAGAACAAGTAAGCTAGGAGAGGCTGCAGCAGTTTGCTTTTGCCTGAGCCTACTGGGAAGGACAAGACTCTTTCCCCTCCTCTCCTCTCTCCCCTGATAAGTTAATTGAGTGCAAATTACATTTGCACTTTGAACTCTGGAGATTACCAGACACGGCTAATGTTGTGCTAGAATGACGACAATGGGATGCAAAAGGATGCCAATATCACACAACATCATCCTTTTGCGTTCTTCTGTCATTCTTGTGGCACTTCTTTCTATTGACAGGCCAAAGCTGTAAATTGATCACCCATCCCATTCTGGTGCTGGCATTGCCAGCGTCTGAAACCTCGTGCCGTTTTTGACTCATGATTCCAGTGTCAATGGGTGGTGCTGCCAGAACACTTCTGGGTGGGATCATGAGAACCAGGTAGGCTACCCTCTTTTTTGTACCCTCCCCAGGTTACTTCTTTTTTTTTTTTAGTGTGTGTATGTGCTTTTGTGAACTTTTTTGTATGTATTTTTATTTTTGAATTTCCCGCACTTGCGTCTTCTCGCAAGAATGGGTGTGATTTTGATCTAGGAAGTGAACAGAGCTCCGTTAGAGCTCCATTCCTGCCTAGGCTGCCTTTGGATGGAAGAGAAGGTAAGTCTGATCGAGCAGGTTATTGTGCCGGGACAGGGACGGGATTGGAGATTGTGGGACAGGAACACTTTTTGGATTCCTGTCTGATAATCTCCTCTGTTGCAGCAACTGAAGTAAGCTGAGAAACAAGGAAGAAAGTAGAAGGAGAAAGAAACAGGGACATTTTAAAAGTACCTGATAAAGTGGGATGACAGAGGATTAATTGGGATAGTCCTTGCCAAATTGGGGACAATTGGGAGGTATTCTTTGCTTTTCTCTACTCCCTTGATGTTTCTGCTTGCAATTGGCCATTTCCTGGGAGAAAGCAGTCTCCATCCGACGCCTGGGGATCGCTGAACCTCTTCCTCACACAGAAATCCTAAAGCCCAAAGATCGCTGGTTGAAAAGAATTGAGTCATTCTGATGCACCGCCTCTATGAACCAGTGGAAGCTGATGGGTTCCATGCCGATGGAGCAGGGCATCCACCCTGTATTTTAGTCTGAACATCACTCCACTGACATGAGAACCACAATCTGGCAGTGCGATGAACCTTAATCTAGAGACAGATTCATTTGTTTGAATGATTTGCACCAGCCTCTCTCTGTACAACAGGATCGACAACAATATAAAACAAGTAAACAAAACATTAAAAACAGCAGTAAAACACAAGCATATTAAAATTCCAGCAGCAGCCGCAGCAATAAAACAACAGAGCAAAATAGGGGAAAGTTAACCCTTGTCAAGGGTAAGGTTGGTCATGGCTACTGACTATGATGGCTTTCTAGTAGCAGAGGCAGTGGGTCTTTCAAGTTCCAGCTGCTGGGGACTGGGAACAGGAAGAAGCTGCTATGCTCATCTCATGCTCCTGGGCTTCTCACAGGCATCTGGTTGGTGGCTGTGGAAATCACAGAACCATACAGTTGGAAGATGCATCTGATGAAGGGTTTTATCACATGAGTTTTGTACAGCGTGGTTGCAGCTGTATGATAACATCTATGGTCATACCTTATCACACAATATTGTCTCCATCCTGTTGCCAGTTTGTATTCAACTCGTTGTTGGGGCGTACCTTTTCATTGACAGAGGAATCCCATCAATGGCTCTCAGTCTTGCTACCTTTCCATGACAGCCCTTTGTGTGATTGGTCCCTTCCGCTGCAGTAGCTCGATGTTGGCAGTCACGTGGTGTCAGTGGGCATGATTCTCTGACTCTCCTCCTCTCGCATCTCCCCATCACCATTCCAAAGCAGGCTTTTTCCCCTTTTATTTTCTGTTTCTTTTCTCTCTTTTTTATACCCCCCCCATCATGTTGCTATAATTGCTATTGCAATTGCAAAATTACGGCAAAAAGACAAAAAATGAAAGACATGCTGGCTACGGCATAGGTCAGAAAGATGGAGTTATGACACAGGTGTGGAAGACAGATTGCATGACTATAGACCTCCAAAGAAGTGTACAGTAATTGCACAATTCAAAAGGGTTGTGATAAGGAACATACCCAAATCAGTATGTTTGCATTCTCTGAACTAATGCTATTGCAGCAAGACAGAAGGCTGTTATGATGAAGTCCTAAGTCTACGAAAGCTTATGCTGCAAACATCTTTCTCCCAATTGGTTTCAAAGGTGCTGCAAGATGCCTTTTTATGCTAGAATATCAGACAATGATGCTCACATTGATTTTGGCCTTAGTGTCCAAAATAAGAGAAATAACCAGAGGTCTAACCAAAACACTGTGTTCTACTCTGATCAGACATCATCTGACGTCCTGTATCCTGGCCAAGGCATCAAAGTTTAAGAAGGATGTTTGCAAACTAGAACATGTCCAGAAGATGGTGATGAAGGTGTTAAAGGGTCTGGAAACCAAGCAGTGGCGAGGAGGGGTTGGGTATTCACAAAGCCATACTGCTACATAGAAGATGGATCAAAGTTGATTTCTCATCCTCCAGCCTGCAGTGGGTTCAAATTGGAGCTGTACCCAATGGGCGCTTCCACACTACCTAAATATAGTGCTACGATTCCACTTTAACTGCCATGGTTCCATCCAGTGGGGTGCATTAGAGCCCTCTGCGGAGAAATCTTAATACCTTTCCCTAAACTCCAAATGAGAGCCAGCATGGTGTAGTGGTTGGAGCATTGGACTACAGATCTGGAGACCAGGTTTTGAATCCCTGTTCAGCCATGGAATCCCACTGGGTGACCTTGGGCAAGTCACACTCTCTCAGCCTCAGAGGAAGCCAAAGGCAAAGGCAACCCCCCTCTGAACAAATCTTGCCAAAAAACAAAACAAAACAAAACCCCAGTGATAGGTTCACCATAAGTTGGTGACAGTGTGAAGTCAAAGGCTTTCATGGCCGGCATCCATAGATTTTCTTTGGGTTTTTTCCGGGCTGAGAGGCCGTGGTCTGGAAGAATTTACCTCTGACGTTTCGCCTGCATCTGTGGCTGGCATCTTCAGAGAATGGTTGGGGAGCAGTGTGTGTGGAGTTTATATACTATGAACTCCTGTCTCATAGTCCAAAATCTTTGGGCAGACCAGCAGCATGGATGCACAAAGTTTATTCCTGAGGACACCACGTCCCTCTGTGTAACCAGGGTGCACAGAACCTCTTCCTGGGGACACTACATCTCTCTGTGCTAGCCACTCCAGCTTCATCCATCCATGCTGCTGGTCTGTCCAAAGATCTTGGACTATGAAACAGGGGTTCACAGTATATAAACCCCACACACACTCCTACCCAACCATTCTTTGAAGATGCCAGCCACAGATGTAGGCGAAACGTCAGAAGTAAACTCTTCCAGAACACGGCCTCACAGCCTGGAAAAGTTGATGACAGGTTCACCATAAGTTCACCATAAGTTGGAAATGACTTGAAGGCATGCAACAACACACTCAAAATCCCAGAATTCCTAAGGATGGAGCCATGGCAATGAAAGTAGAACAATTAAAGTTATGTACTGTGAAAGTACCCCACCCCTCGCTGCCTTTGGCTCTTGCTTTCTGCAGCAACTGATATACAAAGAGGTTCTGCTCTCGATACTGGAGGAATGTATAACTACTGGGAGTAGTTGGAAGAGGAATAGCAGCTGTTTTCTCGTGAGTCAATTTCTAAGCTGCTTGCTGGTATATTCTTAGGGGATGGTGATGGTAAGGAGTGTGTGAAATGAACCCATTTCCCCCAGTGACCTGTCCAGTCTATTTCTAGAGACAAGTGAGAGCTGAATCTCTTAACACCTTCCTGCAGAAAGAAATAAGGGCACACAGTCTGACGCTGAGTGAAACTTGAGGTTTATGTAAAGCACCTGATTCAAATCCTGATTCTCTCAGCAGCCTGGCTGGAGGCTGAAATAGCAAGGTGCATTCAAAACAGGCCTTGGGGTTCAGTAAACGGGAAACTCAAGTGAAATTCAACATCCTGGTGATATTTATTGTTTTATGAGATTTTATTTTACCCCTTCGTGGGCCTTTTTTCTTTGCAAAATCTCACAAGTTGCACAGTTCTCCCAGTACTTGATATGAGCAATATCATCATCATCATCATAGAATCATAGAATTGTAGAGTTGGAAGAGACCACAAAGGCCATCCACTCCAACCCCCTGCCACGCAGGAAATCACGATCAAAGCATCTCTGACAGATGGCCATCCAGCCTCTGTTTAAAGACCTCCAAGGAAGGAGATGATGATGATGATCATCATCATCATCTTTTGATGATATTCATTTATATCCCGGGGGGGGGCATGACTTGCTGCTCTGGTAGATGGCAGTATAACTGTACCTCTCTGCACACCTCGCTGCTTAATAATTGAATTTTAAGAGAGATAAACCATAGTTGGGGAATAATTAGCTGAAAAGTGAAGTAAGATGCAAAGAAAAAAGAAGCTACTAACAAAAGGAGGGGAGTGCATATTATGAAATTAGGAAAAGAGTTCCCACCTAAACATTGGGAAGAACTTCCTGACAGTAAGAGCTGTTCGGAAATGGAATACACTGCCTGGGAGTGTGGTGGAATCTGCTTCTTTGCAGGTTTTTCAACAGAGGCTGGATGGCCATCTGTCGGGAATGATTAGATATTCCTGCATGGCAGGGGGTTGGACTAGATGACCGTTGTGGTCTCTTCCAGCGCTATGATTCTATGATAGTGAACTTTCTAACCAGAGGGATGGGACGCACAGGGAAGGCAAGATGACACTGGGAGAATTAAAAACTGCAAGAAAAAGAGGAAAGGAGCTGTGAGATACATTTATATCCTGCCTTTCTCCCAATATTGGGAGTCAAGGCAGCTAACAACATTTTTACCTTATATACTCGTGTCCACTTTGACCTCATGCTCAAGGGTGCCAAAATTACGGTTTTTGATATGACCCGTGTTTAAGTCCAGGGTCATTCCACAGAGAAGGAAAACACAAGTGCTGCCTCTCAGGGGTCAGCTGCCCCACCAACCGCCGCCACCATTTTCCTGCTATTCCAAAGGGCTAGAAGCAGTGCTGCAGCAGAGAAAGTAGGGGGGTATCAGTGCTTCTTTTAGGTTCTCCTGGGATGGATTGTGATAATGCTTTATCCCGTCTTTGCCCCGCCTTTGGCCTGGAGGCTGTGAGGACTGCCTGGGAGCAAAATGGGGCAAATGCTTTGTGTCATCAGGACTGCAGGGCTCTAAGATGGGGGCAAGACAGGGCAAGTAGCCCATCTGGACAAGCCCAATGTCTGCCTTCAAAAGAAGCTAGTATTGAAGAGCAGAAGGCAATGATAAACCACTCTTGAAGCCTTTTACCTTGAAAAGCCTACAATGAGACATTGCCATTTTACTAGTTAGTAAACCTTTTCTGTAGAGCAGTGTGGTGTAGTAGTCTGAGGGTTGGACTATGACTCGAGGAGACCAGGATTCAAATTCCCACTCAGCTGCAGAAACCTACTGGGTGATCCTGGACAAGTCACCCTCTCTCAGCCTCAGAGGAAAGCCATGATAAACCTCATCTGAAGCAATTTTGCCAAGAAAACCACCTATTTCATAGAGCCTGTATGGTGTAGTGGTTTGAGTGCTGCCATGCTGCAGAAATAATATAGTTTGACACTGCTTTTACTATCATGGCTCCATCCTATGGAATCCTGGGATGTGGAGTTTGTTGTGGCACCAAAGCTCTCTGACAGAGAAGGCTAAATAGTTCACAAAACTACAAACCCCAGAATTTCATAGCATTGAGCCATGGCAGTTAAACTGGAGTCAAACTGCACTATTTCTGCAGTGTATGAGCAGCCTAGGACTCAGGGAGCACAGTGTTCGAATCTCTGCTCAGCATTGGGAACCCACTGGGTAGCCTTGGAAAAGCCACTCTCTCTCAGCCTCAGAAGAAGGCAAGGGCAAACTCTTCTGAACAACTATTGCCAAGAAAGCCTTGTGACAGGATTTCCTTAGAGTCACCATAAGTCATATGAGGTCTGTCTATTAAATAAGGAGACTGTGTTTCTTCCTTTCAGACAAATCAGGGAGAACTGATCGTGAACACTAGAGTGATGACCTTGAACATGTCTGAACCTGCATGACAAACATCAACACTTTCGGCCAGTCTATTAATTGTCTATCATCATTTAAAGCAGCTGTGTTGTCTGTTGTGTGCCAGAAAAATGCTAAGTTTAAAAGTCAAGCAACGTGTCAATTTGAAATTTTTAGTAATTTAACAAAATCCCAACGGATTTTTTTCAAATGCTTACTGAGGCCTACAGGGAAGACTGCATGTCTTGTGCATGTGTGTTTGAGTGGCACAAAAGATTCAGAGAAGGGCATGAGAATATGGAAGACCATGAACGCCCTGGACTTCAAGAACTGACGAAATTGTGGGGAAAAATCAGCCAGATTGTTTGAGGAGACTGCAGACTCAGTGTCCGAATGATAGCTGAAGCCATGAACGTTGACAAAGACAGTGAGCAGAAATTTTTGCATTAGGACCTCAACATGAGAAAAGTTTGTGTCAAGATGGTCCCTAGGGTTCTCACATGAGAGCAAAAGAGCGCCGCAAGGAAATTTGTACTGACATTCTGCAGCAACTTGAGGTGGACCCAAACCTTTTTAAAAAAATCATCACTTGTGATGAAACCTGGATCTTCCAGTATGATCCTGAGACAAAACGACAGTCAATGCACTGGAAAACACCATCATCACCAAGCATGAAAAAAAGCACGTCAAACAAAGTCCACATTCAAAGCCAGGCTCATTGGTTTGTTTGTTTGTTTTTACATCAAGGGCATAATTTTGGCAGAATGGGTTCCAGAAAGCACAACAGGGAACCAGCATTATTACTGTTGTCCCTTCATATTCGCTGGGGTTTGGTTCCGGGACACACACACACACACACACACAGAGAGAGAGATACCAAAATCTGTGAGTACTCAAGTACCATTATATGCAATGGCATAGCAAAATGGTGTCTCTTATTTAAGGTGGCAAAATCAAGGTTTGCTTTTCAGATTATTATTTTTTTAAGAATATTTTCAAGCCATAAATACTTAAATCCGTGGATACCAAATCCTTGGAGGGACAAGTGTATTCCTATGAGCTAAATGGCAATATTTACCTACCAAGGCCTATTCTCATTCTCCTGTGCAAGAGTTGTTTCTTTGTGTGTGTGTCTTCATGTCATTTCTTATTTATGACAACCCTAAGATGAAGCTATCGCAGGGTTTTCTTAGCCAGATTTATTCAGAGGAGGTTTGCCATTGCTTTTCTTTGAGGCAGAGAGTGTGTGACTTGCCCATGTTCAACCGGTGGGTTTCCATTGCTGAGCAAAGATTCGAACCCTGATCTTCCAGAATCACAGTCCAACACTCAAACCACTACACCACACTGGTTCTCTCTGTATGAGAATAAAAAGTTACATTTTTTTCTCTCCTGCTCTTCATGCAAGTGTTTTCACCTTTGTGAGAAGCTAAATTGTATTTATTATTATTATTATTATTATTGTTCACATAAACATCAAATTATAAAACAAAAACCAGACAGTTTAATAAATAATTGTGTGAAATACATAAATCTTCTCAATTCTTTGTCCTTTTATCCTATACTTTATTAAAATAAATATTATTTTAACTTCCTTCTTTTCTAGTGTTGGTTGTATTATGTTCTATCTTTACATACCTTCTTTCAGTCTGAATCTAATAAAGATTTTCTATTTCGTAGTCATACCATCTTCCATCCTGTTTACCAAGTGAATCAATACAGTTATACGGATATCTCTTAATACATATCATTTCAACTATCTCAGGCTTCTCTTATAAGTGCACCTGCCTGGATATAACTTATATTGTGCTATATTTCTATGATCCAAGTAAGTATGCAGTAAGTAAGTACCAATGTCCTGAACCGCCTGCTTGCAGGGTTGGGGCTGCGGCTTCCAGTGCATCTTTACACCTGCCGGTTTCATCCCTCGCCAGTCGCTACAGGGCTTTTTTGGAACTGGATTTGTCCTTCGAGCCTGTGCAATGGATTTTTCTGGTGGAGCGCAGCGTGCACAGAACTGGCCTCACCCTTTAAACCAGAGATTCATCTGCCGTGGCCTTGCAAGCATGGACGTGGCAGTGAGGTCCTCGGGCCGTAGGTTTGATTAGAGTTTCCTCCTCTTAGATGGTTGACCTTACAGGGTTGGACGAGCACCATCTGCCCGGGTTTGGGATTAGAGTTTTCCTTCTCCTAGGACGGTTGCCACAAGGCTAGAGAGCCCATCCTGCCCTTTGACGCTCTTTGTCAGACCCTTCGGTTTTGACCTGTCTGGCATGGGAGATCCTACCAGTAGCTATTATGCCACCGCCAGCATAGCTCAAAACATCATTAGGGTACGCAAGCCTCTCTCCCACGACAAGGGGGCGTCAATGGAGAGGAGTAAGTAAGTAAGTACACAACTAAATTATAATAACAACCATTGCCTCATTGCATGGACTTTTCAAAATTAGAAGCATTTGGTAGTTTGTTCACATTTGTTGGGTTCGTTAGCCTATGCTTCCTTTGTGTATGTACCGTATGTACTTTGGTTGAAAAGGGGAAAAGACATGTATTTTGTGCAATGACATTTTGCACAAATTACAGAAACCTTGGCAGGAAAAACAACAACACCCAGTTGTTTTCTTTTTCCCATGCTAGAGGTGAGAAATCTTTCAGGGATTAACATGCTCTTGGCAGGCTGCCTTCGTGTGTCTGTCTCATCAAGCATGAACCATTTAGCAAGAACTTGTTCATATCCATAGGCTGAGCAGGGACTCACCAGGTTCCACATCTCTCATGCGCTGACTCACAAGATCCTTCCATGCTCACTCCCACACCTGACTCTGCAGGATTTATTCCTACTCATCTTTCAGCCACAAGTTTGTTCCTTGATGTTACTTCCTGTGGTTCTGTTCTCTTGGCCCTTACAAATGTTCCTTACTCCTTTTTCAAGAAAGAAAGAAAGAAAGAAAGAAAGAAAGAAAGAAAGAAAGAAAGAAAGAAAGCCAAAGTATATTCTAATCTGCACAAAAAGATTCCATCACACCCAGCAGACTTTTAACAGGTGCCATCTTCTGACCAATTTTCTGTTTCTTGAAAGGGCAGCTCAGCATGAAGCCAGCAAGCTGAAGCTCATTAGCAAATCTGACACTGTGTGGAACTTGGCTTCAGTAAATCCTGGCTCAGGTAGCTCCCTGGAGCCATCAAATTATCTCTCTTTCGGTGTCCATTTGCCCTTATGCTACACTCACAATGCCAGTGCATGTTAGTCCAGGGCAATTAGCAAAATGCAAGTCCCACACAGGACATTTGGGCTGGTGTGCTGTCACTGACATCCACAAGCATAACCCCACATTACACAAACAAAGAGGGGAGGGAGGCCGGCAGACCTTATCATCCCATGTATCTGAGGAAGTAGGCTCTGCACCACAAAAACATTTCCCCTTGTAGAAATCTCCCACTTAATACAAGTCTCTTCGTTGGTTTTGTTGCAACCAGGTAACATGGGGTTTCCTCTGAGAGCTGCCATCTTCACCTGTCTATCAGTATCAAGAAGGATATGGACAAGCTAGAGCGTGTCCTGAGGAGGGCAATAAAAATGGTGGGAGGTCTGGAAGCCATGCGGTATGAGGGGCGGCTTTGGAAGCTGGGCATGTTTAGCCTGGAAAAGAAAAGGTCAAGAGGGGACATGATAGCCATGTTTAAATATTTGAAGGAATGTCATACTGAGGATGGAGCAAGCTTATTTTCTGCTGCTTCAGAGACTAGGGACTTTATCATACCACTATCAAAAAACATTCTTTGCCGGCATAATTTGTGCCGTTTTTATGCCAGCGAAAGAACTCCCCATAGCACACTTACCTTTCATCCACCAAAAAGGCAGCCCTGGCAATAAATGTGGAGTGAACAGAGCTCCGTTCACTTGCTTGACTGAAATCTCATGGATTCTCGTGAGAAGAAGGGGTGTGGAAATTCAAAAACAAAAATAATGTATGCTTTGGTATGAGACTATATGTATATGTGTATGTTTCTATATATATGTTTATGTATATTTCCCCTATGAGGACGCATAGGAAGAATGTAACAAGACACTGTATGACTGATAACTTTAATAATGATAATAATAATAATAATAGTAGTTTAAAAAAACACATAAACACACTGAAAATCTTCCAAGTAAACCAGGAAGGGTCATAAAAAGAACATAACCTAGCTGGATTTCATGATCACACTTGGAAGTGTTCTGGCTGGTCCAGCCATTCATGCTGTAATAATGTAGATAAAAAGGCCCAAGGTTCAAATGTTGGCCCATCAATAAAATAGATTGGCTCATGGACAGTACATAAACATGAAAGGGTGACATCATCTGATATGTGCACCCTTTCGCATTTATGTGGTTTTGTTATGATGCCATATTTCATGTGTCTGATAAATTCCTAGGACACGGAACAATGGACTCAAATTACAAGAAAAGAGATTCCACCTAAATATTAGGAAGAACTTCCTGAGGGTAAGAACTGTTCAGCAGTGGAATCCGCTGCTGCCTGGGAGTGTGGTGGAGTCTCCTTTGGAGGCCTTTAAACAGAGGGTGGATGGCCATCTGTCAGGAGGGCTTGGAGTGTGTATTCCTGCATGGCAAGGGGTTGGACTAGATGGCCCTTGTGGTCTCTTCCAACTTGTGAGAATGGGTAGGATTTTGATCCAGGAAATGAACAGAGCTCCATTTATGCCTGGGCTTCCTTTTGACAGAAAATAAGGTAAGTCCGATGGGGAGGGTTATTGTGTCGGGACAGGGACAGGATTGGAGATTGTGGAACACTTTTTGCATTCTTCTCTGATAATCTCCCTAGTCTCTGGAGCTGCAGAAAACAGGTTTGCTCCTTCTTCAATATGACATTATTATTATTATTATTATTATTATTAATATCCCGCCCCTCTGCGAGCAATCCTTTCGAATATTTAAACATGGCTATCATGTCACCTCTTCACCTTCTCTTCTCCAGGGTAAACATACCCAACTCCCTAAGCCACTTCTCAAAGGGCATGGCTTCCACATGTGTCCCAATTTTCATCTGTAAAATGTTTGGAGGGTATTCATTTCATACAATTGCCACCCTGCCCTACATAAATCAAGTGTGGACCTGTGGGGATCTTCGATTTTCTAGGCATTCTGCTTTCCAATGTCTTGTCTGGAAAGAGAAAAGGAAGACCTCATTTCATAGAATTGTAGAATCAGAGAGTTGGAAGAGACCACAAGGGCCATCCAGTCCAACCTAATTCTGCCCTACAGAATTTTGAACACAAAAATGTTTTATTTCTATGCTTGTTAAGCTGCCATCTAAGACCGTAGTCTTTCCAAAGTGACTTGAAACCCCAGGACAATACAACATATGAGTGAAATAATGCCTGAGATCATGCTTGTATAATGTAAATTTACACTTGTGTAGTTAAGTGCAGGTTGCACTATGCCACCCTCCTGCGGAATACTGTGGAAGCAAAGGGAGAACTGCAAATGTATTTGTAATTTTCCTCACAATTACAGTGAAAAATGTGGTACATTAAAGGACTCATGCACATCCAAGAACATGCAACTGTTTGTAGAACTCTGGTTATGCAACTATGAACTGAATATAAATGTTATGCCATAGCCAAATAAGTACAGCTGCTTGCATAAGGGGGCCTTCCATGTGCATAAAATACCAACAGGATGTGAGTCAACATTGTGTGTCGTGTGTGTGTGTGTGTGTGTGTGCGCCTTCAAGTCACCTGTTGCCTTATAGTAACCCCATGAATTTCACAGGGTTTTCTTAAGCAAGGAATCCTCAGAGGTGGTTTTGCCAGTTCCTTCCTCTGACATAGAGCTGACAACACCTGAGATTCCTTGGCAGTCCTTCTTGTTGGACTGCAACTCCCAGAATCCCCCAGCCAGCTTTGCTGGCTGGGGGATTCTGGGATTTATAGTGCAAAAAGGCACCTTTTCTCATGCTCTGGAAGTTTTAGCCTGCAGCATTTTTGGGGGAAAGGGACCAAGGTCAGATCTTGTGTGTAGTATGTGCCTTCAAGTCACCTGTCAACTTCTGGAGACCCTATGGATTTCAGAGGGTTTTCTCAGGCAAGGAATCCTCAGAAGTGGTTTTGCCAATTCCTTCCTCTGAAATATCACCTACAGCACATGGGATTCTTTGGTAGTCTCCCATGCAAGTACTAACCAGGGCTGACCCTGCTTAGCTTCCAAGATCAAAAGAGCTCTGGTGCTTTCAGGGCATTTAGGCCCTTGAGTCAACGTTAGAGGTACACAAGTTTTAAACATAACCAGGAGCAATGCAATACAATTTCAAGTTATCCATCAGAAGCCAACATCTTTAAAACATTTAGTTAAAAGCAACAGAGAATGGATGAGTTTTCAAAACCCTCTAAAAAGCAGCCATGGGTGGGGCCAGCCAAATATCTGTCGAGAGGGCCAGGATTCAAGGGTGGCAAACCCCCTCTTTCAGTCTGATGATTGAATTCATTTTCTGAGAAGTTTTGGGGAGTGCATGTTCCAGTGATGGGTGGGTCCAAATGCAAATATTCTAGCAAATTTTTACCATCCTAAGCCTTAGGAGAGTAAACCTATCTGTCTGTCTGTCTTATCTTGCATCCGATGAAGCAGACTTAAGTCTACAAAAGGTTATGCTACCACCTTGGTGAGGACTGAGTAGAGAGCCTTCTCCATGGCTGCTCCCAGATTGTGGAACTCCCTTCCACAGGAGGTCCGGTTGGCCCCCTCCCTGCTCTCTTTTCATTGGCAGTTGAAGACGTTTTTATTTAAGCAGGCGTTTGAAATGAGAATTTTACTTGATGTGCTTTTTTTTTAATGTTGTAATTTTTATCGATTTTATGTTTTTAGTTATGTGTTTTTAAGTACATTTTAATAATGGAATTTAATTTAATGCTTTGTTAACTTTTACAACTTGTGAGGTTTCAGTTGTATTTTTTAACTCTTGTAACCCGCTTTGAATTCCATCTTGGGAAAAAGGCAGGGTATAAATCCAATAAATAAATAAATAAATAAACAAACAAATAAACAAACTTCTTTCTCACAGTTAGTCTCAAAGATGCTACATGATCCCTTTGAATATCTAGAGATTATCAGATGCGACAAAAACTATGTCAGAAGATTGGTAGGAGAACACAAAGGGGCGACATTCTCAGATGATTACATCCTTCAGTGTCCTGGGGGCGTAGCGCGGCCATGAATAAAGCATCCCTTTTTATTGGCGGCTTGTCCTCATCAATGATAAAGAGAAGCCTTGTCCACAGCAGCGCTATGCTCTGTAAATGGCTGAAGGGCACGGGAGTCTGGTAATGTCTCCCCTTCCTGTTCTCCTAGCAATCTTCTGGCATGGTTGGGAACAAAGTTTTCGGGCACTTGAAGGAACACAACAACAACAACAACAACAACAACAATAAGTTATTTATTACCTGCCTCTCCCCTTAGGATCAGGGCGGGGTACAACATCACAATACATCACATACAATTCAGTACAATTGTAATCATTCCCTGTATTAGTAAACCAGACACTTTGCAGCCAGACACTCTGGATGCCCAAACATGCCAAGGAAAAGGATAGGAGAGTTCCAGTTTGGGGGAAAAGGTGGGATATAAATTAAGATAGTAGCAGCAGCAGATGATGATAAATAAAGAACATCTTATTGCATGGATTGCAGGACTTTCAGACAGGGGCAAGCCGGGGTAAATTGCTCGTGTAGATAAGGCCCTAGGCTGGCTTGGGGTGAACTCTTTGCAAAGTGGTATCCTGGCACAAGGGTGTGTGTTTGATGCAGCCTTGAAACCCAGCTAAAAATCTACTGAAAATATCAGCAGCAAAAGAGTATCGAGAGAGAAGAAACACAAACCAAGAGTGGTTTCGGTAAGAGGTGAAAACAAACATGAAGCTGAAAGCTTTTTGTGACATGGCTTCAGCAGCCTCTCTAGACCCGAGAGTTTCCAGATCAGACCGAGAGCAGAGTGAAATCTACTCTACCTTTCTCTTTTCATAGTTGACTTTTTGCCTCTCAAAACGGTCATGAAATTTGCACCCAGTTTGCTGAATGGTTTAGCCTACTTCTATTTTTGTTGGCTTTTATATTGAAAATGGGGTGGGTGGGTGGATAGATGACTACTTTCAGTGGTAAGAAAAGATTCATGAGGTTTGTAGCAATGCCAAAGCTGGCAGAAAAGATCAGATGGATAAGTTGGGGTGTCACGAGCAGGGAAGCAAGCAAGACATCAGCTCATGATGACCTTGCAATAATGTTGGAAGAAAAGGGAGCATCATGCCATGGGATATATTTGGTAGCTTTGCAGATGCATGGTGAAAACACAATAAACCATCTATGTGAGGAGAGCTGCAGGCAATGCACAAAGAATCTAAGAGTGTATCTGCACTGGAAGGTTATATCAGGGTCGCATAGGTTTGCCAGGTGAAATAAGGGGCAGGATTCCTGTTTGTTTAATGGTTGTGCAGAAGAGGGAATTTCTACAGGTGTTGCTTAGCAGGCAAGACAACAAAAGTTGGTGCAATGGGAAAAATGGTGTGGCCATCTGGGAATTCTACAGGGCCAGATTTTGGCCCTGGGGTCACAGGGATCACATCCCAGCTCAAAAGTTTCCCACAGTTATCTGGCTGTTGGAAAGATAACAGATAGGGCCTAAATGGATATCCCAAGAAGGCTAATCTTGCATCCTTAGCCTTTTTTCCTTTCTAAATAACCAGTCTCTACCAATATTCCTCTCCTTCTTGTGTCTGCTGCTGTTATAGCCTCACAGAAAAAGTCTAGGTTTGAATCCCGTTGGTATCATACCCCTTAAAATAGAGCGGACACATCATAAAACCCCCTCACAGTTTGCTGTGTGTTTTTTTTTTTCTGGAGAAAACGGCGAGATTCATTACTGAAACCGGCGGGGAGGTCCTCATGTGTATCCTACATGGTTCTCAGAGCAGCCATTTCCTGGCCAAGTCATAGAATTATAGAATAGCTCTTATGATCAGGAGGTTCTTCCTAATGTTTAGGTGGAATCTCTTTTAAAATCATAGAATCATAGAACTGGAAGAGACCATGAGGGTCATCTAGTCCAGCCCTATTCAGCCAAGCAGGAATACCTGATGAAAGCACTCCTGACAGATGGCCATCCAGCATCTGTTTAAAAACCTCTAAAGAAGGAGACACCCCCACACTCCAAGGCAGTGTGTTTGCTCTTAGAAGCAAACAATATATAACTGGAGGGGGGGGGTTCTGGGGAGCCCTGATATGCTCATGGGTCACACTTGGCATGTGTGTTGTGTCTGCTGAGGCCACTGCAAGGCACCCAACCATGTGATAGCAGCCAGGCACCTCGTTCCTGGCCTCAGAAGATGCAACCAGCAGAGGGAAGAGAAGTGCCGGTTTACACCTGGACTGCAGGTATGGAGACACCCCTCCATTGCCATAGTAGAAGGTCAGGGGGGACAAGGTCATGGGCCCAGGGCTGGAATACTCCAGCCGGAATATGGCGTATTCTGGCCAGAGTAAACAAGCCCCTAGACTACATAAGCATGAGGTAGGAGTCTGGCCTTGAGCTTCAGCCTCCCCTGACCTAGTGCAACACCATAACCCAAGGGATGGCCATGTGGCCTTCCAGTTGCTTTGGCTTACATTTCCCAAGAGACCTTGCCAGCTGAGCCAACAGCGAGTCATAGACCAACAGTGCATGGAGGGCCACACTTTGCCTAGCCCTCTACAGAAGACTGGCTCTCCATGTGGACCACCACCCAAGTCCTCCTGGGTCCCCTTCAGTGAAAGCAATAGGGGTTGCACTATACTTCTCTTCTTTGGAGATCATGCCCTTCATTGAAATGTTTCCATTTCACAATGAATGGAGACATCCTTGCCTTGCACAACAGATTTTCTTCCAAAAATATTTTTCCCACCTCTTCCTTGACTTTTGCATGTTAGATTTTACTTTCCAACAGCTATCCATATGGGTTGGGGAGAATTTTTTTTTTTAACATAAACATCCTACTTTCCCTGTAAAGAGACTCTTTCTTTCTTTCTTTCTTTCTTTCTTTCTTTCTTTCTTTCTTTCTTTCTTTCTCCTATGCTTTCAGCAAAAAGGAAGGAAAAACACAGTCATTTGACCTATATCTTTATCTGCTCCTGTCTTAAAGTGTCTATATTTAGTCTGTGGTTAAAAAATGTCTTTCTTTTCCCTTCTATGTAAAGGTCAGACCTCACACATCTGTGTGGAGGGGGCAAAAGTTGATGTGTTGAAAAGCAGGCAGGTAGGAGTTGGTTGGTTGATTGGTTGGGTGCAAAAGAAAGGGGAAGATTTTGATCTCTGAGCTGCCAGCATCCTAAGAGCCAAATGGTGCATCACACATCTGGCTTAGTCAGAACTAGTCAGTCAGAACCACCCCCTGGCTTCATTCAACAGGGCCAATTACAATTGCACCAAACAGCAAGCAGAGAGGTGGGCAATGTTCCCTGGAAAGTGTGCCACCTCGGAATCTGTATCTCCAGGCTACAGGCATGTAGTCTTTGAAAAAATAAAAAATAATTCCAACTGCCTTGTCTGGCATCTGATCATCACATCTAAATTATCATACTTCCTGTATGACTCTTGTTTGCTTTGTTTCAGGAGCCCTGGATGTGCTCTCTCTCTCCCCTTCAGCCCCTACCCCCATCTCACTGGCTTAGTAATGTAGATTTGTTGCTCAGACAGCTATTTTGCTCAGCATTGCACTTCCTCATAGGTTTTATAGTCTTTAACTTATCGTAAGCAATACATCTTGTCACTTCCAGTCAAGTTGGCTTTGACTGGCAGTGACCTTCCAAATAGGCATCCTCCAAGAGACGCTGTTATGACCAGCCTCACTCAAGTCTTGCAAACTCAAGGCAGCTGTGGCTTCCTTGATTGAGGCTGCATCTGCACTACAGAAATAATCCTGTTTAGCACCATGCTGAATGCTATAGGCTTCTGGAATCTGTAGTTTTTTGAGGTATTTAGCCTTCTCTGTCAGAGGGCTCTGGTGCTGCGACAAACTACAGATCCCAGAATCCCATAGCATTGAGGGGTTGTCTATACAAGGGGAAAAGAAGCAGATTGCTCCTCAGTAATGGCAATTCGCACCAGCTGCAATTTGTCTTGACGTTTTTTTGTGGTGGTTTTTTTTTATTATTATTATTGCTGCAGATCCAGATGGCAGCCACAAGTGAATTACTCTGTTTTTACTTATCATAATTTGTCACTGCTGGATTTTTTTTTTTTAAAAAAAAACCTATTTCCAAAGTGCGATAGAGCACTATTTCACCTGCACAAAAAAGAAAAAAAAAACATGTTTTATTGCCATAGTGCTCACTCACTAAGGTGAAAATCCAGCATGGTGGCACCAGGCAGTTGCCTTGTTAGCAAGCCCCACCGCCGTGCTCATCTGGCCAATCAGGTTTGCGCTTCCACTCATATGGAAAAGCGAATCAATTCACATCACTTGTCCCAAGGAGTGGGGATGTGCATCCTCTATTGTTTTTTTTAAATTCCAGGAAAAACTGGAATTTTCCTTTGGAGTTTTTGTAATTTTTGCCCCTCTCCCTTCTGAATATGGCAAAATGATGCAGGATGTCATTAAAACAGGTTATATTTTTGCATTCTGCGAGCAGTATTTTCACCGTTTAGACAACCCCTGAGATACGGCAATTAAAGCAGTGCCAAACTGGATTATGTATCAGTCTGCAGCCTTCATATTAGAGAAACCCCATGGTACATTACAGCCATGAATAAAAATGCTTCTCTGTGTCTGGCTGCTATGCTATCTTTTCACAACAGGTATTTGCCCAGGCAGAGAAGGCTAAAGGCCTTGCAAATCTACAAATCCCAGGATTCTATAGGATGGAGATACAGCACTTAAAGTGGTGTCAAACTGCAGGATTTCTACACTGTAGATGCACCCTAGCTTTAGCTAGATCTCATTCCCCTGTTTTGCAAGCTTTCCCAAGACAAGTATAAAGGTCATTGCACTGATAGCATAGAAACCTTTCACTGGCATTGTAAAATTGTACACCCTTAGAAGAGCTCAGGCAGAAAGTTCCTCTATACTAGCTGCCAAAAAGTTTTTTTAAAAGGTGTTAAAACTGTGAGACCAAAAAAAACTGTGTGCGTATGGTATGTGTGTGATAATTTATTCTGCAAATAGCATATATATTTTAAGTTGTTATCTTTGGTCAGTGCCTCTGACACCAGAATCTGGACTTTTCTTTTTTTTAAAGAGCTGCATTAAAAAGCATTAAATGCTTTAGGTTATAATTCTTGGGGACATTAAACAGGAGCTTTTTTGGACTATAAACTCATACTCTCTGACACTGCAGAGATGAAAACCCGCTAATGGTCAAGCAACATCAGAGTGTGGTCAAGATGGCAAAAGGTATTAATGAGGAAAAACAGACAAGCTAGGAGAAGCTGCAGCAGTTTGCTTTTGCCTGAGCTGACTGGGAAGGGCAAGATTTTGACCCCTTCCTCTCCGCTCCCTCCACTGAGTTAAGTGAGTCCAAATGCCTTTTGCACTTTGAACTCAGTTTGCAGCGACTGAAGTAAGCCAAGGATAAAGGAGCAAAGCGGGAGGATGAGAGAGGAAACTGGGGCATTTTAAAAGCAGCTGAAAAAATGGGATGTCAAAGGATTAATCAGGACTGTCCCTGACAAAGTGGGACAGTTGGATCATATTTGAACCCCTAGAATGCCCTAGCTACTATGGGAGTTGTAGTCCAAAGAAATAACACGCCTAAACTCTGTTAATCCTCTAGCCCCTCACATGGAAGTAAGGCTGCATCTGCATTGCAGAAATAATCCAGTTTGATACCGCTTTAACTGCTATGGCTCACTGCTATGGAATCATGTGATTTGTAGTTTGTTGTGGCGCCAGAGCTCTCTGACAGAGAAGGCTAAATCGCTCACAAAACTACAAATCCCAGAATTCCATAGCATTGAGCCATAGCTGTTAAAGCTGTGTCAAACTGCATTACATCTTCTAGCAGGCCTATCCAGATGATTTTAAATTGTGACAAATTTTGGCGTCAAAATTTGTGTACTGATTGTTTTAGGAGTTTATCAGACTAACTTCCCTAAAGGTTCTGTTGCCAGCGTATTTTGTGATGTTTTTATGCCGGCAAAAGAACCCTTCCTTTCAGACCTACCTTGAGCAATGTTAAAAAGGCAGCCCTGGCATAAACAGAGCACGAATGGAGCTCCATTTACTTCCAGGTTTGAGATCTTGGCGATTCTTGTGAGAAGACGCAAGCGTGGTAAATTAAAAAATAAAGAAAAATACAAACACAAAACGTACACAGAAGCACAAGCACACACTTTAAAACTAAAAAGTGAACTGGAGAGGTTCATAAAAAGAACGTTCCCTACCTGGTTTTTGCAATTTCACTCGGAAGTGCTCTGCCCATTGATGCTGTATTCACGTGAGCACAATGGCGTGAGGTTTCAAACGCCAGCAATACTGGCAAAAAAGCACCATGGCAGATCTATTGATGGCTTGGCCCATCAATAAAAAGGAATGGCTTTGGGACAATACAAAATTGTCTTTAAACAGAGGCTGGATGGCCATCTGCCAGGGATGCTTTGATCGTGAATTCCTACATGGCAAGGGGTTGGACTGGATGGCCCTCGTGGTCTCTTCTAACTCTGCAATTCTATGATTCTATGAAAATCACGAAAGGCGTCATTATGGTATAATATTTGCTGTTTTTGATAAAGTCCTTAAAATGTCTTAGTCTTACTTGGTTTTTTTAATTGCTAAGTTATAACTGATATGTGTTTTTAACTAATATTATGTTGATGTGTTGTTCCCTGCCTTGATCCACAGGGAGAGGCAGGTAAGGAATAAATATTAGTAAATACTAATATTAGTAAATATTAGTAAATAAACACTACTACTATTTCTGCAGTGCAGATACAGCGCTAGGGCTCATCTATACAGATGATTTACCCCGGCTTGCCCCCATTCTTCTGCTGGCTATTTGCCGTAATAATAAAATCTAGTGCCCCCATTCTGGAGACCTGCAGTCCAAACGATGCAGGGCATTCACCCTGACCTGCCCCCAGGCAGTCCAAACACTTCCTGGGGAAGATACGGGGCTGGAACAGGGGCAATCTGGGATAGGGCCCTTTACCATGTTTTTTAAAAACACCCAGTTTAATCCAGTATCGCTCAGCCCAGAACACCACTCCTCACTGCCTCTGCCATCTCCCTTGCTCACTTGGATACCAAGCAGGAGCCCTGCAGCATGGGATGGAGGCTGGTCACATGCAGGGGGCCTGCAGTTGCATGTTGCGGGCCCCCTGTGTAGCTTCTGAATTAATGAGAAAATGGTGGTGGCAGTCACGGTTTCAGCAATGGGCCAGTGCCCTGTTTGGACTCCAGCCCAGCTTCTGCAGGTAATGGGGGGAGTGGGAGAACTGGCCAGCTCAGGAGATAGGATAAGCAAGCATATCCTGCCTGGTGTAGATGAGCCTCTAGTCTCATTGAAATCCGTAGGATTTACCTCTGAATAGACATCTATAGGATTCTGTTCATTACTTACTGAGCTTTCCATTATATTTTTCCTTTTCTTTCTGAATGATTTCCCCCCACCATTGTATTGTGTTGTTGAGACACAACTGTCTTGATTTTTATATATATATATATTTGTTGATCTGTAAGCTCTGCCAAAGTGTGGGGTAAAATGCAGAGGAAAATATCAAATAAACCATTTAAGTTTCTTCAAGCAGAAGCTGCTTCCCTTCCCCAGGGAAAGGCATTTTGCTTGAGCTTCAGTTTTTAATTCATTAATTGGTTCATTCAGGAAAACACGTTAATTGACTAAAGAGATGCTTCAGTGAATCACCCTCTTTCAGAGGGAAATGTCTTTAGAGGAACATACCAGGGTTCAAAGGGCCTGGAAAGCTGAGAGAGATTTGGCCTGGATCCTTTGGGCCAACTGGCAGAGATCCACCACATCAATTGTTGAATGATGAGTCAACACTTGTGTAAATCTTGTTGACTCAATGGGCCTACTCTAGTTGGGGCTACCAATAGGGGTATATGATGACCCAGCTGTCAAAGCCTTTTTCACATACTCAGAAGCACTCCTTTCTTTGCTAATGTACTTCAAATTTCCAGGGCTGAGCTTGCCATTTGGAACATAGGTCCTGGGTAGGGCTGCTAAAGAGAGACCGCACGGTGTAGTGGTTTGAGCACTAGTCTTGGACTCTGGAGACCAGGGTTCAAATCCCTGCTCAACCATGGAGACCCACTGGATGATCTTGGCCAAGTCACACTCTCTCGGCCTCAGAGGAAGGTAAAGGCAAAAACTCATCTGAACAAATCTGGTCAAGAAAACCCTGTGATAGATTCACCTTAGGGTTGTCATAAATCCAAAATGACTTGCAGGCACACAACAACAACAACAACAACTGAGCTGCTGGACAAGAGTTTTACAAATACCACAGACTGCTAAAAAGACCAGTGAATGTATCTGAAAGCAACTCAAGCCTGAACTCTCACTAGAAGCGAAGATGACTAGAGTGAGGCTTTCATATTTGGGCATACCATGAGATGAGGTGACTCCTTGAAAAAGAGGATAGAGCTGGGAAAAGTGGAAGGCAGGAGGAAAAGAGGGAGACTCCATTCCATGCGGATTGATTCGGGCAAAGAAGCCACAGCCCTGACCTTGCAAGACCTGAGTAGGAAAGCTCACATCTGATGTGGATGTGAGGGCGATCTGGCTGTGACATCTGTCACCCCATTGATTACCAAGGTTGATTCAACTGTTCTGGCTGGCTAGGTGGGTGTCCCCTTTCTTCCTCACCGCTCCATGTTCATCCCTCCCAAAGCTGCACACTCTGTGGAAGAGGATGACCATCCTAGATACAAGGAGTGTACCGTTCTTCGGTCAAGGGAGAGTTGTTTATGAGGCTCTTGGAAGTCTTTCATTCAGAGAGTCACCATAAGTCTAAGTTGATTTGGCAGCAAATAACAACAGCACCAACAAAAGACTGCCAGGTCAGGATTCTCCCAAGCCCAGAGTTCAGCCTCCCAACCAGACACCTAGAAACAGCCACTGGGGAAATTACAAAGGTGATTTTATAGGGGGAAAGCTCTGGTCAGGTAATTCAGGCTGACATGTTAAGCATCAAACACTGTTGCTCAAACTGTGCCATTCAAATTTTAAAAAAATACTAATACTGGAATTCTGTTAGAACTTTATCAGATGCAGCATAAACCATGTCACAAGGATGTGACAATAACACAGAAAGGTAAAATTATCAGATGACGACGTCATTCTGCTGTTCTGGGGGCATAGCACAGGTGTGAATAAGGTGTCACTTTTTATTGATGGCTTAGTCCATCAATAAAAAAGTGACACCATGTCAATGCCAGCACTATGCCCCAGGAACGGCTGAATGGTGAAGGCGTCTGATAATTTTGCCCTTTCTGTTATCGCTGCATCCTAAATGATGCAGTTTTGTAGCAGTAGGTACCTTGTCTGATGAAGTCCTTAGTCTTTCATGCATATGCAAGTTCCCTTATGCATGATTTAAAAACTTTTTTAGCTATTGCATAGAATGTATCTAACTGGAGACCCCATGAATGAGACATTGCCAAGATCCCTTGTTTTCTATCGCCCTGTTCAGGTCTTTCATGTTCAGGCCCGTGGCCTCTCTGATTGAATCTATCCATCCGGTGTGCAGTCTTCCTTCCTTCCTTTTCCCCTCCACCTTTCCTAGAATTATTGGCTTTTCCAATGAGCCACGTCTTCTCACTATGTGACCGAAGTATGACAGCCTCAATTTAATCATCTTGGCTTCTAGTGAGAGCTCTGGCTCGATCTGTTCTAAGAACCGTTTGTTTGTATTTTTGGCCATCCCCGGTATCCTCAGTGCTCTTCTCCAACACCACATTTCGAATGAGTTGATTCTCTTCCTATCAGCTTTCTTCACTGTCCAGCGCTCACATCCGTACATGGTGATGGGGAAGACAGTTGCTTGAATGATCCTGACTTCAGTGCTCAGTGTTTTATCTTTGCATTTTATGATCTTGTCTAGTCCTTTCATAGGTGCCCTACCCAGGCCTAGTCTTTTTATGGCTGCAATCTCTGCTCTGGTCTATGATTGATCCAAGAAATGGGAAGGCTTTCACTATTTCAATTTCCTCATAATCTGTTTTGAATCTATGTAAATCCTCTGTGGTCATTATTTTTGTTTTCTTAATGTTCAGCATTAAACCTGCTTTTGCACTTTCTTCTTTGACTTTCTTTAGTAGTTGCTCCAAGTCTGTGCTATTTTCTGCCACTCAAATATTCTTCTTGACCAATATTCCTGACTCTTGGGAACTTCATTTATCATCATCATCAACAACAACATTATCCAGTAAATGAAAAATTGGGAATATTCTTTCGATCCTTGTTCATCAGTGCCTTCCTATACCACCTGATTCCTTGGGATGGAAACAGCTATTGTACATTCCCCCATAACACAATGGAGCAATCCACACAGGCCCATTGGCAGATTTCCCATCCTTTGCATAACGCTGGTACTAAGCAGAAGGAAAGTGTCGCTCAAATTCCATTGGGGTCACCAGAGTGAAAACTGGGGATGGCTCCTGTACCTTTAATGGCTGTGTGGAAGCAGAAATTTCAGCTGGTGTTGCTTGTCAGGCAACCAACTCACAAACAAGTCCTGTTCAAATTTCTTCTTCAACATTAACAATTAAAGGTGTTGGAGCCCTCTCCAGTTTTCATTCTGGCAACCCTCTATGTGAGTGTAGATTTATGCTATCCAATCACAATGTACAATTTCAGTCGAAGTCTAATGAGCAGTTCACCAGTGGAACACACTCCCTCGGAGCATGGTGGGGTCTCCTTCCTTGGAGGTCTTTAAACAGAGGCTAGATGGCCATCTGTGGGGGATGCTTTGATCGTGATTTCCTGTGTGGCAGAATGGGGTTGGACTGGATGGCCCTTGTGGCCTCTTCCAACTCTACACTTCTATGATTCTATGATTCTGTGAGGGAAAGATGTACACATACACACTATTCAAGGCAGTGTTCTCGACTGGTGATTTCTCCCTCTTGCCCTGAGGACTAGAGAAGAAAGTCTGACATCTGGGAACATTCAGTCCTAATGCTGACTCAAAGTGACCCCTTGACACACTATACTGTTATAGCACTATTATTCCACTTTAACTGCTCTGGCTGCCTCCTGTGGAGTCCTGGGATTTGCAGTTTAGGGAGAGGCATTCTCAGCCTGAGAGCTCTTAGGCCTCACTAAACTGCAAATCCCAGAAATCCACAGGAGGCAGCCAATGCAGTTAAAGTGGAATGATAGCACTATAACAGTGTAGGGCCATAAGGTTCTATTGCAGGTCTGTTCCTCCCTCCGCCACACCCACCCACACTTCCCAGTCTCTGGCCCAGTAGTCCCTCCTTCAGCATTTTCGGTACTGATGGAAATTTTTCAAATTCTTTGAAAGGGTCTTCCTGGGATGTAGTCTTCAAAGCCAAGCCCTAATAATCAAAGGTGCATGAAGAGCTCTTGATCTGCATACATAATTCTAGGCTAGATGGACACAGAGAGAGAGCAAGAGAGCACAACACACTGGCATTCCTTGCAACCTGACCCAGCGTTGGGGGGAAGTGAGGAGAGGATTGTCCCAGGGTGTGCAAAACAGTGGACATAATTGCTTGGAACACTAGAGAGCAAAAACTGGAGCACGCCTGTGCCATCCTTAGCACATGTGCATGCGTGTAAGGGAAGCCCAGTAGCATTCAGATATGGAGATGGGTAGGACAGGGTGTGGGGGGATGTTTATGTTCTGCTATTTTCAGCAGAATCAAAGGTTCAGTAAGGCGAAAGTAAGGTGGGGGAGGGAGGACCAAAGTCCCCAATAATGCAGCCAAGCCTCCTCTTTCCGGCTGACCTGCCATGCCTCCTGCTATGTCTGGCTGGGGCAGCTGTGGATGAGACTGGAAAAAAGGGATGGAGAGACAGAGGGATTCACCCCAGCATGACCTTGCTTGCATTCACCCCATTTGCCCTGCACTCCCCCTGCTCTCCCCTCCCCTCCCTTCTTCCATCCGGTCTACTGGAGAAGTGTTAATTGACTCCAAAGGATGGAAGAGAGAGAAACAGAGAATGAGGGAAAAGCAGGGGGTGTTTTCTCCTGAAAGTGTCCAAAGCTGACTGCTGGGGATGCAGAGAGTTGCAGTGCAATGGATCTGGTGTGCATCAGATTTGGGCTTCTCAGAGTTGTAGTCCTACACATCTGGAAGGAACCAGGTTTAGGATTCTGGAGGTTGTGGTCCTACACATTTAGGATTCTGCCAATTTAGGATTCTGGAAGCTGTGATCCTATATACTAGGAGGTTTCTGGGTTCAGATTGTCGGTGTAATCCTACCCATCCAGCAGATATCAGGCTTGGGAAAACTGATATAATCACTAGGCACCATACAATTTTATTTTATTTTAATCCCTCCTTTCTGCAGCCCTGAGACTCAAGGCAGATTCCAAATATTGAAAAACAGGTACAGATAAAATTTGCCATCACTAAAAGCCTATACAGTAGGGCCTCCATATCCACTGGGATTGGTTCAAAGGGGGGAGGCGTGGATACTGAAAACCATGGATAATAGCGAACACCATTGAAAATAATGGGATTTCTTGTTTAAAATGCCATAGAGTTGCCTTGGAGGACCTAGAAAATGGCTAGAGAGGACACATTTTCTAGGAAGACTCTATGGTAGGTGTGCTGTTTTGTGTCCCATGGATAATTGAATCAGTGGATAATGACTCAGTGGATAAGGGGGGTCATACTGTATAATGTAAAACATAATTAAACATTCAAGAGTTTAGCCTACAGCACCTGGTATTCCTTGGCAGTCTTTCTGGGCTTGGGGAAGGTTCTTCTTTTTGGACTCCCAGAATCCGCCAGCCAGCCAGCCCAAAAAGATCATTCTGAGAGTGACAGCCCAAAAAAGCACCTTTCCCCATGCTCTGGAAGTTCAGATGGGATCTGGGGCCTTTAGGGTATTTAGGCCCTGTGTGTTTGTCTATGTGCCCTCAAGTTTCCTGCCGACTTATGGTAGCCCCATGAATTTCTTAGGGTTTTCTTAGGTAATCCTTAGAGGTATAGTTTTGCCAGTTCCTTCCTCTGAAAGAGAGCCTACAGCACACCTGGGATTCCTTGGCAGTCCTTCTGGGCTTGGAGAAAGTTCTGCTTTTTGGACTGCCACTTCCAGATTCTGGAAGTGGCAGTCCAAAAAGGCATCTTTTCCTATGCCCTGGAAGTTCAGATGGGACCTGCTGCCTTTAGGGTACTTAGGCCCTGTGGTGTGTTGTATGTGCCTTCAAGTCACCTATCAACTTATGGTGACCCTATTGATGCTTGTACTGGATGCCTGGTTATCATTTGGCCATGAAGCTAAAAAAGATTCCTGATCGTGTCTGACTGGTGACAGAGACCAGTCCCATTTCAAGTCAGGTCTGTTTATCTCCGTGATGGCTCAGCATCCATCTGACCGATGTAGATCAGACCTTCCAGAGCATAATAACCTTGTCTGCACCTGTCTGCTAAGACCCATCCTCTGTTTATCTCACTCCATCGGTGCTATGGACTGTGCCATAGAGAAAATGGTGGCGAAAGATGATGATCTGCCCCAGTAAACTCATCCACCTGCATGGCCCAGCTGCTTCGTGAGCTCAGCTCTGAACCAAAAGAGGTGAAATCAAGCACAGACCAGGGGCGGTGGGGGGCATGTGTACAGGGATGTTTTTGCACTCATACCAAGAACAAAACAAGAATACTTGAGTCAAACTGAGAATGTTCTGGTGCGACAACCACGTCCTGAGGCAGGAAGAGAAACTCAGGGCTTAGTCATGCCTCACTCAGTTCCAAGGCGAAACCCTGCAGATTCTACCCAGTCTGGATTTCAATGGCCACCCCCAGCATTCAGATCTGAAGACCTCTGACCTTCTCCTTCATTTATTGAACAGTGTCTGTTTGCCCATCTCTTACCCCCCAGTCCCACCCATATTGAAAGAATGGTGAGGAATAAAGAAATACATAAAATCCATTCCAAAAAGTGATCAAAGAGACATTTTTGAAAGACATTTGTGTGTGTGTGTGTGTGTGTGTAGCTATTTTATATCTATCTGTGTGAGTGTTTTGGTGTTCTTTTTACTTCATACAATCATAGCATCATAGAGTTGGAAGAGACCACAAGGGCCATCTAGTCCATCCCCTTGCCAAGCAAAACTTATGGTGACACTAAGGAAATGATCTCCTAGCAATAGCGGGTGTCCCCTTGCCTTCCTCTGAGGCTGATCTCCCAGTGGCTGATGTGGACTCCCAGAGTCCTAGTTCAACGCTCAATACACCATGCTGGCTCTGCCTTCAAGTCACTTCTGACTTATGGGGAACCTTATAATAGCATTTTCTTAGCAAGTTTTAGTCCAAAGGAGTTTGCCATTGCCTTCCTCTGAGGCTGAGAAAGTATGACTTGCCCAAGATCACTGAGGGGGGTTCTATGGCTGAGCAAAGATGCAAAACTTGGTCTCCTGGAATCCCAGTCCAGCACTCAAACCACTACACCATGCTGGCTTTCCTTCTATCTGTACTGTACTTTCTATACTGTACAGTCGGACTCCTGTATCTGTGGAGGTTCAGTTCCCAGACTTGCTGTGGATACCAGAAACTGTGGATAACAATGGACCCTATTAAAATAATGGTCTTCCAATAAAAACATACCATAGATTTGCATTGGAGGACCTAGAAGATATCTAGAGAGGATGCCTTTCTAGGCATTTTCTAGGATGACTCTATAGTATGTGTTCCTGTTTTGTGTCCTGTGGATAACTGAAACCATGGATATTGGTTCTGTGGATACAAGGGGTCCAGCTGTATATCTCTATGATGCTCTACAAATCCACATGTTTGATCACAGAGTCGTCAAACTTGCTCTGCTGTCTAATGTCACCCCCATATCTGCAGAACCAATATCCATGATTTTAGCTATCCACAGGACACAAAACAGGGACACATACCATAGACTTGGGCTGGAAAATGCCTAGAGAGGTGTCCTCTCTATGGATTGCTAGATCTTCCAATGCAACTCTATGGTATGTTTATACAGGAAGTCCTTTACTTTAATAGGGTTTGCTATCATCTGTGATTTCACTTATATGCAGTAAGTCCAGGAACATATACCCCGTGGATACCAGGGGGTTGGTGGGGGAAGAGGGCAACCTGTAGTTTCAAACTTTGGTTCTCCAAATGTTTTGGACTTCAGTTCTTAGAAGCCCTAGTCAGTTTAGCCAATGGTCACAGATCTGGAATCCAAACTCTAAAACTTCTGAAGGACCAAAATGGATCTTGGCCAATTGCATTGTTGCCATGCCTCATTCTTTTATGGCTTGTGTTTTAGTCTTGACTAGAGTAGACCATTGAGCCCACTACATTCATGTACATATTGGCTTTCCGTTCAGTCATTGATTGAATGAGTCTACTGCAGTTGAGACTACCCAACAGGATGGCAGTGTATGTATACAGGAAATAGATCAAAAGCAAATGCAGGGCACCTCCTTCCAAACCCCAAAGAAAACCCAAGAACTTCAAGGAAGGTGTAGGAGACAGCAGAAGAAACCCAACATTGGGTTTCATACATGGGCATATCCTACAAACTCCACAACTGTTTATACACAGGCCTGAGAAAGCAGCTTCTGTACTTTGCCTTCTCTGATTTCTTGGACTCTGTGATCAAGTCTGAAATGATCCTCAGGAACTTCAGGAAGGCACTGGAGAAGATAAGTGAACCTTGAGAAAAGACACATTCCTTGGGTGGGATTCTCTCGAAGAAGCTCCATGCTCTTTCATTGGTCCTTGGTGATGGGCAGAGACCTTTCTTGGCTGCTGAATTGACTGTGTGATTGATGCCCAGGGGTTCGCCTTGTCCCAAGCACGCTGAGAACATTGAGTTGGCTCCAGGGAGGCCTCCCTGACCTCGAAGAACTGGCACCATTTCAGCTATCTCAGGGAGGCCCAGAATAGCTCCGAGTGAAGGTCAAAAGTTAGGTTCCAAATTTGATCGCCCTAACATCAGACCTCATCAATAGGGTTTTCTTACATAAGAGGAGACACTGTGTGGAACAGAATGGAGACTCAGAGTTTTGGGAGAGTACTAACAACCTCTTTAGGATGTGTTGGTAGTTGCTTTCTCTGAAATAGGTCTTTTAAAAATAGGGGATGGAAGAGACGGCTAGTGAAAGCTCTTAGTCACAGAACTTGAAAAGTTGTGCTCTTTTTGAACTATAGATCCCAGAATCTCCCATATAGGTTCCCAGATCTCATGCCTCCCCCTTTTTTTGTGGTGCTCAGGACAAGGGAGAGGAATCTCGGGATGCCTTGAAAAGTATGTTTATATGTACAGTTGTCCCTCCGTATCCATGGATTTGGTATCCACGGATTTAAGTATTCGCAGCTTGAAAATATTCTTAAAAAAAATAATAATCTAAAAAGCAAATCTTGATTTTGCCATCTTATATAAGAGACAGCATTTTGCTATGTCATTAGGCTCGGCCAAATTGATCACCAACAATGGTCCGCCCTGGCCTCACATCGGGAGGCATGGAGACGCACTATCCACAATGCTGCAGCCTTATTTGAGAACTCACGACGAACAAGTCTTGAAGAGAAACGACAACGCAGAAAGAATCACAACCCAGAAACATCACCCAAGGAGACCTTCTGCTGTGCTTTCTGCAACTGGACTTGTTTATCTCAGATTGGCATTTTTAGTCATCAGCGCACTTGCAGAAAGCACGGGATGAGTCCTTCCTGAATCTTCGTTTATGAAGAAAAGCCAGAGAGGCATATAATGAGACTTGAGTTTTCACTGACTTTGGTATCCCGGGTGTGTGTGTGTGTCCAGGAATCAAACCCCAGTGAATATGGACAACTGTACTTTTGGTTCATTTGTTAGATTTGGGCTTCTTCTTTTTTTTTAATGAATGGCTTACTCTGTGCAACTGAAATTGGCCCTTAAGGTACCTTTTACTTAAAGACTTCACCAGTGGTAGTCCCTTGTAAAATCATCTGTGTAACATCACCAGGGCTTCCCCCTTGTGACATCCAGGTCTCAGATTCTGGCCTTGCAGTCTCAGAGCCTGGAGTAGTCCAGAGTACATTCCCCATCATTCTTAGCCATCAAGGCCAGTGATAATGGGCATTGCAGTCCAGCTTACTAGAAAGGTAGTTTGGGAAGGAGGGTGACTAAATAGAAACTCCACATTCAGGAGCAGTATATCTCTGTGGGCTTGACTACATATACGAAACCTTGCATGTACCATGTAGCTGCAGTGGATTTCTTTGATCTGCAGCGGCCCCATAAATGACTCACCTGGCTTCTCCAATTGCAGATTGAAGTGTCCCACCACACTGTTAGTTGCATTAGAGTAAAAGGTGGCCCTACACTGATCATATGTCCTATGCATCATACTATTTCCAGCAATATAGCTGGGGCTGCTCAGTTGCTGGATTTATTTCCCTGTTCATCCATGCATGCAAATAAGCGAATATACGTGGTCCCAGAGTAATATATTACTGGATAAGCAGAGATACACTTATCCAGATATGCACACAATGGATTTTTTTTTTAAAAAAAAGTTTTTAAAAGTGACAGAACGGAGTCCCGTCCTCTGGAAGTCCCACCCCGGCTTTGCTCTGAAGCCAATCCTTGGCTACCACACGGTCAAAAATCCAGGTTTTCCCCTCATATCAAGAGCAAACTGCAAATCTTACAGATCTGGGGTTTCCTGTACTTTTCCTGGTGAAAATGTGCATTGTCAAAAATGTTGTGTGCCAACTGTACCACGAATATGGGGTAAGTGCATGTTTTATTGCCTGTTTAGAGAAGCCATAAAAGATGTTTCTGGGCAGACAATAGCTCAAGAAGGCAACTATCTGATTCATGCCCTGCCTGGACACCTCTGGGCAGCATTTAACTTTTTGCAGTGAGAGCAAAAGAAAAAAAATGCTAAACTAGATGGACCAGTGTGGTATGAAACAGCAGGGTTCTTCTTATGAACTTGAAATAACGATATCTTCCATTGAACAGCTGCCTGCAGGTTCTGCTTAGCTGAAGCACATTCTGGCAATTTTGCAAGACTTTCAGTGGAAATGTTTAATTAACCATTTAGGATGCCACCCCCCTTGCCCTCGCTCACTGTTCTCCTTCACCTGCCTCCAGTGACATCATCACGTCACCAAACTTCATTGGTTGTGTCAACAACAGCAACAACTTCCTTCTTCCTTACTCCAGATTGAGTCAGGGTGGTCTCTACAAACATTGCCATTTCCTTGTTTACTGTGCTGCACCTTTGTTCCAGTAAGCTCTGAGTGGGGAACACGGCTCTTACTACCTCCCTTTAATCTTCATGACAACCCTGTGAGGTAGGCTAAGAGATAACAGCTGACCTGAAAAGGTCCTCAATTCTAATCTAACACTTGGGACGTAATGGAATCAGTGGTTGGAAAAATTACTTTTTGTTACTACTGGAACTACTCGCCAGCATTTTTACATCATCATCATCTCTATTTATATTGTGCCATCATTGTACATGGTGGTTTACAAGTGAAAGAACAACAAAATAGTTCCCTGTCCCTCAGGCTTAGGTGGTATCTAGATGCTGAAAAAAACCCTCTCGGAATGCGAGGGGAATACCTTTTGTCTAGATGAGCTCCCGCTGGGATTCGCCATATTCGAAAGGAGGGGGGCCAAAAACTCTAAACTTTTGCTGGTTCTTGTGAGCTTTTTTTTTAAAAGTACGCAAAAATGTGCATTACAGCCTGTATAAACAACCAATTTGAATTGGGGCACATCCAAGAAGTTAAAACATGATTGGTTGGCAATGTACGGGGGCAGGCTTGCCAGCAACAAAGTAGCTGAAGCTGCCACTGTTGTCTTTCACAGAAGTGATTGTGTGCTATTTCTGAATGAAATGCACAGATATAGCATGAGTGACACCTGGCTTGATGGCAGTACATGCAAAAGGGATCTAGGAGCCTTAGTGGACCACAAGCTAAACATGAGCCAACAGTGTGATGCAGCAGCTAAAAAAGCCAATGCAATTCTAGGCTGCATTAATAGGAGTATAGTGTCTAGATCAAAGGAAGTAATAGTGCCACTCTATCCTGCTTTGGTCAGACCTCACCTGGAACAGTGTGTCCCGTTCTGGGCACCACAATTCAGGAAGGATATGGACAAGCTGGAACGTGTCCAGAGGAGGGTGACCAAAATGGTAAAAGTCTAGAAACCATGCCCTATGAGGAGGGACTTAGGGAGCTCGATATGTTTAGCTTGGAAAAGGAAAGGTTAAGAGATGACATGGTATCCATGTTTAAATATTTGAAAGGATGTCATATTGAAGATGGAGCAGATTTGTTTTCTGCTGCTCCAGAGACTTACTGCCTGGGAGTGTGGTGGAGTCTCCTTCTTTGGAGGTTTTTAAGTAGAGACTGGATGGCCACCTGTCCAGAGTGCTTAGATTGTGTATTCCTGCATGGCAGCGGGCTGGACTGGATGGCCCTTGAGGTCTCTTCCAAATCTATGATTCTATGAGTGGCAGAGCAAAAAATATGGTTTTTAAGCATAAGCTGGCTCTTCTGCATCTCTCATTTAACAAGGCAAAAAAGAAGGGGAATGGAGGGAGCTTTGGGGGAATAATAAAACAGGTGATCCACTCATGGCACCATCTTTTCTCGTGGGCATGCTCCGCGTGAACTTTAAACATGGATAGATTCCCATGCCAGTCATCTTGTGAATACATCGTAGGATTGAATGAATACTGCTGCAATACTGAGGTAATGCACTATTTTCTACAATTAATTTTCCCATCTAGCCGAGCTCCTAAAATCTAATTAAGACATGACACAAAAGGAAAAAGGGATAGCAGTGGGGGAGGAGATTAGGTATTTACGTTATTAAACATTTAATGTATATTTTAATATATTAAATTAGTTGATATTTTGTATTTTTTTAAAAAAATACAAAAAAGGGTGAAATTGACAACCAAATCCAACTACACATATCTACAATAGCTGTTATAAGTACTTTGATGGATCACCAAAAGATAATTCTAATGGGAATCAATCTCAGTATTACTCACAGTCTCCTGACACATCCTCAGCTATCTAATAAAGTCTTGCCAGCACTCTAACAAACAAGTCATACACGCTCGAGAAACAGGGGAATTACCTGTATCTTATATCTTCTTCAAGATCCTTTCCATAAACATTCATCTCTTTTCAGGAGTTGGTACATCTAAAACAGAGTGACTTTTTGCAACAAGAACTGAAGAAAAAAAACAAAAAACCAGCCAGCTTTGGGAATCCCCAAATATAGTTAATATGCAGAGGCCGCAGCTGAATTGCAAGACATTTCAAAAGCCTACACTTCTAGGTTTCTTCGAAGAGAAAACAGATAAAACCAGACTGCGCTGAACATTTTCTGATTGTAATTTTCAGATTAAAAATCCTGTTTACCAGAGTGATGGGGAAAGGCCTTTCCTCCCTAAAGTTGTGAGATCGACACATATGCAGACATGATCAATTGTGCTTGCTGTTGTTCCATCTTCTCCAAAATTTCACAGATGACAACTTGGAAACATGTGGCCAAGCAACATCAGTGTGGTTCAAAGGGTGCAGCCAAGCAGCAAGAGAGCAATTGCTTTATAAATGGTGAAAGAAGATGCCAAACTACTATTTTGAGCAGAGAAAATCTGGAATGCATGCACTGAGTTTAGGAAAGCATGAAAAAAATGGCAGCGGGGATGAAGGAAAAGAAAAGAATTTATCTTATTGGGGAGGGCAAGAATGTTGCCTCCTCTCTCTCTCTGTCAAAGTTTAAAACTTTGACATTTTAAACTCAGTTTGTAGCAATTGAGGGAATCTGAGAATGAGAAAGGAAAGCGGAAGGAAGTGGGAGAAACCAAAACATTTTAAAATCAACTAAGAAAACAGGAAAGCAGAGAACTAACCAGGGCTATCCCTGCCAAATTGGGACAGTTGGAAAGTATGTCATCAGTGAAAATCCAATTAGTATTTTCAACTAGAGCAGGCTCATTGAATCAATGGGATTTGCATAAGTGTTGACTTACTATGCAGCAATTGAACCAATGGGTCTAAACATTAGATTTATTTATTAAAATACTTATATCCCACCCTCTGTCTAAAGATCTCAGGATGATGTATGACCTGAATAATTTAAAACAGTATAAAGAATATACAATAAACAATGCCCTCTACAGCTGTTGCTCATATATTCATAGAATCATAGAATCATAGAATCATAGAATTGCAGAGTTGGAAGAGACCACGAGGGCCATCCAGTCCAACCCCCCTGCCACGCAGGAAATCACAATCAAAGCATCCCCGACAGATGGCCATCCAGCCTCTGTTTAAAGACCTCACAAAGAAAAATTCATTTTAAAAGAATGAGTGTAGCTTGAAGAATAAAACATATCAACAGCAAAAAAACCCTAGTATAAACAATAAAAATTACTTCTAGAAGCTAAAAACATATTAATTTAACACATAAAAAAGAGAAAGGGGGAGAGATTATAACCAATTAGAATAGTTTAAATGGATTTAAAACCATGGACATGTACGGATCCGTGTAAGCCAATGAGGCCTCAGAATGTTTTACTGAACATCCACATTTTCACAGGTTTCTGGAATGACAGCAATGTTGGCACCAATCGGGCCTCCAAGGGGAGGGTATTCTATAACTGGGGTGCCCTAACAGAGAAGGCCCTGCCCCATGTCCTCCAACAGACTGTTGCCTTGAATGATGGAACATCCAGCAGTCTTCAGACCTTGGGCAGGCATATCTAAGGGAAATGTATTTGCTGAGAGGCTTCTACTTTACTAGCAGATGGGTTTAAGCCACTGTTTCACTGTTCTGCCTGTGCTGTTTTACTATCATTTTCCCTCTTGTAATTAATAGCTGAACTTCTTCTCAGGAGTAGCCAGTCAGAGATCACATACCAAGCAGAAGGCAGTCATGGCATGGCATAGCCAATCAGATATTCACTGATGATTGCCAGTCAGTGCCAACTGGGGACAATATCCATGGATGGATATATTTTATTGAAATGTTTATATTCCACCCTGTATCACAAGATCTCAGGGCAGAGTACAAGTAAAATCAATTTAAACAGCTTAAACAAGAATAAAGTTTTAAAATAATCTAGTCGTTTATAAATATGCAAAAAGCATTGAATCACAGAATCATACAGTGGGAAGAGCTATCCAGTCCAACTCTGAATATATAACTAAAGCACTCTGGAGAGAGGGCATCCCAGTCTCTGCTGCTTGTTCTTGTTGTTAACCACTGTCAAGTTAACTTCAACTTATGGTGACCCTATGGATGAGAGACCTTCAAGTCCATTGCTTGTGTCACCCCCCTCTACTGCTGCTGCCCGGTAGCTATTTGTCCCATTTAGTCTGGCTCCTCAGCAAGAGCCTGTCTGAACTGGGAGACCCTACCAGCAGCACTGCTGCCATCACAGTATAGCCTCTTGCCTCACAGGAGCATGCAATCCCACCATGGTGGAAAGGTGGCACCATTGGTGGGAATCTCTGTTTAAAGGCCTCCAAAGGAAGGAGAATCCACCACCCTTCAAGGCAGTCATCCTAATATTTAAATGAAAGCTCTTTTATTGTAATTTCAATCCACGGATTTTTTTTTCTAGTTTCCAGAGAAACAGAAAAGCTTTCCCCATCTTCTACATGACATCCCTTCAGATATTTCAATAGGGCTGTCATGTCTCCTCTCGGTCGTCTCTTCTTGAAGCAAAACATGCCCAGCTCCCTAAGCCATTCCTCATAGAAAAGGGTTTCCCATTCCTTTGCTATCTTTCATTTCTCTGGACGTGTTTTCACATTTGACAAGTTAAAACAGACAAAAAGATTAAAACAATTTTAAAACATGTACAACTTTATTTTTGAAGAAATCACTCAAGCCCCAAAGGCTTTAATTAAAAGCTTTTTTTTAAAAAAAAAAATCTTGGCAGTGGAACATCAGTGCCAATTGGGCACGGAAAGAGAGAGGCCCCTTTTCCACATTCTCCCACAGTGTTTTACTCCCACGTGGAGTCTCATGGATGATCCTGCCCAATTTGGAGGAAACACCCATAATCCACCAGCACCACCCCATTAAATCCCACTATTAGTCACAACTATTGAATCATTTAGCTTTATATATGTGCTGACTTCCTGTACAAACATACCATAGAGTTGTGTTGGAGGACGTAGCGATTCCTAGAGAGGGCACCTCTCTAGGCATTTTCTAGCATGACTCTATGGTATGTGTCCCTATTTTTCAGCTGTGGATAACTGAGACTGTGGATATTGGTTCCACAGATATGGGGGATATTGTCAATCCCAATTTAGTCTTGCTTTTAAAACTATGTTGTACTTAGATTTTCCTTGTTTTTTTTCCAGGCTGTGAGGCCATGTTTTGGAATAGTTTCTTTCTGACCTTTCGCCTGCATCTGTGGCTGTAAGATGCAGCCACAGATGCAGGCGAAACATCAGAAAGAAACTATTCCAGAACACAGCCTCACAGCCCCGAAAAAAACCAAGGAAAATCTATGGATGCTGGCTGTGAAAGCCTTTGACTTCATATGTGGTACTTTTTAATTTGTCAGCCCCCTTGAGCTATGGTTTGGGAGAAGATAAGGTTATGTATAAATAAAGATGATGATGATTTTCACATGTTTTCACAAAGCGATGGAAAATCCCAGCTTCTTTGTGTTGTACTATGCTTTTCTGCAGATGAATGCTTCACCACAAATATTCATTAATGCTCCTTTTAAACCACATTCATCAGATATTTGGTAACTATGAACCTGCCCCGCATTCAATGTGGGTAACTGTAAATACATGTTTAAATATTAACTGAATATTCAATACATGTCCAACGTTCAATACAAGTCCAACATTATATCTGATAATGTAGAGACAAGTTTCAAATTGGGGTGTACTCACATTACATGGTTATAGCAGTATGGTCCCACTTTCACTGCCATCCTAGTGAATCTTGGGGTTTCTACTCTGACAATGTACTTCAAATTCTCTCCCTAAGGAGTTCTAATGCAGGGGGTTGAACTCAAGCTCTTTTAATGGAGAGAATTCTGCTAGGCACCTCTCCACACCACAAATCTCAAGATTCAGTGGGATGGAATCATGCAAGTTAAAGTGATATTGAATTACTCTAATTTATGCAATGTAAAGAGGGATACACTGCCAGGAAAAAAAAAATTACAATTTCACCATCACTTGAAGCTCTGCTGGTGATCATAGGAGGAGGAGTTTTAATGATCATAGGAGGAGGTCAACTAAGATGGCCAGTGATCTGGAAACCAACCTCTTCGAGGAACAGCTTAGGGAGCTGGGTATGTTTAGCTTGGAGAAGAGACGTCTGAATGGTGACAGGAGAGCCATAGAATCAAATAATAGAATCACAGATTTGGAAGAGACCTCAAGGGCCATCCAATCCATCCCCATTCTGCCCTGCAGGAAGACATGATCGAATCACTCACAACAGATGGCCATCCAGCCTCTGCTTAAAAGCCTTCAAAGAAGGAGACTCCACCACACGACACCACATGCCATCTTTCAGTACCTGAAGGTACATCATCTAGAAGACAGAGTGAATTTGTTTACTCTGCTCTAGAAGCTACAACACAGATCAATGGACTGAGATCACAAGAAAAGAGATTCCAACTAAATATTAAGAAGAATTTTTCACTGTGAGAGTTGTTTGACAGTGGAATGGACTACTTTGGAGGATGGTGGACTCTTCATCTTTGGAGGTCTTTAAACAGAGATTTAAACAGAGATTGGATGGTCACCTCTTGTGGGTGCTTTAGTTGTGTATTCCTGCATGGGCATGGGGCTGGACTAGATGACTCTTGGGGTGCCTTCCAACTGTAGAACTCTATGAACATATTGATTATGGCATTGCCTTCTAAATGTCTGCGAACATTTAGAAGGCAATGCCATAATCACAAAAAGTCAACATGGGTTTCAGAGAAACAAGTCATGCCAGACTAATCTGATCTCTTTTTTTGATAAAGTGACCAGCTTGGTAGATGAAGGGAATGCTGTGGACATTGCATACCTTGATTTCAGTAAGGCCTTTGACAAGGTTCCCCATGACATTCTTGCAAACAAGCTTGTAAAATGTGGGCTAGACAAGTTAACTGTTCAATGGATTTGTAATTGGTTAACCGGCCGAACCAAAAGGGTGCTCAGCAGTGGCTCCTCTTCGTCTTGGAAAGATGTGACCAGTGGGGTGCCACAGGGTTCTGTCCTGGGCCCAGTGCTATTCAACATCTTTATCAATGACTTAGATGAGGGAATTAGGGGCATACTTATCAAATTTGCAGATGACACCAAATTGGGAGGAGTAGCTAATACCCTAGAGGACAGGATCAAAATTCAGAATGACCTGGATAGACTGGAGAGCTGGGCCAAAGCTAACAAAATGAAATTCAATACGGAGAAATGTAAAGTACTGCATTTAGGGCGGAAAAATGAAATGCATAAATATAGGATGGGAGAGACCTGGCTGAATGAGACTACGTGCGAAAGGGATCTAGGAGTCCTTGTAGACCACAAGTTGAACATGAGCCAACAGTGTGATGCGGCAGCTAAAAAGGCCAATGCAATTTTGGGCTGTATCAATAGAAGTATAGTGTCTAGATCAAGGGAAGTAATAGTGCCACTCTATTCTGCCTTGGTCAGACCTCACTTAGAATACTGTGTCCAGTTCTGGGCACCACAATTCAGAAAGGATATTGACAAATTGGAGCGTGTCCAGAGAAGGGCAACTAAAATGGTGAAAGGTCTGGAAACCATGCCTTATGAGGAGAGACTTAGGGAGCTGGTTATGTTTAGCCGGGAAAAAGACGGTTAAGAGGCGATATGATAGCCCTGTTTAAGTATTTGAAGGGATGTCACGCTGAGGATGGAGCAGGCTTGTTTTCTGCTGCTCCAGAGACTGGAACACGGAGCAATGGGTGCAAGCTCCAGGAACAGAGATTCCACCTCAACATGAGGAGGAACTTTTTGACAGTAAGAGCTGTTCGGCAGTGGAACACACTCCCTCGGAGCGTGGTGGGGTCTCCTTCCTTGGAGGTCTTTAAACAGAGGCTGGATGGCCATCTGTCGGGGATACTTTGATCAAGATTTCCTGCGTGGCAGGGGGGTTGGACTGGATGGCCCTCGTGGTCTCTTCCAACTCTGCAATTCTATGATTCTATGATTCTATGATTCTATGATGCATTTGAGTCACTGGCCTAAACCCTGTTGTTAGTCCTGTGGAGGAGACCCATTGAATCAAGAAAATTTACCTACATGTTGATCCACCATTCAACAATTAATTGAATGGGTCTCCTCTGCTTGAGAGGCAGCACAGTATACTGGTTTGAGTGTTGGACTAGGACTCTGAGAGACTGGGTTTCGAATCCCTACTTGGCCATGGAAGCCCACTGGGTGACTGGGTGACCTTAGGCAAGCCACACCCTCTCAGCCTCAGAGGAAGGCAAGGGCAACCCTCTTCTGAACAAATCCTGCCAAGAAAACCATGGGATAGACTTATGGGTCACAAGAGTCAGAAATAACTTTAAAGCACACAATAACAGCAACAAGAACTCTACTTAGGACTAACCAACAGGATGTTGGCCGCCAAGTCTGGTCTGGAAGCCATTATGCCCTATGAGGAACGGCTTAGGGAGCTGGGTGTGTTTAGTCTGGAGAAGAAAAAAATGAGAGGTGACATGATAGCCATGTTTAAATATTCAAAGGGATGTCATACTGAGGATGGAGCAAGCTTGTTTTCTGCTGCTTCAGAGTCTTTGGAGATTATCAGATGTGGCTAATGTGGCGCCAGCAGAATGCCAAAGGATGGCAATATCAGACATCGTCCTTTTGCGTTCCACTGGCATTATGCTGGTGTTTCTTCTTATTGACAACTGAAGCCATCAATAGATCCCCCAGTTCCATTTTCGTGCCAGCATTGTCAGCATGTGAAAACTCGGGCCATTTAACTCTCGTGACTGCAGCTAGAATGGCCGGTCTGGTGCGAACACTTCCAGGTGAGATTCGGACATCCAGGTAAGTTTCGCTCTTTTTATGACTCTCCCTGGGTTACTTGGGACTTTCAAATTGTGTTTAGGTGCTTGGTACAACTTTTTGTGTTTATTTTTATTTTTGTATTTCTCGCGCTCACGTCTTCTCGCGAGAATGGGCGGGATTTCAGTCCAGGAAGTGAACAGAGCTCCATTAGAGCTCCATTCATTCCTGGGCTGCATTTTCCACAGGAGAGAACGTAAGTGCGGTGGGGAGGGTTATTGTGCCAGGACAGGGGTGGGATTGGAGACTGTGGAATAGGAATGCTTTTTGCATTCCTGTCTGAAAATCTCCTAGGACACGGAGCAATGGACTCATACTACAGGAAAAGAGATTCCATCTAAATATGAGGAAGAACATCCTGATGTTAAGAGCTGTTCAATAGTGGAATGTGCTGCCTCAGAGTGTGTTGGTCTCCTTCTTTGGAGGCTTTTAAACAGAGTCTGGATGGCCATCTGTCGGGAGTGCTCTTACTGTGTATTCCTGCAGGGCAGAATGGGGTTGGACTGGATGGACCTTTTGATCTCTTCCAACTCTATAATTCTATGAGTGCTAGGCCTTGCTCAGAAAGAAACATACTGCTCTTTGATTGCAACATGTGCACACACATGCATCATGTGCCTCATGACTAAACAAGGACCCGCAATCCATTTATTCTACACATGTTGTTAATCTAGTTCTTTGATGATAACATGCATGGCTGGAATATAAATGCTACAGCCCCAGGAACTGCATCCCAGAGGCTGAAGGAAAAAACAGACCTTTCCCTCTGAAGCTGAAGACTAAGCCTGAAGTTGCACAGCTCTTACATGTCAAAGTTGGAGATGGGAAGAGGAAAGGAAAAAAAGGAGGAATATGATAAATTAAAATCTCTCCTCAAAGTGTGAGAATGGTTATGGGCAAAAATGTGATGGGAGTGTCCCTTTGTACAGAAATTTTGGTTAGAAATTATTCAAGAGGTCTAAGAGCTCTCTGGCTGAGAATGCTAAAGGCCCTTCCCTCAACTGCAAATCCCAGGATTCCACAGGAGGTAGCCAGAGCAAATAAAGTGGAATAATAGCACTGTAACAGTGCAGTGTGATAATCTCTGTTATTATCTCCCTCTGGCTTTTCTTCGCAAACAAAGATTCAGGAAGGATTCATCCTGCACTTTCTGCAAGTGCGCGGATGATTAAAAAGGCCAATCTGAGATAAACAAGTCTGGTTGCAGAAAGCACAGCAGAAGGTCTCGTTGGGTGATGTTTTTGGGTTGTGATTCTTTCTGTGTTGTCGTTTCTCTTCAAGACTTGTTCATGCATTTGTGAACCTATTTCAATTTCTCAACATCTCATGTTGTCAAGAGGGAGTGTAAAAAGGAATTTAAAAGATCACTATGAGAGAGACACACCCTCAGTGATAGCACTTCCCAATCCAAGTTGTCCTTCTGAATTTCCCTTATTCTGTTAAAGACTATGTGTTAGTTCCTCGTTGGTGCATACATTTCTTGTTGAATTATCTTGGGTTACAATATGAGAGACATATAAAAAAGCAGGAAAATAAGAACACAAAAGGAGCAATTTATTGCTGTATAAGATGTACTCAGTGATCTACAGCTATACTAGTCATAGATGTTAATAGCAATAGCAATAGCATTGATATTTATATACCGCTTATCAGTGCCGAAGTACTTCCTGAGCGGTTTACAGTGTTTTTTAGCTAATTGCCCCCAACAATCTGGGTACTCATTCGCCCTACAGAAGGATGGAAGGCTGAGTCAACCTTGGAGCCTTCTGGGATAAAACTCATAACGTTGTGGCTTGCAGTACTGGTATTTAACCACTGCGCCACCAGGGCTGACGGCTATTAATTAGTCAGTATTTGATATCCTAATTCCCTATTTGATTCTTACTGTAAACATCACATGTCATATTTATTTACAGATAACAGAAATGTTTACATTACAACCCCTATATCCATCGGGGATACATTCCCAGACTTACCGTGGATACTGGAAACGGATAATAGCAAACTCTATTCAAATGAATGACTTACAGCCCAAGCATACCATAGAGTCGCATGGAGGACCTAGCAATTCCTAGAGAGAACACTTCTCTAGACATCTTCTAGGGTCTCATGTGCAATTCTATGGTCAGCTTCCAGTGGAAGCACACCATAGAGTCACATGGAGGACCTAGACGGATGCCTAGAATGGAAATATTTTTTCATATGTAGGTAAGTAAAACTGCAGACACATGTTCCGTTGATATGGGAGTCATACTGTATATATAAATTGTTGGCTTGACTACTTGGTTGGCCTTAATTATTATCTCTAATATCAAGGGAACCTGAGATGCAGTTAAAGCTGCAGGGCAAACCTTCTTTGTAACAAATGTTCCAATTGTAAATATTGCCATTTAGCTCATAGGAGTAGTTTAAACTGCTCCTGCAAAACTGAAAAAGGGAAAAACTAATCTAAAACTAATCATCCACACCAAGTATCTGATTTAAGGTAACAATCTCATTCTTGGCCCACACTTTCCATAAAAATGGATCCTTACCAAATTTCAAGTCTGGATTCCCCCAAAACCTCAATTTATAATGAGTGTATGGATCAAACTGCAATTGACAAGACTATATTTGCCAAACAGTTCCAACTGCTGAAACTGTTGGCAAACCACTGCCCATTTTAATAAAATGGGAACCAAGTACCATCCAGTTGAACAGAGGTGCGAGAAATGAAGACTGCAAGGCTGACCATGGTGGATTACAGTGGGCCCTTGGCTTCCACAGGGTTGGCATCTGTGGATTTGAGCAACCACAGATTGAAATGTAGAAGTAGTGGAGTTTAAAAAAAAAATTACCTGCAATTGATTGCAGCCAGGCAGCTGCTTGCCGCACCGAGATTGGCAGTGGTGGAGAACGGCTTCTTCAGGAACATGGCAATTGGTGGCAGGGGTGGACACTCCTGCTCATTCATTTGTTTGCAAGCAAGAGCTGCAGCTGAAGCCTTGCTTTTACACGAAATGTGTGGAGTCCATGGGACCCTCTAATATATGAATACTAATATGGGAAATTAATGCACTCGACTTAGCAATGCGAGAGGTGGACAATGAACAGAAACTTGAAATCTATGTATACTGGCAGTAAGGAGGAGGCTCTAAGGACTTTATCCGATGACCCCTTTTAAAACGTTCTTTTGCCAGCATTAAAAAACCAGTACATTTCTATGCTGGCAAAAGAATACTCCCCTCCCTCCACACACACTTGCCTTCCTCTCCCAGCAAAGAGTCCTGGCAATAAAGAGAAAGTGAATGGAGCCCCATTCACTTCTTCATTCAAAATCCTGCGAGACTTCATTGCACTGGAAATTTAAAAACAAAAATAAAAATAAAGCCTTAAAAGTGACACCAAGCACCTAGGCACACTTTAAAAGTCCCAAGTAACCTGGAGAGGGTCATACAAACAGCAAAACATACCTGGATGTCTTGATCTCACCTGTGCCAGACCGGCCACTCTCATTGCAGTGACGAGAGTTAAATGGCCCAAGGTTGAACACGCCAGCAATGCCAGCACAAAAGCAGCACAGGGGATGTCATGTTGAGGATGGAGCAATCTTGTTTTCTGCTGCTCCAGAGATTAGGACATGGAGCAATGGACTCACACAACAGGAAAAGAGATTCCACCTAAACATTTAGGAAGAACTTCCTGACAGTAAGAGCTGTTGGGAAGTGGAATCCGCTGCTGCCTGGGAGTGTGGTGGAGTCTCCTTCTTTGGAGGTTGTTACACAGAGGCTGGATGGCCATTTGTCGGGGATGCTTTGATTGTGTATTCCTGCATGGCAGAATGGGGTTGGACTGGATGGCCCTTGGGGTCTCTTCCAACTCTATGATTCTATGAGAACTGCCCAGAGCCAGAACTTCAGGGCTCTAAGATGGGGCAAGATGGGATATATTACCCATCTAGAGAAGCCCATTGTCTTCATTTCATTTGTCCAGCCCTGATGCCAGAGAGGCAGCTTTCTTGGCTTTACACGCACACCCCTTGACTTAAAAGGACTGAAGCAATCTGCCCCATTTGCTTCTGAGTCATTGCTTGTGTAAGCCAGAGAGAGAAACCCGTTGTGGGAGAGATGCCTGTGAGCCATAAGAGTTTAAGCAACCTGCTCTCTCTGCTCCACTCTTATGTAATGAGGAGGAAGCAGAGCAGAGGTTCCCATGTCAATGGGGTAGCGGTGGTGGTGGGACATAATTCATCACTAATATATTTTTTTCTTGAAGGAAGCAATGAGTAATCGTAACAATTTTTTTTCTGGCTGGGAGAAAGACATCAAAAACCACACAGTTTCTGAAACCTATGTGCAATTTGGGGCTTTGGGCATTACCAGGCGTGGCAAAAATCGCAGGATTAGGACATCACAGTAGCACAAAGGAGTCCCGCTATCGTACATCATTGTCATCTTCGCATGATTACTGTGTGCTCCAGCTGTGAAAAAGGTGTTGCTTCTATTTGACTGGACAAGCTGTTAATAAATCTTCAATATCGCTTTTTTTTGGTGGTGGTATTGTAGGTGTGCAAAACCATGTCCTGTTGTAATCGCGAGATTACAGCATGAATGGGCGGTCCTCAGTGAGAAAATGTCCAGGTGAGAATGTGAAAATGAAGCACAGGACACTCTTTTTATGAACTTTCCTATATAGTTTGCACGTTTTCACTTCTGTGATTAGGAAATGGCCAAATATGATGCTGCAGTCTCTCAGCTCTTCTGGAACAGAATCGGCAGGGGGACAGCGTCATCTGAAATGCCCCCCCTGCCATGCAGCAGCCTCGCAAGAGGGACAAGCCTTCTTGCATTACAAATCACCATCCGAAAAAGTCCTTAGTTTGAATTTTAAAGGAGCAATCTCAAAATAGGTTCAGCACCTTCAATAGCTCCTTGAAGGTTTGGACTGTAGCCTAGGGTGGTTTCATCGCAACCTTGTCACGGGATCAACTGAAGCTAAACTAAATGGACAATCAAGTGACAACAATGAGCAAGTGGAGCTAATTGTGACTTAGGACTTATCTACACCAGCCAGGATAGGCTGGATCCTTTCATGCCCTACTTCCAGAACTTGGAAATGAGCTCTGACTCAGAGGCTGAAGCAGTGGACATGCCAGGACTTGCTGAACCAGAGCAGGAGGACGTTCCAGAGCCCTTCAGAGACAGAGAACAACTTACCTAAACCCACCTTCACAGCACGGAGACAACAAAAGGAGGGCTTGAAGCAGTCTCAGCGTATATATAGGAAGCAGTAATTTGTTAAGCAGCAGTTGCATTAGCTGCTGAGCTATAAATACAGAACCCTGCCCTCCGGGGTTGCCAAAGATTATCTGACCTACCTGAATACCTGTTGTGGTCCTGCTCTCTGGGTTTGACCTGCACTGTGTTTGTTGACTCTGGAATCTGTTTGCCTGACTTGGATTCTGAGGGACTACCCTGAACTCTGTTTGCTGGACCTGGACCTTGTATACTGGACTTTGCTTGTAGATGTAGCAGAGGCTGGCTATGAACTGTGACTTTAAATATCCCACAATGCTCTGGAACATCCAAGGTAGAGGTGTATGCTGGGAAATTAAATATACACCTCTCTAACATAGATGTTAACACTGATGATTCCCCCTGATTGCCGTCCACCCAAAGGTATCAGGGGATAAAGCAAAGGCCCAAATTTAGTAACGATGAGGACCAAACCTGGATTCTGTCTGCGAAATAAAAAAGTTAGGGCTTAGGTAAACATAGTCAGGATCTTGCCGTAAATGAGGAATTAGGTTGCATTTACAGTGTAGAAATAATGCAGTTTGACACCACTTTAACTGCTGCATCCCATGGAAATCTGGGCTTGGTAGTTTTACAAGGTCTTTAACCTTTACTGCCAAGGAGTGCTGGTGACTCACCAAACTACAAGTCCCAGGAGTCTATGGGCCAGCCCAGATGGTGAAATTAATCCTCTAAGAATTTGGGGGGAATCCCACATGTCCAAATGGGATCCTGCAGCAGTCCATCATTTTTGGAGGGAGGGGGATAAAAATTCAGAGAAAATATGCAGGGAAATCTGCAAAGGCTTTTCCCATGGTTTGTTTGTTTGTTTGTTTGTTTTTTAGAACTGCAGGGGAAATGCGCACATCTGATCATTAGGACAACCAAATTGCATCGCAGACCATTCTTGAAACAGATAGCTGATTGGTTGGATGTGTGTGTGTGGGGGTGGAGCTTGCTAACAAGGCAGCGCCTAGAACCGCCATGTTGGATTTTCACAGTAGCGATTCTGCACTGAAATGATGAAGCAGCCTTTCTTCCCCCCCCCCCTTTCTTTTTTTACTTAAACAGAAGATCACTATTCCTGCAGCTTGGATTTAGTAGGGTTTTTTTAAAGTTTGTCGGGGCAAGTTGGGAAGAATAAAACTGCGAGTAATTCACTTGCACCCACTATCTTGATTCATTGGCATGCGACCATGTGAACAGCAAACACAGATAGATTTTCCTTGGGGTTTTTCCGGGCTGTGAGGCCATGTTCTGGAATAGTTTCTTTCTGACGTTTCTCTTGCATCTGTGGTTGGCATCTTCAGCGAATGGTTGGGTAGGTGTGTGTGTGGAGTTTATATGCTGTGAACCCCTGTGGGGGGGTATGTGTAAATTTGTGTAATTGAATGGTTAGTTTCTGGGTATACAAATGCAAGGCTCATTAGTGTCTGTTTGGCTAATGGTTGGTGCCAGCCACAGATGCAGGCAAAACGTCAGAAAGAAACTATTCCAGAACACGGCTTCACAGCCTGGAAAAAAACCAAGGAAAATCTATGGATGACGGCCCTGAAAGCTTTCGACTGCACAAACACAGATAGCTTTGCACACCAGCAATCTTTAAAAAAAACAACACACAATGTGGAGGGAAATGAAAGCTGCTGCGAATTGGCATTACTGCACACCAATCCACATTGTATTCCCTTGTGTAGACCAGCCCTGTAGGATGGAGCCATGGCCATTAAAGTGGTGCCAAACTGCATTATTTCTACAGTTCAGATGTACCCTCAAGAAGCAGCTCTGCAAAGTCAATCCAGTTGCAGAAATGAGGTCAAAGATCAACTAGAACTTAAAGGTTATGAAGTTGTTCACAGCTGAAAAATTAGTCGTTGCATGTGCTGATTTGCCAACCTGGGCTCTTAACATCTCGAGTTGTGTTCCTTTGTACGCTTTCTTGGAAATAATCCCCATGCAACACCATAAGATGTAGTGATAAATTGACAGGGCTGGGATTCCCCTGTAAACTTGCATCCACATGATGAAACTTTGGTGATCTTGTTTGGGTAAAGGGCGCTGGAAGAAGAATGGAAGTGACTGGATAGATTTGTCTGTTGTGAGGGTTGGAGTCTGGAGAAATTAGATATTTTAAGAGCTGACTGTGCCAGGTTTGCAAAGATTTTAATTGTTTGGCTTGAAATAGCTTTGCAACCCTTGTGTTCGCTGATCGATCTCAGACTCCACTTATCACGAGTGAAATCAAAGGTTAGTCAGCACGCAAATGTTATGTAAGGATTCCTTCATGTGTAGAAAAGAGATATGTCTCCATTACGTTTGAGCGAGAACATTGCTGCAATGTTTTTTTTAACACCACAGCGGTATTTGTTGGTCTACAAATGTTGTGACATCAAAGGTGTTGTGCAACGTAGCAAAAACACACTGTTGTTTATGTATGTGTCTGTGGTGACTGACAACATGTTCCTACACATATTTACTACCGGCAATGATCTTCCTCTGTATCCTCTGGAAGGGATTGCACAATAGACTGCAAAAATAACTGCAGAATCGCATACAATTTGCACAGAACAACTCTTGACTAGGGACATTATCCGACAAGAGTGTAAAAACACTGTAATTCCATTCATGTGGATAGCAGAAACATTGTGGCATTGTAAAACTTATTATCACACGTTGCTGTAATCAGACAAAATCACTGTCATGGAATTATCACATGATGACCACTAGTGCTTTAAAGAATGGGAGTTTATTTCCATGATTTAGCATGGGTGAGATTTCAGCGGTTCTCGTGAGAAGACGTGAGCACGCTTAACACTCCAAAAACACCTAAATTAATAGAGTAAATTAGTACACAAGCACTGAAACAAACAAACAAAAATGTTGAAACTAAATGGGACAGTTCATAAAAAGAGCGTCCTGTGTTCTGTGTTCTGTGTTCTGTTTTCACATTCTCACCCAGAACTTGTCTTTTTGAGGACTACCCATTCATGCTATAATCTCACAATTGCAACAGGATGTGGTTTCGCATGCTATCAATACTGTAAAAAAAGTGCTATTGGTGATCTATTGACAACCTGTTCCATGAGTTAGAAATACAGGTGTCCCTTCACATTCGCTGGGGTTTGGTTCCAGGGCCCCCCCATGGATACCAAAGTCTGTGAATACTCAAGTCCCATTATATGCAGTGGCATAGCAAAATGGTGTCCCTTATATAAGATGGCAAAATCAAGGTTTGCTTTTTGGATTATTATTTTTTAAAGAATATTTTCAAGCTATGAATACTTAAATCCGTGGATACCAAACCCGTGGATACGGAGGGAAAACTGTACTTTCTTTTATATGCATCACACGCAGTGCTGAGCAATTTCAATGGATGAGCCAAAGGAGAGCCAAAGTCTTCCACATGGAAGAATGAGGATGCAATAAATTTAAAATAACTGCTATTTTGTTTAATCTGGTAGTATCATAATATTACAAATATTGGAGTAGAAATACGATCACTAATCATTGGAAGTTGGAAGATGGGAAGTTAAATAATCAAAGGGTGTGTTTTTGCTTTTCTCTTCTATCTGTTTTTTCATCATAAACTAAGATACTGTATTTCACATTTATATTTAATAATAGTATATGTACGAGAGTAATACAGAAGTTTCTAATCATAGAAAAAAGAGCACACAATTAATATATATAAGATTAAGAAACTAAGATTTATTGATTAATTTTTTTAACAAGTACATATTTCTAAATCTTCCATGTTTCTTACTGGGCAAACAAAATTTGTATAATGTTTATTTATTTTTATTTTATTCAATGCTTTTTTTATACATGTTCTTAATAAAAATATTTCAAACCAACAACAACAACGAAGTCTTCCACATGAGAGACATGGATGTATGCACACACTGCTGTCTCTCACACACACTATAGCATCTTGTTCCTTCTCAATCTTCTGTTGTTTTTTGCCTAAACTACAAAGCTTCCAATGTTTTCTCATTTAGAAAATTAATGAAGAGATGTCACAGATACAATTGTAAGCTCTTCTTATTCAACTGCTGATGAAACTTTACCTTACCAGTCAGAAACCTCAATAAATCCAGAGGGAAAACACAGTTGGTGAAGAGTTGGTGTTTGTGATGGAGGGGAACAACAGAAGACCAAAGGTGAGTTACAGTTGTCCCTCCACATTCACGGATTTGGCATTCATGGTTTTAAGTATTCACGGCTTGAAAATATTTTTTAAAAAATAATAATCCAAAAGCCAACCTTGATTTTGCCATCTTATATAAGGGACACCATTTTGTTATGCCATTGCATATCATGGCACTTGAGTATTCATGGATTTTGGTATCCACGGGGGGTCCTGGAACCAAACCCCAGCGAATGTGAAGGAACAACTGTATAGATTTTCCTTGGTTTTTTTCCGGGCTGTGAGGTCATGTTCTGGAATAGTTTCTTTCTGATGTTTCGCCTGCATCTGTGGCTGGCATCCTCAGAGAATGGTTGTGTAGGTGTGTGTGTGGAGTTTATATGCTGTGAACCCCTGTAGGGTAGTATATGTAAATTTTTGTAATTGAATGGTTAGTTTCTGGGTATAGAAATGCAAGGAGGATTAGTGTCTGTTTGGCTAATGGTTGGTTGATGGGCCATGCCTGGAAAAAAACCAAGGAAAATCAATGGATGCCAGCCGTGAAAGCCTTCGACTTCACAAAAAGGTGAGTTGTTGATCAGCAGAGGCCTACGCATCTTGCATACATTTCAATTCAAGGGCAAAGTCTAAGCAGTCATTTCCAGCAGTTATCTGAAAAATCTTTATGGGCCTTAACCTCAGGCCAAAGCTGAAGGACAGCAAGGCAAGCACTAGACTAAAAAACTAATCCTAGCTGTCTGGAAATCCAGCTGGCATTCCCTTAATTTGAAAGCATGGCTGAGCAACTGAGATCACATCTGTATCTCTCCCCCCACTTCTCTTGATCTCTTAGCTGGAGTTCTTTAAACACAGTGGAATCTCTTTCTTTGGAGGTTTTTAAACAGAGGCTGGATGGCCATCTGTTGGGACCAGGGGGAGGGTGCGGGTGCTTGGATTGTGTATTTCTGCTGGGCAGAGGGTTGGACTAGATGACCTTTATGGTCTCTTCCAACTCTACGATTCTATGAAATGTCTGCTGTACATTTTTTTTCTTGGTTGGTGTTTATCCTGAAATTATTTTTTCCCTTTCTCAGCCCCTCGTTTGTTTCCCTTTCCTACATACATAGAATCATAGAATCAAAGAGTTAGAAGATACCACAAGGGCCATCTAGTCCAACCCACTGTCCTGCACTTTTGGGGGCCCTGAAGCCCCCACCACCAGTCCCCCAAAGGCGTCCAAACTACTAGTTTTTTAAAATGTATATATTGGTGCAATTTCACCCCAAAATCAAACACTATTCCCAAATACCTCAATTTTCCTCTGCACTGCCTCTCAAAATGGTGATGGGAACGCACAATCAAAACATCTCTGGGTAAGCAAGCAGAGAGAGGGTGGGAGAAGGCGCATTTGAATAAATCCATCAGGAAATATTGCTCTTGTTTTGTAAGATCCCCGGGAGAGGATCAGCCAAGTAGGCAGGCTTGGCTGGAGTTGGAGAGGCTGAGTAGATTATGCAAGCTTTGGAAATGGAGCAGAAAGTTCACAACAAACCAAGGAAATATCTGTGCCATGGGCCCTGCCATTTCAAGGGGCCCTGGGTGCCTTGGAAGGAAGACTTTTTTTTACAGAACACATGGCCTTTGGATATGGCTGGACTCCAGTTTGCATCAGCTCCAGTCATTCCTGGCCAGTGGTGAGGCATGTTGGGCATTGTAGTTCAACCATCTATGAGTTCCCAGCCTCTGGTCAAGAGGAGGGCTGCACAGATGACTGTCAGCCATGGTGGTTTACTGCAGGAGTGGGCATATGGGCTATATGCTGCCCTTGGAGACCACTTTTGGGGGCCCTGAAGCACCCCACCACCAGTCCCCCAAAGACATCCGAACTACCAGTTTTTAAAAATGTATATATTGGTGCAATTTTAACCCAAAATCAAACACTGCTCCCAAATATCTCAATTTTCCTCTACACCGCCTCTCAAAATGGTGATGGGAAGTAGTATAGTAGTAGTAGTAGTAGTAGTAGTTATTATTATTAGATTTATTTGTATCCTGCTTTTTCCTAAAACTAGGACACAAAGCAGCTCACAGTTTAAATGAACAATGCAATTAAAAGCTTAGCAAAAGTGAACATTAAAATAGAATTAAACTATTCACAGTATTAAAACAATTCCGACTTCAAAATTAAAAGAATAATGTGTAGTTTTAAAAAGATAAAAAGCTATTAAAAACAGTTCCGTTAAAACAATACAGCCCCTCCTAGCCTATTATTTTAAAACTTTCTGTTTTAAAAGCCAGTCAGCATAAAGCCGGTCGGCATTAAAATGATTTTAGCCTGCCGATGGAAGGACAACAAGGAGGGGTCATTCTGGACCACCACCCCCAGGAAGGGAATTCAGTGATGCAATGGCATTTCTGGATGCTATTTTGAGTGGGACTCCAGAGGAAAATGGGGGTATCTGGCTTGCCTTGGGGGGGGGGTCCACAGTGGGATTGGGGGAGATTGGCCCCCATGTGGTTGCCCATCTCTGGCTTAATACTATGGTGGGATATTTCTTTCAGTCTCCTGAAGTCCCGGTTTCAATTTCTCATTTTGAATCCCATTTTGAGAGGAAAGTCATAGATAAATTCAACAAATAAATAAATACGTGTTAAAAGAAATGCTCAAAATTCAAGTTTAGTTAGTTATACATGGGGAGGGGGAAATTGATGTTTGTTTGTTTGTACAAAAATGACATACTTTGGATAAGAATTTTTTTTCCACAAAAAATACAGTTTTCTATGCAGAAAACATTCCATCTGTATTCAAATTTTTTTTCCCTTTACAGGAAAAAATATTTCCTGTGCAGAAAACAACATTTGTGCAGAAAAAAAAATGCAAAAAAGACCCCCACCCCTTTTAGCTTTCAGGGAAGTTCTCTCCTCCCCCTCAGAATAAGTCCCAAACTGCACTTTTATTTTATTTTATTTTATTTTATTTTAGCCTCCTTTTCTCCCATATGGGATCCAAAAACTGAGTCGTTTTCAAAGGCTGGAAGAAATTCAAGTTGAATTATTCGTTCTTTTGCATGGGAATAAAATTAATAAATCTTTACATCTCTGTTTTAGTCACTCCACCTGGGAAGATGGGGACAGGGGAGTGCCCAGGCCTAAACCCCCTCCACACACACACACACACACACACACACTTGCATCTCAAAGGGACTGGCTCTGACCCTAGTATAGCTTTTTTCTCCCTGGCAGCCCTGCCTAAACCCAACCTGTTGAAGCATGAAGCTGGCATTCCAGTCCTGCCAGTGGAGCTCACACACTGGCACGGAGGAGACCCACTTTGGGGAATTGCTCCAGATCTTGGTTTGTGTATCTGAAGTCATGCTTCTATCCATTCATCTATTCTCCAGCCGCCTATACCAAGTGAGGCACCAGAAGTGTCTAGAAGCCAAAGGGCCTTTTTAGCATCGGCCCCTCAGATGTGGAATGCCCTCCCAAGACAGAGCCGCCTATAGCACTTCCTTTAAAGTAGCTCCACAGTCAAAGATCCTTTCTTTAAAATCCCCATCCTTTTAAGTCATGCCGTCCTTTTAATGCTCTCTTGGCTCCATACACTATTCCTTTGCCCCCATTAGTAAATATCTTTGTGGCTGGAATACTGTTTTTCCTACATACCCTGTTTTGCAATGACTTGTGTTTTTATGACACTGTTCTGTCTTTGTTCTCTTTGGGTCGTTTTATTTGTTCTCCCATTGTAAACTGCTCAGAGAACCTCATTTATAACTTGTAAGTCTGCAAATATCTCTTCCATTTTTCTCCTTGTTGCATTTTTTGTGGACTATTTGCACAGTTAGAGACTTATCATGCCCCCCCCAAAAAATGCATGTGTGTTTTCTGTGCAGAAAATTGCATTTTTGTGTATCAAAAACATGATGTCTTTTGTCATTTGCTGTGCAGAAAATGGTGGGTTTTCTGTCAAAAAATTGTTTTGTGTGCAGAAATGTTACTTGCTGCGCAGAAAATGCTGCTTTCTGTACCAAAAGCATGTTGTTTGCTGTTATTTGCTGTGCAGAAAAATGGTGTTTTCTGTCAAAAATTATTTGCTGCAGATAAATATTATTTGCTGTGCAGAAAATGCTGTTTTCTGTATCAAAAGTGTGTTATCTACTGTTATTTGCTATGCAGAAAAATGGTGTTTTCTGTGTCAAAAATTGTTCTTCTGTGCAGAAATGTTATTTGCTGTGTAGAAAATGCTGTTCTCTCTAGCAAAAGTGTGTTGTCTGCTGTTATTTGCTGTGCAGAAAAATGGTGTTTTCTACACACAGATGCCACTTTGCATGCACCATTTTTTTTCAAATATTTTAAATACTTTCAACCAATGGGATTATTTTAATTGCATTTTTAAATTTCATTGTTTTTAGCTGATTCCTTACATGAGCCACCTTGGACCCCACACTGGAAGAAAGATGGCATAGAAATGAAATAAATAATAAAAATAAACAAATAAATAGATCAAACATTCTTCCCATCTCTCTTTATAAGGCAGTTTATATCACCTTCCAAAATGAATACCTCTGTAAGCAAAAAATTGCATTTATAAATGAATCAATCCATGATGAACCCATAATTAGGTGATGTTGGGGAATGGCAGACAGTGGTCAGAATCCTGTTAGTGTCTTAGGAAGGCACCAGAAGCAGTTGGTCATTTTTGTCCAATGCACAACCTCTCCGCTGAATCCAGCATCACAGAAGTGGAGTTGTGAATGTGGTACAAGTCTGCATTCTTGGCCAAATGTATATTTATCTGGTTCTGCTGAAATTGGCAGTAGTGCTCCTTCAATTGTGTCCACAGCTGCACATTCTGTTGGCAGCAATTTGGCTAAGCATTGGGTTTTGCATTTGGTTGTACATTCAGTTCCACAACATTGCCATTCAGCAAAAGGTTTACATAGCACAATGAGTGCATCATTCTGCCTGCAGAGAATCATAGTATGGAATGCCAAGTTGTATCCAAGTAACACTCCTGACTGCTTTGCTTTCCCTTCCTGCCCCTGGCATCTTTGCCTTTCCCAGTTCCTTAAGATGGGTGCTGACTCTTCCTTCCCACTCCAAAGTCTTTCATGTCCTGACTATAGTCTGCTAGGCTTGTTCCTGAGAGGCACCCAATGGGGACGACTCTTGTTCTGTTGGTGTGGCCAAGCCTCCAGCCAGTTTCTTGGCTTCTCCTCCCTCCCTCTTTTGAAGCACCCTCTTCAACTTGTCAGACTTCATAAGAGTGATGCCAGGGACCCACCCAAAAGAGAAGATGAGCAGGTGGGATGGGTCCCTGTTGCCAGAAGACAGAGGAGCCGTTAAGACGCCTCCTAAAGGCAAAATCCACAGTAACCTGGCATGGTCATGGGGACACAGGATGCTTGTCTGTGCTCAGAACCAGAAGGTGTGGCATGGTTAAGTAAAGATTTCTGGGACAGATCTGCCAGCCAGGTAGAGTTTCTCATCTTAATCTTGCCAGACAGCAGCAGGGGGGTGGGAATCTTTCCATAGTCGTGAGCTAGGCTTCTGCCACAAGGCAGATGGGTTTTGGAGTCATAGAATCATAGAATCTTCGAGTTGGAAGAGACCCCAAGGGCCATCCAGTCCAACCCCATTCTGCCCTGCAGGAACATACAATGAAAGCACTCCTGACAGATGGCCCTCCAGCCTCTGCTTAAAAACCTCAAAAGAATGAGACTCCACCACAGTCCCAGGCAGTGCATTCCACTTCTGAACTTTCCACTTTCTCCCTTTTTGGAGGTGTTCCTTGTTAGCATCAGGGCCAAACATTAACAGCTGTCCCATTGAATGAATAGTGACCTTGTTGGATACTTTTCGCATCTGTTTTGCAGTTTGAGGCTGGGAAAAGATACAAAGGTTGAAAATGAATGAGGAGTGCATTTTTCTCTCTTGCTAACCTGCTTGGATCATCCAAGCCATCGTATTTCCCATCACCATGTACTGGTGGGAGAGTCGGACAATGAAGAAAGCTGATGGAAAGAATATCAACTTATTTGAGTCGTAGTGCTGGAGAAGAGTTCTACGGATACTGTGGACTGCCAAACAGACAAACAAAAGGGTGCTAGAACAGATCAAGCCTGAACTCTCCCTGAAAGCCATGATGACTAAATTGAGGCTGTTGTATTTTGGCCACATCATGAGAAGGCAGGACTCACTAGAAAAGACAATAATACTAGGAAAGTGGAGGGCAGCAGAAAGACAGGAAGACCACTTACCAGATGAAATAGACTCAATCAAGGAGGCCACGGATGCCCTGAGCCTGCAGGACCTAAGCAGAACGGTTGAGGACAGGGGGTCTTGGAGGTCTCTCATTCACAGGGTCACCATGAGTCAAAGTCAACTCAAAGGCAGTTAACAATAACGACAAACCTGCTTAGACAGTTTGCATAGCTGACAGGGATGAGATAGGCCATGCTTGTGCACTCCAATTTCCTTTGTTTGCTTCTGCACTATGTAATCCTTGGGTGCCCAAGTTCAATTGGCCTCACCTTGGGGGCAGTGCACCCCTCCACAACCAGTGACAAGGATTTGATTTGGTTGCCAACCAAGGAATAAATATGGAAATAATTTGTTTGGGCTTCCAGTTCTACCTTTGGCAGTGAGGGGTGCTGCACCCCATCAGAGAAATGGCTGGAAGGCTTCTCAGTTATAAACCATCTGCTATATCATTTACCATCAATAAAGCTTATGTTATAGCAGTAATGAGAGCCAGCATTGTGTCATGGTTTGAGCGTTGGACTAGAACTCTGCAGATCAGGGGTTGAATCGTCACTCAGCCACGGAAACCTACTGGGTGACCTTGGGCAAGTCACACTTTCTCAGCCTCAGAGGGAAGCAGTGACAAACCCCCTCTGAACAAATCTTGCCAAGAAAACCCTGTGATAGGTTCACCTTAAGGTTGCCATAAGTCATAAGTGACTTGAAGGCACACAGCAACAATAGCAGTAATGTGTGTTAGTGTCCAGCACTGTAAGAGCTCATGGAGAGGCCTGGAACTAGCTCCAGTTCCTGAGCAAGAAAGCTTCCTCAATGAATCATCTGCCAGCTTCTGGAAGATAGGGACAAGGTGACCTCTTCAACACCAAGTTGACTGTTTGGGGCATCCCAACAATGGAAAGTGTGGGTGTCCTCTTACATGTCAATGGGCTCTGTTCATTTCTTGTTTGCTGTAAAGGCTTCAGGGAAGCTTCTTCCAGGAAACACCCTCAGACTATGCCTCAAATACTGACAGGTTGAAGACTAGGATGCTGGTTTCACCTCTCAGGTGTGTTTTGTGGTTAGTCATGGCTGAAGGGTGTTTCAACGACTGCAAGAATCAATGGCAAGATCAAGCACATAGAAGGATTAGTAGGGCGGTGTTTTTGTTTAGGCCATGGTGTGATCATTGATAATATTGCCATCTACCTAGACACGATTTGTAAGGCAAGAACAGGAGTGCTCATAGGACTAGATCCTACCATGTAGCATGAATCCCTTCATCTGCATCTCTGCATTGAATAGCATAAATCCCTGCCTTTATGTCTCTGCACTGATCAGTGAAAATCTCTATATCTGCATCTTGGCATTGTATAGCACAGATCTCACACTTTACATGCAAAGGTGCTAAGGGGAAAGAGGAGGACAGGGTTGGGCTCTGGACACAATTGTCTGGCAACAGCACAGGGGAGGGTGGAACGCATCTGGTCACCAGCCTACATCAGCATTTGTTGTTGCTTGCCATTGTTGGCTTCAACTTATGCTGACCCTAAGAATGACAGATCTCCAAGAGTTCTGGTCATCCACATGCCTTGCTCATTCCTGCAACCTCAGGCCACCGGCAGCTTCCTTAGTCAAGTCCATCCACCTATGATGCAGTCTCCCTCTTTTCCTACTGTCTTCCACTTTAACAAACATTATCATCTTTCTCAATAATTCATATTGCCTCATGATGGCCACAATTCTCCATCACCTGCTTAGCTACATAGCTATCTTAGCTAAGTAATGTCTTCCAGCCCAATCTGTCCCTGACTCCTCACTTACCAGACAGCAGCTACTGTGAGAGAAAGGGGTCTGTTCCCTGTCAATCAAGAAACAGCTGACAGATATTTCCTCTCCCTCCCATAAGTGATCTCCAGTGCAACCGTTAGAAGCAGGGCCCCTGTTGTAATTTCCCCTTGCACCAGAGATCACTGGTGGCAGGGAGTTGAAACACCAGTCTGCTGCTTTCCAATTGATGGAAGAACAGACTCTTGTCACTTGCAGTGGCCATAAGTGAGGATTGTGGGATTGTGAATATGAACTACTCACGAATGAATAACTCTAGGTTGTGCATTTGTAACTGCCTTAGTGAATTCCAGCTGATATGGCCCAAGTACAACAGCCTCAGTTGAGTCATCTTGGCTTCCAGGGAGAGTTCAGGCTTGATTAGCTCTAGGACCTATTTATTGGTCTTTTTAGCAGTCCACAGTATCTGCAGAACGCTTCTCCAGAACCACATTTCAAAGGAGTTGATTTTCTTCCCATCAGCTTTCTTTACTCTCCAGCTTTCACAACAATACATAGAAATGGGAAATACTATGGCATGGAGAATCCTCACTTCAGTGATCTATCTTGACACTTTAGGATCTTGTCTCATTCCTCCATTGCTGCCCTTCCAAATCTTCTTCTGATTTCTTGACTGCGGACTCCATTTTAATTTAGGACTGAGCCAAATATGGAAAATCTTGAACTATTTCAATGTCTTCATCGTCTACCACTGAGAGTATTCTCAAAAGTGAGATGCAGGGGTATGGCTGTGGGGCATAGGAAAAAATAAGGGCATTGTCCTCCCTGGGAGAATCCTCCCTCTTTTCCTACTGCCTTCTACCTTACCAAGCATTATTGTCTTTTCTAATTATTCCTGTTGTCTCATGATATGGCCAAAGTATAGTACTACAGCCTCAGTGTAATTATCTTGGCCCCTAGAGACAATTCAGGCTTGATTTGCTTAAGGACTCATTTATCTGTCTTTTTAGCAGTCCACGGTATCTGCAGAACTCTCTTCCAGCACCACATTTCACTTCCTATCAGCTTTCATAGAATCATAGAATTGCAGAGTTGGAAGAGACCACGAGGGCCATCCAGTCCAACCCCCTGCCATGCAGGAAATCACGATCAAAGCATCCCTGACAGATGGCCATCCAGCCTCTGTTTAAAGACCTCCAAGGAAGGAGACCCCACCACACTCCGAGGGAGTGCGTTCCACTGCCGAACAGCTCTTACGGTCAAAAAGTTCTCCTAATGTTGAGGTGGAATCTCTGTTCCTGGAGCTTGCATCCATTGCTCCGTGTTCCAGTCTCTGGAGCAGCAGAAAACAAGCCTGCTCCATCCTCAGCATGACATCCCTTCAAAAACTTAAACAGGGCTATCATATTGCCTCTTAACCATCTTTTTTCCAGGCTAAACATACCCAGCTCCCTAAGTCTCTCCTCATAAGGCATGGTTTCCAGACCTTTCACCATTTTAGTCGCCCTTCTCTGGACATGCTCCAATTTGTCAATACCCTTTTTGAATTGTGGTGCCCAGAACTGGACACAGTATTCTAGCTGAGGTCTGACCAAGGCAGAATAGAGTGGCACTATTACTTCCCTTGATCTAGACACTATACTTCTATTGATACAGCCCAAAATCACATTGGCCTTTTTAGCTCCGCATCACACTGTTGACTCATGTTCAACTTGTGGTCTACTAGGACTCCTAGATCCCTTTCCCACAAAGTCTTGTTCAGCCAGGTCTCTCCCATCCTATATCTATGCATTTCATTCTTCCGCCCTAAGTGCAGTACTTTACATTTCTCCATGTTGAATTTCATTTTGTTAGCTTTGGCCCAGCTCTCCAGTCTATCCAGGTCATTTTGAATTTTGATCCTGTCCTCTAGGGTATTAGCTACTCCTCCTAATTTGGTGTCATCTGCAAATGTGATAAGTATGCCCCTAATTCCCTCATCCAAGTCATTGATAAAGACGTTGAATAGCACTGGGCCCAGGACCGAACCTTGTGGCACCCCACTGGTCACATCTTCCCAAGACGAAGAGGAGCCACTGCTGAGCACTCTTTGGGTTCGGTCGGTCAACCAATTACAAATCCATTGAACAGTTAACTTGTCTAGCCCGCATTTTACAAGCTTGTTTGCAAGAATGTCATGGGGAACCTTGCCAAAGGCCTTACTTTGCTCTTCACTGTCCAGCTTTCATACCCATACATTGAATTCACAAGCTGTCGTGCACCTATGTGTCAAGTCCCATAGTGTAAATCTCCACATAGATTGTGTTGTGCAACCCTTGCATTGGATGGCAACTTTGAGCAACCAAATGTGCAGCATTATGAACAAGCAGATGTGTGATGTGAGGCACAATACAAAGCACAACACAAACAGTTGTGCATGCAGAGATGAGGCTGTGCTACGATCCTTTGCATTGAATGGCAACTTTGAGCAACAGCTTATACAGCTAAATGTGTGACAGAATATGCATGAAATATATACAAAATGTGCAACCAGACTGAACAACCCAGCACTATAGATGCAAGCTGTCATGCATGCTGAGATAAGACTGACTCATCATTGGTCTACCCATTTGGGACAGTGCTGTGCATCTCAAGCATGAACTCAACACCCATTTCTAAGATGGAGTGGGGGAGTGAACAAGCCAAGCCTGATGTTATCTCCCCTAAAGACCAAGCTCTCAGAATGAAAGTTGCCCTTGATGTTTTGGAGACAGGGAGAATTCAGAACTGAATCTTCACCCACCTTCCCTCCTCCTCCCACACACAGTTTCAGGAGGGTGAGGAATGAATGTGCAAGGCTTCTCAGATATATTCCTTTAGAAGCATAGAATCTTAGAGCTGGAAGGGACTTAGGGGACCATCTTGTCCAACCCTCTGCAATGAAGGAAGACACAGGTACAGCACTCCTGAAAGATGGCCATCCAACCTCTATTTAAAAAACCCCAAAGAAGGAGAATTCATCACTATATAAATGTTATTGCTATTGGTATCATGATCTGAGGTAGTGAATTCCACTGTCGAACAGTAATACTTAGGTGGAAGGTCTTTTCTTGCAGTTTGAACCCACTGAATCATAGAATTGGAAGAATCATAGAATTGGAAGAGACCACAAGGGCCATCCAGTCCAACCCCATTCTGCCATGCACTCCCGACAGATGGCCATCACTGTTTAAAGGCCTCCAAAGAAGGAGACTCCACCACACTCCCAGGCAGCAGCATATTCCACTGGCGAACAGCTCTTCATGTCAGGAAGTTTTTCTCAATGTTTAAGTGAAATCTCTTTTCCTGTAGTTTGAGTCCATTGCTCTGTATCCTCGTGTCTGGAGCAACAGAAAACAAGCTTGCCTCATCCTCAGTATGACATCAAATATTTAAACATGGCTGTCATGTCTCCCTCTTAACCTTCTCTTCTCCAGGGTAAACATATCCAGCTCCCTAAGCCGTTCCTCATAGGGCATGGCTTCCAGACCATTTGCAATCCATTGCAATTTGACTAAAATCCCTAATTCTAGTCTTTGGAACACTAGAAAACAAGCTTTCTCCATCTTCTACATGACATTCTTTCAAATATTTAAAGAACATGTCACCTCGGAGCCTTCTCTTTCTCAAGCTAAACATACCCAGTTCCCTCAGTTGTTCTTCATAAGACTTGGTTTCCATATCTTTGATCATGCTGGTCACCCTCCTCTGGACACATTCCAGCTTGTCAATATCCTTTTTGAACAGTGGTGCCCAGAACTGGACACAGTATTCCAGATGTGGTCTGGCCAAAGCAGAATGGAATGGGACTAATACTTCCCTTGATCAGGGCACGACATTTCCACTGATGCAGTCCAGAATATCAATGACTTACAAGTTAGAGCTGCTGTCTCAATTGTGGATGGAGCCTTGGGAACAGTGGCATTGAACAGTAGAGTTGAAAGGGACCCCAAAGATAGAGTTTCCTGGTTGGTTGATTGGTTGGTTGATTTATTTACTTATTGGATTTATATCCCACCTTTCTTTCAGAATGGTATTCCAGGTGGCTTACAATAATTTTAAAAAGATGAAACTAAAACATTAACTGAAAAAGTTTTAAAAGGATTAAATACTACCATTTAAAAAACATAATTATAACAGATAAAAACACAATGTAGAATTTTATCAGACACAGGAAAATAAAGCACATTTATTTTATTTAAAAAACCACATCCAAAATCATGTCATAAGGACATGACGATAACACAAAGGGCAAAATTATCAGAAGCACTCATTGTTCAGCTGTTCCAGGGGCATAGCGCTGGTGAGGACAAGGCATCACTCTTTTTATTGACGAGCTAAGCCATCAATAAAAAGTGATGCCTTATTCATGCCCACCCTACACCCTTGGAATGGCTGAACGACATCTTCATCTGATAATTCCGCCTTTTTATGTTACCATTGCATCCTTATGACATGTTTTTGACACGTCTGATAAAGTCCATAATTAAAAACATAGATTCAATAAAAAAAATTAAAAACATTTTAAAAGAGCACACCAATCACACACACATACACGAAGTACATAAGTACATAATTAAAATCCACACTTCGAAAGTCTGCCTAAATGTAAAGGTCTTCACTTGCCGATGAAAAGAAAGCAGGGAGGGGGCCAACTGGACCTCCTGTGAGAGGGAGTTCCACAGTCTGGGAAGAGCCATGGAGAAGACTCTCTCCCGAGTCCTCAACAACCACACCTGTGCAGGTGGTGGGACTGAGAGAAAGCCCTCCCCTACCGATCTTAACACTCGGGCTGGCTTGTATAGGGAGATACGATCTTTCAGATAGTCTGGACCCAAGCCATTTTGGGCTTTAAAGGTCAAAACCTTTGGAAGGAGCCCTGGTGGCACAGTGGTTAAATGCCAGTACTGCAAGTCACCATGTTGTAAGTTCGATCCCAGAGGGCTCCAGGGTTCACTCAGCCTTCCATCCTTTCCTAGGTGGGTAAAATGAGTACCCGGCTTGTGGGGGCAATTAGCTAAACAAACATTTGAAACTGCTTAATGCAGTATAGATGTGTAAACTGATATTGCTTAAAACAATTTGTAAGCCGCTCTGATAGCCTTGTGGCTGAAGAGTGGGGTATAAATACCTAATTTAAAATAATAATTAATTAATTTGTTTTTTAAAAACCATCAGCACTTTGAATTCTGCTTGGAAATGGACTGGTAGCCCATGTAGCTGTTTCATGGGGGAGGAGGGTTCTAATGATCCCTGTAGGTTGAATACAGGACAGGTCTCGTGTATCTTTAACAGATCTTGGAAGAGGAAAACATAGTGTAAAGTTCTGCCAGGTAGAACTACCTACCATCTCCTCCTTCACCCCTCCTAATGCACCTTTTAGCTGCTGCATCCCTGACATTGGGCTGTTCCTTGGTGGGTTAACCTCCTGGTTTGTTGGCGCCAGGAAATGTTAATAGACTTCTTAAAATAGACTGCCTTGGAAGGTGGTGGGTTCTCCTTCTTTGATGGTCTTTAAACAGAAGTTAGATGGGCACCTCTCAGGAGTGCTTGAGTTGTGTCTTCTGGCAGGGTAGGGGGTTGGTCTAGATGACCCTTGTGGCCCCTTCCAGCTCTAGGAGTCTCTATGCTTTCCTTGGACTTTCTTCACAAATGAGCATGCAACAGACCAGCTGCCCTGATTGGAGAAAGGGAGGGAGGGAGAACAATAGAGGCCCTGAGGGTAATTCTAGGACAACTGGCTCTTGTCCCATAGTCGGAGCCCGAGGCTGGCGTCACCCGGACGGGGACAATGGGAAAACACCTCCGCTGCCCAATCCCTTCAATCCCCTTTCATCTGCCCATGGTGGAGCCTTGACCAAGCAGGCTCCATCTCTCCCTCCCTCTGCTTTCAAAGATTTCTCTTTTCATGTGTTTATAAAAACTCTGGACTCCAGGCTGCTGGGACTGAATGGAGTAGAGTTTTGCTCATTAATTCCTCGCGCTGCGGGTTTTATTTACAGTCAGAGTTCCCGTATGCTCAGAAGATGTGCCTTCCCTGCACATCCAGGAACCGATGAGGAACTAAAGTTTGCATGTGAGGGCTTTTTGTCTATAGGGTGTGTGTGTGTGAATTGATGCACACTAATGCCAATGCGCAGCAGTTTTTATTCATCTGCACGGGTTTTTGGCAAGATCGCAGGCATGCAAAGCCATATGTCTTCTGTGTTTTTTTTTCGGGCTGTGAGGCCGTGTTCTGGAAGAGTTTATTTCTGACGTTTCGCCTGCAGGCGAAACGTCAGAAATAAACTCTTCCAGAACACGGCTTCACAGCCCGAAAAAACAACAACACAGAAGACATATGGGTGCCGGCCGTGAAACATATCAAGGGTGCGAAGAGTGCAATATTCCATTTAATTAAATAGAAAAAAAAAGGCTGTTTGGTTGCCTCATCGCACGATCTCTGCTATGAAAATCCAACATCGCAGTTCCGGGAGGTGCCTTTTTAGCAAGCTCTGCCTCCTGCGCATATCTGACCAATCTGCTTTCCACTTCTGCGCTTTATTGGGAATGCGTAGCAAAGCAAATTGGTTGTCGCAATGAGCAGGATTGTACATTTCCTTCAAAGTTTTTTTTTTAAAAAAAAAATACGGGAAAAGCTGTGAAGGCTTTTCTCGCATAGTTTTTGGTGTTTTGGGCCCCCTTCCTTCCGAATACGGCAGATTGATGTGGGATCCCATTTAGACAAATTGTATTATCCTCAAATTCTATGAGGAGTATTTTTGCTCTTTAGACAAGCCCTTAGGGATTATGGGCTTTCAAATTAGCCCTCCCACATGCCTGTAGTTTCATTCAGAGAGCGTGGGACTTGTTTTGATTGCAACTCCCAGAATCCTTCAGCCCCCCTGGAAATCTAGCAAATCTGCTGAGAACCAGAACTTGGAAAAGTTTCTTTTTCAGACTACATCTGCCAGAATCCCTCAGCCCACCTAAACTACAAATCTGCTGAGAACTAGAGCTTGGGAGAGTTACGTTTTGGGGTTGAAACTCCCAGAGTCCCCCAAATGATGTACTGCAAGTCTAGCAAATCTGCTGAGAACCACCGCTTGGGAAAGTTACCTTTTGGGACTACAACTCCCTGCATTTTTCAGCCTCTGGCCTGTGGCATTGCAGCACATGTGGCCAATCTGCTGAGAACTGAAACTTGAGAAACTTGCCCTTTGGGACTGAAACTCCCAGAATCCCCCCTCCCCAAAGCCAGAAGGAAAATTCCAGACCAAAGTTTCAATTTTCCCCATTCTATACAGATTTAATATCTCTTGGGATTTTTAAAAAATGGCACTCATCATAGCTTGCTCCAGACAGCAGTAGCAGTAGTAGTAATAGCAGCAGCAGCAGCAGGAGTGGCTGCAATAATTAATAGAAACAAAGAGTTGGAAGGGGTCCCCAGAGGGCATCAAGTCCAACCACCTGCTCAGTGCAGGAAATCCAGCTGGAGCATCCCCACCAGGGAGCTGTCCAGCCTCTTTTTGGAGAAAAGAGACCCCCAACACCTCCCTGGGTCATTGGTTCCATGTCAAAATGCTCTTACTGTCAAGAAGTTCTGTTACCTGACCTGACATCCCCCACTCTTCTAATAATTCAATAATTGGTTATATTTCATGAAGTGGCTTATTATTGGCACTCCACATGGTTGGTAGTAGACGAGGGACTCCCAAGTAACAGGAACCAAGGTTTGCTCAGAAAACCTAAGGAAGTAGCCTGCTTACACCCCGGTAAGGATTATGCGAACTCCCCTGGAACCAATTAGTTAGGAGAAATGGGCTAATTCTCCTGGATGTTCCCAGCAATGAGTAATTCAGTAAGCCCATTAAGGTAGCTGGACACTCTTTTCTTGCAAAACTGGTTCTTCCTTGCACCTTTTCCTAAACAATAGAGGTTTGCCTGAGACCCATCAGTTTTAATGTTTCAACCATTAGCGAGCATTAACACATCTGGAGAATCCATTGTCGAACCCTGGAAAACTCAGCAGACATTGTATTCCACTCAGCCTCACCCCTTCATGGGGAATGTTGATTATAAATGTCACCCCAAAACACCACTGAAGTGTCCGTAATCCCTCCTCCTAATCTATGCTGCTGGTTTGCTGTGTGACCCTCAGAATAATATTCTGAGCTCCTCCTGCTGCACAAATCCCTTCTCATTGGACAGGTATAATATAACCCATCATGTCAAACTCTACTCATCTACCCCAATGCTTCCTACTTTCTTTGTTAGCCTTGTGTGACTGCTTGAAACCTGATTGTATGCACATGTGTGGGCGTGTGTGTGTGTGTTCCCATGATTATTTTTCAATAAAAACGATTTTTATTTCATCTCCTGGCTTGGAGTCTCCTCAGTTACTACCAGTATACATAGATGAAAAGATCCCAGCATTGCCCAACTTTCACTGCCATCTTGATCTAATTAAAATCCCCATATTAGAATTTGGACACTAGTGGGATTCCCACAGACCCCACACAATTCGGGTAACAGTTCCTTCTAATGTTCAATCGAAATCTACCCTCTTGTAACTTCAAACCATTATAGAATCATAGAGTTGGAAGAGACCACAAGGACCATTAGACCCAGTCCTACCCTTTGGGGCTGCAGAGAACAAGCCTGCTCCATCCTCTCTGGACTGAGGAATTTAAAGAGGGCAGTCATGCCACCCCTCCGCCTTCTCAACCAATCAATCAGTTCTTTATTACTGTCCAGAGACCTAGCAAAATCAAATGCACTTCACTTGTGTATAACAAATTAAGAGCACAAGGAATAATTGGTTGATTCATACAAACAAAGCTTATTTCAGACATTTCCCCCTAAGCCAGAAGTGAAGCTGTTCTCTGATCCTGACCACTTCAGAAAAAAACATGGCAACCACCAAAGATGCACTGGGAATCTTATCTGCTAATAAGAATTTGACATAAATTTGGGCTGATTTCCCTAATTTGCCATTAACAGATTAACCACATGCCTGTAGAATCTACAAGACAAAACCTCAGTCTTCTCTTCACCATGCAGGATATGCACAACTCCTTCAATCTTTCCTCATATGTTTTGTTCTCCATACCTCTTAGCATCCTTGTCCTTCTCTGAACCTGCTCCAACATGTCCGTTGTTGTTGTTGTTGTTGTTGTTGTTGTTGTGTGCCTTCAAGTCATTTCCAGTTTATCTAAATCCTTCTTTAAAAGGAGGCATTCAGAACTGAATGTAGTCCTCCAGATGAGGCCTGGTTAATGTAGAATATAGTGGGACTGTTACTTCCCTTGGCTTGGAAACAATGCTTCTCTTAATGCAGGCTAAAATATTATTTGCCTTCTTTGATGCAGCATCACGCTGCTGGGTCATGTTCAGTTAAAAACAAAAAAAACAATGCAGCTTGGCTGAGGTTTTGGCAGTCATTCAGCAATTCTGGTTGCAAGAAATAGAGATGGAAAGAATACTCACAGATATTTGACTCACAGAGATAATGAGATTTCCCAAGTGATTGGAAATCCTGATGAGGAGTGTGTGTGTGTGTGTGTGTGTGTACATAAGAGCATTTTCTCCACAGGGATGTTCTTTTGTGCACAGAACATCGTATTTTCTGCATAGGAAACTTGTTTCCTGCCATTTTCTATGGAATAGATTATCACACTACACTACTCTGTGGAACAGATTATCACACTACAGCATTATCGCACTACAGCGTTATGTCCACTATTCCATCATCCAACAACTTTATCACACAACACTGGTCAAGTATTATTATTTCACTTTAACTGCTCTGGCTGCCTCCTGTGGAATCCTGGGGTCTGCAGTTTATGGAGGGGCACTAGAACTCTCAGAGAGCTCATAGGCCTCATTAAACTAGAGAGCTCATAGGCCTCATTAAACAAATCCCAGAATTCCACAGGAGGCAGGCAGTGCAGTTAAAGTGGAATAGTAAAACTATAACAGTATAGTGTGATAAGCTCCTCAGGACAGGAGCAAGTCAGGGTATATTGCTCATGTAGACAAGCCCTAAGATTTAAATTCCTAGTAAGAAATGGGCTGACAATATTTCAATCTGAGGTGAAGAGAGGAGAATGCTGAGAGCTCTCCCTTGATCTGTGTGAAGTCATGGCTTTCATGGCTGGCATCCATAGGTTTTTCGTGGGTTTTTTTTTCCAGGCTGTGAGGCCGTGTTCTGGAAGAGTTTATTCCTGACGTTTCGCCTACAGGCGAAATGTCAGGAATAAACTCTTCCAGAACACGGCCTCACAGCCTGGAAAAAAAACCCAAGAAAAACCTGTCTCCCTTGATCTGTTTTAGGCTGTGGCATAAAAGTGCCTCTTTTTAAAAATGAGTTTGTGGAGCTTAAAAAAAAAATGAAAGGAAGAAATTCGGTGCTGCCCTGTGTTTCCTCTTTGCTTTTCAAGTATTTTGTTTTATTTGGGTTGTGATTTGCGTCATGTTGTGCAACACCTTGGGTGCCTTGAATGGCAGGATGTGACAGGTTGTACAGTTTTGAATAAATGGACGAAGACATATGGCTGAGGGCAGATTTTCAGAGATTCCTGAAGACCACACACACAGGTGCCCGAAGACACAAGCTGCCTGGCAACCTCAGCCTCCCTCAGGGGAAAAGTGGGACCTGGTGCATTCTCTAGGAAGTCATCTTCATCATTGTCATCCTCATCTTCCTCCTTAGAAGCTGAAAAGAGTCTGTAACAACATGATTAGATTCTTGTTTCACCCATTGAACAATGCCAGAATGATGGCTTCTAAGTTGGGGTGGATGCCAGAGCAAGGGAGCCCTGGTGGCGCAGTGGTTAAATGCCAGTCCTGCAAGCCACCACGTTGCAAGTTCGATTCCAGCGGGCTCCAAGGTTCATTCAGCCTTCCATCCTTTCGTAGGTTGGTAAATTGAGTACCCAGCTTGTGGGGGCAATTAGTTAACACACATTGGAAACTGTTTAATGCAATGTAGATGTATAAATAGCTATTGCTTAAAACAATTTGTAAGCCGCTCTGATAGCCTTGTGGCTGAAGAACGGGGTATAAATAACTAAATAAAAAATAAATAAATAAGTAGATCTGCAAAATGTCCCACAAATTGGTCATGGTGGGCTTTGTTTCCGTGGTTTATAACTTTTGCCCACTAAATGATGTTGGCAACAAGACTGCTAACTAGGATTGACCAATATGATCAACATTAAGCCAATGTTTTGAAATCTGTCCTGGTATTGCCAATCTATTTCTGCAGCCAATTCAAAATCCAGGTGGTAATTTTTGAACTCTCATAGAATCATAGAGTTATAGAGTTGGACGAGACCTCAAGGGCCATCTAATCCAACACCCTGCCAAGCACAAATACACAATCAAATCATTCCCGACAGATGGCCATCCAGCCTCTGTTTGAAAACCTCCAAAGAAGGAGACTCCACCACACTCCGAGGCGGCGCGTTCCAGTGCCAAACAGCTCTTACTGTCAGGAAGTTCTTCCTAAGGTTTAGGTAGAATCTCTTTTCCTGGACTTTGAATCCATTGCTCTGTGTCCTAGTCTCTGGAGCAGCAGAAAACAAGCTTACCCCATCCTCAGTATGACATCCCTTCAAATATTTAAACAAGGCTCCTGTGTCCCCTCTTCATTTTCTCTTCTCCAAGCTAAACATACCCAGCTCCCTAAGCTGCTTCTCATAGGGCTTGGCTTCCAGACCACCCACCATTTTGGTCTCCCTTCTCTGGACACGTCCCAGCTTGCCCTTCTTCTGTCCCACTTTTTACCAGTTCAGGACTCAAAATAATAAGACAATTTTAGCAAACGTAGCTAAAAAAATTTTTTTAATCACATTACACAAAAGTTAAAAATGCAATTAAACTATTAATGAAATTAAAACCAGTTAAAAACATGACCATCAAAAATAAAATATGAAATGGACAGTACAGCACATTATGCAAGGCCTGTACCGCCTAATTACTCAGTCCTCAAAGACCTGTGGAAACAGAAAGTCTTCAGCTGCTTGTAGAAAAAAGAGTACAGAAGGTGCCAATCTAACCTCTCTGGGAAGGGAGTTCCGTATCCTGAGAGCAGCCACCAAGAAGGTCCTCTCCTGCAATCTCACCAGATGTACCTGTGGGACAGAGAGGAGGGCCTCCCCAGAGGATTGCAAAATACAGGATTTAGAGCATTTACTTGAGTCAGCCAGGACTAGGGTGGGAAATGTCACCCAGAGGACTTTTTCATCAGCCTCCCCCCAAACTGTACAATGATAGGCAGTCTGCATTTAAAACAGCATTCCAGACCAATCTCTTCCAGCAGGCCTCTCCAGATGCTTTTTAAATTATGAATGGATTCTTTTTAATGTATGCTTTTTAAACTGATGTTATGCTCTTTTAACTGATTATGTATTTCTAATTGGTTTTTGTGTTTTTAACTGTGTTATGCATCTGTTTGTTGTTGTATTTTAATCTGTTGTTCCCTTGCTTCAATCTATAGGGAGAGGTGGGTAATAAATAGATGATGATGATGATGATGATGATCAGTCAGCAACCCAGGCTGAGCCCCAGTTTCCAAGTGCTTAATTGATGGAATGCATGAAAAAATGGGAATAAAAAGAAATCCATCTGACTGTTTTATTTATTTCTTCCCTCCCCAGTCCTACCTTTCTGTAATCACATGATCTATAATCTATAATTCTATAATGGGGAGGCTAATACATTTTAACAGAAACCCTTAGCAAAACACAATTCTTTTTAAAAACAACAACAATATAATGGAATCCTAACCACTGTTGGGAAAAGAATCATTCTAGGCACTGCAATCCCAGAATAAACATTCCAATAATCTGATCATTCCAACAACTAGCGCTTTAAAGATCAGGCAGGTTCTTTGGCTGAGAAAAGGATGTTTCTAACTTTTTAATGAAATGACAAAGGAGAAAGCAAACACAAAACTTTCCCCCTCCTCCCTACCTCCCCCTCTTTCAGGGGAGCTATTCTCAGCTCATAACACAGGCTCACTTTGCATGTCAGTTAGGCTATTTCTGAATGTATTTATTTTTATTGTCTTCCGGTGACCAGAACGCTTTTGGCAAGCTCTTTCTCTCTTTCTTTCTTTCTCGATCTGCTCCATTCCACTTCCTCTCACTTTCTAGCCCTTGTACAGCTGTCACAGCATCTAGATAGATAGATAGATAGATAGATAATTTTTGCATTTGGATTAGATAGCCCATGAGACCCCTTCCAACTCTATGATTCTATGACTCTATAACAATGAGTCTTGGATGCAAGAGGTTCCAGGTCTCAGGGCCTAGACCCTCTTCTTTGAGCTTCAGGGCACGAGGACTGTCCTGAAAGATCAATGACCAGAAAACTGCCGGAGTTTTACACACGTGTAAGTTTCCCAATGGATGTAGTTAGACATTTTTTTTCCAAAGCCCAAATGCCATATTGAGTTCAAGGTACTATGTGTGTACAGTGCTATTGTACATGACCATGTGACAAATGTTGCTGTCCTTGAGCAAGCAGGGATCACCAGCATTGAGGCCATGATATTGAGAACACAGCTGCGCTGGGCAGGGCATGTGTCTAGGATGGAGGACCATCGCCTCCCCAAAATACTACTCTACGGTGAACTCGCCATGGGTCAGCATAAGAGGGGCACTCCAAAAAAGCGATACAAAGACTCCCTGAAACAAGATCTCAGGCTCGGCCAAATTGATCGCCAACAATGGTCCGCCCTGGCCTCACATCAGGAGGCATGGAGACGCACTATCCACAATGCTGCAGCCTTATTTGAGAACTCACGCCGAACAAGTCTTGAAGAGAAACGGCAACGCAGAAAGAATCACAACCCGGTAACATCACCCAAGGAGACCTTCTGCTGTGCTTTCTGCAACTGGACTTGTTGATCTCAGATTGGCCTTTTTAGTCATCAGCGCGCTTGCAGAAAGCGTGGGATGAGTCCTTCCTGAATCTTCGTTTGCGAAGAAAAGCCAGAGAGAGAGATAGACACGGTTACCCATCATGTATCGATAGGCAGTGGCATGGAACATTGTCTTCTGTGTATTGATGTGAATTGGGGATTTTAATCTGTATTTGTATTTTAATTTTTGTAAGCTGCCCCGATTGTTTTTAACAGAGGGGTGGGGTATAAATTATTATTATTATTATTATTATTATTACACTTTGCATTGATGCGCTCTGCACACTACGCATGTGCAGTAGGTTGTGTTTTCAGTTGTGCAACATCACCTTGTGCTCACGAGCTGATATTACACAACTGCCATGTCACTCCATCGTGTAGGATCTTGGCCATATGTATACATTCAGCTTGACTCTTGTTGATAGTCTCAACTATAAAAGCCCCACTGAATCAGTGGAATTTACTGATGTGTTTGTTGATTCACCTTTTAACAGTGGATCGAATGGATCTACTCATTTGGGATGAGCCAATGGGATTCAGGCTGTTACAGATATACTGAGTTTCCCACAGCTACTGTAGATTGTTTTCTATTCAAAGCACAACTTGGAAAGTGTCCTTTGCTTGGACTACAACTCCCATGTGCCCTTAAGAGCAGTGCTTGTATACATATTAAAAAGAGAGCTAGGGAAAGTGTGTGAGGGTTTGTCTATACAAGGGGGGAAGGTGTGGATTGGTGCACACTAATGCCAATTCAAAGCTTCTTCTATTTGTCTTAATGGTTTTTGGGGAAGATTGCAGACATGCAAAGTTACCTGCTTTGCTGTTCCAACGGGCATACCTGTGAATCAAGATGGTGGGTGTGAGTGAGTTGCTCATTTTTTTATTGTCACAAGTTGCCACCAACAAACAGGTTTTTAAAAAAAGCACATCTAAGGTGTGGACGTGTGATATTCCAACTAAATAAGTAGAAAAAAGGGGGAAAGATTTTTTGGTCACCTCAGCACATGATTGCTATGGCAAAAATCCAACATGGCGGTTCTGGGAACTTGCCTTGCCAGCAAGTAACATCCCTGCGCATGTCTGACCAATCATTTCTATTTCTGCTCTTATCGGGAATGTGAATCAAAGCGAATTGATTGTCTCAACAAGTGGGATTGTGTATTCCCCGTGAAGCTTTTGAAAAAATACAGGAAAAGCCACCAAGGTTTTTCCTGCAGAGTTTTTAGCGATTTTTGGGGGGAGGGCCTCCTTCCAAATATAGAGGATTGATGCGAGAGGCCATTTCGACAAAGCACATTCTCCTCAAATCCTAGGAGGATTATTTTCACCATTTAGACAATCCCAAGTGTTTTCCAGCTCCATGCAGAGCTTGGAAAACTGAATTTAGAGCCAGAGAAATATTTTTTTATTTGTGTTTGATGGGGCTCCTGTTCTTTGGATGACATCCTTGGAGCAACTGCAGGTGCGGCTTCAAGCCTTGCATTTAATGATATCGCCAGGATGTTCTTTACCTGGCAAGCATTTAATGATATCACCAGGATGTTCTTTACCTGGCAATCCTATGGGCCCTGGGTTTCTCAGTTCTTTCCCAGAGCTTAGAAAAGTGGCTCTTTGGAGCTACATAACACCCATATTGCAATCCTGTCAATGCACTATAGTGATGTACATAGTGGCAGCAGGAAGGAAAAGGTCACAGCTGTAATGGCCATGAAGGAAATAAAACACTGGGAAAATTGGGCTTGGAGCCAGCAGATTGTATCAGTTCGCTGTATATATTTGTTTAATTTATAGTGCACCTTCCTCCCAGGGTGAAAGGCAGCATGGTGTAGTGGTTCAACTGTTGTACTAGGACTCTGCTTGGCCATGGAAACCCACTTAGCCAATGTCACACTCTCTTAGCCTCAGAGGAAGGCCTCTGGATAAATCTGGCCAAGAACCCCCTGAGACAGTGTGGGATACACATTTGAGGGTTGGCCCAGGACTCTGGGAGAGCAGGGTTCCAATCTTTGCTCACCCATAGAAACCCACTGGGTGACTTGAGGCAAGACACAGTCTCTCAGCCTCAGAGGAAGGCAAGGGCAAGCCCTGAACAAATTCTGCCAAGAAAAGGCCATAGTAGCTTTGCCTTAGGGTCACCATAAGTCGGAAAATGACTTGAAGACACATAAGACAAACACAACATCCTAAGACCCAATGTGGGTTGTAGGGGGGGGCACTAGAGTTCTCTGGCTGAGAATTCCATATACCCACACCAAACTACAAATCCTAGGATTCCACAGGATGGAGCCACGGTAGTGAAAATGGTGTCAGCATACTATACTTGGGAGGTGTGAAAAAGACCCAAGACCATTAAAGGATGTGGTTTCCCTCCAACTCTTTAAGATGGCTATATGCATCATTACAGTAACCTGTTGTTTTGTAGGGCTGGTGTAATGGTTAGACCAGTGATGGGCAACTGCTTTTGGTCCAGAGGCCATTTTTATACCCCGAAACCTCCCAGGAGCCACTCAGACTGTCAAAAACGAGGATGAATAGGTTAAGATGTGACATGATTGCCACATTACAATATTTGAAAGGATGTCATATTGAAAATGGAAGAAGCTTGTTTTCTGCTGCTCCAGAGACTAGGACACGGAGCAATGGGTTCAAACTACAGGAAAAGAGATTCCACCTAAACATTAGGAAGAACCTCCTGACAGTAAGAGCTATTTGGAAGTGGAATACACTGCCTGGAAGTGTGGTGGAGTCTTCTCCTTAGAGGTTTTTAAACAGAGCCTGGATGGCCATCTGTTGGGAGTGCTTTGATTCTGTATTCCTGTAAGGCAAAATGGGATTGGACTGGATGGCCTTTGTGGCCTCTTCCAACTCTATGATTCTATGACTTTATCACCTTTCTGGATTCAAATTACAAGAAAAGTGATTCCACCTAAACATCACTAGAGACTTCCTGATGATAAGAGCTGTTTGACAGTGCAATCCTCTGCTGCCTGGGAGTGTGGTGGAGTCGCCTTCTTTGGAGGTTTTTAAACAGAGGCTGGATGGCCATCTGTCAGGTGTGTATGGATTGTGTCTTCCTGCATAACAGAATGGGGTTGGACTGAATGGCCCTTGGGGTCTCTTCCAACTCTATGCTTCTAGGGTCCAATGAGTGCCAAGCCTTGCTCTGACAGAAACATGCTGTCCTTTGATTGCACATGTGCACACACATGCAACGTCATGCATCTCATGACTCTATGATTCTATGAAAAACATATAGGTATTTTTTGTTTTAAAAGTGCAGTGGGGTAGGGTCTGTAAACTATTTGTAAGGTGAATTGCCACTGCTGGAGCTTCCAGAAGAGGCACTTCATCTTGCGGAAGCTAGAAGCTAGAAAAGTTGGTACTCGGGGGAGTCTGGAGAGATCAAGAGCCCCATCCCCACCCCTACTCCTGCAAAATAGTCTTTGAGGCCACAGCCAGCTCCAGGACTGCACTTTGCCCACCTGTGGATGAGTGTATTAAGCCAAGACTTGGATAATCCAGCTTTGAGTACCACTGAGCCATGAAATTCCCCAGGAACCCTTGGGCCAGACGTTTTCCCTCTCAGCCTAACCTACCTCACAGGGTTGGTGTGAGGATAAAGTGAAGCAGAAGAGAGACATGTGCACCACCTAGAGGTCATTAGTGCAAAGGTGGAATTGCACTAATTCCACTAACACAATTCAAACCAAATGTGGCAGATCATTACTATTCTTGTTGTTGTTTGTTTGTTTATATAGCATCTTCAATGTGAATGGTGCTTTATAGTAAAAAAAAGCACGCACAGAAACACATTCGGGTTGCAATCTAAAATAAATGTCTACATAAACATGCACAGAGGGAAGGAATAATAAACATAAAACTATAAAATACAATTGCAAAACAAATTATCCAGATAACTATAAAACAAAAACAAAACAATATACTGTAATATGAAACAGCAAAAAAATATAAAACTAAAACAAACTGGTTGATACATGTAATCAAATATTAAATATATAAAAATAAATTTAACAGCAATATAACAAATATAAAACAGATACAGACACACACACATAATATCAAAGAAAGTGACAAATGCATGTAATCAAAATATACAAAATGATCAAACAGTTTCAAACTAAAATTCCAAAAGCTTTAGAAAACAGAAAAGTTTTCAGCTGAGATTTAAAAATACCAAGAGAAGGAGCTTTATGGACTTTGCTTCAGTTGCCTTGAAGCTAAACACATTTCCTTCGGAATACGCTCCATTTTGTGGCAGAAAAAGGAAATCGGTTTTCAAATTTAAAATAAAATAAACACCTCTAGCTACAGACGTGCAAGAAAGAGGGAATACTTGTAGGGATGTCCTTGGCATCTTCATGCCAGCTGCTCCCTCCAGGTCTGTTTGTTTCTCTTTCCACCAGTGTCATCCAATTCCCTGTGGGATCCATTTGGAGTGATGGGGACTAGTCTGTGGAGCCCAGGTTTTTGATCTTGCACTAAAGTCCTGGCTCTCCCACTGAGTGTTGTTGCAGTTAATGACTGTCAAGTTGACTTCGACTTATGAATGAGAGACCTCCAAGTCCCCTCGCCTCAACAGCTCCACTCAGGCCTTGCAGACTCAGGGCAGCCATGGCTTCCTTGACTGAGTCTCTTCATCTGGAATGGACTCATCCTCTTTTCCTCCTGCCTTTTGCCTTACTATGCATTCTTGTCCTTTCTGGTGAGCCATCTCATTTCATGATATGGCCGAAGTGCAACAGCCTCTGTCATCTTGGCTTCTAAGGAGAGTTTATTTATTTATTTATTTATACCCCACTCTTCAGCCACAAGGCTATCAGAGCGGCTTACAAATTGTTTTAAGCAATAGCTATTTACACATCTATACTGCATTAAACAGTTTCCTATGTGTGTTAGCTAATTGCCCCCACAAGCTGGGTACTCATTTTACCGACCTACGAAAGGATGGAAGGCTGAGTGAACCTTGGAGCCCGCTGGAATTGAACTTGCAACGTGGTGGCTTGCAGTACTGGCATTTTAACCACTGCACCACCAGGGCTATTTATTTATTTATTTATTTATTTATTTTAGAGTATTTATACCCCACAAAGGCTCTCAGAGCAACTTACAAATTGTTCGCAATAGCACTTACACTTCTACACTGCTTTATAGGGCGTTAGGCACTCTCTAAGCAGTTTACAATGTGTTAGCTAATTGCCCCCAACAAGCCAGGTATTCATATTACCAGCCTACAAAAGGATGGAAGGCTGAATCAACCTGGAGCCCTGCAGAATCAAACTCACAGGGCAGTGGTTCAGGCTTGGTTTGCTCTAGGACCCATTGATTTGTCTTTGTAGCAGTCCACGGTATCTGCAGAGCCCATCTCCAGCACCACATTTCAAATGAGTTGGTTTTCTTCCTGTCAGCTTTCTTCACTCTCCAGCTTTCACAACCATACATAGAAATGGGAAACACAATGGCAGGGACAATCCTAACTTTGGTATTCAATGGTATATCTTTACGCTTCAGGATCTTGTCTAGTTCCTTCACAGCTGCCCTTCCAGATACTAGTCTTCTTCTGATTTCTTGACTAAAATCTCCATTCTGATTAAGGACTGAGCCAAGGTATGGGAAATCTTGAACTCTTTCAACGTCTTTGTCGTCTGCCGCCCAGAGTACTTGCAAAATTGAGAGGCAGGGGTGTGGCTGTGGGGCATAGGAAAAATAAGGTCATGGCCCTCCCAGGGAGAATTCTCCCTCCCCCACCCCACAATGAAATTTGCTTTCAATCCCCAGACTTTTATCACTGCAGAAACACAACACTTCTGTGTTAGCATGTAGAAATACAATTTAGGAATCCAAAGAAAAGGGGCAGGCAAAGTAACCAAGGAATGTGGATACAGCAAAGTGAAGACGCCTAGGTGTAAATGATTTTCTGTATCTCTTTCTCTGCAATGCTAGAAATGTAGAAACTTCACTTAATGCATGAAATGTGATGCCACTGGACTGGATAGTGCCTGTGAGCTTGCTGTTGTTGTTGTTGTTGTGTGCCCTCAAGTCATTTCCAACTTATGGCATCTCTAAGGTTTTTGGAGGTTGGAGTGTGTGACTTGCCCAAGGTCACCCAGTGAGTTTTCATGGCTGAATGGGGATTCGAACCCTGCTTTGCAGAGTTGTAGTCCACCACTCCAACCTAAAGTGAACCTATCATGGGGTTTTCTAAGGCTGAGAGTGTGTGACTTGCCAAAGGTCATCCTGTGAGTTTTCATGGCTGAGCAGGGATTTGAACCCCGGTCTCCAGAGTTGTAGTTCAGCACTCAAACCACTGCACCATGCTGCCTCAGTGGGGAAAAGGCCTTAGAAGCATTCATGGAGAATCAGTACAGATCCTGGGAATGCTTCATTTTTGGACACAACTCCTAGAATCTCCCAGGAAGCTTGACCAGTGGGAATGAAGTGTCCCATTTTGCTTGTACATCTCCTAGTATGTACATTTCCCAAGTAAATGTAACGTTCTCAGGCATGATAGCTAAATGGAAGCTCCACTTTCAGGCCTTTATCAGACGAGACATTAGCAGAAACGGGTTCCCACAATTACACAATGCACCTGTGGCCAGTCTGTGCTCCAACCGCTTATACTGTAATGCAATTGACGGGTTAACCGGTCAATTGACAAAGAGATTGATCACATATTAGCAAAGGCATATAGTGCATTTGGAAGACTTTACAAAAGAGTCTGGAGTAATAGACACCTGAGGTGAAGCACAAAAATCAGTGTGTATAGAGCCATTGTACTCTCTATTCTCCTTTGTGGATCTGAAACATGGGTCACCTATCGCCACCACCTACGACTCCTCGAGCGCTTTCATCAGCGCTGTATATGCACAATCCTAAATATACACTGGACTGACTATGTGACGAAGGTTGCTGTCCTTGAGCAAGCAGGGATCACCAGCATTGAGGCCATGATATTGAGAACACAGCTGCGCTGGGCAGGGCACGTTTCTAGGATGGAGGACAATAGCCTCCCAAAAATAGTACTCTATGGTGAACTCGCCACGGGTCAGCGTAAGAGGGGCACTCCAAAAAAGCGATACAAGGACTCCCTGAAACAAAATCTCAGGCTTGGCCAAATTGATCACCAACAATGGTCCACCCTGGCCTCACATCGGGGGGCATGGAGACGCACTATCCACAATGCTGCAGCCTTATTTGAGAACTCACGCTGAACAAGTCTTGAAGAGAAACGACAACGCAGAAAGAATCACAACACGGAAACCTCTCCGAAGGAGCCCTTCTGCTGTGCTTTCTGCAACCAGACTTGTTTATCTCGGATTGGCCTTTTTAGTCATCAGCGCGCTTGCAGAAAGTGCGGGATGATTCCTTCCTGAATCTTCATTTGCGAAGAAAAGCCAGAGAGAGAGATCTTAAATATAACTTTTGTGTGTGTGTGTGGTATTGAAGGCGCGCGAAACTACCTCCCACTGTGATTACAGGGTGAATGTGTGATCCTCTTTCCCCGTCCCCGTTCCCTGTGAGAAAAAAATCCAGGTGAGAACATGAAGACAATCGACAGGACGTTCTTTTTATGAAGTGTCCCATTTTGCTGGCAAGTTTTTATGTTTGTTTCAGTGCTTGTCTGTGTATTTTGTTTGTTTTTTAAGTGTTTTTGGTGTTTTTACGAGGACTCGCGTCTTCTTTCAAGAACCACCGAGATTGCACACCCTGGCTAACATGGAAGTAAGTGGACATTTCCCTTTAAGGAGCTTGTGCGGGCCAGTGCAAAGCGTTAATAACACTGTAATTAGAAGGCAATGTGACGGCAAGTGCTACTGTAGCAGGGCCTTTAATCTCATTCTTAAAACTCTAGTGGTGGTTGTTTGATCATTTCAGTTCTAAAGCCATGATTTTTCCACTCTTCTTATTTGTGGAATTACAGCGTTTTAAGATACTAGTCTGATAAAGTCCTCAGGCTGAACTTTAAAGGAAGTATCTCAGGTGCCGAACTTCTAAGGGGAGGGGGAAGGAAGAGGGTTCAGCACCTTGGATGCCTCCTTTAAAATTCAGACTAAATACCAGAGTGATTTAACTGTCCCACTGACATGGAAGCCCCCAGACATCCTTCAAATACATCTTGGATCCTCCTGCTACCCAAAGAGTAGGGCCACCTATTATCTCACCAAGTGTGTGTCGGGGGGAACTTATGAAATGTTTTGCTCTTGCCTGCAAGCATGACGCAAGTGAATATTTCCATCACTATTTCTTGCTCAAGTCCTGCCTTTTAGAAGCTGTGTGAAGAACAGCAGCGGGCACTGGATGAGCCTATTGAAGTTCATGCCACGATAGCGCCCCCTGGACCATGGCTTTGGCCCTGAGCAGCAGCCAGGACTCTGACACAGGAGGGAAGCAGAAAAACAAGCAATTCAAGGTCGAGGGGAGTTAAATCCAAACTGAGCCTGGAGCTTTCTATCCAAGAGAGGAAGAACCTGCACAACCAATCACTTGCAGATTCTGGGGGCTGCAGTCCAAAATTACCCAGCTCTGGTCCAAGTTCCTGACTTTGAACTAGTGGCTTCCTGAATGGGCATCCCCAGGGAGTTGACCTGCCCAGCCAGATCAGGACTGGCAGAAGCTACCTTGGGCTTGTGTTGCATAAATCTCCTTCTACAGAGTTATACATTAATTGTGCTTTGTGTTGAATGGGGACATCAAGCAACAGTGCCAAGACAGCAGCATCCAGCTAGTAACTTATGCACACATAAGTGCCGCCTACATACATAAAACCATAGAAGAATTGGAAGAGACCACAAGAGTCATCTAGTCCAACCTCCTGCCCTGCAGGAAAACAAGGAAAGGGAGAAACCAACATAAAACCATAGAAGAATTGGAAGAGACCACAAGGGTCATCTAGTCCAACCCCATAATGCCCTGCAGGGAAATGAACATGTAACTCCCTTTTGGGCAGGATGGGGAGGGCTATTCTCTTGCTCTTGTGCGCTATCCCAAAACCTCCCATGCCTGGCAGCTATCAAGCCCCAGCAGGGGTTGCTGCTATTCCTTAGCAGATGGAAGGGGAGAAGTTTCAGGCCATGAAGATCCAGTTGCTCTGGGCTCTTGGGGGACACTCCATTTGAAAGCTGACTCTTACCGGTATTTCTTTCCTCCCAAACAAGCTGAGACCAGCTGCTTCTCTATAGTCTGAGGACATTATCAGACTAGCATCTGAAAACGCTCTAATTGTGTGAGTAAGGAAAGCGGAAACATAGTAGCAAAGTCACAGTAATTTTTACACATCGCTGTAATTGCAATAGTATTCTACGGTGAACTCGCCACGGGTCAGCGTAAGAGGGGTGCTCCAAAAAAGCAATACAAGGACTCCCTGAAACAACATCTCAGGCTCGGCCAAATTGACCACCAACAATGGTCCGCCCTGGCCTCACATCGGGAGGCATGGAGACGCACTATCCACAATGCTGCAGCCTTATTTGAGAACTCACGCCGAACAAGTCTTGAAGAGAAATGACAGCCCAGAAAAAATCACAACTCGGAAACATCACCCAAAGAGACCCTCTGCTGTGCTTTCTGCAACTGGACTTGTTTATCTTGGATTGGCCTTTTTAGTCATCAGCGCGCTTGCAGAAAGCGCGGGATGAGTCCTTCCTGAATCTTCGTTTGCGAAGAAAAGCCAGAGAGAGTAATCACACGATGCAGTACTTAAGATTTGTAGTGGCCCGTGCATGCTCCCTCAAAGGAAAATGTTTACTTACTTCTGTGATCTACCATCTCAGTGGGTCTCACAAGAAGACACAACTTCCTTAAAAGATGCCCCAAACCCCTTAATTTAAAAAGTTAAAAAAGAAATGCAAGCACTTATGTGCTCATAAGCGCTTAAACAAACATTAAAATGCATCAAAAAACTGGGACAGATCATTAAAAGAGTGTCACATGGCTCATTTTCCTGTTGTCAACAGGAAGTGTTCTTGCTGGCAACAGGGAGGCACAAAAGAGGACAGCCAATTCCCGATGTAATCTCACGATTGCACACTCTTCAATATTGCGAAAACAGCAGTAATGAAGAGCTATTGACGGGTTATCCTGTGAATTGAAAGTGACGGCTTATTCGTGGCTGGAGCACACAATGAGGACGCTAAGACTATGATATCATGCAGTAAGGGGGACCCCTTCGCATTCACATGACATGGTAATAACGCGATTTTCACCATCCTGAATCTCCTACCTTCTCCCTCCATTCCTCAACAGTAAGCAAAAACTGTAGGGCCCCTTGGGCTGAAGAGCTGCTGGTCAGTGGGAGGGCACAGAACCACACATTTGGAGCTGCATGTACTGTATGTGTAGAATCTCAGCCCCAAAGTTTAACCCTATGCACATATGGAATGAGACATTTCAGAGCAGCCAGTTCAGTGTGGTACAGTTCTGTTTGCGGATCAATTGACAAGTGATTGTTTTGTCAAGACAAAGCAATCAAAACCATTTGCAAGACAATCCCAGCCAAACAGAAGTCGTTTTCATGCATTGTCTTGACAAAAGGATCAATTATCAATTGATAAGCAAGCAGAACTGTAACCCCTCTTCCAAGGCACCCCACTTCTGGAATGTTAGCATTGGCTATAGGCCTCAGAAATTGGCCAGGCTTGGTTCATTATTGTGGCCTTTTACAAGGGAAAAAGACAGGATGGTCTCAGAAAAGGTCATTTTTGGTTTTCCCCTGGAAAGTAAGGCCTGGGGCTAAGAAGCCAAAAGAAGACACATTCCAAATAAATGGGAGGTTAATGGATGGAAGAAACCCTTTTGTATTTGCTGATTGTGAAATTTCCTCTCCTCAGCTCCCAACCTAAAATAAGTTGCTCAGAGCTGTTAAAATTCAATCATTGGACATTAAGAAACACATTTAGCATCTTCCTCACCTTTTGTCAAGACCAGGAAACTCATTGTGCAATCCATGAAGGCTCATGGAATTCATTGTGTCAACCCATGAAGCAACCAATCCCCTCAGGTGTATCAGGAGGTATAAAAGACCCCCCAAAATATGCCTCAGTTGCACACAGCCAGCAACAGGGGGACACTCTGTTGCTCTGTGCTTCCACATGCAGTTTCCTCCATCCACTCTGCCAGATTGACTACAGGACAAGTCTGTATCACCTCAAGATCCTCTTGCTACCCCCTATCCAAGTTTTCCTACTGTTTCTTTCTTTAGCCTTGAGTGAATGCTTCTTCTGGGTGAATGTGTGTGTGTTTGGTGTTATTTTTGAACTCCTTAATAAAAAAACATACTTAATTTTAACTCTGTGTGTATTCCATCTCTCTCTCTCTGGCTTTTCTTCGCAAACGAAGATTCAGGAAGGACTCATCCCGCGCCTTCTGCAAGCGCGCTGATGACTAAAAAGGCCAATCCGAGATAAACAAGTCCGGTTGCAAAAAGCGCAGCAGAAGGTCTCCTTGGGTGATGTTTTTGGGTTGTGATTCTTTCTGCGTTGTCGTTTCTCTTCAAGACTTGTTCGTCGTGAGTTCTCAAATAAGGCTGCAGCATTGTGGATATTGCGTCTCCATGCCTCCCGATGTGAGGCCAGGGCGGACCACTGTTGGTGATCAATTTGGCCAAGCCTGAGATGTTGTTTCAGGGAGTCTTTGTATCGCTTTTTTGGAGCGCCCCTCTTACGCTGACCCGTGGTGAGTTCACCGTAGAGTAGTATTTTTGGGAGGCGATGGTCCTCCATCCTAGAAACGTGCCCTGCCCAGCGCAGCTGTGTTCTCAATATCATGGCCTCAATGCTGGTGCTCCCTGCTTGTTCAAGGACAGCAACATTCGTCACATAGTCAGTCCAGTGTATATTTAGGATTGTGCGTAGACAGCGCTGATGAAAGCGCTCGAGGAGTCGTAGGTGGTGGCGATAGGTAACCCATGTTTCAGATCCATAAAGGAGGATAGACAGTACGATGGCTCTATACACACTGATTTTTGTGCTTTGCCTCAGGTGTTTATTGCTCCAGACTCTTTTGTGAAGTCTTCCAAATGCACTATATGCCTTTGCTAATCTGTGATCGATCTCTTTGTCAATCTTGGCATCTGAGGAAATGATGCTTCCCAGGTAGGTGACTGGTATAAGTGGTTTTTCAGATTCCGTTGTTACCCCCTCTTTGCATAGCTAAGTTGAGTTGCTGCTAATTTCCCCAACATATTAGATACTCGATATTTTCTTGGAATTTTCCAAGGAGCATTTTGGGTAACAGAACCGTCCCACACTGAAACAACCACACTGAATTGGCTGCTCTGAACTGGTTGCACTGAAATGACCTAGAAGCATGCAATGTGCATCCACGCAAAGTGCATAATGTACATCTGTGTGCAGTGCACATCCATGTGCCAGGCACAATGCAAATCTATAAGCAAGGGGATAACACAATTCCATGTGCAATGCATCTCTTCATGACCACTTGGCACCCCATGCACATTTCTCCTTCTTCAATGGAACGTAGACATACTGCCTTAAACAAAAATGTCCAAATGCTTCTACAATAGAAATTTGCTTGTATAAGACATCAATAGGATTCCAATCCAGGGCTTGGAAGTCCATGGTATAAATGATGAGTTATTTGCATGTGAAGAAAATTACACTTGGACCTGAATATTGTTGGTTAGTCCCAATGTGAGTAAACCCATTGAAGCAATTGTTGAATGGTGAGTCAACATATAGAATCATAGAATCCCAATGTGTTCATGAGTCTACTCTAGTAGGAACTAGGAAGAGGATCCAGGCCTCCATATTTATGTAGCACTTTCATGTGTCCAAGTCACCTTTAGTTGGAATTAGTTGGAATTATTACCATCCAAAGTAGTGCAACCCATAGGACTACCATGACATGACATTGGTGGCACCCTGGTTCTGGGAGAGGAATATACGTCTTCACTAAGTTTCTTCTCAAAGGAAGTAAAGAATAATTTTAGCAATTATCTTCCCACTGTGAGAAAGTCCTCCTAAACCATGCAGTTTTCAAAGACTATTTGCAATTTGAATGTTTTGCACAGAAAACCTCATTTTCTGCAAATGAAACTGCATTTTCTGTGAAGAAAATAATATTTCAATGCAGAAATATTATTTCCTGCATCAAAAATCCTGTTTTCTACACAGAAAATGCTGTTTTCTGTACAAAACAGCCACATATGAATTTTACGCAGAAAGACTCTTGAGCTGCAGAGATTCTCATCAGTCCAGAATTCTTCCTATCAAAAACATGTTTTTCAACCATTTTTTGAATATTCTCAAATATTCTTTCCATCCCAATTCTGGGACTGCTTTCCACTAGAGATGGAATTGTTCTCTACAGTCTAGCTTTTAGGAGCCAGTTTTTTAAAAAATGACCCATTTGTAAAAGTGTTGTATCTGTTGATTTTCCTTGGGCTTTTTCTGGGCTGTGAGGCCGTGTTCTGGAATAGTTTCTTTCTGACATTTCACCTGCATCTGTGGCTGGTATCTTCAGAGAAATTGCATCTTCATTCTCCCGAAGATGCCAGCCACAGATGCAGGCAAAACATCAGAAAGAAACTATTCCAGAAAACTACCTCACAGCCCGGAAAAACGCAAGGAAAATCTATGGATGCCAGCCGTGAAAGCCTTCTACTTCATGTTGTATCTGTTGTTGTTTTTAACTGCTGCTTGTTTGTATTCCTTTTATGGTAGTTTTAGAATTTCAATAAAAACAATGAAGAGTCATGTCATCTTAAAGACTATGGCTGCATCTAGACTGTAGAAACAATGCAGTTTGACACCACCTTAAGTGCTGTAGCTCCACCCTGAGGAATCTTGGGATGTGTAGTTTCACAAAGTATTTAGCCTTCTCTGCCAAAGAGTGTTGGTGCCTAACAAAACTAGAAATCCCAGGATTCTGTAGCATGAAGCCATGGCAGCTGGTTGTGTCAAACTGCATTATTTCTACAGTGTAGATACACCGAAAGAAGTTTGATTTGGCATAAGCTTTTGTGGACTCGAGCCCTCCTCTTCAAAAGAATCTGAGGAAGTGGGCTAGAATCCATGTAAACTTATGCCAGATTTGTGGGGAGCAGGGAGGTGAAATCCTCCACCATGCTTCTGCAGTGTAAATCTACATTCATGAATTAAGGCTGCCCCCACAATACAAAAACAATGCAGTTTGACGCCATGACTTTAACTATCATGGCTCCATCCTATGGTGTCGTAGGATTTGTAGCTTGCTGTGGCACCAGAGCTCTCTGACAGAGAAGGCTGGAAATCCCCCTGTCCCCCAGCAGACAATAGATCATTAGCCAAACAGACAGTAAACCTCCTTGCATATCCTCCCACCCTAGGAACTAGCCATTCAAATACACAAATTTACGTATCCTCCTCCAACAGGGGTTCACAGTATATAAACCACACACACACACACACACACTCCTACCCAACCATTCTCTGAAGATGCCAGCCACAGATGCAGGCGAAACGTCAGGAACAAACTCTTCCAGAACACGGCCTCACAGCCCAGAAAAAACACACAGAAAACCTTCAGATGCCAGTGACTTCTCATTCAATTCCCATTCCATACATTCCTCTCACCTTTTCCTTCCAAATTACTATCTCCCCTCCTTTACCTTACAACAAATTCATTCCACCTATCTACTCTCTTACCTTCTACTCTAAACCTTTCCTGACATGTTCCCATACCTTATCACTTACTACAGAGACTGGAACACGGAGCAATGTATGCAAGCTCCAGGAACAGAGATTCCACCTCAACATGAGAAGGAACTTTCTGACAGTAGGAGCTGTTCGGCAGTGGAACGCACTCCCTCGGAGGGTGGTGGGGTCTCCTCCCTTGGAGGTCTTTAAACAGAGGCTGGATGGCCATCTGTTGGGGATGCTTTGATCGTGATTTCCTGCGTGGCAGGGGGTTGGACTGGATGGCCCTCGTGGTCTCTTCCAACTCTACAATTCTCTTCCAACTCTACAATTCTATGATTCTATGATACATTCCATCTTAGCTTCTATCTTCCCATTCATACCTACACATTTATTTGACCTCCTACCCAATGGTCCCGGCATGATGTTTGTTATAATTGACAATCTCCTAGTCATAATTTCCATGATTTGACTTGTATAGTTTTAAAGATGGTGTTTGTCACCTTGAGTCCCACTGTCAGGAGAAAGGTGGGATATAAATGAATAAAATAAATAGAACCATGACAGTTAAAGTGGTGTCAAACTGCATTATTTCTGCAGTGTGGTAGCAACTGAAGTGGTGTTGCATCAACCCCCCCCCCCCGCTGAATACTGACATTGGGAAACCAGTTGTGTATCTGAGAATGAACCTGTATATTGTGCCATTGTGCAATGGAAACTGGGACACAGTGGCAGTTTCTACAATCCCAATCAAGCAAGTGGTCATTGGAGGCGCTTATGCATAGCAGCCAAGAATGCATAACTGCATGTGCAGCTGTTACACTTATGGAGCTCTGCTTGCACAAGTGTAAACTAATAGCCTTATTGCACTCCAAAGAAAAGCGGCAAGGGAGCAGGAATGTTCTGTTTTCTGTGCTGCCTTACCACACGACGTCATTGTTCTTCTGGCATTTTTTCATTCCGGTCCCATGGAGGGCTGAGGTAAAACCATGTCTTTTTGATAATGTTTTTTTCCGGTTAGCAAAAAGATATGGTTTTACCTTGGTCCCTCACAGGGCCAGAACGAAAAAATGATGGCACCCTGCAATAAGGCAGCAAGAAAGATGTGATGTTCCTGCTCCTTTGCTGCTTTTCTTTGGAGTGCATTAAGGCCCTTCATACAGATGTTACTAAATTATCAAAATCAAATCCTCAGCCAATGTTCGTAATTACAATTAATCCAAGGCTACTCAGCCAATATTTATTGTGTCCAAATTAGTCCAGTGTTGAAAGAGTGTTATTTCTAAGGAGTTTTTCATGGATAAGAAGAAGAAAACATTCAAGCAAGTTAGTTTCTCTTTAGTATGTGGGAGTTTGAATTATGATTTTAGGGGGTGAATATTACATTATTGTGATTCTGGTACATTTTGTTTTTTAGGAAAAGGTATAAAGAAAAATTGTTCATTTTGATCCATGTTGGAAATACAGTGTTAGAAATACTTTAATTGCACTTGACCGTGCCTTTGCAATAATATAACAAGAGATACCTACCATTTGGCCATGAACAAGCATCAGTGAAATGGAAAAGAAAGCTGGCATTCCATTGGCCTTGGACTAACTGCGAGAATAAATGTTGGCTGAGTAGCCTTGGATTAAAAGAATACGGTATTAAAAGAGCTGGCAAATGTAATCTCAGAGCCATTGGCAAAAATCTTTGAGAAATCTTGAAGAACAGTAGAAGTCCCAGTAGACTGGAGGAGGGCAAATGTTGTCCCCATTTTCAAAAAGGGGGAAAAAGAGGATCCCAACAATTATCGTCCAGTTAGTCTGACATCAATACCAGGGAAGATTCTAGAGCAGATCATTAAACAGAGAGTCTGTGAACATTTAGAAGGCAATGCCATAATCACAAAAAGTCAACATGGGTTTCAGAGAAACAAGTCATGCCAGACTAATCTGATCTCTTTTTGTGATCAAATTACCAGCTTGGTAGATGAAGGGAACGCTGTGGATATCGCATACCTTGATTTCAGTAAGGCCTTTGACAAGGTTCCCCATGACATTCTTGCAAACAAGCTTGTAAAATGTGGGCTAGACATGTTAACAGTTCAATGGATTTGGAATTGGTTGACCGGTCGAACCCAAAGGGTGCTCAGCAGTGGCTCCTCTTCGTCTTGGAAAGATGTGACCAGTGGGGTGCCACAGGGTTCTGTCCTGGGCCCAGTGCTATTCAACATCTTTATCAATGACTTAGATGAGGGAATTAGGGGCATACTTATCAAATTTGCAGATGACACCAAATTGGGAGGAGTAGCTAATACCCTAGAGGACAGGATCAAAATTCAGAATGACCTGGATAGACTGGAGAGCTGGGCCAAAGCTAACAAAATGAAATTCAATACGGAGAAATGTAAAGTACTGCATTTAGGGCGGAAAAATGAAATGCATAAATATAGGATGGGAGAGACCTGGCTGAATGAGACTACGTGCGAAAGGGATCTAGGAGTCCTAGTAGACCACAAGTTGAACATGAGTCAACAATGTGATGCGGCAGCTAAAAGGCCAATGCGATTTTGGGCTGCATCAAATAGAAGTATAGTGTCTAGATCAAGGGACGTAGTGGTGCCGCTCTATTCTGCCTTGGTCAGACCTCACCTGGAGTACTGTGTCCAGTTCTGGGCACCACAATTCAAAAAGGATATTGACAAACTGGAGCATGTCCCGAGAAGGGCAACTAAAATGGTGAAAGGTCTGGAAATGATGCCTTATGAGGAGAGACTTAGGGAGCTGGGTATGTTTAGCCTGGAAAAAAGATGGTTAAGAGGCGATATGATAGCCCTGTTTAAGTATTTGAAGGGGTGTCACGTTGAGGATGGAGCAGGCTTGTTTTCTGCTGCTCCAGAGACTGGAACATTCTGTATACTTATTATACCCAGGTGGGGTTTTCTGTGTGTGTGTATGTGTGTGTGTGTGTGTGTGTTGTGTTCATTGCATTTTGCACAGCAATAATTGATTTTTGTGCAAAAACCTTGGTGAAATTTCCTCCCTAAGTGCCAAAATGCAAAAATTAAGTGAAAAATGCAAAAAATTCTAGTAATCTCTCCCATCAGTGAATAAACTCTATATATTTTTTTCATGTTTGCAGGGAAGAATGAAACAAGCCAAAATTTACATCCCTAGATCACTCGTGGAGGAAGCTGCATCAAATTGTTGGCGTTATCATCTTCCATCTAAAACAGTAGTAAGACTGATCAATGGGAACAGAAGTCCAGGAACCATTTCAGCAGTTGAGGCTGGAACTCTATCCAGGATGCACACTTATGCAATAACTTAAAGAGAGACAAGGGCAAATACAGTTTTGCATAAAATTCACAACCTAATTAATGCCACTTGATGCAAATTTAGAAAATAAACAACCTAACTCCTATTGGTTAGTCCCACTTGGAACAGACTTACTGAATCAACTGGATTTATATCTGTGTTGATTATATTCCAAAAAAAGTTGAATTTTTTTTTCAAGTGTTGAGAGACCTTGAGAAGAATCCTGGACTGGTGAGAATCTTGTTAGTTCAGGACTAATTCTGCACAAAATTTGCATGTGGTTGTTTTGCACAGGAAACAGCATTTTCTACACAGGAAAAGAGATTTCATACAATCATAGAGTAGGAAGAGACCACAAAGGCCATCTAGTCCAACCCCTGCCATACAAGAGCACACAATCAAAGCATTGCCAACAGACAGCCATCCAGCCTCTGTTTATAACCCTCCAAAGAAGGAGACGCCACCACACTATGAGGCAGGGCATTCCACTGTTGAATAGCTCTTACTGTCAGGAAGTTCCTCCTAATATTTAGGTGGAATATCTTTTCCTGTAGTTTGAGTCCATTGCTCCTTGTCCCAGTCTCTGGAGCAGCAGAAAACAAGCGGCAGTAACGTAAAGTTCAGGCAGGCAGAATCAAGGCAGCGTGCTGTCTCAGCACCCCAAACCCACCTTTTAGCTACTGCCACTCCCACAATGCAGCAATGTATTGGCCACTAGAGAGTAGGGGAGGGCACGGAAAAGTGTCCAGGTCTGTTCCTGTAGCTGGATGCATAGCACAGCTCTCCCCTGGTCAGTAAATAACTATATGGGGGTACATTCGCTAAAAGGTCAGTTTGGCAGGGAGAAGGGACATGGGTTTTTTTAAGAGTACTATTCTGTGCCAGAACCAAGTTTATTTCTAGTTTGTTTGGAAGATAAGCTTTGTTGGTGATGGATGATGCTGCAGGTGGTCTACAGCAAAGAAGCCTTCCAGCCCTTTCGCTGGTGGGGACCAGCCTCCCTTCACAGCCAGTGGTTGAATTAGGTCCCTAAACAACTCATTCTACCTAGATTATTCCCAGCCAGAGGTCTAATTCCCCATGGTTGGCTAAATGAGGAGACCCCAGGCTGGGGTGCAACCCTCTCCCAAGGTGAGGCTGATGGAGGATGGACTCCTGAGGGATATATAGTGCAGAAGCAAACAAAGAAAATTAAAGGATGCAAGTGTAACCCATCTCCTTTCCCAATAGTTATCAAAACTGTGCAAGCAAGTTAACTACAGAGGAAAATCACTCCCCCAGTCTATCCCCAGCCTTCATAATTTTTCCCAGCTTCAAACTGCCAAGCTAATGCAAAGAAGAATCAAAGTTATTAATACAAATTAGCCTTGCTTATGCCACTGGTCAGCTGTTAAAATTTGGCCAGGATGCCAACCAGGACTCTAATCCCCATCTGGCTGGTGGCAGAAGCATGATTCAATACACGTACCTCTTCCTGTTCCACAATCTGTTAATGATTCTATTCTGCTTTGCTTTGGTCAGACCTCACCTGGAATACTGTGTCCAGTTCTGGCAACACAATTCAAGAAGGATGTTGAGAAGCTGAAATGTGTCCAGAGATGGGAGACCAAAATGGTAGGTGGTCTGGAAGCCATTATGCCCTATGAGGAGCAGCTTAGGGAGCTGGGGATGTTTAGTCGGGGGAAGAGAAGGTTGAGAGGTGACATGACAGCCAAATATTTGAAGGGATGTCATTCTGAGGATGGGGCAAGCTTGCTTTCTGCTGCTCCAAAGATGAGGACACAGAGCAAAAGACTCAAATGACAGGAAAAGAGATTCCACCTAAACATTAAGAAGAATTTCCTGGCAGTAAGAGCTGTTCAGCAGTACAATCTGCCGCTGCTTGGGCGTGTGGTAGATTCTCCTTCTTTCAAGGTTTTAAATAGAGCCTGGATGGCCATCTGTTGGAAGGGCTTTGATTGTGTATTCTTGCATGGTGGGGGGGTTGGACTAAATGGCCCTTGTGCTCTCTTCCAACTCTATGATTCTATGATTGTATTTTAAAGGCCTTATAGGATTTCCTATCCATATAGAATTAATTGCCTCCTGATGGAGATCATTATGAGAAGTCTCTCTAGTTGTATCATACCCTGCAGATGTCTGGCTGGAGGACACCAAGAAGAGGGCTTACCATCCACTCTCTGAATAGGCTCTGTCATGGTGGACTCTCCTCCATTGGAGATGGGGGAGAGAGGGGTAGGGGCATTTATTGCATTTTTTTAAAGATACCTTTTTTCGCCCATTCCCACTGGGAAGGAACAGATCAGGCCCTGTGTATCTACAGAAGACTGTCCTGGCAGGCAGGCCTGTTGCTGCAGCTGCCGGCTTGCCTTGCTCTTCCAGATCCAGAAAGGGATCCTACAGCATGTAACCAAGGCTGGTCACATGCAGAGGGCCTTGGTCACATTTTTCATGATGGCTTCCTCACTTCCAGGAGAGTCAGGGAGATGGTAGTGGCAGTGGCGGCAGCGGTTGCAGCAACAGGTTGGCATGCCTGTCTGGACTGCAGCCCATTTTGTAGAGGCAATAGGGGAGGAATGGGGCTGATCCACGGCCAGGATATGCCGGCAGGGAGCCCAAGGTGTTGTGACAGGGCTCCTGCTTCTGATTTTCACAGCCTCACAAGCTGGTTAGAGGGGGCTGTAAATGTCACCTGTCTTATACTCTGATTGGCAGAGGGAACAGACCTCCATCACTTGGAGAGATTTAGGTGGGATTCAGGGGGGTTTTTGCAATCAAGGCAACAGTGCACGGCATCTTGAATACATAATATCGCTGAATATGGAGCAGTTATGGAATCATAACTCTAGATTACATAAATGTAACTGCAACACAGGATCCCAGCCAGAATACATAAACTGATTTAGGAGATTATCAGATGCATCAAAAGTGCTGTTACAGAAATACCAGGAGATCGCAAAAATACTCCTTTATAAGACGGGTTATGCACCCATTCTGTTATCATTCCACGGGTGCTGCTTTTTATTGATGGGAGAAGCTGTCAATAGATCCCCGTTCCATTCCTGTCACGGATTTTCCTGTGTGAGACAAGATGCCACATTTCTCTGGCAAGATCCCAGCATCAATGGGAAGTCCCTGCCAGAAACACTTCTGGGTGAGATTGGGACATCAAGGTAAGTGACACAAATTTCATGACCCTCCCAGTTTAGTTGTACTTTATAAAGTGTGTTTTTGTGCTTGCTGTCACTTTTTTGGTGTTCTTTTTCTTTTTTTGAATTTCCCATGCTCATGTCTCCTCCCAAGAATCTGCAGGAGTTTGATCCATGAAGTGAAGGGAGCTCTGTTAGAGCCCTGTTCACTCTTGGGCTGCCAGAATAATGGGAAAGGGGGTAAGAGCAATGGGGAGGGTGATTGTGGTGGGACAGGGAAGGGGCAGGGGCAGGAGTGGAGATTGTGGGACAGCAACACTTTTTGCATTCCTGTCTGATAATCTCCTTACTCTCTCTGATAGTCCTCTCCTGCTGGAACCTCAGGAGACAATCTCAAGTCTCAAACAGCCCCAGGCTGTTGTGAAATGGGGAAGAACCACCCTTGACCCAGTTGTGATGAATTTTGCACTTGAGCAACAATGCCTTTCTTGCCTCTCTTCCACCCCATGGATCCATAGGGCTGGATCAAGGGCAGGGGCATCAGTTCCTCCCCCGGTTTCCCTCTTCTTCTCCCTCATGGGAGGGTTTTTGCAACCTTTGGCTTGAAGAAATGGGACCCGTGTCAGTCAGGGCATTTGGCTGCCATCCTAGACTGGCGTAGCCATTTCAGAGGGCTCATCAAAGGTAAAGAACAGGGGCCCGCCCAGGCTTCAGGGGAAGAGCTGGTTGTTGTGCTACCTGTATACAAGTGGGGGTGAAGGGGCCACGGATGAATCATAACATGCACACTTCCAAGGGTGGTAACGTTTGATTTGCATGGGTGCAGAAAACGGGGAACTCCCTGAGTATTTTGCATGTTTTCATTGCTTTGGCAAAGGTGCATACTGGCGCAGGAAGAGGGGTGTGTCTCTAAGGTCAGGAAGAAAGTTCCTGTCTTGGGCTACTACTCTCAGAATCTTCCATGGCCCTTCAAGCTGGGGATTCTATGCATTGTAGTCCCCAAGAAAAAAGGACCACAAACAGACACACACACAGAGGAATCCACCCCCAAACTCTAGTATATTGGGAGTAGACAAGAGGGTTGTCTAAATGGTGAAAAAAATCCTCATGGAATTTGCAGGGAATACGAGCTGTCTTAATACGTATCAATGTGCCTTATTTGGAAGGAGGGAGGCAAAAAACTACAAAAACTGCATTGGGAAAGCCTTCATGGCTTTTCTCGAAGTTTTTAAGAAGCTCCGTGGGAATGTACATTCCCGCTCATTGGGACAAGAAATTCGATTTGAATTGCTTTTCCATATGAGAGGAAGCGCAAACCTGATTGTTCAGATGAGCATGTGGGGCTTGCTAGCAGAGCAAGCACCCACTGCAGCCATAGAATCATAGAATCATAGAATTGCAGAGTTGGAAGAAACCATGAGGGCCATCGAGTCCACCCCCCCTGCCACGCAGGAAATCTTGATCAAAGCATCCCCGACAGATGGCCATCCAGCCTCTGTTTAAAGACCTCCAAGGAAGGAGACCCCACCATGCTCCGAGGGAGTGCGTTCCACTGCCGAACAGTTCTTACTGTCAAAAAGTTCCTCCTAATGTTGAGGTGGAATCTCTGTTCCTGGAGCTTGCATCCATTGCTCCGTGTTCCAATCTCTGGAGCAGCAGAAAACAAGCCTGCTCCATCCTCAATGTGACACCCCTTCAAATACTTAAACAGGGCTATCATATCGCCGCTTAACCGTCTTTTTTCCAGGCTAAACATACCCAGCTCCCTAAGTCTCTCCTCATAAGGCATCGTTTCAAGACATCTTGGATTTTGTCTTAGTAATCGCTCACTAAGTTGATAAAATGGGGACTTGTGTTATTTTCTCTCTCTGTCTTTTTGAAAAGGTGAAATATCACTTATGTACAACTTGGAAATAAGTTTTTTTAAAAAAAAGTTCTGCAACAGCAGATTTAATAATACAAGTAATTCACTTGTGGCCGCCAGCTTGAATAGAGGGCATGCACAGTTTATGGGGGCTATTAAGACCATTAAGACAAGTCTCAGCTGCTGCAACTTGTCTTTACTGCAGGCCACTGCATTTGGGGGGAGCTCGTATAGACAGACCCAAACTCAGTTCTGTTCGGATGTGTTTCAATAAGCCATTCCAAGAGAGTGGGTTCAATTGCTACAATTCTATGAGTGCTGGAGGATTCTGGGAGTTGTTGTCCAAAAAAAGGAACTTTTTTCAAGCTCTGGTATAATGGCAGTAGACAACACAGTGCTATTCCAGTATCCTTCAATAAGCCACTCCAAGATGTGCAGCTGATTTGCTACAAATCCATGAATTCTGCAAGATTCTGGGGTGGGAATACCTGAGGACCATACATGCCCTCCCTGGGAGCAGCACACTCCCACCCTGATTTTCTTTTCTTTTTACATTTTGAAACTTTTTTTGAAAAAATAAAAATGCCATCTTACATCATCTAGGGGTGAGAGTAGGAGTTGCTAATATAATAATAATCAAACTGCAAGAAAAGAGATTCCACCTAAACAATAGGAAGAACTTCCTGACTGTAAGAGCTATTCAGCAGTGGAATGCACTGCCTGGAAGTGTGTTGGAGCCTCCTTCTTTGGAAGCTTCTAAACAGAGGCTGGATGGCCATTTGTCAGAAATGCTTTGATTGGGTATTCCTGCAGGGCAGAATTGGATTGGACTAGCTGCCCCTTGTAGTCTCTTCCAACTCTGTGATTCTATGATTCTATGGGACTTTTTTGAACTAGGGGCTCATCTACATGGACCGAGATATGCCTGCTCACCACTGGTGTATCCTGCCCACAGATCAGGCCCGTTCCTCCTCCATTACCATCACAAAACAGGAAGATGTCCAGATGGGCATGTCAGCCCATCACTGCAGCCATGGCTGCCACCGTCTCCCTGACTCTCCCAGGAGCAAGGAAGCCAGCTTACAACATGTGACCAAGGCCCCCTGCATGCGACCAGCCTTGGTCACATGCTGTAGGATTCTTTCCTGCTGCGGCAGAGCAACCGCAGACCAGCAGCTGCAGCGATGGGCTGGTGTGCCGCAACAGACTCCTGCAGTCTCGTGGGACCCAGTCCATTTTTTGCTGGTGGGCTCGTTTTTTCCTGGGTATTATTTTATAAATTTTTGTTGGGCACTACCCCATCTTTACCCATCTTTACCCATCTTTCCCCTGGGGGTCGTGAGGACTGCCCGGGGGCAGAACATGGCAAAAGCCCTGTATCATCTGGACTGCAGGGCTCTAAGACAGGGGCAAGAAGGGGTAAATTTCCTGTGTAGATAAGCCCTGGGATGTGAGCTGGAAGTCATTTCCAGTTTACTTTATGGTTATAAAGGTGTCTCCTGGGCCTAAAACAGTGGGTGGTGTATAGTGTCATTGCCCCTCCATGCCACCTAGATGATGAGGGGAATTTTGAGTACACACACACACTCCCATACAATGGAGGTGGCCCTTGTGTGTATGTGTCATGTGCTCTCGAGTTATTTCCAATTTATGGTGACCCTAAGACGAACCTATCACAGGGTTTTCTTGGCAAGATTTGTTCAGAGGGGGTTTGCCTTTGCCTTCCTCTGAGGCTGAGAGAGTGTGACTTGCCCAGGGTCACACACTGGGTTTCCATGGCAGAGCAAGTTTTCAAACCATGGTCTCCCAGAGTCCTACTTTACAACTCCAACCTCTACACAATTTAAAAGAACAATACTGTACAATTAAAAACATACAAAAAGTGAACATTGTAATAGAATTAAACTATTTACAGTATTAAAACAATTCATACCTTAAGTTAAAAGGATAAAATGCAGTTAAAAAGATAGAAAGCTCTTTAAAACAATTCAGTTAAAACAATTCAGCACCCCCTAGCCCGTTCTTTAAAAGCTTTCTGTTTTAAGGCTTGTGTACGCTGGCCAGAATACGTTAACTTCCCACTGGTGCATTTTGGCCCTGGATCAGGCCTATTGCCCCCCCCCTTACCTGCACGAAATGGGAGGAAGTCGACATGGACACGCCAGTTCATATCTGCAGCCATCTCTGCTGCCATCCAGGTTACACTCTCTGAAACCAGAAAGGAGGCCCTCAGCACATGGCTAGCCTTGATCACATCCTGGGGACTTCTTTCCTGGCTTCAGAGAGTGTGATGTGGACAACAGTGGAGGTGGCCGCAAACACTCGTGGGTGGTCAGGTGTGGACTCTTGTATACCTACAGGGCCCAATCCATTTTTTCTTCAAAGAGGTGGTATTAAAATATAATGGCGCAATGGGCTTTACCCTGTCTTACCCCCATTGTCAGTTCTGCCCAGGGATAAAATGGAGCAAAAGCCCTGTGTTGTATGGACTTCAGGGCTCCAAGAAAGGGGCAAGATGGGGTAAACAGCCCATCTAGACAAGCCCCCAGTTTCCTGTTTGGACGACAATTCCCATGCTAGCTAGAGAAGGGCAATGACCCTTCCTCGGGAAGCTAGGTTGGCCCCCTCCCTACTTTCCTTTCGCAAGCAGGCAAAAAGGTTTTTATTTCAGCAAGCTTTTAATTTGTAGCTGCAGCCACAGAGGTTTTTACTGGGGTGTGTTTTTATTATTTGTATTGTTTTAACTTGTATATGTTTTTAAAATAATTTTAATTGTTACTTTTAAATTGTTTTATTTTTACTTGTTTTTATGTTGTAAATGTATCCCGTTTGCAGAAAGCGCGGGATGAGTCCTTCCTGAATCTTCGTTTGCGAAGAAAAGCCAGAGAGATGTTGTAAATTGCTTAGGGAGAGTTTTGGCACTGATAAGCGGTATAGAAATGTAGAAAATAAATAAATAAATAAATAAATAAATAAATAAAGGCAAACCTCCTCTGAATATATCTTGCCAAGGAAACCCTCTGATAGGATTACCATAAGTAAGAATTGGCTTGAGATTCCTGGAGCCAGCCTGATGTAGTGGTTTGTGTGTTGGGAGATTTTCAGACAGCGTTTAACAGTGCCTACTGCGGGATGAGGTCCCGGGAGAGGAACGGCGCTCTTGCGTGGCAGAGGGTCATTTTCGGACACCACCGTCCCTCTTCTGGGATCCTTCGTTGCACATCCATGAAGCTTTGGAAGCGGCTGCGCCATATTTTAAGCACGGAAGTCCACATGCTTGAAATTAAAAATTTCTGTGCTTAAAATATGGCGTGGCCACTTCCAAAGCTTCACGGACGTGCAACGAAGGATCCCGGAAGAGGGACGGCGGCATCCGAAAATGAACCCCTGCCACGCAAGAGCGCTGTTCCTCTCCCAGGACCTCATCCCACGGTAGGCACTGTTAAACGCTATCTGAAAGACTGGGACTCTAAAGAAATCTTGCCAAGAAAACCCTGTGATAAGGTCACCATTATTAAGAGATCACTTAAAGGCACATTAACAACACACTTAAAGCCTCTTTCACCAGATGACCTCCAGGCATCTCAAGTGGCTATCTGTTTTTAAAAAAATAGTCAAGAATTTCACCCTGCAGCACTGTAGTTTCTCACAGGGTTTCTGCCCACCTCCAACAGCAGGATCCAAAATCTCTCTCCACTCTTAGCGGTGCATCCAGGCACCGGTGACATTTCCTGAGCTGTGGTCTTCTGCCCAAAACCTCCATGTTTTTATTTCCTTTGCAGCAGGTTTGCCGAGCTCTGCACATTTGTAACACAGCGTCAGACACTTCCTCGTTAGATAATATCATCACACCCTCATGATTTCATTCTCCGGGAGTCCTGGTGGTTTTGCAATATGATACTTGACCTGAAAGACACTCCAGTTTGAAGGTACTCGGCACTCAAGAGATCCCTGAAGAACTACTGCTCTCTACATTTGGATTCTCCCTGTTCTATTTTAGGTCTGGGAGCCCTTTCCCAATGCACAATTATAGTGCTATGATTCTGCTTTAACCACCATGGCTTCAGTATCCTGTGGAATTCTGGGATTTGCAGTTTAGGGAGGGTTATTTAGAATTGTTAGCCAGAGATCTAGAACTTTATCAGACGAGCCTCTTAAAATGTCTCTTTCCCACCACATTTTAAAGCATAATTGTCGCAGCACAATAACTCCCTTTATCAAACCTACCTGTGATAGCAACAAAAAGCAGCCCCAGCATTACCCGAGAATGAACGCTAGCGCTGTTTACTTCTGCGTTCGTGATCTCGGCGATTCTCATGAGAAGACGCGAGCGTGGTAAAAATTTTAAAAATAGCAAAATCAATACACAAAATGTGCACAGAAGAACAGAAACACACTTTAAAACTTCCAACTAAACCAGGGAGGTTCATAAAAAGAGTGTCCCATACCTGGTTTTCGCAATCTCACCCAGAAGCTCTCAGTCCATTGATGCTATATTCATGTGAGCACAGGCAGTTTCAGACGCAGGTAAAACCATGGGGGAAAAATGCCATGGCAGATCTATTGACGGCTTGGGCTGTCAGTAAAAAGGAAAGCCTTATTTACCTCTTAAAATAGCCATAGCACGACACCGTGCAGTATAGGTGCCCTTTCATGTTCATTAGGCATCATTATTTGCAGTGTCTGATAAAGTCCCCAGTGCCTCATCAAACTACAAATCCCAGGATTCCATAGGAAGTAGCCATGGCAGTTAGATTGCTGTGCCTCAGGCCCACTGATACCTCTGCTGCAATTGTTGTTGATGTGTGCCTTCAAGACACTTCTGACTTATGTCTTGGTGGAACTGTCATGGAGTTTTCTTGGCAGATTTGTTCAGTGAGGGTTTGCCCTTGCCTTCCCCTGAGGCTGAGAGAAGAGACGGACACTCCAAAAATTACCCAGTGGGTTTCCATGACCAAGCAGGGAATCAAACCCTAATCTCCAGAGTCCTAGTCCAACACTCAAACCACTACACCATGCTGGTTCTGCTGCATTGCCATCCAATTTAATACATTATCGCTTTTTAAGTCTCTGCTGGTGATCATGTCTTGGGAAAGAATGTCTGGGCTTGTCTATACGAGGCAATAAAATGTAGATTGATGCACACTAACTCCAATTCTCAGCAGCATTCATTTGTCTCCACAGTAATTTTTGAAACTCACAGCCGAGCGAAGCCACACATGTTTGATGTTCAAACGGGTGTGCCTGCGAATCAAGATGGCGGGTGCAAATGAATTATTCACATTTTTATTGTTACCAGTTGCTGCTGCTGAACAGCATTAAAAAAAAAGCAAATCCAAAGTGTGAAAGAGCAATCTTCCACTTAAATAATCAGAAAAGGGCAGGGGGGGAGGCTATTTCATTGCCTCAGCGCACAATTGCTAAAGCAAAAATCCAACATAGCATGGGCGCTTGCCTTGCCAACAATACCCTCCACCCCCTGTGCACATTTGACCAATCAGCTTTCCACTTCCGCTCTTATCAGGAATGTGCAGCAAAGTGAAGCAGTTGCCCCAATAAGCGGGAATACGCATTTCCTTTGGAGTTTTTTTCAAAAATACAGGAAAAGCCACAAAGGCTTTCCCCACAGAGTATTTGGCCCCCCTCCTTCCAAATATGGTGAAATGATGTGGGATCCCATTGGGACAAAAGGCATTCTCCTCAAATTCTGTGAGGAATATTTTTGCCAGGCAAGTCCTCTGTATGTGCATGTTTAAGACTGCAAAGTCAGGCACCAGGAGCTCCCAAATATTCATTCACATTTATGCACCTTCCAGCATTTCACAAAGAGAATACATGTGGCCAAACAACATCAGAGTATGGTCAAGACAGAGGAAGTTATTAACCAACTGAGAGTCGATTGTTTCCGTTATCATGTGCCTTCAAGTTGTTTCCCACTTATGGCGACCTATCATGGGGTTTTCTTGCCAAGATTTGTTCAGTGAGGGTTTGCCATTGCCTTCCTGAGGCTGAGAGTGTGTGACGTGCCCAACATCACCCAACGGGTTTCTGTGGCAAAGTGGGTATTTGAATCCTGGACTCCCAATGCAAACCATTGTGCCATGCTGGCTCAAGAGCCAATCAATGGGATGAAAATACAGTGGCAGCTGGTAGCATCCAAGTCAGTGGAGCGGTGAATCCACTCCAGGCTTTGCTCCAAACCTTAAAGGAGTTGTCATTTAACTGGTTGTGCAGAAGGGTTTTTCAAATGTGTGTGTGTGTGTGTGTGCACGCGTGCTGTATTTTTATACTTTATTGTTATATTTTTTAATTTTATTTTTACTATCATAAATTAAATAAATTAATTATAAAAGGCCTGATTTGGGGCCAGAATATATTGGCGGGAAATCAGCATATTCTGGCCCATGTACATGAGCCCTAGGGCTCTAGGACACTAGGCTTTGAAATCCCTGCTCAGCCATGAAAACCCACTGGGTGGCCTTGGGCAAGTCACACACTCTCAGCCTGAGAGGAGGGCAATGGCAAACCTCTTCTGAAGAAATCTGGCCAAGAAAACCCCAGGAGAAGGTTACCCTAAATTGGAGTCAATCCCAAGGCAGAGCTACCATGGTGTAGAGGTTTGTGTATTGGACTAGGACTATGGAAGACCATGTTTGAATCCCTGTTTAGCCATAGAAACCTACTGAGTGACCTTCCACAAGGGAGGCACACCCTCTCAGCCTAAGAGGAAGGCATGGGAAAGCCTCCTCTGAATATATGTTTTCTTGGAGCCAGTATGGTGTAGTAGTGTGTGTTGGAGCAGGACTCTGGGAGACCAGGGTTGAAATCCCTGCTCAGCCATGGAAATCCAGTGGGTGAGCTTTATTTATTATTTTTATTTATTTATTTATTTATTTATACCCCGCTCTTCAGCCAGAAGGCTATCAGAGCAGCTTACAAATTATTTTAAGCAACAGCAATTTACACATCTACACTGCATTAAGCAGCTTCCAATGTGTGTTCGCTAATTGCCCCCACAAGCTGGGTACTCATTTTACTGACCTACGAAAGGATGGAAGGCTGAGTGAACCTTGGAGCCCGCTGGAATTGAACTTGCGACGTGGTGACTTGCAGTACTGGCATTTAACCACTGCACCACCAGGGCTTGTGCAAGTCACACTTTCTCAGCCTTAGAGGAAGGCAATGGCAAACCCCCTCTGAATACATCATGCCAAGAAAACCCTTGGAAAGGGTTGCCATATGTTGGAGTCTCTTAGCATACCCCACCACCCCTCCGTTCATAACTGTACATATTGGACACTTTTCAGGGTCATGTTGGCAGGGCAGTCCAATGTCACAATGACCTGAGGTGTGTCTAGAAGTATAATGGTGGGAAAGCCCAGTTAGGATTATGTGTAAAGCCCCCAAAGGTGCTAAGAACCCAGTCATTAAGGGGTATATGCTAATCCTTTCTCCCGGCCCTGGGCACTTTAAGCAACAATTCAGTCATGCAAACAAGAGGCCTTTCCTCAATCCATACCCTACAGAAATCTCTCCTCACAGCCCCTTCTGTCCAACCTTACAAGGTTGTTGCAAGTCCGTCAATGTTCTAGCTCCAGAATTAAAGCAATCCATTGAGTTTCAGTCTCTTTTGTCTACTCCATGGGAGAGCCATACAGGCTTTGTTATAACCACCACATCCCTCCAAGGCATGAAATTGGGTAGAAATATCATAGCTCCAACCCTAGCAAGGTGTGGCAGAGAGTGACCCCACCATTCTACTCTTCACTCCGCCACCCTCAGACGCCTGCCTGAGCCCCTCTTTGCTATGCAGACCCCAACTTCTCTCTATCCAACCCTTCCTGACTTTCTCTTCTAATAGACTTGTATGCTTCATAAGAGTGTGTATCCTTGTGTGTGCCAGTCTATATTATGCCAATAAAAATACTTTATTTTACTTTAACTGCTCTCTACAGTCAGCACTGGTATACATAGGGGGAAAGATCCCTGAAGTTACCCTCCTCTCGCAGACCTCCTGTGTGAGCTAATAACTCCCCCAATTTTAAAGGAGATTCTGGCACTGCAGATGAGACTGCAAAGTCCCTCCCACACCTCTTAGGATAGCAAGCCAACTTGAAGGAAGATAAAAACACCAGAGATTCAACACCTTGGAGAGCTCCACCTGGAATGGATTCACCACCCCACTAATGTGGAGGCCACTGATTGCCCTTGACTCTGCCTCTTCCAAGGCTATAGGGGGATGCTGACAGGCCATTAAAAGCCTCTGTCTTCCCCCTGTCCCACAACCACACCCCACACTGGTCATTTCCCAATGTGGTTAATGTGGCAAGGACAAATCTCTCTCAATCTCTCTCTCTCTCTCTCTCTCACACACACACACACGGGAAATGCCACTGAGGTTTTGTCTCTGAGTCATGGAGAATTAAGCAAGATGGCCACCACTTCCCAAACCCCAAATGCACACAGAGGTGCCCAGTAAAGTCACAGGATGGAGGAGAGCCACATGTTGCATCAGTGGTGCGGTTGATGGTGCAATCAGACTTCTCATAGACTTTCCCCACACACTCTTGTTTTTGTAGTTCTCAGCAAATCCGGATGAGTATATAACAACTCACTTCATCATGATGAGCCACTGTGGCTTGAATGTTAGGGTTGGGGTATAGGATATCAGGATTCAAATCCTCGTTTTCCCATGAAGCCCCCTGGGTGACCTTGGTCAAGTCACACTCTCTCAACTTTAGAGGACGGCCATGGCAATCCCTCATGAACAAAGAAAAACCTAGAAGAGGGTCTCCAGAAGTTGGAGTTGAGTTGAAGGCACATAACTAGAACATCCTCTTCCTCATCACCACCCATTTGTTTATATCCTGCCTTTCTCCCAGACTGGAACTCAAGGTAGCTTATAAGAGGCAGGGAAGTACAACAAACGCAGATACATCTTAAAAAAATACAAAAGGTGAGATTAAAATACAGGTCTCCCCCGCCACCCCAATCCATGGAACCAATATCTGCAGTTTCAGCTATCCATGGCTGAAAAACTTAGGGACACATACAATAGAGTTGCACTAGAAAATGCACAGAGAGGTGTTATCTCTTAGAATTGTTAGGTCTTGCAATGCAACTCTATGGTATGTTTGTACAAGAAATCTTTTATTTTAATAGGGTTTGCTATTACCCATGGCTTCACTTATCAATGGTAAATCCAGGAATGTCTCCCCTGCAGATTAAGGGGGGAAACCTGTGGTATTAAACTCTCTCTCTCTGGCTTTTCTTCACAAACAAAGACTACCAGCAGGATTAAAAGCATTTTAAATATTATTTTAAAACAAAGATTTTTTAAAAGAACAGTACAGCACTAAAACAAACAAACCCACCCTCCTTAGCAGCCAGGGCTTCCCAAAGGCTTCCCAGAATCCACTGAAAAGACAGCAAGGAAGGAACCATCCTAACTTTCCTAAGGAGAGATTTCCAACTTGTGGGTGCAGACACTGAGAAGGCCCTCTTCCACATTCCTACCAAACATGCCTGTGAAGGTGGTGACATATAAACACCCAATTATATGACACTGGTGAAATTTATATTGATCTTACATCAAAGAGAGTATAAGTTAAAACTTGAATCAGGGAACAGCATCAATATAATGTTAAACCAATTCAGACAATAGTGTACTCTTTCAAGGTGATCTTAGAGCTCAGGCGGGCTTATGTGGGAAAATACAATCCTTCAAATAGCCTGAACCTGAGCCTTATAGAGCTTTATAGGTCATAACCAGTACTTTGAAGATGTTATCACACCAGCCTGCTTTCTCACAGCAAAAATAACATTAGTGAAGCAAATGGGAACATACCAGTTTTAAAACTTTCAGTATTGCACTTCTCTGCAATTGTACAAGTGTACTACGAGTGTGCCGCTTTGGTAATCCATGGTCCCTTTCGTACTGGCCCCATAACCCCACCGTAACCCCTACTCAGTGCTTGCACACCTTTCTATTTTTTTATTTTAATTTTTTCCCATGATTTGATAATTACAGAAAAATGATAGTTATTTTTAGCACTTTGCTGTAATTATGCATCAAAAATAAATTTTAAAAAAACAAAACAGAAAGTCACAGAGTAAAACCAACCTTGGCCTGCTTGGAAATAGCAAGAGAAAGAGGAGAGGAGGGGGGAGAGGAGAAGAATCACATCCCCTCATGGTCTCTGCAGTGGAAGGGATCTAGTTCACTAAGGGGACTAATGGAATAGCAGCGATATTCGGAGCCATTGACGGGTTTCCCCCATCAATGGAAAGGTGTGCTACAGAAATGAATGAAACCATTGCAACACCAGGATAGAGACAATATTGTATAATATGTACTGGCCAAAGATGCTAATATCTTGCTGTAATTGTGAAATACCAGCCTTGTGTGATGAAGTCTTCAATTGTGTTTGGAAGCAAACTGGCAGCCAGTGGAGCTCTTGCAACAAGGGAGTTGTGTGCTCCCTGTAACCAGCACTTGTGAGCAATCTGGCTACAGCTCCTTGAACCAGTTGAAATTTGAGCCCCACCATGCAGGTCTTTCCAGTGGAGATGTTGCGGGACATAACTTGAAAGCTGCACATCACATTTCGCCAGCCAAGGCTAGAATTTGTCTGAGTTTTGGCCAACGTTGCTCTTTGACAGGGGAAATGCCATTTTCACTTCTCCTTCCCTGAAATCTATGAGGAACCTTAGCCTGTTCCTCCATTGGAAACGCCTTTCCACCTACAACTCTTCTAATATGCTGGATTCTCATTCCCTGGGTCACTCAGCCTGCCTCACTTTTCTCAGGATGCCTAAACTCTATTTCTAAAGGTTTAACTGAAGTTTTAAGTGACTGCAATGCAGGAAATTTGAAGGCTGAAGGACATTTTTATGAGGAGGAAGGATGGACAGAACACTTATTGGGGGCAATGACTTCATGCCTCCCCATAGCTCCATGCCAAGTCACCAACCAACTGAAACTCATTGGTGATATTATTATCCATCACAAGCTACAGAAACCATGTTGAACTTGTGACTGGGCCCAAGGCAGAAGGTGATGAGATGCCACCCAACTCCCTCCTTCCTTCTCAGACACTCATGCAGCAGTTCTTAGATGTTCAGGATGAATGTTTAGAACTACTTATCTGGCAGATGCAACAGGCTATTAAAACACCAGGTGCCCTGATTTGCAGAAGGATCCCTGTTCTGCCCTCTTCTGGAAATCCTTTGAAGTCCACCACAGTGGGTCCCAACAAGTCCATGAAGAAGGATGCAATGCTTACAGCCAATCCATTCCTTGATTCAGGGCAGGTTTCTTAGAATGGCCTGGACTAAGTATAGATAGTCCACCCCCAGTTTTCTCTGGTGTGTCTGGGAAGCTTAGTTCAAATCATGGCAGCCAGCTTGGTAACTGGTACATCTAAGAGTGATCACATTACACCAATATTAACATCACTCTCCTGACTGCCAGTTAGTTTCCAGACAAAGTACAAAGTGTTGGCCTGTGGCCTTGGACAGAGAAGGGACTACAGAACAATAAATCTCACAGCTTTTCAGTATTTGATACATCTACAGTCTTACTTTTGGGAAATATGGGAATTGGTCAAACTACTTGCTGCTTTCTCTTGTCAGCTTTGCCTGGTAACCTGTGGGATTCTGGTTTGGTTCTGGCACCCACACTGGATCTGTGACAGGATTTTGCAACCTTGCTGCTTTGCACCTTATTTTTTGCTGGGGATGCCAAAAGATTGAACTTGGGATCTGCTACACACTAAGCATACTGCTGTGCTACATCCCTTTCCCAGACAAAAGGGAAACACAACAGGGCTAGAGAACCATCTGCCCCACAGCCTTAGCTCACAAAAAGGTAGGAATTCCTGCCCTTGACTTTAAGGGCAACCCATAGTGTCCAGCTATTGGTTTCCACATTAGTGCTGGACACTATTGGTTTAGTACCTTGGAGAGCTGCTTTCAACCTAGAGGTTTACTACACAGTTTTGTTGCACTATCTGCAAATGGGTTCTTCCCAAATCCACGATGCAACCTCCCTTTTGTTGCTGGTTTGGCTGTGGTGTGTCTTTGTAGGGCTCCTTTTCATTCATGGCAAATCCCAGTGAATGAAATCAGTAGCACCAGTATACTTGCTTGTGCAGTAATATCATTGCGCCATCAGAGAAGAACACGTGACAGAGTGGGCGTGTATTGGGCCATCCTCCAGTTTTCGCTTGTGTCTACCTATACTTCTTTGTCTCATTTGATTTCCGGCTTATCAGAAGAGCTCCCCAGTGCCCCTAAGCTACTCCCCCCCCCCGCTTTCCCAGAGTTAATTGGATTCAAAACTCAGCCTCTGCTGTTGCAAGGCAGACTTAAATGTATATTTTTATTTAAAACAAACACGGGGGAGAGGGTGGTGTATGGTTTTTTTCAGGGGCAGGGGGGTTGTGATTTGGCACGTGAGGAGGGGGCGGCAGTGAGTCCGCCTGGCACCATTGCAGGGATGAGTATTTTTATGTAGTGCTCGTAGCCTGTAGAGTTGATGAGCAAAGAAATCTATATCTGGATCTCTTCGCAGCCAGAAGTGGGAGAGAAAAGCTTTGGTTTTTTAGGGGAGAATTTCTCAAAACCTTTCTTTTTTCTGCTATGCTTTAAATTGAGGTTTGTTTGTTTTTTACAAAAATAAATAAACCAGGAATGTATCTTAGCTGGTAAGGCTTCTGGCCTCTCTCTTTCTCTCCTTTCCCATGCAGCTTTACTCAAAAGTAAGCCTCCTTGAGCCTGGTGGAGTTTACTCTCATGTAAGTGTGGCTAGGCACACTCCAGTGCTTTCCCCGCAGGTTTGGTTAAGCTGGTTTTTGTCTTCTTGAAATTAAAAAGAAAAAAAAACTGCAAGTATTTGTCAATCAATCAATGAATCACCCCCTCCCGCGTCAACATTTTGGCTGTGGGTTTGCACCTCGGGAGTAAGTACCTACTGAGTTCAGTAGAGGCTTACTCCTGAGGAAGGGGGAGAGACTCCTCACTTCTGTGCTGTGCGGGGAGGCCCAGATCTGTTTAGGACATGGAGAACCTGCAGCCTGTTGGGTGCAAAGTGGAGGATGGTTTTACAGAAATGTTTGAAGTTGCATTCTTGTAATACTGCACAGTCAGACAGCATAATGCTTCTTAATTAAAAGGGGAGCATGCACTGTTGAAGAGCAGGAAATGACGCATGGGAGAGGGAGGAAGGGAGGAGGAGCATTGATGGCCAACGCGGTGTGTAGGAAGCGGAATGAAGTGTTTTCATACAGTTGTCGGAACGGAATTTTGAGAAGCGTGTGATAGGCTGTGCTTCCATCAAGCAATACATCTGTTGCCTTCTAAAGTGAGACAATCACTTTTCACATCCTTAGTGTGGTAAACCTCCTAGAGTTGATTCACTTCCTGATTAACAGGGAAGCCACCAGTTGGTTCTGGGTGCACCTCTGCCACATTGAGCCTAGAGAAGTCATTACAGGGACACCAAGCAATGGAATGGACCTGGCCACTTGGTTTCTTTCTACAGATAATTTTTGGTTGGCCCTACGTTTCTACACCCTTCTGGTTAGCTAAGGGTAGAACAGGGTTGGTCAATTGTTGGAGACTAAGGGGCAACATCCCCCCCCCCGGGACCTTAGAGAGCTGCACACCCCACTGAGCAATCCAACAACAAAAGCCAGACTTTGCCTTGACTACTGTCATGTGGCTGCTCCACTGCAGGGAGGAGGTGAGCCAAGCAGACTTTGAGTCTTCACAGACCCCCCTGGAAAGATTTTGCACGCCCCTGGGGGTCCCCAGAGCACAGGTTAAGAACCACTCTCCTGGAACCCTCAAGGTGGGATGAACACTGAAACTATTCTATTTATTTCATTTGTAGTCAACCTGAAGAAAACGGAAGTTCTCTACCAGCCTGCACCACAGGATGAACACCACCATCCCCACATTGCCATTGGCAGATCTGTGCTCAAGTCCATTCAGCAGTTCACGTACCTGGGAAGCATCATCTCCTCAGATGCCAAGATTGACAAAGAGATTGATCACAGATTAGCAAAGGCACATAGTGCATTTGGAAGACTTTACAAAAGAGTCTGGAGCAATAAACACCTGAGGCAAAGCACAAAAATCAGTGTGTATAGAGCCATCGTACTGTCTATCCTCCTTTATGGGTCTGAAACATGGGTCACCTATCGCCACCACTTACGAGTCCTTGAACGCTTTCATCAGCGCTGTTTATGCACAATCCTAAATATACACTGGACTGACTATGTGACGAATGTTTCTGTCCTTGAGCAAGCAGGGATCACCAGCATTGAGGCCATGGTATTACGAACACAGCTGTGCTGGGCAGGGCACGTTTCTAGGATGGAGGACCATCGCCTCCCAAAAACAGTACTCTATAGTGAACTCACCATGGGTCAGCGTAAGAGGGGCGCTCCAAAAAAGCAATACAAGGGCTCCCTGAAACAACTTCTCAGGCTCGGCCAAACTGATCACCAACAGTCTGCCATGGCCTCACATCGGGAGGCATGGAGACGCACTATCCACAATGCTGCAGCCTTATTTGAGAACTCACGACGAACAAGTCTTGAAGAGAAACGACAACGCAGAAAGAATCACAACCCAAAAACATCACCCAAGGAGACCTTCTGCTGTGCTTTTTGCAACCGGACTTGTTTATCTCAGATTGGCCTTTTTAGTCATCAGCACACTTGCAGAAAATGTGGGATGAGTCCTTCCTGAATCTTCGTTTGCGAAGAAAAGCCAGAGAGTGCCCAATTTCCTCTCAGAATGGGACCCACAGCAGCTCTTGCATCATCTAGGCCAGGTGAGGGATTCTGGGAGCCATAATCCACAAAAAGGAACTTTTCCAAGCACAGCTTCTGAGTATGCAGGCCTTAGTGAAAACCTACACCTGGGTTGTGCACGAGAAACCTCCACATGTGGAGCTACGCATTAATCGTGCTACACAGCCCTTGCGTTGAATTGCAGTGTTGCACAACTGAAGCAAGATACCAAATGTGCAACCTAATGCACAATCAAACATGTGCATCAATCCATGCACAAGGCCCATTCACGTGCAATACACATTGTGTATCCATGCACCATGAGCCTCTGCATGCTTCTGCAGCCTGGCACTGAATACAGGTATTCTACACAGGACAAAAAGGCCCAGCTGTGTCCACAGGGGAACCTACACTTGTATAAGACACCAATGGGAAACCATCCTAGAAGGGTCCTGCTGGGTCAAACCAAAGTCCAAATAATCCCAAATTTTGGGCAAGAATCCCAGCAGAAATTGGCCAGTAGTACTTTTGAGTGACAGTCAACTTGGGGATCTATAGCCTGGGAAAAGTGACCAAAACCTTAAGAGGACACCCTGCCCTCAACAGACACCCAAAAAGGGGAGAAGCAGCACCCATCACCATCACCGGGGGGAATTGATGTTTTAACCAAACTAGAAAGTTTCCTGAACTGGGAAAAGCCCAAATGCCTGGAAATAGAAGAATGGTGACTATACTTTTGAGTTCAGTGGGCTGCAAGACATAAAAAAAGAGAGAAATGAAGTTGGAAGAGCCAGAGAATCAGGCTGGGGTTGCAAATGCAAGGGAAGGGTGGGAACAGGAACGACCCTGAATGTATTGGGAGCCCAGATTAGAGTAGACCCATTAAATCAATAGGATTGACTTACATGTTGACTCACCATTCAGCAATTGATCCAGTGGGTTTACTGTTGGGAGTAGCCACACGGCACAGTTATAGTACACTTTTTAACTACCATGGCTACATTCTATGGAAACCTGGGATTTGTAGTTTGGTGAGGTACTTAGAATTCTCCACTGGAGAGCTCTAGTGCTGCAGTTTTGTGGAAGTGGACTAGGACTGTAGCACTAGAGCTCTCCAGCAGAGAATTCTAAGCCCTTCTCCAAACTATAAATCCTGGGAATTTATAAGATGGAGCCAAGGTAGTTGAAGTGGTATCAGAATGCTATATCTCTGTAGTGCGCACAACCTCCTGATCAGGATTAATTACTTGTTGCTGAATCAATAGGATTCAGATTATTCTTATTTTTCAAAGAATTATCTTACTAGAGATCTTTTTCCTGTAATTTATTCCTACCCAAATTACATTATCCACACTATAGAAGGAATGGAAGTAATATTCTAAAAAATAAAATAAAAACAATAAAATGATTAAAAAGATTTTTTTTAATATTGAGAAACCTTGATGAGAAGAATCCGAGACTGATGAGACTCTTTGAAGTTCAGGACTTATTCTGTATAACATTTGCATGTTGCTGTTTTGCACAGAAATCAGCATTTTCTGCACAGGAAACAGCTTTTCCTTTTTTTTTTCCCATAATACTTTTTATTGATGTTATTATCGATAACAACTTATCACCCTTATAAGACTTCCCCATCTGTCGAATTCCAATTTGTATGATAACACAGTTTTCTCTCCCTTGCGTCTCCATAAACAGGAAACAGCTTTTCCTGAGCAGAAAATAACTGTGTGAAAATATAATTTTCTGCACAGAAAAAAAAGCTGCTTCCTGTGCAGAAAATGCTGCAGTTAAAGACATACCATGGCAAAATTCACACGTGGTTGATTTGCACTGAAAACAGCTTTTCTTCTGGGAAGAAAACAATATTTCCATGCAGAAACATTACATTTTTCATTTTTCCCCCACAGTAAAAAAAAAAAAAAAAAAAAACCCTGCTCCCTGCATAGAGAGTGCTCTTTTCTGTACAAATCCACAACGTGCGAATTTTGCACAGACTAAGTCCCAAATTGCAAATAAGCTTTGAAAACTGTATGGTTTTCAAAGTCATTCTCACTGTGGGAAGAAAATTGCTAAAATTACTTGTTGCTTCCTTTGAAGAGAAAATTTGTGATGAATTACATGACTACACAGAGAGTGTCGTCTTACGTCTGAAGGTTCATTGCTGTTATAAGAGATGCAGTGATTCAAGAGCAGCACCAACAGTAACCACTAGCTTTCATGACCATAGGCCAGGGAATCCACTCTGGGTTTCAGTCTGAACTTTGAGGGAGCTCTCTAAGGTGTTGAACTCTGTCCCCAGCAAAATAGTTTCATGACCTTGGAGAATCATAGAGTCATAGAACCATAGAACTGGAAGAGACCACCAGGGTCATCCAGTCCAACCCCTTTCTACTCTGTAGGAATGCATAATCAAAGTACTCCTGACAGATGGTCATCCAGCCTCACTTTATAAACCTCCAAAGAAGGAGACTCCACCACACTTAGAGGCAGCAGCACATTCCACTGTGGAACAGTTCTTACTGTCAGGAAGTTCTTCCTAATGTTTAGGTGGAATCTCTTTTGCTGTAGTTTGAGTCCATTGCTCTGTGTCCCTGTCTCTGGAACAGCAGAAAACAAGTTTGCCCCATCCTCAGTATGACATCCCTTCCAATATTTAAACATAGCTATGATGTCCCCTCTTCATCTTCTCTTCCCCAGGGTAAACATGCCCAGCTCCCTCAGAGGACATGGCTTCCAGACCTTTTACCATTTTGGTTGCCCTCTTCTGGACACGTTCCAGGACACACTTTCTGGTGTTCCATTACACATCTTCACAATATACTACCAGGGTTTCTTTTCATTTCTTCTACAAAGTAACGTACATTGTGATAGAAGATTCTGGCTGTTGTTGCATTTAGTAGTTAAGTTATGGTAACATGTATAATATACAGTAAATGTAATAAAATAATGATCAGTGGGAGAGGGTGGGAATGGCATGTTGGGTGTGACTGGTTGAATGCTGGGAGGGGATTTTTAAGGTGGGTGTGGGTGGCAGTTAGTTACAGAGAGGGAGGGTTGGGTCTGTCAAGGTTAGGGATCTGTCAGAGATTTTGGAGTTAGAGACATTAGGACAGTTAGTCATGGTCAGATTTAGAGATTGGTTAGAGTCAGGATCAGAGTTAGGAAATGAGTGAGAGAGTGAAAGAAGTGAGTTAGAGTTAATGTGAGTCAAGATTTAGATATACAGTACGCCTCCCCCCCCCCCCCGTCCACATGGGATGTGTTCCTGGACATACGGTGGAAACATGAGCTCAAATATATTAGCAAATTGAAATGAATAACTTCTGGCCCAAGCATATCACAGAGTCATGCTGGAGGACCTAGAGATTCCTAGAGAGAACACCTCTAAATATTTTCCAGGTCCTCCAGTGCAACTCTATGGTCAACTTTTGGCAGACGTATAGCATAGAATTGTGCTGGCGGACCTAGAAAATGCCTAAAGAGATCATATATTTTGGATGCGGATATGTGAAACCATAGGTACTGGTACCACAAATACAGGGGTCATACTGTATTAAGTAATTTGTGATGTTATGTTCAATTTTTGTTTGGAAGTAGAATGCACTGCTCTGTAGTGTGGTGGAATCATAGGCTTGGAAGAGACCACAAGGGCCATCTAGTCCGACCCCCTGTCCTGCAGGAATACACAATCAAATCATTCCCGACAGATGGCCATCCAGCCTCTGTTTAAAAACCTCCAAAGAAGGAGACTCCACCACACTCCCAGGCAGTGCATTCCAGTGCCAAACAGCTCTTACTCTGTTTTACTATGTTTTCCAGAATCCCCCAGCCAACGTGGTTGCTGGGCCACTGAGCACATTTGGGAGTTCTGGTCCCCCAAAAGTAAGTTTTTCAAGGGCAGAGGATATCCTCGAGTACAGACTCATTTTCGTCCTAGAAAGCTACTTTGCCAAAATTTTACCAGGACAGCCCAACACATTTCTTCCTGTGCTCTCTTTCCATTTCTCCTGCCAGCTGCCCTGTGGTTGTTGGATCACCATCTCAATGGAAAAATACCTGGTTGGTGTTTACTGTTGGGAGCAAAGGGGAGAGGGGGCAGGGCTGGGGGGTGGGGGTGGGAGTGGTGCACCCAGCATACCTCGGCCGGGTCGGCTTCCGCCTTCCTCTCATGTCTTGCCCAGGTGTTTTCGAGCCACTAAGGTCATTTCTAGTTAATAGTTGGCTAGGAATCAATAGCCTCGGAGTGATGGCTGGGGATGATAAAGCAAAAACTTTGGTACAATCAGATCGCCCTATGTTTCATCTCCATGGGTGTCAAAACGAGGGGGGTGCTGTGAGTCCAGCAATTTGGGCTCAGGCGGTTGCTGTGCAAATCTCCCGTTGGAAAACTGCCTTGCAAAGCTAAGAGAAGATCCTTTGGGGCCCGCTCAGCAACCAGGAAAATCCCACCCCCTTGACTTTCTGCCAGCATATTGATCCCATAAACTAAATCAGCTTCTTGTACTTTGGTTCTTTCCTTGAACGGGTTTAGTACAGAAACAGGAGCTGAGTCTTAGCCTCACCTTTCATTGTTGGTATTTTCCTCTTCAAAAAAAAAAAAAAAGTAAGAAAGAAAGAAAGAAAAAAAAAGAAAAAGAAAAAAGAAATGACATCAATTTAGTACCATTTGTGGAGGTCTTGTGTGTCTTCATGTTATTTGTGATGTGGGGGTGACTTGAGGGTGAACTTATGGGGTTGCTCGGTCAGATTTGGTAAGAGTGGGTTTGCATTGCTTTTATCTCAGGCTGAGAGAGAGGCTGTGACTTGCCCATAGTCACCTAGTGGGTTTCCATGGCTGAGCAGGGGTTCAAACTCTGGTCTTTCCAGAGCCCTAGTCCAGTATCCAACTGCTACACCACACTGGCTCTCATTGGCAAGATTTGTTGTTGCCTTCCTCTGAGGCTGAGAGAATGTGACTTCCCCAAGATCACCCAGTAGGCTTCCATGGTCGTGGTAGGTCAATAGATGACTTAAAGGCCCACACATGCACACAAGATCCTACTGGACTGCTGGTGGAACCATGTTTATTCTGGTGGTCCTGTTGAGGAGCAAGGCTGCACCTTCTTCCTCAGCTGTGCAGTGGCAGCTCTGTGGACCCTGAGCACAGGCCACCCTTGGTCACTGCCTGCCTGTTGGAATTTGAACTGTTGGATGTTTTTACACAGAGGCTGGATGGGCATCTGTTGGGAATGATTTCTATGAATCCAACACTCAAAACACTCCCCTGTGGTGGTTCTGTCTTTAGGTTGACTGCAATGTATGGCAACCCTCTCCTAGGGTTTTCTGGGCAAGAATTCATCAGAGGTTTGCCCTTGCCTTCCTCTGAGGCTGAGAAAGTGTGGCTTGCCCAAAGTTACCCAGTGAGTTTCAATGCCTCAGCAAGTGTCCAAATCCTATTTTCCTGGAGTCCTTCTCCAACATTCAAACCTCTATACCATGCTGACTCTCATTAGCAAAATTTCTTCAGAGGGGGTTTGCCATTGCCCTCCTCTGAGGCTGAGAGAGTGTGACTTGCCCAAGGTTACCCAGTAGATTTCTATGGTTGAGTGAGGATTCAAACCCTGTTCTTCTGGAGTCCTAATCTAACACTCAGGGGTTGTTTACACGGCAAAAATAATTCTCAAAGAATTCGCCAAGAAGCCTTATAATTCCCACATGTTCCACATCTCCAGCAACCTTTTCAGAAGGAGGGGGTCTGAAAACCCCCTAAGTGGTGCATTTAATGACACCACTGATTTTCTGACTTTTTTAAAAAAAGTGCTGCATATTTGCGCATTAACGCATTTGTGAACTATCCGTCACTTTGAAGTTCGGAAGATCCACCATCCACAGAAATGGGTGGTTCGGTAACATGATGCCACAGAAACCTGCCCACACATCCGTCGTACCTTTCCGGTAAACATCTGCTTTGAAGCATCCTCTTAAAACATCTTTCGTTTTCCTAATGGAGGCAGTTCAGAGAATAAAAAAGGGTGGCAGGAGAATAGCTTGGAGCCATGCCGAAACTCTTGATTTACTGGATCTTTGGGGGGAAGAGAAAGTACAAGAGCAGTTACGTTTATGTCACCGGAATATTGATGTGTTTGAAAAAATTTCCCACAGGAATCTAGCTACACAGCTGAGGAAGAAGGTGCAGCCTTGCTCTTCAACAGGACCACCAGAATAAACATGGTTCTACCAGCAGTCCAGTAGGATCTTGTGTGCATACCTCCATGGCTGCTACAAAGTTGAGTTACCACTATTGAAAGAACAAAGACCATAAATGATGATGAGAAGCCCAATCAGAACTCAATGGGGGGGGGGGAACAGCTGACCAATGGGAGAACAAGTGGCGGGAATTCCTGAAGGAAGTACGTTGGAAAGGAATGACGTACTTCGTTGATTGACAGGTAAGATCATTAAAATATGCAGAATATCGATGTCGTGGGAACTAGAATAGTTCGAGGTAAAGAACCTCGCATCTTATTTAAATGCACATTATAATCACATCTGAACTACATCGCGGAACTAAGTAGGATCCGAAATAATATCATGGGAACTTTGCGACACTAAATCGAAACTGCGCTAATGCAATAAATACCGCAACAAAAATAGTCGTGGAACCGGCCCCTCAGGCTACTATACCACACTGGTTTTCATTTAGCACCATAGGATAATAGAATCAACCACAATGGTCTGGGCCTTTGATGTTCAGATTTGAATTCCTTTTATTTCAGCCATTGTTGGTTTCGAACTAAGGTTGCCACCTCTTTTAATCTGTGGGGCTCCTTATCCTGAATACCTCCCTATGCTGAGGACAGTTATACTTATTGAGTATGTCTGGTGCAAACAGGGGACAAGTTTGTTTCAGCTTGGGTTTTTTTAGGGGGGAGAGATACCAAAATTTGAAAAAAAAATGCTTATTAAGGACCCAAAGAATGTGTGGTTTGGAGGGTTGTTGTTTTTTAATGAAAACCTGGAAACAAGTGAAATGGACAAATTTCCCATTCCCTAATGGTGACTCACAATTCTGAATTTGCAGTCAAATACAGAAGACAAATGGAAACTCCTGAAAAGGCAACTGATATCTGAACCATAGATTAATAGAGTTGGAAGAGATCACAAGGGCCATCTAATCCAACCCCCGTGCCCTGCAGGAATGCATGGATCACTTTATGAAGATCAGGCAGAGCTTGGAAGCGTTACTTGCTTGGACTATAATTCTCAGAATCCACCAAGAAAAGACAGATCTGAAGATCAACGAGAGCTTGGGACAATTGTAGTCCAACTGAAAGCACATGTCTGAAGAACAACTAGAGCTTAGGACAGTTACTTTCATGGACTACATCTCCCAGAATCCACCCAGAAAAGACACATCTGAAGATCAACCTGAAGCTTAGAACAATTATAGTCTGAGGAAACTAACTTTTCTGGGCTCTGAGGCCAGTCATGGTGGTCTGAGGCCAGCTTCTGGGGGTTGTAGTCCAAGAAAGTAACTTGCCCAGGTTCTGAGGTTATCCATGCTGTCCTGGGGCCTGTTTTTCTGTTGTCTCAGAGCTTGTTTGTGGTTGAGGAAACTGCATTCTCACATCTGCAGAACAGAATGCACTGATATGCGCCCCCATTTGTGGTTTTTTGGTGACCAGTCCCATCCTTTGGCATCGAGCCCAGCCTGAAACCAAAAGGCCTTTTGGAGCTGATAAGACAGGTAGCATAAGTGAGTTAACAGGGCACCTAGCGGTTGTTGCTCTTTCACACACTCAATGCCAGAAGCTATGCCAGCTTGTTCACAGGTGGAAAGGGTTCATCTGGAAGATAAAACAATCCATGTGCTTACTGGGGGGGCAGAGGAGGAGGAGGGTGTTTGGATTGCAAACAGAAATCGGTTACAGAGTTCACTATGAACTAGTAGGCATTGGGGCACACAGCAGCCTTAGACTGGTTTAATTGTCTGCCTCTGGGAAGCCTGGGAAATGTAGTTCTCTGAGAGATGACAGAGGGATCACTAGCCAAATTCTCAAGTATTTCTACCCAACTGCTGTTCCTAGTATTCTTTGCAGGAAACTGCGCCTCTTCCACACATTCCATCAAATAAGGCAGAAGAATTTCAGATGGCAATGGGACTACTTTAGGCTAAAGGCTGTTGGGATCTGGGATCTTTTTAAAAAAAAAACCAGCCAAGTGCAACTAGATATATTTTGATTATAGATACATAAAAGATAAGTCAGTTCTAGATATTTACAGTATTGTTACATTGTCAGTCACTGAGAGCCTTGCTAATCTTTATCCTGGTAAGCCTTTCCACAGAGTTCCGTGCACCAAGGAAGAACTTCCATCCAGCCTGTTTCTCTTGGCATTGAGTTCCAAAGTTCTTGCCACATTATCATAAAAACATGGGGCGTTCAGTTGTTGTTACTGTGCCTATAGAAAGAATATAAAGGAAAATCAGAAATCTTCCTGTCCTCTGTGAGGAAGGATCTCTCAACACATCAGAAAAGAAAATGATCAACACTCAATCAATATCCAATCAAAGCACTCCCAGCAGATGGTCATCCAGCCTCTGTTTAAAAACCTCCAAAAAAGGAGACTCCACCACACTCCCAGGCAGTGCTTTCCACTTCCAAACAGCTCTTAGGGTCAGGAAGTTCTTCCTAATGTTTAGGGGGAATCTCTTTCCCTGCAGTTTGAACCCATTGGTCCGTGTCCTAGGACTTTCTCAGTTGTGGCAAAAACTGCAGCATTGAGATGTGACAGTAGCAGAAAGGGCAGAAATTATCAGACAACGTCGCTTACCTGTTCCCACTGAGTCACACTGGTGTGAATAAGGATGTCTGATCATTTTGCCTTTTCTGTTATAATTGCATCCTAAATGACATGTTTTTTTGCCATGTCTATTTGCCTCATCTGATAAATTCCCTAGTCTCTGGAGCAGCAGAAAAACAAACTTGCTCCCTACTCAACATGACATCCCTTCAAATATTTAAACATGGCTACCGTGCCCCCTCTCAGCCTTCTCTTCTCCGGGCTAAACTTGGGCTTTCCCACCATTATATTCTTAGACACGTATCAGGTCACTGTGACCTTTGACTATCCTCCAGCTTGCCTAGCCTTACAGCCAACGTGACCCCGAAAAGTGTCCAAAAAGTCCAGTTATAGAATCTCACGAGGAGGGGCAGTAGGGCAGGCTGACACCCTATCATGAAATGACATGAGTCGTTGGAAAAGATGCCAATGCCCAGTAAAGAGAAGGCAGTGGGAAAAGAGCAGGACTGCATTGTAGGTGGACAAAGAAACCACAGCCCCGAGTTTGGAAGACCTGAGTAGGGCTGTTGTTGACTATGGATCGTGGAGGTCTATGATTCAAATGGTCATTAGGACATACTGTCCCAACTTGGCAGGGACAGTCTTGGCTAATTCTCTGCAGTCCAAATTTTTCAGCTGCTTTTAAAATGTCCCGCTTCCTCTCTCTTCTCCTCCACTTTCCTCCTTTGTCCTCAGCTTGTTTCAATGGCAGCAAGCTGAGTTCAAAATGCAAAAAGCAGTTTGCACACCATTAGCAGAGGGGGAAAGGAGAGGAGGGGGAAGATTCTTGTAGATTCCCTGTAGACTTGACAAAAGCAACCTTCTGCAGCCTCTCCTAGCTTGCCTATTCTTCCTCATTAATAAGGTTTTGTTCTCTTGACCACACTCTGATGTTGCTTTGCTATGTGTGTTCTTGGCTGCTGCCACACTGCAGAAATCATGCAGTTTGGAACTGCTTTAACTCTCATAACTCCATCCTATGGAATCCTGGGATTTGTAGTTTGTTGTGGCACCAGAGATCTCTGACAGAGAAGGCTAAATAGCTCACAAAATTACAAATCCCAGAATTCCATAGCATTGAGCCATGGCAGTTAATACAGTGTCAAACTGCATTATTTCTGCAGTGTGTCAGCAGCCCTGGTTTTTATCTGTGAAATGTTGGAGGGTGTGCTATGGACCGAAGCCAACTTGATGGCAAATGACAACAACAATACAAATAAGTAACTAGGTAGGGGACCAATTTCTGGAGATCAGCAAAAGAGAAGGCCTATTATCTTTGTGGCTTTCATAGAAGTCCTGTGACTGGCCCTTGCCAGAAACCATATGTTGGAGGAATAAGGCTGCTGGATGTACCCAGCAGCCATTTTGTGGTCCCACCAAGGGGTCTTGAGCCCCTTCCCCACAGCAAGACAATAAGGCATGGCCACTGCCATGCAGCATCCATCTTTCTCCCAGTGGGCTTCAAGGTTTCCTGGAAGGATAGCGGAGCTAGCTTTGCTCTGATTGGCTGGGGGTGTTTGCCTCTGTTGGTAGGCTTCCCTCTGGTCCAGTGGCCAGGGATAAATTCCCAGTTGCCTCACCAGAACAGCTAGAGCTCTTGGTGAGCTGACCCACCTACCCACCCTCCAGGCAGGGATTAATTTCAAAGGATGAATATTTTCCTTATTGTCACAACTTTGGGGCAGTAGGCATGGGTCCTGGATCTAAGGTCAGTGGTATTGGAGTCTCCATCACTGGCAGATCACAGAGATTCCCTATGGGGGTACAGGGGAGATTCCCTATGGGGGTACAGTTTCAGCTGTGAGAGCATGCCAGCTCTGGACATGCACATTCCAGGGAGGAGGTTGGACAGGAGGCACTGGGGCCTGCCGGTACTCCTCCCCTTCTTGGTTTTTTGGCGGCAGGAGGGCCAACAACAGATTCATCAACCAACAGGCAGGTTGATCAATGTCTGGACCCAGACCCATGTATTTGAGCCAACCAACTACAGCTGTCATCAATGAAGTTGTGACCATTTATTGACAATAAGTTTTTTTCCAACAAATTCTGTGTCTGACTTTTATTGTGAGGATGGGGATGGGGGGACTGGGATCTTGCCTGGACACGCAAATGGATATGTTAAGATCTAGCTAGAGCATACTTGAAGCTTTATGACTGCTTTAGGAGGGAGTGAAGAATGGGGACCATACTGGAGGTGGAGGAGATTGGCTCCGACCCTAAAAGAAAAAGGAGGTTGCTGTCTAGTTTTTCTTATCCTGCTTTCTGGGGACTTTTAGATAACACTGTTCAGCTCAGACAGATTTCAGATTAGCTCCTTATTGCAGACATGGGCCAGAGTTCACAAAGAACCAAACTGGAACAGGTAATCCATTACTTGGGCAGATGCAGGCAAGAAAGGAGCAAATCTCTCTCCTATATTCTTATGCACTCATGGGGGAGATACAGAATTTTTAGGGGAAAATCACAACTCCCCAGATCCCCCAGCGGCCATACTTTTTGGAGGCATCAGGGAAGCATTCCAAGCAATTTGCTGGATCCACTCTATACAAACATAACACAGTGTAGTCGACCCTCCATATCCACAGATTCTTTGTCCATGGATTCAATTGTCCAAGGTATTAAAATAATTTAAAAAACAATAATTCCAAAAAGCAAACCTTGATTTAGCCATTTTATGCGAATGTTGCTGTCCTTGAGCAAGCAGGGATCACCAGCATTGAGGCCATGATATTGAGAACACAGCTGCGCTGGGCAGGGCATGTTTCTAGGATGGAGGACCATCGCCTCCCAAAAATACTACTCTACGGTGAACTCGCCACGGGTCAGCGTAAGAGGGGCGCTCCAAAAAAAGCAATACAAGGACTCCCTGAAAAAACATCTCAGGCTTGGCCAAATTGATCACCAACAATGGTCCGCCCTGGCCACACATTGGGAGGCATGGAGACGCACTATCCACAATGCTGCAGCCTTATTTGAGAACTCACACCGAAGAAGTCTTGAAGAGAAACGACAATGCAGACAGAATCACAACACAGAAATATCACCCAAGGAGACCTTCTGCTGTGCTTTCTGCAACCGGACTTGTTTATCTTGGATTGGCCTTTTTAGTCATCAGTGCGCTTGCAGAAAGTGCAGGATAAGTCCTTCCTAAATCTTTGTTTGTGAAGAAAAGCCAGAGAGAGAGAGAGAGAGAGAGATGAGGGCATTATGCCATTATATATTATGCCATTATACATAATGGGACTTGAGTATCCATGGATTTGGGTATCCGCGGGGGGTCCTGGAACCAAATTCCAGTGGATTCCAAGGGCCCACTGTCATCCTACTTTAACTGCCTTTTTGCACTACACAGTTATAGGACTATGATTCCCCCTTAATGCCATGGCTCCATTCTATGGAATCCTGGAATGTGCTGTTTGGGGAGATTCAGGAGATTATTAGACGCCCCAAATATCCCACCACGTGGATGACAGGAGATTGCAAAAGGGCTTCCCTTTCAGGTGACAACATCCCTGTGGCGTTATGCTCCCCTGCTCTTTCTGTCCCCCCCTCCCCATGCTCCTTTTTATCCACAGCTTAAGCCATGAATTGACCCATCATTCCATTTCTGTAACAGAATGACGGGTGAGCGAAAAGGTACCCCGTAATGCTGGTGCGATGCCAGCTGCAGTAAGAGGTCCCTGCCAAACACTTCTTGTTCAGATCAGGACACTGAGGTAAGTGACACACTTGTTCTTACCCTTCCTGGTTACTTGGGGTTTTTAAAATGTGTTTAGATGCTTTGTTTTACTTTTTGACATGTATCTTGCTTTTACTTTTGAATTTCCCATGTGAGTATCCTTTTGCGAGAATGGCCACGATTTCCTTTCCGTGAAGAGAATGGGGCTCCATGAGAGCTTCATTCACTCCTGGACTGCAAGACAGGAGCGGAGCACTTTTTACAGAGCTTTTAAGGTAAGTCTGAGGAAAAAAATTAAGTGCTACAGGGACAGGAGTGGGGCAGGAAATAGCTAACGAGACAGGGATGCTATATTTGTCCCCCGTCTGATAATCTCCTTGGAGAGCTGTAACACTTTGTTCATTGGGATGCAGGAACAGTGCTCCTTCAAGTAATTTCCAATTTATGGCGATTCTAAAGTAAACCTATCACAGGGATTTCTGAGGGCTGAGAGTGTGTGACTTGCCCAAGGTCACCAGTGGGTTTTCATGGCCAAGCAGGGATTCAAACCCTGGTCTCCAGAGCCATTGTCCAACACTCAAACCACTATGCCATGGCAGCTCCAGCAGTCTCTAGTTCTAAGTATCTCTCCCCAAACTATCAATCCCAAAATTCCATATGATGCACCTGTGAAAGTAGAGATACACACTAGGAAAGATGACCAAGTTTGTCTGCTGCTGTAAAGGCAAAAAAGAATCCCATAAACATCACACCAAAGAATGTATCTATCTAATCTCTGTGGGAAATACAAGTATCATGAGCAGGAAGAGAGAAACAACGATGGAGGAGAATGGGGTGGGAGACATGTCAGAGTTGCCAATCTTTGCATGCCTATACTTATTAGCCAGAATCCTATTAGAGCAGGACCCCCATATCCGCTGGGGATTGGTTCGGAGGGTGTGTGTGGAGTGTGTGTGGAGTTTATATACTGTGAACCCCTGTTGGGGAGGATATGTAAATTTATGTAATTTGTGTAACTGAAATTCTGGACCATACATCAAAGGAGTCACAGACAGAATAGGGAACCTGATGAGGAAACACAACCTCCAAACAATCTACAGACCAACCAAGAAAGTCCAAGAAATGCTACACTCAGCGAAAGATAAAAGAGACCTCTCACAGCTGCAGGAGTTTACTGCATAGCATGCAGCTGTGGACAAGTCACTAAACGCAGTGCGCAAACACGGATCAAGGAACATGAGAGACACTACAGACTGGGCCAGACAGAAAAATCAGCAGTAGCAGAACATGTGATAAACCAACCTGGACACAAAATGTTGTTTAAAACCACTGAAATTCTGGACCAGGCCAGCAACTGTCATATCAGAATGCACAGAGAAGCTATTGAAATCCACAAACACCTGGACAACTTCAACAGGAAAGAAGAAACCCTAAAAGTAAACAAAAGCTGCTCCCAGTTTTGAATCAAAACTTAACAAAGGAATTCCACCCAGGGACAGGAGGATTCCCAGTAGATAATGGCCCATCAACCAACCATTAGCCAAACTGACACTAAATCTCCTTGCATTTCTATACCTAGAAACTAACTGTTCAAATACACAAATTTACATATCCTCTCCAACAGGGGTTCACAGTATATAACCCCCCCACACACACCTACCCAACCATTTTCTGAAGATGCCAGCCACAGATGCAGACGAAACGTCAGAAGTAATCTCTTCGAGAACATGGACTCACAAACCGGAAAACAACAACAACAAAGAAAATCTATACATCTCCCAATTCATAGTTGAAAGATCAGGCAAAATTCATAGATCAATCCCCCAGTTGATATCGGAACCAAATCTTCTCTGTTCCATGGCCTTGACAACTGAAATAACTATAAAGACAATTTCTTCCATCTTGCTTTCATGCAACAGCGATGATGGTAATCAAGTTTTGGAGATCTCTCCATCATAAAGAGATAAAAATGCAGTTTGATTCCTCTGGCCATTACAGTAATGACAGCCTCTCTGGATAATCAAACTGCTATTATGCCATTGACCTTTTCCTTTCAGTGCCCTTATTGGTGAAGAAAAGAGGTAGAGCACCAGCTAAGCCATGAGACATTCAACATCTTAATAGGTAGAGAGTAAAGGAATCATAAAATCACAGAGATGGAAGAGACCACAAAGGCCATCTAATCCAACCACTTGCAATACAGGAATAGACGATCAAAGCACTCTCTAGAGATGGCCATCCAGCCTTTCTTTAAAAATCTCCAAACAAGGAGACTCCACCACATTCCCAGGCAGCAGCGGATTCCACTGCTGAACTGCTCTGTCAGGAAGTTGGACTGCGCTTCCATGAGGGGGGGACTTCTGGCAAGAGATGGGGTGCATCTCACAACAGTTGGAAGAAACATTTTTGCCAACAGTCTCAAGAATTGGATCAGGAGGGCTTTAAACGGAGTCAAATGGGGGAGGGGGACAGCATTCTGGAAGGCAAAAGGGCTGGAGAAAATAGTCAAACTGACAGAGGGAACAAGGCAAACAGCGCAAGGACCCAACAGTGGGAGGCAAAAAAACTTGCACAGGGAGCAAGTAAAGGGAACACATGGTCTCAGATGTCTCTACACTAATGCACAGAGCATGGGAAATAAGCAAGATGAACTAGAACTCCTTGCACTACAAAACAAATATGATATAATAGGCGTTACTGAAACCTGGTGGGACGAGTCTCATGATTGGAATGTAGGAATAGAGGGGTATAACCTTTATAGGAGAAACAGGCCAAACAGGAAAGGAGGAGGAATAGCATTATATGTCAGGGATATTTACACCAGTGAAGTGATCCATGACATCAATACTGGAAGCCAGGTGGAGAGCATCTGGATAAAAATTAAAGGGGAGGGAAACAACAGGGATGTTATTGTGGGACTCTACTACAGACCCCCAAATCAGACAGAGGAATTGGATGATGCCTTTCTAGAACAGATGAACACACATGCAGAAAGGAGAGATGTAGTAGTGATGGGTGACTTCAACTATCCTGATATTTGCTGGAAATCTAACTCAGCCAAAACTTCAAGGTCTAGCAAATTCCTTAGTTGCCTGGAAGACAATTTCATGGTCCAAAAGGTGGAAGAGGCAACAAGGGGGTCAGCTATTTTAGATCTGATCCTAACCAACAGGGATGACCTGGTTAATGGGGTGCAAGTGGTGGGATCCTTAGGTGAGAGTGATCATGTTCTCCTGGAGTTTGTTATACAATGGAAAGGAGAAGCCAGGCATAGTCAGACACGCATTCTTGACTTTAGGAGAGCTGATTTCAATAAACTCAGGGAAATACTGGGGGTGATCCCATGGTCAGGAATACTAAAAGAGAAGAGACCTCAAGACGGATGGGACTTTCTCAAAAGGGAGATACTGAAGGCACAATTTCAAACAATTTCAAACAGTACCATTGATGAAGAAAAATGGGAGGTGTCTCAAGAAACCAGGATGGATGACTAAAGAACTTTCAATGGAGCTAAGTTTTAAACGGAACATGTATAGGAAATGGAAAAGGGGGGAAATCACCAAAGAAGAATTCAAACAGATAGCGAACACGTGTAGGAGTAAAGTCAGAAAAGCTAAAGCGCAGAATGAGCTCAGGCTTGCTAGGGAGGTTAAGAACAATAAAAAGAGTTTTTTTGGGTATGTCCGCAGCAAAAGGAGGAAGAAGGAAATGATAGGGCCACTACATGGAGAAGATGGCAAAATGCTAACAGGGGACAGAGAAAAGGCAGAATTACTCAACACCTTCTTTGCCTCAGTGTTTTCAGAAAAGGAAAAGGAGGACCAACCTGAGGATAATGGAACAGAGGACACAATAGGGGAAATCCAGCTCAAAATAAGTAAAGAGGTAGTACAGGAATACCTTCTTAATCTAAATGAATTTAAATCTCCAGGACCAGATGAACTACATCCAAGAGTATTAAAAGAGCTGGCAAATATAATCTCAGAGCCATTGGCAATAATCTTTGAGAACTCCTGGAAAACAGGAGAAGTCCCAGCAGACTGGAGGAGGGCAAACGTTGTTCCCATCTTCAAAAAGGGGAAAAAAGAGGATCACAACAATTATCGTCCAGTTAGTCTGACATCAATACCAGGGAAGATTCTAGAGCAAATCATTAAACAGAGTCTGTGAACATTTAGAAGGCAATGCCATAATCACAAAAAGTCAACATGGGTTTCAGAGAAACAAGTCATGCCAGACTAATCTGATCTCTTTTTTTGATAAAGTTACCAGCTTGGTAGATGAAGGGAATGCTGTGGACATCGCATACCTTGATTTCAGTAAGGCCTTTGACAAGGTTCCCCATGACATTCTTGCAAACAAGCTTGTAAAATGTGGGCTAGACATGTTAACAGTTCAATGGATTTGTAATTGGTTGACCGGCCGAACCCAAAGGGTGCTCAGCAGTGGCTCCTCTTCGTCTTGGAAAGATGTGACCAGTGGGGTGCCACAGGGTTCTGTCCTGGGCCCAGTGCTATTCAACATCTTTATCAATGACTTGGATGAGGGAATTAGGGGCATACTTATCAAATTTGCAGATGACACCAAATTAGGAGGAGTAGCTAATACCCTAGAGGACAGGATCAAAATTCAGAATGACCTGGATAGACTGGAGAGCTGGGCCAAAGCTAACAAAATGAAATTCAATACGGAGAAATGTAAAGTACTGCATTTAGGGCGGAAAAATGAAATGTATAAATATAGGATGGGAGAGACCTGGCTGAATGAGACTACGTGTGAAAGGGATCTAGGAGTCCTAGTAGACCACAAGTTGAACATGAGCCAACAGTGTGATGCGGCAGCTAAAAAGGCCAATACGATTTTGGGCTGTATCAGAAGTATAGTGTCTAGATCAAAGGAAGTAATAGTGCCACTCTATTATGCCTTGGTCAGACCTCACTTAGAATACTGTGTCCAGTTCTGGGCACCACAATTAAAAAAGGATATTGACAAATTGGAGTGTGTCCAGAGAAGGGCAACTAAAATGGTGAAAGGTCTGGAAACGATGCTTAGCCTGGAAAAAAGACGGTTAAGAGGCGATATGATAGCCCTGTTTAAGTATTTGAAGGGATGTCACGCTGAAGATGGAGCAGGCTTGTTTTCTGCTGCTCCAGAGACTGGAACACGGAGCAATGGATGCAAGCTCCAGCAACAGAGAGTCCACCTCAACATGAGGAGGAACTTTTTGACAGTAAGAGCTGTTCAGCAGTGGAACACACTCCCTTGGAGCATGGTGGGGTCTCCTTCCTTGGAGGTCTTTAAACAGAGGCTGGATGGCCATCTGTCGGGGATGCTTTGATCAAGATTTCCTGCAGGGCAGAAGGGGTTGGACTGGATGGCCCTCGTGGTCTCTTCCAACTCTGCAATTCTATAATTCTATAAAAAGTTCTTCCTAATGTTTAGGAAGAATCTCTTTTCCTGTAGTTTGAGTCCATTGCTCCGTGTCCTAGTCTCTGGAGCAGAAGAAAACAAGCTTGCCCCATCCTCAGGATGACATCCCTTGAAATATTTAAACATAGCTATCATGTCCCCTCTCAACCTCCTCTTCAGACTAAACATACCTAGCTCCCTAAGCTGATCCTCATAAGGCATGGCTTCCAGGCCTCCCACCATTTTGGTTGCCCTCCTCTATACAAGTTCCAGCTTCTCAATATCCTTCTTGAATTTCAGTGCCCAGAACTGGACACAGTATTCCATGCGAGGTCTGACCAAAGCAGAATGGAGTGGCACTATTACTTCCCTTGATCTAGACACTATACTTCTATTAATGCAGCCTAGAATTACATTGGCTTTTTTAGCTGCCACATCACACTGCTGACTCATGTTCAGCTTGTGGTCCACTAAGACTCCAAGATCCCTTTCGCATGTACTGCCATCAATCCAGGTGTCCCCCAGCTGTCAGCATGGAGCACAGAAAAGGAACTTGGATGACATGTCACAGCCATCAGCAGCTGCAACAAGACTGAGGGCAGAGATACTACATTAGGGTTTTCTGGTGCGGATTTTTGTATGAGTTATTATGCATTCCTTGTGCTACACTGCCCCTGTGGTGGTGGGCCATATTGTGCAATTGCACCAAGATGCTAAATGTACAACCAAATGCACAACCAAAGGCATGATATGCCTGCATGCACAAAGTGTGCCCATGCGCACAGCACATCTTTTCTTGTTTACTTTATTTATTTCATTTGTATGCCACCTTTCTCCCAGAGTGAGACTCAAGGTGACTTCCAAAGAGAAGAAATTTAAAAACAGGACTCTTTTCCTGTCTTCTTGTCATGGTGGACATGAAGTCCTGAGCTGCTTCTGACAGAGAAGTTTCTGCACGGATGCTAAAATCCGCCAGTACAACAAGCCAAGGGGACACCAACATCACCAGTGAGACCAACTCAGCCAGCTCAGGAAGGGATTTTAAAATCTATTTTAGAATTAAAACATTCTAAAATTTGGAAATTAAATTTATAGTTTTAAAATTTAACTATTTAGAGAGGGCAGTGTGAGGGCCACTGTGGGCACTTTGGCTCTCCAAGGTCCCCCAGGGGGCCAATGCAGATCTCCTTCCCACCAAACCCTGGCATCTTTAGGTCCTTCTAGCCCAGCATTGATGATGCTCACCAAACAGTGGCTGTCCAGAATGCTCTCCTCACCCTACTTGGTGATGCTAGTAGGGATTGAACTTGGGACCTTTGGCATGCCAGACGTGTGTGCTCTCCCACTGAGCCTTGGCCAGTTCAAGGCATCCTCTTAAAGCAGAGGTGACTGTGTTCCAGCCATCACAGCTGCCATCTTGATGACCAGAAGTCCCCTTCTGTGCCTCTCAGCTGCCTTTAAGCCTACTGGGAAGGGGGAGAACCTTGCTATTTTAAAGTGTGTTTTGGGTGGGGGGCAGAAAAAGAGAGGCTTAGCTGAAGGCTTGGGAGGCTCAGTGGGGTTCTAAGGGCCACGCTGAAGTCTCCCAAGGGCCACACAATCCATGCCTCTGAGTTAAATGATAGATTTTCCGATACCCTGTGGAGAACACTGGATTGATCTTGCTAAAGGAACCATAGAGTCATAGGTTAAGAGCTGGAAGGGATCCCAAGGGCCATCTAGCCCAATCCCCTGCAATGCAGGAATAAACAACTAAAGCACCCCTGAAAAATGCCCATCTGGCTACTGTTGAAAAATGTCCAGAGGAGGAGAACCCATCACCCTCCGAGGGAGTCTGATATGGAACAGCAATTAGAATTTAGAAGTCATTCCTAATGTTTAGGTGGAATCTGTTTTCTTGGAATTTGAATCCATTGGTTTACACATTGGAATACAAATATTGTCCCTCCTCCCAACACACACACATGCGCACACGCACACACACACATTGGTCATGGTTCTTTCCTCTTCCTCTTCATCTTCTTCTTCCTCTTCTTCCTTTTCTTCTTCCTCCTCCTCCTCCTCTTCTTCTTCCTTGCAGAAAGTTAATTTTAGAGTGCTATTTTTGTTTCCCCTCAGTTATTTACACATAAGGCTTGAGTCCTTTTTAGTTTTCCTTTTCATCTTGCACCATGATGTTCTTTTGCAAGGCAGGCTGGCGCTTAATGAGCATTCTGCTCTGACCTACTGGAATTTTCGTAGTTACTGGAGATGCAAAAACTGTTGACCCCTTCACTGAGTGATGGTGTCTCTGGTGGAAAGGAAAATATCCTAAATGAGCCACCATCTAAAAGTGTCTTCACTCTGTATTTATTTTTAAACAGCTGCAAATTTCTCCGCTGCACCTCTCTGTGCTCTGAATAGCTCTGATGACTAGCTAGTGTTTGCTGTCATGAGTAAGTGAATTTATGAAGCCAATGCCTCATGCTTCATTAGAAGCGTATGTGTTAGTTTTCTCATAAAGACTAGACATCCATAACTTTAGTTTCCTTCACTGACTACATAAGGGTTACAGAGTATAAAACTCCACATGCAGAACTATGCATTCATTGTGCAAGGTTGCACAATGTATGCCCCCAGTTCAATGCGCAACTTCACTTGCTTGCACATCACATGCACAACTGTTTGTGCATGTGCCTCCATGCAGATCAATGAACATCTGCATGCACAAAGGTGCCACATGTGCAACTCCACTTCTGGCACCTTAAGCTAAATATGGATGTTCTGTATCAGAGAAAAATGTCCAGCTTCTCTCATTAGGAGAGCCAGGGTGGTGGAATGATTTGATCATTGGATTAGGACTCTGGAGACCAGGGTTCAAATCCCCACTTGTTCATGGAGACCCATTGAGTGACCTTGAGCAATTTGCGCGCTCTCAGCCTCAGAGGAAAGTAGAGGCAACCTCCCTCCAAGAAAATCTTACCAAGAAAACCCCATGGCAGGTTCACCTTAGGATTGTCATAAGTCAGGAATGACTTGAAGACACACAACAACATAGGAATATCACACTGAGGATGGAGCGAGCTTGTTTTCTGCTGCTCCAGAGGCTAGGACATAGAGCAATGGACTCAAATGACAGGAAAACAGATTCCACCTAAACATTAGGAAGAACTTGCTGAGGGTAAGAGCTGTTTGGCAGTGGAGTACATTGCTCCCTGGGAGTGTGGTAGAGTCTCCTTCTGTGGAGATTTTTTAAAAAGAGGCTGGATGGCTATCTATCAGGAGTGTTTTGACAGGGTATTCCTGCAGGGCAGAATGGGGTTGGACAAGATGTCCCTTGTAGTTTCTTCAACTCTATGATTCTATGATTTTAAAAACACACACTTCCATTAGGGGAAGTTATGCATAAGTAAGACACAAATAACAGTTGCAACAAAAATTACAAGAGATTGTACCAAAAACATTAGAAACTCTATACAGCTGTGGTCCAGGCTGTCCGTATCTCTCAATATGAGTATGCCTGGACCCTGAGATCCACAGGGTGGAGGGGCTCAGCAATCTTTCCCATGACCTCATAAGTACTGCTGGTGGGAACATGAAAGAGAGCCTTCGCAGTGGCTGCCCCTAGACTTTGGAACTCCCTGCCAAGGAAGGAAAGAATGGCCCTCTCCTTGCTGTCCATCCATTTGCAGGCCAAAACTTTTTATTATTATTATTATTATTCTGACAGACTTTTAAAACTGAAAAAGGGTTGTAAGTGCTGTATTGTTTTAAACTGCATTGTTTATTGTTTTTAAAATCTTTTAGAGTATATGTGTAAAGCCCTGTCTCGTGTTGTTGTTGCTGTTAATTGCCCTTGCGTCAGCTTTGACTTGTGGCAACCCCGTGGATGAGACATCTCCAAGAACTCCTGTCTTCTACCGCCCTGCTCAGGTCTTGCAGGTTCAGGCCCGTGGCCTCTGATTGAATCTATCCATCCGGTGTGCAGTCTTCTTCTCTTTCTTTTTCCCTTCACCACCCCTAGCATTATTGACTTTTCTAGTGAGCCGTGTCTTTTCATGATGTGGCCAAAGTATGACAGCCTCCATTTGGTCATCTTGGCTTCTAGTGAGAGCTCTGGCTCGATCTGTTCTAAGAACCACTTGTTTGTCCTTTTGGCCGTCCATGGGATCCTCAGCACTCTTCTCTGACACCACATTTCAAATGAGTTGATTTTCTTCCTATCAGCTTTCTTTGCTGTTCAGCTCTCACATCCATACATTGTGATGGGAAATACAATGATTTGAATGACCCTGATTTTAGTGCTCAGTTTGATATCTTTGCATTTTATGATCTTGTCTAGTTCTTTCATGTCTGCCCTACCCAGTCCTAGTCTTTTTGTGATTTCCTGGCTGCAGTCTCTGTTCTGGGCTGTGATTAATCCAAGGGATGGGAATTATTTTACTATTTCAATTTCCTCATTGTCCGTTTTGAATTTGTGTAGATCCACTGTGGTCTTTATTTTTGTTTTCTTAATGTTCAACATTAAGGGGGTTACTATACTCCAAAGAAAAGTGGCAATGCAGCCGGAATGTTCCATCTTCCCTGCTGCCTAACTATATGAGATGGTGTTCTTTCACTCCAGTCCCATGGTGGACTGAGGTGAAAGTGCATGTTTTTGCTAATCAGAAAAATCCGTTAGCAAAAAGAGACAGTTTTACCACAATCCCCCATGGGACTGGAACGAAACAACTCTGGAAGAACACCGAAAGAACAATGGCTTAAACAGAGAGGGATGAGAAGCTTTTGTCTTCCTTGCCTGTTTGCTTTTCCTTCCTCTGTCAGCCACTTATCTCAAAAGCCTTTTTGGAAGATAACATTGTCTGCTTCAGTCAGGGTTAATCAAGTGAGTGCCCTCTGTTGCTCATAAAAGAAAAAGAACCCTCCCAGGCTGAACTCCTCTGCCCATCTGCTCTTTGATGAAGGAAGACATGCTGCAACATCTTTTTCTCTTTTAGATGAGTTAATAGAAAGGATCAGGCTCTATCTATCCAAGAATGTAAGGCCTTTGACAAGGTCCCCCATGATATTCTTCAAACAAGCTAGTAAAATGTGGGCTAAACAATGTGACTGTTAGGTGGATTTGTAATTGGTTGACTGACTGAACCCAAGAGGTAGTCACCAATGGCTCCTCTTCATCCTGGAGAGAAGTGACCAGTGGGGTGCCACAGAGTTCTGTCCTGGGCTCTGTGCTATTCAACATCTTTATCAATGACTTGGATGAGGGAATAGAGGGTATGCTAATCAAGTTTGCAGATGACATCAAATTAGGAGGGGAGCTAATACCCCAGAGGACAGGTACAGAATTCAAAATGACCGTAACAGATTAGAAAGCTGGGCCAAAACTAACAAAATGAATTTCAGCAGGGAGAAATGTAGAGTATTACACTTAGGCAGAAAAACTGAAATGCACAGATATAGGATGGGTGACACCTGGCTTGATGGTAGGACATGCAAAAGAGATCTAGTGGACCACAAGCTGAACATGAATCAGTAGTGTGATGTGGCAGCTAAGAAAACAAATGCAATTCTAGGCTGCATCAATAAGAGTATAGTGTTTAGATCGAGGGATATAATAGTGACACTCTATTCTGCTTTGTTCAGACCTCACCCTGAATCCTGAGTCCAGTCTGGGCACCACAATTCAAGAAGGATGTTGACAAGCTAGCGTGTGCCCAGAGGAGGGTGACCAAAATGGTTAAAGAGTCCACCTAAACGTTAGAAAGAACTTCTTGATGGTAAGATATGTTTGATGGTGGAATATGCTGCCATAGAGTGTGGTGGGGTCTCCTTCCTTGGAGCTTTTTAAACAGAGGCTGGATAGCCATCTGTTGGGAATGATTTTGATTGTGTATCCCTGCATGGCAGAAGGGGGTTGGACTGGATGGCCCTTGGGGTCTCTTCCAACTCTATGATTCTATGATTCTATGAATGTGTTTCCTTAAATACGGTGGGCCCTCAGTATCTTCTGGTGTTTGGTTCCAGGACCTCCCATGGATACCAAAAATCCTTGGATGCTCAAGACCCATTATATACAATGGCATAGTAAAATGGTGTACCTTATATAAAATGGTGAACAGCAAGGTTGGATTTTTGGATTTTTTTTCTGAATATTTTTGAGCTGTGGTTGGTTAAATCCATTGATGCAGAACCTTTGGCTATGGAGGGCCGACTGTAAATATTCCTCCTGTTGAGGATTATAAACTTTTTTTTCTGCCTACAATTTGGCCCTTTCAAACTCACTATACCAAGATGGGCACCTCCACTGTGAGTGGATTCAAGGCTCTAGCAGGCCTTTCATTGCAATAATAATTGGTCACCATCTATCCCCTCTAATGCTTTTGGGGTTGCCCTGGAAGGTGGAGTATAAATAAGCTGACCAGACTATCCATGGCAATGCTTGAAACACTATCAATCTAGCTTCGGGGCAGGAGGTGGGACAGATCACCTCCTAAATGGCAGGGGGTTGGACTGGATGGCCCTCGTGGTCTCTTCCAACTCTGCAATTCTATGATTCTATGATTCTATGATCATTTCCTATTGGGCTCATCCCAGATTCTGGGTATCCGCCTGCCTGGCCAGTGTTCAGAGTGCAATGCAGAAAAGCACTCTGGCCTCAGGCTGTCATTCTGTTGAAAGCATCCATGGCATAACGGAAGGGGGACTGGATGAGGAGGTGTCTGCAGTCCAACAAGGCTGTTCCTGCTGCTTTGATAATAAAACCGCAGGTCGCAATGTCAAACCTTCCTGACAGTAAGAGCTGTTTGGCAGTAGAATGCACTGCCTGGGAGTATGGCAGAATCTTCTTCTTTGGAGGTTTTTAAACAGAGGCTGGATGGCCATCTGTCATTGGGAATTCTTTGATTGTGTATTCCTGCATGGCAGAATGGGGTTGGACTAGATGGCCCTTGGGGTCTCTTAGAACTTTTCTATGATTCTCTGGAGATTCTCAGACGACCTTTCTAAAACGTTCTTTTGCTGGTATTAAAAAAAAAAAAAACATTTTTATGCTGGCAAAAGAATGCTCCCCACTGCACTTACCTTCCTCTCCCGGCAAAGGCAGCCCCAGCAAATAAAAAGGAAGTGAATGGAGCCCTGTTCACTTCCTCATTTGAAATCCCGCAAGACTTCCTCGCATGGGAAATTCAAAAATAAAAACAAAAATGAACACATTTAAAGTTGCACAAAGCACATACACACACTTTAAAAGTCCCAAGTAACCCATGGAGGGTCATAAAAAGAGTGAAACTTACGTGGATGGCCTGATCTCACCCAGACGTGTTTGTGCCGGACCGCCCATTCTCGCGGCAGTGATGAGATTTAAATGGCCCGACATTTCGCAAGCTGGCAATGTCGGCACAAAAGCACCATGGGGCATCTATTGACGGCGTCAGCCATCAATAAAAAGGTATGTTAGCATAACGCCAGTGGAACACAAAAGGATGACAGCATCTGATATTGGCATCCTTTTGTGTTCCACTGGCATTGTGATCACGCCACATTTGCTTCATCTGATAATCTCCTATGATTCTATGATTACAGACCCAGGGAAGGGGGTATTTAGTGTGCAACAAGGCCTGATTCTGAGGTCTGATCTAGCTTGGGCATTGTGTTCACCTGGTGGTGGGGCACTCAATACTCCCACCACCACCGATTGCCGCTGTAAGAGGTCCACAATTTCTCTATTGATGAATCACATTAAAACACCACACAGGGGAGCCAATGAGAGTGCACCAGTGTTGGACAAATGTGCCCCCCCCTTCTTCACTGTATTGTCACAGAAAATGAAATATCTTCAGGATCTGACTCCCCCCTCCCCGGCCCTTGTCAAGATGCAATTATTTTAAGTACTTTGAATAAAACAAGGAGTGCCTGACAAACACTTGTTATTTTTCCAATCATGCGCCTGCCGGCTAGTGCAAAATGTGCCAAAACAGTGTTCTTTACGGGATTGAGCATGCTTGCCTGGCACTATGAAAATAAAGGTTGGCTTCATGGTGGAAGAAATGATGGTAATGTATTTTTTTTAAAAAAAGAAAATGCTATTTATATAGAGCCATCAAATGTACACAGCTCCTAGTCAAGTTTTACAGCCAAAAAAACAACAACAACCAACCCTCCACTTTTTTTGTGTCACATATTTTGCTAAAGAGGATGATGTTTCAGGCTCGAGTTTTGGAAAGTTATGTTTTTTGGACTACAACTCCCCAACCTCCCATTCCTTGCCAGCATGGTCAGTGGCCACACTCCCTATAGGATGCTGAGAGGTGTCCATCAAAAAAGTAATATTTCTCAGCTCTTCTCAGGCAGTATGTGTGTGCATGTAGGGGCAAGGGACTGTGTACAGAGCTCACCCCCTGTTTTCCATTCTCCTACTAATTTTTCCATCCAAAAATTATTGCCTTCTCTCCCAAAGCCGGTCATATCCCATCATTTCTTTAGCAGCAAACCTACAGCCCATCAAATCATGGAGAATGAACTGGGCTATAATTTCTTCCTTTTCTAAGCATCACTTGTTGCTATCCTCCTTCTTTGAATGGTGCAACTGCTGTCAAGCGAAAAAGTTTTTAAAGGGACTAAAGAAATGCATGAAGGATAAATCTAGCCACAGATAGGAACTGACTGAACCTTCCACATTCAGAGGCAATAGCAAGTGGGTATTTATTGTGGGGATGGAAGCAGTGATGGTTGCTTTTAGCAGAAGAGTAGAAACAAAATGGAGTAAATACATAATATTATGCATGAGGACACATTTGGAATACAGTTGTTCCTCCGTATCCATGGAATTAAGTATTCATGGCTTGAAAACATTCTTAAAAAAATAATAATCCCAAAAGCAAACCTTGATTTTGCCATCTTATATAAGGGACACCAATTTGCTATGCCATTGCATATAATGGGACTTGAGTATTCATGGATTTTGGTATCCACAGGGGTCCTGGAACCAAACCCCAGTGAATATGAAGGGACAACTGTACTTGGTGAATTTTTAATCATTCTTTGCAGATTTATTTTAGTTCCGATAAAGATATTTGACCTCATTTGTTGTTATTGCTGTCACATCAGCTTTGACTTATGGTGATGTTATGATGGATTTGTATTCTGCTTTTGGTCTCATATGGGAGAAAAGTGGGATATAAATAAAATTTTAATTAAAAAAATGAATGAGAGACATTCAAGAGCCCCTGGCATCAAAAGCTCTAGTTCAGGGTTTGCAAACTCAAGGCAGCCATGGTGTCCATCAGAAATGCGGCCTTCCTCTTTTCCTATTGCCTATTATTTTACCAAGCATCATTGTCTTTTCCAATGAGTCACGTCATCCCATGATATGTCTGATGTAAGCCTCCATTTAATTATATTGGCTTCTAGGGAGAGTTCAGGCTTGATTTACTCTTGGACCCATTCATTTGTCCTTTCAGCACTCCATGGTATCCATAGGACTCACCTCCAGCACCACATTTCCAATGAGTTGATTCTCTTCCTATCACAGAATCATAGAATCATAGAGTTGGAGGAGACCACAAGGGCCATCCAGTCCAACCCCATTCTGCCATGCAGGAATACACAATCCAAGCATTCCTGACAGGTGGCCACCCAGCCTCTGATTAAAAACCTCCAAAGAAGGAGACTCCACCACACTCCCAGGCAGTAGCATATTCCAATATCAGCTTTCTTCACTGTCCAGCTTTCACAACCATACATAGAAATTGAAAGTACAATGGTATGGATGATCCTGGGTATTCAATGATATATCTTTACACTCAAGTATCTTATGTAGTTCTTCCATAGCTGTCTTTTGATGTTTTCACCTTCTTCTGATTTCTTAGCAATAGCAATAGCATTTATATTTCTATACTGCTTATCAGTGCAAAGCACTTCCTAAGCGGTTTACAATGTGTGTTAGCTAATTGCTCCCAACAAGCTATTTACTCACTTTACCAACCTATGGAAAGATGGAAGGCTGAGTCAACCTTGGAGCCCTGAAGGATAGAACTCACAATGTTGTGGCTGCAGTACTGGCATTTAACCACTGTGCCACCAGGGCTCCTATCTTGACTACAATCTCCATTTTAATTGATGAGTGAGCCAAGTTATAGAAAATCTATCACTATTTTAATGCCCTCATTTGACCTAGTAGCTTGGAGCAATTTAAAACAGAGAATTGGGGTGGGGAGAAAGGATTAACCTGCCCCCCTTCTGCTAGCTCCACAGCCTCCCCTTGAAATCACTTGCTTGTACATACACCCACAAACCTCCTGACAGCTGTACCCAAAACAGAAATCAGTTAGGGGACACCATTCACAGATTTCCTGCATCACAAGCTGTTTGGACCCAGGGTGATGCTTGTGAAGTAGGTGACATGAAACATAGAAATATTAAAGAGATCACTGCATTGATCTGTTTTAGCATAATAAAGACATAAAGCAACCCATTAGCTTCTTTGAGATTCACTGGAAGAAAAAAAATCTTCCATAAAATGTTATAGATGCTATTTCATCGTATCTTTCTTCTTCTCAGTGAGTCGCAAAGGTATGACTGGATTCCTTTATGTCTTTTTATGAACCATAGAATCATAGAGCAGGAAGGTACTCCAAGAGTCATCCAGTCAAACCTCCTGCTTCCATTGTTGGAACCCATGACTCATGGCTTTCTCTTTGATAACCTCCAGTGAAGGAGAGTCCACCACCTTCCATAGGTGTCCATTCCACTGTCGGGCCATTCTTATAATCACAAACATCTCCCTAATGTTTAGTTACAATCTCCCTTCATCAGAATGTATATTCTCACACTGTGTCCTCATTTGTTCCCCTTTCCAATCCAACCTGATATAGCCACAGAAGCCCATGAAACTAGATTCAGGGGACATGGAAGCCGGAAAGCCAACAGTGGCCTCCTGAAGTCCACCAAAACACATGTGATGGCCAAGGTCTACTTCTTCCACTACTAACTTGGTCACCTCTTTTGTCCCTTTCCTTCACATCCCTCCATCCTTAACTCCTGAAGGAGAAAGAAGCCCATTCAAGTTTAGCACAAGGAGCAGAAGGCAGAGGTTAGATGTCACCAAGACCTCAGGGAAGGGAAAAGAGAGGTGAGGAGGGCAGCAGCAATGCACAATGGCAAAACTTAAGATGACAACAGAAAGACCCCCATCTTCCCCAGAGCTCAAAAGCTGGTGTTGTAGGTCAGATGTGCAGCCACCCTCAGGTAGGTACTGGCCATCAGCTGTGTTTTGCTTGAAGAGGAGTCCCCCCCCCCCTAATCATTCATGACAAGTAGCACAATAACCCCTAGCAGTGACATTTTTAGCAGGGATGCTTGACTTTTAAAATTCATAAAAAGAATTGCCTTTCTTTCCCCAATGAGAATTTTGCCTCTTTTGGCTCTGATATTTTTGTTTTTTCTGCTTAATCTTCACTTGTGCTCCTGTTCAATGGAATGAAACAGGAAAAGAGCTTGGGATACTTGGATACTGTCTATTTAATCATATCTTTCTTCTTCCCAGTGAGTTTCAAATGTATGACTGGATGCCTTTATGTCTTTTAATGAATCATAGAGCTGGAAGGTACTCCAAGAGTCATATATATGGTCCAGAGCTCCCAAGATCCCTCATAGATGGTAAGCTCTACCATCTGGGACAATATGGAAACTGCTGCCCCCCAAGTAACTTTTATTAAGTCTGTACATAGGTCTATGTAGAACACATGCACATGTAACCAACCAGTGTCTATCAACACTTTGATTGTGTATTCCTACATGGCAGTGGGTTGGACTAGATGGCCCTTGTGGTCTCTTCCAACTCTATTATTCTGTGCTTCTGTGCTACTATAAGCAAGCAATATGATGCAATGAACTTGCAAGTAGAGATTCTCCAGTTTATGTGAATACCCTCTTCCTCAGAGTCTTTCTCAACAATTCCCCAACTGCAAAATGTCCTTTTTATTCAACCAGTCCTTGTGCAATGTATGTTGAATTTCTTTGGACCGCTCTGCTTTAGGTGCCTGTTTTATCCTCCTTGGCTGATTTGTAAACAAAACATTTGTCATGTCTTTATATACTGTTCATTGTAATTATGACTTGCGAGCCATTCTGGAAGTTGTAAAACTGAAGGTCAGGATACCAAATGTTTACAAATAAACAAGCTGAACAAACAATCCAACCCAAGGAGGTAATCTATACACTTAACAAAAATCAGATAAAAAAGGAGGCCTTGCCTGTCATTACTCAACCCACACAAGGCTTATAATCCTCTGCTCAATTATCCTCTTAGGTACTTTGGGAGAGTTTGGCTGAAATACAGTGGGAAAGCTAGCAAGGTCGTGGCTGCATTTGAACCTGGGTCCAACTGCAATTCATGGCAAAGAATTTCCCTCAAATTTAATTACCTTGAGTTTATTGTTGCTGTTATATCCATCAAGCTGGCGTCAACTTATAGTGATCCTATGAACCAGAGATTTCTAAGGGTGCTGTCACACTGCAGAAATAATGCAGTTTGATACTGCGTTAACTGCCATGGCTCAATGCTATGGAATTCTGGGATTTATAGTTTTGTGAGCTATTTAGCCCTTCTCTGTCAGAGAGCTCTGGTGCCACAACAAACTACAAATCCCAGGATACCATAGGATGGAGGCATGACAGTTAAAGCAGTGTCAGACTGGATTATCTCTTCAGTGCAGATGTAGCCTTAGACAGTCCAATAAGAAAAGTCCTGCTTTCACAAAAGCAAGGTTGTGGCTGCTTTAATTGAATCAATCCATCTATAAAGCACTCTTCCTGTTTTCCTGATGTCTTCTGCTTTACAGAGCAGTATTGTCTCTCCCAGTAAGTCCTGTCTTCTCACCACAACCAAAATACAACAGCCTCAGCTTAGTCCTCTTGACTTCTAGTGAGAGTTTAAGCTTAGTTTGTCTTTTCAGCAGTCCATGTTATCTGTGGAATTCTCTTCCAACATCATATTTCTAATGAAGTGTGTGTGTGTGTGTGTTTTGCTTTCTTGACTGTTCAGCTTTCACATCCATCCATAGAAATCAGAAATACCATGGCATGGGTGATCCTGCCTTTGGTATTCAATGATGTGTCTTTACACTTCAGGGTCAAGTTCCTTCATAGCTGCCTTTCCAAGTCTTGATCTTCTGATTTCTTAACTACAGGCTCCATTTTGATAGATGACTGAGACTCAATTGTTTTCATCACACCAGGAATTTTGGTGTCCCATGCATTCCTTAAGACAGTGAGGGAATCATCACTATTAAGCCATCCAAAAACCTCCTGTGGTTCATGACATTCCAGGACAGAGGGATGACATGATAGCAGGGTATTCGGTTGTGGAATTTTGAAATACAAGAAATAAAGGTGGTGCTGGGCTTGTAAAATGGAGAGGTAGTACAGGCCACCCACCATATCTGCTGGGGACATGTTCCCAGACTTTCCATGAATACTTGAAACCATGGGTAATAGCAAACCCCATAGAATTGTGCTGGGGGACCTAGGAAATGCCCGGAGAGGCCGCTTCTCTAGGCATCTACTGGTGACTCTATGGTAACTCCTGGCACTCCTCAAGGCAGCTCCAGTGCTGGAGAACCTCAGAAATACTTAGAGGGATCATATTTTGGGGACAGTGGATAATTGAAACCGCGGGTATAGTACCATGCATACTGAGCGGCGGGGGGCAGGCAGTACATTGGTTTCTGCTGAGGCATCAAGTAGACAGCAATGAAGCATCCCTTTTCCAGGATGATTTCCAGTCAATTTGGGCTTTGTTTCAGTTGCCCCTCCCCACAATTTTCACATCTGGAGAAAGAATCAATGTAGAGGACTGCAAAGATTCGGCAGAACAATTTTTAAGGGATAATACTGAGAAGGAAGAGTCTTCTTGGCTTACAGTCATGGAGAAGATGGAGAAATACTAAAAAGGGGGCAGAGAAAAGGCAGAACTGCTCAACACCTTCTTTGCTTCAGTCTTCTCCCAAAAGGAAAACAGTGTCCAACCTGGGGGAAATGGAGCAGAAAACGCAGTTGGGGAAATGCAGCACAGAATAGGTAAAGAGGTAGTACAGGAATACCTGGCTACTCTAAATGAGTTCAAGTCTCCAGAGCCAGGTGAACTACATCCAGGGGTATAGAATCATAGAATCATAGAATCATAAAAGTGTAATAAAATAATATAATAAAATTTTATTTCTATCCCGCCCCTCTGCAACGCAATCAGGGCGGCTTACAATATAAAAACTCCATAGTCCCAGTACCCTAGCCCACCCCCCCTTAAAATAATATTAAACTATAAAAGATTAAAAACATACAGTAAATTAGAAAAATATTAAAACATACAATAGTTTTTTTTTTTAAAAAAATGATTAAAAAAAAAGTGATTACAGCTCAGGGAGGACAACCGAGTCTTGGGCCGGGATAGTTATTCAGGAAAGGCCTGCCGGAAAAGATCCGTCTTGACAGCTTTTTTAAAGCCGTCTAAGGTGTTAATAAGACGGATCTCATCCGGCAGGCCATTCCATAATCTATAGAGTTGGAAGAGACCACGAGGGCCATCCAGTCCAACCCCCTGCCATGCAGGAAATCTTGATCAAAGCATCCCCCACAGATGGCAATCCAGCCTCTGTTTAAAGACCTCCAAGTAGAAATGGCAGAAGTAATCTCAGAACCACTGGAAATAATATTGGAAAATGCCTGGAGAACAGGAGAAGTTCCAGCAGACTGGAGGAGGGCAAATGCTGTGTTTATCTTCAAAAGTGTGTGTGGGGGGGAACAATTACCACCCAGTCAGCCTGACATAAAATACAATGAAAGGTTGACTACCCTGAACTGCGTTCCCTCCTCTTATTTAAGTCCCATTCCCTGTCCAGCTGTTGTATAAGTCCACTGCACTGTCTTTACAGTGATCATTTTCACCACTCCCTCTGTCCTTTGCTAATCTGATTTACAGCTTTTTCTCTACTGAGAACACCTTTTCTCTGCATTCCATTGCCGGAAAGATTCTTTTCACCTTTGTTCAGCAGAAGATGGAATGTACACGGCTGAAAAGGGTTTAGGATGACTTTTAATGATACGTTGAAGCTGTGTAGGATTATTTCTTTTCAAGTTAATGATTGTTTGCATTGATAGGAGAGCCGCAAAGTAATGGAGGCACCCTGAGAAGATTGCTTCAGTAGGATGTGGCATGCTCTGAATGAAAACTTCCTTCCTGGGGATCCGATCCATCCTTGGGTATCCTGTTGCACAATGTCTTCTTCCATTTGCCTTTTTTTTGCAGGCACACTTCAGTGGTTACAGGTGTGTGTTTTTTTCTTTCAAAGTCTCAGCATGTGTGTGATTCTTTGGATTTCCCCCCACTCGCCAGTATGGTATCTGAGGGTCTGTCTAAATGGTAAAAAGAATACAAATGGGATGCAAATGGAAGTTCATATGGAAATTCTCACAAATACATGTCATTAGGAAGGGGGGCAGCCAAATCCACTGCAAATTCTGTGTCCATACAACATGCGAATGTGCAATCGTTTGGACAGTTCACACACAGCTACAAACAGGCAGCGCAATCTGATTGGCTGGATGAGCATGGGGGTGGGGCTAGCAAAGAGGGAAAGTAGCAGCTTCTGCCATCTTGGATTTTCAGCTAAGCGAGGTTCCAGTAAGGTGATCAAAAGGTGATCTTATACTCTCTTTTTTTCTTTTTCTGTTTTTTTAAAATATGAAATATTTATTCTGCACACCATGGGAAACAGTTTTTTTAAAAAACAAAATTGGTGATGGCAGATTTAAAATCACAAGTAAATCACTCACAACCACCATCTTAGCTAGGGGGTCATGCACAGTTTAGGGGGGCTCTATTGAATGTGAAGACTGGTCGCATCATTGCCAATGCCTGCTTTTTCAGACATGTTCAGATTCCCCCCCCCCCCTCGTATAGATAGGACCTGAGTATGGTAGGGAAAGGCCACCCCTCTTCCTCTGTTGCTTTCCATAACTTGCATGAAAATGGACATAAACACCATTATCCTCCACTGGGTGTTTGCATTCTACATTTCTGCATACAGAGTTATGCATCAATTGTGCTATGCAACAATGTCTTTGAATGGCAATGTTGCACAACTGAACCAGGACACCAAAGCCAGAATTCTGCTAGGGACATATATATGTATCAGCCATACTATGCATGCAGGGCCAGACAGTCACCACTGCACAACAGATATAAATTTGGTGATTGCGGTGGAGGCAGAGTTGTGCAGGCAGCATGTTCAATCTGTGCCTTGTCTTTACAAGTTGCACATTGTGCACTATGTGTTGTGGTTGTGCCTCCTATCTTTTTCATTGCTGTTGCACATTGCATGTACATTGTACGACAGCCAGTCATTGACATACATTGCACAATGTTGCTATTCTGCATGGAGCTTGCATTGAGCTCATGTAGCCTATCTCCACATGTGGGTATTTATGCTACACTAGGGAGATGTTGGATTTGTTGGAAAATTCCAGCATTCTCTCTCCCCACCACCACCACCACCTTGCTGTTGAGCAAGTACCATATGTTCCGGTGTATAAGACGACGACTGGGCGTATAAGACCACCACCACCACCCAATTTCCAGCCAAAAATCTAGGCTTAGGCATATATTTGCCAGATAAGGCCACCACCACCCCAATTTGGCTGGCTGGCTGGCTGGCTGGCTGGCTGGGGGAGCCTTACCAGCTGATCCTCTTTGTTTCCCAACTCATGAGGATCTCCTCGTGAGTTGGGAAAGCGAACAGGATCAGCTGGCAGGGCAACATTCGCCCCTCTCTTCAACCTTCCAGTCAAACTGGACTCGAGGGTGGAGGAAAGGGGAGAAAATGCCCAGTTTGCCTCAGCAGCCCCCTTCGCTCCGTCTTGGCTCTTCCAAAGGGGACCAAGGCGGGGGAAGCAGGGGCAGCCGTGGCAAACCCCTAGATTCGCTCCTCTCCCCACCTTCAAGGAAGGTGGGGAGAAGGGGCGAACATGCCCCGTTTGGCTCCACAGCCCCGATCCCTCCTTCTGGGCTCCCTTCCGAAGGGAGCCCAGAAGGAGGACGCGGGACCGTGGAGCCAAACCCCGGGATTCTCCCCCTCTCCCCACCTTCAAGGAAGAGGGAGTAAATCTAGGGGTTTAACTCCGCAGCCCCAATCCCTCCTTCTGGGCTCCCTCCTCCCGCAATTCCCCAACCCACGAGGTGGGTTGGGGAATGTGGGATGGCCAGTTGGCTGGGGGGGCTGGAGGGAGGGGGCTTCGGGGAGGGTGGAAGGGTGGCTGGAAGGGGGGGCTTCGCAGCCACCAACCCCTCCCCGAAGCCGCGATCTCGATTGGGATTGCAGCTTTGGGGAGGGGGAGTGGCTGGAGGGAGGATGCTGGAGGGAGGGGGCTTCGGGAAGGGTGGAAGGGAGCCCAGGAGGAGGATGCAGAAGGTGGGGAGAGGGGGTGAATCCTGGGTTTGGCAGCACAGCCTCCGCATCCTCCTCCTGGGCTCCCTTCCAGGAGGGAGCCCAGGAGGAAGATGCAGAGGCTGTGCAGCCAAACGGAGCATGTTCGCCCCTTCTCCCCACCTTTAAGGAAGGTGGGGAGAGGGGACAAATCCCGGGGTTTGGCTCCACAGCCCCACGTCCTCCTTCTGGTCTTCCTTTGGAAGGGAGCCCAGAAGGAGGGATCGGGGTCGCGGAGCAAAACGGAGCATTTTCGCCCTTTTCCTCCACCTTCAAGGAAGGTGGGGGGAAAGGGCGAATCTAGCGGTTTGCCTCAGCCGCTGCAGAGGCGATTGAGCGGCGGCCGTGGCAAACCACAACGTTCGCCCCCCTCCTCTGTCTTCCATTGCTCCCCAAAGGGGAAGAAGGCAGAGGAGGGGGGCGAATGAACTGCAAAACACTTTGCTTCACCCCCCTGCCCCATCTCCTGCCTCTTCGCTCCGTTTGCAAAGAGGCAGGAGATAGGCAGGCAGGCGAAGCAAAGTATATCCGGCGTATAAGATGACTATCGATTTTGGAGGGCACTTTTGAGTGCTCAAAAGTCGTCTTATACACCGGAATATACGATAGAGGAGAATTCCCAGCATGTCAAGGCTTTCTGTTTCTTTCATCTAAGCCTTTACTTGCTCTTTCGATCTCTAGATTCACGGTCACATGTTTTGTAACTAAGTAATTAGACCATGTGACTAGGACACCTTTTAGTCATTGGTTATATGAATATATGTATATCCCTTCTCTGTAGATCTTCCATTTTTGTCTTTCTCTCCTCCTTGCTTTCTCTCCTTCTCCAACCATGCTTCACGTCTCATCCAGCTGGTGAGTTAGATGAGGCAACCGCCTTTTTACCCAACCTTTTGGCCCTGTGTACCCATTGGTTTTGCACCCATGGTTCCACCATCCACAGCTTGAAAAAAAATTAATTCCAAGAAGCAAACTTTGATTTTGCCATTTTATATAAGGGACACCATTTTACTCCTGAAACCGAACCCCAGCAGATACCAAGGGCCCACTGTAGTTAGAACTTAGGCTCTCTACATATATGTAAATTAAAGCCATTAGTAAAGTTTTCTAAGTTTGTAACCTGAAACTGCCTGCCTTGTTTGTTTTTGAGTCAGTTTCAGTTCTGGGGAAGCATCCTCAGATAGATGCCTGTTTCAACTGCTGCTCTGCCAGAGGAAAGGCTGATTCCTCACCATTTCAGCTTACAGAGAGTTTTTCAAAAAGGGCTAACACCCTGGGACACTCTGATTTCGAACAGGATTGAGGCTGAAAGGTGCAATTGTTCTGTTCCAGAGATGGGTGTAATTCTAGGCCCCTTCAAGGCTTTATCTGGCACCAAGCACTGACACAAAATAAAGATAAACTTTATTGGTGGTGACTGATGCATCAGTTGGTACACAGCAGAGAAGCATTCCTGCCCTTTCATTAACGGGCTCCAGCAACCGAGTACAACCAATGGTAAAGTTGGGCCCCTAACTAATTCTACCCAGACTGTTCCTGGCTGACAATCCAATTCCACATGGCTGGCTTTGGAGAGGTGCACATTGTGTCCTCTCCCCCCTGCCCTGGATAAGGTTAAAGTGATATAGACTCCCAAAGTTTATATAGTGCAAGAAGCAAATAAGGACATTCAAGGTGTGCAAGGTGAATCTGATCAAGAACTAAACTAAATCCAGCATGCAGAGGAGGGTTGGAGATGATCGCTTAAACATCTTTCCAAAAGCAAGCTCTAAAAAGAAGGATATGACTTCTAGGAGAAGCTGAGGGAGAGAATGGGAGCCACAGAAAAGTAGTAGAATAAAAGATGAAAACAAACTATTCAAAGTAGAATAAAAGATGAAAACAAACTATGCTTTAGATGTCTGTATATTGATGCTCAGAGTTTGGTAAACAAACAAGATGAGCTTGAAGTCCTAGGGCAGGAAGATAAAATCATAAAATCATAGAGTTGGAAGAGACCTCAAGGGCCATCCAGTCCAACCCCATTCTGCCATGCAGGAATACACAATCAAATTATTCCCAACAGATGGCAATCCAGCCTCTGTTTAAAAACCTCCAAAGAAGGAGACTCCACCACACCACGAGGCAGTGTATTCCACTTCTGAACAGCTCATACTGTTATAAATATGGTTTTGTAAAATAGACTTGGTGGGATGACTTCCATGATTGGAATATAACAATTGAGGGATATAATCTGTTTAAAGAGATTATATGGGGAAGAAAAGGAGAGAGAGTTACATTGTATGTCAAAATCAAATTCTCTCTCTGGCTTTTCTTCGCAAACGAAGATTCAGGAAGGACTCATCCCGCGCTTTCTGCAAGCGCGCTGATGACTAAAAACGCCAATCCGAGATAAACAAGTCCGGTTGCAAAAAGCACAGCAGAAGGTCTCCTTGGGTGATGTTTTTGGGTTCTGATTCTTTCTGTGTTATCGTTTCTCTTCAAGACTTGTTCGGCGTGAGTTCTCAAATAAGGCTGCAGCATTGTGGATAGTGCATATCCATGCCTCCCGATGTGAGGCCAGGGCGGACCACTGTTGGTGATCAATTTAGCCAAGTCTGAGATGTTGTTTCAGGGACTCTTTGTATCACTTTTCTGGAGCGCCCCTCTTACTCTGACCCGTGGCGAGTTCACCGTAGAGTAGTATTTTGGGGAGGCGATGGTCCTCCATCCTAGAAATGTGCCCTGCCCAGCGCAGCTGTGTTCTCAATCTCATGGCCTCAATAATGGTGATCCCTGCTTGCTCAAGGACAGCAACATTCGTCACATAGCCAGTCCAATGTATATTTAGGATTGTGCGTAGACAGCGCTGATGAAAGCGCTTGAGGAGTCATAGGAACTTGAAGACCATCCTACAGATCCTTCTCCTACAGTGCTTTGGCAACATATCAAAAACAGTATCCTCCAGTCTGCAGAAGAATCCCTTGGGTTCTCCCACAAGAAAAATCAAGACTGGTTTGATGAAAACAACCAAGAGATCCAAGAGCTGTTGGCAAAGAAGAGAACTGCTCACCAGGCATACCTCGCCCAGCCAACCTGCCATGTCAGAAAAGCAGCTTTCCGCCTCACATGTAGCAAACTACAACAAAAACTCTGAGACATGCAGAACAAGTGGTGGATCAATATAGCAGAAAAGACACAACGCTGTGCAGATCTGGGTGATCATAGAGGATTTTATGAAGCTCTTAAAGCAGTGTTTGGACCTACTTATCAGGTCCAAAGCTCCTTATACAGTACAGATGGTCAAACATTAATTACTGATAAAGCCTCCATCCTGAATCATTGGGCTGAACATTTTCAAAGTCTCTTTAGCGCCAACCGAGTAGTCCAAGCCTCAGCTATCCAACATATGATACAAAAACCAATGAAAAACGAATTGGACATAGCTCCCACTTTGGAAGAGACCCTTAAGGCCATACAGCAGAAGAAAAACAGCAAGGCAGCTGGGATTGATGGAATCCCACCTGAAGTTTGGAAACACGGAGGTCATGCACTCCACGAAAAATTCCACGAATTCCTTGTGAATTGCTGGGAAAAAGGGGAACTGCCATCAGACCTCCGAGATGCAGTCATCATCACCCTGTACAAGAAAAAAGGAGCAAAATCCAACTGCTTAAACTATCGAGGCATAACACTGCTCTCTATTGCTGGACAAATCAAATTCACTTGTACAGAAATCCACAGGAGCGATCAAACTTGACAGTGGAGAGCATTTGGGTAAAGGGAAATTGAGGGAAAAAACTACATTGTGGTAGGAGTTTACTACAGATCACCAACCCACTACCAAGTGGGGATGATGCTTTGCTGAAAGAAATCTCAGACATCTCCAGGAAGCAAGAACTGGTAGTTATGAAGGACTTCAATTACCATATCATGATATCTGCTAGGAGGTCAGCTCTGCTAAGCATAGGCTTTCCAACAAATTCACAATATACCTCTCAGATAATTTCCTCTTTCAAATGGTAGGGAAAGGAACAAGATGGTCAGCAATCCTAGACTTGATCCTAACCAATAGGGAGGAGATTGTCATTAGAACCGGAGCAGTTCATACTTTAGGGGGCAGGGAGCATGTAATGCTAGAATTTGTGATTGTGAGAAAGACCAAAGAAGAGTATAGTCAAACACAAATGTTGGATTTTAGGAAAGCTGATTTTCTCAAGCTCAGGGAAATCCTGTGGAGAACTCATGGCTAGAGATGCTAAAGGAGAAAAATCACCCAGCATGAGTGGGATTTCATGAAGAAGGAACTGCTAAAAGTACAATCCCAAAAATTCCATGGAAAAAGAAAAATGAGGAACATCTGAAAATGCCAGTGTGGTTGCACAGTAAACTTGAGAAAAAAGTGAAAAGAAAAAAGAGTATGTATAACAAGTGGAAAGAAGGTCAAATCACTAAGGGAGAATACAGATGTGTAGACCAAGCTTACAGGAATAGTGTAAGGAAAGCCAAAGCTCAAAATGAACTGAGACTGGCTAGGAAGCAAGAAGCTGCAAAAAGGGGGTTTTCAAACATGTTCAAAGCAAGAGAATGAAGAAGGAAATGGTGGGGCCCCTGCTCAGCAAGGATGGTAAAATGCTAACAGATCACAATGAAAAGGCAGAACTTCTCAAAACCTATTTTGCTTCAGTTCCTCCGCCCCCTGCCCAAAAGAGGACTATGTGCATCCAAGTATCAGCAGAGACCTTGGCAAGGAATCCAGGTTGCAAATGAAGATTGATAAGGAGATAGCCAGGAATCACTTAGATAACCTAAATGAGGTCAAATCTGCAGGGCCAGATGAACTGCTTCCCAGAGTATTGTAGGAACTTGCTGACATACTTGTAGAACCACTAGCCATTGCTTTGGGTTTTAGTCTGAACTTTGGAGGAGCTATTTTGGGGATAGTCAGCACCTTGGGTAGCTTCTTTAATGTTCAGACTCACATCCAGAATGGATTCACCAACATACCAGCATTAGTGGCAGCAGTTCTACTGCCATGTTCACATTCCCTGCTTGGATATACAATGCTTGGGGAAAGTTTATATATCTATTTTTATTTCACTTTTTTAAAAACCCTTTAAGAATATATCTCAATGTCAGCAAACTATTGGGGACAGGGGGAATCAAAAATTACAAATTTCAGGAAAAAAAGGAAACTAACAGCAATAAGCAAACCAAAGGCTATTAATCAAAATATTTTTTAAAATGAGCAATTAGTTTTAAAAGTTGTGGATGTTTTGCTTTGCTTTGCTTTTTGCTTTGATGGGGGAAAGGACGTGGAATTTTCAAGCTGCTCATTCTCATTTCATAGAATCATAGAATCATAGAATCATAGAATTGCAGAGTTGGAAGAGACCACGAGGGCCATCCAGTCCAACCCCCCTGCCACGCAGGAAATCACAATCAAAGCATCATTTCAATTCAGTTCTTATCATTTAAGAAACCCTCCCAAGAATTAAGCTCCAATTCAGGAAGCGAGTATGAAAAAAAATGAATGAAATCTATCAACAATGATGAGCAAAAGAAGAACAGATTAAACAGCTGAACAACAGAACAAAACAATGTTGCAACGTAGATTTGTTGTGGTTACTGTTATTCCCAGGAAGCTGTATGATCGGGCACATCTTGTCCGCGCCCGCGCTGTCAGCGAGCATGGGGAGATTGAGAGGGAACTATCCAAAAACAGACACTGAACATGCTCCAAGAACATTCCTGATGCCGAGCTATTTCTAAATCACCTCTCCTCCATCTCATCCCTCCGGTGTTCTGGGCCTGAAAGTCATTTCCGGACTATGGTGTTCCCTGTCATGGGGTTTTCTTGGCCAGATCTGCATAACCCCCTCCCAACATTTCACAAATGAAAACCGGGACACATCAGAGTATGTTGCAAGATGGCAAATGTTATTCATGAGGGAGAAGAAAACACAATCTCATCTCAGTAAATTTTGCCAAGAAAACACTGTGATAGGGTCACCATAAGTTGTAAATCACTTGAAGGTATATGACATGGACAACAACAATAACAACTCCATACCAGAATCCTGGTCTGACGAAAATCTTCACAGTTTAGAACTTATTTTGTGCAAAGAAATGCACATGGATTTGTGTGTGTGCAGAAAACATTTTTCTGTATAAAAAGCTTACCTCTCTTAATTTTTTTTGTACAGAATTAGTCCCAAATTGTGAATAATTTTCATAAACTGCACAGTATTTGACCACTTTCTCACAGAAAGGTGCCTGCAAGAATGGAACTGATGAAGATCCACATCCCTAGTTAGCAGAGTGATCAGCTAGGACACACACTGGGTGACTGAAATCAGTATTGCTTTGCCTATTTGGCATGGTGATTTGGGTGTTAAAAATGAGACAACACTGCCCTCTGGGACCTGCAATTTAACAATAGCATGGTATAATTGCTACCCCTCCTCTCCTTACTTGTTTGCAAGAAACAGAATTGGGGGTGGGGGAGGGACACGGCGATGTCATGTTTTGGGTGAGCAGAAAAAATGTATTGAAAGTACAGTGTTGTGCAATGGCTAATTAACTTGGATCTTGGACATGTGACCCTTATGGACTACAGTTCTCTCAGCTTCTAGGAGCTGTAATCCTCAAGGGTCACATTTCCAAGATCTGGTCTGATCCTGCAGAACCCCCTCTTGTGAAAACCTACAAGCATAGTATTAATTTATTACATGTATCTAAGTACGGCCGGCCCTCCACAATTTGCAGGTTTAACTTTTGCAGATTTGATTATTTGCGGATAATTTGCTGCTGCCTCCGCTACTCCCCTGTGCCATGTTTAGTAGGGACTTCAAGCCTTGTGAGACTGAGAGATTGTGAACGTGTGGTGAGGCTTGTAAGTCCCTAACATAAATGCCATAGGGAAGTAGTGGAGGCAGTGACAAGCCCCTCCAGCTGCCCACCTCTGCCTTGCTAAGGAACCCTGCCGCCTCGAAAACATCCACGGTGGGTTGACTCCACGGACTGTACTGCTTTTGTGTATTAAATATGGTTTTGGGGTAGGGGATAGAGATATTTGTGGGTTTTCCCATTGCAGGGGTTCTGTGCCCATAACCCCAGCGAATGTGGAGGGCCAACTGTATTTATTTATGGCTTCTCAAGCGTAGCAAGCCTTGTGCAACAGCAAAACTGGATCAGAAGAAAGCCCTTCCTAGGCTGTATCTCCACTGCAGATCCAGAGGACAGGATGAGAATCCAAAATGACCTGAACAGATAAGAAAGCTGGGCCAAAACTAACAAAATGAATTTCAACAGGAAGAAATGTAGAGTACAACACTTGGGCAGGAAAAATGAAAAGCATGGATATAGGATGGGTGACACCTGGCTTGAGGGCAGTACATGCAAAAGGGATCAAGGAGTCTTGGTGGACGACAAGCTGAGCATGAATCAGCAGTGTGACGCAGCAGCTAAAAAAGCCAATGTGATTCTAGGCTGCATCAATAGGACTATAGTGTCTAGATCAAGGGAAGTAATAGTGCCACTGTATTCTGCTTTGATCAGACCTTACCTGGAATATTGTGTCCGGTTCTGGGCACCACAATTCAAGAAGGATATTGACAAGCTAGAACGTGTCCAGAGGAAGGCGACCAAAATGGTGGGAGGTCTGGAAGCCATGATACCCTATGACGAGCAGCTTAGGGAGCTGGGCATGTTTAGTCTGGAGAAGAGAAGGTTGAGAAGGGACATGATAGCCATGTTTAAATATTTGAAGGGGTGTCATCATACTGAGGATGGAGCAAGCTTGTTTTCTTCTGCTCCAGAGACTAGGACACAGAGCAATGGACTCAAACTACAGGAAAAAAGATTCCACCTCAACATTAGGAAGACCTTCCTGACAGCAAGAGCTATTCAGAAGTGAAATACACTGCCTGGGAGTATGGTGGCATCTCCTTCTTTGGAGGTTTTTAAACAAAGACTGGATGGCCATCTGTCAAGAATGCTTTGATTGTGTATTCCTGCACGGCAAGGGGTTGGACTGGATGGCCCTTGTGGTCTCGTCCAATGCTATGATTCTATGAAATAATGCAGTTTGACACCGCTTTAAGTGCCATGGCTCAATGCTATGGAATTCTGGGATTTGTAGTTTTCACAGATATTTATTTAGCCTTCTCTGTCAAAAAGCTCAAGTGCCAGAACAAACTTCAGATCCCAGGATTCCATACCATGGAGCCCTGTCATTTAAAGTGGTGTCCAACAAGATTATTTCTGCAGTGCAGATGCAGCCCTAGTTCAATATTCAGGATTTCCAGGCCTTGAGTTTTCAGAGCCCAACCCTCTGAGACCCAAGGATGATCCCTGGTGAGGTTTGAGAGTGAGAGGAGGTGCAGAGAGGAGCATGCCAGGTTGTCACCTACCCTGATAGCCCCCATCTTGGAATATCAAATAATTGGCAATAGTTAATAATTTGGCTTAGTGTGGCCATCCATGTGGTTACAGGTAAGCCAGGGATCTTCAAATACTATGGCTGGATAATGTATAAACCAAAGGAGGGGCATTCATTGGAAATTTTCTAAACAAATACTCAAGGTAGAGGCTTAACACCTGGAAAGTGAGTCATTTACTAATCTACTCAATGATAGCATGAGACATTAATGCTTGTAAAATGGGTCCTTCCTCTCCTGCTGCTCATCCCAACAAAAGACCTTTGTCTGTTCCTATTCAATTTTATAAGCATCTGTCATTAGCACCCATTAATGTTCATTAACTCTTCCAGAGCACTCATTGTCTAGCCATGGAAACTTCTGAGAAACATTGTATTCCACTCAAAACCTTATCCCTTCAGGGGAATTATTTCATATAAATATCATCCTAAAACACAACACAAGTGCCCACGGTTCCTCTTCCTACATCCATGCTTCCAAGTTTGCTGTGTGACCTTCTGAACACAACTCTGAGCTTCTGCTGCAGGAAACTCTGCTCTTCAGGACAGGTGTCACATCACCCATCATCCCCTAACTCTATTCCTCTATCCAAATACTTCCTACTATTTTCAATACCCTTGTGTAAGAGGGGCGCTCCAAAAAAGCGATACAAGGACTTCCTGAAACAACATCACAGGCTTGGTCAAATTGGTCACCAACAATGGTCCGCCCTGGCCTCACATCAGAAGGAATGGAGACGCACTGTCCACAATGCTGCAGCCTTATTTGAAAACTCACGCCGAACAAGTCTTGAAAAGAAACGACAACGCAGAAAGAATCACAACCTGGAAACATCAGCCAAGGAAACCTTCTGCTGTGCTTTCTGCAACCGGACTTGTCTATCTTGGATTGGCCTTTTCAGTCATCAGTGTGCTTGCAGAAAGCGCGGGATGAGTCCTTCCTGAATCTTTGCTTGCGAAGAAAAGCCAGAGAGAGAGAGTGTGTGAGTGCTTGAAGCCTTAGTGTCTGCATGAATGCTGTTGATATTATAATTTCCAATAAAGATAATTTAATTGTACGTTTTGGTTTATATTCTCCTCCATTATTACTGGTATATATAGGTTAAAAGGTCCCTCTGTTGCCCGTCCTCTTGCTTCCATTTTGAGCTAATTAAATATTCCCCATAATAATATTAGGACATCAGAGGGTTCCCACGGACCCTTAGCAATTCAGGTAACAAGTTAGATCCCCTGGAGGGTCTATAGCAGCCATTCCAAAGCAGTTTATAGCAGAACAAGTGACACACAATAATATGCATGTGTATATACACACACACACACCTCCTCCTTGCCCTGAGGACCAGAGAAGAGCAGCAAAGTGTTGAGATGCCAGGCCAGACCCTGAAGTCTGGTAACCGTGAACCAGGGAATCCCACAAGTAGGAGACAGACACAACTCCGCCTTCCAGTTTCCCAGCAACTGTTACACAGAGGCACGCAACCTCTGACACAGGATCCTACAAGACATCTTAGAAATAAACTCTGTCACCTCCCTCTGGCATCCTTCTGGCCTCTGGCTCTAATTATGAACATGAGACCTGTGCTGGGTCAGGCCTAGAAGGGCCAGCATTCTCTTCCCAGGGTAGACATCCCAATGGGACATTTACAAGGAGAACACGAGGGTGACGGCTGCTCTCCTGGGGCCCTTTCTCCCAGTGCTATACAATCATAGCACTATGGTTCCAGTTTAACTGCCGTGGCTACATCCCATGGATTCCTAAGGTTTATAGTTTGGGGGAGGCACTAGAGCTCTCTGGCTGAGAAGTCTATATTTGTTGTGGTTACGTGCCTTCAAGTTGACCCTATCATGGGGTTGTCTTGGCTCGATTTGTTCAAAGGTGGTTTGTCATTGCCTTGCTTTTAGGCTGAGTCAATGTGACTTGCCCAAGGTCTTCCCAGTGGTTTTCCATGGCTCAGCAGGGATTAAAATGCTGGTCTTATGGAATCCTAGCTGAACATTCAAACCACTATACCACATTGCCTTCAAGTCAACTATAACTTATGCCAACCCTATCATGGAGTTTTCTTGGCAGGATTTCTTCAGAGGTGGTTTGCCCTAAGGCCAAAGGAGTGTGATTTGCCCAGGGTCACCAGTGGGTTTCCAATGCTGAGCAGGGATTTGAACTCCAGTTCCTTGGAAGGCTTATTTACACTAGGGAAAAACCCCACACCCCACACCCATAATGCCACACAAGCTGTAACCGTTTCCCCAGATCTGGTGCAATTGTCATGCCCTGCTTCCAGAACTTGGAAATAGACTTTGACTCAGAGACTGAAGCAGTGGACCTGCCAGGACCTGCTGAACCAGAGCAGGAGGACGTTCCAGAGCCACAGGTCTCAGACGCAGACAATAGTGCAGTTCCAGCTCTGGCAGAAGGTCCGACCCCTTCAGAGACAGAGGACAACTTACCTATACCTACCTTCACAGCACAGAGACAACAAAAGGAGGGCTTGAGGTGGTATTTATAGGAATCGCCATATTTATAGGAAGCAGCAATTAGTTAAGCAGCAGATACATTAACTGCTGAACTATAAATATACAGCCCTCACCTCCAAGCATTGTTGGAGATCATCTGACCTACCTGGTGACCCATTGTATTCCTGCTCACTGTGTTTAACCCAGACTGTGTTTGTGACTCTGAACTCTGTTTGCCTGACTTGAAGTCTGATGGACTACTCTGAACTCTGTTTGCCAGACCTACACCTTGATATTTGGATTTTGCTTGCTAGTAAAGTAAGTGTCTGATTTCACACTGCCTTGATTCCTTTACCTGTAATTAGCTTGACTGTGCTGTGCCTCTGCTGGCAGCTGAGTAGCCTTTGGCTAGTTGCCCAGACATTGTTTGGATAGCGATAATGCCACACAATGTATGGCCCTATCCACACCAGACTCAGAGAATAGTACCTTAATCTGGGTTTTAGAAAACTTGCAGTTTTCTCTGGAGATTCTTTGAAACTCTGGAGAAAACTGTAGTGTCAACAATCCATCTGCACTGGATTCGGGGAGTGGGGAGGAGATGAAGGACAAGCCATACCTGAAGCACTGTCATTTTCCCCCTCCTCGACGCCACATCTCATTTCAAAGGCAGAGCCCAGCATTAGTAGCTCTCTCTGAGGTCAGAACGACTGGCCCACCCCACCATTGCTAGGCTGGCCACCCGTTCTGACCTCAGAGAAACTACGTAGTGCTGGGGCTTTGCATTCATGGAGCTCAAAGTCAAGCTGTAAGTGTGAGTATCAGCTTTGAATGGAATTTTAAATGCACTTTAAAAACAAATCTTTCTGCTTCACTGGGGGTAAAAATCCAAATGCAGATATGGTCTTTGGCAGGTAAGGTGTGGCACTTAAATCTGTGACAGAGTAGTAAAAATGGGCAGTAAAAATGAAAAGCACAGATATAGGATGAGTGACACATGGCCTTATGGCAGTACATACATAAGGGATCTAGGAGCCTTATAAACCACAAGCTGAACATGAGTCAGCAGTGTGATGCAGCAGCTAAAAAAACCAACACAATTCTAGGTTACCTCAATAGGAGTACCTGTATACTGTCTAGATCAAGGGAAGTAATAGTGCCACTCTATCCTGCTTTGATCAGACCTCACCTGGAATACTGTGTCCAGTTCTGGGCACCACAATTCAAGAAGAATATTGAGAAGCTGGAACGAGTCCAGAGGAGGACAACCAAGATGGTGGGAGGTCTGGAAGCCATGCCCTATGAGGAACGGCTTAGGGAGCTGGGTCTGTTTAGCCTGGGGAAGAGAAGGTGAAGAGGTGACATGATAGCCATGTTTAAATATTTGAAGGGATATTTCGTGGAGGTCATGCACTCCACGAAAAATTCCACGAATTCCTTGTGAATTGCTGGGGAAAAGGGGAACTGCCATCAGACCTCCGAGATGCAGTCATCATCACCCTGTACAAGAAAAAAGGAGCAAAATCCGACTGCTCAAACTATCGAGGCATAACACTGCTCTCTATTGCTGGAAAAATCCTTGCAAGGATACTCCTGAACAGATTAGTTCCTGCTATTGCAGAAGAACTTCTCCCTGAAAGCCAATGTGGCTTCAGAGCCAATAGGAGTACTACAGACATGGTATTTGCCCTTAGGCAACTGCAAGAAAAATGTAGGGAGCAGAACAAGGGTCTCTATGTAACATTTGTCGACCTCACCAAAGCCTTTGACACTGTAAGTAGAAAAGGTCTGTGGCAGATCCTGGAAAGACTAGGATGTCCCCCCAAATTCCTTAAAATGATTATCTTGCTACACGAGGGACAGCGTGGTCAAGTCAGATATGGCGATGCTCTTTCAGAGCCCTTTTTAATAACTAATGGAGTGAAGCAAGGTTGTGTTCTTGCACCAACTTTATTTACAATCTTCTTTAGCACGATGCTCCAAAGGGCTATGGCAGAGCTTGAAGAAGAGACGGCATCTATATACGCTACCGTACTGATGGTAGCTTGTTTAACTTAAGCTGTCTGAGGGCTCACACTAAGACTCTAAACTATCTAGTCCGTGAGCTGCTCTTCACCAATGATGCTGCCCTTGTTGCCCACACAGAAGGAGCTCTGCAGCGCCTAACATCCTGCTTTGCAACAGCTGCAGAGCTGTTTGGGCTAGAAGTCAACCTGAAGAAAACAGAAGTTCTTTACCAGCCTGCACCACAGGACGAACACCACCATCCCCACATTGCCGTCGGCAAATCTGTGCTCAAGTCCGTTCAGCAGTTCACCTACCTGGGAAGCATCATCTCCTCAGATGCCAAGATTGACAAAGAGATCGATCACAGATTAGCAAAGGCATATAGTGCATTTGCAAGACTTCACATAAGGGTCTGGAGCAAAAAACACCTGAGGCAAAGCACAAAAATCAGTGTGTATAGAGCCATTGTACTGTCTATCCTCCTTTATGGATCTGAAACATGGGTCACCTATCGCCACCACCTACGACTCCTCGAGCGCTTTCATCAGCGCTGTCTACGCACAATCCTAAATATACACTGGACTGACTATGTGACGAATGTTGCTGTCCTTGAACAAGCAGGGATCACCAGCATTGAGGCCATGATATTGAGAACGCAGCTGCGCTGGGCAGGGCACGTTTCTAGGATGGAGGACCATCGCCTCCCAAAAATACTACTCTACGGTGAACTCGCCACGGGTCAGCGTAAGAGGGGCGCTCCAAAAAAAGCGATACAAAGACTCCCTGAAACAACATCTCAGGCTTGGCCAAATTGATCACCAACAGTGGTCCGCCCTGGCCTCACATCGGGAGGCATGGAGACGCACTATCCACAATGCTGCAGCCTTATTTGAGAACTCACGATGAACAAGTCTTGAAGAGAAATGACAACGCAGAAAGAATCACAACCCAAAAACATCACCCAAGGAGACCTTCTGCTGTGCTTTTTGCAACTGGACTTGTTTATCTCGGATTGGCCTTTTTAGTCATCAGCGCGCTTGCAGAAAGCACGGGATGAGTCCTTCCTGAATCTTCATTTGCAAAGAAAAGCCAGAGAGAGAGAGATATTGAGGATGGAGTAAGCTTGTTTTCTGCTGCTCCAGAGACTAGGACATGGAGCAATTGGTTCAAGCTACAGGAAAAGAGATTCCACCTAAAAATTAGGAAGAACTTCCTGACAGTAAGAGCTGTTTGGTTGTGGAATGCACTGCCTGGGAGTGTGGCAGAGTCTCCTTCTTTGGAGGTTTTTAAACAGAGGCTGGATGGCCATCTGTCGGGAGTGCTTTGATTGTGTGTTCCTGCATGGCAGGGGGTTGGACTGGATGGCCCTTGTGGTCTCTTCCAACTCTATGATTCTATGAATTTCATACACCACAGCTCCAGCCAAAGTAGTCCAAATTTCATCTGTATTTTTACCAGCCGTGTAGATAAGCCCTTTGTCTAACACTGAAACTACTCCACTTTCCTGACCCTCTAAATACCTCTCCTTAAACTCCAAATCCCAGAAATCCATAGGATGTTGCCATGAGAGTTCAAGTGGAATCATAGCACTATAATGTTGTTGTGTGCCTTCGACTCATTTTCGACTTATGGTGACCCTAAGGCAAACTTATCAGGGACTTTCTGGGAGCTGCAAGTGTGTTATTTGCCCAAGGTTTTCAAGGTTAAGTGGGGATTTGAACCCTTGTCTCCAGAGTTGTAGTTCAACATTCAAACCATTACACCATGCTGGAGTGCAGATTTAAAAACATCCATGCATGAAGAGAGCTTAAGGAGGAAGGACACATGGACTGCCAAAAATGCCCTAAAGTTACATCTGACACTTTGCAGATCTTCTATTATTATTGTTGTTGTTATTATTATTAGTACTACTACTACTACTACAACAACAGATGGACATATAACACATATTAAAAACTTCAGGTGGGTCTCGGAAAGGACCTTGCCTGAAGCCCTGGAAAGCACTGGCTGCCAGCCAAAGTTGGTTGTACTAGGTTAAATGGACACCAATGGTCAATAGAAGACTGCTTCATTTGTTCCCGTGCAGAAGATTTCCCAGCATCTCCAACTGGATCTATGAAAGAATCCTTCCAGATAATCCCTGGAGAGCCATGGCAGCGCATCAAAGTTGACACTATGCGGCTAGATGACCCAATTCAATATAAGCCATTTTCATATGTTCCCAAGTGGGTAATCTCATGTTCATTCCTCAGCATGACCAGGTAGGGCTAACCAACAATTCTCCTTGAAGACCTGGGAAATCATGGCTGCCAGTCAGACTATGGAGATTTTCACACTACACTGTTGTAGTGTTACTATTCCACTTTATTTGCTATGGCTGCCTCCTGTGGAATCCTGGGATTTGCAGTTTAGGGAGGGGCATTTAGAACTCAGCCAGAGAGCTCTTAGGCCTCACTAAACTGCAAATCCCAGGATTCCAGAGGAGGCAGCCATAGCAGTTAAAGTGGAACAGTAACACTATAACAGTGTAGTCTGAAAATCTCCTATGTGAACCTATGTGGTGGTTCTATGAGTCGATGGACTTTTATCACACACAGTAACAGCAGTATAATAGCAGCTTTCGCTAGATTGTTATCATATTCTGTTGCTGCTTTGCATTCCACCCATCAGCGTTGTGCGTCTTTTCACTAACTGTAGAATCTCATGAATGGCCGTTAATATCATAGCTGTTCCAGTACTTACCGTGATGCAATGGGTTGTCCTGTTGCAGTTTCGATATTATGTCGGTCTCACTACAAGTGTTGAAACTGTACAACTGCACAGTAGGTGCAAACAGAATCACGCAAGACTTCCGAGACTGCGCAATTGCACAGTTACAGCAAAGAAATGGGGGTTTTTTTGAAGCACATGCACTGGACAGGAAGGAAGGTGGGGTAGCAAGATGGTGCATAAGGCTGACTGTAGGATCTTGAATCATCACAGCAGCACCATTGTGAAAGTGAGTGTTTCAATACCATTACTCTACACCTAGGCAGAAAGTCCTGGGTTCAAATCCCCTGCCTGTTCATTCTAGGAAAGAATCCTGCCTGGACAGCCACTGCTGCCTTAATGAAGGAGGGGTCTGACTCCCCTCCAAGGCAACTCCCCATGTTCCAAAATGAGAAGTAAGAACACACTGTCCCCTGATCTAGCTAGGGGAATGGGGGCACCAAAAAGCTGTGGCATGCATGCTTGTTTTATTTTTGAAATCCAGGCTTGACTGGCAGGCAGAGTGTGCATCCTTGCAATAACTCTAACCAGATCCCAGGAATCTGGCCTGAAATAAATCCACTAGGGGGTTCCATTTGGCAGCATCTCTGATTCCTCACGCAGTACAGTTACATAACTTAAAAGCAAAGGCAGATGTATATTCCCAAGCAAGTTGGAAGTAGTTTGACCTCTCTCTGCTGCTGCATTTTGAGGCGTTTCAGATTTGGGGCACAAAATGGTCCATGTTCAAATCACTTCCACCACCAAGACTGCTTGTCTGTTAGGGCTGCTAGGTTTCAGAACCTGACCCTGAGTCTTCAGTGTTCGCAGGTCATCTCCAGGTGGGAGACAGGGGTGCAAGTTCTCCCATTTTGATAGGTTCAGCTGCCTGCAGATCTCCAGCTCAGCTAATAGAGCAGCAGCTTGCTTCATTTCGCAAGGCTTCATCGATGCAGTGCTGCAACTGACAACACCTCTCCAAGGGGGTCTATGCACTTACTTAGTTATCTTCATCCTTCCTGCACAGTCATTGTGGGACCAGGGCTCACCCTCCGCTCTGCTCTGCATCCATCTTCTGGCTAGAAGCAAGAAGGCTGAATTAAATGGCCTTTATCCCATCTCTCTCCCTAACTAAGTGAAAAGGAATATGGTACGGCCCCTGTATCTGCAGGACCAGTACCTGCAGATTCACTTACCCACATCCAAAAATATAGGGTCTCTCTAGGCATCTTCTAGGTTCTCCAACACGACTCTACGGTATGCTTCTACCAAAAGCTGACCATAGAGTCACACTGGAGGGCCTAGACGATGCCTAGAGAGGTGTTCTCTCTAGGCATCTTCTAGGTTCTTCAGCACCACTCTATGGTATGATTGGCCAGAAGTCATTCATTTTAATATGGTTTGCTATTATCCATGGTTTCCAGTATCCAAAGTAGGTCTGGGAATGAATCCCCGCAGATACAGAGGTTGTACTGTAATCCTCTCATTTCACCTTGATATAGGAGCACTCCCTTTAACTAAGGCAGCGCCTTCACTGCAGAGATAATCCAGTTTGATACAGCTTTAACTGCCATGGCTCAATGCTATGGAATTCTGGGATCTGTAGTTTTGTGAGCTATTTAGCCTTCTCTGTCAGAGAGCTCTGGTGCCACAACAAACTGCAAATCCCAGGATTTCATAGCATTGAGCCATGGCAGTTAAAGCGGTGTCAAACTGGATTATCTCTGCAGTGCAGATGCAGCCTCAGATTTGTTGTGTGAATTTGAATGACAAGCTGTGAGCAACAGTGTTTGGTACGTGATGCATAATTCTTAATGACATCACAAGAGCTGGTCCCTTGGCCTCAGGTTTTGGCCTGGGACAATCCTGAACAGGCAACCCTATTGTCTGTCTGTCTGTCTGTTTGTCTCTCTGTCTCGCTGCCTGTGCATCTGTCTTCAGCCTCACTTCAAGAGGGCTCATGATAACATTGTGGAGCAGAGCAGACCAACATGGTGCATTGGCAGTCTAATGTTTTTTCCATTGGCAGCAGCTTTCTTCCCAAAGGAAAGACGAGCAGCAGTATGGAAACTTGGCAGTGTAATGAAGCTGCTAAGAAAGTTTGTCTCTTGGGTAATCTGTATAGCGTAATGGTTTGAGCATTGGACTATGACTCTGGAGACCAGAGTTCAAATCCCTGCTCAGCCATGAAAACCCACTGGGTAACCCTGGGCAAGTCACACACTCTCAGCCTCAGAAAAACCCCTGATAGGGTTGCCTCAGGGTTGCTATAAGTCAGAAATGACTTGAGGGCACACAACAACAACAATCTGCAGTAGGGTTGCCAGTTGAGTATCAACCCAAGTGCTGAAATTTCAGAGCCAAACCCCGAGGGCCTAGAGTTGGCCTCTGGTGACATCACAGGAGGCAGGGCCTACTGAAGTGACAAGGGGTGGCCCCTAGTGATGTCATGGAATGGGCAGGGCCCTGATGATGTCATTAAGCAGGAAACACAAAGCATCATCCACAATTACTCTGGGATTGTCTACACTGGCCAAATAAAGCATCCACTCCACTGACTCCATGGCGATCAGTCTAGATGACACAGAGCCCAATACCTGACCTGATTCTGGTGCAAACTGTCTGCATGACATCCAGCCAGTTCAGCCCCGAACCTGTGCAAAACCACCCTTAAAACAAAGTAAAAACCTCTCACCATTTGCTCCAGATTTTACAGGGATACCAGGTGCACGCCACAGTGGACTTTATCAAACGATCCCCTTTAAACGTTCTTTTGCCAGCATTAAAAAATCCATTTTTAGGCCAGCAAAAGAACAACCCCCCACCGCACTTACCTCTAATCTCAGCAGAAGGCTTCCCTGGCAATGGAGAGGAAGTGAGTGAAGCCCCGTTCACTTCCTCCTTTGAAATTTCACGAGACTTCATCGCGTGGGAAGTTCAAAAATAAAATCAAAAATAAAACACAAAAAGCACATACACACACTTTAAAGCTTCCAGTAAACCAGGGAAGGTTTTAAAAAGTGCATCACTTACCTGGATGCCACAATCTCACCCAGAAGTGTTCGCGCTGGACTGGCCATTGATGCAACATTCATGAGAGTTAAATGGCCCGAGTTTTCACACGCCGGCAACGCCGGCACCAAAATGGGATGCATGATCTAGTCACAGCTCAACCTGTCAATAAAAAGAAATGCCAGAATAACAACAGTGAGACACGAAAGGACAACATCATGTGATATTGGCGTCCTTTTGTGTTCCGCTGTTGTTATTCTGGTGCCACATTAACCATGTCTGATAATCTCCAGTGACACAGGGCAGATGTCTTCACGTGCATCCCCAGTTTCCCAGTACCTCTGCTGCTAGCACGAGTTGCATCCTCTGAGGCCAGAAATGAGGTGCCCAGCATTGATCACATGGCTGGACACCTCGTTGTGACCTCAGAGGAAGCGACTCACACCAGTGGTGATGGTGGCAGGCAACACAACAGGGAGTCAGGCAAAGACATCTGAATTTGAGTTGAGTATTTCAAGATGCAGTTTAGGCAGCCAAAGAAAAGGGGTTCAGGCAAAGTCATAGAGTCATAGATTCTTAGAGTTGGAAGAGACCACAAGGGCCATCCAGTCCAACCCCCTGCCATGCAGGAAAACACAATCAAAGCATTCCCAACAGGTGGCCATCCAGCCTCCTCCAAAGCAGGAGACTCTAGCATACTCCAAGGCAGTGTATTCCATTTCTGAACAGCTCTTAGAGTCAAGAAGTCAAGTGACCAAGGGAATGTGAACACAGCAAATAGAAGAATTCTACGTTTGAAGGTTTTTCAGTGCTACATGCCCTGCAATGCTCAAAATGTGGAGACCAAGGGGGGATTTAATTGGGAGGGGGAAGAAATCTTATTTGGGAGGCCATGCTGTCATTTTGCCCACTCCCTAAAGCCATATCCCTGCTCCAGGAACCCCACAAAGCACCAATGCAGGACTTGCTTGCAGTAATCTTGCTGCTCAGCAGTTATTGGAGGCAACCTCAAAGTGCTACTTCAAGGGCTTTCTTCTTATCCCAGGTAAATACAACACCTCCCTCCCTCTCTCTCTCCTTCCATCTCTCTAAATCTGTCTCTTTCCCTCTCCCCACACAACTAAACTTTAAGTACAGCCCCTTCCATAGGATTTGCCCATCATCTGGTCCAAACCAACAACTCATAGGGGTTAGACATGCACACACAGAGAAACATACCCTCCAATTGTCCCAATTTGGCAAGGACAGTCCAGATAAACCATCTATTGTCCCACTTTTCAGCTGCTGTTAAAATGTCCTAGTTTTTCTGTCCTTCCTCCATTTTTCTCCTTTGTCCTCAGCTTACTTCAGTTGCTGCAAACTGAGTCCAAAGGATAAAAGTAATTTATACTCAATTAACTCATGAAGGGGGAGAGAAGGGGACAGAATTTGTCTTTCCCAGTAGGCTCAAGCAAAAGCCAACTGCCACAGCCTCTCCCAGCTTGTGCGTTCTTCCTCATGAACATCTTTTGCCATCTTGACCACACTCTGCTGTTGTTTGGCCACACATGACCTGGTTTACATCCGTAAAATGTTGGAGGGTATGATGCACACTTTTCAAGGCAGTGCTCTCATCATGAGATTCTTCAACCATCACCCTAAGGACTGGAGAACATGGTCCAGTCCCTAAGAATCTGCAGCGACCCATGGCATAGTGTGAGGTATTTTATTGTGAAATATGTTACAACTCAGGGGAAGCTGCCAAAATAAAATAAAAAGCCCCGTGAGGAAAATGCACACCAGAGGGTGTGTCTAGGGTGTGTTAAGAAGCTGTTAGCCAATACTAACAATGCCAATGAAAGTTCTGGCGATTTCCATAGTGTTTTGTTTTTTAAAAAAATCCTGAGATGCTTCAGGCATTTCATACCAGAAGCCACATTGTGTGCATGCCTGCCAACCCAGCAGGCAGAGGAGATGCAAGAAGCTGGAAACAAAGAAGGTGAAGTTATGCTCAGAACATGACAACAGTCAGAACTAGGAGCAGCCGCTTTGGTCCCTGCCAAATCAATGCCAGGAAGAGTTGCGAGAACAGCTTCACAGGCTCATTTGCTTGGAAGACGAGAGAGGGCATTCTTGGTGGCTGCTCCCAAGCTTTGGAATCCCCTCCCTGGTGATGTGAGGATGGGTCCCTCTTTGCTGGCCTTCTGTCACATAGTGAAAATCCATACCCCACACAGCCAAATTCTACAAAACTCTCTTAGAAAGAGAATTGGAACACAAGGTTATTAAGGACTCGATCATAAAATGGGCTTGAAACACTGATCATACTATAAAACTAAAAGACTGGGGGGAAATCTTGGACGATGACCAGAAAATTTACACTTTGCCACAGCTTAAAAGAAAATCATCTGAAAATGTTACACCAGTGGTACCTAATACCAATAAAACTAGACAAGATGTACAAGACAAGCAAAACCAAATGTTGGAAATGCCAGGAAACAAACTGATCCTTCTTCCATATGTGGTGGTGGTGCAGCACGGTAGCCAAGAGATTTTGGACAAAAATCCACAACCAAATGGTAAATTCTAGGAATAAAGTTCCCAATGAACCCTGAATTATTTTTACTAAATATAATTACCAATATGGATAAGCAGACTGAGAGAGATCACTGGAAATTAATATTATATATGGTAATGGCGGCCAGGATGCTCTATGCACAAAAATGGAAAGTGAAGGAAGTATCAGTAATAGAAGATTGTGAGTTTTTTCCAGGACATGAGGCTGTGTTCTGGAAGAGTTTATTCTTGACATTTCACCTGTATCTGTGGCTGGCATCTTCAGAGAATGGTTGCGTATGGGTGTGTGGGGTTTATATACTGTGAGTCCCTGTTGAAGAGGATTACCATGTAAATTTGTGTATTCAGTTGTTGGATGTTTAGTTCTTAAGGTGGGAGGATAAGTGAGGGGGATTAACATCTATTTAGCTTATGGTCCATTGTCTGCTGGGAAGCCCCTGTCCCTGGGGGAAGTTTGTTTGCATGTGTTGACTTTTTATTTTGGTGCTTTCCAGGACTGGTACCTAAACTTTCTTTACTTTTAGGGTTTCCTCTTTCCTGTTGAAGTTGTCCAGGTGTTTGTGGATTTCAATAGCTTCCCTATGCATTCTGACTTGATAGTTGTTAGCCTTGTCCAGAATGTTGGTGTTTTGAAATAGCATTTTGTCTCCAGATTGGTTTATCACACGTTCTGCTACTGCTGATTTTTCTGGCTGGCCCAGTCTGCAGTATCTCTCATTTTCTTTGATTTGTCATTGCACACTGCATTTTGTGGTCCCTATGTAGACTTGTCCACAGCTGCATGGTATGTGGTAAACTCCCGCGGCTGTGAGATGAGGAAACCCAACCTCCAAATGATCTACAGACCAACCAAGAAAACCCAAGAAATGTGCGCTCAGCGAAGGACAAAAGAGCATCTCCAGAGGAGAGCAGCCAAAATGGTGGGAGGTCTGGAAGCCATGCCCTATGAGGAGCGGTTTAGGAAGCTGGGTATGTTTAGCCTGGAGAAGAGAAGGTGAAGAGGGGACATGATAGCCATCTTGAAATATTTGAAGGGATGTCATACTGAGGATGGGGCAAACTTGTTTTCTGCTGCTCCAGAGACTAGAACACAGAGCAAAGGACTCAAACAACAGGAAAAGAGATTCCACCTACACATTAGGAGGAACTTCCTGACAATAAGAGCTGTTTGGCAGTGGAAAATTATGCTTCCTGGGAGTGTTCTTTGGAGGTTTTTAAACAGAGGCTGGATGGCCATCTTTTGGGGAGGGCTTGGATTGTGTATTCCTGCATGACAGGGGGTTGGACTAGATGGCCCTTGTGATTTCTTCCAACTCTATAATTCTATGACAACTTGAGAACAAATAAGAACATGAAATGGCTTAGAATATGGTCTTTGCTTAGCATGTGTAGGGTGAGGCTCTTGTTCCCAAGTCCTGCTTGCAGCCTTCCCTGAAGTACCTGCTTGGCCATGGTGTGAACAGAAAGTTGGACTAAATTGACCTTCGCTCTTGTCCAGCTGGGCTCCTCTTATGTCCTTATGCTGCAGCTATTCCTGTTATTTATTCACCTGGATCCCATCTTCCCCTCAAAGCTGAGACTCAAGGCAGTTTCTAAAGATGAAAACAAATACAAATAAAGACGAAACTAAAAAATTACACAAAATATTGTTAAAATGCAATTGAATCATCTATAGAATTGTAACCATCTAAAGTAAATCTGTTAAGACAAGATGTTAAAGTCAAAGAGAGGACGCTATTAAGAGCCCTGCTTAGAGTCACTTCCTAAAAGCCTGAGTGGGAAAGTTTTCACACCCTCCAATTGTCCCAGTTTAGCAGGGATACTCCTGATGAATCTTCTGTCCTTCCACGTTTTCAGCTGCTTTTTAAATGTCCCAGGTTCTCTCTCCTCCTCCTCCTCCTCCTCCTCTTCCCCACTTTGTTGTTGGCTTGGTTGAATTGCTGCAAACTGAGTGCAGAGCGCCAAGTAACTCAGTGGCAAAAGAGGAGTGGAGGGTTGGCATTTCACCCTTCCCAGTTGGCACAGGCAAAAGCAACTGCTTCGACCTTTCCTAGCTTTTGTGTTCTTCCTCATGAATAAGTTTGGCCATCTTTTTAAAATATCTGTTTACTGATACTTATTGAAACATATCACTTTACATCTATAGAAAATACATAAAAAACAATATCACAGACATAACGTAGACATAATAGTTAACAAAAGATAGGACTAAAAGAAAAAGAAAAATGAATAAAAAAATGAATAAACACATATACACAAATTCTAACTACCTTCTTTTCGTCTGAGGTAGATATTGACATATAATTCAGTCTCCCCTCCCTTATTTTCTCCTTTTTCAATTTAATTCTTTCCTTACATGACACTATTGTCTATTCAATTTAATCCTTAATACTTTCACTTAATTTTACAAGATTTTTATTCAGTCTAATCCTTTAATCATAATTTCCCACCCTTTCTTTTCTAGATAATTTATCACATCCTCCCATTCTTTTTTGAATTGATCTATTGTTTGGATGAATAAGTTTGGCCCTTTTGACCACGCTCTGATGTTGCTTGTTTATTTGTTTGTTTGTTTCATTCTCCCATCATGGGAACCAAGGCGACTTCTATAAAACAACAGATTAGAAATCTAATATATACAAGTAATATATTACTTGACAAGTCTTGAAGAGAAATGACAACGCAGAAAGAATCACAACCCAGAAACAACACCCAAGGAGATCTTCTGCTGTGCTTTTGGCAACCGGACTTGTTTATCTCGGATTGGCCTTTTCAGTCATCAACGTGCTTGCAGAAAGTGCAGGATGAATCTTTCCTGAATCTTCATTTGTGAAGAAAAGCCAGAGAGATTATAAAAATTATTAAAACATTTAATATTTTTTATTAAAACATACAAATTATGTTTATAAACATATAAAATCTGTTTATATTAAAACATATAAAATCTAAAACATACAAGATAAAACAAGCCCTGTTGCTTATACGTTAAAAGCCTGCTTGAAAAGAAATGTCTTTGGTTTTGTTTATACGAGTCCCCCAAAAAACATAGTGCCTGGCAGAAAAAGTGACTTGTCTTAACGGTGGTTTTATCCCCAGCAGACCCCATAAGCTTCACATCCCAGATGACAGTTAAGGAAGGGAGAAGAGGGTGAGAGAGCCCTCTTCCCCCTTCCTCAGCCCCACAGGCAGGTGGGCAATTGAGAAACCGTGTGGGCAGGCGGGCAGGCGGGCAGTGGTGGCGGAACAGTGGGGAGGGAACCAGGGAAAGAGAGGAGGAGGAGAGTGCCCTCTTCCCTTCTCCACCCCTTGCGGTGGCGGTGGTAGTGGCAGCGGATGATGGTGGGAATGACAGGTGCGCTCCCCCCTTCCCCATCCCCGATCACTGGGGGGGGGGGTTGCAGCAGTGGGCACTTGCCTTGCTAGCAAGCCCCACCCCCTGTGCTTCTCTGGCCAATCAGATTTGTGCTTCCTCTTGTCTGGGTAAGCGAATCAGATCAACTCACTTGTCCTACGGAGCAGGAATGTGCCCCACCTCGTGGTTTTGGTTTTTTTTTTTAAAGACGGGAGTAAAGGAAGTATAGAATAGTTACATTGTAATAGTGAAATATACATCTCTCTCTCTCTCTGGCTTTTCTTCGCAAACGACATATAAGAGATAGAAAAGAAAGAAGATCTAAGTAGATGACTACATTATAGCATGAGAAGGTTCAGAGAGGAACTTAGTAGAAGACTGGATGAGTGCTATGTGAGTTTTTTCTTTGTGTGCATGATGGGCTATATGGAAGCTTTGGAAGAGATGACATAAGACCACGAATATATTATTATAGATACTGTTATATAAGTAAATATGAATATGTAGTATTGAATGTTCAAGGATCATAATAAAATATATTTTAAAAAAGACGGAGGAAAGCTGCAAAGGCTTTTCTGGTGAGGTTTTGTGGGGGGGGGTTGGCCTTTTTTGCCCCCCTCCTTCACAATAGGGTGAAATCATACGGAATGCCATTAGTGCAGGTAGGATTCTCCTTGCATGAGGAGTTTTTTCACTTTTTCGACAACGCCTCTGCCTGTCAGAGAAGAAAAGAAACCAGGGAGGGGGGCAGCCTAGTTTTCCAGAGGGTGGGAGCAACCATGGAGAAGACTCTCTCTCTTGAGTCTTCACCAAGCGAGCTTGTGATGGTGGCGGGACCAAGGGAAAGCCTCCTCTTGATGACCTTAGGGCTCTGGCAGGATCGTATTGGGAGATCCGGTCTTTCAAATAGTCTGGACCCATGCCATTTAGGGCTTTATAGGTCATAATCAGCACTTTGAATTGCGCTTGGAAATGAACCAGCTTGGCCATACATGCCCCAGTTTTCATAAAATTATAGAATCATAGAATCGCAGCATTTGTGAAACGTTGGAAGCTATGCAGGTGCAATTCAGAGAAACTTAGTGACATCAAAACCGAGAGATTTTCACCTCCTTTAAACTGCGCAGTCCAAAGCCATGCAGCTCCAGGGCTTAACCAGAAAAAATAAAATGTTTGACTATAGGTTCCAGAATCCCCCTTGCTGGCCGTGCTGTCTAGGGAATTCTGATCCCCAAAAGTACCGTAAGCTTCTCAGGCTCTATACTGATCTCTCTGTCCTCAGAAGGAACCAGTCCACTTTCCTTGTTCCACAGGAGAAAAGACAAACCCACAATGCAAATATACACTGGCAGCTAAAGGCAAGGTGTACCCTTTCATAAAGGGATTTTTTTTCATTTTCTTTCTTTTTTTCTTTATGTAACGAGATATATGAGTGAGGAAACCTTTTGTTCTCTGGACACAAAATGTCTGAATAACAGATGAGGAAATTTCAGCAGATAATCTCTAAAGAAAACAAGGAGATGGGAAAGCCAACCTGTTGACACGCTGGGGTTTTTCCCCAACAAACACACTCACTAGGTTTTATAATCATAATGATGGGACTCCTTCAGATGGGGCAACAAACAGCATTTGTAACTATAGTTCTTATTTTTCAAACAAACATCTAAACTGAAAACAAGTAAAAACATTCTTATGCCATCAGACATTCATAATCTGATGGAGGCTGGGGTTGTACATGCTGTGCAGTTTAATTTTTAAGGTCTATATAGTTTTATTGTGTTTTAATATTTGTTAATGTTTTAAATGTTTTAACACTGTAAATTGTTTAATCTGTTTTTTTAATTTCATATTTATATTTTTAATGATTGTGTATTGTTTTAGACTCATGGTTAGGTGCCTTGAGTCCCTATATTGGGAGAAAGGTGGGATATAAATAAATATAATAATAAATATTTGGGCTATTTTGGAGCAATTCCTGGCACCAGTTGCAACACTGTATTCCCACCCTCTGGTGGGTTTCATTTGAAATCCAAGATTTATTCCAAGAAAAAAGACTATTTCTGTTTAGTTATAGTGTATAGTCTCTCTCTCTCTCTCTCTCTCTCTTTTTGGCTTTTCTTCGCAAACGAAGATTCAGGAAGGACTCATCCTGCGCTTTCTGCAAGCACGCTGATGACTAAAAAGGCCAATCTGAGATAAACAAGTCTGGTTGCAGAAAGCACAGCAGAATCCAGTGAGTATAGAGCCATTGTACTATTTTCTTTTATGGGTCTGAAACATGGGTCACCTATCGCCACCACTTACGACTCCTCGAACGCTTTCATCAGCGCTGTATAGGCACAATCCTAAATATACACTGGACTGACTATGTGATGAATGTTGCTGTCCTTGAGCAAGCAGGGATCACCAGCATTGAGGCCATGATATTGAGAACACAGCTGCGCTGGGCGGGGCATGTTTCTAGGATGGCGGACCATCGCCTCCCCAAAATAGTACTCTACGGTGAACTCGCCATGGGTCAGCGTAAGAGGGGCGCTCCAAAAAAGCGATACAAGGACTCCCTGAAACAACATCTCAGGCTCGGCCAAATTGATCACCAACAATGGTCCGCCCTGGCCTCACATCGGGAGGCATGGAGACGCACTATCCACAATGCTGCAGCCGTATTTAAGAACTGACGCCGAACAAGTCTTGAAGAGAAACGACAATGCAGAAAGAATCACAACCCAAAAACATCACCCAAGGAGACCTTCTGCTGTGCTTTCTGCAACCGGACTTGTTTATCTCGGATTGGCCTTTTTAGTCATCAGCGCGCTTGCAGAAAGCGCGGGATGAGTCCTTCCTGAATCTTCGTTTGCGAAGAAAAGCCAGAGAGAGAGACATCAGTGAAATGGCACTTTTGTGCTATAAGACTATGGGCTTGTCTAGACCTGACAGAATACATCGCTTTCCAGAAGGCATAGTCTGCCTCCTCGCCCTGTTACCATGATGAAATGGGCAGGAGTCCACATGTGCACACCGGCTACCATTGGTGGTTGTCTCTCCCCCTGTCACTCATTGCACTCTCTGAAGCCAGGAAGGAGGCCCCTAGCATGTGATCAAGGCTGGTCACATACAGGGGGTCTTGATCACATGCTGGTGGCCTCCTTCCTAGCTTCAGAGTGACTCCAGCAGTGGTCGAGCACGAGGCAGATTGGCGTGCATTCCTGCACCAGACCCCTCCAGGTTTCCCTGCATAACACAGGTTTTTCCAGTTCTTTTTTTAAAAAATGTTTTTATGGTCTTTATCCCAACTTCCTCCAGCTTCGCCTCAGGTATCGTCAGGACTGCCCAGAGGCAAAACGAGGCAAGAGCCCTGGACCACAAGGCTCCAATATGGGGGGAAGATGGGGTAAATATCCCTTCTAGACAAGCCCTATAACTTTGGCTTTTGGCATTGGAAGCTGCCATAAATTAATTCATATCATTGGTCCAAATAGCTCAATATTGTCAACACATACTTGCAGCCGTGGCTCTTGTGGATGTCAGCATACTTCCCCCAGCCCTGGCAAGAGAACCTGGAGATCTCACATGTCATTTTCTATATAAGAATGTTGAATCTGGCCTTTGACTCATCTTCCACTTTATGGTCAACTTCATATTGAAGAGGGAGCCATCTTGTTTTCTCCTGCTTCAGAGACGAGGATATGGAGCAATGTATTCAAACTACAGGAAAAGAGGTTCCACCTAAAGATTAGGAAGAACTTCCTGATAGTAAGAACTGTTCAGCAGTGGAACACATTGCCTTGGAGTGTGGTGGAGTCTCCTACTTTGGAGGCTTTTAAACAGATGATGGATGGCCATCTGTCAGGAATGCTTTGACTGGGTATTCCTACACAGCAGGAGGTTGGACTTGATGGCCCTCATGGTCTCTTCCAATGCTATGGTTCTATGATAATTCTGACTAGCAGGCATATTTCTCCAGTGCTTCTTTCCTAGATCTAGCTGGATCCCTGATCTTCCCTGATGGTCTCCCATCCAAGAACTAACCTGCTGAGCCTCCAAAACCAGATGAGCTCAGGTGAGCAAAACCAGATGAGCTCAGGTGATGGTAACAGGCAGCATCTACTATGGCTGCATCTTCTGGAAGTAATTGAGTTCCCACTGCAATTGCTCAAGTCAAGTACGTGCAATGTGAATAAACCCGCCGCTGTCTCCTGAGTGATGAGAAAATCAATAGTGAGGGGAAATGAGTGATTATTTTCAGAAACGGCACGTCAAGGGCCAACTCCCTTTCTGCATGCTCTACACTCTTTCTCAGTACATTTGCTGAAAGCGACTGGTTTAAATCGAGCCTGTCTGTTCTTTGGCTCCTCCAGTGAGTAATTTTCTTCACTTGACAGCTTGTCCCACGTTCTCCCGTGCCAAAGGAAGAGGAAGTCTGACTCTTCGGCTGCCGACGCTGCTGCTGTTCCAACAAGCTGCCACTTTTGTTCATCTCGCTGCCACAAGGAGAAGGAGAAGGCTGGCGCTGGCAAAGGCTTCCAAGATTTGCCTTTTTGATGCCTGACCAGCCTTCTCCACCACTAGCACATGCAGTTCAGGAAAGAGCCAGTGTGTTGTTCAGGTGCTTCCCCCACCCACTCAGGGCTGTGTCACTGAAGGCATGGAAGCAGAGTTGTGGCATCACTTTTTTTGACCCTTTTTGGGTCAGTGTTGGATGGCAAGGAGGCCACTGTCATTGTTCAGCCAAAAGCCCACAACTGTGCACCTTGCAGGCTGCAAAGTCAAGTTCAACACAACCCATGAACTGGGGCCACCCAGGCTCCACCCCTCTTCCTCCCTGTTCCTGCTCTTCCTCCTCTCTTTCTTCTACCCACCATCTTCTTCTTCCTCTTCACCTTCCTCTCCTCCCCTTCTTCTTTATCCTCCACCTGTTCCTTCTCTTCTTTTGCTTCACCCTCATTTTCTTCTTCATCTTCCTTCTCCTCTTCTCGCTCCTCTTCTCCTTATTTTTCTTCTTCCTCTTCATCTTCGTCCTCCTTCTCTTCCACTTCTTCTTCTTTTTTTCCATTTGGGTTTGTCTAAATGGTGAAAATAATCCTCAGGGAATATGTGGAGAATTCCCTCTGTCTAAATGAGATACCACGTTGAATTATGGTAGTCAGAAGGAAGGGGGCCAAAACCCACAAAAACAGCACGATAGGAGACTTTGGGGATTTTCCTGGAGTTTTTTTTTTTTTTTTAAATTCTGAAGGAAATGTGTACCCCTGGCTATTAAGACAACTACACAAATTGTTCTGGGGGCTGGAGGGGATAGAACAACCCGTCTGATTGGTTGGGGGTGCGCAGCCATGATTGTCCGCTTTACCTGTTTGGTTTTCTGACAAGAAGGACCCAGCGGTGGCACCGTGGAGGGTAGCCATGGGGAGGAGGAAGAAGAGGAATCAGTGGAGGGATTGGGGAAAGGAGGATGGCTCTCTCTTCCTCTTCTTCCTCCCTGTGGCTGCTTTCCTTGCTCATGACTGGTCTGCCTGGGAAGGCAAGATGAACCTATTCAATCCCCTTAATTGGCGGAAGAGGTTCTTCTTGCCTTCTCAGCTGCAATTAAAGGGATGGAATCGGTTCATAGGCAAGATGGCCTCCTCTTCCCCCTGTCCGTGGCTGCCCTCTGAGCTGCTGCCACCACAATCCCATTTACCTGCCTCACCCTCCACCGTGCAAAACAACATGGCTGCCATCTTGATTGGCAGCCATGTGAACATCAAATCGGAGAGCCTCACATGCAGGGCCGGTTTAACCTGTCTGCCAAATCAGCATTGGCAGGGGGCCCCGAGGTCAAGAGGGGGCCCCGAGGTCAAGAGAGGGCCCCGTGTTGGCCTCCTTAATATGAAAATAATGGGATTTCTGGTTTAAAATACCATAGAGTTGCCTTGGAGGGCCTAGAAAAGGGCTAGGGAAGACACATTTTCTAGGAAGACTCTATGGTAGGTGTGCTGTTTTGTGTCCCATGGATAATGAATCCAGGGATACGGGAGTCCTACTATAATCTGAACATCCTGTACGGTGAATAGGTTAGGTTACATTGATCTGAGATAAACATATGGGGGCCCCAAAGTAAAGCATTGCAGGGGGCCCCAAAATTCCTTAAACCGGTCCTGCTCACATGCACTCAGATTTGGCAAAATGCTGTTGAGAGAAAAGAAATCTGCTACGAGTTGCCTATAATGCACAGTATGTGCATTATTTTTTTCTCATATCTCCTCTGGCTTTTCTTCGCAAACGAAGATTCAGGAAGGACTCATCCCGCGCTTTCTGCAAATGCGCTGATGACTAAAAAGGCCAATCCGAGATAAACAAGTCCGGTTGCAAAAAGCACAGCAGAAGGTCTCCTTGGGTGATGTTTTTGGGTTGTGATTCTTTCTGCATTGTCATTTCTCTTCAAGACTTGTTCGTCGTGAGTTCTCAAATAAGGCTGCAGCATTGTGGATAGTGCGTCTCCATGCCTCCCGATGTGAAGCCAGGGCGGACCACTGTTGGTGATCAATTTGTCCGAGCCTGAGATGTTGTTTCAGGGAGTCTTTGTATCACTTTTTTGGAGCGCCCCTCTTACGCTGACCCGTGGCGAGTTCACTGTAGAGTAGTATTTTGGGGAGGCGATGGTCCTCCATCCTAGAAATGTGCCCTGCCCAGCGCAGCTGTGTTCTCAATATCATGGCCTCAATGCTGGTGATCCCTGCTTGCTCAAGGACAGCAACATTCGTCACATAGTCAGTCCAGTGTATATTTAGGATTGTGCGTAGACAGCGCTGATGAAAGCGCTCGAGGAGTCGTAGGTGGTGGCGATAGGTGACCCATGTTTCAGACCCATAAAGGAGGTGATCATAGAGGATTTTATGAAGCTCTTAAAGCAGTGTTTGGACCTACTTATCAGGTCCAAAGCTCCTTATACAGTACAGATGGTCAAACATTAATTACTGATAAAGCCTCCATCCTGAATCGATGGGCTGAACATTTTCAAAGTCTCTTTAGCGCCAACCGAGTAGTCCAAGCCTCAGCTATCCAACATATGATACAAAAACCAATGAAAAATGAATTGGACATAGCTCCCACTTTGGAAGAGACCCTTAAGGCCATACAGCAGATGAAAAACGGCAAGGCAGCTGGGATTGATGGAATCCCACCTGAAGTTTGGAAACACGGAGGTCATGCACTCCATGAAAAATTCCACAAATTCCACAAATTCCTTGTGAATTGCTGGGGAAAAGGGGAACTGCCATCAGACCTCCGTGATGCAGTCATCATCACCCTGTACAAGAAAAAAGGAGCAAAATCTGACTGCTCAAACTATCGAGGCATAACACTGCTCTCTATTGCTGGAAAAATCCTTGCAAGGATACTCCTGAACAGATTAGTTCCTGCTATTGCAGAAGAACTTCTCATATAGATGACCCCAGAATCTTTCTGTCTTTTTACTCCTTCTCCTCCTCTTTCTCCCATCTTCTTCCCAGAGCTAGGACATGAGGCAGCCTTCAAAAATTAAAACTGATGCAGTTAAAAATGCATACTGCTAAAAATATACAAGAGGTTATATATTTTTAAAAAACATAATTAAACTATCAATATAATGAAACACTTTAAAACATATCTATGAAAAAGAGAAGTAATAAAAATTGTACAATATGCTATTAAAAGCCCTTTACTTGCAAGGAAGTGACTTCCCAATAGCCTTTCAGAATAAATCTGCTGGAAATTAAATAAGTGGTGAGGAGAATGGAACGGTTCTGTTCTGTAATATTTATTTACGATCATTTATTTGGCAAATTAACACTTGTTTTGCATCATCCTATCCTAAGTTTTGCCAAAGATTGGATAGCAGGGATGGGTAAGAATTTTGTTTCAGTTTGTTTTGGATAAGAATGTACCCAAATCCAGAGAGTTTTCCATAATGGAGAAAATACCTGTCCCAGGTTAATGTATATCCCATTTCCAATAAGTAAGCAAGGGGATATTGTAGCACCTTTGAGACTAACTGAGAGAAAGAAATGTCTGGGGATGATAGGACATTCAATCCCCAGCAGAAGCCAAAAAACTATCTCAGCAGACTTAGTAGCTACCCGTTCCCAAGAATGCTCACACACAGAGTGTTGATGTCCAAATAAAGAGGAGGCACCTTTATCTTCAAGGTCAAGCAGTTGCAATATGTACAAATATTTACAATTGAAGGATAAGCTGCTTTGCCAAACATCAACATTCATGAGAAGAGAAAGAGCTCTGGACTGAGTTCGTTTATATACATAGTTACAGGGCATTGGCTTACTCAACCACATGGGTGCATTACATCAGATCTTGCACTCCAGAAGCTCTGCCCTCCACTAACCCTCTTTCTGCAGCTGTAGGTCCAAGGCTAGCATGACTTGGCAGTTCCTTGGCTTCAGCCATCATGACTCAGCATGACTCTGCAGTTGTTTGGCCATTTTCTCTGGAGTTCAGTCTCTAACTCCAGGCAAGAAATTGTAGCATAAACATTCATAGCCTTGGTCTACTTTCTCAGATGCATCTATAAAAGCTTATGCTAGAACGTCTTTCAGTTAGATCCTTCGTGCCCTACACTGTTATAGCATTGTTATTCCACTTTAACTGCTACGGCTGCCTTCTGTGGAATTTTGGGGTTTGTAGTTCGGTGATGGCTAAGAGCAATCTGGCTGAGAATGCTAAATGCCCCTCCCTCAACTGCAAATCCCAGGATTCCACCGGAAGCATCCAGAGCAATTCAGGTGGAATAATCATGCTATAACAGTGTTGTGTGATAGGTGCTACAAGATCCCCTTGCTTAGTGATATTCCAGACTAAGGAGTTTTATCAGAAACATAAAGTACAGCATCATAACAACGCCATATAACCACGAAAGGGAGCGCATATCAGACGATGTCACCCTTTCACAGTTATGTCCCTGCCAAAACCTGTAGTTTTTTATTGACGGCTGAAGCCATCACTAGATCCCCTGTGGTGCTTTTCTGCCGGCATTGCCGGCGTGTGAAACCTTGCGCCAATGTACTCATGTCAATGGCCAGTCCAGCGCGAACACTTCCGGGTGAGATTGTGACAGCCAGGTAAGTGACATACTTTTTATGACCCTCCCCGGGTTACTTATAAAAATAAATAAAAATAAACTTGGGACCTTTAAAATGTGTGCATGTGCTTTTAAAACGTTTTTCTGTCTTATTTTTGTTTGTTTTTTTAATTTACCACATGATGAAGTCTTGCAATAATCTGCAGGATTTCAAAGGAGCTCCGTCCACTTCCTCTTACATTGCCGGGGAAGCCTTTACTGGGATTAGAGGTAAGTGCAGTGGGGGGTATTCTTTTGCTGGCATAAAACTGGATTTTTTTATGCCAGCAAAAGAACGCTTTTAAAGGGCTCATCTGATAAAGTCCTAACATGGCTAGGTCTTTGATTCATTTCCAATAAGGTCCTTCTTGCAATCTGATCTTCTCATACATTTTTTGCTCTCCCTTGAGTTTGAGCTTGTTTGAATTCAGTTAGATACTGACAAAAGTGATGGAGTTGGCTATCAAAATGAGACAGCTACCCAAAAAAGAAAAGAAAAAACAGAGATGGAGAGAGTGGTATCTTTTTTTAAAAAATCAGAACATCTTGTTTGTGTCAGTTGTTAACATGATAAGCGAGCTCATTAGGCAGGCCTCAACAGCTGTACCCATGTTTTCCCAATTGCCCAATGAAGATTTCTGTGTAAACTGGAAGCTGTAAATACACCCACAGAAGTTGATCTGGGGAAAGATATTCAGTCATCTCTTTTGGTTTCTTTCTCTCTGCCTCTCGCCAAGCTGCTTTCTGCCCTACGACAGCTGCCTCCTCCTTCAGCCCTTGGTCTCACCATCCCTGGAACCCTACTGGTGCCTTACACATGTGTAAATTCCTCTGTGGAAGCAGCTGGGCATTTTTGTGTGATGTGAAACATCTGCATTCACTTCAAAGCTGTAGATGCATAGTTGCGCATGTGGTGCCATTGTCTGTGGAGATGTACATTGTGCATGCATATGTAACTCTTATGAATATTGGCTTGGCCCAGAGGGTGGGGAAACCCTAAGGACGGAGCTGTACTTACTGGTAGAGTTCAGAAGGAGAGGAAGAAAGGACAGTTCCCAGGAGTAATATGGAGGCCCTTTTTGCCTTGAATAAGATTGCATCCACATGTTGAAATACCACTAAGCAGCAGAGGCCGAAGAGTTCTGCCATCAAGTCCTCATAGGATGCATGGAACTTTTGGGACAATGCATGTCTGTCAAATCTAACATATAATTCCTATTGTTCTTAAAAATATATAGAGTCGGATCCCAGTATCCATGGAACCAATATTCACACTTTCAGTTATCCATGGGACACAAAAAGAACAGATACCATAAAGTCTTCCTAGAAAATGCCTAGAGAGGCATTCTCTCTATGGTATATATTTTCTAGGTTCTCCAAGGCACTCCATAGTATTTTAAAACCAAAGTCCCATTATTTTCAATGGTGTTTGCTGTTAACTGTGGTTTCTGGTATCCACAGTAAGTCTGGGAACCAAACCCCCATGGATATAGGAGGGCCAACTGCATTGAAATTTAGGGCTCATCTATATGAGCCCCTCCCCCCAAAATGAAGTGCCTCACAATAAAGACAAGCCCCCCCCCATTTTATCACCTTAGCAATTGCTGGGGGGGAGAGACCCTTCCTCCCTTACTTGGTCCTCTGGGACAAATGGTGACAGTGACAGGGGGGGGGACCAGGTAAGGGAGGAGGGCTGTCTCATCCTCTTCTCCCTACTCCCTTACCTGGTCCCTGCAGCAATGACAATGACAGCAGCATGTGTGGGGGGACCAGGTAAGGGAGAAGAGGACGAGACAGTCCTCCTCCTTTACCCAAAGGCTTCCCTTCAAATGTGGGTTTATGGTGGATTTGCATGCCCCCCCTTCTGAATGAGACTCATGGATGTGAATGTCTGCTTAGACAGATCGCCTTCCATCCGGTTTCCATGAAGATTGTTTTCACCATTTAGACAGGACCTTAAAGTGCAGTTGTGTTTTCAATATTCAATTGTCATTGCCCTCACAGAACCTGAAAAGAAGTACACGTGGATGTGGGGCTTATGGATGTGCATGCCCATTAGGCCCATCCTGAAGAGTTCTACAGATACCATCAACTTCTAAAAAGACAAATCAGTGGGTCCCAGAGCAAAAGAAGCCTGAACTCTCCCTAGAAGCCAAGATGACTAAACTGAGACTGTCATACTTTGGCCATATCATAGGAAGACATGACTCACTAGAAAAGACACCAATGCTCGGATGGTAGAAGGCAGGAGGAAAAGAGGAAGACCGCATTACAGATGGATAGACTCAAATTAGATTAATCCCAAATCCACGCTACACAAATAATCCAGTCTGAAATGGCATTGAGATTTTCAGACGTGATTTTCGGGTCTATATATTCCAGAACAGTTCCGTTGCTGCCACGCGGCAGGGGAGCAGTTTTGGACGACGCCGTTCCTCTGCCGAACCCCTCCGTGTCATGCCTGTGACAGAATGGAGGAAACTGCGTCGTATTTCACTCATGGGCAACAATCGTGAGTGAAATATGACGCGGCTTCCTCCATTCTGTCACGGAAGTGACATGGAGGGGTTTGGTAGAGGAACGGTGTCATCCAAAACTGCTCCCCTGCCGTGCGGCAGCAACAGAGCTGTTTTGGAATATATAGACCCTAAAATAGCGTCTGAAAATCTCCTACATTTTAAACTGGATTATTTGCCATGTCCCCTTTTTATGGAATTCTGGGATTTCTAGTTTGATGAGGCACCAGCACTCTTTGGCAGAGAAGGCTAAAGATCTTATAAAACTACATATCCCACAAAGGCTTTTCCTGCATAGTTTTTGGCATTTTTGGCCCTCCCTCCTTCCAAATATGGGGGGTTGATGTGGGAACTCATTAAGACAAGTTGTGTTCTCCTCAAATTCTATGAGGAGTATTTTTGCAATATAGACAACCCCTACAATGCACAAAGGCAACACTTCCAGTTGGTGAATAACGTTGTGGCGGTCCCATCCCTAGCGAGCTCGCACAGGGACGTGACCGGCAGCTGCGGAAGCTGCAAGTCTGGTGACATCAGGGACTGGTGAAAATTTTTCCCTGGATACAGGAGACTTGGACGTGGCGCACAGAGGTCCAGGGGCCTGTTGTAAACACCATGTTCCTATCTCATGTTGGAGATGTAGCAGCAGGACAGAGTGGAGTGGCCACCATTCGGCACAAGCGCTGCCACCAGCTTTTAAAGATATTCTTTTTCCATTCAGTGATTCGCCTATTGAACCATCCAACTGGAGCTACAAGGAACTTATAACGAGCTAAATCTGCTTAAAACTTAAGAGTGAATATTTTTCGCTTTCATATATGGGATATGTTTTAGCTATTTCTCTTTTAACTGTTGTAAGCTGCCTTGAGTCCCAAAGTGTGAACGACAACAGCCAATTCAATAAAAATTGTGTTGGACCTCACACACCATGTATTCCATGAAAAATTCTTCATGCAGTTCCCATACACAATAGTAGAATTGCTAAGACAATTAATAATATTGTTGTGAGAATCGATGGTGCAACTCTGCAGAATTAATGGTATGATTTCACAGAAAACCAATCTTTTATCCAATCTTTATGTGAAGTGGCAGGAATGCTGAAGCAGTAAATCAATCAATGAAATTCATGGGACAGAAGATGCCAGGATTTTATAGTCCCCGTTTCATCATGCACATTTCCTCAGCTACCTTCAAGTACAAATAACAGACAACATTTTGCTACCACAAACACAAGTAAACAAAACTATTACATAACTAGTTAACAGCACACAGACATATTTCATAGTTCTTCTTACAAGAACAACAACAACAAAACCAAACTGTTTCCAGACCCATGGATGTCAGTCTGAGGGTCTGTCTATACGAGGGGAGGGGAAATGTGGGTTGATGTGCACTGATGCAAATTCAAAGCAGCTTTGAGTTGTCTTTGGAGATTTTCAGAGTACACTGTTATAGTGTTACTATTCCACTTTAACTGCTCTGACTTCCTGCTGTGGAATTATGGGAGATGTAGTTTAGTGAAGCCTAAGATCTCTCTGGCTGAGAGTTGTAAATGCCCCTCCCTAAACTGCAAATCCCAGGATTCAACAGGAGGCAGCCATAGCAAATAAAGTGGAATAGTAAAATTATAACAGTGTTGTCTGAAAATCTAGTTAAATCTTTCTTTGCAAGATTGCACACATGCAAAGCTATCTGCTTTTGTCGTTCAAATGGGCATGCCTCTGAATCAAGATGGTGGGCATGAGTGAATTGCTCACATTTTTATTGTCACGAGTTGCCACTGCCAAACACTATTCTTTTTAAAAGAAAGCATATCTAAGGTGAAAATGTGCGATATTCTGCTTAAATAAATTTAAAAAAATAAAAAAGGCTGTTTTGTCACCTCAGCACACGATCGCTAAAGCAAAAAATCCAGCTTCGCGGTTTTGAGCATTTACCTTGTTAGCAAACTCAGCCCCCTGCCCACATCTGACCAATCAGCTTTCCATGTCCACTCTTATGAGGAATGCGAATGAATGCAAATTGGTCATCCCAATGAGCGGGGATGTGCAGTCCCCGCGGAGCTTTTTTAAAACTTCAGGGGAAGCTGCAAAGGCCTTTCCTGCAGAGTTTTTGGTGGATTTGGCTCCCCTCCTTCCAAATACTGTGGATTGATGCAGGATGCCATTTAGACAAATCATATTCTTCTCGAATTCTATGAGTATTTTCACCATTTAGACACTCTCTGAGTTCCTAATACCAGAATTAAACGGAGCAAGGATCCGATCCAGTACACAAGACAGATTCCTGTCTTACTAAGTAGCATAGTCAGATCATGAATATAGTCTGATTTTGGAAGCTAAGCAAGATCAGGCCTCGTTAGTAATTGGATGGGAGACTACCAGGAGGATAAAGCAGGGAGCTCTTCTGGTAGAGCTAGGAATGAATCCTGCCTCTGAAACTTTAGAGAGTCACTGCTGCTGGTCAGAATTGATGCTATTAGGCTAGATAGACCTGCTGCGACAATAACAACAATAATACTAATAATAATACAGAAGAGATTGGTCTTTAGTGGTGTTTTGAACTCAGACAGCGTATCTAGGTGCTGACTCTCTTCTGGCAAGTCATCCCACAATATTGGGGTGTCTGAAGAAAAAATCTTGGAATGTGTCCAGAGGAGGGTAACCAAAATGGTGAAAGATATGGAAACCATGCCCTATGAGGAGCGGCTGAGGGAGCTGGGTATGCTTAGCCTGGGGAAGAGAAGGTTGAGAGGTGACATGATAGCCATGTTTAGATAAAGGGATGTCATACTGAGGCTGGAGCGAGCTTGTTTTCTGCTGCTCCAGAGATGAGGACATGGAGCCACAGACTCAAACTACAGGAAAAGAAGTTCCTTCCACCTAAACATTAGGAAGAACTTCCTGACAGTAAGAGCTATTTGGCAGTGGAATCTGCTGCTGCCTGGGAGTGTAACGGAGTCTCCTTCTTTGGAGGTTTTTAAAGAGAGGCTGGATGGCCATCTGTCAGGAATGCTTTGATTGGGTATTTCTTCAGGGCAGAATGGGGTTGGACTAGATGGCCTTTGTGGTCTCTTCTATGATTCCTCCAGATGACAGTTGTCAGCGGAGTCGTGGCTCAGATTCAGGGTAGGTATCTCATAGTCTTGTCACATCTGGAGGGCATCAGGCTGAGAAAACTCTGCTCTGTCTTAGTTCCCTGGTGCTCAAGAGGAGTCCAGCTTGTGTCTTGAAATCTAGGAATGCCGCCTGCCTGCCCCCACCCCCACCCCCAGCCAGCAGGACCTTCCAGCGTCCACCCCTCATCCATTTCCTCTGGCAATGTTGCTTTGCCATCCTTTATGCCTTACATGGTCAAAACTGCCTTCGGGGAAAGAGAGGAATTTGGGATTCCTGACGTCAGGCTGGCTTTGCAGCCGGAGTTTTTTGGGTAAAGTCCAGGGGGAGGTTCAAAGTGGGGGTGGGTGGGAGAGAGGGAAGGGAGGTGGGTGGGAGGCAGGAACCAAAGAGCAGAGGCTCAGCCGAAGATCCACTTTTGGCATTTGGGGGGCTGGTCTAGAGAAGCCCTCCCCAGGCCTCTCTGTGGCTGGCCTGGATTCACCTGGTGTGAAGTCTCCCTTTCTGGTGGGCAGGTAAGGTGTGTCTCTGCATGCTGTGGGTGGGGCAGGAGGTGGGAGGCCAGGGGAGGGATGCAGGAGTCCTTTAGGAGACAAAATCCAAAAGGAGGAAAAGAGTGGACAGGAGCAAGAGGGAGGAGGCAGCGGAAGAGAGCATAGAGGAGGTGAAAAAAGGATAGAGAAGAAGAATTTCTTTTTCCTTGGGGGTTGGGGAGACAAGACAAAGCATGAATGAATGAATGCATGAATGAATGAACGAACTAGTGAAAACAAATGAAAGAAATGGAGCCCTGAACTCCCCCTCCCCTTTGGGTGGTGCTTTGAACAAGCAGAATTTCGGCAACTCAATATTTACAGTGGTGCAGTGGTCTGAATATTGGACTAGGACTCCAGGAGAGCAGGGTTTGAATCCCACCCTCAGCCGTGGAAACCCACTGGGTGATCTTGGGGAAGCCAAGCTTAGAGGAAAGCAATGGCAAACCTTCTTGGAATAAATATTCTCCATCTTCTTCTCTTTATTTATAGCCTGCTTTCCCCCCAAAGTGGCTCACAGTTTTAAAAACGCCCAATTAAAACCTACAAAAAGTACACATTAAAACAGAATTAAACCAATTACATCATTAAAACCACATCACAATATTTAAAAGAATAAAATATATTTTAAAGTATTTTTTAATTTTTTAAAAAAGCTTTTAAAAACAGCCCAACAAAATCACACAGCACCCCCCCCCCCAGCCTGTTCTTTAAAAAGCCTGACTGAATAAAAAGGTTTTGGCCTGCTGCCAGAAGGACAACAGGGAGGGGGCAACCTGGTCTCCCTGGGGAGGGAGTTCCAGAGTCTAGGGGCAGCCACCAAAAAGGCTTGCGATGGCAGTGGGACTGAGAGAAGGGCCTCTCTTGATAATCTCAGGGCCAGGGCGCGTTCCTAGAGGGAGATACGGTCTGCCAGATAGCCTGGACCTGAGCCATACAGGGCTTTATAGGTCATGGCCAGCACTTTGAATTGTGCCCAGAAACAGACTGGCAGCCAGTGGAACTGTTTCACCAGGGGTCTGGTATGATCTCTGTAACCCTCTGTAACTCTGTAAATCTTGCCACAGAGTTCCCAAATCCTCTTGGTATAGTGGTTTGAGTGTTGGACTAGGTGTCTGAGAGACTGGTCTCTGAAAGACAAGGGTTCGAATCCCCACTCAGCCAAATAAACTCATTGGGTGATCTTGGGCAAATCACACTCTCTCAGCCTCACAGGAAGGCCATGGCAAACTCACTCTGAACTAATCTAATCAGAAAAGGCCTGCTGAACAAGATCCGTCAGATGATGAGCTTGAGTAGCTTTAAAAAAGCACTAAAGACGGATCTCTTTCGGCAGGCCTTTCCTGATTAGATCCCGGCCTCAGGAGCTCCTGGCCTCTTTTAGTCTGCTGGCTGTCTATTATTTTTTAATGTGATTTTAGATTAGTTGTTTTTAATTTATTCTGGTTTAACATCTTTTTATGGGGGAGGATGCAGGTGGGTGGTGTTTAGGTATCTTAATCTGTATTTGTATTTTAATTTTTGTAAGCCGCCCCGATTGTTTTTAACAGAGGGGTGGGGTAAAAATAAATTTTAGTATTATTATTATTATTGAATAGAAAAATAAAAGAATGGCTGGACAAAAGGAAATATCAGAGTAGAGCAAGTGATGATGGAAGGATGTGGCCCAAGAAAAAGAATAAGAAAGGGGTGAGCAGGGAGCATGACACAGAGAAGAAAGTGTGGCAGGAACATACACCTTGGACTTAGGGAAGTTGCCGTCATGAGATGTGGTGACGGACTAACCACCAGAGTAGATGACTTAAGAAGTGTTTGCAGCAGGTAGGATGGCTCCTTGGAGGCTACAGCATGTGAAAGTAACTTGGCAGGATTCCCAGAATCCCTAGAAGTTACTTTCCCAAGCCTGTCATAGCTAAGTAGAACCTTCATGTCTAGAGGCAGTGTACCTCTGAATGCCAACTGCTTGGTGGGCAAGCAGGGGGTGGCTTCACTGTCCTGTGGGTGGGCTCCTCTGTCAGCTGAATGAGGCCTTGGAGGAGGGCAGGAGAGGGGGAAATTAGGGAGTTGGTGGTGGAAAGGGCAGGTGAGGAGGGGGTAGGGAATGTGCTGGAAGGAAGTGAGGATGGATGAAACAGGAAGGGAGGGAGGAAAGAAGGGAAGGAAGTTGGGGAAAGGAAGGCCAGAAGGTGGAACAAGGAACAAAAGAAAAGGAAGGAAGATGGGAAAAGGAAGGAAGATGGAAGAAGGAAAGAAAGAAGGTAAGGAAGGAAGGAAGATGAAATAGGGAAAGGGGGCAGGAAGGATGAGAGACGGAAAAAAGGAACCTAAAAGAAGAGCAGAAGGAAGAGAGGAAGGAAAGAATTTGGGAGAAGCAAAGAAGGAAGAAAAGAAGAAAGGACACAAAGAGGATGAGAAGAACATAAAGCCAGGAAAGAAGAAAAAAGAGGGGAAGAAGGGGACAAAAAGAAAGAAGGAACAGGAAGAAAGGAAAATGGAAGAAAGGAGAGAAAGATGGAAGGAAGGCAGAGGAAGGCCAGAAAGAAGAGGATGTAGGACTGGATGTAGGAGGGTTGGACTGGATGGCCCTTGTGGTCTCTTCCAACTCTACAATTCTATGGCAGCTGGAAGAAATAAGGTGGCAAGGAAGAAGGAAGTGGGGCCCCTAAAGGAAGGAAAGAAGGAGGGAAAGGCAGGAATGAAGGAAGGTGGGAAGGTGGAAAAAGGAAAGAAAGAATGAAGGACCTAAAGGAAGGAAGGAAGGGAGGGAGGGGAAGGCAGGAAGGTGGAAGAAGGAAAGGGGGGAAGAAAGAATGAAGAACCCTAAAGGACGGAAAGGAAAGAAAGAAAGAGGAAGTCAGGCAAGAAGGAAGACAGGAAAGATAGATGAAGGAAAGAAGGAAGGTAAGAATGAAAGATGCGGAAGGAAGGAGGGAATGGGAAGGAAGGAAGGAAGGAAGGAAGGGGAAGGAATGAAGAAAGAATGTAGGATCCTAAAGGAAGGAAAGGAAAGAAAGAGAGAGAGGAAGTTAGGCAAAAAGAAAGATGGAAAGGTAGATGAAGGAAAGAAGGAAGGTAAGAATGAAAGACGTGGAAGGAAGGAGGGAATGGGAAGGAAGGATGAGAGGGGAAGGCAGGAAGGTGGAAGAAGGAAAGGAGGGAAGAAAGAATGAAAGAGAGAGAGAGAGGAAGTTAGGCAAGAAGAACGACGGAAAGGTAGATGAAGGAAAGAAGGAAGGTAAGAATGAAAGACGCGGAAGGAAGGCAGGAAGGCAAGCAAGAAGCGAGGGGAAGGCCGGAGTGAAGGATGACGAGAAGGTGGAGGAAGGGGAGAAAGCAAGAAGGACTCGGAAGGAAGGAAGGAAGGAGGGGAGAAGGGGAAAGAAGGGAGGAAGGAAGGAAGGAAGGAGGCTCCCCTTGGGAAAAGGCCGGCCGGCCGGTGGGGCGAGGCCGGCCGAGGAAGGCAGGCGCCAAGGCGGGCAGGCCGGAGGGCCGAGGCGGAGGGGGACCGGCAGCCGGCCTCCTCTCAGGCCTTCCTGCTTCCCGGGCGGGCGGGCGGGCGGAGCGAAGGCTGGCCGGTGGGTCGGCCGGCCCGGCTCCTCCTCCTCCGCCGCCTCCTCCTCCTCCGCCTGGGTCTCGGCCGCCGGAGGCTCCCGCGGGCCCGCCTGCCCGGCGCAGCAGGTATGGCCGCCGGCCGCCCCCTCCGCCGGGGCCCGCTCCGCCTCCCCCTCCGCCGTGGGCCCATTCCTGGCGCCGGGGAGGGGGAGGCCTGCGCTGCCACCCCTCCTGGGCCACGGGGGGTGGGCTGGGGGGGGGGAGAAGCGCCCTTGGCCGGCACGGGCCCCTAAGGGGGGGGCTCTTGTGCGAAGGGAGGGGAGGCCACGGGTGGGAGGTTGGGGGGCACGCCTCCGTCTAGCTGGGCCAAGGACCCCCAGAGCAAGGCTTGGGACGGAGGGTGTGTGTGTATGTGTATGTGTATGAGCCACGCACGTGCACTGGTAGGACCCGGGAAGCTGACCTAGCCGCGGAAGAGGGGGGCGCCTTCTGACGTGCAGCTGGGAAGCGTGTTACATCCTGGGGAGGAGGGAGGCAGGGGGGTGGAGAGGGCATTTGAAACACCCCCCTCCCACCCATGCCATCTGACACCTGGGACAGCTGGGGAAAGTTCTTTTTTTGGGGGGGGGGGAGAGGGATGCAAATTCCTGGTTGGGCGGTTTGGGGCGTTGTAATCCAAAAAGGAAAGAAAGAGAAGAAGGAACTTCTCTGGCCACCGGCAGTGGACTGCTTCCTTTGGAGCTGGGCAGTCAATCAACACCAAGTCTCAGGATAAACTTCGATTCAGAATGCCCAAACCATGGCTTCAGAATCGGTTCACCGCTTTGGATGGCTCCTTTTAAAGTTCAGACTGAAGCCCAGAGCAGATTCACTGCCCCACCAGTGTCGGAGCTGCCATGGTTTCCCACCCTTGAATGAAACACAGGGTGTGCTCAGTTTCAGCTGATAGCCTTCCTGCTCCTTGTCCTGAGCCAGACCTGCAGCCCTACAGATGTGGTTGGACTGCAGATCCCATCAGCCAGGGGGTATGGAGAATTGGGAGGTGCAGTCCAACAGCATCTGGAGGGGTGACATGATTCCCACTGCAGTGATAAACAGTCCTGGCTTTGCCACCACTTCACACCACAGCCTCCCCAGGAGGTGTTGCATCATTTTTACACACTTTTACACGTATGACCCCTGTATCCGTGGATTCATTCACCTGCATCCAAAAAGATATGGTCTCTTTCAAGGCATTTTCTAGGTCCTCCAGTGCAATTCTGTGGTATATTTCTGCTGGAAGTCGACCATAGAATCATGTTGGAGGATCTAGAAATGCCTAGAGAGGTGTTCTTTCTAGGAATCTCTAGGTCCTCCAATGCAATTCTGTGATATGTTTTTTGGGGGGCTGGAAGTTGTCCATTTAAATAGGGCTCACTATTATCCATGCTATTATCCCCCCCTAGGGACCTCCAAACATGGTTGAAATGCCCTACACACCCCTTAGAATTCAAATTGGGGCACTTTACGGCAACATTATTTATTTATTTATTTATTTATTTATTGTGTCAGGGAAAACAACTTTTTTAGACTCAAAAGAGGATCCTGGGGGTACAAGAAGCCCATGGGTCCCACTTTGCCCACCCCGGTCTAGGGCTTGGGGGGCCACATTCACAGTGCCAGGAGACCTTGGAATGCTGCACCCACAGGAACAGGAAGTGATTTCTGGGTCATTTCCTGTTGGAAGAAAAAAGTCCTCTTCTGTGCACCTGGGAAGTGCCTTCCTGAGTGGGAATGGAGTCCCTTCCGCCTCTTCTCAGAGTGATATGGTGGGCCGTTTTGCAAAATGGGCTCCAACTGAAGGATTGTGCACTTTTCCATCTCAACGTGAGTGGTGAAAGACAACGGTTTTTACGATGCTGGAATGGGTATGGCATACATACCGGTACGTGCGGACTCCCTTTGTGCTACCTTTGTTCCTGGCTAACCTGCAGGACCTGTTTTATCTTTTTCCTTTTTAGCGGGCATGGCTCTGGGAAGCTATGTGTCATGTGCCAGATGATTAATGCTCCCAGGTCTTTTTTTTTTTAGCATGCTGTTGGACACAAAATGTACAGTTGGGAAAAATATGCAGTTCGAAAACTGATCCTGTGCAGTTGGCAAAATGAGGGGGCTATAAGATGTATTAAATGTTTATTAAAGACTGTTATGGTATCATTTAGCAGGCCGTCTTGATGAAAAGTGGAGAAGCGCAGGTTTCCGGCGGTACAAATTTTGGCAGCATGTAGTCGATGATGCAACCAGAACGGGTCTAGGTTGAATTGGGGTTTTCATCAGTGCATGAGCCATTGGATTGGCCTGTTAGTTAATGAGTGTAGGCGGATTTGTAATGGAATTGTTGGTGTAGCGTAGATAAGAGTTACTGATTACGGCAGAGAAACTGCCACTGATACAGGGTGCAAGCAAGGCACAAAGATGACTTTGGGTTTGGCTTTTTTTTGTGGAGGGGATATTTTGGGCACTTCAAATTTGTTCTTGTGATGTGCTTTCAAGTCCACTCTGACTTACAAAGACCCTATCCGAGGTTTTCTTAGCAAGATGGATTCAGAGGAGGTCTGCCCTTGCCTTCCTCCTTGGTTGAGAGTGTGAGTTATCCATGGTGTCTCAGCAGCCAGTCATAGCATCATAGAATGACAGAGCTGGAAGGGACCACAAGGGCCATCTAGTCCAACCCCCTGCCCTGCAGGAATACACAATCAAAGCACTCCCAACAGATGCCCATCCAGCTTCTGTTTAAAAATCTCCAAAGAAGGAGACTCTACCGCACTCCCAGGCAGTGCATCCCACTGCCAAACAGCTCTTACTGTCAGGAAGTTCTTCCTAATGTTTAGGTGGAATCTCTTTTCCTGGAGTTTGAATCCATTGCTCCATGTCCTTGTCTCTGGAGCAGCAGAAAACAAGCTGGCTCCATCCTCAGTATGACAACCCTTCAAATATTTAAACATGGCTGTCATGTCCCTTCATTGGCTTCCAGTTTAGTTTATGTTTTTAAAATGGCCTCTCCAGGGCCTCAAACAACCTCGGAGAAGGAAAATGGCAAAATTGCTCTAGGAGATATGTATCAAACATTTTTTATTAAAAATATTTTTAAAAAATAAGATAAAATAATTGGGGTCCCCCCCCACAATGCATGTGGGATGCACATTTTCACCACTCCTACTATAAAGCCACATCCTAGCCCTATAAATAACCATATGACATTAGACACAGAAATTGCCACTGTGGTTCATTCTGGTCCAGTTTGTAGTAGTGGTACTATGCTGGTAACATGAAATACTGGTCTCCCTCTGTTTACACAGGATTGGTACCATGGTTTCACCTAACTGTATTGGGGAGAAAGGGCTTTCTAGCCATCTAGAGTACCACAGAGTTGTGCTGTATGTGGTCTCTCTAGGCATCTGGGGGTCTTCCAATGTGACTCTATAGTCAACTTCTGCTGGAAGTTTTACCATAGAGTTGTGCCAGATGCCTAGAGGGACATCCTCTCTAGGCATTTTGTAGGTCCTCCAGTGTGATTCTGTGGCCATTCGCTAGTATCCACAGTTTCAGGTAACGTATCCTATGCAGATATGGGTGTGGTGTGTGTGCGTGACCTCTATTTAGGGATGGCCATAGAGGTTTTGTGGCCCGGGTGTGCAAATGGCACAGTCAAATTGACACAAGCTACCAGGACGTTCCTTTAGAAAATAGCCATGGAAGTGAATGGGACTCACATAACACAGCCTTACAAAGAGAATCCCCATTGTGTCACTGCAATAATACCTCTCCCCTGCTGATTAACTTGTTATATACCAGAGCTCAAAACAACAACAAAAATTGGTTTCGAACCTCTGGTCGGAACAGAAATCAATCCACAGTCTATTACCTTGTTGTCTTCTTGTTGTCTTGTTGTTGTTGGAGTGGTGATGGTGTGCCTTCAAGTCATTTCCAATGTACAGTGACCATAAGTTGAACCTATTGCAAGGTTTCCTTGGCAAGATTTCTTCAGATGGGGTTTTCTTTGCCTTCTTCTTTGGCTGAGAAAGTGTGACTTGCCCAGTATATTTCCATGGCTGAGTGGGGATTCGAAGCCTGGTCTGCTAGAGTCCCGTCCTAACACTCAAACTACTACCCCACACTGCTTCCAACAAAGCAATCCTGTCCCAAGGTTTACTTGACAAGATTTGTTTTGAGAGGGGATTTGTTATTGCCTTCCTCTGAGGCTGAGAGTGTGTGACTTGCCCAAGGTCACCCAGTGGGTTTCCATGACAAAGGGGGGATTCAAACCATGGTCTTCTGGAGTACTACAACACTGAAACCACTCTGTGGTTATGTGCCTTCAAGTCAATTCCAACTTATGATGACCCTATCCTAGAGTTTTCTTGGCAAGATGTAGTCAGAGGAGGTTCTCCAAGACTCTCCTCTTAGGCTGAGACAGTTTGACTTGCCCAAGGTCACCCAAGGGGTTTCCATGGCTGAGCAGGCATTCAGACCCTGGTTTCCCAGAGTCTTAGCCCAACACTCAAATCAGTATACTGTGGTGAAAATCCGGATGCTTCTGTTTTTTATATCGTGCTCAGAAAAAGCGCCCCATCTTTGATAGTTTATCATTGGTGTGTATTTTATCTGTGGATTTCTGTTCTGGCAAGGGGTTGGACTAGATGACCCCATGGATCCCACCCAGCTCTATCGAACTGTGATGTTGCACTTTGAAGACTTTATGCTTAATACATGTTGGAGCTTCTTTACAGATGGATTCAGCTGAACCAGGAGTCCAAAGTTTGTCCTACTTTGGAAATGAGAGCTCATCCCTTTGTAGAAGTTGTGCTTAAGAGACTTGTTAGTGAGATGCTATGTGCAAATTTATGACAAAGATGTGCAATGGTGATTTTAAAAGTTGCAGGTCAGTGACGCATCAATGTGAAAAAGCAGGGGGTGTGGTGGGGGGTAAGTGGCTCATGTCTGCCTTTGAAATGTAGATTTCCAGATTGCCCTGCCAGGGATGAAGTTCTGACTCATTTGTGTGGTTGAGGCCTCTATTGCAAAACTTGTGGTATGTTTATCTGTGTGTATGTGAAAGACACAGAGTATATCTCTTTCTTGGTGTGTCAAATTCTAAATATGCCTAAATACCTGAAAGGCACCAGATGCCATCTGATCTTGGAAGTTAAGCTGGGTGAGCTCTGGTTATTACTTGGAGGGAAGACCACCAATGAATCCCAGGTGCTGTAGGCTCTATCAGAGGCAGGAAATGGCAAAATCATGTCTGAGGATTCCTTGCCCTCTGAAATTCCTCTGAAAACCCTCTGAAATTCATGGTTGCCATAAATTAACAGGCAACTTGAAGGCACATACACACAAGATCTGATCTTTGTCCATTTCCCCCAAATCCTGCAGGCTACAACTTCCAGAGCATGGGAAAAGGTGCCTTATTGGACTACCAGAATTCCCCAGCCTGGCTGAGGGATTCTGAGAATGGCAGTCCAGAAAAGAAGAATATTCCACAAGCTCAGAAGAACTGCCAAGGAATACCAGATGTTGTAGGCTCTGTTTTGGAGGCAGAAACTGGGAAAACCACCTTAGGACTCCTTGCCTAAGAAAACTGCACAAAATTCATGGGGTTGCCATAAGTTGACAGGTGTGAATGCTGCAGGCTAGAACTTCCAGAGCATGGGAAAAGCTGTCTTTTTGGACTGTCACTCCCAGAATCCCCCAGCCAGTATGGCTGGAGGATTCTGGGAGTGGCAGTCCAAAAAGAAGAACCTCCCCCAAGCCTAGAAGGACTGCCAAGGTATCTCAGGTGCTGTAGGCTCTAATTCAGAGGAAGGAATTGGCCACCTCACCTCTGAGTGTTCCTTGCCTTAAAAAAACCTGTGAAATTCATGGGGTTGCCATAAGTCAACAGGCGACTTGATGGCAGAGACACACTATCCCTGTTCTTTCCATGTTATTTGTGCCTCATTTTCTGTTAAAGAAGTAAGGTCCAGGAAATGTATCTGCATTGTTAAATGAGGTATGTCTATATATGAAGAACAATTGTAGAGTTTTCTTTATACCTCATATTGTAGTTGTCCCTCCATATCCACAGATTTTGTATCCATGGAGTTAAATATTCATGGCTTGAAAATATTCTTTAAAAATAATAATCCAAAAAGCCAACCTTGATTTTGCCATCTTATATAAGGGACACAATTTTGCTATGCCATTGCATATAATGGGACTTGAGTATTCACGGATTTTGTTATCCATGGGGGGTCCTGGAACCAAACCCCAGCCAATATGAAGGGACAACTGTACAACATGACCCTCATATCTGCGGGAGACACATTCCTGGACTTCTCATGGATACTGGAAACAGTGGATAATAGCTAACCCTATTACAATTCATTTTATTTACTTATTTATTGAATTTATTAATTTATATGCTGCCTTTCTGCCAGAATGGGACCCAAGATGGCTCACCAAAGAACATCAATTAAAATCTAATAACATTTTAAAAAACAATTAAAATCATCCTAATTAAAACAATTTAAAAGTAATCAAAATATACTAATAGTTAAAATAGATGAATGACCTCTAATGCAAGCATAACATAACATGCTGGAGAACCTAGAAGATGCCGTTTTTTCTGGACATGGTTAAGTGAATTTGTAATTGCCGCTCCCCTGGAGATGGGGGGGGGGTCACACTGTAATAACAATGTAAGGCAATCATTAATACTCAGTGCTTTTGACTTTAAGGGATCTAGACCAAAGTCTCAAAAAGCTCAAAAAGCCTTTGGTCAGACCTCACCTGGAATCCTATGTCCAGTTCTGGGCACCACAATTAAAGAAGGATATTGAGAAGCTGGAACTTGTCTAGAGGAGGGCAATCAAAATGGTGAAAGGTCTGGAAGCCATTATGCCCTATGAGGAGTGGCTTAGGGAGATGGGTATGTTTAGACTGCAGAAGAAAATGTTGAGAGGTAACATGATAGCAATGTTTAAATATCTGAAGGGATTTCATCATAATGAAGATGAAGCAAGCTTGTTTTCTGCTGCTCCAGAGACTAGGACACGGAGCAATGGACTCAAACTACAGGAAAAGAGATTCCACCTAAACATTAGGAAGAACTGACATTAAGAGTTGTTTGGCAGTGGAATATACAGCCTCGGAGTGTGGTGACGTCTCCTTTGGAGGTTTTTAAACAGGCTGGATGGCCATCTGTTGGGAGTGCTTTGATTGTGTATTCCTACATGGCAGAATAGGGATGGACTAGATGACCCTTGTGGTCTCTTCCAACTCTATGATTCTATGATTCTAAGTTGCTCTTATGGACTACAGCTCCCCAAATCCCCTGCAGCTGTGTTGGCTGGAGGTTTTTGGGAAGTTTGTCATGTGAAAAAGTAACTCTTCCAGGCTCTGTTTTGGCATACAGTCGTCCCTCTGTATCCATGGATTTGGCACCCACAGATTCCTTGAAAATATTCCAAAATAAAATCAAATAAAATTCCAGAAGCAAACGTTGATTTTGTCATTTTATATAAGGGATGCCATGTTCCTCTGGCTTTTCTTCGCAAACAAAGATTCAGGAAGGACTCATCCCGCGCTTTCTGCAAGTGCACTGATGACTAAAAAGGCCAATCCAAGATAAACAAGTCCGGTTGCAAAAAGCACAGCAGAAGGTCTCCTTGGGTGATGTTTTTGGGTTGTGATTCTTTCTGCGTTGTTGTTTCTCTTCAAGACTTGTTCGGCGTGAGTTCTCAAATAAGGCTGCAGCATTTTGGATAGTGCGTCTCCATGCCCCCCCGATGTGAGGCCAGGGCGGACCACTGTTGGTGATCAATTTGGCCAAGCCTGAGATGTTGTTTCAGGGAGTCTTTGTATCGCTTTTTTGGAGCGATGTTAATACACCATTATATATAACAGGACTTGAGCATCCATGGATTTTGGTAACCAAGTGAGTTTGGAACCAAATCCAAGCAGATACTGAGAGTCAATTGTATCTTCTTGCCATTAGAGGTTTATCTTGATCATCAAATGAGGCCAAGAGTAGAACAAGAGAGCTGTCTGTTGATATCAGAGTTATGTCCTGAAAGGATGGGTGGGGGAAATGATAGGTTGGGAAAGTCCCCCCTCTCAGCATGGTGCTGTGGGGTGTTCATAGTTCCCTCCAGGAAGGAGGGCATGTTTGAGCCATGAGCAGAAAGTCCTCAGAGGAGGGAAGAGTCATTGTTGGTGGTTTTTCTCCCTCTGAGCACTTTGCATAAGCGGAAGGGAGTGGTGTGCCATTCCCATGCTCTCTCCCAAATTTCTTTTTTTCTTGGGCAGGGAAGGGGCTGCCCCTCCTTGCTCTTAGTCATCTAGCAGCCACCTTTCATCCCCTCTGCCCTGGAGGGGCTTTGCCAGAGAGTGGGTGGTGTTGATGTGTGCCAGGCTAACCTAGTAATGGCATCAAGTTATTTACATTTGGAACATGGAACTGGCTTTGGAGGATCAGGGTTTAGGGACGGTGACAAAATGACATCTGAAAGACTTAGCAGGCCTTATTTTATTTACTAATTAATATATTCCTCTCTCATGCTGTCAACATATTTTGACAAGCTGGAAGGTGTCCAGAGGAGGGTGGCCAAAATGGTGGGAGGCTTGGAAGCCATTATACCCTCTGAGGAACAGCCTAGGGAGCTGGGTATGTTTAGTCTGGAGAAGAGAAAGTTAAGAGGAGACATGATAACCATGTTTCAATGTTTGAAAGCATGTCATACAGAGGATGGAGCAAGCTTGTTTTCTGCTGCTCCAGAGACTAGGACATGGAGCAATGGGTTCAAACTACTGGAAAAGAGATTCCACCTATACATTAGGAAGAACTTCCTGACAGTAAGAGCTGTTCGGAAGTGGAATACACTGCCTCACACTGTGGTTGAGTCTCCTTCTTTGGAGGTTTTTAAACAGAGGCTAGATGGCCATTTCTCAAAAACGCTCAAATTGTGTATTCTTGCAGGGCAGAGGGTTGGTCTAGATAGCCTTTGTGGTCTCTTCCAACTATATGATTCTGTGATATTTCAACATAAAACAGGAAGCCACAATCCAGGACTTTTATTTTATTTTATTTTATTTGTTTTCCTCATTTCTCCCAATGTCGGGACTCAAGGTGGCTACCAATGAGTTTAAACAGTCTAAGTTAAAAACAATACAAATTATTAAAAGTAGAAATAGCAAGTTTAAAAGCAAATTAAACAATTTACATAGTTGCAACCACAAACATTAAAGTATTGAAATATATAAAAACTTTAAAATCCAAGTCACACAGCATTTAAAAATTTAGCCTGCATTGGAGTACAAATGCTTATCAACACAGAAATGTTTTTATTTGTTGCCGAAAGGAGAGCAGAGACGGGGCTGTCCTGGCCTCTCTTGGGAGGGTGTTCCACAGTCTGGGAGCAGCCACCGAAAAGGCCCCGTCTCCCTTGTTCCCTCCAAACGAGCCAGAGAGGGTGGTGGGACAGAGAGAAGGAACTCTCCAGATGATCTAAGAGCTCTAGTGGACTTGTAAAGGGAAATAATTAAGAGTGGTAAATCAAACTTTTGGATTCAAATGACAGAAAGAAAGATCCCATTTAAATGTGAGGAAGAAATTCTTTACTGTCAGAGCCACTTAGCAGTGGACTAGACTCCCTTTGAAGGTGATGGACTCTCTTTTGGGGGGATCTTTAAACAAAGGTTGGATGGTCCTTTTTCAGGGGTGCTGTAATTACACAGTCCTGCATGGCAGGAGGCTGGACTAGATGGCCCTTGGGGTACCTTCCAAGTTTAGGATCCTATGATTTTAGGGCTGGAGTCCATTTCATCAGATGCAGGAAATATTGGCTAGAATCCTGTTTCAGTTGATATTTAACTCAGTACTTAACAAAGTAACTTCTCCTGGCCTGACCCCCGTCCCCAACCTGACGGAAATGTCATTCAGGCATGCTCTGGTCACCAGCAGAAGGGAGCTCCTTTTCCCCCTTACAGCTGATGCCCAGTAAAGTAGGAGGGGGTGGGTGGGTGGGTGAGTTACAGTGGTAGCAGCAGCCTCAAAATCGTTATTAAGTAGCATTTGGGATTATGGAACAGTTACAGAGGAATACGAGGTAACTGTTCCATAGTCCTGATTGCTACTTAAGTCACAATATTGATACTATTGCCACAGTCCTAACTCCCCTCAACCTATTTTACTGGGCATGTGGAGGAGAAGGTCCATTCTGCTGATGTTCAGGGTATGGTTGAATAACATTTCGGTCAGGTTTGGGGAAGGAGTTAGTCCAGGAGAGGTTACTTAGGTGTTTTCTTCATGAGGCAATAAAATGTGCATTGATGTGCGCTAATGCCAATTCTCAGCAGCTTTCATTTGTCTTAATGATTTTTTGGCAAGATCGCTGGCATGTGGAGCTATCTGTGCCCATTGTTCAAATGGGCATGCCTGAGAATCAGGATGGCAGGCGCAAGTGAATTACTCGGATTTTTATTGTTGCCAGTTGCAACCGCCAAATAGTTAATTAAAAAAAAAAAAGCATATCCAAGGTGCAGAAGTGTGATATTCCTCTTAAATAAATAGACAAAAAGAAAAAGAAAAGCTCTTTTGTCACCTGAGTGCATGATTGCTATGGCGAAAATCCAAGATGGCAGTTTCAGGTACTTGCCTTGTTAGCAAGCTCCGCCCCCTATGTACGACCAATCAGCTTTCCACACCTGCTCTTTTCGGGAATTTGCACCAAAGCCAATCAGTTGCCCCAATGAGTGAGAATGTGCGTTACCTGTGGAGCTTTTTAAAAACTTCGGAAAAAGCCATGAAGGTTTTTCCTGCAAAGTTTTAGGCATTTTTGGCCCCTCTCCATCTGGATATGGTGGATTGATGTGAGATTTCATCAAGACAAATTGTATTCTCGAATTCTGTGAGGAGTATTTTCACCATATGGACAACCCCTTAGTTGAGTACTGAGTTAAGTATAAGAAATGCAGGATTCTGGCCATAATATTTAGGTCCAGCTACCTACGCACTTGGTTGTTTCAGTGGAAGGCCAGCAGCAAGGTCAATGATCTCAGATGCTGACCTGTTTGGGCTTCTACTATACAGTTGTCCCTCCATATCCATGGAGTTGGTATCCACGGATTTAAGTACTCATGGCTTGAAAATGTTCTTTAAAATATAAGAATCCCAAAAGCAAACCTTGATTTTGCCATTTTATATAAGGGACACCATTTTGCTATGCCATTGCATATAATGGGACTTGAGTATTCACGGATTTGGGTATTCACGGTGGGTCCTGGAACCAAACCCCAGCGAATGTGAAGGGACAACTGTATATACCTGGTATATGTGAGGATGTGAATGTGAACTGGGATTAGGTGAATCTCTTCTGGGGAATAGGAGGAGATTCATCTTGGGGTAGTGGTTTGAGTGTTGGACTAGGACTGGGAGACCAGGGTTGTAATTCTTGCTCATCCCTGAAAACTCACTGGGCAAACTTGGACACTGTCTCAGCCCCTGAGGAAGGCAATGGCAAAGCTGCTCCAGAGAAATCTTGCCAAGAAAACCCAGTGATCAGTTTGCCTTAGGGTCACCAGAAGCTGGAAATGACTTGAAGGCATGCAACAAACTCTGGATAGGTGCTTTGAAGTCTGGAATGAAGCCCAGGGTCAATTCACCACATTCCTGACATGGGAGCTGACAACTGTTCCAAGAGACTATTATGTCTGAGTTACATTTAGCATTAGCATCTAGGTTGTTTGGAGGGACTAGTCCCTGTGTCATTTTTGTCGGGTCTGTTGTGGCTAGTGAATTGTTGTTGTGGGCTAGTGATGCAGCAGCTAAAAAGGCCAATGCGATTTTGGGCTGTATCAATAGAAGTATAGTGTCTAGATCAAGGGAAGTAATAGTGCCGCTCTATTCTGCCTTGGTCAGGCCTCACCTGGAATACTGTGTCCAGTTCTGGGCACCACAATTCAGAAAGGATATGGACAAATTGGAGCGTGTCCAGAGAAGGGCAACTAAAATGGTGAAAGGTCTGGAAACGATGCCTTATGAGGAGAGACTTAGGGAGCTGGGTATGTTTAGCCTGGAAAAAAGACGGTTAAGAGGCGATATGATAGCCCTGTTTAAGTATTTGAAGGGATGTCACGCTGAGGATGGAGCAGGCTTGTTTTCTGCTGCTCCAGAGACTGGAAAACGGAGCAATGGGTGCAAGCTCCAGGAACAGAGATTCCACCTCAACATGAGGAGGAACTTTTTGACAGTCAGAGCTGTTTGGCAGTGGAACACACTCCCTCGGAGCATGGTGGGGTCTCCTTCCTTGGAGGTCTTTAAACAGAGGCTGGATGGCCATCTGTCGGGGATGCTTTGATCAAGATTTCCTGCGTGGCAGGGGGGTTGGACTGGATGGCCCTCGTGGTCTCTTCCAACTCTGCAATTCTATGATTCTATGATTCTATTCCCTGGCCTCGAGAAGCATTCTTGTCCAGTGGGGGCTACAGTCCTCTGATGTTATAATTTGATTGCTTATCTGCTAATTTCCCTTGGTCAGCAAATGGTGGCCAAATCCAGTTGGTATCTTATGCACATATGAGGGCCCTATGGAAGTGGTTGGGCATTTTTGCAGAATGCCTGGCTTCAAGTTATGGGTTGCAAGAAGCAATGCTTCCAGTGCTGTTGCAGGTGCAGATGTGCACTGCACAGAAATGTGCAGTGTATAAAGTGCATGCATATTGATGCGCAGGGTGTATTTTGCAGGGATGTCTATTATGTGTCAATGCACTTGTGCATTTGGCTGTGCCTTTGGTGCTTTGGTTCACTGGTTAAATGCCAGTACTGCAAGTCACCACATTGCAAGTTCGATTCCAGCGGGCTCCAAGGTTCACTCAGCCTTCCATCCTTTCGTAGGTCGGTAAAATGAGTACCCAGCTTGTGGGGGCAATTAGCTAACACACAATGGAAACTGTTTAATGCAGTATAGATGTGTAAATAGCTATTGCTTAAAACAATTTGTAAGCCGCTCTGATAGCCTTGTGGCTGAAGAGCGGGGTATAAATAAATAAATAAATAAATAATAAAAAAATTGTGCGATGTTGCTGTTCAACACAAGGGTTGTGATTGATGCTTTAATCTAAGCTCTTTAAAATAAGTATGTTTTAAATGCTTTTAAAATTGTGTTAAATGGATATTTTTAAGAATTCAACTGCTTATATAATTGTTCTCATAATTTTAAAAATATTTTATATTATTTTAACCTGTATTGTAAACCCCCTTGGGTTTGACTTTGAGAGGTATGGTAAAAATTAATTTATTAACTAATTATAATTAAACCATAAGCAGAAATTTGCAGTACACAACTCTCATGTCGGATCTCACCCCTTATCTTTGGCAAGGTGCAATGATGATGATGATGATGATGATATTGGTGATAATTGGCTTCAAGCGGGCAGCTTTGCTTCAGCATGATTTTAGCATGCCTGTCCTCTGCAAATAATCCCAGGTGTTCTCCATTTGCTTAATGTAGTAGGTAAATGGTAAAAGATCTGGAAGCCATTATGCCCTATGAAGAGTGGCTTAGGGAGCTGGGTTTCTTTAGCCTGGTGAAGAGAAGGTGGAGAGGTAACATGAGAGCCATCATTAAATATTTGAAGGGATGTCGTATTGAAGAAGAAGCAAGCCTTTTGTTTTTTGCGGCTCAAACTTCAGGAAAAGAGATTCCACCTAAATATAAGGAAGAACTTCCTGGCGGTCAGAGCTGTTCAGTAGTGGAATCTGCTGCTGTCTGGGAATCTGGTGGAGTCTCCTTCTTTGGAGGTTTTGAAACAGAGGCTGGATGGCCATCTGTTGGGAGTGTTTTGATGGTGTGTTCCTGCTTGGCAGTGGGTTGAACTAGATGGCCTTTGTGGTCTCTTCCAACTCTATGATTCTATGATTCTTAGGTCCACTGGAAGTTACCGTAAAGTTGTGCTAGAGATGCCTAGAGAGGCAGCCTCTAGGCATTTCCTAGGTCCTCCAGCATGATTCTATGGGGTTTGCTATTACCTGTGATTTAAAGTATTTGTGGTAAGGTAAGTCTGGGAACATATGCCCCCGTACATATGTGTGTGTGTGTGAAAGAGAGAGACCTGTACTAAATTTCAACTCCCAAGATTTCATGGCACCATGGTGGCTAAAGCAGAATCGTAGTGCTATACGTGTATGTTGTGGAAGGGCCTTAGTTCTCTTTAACAATAACTTAAATGCCTCCCAAACAGGTGAAAACAACCATAGATAGAGTTGTTCCTTGTCTACAAAGGGCTTAGTTCTCCTGTTCTTAGTGAAATACAACAAATCCAAAATTCACAAAAGAGCAATGCAATGCATAAAATACATCATGCAAGCTTTTGAAGCTCTAATGGCTTCTTCATCAGGCAAAAGATGTTAAAAGATCATACAGAAGAAGGAAAGTGACCGTGAGTCACCAGCCTACATTTTGTATCAGATTTTGTCTCTGCTGTAGGTTCATTTGGTCTGGAGGGATCTCAATGCAGGCAGAGACTATTCCCCTTCTTGGCCATGTGGGGAGTGAGACAAAGGACAGTAAAATTTAAACTCCATTAGCAGTGGCCATAAAGTAACTTCTCTTGGGACCCATCGGATTTTGCTGCATGGGCAACATGACCTCTTCCTAGTGGAAAACCAACCAGGAAGACATAAGACAACAGAGGATCCAATGGGGAAAGTACCAAAAGGCAGTGCAAAGAACATCCAAGGGGAAAGATTACATCAGAGTGGCTCCCAGCGCCAAACTGGCAGTGGAACAACCTGGGAAGGCAATGTAAACAATCCAGAGCTATCAGAAGGGTGTGATCCGTTTTAGAGCAGGGTGTGTTGACACCGTTGGGAGTTGTCAGCCGCTTTTCCCACACCACTTCTCTTGAGTAGCTCCGGAAGCAACTGGGAGCAGGGAACAAGGCAAGCAAATCCCACCTGGGTCTACAATCCGGCCAACTGGACTTTTAGCAGGGACTTCTGTAGAGTACAGGTATACCCCAGTTGACAAAGTCAACATGTTCCTGGACAGCTCTTCTTGAATTTGGTCCCTGCAGCAGAGAAAGTAGCCTATGCAGCCTTTCCAGCATCCCAGGGTAGAAAGCTAGCCTTCAGTCTCATTTCTGGCTGCCTAACCATCTTTTACAAAGGCCTTTCTGATGGTAAAAGCCATTCTAAAGTGGAAGTGCCTTGGAAGGTAGTGGGCTCAGCTTTGTCACAGATTTTTATTCATAGCTAGATGGCTCCCTACTGGGGGAGCTGGAGCAGTAGATTCCCGGTACCCCCCAGGGTTGGACTAGATGACCTCAGAGATCCCTTCAAGCTCTATAAAATCTTGTGCAGGTGAAAATCTACCTCATAGAAACCTATATCTACTGATATATATTAGCACACTTTTAAACATCTTGCTTTTTCAGCGCTCTTCTGATCACACAACCCATCTGTTTTTCTAGGGACTAATATTCAGACTGAGGGAGAGGAAGCAAGGATAAAACCAAGGATGGGATGGGAATTGGGAATCCCAAATCATCATTGTTTCTGGTGATAAAGATAATTTTATTTATTAGATATTACCCCGCCTTTCTCCCAAGAAGGGACTCAAGGCGGCTTACAACAATTAAAAATACAGCTAAAATCACAATTTACAAAAATTAAAAAAACATTAAATGAATTTCACATAATTAAAAACACAACATGAATTAAAACATAAAATTAATAAAAATACAACGTTAAAAATAATAAAAAAACAGCACACCAATTAAAATTCACTTTCCACGGAGAAGGCTCTCTCCTGAGTCCTCATCAACCACACCTGGGAAGCCCTCCCCTGCCAGTCTTAACACTCGGGCTGGCTTGTATAGGGTGATAGTTGTTTCAGATAGCCTGGACCCAAACTGTTTAGGGCTTTAAAGGTCAAAACTAGCACTTTGAATTCTGCCCAGAAATGGACTGGTAGCCAATGCAGCTGTTTCAACGTGTGTGTGTGTGTGTGTGTGTGTCACATGATCCCTGTAGCCAGTCCCGGTCAAGAGCCGGACCACAGCGTTTTGGACCTGCTGAAGTTTCCAAACAGTTTCCAAAGGCAGCCCTACATAGAGTGTGTTACAGTAGTCCAAACGGGATGTAATCAAGGCGTGTGTCACCGTAGCCAGATCTGTCTTGTCAAGGAATGGGTGTAGCTGGCGCACAAGTTTACCTGGGTGCATACCTCTTCCATAACAAACTATCACGCAAGTGGTTGTCCTCACTCTGTGCATACAAGAAGAGTGAGGAGGAGACAGTGGTGGCAGGAAAGGGAGCAGGAAGCTGCCAGCTGCCAGCTCCCCATTCCTTAAATGTCTAGCAGGGGCAGGCGGGAGTGTTCTCAAAGCCAAAGCAGGATGAGAGGGGTGGATGGATCATGCATCACTGACACTGCACCAGTGCAGCTAAAAATGGCAGGACTCTGGTTCTTAACAACAGAAGGAAGGAACTGAGTCACATTTATTCATAGAATCATAGGCTCATGGAGTTGGAAGAGACCACAAGGACCATCCAGTCCAACTCCATTCTGTGTGTTCCTGCACGGAAGGGGGTTGGACTGGATGCCCCTTGTGGAAACTTCCAACTCTATGGCTGAATCCACACTACACAAATAGTCCAGTTTGAAACAGGATTATTTGCCATGGCTCCTTCCTCTTGAATCCTGGGATTTGTAGTTTTACAGGGTCTTTAGCCTTCTCGGCCAAAGAGTGCTGGTGCCTTGCCAGACTACAAATCCCAGGATGGGATGGGAAACGGCAGGCGTTCAAAAAAATAAAAATAAAAGAGAGAGAGAGAGACCTATACAGAGAAGAGCCGACAGTCAGAAACACAAAGAGTTTCCCAAACATGGGCATGAGCAAGGAGAACCTTGCAAGAATTTCATAATAAGGGAATTGTGGGCAAAATGTGAAAAAAGAGTTTTTCTCTCTCTGTATTCTCTCTCTGTCTCTGCTCCTCCCTCCTCCTGGAAAGCTTTTGGGGTTTTGTAAAATAGAAACAAAGTCAGCCAAAAAGGAGAACAGGAGTCAAAGTGAAAACCACAGACCCACCAACACGCCCCCTCCCCGACTTCAAGACACCCTGTTTTTGGCCGCGTGAGTTCATGCCCAAGAAAAGTAGGTTAGGTGGGTGTGATACTTGCTTCTTGTTGTTCCTGAGGCCTGGAGAAACAGAGAGTGTGGTTATGTTACTAATCCTGGTACCAAGAATGTTGCTTGATTGTTAAGATTAAAGAGCATTTAAGATGAGTGTCAGATACACTTGACTTGCAATTCTGCCTTAATCCTGAAGAGATTAAGCTCAGCAGTAAAGCACATTTAGTAGCATGATTATTTTTTTGCAAGCAGCAGATCTCAGGTTCAGAGGCTGTCATCGCTCCTGTAAAGCTTCGTAGGTATCCTGTGTAACCTCTCAGCACCATTAAAAAAAGGAGTGTATGATATTATGCATGGAAAGTAAAAAAACCCCAAAGATTTTAAAAGATAGGAAAGATAGGAAGGAAGAGCATCTTCTCTAATGAGGTAAATTTTGGACTATACTGTATATGCAGTGGGCCCTTTGTATACGCTGGGGTTTGGCTTCAGGACCACTTGTGGACACCAAAATTAGTCCTGTTATATACAAAGGTATAGTAAAATGGTGTTCCTTATATAAAATAGCAAAATCAAGGTTTGCTTTTTGGAATTTTTTTGGCCTTTTCTATATGAGGCAAAAACCTCCGCAGTAATGGCAAATCAGAGCAGCTGCGATTTGTCTTAATGGTTTTTTTGGCAGGCATAAGCTTCACATGCCTGCAAGTCAAGATGGTGGCTGTGATTTCCCCCCTTTTTTACTTAGCTTAATTTGCCGGTGCTGAACTTTTACTTTTTTTTAAAAAGACTGTTTCCAATGTGCACTGGAGCAATATTATGCACTGGAGCGATATTTTGCTTTTACCAAAAAAGAAAAAAACAACAACCCATTTTCTCACCTTAATGCTCGTTCAATAAGGCAAGAATCCAACATTGCCTTGTTAGCAAGCCCTGCCCTCCATGCTTGTCCGGCCAGTCAGCTTTGTGCTTCACTTTCTCTCTCTCTGGCTATTCTTCGCAAACGAAGATTCAGGAAGGACTCATCCCACGCTTTCTGCAAGCGCACTGATGACTAAAAAGGCCAATCCGAGATAAACAAGACCGGTTTCAGAAAGCACAGCAGAAGGTCTCCTTGGGTGATGTTTCCGGGTTGTGATTCTTTCTGCGTTGTCGTTTCTCTTCAAGACTTGCTTGGCGTGAGTTCTCAAATAAGGCTGCCACATTGTGGATAGTGTGTCTCCATGCCTCCCGATGTGAGGCCAGGGCGGACCATTGTTGGTGATCAATTTGGCTGAGCCTGAGATGTTGTTTCAGGGAGTCCTTGTGAAAGTGATTCAAAGCGAATCACTTTTCCCAATGAGCAGGAATGCGCATTTCCCTTGCTGTTTTTCAAAAACTCCTGGAAAAGCCGCAAAGTCTTTTCCTTCTGAGTTTTTGGCATATTTGATTCCCCTTCTCCTGAATATGGTTGAATGATGCAGTATCCCACTAAGTCAGGTAGGTTTCTACTCGCATTCTATGAGGAGTATTTTCATCATTTAGACAATCCCTTTGTTGTTGAATATTTTCAAGCCGTGGATGGAATTAGTGATTTGTAGAATTTTCCCACCTGGGTAAGTAGCCTTTGGGATGAGATGAGACCCAAGGAATTGTGATTGCTGCAGCCTTATGGCATGGAGCAAAAAGATCTAATTGTCCCGCTTCATAATACTTCATAACTGCTTGGCCTCCTCACTGCTTTTGTTTAAACAATTAGTGAAAACAGGAAAGGGGAAAATGCATTATTCATATGCTGCACTTCATATAAGATGCTTGAAGTTGAGGCCATCTGCCTGAGAGCTTTCAGAACTTGGAAAATGTTGGTTTTTGGACTACAACTCCACTGAGCACGCTGGTTGGGGAATTCTGGGAGTTGCAGTCCAAAAAAGGCACCTTCCTAAGCTCTCTGGGCAGTGCGTTCTTAGTAAACATAAAATGGGCCAGAGAAACTGATGTTGGATTTGGTATAAGATTCTCTGTGTTGAATCATGTTGCAAGAATGTGCTCAGTAATATCTCTTAGGAGCAGAGCAATTTTCATGGGTATGGACGTGTGCCTTGCTTCTGAGGCTTGACACCCTATGAAGAAGATACATGAGTTGGGTGTAAATCTTTCCAGAACATGACAACATGCTCAGAAATATAACATGAAGGGAAGACCTTTGCCAGATGAGAGCAAAGCCCTAAATTACTTTGGAGGCCTGATGTTGTCATCTACTGAAGTTCTATGGCAGGGTTAACTCCTTTTAAGGCAAGGGTGGACAAAGTGCAGCCTATGGCTTTTGGCAGCTCCCCAAAGACCTCCCCAGCTTCCAGCTGCAACCTTTTTTTTTTAAAAAAAAATATGAAGGTAATTTTGGGGTATTCCCCTCCCCCAACAGACTAAATCTGCCTGGAAATGTAGCATTTTTCTTCCTTTAACCCTCCCAAATCTCCTGAAAACACCAATAAAAAAAAAAGGAGGGGGGGAGGATTGGCCCTAAATCAGCCAAAATGGCAATCACTATTTTGGGTGTGCTGAATCTCACTGGTGTGGCCCACCTGTGCAGTTGCTGACCCCTGTTTTAAGGTTTCTGATTCCGATGGTACTGTGCCCTCTTTGAGGCAGATTTCCAGTACAAGTCGACTCCTGTATCCATGGATTCAGTATTTCACTTAACCACATCCAAAAAATATGTTCTTTCTAGGCATTTCTAGGTCCTCCAATATGATTCTATGGTTAACTTCTTTTTTTTTCTCATTAAAAATAATAGAGTTCCGTATTATCCACAGTTTCAGGTATCCATGGGGGGTCTTAGAATGTATCTCCCGTGAATACGGGGGTCAACCTGTACACCCTTCTTTCTTGTTCATATAGATTGCAGGAAGACAAGTCTACTGGGAGGACAGGAGCCAGTTTCCATACCCCACAGTAATGTGTTTCTGGAACACGAAGTGGATGCCACTTCTGGTTTTGGGGTTTCAGCCAGTTTTGGAGTTACAGGGTGGGAGTTTGAAGGGGTCGGGAAGCAGAGCCTTCATGTTTTATTTATTTATTTATTTATTCCCCGCTCTTCAGCCACAAGGCTATCAGAGCAGCTTACAAATTGTTTTTAAGCAATAGCTTAAAAACCAGTTTTGCACAGGTTTTCTTTCTTTCTTTCTTTCTTTCTTTCTTTCTTTCTTTTTTTGAGGCATCACCCCAGTTTGTTTGTTTTATTTATTTTTAATTAATTTTTAAATGTGGAAGTTTCGGGGTATTCTGGGGAGGCTTGAGGACCACAGAAATATACAGTACAACCCCCATATCCATGGGACTAGTACCCATTTCACTTACCCGCGTCTGAAAAAATATGTTGTCTCTAGTCATTTTCTAGATCTTCCAATACAGTTTTCTGGTCAATTTCCACTGGAGGTTTACCATAGAGTCACACTGGAGGACCTCCATATGCCTAGAGAGGTGTTCTCCCTAGGCATTTGGAGGTCCTCCAGTGTGATTCTATGGTATGCTCCTGTCAGAAATATAGGTTTCACTACTATCCGTGATTTTTCCTATCTGTGGTAAGTCTGGGAATGTAACCTCCATAGATACAAGGGTCGTACAGTAGTTCAGGACAGTTTGTGTTCAATGGGCTGCACTTTACCCACCCACTCATAGAATCATAGGTTGGAAGGTACCTCAAAGGCCATCTAGTCCAACCCTTTCCATGCAGGAATATGTAACCAAAGTACTCCTGAGAGATACTCATCCAGCCTCTGTTTAAAGACCTCCAAAGAAGGTGAATCCACCACTTTCTGAGACAGTTTATTCCACTGTGGAACAGCTCTTACTATCAAGAAGTTCTTCCTAATGTTTAGCTGGCATCTTCTTTCTTGCAATTTCAATCCATTGCTCCGTGTCCTAGGCTCTGGAGCAGCAGAAAACAAGCTGGCCCCATCTTCCACATGGCACCCTTTCAGATATTTAAATATATTAAAATGTCCTGATTTCTTTCTCTTCCTCCCATTTTTCCCTGTTGACCTCAAGTTATTCAGTTGTTGCAAATCGGGGTCAGAGGGAGAAGGACTCTTCACTCAGCTCAGCAGAGGGGAGAGGAAAGGAAGGAGTGGAATCTTGCCCTTCCTAGTAGGCTCAGGCAAAAGCAAACTGCTGCAGCCTCTCCTATCTTGTGTGTTCTTCCTCATGAATAACTTTACCCATCTTAACCATACTTAGATTTTGCTTGGCCACAGATGTCCAAGTTTTCACCTGTGAAATGTTGCAGGGTGTGTAACGGATCTAATGGCTTTCTCATGGAATGGAGAGAATTTGTGGACTATGCTCATCTCTGGATACACTCTACATATAATAGATTAGACAGCTGGGGAGAAACAGAATGGTTTTCAACAAGGATAAATGTAAAGTATTACACCTAGTGTCATGCCCTGTGAGCCTGATGAGGCTGTAGAGTCAGAGGAGGAGGAGGACATGGCAGGGAATGGCCCTAGGGACCCTGGCACAGGTTTATCTACACCTTTGCCAGCAGGGAATCCTGCCAACCTAGAGACTCAAGCAGAGGTAGAGTCTGGTCCGAGTAGGTTGGCACCAGTCCCAGCAGAGAGTCCTGCCAATTCAGATAAGGATGAAGAAGAAGAGAGGGACTGGATGGCCATCTGTCGGGGATGCTTTGATCATGATTTCCTGCGTGGCAGAATGGAGCTGGACTGGATGGCCCTCATGGTCTCTTCCAACTCTACAATTCTATGATTCTATGACCCAGCAGCGAGCTCAAGAGAAGACTCAAAGGAGGTCTCTGAGAATGTATGAGAAGAACTTGCTCATTAAGAAACACCTGGCAAAGCCTTAATTGCTTTATATAGGTTGGAAGAGGTGATGGAGGCTTTGTCAGAGATCAACTGATCTCCCTGGAGAAAGCTTCCTGCTGACTTTGGTGCCTGAATCCTTTCTGCCTTGACTCGTGCCTTGACCTTGGACTGTTCCTGACTACCCTGTTGCCTGATCCTGCTGACCCATGGACCGACTTCTGGACTATGCTGCCTTCTGAAAGCCTTGACCTTTGGACTGTATTCTGGACTCTTCTCTATGTGCCTTCTTGCCTGTATTGCTGCTTCTTCAAGAAATGGAACCTTGAACTTTTTGGAACTTTTTGACAGTAAGAGCTGTTCGGCAGTGGAACGCACTCCCTCGGAGTGTGGTGGGGTTTCCTTCCTTGGAGGTCTTTAAACAGAGGCTGGATGGCCATCTATCGGGGATGCTTTGATCAAGATTTCCTGTGTGGCAGGGGGTTGGACTGGATGGCCCTCATGGTCTCTTCCAACTCTGCAATTCTATGATTCTATGATTCTATTCTTCTAACTATCTGTCAGGAGTGTCAAGAAACCTTGGGTCCATCTATACCAGCCAGGATGCTGGCTCCCCACTGGCATATCCTTCCTCTGGATCTAGCCTGTTCCCCCCTCCCCCGTTACATGCAGAAAATGGGCCAGAGTCCATATAGGATGCCGGCCCATCGTTGAAGCCGCTGCCATTTTCTCACTAATGTTTGTTCTGAACTTTATCTGGCTCTCCCTAATTAACTATCACTGGGGCTTGGCTGCTTCCCCAGCCCTTGTTTAACCTGATGGACCTTTGAGCTGCTTAGGCAGGAAAAATGAAATGGACCGGAATAGGATGGATTGCACCTGGCTTGAAAAGGATCTAGGGGTCTTAGTAGACCACAAAGCTGAACATGAGCCAACAATGTGATGCAGCTGTGAAAAAGGCCTATACAATTCCGTGTCAGGGATGATGGGAGTTGTAGCTCTTCACCTCTGGCTCAAACTCACCACCTTTTTATGCAGCAGAGCCAACCAGCTTAGATCAGTGGTTAATGCTTCCCTCCAAAGCAGCAGAGTTTCAGAGAATAGGCTGAAGATCCTGACAAACTCTCCAAGCCTTCTCACTCTTCTCCAGGTGTCTCCAAAATGTCTCCAGGATTCACTCAGGCAACTCAGTAGTTTTATATAAAACCTACTTTATTCTTCTATATAAATATACTATATGGTAAACAAACCACAATCTCTATACACTACTCCACAATATCTCCAAACTACTGCACCTCTACTCAGCCACACCAATACATTGGCAAACATTGCAATTTTATAGCCATTGTTTATCACCACCCACTAGTTAGTTTCCACCCAGTGGGTGTGTACTTCCATTCTGATTGGTCCACATAGTTCCACCCATGCTTAAGACCAACCCATGTATTTCAAAATTTCACCTTGTACACTTAATGATTCTCAGGTGTTTCCAATCTGCATTCAGTACCTCTGTCCTTGGCTCTCAGGCCTTCTAGATTACATTAGCAGTTTCACCTGTGTAGCCCCATAATTGCTCTTGCTTAGTCATTGTGACTTTCACATACATATTTTATTTCTTTCACTGTATGTCCCATGTTGCATTTTCCTTAACATTCCGGGCTGCATCAACAGAAGTACGGTGTCCAGATCAAGGGATATAACAGTCCTACTCTATTCAGCTTTGGTCAGTCCTCACCCAGAGGACTGCATCTGGTTCTAGGCACCATAATTCCGAAAGGTTATTGATAAGCTGGAATTGTTCAGAGGATGGTGACCAACATGGTAATGAGTCAGGGAACCAAGTCCTATGAGGAACAGCTTAGGAAACTGGGAACATTTAGCTTGGAGAAGAGAAGACTGAGAGGTGATATGATAGCCATTTTAAATATTTGAAGGGATGTCATGTTGAAGATGGAACAAGCTTGTTTTCAGCTGTTCCAGAGACTACACACCAGTTGAGTGTGAATGTCCTATTGTGGAACCCGTCCCTTTTACATAGGCCCGGCTTGGCCCAAAACATTCCCTGGTGCTCAACATATCTAAAACTTCTTCATCCCTGTGCCACTGTCTCACTCATAAACTCAGAGGCACCTCAACTGCATTAGTCATCTACATAGAAAACACAGTATTTGGGTAGTAGGAAATGGGTCTCCAAATACAATTTGCTGCTCTAGGAAGCCTTCAGGAATAGAGTTATTGCAAGAAAAAAGTGTACAAGTCCCTTCTCCTTATTCACCTCCTCCAGAATTGAAAAATGAATCTGAAAGATGACTTCTGGGGTGTGTTTCCTATATCTTTGGGGCTGAAGGGCTCCATGGGTGGAAAATTGGCTCCTGGACCCTTGGAAGTTGTGCATCTCCAGCCACAAAGAATGAGGGGGTAGAGGTCCTTACGGGGCTATTTCCTTTCATATCCCTCTCCAAGAGGGAAAAGACTCATGCTGGGAGAAGTCCATAGGCGACCTTGGTCTCTTCCACGGGTGCTTTTCTCTTTTATAACTGGCTTAGTCAACACAATCATGGAACACACAGAAGACCTTCAGGTATTAAAATTTTGCTCTTTTTGCAAGGGTTTTCAATTGTAACTAGACCATCAGGTTTCCCAAACTGAAAGGCAGGTTGGTTTTTTTGGAAATATTTTACTGCAGAGATGGGCAAAGTCCACCCCACTAAAGGCTGTTTTTGTGACCTTTGGCCCCTCCAGACTTCCATGCTGCCCTTTTTTTCTGGACAGAAGAAAGAAGAAAAATAAAAGAAGGATGAGGAATGGTGTGTGACTATTCTGGAAGCTTCTAGGAGCACTAACTCACTTTTTAAATAGACTGCAGCCTAGGGTTGCTGGCAGTAACAGAATAAACTGGTTATTTTTTTAAAAAAAGTTGTATCGGGCCCTACCCTGTCTGAGCCCCGTCTGAGCCCTATATCTGTCTCAGGAGTGGTAAGGACTGCGTGGGGGCAGAATGGACCATATCCCCTGCATTGTCAGAACTGCAGGGCTCTGAGATGGGGGCAAGAGAGGCTATATTGCCCTCTAGACAAGCCCTAAAACATGAACCAATGGAATCAAATCACAAGAAAATAGATTCCACTTAAACATTAGGAAGGACTTCTTGACTCTAAGAGCTGTTCAGAAATGGAATACACTGCCTTGGAGTATGGTGGAGTCTCCTGCTTTGGAGGAGGCTGGATGGCCACCTATTGGGAATGGTTTTGTTTTGTTTTCCTGCATGGCAGGGGGTTGGACTAGATGGCCCTTGTAGTCTCTTCCAACTCTAAGAATCTGTGACTCTATGATTCTTTGACTGTCCTGTTGCTCGTTGCACATGATTTTCTTCCTGCTGGGTCTTGGCAACTTGAGGATCCACAGTGAGCTGAATTTGTCCATATGGATGCATCTCATTCTCTCTCTGTGTATGTGTGTGTGTATAGCCCATGGGGTGCTCAGTTGATAACCCTTTTGCAGCTGTGTTATTTTGAGCACTCTTTGCAACTGTTGGCTTGTCACCTTGGGGCAGCTAAAAAAGCCAATGCAATTGTAGGCTGCATCAGTAGAAGTATAGTGTCTAGATCAAGGGAAGTAATAGTGCCACTCTATTCTGCTTTGGTCAGGCCTCACCTGGAATACTGTGTCCAGTTCTTGGCAACACAATTCAAAGAGGATATGGACAAGCTGGAACGTGTCCAGAGGCAGGTGACCAAAATGGTAGGAGGTCTGGAAGCCATGCCCTAAGAGGAGCGGCTTAGGAAGCTGGATATGTTTAGGCTGGAGAAGAGACGGTTGAGAGGGGACATGATAGCTATGTTTAAGTATTTGAAGGAATGTCATATTGAGGATGGAAGAAGCTTGTTTTCTGCTGCTCCAGAGACTAGGACACAGAGCAATGGGTTCAAACTACAGGAAAAAAGATTCCTCCTAAACTAGTGGTTCTCAACCTGTGGGTCCCCAGATGTTGTTGGACTACAGTTCCCAGGAGCCCTCTGCGATCTCCCCTTGACAGCAAGGTGGTCCTCCCAGTTATTAGTGAGGCTGTGAGTTCAATCCTACAGGCTCACTAATGACTGGGAGGACCACCTGGCTGTCAAGGTGAGACCTCAGAGGGCTCCTGGGAACTGTAGTCCAACAACATCTGGGGACCCACAGGTTGAGAACCACTGAGATCTAAACATTAGGAAGAACGGCCTGACAGTAAGAGCTGTTGGGCAGTGGAATCCGCTGCTGCCTGGGAGTGTGGTGGAGTCTCCTTCTTTGGAGGTACTTAAAGAGAGGCTGGATGGCCATCTGTCAGGAGTGCTTTGATTGTATCCTGCATGGCAGGGGGTTGGACTAGATGGCCCTTGTGGTCTCTTCCAACTATATAATTCTATGATTCTATGAATCTTGTCCTTCCCAGGAGGCTCAGGCAAAAACAAACTGCTGCAGCCTCTTCTAGCTTGTGTGTTCTTCCTCATTAAGATTTTTTCCCCATCTTGAGCACACTCTGATATTACTTGGCCATATGCTCCTTGTTTTCAACTGTGAAATGTTGGAGGGTTTGTTTACAATGTGATTAACAGCCACTACATGGATTGCCCTGAGGAAGATTCTGGATGGAGGTGCTTGCTTTTAAAAAGGGGAAATCCCCAGATATCAGCAGTTTTATGGCTTGTGGATCAAGTCCTGTATTATTCTGTTGTGCTGGCATTTAACTCAGTTAGCTGGTGTAAGGCTGGGAATGGGAAGAGAGAGAGGAGCAGGGAAGGGGACTTTGAATGAGAAGGAATGAGTGAATGCAGTTTATTGATGCCCTGGGCAAGGAATTACAATTGCAAATATCACCTACTTGCAAATAGTGAACTGATTAGGTAATGCCATTGTTTTGGAGAGAATGAAAAATGTGCAAGGACTGGAACATTATTACATGTTTGCTAACCCTTTGCCATAACTTTGGAGATATTGAAATCACAGAATCAACGATTTCCCCAATTTTAGAGCTGAAATGGAGCTTGGAGGTCATCTGCTTAGGGGGCTCAGTATAGGAATTTTGCAGCTGTAGCCAGAGCTTGGAAGTAATAAGTTTAAAGTAAAGAAGTTACCTATAACTAACTGATTGCTCATTGCTCCTAGGGAAAGGGCCTTTTAACAATCTGTTGTATTGTCTATATTTTTTTTCTATTTTACTGTATATATTTTTTGTTTGTTTTTTCTATTTTACAGGACATGCTACAAATTGTTTTTAATTTTTATTGATAGTTTAAGCACAGTGTAACTTCTGTATGAGGTATACACTTCAAAATTAACATGAGCGGTATGAAAAAAGTTATTTAACATGTGTAATGAATAATGGTTAATAGTTACTTTGAAATATAGTAGGTCCACGTATAACACGAGGAATCTGTTCCAGGACCCTTCACGTAGATGATTTTTGTATATAATCTGGAACCCTATTTTTGTTACCTGAAATGAACGATGACGTGTCTCTAGGCATTTCTAGGTCTTCCAGTGTGATTCTGTGGTCAACTTCCAGTGGAAACATACCACAGAATCACATTGAAGGACCTAGAAAATACATAGAGAACATTTTTTTAATTGGTTATAACTGAACCTGCATAATATGAGCTCACATAATACTTATTATTTAAGGGGATTTCTATAGAGGGTTTTTTTAATAGATGGGATTCCCCCGCAACTTTTTTTACCTGGATGGGCAACTCGTAGCCCTCATGGCTGTTTTCCTGGCCCTTGACCTCTCTAGACTCCCCCAACTGCCCTTTTTCTGGCTAAAAAGAAAGGTTGAATTACCTTTCTTGGAATTCTCCTAGAGCATCAGTTCACCTTTTAAATAGGTCGCAAGGCTCCCCAGCACTGTTTTGACATCAGAATGAAATGAAATACAAATCACCGTTGTTGTTTTTTTTAAATGAGAAATGGATTCCTCTCTGCTTCTAGTTCTGTTTTTGTTTTCTGGACATTTTGTCGGCCTCTGTGGCCCCTTGAGGGTTGCAGTGGCAGAAGACTGAACCCTGAGCATGCTAGAGTTGCTCACCCCATTTTATACCATTCTGTTATTGATCTGAAGTCCTCCTCCCTCTCAAAAATACTACAGCCAGCCCCACCTGTATCCACAGATCCTGCATCCATGGATTCCACCAAAACCCCAAAAGCATGCTGGCAAAGGTTCATGAGATGACAATATCAGAACGTATGGAGAGTCATGTTTTGCTCACCCCTGCAAAATAAAGCTCTTTGCTTAGACAGTCATTCCTCCTTCTCCATCCATGGATTCAACCAACCACAGGTTGAAATATTCAGGGAAAAAAAATTCCAGAAAGCGAAGCTTGCTGTTCACCATTTTATATATGGGGCACCATTTTACTACACCATTGTATATAATGGGATTTGAGCATCCATGGATTTTGGTATCCACGGCGGGTCCTGGAACCAAATCTCAGCGGATACCGAGGGCCCACTGTTATGTTGAAAAGCAGTGCAGTTGCTATTCTTTCTTTCTTTCTTTCTTTCTTTCTCTCTCTCTCTCTCTCTCTCTCTTTCTTTCATTCATTCATTCATTCATATGCCGCCTTTCTCCCAGAGGGCACCCAAGGCGGCTCACAAAATATCATATAAAATACAGTTTAAAAATCATTAAAAATCACAATATAGAAAATGTAAAATTACATAAATATACAAGTTAAAAGGTTAAAAATAAACAAGATAAAAATAAAAACAAAGACATAACAATTCATAACAATTTTCTTCCCCAACATCTGAGACTAGTTACTTTCCCAACATGTCCAAATTATGGAGATGAGTAACAGAAGCCAATTACTTTTTAAAAGTAACTTCGCACGCTCCAGCCACAGCCTCTCAGGTAGATGTCCTCCCTGCCTCTGCTGAGCTATACCCATCATCTCCAGAAATTACCTGTTCCACTGCTGAACAGTTCTTACCTTTAGGAAGTGTGTCCTAAATTTTTTGCCAAAATCCGAACTGCCTTGAGATGTCCGTCCTTTGCTTCTGGTCCTGGAGCAGCAGAGGTTGGCTTGGCTCCATGTTCTGCATGGCAGTCCCTTCAGATATTTGGAGACTGGCTTATCAGGCCACCTTGTAGTCTTACCTTCTCCAAGCTATATATTCCTGGGTGCTTCCAGCATCCATGCATTACTTGGTGCGTTAAAGTGCATTAGTAGCATGTTAGGTAACTGACCGCCTTGGGGCAGAGGGGACTCTTGTAAATTTTATTGGCGTGCACCGGAGGAGGAATGCATATCTGGTGACTTAAAATGGAGATGGAAGTATATGGGCTCTGTATCTATAGGGGCTATTTCCCTATAGAACTATCCAGGGTCTTTAGGCTTTCCTTGCATGCATTGCAAATAAAATGGGTTATGCAGGTCTCTGCTGGCCTAGATCCGTCTGTTTGCTAATATCTCATTTTGCACATTGTGTCATAATTACATGGCTGTGACTCCGATGATGGGGTGGGGCGGGAGCAGGGACGGAACGTGGTGACTAGATCAAAGACACCCCTCGGGTTTTCCTGCTAATCCAGATCTATGATAGTGCCCATGAAATCTGAATCTGGTGTCTATTTCCGAGGAGTTGCTTACAGCTCTGCAACCTCTGTGGGGCAGAGAACTGGCCTTCTTTTCTCCCAGAGATTGTGGGAGGGAAGCATTGACAGGGTGTGTTCACAGCGCCTCTCAGTGGCTGACTTATAGCTCTGCAGGACATGGTTCAGCTGAACCAATCTAAGGTCCTTTCTAAATAGTAAAAATAATCCAAATGGTAATTACATGGAAGGCGATCTGTCCCAACGGACATTTGCATCAATACGTCTCATTCAGAAGGGGGGCAGCCAAATCCACCATAAATCTCTGAAGGGAAGCCTTTGGAGCTTTTTTCAGAGTTTTTAGAAAGCTCTGTAGGGCATGCAAACGTGCAACGGTTAGGACAATCGAATTTGCGTTGCTTTGACCAGGAACAGCATGGGGGGGACCTAGCAAACAGGGGAAGCGCCTGCTGCCACCATGTTGGATTTTCAGCTAAGTGAGGGTCCACTAAGTCGATAAAATGATGACCTTTTACTCTCTTTTATTTTTTTATTTTATTATTTAGTTATTTATACCCCGCTCTTCAGCCACAAGGCTATCAGAGCAGCTTACAAATTGTTTTAAGCAATAGCAATTTACACATCTACACTGCAAGAAGCAGCTTCCAATGTGTGTTAGCTCTCTCTCTCTTTCTTTTTGTAAACATGGTGAGCACCATGGTAAACTGTGTTTTTTTTTTTAATTTAGTGGTGGCAGATTTAAAAGCACTCACGACTGCCATTTGGCTAGGGGGCATGCAAAGTTTAGGGGGGCTCTTTTGACCATTAAGACAGGTTGCAGTGCTGTAAATTACTGTTTCTTCAGTGGAGATTGTATCCCCCCCCCTATAGATGGGACTACCATATTTTCCAGTGTATAAGATGACTTTTAAAACCAGAAAATCTTCTCAAAAGTCAGGGGTCATCTTATATGCTGGGTGTCGTCTTACAGGGCGAGTGCTGAAACTTCCGAGCCCCATCGCAGGTTGGGAAAGTGCGGAGAGGTGGCTGGCTGGGTGGGGGGAGGCTTGCCAGCCACCTCTCGCACTTCCCCAATGCAACCCCCCCCGTCCAGCCAGCCACTCCTCCGCTCTTCCTGAACTTGCGATGGGAGCATAGGGAGCGAAGACCCAGGAGAACGTGTGTGTGTGTGTGAGACAAAGTGTCTAAAATCACCCCTCCCCTCGGTGTTCGCTCCCTTGGGGGAGGAAGCGAAGGCTGAGGAAAGGGGTGATTTTAGGGGTTTGCCTCATGCACCGCTGCTCTCCTGGGCCTTCGCAATGGGAGAGTAGACCCAGGAGAACGTGGGGAGGGGGTGAGGCAAAGGTCTAAAATCGCCCCTCTCCTCATCCTTTGCTCCCTTTGGGGAGGAAGCGAAGGCTGAGGAGAGGGCGATTTTAGTGGTTTGCCTCACCCACCACCACTCTCCTGGGCCTTCGCTCCCTTCGCAAAGGGAGCAAAGATCCAGGAGAACCCACGGGGGGTGGTGGTGAGTCAAAGCGTCTAAAATCGCCCCTCTCCTTGGTGTTCGCTCCCTTTGGGGAGGAAGCGAAGGCTGAGAAGAGGGGCAATTTTAGGGGTTTGCCTCACCCACCGCTGCTCTTCTGGGCCTTTGCTCCCTTTGCTCCCATTATGGGTCCAGGAAGGGTGAAGGGGTGGCTGGCTGGGTGGGGGGAGGCTTGCAAGCCACCTTCTGCGCTTTCAGAATCCGCGATGGGGCTCCCCGTTGTGGCTTCGGGAAGGGCGGAGGGGTGGCTGGCTGGATGGGAGGAGGCTTGCCAGCCACCCACCCATCCTGCTTCCTAAAGCCACGATGGGGTGGCTGGCTGGACGGGTGTAGTCTTATACGGCGAGTGGAGACTGGAGAGCTGGGCCAAAGCTAACAAAATGAAATTCAATACGGAGAAATGTAAAGTACTGCATTTAGGGCGGAAAAATGAAATGCATAAATATAGGATGGGAGAGACCTGGCTGAATGAGACTACGTGCGAAAGGGATCTAGGAGTCCTAGTAGACCACAAGTTGAACATGAGCCAACAGTGTGATGCGGCAGCTAAAAAGGCCAATGCGATTTTGGGCTGCATCAATAGAAGTATAGTGTCTAGATCAAGGGAAGTAATAGTGCCACTCTATTCTGCCTTGGTCAGACCTCGCTTAGAATACTGTGTCCAGTTCTGGGCACCACAATTCAGAAAGGATATTGACAAATTGGAGCGTGTCCCGAGAAGGGCAACTAAAATGGTGAAAGGTCTGGAAACGATGCCTTATGAGGAGAGACTTAGGGAGCTGGGTATGTTTAGCCTGGAAAAAAGACGGTTAAGAGGCGATATGATAGCCCTGTTTAAGTATTTGAAGGGATGTCACGCTGAGGATGGAGCAGGCTTGTTTTCTGCTGCTCCAGAGACTGGAACACGGAGCAATGGATGCAAGCTCCAGGAACAGAGATTCCACCTCAACATGAGGAGGAACTTTTTGACAGTAAGAGCTGTTCGGCAGTGGAACGCACTCCCTCGGAGTGTGGTGGGGTCTCCTTCCTTGGAGGTCTTTAAACAGAGGCTGGATGGCCATCTGTCGGGGATGCTTTGATCAAGATTTCCTGCGTGGCAGGGGGGTTGGACTGGATGGCCCTCGTGGTCTCTTCCAACTCTGCAATTCTATGATTCTATGATTCTATCCCAAACTCTGTATTTTACCTGGTAAAGTTGGGGGTCGTCTTATATGCCCAGTCGTCTTATACGATAAGTTGACCAGCAGTTCAGCCACAAGTAGGAACTAATTCATGCATTGCACTGGGGTGGGAAAAGTTAGGTCTAGGGGACCACATACACGCCCCCTAAACTGTTTTTTTTTTTTTTTTGCATCCCTTGCCACCCACCGAATCAAAAATATTTATTGCTGCTTACTGGAGGGCATTAGAAACAAAAATATAACCCACAAGAATATATTATAATATTATATTATATTATATTATATTATATTATATTATATATAATATTATATATAATAATATATAATATTATACAAAAATATAACTTAAAGAATTCCTATAGAGATTGGGGAATACCAAAATTAAATATATTAAAGAAAATTAAGAGAAAAAGATAGGAAGAAAATATTTAGAAAAACAGGGGAAATGACATGCAGTATTATTAATATATTAAATGAAGTGGATTATAATACATAGAAGTAATACTAGCCAGTAAGCTGCAAGGAATTACTTAAGTAAAATAAAAGAGTAGACACTAGTTGGGGGTATGTTGGTTTACATAGAATAGAAAAAATGGGATTTTGTACTTTAACATACCATATGAAATGATAACAAAGCAGAAATTGTTGTTGTATAATATGAATGATTTTATGAATAAGTATATGGATGTAAACTATGGATCAACAACCTTTTTTCTGTACTTTTTAAATTTGAAGAAATTTTTAAAAATAAAAAAGGAAACAAAAATATAACAAGATAAAATATGATAAAATATCCATTGACACATCCAATTTTAAATAGGAATGGGCCACTGTTTGAGGTTGGGGGCCACATTGGTTCCCCTATGCCCCCCCTACACCCAAACAAAAATTTCAAAAAAAAAAAAAGTTGTACCATCCCCAACACTTGCTAGAGTCCCTGGGTGCAATTTTGCTCTGTGGCCCAAATGTGAAATTGTCCCCACCCAGTGGGGATAATTTTGGGTCCGGTTTTTTTCTACAAATACAAAATTGGGGGTGCTTAGGGGCCCTGGGGACCCCCACAAAAATTACCTTGTATAGCACTCTTTTCCCACTGATCTACTAGAGCACTCACCCAGACTCCCCAATACTGTGCTTCTCCTGCTTAAAAAAAGGCTCTTGGAGGAACATTTTGAATAGGTTACAGAGTTTAATATTGTTTAAAATGTTGTTGGATGCCATCGAGCTGATGTTGAGTTATGGTGCGAGACCTCCAGGACGCCAGTCATTAACTGTCCTGCTGAGGTCTTGGAAACTCAGGGCAAAAACTTTGACTTCCTTCTCGAAGTCAATCCACCAACAGTTTGGTCCTCCTCTTTTCTCCTGCCTTCTCCTTTACTGAGCATTATTGTCATTTCTAGTGAGTCCTGTCTTCTCATGATACGGCCAAAGTACAAGAGCCTCAGTTTACTCATCTTGGATTCTTGTAACAATTCAGGCTTGATTTGCTCTGGGATCCATCAGTTAGTCTTTTTAGTGGTACCTGTAAAACTCTCATCCATCATCACCTTTCAAATGAACTGATTCACTTTGTAACAGTTTTCTTCATTCTCCTTCTGGATTTCTGGTTTTGATAGGGGTGTTTATATTTTTATAAGGGGCCTGTCTAAAGGGTGAAAATAATCCTCATAGAATTCACTTTGAATGCAACCTGTCCTAATGGGATCCCACATAATTCTGATGTATGCAGAAGGAGGGGGGCCAAATCCACTGTAAACTCCTTGGGGAAAGTCTCCAGGGCTTTCCCCAAAATTTTTGAAAAACAGCATAGAGAATGTGCATTAGCAATCATCAGGACAGGTGATCACATTTATTCTCATAGTCCCAGAAGAGTGGAAGTAGAAAGCTGATTGGCCAGACGAAAGCAATGGGTGGGGCTTACTAAGTAGGCAAGCTCCCGGAACCACCATATTGGATTTTCATCTTCGTGATTGTGTGCTGAGGTGACAAAACAGCCCTTTTCTTTTATTTTTTATGGTTATTTTGCCAGAATAGCTCACTATTGCAATCTGCACCTTAGATATACCTTAAAAAAAACTGGCAGTGGCAACTGGCAAAAAGAAAAATGCAAGTTGTGGCCACTATTTTGAACTGCAGGCATGCCCATTGGGACAGCAAGAGTGGATAGCCTTGCATGCCTGCAATTTTGCCAAACCACCATTAAGACAGGTTGATCCTGCTTTGAATTAGCATGAGTATGCATCAATCCACATTTTTTCTTCTGAGGGTTTTTTGTAGTTCGTACTGCCACCTCGGAGGATCCTCGGGTAGAAAATTGGCCCCTGGACCTGTTGAAGTTGCTCTCCCTATATTCCACTCTGGACTTAGGTACAAACATGACCTGCTCGAGAAGACTTGTGGTTTTTGTTAATTGTTATTAAGTCAACTTTGACTTATGGTGACCCTATGAGAGATCTCCAAGACACCCAGTCATCAACAGCTCTGTTCAGGCCTTGGAGAGGAAGAAAAGTCTCTTGTTGATCACACTTCTACTAAGCTCAGTCATAAATCTGTAGTTAAGAAATCCTATGTAGAAACCAGACAACCTCCTTAAGTGTAAAAATACATAATTGAATACCAAAGTCATGACTGTCTGTGCCGTTGTATTTTTGATTTCTATGTCTGCTTGTGAAAGCTGGATAGAAACTTAAGAATTGGAAGTGCCATCTGATCTGCTGGCAGACAGTTCCAAATTCATCACTCTTAAGGTTGCTACTTTTGCTATAGCTGCCCAAAAGATCTGCTGTAATTTTATAAAAACAACAACAGTGAATTGCAAAGGGGAGGAGATGCTGTAGATGGAATGTTATGACAGTTTGTTGTCGCCAGCCTTCTGTTGCTTGATCTACTGAGGTTTCCCTTATCTGTTTTTATAAGTTGACAAGCTCTTAATGTGAATCAAGAGTAGATGTTGTTCGTGAAGTGTATGGTTGTTCTTTGTAACATTTTGTAATGGTCGTTGTGCCTTATACAAATAAACTGTTGTTGTTGAAAGTGCCATCTAGTTCAGTCCCTGCCTCCCCCTCCCCATATCCATGGAACCAATATCTGCGGTTTCAGTTATCTGAGGGTTACAAAAGGGGGGGGCACATACCATAGAGTTGTGCAGGAAAATGACTAAAGAGGTATTCTCTCTATGAATTGCTAGGTCCTCCAGTGCAACTCTATGGTATGTTTGTATAGCAAGTCCTTTACTTTAATCAGGTTTCACTTATACAGGGAATTCCAGGAACATATACTCCATGAATACAGGGGTTGACCTGTACGCAGCTAAAGCACTCCTGAAAGATGACCATCCAACCTCTGTTTAAAAACCTCCAAAGAAGGAGACTCCACCACACTCCAGCACAGTCTTTTCCACTGTAGAACAGTTCTTTGAGTAAATAGAGTCTTCTGGTTTTGGGTGGAATCTCTTTTCTTGTAATCTGAATGCATTGGTTTGTGTTCTAGTTTTTAGAGCAGCAGAAAACAAGTGTATGTCATCTTCTACATGCCATCCCTTCAGATATTTAAAGATGGCTGTCTCTTGTCACCTCTCAGTCTTCTCTTCTCCATTACCAACAAGCAGATTCTGATTAAATGTTACAAAGAACATCCAGATGGTCAGAGCTGTCTGACAGTGGAATACGGACTCCCTTGGAGGGTGGTGGACGCTCCTTCATAAGAAGCTTTTAAACCTAGATCGGACAGCCATCTCTCAGGAGTGTCCGTATAAGCAATGAAATCTCGTGAAATCTCTGAAAGAAAAGTGAGGTCTTTGGGATGCATTTGTTTGGGAGAAAGGTGTGGTCCTTAACATAGCCATAATATGGAGAACCTGGCATTTGGACTTGGAGAAGGCTAGTGTAGAGGAAGGAAACCCTGGGTTTGTCTATATGAGGTTATAAAATGTTGATTTATGCACAGTAATGCCAATTTGCAGCAGCTTTCATTTGTCTCAATGATTTTTTTTTTTTGCAAGATTGCAGGCATACGAAGCTATCCACCTTTGTTGTTCACATGGGCATGCCAATGAATCAAGATGGCGGGTGTGAGTGATTACTCACACTTTTATTCCCACTAGTTGCTGCAGCTGAACAGTATTTTTTTAAAAGCATATCCAGGGTGCAGAAGTGTGATATTCTGCTGAAATAAGCAGAAAAAAAAGGCTGTTTTGTCACCTGAGCACATGATCAGCATGGTGAAAATCCAACAAGGCAGTTTGGGGCACTTGCCCTGCCAGCAAGCTGTGCCCTCTGCACACGTCTGACCAATCAGCATTCCACTTCCATCCTTCTCAGGAAAACAAGCAGAAATGCACATGTCCTTTGGAGTTTAAAAAAATATATATGGGAAAAATCGCAAAGGCTTTTTTCTACAGAGTATTTGGCATTTTTGGCTCCCCTCTTTCTGAATGCAGCGGATTGATGCGTGATCTCATTAAGTCAGACCGTATTCTCTACAAATTCTACGAGGAGTATTTTCGCCGTATAGAGAGACTATGGAGAGACATCCTGTTGCTCTCGGATGTAGCTGTTGCTGAGACAAACAATCTCTCTGCCTTCCTCCCACATTCTCCTTTCTTTTCACTGCCTGTGTCTTTAGCAGCCAGAGTTCATAGATGGAGCAAAAGGCAGCTATGAATTGTTTTTCCTCTTTCCCCTCGTACAGCCCTCTGCCCCTTCCCCTCCCTCCTGCTGCAGCAACCTTAGCTAATAAGTGAGGAGTGTTGATTTGGTTATTTCAGCTAATTGCCAGGCCCTTGGCAATTATCTCAGATAAAAAGAGGAAAATTGCACCTATTACCAAGTTACTTCCTCACTCCTCCTGGGTCCTGATCTGTAGAGCCCAAGAGACTACTGGGGTTGCCAGCAGTTTTCACTATGAATCAATTTAATGAAAGCTTTAAGAACTGAATCCCTGGCAGGAACATTTTAGCATGGTGCTCCAAGGAAGGAAGGGTTTAGTCTGGTGCTGGTGGTGGTGGTGGGATTAGACTGCTCTCCACCCAAGACATGCTGCAGCTGAGCAAAACATTACAGGTATACCTCAGTTAATGAAGTCATAGAATCATAGAGTTGGAAGAGACCACAAGGGCCATCTAGTCCAACCCTATTCTGCCATGTAGGAATGCACAATCAAAGCACTCCCGACAGATGGCCACCCAGCCTCTGTTTAAAAACCTCCAAAGGAGATGTCACCACACTCTGAGGCTGTATATTCTACTGCCAAATAGCTCTTTTGATAGATTCCAGGGCATTACTTCTTTAACATAAACTTTGGCACCTGAGGCAGAATTAACATGGAAAGAATAGGAATAGGGACACCACAACAAAGAGGAACAGTTCAGCATGTTTCAGCATTTTTTTAATCCAAAACTAACAATATGCACATGTGCAATGAAACAACCAGGTCAAGTAAGCCTTGTATAAGTAAATAAAATAAAATAAAATAAAATCCAGCCTTCTAGAGACCGCTTGGAAACTTTTCCAGAATGCATCTATGGACATTTTTAACATGCTGGGAAGGGGGGAGCTGGTAAGGCAGGATTATCTGTTCTTCCACTTTTGCATTTTGTGCATGCTCAGTAAGGGATTCTGGAGGGAGCTGCTGTTTACCTTGCCTACTATAGGTAGGCACGCACAGCTACAACAGGATTGGCTAGAGTAAAATCTTAAACTTCACTGCGTTGTTTACTGCAGACATGCTCCTGCAATTTGGCACTGAAAATCTGTGTTTGTCCAGCTCTCTTTCCCCATGCCCCCTTAATGGTGATGCTGCTAAAAACCTTCCAGCTAGATAGAAGGGGAGGAAAAAAGGAGGGCTGGCCAGGCATAAAAAGGAGCTTCTTTGTCAGAGGCTTTATTCAGTCAGGTATGTCTGTACCAATATTTGGGCTCTAATCATTTTTTTTAAAATCATGGGTGGGCACCAGTGGAAGGCCCAGGGGCTATCTCCTTCCCACTTTCACTTGACGGGACTCCGCTGGGCTGCACCTGTCCAGGTTTGCTAAACTCACCACAGCCCCATTTTCAAAACCAAAAGTGCTATTTTGTACCCTCCAAAAGATACATTGTTGTTAATTGCCTTTAAGTTGGCTTTGACTTATAGTGATGCTATGAATGAGAGACCTCCAAGTCACCTTCTCCTCAAGAGACCTGCTCAGGTCTTGCAAACTCAGGGCAGATGTGGCTTCCTTGATGGAGTCTCTCCATCTTCAGTACGGTCTTCCTGTCCTCTGGCTGCCTTTCACCTTGCCAAGCATTATTGTCTTTTCTAATGAGTCTTGTTTTCTCATGATATGTCAAACGCGTGACAGTCTCAGTTTACTCAGCTTGGCTTCTAGGGAGAGTTCAGGCTTGATTTGCTCTTTTATCCATTTATTTGTGGTGGGGCTTTTTTGGACAGAATTATCCATCTTTTTGACAAGAGGTACATTTCCACCCATTAAAGAGAAGAACTCCATCTCCTGGAGGATTCTGAGTCACGGTTGGTCCAGTCTTGGGCAATTTCCCCCCAGTGATGGATGCTTTGGCATTCTCTCTTCTGTGAGATAACACCAGCCCCTTGATGGGGTTGTCTAGACCAGTGGCTCCTAACCTTTTCTTTACCAGGAACCCCCTTTAAATATATTTTGTTGCTGTGAACCCCCGAGACTCAGTAATTAATAATAATAATAATAATAATAATACAATTACACCATCCATTAACCCTTCCCTCAGAAGCACTAGGGGGGAGATAAGACTTTTCTTCTGCTGCAAGTTTGCGCCTGGAGCGGATTGAATGGCAATGTGCAGGCCAGGCCAGCTAGCCAGCCTTTGCCTTGGCTCCTGCCAAGTGTCTGTTCCACTGCAAGGAGGAGGTGGGCCAAGCAGCCTTCAAGCCTCTGTGGACCCCCTGTGAGGACATCGCAACCCCCTGGGGGTCTGTGGACTACAGGTTAAGGACCACTGGTCTAGACGATAAAAAAAAAACTTCTCGCGGAATGCGAGGAGAATACCTTTTGTCCTGATGAGATCCTGTGGGGATTCACCATATTTGAAAGGAGAGGGCCCAAAACTCCATGTACTCTGCGATAGCAGCCTTTGCTGTTTCTTGTATTTTTTAAAAATACACAGAAATGCACATTCCTGCCCATTTGAACATCCAATTCGAATTGGGACACATAGCAGAAGTCAAAATGTGATTGGTCAGATGTGCGCAGAGTGGGCTTCCTGGCAGCAAAGTGGCTGGAGCCACCATTGTTGATTTTCATGGAAGCGATCGTGTGTGATTTTTGAGCAGTAGAGCAAAAACCTTTTAAAGCAGAAGATCACTCTTCCGTGTCTTGGATTTAACAAGGGAGGAGGGGGGAATGTGCAATGGCGGGAGCTTTGAGAGAATAATAATGTGAGTAGTTCACTCATGGCCACTATCTTTATTCACGGACATGCTTTGTGTGAACTTGAAACACACATAGCTTTCCATAGTAGCGATCTTGAGAAAAAATGGTGAAGACAAATGAATCCTGCTGTGATGGTGAGTTAATGCACAATTATCCGCTTAAATTTTCCTGACTAGCGGACTCCTTTGTTTCCCCAGAATTCATTGCCATGAGATGTCATAGTGGCTCCTGACTTGGATAGTTTTAAAAGGGGGTTGGGGAAGGAAATTCTTGGAAGTTAGAGCTGTCAGTGGCTATTAGGCAGCATGGCTATCGGCTTTCTAGTATCGGAGGCTGTTATTCTTCTGCATATCAGTTGTCAGGGAATGTGTGATGGACCTTCTGTCTTGTACATTCAGGGGTGTGGGCATAAATAGCATGACTACTGGAGGGCTGATATTAGTCATAACTCACCCTTCAAAGAGTTGGAAGATTCAGACAAAGAGGAGGAGGTGGGGCCTGAGGCAGAAGAGACAAAGAGAGATTGTGTCATTCCCAGTGGGTGTTAAGTAGGAGATGCTGACCTAATTAGGCACCTGGTGTCTTGAATCAGCTGCCCATAAATCTCCCAGCCACTCCCTGGCAGCTTTGATGCTTTCAATCCTCCTTCTTGGTGACCAGCACTACAGTAGGACCGCTGTATCTGCAGGGGATGGTTCCAGCCCCCGCCCCAAGGATATTGAAATTCAAGGATAACAGTGAACACCGGACTCCTGCTGTCATTCCCACCCACCACCACCTTCTTCTCCTCTCCTCCTCTTCCTTTCCCACCCTCCACCTCAGCTCAGTCTTGCTCTCGCTCACTCACTCACTCGCCTTGCCACCGTCCCCATGGAAGGATCGTTCCCCCTTCCTTGCAGAGTCTGCTGCTGTTGCCAGTGTTGCTGGAGGGGGGGGCAGTGAACCAGAGGAAGTGGCAGAGGTGGAGGGCTTTTGCCCAGGCTGAGCCATGCCAGGGGGCAGCCGCCACAGCTGCAGGAATATAGGATGGGGCTAGATGCCACTACGCTCCCCAGCATCTCCCCACCGGGGGCCCAGGAGGCAGAGGAGCCACTACTGCTGCTCCTGAAAGGCAACGGACGATGGGCAATGGGGAAGAACCACTCCTCCTCCTCCGCTGCCCCCCACAGGGAAGGGAAAAGGGAGCCGAGCTTTCCTCCTCCTCTTCCTTCCCTGTTCACCCTCTGCCACCACCACTGCTTCCCCCCACAAGGAAGGGAGAAGGGAAGCGAGCTCTCCTCCTCCTCCTCCTCCTCTTCCTTCTTTGTTCACCCCTCACCAACTGACTCAGTGGATGGTGAATCAGTGGATACTGGGGTCCTACTGTACTTTTCCCTGTTTGTGTTTTCCTGATCTTGGACTGGCTATGATCTATGACTCTTGTGTTATTTCTTGCTGGCTTTGTTTGTTGGGACTGCTGACTTACTGAACGATTGCTGGACTGGCTGATGACCACTTTCTTGCTTCTCCCTCATCCTGCTGGAGACCCTGTGGCTGGCCTGGACTGAATTAACTTCTCGACCACTCTCACACTCCAACCACCTGGTCCCGGGGTCACTTGCTGACTGGACCACAGGACAGTATTTCCGAGACCACTGGCACCTTGCTAAGATGGAGGGGACCTTTTTTATTTTTTATTTTTTTTGCTGGGGTGGGGGAGACCCATAGTCTCTTGCTTGTGTGTGTGGTTGTGCCCCATGGCTGGTGGCTGTTGTTTCAGTGGGAAGGTGAATCCACTCTGGATATTAGTCTGAAATTTAAACGAGCCATCTGAGGTGCTGAACATATTTTGGAGATACTGAACCCTATTTTGGAATAGGGTGCAGCCCCATGGAAAGTTCAGACTACAACCCAGAGTGGATTCATAGTCCTGCTTATGTGGAAGCAACCATCTCCCATAGCATTCAGCTTAGGACTGCATTGGGTTGCAGCATCTCTTTTTACTGCTGGCTACATCTCTGGCTGAGAGGCAGTGTGGTGTAGTGGTTTGTGCATTGGACTAAAACTCTGGAGGACAGGGTTCGAATCCCCACTCGGGCATGGAAACCCACTGGGTGACCATGGGCAAGTCACATTCCCTCTCAGCCTCAAACCCCCTTTGAACAAATCTTGCCAACAAAACCTCATGGTAGGTTCATCTTAGGGTCTCCGTAAGTCGAAAACCACTTGAAGGCACACAGCAACAACAACAAAATTTCTGGCTATGCTGGCTGGAAGAGAGAGGAGGGACATTGTATTTTTAAAATTGTATTGTATTGTATTTTTAAATGTAACTTCCCGAAGTTTGGCAATATCTGTAGGAAGATGGGAAGACTGCAAGGACAGCCTCAAGGAGTTGGGTTTGTTTTAGTCTGGAAGAAAAAGGCGATTAAGTAAGGATGTGCTGACAGGTTTCAGATATTTAAAAGGGATTTTCGGCAAGGGTAAGGGAATGGTCGTTTGGCCTATCAAATGAGGATAAAGAGAGAAGCGAAGGATTTAGAATCGATGATGTTGCCTTTATGGTGGGAGATCAACAGTATCTCTCCATCCTGTGTGAATTCCTCGCCTTCAGATGCTTTCCAGGCCTGTGCAGGCTGGTGTGTTTTGTAGGCTTATCTCTTAAAAAGCCAGTTTACATTACAGGGAAAGAGAACAAACAGGATAAATAGCTAGAGAGTCATTCATCACCCCTAACAAGCCGCCCAAGGAAACTCTCCTTTCAGGCAGCCTTTTCAAGAGATTTGTCAGGCTGTAGATTTGTCTTTCCTGGAGGAAGGGGGCAATGCTAAAAACTGAAGCTGGGGAAAAATTGCCACCTTTCTCCCAAGATGGGATTCAACTGTCCAAGTTGTAGATTCTTTGGGGCAGTGGGAGGACTCCATCTGGAGGCAGTCTGTTGGTCTGAGGAGGCCTGAAAGTCATTTAAATTGTGACATCTAGCAACCAAGGCCTGCCAGGAATGGCTAAGAAAGCTGGGTGTGTTAAGCCTGGAGAAAACTGAGCGATGGGGTTGCCAGATCTCAGGGCCTGAACTTGAGTCTCCAGGTTTCATGGGCCATGTCCATTTGGGAGTCAAGGTTGCAAATGTTTCAGTTTAGGTGGGTTCATCTCCAGGCAAGAGGAAAGAGCTGTGTGGAGATTTCCAGCTCAGCTAATAGAGCATAAGCTTGTATTGTGCTGATTCTTTGCTGCAACTTGCAAATAGTTTCTTGCGTGTATGTGTGTGTGTATTTGCTTATTTAACGTCCTCTTCTGCTCCAGTCATTGTGGCCCCAGAGCACACTCTCCACTCTGCTCTGCGTCCACTTTCTGCAAGTTGTGGTTGTGTGCTTTTAAGTTGTTTCCAAGTTACAACAACCCTAAGGTGAGCCTATCACAGGGTTTTCTTGATAGAATCTGTTCAGAAGAGGTTTGCCATTGCCTTCCTCTGAGGCTGAGAGAGTGTGACTGGCCCAAGGTCATCCAGTGGGTTTCCATGGCCAAGAGGGTATTTGAATCCCAGGGTGCTAGTCCAGCAGTGACAACATTATGCCACACTGGCTCTCCAACACTTACGCAAATTCCACAAACAAAGGCCAGAATTCTATATCAGTTACTTGTTGTTGTGGGCCTTCAAGTTGTTTCCAATTTATGACAACCTTAAGGGGAACCTACTCAGGGTTTTCTTGGCAAGGTTTGTTCAGAGGCGGTTTACCATAGCCTTCCTCTGACGCTAAGAGAGTTTGATTTGCCCAAGGTCTTGCCCAGTGGGTTTTCATAGCCAAGCAGGGATTCAAACCCTGCTTTTCTAGTGTCCTAGTCCAACACTCAAACCACTACACCACCCTGGCTTCTGCAAGTAGGCTAGATTAAATTCCTAATTTCCTGGTGGTCTCCTAATTTCAAATTGATCTGGGAACAAACTCTTTAGTTCAGATTTCTGTCCATTTTCCCAAAGAGAAAAATGTATTTTCTCTCTCCCCACCCTCTCTCTGTGTGTGAGTGATAAGCCATGAGCCACTATTGTTTGTTACCACCCTCGAGTTGGCTTTGACCCCATGGATGAGACCTCTCCAAGACCCCCTGTCCTCAGTCGCCCTACTCGGGTCCTGCAGATTCAGGCCTGTGGCCTCTCTGATTAATTCTGTCCATCTGGTGTGGAGTCTTCCTTCCTTTCTTTTCCCCTCTACCTTACCTAGCATCGTTGACTTTTCCAGTGAGTCGTGTCTTCTCATGATGTGTCCAAAGTACAACAGCCTCAATTTGGCCATCTTGGCTTCTAGTGAGAGTTTGGGATTGATCTAAGACCCATTTGTTTGTCCTTTTGGCCATCCACGGCAATTATGCTTGGTACCTAATATGTAACACTTCATGGCATCACCAAGGGCCAGCTCTTGGTCTCAGGTTTTAGTCTGGAAATCTCAGTATCTGGGATTGTCCTGAACCAGCAGCCCTTGGAGGGGGTATAAATATTTTGCTAAATTAATCAGTAAAAGTGAACAGGGAGAAGCCATTTCCCTCTCTCATAGTGCTAGAACCCACTGGCATCTTATCAACTGAAAGTGAATTTTATTGGGAAAGATAAAATAAGAACTTTTTCCTTTCCTGGTGCATCGGCAAACTGTGGAATTCCATGCCACAAGATGTAGCGATGGATGCCCATTTGGATGGATTTAATGTAGATTAGAGAAATTAATGGAGAATATCCTTATTTCAAAAAAATAGACCAAACAGGAAGGGAGGTGGAGTAGCATTATACGTTAAGGATGTTTACACCTGAGAACATATCTATGATTTAAATCCTGGAAGCCAGGTTGAGAGCATCTGGGTAAAAATTAAGGGAGAGAGAAACAGCAGGGGTGTTTTTGTGGGGGTCTGCTACAGACCTCCAAGCCAAACCAAGGACTTTGATGATCACTGCACAGAACAGACAGGTGAGATGTAATAGTAATGGGGGATTTCAACTATTTCAACTGAATATTTAAAGGGATGTCATACTGAGGATGGAGCAAGCTTGTTTTCTGGTGCTCCAGAGACTAGGACACGGAGCAATGGATTCAAACTACAGGAAAAAAGATTCCATCTAAACATTAGGAAGAACTTTCTGACAGTAAGAGATGTTCGGCAGTGGAATGTACTGCCTGGGAGTGGGGTGTAGTTTCCTTCTTTGGAGGTTTTTAAACAGGCTGGATGGCCATCTGTCGGGAATGATTTTATTGTGTATTCTTACATGGCAGGGGGTAGGACTGGATGGCCCTTGAGGTCTCTTCCAACTCTATGATTCCATGATTCTATGATTCTATAAAAGCCTATTGAAATGAACAACTTCTGGCTCAGACATAGCATAAAGTCATGCTGGAGGACCTAGAGATTCCTAGGGAGAACACCTCTCTAGGCATTTTCTAGCTCCTCCAGTGCAACTCTGTGGTCAGTGTCTGGCAGAAGCATACCATAGAATCACACTGGAGGACCTAGAAAATGCCTAGAGAGAACATTTTTTTAGACATGGGTAAGTCAAACCATGGGTCCCAGTACTGCTGATATGGGGGTTGTAATCTCCTTGACTTCTTTGGGTTGGCCTCAGGTGAAATGCCTTCCCTCTCCCTATAGTATCTCCCAGATCTTGGAAAAGTTACTGTTTTTGGACTACAGTGCATGGTCACAGGTGCAAGCCAAGTAGCAAAGGGGAATGGTAGGTACTGAATCTGCCATGCATTAACTCAGCTGGGCCTATTTTGGACTAACCAATCCATTTTTGGACAAGGGTAGGACTGGGGATATTTTAGTGAAGTGCTCATCACTTGCATTCCATGTAAAGGAGACATTTTGAGCTTTCTCTGGGAAGGGCATGACAATTTCTTGGTGTCTGGTTTCCAGTGGTTGGGAGTGGAAACCTGGGCAAAGGGCAGAGTGCAGCTTGCATTCTGATGCTGGGGATGTACAGTATTCACTTTTGGAGTGAAACTCACTGACCTGGATGCACTTGGTGCTGCATTTTTCACACTTCAACACTTGACTTAAACCTTTTACCTGCTGGAGTCAGCTTAGCTCCTCCTTCCCCCTCTGCCTTGCTTTTAACATGAGAGATGACCTGGGGTCACAGACTGATGCATCATGTCCCAGTACATCTGACACTGATGCATGGAGGATTGGGGAGGGGGTTGGAAAAGGAGGAGGCACATTCGGTCAAGCCAACTCAATTTGACCAAATTAGGGGAAGTCGGCTTGGCTGGACATTACAGCAGGGATGGACAAAGGGTGGCCATGGGCTGCCGACACCCCCTCAACTGTTGTAACCCCAGAAGCCTCTTGCCCGTTTCCCCCCAAACCCTCCAATTTTGTTTTAAAAGATTCCGTGGAATTTTTGGGGTTGTTTTTACCCAAAAGCCTCATAGAAAGCCCTTTCAGACATACCAAAACACACTCAGCCTTGCACAGAAAGTTGCATAGAACTTCCAAGCACCCCCAAATACCTCTGTTTTTGTCATCAAAGAACTTCTCAAAATGCCAGCAGGAAGACATGGCATGACCTATAGTTGCCTTTTTGGGAAGGACTCCCACAAAGGAGAATAGAATAGAATAGAATCTTTATTACGGTCATAGACCAGCACAGGTAAAAAGAGGATACAGAATAAGGTAAAAACACAGGAAAAAAACAGGCTAAAAGCAGTATTTAAAATGTTAGCTCCAGTATAAAAAGACTAGATTGATACTATTCTACTGTTGTGGACATTGTCTGTCGAATTTTAACCGCAGCTGCACAGAATCTGGCAACATTATAAGTTGTTCCTGTGTTGGTGTCTGAAAGCAACAGGTTTATGTAGAATTGTCCAGTGTGCCCTTGATATTTATGCAACAGGGGTGAAATAAGTCTGAGACGTATGTCCCTGTAGTATGAGCACTGGAGTAATACATGCTCTGTTGTTTCTATTTGGCCTGACTTGCAGGGGCACAGTCTGTCTGAGAAGGGGATCTTCTTGTATCGGCCTTCAAGGACAGCTGAAGGGAGGGCACCACACCGTGCAAGAGTAAAGGCCCTTCGATGTTTAGGTATTTCAAGTGTTGCTAAGTATGCCAAAGGAGAGGCCAGATATCTATTGGAGTCACTAGCAATGAAGGTTGGAGTACTGACTAGATCCAGTTGTCGCTCTATATCTGCTACCTGTTGTTTGATAGTAGCTTTCGCCCTATCATATCCCAGGCTAAGCAGAAGATCTGGAGAAAGGCCCAGTGTTGAAATTTTAGTCATCACTGAATCTTTGTTTGCGAACAAAAGCCACAAAGGAGTATTTGGGAACACTGTCTGGCGTGTCTGGCCTGTGGACGGTTTGAGGGGGAAATTGACCCCAGGCTCATATGTAGCTGCCCACTCCTGCTTTAGGGTTCCTTCCTCTGAAATAGAGCCTCCGGCGCCTGGGATTCCTTGGCAGTCCTTCTGGGCTCAGGGAAGCTTCTTCTTCTTGGACTGCCACTCCCAGAATCCCCCAGCCCAGGATTCTGGGAGTTGCAGTCCATAAAGGCACCCTTGCCCATGCTGTGGAAGTTCTAGCCTGCAGCATTTGGGGGGGAAAGGGACGAAGGTCAGATCTTGTGTATCTATGTGCCTTCAAGTTGCCGGGGAGTAACAGTCCAGAAAGGCACCTTTCCCTATACCTGTGGTGGCCTCATGAATTTCATAAATAAGGAAGACTCAAAGGGTGTATTCCTCTGAAATATAGCCTACAGTGCCTGGTATTCATTGGTGGTCCCCCATCTAAGCACTAATGTAGGCTGACCCTGCTTAAGGGTGCAAGATCAGTACATGTGAAAGAGATCTAGGAGTCTTAGAAGACCATAAGCTGAACAAGAATGAGCAGTATGATGCGACAGCTAAAAAAGTCAATGCAATCCTGGGCAGCATCAATAGGTGTATAGTGTCTAGATTGAGGGATGTAATAGTGCCACTCTATTCTGCTTTGGTGAGGTCTCACCTGGAATACTGTGTCTAGTTCGGGGAATTAAAATTCAAGAAGGATGTTGACAAGCTGGAATGTGTCCAAAGGAGGGTGACCAAAATGGTGAAAGGTCTGGAAGCTGTGCTCTATGAGGAGGGGTTTAGGGAGCTGGGTATGTTTAGCCTAGAGAAGAGAAGGTGATGTGATAGCCATGTTTAACTATTTGAAGGGATATAATATTAAGGAAGGAGCAAGCTTGTTTCTTTGCTGCTCCAGAGATTAGGACACGGATTCCAACTGCAGGAAAAGAGATTCCACCTAAACATTAGGAAGAACTTCCTGACAGTAAGAGCTGTTCAACAATGGAATACACTGCTGCCTGGGAATGTGGTAGAGTCTCCATCTTTGGAGGGTTTTTAAACAGAGGCTGGATGGCCGTCTGTTGGGAGTGCCCCTAGGCCTTGTGGCTGATGGTGAAGAGTGCTGGCAGTTACAGACCAATATCTATGGCCACAAGTTTCCAACCCCTGCTTTAGAAGCCTTGCCATCTCCTCTACAGCACCCCAAACACACAGCCATTCACCCACTGTGCACCCATCCTGTTTAGGCAAAGGATCAGGCTTTTTTTGTCCTTATCCAATCCATTGCTGTGCCCGGGATGGGCAAAGCTATCACCTGCAGCTGATGATAAAGAGAGATAAAGCCAGATACCATCCACAACTCTGCTGATATAGCTCCTTTGAGGATTACTGGGGGAGGGGGGGGGGAAGAGATGCTTAGTCCCTACAAACTGTGAGCCAGACCTTACTTTCGCTTTTGAGGTCTATGAATGCTTGTTTGGTTGTGGTTCAGAGAAGGGCCTACTCTTAGCAAGGTGAAGTAATTTTTGCTAGATTTTAGCTGAGATGCACCACATTGGCATGTTAAGATCACCTGTTGAGGATTCTCCAACCCCTTGAAAATATCTTACCTCCAGTGCAAAACACCAAATAGTTTTCTTCCTTCCTCTTCTTTCCCTGTGTTGTGCTTTCTCCAATTTGTGCCTTGGCCTCCATGGGCCACTGGCATATTTTCCCTTTGTGCATGTCTACAATTCTAAACAGGTTTCCATCTTAGCCTCCCAACACTTAGCCTAGGGGTGGGCCAGCTGGGAAGAGGGCAAGGTCCATTTTTTCATCCCTATGTCCTCTGGTCCAACATGTTTTTTTTTTAAAAAAAAAACTTTTAAAACTACTTCATTGTCTTATGGACAAAATTTCTGTATTCTGCTACACTTTCAGGCCTTCCTTGCCATTTGGGGTGAAAAATGGCCAGAGAGAGAGACAGAGACACAGAGAGAGAAGGGTTTGGTGGCTTTGGGAAGCTTCACAGAGTTGCAGGAGCCACAAAATATGCCATGTGTAGGCCACATTTTCCCCACCCTTACCCACCTCTGCTGTAAGTGCATTAAGGGCAACTTTAAACAAAGGCTGGATGGACATCTGTCCGGAGTGTTTTCCTTACGTAGTCCTTCATGTCAGGGGGTTGGGCTAGATGGCCCCTATGGTCCTTTCCAGCTCTAAGGTTCTATGATTCTGTGTTTTCTGAACAGAGCCTCTGCCTCCTGAAGTGTGTGTGTGTGTGTGTGTGAGAGAGAGAGTCTATTTAATGTTCCTCTCCCAACTGAATTCAGTTGGGTTAAATTCAGGTACTTTGGTGGTTCTTGGTGTGCTATGCCCTCCAGGTGATTCCAATGTATGGTGATCCTATCGTGGGGTTTTCTTGGCTAGATTCATTCATAGGGGATTTGCCTTTGCTTTCCTCAGAGGCTGAGAGAGTATGACTTGCCCAAAGTCACCCAGTGGGATTCCACGGCTGAGCAGCAGTCAGAACCCTGGTCTCCCGGAGTCCTAGGCTGCTGCCACACTGCAGAAATAATGCAGTTTGACACTGCTTTAACTGCCATGGCTTAACGCTGTGCAGTTCTGGGATTTGTAGTTTGTTGTGGCACCAAAGCTCTCTGACAGAGAAATATCTCACAAAACTACAAATCATAGAATTCTATAGCATTAAGCTATGGCAGTTAAAGCAGTGTCAAACTGCATTATTTCTGCACTGTGGCAGCAGCCCTAGTCCAACACTTAACCCATTACAGTATGATGGCTCTCTGAACAATATCCTTCTGACCTGATAATTCATTGCCCTGGCTAGTGAGTGCTTTCACTGGGGTTAAATGAACCAGTGGCACAGTCTGGTTGCTTTCTGCTTCCCCAGGGTCCTAGTCCAATATTCGAACCACTACACCACACTGGTGTGTATGTTGGTTACTCCTGGTCTAAGATGGCAAGGTTTCTTCTGAGTCTGCAGGGAAGATCTGAACTGCAAAAAGCTCTCTGTTGTTTTCCCCATGGCAAAAGCAAACAAGGCATCCTGCATATTATTTTTTCCCTTGCACTTGTGTCTGCTGTGATGGATGAGGAGAAAGAGCTCATGTGCCTGAGTGTGTGAGCTGTAAAGAGAGTCCAGCTGTTATTCATCTTGGTCTTTAGCTGACAGTAAGTGAAGGGGAGAGGCAGGGGGTGGCAAATTTTACAGCTTCACTTCTGGAAGAAATTACTAGTCCCATCTTGGAGAGATGGGAAACGTACTGGTAACTTAGAATCATAGAATTGTAGAGTTGGAAGAGACCACGAGGGCCATCCAGTCCAACCCCCTGCCACACAGGAAATCTTGATCAAAGCATTCCCGACAGATGGCCATCCAGCCTCTGTTTAAAGACCTCCTAGGAAGGAGACCCCACCACGCTCCGAGGGAGTGTGTTCCACTGCCAAACAGCTCTTACTGTCAAAAAGTTCCTCCTCATGTTGAGGTGGAATCTCTGTTCCTGGAGCTTGCATCCATTGCTCCGTGTTCCAGTCTCTGGAGCAGCAGAAAACAAGCCCGCTCCATCCTCAGCGTGACACCCCTTCAAATACTTAAACAGGGCTATCATATCGCCTCTTAACCGTCTTTTTTCCAGGCTAAACATACCCAGCTCCCTAAGTCTCTCCTCATAAGGCATCGTTTCCAGACCTTTCACCATTTTAGTTGCCCTCCTCTGGACATGCTCCAATTTGTCAATATCCTTTTTGAATTGTGGTGCCCAGAACTGGACACAGTATTCTAGGTGAGGCCTGACCAAGGCAGAATAAAGCGGCACTATTACTTCCCTTGATCTAGACACTATACTTCTGATGCAGTACAAAATCGCATTGGCCTTCTTAGCTGCCGAACTTCTTGCTATGTTGTACATCTACCCTTGATATTTGGAGTAACAGGAAATCTGGTGTATTTGGAACTACGGGTTTGTCTAGACTGGCCAGAATATTCCGGGTATTCCAGCCCAAGAGCTGGCTGCCACCCCCGCTCTCGTGACCAAGACGAACATGGCACACACTGGCTGGTATTGGAAAGTGCTCCTTCCTGCCCCCATGCTGTCACATGGCACACTCTCTGAAGCCATGAAGGAGACCTTTAACATGCAATCAAGCCTGGTCACATGCAGGGGGCCTTGCTCACATCCTGCAGGCCTCCTTCCCAGCTGCAGAGCAACTCCAGTGGTGTCGGCATTGACATCCAACTATACAGCCTTGCATGCAGGTATGGACCCTGCATTCCCAGGCTGGGCCCATCCATGTTTTCCTGCATAATACCTGTTTTCCTGGGTGTTATTTTAAATGTTTTAAATGGGTTTACCCTGGATTCTCCCTAGCTTTGCCTTGGGGTATCTTCAGGACTGTCAGCGGCTAATGGGGCAAGAGCCCTGCAGTGTTTGGACTTCAGCGCTCCAAGCCATGGGGAAGCTTGGGTAAATTGTTCATCTAGATACGGTAAGCCCTAGGATACAATTCAGAGGCTCACTGGTCCTTTGAAATGCATGGGAACTTTGCAAGGGCCATTTCACCCTATGCAGTTATAGTGCGATTGTTCCACTTTAATTGCTGTTGCTTCATCCTATGGAAACCTGGGATTTGTAGTTCAGGAAACAGTACAGTATTTAAAATTCTGAGACAGAGAGCTGCTCTAGTTCCTCACCAAAATGCAAACTCCAGGCATCCATTGGATGCAGCTGTGGCAGTTAAAGTGGAATCATAGTGCTATAATTGTGTAGTGTGGAAGGACCCCAAGGCCCTGTTAGGAAAGGAATTGATGATGATCTGAGAAGGGATGAGTGTGGACTCCAGAGCTGAACTTTTTCATAGAACCATAGAGTTAGAGCAGACCTCAAGGGCCATCCAGTCCAACCCCTTCTGCCATGCAGGGATGCTCAATCAAAGTACTCCTGACAGATGGCCATCCAAGCTTCTGTTTAAAAACCTCCAAAGAAGGAGAAGCCGAGATGTCTCCATGAAGTTCTGGTCTGTTTTGGCTTAGGTGGAGTCTTGCCATTTGGTTATGAAAGGGGGCTATGGCAATCTTTCTGCAGAAGGCCATGAATGTGGCCTAGCTTCATTCGCCTTCATCTTTGGAAGGTGGTGCATTCTTCTTTGTTAAGAGTTTTTAAAATAGATATAGGTGGCGGCTTCTCAGTAGTGCTTTAGCAAGGGATTTCTTCACTGGCTAGGGGCTGGTCTAGATAGCCCTGGTGTCCCTTCCAACTCTGTGATTCTGTGAGACACACACACACACCTTCACTCATCTTTGGAGGGCTGCACCCCTCACCCCGCCCCCAAAAACCCCTTGATTAAGCAGTCTATCTGTAATGGAGACTTTCTCTTTTCATATTGCCTTCCACTTTATGGAGTAATACCGTCTTTTCTAATCAGTCATGTTGTCCCTTGCTATGTCCAAAGTATGACAGTCTCCATTTAGCCATCTTGGCTTCTAGGGAGAGTTCAGGCTTGTTTTGCTCTAGGACTGGTTTTGACTTTTAGCAGTCCACAGTATCTGTAGAACTCTTCTTCAGCACCAGGTTTCAAATGAGTGGATTCTCTTTTTGTCAGCTTTCCACACTGTCCAACTTTCACAACATACAAGGGGGGGGGGAATGAAATACTCTGGTGTGGATGGTCCCGACTTTGATATTTGAGGATAAGTCTTTACATTTGAGGATGTTATTTAGTCCCTTCATAGTTGCTCTTCTGATTCTTGGCCTTCTTCTGCCTTTTGGCCATAGTCTTAGTTTTGATTAATGACTGAGCCATGTTGAAACATAATTGACCAGAGATTCAGAGGCAACCCTGCATTGCTGGTCAATTTCAGATGTAATGATGTGTATCTGTGTGTGAGTGGATGGGTGTACCTATGCCTTTGGGTGTGATGGTGGTTGGGCAATATTGTGATTTGCCATGTGCTCCAACCAAGATTGGACTGCTTGGCCTTACCAGGCTGTCCATCCAGCCTACTTCTCCTAAGCTGCACCCCTTCTCTGAAAAAGGTGTCTTTAAGGGGCCAATCCCCTGGCTGGAAGGCAAGTCAGTGGCATCCCACCTCGCAAATCTCTCCAGGTGGGATGCTCTGCAGTGGCATCCCACCTGGCACTCTGCAGGTGCCATGGTAGAGCAGGTGGCACTTGATTCCTCAAGTCAATTGGGCTTGGAGGAAGAGTTAAGGTCCTGGAGGGCAAGCCCCAGTCTTCAGTTCCTGAGAGAAATATGGCCGTCAGCTCCTCTCTGAGCTCAAGTCCAGGGTAATGTCAGAAAAGGAAGGAGAACAGGCCTTTCCTTTCTCCCAAGGAAGGCACAGTGTTATTGATATGCTTTCAAATGTTGTGAAATCCACAAATTCTAACAGTTGGCAGTTGTGCCAGAGTCATCTGAAAACTTTTTAAGTTGTTTGCTTTTAACCCTGGTACAGAATTGGCTGGCTTTTTAAAAAATAAAAATAAAAACACTCCTTAAAAAAAAGATTATTCATATATATATATTTTAAAAAGTCTGGCTATTATTATTATTTTCCAGCTGTCTTACTGGGGCAACAATGACTGTCTGTATTTAAACATTCTAACGTTAAGAGTTTATTGTCGGTTGTTCATTGTTAGACCAGTATCCAGTGCCAGTTGCTTCTCTTTAATCACTTTATTTTGTAGTGCATGAAATGCCATCCAGAAACAAATCCTTCAGTGAACATAGTTCAACTGAAACAACTTGCTTTAAAAGAGCACTTTTTAAAGAGCAGTTGGTTATGTAATCTAGTGGGCCATAACATCTGAACTGCATTTTGCTACTTAATTTTCTGATATATTGGTTTTAATGCAAAAAACAAAACAAAAACAAACAAACCCCACACCTGGTTTAAACAAAACAAAACGACAACAACAAAAACTGTTTAAAACAACAACAAAACCCTGGATATTTTGGGTTTTTTAAAACCTGTTTTTTCCCCAACGTTGGTATCATGTCTTTAGAAACAGACTTTATAATTTTAAACAGTGAATCCTGATTCCAACAATGGAATCCTTCCCCATTTCCCATTGTATCCATGTGTACAAATGCTTTCAAGCCATGTTCTGTCACTTGTTTATGCAGACAATCCATCCATGTCCTTGACTTTTCATGTCAAGAACATGAAGGAAGTGGTCAGAGCTTGGAAAAATTAGTTTTGTTTTTCTTTTCTTCAGAGCCACCCAGCCAATGGAGCTGCTGGCATTAAGTATACTTTAATGGCTGGAGGATTCTGGGAATTGCAGTCCAAAAAGTAGCTCTGTATGTGGTCTACCAAATTATTCTCTACTGTTTTGTTCGCTAGATCTCTGTGGGCATAGTCAGTTGAAAAAAAAATGCTGTGGAGTCCCCATACCCTCATGATTTCTTATTTTTTACAGGGCTATGAAAGAAATCTCAGCTTTGTGAGTCAAGAAAATAAAGAGGGAAGAAATCGTGTGACTCAACCCAGTGCCTGTCTTTGCTCAGTGACCTGCTAGGAGGCCAGGCTGTTCCAGCGAAAGAACTGGTATGTAGAATCTCTTCTTAGCATGTGTTCAGCTCCACCCTCATTCCCTCTTTGATTTCAGAATGAGCATGTCTCTAATTCTTTTTGCTTTTTCACCTTGAGTTACACTGAATAACCAAGTCTCATATCTGGAGAAAAGCAGGATAAATAAACACATTTATTAATACAGTGGACCCTCCCAATCTGCGGGTTCTGGATCTACGATTTCAAGCAACTGTGGATCATCACATCCTATACTTAAAAATGGCGGTGACGTGAATGCAGATGCGCTGAAGCATACATATACATGTCACTGCTACTTAATGATATGGGACACAATGATATGGGGGGAACCAAACCCCCATGGATCTAGAGGGCCTACTGTACATACATACATACATCAGTGTGGCTAAACTAACACCCTCCTTACTATGTTTCTGCAAACTGGTAAAACCCTTTTTATTCCAGCAGACCTTTGAAAAATGATTATTTTTTTTAAGTGGAAACAGGCTTTGTATAATGTGCTGGACTTTTATTTATTGTTTTAATGCCTTATATTTTTAATTCGTTTTTCATTTTAGGAAGGTTTACTTGCTTTTTAACTTTTGTATGCTGTGTATTTTTAAACTATGTTGGTTTTAAGTGTCTCCCCACCTTCATGGGAACTGTTTGAAATTGCACCTTCCATATCTCACTTTTAAGAAACTCACTTCCATCATGAACTCCCTTTTCTTTTAGTATTCCTGACCACAGGATCAAAACCAGTATTTCCTTAAGTTTACTCACTGTAAGATCACCTTTCTATATTTTTATATTCACCATCACTGCACCCTGGATGCTCCCAATCACACCTTATTTCAGATACTAAGGAGGGTTAGAGCCTGTTAGAACTTGGTCAGGAGACTGTGTGGGAATATACAGTCTATGAGGGACCTCTAGAGAGGGACAGGAAAAGCTCCTCCTTGCGTCGCAGTGACGGACAGTCAGACTTGACAATAGTGGCCTAAGTGGTATGTGACGAATGTTGCTGTCCTTGAGCAAGCAGGGATCACCAGCATTGAGGCCATGATATTGAGAACACAGCTGCGCTGGGCAGGGCACGTTTCTAGGATGGAGGACCATCGCCTCCCAAAAATACTACTCTACGGTGAACTCGCCACGGGTCAGCGTAAGAGGGGCGCTCCAAAAAAGCGATACAAGGACTCCCTGAAACAACATCTCAGGCTTGGCCAAATTGATCACCAACAATGGTGCGCCCTGGCCTCACATCAGGAGGCATGGAGATGCACTATCCACAATGCTGAAGCTTATTTGAGAACTCACGACGAACAAGTCTTGAAGAGAAACGACAACGCAGAAAGAATCACAACCCGGAAGCATCACCCAAGGAGACCTTCTGCTGTGCTTTCTGCAACTGGACGTGTCTATCTCGGATTGGCCTTTTTAGTCATCAGTGCGCTTGCAGAAAGCGCGGGATGAGTCCTTCCTGAATCTTTGTTTGTGAAGAAAAGCCAGAGAGGGACCTATGGTTGGGCTCAGTGTGAGGCAGCTTCCAACGTTCCTCTGCAGAAGACTAGGTTGAATCCCCAATACCTCCTGTCAGGGCTAGGAAACAATCCTGCCTAAAGCCTGGTAGAGCGATAGCTGCCTGTCAGTGCTGACAGTACTGGGTGAAATGGCCCAAGCATCTGATTCATGATAAGCCATCTTTTGAATTTCCTATAAATCTACAGACCATATTTTCATGGTCCTGCCTTCAGTTGCATCAAGAGCAAAAGATCTTGGCAGGTGGAGCTTTCCCTAAAACAGGAAATGAATGTTGGGCTGTGGCGGCAGGAGGGGAGGAACCCCTCAATCCTGTGTACTGAGTGATTGTGGAAGACCCAGAAGGGAGGCCAGGAAAACATGAGGTCAACCCTGTTAAGTTCTCTAGATGCATCAGAGGGCAAGTCTCCTATGTCACATCATGGCCTTTGGGGAACCTTTGATCTGATGCAGTGAGGAATATCCCCTTAGCAAATAATGGTTTTGGGTTTGTTTGTTTTTTGCACAGTACCCACCAATTTCTCACAACTCCCCACCCACACATGTGTGTTGCTAGAAACACCTGTTTTTCTGGCAAAAACCCATGTGTTTCCTGCAAACTCTCCCCCCCATCCATGTTAAATACACTGTTTTCTGACACACTCAGGGGGCTTTTGTGGGGGGAGAAGGTATTATTTTTGCATGCCAAACCCACTTTTCTTGCACACAAAAAAGTGTGTTTTCTGCACAGAATAATTTCCTGAAACACTTTGGCAAAATTCTCCCCTCTGTGTTATTCTTTCTTATGAGGTTTTCTGAGTGTCAGGAAATCCGTTTTGGGCACTTATAAGGGCAAATATTCTTTTCATCCCTAACTTGGGCTTGCCACTTGTGGGAGTGGGAGTGTGTCTCTCTCTACCCCCTCCCCAATGCTGTTCCCAACCCCTTGTACTGACTGATAACATCCCAGACATGCATGCAACCCAACTTGGGTTTCCTGTCTTCTCCCTTCTCTCCTGAGAAATATTAATGCCATCATGGCTCATTCTTCCAGCATCCCTTTTCTCGCTGCAGCCCTCCCCCAGAGTCTCTTGGCCGTTGGGCTAAGCCCCAAGCCTTGGAGTGCATCATTAGGTCAGTTTTGGAGGAGTTCCTGTCCATATATGGCTAAAGCCAGAGGCTCCTGCCTGTTGCCTACAGAACCAAGAAGTTCCCTGTTTGAAGGAAAACAGCAGTCTGTCCTCACAATCTCAGCTTGTTGAGAAGGGCAAGCAAGATTCTACATTCTTTAGCTTTCCAGCGCTCAAGTCTTGGAAGCATCTGCCCAAGATGACGTTGCAGTTATTATCTGTCTCTTCTCGCCCCCAGGGGGGGAAAAGACATCAAAGGGGGTTATCAGGATTTCACTGTCATTGAAATCTATCACCCCACCTCACAGGGAGAGGAAAAGCTTATGACTTTCCATCTAGGGAATGGTTCAACCTAAGAAGGATCACGTTGGCAAAGTTCAGGGCTCCATGAATTCCTTTGGCAGGAAATGGGAGTCCGGCTTGTTTTCGAATCCAGCTGTTTGGGGCAAAAAAAAAAAAAAAAGTGGTTGATGGACAGATTGCTTTGGACTAGGGGTGGGGGAAACCTATGATGCCCCAGAAAGCTACCTTGCCTTGTGGGGAAACATCTGGTAGTTGAGGTCAGGGCCAGGGAGCAGAGGGAAATGGATGCAAAGTCACATATTTTGCCAGTTGGGGGCCTATATTGGTACATTCCTCCTATTCTTTATCAGCCTGAGTGTAGAAAATGTAGCTTTTGGGACTACAGCTCCCCAAATCCTCAGCCAGCATGGCCATGGATTATTTGTATTCTGGATCTGGATTCTGGAAACTACGTTTGCCAAGACCTACGCCTTTCCATTTCACACATATACAGACACACAGACACATACAGGCTGGCCTTCTGCAAGTGACATATCCAGGCATAAGTTGTGCTACACACAGGAAGTGAATTTTGTGGGCAGTGTGCAGCTATTGCATCCAGTTGATGATACTGGCGGAAGGAAGCGTGCAGAACTGTTGTGCCAGCAGACATGCGTCAGAGCTCACTGTTGTGTGCTAATGTGCACTGAGCATTACTGTTGCATTGCATTGTTATTCTGTACAGGAGTGACACTGTGGAAGCGTAACATAACTCCATTGGTGGATTTGTGTTATGTCTGAAATCTTTTTAAACTGTTTTAATTTTGTGCTTTTAATAGAATTATTTTGGTTTTTTTCTTTTTCTTTTTCTTTTGTACAATTAAGTTTCAAGCGGCACTATGTTTTTATTTCTTGTAAGCCACCTTGTGTCCCCTGTTAGGAGAAAGGCAGTGTGTGTGTGTGTGTTTGTGTGTGTATCTCTGGCTTCTCTTCGCAAATGAAGATTCAGGAAGGACTCATCCCGTGCTTTCTGCAAGTTACTGTCTATTCTCCTTTATGGGTCTGAAACATGGGTCACCTATACACACACACACACACATATAATTACAGGTTGAGTCTCCCTTATCCAAAATGCTTGGGACCAGAGATATTTTGGATTTAGGAATATTTTGGATTTTGGAATCCTTGCATATACATAATGAGATATCTTGGAGATGAATTTCTAAACACGAAATTCATTTCTGCTTCATATACACCTTATACACATAGCCTGAAGGTCATTTTGTACACAATATTTTTTAACATAATTTTGTGAATGAAACAAAGTTTGTGTACAAAGGTGTCACTATCTCAGCCACCCATGTGGACAGTTTTGGATTCTGGAATAGTTTGGAATTCCAGATAAGGGAGGCACAACCTGTAGTTACTTTAATTTAATTAAGCAATTACAGTAGCACCCCCGTATCCACTGATTTGCCATCCACTAATTCAATTATCCATGGAGGGTGATAGCAGGGGTGGGTGGGTGGACAGGGGAGGGTGGGAAGGAGGCGTGATCTCACCTCCTTCTCCCTTCACCACTGGATCGCTCCCTGGGATTGTTCTGTGGCAGGAATGGCAACGGGGGTGTTCGCTATTATCTGCAGATTTCATTATCCACAGGGTCCCCTGGAACCAATCCCCTGTGGATATGGGGGTCCTACTGTAATTATATTCTTGTTAAAATTCTTGCTAATTAATTAGGATTAGTGTCATTAATTAATTTACATGGCAGTAGGGTAAGTAGGAGACTGTTTCCAAAAGGGGTTCCCTGACTTTGGAGAGGGAGGGTAGATTGTGCAGGAGGGTTAACCCTTCTATTCCAGCAGTTCCCCTCCTGTAGTTCTTTTTAGCTGCCTGAGGAAACCTCTCCTTGGCTCAAGCCTAATTGACTTCAGGCCTAATCATTTTGCTCCTAGATACAAGAATTGTAGGCTGGGACCAGTCACCAGGTGGGAAGTCTTCAGGCAGAGTCTTGCCATCTGTTCAGGACGCTCCCCCTGTGGATCAGAGCTTGGGAAGTTCCTTTTTAAAAGTACAGTTGTCCCTCCGTATCCACGGATTTGGTATCCATGGATTTACGTATTCATGGCTTGAAAATATTCTTTAAAAAGTAATAATCCAAAAAGCAAACCTTGATTTTGCCATCTTATATATGGGACACCATTTTGCTATGCCATTGCATATAATGGGACTTGAGTATTCACGGATTTTGGTATCCACAGGGGGTCCTGGAACCAAACCCCAGCAAATATGAAGGGACAACTGTAGTTTGTTCCCACTATTTCTCATCATTTTGAGAAATGACCTATAGACGTCTCTTGATGTGGTGTTGAAAGAAGTAACTTATTGGCTTGTATGTGTTGCATTTTCCCACTTCAGTGGGCCATTGGTATGTGCTGAAATTTGGTTCTGGGACCCCTCTTCCCGCTCCCCCATGGGTACCAAAATCCATGGATGCTCAAGTTCCATTATATACAATGATAAAATGGTGTCCCTTATATAAAATGGCAAAATAAAGGTTTGCATTTGGGATTTTTTTGGGGGGGGGGTATTTTCAAGCCATGGGTAGTGGAATCCATGGATGCAGAATCCATGGATATGGAGGGCAGACTGTACATTCTATTACATTTTGAGGAGGTTTAGGAGTGAGAAGAGAATGGAGTAAAATGTGAAAAACTCATGTCAAGATGCCTCTAAAAATGCCCTTGAAAAGTAACTTTTGGAAATAACCAGGAAGAATTACACTTTACACCAGGGATGAGTGTCATGCAACCCTTCAGATGTTGCTGCGTTGCAGCTCCTGGCATTCGTCAACATTGGTTATGTGGGTAAGGGTTGATGGGATTTGTTATCCAATAACATTTGGAAGCCTACATGATTCCCATACCTGTTTGAAAATACACTGATGCTAAATTGCATTACCGGAAGCCCCCACTTATCTGACAGGTTGAGGGCTGCAGCAGTGTCAGAAACTGGAATTGGTCAAAAAGTAGAACCCAGGTAAGAAACATGAGGAAATTATGGTGGTTTGCTTGGGACTGCCTGCTTGTATCCGCTTGTGCCTGTGCACCTGCTGCTTGGCAAAGTCTCTCAGTTGGCTTGGTTCCTCCCCCCACCGCACTCCGGCTCACTTTGCAAACAGTGCGTGCATGCACAGACGATCCCAAGCAAACCTCCATAGGGAAGAAGAACTGATGAAACAGCAGACACCTCCTCCAATTAATGGAACGTGCCTTAATTTGCAAGCATCAAAACAGCAAGTTGTCAGATAATAGGGCATCAAAAGGCGGGGACTTACTGTATCTCCCCACATTTCACAAGACGATTCTGGAAACAGGGATGAAACAGGTGGCTGTTGAGCCGTTTCCTTAAAAATTACAGTTTCATGTTGAGGATTTTTTTTTTTAAAAAAATCTAACTCACAAGAATATTTCTGGATGTCTTGATTATGAGGGCATGTGTGGGGAGTCTTAGATGTCTGAAACTTTAGGAAGTTGACTCTAAATGCACGTACACAGAATCTCAGAAATGTGGGTCTAATAAAAAATGTCACATCTGCACTAAAATTAATTGAAACCCTTTGCTAGTTGTCTGTTGTTATGCAATGAACCTATATCGAGTCCAGATTTTCGTGTGTGTGTGTGTGTGTGTGTGTGTGTTTATATGGCTCACACTCAAAGTGTGTAGCATGGCATGTGCCCAGCTTACAGTGTGGGAAAGGAAGTCAGGCTGGGTGTGGCTAGGATATAGTTTGCATCCAAAAGGTTGCAGTCCCCGTCTGGCAGTGATCTCTAGTTCAGAGCATCTTATCCCTGGTCCGGAAGGGGGTTGGTCTAGATGGGCTCTGGGGAACCCTTCCAATTCTGACCCTATCAGGTAGCTGGTGAAGTGATAGACCATCCTTCTTCTTGAAGATGTGCTGCTGCCAGTCCAAAAAACAAAAAAACAAAACAAAACCAAAAAAAAAAAACCAAAAAAAAAAAAAACCAGTGCTGAGCTTGGATGGACCAGCTGCTGTTTCAATATGAGGCATGTTAATATGGCCCTGTGTTCTGTGTAGGTGAATATAATATGGCCCTATCTGTGTTTGTGAATATAATTGTGTTTTCACTGCCGTATTGGAGCTGTCACGTGTAGAGGTTGGTGGGCATGATCTTTAAGAAAATGTAATGAGAACATGGGGGGGGGGAGTGCAGAAGTTCATTTGTTGGACTACAGTTCCCAGAATCTCCTAGCCAGCGTAGTCAATAACCATGCTGGTTGGGGAAGTCTAGGAGTTGTAATCCAAAAGGGAACGTCCTGGTGAAGGGATAGGCAGCCCAGCAGCCTCTAGGTGTTTTGGACTACAACCCTCATAAGCCCCTGGCTGCATGGCCATTGTCAAAGGATTGTGGGAGTTGTAGTCCAAAACACCAGGAGGTGATCAAATTGCCTACTTGGTGCAGAGGGGGAGAGTGTACAAGTGGATGTAGAGAGCTTGATCAAACTCTTGCTGGTTTTAGCAGCACGGATACTGATGAGGGTAGTATCCAGGTTTTTATACATTTTATAAATTTAACCCAGCTCCCACAATTTGCAGATACAGTAGCACCCCTGCATCCACTAATTCGCCATCCGCTGATCCAAATATCTATGGATGGCAACGGCTGTGGGTGGGTTGGCAGGGGAGGGAGGGAGGAGGAAATCTCGCCTCCTTTCTCCCTTCTCCGTGTGGGGGGGTTTCTGGTGGCATGGCAGAGCTGGCGGGGGTGAGCAAGTGGCTGGGAGAGACTCCCTTCCCCTGGGAAGGTTCCTGTGGTGCTGCCGGGGAGGGGGTGTCCAGTGGCGGAGGTGAGGGTGTTCATTATTATCCACGGATTTCACTATCCCTGGTGGGGCTCGGAACCAATCCCCTGTGGATGCAAGGGTGCTACTGTAAATTACACAGGAGTTGCATTGTCAGATCAGAAAACATGAGCTTTTATCCAGCATCAAATTTTGAGCAGTGACCACCTAGCAAGTAGGCTAGATTACGTAAATGTTCCTTATCTTGTCTTCCTAAGTAAGTGAAAAGGAATAACTAGCTAACACACATCAGAAACTGTTTAATGCAGTCTAGATGTGTAAATAGCTATTGCTTAAAACAATTTGTAAGCCGCTCTGATAGCCTTGTGGCTGAAGAGCGGGGTATAAATAAATAAATAAATAAATAGCTAAATAAAAAAATAACCTCCCCAGTCAGTCCTCTATAAGGATTCAACCATCCATGGCTTGAAATATATTTTTTTTAAAAATCCAAAATGCAAACCTTGATTTTGCCATTTTATATACTGGACAGAATTTTACTGTTGTTGTTGTTGTTGTTGTGGTTGTGTGCCTTCAAGTCATTTCTGACTTATGTTGACCCTATCACAGGGATTTCTTGGCAAGATTTGTTCAGAGGAGGTTTGCCATTGCCTTCCTCTGAGGCTGAGAGAGTGTGACTTACCCAAGGTCACCCAGTGGGTTTTCATGTCTGAACGGGGATTTGAACCCTGTTCTCCAGAGATGTAGTCCCGCGCTCAATCATCTACACCACACCGGCTCTCACTGTTTTACTACAGCATTGTATATAACAGGACTTGAGCATCCACAGATTTTGGCATCCACAGGGGGGTCCCGGAACCATACCCCAGTAGATACCAAGGGGCCGCTGTATTTTTGTGTTAATATCTACACAGGAAAATGTGCTTTTTCTCTCTGTTTGTCTGTGTCTGTCTGTCTCTCTGCTTGAATGACAAGCTGTGAACAATTACAGTTAGTATTTAATCTACAACACTTAATGACATCACAAGGAGACATTCCTAGATCTCAGATTTTGCTCTAGAAACCTCTGTGCCTGGGATGACCCTGAACTGGCTAGCCTAGGTGGGATATAAATATTTTAGCTGCTTCGAGAGAAAGAAACAAAGGTGTTGTCTATATGGTGAAAATACTCCTCATAGAATTCAAGGAGAATATGATTCGCCTTAATGGAATCCCGCATCAGGCTGCTGTGTTCGGAAGGATGGGGGCCAAAAATGTCAAAAAACTATGTAGGAAAAGCTTTTGAGGCTTTTTTAAAAGCTCTGCAGGAAATGCCCATTCCTGCTTGTTTGGACTACTGATTCACTTTGATGCACATTCCTGATAAAAGTTGAAGTGGAAAGCTGATTGGTTGGACATGCGCAGGGACAGGCCCACTTGCTAACGTGACAAGTGCCCAAAACTGCCATGTTAGATTTTTGCCGTAGCGATTGTGTGCTTAGAGAATGAAATAGCTTTCCCCCCTCTTTTTTCCCCTATTTATTTAAGCAGAATATCCCACTTTCACACCTAGGATATGTTTTTTTTTTAAAATACTGTTTGGCAGTGGCAACTGGTGACAATAAAAATGCAAGTCATTCATTTGTGCCTGCCATCTTGATTCGTAGGCATGCCCATTTGAACAATGAATGCAGATAACTTCATGTGCCTGGGATCTAGCCAAAAAAAGTGAAGAGAAATGAAAACTGCAGTGAGTTGGCATTAGTGTGCATCAATTCACATTTTATAGCCTTGTATAGACAAGCCCTTAAACGAACAAACATAATAGAATGAATTATACCCTCCGACATTTCTTTAAAACTGGGACATATTGTGGTCAAGCAACATCAAAGTGTGGTCAATGTGGCAAACATTCTTACTCAGGAAGAACAATGTACAAGCCAGGAGAGTCTGCAGTCATTTGCTTTTGCCCGAGCCAACTGGGAAAGGCAAGATTCTGCCTCCTCCTCCTCTCAAACTACTTTTGGACTCTGAACTCAAGGCTTCTTTGTACGATGAAAATAATTCTAACAGGATGCGAATCGACGGTGATCTGTACAAATGGACATTCACATAAATATGTGTAATTCAGAAGGGGAGGCAGCCAAATCCACCTTAAAATCTGTGTGGGAAGCCTCCGGGGCTTCTCCTAGATTTTTAAACAAGCTCCATATGACATGCGAATGTGCAATTGTTTGGACACTTGCATTTGCATTGGTGCGACCAGGGAGCGTAATCTGATTGGCTGGACGAGCATGGGGGTGGGGCTAGCAAACAGGGAAAGCGCCTGCTGCCGCCATGTTGGATTTTTGGCTAAGCGAGGGTCCAGAAAGTCGATAAAACAGTGATCTTATATTCTCTCTTTTTTTCTTTTTTTAAATACAAAATATTACATGTGCACACCATGGTAAATTGTGTAAATCATAGAATCATAAGAGGTGGAAGAGACCACAAGGGCCATCCAGTCCAATCCCCTGCCCGGCAGGAATACACAGTCAAATCATTCCCAATAGATGGCCATCCAGCCTCTGTTTAAAAACCTCCAAGGAAGGAGACCCCACCACATTCCCAGGCAGCAGATGATTCCACTTCTGAACAGCTCTTACCACCAGGAAGTTCTTCTGAAAGTTTAGGTGGAATCTCTTTTCCTGGAGTTTGAATCCATTGCTCCGTGTCCTAGTCTCTGGAGCAGCAGAAAACAAGCTTGCTCCATCCTCAGTATGACATCCCTTCCAATATTTAAACATGGCTGTCATGTCCCCTCTTAACCTTCTCTTCTCCAGATTAAACTTGCCCAGCTCCCTAAGCCACTCCTCAGAGGGCACAATGGCTTCCAGACCTCCTACCATTTTGGTCGCCCTCCTCTGGACACGTTCCAGCTTCTCAATATCCTTCCTGAATTGTGGTTCCCAGAACTGGACACAGTATTCCAGGTGAGGCCTGACCAAAGCAGAATGGAGTGCCACTATGACTTCCCTTGATAGACACTATACTCCTATTAATGCAGCCTAGAATTACATTGACTTTTTTAGCTGCTGCATCACACTGCTGACTCATGTTCACCTTGTGGTCCACTAAGACTCCTAGATCCTTTCCGCATGTACTGCCCTCAAGCCATGTGTCACCCATCCTATATCTACATTTCATTTTTCCTGCCCAAGTGTTGTATTCTACATTTTCCCTGTTGAAATTCATTTTGTTAATATTGGCCCAGCTTTCTAATCTGTTGAGGTCATTTTGGATTCTGTGTTTTTTTTAAAATTTGGCCACAGCAGGTTTAAAAGCATAAGTAAATCAGTTGTGGCCGCCATCTTGGCTAGGGATCATGGGAAGTTTGGGAGGGTTTTTTGACCTTTAAGACAGGTTGCAGCATTGCGAGTGGCTGCTTTTTTGACGTGTTCTTATTTCCCCCCTTCATATAGACAAGACCTCAGTTTGATCTAGACACTATACTTCTATTGATGCAGCCCAAAATCGCATTGGCCCTTTTAACAATGTGATGCGGCAGCTAAAAAGGCCAATGCGATTTTGGGCTGTATCAATAGAAGTATAGTGTCTAGATCAAGGGAAGTAATAGTGCCGCTCTATTCTGCCTTTGTCAGACCTCACCTAGAATACTGTGTCCAGTTCTGGGCAGCACAATTCAAAAAGGATATTGACAAATTGGAGCGTGTCCAGAGAAGGGCAACTAAAATGGTGAAAGGTCTGGAAACGATGCCTTATGAGGAGAGACTTAGGGAGCTGGGTATGTTTAGCCTGGAAAAAAGACGGTTAAGAGGCGATATGATAGCCCTGTTTAAGTATTTGAAGGGGTGTCACGTTGAGGATGGAGCAGGCTTGTTTTCTGCTGCTCCAGAGACTGGAACACGGAGCAATGGATGCAAGCTCCAGGAACAGAGATTCCACCTCAACATGAGGAGGAACTTTTTGACAGTAAGAGCTGTTCGGCAGTGGAACACACTCCCTCGGAGCGTGGTGGGGTCTCCTTCCTTGGAGGTCTTTAAACAGAGGCTGGATGGCCATCTGTCGGGGATGCCTTGATCGTGATTTCCTGCGTGGCAGGGGGTTGGACTGGATGGCCCTCGTGGTCTCTTCCAACTCTGCAATTCTATGATTCTATGATTCTATACCACATTGGATTTAAGCTGAACATAAAGGGGGAAAGCAGGGGAGGAGGCGAGAGAAACTGGGCCATTTTAATAGCCGCCGAGAAAGTGGGATGACAGAGGATTAATCGGGGCTGTTGGAGGGTATGAATTAATAAAAGAAGAGCGTGGTGTGATCTTTGGCTGTGCGATCTTTGCTGCAGGAAGTGCCTTCCTTGTTCCGTATCATTTGGGCATAACTCCCAGACTGTATACAGTGTGGAGTTAATCATTGATCCAGGGCAGGGGCGTTAGGTCTCTGGAGCATTGGGTCAGTGCCTAAGAAGGGTGATTTTCCTGACATCCCTTTTGTCGTTGCAATCTCCATATTTGGAAATGTTTACCCATGGCCTGATCTATTGGAAGGCGAGTGCAGCTGAGTCAGGGCCTGTTGGAAGCAAGATCTGAATTACTGTAGAATCAGGGATTTCCCCCCTCCCGCCTCCTTTCTCTGTCTGGTCTTTTTTCCTTTTCTCTCTGGTGGTGGTCAGCTTTGGAGTTCTTGTCCTGCTCCCTGGAGCTGTGTGTCGTCCTGACTGTCCTGATTTGTTCCGCTCTAGGAGCAAAAAAGTCTGTTTCCCAGCCTGGGAGGGAGAGGAGCTGGACTTGAGTGAGTACGTGCTTATTGGCGTAGCAGATTGGGTGGCCATGACAAGGACAATGTGTTGGGCTCGGGAGGCTTGCACGAGGGCCGTGCAAAATGGTGTCTTGGGATGGGAAAGCGAGGGGACGTGCTATGTCAGAATTTGGGGTCCCAAAACTGGCAGAAGTAAGAACTGGCAAAAGCAAGAAGCAGAACTGATTTGGGATTGATTATGAGCATCTGCCTGTGTTTTGTGACCTAGTGTGGGAACCAGAGTTTGGGCACATTTTTTGGATGACAGCTCCCAGCATCTCCCAGCCGGGGGATGCTGGGAGCTGTCATCTGAAAAAACCTGGAAAACATGTCCAAACTGAAAATTTCGCACATATCTGATCCCTGAACATCCAAGCGAGCTCCGTGTTTGCGTCTCTTCGGGTGTTTTCTGGGAATCCATGAAACAACCATGTTCGGTTTGCAACCCACTTTTCTCTTGCAAAGACCTTCCTGCCCATTTATGGGTCTCTTTAGCCCGAAGGTAATGAATGTATTGCCTGAGTTAATACTTAGCTCTGATTCCTTGGAGATTTGAGGAAATGGAGATCGTTGCTGGGACGATTTCTCTAGCTCCCACTGATTTATCTTTTTGGTGTCCTCTCCTTTGCTTTCCTTCTGTTTTTTTTTTCTCCTTTGGCAAACTTTTTAAAAAACCTGGTCCAATACAGAAGCTCTTCTGGGTCTGTTGTCTCTCTCTTTCTTATTTTCCTGAAAGGAAGTAACTTTGGAACCAGCGAAGTCAGCATAAAAAATCTGAAATCATTCACACTGAGAAATGGAAATGGGGTGCACCTCTCAATTTATTTTTAAATTTTATTTTAGGGCAGCTGTGACATTGGGCAGTAGATTCAAGAAAGTACACAGAGTGCAGATTTCCTTTGTGGAATGGGACTCCATGACGCTTTGATGGTTTTTCAGAGAGACAAAGAGTGTTACCATATTACACAGTTACAGCAGTTTGGTCCCATATTAATTGTCATGGCTCTCTCCTAATTGAATTCTGGGAGTTGTAGCTTACTGGCAGAATTAGAATTCCCAGCTGAAGTTTAGGAGTGCGCTAGGGCTGTCTAGGGGGTACATCTACACTGTAGAAATAAAGCAGTTTAACACCACTTTAAGTGCTGTAGCTCTGCCCGATGGAATCCTGGGATTTGTAGTTTTACAAGATCTTTAGCCTTCTGTGCCAAAGAGTGTTGGTGCCTCATAAAACTACAAACCCCAGGATTCTTTAGGATGGAGCTATGGCAGTTACTATGGTGTCAAATTGCATTATTTCGGCAGTTTAGCTGGGCCCTAGGAGACAGTTCTAAGTCCCCCATCAAAAATCTGTCTGTCTGTCTGTCTATCTCTATCAACCTATTGCATTCATATATTGCCTCTCAGGGCCCCCATATTATGCATTACAGGTAAAATCATTCAAAACAATAAAGAGATAAAAACCTTTAAAAACAAATTAAAGGACTCTTTAAGAATTTTAAAAAACAAAGTAGAAATAGGTCTTGAAAATAATTTAAAAACTATAAAAAAGACCTAGAGGTTTCCAACATCAAAACCCCCATGGAACAACAGCACTATCATAGCTGCTCACTGAAAGCTCAGAACAGATGGAGCCAGTCTAACTTCCACAATCCACAGTTAGGGTGCTGCTATAGAGACGGCTTTATCAATGGGATTCTACTTACCTATTCAACATCTTTATCAATGACTTGGATGAGGGAATTAGGGGCATACTTATCAAATTTGCAGATGACACCAAATTGGGAGGAGTAGCTAATACGGAGAGACTTAGGGAGCTGGGTATGTTTAGCCTGGAAAAAAGACGGTTAAGAGGCGATATGATAGCCCTGTTTAAGTATTTGAAGGGGTGTCACGTTGAGGATGGAGCAGGCTTGTTTTCTGCTGCTCCAGAGACTGGAACACGGAGCAATGGGTGCAAGCTCCAGGAACAGAGATTCCACCTCAACATTAGGAGGAACTTTTTGACAGTAAGAGCTGTTCGGCAGTGGAACGCACTCCCTCGGAGCGTGGTGGGGTCTCCTTCCTTGGAGGTCTTTAAACAGAGGCTGGATGGCCATCTGTCGGGGATGCTTTGATCGTGATTTCCTGCGTGGCAGGGGGTTGGAGTGGATGGCCCTCGTGGTCTCTTCCAACTCTACAATTCTATGATTCTATGATTCTATGTGTCCACACCATCCTAGCCTCAGAAGGTGTGCTGGTCCATGCAACAAGATCTCTGCTGAGGATCCCACATTTTGGGCAGCCCCCACCCCCGCCCCCTGGATTCTGGTTACTTATTCTGACTATGATTCCATTTTAACTGCCATGACAACATCTTATGCAACCCTGGGGTTTGCATACACGCACACATATGTATATTCCTTCAAGCGGTCTATCAACGTATGGCGACCCCATGAATTTCACAGGGTTTTCTTTTGCAAGGAATCCTCGGAGGTAGTTTTTGCCAGTTCCTTCCTCTGAAATGTAGCCTAGGGCACCTGGGATTCCTTGGTAGTCCTTCTGGGCTTGGGGAAGGTTCTTATTTTTGGACTGTCACTCCCAGAATCCCCCAGCCATAATCCCCCATGTTCTGGGAGTGACAGTCCAAAAAGGCACCTTTTCCCATGCTCTGGAAGTTCTAGCCTGCAGCATTTGGGGAAAAGGGACGAAGGTCAGATCTTGTGTATCTATGTGCCTTCAAGTTGCCTGTCAACTTATGGCAACCCCATGAATTTCAGAGGGGTTTCTTAGGCAAGGAATCCTCAGAGGTGGCTTTGCCAGTTCCTTCCTCTGAAATAGAGCCTACAGCACCTGGGATTCATTGGTGGTCTCCCCTCCAAACTCTAACCAGGTCTGATCCTGCTTGGCTTCCAAGATCAGATGGAATCTGGTAGCTTGAGGGTATTTAGCCCTTTTTGCAGTTTGTTGTTGTGTGTCATTTATTTATTTTTATTATATTTATTTATATCCCACCTTTCTCCCAGTATAGGGACTCAAGGCAGCTAACAATGGGTCTAAAAGAGTACACAATTATCAAAAATATAAATATAAATATCCTCTCAATTGACACCCCCTTGTCGTGGGAGAGAGGCTTGCGTACCCTAATAATGTTTTGAGGTACGCTGGCTATGTTTTGAGCTTGCTTAAATATGCAATTAAAAAAACAGATTAAACTATTTACAATGTTAAAACATTAAAATGCAATAAAACTATATACTCTATAGTTTTCTGACTTATGTCTACCCTGAGAGGTTTTTCTTGGCAAAACTTATTCAGAAGGGATTTGCCTTTGCCTTCCCCTGAGGCTGAGAGTGTGTGACCTGCCCAATGTCCCTCAGTGGGTTTTCATGGCTGAGCAAGGATTTGAACTCTGGTCTCTGGTGCTAATAATTGTATGGTGTGAAAGGGCCTCTGTACGTGGAGCCGTGGCAGTTAACATGCTTAGATTTTCCTTGGTTTTTTTCGGGGTTGTGAGGCCGTGTTCTGGAATAGTTTCTTTCTGACGTTTTGCCTGCATCTGTGGCTGGCATCTTCAGAGAATGGTTGTGTAGGTGTGTGTGTGGAGTTTATGTGCTGTGAACCCCTGTTGGGGAGGATATATAAATTTGTGTAATTGAATGGTTAGTTTCTGGGTATAGAAATGCAAGGATTGTTAGTGTTTGTTTGGTTAATGGTTGGTTGATGGGCCATTATCTGCTGGGAATCCCCCTGTCCCTGGGTGGAATTCCTTTGTAAGTGTTGAGTTTGGATTCTATTGTTTTTCAAAACTGGGAGCCAGATTTTGTTGACTTTTAGGGTTTCTTCTTTCCTGTTGAAGTTGTCCAGGTGTTTGTGGATTTCAATAGCTTCTCTGTGCATTCTGACATAGAGTCATAGAATCATAGAATCATAGAATTGCAGAGTTGGAAGAGACCACGAGGGCCATCCAGTCCAACCCCCTGCCACGCAGGAAATCTTGATCAAAGCATCCCCGACAGATGGCCATCCAGCCTCTGTTTAAAGACCTCCAAGGAAGGAGACCCCACCACGCTCCGAGGGAGCGTGTTCCACTGCCAAACAGCTCTTACTGTCAAAAAGTTCCTCCTAATGTTGAGGTGGAATCTCTGTTCCTGGAGCTTGCACCCATTGCTCCGTGTTCCAGTCTCTGGAGCAGCAGAAAACAAGCTTGCTCCATCATCAGCGTGACATCCCTTCAAATACTTAAACAGGGCTATCATATCTTAACCGTCTTTTTTCCAGGCTAAACATACCCAGCTCCCTAAGTCTCTCCTCATAAGGCATCGTTTCCAGACCTTTCACCATTTTAGTTGCCCTTCTCTGGACATGCTCCAATTTGTCAATATCCTTTTTGAATTGTGGTGCCCAGAACTGGACACAGTATTCTAAGTGAGGTCTGACCAAGGCAGAATAGAGCAGCACTATTACTTCCCTTGATCTAGACACTATACTTCTATTGATACAGTCCAAAATCGCATTGGCCTTTTTAGCTGCTGCATCACACTGTTGGCTCATGTTCAACTTGTGGTCTACTAGGACTCCTAGATCCCTTTCGCACGTAGTCTCATTCAGCCAGGTCTCTCCCATCCTATATTTATGCATTTCATTTTTCCGCCCTAAATGCAGTACTTTCCATTTCTCTGTATTGAATTTCATTTTGTTAGCTTTGTTCCAGCTCTCCAGTCTATCCAGGTCATTCTGAATTTTGATCCTGTCCTCTAGGGTATTAGCTACTCCTCCTAATTTGGTGTCATCTGCAAATTTGATAAGTATGCCCCTAATCCCCTCATCCAAGTCATTGATAAAGATGTTGAATAGCACTGGGCCCAGGACAGAACCCTGTGGCACCCCACTGGTCACATCTTTACAAGACGAAAAGGAGCCACTGCTGAGCACCCTTTGGGTTCAGCCGGTCAACCAATTACAAATCCATTGAACAGTTAACTTGTCTAGCCCACATTCTACAAGCTTGTTTGCAAGAATGTCATGGGGAACCTTGTCAAAGGCCTTACTGAAATCAAGGTATGCGATGTCCACAGTATTCCCTTCATCTACCAAGCTGGTAACTTTATCAAAAAAAGAGATCAGATTAGTCTGGCATGACTTGTTTCTCTGAAACCCATGTTGACTTTTTGTGATGATGGCATTGCCTTCTAAATGTTCACAGACTCTCTGTTTAATGATCTGCTCTAGAATCTTCCCTGGTATTGATGTCAGACTAACTGGACGATAATTGTTGGGATCCTCTTTTTTCCCCTTTTTGAAGATGGGGACAACGTTTGCCCTCCTCTAGTCTGCTGGGACTTCTCCTGTTCTCCAGGAGTTCTCAAAGATTATTGCCAATGGCTCTGAGATTATATTTGCCAGCTCTTTTAATACTCTTGGATGTAGTTCATCTGGTCCTGGAAATTTAAATTCATTTAGATTAAGAAGGTATTCCTGCACTACCTCTTTACTTATTTTGAGCTGATAGTTGTTGGCCTGGTCCAGAATTTCTGTGCTTTTAAATGGCATTTTGTGTCCAGGTTGGTTTATATCATGTTCTGCTCCTGCTGATTTTTCTGGCTGGGCCAGTCTGCAGTGTCTCTCATGTTCCTTGATTCGTGTTTGCACACTGCGTGTAGTGGTCCCTATGTAATAAACTATTTAAAAACAGTGAAATTCTGTATTTTTTAATTGCTGTAAGCCACCTTGAGTCCTGTCTTGGCAGAAAGGCAGGATATAAATCTAATAAATAAAAAGCTCCTGGAGTGACAACCCAGGCAGAGCATACTTTTAGGCTTCAGTCCAGACTGGAAGTTGGTTAGAGGAACTAAACAGTTGGACATTGTGCGGAGAAAATATAAATCTATTTTTTAAAAAAGAAAGACTATGGACATGTTGAGGGCCATACAATCAGCTTTGGGACTCACATGTGGCCCCAGGGCCATACTTTCCCCTCCCTTGCCTTATATTCCTATTCCAATAGAGTTGGAAGAGGCTTCATAGGGCACCGAGTCCAGTCGAACGCTCAGTGCAGGATCTCTAGCTACAGCATCCTGAACAGGGAGCTCTCCAGCCTCTTTTTGAGGGTGTACAGAAAAGGAGACCCCACCATCTCTCTAGGCAATTGGTTCCATTGCTGAAGCACTCTTACTGTCACAGTGTTCATTATAAATTCCTTCTAATGCTCAATCGAAATCTAACCTACTGTAACTTAAAACCATTAGACCTGATCCTCCTCTCTGAGGCTGCAAAAAACGGGCCTGCCCACTTCTCTCTGGGACAGCCCTTGAGGTATTTAAGGAGTGCAATCACGTCGCCCCTCAATCTTCTCTTCACCAAGCTGAATATGCCCAAATCCTTCAACCTTTCCTCATACGTCTTCTATTTTTGGCACTTTTAGCAGTCCAAGCAGCTTTTGGAAGAGCTCTTGGGCAGAAACCTGGCCCAATGGACTTTCTATAGTAGTCCTCCATTTTGGGTTTTCTAGAAAGCAATGGCTCCCGACTCAAGCTTCAATAATTTTTGGGGCCATTTTTGTGATGCAAACTGCCTAGAGAGGTCAGCTCCTTCTCCTAGGTCCAAGACCTATCTATCTATCAAGTAGACTGGCCTGTCTTAGCGTCTGTTGGGAACCGGATCTGAGCAGCTTGTTTCCTAATGATAGCATGCAGAGGATGTTATTTTCTGTGCAGAATGCAAGTTTAATGCACAGTAAACATGATTTTCTGCACAGCAAACAAGATTTCTATACAGAAATTGCTGTTTTGTCCACAAAAGGAATGGATTTTAATGGAAAAAAAGAAAACACAACTCAGAATAGTAAAAGAAAACATGCTGTGGATGTAGTGTATTTTGATTTCAGTAAGGCCTTTGACAAAATCCACCATGATATTCTTGCAATTAAGCTAATAAATGTGGGTTAGGCACTGTTAGATGGATTTGTAATTGCTTGACAAAGGGTAGTCACCAATAGCTCCTCTTCCTCCTGGAGAGAAGTGACCAGTGGGGTGCCACAGGGTTCTGTCCTGGGACCAGTGCTATTCAACATCTTTATCAATGACTTGGGTGAGGGAATAGAGGGTGTGCTTATCAAGTTTGCAGATGACACCAAATTAGGAGGGGTAGCTAATAGCCCAGAGGACAGGATCAGAATCCAAAATGACCCCCTTAACAGATTAGAAAGCTTGGCCAATATTAACAGAATGGATTTCAACAGGGAAAAATGTAAGGTACTACACTAGGGCAGTAAAAATGAAAAGCACAGATATAGGATGGGTGACATCTGGCTTGATGGTAGTACATGTGAAAGGGATCCAGTAGTCTTAGTGGACCACAAGTTGAACATGAGTCGGCAGTGTGATGCAGCAGCTAAAAAGGCCAATATTATCCAAGCTGCATCAATAGGAGTATAGTGTCTAGATCTAAACATTAGGAAGAACTTCCTAATGGTAAGAGCTGTCCAGCTGTAGAATGCGCTGCCTGGGAGTGTGGTGGAGTCTTCTTCTTTGGAGGTTTTTAAACAGAGGCTGGATGGGCATCTGTCAGGATTGCTTTGATTGTGTGTTCCTGCAAGGCAGAATGGGGTTGGGCTAGATGGCCCTTGGGGGCTCTTCCAACTCTATGATTCTGTGAACATGTGCATTGCAGAGGGAGGAGGGGAATACCAACCCCAGCAGCTACTAAAAATAGACACAGGTAGGTGTATGTTTATGCCTGGATATTGGTGTAGTGCTTTGAGCATTGGATGACGACTTTGGAGGCCCACATGTTTTCCTAGCTTTCCCTTCCTCTGAATGTTTTATTTCCTCAAAAACCACCTCAGTTGCTTGTTTTTGCCCAAAAGCTCTTCGAGTTTCCTTGAGTGAACATTACCCTGTCTGACAAAATAAGATAGTTAATCCATCACAAGGCCAAGAGTGTGTGGACTGGGATGCTGCCAGAGCGAGGGGGGTGGGGAAGAGAGAGCAGTTGCACAGAATATGCAAATATATGACTGAGATCCAATGTGAAGGTTGCAGAACCTAATTTTCACCATGTGCGGAGTTCTGTGTTGATGGTGCTACGGTAATCTTGTGTTGAGTAGCAATGTTGCACAAACTGAATGTGCAACCCAATGCACAACAGATTTGTGCATCTCATGTGCATGTTCTTGCACATCTCATGCCCATGTGCATCTGGATGCACTAGGGCACAAAATGGACTTTTCCAATTCTGCAAATGGATGCAGATGCTTCACATCAGAACAAAATGTCCAGCTACTTCTGTTAGGGGAACTGCTGCCTGTGTAACAGGCCAATAGGGTCCTAATTTGTACATTTTAATCTGGGTATGGTTAGTTTGATAGATCACGGGACTTGAGGCCAGCATATGAGAAAACATGTATGCGCTCATAGCTTCCATGTGGTCCTCACACTGTTGCATCTGCATAGACATTGTGGGAACTGAGTTCACCAGTGGCATAATCTAAAATTACACAATCATTGCAACCTGGCAGGACTACACTGCACTGCACCATATTGTTATTGTTATTAACTTTATTTATCCTCTGGCTTTCTCCCAAAACTGAGACTCAAGCAGCTTACAAACTAAAATATATCACAGTTAAAGCATATAAAAGATGGACATTAAAATGGAATTAAACGGCCAACAACATTTCAAAATGATTTTTAAAATACAGTTAAACATGATAAAAATAAATATTTAATAGTACAGTAAGATCCCCGTATCCGTTGAACCAATATCTGCGGTTTCAGTTATCCACGGGACACAAAGCAAGAGCACATACCATAGAGTCTTCCTAGAACATCCCTAGAGAGCTGTCTTCTCTAGACATCTTCTAGGTCCTGCAACACAACTCTATGGTATTTTAAACCAGAAGTCCTGTTATTTTAATAGGGTTCACTGCTATCCACAGTTTCTTGTATCCGGGGTAAGTACGGGAACCAACCCCCTGTGGATACAGGGTCAGACTGTATAGTTAAAAAGCCAAATATTAAAACGAATCCAAGATCATGCACGGGGCATGTAGTTACAGTGACGTAGCTATGATCTGTCTCCTGATCTGGCCACCTCAAACCCACCTTAAAAAACAGGCAAACTCACCAACTGAAGCAGTGTTGTGGCACAGGCAAGTGGGGTCTGAAGAATGATGGGTCCAACCCCATCTTGCTAGCGAGCCGCAGTGCAATGAGCAATCCCTCTGGCTGCTTGTTGCGCTGTTGCTCTATGTTGAGAGAGAGCTGGACACAACATTATTTATTTATTTCATTTTTATGCTGCCTTTCTCCCAAAATGGGACCCAAGGCAGCTTCCATAAAACAACAAATTAAAAATACAATACTGTATATACAATTAAAATATTATGTAATCAGATTAAAACATATAAATTCTAAAACATACAAGATAAAACAAGCCCCGTTGATTATACTTTAAACGCCTGCTTGAAAAGAAAAGTCTTTGCCTGCCAGCAAAAAGAAATCAGGGAGGGAGCCAGTCTAGCCTCTTGCAGCAGGGATTTTCCGAGGTTGGGAGCCACCATGGAGAAGGCTCTTTCTCGAGTTCCCACTAAGCGAACTTGTGATGACCTTAGGGCTCTGGCAGGATCGTATCGGAAGTTCCGGTCTTTCAAATAGTCTGGACCCAAGCCTTTTAGGGCTTTATAGGTCATAACCATATAACCATATAAACCATATAACCACATGCAGTGCTTATAAACCATATAACCTTTAAAGCCCTACATGGCCTGGGTCCAGGCTACTTGTGGGAGCGCCTTCCTCCATATAATCCACCTTGCACACTTAGGTCCTCTGGGAAGAACCTGTTGCAGCAAAGCAGACCAGATTCGCTGCGGTGACTGAGAGGACCTTTTCATCTGCTGCTCCCAGGCTATGGAACGACCTGCCAGATGAGATCCATCATATTACCTCCCAAAAGCCTTTAAAAAGGCCGTTAAGATGGATCTCTTCCAGCAGGCCTTTCCAGATTAGCCTTCTGGTTATTAAACATTTTTTTTAAAAAAAAAACTACCTGCAATTTTATTGAATTTGTATTTGTAAATTTTAATATATTCTGTGGTTTAAGTTCTATTTTATTGTTTTTTGTTGTTTTTAATGATTGGGGGGAGGGATGGGATATGGGATTGTTTTTTAACTTTGAGCTTTTATTGGTATAGTATCTTATTGTTATAATTATGTTGTACTCCACCTTGATTCCCTAGGGAAAAGGCAGAATATAAATAAATTATAGTATTATATTATTATTATTATAACCAGCACTTTGAACTCTGCTCAGAAATGAACCGGTAACCAGTGAAGCTCTTTTAACAAGGGAGTTATGTGTGCTCCCTATAACTAGTTCTGGTCAGCATTCTGGCTGCAGCATTCTGGACCTGCTGAAGTTTCTGAACAGTTTCCAAAGGCAGCCCCACGTAGAGTATGTTACAGTAGTCCAAACAGGATTTAGTCAAGGCATGTGTCACCGTAGCCAGATCTGATGTTTCAAGGAACAAGTGCAGCTAGCACACTAGTTTTAGCTGTGCAAATGCACTCCTGGCCAGCGCTGAAACTTGGGCACCCAGGCTCAGAGTTGAGTCCAGGAGAATACCCAAGCTGCAGGCCTGAGATTTCAGGGGGAGTGTGACCCCCATCCAGCAGTGACCTAATTCCCAGCACCATAACATTCCTTTGCTCAGTATGGCTGCCTGGCTTTTAAGGTGGGTTTGAGGGAAGGGGGACATTTGTCATCATGGCACTGATGCCACAATCATAAATGTGAATACCAAAATTTATGAGGTGATAAATCTAGTTTATGGCACCACAAATACTGAAGAAGAGGCTAACCATAGTTTAGTGCTTTGCCTTGGGGCCCCTGGAGAGTTGAGAGATACAGTTTAGGCATCCCAAGAAAAGGAGTAGACAATGTCTCTCTCTCTCTGGCTTTTCTTCGCAAATGTAGATTCAGGAAGGACTAATCCGTTTGGGCTGGAAGTCAACCTGAAGAAAACGGAAGTTCTTTACCAGCCTGCACCACAGGACGAACACCACCATCCCCAGATTGCCATCAGCAACTCTGTGCTTAAGTCCGTTCAGCAGTTCACCTACGTGGGAAGCGTCATCTCCTCAGATGCCAAGATTGACAAAGAGATCGATCACAGATTAGCAAAGGCATATAGTGCATTTGGAAGACTTTACAAAAGAGTCTGGAGTAATAAACACCTGAGGCGAAGCACAAAAATGAGTGTGTATAGAGCCACTGAACTGTCTATTCTCCTTTATGGGTCTGAAACATGGGTCATTTATCACCACCACTTACGACTCCTCAAACGCTTCCATCAGCGCTGTTTACGCACAATCCTAAATAGACAATGTAACTCAGATGCAAACACAACAAATACCAGAGTTCTAGGTGTGAATTATTTCCAGTGTTTCACTTTATACAGTGCTAAAAAATTGGGGCAGAAGGAAGGAAATTTATTTAATTTTATTTAGTTAGTTGGTATTAGCGAACACATTTTTGAAGAAAGAAAAATGGAAAAAAATACACAGAAATTCTGGACATCTCACCCATTCAGGAGAGGCCTGCTGATTTCTCATTGTGCGTGAAGATGTAATAAGCCAAGGTTTATATCCCTACCGATCACCCACATCTCTGTCACAGAGGACACATGTAACCTCATGAATGCTGCCTTGGATTCTGCATAGGGAGTAAGGTGGGATATAAAATAAATAAGCCACCCAAGTTTGGTCCCTCTAGATCTGCGATCCCTAAACTTTGGCTATCTGTGTGTTTTGGACTGCAAACAGTCAGGAGTTCTTGGAGCTGCCATCTAATATGTCTGGAGGACCAAAGTATGGGAACCACTGCTCTAGATGATTTGGGGTAGAGGGTGGGGCTCAGGAAAGACCCCTTCCTCACCCTGACCTTCCAAGCCCCCAGTCTATCAGAACAAGTGGTACCGGGTGAGATACACCAACCGTTTGATTACAAACGCGGCCAGTTCATGTTCCTGTCCGTGGCTCCCAGCCAAGCCAGGCGGAAAGCTGAGCCACTTACATTTCAGCTGAACATCACTCTGTCTACTGTCAACAACTATAGATAGACATAATGCCTCCGTGCCATGCTTTTTGAATAGCGCTGAGTCCGGCCCCTGGTCAAAGACAGAACGCTGGCCGTGCCGTGCTGTGGGGTTTGAACCCGGCCGAGCCCTTCTTAAGTTCCTTTAGTCCGAGACTGCTTACAATTTGACCTGCTTTGGCTGCATGTTGTACTTCTTCTGCGCGCTTGCTGGCTGTGGGCCGATCTATATATAACTCCCCTCAGTGGGAGGTATTTTGGCTGATACACTCGCAGTTATGAGCTGCAGTGAGAGATTTAAAAATATCTCGCTGAGAGCACACAGCAACAGAAGCCGTTGTGAGAGAGGGTGCGTGGTAGAAACCATGAAAAGAGACATGCAACGGGGAGGGGAAGACGGAGAGACAGAATGAGAGAGAAATAGAGAGAGAGGCTCCCTAGTGTATGTCTATTGGATTGTTTTGGTACTTATATCTTCTGGCATGATGCGCGAGAAGGCACGTTCTTCCTTTCTGCCAGAAAATGTTTTCTGCCTGCAGTCAGAGAGCAGCTGCCTGTCTGTGGTTTCCTCCTAATTCTCACTTAACTGGTTTTGATCTCAGAGTCAGGAGACCATGTTTTTTAAAAAATACATCCAAGGAACTGCAGAGCCACAGGAAGGAAGCTGGGGAAAGCTCCTGGGTTAAGCTGAATTGGGACAAAGTTGGACGGAGATTTTCCTTGGCTTTTCCGGGCTGTGAGGCCGTGTTCTGGAAGAGTTTCTTTCTGATGTTTTGGCTGCATCTGTGGCTGGCATCTTCAGAGAACGGTTGGGTAGGAGTGTGTGTAGAGTTTATATCCTGTGAACCCCTATTGGGGAGTATATGTACATTTGTATATTTGAATGGCTAGTTTCTTTGCATTTCTCACAGCCCAGAAAAAAACCAAGGAAAATCTATGGATGCCGGCCGTGAAAGCCTTCGATTTCACAACCCTATTGCTTGTTTGTTAGACTTCTATTCCACTTTACCCATCAAATATGCAAAGATGCTACAAGAGCTTGTTTAGCCTGGAGAAAAGAAAGTTAAGAGGGGACATGATAGCTAGGTTTAAATATTTGAAGGGATGTCATGTTGAGGATGGAGCAAGCTTGTTTTCTGCTGCTCCAGAGACCAGGACATGGAGCAATGAACTCAAACTACAGGAGAAGAGATTCCACCTAAACATTAGAAAGAACGTCCTGAGGTTAAGAACTGTTGGACAGTGGAATAGCAGCTGCCTGGGAGTGTGGTGGAGTCTCCTTTGGAAGTTTTTAAACAGAGGCTGGATGGGCATCTGTTGGCACTGGGTTGATGACATATTCCTGCAAGGCAAAGGTTTGGAATAGATGGCCCTTGTGGTCTCTTCCAACTCTATGGTTCTATGATTCCTTTGCATGCTGATCATCAAGGTATTTTTCAAAATCACCTTTTTACAGAATACTTACAACAATGACAGTATGGTAGAAAACCAATAGCTAACATGAAAATGACAGCAGGGAAGGTGACACTGGATGGAAAACTGGAAAATAAATTCATCTCCTGCCTCACCATCCTGTTGCCAGGTTATGGTCATTTTTCTGGTGGAAACGGTGATAGAAAATGGAGCTTGGAAGATCTGTAGGCCTCAGGCAGCAATCTGATTTCACACCCCTGCTTTTCCTATCAGCTAGGCTAGTAACTTCTACAAAAGCTCTACTGAAATTGTTATTTGCATAGCACTGTCACTGTATACCACACATTGTGGAAGAAACCTGTGGAAGATTTAAAAGTCAGGTCTCTGCCTCGAGGAGCCTACAACTGAAATCATAAGAGCACACAAACTATGTTTGCCCAGCTTCTGTGATTTTAAGCAGAAGAACTCAGGGCCCCATGGATCAAAAGTGTCCCTGTTTCCCACTGGACATTCGGCAGTGTAGGAGTGAACAATTATGGCAAGTCTAGGTGTCAATATTCGGCCCTAGGATTTTCTGGGATGAACATAAGACTAGGAAAAATGCCAAAATGCAAAACCAGAGAAAATGGAATTCAACAAAGATGTCCACCTCTGGATTTTGGAATAGGTATTTTGTTCTCTCAGACCACTTGGAACTCTGCAATCCATTTAAGAGGTTCATTACTGCTCCTAGAGGCTTCTAGGGCAATTCACCCCATTTTAGCCAGAAAAAAAAGTGCACCATGTAGTCTGGAGCGGTCAAGGGCCACAGAAGCACCCCAGAGCCACACTCCATCCACCTGAGGCATTGCACAGCTTTGCTTTGCCTCATTCAAAGGAATGGTTAGGGTTAACTGCTGGCGGAGAGAAGGGGCAGGATTTTGCCCTTCCCAGGAGGCTCAGACAAAAGCAAACTGCTGCAACTTTTCCTAGCTTGCATATTTCTCCTCATCAATAACCTTTCCCAGCTTGACCACACTCTGATGCTACTTGGACACACGCGTCCCAGTTTTGATATGTGAAATGTTGGGCGGTATGTAAATATGAATGAACATCTGGGACCCCTTGGTACCTGGCTTTGCAGTCTTAATCTAGTGCATATTCCTTTCTGTCCCCCCTCCCAATATTCATTCAACTTAACCAACTTATCCCAGAATCTTTGTACGTTCGGGCATGTTAGTCACTTATGACTCCAGCAAAATCTCCTGATGGCAGAAGATGTTTGACAGTGGAATAGACCAGTGGTTCTTAACCTGTGGTCTGTGGACCCGCATGGGGCCATGGCATCCTCACAAGGGGTCCACAAAGGCTTGAAGGCTTCTCAGCCCACAGGACAGGAGCCAAGGCAAAGGCTGGCTGGCTTGACCTGCACATTGCCATTCAGTCCAATCCATCCACAAATTTTCAGGAAGATGCTGTAGAAAAGTCTTCCCTCCCCTCCAGTGCCTCTGAGGGAAGGGTTAATGGATGGTGTAATTGTATTATTATTGTTGTTGTTGTCTGGGTTTTAAATCTTGAGTTAGGTCTTGGGGGCTCTGCAGCAACAAAAGATATTTAAAGGGGGTCCCAGGTAAAGAAAAGGTTAAGAGCCACTGGAATATACTACCTTTTCCCAGTTGTCTTTAAACGGAGGTTGGATGGCCACATCTCAGGGGTATTTTAGTGGTGGATTCCTGTACTGGTGGGTGGGTTGGACTAGATTGACCTTGGGGTCCTCTCTAGCTCTATGATGTCAGGGGATGATAGTCCACGCAATCCCCAGCAGAAGCCCCAAAAGCCTGTCTCAGTAAACTCAGTAGCAACCCATTCCCAGGAATACTCACACACAGAGTGTTTGACATCCAAATAAGCAGGAGGCATTTTATCTTCAAACTCAGTTGCAATATATACACTTGTCCCTCCACAGCATTCCCTTCATCTACCAAGCTGGTAACTTTGATAAAGTTACCGGCTTGGTAGATGAAGGGAACGCTGTGGATATCGCATACCTTGATTTCAGTAAGGCCTTTGACAAGGTTCCCCATGACATTCTGGCAAACAAGCTTGTAAAATGTGGGCTAGACAAGTTAACTGTTAAATGGATTTGTACAACTGGTTGACCAGCCGAACCCAAAGGGTGCTCAGCAGTGGCTCCTCTTCCTCTTGGAAAGATGTGACCAGTGGGGTGCCGCAGGGTTCTGTCCTGGGCCCAGTGCTATTCAACATCTTTATCAATGACTTGGATGAGGGAATTAGGGGCATACTTATCAAATTTGCAGATGACACCAAATTAGGAGGAGTAGCTAATACCCTAGAGGACAGGATCAAAATTCAGAATGACCTGGATAGACTGGAGAGCTGGGCCAAAGCTAATAAAATGAAATTCAATACGGAGAAATGTAAAGTACTGCACTTAGGGCGGAAAAATGAAATGCATAGATATAGGATGGGAGAGACCTGGCTGAACGAGACTACGTGTGAAAGGGATCTAGGAGTCCTAGTAGACCACAAATTGAACATGAGCCAACAGTGTGATGCAGCAGCTAAAAAGGCCAATGCGATTTTGGGCTGTATCAATAGAAGTATAGTGTCTAGATCAAAGGAAGTAATAGTGCCACTCTATTCTGCCTTGGTCAGACCTCACCTAGAATACTGTATCCAGTTCTGGGCACCACAATTCAAAAAGGATATTGACAAATTGGAGCATGTCCAGAGAAGGGCAACTAAAATGGTGAAAGGTCTGGAAACGATGCCTTATGAGGAGAGACTTAGGTAGCTGGGTATGTTTAGCCTGCAAAAAAGACGGTTAAGAGGCGATATGATAGCCCTGTTTAAGTATTTGAAGGGGTGTCATGCTGAGGATGGAGCGGGCTTGTTTTCTGCTGCTCCAGAGACTGGAACACGGAGCAATGGATGCAAGCTCCAGGAACAGAGATTCCACCTCAACATTAGGAGGAACTTTTTGACAGTAAGAGCTGTTCGGCAGTGGAACACACTCCCTCGGAGTGTGGTGGGGTCTCCTTCCTTGGAGGTCTTTAAACAGAGGCTGGATGGCCATCTGTCGGGGATGCTTTGATCAAGATTTCCTGCGTGGCAGGGGGTTGGACTGGATGGCCCTTGTGGTCTCTTCCAACTCTACAGTTCTATGATTCTACGATTCACGGATTTGGTATTCACGGTTTTAAGTATTCACGGCTTGGAAATATTCTTTAAAAAATAATAATCCAAAAAGCACACCTTGATTTTGCCATCTTCTATAAGGGACACCATTTTGCTATGCCATTGCATATAATGGTAGTTGAATATTCACGGATTTGGGTATTCACGGGGGGTCCTGGAACCAAACCCCAGCGAATGTGAAGCGACAACTGTACAAGTATTTACAATTCCAGAAGAAACTGCTTCACCAGGCCTCAGCACTCACAGGAAGAAGAGAAGTGAGGTCTGCTTGAGCCCTCCCATAGACACAATTTCAGGGCACTGGCTTACTCAATCACAGGATCTTACACACCAATAAGAACCCTCCTTCTTTAGCTAAGGAAGACTAGGCGGTTCAGGGAGTCAGCCATTTTGACTAGGCATGACTCTGCAGTTTGTTTGGCCATTTTATAATGGAGTTCAGTCTCTAACTCCTGACATATGATTCTATGGCCCTGAAAAGAAAAGGTCCAATTCTCTCTCTGATTCTCACTAGCAAGCAAATTGAACACACTCATCTCTAAGAGCATCACAAGTGCTTGACAAGAGTTTGAGTTTCAGTAAGAATTTGCTGAATTTACTGGAAATGGCCATCGGGGCATCCGCACAGCCAATACAGAAGACCAAACAAGGGTCGGAGGCGGTTGAAAGCATCTCAACATGAGGGGCCGCTCATCCTTTTCTTGGCTGCTGCATCTGGCACCTGCTGCTTCAAGGCCGAGAGGGCATGTTGTACATTCTCTTGGCTTCTCTGAGGCTGCGATACCCCAGTGACTAGCCACATTGTTGTGTCCGTTATGGGGCGGCACGATTTGAGCCAGGAGACGAGGGTGGGCAGTGGCAGCGTTATGTTCCTCTCTCAGGCATATAATGTAACGGACACTTAATTATGGTGACACCTGCTCCCTTGCTCAGATTACAGGCCTCTGGGCACAAGCTTGTGTAGCTGCAGGTCCTGGTTTCCGCTTAGCTTTGTAAATGTAACCCTAGATCTGTCTTCCCGGCAGGAGCTGACACTCAAAAATAATCTCCCTCATCATGTGCTTTGCTTGAGCTCATCTCCAGAGACGCTTCTGACCTTGTTCACACCATTGCACAGCAATCTCCACTGGGAGCTGAGCCCCAGACCCTCTTTGGAGCTGGCAGGCCAAATCCAGCCCTGGGATTTGTTTTTTGTTTTTTTTAAGTTGCTTCTTTCTCCATCTCATGATGATTTGAGTTTTAAAGTGATCTGTCTTCTGCCTTCCATTTAATTTTTTAAAATTATTAAATCCATTTAATAAATAAAAATAAAAATATTATAGTTTGAATACTGTTGGTTAGCCCAAAATAAAGCAACCCATTAAGTCAACACATTGGTAAGTCCCTTTAATTCAGTATTAAGTTAACATGGAACTGGCAACAGAATTTAGGCCATTATATATATACACACACACACACACACACACACACTGGCTTTTCTTCGCAATCGAAGATTCAGGAAGGACTCATCTCGCGCTTTCGGCAAGTGCGCTGATGACTAAAAAGGCCAATCCGAGATAAACAAGTCCGGTTGCAAAAAGCACAGCAGAACGTCTCCTTGGGTGATGTTTTTGGGTTGTGATTCTTTCTGCGTTGTCGTTTCTCTTCAAGACTTGTTCGTCGTGAGTTCTCAAATAAGGCTGCAGCATTGTCGATAGTGCGTCTCCATGCCTCCCGATGTGAGGCCAGGGCGGACCACTGTTGGTGATCAATTTGGCCGAGCCTGAGATGTTGTTTCAGGGAGTCTTTGTATCGCTTTTTTTGGAGCGCCCCTCTTACGCTGACCCGTGGCGAGTTCACCATAGAGTAGTATTTTTGGGAGGCGATGGTCCTCCATCCTAGAAACGTGCCCTGCCCAGCACAGCTGCGTTCTCAATATCATGGCCTCAATGCTGGTGATCCCTGCTTGCTCAAGGACAGCAACATTCGTCACATAGTCAGTCCAGTGTATATTTAGGATTGTGCGTAGAGAGCGCTGATGAAAGCGCTCAAGGAGTCGTAGGTGGTGGCGATAGGTGACCCATGTTTCAGATCCATAAAGGAGGATAGACAGTACGATGGCTCTATACACACTGATTTTTGTGCTTTGCCTCAGGTGTTTATTGCTCCAGACTCTTTTGTGAAGTCTTCCAAATGCACTATATGCCTTTGCTAATCTGTGATCGATCTCTTTGTCAATCTTGGCATCTGAGGAGATGATGCTTCCCAGGTAGGTGAACTGCTGAACGGACATGAGCACAGAGTTGCCGATGGCAATGTGGGGATGGTGGTGTTTGTCCTGTGGTGCAGGCTGGTAAAGAACTTCTGTTTTCTTCAGGTTGACTTCTAGCCCAAACAGCTCTGCAGCTGTTGCAAAGCAGGATGTTAGGCGCTGCAGAGCTGCTTCTGTGTGGGCAACAAGGGCAGCTTCATCGGCGAAGAGCAGCTCACGGACTAGATAGTTTAGAGTCTTAGTGTGAGTCCTCAGACGGCTTAAGTTAAACAAGCTACCATCAGTACGGTAACGTATATAGATGCCGTCGTCTTCTTCAAGCTCTGCCATAGCCCTTTGGAGCATCGTGCTAAAGAAGATTGTAAATAAAGTTGGTGCAAGAACACAACCTTGCTTCACTCCATTAGTTATTAGAAAGGGCTCTGAAAGAGCGTCGCCATATCTGACTTGACCACGCTGGCCCTCGTGTAGCAAGATAATCATTTTAAGGAATTTGGGGGGACATCCTAGTCTTTCCAGGATCTGCCACAGACCTTTTCTACTTACAGTGTCAAAGGCTTTGGTGAGGTCGACAAATGTTACATAGAGACCCTTGTTCTGCTCCCTACATTTTTCTTGCAGTTGCCTAAGGGCAAATACCATGTCTGTAGTACTCCTATTGGCTCTGAAGCCACATTGGCTTTCAGGGAGAAATTCTTCTATACACACACACAAAAAAAATAAATAATGTATTTATATTTATACAAATATAAGAACTCGGCTGGAGCAGACCAGTGGCTGCTTTAGACCAGAGTTTTGTTTCTTACTGTGTTATAATGTAATTTAATTCCTTTAATTCTCCCAAATGGGCTCAAGACAGCTCAGAGCACATGTTATGACACAGTACAACAAAAAAAACAAAACAAAAACAAAACCCCACAGTGATTATTTTTTAAAAACTTATCACACAAACACTCTTATTAAAAGCAACATTTCTTTAAAACAGTTCCAACATAACTATACGAATGCAATTATGGCACCCTCTATTGAAAAACCCTCCTGCACCAATCAGTTAATAACCAAAAGCCTGTCTAGATGAAAAAAAGGTCTTTGCCTGCTGAGGGGAAGAGAGCAAAGAGTGGGACAGCCCTAGCCTCTTGTGGGAGGGAGTTCCACAGCCTGGGAGCAGCCACCAAGAAGGCCCCCTCCCGTGCCCTCCCCAGAGAGTCCTGTGAGGTGGTGCAACTGAGAGAAAGCCCTCCTCCAAGGGTGCTGAGTCTTGGGCAGGCTCATATAGGGAGATGCTGTGTTCGGATGTTCTGATACTAGCTAAACGGATGCCTTTGTGGAGCTCACAAGCAGAACACAAAGGGAATAGTCCTCTCTCTTACTGTTCCCGCCCCCAGCACTTGATTTTCATGGCACTTGTCTAATCCAGGGGTGGACAAAATGCAGCCTGTCCAAACTCCCAGACCACTTTTTTTTTTCCAAAAGAAAAAAGGGGATGAACTGCTTCTCCTGAAAGTCTCTTCTTAAAATAGATCATGGAGCCTTCCTGCATCATTTAATATTTTTAAAAACACAGTAGGATTCCCCGAATCCGCAGATTCATTATCCACTGATTCAGTTATCTGCAGGACATAAAACAGCACACCTACCACAGAGTCTTCCTAGAAAATGCCTAGAGAGACATACTCTAGATGTTTTCTAGGTCCTCCAAGGCAACCTCTATGACATTTTAAACCAGAAGTCCGATTATTTTCAATGGCGTTCACTGTTATCTGTGGTTTTCGGTATCCAGGCACACCCCCTGGAACCAAGCCCCCAAAGATATGGGGGCTCCTACTATACGCATTTTTGAAAACAAGATGTGAACTATATATATTTTTCTTTTTGCATGTGTGTGTGTGTGTGTGTTGTGTGTGTGTGTGTCTGTGTGGCACTGGAGGGTTCAAGGTGCAGAAAAGTTGCCCCTGGAGCCACACACACTTGCTAGACTCCCTCAGCCAATATGGCCATTGCGGGATTCAGGAAGTTGTGGTCCAGGAAAGTAACATTTCCAAGCTGTGTCCCAAACCAATTCTGGGACAGATATGAAATTTTTCAAATGCGTCTTTTTTAATAAAGGGGGTTGTGATCAAGAGTTTCCTATTGTCCATATTATGATAATTGGAAAGTGGGGTTGAAGGGATCAGGTGGTGCTCGAGATACGGACTTGAGCGTACGTGTTTTTTCGGTATCCACTGGGGGCAGGGACTCCTGGAACCAATCCCCCATGGATATAGAGGGCCAACTGTAGTTGGCATAGAATACTGGTTGTTGTTCCATAGCTACCATTACCAATGGCTTGTTTTCCAGAGCTGCATCTGTTATCACAATGGGCCACAGCCGTAACCCTGCCCTTGGATGGTGATGGGCTATGCACAAACCTGTCAGATTCTTAAAATCCTCAGGGGAGGGCTTTCTCTTGATCCCAACACGGTCATAGAATTTTAACGGGACCACATGGGCCATCTAGTCTGTCCCTCTGCCATGCAGAAATACACCACCAAAGTATTCCCAAAAGATGGCCATCCAAACCTGCTTGAAGACCTGGAAAGAAGGAGAGTCCACCATCCTCTGAGAAAGTCCACATTCTACAATCGAGCAGTTCCTACAGCAAAGAAGTTCTTCCTAATGTTTAGGTGGAATCTCTTCTCTTGTAATTTGAATCCATTGGTTCGTGTTCTAGTCTCGGGAACAGCAGAAAACCAGATGGCTCCCTCTTTTACATGACAACCCTCCAGATATTTAAAGATAGCCATCCTGTCACTTCTCAGTCTTCTCCAAGCTATACACACCTAGCTCTCCAAGCTGTTCTTCCTAAGGTTTGGTGATTTCCAGACCTTTGGCCATGTTGGTTGCTCTTCTTTGGACTTTCTAGCTTGCTGATATCCTTCTTGAAATGCAGTGCCCAGAACTTGACACAGTATTCCAGATGAGGTCTGACTAAAGCAGAATAGAGTGGCATTACTACTTTCCTTGATCTGGTCACCATGCTCCTGTTGATGCAGCTCAGAATTGCATTGGGTTTTTTGGCCTTTTTTGTGAGGACACATAAATGAGCCTTCATCTATCTGTCCTAGTGTTGCCAGGGTTTGAAACAGCAAGGAGGGACAATCAAAATTCTTGACACTCAATGTTGACCATTAGAAAATAGCTATTAACAAGTTTGTGTTCTAGATAAATAATGATTTTTGTGAAACTAGCCATGTGTTTCTCTGCAAAATTAATGTATTGTCCACCTATATAAACCACATGATGCACAAGCTTTTCAACCCTCAAATAGGGGACACCCCTTGTAATAAGAAACACCTGCCAATCCTATAACGGACAAACTTTCTGGCCCCCCAATAAGGGATGTCCCTTATAATAAGGGGCACCTAGCAACCTGCCAGGATTCAGATCTATAAGTAATCATATAGGGGCAGTAGAAATGAAATGCACAGATATAGGATGGGTGACATCTGGCTTGATGGCAGTACATTCGAAAGGGATCTAGGAGTCTTAGTGGACCACAAGCTGAACATGAGTCAGCAGAGTGATGCAGCATGTAAAAATATGATTCTGGGTTGCATTAGTAGGAGTTTAGTGTCTAGATCAAGTAAAGTAATAATGCCACTCTATTCTTCTTTGGTCAGACCTCACTGGAATACTGTGTCCAGTTCTGGGCACCACAGTTCAAGAAAGATATTGAGAAGCTGGAACGTGTCCAGAGGAGGGCGACCAAAATGGTAGGAAGTCTGGAAACCATGCCCTATGAAGAGCATCTTAGGGAGCTGCGTAGGTTTAGCCTGGGGAAGAGAAGGTGAAGAGGTGACATGATAGCCATGTTTGGATCTTTGAAGGGACGTCATTTGAGGATGAAACAAGCTTGTTTCCTGCTGCTCCAGGGACTAGGACGTGGAGCAATGGGTTCAAACTCCAGGAAAAGAGACTCCACCAAAACATTAGGAAGAATTTCCTGATGGTAAGAAGCGTTCGGCAGTGGAGAGCACTGCCTGGGAGTGTGGTGAAGTCTCCTTTGGAGGTTTTTAAACAGAAGCTGGATGGCCATCAGTCGGGAATGCTTTGATTTTGTATTCCTGCATGGCAGAATGGGGATGGACTAGATGGCCCTTGTGGTCTCTTTTCATTCTTTGGTTCTATGATTTTAAAGGATTCATGAATAGGATCCTTGGATGGGAATGTTTTAATTCATTCTTCCAATGAACCTGTCCTGAACATAGCAGCACAACACATCAATGTAGAACAGTGGGGATGGATACAATCATAGAATCATAGAATCATGGAATTGCAGAGTTGGAAGAGACCACGAGGGCCATCCAGTCCAACCCCCTGCTGTGCAGGAAATCATGATCAAAGCATCCCCAACGGATGGCCATCCAGCCTGTGTTTAAAGACCTACAAGGAAGGATACCCCACCACGCTCCGAGGGAGTGTGTTCCACTGCCGAACAGCTCTTACTGTCAGAAAGTTCCTCCTTATGTTGAGGTGGAATCTCTGTTCCTGGAGCTTACATCCATTGCTCCGTGTTCCAGTCTCTGGAGCAGCAGAAAACAAGCTAGCTCCATCCTCAACGTGACACCCCTTCATATACTTAAACAGGGCTATCATATCGCCTCTTAACCGTCTTTTTTCCAGGCTAAACATTCCCAGCTCCCTAAGTCTCTCCTCATAAAGCATGGTTTCCAGACCTTTCACCATTTTAGTCGCCCTTCTCTGGACACGCTCCAATTTATCAATATCCTTTTTGAATTGTGGTGCCCAGAACTGGACACAGTATTCTAGGTGAGGTCTGACCAAGGCAGAATAGAGTGGCACTATTACTTCCCTTGATCTAGACACTATACTTCTATTGATGCAGCCCAAAATCGCATTGACCTTTTTAGCTGCCGCATCACACTGTTGACTCGTGTTCAACTTGTGGTCTACTAGGACTCCTAGATCCCTTTCGCATGTACTCTCATTCAGCCAGGTCTCCCCCATCCTATATCTATGCATTTCATTTTTTCACCCTAAGTGCAGTACCTTAGATTTCTCTGTATTGAATTTCATTTTGTTAGCTTTGGCCCAGCTCTCCAGTTTATCCAGGTCATTTTGAATTTTGATCCTATCCTCCAGGGTATTAGCTACTCCTCTTATAATTTGGTGTCATCTGCAAATTTGATAAGTATGCCCCTAATTCCCTCATCCAAGTCATTGATAAAGATGTTGAATAGCACTGGGCCCAGGACAGAACCAATCCAATGGGAATATCTCTTGCACAAGCCCATTGGAACTTCTGGAACTTGTGTAATGCCCTTTTTTGAGGCCAACACGTAACCTAAATGGGAGGCGTAGGAGAGATGGAAATGTGATAGCTGACTTGGTGAAACATTCTCATGGTGCATGGAGGGATGTCTCCTCTTTGACTGTTTGCACACACAGTCTCCTGATGGCCAGGAAGGCATGTTTGTAGGTTACTCTGTTGTGTTTAAAAAGCAAGTGACGAAGAGACCAGATCACAAGCCTGGCATGTTTGGGGTCTGCTGTATGGATGCCTTCCAGAGGCAAAATATCTCCCTGATTGCAGAGGCATTTCTCAACTCGCTTGCCATGAAGCCTGCAATGCAAGTACACTTTGAGCTCAGCTCTTCAGTTCATGGAAAACAGGCTCAGATTTCGGCATGTTTGACCCTCGTAAACACCTCAGTATAAGGCAACTGTGGGTGTTCAAGAGGGAGGAGGGGGAGAGACCTTCTAGCTGAGTGACAGAGCTCAAGTCTGGCCTTCAGTACAGCTTGTCCCAGTCTCTTTCCCTGACATCCTCTCGGAGTTAAGTGGTTCAAGGAGCAGCTGATGGAAAAAGACCTTTTTCTGATTGTGACCCTTGAGAGTCATTGACAGGCAGAGGAGACAGTGCCAGGGTAGATGCGCTGTCTACACTGGGACTTCTTATCTGTGGCATCCCAGTTGTGAAATTATTATTAATATTATTTTAGACTGGACGTTATTATTGCCGTTACGAATGTGTAAGCTAGTTATACAGTAGCACCCCCATATCTGCTGATTCACCATCCACTGATTCAATTATCCATGGATGGCGACGGTGGTGGGGAGTGGAGAGCTCGCCTCCCTTCTCCGAGGGGCTTCCAGCAGCGTGGTGGAGCTGGCGGGGGGGGTGGTGGACAGGGGAGGGAAGGAGGGAGGGAGGAGGAGGTGAGCTTGCCTCCCTTCTCCACAGGGCTTCTGGTGGTGGCATCCGCTATTATGCTCAGATTTCGTTATCTGCGGTGGGGCCCGGAACCAATCCCCCATGGATACAGGGGTCCTACTGTTCACCCATAACTGGTTCGTACGTACGATTTCTACATATTCACGATAGTGTCATGCCCTGCTTCCAGAACATGGAAATGGACTCTGTCTCAGAGACTGAAGCAGTGGACAGGCCAGGACTTGTTGAACCAGAGCAGGAGGATGTTCCAGAGCCACAGGCCTCAGACGCAGACAATAGTGCAGTTCCAGCTCTGGCAGAAGGTCCGACCCCTTCAGAGACAGAGGACAACTCACCTATGCCCACCTTCACAGCACAGAGACAACAAAAGGAGGGCTTGAGGCAGTCTCAGCGTATTTGTAGCAAGCAGCAATTAGCTAAGCTGCACACTGAAGGGGAAGATTGCCATCTTCTTGGTTGCAAATTTTTGTGCTTCCTTAACAGTCTCACAAGTGGGCTGGTACCCAGCTTGATTTAAATCATTAATCATTTCTTAAACAAGAGGCTTCATGGCTAAAGCTCCTGCATCTCTTTGATTGGAAAGGGATGCCTGCTCGCTGGAAATGCTTTGGGTGAGGTCGTTCATTGGTCCATTATACCTGGCTTGAGTGCTGACAACAAAAATAGATCTGGGGACCAAATCAGGGCACCCTCCATCTGTAACTGGTTTTTTTGTGTAAAGAAAACACTTCAAGGAACCCACAGTTTGTGTCCATTCTAGTGTGCCAGAGAAATTAAAGCACACTATCATTACTAATTATTATTATTATTATTTGTGACATTGAGGGCCCTCAATGAGCTCAAGGTGACATACCTGGTTTTCCTCTTTCCCACTTTTATTCTCACAACAACCTTGTAAGGGAGGCCAAGCTGAGGGTGAGTGCCCGGTGTCCAAGGTTATCCATTGGAGTTCATTAGCTCACCGAAAACTAGAACTCACACCTCCCACTGTTCTAACCACTGTACTATGTTGAACTGTAGCTCCCTCTTCTAATACAGAAACAACAACCACAAAGTTAACAAAGGTTTAAAACCCAAGAGAATTTGAGAAGAGCCATTCACAGGTCCATTTAGTTCAATGTTCTTTGTTGCCCGTAGTAAGCCTGCCCATAGAACACAGGCAGGGCAATATGAACACATTATGAATGGATGCGTTCAGTATGAATACGGTAAAATATATCAATGCATTTAAGTATACAGAGACCAGAACTATAGATTTAGAAAAGGCAATGTTAACAGAATAGGTTAGACTGTGTTGGATGTAAGGAAAACGTGTTATCATTCACTGAAGGAGAAGAAAACAATAGCTACTGTCCATTTAGAATTTGGATACATGTTGAGTCTCCCTTATCCGGAATTCTGAAATCCAAAATAGCTCTAAATTGTCAACAGGAGTGGCTGAGATAGTGATACCTTTGCTTTCTGATGGTTCAGTGTATACAAACTTTGTTTCTTGTATAAAATGACCTTCAGGCTATGTGCATAAGATGTATATGAAACATAAATGAATTTTGTGTTTAGACTTGGGTCCCATCTCCAAGATATCTCATGACGTATATGCAAGTATCCCAAAATCCAACATATTCCAAAATTCAAAGTACTGTACTTCTGGTCCCAAGCATTTCAGATAAGGGAGACTCAACCTGTATCTATATATGTCTGTACCTATATATGGGAGCTAGATGATATTTGGATCTGTGTCTAGCACTAAGAGGGGCCATTTGAAAGTCAGAAAGCAAAAAGGAAGGGGAAAAACACATAATAATCTTGATATTAGCAAAGCGGGAGATCAGGTTGGATGCTGTGAAGGTAATTGAACATTCTAGTGTGTGACGTTCCTTCCAAGAATGGCTTCATTTTATTATTATTGTGGGTTGTTTTTTTTTTTTTTTTGCAATGTCCTGTCCCTATAATGTGGATCTTTATAAAATTCAGTGACCTAAATCAGGGGAGGGAATCTTGCATTCTTCCAGGTGCTGTTGGACTGCAGAGTCCAGCAGCCACTCCCTAGCATAGCCAAATATGAGGAATGCTGGGAGTCACAATCCAGCAATGCCTGGACCATTGCATGATTCCCATCCCTGGCCTAAATCCAGTAGCTAATCCCAACTGGACACTGCATCAATTTCCAAGTGGTAATTGAAAGCTTATAAAAATCCCATTGATTCAGAAGGTCTCTTTACTTGAGACTTACAATTGGATTTAAGACCTCTTTTGCAGGTAGGACACGTAATTGGGAAAATTTGCCAAAGGTTACTTAATGATGCATTTTGTGGTACCCGAACAATTGGTTTTGCAGCTTTAATGAATCTCTTGTTTTGCTTTGCTTTCTAGGTCCATTAATTCTTCACAGAAATCTTCGTCTGAATCCCCAACACTCAACCTTCATTTTTGGGCTGAATCAGGACTGAACAAAGGATCCCAGGTAAGGCTTTATCAAGAGTGTGAACGGTTGAATAATCATGACATTTAAAGCAATGGTTCTAACTCATACCAGAAATTACTATTGTGGTATGAAGAGCCAGGGGCGAGTGTACTGAATAAGGTGTTGGGCTCAAGGCGGGGAGACTTGGCTTCGAGTCTTCTAACAGCCACGAAGCACAGTTGCTGAACTTGGTCAGCTGAAATATCGCTCAGGGCTGTTGTGAAGATACAATGGCTGGAGGAATGTATCTGAAATCTATGAAGTAAGGACAGGATGTTGTCACTAACTGAACAAAATCAAGGGTCATTGGCAGACTGAGGTTCGTTGTTGCCTTCATGTTGACCTTGACTCATGGCAACCTGTGAATGAGACCCCTCCAAGATCCCCTGTCCTCAACCACTCTGCTTAAGTCCCGCAGGCTCAGGGCTGTGGCCTTCTTGATCGAGTTTTTTCATCTGGTAATGTGATCTTCCTCTCTTTCTACTGCACTCGACCTTTCCTAATGCTGTTGTCTTTTTGAGTGAGTTGTGTCTTCTCATGATGTGGCTGATGTACGATTGCAAAATATATATTTTTTTATACACACATACACACACACACACATACATACACACTGAGATATCTTAGAGATGGGATCCAAGTCTAAACATGAAATTCCTTCATGTTTTATATACATTGTATACACATAGCCTGAAGGTAATTTTATACAATTAAAAAAAATAATTTGGTGCATGAAACACAGTTCGTGTACATTGAAGCATCAGAAAGCAAAGGTGTCACTATCTCAGCCACCCATATGCACAATTTCAGATTCTGGAGTATTTTGGATTTTGGGAGAAGGGATACTCAAGCTGTATTTGGAAAAAAATGATTGAAAAACATGTTTCTTGAGTATTGAGAAACCTTAATGAGAAGTCTCCTGGAGTGACAAGAATCTTTACAGTTCGATACTTATTCTGTGCAAAATTATTATTATTTTCGGTGCAGAAAATGCTGTATTTTTGTGCAAAAATGGTCATGTGCAAATTTTGCAAGAAATAAATCCTAGATTGCAAATAGACTTTGAAAAATGATGTGGTTTTTGAAATCTTTCTTATAGCAGGAAGAAAATTACTTGTTGCTTCCTTAGAGGAGAAAATTGGTGATGAATAACATCCTTAGCAAATGATCAGGAGAAAACCCCACAAAATTCTTTCTGCTGTGTTATTCTTCCTAACAGGGTTTTTCAACTGCCAGGAAATCCTTTTCTTGGCCGGGAAACAAATAATGACTAATATTGTATTCTTCCCATCCTAGTACTGTGCCACACAATGAGTTTCATGGCTCACTGAATCTGCATTTCCCAGATCCCCTATCCAACAGTCTGATCAATGCACTGTGTTGCCTCTCAGTGTATACAGTATGTCCTCCGTCAAAAGAAAATTCCTTGCCTATTAAAAAAAAAATAGTCTGTTTTCTCTCTGTGACATTTAGGTTTTTCCAAAGAAGGAGACTGCCAGACAGCAGTGTATTCCATCATTAAACAGCTCTTATCCTCAGGAAGTTCTTCCTGATGTTTAGGTGGAATCTCTTTCCCTGTAATTTGTCAACTATATATGCTTATCCTGCTTGCTGATGCCTTGCTTTCCAACAACTCACCCTTTCAATGCTTGCAAATTACAGACAAGTTTTTTTTAAGGTATTTATAACTTGCTCTTCAGCCACAAAGGCTCTCAGAGTGGCTTACAAAAATTGTTAAGCAACAACATTTTACACATTTACACCACTTTATAGCACACTAGGCACTAAGTGGTTTCCAATGTGTGTTAGCTAATTGCCCTCACAAGCCGGGTACTCATTTTACCAACCTTGGGGTGAAGTTGCAATGTTGTGGCTGCAGTACTGTCATTTAACCACTGCGCCACCAGGGCTCCCTAAATTTGACAGGGGTTCCACTATTTCAATGTTTTTTCTTGTCTGTGAGGCTTGCTTGGGATTGCTTGCATGCGCTTTGATACACACACACACACACACACATTCACACAATCAGACCCTCATATCTACAGGGTTTCGTTTCCTGGACTTACCACAGATAACAGTAAACAATGGGTTCCCCTGATCAGTGGGCTCTGGAACCATGATTTAGAGTGACTGTGGATCATCCCATCTTTTACAGTCGGACCCTTATATCCACAGTTTCAGTTACCAATGGCTAAAAAAATGGGGACACATACCATAGAGTTGCACTGGAAAATGCCTGTCTAGGCATCTTCTAACTCCCCCAATGCAACTCTATGGTATAGTTGTACCGGAAGTGCTTTATTTTGATAGGGTTTGCTGTTATCTGTGGTTTCCATATCTACGACAAGTCCAGGAACCAAATCCCCATGGATATGGGGGTCTGACTGTTGACTTAAAATGGCAGCGACATTAACGCAGATGTGCTGACGTGTTTGTGTGCATATCACCACAATTTAATACTATGAGATGCGATCATCTGTGTTTTTTGTCATCCACAGGGGGTCCTGGAACTGAACCCCCAGGGGATCTGGAGGGCCCACTGTATATCCTTGTCCCTGGCCCCTCGAGAAGGACACAATTTTTTGTTTTGAGAAAGCACAGAGCCAGTGTGCCATATTGGTTTTGAGTGTTGGACTAGAACTCCCAAGTCTGAATCCTGCTTCAGTCCTGGAAACACCCTGGGTGATGGTGAGCAAGTCACGTACTCATAGCCTAAGAGGCAGTCAGTAGCAAACCTTCTCTGAATAAAACTTAAAGAGCTATTTTATTTATTTTATTTATTTTATTTATTTTAGTGTGGTTTGAATGTTGGGCTAGAACGCTGGGAGACAATGGCGAACCCCCTTGGAACAAGTCTGGCCAAGGAAACCTTAGGAAAGAGTTGCCATAAATTGGAGTCAACTTGAAAGCAGAGGCAGTGTCGTGTAGTGGTTTGAGTGTTGGACTAGGAGACCAGGGGTCCAATCCCTGTTTTACCATGGAGCGCAAAGGCAAATCTCTTCTGAACAACTCTTGCCAAGAAAAAACTGTCACGAGGTGACCTTAGGGTCTCCATAAGTCAGAAATGACTTGAAGGCACACAACAACAAATTGCAAATAGGACCTAAATTACCCTCAAGGTACCAGATCCCATCTGATCCTGGAAGTTAAGCAGGGTTAGTCATGGTTAGCACTTGGATGGGAGACGGTCAAGGAATACCAGGTGTTGTAGGCTATATTTCAGAGGAAGGAACTGGCAAAACCATCTCTGAGGATTCCTTGCAAGCCTTTTCTGAATAAATTTAGCCAAGGAATCCCATGATAGGTCCACCTTAGAGTTGCTGTAAGCTGAAAACAGTGACAACAAAGGACGTTGTTTATTTCAAATTGAAGGCAGATGAAGGGACTCAGCAACATAAATGAGTAGAATAGTAACAACAAGAACAACAGCTGTGTGCCTTGGCAAAGGAGCTGAATTGCAGCCACAATTGCTCATGGCGTGTGTTTGCGTGTGTGCAGAGCCCCCATGAAGTGTTGCTAATCCTGACACACACACACCCCGCAAAGCAGGTTGCGTGTGTTGGCTTGTCCCAGGCTTTGCCCTTTGCAGCCGCTTCTTCTGCCCTTCCGTAGGTCTCTTTGCTGTGTGTGTGTTCTGCTCTTTGGGAAAGTAAATAATGCATGCAGGATGCAAGGGAGAGCTGAAATTTTAGAACAAGGGCTGACCTGACACATTTGGCTGATCAATCCCTTTGGTTCCGTGCAGTTGATCCCTGGAGGAGGGAACAATTTCTAGTTTCGAGAAAGTGCAGGAGTTATTTTGGGGCTCATTTAACTGCTTCCCCTTGCACTTGGAAGAGAGGGAGGGAGATTCCTCAGAAGCAAACTAGGAGTGGGTCTTTTGTCTTCCGTTGTCCTCCTGTTTCTGCCTCTTGGCTTTGAGACAGATACTTCCCTAAGCTAAGTGTATGTTCATTGTCTCTCTCTCTGGCTTTTCTTCGCAAACGAAGATTCAGGAAGGACTCATCCCGCGCTTTCTGCAAGCGCGCTGATGACTAAAAAGGCCAATCCGAGATAAACAAGTCTGGTTGCAAAAAGCACAGCAGAAGGTCTCCTTGGGTGATGTTTTTGGGTTGTGATTCTTTCTGCGTTGTCGTTTCTCTTCAAGACTTGTTCGGCGTGAGTTCTCAAATAAGGCTGCAGCATTGTGGATTGTGCGTCTCCATGCCTCCCGATGTGAGGCCAGGGAGGACCACTGTTGGTGATCAATTTGGCCAAGCCTGAGATGTTGTTTCAGGGAGTCTTTGTATCGCTTTTTTGGAGCGCCCCTCTTACGCTGACCCGTGGTGAGTTCACCGTAGAGTAGTGTTTTTGGGAGGCGATGGTCCTCCATCCTAGAAACGTGCCCTGCCCAGCGCAGCTGTGTTCTCAATATCATGTTCATTGTATCCTGATGAGAATAATGCAAAAGTCAGTAGGAACTATCTGTGATCACACATCCTGGAGATGTCCACCAGCAAAGCAGGCTTCATCCTGAATTCTGTTGCAAGTACTTTCTAGGGCCTCATCCCAGCTATGGTTTGGCACTTGGACATCTCATTGGTGTCAGTGAGACATCAGGAACTATCTTTTTCGCCCTCACTCTCTTCCCTCTCATGCATTGGAATCAGTGGGATTTAAAAGCACTTAACTTTGACTAGATCATGCCATGCACATTTGTACAGTACTCAGAATAAGACCTGCCCCTCCTGGTTTGCATTTTTAAGACCAGATATTATGAATGCACCTGGATTTTCACAGCAATTGCTTGTTGTTATTTGCCACCAAGTCAGCTTCGATGTCCAGCGACCTTATGAATGAATCTTTTTGGACTGCCAAAAAGACAAATCAATGGGGCTTTGAGCAAATCAAGCCTGAACTCTCCCTAGAAGCCAAGATGACTAACTGAGAGTTTGGCCATATCATGAGAAGATATTAGAAAGGACAATAATGCTTGGGAAGGTAGAAGGCAACAGGAAAATAGGAAGACCACATTCCAGGTGGAAAAACTCAATCAGCGAAGCCACATCTGCCCTTGAGTTTGCAAGACCTGAGCGGGGCTGTTGAAGAGAGCAGGACTTCGAGGTCTCATAGGGTTGCCATAAGTGAAAGTCAAGTTGATGGTAATTAACAACAATGAATAGTGACCTTATGAGCCTGGTCATCAACAGCCCTGCTCAGGTCTTGCAAAATCAGGACAGCCATGACTTTCTTGACTCAATCAATTCATCTTTAATGCGTTCTTCCTTTTTTCATGCTGCTTTCTGTTTGTGCCACTGCTTTTGCCTTTTCCAATGAGTCATGTTGTCTCATGATATACCCAAAGTACAATAGCTCCAGTTTAGTCATTTTGGCTTCTAGAGGGAGTCCGTGCTTGATTTGCTTTTGGACTCATTGATTTCTCTTCTTGGTGCTCTATTGTATGCACAGAGCTGTCCTGTACAACTACTTTTCAAATGAGCTGATTCTTTTCCTCTTGTCTTTCTTCACTCTCCAGCTTTCACAACCATGCATGGAAATTGGAAATACCGTGGCATGGATGATTCTGACCTTGGTATTATTCAGTGTTATGTCTTTACAGTTGAGAATCTTATCTAGTTCCTCTATCGCTTCCCTTCCAAGCCTTAGCGTGTTTCTGATTCCTTGACTACAGTTTCCATTTTGATTAATGACTGAGCTAGGGTAAAGGATTTTTTTAAAAAAAACTTTTTTTGCCATCATTGTCACCTGCTTTAAATTTATGTAAACCATCTGTGGCCCTAGTTTTTGTTTTTCTAAATATTAAACGATAGCCATGCTTTTGCACTTTCTGCTTTAACAAATGGCAAGCATGGGGTGTACCAGACTCCTCCGGTGCTCCATGCAGCTTCTTTCCAGGTCTGGCACAACTCCATAGGTACAGCGATTTCCAAACTTTGCCCTTCCAGGTGTTTTGGACTTTATTTCCAGAAGCCCTAGCCACCTTGGCCAACAGTCAGGAATTCTGGGAGATGAAGTCCAAAACACCTGGAGGACCAAAGTTTGAGAGCCACTGCTATAGACCGTGTGTGTGAGTGCATGTGTGTGTGTATTTGTGTGCTAACAATGGCATGCCTAGGGGTAATTTTCAGCTACCTCTCTGGACCCATTGCGGGCTACATCAGCCACTTCCAAGTGACCAAAAGGTCACAGTGGGGTACACTGTCTTCTACAGTCTGGTTGGTTCTAGAAACACAATTATTTATATCAGTGGTTCTTAACCTATGGTCTGGGGACTCCCTGCAGTCCGTGATGTCCTCACAGGGGGCCCGCAAAGGCTTGAAGGTTGCTCAGTAAACCTCCTCCTTGCAGTGGAGTGGCCATGTGACAGGAGCCAAGGCAAAAGCTGTCTGTCTGGGTGGCTTGGCCTGCACATCGCCATTCAATTCACTCCAGCCACAAACTTGCAGGAAGAAGCAGGAGAAAAGTCTTCCCTCCCCCTCCGTTGCCTCTGAGGGAAGGTTTAATGGATGGTGTAATTGTAGTATTATTATCATCAGGTATTGTTGTTATTGTTTTAAATCTTGAGTAAAGTTTTGGGGGTCTGTGGCCACGAAAGATATTTAAAGGGGGTCCTTGTTAAAGAAAATGTTAAGAGCGGCTGATTTATCTCTCTCTCTCTGGCTTCTCTTCACAAACGAAGATTCAGGAAGGACACATCCTGCGCTTTCTGCAAGCGCACTGATGACTAAAAAGGCCAATCCGAGATAAACAAGTCCAGCTGCAGAAAGCACAGCAGAAGGTCTCCTTGGGTGATGTTTCCGGGTTGTGATTCTTTCTGCGTTGTCGTTTCTCTTCAAGACTTGTTCGGCGTGAGTTCTCAAATAAGGCTGCATCATTGTGGAGAGTGCGTCTCCATGCCTCCCGATGTGAGGCCAGGGCGGACCATTGTTGGTGATCAATTTGGCCGAGCCTGAGATGTTGTTTCAGGGAGTCCTATAATATGCGATGATAATAATAATATAATTACACCATCCTTTAAACTTTCCCTCAGAGGCACTAGGAAGAGTGAAGACTTTTCTCCTGCTTCTTCCTGCGAATTTCTGTCTGGAGCAGATTGAATGGCAATGCACAAGCCAAGCCAGCCAGCTATCTATTTGGCTGCTCCATGTAGGGGAGGAGTTGGGCTGAGCAGCCTTCATGCCTTCGCGGACCCCTTGGGTGGACCCCCTGGGGGTCCGTGGCCCACAGGTTAAGAACCACTATTTTAGACTACAGGTCTTCATTAATTCTGCTTACTGGCTGTGCTGTCTGTGGCTGATGGGACTTGTAGTCTGAAACATCCAGCATGGCCCACATGGCCCACCCCGGCTCTTTTTTGCTCACTCTTAGGCTACTTCCCTCGCTCTGTGCCAAGAGAGGGCAAAAAAGAACATGACCATTCCTGTAGAAAAGTGACAAGGGGAATGGAGCTGTGGGGAAATCCTTGAAAAAGAAACACAGCCCTCCCCATCATCAGAAAATACAAGTTGGCAAATTAGAAAGTGGAGAGAGAGAGATTGTACTCAAAATAGCGGGAGCCAGTGCTGGCTTTCGGAGGCAGGAAACCTAGAATGCTGGAGATATTTCTGTATTGTGCCTCTTGGCTGGATGGAGTGTCCTCTGGAGCTCAGGTCAGCTGAGGTCACCCATGTTTAATTGCAGGGAGAGTGTTGGAGGCACGCACACAGGCTCACATCATGCATATCACATACACACACACAAACACACATTTCCTCCCTCCTATCCTCTTTAGAGATATGGGGCCTTTTCCTCTCGCTTCCAGATTTATAACTTAGCAAAAATATGTGGAAAAGAACTGTAATGTAACATGGTGACTTAGAAGCAGGATTTCAAGGAATCCAAGGAAGCCCTGTATTCGGATCTTGCTTCTAGAATCAACTCGCTAAGTGGCATTAGCCATGCTCCTATTGCAGCCTTCCCTCCCACTGCAATATGGGGATGATAATACTGTTCTACCTCTCCAGATGTACCTCTCCCAGTACAAATCCTCCTCTTCCTCATGAAAGGATTGGCTTGCCTTAAAACAAGACACAGGGGCCCTCTTCTCCTTGCTTTACCACCCATCACCCTAAGATGGATGGGTGACAGCAGAAGTATCATTCCCTCCTTGTACTTTTTCTGGGAAAGGAGTATGCTAGGCAAAATGGGCATTAAGTCAGAGCCATTGGGGTGGCTCCTTGTGTCTCTACACCCAAGGGTGGGGAAAGTGCAACTCCCAAGGCCACATGTGGCTACTCAGTCTATTTTGTGGTCTTCAATCCTTGCATGCTCCCCAGAGGCATGAGCCAGAAGAATAAGAGTCCACTGCACTGTGTAAATCAGTGGTTCTTAAACTGTGGCCCAGGGACCCCCAGGGGGCTGCAGTGTCCTCACAGGGGGTCCGCGAACGCTTGTGAAGGCTGCTCGGCCCACCTCCTCCCTGCAGTGGAGTGGCCCCATGACAAGAGCCAAGGCAAAGGCTGGCTGGCTTGGCCTGCACATTGCCATTCAGTCCACTCCAGTCACAAACTTGCAGGAAGAAGCAGGAGAAAACTTTTCTCCCCCCCCCCTTGCAGTGTCTCTGAGGGACGGTTTAATGGATGGTGTAATTCTGTTGTTGTTGTTGTTGTTTGAATATTGAGTTAAGTCTTGGGGGCCCACGGCAGCAAAATATTTTAAAGGGAGTCCCAAGTAAAAAAAAAGGTAAAGAGCCACTGGTGTAAATCATCAAAGTGGTCTATTTAACCTAAAAAAATGAGAGAAAAAAGAAAACAATTTTTCAAAGTTCAAAGTGGACTACCAACCACTTATAGTTTTGTTTGGGGGGGGGGACCTTGGCGGTATGTATGGCCCCCAGAGTAGAAAATTGCCCCTTGGACCCTCCGCTGTTGCTCACCCTGGATTTGTAAGCCCCATTCCCTGTGGCTCCAGCCAATTCCTAGAGGCAGCACTGGGCTTTCCAGCAAAGACAAACCAAGTTGGAAATCTGAGCCAGACCTTGTTGCTGCTGGAAGCAGACACCGGGTGACCTGTTTTCAGCTCCATATACGGCCAGGAGCAAGGAGGAGGATGGGTGGGGGGAGTGAAGGGGCGAAGGTTGGAGAGCTGAGTGTGAATACCAGACATACCCTGAATTCTTCCCCAGCTCGCTTCCCTCTCCTTTCCCATTAATGCAGAACATGAGCCGTGCATCGTGTACAGAGAGAATCCAATGTTCTTGTAGTGTCATCTCCAGGGAACACTTATTCTTGCGTATGAGATAAAATTGCATTTCCCCCCCCAAAGGCAAAGAATAAGGGAGAAAAATCCCCACAATCTACCAAACCAAAGTCCCCTACATCTGAAAGGCAAACTTCTCTGAATATGCATTTGGCAAGCCATAGGCTGGTAGGGGCCATGATCCTATACTGAGTGTAGGAGTGTAACTTTCCACTCATGGAGTTATGGAGCATCTATCAATATCAACTATGCCAATAAATCTAATTGATTAGTTGGAGGTCCATCTCCAACAATTCAGTTCTTGGAAAGCATTAGAAATGGGCACTAGGTTGCTACCAAGTTGTTGTCCTCCTTTGGTTCTCCTCCCATTGTATGAAAAGAGCTGGTTAATTTTCTTGCAAGTGCAGCTGACCCTGTTCTATGAAGCTATCTGTGAAATGAAAGTCTTTAGGCTTTCCCCCCAGTCCTGGTGGATCCAACTCTTGTGTTACTGCTGCTCATGTTGCAGTTGTTTTTGGTTATTCCTGGTGCCAGACCCAAAGCTGATGCTGAATCTCTGACAGGGCATGTTTAGCCTGAAGAAGAGAAGGTTGAGAGGTGACATGATAGCCATATTTAAATATTTGAAGGGATGTCATATTGAGGATGGAGCAAGCTTGTTTTTTGCTGCTCCAGAGACTAGGAGATGGAGCAGTGGAGTCAAACTCCAGGAAAAGAGATTCTACTAAACATTAGGAAGAACTTCCTGACCATAAGAGCTGTTCGGAGGTGGAATCCGCTGCTGCCTGGGAGTGTGGTAGAGTTTCCTTCTTTGGAGGTTTATAAACAGAGGCTGGATGGCCATCTGTCGGGAATGATTTGATTGTGTATTCCTGCAGGGCAGAATGGGGTTGGACTGGATGGCCTTTGAGGCCTCTTCCAACTCTATGATTTTATGATAAGAATCCAGCAGCTGGATAGCTCTGGTATAATCCAGTACAGATGCTGTGGAGGAATGGCTATGAAACAAACAGTTGATTCATTGCTGGATCTCACCATAGGGGGAATTTTTATTTTTTTATTTATTTTTTTATTTATTTATACCCCGCTCTTCAGCCACAAGGCTATCAGAGCGGCTTACAAATCGTTTTAAGCAATAGCTATTTACACATCTACACTGCATTAAGCAGTTTCCAATGTGTGTTAGCTAATTGCCCCCCACAAGCTGGGTACTCAATTTACCGACCTACGAAAGGATGGAAGGCTGAGTGAACCTTGGAGCCGGCTGGAATCGAACTTGCGACGTGGTGGCTTGCAGTACGAAATACTTTAAATGATAAATAAATAAGTACATAAATAAAGTTGCCAGCTTTTCTGGAAATCCAGAGACGACACATAAGGCAGACCTACATAAAGCTACTTCAAGTCTCATGGGAGGAGGGCCTCTCAAGGTGCCCACATTTTATCAAATCCTATGGGGATCCCTCAAACCCATACAAATCTCATGGGGCGAGAGGCTAACTGTGGTGAGATGAGAACTTTAAACTGCTGCTTGGCCTAAGCCAGGACTGACAGAAAAGAGGAAGAGTGATGCTGTGCCAGCCTTGATCCCAGCAAATAGACTTCTTGCATTTGGTATGTAACGTCTGATTATATACCCTCCAACTGTCCCTGATTACTCCTCTGTCACCCCACTTTTTCAGCTGCTTTTAAAATGCCCTAGTTTCTCTCTCTTTCCTCCCACCACCCCCCTTTCTCCCCAGCTTGTTTCATTTGCTGCAACCTGAATTTAAAGTGCTCAGCAGGGGAGAGAGGAGAGGAGGGGCCGAGCCTTGCCCCTCCCAGGGGCTCCAGACAAAGCACACCACTGCAGCCTTTCCTAGCTTGTGTGTTCTTCCTCACTGATCACTTTTGCCATTTTGACCACACTCTGATGTTGTTTGGACTCACGCATCCCAATTTTCCTCTGTGAAATGTTGGAGGGTATGTGTCATGCCCCGTGAGTCTGATGAGGGTATGAAATCAGAGGAGGAGGAGGACCTGGCAGAGAACGGCCTTATGGACCCTGGCACAGGTTTATCTACACCTGTGCCAGCAGGGAACCCTGCCAACCTAGAGGCTTGAGCAGAGGAAGAGCCTGGCCCTAGTGGGTTGTCACCAGTCCTAGTAGAGAGTCCTGCCAATTCAGATAAGGACAAAGAAGAAGAGACAAACTTACCTCTACCATCATACAGCCATCAGCAATCTCAAAAGGAAGCTCAAAGGAGATCGCTGAGATTTTATGAGAGACATCTACTCATCAAGAAACACCTGGCAAAGCCTTGATTGCTATATACAGTTGTCCCTTCACATTCGTGGGGGATGGGTTCCCCAGACCCCCGCAAATGTGAAAAATCCGCGAATAATGACTGCCCTCCCCCTCCCCTGCCAAAGCGACCATGGGGCCTCCAGAGGCCCCATAGTCGCTTTCCCCCGCTTCCCTCCTCCCTTCCAAGGCCTTCATGGGGCTTACGGAGACCCTCCCGAGGCCCCATGGAGGCCTCCCCAGCCCTCCCCCTCCCACCCAGGGCCTTCAATGAGCCTACGAAGGCTCCATGGAGGCCTCCCGGCCCTCCCACCCAGGGCTTTCACGGGGCCTCGGGAGGCCCTTGTCGCGGTTTTGGGAGGGCAGGGGCCCTCCCAAAACCACAAATATGCAAAACCGTGAATGCTAAGTTCGCGAATGTGGAGGGGCAACTGTATATGCTTTGGGGAAATGTGGAGGCTTTGTCAGAATTCAACTGATCTTCTTGGAGAAAGCTTCCTGCTCACTTTATTGCCTTGACTCCTGTTGCCTTGACTCATGCTTAGACCTTGGACTGTTCCTGACTACTTTGCTGCCAATATTGTCAATTCATGGACTTGTTTTAGACCCACACTGACTGCTGTAAGTCCCTGACTTTTTGGACTGTGTTACTGGAATAAATCTTTGCAGGACTGAGTTTCCATTCTTGTGTGTTAATTAAGATTTGGCTACTTTCCCAGATTTTGCTGTTTATACTTTGCCGTTATCTAGCTTTCTCGGACAGAATGTGATGGATACTCAGGTGCCAGTCTGGTGGGATCATGGCTGGTGACAGATCTCAAATGGGGGATTTTGGGGCAATACAGGATGAGAGCTGAGGACCCCAAATATGAGATGCCCCATAGAGAACAGGACAGCTGAGAATCCTGTTCAGTGTTCCCATGAAAAAACATTTACAAACTACCCTTGTTCTTGGGTCTTGTCTATATAAGGCACTAAAATTTGGATTGATGCACACTAATGCCAATTTGCAGCAGATGTCATTTGTTTCAATGACTTTTTGGCAAGATCTCAGGCGTGCAAAGCTATCTGCATTCATTGTTCACGTGGGCATGCTGGTGAATCAAGATGGCAGGCGCGAGTGAATTACTTGGGTTTTTATTGTTGCCAGTTGCTGCTGCCTAACAATTTTTTAAAAAGCATATCCAAAGTGCAGAAGCACGATATTCCACTTAAATTAAATAGGAAAAAAAGAAGAAGAAAGGCTGTTTCGCTGTGTCTGCGCATGATCACTATGGTGAAAATCCAACATGGAGGTTTTAGGCGCTTGCCTTGTTAGCAAGCTCCACCCCCTGCGCATGTCCGACCAATCAGCTTTCCATGTCTGCTCTTATTGTAAATGTGCAGCAAAATGAATCAGTTGTCCTAACAAGCAGGAATGTGGATTCCCCGTGGATCTTTTAAAAAAAAAAAATACGGGAAAAGCCGCGAAGGTTTTTCCTGTAAAGTTTTTGGCCTTTCTGGCCTCCCTCCTTCCTAATACTGTGGATTGATGTGGGATCTAATTAAGACAAGTTGTATTCTCCTCGAATTCTATGGGGATTATTTTCCTGTAAAGTTTTTGGCCTTTCTGGCCTCCCTCCTTCCTAATACTGTGGATTGATGTGGGATCTAATTAAGACAAATTGTATTCTCCTCGAATTCTATGGGGAGCATTTTCGCCATATAGACAACCCCTTCGAGAAATACCGCAGGGACCAAAAGTCAAGAAGCCTCTCATAGATTCTGCTCTTCCTGCCTGATCTCCCTTTCAAAGAGGGATACAGGCATTTGTACATACTACAGATAGGCTATCAGGAGGATTGCTCTACCTTTGGTCTTTTATCCCAGTCAGGCACTTACAGGCAGGCTGGCCTGTTTCTGCTCTCCTTTGCTGCCGAAGTTGGATAAGGGCTAAGTCCGTCAACGCAGTCCAGGCAGAGCGAGACCCCATAAGCCCCAACACTGTTCAGAATCAATTGAGGAAGAAGCAAAAACCTCTCATTACCGCTTCTTCCCGCTTGCAGCAACAATAGGTGGTGAGATTGTGAGAGGAAATTAATCATGGAGCCCAAATCCTCCTAGCCTCTCCATTTTACCGGAATTGCGGAAAGGTAATTAGCGGGTTTGGTGATCTCCTGGGCTCCATATGAGATTAGGGATGTGACGTAAATGGCTTCTTAAAATTATTATTTTGGTGCATCCTTCTGGGGCTAAATTTGAAGGAACAGGTTGCTGCGAGATGCAACAGCACCGATTTCTTGTTTTAGCCTTGCAGGGAGGAAAGGACACAGGATATATCTGGCTTGTTTGTGGCAATCCAAAATTGAATTTCACCTCCCTCCTCTCCATGCCACCTTTGCCTCCTGAAACATTGTTTTCTTATGAATCATTCCTTTAATTTAATACAGTGAACTTAGGAACCTTGCTTAGTTGAAGGGAGAAGAAGTTAACCATAATAACAAAAAATCCTTAAAAAAATAGGAAGCCTGTTTCTTGGAACAGATAGTCATCCCTAGTATGTAGTTGATACAGTCTGTCTTATCTATCTATCTATCTATCTATCTATCTATCTATCTGTCAATCTATCTGTCTTAATATTCCACATCTGTTCCTTTTTTTAAAATAATTTTTTATTAATTTTATAATCATACATTATAATATCCAATCGATACTTATTTAGCATAACACATAATATTACCATAAACATCACAATTTTTCTATTAACTAATTCCAGAAGTTAACATAGATTCTTTACTATGATTCTTTTCATGAATATTACTTCCCCTACCCCCCTCCCACCTCAGTGCTCCCCTTCACCGGAGCCATTATCCCTTACCTAATCTTTCCAGAATCTCATTTCTTCTCTTGGAGGTAACCTCCCATCTTTTGTCTGTAATACTTTTTAAACAAATACTTTCCAAATTTTATCAAAATCACTTTCTTTCCAACTTCCTCTACTTACTTTAATTCTACATGTTAACTTATCATTTATTGCCATTTTCCAAACTTCTCACATCTGTTCCAATATGGAAGAAAGACTGCAACTTAGGTTGAAACAAGACGCCACTAAAACTATTTGTTGTACAAAAGTTAAAAGCCTGTTAAGTAAGCAATCCCATTAAAAACACTCATTTATCCCCATAAAAACAACAACAACACACCCCTTTTAAAACTGCTAGATGACAGGCAAAGGCCTTCCTAAATGAAAAGGTCTTTGCCTGACAGCAGAAAAAGCAGAGAGGGGACCAAGCATGTTTTTCATGGGATGGAGTCCCACAGGCTGGGAGCCACCAAGAATGCCTTTTCATTTGTGCTCACAAAGCATGCCTGTGAACAGGCTGATACATACTTATAGTTGAATCGGTTACCGCAGCTGAGTTGTTTCCTGGCTTTAGGTAGGCACACGTGTGTGCAGCCCGCTTCCATCTTGGCTTGTCTACACCACTGGAAAACCCTGAATCCCCTCCAAATCCGGCCCAATAATGCCACACAACGTGTGGCCTTTCCCTCAAATCTGGTGTGATAGTGCCACATGATGTACATCCTTTATTTGCACCAGACTCGGGGAATACCTCCTTAATCTGGGATTGCTTTTTTAAAAAAATTAATTTATTTGCAAGTCATAATAAAATACAACCAGCAAAAGGGAAAGAAAAAAAGGTCCCCTTAATCTGGTTTTTGGACAATTCACACTTTTCTCTGGAGTTTGCTTGAATGGTGAAATTCCTTCTCATTTATTTAAGGAGACAAAAGAAGGAACATTTATTCTAGAGCTACTTGCTTTTAGCCAGAAGATGGATGCAGAGCAGAGCGGAGGGTGAGACCTGGCACCACAATGACTGTAACGGAAGGAGGACGCTAATTAAGTAAATACTCAGCTCCCCTCCCCTCCCCTCCAAGAGTGTTTGTGAGTTAAGCAACAAATCGATTTAAGTCTTGCAAATCATTGTAAGGTACTGCTCTGCTAGTGAGCTGGAGATTGTCTTGTCTGGAGGTCAGTGCAGCAAAACTGGAGGATTCGCACCCTTGTCTCCTGCCTGGAGAAGATACATGAAAAGTGAGGCTCAGGGCCAGGGCCAGAGATCTGGCAACTTATTAGAAGCGTCTCTGAATTTTGTTACTCTCAAGAATCTGTCCTTTCATCTGAGAAGAATTCTTTGCAATGAATCAGACCTAATTAATAAGAGAGAACAAACAATGTAACCAATATAATAAAATACAATGAAAATAAAATATCAAATACCAAATAAGAGAAAAAGAAAACTACATTTTTTTTTTCAGGGTAGAAGGAGGAGCCAGGGAGAAAATGGAGACTTCGGAAAGTTACTTTTTTTTTTGGACTCACTAGAATCTCTTGGCCAACATGGGGTTTGGGGAACACTGGAAGTCACGGTGCAAAAAAGTAACTTTTCTAAATACTGGGAAAGGGTAGAAGCATTAAAAAAAGAATGCTTTAACACAGGCAACAGAGTTGAAAGAGAGAAGATCTTGGAGAGAAAAATTACTGATGGAAGATGTAAAGCATGTCAGAGAATGTTAACAGTCACCTTGAGTTAAAAGAAATGAATGCACAGATTTTTTTTAAAAGGGCATATTGATTTTCTATATATTCCCCACTAAGCGGTATACTTAAAATGCCATATCCATAAATACGAATAAGTTTCTTTGATTCCAATTTCCTAGGTAAGATTAGCTTATCATTGAGTGCTCCATCTGTTATGTGTTACACTTCAAGTTTCTATCCTCTGGGGTTTATTAGCATAATTGGGCTTCTTAAGAAACAAAATACATATTTTCAGTTGTCAGCCAGCCGCTTTCACTGGCAATTTGTCATTTTGGGCTTTTACTTAATATCCCAGGAGTCTTATTTATTATCTTACTAAATTTGGGATTATAAATTGTTACATCAGGCTAGATGGTGGGGGAGTGGAGCGGGATGGAATATATATGCCAAACTGAGACTGAACACAAGTTACTGGAGGAAGTTCTACTTGGTTCACATTGCATTTTAAAAATACATTTTTTTTAAAAAAAGTTGTGATTTTAAACATGGCTGCTTTCTTTTGTTCATCCAAGGACATTAAAAAAAATAAAATACACAGAATGCCTTAGTTCGGTGGCTCTTAACCTTCGGTCTAGGGACCCCCAGGGGGCTGCGATGTCCTGCTAGGGGGTCCGCGAATGCTTGAAGGATGCTCAGCTCACCTCCAGCCTGCAGTGGAGTGCCCAAGTGACAGGAAGAAAGGCAAAGTCTAGTTGGCTGGCTTGGCCTGTGCATTACCATTCAATCCACTCCAGTCACAAACGTGCAGGAAGAAGCAGGAGAAAAGTCTTCCCTCTCCGTCCAGTGCCTCTGAGGGAAAGGTTAATGGATGGTGTAATTATATAATTAACAGTTGTTGTTGTTGTTGTTGTTGTTGTTACGGTTTTAAATCTTGAGTTAAGTTTTGGGGGGGTCTGTGGCAAGAAAAGATATTTCAAGGGGGTCCCTGGTAAAGAGAAGTTTAAGAGCCAGTATTTATGACCCTAATGAAAATTCTATTGTGTTGAGGGATATAAAAGTAATAGTGTTTTTGGGAGCATACCCAAAATACCCAAATTCAGAGCATTCCAAAATACCCAAAGACTCAGAGGCAGAAAACACTGGTTCCTATTAGGTCTCTCTCTGGCTTTTCTTAACAAACGAAGATTCAGGAAGGACTCATCCCGCGCTTTCTGCAAGCACGCTGATGACTAAAAAGGCCAATCCGAGATAAACAAGTCCGGTTGCAGAAAGCACAGCAGAAGGTCTCCTTGGGTGATGTTTCCGGGTTGTGATTCTTTCTGCGTTGTCGTTTCTCTCCAAGACTTGTTTGGCGTGAGTTCTCAAATAAGGCTGCAGCATTGTGGATAGTGCGTCTCCATGCCTCCCGATGTGAGGCCAGGGCGGACCACTGTTGGTGATCAATTTGGCCGAGCCTGAGATGTTGTTTCAGGGAGTCTTTGTATCGCTTTTTTGGAGCGCCCCTCTTACGCTGACCCGTGGCGAGTTCACCGTAGAGTAGTATTTTTGGGAGGCGATGGTCCTCCATCCTAGAAACGTGCCCTGCCCAGCGCAGCTGTGTTCCCAATATCATGGCCTCAATGCTGGTGATCCCTGCTTGCTCAAGGACAGCAACATTCGTCACATAGTCAGTCCAGTGTATATTTAGGATTGTGCGTAGACAGCGCTGATGAAAGCGCTCGAGGAGTCGTAGGTAGTGGCGATAGGTGACCCATGTTTCAGATCCATAAAGGAGGATAGACAGTACGATGGCTCTATACACACTGATTTTTGTGCTTTGCCTCAGGTGTTTATTGCTCCAGACTCTTTTGTGAAGTCTTCCAAATGCACTATATGCCTTTGCTAATCTGTGATCAATCTCTTTGTCAATCTTGGCATCTGAGGAGATGATGCTTCCCAGGTAGGTGAACTGCTGAACGGACTTGAGCACAGATTTGCCGACGGCAATGTGGGGATGGTGGTGTTCGTCCTGTGGTGCAGGCTGTTAAAGAACTTCTGTTTTCTTCAGGTTGACTTCTAGCCCAAACAGCTCTGCAGCTGTTGCAAAGCAGGACGTTAGGCGCTGCAGAGCTGCTTCTGTGTGGGCAACAAGGGCAGCATCATCGGCAAAGAGCAGCTCATGGACTAGATAGTTTAGAGTCTTAGTGTGAGCCCTCAGACGGCTTAAGTTAAACAAGCTACCATCAGTACGGTAACGTATATAGATGCCATCATCTTCTTCAAGCTGTGCCATAGCCCTTTGGAGCATCGTGCTAAAGAAGATTGTAAATAAATTTGGTGCAAGAACACAACCTTGCTTCACTCTATTAGTTATTAGAAAGGGCTCTGAAAGAGCATCGCCATATCTGACTTGACCACGCTGGCCCTCGTGTAGCAAGATAATCATTTTAAGGAATTTGGGGGGACATCCTAGTCTTTCCAGGATCTGCCACAGACCTTTTCTACTTACAGTGTCAAAGGCTTTGGTGAGGTCGACAGATGTTACATAGAGACCCTTGTTCTGCTGCCTACATTTTTCTTGCAGTTGCCTAAGGGCAAATACCATGTCTGTAGTACTCCTATTGGCTCTGAAGCCACATTGGCTTTCAGGGAGAAGTTCTTCAGCAATAGCAGGAACTAATCTGTTCAGGAGTATCCTTGCAAGGATTTTTCCAGCAATAGAGAGCAGTGTTATGCCTCGATAGTTTGAGCAATCGGATTTTGCTCCTTTTTTCTTGTACAGGGTGATGATGACTGCATCACGGAGGTCTGATGGCAGTTCCCCTTTTTCCCAGCAATTCACAAGGAATTCGTGGAATTTTTCATGGAGTGCATGACCTCCGTGTTTCCAAACTTCAGGTGGGATTCCATCAATCCCAGCTGCCTTGCCGTTTTTCATCTGCTGTATGGCCTTAAGGGTCTCTTCCAAAGTGGGAGCTATGTCCAATTCGTTTTTCATTGCTTTTTGTATGATATGTTGGATAACTGAGGCTTGGACTACTCGGTTGGCACTAAAGAGACTTTGAAAATGTTCAGCCCAACGATTCAGGATGGAGGCTTTATCAGTAATTAATGTTTGACCATCTGTACTGTATAAGGAGCTTTGGACCTGATAAGTAGGTCCAAACACTGCTTTAAGAGCTTCATAAAATCCTCTATGATCACCCAGATCTGCACAGCGTTGTGTCTTTTCTGCTATATTGATCCACCACTTGTTCTGCATGTCTCGGAGTTTTTGTTGTAGTTTGCTACATGTGAGGCGGAAAGCTGCTTTTCTTACATGACAGGTTGGCTGGGCGAGGTATGCCTGGTGAGCAGCTCTCTTCCTTGCCAACAGCTCCTGGATCGCAAGCCAGTCTTGATTTTTCTTGTGGGAGAACCCGAGGGATTCTTCTGCAGACTGGAGGATACTGTTTTTGATATGTTGCCAAAGCACTGTAGGAGAAGGATCTGTAGGATGGTGTTCAAGTTTCGTTTGTAGGTTTGCCTGGAAGTTGTCTCTCATGGTAGCTTGTTGAATATTGTTGACTTGGAGTCTCTTCTTTAAGATGCCACCCCTCTTAGGTTTGAACTTAAGATGAAAGTTTAGTTTACATCTGACGAGGCGATGATCTGTTTGGCATTCTGCACTGGGCATCACTTGGGTATGACGGACATCACGAATGTCTCTCTGACGGACTAGAACATAGTCAGTGAGATGCCAATGTTTGGATCGGGGATGCATCCAGGTTGTTTTCAATAATAATAATAATAATAATAATAATATTTTTTTATTTTTAACCCGCTCCTCTGTTCGGCAACCGGGGCGGCTTACAGCAAGATTAAAACAACATCAAGTTAAAACAGTCCTTCCCCATCCTACCCTCCCACCCCTTAAAACTAAATTAAACAAATAGAGAGTTAAAACAAAGATAAAATACAATAAATAAATAAATTAATTAATAAAAGCAACGATGGCGAGGGGGTGGGTAGCAATCAGTCCACTTGAACCAGGAAGTTATTCCGGGAAGGCCTGCTGGAAGAGATCTGTCTTTAGCGCTTTCTTCAAGCTATCTTTCTGCTGAAAGCTTGTGTTTGTAATAGTCAGCTGTTGTTCTGCACAGAACTCTAGCAGGAAGCATCTGTTATCATTGTAATTTCCAACACCATGCTTGCCTAAGACACCTTTCCAGGCTTCCGAGTTCTTTCCTACTCTGGCATTGAAGTCACCAAGGATAATAATTTTATCTTCTACAGGGACTTTTTGTATGAGTTGGCGTAGGTCTGTGTAGAATTTGTCTTTCTCTACAGGGTCGGCTTGCATAGTTGGGGCATATATACTAAAGAGAACAACATGTGGGAGGCATAAGGAAATAATGCGACCAGAGTGTCCTGTTGGCAAGGTTTCGAGTTTGGAGGCAATGGAGTTTTTAATCATAAAGCCTACTCCTGAAAGATGTTTTTCGGTTTTGGGTTTGCCAGACCAGTAAAGTGTGTAGCCGGCGCCATGTTCTCATGGAAGCGAACTTCACTAAGAGCAGCGATGTCAATATTAAGCCGTGATAGTTCAAGGGCTATTAGGGCAGAACGACGCTCAGGCCGTCCACTATCTTCAGAGTCTTGCATGGTTCTGATGTTCCAGCATGCAAGTGTCAGTTTATTTACACCTTTGGAGGCCGGTGTGTGCCTTTGTTTCTTTGCCTTGGTTTGACCGCATCAGAAGATTCCCGTTGGCCGCGGCTAGCCAACCAGGTAGTTGGGGATGAGCTTTCGTTAGGCCACCTTTTCTAGGTCCCTCTCCATATGGAGCAAGCAGTGCTCTCCTTAAAAAAGGCTGCTTGGTCATTCAGGATGCTGCCGAACAAGACTGTCATCTCCTGGGTCAGCCTCGAGCGACCAATGTCCTGAACCGCCTGCATGCAGGGTTGGGGCTGCGGCCTCCAGTGCATCTTTACACCTGCCGGTTTCGTCCCTCGCCAGTCGCTACAGGGCTTTTTTGGAAATGGATTTGTCCTTCGAGCCTGTGCAATGGATTTTTCTGGTGGAGCGCAGCGTGCACAGAACTGGCCTCACCCTTTAAACCAGGGATTCATCTGCCGTGGCCTTGCAAGCATGGACGTGGCAGCGATGTCCTCGGGCCGTAGGTTTGATTAGAGTTTCCTTCTCTTAGATGGTTGACCTTACAGGGTTGGACGAGCACCATCTGCCCGGGTTTGGGATTAGAGTTTTCCTTCTCCTAGGACAGTTGCCACAAGGCTAGAGAGCCCATCCTGCCCTTTGACGCTCTTTGTCAGACCCTTCGGTTTTGACCTGTCTGGCATGGGAGACCCTACCAGTGGCTATTGTGCCACCGCCAGCATAGCTCAAAACATCATTAGGGTACGCAAGCCTCTCTCCCACGACAAGGGGGCGTCAATGGAGAGGCCTATTAGGTAGAACATTGGCATACCCTCCAACTGTCCTGATTTCACAGGGACAGTACCAAGTAATCCTGTCATCCTAGTTTTTCAGCTGTTTTTAAAATGTCCGGTTTTTCTCCCTTCCTCCCACTTTGTGCCTTTGTCCACACTTTAGTTCAAAGTGGAAAAGTAGTTTGTGTTTTGTTAACTCAGGGGTTGTCTATATGATGAAAATAATCCAAATGGATTTTGAATGGAAGGCAATCTTTCTATATGGACATTTGCATCAATGCATCTCATTCAGAAGGGGGGCAGCCGAATCCACCATAAAGCTCTGACTGGGAAGCCTTTGGAGCTATTCTCAGAGTTTTTAAAAAGCTCCGTAGGGCATGCAAATGTGCAACCGTTTGGATGGTCGCATTCATGTTGCTGTGACGAGGCAGTGTAAACTGATTGGCTGGACAAGCATGGGGGTGGGACTAGCGAACAGGGAAAGCACCTGCTACCACCATGTTGGATTTTCGGCTATGCGAGAGTCCGATAAGCTGATAAAATAGTGATGTTTATCTTTCTTTTTTTTTCTTTCTTTTGTAAATACAAAAGATTTCATGTGCGCACCATGGCAAACAGTTTTTTTTTTAAATTGGCAGTGGCAGATTTTGATCACTAAGACAGGTTGAAGCACTGTGAATTGCTGTTTCTTTAGAGGAGATCGTATTTCCCCCCCGCCCTCATATAGGTGGGATCTCCATGGAGGGAAATTATAGGTTAGAGTGGAATCTTGCCCTTCCCAGTAAGCTCAGGCAAAAGCAAATGGCTGCAGCCTCTCCTAGTTCTGAGTGTGCTTCCTCTTTAATAACTTGTGCCATCTTGACCACACTCTGATAGTACTCATCTGTGAAATGTGGAAGGGTTGCATTGGTTCCAAGTAGCTGTTGGTCCTCCATGTTTGCAAAAACCAGGAACATCACAATTGCAGGAGGTTTTTCTTCCATTTTAGAGGCTGGCATGTCTGAATTTGGTACAGAGGTAGCTCAGTGTACAGCACATTGCAATGGTTTCCATGGCTGAGTGGCATTAAACCCTGGTCTCTTGGAGTCCTAGTCCAACACTCAAACCCTTGCACCATGTTGGTTTGAGGAGTGAGGGACTGTGCCAAATCCAGGAAGGTGCTGCTGGTCCAATATTGCATCTATTGTCAGGAGGACTGTGCAAACCTCCCCCTTCGGTTAGCCCAAACCGCAGGGTTGATATTTTTCTCAGTTCCGTTTCCAGGTGCCCAGACTTCCTAAAATATTCAGAAGCTGCCTTTTTCAGCTTCTTCTACAGATGCATAGTACAGCTTGCTTTGAAAAGTAAAGCAAAAAAGTCCATACAAGCCAACACCCACAAACCGTGCTTGTCTGCATACACACTCCTACCTGGCGTGTTTTGTTTGACTTTCATATTCACCAAGAGGGGATGTGGAAGCCTCACACTGAGAGGAGAGTTGGTTTGCTGAGTATTTAGTGCACAGATGAGCATTTTGCACTTGTCCAATTGTGGTACATTTTGAGAGCATGGTGCCATCCATTGGTATCACGCATTACACTAGAGATGATAAGACCACCAAGATAGCCTTAATTTGCTGGTATTAGAACTACTGACCATAAAGGGTTTTTCAAGCATTAGGAAACCCTGAAGAGGAGCAGGTGTCAAATTCTTTGCTGTTGACTCCTGGGCACAAATTTGCACTGTGAGATTTTGTTTGTTTGTGTGTGTGTGTGTGTGTGCAGAAAAATGAGATTTCTGCATTGGAAACTCATTTTTTGTGTGGGGAGACAGGTTTCTCTGCACAAGAATCTTGCTGCCTCAGGTGAATTCCTGTTTTTCTATGAAAGAAAAAAAAAAAGTTTCCTGCACAGAAAATCCTGGGTTTGGAGACACACATGCTAACACTTTGCTGGTGCTGAAAGTCTCCTGTTCTACAAATACTGTTCAAAACCTGCACTGTTTTCAATGAATTTCTTGCAGTGGGGAAGAAATTGCATGAGCTTTTTCTTTCTTGCTGGCAGGAAAGAATAATTACAAAGATCAGATCCCTAGATGGAAGTGCAGGCTGAGTATCCCTTATCTGGAATTCTGAAATAATCTAAAATCAAATTGTCCACATGGGTAGCTGAGATAGTGACACTTTTACTTTCTGATGGTTCTATGTACACAAACTTTGTTTCGTGCACAAATTTATTAAACGTATTGTGTATAAAATGACCTTCAGGCTATGTGTATAAGGTATATATTTGAAACATAAATGAATTTTGTGTTTAGACTTGGGTCCCATCTCCAAGCAATCTCATTATGCTAATATTCCAATATCCACAAATAAAACGTTTTTAAAATCCAAAATCCAAAACACTTTTGGTCCCAAGCTGTTGGGATACGGGATTCTCAACCTGTAGTTGAACCAGGGTCTTTTGCATGCAAAATAAGCATTTTATAACTGGACTCCCTTATTGCATAATGCATGCTTGGCCTTTGTTGGCTTTCCCCAACCTCGGATCTCTTAATTTTGTTGGATCAAAAAATTCAAGTCCCCCCTCTATCATTAGCCATGGTGACTGAGTATGTTGGTAGTTGCATTTTGATATCATCTGGGGTCCCAAGATTGGGAAAGGCTGATTCAAGGGTTTAGGTTTATCGCCAGCAAAAAAGCTACATTGGAAACCTGAACGCACGTACAAACTCAAACAAAGAACAAACATTTAATTCCATTGAGCGGAGTTGGAAAGTTTTCATCCTGTTGCTGAGACAGAAAAACTCCCCCCTTCCCCAAAACTAAGCTTCACTTTGAAAACACGCAGAGAATCTGGGACAGTCTTGAGTACCAGAAAGAAAACAAATTCCAGTGAAAATCAACTCCTGTTTTCCAGAATTCCTCTGTCTGGGAAGGAAGACTTATAGACTTGGCTTTGCTTCGGAAATTCTAATAGTCCTGAGCTTATATTAAAAAATGTTTTCCCTCTAGTTCTTTGTGTGCTGAGAACTTTCAAGAGTTCTGTTTTTCAGTGCTGGACAGTTTCAACTGGGGAATAAGCCTTTCTCCTTCTCTTATTATGCGCAAGAGGGCAACGGAGGGGTATTTCTTGTCTTATGTCAGTTGCAGCTGATGGCGTTTTTATCAGTAGGGTAGGGTGAATGCGCTCCAGATGTCTGTGTGAATTTTAAAAGAATTCTCCAAGGTGCTGAATCCTATCTCCAAACCTCAGAGAGTTCATTTAATGTTTGGACTAGAACCCGGAACAGATTCACCACCCCACCGACATGGGAGAGACCAGCTGCCATTGCTTTTTGTAACTAGCTGGTGTAGATGGAATGGAAGAACCAAGAGGGACTAACCATTTTTATTTGGCAAAAGCTTTGATGGACTATAGCCTGCTTGGTCAGGTGCACATAGAATCAGGTGCACAAAAAAAATGCATGGAAATTTCTTAAGGTGTGGAAGCCCCCTTTCTGTCAGGAATGGTGGAAGAGTTTTTGGTTTTGCCATAAACGAAAATGGTGTCACTCAGAGGGCTGGAATAGGACTTGGAGCAATTAATTTCTTAGAACATGGGCCAGGAAAGTCTGCCCCTCTGGGGCATTTTTCTGATGATTGGGACCCCCAGAAAGCAATTTTATTCTTAAAACAAAACAAAAATTTTTTGTCTTCAAATGTGCCCCCTCTAGCCTCAACAGGTATGGGAGACAGTTTAGGCCGTTTTCCCCTCATATGATACTTTTTGGGCAATTGTGTTTTCACTTTTTTTTTGAGGGGGAATAGTGGGAACCACCCTCTATGGTCACCTGACCTCTAAAATTGCCCACCCCTGCCCTAGATGTTCAATGTATTGGCTGAGAGCCTGTGTCATGACCATGGTTTGGAAAGTTCTTCCAGAATATAGTTGTCCCTCTGTATCCACAGGTTTGGTATCCACGGATTTAAGTATTCACGGTTTGAAAATATTCTTTAAAAAATAATAATCTAAAAAGCAAACCTTGATTTTGCCATCTTATATAAGGGACACCATTTTGCTGTCCCATTGTATGTTTCTAGGATGGAGGACCATCGCCTCCCAAAAATACTACTCTACGGTGAACTCGCCACGGGTCAGCGTAAGAGGGGCGCTCCAAAAAAGCGATACAAAGACTCCATGAAACAACATCTCAGGCTTGGCCAAATTGATCACCAACAGTGGTCCGCCCTGGCCTCACATCGGGAGGCATGGAGACGCACTATCCACAATGCTGCAGCCTTATTTGAGAACTCACGACGAACAAGTCTTGAAGAGAAACGACAACGCAGAAAGAATCACAACCCAAAAACATCACCCAAGGAGACCTTCTGCTGTGCTGTTTGCAACCGGACTTGTTTATCTCGGATTGGCCTTTTTAGTCATCAGCGCGCTTGCAGAAAGCGCGGGATGAGTCCTTCCTGAATCTTCGTTTGCGAAGAAAAGCCAGAGTATGTAATGGGACTTAATATGGATTTTGGTATCCACGGGGGGTCCTGGAACCAAACCCCAGCGAATGTGAATCGACAACTGTACTTATATTTACAGTGACTTTATGAATTTAGACTCTCAGAAAACCTGTATCTCTCCATATCAGCCTGCAGAAGTCTTACCATCTTTAGAGGAGGGCTTTCTCTCCATCCCACCACCGTGGTGGCTGCTCCTCGGTCTTTGGAACTCCCTCCCAAGGGATGCTTGATCTACTCCCTCTCTGTTGTCTTTTCACTGGCAGGCAAAGACTTTCCTCCTTAAATAGGACTTTAGCCTTGGCTGACCAGGATGGAGTGAGGTGCAAGTGAGTGTGCTGTTTTAAATAAGCAATGTGTATTTTAAGTGTTTAAAATTTTTGAATTTTCAGTGTTTTAAAAGTAGTGTTTCCATTCAATTAACGTTTGTACTCTATGTTGGTTTAGATCTTCTGTTTTCATTTTAGCTTTTTATAGTGTTGTGTTTTATTATTTTGTTTTTGACTATTTATGTCTGATGTTCTGCCTTTTGGTGAAAAGGGTGTTATAAATAAACATGATGATGATAATAATATTGATGGTGATGCATTTGCACAGGATACTCGTTTGCACTGGATACCTCTGAAAAGTATAACCACCAGCATAACTTGATTCATTCCAGTATAATGCCTCAACAGGGCGCTGCTCTAAAACTCCCAGTATTCATAGAGTCATAGAGTTGAAAGGGGCTGCAAGGACCATCTAGTCCAACCCCCATGTGTGTAGGAATACACAACTATTGATTGAGAAGAAGAGGCAGTATCTGCTGGACTCAAACCTTTCCCACACTTCCATCCCTTTTTCCTTTTGTGTCATGTCTTAATTAGATTATAAGCCTGAGGGCAGGGAACTCTATTGTTCTTTTACTTGTAAAGTGCCCTGTACAGTGATGGGTAGTAGCGAACTCTATATTCCTGGCAGAAGTTGACCATAGAATCACACTGGAGGACCTACAAATGCGCTAGGGAGAACTTCATTCTAGGCATTGGAATGCACCGAGAAGCTATTGAAATTCACCAACACCTGGACAACTTCAACAGGAAAGAAGAAACCCTCGAAGTAAACAGAATCTGTCTCCCAGTTTTGAAATACAATAGAATCAAAACTCAACATTTACAAAAGAATTCCACCCAGGGACAGGGGGATTCCCAGCAGACAATAGCCCATCAACCAACCATTAGCCAAACTAATCTCAGCGGATACTGAGGGCCCACTTTATTATCAGATTCCCCAGATATTCCAAATACCTTAAGAAAATTGTATGTGTATTTGTGGTAACCATACAGCTAGAGGCTATCTACAGCTTACTGTAATTTTGTGTAGGGCTTCTGCCTGTGTTATTTTTTAAAATAAACATAAGTCTCATGTGGATATAGTTCATTTGCTTATGTCTTGTATTGTGATATAGAACCATAGAATCATAGAGTTGGAAGAGACCTCAAGGGCCATCTAGTCCAACTCCATTCTGCCATGAAGGAATACCCAATCAAAGCATTCCCGACAGATGGCCATCCAGCCTCTCTTTAAAAACCTCCAAAGAAGAGACGCCACCACACTCCCAGGCAGTAGTGCATTCCACTGCCGAACAGCTCTTACCATCAGGAGGTTCTTCCTAATGTTTAGGTGGAATCTCTTTTCCTGGAGTTTGAGTCCATTGCTCTGTGTCCTAGGCTCTGGAGCAGCAGAAAACAAGCTTGCTCCATCCCTTCACATATTTAAACATGGCTATCATGTCTCCTCTCAACCTTCTCTTTTCCAGGCTAAACATATCCAGCTCCCTATGCCGCTCCTCATAGGGCATGGCTTCCACACCTCCTACCATTTTGGTCAAAAAGCCTTTACTCATGATTATATTTGCTCTGAATACTACACAATATTTATTTATTTATTTCTACCCTGCTCTTCAGCAACAAAAGCTCTCAGAGTGGCTTACAAATTGTTAAGCAATAGCAAGTTACACATAAGCGGTTTCCAATGTGTGTTAGCTAATTGCCCCCCACAAGCTGGGTCCTCATTTTACCGACCTACGAAAGGATGGAAGGTTGAGTCAACCTTGGAGCCCTTGGTATTGAACTTGCAACGTTGTGGCTGCAGTACTGACATTTAACGACTGCACCACCAGGGTTACTGTTGGGGTTTTTAAACAGAGAGAGCCGACTGCATTTTTGCCCTTCTGTCCATTAATCTGTTCACCCGTCCTCCCTTGTTCGTTACTTTATTATTTGGGAGGGAAAGAAAGTAGGACTCCCTAATTGGTGTGACCGTCCTCCAGCAATCTTCACTGTTCTTCAGAATTCTGTCACTTGCACTGCCTTGCCTTCCATTGGAAAATTTGTGAACATTTTGTGATGTCACAGCCACCTTTCCAGTGGCTTGGGGCAGCTGGCTAGCAAACCGGAGCTGAGCTTATTCTATATATGGGACATAGAAATGCATAAATTCTCTTAATCTGTGACTGTGGTTGAAGGGAGAGCCCTGAGTTACATCCGAAGGGGGCAGAGGGAAAGGAAAACTGGGCTGTATTTTACTTTTAAAGGGGAAATAAATGTAAAGGGAAGAGATGTGTGTTCCTTGCTGCTCCTTTTTATGTCCTCTTTTTAGCTGCAGGCCTGCTGTGGATAAACCATATTTTTTTTTTCTGTGTAAAGCTATTATCTAGTCCTGAGAAGTGAAGGGTAAAAAATAAAATAAAGGAAGTAAGGTAGTCATAGAGCAGATGCTGCGATGACTCAGCTGGCAATTTATGATCCTGGCCTATTTCTGTACCATCTTTTTCTTTCTTTTTTTGTTTTTTTACAAAAATGTACAGCCGTTTTCTTCTCTTAATATTAGGTCATTGCCATCTAATTTGTGGCTCTCGGCTACACAAATTAAGGGCGTGTTTTGTTCCTTACAAAAGTGTTCTTGGCAGAAGGAAGCCCAGGATGGGCAGTGGCGGGGCAGTTAACCCTCCTTGTCGACTTGCATTATCCCCAGAAACTTCAGAACCAATTGATCATCAGGCCGTTGGCTATTGATAAAGGGTTCCTTTCTATTAGGGGCCCCTATTTTCTTAGGAAGGGGCTTGGAATGGATGCCAGTAGCCCCAGGGAGGAGCAGACAGACAGCAGACATAATTGTATATTTAAATATTAATACCCTCCTTCCCCCCATATCATATGATCTCAGGCTGGTGTATAATAAAATCAATTTAACTGATATAAACAGTAGAAAATCTTGAGGGTGCTGGAGGTTGTAGCATCCATGGGGAGGCATGTCTCAGCTCCACCTCCCCTCCCTGCTCCCATGCCCATTCAATCAAATTCCAGACCACGTAGTTCAGGAGAATAGCTTTTATTTGATGTTTAGAGAAACAAAGAAGGATGTTGACAAGCTGGGACATGTCCAGAGGAGGGTGACCAAAATGGTGGGAGGTCTGGAACCACTTATGCCCTATGAGAAGTGGCTTAGGGAGCTGGGTATGTTTAGCTGGGAGAAGAGAAGGTGAAGAGGGGACATGAAAGATATATTTAAATATTTGAAGGGATGTCATATTGAGGATGGAGCAAGCTTGTTTTCTGCTGCTCCAGAGACTAGGGCACGGAGCAATGGACTCAAACTACAGGAAAAGAGATTCCATGAAAATGTTAGGAAGAACTTGAGGGTAAGAGCTGTTCAGAAGTGGAATACGCTGCTGCCTGGGAGTGTGGTGGAGTCTCCTTCTTCGGAGGTTTTTAAGAGAGGCTGGATGGTCATCTGTCAGATGTGCTTTGATTGTGTTTTCCTTTGTGGCAGAATGGGGTTGGACTGGATGGCCCTTGGGGTCTTTTCCAACTCTAGGATTTTTTGATTCTGTTTCGATGTTAGTTATGGAGATATGAGACACTGAGATATCTCTTAAGGTACAACAGAGTCACTGTGAGGCTTGAAGGCAGATTTCCTAGGATCAAGCCCAGTGTCCAGTGCCCTAGGCTGCATTCTATTTCTTTCCCCAAAAAATTCTCTTCAGAATTTCAACAACAACAGTTCTTAATTTAGTGGATAGTGGTTTGAGCATTGGACTAGGACTTTGGAGACCAGGGTTTGAATCCCTGCTTGGCCATGGAGACCCACTGGGTGACTTTGGGCAAGTCACAACCTCTCATCCACAGAGGAAGGCAAAGGCAAACCCCTCTCCGAACAAATATTACCAAGAAAACCCCGTGATACGTCTCTGTAAGTCGGAAACAACTTGAAGGTATGCAACAGCAATGAAAAGCAGGTGTTATGTGGCTAAGTTGACCTTTTGGTTATGTTTTTCATAGTCCTTTCCTGCCTGTTTTGATAACCCTGGCTTTTCTTTAGTGGTTTGAAGGGTGACAATGGAACAAGGCAAAATAGTGAACCAAGTACCTGTACCTTGTAGCAGGCCACGTGACTATTTTGTAACCCAAACTCTACTGCTGTGGGGGGAGGCGTGCCGTGCCGCTTGTGTCAGCTGAGTCCTTCTGAGAGAACAGATGTTGCCTCCAGCTACAGAATTATGCAAGGAGTCTGTTGTCGCTCTGCTGTGCTGTTAAAAAGTTACCTGGCTCCATTGGGTGGGAAGGAGGTAAGTGGTGGTGTGCAGCACATAAAGCTAGGAAAATCCAGCAAAAAGTGTGGAGAAGACAGACCCCCCCCCCATCTGTGATTGACTCTGAAGAAATGGTACGTGTCTGGTACAGGATGTACGTACAGGATGGTACGTGTCTGGTTTGTTCACTCTTGGGGCTCTTCATGGGCTTCTGGGTTTTCTGGGTGAGCAAAAGTTTGCTCCATCACATTCTTCATATCCCCCATCATTTTCCCAAGACTAGGACTCAAGGTGTGTTGCAGAAAAAAGAAAAGACAAATAAAGCCACAGGTAGCTAAAATAAAGCCACAGGTAGCAGGTAGCTAAAAGCAAGGGGAAAAAAAAAATCAGGATCACAACACAGGCATACCTCAGGGGTTGTCTTAACTGTCAAAATAATATGCATAGAATTCTCTTGGAATCCTGTCTGTCCTAATGGCAATCCTCATTGGATCACAGTACTCAAATGGAAGTGGGACAAATCCACCGTAAACTCCTCCGGGAAAGCCTTTGTGGCTTTTCCCATATTTTTTTTTTTAAAGCTCTGTAGAGAATGTGCATTTTCACTTGTTTGGACAATCGGATTTGCAGTCATTCAAATTTGTGAAAGAGCGGAAGTGGAAACTGATTGGTTGAATGTGGGCAGGGGACGGAGCTTGCTACCAAGGCAAGCTCCTGGAACCGCCATCTTGGATTTTTGCTTTAGCAAGTGAGCGATCGTGCAACAAAACAGCCTTTTTCTTTTCATTTAAAAATGTATTTAAGTGGAATATTGCACATTCGCACATTAAATATGCTTTTTTTAAAAAAACTGTTCTGTGGTGGCAACTGGCAACAATAAAAATGCGAGTAATTCATTTGCATCTGCCATCTTGATTCTCATGTATGTTTATTGGGACAGCAAAAACAAATAGCTTGGCATGCCTGAAATTTTGCCAGAAAACTGTTAAGACAAATAGAAGCTGCTTCGAATTTGCATTAGTGCACATTAATCCACAGTTCCCCCCCTCGTATAGGCAGGCCCTCAGTAAACAAAGCCTCTGACCAAGAAACTATTTTTTTTACAATGTCTTTTTATGGCAACCCAGTTCAGCTCCTCCCAGTTTTCTTGTCTTTTGGCTAGGTGGATTTTTTTTTTTTTTTTTTTTTTTTTTGCAGCATTGGCTTTGGGATTTTCCCCCCCACAGAATAAATCCCAAATTGCAAATAGTCTTTGAAAAGTACACAGTTTTCCAAGACTTCCTCTCAACGGGAAGAAAATTGTTCAGTTTGCTTATTGCTTCCTCTGAGAATGCAATTAGCGAAGAGTTACATCTTTCAATGGATGCCTTACATACTCACTCTCTCCCAAACCACAGGGAAGTTACTTCTTTTGAACCACAACTCCTAAAATTCCCCAGACAGGATGGCCACTCTTCCTGCCAACTGGGGGAATTACACAAATCGTAGTTTATTTGAAAAGTAACTTTTCCAAGGCATGCTGACTGAGTGTATGTTCTGGGAGTTGTAATTCCAAAAAGTAACTTGTCGGAGCTGTGCATCTCTTGACTGAGATTTGCTACAAACAGGAGCGTCAGGGCTGAATCATACTGTCTGGGGTGATTTTTGCAAGCTAATGTCTTTCAGCGAAAGGATTAACACTCCAGAATGTGGCAGCCAGACCACTGAGGCAGTGAGAGGGTGTGTGGGGGCCAGAGCTAGGAAAAATTACCTTTTAATGCCCCAGTAACTGTAATAACTGTGTGTAATGGTTGTCCAAAAAGTTACTCTGTTAGACTATAACTCTTTAGTAACCCCAGATACACCTGCATAGATTTTCAACAGGGCTTTTGTTATCTGCACAAAAATACAATATTTGTACCAAAAGCATTGGTCTATCTTGCGTTTTTGGAGGTGAAACTCATCAAAAAATAGAGGGGGGAAATAAACAAAAAGTACTAAAGGAGGAAAAAATCTTTGTGGCAATTGATGATCTTTTAAAAAACAAACAGGTTGTTTTGTTGTGTTTAGGACACTGTTCCTCAGTGAGGATGAGAAAATGCGAAAATGTTCTCCGCATCTTAGCAGGCTTTTTTTTTGTTAGTTTTATGGCTGATTTCTCCCTCCCTGCTTGCCTTTGTTGATTTCTTTTTATTTCTCTCTGCCTCTTCTTTTTATAGAAAATCGAGGGCTGTCTTTGTTTAGCAGCACTTCTGCTAGTTAAATGTCATCTTGCTTGGTTTCAAGGGAAAGAAAGAGTACCAAATGAAAAATATTATTGATCACTTACTTACTAATTAACATATTTATATCTTACCTCTATTTGAAAATCTTGGGCTGGCTTATAATGAAACTATCCTGACTAATTTAAAACAGTGGGAGGGGGGCAGAATTTAAAAATGATTTTAAAAGGCTAAAAACATATTAAACAGGTTAACATTCTTAAAAAGACAAATTAAAACCGGTTCAAATGGTGGAAAATGATTTAAATCCACTTACATGTGAGGGGATTAGTATTTATTTATTTCATTTGATTTTTATGCCACTTTTCTCTCAATATGGGAGCCAAAGTGGCCACATGTTTCTGGAAAACCAGTGAGACTTGAAAGGCTTTAGTAAGCACCCTTGGACAAGATCCCTCACATGGTACATGGTACAGTCTCATAGTTACAATTTCTGTCACGATCTGACCTCCTGAAACCCACCTTAAAAGCCAGGCAGCTGTATTGTACTAGGGAGTTCTGAGTGCTGTTGAGTTTGGTGCTGGAAGATGACATTTGAAGCCCCTTCCTGCCAGCGAGCTGCAGTGTGATGAACCAATGCAGGGATCCTGCAAGGTCCTATATAGAATCATAGACTCATAGAATTGCAGAGTTGGAAGAGACCCCAAGGGCCATCCAGTTCAACCCCCTGCCACGCAAGAAATCACGATCAAAGCATCCCTGACAGATGGCCATCCAGCCTCTGTTTAAAGACCTCCAAGGAAGGAGACCCCACCATGCTCCGAGGGAGTACAGTTGCCCCTCCACATTTGCGAACTTAGCATTCGCGGTTTTGATTATTCGCGGTTTTGGGAGGCACCCCCACCCTCCCAAAACTGTGACAAGGGGCCTCCTGGAGGCCCGTGAAGGTCCGGGGTGGGAGGGGGGAGGGCCGGGGAGCCTTCACGGAGCCTTAGAAGGCCCCATGAAGGTCCGGGGTGGGAGGGGGAGGGCCAGGGAGGCCTCCACGGGGCCTCCGGAGACTCTCCAGAGGCCCCGTGAAGGCCTTGGGAGGGAGGGGGAGGGCTGGGGAGGCATCCATGGGGCCTCGGGAGGGTCTCCGGAGGCCCCGTGAAGGCCTTGGAAGGGAGTGGGGAGTGCGGGGAAAGTGACTATGGGGCCTCCGGAGGCCCCATGGTTGCATTGGCGGGGGAGGGGGAGGGCAGTCATTATTTGCGGAATGTTCACATTCATGGGTGTCTGGGGAACCTAACCCCCGCAAATGTGAAGGGACGACTGTATATTCCACTGCTGAACAGCTATAATCCATAGGCAATTTCAGGTCAAAACATTTAGCTCAGTGGCAAGCAAAACTGTTGCAACTCCTCATCATACCACAGCTCACTAGCAGAAGGGGGTGGGATCCATCATCCTTGAGCACCCCACTCACCCGTGCTGCAGAATCTCTTTGCTCGGTATGGCTACCTGGCTTTTAAGGTGGGTTTTGGGGGCATTTGCAGTTGTGGTTCCATGATGGTAAATGTGATTTTGGAAAAGTTTAGAGTTTGTAGGTCTAGCTTACAAAACCATAACTGGCAAACAGGATTCTGGCCCATGTTTTAACAGCAACGTTGGCACCAGTCGGGGCTCCCAAGGGATGGGCAGTCCAGATCTGAGGTGCCATCTGGTGCATTCCAGATCTGAGAAGGCCCTCTCCTCTGTTCCCCGATATCATATGGGACACATAGGAGGGTCCCTCCAGCAGATCTCAGTTCTCAGGCAAATCTATATCTGGAGAGGAGCTCCTTCAAATATTGAAGTTGTAAGCCACATAGAGGCTTCAAAGGTCATTACTAGCACCTTGATTTGAGACAAGAATTGCATTGGCTTAGGTTTATGTTTTGCAGAAGTCTGCTTTCCTGGTTTAACCAATTTGGCCAGGTTTATGTGGATATATGTAATCCTGAATGCATATGGACACAAGTAAATTTCCCAACTTATACTGTAGTTCTTTACCTGAAGTGTGAACTGCTTGGTTCATAGCAACCCATTCCATGAAGAAAGACATCTTGAGCTGTTTTACTGAGGTTAATCTACCCTGTTTGTACAGTTTGTAATCAGTGTGAAGTGTATACACATGTACAATCTGTTTCCTCAGAACATGTTTTTTTTGCAGCATGAATTACTTCCAGGAAATGGTCTTTGTTGGTCTTACTGAGCACTCTCCCCTATCCCCTCAGTTTCTTTGTCCTTTTTGCTTGCCAAAAGATATCACAGTTCATCCCATGTTGAAATAGTTCCTGTGGAACTCCTTGCCAAGGGAAGCTCTGTTGTCCCCTTCTGTGTCATCTTTCTGCTGGCAGGCAAACATCTTTCTGTTCAGGATGGCTTTGAGCAATTGACTGGTTGCTGAGAAGTGGAAATGTAATGTGTGTGTCTGGCACTTTTTAAGTAAAGTCAGCCCTCCTTATGCATCGATTCTACATCCATGGATTCTACATCCACTGCTTGAAAATACCCCCCCCCCCAAAAAAAAATCCAAAAAGGAAACTTTGTTTTTTTCTATTTTATATAAGGGGCACCATTTTACTATACCATTGTATGTAATGGGACTTGAACATCCACAGATTTTGATATCCAAGGGGGTCCTGGAACCAAACCCCAGTGCATACCAAGGACCCACTGTAATCTGTTTTAAAATTATTTTTCATTTAGTGGTGTTTTAATATTATAATTTGCTCAACTCTGTTCTAATATTATAGGTTTTTGCATTTCCATCTGCACCTTTTCACCTAATCTTAGTGCAAGCCACCTTGAGACAAAGTTTTGGAAAATAATAATAATACTATATTAATAGTGGTATAATAATAATAATAATAATAATAATAATACTATAACAATATATATATATAATTTATCTTGCATTTTTCCTCTTAAATACTGGGACTCAAGCTGACAGACAGAAATTAAGTCAAATGGCATTAAAAGCATTTGCAAAAACTAAGTAAAACATATAAAAAACTGTTGTTAAAATACAATTAAACAGTTCATGGATCTGAAACCCATTTTAAAAAAAATCAATTAAAAGACAAAAGATAAAAATCAGAAAAGGAGAGCAAAGCAGCACACTATTAAAAGCCCCAGAAGTCAATTCTGTCTGGATGGAAAAGGAGGGAGCCATCCTAGCTTCTCTGGGGATAATATAAACGATGGGGACAAAAGATGTACAATATAAATCAAATCAATACAGGATAGTCAGATACCTTTTAATTTTTATAGGTATCAGAGCTATGCTCTGATGTTTCCAAAAAAGCTCAATGTGAATGAGTCTTATTGTCTGCCCATGATTGTATATTTAAAAGGGGAAGGGAAGGCATTATGCTAAGGGTAATCTGAAAAGCATTATAACTTCCAATCACTATCATCATCATCATCATCATCATCACCACCACCACCACCATCATTGTCGTTATCAACTTCTTATTTGTTGTGGTGGTATGCCTTCAAGTTGTTTCCGACTCATGGAGACCCTACGGTGAACCTATCATGGGGATTTCTTGGCAAGAGGGGTCCTTAACTTCCTCTGAGGCTGAGAGAGTGTGACTTGCCCAAGGTCACCCAGTGGGTCTCATGGCCAAGCAGTGATTCGAACCCTGGTGTCCAGAGTCATCGTCCAATGCTCAAACCACTCCACCATGCTGCCTCACTGGCATCTTTTTATGCCCCACCATATTCCCCAAACTGCTTTGTAATCAAAGCAGATTACAAATTAAAACACAATATAGTTAAAATGTACATAAGATGAACGTTCATGTGGAATTAAACTACCCACAACATCTAACATTTGAAGCATACAGTTAAAAATGATAAAAAGGAGGTGAAAGAAAGTTCAGTTAAAATGAAAACAGTATATGTCACCTATATTAACAGCCACTTCTTAAAAGCCTTTAGTTCTCAAAATCCTATAAGAATGAAAAGAATAATAATAATTTTTGCCCGGCAATAGAAGGACAGGAAGAAGGGGACTATACCAGCCTCCCTAGGAAGGAAGTTCAAGAGGCAAGGGGAAGACACCAAGAAGGCTCTGTCTGTCCTTAGGTCTGTCCGCAGGTGTAAGTGGTGAGACTGGAAATTGGTTCCTTCCCACTGATAAGATTCCTAAGTAGAGTAAACAGCTTGAGAAAGTTACTGTTTTGGACTATAACTCCCATAAGAAAGACATTACAAGTGAGAAGACATCCAGAGAAGGCAACCAAGAAGATCAAAGTTCTGAAAACCAAAAGCCTTAGGAGGAGCTACTTTGAGAGTTGGGTATGTTGACCTCGGAGAAGAGAAGACAGAGGTGAGGTGAGAGTTATCTTTAAATATCTGAAGGGTTGTCATGTAGAAGATGGAAGGAAGCTTGTTTTCCGCTGCTCCAGAGTCTAGGACATGAACCAGGGGGTTCAAATTACAAGAAAAGAGATTCCACTTAAACGTTAGGAATAGTTTTTTTTTTAAACTGCCATTTGAATCCATTGCTCCATGTCATAGGACTTTTTCAGATGGGGACCCCCCCCCCAAGGAGGTTGGGAGAAGAACAGGGCTGTTTCGCTTACAGGGCCATTTCAGACAGCCCCGTCCTCCTCCTGACCTCCTCCCGACGCTGCAGGTGCTGCTTTTTATTGACGAAAGTTTTCCATCAATAAAAGGTGGTGCCTGCAGCATGGAAGAAGCACGGGGGAAGGTTGGGAGGAGGATGGCGGAGTCTGAAATGAGGCTCTGTACGCGAAACAGCCCCATTCTTCTCTCGACCTCCTCGGGGGCTTTCCTCCCTGTCTAAAAAAGTCCATAGTCTCTGGAGCAGCAGAAAACAAGCTTGCTCCCTCTTCAATATGACCTCCCTTCAAATATTTAAACATGGCTATCCTGTTCCCTCCTAACCTTCTATTCTCCAGGCTAAACATACCCAGCTCCCTATGCTGCTCCTCAGAGGGCATAATGGCTTCCAGAACCTCAATCCAGATACTAGACTCCTATTGATGCAGCCTAGAATTGCATTGGCTTTTAAAGCTAACTCATCACACTCCTGACTCATGTTCAGCTTGTGGTCTACTAAGACTCCTAGATCCCATTCGCTTTTACTGTTGTCAAGCCAGGTGTCATCCATCCCTAATCAATCAATAATTTTTTTTAATTCTTTTACACTCTGTCCTATTCCCACAACTGTGTAAATATGCTTTATAACCTGAGGCTTTAAGATCACTTTGTACTGTGTTACCCTAAGAGGTGGGGTGTGTGCTTTAGACCCCCACCTGTGATGCCAAAACCTCTGTTATCATCTGGGGGGAATTATTAGCTCAAACAGAAGCCTGCGAGAGGAGGGTAACTTTGGCGATCTTTTCACCTATGTATACCATTACTAACTGTAGAGAGCACTCCAGTTAAAATGAAATAAAGTATATTTATTGAAAATAACACAGGGGATACAGTAGCATACAAAACATACACTCTTAAGAACCTTGCAAGGCTATTGGAAAGAGAAGCGGGGAGGTTGGATACACAGAGGCCCAGGTTGATAGGGTTATAGTTACCAGTCTTGAAGAGTAGCGTTCCTTGCAGCCAAGATGCTCAGACTGGCATCTGAGGGTTGCAGAGAATCCGGCAGTGTCGGTGTCTATCTGTGGCACACTTAGCTGAGGTCTAGGCTGGGATATTTATACCCTATTTCATATCCTGAAGGGATACTCTGGTTATGACAAAGCCTGGATGGCTTTCCTGTGGGATAAAGAAAAGGGAACCGAAACTCAACTGATTGCTTTAATGGCTGGGAGATAGAAAGTGATTACAGTCATCCCTCCACATTAGCGGGGCTTAGGGGATCAAGACCCCTGCGAATGTGAAAAAAACACAAATAAAAAAGGCCTTCCTCCCGCCTGCAACCCCCACCCTTCCAAAGTGGCGACAGGGCTTTTCAAGTCCCATTGCCGCTTGGGGAAGCTCAGGGAGTGGCTAAAAAGCCTCCCGTCCACATGGCCGCCACTCCCCCTGCCGCCTGCCCCATTTTGGGAAGGTCCGTGTTTCAGCGGCTGAGAGGTTGGCCAGCCTCTCTCCAGCCTTCCTGAAGCAGCTCTGGGGCTTTGAATCCCCAGAACTGCTTCAGGAAGGCTGGGGAGGACGGTGGGTGGGAGGTTGGCTGGCCTCCCCCCAGTCTTCCCGAAGGGGCTCTGGGGTTTTGAAGTCCCAGAGCCCCTTCAGGAAGGCCAGGGAGGTTTGCGGGCGGGTGGTCGGGCGGGCGGGAGGTTGGCCAGCCTCCCCCTGGCCTTCCCGAAAGGGCTCTGGGGCTTTGAAGCCCCAGAGTTGCTTCGGGAAGGCCGGGGAGGTTGGAGGGCAGGCAGGCAGGCAGGAGGTTGGCCGCCCTCTCCCAGCCTTCCCAAAGCAGCTCTGGGGCTTTGAAGCCCTAGAACCGCTTCAGGAAGGCTGCGGAGGGTGGTGGCTGGGCGGCCAGGAGGTTGGCTGGCCTCCCCACCAGCCTTCCTTAAACAGCTCTGGGACTTTGAAGCCCCATAACTGCTTTGGAAAGACCGGGGAGGGCGGTGGGCGGGAGGTTGCCCGGTCTCTCACCTGCCTTCCCAAAGGGGCTCTGGGGCAAGGGTGGGGTGTGGGTGAAAAGTGCCTTTGCCCCAAATGCCCTGCTCTCCCAGGGCTTGGCTCTCCACCCCAAACGGAGCCAAGCCCCAGGAGAGTGGGGAGTTGGGCGCATGGTTTGCTCAGCAAGCACTCTGTTTAAATCAGCTCCTCTCCCTTGTGTGCAGGAGAGAGAAGCTGATTTAAATGTGGTGCTTGCTGACCAAACTGCGAATAATCAAAACCGTTAGAGTGAAAGTTGCGAATGTGGAGGGGCAACTGTAGTTTGAGACAACCTCGCAAGGTTGGACAGGAGAGGGTGTAGGAAAGATTTCCGTAGGAGTAGATTAAGGAACCCTCACCTAATTGCTTGATTGAATCATTGCTGAGATGCCCAGGGCTGGAAGAAAGGATCAGCACATACCTACTTAACGGCTGTGTTTACTAAGGAGCTTTCTTCATAATCCTAATTTGGGCTTTCTTACCATTACATTTCTAAGACATAGCCAGGTCATTGTCACTTCCAACTGACCTTTGGTTTGTCCCAGCCAACCTGACCCCCAAAAGTGTCCAATATTCCCAGTTATGAAATACTGTGGGGAGGGGGTAGTAGGTCATACTAACACTGTGGATACTGAGGACTGGTTGTAAATACAAATAATTTCTGTAGTTTCCTCCCTAGTCAAGGAGATAAATAAGTCATGCCCTCCAATTTTCCTGATTTGTCCCAGAGCGTCCTGATTAATCCTGTCATCCCACTTTTTTAGCTGTATTTAAAATGCTCCAGTTTCTTTCTTCTTCCCACACTTTCCCTCCTTGTCCTCAGTTTACTTCAGTTGCTGCTGACTGAATTCAAAGGGCAACAGTAGATTGCACTCAATTAACACAGTGGGGGAGGAGAGGAGGGGCAGGATTTTGCCCTTCCCAGGAGGCTTAGGCAAAAGCAAACTGCTGCAACTTCTCTTACTTTATGTATTCTTCCTCATTAATAACTTTTGCCAGCTTGACCACATTCAGATGTTGCTTGACAGTTGCATCTGAAGAGGTGTGTTTATTCCCACAAAAGCTTATGCTAAGAAAACAAACAAATGCCTAGTTTGTTTTAAAGGTGCTCCCCTTTGCCTTCCTCCCTTTTTGGCTGACTACTTTGATTGGGTATTCTTGCATGGCAGTGTCAGGATCTGCCTCTCCTTACAGGACTAGGCCCCTGGCTGCAGAGGTAGACACAGCCTTTCTTTACAGAACCAGGCTCTGGCTGTGGGAGTCTTGGAGGGACCAGGACTAGGTTGTCAAGCACAGCCAGCTGCATTCACACAACACACCTAGAGCAATCAGGGAGACTGCTATTTAAGTGGAGCATTCTCCCCTCAGCTTTTGCCACAGCAACATGGACTCTTGTTTGCTTGTAGCAGCCCTTGATCCATTGCCCTGATCTGCTGCCTCATTGTGTTTGGACCTTTGCTTGCTTCTTGGACCTGCCTTTGTCTCTGGCTCTCTGGACTCCTGATATGTGTTTGACCTTGGCTTGTCTTTGACCCTACCTGGATTTTGGACTCTGTCATGTGTGTTCCTGAACTGGCCCCTGCTTTCTGGACCTGCCTTGCCTCTGACCCTTAGGGTTCTGGTTCTCCACCTCTCTGCCTGCTCCGGCCCTGGTGTTTCTGCTCCAAAACCTTGCTGCCCATGCCCTGGACTCTGACAGGCAGGGGGTTGGACTAGATGGCCCTTGTGGTCTCTTTCAGCTGTATGATTCTGTGTTCCCTTGAATCAGTGAATCAGTCATTTTGTTTCTATCTTTCCTTCTTCTCAAGAGGGGGACTCAAGGTAGCAATTGATCAGCTTGCCTGGGCTACACTGTTGGCAGCCTGGCTGCCTTCCAACAGGCTTCTCTCTGCTAATCTAGGCAGGATCAGAACTGAGAAGCAGAGGCCAAAAGGTTCCTTCTCCCATGACTGATCCTCTTAACCTCACCTTGCCCTTGACACAAGCTTGTTAGCAGCCTAGAGTCACCTGGGAGGGAAGAGCCCTGAAGAGCTCAGCTGGGCCCAGTTGCTCCCTGGAGGTCTGGAAAGCCCATGGCAATTGGATCCAGCCTGCAAGCCCCCTCTCTTGAGGGCCCTTGGCACATGGGTGGCAGCAGGCTGGAGAGGGCGGCCAGAGGGCAGTGCCCAAAGGGACTTCGAGCTGCTTTCAAAGCATTAGGGAAAGTGTTTCTTTTTTATCTCCTCAAGTTGATCATTGGGGAGTTGTCAGAAAGGAACATCTGTTTCTCTTTGGCCTCTGTGTTTGGCAAGCTCTCCCTGCAATTAAATGTGGTGTAAATGAGGATCAGAATTGCAGATGCCATGAACTGAATGTTAAGTTGGGGGGAGCTGCATGAATTGAAAGGGGCAGGTTGGGTGGAGTGGTTGGAAGCGGGCTTGTTATTGCAGAAAAGGAATTGGCAATACTGGATTCAGAAGTGGGGAGTTGACCTGGAAGAATCCTAGAGTTGGATGAGACCCCAAGGGCGATCCAGTCCGACCACATTCTGCCTCTAAGTTTTCTGAAATCAGCTTTCTTAAATTCTAGAATGTGTGTCTGACTATGCTTGGTTTCCCCTTTTTGCTGTTTCACAGGCTCCACAAGAACATGGTCACTCCCACCTAAGGATCCTCCCACTTCCATATAAACCAGATCATCACTGTTGGTTAGGATCAGATCTAAAATAGTTGATCCCCCTGTTGCCTCTTCCACCTTCTGCACAATGAAATTATCTGCAAGGCAAGTGAGGAATTTGTTGGACCTTATAGTCTTGGCAGAGTTGGACTTCCAACAGATATCAGGATAGTTGAAACCCCCATTACTACTGCATCTCTCCTTTCTGAATTTGTAATCATCTGTTCTAGGAAGGTATCATCCAAGTCCTCAGTTTGGCTCGAGGGTCTGTAACTTTTCTCCTCCTTAGTTTTTACCCCCATGGTCTCAATCTGGCTTCCAGCATATAAGTCATGGATCTCTTCACCGGTGTAAACATCCTTGACATATAATGCTGCTTCTCTTTCTTTCCTGTTAGGTCTATTTCTCTGTTTCTCTGAAATAGGCTATACCCCTCTATTACTACATTCTAGTCATGAGACCACATTCCAGTCATGAAACTTGTTTCTTGACTCCCAAAATATGCTGAGAAGAAGAATCCTGGACTGATGAGAATCTTCAGAATTTGAGGGTTATTTTACAAAATTCACACATGCTTGTTTTAGATAGGAAACAGAATTTCCTGTGCAGGAAAAGCTGTTTTATGTGCAAAAATAACATGTGTGAATTTTGTGTAGAGTAAGCCCTGAATTTCGAATAGTCTTTGAAAAGTGGAGAGCAAGAAGAAAATTTATACAATTATTCATGCTGCCTTTGGAAAAAAATACAGTAAAGAATTACATCCCTAGTCTTATAGAGGAGTAAGTTCTTTTATGGAGGCAGTTGAGTATTTTTGGCTTATGAGGGTTGTTGTTGTTATTTTATTCATTTGTATCTTGCCTTTCTGCCACCATGAAACTTGGTGCAGCTAAAAACATCTTTAAAACAATGCATGTTAAAAACAACACAAAAGTAAAAATTACAGGATAAATATACAATTTGAAAATAATTAAACAATGTATGAGTTAAATACATGGCTTTATTCATTTCAAGGCTGTAAAAACAGGTGTGTATGTAGTGCTATTTCACATACTGTAGACATGCATTGCACATTGTGTGTGTCACATGCAGATGTGCAGGTGCATTTGGTGTTGCAGGACACTAACAAGGTGGTGTTGTGTAACTCTGGTTGGAGTTCACTTAGGGACATAATGTACATGTAAGTCATGCTACGCGAGTTGGGCCAAAACATTGCCATTGCTCGATGAACATGTTCTGTTGATAGCAGTGAAAATGGACTTGCACAGTTTTGCAAGTTTTGCCTTGGGGTTGTGCATCATATGTTCCATTGTACAGGTCGGTCCCCATATCCATGGATTCAATATCCACAGCCTCACATATCCACATCTGAGGCTCTAGGTTGACTCAGCCTTCCATCTTTCTGAGGTCCGTAAAGTGAGTACCCAGTTTGTTGGGGGCAGTTAGCTAACACACTGTAAACCGCTTAGGGAGTGCTTTGCACTGATAAGCAGTACAGAAACATAAATGCTATTGCTATTCTATAGTCAACTTCCGGTGTTTGTCTTATTGAAAATAAGGTTCCCTATTATCCATGGTTTCAGGTGTCCACAGAGGGGAGTGCCTTGGAATGTATCCCCCACGTATATGCAACCTGTAGTTGTTCATCCTATGTTTTCCATTGAGAATGTCCATCTTGTACTTTTCATTGTGGTTGTATGTTGCACAATGGCACCCTGTCATTAACATGTGCTGTGCAATGTTGCTATTGTGCATGGGGTTTTTACAGAACTCCTGTAGCATATGTCAGCATGCAGGTGTTTACACCACACTAAGGAGATGTTAGATTGAGGCCAGGGAATGCCAACATGGTCTACCTCCTGGATGCAAGATCTTGACCTGTCCGATGGGAGCCAATCACCATAGTGTGTCTACAGGAAATCAAGACATTGCTCGCATCTTGTGTTGTGACTGACTTAAATTCATAGTTCTCAGGCTGTCACCGATCCACGTCTGCAGTTTTGCAAGATGCCTCAAGTTTCACAAAAAAGAACAAGAAAAAGAGAAAGCAATTCTACCCTTCCCCGCCACACTGCCCTCCTTCTATTTTTATTCAAGTGAGAAGTGAGAAAGTGCCTTTACAGTAAGTCTTAGGTTTTTGGTGACTGAAATCCGATTGCTAGAAGTCATTGGGTGCTTTTGCAGAAATCACCCACTTTCACAACTTTTTTAAAAAACAACAACAACAAAAGGCTGATGTTGCAGCTGTCTACAAGGCATCTTGGAAACCACAGCAAGTAGAACAGAGCCATTTTCTTTTCTTTTTAAATTAGGGAAGCCTCACTTTCTTCTTGAGCCACCCAAATGTGAATAAGTAACATTAAGAGTGTCATCTCCACCTGCCTACAGTTGGCTGCTAAATTGCATCTGAAGGGAAATTTCTAGGTTTTGTATGTTCCTCCTTCCAGGGGTTTAGCTATGGGGTGTGTGGGCTACAATGGAGGCATTGCCCCCCAAATAAGAATTCTGTCTTCAAGTTGACTTCTGGCCACCCTCTCCTAGAGTTTTCTTGGCAAGATTTCTTCAGAGGATGTTTGCCTCTGTCTTCCTGTGAGGCTGAGAGAGTGTGACTTGCCCAAGGTCACCCAGTGGATTTCCATGAATGACCAGAAACTTGATCTCCGGTCTCTAGAGTTGTAGTCCAATACTCAGACCACTAGACCACATTGGCTTTGCCTTCATAGAATCATAGAGTTGCAAGAGACCTCCCACCATTTTGGTCACCTTCCTCTGGACACATTCCAGCTTGTCAATATCCTTCTTCAATTGTGGTGCCCAGAACTGGACACAGTATTCCAGGTGAGGTCTGATCAAAGCAGGATAGAGTGGAGAATATTACTTCCCTTGATCTAGACCAGACCTGCACAACTTGGCAGTAGGCAGGGGCCAAAATTAAAATAGGCTAAACTTCTCTGGGCCATAGAAGAATTAATTAAGAATTAATGAACATTATTAATGGTACACAATTAAATATTTTCTAAATAAAGATCTATAGAACTTGTTGATGTGTTTAAGCTTTATTAAATAATGATCCAGTATAGCCAGACTTCTGATTTATAATGCCATATGATAGAGTTTAGGATTGCAAGCAAATAATCCTGACACTTTTCAAGACCCATTCCCATCCTAAAAAAAATACAGATTTATGAGATGTATGCATTTTCCACATTATGAGAAGTTGTAGAGAAGCAGAACTTGGAAAAGTTACTTTTTTGATGAACCTCCAGCAAGTAGATCCACTAGCCATACTGCCTGGGCAGTTTGAGGAGAGCGAGGGTGGTGTGAGTGTTGGACTATGACCCTGGAGTCCAGGGTTTGAATTTCCACTAAGCCAGGGAAACAGACTGGGGCACCTTGGGCAAGTCTCACACTCTCAGCTTCAGAGGAAGGCAAAGGCAAACCCCCTCTGAACAAATTTTGCCAAGAAAACTCCGTGATAAGTATCACCTTAGAATTGCCAAAAGTCAGAAATGACTTGAAGACACACAACAACAATGTCCAAAAATGTAACTTTGAAGCTTTGCTAGCCCTCTTCCTTACTGAGGACAGGCGGGTGGGGGGACTCTGGTACACACTGAAGTTTAGAAAGAGAGGAACTGCTAGTATGAGCTTCCCAACTGTCAGATTGTTGGTTTGACGAATCCCTCAAAAGGGCGGGAGGAGTGAATTACCTGTCCACTAGGCTGCTGGGCATGTTGCTCCTGGTTGCTAGCCATCCTGCCCACACCCCTTTCCTAGGTGAAGAAAGCGTTGGAGGGTACACACACAATAGTGTCCAAAGTGCTCAGCCATATTAAGCAGCCTAGTAAAATGGAAGGGATTTTAAAATTTTGATTTAGGCACAAAACTTTACAGAAATGTAATATCTTCAGGATAACAGGAAGTGTGCTGAGCTCAAAAACAAAATTTCCCTGGATTTTTATTTGCTCTGTTGCACCAAAGAAGACCTGAATAAATAGCTGGGACCCAAGTATATACTTATATCATTTCCCTCCCCTCCCCAGTGCACCGAGACCTCCCCCATGTCTTCACCGTGTCTCCCCACCTCCCTCTTACACATCCTCTCACGGGCTGTAGGAAATCCTTTGGAGGGCTGCAAGCAGCCTGGGGACCGTATGTTGTGCAGGCCTGATCTAGACACTATACTTCTGTTGATGCATCCTAAAATCACATTTGGCCTTTTTAGCTGCCACAGTACACTGCTGACTCATGTTCAACTTGTGGTCCACTAAGTTGCTTTCAAGTTGACTCTGATGTATGGCCACCCTATCACAGAATTCTGTTGGTAAGATTGATTCAGAGGAGGTTTGCCAGGGCCTTCTTCTGTGGCTGAGAGAGTGTGACTTGCCCAAAGTCACCCAGTGGGTTTCTGTGGCTGAGTGGCGATTCAAAGCTTGCTCTCCCAGTGTCCTCTTCCGATATTCAAAGCATCATGCCATTCTGGCTTACCATGTTACACATTACACAGTTATAGCACTTCATAAATGTCTCTCTCTCTGGCTTTTCTTCGCAAACGAAGATTCAGGAAGGACTCATCCCGCACTTTCTGCAAGCGCGCTGATGACTAAAAAGGCCAATCCGAGATAAACAAGTCCGGTTGCAAAAAGCACAGCAGAAGGTCTCCTTGGGTGATGTTTTTGGGTTGTGATTCTTTCTGCGTTGTCGTTTCTCTTCAAGACTTGTTCGTCATGAGTTCTCAAATAAGGCTGCAGCATTGTGGATAGTGTGTCTCCATGCCTCCCGATGTGAGGCCAGGGCGGACCACTGTTGGTGATCAATTTGGCCAAGCCTGAGATGTTGTTTCAGGGAGTCTTTGTATCGCTTTTTCGGAGCGCCCCTCTTACGCTGACCCGTGGCGAGTTCACCGTAGAGTAGTATTTTTGGGAGGCGATGGTCCTCCATCCTAGAAACATGCCCTGCCCAGCGCAGCTGTGTTCTCAATATCATGGCCTCAATGCTGGTGATCCCTGCTTGCTCAAGGACAGCAACATTCGTCACATAGTCAGTCCATTGGTGGTTCTCCATTGTCGTAAATGTAATATAATTAATAACACTGTAAGTGAGTAGTATTTCATGCTATAGCACCTTGATACTGCTTGAACCACCATTATTCCATCCTATGAAATCCTGGGATTTGTAGTGTTTTGAATTCTCTGCCAGAGTGTTCTGACGTCTCACAAAACTATAACTGTCAGTATAGAACAGTTGTCCCTTTACATTTGCTGGGGTTTGGTTCCAGGACCCCTCTGTGAATACCCAAATCCGTGAATACTCAAGTCCCATTATATGCAATGGCATAGCAAAATGGTGTCCCTTATAGAAGATGGCAAAAGCAAGATTTGCTTTTTGGATTATTATTTTTTAAAGAATATTTTCAAGCCGTGAATACTTAAATCCGTGGATACCAAAACCGTGAATGTGGAGGGATAACTGTATAGGATACAGCCATAGCAGGTAAAGTGGAACCAAGCTACTATCATTTGTGTAGAGTGAAAGGGTCTCTGGAGGGACACAATTGAACCAAAGGCCACCAGTTTGCCTGGTGATAGTTCCATAAATATGACATTGCAAGAAGAAGGTAGTTTTCTATATGGCGTGAATCTAATGCACATTAATTGAATGCTGCAACCCACACATTATAGTTTAAGAAGAGAGTAAAGCCTTTCCCCTCCACAGCTCAGCCTTTTAGATTTCTTGGCCAAAATTGTAACATGAAATTATTTAATTTCTTGCCCTGAGAAAGCAAGTTATAAGCATCCCCTCTCCCAAAAAGACAAATGACAGGAACATGACCTTTAAGAAAGTAGTTTGAAGCCATTTGGTTCCCTCCTTCGAATTCTTCCCTCTGCCATTTCATGGCTTAAAAGGACCTTCAAAAACCCCAGAAATTTGTAGGAAAGGTCATTGGAATCATAGAATCATAGAGTTGGAAGAAACCACCAGGGCCATCCAGTCCAACTCCCTGCCTTGCAGGGAGACACAATCATGAAGAAGAGGATAAAGCAAGAAAATTTGGAGATGGCTGCATGCCAGAAGAGGGGTGTGTGTGGGGGAAGGTGGATATTTATGAATTTTCCACATCTGATTCTGCAAAAAATAAATAAAAAAGGACAACACCTCAAACTACAGCACCACCTTTGATGGAAGTGTGGAGAGTCATCCTCTCTCTCTCTGAATCATGCTCTGTTAGTCACAGCTTGCGTTCTCTTATTTGATTAAGTCACTTGAAAAGATTTAAGTGGCTTTTCTTTGAGCTGAGATATCGCGGAGATTTGAACTGGCAAAAATACACCTTGTTGATCGGGCAGTGAGTGGTGTTTTAGAGGGGAATGTGCTGATTGTTCCTCCCCCCCATCCCTCTCTCTTCCACCTACAGTAGAATCATAGAATCATAGAGTTGGAAGAGACCTCAAGGGCCATCCAGTCCAACCCTCTGCCATGCAGGAATACACAACAACAAAACAACAATAATAATAATAATAATAATAATAATAAAATTTTATTTATATCTCGCCCCTCTGCAACGCAATCGGGGCGGCTTACAATATAAAAACTCCATAATCACAATACCCTAGCCACCCACCCCTTAAAATAATATTAAATTATGATGGATTAAAACAGACAATAATTAAATACATATATAAATTAGAAGAAAAAATTACAACATACAACCACAGCCTAGAAAGGACAGCTGAGTCTTGGGCCGGGATAATTATTCAGGAAAGGCCTGCCGGAAAAGATCCGTCTTGATAGCTTTTTTAAAGCTAAGGTGGTAATAAGGCGGATCTCGTCTGGCAGGCCATTCCATAATCTGGGAGCAGCAGCGGAGAAGGCCCTCTGGGACGTCACTGACAGCCTTGTTTTCATAGGCTGTAACAGATTCCTCCCAGAGGACCGAAGTGCGCGGGGAGGGTCGTACGGAAGGAGGCGGTCCCGGAGGTAAGTTGGACCCAAGCCATGTAGGGCTTTAAAGGTCATAACCAACACCTTGTACTGTGCCCGGAAACTAATAGGCAGCCAGTGGAGAGCTTTTAGCACCGGTGTTATATGCTCTCTTCTGGAAACGCCAGAAATCACCCTGGCTGCCATGTTCTGGACTAGTTGAAGTTTCCGAGTCAAGCACAAGGGTAGCCCCATGTAGAGCGCATTACAGAAATCCAGACGGGAGGTTACCAGTGCATGTATCACAGTTTCGAGGTCCCTAGTTTCCAGGAAAGGGCGCAGCTGGCGTATCAGCCGAAGTTGATAACAGGCACTCCTGACTGTCGCATTAACCAATCAAAGCACTCCCGACAGATGTCCACCCAGCCTCTGTTTAAAAACCTTCAAAGAAGGAGCCTCCACCACACTCCCAGGCAGTCTGTTCTTCTTCCAGACAGCTCTTACTGTCAGGAAGTTCTTCCTAATGTTTAGGTGGAATCTCTTTTCCTGGAGTTAGCAGCTTCAGATTCACCATCTGCAGATTCAATTATCTATGGATGGCTATGGTGAGGTGGGTGGGAGGGGCAGGGTGTGTGGAGGCAAGCTGTGGTGGTGGGGGTTCTGGCATGGGGCATGGCGGGCAGATGGGGGGTGGGCAGAGGGTTCCAGTGCAGTGGAGCAGAGCTGGTGGGGGAGGGAGGAGGCAGCGGCGGCGGCAAGTTTGCCTCCCGCCTCCCTTCCCCAGGAGGGTTCCGGTGGCAGCGGTGTTCACTATTATCTGTGGATTTCATCATCCGCGGTGGGGCCTGGAACTAATCCCCCACAGATACAGGGGTCCTACTGTACTTCTCAAATTGCCAGATGTCTCCATGCATCCCAACTGCAACAATCAATCCACTGGCCCAGAATTCACCTGGAGGAGCTGGACAACCCTGGCTGAAGGCAGCCAATCACAGCTCAGGGCTGCAGGGAAGAAATGTTACAAAGCAGAGGCTTCTCTCTTTCACCAAAGCCAAAGCCTAGGTGGTGGTGAGGAATGATGGAATTTGCAACCCAGCAACTTCTGGAGGACCACATTTCCTGTGCCACTGCCATACAGTATAACTCTTGGGCTCCTGCCCTTTGGAGATAAGGGGCCAGGACTCCTGAAAGAGAAAAGAAGGGATGTCCTGAACTTTGTGGACTCCTAACTGAGGCACCAAAATGGAAATCTCTAGATATCACTTGTGGTTTTATTCTGCTGTTTTTGCAGGGAAAGGGCAGATAAGGGTTGAGATCCCATGGCAGGGTTTGTTGTTATTGTTGTTAACTGCCCTTGAGTTGACTTTGACTCATGGGGACTTCATGAATGAGACATCTCCAAGACCCCCTGTCCCTCAACTGCTCTGCTCAGGTCCTGCAGGCTCACGGCTATAGCTTCCCTGATTTGAGTCTATTGATCTAGTATGTGGCCTTCCTTTTTTCCTACTGACCTTTACCTTCCCAAGCAATTATTGTCTTTTCTAGTGAGTAATGCCTTTTCATGATATGGCTGAAGTACAACTGTCTTAGTTTAGTCATTGTGGCTTCCAGGGAGAGCTCAGACTTGATTTGTTCTAGGACTCATTTATTGGTCTTTTTGGCAGTCCATGTTATTTCTAGCTCTCTTCTCCAGCGTCACATCTCAAATGAGTTGATTTTCTTTCTGTCAGCTTTCTTCATTTTCCAGCTCTCACACCTGTACATGGTGATGGGAAATAGCATGGCTTGGATGATCCTAACTTTAGTGTCCAGTTTTATATGTTTACACTTTAGGATCTTCTCTAGTTCTTTCATAGCTGCCTTCCCCAGTCCTAGTTTTCTTCTGATTTCTTGACTTCAATCTCTGTTCTGATCAATGATTGATCCAAGCTATGGGAAATTTTTTAACTATTTCCATTTCCTCATTTTCTATATTGAATTTATGTAGATCCTCTGTGGTCATTATTTTTGTTTTCTTAATGTTCGACAGTAAGCCTGCCTTAGCACTTACTTTTTTGACTATCTTTAGTAATTTTCCCAAGTCTTTGTTGTCTTCTGCTAGCAGTATGGTGTTGTTTGCATATCTTAGATTGTTAATATTCCTTCCTCCTACCTTCACTCCTTCTTCTGAGTCTAAACCTGCTCTGTGTATGAGATTTTCTGCATACAAGTTGAACAAATAGGGTGATAGAATGCAGCCTTGTCTGATCCCTTTTCTGAACGGGAACCATTCTGTTCTAATGGTAGCCTCCTGTCCTGAGTAGAGGTTACACATCAGGAGGATCAAATATAATGGTACACCCATTTGTTTAAGAGCAATCCATAGCTTTTCATGGTCTGTTCAGTCAGAGGCTTTGCTGTAGTCTATAAAACAGCATAAATCTGTGCATGTGGAGATATGGTTGTTACTATTGCTGCAGTTTTTATTTATTCCTTTATATTCTGATTCTCTTTTGACATTTTGTTTATATATAAACATAATAAAATAAATGCAAAGTCATCAGTAAAATTGCATTAATGCATTATGCACTAATTACACACAATTTATGCCACACAGCCCTTGGGTTAAAGGGCAACATGGCTCAACTTGAACCAAAACACCATGCATTTCTAATTCTGGGGAGTGGAGGACTTGTGCAAGTTGTAGTAACACAGACATTCCTTGTTGCTTTTGATGGGCTTGGTGGAGACCTTGCTTAACTCTTTCTAGCAAGAAGCAGTGGGGGGGGCACTGCATATTTTTGAAAAAGAAAAAATTGTGATGTTAAAAATCTCACCAGGGTCCAAGACTTCAACCAGTCCCTGGGTGAAAAGGGGAGAAGGTCTTAAGCAGGGATGGACGAAGATGATGTTGCAAATTAATAACAGAAATGGGTACAGGTGCCTCCCCCTGGTATCTGCGGGGGATACATTTCTGGATTTACTATTTATAAGTGAAACTGTGGATAATAGCAAACCCTATTAAAATAAAGGACTCCCTGTGAAAACATACCATGCAGTTGTGTTGGAGGACCTAGTGATTCCTAGACAGGACACCCTTGTGGCATTTTCCAGCATGACTCTATAGTATGTGTCCCTCTTTTTCCAGACGTGGATAACTAAAACTGGATATTACAGTTGTCCCTCCACATTCGTGGGGGTTAGGGATGCAAGACCCCTGCGAATGTGAAAAAAATGTGAATAAAAATATGCCTCCCCCTGCCCGCCTGCAACCTCCCCGCCATTCCAAAGTGGCCACGGGGCTTTTCAACCCCATTTGCCTCCTTGGGAAGAGAAGCTGATTTAAATGGCGTGTTTGCTGAGCAAACTGAATAATCGGAACCGCGAAAGTGAAAGCTGCGAATGTGTGGGGCAACCGTAGTTCTGCGATATGGGGGTGACCTACATTCTAAGCTTCTTCAATACTACATCTCCACTTTTTCATGTAAAGTCCCAGTAAACAGAATTCTGGCTTCATTTGAATCTTTGTATTCCTAATCTTGTCCACCGCAATATGAATTTTAGTCCAAAATGCTTTTGCTTTATCACAAGTCTACCACATATAATAAAATGTCCATTCTTCCTCATTACATTTCCAATATACATTTGAGGAACCTTTCTACTGAAATTGTGAATATTGGTGTATGTGAGGGAGACCTGTATATAATTACCCCGTTTTTGGGGAGGGAGGTTAAAAAAAAGAAGAGCTCAATTTTTGAAGAACCCTAATTAACACAACCAACCTGTGGTTTGAGCAGCTTTACAGAAAAATAGAGATTTGTTCTCTACTTTGATGAATGTGATTCAGAAAGTTATTACACAGAGAGGTGGTAAGGAGACTAAATATAAACAGAGAGCAGCAGAGTTTCAAATCAGTCTTCTGAGCGAGGAGTGAAAATTGCATCTCGGATTCGTTCTTAGTCATCAAAGGACAGCTCATCACAACGCAAAGGCTGAGTCTGAAGGAAAGCTTAAGACACAGGGGACAACATCCTTTGCAAACCCCAATTGTGGGTCCTTTCCCTCTTATTGTCCCCTGCAGATGGATGCTTGCTTCATGGTATTACAGTTTGGAGACTGTATATGTGACGTGCCAGCTTCGGGCCCACCTTTTGTGGCAGGGATGGGAAAAAATGCTGCCCCTCAAATGCTGAATACAGCCCCCAAACACCACCTTTGGGGCCCCCAAAGTCCCCAACAGTCTCCCAAGGCTCCTGACCACCCCCATCATTTTTTTGTGCCAAATGTCATAAATTAGTTTTAATATTGCTCCATCACACACACACACATACATTTATGGTTGTTTAGCTTTCCTACCTCCAGAATCTGCCCCCATGCCTCCAAAATTGGAAAAAAATGGCAACAGGAAGTGATGCAATGTCACTTTCTCTGTGCTGCAATTTGCAAATGCAGCCTGTGCTTGGTGGCTGGGGACTGGTACCTGCCCCTGTACAGTTGCGCATTCATAGAATCATAGAGTTAGAAGATACTACATGGGCCATCTAGTCCAGCCTCCTGCCTTGCAGGAAATTAGTGATTTATGGCCTGAAGGATGGCAGCATTTTTTCCCATCCCTGCCACAAAAGGTGGGCCCAAAGCTGGCACGTCACATATACAGTCTCCAAACTGTCATATCATGAAGCAAGCATCCAATCTGCAAGGGACAAGAAGAGGGAAACGACCCACAATTGGGGTTTGCAAAGGATGCTGTCCCCTGTGTCTTAAGCTTTCCTTCAGACTCAGCCTTTGCGTTGTGATGAGCTGTCCTTTGATGACTAAGATGGAGCCCTCTCCCCATGGAGAATGAAGAAGTTTGGAGGGTGGAGATGGAATTGAAATGAAAAGCAACTGCATTGCCTTCTTTGTTTCTGAAACTACAGGTACTGCTCTCATCCCCCATATCTGCAGGGATATATTTTTGGGCTTACTGTTTATAAGTGAAACCTTGGATAATAGCAAACCCTATTAAAATATAGGACTTCCAATACAAACATACTATAGAGTTGTATTGGAGGACCTAGCAACTCCTAGAGAAGACATCTCTCTAGGCATTTTCAACACAACTCTATGGTATGTGTCCCTATTTTTTCAGCTGTGGTTAACTGAAACTGCAGGTATTGGTTCCACAGATACAGGGAGGGGGGTGACCTGTATACCTATCAGTCTATAATCCCAGTTTCCAAGCTGGATTCCTAGCAGTCTGTTGGCTGCCTGTTTGCCTATCCACTGTGGGGGCAAAGCTAATCACATATCATGGCACGAAGAGAAGGCATCTCATATTGTGTACTCACTCATTGGCTCTCATTGTGTGGGAGGGTCTGCTTGCCCATTGTGGTCCAAAACAAGAGTGTGTTGTGAACACCTTGGTGGTTCCCAAGGTCATTGTTCTACTTGTTGGAGGTCTCCTCAAATGATGGAAGCAGAACCTGGACCATCCCATGTAGCTCCTGAAAACTAAGAGCCAGATACTGAGCCACTTCACCCTCTGAGTGCTGTAGACTAAAATGACAAGTGCAAAAGAGCAGGAAAGACCTTAGCCCTCCTTAAAAGGAGTACGTTGAGGTAATTAGGCCAGCTGTGCTGATTCATAGGCAGCTATCAATTACCAAAAAGCCAGTTGGGTGTAGCGGTCTGAGTATTGGACTAGGACTCTGGGAGACCAGGGTTTGGATCCCTGCTCAGCCATGAAAACAGACTGTGTGACCTTGGGCAAGTCTCACTCTCCCTCAGCCTCAGAGGAAGACCATGGCAAACCTATTTTCCAGCCGTGTGGGAAAGGCTTCCTTCATACTGGGTTGACTCCTCCCTCACACCAAATAGGCAGTGAATGAGGAGTTAACCCAATATGAAGGAAGCCCTCCCCACAACTGCTGAAAAGGAACCTTCATGTAAGGAGCCCTGGTGGCGCAGTGGTTAAATGCCAGTATTGCAAGTCACCACGTTGCAAGTTCGATTCCAGTGAGCTCCAAGGTTCACCCAGCCTTCCATCCTTTCGTAGGTTGGTAAAATGAGTACCCAGCTTGTGGGAGCAATTAGCTAACACACATTGGAAACCGTTTAAATTGCTTAAAACAATTTGTAAGCCGCTCTGATAGCCTTGTGGCTGAAGAGCGGGGTATAACTAACTAACTAACTAAATAAAAAATACCAATGTTCCGATTGGAATTAATCTTGCCAAGAAAATCCCATGATAGGTATGCTTTACGATTGCCATAGGTTGGAAACAACTTGAAGGCACACAATGGCCACAAATAAATTAGAACAGACAAGGCCATTTTGCAAATAGCCACTCCAGAGCCTGTGTGTGGCATAATCTGATGTTACTTGCTTTGTGGCTCCCTGAACTTTGTCTTGCTTTTTGGATTGTTCTCTTTGGTTGTCACTTGACCAACATTGGACTCCAGCTACTCTCTGCTTGCCTCTTGTGCTCTGGAGTTGGGCTGCCTCAACCACAGTTGCAGATGCTCTGTGGATAATCTTCAACTGGCTTTTCCTCTGGCTTTTCTTTTGGACTCTAGGTGCACTCAGTTGGGCACTTAAATAGGACACCTGTCACACTTGTTTCAGTCGGTGTCATCTGGGCTGAAGTGTCATGGCTGGTGCTATACACACAAACAAGACTCCCCTCTCCCCTGCATCCTACGTCTCAAGCTTGATGGGAGATGCTGAGTTCATTTTGCGGACTTTGAATCTGTTTCATTTCAAATAGCAGCTGCTAGAGCATCAAAGAAAACCAGCGTGGTGTAGTGGTTTCAGTGTTGGACTAGGACACTGGGAGACCAGTGTTCAAATTCCTGCTCATCCATGGAAACCCATTGGATGACCTTGAGGGAGTCACACTGTCTCTCAGCCTCAGAGGAAGACAAAAGCCAACCCCACTCTAAATAAATCTTGCCAAGTAAACCCCTTGATAGGTTTGCCTTAGGGTCACCGTAGGTTGGAAGTGACTTAAAGGACAACAACAACAACAACAAGGCATGGAAGAGTTACCTTTGTTTGGCCTATAACTCCCAGAGACAGCATAGCTGCTGACTCTACAGACTGATGCATTCTGGGAGATGCATTCCAAAAAATGAACAGCCCTCCCCCCTCAAGCTCTGTTACCACCCCTTTTAATATTTTGGGGAAGTGAAGAAGGGAGGCTATCAACTTACACAGAATTTATCTTTTTGTAGGAAAGTAGGAATTATACATGTCACCCCCATATGTATGGGAGTGGTACCCACAGTTCCAGTTATCTGCCATCTGAAAAATATGGTCTTTCTGGCATTTCCTAAGTCTTCTAGAATGACTCTATGGTAGCTTTTTTTTTACTGTTTAGGTATTTATACCCCGCTCTTCAGCCACAAAGGCTATCAGGGTGGCTTACAAATTATTTAAGCAATAACAATTTACACATTGACACTGCATTAAGCAGTTTCCAATGTGTGTTAGCTAATTGCCCCCACAAACTGGGTACTCATTTTACAGACCTACGAAAGGATGGAAGACTTATTGAACCTTGGAGCCCTCTGGGATCGAACTTGCAATGTGGTGGCTTGCAGGACTGGCATTTAACCATTGCGCCACCAGGGTTCTCTCCAACTTCTGCTGGAAGTTACCATAGAATGTGCTGGAGATGCTTAGAGAGGTGTACTCTAGGTGTGTCCTTGCTCCTCCAGTGCAACTCTATAGTAATGTCTATCAGATGTTTCTATAGAGTCATGCTAGAGATTCCCAGACAGGCATCCTCTCTGGGCATTTCCTAGGTCCTCCAGTGTGTTCTGTGGGGTTTGCTATTACCCACAGTTTCAAGTATTCATGGTAAGTCTAGGAACATACGGTATCTTCCCCAGACCTATATTGTATTCATGGCAGGCAGAAGTACAGTTGTCCCTCTGTATCTACAGATTTGGTATCCACGGATTTACATATTCATGGCTTAAAAATACTATTTAAAAAATAATAATCCAAAAACAAACCTTGATTTTGCCATCTTATATAAGGGACACCATTTTGCTATGCCATTGCATATAATGGGACTTGAGTATTCACGGATTTTGGTATCCATGGGGGTCCTGGAACCAAACCCCAGCGAATATGAAGGGACACCTGTAATGTTGTTTTGAAAAATGATAGGAGATTCAAAAGTGTGAGGTTGGAGGTGTTCAACTCTCCCTTGCCCCATCTCTCTGCTGCCTTTTATGCAAGCAAGCCTGTGTTTTTTTTCAGCGGTTTCTCAGTGACTTTGCTTGTAGTCTTGTATTGCCTGGGTTTCCTGCAGGTCTGTGTGAGGTTTAGTTGGTCAGTGAAAAAATGAAAAATGTAGGGGTTTGACATTCACAGTCCCCTCCCGCCACTCCTGGGAGATGTTTTTCATCCCGGTAAGACTGGCTGTAATTGTTCTGCTACCAGAGTGTGTAAAACAGGGATGTCATACCCTCCAACAGGTCACAGAAGCAACCTGGGACTTGTGTGGCCAAGCATGTGTGATCAAGATGGCAAAAGTTATGAACGAGGAAGAAGACACTGTAGGGAGGTATGAGTCTAAAATTAAAAATGTATTTAAAAATTCCAGGGATCTAGCCCCTTTAAAAAAAAAAATCTTCCTTAAAAGTAAAAAAACCCCTTTTCTTTCAAATTCAGGCAGAGTGATGCATTAGGAATGCAGAGACAACTCAATTAACATTTAAATGTGTGGTCTGATCACCCAATCAATTAGACTCATTAAAAAACAAAGAAGTCAGTTTAAAAATGCATGTCAAAAGTTTACTGAAAGTATATCAAACTTAATCTACATATTAAAATAAACTTTAAAAAGGTTCCTAACTAACTAAGGGGATTTAGGGTAGAATGAGACTCACCCAGCTTAGTGTGGTGTGGGCTACATGGTGACTTGAAAACAACAGCTGCAATAATCACAAATAACAACATGGCTTCAGCCGCATGGAGACTTTAACTTAAAAGGAAACTTAAAGAGTGATAATATTTAAATTAGGTCATGTGTTGAATGACCCATTCCTCCAGTTGGCTGAAATTGCCTAGTGAAATAAGAGAAGGGGGAGTTGGGAGAACTGAAGCATGCAGGGTAAATGCCTAGAGACTGAACTTTGCATGGGAGTACACATGATTGTATTACATTACAATAATGATTTCCCCACATACTACAAACACAAGCTAGGAGAGTCTGCAGCAGTTTTCTTTTGCCTGAGTCTACAGAGAAGAGCAAGACTCCATGCCTCCTCTCTCCTCCTTTCCTTCCTGCTGAGTTGAGTGCAATCTCTTTTTGTACTTTGAAGCCAGTTTACAGAAGCTTTGTCTAGAGGACAAAGGAGGAAAGTGAGAGGATGAGAGAAAAACTGGGACATTTTAGAAGCAGCTGAAATAGTGGGAAGAGAGAGGATTAGTCAGGATTTTCTTTGCCAAATTGGGAGAGTTGGAGGGTATGGAATGTGCCAGGGACATGGTCCATTTTTCACCCCTGTTCATAGACTCATAGAATTGGAAGAGACCACAAGGGCCATCCAGTCCAATCAAAGCACTCCCGACAGATGGCCGTCCAGCCTCTGTTTAAAAACCTCCAAAGAAGGAGACTCCACCACACTTAGAGGCAGCAGCACATTCCATTCCCAAACAGCTCTTACTGTCAGGAAGTTCTTCCTAATGTTTAGGTGAAATCTCTTTTCCTGTAGTTTGAACCCATTGCTCTGTGTCCTAGTCTCTGGAGCAGCAGAAAACAAGCTTGCTCCCTCTTCAATATGACATATAGGAAATAAAGGAAAGGTGACAAGCTTATTGTGAAACTAATGCTGAGAATTATAGGTAAAATATATTGATACCTGGCATTCTAAAAAGCAAGTATTTTTCTACTTTCCAAAGCTTCTTCAATAACACATTTGAAAGGTGTGTGTATGTGTGTTCTTTTAAAGAGAGAATATATATCTATTTATATTTTTAGAATGCAGGAGCCAAATTTTAATGGAAAAAAACAGAAGTCATAAAACCTAAAGAAAAAGATGGTTGCTTTGACAAGTAAGATTTATGTTTTCAGAGAACAGTTGCTTTGACAAGGCTTCAGGCTGATTCAGGAACCCCACAAGAAGAAATGTGGTTGGGTTGGGAAGCCTCCCATATGATCAGAGCTTTACAAAGTCACTTTTGTGGACTACAGTTCCCCAAATCCCCCAAACAGCATGGGAGTGGACATAGTCCATTGAAACTACAGGAACTGCAGTTCAAAAAATGTCACATTTCTAAGCTCTACATAGACCCAGAAGCTAAAACATAATTGTGAAAATCTCAGAGCACCAGAAGTGGAGCTGGTATCCTCCATTGGCAAGGAAAGGATGAGCTGTGTCTTTGGGCAGGCTTTTTTCTGAATATTTCATAGAATCACAGAGTTGGAAGAGACCACAAGGGCCATCTAGTCCAGCCCCCTGCCCTGCAGGAATACACAGTCAAAGCATTCCCGACATGGGAGCGGGCATAGTCCATTGAAACTGTAGGAAATTTCTGTCTCAATGGATATTTGAAATGTCTGGGTTTTCATACAAGATCCAGACTGGAGGAAATAGGCAATCAGGTAGTAGAACTCCGGGGAGGAGGCAGAGAGACATGTCATGTTAAAGCAGGGCAAAGGAAGCTCATAAAGCAGGCAGCCCTAATCCCCTAGGAGTCTCTGACTGACTTACCAGCTTTCAGTTTGGTCAGGGACGCTGTAGCTGCCATTTTCGTTGCCAGGGCTGCCATTCTCCCATTAGGGAGAAAGATGGCAGAGAGGAGAAACCCAACCAGCTGCCATTGCTGGGATGGTGCCCAGCTACAAGGTAGGCCTGCCTTGTCTTTTGGACTGACTCAACTGAGGAGTGGAGCCTTTTCTTACTACTGCCAGGAACTTGTATGGTATTTAGGATATATATGTCATGGCCTGCTTCCAGAACTTGGAAATGGACTCTGACTCAGAGACTGAAGCAGTGGACCTGCCAGGACCTGCTGAACCTGAGCAGGAGGATGTTCCAGAGCCACAGGCCTCAGTCAGACAATAACGCATTACAAGCTCTGGCAGGGGTTCCTGCCCCTTCAGATACTGAAGACAACTTCACAGCATGGAGACAATGAAAGGAGAGCTTAAGGTGGTCTCAGCATATTTATAGGAAGCAGTAATTAATTAAACAGCAGTTACATTAACGGCTGCTCTATAAATACACAGCCCTGCCCTCCAGGGGTTGTTGGAGATGATCTGACCTACCTGAGTACCTGTCATCTTCCTGCTCACTGTGTTTGACCTGCACTGTGTTTGTTTACTCTGGACTGTTTGCTGGACCTGGACCTTGCTTATTGGACTTTGCTGGTGGACTTGTGTTTTGCTTGCTAGTAAAGTAAGTGTCTGACTTCATGATGCCTTGATTCCTTTGCCTGTAGTGCAAGATCCAGACTGGAGGAAATAGGCTTGACTGTGCTGTGCCTCTGCTATCAGCTGTGTAGTAATCAGCCTTTGGATGATTGCCCAGACATTGTTTGGACATTTTAGAGCTCCTAGGGCACCGCAGTTCAAGAAGGCTATTGACAAGGTGGAATGTGTCCAGAGAAAGGCACCTGAGAGGATCAAAGGCCTAGAAAGAATGGCTTAAAGATGTAGGTATGTTTAGTTTGGGGGTCAGCGTAAGAGGGGCACTCGAAAAAAGCGATACAAGAACTCCCTGAAACAACATCTCCATCTTGGCCAAATTAACCACCAACAATGGTCCGTCTTGGCCTCACATCGGGAGACATGGAGACGCACTATCCACAATGCTGTAACCTTATTTGAGAACTCACGCCAAACAAGTCTTGAAGAGAAATGGCAACGCAGAAAGAATCACAACCCGGAAACATCACCCAAGGAGACCTTCTGCTGTGCTTTCTGCAACCGGACTTGTTTATCTCGGATTGGCCTTTTTAGTCATCAGCGCGCTTGGAGAAAGCGTGCGATGAATCCTTCCTGAATCTTCATTTGAGAAGAAAGAACTTCTGTTTTCTTCAGGTTGACTTCCAGCCCAAACAGCTCTGCAGCTGTTGCCAAGCAGGATGTTAGGCGCTGCAGAGCTGCTTCTGTGTGGGCAACAAGGGCATCATCATCAGTGAAGAGCAGCTCACGGACTAGATAGTTTAGAGTCTTAGTGTGAGCCCTCAGACGGCTTAAGTTAAACAAGCTACCATCAGTACGGTAGCGTATATAGATGCTGTCGTCTTCTTCAAGCTCTGCCATAGCCCTTTGGAGCATCATGCTAAAGAAGATTGTAAATAAAGTTGGTGCAAGAACACAACTTTGCTTCACTCCATTAGTTATTAGAAAGGGCTCTGAAAGAGCATCGCCATATCTGATTTGACCACGCTGGCCCTCATGTAGCAAGTTAATCATTTTAAGGAATTTGGGGTGGCATCCTAGTCTTTCCAGGATCTGCCACAGACCTTTTCTACTCACAGTGTCGAAGGCTTTGGTGAGGTCGACAAATGTTACATAGAGACCCTTGTTCTGCTCCCTACATTTTTCTTGCAGTTGCCTAAGGGCAAATACCATGTCTGTAGTACTCCTATTGGCTCTGAAGCCACATTGGCTTTCAGGGAGAAGTTCTTCTGCAATAGCAGGAACTAATCTGTTCAGGAGTATCCTTGCAAGGATTTTTCCAGCAGTAGAGAGCAGTGTTATGCCTCGATAGTTTGAGCAGTCAGATTTTGCTCCTTTTTTCTTGTACAGGGTGATGATGACTGCATCTCGGAGGTCTGATGGCAGTTCCCCCTTTTCCCAGCAATTCACAAGGAATTCGTGGAATTTATCGTGGAGTGCATGACCTCCGTGTTTTCAAACTTCAGGTGGGATTCCATCAATCCCAGCTGCCTTGCCATTTTTCATCTGCTGTATGGCCTTAAGGGTCTCTTTCAAAGTGGGAGCTATGTCCAATTCATTTTTCATCGGTTTTTGTATCATATGTTGGATAGCTGAGCCTTGGACTACTCGGTTGGCACTAAAGAGACTTTGAAAATGTTCAGCCCATCGATTCAGGATGGAGGCTTTATCAGTAATTAATGTTTGACCATCTGTACTGTATGAGGAGCTTTGGACCTGATAAGTAGGTCCAAACACTGCTTTAAGAGCTTCATAAATAACCCCCATATCCGCGGAACCAATATCTGTGGTTTCAGTTATCCATGGGATTCAAAATAGGGGCACAGACCATAGAGTTGCACTGGAAAATGTCTAGAGAGGTGTCCTCTCTAGGCATCTTCTAGGTCATTTAATGCATCTCTGGTATGTTTTTACCAGAAGTCCCTTAGATTAAAAGAGTTCACTGTTATCTGTGGTTTCCAGTATCTGTGGTAAGTCCAAAAACCAAACCACAGTGGATACAGGGGTCTGACTGTATAGCCTACAGCAACTGGTATTCATTGTCTCCCATCCAAGTACTAACCAGAGCTGACCCTGCTTAGTTTCCAAGATCAGAAGGGATCTGGTGCCTTTAGGGTATTTAGGCCATTGACGTGATAGCTATCTTTACATATTTGAAGGGATGTTTGATAGAAGATGGAGCCAGCTTGTTTTCTGCTGCTCCAGAGGCTAGGACACGGAGCAATGGACTCAAGGTACAGGAAAAGAGATTCCACATAAACATTAGGAAGAACTTTTTTACTGTAAGAGCTGTTTGACAGTGGAGATGATGATGATGATGATGATGATGACAGTGACAATGATGATTGTCTTTTTTTCTATCTTGCTTTCCCCCCAATTTGGAACTCAAAGCAGCATACAATAAAACAACCTTGTTAAAATCAGCAAAATGCATATGTTAAAATAAAATTAAAAAATAAAGAAGTTTAAAACAGCTAAGATTTTAAAAACACACACATATACAGATACTCATACTCCCCCTCCTCTCCCTCTGGCTTTTCTTTGCACACAAAGATTCAGGAAGGACACATCCCGTGCTTAATTGGATTTGTCCTTCGAGCCTGTGCAATGGATTTTTCTGGTGGAGCGCAGCGTGCACAGAACTGGCCTCACTCTTTAAACCAAAGGTTCATCTGCTGGCCTTGCAAGCATGGACGGTTCCAGCGAGGTCCTCCGGTTGTAGGTTTGATTAGAGTTTCCTTCTCTTAGAGGGTTGACCTTACAGGGTTGGACGAGCACCATCTGCCCGGGTTTGGGATTAGAGTTTTCCTTCTGCTAGGATGGTTCCCATAAGGCTAGAGAGGCTAGATACTCATACACAACACACACATATACCCCAGCACAGCCATTAGCAGAGATCAGCAAAGTCCTACCAAATCAAAAAAAGTTTTTACGTGGCTCCAGAAAGAAGACAGGGAGGGCGCAAATCTGACTTCTCTGGGCAGGGAGTTCCAGAGAAAGGCCTCTCTCGAGTTCCCATCAGATGTACCTGGAAAGGTGGTGGGAAAGAGAGAAAGGCCTCCCCAGCAGTTCAAAGAGCATACGGTCCCTTGCCTTGGTGTGTTGTAGACTGGGTGTCATGGGTGCTTCAGTTGTGTGTTCCTGCATGGCAGGAGGTTGGACTAGATGGCACTTGCGGAATCCAACTGTTAAGATTCTACAATTCTATGATTCAGAGTGAGAGTCATTATACTGATCAGTGGTTTCAAGTAGTCAGCCAGTAAATGTGTCCTCTTGTTTGCTTTTTGAAATATAATAACCCTAGCTTATTACTTCATGCAACAAGATTGTGTGGACTGAATATAAGCAATTCCATGATACAGCGGTTGCAATGATACCTTGGAATCTATGCCATATTTTACTACCTGGAAAGACGTGGTGGGAACATAAGCTTGAAAAGAGTTGTCAGAAACGGGGATGTAAAAATCCTAGGGAGCTTTAAGACTCAAACTGATAAATGATTAGAACATCAAATGCTAGAGATGATTGTGGTTGAGAAAAGAATGCATGGCTTAAAGCAACAGCAGTCCTTGGGGACAGCAGCATCAAAGAGGGCTTTTCTGTATGGAGGAAAAAAGTGTGAATTGGGGTGGGGTAACAACAACTTGCAACAGCTTCTATTTGTCTTAATGGTCTATTTGCAAGATTATAGGAATGCAAAGCAAACCATGTTTGGTGTTCCCACAGGCATGCCTGCGAATCAAAATGGCGGGCATGAGTGAATCACTCATGGTTTTATTTCCCCAGGTTGCCCTTGCCAAACATTTTTTTAAACAAAATACAAGGTGTGGAAGAGCGACTTTCTCCTTTAGCAAAGACAGGGTAAAAAGAAGGCTGTTTTCTTGCTGTAGCATATGATCACTATGGGAAAAATCCAAGATGGTGGTTTTGGGCTCTTTCCTTGCTGGCAAGCTCTGCCACCCGACATGTCCGACCAATCATCTGCTGAGTTTTGCTTGTATTGGGAAAGTGAATGAGTTCGCTTGTGTGTTACAAGTAGGAATGTGCATCCCCCTTGCTTTTTTTCAAAAAAATACAGGAAATGCCACAATGGCTTTTCCTGCAAAACATATGGCATTTTGGGGCCCTCTTCTTCACAATATGGAGAATTGATGCGGGATCCCATTGGGACAGATTGTATTTTCCTCACTTTCTTTGAGAAGTATTTTTGCCATTTAGATAACCCCCAAGAAATGCTGAGACTTCCAAATGAGTATTCAGTGTCTCAGGGAAAAGAAAATGGCTGCAGTTCTGCTGATCTGAGGTGGGCTGACAAAACATCTGAATGAAATTGCCCTAGATAGGGTTGTTGTCATTTGCCATCAAGTTGAATTGGATGTATGCCGGCCGGATGAATGAGGGTCCTCCAAGATCCCTTGTCATCCGCTGCCCTGTAAACTCAGGGCAAATGTGGCTTCCTTGACTGAACCGATCTCCTTGCAGTGTGGTCTTCCTCTTTTCCTACCATCTTCCATTATTGTCTTTTCCATTAGCACACTATTTTAAAAAAAGACACACTGCATGAAACAGGCCACATTATATAGTGATATCCTAAGTATTCCTAGGATTTGTCTATATGAGGGGAAAAGAAGCAGATTGCTCCTTGGTAATGGCAATTCGCAGGAGCTGCAATTTGTCTTAATGTTTTTTTTTGGCAGGCAGAAGGTTCACATGCCTGTGGATCTAGATGGTGGCCGTGAGTGAATTACTCATGTTTTTACTTACGGCAGTTTACTGCCACCATTTTTAAAAAACTATTTCCTATGTGCAATAGAGCGATATTTTGCCTTTACAAAAACAAAAATCAGAAAACAAAAATCCAACAACACCCCGTTTTATTGCCTTAGTGCTTGCTCACTAAGGTGAAAATCCAACATGGCGGTGCTGGGAACTTGCCTTGTTAGCAAGCCTCACCCCTGTGCTCATCTGGCCAATCAGCTTTGTGCTTCTGCTCGTATGGGAAAGTGAATTAATTCATGCCACTTGCTCCAACAACCAGGAATGCACATTCCCCTCGCTGTTTTTTAAAAACTCCAGGAAAAGCCACAAAGGATTTTGTTTCATAATTTTTTGTGGTTTTGGCTCCTCTCCTTCTGAAAAGGCGAAACAATGTGAGATGCTGTTGAGACAGCTCATATTCTCCTTACGTTCCGTGAGGAGTATTTTTGCCATTTAAAAAACTCTAGATTTTTGGATAGACTCTGAATCATTGATAGTCCAAAACTCCAGTCAGTAACACCTGATAGATTGTGAAATGGTTGTGATAATGAGGATATGTGAAAACGTTATTAAAATATGCATTATATTATACAACATTATAATAATCCAATGCGCCAGGTACTACACCTGGTAAATTGTAAAACTGAGATGATGATGATGATGATACACCAACAAGAGTATAGTGTCTATATCAAGCGAGGTAGTCTTGCTGCTCTATTCTGCTTTGGTCTGACCTCATCTGGAATCTTGTATCCAGTTCTGGGCACCACGGTTCAAGGATACGGATACACTGGAAGGTGTCCTAAGGTGGATGACCATAATGGCCAAAGGTCTGGAAACCAAGTCTTGGGAGGAAAAAGTTAGGGAGTTCTTTATCTTGGAGAAGAGAAGACTCAGAGGTGACATGATAGGGATCTTGAAATATCTAATGGGATGCTTTGTAAAAGATGGAGCCAGCTTGTTTTCTGCAACTCCAGAGACAAGGACATGGATTTCGATTTTAAGAGAACAGATTCCACCTAAACATAAGGAAAAACATCATTACTGTAAGAGCTGTGCAACAGTGGCATGGACCGCCTGGGAGGGTGGTGGAGTCTCCATCTTTGGAGGTCTTTAAAAAGAGGTTCAATGGACATCGGTCAGGAGTGTTGCAGTTGTGTATTCCTGCATGGCAAGGGTTTGGAATAGATTCCCACTCTAAGATTCTATGCTTTAATGATTCTATAATCAGCACAGCCCTGTCCTAAAACAAGAGGAGCCTCCTTGAAGAATGTTGGCCCATCTGTAAAAATATATGTGGCTGTCTGTAGATTCCAGAGACATGTTGTGAGACTTATTTTTTAGTAGTTCAAGGACATCTTCAATTTATTTTCCTAGCAAAGATAAATAGCTGTCTTTCTCTCTTTGGGATGGTGTTTCAAAGCCAAATGCCAGATGAAGAGGTTTGGCAATCAGTATATTTTCTTCTTTCTAAGAGAAGGTTCTAACCTTGTTATTCATCCCTTTGTCTTAAGCCACTTTAGACTGTATCGAAGCCTAGCAGCAGCATGAAACTTTTCTAGTAAAGTGAGTATTGCTGTTCATACCACTCTGGAAAAATAGACAACAACAACAACAATTAGCTAATACACATTGGAAACTGCTTAATGCAGTGTAGATGTATAAATTGCTATTGCTTAAAACAATTTGTAAGCCGCTCTGATAGCCATTGTGGCTGAAGGACGGGGTATAACTACCTAAATAAATAAATAAAAATAATTGATCCCCCCCCCCCTAAACTGTCCTCAAGAGCAGCCATTCTTCTCTGTAAAGCTAATCTCATTGAGCCAGCAAGTCAAAAGCACCGCTGCCTTTTAAAAAATGGTAGGGGTCACAGTAGGTGGGGGGCAGCAGGGTTGGAAAGTATCTTTGAAAATATTTGAAGAATGCAAGAAAAAAATGTTTCTTTAGGGTCAGAAATTCTAGAGAATCCTGGACAGATAAGAACTGTTGCTGTTTGGGTCTTACTCTCCACAAAATCTAGGCATTGGTCTGCAAAAACATTGGTCTGCAAAGAATTTTTTGTACAAAGAATTATCTGTACAGAAAGCAACGTTTTCTGGACAGAAATATTTTCTCTGAAGAAATGTAGAGTCAGACCCCCGTATCTGCAAGGGTTTGGTTCCCGGACTTACCACAGATACATGAAACCACAGATAACAGTGAACACTATTAAAAGAATGGACTTCTGGGAAAAAACATATCATAGAGTTATGTTGGAGGACCAAGAAGATGGCTAGAGAGGACATCTCTTTAGGCATTTTCTAGGATGACTGTATGGTATGTGTCCCTGTTTTGTGTCCCATGGGCAGGGCATTTTTCTAGGATGGAGGAACATCGCCTCCCCAAAATAGTATTCTATGGTTAACTCGCTATGGGTCAGTGTAAGAGGGGCGCTCCAAAAAAACGATACAAGGACTCTCTGAAACAACATCTCAGGCTCGGCCAAAATGATAACCAACAATGGTCCACCCTGGCCTCACATCGGGAGGTATGGAGACGCACTATCCACAATGCTGCAGCCTTATTTGAGAACTCACACCGAACAAGTCTTCAAGAGAAACGACAACGCAGAAAGAATCACAACCCAAAAACATCACCCAAGGAGACCTTCTGCTGTGCTTTTTGCAACCGGACTTGTTTATCTCGGATTGGCCTTTTTAGTCATCAGCGCGCTTGCAGAAAGCGCGGGAAGAGTCCTTCCTGAATCTTCATTTGCGAAGAGAGCCAGAGAGAGAGAGAGAGGGGGGGGGGGATAATGGTTCCATGGATATGGGGATCTGACTGTAGTTTCCAGCACAAAAAATGCTGTTTTCTCCGCAAAAATGCCTTGTGCGAATTTTTTGTAGAATTAATCTTGAACGGCAAGTAATTGTTGGAAACTATGCAATTTTCAAAGTTTTTCTCATAGTGGGAAGAAAATTGCTAAAATTAGTCATTCCTTCTTTTGAGAATGATATTAGCAAATAAATACATTCCAGGAGCAGCTGTCTCAATTCTATATTTGGATCACATATTGAAATGCAATCTGTTCACTGCAAGATATCTTTAGATCTCACTGAAAATAAGGAATGCAAGGAATATTCCTAAATTTCTAGGTCCAAGGAAGAAAGAGTATCTGAATATATAGAGATACCCATTCATTTTTTAAAAAAAAAAATTACCATGAGCTTTTTATGGTTAACAGCTCCAATACTGAAGATATGGTATTCGGCAAGAAAAATCTAACATTTTGTACAGAAGCTATAGTGTTTTGTACAAAAGTATAATATTGGTAGTGGCCTAAATAACCTAAAGGCACCAGATTCCTTCTGATATTGGAAGCTAAGCAGGGCCAGCTCTTGTTAGTACTTGGATGGGAAACCACCGATAAAACTAGAATCATAAGAGCTGGAAGAGAGAACAAGGGCCATCCAGTCCAATTCCTTGCCATGCAGGAATATACAATCAAAGCATTCCTAACAGATGGCCACCCAACCTCTGTTTAAAGATCTCCCTCCACAGAAGGAGACTCCACCACACTCCCAGGCAGTGCATTCCACTTCCAAACAGCTCTTACTGTCAGGAAGTTCTTCCTAATGTTTAGGTGGAATCTCTTTTCCTGGAGTTTGAACCCATGGCTCCGTGTCCTAGTCTCTGGAGCAGCAGAAAACAAGCTTGCTCCATCCTCAGTATGACATCCCTTCAAATATTTAAACACGGCTCTCATGTCACCTCTCAACCTTCTCTTCTCCAGGCTAAACATGTCGTTATTAGCGGTTTCTGGTATCTGCAGTAAGTCCAGGAACCAAACGCCTGTGGATACAGGGGTCCAATTGCATTTTCAAATATTCCTTCTATCCCAAGAGGAGACATGAACCATTTTGATGCAGTTTATACAGGAATGTTTGTTCTTGTTTTCCATTGCTTTGCAGAATGCAGGAGAGTCTCTCACTTATGCACACGCACACTCGCACACGCACTATTTAGCCGAGACTGTCAGTCTGTCCATCTGTCACCCCTTGTTTTTTTCGTTCATCCTCATTTGGTAACTTTGAAATACCTGTAGCTCGAAGCCAGCAGTAACCATGGCAATAAGCTGTCTCAGGTGGCGCTTTCTTCTGAGTCAGCCTTGCGCTGTTGACAATTCAATAGATACAGGCCCTGTGTGCGAGAGCCGTCAGTCTCCCCTTGGTTGTCTTGACAACTGGGGTATATTTAGAAATGTAACAAGGGGTTCAGTCACACATTCGCTTCAGCCAGGTTTCATGGCTCAGAAATCGACTTTACTGCATTGATAGGGAGCTGGCCGGGGAGAGGGGGCTTGTGAGCAAAGGTTCTCGGATCCCACCCTCCCCTTTTTGAATTGGGGTTCTCATGTGGGAACCCACAAATCAAGAGACGGGACTGAGAAGGACTCCCAAGAGGAGAAAATTGTATTTCTCGTGGAACAGACACCACACGGCTTGTCTATGCGAGGGGAGAAAAACTGGATTGTCCCACAGCAATGGCAAATCACGGCAGCTACAATTTGTCTTAATGGTGTTTTGCCCCCAAAAGCTTTGCATGGCTGCTGGTCAAGATGGCAGCCTTGAGTGATTTACTAGCGTTTTTAATTTGCCACTACCAAACTCTTTTTAAAGAAAAAGTATTTTCCATTGTGCACTTCAGCAATATTTTGCATGTTGAAAAAAAAGAACACCCAATTTTCTTGATTAGCAAAGGCATATAGCACATTTCGAAGACTTTACAAAAGAGTCTAGAGTAATAAACACCTGAAGCGAAGCACAAAAATCAGTGTGTATAGAGCCATCGTACTGTCTATCCTCCTTTATGGATCTAAAACATGGGTCACCTATCACCACCACCTATGACTCCTCGAGCGCTTTCATCAGCGCTGTTTACGCACAATCCTAAATATACACTGGACTGTTGATCACCAACAGTGGTCCGCCCTGGCCTCACATCGGGAGGCATGGAGACGCACTATCCACAATGCTGCAGCCTTATTTGAGAACTCACGACGAACAAGTCTTGAAGAGAAATGACAACGCAGAAAGAATCACAACCCAAAAACATCACCCAAGGAGACCTTCTGCTGTGCTTTTTGCAACTGGACTTGTTTATCTCGGATTGGCCTTTTTAGTCATCAGCACGCTTGCAGAAAGCACGGGATGAGTCGTTCCTGAATCTTTGTTTGCGAAGAAAAGCCAGAGAGAGCACTCATTTGCTAAGGTGAGAAGCCAACACTGCCCCACTTTTCCTACCAGTCGGCTTTGTGCTTCCCCTCATATGGGGAAGCGATTCGTATTCCCCATGCAGTATTTAAAAAACTTTACAGAAAACCGTGAAATCTCCTAGCATACAGTATACGGCACTTTTTGCTCCCCTCCTTCTCAATACAGCAAATTGTTGCAAGTTGCCATTAAGACAACTTTTGTTCCCCTCAGATTCTATGAGGATTATTTTCACTGTTTAGACAACCCCGCAGTTTGTTTGTTTATTTATTTATTTATTTTTAAATCATAACTTAGAACTACACCACACTGGCTGTCCAAGACAATGCTGTAGTATTGTTTTAGTTGTGTGTCTTAAAAGTGGTTTTAACTGTTAATAATAATAATAATAATAAAATTTATTTATATCCCGCCCCTCTGCAAGCAATCGGGGCGGCTTACAATGATAAAATGGTAGACAGTATAAAACAACCCAAAATCCCTCCCTCCCCTTAAAACATTATTAAATTAATGCAAGTTAAAATCAATACAAGTTAAAATCAATATGTGGTACCATATGCTAAATATCCTTTTAAGCAGGCAGCATCTGTTAGGAGATCCAAAAGGAACCTCCAGAGGGGGTTCCAGAGGCCGGGGTTAGCTATTCCGGAAAAGCCTGCCCGAAGAGAACCGTCTTGACAGCCTTTTTAAAGCTGTCTAATGATGTCAATAGGCGGATCTCGTCGGGCAGGCCATTCCACAATTTGGGGGCGACAGCCGAGAAAGCCCTCTGGGAGGTAGTCGCCAGCCTAGGTCTTTGTGACTGCAACAAATTCCTCCCAGAGGACCGGAGAGCACGGGGAGGATTATAAGGGAGAAGGCGGTCCCTGAGATAGCTTGGGCCCAAGCCATTTAGGGCTTTAAAGGTGATAACCAACACCTTGTACTGGGCCCGGAAGCTGATAGGCAGCCAGTGGAGGGACCTCAGAACCGGAGTAATGTGGTCCCTCCTAGATGTTCCAGAAACTAACCTTGCTGCCATATTTTGTACCAGCTGTAATTTCCGAACTAGGCACAAGGGTAGCCCCATGTAGAGAGCATTACAGAAATCCAGACGTGAGGTTACCAGCGCGTGCACAATGGTCTCAAGATCCCTTACTTCCAAAAAAGGGCGCAGCTGGCGTATCAGCCGAAGCTGATAACAAGCGCTCCTGACTGTCGCATTTACCTGATTTGTCATCAGGAGCGACGAGTCAAGGAGCACCCTTAGGCTGCGAACACAGTCACTGGAGGAGAGTGTGACCCCGTCCAGGACTGGAGATTGCAACTCGATTCTTGGTTTCGGGGCCGCTACCGTGAGCACCTCCGTCTTGTCAGGATTCAGTCTCAATCTGTTTTTCCTCATCCAGCCCATTACTGCCCGAAGACATTCATTGAGAGAAGAGATGCCGTCAGAATTCAAGGCCGACGAACGAGATACGGAGAAATAGATCTGAGTGTCATCAGCGTACTGATAACACCCAGCTCCATAACTCCGAATAATCTTACCCAGCGGCTTCATATAGATGTTAAATAACATCGGGGACAGAATAGCACCCTGTGGTACTCCACAGGTGAGCTCCCTTTTACTGGAGCTACTGTCCCCGAGCAGCACTCTCTGGGTCCTGCCTGAGAGGAAGGACCGGAACCACTGCAAAGCAGTGCCTCCGATGCCTAACTCCCCCAGGCGATCCAGAAGAATGCTGTGATCTATCGTATCAAAAGCCGCTGAGAGGTCTAGGAGCACCAACAGGATCACATTACCCCTGTCAATGCTCAGACGCAGATCGTCGGTCAAAGCAACCATGGCAGTCTCAACCCCAAAGCCTGTCCTGAAGCCAGTTTGAAATGGGTCTAGGTAATCGGTTTCATCCAAGACAGCTTGGAGTTGAAGAGCAACTGCCCTCTCGATCACCTTGCTCAAAAATGGTAATAAAGAGACTGGCCTATAATTATTCATAGCCAGGGGGTCCAGGGAAGTTTTTTTCAAAATAGGCTTAACAGCCGCCTCCTTTAAACATGATGGGATATATCCTTCCCTGAAGGATGCATTGATGATGCTCACCAGGAACTTCCGCAATGCATCCCCTCCCTGGACGGCCAGCCAAGACGGGCAAGGGTCGAGGGGGCAGGTTGTCTTCCTCACACTACCAAGGAGCTTGTCCACGTCATCGGTACTCACAGATTGCAGCTGATCCAGTATAATTACATCGGCAGAGTTGCTGGACACCTCGTCCATTGTTTCTGTTACAATAGTGGCATCTAGGTCGGCTCTTATCTGAGAGATTTTATCTGCAAAGAAGTTATTAAATGCATCACAGCAGGCAGTCGTCGGGTTAAGCAGGGGATTCGGTGCAGGGGTCACTACTGTTGCAGGTAGTTTGATTCTGTTTTAATGTTGATCTTTTGTACACTTTAACTAAATTATATTTTAATTTCTATTCTGCTGTGAGTACTGAGGCCTATTCGCATTGCACGATTATAGCACTACGAATCCACTTTAACTGCCATGACTGCATTCTATGGAATCCTGTGGTTTGTAGTCTTTGAGGCATTTGGAGAACTCTCTGGCTGAGAATGATAAATGCCCCTCCCTGGACTGGAGTTCCCAGCATTCCATAGGGCAGAACCATGGTAGTTATAGTGGGATAATAGGGCTATAAGTGTGAAATATGGATGGGCCCTTGGTCTTGAGAAAAAGGTAGGGCAAAGCTGTTGCTGTTGCTGGTGATGATAGTAAAGAGTTTGAATGGAGGTGATGGGAGCAACCTTTCTGAGATTCCAGAAAGCTGTTTTTCCTCACAGTAGACATTACCGGATGGATAAATACTTTGACCTGGCATCTGATCCTAACCAACAGGGATGACCTGGTTAATGGGGTGCAAGTGGTGGGATCCTTTGGTGAGAGTGATCATGTTTTCCTGGAAATTTGTTATACAATGGAAAGGAGAAGCCAGGCATAGTCAGACACGCATTCTTGACTTTAGGAGAGCTGATTTCAATAAACTCAGGGAAATACTGGGGATGATCCCATGGTCAAGAATACTAAAAGAGAAGAGACCTCAAGACGGATGGGACTTTCTCAAAAGGGAGATACTGAAAGCACAATTTCAAACAGTACCATTGAGGAAGAAAAATGGGAGGTATCTCAAGAAACCAGGATGGATGACTAAAGAACTTTCAACGAAGCTAAGTTTTAAACAGAACATGTATAGGAAATGGAAAAAGGGGGAAATCACCAGAGAAGAATTCAAACAGATAGCGAATACATGTAGGAGTAAAGTCAGAAAAGCTAAAGTGCAGAACGAGCTCAGGCTTGCTAGGGAGGTTAAGAACAATAAAAAGGGTTTTTTTGGGTATGTCCACAGCAAAAGGAGGAAGAAGGAAATGGTAGGACCACTACGTGGAGAAGATGGCAAAATGCTAACAGGGGACAGAGAAAAGGCAGAATTACTCAACACCTTCTTTGCCTCAGTGTTTTCAGAAAAGGAAAAGGGGAACCAACCTGAGGATAAAAGAACATTTGTCTGTGAACATTTAGAAGGCAATGCCATAATCACAAAAAGTCAACATGGGTTTCAGAGAAACAAGTCATGCCAGACTAATCTGATCTCTTTTTTTGATAAAATGATCAGCTTGGTAGATGAAGGGAACGCTGTGGATATCTCATACCTTGATTTCAGTAAGGCCTTTGACAAGGTTCCCCATGTGGGCTAGACAAGTTAACTGTTCAATGGATTTGTAATTGGTTGACTGGCCGAACCCAAAGGGTGCTCAGCAATGGCTCCTCTTCATCTTGGAAAGATGTGACCAGTGGGGTGCCACAGGGTTCTGTCCTGGGCCCAGTGCTATTCAACATCTTTATCAATGACTTGGATGAGGGAATTAGGGGCATACTTATCAAATTTGCAGATGATACCAAATTGGGAGGAGTAGCTAATACCCTAGAGGACAGGATCAAAATTCAGAATGACCTGGATAAACTGGAGAGCTGGGCCAAAGCTAACAAAATGAAATTCAATACGGAGAAATGTAAGGTACTGCACTTAGGGCGAAAAAAATGAAATGCATTGATATAGGATGGGGGAGACCTGGCTGAATGAGACTACGTGCGAAAGGGATCTAGGAGTCCTAGTAGACCACAAGTTGAACATGAGTCAATGGTGTGATGCGGCAGCTAAAAAGGCCATTGCGATTTTGGGCTGCATCAATAGAAGTATAGTGTCCAGATCAAGGGAAGTAATAGTGCCACTCTATTCTGCCTTGGTCAGACCTCACATAGAATACTGTGTCCAGTTCTGGGCCCCACAATTCAAAAAGGATATTGACAAATTGGAGCGTGTCCAGAGAAGGGTGACTAAAATGGTGAAAGGTCTGGAAACGATGCCTTATGAGGAGAGACTTAGGGAGCTGGGTATGTTTAGCCTGGAAAAAAGACGGTTAAGAGGCGATATGATAGCCCTGTTTAAGTATTTGAAGGGATGTCACTCTGAGGATGGAGCAGGCTTGTTTTCTGCTGCTCCAGAGACTGGAACACGGAGCAATGGATGTAAGCTTCAGGAACAGAGATTCCACCTCAACATTAGGAGGAACTTTCTGACAGTAAGAGCTGTTCGGCAGTGGAACACACTCCCTCGGAGCGTGGTGGGGTCTCCTTCCTTGGAGGTCTTTAAACAGAGGCTGGATGGCCATCTGTCGGGGATGCTTTGATCGTGATTTCCTGTGTGGCAGGGGGTTGGACTGGATGGCCCTCGTGATCTCTTCCAACTCTGCAATTGTATGATTTTATGATTCTGCCTGGACCTCTTGATATGCTCAGAGGTTCCAGTGTGCTACCGTGTCACATTATTTTACGTTTTTTAGAATCATAGAATCTTAGAGATGGAATGGGCCACAAGGGCCATCAGAGATGGAATGGGCCGTAGGGGCCATCTAGTCAGGGCCCTTGCCATGTAGGAACACACAACTAAATGTTCTGATTGTTTATTCCTGCAGGTCAGGGGCTTGGACTAGATGGCCCTTGTGGTCTTTTCCAGCTCTATGATTCTATTCATCTAAAGAACTCCTGAGAGATGATGATCTACTACCCTCTGAGATAATCTATTCCACTGTCAAATATCTCTTAAAGTGTGTTTTTTTTAAAATTCTTCTTAATGTTTCCTGCATGGCAGGAGGTGGACTGGATGGCCCTCGTGGTCTCTTCCAACTCTGCAATTCTATGATTCTATGATTCTATAAGATATCCTTCTGTGTTTTGTTTGTGGCCTCTATTTTTCACTCCAAGCCTATATCCCCCCACTTCTGCAGGGTTTCCGTTTCCAGACTTACTGCAGATACTGGAAACTGCAGATAACAGCAAAACTATGAAAATAAAGGGCTTCAGTTAAAAAGATAGCATAGAGTTGCATTGGAGGAGCATGCAATTCCTAGAGAGGACACCTCTCTAGGCATTTTTGAGCTTGACTCTCTGTTATCGAGCCAGGGATATTGGTTCCATATTGGTTCCATGGATACGGGGGTGGAGCGGGGGTGACCTGTCCTGTCCTTTGTTAAGTTACCGAGGTGTTGTCTATATGGTCAAAAAAATGCGAACAAGAGGAGAATATATGGCGATCCATTCAAACGGTTGTTCACACAAATACATGTAATTTAGAAGGGGGCCAGTGAAATCAACTGTAAAGTCCGTGTGCACCGTGTCCCAGGCTTCATACGAATTTTCCGAAAAGCTCCGTATGACATGCAAATGTGCAATCAATTGAACAGTCACATTCGCACAAATATGAACAGGCAGCACAATATGATTGGCTGGACAAGGATGGGGGGGGGCTAGCAAAGAGGGGAAGCAGATGCAGCCCCCATGCTGGATTTTCAGCTAAGCAGGGGTCTGGTAAGTCAATCAAATGGCAATTTTATAGTCTTTTTTATTATTTCTGTTTTTCTAAATATAAAGTGTTGCTTGTGTGCACCCTGGGAAACCATTTTTTTTTTTTTAATGGTGGCGGCAGATTTTAAAATTACGAGTAAATCACTCGCGGCTACCATCTGGCTAGGCGGTCAGGCAGAGTTTAGGGGTGCTGTTTTGGCTATGTAGACAGGTTGCATCGTTGCGAATACCTGCCTTTCCAAACATGTTCGTATTTTTTCCCCTCGTACAGATAAGGCCTGAAATACAAAAAAACCCATGAAAACAGCATTTCAACCCAGAATATTCTTGTGTTGTGCTACTTGGCATCTTGGTGTGAGAAAGGAGAATACAGTAAATATTCATTGTGTGGTGTTTTAAATCTGATTTTATCTTTTTTGATCTTTTAAAACCTTTTCTAAACCAAGTTTTAATCATGTGTTATTTTAACCTTGTGTGTTTTTTAAAACTAAAGTGACATTTAATGTTTTCTTTAAAAACTTTTATATGAATAGTTCCTTACACCGTACTGTGTGTTTTTAAATCTATGGAAATGTTCTTGTGTCCTGTATAAGGAGAAAAGTGGGATATAAATTAAATAAATAATAAATAAAATACATTTTCTGGGGTCAAAAACAGACTTTAATCCAGCCCTGAGAACTTGACCTTAATCTGGCCATATGTCTATGTGCTTCCCCTTCACAGATACACTCAAGAGCTGTGTGTAAACGTTGGCCTTCGTGAACTGGGACTCTGCACCCTGAGGTAAGATCTTGTTTTGAGCAGTTTGAAAGTCTTGGGGGGGGGTGTCCAACTGGTTGTCCACCCGTGTTCCACCATCTAACTCCATATATAAAGGGATCTTGTAGCACCTTTTAGACTTGCTAAGAGAAATGAAGTTGTAGCAGAATCTTTCGTAGACTTCAGCCTGCTTCCTCAGACTTTGTAGATTGGAGCCTACGAAAGTTTATGCTACAACTTCTTTCTTTCAGTGAGTCTCAAAGGTGCTACAAGATCCCTTTGCTTACTAATATTCCAGACAAACACAACTATGTCTTTGAATATCAGAGGGTTACATATTGATGGCTAATGGTTCCAGTTTCACGTGGGGTTGACAATCTGTTCCTCACATTCTAGTCCGAACTCTAAAGGAGTGATCCAAAATGCTGAATCCTATCTTGGTAATAGAATTCAGCGCTTTGCATAATCTGGAACATCATCTTAACATCTAGTGGGCTATTATTATTGTATTGTATGAAATATTATATAGGTTGCCCCCCCCCATCTGCAGGGGTTTGGTTCCCCGACTTACAGCAGATACCGGAAACTGCAGATAATAGTGAAACCTATTAAAATAAAAGACTTCATAAATGGAACGTGATTCTTCGTAAATGGCTTAGAACTTACATCTTTGTAAATGGCCTCATGTGTGTGAAAAACTGAACTGAGTAGTTTAGCAACAATTGTATTCTCCTAGGGGCTGACGTGATGTTACAACATACTAGCCAGTAGATATGCCACAGCCGAATGCTCAATGGGCACCCATGTGCAACAAGACATTAGCTAGGAAGTTCTGGAAGTGTGCATCAGAAGTACCCAACGTCCATCAGTGCATGCATAGAATCATAGAGTTGGAAGAGACCACAAGGACCATCTAGTCCAATCCCCTGAAATTTAACTCTGTGGTTCTCAAACTTTGGTCCACCAAACTTTGGTCCACCAGGACTTCCGCTCCTAGAATTCTTGATCATCAGCCAGGCTGCCTGGGACTTCTGGGAATGGAAGTCCAAAACACTTGGAGACCCAGAACTTGGGAACCACTGAGCTAACTCATTGCTCAGCAGAGGATGCAACCTACAAGGTCTCTCACAGATTGCTCTCCCCGTCCCACCCCAAGGTCTGCTGAAACCCCTCCAGCACAGAAGAGCCAACCAGCTCCCAAGACTTGCTATTAATCATTCAGTATTTTCTCTAATGTTTAGCTAAAACCTGTTTGCCCACACACTGGAACAGCAGAGAGCAAGTCTGCTCTGTCTCCTGTGTAGCAGCCCTTTCAATCTTTGAGAACTGGAAATGTGTTTCCCCTGAGTTTTCTCTTCTATATTACGAATTGTTTATAGGTGGGTTCAGTTTATAGCCCACCTTTCCTTTTGTTGCAATGCAAGCAACCAAAACAACAACATCTGTTCCTGTATTATAATTTGTTTGTGTTTTGATATTATTAATAATTATATTATTAAGAAAGGCTGTTTTGTCATCACAGCACTTGATTGCTACTGCGAAAATCCAACATGGTGGTTCCAGCTGCTGCCTTGTTAGCAAGCTCTGCCCACCGCACATGTCTGACCAATCAGCTATCTGCTTCAGGAATGTGCTGCGCTGTGATTTGGTTGTCCTAATGAGAGGGAGTGTGCATTTCCCCACAGTTTTTAAAAAACTCAGGAAAAGCCGTGAATGTCGGTCCCCCTCCCTCCGATAACGACGGACCACTGCGGGATCCCATTTGGACACATTTAATATTACTGGGGGGTATGTGTCCTATACCTTTGTAGTTAAATCTGCTTGTGAGGTACCCTGAGTTGTAGTTTTGGGAGAAGGGCTTGGACATAAATCAAATAAATTTGTTATACACCTGACAAAAGGTTTAGTCATCTTGGCTTCTAGGGAGATTCTGTACTTCCAAAGGCTGCTCACTCATCTCACTGTTGCAGGCATAGGAACTAGGGAAGTATTGGAGCCCTGGTAGTGCAGTGGTTAAATGCCAGTCCTGAAAGTCACCATGTTGCAAGTTCAATCCTAGAGGGCTCCAAGGTTGACTCAGCCTTCCATCCTTTCATAGGTCGGAAAAATAGGTAATAATAATAATAATAATAATAATAAATACATTTTTATTTTTAACCTGCCCCTCTGCTCAGCAACCGGGGCGGCGTACAACAAGATTAAAACATCAAGTTAAAACAATCCCTCCCCATCCTAATCCTCCCACCCCTTAAAACTAAATTAAACTAATGAAGAGTTAAAACAAGAATAAAATATGATAAATAAATAAATAACAGCAACGATGGCAAGGGGGTGGGTAGCAATCAGTTCACTGGAACCGGGAAGTTATTCCGGGAAGGCCTGCCGGAAGAGATCCGTCTTTAGCACATTCTTGAAGCTATCAAGAGTAGTGATAAGACGGATCTCATCCGGCAGGCCATTCCAAAGTCTGGGAGCCATAGAAGAGAAGGGTACCTGGCTTGTGGGGGCAATTAGTTAATACATACATTGGAAACTGCTTAATGCAGTGTAGATGTGTAAATTGCTAATGCTAAAAACAATTTGTAAGCCACTCTGATAGCCTTGTGGCTGAAGAGTATTGAATAAATAATTAAATAAAAAAAATAAATAACTAATAAATAAAATAAATATACTTCCCTAGTTCTCATGCCTGCAACAGTGAGATGAATGAGCAGCCTTTGGAAGTATAGAATCTCCCTAGAAGCCAAGATGATTACACTGAAACTGATGTACTTTTGTCATATTATGAAGACAGGACTGACTGGAAAAGACAATAATGGTTGGTAAAGTGGAAGGTAGTAGGAAAAGAGGAAAACCATGTTGCCAGTGGATAGACTCAGTCAAGGAAGCCACGGATGCTCTCTGACCTGAGACCTTTTGCAAGACATGAACAGTGCTCCTGACAACAGGGTGACTTGGAGGCCTCTCATTCATACGGTTGCCATAAATTGAAGTTGACTTGCCAGCATTCAGCAACAAGTTTGCCTTCTGGTGTGCGTATGAATGAGAAATCTCCAGCAACCCTGGTTATTAAATGTTCTGCTCAGGTCTTGCAAACTCAATTGGATTGTATCCCCTTGAAGAGTCCTGCTTATTAATAGCCCTGATTAGGTCTTGCAAACTCAGGGCCGGTCTCTGTGTGGGAATAAAATGTGGATTGGTGCGCAGTAACGCCAATTCACAGCAGCTTTCATTTGTCTCCATGGTTTTTTTTGGCAAGCTCACTGCTGTGTGAAACTATCTGTGTTTGCTGCTCACATGGAGGCATGCCAGTGAATCAAGATGGCGGATGCAAGTGAATTGCTTGTGGTTTTATTTTCCCCAACTTGCCCCTGCCAAACAGTATTTAAAAGAACAACACTAAATCCAAGGTGCAGCAATCTTTTACTAAAATAAAAAAGAAAAGAAAGAAAGGCTGTTTCGTCATCTCAGTACATGAGCGTTACTGTGAAAATCCAACATGGTGATTCCAGGCGGTGCCTTGTTAGCAAGCTCTGCCCCCCGCACACGTCTGACCAATCAGCTGTCTGCTTCAGGAATGTGCTGCATTGTGATTTGGTTGTCCTAATGAGAGGGAATGCACATTTTCCCACAGTTAAAAAAAAAAAAAAACTTGGGAAAAGCTGTGAAGGCTTTTCCTGCATAGTTTTCCCGAATGTTGGTCCCCCTCCCTCCAATAACAATGGACCACTGCAGGATCCCATTTGGACACATGGGATTCCCCCCAGATTGTAAGAGGATTTATTTCACCATCTAGACTGGTCCTCAGTCGGAGTGTACCCTCACATTAATAAGTTGCTATCCTTTGGGTTTTCTAACTGTGGCATTCAAATATTTCTTTTTTGGGGGGTGGGTGAATCCTGGACTAGCTACCTTCTTGTCTTTTGTGGGAACTGGAACTGCCACCTCCTTGACCTTTTCCCCAGCCTGCCAGTCCCAAAGAGAAGCAGACTCCCCACCCCAACAAGCATCCTGTTTATCACAAACAGTTGTGGACATTAATAAAGGGCAAGACGGAAAGGCAGACGGGGAATTAATAAAAGTGCGTCAGAATTTGGTTCGAGGCCGTCTCTTCCTAGTTGCTGGGATACAGACATTTAATGGCTCTGTTGCTCTCGCTAATTTTCCTCTCTTGACACCCGTTCTGAGAACAACTGGAGTGCAGCAGAGACCACAGTGGAGACCTGTTGTCAGTTGCTTCTGTTTCTTGTGGTGGACCTATTTAGACTGAGTCCAACGGCCTAAACTCTTTCTTCTCTCTACGTTCTTGAGTATGGTGTTGCTAATAACGTAACAGTTTAGAAGACTATGGGTGCATCTGCACTGCAGAAGTAATGTAGTTTGATACTACCTTAATGGCCATGGCTCCATCCTATAGAATCCTGGGATTTGTAGTTTTGTGAGGCACAACCACTCTCTGGCAGAGAAGGCAAAAGACCTTGTAAAAGTACAAATCCTAGGATTCTGTAGGATGGAGCTACAGCAGTTAAAAGTGGTGTTAAACTGCATTATTTCTACAGTGTAGCTGCACCCTTTGTTGTTATGTGCCTCCATGTTGACTCTGATTTACGTGCTGGAATCCTAGGCCAACTTGCAGATTTAGGAGACTATCCTAGAATTTCTTCTTTTTGGCAAGATTTCCTCAGAGGGGGATTGCCATTGCCTTCTTCTGAGGATAAGAGGGTGGGACTTGCCCAAGGTCACTCAGTGGGTTTCCATGGCTGAGCAGAGGGTCAAACCCTGGTGTTCTGGGGTCCTAATCCAACACTCAGACTACTACACCATGCTAGCAGAGTGGTTTCTTTTTTGACATTGCAGAATGGCTGTAGTCAGTCAGCAGTAGCGGAGTTGCACATGTGAAGCGGGGCCTGTTTCCAAACTGCCGTGATATTCTTGGGCAGATTTATTCTGAGGAAGTTTGTCATTGCCTTCCTGTAAGGCTGAGAGAGTGTGATTTGCCCAAGGTGAACCAGTGGGTTTCCATTGCTGAGTAGGGATTCGAATCCTGGTCTCCCTGATTTCTTGTCCAATGCTCAACCCCCATCCCAAAAACCCCAAAGCAACCAAAAGCCCCAAACCACCCGACAAAGTCATATAAAACAACATAGAAACAGTTTTTATTAGAATGTCATTAAATTATCCATAGATAAAAAACCAACTACAGTTGTCTCTTCATATTTGCTGAGGTTTGGTTCCAGGATCCTCAATGGATACCAACATCTGTGAATACTTAAGTCCCATTGTATGCAATGGCATAGCAAAATGGTGTCCCTTATATAAGATGGCAAAATCAAGCTTTGCTTTTTGGATTATTATTTTTTTAAGAATATTTTCAAGCCGTGAATACTTAAATCCGTGGATACCAAATCCATGGATACGGAGGGACAACTGTGTACAACAGATGTATTAAAAAGAGCAGGGATAGGCAGGGGAGACTATCACAGGGATAGGCAGGGGAGACTGTGAGGAGCCCTCACAGTCAGTTTCAAAATCCCTGCTGGAACAGAAAAGTTTTCACTTGTCAGCAAAAAGTCAGCAAGGAAGAAAAGGAGGTTCAAATCCTGGGAGGAGCCATCAAGAAGGCCCTGCGTAGGGAATGAAATTATTATTATTTTTTAAATAATTCATTCCCACATTCAACAGCAAAAGATTTCAAACATTTTCTCCCCACTGGGTGCAATTCAGTGGATTTTTATCATTTTCCGATGCTTTTTCTCACATCAAGACTTTTTTCATTATATATATATATATATATATATATATATATATATATATAAAATACATAGGCAAAAAGAGCATGAGTTTTGTGCTGGAAACTGGTTGTGTTGGGTGGGGGTTTCAAGGATTTATTTTTTAAAAAAATAATTTTCAAGCTCTAATCTGGTTCACTGTTAAGGCAGCTGCAACAAATACTGTATATACTCCTGGATAAGTCTAGCATTACAGAAGCATCATGGTTGAATTACTCTGTACTTCTGTGTCTGATGCCCCCCCTTCTCCCCACTGCCAAAAATCCATCTTGCTCAGTGGCTCATGACTAACAAAATATTGCTGTTTCCTTTTATTCCCCCCACCCCTGAAAGCATATGGGGAGTTCCAGATAAGCATATGGCTCTTTTCAGGAAAACATATTGATGAACGGACAAATTAGAGTGTTTGCCAATCTGCTTTGAATGTCTGGCTAGACTACCACAGCGACTCAGTTTGCATCTCCTGCAAGATGCTCCAAGGTGGCAGACAGGCAGGGAGATGGATGGATGGATAGAAGGGAGTTTGCATATGACTTGCTGTAGAAATAGAGGCAGGCTGCGAGATGTGTTTAGTAACAGCAAGGTGCAAGAGGGAAGGGTTTGATCCTGTGTGCTGGGTATGTTTAGCCTGGAAAAAAGACGGTTAAGAGGCGATATGATAGCCCTGTTTAAGTATTTGAAGGGGTGTCACGCTGAGGATGGAGCAGGCTTGTTTTCTGGTGCTCCAGAGACTGGAACACGGAGCAATGGGTGCAAGCTCCAGGAACAGAGATTCCACTCAACATCAGGAGGAACTTTTTGACAGTAAGAGCTGTTCGGCAGTGGAACACACTCCCTCGGAGCGTGGTGGGGTCTCCATCCTTGGAGGTCTTTAAACAGAGGCTGGATGGCCATCTGTGGGGGATGCTTTGATCGTGATTTCCTGCGTGGCAGGGGGTTGGACTGGATGGCCCTTGTGGTCTCTTCCAACTCTACAATTCTATGATTCTATGATTCTTAGTACTTTATTTATATTCCACCTTTCCCCCAAAATTGAGAATCAAGCCAGATTACAAGCTACAGTTGGCTCTCAAGTTTTGCCTGGGTTAAGGGCACATGGCCTCTGTGAAATTCAAAAAACAACAACACATGAACAACACATAGGCCTGCATATTATGTTTTTTAACCCGAGAGAACATATATCTAGACCTGTCTGGGTCCTCCAGTGTGATTCGATGGTCAGCCTCTGCTGGAAGTTGACCATAGAGTTGCACTGGAGGACCTAGAGAGAACATTTTTTTTCACTCACCTATAGGACAGCAGTGGGTAAGAAATACAGTAGCACCCCTGCATCTGCTGATTCACCATCCACTGATTCAATTATCCACAGATGGCAACAGTAGGGACGGTGGATGGGGAAAGGAGGGGAATAGGGGTATATATTTTTTTATATTTCTTTGCCCCTGGGATTGCCCCCCCCCCCGAAATAGCTCCTGTGAGAATGGTGATGCAGGCGTGAAGGTAGGGGAGTAGTAGTTCTCATTTCTCTTCTCCCTTTGCCCCCAGAATCGCCCCCCAGGATTGCTCCCGTGAGGAGAATGGTGATGTGGGGGCAGAGGATCGCCCCTCAGGATCGCTCCAGTGGTGGGAATGGCGACAGGGGTGTTTGTTATTATCCACAGATTTCAATATCTGCTCCCCTCTTGGAACCAACCCCGTATGGATACAGGGGTCCTACTGTAAGAATAACAATAATAATAACAACAATTGTTGTTGTTGTTATAATCCACAAATAATCAAGTCTGCAAATTCGTAACCCACAAATGTGCAGGGATGACTGTAAAACAAATGCAGTATAGTTAAAATATAGAAAAGGTCAAAATTAAAATAGAAATTAAACTATCAAACTGTGGATATCATGGGATGCTAAGAAGACAGATAAATGGGTCCTAGAGCAAATCAAGCCTGACCTCTCCCTAGAAGCCATGATGACTGAGACGGTTGTTCTTTGGACATATCATGAGAAGACATGACTCATTAGAAAAGATAATAATAGTCAGACAGGGTGAATGCAGTAGGAAAAGTGGAAGACCTCATTAAATGGATAGACTCAGTCAAGAAGGACACTGTAGCCCAGAATTTGCAGCTCTTGAGCAAGGCTGTTGATGAGGGTCTAGGACATTTCAGCGGAGCTGTTCAGCATGGCCAGGTCAGTGTGGTGCAGATCTGCTTTCATATCAATTGATAATTTTATCAAGAAAATGTAGTTTTATCAAGAAATGCTTGGTTGGGATTTTTTTTGCAAAATCTTTTGGGGAAGGGTTACGGTTAGGGTTAGCGTTAGGGTTAGGGTTAGGGCTGAAACGGCCATGCTGAAAATACCATGCTGAACTGTGCTGTGCTTTCAGTTGATGGAAGAACAGCAAAGAAGGAGCTGTTCTAGACTCTTTAGGAAGGGAATTTTGGAGTCTGAGGGCAGCAACTCAGAAGGCACTGAAGGCCGTATGTTTCTAGCAGTATTTGGCAACGTACAGCCATTGAATCATGCATGGGCTCTCCATGGTTTCTAGTGGCCCTTGACCCCTCCAGACATCCACACCACCCTTAACAAAAGTTAATTGCATCTTGTGAAAGCCTCCAGGAGAGAAGATTAATCTTTTAGATAAGTTACATGCCACTTCGTAGAGTTTTGCATTCCCCCCTCCCCCATTTTTAAAAATCATAGTGGGACTCAAGGCAGCTTGCAACATATTTAAAAACAATACAGATTAAAAACTATACAAAAATACAGTTGGACCTCCCTATCCATGGAACCCATATCCATGGTTTCAGTTATCAATGTGACACAAAACAGCACACCTATCATACAGTCTTCTTAGAAAATGCCTAGAGACGCATCTTCTTTAGACATTTTCTAGGTCCTCTAAGGCAACTCTATGGTATTTGTAACCGGAAGTCCCATTATTTCAATGGTGTTCGCTGTTTCTGTGGTTTCTGGTATCACTGATAAGTCCGGAAAATCGAGCCCCCACACATATGGGGGTCTGACTGTATTAATAAATGTATAAATACTGTATAAAAGGTATTCAGAAAATTTAGAGTCTACTGGCCAGGGCACCTGAGCTGACAAATTCATGGATTTCTAGGAACTTTGGGGTGTTTTTCATTTCATTTTTGGCAGTCTACATGGCCCCCAAATGGTCCTAGGGAAGCAAATTGGTTCCTGGACCTGCCACAGTTTCCTAACCCTGTTTTATAGGATTGGGCGTCCAACAGCAGCTCAGCTTTGGCAGAGTCCAGATCAATCGTTTCTAAAGGTCAGCTTTTAGAAACATTTAGATCGAGATCCTACCTAAGCTGAGATCCCGTTCAGCTTAGAAACATGCCTCCCAGAATCCAGAGGCTGGAATCCTTTTTTTGGACAATAAACTTACAAATCCAGTGGGCAATTTGATGAGGTTTTTTTTAAAGCAACTCTGCAGAATCTCTGGAGGTGAATTAGAGGTCAGGTTGAGCAAGTTGTGGCCATCCTTAAGAAAAAGATATCTTAAGAAAAGGTCAAAGTCTCAGAAAGAAAATCTTAAGAATAAAATGTCCCAAAGTCGTGTGGAACAGAAACGATATGCAAACAACATCAGAGTGTGCACAAATAATAAATTAGGAAGGCGGCTGAATAAAATTTAGCTTAATGCAGAATAGCGGAATCAACCGAACTATCAGTCTGGGCCAATGAATTATCATAACCACTAGCTCCTTATCTGGTGACCCCAGGGAGGATCAGGCCCATTGCAGTTCCTTGAATGGAGAAATTTCCCAGTGCTAAGGATGTTCAGTGAGGTAGCATGGCATAATGGTTTGAGTGTTGGACTGGGACACAGGGAGGCCAGGGTTTGAGTCTTCGCTCAGCCATGGAGATCCAGTGGGTGATCATGGGCGGGGCACACTCTCTCAGACTCAGAGGAAGGCAATGCCAAACCCCATCGGAACAGCTCTTGCCAAGAAAACTCATAACTGGTTCACCTTTGGGTCACCTAAGTTGGATATGATTTGAAGGCACACAACAATCATAAATAGGAGTATAGCGTCTAGATCAAGGGAAGTAATGGTGCCACTCTATTTTGCTTTGGTCAGACCTCACCTGGAATACTGTGTCCAGTTCTGGGCACCACAATTCCAGAAGGATATTGAGAAGTCCAGAGGAGGGTGACCAACATGATGGGATGTCGGGAAGCCATGCCCTATGAGGAGCAGCTTAGGGAGCTGGGTATGTTTAGCCTGGAGAAGAAAAGATTAAGGGGGTACATGATGGCCATGTTTCACTGTTTGAAGGGATGCCATACTGAGGGTGGAGCAAGCTTGTTTTCTGATGCTCCAGAGATTAGGACATGGAGCAATGGATTCAAGCTGCAGGAAAAGAGATTCCACCTAAACATTAGGAAGAACTTCCTGAGAGTAAGAGGTGTTCAGAAATGGAATCTGCTGCTGCCTGGGAATGTGGTGGAGTCTCTTTCTTTGGAGGTTTTTAAACAGAGGCTGGATGGTCATCTGTTGAGCATACTTTGATTGTGTATTCCTGCATGGCAGGGGGTTGGACTGGATGGCCTTTGTGATTTCTTCCAACTCTATGATTCCGTGATTCTATGAAGAACAACGACAACAAGAAGGCCGCTCAGTATCTGAAGCAGAATATATCTGCGTTATCAGTTGTTGGGGTGTGCAAGGTAGAGGAGGCAGTACTGGTGGGCTGCTGGTGGGCATCCCATAGGACAATGGCTGGCCACTGTGGGAACACTATCTTGGACTAAAGGGGTTTCAGGCGTGATCCACCAGGGGTCTGTTGTGGAGCAGCAGACCACCACCATGAAAGCACTGCTTCTTTGCATTCATCAGCTCAAACTCCAGTGGTTCAAGACCTCTCAGCACAGCCTCAGCTGCTCCCTGTGTGTGTGTGTGTGTGTGTGCATGTGTGTGTTTGTGTGGTTCCTAGGTCTTAGGGCCTAGACCATGGGTGGGCTAGTGGCCACATTACTCCCCCCCCCCAGCAGATTTAGAGGTTGCGCACCCCCCACACCCTGTCTGGAAAAAAATGTCCCCTAATGCCCTATAGAGACTGTAGGGTACATTTTCTCTGTGTTTTTAGACACAGGTTCCCGGGCCATTTCAGGCTCAGAAAAGTCCTCTTTTTCAAAAAAAACAAAAAGGGGGGGGACATAGTGAAAATGCTCCCACATTCCTTAGATGGTATTTGGGAGTATATTTGTTTAACCTCTAAGGACAACCCACATGTGAGCCATTTGCCCATATCCAACCTAGACTTTCATTTCCAGCTCATAGGGCAAATGCCTTGAAATATGTCACTTTCTCTCTGTCTCTCTGTATGTGTGTTAACCATTACTTAGACTCAGTGTTTTCTAATGCGAATGATATTTCCTATGTAATTGTGGTTGATGCTTAATTTGTCATGCTTAATGGCATTATCAGTGGCTGCCTCTTGTAATATCAAGCTTGTAATATCAGCCATGTCCCACCTCTCGTAGCATCACAAGGGCTCAGTCCTAGGGCTCAGGTTTTGGTCCTGAAATCCCAGGGCCCAAGATAGTCCTGATTTGTCAAGTGTTTGTTTGTGGTGTGTGTGTGTGTGTGTGTGTGTGTGTGTGTAAGAGAGAGAGAGAGAGAGAGAGAGAGAATATATGAATACAGGACCATCTATTTAACTCCTTCCCAGGCTGTCTCACTCTGTTTCTCTGCACCAAGTAAATCTTCCATGCTGTTTCTTCAACCATGTGTCTACATACCTCTCAGATGCTTACTGGAGGGGATCACCCCACTATGTGCAACCAGTAGGAATGATAGAGCAAATTCTATGTGAAGCCATGTTTGACTCACTTAGAAACAAATGGCTGGAATCCTAGAATCCTGTCGATCACTTACACGTGCATAATTTTGAAGTGGCTGGAAATGTTTCTGTGATGTGGAATGTGTATATTTAGTTGATGTTGTAGAAGTGGAGTTGTGCATGGACTGCCATTATGTGTGCACATTGGACCTTATGCATACAGATGGACGTGTTCCTTTGGTTGCATAGTTTTGCAGTATTGCAGTTCACTCGTGAGACAGATTTGCATAAGCACTGTGTAACTCTGGGAGTTAGGCTCTGTCTCCTTGACGTAGCATCCTGGGCAGCATCTGGCCCCCTGCTTCATCGGTCTCAGGTGTTGTCTAGACAGTGAAAATACTCCTCACAGAAGTTGTTGGGAATACCTTTTGTCCCAACGAGATCCCACAGCGATTTGCTTTAAGAGGCGAAAAACTCCATTTACCGCATATGTTAAAAAATAATATGAGGAAATGTGCATTAGCACCTGTCACAACGGCCCACCCACGGACTTCTGCTGCCTGAAGTCCAGGGTTGGCCCTTGTTCTTATCCCAAACCCAGGGATTCCTCTTCGTTGCCACCACTCCCTGTCTTGCTGGTTTTTCTTGTCTAGGCAGGGAGATCATAGACAAGATGAAATCAAGGAACAATAATAACTTTTCTCTACTCTAGAGAAGGTTCTTGATAGCTGACCAAAGCAGGCGATTTCGAGGCGAGGTTGAGAAATAACCGAAGCTTTTATTTCAATCTTAGGATTTATGTCACTTGAGAAGGTAAAACATTCCCAGGTTCAGTTTAAGGATTATACAAATACATTCATTCAGAGCAGTTAGAAATAAAACCATAAAATCTAACACAGTCTAACTACACATTCCCTAACTACTACATGCAGACTAACTTACAGTCTCTGTAGATGGAATTCAGAGTCTTTTTGGATCCTTTTTGGAGGCTTCTGGATAAGGTTGGCTCCTCCCAACCCTTTGGTATCACAGATTGTCTTTTGGGGCATTTCATGGTTGTGTAGGCCATCGGGCCCAGAGCTAGGCCATGGGGTCAGAGTCCATCTTAGCTAGCTCCATCTAGCTGACCATGTGCTCAGCCAGTCTGACTCAGAACAAAGGAAGGCTAAAGAACTTTTAAAAGTCCTTCTTGTTGATTCCTGATTGGCTCTGCCAGTGCCCAATCAGAGTGGTTATCTAGCCAGGTGATGTGACATCATGTTTATTTAATGAGGGTCTCCCACCCTATCCCCATTTCCAAACAAGGAGTGGAATTTTCCAATATTGATCCTGTGAGTTGTGAAGGTGAGCTCCCATGCTGGCATAGCAAGCCAGCATGACAGCACTCATTAAGACAACCAATTCAATTTGCTGTGCAGTCTCCAAGAGTGTGGAACTAGAGATCTGGTTGGTTGGATATGCACGAGGGTTGGGCTTGCCAGCAAGGCAGTGCTTGGAAATGCCCTCTTGGATTTTTCAAGTTAGCGGTCATGCAGTTTTTTGCTCCGCTGAGCACCCAAATATTTGTTTTAGCAGAAGGTCCCACTTGCAGCCTCTGTTTTAATATGAAAAATACTACTGTGCAGCAGCAGCAGCAGCAACATTTATTGCTTTAATTTATATCCACCTTCTTGATTCCTGGGTGTCTGAACTACAAACTGTGATCGTTTTTGCAAAACATTGTGGAGACAAAAGAATGCAGCTGTGAATTGGCAATAATGCGAACGAATGAGCATTACTTCCTCTCATGTAGATGCCACAATCTCTCATCCCTCTTCTTTTATGTGCAAAGTTCTTTTTGGATAGCAAATGGTCAGTAGAGCTGGGTAGCTGGTTGGGAAAAAATGTTCTGCCATCAAAGCAACAAGGGTCTTGCCTTGCAGAATCATCTCCCACACTCCCTTTCAAGAAGCTTGAATATATATACTGTATATGTACATGTGTGTGTGTGTATACATCTTCTGGTATATCTATATATTCTGGTGAATCCTAAATGCTATAGAGCTTTATTTTAAACTCACTCGGTTCTTTGTCACAATATTGAACATTGGTTGCTATTTACAGTAATGAATCAAAATGTCAGTTATAAAAATACGGAGTGGCAGAGTGTTCCCACTTTGCTGGAAAAAGTTTGATGTGACAGCTTTGTTAATCATATGAGTATTACATCAAATGTGTTTCACAGCCCTGTCTGCGTCAAAGTGTCAGCAGTTTTCCTCCCTGCTCCTGGCTCTTAATTTGCAGTTGGTCTCTGGTGAACTAGGCAAGAGCAAAAAAAAATATTTTTTTGGGGGTGGGGGGATTATCATTACTGCCCTGCTGACATGAAAGCTACTAGTTTCAATTGGGCCATAACATTGGTATCTATACAGGATCAGGCAGTAGGTTCAAGAAATGGTGGGAGGTCTGGAAGCCATGCCCTATGAGGAGCTGCTTAGGGAGCTAGGCATGTTTAGCCTTGAGAAGAGAAGGTTGAGGGGGGACATGATAGCCATTTTTAAATATTTGAAGGGTTGTCATATTGAAGAGGGAACAAGCTTGTTTTCTGCTGCTCCAGAGACTAGGACACGGAGCAATGGACTCAAACTACAGAAAAAGAGATTCCACCTAAACATTAGGAAGAACTTCCTGACAGTAAGAGCGGTTTGGAAGTGGAATGCACTGCCTCGTAGTGTGGTGGAGTCTCCTTCTTTGGAGGTTTTTAGACAGAGGCTGGATGCTCATCTGTAGGGAATGCTTTGGTTGTCTGTTCCCTCAGGAAAGAATGGGGTTGGACTGGATGGCCCTTGTGGTCTCTAAGAAGAGCCTCAAGAAAAAAGAAGGGGCAGGGGAAACGATCAAGGAGAAACAAGCTTGTTGGACTTGAGCAATTGTGAGTGAGCTAGGGGGGAAAAAAGAAAGAAGAAAAGAAGGGGAGAGAAGAGGGGGAAACAACTAAGTAAATTAAAACTAGGGAGGTTACGGGAGGGGTAGGTAGGGGTATAGAATAGGAAACTGACTATAGTAACTAAATGTAATAGATGAAAGATATTGAATTCATTACATGGAATGTTAAAGGATTAAATTGAAAGAAAAAAAGAAATTTGGTTTTCAATTATCTTAAAAAGAACAGCGCAGAAATTATATATTTACAAGAAACTGGAATTAAGAAAAAACAATGATTATTTAATGAATAAAAAAAAATTGGGAGAAAAATTCACATCATTGGACCATAAAAAGAAGAATGGGGTAATTCTATATGTGAACCCAAATTTAGTATTATCAGATGACAAAGGTAGATTTGTGGCAGTGGAAATATATTTAGAAAATGTTAAAGTACAGTTGTCCCTCCATATCCACAGATTTGGTCTCAACGGATTTAAGTATTCATGGCTTGAAAATATTCTTAATAAAGATATATGCAATGGCATAGCAAAATGGTGCCCCTTATATAAGATGGCAAAATCAAGGTTTGCTTTTTAGGTTATTATTTTTTTAAGAATATTTTCAAGCTGTGAATACTCAAATCCGTGGATACCAAATCTGTGGATACGGAGAGACAACTGTATATAATTATTCTTTTATTTAAGTTTTATAGTTGCGTTGAATTCCATATCATATCAACAATATGACAAAAACAACATAAATTAATTTATGAAGAAAAAGAGATAGGTTTTTAATGCTGTTTTAAATCCAGACAGCATATTTAGCTGTTGAATGTCTTCTGGCAGGCTGTTCCAGAGTCTAGGGGCAGCTGAAGAAAAAGTCCTCTGGGTGACAGTTGCCAGCCTAGTCCTGGCTGACTGAAATAAATGTCCCCCAGAGGACCCAAGTGTATGGAACAGATTATATGGGAGAAGGTGACCCTGCAGGTAATCTGGACCCAAACCATGTAGGGCTGTAAAGGTGACAACCAACACTTCGTACTTTGCCCGGAAACTCATTAGCAGCCAGTGGAGTGTTTTTAATATTGGTGTGTTGTGGATGACATTGTCAAGCTGGACTCAAGGTTAGGGATCTAAATCTTCCACTATTTTTCTCTTGAAGGTAGAGATGAATATTTACAGTACTTTTCTCTCCACTCTTGGTGAAATGAATGGTTCCTTCACAGTATTCTCCTCCCCAATGTTTCTTGCACAGAAATAAATTTTCCTGCACAGAAAATAGTGTTTTCTGTGTAAGAAACACGTTCTCTGAACAGAAAACAGGTACAAAAAGAGCAACGTGCTTTCTTCTGTTGAATAATTTCTTCTGCAATACTTTGGGATGTTTGAATAGGGAGAGAAAATTGTAAATTTCTCACTGGTCTATTATTGCTCCTAATGGGGTTCTCTGATGGTGAGGAAACCTGTTTTGACCCAGAAATGCATAATTTATGATTTTTTTTTTTTTACAACCTTGCACAACTTTTCCTTGCTATGCAGCAGCTGAGGTATCTGTTCAGAAGGAGCCCTGATTATCATGTGAAGCAGCTCCCATAAGGTGGTTTTGTTGGTTGGTCTTGAGCGAAATACAGGAGGAAGAACTGCGGATTGTCATTCCTGTGCAACCTGAGAACAACCCAGAATGAAAATTGCTTCCAGAATTCATTTGCAGTAGATTTTTCTCCCCTGGAGAGCAATAAAGAGTATAATTTTCAGCCGCCAAGGCTTAAGTCCAGACCAGCTAATGGGGAAGGGAAAGCGGATAAATTATAACAAACCCAGGCTAAAGAGGGAGGTGTCACCCTGTAAATGAGGTTGGGTTAACTCTCCCAAAATTTGATCTCTTAATGATGAAGGATTTGAACACCAAATCTGTTAGGAATCCACACGGGGATATTTGGGATGGAAAAAAAACTGATAATATTTTCAAACCATCAACACGGGCTTGTGCATTTTTGCATGCAGTTTTTATCATTAGGGATGTAATTCTTCCCCAAATTAGTTGTCAAAGGAAGCACTGAGTAATTTTAGCAATTTTCTTCCTCCTGCAAGAAATGCTTCAAAAACAGTTTTCAAAGACTGTTTGAGACTTATTCTGTGCAAAATTCATAAGTGCCCCTGCCACCCTAGAAACCAGCATTTTCTGTTCAGGTGTTTCCTGAACAAAAATTGCCATTTTCTCTCTGCAAATTTTGTGCAGAATAAGTACCAAACTGTAAGGATTCTTACCAGTCCAGGATTTTTCACATCTGGATTTCCCAACACTTGAAGAAACACATTTCTGAGCATTTCTCAAATATTTTAAAACATACTTTTCGGTCCTAATTATCATGGCTTATTTAGACAGAAGTCCCTGTGTTCTGCAGGACAACAATTCTCTCTGTCCATCTTTCACTTCCTGGTAGAGTCTTCCTTTGATCTTAAAAATGGAATTAATTACCTCTTGACTAATAATAACAGCAACAACACCTGATGACGATGATGATGAAGATGACGATGATGATACAATTACACCATCCATTAAACCTTCGCTCAGAGGCACTGGAATGGGAGGGAAGAATTTCTCCTGCTTCTTCCTGCAAGTTTGTGGCTGGAGCGGATTGGATGGCAATACGCAGGCCAAGCCAGCCAGCCAGCCTTTGCCTGGGCTCCTTCCATGGGGCCACTCCACTGCAGGGAAGAGGTGGGCCAAGCAGACTTCAAGCCTTTGCAGACCCCTGGTGAGGACATTGTGATTAACCTGGACCACAGATTAAGAACTACTGGCCTACAGCACCTAGTATTCCTTAATTTTCTCCATCCAAGTACTAACCAGGGCTGACCCTACTTAGCTTCCAAGATCAGATGGGATTCACATGCTATTTTGAATTGCATGGTTCACCTTAATCCATCACTGATCAAAGTTGGCTGTTGGGGTAGTGTTGTTGTGAACACTTACTTGAGAAAGTCAGTGTGGTATAGTGATGAGAATGTTCATCTAGGATTGGTAAAACCTGGGTTCAAATCCCCACTCACGCGTGGGATTCTCTATGTGACCTTTGTTAGTTGTTATTTTTTCAACCTGTCCTACCCTGTGGGGTTGTTGTGAGGATAAACATGGGTAAGGTGGAGTTGATAGGCCACCAGAAAAAGAGCAATGGTAACCACAGAGGAATTTATTGACTCTCCCACACAATAAGATTAACATTGATTCCGTATTCCTTAAAATACAGTATAAGGCTTTAACCTTTAGCAGTGCTGTTAAATTGTGGAATGCATGAACTGTGAAGATTTGCATGGAAGATTTCTGTCCATTGCCGATTTGTTTTAACGTTTCACAAGTCAGACAATGGCTTCTTTGAACCAACTATACATAAATCCATAATAGTGTACCAGGTTTTGACTTATTCAGAACTCTTCATCCAGTGAAGCGGTAAAAAAAATAAATGGAATGAGATATAGAAATCCTCCCCCCGCCCCATGGGCTAGATGTTTTAGCTATGAGCTCCACCTGTGTATTTTAGAATTTGCTTCCATTTTTCATTTTTAAAAATGTTGCATTCTTTCAATGTTTTCTGTTCCCAACAGACTCTCCTACTGGTGATAGCAGATCTTCTATTGCCTAGAGAAGGTCTTCCGTAACCGCTAGTTATGGAATACCTAAGCATCCCCGACAGATGGCCAGAGGCTGGATGGCCATCTGTCGGGGATACTTTGATCGTGATTTCCTGTGTGGCAGGGGGTTGGACTGGATGGCCCTCGTGGTCTCTTCCAACTCTGCAATTCTATGATTCTATGATTCTAATATGTTCATTTCAGCCTCTATGGATGCTTTAACCTCCTGTACTGTCCGGCTTTGCTTAAGTAAGGACTGTGCTGTTTCTTTGTATTTCTACTATTTGCTTGTCTAAGAAATCTGTTTATTTTGCCTAAGGAAAGAGGCGGGATTTTCAACTGCAAGCGGCCTTAAAAAGACCCAGTATTTCCACTGCATTCCAGCAATCATCCTAAGGAATCATGGGACACCTGTACATCTACCCATCATTCATCAAGCCAGCATTCTCCCTCTTGAGACTTAGCAGAAATGTTGACCTTATGGCTAAAGAATCCAGCAGAGAAACTAGAATTCTGCCGTGTTGTTATTTTCCTTTAAGCTGACTTCAGCTGACTTCAACAGGCTGCTGCCGCAGTGCAGAAATAATGCAGTTTGATACTGCTTTAACTATTATGGCTCAATGCTATGGAATTCTGGGATTTGGAGTTTTCTAAGGTATTTAGCCTTCTCTATCAGAGACCTCTAGTGCCACAAAAAACTACATAGCATTATAGAATCATAGATTCATAGAATTGGAAGAGACCACAAGGGTCATCTGGTCCAACCCCCTGCCATGGAAGAACACACAATCAAAGCGTTCCCGACAGATGGCCATCCAGCCTCTGTTTAAAAACTTCCAAAGAAAGAGACTCCACCACACTACGAGGCAGGGCATTCCACTTCCAAACCGCTCTTACTGTCAGGACGTTCTTCCTAATGTTTAGGTGGAATCTCTTTCCCTGTAGTTTGAATCCATGGCTCCGTGTCCTAGTCTCTGCAGCTGCTGAAAACTAGCTTGCTCCATCCTCAGTATGACATCCCTTCAAATATTTAAACATGGCTATCATGTCCCCTCTTCACCTTCTCTTCTCCCTGCTAAACATACCCAGTTCCCTCAGCCACTCCTCATAGGGCACGGCTTCCAGACCTCCCACCATTTTCGTCACTCTCCTCTTGACACGTTCTAGCTTGTCAATATACCACAATTGTGGTGCCCAGAAGTGAACACGGTATCTCAGGTGAGGTCTGACCAAAGCAGAATAGAGTGGCACTGTTACTTCCCTTGAACTTCCCATGATACAAATCCCATGATTCCATAGGATAGAGCCATGATCATTAAGGCAATGTCAAACTGAATTATTTCTCCAGTGTGGCAGCAGTCCTGGTCATTAACCTCCCCACTCAGGTCTTGCAAATTCACGGTAGCTGTGGCTTCCTTGATTGAGTCCATCCATCTGTAATTGGTCTTCCTTTTCCTCACTGCCTCCTGCTTTACCAAGCGCTATCATCTTTTTGAGTGAGTCATGTCATCCCATGATTTGTCAAAAATGTGGAATTTTGTCATAGAATCACAGAATTGGAAAAGACCACAGGGGCCTTCTAGTCCTACCCCGAGCAGTGCAGGAATACACAACTAAAGCACTCCCCAAAGATGCCTATGCGACTTCTCTTTAAAGATCCTCTAAGGAGAGCAATCACGCTCCAAGGCAGTCTATTCCATCCTGAATTTTCCATTGTTTTCCATGTTTTCTCCTCTGGTATGAAGAGCTCTGGGGAATATAAAAACTTGCATGTGATTGTGGAATTATACTTGGTCCTTATAAAACCTTGGCCCGAAATCCCTGGGTTTTGTGTTTTGTTTTGTTCTCATGCACCAATGGGACAACCTCCATTTTTGTCTTTGTTTTGCTGTTGTAATGGCCGAGAATGTGTCTTAACCTTTTTCCAAGCATTGTTGATGTTGTTCCAGCTCAACAGTTAACTGTTGTGTTTTTGTTGGTCTGACTCCAAACCCTAATCTTTGCAAGAAGGGTAGCATGAAATGTTGCATTAAAGCAAAACAAAACAGAGTTTCATAAGCATCAAGACTCCCAGATGGGACACAGAAGCTCTTCCAAACCATACCTAGAACACTTCCCTGTCGAAGGAGCTTAGCGGCGTGATCCAGGGTTTCACTGTGTCTTTTCTTGCTGCTGCAGCATTGTCATCCTCCTCCTCCTCATCGTGGTTCCTAGATTTCAGGGCCTGGCCCAAGGCCTAGACCCTCTTCTCTGGTTCCCGGGGTGAAGGGAAGGAATCTCAGACTGAGATAACTTCCTTGAAAGTGTATATATAGTGGGACCCCCATATAAGTGGAACCAGTATCTGTAGTGGCTGAAAAAATAGGGACACATACCATAAAGCACTTTGGGAGCCCTGGTGGTACAATGGTTAAATGCCAGCATTTGCAGCCACAAGGTTGTGAGTTCAGTCCTGCAGGGCTCCCAAGGTTGACTCAGACTTCCATCCTTCCATAGGTCAGTAAAATGAGTACCCAGCTTGTGAGGCAATTAGCTAACACACATTGTAAACCGCTTAGGGAGTGCTTTGGCACTGATAAGAGGTATAGAAATAGAAGTACTGTTGCTATTGCTTTGTTGTTATACAGAAATTTGCCTATAAAGAAAGTAAAAGTTGGGAATCAGCTTCTGCCAGAGACTTTTTTTTAAAAAAATAATGATATAAAAGCCTAAGGAGAGACAGAGATCACCTCCAATTCCAAACACAGTCCTTAACCAGGTGAAAATTGCCTTCGCCACTCTCCGGTACAGGATTTAGGGCATGTTCATCTCTGTTGACTTTGAAGGGACTGAGCACATCTCATTCTGCATTGGACGATTGTCTGGGATTGCTAAAGCTGCAGTCCAGAAATATTTATTTGGGACATGTATGTCCATTAGTGCATCATTGTGTCCCTCTGGACTGTAATTTTATACTTAATGATGGGTAATGTTATTCAGATTAATAGCCTTTAGAGGCCAGTGACTCACACTAACCTGAATGTATGCACGCACAGAATACTGTATATGTCACTCGTGCATGAGGCAAGGAAAGAAATGTGATGCTGGAGGAGAGTTCTTCAGATACCATGGACTGCAAAAAAACAAATCATGGAATCATAGAATCATAAAGTTGGAACTGACCACAAGGGCCATTTAGTCCAACCTTGTTCTGCCATGCAGGAAGATGCAATTAGACCACTCCCAACAGATGGCCATCCAGCCTCTGTTTAAAAACCTAAAAAAATTGAGAGAGAGAGACTCTACCACACTTTCAGGCAGCAGCGTATTCCTCTGCCACACCGCTCTTACCATCAGGAAGTTCTTCCTAATGTTTAGGTGAATTTCTTTTTCTGTTGTTTGAGTCCATTGCTCCGTGTCCTAGTCTCTGGAGCAGCAGAAAACAAGCTTGCTCCATCCTCAGTATGACATCCCTTCAAATACTGAAACATAGCTATCATGTCCCCTCTTCACCTTCTCTTCTCCAGACTAAAGATACTGAGCTCCCTAAGCTGCTCCCATAGGGCATGGTTTCTAGACCTTTTACTGTTTTGGTTGCCCTCTTCTGGACATGTTACAGCTTTTCAATATCCTTCTTGAATGTGTCCAAGGATGAATCAAGCCTGAATTCTTCCCAGAAGCCAAAATGACTAAATTGAGGTTATCATACTTGAGGTGTATCATGAGGTGACATAACTCAATGGGAAAGACAATAATGCTTGGCAAGGTTGAAGGCAGTAGGAAAAGAGGAAAGTGGATCAGTCAGTCCATCAGTCTTCATTCTGGTCTATGGCCAGCACTATAAAAAACAACAACGTACAACAACATTAATTAAAATAAATGGACAAGGCAAAGAACAGAACAGATCGTACTACCGGGTATAAAGAGAATAATGGTGGGAAGCCGCGTCCCCCAGTTTGCAAGACCTGAGCTGGGTTGTCACTAACAGGATGACTTGGCCTCTTATTTATAGGGTTGCCATAAGTCAAAGTCAGATTCATGTTCGCTAGCAAAAATAACAAGGAAAAAGACTTCAATCAAGTTCAAATTGCATGAGTTTCAGTAGAGTTCTTGCTATCAGGAGTGAATTAGAGTTTACTGGAGACCAGGGAAGAACATTTCTGTGAGATTTCTGGCTGGTAGTAACTGCTTCTAGGACCCTGGGATTATTGTGAAATTTATTGGTGGCATTCAGGGCTGGCCCTACTGTTAGACAGAAGGAGGCATCCTCCTTGGGCAGCTGATCTGGATTGTCATGGAAGAGGAACCAGTTGTTAATTATGTCACTAGTACCTATTGAATTTCTACCCCTGTTGAGAAGCTCTTGTGGGGTTTTCTGCCCCAGGTGCCAAAATAACTTTGTATGCTTTGGGTACTCTGCCACTTTATTTGTGGAGGGGAGATGCCCTAGGCCATTCTCTATTAGGCAGCAAAATATCTCAGGTGATCTCTGATTGGAATGTGTGTATATTTGTGTGTGTTAATGAAAGTACTCAGTGTCCTCTTCTCAGAAGGAAACAGCCCTGAGGCTTTTAATAATTTCAGGAGAAGTTGCAAAATGACTTTTTTGACCAGGTATTCGTGTGTTCGGTGGGTCTAGGGTTAATTTTATCCCCTGTGACTCTCCAAGAATAGCTCTCTCGCCACCCCACCCTGCCAAAATGAAGTTGTCAGAAACCCACTTGTGGGTGTAGTTTTTTTAATAGCCAGCTTTTAATGTCAAACTGCAAGGGGTGGCTTGTAATCTCTTTAAAAAGTGAATCAGTCCTCCTGTTGTGTGTCTTCAGATCATTTCTGCCTTTTGGAGACCCTAAGGCAAACCTATCGCAGAGTTTTCTTGGCAAAATTTGTTCAGAGTGGTTTTGCCATTGCCTTCCTCTGAGGCTGAGAGAGTGTGATTTGCCCAAGGTCACCCAATGGATTTCCATGGCTGAGTGGGAATTCAAATCCTGGTCTCCAAGTATCCTAGTCCAACACTCAAACCACTATGCAAAGCTGGCTCTCACCATTCCTTATCCTTATTCCTTATGGGAAAAGAGATTCCACCTAAACCTTAGGAAGAACGTCTTTACTGTAAGAGCTGTTCAACAGTAGAATAGATTACCTCGGAAGATGGTGGACTCTCCATCTTTGGAGGTTGTGAAACAGAGGTTGGATGGTCATCTTTCAGGGGTGCTTTGGTTGTGTCCCATTCTGGACACATTCTTGGGTTCCATTCTGGGTGAAAGGCAACATATAAATAAAAAATGAATAAGTTGTGTATGGCAGGGAGTTTGACTAGATAGCCCTTGTGGTCCCTTCTATCTCTATAATTCTGTGATCCTAACCCGGAGCAGACCCGGAAGCCTGCTGGTCTGTGCACTGGATTTATGAGGGGTGAAAGCCTATTGAGTTGGAGATGGGAGGAAGTCTGAACTCATTGCTTTTTCCTGGCCACACCCCATGATGCCGTCTTTTCCAGAGGGGACTGTAGGTGGTGGATATCCATTCCATTTTAGTCTTAACTGTACAAGATACCTCAGCTTGTTAGTTTGGGTACTCTTTGTCTGTCTGTCCTCCCAATCTCCCCGCATTTCAACCAGTGCTTGGGAAAATTACTCTTTTGGCAGTACAACTCCAAGCCACCATGGCCCCTTTCTTGGATAGACTTCTTAGCTGAAAGGTCACCCATCTTTCAGAACAGGGGAGGGCAACCATGGTACATTTGGGAGTCAGGTTGTTTTGCATCTGGGACTCTCTGGTAGACTTAAGGTTTGTGTATGTCTCTTGTATAATGCAGCTAGTATTTCCTTGCATTTCCCTCTCCAAAGGCATAGCAGATGTCAGAAATGAACTGCAAAATCATGTTATCCCCCATCATCATTTGGTTTCAAATACCATTCTGGCAGTGTGTGATGGCTCTTTTTCTCCCTGTTAAAAAAAGTCCATATTAGGAGAGGTGATTTTTCTGTCTTGGTTGGTTTTCTTCTCCAACAGGCTACGGTGGTTTAGAAGCCACTGAAGATCCCTGCTGCGAGGCCTCGAAGGAAGCCTCTTCTGCCGTTTAAGCCAGGACATTCTGAGCTGTTGGCTTGGCAAGCTGTCCATTGCTATTCCTCCAGGGCATTGACATCTCCGCCTCTACTTTCAGCCTTTTGGGGTCCTTTTGGCTGTGAATTGCTTCAAGCAATTCAAAAAAACACCAATATAATCCCCTCCTTTCAATCCTTATTCAAACCTCTTCTCCTTGCAAGCACAAGAGGTCAACGTTGTTGGACCAGAAATGTAGAAAAGTGAACTAGAAAGTAACTTTTCCCATCAGAAATACCGTGCCAGGGTTGGAGCAATAACAACAACAACAACAACAACAACAACAACAACAACAATATCCCACCCCTCTACAAAATGCAATGTGGGCGGCTTACAACATTACTGTTCAGGAAAGCCATTGGATAGAGCTCCCACAAAGAGGAATGATAATAATAAAATCAGAGAACCGGGGAGTTGAAAGGGCCCTCATGGGCCATCAAGTCCAACCCCCTGCTCCATGCAGGATCTCCAACTAGAGCATCCCCAGCAGGTAGTTGCCTGGCCTCTTTTTGAAGATGCCCAAAGAAGGAGTTCCCAACATCTCTCTAGGCAATTAGTTCCATTTATTGTCCTTGGTTTTTTCTTCCAGGCTGTGAGGCTGTGTTCTGGAAGAGTTTACTTCTGACGTTTTGCCTGCTTCTGACATTCAGAGAAGATGCCAGCCACAGATGCAGGTGAAACGTCAGAAGGAAACTCTTCCAGAACATGGCCTCACAGCCTGGAAAAATAACAAGGAAAATCAATGGATGCTGGCCATGAAAGCATTCAACTTCAAATTAGTTCCATTGCTAATTACTCTTACTGTGAGGTGTTCCTTCAACTGTCCAATTGAAATCTACCGTCCTGTACCTTCTAACCATTAGACCTGGGCTGCTGCCAAGCTGCAGGCATAATGCAGTTTGATGTCACTTTAACTATCATGGCTCCATCCTATGGGATTCTGGAACTTGTACTTTCTTGTGGCATCAGAGCTGTCTGGCAGAGAAGGCTAAATGTCTCACAAAACTACAAATCCCAGAATTCTAAAGCATTGAGCCATGACAATAAAAATGGTGTCAAACTGCATTATTTCTGCAGTGTGGCAGCAGCCCTCTGGGGAAGCAGAGAACAGGGCTGCCCCCTCCTCTCTGTGACAGCACTTGAGGAATTTAAAGAGGGCCATCCCGTCACCTCTCAGCCTTCTCTTCACTGAGCTAAACAGGGTTATCTCCTTCAACCTTTCCTCATATATTTTGTTCTCCATACCTTTTATCATCCTTGTTGCTTTTCTCTGAACCTACTCCAACTTGTCTATATGCATAAAGAAGACAATGGTGCTACACTTTAGAATCAGAGCTCGGTAAAGTTACTTTTTCAGAGGAAACCTCTCAGATTTTCCCAGCTGACGTGGTCAGCTCATTGATGTCAGTGGGGAGTTAATCTACTTCCAGATTTTAAGGCGGTCTCCAGTGTGCTGAATCCAGGACTTCCATAAGCTAAGCACCTTGGTGGGGTGCTCCTTTAAAGCTAGCCAAGACCTGGAATAGATTCAACTTCCCACTGGCACAGGGGGCACCAGTGGCCACTGCTACAACTCCATCAGCCCTAGCCAACCTAGCCGATGGTGAAGACCTCTGGAAGTCACCGTCCAAAAAAATAAAGAGGGCCATTTTTTTCAACCCCGCACCTGTGTGGCAGGCCACACCAGCACATTTCAGTGTACCTGAAGTGACACAACATCACTTCCAGCCAGCATTTGGGCTGACTTTCAGACATTTTCTTTTTTTTTTTCCTCTGTGTTTTTGGGAGGCTGGAGGGACTGTAGGTTGTAGGGAAGCAAAATGCTGTAGCTTGGGCAAATTTTTTAGCTGTTTTGTGTGGGGGGGAAGAATCACCCTAATATTGGCCTGAAATGTATTAAAAAATTGGAGAGTCTGGCTATATGGGGGGCTTCTGGGGGGCTCAAGGGCTATATATGGCCCATGAGCCACACATTGCCCACCCCTGCTCTAGGTCAATAAAGCAGTCAAGGCTCGTTAAAGGTGGGGCAGACTCTTCCACCAAGTCTGTATCCCTCTGTCACTGGTGAAATCATAGAATCATACAGTTGGAAGTGAGCACAAGGGCCATCTAGTCCAGCCCCATTCTGCCATGCAGGAATACCCGATTAAAGCATTCTCAACAGGTGTCCATCCGGCCTCTGTTTAAAAACCCCCAAAGAAGACACCACCACACTCCCAGGCAGCAGCAGATTCCACTGTCAAACAGCTCTTACCGTCAGGAAGTTCCTCCTAATGTTTAGGTTAAATATCTTTTCCTGTAGTTTGAGTCCATTGCTATGTGTCCTAGTCTCTGGAGCAGCAGAAAACAAGCTTGCCCCATCCTCATTATGACATCCCTTCAAATAATTAAACATGGCTATCATGTCACCTCTCAACCTTCTCTTCCCCAGGCTAAGCATACCCAGCTCCCTAAGCCGCTTCTCAGAGGGCATCATGGCTTCTAGACCTCCCACCATTTTGGTTGCCCTCCTCTGGACACGTTCCAGCTTGTCAACATCCTTCTTGAATATTGAGGGAGGCTGCAGCTTCCAGTATGAAACAGTCACAGTTCTAGTTCTCCTTGTTTCACATCCAAGTCTCAGTTTTGTGTTTCAGCATTCGGCCAAACTTCATTGGTGCCACAACAGCCCACTTCCCCAAGTCCCGAGACCTCTGAAACCGCAATGTGTTTTTCCATCAAAGGGGTGGGCTCCCACCTAGGGTTTTGCTTTCCAGTCTGCTTCTTCTGCTTCCTAAATTGCAAGTTTCATTTCTTTGCCCTTCCCTCTCCTCCAGCATTGCAGAAGAGAAAGGAGGGAGGGAAGGACTTTCTATCCTGGGTTTAGTATTTTCTCCAGAGTTGTGTTTGGATGGAATAAGTCCTTGGTGAATCTTTTCTCATGGGCTCCAGTTCCTTCTTACCTTCTCTTACAGTCAAAGGTAGGAGTTGTTCATTGAGTGCTGAATCCATGTCATGGGCACCAAATTGAGCCTCTAAATACATACCTGCACTCAGTTGTGCCTTCCTTGAAAGTCATCGTTTCCATTAAGAATGTGAATCTTTGTACATTTCCTTTTTGCTGGGAAAATAGATAATTTTACCATTTTTCTCCTTGCTGCAAGGAAGGCCGTGAAAACTGCACAGTTTTTGAAGACTATTCACAGTTCAGGATTTACTCATCACAAAAAGCACACACTGGTTTTTTTTGCAGAAAGTGGCACTTTCTGCCCAGTATTTTCTGTGCAGAAATATCATTTTCTACACAGACAATTATGTTTTCTGCTCAGGAAAGACCACTGTCTGCTAAATGCTCACGTGCATTTTTCACACAGGAGAAGTCCCAAACTGTGAAGATATTTGTTGGTCCAGGGTTCTCCTCATCAGTGGTTCCTGACACTCAGGAAATCCATTTTCCAATTACACCATTTTTTGAAGATTCTTTCCATCCCCAGTATCCATACTGGAGTCTTCCTTGAGTCTTGAACCAGTAACCCAGAAGATGTGTGGGTGGGGATAGGGTTGAAGGGACTGTTTTGTGGGCAGCTCCCTAGTCTGAATAAAGAAAAGGGGAAATCAACTGAGGAGGGCTCCTTACGTCAGCATCCCCTGAGCTGTTGACCTCTAGATATCTTGGGCCACATTGCTCATCACCCACTGATTGTACTAGCTGGGGATAATGTAGCTTGTAGTCAAATACATGTGCAAGGTACCAGGATGGGGAAGGTTGTGTTATTCCAAAGGGCTAAGTGGATGGGTTGGGTGACCACTCATGACCACTCATGTACCTTCTTTTCTCAGACAGTATTGATAGCTGGCTTCAGCTAACAGGAAAGACCTTTACCTTTATTTATCACAGACCATCCTTGCCTCTCCCTTAGTTGCCCAGGGATCTTTTAAGGTGTAGAGCAACTGACACCTCATCCCTCAATTACTCAACATTTGGGGACCAGAAGCTGAATGTTTGAACCAACTCCTTTCTCTTTTCTGCATTGTGTTTGAGCTAAGGCTCACAAGAGTTTAGTGCTTGTGATGTTTCGTCTATGTTAGCGCATTCACAAGGGCACATCATCACTACAGGTTTCAGAAACCCAGTGGAGATCATACACATATGTGTGTATGTGTGAACCAATCCCCTGACCATGGATCAGGTGGGCATGTGACCTGCAACTCCATGTTCATGTTATCTCTGAAGAAAAGCTTCCTGGTAGATCCAGTTTCCTTGCTCATGCTAACTGGCAGGAAAGAAGGGCAGTGTCTCATCTCTTGCAAAGTTCAGCTACTCTGATTGTCTTGGTCAAGAACAGCATCTGATTTCTTGCAAAGAATATCTTCGCTTCAGTCCTTGCTAGGGAATTGGTCTGTGTTAGCAGACATCAATACTAGAATAATCAATACTAGAATAATCCATCCCATCATATTTCCAATTCCTGTGTATGGTTGTGAAAGCTGGGCAGTGAAGAAAAACAAGAGGAAGAAAATCCCAGCTTGTGGGGACAGTTAGCTAACACACATTGGAAACTGTTTAATGCAGTGTAGATGTGTAAATAGCTATTGCTTAAAAACAATTTGTAAGCCACTCTGATAGCCTTGTGGCTGAAGAGTGGGGTATAAATAACTAACTAAATAAAATAAAATAAAAATTGAAATGTAGTGCTGGAGGAGAGTTCTGCAGATACCATGGCCAACAAACAGGTCTTAAAGAAAAATCAAGCCTGAACTTCACCTAGAAGCCAGAATGACGAAACAGAGGCTATCGTAGTGTGGACAGATAATGAAACAACACAACTCAGTGGAAAAGACAATAATGAAGGCAGTAGGAAAAGAGGAAGACTGTGCTATAGGTGGTTTGACTCTGTCAAGGAAGCAACGGCTGGCCTGAGCTTGCAAGACCTGAGCAGGGTAGTTGAAGACCAGAGCTCTTAGAGGTCTCCCATTCAGAGGGTAGCCATAGGATTAAGTGAGCTTCATGGCAGACGACAACCACCCCCACAACAATGAGTTTTAATTGTTGAGCAAGCACTTTTGTTGTCCTTTGAACAGAACTAGCCAGAATAAAGGCTAGCTTTCTCTGAGTGCCTCAGGCTGTGTAGGCAGTCCATCCTTTGCTTGTAGATTGCTCCTTTTTCTTAACGTAGTTCCTCCCTCCACAAAGGTTTTTTGTCATTTGGATGAACATCACTTATTTGAAGAAGAAAAGAACAGCCATCTGTTTGAGCAGGAGACAAAATAACAAGACGGATTTGAAACCAAATAAGTTCACATCTGCTTAGCAGAACCATCGAAAGATGACTGAAGGATCTAATGAGAGGCACATGCTGATAGAAACAGAAGAAATATTGAAGGAGATGGGATGCCAAGGATTTTTTTTTACCCCCTTCAGGATTGGTAACACCCCTCTCTTATTTTCTGTCTCCCTACAGAGCTTTTTCCTTTGACAGGGAAGCAAAAGGAGGGGGAATCAGGGGAACTAAAATTGTAACTTCTCTCCTGAACTCTTCCTGGTTGAATCAGGAGTTGGGGCTGCAAAAGAGGGCCTGTCTGCACTGCAGAAAGAGAGCAGTTCGACACCACTTTATCCTCTCTCTCTCTGGCTTTTCTTCGCAAACGAAGATTCAGGAAGGACTCATCCCGCGCTTTCTGCAAGCGCGCTGATGACTAAAAAGGCCAATCCGAGATAAACAAGTCCGGTTGCAAAAAGCACAGCAGAAGGTCTCCTTGGGTGATGTTTTTGGGTTGTGATTCTTTCTGCGTTGTCGTTTCTCTTCAAGATTTGTTCGTCGTGAGTTCTCAAATAAGGCTGCAGCATTGTGGATAGTGCGTCTCCATGCCCCCCGATGTGAGGCCAGGGCGGACCACTGTTGGTGATCAATTTGGCCAAGCCTGAGATGTTGTTTCAGGGAGTCTTTGTACCACTTTTTTGGAGCGCCCCTCTTACGCTGACCCGTGGCGAGTTCACCGTAGAGTAGTATTTTTGGGAGGCAATGGTCCTCCAGCCAACCTGTCATGTAAGAAAAGCAGCTTTCCGCCTCACATGTAGCAAATTACAACAAAAACTCCGAGACATGCAGAACAAGTGGTGGATCAATATAGCACAAAAGACACAACGCTGTGCAGATCTGGGTGATCATAGAGGATTTTATGAAGCTCTTAAAGCAGTGTTTGGACCTACTTTATCCACTATAGTTCTATTCTATGGAATCCTGGTATTTGTAGTTTGGTGAGGTGCAGGTCAGCCCCCATATTTGCAAAGGACATGTTCCAAGACTCCCTGTGGATACCTGAAACCATGGATAATAGGAAACCCTATTATTTTCAATGAGATGAAAAACAGAAGTTGACCATAGAACCACACTGGAGGACCTAGAAATGCCTAGGGAGAACATCCCCCACCCGGATGTGAATAAGTGAAATTGTGGATACTGAATCTGTGGATATGTAGGTTGTCCTGTATTTAGCCTTTTCTATCAGAGAACTCTGCTGCCTCACCAAACTACAAATACCAGGTTGTTGGAGTCACTGTTCCAATCCCTTCAGCTTGCTCTTCCCTGCCCAAGCCTTCCCTAACTTGGTACTCTCCGAATGTACCCTCACTTCACCCCTGGGCTGTGTGGGAACCATATCGGGAAAGGCTGATCTGGTCCATCAGCTCTTGAGGGCCTTCAGTGTGAGTCTGTGGAAGCCTCTGCTATCTGATGCGGTCAAGTGGGCAATGAATAATTATGCTGCCTTTCCAGCCCCAGCAATAAGTGCCACCACTGCCAAAAAACAATCCCTGTAACCAACACCATGTGTTGAAATCCTTTCTCTTGAGGTTTATTGCATTCTTTGTTAAAAACAAGATTTTTTCCCCCTCCCCTGCACCTACAAGGCTTTTGCTATTTCTTTGTATTCCAGAGTATTTATTGTGGTCATTACAGCAGCCCTGTATTGTAAATAAAGCCAGATAAAAAGCATGTTAGTAATGATGTTTTGGTGGGGTGGGGGGAAAGCCCCACAGCATATCTGGGATCTCTGGAATGAAACTCAATCTGTTTTTCCTGCAGACTTAGCGAACAAGCCATAATCTTTAAAATCATGTAACATGTCTGCTGTTCGCCACTTAATCTCAGCAAATATTTCCTCTAATTTTTGAGCACTCGCTGCAGATTTGACCTTGGTTATCTGTTGCAAAAATCTTTCTTGGTTAAGGAACACAACTTTAGCCCAATTTTCAGCCTTAAAACTGGACAGAATCCAGCTAGTGGCTTGTGCATGTGTCAGTTTCTCTATGGACATGGTTGGACATTTTTGACTGATGCAGAAAATTTCCATCCAGTTCAGTTCAAATTTTCATCCAGTAATGGAAGTGGAGTTGCAGAGGCAATGTTGTTGCCCATCCAGATGTGCATTCTTGATTGTTGCACATCTGCTTGCCTCTGCTGAAAGTGACAGTAGCACTCTGTGAAACTGGTCCACCTGTCCCACCACTGTCAGCAAATGTGAAGACCTCCACCTGTCCCATGGCCATGGCATCAAACATGGGGACCTTCTAGATGCCCTCATGGTTCCTGTGTGAGACTTTCTCTAATCTCACCACTGGACACCACCTTCCCCTTAAACCTCTGCTGCCACCACAGACACTGTGTGTTTGAGCTCAAGCATCCAAATAACCCTTACGTAGCATTCTTGGAGGCACACATGCATAATACAAAAATAATTTACTAAACAGAAGTTCCACATAAAGTTTACATATTTAACTCATCTTAATCCTGATTGACCCTAAGCAACTACCTCACATATTTCACTCAAATGCCTGACTCTCACTCCTAAAACTAACTAACTGGCCTGAGTTTAACTAAGCTGTGTCCCTTGACCCTGACTAACTATCCTGGCATCCCATACAGGTTGACCCTCGTATCCATGGGGTCTTCGTTTCAAGGCACACACAACACGCCCCATGGATATTTGAACTGTGGATAATAGGTAACTCTATTATTTTCAATGGGACAAATGCTGGAAGCTGACCATAGAATCACACTGGACAACCTAGAAATGCCTAGAGAAAACGTATTTTTTCAAATGCGGATAAGTGAAACCATGGATACCAAATCCGTGGATATGCGGGTTGACCTGTAGTCCTAACTGTCATACATGCCAGCCTTTTAAAAAGAAAACCTCTTCAAATTTTCAGCCAATCAGCAGCTACCCCAAACCTTCCATATTGTCACCCCTCCTGACAAATCCTTACTGTATTATCTGTACTGTACTGTACGTCACATCCATAATCATATTTTATCTTAATTTCTCCCATAAATGCAACAGCCTTTTCAACAAAAGTCCATATCATCTCCCACTCCTTCAAATGTGCATCTGGTTTTGTGTTCCATTGCCCATCCAGTTGTGCCTTCAAGGGAAGGCTTGCAGAGTGCAATCAACCCATAACACCACATCTGGCGATATGATAGCCCTGTTTAAATATTTGAAGGGATGTCATGCTGAGGATGGAGCAGGCTTGTTTTCTGCTGCTCCAGAGACTGGAACTCGGAGCAATGGATGCAAGCTCCAGGAACAGAGATTCCACCTCAACACTAGGAGGAACGAGCGTGGTGGGGTCTCCTTCCTTGGAGGTCTTTAAACAGAGGCTGGATGGCCATCTGTCGGGGATGCTTTGATCAAGATTTCCTGCATGGCAGAATGGGGTTGGACTGGATGGCCCTCGTGGTCTCTTCCAACTCTACAATTCTATGATTCTATGCTTCTATGATCTGGAGCTTTGTCCTATGCTACCCTGATGCCAGCTCCTGTCTCCCTTTTTTCAGAGAATAAAGAGCAAGGAACAGGAGTGAAGGTGACACCAGTCTTCTGTTGTAGAGGCTCCACTGGCAGCCGGTGGCTTCCATGTCCTTGAGGCAATAAATCTGCTCCATGTTTTAGTCTGAACTTCACAGGAGCTATCTAAGGTGCTGAGGCCCAGCCCCCCAAAATGAGATCAGCATCTTAGAAAGCTCTGTTAAAATTTGGACTGAAACCCACAACAGATTCACTATTCGATGAAAGCCACCAGCTGCCACTGGGAAGTACCACATATATCCATATCATGGTCTGGATCCTACCTTTATTTCCAAGTAAAGCAGACCGACTGAATCAGTGAGGTTTCTCTAGGTGTTGATTCACCATTCAACAATTGATTCATTGGCACTAATCTGGTTGGGACTCTCACCAACAGGATCCAAGCCTGTGTAAAGGATTCAGTAGTGTATTTTGGCTGAATCTTGTTGTGTTCTCCAGAACTGGTTAACCACCTTTCCTCCTGCAGCACTGCCCATTGCCACATGCTCTCTAAGATCCAATACTGTGAACTGAGAAGTCCTTTGGAAGAGGTTTTTGGCACCACAGAGGGGGTGGAAAACTCTAGTCCTGTTGGAGTGGATTCTGAAGTATGCTGTTGCATTTGGGCTAATGTTCTACTAGTACTAGTATTAATATAACAGTTAATACTAGTACTAGCGGGTCTGTAGGAGAGGCCATTTTCTCAGTCCCCTCTCCTTCCCAGGCATTCTTGGTGGGGACATGGAAAACAGGACCTTCTTGGTGGCTGCTCCCAGGCGATGGCACTTCCTCCTTAGGGAGACCAGGATAGTTCCATCTTTGCTCTCCTTCCCTCTGTAACCCACTTTCCTGTTAGGATAGTTTTCGGAATGGACTGTTACTGGGTTTTAATTCTGTGCTGCTTTGCTGATTTTTATAGAATCATAGAATTGTAGAGTTGGAAGGGACCATGAGGGCCATCCAGTCCAACCCCCTGCCATGCAGGAAATCTTGATCAAAGCATCCCTGACAGATGGCCATCCAGCCTCTGTTTAAAGACCTCCAAGGAAGGAGACCCCACCACGCTCCGAGGGAGTGCGTTCCACTGCCGAACAGCTCTTACTGTCAAAAAGTTCCTCCTCATGTTGAGGTGGAATCTCTGTTCCTGGAGCTTGCACCCATTGCTCCGTGTTCCAGTCTCTGGAGCAGCAGAAAACAAGCCTGCTCCATCCTCAGTGTGACATCCCTTCAAATACTTAAACAGGGCTATCATATCGCCTCTAAACCGTCTTTTTTCCAGGCTAAACATACCCAGCTCCCTAAGTCTTTCCTCATAAGGCATCGTTTCCAGACCTTTCACCATTTTAGTTGCCCTTATCTTCTGTCTCTTAATGGTTTTTGCTTTAAATGGCTTCATTCTGTAGATTGTTTAATTGCATTTGAAAAAAAAATGGCATTTGTATGTTTTTACTTACATCTCTCTAAGTGGTTTTAACTGTATTTGATTGCATTTTTGTACTCCACCTTGAGTCCCAGTGTTGCGGGGGGTGGGGGAGAGGATGGATATGTATGAACTCATTATTATCTTTGGCTAGTGTCCTGTTCTGTGTTTATAAGATCTCAAGCCAGACTTATTGTCTTTTAACTTTAGGGATTCATATTTGCAGTTACTAATGACTGAACTTGCAAGGGTCCTTCAGGGGACATCTTTCTCTCAGCTGCCATCACAGGCTCGCTTGCTGAAAACACACAGAGAGAGCCTTCTCCATAGCTGTTCCCTCCCTCTGGAAATCCCTCCCATGGGAAGCTAGGCTGGCCCCCTCCCTGCTTTCCTTTCACCAGCAGGCAAAGTTGCTTTTAATATCTAGCTGTGTCTACAGAAGCCTTTAGTGGGGTGTGTTTTATTTTTTCATTTTTTAAAACTTTGATATGCTAAATAATTTTAAATTGTTTTAATGATGATGATTTTAATAGTTTATAAATTGTATTGACTTTTGATGTAGAAGGGTATCTTGAGGTGCAGCAGATTGGGGCACAGGGATATGGTGACGGCACCTCTCCCCCAGTCTCATGGCACGTCAAGGCAAGCAGCTGTGACCAGAGACTGAGAGTGTCTCCAGCTGCCCTTTTCAACATGTCCCATGTCCAGGAGAGTGCTGCAGTCATCCTTTACCAGCTCCCCAATCTGCAGCCCCTTGGAAACCCTTTTGCCGGGGTTAAGTGGGAGGGTTTTGAGGGTGTTGTTCATAGAAGTTGCCATGCCATGAAGGAACACACAATCAATCCTGAGAGATGGCCATCCAGCCTCTGCTTAAAAACCTCCAAAGAAGGAAACCAACACCATACTGCGAGGCAGCATGTTCCACTGCTGAACAGCTCTTACCATCAGGAAGTTCTTCCTAATGTTTAAGTGGAATCTCTGTTCCTGGAGCTTGCATCCATTGCTCCGTGTTCTAGTCTCTGGAGCAGCAGAAACCAAGTTTGCTCCATCCTCAGTATGACATCCCTTCAAATATTTAAACATGGCTATCATGTCCCCTCTTAACTTTTTCTTCCCCAGGCTAAACATGCCCAGCACCCTAAGCCACTCCTCATAGGGCATAATGGTTTCCAGACTTCCTACCATTTTGGTCACCCTCCCTGAATTGTGGTGCCCAGAACTGGACACAGTATTCCAGGTGAGGCCTGACCAAAGCAGAATGGAGTGTCACTATTACTTCCCTTGATCTAGACACTATACTCCTATTAATGCAGCCTAGAATTGCATTGACTTTTTTAGCTGCTGCATCACACTGCTGACTCATGTTCAGCTTGTGGTCCACTAAGACTCCGAGATCCCTTTCACATGTACTGCCATCAAGTCATGTGTCCCCCATCCTATATCTCTGCATTTCATTTTTACTGCCCAAGTGTAGTATCCTACATTTCTTCCTGTTGAAATTCATTTTGTTTGTTTTGTCCCAGCTTTCTAATCTGTTAAGGGGGTCATTTTGGATTCTGAATCTGTCCTCTGGGGTATTAGCTACCCCTCCTAATTTGGTGGCATCTGCAAACTTGATAAGCATGCTCTCTATTCCCTCATCCAAGTCACTGACAAAGATGTTGATGCTTTGTGTGATAATTCCATAGTCTTGGACCATAAAAGACAAAGAACTACAGCGAAGAATAGCATACCCTCACAACTCATTTGCCCAATGTGGACGAAACCAAAGTGATGGTATTTTTTATACATGCCTTCTTCTTAGAGACCCAAGAGATGTCTCACCCATCATGGCTGCCCCCAAAGAACTCCAGCGAGCCCATCGGTCATGTGACAGCAAGAATGGAGACAACACATGCTTTTGGGACCCCGAGCGTCTCTGTGTCCACCCAGCAGACACCAAAGAAGTTTGCTCCAGTTGTGGCCCCCAAACCAAAGTACAATCCCTATAGACCGGTGGAAGGGGAAGGTAAGAACTCTCTCATTTTTCATTCTTGCTAATGATTTATTTATTTATTTATTTATTTATTTGATTTTTATCCTGCCTTTCTCCCAAAATGGGATTCATGGAACATAGCAGGAACACAGTGAGATGGACATTAAAACAATAAGAGTATATTGCTTATTATATGCATGAGGGATGGAAAAATATTCTAAAATTAGCTGGAAAATATGTTTCTTCAGTGTCGGGAAACCCCACACTTGGCAAACTGTTCTGCGTAAAATTCACGCGTAGAATTGGTTCATATAGAACAGCATTTCTGGCATAGAAAAATAATATGTCTGTGCCGAAATATTATTTTCTGAAAAGAAAAAAATTCTTTCCTGCAGGAAAATACCATGTATTCATTTTGTACCAAGTAAGTCCGGAACTGTGCAAATAGTCTTCAAAAACTTCAGAGCTTTCAATGACTTTGGGTGGGGGTGGGAAATGGTTGGATTACATTTTACTTCCTTTGAGAATGAAATTAGCAAACAATTGCATCCTTAATATGTGTGTGTGTAGAGGTAGAAGTATATTGTTGCGGGAAGAAATGTTATTGCTGCCATCTGTACTGTTTGAGAAAAAGTGATTTTTACAGTGAATATAGAAGATCATGCTTTTATGTTGGATGATGATGATATGGTGATTATTATTGTATTTGTATGGTATTTTTTGTAGGTTTTAAACTTTTTAAAAGCCTCCTTGGCTTGAAAAAGCCACACCAGGTTTCCAGCCATAGAGTTTTAAGTTTTGAAGCCCATATCAATCCCATATTGTGGGAATGGTGGAAAAAGTAAAATAAAATACAATACAATAAAATAAAATAGTGACTTGGTCAGGGTTACCAGGCTGAATATGAGATGAGGCTCCTGTAACTTTAATAGTTACCGAATCCTGGATCAGGAACAGGTACCATAACATTCTGCCAAGTGGAACTTTGTTGTTGTGTGCCTTTGAACCATTTCCAACCTTAGGGTGACTTATTTCTGACTTACGGTAAACCTAAAATCCTCATCAGGATTTCTTGTCAAGCTTTTTTCAGATGAGATTAGCCGTTGTCTTCCCCTGTGGTCAAGAGGGTGTGACTTGCCCAAGGTCACCAAAATGGATTTCCATGGCTGAGCCAGGATTTGAACCCTGGTCTCCTTACAGCATGTCTGTTCTCTCACCCCAACCCACTTTTTAGCTGACAGAGCCATCCAACACATGTATTTTCTGTCCAGTGGGGAGTAAGAAGAGATTATGAAGAAGCATTCAGCTCTGTTCCTGTAGTTGGACTCATACAGTCATAGAGTCATAGAACCTCCGAATTGGAAGAGACCTCCAGTCCAGCCCCATTCTGCCCTGCAGGAATATACAATCTAAGCGCTCCCAAAAGATGGCCATCCAGCATCTGTTTCAAAATCTCCAAAGGAGACTCCACCACACTCCCAAGCAGCAGCAGATTCCATTGCTGAACAGCTCTTACCATCAAGAAGTGTTTTGGTAGAATCTCTTTTCATGGAGTTTGAATCCATTACTCCATGTCTTAGGAGTTGCCTAGACCAGGGCTTCTTAAACTTTTTCCACTCACTACCCCTTTTCACCTAAGGAATTTTTACATGACCCCAGGTATATAAAATAGGTATACAAATCAAATTTACTGTTGCCAAATATTTTGTGACCCCAACATTCAGTTACTCTACCCTATATGGGGTCGTAACCCACAGTTTAAGAAGCTTTGGTCTAGACAATGAAAATACTCCTCATAGAATTTGCACAGAATACTATCTGTCCCAACAAGGTCTCAAGGGGATTTGCAGTATTCAGAGGGAGTGGGGCTAAAAACTCCACAAACTGTGCAGTAAAAGGATTAGCAGTTTCCCCAAAGTTTTCTGGAAACTGTGCATAGGTGCTCATTTTCAGATGTGTGGACATCTGAATTTGCATTGCTGTACATTTTTGCACAATTTTTGCTTATGAGCGTGCATGCCTGCTCAATTCCAATGCATGTGAATGGATGTGAATATGCGCAGAAACATGAAGACAAATCAGCTTCACTGTGGATGAGCAAAAATGTGCTCCCACTCACAGTAAACTGTCACATCTAGACAAGCCCCTAGGCTCTGGAGCAGCAGAAAACAAGCTTGCTCCATCCTCAGTATGGCATCTCTTCAAATATTTAAACATGGCTATCATGTCCCCTCTTAACCTCCTCTTCTCCAGGTTAAACATACCCAGCTCCCTAAGCCACTCCTCATAGGGCATGGCTTCCAGACCTCCCGCCATTTTGATCACCTTCCTCTGGACACACTCCAGCTTGTCCATATCCTTCTTGGTGCCCAGAACTGGACACAGTACAGTAGGACCCCCATATCCTCTGGGGAGTGGTTCTGGGGATCCCCGTGGATACCTAAAACCATGGATAATAGCAAACACCATTGAAAATAATGGGACTTCCAGTTTAAAATACCATGGAGTTGCCTTGGAGGACCTAGAAATTGGCTAGAGAGGACACATTTTCTAGGAAGACTGTATGGTAGGTGTGCTGTTTTGTGGCCTGTGGATAATTGAATCAGTGGATAATAAATCAGTAGATACGGGGATCCTACTGTATTCCAGGTGACGTCTGACCAAAGCAGAATAGAGTGGTACTCACACAAAATGAGTCTGGAGGTGTTGTGTGCCTCCCCTTTCTGTTGTGTTGGTGGGGTTGTATGTATAAGCTAAAAAGTGGGTTTGGGAGGTTGAGGAAGGAGACAGTGTTGTGGCTCCACCTGATGGTCTTTTATGGCATGCCTTCTTGATCCACTGTCTGCTAACTATTAAAGGTACAGGAGCCCTGTTCCATATTCAACCTGGCAACACTGGGTCAGATTACCTGAAGGAGCAGGCCCTGCCTTCCTACATCTTTCTACTCCCACCCTAAGCTCATCATCCAAGGTATTCTTTCATGTTCCTCCGTTAAATGAGATGAAGAAGAAAATCCTAAGAGGGAAAGCCTTGCCGGTGGTGGCACCACATCGGTGCAATGTCCTCCTTGGGGAGCTTGCTTAGAACCCATTTTGTGGTCTTGTCAGTACTGGGTGCAGATCTTTATCTTGCTGTATTTTCCCTTCCATTTTACAGTGTGTTTGCAATGCTTTCAGATCTCAGCAGTTGCTGTTTTTCTGTGGTTCTGTGCCCTGCTGCGTTTTTACTCTTTGCTGCTGGTTTTATCTCAGCTTTTGTTACATGCTATTTTGATTTTTGCTTATTGTTTGCATTTTTATATTCTTAATGTACTGTATACCTTGATGGGTTGATTAGGCCAAGGAAGCCATGGCTGTTCTGAACTTCAAGTCTTGAGCAGGGCATTGGATGACCAGGGCTCTTGCAGACCTCTGATTCAGAGGGTCTCCATAAGCCAAAACTGACTTGACTGCAAATAATCCCCCCGTAAAAACCACTTTTTACAGAACTCTGGTTACTAAAGGCTTATCTACATGGGCAATTTACCCCATCTTGTTGCCATCTTAGAGCCATGCAGTCCTGACAATGCAGGGCTTTTGCCCCTTTCTGCTCGCGGGCAGTCCTCACCACCCCTGGGGCAGATACGGGCCTCAGACAGGGGGAGATGGGGGAGTGCCCTTTACCACATTAAAAAAATACCTGGTTTAATCTGTTCCCACCAGGAAGGAATGGACAGGGGCCCATGTGTCCACAAGAGTCCAACTTGGCAGGCCATCTGCTGCAGCTTCCGGTCTGCCTGGCTCTTCCGAAGCAGGAAGGGGTCCCACAGGATGAGGCCAATGCTGGCTACATTTAGGGGGCTTTGGTCACATGTTGTGGGTCAGCTTCCTTGCTTCCAGGAGAGCACGGGAGATGGCGGCGGAGGCTGCAGCAATGGATCAGTGTGCCTGTATGGACTCTGGCCCAGCATATCCTGGCTCGTGTAGATGAGCTCTAAGTGGCATAAAAGTGAAATAAATCATTAAAAGTGAAATAGATAATTAAATCCCTGTGGTATTTGCTGGGATTTTCCCAACTCTTCCCAGCAGCATAATTAATCCTATATTTGCACTGTATATATATACACACAGATACCTGTCTGAAAAACTCCGACAGAAGCCATCTGGTTACGACTTTTTCAGAAAGTTGGATCCAAAGAAATGGTGGATTTCTACCACTCCACCTGCCTGGTATCCTAAGTCAGCTTCTGCTGTGTTTAGATGCTTAGGTTGCTTGGCCACTTATGTCCTGGTTTTCATCAGGGAAATGTCAGAGAGTATGCTCCAAGGATTGTCACAATGCGGGCTGTGCTTTAAAACTGACCACTTCACCACTGCTTAAGAGCTTAGTGGGTTGCTGTGGACTGCAGCAGCCTCTGCTTTGTACCCACCCGTGATGTCAAGGAACAGAAGTGAGACTGAGAAATGACATCTGGCAAACCTTTTGAGAGACTGTCTGCCAATGGTTCCTTTCGGCTCCCATCTGACAGCGTGTGACAAAGATGGTCTTCACCCACTTTGCGGCTATTTTCAGCTATAGAGCAGAGGCAGGGGAAAATAGCAGCAGCCAGCTCTGAATGTGTGTGGCATCTTACAACCCAGAGCCACCAGGGAAAACACCAACAATGTCTCAGTTTCATGACATCCTAGAGTTGGAGGGGTCCCTTAAGATCAACTAGTCTAGCCCCCCCAACCCAGCCCTGCTTGATGCACAGATTCCAGAGCAATTAGCATCTTCAACCTTTGTTGGAGGTTTTTAAACAGCTTGGAGGCTCACCTCTTAGGGATGCTTTAGCAGTAGATTTCTGCACTGGTAGGGGGTTGGGCTAGATGAACTCAGGGTCCCTTCCAACTCTACAGTTCTGTGATGAGGACACAAACCAATGGATTCAAATGACAAGAAAGGGGATTCAGACAAAACCTTAGCTTGTATATCCTGACCGTAACAGCTCTTTGATAAAGAAAGAGATTGCGTTGGAGGATGGTTGACTCTTCCTCTTTGGAGGCTTTTAAACAGAGGTTGGATGTCCATGCATGACAGGGGGTTGGACTATATGGCCCTTGGGGTTCCTTTATGATGCTGTGATTCAACTGAGGCCTGTCCCATTTGTGCTTGAAGATCTCCAGCAATAGGGAACCCACCCCTTCCTTAGTTCGTTGGTTCTCTTGTCAAACTGTTGCTATCCCTAGTATTTTACTCCTAATGTTCAACCCAAATCTACCCTTTTCACTCAATTCTTTTTTCACTGGATTCTTTTCTCTCACACACAAATCACAGGTCATTAACAGAAACACAAACACACACACACACCGCTGCTTATATATATCTAGCACTGACCGAAAACATTTTTGTACCTGGTTAAAAAAAAAAAGTTTCTTTTTCTTTCTTTTTGAAAAAGTCCTGCTGCTTCAACTCATATGGAGAGAAGGAAAAGAACCACAAGGTGTGCTCATAATTGCCCTTCTCCTCCCTGGAGGAGGTGTGTCCCGCTATTTTCCTGCAAAGACTCATCTCTCAAGGACCCCAGAGATCTCTGCTGGTGCCTGTTGCAAGACATCCAGCTGCAGGAAAATAGCTGGACACATCCTCAACTCATCCCTCCCACTCTGCAACAACACAGAAGGGAAGTTTCTCTAGTTTGGTTCCAAGCCTTTGTCTATGGCATCAGGAAATGAAATGAACATGGTGCTTTTGAATCTTGAGTCTTCTGTTTTATGATATTTATGATGCTAGAGAAACATGTTTGGCAGAAGGAGCTACTCATGTTCTGCATTCACTGTTGCAGAATGAAAGCCCCCCCCCCCTCTCTCTCTGGCTTCTCTTCGCAAACGAAGATTCAGGAAGGACTCATCCCGTGCTTTCTGCAAGCGCTCTGATGACTAAAAAGACCAATCTGAGATAGTCAAGTCCGGTTGCAGAAAACAGCAGAAGGTCTCCTGGGGTGATGTTTCCGGGTTGTGATTTTTTCTGCGTTGTCGTTTCTCTTAAAGACTTGTTAGGCGTGAGTTCTCAAATAAGGCTGCAGCATTGTGAAAAGTGTGTCTCCATGCCTCCCGATGTGAGGCCAGGGTGGACCATTGTTGGTGATCAATTTGGCTGAGCCTGAGGTGTTATTTCAGGGAGTCCTTGTATCACTTTTTTGGAGCGCCCCTCTTACGCTGACCCATGGCAAGTTCACCATAGAGTATTATTTTTGGGAGGCGATGGTCCTTCATCCTAGAAATGTGCCCTGCCCAGCGCAGCTGTGTTCTCAGTATCATGGCCTCAATGCTGGTGATCCCTGCTTGCTCAAGGACAGCAACATTTGTCACATAGTCAGTCCAGTGTATATTTAGGATTGTGCGTAGACAGCGCTGATGGAAGCGTTCGAGGAGTCATAAGTGGTGGTGATAGGTGACCCATGTTTCAGATCCATAAAGGAGAATAGACAGTACAATGGCTCTATACACACTGAAAGCCCACACAATGTAATAGCTAACACACAAAACCCAGGTTCCTTCTCTAATTGTTTGTGCCAGCAGCAGAGTTGAATGCATCTTGGATAGGAGGCAGGATCACTAAGAAGAATAGCAGTTCCTCTTCAGGGCGGACTTCTCCTTCCCAACTTTTAGTGTAATTCCAAAAAGTTCTTTGGAAGTTTTCCATTGATTTCTGCCAATCTATCTATCATCTATTTCTGTTTTTGATTCATTTATGTATTTGTTGCTGATGGTGTTGTGTGCCTTCAAGTTGTTTCCAACTTATGGTGACCCTAAGGCGAACCTGTCACCGGGTTCTCCTGGCAAGATTTGTTTAGACCGGGGTATGCCATTGCCCTCCTCCAAGGCTGAGAGAGTGTGACTTGCCCAAGGACTTCCAGTGGGTTTTCATGGCAGAGAGTAAGAATGTTATTTTCTCTATAGCAAATTTAATTTTCTTGCCCATCTGACATTCTCTTCATCAGGGTTTCCCGACACTTGAGAAAACAATTCTTTAACCGTTTCCCAAGTACAAAAAGTGGTTTCCCCAAACCCGGAATGTAGCTGATGGGAAAAATGAATTAATCCTTCAGTGCCTTCTTGCACTTTTCTCTTTCTCTCTCTGTATGTTGTATTTGAGTGTCTATGTTCTCTCTCTCTCTCCCTCTCTCTCTCTCTCTCTCTCTGTGTGTGTGTGTGTGTGGGGGGATCATTTAAAAGCCAGAAGTTTAATCTCTTTTTAAAGCCATCTACTCTAGTGGCCTTCACCACATGGAGATGCTATATTTACCTTTCCTACATCTCAGGCAGCCACCTCTTGCCTGGTGATTCATCTGGGCAGTGTCCTGTCTGTGAACCACAAGAGATTAATTTGGGCAGGAGGGAAGCAAAGAGAAATATTTTGAAAAAAGGGGCAGGGAGGGGGGATTCAGAACCCTGACAAGCTTGATAAAAGGAAAGGAATCATGTTTTTTTTAAGATGAGCAATTGCCAGAACATCTCTCATCAGCTATATTAAACTTGTTTTGAAAAAAAGAAAGGGGGGGGGGAAAGGTAAAGGTTACTCTGTCTATATTTACCCGTGGTGTTTGTGCTTAATTAAAAGTACAGTATTCCATCCAAAAACATAATGTTAATGTCATAAAGTAGCAGCTCGCTCTAAGTCTTTTCAGCACAGAAAAAAAATAATTATTTTTGGCTGTTTTTCTTCTACGGCTCTGCCTCTGACTTTTAAAGGCATATTGGATCTATAAAGCACTCCATCTCGTAAATTTATAGGAGAGGGCAACTGAAATGGATCTGGGGAACAGTTTTCCAGCCTTTGGAACCCCTGAGAGCCAGAGTGATGGCCAAATATGCCCCCCCTCCAAAAAAAATTTTACCACCCACAGAAGTGGCCAAATGTCATGGTTCTGTTTTTCAAAATCAGGGCTCACAATCCCGTATGGAGAGATATAGTTAAAAGATGTGGCTGCAACAGTCTCCCATCAAACACCACTCCCAACTGCAGCCACTACCACCCCGAAAACCCCTGACTATTTCACAGAATCATAGAATTGGAGTTGGAAGAGACTACAAAGGCCACCTAGACCAGCCCCCTACCATGCAGGAATACACAATCAAAGCATTCCTGACAGATGGCCATCCAGCCTCTGTTTAAAGACCTCCACAGAAGGAGACTCCACCACACTCCCAGGCAGTGTATCCCACTTCAGAACAGCTCTTACTGCCAGGAGGTTCTTCCTAATGTTTAGGTGGAATCTCTTTTCCTATCGTTTGAACCCATTGCTCCATGTCCTAGTCTCTGGAGCAGCAGAAAACAAGCTTGCTCCATTCTCAATATGACATTCTTTCAAGTATTTAAACATGGCTATTGTGTCACTTCTTAACCTTCTCTTCCCCAGACTAAACATGCCCAGCTCCCTAAGCCTCTCCTCATAGGGCATGGCTTCCATCCTGGCCGCCCTCCTCTGGACACTTTCCAGCTTCTCAATATCCTTCCTGAATTGTGGTGCCCAGAACTGGACACAGTATTCCATGGGAGGTCTGACCAAAGCAGAACAGAGTTATTACTTCCTCAGTCTAGACGCTATACTCCCATTTCCAACACTTGGAGGCATAAAAATAGGCATCGGCAGGGACTCCTGGGGGGTTCCTCCAAAGCTCCCTGCAGATGATGTCATTGCGCTGTGTCCAGCTATAGCAGGGGTGGGCAACTGCACTGGGAGCAGGGGGGGGGGCATTTTTCCTCCATGCACTGGATCGGAGGGCCATATCAGTGAATTTCAACATGCCCAAAGTGACGCGATGTCAGTTCTGGCCACCATTTTGGCTGATTTTAAGCTCATTTCATCCCCTCTTTTGTGTGTGTGTGTGTGTGTGTGTGTTTTGAGAAGGTTTGGTGAGCTATGCAGGGTTAGGGGAAGAAATGCTGGGCTTTTAGACAGTTTTGGCTCATTTGTGGATAAGATATTGCCTGAAAATTCTCCACCCCATTTTTTAAAAAAAAATGTTTTGGTGGGTCTGGGATCTGGAGATGTCTTCTGGGGTGTCCAAGGGGCCATACTTAGGGGGTCCTACACACCAGTGTAGTCTGTGGGCCACACTTTGCCCACCCGTGAGCTATAGGAACATAACCAGGTGCTTTTGGTCATTGCATGTTCAGTAGAGAATCCTAGCCACTGCAGTGACCAAAAATGTGAGTTGCAATGGCATAATTCCAACTTGCAGAACCGTCGGAATCCTAATCCACCAGCAGGATGTGAATCATGTTTTTCGAAAAGGTTAAGGAATGCAGAAACAATCCTACAACATGTTTAAAAGGTAAAATTCCTTTTATCTAGTTGGCTGGAATCTATTGTTCCCCATTTGTGTCCCCCCCCCCCGTGTGTGTGTATTGTTTTGTTTACGATAGTTTTAGGCAGGGAGGGGAGTTTGATTAGAGGGGGATTGTTTGTTAATGTGTTATGTACAATCAGCCCCCTGTATCCACGGATTTTGTATCCATGGATTCAACTATCCATGTCTTGAAACTATTCCAGAAAAAAAAATCACAAATAAAACCTTGATTTTCCTGTTTTATATAAGGGATATCATTTTACTACACCATTGTATATAATGGGACTTGAGCATCCATGGATTTTGGTATCCACAGGGGGTCCTGAAACCAAACCCCAGTGGATAACAGGGGCCACCATATTATGTTTTTCGTCATACATTGTTTTTACATCAGAAAATTAAGTGTTTAATAAAAAGACTTTTAAAAAAAATAAAAGGTAAATTTCTATACCTGGAGGCTTCTAAGGAAGGCAGATCAGCCTTTTGGGGTGTAGGAAAGTGCAATCTAGGGAGCATTGAGGGCCAGAGAAAAAGCAGTCTTGGGAGCCACATCTTACTCACTTATGTCTTAGCATGAAGAACATTTATAGGAATTAATCTATGAGCGTGGCAAAGATGAACATGTGTGTGTGTGTGATAGGAATTCACACACATTGATGTGCCACCAAAACTCATGGTGCATTTGTCTCCAGTGTGTACTTCATTGCTTAGAATCTAGAGGTAAAGAGAAATGATGGTGGGCATGACAGCTTGAAAAAAATGAAAATGCAGCCTCCCCATGCCTTTGAAGACGTGTTGCAAAGAAATCCCATTGTCGAACAGCTCTTACTATCATCACAAGGATGATGATGATGATGATGATGATGGCAGGGTCTAGACTGGATGACCCTTGCGGTCTCTTCTAATTCTATGGTTCTATGATTCTGTATCTTCTCATGATATGGCCAAAGTACGATGGTCTCAGTTTAGTCATCTTGGCTTCTAGGGAGAGTTCAGGCTTGATTTGCTCTTGGATCCATTGATTGGTCTTTTTAGCAGTCCACAGTATCCATAGAACTCTTCTCCAACACAGCATTTCAACTGAATTGATTTTCTTCCTACCAGCTTTCTTCACTGTCCAGCTTTCACAACCATACATAGAAATGGGAAATATGATGGCATGGACAATCCTAACTTTGGTATTCAATGGTATAATTTTACACTTGAGGATCTTGTCTAGTTCCTTCATAGCTGCCCTTCCAAGTGCTAGTCTTCTTCTGATCTCTTGACTCCAGTCTCCATTCTGATTAATGACTGAGCCAAGGTATGGAAAATCTCAAACTTTTCAATATCTTGATTGTCTGCCGTAAAGTTATGTAAATCAGCTGTGGTCATTATTTTTGTTTTCTTAATGTTCAACTGTAAACCAGCCTTTGCACTTTCTTCCTTGACTTTCTTCAGTATACATCCCAAGTCTTCTGCTGGTAGTATTGTGTCAACTGTGTATCTAAAATTATTGATGTTCCTTCCTCCAATTTTCATCCCTCCTTCCTCTGTGTCTAATCTTGCTTTACGTGTGATACATACAGCATACAAGTTAAACAGATAGGGTGAGAAAATGCAGCCTTGCCTGACCTCCTTGCCAATTGGAAACTATTCTGTTTCTCTGTATTCTGTCCTAACAGTAGCCTTTTGTCATAAGTACAAGCTACACATCAGGACAATCAAATGTTGTGGCACACCAATTTCTTTAAGAGCAATCCATAGTTTTTCATGATCTGCACAATCAATGGTTTTGCTATAATCTATAAAGAACAAGTTGATTTTGCTTTGACGTTCGTTGGTGCACTCCATTATCCAATGTCTGTTTGTAGTATGATCCCTAGTGCCTCTTCCTTTCCTGAATCCAGCTTGGACACCTGGCATTTCTTGCCCCATATATGGTAAAAGTATTTGTTGTAGAATTTTGAGCATCACTTTGCTTGCATGAGAAATTAATGCATGGTCTCTTGCTTAATGCAATCTCTGGTGTCACCTTTCTTGATGATTGGTATACATATTGAACATTTCCAATCTGTGAGCTATTGTTTTGTTTTTGATACCTGTTGATAGATTTTAGCTAGAACTAGAGTAGATTCTGCCTCTGTAGCTTAAAGCAGCTCTCTTGGAATGCCTTCTGTTCCTAGTGATTTATTTCTCTCAAGTGCTCTGAGTACAGCTTCCACTTCACTTTCTAAAGTTGTTGTTTATCTTCAAATGGTTCTTCCTTCAAATAAGTTTGTCATGCTTTCATCTCTTTTATGCCATTCTTCAGTGTATTGTTCCCATTGTCTTTTTATCATATTGCCCATATTGCCCTTCTCTGACTTCTGTTCTCCAGGCTAAACATACCCGACTCCCACTACTGTTCCCTGGAGGGTTTGGTTGCTACACCTTTTAACCATCTAGATCATCTTGCTTTGGACACCCCCAGGCTTATTTGGCTTCAACAACAAAGGAGCTTGGAAGTGTAAATCTCATTAAAAAATATTTCCCCCCAATTCTGCCATTTCAGGTGCTTAAACACTCCCACGCAGAGAACTGAGAGAGAGAGAGAGAGAGAGAGAGAGAGTGTTACCAAGACTTCCAGATGTCCCCCAAGACCTCTATAAAGGCAGCTCCCAACCGTCTAGGGCTGTGGAGAGTTTAATGCAGTTCATCACTCCATAACGAGTCTGGTGTTCCGTACGATCCGTGTGGCGAGACCACGCTCGGCCTGCCTTTGCTTTTCGCAAGAGTCGGGTCAAAAAGCAAAAGCAAAGTAATTGTGTGTTCCTAGGCAACCATCCCCAGGAGAAAGAATGAAAAAGAAGACTCAGACAAAAAAAGAAACGACTTTCTGAGCTGGGGAAGTGGAAAGATGTCATTATTATTATTATTTCCCCCTGTCTCTCTCCTAAATGTCTCCCAGAAAGATTGCACTTGTGGGCACAGTTCTTTCATGTAAGAACAACCTGCCTGCTTCACTGCCTGTTACTTATGGAAACGAATAGTACCAAAAGCAACATCAGAATTGCCTAAGACCATCCTCAAAGTGTAAATAGCCCATGCTGCCAATATGTGGGGTGGGCCGTATATTTATTACAGGTCTCAGGTGGGGAAGGTTCCTTATCACAACTGCACTGCCTGAAATGGGGGGACGTTAGGGCACATCCTGCTGAGGCATCTAGCACTGGTCTGGGATGTTATGGACTTTTGTTAAGAAATGTTGTTGTGTTTATTAGAGAAATTAAGGGATGTAATGGATGGTAAATGTAAAAAGGAAAGTGATCTGTTTAAGAGTCACGCTATGCATCTGAAGCAGTAGATGAAGTCTACGAAAGCTTATGCTATAATTTCTTTCTTTCAGCCTCAAAGGTGCTACAAGATCCCTTGGCATACTGATATTCCAGACTAACATGGCTATGTCTTTCAATTCCACCCCTGTTGGGAGTGGGTGAGGGCATAGAATTTTGGAATGACTGGTGACTGGCTGAGCATTTCATTAGGATTCATGGCAGGGGGTTGGACTGGATGGCCCTTGTGGTCTCTTCCAGCTGTATGGGCTCATCTACACTGGCCAGATGGAGAAGAAAATATTAAGAGGTTATCTGATAGCCATGTTTAAATATTTGAAGGGATGTCATACTGAGGCTGGAGCAAGCTTGTTTTCTGCTGCTCCAGAGACTGGAACACGGAGCAATGGCTTCAAGCTACAGGAAATGAGAATCCATCTAAACATTAGGAAGGACTTCTTGACAATAAGAACTGTTCGACTGTGGAATGCACTGCTGCCTCAGAGTGTGGTGGAGTCTCCTTCTTTGGAGGTTTTTAAACAGAGGCCGATGGCCATCTGTCGGGAGTGCTTTGATTGGGTATGTTTAGTCTGGGGATGAGAAGGTTAAGAAGTGACACAATAGCCATGTTTAAATACTTGAAAGAATGTCATATTGAGGATGAAGCAAGCTTGTTTTCTGCTGCTCCAGAGACAAGGACATAGAGCAGGGGGTGCAAACAACAGGAAACGAGATTCCACCTAAACATTAGGAGGAACTTCCTGGCAGTAAGAGCTGTTCAGAAGTGGAACACACTGCTGCCTGGGAGTGGTAGAGTCTCCTTGTTTGGAGGCCTGTAAACAGAGGCTGGATGGCCATCTGTTGGGTGTGCTTTGATTGTTTACTCTTGTATGGCAGAATGGGGGTTGGACTGGATGGCCCTTGTGGTCTCTTCTAACTCTATGATTCTATGATTCTGTCAGGCCCATTGCCCCTCCATTACCTGCATGAAATGGGATGGAGTCTGCATGGACACACCAGCCCATCTCTGCACCTGCCATCGCTGCCATCCATGTCGCACTCTCTGAAGACAGGAAGGAGGCCTGCAGGACGTGAACAAGGCCCCCTGTATGTGACCAGCCTTAATCACATGCTGCGGGCCTCCTTGCTGGCTTCAGAGAGGGTGACACAGATGGCAGTGGTAGTGGCTGCAGAGACATGTCAGTGTGCTTGTATGGACTCCTGCAGTCCCACGGGGCCTGAGCCATTTTTTCCTAAATGGGTCAGTTTTCCCCGGGTATTTCGATGAAACAGTTTAACAGGCTTTACCTTGTCTTCTCCCATTTTTCCCTGGTGGTGGTGGGGAGGTCATGAGGACTGCTCAGGGGCAAAATGGGGAAGAGCCCTGGAGCATTTGTACTGCAGGGATCCAAGATGGGGACAAGATGGGGTAAACAACCCATCTAGACAAGCCTCATGGTTCTAGGATTTTAAAAGGCTGATGTGTTTGTCAGTTGGTCAGTAAGGAATAAGAGTTGGAGAGGTTGGGAGAGTTAGTCAAGGTCAGAGGTAGAGATTAGGGCAATTAGGATGAGGAGGGAGAGATATGAGTTAGTTCTTTAAGGTCAGTCATGGTTTAGATGTGTTAAACAAGCAATCTAACTTTATGTTGAACCTTTGCTTAATAATTTTTTTTCATATCATACACTAAGAGTGCCTCTGAAAATGCTACACAAGGGTCATTGCAGTGATTGAATTCAGGCCCACAGGACCTGTGGTGGCAGTACTTATCCAAGGGTGGTGGTGTCCAGTTGTGGGAGTTGAATAAAGTCTCACATAGGAACCATGGAGGCATCTAGAAGGACCCCACGTTTGATGCCATAGTGGTGGGACAGGGAAGAAAATGGAAGTTCTCTACCAGCCTGCACCACAGGACGAACAGCACCATCCCCCACATTGCCGTCAGCAACTCTGTGCTTAAGTCCATTCAGCAGTTCACCTACCTGGGAAGCATCATCTCCTCAGATGCCAAGATTGACAAAGAGATCGATCACAGATTAGCAAAGGCATATAGCGCATTTGGAAGACTTCACAAAAGAGTCTGGAGTAATAAACACCTGAGGTGAAGCACAAAAATCAGTGTGTATAGAGCCATCGTACTGTCTATCCTCCTTTATGGATCTGAAACATGGGTTACCTATCGCCACCACCTATGACTCCTGGAACGCCTCCATCAGCGCTGTATATGCACAATCCTAAATATACACTGGACTGACTATGAGATGAATGTTGCTGTCCTTGAGCAAGCAGGGATCACCAGCATTGAGGCCATGATACTGAGAACACAGTTGCGCTGGGCAGGGCATGTGTCTAGGATGGAGGACCATCGCCTCCCAAAAATACTACTCTACAGTGAACTCGCCACGGGTCAGCATAAGAGGGGCGCTCCAAAAAAGCAATACAAACACTCCCTGAAACAACATCTCAGGCTCGGCCAAATTGATCACCAACAGTGGTCCGCCCTGGCCTCACATCGGGAGGCATGGAGATGCACTATCCACAATGCTGCAGCCTTATTTGAGAACTCACGCCAAACAATTCTTGAAGAGAAATGACAATGAAGAAAGCATCACAACCCAGAAACATCACCCAAGAGGACCTTCTGCTGTGCTTTCTGCAACCGGACTTGTTTATCTCAGATTGGCCTTTTTAGTCATCAGCGTGCTTGCAGAAAGCACGGGATGAGTCCTTCCTGAATCTTTGTTTGTGAAGAAAAGCCAGAGAGAGAGGGTCAGCCAGGAGTTAGATGTAGTAAATAAGTGGTCTTTAGGGGTATGTTCAATTTCTGTTTAATAAATCTTTTTTTCTTTCTTTTTTTGCATTACACACTTGAGGCCCTGAGAACGCTACATTAGGAATATTGGAAAACTCAAGTTCAGCTACACAGGGTTTGTGTTGGCAGCAGTTAATCAAATCCAGTGGACTATTAAAGTTTTGCACAGGAAGCATGAGGTCATGTAGAAGGTCCCTGCATTTGGTGCCATAATGGTGGGACAAGAGGAGGTGGCAGAGGTGGTAGCAGAGGTGGCAGAGGTGATTGGTAGCTCTCACATTTGGTGGCCATAGCTTGAGGGGGGGAGAAGTGGAAGCCCCCACATAATCCTCCTAACCAACTCTGGTATTAATGACCAAAGCCCATGGGAAACACTGCTTGGCTGCTACTGGAAGCTCAAGAGGGATGGGCCAGCCTATTTTCCCTTGGAATAGGAGTTTCACAGGAAGGGTGCCATTACAGAGAAGGCCCTGCCTCACGTACTCAGCAATCTAGCCTCTAGGGTGGTGAGGCACACAGCAGGACCTCCATTAAAGGCTTAAAATTTTGGGCAGCCTCATATGGGAAGAGGCGGTCTTTCAGATATCCCCATCCCAAACATTTTAGGGTTTTTGCTGATCTAAACCAGCACATTCAATAGAGTTCAGAAATAAATTGGAAGCCAGAATAGCTGCTACAGGACCAGTGATACATGATGCTGTGGGCTAGTACCTGAACTATATGTTACATGATGGAGCCCTGGTGAAATGCTGGTATTGCAGCCACAATATTACAAGTTCAATCCTGCAGGGCTTCGGGTTGACTCAGCCTTCCATCCTTCCCTAGGTTGGTAAAATGAGTATCCAGCTTGTGGGGCAATTAGCTAACACACACTGGAAACCGCTTGGAGAGTCCCTAGTCCACTATTTAAAAAGCAGTGTAGATGGGTGGGTGCTATTGCTTAACAATTTGTAAGCCACTCAGAGAGCCTTTGTAGCTGAACAGCGTGGTATAAATACCTAAATAGAAGAAAGAAAGAAATTACAGTACATGGAAATTATCTTAACACCATGTCTGATTCCATCGCTATGTTACAACTCGTCTGATCCTCTTCATGGTAGTCTGCCAGGGTTCTGGAGTAAACCAGGGGGAATCATACCGTGTTGCCTAGAGTAGCACAGCAGATTTTGTGCCTGAAGAGAGGATCTCTTAAAATAGGGAGGCAACTTTTAGGGGCCTCTGCATGGCATATATGCCAGCCTTGTGGGCATTATAGATGGAACTGCCCACGTTAGTTGTTAGAAGGTCCCATTCACTCTTGAAGGTAGAAATGGCCCTCTGCATAAAATAGAAAAGCTATTATAAAGTAAATCTGTGTGTGTGTGTGTGTGTGTGTGTGTGAGAGAGAGAGAGAGAGAGAGAGAGAGAGAGATATTTGTGAATATGGTAGATGCAAAATGGAAAACCCTTAAGCAATGCAGTTCCTGGAAATGTGATGATTTAATTGGAACAGATTGGGCAGGAACTAATTTTCTCGTACCTGTGGTCTTAAAGAGAATCTATTTCTGAAATCCTTAAAAAAAAGTTAGTTGCTACATCATTCTCAGAGCTTGGAGATTTACTCTTTGAAAACAATAACTTGTTCCTGTTACAGTGTTTAAAAAGCAACCCAGTGGCGAGACTTATTTTAATACTGGGAATGTAACTTGTTGCAAGACTTGCAAGACCTCACTACTTTTCCATTACTTTCTATGGAAAGTTAATTCCTTAAGACAGATAAGAGAGGGATGTAAAACCTGAAAAATGTCTGCCAAAAGGTCTCTAGAAAACCTTTTAAAAAGTAAAAGTGAGAGTGGCTAGAAACCAGTAGTCATTACAAGTAACTACATTTTATTGCACCCATTTTTCTGAAAAGATAACTAGTTATGTCTGACTACATTACTACTAGATATGGCTAACTACACAACTACCAGTACTAGATATGGCTAACTACATTACTTGTAATTAATTCCTTTCAATCACTGATTGACCACCTCCAAATGTATTGAACTACAGCTGGAATTATTCCCCAATACTTGTAGCCCCAAACATCTGGATTATCCCATCAGGCTCCTCTGCTTCTTTGTGTGTTTGCGTGTGTAAGATCCAAACAGGAGATTGTGATCCTGCAGGAGATTGTGTTTCTGTCATTTCTAAGCCCATAACAACTGTGACATTTCAGTGTGTAGTGCTGAGGCTGTGAATGACGTCATTGAGAAGATGTGGAGTATTTCAAACCTAATTTAAGAGTCTCTTGCTAATACAGCCCCAGGATCTAGATGCTTGAGCTGATTTCTTTGCCCCACGTCAGCTCTGCAACTATTTTTTGGGTGTGTATGCGTGTGTGACGTGGGCAGCAGTGTGAAAAATTTAAAAGGGTAAACTGGTACAACTATCATCTCTCTCACACACACACACCTACATCTGTTGAAGCTAGCAAGGTGATGCTAAATCTGCATTCGCTCAGATCTCAAGCTTAGAGAATCTCTGTTTGATCAAATAGCTGCATTAAAGCAAGATCTCTCACTGTGCAGACAGTAAGAGATCCAGGGAGACGAATGACCTGCTGTCTTACCTTTTAATAAGTCATGCCTTTACTGGAAGATAATTGCTGCAGAGTTTCCCTTGTCTCAAAGGACTTCTGAAAGAGCTGGGAGATTCCTCTGGTGAGCTCATTTGAAGTGTTTCCCCTCCGCCCCAGATTATGGCTTTAAAGTTATATGTGCAAAAATCATAGAATTGGTTGAGTTGGAAGGAACCCCAGGTGCCATCTAGTCCAACCCTCTGACAATGCACATCTAAAGCATCCCTGAGAGAGGGACATCGGACCTTCATTTTAAAATCTTCATTGAAGAAAAGTTCACCACCCTTTTCACTGTCAAATGGTTCCTGCTGTCAGGAAGTTCTTCCTAACCTATAGCCTGTATCTCCATCCCCTCCAGTTGTCCCCAATATGACAGGGACAATCCTGATTAATCCTCTGTCACCCCACTTTTTCAGTAGTCTCAGTTTCTACCTCCACCTCTCACTTTTCCCCTTAGTCGTCTCTTACTTTCTTTCCTGCAAACTGAATTCAAAGTGTAATAAAGTACAGTTGCCCCACCACATTCACGGGTTTCACTTTTGTGGTTTCGCCTATTTGCGGTTTGCTCAGGAAGCACCCCATTTAAATCAGCTTCTCTCCCTCGCACACAAGCGAGAGGAGCCAATTTAAATGGAGTGCTCCCTGAGCAAACCGGGTGCCCAACTCCCCGCTCTCCTGGGACTTGGCTCAGTTTGGGGTGGAGAGCCAAGTCCCGGAAGAATGGGGAGTTCGTGGCAAAGGCACTTTTCACCCACCTACCCTGCCCTTCCCAAAGCAGCAATGGGGCTTTTCAAGCCTTGTTGTGGCTTTGGGAGGGTGGGGGTGGCTGAAAAGCCTCTCCGCCATGCTCCCTCCAGCCCTCCCAAGTTTCCCGAAATGGCTATGGGGCTCTGAATCCCCAGAGCTACCTCAGGAAGGCTGGGAAGAGGCCAGGCAGACTCCCTCCCTTCCTCCCGCCGCCTTCTCCAGCCTTCCCGAGGTGGCTCCAGGGTTTCAAAGCCCTGGAGTCCCCTCAGGAAGGCTGGGGAAAGGCTGGCCAGCCACCCACACTCCCACTCGCCAACTTCCCTGGCCTTCCCGAGGGGGCTCCAGAGCTTCAAAGCCCCGGAGTCCCCTCAGGAAGGCTGGGGAGAGGCCAGGCAGACTCCCTCCCTCCCACTGCCTTCTCTGGCCTTCATGAGGTGGCTCCAGGGTTTCGAAGCCCCGGAGTCCCCTCAGGAAGGCTGGGGAGAGGCCGGGCAGATACTGTCCTGCCCGCCCGCCACCTTCCCCAGCCTTCTCGAGGCGGCTCTGGGGAAGCGGTGTGTGTGGGGGTTGGCGGCCAGGGGGTGGGAGGCTTTTTAGCCACCCCAAGCAGCGATGGAACTCGAAAAGCCCCATTGCCACTTTGGAAGGAAGGGCGGAGGCCTTTTTTTATTCGTGTTTTTTTCACATTCGCAGGGGTCTCGTGACCCTAACCCCCTCGAATGTGGAGGGACGACTGTAGTTTGTGCTCAATTAACACAGTAGGAGGGGGAGGAGGGGGTCAAAGCTATCTGTCTATCTATCTATCTTTCTATCTATCTATCATTACATGTTTTCACACATTAATAAAACGTAATATACATAGACAACAACTAATTCTAATAGAATCAAATACTTCTAAACACATATAAATGTAAAACCTACATTTTTCTAAACATTTATACACTACCTAGCCAGTTCCTAAATGTGGCGTTTGCTTGGTACTTATCTCCCCCTTCTTACTTGTTTTTTTCTTTTTCTTTTATTTTGTTTCCTGACCTCTCTATTTTACCAGCTTACATTTATTTTCTCCTTATTCTTCCATATTAACAACTGCTAAATCTCCCCATTTTCACCAACAACTATCATGTCAATGCACAGAGAAGCTATTGAAATCCACAAACACCTGGACAACTTCAGCAGGAAAGAAGAAACCTTTAAAGTAAACAAAGTTTGGCTTCCAGTTTTGAAAAACAATAGAATCAAAACTCAACACTTACAAAAGAATTCCACCCAGGGACAGGGGGATTCCCAGCAGATAATGGTCCATCAACCAACCATTAGCCAATCAGACACTAATCATCCTTGCATTTCTATACCCAGAAACTAACCATTCAATTACACAAATTTACATATACTCCCCAACATGGGTTCACAATATATATATTAACTTCACACACTTCTACCCAACCATTCTCTGAAGATGCCAGCCGCAGATGCAGGCGAAACGTCAGAAAGAAACTCTTCTAGAACACAGCCTCACAGCCCAGAAAAAACCCAAGGAAAAACTTTAGCCATCTTGACCACACTCTGATGTTCTTTGGCCACAGGTGCCTCTGTTTTTTTCTGTGAAATGCATCTCCCTTCTTGTCATTTGAATAATTCCATTCTGTTTCTACCCTCTGGAGCAGCAACAAGCATGCTTGTGCCAGTTTCCATGTGATGGCAGCCCTCCCAATAGTTGAAAATGTCAAAGGGAATGAGAGACACTGATGTTTGAAATGTATGACATTGGTGAGGGGGGTTCACCCTACACATTTATAGCATTATGATTCCCCTTTAACTGCCATAGCTGCATCCGATGGAATCCTGGGGTTGTAGCTTAGGGAAGAGGTATTCTGAATTTTGTGAGCCAATGTGGTGTAGTGGTTTGAGCATTGGACTGACACACAAGTGGGGGAAGCTTACATTTGATTCATAGATGACATAACAGTCAGGTTAGGAATGCTTTGATTGTGTATTCCTGCGTGGCAGGGGGTGGACTAAATGGCCTTTGTGGTCTCTTCCAGCTCTAAGAATCTATGCCTCTATGACTAAGAGTCTGAAGTCTGACCCATAGGGTTTGGCACAGATGCAGTTTCCAGACAATCTTCTGTAGAAACAGGAAAGACTCTTCTGGCACCTTAAAGCCTAAAAGGTTCATTATAGCACACACTTTTGGGCATGGCAGTTCTGTTTCTTTAGATGAAGTACACCCTGGCTCTTAGCTCTGTATGCGTTGCTGCCGCCTAATTGGCACCATGTTGAGAATGAAGAAAGAAAGAAAAAAGTTGGGATTCCTGGATCTTTAGCAAGAGAAGAGTTTCCTTTGCTATTTTTAAGATCACCACTGAAGAAAGACTTCCGGGTGACTTCCCCTCCCCGCTTGTCAAAGACGGCCCCAGAGAGTGGCAGTGGTGACTCAGTCCGGGAAGTCAGAGGACACACGCTTCCTCAAGATTGCCAGCCACTCGGAGTGGGCCGAAAGCAGCACTTCTGCAAAATTCATCTTTCTGTTTTGCTACCCAAGGAAATAGATATCTGATTAACCCAGATCATACAGTAAATCTCCTAGCTGTTCCGGTTATCTGGGTTAACTTATCCAGTACATTTCCTTTTTTTTTTTTTTTAAATGCAAAGTGCCTTACAATCAGTTCCCTGATCACAATGACCTTGTAAGGCTGCTGGCAATCATATTTATGAGCTGGGAGAGATGAAGAGAAAATAGTCTGGAGAAAATAGTCAAGCTGTCATAGAGGGAACAAGGCAAACAGCGCAAGGACCCAACAGTGCGAGGCAAACAAAAACTTGCACAGGCAGCAAGTAAAGGGAATGCATGCTCTTAGATGTCTCTACACTAATGCACAGAGCATGGGAAATAAGCAAGATGAACTTGAACTCCTCGCACTACAAACCAAATATGATATAATAGGCATTACTGAAACCTGGTGGGATGAGTCTCATGATTGGAATGTGGGAATAGAGGGGTATAACCTTTATAAGAGAAACAGGCCAAACAGGAAAGGAGGAGGAATAGCATTATATGTCAGGGATATTTACACCAGTGAAGAGATCCATGACATCAATACTGGAAGCCAGGTGGAGAGCATCTGGATAAAAATTAAAGGGGAGGGAAACAACAGGGATGTTATTGTGGGACTTTACTACAGACCCCCAAGTCAGATGGAGGAATTGGATGATGCCTTTCTAAAACAGATAAACACACATGCAGAAAGGAGAGATGTAGTAGTGATGGGTGACTTCAACTATCCTGATATTTGCTGGCAATCTAACTCAGCCAAAACTTCAAGGTCTAGCAAATTCCTTAGTTGCCTGGAAGACAATTTTATGGTCCAAAAGATGGAAGAGGCAACATGGGGGTCAGTTATTTTAGATCTGATCCTAACCAACAGGGATGACCTGGTTAATGGGGTGCAAGTGGTGGGATCCTTAGGTGAGAGTGATCATGTTCTCCTGGAGTTCGTTATACAATGGAAAGGAGAAGCCAGGCATAGTCAGACATGCATTCTTGACTTTAGGAGAGCTGATTTCAATAAACTCAGGGAAATAGTGGGGGTGATCCCATGGTCAGGAATACTAAAAGAGAAGAGATCTCAAGATGGATGGGACTTTCTCAAAAGGGAGATACTGAAGGCACAATTTCAAACAGTACCATTGAGGAAGAAAAATGGGAGGTGTCTCAAGAAACCAGGATGGATGACTAAAGAACTTTCAATGGAGCTAAGTTTTAAACGGAACATGTATAGGAAATGGAAAAGGGGGGAAATCACCAAAGAAGAATTCTAATAGATAACGTACACGTGTAGGAGTAAAGTCAGAAAAGCTAAAGTGCAGAATGAGCTCAGGCTTGCTAGGGAGGTTAAGAACAATAAAAAGGGGTTTTTTGGGTATGTCCGCAGCAAAAGGGGGAAGAAGAATTAGAGTGGAACTATTGAATCAGTTGGATCTGCCTATTTTTGGACTCGCCATGCCACTGTTGATTCAGTGGATCTACTGTAGTTGGGATGGACCAATAGAATTGCATCCGTATCATTGTACATTCTTGGACGGTACCTAAATACCATAAAGAAACAAGATCTCATTTGATCTTGGAAGCTAAACAGGGTCAGCCTTGGTTACTACTTGAATGGGATTCTGCCAAGGAATCCCAGGTACTATAGGCTGTATTTCAGAGCAAGGAATTGGGAAAAACCATCTCTGAGGATTCCTTTCTTAAGAAAACCCTAGGAAAGTTATGGAGTCACCATAAGTCAACAGGCAAAATGAAGGCAACACATACATCCTATCTGTTTCCCACTACCTTCAATGTCCTGCTTGATTCACTGGGACTGTAGAAACAGTCAGTGTGCATTGTTCCCCATTGCACAAGATAAGGGGTAGTGATTAATGCTTCTTTGCAACAAGGAAAGGTCCCAACATGCCTGAAGGAGGCTGTTGGAAGACTTCTACTTGATCTTATTCTATTGGATAACTATCGGCCACTCTCCAACATTCCACTTTTGGTAAGACGCTAGAGGGTATAATTGGTGTGAATGCTGTAATTGGGGACTTATTCTTTGTAAAATTCACATGTGGAAGATTTGCATAGAAAACACCATTTTCTGTGCAGAAAATAATACTTCTACACAGGAATATTACTGTCTGTGTGAAAAAGTTGTTTTCTTTGTAGAAAATTCTGTTTGCTGTGCAAAATAACCTTTGTGTGAATTTTGTGTGGTGTCAGTCCCAAAGTATGAATAGGCTTCAAACACTATGTTTTTTCAAAGGGCTTTCTCACACCAGGAAGAAAGTTGCTAAAAAATACTTGCTGCTTCTCCCAGAACTTCTTAACTTTTGGGCATTGCCACCACATGTGGTAGTATGACCCTACTCCTTCTTGACATTTCCAACATCCACTTTTACCTGTTTTGTACATTTTATCCAATATAGCTGGTGTCTAATGCCATCTGTATTGCATCTTTCAAAAGTTCTCTTTTAGGTCCCGACATAATGTAAATTTCTGAATGTATTACCAAGCTTTTCTCCAATACATTAGTTCTATTCATTGGCCAATATCTGAAGCCCATTTTAACATTCACAACCTCTTGATCTCTTTCAAGTAGACTTTTATAAAATTGTGATGTTAAATTGTCTCCATTGCCCAGAAATAGATTACCTAATTTTGTTTTTTCTTCTTCAAATCAGAGTAGACCAAATAATTAAAAGTTTTTAAAAATACTGTTCAGCAGCAGCAACATATGGAGAATAATAACACACTAATTTACTTGGCCACCATCTTGATTCACAAGTATGTGCACTTCAAAGGAAGATAGTTTCGTATGCTGTCGTTTTTGCCAAAAGACTATGGAGACAAAAGATCACTGCTATGAATTTGCACTAATGCACAGGAATCAGCATTATATCCTCTCATCTAGACAACACCCCAGACATGCACACACGCGCATGCACGCACGCACACACAGTAACACACTCCTGCAGCCCAGCTTTACTCTGCATTGTCAGCCAGGGAAGGAACATGCTAAAATAAACCTGATTCTAGACGGTGAAATGACGTTAGCACTGTTTTAATCATGTCCCCTCTGGCTTTTCATTCGTTTATATCCCCATAGAAACTGAATTTTAGCCTTGACTGAATTGTCTGCAGCTAATATATCACTAATTCATGATGGAACAGGTCCATTGTATTCTCTTGCTTTTAAGCTGAAGTTTGCTGCCCCATTTGCCATGCCAGCTTCCTGCCAACCAGGTTATCCCCGTCTCTCTACAAAGGCTAATGATAAAATTTATATTTTAAGAGCACTTCTGAGCATTCAAATAACTCCCTAGTTTTTCACTTCTGTTATGTGCAGAAAAACACAGCAACAGAGATGATTTCTTTATTGCCCTACCTGGTCATTAGCTTAGCATTGTATCCTGCTTTTAACAAGAGCCAGGCCATGGGTATAAAACAGAAAATTTTCATGGGAGCGGGGAGCACACAAAAATTGAGGGTTAGAAGGATTTGGCCAGATATCTATGAAGTTTCCATAAGTAATGACAAAGAAGCCCCCAGTGATTGCATTTTAATCAGAAACTATGTTGTGAAACTTAAAAAAAAAATCAGTTTAAAATGTGATATTTTTAAAGTGCAAAGCAGTTGCACAAACTAAATAGCAGTGACTAGGAATTAAAATGCATATTGTAGAAGTCATCCTAATATGAAGATTTGAAGTGTTAAAGAAGTCTGATGTGCCATTTGTTTGCCACCTTGTAGAGAAGCTGTCCACTTGAAATTCCTTTAAATATCTTACTTTTAATGTGTGTGTGTGTGTGTATGTGTGTTTGTTTAATTCTCTGACAAAGCTTTGGACACCTTTCTGGTGTCAGCACATATGCCAAAAGTTGAGATTGAATTTTCATACATAGCTGTAGATTCACTAAAGGAGAGTTCCACAGCATACCAAACCTCCTTGTATGGAAAGGTTTCCTTGTACAGTGGGCCCTTGGTATCCTCTGGGGTTTGGTTCCAGGACTACCTTTGGATACCAAAATCCATGGATGCTCAAGTCCTATTATATACTCTCTCTTTCCCTGGCTTTTCTTCTCAAACGAAGATTCAGGAAGGACTCATCAAGTGCTTTCTGCAAGCGCGCTGATGACTAAAAAGGCCAATCCGAGATAAACAAGTCCGGTTGCAGAAAGCACAGCAGAAGGTCTCCTTGGGTGATGTTTCCGGGTTGTGATTCTTTCTGCGTTGTCGTTTCTCTTCAAGACTTGTTCAGCGTGAGTTCTCAAATAAGGCTGCAGCATTGTGGATAGTGCGTCTCCATGCGTTTGGCCGAGCCTGAGATGTTCTTTCAGGGAGTCTTTGTATTGCTTTTTTGGAGCACCCCTAGTAAAAGGGCATCCCTTATATAAAATGGCGAAAAGCAAGCTTTTCATTTTGAAATTTTCTCACCACCACCACCATTCCCCAGAATACTTTCAAGCTGTGGTTGGTTGAAATTGTGCATGCCATACCCATTGATACAGAGGGCTGGCTGTATATGCACCTTGTTTTAGTAACTTTGTGAAATATTATTGTTGGTGGCGTTTTACAGGATTCTACTATATCCTTTTCTTTGGGTGCCTAAAGTATATTTCTAAATGTTCAGCTGAAGTTTGCAATTGCAGTCAGACCCCTGTATCCACGGGGGTTCGGCTCCCAGACTTACCACGGATACTGGAAACAGTGGATAACAACAAAAACCATTGAAATAATGGGATTTCCAGTTACAAATACCATAGAGCTGCCTTGGGGGACCTGGTAAATGTCTAGAGAGGATGTCTCTCTAGGCATTTTCTAGGAAGACTCTATGGTAGGTGTGCTGTTTTGTGTCCCGCGGATAGCTGAAACCACGGATATTAGGGTCTGACTGTACTGCAATGCTAGAAATTTGAGGACTGTAGGAAAATTTCATGGGGGGGGGGATTTTTATTGCGGGAGGTAATGCCTGCCCTCATTTGCCACCCTCCCCTATCATTACACCCCTAGTTCAGACAGAACTACTGGAGAAGCATCTAAAAAGCCTAACAATAGAGGTGAATATGCAGTTTGTACAGCTTACCTCCATCGCTGCAAACTGAGTTCAGAGTACAAAAGTAATTGACACTCACTTCATTGGCAGGGGGGAGAGGAGAGGATGGAGTGCCCTTCAGAGAAGGCGCTAAAGCAAACTGCTGCTTGGATTTGCCTGGTTTTTAATCTGTGAAATGTTAGAGGGTATGACACCCAGTTAAAAAATATTCTGCACACCCAGGGCCCATCTATACAAGGGGTATAGTAATGGCATTTTGCGCAGCAGCAACTTGTTTTGATGGTGGTTTTGGCTGCAGAAGCACTCATATAAGTTTTGCATGCCAGATGATGACTGTGAGTGATTTACTCGCATTGTTACTTTGCCGCTATGGAACTTTTTTTTTAAAAAAAATGTTGTCTAAGGTGTGCTGGAGTGATAGAGTGATTTTCTGCACAAAGGACAGCAAACAAAAAACCAGCCTGTTTTATTGCCTTAGCAATAATTCGCTAAGGTGAAAATTCAACATGGCAGCAGCGTGCGCTTGCCCTGTTAGCAAGCCCTGCCTCCCACACTTGCCTGGCCAGTCCGCTTCACACATCCTCTTGTATGAGATAGCAATTCAAAATCAATTGTTTGTCCTAACAAGCAGGAATGCACAGTTTTTTTAAAAAAAAAACCTACGGGAAAAGCTACGAAGGCTTTTCTAATGTTGTTTTTGCCGTTTTAGGCCCCCTTTCTTCCGAATACTGTGGATTGATGTGGGATCCCATTTAGACACATTGTATTCCCAGTGGATTCCATTGGTTTCCCCCCACACACACACCATTTAGACAAACACCCAGTTAATCTCCAAATGATTGTTTAAATAAAAAGGTCTTTAGCTGCTGTCGAAAGGAGAGGAAGGAAATTCCACAGCTGGGGAGCAGTCACCAAGAAGACACCTCTCATGTGTCCAGGTTAGATGGGATTGTGGCAATGGCGGGCATGTAAGAAAGCCCTCCCTTAAGGATCTCAGCATTGAGGCTGGCTCAGACAGATTCTCAGTCCTGTTTTTAGACTGCTTTCTTAGTCTTGTTGTCTTCATTCCCAGAGAAATTAGATCAGCCCCCTCTCTACTTTCATTTCACAGACATGTACAGCAGGACCCCTGTATCCACTGATTCATTATCCACTGATTCAATCCACAGGAGGAAAACAGCATACCTACCATAGAGTCTTCCTAGAAAATGTGTCCTCTCTAGCCATTTTCTAGGTCTTCCAAGGCAAATCTATGGTACTTTAAACCCAAAGTCCCATTCTTTTCAATGGTGTTCGCTATTATGCACTGTTTTCTGTATCCACAGGGGCCACCCAGAACCAATCCCCAGTGGATATGGGGGTCCTGCTATAAAGATTTTTCTGTTTAGATAGGTGTTCGATGATTGATTAGCTAAGGCCCATCCCATCGAAATAATGTGCTGCATCTTGCTACTTGTTGTGCTGGTGTGTTTTTGTGTGTGGGGGTGTGTGTTTAAGGATATACAGGTATGTTTTAATTTTTTGATTGTTTAATCTTGTTTTAACTTTTGTATCTTGTGGATTGTTATCAATACTTTTTTCTAAATTTGTTGTAAGTTGCTTTGAGTTCCAGAACCAGGAAAAAGCCAGGATAGAAATGATGATGATCATGGCAACTACTACTACTACTGCTGCTGCTGCTACTGCTACTACAGCAACTTCTACTACTACTATAGAAGAGCAATTATTATTATTATTATTATTATTATTATTGTGTAAATTGCTGGAATGGGACCTTTCATTCTCAATTTCCAACATCTGTAAAACTAGGAAGCCACTGTTAATCCTATTATACTTCAATTAAAAACCTCAGCATTATAAAAATTACTTTTGTTCATATGAGCATAACTTTTACCACTACCCCCAAAAATATGTGTGAGGCACCAACCACTTTCTATTGGGACAGCCCTTTTGTGTCCCTGATATCAGGTAGCGTGGTTTAAATTCGACAGAGGCCAAGCAGCTTTAAACTCTAATGAAAGTTTATTGAAAAATATAAAATAAATAAACTGTAGTTGAGTATTAAATTTGTTAATCTTCTTAAGGCTTAAGGCTTAACTTGGGTAACCTCCATGGGCTTGATTTTGAGTTCAGTAGCAAACAGCTTGTATGCAAATGTATACCATTCGTGACTTGTGCACTAGATAATTGGTTATTAAAACCATTCCAGTTTGGCTTCACAGTTGACACAGAAATCTGAGAGGTATCTGTGGAAGCAGTATCCCATTCTATGTGAAAAAATTTCAATTTCTGAAGCCCAAGAGTGTTTCCAAGATCCTTCCCTTTTCTTCCATGACGCAAAGTCTGAGGGCAGTGGCTTACTAATATAAACGTCACGTCTATCGCTGCTTTCCTCCAAGAAGCTCAAGACTTTATGATGTTTTTGACCCCTTCAATAACAACAACAACAACAACAACAACCCACCTCTTCCCAAGGCTCGAGGCAGGATACAATATGAATTAAAATACAATATGTAATTAAAACATAAGCTCATTTAAACACATTAAACCACATAGGATTAAAACAAACATTACACAAGGATGTCCCTTGTGGTCTCTTCCAACTCTATGATTCTATGATTGTGTAACACATCCCATCAACTTAAAATATCAGTTTAAAATTCATAGTTTAAAATCAACTGGGTAGGCCTGCTGGCAGAGATAGATCTTTAATACTGTTTCAAATTCAGACAGTGTGTTTAGCTGTCGAATCTATTCTGGTTTATCCTCAGAACAATCCTGCAATTTTGTTCCTGTGAACAAAACCTCACAGCAGTTGATCACTTTCTTGACTGTGCAGCTTTCTTATTGAGGACAAGATCATTTTGCCTTCATAGAATCATAGGGTCATAGAGCTGAAAGAGACCACGAGGGCCATCCAGTCCAACCCTCTGCCATGCAGGAACACACAATCAAATCATTCCTGACAGATGGCCATCCAGTTTAAAAACCTCCAAAGAATGAGAGTCCATCACACTTCGAGGCAGCACATCCCACTTCTGAACAGCTCTTACTGTCAGGAAGTTCTTCCTAATGTTTAGGTGGAATCTCTTTTCCTGTAGTGTTTTCCCAGCCAGTGCTGGGCCAGACAGACCAATGGTCTGGTCTGGGATAAGACAGCTTATGTCTAACCTGGGATGCTGCCTGGGATGATGGAAGCTGTAGCAATCTGGAGGTTGCTAGGAGGAGTGATACAGGCCTTGCTGTGGGAAGGGTGACTTAAAAAAAAAGAGCAGAGATATTCTGAAATGAATTAAGAACAATCAAATTAGAGGTGGTTTTGACAATCCTTTTGAAGCTGTGCAGAAAGCAAAGTGGATGTGGTGATGAGATTCTTTGGAAAGTTGAAACTGTATTATCAGTGGACATGAAAAATTCATTGGGGAGTTTCAGCTAATTCCAAACCACATGAAATATGGAACCTTTCCATTTAGAATAGGGTGCAGCCCTGCCTGAATTCATACAATCATAGAATCACAGAGTTGGAAGAGACCACAAGGGCCATCTAGTCCAACCCCTTGCCATGCAGGAAGACCCAATCAAAGCATTCCCAACAGAGTCAGACATAATACCAGCTGCAGTACTGTGGGTGCTTTATGTATGTGCAAGTTTTGCTGTAGAGGTGGCTGGGCATTTTTGTCCAATTTGGAAGGTCCATATTCAGTTCAAGGTTATGGAAGCAGAAACGTGTATGTAATGTCACTTCCCCTGTGGATCCATATGAGGCTGAACATGCTCATGCAGATATGCCTGTGCCTGTCAAGCAAGCAACACCTGATGAGATTTCCTCTTCTAGGTGACCATTAAAGGTACAGGAGCCATGCCCCTTATTTCTCCTGGACAGATTCCTCTAGACAGTTTGGTTGGGAACTTCATGGTATCTTGTGAATGTGGACGTGCCTCTGGTTCCTAACAAGCTATTGATAGGAGATTCCACCTAAACATTAGGAAGAACTTCCTAACAGTAAGAGCTGTTCGCAGTGGAATGCACTGCCTCGGAGTGTGGTGGAGTCCTCTTTTTTGGAGGTTGTTAAACAGAGGCTGGATCGTCCTCTGTCAGGATGCTTTGATTGTATTTCTCTACAGGGTAGGGGGCTGGACTAGATAGCCCTTGTGGTCTCTTCCAACTGTATGAGTCTATGATCATTTCCCATGCCTTAATCCCAGCCACAAAGAGACTGCAATCTGAAATACAAAATTGGGAGACAGCCAAGGGTAGGAAAGCAGAAAGAAGGCAATGCAGAGTTATTAGAGAATGAGATATATGCAGAAGAATTTTCTCTGGGGTTGAAAGCAGTGAAAGGAAATGGAGATGGTTTTCAAGTAGACTAGAGTAGGTTGGAGAGGGCCTGGCTTTGCCCCAAATCAAGTCTTTTGATGAGACTCAGTCCAAAAACTCACTTGTCTAAAAGCTTCTCAGATCTTCAAGAGGCTCAAGGTGGGCCATTTCTCCCTTGGGGTTGAGCATCCAATCTGGAATGCCAAGAGGTAGAAAGCATTTCGACTGTTGCCATCATCCTGGAGGTGTTGGAGGCTTTGAGTGTCTGAGCCTTGAAATGCGGATCAATAACTTTTACAAAGTCCAGGAAGTTAGAGAGGATGGACTTTTTTGTATTCTTTGCCTTCTTACATTTGATACTGGTTTAAAAAAAACATAAAGGATGGGAAGGAGAGATGTGTCTTTCTTCTGATGATTGAAAGTTGCAAAGCCGGTGCTCCCCAAGTTGCTAATCTCATGAGCAGAACCAGGACTGGTGTTGAATGGAGTCGAGGCCTGGTGTCATGACTCAAGTATACTCAGCTGCTGAGACCCATGTGGCTGCAACAGAGGTGTGGGAAAGAACAGGTTAAGAGGTGACATGATAGCCATGTTTAAATATTTGAAGGGATGTCATATTGAGGATGGAGCAAGCTTGTTTTCTGCTGCTCCAGAGACTAGGACATGGAGTCACAAACTACAGGAAAAGAGATTCCACCTAAACATTAGGAAGAACTTCCTGATGGTAAGAGCTCTTAGACAGTGGAATATGCAGCTGCCTGGGAGTGTGTTGGAGTTTTTTTGGAGGTTTTTAAACAGAGGCTGGATGGCCATCTGTCAGGAGTGGTTTGACTGCATATTCCTGTAGGCAGGGTGTTAGACTGGATGGTCCTTGTGGTCTCTTCCAACTCTATGATTCTAAGCATGTCATTTTTTTTCTTACCCCATTATGTATAAGAGAATGGAAAAAAATGTAGGTATTTTGCCTTTTGGAAAGGATGATGAAGAATTTTTTGCCCATTTTATTGATTTTTCACAATATTGATTTTTTCTCCCTGAAAATTTTTATTCAAACCAAGAACTAGTGTGCCTTGGGCAAATTGTTGTTGTTGCACTTTTCACAGGAGTCATATGCTGGATTGAGCTATTGAGCCAACGGAGTTATCCGCTTCAGCCCCAAGATCTTTCTTGGCTAGTCATTGCCACCTGAGATTCATTAGTATGTACGTTAATTTGGGCTTTTCTGCTCCAGGATCCATCAGTTTTCATGTATTCACCTTGATCCCCAAGGAACAATCTGGTGCCTCTTCATCCAGTTTGGGGAGATCCTTTTGGAGCTTTTTGTAACCTACTTTTTGTTCCATCATAAGTAGCTTGCTGATCTCAGCAAACATGGCCACCTTACTGCTCAGACCTAACTTCAGATTATTTATGAACAAATTTAAAAAGTACGGGCCCTCTCTCCTTCTCTGTGTATGCACACCCAGCACAAAGTTGGCAAGAAAGGCTTGTGTGTTTGTACAACCTGAGACACACTCAGGGGTTCTCTACCCTAGAAATCCCCAAGAACTGTCTTTCTTCAGGTAGACTGCCACCACTCCTTGATTTTAGACTTAAAATTGAAATGTGATTACAAGAAGACAACCTCATCAAATACACTTTCCAGCCTTAAATGAGGTTTACCAACTAACCCCTTCCTTCTGTTCCCCAGAGAGAATGAGAGAAACTTTGTAATGAATCCTGAGCAATAGGCACAAGTGTGAAAGGCTTGGTTGTATATATAGAAAAATATAGAAAAATTGGCTCTCCAGTCAGGTGATGTGATGTCGTGTTTAGCAAATGAGTGTCCTCCTCCCACTTCTCATACCCCCCCCCCCCGGTTTACCTGCTTCTGAGACAAGAGAAGTAGTGGTTACAGATACTGGGAAATGTAGTTCTGGCAGATGTAGTTCTGGCTCCATGGTGGGAGTTGCAGTCGCTCTATCATGACAAGACCCAGTAATAAAATGTAGCAGTCCTTAGGAGACTGGAATGCCCAGAAAGGGTTTTTTTGTTCCTGTTTTTAATTTTTCTGAAAGATTTTTTAAAAAATGCCATTAGCATCCTTTACAGATTTAAAATAACTTTGTTCTTTTAAGAACATAAAATGCATTGTATGCATAATATGATATAATTACACAATTTTGTTTGGGATAAAATTATCATGCTTGTTATGTTCAAAGTGCAGCTTGGTCAGACCATAGTTAGAAACTGGATTTCCTTTTAAAATAAATAAATAAATAAGATTTCTGTGTCAAATGGTGGTACAAGGTTCTGAACTATAAGGGACCCCTTTGTTTTTTGTCACTTTATTAAGAGCAGTCAGAAACAAAAAACACATAGGAGAAACAGAAGAAACCATCAAAATGACTCAGAGAAAATTATTTTGTTTTCCGTAATGTCGAGCGAACACAAAGAATCCCATAAAAAGAACTGAATAAAAGATACCAAGACCAGGAATTGCAATGATTAGACAGAGTAGGTTGTTTTTCATATAAATCTTCCTGTTATTCAGTTTTTAGAAATAATTTTGGGGAAGTAAATATATAAATGCCTTGTTTGAAAACATTTTATTCACTGTTGCAAAAGAAAACACTACATTTTCCCCACTTCCACCCCCATCCCAACTTTTTCCAAGGACTTGTCTATATGAGAGGGAAAATGTGGATTGATGTGCACTAACACCAATTTGAAGCAGCTTCGATTTGTCTTAAAAGGTTTTTGGCAAGATTGCAGGCAGGCAAATCTATCTGCTTTCGCTGTTCCAGTGGGAATGCCTGGGAATCAAGATAGCAGGTGCGAGTGAATTACTTATGTTTTTACTCTCACCAGTTGCTGCCACCAAATAGTATTTTTCAAGCGTATCTAAAGTGTGAAAGTGTGATATGCTGTCTAAATAAATAAAAGAAAGAAAGAACAGTCCATTTCATCGCCTCAGTGCATGATCACTATGGAAAAAATTCAACTTGGTGGTTTCAGGCGCATGCCTTGTTAGCAAGCTCCTCGCCCTGTGCATGTCTGACCGTGCCATGGACGACCCTGGAATTTCGCAGCCTGAAGCCCCAGGGTTGCCCCTTTGCCCCTTTGCCAATCCCAAACCTGAGGGATTTTCTCTTCGAAACTGGCACCACTCGCTGAGTTTAACCCTTTCTTGTCCAGCACAGCGAGAAGCCAGACAGGTTGTGCTAAAAGATCAGTAGCACACTTTCCTCTATCCCAGAGAAATTCAGATAGCTGACCGGGAAAGGCACGTGACCATGGAGGTTAGGAAAACAGAAAAAAGCTTTATTTTTAGTTCCAAATGCTTACGGCTAGCATGGAGAGGAAAACACTCATCCAGGATATCAGTTTAGGATCACAGAAGATACACATTCAGTCAGAGTACTAAAATTAAATCATAAAAGCTAACTCAACTAACTAGACTTGCTCCCGAAGCTAAGATAATGGTAATTTGCAATTCTGATGTCCATGCAAAGTCCATATCCCAATTGGGGTAATTAGGCCAGGCTCTCATAGCCTGCCTAGTTCAGTCTCTGTAGATGGAATTCAGAGTTCTTCTTAAAATGGAAGTTTCCTCCTGAGGCTCCAGATATCCCTGGGGCTCTCTGGATGTTATGAGGCTTCCCCCAACCTCCATTATCACAGTCTATTTATCTTGCTAGTAAAGCCATGTGCTCTCCCCATGTGCTCTCTCTCTCTGAGAACAAAGGGAGGTCAGAACTTAAAAGTCTTTTGGTCATCTCTAATTGGTTCTGCATTGCCAAATCGGATTGGCTCTCCATTCAGGTGATGTGATGTCATATTTAGGAAATGAGGTTCCCCATCCCCTTACCATACCTGATGCTATTGTACCCAGGGAATGGAATTTTCCACTGCTGTGAACTATAGGCTTTGAGATGAACTCCCCATGATGGCTGGACAGTCCATCATGACAGACAGATTAGCTTTCCACTTCCACTCTTATTGGGAATGAGAAGCAAGGTGAATCAGTTGTCTCAACAAGCGGGAATGCGCGTTCCCCATGGAGCTTTTTAAAAACTTCAGGAAAGTTGCAAAGGCTTTTCCAGCAGAGTTTTAGGTGGATTTGTCCCCCCTCCTTCCGAATAGGGCAGATTGATGCAGGATGCCATTTAGACCAATTGTATTCTCTTCAAATTCTATGAGGAGTATTTTCACCATTTAGACAACTCCCAGGGAAAAAATCTATCAGGGAAAAAACAACGGGGAAAAAACACACACCTGTTCTCACCCCCCAAAAATATTTCCTGTGTTTTTTGCAGAGCTTCACATCTGTAGCCCTCCTTATCCTTGGGTTCACCCATTCTATTTGGGGAGAGGATTGTTCTTTATCGAGTTACTGACAGATAGGAGACTTACCTTTTAATTCCATAAATGCTACGTTCATTCTGAGGTCTATGTTGAAGGACTTTCTCCAAAACCTTTTGGAAACTCAAGTCAGCATTGTCTTCTGCACAGTTCAGGACTGCTCGGATTTGATCTCAGCTCTCCTCGAAAGTTCATTGCAAAATCTTGAGCTGGAGAATGTGCTTAAAATAGCTTTGTGCATGGTCATGATGGTGTCCAATAGTCAGATTGGCCATTGATGCTAACTGTTGAGTGCTCTATTAACACTAGAAAGATGGGGACATAGGGTTTTTTTGAAAAAATAGAAACAGATAGATGGAGAGGTAAGTAGACAGACAGACAGAGAGAAATGACCCTATACCAGTGGAGTGGTGAATTGCTCCTGGTTTTAGTCAGAATGTTAAAGGGCCCATTCAAGGTGCTGAACAATACCCCCCCCCACCATAGGCTTAGTCTATTTTGAATGATTCTTTTAAAATTCAGACTAAAACCCAGACGAAATTCACAACCCCATTGACATGACAGCCTCCAGCTATGTGTCTGTGTCTATCTGCCTTCAAGTTGCCTGTTGACTTATGGTGACCCCATGGATTTCATAGGGTTTTCTTAGGCAAGGAATACTCAATAGTGATTTTGCTAGTTCCTTCCTTAGAAATGTAGCCTGCAGCACCTGGGCTTCCTTGGTAGCCCTTCTGGACATAGGAAGATTCTTCTTTTGGGACTGCCATTCCCAGAATCTTCTGGGATTCCCAGTCCAAAAAGGCACCTTTTCCCATGCTCTGGAAGTTCTAGCCTGCAGTATTTGGGGGAAAGGGACCAAGGTCAGATCTTGTGTGTGGGTGTGCATGTGCGCGCATGCGTGCCTTCAAGTTGCCTGTTGGCGTATGTCAATCCCATGAATTTCACAGTCAAGGAATCCTCAGAGGTGGTTTGGCCAGTTCCTTCCTCTGAAATACAGCCTCCAGCACCTGGGATTCCTTGGCAGTCTCCCATCCAAGTACTAACCACGGATGACTCTGCTTAGCTTCCAAGATCAGATGGGATCTGGTGACTTTAGAATATTTAGGTCTTTGTGGGCATGGGTGTGTATGTGCCTTCGTGTTGCCTGTCGAATTCTAGTGACCCCATGAATTTCATGGGGTTTTCTTGGGCAAGGAATATTCATGAGGTGGTTTTGCTAGTTCCTTCCTCTGAAATAGCACCTACAGTGCCTGGGATTTGTTGGTGGTCTCCCCTCCAAGCCCTAACTAGGGCTGATTCTGCTTTGCTTCCTGCCTGTAGGGTTTTTAGGCCTTACTAACTACCAGCTACTTTTATATGATAAGTAGGTAAGTAGGGGTTGATCGATGGATAGACAGATTATGAGAGTGAGGGAGAGAGTCAGACATAAGTAGTGGCAATTGATGGCTCCCATGGCATTGGGTTTGTGAATCCATTCTGTATTTTAATAAGAATTTTACATAACTTATCCAGAATGCTAACAACTGTCCCCAAAGTAGCCTCAGAATCTTGGATGAGTCTGTTAAAGATCAGATTAAAACTTGGGGTGGACCCATCTCCCCACTGACCCTGAAGCCACCAGCTAACACTAATATATGCTAGATAGATAGACAGATGATAGCTAGATGGATGGGTGGATGGATGGATCGCTCTCATGTCCTGCCTAAGCAGTACCTCAGGTCCATGTTCTGTGCACACAGCTGAAAGAGGCCTTCTCTTTGTGTCCAATGGACTGGAATGCTTTTGATCCAATAAGTGTAATGTCTGCTATTGGAATAAGGCAAAGAAGGAGACAAAATTTGCCCTTCCAACCATATGATCACCTCATATCTGTGGTTTTACAAAGCCTATGGAAGCACACTAGAGCAGTTCCAAAAAAAAAAAAAAAAATCACTACAAACACACTCCCTAAAGGATTGAACAACTGGATGCAGAGGGAAGAGCAACAGACAAACCCCAGCAAACCCCAAGGAGCTACATCACGGAATTCACATTTCTTTAGACCTATCCAAAACAGCCCCTTCATAGATACATAAGAATATAAAATGGCAAGATCCTCTAAACTTTAAAAGGCCTTTAAAAAGGATCCAATATATTCATGGTTTATCAATGGGACCTCCATATTAGGAGAGATGATTCCTGGGAAAATCATTTTATTGTCCTTTCTGCCCATCTGGTGGACTCCTCCAAAACTTTTGGGCTGCCATTGTTGGAAAAAAGGAAAGCTGAATAGATGGACCTTTGGTCAGCTCCAGAGCCAGCGGCCATTTTAGCTGGAGGATTATGCATCCTGATGCTCAAAAAATGAGCAGACAAAAACAATCTCCAGCTCTCTTCTGATTCAGCTGTTCTCATGTCCATGAGCTGACCTAAAATAAGTTGTGCATTCTACCCAATGTATCAAAAGCGCATATGTTGGATATGTACAACATTGTACGTTGGATAATGAAGTGCACCAAAGAACTGCAGAAGAAAATCAGTCTGTGCTTTATAGATTATAGCAAAGCCTTTGATTGTGTAGACCATAAAAAACTATGGGTCTCTCTGAAAGAAATGGGTGTGCCACAACATTTGATTGTCCTGATACGTACCCTGTGCTCAGGACAAGAGGCCACGGTCAGGGCATACTATAGAGAAACGAAATGGTTTCCAATTGGCAAGAGGATCAGGCAAGGCTGCATTATATCACGCTGTCTATTTAATTTGTACACTGAATCATATGTAAAGGTGGTATAGCCTTAGAGGAAAGAGGAATAAAAACTAGAGGAAGGAACATCAACAATTTAAGATACGCAGATGACACCGTACTATTAATAAAAAATATGCAGATGACACCATAATAATGACCACAGATGATTTACAGAACTTTAAACAGACAATGAAGACAATGAGATATTCAAGATTTTCTGTATCTTGGCTCAATCATTAATCCAAGTGGAGACTGCAGTCTAGACATCAGAGGAAGATTAGGACTTGGAAGGGCAACTATGAAGGAACTAGACAAGATCCTGAACCGTATAATTAAATACCAAAGTCAGGATTGTCCATGCCATCATATTTCCAGTTTCTATGTACAGTTGTAAAAGCTGGAGAATGAAAAACCTTATAAGAAGAGAATCATCTAATTTGAAGGGTGTTGCTGGAAGAGAATTCTACAGACAGCATGGACTGCTAAACAAACTAATGAATGGGTCCTGTACCAAATCAACTCCGAATTCTCCCCAGAGGCCAAGAAGACTAAGCTGAAATGGTTGTACTTTGGCCATATTGGGAGAAGACATAGTTCATTAGAAAAAAAAAAACAGTGCTTGGGAAGGTAGAAGGCAGCAGGAAAAAAGGAAGACCACATTACAGGCCGATAACTCTGTCAAGGAAGCCAGGGCCCTCAGTCTGCAAGACCTGAACAGGGCAGCTGATAACAAGATGACTTGAAGGTCTCTCATTCCTAGGGTCACCATAAGTCAAAGTTGACTTAAGGATAAATTACAACCACCTTGTTAGTGAACTGTGACATCTGCACAACTCTGAGTGCAACAAGAACAACATTCCATACAAATTTTCCCTTTAACATTTTTTTTAAAGTCATGCCACCTGCTAAGAGAATTATTGTTTTTATGCCATATCAGAGGGTGGCCAGTTGGGCTTCAAACATTCTTAAAGTTCTCCAAATCTCTCTAAAGACCCAGTAGACATTTGAGATAGATATATATATATATATATATATATATATAATTTTTATTTTTAAAGGCATTGAAAGTGATCTTTCTAAAAAAGCCAGTTCACCCACATTTTTATTTGGAGCAAATAATTATTCCAAGATGTGCCAGGAACATCAATTAGTTGTCTTGGTGATCCCAAGCCTATTGAGGGATATAATCAGTAAAAGATGGGGAGGGAGGGAGGAGAGAGAGAGAGAGAGATGCCAATATGAGATGCCAAATTTAGGAACTCCCAGCTGTGAGACGGGAAAATTGAGCCTTTGGTCTTCCAGACAGTGAGAACTATGGATCTTGATTTCAAAAGATGCTGTTCAAACAACATAATATTTTTCTGCAGTTCAGTAGCAACGCTAACCCACAACATTCTGGCACTATTGACTGCAAAGGATCCATGGGGTGCTGCTCCCTCCTGAAGATAACACACACAAAGTTTTGCACCCACAGCCCTGTTCCCCCCCACCCGTGTGTGTGCGTGTGTGTGTGTGTGTAGTTTCAAGTCACCTGTCGATTTATGGCAATCTCACAAACTTTGTAGGATTTTCTTAGGCAAGGAAAGGAATATTATGGGCCCATCTACATGGTAAAAAAATACGTACACCGTTCGGAAGATCGATCTTCCATGCACACGGCCGTCCGGATTCATACGTGTCATTCGGAAGGGGGGCTAGCGAATCCCCTGTAAACTACGTGGATTCAGCATTCGGAAGGACTAGCGGATCTCGAGCTAAAATCCGTACAGCCGTTCGAATGGCTAATTGTCTGTACCCCCCATTCGCACACATACGAACAGGCAGTGTAATCTGATTGGCTGGCAGAGTAGAGGCGGCAGGGCTAGCAAGGAGGGGAATTGGGAGCGGCCGCCATGTTGGATTCCCGGCTAAGCGAGAGTCTGGTAAGTCCGTGAATTTTATATATATTTATTTTTATTTTACATTGTAAATAGGGAAAATCAACTGTCTGCAAAGCAGGCACTTTTTTAAATTAAAACAAAGCGGTGGGAGATTTAAAACTGCCACTTGGCTTGCTCGCTCCAGCCAGCTGGGGAACGGGGAGTCATACAGAGTTTAGGGGGGGGGGATAAAAAATCATGTAGGTGGATCATGCATATTTGAACGACTGCCTATTTGTATTTTTTACTCCCCAAATGGATTTTTTTTAATCGTATAGACAGACCCTCAGTGTCCAACCCATAAAGCACTGCTAGTGGAACACAAGGGAGATTATCAGATGACCTTAATATCCCACCACAGGGACGACTGGAGATTGCGGAAGGGCTTCCCTTTCAAATGATGTCGTCCCTGTGTTGTTACACTCCCATGTCCCTTCTGTCCCCCCCACCCCACGCTCTTTTTTATTCATGGGCTAAGCCGTGAATTGACCTGTCCTTCCGTTTCTGTAATGGAATTACGGGTGAGCGAAAAGGTGCCCCATGATGCTGCCGCAATGCCGGCATCACTGGGCGGTCCCTGCTAAACACTTCCAGTCAAGATTGGAACATTGAGGTAAGTGACACACTCCCCCCCCCCGTCCCTGGGTTACTTGTGGGTTTTTAAATGTGTTGTTGTGCTTGGTGTACTTTTTTACCTTTTATTTTTGTTTTTGAATTTCCTGCACAATCATCCTCTCGTGAGAACGGCCAGGATTTCCTTTCCAGGAAGTGAACAGGGCCGTGAGAGCTCCATTCACTCCTGGACTGCTGGAGGGGAGGGGAGCACTTTTTACAGCATGAAAGAGGTAGGTCTGAATTAAAAAAAAAAGTGATAGGGCTGGGAGTGGGACAGGAGAGGAGATTGCGAGACAGGGATGCTATATTTGTCCCCGTTGGGTAATCAAGAAGAGCTCTTTCATTTCCATTGGCATCTCACAGTGTTTCCTTCCCCTTCAGGGGATGGGTGAGATGAGATATGAATTGGAGGGAGGAGTGGATCGAAAAATTGATGAGTGCGCAGAAGGAGAGTTTCACAGAATCATAGAGTTGGAAGAAACCACAAGGGCCATCCGGTCCAACCCCATTCTGCCCTGCAGAAATACCCAATCACAGCATGCCCAACAGACAGCCATCCAGCCTCTGTTTCAAAACGTCCAAAGAAGGAGACTTCTCACAGCTGCTTTAAATGACAACTGACAATTAAATGAACTGAGAGTGTGTTCACAATCAGTTCTCCCTGGTTTGTCTGAAAGGTAGAAACACAGCTTCATTATTTAATAGACAGACTTCACACTGTTACATCTTGACATTTGAGGATCTTACCTGGTTTCTTCGTAGCTGCCCTTCCAAAGCTAAGGGCCTATCTACACTGCAGAAATACAGCTTTATCCGCTATAGTTCTCTCCTATGGAATGCTGTTATTTGTAGTTTGGCGAGGCACCAGATTTCTCTGATAGAAAAAGGCTAAATACCTCACAAAACTACAAATAGCAAGCTTCCATAGGACAGAGCTATGATGGATACAGTGGTGTCAAACTGCTGTATTTCCACAGCATGGGCAGGCCCAAAGTCTTAGGGGACTTTACAGATGTGTAAAACATCAGCAAGATTCTGCCCTGCATGTTATTGGGACATTAATATTTCATGCATCCAAGATAAGAAGTTTGTGAAACATGCATGGACACCATTGAGCCCTGGGTGTTTGTGCTTGTTTTATTTAAAACCTGTTGCTCTTCTTTTTCTTTTGGCCGTATACCAGTTGTGGGATGAGTCCTTCCTGAATCTTCGTTTGCGAAGAAAATCCAGAGATACCAGTTGTGCTTCACCTGTGGTCCATGGACCCCCAGGGGTCTGCAATGTCCTCATAGGGGTTCTGTGAAGGCTTGAAGACTGCTTGGCCCACCTTCTCCCTGCATTGAGTGGCTGTGTGACAGGAGCCAAGGCGCTGGCTGGCTGGCTGGCTTGGCCTGTGCATTGCCATTCAGCCACAAACTTGCAGGAAGAAGTAGGAGAAACGTCTTCCCTCCTCCTCCTGTGCCTCTGAGGGAAGGGGTAATGGTTGTTGTGGTGGTGGTGGTGATTTTAAATCTTGAATTAAATCTTCAAGGACCTCGGCAACAAGATATTTAAAGGGGGTCCCTGGTAAAGAAAAGGTTAGGAGCCACTGCCTTATACCATTCTGCATTTGGCTGCCTCCTCCTCCTTGTATTTTTACATTTGGAGAAGTGTCTGGTGTAGATTGGAATTGATCAAAATCAGTGCGGAGTCTTGCTCTAAGCTTTCATTGCTCCCTTCCTACTTTAAGACCCTCACTCCCCACGTACTGCTGCTAATTCCTGCAAGCCCCTCTTCAACCCAATTTCCAGGAGGTTTTTTTCACCTGGAAGATGAAAAGCAGAGCCGACAAGCTCCAGCCAGCCAGAATCATAGAACTGCGCCCTGGAGAGGCTTGTTTGACTCAAGCCACGTCTTCAACCATCTGGTAGCGACAAGCTTTCCTAAATCATTACTTGGGCTGTTTATTTCAGACATCAATATTATTTATGTATGTAATCAGATCTCTATAAACAGCCGCAGGGAGTGTTCACAGGAGCCTACCAGAATGGTCTCAGCACAAGGCAAAACTCAAACAAACAGTGCAGAACTTTATAGGGTGGAATAAAACCTTTCCCAAAGCTGTTTGTGTTGAGCATGGCCAGTGCCAAACACCACACTCATAATGCAGGAGTCTTGACGTGTGATGTGCACACCAAGCACCATAGAGATCAGGTTGTGGAAGGGCATATTTCCCTGAAAATTGGCAGAAAATGAAAGTAGAAGTGACAACTGGCTTCCATTTCTTCGCCATTTCCACCTGATTTTCAGCATAACACCTGCCATGAATACAACCTATTTGGGTTACTGAAACACACTCTAAATGAGGCTGCTTTTGGAAACTGTTCAGAAATTTTATCAGGTTCAAAATGCTGCCAACGGACTGCTGAGTGGGGTTGGTTATAGGGAGCATATTAACGTTGAAGAAGCTGCACTGATTGCTGGCCCATTTCCAGGCAGAATCCAAAGTGAGTTAGAAGCCCTTTAAAGCCCTACAGGACTTGGGTCCAGACTTTCTGAAAAAACATATCTCCCTATATGAGCCTGCCCAAGTTTTAAGATCTGCAGGGGAAAGCTTTCTCTTGAACCCATGACAATCACAGACACATTTGGTGAGGACACAGGTAAAGGGCCTTCTTGGTGGCTGCTCCCAGGTTGTGGAACTCCCTCTCATGGGAGGTCCGATTGGCCCCCTCCCTGCTATCTTTGCACTTGCAGGCAAAGACTTTTTAATGTAAGGAAACCTTTAGTTTTTAACTTGTTATAGCAGATACAGCTCTTATTAGAGAAGGGTGGTGTATCTTTGTTTTATTGTGTTTTAAAAGTGCTTTTAAACTGTTTTTATCTTGTGTTTTTAAACAGAATTGTGGCTTAATTATCCTTTTACTTTTGAACTAATAGTTTTTTGGCTGTACAGTCAGACCCCCATATCAGTGGAACCAATATCCACAGTTTCAGTTATCCGTGGGACACAAAATATGCATACCATAGAGGCTTCCTAGAAAATGCCTAGAGATGCATCCTCTCTAGACATTGTCTAGGTCCTCCAGGGCAACTCTATGGTGTTTGTAAAAAGATGTCCCATTATTTCAATGGTGTTTGCTGTTACCTGCAGTTTCTGGTATTGGCGATAAGTCCAGAAACCAAACTCCCAAAAATACAGGTGCCTGACTGTATTTTCTGTGCTGGTAGAATGGTGGAATATAAATAAAGTAAATAAATAAGTAACAGGTCAATTATTGGGGAGCTTGTGTGTTTGATGGAATTTCAAAGGTAACTGCTCTCCATTGTAGCTTCTAGGAGAAGTGGTTACCAAGTTTCTTGCAATTCCCCTGTCTCCAATTTGGGGTTCTTCAAGGGGCAGGGAGCTATGTGTTCCTGTGGTCTGTGGGCCACAGTTTCCCCACCCTGATGTGGCTATTGTGGACATGTGGGATTTCTTATGTGCCAAACCATCACCCTACAATCTGTCTCAGTAGTTGACTGCCTTTTGCTTTCCTTGAGATGTTTCTCCTGGAGAGAAAGGTCCAATTTTGATGTGGGAAGGGAATCCTGGCTGGACATACATACATATCTGTATCTACAGTTGTCTCTTCATATTCACTGGGGTTTAGATCCAGGACCCTGCATGAATACCCAAATCCGTGAATACTCAAGTCCTATTATATGCAATGGCATAGCAAAATGGTGTCCCTTATATAAGATGGCAAAATCAAGGTTTGCTTTTTGGATTATTATTTTTTTAAGAATATTTGCATGCCGTGAATACTTAAATCCATGGATATCAAATCCGTGGATACGGAGGGACAACTGTATATGTATAAAACTCTTGGGTATGCACAATGGCCTTAGGCATATAGGTATATTGCTTCCTGGGTATGTTCAATGGGTTTAGGTGTGTTGCCTCTTTCAGTGTGCTGATTGGCTACTTAGGATCTCTCCTGTCACTCCCTCAGCCAATCACCACCCACATGCAAAATCCCTTTCCACCACACAATCCACTCCTGCCACTCATGGCCATACTGGGAGTACCCACAGCATGTGCTACAGCATTGGCTATAATTACTAGTCACTGCAATGAGACATAGTCAGTGTCTCATGAACTGGCAGTGGTGGCAGCAGTGGCAGCATGCTGCTGCTGCCACCGCCACTCCAATAGGACCCGGGCAAACCGGGCGTGAGGTCTACCGGGCATTTTGGAGAGAGTTTTTTAATGGCATATGGTACACTGGGTCCAGCTAGTGTGTGAGTGTTTGCGTGTGTGTAAATTTCATTCTTGCAGGCAAGAGCAAATAATTCTTATTACCATTGTTTTCCTTGTGAGAAGGTTGTTGAAAGCTGCATAGTTTTGGAAGACTAATTTCATATGAGAATCTGTGCAAAAATTGCTGGGTTTTTTTCCCCCTGTATGTGCAGAAAATTGCATTTTTTATGAAGAAAAAAGTTTCTGAATAAAAAAACCTCAGCAATTTCTGTGCAAAAAAAATATTGTTTTCTTTGTAGGAAACTTGTTTTCTGTACAACAAAACCATGTGCATTTTTTGTGCGAAAGAACTCCTCCTGAACAGGAAAGTTTCTCACCCTTGGGGATTTTTCTCATCAGGGTTTTCCAACACTCAAGAAACCCATTTATCATCCATAGTTTTTCTCAAATATCCCTACTATCTCAAATCTTAACTGTCACATCGCCAGCTATATGAAGAGCTTTGTAAAGAAGATTTCTCCACTGATTCATCAGAATGCATGAAACTGACCCTGAATGAACAAAATCCCTCTTTCCAGCAGCCTCTACATGAGTATAAGAGTTTCTACAACAAGGTGCAGGCCTAAGGGAGTACATCCTGACTCATTCGTCCTTGTACAGTAAATGGGACAATGCAAAGAATCTTCTCTTTGGAGCAAGACAGAAATATATCTTTGAAACAAAATGGGTAGAGAAGAAATTTTGTGCATTTTGAAGGGCATAGAATAATAGAGTTGGAAGAGACCGCCAGGGCCATCCATTTCAGCCCTGTACCATGCAGGGCAGGGGGTTGGACTAGATGGCCCTTGTGGTCTCTTCCAACTCCATGATTCTATGATTCCATGCAAGAACACACAATCAAATCATTCCCGACAGATGGCCATCCAGACTCTGTTTAAAAACCTCCAAAGGAGACGTCACCACATCACGAGGCAGGGCATTCCACTGCTGAACAGCTTTTACTTTCTGGAAGTTCTTCCTAATGCTTAAGTGGAATCTCTTTTCCTTGAGTTTGAACCCATTGCTCCATGTCCTAATCTCTGGAGCAGCAGAAAACAAGCTTGCCCTATCCTCAGTATGACATCCCTTCAAATATTTAAACATGGGTCTCATGTCACATCTTAACCTTTCCCTCTCCAGGCTAAACATACCCAGCTCCCTAAGCCGCTCTTCATAGGGCATAATGGCTTCCAGACCTCCCACCATTTTGGTCCCCCTCCAGTTATTATGCCTTTTTTAAAAATGTGAAAATGATAAAAAGTGATAACCGAGGCATGGTTTCATGAATTAGTAAAAGTAGGAGCTTTGACTGGAATCTTTGCCTAGAATCCTGTTGGTTATTCCCAGCTATAATTGTTGCTGTTGTTGTGTGCCTTCAAGTAGTTTCTGTCTTACAGTGATCCTGACATGAACCTCCCCTAGGGCTTCCTTGGCAAGATTTCTTCTGGGAGGCTTTGTCCTTGCCTTCCTCTGAGGCTGAGAGAGTGTGAATTACCTGAGGTCACCAAGTGGGTTTCCATGGCTGAGCACGGATTCCAACTCTGGTCTCCTAAAGTCCTAGTCCAACATTCAAAGCACTACTCCGTGCTTGTGTAATCTTATGCTATGCAAGTGTTTAATAGCTTCTTGGTCTGTGTGCTTATAGTTGTATTTGCATCTGTCCCTTCCCTAATATTCCGACCTCTTTTTTTAAATCAGATTGTACATCTTTGACAGGGATGTCTCCTTTTTATTGTTGCCAATCAGTCACTTTATTTATGCCCTGCCTTTTCCCCAAGGCTGGGACTCTTTTATTTTTGTGTAGGGACATGTGCTATATACTAAAGTTGTAATTATTGCTGTTTTGATGATGATGATGATGATGATAGCAATGCTGCTGCTGCTGTAATCTGCGATTGTTTCTCTGGAAGATCAGAATAGACACAGCTTCTTCATGGGTGTCCTGTCCCACACCCTTCTGACTTGTTTGGTTTTTCTCCTGTACCTGTAGGTGATTTCCCCCCACCGCCACCCCCACCACCTCCACCTTCAGCGGACGACCCTGGAAATCTGCCACCTTCTTTTCTGCCCCCTCCACCTCCTCCAGATGAGGCCCTTTTCAATGTTCAGGTAAGAAAACGTTGTTTATGGGTGCCAAGGCACTCTCTTCCTCCATTTCTCTCCCCTCCCTCTTCGTTCCAGTTAACTCAGTGCAGCGTGCATGGCTCTTCTTCTGCTTGGGATGATGACGATGATGATTCAAAAAACAGTGGAAAAATGGGTTTCTTGAGTATCAAGAAACCCTGATGAGGAGAATCCTAGATGAATGAGAATCTCTGCAGTCCAAGACTTCTTTTGCATGAAAATATATGTCTGGTTTCTGTGTGTGCATGTATATCATCTCACCCGTGTAGACAAGACTTAAGATGCTGCACCCATTTTTCAGCTCTGGTTCATAACTTTGGACACGTCCTTTGAAGTTGAGTCTAAAGGCCAGAAGAGATTCACTACCCCACTGGCATGGAAGGTATAAGTTCTAGTTCAAAAAAAGTATACTCAACTAAATGACCTCTCTCAGCCTAAGCCCGTCCACCCCACAAAAGACTAGATGGAAACATAGAATCATAGAGTTGGAAGAGACTAACAGGGCCATCCAGTCCAACTCCATTCTGCAATGCAGGAATACTGTCATGAACCCCCTTGCCAAGGACTCAGAGGAGGAGGAAGCAGAGGATACAGACGAAGCAGACAAGAGAAAGCCTGGTTCACTTTGAAGAGAATTCCCTGACTCCCTCTGAGAGGTCAGCTAAAGCAGGTAGAGAAAGCATACCTCACAATGAAGAACAAACGTCTGCCAGGCAGTGGCAGATGATCCAGACAACATGCTGCCTTCCCTCTCTGATCAGGAGAGAGAAATACCACCCCCAGTGTCATTTAAATACTAAATGCTGACCTGATTACTTGTTAATAAGGCCCACCTGACCTTGAGAATCTGACTATAAATCTTCCAGCCCACCTCAGTGCTGACAACTGCTTATTGTAGCTGTTTAGGTTCTACATGTGTTCCTGCTTGCCTTGGCTTTGGACTGACTTCTGGACTGCTGCATTAACCCCTTGCTGACCAAGGACCTGGACCTCAGACCTGACTCTATTGATCTCTGCACTGGCTATTGACTTCCCTGGCATCTAGTATGGACACTTGGTGACAACCTAGGACTGCACCCCTTGTGCTCTTGATCCTGCATCCCTACCCTGCTGCTCCTCAGGCACTTGCTACTGTGAGTTCAAGACAAATGCACCATCAAAGCCCTCCTGACAGATGGCCATCCAGCCTCTGTTTAAAAAACTCCAAAGAAGGAGACTCCACCACACTCCCAAACAGCAGCAGATTCGACTTCTAAACAGCTCTTACTGTCAGGAAGTTCTTCTTCATGTTTAGGTGGAATCTCTTTTCCTGTAGTTTGAACCCATTGCTCCGTGTCCTGGTATCTGGAGCAGCAGAAAACCAGCTTGCTTCCTCTTCAATATGACATCCTTTCAAATATTTAAGTATGGCTATCATCTATCATTTATGTGTTCAGTTCTACCCTATCTTGGGCAAGGAGAAGATGAGATTCATGGTAGGGATGTTTTCTTTCAATAGTGCATGTGTAACAGCTTACCTCATGCTTGGATAGTGTAAATCTACACAGGAATGACATGATACCCCCCTTCTTTGGATACCAGTATTGTAAAACTGAATGTATACCTTCCCATTGGGGCGGCTTACAACAATTAAAATATACATCCTGGACCCTCAATCCCACTCCCCCTTCCACAATCCTAGTGTATCAGGGGATACATTGGAGGCTCTGCTGAGATAGTTAGGCAGCATTCAAGAATGCACAATTGCATGACCAATGCTTACATTGACAAAACTCAGCTTATGCAACTGTGAACTGAACACAGTCCTTTACACAATGGCTAAAAAAAATATCACTCCATACGTATGAGAGATTATGTGCACGTAAAGCACCACCAGGAATCCAGCCTTGTTCTACATCTACAATTTATGGACTGGACGCAAGGAAGGGATGTTGGCTTGTCATTGTATTCTTGCAAATGCACGTGGCAGATTCACCTAATGCCAGGGCATCCTCCTCCTTTCACTGTGCCACGGTGCCACCAGGGACTGTTAATTCTATTTAATGGCTAATTAAACGTCAATTCATGCTGCATTTGGCACAGGATTAAGGTCGGCGGGGGTGGAAGCAGGCAGAGAAACGGGAAGCTCTCACAGTGGCCACAATTATCGATAATGAGTTTTGAGCTGTAATTGTATTAATTAAAAGGGAAGAGAAGAGGCATCCTCCCCAGCTTCTGTGAAGTTGGTCTCCATCAGCAGGGCTGTGTCAGGGTGACCATGGGAGGAGCCTGGCTCTTGCTCCCCAAGTAGGCTGCAATGGGGGCCATGGGAGGAGGGGGGCTGGACAGTCAAAGCCACCTAGTCTTCGGTTACACAGTCTGCAAAACTTATGCCCCAAGGCACACAAGTGGGTGGATAATTCAGTTTAATCCCCATGAGCAAGCAGCTGATAATGCGTAAGAAAGAAAGAAAACAACCCTTTCCTCTTTTCATTCTTGAAAGAAGTTTCAAATACTTTCAGAAGTTTTGTCACCACTGGGTGATATTATAAGAGGTTTCCCCCACCTTTCTGTTTCCCCATGATTTTTCAGCCTTTGTAACTTTTTAAAATATTTGTGTTTGTGCATGCAAAAATCAAAAAATGGGGCCCAGAATCCTGTATCAGCTACTAATTAGATAGACTAAGTATAGTTAGGCTGCTGCCACACTGTAGAAATAATGCAGTTTGACACCGCTGTAGCTATCATGGCTCCATCCTATGGAATCCTAGGATCTGTAGTTTTTTTGTGGCACCAGAGCTCTCTGAAAGAGAAGGCTAAATAGCTCACAAAACTATAAATCCCAGGATTCCATAACATTGAGCCATGGCGTTAAAGCAGTGTCAAACTGGATTATTTCTGCAGTGCAGATGCAGCCTTAGTTCAGTATACTGAGGGCTCATCTACACCGGCCAGGATACGCCTGCTCCCCACTGGCAGATCTTGTTCATGGATCAGGCCCATTCCTCCCCTGTTACCTGGACAATATAGGCCAGTGCCCAGACAGGCATGCCAGCCTGTCCCTGCAGCCTCCATCACCCCTGCCTGCGTCCCACTCTCCAGATCCAGGTTGGAGGCCCGCAGCATCTGAGCAAGACCCCTTGCATGTGAGCAACCTAGTCACATGTTGCAGACCCCCTTCCTGAATCCCTGAAAGTGTGAGGCAGCCGCATGCTAGAACAGGCTCCTGTGGTCACATGTGTCCCGGTCCATTTTATTTTGTCTGGAACAGATTTAAACAGGTATTTTCTTTAAATGTTTTATTGGGCCCTGCCCCATCTTCCCCCTGTCTTTGCCCTGTCTTTGCCTCGGGGGTCATGAGGACTGCCCAGGTGCAAAATGGGGCAAAAGCCCTGCATCTTCAGGACTGTAGGGCTCCAAGATGTGACAAATTGCCCATGTAAATAAGCTCTTAGTTAAATATAGGTCTTATCTATACGAGGGGGGATGGCCTGTCTTACTGCAAATTCATTATTTTTGTGGCTGTTTGCGTTCAAGTTGATCCCAAATTATGAGGATGTTCTCCTAGGGGTTTATAGGCATGGTTTATTCAGAAGAGGCTTGGCATTGACTTCCTCTGGAGCTTAAGAGAGTGTGACTTGTTCAAAGTCCCACAGTGAGTTTCCATGGCTGAGCAGGGATTCAAACCCTGGTCTTCTGAAGTCCTTGTCCAATCGAAGTAAACTGCCACGTATGGACAAGCTGCAGAAGCATATCCAGGTCCTGGATGGGTGCTACCCAAGATGAAGGCTCTGAAATCAGAACAACCCCTGGCTGCCACATTAGACCTAAACCAGGCCTGAGATGCCACTTGATGTGAGAAGTTCAAGAAACCCAGTCCTGCTCTTTCTCTCGGCTGTGCTCTTTGCTTTTCCTTCCTTTTGTTCCATGACAATTTATGGGAATGGGGATTGCATAACCTAGTCACTGTCTTCACTGTTGTAAATATTTGTTGGAAATAAATGTTCTACCACCCTAAAGATGTTTACCAAGGTCTAAAGCAGGGGTGGGCATGCTGGGGAGGCTCAGGAAGCCGTTTGTTTGCTCCTTTGAACCATGCACAGGCTTTACCACCATCATTTCTTTTACTTTAATTTTTTTTCACTTATATAACAAATATATAAAAACAAACAAATGTATCCAACAAAATTAACAAGCTTACATGCTAAAATACCTGTATATCAAACACTTACACATCCTACTACATACTGACTTACAATACATCTGAATATTCCGTTATATTGATCATAATCTTCATCGTATATCTTTCAGTCTTGCATCTTCTTATACTTCCCATGAAGTTATTGTAGCTTAGTTATCCATCTGTCCTAACTGAAATTAACAATATAAATTATTACAACAACAGACGGTATTGTTGATTTGGAGCAGAAGTCACAGCATTATTTTGTATAGAGAATTAACCAAGAAATCCCAAATTAACCCAATCACCCCAAATGTCTCTGTGGTGAGTATTTAAGATATTCCAGTCTTTTTCCCAATGTATTAACACTTTCCTTATCTGAGTCAAATTATCTAAATAAACCATTTCCATTAGTTTAATAGACCATACTTCAATTGTAGGTGAAAGATCAGATTTCCAATAGCGAGCATAAACAGTTCGAGCAGAAACTATCATATAGAACAAGTAAAAAAAAAGTATTTCTCCAGTTTCCCATCATAGACCTAGAAGTGCTCAGTTTGGGGCACCATTTTTGGCTGTTTCAGAGGACAGGTCCTCCAGAACAGCATTTGACAGCAAAACCACACTCCGTAGAGTGGCATTTGGAATGATTTTTGTTTCTTCCATGGACTTAGGGTTTTTATTTTAGAGGGGTTGGTTCTGGCAGCCCCAAGACTCCATTAATGGGCCCCTCAAGGGCATATGTGGCCATTGGGCTATACAATGTTTTAAACGTCCCCAGGGAAACTGTAGTTTGTGTACTGGTGCCCAGGGCTCTCACCACTCCTTCACAAAACCAGCAAGCTAGAAGCTCCTCAGATTCGGGGAATTCATAAGTACAGGAAGTCGCCACTTATCAGACGGAACAAAACTGTCAGAAAGTGGAATTGGTTGAAAAGGGGAACCAGTTTTTTTTTAAGCTTGCAAAAGCATTTTGGCCACTGAAACACGTAAATAACACACTATATATCACTTTTGAATGCATGCAAAAGCTAAATTCACACACACACATACGCACACGTGTGCGAGCAGTCCCCAGCGAGCCTCATAGGCAAGAAAATGATGAAAGAGTGGAACACCTGCCGAAATTAAGGAAACTTGCCTGTAATTTGCAAGCCTTGAAAGAGTTGAAAGAGGGAGGCATCCTAAAACAGGGGAAATCTGAATCCTTAAGAACAGAGCAGAGACCAAAGTGAAAGGTTAGAGGTTAACCATAAGGCCAAAGTCTTATGAGAGCCATGCTGAAGGCAAAACTATCTTCAACCAGGGAAAATCTTAGAAGCTGAAAAGTAATTAAGCTCTTAGAAATCTCAAGGAGAAGCAGATCAAGCATTTCCAGAACATTTTGACCTATCATCGACTAATTGGCAGTTTCTAATAATAGCAATAACAATCTGAAATACAAGTGAAGGGTTCAACATGAATAGTTTTCACTTGGTGCTTCCTCGGTAATTTTCCATTATAGCCTAATGGCTGTTGTTTAATGATTGGCTAATATATATCTAGTATATTCCTGTGATGTGCAGTATTTTGTCATATGCTGTTGCTGGGTAGATTTTTCCAAACTGCTGTAAATGGTGAAGCATAGGTTGGCTTCAGGGCCCGATTGCTTAGTTTGAGTACTTGCAAGTCAAGACCAGCATGTGGTTCAACAAAAGCTGCTGTCTTCATTTCACTCAGGCTTCCATTCTTGAACACAATCAGGAAAGGGGACAGGTTCCCCCCTACAAGATACAGGCTGAAATCCTACACTGAGGAGGCAGAGCATAAATTTACTCTCAGGGAGTTGCATGGCAGTTGTTCAATGCCACCTTATTAGTGTGATGTTGCACAACTGAATTTGCAACTAAATGTGCATGTCCATTTATTTACATGAAGAATAAGTGATGCACATCTGTACATGGAAATGTGAAACACACATTCTGCAGCTCTGTGCACAAAGACACAATGAACATGTGCAGTCTCACCACATGCACAACTTTGGAAACTTTCAACTCAATGCAGACATTCTTCTTCAGACAAAAACATCCAACTATTTCCATAGGGGAAGTTACAGTTCCACATGTGTAAGGCACCAATAGGATCCTAGCCACTACCTCCAACATTTTGTTTGTAATAGCACTGTTCTCGGTGACCCTTATGTTCCCTGTTACACAGTTCCTATATATATATATATATATATATATATATATATATAACCTTATAATCATATATAACCATTTACTCAACAATACTACCACTTTTTATTGAATTAAAAACTTGGAGGGTTGTTATTCTTCTAGGTAGAGAAATGCCAGACAGATAGAAATGTCACACAGTCAATATTTTATCAATGGTGCAAATTGTACTTCAAACAGCTACAGTGGGTGAAAGCACTACAGGCTATGTTCTGAATAGGTCACTGGTGTTCATGCGTGACTTCCTTGCATGGGCGCTAGCGACTGCAGCTGGTTTCTACTCAAATGCCCCCTGGGCTTGGGACTTAAGCACTAAATCATGGCCGTTCAAGCAACTCAAGCTAGCCGCTTTCAAGATAAAAATCCATGCCAGTGAAAAACTAGGGACAAAAATTCAGATTAAAAAGTCATAAGTTGCAAGAGGAGCCACTACCTCAACTAGAAGAGACTGAAATCCCCCTTTCCCAGAGAGGACACTCAACCCACTCAAAACATTTCTGTCTTGTGTGGATTGATCCTCAGTTGGTTAGCCTACATCAGACTGGAGGTTGGTGACCTCCATGTTACCTGAGGTGGAAATCCACACTGTGTGTTTAGTGTGGATAAAGGGGCAGCCAAAGGTGCTGTATCTCTTTGGGGTCATGGGGTTCAGCATGTTAGATGGATCCTTTGAAGTTTGGAGTAAAACCTGGGGTGGATTCACCTAGTCACAGCAGAGCCCCCAGGTGCCACTGGCTCTACACAATTAGCCACGTCCCTGAAAATCAGATGGAGGGACACAGGGAAAGCGAAATGGAGCAACGTACCTTTCTGTCATCTGTATATTCACTCCTCCCCCACTTTTTAAACCACCTCTCCAGCAGACAGGGTAGGGGACAGCATAGACCCCTGAAGGACACCCATGACCAAGGAGAAGTCTGCTTGGTCAGCACCACCTCTCAGAGCTGATCATCCAGGGAGAACTAGAAACACCATGACTTTGTACCATGAAAGCCAAATTGCCTTCCAACCAGAAAGTCCAATCTCTACTCAAATTGGCCACTGGATCTAATGGATGGGGTTGATGGTGGTTGTATTCCAACACTTCTGAAGAGCGTTGGGTTGTAGGAGGCTAGTAAGAGCACTGAAGAATAGTAAAGCTGGAATAGAAAGGGGCCAAGAAAAGGATCAGAGGGCAGAGTCCCTCCTCTAGGAAGAAAGTCTAAAATATTTAGACAATTTTTAATTTACAGCAGGCATGAGAATTATGAAGCTCATAGGCCATATATAGCCTCCCTGCTAAATGTTTTTTTCCTTGTTTTTGCAACTTTAGGGCCCATCAAAATTCAGGGGATTAAAAATAAAGAGGAGGAAACTTCCAGGAAAGGAAATTCTCCTTTTAAACAAGATGTGCCTTCCCCACTCCCATGCAAACTAAGGATGGAAAGAATATATATATATATATATATATATATAACTCTTGGGTATGTAGCCTTTCCCAGTGTGCCAATTGGCTGCTCAGGAAACACCCAACCAATCACCACCCACATGCAAATTCCCTCTCCATCTCACAATCCACTCCTGCCACTCAATCTGTAGCCCAGATCGGGACCGAGACAGTCAACTAGTGGTGGCGGTAGGGCAGCAGATCAAGTCACCCTCAGCAATTCTGGGGAAAATGTGGAACTCTGAGAAGGAGGAGGAGGAATTTAAAAATCCACCGGCTGCCGAGTACAGATAGTATTCAAGAATATTCAGAAAAAAATGCTGGAAAAAATGTTTTTTGAGTATCAAGAAATCCTGATGAGAAGACTCCCGAACTAAAGAGAATCTTTGTAGTTCAGGACTTATTCTGTGCAAAAGCCACACGAGGTTGTTTTTGTGCAGAGAACATGATTTTGGTGTAGGGACTTTTTTTCTGCATAGAAAATATTGTTTCTATGCAGAAATAATATTTTCTTCACAGACAAAATTATTTGCTGCACAATGAATCCTATAACTGGGTATTTATTCTATGCAAAATTTGCACGTGGTTGATTTACATGGGGGGGGGGGGGAAGTATTGTCTATTCTCTGCACATAGAGTGGGCTCTCTGTATCCACAGGGGTTTGCATACACTAAAAAACATGGATGGTTGAATCCTATATAAATGAACGGGTGCTGCCACTTTAGGTATGTGGTGGCACCATTTTTGTTATGGGTGCTGCTTCCATCCCTCTTGCATTCTCTGAAGCCAGGAAACAGGCCCACAACTTGTGATCAAGGCTGGTCTCATGCAGGGGGCCTTGATCACATACCGCAGGGCCTTTTTCGGGCTTCGGAGAATGCGACATGGGTGCCACCGGCAGCTGCAGGGATGGGCCATTGTGTCTGTATGGACTCCTGACCATTTTGTGCAGATAGCAGGGGGGAGGAATGGGCCTGATCCGGGGCCAGAATATGGTAGTGGGAAGCTGGCATATTCTGGCCCATGTAGATGAGTCCTGTATCTTCCTACATGAGTCTGTTTGGGTCCTGAGATCCTCAGAAGGGGCCCTTCTTTCAGTCCCACCATATTTCGTAGGCATGTTTGATGGGGACACGAGGCAAGGCCTTCTAGGTGACAGCTCCCTAGGCTCTGGAACTCCCTCCATTGGGAGGCTCAAACACCTGCTTCCTTGCTGTCCTTCCCTGAGCTAGCAAAGGCTTTTTTTATTCTGACAGGTTTTTGAGAGCTGAATGTTTTTAAAGAAAGTGCTTGTAAGATGGAGCTGTACTATTTTTAACTGTACTGTTCTTATACTTTTCGAATTATTTTCCACTGCATATCTGAAACTGCTTTTAATTGTTTCATTAAAATTCATCTTACTGTTGAGCATTTGTATATATTAATGACATATTTGTTTCAAGTTGTAAGCTGCCTTGAGTCCTGTTTTTTGGGGAAACACAGAATAGAACTAAAGATGACAATGATGACAATGACAATGATGTTGATGATGATGCCTCTTCTAGGTCAAGCCAGGTGTCAAGACCTTGGAAGAAAGGCGTTCCAGTTTGGATGCAGAAATCGACTCCTTGACCAGCATCTTGGCTGATTTAGAAAGCAGCTCACCCTACAAGCCACGTACTCAACAGGTTAGGATGGGGAGGAGTTGGGAAGGAGGTGCACTGGACATGATCCATTGTAGTTTTTCCTTTGTTACTGTTGTTAACTGTCTGTGAGTGGACTTTATCTTATGGTGACCCCGTGAATCGACCCCTTCAAGACCCCCTGTCCTCAACCACTACGCCAGGTCCTGCAGGCTCAGGGCTGTGGCTTCCTTAATTGAGTCTATTCACCCCCTCTTTCTGCCACCCTCCACCTTTCCTAGCATGATTCTCTTTTCAAGTGAGTCATGCCTTCTCATGATATGTCCAAAGTACAACAGCCTCATTTTAGTCATCTTGACTTCTAGGGAGAGTTCTAGCTTGATGTGTTCTAGGACCCATTGATTGGTCTTTTTGGCAGTCTGCTGTATCCGTAGAACTCTTCTCCAGCACCACATTTCAAAGGAGTTGATTTTCTTTCTACCAGCTTTCTTCACTTTCCCACTCTCACTTCCGTACATGGTGACATACCTAGATTCTTACAGGGATCTGTGCAGGGATCTTTCTTCTAGTTGTTGTTGTTGTTGTTTTGTGCTTTCAAATCATATTTGACGTATGACCACCTTAAGGTGAACCCATCATGGAATTTTCTTGGCAAGATTTCTTCAGTGGGTTTTTGCTGTTGCCTTCCTCTAAGGCTGAGAAAGTGTGACCTGCCCAAGATTAACCAAGGGGTTTCCATGGTTGAGAGGGTATTCAGACCTGGTCTCTTGGAATCCGAGTCCAGCAGTCAAATCACAACACCACACTGGCTCTTGAAGTTTGTGCTTACTGTTCTAGTGCTGCCAGCCTAGAGATATATTCATCAGTATTTTATAAACTGCTTAAGCCAACCATATTCCTCTGGGTTGCCAAACTTTGCAATGATACAGATATCACTTAATTCTAGCAATCTCATGTATAAATTGAGGGCAGGTTTTGGGAGCAAAATTATGGATTTTGCTATGACCTGTGGATATGTCAAGGGCAAAGCATAGAGGTATGTGGCAAATAAATCTTTTCTTCTCCTTTTAAAAACACATGGTGGGAACATACTTAGGGAGAGCTGAAGAAAAGGTGAAGATCAGTTTACTTCAGGAGTCAAAATGGGGGAGGGAGGGTGTAAATTACATTTCTGATCTTAAAATGTCCACATCTGTATAAATCCAGATAGGAAATGGAATATAAATGAGGAAAAAGAATGAGAATATGGCCTGAAAAAAATGGGTGTGGGGGGGAGAGCAAGGAAAGCAACCTGCCTCTATTAGGGACCCAGCAGTGACAGGAGACAGAGGCAAGAAGCCCTTCTTGGTGTGGCACGGTTTGGAAGCAGCACTTCTACCCCATTAGCCTCCCTTCCTCAAATCATAGAAAGAAAGGCAGCCCTCCCTCCTTCCCACCTTATTTTTCCTCCCGAGTGGTGTTCAGCAGCAATGTTGGGGAGCCCAAAGAATATAGCGCACTTGCCATTTGGGGCACTTGAGATGCAATGGAGTGGAGGTGGTCATTTTTAGTAAGGGCTTACTGTATAAGCTTCACCTTGCATTCACAATGGCCATTTTTAAGAAGGGAGTCAGTAGATGGTTATAAGAGAGTCTGCCAATAGCCCCCTGAATGTTGAGACTGAGGCCCAGAGTGGAGTCATTGCCTCAGTGACATAGAATCATAGAGTTGGAAGAGATCACAAAGGTCATCTATTTCAGCCCCTGCCCTGGGAGGTACCAGTTTTTCTCAGAATCCATGTGAGAAATGCATGCTGTGCACACGGAAATCCTCTCTTTCTCAGAGCTCTTAAAGACATAGGAATTGGTACAATCAGCTCTCAGACTGCAGTGGTGAGCAAAATCTCCCCAAGGTCCATGGCAGTTGGTAAATCCCATGCAAGTGGGATTGTGAATCCATTCTGTACTTTAGTGTTTTAGTCTGTGCTTTCGTGCTTTAGTTTGAACCTTATAGGAGTGGTCAGATGTTCCGAACACAACCTACCCCTCAGATCTCAGCATCTTTGATAGATCTGTTCATAATGCTCTCTCTCTCTGGCTTTTCTTCGCAAACGAAGATTCAAGAAAGAGTCCATATTAAAGTTCAGAGGCCAAGATCATACATCAGCCATAGATAGTGTAACATTCTGCCCACGTGGTACTTTTCTCCTCACCACAGACAATAAAGTTGTGGCTTGGAGAGGGTAAGACAAAGGTGAAGTTCAGCCTCCTTTCCTTTCCCCTTGGAGGCTGGATGAGCTACATATTCATCTTCTGAATTGCTTCACCTTCTCTTCTTCTGACTCCCTACCAACAAGCAGCAGGAGCAGTAAGCTTTCCTGGGCCTTGACAGCTGCCTTTCAGGAATGTTTTGGACAGTGCAGGAAGGATATAAGTGCCCCAGCCAAAAAGAAACACAGATGTGCATGAGCCACATTTATATGCATGCATAACACTAGCAGTATACTGCCCGGAAAGTGTGGGCAGCTATCAGCTAGGAATGTAACTTTTTGCTACGTTTCTTCTCAAAGGAATCAATGAGTAATTTTAGCAATTTCCCCCCGCTGTAAGTCAGTCTTTGAAAATCACGCGCTTTTTGAAAACTATTTGCAATTTGGAAATTACTCTGCACAAATTTGCACATGGGTGAGTTGCATAGAAAACATTTTCTATCCAGGACATAGCATTTTCTGCAGAGAAAATAATATTCCTGTGTCAAGATAGTATTTTCTGCAGAGAAAATGCTCTTTCATGGATAGAAAATGTTTTCTATGCAACTCACCCATGTGCAAATTTGTGCAGAATAAGTGTCAAACTGCAAAGAATCTCATCAGGGTTGCTTGGCACTTGAAAAACTTTTTTTTTAACTAGTTTTCAAATATTTTCACATATTCTTTTCATTCCTATTACCAGCTCAGTATAATCAGGAATGATACGGTCACTTATCTCTTAGTATGTGTGTGCCTTGGATAAAGGCTTTATCTGCATAAGCATTCAACTATGCTTCATCATACTGAATGTCACTTGCTACTCAGATCAGCACATTTGTACATAGTGTTAGCTTGTTAATAGGTCCTTGACGTAGGATGCTTATACCGACACAGTAATGGCATGTGTGAATAGAATCATAAAATCATAGGATCATAGAGTTGGAAGAGACCCCAAGGGCCATCCCTGCCATGCAGGAAGAGAAGACACAATCAAAGGACTTCCAACAGATGGCCATCCAGCCTGTTTAAAAACCTCTAAAGAAGGAGACTCCACCACACTCCCAGGCAGTGTATTCCACTGGTGGAATAGGCTGGTGTGCACAGGGGTTTGAGTGCCTTAAAAGATCTAGGATTTCAAAAAGGCTGTGACAACTATGAACACAACAATGTGCCCTCTATCATTGGATAGAGAACCCACACCGGCAAAATCCCAGAAGAGTAAGGGCAAGCAGCAGCTAGAGTGATGGGCCATCCTGCAGGGCATGAGATCTGTGGCTATTGACCCAGGCTGCAGAGATGGGCTCCCGTGGACCCGTGGGACCAGAACCGTTTCCTCCCAGAGGAAGCGGAATAAACTGCGTGATTTATTTTAAAGCGCTGTGTCTGATTCTACCCCAGCTGAGCCCCATTTCTGCCCCGGGGGGTTGTAAGGACTGCCCAAGGGCAGAACAGGGCAAATGCCCTGCGTCTTTTGCACTGCAGGGCTCTCAGATGAAATAGCCCGTGTTAGTAAGGCCTTAGTGGCTTAAATCTTCTGAGTCCTTAGGGATTTCCCTACACATGAACTCACTGATCGAATGAGTCTGCTCCAGTTATGGCCAACCTTACAGCATTCAAGCCATGTTTGCCAGATCAGAATGAGATCCTGAGAGTTTTGCTCCAAAAAAATAAAAAAAAAGGGAACTTCTCCAGGTTTTGCCTCTTTGGATCTCCTGCCGAATGCTTGCAGGTGAGAAGGACATCTGGTGGGGGTGTTCTAGCTTTCCCCTCTGCACTTTAGGTATGTTCCCAACATTTGTATTGACCTACTTGATGCCTCTTTATCCCGGGGCTTCCAAACATGAAGAAGTGCTAAACAACACTTTTTTTTAAGGTCTCTCTTATCTCTTTGCCTGAGAAGCTCCTCTCCTGATTGTGGCTGTCACTTCTTTGATCTTGAGCCTTGCTCTTAGAGCTTCACACTGTGCTCTCCCTGCTTTGTTGACTAATCCGCAAGGCTTGAAATGCTGCAGGAAGCTGCTCTGGGACTAGTAGGGGGGCTGTGCCAGCGTGGTGGGATGTGGTGGAGTTGAGTTGGATTGGCAAGCCCTCTGGAATGTGCTTTGCCGTTTGTAGATCAAAGACAGGGTTGGGCAATTGAGTCTATCTGGGGTTTTTGGGGTCTACGATTCAAGCCCAGAGGGCCACAATCTGAGATGCTATTAAGCATTACATGTACTCCCACCCCACTGTATCCATGGTGGATATGCACCTGGACTTACCTTATGTATGTGAAATCGTAGATAATAGCAAACCCTGTTAAAATAAAGAACTTCCTGTACAAACACACCATAGAGGGGCATTGGAGAATCTAGAAGATGCCTAGAGCGGATGCCTCTCCAGGCATTTTCCAGGACTACTTTTAATATATGCGTACCTATTTTGTGTCCCACGGATAACTGAAACTGTGCATATGGGTTCCACAGATATAGGGGGAGACCTGTATGCATTAAGAACAAAACACAGTGACTCACAGCTTTTCATTCAAATACACCCACATACACAGAGAGAGAACATTTGCGCCTGCTTGGACATTAGCTTAAAGGGGTTGATCCCAGGTTGAAGGTGGAATGAGATTATTCTTTCTTACTTAGTTAGGGAGATGGGATAAGGAATATTTAATCTAACCAGAAGGTGGATGTAGAGCAGAGTGGAGGGTAATCCCTGTCACCACGATAATTAGGAGAAAAGGAAGAAGATAAGAACATTCATAGACCTCCTGGAGAGTCTTTGCAAGTTGCAGCAACAAATCAATGAAGCTTTGCAAATGGTAGCAAGCTGGTGTCCTGCCAGGTCAGTTGGAGATCTGCACCCAGCCCTGTCCTCTTGCCAGGAGCTGACCCCCCCCCCATGGAGAATTTGCATCAGCATCTCCTGCCTGGAGGTGGCACATGAAAACTGGAGACTCAGGGCCTGGCCCTGAGGTCTGACAACTCTGTATGCAATATGTCTCCATCAGACTATTGTGGGGCTTAGGGCTTATGGAAATTGTAAGCCAAAGCCATCTGGAAGGCCACAGTTGAGTGTCATGGGGAGAGATTGGTAGCACAACAGCCCCTCCAGGTTGAAAGTGCTGTGGCTCTTCCAGAAGTTGAAGATGTCACCTGGCTGGAATCTTCTTGGTGTGTGACAGTGTATCCACACTGTAGAATTATTGCACTTTGGTTCCACTTTAATTGCCGTGGCTCCTTTCTACAGAATCCTGGGATTTGTAGTTGGTGAGGCACCAGCAGTCTTTGGCAGAGAAGGCTAAAGACCTTGTAAAACTACTAATCCCGGGACTCCATTGGATGGAGTTATGGCATTTAAAGTTGAGTCAAACTTCTGCAGTGTGGATACATCCTTACACATCCATAAAGTTCACATCTGGAAGCAGTTGGCCATTTTTGTCCAATGTGGAATGCTCACATTCAGTTCAAGGTTGTAGAAGCAGAGTTGTACATGTGGTGCCATTCTGGATGATTGTGCATTGTCCATGTTTGAGGTGGCATTGCACAACTGCTCTGTAAACTTACACTTCATCCCCTTGATGAAGCTTTGTTTGTCTCTTTGCTTGTAAACCATCTCCTAAAATTCCCTGCCCATATTGGTTAGGCGATTCTGGAAAGTGTTGATCAAATTTTTTTTCCAGACTCTCTTCTGTTGAGGGTCTGCAGTTTGACTGTGGAATCGAACTCTTGAATTGTGGCTCATTTGCTCAATCTTTTCAAACTCCAAGGATTAAGAAACAGACAACATATTAAAGGTGAAGTAGCAAAGGAGGGGTGATGTTGAAGACCAGGTGAGGAAAATCCACGTGGTGCATTTCAGTGCACTTGGAATCAGAAAGACAAATCACATCCTGGAAGCTTGCTGTTTTTTGCAGAGAGTTCTTCTTTCATTACGTGCCCTGAATGCTTATCTGTTTGCAGGCTCCTCAGTGCAGGTCTGAGTCATGGTTTTCTATCATATCCTTAGTTGGGTTAAATTCTCATCATGTTGTCCATTGGGTAGCCACAGGCCTAGTGCTCAGCTGAGTCAATGTTGCTCAACAGCCTGCACAATTAAGCTGCCGCAGTTGTGATTGTTGTTGTTCCATTCCTTCCCCTCTTCTCCTCCTCCTTGTGGAATCAGCAGTAATATTAGCAAACCTTCTGCATATTCAGAACAGCATGTCTGAATACTGGCAGTGTGGTTTCAATTCAGGCAAGAAAACAGAAGGGATTAGTAGCTTTCCAAAAGGCTACAGGTGCTGAGAGATGGTTCATAGCTGTGCAGTTCTGTTTCCTTTGTTTGGTTCTGCCCTGTGCCACCCTGGGATTCATCTTCCAGTGGCTTTGCCCCAGCCCAGGGGACTTGCTATACAGCCAAGGAGATCTGGAGTATTGGTCCTGGGTGGGAGTTGTCGTTAAGAGTTCAGATTCTACCACCTGCCGCAAGGGGATACTAACACCCATCAGCTCAAGGGCTGGCATGCTTTCCTCTGCTGTAAATCACCTGCTACTACCAATCCAGCTGATCTTATAAAAGGGATGTGTGGCAGTTTCATGCCCTACAACATTTCATAGATGAAAACCAGAACATGTGTGGCCAATCAACATCAGAATGTGGTCAAAACAGCAAAAGTTCTTAATCAGGAAGAAGACACAGGAGTTTGCTTTTGCCTCATTCTACTGGGAAGGGCAAGATCCTGCCCCATCCTCCTCTGTCCCCATGCTGAGTTAATTGAGTCCCAACTACTTCTGCAGTCATTGAAGGAAACCAGGCTTAAGGGGAAAAGTGAGAGAGAAACTGGGACCTAGCTGAAAAGTGGGATGGCAGAGGGTTAATCGGGACTGTTCCATCCACGTCTGGACAGTTGGAAGTTGTGCAGGTTTAGGTATCCAGAAAAGTCTTAGAACAGCCTGGAATTGCAACCAGTTCTAGCTAGGCACAAAGGGTGACTGTTTGGAATGGCATTTGTTCTGGGGGGAAAACCCAACAATTCTCACTCTGTTTTCCCTCCCTCTATTAATTTCCCCCTCCTCTTCTTTCCCTTCACTTATGAGCCCAGCTCCCTTTCACATGTGCCTTGTCTTGATGAGCAGATGCTCAGATCCACAACATCTGCTGCTGTGTATTCAGTTAATCCATTCAATAAGATCGGAAAGTAAATAAATAAACCAAAGGCACCCCTCTCCTCCTCTTCCCCCCTTCCTTGTGTAACCAGTGTCAGTTTCTCACAGATGGAAGGGGCTCCGGGAGATCTTTGGAGGATGGTAATGATTTCCTCCTGTTCACTTTGCCTTGAATGCAAAATTGCCACTATTCCCAATCATAACAATGCTGTTGTTTGTTGGCAGAGGACAAAATATTAAACACAAATTGGTAGTTACTTTTCAGGTTCCTGCAAGAACACTTTCCCCAATAAAAAGGACTGAACAAGGTTGTCTTGGTGTGAAGAGAGGGAGCCCTGGGGAACTCTTTGAAGGCAGTAGGTTGAATACCCCTGATGTCCCGTGGGCAATATAAATTTAGGGGAGCTGGCACTCCTCCTGAATTGTTAATACATTTGTTTATTAAAATATTTATATCCTGCTGTTTTGTTGTGGGATTTTACGGGGACATCCAAATGAAACCTTAAACAGTTTCAGTTTAAAACAATAAATAGTTTAAACAGGATTTTAAAATAAGCATTAAACATGACAAGAAGTTAAAACAGTTTGAAAGTCTGCAACAGTTAAAAGCCATGGATGTGTACATTTAAAATAAATTAAGCTTCAAAGGCTTTTATATAAAGCCATGTCTTGACTTGGTACTGGAAAGAAACTGATGTTGGTGTCCATCAAAACTCCCAAGGGGAGTGCATTTCACTATTGGGGTGTCACAGTTGAGAAGATACTGCTCCCGTCTCCTTCCACACCGTAGTGCCCCCACTGCTGGGATATAGAGGAGGGTCCCTCCTACAGACTTCAATCTTCAGACAGGCATATACAGGAAGCCACCACCTTTTGACGGCTCATTATCTGATGACTCGCTCTTTCAACACTTGCCAATTAAGGGCAACTTCTATTCATCTGACGAGGAAACCACTCTTTTGACAGTTCCTGTCTATGGAGGCTTGCTTGGGACTGACCATGCCTATATGCCATGCTTGCAAAGTGATCTCAGAGGGGGGAAAGTCACCCAGACGACTGAAAGACTTTGCAAACAGTGCACTCACGGGCAGCGACGGGCACCCATGGGCGTGGGCATACAGTCCCAAGTAAGCCATCGTAATTCCCTCATGGTCCCTACATGGGTTCTGCTTTTCAACCAATTCCGGTTTCTGACACTGCTGCAGTCCCTGACCTGTCATAAAATCATAGAGTTGGAAGAGACCAGTCCAGTCCAACCACCTGCCATGCAGGAATAAAGCATTCCTGACAGATGGCCAGCCAGCCTCTGCTTAAAAACCTTCAAAGGGGGCTCCACCACACTCCCAGGCAGTGCATTCTATTGCAGAACAGCTCTTTTGGTCAGCATGTTCTTCCTCGTGTTTAGGTGGAATCTCTTTTCCTGTAGTTCGACCCCATTGCTCCGCGTCCTAGTCTCTGCAGCAGCAGAAAACAAGCTAGCTCCATTCTCAGTATGACAACCGTTCAAATATTTAAACATAACAATCATGTCACCTATCAACCTTCTCTTCTCCAGGCTAAACAAACCCAGTTCCCTAAGCCACTCCTTATAGGGCACACGTTCCAACTTGTCCCTATCCTTCTTGAACTGTGAGGCCCAGAACTGGACACAGTATTCCAGGTGAGATCTGATCAAAGCAGAATAGAGTGGCACTATTACTTCCCTTTAGACACTATACTCCTATTAATGCAGCCTAGAATTGCATTGGCTTTTTAGCTGCTGCATCACACTCCTGACTCATGTTCAGTTTGTGGTCCACTAAGACTCCTAGATCTCTTTCAGATGTACTACCATCAAGCCAGGTGTCACCCATCCTGTATCTGTGCTTTTAATTTTTTACTGCCCAAGTGTAATATCCTACATTTCACCCTGTTGAAATGCATTTTGTTAGTTTTGGCCCAGCTTTCTAATCTGTTCAGATCATTTTGAATTCTGATCCTTTCCTCTTGGGTATTAGCTCCCTCTCCTAATTTGGTGTCATCTGCAAGCTCGATAAGCATGCCCTCTATTCCCTCATCCACATCATTAATAAAGATGTTGAATAGCACTGGGCCCAGAACAGAACCCTGTGGCACCCCACTGGTTACTTCTCTCCAGGATGAAGAGGAGCCATTGGTGACTACCCTTTGGATTTGACCCATTGACCAATTACAAATCCACCTAACAGTTGCATTGTCTAGCCTGCATGTTACTAACCTTTTTGCAAGGATATCATTGGGGTCTTTGTCAAAGCCTTACTGAAATCAAGATACACTGCATCCATAGCATTCCCTTAATTTACCAAGGATGTAACTTTATCGACAAAAGAGATAAGATTAGTCTGGCATGACTTGTTTTTCAAAAACCAGTGTTGACTTTTAGTGATCACGGCATTCCTTTCTAAGTGCTTACAAACTGCCTGTTTAATGATCTGCTCTAGAATCGTTCCTAGTACTGTATTGATGTCAGGCTGAGTGGGCAGTAATTATTTGGGTCTTCTCCCCCCCTCCTTTTAAAAGATGGGGACAACATTTGCCCTCTTCCAGTCTGCTGGGACCTCTTCTGTTCTCCAGGAATTCTCAAAGATTATTGACAGTGGCTCTGAGATTACTTCTGCCAGTTTTTTTAATACCTTTGGATGAAGTTCATCTGGCCCTGGAGTCTTGAAATCATGTATACTGGCCAGGTATTCCTGAACTACCTCTTTACCAATTCTGTGCTATATTTCCCCTACTGCATCATCTGTTCCAGCTTCCCCAGGTTGAGCACTGTTCCCCTTTTGGGAGAAAATTGAAGCAAAGAAGGTGTTAAGTAGTTCTGCCTTTTCTCTGTCCCCTGGTAGCCTTTCACCATCTTCTCCCCGCAGTGGCCTTACCATTTCCTTGTTCTTCCTTTTGCTACAGACATAACCAAAAAAGCCCTTTTTATTGTTTTTATCCTCTCTAGCAAGCCTGAGCTCCATCTGTGTTTTAGCTTTTCTGACTTTCCCCCTACATGAGCTGGCTATTTGTTTGAATTCTTCTGTGGTAGTTTCCCCCTTTTTTCCATTTCTTATACATGTCCTTTTTAAGTTTTAGCTCAGTTGAGAGTTCTTTCAACATCCATCCTGGTTTCTTTAGACACCTCCCCATTTTCCTCCTCACTGGAACTGTTTGAAATTGTGCCTTCAATATCTCACATTTAAGAAACTCCCATCCATAATGAACTCCTTTATCTTTTAGTATTCTGACCATGGGATCACCCCCAGTAATTCCCTAAGTTTTCTGAAATCAGCTTTCTTAAAGTCTAGAAGGCACGTCTGATTACGCTTGGCTTCCCCTTTCCTCTGTATAACGAACTCCAGCAGAACATGGTCACTCCTCCATAAGGATTCCGTCGCTTCCACCTCATTAATCAGATCATCTCTGTTGTTTAGGATCAGATCTAAAATAGATGATCTCCTTGTTGTGTCTTCCACCTTCCAGACAATGAAGTTGTCTGCAAGGCAAGTGAGGAATCTGTTGGACCTTAAATTCTTGGCAGAGTTGGACTTCCAACAAATATCAGGATAGTTGAGATCCCCCATTATTACTGTGGCCCCATCTACACATTGGAAAAAATCTCTATGGTGTTTGAAAGATCAATAATTTTTTTTTAATTTTTAATTTTTAATTTTTATTAGTTATTTATACCCCGCTGTTCAGCCACAAGGCTATCAGAGCGGCTTACAAATTGTTTTAAGCAATAGCAATTTACACATCTACACTGCATTAAGCAGCTTCCAATGTGTGTTAGCTAATTAGATAGATAATTAGCTAAATTAGATAGATAATTAGATAACTTAGCTAAATTAGATAGATAGCTAATTAGATAGATAGATTAGTTAGATAATGCATACATACAGCTGTTGGGATACATTTGTCTTTCAGACCGGGGGCGGGGGCGGCCAGCAAATCCCCTGTAAAGTCTGTGAAGTCAGAGTTCAGGAGGAATAGCGGATCTCAGCCAAAAAAATATCCATACAAGCGTTTGAATTTGTGATTGTTTGTACACCCCCTTTCGCACACATACAAACAGGCAGTGTAATGTGATTGGCTGGCTGAGCAGAGGGGGTGGGGCTAGCAAAGATGGGAATTGGGAGCAGCCACCATGTTGGATTCCCGGCTAAGTGAGAGTCCCAGAAGTCCATGAAATGGAGATTTTTTTACATTTATTCATTTTTATTTCATGTTGTAAATATGGAAAAACGACTGTCCACATCACAGGCACCTTTTAAAATTAAAAAAAAGTGGTGGGAGATTTAAAACCGCCACTTTGATCGCTCGCTCCAGCCTCTGGGCAAGGGGGAGCCATACAGAGTTGGGGGGGTTACAAATCATGTAGGCAAATCATATGCATGTGTATGGCTGCCTTTTCAATTTTTTTACCCCCCAAAGGGATTTTTTTCCATTGTATAGACAGGGCTCCTGTCTGAATGTGTGGTCATCTGTTTGAGGAAGGCATCATCCAAGTCCTCGATTTGGCTTGGAGGCCTATAATAGACCCCCCACAATGACATCCCTGCTGTTTCTCTCCCCCTTGATTTTTAACCAGATGCTCTCAACCTGGCTCCCAGGATTTAAATCATAGATATGTTCACAGGTGTACACATCCTTAACATATAATGCTACTCCACCACCCCTCCTGTTTTGTCTATTTCTCTGAAATAGGCTATATCCCTCTATTCCTACATTCCAATCATGAGACTCATCCCACCAGCTTTCAGTGATGCCTATTAAATCATATTTGCTTTGCTGTGCTAAGAGTTCTAGTTCATCGTGTTTATTTCCCATGCTCTGTGCATGGGTATGGAGACATCTAAGACCATGGGCCATTTCCCCTATCTGACTTTTAAAGGGTTTATTCCTCCCACTGGTGGGTTCTTGTACCATTTGCCTTGTTCTCTGCATAATGTTTCGGCTGTTATCTCCAGCACTTGATGAACTCCTGCCCTCATGAATACTGTCTCCCTCCCCCACACAGCTCAGTTTAAAGCCCTTCTGATTAGATCTATCAGATAAGCGGAGGCTCCCTGCATAAGGTGAGGCACTCTTTCATGGATATCATTGGTTTCCCAATAGGGTGCCCATTGGGATATTTTTGGATGGCATTTCAAAGTGGGGAGCTAGCTGCCTTCACTAACCAATTTTTATATAGTAGGACCCCGTATCCACTGATCCATTATCTACTGATAGAATTATCTGTGGGACACAAAACAGCACACCTACCATAGAGTCTTCCTAGAAAATGCCTGAAGATGCATCCTCTCTAGATGTTTTCTAGGTCCTCCAAGGCAAACGCTGTGGTATTTTAAACTGGAAGTCCCATTATTTTCAATGGTGTTTGCTGTTATCCAAAATTTTCAGTATCCACGCCCCTTCCCCCTGAACCAATCCCCTGCGGATACAGGTGTCCTACTATTTATATAGTTGTTGTTATTATTATTGTTGAAGTTAATTAATAAATAAGTAAGGGTATTGAATGGAGCCTAAGTTTGGCTCCAAGGTTCACTCAGCCTTCCATCCTTTCATAGGTCGGTAAAATGAGTACCCGGCTTGTGGGGGCAATTAGCTAACACACATTGGAAACTGTTTAATGCTGTGTAGATGTGTAAATTGCTATTGCTTAAAACAATCTGTAAGCTGCTCTGATAGCCTTGTAGCTGAAGAGCAGGGTATAAATAACTAAATAAAATAAAATAAAAAATAAAAAAAATAAAATCCAGCACAGACTCACTGCTCCATTGATAAAAACCACCAGCCAGTGCTGGGTTATGTTCTGGTGACCCCTGACTCAAGTCACATGCATACACACACAACACACATGTACACATGCACGCACACACACGCACTCACACACACACGGTTTTTGAGAGACCTGTGCAAGTGGTTTTCATAGAAACCTACACCACGCAGAAAGTGCAAGGATTTCACGAGAGAGTAGGGAGAGACAATTTGTGCAACAAAGGGAGCGAACCGCATCGTTCATCTGCCAGGGCTTCCTCCCTCTTGGCAGGAGAAAATAGAGGACGGATGCGCTTTTTGAGCTCCAGACTGCCTTGGAACAATTGCAAGATGTTCCCAGTACACAACAGTTTAGCTGTGGGTGGAGAAATGCCACTCTCAGATGGTTTCTAAGTGGGCCTTCTGCAGCTCTGCCTTTCCTTCTGTTTTCTAGTGGATATGTGTATGACTCTTTGTTTTGGGGGGCGGGGGAGAGGAGGGAACGGGTTATTGATTGCCTTTTGCTGCACTGGTTAGCTGGAACGCATTGAGATATGGCTACAGACGGTGGGATGTGTCTTTGCTTTCTGTATATATTAAAGTTTCATTGACTGAAGGAGAAGAAACCCAACCTGTTTTTATCTCCTCTTCTTGCTGACAAGAGATTGTAACCATCACATTATTTCAAGAGTGGAGGCGTCGGGAGGAGGGAATAGAGCAACACCCACCCCAGGTTGTACATTCCCATTAGAATTTCCTTGAGAATGAGAGTTTGCCACTTTAGGACATTGAAGATGTCTCTTTTCCCATCTCCTGTTCTTGCTTGCTTGCTTGTTTTAAGGCGTTCATTGATTTCTAAAACATCTCAGCCCAACAGACAACTGTGTGCCAGGGACAGGAAACCTCGAGCACAGCGTATGTTTTGCATGCAAAAGATCCCAGCTCCGGACTCCAGCAACTCCACTGGATCAGACTTAGGAGCAACTGGGAAAGACTGTGATCTTTGTACAGCAGGGATAGGCAACTGCAACGGATCTGGGGCCCAGTTTTCTGCCCCTAGATCCCTTTAAGGGATGCAGTAACTGCCAAAAATGTCCTACAACCCCTGCCATCAGAATATTTGAATGAGTGTCTTTCCCTATATGTCTTTGCCCAACGACATATCTGCTGGAGGGACCCTCCTGTGTGTCCCACCAATGGGGAGGACATTGGTGCACCTAACTTGTGGAATGCCCTCCCCTTGAAGGCCTGATTGTTGCCAACACTGGTTTCTTTTTGGCCCCAGTTCAAGACACGGCTTTTAAAAACAGCTAGGACATGGGATGTGGGACTACATTTATTTTTAAACATTTATTTTAAACATGGGCCTGACTTTAGCTTTTTAAGCTGTTTGAATTGTTTAGGAAGCCTTTGTGGTGCAAGTGGTTAAATGCCGGTACTGCAAGCCACAACGTTGCAAGTTTGATCCCAGAGGGCTCCAAGGTTGACTCAGCCTTCCATCCTTTCATAGGTTGGTAAAATGAGTACCCAGCTTGTGGGGGCAATTAGCTAACACACATTGGAAACCGCTTAGAGAGTGCCTAGCACAGTATAAAAGTGGTGTAGATGTGTAGGTGCTATTGCTTAACAATTTTTGTAAGCCACTCTGGGAGCCTTCATGGCTGAAGAGCAGAGTATAAATATCCCCCCCAAAATATATTATTTTTGTCTTCTATAAATTATCAATTTATTTTCATTTGGGATTGTTTAAATCGTTTGTTTTCTTTTATCTTTTTGCTGCCCTAAGACTGTGTGATCAAAGGGTAGGATAAAAAAATATCAAAACTAAAAAAAAAAAATAAAGGAAGTGGTAGGAAGTTAACTTCTGGTGTGTGTTTTATTAATAGCAAAGAGTATAGAGGGGCAGCCACCTATTCAAAAGGTGAACTGGCAATTTATCCTTTTCCCACCAGAAAACACAGCAATTACAGTCTTCAGGGCTACATGTGATCCCACTACCACACTTTGCCCACATTTGGCCTAAAGCATTGCTGGGCAAACTCCAAAGCTTCCAAGGTCATTTTGGCCACCTTGACCAACTGAAGGATTCTTGGAATTGCAGTTCAAAGAAGCAACTTTTCCAGACTCTGGTGATGGCTGTTCCCAGTGGCTTGGTCCAAATGCCTGTGACTCTCAGATATACTGCCTCTAAAAATGGAGGATCAATTTAAGTGGCCATGGCTACCGGCCAATGATAAACCCAGCTCCCATTGGCCAGTGTAAAACATTTTCAAAAACCCAACTAAGGGAGTGCCTTTTGCCAGTTTTTATAATGCTCTGATCCAGTTCTGGACCATTTCAGTGGGGTGGATTGGAGTTCCATTTTTTTTACTCTGTTTTCAGTCAAGTTGGTGATGCCCTCTGGAATTTTTGGCCGTGCTACTGGGCAGAGCATTTTGGGCCAATCCAGACCAACTCCTTCACGATTTATTTATTGTTTGGGAGGGGTGAACTGAGTCTTAGGGATTGTCTAAACAGCGAAAATACTCCTCATAGAATTTGAGGAGAATACAATTTGTCTTAATGCCACCCTGCATCAATGTGTTGTATTCCAAAAGAGGGCGGCCAAATCCACCAAAAACTCTGCAGGGAAAGCCTTTGTGGCTGTCCTCCAAGTTTTTAAAAAGCTCAGCAGGGAATACACGTTACCACTTGTTGGGACAATCCAATTCACATTCATTCGCATTCCCAATAAGAGAGGAAGTGGAAAGCTGGTTGGTTGGTCAGATGCACACAGAGGCCAGAGCTTGTTAACAAGGCAAGCACCCGGAACCACCATATTGGATTTTTGCCTTAGTGATCATGTGGTGAGGTGACAAAACTGCCTTTTTTCTTTAAAAACATTTATTTAGACAGAATATTACACTTTTGGACCTTAGGTATGCTTTTAAAAATATATATACTGTTTGGCTGCGGCAACTGGCGACATACAAATGTGAGTAATTCACTCATGCCCACCATCTTGATTCGCAGGCATGCCCGTTTGAACAACAAATGCATATGGCTACACAGAACTGTGATCTTGCTAAAAAAAAACCCCACACATTAAGACAAATCAAAGCTGCTTTGAACTGATGTTAGTGTGCATCAATCCACACACACATCCATTGTATAGACAAGCCCTGAGAACCCTAGGCCACCTCGACGATCCTTCAACCATAGCAGGATTTGAACCCAAGTCTGACTTTTGCACCTGTCTTTGCTCCTGCCTGGCCAGTGTCCTAGTTTTGGCCTCCCCTCCAGTCTGCAGCCCCCTTCCTTTTCCATTGGCTCTGCCTAACTCCCTTCTCCCCCCCAGCCTTGTCTCATCCCATCCCTCCACCTTCTGTCTGTCTGATTTATCTCTCCACCCGCCCACGGAACATACACGGCAGTACAAGGCATTTTACATCTCCAGTACAAAGCTGCAATGAAGCGACTGACAGGCGAGCTCCATATTATGCCTGACCTGACAATTAAGCAGACTTATTACCATGTCAGTGTGCCAGATGGATCATCTCTTCTCTTCAGAGGCGGGCAGCACTGTGCCTGTGTGTGTGTGTGTGTGTGTGTGTGTGTGTGTCAGCTGCTTATGAATTTGCAGGAGCTCCCTGTCCCCCACCTTCTCTCTCAATCTCTCTGTAGGTTTTTTCCTGGGGTAGAGGGAGAAAGAGATTTGGGAGGTTGAAAGGGAAAGGTAATTTTATTTGAACTGAACCCCACAGGCTTTTAAGCATCTGCAATGACAGCCATGGGTGGAAAGATAAAAATGGCTTTCCTAAATCGTCGACAGGGTTGGTTTCAGTTGCAAACATGGAAAGATACAATGGCAGGGTGTAAAAGACAATGACATTGAAAGAAGGAATAAATGCCTTTTAAAAATAGGACTTTTACTGAAGCTTTGTTCATGGGTTAACCCTACAGCTCTATGGAGAAGGACTGAGACCAGAATTCAGTCAAAATAGAGCCAGCATGGTATAGTGGTTTGAACATTGGATTGTGACTTTGGGGAACAGGGTTCGAATCCCTGCTTGGCCACGGAAACCCACTGGGTGACCTTGGGCAAGTCACACACTCTCAGCCTCAAAGGAAGGCAAAGGCAAACTCCCTCTGAACAAAGCTGGTCAAGAAAACTCTTAGAGTCGCCATAAGTCAGAAATGACTCAAAGGCAAACAACAACCGTTGTGGCCTTGTTGTGTGTTTACACTCAGACTCTCCAGTCTTTAAACAGAGTTTGGATGGCCATCTTTCAGGAGGGCTGTAATGGTGTATTCCTGGATCACTGGGGTTGGACTAGGTGGCCGTTATGGTCCCTTCCAACTGTTAAGATTCTGTGATTCAGTGGCAAGGCTGCAAAGGGGATGAGCATGCCAGAATTTTTTTCCAATATGGCTTGTCTTGTAACCTTGGCATTATAGTTTGCACAGCCTCTCTTGCTATTGCTAGCCTAGCACACTTCAGGGTTCCCTATAACATGTCACAGACACTGTTTTTAGCCTGGAGAAGAGAAGACTGAGAGGTAACCTGATAGCCATCTTCAAATACTTTAAATATCTGAATATCATGTGGAAGGTTTCTGCTACTCCAGAGACTAGAACATGAACCAATGGATTCAGATTACAAGAAGAGAGATTCTGGGTAAACATTTGGAAGAACATCTGTGGAATGGACTGCCTCAGAGATGGGTGTTTGCTCTCTTTGGAGGTCTATAAACAAAGTTGGATGGCTGCCTCTTGGAGTGCTTTAGTTGTGTGTTCTTGCATGGCAGGGGGTTAGGCTAGATGACCCTTGTATTCCCTTACAACTCTAGATTCTATGATTCTGTGATTCTAACCCTGTGGCCCTAGCGGTGGTGGGACAACCAGTGGCAGTACCACCCAATAAAACAAGGTTCCTTCTCGATAGCATACTTGGCATAATACTGTACTTCATCAACACCCAAACATTATTTATTTCATGTTATTTTCCCTCCCTCCCTCCCGTGATGTGGAAGTTGATATTCAATGTATTATTACCCAATATTATGATAGCATGGGGTGAGAAACTCAGTGGGAAAGTGAAAAGCCCAGACGCCAACTGCATTTCACAGCGGACGGAGCCCAACAAAGTTAATCATATAGCCAGCTTTCTCTCGCCAATCCTTGCAAGAAACCAAGCCTAACATTCTGTTCTCTTAGCTAATTAGCCAGCCGTTCTCCTTTGGCTCAAGGATCTTATGCAGGGAGATGAAGTAGTGGTGGTGTGTAATCAGAGGGGAGGGAGAGGACAAAATCACTGTATTTTACCCATTTGCTGAGGCACTGTGCAGCTTCTGAAGGCCTTTCTGGAAAGCTGGTTAGAAATTGCAGAGAGATGCTCAAGGGACGTCTCATGAACAAGAAAAGACTTAGCTACTGTACTGGGGTGGGCTGTGCATGTATTGCCAGTTTATATCCATCTCTAATATTTTATTATCCAAAGAGAGGTTGTTTTTTTCCTTAAATGAAGATCTCTCACAGGCAGGTACGAAACTTTGGGTGAATGCATACATCCCTTTGCCTAACTGGTTGGTTGTTTTTCTCTAGTGTGCAATGTTTCTACATGGTATTCCTGCACGGCAGGAGGTTGGACTAGATGGCCCTTGTGATCCCTTCCAACTCTGTGGTTCTATGAATCTTATGATTCTATGTATGCTCTTCAGAGTTGTTGAAGTATAGTTGTGCATACAGTGCCATTAATCATACAGGTATGCTTGTGGATATTTATGACTCTATGATACCAAATATGAATGTTTTTTTTAAAAAATCATTGAATTATCCATAACCTGTTTTAGGCCATAACTGTTAAAAAAAAATCGATAGACAGTACAGTACAATTCTGCAAGACTCAGTCCCCTGGAACAGTCAGTCTTCAAGAGCCTGCTGAAAGAAATAAGTCTAGTCTGCCTGCAGGATGATTACAGGCAGGGCACCAGTCTAACCTATCTAAAAGGGGCATTCCAGAGCCTGGGTGCAGCCACCAAGAAGGTCTCATCTTCTGTGTTCCCACCCTATCTTTTCATTTCATTTCAATTCAATTTCATTTGTATGCTGCCTTCATTTGTATATGTGGGACCCAAGGTGGCTCCCAAGAAGACATAATTAAAACAAAACAAAACTTCACAATAAAATTTAAAAATAAAATAAAATTTTAAAAAACCCTGACATGAAACAATACAAAATAATTCGGAAGACATACAAGAACACACAGCTCAGCAAGACACTCCTCTGCTTTAAAAGCCTGCTGAAGCAAAAAAAAAAAAAAGTCTTTCTCTGCTGGCAAAAGGAAAGCAGGGAGGAGGCCAGCCTAGCACCCTCATGAAAGGGAGTCCATGTGTACTTGTGAGGGTTGTGGGACAGAAAAAATGGCCTGCCCATCAGATCTGAAAGCATGGGAAGGTTCAAATGGGAGAACAGAAATAACCTTGACCTGAGCTGTACAGGGCTTTATAGGTCATAACCTGCCCTTTGAACAGTGTCCAGAAACAAACTGACTGCCAGTGGAACTGTTGCAACAAGTGTCTTCCAATACGAACCTGCAAGAACTTAAAGATCATCAAGGGCTTGTCTATATGAGGAAATAAAATGTGGATTGATGCTCACTAACACCAATTTGCAGCAGCTTTCATTTGTCTCCACGTTTTTTTCCAAGATCGCAGGCATGCGAAGCCATACACATTTGGTTTTCTGTGGTTTTTTTCCAGGCTGTGAGGCCATGTTCTGGAAGAGTTTATTCCTGACGTTTCACCTGCAGGAAACACGGCCAGAACACTTCCAGAACACAGCCTCACAGCCCGGAAAAAACCCCCACAGAAAACCTATGGATGCCGGCCGTGAAAGCCTTCGACTTCACACCATACACATTTGTTGTTCAAACGGGCATGCCCGTGAATCAAGATGGCAGGTGCGAGTAAATTACTTGCATTTTTATTGTTACTAGTTGCTGCCACCAAACAGTATTTTTTTTCAAAAAAAATCATATCCAAGGTGTGGAAGTGCGATCTTCCAGTTAAATAAACAGGAAAACAGAGGGGGAAGGCTGTTTTATTGCTGCAGTGTACGATCGCTATGGCAAAAATCCAACATGGTGTTTCTGGGCTCTTGCCTTGCCAGCAAGCTCTGCCCCCTGCACATGTTCGACCAATCAGCTTTCCACTTCTGCTCTTATCGGGAATGTGCAGCAAAGTGAATTGGTTGTCCCAATGAGCAGGATTTTCTCTCAGTGGATAGCTCTGTGTGCATCTATTAGTCACATACAGTACAGGATGCTGTAGTGATAGTGAGGGTGTGTGTGCTCAATATTTCTTTTTGTGCACAGATCTGTGTGCGTCTCTGCATACGCGTGCAGTCTAGTCGCCTTCCCACTCCCATCTGTCTCTGACAAAGGCCACTTCATCAGCCTGTAATGAACAGGAATAGCTATCAGTTAGTGCACTGTCTTGAGTTTGGGGCTTTTGCAAATCAACCTGAGTGAATTGTTAGTGAACTCTTGAGACCGGCCCCGCAATCAGCCTTGAGATTTGCACATGTGGTGGCTCGGTAGAACTCGCGCAAAGCCCCACGTGCCTCTTGGCATCTGTTGAGGCTGTGCAAATATATTGCAGATTGTCTTTGTAACCCCTTGAGCAGGATGTGTGGAAGAAGGAAGAAGCTCGAGTAAATAAAAACATGCAAGGCTGTGCTGCTTATCTCCCTGTAGTGATAAGACTGTATCTCCCTCTATGAACTGGCCGGGTCCTGAGATCACCAAGAGAGGCCCTTCCCACCGCCATCTCAAATATGGTTGGTGGGGGCACAAGAGAGGGCCTTTTCAGTGGCTGCCCCTGGATGCTGGAACTCCCTCCCCAGGAGGCCAGGTTGGCCCCCTCCTTGTTGTCCTTCCGGCAGCAAGCTGAAGCCTTTCTATTCAGGCAGCCTTTTAAAAACAGGCGGGGGGGGGGGCCTGTGTGGTTTTGTTGGGCTATTCATCTTTTTTTTTTTTTAAGTTTTCAAAATTTTAAAGTATAGTTTATTCTTTTAAATAGTTTGCTGTTTTAATGATTGAACTGAATTGAATTGAATTCTTTATTACGGTCATTCACCAGCACATAATGATTTAAGTGGTTTAATTCTGTTTTAATGTGTACTTTTTGTATGTTTTAAGTGTGTGTTTTTTAAAACTGTGAGCCGCTTTGGGTCCCAGCCATGGGGAAAAAAGTGAGCTATAAATAAAGCTTGTCATCATCATCATCATCATCTTCATCATCCAGTCTGCGTCTTCGCATTAAAGGGATTAACTTGGTCCTAGCAAGTAGGGGAGGGGGGTGTTGTGGGGGGAAAAACATCCCACATGGAGGGATGAAGCTCTTTTTGCAGGATGTCAGGGCTCTTCTCTTCTGCCTGCCTGTAACTCCACTAAGTAATGGCGACGGCATTTGGTGCCTGCCTGCGTCAATTATTTCCACAGGCTGGACCTGTTTACTTATTTGTTCCTTGGGGGAGCGCCATACCTATGGATCCCAGCACCAATGTTAGTTCAGTCTCAGCAGCCAGTGGCAGAGGGAAGATCACTGATGCATCATCCTTTCTCTAGCATTTCCCTTCTGTTTCCCTTCATGCAGAGTGATATATATATATATACACACACACACACATATATATAATTAAAGCCGATTGTATCCATGGCAGGGAGGGGAGAAGGTTACCTCGGTAACCACATTTGCTGGCTTGCAGGCTAATCCTTCCTGAGTATGACTGCTCAGGTCTGATGAAATTAGTATGCTGGTGACGTCTGTTCTTGATGAGGTGATGCTGGCTTGGCGACCTGAACAGGGACCTGCGCCCTCAACACTGACGCTCATTTAGTTGGCGGGACCCATGCAAGAAGTGTGCAGGGATCAGGCCTCACATGATTGACTCTCGGTGTTCGGAACACGTTGTACCGCCGACATCAGACGGGTCGGGGAGGGGGACTTAAGGCAAACGTGGCTGGCAGATTGAGCACTCAGCTTGGAGTCCCTGTGAGCCCTGAATGAATTAGAACTCTAGTCTCTTGATTCTTGCCATCTGCCTTTGCTGTGGCTGGGCTAGAAGGGAGCACAGTGCCTCAGCCTCAAAGGTTTGCATGGTTTGTTTCCATGCAACTGAACAAAAAGAAATGTTCAGAGAGAGAGATTGAGAGGAAGCATAGCTTGAGTGGAAGGCTGTGCCTATCTGTTTCCTGCAAAAGTTAGTGTCACTCCAAATTCCCATGGTGTTCACTTTCCAGTGCAAAACTTGCCATGGGGTTAGGGTTGGGAGAAGGGAGTCACAAGCCACCTGCCAGCTTCCAGTTCTTCATCACTTTTTAAAAAAGCTTCTACACAACTCTGTCCCTGCTGTTTCAGCAGCATTTGAATGCTCAGCCACTAGAGAGCCCAAACAACCAGGGACCACATCATCATGACTTCACCATTATAGTCATGACCAGGGTGGCTCAGCAGCACCCCACAGCCACTCAAATTAGTGAAAAGGCAGGTACATGTCACAGGGCAGGGGAATGTTATAAAACAGGTCTGTCTTGCTTTGGTTTAGCACCAGACAAATATAGGCTGGAAATCTGTTGGTGACACAAAGGCATAAACTCCCATTATATCAGTGTATATAAGTTTAAATTTTCAGCCTGACTCCAATTTATGGTGATCCTACCATAGGGGCTTCTTGGCAAGATTTATCCAGAGATGGTTTGCCATTGCTTTCCTCAAGGGCTGAGAGCTGTGCCTAAGGCCAAATCCTCACTACACAAATAACCCAGTAAGAAACAGGATTGTATTTGCCAAGGCTCCTTCCTGTGGAATCCTGGGATTGTAATTTGGTGAGGCACCAGCGCTCTTTGGGAGAGAAGGCTACAGATCTTGTAGAGCTATAAATCCCGGGATTCAGTAGGAAGGAGCCTTGGCAAATAATCCCATTTCAAACTGGATTATTTGTGCAGTGTGGATTTGGCTTTAATGGAATGGAAACTACCTGCCACCATTGTTGTGGTTCCAAAACACACCAGTGAGACCTAATCATGCAGCATAGGTGATTAGGGGGGCTACAACTGTCCGAATCCCACAGTCAGCATGCTTCTTTGCAGGGCAGTGAAAGATCATGGAGTAGAAGAGGGTGGAAAAGAAATAAAGATAGCGGGAGAATTATTTGAAAACAACCACAATAGGGCTACAGCTCACAGGAATCCCTCCTCAAGTGGTTTTTTTGGGGGGTGGGTGAGGTACGGGGATAGAATCAGTGCTTTCCCTTTTGAAATTCTGCCTGTTAAAGGAACCAAACAGAGCTGAGACAAAGTCACTATACAGTTGGCCATCAACATTCGGGAGGGCTGGGGTGGTGGAGGACACCTGTGAAAGTGGGGAAAAAATGCAAGAAGTTGACCATAGTATTATGCTGGAGTACCTAAAAATGCCTAGAAAAATATTCTTTCTAGGAATCTCTAGGTCCTCCAGCCTGACTCTATGGTCAACTTCTAGCAGAATCATACCATAGAATCATGCTGGAGTACCTAAAAATGCTTAGAGATAACATATTTAGTAATCCGTGAAAAATCAAATCCACTAATACTTAATCCACAAATGTAGAGGGATTACTGTAGTCCAAAAAAGGGAACTTTTTTGGTGTCATGTTATACACAGAGCTTGGTAGTTTTGTTTTTTGAGGGGGTGCGACTCCCAGAACCCCCCCCCCCAGCAGGGGTGTAGCGATGGAGGGGGAAGGAAAATGAGGACATTCCTGCTAATAAGAATTCTGCCGCCCCATGAAATATTCCTGCAGTTCCCAAATTGGTAGCACTGCAAAGAGTGAGACCATGAAAATGGTTCACACCCAGAACACTTCTATTCTGGTATGTTTGCAATTCCTGGATCCCTTGGCCTTCTTCTTTTCTTTGGACACCTCAAATGTATTTCTAAATGCTCAATTCATGCTATTTCGGGAATGAAGAAAAGTTTTATTGTGGGGGCAGAATTCTTATTTGGAGGGCATTTTTCTCATACACCCTGCCCCCATTGCTACGTCCCTGCCACAAGACATTGCAGCCATGGTGTGCAAGAATTGTAGAGTTCTGGGAATTGTAGTTCAGAAAAGGAACTTTTCCCAAGCTCTCTTACTATGTTTGGGAAAGAGAAATTTCTTCTATGCTGACCTACAGATCCTCAATGTGATAAAACTGAGCAATGTAAAAAAAGACTGTAGGTCTGGCTGCAGAATGACTGCATATTTTCCACATTGGCCCAGTTTCCTTGAATAAATGCTTTTTTGGATTTCTCCAGGAACCCACGTGTGTGGTTTTTCAACCTTCAGCTTTGGAAAGGACTGGCTTGGTTCCTTTTCTTCCCCTTCCCCTTTCAGTGCTGAGTCATAGAAGCAAAAAAAGCAAGGATAGGCATGCCTTCTTTCTCACTTACAGAAACTTTATGCTTTCCAGAAAACTTTCTCCCCTCCTCTTTTCATGCCTTGCAAAAAGAATCAGTCTGCTGTGGACAGGGACAATGGAAATTTCCTTCTGAAGAAATCCTGTTCAAACAAGTGAAAAACAGTAATAACTTTTTTTTTTCATCAGTGGGAAAATTAAGCAACTTCCTTCCTTCTTTCTCTTTTTTCCCCTCTTCTCCCCAAAGAGATTTACAGTAAATCTCTTTCATAGGTCGGTAAAATGAGTACCTGGCGTGTGTGTGTGGGGGGGGGGGGTAATTAGCTAACACATATTGGAAACTGTTTAATTAAGTGTAGATGTGTAAATTGCTATTGCTTAAAATAATTTGTAAGCCACTCTGATAGCCTTGTGGCTGAAGAGCAGGGTATAAACAAACAAACAAACAACAACAGCCTACCCTGGCTTAGGACTCCGTGTAAATGCAGCAGTTTTGCTTCCTAGATGCCATTTATTGAGGATCTCTGTTTTGTATGGCATTGTATGAAGATAAAGTGTTGGGTAGGGGGCAAGGCAAGATCCCCTGCCCCCAGACTTCAGGGAGAGTCCATGGGTCAAGGTTCATGCACAGCAGGCAGAAGTTTCCATGCTCAAGGTCTGACATCTCAAGTGAAATGGAACCAGGAGACAGGGACACGGGATGGGAAAGAGCCTCTTCCACCTGACCAGATTAGTCACTGGTACATCCAGGAGTGGCCATATCACACCAATATTAAAAATCACTCCACTGGCTGCCAATGAGTTTCCAGGCAAGGGAGAATCATAGAATCATAGAATTGGAAAAGACCACAAGGGCCATCTAGTCCAAAGTGTTGGTTGTTACCTTGAATGCCCTACATGGTTTGGGTCAAGGTTACCTATGGGATCACCTTCTCTGGTATAATCATACCCGTACACTGAAGTCCCCTGCGGGACATTTGCTCCAGCGAGCTAGGACTAGGTTGGGAACTGTCACGCAGAGGACTTTTTCTTCAGCCACCCTTAGACTCTGGAATGGCCTGCCAGAAAAGATTTGCCAGTTGTCTGGATTTAATATAGCATTAAAGACCAGTCTCTTCCAACAGGCCTATCCAGATGATTTTAAATTGTGAATTTTAAACTGCGTATTGATTGTTTGAAAATGTCTTGGTTGTACCTGTTCTTTTAAATTGATATATGTTTTAACTGGTATGTGTTTTTTAACTAACGTTATCTTTATATGTTAATTTGTTGTTCCCCACCTCAATCCATGGGGAGAGGTGGGTAAGAAATAATAGCAACAACAACAACAACAACCCAGAGAACTATCCATCACCACACATAGGAAACAGAGCAGGAGGGACAGATGTTCTGACCTGGGTGCAAAGCAGCTTTCCACATAAATGTCAGCAGAAGATGAAGGCCCTGCCAAGCAGACCAGGGATCCTTCTAGGACTGGGGAAAGCAGACTGAGAAATCCTGCTGAGATCCCAGGCTCTCCTATGGACTTATGCCCCTGAAACCATCTATTAGCAATTTCCCTGGGTTTCCCCCATTCTTTGCTGCTGTTGTTGCTGCTGTTGGACTGATAAGTCAGTCCAACTCTGACTTATCACAACACTATCCTAGGCTTTTCTTGGCCAGATTTATTCCAAGAAAGTTTACCACTGCCTTCCTCTTAGGCTGAGAAAGTGTGACTTGCTCTCTTTTCTCTCTTCCTCCCACTTTCAATTAACTCAGGGATTGTCTAAACCAATGTTTCTCAACCAAGGTCCCCTGGGGCCATAGGGTTCCCCAAGAGGTTGCTAGGGGTTCCTCAAGAGATTGTGATTGTGGGGGGAAAGCAATATCAGTATATAGAACAATGTTTATGCAGGGGTTTCCTGAGACCTGGAAATTATTTCAAGGGTTCCTCCAGGATAAAAAGTTTGGGAAAGGCTGGTCTAAATGGTCAAAATAATCCTCATAGAATTCGCTTGGAAATCGATCTGTCTTAATGGAAATCCTCATCGATGTGTTGTATTCAGAGGGGAGGGAGCTTAAACCTCCATAAACTGCGCCCAGAGAGCCTTCGTGGTTTTTTTCAGAGTTTTAAAAAGCTCCATAGGGGATGTGCATGTCTGCCTGTTAAGACAGCCTCATTTGCATCACCGCACTTTCCCATAGGAGAGGCTGTGCAACTGAGGGCAGGGCTTGCAAACATGGTGAACACATGTTGCCGCCATGTTGGATTTTCAGCTTAGCGAGCGATTGGTAAAGTGAAAAAACTGCAATCTTTTACTCTCCACTTTTTTTTCTTTTGTAAATGTGAAATATTGCTTCTTTGTGCACCATGGTAAATGGTTTTTTTAAAAAAAAAAGTTCGGTGGCAGCAGATTTAAAACTGCTAGTAATTCACTCTTGGCTGCCATCTTGGCTGGAGGGCATGCAAAGTTTATGGGGGCTGTAAACCTATTAAGACAGTTCCCATTGGAATCTGGTTTCCCCCCCCCCTATAGATGAGCCCTTAGTTAATCCAGCAGCGGGGAGAGGAAAGAAGACAATGGAGTCCTGGTCTTCACTATAGGCTTGGGCAAAAGAAAACTCCTGCAGCCTCTCCTAGCTTGTGACTTCTTTGTCAATAACTTTTGCCATCTTGACTGCAGTCTGCGGTTGCTTGATCACACATGTGCCCAGTTTTTATCTGAGAAATATTGAGAGTATGTAAACCTATAATTTGGCAGGAAAGAAGACAACCCCTCCCAACACTTCATTTTTAAAAATGTTCTTCATTCTGGACATTAGAATAACAAGGTTTTCATTTTTTGGCTACAGGGACAGGAAAGGAATTTCATTGTCAGCTCTGCCTTCCAGGAAAGATGTCAGGTATTGAAAGGACTGGTAAACATCTGGTTTTAGCAGGCTGAGGTTTAGGTCTAAGCACTAATAATGTGGAGGATTTCCCCCTGCTATTATCTTGAAAGATTTCTGGGTTTGCTCCTTTTAAAATAGACAAGGAGAAACTCTAGCCAACAGACCCAGTCCAGCCCATGGAGGATCCCCATCTGGGGTATCTGATAACCCCCATTTCCTCTTCTAAAAGACCCTTCCTCAGAGTCTGGTTTAGTTGTCCTGGGATCTGAATCATTTGAACTTACAATTCAGAGTCCTAGGGCCCATCTATACGAGGGGGTGTGTGTGGAAATCACAGAGTACCTCTCAGTGATGGCATTTCACAGCAGGAGTGACATGTCTTAATGGTTCCAGAAGCCCCCCAGAAGCCCCACACACCAGATGGCAGACACAAGTGATTTACTCACATTTACTCTTCACTGCCACCAAACTTTTTTTTTAAGTTGTCTAAGGTGTGCTGGAGTGATAGAGTGATTTTTCACATTAAAAGCATAGCAACAACAACAACAAAAAACCCTACCCCGTTTATCATCTTAGCGATCACTCCCTAAGGTGAAAATCCAACATGGCAGCAGCAGGCACTTGCCCTGTTAGCAAGTCTCACTTGCCAAGAAAACTCTGTGATAGGTTCACCTTAGGGTCTCCATAAGTCAGAAATGACTTGAAGACACACAACAACAACAACAACAACAACAACATAGACTAGTTGGAGTCAGTTTAGAGAATAACAACCAGGATGATAAGAGGTATGGAGAATAAAACATATGAGGCAAGGTTGAAGGAGCTGGGCATTTTCATCCTGGAGAAGAGAAGACAGAGTCATAGAATCATTGAGTTGGAAAAGACCACAAGGGCCATCTAGTCCAACCCCCTGCCCAGTAGGAATACACGATCGAAAATTCCTGGCAGTTGGCTATCCAGCCGCTGTTTAAAACCGGCAAAGAAGGAGACTCTACCATACTCCGAGGCAGCAACATATCCCACTGCCAAACAGCTCTTACTATTAGGAAGTTCTTCCTAATGTTTAGGTGGAATCTCTTTTCCTATAGTTTGAGTCTGTTGCTCCATGTCCTTGTCTCTGGAGCAGCAGAAAACAAGCTTGCTCCATCCTCAGTATGGCATCCCTTCAGATATTTAAACATGGCTATCACGTCACCTCTCACCCTTCTCTTCTCTAGACTAAACATATCCAGCTCCCTAAGCTGCTCCTCATAGGGCTTTCAGACCTTTAACCATTTTGGTCGTCCTCTGGACACATTCCAGCTTGTCCATATCCTTCTTGAATTGTGACACCTAGAACTGGACACAGTATTCCAGGTGAGGTCCGACCAAAGCAGAATGGAGTGGCACTGTTACGTTCCTTGATCTAGACACTATACCCATATACACTACATAGAGGGGTGGAACACCCTCTTTAACTAACCCAACTGTCTCCTATCTCGTTGCAGAGAGGAGGGGACAGGCTTGCTCTCTGCTGCCCCAGAGGGCAGGACCAGGTCTAATAGTTTTGAATTACAGAACGGTAGATTTCAATTGAATATTATAAATAACTTCTTTGACAACAAGAGCAGTTCAGCAATTGCCTAGAGAGGTAGTGGGATCTCGTTCTCTGGGTGTCTGCAAAACGAGGCTGGGCAACTACAGTACCTGGTAGGGATGCTCTAGCTGGAGATCCTGCATCCAGCAGGGAGGTTGGACTCAATAATCTAGGGGTCCTCCTTCCAACTCTAGTACTGTATTCTATGATCTCACCACTTGGGCTGGCTGGTATGGGGAGATACAGTCTTTCCAGATAGTCTGGACGCAAGCCCTATAGGGCTTTATAGGCCATGAGCAGCATGTTTAAATGCACATACATTTCTAATGTATTGCATTTCCACCGCCAGGTTAGCCAGCAACTTAAAAAACGTTTCCAATAAAGCAATAAAATAAACCCCAAAAGGCATTTTTAAAATTGCCTTTTATTGCTCCAATAAAGCAATAAAATAAACCCCAAAAGGAGCCCTGGTGGCGCAGTGGTTAAATGCCAGTACTGCAAGTCACCATGTTGCAAGTTTGATTCCAGCGGGCTCCAAGGCTCTCAGCCTTCCATCCTTTCATAGGTTGGTAAATTGAGTACCCAGCTTGTGGGGGGCAATTAGCTAACACACATTGGAAACTGTTTAATGCAGTGTAGATGTGTAAATAGCTATTGCTTAAAACAATTTGTAAGCCGCTCTGATAGCCTTGTGGCTGAAGAGCAGGGTATAAATAAATAAATAAATAAATATGCCATATTGGCTAAAGAATTCAAAGAATATTTTCAAATATTTCATCCTCAACAAGAAAGAGTGTCTCTATTCATGAAGACATCGTGTGTGGGGTAGGGGGAGTGTTAAATGCTGCAAGATTTTTCTGCATTCTGTATGTGAGAGTGAAAAGATTGGCACTTTTTAAATTGCCATAAGCAACCCAGAAAACCTCATTTTCTGCACAAAAGGTGTATCTTACACAAAAAGGTTGTGTTTTGCACAAAAATGTATTTTGCATTTTGCAAAATGTTTATCGGGCTCATGAAAAGTGTTGCAATTTTTGTGTGTGCCAAAAGACGCCCTGAAATGTCAAAAAATTGTTATAAAAATATGCAGGAAATGCTCTTACAATTCGCCCTGTGGGAATAAAATATTGCAGGAGGATATTTTTGCAGGGGGGGGGATATTTTTGTCATTCTTCTTGCCAGCAAGGACAAAATAAGGGAACATTCCCATGCTAAACCAACACCTTCTAGCCCTCAATGGGAATAGGCAAATGAATCCTATTGTCAATCCCAAATACAGTAGACCCAATGACTCTGTGAGATTTACCTAAGTGTCAACTCACTGTTCAACAATTAATCCAGTGGGTCCACTGTAGTTCAAACTACCGCAGAATTCTCCCAACTTTTACTCTACTGCATCAACTTGAAGTTTGATGGCCATGATTCTATGTGCAAGAGAGGGAGTGTAACTTTATCTATATCTATATCTATATCTAGTTCATTCATGAATTTCCATAGTGAACAACAGAAGTTGCAACCAGATGTGTGTGTGTACTTGAATGTGCCATGCACAGTGCACATCTCCACACACAATACTCAGTGCACAACTCTATGTGAAATCAACATACAAAACTCCAGTTCTGCAACCTTGAGCTGAAAGCTTTGGTCTTGGCCAATATCCTGCATCAGGATTGAGTAGTGTAAATCTCCGCATGTAGAGTTAGTGTGCACCTCTTATGTGTGTGTGTGTGTGTGTGTGTGTGTATATATATATATATATATATATATATATATATAGAGAGAGAGAGAGAGAGAGAGAGAGAAAGAAAGTAGAACAAGAGGGCAGTGTTGTGCAGCTAAACCAAAGCACCAGTTGTGCAACCGAGTGTTCAACCAGTTTGCATAGGCATCCATGCCCAGTATGTGAGCCTGTCCACAGCTATGGCACCGGCATCCACAATGCCACCTCATGCATAACCTGGCTTCCACAAACTCAAATTGAATGAGGACATAATGCATCATGCAGAAATATCCAGCCACTTCTATTAGGGAACATACATGTGTATATGACTCCAGCAGGATTCCAAGGCTTTACTGACCCTGTTATTTTTTGCTCAGCCTTGATTGTTTTAGGATCCCTGCTCTCCTTCCATCAGCCAGTATATCCCATTCAGCATTCTGAGATCCCTTTCCAGAATGCCTCCTGCAGCCCCCTGTCTTTAATTCCTCTGTTGTCATGTTTGGCTCTTTGACAGAAACGGCTTTGTACTGCTTTACTTAGATATTGATTTTCTTCTTCTTTTTTTCTTTTTCCACATCAGAAACCTCAGTGCTGCTTGTCTTTCCTTTCCCTTTTTTTTTCCATTTGAAGAACCCACTTCTTTTCTTTAATGGGGTGTTATCAGTCACTCAAAGGCAAAGGTGAGCCAAGCTTTCCGCTTTGCACAGATAATCCCCCCTCCCCAAAAAGTCTTCCCATGCCAGCAAGTGGAGCCCTGCTCCCTGCAGTTTGATCTCCACCAACTCCCTCCCACTGCCTTCCTGGCAAATCACAATTTGCAAATGTACTTGTAAATGAAAAAAGGGAGGGAAATTAACCTGGCTTAACCCATGGTTTTAACAGTTCTCCTGAGGATCCAGAGTACTGACCCAGCCTTGACTTGAATGGCATTTTATGCAAGCGTAGCAAATGGAATTTAATCCTGGGATTTTAATGTCTGGGGACCAAGCATTCAATCCTGTTGGAAGGAAAAGAAAGTAGAAGAATATCCTGTAACACAGAGAGACGTGTGTGTGTGAGTGTGTGTGTGTGTGTATTTACATATAGACAGAATGATAGATAGATATAGATATAGACACAGATATAGATATAGATATACAGTTCTCCCTCCGTATCCACGGATTTTGTATTCATGGATTTAAGTATTTACGGCTTGAAAATATGCTTTAAAAAAATAAAAATCCAAAAAGCAAACCTTGATTTTGCCATCTTATATAAGGGACACCATTTTGCTCTGCCATTGCATATAATGGGACTTGAGTATTCACGGATTTTGGTATCCATGGGGGGGGGGGTCCTGGAACCAAACCCCAGCAAATATGAAGGGACAACTGTATACACATGCCTAAAGTAGCCAGTGTGATTCAGGAGAAGGGATGGGAAGAATTTTTTAATATATTTGGAAAGAAATGATGAAAACAGTCTGTCAGAAGTGTCAAGAAACCTTGGGTCCATCTATACCAGCCAGGATGCTGGCTCCCCGCTGGCATATCCTTCCTCTGGATCTGGCCTGTTCCCCCCTCCCCCGTTACATGCAGAAAATGGGCCAGAGTCCATATAGGATGCTGGCCCATCGTTGAAGCCGCTGCCATGTTCTCACTAATGGAGCCAGGCAGAGGTCCCGCAACATGCAATTGAGGCCCCCTACATGTGGCCAGCCTCAGTCACATGCTGCAGGACCCTTGCCTGGCTTCCAGGAGAGGCAGGGAGCTGGTGGCGGCAGTGAGGCAAGGCATTTTGGGACAAGCTCCCGTGGACATGCAGGGCTCAATCCGGCAGAAATGGATTAAACTGTGTATTTTCTTAAAACACAGTAAAAGGCTGTTTCCCAGTTTCCCCCGTTTCAGCCTCGTATCTGCCCTGGGAGTTGTTTGGACTTTCCTTGGGCAGATGAGGGTTAATGCCCTGCATCATCTGGACTGCAGGGCTTTGGAAGGGAGGCAAACCGGGGTATTTGGCCAGTGTAGACAATCCTCTTGACAAAAAGAATCATGGACTGATGAGAATCTTTGCAATTTGGCAGTTATTCCACTCAAAATGTTCATGTGGCTGTTTTGCCCAGGAAGTTGCAGTTTTGGCATAAGAAAAAGTATTTTCTGCAGAGAAAATAATATTTCTGTACAGACATATTATTTTCTGCACAAAAAAATACTGTTTTGTTAATAGAAAATGCTGCTGGGGTGTGTGTACATAAAACAGCCATGTGGAAATTTCATGCAAAATAAGTCCCAAACTGTAAATAGTTTTGAAGCACATTTTCACAGTGAGAAGCAAATTGCTGAAATTACTTATTGCTTCCTTTGAGAAGAATGTGACCAAATTATTATAACCCTACCCAGGAGAATCATTAATCATTGTTAATGTTTGTGCAGTTTCCACTGCTCCAGAGGATGGTTACCTACTATGCTTTTGGTTTTTCAGGGATTCCTCACTTTACACATCAGTTGCCCTTGAGAGAGCAGGCTACCCCAATCAGCCACCAAATTCAGTATTCTGTATGAATGATAACAACAACAACAACAACAACAACATTAATTGAGGTCTATTGGGGACCCCCAAAGTAAAAATTTTATAGGCCATATAACCTATATGTTAAGTCAGACCCTAATATCACCTACAAATTTGGTAAAGGACCTATCCAGCCATTTACACGTCATGTAAGCAGACAGACCGAAACCTTGGCTGAAACTAGTAAATTCCTCTCTCTACAATGACTATAGAAAGACATACACTGGCAGAAACAGTACTTACACCACATATGCAACTAACAGGATGCCAGTCAGTGTTGGCACGCAAGTCTATGAATAGCTAATGGTATGTTGGCTGGAATCCTCTTGGTGTGTTATGCATGCATCAGTTCCCCTATGCATTTTTCCAGTGCATAACATCTGCATTCAGTTCAATGTTGCAAAAGTAGTGTTGCACATGCATCAGAGTTGTGTATGCAGATGTGCATTGCACATGGCTATACATTGCATTCAGTTGCACACATGGTGTCTTGTGCAGTTGTGTAGCACAAATTACGTGTAATTCCTCTGGCAGAGATTTACAGTATGCAATCCTCATGTAGGATCTTGACTATAAAATTTTTAATTGGAAAAGAAGAACAACAAAAAGTAAAAATAAATAAGAGGGAGGCAAAATTGTCATTGTTCCATAGCAACCATTTAAAATACATTACTGGCAATGTGTAGTTTCTGTCTGTTTTCACTGCTACCACAGTCTTTTAAAAATGCCCTTCTTGGCTACTCAGGTACAACATGTAGGCATGCCTTTATAGACAGGTCAACCTCGAAAGCATTTGCCCAACACAGAAGATCAGAAAACTACTGAGCTAATACAAGGAGAGCATTGAGGCCTAAGTCTTAATTACTAGATTGAACTAGAGTAGACCTATTAAAACAAGGAGATTTACACAAGTGTTTGTTGATCTTTCAGCATTTCATTCAGTGAGTCTGTTTGGTCCTCACAGTTTTCTCCTCAACCCAGCCTGGCTCTGGATTCAAGAGTCATCCATTGTTTTTGGTGGCCATCTTGTTTGGCCTGGAATGCCCACAGTTGCTTTACTGTGTTTAGGTTGTTTCTGAGCTGTTGGGGTTGCCTTTGATGGACATCTACCTTTAAGAATGCAGTGTTTATTTCAGACTCAAATAGAGGCATCTCTTTTTGATCCCCCCTTCTTCTTCACAGGGCTCTGGGATTCCGAGTGGGGTTGCTACTCCTCCAATGTCCACACCCGTCACTGGGCACAAGCGCATGGTCATCCCAAACCAGCCTCCTCTGACCGCCACCAAGAAATCGGCCTCCAAGCCTGGCTCTCAGCCTTCTCCAATCCCAGTGACGCCTGTTGGCACCCTGAAACCTCAGCCAGTCCCAGCTCCATACACCACGGCATCTACCCCTGCCCGTCCGGCGTTCAATGTGCAAGTGAAATCAGCTCAGCCGACCCCTCACTTCCAACCACCAGCCACTCAATATAGTGCTGGGCCCCCCAACCAGCCACCTCAGCCTTCTTATTCCACAGGGACTGCATCCTATACTCCGCCTCAGCCCCGGGGGCTTGATTACAGCTATGCGCCTCAGCCAGAACCAAGTTACGGTTATACCCCACCACAGGTGCGCTTCCAAGAATCTGCCTTTCCTGGAGGCCCAGGTTATGGAGGGAGAAATGGTACTGAACCTTCCTCTGTGCCACAAAGTACCTGGAAGCCTGAATCGGCCTACACTCCTCCTGGTTCTGCAGCTCAGAATCCAGTTGGACAGTACCCATCCTCCAGTGCCAAGAAGACCTATGTCACAGAACCTGCCCCAGTGCCTCAGCGGCCTCTGTTGCAACCAAAGGTAAGAGGCAAGTCTACATCTTTCCATGACCACAGGAAGTGGGTGGAACCGTTGGGGTCTGGTCATCTTGACAACTTCCTTTCCCGTGAATCCATAGGAGTGTATGCTTGTTTATTTCAGAGCTTTCAGTAATGAGCCGCATGGTTTACACTTGTTGCTTTTTAATGGATATGCATTTAAATGGCTTTTTTTTTTTATGAAAAAAAAGGGGAGCACCCAAGAAAATCCACATAAGGAACTGGAGACACATCTCAAAGTGCTCAGTAAAGGAGTGATTCCTTCATAAAAAGCCCAATGTGTTTCAGTCTGTCTAGGCTTTCAGAGGTCTTCTTCAGGGGGCACTTGAAATTTAATTGCAGATGTTTCTGGAGCTCAAACTTTCACACCCTTTACTGGACAAAAAGAAGTGTGTACAGTTGTCCCTTTATATTCGCTGGGGTTTGGTTCCAGGACCCCCCGTGAATACCCAAATCTGTGAATTCTCAAGTCCCATTATATGCAGTGGCATAGCAAAATGGTGTCCCTTATATAAGATGGCAAAATCAAGGTTTGCTTTTTGGATTATTATTTTTTAAAGAATATTTTCCTTTTGTTGTCCTTTTTGTTGTCCTTTTTTTTTTTTGGCCATTGCCATATTGGACACATTGAGTGCATGGTTGCATAGGCAGAGTTCCACAAATATACACATTTCACATGAGCCGAAATCCTATTGTTATTCTCCACTAGAGTAGAGTGTTGGTTCGATGGGATTTACCTAAGTGTTGACTTACCATTCAACAATTGATACAGTGGGTCTTCTTTAGCTGGGACCAACCAAGAGGATTCCAGCCATGGAGTTGCACATTCTTGGATGATGTGTAGCTCTTGTCACTGTCTTCCGTGTCTCACTTTATTCATGTGGTGGAAGAAACTGGACTTGCACAATGGGACAGTAAGCAGGCACTTTGGCCCACACACAATTGGCCACACAACAGCAGGAGAAGGGTGGTGTTGCTCACTATAATGTGAAACTATAATGATGTCTAGACGATGAAAACACGCCACCTAGAATGCGAGGAGAATACCTTTTGTCCCAATGAGCCCAGGTGGTGCAGTGGTTAAATGCCAGTACTGCAAGTCACCACGTTGCAAGTTCGATTCCAGCGGGCTCCAAGGTTCACTCAGCCTTCCATCCTTTCGTAGGTGGGTAAAATGAGTACCCAGCTTGTGGGGGGCAATTAGCTAACACACATTGGAAACTGTTTAATGCAGTGTAGGTGTGTAAATAGCTATTGCTTAAAACAATTTGTAAGCCGCTCTAATAGCCTTGTGGCTGCAGAGCGGGGTATAAATAAATCAATAAATTAAAAAAAAATGAGATCCTGCAGTGATTCACCATTTTTGGAAGGAGGGGGCTGAAAAACTCAATTTACTGTGCAGGAAAAGCCTTTGTGGCTTTTCCCAAAATTTTAAAAATAATGCGAGAGAATGCGCATCAGCACTCATTAGGACAACCAGTTCACTTTGCTGCGCATTCCCAGAGAGGGCAGAACTGGAGATCTGATTGGTCAGATTTGTGCGAGTGGGTGGGCTTTCCAGCAAGACAGTGCCCAGAAGTACCCTGTTGGATTTTCGCATTAGCAAGCATGTGTTTTTTTGCTGTGCCAAGGCACCCAAATCATTTTTTAAAGCACAAGGCTGCACTTGCACACTTTTGCTTTAAAGTTAAAAAACACTGTGCAGCGGCAGCAACGTATAACACGCTAATTTATGAGCTACCATTTTGATTCATGGGCATGTGAACTTCAAACATGCATAGCTTCTCTGCTTATCGTTTTTGCTGAAAGACTGTGGAGACAAAAGGATGCTGCTGTGAATTTGCAATAATGTCCAGGAAAGAGCATTATATCCTCTTGTCTAGACTAGCCCTACGTGATTGCATATTTACGCTAAATACAATGTCAGATGTTTGTGATGGTTCCCTCCGCCCCCTTCCACACACATAAACACTGTCTCTCTAGGAATGTGCACTTTCCATTCAGACTTTGTGTGTTTCCTATAGAAACAGGCATGAAACTGGGCTGATGCATAACATACGAGTGCTAGAGGGGGGCTGATGGAATATGTAGTCCAGCAGATCCTGAGTGTACCAGTTGGCGGAAGGCTGATGTGATATAAAGCCGCTGGCTGAGTTAAGAGAGAATGCTGTGCAAAAGATTTGCAAGAGGCATAGATGTTTAAGAACTCAGAGAGAGAGACAGACAGACTCGCCTACTCTGTGGAAACAAAACTACCAACAGCCTGAGTCTCACTGTTTTATTTAAGAAGTAGGATGACTAGGCAGGGAACACAGGAGAGAGAAAATGTTGTTTCTCTCCTGGCAAACATCATTTCAGATACTCCCATTGCCTTTTGGACAAGTGGGAAATTTCCATGTTCATCTTTGCATGTCAAAAACACTTGCGGCTGTCCCGATTTAACCCGAAGCCTTTCGATGTGCAAATCAAGAATTTCCATTCCCTCCGTGGCATGCTGAAAAGCTGGCGTGTTACCCTAATGCCACCTGAAATGTGTTTTGTGTGCATGAGCTCTATAAATAACAGATGGGACAATAAATGACTTTTCTGGGGGAAGGAATTCCTCACAGAACCAAGCCCTTTAACCCACCCACCCACCCCCTTTACCTGCATGCACCCTCTAAACATGCCTGGTTGTTAAAATGGGCTCCACTGCACCTGTATGTGTCTCCCATTATTATTCCTGTGGGTCCAAACTCCCAAGAATAGACAACACAATCTCTGAGAGCATACTTGCGTGAAGCAAGACAACTGAATTACTCTGTGGGAGATATCTATCTATCTATCTAAGTTCCCCTCCAAAATGGTTGAACATTTTTATATGATGCAGAATGGATGATTGTCATTTATGGAAGCAGACTTGCTCACGTAGTGCCATTGTGCATTACACATTGTTGTGTGCCTTGGAGTCATTTCCAATTTACCATGGGGTTTTCTTGGCAAGATTTGTTCAGAAGGGGGTTACCTTAGCTTTCCTCTGAGGCTGAGAGAGTGTGTTTTGCCCAAAGTCTTTCAGCCCATCTATGCAACAACAACAACAACAACAAATCCAGCAAGAATGCGAACAGAATACCTTTAGTTTTGATGAGTTCCTGCCAGGATTCACAATATTCAGAAAAAGGAGGGGTGTAAACTCCATATAGAGCACAATTACAGCTTTCACTGTTCCTCATGATCTTTTTAAAAAATTGCACGAAAATGTGCATAATAGGTCATCTGTACAACCAACTTGAAAAGGGGACAGAGCAGAGCTGAAAGCTGATTGGTCGAACCTCGGAGGGGGTGGGCTTGCAAGTGAGGCAGCGGCCAGAACCACCATTGTAATTGTTTTTCCTGGCTGAATGATTCTGTGTACAATCGTTCAAGCAGCAGAGCAAAAGTAAGAAAAGCAGAAAATAGCTCTTCCACATCTGTTTTTTTTTAAGGGGCGGGGAAGAGAATGGAAGGAGATTTTCCAGATGCAACTCACTCGTGGCCACCTTTTTTGGGGGCGGGATGCTGCTCCGTGTAAACTCCAAAATTGCTAATTTTCCCTTCCAGCAAGCTTGCGAATGAGTCATAGGCACAAATGAACACTGCAGCGATAGGGAGGTAAGGCACTATATTTCACAACAGCTGAGCCCATTCAGTGGGTTCCATGGCTGAGTGAGGATTCGAACCCTGGTCTCCAGAGTCATAATCCAATGCTCAAACCACTACACCATGCTGGTTCTCAGGCAGAGGCACATTGTGTTGCACAATTCACTAACGAGGTGCTGTTGCACTCTCAGCACTGTGAGCGTAAAGTTAGACTCCATCTCCTCGACTCTGTATTGGCTAGGATCTCTGAACAACTTGTAATAAAATAGTTGAAACAAAAGCATTTCAAACAATAAAAATACAGTGGCCTTCAAGTCCCATTATATACAATGGTGTAGTAAAATGGCTTCGCTTATATAAAATGGTGAACAGCAAGACTTGCTTTTCGTGCTATTTTTTTTAATGCATTCAAGCCGTGGATGGTTGAATCTGTGGATACGGAGGGCTGATTGTAATGTAAAGAAATCTAGAAATAAGCCAGACAACAGCATAATTTAAAAACTGATTTCGGTGTAGTCCAAAACTACTCCTTGGACCATTGGGCTTCAAAGGCTTTTTAAAAAAGAGCCAGGTGTTAATGTGGTGCCAGAACGGAGCCAGTGTTGAGGCCAGTCGGGTCTCTAAGAGGAAGCCGTTTCACAGTTGGGATGCTGCAGCTGAGAAGATCCTGTCCTGTGTCTTCACGCAGCGTTTTGCCCTGACTGATGGGACACAGAAGATGCCACCTCAGCAGGCCTCAGGATATGTCTGCTATGTAACCCTGATGCAGGATCTCAACTGCAATATGCTAAGCAGATGACAATCTGGGAATGGTGGAGTTATTGAACTCTTAAGAAGTCTGGAGTTCCCAGTTTGTGTGGTGTGTGCTGCACCCATAAGAGTCAATGGATCCTTCCCAAAGGTTTGCTGGCAATGTCTCAACGGAGCAATATCTCCCTCCAAGTTGGACTTGTCATTTTTAACCACCTCTTCTTCCTCTGACTCCATAAATAGTTAAGATTTTCTCTCTCTCTCTCTCTCTCTCTCTCTCTCTCTCTCTCACACACACACACACACACACACACGAGCAAACTAACTCCAGAGCTTCAGTGTGATTTCTTCGGGCCTTTTGTTGGAAAAGAGGGAATTGTTGTGGGTTAGCTGAGCACTGAGCATAATAGCGCCACAGACAGGACAGCATCTCCATAGGACTATCCTTCAAGTGAGCTAAGGAGCCCAGTTTTGGTCTGGTTTGAGCTGAAACCTCTGGAAGAACTTTCTGAAGATGAAATTCTTAGGCCAAATCCACACTACACAAATAATCCAGTTTGAAACTAGATTATTTGCAATGGCTCATTCCTATGGAATCCTCGGATTTGTAGTTTTACGGAGTCTTTAGCCTTCTCTGTCAAAGAGTGCTGGTGCCTCACCAAACTACAAATCCCAGGATTCCATAGGAACGACCCATGCCAAATAACCCAGTTTCAAACTGGATCATTTGTGTAGTGTGGATTTCGCCTGTTTCTCCATCGTGTACTTTTCCTTCCTGCCTTCTCCCCTTGAAGTGTAGGTCCAGATACGACGTTTCATCCAGGGTTTTTTTTCCGAATAAGCTCACAGATGATAATACATGGAAGTGCTGATTTTTTTTTTTAAAAAAAAGTATGTTTCTGCGGTAAATGAGTAATCATTCACGTCATTGCTGTCTTGGTTCAGCAGTTCAGTTGCCAAGTCCATTTGCTTCTGTTTGAGTTACTCCTCAGAGGAGGCATTGAAAGCAGATTTAGATTGTAAGCTTGAGGGCAGGGAACTGCTTTGTTCTTTTTCTTGTAATGCTCCATGTACATTGATAGCGCTATAGAAAGAAATAACAATACCAATAAGATGATGATGATGATGATGATTTCTCACAGGTCACCTGTGAGTGTACAACACACTTTTCTTTGCGCTGGTTGGGATAGTAGGTAGAGCAGAGCAAAGCAGGGAAGTAACAAGTATGACCTGTTAGCTAGTTAATTTTTTCAGTGTAAGAAGAATATAGTGAAGTCAAATTCCAGAAGTGACCTGACAAGCAGAAGGGAAGTTATTTTACTGGTGTAATAAACAGTTAATGGATGTAATAAACAGTAAGTATGGAAAGAATAGCTGGCAACTTGAATTGCAGTTACAAATCTGTAACTGCTCCATATTTCATTATGCTCCATATTCATGATCATGGCACAATTGCCACTCTTGTAAATGCCTCCCCCAAATCCCACATTCAACTCCAGGGAACTATTACGAGTGATGGAGGTCTATTCTGCTGGCTATTGGATCACAGCAGGATGATGTTTTCAGCACCATCCCACCAGCGAGCAACCATCAGAAGCAGGTTGTTGTGGTCATAGAATCACAGAGTCATAGAGTTGGAAGAGACCACAAGGGCCATCTAGTCCAACCCCCTGCCATGCAGGAATACACAATCAAAGCATTCCCAACAGACGGCCATCCAGCCTCTGCTTAAGAACCTCCAAAGAAGGAGACACCATCACACTACGAGGCAGTGTATTCCACTTCCAAACAGCTCTTATTGTCAGGAAGTTCTTCCTCATGTTTAGGTGGAATCTCTTTTCCCATAGTTTGAACCCATTGCTCCATGTCCTAGTCTCTGGAGCAGCAGAAAACAAGCTTGCTCCATACTCAGTATGACATCCCTTCAAATATTTAAACATGTGCCTTCGAGTTGTTTCTGACTTATGGCGACCCTAAGGCAATCTTATGACTGGGTTTTCTGAGTCTGAGAGTGTGTGATTTGCCCAAGATTACATGGTGGGTTTTAATGGCCAAGCCTGGATTTGAACCCTGGTGTCCAGTGTCGTAGTCCATCACTCAAACCATTATGCCACGCTGGCTCCAGGACCCTGTCATGCTTCTTCACCACACTGCAGCTCACTGGCGGGAGGGTGATGGATATGTCATCCTACTGCACCCCAGCCTCCATCAGAAGAGACCTCCTTAGCTCAATGCAGCTGCTGGCTTTTAAGGTAGTGGGGGCGGCTGTCAGGCCAGGAGATGATACTTAGTTATGTGTTCATAACAAACTTGGTGATGTAAGATCTCAGCTTACATTTGCAATTACTTCTTTTTCCAAAATTGGGCTCCTTCTCTGTGTACCACCACTTGGGGGGATATATTGTGGGAGGAGGCCTTCTCAGCTGTGGCACCCCCAACTGTGGAATGTACGCACACACACACACACACACCGGATGCTGAAGCTGGCTTTATTTAAAAAACATGGCTGTGTATTAAAGCCTTCGGTTCTCACTAATTACTCTCAAAATGCAAAAACCACATGTTTTTAAACTGTTTTATTAATTCTTTGAAACCTGTTTTAGCTTTTTAGTATGTTTTTTGTCTATTTAAAGTTTTTTTAAAAATGTTTTTTATACAGTTTGGACTCATTTGTGTTGACATGCTTCATTCATCATAGTATCATAAAGTTAGAAGAGACCACAAGGGCCATCTAGTCCAACCCCTTTCTTCCCCACAGGAATGCACAATCAAAGCACTCCTGACAGATGGCCATCCAACCTCTGTTTAAAAACCTCCAAAGAGGGAGAATTGACAACACTCCGAGGCAGCAGCAGATTCCCCAGTAAAACAGCTTTTACTGTCAAGAAATTCTTCCTAATGTTTGGGTGGAATCTCTTTTCCTGTAGTTTGAAGACATTGCTCCGTGTCCTAGTCTCTGGAGCAGCAGAAAACAAGCTTGCTCCATCCTTTCAAATATGACATCATTTCAAATATATAAACATGGCTATCATGTCCCCTCTTCACCTTCTCTTCCCCAGGCTAAACTCTGAGATCTTTTAATATACAGTTGCCCCTTCATATTCACTGGGGTTTGGCTTCAGGACCCCCTGTGGATACCAAAATCCGTGAATACTTAAGTCCCATTATATGCAATGGCACAGCAAAATGGTGTCCCTTATAGAAGATGGCAAAATCAAGGTTTGCCTTTTGGATTATTGTTTTTTTAAGAATATTTTCAAGCTGTGAATACTTAAATCCGTGGATACCAAATCTGTGGATACGGAGGGACAACTGTAGTTTGGTATAGAGATATCTCAATTAAGAAATAAATAGAATCCTTTTGGTCACATGTTGGCCAATGCTTTTAGCCCTCCTGAGGGCAAATGAAGGTTAGCAGGGCTCCAGGTCTGCTCTGCCCCCAGCCGACATCAAAATAATATGTATTTGTCCTTAAAGACTTTGAACTTTCACAAGCCAATGTTTCAAAAGCAAAACAACAAAAGCTGTTTTGATATTGAATGATATTGCATAATTAAGCCATAATAGAAAGGAATATTTATCCTATGGGTCCCATTCGGTGGGTTTTTTATTTTATTTTATTTTATTTTTTCCATCTGAGAGACGCAAGTAATGATTTGTTTTTCCACTTTACTGTTGGAAGTCTGATTACCGGCCTCTGCAAAGCCTGCTTTCTTTCATTTCCCTACCAATACCTGCATCTCTCTCACCGAAGCCTACAATTAAATGTTTTATGAAATAATGGGACAGGAGGGAGACAGAGAAAACACAGCGACATCTTCTCTGCAGCCCACAAACCAACCCCGTTTGTATAAAATTATACAGGAACACAAAAGATTAAGCGCTCACTTCGGTACACGGGTGCGTCCTTTTTGACCAGCCGCTGCTGACGGTCTTTTTTTGGCAATGGAACACTTTGTACTTTGGAGATAATTGACTGTGGAATATAATGTTGTTTATTCAAAAGCAGGTCACGCAGAAGGGAGACAGTTGTTGTCTTTATTCTTTCACCTTATCTTTTGAAGCCGATGCAAATTCACAAGAGTGTGTGTATGCATGTGTGTGCATCAGTATATAAGATGTATATTGTTTTAAGTTACACGTGTGATTTAATTTTCCCTTGAATGGTGTTTTCAGAGAGGTGACCCCACTCTGCCAAGTTGAATGGCAGGGGATGGGGGGAGAGCTGGAAGGCCAGGAAGGTGATTTTAATGTAGGAAATGACTTTTTGATCTATGCATTCTTTAAGCAAACTGGACGAGAATGTCTAGAGAAAAGAGAACAGAATGTAAAACCTAAGATTCCCTGCAGGACCAGAGCGGGAGGTTAGAATGGAGACATTGCCTGAGGCAAGGTGAAATCACAGCCAAAATTATCTATCTTACCTCAAGCCACACCCTACCCCAACACACATAAAGGTAGGGTTACCATAAGTCCCGGAAAACCGGGAAAATCGGGGATTAGAGGGACACAAAGTTGTCCCATCTGGCTGGGCTGCTTCAAGCAGCAGATCCTGGATTCCATCTCTGGGCTTTCTGTCTGCAGGCTCTTTGCTCTGGGTCACATGGGGAGTGAGTGCAAAAGGCGGGAGAGTACAGTCTAGGCTAAGCGGGAGAGTGCAGTGTGTAAAAGACACTAGACTCCTATTGATGCAGCCTAGAATCGCATTGGCTTTTTTAGCTACCACATCACATTGCTGACACTGTCCTCACCTGGAATACTGTGGAGAGCAGAATACTCAAGGAATCCCAAGATTTGTAGTTAGATGGGGGGCTTACCTTTCTCTGTTAAGGAGTTCTAGTCCAAACCACCAAACTATAACACCACAGTGCAACAGACACTAATCAAATTTGCAGATGACACCAAATTAGGAGGGGTAGCAAACACCCCAGAGGACAGGATCAGAATTCAAAATGACCCCCTTAACAGAATAGAAAGCTGGGCCAAAACTAACAAAATGAATTTCAACAGGGAGAAATGTAGGATACTACACTTGTGCAATAAAAATGAAGTGCACAGCTATAGGATGGGTGACACCTGGCTTGATGGTAGTACATGCGAAAGGGATCTAGGAGTCTTAGTGGACCACAAGATGAACATGAGTCAGCAGTGTGATGCGGCAACTAAAAAAGCCAATGTGACTCTAGGTTGCATCTATAGTGCCACTCTCTTCTGCTTTGAATGCCTGGAATAATGCATCCATGTTAGGGCACCACAATTCAAGAAGTATATTGAGAAGCTAGAACGTGTCCAGAGGAGGGTGACCAAAATGGTGGGAGGTCTGGAAGCCATTATGCCCTATGAGGAACGGCTGAGGGAGCTGGTCATGTTTAGCCTGGAGAAGAGAAGGTGAAGAGGGGACATTATAGCCATGTTTAAATATTTGAAGGGATGCCATATTAAGGATGGAGCAAGCTTGTTTTCTGCTGCTCCAGAGACTGGAGTGCTTTGATTGGGTATTCCTGCATGGCAGAATGGGGTTGGACTAGATGGCCCTTGGGGTCTCTTCCAGCTCTATGATTCTAATACCTCATCAAGCCATCCTTTGGCTCTGTGGACATGTTAGAAGGCCTCATTTAAACAAAGGAGGAAATGGGTCAAAATAGGAACCCAAACATTTTGGAGAATGTTGACTCTCTGGGGTGGTTTTCCTCCCTGCTCCTATGCCTCCAGGAGCAATGACGGCTCCCGTAAAATTATTTATTTCCTATTTTAGACTTTGGACAGTGACTCATTATGCCCTGGAAAAATGATTGCCATAGTACGTGTGTGCGCGCGTGTCTCTCTCTCTCTCTCTCTCTCTCTTTATTTTTCATGTGGTGGCTCAGCTTAGTGTCAGAGGAATGGACGCTTGCAAGTGAAGATGCCTGTAAAAGTCAGCACGGTGCTCTAAAAATACAATATTTGCTTTTACCTTTTAGCTGTCAACAAGTTTGCCTCCATCCTGTCCCTGCCGCGCACGCATGCACACACGCACACAAATAGCCAGAGGGAATAAGTGGCTTCAGAGCAGCAGGTCCAAGACACTCACCTACAGGGAAACATCTTGAAATATTATCTCCTTGGGCCTCCTTCTTCACCAGCAGGGATGCTGAGACCTTCCTACCCACACCTTCAGCAGCCCTGTTTGTTCCTTGCTAAAAATAGTGTATTAGAATCACAGAGTTGGGAGTACTCTAGTCCACTTGTTCTTGACCTTTGGTCCTCCAGATGTTCTGGACTTCAACTCTCAAAAGTCCCTGTCAGCATGACCAATGGTCAGGGATACTGTGAGCTGAAGTCCAAACCCATTACATATGGAATTCATCTAGAGTTCTGCCTCCAGTTCTGGGCACTGCATTTTGAGAAGGACACAGACAAGTTGGAGCAGGTTCAAAGAAAGGCAACAAGGGTGATGAGAATTATGGAGAGCAAAACATATGAGGAGAGGTTGAAGGTTCTGGGGATGTTTAGCCTGGTGAAAAGACAACTATAGAGATTATCACACAAGGCTAGAAAAGTGGAATTAAAGCAGGATAGCAGTGTCTATAGCCAAACCTTATCACACAACGTCATAACTGTCCTGTAGCTGGCATCTGTTCAAACTGTTACTGTGCCATCCCTTTTAATTGACAAGAAAAGCTATCAATAGCTCAAAATGTCAGTATTGTTCCGCTGCTGGACCTAGTGTGATAGGTCCCTTCACTTCAATTCTGGCATTACAGCAGTTAGTGCTATGAAGGGACCTGATTCTCCTCATCTCTCCTACTCCCACTTGCTATTTCAAAGCTGGCTAATTCCATGCTTATCAGGTTTTATATTTTTATCTATGCTGTGTTTGTGTACTTGCAGCAAAACAATAAAATAATAATTTTAATCATTTTTGCGGTAATTACAGAAACACAGTAAAGATAAAAATTTAAATTCAGGTCCCCTCACGGACTGACTGCTGTAATGCCAGAACTTCAGCAAAGAGACTTATCACACACCAGGGGAGTTTTCAAAGCAGTGCAGTTGCACAAAAGAAAAGAGGTGTGATAAGAAACATTTTCGAAGTGGTATGTTCCTGTTTCCTTTCATAACATGATTGCCCTGAGACACAAGCCTCATGTGATAGTCTCCTAAGGGGTGACGTGATTGCTCTCTTTAAATACTTCAAGGACTGTTCTCTGTAGCCCCAGAGGGTAGGTCCAGGTCTAATGGTTTTAGGTTAAAAGAGAGTAAATGTTGATGGAGCATTAGAAGGAAAACTTCTTGATGGTAAGAGCAGTTTGGCAATTGAATCAATTGACTAGAGAAATGGTAGGGTCCCTTTCTCTGGACATCTTCAAAAAGAGACTGGACAGGTACCTGCTGGGGGTTCTCTAGCAGGATTTCCTGCATTGAGTGGGGTGTTGGACTCAATGGATTATGGGGCCCCTTCCAGTTCTATGATTCTATGACTGGCTCCAGACATTTTCCCATTTATCCAGACTGTTTCAAAGAGATGACAGGTCAGTTCCACATCGGAGAAACTGTGGTGTTCTGCGTTAAAATGGTTGGCCCCTTGTGGTTCAAGCTTCCTGGTCTGGCTTGCAGACTTGTGATTCCTGAAGCATGTATTTATTTTATGTATTTATTTTTATTTATTTATTTATACCCTGCTCTTCAGCCACAAGGCTATCAGAGCGGCTTACAAATTGTTTTAAGCAATAGCTATTTACACATCTACACTGCATTAAACAGTTTCCAATGTGTGTTAGCTAATTGCCCCCCACAAGCCAGGTACTCATTTTACCGACCTACGAAAGGATGGAAGGCTGAGCGAACCTTGGAGCCGGCTGGAATCGAACTTGTGACGTGGTGGCTTGCAGTACTGGCATTTAACCACTGCGCCACAAGGGCTCCCTGTATGCAGGTCTGTGGTTAATAATAATAATAATAATAATAATAATAATTTGCCCTTAGACAACTGCAAGAGAAATGTAGAGAGCAGAACAAGGCTCTCTATGTAACATTTGTTGACCTCACCAAAGCCTTTGACACTGTAAGTAGAAAAGGTCTGTGGCAGATCCTGGAAAGACTAGGATGTCCCCCCAAATTCCTTAAAATGATTATCTTGCTACACGAGGGCCAGCACGGTCAAGTCAGATATGGCGATGCTCTTTCAGAGCCCTTTCTAATAACTAATGGAGTGAAGCAAGATTGTGTTTTTGCGCCAACTTTATTTACAATCTTTTTCAGCATGATGCTCCAAAGGGCTATGGCAGAGCACGAAGAAGATGACAGCATCTATATACGTTGCTGTACTGATGGTAGCTTGTTTAACTTAAGCCGTCTGAGGGCTTGTGCTAGGACTCTAAACTATCTAGTCCGTGAGCTGCTCTTCGCCGATGATGCTGCCCTTGTTGCCCACACAGAAGCAGCTCTGCAGCGCCTAACGTCCTGCTTCGCAAGAGCTGCAGAGCTGTTTGGGCTGGAAGTCAACCTGAAGAAAACAGAAGTTCTTTACCAGCCTGCACCACAGGACGAACACCACCATCCCCACATTACCCTCAGCAACTCTGTGCTCAAGTCCATTCAGCAGTTCACCTACCTGGGAAGCATCATCTCCTCAGATGCCAAGATTGACAAAGAGATTGATCACAGATTAGCAAAGGCACATAGTGCATTTGGAAGACTTTACAAAAGAGTCTGGAGTAATAAACACCTGAGGCGAAACACAAAAATCAGTGTGTATAGAGCCATTGTACTGTCTATTTTCCTTTTTTAGATCTGATCCTAACCAACAGAGACGACCTTGTTAGTGGGGTGCAAGTGGTGGGATCCTTAGGTGAGAGTGATCATGTTCTCCTGGAGTTTGTTATACAATGGAAAGGAGAAGCCAGGCATAGTCAGACACGCATTCTTGACTTTAGGAGAGCTGATTTCAATAAACTCAGGGAAATACTGGGGATGATCCCATGGTCAAGAATACTAAAAGAGAAGGGACCTCAAGACGGTTTTGACTTTCTCAAAAGGGAGATACTGAAGGCACAATTTCAAACAGTACCATTGAGGAAGAAAAATGGGAGGTGTCTCAAGAAACCAGGATGGATGACTAAAGAACTTTCAATGGAGCTAAGTTTTAAACGGAACATGTATAGGAAATGGAAAAGGGGGGAAATCACCAAAGAAGAATTCAAACAGATAGCGAACACGTGTAGGAGTAAAGTCAGAAAAGCTAAAGTGCAGAATGAGCTCAGGCTTGCTAGGGAGGTTAAGAACAATAAAAAGGGTTTTTTTGGGTATGTCCGCAGCAAAAGGAGGAAGAAGGAAATGATAGGGCCACTACGTGGAGAAGATGGCAAAATGCTAACAGGGGACAGAGAAAAGGCAGAATTACTCAACACCTTCTTTGCCTCAGTGTTTTCAGAAAAGGAAAAGGAGGACCAACCTGAGGAAAATGGAACAGAGGACACAATAGGGGAAATCCAGCTGAAAATAAGTAAAGAGGTGGTACAGGAATACCTTCTTAATCTAAATGAATTTAAATCTCCAGGACCAGATGAACTACATCCAAGAGTATTAAAAGAGCTGGCAAATATAATCTCAGAGCCATTGGCAATAATATTTGAGAACTCCTGGAGAACAGGAGAAGTCCCAGCAGACTGGAGGAGGGCAAACGTTGTTCCCATCTTCAAAAAGGGGAAAAAAGAGGATCCCAACAACTATCGTCCAGTTAGTCTGACATCAATACCAGGGAAGATTCTAGAACAGATCATTAAACAGAGAGTCTGTGAACATTTAGAAGGCAATGCCATAATCACAAAAAGTCAGCATGGGTTTCAGAGAAACAAGTCATGCCAGACTAATCTGATCTCTTTTTTTGATAAAGTTACCAGCTTGGTAGATGAAGGGAATGCTGTGGACATTGCATACCTTGATTTCAGTAAGGCCTTTGACAAGGTTCCCCATGACATTCTTGCAAACAAGCTTGTAGAATGTGGGCTAGACAAGTTAACTGTTCAATGGATTTGTAATTGGTTGACCGGCCGAACCCAAAGGGTGCTCAGCAGTGGCTCCTCTTCGTCTTGGAAAGATGTGACCAGTGGGGTGCCACAGGGTTCTGTCCTGGGCCCAGTGCTATTCAACATCTTTATCAATGACTTAGATGAGGGAATTAGGGGCATACTTATCAAATTTGCAGATGACACCAAATTGGGAGGAGTAGCTAATACCCTAGAGGATAGGATCAAAATTCAGAATGACCTGGATAGACTGGAGAGCTGGGCCAAAGCTAACAAAATGAAATTCAATACGGAGAAATGTAAAGTACTGCATTTAGGGCGGAAAAATGAAATGCATAAATATAGGATGGGAGAGACCTGGCTGAATGAGACTATGTGCGAAAGGGATCTAGGAGTCCTAGTAGACCACAAGTTGAACATGAGCCAACAGTGTGATGCGGCAGCTAAAAAGGCCAATGCAATTTTGGGCTGTATCAATAGAAGTATAGTGTCTAGATCAAGGGAAGTAATAGTGCCACTCTATTCTGCCTTGGTCAGACCTCACTTAGAATACTGTGTCCAGTTCTGGGCACCACAATTCAAAAAGGATATTGACAAATTGGAGCGTGTCCAGAGAAGGGCAACTAAAATGGTGAAAGGTCTGGAAACAATGCCTTATGAGGAGAGACTTAGGGAGCTGGGTATGTTTAGCCTGGAAAAAAGACGGTTTAGAGGCGATATGATAGCCCTGTTTAAGTATTTGAAGGGATGTCACGCTGAGGATGGAGCAGGCTTGTTTTCTGCTGCTCCAGAGACTGGAACACGGAGCAATGGGTGCAAGCTCCAGGAACAGAGATTCCACCTCAACATGAGGAGGAACTTTTTGACAGTCAGAGCTGTTCGGCAGTGGAACACACTCCCTCGGAGCGTGGTGGGGTCTCCTTCCTTGGAGGTCTTTAAACAGAGGCTGGATGGCCATCTGTCGGGGATGCTTTGATTGTGATTTCCTGCGTGGCAGGGGGTTGGACTGGATGGCCCTCGTGGTCTCTTCCAACTCTGCAATTCTATGATTCTATGATTCTATGATTCTATGATACTTATTGCCACCACTTACGACTCCTCGAACGCTTCCATCAGCGCTGTTTACGCACAATCCTAAATATACACTGGACTGACTATGTGACGAATGTTGCTGTCCTTGAGCAAGCAGGGATCACCAGCATTGAGGCCATGATATTGAGAACACAGCTGCACTGGGCAGGGCATGTGTCTAGGATGGAGGACCATCACCTCCCCAAAATAGTACTCTACGGTGAACTCGCCACGGGTCAGCGTAAGAGGGGTGCTCCAAAAAAGTGATACAAAGACTCCCTGAAACAACATCTCAGGCTCGGCCAAATTGATCACCAACAATAGTCCGCCCTGGCCTCACATCGGGAGGCATGGAGATGCACTATCCCCAATGCTGCAGCCTTATTTGAGAACTCACGCCAAACAAATCTTGAAGAGAAACAACAACGCAGAATCACAACCCAAAAACATCACCCAAGGAGACCTTCTGCTGTGCTTTCTGCAACCGGACTTGTTTATCTCAGATTGGCCTTTTTAGCCATCAGCGCGCTTGCAGAAAGTGCGGGATGAGTCCTTCCTGAATCTTCATTTGCGAAGAGAAGCCAGAGAGAGAGAGAGAGAGAGAGAGAGAGAGAGGATAATTTTTAACCCGCCGCTCTGCTCCATACAACAGGATTAAAACAGCAGCAAGTTAAAACAATCCTTCCCAATCCTAACCCTCCTACCCCTTCAAACTAAATTAAACTAATATAATAAATGGTTGTTTTCCTCAAGTACCTCAGATAGGATCCTGTACACCTGCATTGAAAGCCTTCGACTTCACGCAGATAAGATTGAAGAACTGGCAGCATAGCTACATATCCTCCAATATTTCACAGATAAAAAACAGGAACAAGCAACAACAGAGCATGGTCAAGATGGCAAGAGTTATTGTTCAGAAAGGACACACAAGCTAGATGAGACAGCAACAGTTTGCTTTTGCCTGAGCTGACTGTGAAGGGAAGATTCTGCCCCCTTATCTTCCTCCGAGTATAAACTACTTTTTCACTTTGGACTTAGCGCACAACAACTAAAGTAAGCGGACAACAATGGAGAAAATAGAAGAGGGAGAGAGAAACTGGGACATTTGAAAAGAAGCTGAAAACGTGGGGTGGCATAGGGTCAGTCAGGACTGTCCATGTCAAATTGGGATAGATGGGTGGTATGTAACAGCCATATGGCAATTAGGGAAAGCTACCCATTGTTAGCAGATTTTGAGCATCTTTCTGGAGCCATCAGCAAGCTTTCCACCAGCCACCGAATCGATGGAGATTGTGAAGTCGAAGGCTTTCATGGCTGGCATGCATAGATTTTCTTTGGGGTTTTTTCTGGGCTGTGAGGCCGTGTTGTGGAATAGTTTTCAGAAACACTATTCCAGAACACCGCCTCACAGCCTGGAAAAAAACCAAGGAAAATCTATCGATGGAGATTGCTACTAAAAGCTGAAAGCCCCATTTCAACAGTCCTGGATCTGTGATCATCTATACCAATTTATGAAGACAGTCATTTTTAGGAGAACAATGACTGGCTGGACCTACTGTATTAGAATCCAAGGATTGTAAGAGACCTCAAGGACCATCCAGTCCAACCCCATTCTGCCCTGCAGAATACACAATCAAAGCACTCCCAACAGATGGCCATCCAGCCTCTGTTTAAAAACCTCCAAAGAAAGATACTCCACTACACTCCCAAACAATGCATTGACCTAACCTATTGCATCATTTAGGAATTTGCTCCCATGTTAATCACTGCACCATCTTACTGCATCATTTAAGAATGATCTCATTGTGCTGAGTGTTGCCTTGATCTTTCTTTTTTCATTGGTTTTACTGCCTTTTTTTAAAGTGGGAAATGGTAAGAGAATGACATCAGACTTAGAAAATCTCTCTTAAATACCTCTTAAAATGCTGCAGAAAGTTCATTTTAAAAAGTACTAGAAAACAGTACTTATTCCATCAGTGCCATCATTCTCACTTTCTGTATGTCATCATTTTCGGTTGTTCTTTAACTTATGGCTTTATTTCACCCTTGTTACTAAGAAAAGTAACTTGTTATTTGTACTGTTGGACACCTGTATCCACGGCACCAATATCCGTGGTTTCCTTTATCTGCGGGACACAAAACAGGGACACATATCATAGAGTCATCCTAGAAAATACCTAGAGAGGTGTCCTCTCTAGACATCCTCTAGGTGGGTGGGCATCTTTCAGAAGTGCCTTAGTTGTTTATTCCTGCATGGCAGGGGGTTGGACTAGATGGCCCTTGAAGTCCCTTCCAACTCTAAGATTATTAGAGATCCAGACAAGATCCATCAGATGATGAGTTTAAGTAACTTTTAAAAAGCACTAAAGATGGATCTCTTTCTGCAGGCTTTTCCTGATTAGATCCTGGCCGCAGGAGCTGCATCTCCTGGCCTTTTTACCCGTTACCCTTACTTGCTGGCTGTTGATTTTTTTATTTTATGTGACTTCTAAGTTTAGGTGGATTTTAATTTGATGCTAGTTTAATATCTTTTTATGGGGGAGGGGAGGGGTTGGTGGGGCTTAGGGGTTTTAGTCTGTATTGCTGAATTTTAACGGTTGTAAGTCACCCCGATTGTTTTTAACAGAGGGGTGGGGTAAAAATAATAATAATAATAATAATAATAATTATTATTATTATTATGTGATTCTTTGTTTGCAGAAGCAGAGCTTCATGTGTGGTGCTACAGTATCATGTATGCCAACACGTCTGTGCATGGCAGATGGATCACTTTGTGCACAGATGAGCACTGAGTCTTCTGCATTTGGTAGCACACTTGGTTTCTTAGGTGGATTATGCAGTGTCCCCATTCAACACAAGGGTTGAGTCTAATGCATACCTCCACATGTGGAAATTTATGCTAGAAACTCTTGGAAGGCTCTTCCATTTGTTTTGCTTCCAGTTTGTAAAAGTGATATCTAGCAAAGGCTTATGACATTTAAATTGAAATTTCAGCAATTGTCCTAGGAACAATAAAGAATGTTAACTAATGTATTAATAAATTATGATTGGTGTCGTAGTCTACCAACTCTTACTCATTGGAGGTTTAGACCATTAACTATTTGGATTCTGTCCAAGAATTTAGTAATCATTGAGTGTAATATGGCATGTTCCAAGCAGTGTTGTTGTTGTATTGTTGTTATCCTACATTGTGTCATAAATGTACATGGTTCTGCACAGAAATCAAACAGCCATCCTTACCAGAGGCATACAATCTAATAAGATTATATGTTATTTACTTGAAGTATCTCTCTGCTTCCTTTTCGTTCACGTAACACAAAAACCCTTAATTTTAAAAATGAAGAAAGAACCATAGAAACTATATAAAAGCAGCAGCTAATGGTAGCAACAACAACAGATAGATTTTTATAACATGCAAACAAGGATGCAAAGGGATCTCAAAGGTGCTATGAGATCTCTTTGCATACTGATTTTCCAGACTAACACGACATGTCTTTGAATAAAAACAAGGAGTTCATCAAGCCAACTACAGCTGTAAGTACCCCAGTGCAATCATAGACAGGGCTACTTAAAAGCAAGCCCCAGTGTGTGAAATATGGGGCTGTAAACCCACACTTGGTTTATTCTTCCTCAATACATGAGAAAATGTAGGGAGGGGGTAGAAATTTCCTTGCTACAAGATTGTTGCTAATTGCTATCAAGTCGGCTTTAACAACCCTATGAATGAGAGACCTCCAAGAAACCCTGTCATCTGCAGGTCCTGCACACTCACGTGTCGTCTCATGATATGTCCAAAATATGACAACCTCAGTTCTTGGCTTCTAGGGATAGTTCAGGCCTGCTTTGCACTGGGACCCATTTATAGACCATTTTTGCTGTTTATAGTATGTATCTATAGAACTCTCCTCCAGCGCCTCATTTCAAATGATTTGGTTCTCCTCTCCCTTTTCTTCATTCTCCAACGATCACAACCATGCATAGAAATTGGAAATATGATGGCACAGACAATCCTGCCTTTGGTATTCTATGATATATCGCCAATATATTGATGGTATAAGCTACAAGTAAGGATGTTGTTGTTGTTGTTGGTGGTGGTGGTGGTGTTATTTTTGATCTCAGAGGGATTGGGGAATTTTTGAGAAGGAAGTTTGCACATTTCATAATGCCGTGCTGTTAACTGCAACCCTATGAGTGAGAGACCTCCAAGACCCCCTCTCTTCCACAGCCCTGCTTGGGTCTTGCAGACTCAGGGCAGTTGTGGCTTCCTTGATGGAGTCTCTCCATCTGAAACAGAGTCTTCCTTTTTTCCTGCTGCCTTCTACCTTCTCAAGCATTATTGTTTTTTCTAGTGAGTCCTGTTTTCTCATGATGTGGCCAAAGTACAACAGCCTCAGTTTAGTCATCTTGGCTTCTAGGGAGATTTGTTCTAAGACCCATTGATTTGTCTTTTTAGCAGTCCACAGTATCCATAGAACATTTCAAAGGAGTGGATTTTCTTCCTATCAGATTTCTTCACTCTCCAGCTTTCACAATCATACATAGAAATGGGAAATATGATGCCATGGATAACCCTAACTTTAGTATTCAATAATGTATCTTAACACTTCAGGTTCTTGTCTAATTCCTTCATTGCTGCCCTTCCCTGTCCTAGCTTTTAAACAATGAATGCTAGTGCACCAACTGCGCCCATTACTAGAGAAGTCGGATCTGTCCATGGTGGTACATGCCTTGGTTACATCCCATTTGAATTACTGTAATGTGCTGTATATGTGGCTGCCTTTGAAAAGTGCTCAGAAACTTCAGTTGGCCCAAAGAGTGGCAGCCAGGTTGTTAACTGGCTACAGGGAGCACCTGACTCCGTTGTTGCAACAGCTCCATTGGCTGCCGGTCCATTTCTGGGCACAGTTCGAAGTGCTGGTTTTGACTTATAAAGCCCTATACGACCAAGGTCCAGAGAAGGAGAGCAGCTTCTGGACAGCAAGTTTCCTGCCAGTTTCCTGCCAGGGAGAAGAAGGAAGCAACTTTTAAAACTTTTTTAAAAAACTGTTGGGAGAGGCTGCTTGTTGCTGAGGGGCTTGAACTTCTGAACTTCCCCTTTTACCCTCAAGAGCCAGAGGTGCGCGCCTAACGGCGCGCGAATTTCAGTAACCAAACAAAAATACAGCAGACCTAAAAGTACAGCTTAGCATTATCAGCGTTAACTAAGAGTTCTTAGATTACCTAAAAGCTCTCATCATGGACACTGAGGGGACTGCAGCAGTCACTTGCAACACTTGTGCGATGTTTCTATTCTTGTCTACAGACGTGGAGAACTTCACATGCACCAAATGCAAGCTGGTAGCCCTCTTGGAGGAGAAAGTACAGCAGCTGGAGACACGGGTAGCTACACTTCAACAGATTCGGGAGCAAGAGGTTTTCCTGGACAGAACAGAACGAACACTCTTGGATGGGGACCGCACAGAGGAAGTGGCTGTGGAGGAGAGGGTCACTTCACGGACACAGGAAGTAGACAGCTGGAGGAATGTCACACACAGAACAAGAAAATCCAGGGATTCTTCCAGCAGCTTGCAGCTACAGAATCGATTTGAAGCCCTTTCCCTTATCAAGGACAATGAGGAAGAACAGCATGGACAGACTTCAGGGGTAGAGCAGGGGACCTTGAGAGGACCACCGCAAGGAACAGCAGCTGCGAAGCCTCAGCGGAGGCGTGTGGTGGTGGTGGGGGACTCCTTGCTGAGGGGTACAGAAGCAGTGGTATGTGGGCCTGACAAGATGACTCGAGAGGTGTGTTGTCTCCCTGGGGCAAAGATCTGTGATGTGACCGAGAGGCTGACAAGACTCATCAAGCCTACGGATCATTACCCCTTCCTTTTGGTCCATGTGGGAACCAATGATACTGCAAGGCACAGCTTTCCCAAGATCAGAAGAGATTATGAGGCCCTGGGGAGGAAGCTGAAAGAAATGAACGCACAGGTGGTCATCTCGTCTCTTCTGCCAGTTGAAGGGCATGGTCCAAGAAGGGAGAGGAAAATAGCCGACGTAAACAACTGGCTCCGTAGATGGTGTCGCCGAGAACAAATTGGATTCTTGGATCATGGACTGCGCTTCCATGCAGGGGGACTTCTGGCAAGAGATGGGGTGCATCTTACAACAGTTGGAAGAAACATTTTTGCCAACACTCTCAAGAATTTGATCAGGAGGGCTTTAAACTGAGTCAAATGGGGGAGGGAGACAGTATTCTGGAAGGCAAAAGGGCTGGAGAAAATAGTCAAACTGTCATAGAGGGAACAAGGCAAACAGCGCAAGGACCCAACAGTGGGACTTGCACAGGGAGCAAGTAAAGGGAACACATGGTCTCAGATGTCTCTACACTAATGCACAGAGCATGGGAAATAAGCAAGATGAACTAGAACTCCTTGCACTACAAAACAAATATGATATAATAGGCGTTACTGAAACCTGGTGGGACGAGTCTCATGATTGGAATGTAGGAATAGAGGGGTATAACCTTTATAGGAGAAACAGGCCAAACAGGAAAGGAGGAGGAATAGCATTATATGTCAGGGATATTTACACCAGTGAAGTGATCCATGACATCAATACTGGAAGCCAGGTGGAGAGCATCTGGATAAAAATTAAAGGGGAGGGAAACAACAGGGATGTTATTGTGGGACTCTACTACAGACCCCCAAATCAGACGGAGGAATTGGATGTTGCCTTTCTAGAACAGATGAACATACATGCAGAAAGGAGAGATGTAGTAGTGATGGGTGACTTCAACTATCCTGATATTTGCTGGCAATCTAACTCAGCCAAAACTACAAGGTCTAGCAAATTCCTTACATGCCTGGAAGACAATTTCATGGTCCAAAAGGTGGAAGAGGCAACAAGGGGGTCAGCTATTTTAGATCTGATCCTAACCAACAGAGACGACCTTGTTAATGGGGTGCAAGTGGTGGGATCCTTAGGTGAGAGTGATCATGTTCTCCTGGAGTTTGTTATACAATGGAAAGGAGAAGCCAGGCATAGTCAGACACGCATTCTTGACTTTAGGAGAGCTGATTTCAATAAACTCAGGGAAATACTGGGGATGATTCCATGGTCAAAAATACTAAAAGAGAAGGGACCTCAAGACGGTTTTGACTTTCTCAAAAGGGAGATACTGAAGGCACAATTTCAAACAGTACCATTGAGGAAGAAAAATGGGAGGTGTCTCAAGAAACCAGGATGGATGACTAAAGAACTTTCAATGGAGCTAAGTTTTAAACGGAACATGTATAGGAAATGGAAAAGGGAGGAAATCACCAAAGAAGAATTCAAACAGATAGCGAACACGTGTAGGAGTAAAGTCAGAAAAGCTAAAGTGCAGAATGAGCTCAGGCTTGCTAGGGAGGTTAAGAACAATAAAAAGGGTTTTTTTGGGTATGTCCGCAGCAAAAGGAGGAAGCAGGAAATGATAGGGCCACTACGTGGAGAAGATGGCAAAATGCTAACAGGGGACAGAGAAAAGGCAGAATTACTCAACACCTTCTTTGCCTCAGTGTTTTCAGAAAAGGAAAAGGAGGACCAACCTGAGGAAAATGGAACAGAAGACACAATAGGGGAAATCCAGCTGAAAATAAGTAAAGAGGTGGTACAGGAATACCTTCTTAATCTAAATGAATTTAAATCTCCAGGACCAGATGAACTACATCCAAGAGTATTAAAAGAGCTGGCAAATATAATCTCAGAGCCATTGGCAATAATCTTTGAGAACTCCTGGAGAACAGGAGAAGTCCCAGCAGACTGGAGGAGGGCAAACGTTGTTCCCATCTTCAAAAAGGGGAAAAAAGAGGATCCCAACAACTATCGTCCAGTTAGTCTGACATCAACACCAGGGAAGATTCTAGAACAGATCATTAAACAGAGAGTCTGTGAACATTTAGAAGGCAATGCCATAATCACAAAAAGTCAGCATGGGTTTCAGAGAAACAAGTCATGCCAGACTAATCTGATCTCTTTTTTTGATAAAGTTACCAGCTTGGTAGATGAAGGGAATGCTGTGGACATTGCATACCTTGATTTCAGTAAGGCCTTTGACAAGGTTCCCCATGACATTCTTGCAAACAAGCTTGTAGAATGTGGGCTAGACAAGTTAACTGTTCAATGGATTTGTAATTGGTTGACCGGCCGAACCCAAAGGGTGCTCAGCAGTGGCTCCTCTTCGTCTTGGAAAGATGTGACCAGTGGGGTGCCACAGGGTTCTGTCCTGGGCCCAGTGCTATTCAACATCTTTATCAATGACTTAGATGAGGGAATTAGGGGCATACTTATCAAATTTGCAGATGACACCAAATTGGGAGGAGTAGCTAATACCCTAGAGGACAGGATCAAAATTCAGAATGACCTGGATAGACTGGAGAGCTGGGCCAAAGCTAACAAAATGAAATTCAATACGGAGAAATGTAAAGTACTGCATTTAGGGCGGAAAAATGAAATGCATAAATATAGGATGGGAGAGACCTGGCTGAATGAGACTATGTGCGAAAGGGATCTAGGAGTCCTAGTAGACCACAAGTTGAACATGAGCCAACAGTGTGATGCAGCAGCTAAAAAGGCCAATGCAATTTTGGGCTGTATCAATAGAAGTATAGTGTCTAGATCAAGGGAAGTAATAGTGCCACTCTATTCTGCCTTGGTCAGACCTCACTTAGAATACTGTGTCCAGTTCTGGGCACCACAATTCAGAAAGGATATTGACAAATTGGAGCGTGTCCAGAGAAGGGCAACTAAAATGGTGAAAGGTCTGGAAACAATGCCTTATGAGGAGAGACTTAGGGAGCTGGGTATGTTTAGCCTGGAAAAAAGACGGTTTAGAGGCGATATGATAGCCCTGTTTAAGTATTTGAAGGGATGTCACGCTGAGGATGGAGCAGGCTTGTTTTCTGCTGCTCCAGAGACTGGAACACGGAGCAATGGGTGCAAGCTCCAGGAACAGAGATTCCACCTCAACATGAGGAGGAACTTTTTGACAGTCAGAGCTGTTCGGCAGTGGAACACACTCCCTCGGAGCGTGGTGGGGTCTCCTTCCTTGGAGGTCTTTAAACAGAGGCTGGATGGCCATCTGTCGGGGATGCTTTGATTGTGATTTCCTGCGTGGCAGGGGGTTGGACTGGATGACCCTCGTGGTCTCTTCCAACTCTGCAATTCTATGATTCTATGATTCTATGATTCTATGATTTGAAGGACCATATCTCCCTTTATGAGCCCATTAGAGCTCCTAGATCATCTGGAGAGGCTCCTCTCTGTCCCACCGCCGTCTCAGCGTTGTTTGGTGGGAACGAGGGAGAGGGCCTTCTCAGTGGCTGTTCCCAGACTTTGGAACTCCGTCTCTAGAGAGGCCAGGATGGTCCTGTCTCTGCTCTTCTTTTGGCAACAAGTAAAAACATTCTTGTTCCATCAGGCATTTACAATCTGATGGGGGCTGGGTTGTACATGGGGTGCTTTGATTGTATATTCCTCCATAGCAAGGGGTTGGACTAGATGGCCCTCATGGTCTCTTCCAACTCTATGATTCTATCTTCTCTCCTGTAACTACACCCGTGCGCTGGGGCCTGACCGTGCAGCTGCCAACCCTTTGCTTTACGCTGTTTTAATAGGGCTGGACTCTTACAGCCTTATTCGAACAGCATAAAGCAAAGGATTGGCAGCTGCACAGTCAACCTACAGGATTATAGTTTGAACCTGGATTATAGCTTGAACCCGGCTCCTCCAATCTCGTGCCCTCACCTTGATGGCTTGGACTACAACGCCCATAACCCTAAATTAGCCTGGGGTGATGGGACATCTCTGGAGGGCCCTGGCTTTGAGTGGAGCCCGATTTAAAAACCCTCAGAAGTCTTTTCACTGCAGAAGTCTGAATGAGACAGACCAGATGTGATGTGGCAATGGAATTTTGTCTAAGGCTGTTAAAGTGAATGAGGCTGTTCCTTTACTGGGTCAGACAGTGAGGAATTAAAATAAATAAGTGTGCTAATTTGAAAAGCCCCTTGGTGCAGTTTGACCACAGGATCCGGCGCGTCTCTTGCGGGGGCCTGTCTGATTCTTTCAGAGAAGCTCTCTATCTCTTTGGAAGCTGTATGCCTCATTAATAAAGATTAGCCTGGCAGCAGAAAGGCCACTGTCTTCTTTTAATGAACTTCCAAATGGAGTTGGAGATGCAAGCCATCAGTGAGGGATCCCCTTCTCCCCCATGCTTCCTCGGGTGACTCTGTAGCTCGGACAACAGCCCAGACGTGGCAAAAGGAGATCTTCTTTTTGACTGGTTCAATACAAGCCATCCCTTTTCAAGCCAGGAAGAAAACCAAATGGTGGCAGGTGATTAAAAATTTCCCGGTGACTGAACGGCGGGTCTTTTTTTCCTATTACCTGTAATTGCCATCTTAGCTTCGTGGGTGCAAGCACAGAGGAAAAAACAAATCATTTTCTGAAGGAAATTAAAACTTGCAGACTTTGAACTCAAGCTGAGAGAGAAGTGATTTTTTAAACGCACACATTGTAATCCTGGGCTGCTTCTCTTTTTCTTCCTTGTAACAGGAATAATAGCCACTTTTCTGAGCTCTAGTCAGGGCCATATTTTGTTGTGGAAAATACGTCCAGCTTCACCTACAATGTAGGTGTTCTAGGGATCGGGGGAAATATTAGAAAATGTTCAAAAATAGTTGGAAATGTGTTTCTTGAGTTTTGGGAAACTGACAAGGAGCGTTCGGGATGTATGAGAATCTTCACAGTTCAGAAATTATTCTGTGCAGAATTTACACCACTTTTTTTGGACAGAAAATACTATGTCTGTTGAACCAGATGACCTGAAGTCTCTTCTACCTCTGAGTCCATGATTTTGATTTTCCTTCTCTCTCTCACACTCTTTTAAACTGTGAGTTTGGGAAGTACAGTTGGACCCCCATATCCATGGGGTTTGGTTCCTGGATTTAGCGTGGATACCAGAAACAGGGGATAACAGTGAACTCTATAAAAATAATGGAATTTCTGGTTACAAACACCACAGAATTGCTTTGGAGGACCTAGAAGTTGTCTAGAGAGAATACCTCTCTAGGCATTTTCTAGGAACTCTATGGTATGTGTTTCTGTTTTGTGTCCTGTGGATAACTGAAACCACAGATATTGTTTCCGTGGATATGGGAGTCCGACTGTATTTCCTCAAGTATTCCTGAAGGTTATGCTTGGAAAAGGTTCATGATAACGTTAATGTTCTCATGGTTCTCAGAGATACATGAGTGGTCATAACCAGCACCTGGTGGTCCGAGCAGGACCATGTGTGGGGCAGGGTGGGCAGTTTCTCATCTAGCTACTCTGGGATAAAGTACTCTCCCCCATTGCTTAAAATTCAGACTAGGAGCCAAAACAAATTCACTGCCCTTCTGATACTGGAACTCTCAGCTGCAACAGGCCACCAAGAGATTTAGGATGGGCGCAATCATGCCTTCTCAAGCTGAAATTGAAATGCAGAGCCATGTTCTCAATAACTGAGACAGTGAAGGCCAATGAATCCCATGTCAGTGGGGCAGTGAACGCCCTATGGGTTTTACCCAACATTTCAAAGGTGCTATCCAAGGTGCTGAGGCCTACAGCCAGAATAGGTTCAATAATTCGCCACCTGGCTTGATGGCAGTACAAATGAAAGGGATCTAGGAGTCTTAATGGACCACAAGCTGAACATGAGTCAGCAGCGTGATGTGGCACCTTAAAAAGTCAATGTGATTCTAGGTTGCATCAATAGGAGGATAGTGTCTAGATCAAGGGCACTAATAGTGCCACTCTATTCTGCTTTCATCAGACCTCACCTGTAATACAGTGTCCAGTTCTGGGCACCACAATTCAGGAAGGATATTGAGAAGCTGGAACATGTCCAGAGGAGGGTGACCAGGATGGTGGGAGGTCTGGAAGCCATTATGCCCTATGAGGAGCGGCTTAGGGAGCTGGGTATGTTTAGGCTGCAGAAGAGAAGGTTGAGGGGTGACATGATGGCCATGTTTAAATATTTGAAGAGATGTCCGTCTGAGGATGGGGCAAGCTTGTCTTCTCTTGCTCCAGAGATTAGGACACGGAGCAATGGATTTAAACTCCAGGAAAAGAGATTCCCCCTAAACATTAGGAAGAACTTCCTGACAGTAAGAGCTGTTCAGCAGTAGAATACGCTGCTGCCTGGGAGTGTGGTGGAATCTCCTTCTTTCGAGGTTCTCAAAAAGAAGCTGTGTGGCCATCTGTTGGGATTGCTTGGCTTGGGTATTTTTGCAGGGCAGGTGGTTGGACTATTTGGCTCTTGTGTTCTCTTCCAACTCTATGATTCTTTGATTCTACCTTGAAATAGTGGTTTTAGTGCTGAGTTAGGACTCTGGGAGATCAGAGTTTGAATGCCTACTCAGCCATCCAACCCTACTGGGTGACATTGGGCAAGTCACACTCTCTTAGCCTAATAAGAGTTCATTAGCAAACTCTGAATTAAACTTTCCAAGAAAACTCTAAGAGAGGGTTGAAATATTGGAATCAGTGTGCTTTGATTGTTGAACAAGGACTCTGGGAGGCAAAGATTCAGCCATAGGAACCCATATTCTAGCCATAGAAACCCACATGGGCAAGTCAGATTCTCTCAGCTTTGGAAGAAAACATTGGCAAACCACCTCTGCTCTGGCCAAAACCCTATGAGAGGCAGCATGGATTAAGTGTTGGCCTAGGTTTCCAGAAGGCCAGGGTTTGAATCCCTGCTCAGCTGCAAAAACCCAGCAGATAACCTTGGTCAAGTCACACTCTCTCCGCCTCAGAGGAAGGCAATGGCAAACCTCCTCTGAATGAATCTTATCACTGAGTTCCAGCATGGTTTGGCGGTATGAGCATTGGACTAGGATTCTGGGAGAACAGGGTTCAAATCCCCAACCAGCCACAGAGATGCACCAGGTGACTTTGGACAAGGTCTACTCTCTCAGTCTTAGAGGAAGGCAATGGCAAACCTCCTCTGAATAAATCTCCCGCCCCGCGCCCCCCAAAAAAACAACCTTAAGAGAGGCAGCACTGCATAGTGGTTTGAGTAATCGATTGGAACTCCAAGAGACCAGGGTACAAATCCCTGAGATTCATAGAACCATAGAGTTGGAAGAGACCACAAGGGTCATCCAGTCCAACCCCATTCTGCCATGCAGGAATACACAATCAAAGCACTCCCAACAGACGGCCATCCGGCCTCTGTTTAAAAACTTCCAAAGGGAGAGACTCCATACTCTGGCACATAACAACAAACAACCGCCTTGCATTATAAAAAAGCTATTTAAAAAAAAATATTAAAAAGAAAGATACACATTGCATGGGACCATCATGGAATAATGGTTTGAGGCCTGAACCAGGAGTCTGAGAAATCAGTGTTCAAATCCTCCCTCAGCCATAGAGACCCACAGTGATCTTGGGAAGGCAAATTTGCCTCGCTTACAGAGGAAGGAAGACCTGTGACTCCAGCATCATCATTTTTCTTACTTATTTTTTTTAAACATCTTTTGCCTGATGAAGAAGCCAGTAGAGCTTCAAAAGCTTGCATCATATGTTTTGCATTGTGGTTAGCCGATAAAGGTATCACTTTTATGTGTTCTCTGAAGAAATCTTGCCAAGAAAACTCCATGATACGTTCACTTTAGGGTCTCTATAAGTTGGAAATGATTTGAAAGCACACAACAAAAACAACAACACCTTTCTTTAACATTCAAACTAAAATGTAGAGGGAATTCACTGACCCACTGATATCAGGACCCCCAGCTGCAACTGACAGCAGCATGGCAATCTTCCTCAGTGCAGCTTCCTGAGAACGGAAGATGCCAACTTCTGTACCTTTAAGAGCTCTGCGGAACAGAGAATTCTAGCAGGCGCAGCATGTCCCATGACTCTGAGAAAAGCTGAAGGCTCTGAAATTCTGACTCCTACCCTCTTTTGGAGGGCACTGTGTCCCCTTTGCATTTGTCCTTCCTGTTCTGACCTCACACTCTTTCAATTAATCTATAAATAAATCCCAAGCAAACTACTGATTAGGTATAGTGACTAAAAGGGATGCATTACAAAACCCTTTTGCTGCTTGATGCCGAGTTGGAAGAGCAAAGAGTTCTTGCCCCTTGGCATGGATTTGCAAAATGGCTAAACTCAATAAGTCATGTTCATCAGACCCAAACACATCTGCAAAGGCAGCTTTCCCCAAAACAGTGTCTCCCAGATGTGTTGGGCCATCCCTAGTGCCCGTCACCTGTAAGCACATTAACCCTTGAAAGTTGTAGGCCAACAACTTTGGAAAGTACCAGCTTACGGAAGGCAGGCCTAAAATAACTGCTATTCTCCAGGGAGCGTAGAGTAACAGGACCATAGAACGTTTATCAAATTTGCAGGGGTATTCTTTTTCTCTTTTTCTTTTCTTTTTATGTACAATAGAAATGGATTGTGTATATATCGGCATTATTTAAATAAAAAAAAAAAAAGTTTGCAGGGGTAGCAAATACCCCAGAGGACAGGATCAGAATTCAGAATGACCTTAACAGATTAGGAAGCTGGCCAAAACTAACAAAATGAATGTCAATAGGGAGAAATGTAGAGTACTACACTTATTTTTTTTTCCATTTATTTTTTATTGGTTACAATTACATATTAGCATTCCAGATTAAACTCTCTTTAATCAGTCCCAGCTCACTATCATCTATCTCTTAAGTATAAACATAAATGCATAATACATAATCCATACATATCTTTATCTATTTATACATGCATATATAAGCATCCTTGTCTTACATTGAATTCATACACACATATTTATGTAATTCTGAACATCCCTTATTAAATTGTAACTCTTTTAATCTTATAAAACATACATCAACGTTTCAATCACCTTTTTAATTGAAACTTTGTTGGTTTATCCTTCCTGTCTTTTCTTTACTGTCAGGGGATCTTCCTCTTATTTATCTCTTCCCTTTCTGCTTATTTCTTTCTGACCGTGTTTCTTCCATTCTTATGTTGTCTTTAAATACATATTTCTTATAATCTCTTACATCTTATTCATCTTTATATCTTTTAAGGCATTATAGAAGCTATACTTGTTCTTATATCTTCCCTCTTATTCTCCAGACTTTTGAAAATATTTCCCATTCTTTCTCCCTTTTTCTCATCGAATTTCCCTTCAGGAGTGCTGTCAACTTATCCGCTTCCCACATTTCATACATCTTAATAATCCAAGTTTCTATTGTTGGTGTTTCTTTCTTTTTCCACATTTGGGCATACAACATTCTAGCACATGTAATCATATATAAAAGTATTCTCCATTTCTTTTTCATTTCTGGGTCTCTTATTCTGTCAATCATGTTTAATAAGTAAATTTCAGGGCTTAATGTGAACTTAATATTCAGTATTTCTGTAATTTTAAGATGTATTTTCTTCCAGAATGTTTTTGCTAATGTGCAATTCCACCACATGTGTAACAAATTACCTTTTTCTTTCCCACACTTCCAGCATTCTATACTCCCAGTTTTATACATTATATTTAATTTGACCGGTGTTAAATACCACCTAAAGAACATTTTAGTAAAGTTCTCTTTCAGGTTCTCTGCCAATGTGAATTTCAAAGTATTTTTCCACGCTTTTTCCCATCTGTCTAATTCAATTTCAACACCGAAATCCTGAGCCCATTTAACCATATTTTCTCTTACATATTCCGACTCTAATTCTCTATCTGTTAGTAATTTGTAATACTTTGCTATATGGTGTTTTGGGTTACCAAAAAGTATTTTGTCTAGGTCATTCTTTTCCATTTGAAATCCCTCCAATTTTCTGTCTATTTTATACTTTTCATAGATTTGTTGATAAGTAAACCAATTAAGTCTTATTCCTGCCTTTTCCAATTGATCTCTTGTTCTAACCTTTACTATTTTCGCTTCCAGGTCTATTTCCAACAACATTTGATATGTCAACCATCTTTGTTCCTCTGATCTAAATTTATTGAGAAAAGCTTCTTGGGTTGAAATCCAGAGTGGTGTTTCCCTATAAAACATTTTCTTTATGCCTAGCCAAGATTTTAATAGCGCTTTCCTGATGTAATGGTTGTCAAATTCCTTATTTTCTTTCTTCTTATTATACCATAGGTATGCGTGCCATCCAAAAACTAAGTTGTGGCCTTCAAGTGCAAGTAATTTCTCATTGCTCAAATGTATCCAATCCTCAATCCACATAAGTGAACAAGCTTTGTAATAGCGTGATAAATCTGGGAACGCACATCCTCCTCTTTCTTTTTTATCTGTTAGCAGTTTTAGTTTTATTCTAGATCTCTTTCCCTCCCAGATAAATTTTTTTAGTTCTGAGTTCCATTTTTTAAAGCACTTTGTATTGATAATTATTGGAAGATTTTGAAATAGGAACATGAACTTTGGTAAGATTGACATTTTTATAGAGGCAATTCTCCCCGCGAATGACAGATGCAATCTAGACCAATTATGCAGATCTTTTGTTATTTCTTTCCATATTTGGTTATAATTATTTTCAAACAAATCTGCGTTTCTTTTAGAGATCCATATTCCCAAATATTTAAATTTATTCACCACTTTATAATCTGTTATTTCCTCTATTTTCCTATCTTCCTTCTTAGTTGTATTTTTTGTCAACACCATTGTTTTATCTTTGTTTACTTTAAATCCTGAGACGTTTGCAAATTCCTCTAAAGTGGTTTTAAGTTCTTCTAAGTGTTCCATTGGATTCTCAATAAAAATAATCAAGTCATCCGCGAAGGCTTTAATTTTATATTCAAACTTTTTAATCTTAACCCCTCTGATCTTGATGTTATCCCTTATACTGTTATTTAAGACTTCTATTACCGTGATGAAAAGCAGTGGAGAAAGAGGGCATCCCTGCCGTGTTCCTTTTCTTATATTGATTTTTTCTGTTTTATCTCCATTTATTATTATTTGCGCACTTTGATCTTGGTATATTGCGTTTATCCATGCGCTAAACTTCTCTCCAACATTCATTTCTCTTAACACTGCTTTCATAAATGGCCATTTAACATTGTCGAACGCTTTCTCTGCGTCGAGAGAAATCATAGCCAATTTCTTTTCATTGTGGCTTTCGTAGTACTCAATTATGTCAAGCACCGTCCTCACATTATTTTTAATATATCGTTTCGGCAAGAAGCCGTTTTGATCTTCATGGATGATGTTACTTAATATATTTTTGAATCTTTGTGCCAGAATATCTACGAAGATTTTGTAGTCCAAATTCAAAAGCGAAATTGGTCTATAATTTCTGGGTTCTTTCTTATCTTTACCTTCTTTAGGAATCAATGAGATAAAAGCGTCGTTCCACGAATTTGGGATGCCATCAGTCTTGATTAGGTTCATTGTTTTTTGCAGTGGTATAAGCAGTTCTTCCTCCATTTTTTTATAATATAACGCTGTAAAGCCGTCAGGTCCTGGTGCTTTATCGTGTTTCTGTCTTTTTATTGCCTCCACGATTTCCATTATTGTAATGTCTCTATTTAATATTTCTTTCTGAAATTCCAACATTCTTGGTATTTTCTGTTTTTCCAGATACCGATTTATTTTCCCTTCCAATGTCGATGATTGGATAGGTTCTTTATATAAGTCTGTATAGAAATCCTGGAGACTTTTCTTAATTAACTTGTGTTCAGTTGTTATTTTACCCTCATACTTCAATTCTGTAATTAGTTTTGCCTCCCTTTTTCTTTTCAGTCTTAACGAGAGCCACTTCCCTGGCTTATTCGCCATTTCAAAATTTTTTTGTTTTGCCTCTCTCATTTTTTGTTCCATTTCCATAGTCAAATATGATTGTGCTTGTTTTTTCAAGATTGTAAGCTCAAATTTATTTTCCTTATTCTCTGGATCTGCTCTTAACTTTTCTTCTTTTAATTTGATTTCTTCCAAAATCTGATTTAGTTTCTCTGTCTCTTCCTTTTTTTTTTCAATTGCCTTCTTAATAAAGTAGCCCCTCATTACAGCTTTACTTGCATCCCATATGATTTTCATATTTATTTCATTGGATATATTTTCCTTGAAATACAATCTTAATGCTTCTTTTGCTTGCCTGATGTTTTCTTCCTCATTTAGCAGCCTATGACTTAATCTCCAAGTAAATTCTCTTCTTTGGACTTGTAGCATTATCGTAATGGGGTTATGGTCTGATATCCATTTAGGAATAATTTCCATTTTTTTGATTATGGGTGCCATGTTTTTTGTCGCTAAGAACATATCTATTCTAGACTCAGAATTATGTACATCTGAGTGAAATGTGTATCCACCCACCCCTCCGTATTTCCATCTCCACACATCTAATAACGAAAGTTCTTCCATCATTCCAAAGAAGGCACTTGGAAGTTTCCCTTGATTCTTTGTCTTACGCTTTTTCGTTAGTCTATCTTTTAAGGGATCTATTACCCCGTTCCAATCTCCCATTAATAAAATTCTATCTTGTTCTACATTATTCAGTACTTCTGATAATTTTTTAAAAAATTTTTGTTGAGCCTGATTGGGTGTATATACTCCTACAACCAATATCTTCAAATCCTGAAGTTTAACTTCCACCCCCACATACGATCCTTCCTCATCTTTGAATATCTCTTTTGCTTGATACTTTCTATTAACATAAAGGGCCACTCCCCTTTTTTTCTTCTGGTTAGCTGATATAAAATTTTGGCCCATTTTAGGATTTCTTAAGATTTTACTATCTCTCTCTCTAATCCTTGTCTCCTGGAGGCAAATTAAATCAGCTCTTATTTTCTCTAAGTAGTGGAAGACTTGGTTTCTTTTATATCTTGAATTTAAACCTTTAATATTCCATGATGTTACTTTTATTTCCATTGTCTTTTATTATTATTACTATTAGATTTTTTATTTGTTTGTTTTTATTAGTCTTTCTTATATTATTTCCCTCCCTCCTTTAAATTTCTTCTTCAGCTTCTTCTATTTCAGCTTCTTCTAAGTCTTCCTCTGTTAGATCCTGTTCTTCTTGGTTGTCAGGGTTTCCTTCTTCTTCTTCCTCGTCTCCTTCCTCCTCCTCCGTATCTTGTACTGATTTTTCTTCTGTTTGCCGTTTCCGTCTTTCCTTTCCCTTTTGTTCTTTTAGATCCATTGAACATAACTCTTCTTCCTTATTCACCTTTTTTCCCTTTTCTTTTCTTCTACCTTCTTTCACTAATTTTTTACAAAATTCTTTTGCTTTCTGTACAGAGTTTATTCTTAATCTTTTACGTTGGTATATAAACGATAATCCCTCCACTCTCTCCCATCTGTAATTAATTTTATTTTCAGTTAACACTTTAGTCAAAAATCGGTATTCTTGTCTCTTTTTCAATATTTGAGGATGTACGTCTTTAAATATCTTTATCTCATCTCCTTCTATTATTAATTTTTCCTCATAACTTCTTTGTATAATTTGATCTCTTATTTTCGCTCTGGTAAATGAAATCAATATGTCTCTTGGGATATTTTTCTCCCTTGCTACAATTGAGCTTATTCTAAAAGCTTTATCCACCTGTAACTCTAAACTTTGTTCCTCTGTCTCAATAAATCTAGCTATCATTGGGATCACTCTCTCAAATAAATTTTCTCTTTCCCTTTCTGCTAAGCCTCTCAGCTTTAGACACCTTTCTCTGTACCTCAAATCATTAATCAATATTTCTCTTTTTTCCTGCTCCTGCTCCTGAATAATATGGTTTGTCTTTGCTTCCAGTTTTTGGGTTTCCTCCTGTATAGTATTTACTGTCTTTTTAATTTGTTCCATATCTTCAGTTAGTTTTTCTAATTTCTTACCAAAGTTGTTTAATTCTTTTTTAAGGTCCGCTTTCATTTCTGCCCTTATCTCTTTCATTTCCTCTCTGATCTCCAATCTCATTTTTTTCATCTCTTTTTTCATCTCATCTAATATAATACTCATGTCCATTGTTTTAATTATTCCTTCCGTCGAGGGTCTACGTTGGAGTACAAGTTGTGTTTGTGCCTGGGTGGCTTTTCTTGTGCCTGAAGCCATACTCTCTATTTTCTCTTTTAATTTACTTAATTTACTTATTCAATTTAATTTACCCTCCTATTTTTATCTTTATAATTACAAAGATGTATATTTCTAATAAGCAGTACAGTTTTCTAATCCAGATATATCATCTATACTATACCAGACAATTGAGTTGTATTAAACCATATACCACTATCCCACTATTCAGGTTTCCAACAATTCCTGTTTAACCCTTTTTTACCTCTAGTTTAAGACTTTTTTCCCCAGGTTAGATTTTTCTCTTTCTTTCTTACAATAGCATCCAAAATCTTCCAATCCTAGGTTGTTATTCCCACTCAGTTACTGCATATTCTCCCCCCTCTTCTTCTCCTTACAACCCTGGCGTTCTTTACCTTTTCTCCTCCCTCCTTTACTCCTGACTTCCACCACCTTTCTCTTCCCACCCTCTTATGGGTTAATCTCACCCACTCTTTCTATCTTTGTCTTTGTCCTGCCTCTTATTCTATTTTTATCAAATTTATTTTCTCTTATCTTTTTTCCCTTTTCAACTCCTTTTTTTACTTGACTCAAACTCTACCCCACCCTGTCTCCAAACTACAGCGTCATCAATTCAGCTTATCAGCTCCCCCCCCTTTTTTTCCCCTACCCCTTCACGTCACCGCAGAGTTGCAGTCCAAATTCTTAGCTTCAGTCTCGCTCTCCCGATGTTAGTTTCTTCTATTTTCCGTCCCCCTTCACGCTGTTTTCGCCTCTCTGCGGAGCAGCAGTCTGTCTTTTCACCTCCACTTCCTCTCTTCCCACTTCTCCTCTTTGCTGGCTCCCCGTGCTTTCAGTCTCTGTGCAGCTCCACACCTCTTCTCCTATCCCTTGCGCGTCTCCACAGAGTAAACAGTTCCTCTATCTTTAGCCTCTTTCTCTCCCTCCACGTCTCTCCGGAGCCACCAGTCTTTTTTTTTATTATTATTACTCTTTCCTGGAGCTGTTTCTTCAAATCCTGCCCAAGTACTACACTTATGCAGAAAAAGAAATGCACAGATATAGCATAGGGGACCGCCTGGCTTGACAGCAGTACATGTAAAAGGGATCTTGGAGTCTTAGCTGAGCACAAGCTGAACATGAGTCAGCAATGTGATGTGGCAGCTAAAAAAACCAATGTGATTCTGGACTGCGTCAATAAGAGTATAGTGTCTAGATCAAGGGATAGAATCATAGAATAGCTGAGTTGGAAGAGACCACGAGGGCCATCCAGTCCAACCCCCTGCCACGCAGGAAATCACAATTAAAGCATCCCAGACAGATGACCATCCAGCCTTTGTTTAACGACCTCCAAGGAAGGAGACCCCACCACGCTCGAGGGAGTGCATTCCCCTGCCGAACAGTGGAACACACTCCCTCGGAGCGTGGTGGGGTCTCCTTCCTTGGAGGTCTTTAAACAGATGTACCTAATAGTGCCACTCTATACTGCTTTGGTCAGACCTCACCTGGAATACTGTGTCCAGTTCTGGGCACCACCGTTCAAGAAGGATGTTGACAAGCTGGAACATGTCCAGAGGAGGACGACCAAAATGGTAGGAGGACTTAAAGCCATGTTCTATGAGGAGCAGCTTAGGGAGCTGGGTATATTTAGCCTGGAGAAGAGAAGCTGAAGAAGTGATGTGAGAGGCATGTTTAAATACAGTATTTGAAGGGTTGTCATACTCAGGATGGAGCAAGCTGGTTTTCTTCTGCCCGAGAGACTAGGATACAAAGCAATGGACCCAAACTACAGGAAAAGAGTTTCCACCTAAACATGAGGAACAACGTCCTGACAGTAAGAGGTGTTTGACAGTGGAATCCGCTGCTGCCCGGGAGTGTGGTGGCATCTCCTTTGGTGGTTTTTAAAGAGAGACTGGATGTCCAGCTTTCGGGAGTACTTTGAGTGGGTATTCTTGCAGGGCAGGCGGTTGGACTAGATGTCCCTTGTGGTCTCTTCCAAATCTATGATTCTAAGGTTTGAATGAGAAAGGAAACCCCCAGGAGACATCTAGTCTGACCTCTTTCCTCATCATAATCCCTAGCTAATGCATCCCTGAAAGGTGGGCTATCCAACCTCTGCTTTAAAATTTCAACAACAACAACAATGGAGAAAGAACCACTTTCTGACCACTGCAACGGTTTTGTAGCATAAGCTTTCTGAATAGAATCATAAAATAACTGCACATGTAGGGGCTAAGTCATGCCCCATTACCCACAGATTTGTTTTGCAGCATTAAATTCCATGTTTAGTTTGCTGGGCTAATGCTAGCCACCAATATCCATATTTTCCGTTAATTTGTGTATGGGGAGGGCTACACACACACACACAGATTGAGAGACACAGAGAGAGACATCACAGGTGAGAAGGCTGAATGGAGCAACATCCCTGGGCACCCACCATGTGCTATATTATCCCAAATGCCCTTTGCTTTTCTTGCAAACTGGGAACAATGACAAATTCTGGGTGAGGAGCGACTAGTGAGACGTCCCCATAGTCTGTCCTGGGCCCCTTTCACATTGCACGGTTGTAGCATTATGATTCTACTTTAACTGCTATTGCTGCACCTTATGGAATCATGGGCTTTGTAGTTTGAGGCAGCATTAGAGTTCTCTGGCTGAGAATTCTAAACCACCCCTCCCTAAACAGTAAATCTCATCAATCTATAGGTTGGAACCATGCAGTTAAAAGTAGAATCATAGCATTACATTTGTGAAGTGTGAAAAGGCTTCTGGTGTTGTTCAGCTTCGGTATAAATGACTCAGATGATGGGATGCTTCTCAAATACAGAGATGAAACCAAATTAGGAGAGGTACTGGTAGCTAATATCCCAGAACAGTGGTTTTTAACATGTGCTCCGCTGACCACCAGGAGACCATGATGTCCTCGCAGGGGGTCTGCGAAGGCAGTGGGTTGGCCATGTGACAGGAGCCAATGCAAAGGCTGGCTGGCTTGGCTTGCATATTGCCATTCATTCCACTTCAGCTACAAACTTGCAGGAAGAAGCAGGAGAAAAGTCTTTCCCCTCCAGTGCCTCTGAGGAAATGTTTAATGGGTGGTATAATTGTGTTGTTGTTGTAAACCTTAAGTCTTGGTGGTCCATGGGAACAAAATATATTTAAAGGAAGTCCCTGGTAAAGAAAAGGTTAAGAGCCAGTGTCCCAGAGGATAGGGTCAGGATTCAAAATGGCTTTAAAATACTGGAGAGCTGGGCCAAAACTAACAAAATGAATTTCAACAAGGATAAACATAAGGTACAACATTTAGTCAGGAAGAAGTGAAATGTACAAATATAGGTTGGGTGACATCTAGCTTGAAAGCAGTATGTGTGAAAAAGATCTGGGTGTCTTAATAGACCACAAGCTAAACATGAGTCAACACTGTGATGTGGTGACTGAAAAAAAGAAAACAAAACTCTATTCTAGGCTTGGGGGGGGGGGTCAGAGGCTGCAGAAATAGCCTTTAAGGCCTCATGTGGCCCACATAGTTCCCACTGCTGTGTTACATCCTTCCCTCACTCATGGGGCTTGTCTATATGAGGCCAAAAAAAAAAAAAAAAAAAATGTGGATTGTTCCACAGTAATGGCAATTTGGCCAGGAGTGCATTACTTGCATTTTGCTTACCTCAATTTGCTGCTGCTGTACAGTATTTTTTTTAAATATCCAAGGTGTGAAAGAGTGATCTTTTGCTTTAACAAAAAAGCAAACTGAAAAAAGCCATTTTATTTCCTTATCGCTCGCTAAGGTGAAAATGCAGCATGGTGGCTTTGGGCACTTGCCTTGTTAGTAAGCTCTGTCCCCCCCCCCCACCCTCATGCACGAGGGACTAATCAGCTTTCAGCTTCCACTCATATAGGGAAATCAAATCAAATCAAATTGCTTGTCCCAACAAGCAGGAATGTGTATCCCCCCTGCTGTTTTTAAAAAAAACTTCAGGAAAAAGCCATGAAGGCTTTTCCCACACAGTATATGGTGGATTTGGCCCCCCTCCTTCCCAATACATTGAAATGATGGAGGATGCTGTTTAGACAGATTGTATTCTCCTCGCATTCTGTGAGAAGTAGTTTTGCCATTTACACCCAACCCATGGTCTCAGGGTGAGCATACCCTCCAACTGTCCTAATTTTGCCAGGAAAGTCACATTTATTCCTTCGCTGTTCCACTTTTTCAGCTGGTTCTAAAATGTGCCAGTTTTTCTCTGCTTCTCCTGCTTAGCCCCTTTCTCTTCAGGTTGCTTCAGCTGCTACAAACTGAGTTCAAAGTTAGAAGCGGTTTGCACTCCATTAACTCTGCAAGGTGGGAGAGGACGAGCGTGGGACACAGGATATTGCCCTTCCCAGCAGACACAGGCAAAAGCGAGCTGCTGCAGCCTCTCCTTGCCAAACTCACGGCTCTCATCTTTGGGAGGGTAATGATCATGTGAACTGAATGAAAGAGAGGCCATGGCGGGGGGGGGGAGGAAAGAGCACATGTCCAATTATTTGACCACCTCTGGCTGTCTGGCTGCTTGTGTCTTTCTAGCCAGGTGGGTGGAAAGAGCAAAACGGATTGTCCCTGACTCTGTGCCAATTATCTGACTTCCTGGATCTTGCATTTTGGTGCATTTATTTTTTCTAAAAAAGGGAGAAAAGGAACTTAAAAAGCAATGAGGTGGAGAAAGTGGGGGGGGGACTCATGCACGTATGACTTTCGAGGTTTGTGTCTCCCTTCCCTGCCCTCTCCTTTTAAATTATCCTGAGCTTTGATTTACATTTAGCAGTCTAACTGGATTAGCGAAGGGTTGACCCCAGCTTCACAGGGGGGCAGCGTGTCAGCTTGGAGGAACAACTGGAACGAGAACCATCATCAGTGTAACGTAAGGACACGTTCCCTTCCCCATCCAGATTGGCAGGAGCACCGGGGGCAGCATTTGAAGCGTAATATTGACTAATTATTTAACTGAGAGTGACAGCTGTGAACATTGTGTTCCTTGCGCATGGCTTCCCCCATTTACTGGGAGTCTAATTACCGTTGGGTGGTGCAGGGCGAGGCGGGGAAGGGGAAGGGGAGGCTTGGCCTGCCTGGGCAGCCAGGGAGTGAAGGCCCGGCTTCTTAAATTGTTTAGCAGCTGTCCTTGAGCCCCTGGTGCTTCTCGTGAGCCACAGCTTTTTATGGGCCATGTTTGGGGAGGAATAAGTTAAGGAGCCTCAAGATCTTGCATCCTCTCCCATGAATCCTCTGCCATCTCACTTTTTCAGCTGCTTTTAAAATCTCCCAGTTTCTCTCTCCTCCTCTGACTTTCCCCCTTTGTCTGCAGCTTACTTCAGTTGGTGAAATGAAATGGTTGATTTAGCATTCAATTAGCTCAGGGGGCGGGGGGCGGGATGAGGAGAGCAGGGACAGAGTCTTGACCTTCCCAATAGACTCAGGCAAAAGCAAGCTGCTGCACCATCGCCTAGCTTGTCTGTTCTTCCTCATTAATAACTTTTGCCCTCTTGGGCCACACTCTTAGGACTTTTTCAGATGTACCTTAAATCCGGAAGGAGCCGTCGGGAGAGGAACGCAGCTGCTCCGCGGCAGGGGGTAGTTTCTGACAACACCGTCCCTCTTGCGTTACCCTCCATGTTCCTTCCATGTCGCATGGAAGGAAAAGGTGCCACTTTTTACTCACAGAAGTTCTTCATGAATAAAAAGTGGCGCCTTTTCCTTCCATGGGACACGGAAGGAACACGGAGGGTAATACGAGAGGGACAGCGGCGTCAGAAACTACCCCCTGTCGCGGAGCAGCTGTGTTCCTCTCCCGACAGCTCCTTCCGGATTTAAGGTACGTCTGAAAAAGGCCTTAATGTCTTAGGCCCCGTCTACACAATGAAAAAAATCCGTACAGCATTTGAAAGATCGATTGTTCTTTGCTTTAACAGTTTCAAAATTATTTCAAAAATGTTTCAAAATTGTTTCAGCAGCAGACCCACTGGTGGGAGATCAGAACCTTGTCTCCCCATTGAGCACCTTCTCGGAGAAGGTCTCCAGAATGGCTAAGGTTCTAGACCTTTCACTCAGGTAAATGGTGGGCCCAGTCTTTAAAAGGACTGAACCTCAAAACACTCCTCCGGCAGCCATCCCTATGGTTCCAACATTGTGGAAGGTGACGTGGTACTCCTGGCAGACCCTGGCCTCAATTGCCTCCTCTTCAAGGAGGATAAAAAAAATCTCTACTGAGTACAGGAAGATGATTGTGCTGTGCTTTTCAAGTGTTGGAAAGCCTTTGGAAAGTGTCTGGAAACTTCAGCAGGTCCAAAATACTGCAGCTACAGTGCTGAACAGAGCTGGTTATAGAGAACATAGAACTCTCTCATTGTTACATCTCAACCGGTTGTTGGTCAGCAAGAATTCAAAATGTTGGCTATGACATGCAAAGCTTTCTGCAGCTCGGAGGCCATGTTATCTAAAGGATATATTTCCCTATAGAGTGGGCCCTTTGTATTTCCTGGGGTTTGGTTCCAGAACCCACTGTGGATACCAAAATCTGTTCAAGCTCCGTTATATACAATGCCATCGTAAAATTGTGTTCTTTATGTGAAATGACAAAATCAAGGTTTTCTTTTTCGATTTTTTTTTTTTTTGGAAATGTTTTCAAGTGGTGGATGGTTGAATCCGTGGATGCAGAATCTGTGGATATGGGGGGGGGGGAGCTGATTGCCGTGCTTCCATTAGCAAGTTTAAGACCTTTCTGTTGCTCATAGGCTTTTAGGAATTGACTGCAAGAGCTTTTAATAATAGAATCAGTGTTGGCAGAGACCAGAAAATATACTCAGACGTAATGTGGACTTATGCTTGCGTATGTCACTTATAGGATGTTGGCCAATATGTGTTTATTAATTTTTCAAGTACCTGCAGCTGAATTCAATCATAGTCAAAACAGCTCAGTCCAGGACTTCCAAAAATGCCCTTGTCACTTCATCTGATAAGGAGGGTGGTAAGATTGATGCTGTGGCCCTCAAGACTTATTCCTCAGCAGCCCTGTCATGTAGAATAGTGAACTACCAAGCATACACAGCTGCCTGCCAATATCTCCTCTGGGAACAGATCACCCACCTTCTTGATCACCTTTTGGACAGGATATTAAATTCCATATTAAAAACAACTGACCACCAGCAACCACCAGTTTTATGCCTCTTCCTCAGCAGCCAAAAAGCTCCTGATGTGGAGAAAGCCAAACTGCTTGATATAAAAAGAAAGTGGGAAAGTTCATTTCGCTCCCCCACCCCCAATCCAAAAATGATTGGAGCAAGTGGTACTATAGTGGCTGCTTCTTTTTGAGGACATTTCTAAGATTTGTCTGGGAGGACATCAGGAGCAGAGTGATAGCAATGACTGAATAAATACAAGGCCTTTGGGAGAACTGAGGAGAAGAGACGTCTCCACGAGAGATCCGTGCTTAGCTGTCAAAACATTCTCTGGCATTCAAAGACTTAATCTGAGCGTTTCTGTTCTGTCTGCCTCTGGCACAAGAGGTGGGAGTAGTGGTGGAAGTGTAAATGAACTTATCTTGCTAATTGGTCAAGAAAAATCATTGGCACGGAGGAGGCAGAGGTGGCTCTACGCACTGCATGAGCTAAAGGAAGCTGGCATGACGTAGAAAGCAGGAACAAAGATGCCCAAAGGGGTTTTGGCACGCTTGCAAGAGAGATGACACTTCAAGGCCTCTTGCAGTGCCTTTACCTGCTTCAAAATCATGCTAATGAAGCCCTCCGATGCAGATGATTTCATGGATCCCTCCCGTCCTTTCAGATTCTCACGTTCAGTTTTGAGAACCAGGGAAGAATGGAGACATGCAGGAGAAGGATTTTGAGGGGAGCTCTGCAGGGAAAGCATTCATTTCTTTCAGAGGGTTTTGGTGTCTCTCCAAACTACAAATTCCAGGAATCCATAGGATTCAATAATGGTGGCTAAAGGTGGAGAAAAGTGCTGCAATTATGTACTTCTGATGAAGAAGTTCTTTTTTATAAGTCTTTTTGCCTTCCCGTTTGCCCTTTTCCTCTTTGTCCTCTGTCCAGGTGGAAGGGTTTTGGGTTTTTTTAGCAAAATTGCCATCAGAAGGATGGTGAAGGAGGTTTTTCAGTGTCAGGTCAGTGGCAGGTTCAGTGGCAGGTTTTTCAGTGTCAACATAACCTGTGCAGTAAACAATGCAGTGAAGCTGGATCGGGGGGGGGGGGGAATTGGAATTCTTCTTTAGTTGACCTTACTGGAGGTGTGTGTGCCTGCCTAAAACAGGCAAGGTAAATAGCAGCTCCCTCCAAAATTCCCTTACTGAGCATGTGTGAAAAACAAAATAGAGAAAAAGGAAGAAAGTAGATTAGGCTACCACCAGCTCCCTGCAGCATGTTGCAATAAACCCAGTCAGACTTCAATCGCTCGAAAAGCAGGCATTAGTTCAAATGCTTTATTGCAAGGAATTAAAGTGAACTGCATCAGGTTATTAACAGATCTGAAGCAAGCATGCCAAAAGCCCAGCACTTGGCCAAATTGATCACCAACAGTGGTCCGCCCTGGCCTCACATCAGAAGGCATGGAGACGCACTATCCACAATGCTGTAGCCTTATTTGAGAACTCATGCCGAACAAGTCTTGAAGAGAAACGACAATGCAGAAAGAATCACAACCCGGAAATATTACCCAAGGAGACCTTCTGCTTGTTTATCTCGGCTTGGCCTTTTCAGTCATCAGCGCACTTGCAGAAAGCGCGGGATGAGTCCTTCCTGAATCTTCGTGCGAAGAAAAGCCAGAGGAGAGAAAGTATCATATCTAGGTTTCACTTTCCCCCACCCACCTGGCTAACTGAAGTTCTCTGTTCCAACTCCCTCATTCTTTCCAAGGTTCAGTGTCCTTGAGCCTGCCCACAGATGGCACCCATCACATTCCAGCCACAACCAGCTTTCCCCACAATGCCCTCTGCTCATGTCCAGACTCTGGCTAGCAAAAAGGCCTAACAATGGCTAGCTAATAAAACACAGCATCTATCTATATAGCTAATAGCCAATGTCATAACACATGTTTAAAAAAGGCATAGATGTACAAGTGTGGCCACTAAAATGGAAATCATTAAAAAAAAAATTGAGGTTGATGGGATTGGTAAGGGGAGTCATGCCTGGATAGATTTTGGAAGATGCAACAATCCAAAGTATGAAAACCCTTTCCAACAGATCCACTGGAACACAAAGGATAAAAATTTTGCAAAACACCACACACCGTTATGTGGAATGCACTGCCTGGGTGTGTGGTGGAATCTCCTTCTTTGGAGGTTTTTAAACAGAAGCTGGATGGTAATCTGTCAGGAATGCTTTGATTGGGTATCCCTGCATGGCAGAATGGGGTTGGACTGGATGGCCCTTGTGGTCTCTTCCAACACTATGACTCTATGATTAAAAGCCCTTGCAGTCAATTCCTAAAAGCCTATGAGCATCCCTTCCCATCCACCTTACCCTCTCTCTGTGGCAGGAACCCACTGGGCTGCCTTCCTTTTCCGTCCTCTTCCTCTTCCTGTATGCCTCCCTTCTTCCTCCTCCATAACTCTTCCTCTCCCCCCATCGCAGGACGTTCACAACTATCCGCAGTTTTCAGTATCCGCTTGGACCCCCAGAACCAATCCTCCATGAATAGAGAGTGCTACTGTATTTTCAACAAGACAAATGCCAGAAGTTGACTGTAGAATCACATTAGAGGACCTAGAAATGGCTAGAGAGAACATATATTTTTTAACATGGATAAGTAAAACCATTGATAATGAATCGGTGGATACGGGGGTCGACCTGTATGCCCAAGATAGGAACCCAAGATTTCAGGGAATGTCTAATCCCAATCCAGCACAAAGTGGACCTGCCTTTTGACTGACTAGGAGCACCTCTGTCTTACCTGGACTAAGCTTCAATTTGTTTGCCTTTGTCTAGTTCATTACCATTTCCAGATACCAGTTTAGGGGTGAGGGCAACAGCTTCCTTGGAGTTAGAGGTCATGGTTGCTGTTGTTACTTTTAGTCAACTTTGATTTATGGAGACCCTTTGCCTGAGAGACCCCCAAGAACCCTGGTCATCTGTAATCCCACTGAGGTTATCTCAGGGCAGCTATGAGTGCCTTGATGGAATCAATCCATCTGTAATGCAGTTTTCCTCTTTTCCTGCTGGATTTAGATGGAAGGGAAAAATAGAGTTGGATGTCCTCAGCATACTGGTGATATCGGACTCCCAAACACCCTACAATCTCTCCCAGTGCTTTCATATATATGTTGAATAGCATCAGAGACATGGGCCACGTGTGCTCCACCACTGGGCCTGGGTCCCCACTGCCGCAAAATATGTGACTGCGTGATACAGGTCAGCCCCCACATCTGCGGAACCAACATCCACAGTTTCAGTTATTCATGGCTGAAAAAAGAGGAACGCATACCATAGAGTTGTGCTGAAAAATGCCTAGAGAGGTGTCCTCTCTAGGAATTGCTATTGTCCTCCAATGCAACTCTATGGTATGTTTGTACAGGAAGTTGTTTGGTTTGCTATTATCTGCAGTTTCACTTATAAATGGTAAGTTCAGGAATGCATGCCCCATGGATATGTGTGTGGGAGGGGCTGACGTGTAATAATAATAATAATAATAATAATAATAATATTTATTTATATCCGAACCCTCTACAAAATACAATCGGGGTGGCTTACAACATTTAAAATATGTACATATAAAATATATACATATAAAACCCTCCATCCCACCCCCCTTAAAATACAATTAAATAATTAAACATTTAAAAATACTTAATAAATACTAAAACACCCCCACACCCACACACAATAAAATAAAATAACTGGACTAGGGATCGGACCAATAGGATTTTTTTTTCTTCTGATGTACTAATGAAAAACAAGGCAAAAAGGAATTGTGCAAATGTTTTTCACAATCCCAAAGACAAATTTTGGGGGTGGCAGGAGGTAGGATGGATCCCAGTAGGTTTTTTGTGGGGGATCCATGTGCCCCTCTCATCCCTGGAAATTGCTCAGCCCTGTGATAAAAACATTAAAAAGCAGCCAAAAAGAGGACCGAGGGAATTGTCCAGTTGCACCTCATAGGAGAGGTGCTCTGAGTGATACAGGTTGAACACTGATTTGGTTTATAGTTATAGTTGGATGCTTACAGATGTCTAACAAATGTTGCTAGATATAGCAATACACAGGGAAAGTGGCTCTTAACCTTTTCATTACGAGGGTCACACTTTAAATCTCTTTTGTTGTTGCGGACCCCCAGACTTAACTCAGGATTTAAAACCATGATGATGATGATGATGATGATGATGATACAATTACACCATCCATGAACCCTTCCACCAGAAGCACTGGAGGGGTGGGAAGACTTTTCACCTACAGCTAAAAAGGTAAATGCGATTTTGGGCTGCATCAATAGAAGTATAGTGTCTAGATCAAGGGAAGTAATAGTGCCACTCTATTCTGCCTTGGTCAGACCTCACTTAGAATACTGTGTCCAGTTCTGGGCACCACAATTCAAAAAGGATATTGACAAATTGGAGTGTGCCCAGAGGAGGGCGAATAAATGGTGAAAGGTCTGGAAACCATGCCTTATGAGGAGAGACTTAGGGATCTGGGTATGTTTAGCCTGGAAAAAAGATGGTTAAGGGGCGATATGATAGCCCTGTTTAAGTATTTGAAGGGGTGTCACCTTGAGGATAGAGCAAGCTTGTTTTCTGCTGCTCCAGAGACTGGAACACAGAGCAATGGATGCAAGCTCCAGGAACAGAGATTCCTCCTCAACATTAGGAAGAACTTTTTGACAGTAAGAGCTGTTTGGCAGCGGAACACACTCCCTCGGAGCATGGTGGGATCTCCTTCCTTGGAGGTCTTTAAACAGAGGCTGGATGGCCATCTGTCGGGGATGCTTTGATCGTGATTTCCTTCGTAGCAGGGGGTTGGAATGGATGGCCCTCGTGGTCTCTTCCAACTCTACAGTTCTATGATTCTATGATACTTCTTCCTGCAAATGTATGGCTAGAGAGGATTCATAACCATTTTAGTTGCCCTTCTTTGGACATGCTCCAATTTGTCAATATCCTTTTTGAATTGTGGTGCCCAGAACTGGGCACAGTATTCTAGGTGCGGTCTGACCAAGGCAGAATAGAGTGGCACTATTACTTCCCTTGCTCTAGACACTATACTTCTATTGATGCAGCCCAAAATCGCATTGGCCTTTTTAGCTGCCACATCACACTGTTGACTCATGTTCAACTAGTGGTATACTAGGACTCCTAGATCCCTTTCACATGTAGTCTCATTCAGCCAGGTCTCCCCCATCCCATATCTATGCATTTCATTTTTTTCAACCTAAGTGCAGCACCTTACATTTCGCTGTATTGAATTTCATTTTGTTAGCTTTGGCCCTGCTCTCCAGTCTATCCAGGTCATTTTGAATGTTGATCCTGTCCTCTAGGGTATTAGCTACTCCTCCTAATTTGGTGTCATCTGCAAATTTGATAAGTATGCCCTAATTCCTTCATCCAAGTCATTGATAAAGATGTTGAATAGCACTGGGCCCAGGATAGAACCCTGTGGCACCCCACTGGTCACATCTTTCCAAGACGAAGAGGAGCCACTGCTGAGCACCCTTTGGGTTCGGCCAGTCAACCAATTACAAATCCATTGAACAGTTAACTTGTCTAGCCCACATTTTACAAGCTTGTTTGCAAGAATGTCATGGGGAACCTTGTCAAAGGCCTTACTGAAATCAAGGTATGTAATGTCCACAGCGTTCCCTTCATCTACCAAGCTGGTAATTTTATAAAAACAGAGATCAGATTAGTTGGCATGACTTGTTTCTCTGAAACCCATGTTGACTTTTTGTGATTATGGCATTGCCTTCTAAATGTTCACAGACTCTCTGTTTAATGATCTGCTCTAGAATCTTCCCTGGTATTGATGTCAGACTAACTGGACGATAATTGTTGGGATCCTCTTTTTTCCCCTTTTTGAAGATGGGAACAACGTTTGCCCTCCTCCAGTCTGCTGGGATTTCTCCTGTTCTCCAGGAGTTCTCAAAGATTATTGCCAATGGCTCTGAGATTATATTTGCCAGCTCTTTTAATACTCTTGGATGTAGTTCATCTGGTCCTGGAGATTTAAATTCATTTAGTTTAAGAAGGTATTCCTGTACTACCTCTTTGCTTATTCTGTGCTGGATTTCCCCTATTATGTTCTCTGTTCTTTTATCCTCAGGTTGGTCCCCTTTTTCCTTTTCTGAAAACACTGAGGCAAAGAAGGTGTTGAGTAATTCTGCCTTTTCTCTGCCCCTGTTAGCATTTTGCCATCTTCTCCGTGTAGTGGCCCTACCATTTCCTTCTTCCTCCTTTTGCTGCGGACATACCCAAAAAAACCCTTTTTATTGTTCTTAACCTCCCTAGCAAGCCTGAGCTCATTCTGCACTTTAGCTTTTCTGACTTTACTCCTACATGTGTTTGCTATCTGTTTGAGTTCTTCTTTGGTGATTTCCCCCCTTTTCCATTTCCTATACATGTTCCGTTTAAAACTTAGCTCCGTTGAAAGTTCTTTAGTCATCCATCCTGGTTTCTTGAGACACCTCCCATTTTTCTTCCTCAATGGTACTGTTTGAAATTGTGCCTTCAGTATCTCCCTTTTGAGAAAGTCCTATCCATCTTCAGCTCTCTTCTCTTTTAGTATTCCATGGGATCACTCCCAGTGTTTCCCTGAGTTTATTGAAATCAGCTCTCCTAAAGTCAAGAATGCATGTCTGACTATGCCTGGCTTCTCCTTTCCATTGTATAACAAACTCCAGGAGAACATGATCACTCTCACCTATGGATCCCACCACTTGCACCCCATTAACCAGGTCATTCCTGTTGGTTAGGATCAGATCTAAAATAGCTGACCCCCTTGTTGCCTCTTCCACCTTTTGGACCATGAAATTGTCTTCCAGGCAAGTAAGGAATTTGCTAGACCTTGAAGTTTTGGTTGAGTTAGATTGCCAGCAAATATCAGGATAGTTGAAGTCACCCATCACTACTACATCTCTCCTTTCTGCGTGTGTGTTTATCTGTTTTAGAAAGGCATCATCCAATTTCTCCATCTGACTTGGGGGTCTGTAGTAGAGTCCCACAATAACATCCCTGTTGTTTCCCTCCCCTTTAATTTTTATCCAGATGCTCTCCACTTGGCTTCCAGTATGGATGTCATGGATCTCTTCACTGGTGTAAATATCACTGACATATAATGCTATTCCTCCTCCTTTCCTGTTTGGCCTGTTTCTCTTATAAAGGTTATACCCCTCTATGCCTACATTCCTATCATGAGACTCATCCCACCAGGTTTCAGTAATGTCTATTATATCATACTTGCTTTGTAGTGCTAGGAGTTCAAGTTCATCTTGCTTATTTCCCATGCTCTGTGCATTAGTGCAGAGATATCTAAGACCATGTGTTCTCTTTACTTGCTGCCTGTGCAAGTTTTTTTGCCGCCCACTGTTGGGTCCTTGCACTGTTTGCTTTGTTCCCTCTATGACAGTTTGACTATTTTCTCCATCCCTTTTGCCTTCCAGAATACTGTCTCCCTCTCCCATTAGATTGAAAGGCAGTGTGCAGGCCAAGCCAGCCAGCCCTTGCCTTTGCTCCTGTCATGTGGGCTGAGCAGGCTTCAAGCTTTCACAGACCCCCTGTGAGGACATTGAAGTCCCCTGGGAGTTTATGGACCACGGATTAAGAACCAGTGCATAGGAATATTAACTCCCTTGGGATTCCTGTGTGTTCCTCCATAGATAGTGCATGGGTTAGGACACCCCCGAATTGTGTAAGATATGGAATTCATGACAGGATAAAGCCTTAATGGAATGAATATATAATGCCTTACATGAAATATAATGTAGTGAAAATAATGTGCCAAGACACTGAAAAGCTTATGTGTATACTTATTATTGCACGTAATAAATAGCTTGAAAGCTTGCCAGAGAGCCTGCTCGTTCTCCCATATACATATTCTGAGATTCCAGTACTTAAGAATGCTTAAGCGGAGTGTTGATGCTAATTCTGCCTGTTTGAACTTTACTGTGATTCATGAGTTGGAAGCCCAGGTGATGAGATCTTGATAAAGGGGACCTCCAAACTGATACAGATTAGCCTTCAGTCTAAAGACATAGTGATGGGGAACTGCAGCTGCTGTTTCATGAGGATATAGAAGAAATAAGGATATCAGGAAGGACAAGATGAAGGCTAAAATGCCACTGTAGAATTGCATAGCTTAATCTTTACAGTTATGTGTTGCTTGGGCTACTGAATCTTTGTGTGGAATGGCAGTATTGCATAACTGAAGGCACATCCCAGTTTTCAACCAAATGCACATCTGCATGCAGAATACTGCCACACACCCCATTCCATTTCCTCATATTTAAACTAAGTACAGATGTCCTACACAGCACAAAAATGCCCAACCACCTCTGTAGAGGGACTCATACCAGACAAGTTATTTCATCTTGCAAGTTTAGGGAAGGAAGTAATGTAATAACAGGGGGAAGTAGATTTGGTTTAAAAATCAAAAGGACTCTCCTAATTACACAACAACGGATACCCGTTGAATTATGCTTTACCAAGAAGTTCAATTTATTACCTGGACCCTGTGTCTAGATAATAGGGTTTTTTTTATGGCTCTAAAGGTATTAATTAGCTAGCCAGTGTCACAGTGGTTGCGTTATCATTGGCACTGTTCTCCAGGTGGTCAGTATGCTTGTTGTACATCTCTCTCTCTCTCTCTGGCTTTTCTTTGCAAACGTTTATGCTTTAATATAATAGTAGAAGACTTCTGCTGGAGGAGCTACCTTTAATTTCCTCTGTGGCGTCATTGTTTACAAGCTCCCCCCTTCCCAACCCATGTGCCAAATCAAGACAAGACTTCATGGATCTGAAGAAGTGGGTTAACCAAAAAATGCTTAGGCAGTAATAAATGTTTTAACACATTTTAAAGAGCTACAATCCTGGCTTTGGAATACATCATTGAATACCAAAGTCAGGATTCTCCAGAATTGTATTTCCGATTTCTGTGTATGGTTGTGAAAGCGGGATAGTGAAGAAAGCTGATAGGAAGACAATTTTCTCATTTGAAATACGGTGCTGGAGGAGAGCTCTGCAGATACCCTGGACTGCTAAAAAGGCCAATAACTGGGTCCTTGAGCAAATCAAGCCTGAACTCTCCCTAGAAGCCAAGATGACTAAACTGAGACTGCCGAACTTTGGACTCATCATGAGAAGACAGGACTCACAAGAAAAGAAAGTAGTTTTTGCTAAGGTAGAAAGCAGGAGGAAAAGAGGAAGACTGCATTCCAGATGGATGGACTCAGTCAAAGAAGTCACAGCTGGCCTGAGTCTGCAAAACCTGAGCAGGGCTGCAGATAGGTGACTTGGAGGTCTCTCGTTCATATGATCACCATGAGTTGAAATCAACTTGACAGCAATTAATAACCACGATATCTGGATTCTGGCCAGTAGGTCCTAGGACAGGATTTCAATGCAGAGCCTCTGAATTTTAACCCTTTGGCCACAGAGCCAGCCTTCCGCTCAGAGACAAGCCCTCACTTTGGCAAGCCAGAGCAGTGGGACTTTTGCTGAGAAGTTTTGGAGGATGCTGGCCAAACAGGAAATGATTTTCATAAGTACATTGGATGAGATAAATGATAATATGCCTGACAGGCTCTTGGCAAGGCTGTCTCTCCCTTGTGTGGAGTGTCGAACTTGGCAACAGCTCCTGTTGCTGCTGCTGCTCCCTGTAAACATTGCTGATCGTCCCTGCCATCATTGGCAGAAAGTCCAGACGAGGCTTTCTTCACTAGAGGTGAGGCGCTTTGGGAGGCTGGAATGGCATTTGCAAGGCCGGGGTTAACCATGAGGTGAGGGGAGCTCTTGCAAACAGCTTTGCAAGGTGGCAAATGGGGTCCTTCTTTAATCCCTCACTTGTCTTCAAATTTGACAGCTGCTCCCCTCTGGTAAGAGTGGCATCAGATGCTTTCAAAAAACCATCAAGAAAAGAGGGCAGCCCTCATTAAGTTTCAAGGGCAACTTGCAGTGGTTTAGATCTCCTTCCACAGCGCCTACAAATTTGTCTTGGAACATTATCTCAGTTTATCTGGTGTGACTGACAAAAGCTTTGGAGCATCAATGTTTCTTTCCAAAAATCTAGCAATCAGTGAAGTACCATGGAGGAATGTGCCACATTCCAAACAGCGTCCCTTTTTGTAATCATGCTCCCTGTATTATCTGTGGCAATTTCATTCAGAAATTTGGAAGTGACTAAGGGCTTGTCTATACGAGGGGGGAAATGTGGATTGATGTGCTCTAACGCCAATTCAAAGCAGCTTCTATTTGTCTTAATGGCTTTCTGGCAAAATTTCAGGCATGCAAAGCTATTCACTTTTGCTGTCCCAACGGGCATGCCTGCAAATCAAGATGGCGGGCGTGAGTGAATTACTCACATTTTTATTGTTGCCAGTTGCCGCTGCTGAACAGTATTAAAAAAAAAAAAAAAAAAGCATATCTAAAGTGCAGAAGTGCAATATTCCACCTAAATAAATTCTAAGAAGGAAAGAAAAAAGCTGTTTTATCATGAGTGCATGATTGCTAAAGCGAAAATCCAAATGGCAGTTCCGGGCACTGTACTTGTTAGCAAGCTCCACCCCCTACCCATGTCCGAAGAATCAGCTTCCACCTCCACTCTTATCAGGAATGCAAATCTGATTGTCCAAATGAGCGACAATGCACATTCTCTATGGACCTTTATAAAAACTTTGGGGAAAGCAGTAAAGACTTTCCTGGTGACATTTACAGTGGATTTGGCACCCCTCCTTCTGAATACTGCGATCCAATGCAGGATGCCATTAGGACAGGTAGGATTCCCAGCAAATTCCATGAGGATTATTTTGACCGTTTAGACAACCCCATAGTATATTGTTCTCACTGGCGAGACACAAAGGAGAGTCCCTCCGGCAGATGTCAGACCTTGGATGCTCTCCCTCAAGTGTCAAGTTCCCAATTCAAAACATCACGGAAGTACTCTGCAATTGAGCAGGGCACAGATTTATTCACTTATTCATTCTTCCATTGATGTAAATATTTATAACCTTCCTTAATGCCCAAGGATCTCCAAGGAGCCTACAGTAAAATCAATCTATTGCTGACAGCTTCAGAAAATTCCCTAAGCCCAATTGTTGCTTTATTGAATTTATATCATAGAATCATTGAGTTGTCGGGGGATGATAGGACATTCAGTCCCTGGAAGAATCCAAAAAAACTGTCTAAGCAGACTAGGTGGCAACCCTTTCCCAAGAATGCTCACACGCACAGAGTGTTTGGCATCCAGAAAACAGGAGGTGCTTTTAACCTTCAGTAGTTTCAGCATGTACAGAGACAAAGTGCTACGCCAGGCATCAGAGGATCACAGGAAGAGAATGAACACTGATCTGGCTTTCTTATATAGAACTCAGGACAGCATTGGCTTACCCAAGCACATGGTTACATTGCATCAGATTTCCATGCTCTGTGGCTTTGTACTCTAGTAACCCTTCTTCTGATGCAATCCTTCTCACGCAGCTGTGGCATGATTAGCATGACTGGCAGTTCATGGAGTCAGCCATCATGACTCAGCCTGATTTCTGCAGTTGTTTGGCCATTTTAAAACGTAGGGTTCAGTCACCAATCCCTGACAGAGACTACAAGGGCAGTCCAGTCCAACCTCCTTCTGCCACACAGGAAGACACAATCAAAGCACTGCTGACTGGTGGCCATCCAACTTCTATTTAAAAATCTCCAAAGAAGGAGACTCCACCACACTCCCAAGGCAGCAGCATATTCCATTGCCAAACATTAAAAGAGCTGGCAAATATAATCTCAGAGCCATTGGCAATAATCTTTGAGAACTCCTGGAGAACAGGAGAAGTCCCAGCAGACTGGAGGAGGGCAAACATTGTTCCCATCTTCAAAAAGGGGAAAAAAGAGGATCCCAACAATTATCGTCCAGTTAGTCTGACATCAATACCAGGGAAGATTCTAGAGCAGATCATTAAACAGAGAGTCTGTGAACATTTAGAAGGCAATACCATAATCAAAAAAGTCAACATGGGTTTCAGAGAAACAAGTCATGCCAGACTAATCCGATCTCTTTTTTTGATAAAATTACCAGCTTGGTAGATGAAGGGAACGCTGTGGACATCGCATACCTTGATTTCAGTACGGCCTTTGACAAGGTTCCCCATGACATTCTTGCAAACAAGCATGTAAAATGTGGGCTAGACAAGTTAACTGTTCAATGGATTTGTAATTGGTTGACCGGCCGAACCCAAAGGGTGCTCAGCAATGGCTCCTCTTCGTCTTGGAAAGATGTGACCGGTGGGGTGCCACAGGGTTCTGTCCTGGGCCCAGTGCTATTCAACATCTTTATCAATGACTTGGATGAGGGAATTAGGGGCATACTTATCAAATTTGCAGATGACACCAAATTGGGAGGAGTAGCTAATACCCTAGAGGACAGGATCAAAATTCAAAATGACCTGGATAAACTGGAGAGCAGGGCCAAAGTTAACAAAATGAAATTCAATACGGAGAAATGTAAGGTACTGCACTTAGGGCAAAAAAAATGAAATGCATAGATATAGGATGGGGGAGACCTGGCTGAATGAGACTACATGCGAAAGGGATCTAGGAGTCCTGGTAGACCACAAGTTGAACTTGAGTCAACAGTGTGATGCAGCAGCTAAAAAGGCCAATGCGATTTTGGGCTGCATCAATAGAAGTATAGTGTCCAGATCAAGGGAAGTAATAGTGCCACTCTATTCTGCCTTGGTCAGGCCTCACCTAGAATACTGTGTCCAGTTCTGGGCACCACAATTCAAAAAGGATATGGACAAATTGGAGTGTGTCCAGAGGAGGGCGACTAAAATGGTGAAAGGTCTGGAAATGATGCCTTATGAGGAGAGACTTAGGGAGCTGGGTATGTTTAGCCTGGAAAAAAGACGGTTAAGAGGCGATATGATAGTCCTGTTTAAGTATTTGAAGGGGTGTCACGTTGAGGATGGAGAAAGCTTGTTTTCTGCTGCTCCAGAGATTGGAACACAGAGCAATGGATGCAAGCTCCAGGAACAGAGATTCCACCTCAAGATTAGGAGGAACTTTTTGACAGTAAGAGCTGTTTGGCAGTGGAACACACTCCCTCGGAGTGTGGTGGGGTCTTCTTCCTTGGAGGTCTTTAAACAGAGGCTGGATGGCCATCTGTCGGGGATGCTTTGATCGTAATTTCCTTCATGGCAGGGGGTTGGACTGGATGGCCCTCATGGTCTCTTCCAACTCTGCAATTCTATGATTCAATGATTCTATGATCTCTTACCATTAGGAAGCTCTTCCTAATGCTTAGGTGGAATCTCTTTTCCTTTAGTTTGAACCCATTGCTCTGTGTCCTAGTCTCTGGAGCAGCAGAAAACAAGCTTGCTCCATCCTCAGTATGACATCCCTTCAAATGTTTAAATATGGGTATCATGGCACCTCTTCACCTTCTCTTCTCCAGGTAAAACATACTTAGCTCCCTAAGCCACTCCTCATAGGGCACAATGGCTTCCAGACCTCCCACCATTTTGGACATGTGGGGTGTATGAGTCTAAAATTAAAAAATGTATTAAAGATTCCAGGGATCTAGCCCTCTTAAAATAAAAATATATTCTTAAAAATAATAACCTTTCTTTCAAAGTAAGCAGAGTAAAGACATCGGAATGCAAACACAGCTCAATTAACATTTAAATGTGTGGTCTGATCACCCAGTCAATTAGACTCATTAAACAACAAAGATGTCAGTTTAAAAATGCATATCAAAAGTTTACTGAAGGTATATCAATTTTAATCTACATATTCAAAAAACAAATCTTAAATGTCCTTAACTAACTAAGATTAGGTTAGGGTAGGAAAAACTCACCCAGCCTTAAGAGATGAGGGCTGCATGGTGAAGGGTGAAAAGTAAAAGCATAAGCAAGTAAGTAAGTAAGTAATGGCAAAGCTACATGGAGCTTTTTTTTTCTTAAGAGGAACTTACACAAAGCATCATAAAGTATTTAAATTAGGAAGTCATGTGATGAATGACCCATTGCTCCAGTTGGCTGGAGTTGCCTAGAGAAGGAAGAAGGGGGAGTGGAAAAAAACTCATGCATGCAGGGAAATTCCTAAACTGAACTTAACATGGGATACACAAGATTGTATTGCATTATAATTTCCCCATAGGTCACCCTCCTCTGGACATGTTCCAGCTTCACAATATCCTTCTTGAATTGTGGTGCCCAGAACTAGACACAGTATTCCAGTTGGGTTTCAGTAAAGCAATATAGAAGTGGCACTATTACTTCCCTTGATCTAGACACTATACTCCTAAACATGCAGCGTAGAATCACATTGGCTGTTTTAGCTGCCACATCACATTGCTGACTCATGTTCAGCTTGTGGTCCACTAAGACTCCTAGATCTCTTTCACATGTACTATTCTCAAGCCAGGTGTCACCCATCTTATATCTGTGCATTTTATTATTTTTTCTGCCTAAGTATAGTACCTTACATTTCCCTCAGTTGAAATTTGTTTTGTTAGTTTGGGCCCAGTTTTCTAATCTGTTGAGGGGGTCATTTTGGATTCTGATCCTGTCCTCTGGAGTATTAGCTACCCCTCCTAATTTGGTGTCATCTGCAAATTTGATAAGCATACATACCCTCTATTCCATCATCCAAGTTATTTAAAAAGACGGTGAATAGCACTGGACCCAGGACAGAACTGTGTGGCACCCCACTCTTCATTTCACTCCAGGATGAAGAGGAGCCATTGGTGACTACCCTTTGGGTTCGTTCGGTCAACTATTTACAAATCCACCTAACAGTACCTAGCCCATATTTTATTAGCTTTGCAAGAATGTCATGAGCAACCTTTTCAAAGGCTTTACTGAAATCAAGATATGCTACATCCACAGCATTCCCTTCATTTATCAAGCTTGTAGCTCTATCCCTCCTTAGATCTCTTGGCCAAGGGATCTTGGACAGTTAGCAAAAAAAGATTAACTGTAGCATGTGTTCCCCACCCTTGTTTTAGCTTCTGAGCAGTTCAGAAGCCATCAGGACAGCTCTCTGTCTTTTGACAGGTATATCTTTCTATGCCAGGTATATCTTCCTGCCCCTTTGCCTCTGAGTCCACTGCCATTTTACCCCCCCCCCCCCCGCTTGTAAGGGGGTGTGTGAATTCGGACCTCGGTGATAAAAACAAAAAAGAAATACATCTGTTACAGAAAGTATACCAACCAAAATATGCAACTGAATGTACAACAAAAAGCACAATGTGCATCCATGTACAATGTGCATCACATTGTGAAATATGCATTCAAGTGCAATGCTCACCTGCAGCACAGGGATACTTCATGTTTAGCTCTGCTTCCACAACCTTGAACTGAATGTGGACTTTGAGCATTGGGCAAAAATGCTCAAATGTTTCCATAGGGGGACTTACTGTACACAGAGACTGGAACACGGAGCAACGGATGCAGGCTCCAGGAACAGAGATTCCACCTCAACATGAGGAGGAACTTTTTGACAGTCAGAGCTGTTCGGCAGTGGAACACACTCCCTCGGAGCATGGTGGGGTCTCCTTCCTTGGAGGTCTTTAAACAGAGGCTGGATGGCCATCTGTCAGGAATGCTTTGATCGTGATTTCCTGCATAGCAGGGGGTTGGACTGGATGGCCCTCATGGTCTCTTTCAACTCTGCAGTTCTACGATTCTATGTGTAAGATGTCCACACAACACCAGCTCTTGTGTCTGCTCTAATTCAGAGGTTAACAACTGCATTTCATATGCTCCAACTTTTCACAGAGGAAAGCCAAGATGCAGGCATCTAAGCAACATCAGAGTGTAGTCAAGATGGCAAAAGGTATTAATGAGGAGGCTCATACAAGCCAAGAGAGGCTGCATCAGTTTGTTTTTGCCTGAGTCTACTGGGAAAGCCAAGATTTGGTCCCCTACTGCTGAATTAATTGAGCGCAAATTATTCTTGCACTTTGAATTCATAGGTTTTCTGTGGGGTTTTTTCCAGGGTGTGAGTCCATGTTCTGGAAGAGTTTATTCCTGATGTTTTGCCTTCATCTGTGGCTGGCATCTTCAGAGAATGTCACCTCTTTTTCACCTCTGTGAAGATACCAGCCACAGATGCAGGCGAAATATCAGGAATAAACTCTTCCAGAACATGGCCTCACAGCCCAGAAAAAAACCGCGGAAAACCTATGGATGCTGGCTGTGAAAGCCTTCGACTTCACACTTTGAATTCAGTTTGCAGTACTTAAAGTAAGCTGGGTACAAAGCAGGGGAAAGAAGGAGGATGGGAGTGAAAATGGGACATTTTAGAAATAGTTGAAAGAGTGGGATGATGGAGGATTGTCCCTGCCAAATCATGATGGAAGTGGGATGTAGGCCATGGTGAGAGCCAAGAGGAGAAGACTTTTTGAGCAGCCTGGATCTATGATATAGATCATGGAGAACATTCAGGTGGGTGTTCTCTATCACAACCCCAAACTCAGAGGCGAGGTAATGTCCAGAGCCATCATTCCCCAAAATGTTGCGGCAAATTTGATGTGTATCTTTGAAGAAGCTGTAGGTTTTAAAAAATGAAAAGGGGCAGGAAGAAAAATAAATATCAGCAAGAGATGTGGGGTTGGTGGGGTTTTTTTTGTTGGGTTTTTTTTTTTTTTTGGCAGCTATTCAGTTCTAAATTGGGCTAATTCTACCTTCTGAAAGGAAGATAATTTCCATGTTTCTTTGCTTGAGAACATGTAATTGAAGTTATTTTCCTTCCAAGAAAGGAACCTCTGGTACATCGTTTGCAAATGGACAGGAAAAAATGAATGTCTATCATGCCTCCAGAGTGGTGGTGCATTCATTATGGCACCATTTCTGAATGTCTCTGCCACTTTTACAAGGTGTTTATCACTTGCTCAGATGGCTTTTTCCCCTCCTTTCCTTTTCTTTGTTGGGAGTGGCACGGGCGATCAAAGTGGGCCAGAAATTGAGTGGGGCTAGATCTAATGTATCTGCCAGTGAGCCATGGTTAAACACCTAATCATTATCGGAAAAGTTTGGAGTGGATGACAACTAGAGAAGCTCTGAAACTTACCAGAGAAAGGAATCTGCAGTTTCTTTGACCAATGCAGTCACATGCAAACACTCACAACTGTGCTCCCGGGCACACATTTTTGAAATGAGCATTAGGAAAACAGGCTGTGTTTGAGCATGTGAGCTGTTCTGCAGAGTGTCTAAATCAGATGTGGGAACCATGTGGCCCTCTAGTCCTTACTGGACTACAACTCCCATCATCTTTACCCAGCAGAGACAATCATAGAATCATAGAGTTGGAAGAGACCACAAGGGGCATGTAGTCCAACCCCCTGCCATGCAGGAATACATAATCAAATCATCATGTGGTCTCTTCCAACTCTATGATTCTGTGATTTCATGGTTGCAGAAGCAGAGCTGTATATATAGTGCCATTGTGAATACAGATGTGCATGAGATAATTGTGATGCAGCAGCTAAAAATCCAATGTGGTTCTAGGCTTCAGCAATAGGACTATAGCATCTAGATCGAGGGATGTAATAGCACCACTCTGTTCTACTTTGGTCAGACCTCACCTGAAATAATGTGTCCAGTTCTGGCACCACAGTTCAAGAAGGATATGGACAACATGGAACGTGTCTAGTGGAGGGTGACCATAATGGTAGGAGTTCTGGAAGCCATTATGCCCTATGAGGAGCAGCTTAGGGAGCTGAGTATGTTTAGCCTGGAGAAGAGAAGGTGAAGAGGTGACATGATAGCCATTTTAAAATATTTGAAGGGATGTCATACTGAGGATGGAGCAAACTTATTTTCTGCTGCTCCATGTACTAGGACATGGAACAATGGGTTCATACTACAGGAAAAGAGATTCCACATAAATATTAGGAGGAACTTCCTGACAATAAGAGCTGTTCAACTGTGGAATGTACTGCCTGGGAGTGTGGTGGAGTCTCTAGCTTTGGAGGTTCTGAAACAGAAGCTAGATTGCCATCTGTCAGGAGTGATTTGCTTGTGTTTTCCTGAATGACAGAAGAGGATTGAAGTAGATGGCCCTCATGGTCTCTTCCAATTCTATGGTTCTATAATCTGGAGACTGCAAGAGGTAAACATGAGGTGCCTGTTTGCATGAGATGCTCATTAGGTTATACATTTGGGAGTGCAGTCAGTTGTGCCACATTGCTTCTTAACAGAAGTGTTGTGTAGCACAATCAATGTGTGTAACCCCACATGCAGAGATTTTTGCTATAAAAAGGGATCCAAGAGCAAATCAAACATGAACTGTCAATAGAATCCAAAATGATTAAACTGGGGCTATCTTATCTTGGACTTATCTTGAGAAGTCATAACCCGTTGGAAAAGATGACTCTGCTTGATAAAAACTGGAGGCAGTAGGGAAAGTGGAAGACCACATTGCAGGTGGAAGATTCACTTCCTCAAGGAAACCAGGGCCTTGAGTTTGCAAGACCTGAGTTGGGATGTTAATAACCAATTCACTTGGAGGTCTGTTATTCATAGGGTTTCCATAAGTCAAATCCAACTTGACGATACATGACAAAAAGAGCAAAAAAAACAACAGCAAAGCCTGCACACTCTTTAGGAGCCAGAATGATAAAAATTGAAGGGGAGGGAAACAGCAGGAATGTTATTGTGGGACTCTACTACAGACCCCCAAGTCAGACGGAGGAATTGGATGATGCCTTTCTAGAACAGATGAACACGCACGCAGAAAGGAGAGATGTAGTAGTGATGGGTGACTTCAACTATCCTGATATTTGCTGGCAATCTAACTCAACCAAAACTTCAAGGTCTAGCAAATTCCTTACTTGCCTGGAAGACAATTTCATGGTCCAAAAGGTGGAAGAGGCAACAAGGGGGTCAGCTATTTTAGATCTGATCCTAACCAACAGAGATGACTTGCTTAATGTAGTGCAAGTGGTGGGATCCTTAGGTGAGAGTGATCGTGTTCTCCTGGAGTTTGTTATACAATGGAAAGGAGAAGCCAGGCATAGTCAGACACACATTCTTGAGTTTAGGAGAGCTGATTTCAATAAACTCAGGGAAATAATGGGGGTGATCCCATGGTCAGGAATACTAAAAGAGAAGAGACCTCAAGACAGATGGGACTTTCTCAAAAGGGAGATGCTGAAGTAACAATTTCAAACAGTGCCATTGAGGAAGAAAAATGGGAGGTGTCTCAAGAAACCAGGGTGGATGACTAAAGAACTTTCAATGGAGCTAAGTTTTAAACAGGACATGTACAGGAAATTGAAAAGGGGGAAAATCACGAAAAAAGAATTCAAACAGATAGCGAACACATGTAGGAGTAAAGTCAGAAAAGCTAAAGTGCAGAATGAGCTCAGGCTTTCTAGAGAGGTTAAGAACCATAAAAAAAGTTTTTTGGGGGGTATGTCCGCAGCAAAAAGACGAAGAAGGAAATGGCAGGGCCACTACGCAGAGAAGATGGCAAAATGCTAACAGGGAACAGAGAAAAGGCAGAATTACTCAACACCTTCTTTGCCTCAGTGTTTTCAGAAAAGGAAAAGGGGGACCAACCTGAGGATAATGGAACAGAGGACACAATAGGGGAAATCCAGCATAGAATAAGCGATGAGGTAGTACAGGAATACCTTCTTAATCTGAATGAATTTAAATCTCCAGGACCAGATGAACTACATCCAAGGTTATTAAAAGAGCTGGCAAATGTCATCTCAGAGCCATTGGCAATAATCTTTGAGAACTCCTGGAGAACAGGAGAAATCCCAGCAGACTGGAGGAGGGCAAACGTTGTCCCCATCTTCAAAAAGGAAAGAAAGAGGACCCCAACAACTATCGTCCAGTTAGTCTGACATCAATACCAGGGAAGATTCTAGAGCAGATCATTAAACAGAGAGTCTGTGAACATTTAGAAGGCAATGCCATAATCACAAAAAGTCAACATGGGTTTCAGAGAAACAAGTCATGCCAGACTAATCTGATCTCTTTTTTTTGATAAAGTTACCAGCATGGTAGATGAAGGGAATGCTGTGGACATCGCATACCTTGATTTTAGTAAGGCCTTTGACAAGGTTCCCCATGACATTCTTGCAAACAAACTTGTAAAATGTGGGCTAGACAAGTTAACTGTTCAATGGATTTGTAATGGGTTGACCGGCCGAACCCAAAGGGTGCTCAGCAATGGCTCCTCTTCATCTTGGAAAGATGTGACCAGTGCGGTGCCACAGGGTTCTGTCCTGGGCCCAGTGCTATTCAATATCTTTATCATTGACTTGGATGAGGGAATTAGGTGTATACTTATCAAATTTGCAGATGACACCAAATTAGGAGGAGTAGCTAATACCCTAGAGGACAGGATCAACATTCAAAATGACCTGGATGGACTGGAGAGCTGGGCCAAAGCTAACAAAATGAAATTCAATACGGATAAATGTAAGGTGCTGCACTTAAGGCGAAAAAATGAAATGCATAGATATAGGATGGGGGAGAACTGGCTGAACGAGACTACGTGCGAAAGGGATCTAGGAGTCCTAGTAGACCACAAGTTGAACATGAGTCAATAGTGTGATGAAGCAGCTAAAAAGGCCAATGCGATTTTGGGCTGCATCAACAGAAGTATAGTGTCTAGATCAAGGGAAGTAATAGTGCCGCTCTATTCTGCCTTGGTCAGACCTCACCTAGAATTCTGTGTCCAGTTCTGGGCACCACAAAGAAAAAAGGATATTGACAAATTGGAGCGTGTTCTGAGGAGGGCAACTAAAATGGTGAAAGGTCTGGAAACCATGCCTTATGAGGAGAGACTTAGGGAGCTGGGTATGTTTAGCCTGGAAAAAAGATGGTTAAGAGGTGATATGATAGCCCTGTTTAAGTATTTGAAGGGATGTCACGTTGAGGATGGAGCAGGCTTGTTTTCCGCTGCTCCAGAGACTAGAATACGGAGCAATGGATGCAAGCTCCAGGAACAGAGATTCCACCTCAACATGAGGAGGAACTTTTTGACAGTCAGGGCTGTTCGGCAGTGGAACACACTCCCTCGGAGCGTGGTGGGGTCTCCTTCCTTGGAGGTCTTTAAACAGAGGCTGGATGGCCATCTGTCAGGGATGCTTTGATCGTGATTTCCTGCGTGGCAGGGGGTTGGACTGGATGGCCCTCGTGGTCTCTTCCAACTCTGCAGTTCTATGATTCTATGATAAGTGGTGGATCAATATAGCAGAAAAGACACAACACTGTGCAGATCTGGGTGATCATAGAGGATTTTATGAAGCTCTTAAAGCAGTGTTTGGACCTACTTATCAGGTCCAAAGCTCCTTATACAGTACAGATGGTCAAACATTAATTACTGATAAAGCCTCCATCCTGAATCGTTGGGCTGAACATTTTCAAAGTCTCTTTAGCGCCAACCGAGTAGTCCAAGCCTCAGTTATCCAACATATGATACAAAAACCAATGAAAAATGAATTGGACATAGCTCCCACTTTGGAAGAGACCCTTAAGGCCATACAGCAGATGAAAAACGGCAAGGCAGCTGGGATTGATGGAATCCCACCTGAAGTTTGGAAACACGGAGGTCATGCACTCCACAAAAAATTCCACGAATTCCTTGTGAATTGCTGGTAAAAAGGGGAACTGCCATCAGACCTCCGAGATGCAGTCATCATCACCCTGTACAAGAAAAAAGGAGCAAAATCCGACTGCTCAAACTATTGAGGCATAACACTGCTCTCTATTGCTGGAAAAATCCTTGCAAGGATACTCCTGAACAGATTAGCTCCTGCTATTGCAGAAGAACTTCTCCCTGAAAGCTAATGTGGCTTCAGAGCCAATAGGAGTACTACAGACATGGTATTTGCCCTTAGGCAACTGCAAGAAAAATGTAGGGAGCAGAACAAGGGTCTCTATGTAACATTTGTCGACCTCACCAAAGCCTTTGACACTGTAAGTAGAAAAGGTCTGTGGCAGATCCTGGAAAGACTAGGATGTCCCCCCAAATTCCTTAAAATGATTATCTTGCTACACGAGGGCCAGCGTGGTCAAGTCAGATATGGCGATGCTCTTTCAGAGCCCTTTCTAATAACTAATGGAGTGAAGCAAGGTTGTGTTCTTGCACCAACTTTATTTACAATCTTCTTTAGCACGATGCTCCAAAGGGCTATGGCAGAGCTTGAAGACGACGACGGCATCTATATACGTTACCGTACTGATGGTAGCTTGTTTAACTTAAGCCGTCTGAGGGCTCACACTAAGACTCTAAACTATCTAGTCCGTGAGCTGCTCTTCGCCGATGATGCTGCCCTTGTTGTCCACACAGAAGCAGCTCTGCAGCGCCTAACATCCTGCTTTGCAACAGCTGCAGAGCTGTTTGGGCTAGAAGTCAACCTGAAGAAAACAGAAGTTCTTTACCAGCCTGCACCACAGGACGAACACCACCATCCCCACATTGCCGTCGGCAAATCTGTGCTCAAGTCCGTTCAGCAGTTCACCTACCTGGGAAGCATCATCTCCTCAGATGCCAAGATTGACAAAGAGATCGATCACAGATTAGCAAAGGCATATAGTGCATTTGGAAGACTTCACAAAAGAGTCTGGAGCAATAAACACCTGAGGCAAAGCACAAAAATCAGTGTGTATAGAGCCATCGTACTGTCTATCCTCCTTTATAGATCTGAAACATGGGTCACCTATCGCCACCACCTACGACTCCTCGAGCGCTTTCATCAGCGCTGTCTACGCACAATCCTAAATATACACTGGACTGACTATGTGACGAATGTTGCTGTCCTTGAACAAGCAGGGATCACCAGCATTGAGGCCATGATATTGAGAACACAGCTGCACTGGGCAGGGCACGTTTCTAGGATGGAGGACCATCGCCTCCCAAGAATACTACTCTACGGTGAACTCGCCACGGGTCAGCATAAGAGGGGCGCTCCAAAAAAGCGATACAAAGATTCCCTGAAACAATATCTCAGGCTCGGCCAAATTGATCACCAACAGTGGTCCTCCCTGGCCTCACATCGGGAGGCATGGAGACGCACTATCCACAATGCTGCAGCCTTATTTGTGAACTCACGACGAACAAGTCTTGAAGAGAAACGACAACGCAGAAAGAATCACAACCTGGAAACATCACTCAAGGAGACCTTCTGCTGTGCTTTTTGCAACCGGACTTGTTTATCTCAGATTGGCCTTTTTAGTCATCAGCGCGCTTGCAGAAAGCGTGGGATGAGTCCTTCCTGAATCTTCGTTTGCAAAGAAAAGCCAGAGAGAGAGGATCTTTTCCAGTGGATCTTTTCTAATTAATGGTCCCCCATATCCACAGGGGATATGCTCCAAGACACACACACACACACACACACACACACACACACGTGGATTCCCTCTTTGTGTAACAGTGGACTGATGAATCTTCTGTGGATTTTAATCCAAACTTTAAGGAGCTATTCCTTTAACCCAAGGGAAGACAATGGTTACGGGACCACACTGGCCCTTCCAGGGGACACTCCCCCCCCCAAAAAAATCTTGTCATCCAACCACCCTGAGGCATGGGGGCAATTCTGCCAGTGTTTGTCCCAATCTTCCTCCTCTGGCATTTTAGGCCCAAAGAATTTTTTCTTTAAATCAAAAAGTGACGCAGAATTCAACTTTGAGTTAGATGCCTGTTTTTAAAAAGGCCTCTTCTGGCACTATAATGGTCTGGGGGAAGGGCCCAAGATGATATTTGGAGGCTAAAGGGGGCAAAAACTATGGCTGATATTCAGTGTTTTGGTTAAGGATTCATAACTGCTCTGCATTCACTAAAACCACCTTAACAACCAGGAACCACATCAGGCAAAGAGAGTCTGTTCAGCAGGCAGACTGTGGTGCAAGGAAGATGACTCTTCCAGCACCATCCTGCCTGGAAGCACTGCTGCCATCAGTAGAAGCAGCACCCCTGTCAAAAATCATTGTTACAGCCTCTCCCAGCTGAACAGACCTCCTTCACCTAATCTGGCGGCTGGCTATTAAGGTGGCCAGGGAAGGGGATTAGGCCAGGGGAGTTGCTGCTTCATTATGCATGCATTAACTCTTTGTTATGCATGTGTGAACTAAATAACCAATGCAGAATATTGGCATATTTCTTTGGATGCTGGGGGCCCAGATGTTTTGGGGCCACTTGTGACTCACGAGACACAGTGTCCTCACCTTATCCCCCAAATAAGCTCAGTACCTTGGATACTCTTTTAAAGTTCAGGGTAAACAAAAATAAAGTGCATACTAAAACTAAAACAGTGGAGTTATCACCCCACCGACATGGAAGCCATGAGCCAGCCCCGGCTATGTGGGAACTGCTGTATTTGAAAGTAACTGCATGGGGTTTGGGGGGAGAAATAGGTCAGTTGGAGTGGCAAAGATTTCTTTTGTAATTGTTAAAGCATGATTTTTTAAAAAATCTAAGAAGAGTTGCTCTGAAAGAGAGATTTCCCAAAGCAGGATCAGGATGCAACAAAAAAACCTCAAAGAAATTTGCTTTCAGTTCCCTGAACCCAATTTTGTACTGAGCTGTGCTAAGAAACCATGTTACGCCAATTAAGAATTGGATTGATGTCCTTTTTGCTTCCAATTGGGCACATTGTGAACACTGCTGAGCACTTGGGTGTGGGAACCCAAGTGAAGAGAACATGCAAATCAGGTGGTTTTCGTATCTGTACCATTTTAGCTTAAAAGAAATGTTTTACTATAAAGAACAGTTTTACCATTCACAGAACTTGGAAAAGTGCCCTGTTTTTTGGACTACACCTTCCAGAATCCCCCAGTGGGTGGATGGGAGGTGTGGTCTGTCTAAAACATGGAATTTTTCCAAGCTGTGGCCATTAATGTCAAGTTCAAGCTTTGAATGACAAAATCAAGCTATCCTGGCTGAAGGATTCCAGGGGATGTAGTTCAAAGAAGGACTATTCCAAGCTCAGACCATTAATGAAAAGACCAAGTTATGAAGTTCAAGATCAAGTTGTGTTGTATGGGGGATGGTGGGAGTTGTAGTCCAGAAAAAACAAACTTTTCCAAGCTCCAACCATTAATGGCAAAATCCAGCATGGATTTGACAAGAGGAGTTGTAGGAAACCATCATCTTGTTATTAGGATTATTTTTCCATCTGGGTTTATTTGACTCATGAGCTCAAAATGCTACACTGATATTGCTTACTTGGAGATAAATTGCCCTCATGGACATTGTACTGGTGGTCCACAAGCCTTTCTGAAGTGCCCATTTTAGCTACTGGTAGGGCTGGATCCAGGTTTGAGGGCAAAGATTTGATGGTGGATAAAATCACCATCCTGTGCCATCCCTCTCTGGCAATTCCTTTGGTGAAAGGGAATGTTGGCCCATTCAGAGTGAGGGTTGTGCTCATCCATCTGGCATTACCTTTACTCTCCATTGACTTGATAGTCATGAAACTAAAATCTGGTCTGCTGCTTAGCCTTGTGATGTCACTTTGCGGCTCTTAGTGGACAGAGATGTCTACTCCCCAGAAGAATATAAGCACTTTAAGACTTGGGTCCAAGCTGTCTGAAGGGCTATGTCTTCCTATACAAGCCTGCCTGGGCTTTGAAATCATTATAGGAGGAACTTCTCTCTGCCCTGCCACCCTCAGAGGCATGTTCGATGGAGCCACAGCAGAGGGTCTTATTGGTGGCTGCTCATAGGCTGTACTGTTCCTTTCTAAGGGAGGTTATGCTTGTCCCATCTGTTGTCATGCCCCGTGAGCCTGATGAGGGTATAGAGTCAGAGGAGGAGGACATGGCAGGGAACAGCCCTAGGGACCCTGGCACAGGTTTATCTATACTTGCGCCAGCAGCAAACCCTGCCAACCTAGAGGCTCAAGCAGAGAAAGAGTCTGGTCCAAGTGGGTTGGCATCAGTCCCAGCAGACAGTACAGCCCATTCAGATAAGGAAGAAGAAGAAGAGAGGGACTTACCTCCACCATCGTATACCCAGCAGTGAGCTCAAAAGGAAGCTCAAAGGAAATCTCTGAGACTTTATGAGAAAAACCTGCTTGTTAAGAAACACCTGACAAAGCCTTAATTGCTTTATATATGCTGGGAGAGGTGGTGGAGGCATTGTCAGAGATCAACTGATCTTCCTGGTGAAAGCTTCCTGCTGACTTCGGTGCCTGGATTCCGGTTATCTTGACTTCTGTTGCCTTGACTCGTGCTTAGACCTTGGACTGTCCCTGACTACTCTGCTGCCTGCTCCTTTTGACCCTCGGACTGCTTTGGACCATGCTGACTGATTGCCATCAGCCTCTGACCTTTTGGACTGTGCTACTGGACTAAATCTTTGACTGTGTTTGCTTTCCTGTGAGCTAATTAACAGTTGGCTACCTTCCCAGACTAGTGCTGTTTATACTTTGCTGGTAACTAGTTGCTTTCTGGACAGACTGATCTCTGACCCACTTTAAGCCAGCAAAGAAACCATGGAAGAGCTTCAAGCTCAAAACCAGTTGCTGCTCAATCAAATAACTCAGCTGACGCAGGCTGTGGCTACTTTGCAAGCCCAAGTTAATCAAGGGCTGCTCCACCACCTTCCCATAGGACCAAAGGTTTTGCTGCAATGCCAGAAAAATTTCTGGGGACAAAGATATGCTAGACAGCTTTCTGGCTAGCTGTATACCACATTTTAAACTTAGGTCAGAGGACTTTTCTACTGATACTCAAAAAGTAGCCTTCCTGGTGAGCCTGCTTTCTGACCCTGCTAACAAATGGGCTACTCCTTATTTGACCCAGGACAATCCTCTCCTGAATAACCTGGACACTTTTGTACAGCAGATGATGGTCACCTGGGGGGATCCTGTGAAGGTGGAGACAGAAGAACATTATATGTGGACTCTGAGGCAGGGGAAAAGGGTTGGTGGCAGAATATACCGCTGCCTTCCGGCTCATAGCCCAAAACCTGATCTGGAATGATAGTGCTCTCCAGTCACAGTATCGTTTTGGACTCTCAGATCTGGTGCTGGATGAGTTGGCCTGCCCATTCCCAAAATGGATAGCTAATTGGTTGGACGTATGCAGGGGTGGAGTTTGCCGGCAAGGCAGCACCTGGAACTGCCATGTTGGATTTTCTCCATAGCGATCATGCACTGGGGTGACAAAACAATCTTTTGGGGAGTGGGGTATTTTTTGTTTGTTTATTTAAACAGATTGCACTTCTGCACCTTGGATTTAGTTTTTTTAAAATAAAAAATACTGTTCAGCAGTAGCAACCTGAGGAGAATAAGATAGGAGTAATTCACTGGTGCCTACCATCTGATTCTCAGGAATGCCCGTTTGAACAGCAAGTGCGGATAGTTTTGCATGCCTGCCATCTTGCCAATAAAGGCGGATTGCTTTGATTGTGTCTTCCTCCAAGGCAGAATGGGGTTGGACTGCATGGCCCTTGGAGTCTCTTCCAACTCTATGATTCTAGGATAAACTTGGGAGAGTGCTGTTGCTTTGCTTTTTAATCATCTGGACATAATTATATAATTTTATATGCTATAATATTATGCAGTGTAATAATTAATTACATCTTGTAGCCTGATATCCTGCACTGAAGATATAGTTACGAATGCGTAACTACTTATTGCCTCCTGATTCAACCCCCCAAAACTACCTTAATAACCAACAGGCACCCTGAGCAACCAAGGTCTCTTCTGCCGGCAGTCTGGGGCTCAGCAGGATGATGCATTCTGCCCCGTTCTCTCTCTTCTGATGAGAAACCATGAAAGAGATAGTGCTTCTGTTTGCTGCAGCCTTGATGGCTAGTGACAAGGGGGCTGGAAATGTCACCCTGCAGCAACCCTGGTCACCATTCACATTGATGAAGAAAAGAAGGAAGAGTGAAATGGGCACCCAATAATAATGATTATGGTGGTGGTGATGATGATGTTTACTTATAACACCCTTTTCACCAATGGGCAGAACATCAAAAATATATAATCAAAAATGGGACAATAAAACACAACATTATGAAATAATATACTAATATTGTCTCTCTCTCTCTGGCTTTTCTTCGCAAACAAAGATTCAGGAAGGACTCATCCCGCGCTTTCTGCAAGCGCGCTGATGACTAAAAAGGCCAATCCGAGATAAACAAGTCCGGTTGCAGAAAGCACAGCAGAAGATCTCCTTGGGTGATGTTTCCGGGTTGTGATTCTTTCTGCGTTGTCATTTCTTTTCAAGACTTGTTCGGCGTGAGTTTTCAAATAAGGCTGCAGCATTGTGGACAGTGCGTCTCCATGCCTTCTGATGTGAGGCCAGGACGGACCATTGTTGGTGATCAATTTGGCTGAGCCTGAGATGTTGTTTCAGGGAGTCCTTGTATTGTTTTTTTTGGAGCGCCACCCTTATGCTGACCCATGGCGAGTTCACTGTATTGAGAACAAAATCCTCATCACTTGCTACCCATCTTGGCCATCTTACACACACTTAGCAGCTTAGTCTGGCAAATCAAAGAGGAAGGTCTTCAACCCTTTACGAAAGCAAGTAAGATCCTCTTCCAGCCAGAGGTACAAAGGAAGACCGTTTCATAATGCAGAGCCAGATCCTGAAAGGTACATAGCCCCAACAGAGCCGTACGCATTGGTGGAACTACCAATAATCCTTTGTGTGTAGACCTTAAATTCCTAGATGGTGCATACCATGCTAACCAAGCTGCCAAATACTGCGAGGTTAAAGCGCAGGGCCTTAAATACCAGGACCAAAACTTATAATGAGCCCTAGTCCAGACTGGTAACCAGTGGAGTGATCTGCGAGGGAAAGAGACATGTGAGCATCCATCTTGTACATGGCTGGACTGCTTTCATCCCAAGGTGTTTTGCTTTTTCCTGTGAGTAGCCAAAGTCATATTCAGGAGCTGTGGTGCTTGCCTCTGTGGCTGATGAAACTGGGGGATCATTTGCTACTGCTGGGAAATGGAGTGAATGTTGTGTTGTCCATTGACAGTGATTTGAATCTCAAGGGAATTTGTAAATGGTCTCAGTTGTGCAAAGTTTGTTAAAAAGAGCTGGACAGAAATGTCATTTTGGAAAGGCAGAGGAGCTAGAGCTATACCACACACTATTTGAGTTTGGAGAGGTAAAAGGAATGCTTTTGCAGGGGAAATAATTTCTCCAGCCCTATTATTCATAAAGAAATGCCATATTGTTGCCTCTCTTATTATTATTATCTCCATCTTTAAGAAGTGAATGATAACCACAATGATGGTAACGATGATATTCTTTATAATATAATTATATCATATGATTGAAAAATATATCATAAGCAAAATGTTTTGGCTTCTGCCTTCTTCTGCAAAAGTTATACCCACAAATGTGGAAGGCTGACTGTATTTTAGTGTTGGTGTGCAGCTATTATTCTTTGTTTTAAATTAATGTTTTGAATAGTTTTAATTTGGTCATTAGTTTCACACTGTTTTATTCACATTTTTGTAAGTTTTTAACCGTGTGTGCTTTGTTTCTAATTCCCTCTACTTTACAGGCTGTTTTGAGGCTGTCTTGGGGAAAAGATGGGTAGATGTGTGGATTAATGGACAGATGGATGAACCAATCAATTCCATGCACTACTATCTGGGATTGTCTGAGTGTGCAGGGCTCAAGTTTCTCCAGAACACATCTGGAAATACACGAGAGAGGACATTTTCAGTGGCTACCCATAGACTCTGGAACTCCCTCCCCAGGGAGGCCAAATTGGCCCCTTCCCTGTTGTCCTTCCGGTGGCAAGCCAAAACCTTTCTATTCAGGCAGGCTTTTTAAAGAACAGGCTGGTGGGGTGGGGGAATCCTGTGTGGTTTTCATGGGCTGTTTTTAAAAGCTTTTTAACTTTTTAATTTTTTTTAAATACTTTTAAGCATATTTTATTCTTTTAAATATTATGATGTTATTTTAATGATTTAAGTGGTTTAATTCTGTTTTAATGTAAACTTTTTAAATGTTTTAATTCTGTGTTTTTAAAACTGTGAGCCGCTTTGGGTCCCAGCCTTGGGGGTAAAGTGGGTTATAAATAAAGATAATAATTATAAAGATGACGATGATGCCAGAAAGTTCCATCCAGAAGTGGCTCTTCGAGCAAATCTGAGGCTCAGATCAGGCACAGGATAGGTGCTGCTGGAAAAGACAAGAAGGTTAATGGTGTAGGAGGATGCTCAAATATTTATCCAAGCCCACAAAGGTGTCCTACTGTGCTGTGTCAGCTCTGTTCCAGCTCCACTGCATTGTCTGACTACAGCTCTTCCATATTATCATAATTCACTGACAGAGCAGAGAAGCAGCAGGAGCAATTAATAGCCTAGAGGTCAAGAAGTGAAGACTCTGTCCTGCTTTCTTGACCTTTGGGGGACCCTCACTATGCTTTTGCATGTTCCCCTGGCTTGTTTTCCCAGCTACTAGCAGGGTCTCCAAGCTGGTATGGGTGGCTTTTCCATAAAGTCTGGGCTGACAAATGTTTGCTGCCTGACTTACACAGGAAGGCTGATTGTTCTGTGAGAACAGCTGAAGACACACCAACTGACCTGCAAACACCAACCTCTAAACATTCTTGTACTCCTGCTATCCCAGAAGGAGGCATGAGACATATAGAGCTTCCCTCTCCAACTTGGAAGTTTTAAATGGTAGGGTTGCCTGTGCCCTCGTGTCCTGCTGGGTTCCAATCCTGAAGAATCTGGGCCCTGGTCAACAAGCACCTTTTGCTCCATCCATTGCTCAACTGGCATAATCTGGCATAACTATGCTAGCATATATTTACACCGTGCTATAACTGCATAGCCAGTGTGGTGTAGTGGTTTGAGCATTGGACTGTGACTCAGGAGACCAGAGTTCAAATCCCTGCTTGGCAATGAAAACTCACTGGGTGGCCTTGGACACTGCATGGGAGTGTGGTGGAGTCTCCTCCTTTGGAGGTTTTTAAACAGCAGCTGGATGGCCATCTGTCGGGAGTGCTTTGATTGGGTATTCCTGCATGGCAAAATGGGGTTGGACTAGATGGCCCTTATGGCCTCTTCCAACTCTGTGATTCTAAGTCACATCCGCTCAGTCTTTGAGGAAGGCAGTGGTAACCCCCATGGAAAAATCTTGTCAAGAAAACCCTGTGATCAGTTGACCTTAGGGTCCCCATAAGTTGGAAACAACTCGAAGGCAAACAACAACAACAACACATAGGATCTCACCCATTTCCTCTTTTATCACCAGGATACCCTTCTGTTCATTTTTGGAAAATCGTAGGGAATGCATGTAGTAGATTTTTTTTTTGTGGGAGGAAAGCAGGAAAAGGAGAAGCTATGACTTTTTGTTCCAGGACGTTCTGTTTTAGGTTCGTTGTAGTCAAATTGGGAGGCGGGGGTTGAAAAGACCAGAGGGGAAAGTACTCTTAAACTGGCACTCAAAAGAGGGCTAGGGTTCATTTCAAGTAGCTGGGCAAAACCCTTGCACCTGTTGGTCTAATTCTGAGTTACTGGCCAAGTTCTGCTTTTGAACTGTCCTGAACAGCATGCCTGTAGCCCTAATTTTTATGCCACCTTGGAAACTTCATACATTGTCATATCTTTTCCTCTGTCCTAAGCCCTTGGGCACCCACATGCTCTCCAGTACTTTCTGCTCACATGCTCTCCAGCACCGTCTTCTTCACCTTTCCCAATGAAAGGCAGAGATATGAGTAACTCAAAATAAAACCACTTTTCATTCCCATCCACCACTGGGGAAGAAAGGACAGTTGTGTTTGTGCCAAATAGCCAAAAGCACTCCAAGGCTTAACAAAGAGTTTAAGAAAGTTTTATTATTGATATGATTTTTAAACTGTGAATTTTAAATTGTGTTGATATGTATTGGTTTTATTTGTTCTTTTAAACTGATATTACATGTTTTAACGGGTTTATGTGTTTTTAAATGATATGTATTTTAACTGACACTAGGCCTTGTGTGTTACTCTGTTGTTCCCCACCTCAGTCCAATGGGAAGAGGCGGGTAAGAAATAAATATTAAATGATGATGATGATGATGATGATGATGATGATAGATTACACCAGTTTTCTGGGTGTCATATCTAGGGGCCTCCTTCTCCATCCACAGCTTAGAAAGCAGCAAAGTTGCAGAAACATGTTACATTCCAAAGACACAGTGGAGCCAACAACCGACTAGGGAAACAGCAAAAATCCATGACATCCCCTACTTAAAAACAATCCCTTGCCACATACAGAAAAGTAGATCTTCTCAGTGTTCTCAGGTTTTCCCATGACCTAGGAAGCAGTTCGACAATGGAACTAATTGCCTAGAGAGGTGGTGGGGTCTCCATCTCTAGCCATCTTCAAAAAGAGGTTGGACAGCTACCTGCTGGGAATGCTCTAGCTGGAGATCCTGCTCTGAACAGGTCTATGTCTGTTCTTCCTTCTCCAGAGTGGACATGTTGGTCCCAGCCCTGCCTCAAGCACTCCTTTGTTCAGACCAGAAGATGAGCTGGAACACCTGACCCAGAAGATGCTGTATGATATGGAGAACCCTCCTTCAGAGGAATACTTTGGTAAGCACCAGGTCATTCCTGGCTCTCTTGGGGTAGAGGGTACTACAGATTACTGGTACACCATGCCCTGCACTGGAGCGGAAAAAAATATTTGAAAATATTTATTGTGGGGAGGGATTGAGTTTTTATCCTGCAAGGAAACCCTGACAAGGAGACTCCTATATGGGTGAGAATCTTTGCAATAGGGAGACTTTTTAATGTGAAAAATACTCATAAAATATACAGCAAAAACACATGTTGTGGTTTTGCACAGCAAACACCTCTCTCTCTCTCTCTCTCTCTCTCTCTCTCTCTCTCTCTCTCGGCAGAAAACAAGTTTGCTGCACAGAAAAAAAAGCATTTCCTCATAAAGTGCTGTTTTCTGTGCAGGAACCTTATTTTCTCTGCAGAAAACAGAGAGAACACTTGAAGTTTTTGCTCTTTATAAGTCCCACACTGTGAAGAGTCTTTAAAAACTCCATAGTTCTCCACAGCTATCTCACAGTAAGGAGGAAAAGGCTAAATGTATTTGTTCTTGGATATCAGAGTAAAAAACAGTGTCTTTGCAATGTCCTTGAACCCTATTTGCTTAGTCCACCTAAGTAGGCACACTGATGAATGATGATCAGTTCATCATTAATACGTAAACCCATTGATTCAATGGGTCTACTCTGGGTGGAACCAACAATAAAACTGACCATCTGTGCTAAGCTAATGATTATATATATATATACACACACACACACACACACACACACACACATATATATATATATGGGACTCAAGGCAACTTACAGCATAGATCAGTGGTTCTTAACCTGTGGTCTAGGGACACCAAGGGGTCTGTGATGTCCTCACAGGGGGTCCGTGAAGGCTTGAGGCTGCTTGGCCCACCTCCTGCCTGCATGGAGTGCCTATGTGACAGGAGCCAAGGCAAAGGCTGGGTGGCTTGGCCTGTGCATTGCCATTCAATCTGCTCCAGCCACAAATTTTTAATTTTTTTAATTTATTAGTTATTTATACCCCGCCCTTCAGCCACAAGGCTATCAGAGTGCCTTACAAATTGTTTTAAGCAATAGCAGTTTACACATCTACACTGCATTAAGCAGTTTCCAATGTCTATTCCTACTTGCAGGAAGAAGCAGGAGAAAAATCTTCCGTCTCCCTCCAGTGCCTCTGAGGGAAGGTTTAATGGATGGCTATATTATTTATTATATTATTATTATTATTATTATTATTATTTCTTTTTATTATTATTAAGGTTCTAAATCTTCAAGGAACAAAAGATATTGAACAGGGGTGCCTGGTAAAGAAAAGGTTAAGAGCCACTGACATAGATTAAAGCAAAGTACAGCTAAAACTTTGTTAATAAAAGATTTCAAATGGAATTAAAAATATAATTAAGACTATTTGCCAAGTTTCTTGTCCTCAGTGAGAGAGCATGTCCTGACATGTTGAGGCAACTCATTGAGATGATGGTCAATCATTGAGAGATTGTTCATTCCAAAAAAAAAGTCCCCAAATGCAAGATGTCATTGGGAAATGTGCATAATATCACACAGTGTAAAGAAAATTGAAATTGCTGAAAGTTGAAATTATTCATTCTAACAGGTGAAAATGAAATCAGGCAGTGGTGTGCAAAGTACAACCTGCAGGCCCCATATGGTCCTCCAGTCCCCCCTCCTCATTTTGCCATATTTGGGGTGTCCTCTTCTACCTGGAGGAGTCCCTTCTTGGATGAAGAAGAGTAAGAGGTGTGCCAAGATGAAGAGCCCCAGTCAGAGCTGGAAGAGGCTGGCACGCCTGATGTGGCAATGGAGAGACAGAACTCAGTCCATCCTGGGCAGCAGCTATAGATCAGGAGGAGAAGGCAGAAGCCCTTAATCCTCTTGAACAACATACATTAAAGTGCCAGGAGTAAAAGGCCAGGCAATGCCCTCTTCCACATTAAATATATAACACTGAGCTAATGAGGCCAGCTGGGCTGATCAGCTGCTGGCTATAAATGGGCTCAGCCTTGGCTGTCCCATTGCTGCAGAGAAACAGGTGCAAAACTTCTGTGCAATCCTGTCTGACAGCTCTGGATTTCTGTCTTTCAGAGTACCCTTTCTGCCAACTTCTTTCTTGGCTTTAGATGCTGCTCAGGACTGCTTCCCCCCTTTGAATCTTGGACTGCCTTGACCAGGCTCTACTTGTAAACCTGTGTAAGCTTTAGCACTGGCCTGGTTTTCCTTTGTCAGTTCCTGTTGGCTGTAGGTGTGCTCACCTGGACACTTCCCAGCCACAAACAGGACACTGGGCTGTTCTAAGCCCAGGAAAGGCCTTTAAAATAAAACAGGAAGCAAACAGAAAGTGATTGCCTAGGCACCTAGAACCATAGAGTTGGAAGAGACCATGAGGGCCATCCAGTCCAACCCCATTCTACCATGCAAGAATACACAATCAAAGCCCTCCTGACAGATGGCCATCTAACCTCTGTTTAAAATCCTCCGAAGAAGGAGACTCCACCACACTCCCAGGCAGTGCATTCCACTCCCTTTCACAACAACTTCCTGTTGTAAAATGGCCTTTCCTGGTCTAAAATGGGCCAGGTGGACAAACATTCCCATATGCTCACTAGGAGGTAGTTTGGGGATGGCATAACCCTTCAAGGCTGTTCTAGGGAAATAGAATTGCCAGACTGAAAACTGAGGAGGGTTCCTCTACCTTTGATGGGTGTGTAGAAGAGGAAATTTCAGCAGGTGTTGCTTGTCATGAAATCAGGTAACAAGTGATTCTAGGCTGCATCAATAGGAGTATAGTGTCTACGTAGATTCAGGGAGGTAATGGTGCCACTCTGTTCTGCTTTGGCCAGACGTCACCTGGAATACTGTGTACAGGTTCTGGGTGCCACAATTCAAGAAGTCTATGGACAAGCTGGAAGGTGTCCAGAGGAGGGCGACCAGGATGGTGGGAGGTCTGGAATCCGTTATGCCCTATGAGGAGCAGCCTGGGGAGCTGGGTATGTTTAGCCTGGAGAAGAGAAGGTGAAGGGGTGACATGATAGCCATGTATAAATATTTGAAGGGATGTCATGTGGAGGATGGCGCATACTGAAGATGGAGTCTCCTTCTTTGGAGGTTTTAAAATAGGCTGGACGACCATCTGTCGGGAGTGCTTTGATTGTGTATTCCTGCATAGCAGAATGGGGTTGGACTAGATGGCCCTTGTGGTCTCTTCCAACTCTAGGATTCTGTGATAAGCAAAACGTGCTGAAATTTCCTCCTTCACAGAACAATTAAAGGTAAAAGAGCCTTCTCCAGATGTCAGTGTGGCAACCCTACTAGGGACAAACGAGGCCCCTAGCCTCTGACAGTTGCCTACCCCAGAAAAAAAAGCCAAGTTTTATACCCCTAGTCTGTGTCCCATGTTAGTTCACCATAGGTTTGTTGGCCATGCATGCCACCAGGTTGTGTGGCCTGGTGTTCAGCTAGATAAATAGATAGACAGACAGACCATGTATACATAGAGGCAACTTAAAGGGGCCGATGATGTTGAGACTTAATTTGCATTAAACATTTTCTGCCAGGCGATTTGATGCCACTGGAATCATAGCAGGCAAGATAGCCGCCCACTAATCATATCATTAGGTCAGATTTAGAAAGCTGCATCATAGCTTATTAAAAGGCGGTTGTGAGCAGATAGGTTTTGAATGGAGGGATCTAATTAACCTTGCTGGAGAGCTTCAAGGCATTGTATTAAGTCATGAAATAATTTGGTCCAAATAATTACATTTGAAAAGCCAGACTAGCTCAGGAAAGGTCATTCAATGGGCCTGTTGGGAACCTTTACTCACAAGGCAGCAGGCCTCCTACCCAAGTCTGGGATTTCAGTTCCACTCAGTTCAATATTGGAATATTATTATTATTATTTGAGCATGAGATGGGTTATTCTACTAATTTTCTAAAAGCCGGTGTCTAACATATGAGTGAGGTGTTGACTGAGTTGGAGTCTGACCCTCAAAGGAGCTACCAAAAGCACTGAACTTAATCCCCCAAATAATTGCCAGTTCTGAATGGGTGGGCCTTTATGGCCAGCAAAGGTTGGATGCTTCAGCAATGCAAAGATGGCTTTTGAAAAGAACACTACATTTTTCAGGCCTCCTACCTGAACCCTCCGAAGGTCATCTTGCACACTCAAAACAAAACACCAGTTGGTGCCTTTCATATGGAAACTATGGCCAGAATCTCTGTTGATGTCTTACTCATGTGCACGTTCCCTGATAGTCATGGTTAGACATTTTGGTCTGATGCACAACATCCGCATTCAATTCAAGGTCATAGAAGTGGAGTTGCACATGAAGTACTGTTGAACATGGATAAGCATTGCACATTACACATTGATGTACGTACATGTTTGGTTGTGCCTTTGGCTGCCACTTTATTTATTTATTTATTTATACCCCGCTCTTCAGCCACAAGGCTATCAGAGCGGCTTACAAATTGTCTTAAGCAATAGCTATTTACACATCTATACTGCATTAAGCAGTTTCCAATGTATGTTAGCTAATTGCCCCCACAAACTGGGTACTCATTTTACCGACCTATGAAAGGATGGAAGGCTGAGTGAACCTTGGAGCCCTCTGGAATCGAACTTGCAACGTGGTGACTTGCAGAACTGGCATTTAACCACTGCGCCACCAGGGTTTGCTGTATTGGTCCAGTTATGTAATGTTGCTATTACACACAAGGGTTGAATTGCACAGTGTCACCTTTCAACATAAATCACAATCAGTGCACAATGCTGTATGCAGAGTTTTATGTTCTATAACCCTGCTGTAGGATCTTGGCCAAAAACATTTGTAAAGACCCTTAGGTACCCCTTGTTGTCTTTTATCCCAATAGCTACTACAGTCTTCAACCCCATAGCTGCATTTCACCCAAACATAACTTCAGTGATGGCCCAGAAACTGCCCTCCACACTGTTACAGCATCGTGCTCTCTACTCTGCAAATATCATCTCAGGTTGTTCCTCCTTCCATCCCAAGAGGCTTGGAGGATGAGTTCAAAACCAGGCCATCTGCATCAACCTTGGCTTGTACCACTCTGTGTCACCACAGGTTTGCTTGATGGAAATTAGTAGTGATGTTCTTGGAGTCAAGGGGATAAACTCTGAGCCAAGAAAGCTTAGAAAGGGAAATTGTAGAAATCTGCCGAGCTGTCACTGCAGCCGGATGTGTTTTGTTTGGGAAGCTAATGGCAAGCTGATGTCTGGCAATCCAGCATGTTGACTGAAGCAGCATAGTGGGTTGCTACCAGTTATCAAAAGACCAGTTCTTGCAAGGGGCATTTGTAGGTATTTATGCATGAATGTGCCACTGCTTCAGATTGCCAAGTGATAATATTGCAGCTGCCAGCTCAGGAGGAGCCAAGGCAACCCCTCAGAAGAAGTTATTCTGATGTATCAACCTTGAATCCTAGTTTTGGGAGAAAGGCGGGATATAAATTCAATAAATAAATAAAAATAAATGACTAGAAGCTAGAAGACTGCTCATCTTCATGGGGTCATCCGTCTTCTTCCCAAGTTGCCTGAAGAAATGATTCCATTTCCCTATCAGATCCCACACAGAACTTAGCATGAAGGCTGTGCAGATTGTATCCATCTCCAGTTGGTTGCTGCAGTGTCTGAATCAAAATCCGTCAGCTCAATAGTATCAATAGTATCTTCTCCTGAGCTGGTGGGTTGGACCACAACACCCAGAATCACCTAACCAGCATGGGATTTTAAGGGGGGTAAATTGTTTTAAGTTATTACTATTGTTATGGATGTTTTCATATCCAATTGTTGTGAGCTGCCTTGATTGCCTAATAGCCAAAAGGTGGGGTACAAAAATAAAGTTGTTATTATTATTATTATTATCCAAAAAAAGAGAAAGAAATTGGAAGTAGGGGAGAGGAAAAAACATGGTGGTGGATTGTTCACTGCTGGGGACTTTTAACCAGAGGTTGGATGGTTTGGGGTCAAGGTTGTTTTAGCCGGGGATTCCTGTCCTAGCAGTGGGTTTGACTAGATGACCCTTAGGTTCCTTCCAGCCCTATGTTTCTATGTAATTTCACCTATAGAAAAAAAAAGTGAATCAGGAGCCTCACTGCTTGGGCAAAAAAACTTGGGAGGCATTTTGAAGGGAAGTTTATTACACTAGCTGTCAGAGTTCGCAAAGGAAGATTCCCGCCCCAATTGTTTTTAACAGAGGGGTGGGGTATAAATAATGTATTATTATTATTATTATTATTATTATTAGAGTTACCAAACTTCTTAAAACAATCTCAGACAATCCTAGCCTGATGTCATGTAAGACTTTGGCCAGGATCCAGCCATCCACACAACAGGCTCTGGGTGTGCCGTCTAGAGTTGGGCTTGCTTTCTTCCAACAGCAAACCCCATGCACTTCATGACAAATGTCTTTCGAAACCAGAGAGACTTTCAAAACCAGGTTTGGATGTACAGTACTCTTGGAGAGAAGGGAAGTCCAGTGTATTAAAAAATAATAATAAATGAAAAAGAGATACACACACACAACCACACTTACACCTGGATCCTGATCTTTGTTGTTTCCCTGCTCTGTGTTTTCCAAAGAAAGCATTTAATTCCTACAAAAATATGTAAGAACATAACAAGTGCTCAGCTGGATTAGCTCAGAGAAATCTGGAGGGAGGAAACTGTACTTAACTTCTAAATTTACACGCTGACAGCAAGACCCTGGGAGTTGTAGTACAGTCCCCCCCCCCAGCTTCTCCAGGCTCTTCTCTGACTTAACAATCACAAGTGGTTTTACTGTAGTAAAACTATGACTGAGTGCTTACATTGGAGCAAAGCTCTACCCATGCTATTCCATGGGTTTTGCCCTCCCTCACTGGCAACAGTCAAGTCCCAGGTGGGGCTGCTGGTGCTGTTTACTGGTGGGGAGGTGAGAAAGGGGGGCAGGTATGCAGACCATAAAATAGCAGGGGACTCAGCTTGGTGGGGGAGAGAAATAAGGTTCTGTTCACATAATGAGGGCACCCTCATTTCCTTCCCCTAGAACAGCCATGTCTTACGGGAGCTGGGTAGGTTTAGCCTGGAGAAGAGAAGGTGAAGAGGTCACCTGATAGCAATGTTTAAATATTTGAAGGGATGTCATACTGAGGATGGAGCAAGCTTGTTTTCTGCTGCTCCAGAGACTAGGACACAGAGCAATGGGTTCAAACTACAGGAAAAGCGAGGCCACCTAAACATTAGGAAGAACTTTCTGACAGTAAGAGCTGTTCGGAAGTGGAATCCAGTGCTGCTTGGAAGTATGGTGGAGTCTCCTTCTTTGGAGGTTTTTAAACAGAGGCTGGATGGCCATCTGTCAGGAATGCTTTGATTGTCTATTCCTGCATGGCAGGGGGTTGGACTAGATGGCCCTTGTGGTCTCTTCCAACTCTGTGTTTCTATGTGCAGAAGCTGCCCTTACACAAGACAAGATGCCAGCCTATAACTTCTCTTTGCTGTCACATTCAGGAATCTAGATAATGTGCCATTGTTATGAAAACTGATAATCCAGCACAGCAATTTGCTGGTTTTCAGCCTGACAATCTTCTTTGCCATGGGTGGGTGTGGAGGATGTGGTTCCATTTGGCATTTATTGTTCCTTGAGCTCTATGTGTCTTCCCAGCTCCATCAACTACTTTTTTGGTTGGGGGTGTGTGCCTTATAACACTGCATTTTCACAAATGATTTTTGGACTGGTGCAGGAAAGAGAAGAATAAGACATCAGGATAGGATGGCATGTAGAGGCATTAGCAATCAGATGCACTTTTCTCCATTAGGTGAATACTTAGAATCATGTGCTTCCCTTCCATCACCCTGATTCAAAAACAAAAAAATTGCCGGAGTGGAAATATTTTGAGATGACTTGAACAAACTGTGCTTTCAAGTTCCTAAGGTGAGCCGTGCTGGATCAAACCAAATGCCTATTTATTTGGACATCTGGCTTACAAAATGGAAGCCCATAGCAGGACGCAAGTGTGACTGATCTACAGAATACAGCTATCAATCTTCAAGAATTTTGTCTTTGCAAAATATCTGTACTGGTAGTTTTCTCCCCACAGCAGGAGGAAGTGGATTTTCTGTGCAGTTTTTGCCTAGTATTTGCACATCCCAAAGTGTTTTAGAAAATTATTGTGCACAGAAATACCAGCTGGAATTCACAATCTCAGTTATCAATGTGTAAACTAGAGTTACATATCTGTAAGTGATTCATATTCACAATCCCTATGTGTACATGATCATGGTCATGTTTAAATACTTGAAGAGATGTCATACTGAGATGGAGCAAGCTTATTTTCTACTGCTCCATAGACTAGGAAATGAAGCAATGGACTCAAACTATAAGGAAAGAGATTCCACCTAAACATTAGGAAGAATTTCCTGACAGTAAGAGTTGTTCGACAATGGAATCTGCTGCTGCCTGGGAGTGTGGTGGAGTCGCCTTCTTTGGAGGTTTTTAAACAGAGGTTAGATGGCCATCTGTCAGGAATGCTTTGATTGTGTATTCCTGCATGGCAGGGGGTTGGACTAGATGGCCCTTGTGGTCCCCTCACACTGTATTATTCTATGAATATGACAGGTCTAGCTGTTCTTGGAGGAGGTTGTTCCCTGTGTGTTGTTTTTAAGTGTTGATTTTATGTATGTAAAATGCATGGGCTGGAATCCAGTTCTTGCCTTACACAGGCATAAGTTCTCCGACAGAGGGATTTGGGCAGTTTTCTCTGATGCAGAATGTTTGGGGTTGCAGAAGCAGAGCTGCCCATGGATGTAGATGTGCACTGAGTTGCATGTTTGGTTGCCATTCAACACAAGGCAGAGCAGTCAACACAAAACTCCTTAGCAGGAGATTTGCACTACACAACCCCAAATGGCCATTTCCCAGTCCAGTTTAGGATGCTGCCTTCCTAAATCTGGGATATGCCCTTGTGGGTGATGGGGGTGTTGTAGTCCAAGCATATTTGGAGGCCACCAGGTTATGGATGGCTTTGTTGCTAGCTGCCATCAAGTCAGGCTTCAATTTACGGTCACCCCATGAATGAGATTCCCCCTCTCCTCAAAAACCATGCTCAGGTCTTGCAGACTCAGGGCAGCCGTGGCTTCCTTGATGGAGTCTCTCCATCTGGAATGTGGTCCTCCTCTCTTCCTACTGCCTTCTACTTTCCCAAGCATTATTGTCTTTACTGGTAAGCCCTGTCTTCTCATGATACACCTATATAGTATGACAGCCTCAGTTGAATCATCTTGGCTTCTAGGGAGAGTTCAGGCTTGATTTGCTCTAGGACCCATTTATTGGTCTTTTTAGTAGTTCACAGTATCTGTAGAACTCTTCTCCAGCACCACATTTCAAAGGAGTTGGTTTTCTTCTCATCAGCTTTCTTCACTGTCCAGCTTTCACAATCATACGTAGAAATGGGAAATAACATGGCATGGACCATCCTAGTATTCAATGATATATCTTGGCATTTCAGGATCTTTTCTAATTCTTTCACAGCTACCCTTCCAAGTCCTAGTCTTCTTCCGATTGTTGACTACAGTCTCCATTCTGATTAATAACTGAGGCAAGATATGGAAAATCTTGACCTTTTTCCATGTCTTCATGTGTATGGCTACTCTAGTGCCATCTCCATCAGAAAAGGCCTTTAGCTTTTGGTAGATCTTGGCCTTTTACCACAGTGAAACAAGGAACATAGCAACTCCAAAGGCCTTTTGACTCCACTTAGAGTCTTGACTTCTAAGCTCACATAACATACCGTATTTGAAACATTCAGTATCTTTTGTTGTTGTAGGGTGTGGTTTTTTTTTTAAGAAAGGAAAAAGAAATGCAACACTGCTCCTTCAGTGCCTAGATTTTTCTTACTCTTCACTGTCAAGTGATGGTCTTGAGCAGAAAGTCATCAAAGAATAAATGCTGGTCCCTGAAGAAGGGAAGTCCATCACTGGGAAGCCATGTGTCCAAGAACGAAGCTCTAGGAGACTAGAGGAGCTGAAGACAGAAATCCTGTTAAACTGTTGACTTACGTTCAATGCTTTGTCCTAGAAATGCTGTTTTGTCATCAATATTTCTTCATTAGGAATAATGATTTTTCCACATACCCTGCCAGTGGGTTCCTGGCCATCCAAAAGCTGGATATGTCATGAATCTCTAAAAGGTAGTTATTGGACGGACTCCTAAAGTGGCGACAATTAGAAAAATAGCAGCTGGCGGCTCAGGCAGAGAGGAGGGGATATACTGTGGGACAGGAGGGATGACAGTTATTGATGGCACCTGCGGGAGCCCTTAGGTGGATATTTCAGTCCACTCTATTTACATAAGAAAAGATAGGCATGTTCTGTTTCTTTGGCTCTACATCATGCATTGCTTTGCAGCCATGGCAGAGCTCTGGGGCACAACAGGAGGCCTGCAAACATCCAGAAGATGGCTCACTGTAGTCAAAAGAAACAGGAAGAGATCCATCCTTCGATGCTTAACTTTGGAGCATTCCTTCATCCCATTCTCTCGCTTGGCTGATTACTTAGGAGCAAGAAGAGGCTAAGAAACCCACACTCAGAATCCTGATGGCATCTTAGGCGTGCGTAAGTTCCCTTATGGAACTAGTTGGACATTTTTGTCTGATGCAGACCATCTGTATTCAGTGTCAGGGAACTGGAGTTAAGCATGCAGCGTGATTGCAGGGCATGTATTTATTTATTTAAATATTTCCAGCCCACGCTCTGTCTAAAGAGATCAGTGCAGCTCACAGTAAGACCAACCTGACTAATTTAAAACTTTTTTTTTTTAAGTGTCCTCCTGTTAGGGAATTCTGATGTTATACAGAAAGCAGGTACAGTCAGCAGAAGCAGAGGAAGGAATCTCAACACTTTTAGATATGCAGATGATACTCCATTACTTGCAGAAAATAACAAAGACTTAGGGGCTTATTGCATGAGGGACGGGATGCCGAAGAAAATCCTGAGAGTAGCACATCCTGCCTTGCCTTATCGCATGGGCTTCAGCTGTTCTCCCATTCCAGTCCCATGGGAGATGGTGGTAAAGGTGAGTCTTTTTGCTAACAGATTTTTCCAGTTAGCAAAAAGATTCATGTTTACCACCGTCTGCCACAGGACCGGAACAGAACAACGGCTGAAGCACACTGACGTCATGTGATAAGGCAAGGCGAGGTGTGCTACTTTCAGCCTGTACTGCCACTTCCCTTCCTTTGTGCGATAAGGCTCTTAGAATGACTATGGGTTAAGGAAGAAAGGGCAAAAGCAGGGTTATAATTGAACATTAAGAAGGACAAAAATAACGACCACAGACAAATTACATAACTTTAAAGTGGGTAACAAAGGCATTGAAAGAGTTCAAAGTTTCCTGTACCATGGTTATTGTCTTTAATCAAAATGGAGACTATAGTCAAGAAATCAAATGAAGGAAGGACAGCTATGAAGGAACTAGAGAAGATCCTCCAGTGTAGAGATTTATCATTAGATAACAAAAGACAAATGAACTGTCCAAGAGCAAATGCAGCCTGGACTCTTACTAAAAACTAAGATGCCTAAATGGAGGCTGTTGTACTTTGGGCATATCATGGTTTTGATGTGACTGATTGGAAACGATGATAATACTCATTAAAGCGGAAGGCAGTAGGAAAAGAAGACTGTGCTACAGGTGGATTACTTCTATCAAGGAAGCCAAGGCTTCCATGAGTTTGCAAGACTTGAGCAGGGCTGTTGATAACCAGGACTCTTGGAGAGTTCTCTTCCAATGAGTCGCCATAAGTTGAAGTTCACTTGTCCACAAGGCAACAAAGTTGGGCATACACCATTGCAACTCACTCATTTGGTTACTGCAGAGATCAGGATTCTGTTCCAACAACAAAGTAACCAAAATCAACTCTCAACTCAGCTTGTAAGCAGTGCAATCTCCCCACTACAGCGAGTTCTGTGTTGTGCAAGTGCAGGGGGAGGGATAGGGATGCGTCCAGCAATTTTCCTGTAGCTGGGCACACTGCAAGGATGCCATCCGCAGGAGTGGTCCAAGTTGGGACTCAAAGTGACTCATAATTTTTTTTTTAAAAAAAAATACAATTAAGAACATACCAAAAGGAACATTAAAACAGAATTAAGCTATTTACAGTATTAAAATAAGTCACCCTCAAGTTAAAAGAATTAAATGCAACTAAAAAGATTAGCTAACACGCATTGGAAACTGCTTAATGCAGTGTAGATGTGTAAATTGCTATTGTTTAAAAACAATTAGTAAGCCGCTCTGATAGCCATTGTGGCTGAAGGGCGGGGTATAAATAACTAAATAAAAAAATAAAAATAAAATGCTCTTTAGAAACAATTCAGTAAAACAATACAGTACCCCCTTGCACTCTCTTCTGAAACTTTCTGTTTTAACAGCCTGTCTGAATAAAAAGGCTTTAGCCTGCTGCTGCAAGGACAACAGGGAGGGGGCCATTCTGGCCTCCCTGGGGAGGGAGTTCAAGAGACTAGGGGCAGGCACTGAGAAGGCCCTTTCTCATTTCCCAACCCACCTTTGAGATGGTGGTGAGACAGAGATGGTGGTGGGACAGAGAGAATCAAAGCAGAATTACACATGCTGAGATTTACACCGCACAACCCTGATGCAAGATCTCAGCCCGAAACTTCTCTTTTTGCTTATTTATTTAATTTATATCCTACTGTTCACCCAACGTTGAGTTCAAGGCAGCTCACAATGTAGATTAATAGAAAATACAGTTTAAAACGAATCATAATAGTAAAAATTGATTTTTTTAAAAAAACCATTAAACTATCCCATTAAAAGGACACTAATTTAAAACAGTGGAATGGCATATATATATATATATATATATATATATATATATATAAAGTACATCTTCAGGCCCCATTAAAAGGCCTTTCTTCTGTAACAACTGAAAGCCTGTCTGAATAGAAAGCTCTTTTTTTGCTAGCAGAAGGGGGGTAGAGAAAGGGGCCAGCCTAGCCTCCTGTGGTGGGGAGTTCCACAGTCTAGGAGGAGCCACCCAGAGGGCTTGGCACCCAGGAATCCTAAACAACAGTAGCATTTTCCAGATTTAGTGGGACAGAGGCCAGAGCTCCTTTCACACTGCATAGTTTTAATTCTGTGGTTCCACTTTGACTGATTTGGCTGCATCCTATGGGATCCTGGGATTTATAGTTTGTTAGGAGGCACTAGACCTCTCTCTGTCAGAGAATTCTAAACACCCCTCCTGCAACCGCAAATCCCTGCATTCCATACCACGTTGCCACAGCAATTAAAGTGGCATCATAGCACTATAACTGTGTCATTCAGGGAGGCTCTGTTGCTCTCTCGGTGGGAATACTAAATACTGCCCCCCCAACTATTGTTGGACATAACATCTAAAATAAAGATTAGAAATAGAAAAGCTGAGATATGTTGGCACATGCCCTGCATCATGCCGAGCGCCTCATGAAAATGGAACCATGTTGGGTTCACTGGGAAGATTCTGTTCTTCCTCCACTGGTTACCCTGGGGGAAAGCCTTGTGTAAAATGTTACGCTAATAGGTTTTAATTTCATCTCTCTGAACTAGCGGTATTAACTGCTCCCCGGGGACAGGCTCTTCTAAGAGGAACAGCATGGCTGTGTGTGTCTATGTGTGCCAAGCCTGTGCAAAAGTGGGAGAACAGCTACCTTTTCTAATGACCGGGCCGGAAAACTCACAGATATATCTTTGGCCAGGATTCAAACTTTGCTTAAAGGACCCGTCCAGGAACAAAGGAGCTGATTAAACCCGGGTTCAACAGTACATCTAGAGGGTGCTGTATAGAATCATAGAATTGCAGAGTTGGAAGAGACCACGAGGGCCATCCAGTCCAACCCCTGCCACGCAGGAAATCACGATCAAAGCATCCCCGACAGATGGCCATCCAGCCTCTGTTTAAAGACCTCCAAGGAAGGAGACCCCACCACGCTCCGAGGGAGTGTGTTCCACTGCCGAACAGCTCTGACTGTCAAAAAGTTCCTCCTCATGTTGAGGTGGAATCTCTGTTCCTGGAGCTTGCATCCATTGCTCCGTGTTCCAGTCTCTGGAGCAGCAGAAAACAAGCTTGCTCTATCCTCAACGTGACACCCCTTCAAATACTTAAACAGGGCTATCATATTGCCTCTTAACCGTCTTTTTTCCAGGCTAAACATACCCAATATGGTTTCATTGAATTGTTCTAAAAGGCTTTTTATCTCTTTTTTAAAAAGTTTTTAATAATTTTAAGTATATATTTTTTAATATTTTGATATTGGTTTAATAATGTAATTAGTTTAATTCTGTTTTAATGTATACTTTTTGTATGTTTTAGTTGTGTGCTTTTTTAAAAATGTGAGACACTTTGGGTTCCAGCCTTGTGGGAAAAGCAGGTGGTGGTGGTGATGATGATGATGATAATAATAATAATAATAATAATAAACAACCAGCTGAATTACATCCCAAACACATACAGAGAGAGAGGGAGAGAGAAACACAGGCACTTTGGCCCTCTCTTTCATTGGCCACTCCTACCAAAACCTGATCCCCCCTTCGGACAAAACAAGGTGGATATATCTGAACTGGAGAAGATCTTCATACTCTCACAGAGCATTGGAGCTAGAAGTTATGGAGTGAAAAGAGCCCTTGGGAGTCATATGCAGTAGGGATGGAAGTTGCCCTGAGTACCCTCAAGGCACCAGATCCCGTCTGATCTTGCAAGCTCAGAAGGGTCAGCCCTTGTTAGTACTTGGATGGAAGACTGCCAATGAATACTAGGTGTTGTAGGCTCCATTTAGAATCGTAGAGTTGGAAGAGACCACAAGGGCCATCTAGTCCAACCCCCTTCTGCCATGCAGGAATACCCAATCAAAGCATTCCCAACAGATGGCCATCCAGCCTCTGAATAAAAACCTCCAAAGAAGGAGACTCCACCACACTCCCAGGCAGTGCATTCCACTGTCAGACAGGTCTTACCATCAGGAAGTTCTTCCTAATGCAGTGATGGCGAACCTATGACACACGTGTCAGCACTGACACGCGTAACCATTTCTGATGACACGTGCCTGTAGGCCTCCCCCCCCCCCGCCAGCAAGCTCACCACCCTCCCTAAAGTGGCAATTTGGGCTACGAAACCCTGGTCCCACTTTCCTCCCTCCTCCCATCCTCCCCAAAGTGGGAATCCGCAAATATGCATCCTCCCCAAAGCAGGAATATGCAGAACCACAAATGTGAAACCCCCGAGTGTGGAGGGACAACTGTAGTCCCAAATGTTTCATCCTCCCCTATTAGGCACTCTGTGCCAGAGGTCTGTAGGCCAAAACAACAGAAGTCCAACACAGAGCGTCTAGTTCTGGGACTTCTGGTTAAGCCAGGATCTTTGCCCTCACTTCCGCTGGCAGAGATAATGTTTTTTCCTCAAAGTGACACACCACCCGAATTATGCTCAGTTTTTTGGCGAAGTTTGACACACCAAGCTCAAAAGGTTGCCCATCACTGTCCTAATGTTTAGGTGGAATCTCTTTTCCTGTAGTTTGAATCCATGGCTCCATGTCCTAGTCTCTGGAGCAGCATAAAACAAGCTTGCTCCATCCTGAGTATGACATCCCTTCAAATATTTAAACATGGCTATCATATCCCCTCTTCACCTTCTCTTCTCCAGGCTAAACATGCCTAGTGCCCTAAGCCTCTCCTCATAGGGCATGGCTTCCAGTCCTCCCACCATCCTGGTTACCCTCCTCTGGACACGTTCCTAAACACACAGACAGACAGACACAGAGAAACACAGACACTTTGGCCCTCTCTTTCATTGGCCACTCCTACCAAAGTCTGATCCCCCCTTGGACAAAACAAGGTGGACATATTTGAACTGGAGAAGATCTTCATATTCTCACAGAGCATCAGAGCTAGAAGTTGTGGAGTGAAAAGAGCTCTTGGGAGTCATATGCAGTAGGGATGGAAGTTGCCTTGAGTACCCTAAAGGCACCAGATCCTGTCCAGTCTTGGAAGCTCAGCAGGGCCAGCCCTGGTTAGTACTTGGATGGGAGACTGCCAATGAATACTAGGAGCTGTAGGCGCTATTTCAGAGGAAGGAACTGGCAAAAACCACCTCTGTGGATTCGTTGCCTAAGAAAACCCTACGAAATTCACAAGGTCACCATAATTCAACAGGGGACTTGAAGATGCATGCACACACACAGGGCCTAAATAGCCTAAAGGCACCAGATCCCACCTGAACTTCTAGAGCATGGGAAAAGGTGCCTTTTTGGACTGCCACTCTCAGAATCCCCCAGCCAGCATAGCTGGCTGGGGGATTCTGGGAGTGGCAGTCCAAAAAGAAGAAGCTTCCCCAAGCCTAGAAGGACTGTCAAGGAATCACAGGTGATGTAGGCAGTATTTCAGAGGAACGAACTGGCCAAACCACCTCTGAGGATTCCATGCGTAAGAAAAACCCTATGAAATTCATGGGTTCACCATGTTGACAGGCAACTTGGAGGCATACACACAAACACAGGGATGGAAAGAATATTTGGATACTCAAGAGTAGGGGGGAAGGAAGGGCCTTTTCAAGTGTGCACAAACTCTGATGAGGAGAATCCTCCTCATGCCCATTTCTTATCCCCTTGCCCAAGTCCTCAAATACGCACAAGGACTATTCCTGCCTCTTCTACTCCAGACTCACTTATTTCATGTCAGCAAGGAGGAGGATCATTATGTGTTGTGTTCTGATAGCTGGCCTTCCAATCCTCACCTTGCATCTCCCCTCACCCTTCCAATGTTGGGCAGGGAGTGGGAAGGGGCCAAGGGAGGGTCTTGGAAGTTATAGTTTCCTGATCTTTGCCTGGGTCGCACTAATCCTGCTATCACTCAAGCCATACACACACACACACAACCAGGGACTTTCTCCTGTGTGAGAGACCTCTTTGAAAGTTGCATACTTTTCAAAGACATTGGTCAGCAGGAAGAAAGCCGATTAAATTATTTGTTCTCCTCTGCGGGAATGAATAGATTAACACAGCACATTCCTGAAACGTAATGGCGGTGTGTGTGAAGGTGTTCTATTTATATCTATATCTTACATCAACAAAGAGAATCCTAAGCTAAATTCCTGACTCTCAAGAAACTTTGTCAGGAAGAATAATGCAGCAGCAGTGAGATTTTTGCAGTTTTCCCTAGCATTTGTATGTTGCAAAACATCCAAGGGAATTATCGTGCATCAAAAATGTATATTTTCTACACAGGAAATTGTGTATTTAGCACAGAAACCTCTGTGCAGCAAACATCATTTCTGTCCAAAACAGAAAAGAAGTGGGTGAGGAGGAGGGGAATGCATATGTGTTTCTCTGGAAAATAATTGCTTGGAATGCTTCCCTTTGTTAGAGATCAGTCTTCTTCAGTTGCTTTTGCGTCTTCTCTAGTCTAGGAGTTTATATTGTGGGAAGGTAATGAGTCTAAAAATAAAATTGTATTAAAAAATTCCAGGATCTAGTCCTTTTAAAAACAACAAGAATTATATCCTTTAAAAAGAGTTAAAGTCATTCATTCACTTTTGACTTCATGTTCATGCAGAATGCGCTTAGGAATGCAGACTTGTAAGCTCAATTATCATTTAAAAGAAAAGTGTATTCAGAAGTCTGGGATCCCCCCAGTTAAATTAGACTCATTACAAAACAAAGGAGTCAGTTTAAAATGCAAATCAAAGTTTACTGAAGGTATATCAGTCTCAATCTACATACTAAAACAAACTTTTAAAAAGGTCCCTAACTAAAGGTATTTAGGTAAGAAAACTCACTCAGCCTACAGTAGTAGGGCTGGCTTCCGATGCATCATGGCATGCTTTCAGATGTCTTAAGATGGCAAATATAGCTTAAGATGGCTCCAGCCTCATGGAGACTCAAACTTAAAAGAGAACTTACACAAAAGCAATAAAATTTAAATGAGGTCATGTGTTGAATGACCCAGCACTCCAGTTGGCTGGAACTGCCCAGTGAACTAAGAGAAAGGGAACTTGGGATAAACAAAGGCATGCAGGGAAAAACCCTAGACTTATCTTAGGATGTGAATGAGGTACACAAGATTGCTTTTACATTACAATGATTATTTCCCCACATACTACATATATCAGCTAGGAACCATCTCTGTTGTGAGGCCCCCTTTCTGTGATCTTCTTATATTTTGCTTCATTGGTGGCATGATAATAGTGTCTGAATATATGATGGGATGTAGAACAGTGGGGCTTGTCTATTTGAGGCAAAAAAAACAACAACCCCGGAGTGTCTCGCAGTAATGGCATTTCACATCAGCTGCGACTTGTCTTAATGGTGTTTTTTGTTCCCAGAAGCTTTGCATGGAAGATGGTGGCCGTGAGTTTGTACTTACCTCAGTTTTCCACTGCTGAATATTTTTTTAAAGATGTCCAAGGTGTGATAAAGTGATTTTTCAATTTAACAGAAAAGCAAAAAATAAAACAAAAAAACAAAAAACAAAAAACCACCACCCTGTTTTCTTGCCTTAACGCTTGCTTGCTAAGGCAAAAATCCAACATGGATAGCAACCCCACCCCGTGCTTGCCTGGCCAATCAGCTTTGCACTTCCACTCGTATGGGAAAGTGATTCAAAGCAAATTGCTTGTCCCAGTGAGCAGGAATGCACATTCCCCTTGCTGTTTTTAAAAAACTCTGGTAAATCCATGAAGGTTTTTCCTGCAGAGTTTTTGACATTTTGGGGGGCCCTCCGTCCCAATACAGTGAAACAATGCAGAATGCCATTAAGACAGGAAGGATTCTCCTTGTGTTCCATGAGAAGTATGTTTGCCATGTTAGACAACCCCCTGGTTCTCACACTTTGGTCCGCTAGATATTTTGGATGAATTCTTGACCATTTTGCTGTGCTGGCCAGGACGTCAGGGAGTTGAAGTCCAAGACATTTGGAGAACCAAAGTTTGGGCAGCACTGATGTAGAAGATGGAACGAGCTTGTTTTCTGCTGCTCCAGAGGGTAGAACACCAACCCATGGATACAAATAGCAAGAAAAGAGATTCCACCTGAACATGAAGAGAATTTCTTGAGCGGAAGAGCTGTTCAGAGGTGGAATAGACTCCCTCAGAAGGTTACAAATTCTCCTTCATTGGAAGTCATTAGACAGAGGTTGGCTCCTCACCCTTGGGGGTGCTTTAGAGGTGGATTCCTGTACAGCAGGGGTCTGGGCTAGCTGACCCATGCAACCTCCTTCCAGCTCTATGGTTGTATGATTCCAGAGCATGGTAGAATCATTTGCTTGGCTTCTGTTGCAACCAGGGTGCCAGACAAGATGACTCCCAACCCCAGAGGGCTTCTGTTATGGGCTTTTGGGTGTTGTTCCATGAGGACCGTAAGAGCTGAGGTGACTAATTGCTCCATGTGTCTCTTTGCCCCTGCCCCAGGCCGCTGTGCACGTTGTGGGGAGAATGTCGTTGGGGAAGGAACTGGGTGCACGGCGATGGACCAGGTCTTCCACGTGGAGTGTTTCACTTGCATGACCTGCAACAACAGTCTCCGGGGCCAACCTTTCTACGCGGTGGAGAAGAAAGCTTATTGTGAGCCCTGCTACATTGTAAGTACATCCTCGTACACACACAACTCTTCCCTCTCCACTTTCAGCAGCAGTTTGGTGGCTTTTATGTTCCATGGCAAACACCCCATGTGCTGTTGGGCCCCTAAGTCCCATCATCACTAACCCCTGTTGGTTGGGGATGATGGGATTCAGAGTCCAACAACAACAAGAATAATTACTATGGCTGGAATTCTCCATCATGGTCTACATTATGTAACTTTAGGCATGCTTAGCTACAGTACATAGTAAAGGCGTTAAGGAATTCTCCTACTGGATTGCAAAGGAGGCCAAATGAATGTGAAGTTATGTATGAAAAGACAAGATTTGAGAAGGATTTAAGTAAGTGAGAAGGTATGAGAACGTGATATGGATGGTATTGAGGAAGATGAAGGTTCAGGAGGATGGGAGGTATTGGTAAGGATGAAAATGGGGAGGAACTGATGGAATGTGAAGAATGTAGATGGTTTATTTTATGTATAAAATGATATATATGAGATTGGGATTAATAACGTATATAAAGTAAATTGTTGGTTGAATCTCTTTTAAAAAAATGCATGTCAGCACCAGCAAGAATGCCGAAATATGCATTCATCCTGATGCACAATGGTCCCCAAGCTCTCTCTCTCTCTCTGGCTTTTCTTCACAAACGAAGATTCAGGAAGGACTCATCCCGCGCTTTCTGCAAGCGCGCTGATGACTAAAAAGGCCAATCCGAGATAAACAAGTCTGGTTGCAAAAAGCACAGCAGACATTGCGTTTCCAAAGCCAGGAAAGGCTGGTCACATTCCGGGGGACTTGCTCACATGCTACGGGTCACCTTCCTGGATCTGGAGAGTGGGACGCAAGCAGTGGCAGATGCAGGGAGAGGCCGGCATGATGGTTTGGGCTCCATCTCATTTCATGCCAGTAACAGGGGAAGGACAGGCCAGATCCGTGGCCAGAATAAGCCGGCAGGAAGCCGCCGTATTCTAGCCAATGTAGGTGAGCCCTGAATGACTCTCCAACCTCAGAAGCAATTTTTGCTTATTTCTTACACCCAAGAATAAAGAATTTCAAAAGGCCTTTTTGGTGAAAATTTCACTTCATGTATGCCTGCCTAACATTAATTTTGTCTGTATTATGGATGTTTTGTGTCTGCCACTGAATTCCATATAATCAGCATACGTTTAGAAAACTGTTGTTTGACACTCTATGCCTAACCTGTAGTACATCTCTTGTATTGTCCCTGACAACTCTTGTCCCTGAGCCCTGGTGGCGCAGTGGTTAAATGCCACTACTGCAAGTCACCAACAGTTTCCAATGTGTGTTAGCTAATTGCCCCCACAAGCTGGGTACTCAATTTACTGACCTACAAAAGGATGGAAGGCTGAGTGAACCTTGGAGCCCGCTGGGCTGGAATCGAACTTGCAACGTGATGGCTTGCAATACTGGCATTTTTATTAAAAAAGCATTAATCCCCATAAGATCCCCATAAGATTTTTTGTCCTTCAGTGAAATAAAAAATACCAGTGCATTTTCTTTTCATTCTTTGGGGAGGGGAGTTGTCAGTTATGGGGAGTTGTGACAGAAAAGCAATTTTTCACACACAAATTTTCAGAAAATGCAGGGTTGTGTTTTTTTTTTTTAATTGTTTTCTGCACACACATAAAAATTCTGCACATTTTTTTCTTTTTGAAAAATGTTTTAGGCACATTCATTTTTAATCAGAGTCCCAAATATGAAGAACTTTTAGAAAATTCAAAACAAAACAAAAAACCAAAAAAAAAAAACCCACACCTGCAGTCTTGCCCAGTGATCATAAATCTTTCATTTTGTTGTTTTTGTCACATGCAAGAACCAAATAAGTGAAGATTTCCATTCCTTCTAGAATTAGCCTAAGAGCCATCCAAGAGACCTTGGTCTACATTCCTTCCAGCACAAAACCCTTCTTATTGCATTTTCAAGGTGAACCTTTTGGAAGCTTGGTCACATTTCTCTTTAGTGTGAAAATAAAAATTTATGGCAGCATAAAAACAAAAGTTTAAGGCTAGCCTCATTGAATTCATGGTTCTTCCTGGAAATGAAGAAAAACCTCCTGGGGAGAAGGAAGGTTACAAGCAAAATTATGCTGATTTCACCCATGGCAAGGTAGTGATCAAAATCTTGGATGGAAATGCCATACCTGGAGAGGGCCCGCCTCTCTTTAGGAGTGTCTGTCTATTTTGAGGATAGGGCTGGACCATTTGGATAGCTCTCAGAATTCACACTAAAATCCAAAGTCGATTCACTGCCTCTCTGAAATGGGAGCCACCTGACCCCATTGATGATGGAGTATCTCTTTAGGAGACACTGGAAACACTTCTCAAGGTGCTCAGCTGAGGGATGTTTTATTGCCCGAGGTATCTCAGCCTGTATATGCTCTCACAGGCTTTTTCAGGGGTGACATAATAATCATAAAAAGGCAACACATAAATACATAATATAACTATACATACCATGACATTCTGTGAAATCATCAGTCCATAGTCTACATTGCTAGCTTGGTGATGGAGATGTAACTAAGTAGCATCTCCCGGTTACGGATCTGTAACTGCTTCGTACTCACTCACACTATGTAGTCACAGCTCTGGCACTATAGGTCACTCCCTGTATCCATAGGGTGTGTGTTCCTGGACTTACTGTTTATAATGAAAATGCAGATAAGAGCGAACTCTATTAAAATTAAGGACTTCCGGTACAAACATACCAGAGTTGTGTTGGAGGACTTAGCAATTCCCAGAGAGGATAACTCTCTAGGTATTTTCCAGCACGACTCTTTGAATGCATAGACTCAGATGCATAGAGGAATAGACCAAGTCTCCAAAAGCTTATGCTACAATTTCTTTCTCTCAGTCTCAAAGGTGCTACAAGATCCCCTTGCTTATTGATATTCCAGTAAGCTATGTCTTTGAGCACTCCTAAAAGGGGCACATCCAGCCTCTGCTTAAAGACCTTGAAAGATGTCGAGTCCACCACCCTCCAAGGCAGTCTGTTCCAGTGTGAACAGTGCTTACAGCAATAAGTTCTTTCTAATGTTTACTTAGAATCTCTTTCTTCTCATTTGAATCCATTGTTTCATGTTTTAGTCTCTGGAACAGCACAAAACAAGCTTCCTCCATCTTCTACATGACAGCTCTTAAAGCTGCCAGGCCATCCTACAGCCTTCTCTGGATTAAACATACCCAGCTCCCTAAGTCGTTTCTCATGAGGCTTTGTTTCCACATCCTTGATCATCTTGGTCACTCTTCTCTGGACATGTTCCAGAGAACTTTGAATGTAGCCTAAATAAATAAATAAATCCCTTTTTATTATTCTTAACCTCTCTAGTGACCTTGAGCCCATTCTGAATTTTAGCTTTTCTGACTTTTCCCTTGCTAGTATTGGCTATTCCTTTGTATTCCTCTTTCATGGTTTCCTCTTCTTCCATTTCTTATACATTTCTCTTTTAAATCTCAGGTCCTCTGCAAATTCTTTGTACATCCACCCCTGGTTTCTGTAGACACCTCCCAAGTTTTTTTCCTCATTGAAATTGTTTCCAGCTGTGCCTTCAGAATCTCACATTTAAGAAACTCTCATGAACTCTCTTCCTTTTGAGCATTTCTGACTATGGGGTCACACCCATATTTCTCTAAGCTTACTGAAATCAGTTTCTTGAAGTCCAGTGTGTGTGTGTGTGTGTGTGACTATGTTTGGCTTCCCCATGCCTCTGAATAACAAATCCCAAGACGACATGGTTACTCCAGCTGAAGGATTTCACTATTTCCACCCCACTGACCAGTTCATTTCTATTAGTTAGGATCAAATCCAAAATAGCTGATCCCCTTGTTTCTTCCTCCACCTTTTGTGCAATGAAATTGTTTGCAAGGTATGTGAGGTATTTGTTGCTCTTACATTCTTTCCAGAGTTTGACTTCCAGCAAATATCAGGGAGGTTGAACTCTCAGTTACTACTATCTCTTTCCTTTTTGAAAATTTGGTCATCTGTTCTAGGAAGGTGTCATCCAAATCTTTAGTCAGGCTTGGAAATCAGTTGTAGACACACACACCCCTACAGTGATGTCAATCTTGTATCCCTCTCCTTTAATTTTCACTCAAATGCTCTCAACCTGATTTCCATCCTTTACATCATGGATCTCCTTACAGTTGTACACATCCTTGACATATAATGCTACTCCTCCTCCTTTCCTGTTTGATCTGTTTCTTTGGAATATGTTGTACCTTCCCATTACTACATTCCAATCATGAGACTCATCACACCAGGTTTCAGTGATGCCTAGTTATTTATATTTGGCTTTCCAAGTTAAGACTTCAAGCTCACCTTTTTTTATTCCCCATGCTCTGTGCATTGTGATGTGTAGAAACATCTAAGACCATGGGTCATTCTCCCCTGCTGCTTCCTTGTTGGCTTGTTCTGCCCACTCTCGGGTTCCATGGCTATTGGACCAATTCCCCCATATCATTAAAGCCATTATTCCATGCACTGCCTCTACAACTGATAAAACATCCATCAATTGAGTACCTTGAGACACGTGTCCAGTTGCTTCTGTGGATTTTATTGGGCCTTGCCCAGGTTTTGCTACTCATGGAATACCACCAACTAGTTCCCTAGTCCTGATGTTACTGCTTAGAAAAACAATGACAACCACCAGTTCCATGTGACCAATTCTGGGCCATGGCACCTTTGTTGTTTCCTACAAATATATAGGCTCCACAAAATCTGAGCTCATCATAAGAGACATAATGTCCCAGTCACCATCATTAGCTACCCCCCCCATTTTTAAATTTTGGCACATTTGGGGTGGAAGAGCAAATTAAACTGCCACATTTGCAGGTGGTTGTAGCTCATTTGAGGCCATTTTGTGGTATAAAATCACCTGAAATTTGGTCTTGGGAGGGGGGAATGGAAAAGAAGAGGGTCACATTTCAGAGGAGGCTTTGTAGGCCACAAAACTGGCGCTTGTGGGCTACGTGCCACTTGTTTCCCCACCCCTACTACAGAGCCTCAAAGGGTTATATTTGTAACAGGGAAATTGTTTAAACTGGGTGTGGGTGGCCTCCACACCACCACCTGCACTGCCACCGCACTGAATCTGCTGCAGTTTGGAGGCCCATCTGTATTAGGCGGCCTAATAACGGCTGGAGATTATTTAATCTCATTACTTACACACTTCATTAGCCTGAGTGAATTGTTGGCGAGGGTTCAGCAAGCCTCCTTTCTTCAAAGATAAAAGGATGAGCCAGAAAGCACAGAAGTATCCTCGTCCTCTCTCGTCCTCATTCAGATTTATCATCCCATCTTTGTTATGGCATAAAAGAAGGGTAATTGGCTAGCTGAACGAGCCCAATACTCAATACTGCTCTGAGCATGGAGGAGGTTCAGATAAAAGCATTTATCCTCCTTTGGCTGCTCTGTGTTGCCCACAACAGCTGGCCAAGAGGCCTCAAAAGGGCACCTCGGAAGGGTTTTGAACTTCTCTTATCCTGGGAGACTCAGTGCAGTGAATGAGATGCTAACCAACATCCAAAGTGCATGTAAATGGAAAGTATAAACTGCAATCCTACCTTCTACTAGAGTAGTGTAAATGTACGCTTGTACAGTTAAGTGATGGTTGCGCTATAACACGCTTCTGCTGAATCCCACCATTGTGCAACCAATGGTGCATCTGCCCATGTGCCTGTTTCCTGTCCCCTTGTGAAATGAGGACTAATGCACAGTGACTGTCTCCACAATCCCAGTCAATCAAATGGTGCACTGTGGACACTGGCAAGTAGTTGGGCTCCATCCAAGAATGCACAGTTGCATGTGCAACCATTATACTGGTGGAACTCTGCTACAACTGAATGAGTAACATGCAAAATACCAACATGACACCACCCATAATTTTTAAAAATCCCCTTCAACAAGACACTGTTCACTTCTGGCCACTAAACAATCTATGAAGGTGGTTTTGGGGTCAGTATGTGCCAAGGGGCAGCAAGCCAAGTGGATCTCCAACAACTTACTAGAGCAAAGGTGATGTCAGTCCTTTTCTCCTGTATGCAGAACTGCAGCTGGGTGCTGCCTGGGTGCGTCCCACCCTTCTCTTACCAGGCCAGTAAATGGCCATAGCAGTGCACCCTAGTGCTTGGTAGCTGCTTTTTGGGGATGTGGAGCTGCATGGCTGGAGTGTCCTGTTCCACTTGTACAATTTGGAATTCAGGGCTCTCTGTGTCCTCAGTGGTGTCATCTTCCATCTTTGCCAAAACTAACCAGTGAAAGCCAGTGGCCGGAAGCCTGGGTGTGCCTGAAACATGCACAAGTCCCCCTATGGTTGCACATCTCTTTGTGATGTGGAATACCTGTGTTCAGTTCAAGCATATAGAAACAGAGTTTCACATCTGATGCTTGTGCATGTGATTGAACGGTTGTACTTGTGTGTTGGACATTGTACATGCCAGTGCACGGATTTTGGACATGTACTGTACAGTGGCACATGGTAGTGCTTGCTTCTCGATATACATTGCAGCTGAGATGTGCATGCATGTTTGGTTGTGCATTCAGTTATGCAGCATTGCAATTCACTAACAATGGGGCATTCCACAAATGCCAAATAACTGTGTGTGTGTCAAGTTACAGCCTGTCTCCTCAATGCAGAATCTTTGTCATGGTTTCCTCAACTTGTGGGCCAGAAAACCACTTTTAGATTGCATCAGTGTCTCATGCCAATGTTTCCTTGGTTGACTGCTCTTCATAGAGGGTTCACCACATGATTTGACCAGTACTAGGGCCAGTAGCTTCCCTACATGCACAGCAAGTGGGTTAGCAGCAGCTAGTGGCGTCCATGTCAATGGGGTGGTAAATACTCTCTGGGTTTTAGCCCAGACTTTAAAAGAGATATTCAAAGTTCTGATCAATATTCCCCCCACCCCCCCAAAAAAATTAGAAACATGGATAAATCTTTTAAAGTCTTGTCTCAGCAGGATATGAATGGAATGGAATAGCAGGATATAAATAAAATAAGGAATAAGAGTAGAATAGAATACAGTTGGACCTCCATAGCCACGGAACCAATATCTGCAGTTTCAGTTATCCACGAGACACAAAATAGGGATGCGCAGCATAGATTTGTTATGGAAAATGCATCCCCTCTAGGCATCTTCTAGGTCCTCCAGTGTAACTCTGTGGTATGTTTTTATGGGAAGTCCTTTATTTTAATAGGGTTTGCTGTTATCCATGGTTTTCTGGTATCCACGGTAAGCCTAGGAATCAAACCTCTGTGGGTACGGGGGGTCCAACTGTAAAACAGAATAGAGATTTTTAAAAAAATACTTTTAAAAACCTAGAGTGGATTCACTGCCCAACTGACATGGAAACCAGAAACTAAGAGTGGCTGAACCTTTTCCAACTCCTGCAGTCTCTAACCCTTGGATAAGAGAGGTGAGGAAGTGATGTAAACTCCACATTGTTTTCCTTGCCTCATGAAAGCCGTGGAATTAGTTGCTTAGAATGAGAAGGGGGCAGCAGCCATGGTAGGCCAGCCTGGCGTGGTTTGCATTGCAAATGCTAAATCTGCTAATGTGTTTCCAATTATCCAGCCTGTGCCTTCACTCAGCCTCTCTTCATTTGCCATTATTCATTTAATCTTGGGAGCCTTGTCAGGTTTCCCCCACCCTCCGTCTCCTGTCAGCCACCCAAGACATTCAGAACTGTTTTACAATTAATTAATCCATGGGAGGCTGGGAGATGGTTGCCACCTACATCCCTCTCTGCTTGGGACGTCTTCCTGCACACCGGGAGACCCTACGTCATGGTTGCCCTTTGGATGCTGCTGCATAACATTGCAAACTTAGACTCACCTCTGGGGGTGGGGGAGGAAGGCAAGGGGCTGATGGGACCATTGCTTCTCCTAGCTTCTAAGAGGATATCTACACAGTACAGTTATAGCAGTTTGATGCCACTTAAGCTGCCATGGCTCCATCTTATGGAATCCTTGGGTTGGCAGTTGCAGACAGGAACTTAGTAATTCTACACTACAGAGTGTCAGAGCTGTAATTTAGGGGAGAGAACCACAGTGGTTCTCAACTTCTGGTTTTCTAGATGTTTTCAACATAATCTCCCAGAAGCCCCAGCTGGTAGGGCCAATGGCCAGGAATTCTGGAAACTGCAGTCCAAAACATCTAGAGGACCAAAGACTGAGAGCCACTGTACTACAGGAGGTGGGAAGATTTGGTCCAGGAAAAACAAAATGGTCCCATAAAGGTTTTTTTGAGGGGGGGATTGGCCATGGGGAGGCTAAATAAGGGATAGGATGGATGAACATTTGTGTGGCCACATGGGGCCTGTAGGCCACACTTTGCCCACCACAGGCTAGATGGATTAACAGTCTGACTCAAAATAAGACAGGCTCATCTCTTCAGAGGAAAGGCTGCAAGCTCAGTGGCAGAACACTGGTTTGCATGCAAAAGATCCTGGTTCAATCTCCTGCCTCTCCAGCTTTTTTCAAAATACAAAATACAGCTTTTTTCACTTGCTGTATCCATGAAGGATACATTCCTAGACTTACCGTGAATACTTGAAAATGCGGGTAATAGCAAACCCCTTAGAATCACACTGGAGGACCTAGGAAATGCTTTGATTGTGTATTCCTGCAGGCAGGAGGTTGGACTAGATGGCCCTTGGTGGTGTCTTCCAACTCTATGATTCTATGAAATGCCTAGAGAGTCTGTCTCTCTAGGCATCTCCAGTGTGACTCTATGGCACCTTCTAGCGGGAATTACCATAGAATCACACTGGAGGCCTTAGGAAATTCCTAGAGAGTCTGCCTCTAGGCAGCTCCAGCATTACTCTTTGGTAACTTCCACCATTGAGTTGTGCTGGAGGACCTAGGAAATGCCTAGAAAGATCATATTATTCAGATGATGGATAATTGAAATTGCAGGTACTGGTCTCATGCATGCTGGGGTCATTTTGCATCACATGATGGGAAAGATCTCTCTCACCCTCTCTCTGTCTGGCTAAGATGCCTAAGAGTCTAGAGAGCCCTTCTAGTGAGATAAGTAGAAAATATTGGACTAGGTGGCCTATAAGCATAAAGCTGCTTTACATAGTTATCTATCTAAATTGAACAATCTGAAATTGTGCTAATATAAAACCATAAAATCAAAACACTAAACACATAGCCAACAGTAATAGGAACTGTGATCAATTTCCTTAGCCATGTCAGTTTTCCTTCTAAAAAAAAGAAGGATGCGATATTGTTTCAGAGCCTCTCCTGCAAAGAGAAAGGTTCGCTAAGGCTCCTTGGACAAGGGGACGGAGGGTGCTACCACTGAGGAAGCCCTGCTCCTTAGACTCTGCCTCAGAAGGCACACTGAGCACAATCTCACTGAACAACCTGACCACATAGCAGGGCTGGTTTGTTATGGGAAAAGGCAAACAATGAACAAAATAGTTGCAAAGTGGATGTAAACCTGTTGGGGAAAATGTATAAATGGACCCATATCCAGGAGGCTGGTTAAACACCCAAAGTTTGGGACCCACCCGCCATGTATTGCTGGATTTCCATTTGTTGCCTTTGAATTTCCTCCCTCTGAAGATCTGAAAAGATGCAGTGGAGGAATCCCACATCAGTCCGTGAGGGATAGAAAAGGTTAGGTGCAATATCCTTGCATACCCTCTTCATGAAAGATTGACGAGTGTGATGTTTGTCTGGTGCCAGCTGTCAGCTTTCCAGCTTTGGTATTTATCAGAAGGACACCACCCAAGGACAGTTCGCTTTGGCTGGGGACGCAGCTCTGCGCTAGGCAAAGACGTCATTTGCCAATGCTCTGGAGACATTCTCCAAACCTCAGACATTTCCCCCTCTATGATGTTATCTCTGTTTCTTTGAGATCTATTTTCCCCTCCCCTGGGTCCATTTCTGCACTCATAATACAACTAAGAACTTGTCTGCGTTAGCCAGAATACGCCACCTTCCAGCCGAGCATTCAGACCCTGGAGCTGGCCTAGATTCCACCACCACCACCCCCATTACCATGACAAAACAGGCAAAAGTACACACACACACACCTGCCGGTATCAGTGGGCGCCTCCTCCACTGTTGCACTCTCTGAAGCCAGGAAGGAGGCCCTCAGCATGTGATCAAGGCCAGTCAAATGCTGGGAGTCTTGATAACGTACTCAAAGGCTCCTTTCTGGCTTCAGATTGACACCAGGGATAGCAGTGGTTTCCGATGATACAGCCCGGCATGCAAGTACGAACTCCTGCGTTCCTGCACTGGACCCATCCGGGTTTTCCCACATGATGCACATTTTCTTGGGGGTTATTTTGAAATGGTTTACCCTGCCTTCCCTCGGCTTTGTCTCGGTTGTCATCAGGACTGTCCAGAGGTGAATTGAGGCAAGACTTTAGACTACAGAGTTCCAACGTGGCAGGAAGCCAGGGTAAATTGCCCATCGAGTCTAATGAATGGCATGATGGAATGCCCTTGCTGGACCTGATCTGTTTTTAGCCACAGGGTGTTTGCAGAATCAAGTCTAGAAACTCCTGCTCCCATCTCAAGTTGCTAGGTGGAAGCTTGTGTTTCCCAAATCTGTGAGACTGTGAATCCACTCTAGGTTTAACTCCAAACATTAAAGTTGCTACCCCATTACATTCATAAGCGCATCTAGTAGGAAAATGGGTGAGAGCCTTCTCCTTAGTTGTTCCCAGTCTCTAGCATAACTTTGCCCAGGAGGGTAGACTAGCTACCACCTTGATGTCCTTTTAATGCTGAGTGAAGACATTTCATAGACTCATAGAGTTGGAAGAGACCACAAGGGCTGTCCAGTCCAACCCCATTCTGCCATATAGGGATTCCCAATCAAAGCACTTCTGACAGATGGCTGTCAAGCCTCTGTTTAAAAACTTCCAAAGAATGAGACTCCACCACACTCCCAGGCAGCAGCAGATTCCACTTCTGAACAGCTCTTACTGTCAGGAAGTTCTTCCTAATCTTTAGATGGATTCTCTTTTCCTGTAGTTTGAGTCCATTGCTCCATGTCCTAATCTCTGGAGCAGCTTGTTCCAGTATGACATCCCTTCAAATATTTAAACATGGCTATCATGTCTCCTCTCAACCTTCTCTTCTCTAGACTAAACATGCCCAGCTCCCTAAGCCGCTCCTCATAGGGCATAATGGCTTCCAGACCTCCCACCATTTTTGTCGCCCTCCTCTGGACACATTCCAGCTTCTCATTTCTATTGTGGCAGGTGTTTAGGAATGACCACCTATGCAACTTCACTTCTACAATCATTTACTAAATGCAGAGGTTTCACATCAGACAAAAAATAAAATAAAAATAAAATAAAAATAAAATAAATGCCCAACCGCTTCCTTAGGGGAACTGGCACATACGTAAGAGTCCAAGAGGATTCCAGCCACTGCCTTTGCAGCTGGGAAATGAAGGCAGATAGAATAGCCAAAGTGCACAACACAATGAACCTATGCCACATGGTGGGACTTGAACTCATAATGGAAAAGCTTAGTTTGGATGGCTCTGAATAAACTGAGCCATTTTTCCAATGTGCTTTTTTTTCCCATTTAAAAAAAACATACTATATTTTTATCCTGCCTTTCTACTTTAAAAAATGGTGGTGGTCCTATACAATAAAGGAACATTCATTTAAAACATATATAATTGGTGTGCCATTTTTTTCTCTCATAAAAAGAGATTATGGGGGGAAATAGCAAACATGGAAGAATGTAAATTAGATTTTATATACACCCACACATATGCATGTTTGAATTTTAAAATCCTTTATTTTTGTTTTTATCACAAACCAAATTGGAGGGTAATTTACGGAAAGTGGTTGTCGGCGCGGTGCTCCCTGTGCTCGGCAATTTGAATTTTAACTGCTCAGTGGGATCATTAAGACTATTATGTTTGTTTCCCAAAGACTCTGAAGAATTTTGAGGGACTGCTTGAAAAACAAGAAATACGGGATTCATTAATGTTGCCGCACGCTCTCGAAGCTGAGCAGCACATCTGAGCCCTTCCAAAATTTCACCCAGGGTGACCTTGCTCCTGCTAGAAAGAGCCCCAGCTCCAGTGGTTAAGACTGAATTGTCAGGTCTGTGTTTGCGTTTTCCGCATGAGAGAAAAGGGAACAGTACGATCACAAAACGATAGGATGTGAAACCCACTAGGGCTGGCTAACACCAGAACATAGAACTTGGGGAAGTTTCATTTTTGGACTACAACTTCAGTGGGGACACAGAAAACAGGGCCTTCTCAGTGGCTGATCCAACACTGGAATTCCCTCCCATGGGAGAACTGGTCTCTGCTCTCTTTCTGCTGGCATGGAAAGAGCTTTTTATTTAGGCAAGCCTTTGGCTCTTAACTCATGGGGCGTTATGGCCTTCAGGGAAGGGCTTTCTCTCAGTCCTACCACCCCCACAGTCTTGTCTGGTGAGGAGAGGCAACAGGGCCTTCTCGGTCATTGCTCCCAGACTGTGGACCTCCCTCCCACTGGAGATCCAGTTAGCCCCCTCTCTGCTCTTTTTCTTCCAACAGCCAAAGAGCTTTTTATTGAAGCAGACGTTGGACCTTTTAATTCATGTGGTGAAAGGGTCTTTTAATGGGGGGGGGTAGGCTTTTGTCCTTATGTGTTTAGAATTGTTTATTTCATGGTTTTAAAACATTTGCATCAAACAGGTTTTGACTGCCCGTTGTAACTTTATTTTGTTGTCAGCCACCTGGGGTCCCGTACTGAAGGAAGGTGGTATTCTAAGCTGTATTTATTTATTTATTTATTTAATAGAATAGAATCATAGGGTTGGAAGGGGCCACAAGGGCCATCTATTCCAACCCCATTCTGCCCTGCAAGAATAAACAATCAAAGGATTTCTGACAAATGGCCATCCAGCCTCTGTTTTAAAACCTCCAAAGAAGGAGACTCCACCACATTCCCAGGCAGCAGCAGATTCCACTGCCAAACAGCTCTTAGGAAGTTCTCAATCATAGAATCATAGAATTGCAGAGTTGGAAGAGACCACGAGAGCCATCCAGTCCAACCCCCTGCCACGCAGGAAATCTTGATCAAAGCATCCCCGACAGATGGCCATCCAGCCTCTGTTTAAAGACCTCCAAGGAAGGAGACCCCACCACGCTCCGAGGGAGTGCGTTCCACTGCCGAACAGCTCTTACTGTCAAAAAGTTCCTCCTAGTGTTGAGGTGGAATCTCTGTTCCTGGAGCTTGCATCCATTGCTCCGTGTTCCAGTCTCTGGAGCAGCAGAAAACAAGCCTGCTCCATCCTCAGCATGACACCCCTTCAAATACTTAAACAGGGCTATCATATCGCCTCTTAACCGTCTTTTTTTCCAGGCTAAACATACCCAGCTCCCTAAGTCTCTCCTCATAAGGCATCGTTTCCAGACCTTTCACCATTTTAGTTGCCCTTCTACCTAATGTTTAGGTAGAATCTCTTCTCCTGGAGTTTGAGTCCATTGCTCTGTGTCTGAGTCTCTGGAAAAGCAGAAAACCAGCTTGCTCCATCCTCAATATGGCAGCCCTTCAAATATTTAAACATGGCTATCATGTCACCTCTTAACCTTCTCTTCCCCAGGCTAAACATACCCAGCTCCCTAGGCTGCTCCTCATAGGCTTCTAGACCTTTTACCATTTTGGTCGCTTTCCTCTGCACATGTTCCAGCTTGTCAATATCCTTCTTCAATTGTGGTGCCCAGAACTGGACACTGTATTCCAGGTGAGGTCTGACCAAAGGAGAATGGAGTGACACTTACTACAGTATTTCCCTCGATCTACATATTATATTCCTATCGATGCAACCTAGAATCGCATTGGCTTTTTTAGCTGCTGCATCACACTGTTGACTTATGTTCAGCTTGTGGTCCACTAAGACTCCTAGATATCCTTTTGTATGTACTGCCATAAAATCAGGTGTCCCCCCATCCTATATTGTGCATTTCATTTTTACTGCCCAAGTGCAGTATCCTACATTTCTCCCTGTTGAAATTCATTTTGACTTTCAAAAGAACCCCAAATGAAATGACTTCCCATTCTGCAGCAGCTGAAAACTGCCCTGAGGAGCTTGACTGCCAGAGCAGAATGAAGTGTGCAGGAGAGAGAGCTCCCATTTGTTTTGCAAAGGAAGAAATATGTCATGTTCACCAAACATATGATGGATTTAGTGTGTTGTTGGTTGAACAAAAAGAGGAAATGTCTGTTTGAAGAAATGATGGAGACATGGAGGAACAGCAGGTTTCTAAGCACTCTCTTGATGGTTTGGGCATGAGGTAAGGCAGTGTGACTCTTCCCCATGTTACGAACATGTGGAAGTTATACCCCTGTGTTGATGAGGATGAGTCAAAATCCCCACCATCTCATTTCCCCAATATCTTTTCAGAAAGAGAAATGAGAAATTTCTGTAGAGAGGAAAACAATTTAGAACTCATCCCCATTCTTATTGATAGAACTTTTGGGTGGAGAAAGACTAGGAAGGGAAAGAATTCAAAGACGTAGCTGTGTTAGTCTGGAATATCAGTAAGCAAGGGGATCTTGTAGCACCTTTGAGACTAAGTAAGAGACAGAAAATTGTAGCTTAAGCTTCCGTAGACTTAGTCTTACTTCCTCAGATGCTGGAATGAACTGGTGCCCAGGCGCAAACCTTATAAGCTGTCTGTTGAATAGCCATAGAAATGCAAAAGAAATGCAAAACTAGTTGGTTTGGTGATGAGGTGACTAGTTAGTCTTTGAGGAACAAAGGCAAGAGGAAAGATGTTGCCTAAAAGCTAGGGTGGGGGGGTGGCCACATAAATGGTGGAGGGAGTTTTAGAATGTGGTGCGATGCTGGTCCAAGAGCACCCGCATGAGACTAGGGTATTAACTAGTGTTATGACATGTGTAGTGTGCCAGGAAATCATTATCTCTGTTCAACTCACTGTTGATGGACTGGGATTTGTGGATATATTCCCATTCAGCTGTTTGCAATGTATGTACCCCGCCCCGATCCTGAGGGGAAAGGCGGGTAATAAATAACTACTTATTATTATTATTATTATTATTATTATTTCTCTTTCCAATCTTCCATTGTTGTTGTTGTTGTTGTTGTTGTTGTTATTGTTGTTCAAGTACAGCTGCCCTGGGGTCAGAGATGGAATGTCCAGGGAGACTGAAGTGTTCTTCAACTGGTTTTTGTGTATTCCCATTCCTAATGGCTGGTTTATATCTGTTTACCCTCTGGCTGAGACTGGCCTGTTTGGCCAATATAGGGCTCGTCTACACAAGCCCAAAACAAACGTAGCACCCCACAGTAATAGCAAATCGCAGCAGCTGTGACTTGTCTTATGGTCTTTTTGCCCCCAGCAGCCCCCATAAACTTTGCATGTTAGGTGACAGCTGAGATGTCAAGCCTTCTTCCCTCCTCCGATCCCCATGGTGGTGGAGGCTGGGAGTGAGAACCAGGGAAGGAAGAAGAGGCAGAGAAGGCCCTCCTCCCTTCTCCCATACCCATGGCGATGGCCTGGGGGGTGGGAATGACAGCCGCCCTCCTCCCTTACCCATCCCTGATCACGGGGTGTGTGTGTGTGTGGCTGCGGGCACTTGCCCTGTTAACAAGTCCTGCACCCCACACTTGTTCAGCAAGTCAGAGTCCCACTTCCTGTACGATCAGATAGCGATTCCTGTCGAATCACTGTCCTAACAAGTGGTAATGTGCACCACCACCCCTTTGCTGTTTTTCAAAAACTCTGGGAAAAGCTGTGAAGGCTTTTCCCTCAGAGTTTTTGCCATTTTGGTACCCCCGCCTTTTCTTCTGAGTATAGCATAATGACGCGGATTCCCAATTAGACGAGTAGGTTTTGCCTTGAATTCAATGAGGAGTATTTTCACTGTTTGGATATCCCTGTAGAGTGCTGAAGGATATTGTTGACAGAGAATGGCATATATCACATTAGAGGAAGAACAAGTGAAAGTACCTCTAATATTGCGAGTGATGCGATTTGGTCCCGTGATGACATTTCATCCACAATATTAGAGGTACTTTCACTTGTTCATGCTACCAACTTCTTTCAGTTAGTCTCAAAGGTGCTACAAGATCCCCTTGCTTACAGGAAGAGAAAGAGTTAAACATCCTTCTCCCAAACACTCTTTCATTCATAAAGAGTGTCTCATGGCTGCTTCTCAGTTGATAAAAGTCAAAAGACAGTTCTCATGTCTCCCATGTAACATCAGGTTTGGCCATTAATAATTCTCAGGAATGAATCCCCAAAGTTCTGTACGAAGAGGCAAGGTGTTCAATGCCAGGCAGGGAACACAATTGCCCTTTTCTATTAGTTTATTTTTTTTTTTTTAAAAAAAAAAGCCTTTTCATCATTTGTTTGTATTTTATGATCTTTAAAAATCTCATTAAGCACTTGTAAGTCCAGGAGGGCCATGCGATGCAAAGGAGATTGTTATTGTTTGAGTGTTCCTTTGCAAAGGAAAAAAAATCAATAAAATTTAAATTATAAAAGATTTTCAATCCCTATTGAATATAGAGTGCAATTGACCTAGAAAATATAAAGCATGCTCATTTTAGGATTACAGGTACCATTTTCCATAAAGAATTTCTCTCTCCTTATATTACAAAACATCCTTGGGGCTTATCTACATGGGCCAAATACCCTGACTTGTCTCCATTCCAGAGACCTGCAGTCCAGATAACAGGAGGCATTTAACCCGATCTGGACCAGGTCAGTCTTTATGATGCCCAGGGAAGATAATTGGCTGGAACAGAATCAAGCTGGGACAGGGCCCTTTACAGTGATACAAGAAAATACCCAGTTTAATCCGGTTCCACTGGATCATGGCCATGGCAGCTTGTCCCAGAATGCTGCCCCTCACTGCCACCGCCAGCTCTCCCGGAAGACAGGCAGGGATCCCTCAGCATGTGACCAAGGCTGGCCACATGTAGGGGACCTTCAGTCACATGTTGTGGGCTCCCTTTCTTGGCTTCTGTGTTATAGTGAAGAAAATGGCACCAGATGCAGCAATGGGTTGGCGTTATGTTTGGATGCTGGTTATTTTCTCCAGGATGGGCCAGGGCCAGGATACACCAACAGGGAGTCGGTGTATCCTGGCTAGTGTAGGTAAGCCCTTAATTTGCTGTAGCCCCTGTGGCACATTTCCTTTTCCTCTTTACCTTCTTCTCTCCTTTCTAGACCAGCAATCGGATGATAACTTTATGATACTATTACTTCTTTCTTCCAAAAGAGAGAGAGAGAGAGAGAGATGCTCATACCTTCCAACCTCTGCCACTTTAGATTTCAAAAGATCTTTTTACAGAGCCCTTACATCTGTTAATAAAAACCTTTAATTCATTCTGAACATTTTACAGCCGCTCCAGATAAAAGTTTAATCAGATGGAATTATTGCCCTTCTAATATTCTCTTAACCTTTGCGTTTCAGATCTGCGCCGTGCCACTTAAAATTTTAAATCCCTCTTTTATAGACTACTTTTTTCTTCTTCTCAATCTCCCTCTTAGAAGGGGCTTTTGGCACCTGAGTTGGCCCTACCTCTCCTCAGGTCACAAAGAACTTTTAAAAAACCTCTAAACCCCAAGCTCTTTCCTATTCCAGCTAGTACTTCTTTATGCCCCGTTAATTATTTTAATGGCGACATACTGCTTTAAGAGACACCTTTATGAATCCCACTAAATCTTCCTTTGTATTGTTGTTTAAACACTTTTCCTATACATTATGGAGATGTGTTTAAAGCCTGCTGTCTGCCGAAAATGGATGGCTGCATAATTCCATATCAAGTGTCCTGGCGTGTTTTCGATTTTCTGCATCTTTCCTGGGAGGAGGGACACGTTCTGTTCCTTCTGAGTGTCCTTTGCTGGAGAAATCTGCGCCATCTCGAATCTGGGCAAATAGGGGTGGTACGCAGAACAAATCCCCCACAGGGATGAAAATTCTACCCTGCAGTTGCTAATGATATGTTAAATTATGGTAACACAAAAGCATTTTCTGCTCCTCTTTAAAAAAAGGAAAAACCTCCACAGCTTCAGTGCTGTACATTATCATGGTTTTCAGTGAGCATTAGGGAAAGTGCATTTCCCTTCTTTGTATATTTATTTCTTTGTATGTTTTTAACCATTCCATACTCTTTCATTTGTGTCAAACGCTGGGTTTGTTGGGGCTCAGCATGCCCTCCAATGTGTAATCTGTGGTGTCTGGATTTTTAGGAGAATTCTCTTAACAATTAAGCAGACTTCTCTTTAATTCAGTTGTTGGATTAACACAGGGTGGGCAAAGTGTGTCCCCCAGGCTGCATTTGGCCCTTGGGACCCCTAAGTGTGGCCCCTGGAGCTTTCTAGGAGCCCTCAGATCCCTACAGTTTTTAACTTTTTTAAAAGTAATTTTCAGGCAACGATTTTTGCCCCTAATGCCCAAAATCTGACAAAATGGCAGCAGTTTGCTTCCCCTAACACTCCAAAGTCCCCCCCAACAAAAAAGTCACCAAAACACACACACAAAAATTAAAATCAATGAAAAAAATTCCCTGTGCTGTTGCCCACCCCTGGATTAAAGATTCCTGAGATGCACAAGTGCCAGTGACAGGCAACCTGGCATTCTTCAGATGTTTTCAGGTAGCAATCCTCGTACGTCACATATAATGTAAACCAAAAGATGATGGGAGCAATAGTCCAGAATATTGGAGGGCACTAGTCTACCCTACTCCTGATGTGCCCCATCCAGTAAAGGGGCATGCGTGCACATAAGAAGCACATACGTCACTAACCTATGTCACTAACAGGATGCCAGCCTTTGCATCTCACTTGACTAATTGAGTGAAAATAAATGCATGCGATCAGTCTATCATCATTGTCATCATCATCATCATCATCTTATTCATTCATACCCCACCTTTTCCCCAATAATGGGTCTCAAGTTGGCTTATGACTTATTAGAAACAATTCAAATTAGAACTATAAAAACACTATATACAGTAGGACCACTGTATCCATGGGGGATTGGTTCCAGGGCCCCCCCTTGCATAATGAAATCCACAAACGCCCCCCGTCACTGTTGCTGCCACGGGAACCATCCCGGGGGTCAAAGGGAGAAGAGAGGCAAGCCCTGGTGGTGCAGTGATTAAATGCCAGTACTGCAAGCCACAACGTAATGAGTTTGATCCCAGAGGGCTCCAAGGTTGACTCAGCCTTCCATCCTTACGTAGGTCGGTAAAATGAATACCCAGCTTGTTGGAGGCAGTTAGCTAAAAACATTGTAAACTGCTCAGGGAGTGCTTTGCCGGCATATAAATATCAATTATATTTCTATTGCTCCCTTGCCCCCCCCCCCCCCGTCGCCATTGCCACTACGGGAGCCATCCAAGGGGAGAAGGGAGGAGAGCGTGTCCAGAGGAGGGCAACTAAAATGGTGAAAGGTCTGGAAACGATGCCTTATGAGGAGAGACTTAGGGAGCTGGGTATGTTTAGCCTGGAAAAAAGACGGTTAAGAGGCGATATGATAGCCCTATTTAAGTATTTGAAGGGATGTCATGCTGAGGATGGAGCAGGCTTGTTTTCTGCTGCTCCAGAGACTGGAACGTGGAGCAATGGATGCAAGCTCCAGGAGCAGAAATTCCACCTCAACATTAGGAGGAACTTTTTGACAGTACGAGCTGTTCGGCAGTGGAACACACTCTCTCGGAGCGTGGTGGGGTCTCCTTCCTTGGAGGTCTTCAAACAGAGGCTGGATGGCCATCTGTCGGGGATGCTTTGATCGTGATTTCCTGCATGGCAGGGGGGTTGGACTGGATGGCCCTCGTGGTCTCTTCCAACCCTAGAATTCTATGATTCTATGATTCTATGACCTCCCCTTCTCTCCCTTCACCACCACCCCGGTCGCCATTGCTGCCATGTGAGCCATCGGAAGGAGAAGGGAGGCAAGATCCTCCCCTCTCTCCCCCAACCCCCCCCCCACTGTTGCCAGCCATGGGTAATTCAATCAGCAGATGGTGACTCAGTGGGTGCTAGTGTGTATGTATATATATATCACATTATATTAAAAACAATTAAGCAGTCTGTAGAGTTAAAAACACTATTAAAACAGAATACATTATTAAAACCCCATCACAGTCAATTGTTAAAAGCCTGACAGAATAGGAGTGTTTTACCATGCTGGCAGGAGGAAAGCAAGGACGGGGCCTTCCTGGCTTCCCTAGGGAGGGAGTTCCAAAATCTGGGAGCAGCCACTGAGAAGGCCCTCTCCTTTGTTCCTGATAAGGTAATGGGAAAGAGAGAGACAGGCACATCAACGTCAACAGGGGGAAATGTAGGATACTACACTTGGGCAATAAAAATGAAATGCACAGAACCTTGTTGTTTGCCATTTTATATAAGGGACACCATTTTACTACACCACTGTATATAATGGGAATTGAGCATCCACAGATTTTGGTATCCACTGAGGGTCCTGAAACCAAACCCCAGCAGATAACCCACTGTACCATAAAGCAATGTGGCTCATTGGAAAAGATGATAATGCTCAGCAAAGTGGAAGAAGAACAAAAGAATAAAAACTCAACACTTACAAAGGAATTATACCCAGGGACAAGGGGATTCCCGGGAGATAATGGGCCATCAACCAACCATTAGCCAAACAGACACTAACAATCCTTGCATTTCTATACCCAGAAACTAACCATTCAATTACACAAATTTATATATACTACCTAACAGGGGTTCACAGTATATAAATCCCACACACACTCCTACCCAACCTTTCTCTGAAGATGCCAGCCACAGATGCAGGCAAAACATCAGAAACTATTCCAGAACACAGCCTCACAGCCTGGGAAAAAAACCCAAGGAAAATCTAAAGTGGAAGACTGCATGGCATTCCATCAAGGAAGCCACGGCTGCTTTGAGCCCTGAGCAGGGCTATTAATGACTGGGGATCTTGGAGGTTTCTCCAAGAAAACTCAAGGAACAGTGCGCTCTTCCTTTTGATCACTCTGATGGGATAGATGAGGTCTCTCATTCAGAGGCTCACCATAAGCCATCTTTTGGCCATGCTTTGATTGTGTATTCCTACATGGCAGGGGGTTGGACTAGATGGCACTTGTGGTCTCTTCCAACTCTATGATTCTAAGTTGAAGTCGATTTGATGGCAAATGACATCAACAAAGTGATAGGGAAGTGGTGCTTAGCCGAATTTTCCCCATGGGTTACTTTTCCGATCAAAATCCCACCCCCACCTTCCCTCCCGCTTCCAGAGAAACAAAAGTATGATGAGCACTGGGAAAGCAGAGATCTGGAGCCAGGGGACAACAGGAGGGAAACGGAAGCCATAATTGCCACGTAAAACCTTCAGATGGGTGTCCTTTGAAGGAGGCAATTTTCAGTTATATTAATGCTTCTGTAATTCTCACATTTTTATAAGTGAAGATAATCAAGGTGCAAGTGCTAAAAAAGCACTCAAATCAATCTGAAGCTCAAATTTCCAAAACCAATCAGGAAAATGGAAAAGCAGTAATAGGATCCCCCCCTCTTTTCTGTCCCTTGGTGGCTGTGGTGTTTACTTCTGTGCAGTCCCCAGATTCTGCTTTCCTTTCTTTCTTATTCTTTTCCTTTTGAGGGGGGGAAAAAACCATCTTTTTCAAATTAGTCTAAACCAGTTGAAACAGTCTGCTCTTCCTTTTGCTCACTATGATGGAATAGATGAACATAGTCTTCCTGCTGAGGAACTATTATTAAATAATTCACAGGACACAGCAAACCCAAGAGTCAGGACTCTGTTTCCTTGGATAAATCTCTTGCTTCCCTAATGAGCTCTTTGTGCCGTCTTTCTTCATAATGTGTTATAATGTTCTATAATCTGATGCTAGCCCCTCTGAGTACAGGTTTTCCTGCTACCTCCTTTCTTCCAAACCATCTCAAAAATAGTTTGCCTCTGTGATTGGGTGGGGAACATGATTTATATAGGTCGACCCTTGTATCCACGGATTTGGTATCCACAGTCTCACTTATCCATGTCTGAAAGAAATATTTTCTCTCTAGGCATTTCTAGGTCCTCCAATGTGATTCTATGGTCAACCTCTGGCATTTGTCTCATTGAAAATAATAGGATTTCCTTTAATCCATGGTTTCAGGTATCCACAAGGAGTCTTGGAACGTATCCCCTGAGCATATGACCTGTTCTCTCAGGTTCTTCAAGGCCTGTTAAGGATTAGCTTTCTCTTTGCCATTTATTTCAATGGGTACAGCAGTGTCTGGTCTCATTTCATTCTAATAGCAGACCCAGTCAAGACCAAACTCCATGCAGGACCATGGGTTGGACTAGATGGCCCTTGTGGTCTCTTTCAACTCTGTGATTCTATGATTTCCACTCACTGCATAGATCTTTTTCTAATTTTTGTTTTTAAAGAAAGGGAGATCTCCATAACGCTAGAAAGAACAGACAGAACTGGCTTCCTTAATTCTTGGAAACAATTCTGGTTTGTTTATATCAGTGGTTTTTAACCTTTTTTTTTTTTTAACCACAGACCCCCTTTAAATATCTTTTATTACTGTGGACCACCAAGACTGAACTCAAGCAATAGATGTTCTGAGAATGTGGTGGCACAACATGGACAACGTTAGAGTTTTTTCTAACCATGAAGGTGGATTCTGGCTTTATGCGCAGTAGCAAGAGATGTCATGTGCTTTCTCTCAGACACTCAGCATCATTCACTGGCATGTTCTCTCTGTCTGCAGAAGTAAAAAGTGCTGTTTGCTATCAAATAGTTATTTTCATAACTTTTGAACAGTTTGCAATATTGTAATTAAGCTTTGTACAAATGATGTGTATCCCCAGCAAAAGACTCTTACTCTTTGAGATCAATATGTGACTGTCTCTTTCTTTCTTTCTTTCTTTCTTTCTTTCTTTCTTTCTTTCTTTCTTAACTGTAAAAACTCATAACATTTCTTCAATCCTTCACAGACCCGCTGTAAGGACATTGCAGCCTCCAGAGGTCCATGGACCACAGGTTTATAGTGTTTTCTGTTTGCTATTCTGAGATCTCATTATAAAAGAGTGGGATAGAAATGCTCTAATCAGTCATCATTCTAACCTTATGGACTTTTTTTTAAAAATAGAAACCTTCCCCAGATGATTTTCCTCAACAAGAAAAAAAGATTCAAGTGCTTGTATTTCACCCACCTCCTAAAAAGAGAAGGAAATGATTCTTGAGGAAATGATTTTATGCAGAAAAAGCATGTCTGAAAGTGGCCCCCATCTTTCTTCTCCCTGTTCCAATTCCAGCCTGTGAGGTTACTTTTCGCTGAAAAGACAGACTTGTGGTAACAGACTTCTAGATTAGGTAGACCTTTGGTTTGGTCTTAGATTCTTATGAACATGACCAAAGGAAGTACAAATAAGGGTGGTCATAGACTCATAGAGTTGGAAGAGACCACAAGGGCCATCTAGTCCAACTCTATTCTGCCCTACAGGAATGCACAATCAAAGGCCTCCCAACAGAGAGCCATCCAGCCTCTGTTTAAAAACCTCCAAAGAAGGAGACTCCACCACACGCACAGGCAGCAGCAGATTCCACTGTCAAACAGCTCTTGCTGTTAAGAAGTTCTTCCTAATGTTTAGGTGGAATCTCTTCAGTATCCATGGATTTAAGTATTCACGGCTTGAAAATTTTCTTTAAAATTTTCTTTAAAAAATAATAATAATAATCCAAAAAGCAAATCTTGATTTTGCCATGTTATATAAGGAACACCATTTTGCTATGCCATTGCATATAATGGGACTTGAGTATTCACGGATTTTGGTATCCACAGGGGGTTCTCGAACCAAACTCCAGTGAATGTGAAGGGGCAACTACAGTCTGAATCCATTGGTCCGTGACCTAGTCTCAAGAGCAGCAGAAAACAAGCTTGCTCCTTCTTCAATATGATAACCTTTCAAGCATTTAAACATGGCTGCCATGTCACATCTTTACCTTCTCTTCTCCAAGCTAAACTCTTCTCCAAGCTCTTCCAACTCTACAATTCTATGATTCTGTGATTCCTCTGGGTTCTGTGGCTAAGGAGAAGCAGAGCTTGGAAACCTCAATGGTAGTGCTAATGTGTCAGCCTTAACTCACTGGAGAAATCTGCTTCAGTGGGATTAAAACATTAAAGAAACACAATCCATTAGTTAATTTGTTAACTGATTAATTCCAGCTACTAAACTTTAAGATATCTCATAGAATTTGATGAAAATGATCATAAGAAGAAATGCAGAAATAGTGACATTTGACATTTTAACAATTAAAATTAGGTGGTTTTTAACAATGCTGGAAAGAATTTATGAATGAACACAACTAATTAATGAGTTGTTTCCATTTTCCAAAGAGAGGTAGCCAAGGAATTTGGGAAAGTATTTAGAGCTTTGGTTTTGCTCATCTCAAGCAGAGATGTTAGCAATTATATTTATATTCACAGAGTTATGCAGTAATTGTGCAACACTGTGGCATTCCATGAATTGCAGCCTTATGTAACTTAGGGCTTGTTTCAATGGTGAAAATAATCCTCTTAGAATTCGCTTAGAATCCTACCTGTCCGAATGGGATCCCACATAATTCTGCTGTATTCAGAAGGAGGAGGGCCAAATCCACCATAAACCCCAAGGGAACAGCCTCTGGGACTTTTGCCAAAAAATTTTTTTAAAAAAAAGCTCCATGGAGAATGTGTATTAACAGTCATTAGGACAGGCAATCGAATTTATTCGCATAAGTGGAAGCAGAAAGCTGATTGGCCGGATGGGAGCAGAGGGCAGGGCTTGCTAAGGAGGCAAGCACCCTGGAACCACCATCTTGGATTTTTGTTTTGGCAAGTGATCATGTAAGAAAACAGCCTTTTCCTTTCTTTATTTATTTAGGCAGAATAGTGCCCTTTTGCACCATAGATATGCCTTTTAAAAAAAAGTTTGGCAGTGGCAAGTGGAGAAAATAAAAATGTGAGTCAAGGCCACCATCTTGAATTTCAGGCTTGCCCATTGGGACAGCAAAAGTTTGCAATTTTGCCAAACACCATTAGAGACAAGTCGATCCTGCTTCAAATTTGCACGAGTATGCATCAGTTCACATTTCCCCCCTCGTATAGACTTAATGTGCAACCATTTCAGATAGAAATAATATTCAAAATTATTTTTAAAAATGGTTGAAAAACATATTTTTCAAGTGTCGAGCAACTTTATAAGAAGCAAGAATCTTTATTCTGTACAAAATTCACATGTGGCTATTTTGCCCAGGAAGCAGCACTTTCTGTACAGAAAAATACTTTTTCTATCTATGTTCCTGGTTTTTATACAGAAATAGTATTTTTCTGCATAGAAAAAGCTGTTTCCTGTGCTGAAAATTCTGTAATTAGGAGCTTATTTTGTGCAACATTTGCACCTGGTTGATAGAAAACAGCATTTTCTATGTAGGAAACAGGTTTTTCTGCACAGAAAAAAAATATTCAGAAATAACTTCCTGTGTAGAAAATGCTGTTTTCTGTGCAAATCAACCTGGTGAAAATTTTGTGCAGAATAAGTCCTGGATGGCCCTCGTGGTCTCTTCCAACTCTGCAGTTCTATGATTCTATGATTCTATAGAATTGCAGAGTTGGAAGAGACCACGAGGGCCATCCAGTCCAACCCCCCTGCCACGCAGGAAATCACAATCAAAGCATCCCCGACAGATGGCCATCCAGCCTCTGTTTAAAGACCTCCAAGGAAGGAGACCCCACCACGCTCCGAGGGAGTGTGTTCCACTGCCGAACAGATCTTACTGTCAAAAAGTTCCTCCTCATGTTGAGGTGGAATCTCTGTTCCTGGAGCTTGCACCCATTGCTCCGTGTTCCAGTCTCTGGAGCAGCAGAAAACAAGCCTGCTCCATCCTCAGCGTGACATCCCTTCAAATACTTAAACAGGGCTATCATATCGCCTCTAAACCGTCTTTTTTCCAGGCTAAACATACCCAGCTCCCTAAGTCTCTCCTCATAAGGCATTGTTTCCAGACCTTTCACCATTTTAGTTGCCCTTCTCTGGACACGCTCCAATTTGTCAATATCCTTTCTGAATTGTGGTGCCCAGAACTGGACACAGTATTCTAAGTGAGGTCTGACCAAGGCAGAATAGAGTGGCACTATTACTTCCCTTGATCTAGACACTATACTTCTATTGATACAGCCCAAAATTGCATTGGCCTTTTTAGCTGCCGCATCACACTGTTGGCTCATGTTCAACTTGTGGTCTACAAGGACTCCTAGATCCCTTTCGCACGTAGTCTCATTCAGCCAGGTCTCTCCCATCCTATATTTATGCATTTCATTTTTCCGCCCTAAATGCAGTACTTTACATTTCTCCGTATTGAATTTCATTTTGTTAGCTTTGGCCCAGCTCTCCAGTCTATCCAGGTCATTCTGAATTTTGATCCTGTCCTCTAGGGTATTAGCTACTCCTCCCAATTTGGTGTCATCTGCAAATTTGATAAGTATGCCCCTAATTCCCTCATCCAAGTCATTGATAAAGATGTTGAATAGCACTGGGCTCAGGACAGAACCCTGTGGCACCCCACTGGTCACATCTTTCCAAGACGAAGAGGAGCCACTGCTGAGCACCCTTTGGGTTCGGCCGGTCAACCAATTACAAATCCATTGAACAGTTAACTTGTCTAGCCCACATTCTACAAGCTTGTTTGCAAGAATGTCATGGGGAACCTTGTCAAAGGCCTTACTGAAATCAAGGTATGCAATGTCCACAGCATTCCCTTCATCTACCAAGCTGGTCTCTCTCTCTCTGGCTTTTCTTCGCAAACGAAGATTCAGGAAGGACTCATCCCGCGCCTTCTGCAAGCGCGCTGATGACTAAAAAGGCCAATCCGAGATAAACAAGTCCGGTTGCAAAAAGCGCAGCAGAAGGTCTCCTTGGGTGATGTTTTTGGGTTGTGATTCTTTCTGCGTTGTCGTTTCTCTTCAAGACTTGTTCGTCGTGAGTTCTCAAATAAGGCTGCAGCATTGTGGATATTGCGTCTCCATGCCTCCCGATGTGAGGCCAGGGCGGACCACTGTTGGTGATCAATTTGGCCAAGCCTGAGATGTTGTTTCAGGGAGTCTTTGTATCGCTTTTTTGGAGCGCCCCTCTTACGCTGACCCGTGGCGAGTTCACCGTAGAGTAGTATTTTTGGGAGGCGATGGTCCTCCATCCTAGAAACGTGCCCTGCCCAGCGCAGCTGTGTTCTCAATATCATGGCATCAATGCTGGTGATCCCTGCTTGTTCAAGGACAGCAACATTCGTCACATAGTCAGTCCAGTGTATATTTAGGATTGTGCGTAGACAGCGCTGATGAAAGCGCTCGAGGAGTCGTAGGTGGTGGCGATAGGTGACCCATGTTTCAGATCCATAAAGGAGGATAGACAGTACGATGGCTCTATACACACTGATTTTTGTGCTTTGCCTCAGGTGTTTATTGCTCCAGACTCTTTTGTGAAGTCTTCCAAATGCACTATATGCCTTTGCTAATCTGTGATCGATCTCTTTGTCAATCTTGGCATCTGAGGAGATGATGCTTCCCAGGTAGGTGAACTGCTGAACGGGCTTGAGCACTGATTTGCCGACGGCAATGTGGGGATGGTGGTGTTCGTCCTGTGGTGCAGGCTGGTAAAGAACTTCTGTTTTCTTCAGGTTGACTTCTAGCCCAAACAGCTCTGCAGCTGTTGCAAAGCAGGACGTTAGGCGCTGCAGAGCTGCTTCTGTGTGGGCAACAAGGGCAGCATCATCGGCGAAGAGCAGCTCACGGACTAGATAGTTTAGAGTCTTAGTGTGAGCCCTCAGACGGCTTAAGTTAAACAAGCTACCATCAGTACGGTAGCGTATATAGATGCCGTCGTCTTCTTCAAGCTCTGACATAGCCCTTTGGAGCATCGTGCTAAAGAAGATTGTAAATAATGTTGGTGCAAGAACACAACCTTGCTTCACTCCATTAGTTATTAGAAAGGGCTCTGAAAGAGCATCGCCATATCTGACTTGACCACGCTGGCCCTCGTGTAGCAAGATAATCATTTTAAGGAATTTGGGGGGACATCCTAGTTTTTCCAGGATCTGCCACAGACCTTTTCTACTTACAGTGTCAAAGGCTTTGGTGAGGTCGACAAATGTTACATAGAGACCCTTGTTCTGCTCCCTACATTTTTCTTGCAGTTGCCTAAGGGCAAATACCATGTCTGTAGTACTCCTATTGGCTCTGAAGCCACATTGGCTTTCAGGGAGAAGTTCTTCTGCAATAGCAGGAACTAATCTGTTCAGGAGTATCCTTGCAAGGATTTTTCCAGCAATAGAGAGCAGTGTTATCCCTCGATAGTTTGAGCAGTCGGATTTTGCTCCTTTTTTCTTGTACAGGGTGATGATGACTGCATCTCGGAGGTCTGATGGCAGTTCCCCTTTTTCCCAGCAATTCACAAGGAATTCGTGGAATTTTTCGTGGAGTGCATGACCTCCGTGTTTCCAAACTTCAGGTGGGATTCCATCAATCCCAGCTGCCTTGCCGTTTTTCATCTGCTGTAACTTTATCAAAACTTTATCAAGCTGGTAACTTTATCAAAAAAAGAGATCAGATTAGTCTGGCATGACTTGTTTCTCTGAAACCCATGCTGACTTTTTGTGATTATGGCATTGCCTTCTAAATGTTCACAGACTCTCTGTTTAATGATCTGTTCTAGAATCTTCCCTGGTATTGATGTCAGACTAACTGGACGATAGTTGTTGGGATCCTCTTTTTCCCCCTTTTTGAAGATGGGAACAATGTTTGCCCTCCTCCAGTCTGCTGGGACTTCTCCTGTTCTCCAGGAGTTCTCAAAGATTATTGCCAATGGCTCTGAGATTATATTTGCCAGCTCTTTTAATACTCTTGGATGTAGTTAATCTGGTCCTGGAGATTTAAATTCATTTAGATTAAGAAGGTATTCCTGTACTACCTCTTTACTTATTTTGAGCTGGATTTCCCCTATTGTGTCCTCTGTTCCATTCTCCTCAGGTTGGTCCTCCTTTTCCTTTTCTGAAAACACTGAGGCAAAGAAGGTGTTGAGTAATTCTGCCTTTTCTCTGTCCCCTGTTAGCATTTTGCCATCTTCTCCACGTAGCGGCCCTATCATTTCCTTCTTCCTCCTTTTGCTGCGGACATACCCAAAAAAACCCTTTTTATTGTTCTTAACCTCCCTAGCAAGCCTGAGCTGATTCTGTACTTTAGCTTTTCTGACTTTACTCCTACACGTGTTCGCTATCTGTTTGAATTCTTCTTTGGTGATTTCCCCCCCTTTCCATTTCCTATACATGTTCCGTTTACAACTTAGCTCCATTGAAAGTTCTTTAGTCATCCATCCTGGTTTCTTGAGACACCTCCCATTTTTCTTCCTCAATGGTACTGTTTGAAATTGTGCCTTCAGTATCTCCCTTTTGAGAAAGTTCCATCCGTCTTGAGGTCCCTTCTCTTTTAGTATTCTTGACCATGGGATCATCCCCAGTATTTCCCTGAGTTTATTGAAATCAGCTCTCCTAAAGTCAAGAATGCGTGTCTGACTATGCCTGGCTTCTCCTTTCCATTGTATAACAAACTCCAGGAGAACATGATCACTCTCACCTAAGGATCCCACCACTTGCACCCCATTAACCAGGTCGTCTCTGTTGGTTAGGATCAGATCTAAAATAGCTGACCCCCTTGTTGCCTCTTCCACCTTTTGGACCATGAAATTGTCTTCCAGGCATGTAAGGAATTTGCTAGACCTTGTAGTTTTGGCTGAGTTAGATTGCCAGCAAATATCAGGATAGTTGAAGTCACCCATCACTACTACATCTCTCCTTTCTGCATGTATGTTCATCTGTTCTAGAAAGGCAACATCCAATTCCTCCGTCTGATTTGGGGGTCTGTAGTAGCGTCCCACAATAACATCCCTGTTGTTTCCCTCCCCTTTAATTTTTATCCAGATGCTCTCCACCTGGCTTCCAGTATTGATGTCGTGGCTCACTTCACTGGTGTAAATATCCCTGACATATAATGCTATTCCTCCTCCTTTCCTGTTTGGCCTGTTTCTCCTATAAAGGTTATACCCCTCTATTCCTACATTCCAATCATGAGACTCGTCCCACCAGGTTTCAGTAACGCCTATTATATCATATTTGTTTTGTAGTGCAAGGAGTTCAAGTTCATCTTGCTTATTTCCCATGCTCTGTGCATTAGTGTAGAGACATCTGAGACCATGTGTTCCCTTTACTTGCTCCCTGTGCAAGTTTTTTTGCCTCCCACTGCTGGGTCCTTGCGCTGTTTGCCTTGTTCCCTCTATGACAGTTTGACTATTTTCTCCAGCCCTTTTGCCTTCCAGAATACTGTCTCCCTCCCCCATTTGACTCAGTTTAAAGCCCTCCTGATCAAATTCTTGAGACTGTTGGCAAAAATGTTTCTTCCAACTGTTGTAAGATGCACCCCATCTCTTGCCAGAAGTCCCCCCGCATGGAAGCGCAGTCCATGATCCAAGAATCCAATTTGTTCTCGGCGACACCATCTACGGAGCCAGTTGTTTACGTCGGCTATTTTCCTCTCCCTTCTTGGACCATGCCCTTCAACTGGCAGAAGAGACGAGATGACCACCTGTGCATTTATTTCTTTCAGCTTCCTCCCCAGGGCCTCATAATCTCTTCTGATCTTGGGAAAGCTGTGCCTTGCAGTATCATTGGTTCCCACATGGACCAAAAGGAAGGGGTAATGATCCGTAGGCTTGACGAGTCTTGTCAGCCTCTCGGTCACATCACAGATCTTTGCCCCAGGGAGACAACACACCTCCCGAGTCATCTTGTCAGGCCCACATACCATTGCTTCTGTACCCCTCAGCAAGGAGTCCCCCCACCACCACCACACGCCTCCGCTGAGGCTTCGCAGCTGCTGTTCCTTGCGGTGGTCCTCTCAAGGTCCCCTGCTCTACCCCTGAAGTCTGTCCATGCTGTTCTTCCTTGTTGTCCTTGATAAGGGAAAGGGCTTCGAATCGATTCTGTAGCTGCAAGCTGATGGAAGAATCCCTGGATTTTCTTGTTCTGTGTGTGACATTCCTCCAGCTGTCTACTTCCTGTGTCCGTGAAGTGACCCTCTCCTCCACAGCCACTTCCTCTGTGCGGTCCCCGTCCAAGACTGTTCGTTCTGTTCTGTCCAGGAAAACCTCTTGCTCACGAATCTGTTGAAGTGTAGCTACCCGTGTCACCAGCTGCTGTACTTTCTCCTCCAAGAGGGCTACCAGCTTGCATTTGGTGCATGTGAAGTTCTCCACGTCTGTAGACAAGAATACAAACATCGCACAAGTGTTGCAAGTGACTGCTGCAGTCCCCTCAGTGTCCATGATGAGAGCTTTTAGGTAATCTAAGAACTCTTAGTTAACGCTGAGAATGCTAAGCTGTACTTTTAGGTCTGCTGTATTTTTGTTTGGTTACTGAAATTCGCACGCCCCCTAATGACTCACAGGTTTTGCAAATAGCTTCAAAAATTGCATTGTTCTCAAAGACCTTTTTGCAGTTGGAAGAAGTTGGCTAAAATGGCCTCTTGCTTCCTTTCAGAAGAAAATCAGGGAAGAAATACATCTCTAGCAACCAAATCCATAAATGCATCCAGTACACAATATGCCACCATATACAATCATGCACAGTGGTAATGCATGCACAGCTTCATTTCTGCAACCTTGAACTGAGTACGGCTGTTCCAAACCAGACAAAAAAAGTCCAGCCACTTCCTCAGATGCGCTTATCAATGTGAATAGACATGTATAGAATTCTGGCCCCTGTTTTCAGACTGACAACATTCTAGATAATGAATCTAGGGGAGTTTTCCATTGGTTGATTTGCACATGACAAACTCTTTCTTTTCTGCAAAGCCCTCGTGACACAAAAGCATCAAGAGCCATTTCTCCCTGTTCAAAACTCAGTCCAAACTCTCAGATTTGGCAGTTGTGAATTGCTATTTGGTACAGAAACTGAGTTCCATGTTTAGAAGAATCAGAGAATAGCCATCTTTGTTGCTGACATACTGATTTTCTGTGGAGGGATTTTTCCCCCCTTCATACTGTGTTATATTCAGGTATCTGAGCCATTGCTTGCTGGCCATAGTGCAGTAGCTCTTAACCTTTTCTTTAGCAGGGACCCCCGTTAAATATCTTTTCTTGCCGTGGACCCCCAAGACTTAACTCAAGATTTATAACACTAACAACAACAACAACAACAATACCTGATAATAATAATACAATTACACAATCCATTAACACTTCCTTCAGAGGCACTGGAGAGGGAGGAAAGACTTTTCTCCTGCTTCTTAGTAATAGTGCCGCTCTATTCTGCCTTGGTCAGACCTCACTTAGAATACTGTGTCCAGTTCTGGGCACCACAATTCAAAAAGGATATGGACAAATTGGAGCGTGTTCAGAGAAGGGCGACTAAAATGGTGAAAGGTCTGGAAACGATGCCTTATGAGGAGAGACTTAGGGAGCTGGGTATGTTTAGCCTGGAAAAAAGACGGTTAAGAGGCGATATGATAGCCCTGTTTAAGTATTTGAAGGGATGTCACGCTGAGAATGGAGCAGGCTTGTTTTCGGCTGCTCCAGAGACTGGAACACGGAGCAATGGATGCAAGCTCCAGGAACAGAGATTCCACCTCAACATTAGGAGGATCTTTTTGACAGTCAGAGCTGTTCGGCAGTGGAACACACTCCCTCAGAGTGTGGTGGGGTCTCCTTCCTTGGAGGTCTTTAAAGAGAGGCTGGATGGCCATCTGTCCGGGATGCTTTGATCGTGATTTCCTGTATGGCAGGGGTTGGACTAGATGGCCCTCGTGATCTCTTCCAACTCCGCAATTCTATGATTCTTCCTGCAAGTTTGTGGTTGGAGTAGATTGAATGGCAATGTGCAGGCCAAGCCAGCCATCCTTTGCCTTGGCTCCTATCATGTGGACACTCCACTGCAGGGAGGAGATGGGCCAAGCAACCTTGAAGTCTTTGCAGACCCCCTGGGAGGACATTGCGTTCCCCTGGGGGTCCCAGGACCACAGCTTAAGAACCATTGCTATAGTGGAACACTATAAGAGCTTTGTCCCTTGAGTCTGGTAATCATATAAATTGGCCCAATTCCTCTGGGGGACCATTTCAGACTACCTAGTTATGACACGGTGGGGTTGTCTAGATGGTGAAAATACTGCTCACATAATTCAAATAGAATACCTTTTGTTCTCTCTCTCTGGCTTTTCTTCGCAAATGAAGATTCTCCTTCCCTCCTTCCGAATACCATGAATCTTTTGTTCTAATGTGCTGCAAATGAGATTCATGGTAATCGGAAGGAGGGAGACCAAAAACTCCATTTATTGCATGGGAAAAGTCTTCACGGATTTCCCCGAGGTTTTGTAAATAATGTGCAGACATACACATTATTAGAAATCATAGAATCACAGAGTTGGAAGAGACCACAAGGGCCATCTAGTCCAACCCATGGTCCTGCATGGAGTTTGGTCTTGACTGGGTCTGTTATTAGAATGAAATGAGACAAGACACTGCTATGCCCATCAAAACAGAGTGCAAAGAAAAAGCTAATCCTTAACAGGCCTTGACTAACCTGAGAGTACAGGTCATATACTCAGGGGATACATCCCATGACCCCTTGTGAATACCGGAAACCATGGATTATAGGAAACCCTATTATTTTCAATGAGGTAAATGCCAGAAGTTGGCCATAGAATCACATTGGAGGACCTAGAAATGCCTAGAGGGAAAATATTTCTTTCAGATGTGGATAAGTGGATGGAGGACCATCGCCTCCCAAAAATAGTACTCTATGGTGAACTCGCCACGGGTCAGCGTAAGAGGGGTGCTCCAAAAAAACAATACAAGGACTCCCTGAAACAACATCTCAGGCTTGGCCAAATTGATCACCAACAGTGGTCCGCCCTGGCCTCAGGAGGCATGGAGACACACTATCCACAATGCTGCAGCCTTACTTGAGAACTGACGCCGAACAAGTCTTGAAGAGAAATGACAACGCAGAAAGAATCACAACCCAGAAACATCACCCAAGGAGACCTTCTGCTGTGCTTTCTGCAACCGGACTTGTGTATCTTGGATTGGCCTTTTTAGCGCGCTTGCAGAAAGCACCGGATGAGTCCTTCCTGAACCTTCATTTGCGATGAAAAGCCAGAGAAAGGGGTGGGTGGGATAAGTGAAACCGTGGATATCAATTCTGTGGATATGGGGGTCGACCTGTATAAAATCACATTCCCCACCCAATCACAGAGGCAAACTATTTTTGAGATGGTTTGGAAGAAAGGAGGTAGCAGGAAAACCTGTACTCAGAGGGGCTAGCATCAGATTATAGAACATTATAACACATTATGAAGAAAGATGGCACAACCAATTCAGGACATCATGCTTTCTCAGTGAGGGCATAAGTGGACAGCAGATTGATCGGGTGGGTGGGCAGGCAGGCAAGGAAGTGGTCGGAAGCACAAATTTCATGTTTCTTATTATCGAGTGTGCACTTTTTTGCGGTGCTGAGGTGACCAAAGAGCATTTGTAAGCAGAAGGTTACATTTGTGCACCTTTGATTTATAAGTAAAAAATTATAATACTGTGCAACTGCAAGAACATGTGTGTAGAATAATAACACACTGTACTCTTGGCCACCATCTCAGTTTGCTGGCATAGGTGTGTGTGCACTTCAAATGTGGATAGCTTCGCATACAATAGATTTTGTCAAGAGACAGTGGAGACAGATTAGCCACTGCTGAGAATTTGCAGTAATACACACCAATCTGCATTATATTTTCTCATCTAGACAAGCCCTAGCATTCTACTTGAATTGCCCTGGCTGTGCCTGGTGGAATCCTGGAATTTGCAGTTTTGGAAAGCCCTAGAGTTCTCTGGCTAAGAATTCTAAGTACCCCTCCCTAAACTGCAAGTCCAAGGATTCCAACAGGATGTTACCATGACAGTTAAAGTGGAATCATGGTGCTATAATTGGGTAGTGTGTCTCTGGATCTTTGCTGTCTGGAAGCAGATATTGCCCAAGAACATCTGGAAACTAAACCTTATGAAGAACAGCTTAGGCATGGGGAGTTGGGCATGTTTACCTTGGTGAAGGGAAGACTGAAAGGTGATGGGATAGTCGTCTTTAAAAATAATTGCAGAATGTGAAGTCAAAGAATCACATTATGTTAGAGTTGGAAGGGCCCCCAAAGGCCATCTATTCCAGCCCCCAGTTACTTTGCTAAGCTGACTTGGTGGCACATAATAATCACATATTTCTTTTTGAGAAGCAACAGACAATACCCTGCTATTCTTAGTAGAAGAGGGAATTGTATATATTTCCAGATACTGAACTCCCTGCATGCCTCACCATTAGCTGTGCAGGTTAGTGTTGCTGGGAATTGTAGTCCGACAGTTTTGGAGGACAACCTGATTCCTGCTCCTGTTTTAATGGTTGGGGAAGATACTGTTTTGAACCAGAGCTCTCAGGATGCCCTAGTCAGCTTGGCTGTTGGGCAGGGGAATAGGGACATTGCCCTCCAGGTGAAAATTCAGCACCTCCCCCCTAATTTTCCCTTATTTGAAGGGATATGTAGAAGGTTGTGATTGTTTTCTGCTGCTCCAGAAGGTAGGACAGAAACAGATGGATTCAAATGGAAAGAAAAAAGCTTCCTTATGGTAAGAGCTATTTGATAGAAGGTGGTGGACTCTCCATCTTTGGGGGGTTTTTAAACAGAGATTGGATGGCCATCTTTCAGGAGCGCTTTAGTGGTGTATTTCTGCATGCCAGGGGTTTGGACTGGATGGCCCTTGCCCTTCCTTCCAACAGTATGATTATATGATTCTCTGAGATACTGCAGCAAAGAAATGGAGTGTAATTTGATGCTTGTGGCATTACATGGCGGTTGTGCAATACCACCTCATTGGCGAATTGCAACATTGCATAACCAAATCACAATACACATCCATATGGGACATGTATCCGTGCACAATACCCACCATGGCACTCCGTGCTTTCCATACCATTGGACTAAATGCACCCATTCCATATTGGACAAAAATGCCCTATAGGTTCCTTAGGGAAATTTACACATATATTAAGACACCACCAGCCTTTCCTTCCCAAAACCTCCAGAGCCGCTGGTGAATCTGGACGGGAGAGCCTTCCCGCTGCTGTGCATCCAGTCATTTGTGCTTTGGCTATTATAATTTATAACTAGAGATTGGAGGTTTTATCACCCAGCTAATAATAATAAAAGAGTCAAGCATAGACTGTGTGTGCTTCTACCTCCAAGGGTTTTTATGATCTTTTAACAAGCTTAATGAATCTGGCTGTCATTGTTAAGAGAACACAGTGGCTTTTTCAAGTGAAAGAAGGCCCTCTGCTGTTCTCCTGCGTGATGCTCTGAAGCAGCAATCTAAGAAAAAGATGCAAGAAGCCCTACCTGCTTAAAACTGCAGTCCCCAGAAGTGTGTTGTATTTGGAAGGACAGTGTGCCGTTGCTTGTGTAAGAAAGCAGTCATGGGTCAGATTAGAGACCACTGAAAGACAGTTGTGTAGGATCATAGAATTATAGAAGATTGGAAGAGACCAGAAGGACCATCTAGTCCAACCCCCTGACATGCAGGAATACCCAATCAAAGCATTCCCAAAAGATGGCCATCCACTCTCTGTTTAAAAACCTCTAAAGAATGAGACTCCACCACACTCCCAGGAAGCAGCGGATTCCACTTCTGAACAGCTCTTACTGTCATTCCTCCTAATGTTTAGGTGGAGTCTCTTTTCCTGTAGTTTGAGTCCATTGCTTCATGTCCTAATCTCTGGAGTAGCAGAAAACAAGCTAGCTCCATCCTCAACAAGAAGTCCCTTCAAATATTTAAACATGTCTGTTATATCACCTATTAACCTTCTCTTCTCCAGGCTAAACATCACCAGTTCCCTAAGCTGCTCCTCATAGGGCATGGCTTCCAGACCTCCTACTGTTTTGGTTCTTCCAAATGTTTTGGTGGAATCTCTTTTCCTGTTGTTTAAGTCCATTGCTCCATCATTCCATAGTCTGGGGACAACCAACAGAAAGGTCTTCTTGGTGACAGTTGCTAGTCTAGTCTTGGTCGGTTGAAGTCAATGTCCCCTAGAGGACCTGAGTGTATTTTTTTATTATTATTTTTTACTTAGTTATTTATACCCCGCCCTTCAGCCACAAGGCTATCAGAGCGGCTTAAAAATTGTTAAGCAATAGCAATTTACACATCTACACTGCATTAAGCAGTCTCCAGTGTGTGTTAGCTAATTGCCCCCACAAGCTGGGTACTCATTTTACCGACCTACGAAAGGATGGAAGGCTGAGTGAACCTTGGAGCCCGCTGGAATCAAACTTGCAATGTGGTGACTTGCAGGACTGGCACTTAACCATTGTGCCCCCCCACCTCCTAGGCTCTCAGAGAAACACCCCACTCCACCTGTGCTATTTTCACTTCTGTGTCCCACTCTGACATGGGGAGGGGGCTTAAAATGTCCAATCACACTGTCAGAAGTTAGAGGGTTCAAATGGCCATTTGGACCTGTTCCAATTCCCTTTGACATATTTGGCGGGGGGAGAATGGGAAATCATGCCATCTGGAGGTTGCTTAGCCCTGTTGTAGCAGCTGCTAGAAGCCACAGCTAGCATAGTCACAGGGATGCTTCTAGCCCTGTCCAAGCTCTTTCTTGCTCTCCTGTGTAATAAAGGAGTGCTTTGTACCCAAGCCTTTGTATAGCAGACATTTTGTGGCCAGAAATTCTTACTGTTGTGTCAGAGTGGAGGAAGCTATGGGGAAACAGTGGCATAATCATACGTTCATTGCCATTACCTGTAATTTTAGTGCAAAGAATGTAAAGCGAGGGGAAACAAAACAAAAACCGGAGAGTGCTGTGCAGTGATGCTTTTGTGTGCAGCACTTGAAGTGCATATGAGCCGTCGCTTTATCTTTTGCCCTGGAGATAAATTGTTCATCCCCAAATGGGCCATGAAATGTAATAGCGTGAAACATGACAGGGATACTTTGGCAACAAATGGGTCAATTTCCTGTCATTTCTCCCTCATCATTGTATGTAGAGCGCATGGCATCAGAGGCGTCGCGAGAAGACGTTTCCATTCTTGTTAGTCCAGTTATTTTAATTCCGTGATGAATGGAAGTGAATCTGAGCTCAGAGCTGTTATGGAGACGCTCTTGCCATCTGCCTAATAACCACCCATTTTCAGTGAATACCTGTTACTTCAAAGCCAGGCTAAAGAGAAAACAGGGCTGGGGGGGGGGAGAGGGATTGAGGAGGGGGAGAAATATCTCATATTACTTGACTGTATACCTAAGTAGAAAGACAGTCCACTCTTGGACAGAACCTTAGCATTTCTACTGTCTGCATGAAACCAGAGTGTCACTTTCTATCACACCTTCACAATGGTGATATAAGAGTGAGACATGCTTCTAGCGGAAGAGCATAGAAAGCCAGGCTTTAGGTGGGTGGTGGCAGCCAGGGGGGCCACAGGCCTATGTAGGTGGCCCAGGGACAAACCTGGGGAATATGGAGTTGAGATGAGTGGGTTGTTCCCCATTATTTTCCATTCCCCAGAAAGAAGCACAGGAAAGTGGCTGGAAGCCTATATGAGCCCGTCCAAGTTCATAGATCTTTAGGGGAGGGCTTTCTCTTTGTCCTACCACCATGTATTAATGAGCCCTGTTTGGTGAGTCCATGGGAAACAGAGTCTTCTCCGTGGCTGCTTCCAAGCTGTGGGACTCCCTCCCCTGGGAGGTCCAGTTGGCTCGCTCTCTGCTGGTAGGCAAAGTCGTTTTTATGTAGGCAGGCCTTTTGTCTCTTAATGCATATGGCAGAAGGGTCATAGAATCATAGAATCATAGAATCATAGAATTGCAGAGTTGGAAGAGACCACGAGGGCCATCCAGTCCAACCCCCTGCCACGCAGGAAATCACAATCAAAGCATCCCCGACAGATGGCCATCCAGCCTCTGTTTAAAGACCTCCAAGGAAGGAGACCCCACCACGCTCCGAGGGAGTGTGTTCCACTGCCGAACAGCTCTGACTGTCAAAAAGTTCCTCCTCATGTTGAGGTGGAATCTCTGTTCCTGGAGCTTGCACCCATTGCTCCGTGTTCCAGTCTCTGGAGCAGCAGAAAACAAGCCTGCTCCATCCTCAGCGTGACATCCCTTCAAATACTTAAACAGGGCTATCATATCGCCTCTAAACCGTCTTTTTTCCAGGCTAAACATACCCAGCTCCCTAAGTCTCTCCTCATAAGGCATTGTTTCCAGACCTTTCACCATTTTAGTTGCCCTTCTCTGGACACGCTCCAATTTGTCAATATCCTTTCTGAATTGTGGTGCCCAGAACTGGACACAGTATTCTAAGTGAGGTCTGACCAAGGCAGAATAGAGTGGCACTATTACTTCCCTTGATCTAGACATTATACTTCTATTGATACAGCCCAAAATTGCATTGGCCTTTTTAGCTGCCGCATCACACTGTTGGCTCATGTTCAACTTGTGGTCTACTAGGACTCCTAGATCCCTTTCGCACATAGTCTCATTCAGCCAGGTCTCTCCCATCTTATATTTATGCATTTCATTTTTCCGCCCTAAATGCAGTACTTTACATTTCTCCGTATTGAATTTCATTTTGTTAGCTTTGGCCCAGCTCTCCAGTCTATCCAGGTCATTCTGAATTTTGATCCTGTCCTCTAGGGTATTAGCTACTCCTCCCAATTTGGTGTCATCTGCAAATTTGATAAGTATGCCCCTAATTCCCTCATCTAAGTCATTGATAAAGATGTTGAATAGCACTGGGCCCAGGACAGAACCCTGTGGCACCCCACTGGTCACATCTTTCCAAGACGAAGAGGAGCCACTGCTGAGCACCCTTTGGGTTCGGCCGGTCAACCAATTACAAATCCATTGAACTGTTAACTTGTCTAGCCCACATTCTACAAGCTTGTTTGCAAGAATGTCATGGGGAACCTTGTCAAAGGCCTTACTGAAATCAAGGTATGCAATGTCCACAGCATTCCCTTCATCTACCAAGCTGGTAACTTTATCAAAAAAAGAGATCAGATTAGTCTGGCATGACTTGTTTCTCTGAAACCCATGCTGACTTTTTGTGATTATGGCATTGCCTTCTAAATGTTCACAGACTCTCTGTTTAATGATCTGTTCTAGAATCTTCCCTGGTATTGATGTCAGACTAACTGGACGATAGTTGTTGGGATCCTCTTTTTTCCCCTTTTTGAAGATGGGAACAACGTTTGCCCTCCTCCAGTCTGCTGGGACTTCTCCTGTTCTCCAGGAGTTCTCAAAGATTATTGCCAATGGCTCTGAGATTATATTTGCCAGCTCTTTTAATACTCTTGGATGTAGTTCATCTGGTCCTGGAGATTTAAATTCATTTAGATTAAGAAGGTATTCCTGTACCACCTCTTTACTTATTTTCAGCTGGATTTCCCCTATTGTGTCCTCTGTTCCATTTTCCTCAGGTTGGTCCTCCTTTTCCTTTTCTGAAAACACTGAGGCAAAGAAGGTGTTGAGTAATTCTGCCTTTTCTCTGTCCCCTGTTAGCATTTTGCCATCTTCTCCACGTAGTGGCCCTATCATTTCCTTCTTCCTCCTTTTGCTGCGGATATACCCAAAAAAACCCTTTTTATTGTTCTTAACCTCCCTAGCAAGCCTGAGCTCATTCTGCACTTTAGCTTTTCTGACTTTACTCCTACACGTGTTCGCTATCTGTTTGAATTCTTTGGTGATATTCCCCCTTTTCCATTTCCTGTACATGTTCCGTTTAAAACTTAGCTCCATTGAAAGTTCTTTAGTCATCCATCCTGGTTTCTTGAGACACCTCCCATTTTTCTTCCTCAATGGTACTGTTTGAAATTGTGCCTTCAGTATCTCCCTTTTGAGAAAGTCAAAACCGTCTTGAGGTCCCTTCTCTTTTAGTATTCTTGACCATGGGATCATCCCCAGTATTTCCCTGAGTTTATTGAAATCAGCTCTCCTAAAGTCAAGAATGCGTGTCTGACTATGCCTGGCTTCTCCTTTCCATTGTATAACAAACTCCAGGAGAACATGATCACTCTCACCTAAGGATCCCACCACTTGCACCCCATTAACAAGGTCGTCTCTGTTGGTTAGGATCAGATCTAAAATAGCTGACCCCCTTGTCGCCTCTTCCACCTTTTGGACCATGAAATTGTCTTCCAGGCATGTAAGGAATTTGCTAGACCTTGTAGTTTTGGCTGAGTTAGATTGCCAGCAAATATCAGGATAGTTGAAGTCACCCATCACTACTACATCTCTCCTTTCTGCATGTATGTTCATCTGTTCTAGAAAGGCAACATCCAATTCCTCCGTCTGATTTGGGGGTCTGTAGTAGAGTCCCACAATAACATCCCTGTTGTTTCCCTCCCCTTTAATTTTTATCCAGATGCTCTCCACCTGGCTTCCAGTATTGATGTCATGGATCACTTCACTGGTGTAAATATCCCTGACATATAATGCTATTCCTCCTCCTTTCCTGTTTGGCCTGTTTCTCCTATAAAGGTTATACCCCTCTATTCCTACATTCCAATCATGAGACTCGTCCCACCAGGTTTCAGTAACGCCTATTATATCATATTTGTTTTGTAGTGCAAGGAGTTCTAGTTCATCTTGCTTATTTCCCATGCTCTGTGCATTAGTGTAGAGACATCTGAGACCATGTGTTCCCTTTACTTGCTCCCTGTGCAAGTTTTTTTGCCTCCCACTGTTGGGTCCTTGCGCTGTTTGCCTTGTTCCCTCTATGACAGTTTGACTATTTTCTCCAGCCCTTTTGCCTTCCAGAATACTGTCTCCCTCCCCCATTTGACTCAGTTTAAAGCCCTCCTGATCAAATTCTTGAGAGTGTTGGCAAAAATGTTTCTTCCAACTGTTGTAAGATGCACCCCATCTCTTGCCAGAAGTCCCCCTGCATGGAAGCGCAGTCCATGATCCAAGAATCCAATTTGTTCTCGGCGACACCATCTACGGAGCCAGTTGTTTACGTCGGCTATTTTCCTCTCCCTTCTTGGACCATGCCCTTCAACTGGCAGAAGAGACGAGATGACCACCTGTGCGTTCATTTCTTTCAGCTTCCTCCCCAGGGCCTCATAATCTCTTCTGATCTTGGGAAAGCTGTGCCTTGCAGTATCATTGGTTCCCACATGGACCAAAAGGAAGGGGTAATGATCCGTAGGCTTGATGAGTCTTGTCAGCCTCTCGGTCACATCACAGATCTTTGCCCCAGGGAGACAACACACCTCCCGAGTCATCTTGTCAGGCCCACATACCACTGCTTCTGTACCCCTCAGCAAGGAGTCCCCCACCACCACCACACGCCTCCGCTGAGGCTTCGCAGCTGCTGTTCCTTGCGGTGGTCCTCTCAAGGTCCCCTGCTCTACCCCTGAAGTCTGTCCATGCTGTTCTTCCTCGTTGTCCTTGATAAGGGAAAGGGCTTCAAATCGATTCTGTAGCTGCAAGCTGCTGGAAGAATCCCTGGATTTTCTTGTTCTGTGTGTGACATTCCTCCAGCTGTCTACTTCCTGTGTCCGTGAAGTGACCCTCTCCTCCACAGCCACTTCCTCTGTGCGGTCCCCATCCAAGAGTGTTCGTTCTGTTCTGTCCAGGAAAACCTCTTGCTCCCGAATCTGTTGAAGTGTAGCTACCCGTGTCTCCAGCTGCTGTACTTTCTCCTCCAAGAGGGCTACCAGCTTGCATTTGGTGCATGTGAAGTTCTCCACGTCTGTAGACAAGAATAGAAACATCGCACAAGTGTTGCAAGTGACTGCTGCAGTCCCCTCAGTGTCCATGATGAGAGCTTTTAGGTAATCTAAGAACTCTTAGTTAACGCTGATAATGCTAAGCTGTACTTTTAGGTCTGCTGTATTTTTGTTTGGTTACTGAAATTCGCACGCCGTTAGGCTTGCGCCTCTGGCTCTTGAGGGTAAAAGGGGAAGTTCAGAAGTTCAAGCCCCTCAGCAACAAGCAGCCTCTCCCAACAGTTTTTTTAAAAAAATTCAATCTCCCCAGTCAGAATGGCTATCCAGAAGTTGCTTCCTTCTTCTCCCTGGCAGGAAACTGGCAGGAAACTTGCTGTCCAGAAGCTGCTCTCCTTCTCTCTGGCAGGAAACTGGCCTGGAAAGCCTCTGCAAGGACTTATATAGAGCTAGGCTCCCAGCTCCACCCCCTAATGACTCACAGGTGTGACTCACAGGTGTGACTCACAGGAAGGCCTCTGGCTCTTGAGGGTAAAAGGGGAAGTTCAGAAGTTCAAGCCCCTCAGCAACAAGCAGCCTCTCCCAACAGTTTTTTTAAAAAAATTCAATCTCCCCAGTCAGAATGGCTATCCAGAAGTTGCTTCCTTCTTCTCCCTGGCAGGAAACTGGCAGGAAACTTGCTGTCCAGAAGCTGCTCTCCTTCTCTCTGGCAGGAAACTTTAATGGGATGTGCTATGCCTTTATCATTTGTGTTTTTTATTTTTTTAAAAAATGAAATTAATAGAATTGCTTCCAACTTTTGCTTAGTAAGATTGTAGATGTGGCAGGTGACCTGCACATTTAAAACAACTGTTTCACTCTCATTCACACACTTTTCCTGGCCAACTCAGACTCTTAAACACCACTCATTAATTCCTAAACCTGACTGACTTGCTGTTCACCATTTTATATAAGAAACAACATTTTACTACGCCATTGTATATAGCGGGTCTTGGGCATCCACAGATTTTGGGATCTGAGGGGGTGTCCTGGAACCGCTAGCACAGGGTTAGTGACAATGATTGCCAACCCTGACTCTCTCCAAGATGTCAGACAAGAGTCTTTCCTTGCCCGTCCTGGAGATAACAGTGGTATCCTTTCTTGGTGGTCAGGTTAACCAGGCCTGATCTTGCTTAGCTTTCAAAATCAGGTGAGTGTTCAGAGTGGTATGACATTAGTGGTGAAACTACATAATAATAATAATAATAATAATAATAAATTTGTATTTTTAACCCGCCCCTCTGCTCAGCAACCGGGGCAGCGTACAACAAGATTAAAACATCAAGTTAAAACAATCCCTCCCCATTCTAACCCTCCCACCCCTTAAAACTAAATTAAACTAATGAAGAGTTAAAACAAGAATAAAATATGATAAATAAATAAATAAATAAATAAATAACGGCAACGATGGCAAGGGGGTGGGTAGCAATCAGTCCACTGGAACCGGGAAGTTATTCCGGGAAGGCCTGCCGGAAGAGATCCGTCTTTAGCACTTTCTTGAAGCTATCAAGAGTAGCGATAAGACGGATCTCATCCGGCAGGCCATTCCAAAGTCTGGGAGCCATAGAAGAGAAGGCCCTCTGGGAGGTCTGCGACAGCCTAGTTTTCAAAGGCTGCAGCAGGTTCCTCCCAGAGGACCGAAGTCTGCGGGAGGGATCATATGGGATGAGGCGGTCCCGGAGATAAGATGGACCCAAGCCATGTAGGGCTTTAAAGGTTAAAACCAACACCTTGTACTGTGCCCGGAAACTAATCGGCAGCCAATGGAGAGATTTAAGCACAGGTGTTATATGCTCTCTCCTAGATGTACCCGTAATTAACCTGGCTGCCATATTTTGTACCAGTTGAAGTTTCCGGGTTAGGCACAAGGGTAGCCCCATGTAGAGTGCATTACAGTAATCCAAACGTGAGGTTACCAAAGCATGTACAGTTGTCCCTCCACATTCGCGAATTCGACATTCGCGGTTTCGAGTATTCGCGGTTTTGGGAGGGCCCCCCAGCCTCCCCCCAAAACCGCGACACGGGGCCTCCAGAGGCCCTGTGAAAGCCCTGGGAGGGCTGGGAAAGCCTCCGCGGGGCCTCCGGAGACCCTCCGGAGGCCCCGCGAAGGCCCTGTGGGGGGAGTGGGGAGGGCAGGGAAGGCCTCTGCAGGGCCTCCGGAGGGTCTCCGGAGGCCCCATGAAGGCCCTGTGGGGGAGTGGGGAGGGCAGGGAAGGCCTCCGCGGGGCCTCCGGAGGGTCTCCGGAGGCCCCACGAAGGCCCTGTGGGGGAGTGGGGAGGGCAGGGAAGGCCTCCGCGGGGCCTCCGGAGGGTCTCCGGAGGCCCCGCTAAGGCCCTGGGGGGGAGTGGGGAGGGCCGCGAAGGCCTCCGCGGGGCCTCTGGAGACCCTCCGGATGCCCCACGAAGGCCCTGTGGAGGAGTGGGGAGGGCTGGGAAGGCCTCCGCGGGGCCTCCGGAGGGCCCGCGAAGGCCCTGTGGGGGAGTGGGGAGGGCCGCGAAGGCCTCCGCGGGGCCTCCGGAGACCCTCCGGAGGCCCCGCGAAGGCCCTGTGGGGGAGTGGGGAGGGCAGGGAAGGCCTCCGCGGGGCCTCCGGAGGGTCTCCGGAGGCCCCGCGAAGGCCCTGTGGGGGGAGTGGGGAGGGCCGGGAGGGCCTCTGCGGGGCCTCCGGAGGGTCTCCGGAGGCCCCGCTAAGGCCCTGGGGGGGAGTGGGGAGGGCAGGGAAGGCCTCCACGGGGCTTCCGGAGGGTCTCCGGAGGCCCCGCTAAGGCCCTGGGGGGGAGTGGGGAGGGCAGGGAAGGCCTCCGCGGGGCCTCCGGAGGGTCTCCGGAGGCCCCGCTAAGGCCCTGGGGGGGAGTGGGGAGGGCAGGGAAGGCCTCCGCGGGGCCTCCGGAGGGCCTCCGGAGGCCCCGCGAAGGCCCTGGGGAGGCGGCGGAAAGCGACTATGGGGCCTCCGGAGGCCCCATGGTCGCTATAGCAGGGAAGGGGGGGCAAACAGTATTCGCGGTTTTTTCACATTCGCGGTTGTCCGTGGAACGTAACCCCCGCGAATGTGAAGGGACGACTGTACCACAGTTTCCAGATCCCTATTCATTCTTTCCTCAAATTTACAAAGATGTACACCCCTAGTCAAAACAGCTATTCTTCCCAAATATTGTTCTCATCCTTTGTATATCCCAGCTGTGATTTCTCAGGGGAAGGCAACTTTGCACATGCTCCAAAGCACTGTCTTCACTGCGTATTAACAGACAGTTTACTGGGGTGATCTCGGCCTGATATAGCACTTCATTGGTAGTTCCATGTGGGTCATAATTTCACGGGCCAGTGCTACCCCCCTGCATTCTGGCAGTTCCAGACACGCATTCCAGATCTCAGTTCAAATATTTCTGTTGTTATGATTTGTTTCTAAAAGTACAAGAAACCCCTGGAGGTAGAAGCAATCTGTAAACCTTGATGTCAGCTAATTACCGGGCTTCTGGAGACATGTAATAAGATTTAAACTTTGGTAACCTCTGCACCTCAAGCTGGATCCAAAAGCAGCTCTGAGAAGCAGAGAAAAGTGGCTACATTTGTGCCTCTTTGCGGGTGGAGAAATGTGGCTGCTGAGCCAAATTTTGGATAAATGGAGGGGAGGAAGGGGGTAGTTACAAAGCGCCAGGCTGCCGCACTCCATCCTTTGCCAGCTTTGCCCTGTTTTGAGCTTGGCAAGACAGGCTCAGCTGGTTTGTTGGTATCAAAGCAGCTTTCTAGAAAAAACTTGCCACTATCCCAGGCCTGAGCATGTCACTGGAAAGAACAGGACGTGCCTGAACAGAACAATGTAAGCCCAGGGGCTTCCAGTTTGAAATCCAGCTCCTGGTACACATGTCTTGGATTGTCACTTCCTAGGGCTTTCATGGTAAACAATATTCAGAAGTGGTTTATCAGGGCCTCTTTCTGCGCAGTACTAACAAGTGTTAGCTATGGTGCCGCTGCCGTAGTCTCTGAGAGATCGTCCGCCAGTGTCACCCTCCACTATCACTGCTGCCCAGTATTTGTTTGGCACATTGAGTCTGATTCCTCAGCCCAAGCCTGTGTGGCAAGGGAGACCCTACCAACAGCACTGCTGCTTTTAGCATAGCCTGATAGGAAGAAATCAACTCCTTTGAAATATGGTGCTGGAGAAGAGTTCTACGGATAACTGTTTTAAAAAAACTTTGTGGTTTAATTCTGTTTTAACTTTTGTATTTTTCTGATTTTAACAATTTTTTTATTGTATGCCTGAGTCCCAAATCAGGAAAAAAGTGGGATAGAAATAAAGATGATGATGATGATGATGATGATACTACAACAAAAATTAGCAAAAACTTGGAATAATTACTGAAGAAAATTGAGGAAGAAAGTACAAAGACAGGTTTACAGTTGAATATTAAGGAAGCAAAAATAATGTTCACAGATTATTTACATAACTGTAAAGTAGACGATGAAGACATTGAAATAGTTCAAGATTTTCCATACCTTAGATCAGTCATTAATCAGAATGGAGACTGCAGTCAAAAAATCAGAAGACTAGGACGTGGGAGGGCAGCTATGAAGAAACTAGACTAGATCCTGAAGTGTCAAGATAGATCAATGAATAAATACTAAAGTTAGGATTCTCTATGACATCGTATTTCCCAATTCTATGTATGGTTGTGAAAACTGGAGAGTGAAGAAAGCTGATAGGAAGAAAATCAACTTATTTGAGATGTGGTGCTGGAGACGAGTGCTACAGATACCATGGACTGCTAAAAAGGCTAATGAAGGGGTCTGTGATATACCAGGAACACACGCTCACAGTCACTCAATAAGAATTCTTTATTAAGCAAGGATACGTGTGGCATGAACATAAGCAAAGCCGAAACTAAACACAGGCTAGCACAATACCCAGACAAACCCTTACAGCCTGAGAATGGCATTCAGGGAGGCTAGCCAGCGCCCACACATCTCCAGGTGCTGTGACCTTGAGCCGCTTTTGAGAACAGCGTTCCCAGGCCCAACAAGGTGGGCTGGCACCCACCCAAAGGCTGAGAGGCCCAGACAAGGAAAACAGGCCAAAGCCTTCTACCAACCTCATGTCAGGATCTTCCATGAAGTCTACTCTAAACCCCAGAATTCAGGGACAAGCCTGACAGGGTCCTGGAGCAAACCAAGCCTGAGCTCTCCCTAGAAGCCAAAATGACTAAACTGGGGCTGTTGTACTTTGGCCACATCACGAGAAAACACGACTCACTAGAGAAGACAATAATGCTCGGCAAGGTAGAAGGCAGTAGGAAAAGAGGGAGGCCCCATTCCGGATGGAGAGACTCCATCAAGGAAGCCACATCCTTGAGTCTGCAAGACCTGAGTAGGACTGTTGATATCACAAGCCCCCAAACCACGGGGTACCCAGCAGTAATGGCATTTTGCAGAAGCTGCAATCTGTCTTAATGGGTTTTTTTGCCCCCATAAGGTTTGCATGCTCATTAGTAAAGATGGCAGCTGCAAGTGATTTACTTGCGTTTCTACCTACCTCAATTTGACACCACCACACTTTTAAAAAAAGATGTCCAAAGTGTGATAGAGTGATTTTTCAATTTAACAGAAAAGCAAAAGAAAACAAAAAACCACAGAACACCCTGTTTTCTCGCCCTAGCACTCACTCACTAAGGCGACAATCCAACATGGCGGCAGTGGGCGCTTGCCTTGTTAGCAAGCCCCAACCCCCATGCTCATCCGGCCAATCAGATTTGTGCTTCCTGTCCTATGAGAAAGCAATTAATATCCAGTCGCTTGTCCCAGTGAGCAGGAATGCCCTTCCCCCTGGCTATTTTTTTAAAACTACAAGAAAAGCTGCCAATGCTTTTCCCACGTAGTTTTTGGCATTTTTTAGGCCTCTCCTTCACAAAACGACAAAATAATATGGCTTGCCATTTAGGCTTCTCCTTGCATTCCGTGAGGAGTTTTTTCACCATTAAGACACCCCAGAGTGATCTGGGTTTCTCCCATTCTTGGGGTAGCCATAAGTCTAAGTCAACTTGGTGGCAATGAACGACAAAGCTGTGTGTGTTGGGGGAAAGTCAAATCTATGGCCGGCAAGGAGAAACGACAGCAGAACAGGGAGGGGCATGGTCATGAAAACAGTAGTTCCAGCCTTTGGTATTCAGAGGTAGACTGCCTCTGAACATAGCAGTTTCATTTATCTAGAACAGCTGCTCATTTATCTATTTCTTTCCAGGGCTTTTGTTTAAACCAGAGCTTTGATAAGTTCCTTTTTCCTTTCTTCTTTTCCTCTTCCTTTTAGCCTAGGCAACACGGCTCCTTTTGGGAGTTGTGGTCCCCCAAAGTAGCATTCCCTGGTTCTGGAAGGTGCTTCCAATGCAACCCCTGTTCAATGACAGAAGATGTGGAATCTACCTCTATGAAGCATCTATGCAAACTCCCTTTCCCCTGCCCCAGAAAGATGATTCCTTAGTTCTTTTTGTCCTGGAGTGGTAGTCTGAAAAAGGGACTTTTCTCAGCAGTAGGCCCATCTTTAAGAACACAAACCTTGTTCTTGTAAAGAGAAATAAAAACAGGTCATGCCCTTGTTGAAGAGGTAACTAGCATGGTGACCTTTCATTCACATATGTTCAACTGCCTCAATTTGGCAGGGACAGTCCTGGTTAATACTCTGCCATCCCATGTTTTCAGCTCCTTTTTAAAATGCCCAAGTTTCTCTCTCATATTCCCGCCTCACCCCTTTGTCCTCAGCTTACTTAAGTTGCTGCAAACTGAATTCAAAGTGCAAATAGAGTTTGTACTTAATTCACTGAGCAGCAAGGAGACTCAGGCGAAAGCAAACTGCTGCAGACTCGCCTGGCTTGTGTGCTCTTTCTCATTAATAGTTTCCTAATTTCCATCAGTGAAATGTTGAAGGGTATGCGTTCAGACACAAATCCACAGAATCTGCTCCTTCACTTTGACAAGTTAGGGTGGAGTTTCTTGAAAGGGATACAACTAAAAAAACAGTGGTGAGGCAGAGGAATCTGTATCTGAAAGATTGTCTCGCCCCATATAACCTGCAAGGGTCCTAAGATTATCAGGGAAAGGCTTTCTGTTTGTCCCGTTGTTACCCTATATGCTTGGGGGCGAGTGTCTTAGGGAGCCTCAAAATATTGATATTAATTTGGGGAATTAATATACTCAGCTTGGCTAAGCAAGAGGGGGCAACAGATAGCAGAATCTTTTGACCTAGTTTACCTGAGGAGGAGACATTAAACTAGATAGTACAGTAATTGATCTTTATTTGAGAAAAACTATAATAACAACATTCACATTCACATTCAGGCTTCAAGCATTCATGCAAGGCTAGTGAATAAAGTAGGAAATATTTGGATCCACAGGAAGGGGATCCGTGAGCATTTGAATGGTGTTTTGGAAGGATTGTTATAGTCAATAACTGCCTTCCAGGGGTGGGATTTAGAGTAGAAGACAATGTTTCTTGGAGTTGCTCAGGGTGAGACAATAGACACTCTGTATATGTTAATGGCATCTTAATGTGCAGATACTCTGTGATAGAATAGAGGAAGCAGCTTCCTTTGGGAAAGGGTAAAGGTATGGGGATTGTTTGCAGGTCTGAGTTTCCCAGCTTTAGCTGATAGGATTAGCGAGATATTCGGACCTTCAGTTTGCCTTGCAAATTAAAATGTCATTGTAATTTAGGCAGCCCCTCCTTAAGTGCATACCTGACTTCGGAATTTGTTGGAATTTTTCTGCTTTACTGGCCACACTGTGTGGAAGGCAAGATTTGACCTAATTATTAAATATTGCCAGTTTATTACAGATATGGGGCAGGGAGTGTCAGGGCAGGTAACATCGCCACTATCACTGGTTTGCTGGGTGAGGACATGAGAGAGAGAGCCTTCTCAGTGGCTGCTCCGACCTTCTGGAAATCCCTTCCATGGGAGGCTAGGCTGGCCTGCTCCCTGCTTTCCTTTCACCAGCAGGCAAAAGCCTTTTGTATAAGCAGGCTTTTAATAGGTAACTGCACCCATAGAGGCTTTTTATTGGAGTGTGTTTTCATTTATTTTTTTAAACTTTTATATGTTTTAAATGACTTTATTTATTTTTTTAATTGTGGTGATTTTAATTGAAATACAGTGACCAGAAAGGCCAGGCCTGAATGCAAACAACCACAGCCACAAAGTTTCTACTGGAGTGGTTCTCAGCCTTCGGTCGTCCAAATGTTTTGGACTTCAATTCCCCGAATCCAACATGCTGGCTGAGGTTTCTGAGTGAGAACTTCAAAAACATTTGGGTGGCCAAAGGATGAGAACCTTTCTGGTTGTGGTTTTTTGCATTCAGGCCTGGTCAATCTGGTCACTATATTTCAGGACTGAATTGAGCAGCTTGCAAACTGACAAGCCAGATGAGGCATTGCCAGATGTGTATGGCAGCTTCTTGGATCTTGATTAAATTTGTATTTTACTCCTTGGTCAGAGCTGTTTAATATTGTTGGGTGAAGTGTCACAAAGGCCACAGCGAATGGCTCAGTTCTGCTCTATCAGTTGTCAGTGGCACAGGCCTACCATATTGGTTGACCACTGGTGACTGGCCATGTGCATCCTGAGGAATCATCTGCTCATTGGAGAGAGGAAATTTATGTCCCCTGTCTGAGTCAGAGAGATTTCGAGAGACCAGGATAGGAATGAACACGATCAATTGTGAATGTGGTCAAGAGTTGGAAGAAACCACCAGGGCCATCCAGTCCAACCCCATTCTGCCTTGCAGGAAGACGCAATCAAAGCATCCCTGACAGATGGCCACCCAGCCTCTGCTTAAAGACCTCCAAAGAAGGAGACTCCACCACTCTCCCAGGCAGCAGCGGATTCCACTGCCAAACAGCTTTTTACTCTCACGAAAGTCTTCCTAATGTTTAGGTGGAATCTCTTTTCCTGTACTTTGAATCCATTGCTCCGTGTCCTAGTCTCTGGAGCAGCAGATCTCACTTTACTTGTCATGGCTCAACTCCCTGGAATCCTGGGCTTTGTCGTCTGTGTTTCAGTGGTAGTTCCAGAAGGGGTGCTGGCAGGGTCTGTTTGGCCTAAATCTAATTGCTAGTCTCCGCTAGAAAATGAGTTCATTTTCAAAGACTGTCACATTTTTAATCTCCACTAGATAATTAATTAATTACAAAAAAAATATATAAAATTCTTGGTATGTTTCCTTTCCAAGTGTGCCAATTGTCCACTTACCCAACCAATCCCCTCCCTCCTCTCACTCCCTCAGCCACTCCCCACCCACATGTAAAACAATGCAATATTATTTTCCTGAAATAATAGTGTGTAGCCAAACCATGTGAACCTTTTAAATCTATTATACCAGTGTACATCACGCTGCGTCAGCTAGTACAGCTATAATATTGTTGGCCAGTGCTCTTTGTCAGCTAATTCGGCAGCTGCTGCCATACTGCAGAAGTAATCCAGTCTGACACCGTTTTAACTGCCATGGCTCCATTCTATGGAATCCTGGGATTCATAGTTTGTTGTTGCACCAGAGCTCTCTGATAAAGAAGGCTGAATAGCTCACAAAATTAGAAGTCCCTGAATTCTATAGCGTTGAGCTATGGCAGGTAAAGTGGTGTCAGACTGCATTATTTCTGCAGTGTGAATCATAGAATCATAGAGTTGGAAGAGACCCCAAGGGCCATCCAGTCCAACCCCCTGCCATGTAGGAAGACCCAACCAAAGCATTTCCAACAGATGACCATCCAGCCTTGGTTTAAAACCTCCAAAGAAGGAGACTCCACCACACTCCAAGGCAGCAGCAGATTCCACTGTTGAACAGCTCTTACCCTCAGGAAGTTCCACCTAACGTTTAGGTGGAATGTTTAGGTGTGGCAGCAGCCCTAGTTAGGTATAGTAAACTCTCCTGGCTTCTCTCCTGGCCAAATGTGGCAGGGGGGTTGGACTGGATGGCCCTCGTGGTCTCTTCCAACTCTGCAATTCTATGATTCTATGATTCTATGATTCAAACCTGAGAGAAACTTCACTGACCCATGCTCCAGTCTCTGGCAGAATGGACCTCCTTCTTCCCATGGCCAGTAAAGTACATTGGGGGAGGGGGATCACAACTGTGGCAGTAGTGTCACAATTGTGACTAAGTAGTGACCATGAATACAGAAGAATTATGGATGAGTAAATCTAGGTAACTGTTTCGTATTCACGTTTGCTCCTTATTCACGATTGTATTTTTAACGAAGTAACTGATACAGAACCTGTTGTTGTTCTGTGCCTTCAAGCCATTTCCAACATACAGCAACCCTAAGGTGAACCTATCACAGGGTTTTCTTGGGAGGATTTGTGTAGAGAAAGTTTGCCTTTAGCTTCATCTGAGGCTGAGAGAGTGTCACTTGCCCATGGTCTCTGAGTAGGTTTCCATAGCCAAGAGGGATTGAACCCTCTTCTGTCAGTGTCCTAGACCAAAACTCAAATCCCTTCACCATGCTGGCTCTGTTCTGATGCAGAGTACTGACCATTATTATTAATAATAAAATTATGAAATAATTAATAACTAATTATTTTCTTAATTGATTCTATTATAATTAATTAATTAATTTTCTAGTGCAAGCAGTTAGATTTAGGCCCAAGAGGCCCTGTTAGCATCCCTTCTTAATGTTAGCAAGATTTCAGCTAATGCCGTCAGCAATTTTGGATGTCTGATTAGCTAAACTCCCGTATCATTTACGCTATTGTCACTGTGGTCTGTATGAAGTTGAGGACCTTCCAAGCTGTTTGTTTAGTTGTCCTCTGTCAAAGGGAATTAGAAAAAAATACCTTGTGGGGTTGTTATCTATTAAAAGCCATTGGTCCATCTACCAATTTTTATTTTTATTTATTTATTTATTTATTATTATTATTTGCTTTTTAATAAAGATTCTAGTACAGTTGTCCCTTCATATTTGCTGGGGTTTGGTTCCAGGACCCCTCATGGATACCAAAATCCGTTAATACTCAAGTCCCATTATATGCAGTGGCATAGCAAAATGGTGTCCCTTATATAAGATGGCAAAATCAAGGTTTGCTTTTTGGATTACGTATTATTTTTTTTAAGAAATTTTTCAAGCTGTGAATATTTAAATCCATGGATACCAAAGTCGTGGATACAGAGGGATAACTGTATTAATAGAAGAGCCACAATGTTTTTAATGGCATTAGCTAAAGCCCATGCAAGCTGTTATAACTTGCATTCCCAAAACATTTGAAGGTTTAATGCCCCTATGGTTTCATCTTGTATATTCAATTTATATCAGTAATACAGTATTTGTAATACTTGAAATTGTGATGGAAAATTTGAAATTCTATGTCTTATATTTTTATTTTATTATGTGATATTTGTATAACCTCTCTGTTTTATATTGTGACATAAACCTATGGCTTTCAGCAACTACATATGGAATTGAATTGAATAACATCATCCCTTCTGGAAATGGTCCCAAACTGTAGCTTCCATTAGAGGGCCAGTGACCGTCATGAGGAGATACAGAGATTATTTCTCCGTGACCCACTTTCTATGACATTTTCTCCCCCTGTAGAACACTCTGGAGCAATGCAGCGTGTGCGCCAAGCCCATCATGGAACGGATCTTGAGAGCCACCGGCAAGGCCTACCACCCCCACTGTTTCACGTGCGTGATATGCCAGCGCATCCTGGATGGGATCCCCTTCACCGTGGATGCCGGTGGCAACATCCACTGCATTGAGGATTTCCACAGGTATGGGACATGGTGTCCCTTTGCTTGGGAGGGGCTTGAGAAGGAGGGGGAAATGGAAGAAGGATATTGGCTGCAGGATTCTGGAAGCTGTAGTCTGAAAAGTAGGTTTACCACACTTGGGCCAGGACAAATAAATTGAATTTCCACACTCAGAACGAGCCTGCCACCAAGAAATGATTTCCAACAATTACTAAGGGCCCCGTTTTGGGGGCTTTGCAGACAACGTTATTCACTAATTTTGTTTCTTGAAGGAAGCAACAAGTAATTCTAATAATTATTTTCCTGCTGCAAGAAAAGTCTTCAGAACTGCAGTTTCCAAAAACTATTCACAGTTTGAGACTTATCGGGCACCAAATTTGCATGCAAGTGTTTTGCATAGCATTTTCTTCATGGAAATATTATTTTCTGCACAGAAATATGATTTCTTGCACCAAAGGCAGCATTTTCTGCACAGAAAGTATTGTTTCTGTGCAGAAATAGTATTCTGCACAAAACCAAAAACAAAATAGTAATAGAAATAGTATGCGCAGAAAATGCTGTTTCCTGTACAGAAAATTTTCCTGCTCCCTCACAGATTTCCATCTTATGCTATAAAGTGCAATTTAACTTCCATCAAGTCACAAAATATTTATTGTTCATCCCAACTAGAGCAGAGCCCATTAAATCAATTGGATTTCGCTACAGATTGACCCACCATTCTGCAATTGATTCAGTGGGTCTAGTCTAGTGGATTTTAACCAATAGGATTACATTCCTTGAGTCTTCAAGACTGGGTGGGGGAGGGTAACCGCCTAACAAACTTAAGGAGGTGGTCAGTCTGTGCATTCCATTCAGTTCATTAATTAATTTATTAAAATATATCCTACCCTACATGGGAGGATATTAGGGTAGCATACAGGAAAATCAATTTAAGGCAATAAACGACAATAGCCAGAATCCTCTATCATGGTGTACATTGCCTAGCTTTGCACATAGACGTCGTCCCCCATATCTGCAGAACCAATATCCACAGCTTCAGTTGTCTAAGGGACACAAAACAGGGGACACGTACCATAGAATTGCACTGGAAAATGCCTAGAGAGGTGTCCTGTCTAGACATCTTCTAGGTCCTCCAATGTAGCTCTATGGTATGCTTGTACGGGAAGTCCTTTATTTTAATAGGTTTTCCATTATCCACAGTTCTACTTACACACAGTAAGTCCAGGAGCATACCCCCTGCAGTAACAGGGTAGGGGGTGACCTGTTTGTAGCTACATACATAACAGAGGAGCTAAGAAACCCTGTCTGTGCATTACATAATAGGCACTGGCAAGAATGCCTTGATGCACATTGGCGTTCCTTAGCCAACGTCCTGATGCACAATGGTCAGCTTGCTGAGTCCAGACTGGAAGTGTATTGACGTCCAGCATAAATCCTTTTAAAATCTTGTACTCTATGGTGTTCCAGTCAGCAGCCTAGGGGCTGCATTTCCAGGGTTCTGCTAGTGGAACTAGTGGCGTGAAACCTGGTGTTCTGCTAGTGGAGCTTTCTGAATATCCTAACGCTTGCCTCCTCCTGGGCCACCCCTAGAATTGCTCTAGACAGTTCCCCAGTCCTCTAGAGCTGGATTTGGGATCACCTGGCAGTGGGACCGGGACCACAGGTGGGAAGTTGGATATCCCATCCCCTCACAGTTCTGCTGGTGGAAATTCACCACTGGATCCTTCCCATTCTATCTGTTTGGGGCTCTTGCCTTGACCCATATGGGGGGGGGGGGCAGAAGGAGGTACAGTCGGCCCTTTGTATCCACAGATTTGGCATCCATGGATTCCACCATCCACAGCTTGAAAATATCCCCCTCCCCCCAAAAAAAATTCCAAGAGGCAAATCTTGATTTTTTTCATTTTATATAAGGGACACCATTTTACTAAATCATTGTATATAAAGGGGGAGAGAGAGAGAGAGAGTTGTATATAAAGGGATTTGAGCATCCACATCTGGAACCAAACCCCAGCAGATACTAAGGGCCTTAGCAGAACCACGACCTCTCTAGTTTTAGTTGGCTCAGAGGACAGAATTCCTCACTGATGAGGGGCCTTCTTGATTATCTAGGAAGTTTGCTCCACGGTGCTCCGTCTGTAAGGAGCCCATCATGCCGGCCCAGGGACAGGAGGAAACTGTCCGGATTGTGGCCTTGGACCGTGACTTCCATGTGCAGTGCTATCGCTGTGAGGTGAGTATCTATCTTCAACATGCATGGAGAATTAAATGTGTGGGAATTACTTCTTGTTACAATACCGTTTTGAGAGCTATCATGGTGTATTGATTTGAATGTTAGACTAGGACTCTGGACTCTTGAATCCCTGTTTGGCTGTGGAACCCCCCTGGGTGACCTTGGGCAAGTCACACTCTCTCAGCTCAGAGGAAGGCAAAGGCAAACCTCCTCTGAACAAATCTTGCTGAGAAAACCCCATGATAAGTTTGCCTTAGGGTCGTCATAAGGTGGAAATTACTTGAACGCATGCAGCAGGGAGCCCTGGTGGTGCAGTGGTTAAATGCCAGTACTGCAAGTCACCACGTTGCATGTCCAATCCCAGAGGGCTCCAAGGTTCACTCAATCTTCCATCCTAGCCTTCCATTTTACCGTAGGTCGGTAAAATGAGTACCCAGGTTGTAGGGGCAATTAGCTCATAACACATTGGAAACTGCTTAATGCAGTGTAGATGTGTAAATTGCTGTTGCTTAAAACAAATTGTAAGCCATTCTGATAGCCTTTGTGGCTGAAAAGCAGAGTATAAATACCTAATTAAAAATACCTAATTAAAAACACACACCATTTAACCCTTTCCAAGAGTGCTCCATTTTTGAAATGACTATCCTTCAGTGTCTTGAGTTTTTCATTGATGGATCAAGATTACAAGGTATCTTTCCCATTTTTCCCAATGATTTTTCATATTGTATTATATGAATTCTAGCATAAACAAATAAAGTAGTTCAAAATGGTGGGACTGCATAGCCATTCTATGAAGTTTGTTTGAATTTTGGTTGCCTTGTGTTCAATCATGGCTTGGTCCTATTACCTTCAGGACAATCAAATATGTCCTTAAAAGCACACCTTAAAAAGTTGTGGAGCAAGTAACCTGTGAACTTGAGTGGAAATGTTTCTGGATTTCCTGGACCCTTTCTTCATCTTTCGATGATATCAGTGGATTATTTGAAGAAACAGATCAATCATTGACCTAGATGCTTCAGTGGGGTGCTTGCAATTGCCAAATTTTAAGCAGTGTGTAAATATCTTTGCTCTTCTTCTGTTCTGAGTCATGCCTGCCCACATGTCTGACACATTTCAGCATGTTCTCAGGGTTGTTTCAATTACATGAATTTCAACCAAGAGGAGAATCTGACCCACAAATAGGAGCATGTTTTGTACTTCAGAAAACACGTGCCTCAAAGAGGTTCAAGAAACTGATGATGTAGAAAACAAGGGAAGTCGGAGGAAAAGTATGGACATTTCTGAAACAAACCCTAATTTCTCTAGCAAGTAGTTCTGTCCAATAGCGTCCTGGTTTGTAAAGCAGAGTTCATTTCCTTGAATCAGCTTTTCTTGTTTTAAATACCTTTTTATCTCTGATCACTGATTGAAGATAAGAGCTGAAGAAGCTGGTGGTCACATCTAGTTCAAGGGCTAGAGCTTTCCCATCCCTGGTGTATATTAATTTTTAGCATTCATATAGTTCACTTCAGGTTCCTAAAGTCATCCATTAATAAGCCCTATGACAACAATGTGAGCTATGGCAACATTATTAGTTTCACATTATTCCTGGGAAATTCCAGTGTTCCCAGTACTTTTTTGGACTGCATGACAAATAAGTAACTTTTCTGAGTTTTGGCTCTCAATGTCCCTGTTCGAAGTAGCTGGTGACATTCATATCAATAGGGTGGTATATCTCCTCTGGGTTGTAGTCTGAAATTTAAAGGAGATCGCCATGACTCTGAACCCATTTGAAGGTCCAGTACCTTGGACAACCCCTTTAAAGTCTGCAGTAAATTCAGGAATAGATCCACTGCTCCCTTGTTATGGAAGGCACTAGAGCCACTGCTAAGTATTCATTATCCATAAGTTCCCATTATCCATATCATAGGCTTTTGTAACTTGCTAAACTTCTTCCTTCCTTCCTGGTTTTCTTGGGCAGGACTGTGGAGGGCTCCTTTCTGAAGGCGACAACCAGGGCTGCTACCCGCTGGATGGCCACATCCTCTGCAAGACGTGCAACTCGGCCCGGATCCAAGCCCTGACAGCCAAGGCCAGCACTGACCTTTGAATGGGATGGGGAGCATTGCACAGCCCCCCTTGCCCTCTTGCACAGCTGGAAAGTATTGGGACGCAAGAATCGGGCTGCATCCTGAGGGCTTAACCCCACATTACTGTTCCCTCCTGTCTACACTACAGATTTAAACTGGTTGAACATCCCTTTCCTCTTCCCAAGGAACCCTGGGAAATGTACTTCTCTGTGTGGCACATTGACTCTTTAGGAGGCATCTCTTAACACACCTGTAAACCTGCAGTTCCCAGGGCTCTTTGAAGAGATGCCATGACACTTAAACTGATGTGCAACACTGATAGACATTTGCAGTGAAGAGAAGAAGCCTTGAGGGATCAAATATCCTAATATTATCTTAGCTCCCTCCAGGCTTTAAAGGATGTAAATCAGTCATTCCCAATCTTGAGCCCTTTGGATGTGTTGATTTATGATTCTAGCCATGTGTCAGTCTACAAGTCCCATCATCCTGTCTGGGGATGGTGGGAGCTATAGTCTGCCACCTCTGGAGGGCTCCGGGTTAAGGATGTGTGGTCTAGAGTAGGGGTGGGCAACTGCCAGGGGTTGGGGGGTGGGGGGGTTGCAACCCCACTGACTCCCCAGCCCTCACAAATTGGCTCAAAATGCCCCCTAAGGGATGTGGGGGCAATCACCCTGCATTTCCAGATTTACCTGGGCTTTTTAAGTTCAGGAGAGGGTTTTCTTTTCTTTTTTTTAAAGCAGGAAGTAACCCTGAAAACTGAAACCCTGAAAAGTTCAGTTTTAGGGTTGCCAAAGTAGAAACTAGAGAGGGCTCCTCTGCATTAATGGCCATGTAAGCAAAGAGAATTCTGGCAGGTATCACTTGCCATGAAACCAGGTAACAAGCAATGCCTCCTGAAACTCCCCTTAATACACAAGCTCTCTAGTTTTCACTCTGGCAATCCTATTCAATCCCCTTTTTAAAAAGCAGGGAGTGACCCAAAGTCAACTTTCAATTCACTTCCTGGTTTGTTGGTTTGATTCAAAAAATGGACTCACCGGGCCTAAAATGGCTTGCAAGGTGACAATTTGGTAAAATTGCTTCTCATTCCCCATTCAGGGGGCATATGGAGCAAGAAAAAATTAACAGAAAAATTGGTAGGGTGCTTCAGGCCTCAGGAATAGACTTGGAGCTGCCCACATCAAATGTGCCACACCTGCTCACCCCTGATCTAGATAACATTCATCCCGAGGCTCTATGCCCTTCCAGGGCTATCAACACTCAAAAAAAAAACCCTGCCTTCTAGCCAGTAATAGTTTCTCCAATCATAGCTGCTTAGCTCTTTAACTTTTCACAAGCCATCAACTTCTGAGCTTGTTTGCACATGAATATACAGACACACACTTTATATCTATTCCTATACCCATAGCTGATAATGTATTATAATATTTTATTTGTGCCTTAAGAATAATGATGCAAAAGAGAGGGGGGGATGACTGTAGGTATCAATAGGTACTTGGAAAAATATGTCCTAACAGCGTCACTGCTAAATCATGCTGGAATCCCACCAGAGTTCAGGGCTGGGGATCATGCAGCCCTCCAGATGTTGTTGGAGTACAGCACACAGCATTCTTCCCCATTGGCTTTGCTGGCTAGGGCTGATGGGAACTACAGCCCAATAATATCTGGAGGGCTGCAAGATGCTCACTTTTATGTCAGGTGCATCTGTGTTGACAAACACCTTGGATTGCAGTAAACCATATGAACTTGCTGTTTTCAGAGACAGAAAAAGAATCATAGAATCATAGAATTGTAGAGTTGGAAGAGACCACGAGGGCCATCCAGTCCAGCTCCATTCTGCCACGCAGGAAATCTTGATCAAAGCATCCCCGACAGATGGCAATCCAGCCTCTGTTTAAAGGCCTCCAAGGAAGGAGACCCCACCACGCTCCCAGGCAGCATCATATTCCACTGCCGAACAGCTCTTAACTGTCAAAAAGTTCCTCCTAATGTTGAGGTGGAATCTCTGTTCCTGGAGCTTGCATCCATTGCTCCGTGTTCCAGTCTCTGGAGCAGCAGAAAACAAGCTTGCTCCATCCTCTGGACCTCAACTCCCAGAATTGTCACAGTGGCTATGGTAGCTGGAGATTCTGGATGTTTTGATGTGAGATTCTACATCAAGCAGGCAGAGCATAATGCTCCATCCACACCACTTCATGTTCTTCCTCCACTCCAGCTGCTATCAAGCCCAGGATAGGCCATTGCTGCTGCTACGTATTAGGATGGAGGGGAGGGAAAGGGGGGCAATTTAGATGATATAGAAGTGGCTGGCCTCAGCTTGGAGGGGTCCTGAAATGAGGTTTTGCTCCCCGGCGGAGTCCTCCCTCCTTTTCCTTCACCTCAAAGCCTAGACTAGCTCCATCTTCATCAACTCAGTTACCTCCCCACTCTCTCCCCTCCCCACCTATAAGCAGCAGCAGTAGAAGTGCTCCCTCCCAGGGCTTGAAGCTTGCCATGGGGAGATTTAGGATGGGGTACAAAGAGCTAAAAAGAGACCACTGTGCCTTACCCAAAAGAAGCATATGTTCATGTAAGCCACAGTTACATACACATATTGCACTAACAGGGTCCCAAGCTTAAAATCCCCAGAGAAAGTAACTTTTTAAACTCTTGCCCAAATATATTGAACCGTTTGTTTTGCTTTCCATAGTAATTGAGCTATAAAAGTAGCGTGCTGAAGGTTAGTACCACATTTCTTCTATCCAGGGAAGTTGTAACAAGAGCCAAGTGCCACAATCCCTACGCTTTCATACTGCTCCTTCTCCTTGGAGCCCAGAACCAGCTCTGTCTTTATCATTTCAATTGTCTCCACTGCTCTCCCCTCCCCACTGGTAAGCTGCAGTCAGGGAAGTTCAGAAGGCTTACTCAGAGCCTGGAAAAGTTACTCTAACGGGCCAGAATCCTCTTGGTGCCTTACACTGGTGTAACTGCTAATGGGGCATGTCAATGAGAAGTCCAGATGTAGTGGGCACACTTTCATGAGAAACACCATGCCTGGTATTATTTCTGGTGTTCCCCTTTAGTGCCCCGTAGCCATAGTGGACTCACTGGTGTGTTGTAAGCCAAACATACATAGCGCAGTAATGAGACTTTATGTGTTGGGCTTACGTGCTGTGTGCCTTCTGAGTATGTGCCCTGGGATGCTGCGTTAAACCCTTCCTAACCCCCAACCCCCCAGTGTACAAGGATCCCTTGGTAGATAAGCTGCTGTGGAGAAAATGTTTGCTAAAATGTGAAAACCATGGCTCTCCTGCTTATCTCTGTGCAAAGCTCACTTGCTGTGTGACACATATACTCTCTGATGTGAAGCAATGTGATAGCCCAGTCTGACAGGAACCCAGAACAGATGGGGGTCACCAGGTTACTCTGGGTGAAGAGCCATTGGGAGAGAGGTGGGGGCAAAGGCAGACCGTAAATTCTCAATGTTCACATTTCAAAATGGCTGCAGGTGTCCTTTTTGCCAAAGTATGCCTGTGTTGTACAAAGTCGGTAAGTGGAGATACTTAATTCCTCCTCTTATTCAGGATGCTTTGATGGAAGCATGTGTATCCAAACCAAATTCTTGGTTGTCACTGAGAACTGAGAATGGGCTTAAATTTTACCTGGACCATGTGGTTTCCATCTCTTATTTTCATCTCATTTCCTTGCTATCTCTGGAGCAGGAGACGGCATTTGTAAGAAGCTGACTCCTTTGCCAAAACTGCCGCCTCTAAGTCAAAGGCAATCAGATGTCACTCCCAATAAGTATAGTCAGAGTTGCAGACTATCTTTCTTACAGAGCTGTGCTTAACCTATTGCAAGGAAAGTCCCCCTTTTATCCAAAGTAAACCTTGGCCTAGGAATTATTATTTTTTTTTGCATGATCTGTTGCACTGTTAATGGGAGCCCCAGTGCATTTCAGTGGTCAGCACTCAGGAGACATTCCTGGTAGATTGGGCCCCTTGTATGACAAAGAGTATGCATTATTTTTTATTCCTGAAAAGTTTCTTAAATACAGATTTCCCCCCTGTGTCTCCCCAACTATATAGAATTTCTAAACCATATATAAATATATGCATGTTTCATGTGTGTGTTATCACACACACACATACACACACATACAACATATATATACTTATAATGGAAGTATTCAGATTGATTTAAGCTTTTGATTAAGCTTTATAGGTCTCTGTGTACAGAAATTAAGCTGAGAAGACCACAGTGCAATGGACAACTTGGTAGAAGTGAACTTGAAACATGGCTGAGTGTGTAGAGTTATTTTTGCACTTTTGCAGGTTAAGCATTTGTAGATTTGATGATTCACAGATTTGATTAATATGTTCTCTCTAGGCATTTGTAGGTCCTTCAGCTTCATCCTATGGTCCACTTCCATTGCGCTAGAGGACCTAGAAATTCTTAGAGAGAACATATGAATCAAATCTGTGAATCATCAAATCCATAAATGCTTTTAAAAATGCTCATGGTTTGGTTCCATTTTCACTCTCTTTTCCTTGATGGTGTGCAATGATTTTGAGAAAATATTCAAGTTGCATAGAAATGAGATTTAGGATAGAGGTGTCTGAAATGAAAGGCACTGGGATAGGATGACTTTTATAGAATCATAGAGTTGGAAGAGACCACAAGGGCCATCCAGTCCAACTCCCTGCCATGCAGGAACAATTATGCTGTCAATCATAGTACTGAAGACTTGGAAGTTACTTCCAGCCCCAGTAGCAGAGATCACAGAATTGTAGTATAGTGCTGCGAGTGTTGGACTAGGACTCTGGAGACCAAGGTTCGAATCTCTGTTTGGCCATGGAAACCCACTGGGTGACCTTGGGCAAGTCACACTCTCTCAGCCTCAGAGGAAGGCAAGGGCAAATCCTGTCTGAACAATTCTTGCAGAGGAACCCCTGTGATAGGTTTGCTTTTGGGTTGCTATAAGTCAGAAGCAACTTGGAATATGCAGCTAAAGCATGTCCAACCGGTAGCCATTTGTAAAATCTTAGAGGTGGGCATTTGCTTGCATGTCTGTAAAATGCAGTTTTCCTTCCTTTGGGGGCCAATGGGATGCCAGATCCAGTATAGATCAGCCATTTCCCCCTTAATGCAAAAGCTGACATGTTGGAATGAGTTCCACCAATACAAAGATGGTTCCACTGTACAACCTTTCAGATGTAGGAGCATTTCATTCCACGTATGAAAAAGGCATCACTCAGGATAATATGGCATAGTGTTTTATTATTTAAATGTCTGACATTTCAGCCTTTATGAGCCTGCCCAAGTTTGGAGAACAACCAGAGAAGGCTTTCTCTGGGTCTCACCACCTAAACAGGCATGTCTGGTGAGGATACGAGAGAAGGCCTTTTTGGTGGCTGTTCCCATGTTGCGGACCCTGCTTCTAGGAAGGTCTCCCTCATTGTTTCCTACCCTCAGCAGGAAGTCATTTTTACTCAGACAGGATCTTTAAATTGGGAAACACTTTTAAAATGTGCTTAGTTTTCCTATGATACTTAAATTCTTCTTTAACGTTAAACTGCACTCTGTTTTCATTTGTACTCTGTTTTAATTAACGTTGCAAGCTGCCCTTGGGTCTTTCCCTCGGAGAAGGTGGGATATAACATAAAATGAAATAAAAGTAAAATAAAAGACTAGAAATATATGTAAACATTTATAGACCAAATTGTGCCAGGCATTCTCAGTATAAAGCATCTTTCTGCTTCATCCTGTCTCTTTCATGGCTAGGTTCTATTGGTTGCCCTCTTTATTATTTGCATTTTTCGCATTTCATTCCACCCACCATGCAAGGTAAACAACCTGTGCTTGACTTTTTCATCCTTCATCTAACACTGCTATACATCCGTTAGATCCCCCACTCACAGTATGTACTTTACACAGTTCAACAGGCCCTCCATTTCTTGCCAGAGCTCAAGTGGGGATGATTGGGAGACATTGAAGCCCATAAAGAAGCCATTCTCTCTTTATATCCTTGCCTCTTCCTTTGGTTTGTTGGATTAAACCTTTGCACTCCAGGGGTGCTCAAGAGAAGCTGCTGAGGAACAGCAACCAAAAGAGCTGGTCAGGAAGAGGAATAGGAACTCTGTGAGAGCAAGGGTGTAGCCAAAACAAGGAGGAGACAATGAATTAAGGGCATTCCCCCTCAAATAAGAATTCTACCCCCCCCATGAAATTTTCCTTCAGTCTCCAAATTTCTAGCATTGTCTAGAATGAGACAGTTAAAATCCTTCACTCCTAGAACTCTTCTATTTGCTGTGTTCACATTCCGTAGGACTCTTACTTTGTCCTTCTTCTTTGGACGCCCAAACTGTATTTCTAATGCTCAGCTGAAGTTTTAAGTTACTACAGTGCTAGAAATGTAGGGACTGAAGGAAAATTTCATTGTTGTTCTCATTAACTGCCGTAAAGTGGACTTTGCTATATCAGGCTTGGAGGGAACAGGCCAGGAGAATTTACTTAGTTAAGTAACATAGGTCTTCTCTATACGAGGGGGAAAAATACGAACACTTCCGAAAAAGCAGACATTCACAATGATGTGACCCCCCCTAAACTCCACGTGGCCCCTAACCAAGATGGTGGCCACAAGTGATCTACTCGCGATTTTAAATCCACTACCACCAATTAAAAAAAAAAAGTTTCCCATGGTGTACACACATGATAGTTCGTATTTACAAAAAGAAAGAAAGAGTATAAGATAGCTGTTTTATTGACTTACCAGATCCTCACTTAGCTGAAAATCCAACATGGCGGCCGCAGCTGCTTTCCCTCTTTGCTAGCCCCACCCCTCATCTCCATCTAGCCAATCAGATTGCACTGCCTGTTCGTATTTGTGCGATTCAAACGATCACACATTCACATGTTGTACGGAGGTTTTTAAAAAATCCAGACGAAGCCCCCGATGCAATGCAAATGGGCTTTGTGGTGGATTTGGCTGCCCCCTTGTGAATGACACATATTTATGCACATGTCTCTATGAACAGATCGCCGTACGTTCTCATGCCATTTGGATTATTTTGACTGTATAGACAAGACCAAAGTATAAGCATACTTAACTAAGTATGCAGGATACAGGTACTGGCCAATAATAATAATACTCATTTATATCCTATCCATTTCCCAATATTGGGACCCAAGGTGGCTTGCAAATTATTAAAACAGAAAAACACAGTTTTGGCTTGAAAAAAAAGAACAGCTTCTTATGCCCCCCCCCCACAAAAAAGTTGTATTTTGTGCACAGAAAACAGTGCAAAAAGAATCAGATTCCCCCCCCCCCGTGGACAGAAATGTGAATTTGCAGAAGCAAATTTTCCTGAAAATGTCCTGATGTGCTAAGTATCTTGCAGCTGTTTTACATTTGCTCAGCAGGTTGTCTTGCACTGAAGGATTCTTGGAATTGTGGTCCAAACAGTATTTTTTTTCCTAGTCTCTGATCTATAGTACAAATGGTGTGCGCTGAAAATACACATGTGCACATATGTATGTGTGTACACACACACACACACACACACACACACACTAGTTTAAATCCCTGTTTAAACCCACACACTAGTTTATTTTTTATTATTATTATTATTATTATTATTATTATATTTACATACATTTTTGAAAACAGTCATAGCCTTTACAATGGTTATGAACGTTTTAGACTTCCTTACACAGTAGTCCAGAAACATTTTTCCATAACACTATTTGGCTTTCAAAAATACATTTTGCAACTAGTTACTATACCTTTTAAACAAATTAATGCAGGTATCACATCTAAATACATATTTCACATATCTCATAAGTACAAATCATATCTCCATGTATCCTGCAAAATAACCAACAGAGATGTCTAAACTAAAAGGGAAAGAAAAAAGCAATTACCAGGCTCCTTCTTGGAGCACCAGGATTTTATTCTATCTTATCATCTTTGAGGTTTTCTGTAAGTATTTACTCATCCAGCCATGTTAGCATATGTCCATTCCATTCTGTTTTCCAGTATTCCATTAACATCTTCCAATCAATTCTAAATTTTTCTACAGAATAATTTCTTAACCAACAAGTAAGCTTTTCCATTTGTGCCACCTCTCTCAATTTCAGCATCCATTCGTCATAGTCTGGAACGTTACTATCTTTCCAGTATCTGGCATAAACTATTCTAGCTGTGGTGGTCATGAAAAAGGTCAAGGTTTTATATTTTTGTGGGAATTCCCTATCAAAGATGCCTAATAGGTATAGTTCAGCTTTAAAATTCACCTTTATCTTAATTATTTCCTTAAGTTTGTTATGAACCATGTTCCAATACCTTTTCGCCTTTTTACATGTCCACCACATGCCACACACTAGTTTAAATCCCTGTTTGCACTAGTGAATCCTGAGAAGTGTAGTTTGAGGAATTGCTGAAGATTCTTTGTAAGTGTAGCTAGATCTCAATTACACTACAATATTAGAGCCCTTTAAGTGCCCTAGCTTCATCTTACAGATCCTAAGATTTGTACAATGTAAAGTCGAAGGCTTTCACAGCTGGCATCCATAGATTTTTCTTGTTTTTTTTCCGGGCTGTGAGGCCGTGTTCTGGAAGAGTTTCTTTCTAATGTTTCACCTGCATCTGTGTCTGGCATTCTCTAAGGATGCCAGCCACAGATGTAGGCGAAACATCAGAAAGAAACTCTTCCAGAACACGGCCTCACAACCTGGAAAAAAAACAAGGAAAATCTAAGATTTGTAGTTTGATAAGGCAGTAGAGCACTTAACCACAGAAAGCTAAACACCTTATCAAACAACAAATCCCAGGATTCCATAGGATGCAGCCATAGTAGTTAAGGCAGGAACAAAATTCTATAATTGTGCAGAGTGGAAATGACACTAGTTCTCCATTCCAACAGGGTTGCTTGTTCTGAAGAAATTTCTGAGTGTGAGAGAGAGAGAAAGTTATTTTAAAATGTTCTTGCTTTCTCTTCAATGTGCCGTTTTTCATCCTAAATAGACTTTTCCTTTGTTTGCTTCAGTTTCTTAGGTGTGTGAGATTTAAAAAGCAGTGGTAGGGGGTGGATATCAGCTATTTCCTGAGCGAAGGTTTAGAAACTTGGCAATTAATAATTTCTACACCTGACCCAGTTTCAGCAGCAGGTTTAGCAGGGAGAAAGGAAACGATCTGGATTTAATGGAAAGCGGTTTTACTCGTAATGCATGCCAGAGCTGTTGAGGAATGAATGGCAGGGATGAAGCTGTACCTTCTCAGTCTTACATTTCAGAGTTTTCTTTTGCAAGGATGACAAGGATACATCATCATTACTGTGGTCTTCCATGCCCCCACCACCAAAAAAAAAAAAAAAAAAAAGACAGCTATTCAAAAGCCAAATTAAAATACAGTGGGCCCTTGGTATCCACTGGGGTTTGGTTCCAGGATCCCCCACAGGTACCAAAATCCGTGGATGCTCAAGTCCCGTTATATGTAGTGGCATAGTAAAAGTGTGTGTCCTTTATATAAAGCAGCAAAATCAAGCTTTGCTTCTTGGACTTTTTTGGTGGGGGGGGGATATTTTTTAAGCTGTGGATGGTGGCATCATCAGTGGATGCCAAATCCGTGGATATAGAGGGCTGACTGTAGAATAAAACCCCACAAATATGTGAAAGTGTGAAATCTCTTAGAACCAGCATGATACTTTTAAAAAGCAACGCAATCAGTCAAAAATAGCAGAGCGGATTAGCAGCTGTGCTGGCTAGGGATGATGGGACTTGTCATACAACATGCCAGCTTTGGGGGAGCCTGCCCCTGTGTGGTAGCAGCAAAACAGAGAAGGTAGTAGCCAAGATGGACTCTCGAAAGAGAATGTTCAGCACCCAAGTGGTAACTGGTGGTTCCCATGTAAATGGGGCAATGAATCCCTATTGGGTTTGGGTCTGAATGTTGAAGGAACTCTCTGAGGTGCTGAGCCTGATCCTCCAATCACATTCAGCACCTTGAATAGCTCTTTAAAAGTGCAGGCTAAAACCCAACAGGGATTTACTACCCCATTGAAATGGGAACCCTTGTCCAGCACTGCAGTACACAGGGGCCACGACAGAAAACACCCTTCTGTTTCTCGTATTTATGTATGATGGGGAAGAAGGAAAACCCAGCAGCAGAAAGTTATACCTAAGGAATTTATAGTGTCTGGGGTGTTGTTGTTTTTTATTGCATACTAGGGACACCACAAAATATACCCCTCCCCAGACACTCAGCAAGAGCAGAAACCTCCCCAAGACTCCGGTGGGATCCCACCGACTACCTACTGGCTTTGTAGACCACCCATTGTGCAGAAGATTGGTTCATTCAGGCAATGACAAGGAGCAAGGGCAGAGGTATGGAAACTGAAGCTCTTTCACCATATGGGGCCCAAAAGCTCCTTCTGGTAATCTCAGGCCTTTCCCCGACCCCCTGAGTCCTCTGTAACCCCCAGAAAAAAGGGTCAAATATGCTCCCCAAACTTGTAAATTGACACTCCTGGAAGCCTCCAGGAAAAGTGGGCTGCTAAAATACCCTCTTCCCCTCTCCAGCAACTCAGAACTGAAAAATCAACTAGAAGTAGCTGGGAATAGACAACAGAAGTCCCATTTTGGGTCAGTTTTGGTAGCAGGGCAGAGGCAAAAATTGGGCCCCCGTACCTTCTGAACACAGCCAGTGTAGTGTTTGTTTGAGTATTGGAACAGGGTTCAAATCCAAACGTTCGATGACTGTCTCTCTGGAGTACTTGCACCATGTGTCCTGCATGGCAGGGGTTGGTCTAGATGGCCCTTGTGGTCCCTTCCAACCCATGCTTCTCTGCTTCTGAATCCCCACTCAGCCCTGGAAACTCACTGGGTGATGTGAAGTCGAAGGCTTTCATGGCTGGCATCCATAGGTATTATGTGGAGTTTTTTCCAGGCTGTGAGGCCGTCTTCTGGAAGAGTTTCTTTCTGACGTTTCGCCTGCATCTGTGGCTGGCATCTTCAGAGAATGGTTGGGTAGGAATGTGTGTGGGGGGGTTATATACTGTGAACTCCTGTTGGGGAGGATATGTAAATGTGTGTATTTGAATGGCTAGTTCCTGGGGGGAGATATGCAAGGAGGATTAGTGTCTGTTTGGCTAATGGTCCATTCTCTGAAGATACCAGCTGCAGATGGAGAGGGTTGCCATAATTTAGGTTAACTTCAAGACCCATCACAACAGCAGCAGTACTTTCTGCAGTCTCTCAGCCTTGGGACAGGACAGCAAGGCGAAAGCCCCTCCAACAGTTGACACAGCAAAATATTTTAGCCAAGGGATGTGGAATTTAGAAGAATCTTTCAGGTTTACACAGAGAGATCATCAAGGGAGGTTTGAGTGTACTGAAGTCTTTGGAGGCATTTGAAGGAAAAGGTGGGAAGCCATGAGCAAAGACGCATGTTGTCCATCAACTGTTGTGAGGTGGGTAGAATCAGGGATGGGGAGAGAAGAGTTACTTTTTTTTTCAGGGAAAACTGCTCTGGCTGCAAAGTGGATCGAGCTGAGCAGATGCTGAGTTTATTTATTCTTTTTCTTCTTCTCTTCTAATCTCCAGCATCTTCTCATAAAACTCTGGCATGAGAAAAATGCTTTAATGGGGAACATTCCATCAAGGAACTTCTCATAACTAGGAGGCAAATGTTGGCCAGCATTGGTTATGGGCTATAACTGCCCCCAAGTCCTGAGGTTATTTCTGGGGGGAAGAGAGGGGTAGAAGTTAGGAAGTTTGCATTAGAGGTTAAAAGTTGTGGCAGGGATGGGTAGGATGGTGGGGGGGGGATACCCAGGGGACAACTTGGTGCATTTCCCGTTCTTGCTTCTTGGCAGAAAAGCTGACTTCTTTTTTCTCTCTCCTGTAAATATCACCAAAAGCATCTCTATTCATGACTTGATTCAGTAAAGCTTGGTTGTTTTGCTGGGAAAAGTGAAAGGGCCTTTGAGTTATAGCTTTTCTTTCCTCTCAGCTGCTATCTGTGGGACTGGGTGCAATGATTCATTTTGGGCAGGGCTGGGCATTCTTCCTGATTGCTTCCTTTATGCACCTTATTTATGTTCCATATAAATTCCATACACCTTATTAATATATGAACAAAACAAAATGTGAAGTTATAGTATCAATTACTAAGTGTAAGAGGTGGATGCTTCAATTTTTTTATATATAGATCTATCTTATATAACTCACAGCAATTAGATGAGGGGGAAAACTAGTTAATGATGGTTACAGACTCATAGAGTTGGAGACAACCTCAAGGGCCATCTCATCCAACCCCCTGCCAGTGGAGAAGTCTACCAGTAAAGCATTCTTGGCTAATGGCCATCTAACCTCCATTTAAAATCCTTCCGTGAAGGAAAATCCACTACCTTCCAAATCCATCTGTTGCACTTGTTTGAATGGTGGCGGGCTCTAGATCTTTGGAGGTTTTTAAAGAGAGTTTGGATGGGCATCTTTTAGGAGTGCTTTAATGCTGTATTTAATGTGTGGCAAGAAGTTGGATTAGATGGCCCTCATGGTCCCTTCCAACTCTGTGATTCTCACCGCTCTCACACGTTGGCTTGTTTAGGCAAATTTGGCAAGCTAACCCTCATCAGTGAGGGTTCATGCTTCCATGTTAGCAGAGCAGTGAATCCACTTTAATTTCAGGCTAACTGTAAAGGAGCTCTCCAAATGCTGGATAGATTGAGGAAAGGGGTTCAGCACCTTGGAGAGTTCCTTTGAAGGCTAGTATGAAACCTAGAGTGCAGACATCACCCTCCGTGACACGTGAAGACAAATAATTATTGTCATTTTCTCCCTGCTGTTGGAAAATAATATTTTTGTGTGGTATTCTCCCTGTATTTGAGCATCCTGTGGTGTTCTGCCAGATTTCGCTGTGCAGAAAATCATGTTTTTTGTGCAAAAAAATAAAAATACATTGTTTGTACAGAAATACATTTTTTTGCATAGAAGCACATTTTCTGTATAAAATGGGAGGAGATTTTTGGTTTTTTTTATTAAAAATCCATATTTCTTTGTGCACAAAAAAAAAAATTGAATACCAGGAGAAAATGGCACAAAAGTCTTACTATTCTCTTGTTCTTCCTGACAGGGTTTCCTGCCAAATGAGAAACTCATTTTTCAAGTGGAAAACCAAACATACAGAACATTTATCCCTTCCATCATACTTTGTTTCATCCTTGCACAAATTAATATAACCTCTATGCAGGGACTTTCAACCAGAACTGTTTGCTATAGAAAACAGAATAAAAATCCTTAGGTATGGAGGAGAGGTGCTAAGAAACTCTGTTAGTGAATTGTGTAGATGCATAATGGGATCAATCCCAATGTGCTTCAGTCCCTGCACTGGCTCCCCCTACACATTCATAGAATCATAGAGTTGGAAGAGACCACAGGGGCTATCCAGTCCAGCCCCATTCTGCCATGCAGGAATACACAATCCAAGCACTCCTGACAGATGGCCATCCAGCCTCTGCTTAAAAACCTCCAAAGAAGGAGACTCCACTACACTCCCAGGCAGCAGTGTATTCCACTGTCCAACAGCTCTTACTATCAGGAAATTCTTCCTAATGTTTAGGTGAAATCTCTTTTCCTGTTGTTTGAGTCCATTGCTCCATCTCCTAGTCTCTGGAGCAGCAGAAAACAAGCTTGCTCCATCCTGAATATGACATCCCTTCAAATATTTAAACATGGATATCATGTCCCCTCTTCACCTTCTCTTCTCCAGGCGAAACATAGCCAGCTCCCTAAGCTGCTCCTCTTGGCTTCCAGGCCTCCCACCATCCTGGTCACCTCCTCTGGACACGTTCCAGTTTCTTAATATCCTTCTTGAATTATGGTGCCCAGAACAGGACACAGTATTCCAGTTGAGGTCAGACCAAAGCAGAATAAAGAACAGCAGCCCTTTCCTAGATATGGCTGTTACGGAACTGCCCAGTTCTAATTCCCTCAGATGCAAAAACTAAGTCCCAGACAGGGTCCCTCCTAAGAACCCAAAGAGCTAGTTGCAGGAACTCACGGCTGTGACTTGTGCCGGTGTGACTTGCTCATTCTTCCTTACTGCCTAGAATGATTAGTGCCTGACGCTGGCCCCTGCTGTGCTAAAGACAGCACAGTGATTTGGTTGTGTCTTCCTGCTTGGCAGATTGGGGTTGGACTCGATGGCCTTCAGGGTCTCTTGCAACTCTAGGATTCTATTGCCTCCTGAACAAATTTCAGGTAGTCCCAGACTCCCTTGCTTATCAAGATTAACTAAAAAACAGATTGCACAGATAGACTGCAGTGGATCAAAGGATGCTCTGCCCCATGGGAAGGGGTTTCATAGTATTTCAAACAGTTGCAACAGGCTGCTTAAAACTAAAGTAAAAGCAAATCGGCCTGAAAGGTGAGCAGGAGTGACATAACATCACTTCAAGTCTCCGAAGATGGCAGCTGTGATGGGGCACGGTGGCCCTTGGCAACTCCAGAGCAGCCCCAAATCCTATGGTATAGCCCTCAGGGTTCTGGTGTGTGCGCATTCCTGGTATGAAGGGTTTAAAAGCAGGGGCAGGCTACCATGCTGGGGCTATAATCCACCGAGGGGCTTTGTGGCATAAGCTCCACCAAAATGCATGAATGTGACCCTGGAGACAATGGGGTAAAGTAGCTGCGTAGGTAGCCTTGTATCTCAGCTCCTTATTTCAAGTTGGCTTCTCGACTTTGATCTGTGGTTACTATGCAAGTTATGTGAGCCACTCCTGTGCACAAACCTACATCCATACAGAAAAGAGTTTTCTCAATTTTGAGCAATTAATGCAACATGTCATAGGAGAAGGGTGGAACCCTGTTGAACAGTTGCCTGGGGCCCTTCTGTACTACACAGTTCTAGCATGATGATTCCCAGAGGTTTGGAGTTTGGTCAGAGGCAGCAGAGCTCTCTGGCTGAGAACTCCATCTCGGTTGGTCAGTAAATCCGCTCTTGGTTTTGATCCAAACTTTAAAGTTGCTAGCCAATGTGCTGAAGCTAGTGTTGGAGACTAGAGGTCCAGGGCCTTGGAGAGGTCCTTAGAGGTTCAGACTAAAACACAGAGCAGATTCATTGGCCTTACTGACAGGGAATCCATCAACGGCCACTGGGCTACTGGAGCTAGTGCATTGAAGGTGGGAAGGAGTAGTAAAGGATCCGCTCAAGACAACAAGTGTTGCCTTGTTTGAGTTCCTCCACCTACTGCAACCCTGAGATTTGTGTTCCTTTTCTTTGTGACTCTGAGACAGAAATGGTAAAAAAAAACGCAGGTCACATCCTGAGATTTGACACACTGAGCTAAGCTGGTGCTTTTCATGTCATGTTCTTGGGGAGTGTGCAGAGTGAGGGGGGTTCCTTTCTTAAAAGCTGCTTTGTGGGGAGGGAGGAGTCTTTGCTATTTGCAGGAGGATTTTAGCAGATGCAGTGATCCCAAAAGGGGGTCTCTGGAAGTAAGACATTAAAATTCTACTAGGCTCAGCCATCCGGTTGTGACATATTTGCTCACTTCTAATATATATGCAGAGATCTGGAGTGTGTGGAGTAGAAAGGTGGTACTCCCCCCACCTTCTTTAAAACAAGAGCCATTCTAACATAATTATAAATATATAGAAATGAATATAAACGAGAGCTATTATTATTTTAAAAATTTGGTTGCTATTTTCAACACTTTCTCTCTCCTGAACCACAAAATCCTGACTTACCACCAGCATATACATTTATATTTAACAGATATAAGGTGCCTTATTATATTTAAGGAGTATGCAGAGTACCATGACTGTCTTTTCTGTACACTTTGCTGTTTGCAGCTATACATTGGTATCAGCCTTTCCTGATAAGCAGCTCTCCAGTGGGGTTGGACTACAAATCCCATCATCCACTGAACAACGTGACAACTGGAGGACACCATACCTAAAATGGCTGCATGTTAACTTTTGTTCCTCTGTGCTCACCTTTTGGAGTTATAATCCTTTTATTGCATTATTACAATATCTTTTATATATCTATAAAAAATCAGGTTATATTGCTAAGCATAGTTTTCTACTTTTCTGTTTGTAAGAATACAAAAAATATATCTTGCAGCCTTTTCAAGTGCCTTACCTTTATTTCAGCAGAAGAATCACATCTTTTTGGAAAACATTCTAGAAACACAATAAACTCTTGATACATTTTGCTTGTGTTGGGCCCTGTGTAAAGTTCTTTCTCCCCTGGTTGGTTAGGTGGGTGAGTGGATGGGAACGTGGCTGGAAGGAGTCAGTGGCTGGGACATCAAACCATTTGGAAAGTGAGGAATATGCACTCCAGTTATTAACTAATGGAACAAAAAATAAATATAATGAATGTAATCAGATAAATCAAATAAAAATACAGTACAGTAATAGATAAGGTAGGAGATTATCAAACAGGAACAAAAAAAGTGTTCCTGTCCCACAATCTTGACTCCCACCCCGTCCCATCCCAGTCCCACCACAATCACCCTCCCCACCACACTTACCTTGCCTCCCATTGATAGGGCAGCCCAGGAGTGAAAGGATATTGGCAGCCCAATGACAAAACACCCCCTTTTAAGCTTCTGCAACCACCCACCTCCCAACATAGTCATTCACTGGCCAGTGGAGACCATGGGAAACAGCATGATGATGATGATGATGATGATGATGATGATGATATAGACATCATTGGATATGGGCTTCATTTCTTCTCCCTGTGAAATCCAGTTGCAGGGTTTAGATTTTGCAGTTCTCAATTTATTTATTGTTTTGGTGTTTGTGGGTGGGTGGGTATTTTGTAAACAAAAGTTCATGCAGGACTTAAAATGCATTCTTCGGACATAAAAAAATAGGGCTGGTGGGAGGGAGGAATGATCAAAGGGCTCCCAAGATGCAGCATTGGCATTTTCCCCACCGCGCCATAGATGCCCACACCCCAGCATTCCCTGGTCTTCAGAGATGCCTTGTTAGGCCACACTTTTCCCAGGTGCGGCTGCTGCTCTTATCTGTGTGGTTAATTAAAGGCCAGCTTTTTCAGGGATCCCGTAGAGGAGGCCATAAAAGGTTTTAGTGGGTGCTTAGACACTGACATGCGGGACTTTAATTACTGGAAAAGGCAACACCTGCCAGCAACCTCTGATATTGCTGACCAGAGGTGTAAATCTTCATACATTTCATAGAATCATAGAATCATAGAATTGCAGAGTTGGAAGAGACCACGAGGGCCATCCAGTCCAACCCCCCTGCCACGCAGGAAATCACAATCAAAGCATCCCCGACAGATGGCAATCCAGCCTCTGTTTAAAGACCTCCAAGGAAGGAGACCCCACCACGCTCCAAGGGAGTGTGTTCCACTGCCGAACAGCTCTTACTGTCAAAAAGTTCCTCCTCATGTTGAGGTGGAATCTCTGTTCCTGGAGCTTGCACCCATTGCTCCGTGTTCCAGTCTCTGGAGCAGCAGAAAACAAGTCTGCTCCATCCTCAGCGTGACATCCCTTCAAATACTTAAACAGGGCTATCATATCGCCTCTAAACCGTCTTTTTTCCAGGCTAAACATACCCAGCTCCCTAAGTCTCTCCTCATAAGGCATCGTTTCCAGACCTTTCACCATTTTAGTTGCCCTTCTCTGGACACGCTCCAATTTGTCAATATCCTTTCTGAATTGTGGTGCCCAGAACTGGACACAGTATTCTAAGTGAGGTCTGACCAAGGCAGAATAGAGTGGCACTATTACTTCCCTTGATCTAGACACTATACTTCTATTGATGCAGCCCAAAATTGCATTGGCCTTTTTAGCTGCCGCATCACACTGTTGGCTCATGTTCAACTTGTGGTCTACTAGGACTCCTAGATCCCTTTCGCACGTAGTCTTGCTCAGCCAGGTCTCCCCCATCCTATATCTATGCATTTCATTTTTCCACCCTAAGTGCAGTACTTTACATTTCTCCGTATTGAATTTCATTTTGTTAGCTTTGGCCCAGCTCTCCAGTCTATCCAGGTCATTCTGAATTTTGATCCTGTCCTCTAGGGTATTAGCTACTCCTCCCAATTTGGTGTCATCTGTAAATTTGATAAGTATGCCCCTAATTCCCTCATCTAAGTCATTGATAAAGATGTTGAATAGCACTGGGCCCAGGACAGAACCCTGTGGCGCCCCACTGGTCACATCTTTCCAAGACGAAGAGGAGCCACTGCTGAGCACCCTTTGGGTTCGGCCGGTCAACCAATTACAAATCCATTGAACAGTTAACTTGTCTAGCCCACATTCTACAAGCTTGTTTGCAAGAATGTCATGGGGAACCTTGTCAAAGGCCTTACTGAAATCAAGGTATGCAATGTCCACAGCATTCCCTTCATCTACCAAGCTGGTAACTTTATCAAAAAAAGAGATCAGATTAGTCTGGCATGACTTGTTTCTCTGAAACCCATGCTGACTTTTTGTGATTATGGCATTGCCTTCTAAATGTTCACAGACTCTCTGTTTAATTATCTGTTCTAGAATCTTCCCTGGTATTGATGTCAGACTAACTGGACGATAGTTGTTGGGATCCTCTTTTTTCCCCTTTTTGAAGATGGGAACAACGTTTGCCCTCCTCCAGTCTGCTGGGACTTCTCCTGTTCTCCAGGAGTTCTCAAAGATTATTGCCAATGGCTCTGAGATTATATTTGCCAGCTCTTTTAATACTCTTGGATGTAGTTCATCTGGTCCTGGAGATTTAAATTCATTTAGATTAAGAAGGTATTCCTGTACTACCTCCTTACTTATTTTGAGCTGGATTTCCCCTATTGTGTCCTCTGTTCCATTCTCCTCAGGTTGGTCCTCCTTTTCCTTTTCTGAAAACACTGAGGCAAAGAAGGTGTTGAGTAATTCTGCCTTTTCTCTGTCCCCTGTTAGCATTTTGCCATCTTCTCCACGTAGCGGCCCTATCATTTCCTTCTTCCTCCTTTTGCTGCGGACATACCCAAAAAACCCCTTTTTATTGTTCTTAACCTCCCTAGCAAGCCTGAGCTCATTCTGCGCTTTAGCTTTTCTGACTTTACTCCTACACGTGTTCGCTATCTGTTTGAATTCTTCTTTGGTGATTTCCCCCCCTTTCCATTTCCTATACATGTTCCGTTTAAAACTTAGCTCCATTGAAAGTTCTTTAGTCATCCATCCTGGTTTCTTGAGACACCTCCCATTTTTCTTCCTCAATGGTACTGTTTGAAATTGTGCCTTCAGTATCTCCCTTTTGAGAAAGTCAAAACCGTCTTGAGGTCCCTTCTCTTTTAGTATTCTTGACCATGGGATCATCCCCAGTATTTCCCTGAGTTTATTGAAATCAGCTCTCCTAAAGTCAAGAATGCGTGTCTGACTATGCCTGGCTTCTCCTTTCCATTGTATAACAAACTCCAGGAGAACATGATCACTCTCACCTAAGGATCCCACCACTTGCACCCCATTAACCAGGTCATCTCTGTTGGTTAGGATCAGATCTAAAAAAGCTGACCCCCTTGTTGCCTCTTCCACCTTTTGGACCATGAAATTGTCTTTCAGGCATGTAAGGAATTTGCTAGACCTTGTAGTTTTGGCTGAGTTAGATTTCCAGCAAATATCAGGATAGTTGAAGTCCCCCATCACTACTACATCTCTCCTTTCTGCATGTATGTTCATCTGTTCTAGAAAGGCAACATCCAATTCCTCCGTCTGATTTGGGGGTCTGTAGTAGAGTCCCACAATAACATCCCTGTTGTTTCCCTCCCCTTTAATTTTTATCCAGATGCTCTCCACCTGGCTTCCAGTATTGATGTCGTGGATCACTTCACTGGTGTAAATATCCCTGACATATAATGCTATTCCTCCTCCTTTCCTGTTTGGCCTGTTTCTCCTATAAAGGTTATACCCCTCTATTCCTACATTCCAATCATGAGACTCGTCCCACCAGGTTTCAGTAACGCCTATTGTATCATATTTGTTTTGTAGTGCAAGGAGTTCAAGTTCATCTTGCTTATTTCCCATGCTCTGTGCATTAGTGTAGAGACATCTGAGACCATGTGTTCCCTTTACTTGCTGCCTGTGCGAGTTTTTTTGCCTCCCACTGTTGGGTCCTTGCGCTGTTTGCCTTGTTCCCTCTATGACAGTTTGACTATTTTCTCCAGCCCTTTTGCCTTCCAGAATACTGTCTCCCTCCCCCATTTGACTCAGTTTAAAGCCCTGCTGATCAAATTCTTGAGACTGTTGGCAAAAATGTTTCTTCCAACTGTTGTAAGATGCACCCCATCTCTTGCCAGAAGTCCCCCCGCATGGAAGCGCAGTCCATGATCCAAGAATCCAATTTGTTCTCGGCGACACCATCTACGGAGCCAGTTGTTTACGTCGGCTATTTTCCTTTCCCTTCTTGGACCATGCCCTTCAACTGGCAGAAGAGACGAGATGACCACCTGTGCGTTCATTTCTTTCAGCTTCCTCCCCATGCAACAAATAACTTGACCATTTTTCTTCTTACTCCTGGAGAGTCATCAAAATCTGCAGAGTTTTTGAAAATGTGTTCCTGTGTTGTTCCATACAAAAATCACATGATACCGCATGAAGTTGCACATTCTTGGATGGTACGTAACTATTGGTCAATGCACTCAATGTATCAGTTTATTCCCTGGGGCAGCAGAAACAACCACTGCACATCCTCCATTGCACAAGGGGACAAGAAGCATGGGATGTGCAGTGTTGCTGACAGTTGCTATGCAGCGGAAGGGTGGTGTGACTCAACCACTACGCAACTCTGTAAGCGTATACTTACACCAGGAAAGAATGAAGTAAGATTTTTCTCCCTTTTTTCTTACTTCTGAACTTCTCACCTAAATACACAGGCTTGAAAGGCTAATGATTCTGGGTTTTCTAGCATGAATCCCTGCATGTGGACTTACATGTTGACTCTGCTACACAAACCTTGCATTGAATGGCAACATCGTGCAACCCAACATGAAAGTGAATATGCAACCAAAGGCAGAGCTGATGAAGTACAACCATCCATTTTGATGGGGGCAGATGGAGACACGTCCACTGAGGGTTCATATACCCATGAGTCCCAAACTGGGAAAAAAGCAGGCTAGAGATGATGATGATGATGATGATGATGCACAACAGCACAAGATGTTGAACTGAATTCCATAACTTTGAAATGAATGAAGGTTAGACAAAAGTGTGCATTAGAAGAAATGTCCAACAATTTTGTCTCAACATCTGGGACACTTCTTGTTGTGTGTGTGGGGGGGAGTGCCACTCCTAGACCTAAAACAGCCCAGGAGAGCCAAAACATGTGGTGATTTCCACCATACTCTATAATGGTGCATTTGTAGGAGGGCATTTTGTACCATTAGCTAGCGCAGTATAGTGGTTTCAGTATAGTGGTTCACCTTAGGGTCAACATAAATTGGAAACGACTTGAAGGCACACAACAACAATTTTGGACTATAATAAATGTATTGATTTTTTTAAAAAATGGTAGACCCTGAGAACCACAAAAGCAACACTGGGCTGCACTTCCCTATAGGTTGCCCTTTCCCCATCCCAGTCTATAGTATCTTATCTGTTTGGAAACTGTTGGGAAGGGGAGGTTGGAGCTGAGGTGAGAAGTCCCTGGGACATGTTTTCCAAGCCTCCTCCACATCCCAAATGTCATGCTTCCCGTCTCCTGTCGCAGGAGGTTTCCTAGAGAAAGCCACTCTTCGAAAATCCTTGGCAAGGAAGGCTTGGTAGGCAGCCTTGGCAGACACGCTGGCATGACCAAGACTCATATTGAAATGTTGATGAGTGTCTCACTGCCAATTAGCAACGGGAAACACAGACTGTGTGTTAAACTAGGGGCTGGAGATTGCTTCCCAACTGCCAAATTGTTGGTTAAACTTTCTGCCTACCCGCCTCCTTCTTCCTTGGCAGTGAAGGGGTGGGGGGAGGTTGTGCTCCACTTTAACAACCTCTTTCTTTTTTCTTTCTTTCTTCCTCTCTCCCTCCCTAGAAACAGTGGCAATTCGGATGCAGGGAGGGCTTTTCATCTGCTTCTGGGACCAGGCATGATCGAGCTGTGCCTGCCTCTTCTTCTTCTTTCCCTCCAAGGCCAAAGAAATGGCAGTTGAGATGCAGGAAGGGTTTTTCGTCTGCTTCCAGGATCAAGCATGATCTAGTTGTGCCTGCATCTTCTTCTCTCTTTCCAAGGCCAGGGCAGGGGCAGTTGGGATGGAGGCAGGACCTTTCATTGACTTCTGGGCCCAGGCATGATGCTGTGCCTGCCTCTTCTTCTCTCCCTCCAAGGCCAAAGCAATGGCAGTTGGGATGGAGGGAGGGCCTTTCATCGGCTTCTGGGCCCAGGCATGATGGAGCTGTGTCTGGCTGCTCTTCTCTCCCTCAGAGGCCAGAGCATTGGCAGATGGAATATGGAGGAAGGACCTCTCACCAACTACAGGGACTAAGTCATGATGGAGTTGTGCTAGGCTGCTCTTCTTTCCCTCAGAGGCCAGAGCAGTGGCAGTTGGAATGTAGTCCAAAGTTGGAAAGCTGTAGTCCCAAAAGGCACTTTCTACAGTGTGAGCTCAGGTAGCCAAGGACAAGGAAGCTAAGGATCCAGAGCACTGGGACACCCTTGGCTTCCGTTGTCCTTGGCTACCTGAGCCCAAACTGTGGGAAGTGCTTTCTAGGACTACAGCTTTCCAACTACATTCCAAATGCCACTGCTTTGGCGTCTGAGGGAGAGAAGAGCAGCCAGGCACAACTCCATTATGTCTTGGTCCCTGTAGCTAGTGAGAGGCCAACTGCTTCTGCAGGGAAACTTACAGATAAGTAAGACACCAACAGGATTCCAGCCTTATGCCATATTTATGTATGGAGTAATACTGGATCTGACCATAGCCCAGCTTTCTTTTCTCACCTGCACAGTGCACTAAGCCCATGCATTTCCAATAATGAAAGAGACTTCATAGAATCATAGGGTTGGTAGAATCCATGAATGCCATTGAGTCCAACCTCTTGCCATGCAGGAAGACATAATCATTTGGCCCAGAGAGCATTGTGTAATAATAATGCTGACAGTGACTGGAATCCTGTTGATGACATACACAGGCATAAGTTGTGCTACACATGTGGAATATCTTTATTTGGACAATGAGGAATGACCATATCCAGTGGATGGTGGTGAGAGCAGAATTCTACATATGGAACCATTGCTGGTGCATAACAATACAGCTAGAGTCATGTGGCAATGAGTGTTGCATGTTGCACACTGGCTCTGTGCTTTGCACAAGGCAAAATGTGGCAGAGTCTCCTTCTTTGGAGTTTTTTAAACAGAGGCTGGATGGTCATCTGTCGGGAATGCTTTGATTGTGTCTTCCTGCAAGGCAGAATGGGGTTGGACTGGATGGCCCTTGGGGGTATCTATCACCTCTATGATTCTATGATTCTACAATACGCAAACAGGTGACAATTTATATATACTGTATTCCCCCCCCCCCTCGTATGTTATGCAGTATAGGGAGTGAATAATGAGGTAATCAGTATATGGAGTGAATAATGTAGCATGGTGAAACTCTGCTGACAGGCATTTACACTACACTGAGATGATGTAGGATCTGGGCCAGTGTCTCTAAACATGCACAAAGTTCATTATCAGAAGCTTAAACTCTAAAAGCCATTCATTCTCATAGACCAGTGGTTCTTAACCTGTGGTCTAGAGACCCCCAGGGGTCCATGATGGCTTAAAGGCTGCTTGGCCCACCTCTTCCCTGCAGTGGAGCAGCCACGTGACAGGAGCCAAGGCAAATGCTGACTGGCTGGCTTGGCCTGCACATTGCCATTCAATCCACATCAGCCACAAACTTGCAGGAAGAAGCAAAAGAAAAGTCTTCCCTCCCCTCCAGTGCCTCTGAGGGAAGGCTTAAGGGATGGTGTACTTGTGTTGTTGTTGTTGTTGCTATTGTCTTTCATTATCATCATCATCATCATCAATTGTTGTTGTGTTTAGGGTTTAAAATCTTGAGTTACATCTGGGGGTCCACAGCAACAAAATATATTGACGAGGGTCCCTGGTAAAGAAAAGGTTAAGAATCACTGTCCCCTAGTCAACAGCAGGTGAAACTTCTAGGCGCACTCACCATTAGGAAAGTTACTTCCAGCCCTTTCAACCATTCCATTCCTTGGGTAAAGGAGTGGGGCGCTGTATGTGTGTGTGTGTGTGTGGGGGGAAACTAAGCACAATAGAATGTGAGTCAAGGTGTCCCTCTCGTGGCTGATTTTGTGAATGCAGCCTGCTTCTTTCTCTCCTGGAGGATGTTTTGTAAGAAAGCTCCAAGCAAGAACACAGGGGATGTTCTAATAATGTTAGATCCAGCCCACCTGTTCCTCTGACAGCTGATGACGATCCCTTCCCTTTGCAAGCTCACATGAATCATAGAATCATAGAGTTGGAAGAGACCACAAAGGCCATCCAGTCCAACCCCCTGCCCTGCAAGAATACACAATCAAAGCACACCCGACAGATGGCCACCAAGCCTCTGTTGAAACACCTCCCAAGATGGAGACTCCACTGCACTCCCAGGCAGTGCATCCTGCTGCTGAACAGTTCTTTCTGTCAGGAAGTTCTTCCTAATGTTTAAGTGGAATCTCTTTTCCTGTCATTTGAGTCCATTGCTCCAAGTCCTAGTCTCTGGAGCAGCAGAAAACAAGCTTGCTCCATCCTCAGTATGACATCCCTTCAAATATCTAAACACAGCTATCATGTCCCCTCTCAACCTTCTCTTCTCCAGGCTAAACACACCCAGCTCCCTAAACCACTCCTCATAGGACATAATGGCTTCCAGACCTCGCACCATCCTGGTCACCCTCCTCCGGATACGTTCCAACTTGTCCATATCCTTCTGGAAGTGCAGTGTCCAGAACTGGACACAGTATTCCAGGTGAGATCTGACCGAAGCAGAACAGAGTGGCACTGTTGCTTCCCTTGATCTATATATTATACTCCTACTGATGCAGCCTAGAAACGTATGATGATGCCATTGGCCTTACAGCCTTCTTTTATGGTGTGTGTGGAGGGGGAAAATCATCTCCCATTCTTGAATGGATGCATATTGGGCAGTGCAGGGGGAGGCAGCTCTGTAATGTTTCAGACTGTAACACAGGCTGACACATTGGAAGAGAGGAATGAAATTCAAAAGGCCCCTGATAAACTAGAAAGAGGAGGCAGAAAGGTGACATGATTAAATATCCTTTTTAAAAGCCCTTTTAAAATTACTCAAGGGTTGTCAAAGAGAAGAGGGGGAGGCCTGTTCTCTGCTGCCCCAAAAGGTAGGACCGGGTCTAATGGTTTGAAGTTACAGTAGAATAGATTTTGATTGAACATGAGAAGGAACTTCTTGACAGTGAGAGCAGTTCAGCAGTGGAACTAATTGCCTGGAGAGGTGATGGGGTCTCCTTTTCTGGACACCTTCAAAAAGTGGTTGGATAGCTCCCTGCTGGGGATGCTCTAGCTGGAGATCTTGCACTGCATGGGGTTTGGATTCAATGGCCCATGAAGCCTCTTCCTACTCTATGTGATTCCTCAGAAGCTTCATCAGTACTTGACATTGGTTTCTTCAAGCTTGGAGGTCATGGAATCATAAGATAGAGTAGGAAGGGACCATAAGGGCCATCTAGTCCAACCCTTTGCTGATGCAGAAAGTCTGCAGCTCAAACATCCCTGAGAGCTGGCCTTCCAATCTCTCAGGAGAGCCCAGCACCCTCTGAAACAACCCATTCTATATATGAACAGCTCTTACCAGCAGGAAGTTCTTCCTAACTTTTAGGTGGGATCCTTTTTCCCATGGGACTAGGATAAAAAATAATTCAGGATGGACAAGGCGTTGTCCTCCAGATGTTGTTGGACACCAGCTTCCAGGAACAATAGAGTCATAGAATCATAGAGTTGGAAAAGACTACAAGGGCCATCTAGTCCAACTCCCTGCCCTTCAGGAAGAAATAATCAAAGCATTCCCAACTGATGGCCATCCAGCCTCTGGTTAAAAACACCCAGCTCCCTAAGCTGCTCCTCATAGGGCATGGCTTCCAGACCTCCCACCTTTTTGGTTGCCTCCTCTGCACACGGAGCTTGTCCATATCCAGCTCTCCAGCTTGTCCATATCCTTATCCAATGTGGCCAATGGTGAGGGATGCTGAGAACTGCAGTTGATCTGGACTTGGGTACATAACGCATCCAAAAACCCTTGGGGTGTGGGAAGAAAAGGCAAGATATTTGTTCAGAAACAGAGCTTTGAAATGTCACCCATTTTTTCAACCATGATTCCCAGAATCCCCCACTACTGGTTGGGGGATTCTGGGTGCCATAATCCAAAAAGTAACATTTTCATACTCCCCTGATGATACTGCAAAAACGAGAACATAGAGGGAAAAAGTAGCTACCTCGAATGCTCTTAAGACACACTGCTTTCCTTCCTAACATTTTGCTGTTTTATTTCTCATTCATTCATACACACACACACACGTACAGGAGTGGCTCTTTCATTTTTGCTGAAAATAGTTCTTTCTTTTCACCACTTCCTCAAACTGAAAACTGAAGTGATACTTCCCCACCCGCCAACTCAGTGAAGAAAGCATACAATGCAGAGGTATTGCCTTCACCATCATCTACACTGAGACATACTTAAGGGCAGAGCTCATAAACTTTTCCCAGTGGCTTAGTGTCACCTGTCTAAGAAATGTCCTATCTGTTTTATCACCTGAAAGGCATGAATGGAATGTCTGGACACGGATCTTTTCCTTGCAGGCAAGGAAAGTTCTGACTGGTGAAGTAATCTGTTGTGACAGCAGCAATGCAGTCTTCCCCAGAGATCTGGAATTTTTTTTTCCTGGACTACAACTCCCAGAGCCCCCCCCTGGGAATTGTACTCCAAAGAAAAATAGGTTTTCCCAAGTTCTGGCTTTGGGATGAAGAACCCTCCCTGCACATACTTCAAAGTGACCCAGGAGAGTTTTCAGGAGCAAAGGGTGGCCATATGCAAAAGCGAACAGGGCTCCTGTACTTTCAACAGACACACAGAAGACAGATTTCCAGCAGTTGAAGCCCTGGGGGACCATGTCTGTTGATGTTTCCCATCTGCACAACTGGAAATGACACAGGAGCCCTTCCCTATCTGGCATGTGACAACCCTACAGTAGCAGCCAGTGGGGCAGTGGTACATTTGAAAGTACAGGGAGGAAGGGTGAGCCCAAAAAGCAGGCAGCAGTGAATGGGTCTTGCTCATTCAAGACAAAAATACTTTGGTGACAAGAAGGATAGCTCAGAACAGCACACTGTCACTGGGAAAATCCATTTCCCTTCCAGCTACGGTGGTGGTTTGAAGAATGCAGAGTCTAAGGAGAGGGGATTTAGAAGAATTTAGAATTTCAACATTTAAAATCTAGAAGAAAAGTGGAGTCTAAGGAGAGGGGATTGTCCATGCTATGGTATTTCCAGTTTCCAGGTCTGGTTGTGAAAGCTGGACAGTGAAGAAAGCAGATAGGAAGAGAATCCACTCCTTTGAAATGTGGCGCTGGAGAAGAGTGCTACAGATACCGTGGACTGCTAAAAAGACCAATCAATGAGTCTTAGAGCAAATCAAGTCCAAACTCTCCCTAGAAGCCAAGATGACTAAAGGGAGGCTGTCGTACTTTGGTCCTATCATGAGAAGACAGGACTCACTAGAAAAGACCATAAATGCTTGGCAAGGTGGATGGCAGGAAGAAAAGAGAAAGGCCATGTTCCAGATGGATGGACTCCATCAAGGAAACCACAATGCCTGTCCTGAGTCTGCAAGACCTGAGCTGAGCAGAGCTGAGCAAAGAGGAGAGAGGGACTTGGAGGTCTCTCCCTCAGAGGGTTGCCATAAGTCAAAGTTGACTTGATGGCAGTGACCAGTAAACCACAAAGGGGAAAAGGTGACATGATATGATCATCTCTGTTAATAAACAAATCTCAGAACTTCCAACCAGCAAGCCCCTGAGCTCCATTGCAGCCCTGGTAGGAGGAGCTTCCTTGCCCCCTGCTCCTGTTCCCCATCCCACCTCCCAGGGTCTGGCACTCCCTCTGGCAGCAAGATGCCCCTGAGCACCCCCATCTGGTGTCAACAAACACACACACGTACGTGCTGGCATGTGTGGAGAACCCCAGAAGGTGGATTAAGTCCCCATGTTGGAACATAGGCAGATAGGAAGCTGCCTTCCACTGAATCAGACTCTTGGTCCACCTAGCCTAGTACTGTCAACTCTGACTGGCAGCTTCAGGCTGGATCCTTTCCCCACCCTGCCTGGGGGTGGTGTGTGGTCTTCTGTATAGGAACACAGGAAGCAACTGTAACCTGAGCCATGCTGTTGGTCCATTGAGGCCAGTATTGTCAGCTCTAGCTGGCAGTAGTGCCTGGTTACGCACAGGATTCCTTTCCTTGTCCTTCCTGATGGCTTCCCATCCAAGGACCAACCAGGAGCAAGGTCAGGAATGCTCAGGGTGGAACGGTGGTTAAAAGCAGGAGCCCAGGATACTAGTCAGAACCTTGGTCCATGGAGCCTAGTTCCGGCAGCTCTGACTGGCAGTAACAGCTCCGTAGGCTTCCCAGCAGGATCCGGGCCTAGCCTTACAGGGAGCAGCCCAGCATTGAGCCTGCAGTCTCCAATATGGGAAAACAAACAAAGATGTCTTAGAGTGGGTGAGTAGTGCTATCTCTGACTGGCAGCAATGGCTCCCTCTCTCCTGGGTTTGTTTCCGGCAGGGTTCTTTCCTACCCCTCTCTGGAGCATCCTAATGTCTCCCTAGGGCTCTCCCATCTGAATACCAACCAGACCTGACCTTGCAGGGCTTACTAAATCAACCAGGGACCAGCCTTCTCCTGGGGCCCATCTATACAACCCCCCCCCCCAAAAAAACCAGATTGTTCTCCCTCCCCACACTGCTGGGGTCCCTTCTGTCAAAAAAAAAAGGGGGTGGCAGGGAAAAGTGCATGAACACACCTGTGCACCTTGACCAATCAAAAGGTCCATTCTTCCCCCTCCAGACCATGCAACAATTTACATAGTTGTCTTAACGGTGTGTGTGGGGAGAGCATTTCTCTCTGAGTTTTTAAAAAAACTCCCGAAATGCATCCACACTACACAAACAATCCAGCTGGAGACCAGATTATTTGACATGGCTCCTTCCTATGGAACCCTGGGGTTTGTAGATTGGTGAGGCACCAGCCCTCTTGGGCACAGCGGGCAAAAGACCTTGCAAAATTACAAATCCCAGGGTTCCATTGGAAGGAGCCAATGGCAAATAATCCCCTTTCAAACTGGATGATTTGTGGAGTGTAGATTCATCTCATGAAAAACTGAGAAGGCTTCTCCTGCAGAGTTTTTGTTGTTTTGGACCCCCCCCCCCTCATTCCAAATATGGCAAAACAACACGGATTGCAGTTAGGACAGGTCTCTTCTCCTCTCACTCCGAGCAGAGTATTTTTACCATTTAGACAACCCCCCTGGTGAGTGCCAGGATGCTTAGAAGGGAGCCATTCTCATGCATCTTCCCTCCTCCTCTTCAAGAAGGATATTGACAAGTGTGTCCAGAGGAGGGTGACCGAAATGGTGGAAGGTCTGGAAGCCATTATGCCCGATGAGGAGTGACTTGGGAAGCTGGGAATTTTAGCCTGGAGAAGAGAAGGTGGAGAGCGGATATGATAGCCATGTTTAAATATCTGAAGGGATGCCATACTGAGGATGGAGCAGGCTTGTTTTCTGCTGCTCCAGAGACTAGGACATGGAGCAATGGGTTCAAACTACAGGAAAAGAGATTCCACCTAAACATTAGGAAGAACTTCCTGATGGTAAGAGCTATTCACACTGCCTTGTAGTGTGGTGGAGTCTCCTCCTCTGGAGGTTTTTAAAAAGAGGCTGGATTGCCATCTGCTGGGAATGCTTGATTGTGTATTCCTGCAGGGCAGTGGGTTGGACTAGATGGCCTTTGTGGTCTCTTCCAACTCTTTGATTCTACAGTTCTTCTTCAAGCTAAATATATTCAGCTCTATTAGGCATTTGTAATATTGTTAATAGGAAGAGAAGGTTAAGCAGTGATATGATAGCTGTGTCTAAATATTTAAAGGGATGTCATATTGAGGATGGTGCAAGCTTATTTTCTGCGGCTCCAGAGACTAGGACACGGAACAATAGATTCAAAGTACAGGAAAAGAGATTCCACCTAAACATTAGGAAGAACTTTCTGACAGTAAGATCTGTTTGGCAGTAGAATGAGCTGCTGCCTGGGGTTGTGGTGGAGTCTCCTCCTTCGGAGGTTTTTAAAGAGAGGCTGGATGGCCATCTGTCGGGAATTATTTGATTGTGTCTTTCTGCATTGCAGAATGGGGTGGGACTAGATGGCCCTTGGGGGTCTCTTCCAACTCTATGATTCTATGATTCCTGAGCATCCCTGCAGCCAACCTGAAGCCCTACTTAAGACGAGGAGGAGGAGGGGGGGAAGTGTTTCCAGCTGGCAGGTTTAAATTTAGCCGCGGCGGTGCTTCCCCCGGCTCTGAAGTTGGATCTCTCCCCCTCGCTCCCTCCCTCCCTCGCTTTCTCTCTCTTTCTCTCTTTGTCGCATTACCCGGTAATCGGAGATGCCTTGGCTGACCTCCAAGGAACAGAATGTACTTGGCAGCCCAGCCGCTCTCTTAATGTCTGCAAAATGTCGGCAGCCTCAGCCAAGAACGGCTAACTGGGTCATTAACCTCTTGGAGAAGAGGAGGAGGAGGAGGAGGAGGAGGAGGAAGGCCAACCTGGGACTACTGTGGATGCTGCCGCCTCCTTCCTTTCCCTTCGCCCAGGAAACGCGTGCCTAACCCACTCCGGGGCTTGGTTGCTTTGGTATGCCTGTCTTGGGTTTTTGTTGTTGTTGTTGTTGTTGTTGTTTTATGGTTGTATGGTTTTCTATGGCTTCTGTTATTCTTTTGGACACTCCAGAGTTTGGTTTTATTTGCATTCCAGCCTTAGATCAATGATGGTGATGATGATGATGATGATCATAGAATCATAGAGCTGGAAGAAACCACAAAGGCCATCCAGTCCAACCCCCTGCCCTACAGGAATACCCAATCCCGGCAGATGGCCATCCAGCCTATGCTTAACAACTTCCAAAGAAGGAGACTCCACCACACTCTCAGGCAGCAACCGATTCCACTATCCAATAACTTTTACCCTCAGGAAGTTCTTCCTAATGTTTAGGTGGAATCTCTTGTCCTGTTGTTAATAGGAAGATTTTACAAAAGAGTCTGGAGTAATAAACACCTGAGGCAAAGGACAAAAATCAGTGTGTATAGAGCCATTATACTGTCTATTCTCCTTTATGGGTCTGAAACATGGGTCACCTATCGCCACCACTTACAACTCCTCGAACGCTTTAATCAGTGCTGTTTACACACAATCCTAAATATACACTGGACTGACTATGTGACGAACGTTGCTGTCCTTGAGCAAGCAGGGATCACCAGCATTGAGGCTGCGCTGGGCAGTGAGAACACAGCTGCGCTGGGCAGGGCACATTTCTAGGATGGAGGACCATCGCCTCCCCAAAATAGTACTCTACGGTGAACTCGGCACGGGTCAGGGTAAGAGGGGCGCTCCAAAAAAGCGATACAAGGACTCCCTGAAACAACATCTCAGGCTCGGCCAAATTGATCACCAACAATGGTCCGCCCTGGCCTCACATCGGGAGGCATGGAGACATACTATCCACAATGGTGCAGCTTTATTTGAGAACTCATGCCGAACAAGTCTTGAAGAGAAACGACAATGCAGAAAGAATCACAACCCGGTAACATCACCTGAGGAAACCTTCTGCTGTGCTTTCTGCAACCAGACTTGTTTATCTTGGATTGGCCTTTTTAGTCATCAGTGTGCTTGCAGAAAGCGTGGGATGAGTCCTTCCTGAATCTTCATTTGCGAAGAAAAGCCAGAGAGAGAGTGTGTTTAAACCCATTGCTCCATTTCCTCATCTCTGGAGCAGCAGAAAACAAGCTTGCTCCATCCTCAGTATGACATCCCTTCAAATATTTAGCTATAGCTATCATGTCCCCTCTCAACCTTCTATTCCCCAGTCTAAACATGCTCAGCTCCCTAAGCCACTCCTCATTGGGAATAAGGGCTTCCAGACCTCCCACCATTTTGGTCGCCCTCCTCTGGACACCTTCCAACTTGTCAATATGGCAAGATGATGATGATGATTAATTTTCTATTGCTTTTGTATACTTCATTGTGCTAGAGTTTGGTTGTTTTGCATTCCTGTTTAATATTGTTTCTGTATCCTTTTGTATTCATTTTGTATTCTTTGGAACTGCAACTCCCAGAATACCAATCTCACCATCAGCCCCAGCACCCATAATTAATGCAGTGGTGCAGTGGTGAAACTGCGAAACTCACAGCCACAAGAGCGAAGTGAATGTCCAGAGCCCACTTTGCAAAAGGACAGTCAGAGCTATTTGGCAATGGAATATGTTGCTGCCTGGGAGTGTGGCAATGGCGTCTCCTTCTTTGGAGGTTTTTAAGCAGAGGCTGGATGGCCATCTGTTGTGAGTGCTTTGATTGGATATTCCTGCAGGGCAGAAAGGGGTTGGACTGGATGGCCCTTGTAGTCTCTTCCAATTCTCTGATTCTAAGGCACCCAGGTCTCCCCTCAGACTAGGGACATTTTCAGATGCAACTTACAGCGCAACAATCGAGCAGGAGAGCTTTGCCACTGCAACGCGGCAGGGGGTCCATTTTGGACGACGCTGTTCCTGCAGCGAAATTGTCCGTGTCACTTCCATTTAGGATAGGAGCCTGCCGCTCCATAATCTGCCAGATTTTATTCACGGAAGTTGTCCGTGAATAAAATCTGGCAGAATATGGTGCGGTCTGCTCCAATCCTAAATGGAAGTGGCACGGATGATTTCGCCACAGGAACAGCTTCATCCAAAATGGACCCCTGCCATGCTGCAGCGGCGAAGCTCTCCTGCTCGATTGTTGCGCTGTAAATTGCATCTGAAAATGTCCTATGTCTGGCTGCACAAGCATCCTTCAAGAGGAGAGGCTAGAAGCCTTGGGCCCTTCCAGATACTGTGGGACTGCAAATCCCAGAAGTGCTCTTAGGTGTAAGAGTGGAGAGAAGTGCTATGGTCCAAATGCCTCTGGGGACCCACACCATTCCCATTCCCAATTTCAGAGGTACAGTCCAAAAAATGTGTCCCAGCATGTTCTCCATTATGCGCAGGGTTTTTTTAACTCCCCTCTTTTTTCCCTAACCCATCTAGCTGGCAATAACAGGAATGACTTGATATGACTGGGGGACCTGATAAGAGATATAATAAAACTGAGAAATGATAAAATGATGTCTGGTGTGACAAGAGAAAGTGGATAAGGAGCCTCTCCTACCATAATAATAGAAGCCAGTGGTGAATCATCATCCCATAATGCTGAATGGTGGGAGGCTCCAGACCGACATAAGGCGGGGGGACTTCCTCCCTCAGAACAACATTAGAACTGGGGAATACTCTGCAGGCACGCTCTGGCGTCCGCCTGCTCCAATGTATTTGTTTATCTGTTTATTTCTCTATTTATATCTCACTCAGGGAGAGTGTTCACGTGGCCTGGGAATGTTATAAAAATACCCTCCCTGTGAAGATGCCTTGGAAGCTGTTTGAGTAAAATAAAAATAACATAAAATGTACATGTGCATTTATATATATGTTTATTGAAGCGATTAACAAACAGAACTAAAAATATATCTAAAACGAGCAGAACGTTTCAGCTTCCACCCTCTTCAGTTGCTGGAGATGAAACTGAGCTGCAGCCAAGATGGTAGTTGAGGACATGCTGTTTACAGCATTCTTCTGTGGATGATGGTACTGTATGGTCCTCTAGGCTAAGGCCATGGGGGTGTTAGGCTCTTGAGTCTGTGGATCCAGAAATTCTCCTTTTTGTCCAAAATGTCTGAAGGAGAAGGAACTACAGTACCAAACATGGAAGAATGAAAGAGGCTGTGGTGTTTCAAGTTGAAATGCCTGACCAACGGGAGAACAGACTCTGTAAGTCAGGATTGGAGGACTTCTATGATCCCTACATATTCCTTAAACTAATGAATATGTAAGGATTGTGAATACAACTGCCCCCCTATCTGCAGTATCGAAAACCATGGTTTCATTTAACTGCTGTTGAGGGATGGTCTCTCTAGACATCTGGAGGGTCTCTCTTGGCATCTGGAGGTCCTCCAGCACAACTCTGTGATCAGCTTCCGCTGGAAGTTGGGGGGGATGTTGGGGGGATGGTTTCTGTAGGCATCTGGAGGGTCTCCTGCAGCACAACTCTATGGTCAATTTCTGCTGGAAGTTGACCATACAGTCTCACTGGAGGACGTCCAGATGCCTAGAAAGGTGTCCTCTCTAGTCATTTTCTAGATCCTCCAGTGTGGTTCTATGGTATTCTATGGCAGTTTGCTATTATCTGTGGTTTCAGTTATAAACAGTAAGTCTGGGAAGTATCCCCTGCAGATACAGGGGCGGGGGGGGGGGGGAAGACCTGTACAAACCCATCGTGCGTAAACCTAAAATGAATCCTGGCCAATGATAATAATTATCATAGAACTATAGATGTGGAAGGGATGGCAAGGGCCATCTAGTCCAACCCCCACGTAGGAACACACAGCTAAAAGACTTCAAAAAGAAGGCAAACAAACCTCACCTTAGAGAACCTCCAGAGAAAGTTCTTCATAATATAATTATTATTATGATATAGTGCAGTGATTCCCAAACTTTGATTCAGTTATCTGCTGCACAAAAAATATGGTCCCTCTAGGCATTTCCTAGAATCATAGAATCCTAGAATTGGAAGAGACCCCAAGGGCCATCTAGTCCAACCCCATTCTGCCATGCAGAAATACACCATCAAATCATTCCCAACAGATGGCCATCAAGCCTCTGTTAAAAAACCTCCAAAGATGGAGACTCCGGGGTTGTCCACACAGTGAAAATACTCCTCACAGAATTCACTCAGAAAATGAGCTTTCTTACTGGGATCCTACATTGATCATCATATTGTGAAAGAGAGGGGCCAAAAAGAGGAAAAACTATGTGAGAAAAATATTTGTGGCTTTCCCCTACTTTTTTAAAAAGCCCCAGAGATGTACGCATTTTCTCTTGTTAAGACAAGCAATTTGGCCTGAATTGCTTCCTCATGCAGGACACAGTGCAAACCTGATTGGCTGGATGAGTGCAGGAGGAGGGTCTCTGTTACAGGGAAGCGCCTGCTGCTGCCATGTTGGATTTTTGCCTTAGCGAGTGATTGTTAACGTGATAAAACAAAGGTTTGTGCTATCTTTCTCTCTCTCTCTTTTTGAAAGGTGGAATATTGCTTGTGCACACCATAAAAATAGTTTTAAAAAAAGTTTGGCAGCGGCAGATTTAAAAAAATGTGAGTAATCCACTGGCAGCTGCCATCTCAGCTACAGGCATGCAAAGTTTATGGGGGCTGTACAACCATTAAGACAGGTCACAGCTGCTGCGACTTGCTATTACTGTGGAACAGTCTGGTTTTTTTCCTTCATGTAGACAAGCTCTCCACCACACTCCCAGGCAGCGTATTCCATGAATGAACAGCTCTTACTGTCAGGAAGTTCTTCTTAATGTTGGAAGTTACCATAGAGTTGTGCTGGAGCTGCCTAGAGAGATGGCCTCTCTAGGCTCTTCTAGGTCCTCCAGCGTGATTCTATGGGGTTGCTATTAACCAACGGTTTCAAGTATGAGTGGTAAGTCTGGGATCATATCCCCCACACATATCTTCATATATGTATATGTGTCTTTACATATGCATTACCCTTTTCTTCCCTTTCTTTCTGGTTTTTTTTTTTTGTTGTTGTTGTTCTTTTTTCTACTTTGGTGGTGAATTATGCTGTCTGCAATTAAATAATACAAGCACACACACACACACACACACACATGTTTGGCAAGTTCAGGGGTACCTTGTGATTCCCATATCCATGGAATGGTGAAGCTACTCTGAGTTTCTGCAAACTTTAAAGGAGCCCTCCAAAGGCCTGGGCAGATTTTGGGGAATGGGTTCAGCACTTTGGATAGATCCTTTAAAGACTGGATTTAAACACAGAACATATTCACTGCCCATCAGGGAAGCCACCCACCTCCCCAAGGTAAGTCTTTGCCAAAAGGCAAACTGAAAGGCTCAACAGTAGTGCTGTGGGACTTACTTCTGAGAAGACATCAATAAGACCCTCCACCAAATGGTTTTCTTGGGCTTCTCGAATTCCTATTCTCTTTCCCTTGCTGCCTCGGCTTCTTCTTCCTTCCTGGGTGTAGGGAAATTTATCCTATGTCGACCTGGCCTGCATGAATAACAGGATAAATGTCTAATTCCAGTAGAAGAATTCAGACTCAGATGGGAGGGGGAGGGGGAGGCTTTATTTGTGCAGATATGGAACACACACACACAATGGGGGCAAAACATTACGTGCAAAATTCTGTGCTCCTCCAAATCCCTCTGCCTCCCCACCCTTAGGAAAACATCCGTTGATTGCAGTTACAAAATGAAGGCTTGTTACACAACCGTGGCTGCCCCATTTCTGCCTGGTTTAAGTTCCTTTGATCCACTTGTCAGATTTGTCATCTGGTCTTGTGAGTTTTGTCTTTCTCAGCGGCGCTTCCTCGAAGGCCAGGTTTCATACTGAGCCTTTCCCACGTCATTTGCACTCAGAAAAGCTTTCAATTCTCCCCTCCCAGTTTTTTTAATCCATCCATTTGGATGCAATAGCTAATTACCTAATTAATAAATAACTGATTAATGCAAGCTGTAACCCCTACTAATGATATCAACATGATTTTAAATGCTAGAAAAGAGGACTTGGATGCGAGTGCAAGAGAGGAGCATAATAGAAGCATACCAGATTATAAAATGCGACACCAGGCTTGCGTTATGTAAATCTGCACTTCCGTAGTTACACAGTGATTGTGCTACACGCCCCTTTCCGACATTGAGCAACCAACTGGGCATCTGCCAGTGTGGCTGCTGATTGTCTTCTTGTGCGCAGGGTCTGTTTCTGCGGTCCCAAGAATTCTCATGGGACATTGGGTATGTTTAACCTGGAAAAAAGATGGTTAAGAGATGATATGATAGCCCTGTTTAAGTATTTGAAGGGGTGTCACATTGAGGATGGAGCAGGCTTGTTTTCTGCTGCTCCAGAGACTAGAACACAGAGCAATGGATGCAAGCTTCAGGAACAGAGAACGGGGACCATCCATCAATGCTGGAATCATGCCAGCAGAATGGGGCACCTTCTTTCACACACAAAAATCTGGAACACAGACGCTACAAGAAATCAATCAAAGAATTCCCTTGTAACAGCAGCAGAATGCTTGCATAACACTGAGACACAACATCATCTGATAAGGAAGCCCTTTTGTGATCACATGGTGTCATTATAACGCTGTTTTTGATGCATCTGATAATCTCCTATCACAGAGGAGACCCAAATAGCATGGGCAGAAAGAAACCTGCTGAATAGTTCAGGTGAGCTGTACTGACTGTGTGGCACCTACATGAAAGAAATGAATGGCAAAGGCATATGTGTGTGTTTGTGTACCTTCAAGTCTACTCTCAACTCATGGCAACCCCATGAATTTCACAGGGTTTTCTTAGGCAAGGAATCCTCAGAGGTAGTTTTGCCAATTCCTTCCTCTGAAATATAGCCAACAGCACCTGGGATTCCTTGGCAGTCCTTCTGGGCTTGGGGAAGGGTCTTCATTTTGGACTGCCACTCCCAGAATCCCCCAGCCAGCATTTGGCTGGGGGATTCTGGGAGTGATACCCCAAAAAGGCATCTTTCCCCATGCTCCAGACGTTCTAGCCCACAGCATTGGGTGGAAAGGGACCAAGGTCAGATCTTGTGTGTGTGTGTGTGTGTGTGTATGTGCCTTCAAGTCACCTGTTGATTTATGGACACCCCATGAATTTCGTAGGGGTTTCTTAGGTAAGGGATCCTCAGAGGTGGTTTTGTCAGTTCCTTCCTCTGAAATAGAGCCTAAAGCACCTGGGATTCCTTGGCAGTCTCCCATCCAAGTACTAACCAGGGCTGACCCTGGTGCCTTTAGAGTACTTAGGCAGTTGTTTTTGTGTGCCTTCATGTCATTTCCAACTTATTGTGACCTGAACCCCCTGTCATGGGGTTTTCTTGTCAATATTTGTTCAGAGGGGGTTTGCCATTGCTTTCTTCTGGAGCTGAGAGAGTGTGACTTGCTTGAAACTCTGGGGAAAAAACTGCTGTGTGAACAGTCCATTTGCACTGGATTTGGGGGACATGGTGAGGAATCATAGACTCATAGAATCATAGAGTCGGAAGAGACCACAAGTGTCATCCAGTCCAATCCCCTGCTGTGCAGGAATACACAATCCATGCACTCCTGATAGATTGCCATCCAGCCTCTGTTTAAAAGCCTCCAAAGAAGAAAACTCCACCACACTCCCAGGCAGTGCATTCCACTACTGGACAGATCTTACCATCAAGATGTTCTTCCTAATGTTTAGGTGGAATCTCTTTTCCTGTAGTTTGAACCCATTGCTCTGTGTCCTAGTCTCTGGAGCAGCAGAAAACAAGCTTGCACCATCCTCAGTATGACATCCCTTCAAATATTTAAATATGGCTATCATGTCCCCTCTCAATCTTCTCTTCTCCAGACTAAACATGCCCAGCTTCCTAAGCTACTCCTCACAGGGCATGGCTTCCAGACCTCCTACCATTTTGGTTGCCCTCTTCTGGACACGTTCCAGCTTCTCAATATCCTTTCTGAATTGTGGTGCCCAGACCTCTCTCTCTCTCTCTGGCTTTTCTTCGCAAACGAAGATTCAGGAAGGACACATCCCGCGCTTTCTGCAAGCTCGTTGATGACTAAAAGAGCCAATCCGAGCTGGACACAGTATTCCAGGTCAGGTCTGACCATAGCAGAACAGAGTGGCACTATTACTTCCCTTGATCTAGAATACTCCTATTGAAGCAGCCTAGAATTGCATTGGCTTTTTTAGCTGCCACATCACACTGCTGACTCATGTTCAGTTTGTAGTTCACTAAGACTCCTCGATCCCTTTTGCGTCTACTGCCATCAAGCCAGGTGTCAGCCATCCAATATCTGTGCATTTCATTTTTACTGCCCAAGTGTATTATCCTACATTTCTCCCTGTTGAAATTCATTTTGTTAGTTTTGGCACAGCTTTCTAATCTGTTAAGGGGGTCATTTGGAATCTGATCCTGTCCTCTGGGGTATTAGTTACCCCTCCTAATTTGCTAATCACCAGCAAACTTGATAAGCATGCCCTCTATTCCCTCCTCCAAGTCGAGGCCCTCTATTCCCTCCTCCAATTGATAAAGAAGAGGAGAGGAATAAGCACTGCCTAAGCCTGAGATGCCACCATTTTTTCTCCTCCTCCGTGTCACTTCTCATTCCAAAGGCAGAGCCCCAGCCATAATCGCTCTCTGAGGCCAGAACACCCAGGGAGGCCTGCCATTGATTAAATGCTGAGGGGATCCTTCCCAGCTTCAGAGAAGTGACCCATGACAGCGTTGGAGGTGCCCATCAATATGGGCTGCCATGTGCATGCAGACTTCTGCCCGTTTTGTCATGGTAACATGGGGGATCCAGGCCAGCTCCGGGGTTAGAAGGCAGCATATTCTGGCCCGGTGTAGACAAGCCCAGAATGATCTTCAAGGCACATAAAAACAATGATGTCACCAAGAAAATTCCATCCACAGACCCACGATGACAGATGTGCAGCCAAGAACATCTGCTTCTTCTGAAGGAATCTTGCCAAAAAAACAAAACAAAGCAAAACAAACAAACAAACAAACAAACCCAAAACCAAGAGCCAGTGTGGTGTAGCGGTGGGAATAGGACTTTGGGAAACCAGAGTTTGAATCCCCACTCAGCTATGGAAAATGACTGGGTGACCTGGGGCAAGTCACACTCTCTCAGCCTGAAAGAATGGCAATGGTAAACCTCCAAGGCAATCATGGGCTTTAAGAAGATTGCCCTTACTGATCTTAATCATAGAATCATAGAATCATAGAATTGCAGAGTTGGAAGAGACCACGAGGGCCATCCAGTCCAACCCCATTCTGCCACGCAGGAAATCTTGATCAAAGCATCCCCGACAGATGGCCATCCAGCCTCTGTTTAAAGACCTCCAAGGAAGGAGACCCCACCACGCTCCGAGGGAGTGTCTTCCAATCTTTTAATTTGCTCTTTAACCAGACAGTTAGGGCAAGTTCATTTATTGTCCCTTCAGAGCGTTTCATTTTCTTTTCTCTCTGTCTTTTTATTCCCTCCTGCCTCTTCCCCCCACAAACATCTACAGCTGACTTTTAAAAATGTACTGGTCTGTCATTATCCACTTCTTGATTATCTTGTCAAATGGGTAATTAAATGCCTCAAAAATTCATTATGGACTTGGTGTATTAAGAGGAACGTAATTAAGGGATGTTTGCTTGTATGCACTGCAGTTTATTACCTGTGCACTGATTTATCTCGGAGGCAATTTATTAAACCTCCATAGCAGCTTCCTTTGGATCAATGGAGGCCTGTGAGTCAATAAACCCCTTATTAGTGCCAAATGAGCCCCTTAATTGGTAGGAAAGCAAGAACCGTCTCTTTGGAACTCTTTGGGAAACTTCTCCAGGGCAAGAGGCCTGCAAAAGTCTTCTCTTGGGGTTGGATTGCCAAGTCCAACATAGAAGAAGGCTCCTGTGCCTCAGAGAGCTGTGATGTGTCGAGGTGGGAGAATTTAACTGTCCCCATTACCAGTATGCGGTCTTAAGAGAAATGAAAAATGTGGGAAAATGTGGTAATACATCCCTTTGGCTGGATCCTCTTGGTATCTTATGCTTTTGCCGGGGGGGGGGGGTAGCTACAGTGTGTGTGTGTGAGTGAGTGAGAGAGTGTGTGTGTGTTTCAAAATAAGGGGCTTGTCTATGGTATATGAGGCAATTAGATAGTTTAGAAGTTTAGAGTCTTAGTGTGAGCCCTTAGACAGTAACTATATAGATGCCGTCGTCTTCTTCAAGCTCTGCCATAGCCCTTTGGAGCATCATGCTGAAGAAGATTGTAAATAAAGTTGGCGCAAGAACAGAACCTTGCTTCACTCCATTAGTTATTAGAAAGGGCTCTGAAAGAGCATCACCATATCTGACTTGACTGCGCTGGCCCTCATGTAGCAAGATAAATATTTTAAGGAATTTCGGGGGACATCCTAGTCTTTCCAGGATCTGCCACAGACCTTTTCTACTCACGGTGTCGAAGGCTTTGGTGAGGTCGACAAATGTTACATAGAGACCCTTGTTCTGCTCTCTACATTTTTCTTGCAGTTGTCTAAGGGCAAATACCATATCTGTAGTACTCCTATTGGCTTTATGGATCTGAAATATGGGTCACCTATCGCCAACACTTGCGACTCCTCGAACGCTTTCATCAGTGCTGTAAACGCACAATCCTAAATTCTGTCATCCAAAATGAAAGTTTGCTTGCAGTCTCCAAAGTTCTAGCATTGCAAAGAGGGAGAGATGGAAAATCATCCCACGCCTAGAACTCACCTAGAATTTGCTGTGTTTGCCTTCCTTGGGTTACTTTGCCTGTCCCCCCTTTTTTTTGGAGGCGTCAACTCTTGCTTCTGTATGTTCAACTGAAGTTTTAAGTTACTGCAAGACAGGAAATTTGAGGAGTAAAGGGAAATGTCATTCATTTTGTAGGATACCATCCTTTGTGGAACAATTAATGTCCCAAGGCTTTTCTCTCCCTCCTCCTCCCTGAATCTGAAATGTGGATTTCTGAGAAGGGTAAACTGGAGCTGGAGAAAGTCACTCATTGAACTACAACTCCCATAATCCCCTGGAAGCATGAAAAGTTAATTCCGCCAGTCAGTGTTGGCAGTTATGGGCTAGAAGCACTAAAGGTCTTGCTAAGTGGAAGGCAGCATCCTAAGTCTTATTTCATCATGTGTTAATTTTGTTTTTGTAAACCACCTATTATTATTTATTTATTTTATTTATTTATATCCCGCTCTTCAGCCACAATGCTATCAGAGCGGCTTACAAATTGTTTTAAGCAACAGCTATTTACACATCTACACTGCATTAAACAGTTTCCAATGTGTGTTAGCTAATTGCCCCCACAAGCCGGGTACTCAATTTACCGACCTATGAAAGGATGGAAGGCTGAGTGGACCTTGGAGCCCGCTGGAATCGAACTTGCAACGTGGTGACTTGCAGTACTGGCATTTAACCACTGCGCCACCTTGAAAGCAACTCTGTGTGTGTGTGTGTGTGTGTGTGTGTGTGCGTGCATTTATTTAAGTTGAGAACGGGTGCAGCAGCAAAGAGGCAAAGAAGATATTGCCTCGACGAAAGCTCTTCTCACTACTACATTACAGTTGTCCCTCCACATTCACGGATTTGGCATTCATGGTTTTTAGTATTCACGGCTTGAAAATACAGTATTCTTTAAAAAATAATAATCCAAAAAGCAAACCTTGATTTTGCCATCTTATATAAGGGACAGCATTTTGCTATGCCATTGCATATAATGGGACCTGAGTATTTATGGATTTTGGTATTCACAGGGGTCCTGGAACCAAACCCCAGCGAATGTGAAGGGACAACTGTACTGGACCATAAGCACTGTCTAGTCCAACCCAACCAAAGCACTCCTGAAAGACGCCCACCCAACCTCTGTTTAGAGATCTCCAAAGAAGGCGAGTACAGCACCATCTGAGGAGGTAGATCTGTTTATTAAATAACAAGAGACTGATACAATAACTCATCTTTATTACAACTCTAATGCTTGTCCCCTTCAATATTCTTCGCGTTCACACTCACACACCAAAGCAGTCTTGTTTTCCACTGGTTGAAGGCATGGAGCAGATCAGTTTCTGCCATCTTTTTCAACACATCTACTGTTTTCTTCTTTACTGCATCAATTGACTCAAAATGTATTCCTTTAAACATCAATTTCACTTTAGGGAAAAGAAAAAAGTCATACACTCCACTGTTGAACTGCTCTTATCCAGCTTCACCAACAAGACTTACATGAAACAACATTACTTTCTATAACATAAACTATAAATCCTTGCATCACTTTCTATATCTCAAAACCTAAAGTAGAAACTTCACCTCATTGGTCTCTCATAAAATCTATACAGCCAAGAAGTTTTTCTTGTCATTTGGACCCATTGGTTCGTGCTCCAGGGCTTGTCTATATGAACCCATAAAAAAGGGGATGCCTTGCACTAATGACATTTTGCAGCAGCTACAACCTGTCCTAATGTTTTTTCTTCCCCCTTAAGCTCTGCATGCCCGCTAAGAAACATGGCAGCCGTGAGTGATTTACCTGCATTTGCACTTACCTGAATTTGCTGCCACTGAACTTTGCTTTTTTAAAAAGATGTCTAAGGTATGATTGAACATTTTTTCACTTTAACAGAAAAGCAACACACACACACACCCAACACCCTGTTTTCTCGCCGTAGCGCTTGCTTGCTAAGATGAAAATCTAACATGGTGGCAGCGGGTGCTTGCCTTCTTAGCAAGCCCCATCCTCTGCACTCATCTGGCCAATCAGATTTGCACTTCCTCTCATTTGGGCAAGCAGATCAAATCAACTCGCTTGTCCTAACAAGCAGAAAGGCACCCCCCCCCTTTTGGTCCCTATGAGGGCTTCCACTTAATCCCACCTTTGCCATCAATGTGTGGACTTCCTCTGTCCCACTTCTGTGGCCACTAACTGTGAGGACCTCCTAGATGCCCTCATGGTTCTTGTGCAAGACTATACATCTTATATATCCTCACCAGACACCACCACCCATGCTGCCTCCACAGAGACTGTGGGCCTTTACTTAAGCTTTACTATATTCCTTCTGTAGTGTTCTCAGAGGCAAAAGCATATACAGTAATACAAAAAATAATGATTTATTAAGCAGAAATTGAACATCACAGCCTACTTATTTAATACATATAAATCCTGGCCAACACTAACTCTAACACACAACTTCCACTCTCTTCCACTCATATCTTAACTAACTCTAACCCTGACTCTCCTCTCCTCTATCTCTGAGCCTGACTCTAACTCCTCATCCCCGCTAACTCTGACAAACTCAGCTCTCACATTCCAACCAACTCTTTCCCCAGCCTTATTCCAATCGCCTCATTCCAATCGCCTCAGACATTCCTCCAATCAGCTGTCACTCCCAACATCCCATTCTCTCATCCCCTCCTAGAATCATAGAATCATAGAATTGTAGAGTTGGAAGAGACCACGAGGGCCATCTAGTCCAACCGCCTGCCACCCAGGAAAGGATCCTGACTGATCCTTTCCTTGATACCCAACTACATTTTGCATAGATAGCTATGTTATTGTTGTTGTTGTTGAATGCCATCAAATCATTTCCAACTTATGGTGACTCTAAGGTGAACCTATCACAGGGTTTTCTGAGGCCAAGAGTGTGTGATTTGCCCAAAGTCATCATGTGGGTTTTCATGGCCAAGCAGGGATTTGAACTTTGGTCTCCAGAGTCATAATCCAACACTCACACCATTACACCATGTTGGCTCCTATACATAACTATACCTTAATATATCTAATGATTGCAACTACATTTTCTACGTAAGTCTAGAACATCACAGCCCCTCACTCCTTTCCTTTCTTCAGCAGGCAAAGAGCTTTTTATTATGGCAGTAAGAGCTGTTCGGCAGAGGAATCCATTGCTGCCTTGGAGTGTGGTGGAGTCTCCTTCTTGGGAGGTTTTTAAACAGAGGCTGGATGGCCATCTGTCAGGTATGCTTTGATTGGGTATTCCTGCCTGGCAGAAGGGGGTCGGACTGGATGGCCCTTGGGGTCTCCTCCAACTCTATGATTCTATGATTATTCTCCAGGCTAAACATACCGAGCTCTATTAGTCATTCATAATAGAGCCAATAGGAAGAGAAAGTTAAGAGGTGACATGATAGTCGTGTTTCAATATTTGAAGGATGCCATACTGAGGGTGGAGCAAGCTTGTTTTCTGCTGCTCCAGAGATGAGGACATGGAGCAATGGACTCAAACTACAGGAAAAGAAATTCCACCTAAACATTAGGAAGAACATTTTGATAGCAAGAGCTGTTCAGTGGTGGAATGCGCTGCTGCCTGGGAGTGTGGTGGAGTCTCCTTCTTTGGAGGTTTTTAAACAGAGGCTGGATGGCCATCTGTCAGGAGTGCTTTGAGTGTGTATTCCTGCATAGTAGAATGGGGATGGACTAGATGGCCCTTGCGGTCTCTTCCAACTTTATGATTCTACAATTCAGGCAGGCGTTTGCCTTATAATTTATGTGACAAAAAGAGCTTTTAAAGGAGTGGTGTTTTATCTTTTTAAATTGTGAATTGAATTGTTTTAACCTTGTGGGGGCTTTTTTTAAAACTGAACTTTCATTTCATTTTTTAAAAAAGTTTTTTATATATATATATTTAAAAAAACCTGTACCCTGTGTTTTTAAAGGCTGTACACTGCCTTGGATATAAATAAAATAAATACAATAGATCAATGATAAATATACACTCAAACCCACCCACTCACCCCCCCATTCAAACATTAATGAAAGAAGGAACTGTTGGGGGCTGAATGATGGGATAATATCAATCATGTGGGAGAACCCTCACTTTGAGTGGAAGTAGCAGGGAAGCATTTCCAAAACAGAAAAGAGAGAAAAAAAAAGATCTTATTTCAAATTAAAATTAAGGAAAGAAGCAAGCAACTAATAAAAAGGGTGAACCTGAGCCCTGGCTGGCTAGGAAAAGCGGTCTTAAAGGAACCATTTCTTGTCCCTAAAGTTTTGGAATGAGTGATTTACAGGTTTGGCAGGAATTTGCCACTTTGTGGAAAGAGCTCTGGGGAGATATGTGGATTAAAGATGAGTATGTAGGAAAGAAATAATAAAGAAGAATATGAAGCAACAGAGAAATAAGAATGTAAATTGTGGGATGAGGAAAGAAATGTGTCATTACCTATAACCAAAGGTGGAAGGTGATGGTGGAAGTTATTATTTAATGTTTTATATATGTTAGCTGTTTTGTATGGATTGTATGTTTTAAATGTTCTTTATGTTTGAATGTATTTGTATTGTCTGTTGTATGGATTAATAAAGATAATAATAATAATAAAAGTTTTGGAATGGCCTTAAAGGAATCTCCTGAGAGCCTTCCAGGATGAATTCATTCTTGCTCTGGTTCTCTCTTCTCAGCTTTCAAACACTTTGCTTTCTATCCTTTTCAAGCTTTTTCAAGAGGTTGTCTGAAGAAAACTGGGCACGGCCACAGGGGAGTTCCCAAATCCTCCTGACCATGTCTTCCTCATCTCTTTCTGAGCAAAGAGAGTGTAAATAACCCCAAAGAGAAGACCAACAAGAAAAGAAAAAGGGTTCTTGGATGGGGTTGGCTGGTGAATCATCAGCTCTAAGCCTCTCTTTCTCTTCCAAGAAGAAAAAGAAGCCAGTAAGAAATGTAGAACAAGGTTTCTCTCCTCCCTCCTTCTGAAGACAGAGAGGGCTGTGGTCTTGGTGTCCTGCACTGGAAGGCATAAGCCAACCCTAGGAAATGCTTCCGAGGTGGTGCTGGAAATACTACCTTGCCATGATTTTTTTTCTTTTTATTAAAAAATTGTTGAGAGGTTGCAAAGGTTTCCCTGTTTGCCACCAAATGCAAGGAAAGGCCAATTTGTGGCCAATTTATGAGTGGGAAGAGTTATAAATTATGTTTGGGGAAACTGGGCTGGTTTGTCCTCACTCTCTGAGGGCCATTAGAAATTTTATGGAGAAAGTAAACAGCGTGCAAATCAAAGATATGCTTTTTATGAGTTTTCTCTGCTTTTCCCCCCAAAATAAAAAATCCTGTGTTTTTCCAAAATATCTCCTCAAATGTTTGGAGCTGGTTGCCAAGGGAGCTATTAAAAGGTGGCTCTGCCAGTTCCAGCCCTATTTTCAATGGCCAAGCTCAACAGGTATAAAGTTGCCCTCTCCTATACCTTCCCCCCCACCATCACAATTTGATGCAATGGGCAAGGCTGGTCTTCCAGCACCTCCTCAGATGAAACTCCATTAGTAGAATCACAGAATCATCTAGTCCAACCCCCTGCCATGAAAGAATAACCAATCAAAGCATTCCTGACAGATGGCCATCCAGCCTCTTCTTAGAAACCTCCAAAGAAGGAGACTCCAGCACACTCCCAGGCAGTAGTGCATTCCACTGCCAAATAACTCTTACCATCAGGAAGTTCTTCCTAATGTTTAGGAGAAATCTCTTTTCCTGTAGTTTGAACCCATTGCTCCATGTCCTAGTCTCCGGAGCAGCAGAAAACAAGCTTGCTCCATCCTCAGTATGGCATCCCTTCAGATATTTAAACATGGCTATCATGTCACCTCTTAACCTTCTCTTCTCCAGGCTAAATATACCCAGGCAAAATATCCCTATGCCACAACTCATGGGTCATGGCTTCTAGACCTCCCACCATTTTGGTCGCCCTCCTCTGGATATGTGCCAGCTTGTTCCAGTATAGTTCTTCTATTTCCAGGGTTGTGAACTGGATTCCCTTTCCCACTCTTTCTGGCCCAAAACTGCCTACTCATGAATCCATGTGGCCAGAGCCATGAGGGACCTCTGGTCTCCAGTGTCTCTTCCTAGGCCCAAGGCTCACTGGCATGAGGACCTGGTGTTGGGGCTGGAAGTGGAGGGGCTTTGGGATGATGGAAGGGTTCCTCTAATAGTGCTGTCTAGATGGCGAAAATCTCTCTCTGGCTTTTCTTCGCAAATGAAGATTCAGGAAGGACTCATCCCGTGCTTTCTGCAAGCACGCTGATGACTAAAAAGGCCAATCCGAGATACCTTGTTTAGAAGGTAAATGCCAGAGAGAGAGAGAAATCAGACAATCAATTTGTTAAACAATGGAAATTTCTGTATGAATATATTTATGATAAAATTATTTTATAGGAATTTATACAAAGTAAGAAAGAATTTTTAATGATTTTGCAATTTTGAAGATAAATGTTTACAACAAGGGAATGTATATATAAAGAGACATTATGGCAGGATTAATAATAATCTCTGGCTTTTCTTCGCAAATGAAGATTCAGGAAGGACGCTTTCTGCAAGCGCACTGATTACTGAAAAGGCTAATCCGAGATAAACAAGTCCGGTTGCAGAAAGCACAGCAGAAGGTCTCTTTGGGTGATGTTTCCAGGTTGTGATTCTTTCTGCGTTGTCGTTTCTCTTCAAGACTTGTTTGGCGTGAGTTCTCAAATAAAGCTGCAGCATTGTGGATAGTGCGTCTCCATGCCTCCCGATGTGAGGCCAGGGTGGACCATTGTTGGTGATCAATTCGGCCGAGCCTCAGATGTTGTTTCAGGGAGTCCTTGTATCGGTTTTTTGGAGCGCCCCTCTTACGCTGACCCATGGCGAGTTCACCATAGAGTACTATTTTGGGGAGGCGATGGTCCTCCATCCTAGGAAAGTGCCCTGCCCAGTGCAGCTGTGTTCTCAATATCATGGCCTCAATGCTGGTGATCCCTGCTTGCTCAAGGACAGCAACATTCGTCACATAGTCAGTCCAGTGTATATTTAGGATTGTGCGTATACAGCGCTGATGAAAGCGTTCGAGGAGTCGTAGGTGGTGGCGATAGGTGACCCATGTTTCAGATCCATAAAGGAGGAGAGACAGTACGATGGCTCTATACACACTGATTTTTGTGCTTTGCCTCAGGTGTTTATTGCTCCAGACTCTTTTGTGAAGTCTTCCAAATGCACTATATGCCTTTGCTAATCTGTGATCGATCTCTTTGTCAATCTTGGCATCTGAGGAAATCATGCTTCCCAGGTAGGTGAACTGCTGAACGGACGTGAGCACAGAGTTGCTGACGGCAATGTGGAGATGGTGGTGTTCGTCCTGTGGTGCAAGCTCCTCATAGAATTTGCAGGGGATACCTTTTGTCCCAATGAAACCCCATGGTGATTCACCACATTTGGAAGCTCCCCCCCCCAAAAAAACCTCCCAAAGCTATGCAGGAAATGACTTCATGGCTTTTCCTGAACATTTTAAAATAATGCGTAGAAATGTGCATTACCACCCATTTGGACTTCCAATTTGAATCACAGTGCATTCTTGGAGAGAAGAGGTAGTAGAAATCTGATTGGTTGGACATGTTCAGGGGGCGCGCTTGCTGGCCAGAAGCACCATTTTGGAGTTTTGTGCTAGTGCTTATGCACTTTTTCACGGTGCCAAGGTGGCAAAACTGTTGTTTTAAGTGGGTGGTTGCACTTGTGCACCCTTGATTTACATTTTTTTAAAAAATACTGTGCAACGACAGCAACTTGTGGAGAATAAGGCAAGTAATTCACTCGTGGCCACCATCTTGATTCACAGGTATGGCTGCATGTGAACTTCAGGCATGGATAGCTTTGCATACCAGTGATTTTGCCAACAAAATAAATAAATGAATAAATAAATAAAAATGGAGACAAATGAATGCTGCTACGGATTTGTATTAATGCACAGTGATCCACATTATATTGCCTCATCTAGAGAACATCAAAGAAAAAGAAGAAGAAGAGGGAAAGGGAAGGAAAGAAGGAAGGGGAAGAGAGAAAGTGAGAGAAAACAAAGGGGGCAAGGAAAAAGGAAGGAAGGGGAAGAGAAGGTGGGAAGAAAAAGGAAGGGAGGGGAAGAGGAAGAGAAAGAGAAAGAGAAAGAAGAGAGAGGGGAAGGAAAGGAGGGAGGGAGGAAACAGGGAGCAAGAAAAAAGGAAAGAAGGAAGGAAGGAAGAAGAGAGAGAAAGAGAGAGGGGAAAGGAAAGGAAAGGAAAGGGAGAGAAAAGGAGAAGGACGGAAGGAAGGAAAGAAGAAAGGAAGGAAGGAAGGAAGGAAGGAAGGAAGGGGAAGAGAGGGTGGGATGAAATGGAGGGGGGAAGGGAGTTGGTTGGAGAGAGGGGAAAGGCTGGGAAGTTGGCAACTGGGCTTATACAATCTCAATTTGCTGGGGGCATGTGTGGCTTGCAGTGGTGGGGCACCTACAGGAGGAATTGGCACCTGGGCCCCATGAAGTTGTCCATCCCCATCAACAGTCAGGTAGTCACACGATGGTTGCGCTCCACCATCCTCCTGCTGAGTACCATCGTTGTGCAATCAACTGCATAGCTGTGAATGAGCTTGCTGCTTCCACTATCCCAGGGCATTTAGTGGTCCGTTGAAGGTGCTGACAAACAGTTAGGCACCATCCAAGAATGGACACCTGCTTGTGCAAGACTTATACCTGCAGAACTCGGCTTACACAACAGTAAACTAAATGTGGATATTACATCATGTCTAAAAAAGTACAACTGCATCTGTAAAGGTGATACCTGCCCTGATGCACCCTGCCCCATATCCGCAATAATTGGCAATATTTAATAATTTGATCAACTGTGGCCTTCCAAGAAGTGTGACATGTAAACTGGGGACTCCCAAAAATTAGGAAGCCCAAGGACTAGCACTGAGACTCAGTCAGGTATGCAGTAAGGAGGGGCCATCCCAAATCCCCCCAAAAAGTAACCACATGGCAACTTTTTGCCTGAACATCTGGCTAATCCCATTAGCCTAAATTGAGACACTTGAGAGATCTCATACCTCTGCCTTCCCCCAAACAAATTTCTCCATTCAGTTACAAAGTATCAGCACATGAAGGGTCATTAACATATCCGGAGTGTCCTGAGAACCTCTGAGAAGCATTGTCTTCCACTTTAAATCCCATCCCCTGAAAGGACGTATTGGATATAAAACTCCCTTCAAAACAACACCAGCTCCTCCTCCTACATCCATGCTGCCAGTTTGCTGGCAGACCCTCAGAACGCAACTCTGAGACTCCATTACTGCAGGAATCACTGCTCTATAGGACAGGAGTCATATCACCCCAAGACTTCCCTCACTCTGTTCCTCTATCCCAATACGTCCTACTTCATTCACTAGCCTTGAGTGATTGCTTGATGCCTGAGTGTGTGTGTGAATGTTGTTATTATTGCTTTCTCAAATAAAGATTAATTAATTGTACTATCTAGCTTAACATCTCCTCTTGAGTATACATAGGTTAAAAGGTCCTGCTCATTGACCTCCTCTCATATTGCCAAGCTGAGTATATTAATTCTCCAAATTAATATGAATCTTTGGAGGGTCCTTAAGACCCCCGAGTGTTTAGGGTAACAAAGGAACTGATACCCTAAGATGCCAGCTATGGATGGATGGATAGATAGATAGATAGATAGATAGAATACAGTAGGGCCCCTGTATCCATGGGAGATTGGTTCTAGGGGACCCACAGATAATCCACAGATAATAGCATGTGCCCCCATTGACATTGACACCACTGGGAGCCATCCTGGGGAGAGAAGGGAGAAGAGGGGCAAGAAGTCTCCTCCTCCCCTGCCTCCCCATCCACCCCCACTGTTGCGAGCCATGGATAATTGAATCAGCGGGTGGCGAATCAGTGGATACGGGGTTTCTACTGCACTCCAAGAGTAGAGAGAAGGAGAGATAGACAGACAGTCAGACTACTTCAGGACTAATGGCTTGTTGCACGAGGGAAGGAAGCAGCCGTGCACCCCGATAGCAGTGCTGCCCACCTTGCCTTATCACACGATGCTGGCATCTTTCAACTGTTCTCCCATTCTGGTCCCATGGGAGACGTTGCTAAATGTCTTTTTGTTAACTGGAATAAGCTGACATTGTGCGACAAGGCAAGTGGCTTCACTTCCACTTCTCTTCCTTCGTAAATAAACAGGGAGTTTAAGACTGCTGGATTTTTTGCTGGATTTTTCAAACTGCAGGTACTCAGTCTTTGCTTATCTTCAATTCCCTTTTCTTCACCACAGCAGGAGACAGCCTAGGGCATATTTTCACCATTGCTTATTGATGATTCCTCTCCCAGGCAGGGAAAAACTCTAAGTAGAAAGAGATTGATGCTGTGACCTCTCCACAATGTGGTTTAAGCTGCACATTAGAATGGTCGCTGACAGATTGAAGCAGCTTTTAAAAAAACAAATGTATTTCACTTTGTATCTTGCTCTAGCCCAAGGGATCAAGGGAAGTGTGTGTGTGTGTGTGTCTGTATGGTAGTTACACCATGTAAAAAGCCATATCTTAAATCAAGACAAGAATTACAGTTGTCCCTTCACATTCGCTGGGGTTTGGTTCCAGGACCTGCCCCCCCATGAATACCCAAATCCGTGAATACTCAAGTCCCATGATATGCAATGGCATAGCAAAATGCTGTCCCTTATATAAGATGGCAAAATCAAGGCTTGCTTTTTGGATTATTTTTTGTAAAGAATATTTTCAAGCCGTGAATACTTAAATCCGTTGATACCAAATCCATGGATATGAAAGGACAACTGTATTTATACCCTGCTCTTCAGCCACAAAGGCTCTCAGAGCAGCTTACAAATTGTAAGCAATAGTACTTACACGTCTACACTGCTTTATACCGCTAGGCACTCTCTAAGTAGTTTACAATGTGTGTTAGCTAATTGCTAACAGTCTCAAGAATTTAATTAATAACAGTCTCAAGAATTTGATCAGGAGGGCTTTAAACTGAGTCATATGGGGGAGGGAGACAGTATTCTGGAAGGCAAAAGGGCTGGAGAAAATAGTCAAGCTGTCATAGAGGGAACAAGGCAAACAGCGCAAGGACCCAACAGTGGGAGGCAAAAAAACTTAGCTGCCTGGAAGACAATTTCATGGTCCAAAAGGTGGAAGAGGCAACAAGGGGGTCAGCTATTTTAGATCTGATCCTAACCAACAGAGATGACCTGGTTAATGGGGTGCAAGTGGTGGGATCCTTATGTGACAATGATCATGTTCTCCTGGAGTTTGTTATACAATGGAAAGGAGAAGCCAGGAACAGTCAGACACGCATTCTTGACTTTAGGAGAGCTGATGTCAATAAACTCAGGGAAAAACTGGGGGTGATCCCATGGTCAGGAATACTAAAAGAGAAGAGACCTCAAGACAGATGGGACTTTCTCAAAAGGGAGATACTGAAGGCACAATTTCAAACAGTAACATTGTGGAAGAAAAATGGGAGGCGTCTCAAGAAACCAGGATGGATGACTAAAGAACTTTCAATGGAGCTAAGTTTTAAATGGAACATGTATAGGAAATGGAAAAGGGGGGAAATCACCAAAGAAGAATTCAAACAGATAGCGAACACGTGTAGGAGTAAAGTCAGAAAAGCTAAAGTGCAGAATGAGCTCAGGCTTGCTAGAGAGGTTAAGAACAATAAAAAGGGTTTTTTGGGGGGTATGTCCACAGCAAAAGGAGGAAGAAGGAAATGATAGGGCCGCTACGTGGAGAAGATGGCAAAATGCTAACAGGGGACAGAGAAAAGGCAGAATTACTCAACACCTTCATTGCCTCAGTTTTTTCAGTAAAGGAAAAGGGTGACCAACCTGAGGATAAAGGAACAGAGGACATAATCGAGGAAATCCAGCTTAGAATAAGCAAAGAGGTAGTACAGGAATATCTAAATGAATTTAAATCTCCAGGACCAGATGAACTACATCCAAGAGTATTAAAAGAGCTGGTAAATATAATCTCAGAGCCATTGGCAATAATCTTTGAGAACTCCTGGAGAACAGGAGAAGTCCCAGCAGACTGGAGGAGGGCAAACGTTGTCCCCATTTTCAAAAAGGGGAATAAGGAGGATCCCAAGAATTATCGTGAATGCTGCAGCCTTATTTGAGAACTCACGCCGAACAAGTCTTGAAGAGAAACGACGACTCAGAAAGAATCACAACCCAGAAACATCACCCAAGGAGACCTTCTGCTGTGCTTTTTGCAACCAGACTTGTTTATCTCGGATTGGCCTTTTTAGTAATCAGCGCGCTTGCAGAAAGCGCGGGATATGTCCTTCCTGAATCTTCGTTTGCGAAGAAAAAAAAAAAAGCCAGAGAGTCTGACATCAATACCAGGGAAGATTCTAGAGCAGATCATTAAACAGAGTCTGTGAACATTTAGAAGGCAATGCCACAATGACAAAAAGTCAACATGGGTTTCAGAGTAACAAGTCATGCCAGACTAATCTGATCTCTTTTTTTGATAAAATTACCAGCTTGGTAGATGAAGGGAACACCGTGGATATTGCATACCTTGATTTCAGTAAGGCCTTTGACAAGGTTCCCCATGACATTCTTGCAAACAAGCTTGTAAAATGTGGGCTAGGCAAGTTAACAGTTCAATGGATTTGTAATTGGTTGACCGGCCGAACCCAAAGGGTGCTCAGCAATGGCTCCTCTTCATCTTGGAAAGATGTGACCAGTGGGGTGCCACAGGGTTCTGTCCTGGGCCCAGTGCTATTCAACATCTTTAGCAATGACTTGGATGAGGGAATTAGGGGCATACTTATCAAATTTGCAGATGACACCAAATTAGGAAGAGTAGCTAATACCCTTGAGGACAGGATCAAAATTCAAAATGACCTGGATAGACTGGAGAGCTGGGCCAAAGCTAACAAAATGAAATTCAATACGGAGAAATGTAAGGTACTGCACTTAAGGCGAACAAATGAAATGCATAGATATAGGATGGGGGACACTTGGCTGAATGAGACTACGTGCGAAAGGGATCTAGGAGTCCTAGTAGACCACAAGTTGAACATGAGTCAACAGTGTGATGCGGCAGCTAAAAAGGCCAATGTGATTTTGGGCTGCATCAATAGAAGTATAGTGTCTAGATCAAGGGAAGTAATAGTGCCGCTTTATTCTGCCTTGGTCAGACCTCACCTGGAATACTGTGTCCAGTTCTGGGCACCACAATTCAAAAAGGATATTGAGAAATTGGAGCGTGTCCAGAGAAGGGCGACTAAAATGGTGAAAGGTCTGGAAACGATGCCTTATGAGGAGAGGCTTAGGGAGCTGGGTATGTTTAGTCTGGAAAAAAGACGGTTAAGAGGCGATATGATAGCCCTGTTTAAGTATTTGAAGGGGTGTCACGTTGAGGATGGAGCAGGCTTGTTTTCTGCTGCTCCAGAGACTGGAACACGGAGCAATGGATGCAAGCTCCAGGAACAGAGATTCCACCTCAACATTAGGAGGAACTTTTTGACAGTCAGAGCTGTTTGGCAGTGGAACACACTCCCTCCGAGTGGTGGGGTCTCCTTCCTTGGAGGTCTTCAAACAGAGGCTGGATGGCCATCTGTCAGGGATGCATTGATCATGATTTCCTGTGTGGCAGGGGGTTGGACTGGATGGCCCTCGTGGTCTCTTCCAACTCTGCTATTCTATTCTATGATTCTATGATTTTCATAACGTTTTCTTTTAGGTCATTGCACCTCATAAAGCTATTATTATATTTCCATATTTTTTCTCAGTCTTCAAGGGGCGTATTTCAGCCAAGCTCTTTTGCCCACTTCACCATACATTCTTTGATAGTTGCATCTTCCAATTTAAATTTTAGTGGCATTGTGTAAAATTTTTTAAATCAAGTGCTTCTCACCTTTTAATAAATAATTTTCAACATCCAATTTTTGCATATCAAAGCCTTCATTTTTAAAATCCAATTTAAATCTCTCTGAGATCTGTAAATATGGGAACCACAGGATACTTAATTCCTCTCCTAATAATTGTTCTCTTCCATTTAATTAGTAAATGTCTCCTTTTTGTATCAAAGGTTTCCTGTAGCTTTTCCAATCTCTTTGTCTCTGCAAACCTTTCAAAGAAAGTGCTTCAAGTGGAGCTATCCAAGGTGGAGTTCTAATATCAAAACTTTGTCTATATTTCACCCAGACTGTGAAAACTGACTTTCTAATTACATGACTAGTAAATGATTTTTGGGCCTTAAATTTGTTGTACCTAAGGTAGACGTGCCATCCAAAATATAGATCATGTCCTTCTAATGCCAAGAGATTATTTCATCCAATAAAATCCAGGGTTTCACCCAAACCATACAAGCTACCTCAAAATATAATTTGAAATCTGGCAAGGCAGAGCCTCCCCTCTCCTTGTTATTAGTCATTAATTTGAATCTAATTCTGGGCTTTTTACCCACCCATATAAATGCAGAGATGTTTTTCTTACATTGCTCAAACCATTTGTTAGCTATAAAAACTGGGATTTTTTGGAAGAGAAACATAAGTTTAGATAGGGCATTCATCTTAATGACTGATATTCTACCAAATAATGATAAATTCAAGATTTCCCACTTTTCCAGCTTTCCTTTAATTGTTTTCCAAAGCTTAAAATAGTTATTCTGAAATAAGCAGTTGTTATTCGTAGTCAATTCATTTCCTAGATATTTCACTTTCTTAGCTATCTACTCCAAATTTTTCCATTATTTGGTTTTTCTCATTTGCTGAGATGTTCTTCATTAAGATTTTTGTTTTGGTCTTATTGATTTTAAAGCCTGCAACTTGTCTAAATTTCTTGAGTTTATAATTAAGAAGGTCAATCTTAGAATTTGGATCTTCCAGAAAGATAATCACATCATCTGCAAAGGATTTAATCTTATACTTATCTTTACCAATCTTGACACCTTCTTTCTGTATTGTCCTCAATAAAATTTCCAAAACCAAAATACATAGCAATGGTGATAAGGGGCAACCCTGTTGTGTTCCTTTTACAATCTTAATTTTTTCAGTCAAATCTCCGTTAATGAGGATCTGGCATTTTGTTCCCTATATATGGCTTTAACCCATTTTTGAAAGTTTTCTCCAAATTTCATTTCTTCTAACACTTCGACTAGAAAAGGCCAGCTAATATTATCAAAGGCCTTCTCAGCATCCAAAAAGATCAAGGCTCCTTTCTTTTGATTATGTTGTTCATAATATTCTATAATATCCAGTACTATACTGACATTATTTCTCAGTTGTCTTCCCAGTAAGAAACCAGTCTGATCTTCATGTATATAGGTTTGTAAATAAAAGTTAAAGTTGTTCTGCCAAAATTATTGTAAAGATTTTATAGTCTTCATTAAGGAGAGAGATAGGTCTGAAATTCTTTGGGGACAATATATTGACTTCTTTCAGAATTAGGACAATATTTGCTTCTCACCACATTTCTGGGACTATACCATTTTCCTAAATTGCATTCATCACTTTTTGAGCATGTGGGATGTACTGGTGTGCCTGATGCCACCAGAAATGATGTCACATCACTTCCTGCTTCATTTTTGATTCATGGTACTTGGTGGGGGGTGTTGACCTCCACATGGGAGATCCCAGGCCACCATTCCCTGAGTGTGGACTCAGGACCCTGGAAAGTCCCCAACATTCTCAGGCACTAAACCTGACAAAGAAAAATGAAGCTGTGATGTCTAAAAAGTCTCCAGAGAAACTTCTCCAGAACTGGAGAGTTTTCCTTCTGTGAAATCCCTCGGTAAGTTTCTGAGGAATGCCAGAACAAAGTCTGGAAAGGATTCCTTCATTATGGGAAATGGGTAGGAGCCACCTCCATTCCAGGAAAATGGGAAATTCAACCACCTCTCCTTGCCCTCTTCCTCTCTCTAATATCCACCCCTTGCCTTGGCTTTTCAGTGCCTGGATGTTGCAATTATCACATGTGTGGTGAGAAGCTTGCCTGCATGTGTCCAAGTTGTTCTGTGTTCACAATTCCCAGATGTGGAAACTTCAGCTGCGGCTCGCCTGTCTTTGCCAGATGATGAAATCTTATTATCTTCTTGACCTAGATTTCCATGTGTCCATCTCTGAGGCATTGGGATGTGGAGAGATACCCTCCTGGGTTCTTGATCTTGCAAAATCCATCTCTTTATCCCATCCTATCCTATCCTATCCTATCCTATCCTATCCATCTATCTTTTTATCTGTCTTGCAAATCTTCATTTTGTCAGCCATTAAAAAAAAATCTCAAGTTTTATGAGAATTAAGACAAAAGAGGCAAAATGGACTCCCATGGTCTCTGGCTGTCATCAAGAAACTGCAACCAAAAAAAGGGGATGAGGAAAGGAAAGGAAAGTGTTGAAATGGCATTAAGGATTAACAAATCTGTCAATTTTGCTTTTTCCCATATTCAAAGTTTACAAATCTTGGTAAATTCTGGTTTAAAAAGAAGGGCCAAGATGCTATTTCCATCCATTCCCAGAATGCCTCTGCCACCTTTACTCACTGGAAGGCATCTTTCCTTGGGTTGTCTAAAGGGCTTACCACACTCTGAAGAAAAATGGCAGTGCAGCAGGAAGGTTTTGCTTTCCATGCTGCCTAACCACATAATGCCATTGTTCTTCTGGTATTCTGCCATTCTGAACCTGTGAGAGACCAAAATAAAACCATGTCTTTTTCCTAATGGGTTTTTCCCGTTAGCCAAAGATGCGGCTTTACTTTTGTCTCTTGTGGGACCGGCACAAAAGAATGATGACGTGCAGTAAGGCAGCACAGAAGACAGAACAGAGCTGCAGTGCTGCTTTTCTCCAGAGTGCGGTAAGCCCCAAAGTCCCATGTATGCTTGTCCTCCTCAGGTGAAGGACTCTGAGTTTATACACCTGTCAAAAAAAAATTGTGCTGGATTTTTCTCACTGTGTGACTGCATGTAATCTAGGCTTCAACGGTACTCACGAAAGCTTAGTGAGAATTTTATTTCAGCTAGTTTTCTATATATGCTTGCCCAAATTTTTAAAATTTGTTATATTGGAAGAGAAAGATTTCAAGGGGTTTTTAAAAACGGAATATAGAAGAAACTAAAACTGAGAGGTTCCCCCATCCAGGCACATGGCCTTGAACACATAGGATTTAAAATTCTCATAGAATCCTAGAGTTGGAAGATACCATCAGGGCCATCCAGTCCAACCCCATTCTGCCATGCAGGAACACACAATCAAAGCACCTCTGACAGATGGTCAGCCAGCCTGTTTAAAAACTTCCAAAGAAGTAGACTCTACCACACTCCAAGGCAGATCATTCCACTGCCTTGGAGGGAGCTTCAAGATGCTTCTGTGAAAATGTTTTTATATTAACTCTGGAGTTCTTGGGGTCCATGTGCTTGTGCATAGGAGATCTCCAGAGCTTCACAGCATCTCACGTAGGAACCATTTGATGCGATGGTGGTCAGGCATGTGGGCGATCCTCACATTTGGTGGCAGAGGTGGGAATAGATGGAAGCTCCCACAGGGGTGCTGAAAGGTGGTGTGTCCAGCTCCATTCTGCCAGTGAGAAGTCTGCAAACGCCAGAAGTAGGGACCCCTGTAGGGTTCTGTGGCAGTGGCAGCATCACATTGCACTGCTTGCTGGTGATTTTAAGCACCTGGAATACTGTGTCCAGTTCTGGGCACCACAGTTCAAGAAGGATATTGAGAAACTGGAGCATGTCCAGAGGAGGGCGACCAAAATGGTGGGAGGCCTGGAAGCCATGTCCTATGAGGAGTGCCTTAGGGAGCTGGGTCTGTTTAGCCTGGAGAAGAAAAGGTTAAGAGGGGACATGATGGACATGTTTCACTGTTTGAAGGGATGCCATACTGAGGATGGAGCAAGCTTGTTTTCTGATGCTCTAGACACTAGGACATGGAGCAATAGACTCAAATTACAAGAAAAGAGATTGCACCTAAACATTAGGAAGAACTTTCTGACAGTAAGAGCTGTTCAGCAGTGGAATACACTGCCTTGGAGTGTGGTAGAGTCTCCTTCTTTGGAGGTTTTTAAGCAGAGGCTGGATGGTCATCTGTCAGGAAAGCTTTGATTATATATTCCTGCATGGCAGGGGGTTGGACTAGATGGCCCTTGTGGTCTCTTCCAACTTTATGGTCCTATGATTTTGCCCCTTGTAACATCAGAAGAGCAACAGTGTGCAAAACAAAATTGCAATATACAAGCTCTGCTTCTCCCTTCTGATTGAAAACATGTGTTGGCAGAGGAATACTTACTCAAACAAATAACCAGCATCTTGTTTGCCATGCTGGGCCTTATTGGTCTATAATTTATGAAAATGGTAATTACAGTAGTTGAAAGGGATAGAAAAAGCTGGGTTTGGAAAAAACGGCCAGCACTTCACAAGGAAATAGTTAAGAAAACAAAGCATTATTTTTGCATCATTCAGAACTACCTGTACAGAATATTCTCCAAAACAAGCAAATAAAAACAGAAGAAAATGATGGGAGGTCAGACATCCAGTTTGTATCTTGATGTATCAAGGGAGGGAGTGAAAAAAATTGGGGTGGGCAGGCAAAAGGTATTGGCGTGAAGTGCAGGGAGAGAACCAGTCCTGCAAGGAACTGGAATGGAGACTGAAGGCAGTGGAAACAATGAGGAAAAACAGCCTAAGAAAAAGTTAGAAAGCAAAGAAATAGGAAAAGTAGAGAAATACTGATTTCTTATATGCATAGTACTTACATCTTTTATTTCCCAATAGAAGAGGTAGTTCTGGCCAACGCATAGTCCTGGGCCTATCCTGAAAAATTACTGCATAGGTTCAACCTCAGATTAACTAAACCAGTGATGTCCAACCTTTAGCCGTCCAAGTTTTTGGACTACACCTCCCAGAATTCCTGACCATTGTACCAGCTGGCTCAGGCTTCTCGGAGGGCGAAAGCTTGTACACCACTGAACTAAACTGAGGCTATCGTGCTTTGGGCATGTCACGAGAAGACATGACTTGTTGGAGTCCTGGCATGAGAAGACATGACCATTAGGCAATTCTGGGTAAAGTGTAAGGTAGGAGGAAAAGAGGAACATTAAGGGTCTGTCTACACTGCAGAAATACAGCAGTTTGACCCCACTTTATCCACCATAGTTCTATCCTATGAGATCCTGGTATTTGTAGTTTTGTGGGGTATTTAGACTTTTCAGTCAGGGAACTCTCACCAAACTACAAAATTCCATGGTGGATAACATGGGGTCAAACTGCTGCACAGTATTTCTGCAGTGTAGACAGGTCCCAAATTACAGGTGGATTGACTACAATCCCATGCACAATGTGTCATGATGCACAACGGGACAGATTGCTCATCAGGATACATTGTGCATCACCCCCATTCACTGGAAGGGCTGTGCATCATGTCAGTGATGTAGTTTCATCGTTGTAAAGTTAAGCATCGTAGCCTCTGTGGCAGCTCAGCAGACCTTAGAGAAGGATGTAACCAATTCACACCTGGCTACAAGGACATATCCAGATGTTTCTCTGATCCCCCACCATTCTTACCAGTCAAGAAATGGCCATAGGGGCACTGCAGTGACTTGATGGTAAGTCTAGGGGTTGGTGAATGGCTACTGTAGCATCCTTCTGCCTGGAAGGAAAGACTATGCTATGCTAGACCAAACAGGACTGCTCCATGAGCATGGTGGAGACATAGATGTACATCACAAATGAAAGAGGGGAGGGGGGAAGAACCATGCAAGACCATGCAAGATTGTTGCAAATGAAGGGGGGAGGGGGAAGAACAAGACCATGCAATATTGTCGCAAAAGAAAGAGGGGAAAGAAGAACCATGCAAGACTCATTATCTTGCCAACTGTGTTGAGATAGGCATTGGTTGTACTAAAGTAAACCTCAGGGCAAAGACAGGCTGGTGTGAACACATGCAGAATCCCAAGAAGGAGGTTCTGACTCTGTTCCAATCCTGATTCTTCCCTCAGCTCCCTCTTGTTCTTATTTGGCTTGAGTCAGACATTTCTCACTCAGGCTATCCAAAAGTGTGCTTAGATGGATGCATAAGAAGCTTTGGTAACACAGGCCATCTTGAAGCATTCTGAGGCCAGACCAAACTAGGGGAGATCATTCCTCACACTGTTCCCTGCAGTCGCTGAATCATTCTACAGCTGCAAGGACCCTGGCTTCGGTCAGCACAGGCTGCGTTCCCTGGCACCCCCAGCCACAGCTCCTTGCTCTTCTGCCAGATCTTTGGTGGCTCATTCATAACTTGGCTGTGCCAAAGGAGGCAACTGAACTAACCAGAGGACCTCCTCCTTTTCCACTCTCTAGTTACTCGAAGAGCAGAAGAGTTAGAATTGCAATGTCAACAGCATGCCCAAAGAAAATGAAAAATATATATCTTTGATTAGATCCATGTTGTGGGCGGGTGGACTTGATCCGAACTCTGTATGAACATTCAGTTCAGTTCATTTTGTACTTGGTGGTGGAATGTGGGATGATCACAGCAGCAGGTCCCACCCTCTCTGGAGGCCCAATATTCACACATTGGTCAAAATGACTATAATCAGATTGCACAATTGGTACACTGAGGGGGGGAGGGGGTACATGGAGCATGGTGTTGACAAATATTCTCATAGATGCACAACATCCAGCCAATACATTTAAGGGTGTGTGGATGGAGCACAGCCTATTGTATGTTGGCCAACAGTAATCCTAACATCTCTCTCTCTCTCTCTCTCTCTCTCTCTCTCTCTCTCTCACACACACACACACACACCCCTAAAATGATTGTCAACACAGACCATTTGTCTCCACAGGATGAGTTTAAGCCTCTCTTCTGTCTTGCCAACAGAAGATTTATAACATTGATACAAATGAAGTGGTATTTACTTGTTTATTGGATTTCTAGGGATCGAGACGGAGGGGTTTATAAAGGAAGGGCATTAAAAAGTTGGGGTGCTCCCACAGAAAAGTTCCTCCACATTACCAATATCTCGGATTCCTCTCATGCCCATTTCCACAATCATTTGGTTCAGAAATGGTTTGAACACCCCTTCCCCCTGCTCTGTTCTCAGGTTTGGGCCATGAAATCTCAAGGAATGAGATGTTGCTGACCACTCCACACTAACACTGACCCCTTGATTCAATGGAAAGTTGGGAAGCCAACACATACCGAGGGCTTGTCTAGACAGGATATTTACCTTGTCTTTCCCCCATCTTAGAGCCCTGCAATCCAAACGAAGCAGGGCTTTTGCCCCATTTCCCCCCAGGACAGTCCTCACATCTCCTGGGACAAAGGCGTGGGAAGACAGGGTAAAACCCATTAAAACATTTCAGCAAAATACCTGGGAAAAACTGCATCATTTCAGAAGAAATGGACTTGGCCTTGCAGGACTGCAGGAGGCCATGCTGCCATGCTGGCCAGTCTCTGCAGCCACTGCAACTTCTGTCTGGGCCACATTTTCTGCAGCCAGGAAGCAGACCAAGGCCACAGTCAAGGGGCCTTGATCACATGCTGCGGGGCCCCTTCCTGGCTTTGGAAAGTGTGACACAGACAACAGGGGTGGTGACTGCAGAGGTGGCCTGGCATGGTGGTATGGACTCTATCCCGTTTTGTGCAAGTAACGGGGGAGCAATGGGGCAGATCTAGGGGCAGAATACCCTGGTGGGGAGCTGGTGTATTTTGGCCCATGTAGATGAGACCTGAGTGGGCTAAAGCTAGTCGCCATTCCAATGAGAATAGACCCATTGGATCAGTTTCCCAATTGTAAGTCAGCCCCTATGTAAGCCCCCTTAGATCAATGGATCTACTTTTGTTAGTGTTAGCAAATGGATTTAGGCCTTGGTGTTCTGTTTAAAGGTTACTACTCCAAGTGTATTTCCCAGGGAGAGTGTTCCCTCTGAACGATTATATAACATTTTCATATGGCAAGATCCAGATGTTTAAATTCTGGCCAGTGGTACAAAATTGCCAGCCAGAATTATGTGTACCAAAAAAAAAAAAGAAAGAAAAAAAAAAGCCTTCTCCCCACCACCACCACCGCCCAAGCAAGTAGCTCAATGTATGACAAAAGCTTTAATGTGTAACCAGGCATTAATCCCTCTTTAGAAATGTAAACCTTCAATATGGTCCAAGGCTGGCCACGTAACTCAGCAAATGTGGATGTTATGTCAACATGGCAAGCTTACAGTCCAAAACCATATGTTTTGACAGACAGATGGAACCAATTTATTTTCTTCCTAACAGGGCCAATATTTATTGGTGCTGATGGTTTTAAGGCTCAACTTCATCTGACCCTCTTCTCATATTTAGGATGAATTATGGGAAGGACCAACATCCACGTGTTTCATAAACATAACAGAAGATTGGGTGTGAGGCAGATTTTTTGTGTCAAACAACATTTGGCTCTTCCAAATCAATGTGGAAGCAGGGTAGAGATGAAATTCTTCTCCAGTTGCCAGATTGAAAACTGGAGACTGTTTCTATATCTGTAACTTTTGTAGAAATGAGAATTTCATCAGGTGGTGCTTCTCAAACAACCAAATAACCAACAACCTCTGCTGAAACTCTTTCTTCTACACAGCCATTTAAACTACAGGAGCCCTCTCCAGTTTTCACTCTGGCAACCCTATTGTTCACTAATTTTATTCTCAAAGGAAGCAATGAGCTATTTTAACAATTTTCTTCCCACAGTGAGAAAGTCTTTGTGATCTGCAGTTTTTAATTACTTTTCGCAGTCTGGGACTTATTCTGCATAAAAATGCATATGGGATTGTTTGTGCAGAAAACTGCATTTTCTGCACAGAAATATATATATATATATATATATATATGTATGTCTTTGGAAGTTTTTAAAGAGAGGCTAGATGGCTGTTGGAGGTGCTTTGATTTTGTATTCCTACAGGGCAGAATGGGGTTGGACTAGATGGCACTTCTGGCCTTATCCACTTCTATGATTCTATGATGATGATTCCTCAGTGTTTTTAATTACATGATTCATTGTCATTGTGGAAACAACCACTGTGCACCACCATTGCCCAATTGAGAAAGAATCAGAGACACTGGCAGAGGTGCCATTGGTGGCATCAGGTCATTATTCAACACAATGGTGATGCAACCCAACCACCACTTAACTATGTGAGTGTGCATTTGTGCTATGCAAGCATGATGTCGAATTGCAGCAATGTATATATTGGAAGAATTTATATCCATTTTCATGCAGATTTTAAAAAAAGAGGTAATGTGGGAACAGGCTGAAGCAAGCACAACATTATTTCTCAGTTGGAAAAATTAAAAACTGAATAAGCTTAATTGGAGAGATTCTTCCATCCCTAACTTGGGAGCAACAGGATGTGGGATTACAAGAACCGTCCATTAAGGCTTTTCATATGTTCTTATGTTTTTTGATCACATTGCTATTACCAAAAGAATTGTAGCCAAACACAAAAAGATATTAGACTGGTTGAAGGGGAAAACAATGTTGTAGTCCAGACCTTAGAGAACTTATGGGCCATCCCAGGCCAACTGTGCCCCAAACCGAAAGTACCCATGGTGTAAATATCATTAGTTTCTCTGTGGCCTTGGTGTAGAGTGTGCATAGCAGTTTGTGTAGGGGTGAAATGATGTATGTGCAACAGGCTGGGCTTTGCTCAGGAAAGGAGATAACAAGGTACCTGTAATTAACAGTTTTAGCTTCAAGGATAGAGATGCTGGGGGAATGGTAACTTTTGATGTAAGGAATGCTTATGTCAGTGGATGATGGACAACCAATAGTTATGAAGCCCACCAGATTACCTTGACTGTAAAATGCTTTTAACTTAGGGTGTATCCTTTAGGTTCTCAGTCTCAGCAATGACTTTGTATTGTATGCTTCCTGGATTTCTGGCAATTAAGCTTTCTGATGAGCCCTGAATCTTGTGCTCTATGAGTCTGGGAATGCTAATACTGGGCAGTTTCCCATGCTGTATGGATCATGAACACCGTACAGCACAGCTGTCAAAGAGAGCAGCAAATGCCAGGAACTGAATGATAGATTTTCCCACTTTGGATACTCTTTTAGGAAAGGGGTGGGGAAGGTGTGAGTTGTGAGTCCCATGTGCCCCAGGGGGCTTCCAGATCATCTCTTCAAAACTGAAAAAATGTTCTTGAAAAAAAGTCCCCCAAAAGTTCTCAGGGGGGAAAATGACAGCAAATAAACTCTGTGAAGTGGGGAGCTGGGGCAGGGGGAGGTCAACCCTGAAACATGTTTGGCCCTTTCTGGGCCAGTTTATGCCCAGGAAAGACCTTTAAAAGAACAGGAAATGATCCAAGCATCCCTAGGGAGCACTGGAGGGCATTTGGGACCAATTTTCGGTTTCAATAATAATAATAATAATAATAATAAAAAATTTATTTCTATCCCGCCCCTCTGCAACGCAATCGGGGTGGCTTACAATATAAAAACTCCATAATTACAATACCCTAGCCCACTCACCCCTTAAAATAATATTAAATTATAAAGGATTAAAAACATACAATAATTAAAAATATATAAATTAGAAAAAAAATTAAAACATACAATAATTTTTTTAAAAAACAAAACAATTGCAGCTCAGAGGGAAAGAAGAGTCAAGTCTTGGGCCGGGATAGCTATTTAGGAAAGGCCTGCCGGAAAAGATCCGTCTTGACAGCTTTTTTAAAGCTGTCTAAGGTGAGAATAAGACGGCTCTCGTCCGGCAGGCCATTCCATAATCTGGATAAATTTGCATAAATGCATGTCGTTCAGAAGGGGGGCAGCCAAATCTACCACAAACTCCATGTGGAAATTTTATTTTATTTTATTTATTTATACCCTGCTCTTCAGACATAAGGCTATCAGAGCAGCTTACAGATTGTTTTTTTTTTTAAGCAATAGCAATTTACACATCTAACCTATATTAAGCAGTTAAAAAAGCTCCGTATGACGTGCAAATGGCGATCATTTGGACTTTCGCATTCACAATGGTGCGATCAGGGACTGATTGGCTGGATGAGCATGGGGCGGGGCTAGCAAACAGGGAAAGCACCTGCTGCTGCCATGTTGGATTTTTGGCTAAGCGAGGCTCCGGTAAGTCGATAAAATGGTGATCTTATACAATCTCTTTTTTCTCTTTTTGTAAATACAAAATATCGCATGTGCACACCGCAGTAAACTGTGTTTTTTTTAAAAAAAATTGGCAGCAGCAGATTTAAAAGTGCAAGTAAATCACTCACAGCTGTCATCTTGGCTAGGGGTCATGAGAAGTTTAGAGTGGCTCTTTTGACAGTTAAGACAGGTTTCAGCATTGCAAATGGCTGCTTTTTCAGATATGTTCATATTTATTTACCCTCCTGTAGACAAGACCTCAGTCTAATACTCAAACCACTACACCCCACTGGCTCTGCGTACTTCAACTGAAGATACGTATTTCAACTGAATTCACGAAGGGTTGCAGGGAAGTGGAATGCAATCAAGTCAGTCAAGCAGTTTAAAATGATGTTGATCCCTATGGAAGTGAAGCACATGTTTAGCTTTATCCCATTGGAAGCAACAGGAAATGGAAATGCTTAACGTTGATGCCCAGAGCATTTTTGCCTGCTCAATCCAGAAGAAAAGAGAGAGAAAAACAGAGCTAGTTTACACGGAACGTTCACAACATTTTGTTGTTGCTGCTGCTTGCCTTCAAGTTGTTCCTAACTTAAGCCGACCCTGAGGTGAACCTTTCACAGGGTTTTCTCAGCAAGATTTGTTCAGAGCGGACATGCCATTGCCTCCATCAGAGGCTGAGAGAGTGTGACTTGCTCAAGGTCCCCAGTTGGTTTCCATGGCTGAGCAGGGATTTGAACTCTGGTCTCCAGAGTCATAGCCCAATGCTCAAACCACGACACCATGCTGGCTCTCACAACAAATATTATCATTACTTTAAAAAAAATATTGTCAGGATAGATTATGTGGAAAAGGGAAAGGGACATGTGCTTTTGTTAAGAAGGGGCTAGCAAAGAAGGGAATAGGTATTATTGCTGGTTATTTATTAATCTGGGCAACGTACATTACATTTCCCCATCTGTTCTTCTTCATGGCACCTGCCATGAATGCAGCACAGAAACAATGGGTTGATTCCTACATGGAAATCAAGCTGCATCAATAGAAGTACTGTATAGTGTCTAGATCAAGGGAAGTCATAGTGCCGCTCTATTCTGCCTTGGTCAGACCTCACCTAGAATACTGTGTCCAGTTCTGGGCACCACAATTCAGAAAGGATATGGACAAACTGGAGCATGTCCAGAGAAGGGCAACTAAAATGATGAAAGGTCTGGAAACAATGCCTTATGAGGAGAGACTTAGGGAGCTGGGTATGTTTAGCCTGGAAAAAAGACGGTTAGGAGGCGATATGATAGCCCTGTTTAAGTATTTGAGGGGATGTCACGCTGAGGATGGAGCAGGCTTGTTTTCTGCTGCTCCAGAGACTGGAACACGGAGCAATGGGTGCAAGCTCCAGGAACAGAGATTCCACCTCAACATGAGGAGGAACTTTTTGACAGCAAGAGCTGTTCGGAGTGGAACACACTCCCTCGGAGCGTGGTGGGGTCTCCTTCCTTGGAGGTTTTTAAACAGAGGCTGGATGGCCATCTGTCGGGGATGCTTTGATCAAGATTTCCTGCGTGGCAGAATGGGGTTGCACTGGATGGCCCTCATGGTCTCTTCCAACTCTGCAATTCTATGATTCTATGACTCTATGATCAAGTTGGTGAAGGCTCAGTAGACCTGTCTGGTGGTCTCTTGACCAGTCAGACTGGAAGTGGCTTTCCAATATCCATTGGTGACATGTGTGCTCCTTCACACTGGGCATGGCAGGAACTTCATTGCTAGCAATAGCAATAGCATTGATATTTATATACCGCTTATCACTGCCCAAGCACTCCCTAAGTAGTTTACAATGATTTTAACTAATTGCCGCCAACAAGCTGGGTACTTGTTTTACTGACCCACAGAAGGTTGGAAGGCTGAATCAACCTTGGAGCCCTCTGGGATCGATCTCATAACCTTCTGGTTTGCAGTACTGACATTTAACCACTGTGCCGCCAGGGCTCCCTGGTTGCTATCTTTCACATGCTTGACAGTAGAGACTGGAGGCTTCAATGTCAATGGGAAGTCATGAACCTGTTCCTGGTTTTAGTCTGAACTTTTAGGGAGCCACCCAAGGTGTTGAACCTATTTTGGGACTGAATTTCAGCCACTTAGATATTTCTACTAAAGGTCAGGTGAAAAGCCAGCACAGACTCATCACTGCCCACATTGACATGAAAGCCAGCAGTGGCCATCGTCAGTAAATCAGCTCTGAGTTTTAGTCTGAACTTTAAAGGAGAAATCCAATTCCCTCACTAGAGGGAACCATTGCCTGGCTTAGCCCATCTTTGGGGGTGGAGAAAGGAGCATCAACTGTGTGTGTGAGAGAAGCGTATTTTGCAAGAAGCTCAGTTGATGTAGAGTCTTTGCAGGAGCAAAGCCAAGAGGAACAGGGTGAACAATGGAGCTATTTTCTGCATAGGAGAGGAGGAAAATCAACACTGCAGAATGCCTGCCACTTCAGCCATTTGGCATGAACTAACAACAGAGGTTATGACTAGCCTCTTCAGAATGCTTTTCGTGCCAGAAGATTCACTGTTCATGGCACATGGACACCAAAATCAAGCAATACAGAGCAGGGTGTCCTGGAGGGGTTTGCCACCACCTTTCACTAAAGGGTTAATCGTCTTTGGAAAGAGAGACCAAGGCTGAATCCCTCTGGGTGGACATTTGGCAGCAAGCTCTGGCCAATACAGGAAGACCTATTTCTGAGGAAATGCATGGGATTGTACTATCAAGTCAACCTGTCCAGCACTTGGTGGATGGCTGAGAAAATAACAGTGCATGAAATGGTTTAAGAAACACTTGAGTAGTCAGGACTGGAAATAATGATAGGATATTTTTCTTGGCTCAGAGCTGAAAAGCAAGCTTTCCACAGTTTGTTCAATTGCAGTAGCGGAGATAGGACTTATCCAATTGCTAGGGCCACCCCAGTTTTAGCAATCAGGTTGATCTACAATACATCAAAATATGCACATCCATTTCTACTAAATGGCAAAATCACAAGACTATGATACATACAGATTATGTAATTCTATTTATAAACATCTATAATAACAATAATTATTAATAACAATAGCAACAATAATAATCACCCAGAGAATGCTTTATAAATTAGAATATTACTAACAATCTCTCTCTGGCTTTTCTTCGCAAACGAAGATTCAGGAAGGACTCATCCCGCACTTTCTGCAAGCGCGCTGATGACTAAAAAGGCCAATCCGAGATAAACAAGTCCGGTTGCAGAAAGCACAGCAGAAGGTCTCCTTGGGTGATGTTTCTGGGTTGTGATTCTTTCTGCGTTGTCATTTCTCTTCAAGACTTGTTCGGCATGAGTTCTCAAATACGGCTGCAGCATCGTGGATAACAATAAAATGTGGCATAATAGGTTACAATAACAATAACAATAATAAATTACTGAGGCAGTGACACTATAGCTGCATACTAAGATAGTCAAATAGAAATTGACAATAGTTTGAAGGTAATCCAGATAGGGAGAAAGCCTGTTTGGATGGGAAAGTAAGTGAGAAGGTTAGAGGATGTGATGAAAGTGATGAAAAGGAGAAATTAAATGGGGAAAGGATGAGAGGCGTAAGAATGGCGGAGGAAGAAGAGAAATGAAGAGGGTGAATGGAGTGGATAAAGAATGTGAGAAGGGTAAATTCATGATTGAATGTAAACTGGAAGGAATGATGGGTAATAGGATTCTTTATATATAATTTATAATTTATATATATGTTTGTTAAGTATATTTGAATGTACAGTATTTTTAATGAAATCTGTTGAATAATAATAATAATAATAATAATAATAATAAAGAATCCAAAGAGAATACGATTTGTCTAAATGGCATCTTGCATCAATCCACCGTATTCAGGAGGAGGGAAAGCAAATCCACCAAAAACTCTGCAGGAAAAGCCTTAGTGGCTTTCCCCACATTTTTAAAAAAGCTCTGCTGGGAATGTGCATTCCTGCTCATTGGAACAATTGATTTGCTTTTATTCGCATTCCCGATAAGAGTAGAAGTGGAAAGCTGGTTGGCTGGATGTGTGTGTGGGGTGGAGCTTGCAAACAAGTCAAGTGTCCAGAACTGCCATGTTGGATTTTCACCATAGTGATCATGTGCTGAGCTGATGAAACAGAGTTTTTCTGCTTTTTTCTATTTATTTAGGCAGAATATTGCATGTTCACATCTTAAATATGCCTTTTTAGAGGCTGCTTCAAATTGGAGTTAGTGTGCACCAATCCACAGCAATCCATATTTTCCCCCTTGTATAGACAAGCCTGTAGTAGCTTTCATCCCCATGAGGAGCAGGTTTCTGGTACAGCTAATGGCTCTTGCCCACTCAAGACTAAGCCAATCCTCAATCCTTTAGCTTAAAACAGGGGAACAGATCATCGCAATACACCGTTGTTGGGAAAATTCATAACCCTTCCAGCTACTGTGAGGGTTGCCATTAAACTCAGAGGCAAGGTTGGAAAAACTATGGGAAAATATTCAAATAATAGCTATAAAAATGACAAAAATACTAGACAGACAAGAATCTTTCCAGTTTGGGATTTATTCTATGTAAAAAAAATGATTTTTTTTTTTGGCATGGAAAATAGAATTTTCTGCTAAGAAAACAAGCTTGCTGCATAGAAAATGTAATCTTTGCACATATTCTATGCAAAAAACAAAACAAAACAAAAACACCCCCACATCTGGAGTTTTCAGGGGCTTTCTCACTGCAGGGAGAGAAATTGTGAATTTATTTATTTATTTAGAATATTTATATATCCCTCCCTATATCAAAAAATTTCAGGGTGGCTTACAATAAAACCCATGTAAAATGATAAGGAATAACAATTTGTTGTTGTTGAGTATTTTTGAGTCATTTCTGACTTATGGCGACCCTAAGGTGAAGTTATGATGGGTTTTTCTGAAGCCAAGAGTGTGTGACTTGCCCAAGGTCACCCAATGGGTTTTCATGGCTAGTGGGGATTCAAATCCTGGTCTCCAGACATGTAATCCAACACTCAAACCACTATGCCATGCTTGCTCCCAGTAATAACAACAATATATATTAAATAGTCTATTAATTAAAAACCAGGCAATTTAAAACTGGTTAAAACAGTTCAAAATGGTGCAACCATAGTACATGCACAGCCTGGGTAAAATGAGTTAGGCCCAGAAACTTTTTTTAAAAGCCAAGCTTTGACTTGGGACTAGAATGGTACCAATGCTGGCACCAATCAGGCCTCCAAGGGAAGGGCATTCCACAACTGCAGAAAAAAAAACCTCCCCCTGCAATGTATTTTGACTTGTTACCTGAATTGCCACCTTCCTCCTAAAGTGGGACCCAAGGTGGCTCACAGAAAAAATTAAAATCACAATCAAAAAAGAATTTGGATAGAGGAAAGTTTGCGGGGATGGTGGACAATGCTGTATCAATCCAAACAACAGAATGTGTTGGAACCTGGCAGTGTGGAGTCCAGGAGGTAAGAGTGGTGATAACAGACTGATGTGGAGATGGAAGGAAGGGGATCTGTGCACCTGGTGACACAGACAGACAGAGTGTTGGGAGGAGGAGAATCTCTGCATACTTTGGCTACGTTCTAGGGTGATATTTATATTTGATAATTCCCCTGAATAGGCAATTTTGAGTGGAATACAATGCCTGTCAGAGTTTCCCAAGGTTAGACAGTGGATTCTCAGGATGTATTAACGATCACTAATGGGTTAAACACTGAACTTGAGAGGTCTTGGACAAACTTCTTGTTTCAGGAAAAGGAGTGAGGAAAAACCAGTTTTACAAGCAAAGAGCACTCAGCTACTTTTGATTGGATTAGCAAGTGACTCATTTCCAGAGATGCCCGGGAAGAATTAGCACATTTCTCCCTAACTAATCAGTTACAGGGGACTTTCATGTAATTCTCACCTGGGTGTGTCTTTTTATGAATTTTAGTTGGCTACTGCCTTAGATTTTCTAAGCAAACCTAGGTTCCTTGTTTGGGGGTCCCTGGTCTACTTTTAACCTCAAGGAATGCCAATTATAAGCTAATATATGAAATTTAGCCAACTGATGGGTTATGAAAAGGTGGGGGCCTGTCAGGGTAGGTTATACCCTACTGATGGGACATGGAGGAGGGCCCCTCCAAAAGATCTCAATTCTTAGGCAGGCATATATAGGGAGAAGTGTTCCTTCAAGTATTAAGATCCCAAAGCCTTTTTGGGCATTAAATATTATCACCAGCACCTCAGATTCAGACTGGAAGCATATTGGCAGCCAGTGCAATTCCTTCAGAACTGGTATTACATGGTTTACTGAATGGTGTTCAAGTCAGCAGTTTAGCTGCTGTGTTTTGCACTAGCTGTCATTTCTGAGTCGTCTTCAAGGGCACCCCCTGTAGAGTGCATTGTAGTAGTCTAACTGGGAAGTTACCAGTGCATGGACTACTGTGACTAATCCTTGCCCGGGAAAGGGTGTAGCTGGTGGGCCTGTCAAAACTAGACCCCAGTACGCTGAGCTACCAAGTCTACCTGGGCTTCTGATGCCAAGGGTGGATCTAGGAGTACTTCCAGATTACACACCTGCTGTTTCAGGGGGAGTGCAGCTGGGGTGCTACCACAGAGAAGACCTTCCCTACCCTGTTGCCTATGAGAAGGAAATTTATGTCCCTACTCAGATGGAAGAGGAGGAGGAAGGAGAGCAGCAGCAACCACAAATAAACAGAAGAACCAAGAGGCAGCAGGGAGAGGGATCTACCATCTCATTTTCAGGGATGTTAAAACTTCTGAGAAAGAGTTCTGTAGCAAAATATTGACTATTTAAGCTTGGTTTTATTGATGAAAATTTTATTAAAATAAAATATTTTTAAAAAATCAAATGTTCATCAGAAAAATAACAGTTTTCATCACCCAGCAACATGGTTATGTATCTACCAGTGATGAGTCCAGTAGTTAGAATGATCATCAATCCTCAACTATGGAAAAACATTACACAGTTCAGTGCTTAATTTTTTTTAACTCCAACTAATTTTGGCCAGGTTGAGCCCACTGTGTGTGAATTCCAATGTATTGCAATCATTGCTTTCTGCTGTTAAACTCCAAATCATTGTGGCCACTGTCCAGCGCACTAATGTGTGCCCAAAACCAATCGAAAGCAGTCTTGTAGGCTAGAGAGAGCCTGCCACAGCATTTTGGGACTATGTCATGGGGTGATGGCATCTCCTGCCACTTTCTGATACATTTGTAAAATGCCTTGTGGAGCCCTGAAGGACAATACTCTTTTGGGATTTGCAAAGTTATTTTGGGAAAGCTCTCTTAAAAAAAAAAAACAACAACAAAAAACAACTACACACACACAGAAAGGCTTATCATTCTGTTGCTTGAACAAGCAATACAAATCTTACGACTTTGTATTTGTTTGGAGGGGCATTTTGGAACATGCCTTGCTCCGAAGCCACATGTATACACTGGAGAGATTGGACAACAGTGCTCAACTTCTGGTCTTTTAGGTAGCCAAGCCAACTTGGAGGCTGCAACATCTTTCTTTTTTTTAAAGAAGAAAGTCCTGTATACGGAATGGAGCCCGCCTCCAACAAGGTCACCATGACCCAGACTCCAGGCAACTGTCCATTGCGTCTTCCTGCTTAGATGAGCTCTGGAAGCAATCTTTTCCCTAGCAGCCAAACCACTCTGAAAGAAAGCAAACAAGGCCTCTGTTGAGACACAGGGAGCAACAGAATGAAAGCTTCTCTTTGACCCAAAGCCTTGCTGTGGTATTTCATGGCAACTGCAGCTCTTTTAGAGTGTGTGTGTGTGTATCTTCAGGCCAAAGGGTTAACCTGGGGCACAGTGGAGACTCTTGGTGAGAGCAAAACCCTCTTCTTTGAGCCCAAACTCCTGGGATGCGATTCATTTGGTCAATTAACATGATGGAAAGTCAACCCAGAGTCCAAAAACCGTCCCTTTTGCAGCCACAATCTGAGCATTCACTCTCAGGGCATTCTGAAAGGCTTGGCCTTAAAATTAAAAATTCACTTTGGAGACTTGCAGCAGCTCAGTCTTCATGCCCGGGCAAGCCATAAAACATCACAAATGCACTGTTTGCGTATCCTCCAACTGTTTGTGTACCCACCCACTGTTTGCACACCCTCTGATTTGGGAGGGGCCCTCCCAATTAATCTTGTCACCCCACTTTTTCATCTGATTTTAAAATGTCCCTGATTCTCCCTCCTCCTCTCACTTTGTCCCAGGCTTGCTACAATCATTGAAAATCAAGTTCAAAGCACGGGGATCTGCCTTGTGTCACGTACTGGGAGAAAGCCAGGATATAAATTAAATGAATGAATAAAGTGCAAAAGTTGTCAATATCCCAGCCTAATCTTAGGAAGGCTCAACCCCCTCCCCAAATCCTCAAACCACCCCCCATGTTTAAAAACTTGAGGGTCCTGTCTCTTCATCATCATGAGTACCGACCTTGTGCATTAGTCTTGGAACACAGAATCTGTGCAAACATTTATATAAACGAGCTGAGAGGAAAATAAATAAGCCAATAACCAAACGGTCTTCACTTATTATATTTAATCACAGGTGAAGCTCTTGCATTTCATAAGAAGGATAATTTAAGATCACTCAGCCACTTTTTGACAGCCCTGTCTCCAGAGCCCAGCAGAGTTTCCTTGCAGAGTAAGAGTGTAAGATGTACCACATCCCTGTGAAACAGGTTAAGTCCAGGTTAACCTGGACAGGCTGATGGACTTTGCTTTGCATTGGAGTACAGATTTGACCTCTACAAGGTAACATCTACCCTTAGAATCATAGAATCATAGAGCTGGAAGGGGTCGCATGGGCCATGGAGTCCAACTCTTGCTCAGAGCAGGAAATCTTGCAACAGCATCCCCAGCAAGTAGCTGTTCACTCTTTTTGGGAAAATGTGCAGAGAAGGAGACCTCACCTCTAGGCCAATGGTTCTTAACCCTCTTTTTTACCAGGGACTTCCCCCCCCCTACTTTAAACAGCCTTTGTTGCCACAGATCCCAAGACTTAACTCAAAATTTAAAATAGCAACAATATCAAATAATAATAATTAACAACAACAACAACATCCATTAAACCTTCCCTTGGAGGCACTGGAGGGGGAGAAAAGACTTCTGCTTCTTCCTGCATGTTTGTGGCTGGAGTGGATTGAATGGCAATGCACAGGCCAAGCCAGCCAGTTGGCCTTTGCCTTCGCTCCTATCACGTCTGCTCCGCTGCAGGTGGGAGGTGGGCCAAACAATTTTCAAGTGTCTGTGGACATCATGGACCCCTGGGGTCCACAGACCCCAGGTTAAGAACCACTGCTCTAGGCCATTGCTTCCATTGCCAATTTGCTCCTACTGTCAAGGAGTTCCTTCTAATGTTCAACCAAAAGCTACTCTCCTGTAACTTCAAACCAATAGGCCTGGTCCTATCTTTCGGAGTAGTAGAAAACAAGCCTGCCCCTCCTCTCTGTGGCAGCCCTTGAGGTATTTAAAGAGCGAATTGGGACACCCCTCTGGCTACTCCCCACCAAGCTGAATAAACCCAGCTCCTTCAACCTCTCCTTGTAGGTTTTGTTCTCCATACCTCTTATCATCCTTGTTCTTCTCTGAACCTCTTCTAATTTGTCCATATCTTTCCAAAAATGAGGCACCAAGAACTGAACACAGTACTCCAGATAAGGTCTGACCAGTGCAGAATATAGGGGGACTATGAATTCCTTTGTCTTGGAAACAATGCTTCTATTAATGCAGGCTAAAAGGTTATTTGCTTTCTTTGCTGCGGCATCACACTCTATCCATCCATCTTCTTGTCCCTGCTGGTCCTGGAGACACCATCTCATCTAGAGCTTGAAAATGTTACCTTTCTGGATTACCACTCCCAGCCAGCATTATTTATTTCTATATTTTATTATTTCTCTTTATTTTATTAAAAACATTTATATCCCACTCTATATTGGAAGATCTCAGGGCATCTTACTATCTCTCTGGCTTTTCTTTGCAAACCAAGATTCAGGAAGGACTCATCCCGCGCTTTCTGCAAGCGCGCTGATGACTAAAAAGGCCAATCCGAGATAGACAAGTCCGGTTGCAGAAAGCACAGCAGAAGGTCTCCTTGGGTGATGTTTCCGGGTTGTGATTCTTTCTGCGTTGTCATTTCTCTTTAAGACTTGTTCAGCGTGAGTTCTCAAATAAGGCTGCAGCATTGTGGATAGTGCGTCTCCATGCCTCCCGATGTGAGGCCAGGGTGGACCATTGTTGATGATCAATTTGGCCGAGCCTGAGATGTTGTTTCAGGGAGTTCTTGTATCGCTTTTTTGGAGCGCCCCTCTTACAATAAAATCAATCTAAAACAATAAACAATGGCAATAATTTTAAGAGACTAAAAATATAGTCGAACCCCTGTATCCGCAAAGGTTTGGTTCCCAGACTTATGGATACCAGAAACCATGGACAACAGTGAACCCTATTAACATAAAGGACTTCCAGTAAAAACATACTATAGAGTTGTGTTGGAGGATCTAGAAGATATCTAGAGGGGGATGCCTCTCTAGGCATTTTCCATCATGACCCTATGGTATGTACTATGTATGAAATCTTTTATGAATGAAAATCCAGACAATTTAAAACTCGACATAACTATTTAAAATAGTGCAACCAGGCACAGTCTGGATGTAATTGATTAAGCCCAAAGGCTTAATAAAAAGCCAAGCTTGTCAATATCCATCTTGAGCTATGGTGCCCAGTCGTGGACACATGATTCCAGATGTGGTCCGTCCGTCCATCCATCCATCCATCCACAACCTTTATTAGGCATAATACAACATATACATATAACAATAGGACTTCAAGGATCATTTTTAGGCAGGTTAAAATAAGGCCCAGCCAAAGAAGAATAGTGTTACTAATACTTCCTGCATTGGGACACTATACTCCTGTTGATGCAGCCCAGAATTACATTGACTTTTTTGGGGGGAGGGGGGCGCAGCATCACACTGTTGACTCATGTTGAGCTTGTGGTCCATTAAGACTCCTAGATCCTTTTCACATGTCCTCCTTTCAATCCAGGTGTCACCCATCCTGTATCTGTGCATTTCATTTTTCCTCCTAGACGTTGTACCTTACATTTATCCATGTGGAAATTATTTTTATTTACGGTATATTGGCCTAGCTCTACTATCTGTTGAGGTCATTTTCAATCCTATTATGGTCCTCTGGGCAATGAACTTGAAGATAGGATGGACAATTTGGAGTCAGGTAGGGGCCACTCACTGTAGGCCCTTTGCACCTCAGGATGGGAGAAGACCTTTACCATCTAGAGAAGCTGAAGCCCTCTAGGCCCTGGAAGGGGACAGAAACAGTATTGGGAGAAAGTGTATCCACCATCTTACCAAAAATGGTACCTCCATTTTTTTCTAGCTTCTTCTCTTTAGCATTTTGCTAAGAAGTCCACTGAGCTTTGCACTGTATATAGAGACAGGGTTGAGTTTTCAATGGCTTCTGTTGATGTTGTTGCTGGTACTCTGAAAAGGAGAACCAAATGTTGTTGCTTTATTTTGCTTACCTCTCTTGTTCCCAGGAGGCCCTGGGCCATGGGGGGGTTCCTCCAACTGTCCTGATTGCCTGAGGCTCCAGAGAGCAATGGATTCAAACTACAGGAAAAGAGATTACACCTAAATACTGGGAAGAGCCTCCTGATGGTAAGAGTTATTAGACAATGGAACATGCTGCTGCCTGGGAGTGTGGTGGAGTCTCCTTCCTTTGAGGTTTTTAAACAGAGGCTGGATGGCAATCTGTTGGGAGAGCTTTGACTGTGTCTTCCTGCATGGCAGGGGGGGTTGGACTAGATGTCCTTTGGGGTCTCTTCCAACTCTATGATTCTATGATCTGCCAGAAACAGTTCCAATTAATCCCGTCACCCCATTTTTCCAGCTGCTTTTCAAATGCCCCAGTCTCTCTCCTCCCACTTGTCCCCAGCTTACTTCAATTGTTGCAAACTAAGTTCAAGGTGGAAAAAGCAGTTCGCCCTCCATGAATTCAAGGGGGAGGGGGTCAGAATCTTGCCCTTCCTAGGAAATTCAGGCAAAACCAAACAGCTGCAGCCTTGTGTGTTCTTTCTCATGAAATAAGTTTTGCCATCTTGACCAGGCTCTAACGCTGCATGTCCCAGTTTTCATCTGTGAAACATTGGAGGGTATCTGAGTCTACATTAATCCTCTGCATCCCCTTCGTGCCGAAGATAACGTCCGGACGAAGGGTCCCTACCATTGTCCTTCCCTTTTCCTTCCCCTTCGCTTGCTATTTTTTTTTTAACCATCTTTCCTGATGAAGAAGCATGTGATGCTGAAAGCCTGCCTGAGAATTTTGTGCCTTCGGAGACAGCCTAATAAAAGCATGACCACAATATGGACTTTGGAATTGGTCAGACAGTCAACACCACGGCTACCCTTTCATTTGTTCCCCCTCCGCCTCAATAGAGACTTTTCCTGGTAAACAGGGAGCCTCGGAGGAATGGCCATGGGTCGGACACATGTGATGCTGTTGCTTTGGGTGACATTGTTGATCTGCTTTCCCTGGATGGAGACAGCTTGCCGGCCCAGACTGGCCCACTCGTCCAACGCTTGGCAAGTGAAATGGCTGTTTACTCCTTCTGCAAGAGGAAAAAGACTAGGCCTGTCTTTTTATATGTGCATGTAAAAAATTATTTTCTCCTCTTCTTTCTCCTTCTCTCTTTGCTGGGCATATTTTTGGTGGTCCGTTGCACCAGCCTTACCTCGAGTAACCTCTTGGAGAGAGCCATGATTTATTTATTTATTTATTTATTTAAAAGGCCCTATTACATCTTTCCACCTCTCTCTCTCTAATATTAAAAAATATATTAATTCACTTGAGAGCTGCTTGCGCTGAGCATGTTCTTGCTGCAGCGTTCTGGGAGGCAGGGGAAAGTAGGTCATGGTGTCATGTAAGGCAGCTGTGTACTAATACCGACCCAGCAAGCAGAGCAAAATTATGCCAGCTTTGAGATGATAGATGGCCATCTCCTGCAGGATAAACACATAACAGGAGAAGACATGTGAAGGACCAAAAGTGTGTCTGTGAGGGGTGGGGATCAGAACCAGCCAAAGGCGCAGGGTCCAATTCATAACACTCCTGGCGAAACCTTCTCCTCAAACTGTCAGCCACATTCCTCTTTCTGTTGTCTTTTTCTTTCCCACATAGGTTTTGTAAGTGCCACAACTGTATTGCCCTCTGCTGGTCCACGTGTGAGCTGGATGAACACTGCAGGATTTATTCAGACCATAGAATTGTCATCGTTTTATACAAAATTCTATGCAAAACAGCTGGAGGTAGGCAGTGGGGTGAGACTTGAAAAGAAGCCGGAAAGATTTTCCATGATGAGTGTTGTTTCTCATGCCTATGCATGTGCCGGGAGGAAACTCTTCACATCCCTGGGTTGCGGGTGGATTTTGCCTAAAGTGAAATTCAGTGAAAATCTGAAGACCTCTTTTTGGCTGAACATTTTAAGAAGGGTTTAAATAAGATAAGCAACATACTTATCTGGGCAGTCTCCTGGATTCCACTCTGAGCCTGGATGCACTGGCCAGCAGTGCATTTGCACAGCATAAACGTCTGCCTCTTCCTTGAGATGTCAGATCTAACCACAGTGATACATGCCTTGATTACATCCTATCTGGATTACTGTAACACACTCGACATGGGGCTGCCTTTGGAAACTTCAGCAGGTCCAGAATGCTGTGTCTAGAATGCTGACCGAGGCCAGTTACAGGGATTCATAGTCTCTCTCTCTCTCTGGCTTTTCTTCGCAAACGAAGATTCAGGAAGGACTCATCCTGCACTGTCTGCCAGCGTGCTGATGACTAAAAAAGGCCAATCCGAGATAAACAAGTCCAGTTGCAGAAAGCACAGCAGAAGGTCTCCTTGGGTGATGTTTCCGGGTTGTCATAGAATCATAGAATCATAGAATTGCAGAGTTGGAAGAGACCACGAGGGCCATCCAGTCCAACCCCCTGCCACGCAGGAAATCTTGATCAAAGCATCCCTGACAGATGGCCATCCAGCCTCTGTTTAAAGACCTCCAAGGAAGGAGACCCCACCACGCTCCGAGGGAGTGTGTTCCACTGCCGAACAGCTCTGACTGTCAAAAAGTTCCTCCTCATGTTGAGGTGGAATCTCTGTTCCTGGAGCTTGCACCCATTGCTCCGTGTTCCAGTCTCTGGAGCAGCAGAAAACAAGCTTGCTCCATCCTCAGCGTGATATCCCTTCAAATACTTAAACAGGGCTATCATATCACCTCTTAACTGTCTTTTTTCCAGGCTAAACATACCCAGCTCCCTAAGTCTCTCCTCATAAGGCATCGTTTCCAGACCTTTCACCATTTTGGTTGCCCTTCTCTGGTTGTGATTCTTTCTGCGTTGTCATTTCTCTTCAAGACTTGTTGGGTGTGAGTTCTCAAATAAGGCTGGAGCATTGTGGATAGTGCGTCTCCATGCCTCCTGATGTGAGGCCAGGGCGGACCACTGTTGGTGATCAATTTGGCCGAGCCTGAGATGTTGTTTCAGGGAGTCTTTGTATCGCTTTTTTGGAGCGCCCCTCTTACACTGACCCATGGCGAGTTCACCATAGAGTAGTATTTTTGGAAGGCGATGGTCCTCCATCCTAGAAACGTGCCTTGCCCAACGCAGCTGTGTTCTCAATATCATGGCCTCAATGCTGGTGATCCCTGCTTGCTCAAGGATAGCAATATTCATCACATAGTCAGTCCAGTGTGTATTTAGGATTGTGCATATACAGCGCTGGTGAAAGCGTTTGAGGAGTCGTAAGTGGTGGCGATAAGTGACCCATGTTTTAGACCAAGAGATCACAAGGGCCATCTAGTCCAACCCCCCTGCCCTGTAGGGTGCATCTAAGTCCCTTGTTAAAACAGCTTCCCTGGCTACCGGTTCATTTCCAGGCACAATTCAAAGTGCTGGTTATGACCTATAAAGCCCTAAACTGCTTGGGTCTAGACTATTTGAAAGACCGGATCTCCTGATACAATCCTGCCAGAGCCCTAAGGTCATCAGGAGGAGGCTTTCTCTTGGTCCTGCCTCCATCACAAGCTTGCTTAGTGGGACCTCGAGAGAACACCTTCTCCATGACTGCTCTCACCCTCTGGAATTCCCTGCCGCAGGAGGCTACGCTGGCCCCTTCTTTGATTTTTTTTTTTTGCCAGTCGGCAAAGATTTTTCTTTTCAAGAAGGCTTTTAACACATAAGCAGCAGGGATTGTTTTATTCGGTATGTTTTAGACTGTATATGTTTTAATCTGATTTTTTTTTTAAAAAAAATAATTGTATATATTGTATTTTTAATCTGTTGTTTTATGGATTCTACCTTGGGTCCCATCTTGGGAGAAAGGTGGCATACAAATGAAATAAATAAATAAATACCTTGGGAGCAGAGAATGAGATGGGAGGGGAGGCATCTGGACATCCCAAATCTGTAACTGGTTTTCATCTGAGGTGAAATTCAAGAAGGTACAATGTCTGCAGAATGGTATCAACTTATATTTTGGAGACAGGGGTGTAGCTACTGGGGGACGTGGCAAAATGAAGGCTTTGTACCCCTCCAAATAAGAGTTCTGCCCCACCTTGAAATTTTCCTTCAGTCCTCAAATTTCTAGCATTACAGAGAGTGAGACATTGAAAATCATTCACACCTAGACCTCTTCTATTTGCTCTCTTCACCTTCTTTGGCTCACTTTGCTGGCCCCTTTGCTATTTCTAAATGAACAACTGAAGTATTAAGTTACTGTGATGCTAGAAATTTGGAGACTGAAGGAAAATATCATTTGTAGGGGAAGTCTTTGTCAGTCTTTTTATTCGGGAGGGGGGATGCCCTAATTTTGCCTCCTCTGTGTAGCAACACATCTGTTTGAACTGTGCTCGCTTCAGTGTCTTTCATAAGGAGCAGTCAAGGACCTCTTTTGCTTCTATGTGCAGAAGTGTGTTCAGAATGTTCAAGAATCCAGTTTTCAGATTTCATGTGGTGCAGGAAGAAGGGTCTATATATTTACATTTTAATGCCTTTTTAAAAATGCAAGGCGGCATTCCATACTGTACTTATGGATTTCTCAGGCTTATTTCGTGGGAACAAGGGAGAAGGCCTCGACAGTGGCTGCTCCCAGACTTTGGAAATGCCTCCCTGAGGAGGCCAGGATGACTCCATCCTTGCTCTCCTTCCACTTGCCAGTTAAAGTAAGTGGTGGGATCCTTAGGTGAGAGTGATCATGTTCTCCTGGAGTTTGTTATACAATGGAAAGGAGAAGCCAGGCATAGTCAGACACGCATTCTTGACTTTAGGAGAGCTGATTTCAATAAACTCAGGGAAATACTGGGGGTGATCCCATGGTCAGGAATACTAAAAGAGAAGAGACCTCAAGATGGAAGGGACTTTCTCAAAAGGGAGATACTGATGGCACAATTTCAAACAGTACAATTGAGGAAGAAAAATGGGAGGTGTCTCAAGAAACCAGGATGGATGACTAAAGAAATTTCAATGGAGCTAAGTCATCTCAGAGCCATTGGCAATAATATTTGAGAACTCCTGGAGAACAGGAGAAGTCCCAGCAGACTGGAGGAGGGCAAACATTGTCCCCATTTTCAAAAAGGGGAAAAAAGAGGATCCCAACAATTATCGTCCAGTTAGTCTGACATCAATACCAGGGAAGATTCTAGAGCAGATCATTAAACAGAGAGTCTGTGAACATTTAGAAGGCAATGCCATAATCACAAAAAGTCAACATGGGTTTCAGAGAAACAAGTCATGCCAGACTAATCTGATCTCTTTTTTTTTTATAAAATTACCAGCTTGGTAGATAAAGGGAACGCTGTGGATATCACATACCTTGATTTCAGTAAGGCCTTTGACAAGGTTCCCCATGACATTCTTGCAAACAAGCTTGTAGAATGTGGGCTAGACAAGTTAACTGTTCAATGGATTTGTAATTGGTTGACCGGCCGAACCCAAAGGGTGCTCAGCAGTGGCTCCTCTTCGTCTTGGAAAGATGTGACCAGTGGGGTGCCGCAGGGTTCTGTCCTGGGCCCAGTGCTATTCAACATCTTTAGCAATGACTTGGATGAGGGAATTAGGGGCATACTTACCAAATTTGCAGATGACACCAAATTAGGAGGAGTAGCTAATACCCTAGAGGACAGGATCAAAATTCAAAATGACCTGGATAGACTGGAGAGCTGGGCCAAAGCTAACAAAATGAAATTCAATATGGAGAAATGTAAAGTATTGCACTTACGGTGAAAAAATGAAATGCATAGATATAGGATGGGGGAGACCTGGCCGAATGAGACTACGTGCGAAAGGGATCTAGGAGTCCTAGTAGACCACAAGTTGAACATGAGTCAACAGTGTGATGCAGCAGCTAAAAAGCCAATACGATTTTGGGTTGCATCAATTGACGTATAGTGTCTAGATCAAGGGAAGTAGTAGTGCCACTCTATTCTGCCTTGGTCAGACCTCACCTAGAATACTGTGTCCACTTCTGGGCACCACAATTCAAAAAGGATATTGACAAATTGGAGCGTGTCCAGAGGAGGGTGACTAAAATGGTGAAAGGTCTGGAAACCATGCCTTATGAGGAGAGACTTAGGAAGCTGGGTATGTTTGGCCTGGAAAAAAGACAGTTAAGAGGCGATATGATAGCCCTGTTTAAGTATTTGAAGGGGTGTCACGTTGAGGATGGAGCAAGCTTGTTTTCTGCTGCTCCAGAGACTGCAACACAGAGCAATGGATGCAAGCTCCAGGAACAGAGATTCCACCTCAACATTAGGAGGAACTTTCTGACAGTAAGAACTGTTCAGCAGGGGAACAGACTCCCTTGGAGCATGGTGGGGTCTCCTTCCTTGGAGGTCTTTAAACAGAGGCTGGATTGCCATCTGTTGGGGATGCTTTGATCAAGATTTCCTGCGTGGCAAAATGGGATTGGACTGGATGGCCCTCGTGGTCTCTTCCAACTCTGCAAATCTATGATTCTATGATTCTTTTAGAAACTGACTGGGATGGGCTTTTAATTGTGTGCTGTGCTTTTTTTGTGTTTTTGTTCATGTAGTTTTTTAATGACAAGCATTAGAATTGTAATACATATAAATAAAGATGGGTTATTGTATCAGTCTTGTTATTTAATAGACAGACCTTGTATGCTCCTTTATCCTCTGGCACAGATACTGTCCTGTTTGTAACAACGTGGAGTTGTGACATTAGATGGCAATTGTGTCCTACCTTTCCAACCCACCTTCAGTCTGGCTCCAGATGTGTTTCCAGATCATCATTATCAATGAGTTTATTATGCAATGACAAATACATTAAAAATACCTGTATACAAAGCTGGCTGTAAAATGTTCAGCGTTGATAAAAGAGAACCATGGAGAGAATTTTGAGATCCTGATTGATTGTGGAATCATAGAGTTGGAAGGGGCCCAATGGGCTATCAGGTCCACCCCCTGCTCAATGCAGGATCGCCAGCAAAAGCATCCCCAACAAGTGGGTGTCCATCCTCTTTTGGAAGACACCCAGAGAACGAGACCCCACCATCTCTCTAGGCAATTCCATTGCCCAACTGCTCTCAGTGTCAAAAAGCTCCTTCTAATGTTCAACTGAAATTTACCCTCCTGCAACCTAGAACCATTAGACCTGGTCCTATACTTTGGGGCAGCAGAGAACAAGCTTGCACCCTTCTCTTTGTGGCAGACCTCAAGGTATTTAAAGGGTCAGTCATGTCACCCCTCAGTCTTCTCTTCACTGAGCTGAACAGGCCCAACTCCCTCAACATGTCCTCATATGTTTTGTCCATACCTCTTATCATCCTTTGTTGCCCTTCTCTGAACTTCTTCCAACTTGTCTATATCCTTCTTAAAGTGAAGTGTTCAGAACTGAACACAGTGAGGCCTGATCAGCGCAGAATACAGTGGAACTATTACTCCCCGTGATTTGGAAGCTATGCTTCTATGTATTAATGCAAGCTAAGATAGCATTTGCCTTCTTCGCTTCAGAGTCACACATCTGGCTCATGTTCAACTCATAATCAACAATAATCCCAAGATCCTTTTCACATTCCTGCAAGGCAGGGGGTTGGACTAGATGGCCCTAGTGGTCTCTTCCAACTCTATGATTCCACGATCCTATGACATGTAGTACTATAGTGCTGCCATTAACCTATAGCCTACTAGTAGTTCCAACTAGAGGAGACACTTTGAACAAAATGTTGAATGGTGAGTCAAGATTTAAATAAATCCCATTGATTCCATGGTTCTGCTGTACTTGAAACTACAAGTAGAATGAAGTCTAGTGAATATTGGTTTTAGCCATCACTTACAAAACTCTTGCACCACTTTCCCTCTTGCTAATTTGTGTTACTTCAATTCACCTTTCAAATGGGCTTTCTCTTGTTCTCTCATGCTCCCAGCTAGCCTTGCTGAGAGGGTGATACATTACACATCCAGTCTGAGAAGTAAAAGATTCAGAATACTAGAATTTGAAGGGACCCTGAGGGCAATCTAATCCAACCCCCTGCCAATGCAGAAATCTACCACTGAAGTGCACCTGAGAGGTTGGAAACACGCTGCCAAGGAAGAGAGTCTACCACTTGAGGGAGTTTATTCCACTGTCAAATAGCTCTTACCATCAGGAAGTTCTTCTTAGTGCTCAGATAGACTTTCTCTTTGAATCCATTGCTTTTGCTTTGCATCCTAGTCTCCTGTAAGGAAATTGGTCCAGTTCCTTGATCATTTTGGTTGCCCATTTCTCAGGGGTGCTTGCCCAATGAGGGTGCTGGCTGTTAAGGTGGGTGTGAGGAGGTCAGACCAGGAGACATTACTTAGTCATGCATTCATAACTAAGTAGCTGATATAGAATATTGGTGACTGTTTCCGGTGTAGCAGACCTATTTTATGTGCAGGAATCCTTTTCCTGCTCATAAAACAATGTTTTGCAAATAATAATAATAATAATAATAATAATAATCCCTCTTGTTATTTTCCACAGAAGCATAATTTCTCTATAATACTTTGGGATTTTTGAATATAGGGAGAATACTGTGAAGGAATATGTCCCTTTTTCCCCCAAAGTGAGGAGAAAACTACTGTAATCATTCATCCTGACATTGAGAGAACGAAATACTGTAGTTGAGGATTTGCATCCTGAGTTTATGCTCATATATCTATTGGTTGAAACTGGAAATAGTCAAGCTCGCTGGCTATTTGGGGAGCTGGGAGTTATGTAGGCAGCTTAAATAGTCCTTGATAACTGCTATTGGCTGGAAACACATATAGGTGGTTCCTGCTAGCTGGGATCACATTCTTAGTGGCAGCAGCTATAGAGCTGAAGAGGAACTACAGGAGCCTTTTGCTGACCCCTGCTGGTGAAACTATTGCAATGCACACACCCCTGTAGAAATGGGCAACAAAAATGATCAAGGAATTGGACCAACTTCCTTACAGGAATCATAGAATCAGTTGCATAAAGATCTCACAGAATCATAGAGCTGGAAGAAACCACAAGGGCCATCCAGTCCAAGCCCATGCCCTGCAGGAATACACACTCAAAGCACTCCATGCAGCCTCTCTTTAAAAACCTCCAAAGAAGGAGAAAGGTTGTTAATGGTTTTTGTTTGTTGCTTTGCATGTTCAAGTCATTTCTGACTTTTGGCAACATGAAGGTGTACATAGCACAGGGTTTTCTTAGTCAGATTTCTTCAGAGGAGGTTTAGCACTGCCTTCCTCTGAGGCTGAGTGTGTGTGACTTGCCCAGGGTCAACTACTGGGTATACATGGCTGAACAGGGATTAGTCCAACACAGTGCTAGTCCAACCACTACACCACACCATCCATCTGTTAATATTTGGCACTGTTTAGATGAGAAATGAGTCGAGTAAGGGGTAACCAGGTAGAAGCATCAATGATGCACAGCGAGGAAAAAAAGAGGAGATTGAAACTTTTTTCTTTCTCTTTCATATGAGCGAATGGTGGGATCCATGGAGGTCATTCACTGAAGATGAATGGTGGGGAAATTCAGGGCTTGTCTACACCATCAAATACCTCCAATCCCCATGCAAACACACCCAAATCTGATGGAATCAGGCTACACATGGTATGGCCGTTTTCCTGTTTCTGGAGCTATCCGGTCATGTATGTCATGGCCCAGATTTGCAGCATTTTGGGGTACCCAACCAGAATGTGCAGTATGTGGGATTCAGGGTTTTCTGTGGAGGTTTGTCCACCAGTACATCTACCACCACTGCCAATGCCACCATTGCTGCCACAGCCATGACCAGTTTTAAAGCTCTAGAACCAGTTCCCAGCAGAAGGAAGAGGTTTTCTGCCTTCCGCTGCCTTAGCAGCTGTCAGGATCTGGGGTGTGGATGGGAAGGTATTTCAGAAGAGATTCTGGGACCAGGGCAGGCAGGCAGGTGGAGAACCAAACCAGAGGCAAAGGCAGGTCCAGGAAGGGGGTGCCAGGTCAGAAACTTGGGAGACAGAGTCCAAGTAAAGCCAAAGTCCAAAAACAAGCTGAAGTCAGAACACGTACCAGAAGTCCAGAGGACCAGAAGTGGCTCCTCTTCGTCTTGGAAAGATGTGACCAGTGGGGTGCCACAGGGTTCTGTCCTGGGCCCAGTGCTATTCAACATCTTTATCAATGACTTGGATGAGGGTATTAGGGGCATACTTACCAAATTTGCAGATGACACCAAATTGGGAGGAGTAGCTAATACCCTAGAGGACAGGATCAAAATTCAGAATGACCTGGATAGACTGGAGAGCTGGGCCAAAGCTAACAAAATGAAATTCAATACGGAGAAATGTAAAGTACTGCATTTAGGGCGGAAAAATGAAATGCATAAATATAGGATGGGAGAGACCTGGCTGAATGAGACTACGTGCGAAAGGGATCTAGGAGTCCTAGTGGACCACAAGTTGAACATGAGCCAACAGTGTGATGCGGCAGCTAAAAAGGCCAATGCAATTTTGGGCTGTATCAATAGAAGTATAGTGTCTAGATCAAGGGAAGTAATAGTGCCACTCTATTCTGCCTTGGTCAGACCTCACTTAGAATACTGTGTCCAGTTCTGGGCACCACAATTCAGAAAGGATATTGACAAATTGGAGCGTGTCCAGAGAAGGGCAACTAAAATGGTGAAAGGTCTGGAAACCATGCCTTATGAGGAGAGACTTAGGGAGCTGGGTATGTTTAGCCTGGAAAAAAGACGGTTTAGAGGCGATATGATAGCCCTGTTTAAGTATTTGAAGGGATGTCACGCTGAGGATGGAGCAGGCTTGTTTTCTGCTGCTCCAGAGACTGGAACATGGAGCAATGGGTGCAAGCTCCAGGAACAGAGATTCCACCTCAACATGAGGAGGAACTTTTTGACAGTAAGAGCTGTTTGGCAGTGGAACGCACTCCCTCGGAGCGTGGTGGGGTCTCCTTCCTTGGAGGTCTTTAAACAGAGGCTGGATGGCCATCTGTCGGGGATGCTTTGATTGTGATTTCCTGCGTGGCAGGGGGTTGGACTGGATGGCCCTCGTGGTCTCTTCCAACTCTGCAATTCTATGATTCTATGATTCTATGAAAGGCAGGTCCAAGAAGCAAGCAAGAGTCCAAACACAATGAGGCAGCAGGTCAGGGCAATGGATTAAGGTCCACAGAGCAGTTACAGGCAGCACAGGAGACCGTGTTGCTGTAGCAAGGGCCGAGGGTAGGGTTGCTATAATTGTCTGCCACAAAACCAGGACAAAAGTACCCACATTTTGACCAGGGAGGGAGAAGATGGCTCTCCCCCCCACCCCACCCCACCCATGGAAGCCTTCCTGCCGCTGCTTATTTCTTCCAGAGGATGTGGAAGGGCCGGAAGAGACCCATCCAGCTGTCTTTGTCCAGCAAGCCTGTGAGCTTTGATAGGAAGGTGAAGCCCTGCAGATCAAGGAGGACACCAAGTAGGATTGGGGGGTTGGGGGGAAAGGGCATGCAGCTGCTGACCAGGTGAGCCAGCCCAGTGGGGAAGAGGACCCACTGCCCCACCAGGGCAGGGGGGGTTGGGGAGTGAGTGTGCAGCAGATTCCTATGATTTAAATAAGCAAAACTGGGTTTCTAGCTGCTGCTGCTGACTGTGTGAGCGAGGAAGAGGACCCACTGCCCTGCCAGGCCATCCCGCCTCCTGGCAATGACTAAAAGGCACACTGCCCCCAGGAGCTTCTACACAGGCAGTGACCTTGGATGCCAGACTTACCCCCCCACACACACAAGTACATTGCTGGCCTTCTTTCCTCTCTCTTGATTTTCCTTTGCTCTCTCTCTCTCTCTCTGTTGCCTGCTCTGCACACTCCGACTCCTGCCTTTTCTACACTGCACTCTTCTGCCTAGCCTGGACGGCACTCTCCCACCTTCTGCACTCACTCCCCACGTGAGCCAGAGCAGAAAGCCTGGAGTCTGGGATCTGCTGCTCGAAGCAGCCCAGCCAGATGGGACACCTTTCTGTCCCTCTAATCCAGGATTTTCCCAGTTTTTCTGGGACTTATGGCAACCCTAGCTGAGAGGAGAATGCTGTTCTTAAAGAGCAGTTTCCCTGGCTTCTCCAGGTGAGCTGCATGAGTGCAGCTGGCTGTGCCTGATAAGTTGGCCCTGGTCCTTTCAAGACTTGCACAACCAGGGCCTAGTTCTTCAAAGAGAGGCAGAGTCTGCTTTCGCAGCCAGAGGCTAGTCCTGCAAGGAGAGGCAGATCCTGACAGCAGCGCAGCCTCCGCCTGCTCTCTTGCTTGCCCATCACAGGAAGAGATGCTTGAAGAAAGCAACAGAAGCGCTTGAAGGAAGCAACGGGCAAGCAAAGAGCAGGTGGAGGCAGCACTGCTGAGCTAGGGGAAGGGAGAAAACTTCTTTCCATGTGGAACTAGCTACAGAGTTTTAAAATTGGATGAGGTGGTGGCAGCAGATGAAACTCAGCAGGGACAGTGAAGACACATCCCTGCAGAGAATAATAGTTATAAGGACGTTGGAGGAAATGCAGAGGCATGTGGGCAAAGCTCCATTTGGAATTTTTGCCCCACATGGAGACAAGCTCTCAGGAGAGAGCAAAGGAAGGACTGCTTCACACAAAGTTTTAATGGTGGGCTTCACTACTGCAAGGGTAGTATTAACAGGGCCTCCAAGAATGCATTTCTGCCCTGGTGGAAACTAAATCCCTACCCTGCCCTGGCAAAGGCAGACCAGATAAAAATTCTTACTCAGAAGTGCACGGTTCAGAAGATCCTATCTACTTCTAGTTCAAATGAAACAGCATTTTTACCTACAAATTCTGCTAAAACTGGGACCAGTTTTTCACATAAATTCTTATCAGGAGATTCAGTTTGACCTCTCAATTTTATACAGCGTTCCATCTGTTTTAATTCATTTAGAAGTTTGTCATCTGATGTTTTAGCAATGTCCTCACATAATTTATCTGTTGTTTCTTCTAATTTTTTTTGTTCTCTTATCTAATAAATCTACACTTATGTCAGTTTTTAAAGATTTTTTGATGTGTCTTCTATAGAAAGTGTCATTTCTCTCAGTTCTGCTCTAATTTCTTGTTTTAATGAAGATTTTAAATCTCTCATTTCTTTCCTATGTTCTTTTGCCTTGTTCCTTAATTCTTGTCCAATTTTCCTTAGTTCTTCTAAAAGATAACTGATCTGATGTTCTATAAGTCATCTCTATGGAAGGTGTTCAGGATGACTGGGAAGATGCTTGCACCATATTTCTCCTGGTCGATAATGACATAATAATATGTTTTGATCTGTCATGCCCCATGAGTCTGATGAGGGTATGGAATCAGAGGAGGACGATGACGACATGGCAGGGAATGGCCCTATGGACCCTGGCACAGGTTTATCTACATGTGTACCAGAAGGGAACCATGCCAACTTGGGAGGCTTGAGCACAGGAAGAGCCTGGTCCAAGTGGGTTGGCATCAGTCCCAGCAGAGAGTCCTGCCCACTCGGATAAGGATGAAGAAGAGGAGAGGGACTTACCTCCACCATTATATACCCAGCAGTGAGCTGAAAAGGAAGCTCAAAGGAAAACTCTGAGGCTTTATGAGAAAAACCTGCTCATCAAGAAGCACCTGGCAAAGCCTTGATTGCTATATATACGCTTTGGGGAAATGCGGAGGCTTTGTCAGAGATAAATTGATCTTCCTGGAGAAAGCTTCTAGCTGACTTCATTGCCTTGACTCCTGTTGTCTTGACTCATGTTTAGACCTTGGACTGTTTCTGACTATGCTGTTGCCTGACCCTGTGGACCCACAGACCTACTTCTGGACTATGCTGCTTTCTGTAAGTTTTGACCCTTGGACTGTATTCTGGACTCTTCTCTGTTTCTTCTTGCAGGTTTTGCTGCTGCTCAAGAAACTGAACCTTGCTTGTTTCAAACCTTATCTGACTCCACTTAAATGACTTTGCTATCATGAAGGGTTGGCTGCTTTCCCAGTCTTTTGAGCTTTATCTTGGTCAAACTCCCAAACTGTGTATTAATTGCCGGTAACTGGCTGCTTTCTTGGACATGATCTTACTCTACTGTACTAAATCAATGTAAGTAGCAGGAATCCTAATATTGATTGACTCTTTTTCTTTTTTCTTTTTCCTTTTTTGCGGTTTGTAAATTAAACTCTCTGCTACAATATCTCTGAATTAGATCTTAATGTTACGTCAAAAAGCAATTTCTAAATATCTCTTCTAATTGATTTATAATATAAACCAACTTTTCTTATCTTACTGTTCCAAAGGGGGGGGGGAGTTGGAATGAGATTTTCAAATATATCTTTCAGTATATACAAATTCAGTTACATAAATTGATTAATTTCATCAGTAATCAGTAATCAATAAATCAATTATTGTCATCCCCACAATCTCAAATTAATTTATACCTTAGCTAGTAATTAAATGAATTAATAAGTTGAGTCAGTTTAATTAATTGATAATTAGTAATATAAGGACTCCCTGAAACAACATCTCAGACTCGGCCAAATTGATCACCAACAATGGTCTGCCCTGGCCTCACATCGTGACACATGGAGACACACTATCCACAATGCTGCAGCCTCATTTGAGAACTCACGCCGAACAAGTCTTGAAGAGATATGCCAACACAGAAAGAATCACAACCTGGAAACATCACCCAAGGAGACCTTCTGCTGTGCTTTCTGCAACCGGACTTGTTTATCTCAGATTGGCCTTTTTAGTCATTAGCGTGCTTGCAGAAAGTGCAAGATGAGTCCTTCCTGAATCTTTGTTTGCAAAGAAAAGCCGGGGGGGGGGGAGTAATTAATTAATAAATCAATTAATCAGTTGAGTTAGTTTAATTAATTAATATTTAATAACTATTAATATTTTGTTGTCAACTTTTGTTATTAATTAACCAAGTAAACATATACATATACATATAAGAGCCATATCAAACAGTCACTATTCCCCAGCCTTTTATCCCCATTAAGCTACAGAGCTTTTAATGTGCAAGACTTCTAATATCGTATCATTCCACTTCTGAACAGCTCTTACTGTCAGGAAGTTATTCCTAATTTTTAGGTAGAATCTCTTTCCTGCAGTTTGAACCCATTGCTCTGTGTCCTAGTCTCCGGAGCAGCAGAAAACAAGCTTGCTCCATCCTCAGTATGACATCCCTTCAAATATTTAGACATGGCTATCATGTCCCATCTTAACCTTCTCTTCCCCAGGCTAAACATACCCAGCTCCCTAAGCTGCTCCTCATAGGGCATAATGGCTTCCAGACCTCCCACCATTTTGCTCACCCTCCTCTGGACACCTTCCAGCTTGTCATGGGATCTTCCAGGCTCCTGTTAGGCCCTGGATGCAGGGCCTAGCAAAAGATTGGTTCAGGCTGCATTTGACATGCTGGGCCCTGTTTTCCTTTAGAAGAATGGGTCAAGGAGAGGTTTCTCTACACAGCTGAAGGCAGTGGGAGGGAATGAGAATGTGATCCCACAGCCAAGGAGATGAGGATGTTTTGAGACACCCTGGCACCCGGCATGATAATTGGCATGAGAAAATCTCCCCTTGATAATTGGCTTGAGAAAGTTTTCTTGCTACCCACTATGTTTGCAAAGCTTCAATGAGAGAAACACATATAAGGTGAGGGCACGACACAGGGCTTCACCTTGCAGCCATGTGCAACTCTGTGGAGCCAGTTTGTATCTTTCTGCTTTGTCTGTCTGACTGATGAGAATATGCCTGTTTGCTTTTCTATCTGCTGCCATTAAAAAGAATACCCTTCTTTTCGAGCCCAGAATGGGTGCATGGTCATTTTGCTTGCTTCATATCCTGAACCAGCAGCCTCCCCCACAGCAAGCCTGGGAGGTGCTGCCAGTGTAACATTTCCTCTCTCTCTCTGGCTTTTCTTCGCAAACAAAAATTCAGGAAGGACTCATCCTGCACTTTCTGCAAGTGCGCTGATAACTAAAAAGGGAAATCCGAGATAAACAAGTCTGGTTGCAGAAAGCACAGCAGAAGGTCTCCTTGGGTGATGTTTCCGGGTTGTGATTCTTTCTGCGTTGTCGTTTCTCTTCAAGACTTGTTCGGTGTGAGTTCTCAAATAAGGCTGCAGCCATGGTGGACCATTGTTGGTGATCAATTTGGCAGAGCCTGAGATGTTGTTTCAGGGAGTCTTTGTATTGCTTTTTTGGAGCGCCCCTCTTACGCTGACCCATGGCGAGTTCACCATAGAGTACTATTTTGGGGAGGTGATGGTCCTCCATCCTATCTGGTTCCGAGTGGAGTGTGTTTTCCTGGGTCTCCTCTTCTTTGTCTGAGGAGGCCTCCTCTGGGTAGGACATGACAGTGCCAGACACTGAAGGAGCTGCCAAAGAAGCTGAGCACTGTTCTTAAGATGAGGTTCAGCACCATGGATAGCTCATTTAAGATTCCTTAACATAAACTGGTCTTCTTGAACCTACCCAGTTTGCTTCAGCAGACACAACTGTCTGCCAGGTTCTGATGGTTCCTGAGCTAAAGCTATACTTTAAAAATACTTCAGGCAGAAAAATCTACTTTCAGAACTTTTGGTAGATTCCACAAATCTTCAACTTTCCCACCATATTCATTCAAACATGTATAGTTTTCCTAGTTTATAATAACTTTTAGTTTTTCTGTCATAAAATCATAACAAAACAGTATCTTTCAGACTTACAGTGGGGTGTTATGTGTTGTGATGGCAGTGTCTCTTCTTTATGAGATAATAGACACTGGCTTCATTTCCCTTTTGGAGCTGTGTCACTTCACAGCTCCACTGAGTGATCTTGGGCAAGTCACACTTTCTCAGCCTCAGTGGAAGGCAAGGGCAAATCCCCTTGAACAAATTCTGCCAATAAAACCTTGTGATAGATTCACCTTAAGGTCATGATATGTCAAATTCTGCCAATAAAACCTTGTGATAGATTCGCCTTAGCATCATGATAAGGTATGCTGTATCCCTGGGGCAAAAATCTGTGATGTAACAGAGGGGTTGACAAAACATGTCAAGCCAACTGACCATTACCCTTTCCTTTTTGTGCATGTGGGAACCAATGACACTGCAAGGCATGGCCTTCAGGATGGCACAGAGATTATGAGGCTCTGGGTAGGAAGCTGAAGAATGCTCAGGTTGTCATTTCATCTCTCAGTTGAAGGACACAGCCCAGGAAGGGAGAGAATAGTGAAGGTAAATAATCATCTCAGCAAAGGGTGCCACCAGGATCGATTTGGTATCTTGGACCATGGTCTGCAGTTTCATGAAGTTGGACAAGTGATGGGTTGCACCTCACAGCAGTTGTCAGGAACGGTTTTGCTAAGAGTCTGAAAGATCTGATCAGGAGGGCTCTAAACTGAGTTGTATGGGGGAGAGAGACAGTATTCATGAGGACAGGAGTTCATCGAGCGCTAGAGATAATAGCCGAAACATTATACAGAGAACAAGGCAAATAGCACAACAACCCAGCAATGGGAGGAATAAACCCTTTAAAAGGCAGATAGGGGAAATGGCCCATGGTCTCAGATGTCTCTATACAAATGCACAGAGCTTGGGAAATAAGCAAGATGAACTTGGACTCTAAACACAGCAAAGCAAATATGATCATTGGACGCATTAATATATAATCTTTCAAATCAACTATAATGGCATATGTTATACAGGGTACAGCTAGTTTCATACCAGGAGCCCCTCTACCACTGCCATGCAACCACGCTACACACACACACACACAACAGTACGCACACACTACATGCAGCAGGATGCAAGAGCTCATCTGCCCCACCATGCAATCGTACACACACACACACACACACACACACACAAACATACACATACCACACACACCATGCACTCCAGGATGCGAGAGCCCCTCTGCAGCCACCATGCAATCGTGCACGTGCACACACACACACCATGCTACACACCATTCTATACACACACACACACACACACCATGGTACACACCACTCTATACACACCCCACACACTGCAGGATGTGAGAGCCATCCCCCACTGCCACCATGCAACCGTGCACACACACACACACACACACACACACTACACACACACATATCACATATCACATGCGCCAGGACGTGAGAACCCCTCTGCTGCCACCATGCAATTGCATATGCACACACACACCACGCTACACCCCCACACCACACAGACAGCCCATGCTACACACACCACATGCACCATGACGTGAAAGCCTCTCTGCTGCCACCATGTTTAGAAAGGACTTGAAATTTTCCACATGTTTCCACCTTCAGTGTGTTGATTGGCTGCCCAATGGAGAGCTTTGATTGGTTGGGAAGTTTCCTAAGCTGCCAATCAGCACACTGGGAATGGCAACATACCCAAGAGAATTAGATAGATAGATAGGTAGATAGATAGATGGGGATCACTGAAGCCTGGTGGGATGAGTCCCATGATTGGAATGTAGAAATAGAGGGGTATAACCTATTTCAGAGAAATAGACCAAACAGGAAGGGTGGTGGAGGAGCATTATATGTCAAAGATGTGTACACCTGTGAACAGATCCAAGACTTAAATCCTGGGAGCCAGGTTGAGAGTATCTGAATAAAAACTAGGGGGAGAGAAACAACAGAGATGTCATTGTGGTGATCTACTACAGATCTTCTCCCAAGCCAAACTTAGGATGTGGATGATGCCTTCCTGGAACAGATGGTCACAAATTCAGAAAGGAAACATGTACAAGTATTAGTAATGGGAGATTCAACTATTGTGATATTTGTTGGAAGTCAAACTGCGACAAGACTATAAGGTCTAACAAATTCCTCACTTGCCTTGTAGACAATTTCATTGTCCAAAAGAGGCAACAAGAGGACTGGCTATTTTAGATCTGGTCCTAACCAACATTGATGACCTGGTTAGTCAGGTGGAAGTGGCAGAAAGCTTAGTGCTCATGTTCTCCTGGGGTTTGTGATACAGAATAAAGGTGAAGCCAAGCATATTCAGACATATATCCTAGACTTTAAGAAAGCTGATTTCAGTAAACTTAGGAAAATACTGGTTTTGATCCTGTGGTCAGGAATACTAAAAGAGAAGGGAGTTCATGATGGATGGGAGTTTCTTAAAAGTGAAATATTAAAGGCACAATTTCAAACAGTTCCAATGAGGAGGAAAAATGAGAGATGTCTAAAGAAACCAGGATGGATGTCTAAAGAACTTTCAACTGAGCTCATATTTAAAAGGGATATGTACAAGAAATGGAAAAAGGTGGAAATCACTAAAGAGGAATTCAAATGAATAGCCAGCACATGTACGGAGAAAGTAAAAAAAGCTAAAGCACAGAATGAGCTCAGGCTTGATAGAGAGATTAAAAACAATAAAAAGGGATTTTTGGGGTTAAGTCCATGGCAAAAGGAAGAACAAGGAAATGGTAGGGTCACTGCATGGAGAAGATGGAGAAAGGCTAACAGGGAACAGAGAAAAGGCAGAATTACTTAACACCTTCTTTGCCTCAGTCTTCTCCCAAAGGGGGAACACTGCTCAACCGGGGGAAGATGGAGCAGATAATGCAGTAGGGGAAATACAGCACATAATTGGTAAAGAGGTAGTTCAGGAATAGTTGGCCAGTATAAATGAATTCAAGTCTTCAGGGCCAGATTAACTACATCCAAGAGTATTAAAAGAAGTAATAATAATAAATAATAAAATTTATTTATATCCCGCCCCTCTGCAAGCAATCGGGGCGGCTTACAATGATAAAATGGTAGACAGTATAAAACAACCCAAAATCCCTCCCTCCCCTTAAAACATTATTAAATTAATGCAAGTTAAAATCGATACAAGTTAAAATCAATATGTGGTACCATATGCTAAATATCCTTTTAAGCAGGCAGCATCTGTTAGGAGATCCAAAAGGAACCTCCAGAGGGGGTTCCAGAGGCCGGGGTTAGCTATTCCGGAAAAGCCTGCCCGAAGAGAACCGTCTTGACAGCCTTTTTAAAGCTGTCTAATGATGTCAATAGGCAGATCTCGTCGGGCAGGCCGTTCCACAATTTGGGGGCGACAGCCGAGAAAGCCCTCTGGGAGGTAGTCGCCAGCCTAGGTCTTTGTGACTGCAACAAATTCCTCCCAGAGGACCGGAGAGCGCGGGGAGGATTATAAGGGAGAAGGCGGTCCCTGAGATAGCTTGGGCCCAAGCCATTTAGGGCTTTAAAGGTGATAACCAACACCTTGTACTGGGCCCGGAAGCTGATAGGCAGCCAGTGGAGGGACCTCAGAACCGGAGTAATGTGGTCCCTCCTAGATGTTCCAGAAACTAACCTTGCTGCCATATTTTGTACCAGCTGTAATTTCCGAACTAGGCACAAGGGTAGCCCCATGTAGAAAGCATTACAGAAATCCAGACGTGAGGTTACCAGCGCGTGCACAATGGTCTCAAGATCCCTTACTTCCAGAAAAGGGCGCAGCTGGCGTATCAGCCGAAGCTGATAACAAGCGCTCCTGACTGTCGCATTTACCTGATTTGTCATCAGGAGCGACGAGTCAAGGAGCACCCCTAGGCTGCGAACACAGTCACTGGAGGAGAGTGTGACCCCATCCAGGACTGGAGATTGCAACTCGATTCTTGGTTTCGGGGCCGCTACCGTGAGCACCTCCGTCTTGTCAGGATTCAGTCTCAATCTGTTTTTCCTCATCCAGCCCATTACTGCCCGTTAGTAGCTGAAGTAGCTGAAGTAATGTGAGCCACTGTCAATAATCTTTGAGAATTCCTGGAGAACAGGAGAGGTCCCAGCAGACTGGAGGAGGGCAATTGTCCCCATCTTTAAAAAGGGGGAAAAAGAAGAGCCAAATAATTACTGCCCAGTCAGTCTGACATCAATACTAGGAAAGATTCTAGAGCAGATCATTAAACAGACAGTCTGTAAGCACTTAGAAAGGGAAGCCGTGATCGCTAAAAGTCAACACTGGTTTTTGAAAAACAAGCCATGCCATACTAATCTTCTCTCTCTCTCTCTCTCTCTCTCTCTCTCTCTCTCTCTCTTTTTTTTTTTTTTTTTTTTTTGGATAGAGTCAAAAGCTTAGTAGATGACGGGAATAATGTGGATGTAGCATATCTTGATTTCAGTAAGGCCTTTGACAAGGTCCCCCATGATATTCTTGCAAACAAGCTAGTAAAATGTGGGCTAGACAATGCAACTGTTAGGTGGATTTGTACTTGGTTGATTGAACAAACCCAAAGGGTAGTCATCAATGGCTCCTCTTCATCCTGGAGAGAAATGACTAGGGAGGTGCTACAGGGTTTTGTCCTGGGACTAGAGGGCATTGTTATCAAATTTGCAGGTGACACCAAATTAGCAGGGGTAGTGAATACCCCAGAGGACAGGTACAGAATTTAAAATGACCTTAACAGATTGGAGAGCTCATTGGCGGGGGGAAAAATGAAATGCAAAAGCTATAGGACAGGTGACAACTAGCTTGAATCCCATCTTGTGAGAAAGGTGGGATATAAATTCAATCAATCTTTGCACACAGAAACAGCAGTTTCTCTTTGCTGTGCTCCACAGGGCTTTCCAGACCTATGAAATTACATGTTGTAATTTTCCACCCCTTCCCACCCCATCCCCATACAGCTACCTTCACCATCCAATTGCTTCCATGACTTATTTTTGTCATGTGCATTAAGCTGAGTTCAGCTTATGGCAATGCTATGAATCAGAGAGCTCCATGAGACCCCTGGTATTAACAGACCTCCTCAGTCCTTGCAAACTCAGGGCCACCATGGCTTCCTCAACTGAGTCCATCCACCTCTAATTTGGTCTTCCTCTTTTCTTACTGCCTTACCTTTACCCAGTATTATCATATTTTCCAGTGTATCTATACCAGCCTGCACCACAGGACGAACACCACCATCCCCACATTGCCGTCGGCAAATCTGTGCTCAAGTCCGTTCAGCAGTTCACCTACCTGGGAAGCATCATCTCCTCAGATGCCAAGATTGACAAAGAGATCGATCACAGATTAGCAAAGGCATATAGCGCATTTGGAAGATTTTACAAAAGAGTCTGGAGTAATAAACACCTGAGGCAAAGGACAAAAATCAGTGTGTATAGAGCCATCGTACTGTCTATCCTCCTTTATGGATCTGAAACATGGGTCACCTATCGCCACCACCTACGACTCTTCAAACACTTTCATCAGCGCTGTCTACGCACAATCCTAAATATACACTGGACTGACTATGTGACGAATGTTGCTGTCCTTGAGCAAGCAGGGATCACCAGCATTGAGGCAATGATACTGAGAACATAGCTGTGCTGGGCAGGGCACGTTTCTAGGATGGAGGACCATCGCCTCCCAAAAATAGTACTCTACAGTGAACTCGCCACGGGTCAGCGTAAGAGGGGCACTCCAAAAAAGTGATACAAAGACTCCCTGAAACAACATCTCAGGCTCGGCCAAATTGATCACCAACAATGGTCTGCCCTGGCCTCACATCGGGAGGCATGGAGATGCACTATCCACAATGCTGCAGCCTTATTTGAGAACTCACACCGGACAAGTCTTGGAGAGAAATGACAACACAGAAAAAATCACAACCCAGAAACATCACCCAAAGAGACCTTCTGCTGTGCTTCCTGCAACTGAACTTGTTTATCTTGGATTGGCCTTTTTAGTCATCAGCGCGCTTGCAGAAAGCGTGGGATGAGTCCTTCCTGAATCTTCATTTGCAAAGAAAAGCCAGAGAGAAAGAGAGAGAGAGAGACATTGCCTCATGATGCGCCCAAAGTATGATGGTTTCAGTGTAGACATTTTAGCTTCTAAGGAGAGTTCAGGCTTGTTCTACTCTGCCATCAAGTCAGCTCCAATTTATGGCAACGCTCTGAATGAGAGAATCCAAGAGCCCCAGTCATCAATGAATGCATTGGTCAGGACTTGCAAACTCAAGACAGCTGTGGCTTCCTTGACTGAATCAATCCATCTATCTTGTAGTCTTCTTCTTGTCCTACTGTCTTCCACTTTCCCCAACATTATCTTCTTTTCGAATGAGTCACGCCATCTCACGATACGTCCAAACTATGAAAACTTCATTTTACTCATCTTGGTTTCCAGGCAGAGTTCAGGGTTGATTTGCTTTTAGTCCCATCCATTTGTCTTTTTAGCACTCTGTGATATCTGTAGAACTCTTCTTCGGCACCCCATTTCAAACAAATTGATTTTTTCCCTACCTGTCACTTCTTGTAGCTGTTATAATAATAAGTGTAAAGCAAAGTGTCACAAGGAAGACCAAAAGCTTATGTTCTGGGATATACAGCTTGGGTATCTGGATGAACATTGGATTTCTATATTGAATAATGTTTTCTTTTTAAAAATGTATTCCTTATTTTAATTTTATTTTATTCTTTGTTTTAGTAGCTTGGCTTGGAATGATTTCAGCATTTTATTGTGGCAGTTCCTTGACTTGGTTGCCTCATGGACGTGTTATTGTTTTCTCTGTTTAATTTTTTGGAAGTCGCTTAGGAGGCTGAATGGCTTGGGATGCTTATTGTGAAAAAAAAGTAGCATCTCTTTGGTTGCTTTGTCCTGCTCTGGGTCCAGCCCTTCTCCATCCTTTTCAGAAGCCTCCATCTTCTGGAGGTGCTGTTTGGGTTAGTACTTTGCAGGTGTTATTAAATTTTCACCACTTGTTTCAGAGGTTGGAAAGGAGGAAGAGGTCTGACACATCACTGGATAAGCCAGCCAATGTGAGGAGGAAGGGGCAGGGCTGGGGGATGGAGTGCCAGCAAAAGGCAATGGATCGAGAATTCCTGGCACAGCGTCAAGGGATTGTCCGCTGCCAACCTGCCTCCTTTCTTCTTCTCCGAAGAGCACATTCTGTCCTTCAGTCTCGGGCCTGATTTATTAATGAAAACCATGTTGTTATTGCCGGTACATGGTGCTCACCTATGAGACCGCAGGCGCTTGATAACTTCCCTTGTCCATTAAGCCTGAGCTCTTAAGACCATTTGTCAACACATGCAGATACATACTCACTCGCAAGCCAAGGCTTGAAACCTTGAAAAATCCTCCCTTGCAAGTGGACTTCTCTATTCACTCAGATGTAGTTGTCAACAACAAGGAGCTGATCTACAGGCAAAGGTGGCCATGTTGGCCATTTGAGGAGCTCGGCTGGTGAGCGATGATCTCTGTTGAGGGAAGTGAAGATGGCTAGACTGGTTTGGCAGCTCCTCTGAAAAAGCTAGCTTGCAAAAAATTGCTTTCAGGGGTCTCAGCATGCATAGATGGTGCTAATCTCTCTGAATTAGGGGACCCTTTTGTCCTCACTTCTGTTGTCCTCACCTTGGTTCCAAACAGGAAGTCACTGGATAAGCATGTCCTATTTGGGGAAAAAGTGTCTTAGGGCTCATCTACACAAGCCAGGATATATCGGCACCCCACGGCGTATCCTGGCTGCTATCAGGATCGGAATCACCTATTTTCCTGGGGCCTTGGTGTATAATGGGCCTAGCAGCTAGTGTGAGGGATATAGATGTGCAACTATTTGGATTTTGCTTGGAAAAGGAGAGATAAGATGCTGCTGCAATCATGGCCCCCACAAGGGGGCCTGACAGGGCTCTAGCCTGGGGGCCCAGGATTAGCATCCCCCCCACATGATATTATTGTATGTTTTATTATGTAAATCCATTTAGCTTTTAACAAATAAATATAAATATTACTTTGGTGTCATCATTTAAACTGACCTATTTTAATTTTTATCCTAAATCCTGTAGAGTATCTCACTGCCCTTAACCTTAGCAGTAGGTAGGGGGCCTGCCAAAGATCCTGGCCTGGGGGCCCGCTTCAGGAGGTGGGGGCCATGGTGAGTCCCAAATAGCAAAGATTCTTGCCCATCTGGAATTCTCCTTCTCAGGTTTCCCCAGCATCTAAGAAACCTGTTTTTTGACTGGTTAATGAGTTGAAGAGGGTAATGGGGCCGGACTGGGGGTTATTTTTGTAGGAATATTTGGCATCTATATCAAGCAGAGTGCAGCATAGCCAATGCAATATGAGCTTGTGGTAGAAAACAGGAGAAAATACTGTCGGCTCTCTACATTTGTGGATTTAACTTTTGCAGATTTGATTATTGGTGGATTATTTGCTGCGGCCTCTGCTGCTGCCCTGTGCCATTTTTAATAGGGACTACAAGTCTTGTGAGAGAGGAGATTATTAGATGACCCCGTTTAAAACATACTTTTGCCGGAATAAAATAAACCATTTCTAAGCCACCAAAGAATGCCCCCACTGCACTTATCTTCCTCCCCTGGCAAAGGCTCCCTGTCAATAAAGAGGAAGCGAACAGAGCCCCATTCACTTCCTCGCTCGAAATCCCACAGAGCCCCATTCACTTCCTCGCTCGAAATCCCACAATTTAAAAATAAAAACAAAATAAAGACATTTAAAGTTGCACAAACGCACCTAAACACACTTTAAAGGTTCTAAGTAACCTGGGGAGGGTACAAAAAAGAGGGTAGGTTACCTGGATGTCCCAATCTTACCTGGATGTGTTCTGGCAGGACTGTCCATTGACGCTGGAATCTTGCCAGCAAAATGGGGCACATTGTTGCACGCAGGCAAATCCGGAACAGAAACGGAACGGGAGCTCAATTGCTGGCTTCTACCCGTCAATAAAAGAGAACGGCCTCAGAATGGCAGCAGAATGCTTGGGAGACGATGGGGGATGTCATCGTCTGATAATTAAGCCCTTTTGCAATCTCATGGTGTTGTTAAAATGCCATTTTTGATGCGTCTGATAATCTCCATTGAAGAGATACTGTGAATGTGCAATGAGGCTTGTAAATCTAGAGATATTTGCAGTTTTTCCACATAGCCTGTCTAGACAAGCCCAAGGTTGTCTTGATGGCAATTACAAAAGCAAAGTTCTGTCCCCTGGAATCTCTGCCAACCCAGGAGACTCACTGATCTTGCACCTGATCTCCACTTTCCCATTCACCTGCGACTTACAGGAAGTGCAACAGAGCCGGTTGGCCCCTGGCTGGAAGGATGAATGGGCTCACATTTTCCGAGTGGCTCATTGGTGTTGCTAATCTGAATGAAGCAGCAACTAGAGCTGAGCCCAGAGACTAATTTATGGCAGAGCCCCTGAGGCAACAGACAGAGAAATCAGCTATCCAGGGAAACCAAGGATTGGCATCACCTTGCTCCTCCTTCCTGTGGAACTGCTGTGCCTCAGGGGGTTTGACAAGATATTCAGCATCTGATACACAGGCCCTCAGGGAGCAACAATACACATCACAAACACACACACACACATCTGCACTATCCTTGGCTGCTCAGAAAGAAAGATGGAGCAGGATGGGGGTCTCGCTTTGCCCCCAGCTCTTCTCTCTTTTTCCACAACTTGGAAAGAAGGAGAGCTCTGAAGGACAGTGGTTATTATTACAGTTATGATTAATGGAATAAATGAATTGTGTGAGTGGTTTGTTTTATGTGCAATGGAGAGGGAAAACTCCTTCCCCCCAGAAGTGTATTATGCCTAAGTTGCCTGGACATGTGGAATAGCTGTGTTCATTTCAAGGCTATGGAAGAGATGTTGCACATTTCATGCATTGTGCATTGTGCATAGAAGTGGAACTCCCTCCCCAGGGAGGCCAGGATGGCCCCGTCTCTCCTCTTTTTCCATAAACAGGTAAAAATATTTCTGTGTCAGCAGGCATTTGCACTCTTATGTGGGCTAGGCTTTTAAATGCTGTGTGACTTGTATTTTAAAAGTGTCATATATTTAAATATGTCAATGTTTGTGATTTTAATGGTGTAAAATGTTTAACTTGTTTTTAAACTTGATATCTATACTTTTAATCATTCGTATTGTTTTAACTCAGACTGTTTTAAAGTCTCGAGTCCCTTTATTGGCAGAAAGGTGGGATACAAATAAAATAGATAATAGTAATAATAATTGTGCATGATATAATAATAATAATAATAATAATAATATTTATTTATACCCCGCCCCTCTGTTAAAACAATCGGGGCGGCTTACAAAAATTAAAATACAATACAGATAAAATCCCCAAACACCCCCCACCACACCCTCCCCCATAAAAAAAATATTAAACAATTATAAATTAAAACCAACTAATCTAAAATCACAATTAAAAACAATAAATACAATAAAATACTATAAATGGCCAGCGGACTAAAAGAAGCCAGGATCCCCTGAGGCCGGGATCTAATTAGGAAAGGCCTGCCGAAAGAGATCCGTCTTTAGTGCTTTTTTAAAGCTACTCAGGGTTCTTATCTGACGGATCTCGTTCGGCCTTGTACTTTGTGCATGAGAAGCACATATGCATTTGCTGCACATTCAGTTGCACAATGTTGCAATTCATGAACGTGAGGCCTTCCATAAATGTGAAGCTATGCGCCATCATTGATTTTATCCACCATGCCACTCCTTCATGCTGGCCAATGTAACTTGTTCCTCGGGGAAGCCTTAAGGTGACAATCTCCACCACCCCCCATCCTCAGTTTCTCCCTGGGTTTTGCATTCTGTATTACCTTATTTGAGTATCTTTTACACTTCAAGTGTTGGGCAATGCCTGCCAACATTTCTAGCACTTCTGCAGCATCTAGAAGGGAGGTCTGTCACAGTGGAGATGGGTGGATTCCATGTCAATAGGGTGGAGAATCTGCTCTAGGTTTTAGTCTGAACTCTAAAACGGTTGCCCAAGAGGCTGAATCATTGATTTGCTATAACGAAAAGACCAGTAAGGCTGCTGACACACTGCAAGAAATACATGCGAGTTGACGCCACTTTAACTTCCATGGCTCCATCCTATAGAATCCTAGGATTTGTAGTTTGTTGTGGAACCAGAGCTCTCTGATAGAGAAGCTAAATAGCTCACAAAATTACCAATCCCAGAATCCCTTAGCATTGGGCCATGGCAGTTAAAGTGGGGTCAAACTGCATTATTTCTGCATTGTGTCAGCAGCCTAGGAGTATACACTAAGCAGTTTGATACCCCTTCAGGTTCCATGAATCCATCCTAAGTGATCCTGGGATTTGTAGTTGAGGGAGAGATTTGGAATTCCCTGCTAGGGAGCTCTAGTTCTTTTAGTTGAGCTACAATTCCCAAGGTACTATGTAAAGAGGGATTGAAGCTTAAGTCAGGCTACATAGGAACTATAGTTCAGGGGAGTGGATTTGAGGTTTCTGGCAGAAAATTCCAAGTACTGCACTAAATCTACAACTCTCAGGATTCCCCAGGACAGATCCTGGGGAATTCTGTGTCCAGTTCTGGGCACCACAATTCAAAAAGGATATTGACAAGCTGGAACGTGTCCAGAGAAGGGCAACTAAAATGGTGAAAGGTCTGAAAACAATGCCTTATGAGGAGAGACTTAGGGAGCTGGGTATGTTTAGCCTGGAAAAAAGACGGTTAAGAGGCGATATGATAGCCCTGTTTAAGTATTTGAAGGGATGTCACGCTGAGGATGGAGCAAGCTTGTTTTCTGCTGCTCCAGAGACTGGAACACGGAGCAATGGGTGCAAGCTCCAGGAACAGAGATTCCACCTCAACATGAGGAGGAACTTTTTGACAGTAAGAGCTGTTTGGCAGTGGAACACACTCCCTCGGAGCGTGGTGGGGTCTCCTTCCTTGGAGGTCTTTAAACAGAGGCTGGATGGCCATCTGTCGGGGATGCTTTGATCGTGATTTCCTGCATGGCAGAATGGGGTTGGACTGGATGGCCCTTGGGGTCTCTTTCAACTCTACAATTCTATGATTCTATGATTCTATGAGATCCATGGTGCCTGAAGTGGTATCAAACTGCTATAATTGTGCAAGTATAGATACGTTCTAGGATGGCAGGACGAAAAACAGATTCACAAGAGCACAGAGGATTCTGCTGGCTACTTTCTCCCACTGCCATCCACCATTTTCTTCCAAGCTTATCCATCTTCTTCTGAAAAAACACTGCCAGAGTGGATTGTCCGGAGCAGCCAGATTACTTTGGGATAACCACTGACATCTTTTAGCAGCCATTGAAAGAATCTCATCAAATAGAGCTGAGGCACCAGAAGCCAGACTGCCGGGGAAAACGCACTGCAGCACATCCCAGCTCTTTGGTAGTGGATTCTGAAGTTCCAATTGCCCACTCACTTCAATTATTTGTTTTAAAGCAGGGGTGGTCCCCAGTTTGCACCTCTTGAAGCCCCCCAAAGCCCTGTGATGTTCTGGCTAACTCCACTTCAGCCAGCACAAGCTCTCAGTAAACGCAAAACTTTATTAACCAAGCAGAGTTGATCCTAGTACGGTACATGAAAGTTGTCAGGACTAAGGGCTTGTCTACACAGGTAATTTGCCCCATCTTGCCCCCATTTTGGGGCCCTGCAGTCTAGATGATGCAGGGCTCTGGCTTTGTTTTGCCCACAGGCAGTCCTCACGACCCCTGGGGCAAAGATAGGGCTAAGATGGGGCGCTGCAGCTTCTGCCCACATTGCACTCTCTGGAGCCAGGAAGGAGTCCCGCAGTATGTGACCAAGTCTGGTCACATGCAGAAGCTTTGGTCATGTTCTGTGTGCCGGCTTCATGGCTACAGAGAATGGGTGGCAGTGACAGCAGCTGCAAAGACCAGCTGGGATGCTGATCTGGAATTTGCTGATGCTGATCTAGAATTCTTCCTGTTTTATCCAGGTAACGGGGGAGCAACAGGCCTGATCCATGGGCAGAATACACTGGTGGGGAACTGGTGTATTCTGGCCTGTGTAGAGGAGCCCTCTGATTTGCAGCATTAAAAAAAAATATCCAGGAAAAATTGCTCCTGACAGCAAAAAATGGATTGGTCCCCACATGAATGGTCACATGCAGGGAGACTTGGTCACATGTTGTGGGCCAGCTTCCTGGCTTCTGGGAGAGCAAGGGAGACAGTGGCGGCTATAGCAACAGGCCGGTGTGCCTGTCTGGATTTCCTCCCATTCATTGCAGGTAATGGGGGAGGGCCTGATCTGCTGGCGGAATATGCTGGCCTGTAGATCAGCCCTAAAAGGTTTTCTGAGTTATATGGTATAATCAAAGCCTGCACAATTCAACTGTTGCAACAGCTTTGCCAGTAACTCAGAAGATTCTGTCCTCCTGCACTACCTGTACCAGGTTTCTTACAAGAATGAACTTGGACTACCCGCAGTTCCAAATTCCTCCCCATACACCTGCTCATTATCCTAGGCCACCATTCTATACAATTTTATTCCCCAGCACCCCACACAACGGTATAGCATACTTCATCATCCTTCATTACCAAACATAAGTCCAAGCATGTCAAAGAAGCATTGCAGAACTATGGCTGGATCATGATCCTGACAAGCCCCCAGATCTGTGCATTAAAAAAAATAGGGTGATTTTTCACCCCAACTCCCACCCCAAATGGCTCAAAACTGTTGCAAAAATACAATAGTTTTGCTCCTCAAGCCTACTAAACCGCCAAAAGAAATTTAGAGCTCCCCCAGAGGTGTCATGTCTGGTGCGTTGGTGTGGCCTTCAGGGAAGGGGTAACAAGGGTGAAAATCCCCCCTTTCCATATTTAAATGAATTAATTTAAATGAATCAATAACAGGGATGAAAAGGATTTATTATTTTTTCTAGATTCTCAACCAAAGCATCAGTTTAGCACCTGGCAAGGCTTGCTGTAAAGCAAACTAGACCTTGCCTAGGAAATCCATCCATTTGTGAGTCTCCTATGTGCTTTTGAGTTTCCTGCTGCTGCAGAGAGAGATCGTAAACCAATGGATTCAAATTACAAGAAAAGAGATTTCACCTAAACATTAAGAAGAACATCTGCATTGCAAAAACTGTTGGACAGTGGAGTAGACCACCACAGAGATGGTGGACTCTCCATCTTTAGAAGTCTTTACAGAGAGATTGGAGGGCCATCTTTCAGGAGTAATTGTGGATCTTTGTATGGCAGGGGGTTGGGCTAGATGGCTCTTGGGATGCTTTCCCACTCTGAGTGTATGTAAGGTTTCAAATAATATTATATGACCCCCCAATACATATGCATTTTAAAATAGTGAATGACCAAATACTCATAGAATTGAAAAACGGACAGAAACACACATTAGTCAACTGAGCTGGGGAATCCATACAAAAATATGTGCATTAGATAAAGTGCATTGGGGAAATGTATAGTTTAGGGGGAAATGTGTACAGAAAATGCATATGAAATTCCATGCAGGAAGGAAAATCAAAGTCTCACAACAGGATGCAAACAAAAATGGGTGAAAAATGCAGGCAGGTGCGATGCAGAAACAAAGAGAAGAGTTGCTTTTCCTACATCCTTAGTAAACAAATTCATGGAGGATGATTTTCTTGTAGAGACAATCTAGTTAATGGACTGATCCCATGCCCCTCTAGAAAAATAAAATGGGTGAGGTGGCTGGTAAGACATACACAGTCACAAATACATAATCAAAAGGACATATTTTTTTCTGTTGCAACAGCAGAAATATCATAGATAATGGGTATATGCATGCAGCAGCAATTAAAGAAGAATATGTGTTATAAACAACACAGCTAAAACACTGGATATTTTTAATAGAAAAACATGTGTTTGTATGCACTGAAATGGAACAACGTGAGGTTCCTAATTGAAGAGAGGCTTCTACTAGGTGCATTTTGTTGAACAAGATTGGTAAGGAACCCCCCTCAAAAAAACCCCTTTTGTGCTAAATATACAAAGGTTTGGAGCTCCCTCCTGTAGAGATGGGGATGCTGGAAGAAGGAATACATGCACAGTCCTTTTGCCCTCTGCACATGTTTGTTTGAATGCCTGAGGAAGGCTTTCTGACTTGGCTGTGGGTCAAACTAGATGGTTGTTTTTCTTATTTGCCATCAACTCAACTTGGATCCTGGCCTATATACCCTAAAGTCACCAGATCCTGTCTGATCTTGGAAGCTAATCAGGGTCAGCCCTGGTTAAGACTTGGAGGGGAGACAGCCAACCAATACCAGGTGCTGTAGGCTGTATTTCAGAGGAAGGAACTGGCAACACCACCTCTGAGGATTCCTTGCCTTATAAAACCCTATGCTATTCATGGGGTTGCCATATGTTGATTTGCAACATGAAAGCACATACACACACATACACGAGAGACCTCCAAGAGCTCTGGTCATCCACTGCCCTGCTGAGGTCTTGCAAACTTAGGGGCAGCAGTCATGGCTTTCTTGAGGGAATCAAACCCCCTGTAGCGTTGTCTCTCTCTTTTCCTACTGCGTTTCAGTTTATCAAGCACTATTGTCTTTTCCAGTGGGGCTTTGGGATGTTTTGAAGTGAAAATGTTGCTTTTATTAGATAAATTATGGTAAAATATGGTAATGTACAGTAGATGTAATAAGGTAAGGATCTATGGGGAAGAGGTGAGAGTATGGAATATTGGGAATATTTGAATGAGATTTTAAAAACTCAGGTGTGTATAGCAGTTAGGGAGGGAGAGTTGGGTCTGCCAGGGTTAGATTAGGAGTCTGTCAGAGTCAGGAAAGAGTTAGAAATGTTAGGAGAGATTGAGTCAGGGTTGGAGATAGAAATTAGATAGGCTCAGAGTTAGTACGATATGACTAAGTGACAGATGTGAGTGTTAGGACTTTATCAGACCACCCACCTAAACCCCATTCTTTTGCTGGCATAACTTTGCTATTTTTTTATGCCAGCAAAAGAATTCCCCATGCCACACTTACCTCCTATCCTGGCAAAAGGCTTCCCAGCAATGAATGAGGAGTGAACGGAACTCCATTCACTTCCTCGTTCAAAATCCCACATATTATCAACAGAATACATAGTACAGGAAATTCAAACACTAAAAAAGTCCTAAGTAAACTGGGAAGGGTCATAAAAAGTGTGTCACCTACCTGGATGTTGTGATCCCACCTGTAAGTGTTCTTGTAGGACTGGTCATCAACACTGCATTCATGTGAGTACAATGACACAAAGTTTTAAATGCCAGTACAAAGTGCCATGGGGATCAACTGATGGCTTGAGCCATCAATGAAAAAGTACATTTTTTTACTTTACATGATCATGAAAGGGGGATATGGTGTGGTACGTGCACCCTTTTGCAATCATGAGGCATTCTCATGATGGCTTATTTGCCTTGTTTGATAATGTCCTAAGTCAGGATTTATAGGTATTAAATGAGTAATCTGTGTCATGTTTCAATTTCTGTTTAACAAATCTTTTTAAAAAAATACACTTGAGCCTCTGAGAATGTTACTGAAGGAATATTAGTGAGATACCTCGGAGTTCGTGGCAATGGAGGGATTAGTGGAAAACCTCATGTCACATCATCTCACAATATGTCCAAATACAACAGCCTCAGTTTAGTCATTTCGGCATAGAATCATAGAGTTGGAAGAGTCCACAAGGGCCATCTAGTCCAACCCCTGCCATGCAGGAATGCAAAATCAAAGCATTCCTGACAGATGGCCATCCAGCCTCACTTTAAAAACCTCCAAAGAAGGAGACTCCACCACATTCTTGGCAATGCATTCCACTACTAAACAGCTCTTACTGTTTGGAAGTTCTTCCTAACATTTAGGTGGAATCTCTTTTCCTGTAGTTTGAACCCATTGCTCTGTGCCCTAGTCTCTGGAGCAGCAGAAAACAAGCTTGCTCTGTCCTCAGTATGCATTCACATAGTAAGAGTTCAGGTTCCATGATATCTGTAGAACATTTCTCTAGCACCACATTTTAAATGAGTTGATTTTCTTCCTGTCAGCTTTCTTCACTGTCCAGCTTTCACTAGCTGGATGGTACATGAAATAGATGATACATTTGGAATAATTTTAAAACAAGTGCTCCCCCCCCGAGTGGTGAAAGACATCTGTTTGCCATGGCATGGGATTTTCTTCACATCTGTATCTTGCATTTAAAATGCTTTGCTTTGTGATTGGTCATCCGAAAGCTAAAATGGGCTTCATCTGCAAGCCTGTTTTCAGAAGTACACATCACTCAGTAATTCATCATGGGGGAGAGATAACATGTTGATTTCAAGGAATCTGCATTCCTCTTAACATCTAGCTTGACCTTGTATTAAGCTTTGGTTTGTTTGCCCTCACCCAGTCTATTACTGGCATCATACTGACATCAGACACTGATTTATTTATTTTAATTTACTTAGCTCAAGTGTTTGGGTGAGGATGGGCCATAAATCAGATGAAGAGGAAAACCTAAGTGACAATACAAAGTATCTATAAAATAGCATACAGAACGGTGTGAGCATGGGGGAAATGAGCCATTTGATTCATCATCCCTAGACTAGTTATGGATACTAACCAATAGGCACCTAGAATAATCAAATCATAGAGTTGGAATAGACCTCAAGGGCCATCTAGCCCAACCCCATTCTGCCATTCAGGAATACACAATCAAAGCATTCCTGGCAGATGGCCATCCAGCCTCTGTGAACAGCTCTTAGGACTTTATCAGACCACCATTTTTTCTGTTCTTTTGCCGGCATAATTTGTGATGCTTTTACGCTGGCAAAAGAACCCCCTTTACCACACTTACCTTCCATCCCGTCCAAAGGCAGCCCTGGTAATGATGGAGGATTGAACAGAGCTCTGTTCAGTTCCCTGAATTTAACCTAGCAGATACTTGTGAGAAGACGGGAGCATGGGAAAATCAAAACAAAAATAACACATAAGAAGTTACAAAAAACACATAAACACGCTTTAAAAATTACAAGTGAACTAGGGAGGTTCATAAAAAGAGTGTCACTTACCTGGGTGTCATGATCTCACCCAGAAGTGTTCTGGCCAGCCGGCCATTGACACTGTATTTTTGAGGGGGGGGGGAAGGTGTGAGGTTTCAACCATTAGCAATGCCAGCAAAAAAGTGCCACAGCTGATCTATTGATGGGTTGGCCTGTCAGTAAAATAGAATGGCTCATTGCCAATATATAAACGAAATGAATGATATATAAACGAAATGAATGAAATCAATATATAAATGAAAGGACATCATCATTGTCTGATATATGCATCCTTTTGCATTTATGTGGTGTCATTATGACGCTGTATTTAGTGCATCTGATAAAGCCCTTATTGTCAAGAAGTTCTTCCTAATGTTTAGGTGGAATCTCTTTTCCTGTACTTTGAGTCCATTGCTCTGTCTCCTAGCCTTGAGCAGCAGAAAACAAGCTTGCTCCATCCTCAGTATGACAATCATGGCTATCATGTTGCCACTTAACTTTCTCTTCTCCAGGTGAAACATACCCAATCAAAGCACTCCCGGCAGATGGCCATCCATCCTCTGTTTAAAAACCTCCAAAGAAGGAGACTCTACCACACTCCCAGGCACCTGACTGTACTTTGTATATTTCAAGAGTAATTGTGGGTAATAGGCATGCTGGTAAATGACTGTGTGAAGAGGTGGGTTTGCCTATGGAGGGTGTGATGAGGGTTGCCAGTATGGTGTAGCATTTAGAACCAGATTTTAATCCTCTCTGCACCACAAATCTCATTAGGCGACCTTGAACCAGCCACTCTGGCCTAACTTGCAAGGTTGTTGTGAAGATAAAGTGAAGAGGAAGAGAACCATATATGTCACCTGGAGTTGACTGAAGAAAACGTGCTGTCAAACAATGACAGGCATTTTTTCAGTTACAAAATCAGTGAGATGTACCCCCACACAACAACAGTTCTCACTGGAAGAATAAAATATTAATTTAGCTAACCCTCTCTCTCTCTTTAAAATTCATCTGCTTCACATTTTGATTTTTCAAGGGGAGCGAGTAGCCATGTTGGTCTGTTACAGAGAAAATGGACAACTTTTATTTGGCTTAAACTTTCATGGACACCATCCCAGATCTTCAGATGCATGGGTGGCTTGTTTTACTACTTCTGTTTGAGCAGTTTCCGCTGTCTGTAATGTTTACATTTTCATCTCCTCCGGCTCTCCTGTTTCAATTCCATACCCCCCAATGGAAGCAAATGGTTTCCAACTCAGAGGAGCAGTGAATCCTGCCCATGTTTTAACACATGTCCATGGACAAGGCTGCTGCCTGTGTCACTCTCCCTCTACAACCTTGACCTGGATGTAGATGTTCTACCATGGACAGCAACATCCAAAGTCTTCTGTATGGGAGCTTACTGTTGTGTAAGGTATCAGTAGAGCCAGCATGATGTAGTGAACTGAGTATTGGACTAGGACTCCAGGAGGTGAAGGTCTGAATCCCTTCTCAGCCAGGAAAACCCACTTGGTGATCCTAGGCTAGCCATATTATCTCAGTCTCAAAAGGTGGCGAGGGCAAACCTTCACAGACTGAACCTAGCCATGAAAAGCCTGTGATAGCTCCACCATATTGGAAACAACATGATGTAGTGGTTTGAATATTGGAGTAGAACTCTGGGAGACCACGGTTCTAATCCTCCCTCAACCATAGAATTGCAGTGGCTGACTTTGAGCAATTCACACTATCTCAGCTTCAGAGGAAGGTAATGATAACCCTCCTTTGAATAAACATCAAAAAGGTGTAGCTAGGTTGCTAACTGGGTGTGGTGGTGGTGGTGGTTGTGTACATTTAAGTCCTTTCCGACATGGAGACACTAAGATGACCCTATCACAGGGTTTTCTTGGCAAGGTTTGTTCAGAGGGGGTTTGCCATTGCCTCCCTCTCAGGCTGAGAGAGTGTGACTTGCTTGGAGGTAACTCAGTGGGTTTCCATGGCTGAGCGGGGATTCAAACCCCCGTCTCCAGAGCTCAAACCACTACACTGCTCACTACAGGGATCATAATTCCCTTGCTGAAACCACTGGCTGCAGGTCCAGTTCTGGGCACAATCCAAAGTGCTGGTTTGGACCTATAAAGCCCCATACAGCTTAGGTCCAGACTATCGGAAAGCCCATATCTTCCTGTATGAGCCTGCCTGGGTCTTCTGATTTTTGAAGGAGGGCTTTCTTTCCATCCCACCACCCTCCCAGGCTCAGCTGGTGAGGAGACAGGAGAGGGCCTTCTCAGTGGCTGCTCCTCGGTCTTTGGAACTCCCTCCCAGGGCAAGTTCGATCTGCTTCCTCTCTGTTGCCTTTTCACCAGTAGGCAAAGACCTTGTTTAAACGGGCCTTCAGCCTGGGCTGACCAAGGTGGCATGATGTGCAAATGAGAGTGATGTTTTAATACGCAATGTGCATTTTAAGTATGTTAACGGTTTTAATTTTTAATGTTTTAGAAGCAGTGCTTAAATTGAATGTACTATTTAATGCTTTTTTAAAACATTGGTCATTCATATTGCTTTAGAGGTTTTTTTTATATATATATATACTGTAAACTGCTTTCAGTCCCATTCAGGAGAAAAGAGTGATATAAATCAAATAGATAGAGAAAAGCAGAATATAAACCAGATAGGAAGATAGATAGATAGATAGATAGATAGATAGATAGATAGAATAAAATAAACACACTTGCAGAGCAAACCCCATGATAGGTTCACCTTTGGGTTGCCATAAATCAGAAACAGCTTGAAGACACACAACAACAACAACAAGATGCCAATCGAATTCCAGACCTTACTTTTTTTGTCATTTCAGGGCATTTCCTGAAGGTCATCCTGCCCTGCAACAATTGCCCTGAAGTGCCTTTGTAGCACCTCCCCTCCGTGCCAGAGTTGTCCCTCGGTGTCCTTACGGAGCAGCGGCTGGTTCCTCCAGCTACACGTCCTCCCAGACCTTTCCTGCTCCACCTGCGCAGTGGGGGAAAGCGGTCTCCATTTGTCTTGCTAATGTGTGATGTCCTCATGAATCACTTGGCAATGATCCCAGGGATGGCCTGTTCCAGGGATCTGCATTTGTCCTCTGTCGTCTCTATGGATCGATCCTGGCCAGCAGGAGACTCTGTGTTTGGGTAGCTGATGCTTCTGTTTTGAGAAACCTTTAGACCAGAGCACATGGGGATGACAGTTCCTAGAATCCCCTAGCCAACATGGCCAGTGGCCATGTTGGCTTAGAAGTTATGAGAACTATAGAGTTGGAAGAGACCACAAGGGCCATCTAGCTCAACCCGCTGCTATGCCATAATACACTATCAAAGCACTCCTGACAGATGGCTGGTGGATTCTGGGGGGAGATACTTCCAGGTTTATATGAATTTCAACCACAGCATGTGGAAATCTTCCCCTTTGGGACTACAACTCCCAGAATTCCCCTACATGCACAGCTGGGAGTTGTAGTCTAAAAATGGGACATTACCACTCACTGCTTTATACAAAGGGTGTTTGACCTGGAGCCCTAGGTGTGTTTCCCAAGGGCCTTTGGAAGCTATTGAGTTCAGCCTGGAGCAGGCAAATATTGCAACTCCCACATCACTCATCATTGTCTATGCTGGCTAGAGTGGCTGGGAATTGCAGTCCAAAAACATGTGGAACACATTTTTTGTCTGCCCTGAGTTCATCTGACCTGACACAGAGAGTCAGCTGGGTGGAAAGGATGAGAGGAGAGCGATGATGGAAGAGAGAGAACTGTAGAACTGTAGATTTTAAATCATAGAACTGTAGGATTTTAGCTCTGGAAGGGACCACAGAGGCCATCTAGTCTAACCCCCTGCCATGCAGGAAGACACAACTAAAGCATTCATGAAAGATGCCCACCCAACCTCTATTTAAAGACCTCCAAAGAAGGAGAGTCCACCACCCTCTGAGGAAGTTGATTCCACTGTTGGACAGCTCTTACTGTCAGGAAGTTCTTTCTAATGTTTAGGTGGATTCTCTTGTCTTGTAATTTGAACCCATTGGTTCCTGTTCTGCTCTCTGGAAGAGCAGAAAACAAGCTCACTCCCTCTTTTATATGACATTCCTTCAGGTATTTAAAGATAGCCAAGTCTTCTCCAAGCTAAACATACCATCTCTGTACATTGTTCCTCATAAGGCTTAGTGATTTCTAGACCTTTGATTATTTTGTTTGCCCACTCATAAATGTGAAGGCAAAAGAGTTACAAGGTCGTAAGTCAACTTTGTTGTTATTGTGTGCCTTTGAGTCATTTCTTACTTATGGTGACCCTGAAGTGAACCTATCATGGGGGTTTCTTGGCAGAATTTGTTCAGAATTTGTCTTCTTCTGAGGCTGAGAGAGTGTGACTTGGCCAAGGTCACCCAGTGGGTTTCCATAGCTGAGCAGGAATTTGAACCCTGGCCTCCGAGTGTCCTTGTCCATCACTCAAACTACTACACCATGCTGTGTCTCTATAGTCTCATTTGATCTAGTCTCTCTCTATAACATTATAATTGTTTAACAGGATGCTAGTCAGCATTCTCTGCACAGAAAACAACATTTTCTGCATAGAAAATAATATTTCAGCAGAGGAAACCTGTTTTGTTAGGTTTTTCTCCACACAGTAATTTGTCTGTGCTATTTAGGGATGTTCAAATACCAAGAGAAAACTGCAGAAGAGTCTCGCTGTTCTATTATTCTTTCCAACTGTTGGGAAACCAATTGATCAATCTGGAAATGGATAACAGAATATTTTTTTTCCATCCTGCAATTCAATAACATGTGGAGGGCCCACTCCTAGATTAAATTGGTTTACCAGTTACTAATATTAGTTAAAAAAAAACTACCGTACCATAAAGGTGTGGGCAGATGGAAAGAGAGAAAGAATTTGAGACAGAAAAAACTTCATGCACGTTTCTAAATGGTGAGGTATTTAAAGGTGTGTTTTAAAGACAAACAAAACTATCAGCAGTCATGGGGAAGGTGGCATCATATATATCAAAGGAAAACATAAAAATGAATTGCATAACTATATCATTAAAAGTGTTGGGAGAAATTTATTGGGAGTCCTATAACGAATAAGCAAAGTTCTTCTCATGACCAAAAAAGGTGGGAACAGAAAGCAAAGGCTGTAAACAAGGGAAAACATTCAGTTCGGCTCAAGACCTTGGGCATTAATCACTGTTTAAAGCAGAGGGATATGAAAATGTGTGTGGTGGTGGGGATTAAATGGAAGCACACAAAGGAATACTGTATATTTTTAAAGCTAACAAGAGGAACAATTAGCACCATGGCCTGTTAGCATCATAGGTTAAAAGGTCCCTCTGTTGCCCGTCCTCTCGGTCCCATATTACTATTCGGACATCAGAGGATCCCCATGGACCCCTAACTATTCAGGTAACACTCACTTCCAAATTGTGTATAATTCCAAGAAGGCAAAGTCAGAAATGTGATCCTGTTTAAGAAGCCAGACATAATGCAATTGCCCAGCCAGTTTAACCTGGCAAAAATGTAACTACACAACCTGGATGCTTGCCAAGGCTTTGAGGCTGACCACCTTAACCTCTGACGGCAGGGCAGCTGAAGGCAGAGGGAGAGCAGATAATATCTTTAATGGCTGGAAGAGTCTGAGGCCTTCCTCCTAATGCCTGCACTGAAAAACAGCAGTATCTTGTTTCCAACAGGTCACCTCAGACCACCATCCAAGTGGTGGCTTGGCACAGATACAAAAGGAAGACCTGAGCTCCTCCATGGCGGAGCCATTAAGGAAAGAAAGGCCCTGGAGAGGCCTGTCTCTTTGGATAACTGTCATGATGGTGGGATGCTACTGCTGTCCTGAAACTGTCTCCGAGTACTGAAGGGCACTTTCTGGTGGATGCTTGTGTATTCACAAAAGCCCTTGGGGGCTGGCTCTTTACTTTCCTGCCTACTCTTGGCTAGTCATAGAATCAGAGAGTTGGAAGAGACCCCCAAGGGCCAACCAGTTCAGCCCCCTGCCCTGCAGGAATACACAATCAAAGCATTCCTGACAGATGGCCATCCAGCCTCTGTTTAAAGACCTCCAAGGAAGAAGACTCCACCACACTATGAGGCAAGGCATTCCACTGCTGAACAGCTCTTACTTTCTGGAAGTTCTTCCTAATACTTAGGTGGAATCTCTTTTCCTGTAGTTTGAACCCATTGCTCTGTGTCCTAATCTCTGGAGCAGCAGAAAACAAGCTTGCCCTATCCTCAGTATGACATCCCTTCAAATATTTAAAAATGGCTATCATGTCCCCTCTCAACCTTCTCTTCTCCAGGCTAAACATACCCAGCTCTTTAAACTGCTCCTCATAAGGCATGGCTTCCAGACCTCCCACCATCCTGATCGCCCTCCTCTGGACACATTCCAGCTTGTCAATATCCTTCCTGAATTGTGGTGCTCAGAACTGGATACAGTATTCCAGGTGAGGTCTGATCAAAGCAGAATACAGTAGCACTATAGAATCATAGAATCATAGAATTGCAGAGTTGGAAGAGACCATGAGGGCCATCCAGTCCAACCCCCTGCCACGCAGGAAATCACGATCAAAGCATCCCCGACAGATGGCCATCCAGCCTCTGTTTAAAGACCTCCAAGGAAGGAGACCCCACCACACTCCGAGGGAGTGCGTTCCACTGCCGAACAGCTCTTACTGTCAAAAAGTTCCTCCTCATGTTGAGGTGGAATCTCTTTTCCTGGAGCTTCCATCCATTGCTCCGTGTTCCAGTCTCTGGAGCAGCAGAAAACAAGTCTGCTCCATCCTCAACGTGACATCCCTTCAAATACTTAAACAGGGCTATCATATCACCCCTTAACCGTCTTTTTTCCAGGCTAAACATACCCAGCTCCCTAAGTCTCTCCTCATAAGGCATCGTTTCCAGACCTTTCACCATTTTAGTCGCCCTCGTCTGGACACGCTCCAATTTGTCAATATCCTTTTTGAATTGTGGTGCCCAGAACTGGACACAGTATTCTAGGTGAGGTCTGACCAAGGCAGAATATGATTGGCACTATTACTTCCCTTGATCTGGACACTATACTTCTATTGATGCAGCCCAAAATCGCATTGGCCTTTTTAGTTGCTGCATCACACTGTTGTCTCATGTTCAACTTGTGGTCTACTAGGACTCCTAGATCCCTTTCGCACGTAGTCTCATTCAGCCAGTTCTCCCCCAGCCTATATCTATGCATTTCATTTTTTTGCCCTAAGTGCAGTACCTTACATTTCTCCGTATTGAATTTCATTCACTATGATTGCCCTTGATCTAGACAGTATACTTGTATTGATGCAGCCTAGAATTGCATTGGCTTTTATAGTTGCTGCATCACACTGCTGACTCATGTTCAGCTTGTGGTCCACTAAGACTCCTAGATCGCTTTCACATGTACTGCTATCAAACCAGGTGTCCCCCATCCTATATCTGTGCATTTCATTTTTCCTGCCCAAGTGTAGTTTCCTACATTTCTTCCTGTTGAAATTCATTTTGTTAGTTTTGGCCCAGCTTTCTAATCTGTTAAGGGAGTCATTTTGGAGGTCTTTAAACAGAGGCTGGATGGCCATCTGTCAGGGATGCTTTGATCGTGATTTCCTGCATGGCAGGGGGTTGGACTGGATGGCCCTCGTGGTCTCTTCCAACTCTGCAATTCTATGATTCTATGATCCTGTCCTGTGGTGTATTAGCTACCCCCCTAATTTGGTGTCATCTGCAAACTTGATAAGCATACCCTCTATTCCCTCATCCATGTCATCAATGTCAGGATATTGGGACATCCCTCTATATAATTCTCTTGGGTATGTTGCCATTTTCAGTGTGCTAATTGGCTGCTTAGGTGTCAGGATCTGCCTTTCCTTGCAGGACTAGGCCACTGGCTGCAGCAGCCGGAACAGCCTCTTTGCAGATTCAAGCCCTGGCTGTGGGAGTCTTGGAAGAACCAGGGCCAAGCTATCAGATGCAGCTGGCTGCAATTATGCAGCATGCCTGAAGCAGGAAGGGGGAACTGCTATTTAAGAGCAGCATTTGGCCCTCAGTCTTGCTCACTACAATATGGTCTTCTGTGCTGTCTGTTGTTGGGCCTTGGACCAGCTGTGCTGTCTGTTGTTGGGCCTTGGACCATGGGCCCTGATACCTGGTATGTGCTCTGACCTTGGAGTGTTTTTGGACTTTTGCTTAACTTTGACCCTGCCTGGACTTTGGACTATGTCTCTTCTAGAAGCGCCCTGGACCCTGATAGTAGGAAACTTCCCAACCAATCAAAGCTTCCTGATGGGCAGCCAATAAGAACACTGGGGGCAGAAACATGTGGAAAGCTTCAAGTCCCTTCTAAACATGGTGGTGGAGGGGCTCTTGCCTCCTCATGCATGTAATGTGTGTGTTTGTGTGTGGTGTTGGTATGTGTATGTATGTGGATTCAGTGGGTGTGGAAGATGTAGTGTGGGTGTGTTTATGTAGTATGGTGTGTGTGTATGTGTGGTTGTATGGCAGCAGCAGAGTGGTGCTGTGTCCTGGCACATGTGGTGTGTGTGTAGTATGGTGTGTGTGTCCATGAGGTTTCATGGTGGTGGAAGTCCATTTGCAGTGTGTGGGGGACTTTGTACTCATGTTCACATAGATATATACAAGCAGGGGAATTTGGTTGGCTGGATGAGCACGGGGGGGTAGCAAAGAGGGGAATAGGCAGTGGCCATGTTGGATTTCTGGCTAAGTGAGGCAATCAAATGGCAATTTTTACTCTGCTGCCCCCCCCACCCCAGAGACCCTGGACTCCCTCAGGATCTGCTGCCACCAGAAGGGGGGAGGGTGCTGGTGTGTCTCTGCCTGCCCAGGACCATGGGTGAGGGAGGGAGGGTGGCTGGCTGGCACTGGACCTCCCCTCTCCTCCTTGGGGACTGAGGGCCCGGCTTTCCCCTGGCAGATCTTCGCCCTCAGAGGAGGAGGAATGAGGAAGCGTCCTTGGAGGGAGCTCCACTGACTGACCAAGGCCGCCATGGGGCACATGCTGCTCTGGGCCTGGCCTTGGCCATCATCTCGCCTGGGCAGGTCAATCGCTCAGCCCCAGGCCCTCTTGGCCAGAGGGAAGCTCTCTGGTCAGTCCCTCCTGCCCCTGCTCTGTTGGGGAGGCCACCGGGGAAATTGGCCAGGCTGTGCGGGTGGAAAGACTCAGGAGTGGGTGAGGTCATCTGGACCCCGCCACCCCTCGGGAGACCCCCTGGAACAATTCCTTTGTGGGGAGGACACCCCCACAGAATCCCCAACTGGCAGAAGTTAAAGGCTATGGCAAAGTGGTCATGCGGAGTTTAGGGTGGAATTAGCCGTGTAGGCTGTTTGCATTGTTGCAAATGCCTGCCTTTTCAAATGTGTATGTATTATTTCCCCCTCGTATAAACAGGATGACAGTATGTGTAAGACAGCAACCGGATGCCAGCCAGTGTGCGCAAAGGAGCCCAGCAAAGGCCGTGTGCATCGGAAGCACGCACGGGGATTTGCTCTTTTGAAAATCGAACTAATCAGCCAATGGGAACTGAGAATCCAAACCCCCTCCCCATTTCTTTCAGGTCTCTAATTCCTTTCTGTAAATGTTTAAAATACCTGCTAATGTAACTTTAACAAGCAGGTAGGGAAATGTCATCTCCTCGGTGGCGTCAATGATGCTGATTGAGGCAGACAAAGTGCATGTGATGAGGAAATTAGCTTCCTGATTCACAGCCCAGGGCTTCTCACCCCGTTTGCTCCCACTTTATTACAGATAATAGAATCATAGAATCATAGAATTGCAGAGTTGGAAGAGACCACCAGGGCCATCCAGTCCAACCCCATTCTGCCACGCAGGAAATCTTGATCAAAGCATCCCCGACAGATGGCAATCCAGCCTCTGTTTAAAGACCTCCAAGGAAGGAGACCCAACCACGCTCCGAGGGAGCGTGTTCCACTGCCGAACAGCTCTTACTGTCAAAAAGTTCCTCCTCATGTTGAGGTGGAATCTCTGCTCCTGGAGCTTGCACCCATTGCTCCGTGTTCCAGTCTCTGGAGCAGCAGAAAACAAGCCTGCTCCATCCTCAGCGTGATATCCCTTCAAATACTTAAACAGGGCTATCATATCGCCTCTTAACCATCTTTTTTCCAGGCTAAACATACCCAGCTCCCTAAGTCTCTCCTCATAAGGCATCGTTTCCAGACCTTTCACCATTTTAGTTGCCCTTCTCTGGACACGCTCCAATTTGTCAATATCCTTTCTGAATTGTGGTGCCCAGAACTGGACACAGTATTCTAAGTGAGGTCTGACCAAGGCAGAATAGAGTGGCACTATTACTTCCCTTGATCTAGACACTATACTTCTATTGATACAGCCCAAAATCGCATTGGCCTTTTTAGCTGCCGCATCACACTGTTGGCTCATGTTACCTGAACTTTTTCTGTGCAGCAACTGCTTTTATGCATTTCATAAACTCCTCCCACTTTGCCCTTGCCAGGAGGGAGGGGGTATTTTAAAATGTCTCAAATTTGCTAATTTTTCTAGAAATGCCTCCCCTTGCTATTGTGCCTGTTCAGATAAGCTGGCTTTGGTCTTCATCTTTTTTGGTGCTAATACTGTGAGTAATAAATAAAATAGAAAATCAAGTTCTTAGCCAGGGGTGGGCAACATGCAGTCCCCAGGTAACTTCAGGGTCAAACAATTGACTCCAAATATCCTCTAGGCAGCATGGAGGCATTTTTGCTACATTTGGAACCACTCGAAGCCATTGGTGGCACAGGAAGGACATTTCTTAAAACAGGAAGTGAGCAGGAAGTGATTTCCACTCACTTCCTGTTGTTAAAAATGGCCTCTCCACTAGGGCCAGAAAAAAATTAAAATTATTCTCATGTCCCCAGATGGCATTTGAGGGGTACTGTAGGAACCCCATATCCATTGATTCATTGTTCACTGATTCAATTATCCACGGGAGACAAAACAGCACACCTACCATAGAGTCTTTGTAGAAAATGTGTCCCCTCTAGCCATTTTCTAGGTCCTCCAAGGCAACTCTATGGTATTTTAAACCAGATAGCCCATTATTTGCAATGGTATTTGCTATTATCCACGGTTTTTGGTATCCACGGGGCCCCACAGAACCAATTCCAAGTGTATATGGGGGTCCTACTGTAATTTTAAAAGTACCTTGCAGGGTATCTAGTGGTGGTGGGTGGTCAACCAAAGTCTCATGGGGGGCTAAAGCATCCACCTAGGATCCCAGAGCTCCCACCTGTTCCTTAAAAAAACCCCAAAACAACCCTAACTATCTTTATTATTGTTAAAACCCTAAACATCAAAGACAGTCCAATAATATTAAATAAATCAGTATAAAGAAAAAAATAACACTTAAACTTCATCCAAATAAATAACCAAACATCATATCCTATCAATACACATATACAATACTGACAATACTAGCATGGCTTCCAAATTTCTATCTGATTAAGAATCATTTTGACCATCTATTTACCCCTCCCTTTTCCCCTCCCCTTCTGTATACATATATGTCTGAATTTTATTGCTCTTATTTTCCTCGTCATTAATTTAAAACTATTCATTTAGTTCTTTTATTGCCTCAATCTTTGAAGTAGATTATCAACTCCTTCCATTCCTTTTAAAATGTATCTGTGGAGTCTCTCTCTCTCTCTGGCTTTTCTTCGCAAACGAAGATTCAGGAAGGACTCATCCCACGCTTTGTGCAAGCGTGCTGATGACTAAAAAGGCCAATCCGAGATAAAACAAGTCCGGTTGCAGAAAGCACAGCAGAAGGTCTCTTGGGTGATGTTTTTGGGTTGTGATTCTTTCTGCGTTGTCGTTTCTCTTCAAGACTTGTTCGGCCCAGCGCAGCTGCGTTCTCAATATCATGGCCTCAATACTGGTGATCCCTGCTTGCTCAAGGACAGCAACATTCGTCATATAGTCAGTCCAGTGAATATTTAGGATTGTGCGTAGACAGCGCTGATGAAAGCGCTCAAGGAGTCGTAGGTGGTGGCGATAGGTGACCCATGTTTCAGATCCATAAAGGAGGATAGACAGTACGATGGCTCTATACACACTGATTTTTGTGCTTTGCCTCAGGTGTTTATTGCTCCAGACTCTTTTGTGAAGTCTTCCAAATGCACTATATGCCTTTGCTAATCTGTGATCGATCTCTTTGTCAATCTTGGCATCTGAGGAGATGATGCTTCCCAGGTAGGTGAACTGCTGAACAGACTTGAGCACAGATTTGCTGATGGCAATGTGGGGATGGTGGTGTTTGTCCTGTGGTGCAGGCTGGTAGAGAACTTCTGTTTTCTTCAGGTTGACTTCCAGCCCAAACAGCTCTGCAGCTGTTGCAAAGCAGGACGTTGGGCGCTGCAGAGCTGCTTCTGTGTGGGCAACAAGGGCAGCATCATCGGCAAAGAGCAGCTCACGGACTAGATAGTTTAGAGTCTTAGTGTGAGCCCGCAGACAGCTTAAGTTAAACAAGCTACCATCAGTATGGTAACGTATATAGATGCCGTCGTCTTCTTCAAGCTCTGCCATAGCCCTTTGGAGCATCGTGCTAAAGAAGATTGTAAATAAAGTTGGTGCAAGAACACAACCTTGCTTCACTCCATTAGTTATTAGAAAGGGCTCTGAAAGAGCATCGCCATATCTGACTTGACCACGCTGTCCCTCGTGTAGCAAGATAATCATTTTAAGGAATTTGGGGGGATATCCTAGTCTTTCCAGGATCTGCCACAGACATCTGTGGAGTGATGTCTAATTAAACATGTTAATTTATCAATTTCCATATACTCTTGTATTAGCTGCCCCTCCCTATTCTAGATGCCCACCAAAGAATTATTTCACTCCTCCAATAGATTCAAAATTCAACCTCTCAACTCACTCCTCAATAAATTATGCCCCCAGTAAATTGGGGAGTATTTGTCATACCTCAATAAGGATGGTTAAAATTACACCTTTTATTTTGGGGGCATTTTCTGGCTGATCTAATAGCAATCTTGGAATGTAAAAATTATGGGTGGCCATGTTGGTGGTGAAAGCAACCTGAGGGGTGGAACAGAACATCCTGATGAGATGCATCCACACTAGGGGCTGGTGGAATATTCCAAAATATTTGGGAAATGGTTGGAAAATGTGCTTTTTGAGTGTTGAGAACCCCTGTTGGGAAGAATCTTGGGGCTCATCTACATGAGATGAAATAATGCTCATCCCTGCATATTATTGCCAATTTGCAGCTGCATTCTTTTGTCTCCACCATTTTTGTAAAAACAATATGCTAAGAAGCTATCCACAGTTTGATGTTCAGATGCCCACAAATCAAGATGGTGGCCAAGGATTGGAGCAATAAATGCTGCTGATGCTGCACACTGTTGTCATTTTTTAATATTAAAGCAGGGGGTTACAAGTGTGACCTTCTGCTAAAAAAAAATTATTTGGGTGATTGGCGGAGCAAAAAAAGTCGATCGCTGACTTGAAAAACCCAACAGGGTGCTTAGGGGTGTGGCCTAGCTGGCAAGCCAATCCCTCACACATGTCCGACCAATCAGATCTCTAGTTACGCCCTCTCTGAGACTGCACAGCAAATCGAATCAGTTATCTTAATGGGTCCTAATGCGCATTTCCTCGTATTATTTTTAAAAATACAGGAAAACCACCAAGGCTTTTCCCGTGCAGTAAATGTAGTTTTTTTCCCCTCCCTCCTTCCAAATAAGACAGATCACCATGGGATCTCATTGGGACAAAAGTTATTCCGAGCAAATTCTGTGAGGAGTATTTTCACTGTCTGGACAACACCCTGGACTGGCAAGGACCTCCACAGTTCAGGTATATTCTCTGCAAAATTCACTCATGGTTGGCTTGAACAGTAAATAGCACTTTCTGCACAGGCTGTTCATATGCAGGGGCCCTTGCTAATGTCTGTGGCCCTCCTTCCCGGATCCAGAGAGTGGGATGCAGGTCTGGACTCTATTGCATTTTGTGCTGGTAAGGGGGGAGGAATGGGCCAGAATACACTGGTAGGGAGCCGGTATATTCCGGCCTGTGTAGATGAGCCCTGAGGCTGTTTACTTTGGATATACCACAAGAAGATAGGACTTATTTCAAAAAAGACAATAACACTTGGCAAAGAAGAAGACAGTAGAAAAAGAGGAAGACCACATTACAGTTGGATAGACTCTGGTTAAATCCACACTACACAAATAATCCACTTCGAAACTGGATTATTGGCCATGGCTCCTTCCTATGGAATCCTGGGGTTTGTAGTTTGGAGAAGCACCAGCATTCTTTGGCACAGAAAGCTAAAGACCTTGTAAAACTACAAATCTCGGGACTCAATAGGAAGGAGCCAGGGCAAATAAATCCCGTTTCAAACTGGATTGTTTGTGTAGTGTGAATTTGGCATCTGTCAAGGAAGCTACAGTTGCCCTGAGTATGGAAGACCTGAGCAGGGTGATTTGGAGGTTTTCCATTCCTGTGCTTGCTATAAGTTGAAGTCAACTTAATGGCAAATTGACAACAACAACTGGGAAGGAATATCTGTTTTTTCCTTCAGCAGAGAGAAAACTGCTGTTATTGTCTGTCCTCGCATGGAACAAGAATTGGTAAAGACTTGCACTTCTAGCAGTTTTGCTTTCCCTAGCTGGCCTTATCACACGACACTGCTAAAGTGCTATTATTCCATTGAACTGCTCTGGCTGCCTCCTGTGGAATCCTGGGATTTGCAGTTTAGGGAGGGGCATTTAGCATTCCAAGCCAGAGAACTCTTAGGCCTCACTAAACTACAAACCTCAGAATTCCACAGAAGGCAGCTATAGCAATTAAAGTGGAATAATAGTGCTATAACAGTGTAGTGTGATAAGGCTCTGACTTCTGCTTTCCCTAAATGTGCATACGCATGAACCATAACTAGGGCCATGTTCGTCATTGTGAAAATCTGCACCACAAGGATTGGCAACTTGGGATTGTTGTGCAATCAAGTGTGCTACATGCAGCCCTAATGCAGCTGCGTTATGGTACATTTCTGTGACCCAAATGCTGAACAGACTCTCGTGGCCTGGACTCGATACACAATTAATCGAGAGGAGCATCCAGCTTGAACTAACCAACCAAACCTTTTGTAGGTCTCTAGTTACTTTGTGAAAATGTTACGCACACCACCTTGCTGAAGTCCTACAAATTAGGTAGGAAATGTCATCTCCTTGGTGGCAGGGCCGACACTGATTAAGGCGGACAAATCATAGGCGAGTGGAAAATTGCCTTCCCAATGCACAGATCTGCTTCTCACCCATGTGCTGTCTCTCTATTATATATAATTTCTGCCTGATTCTCTTCCACCTAGTATCTGCTTCAAACCTTTCATAAGCTTTTTCCTGTGGAGGGGTGTGTGTTCTTACTTTGTTCTAAATTGTTCAAAGTAGGGACAAAGAAAAGAGAACTATTATCCCCCGCACCCTGAAATGGCATACTACTTTCATAGAATCATAGAGTTGGAAGAGACCACAAGGGCCATGTAGTTCAGCCCATTCTGTCCTGCAGGAATACACAATCAAAGCATTCCTGATACATGGCCATCCAGCCTCTGTTTAAAAACCTCCAAAGAAGAAGATTCCACCACACTCCCAGGCAGTGAAAATTTAATTTTATGTAAAAAGGATCTAGAAGTCTTAGTGGACCACAAGCTGAACATGAGTCAGCAGTGTGATGCAGCAGCTAAAAAAGCCAATGTGATTCTAGGCTGCATTAATAGGAGTATAGTTTCTAGATCAAGGGAAGTAATAGTGTCACTCTGTTCTGCTTTGGTCAGACCGCACCTGGAATACGGTGTCCAGTTCTGGGCACCACAGTTCAGGAGGGATATTGAGAAGCTGTAACATGTCCAGAGGAGGGCGACCAAAATGGTGGTAGGTCTGGAAGCCATTATGTCCTATGAGGAGTGGCATAGGGAGCTGGGCATGTTTAGTCTGGGGAAGAGAAGGTTGAGAGGGGACATGATAGCCATGTTTAAATATTTGAAGGGATGTCATACTGAGGATGGGGCAAGCTTGTTTTCTGTTGCTCCAGAGACTAGGACACAGAGCAATGGGTTCAAACTCCAGGAAAAGGGATTCCACCTAAACATTGGGAAGAACTTCCTGACAGCAAGAGCTGTTCAGAAGTGGAATCCGCTGCTGCCTAGGAGTGTGGTGGAGTCTCCTTCTTTGGAGGTTTTTAAGCAGAGGCTGGATGGCTATCTGTCGGGAATGCTTTGATTGTGTATTGCTGCATGGCAGAATGGGGTTGGACTGGATGGCCCTTGAGGTCTCTTCCAACTCTGTGATTTAGCAGTATATCCCACTGTTGAACAGCTCTTACTGTCAGGAGGTTCTTCTGAATGTTTAAGTTGAATCTTTTTTCCTGTCACTTGAGTCCATTGCTCTGTGTCCTAGGAGATTATCAGACAGAAATGCAAAAAATGTTCCTGTCCCACCACAATCACCCTCTCCACCACCCTTACCTTCCCTCCCATCGACAGGGCAGCCCATGACTGAATGGAGCACTTACTTCCTGGAGTGAGATCCTGCCCATTCTCCCGAGAAGATGCCAGCGTGGGAATTTCAAGGTTAAAAAGAAAAAAAAAATATAAAACACTAAAAGTGACAGCAAGCACAAAAACACACTTTAAAATTAACAAGTAACCCAGGTAGGGTCATAAAAAGAGGGTAGCTTACCTGGTATGCTTCTGCCAGAAGTTGACCATAGAGTTGTGCTGGAGGACTCAGAAATTCCTAGAGAAGCATATCTAGGTCCTCCACTGTGACTCTGTGGTATGCTTGGGCAAGAGGTCATTTGTTTTAATAGGGTTTGCTATATGGGGGTCTATATTTTTAATTATTGTATGTTTTTAATCTTTTATAATTTAATATTATTTTAAGGGGTAGGTGGGCTAGGGTATTGTAATTATGGAGTTTTTATATTGTAAGCCGCCCCGATTGCGCTGCAGAGGGGCGGGATAGCAATAACTTATTATTATTATTATTATTATTATTATTACTGCACTGTGACTGAAAGAGAGAGAAAATGAATACATTTCAGGACCTCTTTCATTAATTTTTTTAAAATGAGTTTTTGTAACAAACAAACATACAAACACCCCTGTATTTTATGCAAAAGTGTGTTACTGTGGGTTTTTTTTTTTTTTAATTTCTCCTCTTCCCCTCAATTCAGGACCTTTTTTTGTCAAAGTTTTTCTTCCTTTTTTTTCTTTCTTTGTTAAGATACGGGGAGTGGGAACCATAACAAAATAACAGAACAGTTATCAACTGGTCAGTGAACAAAATATACAGGGTATGAGATGTGGGCTATAATTTGTGATTGTTTGCAGATTCAACAGTCTCTCTATCATGTAGGAGGGAGTTGAGGAGAAGTGTGTCCATCCAGAGGTGTTGTTGGTCTTTTGGGGGTTTGTACATGATATGACTGTTCATTAACATAATCAATACAAATCCACCAGTCCTCCTGAAATGTGGTACTTGTTCTGTGCCCTTTAGTCATGTATGTATTTTCCGGTAACCAGATATTCCAGAGTCTTGACCACCAATCCTTCATGGTAAGTTCCCCTGTCCTCCCATGTTGAGCCACTTCCATCCTAGCAGCTGCAGTAAAGAAAGCTAACAATTTTCTGCGCTTTAACTGACTATTGCATCTGGTGTAGATTGATAGTAGTTGGAAAGCTGGACCCCCCCTCCCCCCAAAAAAACCCACAAAAATCCCAGCAACCACCCATCAAATTGCATTTTGTGTGAAAACCATTGTACTACTATGAGCTTTTCTTTGCAGGAAAGCTGTTGGTTTTTACTCTCTCTCTCTCTCTGTGTGTGTGTGTGTGTGTGTTATTTTTGGCTTTTGGCTGGCTAGCAGCACTGAACAGCTCTCTTCCTTCTTGGTTCTAGCTCTTTAAAGAACTCCCTCAAGACTGTAGCCAGCAAGTAGAGAGTTAATTTTTAAAAAACACGGGAAACAACTCTGAAATCCTGCTTTTGTTCCATGTGGACAAACACTTCCCAGTGCCATGACAAAGAGAAGCTGTAGCCGAGAGCCAACAATTACTCATCAAAGCATGAGATGGGCCATGGCGGTGTGTCTGGTAGCATGCCCACCCCCTCCCTGCTGGACCCCCTCCGTGGAAAACATCTCCTTGTTCAAAGGGAACATTCTGTCTCTTGCACACTAGTAAGGTAGGACATTCAGGGTTCTCCAGAGCACTCCATTTAGCCACTCCTGATGTGTCATGATTGGAAGCAAGTGCATTTCTGCATTCTCCTGACAGCAGATGCTGGGAAGAAGCGTCTTAAAGCACAAGACGTCGGGCTTAGCAAATGCCAGGTTTTGTTTTCCATTCTTCTTTTTTCCATCCCAAAAATGTCACTCAGCTCCTTGGGTGGGGAAGGAGAACTGACATTATTATATTATTCTACCCACTGCTCTCCGCAAAGCAATCAGCTAAAAAGCCCAGGATCCTTGCCAAAACAAACCCATGGGGAAACTGGTTGGCTCCAGCCCAGAGTCCTCAGCAGGTGCACAGGGCTTTGAATCACAGAACCACAGTCAGAAGGGATCCTGAGGGTCATCTAGTCCAACCTCCTGCCAGGGCAGTCAGTTGGACTTGTGTGAAAGTCTTGTGAGAGAGGCTTGTCCAGGAGAGCTGCCACTGAATTTACTGGGCTCGTTCATGCTCTTGAGGGTAGGCTTGGGAGGAGTAATGGTGATCTTCCAAGGATTTGGTTCAAAACTTATAAACATAGCCCATTTTGGGATTTGCATACCTGAAAACCCCTCACTCTCCTCTGCCCTTACCCTTAAAATTTCCATGTGTCTTGTTCCATGTCCCATCACAGGTTGAGATCCTAGATGAAGCAATGTTTTCAAACTACAGGAAAAGAGATTCCACTTAAACATTAGGGAGAACTTCCTGACAGTAAGAGCTGTTGGGCAGTGGAATATGCTGCTGCCTGGGAGTATGGTGCAGTCTCCTTCTTTGGAGGTTTTTCAACAGAGGCTGGGTGGCCAACTTTTGGGGAGGGTTTCGACTGTGTCTTTCTGCATGGCACAATTGGGTTGACTAAATGGCCCGTGTGGTCTCTTTCAACTATCATTCTTCTCCAAGCTAAACATACTCAGCTCTATTAGTCATTCGTAATAGGGCTGATAGGAAGAGAAAGTTAAGAGGCGATACAATGGTCATGTTTAAATATTTGAAGGAATGTCATACTGAGGATGGAGCCAGCTTGTTTTCTGCTGCTCCAGAGACTAGAATACGGAACAATGGGTTCAAATTGCAGGAAAAGAGATTCCACCTAAACATTAAGAAGAACTTCCTGATGGTAAGAGCTGTTTGGCAGTGGAATCCAGTGCTGCTTGGAAGTGGGGTTTGTGTGTGTGTGTGTGGTGTGTGTGTGTGTGAAGTGTAGTGTAATCTCCTTCTGTGGAAGTTTTTAAACAGAGGCTGGATGGCCATCTGTCAGGGGTGCTTTGATTGTGCATTCCTGCAGGGCAGAATGGGGTTGGACTGGATGGCCCTTGGGGATATCTTCTAACGCTATGATACTATGATTCTGTTGTGCTGGAAGAACATCAAATTCTACCAGATGGAACCCCACACTTTCCCTCCTTTCCATGCATGTCACTTACCATCAAGCCACGTTGCACCTTCATGAGGGATGGAGGCTGGCCAGACAATCTCTAGCTGCATTCCCACAACCAGGTGTATGAAAATGTCTCCTTCTTTGAATGTTTAGTTTCAGGAATGTGGCTGGAAACTGCCTGGTCACCCTCCATCCTCCCCTGGCCCCTGAATCCCCATGGTGCAGGATTGTGAGTGAGAAGTGCAGGGAACCACTGCAGATGGAGATGCCCAATACCAAAATGGAGGCTCAGCAACTGAAAAAGAACATAGAGTATGACCCCCACCCCCATATCTGCAGGGCTGGTATCTGTGGTTTTTACTTACCTGTGCCCCAAAAATATGTTCTCTCTAAGCATTTTCTCAGTCCTCCAGTGTGATTCTATATTGTACTTCCATTGGACATTGACCATAGAGTCATGATGGAGGACCTAGAAAATGCCTGGAGAGGTGTTGTCTCTAGGAATCCCCTGGCCCTTCAGTACAACTCTATGGTATACTTGGAACAGAATTCATTCATTTCAATAGAGTCTGTTTATTATCAGCAGTTTCACGTTTCCATGGTAAGTCTGGGAATGTATCCCCCACAGATATGGGGGTCTATCTGTACATAGAATATATACCTGTGCTATATACTTAACACTAACCATCCAGGTCATAGTATTTCCAGTGTTGATGTATGGTGTAAAAGCTGGACAGTGAAGAAAGCTGACAGGAAGAGAATCAACTCCTTTGAAATGTGGTGCTAGAGAAAACGTCTATGGATACCGTGATCTGCTAAAAAGACAAATCAATGGGTCCAGAGCAAATCAAACATGCGTTCCCTAGAAGCCAAGATGACTAAACTAAGGCTGTTGCTCTTTGGCCATATCATGAGACAACGTGATTCATGGGACCCAGTAAAGTGGAAGGAAGCAGGAAAAGAGGGGAAACCGCACAGCAGGTAGATGGACCCTCTCAAGGTAGCCATGGCTGCCCTGGGTTTACAAAACCTGAGCAGGGCAGCTGATGACTTGGCGGTCTCTCATTCATAAGCCAAAGTCAATACACAGCAGTGAGGAGCTGGGGGCCAATTTATCAATTCCCCCCCCACACACACACACTGAGGCCCCAGCAGTGTGACACAACAGAAATGACATCATGCAACCTCTGCTTACTATTTTCAGTTGCCTTTCTGCATCTGCCGCTGGTTAGCAACATGAGTTTCTTGCATTTTGGAGCTTTGAAAAATGGTCCCAAAACCCAGTTCAGAATTTTAAAAAAGTTTTAGAGGGGCCACAGGCTTGTTGGGAGCTCACATAAGTGGGGCTGAGATTGACACCTAGGCAAATCCCCTTGATTCATTTGGGCTATTTTAGCTGAGGCTAACAATAGAACTTGGGCCCTTATTTATTGGGAAATTTAATTAATATGACCTGGACTGATTAATTGCTGTGGGGTAGGGAGCCAGTATGGAGTGGTACAGAGTGAGTGTGAAGCTGTAAAATTAATTAATTAATTGACTTGCTCCCTCATTCACTATTGCAGTAGACAGGAGAGGGGAAATGATGGCTGGTAGCTCTCATGTCAAGTAAGGATGATGAGTCCATTGTGGGTTTTAGTCCAAACTTTAAGAGGGAGAGGGTTCAGCACACTGGATAGCCCCTTAAGGAGCCCTGGTGGCACAGTGGTTAAATGCCAGTACTGCAGCCACAACATTGTGAGTTCAATCCTGCAGGGCTCCAAGGTTGACTCAGCCTTCCATCAGTAGATCGGTAAAATGAGTACCCAGTTTGTTGGGGGCAATTAGCTAACACATTGTAAATGGCTTAGGAAGTGCTTTGCACTATACAGCAATATAGAAATGCAAGTGCTACTGCTATTGCTAAAAGTCTGGACTAAAACTCAGAGTGGATTGGCCACTCCACTGCCAGCTATCACTGCACACATGCATGTGCAAACATATGTACACAAATTATGCACACAAACATACAAATTTCACCCTGTTTAACCTCCCACATACACTTATCTCTCAAGCCTTTCTATACATTGTTGGCTTTCTGCCTTTATGCTGGGAACAAGAACTTCTGGCAGGGAAACTGAATTTAAAAAAGGGTGTGTGATGAGATCAGCTTACATCTTTCTTACTGGATCCTAGGGAGTGGTCTGAATGGCCTCCTTGTCCCCTTCCCATGGTCATAGGGTCTTAGAGTAGGAAGGGACGGCAAGGAGCATCCCATCCAAGTCCCTGCCAGTACAGGATCCCACAGCTGAAACATCCTGAGAGATACCCCTCCAAGCTCTGTATACAGACCTCCAAAGAAGGAGAACCCACCACCATTTGAGGCAATCTAGTCAACTGTCAAATGTTTGGATGGAATCTCTTTTCTTGTAATTTGATCCCACTGATTAGGGGACTAGTGGAGGCTCCCAGATCCCCCTCCCCATTACCGCAACAAAACAGGCCTCGTGCACATGACAGGCTGTATTGGTGGTCACACTCTCTGAAGCTGGGAAGGAGACCCTCAAAATGTGATCAAGGCCTATGAGGAGTGTCTTAGGGAGTTGGGTATGTTTAGCCTGGAGAAGAGAAGGTGAAGAGATGGCATGATAGCTGTTACCCTAAGAGCTCTTGGAAATTCCAAGAAAGTATGGAGTTTCTAATATGTTGGGGAAATTAACAGCAACTTGACCTTAGCAATGTGAAAGGGGGCAACAGAGAAAGGGATTTTTACGCCAACTTTACCCCTACTAACTTTGAACAGATGCACACAAATGCAAATGAAAAATTAACAATGATATTTCTTAAAGACATAAAAATAATACCAAGCACGCACAAATTCATACAAAAAGCATTCATACAACAGCACTAGGAATGGAAGGAGAGAAAGATTGCCAGAAGGACAGATAGGTGATACAACACCTGTCTTGTAGTCCAAAGTCATTGAGCAAACCGGCAGCATGGGTGGATGAATCTGGAGTGGCTAACACAGAGAGAGCCGTAGTGTCCCCAAGCAGAGGCTCTGTGAGCAATGAGGCATGATTTTCGGCCAATATTTATACCAAAAATATGCCCCGAGGTGAAGAAGTTTCATGGTTGAAACAATAGTCTCCAAAGATTGCGCAATGAGTTTCAGGAAAACTGCTGGTCTTGATAATAGGTGTCTGAAGATGCTAATGTGTTGCAAACTGCCTTAAATGTTTGATGATTGGCTTCACAAAGCTTGAGCTGCCTCTTTTGATGGTTAGGTGATTGGGGAAGGGAAGCTCGAAACCTTCCAACAAAGGAATACTCCATTTGCTTAATGGAATCATTGTCTATCACTTGGGTATGTGGTGGTGACAATGTCCTTTTGACCTTATATTTCTTCATACTTTGGAATTTGTCAGTACTCCTTTCTTTGGGCGATACATGGCTTACAACACGTGCCTGTTGGGAACCATACAGCGAGTCCCTGACTTCCCAGTGAAAGACCACATTAATAAGCCAAATTATTAATATACAAATTTTGGGGGTTTCTGGAAGTGGGGACTCATCAGGGACACTAACACAGCTATGTTCAAATATTTGAAGGGATGTCATACTAAGGATGGAGCAAGCTTGGTTTTTGCGGCTCCAGAAACTAGGACTCAAACTACAGGAGAAGAGATTCCACCTAAATATTAAGAAGATGCAATTCCTGACAGTAAGAGCTGTTTGGCAGTGGAACGCACTGCCTGGGAGTGTGGTGGAGTCTCCTTCTTTGGAGGCTGGATGGCCATCTGTTGAGAGTATTTTGATTGTGTATTCCTGCACGGCAGGGGGTTGGACTAGATGGCCCTTGTGGTCTCTTCCAACTCTATGATTCCATGATTCCCAGTTGCAGAGTGACACCAGTTGCATCAGTGTTGGTGTCATCTGGTGATACAGCATGGCGTGCTGCTATAGACTCCTGTGTTCCTGTGCCGGACCCATCCGGGGTTTCCTGCATGACACAGGTTTTCCTGGGGGTTATTTTTAAACATTTTTAAAGGATTTACCCTGGCTTCACCTCAGACATCATCAGGACTGTCCAGAAGCAAATCAGGGCAAGAGCATGGCAGGGAGTTGGACTGGATGGCCCTTGAGGTCTCTTCCAACTCTATGATTCGATATAGTTAATTCTATGTAGTTTGAACTGCAGGTTTACAACAAGGGGGGAAGCTGGTGTAAATCTAGAGAAGTGCCTAATCTCTGGAGCAGCAGAAAACAAGCCTCCACCATCTTCTACACAGTATCCCTTCAAGTATTTACAGATGGCTAGCATGTCACCTCTCAGTCTTCTCCAAGCTAAACAAACCCAGCTCTCTCAATCTCTCCTCATAAGACTTGGATTCCAGCCCTTTGATCCTCATGTTATAACACTGTCTCCCTTTTGGGAGAAGACTGCAGCAATGCACATGTTGGACAATTTTGCCTTCTCTCTGTCCCCTGTTAATATTTCACCATCCTTCTGCTACATACTTACTCAGTGGTACGTTCTTCACTCCAGGTAAGGTTGCCAGGTGCAAAACAGGACAGGGCTCTTGTATTGTTGATGGTTGTGCAGATGAGGGAATTTCAGTGTGTGTGCTTTCTTTCTTCTATAAAACTGTTAAAGGCACATGGGCCCTGTTTTTCACCTGGCAACCCCGCCCCCCAGGCTAGGTATGTATTAGGGATAGGGGAGAAATTTGTTTGCTTTGCATTTTAAGGTGGGTTGAGAAGCTGGAATGTGTCCAGAGGAGGGAGACCAAAATGGCGAAAGGTCTAGAAGCCATGCCCTATGAGGAGAGGCTTAGCGAGCTGGGTATGTTCAGCCTGGAGAAGGGAAGGTGAAGAGGGGACATGATAGTCATGTTTAAATAGTTGAAGGGATGTCACATTGAAGATGGAGCAAGCTTGATTTCTGCTGCTCAAGAGACTAGGACACGGAACAATGGATTGAAACTACAGGAAAAGAGATTCCATCTAAACATTAGGAAGAACTTCCTGATGGTAAGATCTGTTCAGCAGTAGAATAAGCTGCTGCCTGGGAGTGTGGTGGAGTCTCCTTCTTTGGAGGTTTTTAAACAGAGGCTGGATGGCAATCTGTTGGGAGTGCTTTGATTGGATGGCACGGGATTGAACTGTGTGGTCCTTTTGGTCTTTTCCAACTCTATCATTTTGTGATACCTTTGCTCTCACTGCTAAATACTTTAAGAGGACCTAGGGGTGGTGGGGACAGTTTCCAAAATTCTTTGTTCCTAAAGGGTGCAAGAGTGCTACACCTTGGAGAGGCCCATAGTACTCAGGATTAAAATCCACTGATTTAGGGTGCATCTACACTACATAAATAATCCAGTTTGAAACTGGATTATTTGCCATGGCTCCTTCCTATGGAATCCTGGGATTTGTAGTCTGGTGAGGCACCAGCACTTTGGCAGAGAAGGCTAAATACCTTGTAAAACTACAAATCCCAGGATTCCATAGGAAGGAGCCATGGCCAATAATCCAGTTTCAAACCGGATTATTTGTGCAGTCTGGATTCTCCCTCAGTGGCATGAGAGGAGTCAATGGCCACTAGGTGGGCTTAGAGAGCTGGATGAAGAGAGAGGCTAGTGGCCATGAGAATGGGCTCCTAGATTTTTCCAGAATTTTATCTCAACACTGAATTCATTCACAAGAATGAACTAGCCTCTTCTGGCTGATGGCCAGGAACTTATCAAGCGGGCTGATCCTGAGTCAGGAGTGGGCAACTGCATGAGGGCCAGGGGGAAATTTTTCCTTCCCTCATCCCCTCCACCTTGAGCCACGTCCTCACACAAGCCTAATGCCCCAATTTTCTTTTGCACTTCCTGTCGCCATTTTGAGAAGGACTGCAGAGGAAAACAGAGCTATTTGGAGGCAGTACAGGGTACTTGTGGGGGCATGTTTGCAAGTTTCCCACACAACTGGGGGCTTTCTGAAAACGTTGGGGGCAAAACATTGTTCCCCCCCATTGTACTATTTTTAAATGGAGGGGGGCTGAGGTGCTTTGGGGGGACTCTCTCGGGACTTTGGTGGAGACCAAGAGCTGCAAGCTGCACTTTGTACATCTCAGTCTAGGTAAAGTATAGTTTATGGCAGACCTTTCCTACTTGGGGATCTGTTGGCTAACAACTCTTATTATCTCCAGCTGGCATGGCCTTTTTTTTAAAACTTAAAAAAAGAGAGAAAGCTGGATTCCGACTCATCCTGCAGCTCTTCTTTACTCTTGGAGAAGTGCAGCTCCATCCAAAGCAGACGGTTGATGTTCAGTCCTCCCAGAAACCCTTCAACTGGCTGGGCTTTTCTTTCAAGCCTTCTCTCAACATTTTCCATGTCAGGCTCTGAAAATGTGCTCATCGATAACTATCCAGGCTCTGCGCACTTGGCCTTTGTTTTCTGGCTACAGGTCTCTTTTCTTGGAAGGAAGAAGCTTCAGAAAGGACTCATTACAGGATCTGGCTCTCTTATGCTCAGCCAGGGAGAAAAACCAAAGGCAAAGAGCAGTTGGGGTGAAACAGCAGCCTGGGGGCCCCATAGGCCCATGTCAGGGGTGGGGAAAATGTGGGCCATGGTCCACATGCATCCCCCTAGGGCCATTGGACGTCCTCCAAGGTCTTACCTCCAAACACCCTGTAGGGGACATGGGGGCAATTTTGGCACATTCCTCCCCTCATACACAAAAACAGGATTTTGTGGGTTCAGGAGATGTCTTATTTCTAACAGGTAGTGACTGGGAAGTTGGCATTTGGGTCATTTCCAATTTTTTTTTAAGTCCTCTCTTGCCCTGAGTGGGTGAAAAACCTGGGGAAACCCCCCAACGCACAAAGCCCCTAGAGAATATTACAGGATATCTGGGAGCAAATCTTTTTGTGGGTATGGATGTGGTCCTCTGAGGAGAATGTGTTCCCTGACAGTCGCCCCGCCCTGGTCCAAGAGGGAAAGGGTTTAGGGTAGGGCTCGGTGAAGGCTGTTCCTGTGGCCCTCAGCCCCTCTAGACCAAACTCTAACTGGACAAAAAAAAGGGGGGGGGGCAGGTAAATAGCCTCTCCAGGCTGCATATGCAATGCACAGTTATAGCACTTTGAGATCACTTTGGCTGCCATGGCTGCATCCTGTGGAATCCTGGGATTTGTAGTTCAGCAGACTCCTCTGCTGGAGAGCTGTAGGCTGCTCCTCTGAGTTGCAACTCAAGATGGCTCCTTAGCAGACCATTCTAAACACCTCCTCAAACTACAAATCCCAAGATGGCATGGGGTGTGTGTGTGCAGCTGTGGGATCAAAGTGGTATCAAAGTGCTATAGCTGTGTTGTATGGATGCTTCCACACAATAGGTTACAATAGGTTGCAGCCTTCCTGTACTGTTTAACCTCCATCCCCCCAAAAAAACTTTACCATTTTTCATAATCAGAAATTGACTTTTGACAACTGCAGGATTTTGGAGGGTAAGTGTATTTTAGCATTTTTGGCAGTTCATGTAGTGCTTTGAGAGTCCCAGGGGCAGAACCAACACAGGATCCAATACATTTAGGGAATTGTTTATCTGATCTTGTTTTTCTTTTTAAGAAGAAAAAGGAGGAAAGTAATACTGTACCAATGCACTATGTGGTTCTCTTTCAGCTTAGCAGTGATGGCGATAGATGCAGAGATCTGCTGCCATCTACTGGATACATCAAGATATGGCAACTTTAAAGGAGAAAGGTCAATCAAAAATCAATAAAGGCTGCAGAGGGGGCTTCTCTAAATGGTGAAAATACTCCTCATATAATTTGAGGAGAATGCCTTTTGTCCAAATGGGCAATTTGACATATTGGAAAGGAGAAGGCCCCAAAATTCTGTATACTGCGTGGGAAAAGCCTTCACTGCTTTCCCTGAACTTTAAAAAAAAAAAAAAAAACTGCAAGGGAAATGCACATTCCTGCTCGTTGGGACAACCGTTTCGATTTGCTGCGCAGTTTGGAGAGGGCAGAACTGGAAATCTGATTGGTCAGATGTGCACAGGGGGAGGGCTTTCCATCAAGCGCCTGGAAGCACTTTTCGCACTAGCGATTGTGTGCTTTTTTGGCCCTTCTTCTGTTACCCTTTGAAACTGTACAGTATAGAAGACCATTCTTTATGGCGAAGGAAACCCATCAGTGCCCAGAGACGAGGAGGAGGGTGGTCACCATGAGCCTGCTGACATCAAGCTCAGCAAACAGGCTTAGAGTTTTGTAAGTTACTTAGCCTTCTCTTTCAGAGAGCTCTAGTGCCTCCCCAAACTATATATCCCAGGATTCTGTAGGACTGAGCCATGGCAGTTAAAGTGGTGTCAAACGTCTGTACTTCTCTGTGCGGATGCATCCAGAGAGACAGAATCCAAAGGTATCTTGTAGCATATTTGGGAAACTGAGAGAAAGATGTTGGTAGCATAAGCTTGCATAGGCTTAAGTCTACTTCATCAGATGCTACAGAGAGTGTTCTTTTTCCAGGGATGGGAACAAGGCGGCACTGGTGTTTTATGAAGTGCCCCAGTGCCTGCTATTGCAGCTTGTCTGCATTCCATTCAAAGCTGAACAAAAGCAGAACTGGACATGCAGTGCTATTTGTCATGGATGCCATACTCTTGAACATTTCACATATATGAAAACCAGGACCTATGTGGCCAAGCAACATCAGAGGGTGGTCAAGATGGCAAACATTGTGAGTGAGGAAGAACACACAAGCTAGGAGACGATGCAGAAGTTAGCTTTTGGGAAAGGTAAGATTCTACCCCTCTTTGCCTCTCCCCACAAATGAGTTAACTGAATGCAATGTCCTTTCTCACTTTGAACTCAGTTTGCAGCAAGGGGAGTAAGTGGACGACAGAGGGGGAAATTGGGAAGAAGAGAGAGAAACCGGGACACTTGAAAAGCATCCAGAAAAGTGGGATAGCCGAGGATTAATCAGGACTCTCCCTGCCAAATCAAGACATTTGGAAGATATGCTTCTCCCAGCTCTAATCCGAGGTTTCTTCAGCTGTGTGAAGCTAATACTGTCTTTGCACATATACAGGGATTGCCTCTCCTGCCTGAGAACTGAAGTCTCTTGTGGGGTCCTTCCTCTGCGTACAGCTGGTGGGGGCAGTACATTGTGGGTGGGTATGGGAGAGGGTCTTCTCTGCTGTGGCACCCTCATTGTGGAAGACCCTCCCCTCGGAGGCCCAATTGGTGCCAACATTGATGTCATTCTAGTGTCAGGTCAAAACATAGCTATTTATTAAAGTCTTTGGGGCCTAACTGATTTTATCCAATTTCTGCATGGGGTACAGCTAGCATTATTTTAAATGGATTCAATGCATTTTAAACCATCTGTTTTTAAGTGGTAAACGATTTAATATATTTTTTAGCCTTTTACAATAATTGTTACTGTTATTTATAGGGGGGAAAAAGGATTTTATTGTACATCACCCTGAGATATTCAGAAATAGGGCAGTTTAATGTTGAAACATGAGGTAGTGTGGTGTATTAATTTGAGAGTTGAGCTACATCTCTGGAAACTGGGGTTCAAATCCCCACTCAGCCATGGAAACCCACTGGGTGACCTTCGGTATGTCACACTCTCTCAGCCTCAGAGGGAGGCAAAGGCAAACCTCCTCTGAACAAATCTTGCCAAGAAAGCCCAGTGATAGGTTTGCCTGAGGGTTGCCATAAGTTGGAACTGGAGTATTTGGACCCATGTAGACAAGCCCTTGCTCATTCTCTATTTGAACGGCCAACTCTGAGCAACTGTGGCTGATGCTTAAGACTTTATCCCATGAGGCTGAAATTGTGCAATTACAACGGAATAGTAGCACAAATGGGTTTCCGTTATCACACAATGTCATCTTCCTCCCATGGCTTGTGTGTGCTCCAGCCATTAATTATGTGTATCTTTTCATTGATGGGCAAAACCCACAAATGGTCCTCAATATTGCTCTTTTTGCCATATTGATGAACGTGCAAAATCATGTCCCACTGTAATCTCATGATTGCAGCATGAATGGGCAGTTCTCTTTCCCCCTTCACTTTCCCAACAAGAACACACAATTAAACCTCTGGGAGAGAACATGAAGAGGACCAACAGGACACTCTTTTAATTAACTGTCACCTTTTCTTGGCACCCTTTTATGTTTGTTTACGGTAAGTGTTTATTTGTGAATTTCTTTTGTTATTTATTTGTTTTTAATGTTTTAGAGCGAAGTCACATCTTCTTGAGAGAACAGTCAAAATCTCGCCCATGCAAATCGTGGAAGTAAGAGAATTTTTTTTTCCTAAAGGCACATGCGCTGGCCAGCACAAAGCACTGATATTCTGTCATTCAGAAGGCAATGCGAAGAGAATTGTTACTATAGCATGAGGTGAAATCCTGTTCTTAAACTGCTAGTGGTGGTCCTGTGATAATTCCATGGAGGTAGTATTGTGCGATTACTGTAATGTGTGATAATTATTGCAATTATGCCACTATATTTCTGTTTTCCTCAATAGCAGAATTACAGTGTTTTTAGACATGTGTCTGACAAAGTGCTTAGTGTCTCCTGCTTAATGACATCGCTAGAATCTGATCCTTGTAACATCATCCTTGTAACAGCACCAGGGCCCACCCCTGTGACATCACAAGAGTTGTCCCTAAGTTTTGGCCTTTAATTTCAGGGCCTGAAATTGTCCTGACCTGGTAACCATAGCCACGAACAGGATGGCAGCCATAGAGTTGGGAGGTTTCCTCAAGGTAATCTAGCCCAACCTTCCCCTTGGGGGCCTGACTGGTGCCAACACTGGTTTCATTTGGGTGCAAAGTAGAAACACAGCTGCTTATAAAAACCCTCAGGGCTGGATTGGGGCCCTTTTTTGTATTTTTTAAATAATAATAATAATAATAATAATAATAATAATAAAATTTTATTTATATCCCGCCCCTCTGCAACGCAATCGGGGCGGCTTACAATATAAAAACCCCATACTCACAATACCCTAGCCCACCCACCCCTTAAAATAATATTAAATTACAAAGGATTAAAAACACGCATTAATTAAAATATATATAAATTAGAAGAAAAATTTTTAAAACATACAATCATAGCCTAGAAAGGGCAGCTGAGTCTTGGGCCGGGATAATTATTCAGGAAAGGCCTGCCGGAAAAGATCCGTCTTGACAGCTTTTTTAAAGCTGTCTAAGGTGTTAATAAGACGGATCTTGTCTGGCAGGCCATTCCATAATCTGGGAGCAGCAGCAGAGAAGGCCCTCTGGGAGGTCACCGACAGCCTTGTTTTCATATGCTGTAACAGATTCCTCCCAGAGGACCAAAGTGCGCAGGGAGGGTCGTACGGGAGGAGGCGGTCCCGGAGGTAAATTGGGCCCAAGCCATGTAGGGCTTTAAAGGTCATAACCAACACCTTGTACTGTGCCCGGAAACGAATAGGCAGCCAGTGGAGAGCTTTTAGCACCGGTGTTATATGCTCTCTTCTGGGAACGCCAGAAATCAACCTGGCTGCCATGTTCTGGACTAGTTGAAGTTTCCGAGTCAAGCACAAGGGTAGCCCTATGTGGAGCACATTACAGAAATCCAGACGGGAGGTTACCAGTGCATGTACCACAGTTTCGAGGTCCCTAGTTTCCAGGAAAGGGCGCAGCTGGCGTACCAGCCGAAGTTGATAAGAGGCACTCCTGACCATCACATTTACCTGATTAGACATCTGGAGCGACGGGTCCAGGAGCACCCCCAGACTGCGAACACAATCCTTGGAGGAGAGTGTAGTTCCATCCAGGATTGGAGTTTGTATTCCCAGACCTGGTTTTGGGCCTGTAACTGTTAGTACCTCCGTTTTGTCTGGATTCAGTCTCAATTTGTTTTTCCTCATCCAGTCCATTACTGCTTTTAATTAACATTCTAAAAATATGGTAAACACACTGCATCATTTTAAAAGTTGGGTTTAAAACAGTGTATCTGTATGTGTTGGGTTTACAGGCAACACTGCAAAGAAAGATAGGAAAAACGAAGAAATAAAACGGGAATCTCTAGCTGGAGATCCCGCATCGGGGAGGGGGCTGGGCCTGATGGACCCGCCCAACTCTACGATTCTGTGCAAGCTAAAGAAAGATGGAACGGGTGCATGTACTAAGAACACTTGGAGAAATTCAATGATGTCCTTTCCTTTCCTGATCACACACACTTTTAACGGTTAAGATCAGGGTGTTGTCTTCTCTCGGTTGGGAACTGCACCCTGCAAACCAAACAGGTGGAAAGAAACCAATGTGTGCCCCACCCTTCCCAGTTCCAAACCATGCGGCCGGTTGGGTGACAGCGCAAGGACTTTAACCACTGCAGGGCCTCGATAGCTGAGTGAGGAATGCAAACAAACCTCCCTTTGTAGCATCTGGTGCTAGATAACAGGCAGCCCAGCCTTCCCTCCCAGGAAATGTAAATACTTCCTCTTCAGGCTGCCCTGACCAGACAGGTCGGTTTGGGCCGGTCACCCGATCCTTCGCCCTGCTCTTTGTGTTGGTCACTGCTGAGCATTAAGTGGGCAAAGACACCCACAGCAGCTGGGATACACCTGATACAGGTAAGGGGTACCTAGGACCCTAGGAGAAGCTGGAGCAATGATGGGGGGGGGGAATTAGTTGGGGGGGTGAATGAGAGGGAAAGAGATAGATTTCTAAAGTATTGCTGTCTGTGCCTTAACCCTGGGACAGCTGCTTGATGAAAAATACAGTATTTTTGTATGGATTTCAAGCGTGGCTATCCCTATGCAAAGGGCTAGCGTGGTATATTGGTTTGAGTGTTGGACCAGGATGCCAGGAGAACAGAGTTCGAATCCCCGCTTGGCCATGGAAACCCACTGGGTAATCTTCGGCAAATCACACTCTCTCAGCTTCAGAGGAAGGCTACGGCAAACCTCCTATGAATAAATTGTGCCAAGAAAGCCCTGTGATATGCTCGCCTTAGTGTTGCCATAAGTAAGAAATGACTTGAAGGCATACAACAACAACAACAACAACAACAACATCCCTCTGCCAGCTAGCCATGTAGGTAGATAGGTAGGTAGATAGGTTCTTAAATAATTATGCCCCACTCTATGCCCCAGGATCTCTGGGTGGTGTAAAAGGAAAAGCAATTTAAAAAAGTCAGGGATAAGAAAATTTTTTTTAAAGAATAGTTCCAGATTAACACAGTGAAATAGCTTAAACAGGATAAAACATTAAACAGGAAAACAAGGTAAAACAGTTTAAAAAGTTGCAACGATTTAAAAACATGGGCACAGTTGAAGTAAATTAACCACAGCTGAGAAGATACTATTCTCATGTCACCCCACAGTGTATTGCCTCCATCAATGGGGCCCAGAGGAGAGACCCTCCAGAAGGCCTCAGTTCTTGGGCAGGTCTATATGGGGAGGTGCTTCTCAAAGTTTCAAGGGGGACATTCACATTGTTAAAAAGAAACCACTCAAATTCCCCCCAAATCTGTCCTGATAACAGCACACAACATGCAGCCTTTCCCCCAAGTCTGGTATGAAAAGGGCACAGACTTGGGGAATACCTCCCTTAATTCAGTTTTTAGAAAACCACCATTTTCTCTGGAGTTTGCTTGAAACCATGGAGAAAACTGCCATGTGATCAATCTATGTACTCTGGATTCAGGAGGTGTGGAGAGGAAAGGAAGGAGGAATGCTGCCTGAGGCACCGCCATTTCTTTTCCTCCTCGGTGCCCACAGTGATAACCACTCTCTCTTGAAGCCAAAATGGGTGGCACCCCCATCCATTCTCCCTGACGTCTCTGGGTTCAGTGTATAACAGGAACTAAACAGCAAGTCCCGGTGGTTGCTGCTTTCCGTTGACAGCAAGTAAAAATCTAAATCCAGATTTGTGCTTTGGCCAGAGGCATGGTGCTTAAATCCAGGCCAGAATAGCCTGAATTTCATGCGCCACAGCTCCGGGCCAAAGTAGTCTGAATTTCATCCAGATTTTTACCCCATGAGAATGACTCCAAGGTCCCAAGCCATTTAAGGCTTTAAATATCATCCCCAGCACCTTGAATTCAGACCTCTGCATTTATTTTAAAACAGTAAAATAAACTGAACAGTCTACAAATATATTAAACATTTTAGCTGTTTAAAATAGGTGTAAAAGCTTCAGATGATTTCAGACCCTGGGCATATTGCATTTTGGAATAAATCTATTAGTATCCAAAGACTTTCATTTTTTTTTAAATGGCATTATTCCATTTTTTTCCTCAGAACAACCGAGCAAGGTAGAGCAAGCAGAGGGACAACAGCAGAATGAAGTTACGTGTGTGAGACTCATAGGCCTTATCTATATAGGCCTTATCTGAGAGCCCTGCAGTCCTTATGACATAGGACATCAGCCCTGATCTGCTCCCTGGGCAGTCCTTACAATCCTTGAGGCAGAAACGGGGCTCAGACGGGGCAAGCTGGGGTAGGACCTGTTACAGAATTAAAAGAAAATAACCAGTTTACTCCACTGCTGCTGGGAAAAAAATGGAGGGGACCCCACGTGTACACAGGAGCCAGTCCAGCAGGTCAGCCCATCACTCCAGCTGCCAGTCACCCTTACCCTTCTGGGCTGAGGAAGGGGTCCCGCAACATGTGACCAAGGCTGTCACATACAGGGCGCCTTTGGTCACATGTTGCAGCCAGCTCCATCGATGCTGGGAGGGCAAGGAAGGTGGCGATGGCTGCAGCAATGGGCCAGCATTCCTCTCCAAACTCTGGCCCCTTTTGTTATGGTAATGGGGGAGACATGGGCCTGATCCAGGAAGCCAGTATATCCTGGCTTGTGTAGATCAGTCCGTAGACTCACAACCCCCTTCCATGCAGCAATTCCTGAGAGATGCCCATTCAACCTCTGTTTAAAGACCTCCAAAGATGGAGAGTCCAACACTCTCTGTGGAAGTTGATTCCACTGTAGAACAGCTCTTACTACCAGGAAGTTCTTTGTAATGTTTAGGTGGATCCTCTTGTCTTGTAACTTGAATCCATTGGCTCACGTTCTGGTCTCCAGAGCAGCAGAAGACAAGCTTGCTCCATCTTCTACATGACATCCTTTCAGATCTTTCAAGATGGCTATCAATCATGTCACCTCTCTTAGTCTTCTCTTTTCCAAGAACATACCCAGCTTCTTAAGTCTTAGTTTCCAGACTTTTCACCATCTTGGTCATCCATCTCTGGACACATTTCAGCTTGCCAATATCCTTCTTGAACTCTGTTGCCCAGAAATGGACACTGGACTCTAGCTGAGGTCTGGCCAAAGCATAACAGTGCTGCTACTTCCCTGAATCTGGACCTTATATACCTGCCAAAATGAGTTTATATCCTACCTTTTCCCAAGAACTGGGATGCACAGTGGCTGACAAAAATTAAAACAGTTGCAGATAAAAACACACATCATGAAAAATGTACAAAAAGCTATAGTTGAAATGTAATAGAAGTATCTATAGCATTAAAAATAATTCATAGCATATCCGTTAAACAGGCAAGAAATAGAAACAGTACAACACAGTGTCATAAGCCCTGTCTATTAACACAAGCCTGTCAGAACAAAAAAGGCTTCGCCTGCCAATGGGAAGCGGTGGGGTCTAGCCAAGGAGAAGGTCCCCCCACAAGAAACACTTGTGAGGGTGGTGGGATGGACGGGAGGGCCCCCCCAAAGACCCTAAAGCCCAGGAGGGCTGATATGGGAGGATAAGGTCTACCCCATAGCCTGGATTGCAAGCTGTATAAGGCTTTATAGGTCATCAACAACATTCTTGAATGGCCACTGGAAACAGACCCAGGGCCCGTTCACATCACACAATTATATTTATTTTATTTATTTATAGCATTGTGATTCTTTTTCATTGCCATGGCAACATCCTATATACTTAGAATGCTCGGCTGGAGAGCTCTAGTCGCTCCTCAAACTGCAAATCCCATAGGATGCTGGCATGGCAATTAATGTAGAGTCGTAGCATTAAGGGCTCATCTACATGGCTAATGTACCACAGCTTGCTTCCATTCCAGAGCCCTGCAGTCCAAACAATGCAGGGCATTTACCCCAATCTGCCCCCAGTCAGTCCAAATGACCCCTGGGGAAGATATGGAGCTAGAATGGGGGCAAGCCAGGATAGGGCCCAATAAACCTAGTGAAAACTGAATCAGGCCCCATGTGTCCACAGGAGCCCCTCTGGCACGCCACTCCTGCTGCCACGGTCATCTCCATGGCTCTCCCAGGAGCCAGGCAGGGGACCCTCAGCATGTGATCGAGGCTGGTTACATGCAGGGGGGCTGCAGCCACATGTTGTGGGGTCCTTGCCTGGTGTCTGTGTCAGCAGAGAATATGACAGCAGCAGCAGCAGCTTCAGTGACAGGTTGCTGTCCTGTTTGGACTCTGGCCCTTTTTCTCCAGGTAAGAGGGGAGAAACAGGCCATATCCTGTTTCCTGGCTGGTGCTGATGAGCCCTAAGAGTGTGTTGTGAGACAGAGTCCCAGCAGCCTACGGAGTTGTAATGAGGGAGCCAAAATATTGTGCAAGGAAAAGAAAAGGACTGTGTTCATCTGCTAACTACAGAATAGAAACTTAATAAGCTATTACTGTAATACATTTAGTCCAGCATGCTGTTAGTGACTTAGGGTGCATCTCTCTCTGGCTTTTCTTCGCAAACGAAGATTCAGGAAGGACTCATCCCACGCTTTCTGCAAGCGCTCCGAGGACTAAAAAACCCAATCTGAGATAAACAAGTCCGGTTGCAGAAAGCACAGCAGAAGGTCTCCTTGGGTGATGTTTCTGGGTTGTGATTCTTTCTGCGTTGTCGTTTCTCTTCAAGACTTGTTCGTCGTGAGTTCTCAAATAAGGCTGCAGCATTGTGGATAGTGTATCTCCATGCCTCCCGATGTGAGGCCAGGGCGGACCATTGTTGGTGATCAATTTAGCCGAGCCTGAGATGTTGTTTCAGGGAGTCCGTGTATCGCTTTTTTGGAGCGCCTCTCTTACGCTGACCCGTGGTGAGTTCACTGTAGAGTAGTATTTTTGGGAGGCGATGGTCCTCCATCCTAGAATACATTTAATCCAGAACGCTGTTAGTGACTTGGGGTGCATCTATACTGTAGAAATAATGCAGTTTGACACCGCTTTAAGTGCTGTAGCTCCATCCTATGGAGTCCTGGGATTTGTGGTTTTACAAGGTCTTTAGCCTTCTCTGTCAGAGTGCTAACACCTCATAAAACTATAAATCCCCAGGATTCTGTAGGATGGAGCCATGGCAGTTAAAGTGGTGTCAAACTGCATTATTTGTACAGTTGCACATACACCCTAACACATGTGTCAAGTACAGCTGACACATGCATAAGTTGAATTTTGGATAGGGGGCAGAGGCCTATTCTTTTCTTTTTGCACTCTGTCCAAATACCTCCCACCATCAGGCAGCTGTCAAGCCCTAAATGGAACCCTCTTGCTTTTCCTTACAAGTGGAGAAGGGAGGGGAGGCAGGCAATTCAAACTATCAAGATTTGGCTGCTCTGGGCTCCTGGGGGAAGGAAAATGTGGGTTCACTCCACTTGAGATTGTACCCTCGTTTCTTTTCCCCATGACCCAGCTTGTATTTTTCAATTTGTAGTGATGTGAACTTTTAGTGTAGTTTTTTTATATAGTGATGCAAACTTTTATCTGTGGCCAGCATCCTGTTAGTGATTTACATGAATGCAAGTCCCTTTTTGGATGGGTGCAGTAGGCTGTTCTCTTGCACTTGTGCTCTGTCCAAAAATCCCTCCCTCCAGCAGCTGTCAAGCTACTTATGTGGGGAAAGGATGGGAGGGAGGTGATTCACACCATGAAGATCTGCTGCTCTGGGCTCCTGGGGGAAGAGAAAGGGAGGAATCGGAACAGGCCCTGAGAGACCGCAGGAACCCACCTCACTACACTGGCCCTCGCTGAAGCTGCCGGTCCCCCTCCCTCTCCCGGAAGGCAGGAAGGAGTCCTGCAGCATAGGACCAAGGCTGTTCATATGCAGGGGGTCTTGGTCACATGTGGACCCCCTTCCTGCCTTCTGAGACAGTGAGGGAAATGGTGGCAGTTGTGACAGATGCAGCAATGGGCTGGCATGCCTGTCAGGACTTCCTCCTATTCCTTGGGGGGATGGCCTGACCCATGGCCAGGATATGCTGGCAGGGAGCTGGATTATCCTGGCACATGCAGATGATCCCAGAGAAGGAGACCCCCCCCCAGGCCATTGGTTCCGTGGTCAAACTGCTCTCATTGTCAAGTAGTTCCTTCTAGTGTTCCATCGAAATCTAACTTCCTATAACTCCCAAATTGTAAGTCCCAGATTGTGCAATGTTTGAAGAAAATTACTAAAAGTACTCCTTGCTTCCTCTAAGAACAAAATGGGTGAAGAAGGACATCCCTAGGGCACGGCCAGTCTGCCGCAAATCCTGCAGGTTTGGGGACTCTGCTTTATTAACGTCCTCTCCATCCCTCCTGCAGGAGTCTACTTGCCTCCTTGGGAGCTCACTCCTGCCAAGATCTGGGATGTCCGGTACATTGGATATTAGCTAATGGGAGCAGAATGTCACTCTCCCTCCAAAGGCAATATTGCTAAGTGATTCCCCGCCCCCCCCGTCCCGCTCGGGGTCCCTGTGTGTGCCAGGAAAACCTCCAAAGAGAGGGCACCGTGACTTTGCAGCAATACTCTGCAAAGCCATGCCAAGAAGATGGGTACACCCATTTTTCAGGAGGAATAGCACTGTATTTATTGAAGATGAATGAACACCTTAAGGATGAAGGTGACAGAGGCAGGGAGAAAGCAAGGGCAGCTGGAAGGTCCCACTTCAGTGGGGCAGGATATCTACTCCTGGTGTCATCTGAACTTTAAAGGAGCTGACCAAGGACTCTGTCCCCCAAAGCAAATTCTCCACACTGCTGACATGCAATCTGCCCTTATTCTTTTTCTACAGGGTGCATCTACACTGTAGAAATAATGCAGTTTGACACCACTTTAAGTGATGTAGTTACATCCCATGGAATCCTGGGATTGATAGTTTTACAAGGTCTTTAATCTTCTCTGCCAAAGAGTGCTAGTGCCTCACAAAACTACGAAGCCCAGGTTCTGTAGGATGGAGCCATGGGAATTAAAGTGGCATCAAACTGCTTTATTTCTAGAATGGAGATACAGGGTTTGTCTAGACACAGTGGTTTACTGTGAGTTGGTGTGCTTTTTTGCTCATTGCGCAGTGAAGTTGATTTGTTTTCATGTTTCTGCCCATATTCACACCCATTTCCATTCATTTGAATTGAGCGGGCACACACACTCATAAATGGCAATTGTGCAAAAATGCACAGTGATGTGAATTTGGATGTCCACATGTCCAAAAATGTGCAGCTATGTGCATTTTCCAGAAAACTTCAGGGAAAATAGTAAATCCTTTCACTGCATGGTTTGTGGAGTTTTTAGCCCTGCTCCCTCCAAATACTGTGAATCCCCTTTGGATCTCATTGGGACAGATCATATTCTCTGCAAATTCTTTGAGGAGTACTTTCATCATCTAGACAACCCTTCAGTCTTCTCTCTGCTATTTTTTTTAACCTTGCAAAAAAAAAAATTAAATAAAAAATAAATCATAAAAATAATAATAAAAGTCAACCAAAAATTCATCAGATATGGCTGTTTCAGGGACAGACAGCCTCATATCATACTGGGGCTGATTTTCTATACTCAGAATGTATACACACACACATTTGTATATACAAGCATTTCCACAGCTCTACACCCTGTAAGAAACACTTTTCCATTTTCACATATAATACAGAGAGATGCTGGGTAGAATCCTGTTGATGTTTTTCAGCTGAGAAGGTGCTTTTCTTAGATGTTGTGCAATGAGGTATCCTGTAACTGTGTGTAAACCCCCAGCCTCAGGGCTGACATACGGTTAGTGGCATACATGGCCATAAGTTGCACTACACCTGCGGAGTGAGTTTTGTAAACCAAATGCAGAATGGTCATATCCAGCTGACAACAGCATAAGTGGAGCTCTACATGTGGAACTGTCATGTATGCAGTAGTGTGCTGGAGTTGACAGCATGGCATGCAGATGTGCGTGGCATAATGCCATTGCTCAATGGGATATCAGCCACCTGCATTGACTGTTTATCCACATATGTGGTGCCATGTCAGTAGTCAGCATGAAACAAAGTAATGGGCACGCCACTGAGTCACCTCTTGACTTATGGCAACACCATGGATTTCAAAGGGTTTTCTTAAACAAGAAACACTCAGAGGTGGTTTGCTGTTACCTTCCTCTGAAATATAGCCTACAGCCCTTGGTATTCCTTGGCAGCCATCCTTCCAAGCATAGGGTTTATGTAATAAAAGTGAATGCAACTGCAGTGGTGGATATTTATGCTGCCCTTAGTTGAGGTAGGATCTCAGCTTATGTTGCAAGGACAGCTGGAGAGTTCCTTGGCACAGCACCAGCCCCTCTGGCTACTGATTGCCCATGGCCATGGACCTAAGCACCACTTGACTCCCTTTGAGTACCCGGGAAAGAAGGTCCACCCCATGGCCATCGATTCAAGTATGCTGGTGGAGACCTGTGCTATGCCAGAGGACTTACAGGATCATGACCAAATATTGCATTTGGAAAAGTTACATTTTGAGGCTACAAACCTCAGAATCCTCCAGATGGCATGGCATGCTGCAATAATATCTGTTTCCTTTGTTTACATCCTGTCTTTCCTTCCAGAATTAAGAGTCATGACAGCTCACAAATTAAAGCAGACACAATACAGATACAACCATGGTGTTGTTGTGGGCCTTCCAGTCATTTCTCACCCATGGTAAACCTAAGGTGAACCGATCTCAGGATTTTTACGGCAGGATTTGTTTGGGTGGTGGTGGTTGCTTTTCTCTCAAGCTGAGCGAGCATGACTTGCCCAAGATCAGCCAAGGTGTTTCCCTGGCTGAGAAGGGAAGAAACCTTAGAATCATAGAACCATCGAGTTGGAAGAGACTATAAGGGCCATCCAGTCTGACCCCATTCTGCCATGCAGGAACACACAAAGCGCCTGGGCTCCCAGAGTCCTGGTCCAACACTACAACCACTTCACCATACTGTCTCTGCCTTCAGACCAATTCTGATTTCTGGTGACCCTCTCTTAGGATTTTCTTGGCAGGATTTAGTAAGAAGGGGTTTGTCTTGGCCTTCCTCTGAGACCAAGAGGGTGTAACTTGCCCAAAGTTACCCAGCTGGCTTCCATGGCTAAGAAGGGAGGATTTGAACTAAACCACAACACCATCCTGCCTCCCAGTGCCTTCAAGGTGACTGACCTATGGCAACATTCTCCTAGGATTTTCTTGGCAAGGTTTTTTCAGAAGAGGTTTGTCAGAGGGGATTTGTCACTCAAATCACTACCCCACGCTGGCTCTCAAGATTTATTCAGAGGAGGTTTGCCACTGCTTTCTTCTGAGGCTGAGAGATTGTGACTTGCCCAAGGTTACCCAGTGAGCTTCCATGGCTGAGGGGATCTCCTAGGGTCCTCTCTCTCTCTGGCTTTTCTTCGCAAATGAAGATTCAGGAAGGACTCATCCCACGCTTTCTGCAAGTGCGCTGATGACTAAAAAGGCCAATCCGAGATAAACAAGTCCGGTTGCAAAAAGCACAGCAGAAGGTCTCCTTGGGTGATGTTTTTGGGTTGTGATTCTTTCTGCGTTGTCGTTTCTCTTCAAGACTTGTTCGGCGTGAGTTCTCAAGTAAGGCTGCAGCATTGTAGTGCGTCTCCATGCCTCCCGATGTGAGGCCAGGGCGGACCACTGTTGGTGATCAATTTGGCTGAGCCTGAGATGTTGTTCAGGGAGTCTTTGTATCGCTTTTTTGGAGCGCCCCTCTTACGCTGACCTGTGGCGAGTACACCGTAGAGTAGTATTTTTGGGAGGCGATGGTCCTCCATCCTAGAAACGTGCCCTGCCCAGCACAGCTGTGTTCTCAATATCATGGCCTCAATGCTGGTGATGCCTGCTTGCTCAAGGACAGCAACATTCGTCACATAGTCAGTCCAGTGTATATTTAGGATTGTGCGTAGGCAGCGCTGATGAAAGTGCTCGAGGAGTCGTAGGTGGTGGCGATAGGTGACCCATGTTTCAGATCCATAAAGGAGGATAGACAGTACGATGGCTCTATACACACTGATTTTTGTGCTTTGCCTCAGGTGTTTATTGCTCCAGACTCTCTTGTGAAGTCTTCCAAATGCACTATATGCCTTTGCTAATCTGTGATCGATCTCTTTGTCAATCTTGGCACCTAGGGTCCTAGTCCACCATTTAAACCACTATGCCACACTCATATAAAACAATAACACTAAAATATAACGGTCATATAGAACAATACCACTAAAATATAATTGAACTCTCAATAGCATTAAATACAGTTTGAAACATGCAACTTTCTTTAGAAAGGTCTCAAGAAATAAATTGGTGGGAGAAGTTGGGAGACAAATGTATTAACTGCTTGTGCTTGACTTTAAGGTTGTCAAAAACGATGTCTGGTGGCCCAAGTGACCAGGAGTTCCAGACCGTGGCAACGCTGAAGGAGGCAGGAGAAGAGAGCGCCCAGGGGAACCCTGGTGCTGAGAATCCAAACACCGCTCCGTCCTCTGCTTCCAAGAGCATCCTGTACCCACGGCCCTATGCTGACCCCTATGATTCACGGAAGTATTTCGTCACTAGGGTGCGTCACTCTGACATAGGGAGGAAGGTTTGGTAGTGGGGGGTTGGAGGATGGGTGCAAAACAAGCAGGGTGAAAGATCACCTGGGTGTGTGTGTAAATCATCATACATTTCATTTGCACGGGCATCAACAAATAATTTTGTTAGAGAAAGTTCTAGAAATCAACTTGGGAACAAATAACAACAACACCATTTACTGGTGTTCAGCAAACAAGCAGCAAAGCCAACAGGCATTTTGTGTGGTGGAAGAGACAGCATAAGGTGAGCTTGTGTCGGTTGGGTTCAACCTCTCCAGACCCAGAGAATCTTTTGGAAGAGCTTGTTGGGTTAAGACTATGGGTTTGTTGTAGGAAAACTATTTGTTTGTGTGAATTGGTAGGAGGCTTGCTTGTGCACTTTTTAGCATTCTATTGATCTATTGTGTTTTGGGGAGCTTGTGTCTGTTGGGTTAAGGTTATTGTTTGTGTGAGCTGAATGGACACTTGCTCATGTGCTCATTAGCATTCTATTATTCCAGTGGCTCTTAGAATCATAGAATCATAGAATTGCAGAGTTGGAAGAGAACACGAGGGCCATCCAGTCCAATCCCCTGCCATGCAGGAAATCACGATCAAAGCATCCTGACAGATGGCCATCCAGCCTCTGTTTAAAGACCTCCAAGGAAGGAGAGCCCACCACGCTCCGAGGGAGTGCGTTCCAGTGCTGAACAGCCCTTACTGTCAAAAAGTTCCTCCTCATGTTGAGGTGGAATCTCTGTTCCTGGAGCTTGCATCCATTGCTCCGTGTTCCAATCTCTGGAGCAGCAGAAAACAAGCTTGTTCCATCCTCAACGTGACACCCCTTCAAATACTTAAACCTTTTCTTTACCAGGGACCCCGTTTAAATAACTTTTGTTGCCGTGGCCCCCTAAGACTTAACTCAAGATTTAAAACAGCAACAACAACAGCAACATCATCCATGAAACCTTCCCTCAGAGGCACTGGAGGGGGAAGGAAGACTTTTCTTCTGTTTCTTCCTGCAAGTTTGTGTAGGAGTGGATTGAATGGCAATGCACAGGCCAAGCCAGCCAGCCAGCCAGCATTTGCTTTGGCTTCTGTCACATGACCACTCCACTGCAGGCAGGAGGTGGACTAATCAGCCTTCAAGCCCTCTTGGTCTCCCTGTGAGGACATTGAGGACCCCTGGGGGCCCCTGGACCACAGGTTAAGAACCACAGTATTATTCTTTGTGTGTAGGTCCAGGTCCTCTGCCTGAGCACATGGAGCATCTGCTGAGAGGAAGTGACTCCGAGACTTGGTAGGAGGAGGAGCAAGCATCCACTAGCCCTCTCTTTAGCTGCAGCCTCCGTCCCTGGTGCTCGGCAAACAGGCAGCAAGGCCAACAGGTGTTTTGCATAGGTGTCTAATGAGAGAGTTTTGAGGAGGAGGCCAGGGTTCTGTTTCAGGGCCTACTTAAGACTGCTAAATATGAATGGTGAAGGAGCTGCTGCAATCGCCTGCAGCAGCTGTGGCATGTTTGTGTTCTTGCCTGAGGATGTGGGTAGCTACATCTGCAGCAAGTGAAAATTGCTGGCCCTGTTGGAAGAGAAGGTCCCGAAACTTGAGGCCTGTGTATCGTATCTACTCTTCAGCATATTAGAGGGCATGAGGTTTTCTTGGACAGAGCGGAGCAGACTGCTGTGGATGAGGAACACACAGGAGAAGTCTCTGAGGAAGAGGTCAGTTCCCAAACATAGGAAGTAGATATTTGGAGGAAATTAACACATCGAAGTAGAAGGACCAGGGATTATTCTGTGTCTGGAGCTACAGAATCTATTTGAAGCTCTCTTCTTTATCGTGATGATGAGGAACTGCAACAAGAGCAACAGTGTCATTTCTCAGAGAACGTATAGATGACCTTGGAAGATTCGACACATGGCATGACCCCTGCCAATCCCCAGAGGAGGCATGTGGTGGTGGTCGGGGACTCCCTGCAAACAGTTGCATTGTTTGTGGGCCTGAGTGATGTCTCAAGAGGTGCACTGTCTCCCTGGGGTGAAATTTTTTTGATGTAACAGAGAAGCTGATAAGATTCATCAAGCCCACTGACTTATTGAAATAACTTTATTGAAATACTGGGTGTGATCCCGTTGTCAGAATACTAAAAGAGAAGGGAGTTCATGATGAATGGGAGTTTCTTAAAAGTGGGCTATTGAAGGCACAATTTCAAATAGTTCCTATGAGGAGGAAAAATGGAAAGTATCTAAAGAAACCAGGATGGATGACTAAAGAACTTTCAATTGAACTAAGAGTTAAAAAGGATATGTACAAGAAATGGAAAAAGGGGGAAATCACCAAAGAAGAATTCAAACAAATAGCCAGCATATGTAGAGAGAAAGTCAGCAAAACTAAAGCACAGAATGAGCTTGGGCTTGCTAGAGAGGCTAAAAACAATAAAAAGGGCCTTTTTTGGTTATGTCCATGGCAAAAGGAAGTATTGTATTAAGGAAATGGCAGGGCTGAGGCGTGCAGAAGATGGTGAAATGCTAACGGGACAGAGAAAAGGAAGAACTATGTAAGACTTTCTTTTGCCTCAGTCTTCTCCCAAAAGGAAAACAGGGTTCAACCTTGAGAAAATGGAGCAGATAAGAAATGCAGCACCGCATACTCAAAGAGGTAGGACTGGAATACCTTGCCAGTATAAACAAATTCAAGTCTCCAAGGCCAGATGAACTACATCCAAGGCAGAACTAGCAGAGTAATCTCAGAACAACTGGCAATAATCTTTAAGAACTCCTGGAGAACAGGAGAGGTCCCAGCAGACTGGAGGAGAGCAAATGTTGTCCCCAGATCCAAAAAGGAGGGAAAAGAGAACCCAAAAAACTACAACCCAGTCAGCCTGACATTAATACCAGGAAAGATTCTGGAGCAGATCATTAAACCGACAGTCCGTAATCACTTAGAAAGGAATGCTGTGATCACTAAAAGTAAACATGGTTTTCTCAAAAATAAGTCATGCCAGACTAATCTTATCTCTTTTTTTGATATAGTCACATACTTGGTAGATGAAGGGAATGCTGTGGATGTAGTATATCTAGATTTTAGTAACATCTTTGAAAAGGTTCCCTATGATCTTGCAAACAAGCTAGTAAAATGTGGGCTAGGCAATGTGAATGTTAGGTAGCTCTGTAATTGGTTGACCAACCAAACCCAAAGGGTAGTCACCAGTGGCTCCTCTTCATCCTGGAGAGAAGTGACTAGTGGGGTGTCACAGAGTTCTGTCCTGGGCCCAGTGCTATTCAATACAGAATCATAGAATCATAGAGTTGGAAGAGACCCCAAGGCCCATCCAATCCAACCCTATTCTGCCATTCAGGAACACACAATCAAAGCACACCCGACAGATGGCCATCCAGCCTCTGCTTAAAAGTCTCCAAAGAAGGAGACGCCACCACACTCCCAGGCAGCAATGGATTCCACATCCAAACAGCTTTTACTGTCAGGAAGTTCTTCCTAATGTTTAGGTGGACTCTCTTTTCTGGACTGCATCAATAGGAGTATAGTGTCTAAAAGATCAAGGGAAGTAATAGTACCCCTCTATTCTGCTTTGGTCAGACCTCATTTGGAATACTGTGTCCCATTCTCGGCACCACATTTCAAGAAGGATATTGAGAAGATGGAATGTGTCCAGAGGAGGGTGACCAAAATGGTGGGATGTCTGAAAGCCATTATGCCCTATGAGGAGCGGCTTAGGGAGCTGGGCATGTTTAGCTGGAGAAGAGAAGGTTGAGAGGGGACATGATAGCCATGTTTAAATATTTGAAGGGATGTCATACTGAGGATGGAGCAAGCTTGTTTTCTGCTGCTCCAGAGACTAGAACATGGAGCAATGGGTTCAAACTACAGGAAAAGAGAGTCCACCTAAACGTTAGGAAGAACTTCCTGATGGTAAGATCTGTTCAGCAGTAGAATATGTTGCTTCCTGGGAGTGTGGTGGGAAGTCTCCTTCTTTGGAGGTTTTCAAGCAGAGGTTGAATGGCCATCTGTCGGGAGTGCTTTGAGTGGATGGCAGGGGATTGGACTGTGTGGTCCTTTCGGTCTTTTCCAACTCTGTCATTTTGTGATACTTTTGCTCTCACTGCTAAATACTTTAAGAGAACCTAGGGGTGGTGGGGACAGTTTCCAAAATTCTTTGTTCCTAAAGAGTGCATGAAAATTTACAAATATTCTTTCTATCTCTAGCCTGCTATATTTGACCAGGATGGTTCCTTTTTGCCACCTGTTCTCAGCGGGGTTTCAGGGGTTCCCCCCCACCATACACAAAAGGGGACAGAGTTAGAAGATGGGAGGGAACCACAGAAATGAGAAATTCGTTCCTTGTTTTTCCATGATTATCCTTTATTTCTCCTTTCTTGCATTTAATTCTCTTATTTTTATATTATTTTTCAGCCAGGAGCATTTGACCAAGCCATGGATGACCTGAAGGCTCACGTGGTGGCCAACATGGGAGAAACAGCCCATACCTTCTGGCTATTAACTGAGTAAGCTCTTCTCAGCATTAAACGTTTTTACCATGGACTGACATATGAACACTTGGTAATTGGCAGGGTGGTGTAGTGGTGACAGTGTTGTTCTTATAGTCTAAATGTAACGTTTCCAAGCTCTGCACTGCACTGCTTTGGAGTTATAGTGATGAAAATGAATTTTCCTGAGCACTGTGTAACCAATGTTACTCCTCATAACCAACGTTACTGTGGAGTGTTTTAGGAGCTGTTATCCAGAAAGTGACTTTCCAAGCTCTACATAACTGACATTATCACACTCTTCTTAGCCTTAAACAACTCTACCAAGAGATTCCCCCTAAACATTAGGAAAAATTTTCTGATGGTAATTGCTGTCAGACAGTGGAATATGCTGATGCCTGGGAGTGTGGTGGAGTCTCCTTTTTTGGAGGTTTTTAAGCAGAGGCTGGATGGCCGTCTGTTGGGAGGGCTTTAATTGTGTATTCCGGCATGGCAGAATGGGGTTGGACTGGATGGCCCTTGGGGTCTCTTCCAACTCTATGATTCTATGATTCTACCACCTTTGAGCACTTGGTAATTGGCAAGGTGCTGTAGTGATGGCAGTGGTTTTTGTAGTCTAAAATGGAACTTTTCCAAGCTCTGCACTGCACTATTTTGGAGTTAATAGTGCCAAAAAAGAACTTTTCCTGGGCTCTGTATAACCAACATTACTCTTCATAACCAACATTACTGTGGAGGATTCTGGGAGCTGTTGTCTAAGAAGGTAACTTTTCTAAGATCTGAATAACTGACATTATTATGTTATTGGGGTTTGGAAGTTGCAGCCCCAAAAGTAAATTTCCAAGCTCTGTATAACTGACATGATCATGCTGAAGGATTCCGGAAGTAGTTGTCCAACAGTAATTTTTCTGAGCTCTCCATAACTGACTCTGCTGTGATTAATCAGTGCTACTATGAGGAATTCTGAGAGTTGTTGTGCACAAAAGCAACTTTTCCAAGTGCTGAATAACTGACACTATTGTGACCTTCGCATCCTTGAGAAGGACAGCTTTGCTTTAGAAAAAAGAAAAAGTGACTAGCCATTTCTTGGTTCAAGGCTAAAGCCAATTTTATTGTGATAGTGATTTCAGAAAAGAAATGCTATAGCAGGGTGCCGAGAGGTTCGGAACACAGAAATGGGGCTAGGGAAGGCCCTTTTATCCTTGTCAGACAGTGTGGACACACCCACTTGTAACTTTTCATACCAATCATGGATCATTTGCATCATATCACCCCATGTCACCCCATGCCTAGGGAGGTGGTAACAGTTGTGGATAGGCAAATGGGAAGGGCTAGGTCTCCTGTGTACGTGACCTTCCTGTAATCTGTAATGGAGGACTCACACTATCATGCTGGGTTTTTCTGGGAGTTGCAGTCCAAAATCAATTTTTCTGAGCTCCCCATAATTGACACTACTCTGAATAAATAGCATGACTATGGAGGATTCTGGGATGTGTCATCCAAGAAAGTAATTTTTCCAAGACAGTGCAACCCCCATATCTATGGGGGACATGTTCCTAGACTTACTCTGGAAACATAAACCAAATTTAATAGCGGACCCCATTGAAATGAATTACTTTTGGCCCAAGTATACCATAGAGTCAGGTTGGGGGACTTAGAGATTCTTAGAGAGAGCACTTTTCTCTTTAAAAATTATATTTATAATTTTTTAAAAACAGTTACAATAAAAAAAACCCGATTAAATCAAACAAGCAAAACAACAAAAATCAAGCAAACAAGTATTCATACGTCCCAGGTTGAATATGACAAGTGTCAATAAATCAAAATCAAAAGGAAATAATAAATTTGGAACACATATAAGAAGCATAAGAATAGTAAATATTCTCTAAATATTAAGTCTATCTTCCATCCTTACACACATCCTAAACCCTTTTTATGACATATCCATACTTTCTTCCATTCTGCTCTTCTTACAACTTCTTCATCCTACCAGAGAGAACACCTCCCTAGGTATTTTCTAGGTCCTAAAGCGCTACTCTATTGTCAATGTCCGGCGGAAGCATACCATTGAATTGCACTGAAGGACCTAGAAAATGGACACATTTTTTTCAGATGCAGGTAAGATGCGGTGTACTGACTAACCAACACTACTAGGCTGGAGAATTCTAGGACATGGTGTCCAAATAGTAACTTCTCAAAGCTCTGAAAAAACCAACACTAGTATGTTGGGGTATTCTAGGAAGTCCAAAGGTGAACGTTTCCAAGTTCTGCATAACTGACATTATTATTCTGGGGGATTCTGGGACCTTTAGTCCAATAAGTACTTTTTCCAGTTTCTGCATAACCAGCACGAGGCTTTTCCCATATAGCCAGAGATGTCATCCTGAAAAGCCAAAGTGAGGCCAACTCTGGGTTGAGTATTTGCAATAAAGCATGGTATATCTTAGAATCATAGAGTTGGAAGAGACCATGAGGGCCATCTAGTCTAACCCCCTGCTGTGCTAGAATACCTAATCAAAGCACTCCTGATAGATGGCCATCCAGCCTCTGTTTAAAACCTCCAAAGAAGGAGACTCCACCACACTCCCAGGCAGCAGCGGATTCCATTTCTGAACAGCTTTTACTGTCAGGAAGCTCTTCCCAATGTTTAGGTGGAATCTCTTTTCCTGGAGTTTGAGTCCATTACTCCGTGTCCTAGGACGTTATCAGATGCAGCAAATACAGCATCATAATGATGCCTAACAAATGTGAAAGGGAACGAATACCAGATGACATTGTGCTTTCTTGCTGATATATTGCAAATAAGGTATCCTTTTTTATTGTCGGGCCAAGCTGTCAATAGATCGGCTATGGGTTTTTTGGGGGGTTTTTTTTGCCACAATTGCGAGCGTGTGAAACTGTGCCCTGTCTGCTGGCACAATTCCAGTGTCAATGGGTAATACCCGCCAGATTACTTCAGGGTCAGAACACGAAAACTAGCTACAGGACACTCTTTTTATGAACCTCCCCATGGTGCAGGCAAGTTTTTAAGTGTGTTTCAGTGCCTGTGTGTTCGTTTTGTTTTACAATTTAGCAGTTTTTACACTTTTAAGTGCACTCGCATCTTCTCATGAGAACTGCCGAGATCACAGTTGGCAGTGAACATGGAAATACAGGGCTCCTTTTTCATGTGATCATGGTAACATTTGCTATTTTGTGTTCTTTTGCTGGCACAAAAAAAGGTGTAAAATATGGTGCCAAATGAACATTTTTAGAGGCTTGTCTGATAATAATCCCTAGTCTCTGGAGCAGCAGAAAACAAGTTTGCTCCTTCTTCAATATGACATACTTTCAAGTATTTAAACATGGCTCTCATGTCACCTCTTAACCTTGCCTCTCTGAAGAGTTTGTGTGTGTGCCTCCCTCTGCTCCATTCATCCATAAGCAATTCTTGTTTTACTCGTCCATAAGCAATTACTCATGCATCCCAAGCCTCCCTGTGTTCAAGGGAGCTCCGAATCAAAAATCAGGGATGGCTGACCTTCCCTGACTCTTCCTTCTGAGCATCCACCAAAATAGGGGGTACTTCCACACACACCCAGCATTGGTTACCTGAAACTGATGCCTTATTTGCTCGATGTTAAGACGGGCCATTTCAGCTCAGCCCTTCATGCATGACACTCACCTACACAAATACAGATGCACACTCACACACATTAATCCAAAAGTCTGGGGCTGGAATCAGGGTTTAGAAAGCAGAGCTCAGAAACTTTGCCTTTCAACAATGGTGCTGATGGGCTTTCATGCCAGTACTGTGAAAATCTGCTCTGGGTTTTAGTCTGAACTTCAAAGGAGCTCTGCAAGGTGCCGTAACTCTTTTTGTGGACAGAGTTCTGCACATTAGAGAGCTCTTTTGAACGTTCAAACTAAAATGGTGAGCACATTCACCACCTCACTGGCATGGAAGGCACCAGCAGCTACTACTTTCTGTAGTACAACTCAGTAGCCATGCTAGGTAGGGGATTCTGGGAACTGTAGTCCTAAAAAGTAACATTGCTGAGCTCTGGTGGAAATGATAGGGCCTGTTGGGTCACTGCATTTGTCCATTACATGCCTTGTTAGGTTTTCCTTTCTCTCCTTCCCTTGGGCACCTTCCCTTTTGCTACACTGTCTAAATTTGCACTTTTAAACTCTTCTGTTGGTTGCTGTTCCATCTGTTGCCATAAAAAAATGTCAGTGTTGAATTTCTGTGCTCTTCGTGCATTGTGTATACTGTTGTACAGTGAAGGAATTGAATATTTGTGCTCCTTTTGTAATTTGTTTTTATATTGATATGTAGTGAAGGATTTTTTTCTGGAGATGTTTTGACTGGTTTATGTATAAGCATTGCATTGTACACATAAGTATTGTATAGTTACCAGAACACAGCATGCAACTCAGTGGTTATTGTTGTGTATTGTTATCTTGCTGTTATTCCATTTTTCTGCCTTTCTTTTACCATGCCAAGGGCATACCTAATAAGAAGAAGCACTAGAGTCTTTGCAGGATTTGAAATAAGCCAAATCCCCCCAAACACACATGACAGTGATGCCTTTATTAGGCCAAACAAAAGGTGCAAAGCACATTACACAAGCTTTTGAAGTTCACAGGCTTCTGCATCAGGCCTGGATGTTAAAAGTCATTTGAAGGAAAGAAAGTGTCACAGAACTGCCTCTTTCTTCAAGTATTAAAGCTGTGTTTAAGATTGTGGTGGAGGGAGATTTGATACAGGTCTAGCCCGCTTGCCTTGCTGGTTCTGAGGTGTTTGGGGCACAAAAGGAAGGTGCAGCAGTAAACTTTTTTCTCCATTGTTAGGGGAAAAAAATCCTTTTAGATCTAGCTGTGCATCATGACATTTCTTTCCCCAAAATGAACTTTTTAACATCCATGACTGATGAAAAAGCTGGTGAGCTTGAAAAACTGGCATAGGGGTTTTCTAAACAGAGAAAATATCCTCACTGAATGCGAAGAGAATACCTTTTGTCCCAATGAGATCCCACATCCATTCACTGTATTGTTAAGGAGTTGGGGCCAAAACGCAGTATACTCCGTGGCTTTTCCTTATTTTTTGAAAAACAGAGAGTGGAATGCACATTCCTGCTCATTGGGACAAACGACCAAATTGATTTGCTTTCCCAATATGAACAGATGATTGGTCAGACATGTAAGGGGGTGGAGCTTGCTAACAAAGAAAGGCCCTGGAGCTGCCATCTTAGATTTTCCCAGTAGCAATTGTGCACTGTTGAGAGAAAACAGCCTTTTTTTGCATGTTTGCTAAAGTGTAAGGTCGCTGTTCCGCACCTTGCATTTTGTTAAAAAAAATGTTCCACAGGGGCAACCTGGAGAAAATAAAATCACAAGCGATTCACTCGCACCTGCCATTTTGATTCACAGACATGCCGTTGGGAACACCCAAAGCAGTTTGCTTCGCATGCCTGTGATCATAGAAATAGACCATTAAGACAAAATGAAGGTGCTGCAGGTTGGCATCACCCCGTAGCAATCCACATTTTCTCCCTCCGTATAGATAAGCCCACAATTTGTCATAACTGCAATGTGTGTTGGGAGATTTTGCTATATTTTGCTGCATGGCCAACATGACTAACCCTGGATAGATCCAATTCTGTTCTTCTTTACCCTCCATGGTATGTTGCCATTTTTGCCACTTTTGTTATTTTTGATTAAAACCTAAAGGTTGTCAATCCCCGAGGCAACGTTGACAGCAGTTGTTGCAAGGAACCACATTGTCAAAGGGAGGCACAGCTTCTTTGTTTTCTCTCAGGAGAATATAATTATTAACCATATGAATTTCAAATAATTTCATAAAACAAGGTTCTGAAAAGGGTGATAGGTAGAAGCGAATTTTGAAAACTTATTTTGGGGTTACATCTCCAAGTATCACCCAGCCAGCAAGACCACTAGCATTGCTGGTTGTGGGATTCTGGGAGCGGGGCCCCCAAAAGTAACTTTTCCAAGAGCTGGGATAGGTGTCAAATGTTCTGATTTAGGTATAGGTTCCTTGCAGTTTAGTGTGCTTTCGGTCCTTCTCTTTCTTTGTGCTGCCCCCTGGTGGGTATAAAGTGAATTCTGCTATAGAAAAAAGTGACCAACCATTCTGATTTTTTAACATACATGCTGTGATAAACTTGAATGGTGCTTTGGGCTTCTGAAGTAGACATGCTCCTCTCCACTAATTTTATTCTTGCAGGAAGCAATGAACAATTTTAGCCACTTCTTTCCTGCTGTGAGAAAGTCTTTGAAAACTATACAGATCATGAACTATTTGCAGTTCGGGACTTATTATGCACAAAATTCACACATTGCTGTTTTGCATAGAAAATAGCATTTTCTATATGGAAACATTGTTTTATGCACAGAAGATGCTGTTTTCTGTGCAGAAAATAATAGGTGGAATTCACTAAAACAAATACAGATGTGTAACCTAGAGTTAGGCATTTGTGAATGGTTCGTATTCATGCTCCCTGCGGATTCCCTAGTTTAGGGGATACATAGGAGCCATAAAAGTCCCCCAGTCCTTGCTTACCTGGCATCAGCTGCTGTGATTGATACGGGTCTGTCCGTCTCTCAATCAGGATCCAGCTGACTGACATTCCCACCCACCCCCTTGCAGAAGCCATCTCCAGTGCAAGGGGAACTGCGACAGCAATCCTGCTACTGCCTGTTGCGATGGCGACCACTCAAAGGGGGGGAGGGAGTAAGCGGATTCCTGAGTGACAAGGGAACAGACCCCTGTCAACCACAGCAGCTGATGCCCGGTAAGTGAGTATGGGGAGGGGGTCAGGCTGGGTGTTACTATGTAGCTACAGAACTACAATGGTTACACTTTCATAACTGCCTTTGTGAATTCCAGGTGATATTTTGTGTGCAAAAAACCCCCAACAAAAACAAACCACATGCAAGTTTTGCATAAAATAAAACCCAAACTTTGAAGATGCACGTCAGCCAGGATTTTCCTCCCCAGGGTTCCCCAAACACATTTTCAACCACTTTTCAAATAGTTCCGAATATTCTTTCCATCCCTACTCTGAACTTGATGACAAGGCAGAAATAGTGAAGGTTCCTGAAAATGTGAGCTCTTTAGTTGGGTGGGGGGAATGCTTCCAAAACTCCAGGGAATATTCTGCCCTTGATCAGCTGGAGCATCATAAATTATTTTAATAGCATTTTGCTGACAGTTTGCATTGGCTCCTTCTGCTGGGTGATGTAAGCAAAGGTTGGGTCCCTGCCCCAAGATATTTACAGTTTAGATTTCAATCGAGTGGAAACAGTGGAAAGAGGTGACATGGGTGGGTGAAGGTGCCAGGAAGATAAAGCAAATTAGACCCAGTTTATACACAGTTCTGTCAAGGTTCAATTTGGAGTGAGAAGTGAGAAGTTGTTGAAGGCTCTGTGGGAGAGGCAGTCTTTAAGTTGAGGTTTCAAAATTAACTAAATGATGCAAAACTAGCAATTGCACGAATGTGCATGAACACACACAACGTTAAATAAATAAATCCTAAAACCAAATGTACACCAGAAGTTGGAAACAATTCCTACAGCCTCAGAAGCTTCAGGGAGCTATAATCCCAAAAGCAAACTTATCCAAGCTCTGATGTACATGTGGATTTGGGTATTACGTATTTACTCTCATAGTGTATGTGTGCATCACATTCTTGTAATGACTCATTGTGCATAATTTAGTAAATTATGCTTTGTACACAATATGCTTCAGGTGGATAGACTCTATCAAGGAAGAGGTGTCACTCCTCAGTTTGCAAGACCTGAGTAAGGGTGTTGATGACAGGATGGCTTGCAGGACTTTTTCGTAGGGTTACCACAAGTCAAAATTGACTTGACAGCAATGAAGAACAAACACAGTGTGCAGTGATGGAGGTGAAGCTGGTGAGCACTTTTGTAGGATCATAGGGTCACAGTTGAAAGCTCCATGGAAACACTGGGCTCATCTACATGAGCTTGGATACACCCACTCACTGCAGTTGTGGAATGGTCTCCCTTTGCCCCTCTGGCTGAGGAGGATATTATCCACTTTCGTAAAGGGCTAAATGACAGGCCTACACAACCTGCAGCCCTCCAGGTGTTCTGGCCTCCAACTCTCAGAAGCCTGAGCCAGCTGGTCCAATGATCAGGAATTCTGGGAGTTGGAGGCCAAAACATCTGGAGGGCTGCAGGTTGTGCAGGCCTGGCTAAAGACCTTCTTCTTTGATTCACTGGAATAAACTTCTGGGTGTGCCTAAGGTGGCCAAGATGGGTAGCGACTGATGTGGATTTTGTCTCATTTTGATTATATATGTTTGATATTCTGCCCTTTGGAGAAAAGAGCATTATAAATAAATGTTATTATCAGGCCTGTTGTTCCCCTATTCCCTCCACAGAACGGGAGGAAGTCCTGATGGGCACACTGGCCCATTGCTGCAGCTGCCATTGCCATTTTCCTCACTGTCCCAGAAGGCAGGAATGGTGTCCGCAACATGAAACCAAGGTCCCCTGCATGTGAACAGCCTTGCTCACATGCTGCAGGAGTCCTTCCTGCCTTCCAGGAGAGTGAGGCAGACCGGCAGCATCAGCGAGGGCCACGACAGGCTCCTGTGGTCTCACAGGGCCTGATCTGTTTCCTCTCAGTGGAAACGGATTTAAACAGGTATTATCTTATAACACTGTATCGGGCCCTACCCTGCCTTCCCCATGTCTCAGGCCTGTGTCTGCCCTGGAGGTGGTGAGGACTCCCTGGGGGAAGAACGGGGCAAAGGCCCTGTGTCATCAGGACTGAATTGCTCTGAGATGGGGGCATGATGGGCTATATTGCCCATGTAGACACCCCCAATGACCCAGCACTCAGTGGCTGGGGTCCTGTTAGTGGCATATGAACATGTATGTTCCCCTGTACCTGCATATGTCCTTTTATGGGCACTTTAGAGGATGGCATTCCCTTCCTTACTTCAACAGTGCCCAAAGCCCCCTTCCCATTTACCATAGCGTCATGGCAGCCCCTCTCCACATGGCCATCCCATGCCTCAGGAGGAGTGGTCAGCAAGGGAGAATCATAGAACCATAGAGCTGGAAGAGACCACCAGGGCAATGGGCCCCACAAGGAGGGGGATTGGTAGGGCTGTAGCCTGGAAGTCCGGGCACCTGGGATTAGGAGGGGAGCCCGGCATGATATTATTGTAAGTTTTTATTATGTAAATCCATTTAGATTTTTAAAAATAAAGGATTCCCTGAAACAACATCTCAGGCTTGGCCAAATTGATCACCAACAGTGGTCCGCCCTGGCCTCACATCGGGAGGCATGGAGACGCACTATCCACAATGCTGCAGCCTTATTTGAGAACTCACACCGAACAAGTCTTGAAGAGAAACGACAACGCTGAAAGAATCGCAACCCAGAAACATCACCCAAGGAGACCTTCTGCTGTGCTTTCTGCAACCAGACTTGTCTATCTCGGATTGGCCTTTTTAGTCATCAGCGTGCTTGCAGAAAGCGCGGGATGAGTCCTTCCTGAATCTTTGCGAAGTAAAGCCAGAGAGAAACAACAACAATAATTTGTACCCCACTTTTCTCCTAAGGCTGGGACCCAAAGTGACTCACAATTTAAAAACAACAAGACAGAATTAAAATATACAAATAGTGCCAGAAGTAATTATAAATATTATTTTGGTGTCATCATTTAAACTGACTTATTTTATTTTTTATCCTAAATCCTGTAGAGCATCTCATTGTCCTTAACCTTAGCAGTAGGCAAAGATCCTGGCCTGGGGGCCCGCTTTAGGGTGTGGGGGCCATGACCTGGGCCATCCAGTACAACCTGATTCTGCCATGTAGGAAGACATAATCATAACCCTCCCAATAGTATGATTGCATCAGTGCTGAGGCCTTTGGAGGAGCCCAGTGGATCTTAGCACTTATGTAATCATTTTACATCTGGCTACAGGAAGATAGCCAGATCCTTCACTGATCCTGATGGCTGTGCATGTAGGGAGGGCTGCAGAGGCTGTATGCGCAGTCTAAGGGGGTGGTGTGTGGCCCATACCACAGGTACATATGTAGAACTACTACACTACCCTGAGCCATATGGGAGCATGGTCCCAGGAATGTGGTGAAAAAGGCAAATTCCATATTGGGAATTAGAATCATAGCATCATAGGCTTAATCCACATTACTCAAATAATCCAGTTTACCATGACTCCTTCCTATTGAATGCTGGTATTTGTAGTTTTACAAGGTCTTTAGCCCTCTCTGCCAAAGAGTGCTGGTGCATCACCAAACTACAAATCCCATGATTCCATAGGAAGGAGCCATGACCAATAATCCCATTTCAAATTGGATTATTTGTGTATTGTGGATTCACCCATAGAGTTGGAAGAGACCACGAGGGCCATCTAGTCTAACCCCCTGCCCTGCAGGAATACACAATCAAAGCATTTCTGACAGATGGCCAATTATTAGAGAAGAGGCTCCCCAAATAAAACTCCTAGCATCACAATGCTATTAACCGCTCTTGGGATACTGTGTCTGTTGCCACATCTTGATAAAAAACTTGTAAAGGTACTGCAAAGAGCAGCCAAAATGATCAAGGGGCTGAAGCAGCTCCCAAGGACAGAGGTGAGGAAAGACCTCCAGGCTCTTCAGCAGGGCAGCATCTTTTCATGCCCTGCTAGCTGAGATCCATACTTGGAGGTGCCGGGTGTTGAACCTGGGACTTCCTGTGCACAAAAAGTGAGCTCACTCTGCTACGGAGCTTTGATCCATCCCAAATCAGCCATGCTGATTACCTTTCTCTCTCTCAACCTCTGTCTTCCAGGATAGACCACTGGAACAATGAGAAGGAGCGTGTTGTGGTGATCACTGACTCTGCCCTTCTGATCTGCAAATATGACTTCATCATGTTGAAGTGTCTTCAGCTGCAGAGGATCCCCCTGAGCTACATCGACCGGGTTTCCTTGGGCTCCTTCACCTTTCCAGAGAGGTCATTGGACAGGTGAGACGTGTGTGTTGGTGGTTATCATTTTTCCAGCGGTGGATGGTGATGCTTTTCAACCTGCTTTTGGTTTATGATACATACATGGAACCTCCAAAGATCTGACTACAAGATGCTATGGCACCTTCATGCTGTAGAATTTAGAATCATAGAACTGTAGAATGGGAAGGCTCTCCAAGGGCCATCTAGCACAATCCCCTCCTTGTGTAGGAGTCCACAGCCAAGGCATTCTTGACAGGTTCCCTGGCCTAATCTCTGTTTAAAAATCTCCACTGAAGGAGAGTCCAGCACCTTCTGAGGCTGGCCATTCCACTGATAAATAGCTCTTACAGGAGATTATCAAACATGGGGGAACACACCAAAAAATTGTGTTCCTAACTGTGTCAGAAGATCGCTAAAAGAACAGAAAGGGAGACAGTATGAGACGTCATGTCCTTCAGCCATTCCGGGGGCATAGCACAGCCTTGGATGAGGTTTCCCTTTCCTGTTGATGCGGAGAAGCTGCCAATACAAAGGGACACCCTACTGACGCCTGTGCTACACCCCCGGGATGCTGGAGGATGGTGTCATCTGGTAAGGTCGTCCCTTTCTGTTCTTCTAGCAATCTTCTGATGAGGCTTTTGCCATGCCTAATAATCTCTAAAGTCAGGAAATGCTTCCTAATGTTTTATCAGAAACCCTTTTCTTGCCATTTGAATACATTGGTACATATAATATTCTCTGGAGTAGCAGAAAACAAGCTCACTCCATCTTCTACCTGGTAGCCCTTCAGATATTTAAAGACAGCTATCATATCTCCTCTTCTCCAAGCTAAACATGCCCAGCTCCCTAATCTGTTCTTAACAGAACCTTGTTTCCTACTACCTGTTTCTCATCTGGGTTGCCCTCCTCTGGACTCGTTCCAGCTTGCCAACATCCTTCGTGAACTGAGGGTCCCAGAACTGGATACAGGACTCCAGGTGAGGTTTGACCAAAGCAGAATAGAGCTATACTAACATTGACCTCAGTCAGAACACTATAGTTCTGTTAGTGCAGTCTAAAATTACATTGGCCTTTTTTGCTACTGCATCACACTTTTAGTTTCAGCCCAACGATTTAGGATGGAGGCTTTATCAGTAATTAATGTTTGACCATCTGTACTGTATAAGGAGCTTTGGACCTGATAAATAGGTCCAAACACTGCTTTAAGAGCTTCATAAAATCCTCTATGATCACCCTGATCTGCACAGCGTTGTGTCTTTTCTGCTATATTGATCCACCACTTGTTCTGCATGTCTCGGAGTTTTTGTTGTAGTTTGCTACATGTGAGGCGGAAAGCTGCTTTTCTTACATGGCAGGTTGGCTGGGCGAGGTATGCCTGGTGAGCAGCTCTCTTCCTTGCCAACAGCTCCTGGATCTCTTGGTTGTTTTCATCAAACCAGTCTTGATTTTTCTTGTGGGAGAACCCGAGGGATTCTTCTGCAGACTGGAGGATACTGTTTTTGATATGTTGCCAAAGCACTGTAGGAGAAGGATCTGTAGGATTATCTTCAAGTTTCGTTTGTAGATTTGCCTGGAAGTTGTCTCTCATGGTAGTTTGTTGAAGATTGTTGACTTGGAGTCTCTTCTTTAAGATGCCACCCCTCTTAGGTTTGAACTTAAGATGAAGATTTAGTTTACATCTGACGAGGCGATGATCTGTTTGGCATTCTGCACTGGGCATCACTCGTGTATGACGGACATCACGAATGTCTCTCTGACGGACTAGGACGTAGTCAATGAGATAAGCCTCCATCCTAAATTGTTGGGCTGAACATTTTCAAAGTCTCTTTAGCGCCAACCGAGTAGTCCAAGCCTCAGCTATCCAACATATGATACAAAAACCGATGAAAAATGAATTGGACATAGCTCCCACTTTGGAAGAGACCCTTAAGGCCATACAGCAGATGAAAAACGGCAAGGCAGCTGGGATTGATGGAATCCCACCTGAAGTTTGGAAACACGGAGGTCATGCACTCCACGAAAAATTCCACGAATTCCTTGTGAATTGCTGGGAAAAAGGGGAACTGCCATCAGACCTCCGAGATGCAGTCATCATCACCCTGTACAAGAAAAAAGGAGCAAAATCCGATTGCTCAAACTATCGAGGCATAACACTGCTCTCAATTGCTGGAAAAATCCTTGCAAGGATACTCCTGAACAGATTAGTTCCTGCTATTGCAGAAGAACTTCTCCCTGAAAGCCAATGTGGCTTCAGAGCCAATAGGAGTACTACAGACATGGTATTTGCCCTTAGGCAACTGCAAGAAAAATGTAGGGAGCAAAACAAGGGTCTCTATGTAACATTTGTCGACCTCACCAAAGCCTTTGACACTGTAAGTAGAAAAGGTCTGTGGCAGATCCTGGAAAGACTAGGATGTCCCCCCAAATTTCTTAAAATGATTATCTTGCTACACGAGGGACAGCGTGGTCAAGTCAGATATGGCGATGCTCTTTCGGAGCCCTTTCTAATAACTAATGGAGTGAAGCAAGGTTGTGTTCTTGCACCAACTTTATTTACAATCTTCTTTAGCACGATGCTCCAAAGGGCTATGGCAGAGCTTGAAGAAGACGACGGCATCTATATACGCTACCGTACTGATGGTAGCTTGTTTAACTTAAGCTGTCTGAGGGCTCACACTAAGACTCTAAACTATCTAGTCCGTGAGCTGCTCTTCGCCGATGATGCTGCCCTTGTTGCCCACACAGAAGCAGCTCTGCAGCGCCTAACGTCCTGCTTTGCAACAGCTGCAGAGCTGTTTGGGCTAGAAGTCAACCTGAAGAAAACAGAAGTTCTTTACCAGCCTGCACCACAGGACGAACACCACCATCCCCACATTGCCGTCGGCAAATCTGTGCTCAAGTCCGTTCAGCAGTTCACCTACCTGGGAAGCATCATCTCCTCAGATGCCAAGATTGACAAAGAGATCGATCACAGATTAGCAAAGGCATATAGTGCATTTGGAAGACTTCACAAAAGAGTCTGGAGCAATAAACACCTGAGGCAAAGCACAAAAATCAGTGTGTATAGAGCCATTGTACTGTCTATCCTCCTTTATGGATCTGAAACATGGGTCACCTATCGCCACCACCTACGACTCCTCGAGCGCTTTCATCAGCACTGTCTACGCACAATCCTAAATATACACTGGACTGACTATGTGACGAATGTTGCTGTCCTTGAGCAAGCAGGGATCACCAGCATTGAGGCCATGATATTGAGAACACAGCTGCGCTGGGCAGGGCACGTTTCTAGGATGGAGGACCATCGCCTCCCAAAAATACTACTCTACGGTGAACTCGCCACAGGTCAGCGTAAGAGGGGCGCTCCAAAAAAGCGATACAAAGACTCCCTGAAACAACATCTCAGGCTTGGCCAAGTTGATCACCAACAGTGGTCCGCCCTGGCCTCACATCGGGAGGCATGGAGACGCACTATCCACAATGCTGCAGCCTTATTTGAGAACTCACGACGAACAAGTCTTGAAGAGAAACGACAACGCAGAAAGAATCACAACCCAAAAACATCACCTAAGGAGACCTTCTGCTGTGCTTTTTGCAACCGGACCTGTTTATCTCGGATTGGCCTTTTTAGTCATCAGCGCGCTTGCAGAAAGCGCGGGATGAGTCCTTCCTGAATCTTCGTTTGCGAAGAAAAGCCAGAGAGAGAGACACTTTTAGTTTAGGTCAAGTTGTTGTTTACCAGGATGCTTCACATGCATAATGCTTTCACGCATCTTATATTTGTGTATCTGATTTCTTCTGCATGTCAATTTCAAGTGGCTCCAAGCTGGCTAGAACTAAGAAGAGAAATTTTGAAGTAGTTGGAACATAGTTTCAGCTAGTGATTCAGTTCTTACCAGAGCTTGGGCAAATTACTGATTTGAACTAAACTTCTCAGAATCCACCTGGGCCATGTTGTGTAGGGAAACCTAAAAGCTGTAGCTCCTAAAAGAATTTTTCTAGGCTCTTATGAAGAACGCTTGTTTGACTCAGCGATTAAAACTGCGATAAGCAGGCTGTCCTACCTCATAGGGTTCTTGTTGGCATAAAGTAGGAGTTTGGTAAAATGATCTGTGTTGCCACCCTGTACTCTTGCTTATCAAGGAAACTCTGCACATGCTCTCAGACACTCTTCCTTTTAGGAACTGCAGGTATAAGTACCTGTCTGCAAATGTGGAAGCTAATAAGAGTTTACAAGGCAATGTACATTCATGTTTGCAAAATGTCTCTGCTCATTGAGAGGCAACATGTAGAAGAGTTTCTTCATCAACCCATTATCACATGTTGTTGCTGTTGCTGTTTTGTGTTCCTGGAGGAAAGCAATCATGATAAGAATCTAACGTAAGTTCAGTTTGGGATCATGATGCTCAACACCACTGGGATGGAGTAGCCACTGTCAGGATCGTCCCGGACGTGATCTTTTCCTGACAAATTCAGTTTTGCTGTATAACCTTGTGGCTAATGGTGCTTGCATTTGTCTGTGCTTGCTAATGACTGTGTAGGCTGACTCTAAATGGGAGGATGGACTGTGTGTCTGTAATGGATTGATAAGTGCTGTACCTGGGTCTCCACCCTGGGAAAAAGGGGTTGAGTCCTGGCATGGTGGGAAATGGGAGTGGGGATGATAGGTAGCCAGTTTTTCAAAGTGACAAAAATGGCATGCACGCACGCACACACACACACATACACACACACATGAGTGGATGGACGCTCATGTCAGGTTATAGAAAATTCATTTTTTATGATATTAATATGTTTATTTTATTTATTTCATTTCTATGCTGCCTTTCTTCCAGAGAGGGACCTAAGGCAGATCACAAAAATAATAAATTAAAATTAAGAATCAATTAAAACCCAACCCAATTAAAACCAAACAATAACATTTTTTTTAAAAACCCACACAATTAAAACCATCACATTAAAGCAGCATAAAAAGCATACCAAAGTTTTTAAAAAATAAATAAATAAAGCACATCACCCAACAAGAAGCCTCTCTGTGAGTGATAGTCAAAACCTGCTTAGAGAAAAAGGTCTTTCCTGCCAGCCAAAGGAGAGCAGGGAGGGGGCCAGCCTAGCCTCCCATGGGAGGGTTAGGGTTAGGGTTAGCCTGTGATGGTGGCAGCCATTGAAGCTGTTTTAACAAAGGAATTATAGGCTTAGTGTAACTGACCCCAGCCAGCATTCTAGCCACAGTACTTGGGGCCTGCCAAAGTTTCCAAACAGTTTCCAAAGGCAGCCCCATTAGAATGTGTTACAATAGTCCAAACAGGATGTAATCAAGGCATGTGTCACCATGGCCAAATCTGCCATCTCAAAGAATGGGTGCAGCTGGCACACTAGTTGTAACTGTGCAAATGCACTCCTGGCCAATGCTGAAACCTGGGCATCCAGGCTCAGAGTTGAGTCCAGGAGAACACCCAAACTGTGACTCTGAGATTTCAGGGGGAGTGTAGCTCCATCCGGCACAGGCGGAGGTCTCTATTCCCTGGTCTGCCTTTTGGTACCCCTTTCTTGTTTTAAGCCATGCAGGAGAGTCTGAAACCTATTTACTGAGTGAATTGCCACCCTGGAGGCATCCAGAAGAGGCAATGCACCCTTTTTATAGAGGGTGAAGGATAATTTGGGAGGAGGAAGTCTGGAGTGGTCTGGGGCCACAAAAATAACTAGATATTGGTTCCCTGGATACAGGGGTCCTACTGTATTGAATGAAGGTCAGGAACTAGCAACTCGTGGACAAAATCTGCCCAAATGAGAAATGTCATTTGGCCTTTTAGTTTTGGAGGTTAAAAAAAAAAAGAGGTGTGGATAAACAGTCTCTGGAGCAATGGGATCCATGCCCTTTCAAGGGAGTTGCATGGCCCTTCGTCCCACTTTGGCCCCTTGTTAAAATGGCCCTCTGGCAAGATTTGGCTCCATGTCATGGAAGTGGAGCTAGCCAGGAGAAATGAGCCGTCCATTCAATGGATGCAGCCTCTTCCAAGTTCCACTCCCAAAGGGCTTTACAGTTATATCCACTGCAGGTAATTATATCCTGTTAGAGGTACTTCAAGGCTTGCTTTTGAAAAAACAACAAACCCATACATATATTAAATAGGCCATCATCATCATTGCCATAAAAGCTCCTTAGGGAAAAAAATAATTACTAGGGATGTTATGAATAGCTGCATGTGAATGGAGCTGACAAGCCTGAACACATCATATATGCTGATCTTTGAAAAGTCTCTCTTATGGTTGCTTTTTCTAACCTCTGAGGCCACGTGCTCTTCTCTTTTCTGCTTAAAGGCCAGGATGCATTTCCTTGGATGCATCTCACCACAAAGCCTCACAGGGGACAGTGGCCCACTTGTCAGCCAGGGTTCCTCCAGACAGTTATGTGGAGTCCTCAGTTCAACTGGACATTTGACCCTTCTCTGTTCTGGGTCACTTAATAGCCAGACTGGTGGAACAAAGATCTCCTGCTTTCTGTGTCAATCTGTTGCAGATCTATTGATCTTGTGACTAGGGGTGCAAATAAGCCTGCTCATCCTGGTGCCATCACACTATGGGATGATGGGTGGATCCAATGGAGAAAGGCCAGCATGAAGCTGGAACGTGTCCAGAGGAGGGCGACCAAAATGGTGGGAGGTCAGGAAGCCATACCCTATATGGAATGGCTTAGGGAGCTGGGCATGTTTAGCTTGGGAAAGAGAAGGTTAAGAGGTCACATGATAGCCATGTTTAAATATTTGAAGGAATGTCATACTGAGGATGGAGTAAGCTTGTTTCTGCTGCTCCAGAGACTAGGATATGGAGCAATGGGTTCAAACTACAGGAAAAGAGACTCCACCTAAACATTGGGAAGAACATCCTGACAGTAAGAGCTGTTCGGAAGTGGAATCCGCTGCTCCCTTGGAGTGTGGTGGAGTCTCCTTCTTTTGAGGTTTTTAAACAAAGGCTGGATGGCCATCTGTTGGGAGGGCTTTGATTGTTTATTCCTGCATGGCAGGATTTGGACTAGACTGTTAAACTGTCTACAGAATTAAAACCATTTGATGTTTGTGGTGTGCCTTCAAGCCATTTCTAACTTGTGGGGACCCTAAGGGGAACCTATCACAGGGTTTTCTTGGCAGGATTTGTTCAGAGATGGTTTTGCCTTTGTCTCCCTCTGAGGCTGAGAGTGTGACTTGCCCAAGGTCACCCACTGAGTTTCTATGGCTGAGCGAGGATTCAAGCCCTTAACACTCAAACCACTGCACCACACTGGCTCTCATTAAAACCACAGAAAACATTAATTTAAAGGTGCAGATTAAATATAGTATAGCACCAAAACAGAGGACCTTTATATAAATATACAGTTCCCAAGCACCTCTTGGAGTAGAAAAGCCATCACTTGATGATCAAAGATAAGCTAGGAAGAAGCCAGCCTAGGCTCTGTAGGGAGGGAGTTCCAAAATGTAGGTGCAGCTCCAAAGAAGGCCCTGTCCTGAGAAAGAAGAATAAAAAAGGAGACCACAAGGGCCATCCAGTCCAAACCCCTGCCCTGCAGGAATACAGAATGAAAGCATTCCCAACAGATGGCCATCCAGCCTCTGTTTAAAAACCTCCAAAGAGGAAACCCCACCACACTCGGAGGTGGATTCAAATTGACAATGGATACAAATTGCAATAAAAGAGATTCTACATAAACATTAGGAAGAACGTCTTCATAATAAGAGCTGTTTGACAGTGGAATCGCCTGCCCTGGATTTGTGATGGACTTTTTTTCTCTGGAGTCTTTAAACAGAAGTTGGATGGTCATCTCTCAGGGCTACTTTAGTTGTGTTTCCCTGCATGGCAGGGGGTTGGACTAGATGGCCATGGTGGTTCCTTTCAGTTCTCTGATTCTATATTTCCATGATTCCTTTGGTGAATGAAAAAGAAAGGCGGTATTGGACAAGTGATGACAGATCCAAAGACAATTGGCTTGAGGTCACCTTTCAGCAAGAGCTGTGCCCATTTCCTGCCAAATTCAGGTGCCCAGTCTTGACTCTCCCTGGGACATGCCCAAGCTTGGCTTCTAAGCATCAAGGCCAAGCTGGCAGAACTGTTATGGCCATGCTGTGCTAAGAAGGAAAGCGGGGCACCCTGTCCACAGAACATAAAGGAAACATTGCCTTTGGCACACCTGCCCAGAACAGAATGCTGTGGAGATTAGCTTATTTAAATACTTTGCCTCATCTGGGAGGTGACCTTGGCCTGACCTGCTTCGCCTGGAAGTGGGTTCAAATCTTTTGCAAGTCTTCCTAGCTAAGTTCTTGGGCAATTGGTGACCTTTAGGATTGGATGGACTTCTTGGGTTGTGGTTTCTTCATCTATATCCCACCTTTTCCTCAATAATGGTGGCTTCCAAAAATTAAAACGAATACTATTGAATGCATGTACACAGAGCTTAGGTAAAAGCTTATAAATGTTATTGTTAAAACACAATTAAACAATCCATAGAATTAGAAACCTTATCATGTTTTAAAGACAAGATATAAAAACCAGCAAAACACCACACTGTTAAAGGCAGTGGTGCAGTCAGTTCCAAAAAGCCTGTTGGAGCAGAAGATTTTTTCACTTGCCAATGTTTGCTCCTATCCCACCATGCCTGAGCTTTTATGTAGCCCAAGTCCTTTGCCAGTTTTTGCCACCAAAGAATCCCTGAAATCTTTGGCCAAGATCCTATGTTAAGATTGCTCAGTGTAAAGCTTGGCATGAAGAACTGCATGTTGATTGGTTTATGCGTGTTGAATGGCAATGTTGCACAACCCAATTTGTAGCTGAACACAACACACAAAGGAATGCACAAACAAATGCACATAGACATCAGCATGCACAATGGGACTGCACATACAACTCTCCTTCTACAGCATTGAATTCAGTGCAGATGTTGCATAGTGGACAAAGATGCCCCAGTGCTTGCATAGGGAAATGTATGAATGCGTGAGATGCTAACAGGATTCTGGCCTCTGACGTATTGCTTTTGGTTGATTTTCCCAAGAATGAAATGGCTTGCAAACTAAGAAACTGTTCCTTTCATCATGGCTCCCATGAGCTATCTGTTTGTCAGGTACTTTTGTGTTCTTCTGTTGTTGGTGGTGGTGCCTTCAGTCATTTCCAACTTACCACGACCCTAAGGCAAACCTATCATGGAGTTTTCTTGGCAAGATTTGTTCAGAGTGGGGTTTGCCTTTGCCTTCCTCTGAGGCTGAGGAAGTGTGACTTCCCCAAGGTCACCCAGTGGGCTTCCATGGCTGAGCAGGGATTTGAACCTTGGTCTCCAGAGTCTGAGTCCAACACTCAAACCACTACACCATGCTTGCTCTCACTCTTCTGATACACTCTGGTTTCTTTTTGGTTGCTTGGTTGCCACCACCACTTGTTACCAGTACTGGAGCAAAATCCATGGCTGCTGGTGGCTCCCAGGTCACTACTGGTGCAATGAGTCCCTTTCAGATTTGGGCTAGCTTTAAAGATGCCCAAGGGGCTGAATCTGGTCAGGAACAGGGATCAGCACCTCGGAGAGCTCCTTGAAAGCCTGGGTTTAAACCTGCAGTACCTTCACCATCCCACTAATATGGGACTCACCATCCCATTTCTGGCTACTATGGAGCTGGGGAAGGAAATCCTAGAGTGAGGGATTATGGGAGTTTTGGACTACAACTCCCCAAATTCCTCAGTCAACTTGGGTACAGACCACATGATCCCATCCCCCAGACAAGGCACCTGTATCCCCTCTTCAGGTCAAGCGGAGCCTGTTAGAATACAGGAAACCTTATGCTATATAATGTCCAGAAATAGATGAAATATCTATAGTAAGAAAACAATCTGTTCAATGTACTGCAGTGATACACCAAAAAGCCTTATTGTGGTAGCCTAGTTATTATGTTGCAAAAAATTGAATAAGATGCACAATTTAGTAGGAACAAATCAATGGGTTAGTATACAAATAGCACAGCCTTTTAAAAAATCAAATTAGACTGGTGGTCCATTAACAAAAACAATGATGCAATTGAAATCCAATGTAACTTATCTCAGAAAGTCACAAGTTCTATACAATTATGCCCAGAAACCCTGTTCAGTTATCATGTGGATCTCATTCAAACTTTACTCACAAGTGGTCACAGGGTAGAAAATTGACTCGTGAGTAAGTAATCAAGCAGAGACTACAATGAAGCAAGTTGAAGCTTTACTCAAGAGTGGAGTGACTGCTTTTGAGTGAAGCTTCAACTTTCTTCATTGAAGTTTCTGCTTGATTACTTTTTGATTTAATTTGGAGTAAAGTTTGAATGTTGCAAAGTCTCTCTGTCAGTTTGGTGACCTTTTTCTCCTCTCAGCTTGCTTTGTAAGCAGTGCATGCGTGCGTGCTCGCAGGGTCGGCCCCAAACAAGCCTCTGTAGGCAAGAACTGCTGAAAGAGTGGAACGTATCCTTAATTTGCAAGCAGGTTGTCAGAAAAACAAGCTGTCCAAAGGCAGGAGTTTCCTCTATTTTAGCTTATGTGTGGAACCCCTCTTCTCTTTCCCTGGGTATTGCCCACGGTGACAACTTTTATGGATGCCAGGACAGGACAGGACAATAGGCCACTCTCCAAAATATTAGTTGAGTTCCCTGGAGCTCAGGAGTGGGTTATTTTCTTTGCCATGGCTGAGAGGACATCACTTGCCCATTTGGCCAAAGAGAGTTTGCTGTAGGGAGATCATGAGTGGATTTATGGCAGAGGAAGCTAGCTATTAAAAAAGGAAAATGGACAGAGTTGAAAGTCAGAAAGCCTGGGGGAGGGGGAGGACACTCTGTACCACCCCTTATTCCACAGATGAAGCCACAATGTTCCAGAAGAGCCGCCATACCCTGGAGCCATGAGCTCATGTCGGGCCTCTTCTGATCTTTGGACAACAGCCTTGGCAAGGTGGCCTTCCTTTCTCCCCCCCTCCCCACTGCCCCGCATTGGCTCAGTTGAGTTTCACCCCATCCTTCAGCAGGTGGCACTCTTCCCTCTGGATACAATCGGGTTGGAATTGGATGCCCTAAAGGGGAATTCCAAGGAGAATGGTGGTGCTCCCAGAAAGGATTGTTTGCAATCCCCCAGTGGAGCCAATTCCTCCTTAGTTTGTCCTTGATGATTGCATGACCCAAATAGACACCCCAGAAAGAGAGAGAGAGAACGGCTACAAATTCTAAGCCTGGGGTGAGATTTACTGGCTGTGATCCTTCTGCATGTTGGAAGCTATGCCAGATTTTTATCCTTAAGAAACCCTATTCCTAAACTGACTCACTCCCTGGTCAACTTGTGTCTACAGTCTGTGAGTCTCCTTCCCACCCACCTCTCAAGCCATTCAGAGAGCTTTGTGGGGTAAATTTCTGAAGGCATACATACTCCTTCATGGAAATGCCTTGGCACACCATCTGGCTAGCAGGGCACAAACTTTACCCACCCACACCCATTTCACTAATCTGAATCTCCTGCTAAAAGGAGCCCAAGATGCCTTTCCATCAGGTGACCTTAGTTCTAGATAGGAATCATGCAGCCCTCCAGATGTTGATGGACTACAAGTCCCAGCAGCCCTGACCAGCATATTACATGGGGCTGAATGTTGGGAGTTTCAGTCCTGCAACATCTGGAGGGCCTCATGCTACCCAGCCCTGTCTTTCAAGACCTGTTGCTGTTAGACCAGAGATTGTGGGCTGGACTACATGGGCCAAATACACCAGTTTGCCCCAATTCCAAAGCCCTGCAGTCCAAATGACACAGGTAATTTACCCTGATCTACTCCTGGGACGTCCAAACAACCTCTGGCAGATACAGGGCTGGAACAAGGGCAAGCTGGGATAGGACCCTTTATGATAATACCCGGTTTACTTAATTTTTGCCAGATTGGGCCCCAAGTGTCCACGGAAGCCCATCTGACATGCCACTCCTCCCTGCTGCTGCCGGCTCCCCCAGACCAGGCAGGGGTCCCTTAACAGGTGACTGAGGTTGGTCACATGCGGGGGGGCCTGCAGTCACATTAGCAAGAAAATGGTGGTGATGGTGGCAGTTTCAGCGATGGGCCAGTATCCTGTTTGGATACTGGCCCCTCTTTTGCAGGTAATGGGGTGGGTGGGAATTGGGCCAACTCTGCAGCCAGGATATGCCGGTGTGGAACTGGCATATCCTGGCTAGTGCAGATAAGACCTGTGAGGCTGGAGAAACCAATATCCTGATACTAAATACAGCAGATCCACACATAGACTAAATAGGCTAGGGATACCCCTCCCCTAGAAAAACAGACCAACATGCAGAGTTTGGAATCATTCTTTTTAATTAGGGAATCCCAGAATCTCCCAGCCAGCATGGCCTGTGGAATATGAATTGCAATTTTAAAATAGCTCTCTGCTGCCAAATAAAGAGAGTTAGCATGTTGTAGTGGTTTGAATGTTGGGCTAGGACTCTGGGAGACTAGGGTTTGAGTCTCTGCTCAGGCATGGAAACCCACTGGGTGACTTTGGGCAAGTCATGCTCTCTCAGCCTCAGATAGTGGCAAACCACCTCTGTAGAAATATGGCCAAGAAAACCCCAGGAAAGGCAGCACAGTGTATTGGACTAGGAGACTAGCACTAGGAGGACCAGGGTTCAAATTTATGCTCAGCCATGGGTTACCTTTGGCAAGTCCCACTCTCTCGGCCTCAGAGGAAGGTAATGACGAAATTCCTCTGAAGAAATCTTGCCAAGGAAACCCTAGGATATGGTCGCTCTAAATTGAGGTTGCCTTGAAGGCCTATAACAACTATAAACAAACCTCTGGGCACCATTTGTAGACATGTTTCCATACCACAGCATCCTAACGTTGAAAGGGAACCCAAAGGTCAACCAATCCAACCCCCTGCAATGCAAGAATCCACCACTAGCTGCAACTATTTGATTTTTCTGTCTGCCTTCACTGCTGGCACATCTTTGTGCTGGCCTTGTGACTTCAGGCATTTTGGCCTCAATTTTTTGTCAGGGAAGAGTTGATCCATGGAAGAGCCTGGGCTGATAGGATGGGCAGGATAGGGTGGACCGTTGACCTTGACAGCTCTTTGGTTCCTTCCAACTTTGCAACAATGATTCAAGGGATTGGGTCTTCCCTCAGAGGGGGAGCCAAGAAGTTCTGGGCTGGCTGTGTCATTCTGAGCATGTTTGGTCTTGATTGTCAAGTGAGTACAAATCTCTGAGTGGAGGAAAGAAGCCGTTGTCATATTGAAAAGGGAGGGGGGTGCAACTAGAAGCCAAATCTTTGGGCTGGTTCTCCCCCCTTCCTTGTTCTTTTTCTGACTAAAATTTAAAGAAGGAAGAAGACAAAAGAAAAGAAGCCAAGCCAAGATCTCAAAAGATGATCTAGTTAAATACCCTCATAGCTGATTCCAGGCAGCACCTGAGTCATGTTGATTATTTAGGGTGTGCTTTCTGTCCCTCCAGGGGATTCATGTGCCCCCCCCTTCCTAATGGCCCAGCCCAAGTGGGGGAGAAATGCCAAATAAATCCCTCTGGGGATGTCTGACTGACTGCAGCTATTTTTTTATGTGCACCTTGCAAGAGGCTCAAACTCTTTAAGCCATTCCCACTGGGAAGAAATGGATTGGGCCCCACATGACAACAGGAGCCCATTCCAGCATGCCAGCCCTTACTGCAGCTGTAGGTCTGCTGTTGCTCTTCCACAGCAGGAAGGGATCCTGTGGCATGTGTCCAAGGCTGGTCACATGCAGGAGGTCTTGGTCACACATTGTGGGCTGGCTTCCCAGCTTCTGGGAGAGTGAGGGAGACTGCAGTGGCTGCGTGATGGGCTGGCATGTCCGTCTCGACTTTCTCCCATTTTGTGGAGGGAACAGGGGATGAACAGGCCTGATCTACATTGTTGAATTAATGTTTGTAAGTAACAGAAAGGGGACTTTAGCCAACTCAAAAATTTTAAAAAATGGGTCTGTGAGGCGGCAAAGTGGAGGAAAGTATCTAACACCACCAAAACAGTTGTCCTTCCACAATCAAGGTTTTAAGTATTCACAGCTTGAAAATATTCTTCAAAAAATAATAATCCAAAAAGCAAACCTTGATTTTGCCATCTCATATAAGGGACACCATTTTCCTATGCCATTGCATATAATGGGACTTGAGTATTCACGGATTTGGGTATTCATAGGGGGGTCTGGAACCAAACCCCAGCAAATGTGAAGGGACAACTGTAATTGTTTTCAAGGCATGGATTTTAAAAATTTTAAATGTTAAGTTGCAGGATCCTATAGACAAGGACAGATTCTAATGGTCTTTATGAAAATATAAAAACTTGAGTTTCTGCAAACTGCCTTATGTCATAACGATGGCTGAGGGGGTTAGAAGACATGATCGGGTGGCCCAGCGCATCAGCTACTGGGGGACCCACGAGACCAACCTCCTTCTGGAGAGTCTATCCCAGCAGGCTGGTGAGCCGGGCTGCCTCATGTGTTCCTCTAACTGGAGAAACTGCAAATCCTTTTTGGAGGTGGCGTGGTTCCTCTGGGAAAGCAATTTCATCAGGACGGGCCTCCAGTGCCGGCCCAAGTTGAAAAAACTGTAAGGGCCATTTCTACCAGGCACTGGAGGCCAATAATGGAAGCCCCCGGCATTCTTCAGTGGTCCGATCATGCCCCTTGCACCTCATCTCTGCGGGTATTTTTTCCAAAAATGTCTGCATTTTTGTGGCATTCTCTCAGCTGCTTCTGTATCTTCTGTGCACCCCAAATAGCGAGCAAATCTATTGTCTCCGCATGGGATGTCGCGTCCACCTTCCCTTGCTCGTGTATTGTTTTCGGCATCCATACCACTGTCCTCTCAGGTGAAGGTGCAGGAAAACAATGGCTGCTGAGCTTGACAATTTAGAAAACATTTGAAAAAAGGACACTGACCCCTCCTTCTCCGAATTCTGTGCCTGCTCCTGCCCACCTCAATTTCCTGGCATTGCCAAATCCCAAGATATTTTGTCCTGACCTGTTCACATATCCAATTTTCCGCAACCTCCTGAGACTTTTTTAAAAACACTGGACAAACCGCAGAATGGAAAGTCCCACGGCTTGAGGGGTATAATGTGGGCCCCCTTCTGAAAAGCACGAGACCACCATGATGTACATGTGAACAACCAGGGATCGTCACAAATTCATCCCAGAACATTTTTGTCATGTAAATGGGCCCTAGGATAAACTTTCTGACAAGAAGAGCTGTTCAGTAAGAGCTGTTCAAAAAGGCTGGGTAGTCTTTGAAAGTGGTGGGCTCCTGTTGGAAGTTTTAAAGCAGACGTTGGATGACTAGCTCCTAGGAATTCTTTAACTGTGGATTTTTGTATGTCAGGGGGTTGGAGCAGATGGTCTTTGGGATCCCTTCCAGCTATTCTAAGCTTCTGTGTAATTTCTACTGTTGACCTTGTCAAGTGTCTGGTAGCTGTGTAAGGCTCCCAGAACATGTTGGCCCTTCTCCATGGGATCCTCACATTCTGTTGTAATGTGATTCCACCAGGTTTCCTTTTTGCACTGTTTCTCTAAGCAGGAACAAGATCATATGCACAGGTTAAATGGGTGTGGGGAAAAGAAAATGTGTATATATTAAAATACAGTAAGATCTGGGAGCTGTAACAGACAGCATATATACAAGAAAGATTAGAATTTGCTACAGTTACATTGGAAGGAAAGAAGAAGAGAAAACACAACAGAGAAAACACAAAACAATAGCATATAGTAATAACGGGGAAATTTGCCCACTGCAATGGCAATCTTTTATATTAGTTACTGTATGCATGTCATGAGCAATCCAGATCATCACTTGAAAGCAACTGATAACAAAGTAGGAGCCCTGGTGGCACAGTGGTTAAATGCCAGTATTGCAAGCCACAAGGTTATGAGTTTGATCCCAGAGGGCTCCAAGGTTGACTTGGCCTTCCATCCTTCTGTAGGTCAGTAAAACGATTACCCAGCTTGTTGGGGGCAATTAAGTGAAAAACACTAAACCACTTAGGGAGTGCTTCAGCACTGATAAGTGGTATATAAATATCAATTCTATTGCTATTGCTAGTTCATTGTAATCAGTTCCATTTTGCAATAACAAAGGCATAACGTGCTTGTGGGCAGGCCTTTTAATGGAATGTGCTCTACTTTCATTGTCACTAATTGCCAGAATCCTGTTGGGGGCCTTATGTCTTTACAGATTATCACACTACCGTGTTATAGTGCTATTATTCCACTTTAATTGCTATGGCTGCCTCCTGTGGAATCATGGGGTTTGCAGTTTAGGGAGGGGCATTTACAACTCTCAGCCAGAGCACTCTTAGGCCTCACGAAACTACAAACCCCAGAATTCCACAGGAGGCAGCCATAGCAGTTAAAGTGGAATAATAGCACTATAACGATGTAGTGTGATAAAGTCCTTTGTAAGAGTACTTATGTCTGTGGGAATTAGAATTGTGCAGTTGTGTAATCTCTGTATACAGTAGAGGTGTTACCTGTCCTGACATCCACCTACTCTACTAATAATTCATCAATAAATTTCATATATTGGCTTATTATTGGTACTCCACATGGTTTGGTAGTAGACAAGGGACTCCAAAGTACAAGGAATCAAGGTTTGCTCAGAAAACCAAATTCCTCAAAGACATGCCCGGGTAAGAATTAAGTGAACCTGCCCCCTGGAACTGATAAATTAGGGAGGAAATGGGCTAATTCCCCTGGACATACACAGAAATGAGTCATTCAATAATCCCATCAAGCTAGCTGAACACTCTTTGCTTCCAAAACTGGTCTTTCCTCTCACGCATCCTAAAGCAATAGAGGTTTGCCTGAGACCCATCAGTTTTAATGTTGCAGCTATTCATGATCATTAAGATGTTCGGAGAATCGGTTGTTTAGCCCTGGGAAACTCTGGCAGACGTTGTATTCCGCTCAAACTCACCCTTCAAGGGGAATAACGAATATAAATATGACCCCAAAACACAGCCAAAGTGTGAGCATATCCCCTTCTTCCAGCCACGCTGTCAGTCTGTGTCACCAGGGTTGCAACTTCTACATGTATCTCTGCTCGTTGGACAGGTGCAGTATAGCCTATCATCCTGAACTCTATTCCTCTATCCCAATACCTCCTACTTTCTTCATTAGCCTTGTGTGACTCCTTGAAGCCCGAGTGTATGAGTGTGTGTGTTCCTTTGATTAGTTTTCAATAAAAAAATTATTTCATCCCCTGGCTTTGAGTCTCCTCAGTTACTACCGGTATATGTAGGTCAAAAGATCCCCCAGTTACCCGGCCTCTCCCTGCCATCTTGAGTTAATTAAACTTCCCCATATTAGAATTCAGGCACTAGTGGGATCCCTATGGACCCCACACAATTTGGGTAACAGAGGGCTGCTGTTACATTGCTACATAGGGATTTAGCAAAGTGCCCAATGTTCATCAGTGTACAATGCACATCAGTTCACAATGCACACTGATACACCTTGTAAACCAATGCACATCGGTCCCAATAAGCATCAGGCGCTCTTGCCCGTGTCCCATTATGCATCTTTCCAGTTCTGTTCAGGGGTTTCTTAGTGCCTCTGCTACGCAGTTAGATATACATAAAGTTATGTTATGGCACAGGTTATATGGAATTCTATCAAGTATGTTTTAAATGTTTTTACATTGTTTTAAATTAGTGTTTTTAACTTGATTGCTTATTTGATTATTTAAAAAAGCACTTGTACTATATGTTGGGTTTGATTTAACCTATACTGCTGGCTACCCTGGGTCTTGTGTTGGGAGAAAGGCAGGGATTTACTTACTTACCTCTCCAAGGTAACAGTGACTAAAAAGTTACACTGAAAAGGAGTTAGGTCATCCTGCATTATGTTACAATCATAAGGGGAAATAGGTAGGTTGGCAGATAATTAAATAAGTAATTAAGTACCTATTTACCTGCCTACCTACCTACCTATTTTCCCCTTGTAGCTGTAACATTGTTACAGAGTTACAGGGTGTTTTGTATCACAGACCATCAGCTTAAAGTATTCTGATTCTGTTCAGTTATTGAAAAGGTAACTTTCAGCTAGTTTTGAATCACAAGAAAGTGCAGTACTGTGTTTACTTTTGTAATATGTATTTTTCCTATAAGACGTATGAACTACTTTTGGGAACCTTGAAATGGTAACTGGGACTTGTTCTGTGCCTTCAAGCGGTTTCTGACTTATGGTGACCCTAAGGTGTACCTATCACGGGGTTTTCTTGGCATGATTTTTTCAGAAGGGGGTTTGCCTTTGCCTTCCTCTGAGGCTGAGAGTGTGTGACTTGCTCAAAGTCATTCTGTAGATTTCCATGGCTGAGCAGCGATTCTCCTGGAGTCCTCTGGAATCCTAATCCAACATGCAAGCAACTATACCACACAGGCTCTCATTGGCAAGATTTGAAGAGGTGGTTAGCCACTCTCTTCTTCTTAGGCTGAGAGAGTGTGGCTTGCCCAAGGTCACTCAGTAGGTTTCTGTGGCCGAGCAGGGATTCGAACCCTGGTCTCCAGAGTCATCGTCCAATGCCCAAACCAGTAAACCACACTGGCTTCTGGTTCTTGGAACACTAACTGGGACTTAACTCTTGTTTAAAAGTAACTTCCCAGGCTCTGGTTCCAGTCTTGCACATTGTCTAGACATAAACACATGGCGGAATTATTTGTCGCCTTGCAACTCCAGGTCCTTCTCTCTGAGAGTCGAGCTAAGCCGTGTTCCTCTGGACCTGTTGCTATGCTATAACTTCCTAAACCCTTTGTTTGTTTGCTTAACATCTCATGTTAGAATATCATCCTCCCGCTACCACCACAAAGTATCTTAGAGTCACAAGACTTACAATAACACAAAGTACACAAACTCCCAGGCTGAAATGCTTTCCCTAAGTGGTTTATCTCCTAAAACCAGGAGAGTAATTAACAGGGACACAGAGGAGAGGCTCAAAAATTCTGATGGGATTATCACAGCCAGGCATTGTCAGTAATCCTGGCTTGAGGGCCGGCAGGAGCAGCAGCAGCAACAACAACCACATCAGCCCCATGGAACAGAAGGTGTGCATGCACCTCGCTAAACAGAGGGGCAGGGTCCAAATTTCACACACACCTGTCGTGCCCCTTGTAGGCTGCACTCTGGAAGGGATGCAACACCACATCTGGTTGTTTAATTCGGGGGCCAGGCTTGTTTTGTTCAATGGGGGGGGGTCTTGGGTGGGCTCAGGGACTGCAAAAGTGGGGCTCAGGGGCTGCATGTGACCCACAGGCTGTGCTTCCCCCAACCTGGACTATTAGGATGGTGGCCATATTGGTGTTTACCCTCCAACTGTCCTGATTTGGCAAGCACAGTCCCACTTAAGCTTCTGGGCACATCTATGCAAGACAGGATACGCGGGCTCCCTAATGGTGTATTGTAGCTGCAGAGGTGGCCTTGTTCTGCCACCATTACCTAAAGAAAATGGGCTGGGATCCACACAGGAACTGTTGCTGCCACCGCCTCTGCCGCTACCATTTCTCCTGCTCTCTTGGGTCCAGGCAGCCAGCTGCACCATGTGACAAGGCCCCCTGCATGTCAACCACCTTAGTAATTGATAACACCCATGCCAATGACCATTTTTCCACATTCATAATATAATGCATTCATAACGTAAGCAGAATATAACTCCTCTGGTAGTTATTTATGCTACAGTGCAATGATGTAGGATTTCAGCCTAAGGCTGCATCTGCACTGAGGAAATAATCCCGTTTGAAATGGCTTTAATTGCCATGGCCCAATGCGATGGAATTCTGGAATCTTCAGTTTTGTGAAATATTTAGCCTTCTCTGTCAGAGTGCTGTGGTGCCACAACAAACTACAAATCCCAGGATTCCCTAGCATTGAGCCATGGCAGTTAAAGTGGCATCAAACTGGATTATTTCTGCAGCACAGATGCAGCCTAAGAAAACAAGGACTCCAGACAAATATGGTGCTAAGTGGAAGGAATAAGTTAAGGAGTAAAACCTGAGTTGCCTGATGAAGGTAAAGCCATGAAGCTCTTAAAAAAAAAAAAACTTTTAGCAGAGGGGAATGAAAATGGAGAACGGAGAGTTGATCCTTTGAGTACAGACATGCTGCCAAAATGGAAAGAGGATCAGTTTGAGGAGGAAGAGGGAGGAATATTTGTGAGGAGGAAATTAGACCTGCCCAGAATATTTTGGATCTGTGAGTCCTCCGGGCTTCATTAATTCCATCTCTCCCTCCCGTAATCTAAGGAGAGCAAGGAAAAAAAAAATACAGTCTTCAAAAGCATGAATAACATCTTACTAAGTTGCTAGTAAAGCTCTGTCTTCATCTCTCCCTTTGATTTGGTGATAGTACTTATGTTACTTGTAAACTCGACCACTAAGCACTGTAATTATCATTTTTTTCTGGCTGCGTCGCTTGGTGGGCGTAAACACCATAGCATCTTTCTGAGAGCTGTATTGCCTCAAAATTGCTGGAACAAGTGTATGAGGGGGAAAAAAGGGTGAGGCATGTGGGGAGAGAGCACATTTAAAGAATTACCACTTGTGAAACAAAAGAAGCTGAAGACAAACCATGTGGACTGTAGTCATGGGTATTTAGCCATGATTCACAATTCTACTTCTCAAGAGCATTCTTCTTCTTTTTTTAAATTTTTTTTTTTTTTGTGATTCCTGGATTATTGGGACAACCATTAAAAATTTAATAGCTCAGTAGGTGATTCCACATCCAGGTAGCTTCTCTTCCCCCCCCCCTGCCATCCCATTCACATGAGTTGAGATCTTACATCTGGATTGCTTAGTACAAATGTCCACATGCAGAGTTGTGCATTGATTTGCTGCATGACCATTGGTAATGGCAATATTGTACAATGGTGATGTCACCCAACCAAACATGGTACCAAATGCTCAAATGAATGTACAACTGAATAAGCAGTTGGACTCCTGTACCCACAGAAGTCATTTAAACATGGCTATCATGTCCCCTCTCCACCTTCTCTTCCCCAGGCTAAACAGGCCCAGTTCCCTAAGCCGCTCCTCATAGGTCATAATGGCTTCCAGACCTCCTACCATCCTGGTTGCCCTCCTCTGGACATGTTCCAGCTTCTCAATATCCTTTTTGAATTGTGGTGTCCAGAACTGGACACAGGATTCCAGGTGAGGTCTGACCAAAGCAGAATAGAGTGGTACTATTACATTCCTTGATCCCACGGTGGACTTTCCTTCACCAGAGGTCTCCAAAGCCAGCTTGGACACCTATCTCTCATGGGTGCTGCAGAGATTTCTGCACTGGACAAGATGTCCCTTGTGTTATGTTCTAACTCTAGAGACTTTATCAGACCCTCCTCCAGAAACATTCTTTTGCTGGCATATTTTGAAACATTTTTATGCTGGCAAAAGACTCCCCCCCCTTTACTAGGCCTACCTCCAGTAGCATCAGAAAGGCAGCCCTGGCAGTAACGGAGCACAAAGGGAGCTCCATTTACCTTCAGGTTCCAAATTGCAGCAATTCTCGCCAGAAGATGCGAACATGGTAAATGCAAAAATTAAAGCAGGAGAAAGACATACAATGTAGACACAAGCACAGAAACACACTTTAAAAGTTCCAAGTACACCATGGAGGTTCATAACAAGAGTGCCCACTTCCTGGCTGTTGCAATCTCACCTGGAAGTGTTCTGTCATTGATGCTGTATTCACATGAGCACAAAGGTGCACGGTTTCAAACACTGGCAATGCCGGCAAAAAAGCAGAATGGAGATCTATTGATGGCTTGGCCCATCAATAAAATAGAATGGCTTTTTAACAAGACAAGATTGTGAAAAGACAATGTATGGTAAGCATGCCCTTTTGCATTCGTTAGGCATCATTATGACACCATATTTGCCGCATCTGATAAAGTGCTATGATTCTATGGCCATTCCTGCCCCCCTACGTACACACTTTTCCAGCACAGACTCAAGAACAAATACTTGGTTGACCTTTTGTGAAAGGTTTGGTTGAGAGCCAAGTAACAGGCATAAAGGCACCACCTGCCTTTTGGGTTTGGAATAGCTCAGGGCCATGGATATAATTCTAAATATTTTGAAGAAAGAAGGAAGTAAAACCCTTTTTTGGTCTGACACCTTGCCAGCATCGCCAGGGACGGACTTGTCATTGTGGTGACAGTGGTGGTGGTGGGGAGTTTACATCATGCCGTTCAATGGGCCAACCCTGCCAGTACTCACTTGCCCTCTGAGGTGCCAACTTTCTACTTCCTTTGTGTCTCAATATATACACAAAGACAGAGGACAGCGACCTGGGTTGCTGGGAATGGTCAGGACTTTGTTTGCTCAAGAGGAGAAAAAGGGGGGCTCCATCTTTCCATTCCTTTGCCTTTTAAAAGGCCTGCCCTGTGTCAGTTTCTGCTCCGCTGTCTTGTTTGCTCTCCCTTTCTCTCAGGTGCGCTGCCACACCCAGCCTTTGGAGCAAGAACTAGTGTCTGTGTTTCCTCATAAATCTTGGCGTGCCACCCCAGGCTACATTTTTAATTCACTTTCTGAGGTTTAGGAGGAGGAAAAAGAAGAAGAAGAAGGGAGGGAGGGAAGGAAGGAAGGAAGAGAGAGGCCGAAGAAGCCACTCTTGTCCTCCTTTAACCCTCATGTGTCAGGACTGGACATTTGTGTCTCACAGAACTGCATCTTTGTCATAACATCTGCACAGAACTTGGGTTTTTACAATACTGTCACAGCTGTGAGGAGCATACCCTCGAACTATCCTAGTTTGGCACAGACAGTTCAGATCATTTCATTGCTGGGCTACTGCTAAGCAGTGTTCAAAATGTCCCAATTTCTCTTTCCAGTTGCCACTTTCCCCCTTTTTCCTCAGCTTATTTCAGTTGCTGCAAACTGCCCTCCAAGTCCATAGGTAGTTTGCACCCAATGAACTCAGCAGGAGGGAGAAGAGAGGAGGAGGCTTCCTTGAACTCAGTGCATAAATCCCAGGGCTTCTTTATTTAAAACAGTAGTTCTATGTGCTCTTCCACATTAATAATTTCTACCATCTTGTTGAAAGGGCTGTACCCTTTTGACCACATTCTTGATACTGCTTGGTCCCATTTAATCAGTGAAATGTTGGAAGGTACAGAAGAGAGACTGCACAGCTTTATACTACAGGTCGACCCCCATATCCACAGGGGATATGTTCCAAAAAACCCCGTTGATACCTTAAACCATGGATAATAGGGAACCCTATTATTTCCAATGAGAAGAATGCCTGAAGTTGACCATAGAATCCCATTGGAGAAACTAGAAATGCCAAGAGAGAGCATATATTTCTGACATGGATAAATGAAACCGTGGATATGAATGTATGGATACGGGAGTCGGCCTGTACATACATCCTTAGAATCCATCCTAAGGAATCCAGGAATTTGTAGTTTAGTGAGGGACTTGCATTTCTCTGATGGCTAGCTCTTATTCAGTCCTCAAAGGTACAGCATGACCTCTCTTTAGCAGACTACAAATCCCACAATACACTACAAATCCCACAATCTCATAGGATGCCTGACAGTTAATGTGATACATGTCTAGAGAAGAGTGACCAAGGACTTTTTCAGATGGGCTTTAGTAATGGAAGCAGCCTCGTCCCCGTTGTGAGGCTGCTGCGCGGCAGGGGGTCCATTTCAGATGATGCTTTCCCCTGCCAATACTGTTGCGTAACTGCTGGGATGCTGCAGCATTATATTTGGCGGTTTTCTAATCATGAAAGTTAATCATGATCAGAAAGCCGCCAAATATGGTGCTGCAGCATCCCAGCAGTTATGCAACAGTATCGGCAGAGGATTGGCAGGGGAGAGCATCATCCGAAACGGACCCCCTGCTGCGCAGCAGCCTCGCAAGAGGGACGAGGCTGCTTCCGTTACTAAAGCCCCTCTGAAAAAGTCCCAAGACAGACCAAGATTTGGAAACTAAGCCTTATGAGGAAACACTTAGGGAACTGGGCATGTTTAGCTTGGAGAAGAGAAGACTGATTTCTGAAGAGAAGTCTTGTAGAAGAGGAGCAAGCTTGTTTGCTGCTGCTCCAAGGACTAGAACGCCAAGCAACAGATTCAAGTGACAAGAAAAGAGGTTCCACCTAAACATTAGCAGGACTTTTTTTTTTACTTAAGAGCTGTCCAGCAGTGGAATGGACCGCCTTAGACGATGGTGGGCTCTCCCTCTTTGGAGGTCTTTAAACAGACATTGGAGGGGCATCTTTCAGGGGTACTCGAGTTGTCTATTTCTTCAAGACAGGGGATTGGACTAGATATCTCTTATTGTCTCTTCCAGTTCCAGATTCTAAGGTCTTGTCTATATGAACCTGAAAAAAATGGATTGCTCCGCAGTAATAGCAACTTGCTGGAAGCTGTGACTTGTCTTAATGGTTTTATAGCTGCCATAAACTTTGCATGTCCTCTAGCCAAGATGGCAGCCACAAGTGAATAACTCGCATTTTAAAATCTGCCTAATTTTGTTTTTTTAAAATACTTTTCCATGGTATGCACATGCGATATCTCACCTTTACAAAAAACAAAAACAAAACAACAAGAGAGAAAAAGGTAATACAAATTATTGTTTTATCACCTTAGTGATTGCTCCCTAAGGTGAGAATCCAACATGGCAGCAGCGGGCGCTTGCCCTGTTAGCAAACCCCACCTTGTTCTCATCCAGCCAATCAACTTGGCTTCCTCTCCTATGGGAAGGCAATTCAAATCGAATTGCTTGTCCCAATGAGCGGGAATGTGCATTTCCTTCAGAGTTTTTTTAAAACTTTGGGAAAAACTGCAAAGGCTCTCTGGGTGTAGTTTTTGGAGTTTTTTTGCTGCCCCCCTTCTGAATACAATGCATCAATGTGGGTTCCCATTAAGACGGATAATATTCCCAGCGAATTCCATGAGGATTATTTTGACTATTTAGGCAGGACCCAAGACTCTGTGGAACTGCTATAAGTGAGTATAGTACGATCCATGTATCCGTGGGGCTGATATCTGTGGTTTCATTTATCCCCCCCCCTCACAAAATATGATCTTTCTAGGCATGTTCTAGGTCTTCCCACATTATTCTATGGTATGATTCTGCCGGAGGTTAACCATAGAGTTGCACTGGAGGACCTACAGATTCCTAGAGAGGTATTCTCTATAGGAATCTCTAGATCTTCCAGCATGACTCTATGGTATGTTTGGGCCAGAAGTCACTCATTTTAATAGGGTTTGCTGTTATCTGCAGTTTTGTATTTCCACAGTAAGTACAGGGACATATTCCTCATGGTTATGGGAGTCATGCAGTACTAGAGACTCCCTTAATGGTCTAAATTCAGTTGCTGCTCTCATTTAGAAGAGACCCACAGCATCAACTGCTTAAACATAAAGCACTGCTGTGGCAGATCCCATCACTTCAATAGGTCTCCTCTAGTAGGAACTAGCCATTGGATTCATGGGCTATTGGCTCTGTTGGCTAAGGCTGTTTGGACTTGCAGTCCAACTGCATCCAGAGGTCCACATGAATCCCACCCCTTATTTAGGCACCTAACCCCACACTTCATCCACTTCTCACCACACAGTGTTTTTTCTACAAACAAAAATATCTGTTATAGCAACCAAAAAGTTTGTCCAGAATCTCATTGGCTTCATCCAAACTAAAGTATGCCAACTGAATGACTTGTTAAATGGCGAGTCAACAGATAGGTAAATATCATTGATTCAGTGGGTCTACTCTAGTGAGGACTGGCAACAGGACCCAAAACATTGTGTTCTCATTACTGTTACACCCATTCTTGATATTAGTCTCTTTATTGAGTTCCACTGGATTTAAAATACTTCCTTATCTATATTGTTCTCCTGCCCTTTTCTGGAATCTGACTGGATGAAGGATGGTATAATAAAATTTTCCATAGCAAGCAAGAAAGAAACACATTTATTTGTTTATTTTAAATGGGAACAGGTAAAGTTCCAGCAATTATTGAACTTTGTTAGGTGGGAGAAATCATCACCCATTATCTCAGACACTATTGAACTCCAGGGCAGGTGTCCTTTAGTTCTCCAAAGGGCTCCAAAGTGTTGTCACAACCAAGATTTAGGGGCATTCTACCTAAACATGAGGAAAAACGTCCCGACAGACAGTCAGAACTGTTCAGCAGTGGAATGCACTGCCTGGGAGTGTGGTGGAGTTTCCTTCTTTGGAGGTTTTTAAACAAAGGCTGGATGGCCATCTGTTGGGAATGCCTTGATTGTTTATTCCTGCAAGGTGGAATGGGGTTGGAATGGATGACCCTTGGGGTCTCTTCCAACTCTAGGATTCTAGGATTCTATGACACTACATCATAGTATCATTCCTGTTGACTTTCAGAATATTTGAGGGAAGGTGGTTCCTCAAAAGAGAGTGGGGAGCCCCCCACAACAGCATGTAAGAATACCACAAAGGGTTTAAAAAAGAAAAAAAAGACTTTAAATATGTATTTTTTTAAAAAAAAGCAGCCAAAAATGACATTTTGGGCCTGAAAACATTCAAGAAGTATCATAGCCTTTAGGAGATTGGTGGGAATCACTGCTGATTGTCATCTTTACCTTCTTTAAGAAAAGACAGAAGGGAACTAGATCCTAGTATCACCTTCCTCAAGGCAAGTCCTGTACAGAATTTGGGAAATTTACCTTTTTGTGGGGACTCCCCCCCACTCTCAAAATCTCCTGTTCGGCATTTCCACACAGGGAGCTATAGTTCAAAAGAGGTAACTGTTCTGAGCTCTGGGAATTCCATGAAAGTAACTTCTCCAACCCTCTCAGGTCTGCAAAATGTTTACAGCTAGCAAAGCAATCAATTGGGGAAAATGGTACATCTTTGCTTTGTGTTTTTCCCCCAATCTCTCTAGAAAGCCAGGTGCTTTCAGAATGGAAAAGTGGTGCTTACACATTTCTTTGTCTTTGCAGTGCCTTAAAAAATATCTGTCTTTTTTCAGAAGCTGGGAACCTGGAACAGAGCTGTGTGTTTATAGGATCACTGCATGGAGGGAGAAAGGAGGGGGGAGGATTTACTTGGTTTTCACAACAGACAATACAAACCCAAGCCTGAGTTTTTGGCAATGATACCAGAGGTCTTGAGGAGGATTTCGGTAATTATATGTGAAACAAGAAACCTGGTCTTCTTTTTTTTCTCTTTCTTTTTTTGCATCTAATCTGCCTCTTTTCAAAGATTGACATGCTCCAAAGAAACATTTAAAATGCAGCAGACGTTTGTTCTCAAAATGTACCCACGAATGCATAAAGAAGACCCTCTGCCCCAAGCCACAAACACACACACTTGAACTAACAGCTGAGTTGCATTGCTTTAGCCTTATCACACTACACTGTTATAGTGTTACTATTCCACTTGAACTGCTACAGCTGCCTCCTGTGGAATTCTGGGGTTTGTAGTTTAGGGAGGCCTAAGATCTCTCTGGCTGAGAATGCTAAATGCCCCTCCCTAAACTGCAAATCCCAGGATTCCACAGGAGGCAGCCAGAGCAGTTAAAGTGGAATAATAGCACTTTAGCAGTGTAATACAATAAGGCAATCAGTCAGAGCTTGGACAAAAAAACAAAAAATCCTTTGGGGACTACAGTGCCCAAAATTTCCCCCAAAGGTATTATGGCCCCCATATTGGCTGAGGAATTCTTGGGCTTTTATTAACCTTTTTAAGCCTTGCTTCAAAGCCAAGTGTTCCCATAATGCAGAGGTGGGCAAGTACAGGCAATCCAGGAGCCAATTTCTGGGCCTAATGATGCCCTTCTGCCTACCCAAAGTCACTGTGCGTACAACTCTGCTTAGAATAATAGAATCTTAGAGCTGGATGGTACACCAAGGGCCATCTAGTCCAATTCCCTGCTATGCAGAAATACACGACTAAAGCACTCCTTAAAGATGCCCATACAGCCTCTGTTTAAATATCTCTAAAGATGGAAAATCCACCACCATCCAAGGCAGTCTATTCCAGTGTCAAAAAGTTCGTATAGTCAAGAGGTTCTTCCTAATGTTTAGGAAGAATCTGTTTTTTAGACATTTAAATCCACTGGTTCATGTTCTAGTCTCTGGAGCAGCAGAAAACAAGCTGGCTCCATCTTCTACGTGACATCCCTTCAGATATCATATCATATCATATCACCTCACCATCTTTTCTTCTCCAAGCTAAACAACCTAAGTCCCCAAGTTGTTCCTCAGAAGGCATGGCTTTCACCATTTTGGTCACCCTTCTCTGGACACATTCCAGATTCTCAGTATCCCTCTTGAACTGCAAACATCTGCAAATTTGAACAGAATGCTGATGTTCCACATTGGACAAAAATATCAGAATGCTTCTGTAGGGAAAGTTATATATGCATTAAACTCCTGAAGGATTCCAGCCAATATCTGCCTCCTTTGCAGCTTCTCAGGAGTCTCACAGACCTCAGTGCTACCATCTGCCCAGTCCAACAGAGTCCTCCAACCCATCCCACTCAGGCTGGTCATCTGCCACAAAGCCTTACCTGTTACGCTGTTTTACTTCCTAGGAGGGAAGGCGAAGGCCTACGGATCTTCTGGGACAAAGTGCGGGAGCCGACATTTCTCTCACGTTGGAACCCCTGGTCCACCGACGTTCCTTATGCAACATTCATAGAACATCCAGTGAAGAACAGCAGCCAGAGGTTCAATGCCATCTGTCAGGTGAGCTGTAGACCAGCGGAAGGGGACTACATCAGTGTGGGACCCCAACATCCCATTCTTCTATAGAGGAACTCCACAAAGCTTAGGTGATTTCCCCATGTTTTCTTCAGGGGAACATTGCTTCAAACTGACCTCGCCATGTGGAAATGGAGGAAAAACACTGGTAGGGAGAGGGTTAAGCACCATTTCCCCAAACAACCTTGTTCTAACACTAATTACAGGCTCCAAGTTTGCTTTTCTCCCTCACTCCCACCCATGGCAACAACTTTTATTTATAGCATGGGTGGGCAGAGTGTTGCTCTGGGGCCACATACAGGCCTCCAAGGATGTTTTTGTGGATGTCAAAATCTGCAGTATCCCAAGATGGACATTTTACTAGCCAAATGATGAAGGCAACTTGCTGCTCCTAGAAGCCTCTAAGTGCAACCGTTTAATCATAGAATTTTATAGGTGGAGGGTAAAGGTAAAGGCCATCTAGTCCAACTCTCTGCCACATAGGAATGCACAGTCCTTTCCCCCCTTCCCCGTTCCCAGCAAGAAAACCTCCGGGTGAGAACATGAAAACTATCCACAGGGGGCTCTTTTATGAACTGTCCTGTTTTGTTTGCATGTTTTTAGGTTTGTTTAAGTGTTTTTGTGTTCGTTTATTTTGTAAATCCAGGGGGTATGGCAGTTTTTAAGCGCGCTCGCATCTTCTCGTGAGAACCGCTGATATCTCACCCATGCTATATCAAGGAAGTAAAATACCATTCTTAAAGTGCTAGCAGTGGTCGATACACCCGTGGCGGTTGTATTGTGCAAGTACAGCAACATGCAATTATATATATATATATATATATACATACATACACACACACACATGTGTGTGTGTGTGTAAGTGCATGCATATACAATTGCACTTGTATATATATATATATATATATATATATATATATATACACACACACACACACACACAAACACACATATGTGTGTGTGTTTGTGTGTGTATATATATATATATATATATATATATATATAAAACTCTTGGGTATGTTGCCTTTCCCAGTGTGCTGATTGGCTTCTCAGGAAACACATCTAACCAATCACCACCCACATGCAAATTCCCTCTCCACCTCATAATCCACTCCTGCTACTCAATATGTGACTCAGATTGGGCCCTAGGCAGTCAACTGGCAGCAGTGGCAGTAGGCCGACTGTGATGGGCTGCATGTTACAGGACACAGACAGTCTACTGGTGGAGGCAGCAGGATGCCACTGCTGCCACTGCAAGAGGACCCAGGCAGTCAACTGGCAGTAGCAGCAGAGGTGGAAAGACGCTGCCGCCACCGCTGCAATGGAACCCAGACAATCAACTTGTGGCGGTGGCAGCAGCAAAGGGACCCAGGCAGCCAACTGGTGGTTGTGGTGGCAGCAGGGCAACACAGTGAGTCACCCTCAGCAATTCCGGGAAAAGTGTAGAACACTGAGAAGGGGGAGGAATTCACTTTCTTACCTTACAGGGTTGTCATGAGGTCTACCGGGCATTTTTTTTGGGGGGGGGAGTTTTTTAATGGCATATGTTAACGCCGGGTACAGCTAGTAAGTCTGTTTCCACTATGTTTCCACTTTCAATAGTAGAATTACAGAGTTTTTAGCCACTAATCTGATAAAGTCCCTAGACCAGCATTCAGACCACTACATCATAACTCCCTTTTTCCCAGTCAAAGACTTATATCATTCAAAGTTACAAATTGTAATTAAACTACCAATCAAATTAAATGCATTTAAAAGTATGAGCATCAAAAAGAAAAAAAAATATAATAAAATCCCCATATCTGTGGAACTGGTAACTGTAGATTAATTATGGTTTCTTTAGGTGTTTTCTAGGTCCTCCAGTGTGATACTATACTATGCTTCCACCGGAAGCCAGCGTATTCTGGCCAGTGGAGACAAGCGCTTTGTCTGCAAAAGAAGCAAGTTTTTTGCCTTGAAATTCTGCTTTTTTTTAAACTCAGAAAAGAACTGACCAGTGCAGAAAAACAAACATTTCTGCTTACCCACCCACCCCAAACCCACAAGTTTCAGTATTGTGAAAATTTGGACAGAAAAAGTCCCAAACTATTCAGAATCTTGTAGCATCAAGATTTCCTTTGAGGGAAATCCCAAGGTTTGGGAAACTGCTTTTTTGGGGATATTGGGCGGGGGGAAGAATTGAGAAACTTTTGGTTATTCCTTATATCCCTATCATGGGGTGAGATCCTTCAGTAAAGGATTCCCTATCCCTCAGTGTAACAAGAAGTTAGCCATGAGGATGTTTCCTTCTTCTTGTAAAGGGAAACATGAACTCCTCACCAACCATGGATTTAAAAGCTCACATGTTCAGGTCATAAGCATTTTTTTTATTTTATTTTTTTGCTTTTCTTGAATTATCTCTCCATCTGCACTCCTGCTTGTAAGAATGTTAGTAATTGGATCCCCTTGTGGAAAACACAATCGGAGCAAGGAGGAGAATTGTTGATTCATCACAAAAAGTCTTTTAATGCAGCTCGGGGGAACATTTGAGAATTGTCCCCTTTTGGTTTTGTTGGTTTTGTTTCCCCATCATTCTTTCTCTCATGTTCTTAGCATCAGTTAGAGGGAAGTGGGAATAGAAGGGCTTCTTTGGCATTCATGGGAAAGAACAGATTTCTTGCACAAACAATTTCCAGCTAAACATCCGATTCACTGAGGATGAAATTGTTCATGCTCCACGTAACAAAGGGACTGTTAAGAATCCAGGGTGCCAGTTACACGGCAATTTTTGTCGCAGGGCTTACCGTGACTTCCTGATCCTGTATTCGTCCCTCGCTGTTTATATGATTTTTGTCACTCTTATGGAAATCCTGGATGATCCCATGACTGATATTTACACGGCAAAAGTTCCATTTTTTATTTTGGGTCTCGCACTGGTCTTTAAGAGAAACCAGGGATGCAGTTTACGGGAACAGCCAATAAACTATATCTGAGCCTATGAATCTCGCCACTCAACCCCAACTTTTCCATTTCTACTAGCCTGATATGCTGTCAGATGCAAGTACCTTTTAAAAAATTTTTTTACAATATTCTGCTGTAGCCAAGCCTCATCTGGAATTCTGGGTACAGTTCTAGGCACCTCATTTTAGGAAAGATATAAATAAATTGGAGCAAGTTCACAGAAGGGCAATAGGGGTGATCAGATGTGTGGAGAACAAAAATATATAGGAAAAGGTCAAAAGAGCTGGACCTAATTAAGTCTGGTGAAGAAAAGATAGAGGAGTGAAATGGCTGCACATTTTAAATATCTCAAGGTCTGTCACAGAGAGGTGGTGGTAGGCCTGTTCTTTACTGCCCCAGAGGGCAGGACCAGGTCTAATGGTTTTAAGTTACAGGAGTGTTGATTTCAGCTGAACATTAAAAGGGACTTCTTGACAGCAAGAGTGGTTTGGCAATGGAACCAATTGTCTAGAGAGGTGGTGGGGTTTCCTTCTCTAGGGCTGAATCCATACTACACAAATAATCCAGTTTCAAACTGGATTATTTGTCATGCTTCCTTCCTATGGAATCCTGGGATTTGTAGTTTGGTGAGGCACCAGCACTCTTTGGCAGAGAAGGCTAAAGACCTTGTAAAACTACCAATCCCAGGATTTAATGGGAAGGTGTAATGGCAAATAATCCAGTTTCAAACTGGATTATTTGTGTAGTGTGGATTCAGATGTTTTAAAAAAAATGCTGGACAGCTAACTGCTGGGGATGCTCTAGTTGGAGTTCCAGCATCGAGTGAAGGGTTGGACTCTATGGCTTCCTTCCAACTGTATGAGTCTATGATCCTATAACTCCAAACATTCACTGCAGAAATGCCCGACAGCAGAATGTGCCTCTGGTGTTCTAGGTGGAAAGGAAAAGGCAAAACCACACATCCCGTTGCACTGCTGGTTCTCCCAGCAAGATAGTTGCAGCGGATTTTCTGTGTGTCTTTTTCAACTCCTACAGTGATGTGCAGCCCAGAAAGGCTGCAATGTTAGGAGGGGTAGCTAATACACAGAGAACAGTATCAGAATTCAAAATGACCTTAACAGATTAGAAAGCCGGAGCAAAGCTAACCATATGACTTCAACAGGGAGAAATGTAGAGTACTGCACTTAGGCATAAAAAATTAAATGCACAGATATAGGATGGGTGACACCTCTCTTGACAACGGTACATATGAAAGGGATCTAGGAGTCTTAGTGGACCACAAGTTGACCATGAGTCAGCAGTGTGATACAGCAGCCAAAAAAGCAAATGCACTTCTAGGCTGAATCAATAGGAGTCTAGTGTCTAGATCAAGAGAAGTAATAGTGCCACTCTATTCTGCTTTGGTCAGACCTCACCTGGAATACTGTGTCCAGTTCAATTCAGGAAGGATATTGAGAAGCTGGAATGTATCCAGAGGAGGGCAACCAGGATGATGGGAGGTCTGGAAGCCATTATGCCCTATGAGGAGCAGTTTAGGAAGCTGGGTATGTTTAGCCTGGAGAAGAGAAGGTGAAGAGAGGACATGATAGCCACGTTTAAATATTTGAAGGGATGTCATACTGAGGATGAAGCAAGCTTGTTTTCTGCAGCTGCAGAGACTAGGGACTTTTATCAGACACAGGAAAATGTGGCAAAAAAACCCACATCCAAAATCATGTCATAAGGACGGGACAATAGCCCAAAGGGAAAAATTATCAGATGCCTGGAGCCTCACCCATTACTGCTATGTGGTGCAGGCGTGAATAAAGTGCCACTTTTTTATTGATGGGAAAAGCCATTAATAAATAGTAACACTTTATTCATGCTTGCACCATGCTGTGGGATCAGGTGAGTAATGACGTTGTCTGAAAATTTTAGCCCTTTGGGCTATTGTCCCGTCCTTATGACATGATTTTTGATGCATCTGATAAAGTCCCAGGACACAGAGGAATGGATTAAAACTACAGGAAAAGAGATTCCACCTAAACATTAGGAAGAACTTCTTGATGGTAAGAGCTGTTCAGAAGTGGAATACACTGCCTCGTAGTGTGGTGGAGTCTCCTTCTTTGGAGGTTTTTAAGCAGAGGCTGGATGGCCATCTGTCGGGAATGCTTTGATTGTGTATTCCTGCATGGCAGAATGGGGTTGGCCTAGATGACCTTTGTGGTTTCTTCCAACTCTATGATTCTATGATAATGTGAGCAGAGCACATCTGACCACCCTATTGTTCATTATGCACAGATGTTAAAGTGCCCTGTCTCTTAACTGTTTAACTTGCTGCTTTGTCACTGGGACTGAGACTGTGTCAGCTGGAATGTCCCTCATGTCCATAGAGCTTTGCTTATGGAAACCTCCACCAACTGCAGGCAGGACTTTGTGTGGCTTTGAGTTTCACACATTAAAAAGTATTCAGGATGGCCACTCCCTCAGTGGTTTTTGCCCATGCCCAAGGCACGACTCATTATTTCCTGTGGTCAACCCTGGCAGCAACTATGTACCTGTGGTGTAATCAGGATAATTACAATGGAGTTTCCATCAAATGCACCCCTCCCCCCACCCCATAGGCACATGCTGCCCCCCCCCCGTGCCGCCTCCCCCATGCTCAGGCACAAGCCATGGTGCACACACATGCCACACACACACCACGCAACATCCCCCCCCATGCTACTCACACACCCCTGCCGCTGCCATGTTTAGAAAGGACTGAAACTTTCACATGTTCCTGCCCCCAGTGTGCTGCTTGGATGCTTGGATGCCCAACAGAGAGCTTTGATTGGTTGGTAAATCTCCTAAGCGGCCAATCAGCACACTGGAAACAGCAATATACCCAAGAGCATTATATATTAAGATTGGTTCATGCACTGATCTGAATCCAGCCCACAGCTTCAGTCTGAAATTTTAATGAGCTCCCCAAATTGCCCAACCAGCTCCCCTCTCCCAAATAGGTCCAGCACTGTGGCTAGGTCCAGCACTGTGGCTAGCTCCTTTAAATTTCAGACTAAAACCCAGAATGGATTCACCACTCCAGTGGACACCGCCAGAGGAGCCAATGAAGGCTGAGTCATGAGGGTGTAGATGGGAGCAAAGCAGAAACCAAGCAGGTGATCTGAGTTCTTTTCATTATGGTTATTTATTTATTTAATTTATATGCTGCCTTTGGACATTTTCAGATGCGTAAAATTACCTTCTTGCCGCGTAAGCAGCCTCCAGAACAGTATCAAGGCTGCTGCGCGGCAAGGGTCCATTTTGGACGACGCCGTTTCTCTCTCGGCGTCGTCCATGATTGTTGCGGCCAGCATTGGAGGCAGCTGCGCTATTTTTTACTCATGAAAGTTGTCCGTGAGTAAAAAATAGTGCGGCCGCCTCCAATGCTGGCCGAAACAGTCACGGATGACGCCGAGAGAGAAACGGTGTCGTCCAAAATGGACCCTTGCCGCGCAGCAACCTCGATACTGTTCCGGAGGCTGCTTGCGCGGCAAGAAGGTAATTTTACGCATCTGAAAATGTCCCTTCTCCCAGAGTGGGACCCAAGGCAGCTCAGAGATGGACACAAGTTGAAATCTATGAATACAGTTTTTAAAACAATTAAAATAATCACAATTTAAACAATTTAAAATAGTTTAAAACACCTGTACAGAAGTAAATAAACAAACAAATAAATACCTCCCCCCCAATAAAAAGGCCTCCATGGGCACAGTTACATATTAAAATCCTGCTTAAACAGAAAGGTTTTTTCCTGCCAGTGAAAGGAAAGCAAGAAGAGGGGCAGCTGAGTCTCCCAATGAAGAGAGTTCCAGAGGATGGGAGCAGCCACCGAGAAGGCTCTCTCTTGTGTCCTCACCAAGCGAGCCTGTGATGGTGGAGGGACTGAGAGAAAGCCTTCCCCTGAAGATCTTAGCACCCAACCCTTGTAGGTTCATATGGGGAGATATGGTCTTTCAGATAGTCTGGACCCAAGCCGTATAGGGCTCTATAGGCCATGACCAGCACTTTTAATTGTGCTTAGAAGTAATATACATCTCCATTTCCACCCATAGACACTCAGCCTCTTCCTCCCAAACTTGTGTCTCTCTCTGTTTATCCCCTGAGATCACTTGGCCACTTTCCATAGGGTCTGTGCTGACTGCCTGGCATGGCGTAACACAACCTCTTTGTGTTCCTGACATTCTGGGGATGCCTCGGTGTGTTAGAAGTCACTCCCGGTTAGTGAGGAGATAGGTTTCTTTCTAATCCTTGTTCTCTGAACAAGCAGGAAAAAGTGCCCAATGTCTTTGGAGGCATTCAGAAATGGATCTCAGGAGCTTGACAACTCCTGAGACTGGAAGAGCTGGAATGAAAAACCTCCCCCGACCATCACCACCACCACCCTGGGCTTGTGTCATGTTTCTGAGGTGGGGGGAGAGATGTTATTTGGGGAGGGGGTGAGAGTGCAGCCAAGGGATAAGAGAAAGCCACCTGTTCCTAGGCACTGACGGTAAGACGAGGTGGATCCAGTTACTCCATGTTGCTTGCTGTGAAGAGCCAAACACCTGCTGGACCTTCTGGACAGGTTGCTGTTTTCCCTTCATCCTGCTGCTTGTGGAGAGTGTTGTGGTGTACAAAATCCGCCCAGGTGTTGGCTGGGTTTCATCATTCCTGCCAGGGTATTTTTAATCGGTCAGGACAGGCATTCATCAACACACAGGAGCTTCAACAAATCTGTTTCCCTCACTGGGTTCTTCATTTCCTGGAGAGGTTCCTCAAGGGTGTATCCACATTACCAACTTATAGCAGTTCCATACCACTTCAACTGCCATGGTTCCATCCTGTGGAATCCTAAGATTTGGAGTTTCCTGAAGGAGTTGGAATTGCTTTGATCATGATTTCCTGTGTGGCAGGGGGTTGGACTGGATGGCCCTTGTGGTCTCTTCCAACTCTGCAATTCTATGATTCTATGATTCTAAGTGCCTGAGCCCCAGGATCATGTCGACTTCATGGATTGCTACCTCACCTGCCCTAGTTGAAGGTAGGGCCACCTGAGGAACTAGGGTTGCCAACTCATCCCAGGCTATGATGTTTCTAAGCTAAAAACTGAGATCTAGAGACAGCCCCCAGTGATGTCATTAAGCATAAATGCATCATGTACTAACCACAGTCGCTCACAGCTTATCATTCAAACACAGGTGCGCACACACAGAGAGCATATTTTTCTCTATGGAAATTAAGACAGAAAGCTTAGCTAAAGGGGCTGTTCCCAGATGGGAACAGGAACCTTTAATCTAGCCCAGTTTTGGTTCCTAACCTGTGGCCCAGGGACGTCCAGGGATCCACGGTATCCTCACGGGGGGTCCACAAAGGATTGAAGGCTGCTTGGCCTACCTCCTCCCTGCAGTGAAATGGCCACGTGATAGGAGCCAAGGCAAAAGTGGTTGGCTGTCTTGGCCTGTGCATTGCCATTCCATCTGCTCCAGCTACAAACTTCCAGGAAGAAGAAGGAAAAAGCCTTCCCTTTCCCTCCAGTGCCTCTGGGGGAAGGTTTAATGGATGGTGTGATTGTATTTACACACACACACACACACACACACACACACATATGGGTTATGTTTCCTTTCTCAGTGTGCTGATTGGCCACATACCCAACCAATCCCCTCCCTCTCCTGACTCCCTCAGCCAACCACCACCCACATGCAAAATCCCTCTCCACCTCACAATCCACTCCTGCCATTCAAGAGCACCTCCCTCCTCTCACTCCCTCAGCCAATCACCATCCACATGTAAAAAACTGCAATATTATTTTCCTAAAATAATAGCATGTAGCTGAGCAGTGTGAAGGTTTCAAATCTACTATAATGACGTATGTTATGCTGGGTCAACTAGTAGTTGTTATTTTTATTAGGTATTATTGTTATTATTATTAGGGTTTTAAATCTTGAGTTAAATCTTGGGGTTCCACAGCAACAAAAGATATTTAAAGGGGGTCCTTGGTAAAGAAATTAGCTAACACACATTGGAAACTGTTTAATGCAGTTAGATGTGTAAATAGCTATTGCTTAAAACAATTTGTAAGCCATTCTGATAGCCTTGTGGCTGAAGAGCGGGGTATAAATAAATAAATAAATAAATAAATAAATAAATATAGGAAAAGTTTACCAATCCACCCCTGCCACTCAAGGGCCCCTCCTGCCACTTATCTAGTCCATGTGCTTCTAAGACAGAAGGTGGTTGCAGACTGGAGGGCAAGTCCTGGCACCACAATGATTGACAGGAAAGAGGTAGCTAACTAAATAAAAACTGGAGAATCTTTGTAAGCTGTAGCATCTAATCAATTAGGCATCGAAAACAGTCACAGGCTGCAGCTAACCCTTTCTTCTTGCCTGGAGGTAGGGATGGAATGAAAATTCATCAATTTCCCAACTGGGGTTGAATTTGGAGTTCCCGACCCCTCAAGAAATTTAGGCAGGAATTAAAGGCATGTCAAAAGTTCCCACAAATTGTGGGAACTTTATTTTATTTTGTTCCCAGCACAACATAAACTGTGCAGTTTCTGAGAACTGTGCAAGAGTTTGAGAAACTGAACAGCTTTGTAGTCAAAACCTATGCTACAATCTATTTTTTAACTATGCACAGAAAACTACACAGCTTCCTGGAAGAAAAAAAAAATTCCCCACACCCACTTCCATTGTTTTTCACTCACTCTATCCTTGGGGAAACTGCAGAAAATTCAAAACTAAATTGCACACTATACCCCCTATATAAGCAGCATGGTGTAGTGTTCCACATTGTGGCTGCAGCCTTTGTCAGTTTGAAAGCTGCACAACCCAAATGCTGTGCAGTAGGAAAAGAAACTCTGGCCGAATGAAGCTGCAGTCACATGTGGCTTTGTTGTGCAACATTGTTGATTTTACACAACATTTTTGGTGTGCAACATTTTCATTGTGCAACTTTGTAGTTTTTTACATGGAAGTTATCAGTGTTGCATAACAAATGGCCACAAGGTTTTGTTGTACAACACTGCTGATTTTGTGCAAAATGTTTGTTGTACAATATTTTTGTTGCAAAATATTGTTATTTACCATATAAAAAAGCAGCCTTGCACAAAACACACACGTGTGTGTGTGTGTGTTTTTTTATATATATTTCTATATTCTATACACTGCTTTTATAAACGCAGACCTATTTCTTTAAGAGCAAACCATTATTTCTCATGAACTTTATAGTAATCTATAAAGCACAGGTTGATTTTCTTCTGAAATTCTTTGCCGTGTTCCATTATCCAACGTATGTTTGCAGTATGATCCCTAGTGCTTCTTCCTTTTCTGAACCCAGTTCCCTGTGCAATGTTTTAGCTGCTTTAAAAAGAGATGTGACTGTGAACTCATGCTCTTCTTCTCCAGATCTCCACATTCACCGATCAGCTGGTCCAAGCAGTTCAGAATGCCCAATGGAAGGACCCTGTGCCCGGGCGAACTGGCGGAGTTGCCATGGTGAATGAGCCCATCCTCATACAAACCTACACAGGGCTGATGTCATTCCTTGGAAACCGAAACAAACTGGGTTATTCCCTCGCTCGAGGCAGTTTTGGCTTCTGAAGTGTGGCAAGTTGGGGATTTCCCCCCCCCTCTTGCGGGACATTTTTTTTTTCCATCTGCATCTTGCAAAGTTGCTAAACAGGGTGGGGGCTTATGGGTAGATGGCTGAGAGGTACCATGTCTTTTGAATAGCAGACCCTCCTCTTCTCGGGGGAATTAAGGCTGGGGCGGGGAAATCCCTCCAGACACTAGATCTGGTCCTAGCATTAGGTAGAGAAAGGCAGCTGCCTCAGACAACAGATCTGGGTGTCATGTGAAAAGGCAGCAAACCATACATTATTTACTTTATGATTGTTGCTGTTTTTTTGTGGGAACAGGATGCTTGTGGGAATTTCTCCTTCAGGTGGTAGAATGACTTGGCTGGGCTTGAGCACTCTGCACTTAATCATGAGGATGATGTCATTTTGATTTCCTCCTCCAGCAAATTGTTGTTGGACTACAACTCTCATCAGCCCCAAACCAGCATGTCAAGCTGTCCACCATAATGGGGCAGGAATTCAAAGACATTTGGAGGGCCGCCATTTCCCTGCCTCTCATTTAAGAGCCACATAGTTCTTAGCAGAGCTTGGAAAAGTTATTTCTTTAGGCTAGCAGCAGCTGCTGGCTTCCATGACACAGTGAGCAGCAAATCCACTCTAGGTTTTAGTTTGAACATTAATAGTGCTGAATCCATTTAGGGGATTGGGTCTGACATTTGAGAGGGAACTTGGAAACTTTTGACTACAGCCTTGAGTGGACTCACTTTCCCACTGCCATGGAGGCCAACAGCCACCCTGAATTTGGACTGCAACTCCCAGATCCCTCTTCAGCTTGCATGGCAACAGCCCAGGTGGCTGGAAGATTCTGGGAGTTTTACAGGTACACCTCAGTTAAAGAAGTAGATGTTTTCCTAGGCATTTGGTCCTAGAGACAAAAATAGCATGGGAGAAATAGGGATAGATTGCTACACTACACAACCACACACCAATAAGCAGTTCAGCATACTTGGGAGAAAGGCGGGGTATAAACCTAATAAATAAATAAACATGTTTCAGTAAGGATTTTGAATCCAAAACTAAGAATATGCAGCTGTAAAATGAAACAACCAGGCCAAGTAAGCCTTGTATTCTCCAGCCCACCTCCATCATCTTCCTAATGCTAGTACTACTGAAAAATCCTCTAGTCTAGCTAGACAGAGGCTGAGCAGGAAAAGAGGAGCTGAGTGGACATTAAAAGTCTTTGTAAAAACAATCTTCTATGTCAGAGGTTTTGTTAACTGAGCTGTGCTTGTATCTGAAAAATAAATAAATAAATAACGCTTCCATGCTCTGGATCTTAAAATGCTCGTGTGCGTGAAGTTTTCCCATTTTAAGGGATAGATGGCAGATGTGGAGAAGCAGGACAGCTCAGACCTTAGAAACGTTACTCTTTGGGGAGAAATCCACAGCCAGCAGGCCAATAGCCATGTTGACTTGAGGATCTTGGGGTATTATAGTCCAAAAACAGAACTTCTCCAAAATCTAGAAGTCACTGTTTTAAAAAGACTTTTTTGCAGGATCACTGGCTGGTTGGTTATGTTTTTGTTCTCAAATTATGTATGTCTCTTATTCTTCTATGTTCTTCTCTACCACATATCTGCCATCATTTGCACTTCTATTAAAAGCAGGAAAGCATCCATCCATATGTCCAGTAAAGTGATAAAACTTTTCTTCACCTGCACTCCCTCAAGCAGCACCTGAGGCTGGGGCTGAATATTTGAATCTTTCCCTGCACATAGAAAACTAGCTTTTTATGGCACAGATCTGAAATTTGTTTTATCCCCAATATACTGGTACATAGAATCATAGAACTATAGAATTGGAAGAGACTCCAAGGGCCACCCAGTCCAACCCCATTTAGCCACCAAAGAACTCCTGACAGATGGCCATCCAGCCTCTGTTTAAAAAACTGCAATGAAGGAGACTCCACCACATTCCCAGGCAGCAGTGCATTCCACTTCTGAACAGCTCTTACTGTCTGGAAGTTCTTCCTAATGTTTAGGTGGAATCTCTTTTCCTGCAGTTTGAACCCATTGCTCCATGTCCTAATCTCTGGCACAGCAGAAAACAAGCTTGCTCCATCCATAGTGTGACATCCCTTCAAACATTTAAATCTGGCTATCATTTCCCCTCTTCACTTTCTCTTCTCCAGGCTAAACATGCCCAGTTTCCTAAGCCACTCCTCATTGGGCATAAGGGCTTCCAGACCTTCCACCATTTTGGTTGCTCTCCTCTGAACAAGTTGTAGCTTGTCAACATCCTTCTTGAATTGTGGTGCCCAGAACTGGATCCAGTATTGCAGGTGAGGTATGACCAAAGCAGAATAGATTGGCACTATTACTTCCCTTGATCTAGAAACTAGACTCATAGAATCAGAGAATTGGAAGAGACAACAAGGGCCATCCAGTCCAACCCCATGCCATTCAGGAATACACAATCAAATCATTCCTTACAGATGGCCATCCAGCCTCTGCTTAAAAGCCTCCAAAGATGGAGACTCCACTACACTCTATTATTCTATGATTCTATGAAATTCTGACTCCTATTGATGCACCCTAGAATCACATTGGCTTTTTTAGCTGCTGCATCACACTGCTGACTCATGCTCACCCTGTGGTCCACTAAGACTCCTAGATCCTTTTCGCATGTACTGCCCTCAAGCCAGGTGTCACCCATCCTATATCTGTGCATTGCATTTTTACTGCCCAAGTGTAGTATCCTGCTTTTCTCCCTGTTGAAATTCATTTTGTTAGTTTTGGCCCAGGCTTCTAATCTGTTAAGGGGATCATTTTGGATTCTGATCCTGTCCTCTGTTGTATTCACTACCCCTCCTAATTTGGTGTCATCTGCAAACTTCATAAGCAGCATATGAAGATTGCTGCACAGTATTCTTTGGGTAATGCCTTTTTAGGGTGTTTTCATCACTGCTCTGCAGCAGCAGGAAGCAGAAGAACCTCAGCCAAATGGTGCAAAAGCCAGCCCAGAAGCCAAATTGGCCACGATGGCATCATATTGCTGCAATCCTCGGCCCACCCCTCTACCTGGCACCTGCTTTGCCGCCTCCATGGGAAGACGACCGGCCCTTCCCTTGAGGAGAAGATGGGGGCCACTCCCTTCTTACAGGAATTGCCATGGCCTGAGTCAGGCTCGGTGTGAGGTGGGCCTGGCGCCATAGTAATCAGGCCTAGGAGATGACCACAGTGGCAGTAGCAGCTGCAGGCTTCAGCCTAGTTCTGACAATATATCAGGCCTGACGGCCTAGAGGATTTCTCAGAATGGCTGGTTGAGAGAGGCTGCCCCAGTTCTGCCTCTCTTTGGCATTGCTTTCAGGCTGCTGTTTGTAGGCCACGTAATGGAGGAATTCACTTTGGGTGTGTGTTTGTGTTTGCTTTCCACCCACGCTATACCTTCCAACCATACCTATTTAATAACTTATTTTTAAAAATTCCATTTTGTGCACCAGCTGCCAGTGCTTTGTGATCCTCCCAAAGCACACTGGGAGGAGGGAGGTTTCCTTATATTGAGACAAGTCTGTGGGCCATTTAGCCCCGTGTGGCTCTCTTGGGTCTCTGGCAGGGGTCTCTCCTAGTTTTACCTAGGAACTGGAACGTGTCTACAGGAAGGTGATCAAAACGGTGGGAGATCTGGAAGCTATGCCCTATGAGGAGTGGCTTAGGGAGCTGGGTATGTTTAGCCTGGAGAAGAGAAGGTGAAGAGGGGACATGATAGCCATGTTTAAATCTTTGAAGGGAAGTCATCCTGAGGATGGAGCAAGCTTGTTTTCTGATGTTCCAGAAACTAGGACACAGAACCATGGATTCAAACTACAGGAAAAAAGATTCCACCTAAACATTAGGATGACTTCCTGACAGTAAGGGCTGTTGGACAGTGGAATCTGCTGCTGCCTGGGAGTGTGGTGGAGTCTCCTTCGTTGGAGGTTTTTAAACTGAAGCTGGATGGCCATTTGTCAGGAATGCTTTGATTGTGTCTTCCTGAATGGCAGAATGAGGTTGGATTGGGTGGCCCTTGGATTCTCTTCCAACTCTATGATTCTATTATTCTGTACCTGGGCATGTTGTTGTTGTTTTTGTGTGCCTTCAAGTCCTTCTGGACTTATGAAAAACTTATCACGGGTTTTTCTTGGCCAGATTTGTTCAGAGGGGTTTGCCATTGCCTTCTTCTGAGGCTGAGAGTAGGACTTGCCTAAGGTGGTTTTCTATCGCTGAGGGGGAATTGGATGCTGGTCTTCAGAGTCGTAGCCCAATAGTGTAACCACTCCACCATGCCGGCTCTCACCTGGAGATGCTGGGGATTACACTTAAGATCTTTTGCATAGGAAAACTGCCTTAATATGGGCTCAGACCCTTGGTCCTTCTAGCCCAATAATGTCCACTCTGACTGGCAAATGGTTCTCTACAGCTTTAGGCAGGATTATTTCCTGTTGCTGTGAGTTGTTTTCAAGTCAACTTTGAGTTATGGTGACCCTCCCCTAAAGTTTGCCTGGCAAGATTTATTCAGAGGTTTGTCATGACTTTGCTCTTAGGCTGTGAGAGTGTGACTTGCCCAAAGTCCCCCACTTGGTTTCCATGGCTGAGCAGGAAATCGAACCCTGGTCTCCTGGAGGCTTTGTCCAATACCCAACCCACTTCACCACACTTATTCTTAGGGTTTCTTCAGAGGAAGTTTGTTGATGCCTTCCTCAGAGCCTGAAGGCTTGTCTAGAAACAGCCAAATAAAACATCCTCCCACCATTCCTGTTCCCAGCATTCCGGACAATGCAAGGGTTTTGCTTCGGTTCTAGTCCTAATTGTCCAGATGCCTCCCGGGCAGTTCTGATGAGAATCTGGGGCAAATACCCCTTAAAACAGAGCAGAGATGTGGTAAAAAAATCTCATAGTCCAATCCCATTCTGCCATGCAGGAAAGCACAGCCATGACAGATGGCCATCCAGCCTGTCTTTAAAAAAGAGAGACTTCTCCAAAGAAGGAAACTCCATCACACTCCCAGGCAGCAGCAGATTCCACTTCCGAACAGCTCTTACTTTCAGGAAGTTTTTCCTAATATTTAACTATCCAGCAGTAGTTGCACATTCTTGGGTGGCATGTAACTTTTTGTCAATGCCGTCAATGTCCCACTTGATGCCCTGGGACTGCAGAAAGAGCCCATGTGCATTATTCCCCATGGCACAAGGGGATGCTCATGGGCAGACGCAACATTGCTTGTGCCATGTCAGTGTTCAGCAGAAAGGTGATGTAGCACAACTGCTGTATAAACATATGAGTGTAAATGAGTGTAAATGAGTGTAAAAATTGGAGTTGTGCTGGGGAAAGGGAGGTATGGTCGGAACAGAGTGAACAGATGTTACAAAAGAAGGCGGGATCGCTGTTTGTCAGCTATCCCACCTTCAGTTCACCCTGTTTCCCGGAATGGATTGGAGAGTATACCAACCATTCCACAGAACCTTACTTTGCTCCTCTGCAATGCCAGGTCGGTTAAGAATAAAACTCATATTATTTACGATCTACTCTTGGATGAGGATGCCGACCTGGCTTGCTTCACAGAAACCTGGCTGGGAGAGGATAGCGCTGTCACATGGGCGCAGGCCCTCCCAGCCGGGTATTCTGTCAGTGAGCAGGTGAGGGGAAGTGGGCGGGGGGGCGGAGTGGCTCTGGTTTATAAGAACAATCTGACCTTGACCAGGATACCTGTCCGAAACACAGTCCACTTTGAGTGTATGTACCTTAGCCTAAGGACCAGGGATAGTTTGGGGATTCTGCTAGTATACCGACCACCCCGTTGTCTAGCAGACTCCCTAACCGAGCTGACACAGCTGGTCTCAGAGTTGCTGTTGGAGTCGCCCAGACTTTTAGTTCTGGGCGACTTTAACATCCCACTCGAGACCAGCTTGACAAATCTGACTGGTGCAGCTCGGGAGTTCATGGAAACCATGACAAACATGGGCCTATCCCAATTGGTCATTGGGCCCACACATTGTGCGGGTCATACTCTCGACGCGGTCTTTAGTACGGAACAGGAATATCCGTGGGCGACGGTTATTAAAACCGCCGCATTGTCATGGACGGATCATTTCCTGGTCAAGACTGAACTAAGAGTCTCTTCCCGCCCCACCGGGGGTGGTGGACCCATTAGAATGGTCCGCCCCCAAAGGCTAATGGAACCAATAGGATTCCAGAAAGCCTTGGAGGGTTTAATGGTTGGTAACGCCAGTGACCCTGTCGAAGCTTTGGTTAATACCTGGAACACCGATCTTACCAAGGCTATTGACACGATCGCTCCCAAGCGTCCTTTCCAACCCGCCTCTAACCGTAAGCCATGGTATACTTCAGAGCTTAGGAAAATGAAGCGGGTTGGACAACGACTAGAGCGCAACTGGCGGAAAACTCGACTCTTATCCGACAGGACTCGACATAGGAATTTTCTTCGGTCCTATCGAGAGGCAATACGTGCAGCGCAGAGATCCTTCTCCTCTGCACGTATTGCGTCTGCAGAGTCCCGTCCAGCAGAGCTGTTTAGGGTGGTAAGGGAGATGACGCAGGTTATACCTGCACAGAACCCATTGCTTAACCCAACAACGGCCTGCTGTGATGCATTTAACAACTACTTTGCAGATAAAATCTCTCGGATAAGAGCCGACTTAGATGCCAGCATTTTGACAGAAACAATTGACGAGGTGTCCAGCAACTCCGTTGATGTAAGTTTACTGAATCAATTTCAATCTGTGAGTACCGAGGACGTGGACAAGCTACTTGGTAGAGTGAGGAAGACGACCTGCCCTCTTGATCCTTGCCCTTCATGGCTGGCCATCCAGGGGGGGACTGCCTTGATGGTGTTCCTTAAGGACATCATCAATGCATCCCTCAGGGAAGGGTGTGTTCCATCTTGTTTAAAGGAAGTGGCGGTTAGGCCGCTCCTGAAAAAACCTTCCCTAGACCCCCTGGACATGAATAACTATAGGCCGGTTTCTATGTTACCATTCTTGAGCAAAGTGATCGAGAGGGCAGTTGCTCTTCAACTCCAAGTGGTCTTGGATGAAACTGATTATCTAGACCCATTTCAAACTGGCTTCAGGACGGGACTTGGAGTTGAGACTGCCATGGTTGCCTTGACCGATGATCTGCATCTAAGCATCGACAGGGGTAATGTGTCCCTGTTGGTGCTTCTGGACCTCTCAGCGGCTTTCGATACGATAGATCATGGCATTCTCCTGGATCGCCTGAGAGGGTTAGGAATTGGAGGCACTGCGCTCCAGTGGTTCCGGTCCTTCCTCTCGGGCAGGTCCCAGAGGGTGCGGCTTGGGGACAGCTGCTCTAGCAGAAAGGAGCTTACTTGTGGTGTTCCACAGGGCGCCATCCTGTCCCCGATGCTGTTTAACATCTATATGAAGCCGCTGGGTGAGATTATTCGGGGTTATGGGGCTGGGTGTTATCAGTACGCTGATGACACCCAGATCTATTTCTCCTTGTCCCGATCATCGGCCTCGAATCCTAATGGCATCTCTCCTCTTAATGACTGTCTTAAAGCTGTAATGGGCTGGATGAGGAAAAACAGATTGAGATTAAATCCAGACAAAACGGAGGTGCTCAAGGTAGCGGCCCCGAAACCAGGAGTTGAGTTGCAACCTCCAGTCCTGGATGGGGTCACACTCCCCGTTAAGGACTGTGTTCGCAGTCTGGGGGTGCTCCTTGATTCATCGCTTCAGATGACGAGTCAAGTGAATGCGACGGTCAGGAGTGCGTGTTATCAGCTTCGGCTGATACGCCAGCTGTGCCCTTTCCTGGAAGTAAGGGACCTTGAGACTGTGGTGCACGCGCTGGTAACCTCTCGTCTAGATTTCTGCAATGCGCTCTACATGGGGCTACCCTCGTGCTTGGTCCGGAAACTTCAGTTGGTACAAAATATGGCAGCCAGAGTGGTCTCAGGAACATCTCGGAGAGATCATATAACTCCAATACTAAAATCTCTCCACTGGCTGCCTATCAGTTTCCGGGCCCAGTATAAGGTGTTGGTTATTACCTTTAAAGCCCTAAATGGCTTGGGTCCAACTTATCTCCGGAACCGCCTCCTCCCATACAATCCTCCCCGCATACTCCGGTCCTCTGGGAGGAATCTGCTTCAGCCACAAAAATCTAGGCTGTCTGCAACCTCCCAGAGGGCCTTTTCAGTAATCGCCCCCAAATTGTGGAATGGCCTGCCGAATGAGATCCGTCAGCTGACGAGCTTGAGTAGCTTTAAAAAAGCACTAAAGACGGATCTCTTTCGGCAGGCCTTTCCTGATTAGATCCCGGCCTCAGGAACTCAGTCTCCTGGCTTTTTAAAAATTATGTATATATTTGTTTTTAATGTATTTTTTTAGCTAGAAGGTTTTAATCTTATTGTGTTTAATGTCTTTTTATGTGGGAGGGTGGGGGTGGGTGGTGTTTTTAGTCATTATTATAATGTTTTAATTGTTGGAAGCCGCCCCGATTGTTTTTAGCAGAGGGGCGGGGTATAAATAAATTTTATTATTATTATTATTATTATTATTAGCACTACACTACTCATGCAGAATATGGGCTCTTGGCCTTGGCTCTCCTCTCTGAAATCCTTGTCAACTTTCCTCACTCTTTTTGGCCAAAGTGACTCTGTTTCTAGTTAACACGTTGGTCCAACTGTCTTCAAGCATCCAAAGGATGCATGCCTTCTAAAAAGGGGCCTGTGAGGAAAGAGCATCCATGCACCAGGCCTGAAATCCTGGGAATGTGGGGCTGGGCAGCCAAGTCCTTCACACCTCTCACTCATTAAAGTCCCAGATCTATAGTTAGCTGTTCACTGGCCCATTTCGCCTGGGGCAGGAGAGCTTAGGCCAAGTCCAGTGAGATCTGTCCGCCTCTGGGCTATGACGAGTGAAGCCTTCACACAACACCTATCTTGCAGACGTCCATAATTAAGTCATATCTTCTCTAGGAGCTAAGGACAGGCCACCAGTTGCCAAAAGGCACAGCTGACTTTGTGTTCAAGGGGTGAGCAGCCAGGCTTATATCTAATCCTTTCCTGATGGTTTTTGAACTTCTCTTTCATTGGAATATAAATTTAAGTCTATTTTTTAAAAGGCAAAGAGAAGAGTCCCTCTCTGGCCATGTGGTCCAGGGAAGGAAAAACAACAACATAGGTCTGTTTTTGGAGAGTATGTTGTGGGTCAAGCACAGAAGGGGATCCAGTGTATTGTTGTGTGCTTTCAAGTCTTTTCCAACTTCCAACTTCCAACAATTCCCTAAGGCCAATCTATCATGGGATTTTCTTGGCAATGTTTTTTTTTTCAAGGGGGGGGTTGCCTTTGCCTTCCTCTGAGGCTGAGAGAATATGACTTACTCAAGGTCACCCAGTGGGTTTCTTTAGCCGAGCAGGGATTCAAACTGTGGCCTTCAGAATCGTAGTCCAATGTTCAAACCACTATACCATGCTGGCTCAGATACAATTTACACACAACTCCACAAAAAAATTCCATCAACATAATTTACAAAAAAAGAAATTCAACCTAAATATCAGGAAGAACTTCCCTATGGTAAATGCAATTCAATAGCAGAATTAGCAGCTTCAGAAGATGGTAGACTCTCCTTCACTGGATTTTCTTTTCAGAAGTAGGGTGGCTTTTGTTGGTAGTGGTTTGAGTATTGGATTGGGACTTCAGGTGACCAGGGTTCAAATCCCTACTTGGCCATGGAAACCCACTGGGTGGTTGTAGGCAAGTCCCAGGAGATTATCAGACAAGAACGCAAAAAACGTTCCTGTCCTACAATCTCCACTCCCACCTCTGTCTCACAACAATCACCCTCCCCACCACACTTACCTCCTCTCCCATCGACAGGGCAGCCTAAGAGTGAATGGAGCTCTAAATGAGCGAATCTAAATGAGCTCTAAATGAGCTCCGTTCACTTCCTGGATCAAAATCCCACCCGTTCTCGCAAGAAGACGTGAGCATGGGAAATTCAAAAATTAAAAACACAAACACAAATACAAATACAAATACAAATACCAAAAAAAAGTTACAAAAAGCACAAAAACACACTTTAAAACTTCCAGGGAAACCAGGGAAGTTTTTAAAAAGTGTGTAACTTACCTGGTTATCCCAATCTCACCCGGAAGTGTTCTGGCAAGGACTGCCCATTGACACTGGGATCTTGCCAGCAGCACGGGGCACTTTGTCACACACTGGCAAGTCCGTAACAAAAACAGAATGGGGGATCTATTGACAGCTTCTCCCCATCAATAAAATACAGCAGCAGAATGAGTGCATAACAATGGGGGACAACGTCGTCTGGTAAGGAAGCCCTTTTGTGATCTCCTGGCATTGTTATAATGCCACTTTTGATGCATCTGATAATCTCCCCACTCTCAGCCTCAGAGGAAGTCAGTGACACACCTCTTCAGAATAAATCTTGCCCAGAAAACCTGGGAGATGGTCGCTATAAGCTGAAGTCATATGACAACAATAATATCAAATGAACAATGTGGCAACCGTCTCCTAGGGTTTTCTTGGCAAGATTTACTCAGAGGAGGTTTGTCATTGCTTTCCTCTAAGGCTGAGAGAGTGGGACTCACCCGAGGTCACCCAGTAGGTTCCATGATGGATCAAGGATTCAGACCTTGGTCTCCCAGGGTTCTACTTAAGCATTACATGGACTAAACCATACTGGCTGTCGTGGGCCAGGTTTCTTTAGAGGTTTGCCATTGCTTTCCTCTTAGGCCCAGAAAATGTGAGTTTCTACATCTGATGGAGATTTGAACTCTGGACTTCTGGAGTGCTTAATGCAGTGCTTAAATGACAGTAGCTCTTCAATTTGTATGGATCATTGGTTACATTTATACCTCCACGCTTTTGCCCAGTGTGCTCAAGGCAATATCCATGGCTCTCTTTCACCTTACTTTATCCTCACAACAAACCTATGAAGCAGGACAATCTGAGATACAGAGTGACTGGGGGTGTTGGCAGTTTCAGTTGGACTACAACTCCCAGAATCCTTAAGCTACCCCAGCCACTGGATGGCTGGGGTTCTGGTAGTCCAAACAATATTTTTTCCCCCAAAGGTCTACAGGAAGCTGAATATCTGAAACTCACCAGAGGAGTAGCAGCTTGGGAGGTAAAGGGGGAAAGAAATATATCAGGGGACCAGGAGAGGAATTCACTCACTATCCAGTAGGTATGAGATTCTTGGAGCTATACTACAAAAAAGAGGAACTTTTCCAAGTTCCAAACCAAAGTGATGAGAGAGGAGAATGATTTGGGTGGGTGAGTCTACCAGCAGAATACATGGTGCTCTACATCAGTGGTTCTCAAAGTCTGGTCCTTCAGATGTCTGGGACTTCTGCTCCAAGAATCCCTGAACATTGGCCAAACTGGATGAGACATCTGGAATCAAAGTCCAAAACACCTGGAGGACTAAGATCTGAGCATCACCACTCTAAAGAATACTTAAGGACAAGTGAACCAAATGGTGAAACCAAAATAGTAAAAGGTCTGGATGCCATGCCGTATGAGGAGTGGCTTAAGGAGCTGGGTATGTTTAGCCTGGAGAAAAAACGGTGAAGAGGTGACATGACAGCCATGTTTAAATATTTGAAAGGATGCCATATTGAAAAAGGAGCAAACTTGTTTTCTGCTGCTCCAGAGACTAGGACATGGAGCAATGGATTAAAACTACAGGAAAAGAGATTCCGCCTAAACACAAGGAAGAACTTCCTGACAGTAAGAGCTGTTCAGCAGTGGAACGCACTGCCTGGGAGTGTGATGGAATGTAAGCTTGAATTCAGGGAAGTGTTCTGTGTTTCTTTTTCTTGCAAAGCACCATGTACAGTGATGATGATGATAATGATGATGTCATCTCCTTCTTTGGAGGTTTTTAAACAGAGGTTGGATGGCCATCTGTCAGGAATGCTTTGACTGTGTATTCCTGCATGGCAGAATGGGGTTGGACTGGATAGTCTGCATGGTCGCTTCCAACTCTATGATTCTAAGCCCCTACTCCAAGTAGGTTACAGTCTGAAACCTGAAGGGTCCTAAATACAATTGGGAAAATTAAAAGGAAGGAAGAAGATGATAAGTGTCAGCCGCCATTTTTAAACTGACTCACATTTCTCTGCTCCAGCCAACATTCTTCATAAAAGAATTAAAAAGCAAAATTGCAAACAGCCACAGTGCTGAGGAGTTCATCCAAGTTGCATAACATGAACACCAGCCAATCTTGTGGTTTTTTAAAGAGCTTAATTTCAAAGGATCTTTAAAATAATAATAATAAAAAATGTGGGGTGGAGGGGAGGAACTACCAGTGTTTGCCTGGTATCAGAAAAAGGCTGAGTGATCTGGGCTTCTCTCCTCCTATAAAGAGAGAATCAAAAGATCTAACAACAGGGGAAAATCAAGATATTTTGCTCAGGGTGGAAAGATGGAACAACAAGGGAGACAGGATTCCAGGTGATGAGCAATGGGGGAATTGAGGAGAGCTAGATTCTGTGCCCCCCCCCACATCATCCACAACCCACTTTTCCTCTAGATATTTTGGGCAACCTTCATCCACTTGGCTGATTTTGCCGAGAGGAAATCTTTGTGGATCTAATTACATTGCTGAGATTCCCAAACCAGAGAGATCTTGCACCATTTTCCAAGAGCAAAGTCATGGTAGTTCTCTGCTGTGCACACACTTCAAAAGCCATCTCACCCCATTATTTTATTTTATGGGAATGAGATGACCAGAGGAGCACTAAAGCTTTAGCCAGGTTGCTCAAATAAGAATAATGTGTTGAGAAATGGGAAGGGGAGCTTTAAAAGGTTTAATAAATAAACATATATAAGCCAAGATCCTACATCAAGGAGACAGAATGTAAGTGTATGGTCATGGAGTTCTACAACCACAACATGGTGGTTTTGCACCTCAATAGTGAATCATGGCATTGTGCAAATGAATGTGCACCCAAATGCACATGCTCTACCCTCCAACATTTTACAGGTGACAGCTGGGACACATGTGGCAAAATAACATCAAAGTGTTGTCAGGATGGCAAAAGCTATTGATGAGGAAATACACAGACACTGCAGCAGTTTGCTTTTACCTGAGCTTTCTGGGAAAAGCAAGACGCCACCTCCTCTTCTCCTCTCCTCGGTGTTGAGTTAATGAATTGCAAACTACTTTTGTATTTTTAACTCTGCTTGCAGCAACTGAAGTAAAGTAATGCCAAAGGGGCAAAGTGGGATGAGGAGAGAGAAACTGGGACATTTTGAAAGCAACTGAGCAAGTGGGATGGCAGAGGATTAATTGGGGGGGTTGAGGGCATGACATGGACATCTGCACGTGCAGTGCACATTGCAAAATCAAGTGCAATGTGCAACCATGCAGAACTGAGAGCAATGCCCAACCAGAAATAACCAGGCACAATGCACATCGGTATACATAAAGTACCACATGTGCAACTCACCCTCCACAGCCTTGAATGGTATACTCTTCCACGTTGGACAAAAATGTCCAATGGCTTCTGCAGGGGAACTTAAGCAGATACAAGGTACCATGATTCCACCATGATTCCAGCCATAGTATCCAATCTTCATCCATAAGTGGGGGCGGGGGGACCTTTGTCCTACATCAAACTTTTGGGAGCCTATCCTTTAAAGAAATATACTAGATCTCTGAGTTATGGGCCTTGCCCTGGGCAAAGTGCAACCCTCCATACTGCAGGTCCAATCAGTCTAAGTCAACAAAGCCAATAGTGAAGAATGCTGGGAGCTCAAGTCCAACATCTGGAGGGCTGAACTTAGCTCCCTCTGTCCTTGACCAACTCTCCTCAACCTGCTGTCCTCCAGATGTGTTTGGACCACAGTAGCTGGCTGGGGGCTTATGAGTGTTCCAGTCCAATGCATCCAGAGGGTACCAGCTTGAGGAAGGATTCCCTAAACTGTGAGAGAAACGACTGGTACCAACTAGATCAGGCATGAGCAACTGTGGCCCTCAAGATATTTTTGGCATACCAAAACTCCCACTAGCCCTCACCACCATGGCTAAGGCTGAGGGCATATGAAAGCTTCTATTTATCAATATCTGGAGTTGCCCAGCAGCAGATCTAGGCATGCCCTTCTCTGACTGGCAAAAGTTCTCCAAAGTGTCCAGCAAAGATTTTTATCAGGCTTGCTACTGGGGTACAGGCCAAAGACAGAAGACATAGGCCTGTATCAGACAAGGAAAATACGGTGTCATTGTGATGCTACATAACCACGAAAGGGCGCATGGATCAGATGACATCGCCCTTTCAGGCAGGGCCGGTTTAACCATACCGCCAAATCCGCATTGGCGGGGGGCCCCAGCCACAGCGGGGGGCCCCACCTTCGGCCCGGCCATCTCCTTCCTTTCCTCCCTCTGTCCCCACCGAGCAGGACAAGCTCCTGGGGGAGGAGCGCTGGCGGCTGCGCAGGAGGAGAGGCCCGGAGGCGGCAGCAGCGCCCGGGCTCAGGCTGAGCTGCTCCAAGCCTGGGGGCGGGGCCAGGCTGAGCGAGAGCAGGAAGCGCTGCACTGGCCGCTGGGCCCAAAGCCTGCAGCTGCGCTGATGCTGATGCCACCTGGAGCCCGAGGCCGAGCTGTGGGGCCAACTGGAGAGGTGAGTAACCCTTCTCCAGTCCTAGCGGAGATCAGCCCCTCTAGATGTGCTGGGGGGGCCACTGCCGTCCCACTGCTGGGCAGTCTGGATGGCCTTGTGGGTCCCTCCTGCTATGAAGGGGCCGCTCCGCTTCCTCCCCCTATGGGCCTGCCTGCCTTGCTCTCCTGGCACCCCCCCCCCAAGGAAGGAAGAGGAGGAGGCGGTGCAGACGGAGCAGCCTCGGGGACAGTGGGAGTCAGCAGGAGGTGGCAGTGGAGGAGGAAGAGGCGGCGGCTGCCCTCAGGCCTCTGCTGCCGCTGCCGCCGCTGCAAGAGAAAGGTACCAGTGGCACATCTGCTGGGAGGTGCTGGGCGGGCGGGCAGGGAGGCGGCCGGCGCTCCGGTCCCAGCTCGGCAGCCTTCTGGCATGGGAGGAGGCCCTGCAGGAGCTGCGCACCTTTGTGGGCTGCTTGGCGAAGGGAGGGGGCGGCACAGGGGCCGCGGTCTCGGTGGCCGGGCAGAGCTGGGGCGGCAGGAGCACCAGGAGGGAGGCCACCTTGGCCGGGCCCGGCAGGCAGGCAGGCTGGATATGGGCCCCCCAAAATAAAGTGTTGCAGGGGGCCCCAAAATTCCTTAAACCGGCCCTGCTTTCGGGGTTTTAAAGAGCAAAACTCCTGTTGTTTTTAATTGATGGCTTAAGCTGTCAATAGATCTCCCTGCTGCTTTTTTTGCTGGCATTGCTGGCATGCAATCCCTTGGGCCATTTAAAGCTGGGACTTGCCCCAACAATGGCCACTCTGGCATGAACAGTTCCAGGTGAGATTGGGACATCCAGGTAATTTGCACTCTATTTTTGACCCTCCCTGGGTTACTTGGGACTTTTACAGTGTGCTTGAGGGCTTGGTGTAACTTAAAATGCTTCATTTTTGTTTTTAAGGTTGAATTTCCAACACAATCAAATTGTGCAAGATTTCGAACAAAGAAGTGAACGGGACTCTGTCCACGTCCTCTTTATTGCCGGGAGCTTTTGCTGGGATTAGAAGGTAAGTGTCGAGGGGGCATTCATTTGCCTGCATAAAAATGCTTTTTTTAATGCCGGCAAAAGAATGTTTAAAGAGTCTGCATCTGAAGAAGATTTTAAAATATTCCAAAAAAATGGTTGAGAAATAGATTTCTTAAGCATTTGAAAATCTTGACAAGGAGAATCCAAGATACACAAGAATTTTCCTGGTTTGAGACTTTTTCTGCAAACAAAGAAACAAAAGAAGAATATTTTTTTATAAGCAAAATATTACTTTCTTTGCAGAAAAAAAAAATAGAAGACATGTTTCCTATACACAACAGCATCTTATTTATTTACTTATATATTTATTGAGAAAATGCGGCTTTATAAGCAGCAACTTTGTTCTTGGTGCAGCCATGTTGTTTTGTATGCTGAAAATACTGGTTTCTGCACAGGAATTTTGTTTTCTGCACAGAAAATGCATTTTTCAGCATAAAAAACCACGTGCATTTAACTCCTGAACTGCAAATGCTCATCAAAAACTGCACAGTTTTTGATGAAATCTTGCAGCAAGGAGGAAAATGATACATTTATTCATTCTTGACTGCAAGAGTGAAATTCATGAAGATTTACATCCCTATGTAACAAGCAAACTTTTTTCTCTTGTGGCGAAAACATCCCCACCTGGGCAAAAAATGTATCAAACCCAGAAAGCAAATTTGAGCAGCAGTTTGGATCCACAAAGTCAAACAAACCTACTTTTTTCAAATAAATACTCTGTTTATTCAGTGGCTTTAATATTCATCCTGGAAGCAAATGCCCACAGGCTAAACTAAAAAGTCCTCAGAGGAAAATAAAGTCTTGGATTCCACATGGACTGGCAAGTTTTATCCTTTTCTTTCTTTCCTGGCCTTGAGAAATCCTGACGCCAGGGTCCAGAGGGATTCAAACTGTGCCAAGGAGGAAAAACTTGCCCAAGGTGGGGTTCTTGGCTTCACCCCTTTCCTGGAGGGTCACGGTGACCCAACCACAACATTATTTGAGGATTTGAACTCTCCAGAGGGTTGTGCATCTCTGTGTGCCATGTCTCTGTCTTAGAAATCTGGGCAAGATTCTCTCTCGTAAAATACTTGGGACAGTTTATAAAACCAAACTGTTGACAACCATGCGTCAGTTTCCCCCTAGTCCTTGGAGAGAACTTTTTTTTATCACTTCATCAATTGCTCACCAGTTATTTACAAGATATTTTCCTCCTTTTCCTGCTACAGATGGCATTCTCTTCCTTTGCTCCATTGCAGGGAGCACTAAAAGATCATTGGAAGGTTGCGGTCTGTCTACATTGCAGAAATACAGCAGCTTGGCACTACTTTATCCACCATAGTTCTACCCTATGGAATCCTGGTATTTGTAGTTTTGTGAGGCATTTAGCCTTTTCTATCAGATTACAAATACCAGGATTACATAGGCTAGAACTATGGTGGATAAAGTGGTGTCAAGCTGCTGTATTCTAGCAGTGTACACCTGCCCTGAGAGAGGGGCTGAAATCCTACATCAAGAGGTTGCAGTGGGGAGAGGCAACTCAGAGGAAGAAGATGCAGGAAATGAGGATGCAGTCCCCAATGGCTCTGCACCATCCTTTCCTCAAAACACATCATGTTATATCACTTTCTATTGCCATTTTGAGAGAGACTGCAGAGGAAAAATGGACATACAGACCATAAATCATAGAGTTCAAAGAGACCCCAAGGGCCATCCAGTCCAACCCCCTGCCATGCAGGAATACACAATTAAATAATTCCTGACAGTTAGCAATCCAGCCTCTGTTTAAACACCTCCAAAGAAGGAGACTCCACCACTGAAATCCTCCGGCTTCTCCACAGGGGATATGTTCCCAGATTTACCATGAATACCTGAAACCGCAGGTAATAGCAAATGCCATAGAATTGTGTTGGATCACCTAGGACAGTGTTTCCCAAACTTTGGTCCTCCAGATGTTTTGGACTTCATCCCTCAGAAGCCCTAGCCACCTTGGCCAACAGTCAAAAATTCTGGGTGATGAAATCCAAAACATCTGGAGGACCAAAGTTTGGGAAACACTGATCTAGGAAATGCCTAGAGAGGCAGCCTCTCTATGCATCTACAGTATGACAATATGGCAACTTCTGGCAAAATTTACCATAGAGTTGTGCTGGAGGACCTAGGAAATGACTAGAGAGACCATATTTTTCAGACAACGGATAATTGAAGCTGTGGGTACTGGTCCTGCGCATACGGGAGATGACCTGTATTTCAAATCTTCCAACATTTCCTAGATGAAAACTGGGACACATGTGACTGAGCAACATCAGAGTGTAGTCAAAAGAGTGTGGCCAGGCCACAAGAGAACCAAGGTTTTTAATAAGCCCAAAGCTATTCTTTTAAGGAGAGAATCCCTGGAATGTATGTATTTTGTTTAGGAAAGTCTGAATAAAGAAAAAGAAAAGAATCTACTGAGAAGGTTAATACTCCATCCTTTCATCTGCCTCCAGCTGAGTCAAAACTACTTTTTCACTTTGGAATCAGTTTGCACCTGTGGAACTAAGCTGAGGAGGAAGAAGGGAAATGGGAAGAGAAGAGAGAAAATGGGACATTGAAAAGGCAGCTGACAGATTAGTCAGCACAGAATTAACTGGGGGCTCATCTACATGGGCCAAAATATGTCAGCTTCCCGCTGGTGTATTCTGCCTGCCGATCGTAGAATCATAGAATCATAGAGTTGGAAGAGACCTCAAGGGTCATCCATGCAGGAATATGCAATCAAATCATTCCTGACAGATGGCCATCCAGCCTCTGCTTAAAAACCTCCAAAGAAGGAGACCCCACCACACTCTGAGGCAGTAGTGCATTCCACTTCCAAACAGCTCTTACTGTCAAGAATTCTTCCTAATGTTTAGGTGGAATCTCTTTTCCTATAGTTTGAACCCATTGCTCTGTGTCCTAGCCTCTGGAGCAGCAAAAAACCAGCTTGCTCCATCCTCAGTATGACATCCCTTCCAATATTTAAACATGGCTATCATGTCCCCTCTCAACCTTCTCTTCTCCAGGCTAAACATACCTGGCTCCCTAAGCCACTCCTCATAGAGCATAATGGCTTCCAGACCTTTCACCATCTTAGTTGCCCTCCTCTGAACACCCTCCAATTTGTCAATATCCTTTTTGAATTGTGGTGCCCAAAACTGGACACAGTATTCCAGGTGAGGTTTGACCAAAGCAGAATATAGTGACACTGTTACTTCCCTTGATCTAGACAGTATACTCCTATTAATGCAACCTAGAATCTCATTGGCTTGACTCATGATCGGGCGCTGTTGCTCCCTCATTACCTGCATGGAATAGGATGGAGTCCAGACTGGCATGCTAGCTGGTCTCTGAAGATGCTGTGGTCATCCATGTCCCACTCTCTGAAGCCAGGATGCTGTGGACCCCCTTCCTGCCTTCGGAAGAGCAGCAGCAGCGACAGGCCAGCATGGTGGTGTGGGTTTCTGCGGTCACATGGGGCCCAATCCATTTTTTTGCTGGCTGAAGTAGCTTTTCCCATTATTATTTAAGCAGAGTAACAAGCTTTACTCCACCTTGGCCTTGTCTTTGTTTTGGGAGTTGTGTGGACTGTCCGGGAGCAAAATAGGGCAAATGCCCTGCATTGTCGGAATTGCAGGGCTCCAAGACAGGCACAAGATGGGGTAAATAGCCTGTATAGATAATGCCTGGGACTGTCCCTGCTAAACCAGGACAATTGGTGGGTATGATATTTGGGTTTGTAGTGTGTCATACATAGGGTGTGTGTGTGTGTGTGTGGAGGCTGTCAGGGTGGTCTGGCAGAAAAAGTATCCTCTAGCCCCAGAACTCATCCACCTCTGTCTTCATGGGTCTACTATAGTAGGGGTTAACAGCAGGGATCAGGTTCCCAAGAGGAACATTTCCAAGCTCTGCAAAGTACAATGAAGTCAGTCAGTTTTTTGTCTTCCCGGTTGGAGCTCAGGGTGGTCACAAGTTGGTATCTGAGGCACTGCAGACAAGGAAGACAAATGTCTCTCTGAAATGTCACCATAGTGTCTGCCAGGAACAGAGCAGAGAACAACGGGCAGGCAGCCTCCTCTGGCTGGAGGCACAGGGCATACCCTCCAACTGCAGGGACTCTCTTGGTTAATCCTTTGTTGTCCCACTTCGTCAGCTCCTTTTAAAGTGTCCCAGTTTCTCTCTCCACCTACCAAAAGGAAACTGCTACGGCCTCTCCCAGCTTGTGTTCTTCCTCCATAATGACTTTTGCCAATGCTTTCATTGGGTATTCCTGCATGGCAGGGGGTTGGACTAGATGGCCCTCGTGGTCTCTTCCAACTCTGTGATTCTATCTTGACCACAATCTGATGCTGCTTAACCACACATGTCCCAGCTTTCATTCATCAAATGTTAGAGGGTAAGTCATGTCAATTCTCAATCTTCTCTTCTCCAACCTAAAGATACCCACCTTAGGACCCATACTTGATGGTCCTGCATATACTTGATATTGTGTGCCTTCAAGTCATTTCTCACTTACGGTGACCCTAAGGCAAACCTATCACAGGGTTGTCTTGGCAAAATTTGTTGAGGAGGGAGGGGTTTGTCCTTGCCTTCCTCTGAGGCTAAGAGAGTGGGATTGCCCAAGGTAACCCAGTGGGTTTTGGTGTCTGAGGGGAAGTTGAACCCTGGTCTCCAGAGTCCTAGTCCAACACCAAAACCACTACACCTCCTTCCCATTAATGTCCCAATGGGTCTAGCCTTGCTTAGAGTGAGACACTGAAAACTACTCACACGAAGGACTCTATCAGACCACCCCCTAAACCCATTCTTTTGCCGGCATAATTTATGACGTTTTTATGCCGGCAAAAGAACTCATACCACACTTACCTTGTACCCATGTGAAAAGGCTTCCCCATCAATGAATGAATCTATTGAAATCTCGTGGATTCTTGCAAGAATACATAGTACGGGAAATTCAAAAATAAAAACAAAAAAGATGAAGTAAAAGTTACACAAAGCACAAAAACATGCTATAAAAGTCCTACGTAAACTGAGGAGGGTCACAAAAAGCGCATCACCTACCTGGATGTCACAATCTCACCTGGAAGTGTTCTGGCTGGACCGGCCATTGACACTATAATGATGAGATGACATTGGTGCGAGGTTTCAAATGCTGACAATGCTGGCAAAAAATTGCCACAGCTGCTGGATTCTTATCATAGAATCTTAGAGTTGGAAGAGACCCCAAGGGCCATCCAGTCTAACCCCATTCTGCCCTGCAGGAGTACTCAATCAAAGCCCTTCCAACAGACAGCCATCCAGCCTTTGTTTAAAAACCTCCAAAGAAGGAGACTCCACCACACTCCCAGGCAGTACATTCCACTGCCCAACAGCTCTTACTGTCAGGAAGTTTAGGTGGAATCTCTTTTCCTGTAGTTTGAACCCATTGCTCTGTGTCCTAGTCTCTGGAGCTGCAGAAAACAAGCTTACTCCACCCTCAGTATGACATCCCTTCAGATATTTAAACATGGCTATCATCTCCCCTCTCAAACTTCTCTCCTCCAGGCTAAACACACACAGATCCCTCTCTTCCGTTTGCTGTGTTCATAACGCACAAGAACAGGTGTCTCCAAGGCACTATGCTGTCTTCTCTGATGGATTCCAAGCCCCACCGCCCAAGAAGGTAAAGCCAGTGGCTATCCATACTGGGGGATGATAGGAGATGTATTCTAGCATTATTGTTGTGTGCTTTCAAGTTATTTCTGATTTATGATGACCCTAAGGTGAATCTATCACAGGGTTTTCTTGGCAAGATGTAGTCTGAGGGGGTTTGCCCTTGCCTTCTTCTGAGAGAATGTGACTTGCCCGGTCAGTAAGTAGGTGTCCGTGGCTGAGCGGGGATTCAAACCCATGTCTCCTGAGTTGTAGTTCAGCGCTTGAGCCACTACACCATGGTGGCTTCTCCTAACATACTTAGATGTCCATAATTAAGAGAAAGTCTCCACTCAATGAAGTTCCAATTAATGAGGAATGTATTGAGTAAAGTGGAGAGAACCTACAACTGGTGCGATGAACTGCAAAATTTATCATAAAAGCTGCCCACCTAAGAGATCAGTTTATAACACAAAATGGGGTTCCGTGCCATGGTGACGAGTTTATTTAAATCTTCCTATAGAGCTCCTTTAACCCCCTCGTTTTAGCTTGTTCTATTTCACATGACATTTTATTTTATCTTGTACTTTATTTTATCTAATTTATTTTATCTAACTTTTATGTGTTTCTTCATATCCCCAATTATAGGGTTTAATTTCCTAGTTAATTTTATATATGAGTTTTAGACATGATCCAATTCATTTTTGTATGTACTTTGATATTCAGATACTTTGTATTCTATTGTATTCTACTGTTGATATGGTCAGTTGACTAATCAATAAATTTGTTGTTGATGATGATGAGTAAAGCAAAGGTCTCTTCTAGGGTGTAAATGCCAGCAAGGTAATATCGATCGAGTTCAGACTCTGCAATTCTATGCTTCTATGCTTCTATGAGGCCTTGTATTTCCTGACTCTGCTTTATGGAACTCTGATGGTGCAGTGATTAAATGCTGGTACTGCAGCCACAAAGGTTGTGAGTTTGATCCTGTAGGGCTTCAGGTTCACTCAGCCTTCCACCCTTTCATGGATTCTGTAAAATGAGTATCCAGCTTGTTGGGGGCAATTAGCGAACATGTTGTAAACTGCTTAGGGAGTGCTTTGGCACTGATAAGCAGTATAGAAATATACAGTAGCACCCGTGTATCTGCTGATTCACCAACTGGTGATTCAATTATCTGTGGTTGGCGATGGTGGGGTGAAGGGAGGCAGAGGAGGGATCTAGCCTGCCTCTTCCCATTCCCCGGGAGGGCTCTCAGTGGAGGCAATGGTGACCGGGGTTGCATGAAGGGAAAGGAGGAGGAGTCCTCCCTCCCTTCTCCTTTCTCCCCAGTATGGCTCTCAGTGGAGGCAATGGCGACCGGGGTTGCATGAAGGGAAAGGAGGAGGAGTCCTCCCTCCCTTCTCCTTTCTCCCCCAGTATGGCTCTCAGTGGTGGCAATGGTGACAGGGGCGTTCACTGTCATCCATGCATTTCATTATCCATGTCCCCCCCCCCGAACCAATCCCCCAGGGATATGGGGGTCCCACTGTAAATGCTATTGCTATTGCTTTAGTTTTGTTGCTTGTTCCAGAAAGTGTGTTTGCCAATGGCTGCCTCTGAAAAGGTGAGGCACAGCTTGGCTGTTTTTTCCCCCTCTCCTCCCGCTGTTCAGTTCTTTTCTTCTTTCCCTGGCTCTTGAAGGTCACTGGGATGCCAAGCGATGCCTCCTGCCCCAAAAGGGACACTGTTCAACCAGTGCAGGCTGCTACATGTCAGGGCAAACAATGGAGCAAGGTATTCATGGCAGGGATGTAGTTGTGGAGGGGAGGGGAAATGAAGGCACTGCCCTCCCAAGTAAGAAATATGCTCCCTGATGACATTTTCCTTCAGTCCCCAGATTTCAGACATGGCCATAACTTAAAACTTCAGTTGAACATTTAGGAATACTGTTTAAACCTCCAGAGAAAAGGCACAGCAAAGTGACCAAGGGAATGCGAATACAGCAAATAGAAGAGTTCTAAGTGTAAATGATTTTCTGCATCTCACTCTCACAAGGCTAAAAATTTGGAGACATTCATAGAGGGGGTGTAGTGGTTTTAGTGTTGGATTAGGACCCTGGAGACCAGGGTTTGACTCCCCTTCAGCCACGGAAACCCACTGGGTGACCTTGAGCAGATCTAGAGATGTAAAATTTCTGGAAATTTTTAAGCCATGGGGGGGTTTGGGATTTTTTTCTGTTTTTTTCCCCCAGGTTTTTATCCAGGCCTTCACATCTCTAGGCAAGTCCCATTCTGAACAAATTCTGCCAAGAAAATGCCACACAGGACAGCAGCAGCAACAGAACTTACTCCAACTAAAGCAGGAATGGGGAGCATGCTAACCTCCAGCCTTTGTTAGACTGCAACTCCCATCACCCCTTGCCACTTGTTTCACTGTATTAGGGATGTAAATCTATGGGCTCATCTTCAGAAGCAGGATATGTGGGCTCCCTGCTGACATATCCTGCCCATGGATCTGGGCCATTGTTCCCCCATTCCGTCCACGGAATGGGAGGAAGTCCTGATGGGCACTCTGGCCCATCACTGTCACTGCCATTTTCCTCGCTGTCTCAAAAGGCCGGAAGTCACCCCCGCAAGATGTGACCAAGGCTGCCTGCATGTGATCAGCCTCCTTCCTGCTTTCCAGGAGAGCAAGGCAGACCAGCAGCTTCAGAGAGGGCTGGCCTGCTGGGATAGGCTCCTGCAGTCTCGCGGGGGCCCAATCTGTTTCCTCCCGGTGGAAATGGATTTAAACTGGTATTGTCTTATCTTGTTGTATCAGGTCCTACCAAATCTTCCCCTCGTCTCAGCCCTATCTCTGCCCTGGGTGTGGTGAACACTGCCTGGGGGCAGAGCGGGGCAAATGCCCTGCATTATCAGGATTGCAGGACTCTGAGACAGGAAAAGATGGAGTATATTGTCCATGTAGACAAGCCCTGAGACTGTTTGCCAGGAATGCTTTGATTGTGTATTCCTGCATGGCAGGGGGTTGGACTAGATGGCCCTTGTGGTCCTTTCCAACTCTATGAGTCTATTTTGTCCTCCTATGCCAGGAAGAACAATCTCCACAGTTTTCTCCTCACTGTGAATAGGTCATTTTAAAAGTCTCCCCCTCCCCGAATGTCCATTCTTCTATTCATGCCTGCCTGGATGTTTCTCCAATAAATACAATCTTCAGACATTCAGATGGGTTGAGAGAGATTTTAAAAGCAGAAGGCTAGGAAGGAAGTTGATCCAGAGCCGCAACTGGATTTAAACATGTCCTAGCCATTAAAAAAAATATTATCTTTCTCACTGCCAGAAAATACCTGGACTAAAAAGAGGGGAAACAAAAACAAAAGAAAACAAAAAACAATGATTAAAACAACACAGTTGATCTGGCATTGCAAAAGAGAATATATTTGGGGATTGTGCAGTGATGTGCCGAAGGCATTGAAACAAGGATGGGAATCAAGAGGGTCACTGATTCACTGGTATGTGTCCATTTGTCTCTACAAGGTGTCCAAAAACCAGGACTAGGTGTTCATTTGGACACACAACAATTGCTTTAAAAATGCCTCAACTGCAGGAGTACTTCACAGATTTCCCTCCTTACAGCATATCCCCAAAGCGTTCCAAGGAGTTCTTCTGTACAGAAATACGTGAGGTTTTTCTGCACCAAAGTTTTATTTCCTGCACAGGGTTGGCTGGTTGGTTGGTTCCTTCCTTCCTTGATTCTGCCTTTCCTCCCCAAATGGGACTCAAGATGGCTTACAACAGGGCTAAAACAAGACAGAATTGAAAACCTAATGATCAATAACTTATTTACTTCTTTGTTTTACTTATTGAATTTATATTCTGTCTTTCTCCTGAGATGAGATCTGAGGTGGATAAAGAAAAGAAGGTAACATATTGAAACACCATTAACTTTAAAAGTATAAAACTGTTTAAAACATAACAATAAAAAGATGAAAATGCAGTAGCTCCGACATAAAAAAAAGAACTTCCAGCAACCAATTAATCATCCATTGTCTGTTGAAATCAAAACCTCTTCACTTGCCATTGAAAGGAGAGCAGAGAGGAGACCAGCCAGATCCCCACAACTTGGGAGCAACCACTGGCTTCATCCAGTAGTAGTGGGACCTAGAGAAAGTTCTCTTCCAAGGATCTTAGGATTTATGTAAGTTCATATGGAGAGATATGGTCTTTCAGAGGGGCTATCTAAACTGCAAAAATACTCCTCATAGAATGCAAGGAAAATACAATCTATCTAAATGGCATTCCACATCATTTCAATGTATTGGGAAGGAGTGGGAACCAAATCTACCACATACTACATGGGAAAAGATTTTGTGGCTTTTCCCAAAGGTTTTTTTTTAAAAAAAAACAGTGGGGGGAATGCACATACCTGCCTGTTGGGACTAGCAATTTGATTTGATTTGCTTTCCCTATATGAGCAGAAGTTGGAAGGTGATTGGTCAGATGTGCACAGGGGGCAGAGCTTGCTAACAAGGCATGCACCTGGAGTTGCCATGTTGGATTTTCGCCTTAGTGAGTGAGCACTAAGGCAATAAAATGTTTTTGTTGTTGTTGTTGTTGTTTTTTGTTAAAGTGAAAGATCACTCTTTCACACCTTGGATATATATATTTTTAAAAAAACTACTGTCCGCCGGTGGTAAATTGAGGTAAGTAAAAATGCAAGTAATTCACTCGTGTCCACCATCCTGATTTGTAGGCATACCCATTTGCACAGCAAATGCAGATAGCTTTGCATAACTGTGATATGCCAAACAAACAAACAAACAAACAAGCAAAAAACCTCTGTTAAGACAAATAGCAGCTATGAATTGCCATTACTGCAGAGCAATCCACAATCCCAATCCCAAGGAAAATCCACATTTTTTGGTTTCTGATAAAACAAGTTAATTTGTCCGTTTCCATAGATGCATGTAATTTAAGCAGCCAATCTGATATCTCTGGTATCTTACCCTCTTTTCAGTATTTTGCATATGTTATTCTGGCCACTATTATCATGTAGAAGAGTACTTTGCCATAATTCTTTTCTAAATCTTCATTTATCCTAGTCAGTAAGTACATCTTTGGCTCTTTCAACTTTCCTTGTGTCCTTTTAAGAAGCGTAGAAAAGTACCGGATGGGGTTGCAAAGAGAATAATAGAATGTTGCTTGTTTTGAGGAGAAATTGGGGTCGGGAAGGACACATCATTTCAAGAGGTGAATTCTAAAGCTTGGGGAAGTTACCACCAGGGGCTAAAGTTTCCCAGAATCCCCAACCAGCAGGGCCATGGGAAGGGAACGGGGAATAATTCACCCAACACTGTGATTTTCCCAGCCACTTGAGCTCAGTGGGCTGTTTGACCTGGACCGGGGAGAATGATATAAATATTAAAAATAGAGACCCCTCTCATTCTTTGTCTTAGGCAGGGACTGGGCAGATAGACTACATAGCAAGCCACCTTATCTTGAGTCAGACCCTTGGCCCATGTACTCTAGTACTGTCAACTCTGACCGACGGCTGCAGATCTCCAGAAAAGGTTCCATGCTGACCCTTCCTGGGCTTCGTTTGGCCAGGCCAAATGAAGCAGCCTCCTCTCTGCCATTTCCAATGCCCAGCAGTCTGGACAACACAACATTTTTGCCCCGTTTCTAGTCTGACCTGTCCAAATGACTTCCAGGCAGTTCCAATGAGAATTCAAGGCAAATACCCCTTAAAATGCAACTGAAAGGCATTTTAAAAAACCCCACAGTTGCCTCTGTTTCTTCTGGAGAAAACTGTGAGTTCTGTTACCACAACACGTAAGGGTGTCTTTATGATGCTGTTTTTTGTGTGTCTGATAAAGTCCTTAGAATCATAGAGTTGGGAGAGACCACAAGGGACATCTAGTCCAACCCTATTCTGCCATGTAGGAGTACCCAATCAAAGCCCTCCTGAGAGATGGTCACCCAGCCTCTGTTTAAAAACCTCCAAAGATGGAGACTCCACCACACTCCCAGGCAGCAGCGGATTCCACTATCAAACATCTCTTACTGTCAGCAAGTTCTTCCAAATAATAATAATAATAATAATAATAATAATAATAATAATGATGTATTTATACCCCACCCCTCTGTTAAAAACAATCAGGGCGGCTTACAGAAATTAAAAAACAAATACAGATTAAAATCCCTAAACACCACCCACCCCACCCTCCCCCATAAAAAGATATTAAACCAATATAAATTAAAAACAACTAATCTAAAATCACATTAACAAAAATAATAAATAGCCAGCAGACTAAAAGAGGCCAGGAACTCCTGAGGCTGGGATCTAATTGGGAAAGGCCTGCCAAAAGAGATCCGTCTTTAGTGCTTTTTTAAAGCTACTCAAGCACATCATCTGATGGATCTCGTTTGGCAGGCCATTCCATAATGTGGGGGCGATTACTGAAAAGCCACTATGGGAGGTTGCAGACAGCCTAGATTTTTGTGGCTGAAGCAAATTCCTCCCAGAGGGCTGGAGTGCGCAGGGAGGATTGTATGGGAGGAGGCGGTTCTGAATATAAGTTGGACCCAAGCCATTTAGGGCTTTAAAGGTAATAACCAACACCTTATACAGGGCCCGGAAACTGATAGGCAGCCAGTGGAGAGATTTTAATACTGGAGTTATATGGTCTCTCCGAGATGTTCCTGAGACCACTCTGGCTGCCATAGTTTGTACCAACTGAAGTTTCCAGACCAAGCATGAGAGCAGCCCCATGTAGAGCGCATTGCAGAAATCTAGACAAGAGGTTACCAGTGCATGCACCACAGTCTCGAGGTCCCTTACTTCTAGGAAAGGGCGCAGCTGGCGTATCAGCTGAAGCTGATAACAGGCGCTCCTGACTGTCGCATTCACCTGACTTGTCATCTGAAGCGATGAATCAAGGAGCACCCCCAGACTGCGAACACACTCCTTAACGGAGAGCGTGACACTGTCCAGGACTGGAGGTTGCAACCCAACTCCTGGTTTTGGGTCCACTACCGTGAGCACCTCCATTTTGTCTGGATTTAATCTCAATCTGTTTTTCCTCATCCAGCCCATTACTGCTTTAAGATAGTCATTAAGAGGAGAGACGCCATTGGAATTCGAGGCCAATGATTGGGACAAGGAGAAATAGATCTGGGTGTCATCCGTGTACTGATAACACCCAGCCCCATAACTCCAAATAATCTCACCCAGCGGCTTCATATAGATGTTAAACAGCATCGGGGACAGGATGGTGCCTTGTGGAACACCACAAGTAAGCTCCTTTCTGCTGGAGCAGCTGTCCCCGAGCAGCACCCTCTGGGACCTGCCCGAGAGGAAGGACCGGAACCACTGGAGTGCAGTGCCTCCGATTCCTAACCCACTCAGGCGATCCAGGAGAATGCCATGATCTATCGTATCGAAAGCCACTGAGAGGTCCAGAAGCACGAACAGGGACACATTACCCCTGTCAATGCTTAGATGCAGATCATCGGTCAAGGCAACCATGGCAGTCTCAACTCCAAATCCCGTCCTGAAGCCAGTTTGAAATGGGTCTAGATAATCAGTTTCATCCAAGACTACTTGGAGTTGAAGCACAACCGCCCTCTTGATCACTTTGCTCAAGAATGGTAACATAGAAACTGCCCTATAGTTGTTCATGTCCAGGGGGTCCAGGGAAGGTTTTTTTTCAGGAGCAGCCTAATGGCCTCTTCCTTTAAACAGAATGGAACCCACCCTTCTCTGAAGGATGCATTGATGATGTCCTTAAGGAACACCATCAAGGCAGTCCCCCCCTGGATGGCCAGCCATGAAGAACATGGGATCGAAAGGGCAGGGCGTCTTCCTCACCCTACCAAGTAGCTTGTCCATGTCCTCGGTACTCACGGATTGAAATTGATCTAGTAAAAATGTTTAGGTGGAATCTCTTTTCCTGTAATTTGAACCCATTGGTCTGTGTCCTAGTCTTTGGAGTAGCAGAAAACAAGCTTGAGCCATCCTCAGTATGATATCCCTTCAAAGATTTAAACATGGCTATCATGTCACCTCTTAACCTTCTCTTACATACCCAACTCCCTAAGCCACTCCTCATAGGGCATAATGGCTTCCAGACCTCCCACCATCCTGGTTGCCCTCTTCTGGACATGTTCCACCTTGTCAATGTTCCTCTTGAATTGTGCTGCCCAGAACTGGATACAGCATTCCAGGTGAGGTCTGACCTTCTACCATCTCAACCATGTTGAGATTCCATCTAAATATTAGGAAGAACTTCCTGACCGTAAGAGCTCTTTGGCAGTGGAAGGCACTGACTCAGAGTGTAGTGGAGTCTCCTTCTTTGGAGGTTTTTAAGAAGAGGCTGGATGGCCATCTGTTGGGAATGATTTGATTTGTTTATTTCTGCATGGCAGGGGTTTGGACTGGATGGCCCTTGTGGTCACTTCGAATTCTTTGATTCCTTATGACCAAAGCAGAATAGAGTGTCACTATTACTTCCTCCAATCTAGACACTATACTCATACTGATGCACTAAAACTAGCCTAGAATCACATTGGTTTTTTTACTTACCGTATCACACTGCTGACTCATGTTTAGATTGTGGTCTACTCAGACTCCTAGATCCCTTTCATATGTACTGCCATCAAGCCAGGTGTCACCCATCCTGTATCTGTGCTTTTCATTTTTATTGCCCAAGTGTACTATCCTACATTTCTCCCTGTTGAAATTCATCTTGTTAGTGTTGGCCCAGCTTTCTAGTGTGTTAAGGTAATATTAGATTCCGATCCTGTCCTCTGGGGTATTCATTACCCTCTATTCCCCCATCCAAGTCATTGATAAAGATGTTGAATCGTACTAGGCCTAGGACTAGGCCCACTAGTCACTTCTCTCCTGGATGAAGAGGAGCCATTGGTGATTACCCTTTGGGTTTGGTTAGTCAACCAATTACAAATCCACCTAACAGTCACATTGTCTAGCCCACAGGTTGCGACTTTTTTGCAAGAATATCATGGGGGACTTTGTCAAAGGCCTTACTGAATTCAAGACACACTACATCCACAGCATTCTCTTTATCTACCAAGTTTGTAACTGTCAAAAAAGAGATAAGATTAGTCTGGCATGACATGTTTTTGAGAAACCCATGTTGACTTTTAGTGATCAGACTCTACAGACTTTGGAGATTATCACACGGGTCCCTGGAAACTATTTCTGTCCCTCTACCCCCCACCACTGCCCCACTCCCACCCCACTCCCATCCCTGTAACACTAAAACAAAAAACTGTTCAAACACCTACCTTTTATTAGAAGTGGAACAGCTCCCCTCCCCTCAGCTTCCCTACAGAAAATGTAGCTGTTGTAAAGTTACTTTTACTGCAGTGAAGCCAAATCCCGCTCATTCACGGTTGTGCAGGAAATTTAAAAAATAAAACCCCAACCAAATATCAAGAATGAAAACTAAGTCCCAAAACAGAAAAATAAAACCCCAAGTAACCCAGGGAGGGGGGAGGGCGTCACTTACCTGGCTATCCTGCTTGAACCCAGAAGTCTTCAGCACGGACCTCCCGCTGACATCATGTCACGATCTCATCTCGCCATTGTAATGTGTCCTCTGTTCACTTGCCCATCATTCCGTTATAATAACGGAATGGGCTTCTTATTCATGGATTTTTCTCATGAATAAGAGGAAGCGTGGGAGGAACAGGAGCAGAACAGGAGCATCCCAGGACAGGGACGATGATGTCTAAAATGTAAGCCTTTTAGCGATCTCCTGTCATCTCTGTCCTGGGATATTTTCAGCGTGTGATAATCTCCTTTATCACACCAACTTCTGTGTCACTGCATTAGCATTAGTTCAGGGAATGGAAACATACTGGTTTGGGAATGTTCGATACCACAACCCTCTTGAATTGTGCAATTGAGCGGCTTCAGTAGTCTATAGTAGATCTGTCTTCTGCACCAGCACCATAACTCCACCTTTCTGACCTATGCCCTACCCAATGTGCCTTTCTGGGTTTTTTCATTTTTGCATAATTTCACAATTTTGCAATGGCAATATGATGTGGGGGATAAAAAAAGAAAAAATATAGAAAATAAAAGGAAAAAGAGCCTGCTTTGGAATAGTGAGGGAGAGTAGGGAGAGGGCGAGAGGAGGAGACTAAAACGCACCAATGCTACATGACTGCCAGGCGTCTTGCCACTTCAGCAAAAGGGATCTATCACACAGAGGGTTTTTGTGGAAAAGTAGTGAGATCGAAAGCCATTGATGGGGTTTCCCCATCAGTGAAAAGTGTGCTCCAGCAATGGGTTGAATACAAACTGGGAACAGGGCAGCAGTGACATCATGTGATAAGGTACAGCCATAGACAGCTGCAATTGCACTGTACAAGCCTTGTGTGATAAAGTCCTATGTAATTATAGCACTTTGATGCCAATGTGAAGTCGAAGGCTTTCACGGCCGGCATCCATAGATTTTCCTTGTTTTTTTTCCGGGCTGTGAAGCCATGTTCTGGAAGAGTTTTTTTTCCTAACGTTTCAACTGCATCTGTGGCTGGCATCTTCAGAGAATGGTTGGGTGGGAGTGTGTGGAGTTTATATATATATTGTGAACCCCTCTTGGGGAGTAAATGTCAATTTGTGTAATTGAATGGTTAGTTTCTGTGTATAGAAATGCAAGGCTGTTAGTGTCTGTTTGGCTAATGGTTGGTTGATGGGCCATTATCTCCTGGGAATTCCCCTGTCCCTGGGTGGAATTCTTCTGTAAGTGTTGACACTTACAGCCTATGGAAGGCTGGGATTTGCAGTTTGGTGAGGGACTAGAGCTCTCTGGCAGGGAATATCAAGTACCCCTTTTTATTTTTATTATTTATTTATTTATTTATTTATACCCCGCTCTTCAGCCACAAGGCTATCAGAGCGGCTTACAAATTGTTTTAAGCAATAGCTATTTACACATCTAACTGCATTAAGCAGTTTCCAATGTGTGTTAGCTAATTGCCCCCCACAAGCTGGGTACTCAATTTACTGACCTATGAAAGGATGGAAGGCTGAGTGAACCTTGGAGCCGCTAGAATCGAACTTGCAATGTGGTGGCTTGCAGGGCTGGCATTTAACCACTGCGCCACCAGGGCTCCCCTCCCTAAACTGCAAGCCTCAGGATTCCATTGGAAGGCGCCATGGCAGTTAAAGTGGAATCACAGCACTATAGTTGTGCAGTGTGAAAGGGCTCCAAGTCTAACACACAAGGAAAACACACACACACTTTTCTTTTTTTCTTCTATTATATATATATGTTTATTGTGCACCAGTTCTTCATTTATCACACAAGCATATATCTGTAGCGTCTCTATCAATTTCCATAAATTGCAATTATTATGCTTCTTGTAACTTTACACCTTGTAACTTTTATCTAATTTATACATTCATTCTAATATATTAGATTCAGGAGATAGGACACACACACACTTTTCAAAACACTGCTCTTGCCCTGAAATTCCTCCCCCTCACTCTGAGGTCTGGCCTCCTACTCCTATATGATAATTCAAGAGTCTCTGGGTTATTGCCCAACAACTGTCTTCAGGGCAATTCCTTAAAATGCCAGCTGCTCCTTGATCAGGGAGTGTCATCAGATTAGGAGATCAGTCATTACCCAGCCAGGTGTACATGGGCTCTGAACCTGCGGGTTCGATTTAGCTGTCATCCATGCTAAGAGCTGTTGATAGACTTGTCTTCTGTAACTTTCTCTGGTTGACTTAAGAGGCTTTACAAGAGGATGGCTTCAGTTCACAGAGGATAGGCCTTTTGGCACCCAGGCCAGCTAAACAGAGCCTCCAGGTTTAGGAGCAGCAAATACTTTTGGGGAGAATACATGCATCTAAATAGTTTGAGAACTAAAGTTCCTATCTTGCCTTCTTTGTAGGCTTGCTGGAAACATCTTGGATGCCCATTGAAGGAAGTAGGGCTTGGAGCAGGCATGGAATTATTCTCTAATTTCATTCTCCAAGGAAAAGCTGGTGATTTTAGCAATTTTCTTGCCACTATGAGAAAGCCTTAGAAACCCGTACAGTTTTTGCAGACTATTCAATATGGGACTTATTCTGCACAAAATTCACATATGGTAAAACAATATGTTTGCACAGAAAAGTCAGTTTATGTGCAGAAAATACTATTTTTTGTGCAGAAAATGCTGTAGTTGAGGCCTTACTCTGTGCAAAACCTGCACACGTTTTACACAGAAAAGATCATATTTTGCATCAGTAACAGCATTTTCTGCACACAAAACTCGCATACAAATTTTGTGCAGAACAACCCTCAAACACTGAACAGCCAAGAAACATGTTTTTGGCTTATTTTTCAAATATTGTCAAACATTTTTCCATCCCTACCTTGGGGGAAAAAATCCCTTTTTTGGTGTAGAACTCCCAGGATCTCCCAGCTCGCATAGCTAGTGGGAGTTCTGGGCACTGTAGCTCCAAAAAGTAACTTTCTGGGACTCTGTGACACCAGGAAAAACACCAAAAGGCCTTGCTTTGATCTACAGGTCTATTCCGATTTTCTTGTTTCTTTGAGTCCAGCCCTTTTGTTATAAGATTTCACGAGATTTTATTCAAAGTTCAAAGCCTGGTTCTTCCGTGAATATTTTTTGGCTTGTGTTCTGCTGCAGTGCCTATGCTCTGGTATGGCTGAAACTCCAGGCATTGCTGGGGTGCCTCGAGGGAGCCAGATATAAAGTGAGAACAGAAAACAGAACTGACATAGGTCAGCTCGACAGTAAAGTTTTCATTAACTTTAACCACCACAGAGGCCCAATAAAATGTACCCTCTAAAATCTGGCAGCTTGTGCTAATCCTTCCCTATCCCTCCTCTGGGCTTTCCATGGGCCTAAACTTAACATATAGGGGTTATTTTTATCAATGGAATAGGGTGTGAATAAATGCTAAGAATGTTTCTTTGCATAACTTGATGTTTCAAGGTTTTTACTGTGTTTTGCATTTGGAAATACACACACAGTGCCATTTTTAATTTTTTCCCTGTCACAGGGTTACAGATTTGGAATTTTTGTTTCCAGTGGTAATTGCAGGTGAAGTACAAACATATCATCATCATCATCACCATCATCATCATTATTGGATTTAGATATCTTATTCTGTATCATCATCTCACTCCTTTGAATGTACTACACCCTCTATCAATGCAAATGTGGTACCTGAGTGTATAGCATAAAAAAGGGACACCTTGCAACCTAAATTGGGGTGAGCAACTGCATGGGAGCCATGGGCTAATTACTTCCCACACCAAGAATCTCCCCGTAGGCTCTACCCAGCCCCCACAGAAAGCCCAAATACGGTAACTTTATTATCCACTGCAGTCCGTCTCAAAATGGCAACTTTCCTACTGCTATTTTGGGAGGAGCTGCAGAAGAAAATAGAAGCATATGAGAGTTGTATAGAATCATAGCATTGGAAAAGACCACAAGGGCCATCCAGTCCAACCCCCTTGCCCGATCACGATCAAAGCATTCCTGACAGATGGCCATCAGCCTCTGTTTAAAAACCCCCAAAGAAGGAGACTCCACCACACACCCAGGCAGTGGATTCCACTTCCAAAAAGCTCTTACTGTCAGGAAGTTCTTCCTAATGTTTAGGTGGAATCTCTTTTCCTGTAGTTTGGGTCAATTGCTCTGTGTGCTAGTCTCTTGGGCAGCAGAAAACAAGTTTGCTCCATCTTCAGTATAACATCCCTTCAAATATTTAGACACAGCTATCATGTCGCCTCTTAACCTTCTCTTCTTCAGCTTAAATATACTCAGCTCCCTAAGCCACTCCTCATGAGGAATAATGGCATCCAGACCTCCCACCATTTTGGTTGCCCTGCTCTGGACACATTCTAGCTTGTCCAAATCCTTTTTGAATTGTGGTGCTCAGGATTGGACACAGTATTCCAGGTGAGGTCTGACCAAAGCAGAATAGAGTGGCACTGTTACTTCCTTCTGTATGGTTCTGGATACTTGTGGGGGTGGGATGTAGGTAATAATTTTATTTTATTTTATTTTTGCATGCATAAATGCATTTGAAATGTGTTTGGCATGGTTTAGAGGGTGGTAATTGAAACCTTGGATGGTTGTGGGGGAGCTTTTGGAGACTGATGGGAATCATATTTTGCCCACCCCTGATATAACTGAGCCATTTTTTAAAAGTGCAGGGGCTTTGAGATTTTGTTTAATGTGTATTTGCAAGGAAAATCCCATGGTAATGTTGCCAAGAGTAAGAAGTGACTTGAAGTCAGACAACAACAAGAACCCAGAGACCTTCAGATGAGTTTTCATGAGATAGCATCTAGACATAGCTACCGAGACATAGCTATGTGATACATGTAGAATCATAGAATCATAAAGTTAGAAGAGACCACAAGGGACATCTAGTACCACTTCTCAATCTTGACACTATACTCCCATTAATACAGCTTAGAATCATATTCACTTTTTTAGCTGCTGCATCACACTACTGACTCATGTTCAGCTTATGGTCCACTAAAACTCCTAGATCCCTTTCACACTTGTATTTCTTCCAATGCAGAATCTCATCCTAGGTGTCTTTTTCTAAAGAAATATATCTCAGAATACTTTCACCTGTGTGAATACCACAAGAAAAATGTGGAAAAGTTTTGTGGCTGTCTTATTCTTCCTAACAGGGTTTCCCGAGTGCAAGAAAATTTTTTTGGGGGGAGGGGGTGGAAAACAAATAACAGCAAATATCCTTTTCATCAAACATACCTTGCAGGGTTGTTGAGAGGACAAAACAGGGGAATGAAGAAGAACCAGCTACACTGGAGGCATTGTGGGATTTTTTCAGAAAGCAAATCACTGTGTCAGTCTCTCAGCTTAATACAGGTTGAGTAGCTTTTATCCGAAAAGCTCAGGGCCAGAAGTGTTCCTTATTTCAGATTTTTTTTTTTCTATTTTGGAATATTACCATATATATAATGAGATATCTTAGAGGTGGGACTCAAGTCTAAACACAAAATTAATTTATGTTTCATATGCACCTTATACACATAGCCTAAAGGTAATTTTATAGACAATATTTTAAATAATTTTGTGCATGAAACAAAGTTTATGTACATCAAACCATCAGAAAGCAAAGGTGTCACTATCTCAGCCATCTATGTGGACAATTTTGGATTTTGGAGTATTTTGGATTTCAGAATTCCCAAAAAGGGATACTCAACTGATACTGACACTGAATTTCTCTCACAAGAAGGCAACATTGCCATAGAAATTCTGAATGCAAAGTAGGGGCAGACAGAATATTCACTCATATGTGCTTCCCTGCTGAGAAAAAGTTTCCAGACACTAAAAAATCCAACAAGAAGATAACACAGCAGTAATACTACTGTGTAGTTTTCTCCTTCTATTTGCACATCTGGAAGGTTGTTCTGCACAGGATTACATTTATGTGTGTGTGTGTGTGTGTGTGTGTATTCTTCAATAAATGTCTTCTTGAAGGTAGCAACAAGTAATTTCAGAATTTTTATTCCTGCTGCAAGAAGGTTTTGACAAATCACATAGTTTTTGAAAGCTATTTCCAGTTCAGGACTTATACTGTGAAAAAATCCCATGTAGTTGTTTTGTAGAGAAATCAATGTAAAAATATTAATTCCTGTTCAGAAAATGCTGGTTTTTGTGCAGAAAATGCTATAATTGGGGATGTATTCTGCGTAAATTTCACACATAGTTGATTTGCAAGGGAAGCAGTATTTTCAGTGCAGAAAACAGCAGAGCTCTCAATGGAATTATTTATTATTATTCCATTTCATTTTCTGTGCAGAAAAGGCTCTTTCCTGAGCAGAAAATGCTGATTTCTGCACAAAACAACCATGTGCAAACTTTGTGCAGAATAAGTCCCAAACTGCGAAGAGTCTCATCAATCCAGACTTGGTCTTATTACAGTTTCTCAACCATTTTCCAAATATTTTTTAATATTCTTTCCATCCCTGTGTGTGTGTTCTGTGCAACAAACACTGTTTTCTCTTAAAAAGAACATTGTTTCTTGCACAGGAGACATGTTTTCTGTGCAAAAGCCATACCTTTTACATACACAAAAATATGTATTTCTGAAGATAATATTTTTAACTTTTGTACTAGCCATTGTGTTGACTGCATTTGGTTTTAGCTCAAAACATTAGCCTCCTTGGGTCTCCTGTGGGGAGAAAGGCAGGGTATGTATTAATTAATTAAAAATAAATTCCCGCACAACATATCAGGATATGTGATTATGCAGAGGCTTCTGCACAGAAATATTTGGATTTTGTTTCCTGCAGTAGGAAGAAGACTAAAGGGCTGACAGTAAGAGCTGTTCAGAAGTGGAACACACTCCCTCGGAGTGTGGTGGGGTCTCCTTCCTTGGAAGTCTTTAAACACGCTGGATGGCCATCTGTCGGGATTGCTTTGATTGTGCGTTTCTGCATGGCAGGGGGTTGGACTGGATGGCACTTGAGGTCTCTTCCAACTCTATGATTCTGTGATTCTATATGGGCCATTTACCCCATCTTTCCCATGTCTTGGAGTGCTGCAGTCCTGGTGATGCAGGGCTTTTGCCCTGTTTTGCTCCCAGGCAGTCACCATGACCCTGCAGCAAAGAAGGGACTAAGATGGGAGAAGACAGGCTAGGGCCCGATAAAATGTTTAAAGAAAATCATAGGATTAGAGAGTTCGAAGAGACCACAAGGGCCATCCAGTCCAACCCCCTGTCTTGCAGGACTATCCAATCAAAGCCCTCTTGACAAATGGCCATCCATCCTCTGCTTAAAAAACTCCAAAGAAGAAGACTCCATCACACTCCCAGGCAGTGCATTCCACTGCCAAACAGCTCTTACGCTCAGGATGTTCTTCCTAATGTTTAGGTGGAATCTCATTTCTTGTCGTTTGAGTCCATTGCTCCGTGTCCTAGTTTCTGGAGCAGCAGAAAACAAGCTTGCTCCATCCTCAACATGGCATCCCTTGTTTAAAATGCCCATTTAAAATAGCTGTTTAAATCCGCTCCCACCAAAATAAAATGGATTTGGCCCCATGTGACATCAGGAACCTGTTCCAGCACACTGGACTGGTGCTGTAGCTGGCAGCTGCCTTGCTCTTCGGGATCCAAGAAAGGGGATTGCAGCATGTGACCAAGGCTGGTCATATGCAGGAGACCTTGTTCATGTGCTGCGGGGCCTCCTGCCTGGGTCCAGAGAGTGGGAAGTAGGAGGTGGCAGTGGCTGCAAGGATGGGCTAGTGTGTCCATCTTGACTCTGGCCCATTTCATCCAAGTAACAGGGAAGAACAGGCCTGATCCACAAGCAAGATATGGTGGCAGGGAGTTGACGTATCCTCCCCATGTAGGTGAACTCAAGGTAAGTATTCATTCTTGCATGTGGAGATAATCAGGGACTGACTTCCTCAATGCACAGTGTGCTCAGCACCCCACAGGCTCAGTCTTCATGTGTGGGTGCTGTCTGGATGCCAGAGGTCCCATGGGTCACTTGAGGTCACTGGTAATGCCAGCAGCAATCTATCCCAGTTGGCCACAGCCTTCTGGCTGAAGTGTAAACACTCCCCACCTGTCACAAGTTATGTATGCCTCTCTCCCTGGGACCACATCTTTTCAGCATTGCTTGCATTTGCTGGACATTGCCTCCCTCCTGCCAACCCCCCCCCTTCCCCTGCACCCCATCCTGACCTGGCCCTGGACCCCAGCATTCACTCAGAACACAGCTGCAGCTCAGCTACTCTGCCTGTCTCGCCCTCCTCCCCCCTCTTCCCATTCCATCTTGGAACACCTCCCTTTGGAGATCAAAATAACTCTCTAGATTATTTTTGAATAAAAATTATTTACCAGGCAGCTGTCAGTGTTGTGTCTGGGTCATCACTCATGAGGCTGCAAGGGTCATAAGATCCATGGAAACTCCAACAAGCAGGCAATTCTTGTAGAAATCAGTACAGTGCACCCAAGCAAGAAACACCACCACCAGACAGATACACATGATACCCTTCAACTGTCCCAATTTGGTAGGGATAGTCCTGATTAACCCTCTGCTATCCACTTATTCAGCTGCTTTTAACATGCCCTAGTTTCTCTCTCCTTCTCTTCCCATTCCCTCCTTTGTCCTCAGCTTACTTCCTTTGTTGCAAACTGAGTTCAAAGTGCAAAATTTGTTTGCACTCAATTTAACTCAACAGCAGGGAGATGAGAGGTGGAGGCAGAAACTTGCCCTTCCCAGTAGGCTCAGGCAAAAGCAAACTGTTGCAGCCTCTTCTAGCTTGCATGTTCTTTCTCCATTAATCACTTTTCCCATCTTGATCATGCTTTGATGTTGCTTGGCCACATGCATCGCCATTTTCATCTGTGGTAGATACATGTGATAGATACGTGATTGTATTCATGATAGATACATGTGCAGACCCCACACTGGCCTCAATGGTGAGGAATGCTTGGAGTTGCAGTCCAAATCAGCCTCAGGGGAAGGCAAAGGCAAAACCCCTGTGAACAAACCTTGCCAAGAAAACCCAGTGATAGGATTGCCTTGGGGTTGCCATCAGTCAGAAATGACTTGAAGGCACACAACAGCAACAATCCCAGGGGGACGCAGAATCACATACAAAGAGTTATTTCAGCAAGCTTTTAAACTGTAGCTGCAGACACAGAGGCTTTACTGGGGGGTGTTTTTATGCGTTTTATTGTTTTTATTGTTTTAACTTGTGTATGTTTTTAAAAATAATTTTAATTATTACTTTTTAACTGTTTTTTATTGTCTTATTTTTACTTGTTGTTATATTGTAAACCACTTAGGGAGTGCTTTGGCACTGATAAGCGGTGTAGAAATTTAGAAAATAAATATATCAATATAAATAAAGAGGAGGAATAGCTGATACAATATTGAGACCTACAATCTGAAATTCAGCATCTCGGGGGGGGGGGGGACTACTGCAGTTACAGTGGTCAGAGCTGCTCTTGGAGTAATCCCAAACAGACTGACTGAACACCTAAATGAAATTGCTATAGATAGGATCACAAGAGCAAAATTGCAAAAAGTAACACTACTTGGGATGTGCAACATAGTCCAGCCACACCTCTCTGATTCCTAGACTCTTGGATCACATCTGAATCACTGACAAATGGTTTAAAATTTGTTAGTAATACCTGGTAGACTATGGGCTCATCTTGCAACTAGCATATTCTGCCTGTTGGGTCAGAACTGTTCCTCACCTATTACAGGTACAAAATGGGATAGAGTCCAGACTGCCACACCGGCCCACGTCCCACTCTCCAAAGCCAGGAAGCTGACCCGTAGCACACAAGCAAGTCCCCCTGTATGTGCCCAGTCTGGCCCCATGCTGCAGTCCTGCTTTCTGGCTTCAGAAGAGTGACAGCAGTTGCATCGATGGGTTGGCGTGGTGGTGTGGCATCATGAGGTCACAAGGGTCCTTTATTTTTTCTGGCTGGTGCAGGTTTTCCCAGGTACACTATTTTTTATAAGCAGTGTTACAGGATTTACCCCATTCTGGACCCATCGTTGCCCTGGAGGTCATGCAGACTGCCCAGGCATGATATGGAGAAAATGCCCTTCTGGACAGCAGGGTTCCAAGATGGGGCCAAGGTGGGATATATAGCCCAGACCTATAAAATTGAAACAAAAGTAGCAACAGAATCAGCTCCTATGGACAGGTTGTATAGTCCAGTTTGTAGCTATGGAGAGATGAAGGCATTGCCCCCCCTCCTAAGAATTCCCCCCAACAGAATTTTCCTCCATTTCTCAAATTTTGAGCACTGTAGAAGATGAGATATTAAAAATTGTTCACAACTGCCACTCTTCTATTTGCTGTGTTCACATTCCCTTCATCGTTTTACCTACTCCCTTTCGTTGCATGCCTAAACACTATTTCTAAATGCTCAACTGAAGTTTTAAATTACTGCAATGCTAGAAATTGGGGACTGAAGGAAAATCTGACTGTAAGGGGGAAGAATTTTTATTTCACCCACCCCCTCTAGCTACACCCTTTGCATAGTTTATATCCTCCAACATTTCACAGATGAAAATCAGGACATACGTGGCCAAGGGACATCCGTGTGTGATCAAGATTGCAAAAGCTACTTGTGAGGAAGAACACACAAGATAGGAGAGGGCAAGATTCCACCTCCTTCTCTCCTCTTCCTCCTACTGAGTTTGTGGGGTGTAAAAACTACTTTTTGCACTTTGAAGTCATTGTGCAGCAACGGAAATACACTGAGGACCAAGGGGAAAGGGAGAGAAATGGGGACATTTTAAAAGCAGCTGAGAAGGTGGGATGGCAGAGGAGTACTTGTTTTCCAGTAAATTTTTATTAAAACAGCAATAACAAAAGGAGAAAAAATATCTGTTTGTTCATATAGAAAATCATGAAAGCTTGTGAAATGCATAATAATAATAATAAAAAACAAGCATCGTACCATTAACATGTTTTCCTCTTGTATGCATTCTTTCCTATATAATTACAATTTCTTATTCAAGGTATTTAACTGAAACTTCTGTTCTTTTTTAACTTCCATTTGTTATCTCAGCAAGCAGGATAGCTTACATATTTTATTTACTTCAATAAACATTGATATCTACAGTATTTCTAAGTTTGTTCTACATATTCATTTCAAATTCATTACAGTTTAATTAATGATGTTCTCAACTTTTACCCTTACGTTTTACAGCTATTCACACTCTCACTCTCTTTTAATGCTCTATTATACCCATTCTCTTTTTTGCTCCCCAAATTTTGGGCCAGTATTCAACCATAGGGAGCCACTCTTCGTCCACTTTGTCTAAACGTTTTCTATTTATTAAGTGTGTTAGCATGTCCGTGTCTTTCATGTCTTTTAATTTCAGCAGCCAATTGTCAATCCGTGGACTGTCTTTTTGTTTCCATTTTTGTGCCAAGATGATACGTGTGACTGCTGTCGTGTATAGAATTATCCTCCAATACTTAATTTCGTCTCTTGGTTATATGGGACTGTTCCTGCCAGTGAGAGGCTTGATAATCTGCATTATTTGAAGACCATTTTAAAAGGACAATGTCAGGCTTTGAAGCATGAAATGCTCATAGAAATCACCACTGTGTCCTGAGTGCTTATATTGCTTGCTGGAAGGACTCTTCAGGGGCAGATCTAGGAAAAAACACTCATCAAAATGTCATCAAGCAAAGCTCTTTCTTCTACTCTATGGGAACCAGCATATCCTGGCTGTGGAGGTGGTTCGTTCTCCATCACTTCCATTTTCTCTGCTGTGTCCCACGCATCACGTGACAAGCCACATGCATGTTACAAGCCTTGGTCACATGCTGCAGGCCTGCTGCCCAAAGGACGACGTGCCAGGAAGGGCTGCCACAGACATGGGGGGCCCAATCCAGTGGTACCAGATTAACCTGGATATTTTTTAAAAAAATATGTGGAATAGAGCCCTATCCCAGCTTGGTCTTGTTCCATCCCTGTATCTGCCCTGGGGGTCATAAGAACTGTCTGGGGGAAGATCAGGGTAAATGCCCTGAGGCATCTGGACAGCAGAGCTCTGGAATGGGGACAGACTGGGGCATTTAGCTCTTATAGATCAGCGCTAAGAATCATAGAATCATAGAGCTGGAAGAGACCACAAGGGCCATCTAGTCCAGCTCCCTGCCCTGCGGGAACACACAATGAAAGCTAAAGTCAGAAAAGTGAGAGCTCCTCCCCTCAATCTCAGAGAAGTCAACTGGAAGGCAGTGCATCTCCCCAGTATCCCCAACCACTGGCCATGCCAGCTGTGGAGGCTGGGACTTGTAATCCCCTGGTACCATATAGGGGAAAGCTGCCCTGGTTAAGGCAATGAAGGTCAGGCTAGATGGACCAACTTGAATCTGAAAGGCAGCTTCCAAGCCCCCATCTTTCTTCCTCCCACTACCCTGGACGATTTCAAGAAGCAACTATGGATAATAATAACCACATATCCTGGATCGGAGCCCTGAGTTTGAATTCAGGTTTGGAGGCCAAATTAAGGATAAACTGTAAAACATCTTGGACATCCCGTTCATGTCAGGCACTCTAAAAATTAGAGCGGGGAGAGATGGTTTGCATTCCTGAGAATGTTATGGAATCTTAATCCGTTTTGCTCAGACTGAAAATACTTTCAGCCACCAGAGAAACTGGGCTGATCGGCTGGAAGGCTGAAGAGAGGAGGCCAAGGTGAATATCACCTTTTCTAGCAAAGTTCAAAATTTCCCAGTTTCTCACTCCTGTTCCCACTTTCCCCCTTGTCCTCAGTTTACTTAATTTGCTGCAAATTGAGGTCAAATTACAAAAAGAGTTTGCACTCAGTTAGCTCAGCAGGAGGAAGAAGAGAGGAAGGAATCAGGCCCTTCCCAGAAGGTTTAGGCAAAAGCAAATTGCTGTGGCCTCTCCTTGCTTGTGTGTTCTTCCTTGTGAATAACTTTTCCCATCTTGACCACACACACTCTAAACTTGCCGGAACTTGTTCCAGTTCTCATCTGTGAAATGTTGGAGGGTATGGAATATTTGGCCTTTAGGTTCTTGGTGTCTGATGGACAGAGTGAGCATTGCTTTATCCAAAATGTCCAGGGGATTGGGGTTAACACCAGAAATGAACTTCCGGTCAGTTCTGGTTTAGAAAAAAACCAGGAGGAGATAATGGCAGGAATCCTGTTTTTATTTGCTTTTAAACTGATATTGTGTGTCCAATGTATTTTAATCAATATGTATTTTAATTGATATTAGTTATGTGTAAATCTGTTGTTCCTTGCCTTGATCCATAGGGAGAATCATAGAACCATAGAATCACAGAGTTGGAAGAGACCACAAGGGCTATCTAGTCCAACCCCATTCTGCCTTGCAGGAATACACAATGGAAGCACTCCTGACAGATGGCCATCCAGCCTCTGTTTAAAAACCCCCAAAGAAGGAGACTCCACCACACTCCGAGGCAGTGTATTCCACTTCTGAACAGCTCTTACTCTCAGGAAGTTCTTCCTAATGTTTAGGTGGAATCTCTTTTCCTGGAGTTTGAGTCCAGAGGTGGGTAAGAAATAATAATACAATTATTATTATTATTATTATTATTCCCACTTAGAATAGACCCATTGACTCAATTATTCAGTGATAAGACAGCATGTGGGTAAATTCCATTGATCCAATGGTTCTACTCTACTCGGGAGAAATAACAAGACTGAGGCCACTTTTTTTGTTATTTTTTTTTACATGGGATTCAAGTTGGCTCAAAGAATAGATTAAAACAAAGCACTGCTACAAAGCAATCATTACAATAATAAAAAGGTTTTTAAAATCAATTAACACAGCTATTAGATTTTCCTTAGGTTTTTCCAGGTTGTGAGGCCGTGTTCTGGAAGAGTTTCTTTCTGACGTTTTGCCTGCATCTGTGGCTAGCATCTTCAGAGAATGGTTGGGTAGGAGTGTGTCTGCTATGCTACACAGCTATTCTACTAAAGACAGCATAAATTTATTATACAATAATAGAAACAGAGCACCACCCACAATGAAAATTTCTTTTCTAGCCACCAGTTCAAAGCTGAAGACACATCCAAATAAAAAGGTCTTTGCTTGCCAGTGGAAGGAGAGCAAAGAGGGAGCCATGCCTAGCTTCTAGTGGGAGTTTTCCACAGTCTGGGAGTAGCCACCAAGAAGGCTCTGTTAGTAATATGCAGGCTAGACAGTGTAGCTCTTAGGTAGATTTTTCATTGGTTGACTGGCTAAACCCAAAAGGTAGGCACCAATGGCTCCTCTTCACTGGAGAGAAGTGACCAGTGGGGTGCCACAAGGTTCCAGTCCTGGGCCCAGTGCCCTTCAACATCTTTATCAATGACTTGGATGAGGGAATAGAGGGCATGCTTATCAAGTTTGCAGATGACACCAAATTAGGAGGGGTAGTTCATACCCCAGAGGACAGGATCAGAATCCAAAATGACCCCCTTAACAGATTAGAAAGCTGGGACAATACTAAGAAAATGAATTTCAACAGGGAGAAATGTAGGATACTACACTTGGGCAGTAAAAATGAAATGCACAGATGTAGGGTGGGGAAAACCTGTCTTGATGGCAGTACATGCAAAAGGGATCGAGGAGTCTTAGGAGTAGTCCAGACAGTGGAAAAAAACCCTCTTAGAATCTGTGGAGAAGCCCATGTGTCCTGCAGTGTTTCATCCTTTTCGGAGGGAGGGGGAGAAAATGAAGGGAAAGTTTGCAGCAAAAGCCTCTAGGACTTTTCCCGAGTTTTTTAAAAACCCCAACAGAAATGCACACCCTCACCTGTTAGGACAACTGAATTGCATTGCATCACATTGCTGAAGAGGACAGCTGACTGGTTGGATGTGTACAGGGGGTGGAGCTTGGTAAGATGGCAGATTGCAGAACCACCATGTTGGATTGTCACCATAGCGATCGTGCACTGGAGCGATGAAACAGGCTTTACTTCCTTGTTGTTGTTGTTGTTTTTAATTATTTAAGCAGAAAATTGCTCTTCCACACCTTGAAGTTAGGTTGTTGTTTTTTTTAACTGTTTTGCAGGGACAAGTTGGGGAGCACAAAACCCCAAGTAATTCACTCATGGCCACCATCTTGACTTGCTGGCATGCATCCATGTGAACAGGAAACACAGAGAGCTTCGCACACCAGTGATCTTGCAAAAAAATCATTGAGACAGATGACCGCTGCTGCGAATTGGCATTTCTGCAGCCTAATTCACATGTTATTCCCTCATCTAGATCGGTCCTTAGTGGACCACAAACTGAACTTGAGTCAGCAGTGTGACACTGCTGCTAAAAAAGCCAACGTGATTCTAGGCTGTGTCAATAAGAGTATAGTATCTAGATCGAGGGAAGTAATAGTGCCATTGTATTCTGCTTTGGTCAGACCTCACCTAGAATATTGTGTCCAGTTCTGGGCACCAGAATTCAGGAAGGACATTGACAAGCTGGAACGTGTCCAGAGGAGGGAGATCAAATGTTTTCCCCATCTCCCATGTTCTCACTAGATGCACATGTGAGAATGGTGGGAGTGAGAGAAGGTCCACCCCAGAAGAAAATAAGTGGTCACTCTTTGCAGGGTTGTTGGGAGGATGAGCTCATACACAGAGTTTGTTACTGAGGAATGCAATACATTTTTATTTTTACTGAAGAAAAATAACCGGCTAGAGTCATCTGTATCAGTCAAGCTGTGTTTAAAAAATTATACTCCCTGATATGACTGTTCCCTCGAAGGGTTTTGTTTGGGGATGTGGGGAAGGGGGGGGAAGTGTCCCTCCACAAAATAAAAACCAGAGTCAAGGAACTTCCTAAAAGCAATCCAGCACATCAAAGAGCTTAATACCCTCCAACTCTCCCCATCTGGCAGGGACAGTCCCAATTAATCCTCTGCTGTCCCACTTTTTCTGCTGTCTAAAAATGTCCTAATTTCTCTATCCTCCTCCACTTTCCTCTTTTGTCCTTGGCTGAATCCAGTGCTGCAAAGTACAAAAGGCATTTAAAAAAGAAATTCAACAAAATTGAGACTTTCATATCCCTAATTTTAACTAGTTGGATGCTATAGCTTCTGCCTTTTAATAATTTGTTGTTGTTGTTCTCAACTGTGTTTTAAATCTGCCTTTGGCTGCTGCCACACTGGAGAACTAATGCAGTTTGACAGATTTAACTGCCATGGTTCAGTGCTATGTAATTCTGGGGATCTGTAGTTTTGTGAGATATTTAGCCTTCTCTGCCACAGACCTCTGGTGCCACAACAAACTACAAATCCCAGGATTCCATAAGATGGAACCATGATAGTTAAAGCAGTGTCAAACTGCATTATTTCTGCAGTGTGACAGCAGTCTCAGTTAACTCAGCAGTGGGGAGAAAAGAGAAGAGGGGGCAGAGAGTCTTGCTTTCCCCCCAGTAGACCCAGGCAAAAGCAAACTGCTGCAGCCTCTCCAAGCTTATGTGTCCTTCCCAGTTAATAACTTTGCCATCTTGACCTTGCTCTGACGTTACTTGGACTCATGTGTCCCAGTGTTCATCAGTGAGATATTGGAGGGTATGCAGTTTCAAATCAGAAAAGAAAGAAGCGTGAACAATCTATTGCAAGCGAACCTCAAAAAGCAGCAAAGGAAACGGATGCTGAGATCAACGTGGCAACTGATCAGAATTAAATTAGATCAACTGAACCTGAGGGGCTGTGGAGGGTTTTTCCCACAGCGACACTTCCCACAAACAAAGAAGAAATGACTGATGCAACAGACCAATGGGAACGTAACCTTTCCCCAGAAAGAGTTTGAAAACCAGGGTGCTGGGGAGGAAAACTCGCATGAAGTAAGTATATCTGAAAGTATATGAGATGTTGTAGCCATGGAGGCAAAATGACTCAGCTCCTAGCTTAAGGGTTGCGCTTTTTTTTGTGGATGCCTGGGCACGAAATGTAATTGTTTGACTACATTTTTTATTATTGATTGATTATTCAGTCTATATCCCATCTCCCAGCATGGAACTCAAGGTGACTTACAACACCTTTGGCACTGCACACTTATAGTGCCAGGATGCTACTTTAACTGCCATGGCAACATCCTATGGACTCCTGGAATTTGTAGTTTGCTGAAGGAATTAGTATTGTTTGCTAAGCTCACGGAAGTGGATGATGTCCCTCATCAAGCTACAAATCCCAGGGACCCTTTCACTCTACACAATTACAGCATGATGATTCTACTCTAACTGCCATTGTTCCTTCCTATGGAATCCTGGGATTTATAGTTCAGGAAGGGGTACTTAGAACATGCAGCCAAAGAGCTCTAGTATCTTACTAAACTACAAGCAAAACCATACCTAAGGGTGCATCCACACTACGCAAATAATCCAGTTTGAAACTGGGTTATTTGCCACTGCTCCTTCCTATGGAATCCTAGTTTGGTGAGGCACCAGCACTCTTTGGCAGAAAAAGCTAGAGATCGTGTAAAACTACAGTTCCAGGGATTCAATAGGAAGTTGCCATGGAGCCATGGCAAATAATCCAGTTACAAACTGGATAATTTGTGTAGTGTGGATGAAAGGTAAGTTACTTAATGGCTGCCTCTTAGTTTTTTTAAAAAAGCCTCTCCTGGGTCTAAAACATGATCAAAATGACCCCATACACCAAGAGGGCATTTTTAATTTTAATTTTAATTTTTATGTTTGAGGCCCCCACAGAAAGGCCCATGTGTGTCACACATGGCCCATAGGCTTCACTTTGCCTAACCCTCATTTACATTTACATGAACACCTCTTTGCAACACAACTCAGTCAAACACCACTGGAAGCACCCAGACAGGGCATGAAAGGGAGGTCCATCTCCAATGTCCTTCTTCCCCACCCAGTCTAGTAGAGATATACTGCCCCTGCACAGAGAGGTTCTATTACCCAACTGTTACTACTAGCTGCTGATCCACTTGTCATCCTATTTTCAGGAAAGCCAAATCCAGAAACAAATTCCCATGATTAAAATTAAACAGTGACTGCTGCCTCACCTTGTGGCAATAATCTCCACACGAGTGGTGTTGTCCTATGCTCCAGTCAGCAAGTGACCAAGGAACTAGGGGGTTGGAGTATAAGAGTGGTCAAGGAGTTTATGATGAACTGAGCTGATGAACATGGTTTTCATAGAATCATAGAATTGCAGAGTTGGAAGAGACCACGAGGGCCATCCAGTCCAACCCCCTGCCATGCAGGAAATCACGATCAAAGCATCCCCGACAGTTGGCCATCCAGCCTCTGTTTAAAGACCTCCAAGGAAGGAGACCCCACCACGCTCCGTGGGAGTGTGTTCCACTGCTGAACAGCTCTTACTGTCAAAAAGTTCCTCCTCATGTTGAGGTGGAATCTCTGTTCCTGGAGCTTGCACCCATTGCTCCGTGCTCCAGTCTCTGGAGCAGCAGAAAACAAGCCCGCTCCATCCTCAGCGTGACATCCCTTCAAATACTTAAACAGGGCTATCATATCGCCTCTAAACCGTCTTTTTTCCAGGTTAAACATACCCAGCTCCCTAAGTCTCTCCTCATAAGGCATCATTTCCAGACCTTTCACCATTTTAGTTGCCCTTCTTTGCACACACTCCAATTTGTCCATATCCTTTTTGAATTGTGGTGCCCAGAACTGGACACAGTATTCTAGGTGAGGTCTGACCAAGGCAGAATAGAGCGGCACTATTACTTCCCTTGATCTAGATACTATACTTCTATTGATACAGCCCAAAATCGCTTTGGCCTTTTTAGCTGCCGCATCACACTGTTGACTCAGTGTCGGTCCAGAAGTTGTACAGCAAATCAGTAGTCCAGACAAACAAAGCTGGCAAGGAATAAAACAGAGTTGTAAATCATAGCCAGTCCAAGGTAAAGAAAACACGAATGCTGAAGAGTACTGCCACTCACCAAGATAGAACGGTTGTCAGCAACAAAGCCACCAAGGAGCTGCTGAGAGATTTATAGGCAGCTGTCTCAAGACACCAGGTGCTTAATTAGTCATCACCTCCTGTTTAACAGCTGCTGTGATTGGTGTAATCTCTCTTTGTCCCTTTGGAGATTTTCAGATGGGGCCAAATACCCCGTTCCTAACCCCCCCCCCACCAGCCCTGCTCCCATTCCTGCTGTGGAATAGAAGAAAAATGTTCACACCCTTACCTTCATTCCGCAGCAGGAACGTCCTCCCCCTCCCCTAGCTGGCCAGTTGTAAATGCAGCCATCATAAGGCTGCATTTATGACCAGCAAATGAAATCCTGCCCATTCTTGCAAGAGAACGGTTACACGGGAAATTTAAAAATAGCCCCCCTCTAAATGTCAAAACAGTACACCAAACACAAAAACACAGAAAAAAATACAAGTAACCTGGGGAGGGGGGAGGGTGCACTTACCTGGGTGTCCCAATCGTGCTTGGAAGTGCTCAGAATGGACTCCCCTCCCCAACGGCTGTCATCTCGGAACAGGAACGGGGCTCCTATTGGCACACCCGTGGTTCCATTTCTGCAATGAAACAGGTGGACTAAAAACGATGTTTCCCCGTGAATACTTTATTCTGGGAGAAACCCAGTGAGAGGACAGATGCAGGATGGAATGGGAACGACATCATATGAAAGGGAAACCCTTTCTTGACCCTGTTCCATGCCTGCCATGGAGTTTTTAGACCATCTTGAATATCTCCTTCAGCACACTGCAAAGGATGGTGATGTCCTCAGCATCTGCCACCTCCTACTGGGGAGTAGGGCCCCCTTCTGCTTCAGCCTCCAGCTCTTCAGACTTGGAGAGACCACCATCATCAGGAGCTGTAGATTCCTGGCACTCTGATTCCTCTGTGTCTGAATCTTCCAACTCAAGAAGGAGGATGAGTTATGACTGGAGTCAGTCTACCTGGCTGGTCACATGCAGGGAGACTTGCCCACGTGATGTAGGCTAGCTTCCTGACTTTGGAGAGTGGGACGGGGGGGGGCGATAGTGGTGGCTGCAGTGATGGACTAGCATGGTGGTCTGGACTGCCTCCCATTTTGTGCCAGTAATACAAAAGGAATGGGCCAGATCCATGGGAAGAATATGCCAGCAGGAAGCCAGCGTATTCTGGCCTATGTAGATGGAACCGATGGAAATGCACATTCCTGCTCATTGGGACAACCAATTCACTTTGCTGCACTTTCCCAATCAGAGTGGAAGTAAAAAGCTGATTGGTTGCACATGTGTAGGGCAATGCAGTGCCCAGAACTGCCATGTTGGATTTTCACTGTAGCAATCATGTGCTGAGGCAATGAAACAGCCCCCCGTCAGTGGCAGCAACTGGTGCGAATAAAAACTTACTCGCACCCACCATCTTGATTCACAGGCATACCCATTCAGACATCAAAATCATATGGCTTTCCATGCTTGCGATCTTTAAAAATACAACAGCCGTGGAGACAAATAAAAGCTGCTGTGAATTGGCATTACTGCGCATCAATCCACATTTTATTGCCCCATATGGACAAGCCCTTTGCCAGCATAATTCCCCAGAAGATTCCAGCTAAAAAGGCAGCTTCTCCTAGTTCAGGATCTCTCAGTTGAAACCTTATAGAGGAGGAAAGAGCTTTGAAATGTTACTTTTTGGACTACAAGTCTCAAAATCCCCTCCCAAACATGGTCATGCTGGTGGAGGTATTCTGGGAGTTGTGATTTAAAAAAAAAAGAGCAGCACCTTTTCCAAGCACTGACCATGCTGCTTTGCCTCTGAGGTTGAGTGCTTTCAGTACCTCTTCCAGCTTGCTTCAAAGTCCCTTAATGTTTTTATGGAGAATTATATTGAGAATTTCTCTTTCAACCAAGTTTCACTGGTAAGTCTCCCATGCCCCTCAATTCTTTTTTAAACAATTCGCAGGCTTCCCAGCATCGTTTCCTCCCTTATGTCAATTCAAGCTGGATACAAGAAGCGTTTGAGTCAAGTAATTAGCTGTTTCCATTGCAGTCTCTGTCATAGCATAATTGTGTGCTTTCAAGTACTGTTTGGTTCTGAAATATAACAATTACAGGTATAATTACCTGCATATATCTTGACCTAGCATATATCTAGTACTTTTATAACTGTGTAAAGAGCATTCCAGTTCCATGAATAGGGAAGAAACTTTTAGTTTCTTATGGTCATCTCCAGAAGCCGGGGTCTTTTGAAGTTCAGGCAACTTTCTTTTGGGAGCAGGGCTTTCTCTTCTGTAGCCCCTTCTTAGTCGAATTCTCTCCTCAGGGAAGTTTGCAAGATGCCTCTGCAAAGGAAATTTTTCAGCTTCTAGCCACTAAGATAATATATAGGTTGTGCTAGACATATTTTAATGCCTAAGCAAGCAAATAGCTTTTTTAAAAAATCAGGTCACAAGCAGCTTAGAATCATAGAACCATAGAGTTAGAAGAGACCCGAAAGGCTATCCAGTCCAACCTCATTCTGCCATGAAAGAATACTCAATCAAAGCCCTCCCCAAAGATGGCCATTAAAAACCTCCAAAGAATGGGACTCCATCCACTACAGTTTTTCCTAATTTTAGATGGAATCCCTTTTCCTAGTGTTGGAATCCATAGCTCTGTGTCCTGGGGCTTATCTACACCAGCCAGGATATGCTGACTCCCTTCCGGTGTATCCTGACTGCGGAGCTGTTACCTCAACGAAATGGGCCAGAGTCCACCCAGGAATGCTGGCCCATCCCTGCAGCTGCCCCAGCTGCCATTTTGTCTGCTGACTCGGAAGCCAGGAAGGGGCCCCGCAACATGTGACTGAAGGCCCCCTGCATGTGAGCAGCCTCGATCACATGCTGTGGGACTCCTGCTTGCCTTCCGGGAGAGCTAGGGAGTTGGTGGCAGCAATTAGGGCCGGTGTGCCAGATGGGCTCATGAGGACACGTGGGACTTGATCTGTTTCTGGTCACCATTAATGGAGTAAACTGGGTACAGTATTTTCTTATAGCAGTTTATCAGGCCCTATCCCGGTTGCCCCTGTCTCAACTGCATATCTGCCCTGGTGGTGGTGAGGACTGCCCGGGGTAGAATGAGGCAAATGCCTTGGGTCATATGGACTGTCAGCTCTGAGAAAGGGGCAAGATGGAGTATTTAGCCCATGTAGATAAGGCCCTAATCTCTGGAGCAACAGAAATCAAGCTTGCTCCATCCTCAGTATGATATCCCTTCAAATATTTAAACTTGGCTGTCATGTCACCTCTCAACCTACCTCTCCAGGCTAAACTTACCCAGCTCCCTAAGCTGCTCTTCATGATGTTTTACAGTTGTCCCTTCATTCATATTTGCTGGGGTTTGGTGCCAGGACCCCCCATAGATACCAAAATCCATGGATGCTCAAGTCCCATTATATGCAATGGCATAGCAAAATTGTGTCCCTTATATAAGATGGCAAAATCAAGGTCTGCTTTTTGGATTATTATTTTTTAAAGAATATTTTCAAGCTGTGAATACTTAAATCCGTGAATACTAAATCCATGGATACAGAGGGACAACTGTAGTTTGCTTTTGTAGTTATTTTATTTATTTTTAAAGACAAGGTGTACTGAATATTGATTTAAGTGTAAAGTTAGGTGTATACTTCCCAAACCAAACCAAACCATTGCATATCATTCCATGCAGTCTAGAATTTCCTCATTGTCAAACCTTAAGTTCACTCTCCCCGAATATGTTGCTGACTTCTGCCCTGTTCATATCACACAATTACTGTATAGTGCTATGAGTCTATTCTAACTGCAACAGCAACATCCTACATATCCTCCAACTGTCTCAATTTGGCAGGAAGAGTCCTAATTAATCCTCTATCACCCCACTTTTACAGCTGCTTTTAAAATATCCCAGTTTCTCTCACTTCTTTCTTTCCCTCTTTGTCCCCAGCTTATGTCCATTGCTGCAAATTGAGTTCAAGGGGCAAAAATAATTTGCACTCAGTTAACTCAGCAGGGGTGAGAGGAGAGGAGGGGTTGCAATCTTGCCTTTCCCTGTAGACTCAGGCAAAAGCAAACTGATGCAGCCTCTTCTAGCTTGTCTGTTCCTCCTCTTTAATAAAGTTTGCCATCTTGACCACACTGTGAAGTTGCTTGGCCACACATGTCCCTGTTCTCATCTGGAAAATGTTGGAGGATATGATCCTATGGAATATTGGGATTTGCAGTTTATGGGGTACTCGGAATTCGCAACCAGAGAGCTCTAGTGCCCCCTTCCACATGTACAAAACATAAGATTCCATAGGACGTTACTGTAACCTGGGACAGTCCTGATCCAACAACCCAAAACAGTAACCATATCTTAAACATTATGGAAGGACAACCCAGAAAGATCAGAGGGATGTACCAATGACATTTTCCCAAGGGCCACAGCGTCCATTTTTGCAGGGCCATAAGTCACATTCCTGGCACTTCTGGTTTCTATATTTGATTATTTCTTGTTGTCGGAGGGACAGTGTGTGCCTGTGTGTGTATGTGTCAGCTTCCCTGAAACTGCTCTTAAAGAGAAAAGATCCTGGAGGTCTCTTTGGGAGGGGAAGTTGTCAATTTTTTTTAAAAAAATGTAAAGATAAAGTGGGGTGTCAGGGACCTCAGGGCTTTGTGAAAGACCCCTACCACAAAGGCAGAATTGAAGCCAGGGAACAGAGGAAAATACACAACACTCACAATCCAAAATCAGTGTTGTTGTTTTTTCACGAGAGCGAGAGAGATACTGAGACTTTACAAATGAAGAATATACTGAGAATCATCTTTTTCAGTTCCCTGCCTTGTAAAAACCCTTCTCAAATTGGCTCAGTTTTTCTGTTTTCAAAGGCATTTACTTACAGCCTGGTGTAGTGGTTTGAATGTTGGACTATGACCGGAGATCAGGGTTCAAATCCCTGCTCAGCTGTGAAAACCTACTGGGTGACCTTGGGCAAGTCACACACTCTCAGCCCTCAGAGAATCCTGCAATGGGTTTGCCTCAGGGTCACTATAAGTTGGAAATGACTTGAAGGCATACAACAAGAAGCTATGGGGTGGTGAGCAAAATGAGATAATTGCTCTCCTAAATAAGAATTCTGCCCCCCCCCCATGACATTTTCCTTCATTCCCCACATTTCTAGCTTTCAAATAGTTTAGGACTTCACTTGAGCATTCAGAAATACAATTTAGGTATCCAAAGAAAAGGGGAAGCAAAGTGACCCAAGGAAAGCAGACACAGCAAAGATAAGAGTTGTACGTTTGAGCAATTTTCTGTGCCTTGCTCTCTGCATTGCTAGAAATTTGGATATTGCACGAAAATTTCATTGGGGGAACAGAATTCTTAGAATCATATAATCATTGAGTTGGAAGATACCCCCAAGGGCCATCTAGTCCAACCCCCTGCCCTGCAAGAATACACAATCAAAGCATTCCCAACAGATGACCATCCAGCCTCAGTTTAAAAACCTCCAAAGAAGGAGACTCTACCACACTCAGTCAGTGCATTCCACCATCAAACAGCTCTTATGGTCAGGAAGTTCTTCCTAATGTTTAGGTGGAATCTCCTTTCCTGTAGTTTGAACCCACTGCTCTGTGTCCTAGTCCCTGGAGCAGCAGAAAGCAAGCTTGCTCCATCCTCAGTAGGACATCCCTTCATATATTTAAGCATTGCTATCATGTCACCTCTTCACCTTCTCTCCTCCAGGCTAAACATACCCAGCTCCCTAAGTCTTCCTCATAAGGCATGGTTTCCAGACCTTTCACCATTTTGGCTGCCCTCCTCTGGACACGTTCCAGCTTCTCAATATCCTTCTTGAATTGTGGTGCCCAGAACTGGACACAGTAGTCCAGATGAGGTCTGACCAAAATACTGGACACAGTATTCCAGGTGAGGTCTGACCAAAGCAGAACAGAATGGCACTATTACTTCCCTTGATATAGACACATCTTTGTTTTATACAGAATTTACAGGGTTTTTTTAAAAAAAAATATGCTTAGCACTTTTAAGAGCCATGTCTCCTGCCACCCATCCATCCAAAAAAATAAAGATGGAAACTCATGTTTTAAAAAGTATTCTGGCTTAATGAATTTTTCATTTGACATTGGGCACTAGAGGGCGGCATGACTAAAAACAGTTCTGGTTTCCTACTACAGTTAGATATGATTTTTAAAAAAATGCTATTGCTACAAAATGTAAAGGCCCTTCTTTCTATTATTACCTGTTCATCAATGGTGAATTCTTAAATCCATCCATTACTAGAGTAAAAAATAATACAGTATTTGATTTGATTTATAAAGGACAGACAAACTTATGCTAGACTTATGCTAGATTCATTAGCAGCTTTCTATGCTCATCAGAGTTCAATTGAAACTGAGTTTTGGGAACATCACTTTTTTTGAGGGGGACTTGCTTTTTGAACTACAGCTCCCATAATCCCCCATTCAGCCTGCTGGCGGGGGGGGGGAGAAGGGACTGGCAACATCATTCCGAAGTGCCCAACTCATTCATGCCACATACTTCTACCTTGGAGAGGCTCCCCAAAGTTTAAGATGGGATCCAGGGGTCGACTCCTAAAGTCATTCATAGCTATGCTTGTACGTGTGTGTCTGTGCCTTCATGGCTGTCGACTTATGGTGACCCCATGAATTTCACAAGGTTTTCTTAGGCATGGAATCCTCAGAGGTGGTTTTGCCAATTCCTTCCTCTGAAATAGAGCCTATAGCACCTGGTATTTGTTGGTGGTCTCCCATCCAAGTACTCACCTGAGATGACTCTGCTTAGCTTCCCAGACCAGATGGGATCTGATGCCTTTAGTGTATGTGACTTCAAGCTGCCTGTCAACTTATGGTGACACTACACATTTCACAGGGTTTTCTTTGACAAGGAATCCTCAGAAGTGGTTTTGCCAGTTCCTTCCTCTGAAATATAGCCTACAGCACCTGGGATTCCCAGGCAGTCCTTCCAGGCTTTGGGGTGGTCCTTGTTTTTTGACTGCTACTCCCAGAATCCCCCAGCAAGCTATCTGGCTGGGGAATTCTGGGAGTAACAGTCCCAAAAGGCACCTTTACCCATGCTGTGGAAGCTCAGGAGGGATCTGGTGCTTTTAGGGTATATAGGCTTTGTATGTCTATGTATGCCTTCATATTGCCTGTTAAATTATGGTGACCACATGAATTTCATAGGGTTTTCTTAGGCAAGGAATCCGCAGAGGTGGTTTTGTGCATCCCTTCCTCTGAAATAGAGCCTACAGCATCTGGGATTCATTGGCAGTCTCCCATCCAAGTACTAACCAAGCTGACCCTGCTTAGCTTCCAAGATCAGACAGGATCTGGTGCCCTTAGGGTGTTTACATAGTTACAAATGCAATGTAAGATTTTGGCCACCATTTTCTGTGCAGGAAACCAAATTTTCTGCATTCAGAAAATATTCAGAATTATTATTCTCTGTGAAGGAAACACTATCTTGTGCTCAGAAAAGCTGTTCCCCGCCCCCAAAAACCATGTGCAATTTTTGTACTGATTAAAACCAAAATTGTGAAGATTTTCAGGATTCTTCTCATCACACTGAAGAAACACATTTTTAACCATATTTGAATATGTTTGAATATTCTTTCTCCCTCTATTCCTTAACACAAAATAACCCTTCTGCTGCCACTGGACAGCTGTTAACACTGGGTCAAGATGATGCTGACAAAAATTCCAGAACAGCCAGGTGTTAGGGGCCCACATCTGCTACACCATCTCTTAAGACAAAAAATCTCTCTCCATCTTCATTCATGATGCTGCAATAGCATGAGTCCCAGAACGATTTTGCATTCCTGTTCCCATCCCAGTGGGCCACATCTATCAATGTAACAGAAATCCTGGTTTAAAAATACCAAAGGACATGCTGTCCCATGCTTGGCAGTGGACAACTTCTGGGTTTCATGCCATGTTAACCCCTGGCACCGGTCACAAAACTTGCCATGTTGTGACAGGTGCTTTTGCATTCTTATCCCAGTCTCTGAATGGAAGGAGGCTTGAGTTACTCTGGAATGTGTGGATTTCATTGGAAAGCATATCTAGGGTGCCAGAGGGCTGCTCAATGCCATCTCTGAACACTGAGATCTTGGATATTCCATCCAAGAGATCCATTCCACCTTCTGCCTCTTTTGCAGAATCCATTTCAGAGCTCCAGAGCTAAAGCAAATGAGTAAAAGGAATAGGGATTCAGCCTGTGGTTACATTCCCCCTAAAGACAAAGGTTTGCAGCTTGGGTGTACCTGCAGGTTTCTGCAGTGGCCAGGAGTCTCTCTCTCTGGCTTTTTTCTTCGCAAACGAAGATTCAGGAAGGACTCATCCCGCACTTTCTGCAAGCGCTGATGACTAAAAAGGCCAATCCGAGATAAACAAGTCCGGTTGCAGAAAGCACAGCAGAAGGTCTTCTTGGGTGATGTTTCTGGGTTGTGATTCTTTCTGCGTTGTCGTTTCTCTTCAAGACTTGTTCGGCCTGGAGTGCTTTTCATAGAATCATAGAATCACAAAGTTGGAAGACACTACACGGGCCATCTAGTCCAGCCCCATTCTGCCATGTGGGAATACCCAATCAAAGCATTCCCAACAGATGGCCACCCAGCCCCAGTTTAAAAATCTCCAAGGAAGGAGACCCCACCACACTCCCAGTAAGCAGCGTATTCCACTGTTGAACAGCTCTTAAAGTCAGAAAGTTCTTCTTAATGTTTAGGTGGAATCTCTTTTCCTATAGTTTGAGTCCATTGCTCCATGTCCTCGTCTCTGCAGAAGGCTCCTGCAGACACGTGGGGCCTGATCCATTTTTGGCTGCCAGTAATGGAGTAAAATGGGTATTTTCTTATAGTGGTTTATTGGGCCCTAACCTGGCTTGCCCCTGTCGCAACCACACATCTGGAGTTTTAAGCGCACTCACGTCTTCTCAGGAGAACCACTGAAATCTTGCCCATGCTAAATCACAGAAGTAAACTTCCATCCTTAAAGTGCTAGTGGTGGTCATGTGATAATTCTGTGGTGTTCTTTTGCATGACTACATCAATATGTGAAAATAAGTGCAATAATACCACTATGTTTCTGCTTTCCTTAATCATAGAATTGCAGTGTTTTTAGATGCTAGTCTGATAAAGTCCTAAAATTACCCCTCTATTCTGCTTTGGTCAGACCTCACCTTGAATACTGTGTCCAATTCTGGGCACCACAATTCAAGAAGGATGTTGAAAAGTTGGAATGTGTCCAGAGGAGGGTAACCAAAATGGTGGGAGATCTGGAAGCCATTGTGCCCTATGAGGAGTGGCTTAGGGAGCTGGGAATGTTTAGACTGGAGAAGAGAAGGTTGAGAGGGGACATGACAGCCATTTTTGAATATTTGAAGGGTTGTCATACTGAAGATGGAGCAAGCTTGTTTTCTGCTGCTCCAGTGACTAGGACACGGAGCAATGGACTCAAACTACAGGAAAAGCGATTCCATCTAAACATTAGGAAGAACTTCCTGACTTTGAGAGCTGTGGAAAGCACTGCCTGGGAGTGTGGTGGACTCTCCTCCTTTGGAAGTTTTTAAACAGAGGCTGGATGACCATCTGTCGGGAATGCATTGATTGGGTATTCCTGCATGGCAGGGGGTTGGACTGGATGGCCCTGGCGGTCTCTTCCAACTCTATGATTCTATGCTTTACGAATCCCCAGTACTATAATATCAACAGCAGTATCAACAGGCAGGAATGAGTAATACTCAGCCTGAACTCTTGCCACCAGCGACCCCTTAAGAGAAGATGTGAAAGTGAAAACCAGGCCTTGGAAGGAAAGACCTGCTGAGTGACATGACCAATCCAACCACCACACTAGTATAATTGGTGAGAGCTGTATGGGTGGAAGGAGTGAATATTCTCTTTAGGGATATGAAGAACATAAGGCATTAACAGGGAATGAATGCTGCTTGGGTGGGTGTTCTTAATTTGTTTTCCTCTCCTTCTTGCCAGATGGAACAAATAGCTCCCTGCCTCTTAGATTCAGGGTGGCCTTGGAGTTGCATCTGGATGACAAGGTTGCACATTGGTAGCCCCTGCATGAACCTGTCCAGGGAATGTTTCAAGGCACACAGCAGGCTTGGGTGAAGCAGGGGACTGGCAAGTTTAGAAGAGGGAGAAAATGGCAAGGCACCCTGTCAAACTAGGGATGCAGCAGGAGAAGGGAAATCCCCCTCACACAACTGTGTTCCTTTTCTCTGAATCTCACCGGTGCTTTCTTCCCATCCTTGTTTTTGTCTTAGAGCCTTACTGCACTCTGAAGAAAAGTGACAGAGCAGCAGGAACATTCAGTCTTTCCTGCTGCCTTACCGTGTGGCGTCTGTGTTCTTCCGGCAGTCTTTTGTTCTAGTCCCACGGGGGACCAAGGTGAAAACCACATCTTTTTGCAAACCGATCACTGTTCTCAACTAATAATTTTAGTTCGCAACATTTTAGTCCATACAATACAACCATCTTCCAGTTTATTTGGGTTTAGGTTTCAACTTCTACGTTGCACAGATCTTCCCGTTCCCCACCCCCACCACTACCATGTCTTTTTATCAGTTTCCAATCTTTTTCCACAGATGCATTTTTAAATTCTCCTGCTCCCATGACTCCTACCAAAAGTTTACTGCCAATGCACAGGAGATAAATGCAACCCTAGAAAATGTCATTTGAGGAATAACTGAGGTCTCCCATTTCTCTAGTGGGCCCAGCTGTAACCCATTCATCATCCCAGGACTACTGACAGTGCTTGAAAACTGAGATTATCAGACGGGGCTGATGTGGTGCCATAATGCCGCCAGATGAACCCAAAAGGACACCAATATCAGACAACATCCTTTTGTGTTCTTCTGGCATCATTACGGTGTTTCTTTTTATTGGTGGGCTGTGCTGTCAATAGATCACCTGTCCCATTTTGATGCTGACATTGCTGGCATGTGAAACCTTGAGCCATTTCACTCTCAGGAATGCAGCATCAATGGGCAGTCCAGCGCTAACACTTCCAGGTGAGATTGGGACATCCAGGTAAATGTCACACTTTTTATGACCCTCCCCAGGTTACTTGTAAGTTTTAAGGTGTGTTTTTGTGCTTGGTGTAGTTTTTGTGTGTATTTTTCTTTTTATTTTGAATTTTCCGTGCTTGCATCTTCACATGAGAATGGGTGGGATTTCAGTCCAGGAAGTGAAAGGAGCTCCACTAGAGCTTCGTTCATTCCTGGGCTGCCTTATGATACAAGACAAGGTAAGTGCAGTGGGGAGGGCTATTGTTCCGGGACAGGGGGAGGGTAGGAGCTTATGGGACAGGAACGCATTTTGCATTCCTGTCTGATAATCTCCTTACTTGCAAGAGGGTCATATCAAGTAGGCTCTATTTCAGAGGAAGGAACTGGCAAAACCACCTCTGAGGATTCCTTACCTAAGAAAACCCTGTGAAATTCATGGGGTTACCATAAGTCAATGTGTGACATGAAGGCACACACACACACACACACACACACCAAGTAGCACAATTGTGATTTTTCAAGCATGAAATCAATCACATTTCTTATATCCTGCCCTTTGCTCAAAAGTGGGACTCGAGGCAGCTTTACAGTATAAGAAGTGATGCAAGAAGAAGTACTCGTAGCTAAAAACATACAAAAAGTTAAGATTAAGTTAATCTATAGAATCAAAACCATATAAAGCTTTAATTTAGATTCATAGATTAAAAACAGTACAGCAATACAAGAGAAAGCCAACTATCCCACCTATTGCAATGTACTCAAAATCTGAAGACTACTGCAATGGGCTCTATGTGGGGCTGCCCTTGAAGACAACTTGGAAACTGCAGGTAGTGTAAAATGCAGTAGGTAGACTGTGGCCAGGAAATCTATTCAGAAACCATATGACACCAATTTGGCGTTTAATATATTAGTCTATTATTTTAGTAGTTTAGCATTTTATGGTGTTGTATTTTCTTGTTTTGTTTTTGATTATAGATGTCTGATGTTCCGCCCTATGGTGAAAAGAGTATTATAAACAGGACGAACACCATCATCCCCACATTGCTGTTGGCAAATCTGTGCTTAAGTCCATTCAGCAGTTCACCTACCTGGGAAGTATCATCTCTTCAGATGCCAAGATTGATAAAGAGATTGATCACAGATTAGCAAAGGCATATAGCGCATTTGGAAGACTTTACAAAAGAGTCAGGAGTAATAAACACCTGAAGCAAAACACAAAAATCAGTGTGTATAGAGCCATTGTACTGTCTATTCTCCTTTATGGATCTGAAACATGGGTCACCTATTGCCACCACTTACGACTCCTCGAACGCTTCCATCAGCGCTGTTTACGCACAATCCTAAATATACACTGGACTGACTATGTGATGAATATTGCTATCCTTGAGCAAGCAGGGATCACCAGCATTGAGGCCATGATATTGAGAACACAGCTGTGCTGGGCAGGGCACGTTTCTAGGATGGAGGACCATCGCCTCCCAAAAATAGTACTCTACGGTGAACTCACCACGGGTCAGCATAACAGGGGCGCTCCAAAAAAGCGATACAAGGACTCCCTGAAACAACATCTCAGGCTCGGCCAAATTGATCACCAACAATGGTCCGCCCTGGCCTCACATCGGGAGGCATGGAGACACACTATCCACAATGCTGCAACCGTATTTGAGAACTCACGCCGAACAAGTCTTGAAGAGAAATGACAACGCAGAAAGAATCACAACCCGGTAACATCACCCAAGGAGACCTTCTGCTGTGCTTTTTGCAACCGGACTTGTTTATCTCGGATTGGCTTTTTCAGTCATCAGCCTGCTTGCAGAAAGCCCAGGATGAGTCCTTCCTGAATCTTCGTTTGCGAAGAAAAGCCAGAGAGAGATTTTATTGTTTTGGTTTTGATTATAGATGTCCGAAGTTCTGCCCTTTGGTGAAAAGGATATTATAAATATAAATAAATAAATAAACATTCTTCTGAAGGAACAACCTAATAAGCTTTCAGTCTGGATTCAAGGTGCTGGAGATAACATTAAGGACTTTTAAGGAAGACCTCTTTCCATATACATGCCTGCCTAAGAATTGAGATCTCTTGGACAGCCCAGCTACATATCCCACCAATAGAATCATAGAATCATAGATTTGGAAGGAAAATAACAGGCCTGATCCACAGCCAGAATATGCTGGCAGGGAGCTGGTGTATCCTGGCTCATGCAGATGAGCTCCTAGAGGGGGAAAATATTGGACACTTCATTACTAAACCTACGCAAGAAAGTCTTGTCAAAAACAAGAGTGGGGGTTGGTTACCAAAAGCCTGTTGGTAAAGGAAGGCTTCCAAGTTCCTCCTAAGTTTCCCTTTCTCTCAACCCCACATAAAATGCTGGCTGAACCCCGAGATGGCATCTTTCCAGCTCAGCAGACAGAGGGAGGGAAGGAGATGTAAGTTGCAGGAGGTGGGGAGGTCTGAAGTTTTGTGGCTTTTATATTTCAGACTTTGCTGCAGGCCAAGAGAGGGATATGAGTCAAACAAGGAAGGGAAGATTGATTGGTTGCTGCCTCAGGGCCCCATGGAGTTGTATTTCTCCTTCAAGAACCAAGAAGTTTCTACAGGACTATAAATCTTTAGTTGCCTCCCAAAAGGAGATGGTGCTTTGGAAGGTGGAGTTGAGGAAAGTGCCCTCTGTTTTTTTTCCCCTTGAAACTCCGCATGCCAAAATGGACAACAAAAATCCCAGGGCAGCTGAAAGTGAACCTGCTTCATGTGGACAGATTTGGGCTGCTGGAGGCTGATTGATCATGTCTCCCATTGGGAAAATCTCCCAACCCTACTGGGCCATTGCTATTACTGCTAGCTTTTCATTCTGTGGTAGGCTTCCCAGATTTTAGGGCTGAGCCTGGAGTCTCAATGCTTGGCCCTTTGTTTCTGGTCCTCACAATAAACAGAGGCTGGATGGCCATCTGTCAGGAATGCTTTGATTGTGTATTCCTGAAAGGCAGGGGCTGGGCTAGATGGCCCTTGTGGCCTCGTTCAACTCTATGATTCTATATTGGTTCTGTGGATATTGGGCGGAGGGGGGGGGAACTGTATTAGGAAATGGTTGAAAAAATGACCTTTTCAAGTGTCAGCAAACCCTGATGAGAAACCTACTGGATGGGCAAGAATCCAGGATGTATTCTTAATGGAAAATGCACAGATTTTGTGGGAAATAATACAGAATTTCTTGTGCAAAACAACAACACTTTTGTGTGGAAAACTTTTTTTTTCTGCATAGAAAAATCTCAGCTGAAATGCTGCACCATCATCATCGGAGCTGCTTCTGCCAATGCCACCCCCCCCAACCTACCTTTTAAGACAGGCAGTGCCCCAACCAAAGGGTTCCCAATGCACTGGGGAATGACGTTTGCACCACTCTATCTGTTGATGGGCACATTGAAACAGGCAGCTGGAGGGACCTCCCTCAGGGTCTGGGCATAGCTGCTTGCATCGAGGGGCCTTGTGACTTGGAGAGTACCCCAGATATCATTTCCTAGCACCCAAAATCTGCAGTCCGTTGGAAACCCATTGGTTGGGGTGCTGTCTGACGTAAGATGTAGGTTGGGGGGTGGGGTCAGTCACTCACTGACAACCATAAATGTGAATCCCAAAAGTTACAAGATTGCATGTCCACTTTATAATGCCAGACACCATTTTCTGGGTAGACAATGCTGTTTTCTGCACTGGAGTTTTTTCTGTGCAGAAATGTTGTTGTTTTCTTCACAGAAGTGACATTTCTGTGCAGAAAAATGCTTTTCCCTACAAAGAAAATGAAATCCATGACCCCACTGACAGCCTACCTGTGGCTCATGATGTTCATTTCCCAAGATCGCATGATGCCTTGCCTTCATTCACTGAAAAGATGTGTCTCAATGAACGCCGGCTGTGGAAGGTGTTAGAATCATAGGGGGTCCCACATATTCTGTTTGACTAAAGCTCCCATCAGCCCCAGACAGCATAGTTAAGGTTGAAGAATACTAGGAGCTGCAGTCCAGCAACATCTGAAAGGGCACAGATCCCCACCCCTGTGTTAGCAAACCAAAATAGAGATCTGGTCTCCAGTACAAAACTGAGATGCCAAATACAGTGGGCCCTCTATATCTATGGGGGGTTGGTTCCAGAACCCTCTGTTAGGGTTGCCATAGGACAGAAATGACTCAAAAGCACACAACAGCAACAACAATATCTTCTTTTACACAGAAAATCATGTTTTCCACATAGAAAAAAGAAAGTCCTGTGCAGTAAAGCATATTTACCCTGGGAAAAAGTGGGCTGCCTTTTCTTTCTTTTCTTTTCTTTTCTTTTTTTCCCTGTCTTTTCTTTTTTTTTTTGCATAGAAGTCCCAAACATTGAATAGAATTGCAGAATCATAGAGTTGGAAGTCTCCAATCCAACCCCTGCCATGCACAATCCATCTTCAAAAACTGGACAGAAGAAGATTGGACAGGAGAAAAATGATTAAATTATTCCTCCTTGCCTATGAGATTAATGAAGATATACCTCCCCAACCTCATAGCCCCTCACCCCCCCCCCAAATAATCCTGAAAAATGAAGAAAATCAACCTTTGGGGTTTAAACCCAGACTGGAAATGATGTTATACCCCTTCCAGTTGTATTCCCTTCCCCCTTCACAGTTGCCCATCTGCAATTTAGGATGCAAATGTATTTTCCTACTTGAAGAATGTTCAGTGTGACACACACACCCCTGCAAAAAAAAAAAAAAGGCAGAGTAGAGAAAATTGGGTTCCCTATGTGTCTTCCCACCTGCCTGGAAATAAACTCAGAGCTTCCCTCCCCTGGGGCTGTGAGCTGCAGCCAGCTCCTTTTCCTCCTGCCCCCTGCATCCTTCAGCTCAAGTCTCTCCATCCATCTGTCAGGAGGAGCACCAACTGGTGACAACACCACCCTGGGAAGCAGCGGCTGCGGAGGGGACACAGACAAATAAGGCTGGATTTCTGGGGCCAAGGTCATTGAAGCATTCTTTTATTTATACCCACTCACGCTTGCTCTGGGGCATTTTGCTGGGTGACTCCAGGAGGACCGGCCAGCGTGGGGACTTTCCACCTGCATTAAGCTGGACCCATCCCTTAAAAAGGTAATGCATCTTACAGAACTGTTAGCCTCAGAAGAGAGATTCCTGCATGCCCAAAGGAAAGCCAAGGACATTCAGGTTGGGGCCTACACTGTACTAAGCTCATCAAGATCAAAGATTCTTTCTTAATTTGGAAACGTCACCTTCCCCTGCCCCCAAACATCCAATTAATTGTCTCATACCTTCATTGATAAAGAAAAATGAGTGGGTGGTCTTCATTCAGCAGAAGTTTCAGGGACTGTCGCTTATTTATTTATTTATTACTTTCCCACTGCCACCATGTTTTCCCCCTGAGAATGTTCCAAAAGGACACCTCTGGGGAAAATGGCAGCCACCCAGTGAGAAGGGAAATGACTAAAGACAGGAATCTGGTTTGTTGGTCTTGACTAGAGTAGGCCTAGCAAATCCATTATTGAATGGTAAGGCAATATGTTGACAAAAGCAATAGGTTTTGTAGGTGTAATCAGATTAGGATTAACAGTAGGATTTGGGCTGAAATCAGGTGTTTATTGCTCCAGACCCTTTTGGGAAGTCTTCCAAATGCACTATATGCCTTTGCTAATCTGTGATCGATCTCTTTGTCAATCTTGGCATCTGAGGAGATGATGCTTCCCAGGTAGGTGAACTGCTGAACGGACTTGAGCACAGATTTGCCGACGGCAATGTGGGGATGGTGGTGTTCGTCCTATGGTGCAGGCTGGTAAAGAACTTCTGTTTTCTTCAGGTTGACTTCTAGCCCAAACAGCTCTGCAGCTGTTGCAAAGCAGGACGTTAGGCGCTGCAGAGCTGCTTCTGTGTGGGCAACAAGGGCAGCATCATCGGCGAAGAGCAGCTCATGGACTAGATAGTTTAGAGTCTTAGTGTGAGCCCTCAGACGGCTTAAGTTAAACAAGCTACCATCAGTACGGTAGCGTATATAGATGCCGTCGTCTTCTTCAAGCTCTGCCATAGCCCTTTGGAGCATCGTGCTATAGAAGATTGTAAATAAAGTTGGTGCAAGAACACAACCTTGCTTCACTCCATTAGTTATTAGAAAGGGCTCTGAAAGAGCAATAAACACCTGAAGCAAAGCACAAAAATCAGTGTGTATAGAGCCATCGTACTGTCTATCCTCCTTTATGGCTCTGAAACATGGGTCACCTATCGCCACCACCTACGACTCCTCGAGCGCTTTCATCAGCGCTGTTTACGCACAATCCTAAATATACACTGGACTGACTATGTGACGGATGTTGCTGTCCTTGAGCAAGCAGGGATCACCAGCATTGAGGCCATGATATTGAGGACACAGCTGCGCTGGGCAGGGCACGTTTCTAGGATGGAGGACCATCGCCTCCCCAAAATACTACTCTACGGTGAACTTGCCACGGGTCAGCGTAAGAGGGGCGCTCCAAAAAAGTGATACAAAAACTCCCTGAAACAACATCTCAGGCTCGGGCAAATTGATCACCAACAGTGGTCCGCCCTGGCCTCACATCGGGAGGCATGGAGACGCACTATCCATAATGCTGCAGCCTTATTTGAGAACTCATGACGAACAAGTCTTGAAGAGAAACGACAACGCAGAAAGAATCACAACCCGGAAACATCACCCAAGGAGACCTTCTGCTGTGCTTTCTGCAACTGGACTTGTTTATCTCGGATTGGCCTTTTTAGTCATCAGCGTGCTTGCAGAAAGCGTGGGATGAGTCCTTCCTGAATCTTCGTTTGCGAAGAAAAGCCAGAGAGAGGGCTGAAATAAAGAAATAAGAAGAGTCAGTGTGGTGTTGTAGTTTGAGTGTTTGTATAGGACTCTGGAGAACAGAGTTCAAATCCCCACTTGGCTATGGAAACCCATTGGGTGATTTCAGGCAAGTCACACACTCTCAGCCTTGGAGGAAGGGAATGGTGGCAAACCTCTGAGTAAATCTGGCCATGAAAACTCATAGAATCTTAGAGTGGGAAGAGACCACAAGGGCCATCCGCTCAAATCCCATTCTGCCATGTAGGAATTTACAATCCAAGCATTCCTGACAGATGGCCATCCAGCCTCTGTTTAAAACCTCCAAAGAAGGAGACTCCACCACTCTTCAAGGCAGCATATTCCACTATCAGAACAGCTCTTACCCTCAATAGGTTCCTCCTAAAGTTTAGATGGAATCTATTTTCCTGTAGTTTGAATCCATTGCTTCGTGTCTGAGGACTTTATCAGGCATACATCTAAAAACGCTGTGATTCCACTATTGAGGAAAGTGGAAACATAGTGGCATTATTACACTAAGTATTGTACATCACCAAAACCTTGGAGCCCTGGTGGTGCAGTGGTTAAATGCCAGTCCTGCAAGTCACCACGTTGCAAGTTCGATTCCAGCGGGCTCCAAGGTTCACTCAGCCTTCCATCCTTTCGTAGGTCAGTAAAATAAGTACCCAGCTTGTGGGGGCAATTAGCTAACACACATTGGAAACTGTTTAATGCAGTGTAGATGTGTAAATAGCTATTGCTTAAAATAATTTGTAAGCTGCTCTGATAGCCTTGTGGCTGAAGAGCGGGGTATAAATAAATGAATAAATAAAAAATAATTGTGCGATACTACTGCCACAGAATTATCACATGACCACCACTAGCACTTTAAGAATGGGATTCTACTTCTCTGATTTAGCATGGGCGGTTCTTGCAAGAAGACGTGTGTACACTTAACAACACTCAACCCCCCTTAATTAACAAAGTAATTCAACACATAAACACTTAAAGAAACCTAAAAACATGCAAACAAAACAGGACAGTTCATTAAAAGTGCATCCTCTAGATCATTTTCATGTTCTCCTGTGGAAGTTTTCTCATTCGGAACAGGGAGGGGGAAAAGAGGACCACCCATTCATGCTGTAATCTCACGATTACAGTAGGACATGATTTCACACATTCTTCAACACCATGAAAAAAGCAATATTGAGAGCTTTTGATGGCTTGTCCCATCCATTAACAGGCACACTTTATTGGCGGCTAGAGCACATAGTCACCATGGAAGGACAATAATGTTGTGAGAACCCATTTGCGCTACCAAGATGTCGTAATCATGCCATTTCAGCCTCATCTGATAAAATCCCTAGTCTTTTGAGCAGCAGAAAACAAGCTTGCTCCATCTTCAATATCATCAACCCTGTGATAAGGTTACCATAGAGGAGTAGACCTAAAAGCACAAAGCAACACTACCTCAATAAAATAAGGAGAGAAAAATTATGTCCAGTGGTGGGATGTGGAAGAGAGCCCTTCCACCAGATCTTAATCTGCAAGCAAGCATATGTATGGAGAGGTGCTCCTTCAAGTATTAAAATCCTAGGCCTTCTTCAAGTATTAAAATCCTTTTAGGACTTTGAATGTCATCACCAGTACACTGAATTCAGACTAGACACGTATTGGCAGTCTATGAAGTTACTTTAAAAACAGTGTTGCATGGTTTCAATAGAATATTCCCATTAGCAGTCTACCTGCTGTGTTTTGGTCTAGCAGGAGCTTCCAAGTTAATTTCAAGGGCAGTCCCACATAGAGCACATTACAGTAGTCTAATGAGAAAATTATCAGTGACTTAAACTGGCAAAGATAGATAAAAATCAAACTAATACTTTCTGGAAATGTCGAGGAGCTAAAGGTGCTTTTTCACATGTGGTGGAGTTGTCCTAGTGCAGAAATATATTGGAAAGAAACTAATAGGCAACAGAAATCTTAGAAATTAATTTACAAAAAATTCTGGAAACCTATTTATTAAATATAATGCAAAATCATTTTACAACACAACAAGAAAAAATATTAATTTATTTGGTGACAGCTGCCAGAATCCTTTGCGCTCAATATTGGAAAAACAAGGAAACTCCACCAATTGATCAATGACACTTGAGAGTCTTGGATATGTTAGAAATTGACAAACTGGATGGATCACTAAAAAAATTATTATAATGATTGGAATAAAGTTGTACGATATTGGAACGAAAAGGGTGCTCCATTGATTATATAAGATATAGGCTTAAATATAAACAATGAATAATTGAATACAGGTACAAAAGCAAACTTTTGTAGCAAATTTATAGACTAAGAAAGATCCAGATACTAGACACTTGGTAATTTGAAACAAAATAATAGAAACAAGAAAGTTAAAAATTCTGTTTTAAATTATTTACTTCTAGTTTGAAAAATTGTAGTGGTACAGAGAAACAAATAATATAAGGAATTAAGAGAACCACATTGACATTCAGGAACTGAATAGTGGAGGTACTTTAAAGGGAAACAATTCAGAAAGGAAAATTTAAGATATTGATGCAATTTATTATTAAGCTACTTTTTGAGAAGTAAGCAATATTCTAAATATCAACTAAGGTTACAAGGAGAAGATAAAAAGATGGCTTATATATGTAATTATATGTATCCTATTATATATGAAATGTAATTGTTTTTTCATTTTTTTTCTTTTTTAATGTGCTTTTACTTTTAAATGATAATAAAAATTATATTTTAAAAGAAAATTATCAGTGAATAAATGCCATGGCTAGATTATGCCAATCCAGGAAAGGCTATACGAATGTCCGCATAGTGTTGCAGTTTGAGTGTTGGACTAGAACTGCTACCACACTGCAGAAATAATACAGTTTGGTACTGCTTTGACCACCATGGTCAATGCTATGGAATTCTGCGATTTGTAGTTTTGTGAGCTATTTAGCCTTCTCTGCCATATAAAGCTCTGGTGCCACAACACAGTACAAATCCCAGGATTCCATAGGATGGAGCCATGATAGTTAAAGCAGTGTCAAACTGCATTATTTCTGCAGTGCGGCAGCAGCCTAGGACTCCGGGAGACCAGGGTTCAAATCCTCACTCAGTCATGGAAACCCATTGGGTGACCCTGAACAAGTCCCACTTTCACAAACTCAGAGGAAAGCTCTGACAAACCTTCTTAGGGTGGTGAAAATGTTACATCTTGCAATCAAATAGAATTGTTAATGTGGCAGTTTGATGACAGCACAAAGCTCCCCGAGGTAGTCACTGGGACAATCCTAGCCAATCAGGAAGACCGGCGCAAATGAAGCTTACTGAAAGCAGTGCTTCCTGGATAGATGGAACATGTGTTGTTTGGCTGTTAATCCCGCAAAATTTGTTACTTTCTGTGACATGGACCAAATAGCAGCTAGGAAGGAGGCAGTTTTTAGCAGGAATTTGTTACAGGGCCCTAATCCAGATTGGAAACGTATTCCAGATTAGGGTCCCATTGCTGGTTTTTCTTTAAAATAAAAGAGAGTCCAGCTTAAGTACCACCATTTTAAAAGGATATGTCTTATAATATTTAGTGTGGGACCATAGAAACTATTTCTTCAGAAGTTTCACATACAGGAGGAAAGGGATTATAATTTTCTTCCCATTACAGCTGCACATAGGCTTAGCACACCCATGGGTCCAGATCCAGACATTGACTGACCCACTTGCTGATCAATGAACTGCAAAACCCCTGCTTTTTAACCTGGGGCTTGTCTATATGGCGTGTGTGTGTGTGTGGATTGATGCGCACTAATGCCACGTCGAAGCAGTTTCGATTTGTCCTAATGTTTCTTTGGCAAGATTGCAGGCATGCGAAGCCATACACATTTGTTGTTCAAACAGGCATGCCTGCGAATAAAGATGGTGGGCATGAGTGAAATACTTGCATTTTTATTGTTGCCAGTTGCCACTGCCAAACAGTATTTTTCAAAAAGTATATCTAAGGTGCAAAAGTGCGATATTCCACCTAAATACATTTTTAAAAAAGAAAAAAAGGCTGTTTTGTTGCCTGAACACACAAGCGCTAAGGCGAAAATCTACCATGCTGGTTCCAGATGCTTGCCTTGTTGATGTTTTGCATTCCTTTGAAGTGTAACAAATTAAAGTACTGAGAATAGGATGGGTTCTGTTGGAACAAATGGCTGGGACGATACTGCAACTGAAGGAGGAGTGTGGATGCCCCCTGCGCATGACCGACCAATCAACTTTCCACTTCCACTCTTATCAGGAATGTGAATGAATACAAATCAGATTATCCCAATGAGTGGGAATGCACATTCCCTACGGAGCTTTTTTAAACCTTCAGGAAAAGCCACAAAGGCTTTTCCTGTGAAGTTTTTGGTGGATTTGGCCTCCCTTCTTCTGAATACAGCTGATTGATGCAGGGTGGCATTTAGACAAATCATATTCTCCTCGAATTCCATGAGGAGTATTTTTGCTGTTTAGACAAGCCCTTGGTATAAAATCAAAAAGAACAGGAACAAACTCTGGTACTTTTCCATCAGTCTGGAAGTAGCTGATGTAGAACAGTGGTCAACATTTCCATGCTCTGGTCAATAGTTAGGATTTCATTCTTGGCAAGATTCCCCTTGTGGCTTCCTCCTGATATTTTTTTTGCATGTTACATTTCAGATTGATTCCAATCTAAATATAGCCTCAACCTCACCAAGAACTGTGCATAGGGAGATATAAAAAGCCAGATAAAGGACTGAACTTTTCAAAGGTTGTGCTGGCCTCATGGCTTGTGAATCCCCCGTTCACTGTCCCTGCCTTGAGTCATGTCTCTTTGGGGATGATGCTCTCACCTTTTGGAAGGTCATAACATGTGAGCAGTCAATGATGCCTAGCAACAGGTACAGCCTCTTGTCTTGGTCTCCCTCCTCCTTCTTTAGCCAATACTGAGCAAGCCAAGTTTGCTGCCTGGTGCTGATGACATGATCACCTCTATGGAACTGAGTCTCTTCTTAGGATGGGTATGGCACTATTACAGCCAAATGAATGGCAAATTGTGTCATGCCCTCTCTAATAATAATAATAATAATAATAATAATAAAATTTATTTATACCCCGCCCCTCTGCTAAAAACAATCGGGGCAGCTTCCAACAATTAAAACATTATAATAATGACTAAAAACACCACCCACCCCCACCCTCCCACATAAAAAGACATTAAACACAATAAGATTAAAACCTTCTAGCTAAAAAACACATTAAAAACAAATATATACATAATTTTTAAAAAGCCAGGAGACTGAGTTCCTGAGGCCGGGATCTAATCAGGAAAGGCCTGCCGAAAGAGATCGGTCTTTAGTGCTTTTTTAAAGCTACTCAAGCTCGTCAGATGACGGATCTCATTCGGCAGGCCATTCCACAATTTGGGGGCGATTACTGAAAAGGCCCTCTGGGAGGTTGCAGACAGCCTAGATTTTTGTGGCTGAAGCAGATTCCTCCCAGAGGACCGGAGTTTGCGGGGAGGATTGTATGGGAGGAGGCGGTTCCGGAGATAAGTTGGACCCAAGCCATTTAGGGCTTTAAAGGTAATAACCAACACCTTATACTGGGCCCGGAAACTGATAGGCAGCCAGTGGAGAGATTTTAGTATTGGAGTTATATGATCTCTCCGAGATGTTCCTGAGACCACTCTGGCTGCCATATTTTGTACCAACTGAAGTTTCCGGACCAAGCACGAGGGTAGCCCCATGTAGAGCGCATTGCAGAAATCTAGACGAGAGGTTACCAGCGCGTGCACCACAGTCTCAAGGTCATAGAATCATAGAATCATAGAATCATAGAATTGCAGAGTTGGAAGAGACCACGAGGGCCATCCAGTCCAACCCCCCTGCCACGCAGGAAATCACAATCAAAGCATCCCCGACAGATGGCCATCCAGCCTCTGTTTAAAGACCTCCAAGGAAGGAGACCCCACCACGCTCCGAGGGAGTGCGTTCCACTGCCGAACAGCTCTGACTGTCAAAAAGTTCCTCCTCATGTTGAGGTGGAATCTCTGTTCCTGGAGCTTGCACCCATTGCTCCGTGTTCCAGTCTCTGGAGCAGCAGAAAACAAGCCTGCTCCATCCTCAGCGTGACATCCCTTCAAATACTTAAACAGGGCTATCATATCGCCTCTAAACCGTCTTTTTTCCAGGCTAAACATACCCAGCTCCCTAAGTCTCTCCTCATAAGGCATTGTTTCCAGACCTTTCACCATTTTAGTTGCCCTTCTATGGACACGCTCCAATTTGTCAATATCCTTTCTGAATTGTGGTGCCCAGAACTGGACACAGTATTCTAAGTGAGGTCTGACCAAGGCAGAATAGAGTGGCACTATTACTTCCCTTGATCTAGACACTATACTTCTATTGATACAGCCCAAAATTGCATTGGCCTTTTTAGCTGCCGCATCACACTGTTGGCTCATGTTCAACTTGTGGTCTACTAGGACTCCTAGATCCCTTTCGCACGTAGTCTCATTCAGGAAAGGGCACAGCTGGCGTATCAGCCGAAGCTGATAACAAGCGCTCCTGACCGTCGCATTCACTTGACTCGTCATCTGAAGCGATGAATCAAGGAGCACCCCCAGACTGCGAACACAGTCCTAAACGGAGAGCGTGACCCCATCCAGGACTGGCTCTCTACTTTAGTAGCCAGAAGCTTCAGGGTTAAATAGTAAGTTTTACTACTAACAGAAATCTAAAGAGTGAACTATACAATATTGGAAGCTCAAAGCAGTGTAATGAAAAGTATTTACAGTCACCCAAAATCTGGTGGGCAACTCATTCATTGGTTTCCCAAATATCCACACTCCTCCTTCAGCTGCAGTATCGTCCCAGCCATTTGTCCCAACAGAACTCATCCTATTCTCAGTACTTTAATTTGTTACACTTCAAAGGAATGCAAACCATCAAATGGTCCTACAGCACACAGAATTAATGGCAGGAAAAGGTTGCTTTATGACCTGATCCTGACACTTTAGCCAATACTGAGCAAGCAAAGTTAGATAGATCACCTCTATGTAACCTAGTTTCTTTTTAGAATGGGGATGGCACTATTGAAGCCAAATCAATGGCAATGTTGCTTCCATACTCCAAATCAAAAGCAAATTTGTAGGTTTGCCCTCTCAAGTAAAATACACGTTGTCTCTCCACCACCCACCCACCCCGTGTTATCTGAGGGACACAAAATAGGGGACATCTATCATAGAGTTGTACTGGAAAATGACTAGAGAGGCATCATTTCTAAGAATCACTAGTCCTCTAACACAACTCTATGGTATGTTTGTATGGTAAGCCCTTTATTTTAATACGGTTTGCTATTATCCATGGTTTCACTTATACAGTAGCACCCCCGTATCTGTGGGGTATTGTTTCTGCCCCCCCCCCATGGATAGTGAAATATGTGGATAATAGCAAATGCCACCCACCACCACCACCCCTGCTGCTACAGGAGCCTTCCCAAGGGGAAGGGAGAAAGGAGGCGAACTCTCTTCCTCCTCTTCCTTCCCCTGCTGTTGAGGGTGGGGTGGCAAAGTGGAGGAAGTGGGAAAGGTGGAGGGCTTTTGCCCAGGCTGAGCCATGCTGCTGCGGCTGCTGATACCAGCCGATGAGTAAAGAAGAGGAGCCACTCCTCCCCACCACCACCGCCGCCATTGCCACCGGAGCTCTCCTGGGGGAAGGGAGGGGGAGGAGAGATCCCTTCTACCCCTCCCCGCCCCTTCGCCCCTGAATCCGTGTGCCATTGTACTCATGTGAATGCAGCGTCAATGGCCAGTCCGGCGAGAACACTTCCAAGTGAGATTGTGACATCAAGGTAGGTGATGCGCTTTTTATGACGATCCCTGGTTTACTTGGAAGTTTTTAAGTGTGTTTTTGTGCTTTTAAAAACTTTTTGAGTGTTCTTTTTGTTTTGTTTTTAATTTCCCACGCTAGGTATTCTCGCGAGAATCTGCAGGATTTCAGACGAGGAAGTGAATGGAGCTCCATTCACTCCTCATTCATTGCCACGGAGGCCTTGAGCATGGATGCAAGCTAAGTGTGGCATGGGGAGTTCTTTTGCTGGCATAACACTGGCAAAAGTTATGTTATGCTGGTAAAAGAACAGGGCTTAAGGAGTTGGTGATAAAGTCCTAAGCCTGAATTTCAGGATCCACTCAGAGTAGCATGGATATCTGCACATAGACTTATGCTATGCTGAGCTATATACCACCTCCCCAACTTATTTTATTTAATGATTTATATCCCACCTTTCTCCCAAAAATAGGGTTCAAGGCAGCTTACCGAAAAGCCCCTTAAGCTGCTCCATAGCCGGGTGCAAAATGGTTAGAGCATCACCAGATTCTTAGAACCATTAGACCTGGTCCTGCCCTGTGGGGCAGCCCTTGAGGAATTAAAAGCGTGTGATCATGTCACTCCCCACCTCATTCAGGCTGCTGCCACACTGCAGAAATAATGCAGTATGAAAGTGCTTTAACTATCATGGCTCCACCCTATGGAATCCTGGGATTTATAGTTACTTGTAGGACCAGAACTCTCTGACAGAGAAGGCTAAATCTCCCACAAAACTACAAATCCCAGAATTCCATTGCATTGAGCCATGTCAGTTAAAGCAGTGTCAAACTGCATTATTTCTGAAGTGTGGCAGCAGCTTCAGTCTTCTCTTCACTAAGCTGAACATGCCCAGCTCTTTCAACCTTTCCTCATGTGGTTTGTTCTCATGAAAGAAGAAGGAGAAGGAGAAGAACTATTTAGTAGGGGATCTTACACATGTGTAAGATGCCAGCAGGATTCCAGCCAGGAAATCTTAACACTTTCTATGCCTGTTTGAGTCACATGATCCCATTCTATGCATTTGTGAGCTGCATCCAAACAACTTGTGTGTTTCACTGACCATTACCTTTATGCACTACTCCTTGGGCTCCCTGCTTTGTTGTCTGCCTGGACTCTTTGATCCCCATAATGTCTGATGCTCGCCAGATTCCTGAATGCTTGGACTGACTTTTGACTTGGCTTCCGCTAGCCCCCCAACAGGTAAGCTTTTCTGGACTGTTAAGCTGTTATCTTTTTGTCTGCTGGGACAGCATTCAGCCAGCTCCACACTCTGCAGCAGGGTGAGGAATGGAAGGGTTGGAACCTTGGACTTCCCAGTAGCCATAAGCAAAAGCAATCAGCTGCAGCTCCTCCTAGCTTTTGTGCACCTCCTCATTAATGATTTTTTTTTTTTTTACCAACTTGACCACACTGTGATGTTGCTTGGCCTCATGTGTCCTGGTGAATGGGGGGCCGGTGGCTATGACACTTGGAGACATCATAGCCAGTGATCTGCCTCTCCCCCCGACTCACCATCACTTCTGCTGAGGGCATAAATGGGTGGCCAGACATATGAACAATAAATAGGGGGGTGATTGCATGGGCACCCCATTTCTCTCCTCAGCAGAAGTGACAGCTTGCTAGGCAGGCTTTCTGTGGAGCCGCTTGGCCAGTGGGGAAGCAGCTGCCGAGGCCCCAACAACAGGAGACGAGCCAGCAGGACCAATGTGTTATCAGTCCAGCTGGCCTGTGTGGACAACAATGCACCATCACACTGGATTGCATAATACTCCAGCCTGGTCCTGGATTAAGCGGCCTGTGTAGATGAGTCCTACGACTTGGAAGGGCAGCTATGAAGGAACAAGACAAGATCCTGAAGTATAAAGATATATCATTGAATATTAAAATCTGGATTGGCCATACCATCATATTTCCCATTTCTACATATGGTTGAGAAAGCTGGACAGTGAAGAAAGCTAAGAGGAAGAAAACCAACTTCTTTGAAATGTGCTGCTGGAGAAGAGTTCTGTGGCTACCGTGGACTGCTAAAAAGACCAATAAATGGGTTGTAGAGCAAATCAAGCTTGAACTCTCCCTAGAAGCTGAGATGAGTAGAATCATAGAATCATAGAATTGCAGAGTTAGAAGAGACCATGAGGGCCATCCAGTCCAACCCCCCTGCCACGCAGGAAATCTTGATCAAAGCATCCCCGACAGATGGCCATCCAGCCTCTGTTTAAAGACCTCCAAGGAAGGAGACCCCACCACGCTCGTAGGGAGTGTGTTCCACTGCCGAACAGCTCTTACTGTCAAAAAGTTCCTCCTCATGTTGAGGTGGAATCTCTGTTCCTGGAGCTTGCACCCATTGCTCCGTGTTCCAGTCTCTGGAGCAGCAGAAAACAAGCCTGCTCCATCCTCAGCGTGACATCCCTTCAAATACTTAAACAGGGCTAGCATATCGCCTCTTAACTGTCTTTTTTCCAGGCTAAACATACCCAGCTCCCTAAGTCTCTCCTCATAAGGCATGGTTTCCAGACCTTTCACCATTTTAGTTGCCCTTCTCTGGACACGCTCCAATTTGTCAATATCCTTTTTTAATTGTGGTGCCCAGAACTGGACACAGTATTCTAAGTGAGGTCTGACCAAGGCAGAATAGAGTGGCACTATTACTTCCCTTGATCTAGACACTATACTTCTATTGATACAGCCCAAAATCGCATTGGCCTTTTTAGCTGCCACATCGCACGGTTGGCTCATGTTCAACTTGTGGTCTACTAGGACTCCTAGATCCCTTTCGCACGTGGTCTCATTCAGCCAGGTCTCTCCCATCCTATATTTATGCATTTCATTTTTCCACCCTAAATGTAGTACCTTACATTTCTCCATATTGAATTTCATTTTGTTAGCTTTGGCCCAGCTCTCCAGTCTATCCAGGTCATTCTGAATTTTGATCCTGTCCTCTAGGGTATTAGCTACTCCTCCTAATTTGGTGTCATCTGCAAATTTGATAAGTATGCCCCTCATTCCCTCATCCAAGTCATTGATAAAGATGTTGAATAGCACTGGGCCCAGGACAGAACCCTGTGGCACCCCACTGGTCACATCTTTCCAAGACGAAGAGGAGCCACTGCTGAGCACCCTTTGGGTTCGGCCGGTCAACCAATTACAAATCCATTGAACAGTTAACTTGTCTAGCCCACATTTTACAAGCTTGTTTGCAAGAATGTCATGGGGAACCTTGTCAAAGGCCTTACTGAAATCAAGGTATGCGATGTCCACAGCATTCCCTTCATCTACCAAGCTGGTAACTTTATCAAAAAAAGAGATCAGATTAGTCTGGCATGACTTGTTTCTCTGAAACCCATGTTGACTTTTTGTGATTATGGCATTGCCGTCTAAATGTTCACAGACTCTCTGTTTAATGATCTGCTCTAGAATCTTCCCTGGTATTGATGTCAGACTAACTGGACGATAATTGTTGGGATCCTCTTTTTTCCCCTTTTTGAAGATGGGAACAATGTTTGCCCTCCTCCAGTCTGCTGGGACTTCTCCTGTTCTCCAGGAGTTCTCAAATATTATTGCCAATGGCTCTAAGATTATGTTTGCCAGTTCTTTTAATACTCTTGGATGTAGTTCATCTGGTCCTGGAGATTTAAACTGAGACTGTTGTACTTTGGACATATGAGAAGATAGGACTCATAAGACAATAATGCTTAGGAAGGCAGGAGGCAGCAGGAAAAAAGGGAGACCACACAATAAATGGATAGACTTCATCAAGGAAGCCACAATGGCTGCCCTGAGTCTGCAAGACCTGAGCCTGGCTGTTGAGGAGAGGGTGACTTGGAGGTCTCTCATTCATAGGGTTGCCAGAAATGGAAGTTGACTTGACGGCAGTTAGCAGCAAATGGTTTCTTACATTTCCTGGCACAAAAAGCGTGTGAATTTCTGCAGAAATTGATTGTCCCCCAAGGGGACAATGCAGATAATCTCATGGCTGTTCTCTTTTGTCTTGGCAGGGTGTCCTGAGTGCTGGGGCACCTTTTCCTTGTCAAGGTTACAGAAAAATAAGAGATGTTCTTAACTGTCCTAAAATGACACAAGTCCACTAGAAGCTCTTCAACCTGAGAGGTCAAAAGCCAAGAAAGATGGAGTAATGACAGATGTCTCTCATATATATATATATTTGTCGTTTTGTGCCTTCAAGTTGTTTCTGATTTTTAACACACTTTTATAGTTACGATGCTGTAGTCCCAATTAAAAACAAAATGGAGCAGGAATAGCCAAAGCTAAAAATGTGATTTTTCTATATAAAAAAAGTTTTTAAATTCAGTACTTTTTTAAAAAAAGGAGCACATCACTCATTTATTCATGAGCTTACAAGTAATTAATTGACCTGAATCCTAGAGTAGACCCATTAAATCAGTTTTTGGATGGTGAGTGAATTCCATTCAGTTCAGTGGCTCTCCTCCAGTTGTGAGTACCAATAGGATTCTGGCCCTTACCTAAAAAATAAAAAAATAAAAAATAAAAAATGGCCCTTGAAAAATGGCTTTGAATCCTGAAAAATTATGTAAACACACACACACACACACCACTTTGGAGTAAGGAGTAAATGTGATTTATTACACCAGTCCCCTCTGTCATTCCTGTTACCAGCTGTTATGTTATGTTGCGAAAAGAATGTTGTTGTGGCCTGGTAATGTGCTACAGGTAATGTTGCTACTTTTAACGTGTTACTTCCAAGCACTGGGAACATCACGTGGTTGTACTGCCGGCTCACGCTGTGCCTTATGCTGTCATCTCATGCTCACTTATGGGTGCTGAAGAAGTCAGGGAGCTGACGGGAGGAGATTGTGGTTTGTATCATTAATTAATGGCTTATAATATTCACATTTTTTTAAAAAAATCTGAAAAGGGTGACGGGGGCTGCTGCTGCACTGCACAAATAACAAAATGAAATTCAATACGGAGAAATGTAAAGTACTGCATTTAGGGCGGAAAAATGAAATGCATAAATATAGGATGGGAGAGACCTGGCTGAATGAGACTACGTGCGAAAGGGATCTAGGAGTCCTAGTAGACCACAAGTTGAACATGAGCCAACAGTGTGATGCGGCAGCTAAAAAGGCCAATGCAATTTTGGGCTGTATCAATAGAAGTATAGTGTCTAGATCAAGGGAAGTAATAGTGCCACTCTATTCTGCCTTGGTCAGACCTCACTTAGAATACTGTGTCCAGTTCTGGGCACCACAATTCAGAAAGGATATTGACAAATTGGAGCGTGTCCAGAGAAGGGCAACTAAAATGGTGAAAGGTCTGGAAACCATGCCTTATGAGGAGAGACTTAGGGAGCTGGGTATGTTTAGCCTAGAAAAAAGACGGTTTAGAGGCGATATGCTAGCCCTGTTTAAGTATTTGAAGGGATGTCACGCTGAGGATGGAGCAGGCTTGTTTTCTGCTGCTCCAGAGACTGGAACACGGAGCAATGGGTGCAAGCTCCAGGAACAGAGATTCCACCTCAACATGAGGAGGAACTTTTTGACAGTCAGAGCTGTTCGGCAGTGGAACACACTCCCTCGGAGCGTGGTGGGGTCTCCTTCCTTGGAGGTCTTTAAACAGAGGCTGGATGGCCATCTGTCGGGGATGCTTTGATCAAGATTTCCTGCGTGGCAGGGGGGTTGGACTGGATGGCCCTCGTGGTCTCTTCCAACTCTGCAATTCTATGATTCTATGAGAAAGAATCACAACCCAAAAACACCACCCAAGGAAACCTTCTGCTGTGCTTTCTGCAACTGGACTTGTTTATCTTGGATTGGCCTTTTTAGTCATCAGCGCGCTTGCAGAAAGTGTGGGATGAGTTCTTCAAACAATCTCATAATGATAACAGTAAAACACCTTAGTTTGAATTCAAAGTCATAGCCCTGTTAGTCTGGAATATCAGTGAGCATCTGAGGAATCAGATTAATATGAAACCTTTATGCTACAATTTCTTTCTCACAGTTCATGTGATTGACTTTATCAATCACACAAAATACGGCATCATAATGATGCCACATAAATGCAAAAGGGTGCGCATACAACGTTTCCCTTTCGTATTTTTGTACTGGCCATAACCCATTGTATTTTATTGACAGTTCAAGCACTATCAATAGATCTCCCCTAGCACTTTTGCACCAGCATTGCCAGTGTTTGAATCCATGCGCCATTGTAATGACAAGAATGCGGCATCAATGGCCAGTCCAACCAGAACACTTCTGAGTGAGATCGCGACATCCAGGTAGGTGACACTCTTTTTATTACCCTCCCTGGTTTAGGTGGGACATTTATAGTGTGTTTATGTACTTTTGAAAACATTTACTTTCTTATTTTCATTTTTATTTTTGAATTTCCCGTGCTATGTATTCTCACAAGAATATGCAGGATTTCAACTGAGGAAGTGAACGGAGCTCCGTTCACTCCTCAGTCATTGCCGGGAATGCTTTTCGCATGGATGCAAGGTAAGTGTGGCATGGGGAATTCTTTTGCTGGCATACAAACATCAGAAGATACGCTGGCAAAAGAACGGGTTTAGGGGGTGGTGGTCCGATAAAGTCTTCAGTCTCAACAAGATCCCCTTGCTTACTGATAAACTCAGGTTTGGTGAACCATAACTGTAGCAAATTACTGTTTGAAAGTAACTTCCCGGTCTCTGGAAATTCCATGGAGAAATTCCATGGAGAGGAGGGATCCAGGAGTACAGTATTTCTAACATGCCTTCCAACTCTCCTGACTGGCAGGGACCCTCCTGATTAACCCTCTGTTGTCCCATCTTTTCGGCTGCTTTTAATATAGCCCAATTTCTCTCTTCTACTCCCACTTCCCCCTTTGTCCTCAGCTTAATTCAATTGCTGCAAATTGTGTTCAAAGTGCAAATGGAGCTTGCACAAAATGAACTTGGCAACAGGGTGAGGAGTGGAAGGGTTGCAACCTTGCACTTCCCAGTTGTCTCAAGCAAAAGCAATCAGCTGGCACATCTGCTAGTTAGTGTGCTCCTCCTCATTAATGCCTTTTGCCAACTTGACCCCACTCTGATGTTGCTTGGCCACATGCATCCCAGTTTTCATCAGTGACATGCTGGCAGGCATGCTCTACATTGAAGAAGCCACCATGAGGACTATTCTCTCTTGGGATACATGCTAGAGATGTCCCAGGAGAGCCGGGGCAGCTCAGCTCAGTACTTTCTAGCGAGTGGGCGAGCTCTTCGGGGATGAGCAAGGAACACAATACAGGCCCATGACAGCCTGCCTGGGGAATGCAAGGCGAGCAAAACAAACGAGATTATTTATTACCCACACTGCTCTTCTCTCTTGCCCCTTCCAAGGCCCAGCAGCTGTTTGCCTCGACTGACAGCTGGCAATTTTGGGAGGCCCCCCCCCACCCCTTTCCTCTCCTCTTTCACCACATGTCTTCCCCAAATGACCCTTGTTGAGAGAGAGAAAGAGGACTTTTCCTTGGCACCAGCACTAATGGAGCAATTAGACATCCATTTAGGAGAGCTGGCTCCCCTCAGAATCTATGTTTAATGGCTCTGCCCTTTTTCTTTACAAGCTCATTAAAGTGCCCGGAAGTCACGGGGCTGCGGCAAGGCTGATTAGCAATGAGCCACTAGTAGACGGCGGTGGCAAGGCTTTGGTGCTTTTGCCTTTCGGTGGCAGTTAGCCATTTGGGTGAATTGGGTTGTTCTTATTGTTCACCCTCAATATTTCAGCCTTAGCAGATGCCAATGAGAAAATGTTGTTGTGTTCTGCCCTCATTTACATGGGGGAATAAGTTCCCAGACTTACTGCAGAGACACGAAACCACATATAATAGTGAACCATATAGAAACCTGAGAATCACATTGGAGCACCTGATCATTGCAGAGGTTGGTATATTCTTCCACCTTCCAGAATGACCAAATCTCACCCTCCCATGAGTCGTGGTTTTGTTGCAATAGCTCCCTTGCATGGCCGTTCTGTGGCTGGTGGAGAGCACAGGTGATCAGAGTAGCTCTGGCTACGTCCTCATAGCCAGATGCAAACAAATGACATAATCTGCCAAGACTCTGACAGGTCTCAGCAGAAAAGGCTATCACTCTGCAGCTGGTTGTGGGACATAGCCAGGCACTTTTCTGATCTCCTGTGCTTTCCACCAGCCACAGAATGGACATTTAGGAGAGCAAAACTGTAGCAAAACAGTGAGTCCTGGGGTGGTGAGCAGGTGGCCATAGTGGAGTTCTGCCTGCAGAAGTCTTATGGTATGCTGGGAAATGTAGGATCTCAGCCACTCTGTGTGAAAAATGAAAATGTCCATGTCCTCCACTGCCCTGAAACATTTTTTGTGTAGAAAACTTCTTGTCTGTACAGAAAATGTTCTGTGAAGAAAATAATTTTCCTGTGCTGAAAAATCACACTTGGGGGGGGGGGAGGTGCGTGTTTCAGCAGCATTGAATTTTGCATCCAAAAAATCCCAATCAGTTAAACTTGAAGCTTCACGATTTCCTCAGCAGTCAGGAAATCCCTTTTTCACCAAGGACTAGGAAACGGCTGATATGCCTTACACCACTACTGCTGCCTTGAACTTTTCCCAGTATTACTGTATTTTCCAAAGCATGTTCTTTCTTTTGCATCTTTCTGGATCCTATTTATTTATTTGATTGTTTATTTATTTAATTTATATCTCACCTTTCTCCCAGTACGGGACCCAGTTACATTCTATCCCACTCTCTCAACTGTATCAATATGCTTTATAACCCGAGGCTTTAATATCTCTCTGTACTGGCTCTGAAGAAATGGGTTTATATCCACAAAAGTTCATGCTAAAATATAAACCAGTTAGTCTTAAAGGAGCTGCTACATTCCTTCTTTTCCCCCTTCCCCTTCCTTCCTCCTTTTTATGTCTTTTCCAGTGAGCTTGCTCATGATATTCCCAAAATCCAATGGCCTCTGTTTAGTCACTTTGGCTTTTAGTAAGAGTCCAGAAAACACGGTAATGGAATAAAGGTACAGTAGGCTGTGCAAACAACCTCTTCTTCTGTCCTAGCAGTTTCCTGTGAGACACCGGCCCTGGGGAAGGATTGTTCTGGTGGCCTCCATCAGCAACTTCTACAACCTCTAAGCATGTGTGAGGTTAGCTGAACAGTTCTTCAGCAAGGCTGCATTCCAGGGCGCTAACATACAGTGGTAAAATTACCCAACAGAGAGACTTGGGGGGTTTCTGAAGTAAGAGATACAGTTACAGGGCAAGATAATGCCTGACGCTACAGCATAGCTTTAACACAGCAAAGCTGGTCTGGGTATACACTTCTACAACGAGGCTAATAATAAAATCACTACTAGTGATCAGCTTGATTTTCCATTTTTTTCTTTTAGTGGTAGATATACCTTCCCCATCACAATGTCTGTTTGAAAGCCCAGTCAATTTCAAGAGGAATTTGCCATTGTTGGCAAGGATGACAATTCTGCAGTTCTTGAGATGCTGGTTAATATTTATCACAAAATTATCACAATTATCATAATATTATGGTAACCCACCAGTAATGACAAATACATAGAATCATAGAATCATAGAATCATAGAATTGCAGAGTTGGAAGAGACCACAAGGGCCATCCAGTCCAACCCCCCTGCCACGCAGGAAATCTTGATCAAAGCATCCCTGACAGATGGCCATCCAGCCTCTGTTTAAAGACCTCCAAGGAAGGAGACCCCACCACGCTCCGAGGGAGTGTGTTCCACTGCCGAACAGCTCTTACTGTCAAAAAGTTCCTCCTCATGTTGAGGTGGAATCTCTGTTCCTGGAGCTTGCACCCATTGCTCCGTGTTCCAGTCTCTGGAGCAGCAGAAAACAAGCCTGCTCCATCCTCAGCGTGACATCCCTTCAAATACTTAAACAGGGCTATCATATCGCCTCTTAACCGTCTTTTTTCCAGGCTAAACATACCTAGCTCCCTAAGTCTCTCCTCATAAGTCATCGTTTCCAGACCTTTCACCATTTTAGTTGCCCTTCTCTGGACACGCTCCAATTTGTCAATATCCTTTCTGAATTGTGGTGCCCAGAACTGGACACAGTATTCTAAGTGAGGTCTGACCAAGGCAGAATAGAGTGGCACTATTACTTCCCTTGATCTAGACACTATACTTCTATTGATACAGCCCAAAATCGCATTGGCCTTTTTAGCTGCTGCATCACACTGTTGGCTCATGTTCAACTTGTGGTCTATTAGGACTCCTAGATCCCTTTCGCATGTAGTCTCATTCAGCCAGGTCTCTCCCATCCTATATTTATGCATTTCATTTTTCCGCCGTAAATGCAGTACTTTACATTTCTCCGTATTGAATTTCATTTTGTTAGCTTTGGCCCAGCTCTCCAGTCTATCCAGGTCATTCTGAATTTTGATCCTGTCCTCTAGGGTATTAGCTACTCCTCCCAATTTGGTGTCATCTGCAAATTTGATAAGTATGCCCCTAATTCCCTCATCTAAGTCATTGATAAAGATGTTGAATAGCACTGGGCCCAGGACAGAACCCTGTGGCACCCCACTGGTCACATCTTTTCAAGACGAAGAGGAGCCACTGCTGAGCACCCTTTGGGTTCAGCCGGTCAACCAATTACAAATCCATTGAACAGTTAACTTGTCTAGCCCACATTTTACAAGCTTGTTTGCAAGAATGTCATGGGGAACCTTGTCAAAGGCCTTACTGAAATCAAGGTATGCGATGTCCACAGCATTCCCTTCATCTACCAAGCTGGTAACTTTATCAAAAAAAGAGATCAGATTAGTCTGGCATGACTTGTTTCTCTGAAACCCATGTTGACTTTTTGTGATTATGGCATTGCCTTCTAAATGTTCACAGACTCTCTGTTTAATGATCTGCTCTAGAATCTTCCCTGGTATTGATGTCAGACTAACTGGACGATAATTGTTGGGATCCTCTTTTTTCCCCTTTTTGAAGATGGGAACTACGTTTGCCCTCCTCCAGTCTGCTGGGACTTCTCCTGTTCTCCAGGAGTTCTCAAAGATTATTGCCAGTGGCTCTGAGATTATATTTGCCAGCTCTTTTAATACTCTTGGATGTAGTTCATCTGGTCCTGGAGATTTAAATTCATTTAGATTAAGAAGGTATTCCTGTACTACCTCTTTACTTATTTTGAGCTGGATTTCCCCTATTGTGTCCTCTGTTCCATTCTCCTCAGGTTGGTCCTCCTTTTCCTTTTCTGAAAACACTGAGGCAAAGAAGGTGTTGAGTAATTCTGCCTTTTCTCTGTCCCCTGTTAGCATTTTGCCATCTTCTCCACGTAGCGGCCCTATCATTTCCTTCTTCCTCCTTTTGCTGCGGACATACCCAAAAAAACCCTTTTTATTGTTCTTAACCTCCCTAGCAAGCCTGAGCTCATTCTGCGCTTTAGCTTTTCTGACTTTACTCCTACACGTGTTCGCTATCTGTTTGAATTCTTCTTTGGTGATTTCCCCCCTAGATCAAGCCAAATATGTGAAAATGATCCCCCTCTCGCCCATTCTCTGTCTCAGGGCTTGTCTACACTGGACAAATGAAATGACCACAATTTGTTTTGTCTGCAAGCTGTCCAGATGAAGTATGGCTCAAATCTGTGGCTTTTCAGCATTCCAAGGCTTTAATCCACATAAAAAAAAAAGTGGGGATTTACTCTGGATCTGAGCGTAAAAATCCGGATAGTCACATGCATGTGCAGACAGTGCTGCATTACGACAATGGCGTGGGACCATGGGGAGGAGTTTTTGGTGGGCAGATGAAAAGGTAATTGTGTCTGCATTTCTCTGTGCTTATTAATGAGTGTGTAGCCTAACTGTAGAAGGGAGTATGTGGTCAATGTAAGGAACAGTTTGATAAGCACTGTAGCTGGGTCTCAGCTCTGGGAAAATGGGGGTGAATGTTGGTACTGTGAGGAGAGGCAAAGGGGATGATGAGCAGCCAATGGTTGTGTAGCCCGCCAGATTTAGAAGATTGGAATATGCTTTTAATGTGCTGTTTTTCAATTGAGTTTCATTCTGAGCAATGGCCCTGTAGGGTTCGCTTTCTGAATTACTGTGCCAATAAAGTTTTTTTTTTTCTGTTTTGAAATATAAACTGCTGGTCACTGAATCTGGGAATGCCAGTACATGATATTTTCATCACCATTTATTTTCATATGCAGCAGTTGTTTGGAGAAGCATACACCAGCATACCCATACTATTATTAACTGTGTGTATCTCCATTCAACAGGATGTCCAAAGCCCCTCTGATCCATGGGAAAAGATTGGATGCATTGGGGAGGGGAATAAAAAACAGAGCTGCCATGGCTGTGTGGCTGCGCATACTGTAAATTACTGGACCAGGATGAGTTCAGAAGGGAGAAGTGTGTGAACAGGGCCCCTGAATTAGAATCATAGAATCATAGAATTGCAGAGTTGGAAGAGACCACAAGGGCCATCCAGTCCAACCCCCTGCCATGCAGGGAATCTCAATCAATGCATCCCCGACAGATGGCCATCCAGCCTCTGTTTAAAGACCTCCAAGGAAGGAGACAAGCCCATAGTTGCTGCAGACCAGAGAAACCTCAAGGTAAGCCAGGTTTTCCTGTTGGACTAGATGAGCCCTCTCACATACACAGTTTCTTTCTTTTGCTCATTTTAGTCTCAGAGACAACAATATCAAAGAAATAAAAGTTAGAATACGGTTCACAATTGATACTGTAATCTTTGTGTTTCTCTTACAGAGCCAGTGACTGAATGTTGGACAAGGAGTCCAGGGTTCAGATCATTACTCAGGTGTGAACAATTTTTAACATTTCACTTTCTCCAGTGCTAGAAATTTGGGGGTGGTAGGAAAAGTTCATGAAGGGGGCATTTGTGGGCAACGACCTTCCTACCGCTACACCGCTGGATGGAACAAGGAATGAACCAAGCTACACCAGATCCTAATCTCCTCCATCCCAAAGACACAACCCACTGTGCTGGTACAAAGTTTTTCTAGGACAAGGGTAGTCAATTTTCCAACATCCCAAAGACTGGGAGGGGGTTTGTATTCAGCATAGCTTCAGCAATTCTAGTGTCAGCTCAGAATGGCACTTTTAAGTCTACAATGGGCAGGGTTATGATCCATGTAGCCTGTGTGTCACTCCTAAAATAGATTTTCTGATCTCCCTTAGCACTTCTAATGGACATGATGGCTGGGGGATTCTAAAGTTGAGATCCTACACTGGGATTGTGAAGCATAAGTTTCCACATGTGGAATTACCACTGATTCTGACAGGACACACTTGTGTTGAACAGCAATGTTGTGAAACTGAATACTACTGAGTACAACTGCCAGTTTCAGCCAGGAAAAACTCATGGCCAGCATTGTTCATCCTCACATGCAATGGCACTGCATGCTCACCTCTGCTTCCACAAACTTAAACTGAATGTGGACATTGCACATGGCACACAGGAATGCCCAACTGCTTCTGTAGGAGGACTTACTCATGAGCAAGACCATGGACCCATGAGATATACCTCCCAAAAATAATGTCCCCAGGCTTAAATGGAAAGTCTCAGGTCATCCAGCCCTGGCATCCTAGTGGTACTCCTAGCCACTCAGAGGGAGACTTTCCTATACCCTGTACTCTGCCCCAGAGCTTGAGAAAGTGATGGGTCAGGGTATTATAGTCCAAATGGCCATGCCCTATGAGAAGCAGTTTAGGGAACTGGGTATGTTTAGCTTAGAGAAGAGAAGGTTAAGAGGAGACATGATGGCCATCTTTAAATATTTGAAGGGATGCCATGCTGAGGATGGAGCAAGCTTGTTTTCTGCTTATCCGGAGACTAGGACACAGAGCAATAGGTTCAAACTACAGGAAAAGAGATTCCACCTAAACATTAGGAAGAACTTCCTGACAGTAAGAGCTGTTCGGCAGTGGAATACACGGCCTGGGAGTGTGGTGGAGTCTTCTTCTTTGGAGGTTTTTAAGCAGAGGCTGGATGGCCATCTGTCAGGAAAGCTTTGACTGTTTATTCCTGCATAGCAGAATTGGGTTGGACTGGATGGCTTCTGGGGTCTCTGCCATCTCTATGATTCTATGAAATTTATAACTTCCCCATGCTCTGGCCACTTTCCAACTCAATCAGATTCTCTCCACTACTCCCTCCATTATTCTTCACTATTGAACAATCTTTCACAATTTCACAATCTTCACAATTATTCATCCATGAGTCTGTTCTGTCCCATTTCTCAATAAATCTATTTAAAAAAAAAACTCATGAAAATATTATTTAAATAAGGATTTTTCAATGCACTTTCTTGGAAAATGTGTATTTTATAACCAAAGTATCTCACAACAAATGCATTTCTACATATGTGTGATCCTAAAATATGCATTTTAAAATCAATTTTAGGCTCTCCTTCTTACTTTTTTTTTTTTAAGTGGGGAACTACATCACAAAATCCAAGGAAAGAGGAAATACTCCCATCCAAAAATGGTGTTCAGACTAAGTTATTTGAAAAGTTACTTTAGGGGGACAATAAGTATAATTGCTCCAGATGAGGATTCTGGGAGTTGCAGCCCAAAAAATTATTTCCCCCAAGTTTCTGATCCAGGAGTTGTAGATCAAGTCATTTATGCAGAATTCACAAAGGGTCCATTTCTTCAATACCCCTCTTTACCAGAGGTGTGAAATTAGGGGGGAGGCTCAATTGTGTCAAAATACACACCCAGACCACCATCCTCTATTGCTCAGTATAATAGAAGCTCCCTCACACATGGCCATCCTATGACTCATAGGGGTGGGTGTTATTGGAGAAGCTTCTAGCTGTGTGCCTGTAGCCAGATGTGAAATGATTACATCAACATGGAGATTTGCTGCATTCCTCCAGAGGTACCAGCACTGCTGGGCTTAACTATGCAGGCAATATACCCCATCTTGCCCCTATATTGGAGCCCTGCTATCCTGATGACACAGGGCTTTTGCCCCATTCTACCCCCCAGGCAGTCCTCACAAATTCAGGGCAAAGATGGAGCTAAGATGGGGGAAAGACAGGGAAGGGCCTGTTACAGCTTTGTAAAATAATAGCAGCCTTAATCTGTTCCCACCAGCAAAAGAAAGAAGAAAAAAAGGCTCAGTCTGTGCATGACTGCAGGAGCCCATTCCAGCATGCTGGCCCATCACTGCAGCTACCTGTCTGCTGTTGCTCTTCTGCAACAGGAAGGAGTCCTGTAGCATGTGAATAAGAATGGTCTCATAAGCCTTGGACACATATTTTTTTTTATTATTTCTTTATTTATTTATACCCCGCTCTTCAGTCACAAGGCTATCAGAGCAGCTTACAAATTGTTTTAAGCAATAGCTATTTACATATCTAACTGCATTAAACAGTTTCCAATGTGTGTTAGCTAATTGCCCCACAAGCCGGGTACATGTTGTGGATCGGCTTCCTAGCTTCCAGGAGAAAGAGGGAGACTGCGGTGGCTGCATAGTCAGGGCTTCCTCCCATTTTGTGGAGGGAAGGGGGGAGGAATGGGCCTGATCCACAGGTAGGATATGCCAGCAGGGAGCCGATGTATCCTGGCCTCTGTAGATTACCCCCTAGTAATCATTTCATGCCTGGCTACAGGGACATAGCCAGACAGTCTTCTGGCCCTACCCACTCCTCATAAGGCAAAAAATGGCCATGCAAGGAAGTTACATCAGAGGCTGCATAATAAGGCTGGGATGTTTCTGGGATGTGCAGAGGGAGGAAAGGAATACCAGTCTCCACAGTGTCCTAAAAAGGACATGCACAGGTGTAAGGAAAACACATGTGTGTGTATGCCAGTCAAGGGAGCCAATGTGGTGTGATGATTTGAATGTTGGATTAGAGTTCTAGGAAACTTGGGTTCAAATCCTTACTCAGCCATGGAACCCCACTGGATGAACTCACATTCTCAGCTTCAGAGGAAGGCAGTAGCAAACCCCTTTGAACAAACCCTGCTGAGAAACCACCATGCTAGGTTCATCTGAGGGCTGCCATAAGTTGGAAGTGACTTCCTAAACATTAGGAAGAACTTCCTGACAGTAAGAATTGTTTGGTGTTGGAATGCACTGCCTGGGAATGTGGTGGAGTCTGTTTCTTTGGTGGTTTTTAAACAGAGGTTGGATGGCTATCTGTCAGGAATGCTTTGATTGGGTATTCCTGCATGGCAGAAAGGGGTTGGACTAGGTGGCCCTTGTGGTCTCTTCCAACTCTATGATTCTATGATTCTTTGACTTGAAGGCACACATTAACAACAATGTCACTAACAGGATGCCAGGGTGCTGTGAAGTTTCTGGAATCAACATGCAAGCTGCCCTCAGCTTAGACATGAGCCAATATGTCTCCACAGAACCTGGGCTCCATAAATTGCAGCAATCAATGCCACCTCAGCTGGTGTCATACGAAGAAAGGACACACTATTACAGTAATATTCCTCCTGTCCCTTGTACTGGGATCATAGCTCTTCATTTAGTATCTGTGATATTTTTGTAAAGTATCCAGTGACCAAAGTGAGCATGTCACCCTTCCTAGGGTTACACAAGGCAGGAGGCTGTTCCGAGATGCTGTCTCTAAGCATCTTTGCTTAACTACTGAAGCCTGATTGGCCACCGAGGACCGTTCCTCTGCCCAATCACGAAGCAGCTTCTTGGGGCGGAGGGAGTTGCCAGCTAGCAACACACCTCAATGCTTAAATATGAGATGTGGAGGAGTTTAGGTCATCGATGCATTTCAGAGGTGACCACATCGGAGAAGTGTCATTAGCTCTGAAGCACGTTGCTGAGGCAGCTCCCAGGGCATCATGATACCATCTTTTTAAAGATTTCTACGTAATAGAGGCCTAAAATAAGCTCTCCTGCTTGGCCTCAGCTTTACCTTATCCCAGTTGGAAGTGAAAACAGCAACATTTGCGTTATACATGAGGAGTTCTTCTGCAGGAGCTGCATCTACTTAGTGGAAATTCTCATGGCAGCAGCAGGTTCCATGGAGCCAAGAACAGCAACAGCCACTAACCCACTGGAGCCACTTTTGGACAGCAAGGTCCATGAGACAAGTGACTGGAAGTATGAGCTCTGCGTGCTTCCCTTGCACCATTACTTCTTTGCAGTGATAATGACATTGGCTCCCAGCTTATGGTCCACCATGTTTTGGATGTCAACTCCCAGAATACCTGAACACTAGCCATCTGGATGGGGATTCTGGATGCTGAAGTCCAAGACATTTGAAGGGAACCAAAGGTTGTGGACAACCAGTCTAGAGTATCATTTTGACTCTGGCTGTGAGATAGTGGTGTCAGGAAGAGGAAATTCCAAAACTTTTTGATAAACTACAGACCAGACTTCAGGTCAAAAAAGTATCCACCTGAGAGTTCTTAAATGTGAAACTGATAATATTCTAACTAAAATATGTAAGATGTCCCTAAACTCATCTTCTGTCACCAGAGGATTGGAGAATGGCCAATAATACCATTTGTTAGGCTGATTAATTGTGGTTCCCCGCCCATGTCTTTTTAGACTGAGGGACTGAGGATTATTTGCCATTTGTCAGCTAATCTGGATTCTGTCTGAGGTCCCTTTTATCACCTTCTGTCCACTTGGCATCCAATTCTGATGTTGGTTAAAACCAGGCAGGCAGAGTTAACATCAACACTCCCATGAAGCATTCTTAAGTTTTGGGACCTCAGGATATGTCTACCGTGGAAGTTTGCATACTCTTGCACTCATAGGCCAAGCACAGACACTAGGTGTTCTTATGTTGTCTTTCAGAGGAAGGCACCCAGGAAGGGTTGTTCAACACGTTCTGCACTCTCTCCCATTAGCATCAGTTTTGCAACATTCATTTAGCTTCTTTGGCTCCCGGAGAATGTCCTATAGTGAACTTCACCCCAGTTTTTTTTCCCCACCTCATTTTTTTTTTTGTCATGTCTGTCTTACAACATCCTTTAGCATTTCCATCCCTCTGATGAATCATCCCCAAAGACTCAGATGGGTTCTGAGGAAGCAAACCATGTAGAGGGGCTAATCAACCTATGGAAATGAAGTTGGGCATTACTCAACATAAGATTTACCAACTCCTTGGCTCCAGGCTCATAATTGGGCTGGGAGAGAAGAGCTCTTGTTGGATTTTGGCTGTAGGGATAGTCAGGCATTCCAGCTTTTGTAAAAGCCAAAGGAGAATTGTTTAGACTCCTCTCCCTTTCTGGACCCAAGTTGAAATCAAAGGACAGCAAGGAAAACCAAGGCAGATGTAGCTGCATCCATTCACCAAACTGCGACATGTCTGGCCGAGCATGATCAGAGTGCGATTAAGATGGAAAAAGGAATGAATGAGGAAGAATGCACAAGCTCGGAGAGGTTGCAGCGTTTTGCTTTTGCCTGAGCTGATGAGGAAAGGGAAGACTCCTCCCTCTTCTCTTCTTTCCCTTCTGCTGAGTTAATTAGGCTTTGAAGTTTGGCACTTTGAACTCAGTTTGCAGCAACTGAAGTAAGCCAAGGACAAAAGGGGAAAGGAAGAGGAGAGGAGAGGAACTGGGACATTTTAAACACAGCAGAGAACATAGGATATTAGAGGATTAATTGTAACTGCCCTGCCAAACAGGGGAGCTGGAGGATATTTATTTTATTTTTATTTATTTCATTTGCATGCCACCTTTCTCTCGAGATGGGATCCAAAGTGGCTTCCATAAAACAACAGATTAAAAATAAAATATATGAATCATTATCATGCTAAAGCCAAGTTCCTATATTTTGTCCATCTAACAAAATTCTTTCCTATGTTTCCCCCCACCTCTGTATCCCCCCCCCCGACCTTCCTACCAGTTTTCTGCATAGAAAACTTTTTTTGGGGGGGGGGTGAGATTCTTGCTCTATCAGTTATACACCTCCTGAGACTTACTGACAGACAAAATTGTACCTTGTCTCATAAATTCACACATCTGTGAGGCTTGCAGAAGATTTTATACCTATATAACCTCATTCACATTTAAAAATTTTTAAACAGCTAAGATGTGTACTGTTGGAAAATATGCACCATCTCTGGTCATGCTGGGAGCTGACAGAAAATATTCTGGGATAAACAAAATGTGTATGCATCCCCAAAATAAAAATGGACAGGAACAAAATCTGGAATTTTCTGATCTTTTCAATCAGTCTGGATGCACCCTGATGATCAAGGGCATTTGATAAGCAGCACCTATCTGCTACTTAGCATCTTAATTCCTATGGAAGCAGTAAGGGTGTACAGTACTTAGTTTTTCACACATGACCTCTCCGTTTTGGCTTTATTTTGGTTGAATAAATCATGACACTGTGTAATATGTCATGTGTTGTTGTTTATCTGAGGTTGTATTTACCTGATTTTAAGACCTGCTAAGGAACAGATGGTTGTTATTATGTCCTGATATGTAAAACCATAGAAGTCAAAGAGGGTGTACTTTCTTTTTCAAGAATGTTCATCAACCATTATTTATATTCTTGAGGAGGAAGAATATTCCTCTGCTGAGTCAGAACTTTGGTCCATCTAGTCCAATGTGCTCCATGAGTGTTTAATTAAAAATTATCTTGATCATGAAGTAACACGTTCCCAGGGCTTTGGCCTCCAGGGATTGGAAGGAGAGCAAAGAGGAAGCATTGCAGCAACATCTATTTAGGAAAGCCCTCACTGCACCTCCATCCGTCCTGATTCCTGCGTGCTTGGAGCGATTTCCACCTTCTGTGGTATTTAAATCTTTAATACCTTCCCAAGATGGAACTTTGAAGCAGAAGTGTCTTTTCTTCTGTTTTGGCCACCCTAGAATGCTTCCAAAATCACACAAGAACAGGTGTCTTCAAGGTACTATGCTAGTTTCTGTGCTGGATTCCAAGACTCACCACCCCAGAAGGCAAAGCCAGTGACTATCTAGACAGGGAGAGGATAGGAGATGTATTCTAGCATGGCTGTTGTGTGCTTTCAAGTTGTTTCCAACTTATGACAACCCTAAGGCAAACCTATCATGGGGTTTTCTTGGCAAGATTTGTTCAGAGGGGGGTTGTCCTTGCCTTCCTCTGAGGCTGAGAGAGTGTTACTTGCCCAAGGTCACCCAGTGGGTTTCCATGGCAGAGCAGGGATCTGAACCCGGTCATGACAGCATATCTAGAGCGATTGACCTTGAGTCATCTGCATAGAATCAGAGGAATCTGCCTTATGGTGGAGTCAGACCCTTGGTGTCCAACTAGCCCAGTATTATCAGCTCTGACTAGCAGCCAAGCCTCTTCATTAAGGTTTCAGGTAGGATTCTTTCCTAGCCCTACCTGGAGATGTCATGTAGTGATCGAGCCTGAACCTCCTGGCATAGGACCATATGAAGCTGCTGTCTCCTGAGTCAGACACTAGGAAAGAATCCTTGGCCCATCCACTCCTATATTGTCAGCTATGGCTGGCAGCAATGGCTCTCCAGAGTTTCAGCAAGGATTTCTTCCTTGACCTACCAGAAGATCCCTGGTGTCCACTGCTGGGGCCCAAGCCTGCCCCTGCTTAGCTTCCAAAACCAGAAGAGATCAGATGTACAGTCTTCAGAGTTGTAGGATGAAACAACTGCACCATCCTATATATTAACTTTGGCAAGAATTTATTTTTGCTAAATTATGGAGGAAACACAATGGACCAAGGGGTGGGGGAAGGATGACTTATTAGGATTTGGGCCCAACTGCCTACTTATGGTGGTGCTGAATGAGTCTCCAACTGATTTTCTGGTACCTGGGAATACAGGATGAAAAACTCTGGACAACAACGACAATGATGCTGATGCTGATCATCATCATCAGTTTCCTTCTGCCAATTTCATCTATTCAGTTCCCAAGCCAACAATTATGAGAGTATGGTGGAGTCTCCTTCTTTGGAGGTTTTCAAACAGAGTCTGGGTGGCCATCTGTCAGGAATGCTTTGATTGTGTATTCCTGCAGGGCAGAATGGGGTTGGACTAGATGGCCTTTGTAGTCTCTTCCAACTCTATGATTCTATGCACATGTCCATACACACCATCACAATTGTTTGGAGAAAGAAAATGGCTGGAACACTTAGAGATATTCTGCTTTGCTTCAGTTTTTATGGTTGTTTTATATACTACTGGCTGGAATCCTGCTGGCATTTTATGCATATGTGATTTTCCTTTACTTATGCACTTTTCTGGGGGCCATAGTTTAAGGTCCATATTCCATTTACACTTGCATGAGCCAACCTCTGCAGCTGTAAGTGTTGCACATGAGGTTGTGCAATCTTGGATGAGGCATAACTCTTTGTCAGTATCTTCAATGTACCACTTGATTCCCTGGGACTGCAAAAACAGCCCATGCCCATTAGCTCCCGTTGCCCAAGGTGGCAATAGCAAGCACACTGGCAGACACACCATCAGTTGCACAATGCCTGTATTCAGCAGGAGGGTGGGGTAGCAATTACGTAAAGATGTGTAACAAAATAAAACAAAATCCACAATCCACAAAAGAGAGATACCTTTATTGTCCAACCAAAATTCACAAAACACTTCCATGCAAGCTTTTGAAGCTCCACTTCTTCATCATGCAAAGGATGTTAAAAAAAAATACAGGTGAAGAAAAGAAAATTCACAGTGTAGGAATCACAGATCTACTAAACTACACCAGAACAACCTCTAATACAAAATGTAGGCCTGTGACTCCAGGACCATCACTTTATGAGGTCTGTCTATTAAATAATGAGACTGATAAATAACCCATCTTTATTTATACGTATTACAATTCTAATGCTTCTCCCCTTCAATATAATCCCCATTCACACTCACACACCTATTCAGTCTTGTTTTCCACTGGTCAAAGGTGTGGAGCAGATCAGTTTCTGTCAGCTGTGTCAACACATCTGTCCTTTTCTTTTTTACTGCATCAATTGATTCAAAATATGTTCCCTTAAGCACCGATTTCACTTCAGGGAAAAGAAAAAATGTCTCATGGTGCCAAATCTGGTGAATATGGAGGATGTTCAAGTGAAGTAATGCATTTATTGGCCAAAAAGCTGCTTCCCAGAAAGTGCAATATGATTAGACGTATTGTCTTGATGAAGAATGAAACCATTTCCCCACAGTTCTGGCCTCTTTTCTGTGACTCTTTCTCTCAGCTTTGTCAAAACTTCCTTATAATAATGCTGGTTCATCATTCTGCCTTCTGGAACCCATTCTGCCCAAATTTTACACCCTTGATGTAAAAACCCCCAATGAGCATGGCATTGAATGTGGACTTGCTTTGACATGTTTTTAAATTTTTGGTGATGATGGCGTTTTCCAGTGCATTGACCATCGTTTTGTCTCAGGATCACACTGGAAGATCCAGGTTTCATCACAAGTTATGATTTTTTGAAAAAGGTTTGGGTCCACCTCAAGTTGCTGCAGAATGTCAGCACAAATTTCCTTGCAGCATTCTTTTGCTCTGGTGTGAGAACCCTAGGGACCATCTTGACACAAACTTTTCTAATGTTGAGGTCCTCATGCAAAAATTTCCACTCAGTGTCTTTGTCAATGTTCTTAGCTTCAGCTATCATTCGTACACTGAGTTGGCTGTCTCCTCGAACAATCTGGCTGATTTTTTCCACAATTTCTTCGGTTCTTGAAGTGGAAGGTCGTCCATCATGTTCCACATTCTCATGCCCTTCTCTGAATCTTTTGTGCCACTCAGACACGTGCGCACAAGCCATGCAGTCTTCCCCATTGGCCTCAGTAAGCATTTGAAAAGATTCTGTTGGTGTTTTGTTCAATTTTACTAAAAAATTCAAATTGACACATTGCTCGACTTTTAAACTTAGCATTTTTCCAGCACACAACAGACAACACAGCTGTTTCAAATGATTACTGACAATTAATTGAGTGGCCAAGAGCATTGATGTTTGTCATGCAGGTTCAGACATGTTCAAGGTCGCCACTCAAGCATTCACAATCAGTTCTCCCTGATTAAGGTAGAAACACAGTCTTGTTATTTAATACACAGATCTTGTACTTTTCTTTGCCTGTATTTTTTAACATCTTTTGGCCAGTGAAGAAGCGAGTGGAGCACTGAAAGCTTGCATGAAGTGATTTGTGCACTTTGGTTGGCCGATAAAAGTATAACTCTATTGTGGCTTTTGGCTTTTGTTCTATTTTGCTGTATGGCCAACACAGCTACCCCTGAATATGTTTCCTGGATGTGTACCTACATGAGTCTAGATTTATACTAGGGACTTTTTCGGATGGCGATCTGTAACGGAAGCAGCCTCGTCCCCGTTGCGAGGCTGCAGCGTGGCAGGGGGTCCATTTCGGATGACGCTGTCCCCCTACCGATACTGTTGCAGAAGAGCTGGGAGGCTGCAGCTCTATATTTAGCGATTTTCTAATCACGGTCAACTTCCATGATTAGAAAATCGCTAAATATAGCACTGCAGCCTCCCAGCTCTTCTACAACAGTATCAGTAGGGGGACGGTGTCATCCGAAATGGATCCCCTGCTGCGCTGCAGCCTCACAACGGGGACGAGGCTGCTTCCGTTCCAGATCACCATCCGAAAAAGTCCTAGGTCAGCATGATGTGCTGAGGTTAAATACCTTAAGGGCTGCCACAGAAAAGACCAAGTCTAAAAGTTTGAAGTTACAGGAGGCTAGATTTCAATTGAACATCAGGAGGAACTTCCTGACAGTGAGAGCAGTTTGGCAGTGGGACCAATTACCTAGAAAGGTGATGGGGCCTTCCGAAAGAGGCTGGACAGCTTTGTTGGTGTTGTTAACTGCCTTTGAGTCAACTTTGAATGATGACAACCCCGTGAATGAGACATCTCAAAGACCCCCTATTTTCTGTTGCTCTGTTCAGGTCATGCAGGCTCAGGGCCATGGCCTCCTTGATTGAGTCTGTCCATCTGGTATGTGGCCTTCTTCTCTTTCTGTTGTCTTCTCCCTTTCCAAGCATTATTGTCTTTTCGAGTGAGTCATGCCTTCTCATGATGAGGCCGATGTACAATAGTCTCAATTTAGTCATCTCGGCTTCCAGGGAGAGTTCTGGCTTAATTTGTTCTAGGACCTATTTGTTGGTCTTTTTAGCAGTCCATGGTATCATAGAATCATAGAATCATAGAATCATAGAATTGCAGAGTTGGAAGAGACCACGAGGGCCATCCAGTCCAACCCCCTGCCACGCAGGAAATCACAATCAAAGCATCCCCGACAGATGGCCATCCAGCCTCTGTTTAAAGACCTCCAAGGAAGGAGACCCCACCACGCTCCGAGGGAGTGTGTTCCACTGCCGAACAGCTCTGACTGTCAAAAAGTTCCTCCTCATGTTGAGGTGGAATCTCTGTTCCTGGAGCTTGCACCCATTGCTCCGTGTTCCAGTCTCTGGAGCAGCAGAAAACAAGCCTGCTCCATCCTCAGCGTGACATCCCTTCAAATACTTAAACAGGGCTATCATATCGCCTCTAAACCGTCTTTTTTCCAGGCTAAACATACCCAGCTCCCTAAGTCTCTCCTCATAAGGCATTGTTTCCAGACCTTTCACCATTTTAGTTGCCCTTCTCTGGACACGCTCCAATTTGTCAATATCCTTTCTGAATTGTGGTGCCCAGAACTGGACACAGTATTCTAAGTGAGGTCTGACCAAGGCAGAATAGAGTGGCACTATTACTTCCCTTGATCTAGACACTATACTTCTATTGATACAGCCCAAAATTGCATTGGCCTTTTTAGCTGCCGCATCACACTGTTGGCTCATGTTCAACTTGTGGTCTACTAGGACTCCTAGATCCCTTTCGCACGTAGTCTCATTCAGCCAGGTCTCTCCCATCCTATATTTATGCATTTCATTTTTCCGCCCTAAATGCAGTACTTTACATTTCTCCGTATTGAATTTCATTTTGTTAGCTTTGGCCCAGCTCTCCAGTCTATCCAGGTCATTCTGAATTTTGATCCTGTCCTCTAGGGTATTAGCTACTCCTCCCAATTTGGTGTCATCTGCAAATTTGATAAGTATGCCCCTAATTCCCTCATCCAAGTCATTGATAAAGATGTTGAACAGCACTGGGCCCAGGACAGAACCCTGTGGCACCCCACTGGTCACACCTTTCCAAGACGAAGAGGAGCCACTGCTGAGCACCCTTTGGGTTCGGCCGGTCAACCAATTACAAATCCATTGAACAGTTAACTTGTCTAGCCCACATTCTACAAGCTTGTTTGCAAGAATGTCATGGGGAACCTTGTCAAAGGCCTTACTGAAATCAAGGTATGCAATGTCCACAGCATTCCCTTCATCTACCAAGCTGGTAACTTTATCAAAAAAAGAGATCAGATTAGTCTGGCATGACTTGTTTCTCTGAAACCCATGCTGACTTTTTGTGATTATGGCATTGCCTTCTAAATGTTCACAGACTCTCTGTTTAATGATCTGTTCTAGAATCTTCCCTAGTATTGATGTCAGACTAACTGGACGATAGTTGTTGGGATCCTCTTTATTCCCCTTTTTGAAGATGGGAACAACGTTTGCCCTCCTCCAGTCTGCTGGGACTTCTCCTGTTCTCCAGGAGTTCTCAAATATTATTGCCAATGGCTCTGAGATTACATTTGCCAGCTCTTTTAATACTCTTGGATGTAGTTCATCTGGTCCTGGAGATTTAAATTCATTTAGATTAAGAAGGTATTCCTGTACTACCTCTTTACTTATTTTGAGTGGGATTTCCCCTATTGTGTCCTCTGTTCCATTCTCCTCAGGTTGGTCCTCCTTTTCCTTTTCTGAAAACACTGAGGCAAAGAAGGTGTTGAGTAATTCTGCCTTTTCTTTGTCCCCTGTTAGCATTTTGCCATCTTCTCCACGTAGCGGCCCTATCATTTCCTTCTTCCTCCTTTTGCTGCGGACATACCCAAAAAATCCCTTTTTATTGTTCTTAACCTCCCTAGCAAGCCTGAGCTCATTCTGTGCTTTAGCTTTTCTGACTTTACTCCTACACGTGTTCGCTATCTGTTTGAATTCTTCTTTGGTGATTTCCCCCCTTTTCCATTTCCTATACATGTTCCGTTTAAAACTTAGCTCAATTGAAAGTTCTTTAGTCATCCATCCTGGTTTCTTGAGACACCTCCCATTTTTCTTCCTCAATGGTACTGTTTGAAATTGTGCCTTCAGTATCTCCCTTTTGAGAAAGTCCCATCCGTCTTGAGGTCCCTTCTCTTTTAGTATTCTTGACCATGGGATCATCCCCAGTATTTCCCTGAGTTTATTGAAATCAGCTCTCCTAAAGTCAAGAATGCGTGTCTGACTATGCCTGGCTTCTCCTTTCCATTGTATAACAAACTCCAGGAGAACATGATCACTCTCCCCTAAGGATCCCACCACTTGCACCCCATTAACAAGGTCGTCTCTGTTGGTTAGGATCAGATCTAAAATAGCTGACCCCCTTGTTGCCTCTTCCACCTTTTGGACCATGAAATTGTCTTCCAGGCATGTAAGGAATTTGCTAGACCTTGTAGTTTTGGCTGAGTTAGATTGCCAGCAAATATCAGGATAGTTGAAGTCACCCATCACTACTACATCTCTCCTTTCTGCATGTATGTTCATCTGTTCTAGAAAGGCAACATCCAATTCCTCCGTCTGATTTGGGGGTCTGTAGTAGAGTCCCACAATAACATCCCTGTTGTTTCCCTCCCCTTTAATTTTTATCCAGATGCTCTCCACCTGGCTTCCAGTATTGATGTCATGGATCACTTCACTGGTGTAAATATCCCTGACATATAATGCTATTCCTCCTCCTTTCCTGTTTGGCCTGTTTCTCCTATAAAGGTTATACCCCTCTATTCCTACATTCCAATCATGAGACTCGTCCCACCAGGTTTCAGTAACGCCTATTATATCATATTTGTTTTGTAGTGCAAGGAGTTCAAGTTCCTCTTGCTTATTTCCCATGCTCTGTGCATTAGTGTAGAGACATCTGAGACCATGTGTTCCCTTTACTTGCTCCCTGTGCAAGTTTTTTTGCCTCCCACTGTTGGGTCCTTGCGCTGTTTGCCTTGTTCCCTCTATGACAGTTTGACTATTTTCTCCAGCCCGTTTGCCTTCCAGAATACTGTCTCCCTCCCCCATTTGACTCAGTTTAAAGCCCTCCTGATCAAATTCTTGAGACTGTTGGCAAAAATGTTTCTTCCAACTGTTGTAAGATGCACCCCATCTCTTGCCAGAAGTCCCCCCGCATGGAAGCGCAGTCCATGATCCAAGAATCCAATTTGTTCTCGGCGACACCATCTACGGAGCCAGTTGTTTACGTCGGCTATTTTCCTCTCCCTTCTTGGACCATGCCCTTCAACTGGCAGAAGAGACGAGATGACCACCTGTGCGTTCATTTCTTTCAGCTTCCTCCCCAGTGTCTTCTCCAGAACCACATCTTAAATGAGACACTATCATCAGTGTCTTCTCCAGAACCACATCTTAAATGAGTTGATTTTCTTTCTACCAGTTTTCTTCACTGTCCAGCTCTCACTTGTGTACACGGTGATGAGAAATCTGATGACTTGGATGATCCTAACTTTAGTGTCCAGTTTTATACCTTTGTACTTTAGGATCTTGTCTAGTTCTTTCATAGCTGCTCTTCCCAGTCCTAGTCTTCTTCTGATTTCTTGACTGCAATCTCCTTTCTGATCAATGATTGATCCAAGGTATGGGAAATCATTAATCATTTCAGTTACCTCATTGTCTAGTTTGAATTTATGTATATCTTCCGTGGTCATTATTTTTGTTTTCTTATTGTTCAACAGTAAGCCTGCCTTCTCCCTTTCTTTCTTGATTGTCTTTAGTAATTGTTCCAAGTCTTTGTCATTTTCTGCTAGTAGTACAGTGTTGTCTGCATATCTTAAATTGTTGATATTCCTTCCTCAAGTCTTCACTCCTCCTTCCTCTGAGTCTAAACTGCTGTGCTCTGTACATGAACCTGCTGGGGATGCTTTAGCTGGAGATCCTGTACTGAGCAGGGGGTTGGACTTGATGGCCCATGAGGACCCTTCTATGACTCTGTGATATAGGATCTTGGTCAATGCATCATGGCATTACAGTAGATGTGCTCAATGGTGTGCATAATGGTGGGTAGTGGAAGAGGTAGGCAGCTGTTTGGGAGCAGAGCTCGTGTTTTGCAAACTGGCCCTGGATTTGGTCTCCAGTTTCCTGAGAAAGGCACCAACTTTCACCCTAAGCTGAAGTCTTGGAGCTGAACAAAACATGGGACAGCTGAGAACAAGCCTTTGGCCATTAAGACCAACACAAGTTAGCCAAGCTTGCTAAGAAATTTCAGCAGACTGCTGAAATTCTGCCTCAAAACCAGAACTTGGAAAATCTGACTTGAATCTTTTTCGTAGTCCCCACTCCCTGCTGAGGAGGAAATTCCCGTATGATGAAATATTTACAGTTTGGGACTTCCTCTGCATCAGAAACCTGGTTGGGATTTTGCGTGTCTGTGTGCAGAGAAAACGGCAAGCAATTTCTGCATGGAAATGTTGTTTTCTTCACATAAAATGTGGTTTTCTGCACAGAAAACACTGTGCTCTATGCAGAAAATGTGACAAAAGTGACAGAGGTTTTTTTGGTGCAGAAAAAGTACAAATAGGCCTCAAAAATAGTGTTCATTTCTCTCTGTGGTCCTCTGGCAAAATTGCTGGTATGAGAAGCTATCCATGTTTGAAATTCACACACAGCCATGCCTGCAAGTCAAGATGGTGGCTGAGAGTGAATTATTTGCAACAACTTGTTGTCATCGCACAGTATTTTTATAACTATAAATCAATGGTGCACAAGTGTGACCTTCCACTTAAAAAAGTTGTTTGGTCACCTCAGCGCAGTGAAAAAAAGTGCACAATTGGCAACGTGAAACTCCAAAAGGGTGCTTCCGGCGACTTCATTGCCAGCAAGCCCACCCCCTACGCACATCTGACCAATCACCACTCCACTTCCACCCTCACCACGACTGCACTGCGATACGAATCAATTGTCCAAACAAGTGGTAATGTGCATTTCCACGCATTAAAAAGTTTAAAAAGTATATATATATATATATATATATATATATTGTGAACCCCTGTTGGGGAGTATATGTAAATTTGTGTAATTGAATGGTTAGTTTCTGGGTAAGTAAAAAAAGCCTTGCATTTCAATACCCAGAAGCATTCACACAAGGGTATTGAAAGGCAGTGGGAAAAACTTGGATAGAAGGTAGCAAGAGGATTTGTTGGGGGTGATACAACCTGTAATTCGTTGGTCAATCTGGCAGAATGGATGGAGGAATCTGGGACAGAGGTTCCCTTGGAACTGGAGTCTGTGCTCAATTGAGGGAGATTTTGAGGGTCATATTTAGGCCCCCAAATATGCCTGAGGGGAGGGTAAGCCTCTGGGTTGGAACAATAGATCCCATGAGCTTCCATGGATTGCACAATGAGTTTCCTAGTCTTGACAATAGGACTGGAAGATACTAATGTGTTGCAAACTATCCTTAATGTCCAGTGATTGGATTTAAAAAGCTTGAGCAGCCTCTTTAATTGTTGGGGATTAAGGAGAGGAAATTTTGAAACCAACAAATAAAGGATTCATCCATCCATCATCTCCCTTTCAAATGTACAGTGGAGCTTGTGTCCTTTCGACCTTTAGCCTTAGTCTTCCCTAGGGTAAAGCATTATTTATTTATTTATTTATTCCCCGCTCTTCAGCCACAAGGCTATCAGAGTGGCTTACAAATTGTTTTAAGCAATAGCAATTTACACAGCTACACTGCGTTAAGCAGTTTCCAATGTGTGTTAGCATCCAGCTGACCTTTCTGAAACCATCCTGCTTTTTTCCTTGTGGAAGGCCACATCAATGAACCAAATTATGAATATGCCAATGTATTAATACACCAATATTATTATATGTCCATTTCAGAGGTCTTTGAAGTGGCGTGTACTGACACCGTATGCCTACAGGAAGTATTATCTGCATCACATTGGCAAAACTTAGCTGACATTAACAATGGGTTTTTAAAGTGAACGACACATGGTGTCCAATATATCTGAAACAGCAAATTTCCCCCCTAATATTTTTATTGAGTTTTAACTCAACAAAAAACAATATTGTTATTTTATACCATAGTCATATTAAATATTAAATAGACAATTACAAAAGTTTAAGCTTTCTTATACATTTCTAATCACCTCTTCTTCTCTAATTGACTTCCACAATAGTTATCCAGCCCAATAGAGCTTTTTCTATTATTTACATGGTCTTTGTATTATATAATAAATGAGCTAAAATGAAATACTCCTTAAAAAACTGTCATAACACAAACTTCTCTTTCTTCTTTTTTTGCAGAGTCTTTGGTGGATTTGGCTCCCCTCCTTCCGAATATGGCAGATTGATGCGGGATGTCATTTAGATAAATCATATTCTCCTCGAATTCTATGAGGAGTATTTTCACTGTTTAGACAACCCCTAGGACATTGCAGCAAGTATAAAATGAAGCAGGTGTTGTGTTGATGGGGACTTTCCATAGAAAACACACAACATGGAGCTCTGGTGGTGCAGTGGTTAAATGCCAGTCCTGCAAGCCACCACAAGTTCGATCCCAGAGGGCTCCAGGGTTCAATCAGCCTTCCATCCTTTCATAGGATGGTAAAATGAGTACCAGGTTTGTGGGGGCAATTAGCTAACACACATTGGAAATGGCTTGGAGAGTGCCTAGTACGCTATAAAAGTGGTGTAGATGTGTAGGTGCTATTGCTTAACAATTTGTAAGCTGCTCTAAGAGCCTTCGTGGTTGAAGAGCGGGGTATAAGTACCTAGATAATTAAATAAACATTGGTTTAAACAAATTGTATTGGTGGCTGATTTGCTTTCCATCTGAATTAAAGGTGCTTGTGACAATAGTCAAAACCCTAAAGGACCTGGATTAGAATTTCAATCCTTGCAGGATTGCCAAACCCTCTGTATGCCTTCTTGGGGACTAAGGGGCAGGAGGAGAAGTATTTCATGGATTAAAAAAAACAGGACACATGTGGCCAAGCAACATTTGAGTGTGGTCCAGATGGCAAAAGTTATAAACGAGGAAGAGCACACAAACTAGGAGAGGCTGCAGCCGTTTTCTTTTGCCTGAGCCTACTGGGAAGGGCAAGACTACTCTGTCCCCTCCTCTCTTCTGCCCCCTCCTGAGTTAGTTGCATGCAAACTCCTTTTGCATTTTGAACTCAGTTTGCAGCAATGGAAGTAAGCTGTGGAGAAAAGGGGAAAGGGAAAGGACTGGAGAAAAACGGGGACCCCTTATAAGCAGCTGAAAAAGTGGGATGATGGAGGATTAATTTGGCGTGTCCTTGACCAACTGGGAGAGCTGGGGAGGGGGCATGCCATGACATTTTGTTGGAGTTTGTTGAAAGTGTGTTTATAGCAGCGACTATTGTTGCTTTTAGCAAGTAAGCCAGTATGACGTGTCCTTTTAAAAAGAAAATGAATAGCAGTCTAGACATAATTTGAAATGAAAAAGAATAAAATGTGGAAGGGTTTCCATTGATGTGTCATTAGAAATACACCGGTGACACCCAGCGCCCGCCCATTCCCTTTCTTTTCTCTTTTGTTCTCTCTCTCTCTCAAGCTCTCTCTCTTTCTCTCTCTCACACACACACCCCAGATCACACAGAGTTTTGCTGAACACTCAGGGTTTGCTTTGGCCAAGAAGATCACCTGGGAATGTCAAATCAAGCAGAACCAAAACTGAAGGGGCTGATAGCCAAGAGGTCAAGCTGGCTTGTGACTGAGCGAATGTCTGTCCCAGATAGATGCAGTACTCCACCCTGCGATCCACTGCTGAGCTGGGATGTTCAAACATACTCCAAAAAAAAAAAATAAAATTTGAATGATACACGGAAAATTCTCCAGTGGCAGGAAACCCTGACAAGGAGAATACTAGAGGGACAAAGATCTTTACAGTTTGAGACTTATTCAGCAAAGAAAACGCAGGTGGCTTTTTAAAAAACAAAACACAAAATAGTATTTTCTATGCAGAAAGCAAGCCATGCCCTATGAGGAGCGGCTTAGGGAGCCAGATGTGTTTAGCCTGGAGAAGAGAAGGTTAAGAGGTGACATGATAGCCATGTTGAAATATTTGAAGGGATGTCATATGCAGTGGTGCAGTGGTTGAATGCCAGTACTGCAGCCACAACATTGCAAGTTTGATCCCCAAGGAGTCCGAGGTTCACTCAGCTTTCCATCCTTTCATAGCTTGGTAAGATGAGTACCCAGCTTGTGGGAGCAATTAGCTAATATACATTGGAAACTGCTTAGTGCCTAGTGCGCTATAAAGTGACGTAGATGTGTAAAGTGCTATTGCTTAACAATTTGTAAGCCACTCTGAGAGCCTTTGTGGCTGAAGAGTGGGGTATAAATACCTAAGTAAAAATTAAAAAAAAGTAAATACTGAGGATGGAGCAAGCTTGTTTTTTTGCTGCTCCAGAGACTGGGGACTTTATCAGATGTGGAAAACAATCACACAATTGCAACATTACAGTATGGTTTCTGCTATCACATGACATTGTCATGTTCACATGGTCAATCTGTGCTCCAGCCACGAATAAGGCATTGCTTTTCACTGATGGGACAAGCTCTCAATAGCTCTCAATATTGTTCTTTTCGTGGCATTGAAGAGGGTGCAAAAACATGTCCCACTGTAATCGCAAGATTACAGTGTGAATGGGCGGTCCTTTTTCCTGCCTCTGCATTCCTGGTGAGAAAACATCTGGGTGAGAACATGAAAACTGTCCATAGGATGCTCTTTTCATGAACTGTCCCAGTTTGTTTGCATGTTTTTAGGTTTGTTTAAGTGTTTGTGTGTTCGTTTACTTTGCAAATTAAGGAGGTTCTGGTGTATGGTGCACTACAAAAGGGCTGGCCACTCACTCTCTTTCCTGACACATCGTGGATTGGAACCCCCCCCCCATACCACCCTCAGATGTCCATCTAAGGAGATTTCCACACAGGGCCAAAATGCCCCGTTACTGCCCCGCCACCTCCTCTCCCGTTCCTGCCATGGAATAATGTAAATCTTTCACACACTTATCTTAGTTCTGCAGCAGGAATTAATTCCCCCTCCCCTCGCTGGCTGGCTGTAAATACAGCCGTTGTAAGGCTTTGTTTATGACCGGCCACCTGAAATGTTATCACGTTATTGCGTGATAACGGCCAGGTGGTAAATTTAAAAAATAAAACTCCCCCAAACATAAAATCAGTTCACCAAGCACAAAAACACACTTTAAATTACACAATCAAAACAGGGAGGGTAAAATAAGGGGTGCCACTTACCTGGATGTCCAGATCGTACCAGGAAGTGCTTGGAATGGACTTCCCCTCCACGACTGTCATTTCGGAACAGGAATGGGGCTCCTGTTCACACATCCGTGATTGCGTGATAGCAACGGAACGGGAGGTCTATTCACGATGAAAAATCGTGATTACATTGTTCCAGAACAGTCACGGGAATAGGATGGATGCAGGACAGAACAGGGTCAATGTTGTCCGAAACGGAAAACCTTTTCTGACCCTGTTCTGTTCCTGCCACGGGATATATAGCCCGTGTGAAAATCTCCTGAGTCTCTTTGCTGCATGGAACCCCCTTTCTCCAAGATTGATAAATATGGGCCATTTCCTGGATTTCTCTCTCTCCAACTTTCCCCACTTTCTTTCTAATAGCCTTGTATGGTTTGTTGAGTGCATATCCTTGTGTGTGTGTGTGTTAGGCTATATTATTCCAATAAAAATACTTTATTTTACTTTAACTGCTCTCTACAGTTAGTACTGGTATACATAGGTAAAAAGATTCCTGAAGTTACCCTCCTTTCGCAACCTCCTGTTAGAGCTAATATTTTCCCCAGAGGTTTTTCGTGGTTTTTTTCTGGGCTGTGAGGCCTTGTTCTGGAAGAGTTTATTCCTGACATTTCACATGCATCTGTAGCTGGCATCTTCAGAGAATGGACCCTTAGCCAAACAGACACTAATCCTCCTTGCATATCTCCCCCCAGGAACTTCCCATTCAAATACACAAATTCACATATCCTCTCCATCATGGATGCACAGTATATAACCCCCACACACCCCTACCCAACCATTCTCTGAATATGCCAGCCACAGATGCAGGCAAAACGTCAGAAGCAAACTCTTCCAGAACACGGCCTCACAGCCCAGAAAAAAACCCACAAAAAACGTGGCTGTGGAAGCCTTCAGCTTCACAATTCCCCCAGACATTATAGGAGATTTTGACATCACGGGTGGGGCTCCAATACACCCCACCTCTTAGGGTAACACCCCATAACTACCAGTCTTGCTTCTTGGAGATGCCTGAGATTCGTTTCAGAAAAGCATCATCCACCACCTCATCTTTGTTTGGTGTCCTGTACTAAACTCCTACCATGATGTTGTTTTATTTCTTTCTCCATTTCTCTTTACCCAAATGCTCTCAATTGGTCCAGTGTGATCACTCACATGGATTTCTCTATAAGTGAGTTTGTCTTTGGCATATAATGCTACTCCCTCTCCTTTTCTTCCCTGTATATTCTTTTTGAACAAATCATATCTTTCAATTGTTTACTTTTGGCAACCTTCAAATATTTTAGTGATGTTGCCGCATCGCCCAATCTGACTGGCTAGTAGCCACTGTAACATCCTCCTGTTCACTAAACGTTCCCTCATTTGCAGACTTAATGAACTTAAGAAACAAAAGCCTAGCCAGTAACTGAATGTTCTCAGCGTTCACTTTGCATCAAGGGCTGTAGCAATTGTGTGTGGAGGTGGAGATCCACCCCTGAAGAACATTTGAACCCGTTCCCTTCCTTCACTCCTTTGCTTCATTCCTCTTTTAGTGGTCCCAAGCGATCAGAGAGCATGTACTGTACAGTGATATCACAGCACTCTAATGAATCATCAGATTAAGCCAGGGGGTTGGAAAAGTTATGTTTAGGGATTATAACTCTGACTGGGAGGATCCTGGGAGTTGCCTTCCAAAATGTAATTTTTCTAGTCTCTGCATTTTGCTCTGCAGGACCAGTTTAAGGAATTTTGCCCCCCCCCCGGAATGCTTTATTTTGGTGGCCCCATATGTTTATCTCAGGTCAATGTAACCTAACTCAACCTAAGCTGTTCATAGCACAGGATATTCATATTATTACTAATAATGTTTTTGCAGGAGGAGGGTTATTACGGGGGCCCCCACAATGATGGGCCCCTGCGGATGTGGATGCTGATGGTGCCTTAAACCAGTCCTGTTGCTATGTGCTAAACCAGGGGTGAGCAACTGCAAAGGAGTGAAGGGATTGCGTCCCCACATTGGATCTCAGCAGGCTGAACTTCCCACTGTGCTTCCACCCTATATTTTTCTTTACATTTTTAATTGTATTTTTTAGCTCAAAATTTAGATTTCCTTTTAGCCCAAGGAAAGATTTTGCCACATCCCACCACAGGAGAAGCCTTATTAAACCAAGAAATAAGTCAGAAGTCAGCTTGCAAAAATGGGTGCTGGGAGAGGTTCTACAAAGTGATCTTCAGGGGCCACAGACAGCCTGTGGGGCAATTTTTTTTCCCACCAGTGTTAAAAGTTTTAAGGATGTAGGTGTGTCATTTGCAAACAGCACCAGGCTGTGAATCACCACAGCAACTGCGTGACCCTGGACAATCTCCATCCCATCATCTCCAGCAGTCATCCAGTTTTCCAAAGTATCTGATCATGCCGTAGTAGCTGCAGTTGCCAGCTATTCTCCAATGAACAGGGATGTGACATGCTGCTTCAGATCTCCATCTCTGCTTACCCCAGAGCCTGAAGCTACTCCCCTCCTGCTTACATTGCAGGATTGTATGAGCTGGCTGCTCTTTTTCCCAATGCACACCTATGCACGAAATGAGTCCACCCTTTTCCCAGGTCCTCTGCTCACAAGCACATGCACACACATCCCATCATCTCCTCCACCTTCACACCCCCTTTCCGAAGCTAGAATGGCACAGAAATACCCAGCTGCACCCCATGTTTAACTTTACCCACTTGTGGTACTAAGTGTTGCAAAACTGTTTGCTCAGTACTTCATGAAAAGTAAAACCAGTGCTGCCCTGGACCTGAAATGCTCTGCAGAGCAGCTGTGATCCTGTGAGTTTGTTCCAACTGGAGTAGAATCCAGCAGTGTAGCAATGGGGGGGGGGACAAATAAGAATTCTAGCTCCCAATGAAATGCTCCTTCATTTCCCAATTTTCTAGCATTGTAGAGAGTGAGGCTGAACATTATGAAAACAAAAATCATGACCACAGAGGATTTAGACAGGTTCACAACTGACAATGAGGAAATTGAAATAATGAAAGAATTCCTATTCCTTGGATCAATCATTGCCCAGAATGGAGAATGCAGCCAGGATATCAGAAGAAGACGGAGACTAGGAAGGGCAGCTATGAAAGAACTGGACAAGATCACAAAATGCAAAGATACAGAACTAAGCACTAAAGTCAGGATCATGCATACCATTGTATTTCCCATCACCATGTATAGATGCTTGTTTTCTGCTGCTCCAGAGACTAGGACAGAGAGCAATGGACTCAAACTAAGGAAAAGAGATCCCACCTAAACATTAGGAAGAACTTCCTGACAGTAAGAGCTGTTCTGAAGTGGAATACACTGCCTTGTAATGTGGCGGAGCCTCCTTCTTTGGAGGTTTTTAAACAGGCTGGATGGCCATCTGTCGGGAATGATTTGATTGTGTATTCCTGCAGGGCAGGGGGTTGGACTAGATGGCCCATGTGGTGTCTTCCAACTCTATGATTCTATGAAATCCCATGATTCCATAGGATGGAGCCACAGTACTTAAAGCGGTGTCAAACTGCATTATTTCTACAGTGTAGATGCACCCTAAGAAGAATTTCCTGACAGCCACCTCTCGAGTACATTAACGGTGAATCCCTGCACTGGTAGAGGGCTAGATTAGAACATGAACCAGTGGATTCAAGTAACAAGAAAAGAGTTTCCACCTAAACATTAGGAAGAACTTTTTGACTCGATGAACTGTTTGGGAGAGAAACACCCTGCCTTGGAGGGCGGTGGACTCTCCATCTTTGGAGGTCTTTAAAAAGAAATTGGACAGGTGTCTTCCAGGGGTGGATGGCCCTGTGGTCCCTCCAGCTCCACATTTTGGTTGTCCTGTGATCCTCTCTTTCCCTGCCCTTCTCTCACTGGAAGACTTGGCTTTCCTTTCGAGGTGCTTTGGGAGGGTGTAGGTCTTTGCTGGAGGCTATGATGACAGGAGAAATACTTTCACAAGGCGAGGCCTGGGTGTTCTTGGGCGTGGCGTGAGGAAGTCGGTCTACTTACAGGGATTTGCCGATGTGTGTGTGTGTGTGTGCGTGTGTTATGTATGAGTGTATGCTGGGAGAGAAAAGGACCTATTCACATTAATTATACCTATGTTGGTAACTCACTGTCTTTCCTCTTTTTTTTATTATTTTGATTATTAATCACTGGTTAACATCTACTTTCTTGGCTAACCTGAGGAAGATTGCATCTATAATTTTGCAGAGTCCAAAATTTATGGCAGACACGTACAGCTACTCCTAGCCAAGAAATACCTGCCAGGAAGGGATGGTGGTTGGTGGAATGGACGGGAAGGTTTAATGGGAATGAACAAGGCGTGTAAATGAGTAGCCAGGAGACTCGGTGTCTTTTTATGAGTAGCCAGGAGGCCAACGGCTGTCTGGACACTGTTGGGAAAAAAAGGATAAGTGGAGAGACAGTGCTTGATCCATCAGGGATCTTTCTCTTTTGCAGATGAAGGGTGTTATTTTAAAAAAAGCTATAAGCATCACAATATACCAGCCTTCCCCCCCACACACACCGGTGGAGCCGACATATTTTGAATTTCAAATACCATAACCTCTGGGACACCTCTGGAAGCATTTGTCTATTTTGGACTACAAGTCCCATAATCCCAGAGAAAATTCTGGAAGTGTTAGCCCCTTTTGGACTGCAGGCCCCATAATCCTTGATACACCTCTGGGAGTGTTAGCCCATGTTGGACTACAGGCCCCATAATCTCTCAGACACCTCTGGGAGTTACAGCCAATCCTTTCAACTGCAGGTCCCATAATTCCTCAGATATCTCTGGGTGTTTCATCCCATGTTTTAAAATGCAGGTCCCATAATCCTTCAGACCTCTGGAAACTTTAGCCCATGTTTTAGGCTGCCAATCCCACAATTCCCAAGACACCTCTGAGAGTTGCAGCCATAATCTCTCAGACACCTATGGGAGTTTTAGTTCATGTTTTAAAGTGCAAATCCTATAATCAGACATCCATAGGAGTTACCCATCTACTAGGCACAAGGCTGGGAATGCTAGGATACATTAATGCAGGAGTTGGAATCATGCAGCCTTCTAGATGGTTTTGGACTATAAATCTCAGCATTTCTCACCACTGGCAGCATTATGGGATTAGCTGCTAGTTGCTCTTTTTTGGGGGGGGCATAATTCCAGAATTTGTGGTGCATGGATACGTTACAAAAGTAGAACAGCTGCAATTTCTATTATGGCAGCCAGTGTGGTATAGTGGTTTGAGTGCTGTCTTGAAAGCACACAACAACAACACAATTTCCATTATGGCAGAAATCAGCGGGCGTGGAATTGAAGAGCAAGTTTGTTTTTTAACACAAATCTCCCAAACTTCTGTTTGAAGCATTTAGAATTATATTCTCGTAATATGTAAATATGTATGTATTTAATTATTTATAGCCCTTCCCTTATTGTGGGATATCAGGACAGAGTACAGGTAAAAACAGTAAGCAATTTAAAACAATTCTTGATCAACAAAACAATAAAATAGGTTAAATAGGATAAAATCATGTTAAACAGGACAAGAAGTTTAAAGGTTTCCATTTTTTAATATACATATTGTACATACATATATGTGTATTTAAAATAAATTAGTTTCACACTGTTTAGGGGAAGGCAATGCCACTATGGGTGGAGTGGTTTTCAAGATTCATAATGTATAGTTCTGAGTTGGGAAAGACTTGCATCAAAAGTGTACACTGTGCTGGTTACAACCTATAAAGCTTTATACAGACTGTATTTTCATATACAAGCCTCCCAAGGCTCCTTTCTCTCTGCACATATGGAGCGAATGCAGGAGACAAGGCCTTCTCAGTGGCTGCCCCCAGTTCCTGGGACTCCCTTCCTTGCTGTCCTCTCATAAGTAGATGAAAACTTTTCTGTTCCAACAGAAAATTGATGATATGTAAGAAATGAAATTTTCACAGTGTGCTGGATCATTTTTATTTCTTGCCTTTTTAATGAATATGCTTTAAAACTGTTCTTGATTCTGTAGAAAGGAGATTATCACATGGGTCATGTCTGTCCTGCTACCTCCCACCCAACCCACTCCCGCCCCGCTTCCGTCCCTGTAACACTACAACAAAAAACTTTTCAAACACCTACCTTATGGTGGAATAGAAATGACTCCCCCTCCCCTCAGCTTCACTGCAGTAAAGGCAGCTGTCGTAAAGCTGCTTTTACTGCAGTGAAGGCAAATCCCACTCGTTCTTGCAAGAGAACAATTGCGTGGGAAATCTAAACCTAAAACCCCAACCAAATGTCAAAACATAAAACAAAGCCCCAAAACGGACTTTTAAAATTACAAGTAACCCGGGGAGGGGGGGGAAGGGTGTCACTTACCTGGCTGTCCCGATCGCACCCGGAAGTGTCTGGCAGGGACTTCCCAGTGACATCACGTTCCGTTGTCATCCCGGGAGCAGAACGGGTCTCCTGCTCACTTGCCCATTGTTCCATTATGATAACGGAATGGGCTTCTTATTCATGGATTTTTCCGTGAATAAGAGGAAGTGGGGGAGGAAGAGGAGCAGAACAGGAGCATCCCAGGACAGGGACGTCGTCGTCTAAAAGATAAGCCTTTTAGTGGTCTCCTGACGTCCCTGTCCTGGGATATTTTACCCGTGTGATAATCTCCAAAGTTTAATCACATTTTAAGAACTGTGCAATTCTTGGTTATACATTCATAATTATCCAATAGGATTCTGTCTGTTATTAGTACTACCATGTTGGCGATCCTCATCTTCATTTATACGCCATCTTCTTCCCAAAACTGGACCTCAGTTTACAAATTACAGTAGCACCCCCATATCTGCTGATTCTCCAACTGCTGATTCAATTATCCGCGGTTGGCAATGGCGGGGGGAAGCGAGGGGGAGGAGGGAACTCGCTTCCTGCCTGCCTTTGCCAGGGAGGGCTCTGGTTGCACCCAGGGGCAATGGCGGGGGTGGTGGGAGGTTGCTCCTCTCCCTTACCCATCATTTGGCAGCAGCAGCACTGGTAGAGGTGGTGGAGACAGTGGCATGGCTCAGCCTGGGTAAAAGCCCTCTACTTCCCCTGCTTCCTCCACTTCACTGCCCCCCCAGCAGCAGGGGAAGGGAGAGGAGGAGGAGAGCTGGCCTCTCTTCTCCCTTCCCTTGGGAGGGCTCCTGTGGTGGTAGAGTGGTGGTGGTGGATGGCGTTCACGATTATCCATGTATTTCAGGATCTGCTATGCACTAAGGTCTTGTCTATACAAGGGGAAGAAAATACAAACATGTTTGAAAAGGCAGGTGTTCACAACTATGCCAACTGCCTACATGGCCAAAAGATCCCCCCTAAACTCCACATGACCCCCTAGCCACCTGGCCACCACAAGTGATTTACTCAAGATTTTAAATCTGCCACCACCATTTTTTTAAAGTTTCCCGTGGTGCACACAGGCATTATTTTGTATTTACAACAAAAAGAAAATTTTACAAAGAGTATAAAATCACCATTTGATCAACTTACTGGACCCTCACACAGCCAAAAATCCAACATGGCAGCCGCAGCCAATTACCCTCTTTGCTAGTCCTGCCCCCTGTGCTTGTCCAGCCAATCAGATTATGTTCATATGTGTGCTAACGTGAGCGTTCAAACAGTCGCACATTCGCACGTCATACGGATCTTTTGGAATCTGGACACAGCCTTGGACGTGCCGTGAACAGACTAAACAGTGGATTTTGCATCCCCCTTCCAAATGATATGTATTTGTGTGAACGGCCGTCTGAACAGATTGCCATTCATTCTGCACGCCATATATATATATATATATATATATATATATATATATATATATATATTTGCCATTTAGACAACCCCACAGTTACATACCCAGCTGGAGTAAACCCATTGCATCAGTGGGATTTGCCTACCTGTAGACTCACTATCCAACAATTGATTCAATGGGTTTACTCTAGTTGGGAATAAGCACCAGAATTCCAGTGACTGATGCTCTGAATATGTTACATTGGTGGGTAACAAGGTCTCAACGACTCTCCTTCTACAAAATAAGAGAATGACCAGGAAATATCCTAACACCCCCCCCCCACCTGTGTTAGGCAACATGGTCTTTCCTCTCATGTTTATATATGTCTTTGCTTCAATTTTTCTGTTTCTCCCAGAACTGATTCAGGGTGGCTCACAGCATAATTGAAAATGGGGAGAAATAACAACACATACAATTATCCTAAATCCCCATAGTGTAGAAATAAAACCTGCTTAAGATTTTAAAAATGATCTCCAAAAGAAAAAAATTAGAATATTCAAAATTATAAAGTACAGCATGCACCCATGCCAGTCTTTGGGGAATAAAAAATATTTTGGGAAATATTTTGATGGATTAAAAAAATATATATACTTGTTTTCTATCTTAGATTTTTTTTTCCTAAACCTAGGACTAGGCTTACCATGGTAACATAAGAGATTTCTTCACAGATTGTCCAATGAGTTAAATAACAAATTAAATTTTAAAATTAGCTTTCCAAGTTCTGCTTCAAGCTATATTGATATCCTCCTCCTCATTATCGTTAGATTTTAAGCCAGCCAATTTCAGTGTCCGTTCACATTTTCTAACGTGATTTTAAAAGGTAGCATTTTAGTTTGTGCTTTAAAGATTTGGTCCCAGTTCAAATTTGCTTAAACTTCATTTTCCTTTGGGTGCAAACAAGGGCTGGGTTTGTCATCGGTGAATCAAGTTCACTATCTCACCTCCTCCATTGTTTCGTGAGATCTCTTCCTGATCAAGACTGAATCCCACCTCTCCCTGCCTTTGCCTTTTGCAAACAAGGCTTAAGACAACAGAGACAGCAGTGACTGACAACAGCTAATCTCAAGCACAGAGAGCAGCTAAAATGGCTGCATTAACCATGGGGCTGTTAAGTCAATGAATCACCAGCTTCCCACCACCAGAGCTTTGATAGAGTTGAAAAGATGTCCTTTTGTATGTTGTTTCAGGCTTGCTTGTTTTCTTTCTGGAGATTCAGAATACACAAAAGGAAACAGTACATTAAGATGGAATGCAACGTTATGTTCACAGAGTTACAGAGTAGTTCTGCAACACACGGCCTCATCAGTGAATGGCAATGCAGTGCAAATGAATGTTCAACCAAGTGTGCATCTCCATATGCATAATGCATGATGAACATGGTGCATAATGCACAGCCACACATGATGTGCATGTGTATCCCTGTGCAGCAGTATACAATGTGTGAATGCACAGCCACACATGATGTGCATGTGTATCCCTTTTAGCAGTACACAATGTGTGTTCAATGTGCATCCATGTACAATGGCATCACATGTGCAAATCTACTTTCAGAACCTTATTTAGTTATTTAGTTAGTTATTTTGTTATTTATACCCCACTCTTCAGCCACAAGGCTATTAGAGCGGCTTACAAATTGTTTTCAGCAATAGCTATTTACACATCTATACTGCATTAAACAGTTTCCAATGTGTGTTAGCTAATTGCCTCCACAAGCTGGGTATTCAGTTTACTGACCTACGAAAGGATGGAAGGCTGAGTGAACCTTGGAGCCCGCTGGAATCGAACTTGAAGTACTGGCATTTAACCACTGCACCACCAGGGCTCCTTGAACAGAATATGGTTGTTCCACATCAATGTTCAACTGCTTCCATAGGGAAACATTGCATGACACATGGTTGGACTAGATGACCCTTGTGGTCTCTTCCAACTCTATGATTCTATGATTCTGTAGGGGAACTTGAACATGGGTAAGACACCAAAAGGAGTCAAGCCATAAAGCAAATTTCCTTCCTTCCTTCCTTGCTTCCTTCCTTTTTTCTAAATTTCAAACCATTCATTAACAAATAGGACATAATACAGATCCAGTGATGAGCACATTCATTATATCCTTTACAATTTTTTTAAAAATGGAACTATAACTAGGGAGGAGGTCAGTAGTATTGAACACTATTAGTCAATAATAACATCTCTCCATAAACTGAGATGTGCTCAAGGAGGAGGTATTGTACTCATATTATAACTGCCATAGCCTATGAACAGGAACCAAATAGTGAAGGTCAATGAGGTCAACAAGTGAAGACAAAGTCATACAAGGTCAGTGAGTGAAGATGCTCACCAGCAGAACCAGAATCCAGATTCTACAACACAGCAAATTTTATGTCTTGGATGACAAACGCTTCCACTGGCTAGCACGCCTGTCCAAAATCTTCCTTCCATCCAATGTTCTCAGTGGAACAAAGAAAATCCAGCGAATTCACTGTGGTGGGGTAAGATGTTTTCTCTTTTTTCCCCCAGGGCCAAATTGTACTTGACAGCAGCAGATTTAATGCATCCGTGATGTGAGTGATTTCTCTGGAATGCACCTAAAGTCATTGTTGAGGTCATGGTGGAGAGAATGCACACTCATAGCAGGTCCTTCCCTCCACCCTTTCTCTCCTATACCCATGCCCCTGAGTCAAGACACAGAAGTTGAAAGGCTAATCTCTGCTATTCTTAACTTAAGACATTTCCAAAAGTGACTTTAAGGTTGGTTTGTGATCCCCAAAGCCTTAAATCCTGAGATACTTTGAAGACCAGGTGTTCAAACCACATTGAGTGGGATATTCAGAAAGGACTCACTGCCCTTATGTTCATGGGGTTTTTCTGGCTGAAGCTTTGCAAGCCAGCAGATCATATGAAAAAAGACACCTTCCTTCTACCCTGTTTGGGCTATAAAGTAAATTATCCACAGGCCTCTTAATCCAGGGATGACCTGTGGCTTCTATATAAATGGGATGGTGACTCAACATGGAGTTTTGGTCTGGACATTATCATAGAATCATAGAATCATAGAATTGCAGAGTTGGAAGAGACCATGAGGGCCATCCAGTCCAACCCCCCTGCCACACAGGAAATCTTGATCAAAGCATCCCCGACAGATGGCAATCCAGCCTCTGTTTAAAGACCTCCAAGGAAGGAGACCCCACCACGCTCCGAGGGAGTGCGTTCCACTGCCGAACAGCTCTTACTGTCAAAAAGTTCCTCCTCATGTTGAGGTGGAATCTCTGTTCCTGGAGCTTGCACCCATTGCTCCGTGTTCCAGTCTCTGGAGCAGCAGAAAACAAGCCTGCTCCATCCTCAGCGTGACATCCCTTCAAATACTTAAACAGGGCTATCATATCACCTCTTAACCGTCTTTTTTCCAGGCTAAACATACCCAGCTCCCTAAGTCTCTCCTCATAAGGCATCGTTTCCAGACCTTTCACCATTTTAGTTGCCCTTCTCTGGACACGCTCCAATTTGTCAATATCCTTTCTGAATTGTGGTGCCCAGAACTGGACACAGTATTTTAAGTGAGGTCTGACCAAGGCAGAATAGAGTGGCACTATTACTTCCCTTGATCTAGACACTATACTTCTATTGATACAGCCCAAAATCACATTGGCCTTCTTAGCTGCCGCATCACACTGTTGACTCATGTACAACTTGTGGTCTCCTAGGACTCCTGGATCCCTTTCGCACGTAGTCTCATTCAGCCAGGTCTCTCCCATCCTATATTTATGCATTTCATTTTTCCGCCCTAAATGCAGTACTTTACATTTCTCTGTATTGAATTTCATTTTGTTAGCTTTGGCCCAGCTCTCCAGGCTATCCAGGTCATTCTGAATTTTGATCCTGTCCTCTAGGGTATTAGCTACTCCTCCTAATTTGGTGTCATCTGCAAATTTGATAAGTATGCCCCTAATTCCCTCATCCAAGTCATTGATAAAGATGTTGAATAGCACTGGGCCCAGGACAGAACGCTGTGGCACATTAAAGGAGATTTCCAGGGTATTGAAACTATTTCAGAGAGAGAGTGCAAGAAATCAAGGATGGAAAGAATATTTTGAAATATTCAAAAAGTGACAAGGCCTTCCATGATATTCTTACAAACAAGGCAGTAAAATGTGTGCTAGACAAGGCAACTGTTAGGTGGATTTGTAATTGGTTGGCTGACCGACCCAAAGGGTAGTCACCAATGGCTCCTCTTCATTTTGGAGAGAAATGACTAGTGGGGTGCCACAGCATTCTGTCCTAGGCCTAGTGCTATTCAACATCTTTATCAATGACTTGGGCAATGGAATAGAGGGTATGCTTATCAAGTCTGAAGATGACACCAAATTAGAAGGAGTAGCTAATACCCCAGAAGACAGGGTCAAAATTCAAAATGATCTTAACAAAATGAATTTAATCAGGAAGAAATATAGAGTACTACAGTTAGGCAGAAAAAAAATGAAATGCACAGATATAGGATGGGTAATAACAGGCTTTATAGCAGTGCATGCAAAAGGGATGTAGGAGTCTTATTGAACCACAAGTTGAACATGAGTCAGCAGTGTGATGCAGCAGCTAAAAAAGCCAATGTTATTCTAGGCAGCATTAATAGGAGTATAGTGTCTAGATCAAGGGAAGTAATAGTGCCACTGTATTCTGCTTTGGTCAGACCTCACCTGGAATACTGTGTCCAGTTCTGGGCATCACAATTCAAGAAGGATATTGAGAAGCAGGAACGTGTCCAGAGGAGGGCAACCAAAATCGTCAAAGGTCTGGAAGCCATGTCCTATGAGGAGCAGCTTAGAGACCTGGGTATGTCTAGCCTGGTGAAGAGAAGGTTCAGAGGGGACATGATAGCCATGTTTAAATATTTGAAGGGATGTCACACTGAGGATGGAGTGAGCTTGTTTTCTGCTACTCCAGAGACTAGAACATGGAGCAATGGAAAAGAGGAAAAGAGATTCCACCTAAACTGTTTGACAGTGGAATACGCTGCCTCAGCGTGTGTTGGAGTCTCCTTCTTTGGCATTTTTTAAAAAAAGAGGCTGGGTGTGCTTTGATTGTGTATTCCTGCAGGGCAGGGGGTTGGACTGGATGGCCCTTGTGGTCTCTTCCAACTCTATGATTCTAAGATTCTAGGGTCAAAAATATGTTTCCTGAGTGTTGAGAAATCCCAATGAGAAGAATCCTGGAGAAGAGGAAATGAAGAGAATCTTCACAGTTTAGAACTTATTCTGCACAGAATTCATACATGGTTGCTTTGCACAGAAGATAGCAGCTTCTGTGTAGGAAACAGCCTTTTCTATGCCCTGAGATATCAGTGAACTGGAAAGGCCTGCAGCCTTAGTAACTATAGCCAACACTGTAGCACATTGTTTGGCCGCTCCAAGTATGCAGACATGGCCAGGAGTGGCAGGAGTGGATTGTGAGGTGCAGGGGGAATTTGCATGTGGGTGGGGATTGGCTGAGGGAGTGACAGGACTGGCCAATCAGCACACTGAAAGAGGCAACATCCCTAAACCCCTTGTACATACCCAAGAGGTTATATACCTAAGGCCACAGTGCATATCCAAGAGTGTACAGATATAGATGTTAGTTTTATCAGCTAACAAATATGTAAGTTTGTCCATTTTGGCAATCTCTATAACTTTCTCTAACCATTCTTAATTGAGAATTTTTGATGTTTTCCAGTACTGGCATAGACTGTCTTAGCTGCTGTCAACATATATCAGCAAAGGATGCCAATTTCTCTTTGTGTTGTTGTTGTCATTGTTTTGTCTTTTTGAATTGTTTCTTAATAAAAATATACAGTTGTCCCTTCCTATTCGCTGGGGTTTGGTTCCAGAACCCCCCACCCCTGTGGATACCACAATCCATGAATACTCAAGGCCCACTATATGCAATGGCATAGCAAAATGGTGTCCCTTATATAAGATGGCAAAATCAAGGTTTCCTTTTTGGATTATTATTTTTTAAAGATTATTTTCAAGCTGTGAATACATAAATCCGTGGATACCAAATCCGTGGATACGAAAGGACAACTATAGTTTTAAAAAAAGAACACTGTGGCTATTTGGAGGGTACAATAAATGAAGAAAAAGAGGAGGAGGGGGAGAGGAAGAATGATATAGCATTGTTGTGGTTGTTACGACTAATACTAGAGGATAGCCTGATCTAACAAGCATCTTGTCCTTCTTTGTATAAGTATCACCACCTCAGTCCAAATAAAAATAACTCTGGGTGCTCTGGTTTTTCCCCAGCAGTTTGAAGAGCAGGTGGCTGGTGGGAAATTCCTACAAACCCTCCCAGGCCACAGTTGCTCTTCTGCTACGCCTATGAAACTCGCTGTGATGGGAGCAGAGCGACTGAGCCTTGCCTCTTAAGGATGGCCAAAGTTGCATCTTTGCCAGTGCAAGATGGGGCAACGGGTTCAAACGACAGGAAAAGAGAGCCCACCTAAACATTAGAAAGAACTTCCTGGCAGTAAGAGCTGTTTGACAGTGGAATCAAATGCCTTGGGGGTTGCTGGGAGGGGTTGGGCCCCTCTTCTATGGCAGATGTCTTTTTCTCTTTTTTTTGGCAACATGTTTATTTATTTATTTATTTAAAGTTAAGACTAACAATCAAAGTACCCCCACATCAGCAGAACCAATATCCACAGTTTCAGCTATCCATGGATGAAAAAAGAGGGACACATACCAGAAAGTCATCCTGGAAAATGCCTAGAGAAGTCTCATCTCTAGGACTCGCTAGGTCCTCCAGCACAAGTCTATGGCATGTTTGCATAGGAAGTCCTTTATTTTAATAGGGCTTGCTATTACCTGAGGTTTCACTTATAAACAGTAAGTAAGTCCAGGAACTCTGTGGATATCATGGGGTGACTGTAATATACATTCACAAAATAAGGAAACAGAAGAAAAAGAGAGAAGAAGAAGAGAAAAAGACAAAAAGACATATAATTGAGGGTGCAACCACTCTGGAGATATAATGCAGTTTGACACCACTTAAAGTGCTGTAGCTCCAGCCTATGGAATCCTGGGATTTCTAGTTTTACACAGACTTTAGCTTTCTTCACCAAAGAGTGATGGTGCCTCACAAAACTACAAATCCCAGGATTCTGTAGGATGGAGCCATGGCAGTTAAAGTGGTGTCAAACTGCATGATTTCTACAGTGTAGATGCACCCTCAAACAGAGTAGGGCTCTGACCCCTCGATCCTGACTGTAATGAAAAGAAAAAGAAAAAAAATGTTCCACCATTACAGATCCAGCTAAATAATCCTACTAAAATTACTAATAGCCATTACTACAGATTCCTACAAATTGATCACCAATAATGGTCCGCCCTGGCCTCACATCGGGAGGCATGGAGACACACTATCTGCAATGCTGCAGCCTTATTTGAGAACTCACGCCGAACAAGTCTTGAAGAGAAACGGCAACGCAGAAAGAATCACAACCCGGTAACATCACCCAAGGAGACCTTCTGCTGTGCTTTCTGCAACTGGACTTGTCTATCTCGGATTGGCCTTTTTAGTCATCAGCGCACTTGCAGAAAACGCGGGATGAGTCCTTCCTGAATCTTCATTTGCGAAGAAAAGCCAGAGAGAGAGAGAATGAGAGAGAGAGAGATTTCATATTGCTCAATAAATAAATAAATCCATAAACAGTTTCCAATCTTTCAAAGTCTTCAGTTGACTTATCCTTTAAAACGCATGTTAATTTCGCTATTTGGCCTAACTCAGGAACCTTTCTTTAGTGGTCTTGAAACAGAGCTTGGACAGGCATCTTTCAGGAGTGCTTTAGTTGTGTATTCCTATCTGGAAGGGGTTGGACTAGATGGCCCTTGTGGGTCCTTCCAGCTCTATGATCCTACAATTCTATGTATGCTGCTCTGGGCAGAATCTAATTATTTTAATCCATCCATCCATCCATCCTTTGGCTCTCCAGATGCTCCATCCTGTAACTCCCACAATCCGCCTACCCCGGGCCATGCCAGCTGGGGCTTCTAAAAGTGGAAGTCCAAAACATCTCTGGAGCCAAAATTTCACAGTCTCAGAGCCATCCTTTGAATCTCTGATTCTGCAGTTTCTGGATGAGGCCATGCATTAACACAGCTCTTAATCCTGGGACCTTTAAAATGAGGAATGGGAGACCTCTGTAAGGAGAACCAGTGTAGTAAATGCCGGTACTGCAAGCCACCACGTTGCAAGTTCAATTCCAGCAGGCTCCAAGGTTCACTCGGTCTTCCATCCTTTCATAGGTCAGTAAAATGAGTACCCAGTTGGTGGGGGCAATTAGCTAACACACATTGGAAACCGCTTGGAGAGTGCCTAGCGCACTATAAAAGCAGTGTAGACATGTAGGTGCTATTGCTTAACAATTTGTAAACTGCTCTGAGAGCCTTCATGCCTGAAGAGCGAGGTATAAATAGCTAAAAATAAGAACAAAGAAATGAAGTAAAGTGGAGAGCATGTGGTTTAGGAGTAAGTTTCATATTATTATGCACAATGTAAAGAAAAAACACAGAGATTATTTTTTGTTGGTGCTGTTTTTTCCATTTATCATAATTTTGAGTCATCCAGTAAAATTGTTTTGTGGAGCATTCAAGAATTTGGGGGTTCATTTGAAATTTTTGCAAGTTCCAGATAGTTGAACACACTCATACCACTCGCAGAGGGAGGATGTGGAATCCACTCCATGTTTTCATATATGCTTTATATGGCCAGAATATGCGGTGTTCAGGCCTGTTGTTCCCCCATCACCTGCACGAAACAGGCAGTGAATCCACACAGACACGCCAGTCCACCTTTGCAGCAACCACCGCCACTTCCATCCATGTCACACTCTCCAATGCCAGGAAGGGGGTGTGCAGCATGTGATCAAGCCCCCCTGCATGTGACCAGCCCTGGGCACCTGCTTTGGGATTCCTTCCTGGCTTCAGAGAATGCAATGCAGACAGAAGCAACAGCAGCTGCAGAGACAGGCTGGTGTAGCAATATGGCTTCCTGCAGACCTGTGGGGCCTGATCTGTTTCTTTCTGGAATGAGATGGTTTTTCCCGGGTGTTTTCCTGAAACATTTTATCAGGTTTTATGTACCCCATTTCCCTCCCCCCAATCTTTGCCCTAGGCATCATGAAGACTTCCCGTGGGCAAAACAGGGCAAAAGCTCTGCATCATCTGGACTGCAGGGCTCTAAGATGGGGGGCAAGACGGGGTAAATAGCCCATCTAGACAAGGCCATAGACAGCTCCTTTAAAGTTCTGACTAGAATCCAAAGCAGACTAAAACCCGCTGTCCCACAGACATGAAAGTCCCACCACAACTGACCCCCATCTTTGGGAAAAAGAAAGAACAGCTTGGGTTTCTGAGAAGTAGAGCAACCTCTGTCTTTCTGCGTAACAGCCAATGCAACTGTTCACTTGCCACTAAAAACTGCACTTACTGATCCTCTAGAGACAGTACCACCATTTTTCTAATGGTTTATACTGGTTTAACAAAGCTTACACCACCCAGAACAGGTTACTACCCTTGTGCATTTTCCTGAGGAAGTTCAGCTGCTTCCATTTACACCGGCATAAACCTACAAGGATGGCAATGTTTCATAACATTTTCAGCCACGGCCATCTTATGCACATGGTGTTTTTAGAAAGAATGAGAGACTTGGGGCGGGGGGAGAAATGTTCCCTGCTCCAAGGAGATTACAATCTCAAATTCAGTGCAAATGCCAGGAGAGAGAGGCAGAGGTCAACAGACAGGTGTCATTGTGTTATTCATGTGGTATGCCTCCTATAATTATCAAATGTCAGATGCAACAAGATAGCAAATCATATATCAGTATCTATCATGATATAATTCCTTGGGGACATTATTTGTCCCCTGGGGCCAGTTCACACTATGCAATTGTAATGCTATGTTTCCACTTTAATTGCCATGCTTCCTTCCTATGGAATCCTGGGATTTCCAGATTAAGGAGGAGCATTTAAAATTCTCCTGGGAATTGTTGTGAGAGGATTCCTTTAGAAGCCTGGGAACTGCAGTTTGATAAAGGAGTTGGAATTCTATGCTCACAATCTCTGATGTTCTCCCCGAACTACAGATAAGAACCCTAAACCTCTCATCAAATTACAAACCCTAGGATTTTATAGGATACAGCCATGCCAATTAAAGTGCTACCAGACTGCTATAACTCTGCATTATAGACACACCCTTAGTGCTAAACTGTGGTGTTAGGAATCAATATGTCACTAATTCTAAATTCTGGACACCAGGGGCAGCTAGGAAATCTTTTGCCAGAGATTAGCAAATCTAATCTGGATTTTCCTGCCATTCTTCCTGCCGCTGCTTCAACTAGAATGGGACATCTGTTAGCACTCAAACTTGGGGCCCTTACACCTTACACAATTGTGGATTTGTCCTTCGAGCCTGTGCAATGGATTTTTCTAATGGAGCGCAGCATGCACAGAACTGACCTTACCCTTTAAATCAAATGTTCATCTGCTGTGGGTGTGCAAGCATGGACGGTAGCAGTGAGGTCCTCGGGTCATAGGTTTGATTAGAGTTTCCTTCTCTTAGATGGTTGACTTTACAGGGTTGGACCATCTGCCCGGGTTTGGGATTAGAGTTTTCCTTCTCCTAGGATGTTTGCCATAAGGCTAGAGAGCCCATCCTGCCCTTCGATGCTCTTTGTCAGACCCTTCGGTTTTGATCTGTCTGGCATGGGAGACCCTACCGGTGGCTATTATCTTACACAATTGTAGTGCTATTTTAAAGGCTATGGCACTATCCTATGGAATCCTGGGGCTGACAGTTTAGGGAGGGATATCTTTACTTCTCAGCCAGAGAGCACTGGTACCTCCCCAAACTACAATTCCCAAGATGCCACAGGATTTTCCTGTTAGCATTCCCTACCACCCCTCCTTTCATACCTGTACATTTTGGACACTTTTTCAGGGTCACGTTGGCTGTAAGGCTAGGCAGGGTAGTAAGAGGTCATGACTACCTGAGACATGTCTAGAAGTATAATGGTGGGAAAGCCCAGTTAGGATTATGCGGAAAGCCTCCAAAGGTAATGGGTTTATACTAACAACCCAGTTGTTAAGGGGTATATGCTAATCTTATCTCCCAGCCCTGGGCATTTCAAGCAATGATTCAATCAAGCAATCAAGTGGCCATTCCTCATTCCATATCCTACAGAAATCTCACCCCCTCCTGTCCAACCTTACGAGGTTGTCACAAACCCATCAATGTTTTCTCTCTCTAAAGATATCAGCTGAGTTTCGGTTTCTTCTGTCTGTTCCATGGGAGAGCCATCCAGGCTTTGTTATTACTTACTCGCCTCTCCAAGGCACAAAATAGGTTATAAATATCCTAGCTCTGACCCTAGTAAGGTGTGTCATAGCCATGGCACCACCTCAGATGCCTGTCTAAGGGGTTGTCTAAATGGTGAAAATAATCCTAAAAGGATGCAAATAGAAGGCAATCTGTACAAATGGACACTCTCATAAACACGTACCATTCTGAAGGGGGGCAGCCAAACCCACCACAAACTCCATGTGTATAGCCTCCAGGGCTTCATCCGAATTTTTCTTTTCTTTTAATATATTTATACAGACGCTCAAGACAATACAAAAATGAAACTAAATATAATTAACATATACAAAACAAAATAAAGTTAGACAAAACATTTGCTATCTACAATTCCTCAATTAAAAACACATATAAACATCATAGGTTCCTAGCTGCTGCATAATATATTTATATTATCATAATCATAACCCTTTTAAGCATCCGTCAATTCTCCTTGGTTCTTCTGTATGATTTGTCTTTATAACATTCGTACAATTGATAGTTTTATAAATTAATTAAATATCTGATAGCTTCCTATTTAGTCTTCTTATTCGGTTTCTTAATCAAATCCATTTACAACTGTTATTCCCCACATTTTTTTATAGTAATCTAGACCCACCTTCCATTCTTTTTTGATATTGTCTATTGTCTGATTCCTAATCAAACAGGTAATTTTATTCATCACCATATAATCATAAAGCTTAAGTAACAAATCTGAAATGTCTGGGATTTCTTCTTCTTTCCATTTTCTAGCAAAAATCATTCTCGCTGCTACTATCATATAAAAGAGAATTTTACCATATCTTTTTTTCCAGAGTATCATCAACCATACCTAACCAAAATATTTTTGGATTTTTTTCAATCATACATTTCAATATGCTGCTCTTCGCTGATGATGCTGCCCTTGTTGCCCACACGGAAGCAGCTCTGCAGCGCCTAACGTCCTGCTTTGCAACAGCTGCAGAGCTGTTTGGGCTGGAAGTCAACCTGAAGAAAACAGAAGTTCTTTACCAGCCTGCACCACAGGACGAACACCACCATCCCCACATTGCCGCCGGCAAATCTGTGCTCAAGTCCGTTCAGCAGTTCACCTACCTGGGAAGCATCATCTCCTCAGATGCCAAGATTGACAAAGAGATCGATCACAGATTAGCAAAGGCACATAGCGCATTTGGAAGATTTTACAAAAGAGTCTGGAGTAATAAACACCTGAGGCGAAGCACAAAAATCAGTGTGTATGGAGCCATTGTACTGTCTATTCTCCTTTATGGGTCTGAAACATGGGTCACCTATCGCCACCACTTACGACTCCTCGAACGCTTTCATCAGCGCTGTATACGCACAATCCTAAATATACACTGGACTGACTATGTGATGAATGTTGCTGTCCTTGAGCAAGCAAGGATCACCAGCATTGAGGCCATGATATTGAGAACACGGCCTCACAGCCTGGAAAAAAACCAAGGAAAATCTAATCCTGAAGCTACCCTCCTCTCACAGGTCTCTGGTTTGAGCTAATAATTCCCCCAAATATTAAAGGAGACACTGGCATTGCAGCATGGCAGTTAAAGTGGAATTGTAGTCCTATAACTGTGCAGTTTTAAAGGGCCCAGGAGGATAAACAGGAAAGAAGTTGGGATTCACATGGTGTCCCCCAAACAGCCAGAGGAGGTTGTTTTTGGGTTTTTTTTAGTGATTTTGAACATAGCTTTTTGAAAAAATTATGATAAAAAGTAAGAAGAGAGGCAGAGGGAGGAAGGAAATGTGGCAGCACCTTTAAGACCAACTATTTTTATTTTAGCATGAACTTTCATGGATATGAACTTCTTCCGATGCAGTACAGAGTGAAAAAATTAATAAATCAGGGCTCCGGTTTCATCTTCAGAGTCTCTCTCAGCGCCTAACATCACTTACATCACTGCAGCATCCCGCACAGCAACCCTGTAAGGTATTCCACTGTTTTTATATACTGTTGCTATTTCTCCCCTCTCCATTGCTCTGGGTGGGGTGAGGCAGGGTTGAAGCTAGAAGACAGGACCGTTCCTAAGGCTGCCGAGTGAGTTCATGGAGGAGGTGAGATTTGATCAGAGCTAATTAGTATTTTAGATTGCTCAAGTCTAATTTCAAGATCTGCATTCCAGTGAAAGTGGATGCGCCGATCAGATTTCTCACCTTGGGGCCCCTCCAGATTATTACAAAGTCCCCACCCTGGTTTATTTGGAATGCTTCCCTCCCTTCTGTTCTGGACTATTAGCATTAGCACCATAATATTCTTAGGTACCGGATTCTTTCTTGTGAGGAGTGACTGCAATCTCACCTCCCCTTCTGAATCTTGCATGGGAAAGTGTTGTTGTTGTTCTTGTGTGCATCAAGTTGGCTTTGACTTATAATGGCCCTCTGAATGAATGACTTCCAAGAGCCCCAGCCATTAACAGCCTTGCTGAGGTTTCGCAAACTCAGGACAGCCATCGACTTCTTTGATTTAGGGTGCATTCACACTACAGAAATAATCCAGTTTGAAGATGATTATGTGCCATGGCTCCTTCCTATGGGATTTGTAGTTTGGTGAGGCACCAGCACTCTTTGGCAAAGAAACCTGAAGGCCTTGTAAAAAAAAAAATAATAATCCCTGGATTCAAGAGAAAGGAGTCAAAGCAAACAATCCAGTTCAAAGTGGATTATTTCTGCAGGTGTGGAGTTGGCCTGAGTTTATCTGCCTATAACACACTCCCTCCAACTGTCCTGATTGGCAAGGACAATCCCAATTAATCCTCTGTTGTCTCACTTTTCAGCTGCTCCTCCTGCTTTCCCTCTTTGTCCTCAGCTTATGTCAATTGGTGCAAACTGAGCTCAAGGGACAAAGTAGCTTGTACTCAACTCAGAAGGAGGGAAGAGGAGAAGAGAGGGCAGGTTCTTGCCCTTACCTGTAGGCTTAGGCAAAGCAAACTGCTGCAGCCTCTCATACCTTGATGTTCTGGTTTTAATCTGTTAAATGGTGGAAGGTATGATAATATTGGAGAGCTAGCATGGGAGAGTGGTTTGAGTGTTGGACTTTAGGACACTGGAAGACCAGAGTTCGAATTCCTGCTCAGTCATGGAAACCTTCTGGGTTGAATTTGAGCAAGTAACACCCTCTCAGCCTCCAAGGAAGGGAAAGGCAAGCCTCCTCTGAACAAATTCTGCCAAGAAAACCCGGTGATAGGTTTGGTTGAGGGTCAGAAAGTCAGAAATGTCTTGAAGGCACATAGCAACATGATAATATTGTCTTCCACTTTTCCTACTACCTTTTTTCTAAGTATTATATTTTCCAGTGAATCACATTGTCACACGTACTGTACAAAGCATGAGTGACTCATTTCAGTCATTTTGGCTTTTATGGAGAGTTCAGACTTGTTTTCTGTGCTATCACTGGCTGTCAAGTCAACTTATGGCAATCTTCTGAATTAGGGACCTTCAGGATCCCGGGCATCACAAACCCTGCTCAGGTCTTGCAACTAAAAGCAATCCTGGTTTTCTTCATTGAGTAAACCCATCTATGATGCTGGCTGAGATCTCACTTCATGCTTGCATTGTTGAAATCTACATTCATGTAGTTAGGTAGTGGTTGCACTATACCCACATTGCACAATCCGCGGTGTATCTGTTTGCCAGTGTGCCTGTTTATTGTCCCACTGCAGAACGGGGAATGAGGAATGGCTGTTTCCACAATCCCACTGATTCAAGTGGTACCCTGAAGACATTAACAAATAGTTATGCACCATCGAAGAATAAGCAGCTGTTAGTGCAACAGTTACACTCGTAGAACTCTGCGTGCACAACTGTGAACTCAATATAGACATGTCACAATGGCCAAAATAGTACAACCACTTGTGTGAGTATGCTGTTTTGTGTTTTTATGTTTCAAATGAAGAACTTTAATAAAAAATATATTTCAAAATAGTACAACCACTTGTGTAAGGGAACTTACATGTGCACAAAATACCAACAGGATGCCTGTTGTGGTCTCCCTCTTTTCGTTGTTGTTGTTGTTTGCTTTCTAATCATTTCTGACTTATGGTGACCCTAAGGTGAACTTATAAAAGGGTTTTCTTGGCAGAATTTGCTTTCTTCGGAGGCTGAGAGAGTGTGACTCACCCGAAGTCATCAGAAGGTTTCTATGGCCCAGCAGATATTCAAACCATGGTCTCCCAGTGCCCTAATCCAACATTCGAACCACTATACCATGCCAGCTCTCCACACAGATATAACTATCACAGCACAAATGCAAGAGAACTTTCCATGCTGAGACTGATGCACCAATAGCACAAGAACATCACCAATAACACAAGAGCTACCAGTACTACTAAACTCAGGACTTAATCACACGAGGTTGATAAATCGCTGCAATTGTGTTGTTTAAGCAACTAGAAACATAATGGCATTGAAACACTCACTTTCACCTTGTCCCTACAATAGCAATAAGGCGCCACCGTAGTGATTTAAGATTCCTCAATCAGTCTTCTGCACCACCTTGCTAACCCCGCTGTCCTTCCCATCGAACATATGTGCTTTAAAAAAAACTTTCCTGTACCTGTGCATTCATGCAGTTTCTGAATTCTCGCGGGATTCTGTTTGCTCCTACTACACAGCCATACAGTTTCAATGCTTTTCGTGAGACTGCCACGATATTGGAATTGAAGTGGAACAACCAGCACCATTCATGGGTTCTACCATCAATCAAAAGATGTGGAACACTGATGAGTGCAATGAAAAGCAGCAACGTCATAAGGATCAGCCGAAGATGCCATTATACTGCTTTTATTGCAATTTACCCCCCTCGTGTAATAAAATCCATAATCTCAGAATGCTACATCCTTCCTACTGCTTCTTCTTGCTTGCTTCTAGCTAAACAGCAGCAACAGCAGCTTGGCCTTGGTGGGAAGAGGGGAGAGAATTGTTGGGATGAGTTGGCTGGGAGGATTAGATGCTATCAGGTGGAAATTAAAATAAATTGAATACTTCTCTGGCTCAGATTTTAATTCAAAGCAGCAAAGAATGATGGGATTGCAACCAGTGGCATGTAGTGATGCCAACTCGGTGGGGTAGTGAATCTGCTCCACATTTTAACTGAAACTTTAAACTTTAAACCTAACTCCAAAATAGATCCAGCATCATACATGGATGGATGGATGGATGGATGCCTTACCTTTCTCCAACCATGGAAGTTTAAAATATTCGTTGAAACAAAATACAGCTAAAACTTCATCCTTATCATAAAAGAATTATTTTATAAAGTAAATAAGGTATCCCATTAAAAATAGCACTTTTAAAACATTTTAAAAGCACTGGGAGCATTATCTTGGAAGCAGAATTTTAATGGCATTTCTTATCCATGCAGGAAAGCTGCACAATTAATTATTCTCTGTGATAAAGTGTGTATGTGTGTGTGCATATACAGAAGACAGGGAAGATGTCTAATGCGATCTGCATTTTCTGTCTCATGCACCAAACTAGCTCTGGCCAGGCCTGACTTTGGCTATGTGGCATAGTGGCCAGAGTGTTGAAGTGGAATAGAGGAGATTGAGGTTCCTGTCTTCACAGAGCCATGGTGTTTATCACTGGATGACCCTGAGCCAGTCATTTTCAGTCAGGCCTACCTCACAGGGTTGTTTTGAGGACAAAGTACAGAGCGAGCGAGCCATGTGGGTTTCCTTCAGCTCATTGGAAGAAAGATGAAATAGAAATGTAAACAACACCAACAATGAGAAAGCTTATGAAATATTGAAATTACAAGTGGAGATTCAGAGCCTCTGGGGAAAAAAGGCAAAGGTGGTTGCAGTGGTGAGAGGTGATTCCAGAGAAATTCCAGACTGTCTGACAAAACATTAAAACATCTAAATGAAATTGCTGTAGCTGGGATCACAAGAGCCCAATTAACTAACATGACACTTCTGGGAACATGCAAAGTTATCTGATGATATCTCATTGATTCCTTGGATAGAATCCAAGTTATCGATGGTCTAAACTGCCAGTTAGTAATGTCTAGTAGACCGCGAAATTAATAATAATCACAATGCAAGTCCCCCTCCCATATCCACTGCAGGTACATTCCTGGACTTATGGTTTATAAGTGAACTGCAGATACAGTCGTCCCTTCACATTTGTGGGGGTTCCGTTCCACGGACCCCCGCGAATGTGAAAAATCCGCGAATAACAACTGCCCTCCCCCACCATAGCGACCATGGGGCCTCTGGAGGCCCCATAGTCGCTTCCTCCAGCGTCCCCACTCCCTTCCTAGGCCTTCCCGGGGCCTCTGGAGACCCTTCCGAGGCCCGTGGATGCCTCCCCAGCCCTCCCCCCTCCCGCCCAAGCCCTCAACGGGGCCTCCGGAGAGTCTCCGGAGACCCCGCGGAGGCCTCTCACGGCCCTCCCCGCTCCCTCCCAGGCCTTCATGGGGCCTCCGGAGCGTCTCCGGAGGCCCCATGGAGGCCTCCACAGCCCTCCCCCCCCTCCCCGGGCCTTCGTGGGGCCTAGCAAGGCCCCACGGAGGCCTCTCCGGGCCCTTCCCCCTCCCTCCCCAGGCCTTCGTAGGGCCTAGCAAGGCCCTGCGGAGGCCTCTCCCAGCCTCCTCCCTCCCTCCCCAGGCCTTCGTGGGGCCTAGCTAGGCCCCGCGGAGGCTTCTCCAGGCCCTCCCCCCTCTCTCACCGGTCCTTCCTGGGGCCTCCGGAGCGTCTCCGGAGGCCCCATGGAGGCCTCCCCAGCCCCCCCACCCCCTCCCCGGGCCTTCATGGGGCCTCCGGAGCGTCTCCGGAGGCCCCATGGAGGCCTCTCCCGGCCCTCCCCCCTCCCTCCCCAGGCCTTCGTGGGGCCTCTGGAGCGTCTCCGGAGGCCCCATGGAGGCCTCCCCAGCCCTCCCCACCCCCTCCTCGGGCCTTCATGGGGCCTCCGGAGCGTCTCCGGAGGCCCCATGGAGGCCTCTCCCGGCCCTCCCCCCTCCCTCCCCAGGCCTTTGTGGGGCCTCCGGAGCATCTCCGGAGGCCCCGTGGAGGCCTCCCCAGCCCTCCCCCAGGCCTTCGCGGGGCCTTCGGAGGGTCTCCGAAGGCCCCGTGGAGGTCTCGCCGGCCCTCCCCGCTCCCTCCCAGGGCTTTCACGGGGCCTCTGGAGGCCCCGTGTCGCGGTTTTGGGGGGCCCTGGGGGGGCCCTCGCAAAACCGCAAATAATCGAAACCGCGAATGTCAAGTTCGCGAATGTGGAGGGGCGACTGTAATAGTAAACTATAAATTAAAGGATTTCCGGTACAAACATTCCATAGAGTTGCATTGGCGGACCTAGATGATGCCTAGGGAGGACACCTCTCTAGGTATTTTCATATTCTCTAAATTAGTGAATACATAGGGATCATGAATATGAGCCACTCACAAATGTGTAACTAGGTTATGCCTTAATGAATTCCAGCCAAGATCAACAACAACTTCCAAACTCGCCTCTTATTCATTACTTCCATTCTCCAGAGTTTATTATAGAAAACCAAAGCTGGGCCGAGGGTGGTGGTGGTTACCATTTGGGACTATGGTTCCCAGAATCCCATAGCCAGCATGACAAATGTTCTAAGCACTGCTACAATGCAACTGCCACTTTTGTGGAGCAGATGAACCTGCAAACAGCTGGGAGAGGTGTCTCATGCAGGCCAGTAATGTTTTTCTACCCCACACAGCGCACATGGGGGAATGTACAGGAGATTCAACCATGTCTTGTTTTTGACATAATAATAATAATAATAATAATAATATTTATTTATACCCCGCCCCTCTGCTAAAAACAATCGGGGCGGCTTCCAACAATTAAAACATTATAATAATGACTAAAAACACCACCCACCCCCACCCTCCCACATAAAAAGACATTAAACACAATAAGATTAAAACCTTCTAGCTAAAAAAAACACATTAAAAACAAATATATACATAATTTTTTAAAAAGCCAGGAGACTGAGTTCCTGAGGCCGGGATCTAATCAGGAAAGGCCTGCCGAAAGAGATCCGTCTTTAGTGCTTTTTTAAAGCTACTCAAGCTCGTCAGCTGACGGATCTCATTCGGCAGGCCATTCCACAATTTGGGGGCGATTACTGAAAAGGCCCTCTGGGAGGTTGCAGACAGCCTAGATTTTTGTGGCTGAAGCAGATTCCTCCCAGAGGACCGGAGTATGCGGGGAGGATTGTATGGGAGGAGGCGGTTCCGGAGATAAGTTGGACCCAAGCCATTTAGGGCTTTAAAGGTAATAACCAACACCTTATACTGGGCCCGGAAACTGATAGGCAGCCAGTGGAGAGATTTTAGTATTGGAGTTATATGATCTCTCCGAGATGTTCCTGAGACCACTCTAGCTGCCATATTTTGTACCAACTGAAGTTTCCGGACCAAGCACGAGGGTAGCCCCATGTAGAGCGCATTGCAGAAATCTAGACGAGAGGTTACCAGCGCGTGCACCACAGTCTCAAGGTCCCTTACTTCCAGGAAAGGGCACAGCTGGCGTATCAGCCGAAGCTGATAACAAGCGCTCCTGACCGTCGCATTCACTTGACTCGTCATCTGAAGCGATGAATCAAGGAGCACCCCCAGACTGCGAACACAGTCCTTAACGGAGAGCGTGACCCCATCCAGGACTGGAGGTTGCAACTCAACTCCTGGTTTCGGGGCCGCTACCTTGAGCACCTCCATTTTGTCCAGATTTAATCTCAATCTGTTTTTCCTCATCCAGCCCATTACAGCTTTAAGATAGTCATTAAGAGGAGAGATGCCATTGGGATTTGAGGCCGATGATTGGGACAAGGAGAAATAGATCTGGGTGTCATCAGCGTACTGATAACACCCAGCCCCATAACCCCGAATAATCTCACCCAGCGGCTTCATATAGATGTTAAACAGCATCGGGGACAGGATGGCACCCTGTGGAACACCACAAGTAAGCTCCTTTCTGCTGGAGCAGCTGTCCCCAAGCCGCACCCTCTGGGACCTGCCCGAGAGGAAGGACCGGAACCACTGGAGCGCAGTGCCTCCAATTCCTAACCCTCTCAGGCGATCCAGGAGAATGCCATGATCTATCGTATCGAAAGCCGCTGAGAGGTCCAGAAGCACCAACAGGGACACATTACCCCTGTCGATGCTTAGATGCAGATCATCGGTCAAGGCAACCATGGCAGTCTCAACTCCAAATCCCGTCCTGAAGCCAGTTTGAAATGGGTCTAGATAATCAGTTTCATCCAAGACCACTTGGAGTTGAAGAGCAACTGCCCTCTCGATCACTTTGCTCAAGAATGGTAACATAGAAACCGGCCTATAGTTATTCATGTCCAGGGGGTCTAGAGAAGGTTTTTTCAGGAGCGGCCTAACCGCCGCTTCCTTTAAACAAGATGGAACACACCCTTCCCTGAGGGATGCATTGATGATGTCCTTAAGGAACACCATCAAGGCAGTCCCGCCCTGGATGGCCAGCCATGAAGGGCAAGGATCAAGAGGGCAGGTCGTCTTCCTCACTCTACCAAGTAGCTTGTCTACGTCCTCGGTACTCACAGATTGAAATTGATTCAGTAAACTTACATCAACGGAGTTGCTGGACACCTCGTCAATTGTTTCTGTCAAAATGCTGGCATCTAAGTCGGCTCTTATCCGAGAGATTTTATCTGCAAAGTAGTTGTTAAATGCATCACAGCAGGCTGTTGTTAAGCAATGGGTTCTGTGCAGGTATAACCTGCGTCATCTCCCTTACCACCCTAAACAGCTCTGCTGGACGGGACTCTGCAGACGCAATACGTGCAGAGGAGAAGGATCTCTGCGCTGCACGTATTGCCTCTCGATAGGACCGAAGAAAATTCCTATGTCGAGTCCTGTCGGATAAGAGTCGGGTTTTCCGCCAGTTGTGCTCTAGTCGTTGTCCAACCCGCTTCATTTTCCTAAGCTCTGAAGTATACCATGGCTTACGGTTAGAGGCGGGTTGGAAAGGACGCTTGGGAGTGATCGTGTCAATAGCCTTGGTAAGACATAGGACATTATCAGACTGGCATCTGAAAACACTGCAATTCCACGAATTAGGAAAGTGGAAATATAGTGGCATTATTATGCTTATTATTGCATCTCACTGTAATCGCACGAAAGAACCACCATGGAATTATTGCATGACCATCGCTAACACTACAAGAACAGGACTTTATTTATCATGGGTGCAATTTCAGCAGTTCTCGCAAAAAGATGCAAGCTTGCTTAAAAACATCAAAAAACCCCCTTAATTTGCAATGTAAATGCACACACAAACACTTAATCAAATCTAAAAATGTGCAAACAAACTGGGACAGATCATAAAAAGAGTGTCCTGTGGGTAGTTTTCATGTTCTCACCCAGCAGTTTTCTCACCAGGAACAGGGAGGTGGAGAAAGATCGGCCATTCACACTGTTATCTTACGATTACAGTGGGACACGTTTTCACATGTTCTTCAACACCATGAAAAGAGAGATATTGAAAGCTATCGATGGTTTGTCCCATCAGTGAAAAGCAATGCCTTATTCACGGCTGGAGCACAGATTGACCATGTGAACATGACACCGTCATGTGATAGTGGAAACCATTCAGGCTACTGTAACATCATAATCATGTGATTTTTGCCACATCTGATGAAGTCCATAGGACTTTTTCAGACGCCTCTTACCGCACAAGCAGCCTCCGGAACAGTAACAATGCTGCTGCACGGCAAGGGGTCCATTTTGGACGACACCGTTTCTCTCTCGCTGTCATCCGAGACTGTTGCGGCTAGCACTGAAGGTGGCCACGCTATTTTTCACTCATGGACAACTTCCGTTGCTTGCGCAGTAAAAGGCGTCTGAATAAGTCCATAGTCTCTATAATGGGAGAGCCCTCCAAAGCTGTCCTCTTCCTGAAGCTCAAGGTAAAAACCTTTAAGAGTATTCCACTTTCCTCCAGAGACATCTTTAAAGTTTGCAAAGACTAACAGTTGGTGGGTTATACAAAGAGCACTGAGATATTCAGTAGCCCTGCGTATAATGCAAGAGATCCATTCCAGGACCCTTTCCATAGAACAATTTTTGCACACAATCTGGAACCCTATTTTTCTTATCCGAAATGAATGATGACGTGTTCTCTCCAGGCATTTCTAGGTCCTCCAGTATGACTCTATAGTTAATGTCCAGCAAAAGCATACCATAGAATCCCACTGGAGCACCTAGAAAATGCCTAGTAATAACATAATATATATATTTTTGTTCATGTATAACGGAACCTGTGTAATATGAGCTCACATTATACATGGGGTTACTCTATGTACACATAGAGGTCAGGATGTTTGAGGTTTTCTTGGACCCAGGCCTGTATTGTTCCCACACTTTCCAACATTTGCCAGAGGCCAAAGAGATGTCTTCATTTTACATCAATGTTAAGTAAGACAGAGAATCAACTCATCTGAAATGTGGTGCTGGAGGAATATTCTGTGGATACCATGGCCTCCTAAAAAGACAAATGAGAGAGGAAATCCACTAAACTCTGGTCTAAATCTAATTGCTACTCTCAGCTAGAGTAGACTTATGTTCAATGGTTGGTCAATGCCTATGTAAATATCACTGAGTCAATAGGCCTACTCTACTCTTTCTGGCGCCAGCAATGGGATTCATGGCTATGACTCCCCCTCCTAGAATCATCTGATCAAGGCCAGGCTACTTGGGGGATGATGGCAGTTGTTGTCCCAAAAAAGTAACTTTCCCAAACTCCACTTAAATGTAATGCCATACTATTCCAGGCCATGAATGAGAAATATGTGTGGTTTGCCCCCCGCCCCAGAGGTTTACTTAGAAGCAAGTCCTGCTGAATTCAATGGCACTTAGTCCCTAGAAGGGACAGGCAGGGAGTCTATTGACACTGGAGGATTGAATCTATTCTTGGGGCTCATCTACACGATGAAAAAAATCCGGCAAGAATGCGGGCAGATTACCTTCAGTTCAGATGAGCTCCTGCCAGGATTCACCATATTCAGAAGGAGGGGGGCTGAAAACTCCAAATAGATTGCATTCGCTGTTTCTCGCGATCTTTTTTAAAAAGTGCATGAAAATACGCATAATTGCTCATGTGTACAACCAATTTGAAAAGGGGCACACAGCAGGACTGAAACCTCATTGACCAGACCTTAGGAAGAGGCAGGCTTGCAAGGGAGGGGTTCCGATGCTGGAGCCACCATTGTTTTTGCCAGCAAAAACATTCAAGCAGTAGAGCAAAAGAACGAAGGTTTATTTCAGCAGGGAAAAACTCTTCCACATCTGTTTTTTTTTTAAGGTGGGGGGGGGGACAAAACTCTGTCACAGCCACCATTTTTGTCATGTGAACTGCAAAATCGCTACTTTTCCCCTTCCACCAAGTTTGCAAATCAGTCATGGGCACAAATGGGCACTGCAGCGAAATGGAGGTAAGTCGCTATTTTTCGCTATAAATTCTCCCGTGTAGCTGACCCCTTGGTTTAATGTCTGCTGTTTCCACAAATGCTCTGAAGGGCAATGGAAATGCATAGAAGCTCTAGCTCAGTTACCACAGGCAGTCTGATCATTCCAAGGCGAGCAAAGGCAAAATGCGTATTTGATGTTGTTATATGCCTTCGAGCCAACTACAGCTTATAACTATCACAGGGTTTTTTTGTCCAGATGTCTTCCAAAGAGGTTCCCCATTGCCTTTCTCTTAGATTAAGAGAGTGTGTGATTTGCCCAAGGACACCCAGGAGGTTTCCATGGCTGAGCAGGGATCTGAGCTTTGTTTTTCCAGAGTCCTAGTCCAACATCAAGCCACTACACCACACTGGCTCAGATTTATTCAGAGGACATTTGCCATGCCTTCATCTGAGGTTGAGAGAATGTAACCTGCCCAAGGTCACCCAATGGGTTTTCATGGCTAAGTGGAGAATCATAGCCTAGTCTTTCAGAGTCCTAGACTGCTGACAGACTGCAGAAATAATGCAGATTGATGCCACTTTAACTCAACGTTATAGAATCCTGGGATTTGTAGTTTTGTGAGATATTTAGCCTCTGTCAAAGAGCTCTGGTGCCACAACAAACTACAAATCCCAGGATTCCATAGGATGGAGCCATGATACTTAAAGCGGTGTCAAACTGTATTATTTCTGCAGTGTGGCAGCAGCCCTAGTCTAACACTCAAGCCACTACACCATACTGGCTCTTTTAGAAAACTTGTAGAATTTGTAAGGTATTGTTGTTTTAGCTTTCAAGTCCACTGTGGCTATCCTAGGATTTTCTTGACAAGATTTATTCAGAAGTGGTTTGTGACTGTCTTTCTCTTGGGCTGAGAAAGTGTGACTTTTCCATGGTCACCCAGGGGGTTTCTTGGCTGAGCGGAGATTCATACCCTGGTCTCCTAGTCCAACACTCAAATCACATTATTCTGAGAGGGTTTGCCATTACCTTCCTCTGTGTTTGAGAAAGTGTGACTTGCCCAAGTTCCCCCAGGGGTTTCCAGGTTTGAGCAGAGGTTAGAAATCTGGTCCCCTGGAGTCCTAGGGCTCAAATCACTATACCACATTGGCCTTCTAAATGCATATTATGGCCTAGGGCCTGTCTACACTGTAGAGATACAGCAGTTTGGCACCACTTTGTCCAGCATAGTTCTAGCCTATGGAATCCTGGTATTTGTAGTTTTGTGAGGCATTTAGCCTTTTCTATCAGAGAGCTCTGGTGCTTCACCAAATGACAAATAACAGGATTCCATAAGCTAGAAATATGGTGAATAAAGTGGTATCAAACTGCTGTATTTCGGCAATGTAGACAGGCCCCCATTTCAGAGCCCTGCAGTCCAAAAGACATAATGCATTTGCCTCGATCAGACCACAGACAATTCTCATGAGCCCCAGGATAGATACGGGCCTGGAACAGGGGCAAGCTGGGATAGGGCCCTTTACCGTGTTTTAAGATAATACCAGTTTAATCTGGTACCACCAGGTTGGGCCCCACATGTCTGCGAGAGCCCATCCCAGAATGCCAACCCTCACTGCCATCTCCCTGGCTCTCCCAGAGCCCAGGTAGGGGTCCCTCAGCATGTGACCAAGGCTGGTCACATGCAGAGGGCCTGCAGTCATGGGTTGTGGGGTCCCTTCCTGGTTTCCACATTAGCGGAGGAAATGGCGGTGGTGGCAGCTGCAGCAACGGGCCAATGTTCCTGTGTTGACTCCGGCCAGTTTTCTTCCGGTAACAGAGGAAGGATGGGCCAGCTCCGCAGCCAGGATACACCAGTGGGGAGCTGATGTCTCCTGGCTGTTGTAGATGAGCCCTATGTTAGACAGGGATACTTTGAAACCTGTGAAGGAGCACTGAGCCCAAATGACTACAACCGTTTCTTATTTGTGTCGTTATTGGGCAAGCCTTTTGGATCTGGAAGCTAATTGGTTTGTTGTTCTATGTGTTCTGTGCAATTATCTGCTTAACATCTGAGCATCCAATACTGGTTCTACTGCTCTTAGATAAGATGCTTACTACAGCATTCCCCCCACCACCCCTGCTTTTGGCTCCACCTGTAATTAATCTGGATAGATGCTCTCCCAGAATTATGCATGTAATGTTGCTAACCGTATTAACTTCAGTTAAAATCCAACAAATCAGGGTTAAAGAACCTTTTTGTTTCCTGCAGAATGGCACACAGGTTTGTTATCTAATGTACTTGTTTAATACATTTTTGGCTTATATTGGAACTGCATTGGGTAAATACATGTGGAGGGAAGCTTTCTTTGTACCATGCAACCCTTGTGTTGAATAGCAACTTTGTACAACTAAACCGAGACACCAAATGTGCAGCTGAATGAGCAATGAAATGCATATGTGGGTGCACAGTTACATCCGCATGTGCAACTGCACCCACAAAATGGCACCTATGTGCAACTCTGCACTGAGAATTTGCTTGCTTCTTGGGCCAAGATCTTACACTGGGTTTGCAAAGTTTAAATCTCTACCTGCAAAACTGTACGTTGATTGAGTTATGTGACCCTTCAGTTGAATGGCAACATTGCACAACCAAATCTGCAATCAGATGTGCAGCTGAACATGCAACCAAATGTACAACTGAAGGAGAAGTACTACTTGTTTTAGCAGGAGCAGATGACTATGCATTGGCCAACAATGTGCTTGCTGAAGTACCATCTGCCCAATAGCAAACAAAGTCTAGAAATACGTAAGCAAAGGAATTTTGTAGCACCTTTGAGACTAACTGGGAGAAAGAAGTTATAGCCTAAGCTTTTGTATAAGCTACTTGACCAAGTCTATGAAAGCTTATATATCCCATGGCAGGAACAGAACAGGGTCGGAAAAGGTTTTCCCTTTCGGATGACGTTGACATCCTACTCCCGTGACTGTTCCAGAACAATGTAATCATGATTTTTCATCGTGAATAGACCTCCCGTTCCGTCACTATCACGCAATCACAGGTGTGTGAACAGGAGCCCTGTTCCTGTTCCAAAATGACAGCCGTGGAGGGGAGGTCCATTCCAAGCACTTCCTGGTACGATCTGGACATCCAGGTAAGTGGCACCCTTTATTTTACCCTCCCTGTTTTGATTGTGTGATTTAAAGTGTGTTTTTGTGCTTGGTGAACTGATTTTATGATTGGGGGAGTTTTATTTTTTAAATTTACTGTCCGGATGTTATCATGTGATAACGTGATAACGTTTCAGATGGCTGGTCGTAAAAGCAGCCTTATGACGGCTTCATTTACGGCCGGCCAGCGAGGGGAGGGGGAGCCCGTTCCTGCTGCAGAATTAAGGTAAGTGTGTGAAAGATTTATGTTATTCCACGGCAGGAACAGGAGAGGAGGTGGCGGGGCAGTAATGGGGCATTTTGGCCCCGTGTGAAAATCTCCTTAGTCTCAAAGGTTCTACAAGATCCCTTTGCATACTGATATTCCAGACAAATACAGCTATGTCTTGGAAATATGTAAGATTACATTTGTTGTTGCTGTTATTGTTTCTAATTGACTTCAAGTTGGCTTCGATTTATGATGATACTCTGCATGAGAGACCTTTCGGAGACTCCATTATCAACAGCCCTGCTCAGGTCTTACAAACTCAGGGCAGCAGCTTGGTGGAGCCCATCTCCCTCTAATGCCATCTCCCTTTTTCCCTGCTGCCTTCCACTTTACAAGCATTATCATTTTTTCTAATGACTCATGTCAGCTCAAGATATATCCAAAGTACGGTAGTCTCAGTTTAGTCCGTGTTGGTTCCTAGGGAGAGTTCAGGCGTGGTTTGCTCTTGAACCCATTCATTTGTCTTTTAGGCGTTCCATGATATCTGCAGAACTCTCCTCCAACACCACATTTCAAATGAGTCACTCCTTTCCCTGTCAGCTTTCTTCACTTTCAGCTTATACAACAACACATAGAAGTGGAATAGATTGCCTCAAAGGGTGGTGGACTCTCCTTCTTTGGAAGTACTAGTTGGATGGCCATTTTTTAGAAGTGTTTTCATTCATTATGTATTCCTTCATTGCAGGGAGGTTGGACCAGATGGTCCAACTCTAAGATTCTATTATCTTGTTTACTGTTGTTGCTAACTGTCCTCAAGTCAACTTCAACTTATGGCAACTCCATGAATGAAAGACCTCCAAGTCACCCTCTCCTCAACAGCCCTGCTCAGGGGGTCTTGCAGACTCAGGGTAGCATCGGTGGCTTCCTTGATGGAGTCTCTCCATCTGTAATGCAGTCTTCCTCTTTTCCTGTTGCCTTCTACCTTTCCAAGCATTATTGTCTTTTCTAATGAGTCCTATTGTCTCGTGATATGGCCAAAATACAACAGTCTCAGTTTAGTCATTTTGGCTTCTAGGGAGAGGACAGGCTTGATTTGCTCAAGGACCCATTTATTGGTCTTTCCAGCAGTCCACGGTATCCCTCAAACTCTCCTCCAGCACCACATTTCAAAGGAATTTATTTTCTCCCCATCAGCTTTCTTCACTGTCTAGCTTTCACAACCATACATAGAAATGGGAAATATGATGGCATGGACAATCCTTACTTTATATTGAAGGATATATCTTGACTTGTCTCATTCCTTCATAGCTGCCATTCCAAGTCCATGTCATCTTCTGATTTCTTGACTGCAGTCTCCATTCAGATTAAAGACGGAGCAAAGGTATGGAAAATCTTGAAATCTTTCCATGTCTTCATCGTCTACTTTAAAGTTATGCAAATCATCTGTGGTCACTATTTTTGTTTCCTTAATGAAACTGCAAACCTGTCTTTTGCATTTTCTTCAGTAGTCATTCCAAGTCTGACTTTTTTGTTGTTGTTGTTGTATGGTAATCATCTACATATCTTAAATTGTTGGTGTTCCTTCCTCCAGTTTTCACACCTACTTCCTCAGAGTCTGATCCTACTTTATGAATGATATGTTCAGGTTACACATTAAACAAATGGTATTGATAAATGTCTAATTCCTGTCCACTTTAGCTCACTCACCCCAAGTATTACAACGTTAATACATTCCATTTCCTGTTTTACTATGCTTAGCTTCCCCTGATTCATGCTTCTCACATCCCATGTTCCTATAATACGTGTTGTGCAGCTTTGTACTTTCACCTCTGAGCACATCAACAGCTGGTTGTCCTTTCAGTTTGACTTGTGTTGCATCATTAGCCACACAGCACTACCCGTAGTTGTCCTCTGTTGTACCTCAATAGCTCATTGAGTGCTTTCCAAACTGGAAGTCTCATCTTCTGGCACTATTACTTGTTTCATTTTGGATTGGCTATATGGTAGCATGGAAATTAATTAAATAAATAAAATTAATATACAGTAGGCTCTTGGTATCTGCTATGGTTTGGTTCCAGGAACACCCCCCGCCCTCCTGTAGATACCAAAATCTGTGGATGCTCAATTCCCATTATATACAACTGCATAGTAAAATAGTGTTCCTTATATAAAATGGCAAAAGCAAGGTTTGCTTCTTGGAATTTTCTTTTATTAATATTTTCAAGCCATGGATAGTGGAATCCATGGATTCATGGATAAAGAGGACCAATGGTAATAATAAATAACAATAACAATACGGTTTTCATGGTAAAAGATCTTCAAAAGGGGGTTACCATTCCTCCTTCTGCACAATATTAACAAGTGTTTGCTAACAGTACTAACAAGCACTAACAATTGTCTTAGAAAGATCCTCCACCAGTGTAACCCTCCTCTGCTTTTCCTGCCCTGTTGCTGTTTGGCACATTGAGTCTGGCTCCTCTGCAAAAGCCTCTCTGGTATGGGAGACCCTACCAGCAACACTGCTACTGTCATCATAGCCTTTTGCCTCACAGGAGCATGTGGAAAGGTAGTGCCATTGGTGGGAGGAATCTATGATTGTACACACACACACACACACACACACACACACAGTGAGAGAGAGACCCCAGTGAAAAGATTACTGCCCAACTAACGTTTGCATCGATTACGCATTCAGTGCTGCAAAACTGTATGGCCTATTTACTCATTATATATGGATTGTTGATTGTTTGTGTAGATCTATTGGACATTGACTTTTTATATAAAAATAATCATATATCAAATGTGTATTGTTTATATTTATAAATATATAAATATATAATATAATATACATTTTAAATATATATTTTTATTTCCCTGACTCTGCTAATTAACCGTTTTGTGTGAGTGAGATCCTATATTCCACCTCCTCCCCTTTCTCTTCTTGTGCATTGCAGATGCAATTCCACTTGAATGGAAAGCAGACCTTATTCACTGGACAAATGTGTCCAACCACTTCTGTAGGGGTAGTTGCACATGTGTAAGACACCAGCTATGTCTCCCACCAATGGCACTCATGTTTTCTAAACTTCAGCTATTAATAAAACATGACGGTTGCTGTCACACTGAAGAAGTGATGCAGTTTGACATCACTTTAACTATCACGGCTCCATCTTATGAAATCCTAGGATTTGCAGTGGCATAGCTAGGGGAGGCGGAGGAGGCTGTCTGCCCTGGGTGACACTTTTTTTTGGGGGGGCAGCACTTTTCATGTGAGACACAACAATTGTTCAACAATTTGAACAAATCTTTCATACTGCTGCACCTTTTTGACGTTTACAGTGATCAGGGAGCCATGGTGAAAACACCCACCAGTCTGACAAGTGGTGAAGGTAACTAAGCCTTAGATTGTCATAATTTGATCTTGTTAAGTGTGTGTAAAATTTTTGCATTTTTCACATCATTCTTCTTTGCTTTTCTGAGATCATAGAATCATAGAATTGTAGAATTGGAAGAGACCATGAGGGCCATCCAGTCCAACCCCATTCTGCCATGCAGGAATACACAATCAAAGCATCCCCGACAGATGGCCATCCAGCCTCTGTTTAAAGACCTCCAAGGAAGGAGATCCCACCATGCTCCGAGGGATGAGCTAGAGTATCACAGTTTTTTTAGACTACACAAACTAACATTTTAAAAGGGATGTATTTATCCCTGTTATTCCTTAATTAATTAATTAATTAATATAATTAATTTCCCTGTATGCTGTTTTGACTTTTTGTAGTATTTTTTTGTGTGTGTATTGAGAGGGATGGCAAACTCAGGGACTACCCCGGGCAGCAAAAGCTCTAGCTATGCCACTGAGGATTTGTAGTTTGTTGTGGCACCAGAGCTCTCAGACAGAGAAGGCTAAATATCTCAAAAAACTACTAATCCCAGAATTCCATAGCATTGAGCCAAACTGTATTATTCCTACAGTGTGACAGCAGCCACAGACAGATTTAAAACACAGTTGAGAACAAAGAAATTATTAAAAGACAGAAGCTATAGTATAGCATCCAACCAGTTAAAATTAGGGATACGAAAGACTGATTTTTGTTGAATTTCTCCTCAACACACTTGCATGATTTTTGTTTCCTTGTTTTATACTGGTTTTCAAGGTTCTATGTCTTTCTCCTACGCTGAAATCCTTGCAAAATCGAAGTGCGTTCTTCCCCAAATTTGTGCCCATTTTAGCTAAATCATACAACTTTCACCTACTGCCTGAAGCATGTTTCTGCCCATTGCCCCTAGATTATGCACATTTCAACTAGACACAATTAAAACTATATATATGTGCATTGCTGTAAATTTTAAAATGTTTTATATTATTTGAACTGACTTTATTGTAACATATTGCCCTGCGATCCTTGGATTTAGGGAGGGATAGAAATATTTTAATAATGACATAAATAACATGTTCAGCCTGCACATCATTTCTCAGAAACACACCCATGAACCTCACAAATTTCCAAATGCTTGAGGCGAGGTGGGCATTTCCTGATGAGAAATTGCAGGAGATGCGGGAACACTCATTTCCTTGAGACTCTCAGGTCCAACGAAACGTCTTTCCATCCCTAATTACCGTAAATTGCTTTCAACACCAATCCCACAGTTCAAGCAGGAGATCTGGAGGTCTGGCCAAAAAAGTGGGTAGCATAGTATTTAGATCAAGAGCAAGGAAAATAATAGTTTGTGGTCTGCAAAGAGCATTTTACCCACTCCTGAGTCTAGAGAATCCCCAGCCTCTAGAGCTGAAGAACTAGATGTTCTTCAGATTGAGGGAAGTAATAGTGGCACTCTATTCTGCTTTGGTCAGACCGCCACTGAAATACTGTGTCCAGTTCTGGGCACTACAATTCCAGAAGGATATTGACAAGCTGGAATATTTCCAGAGGAGGGCGACCAAGAGACCTGGCTGAATGAGACTACGTGCGAAAGGGATCTAGGAGTCCTAGTAGACCACAAGGAAAGTTGAACATGAGTCAACAGTGTGATGCGGCAGCTAAAAAGGCCAATCTGATTTTGGGCTGCATCAATAGAAGTATAGTGTCTAGATCAAGGGAAGTAATAGTGCCACTCTATTCTGCCTTGGTCAGACCTCACTTAGAATACTGTGTCCAGTTCTGGGCACCACAATTCAGAAAGGATATTGACAAATTGGAGCGTGTCCAGAGAAGGGCAACTAAAATGGTGAAAGGTCTGGAAACAATGCCTTATGAGGAGAGACTTAGGGAGCTGGGTATGTTTAGCCTGGAAAAAAGACGGTTTAGAGGTGATATGATAGCCCTGTTTAAGTATTTGAAGGGATGTCACGCTAAGAATGGAGCAGGCTTGTTTTCTGCTGCTCCAGAGACTGGAACACGGAGCAATGGGTGCAAGCTCCAGGAACAGAGATTCCACCTCAACATGAGGAGGAACTTTTTGACAGTAAGAGCTGTTCGGCAGTGGAACACACTCCCTCGGAGTGTGGTGGGGTCTCCTTCCTTGGAGGTCTTTAAACAGAGGCTGGATGGCCATCTGTCGGGGATGCTTTGATTGTGATTTCCTGCATGGCAGGGGGGTTGGACTGGATGGCCCTCGTGGTCTCTTCCAACTCTGCAATTCTATGATTCTATGATTCTATGATTCTATGAGGAGCAGCTTAGTAGCTGGGCTTGTTTAAGCTGGAGAAGAGAAGGTTAAGAGGGGACATGATAGCCATGTTTAAATATTTGAAGGGTTGTCATACTGAGAATGGAGCAAGTGTGTTTTCTGCTGCTCCAGAGACTAGGACATGGAGCAATGGGTTCAAACTACACGAAAAGAGATTCCACCTAAACATTAGGAAGAACTTCCTAATGGTAAGAGCTGTTTGGATGTGGAATCTGCTGCTGCTGCCTGAGAGTATGGTGGAGTCTCCTTCTTTGGAGGTTTTTAAACAGAGGCTGGATGTCCATCTGTCGGGAGTGCTTTGACTGTGTCGTCCTGCATGGCAGAATGGGGTTGGACTGGATGGCCCTTGTGGGTCTCTTCTAACTCTATGATTCAATGTCCATTCTTCTCCTCCCATTGCCCCTAGAATGGTTTCCTCTCTGCCAAAGGCCATGAAGCATCATTGTAGTGCTTAGGATTGCCAGGTTTGATACAGGATGGGCTCTTGTAACTTCAAGCCTGAAGTGATTGCAAAGTCAGGCAAAGGAACCTGTCTTACTTTACATTTCAAACTTGGACTTTCAGCCTCAGCCATTTCCTCCCAACATGGCTCTTGCTTCCTGGTGGTGAGTGGAGGGAGGAGGCACAAAGGTGCTGGTGATGAGAACAGAGTCTGACGTGTCTCTTCTCTGCTCCTCCTGCTCTCTGTGGGTGAAGTAAGACCCTTGTTAGGAATAATGGCTGCAATTCAAGGCTGAAGGAAAGGATAAGGCAGGTACCTTCACCTGGCATCACTCAGATTTATTTGTTTATTTGTTTATTTGTTTATTTATTTATTTATGTGTCCCACTCCAATCAATAGGAGAAAAGACCTCCATTGCTCACAGACACTGCTGCCTAGTAGAAAGGACTGGGGCAGCTAGGAAATGCTCCTTGAGCACCTTCCTCACGTAGCTGATCTAGGGTGTCAGTCAGCGTTTTTAAATTACTTTTTATTATAGGTCCCCCCCCCCGTATCCATGAGGGAAACATTCCTGGACTTACTGCCGATACACAAATCATGTATAACAGTGAACCTTCATGGAATATCATAGAATCACGTTGTAGGACCTAGAAAATGCCTAGAAAGAATGCCTCTCTAGGCATCTGGTTTAACTATATGGTCAATTTCTAACCAGATGTTGACCATAAAGTCATCCAAGTCTTTATCAATGACTTGGATGAGGGAATTAGGGGCATACTTATTAAATTTGCAGATGACACCAAATTGGGAGGAGTAGCTAATACCCTAGAGGACAGGATCAAAATTCAGAATGACCTGGATAGACTGGAGAGCTGGGCCAAAGCTAACAAAATGAAATTCAATACGGAGAAATGTAAAGTACTGCATTTAGGGCGGAAAAATGAAATGCATAAATATAGGATGGGAGAGACCTGGCTGAATGAAACTACGTGCGAAAGGGATCTAGGAGTCCTAGTAGACCACAAGTTGAACATGAGCCAACAGTGTGATGCGGCAGCTAAAAAGGCCAATGCAATTTTGGGCTGTATCAATAGAAGTATAGTGTCTAGATCAAGGGAAGTAATAGTGCCACTCTATTCTGCCTTGGTCAGACCTCACTTAGAATACTGTGTCCAGTTCTGGGCACCACAATTCAGAAAGGATATTGACAAATTGGAGCGTGTCCAGAGAAGGGCAACTAAAATGGTGAAAGGTCTGGAAACGATGCCTTATGAGGAGAGACTTAGGGAGCTGGGTATGTTTAGCCTGGAAAAAAGACGGTTAAGAGGCTATATGATAGCCCTGTTTAAGTATTTGAAGGGATGTCACGCTGAGGATGGAGCAAGCTTGTTTTCTGCTGCTCCAGAGACTGGAACACGGAGCAATGGGTGCAAGCTCCAGGAACAGAGATTCCACCTCAACATTAGGAGGAACTTTTTGACAGTAAGAGCTGTTCGGCAGTGGAACACACTCCCTCGGAGCATGGTGGGCTCTCCTTCCTTGGAGGTCTTTAAACAGAGGCTGGGTGGCCATCTGTCGGGGATGCTTTGATCAAGATTTCCTGTGTGGCAGGGGGGGTTGGACTGGATGGCCCTCGTGGTCTCTTCCAACTCTGCAATTTTATGATTTATGATTTATGACCTCCCAATGCTTGGAGAGACCACTTCCAGCATGATTCTATGGTCCCCCAGATGCCTAGAGAGACCTTTTTACTCTAAACTCAAGTAAGTGAAACTGCAGGTACTGGTCCCACATGAATGGGGGTGACCTGTATTTTTATCTCTGTGCTTTAGATGGTTTAAATTCTATATAGATATATAGATAGATATATAGATATCACACACATAAATTTTATCCATCTAAAATACACACAAGGAGAAAACAAAAACAAAACAATGCACAATACCAACTCAAATATACACAAACACACTAAAGAAAAATCAGTCATTACCCCCCCACCTAGTCCACTCCTCCCCTACTAACCTTACATTTTGAAATGTCATTTTGATGCTGATTTTTTGGGGGGAGGGCATATGTTCAGCTGTACAGTATTTGTTTTAATTAAGCCATCCTGTGTCCTGGGTTTGGGGAAAAAGCAGACTAACTGTTATGCAAAACACTAGTGGGTGTGCAAAACCTACTCAAGATCTTTTGGCTTCAATGGGGAATTAGAAGCAACTCAAATGGCATATGAGAGGTTTGCATAACCTTGCAGGACCTTGGACCCTATGTATATGGGTGGAGCAAAGGAAGTACACAAGAGACAGGCATCCAGAATCAATGGCTGAGACTTTATTGAACAGTTGAGCACTCTCTCTCTCACACACACACCACAAGCATTCATCTATCAATCAAACAAGACTTTCAGAGTAAGGCAAGAACTTAGTTAGAAGGGAATAGTCACGCTATGGGGTAATACTACACCTCACTCCTGAAGCTTGTCCTTCTGGAGAAGCAGCATTACTCTTGAGTAGCAGCAAAAAGAGCAGGGTGGAGAGAGAGACTTGCAAAGGAAGGGTTAAGGTTAATGGAGCAGGGCAGAAATGCCTGAAACAAGCCTTCTCAAGGTCAGGAAAGGTTAAAGCAGTGATGGGCAACCTTTTGAGCCTGTTATGTCAAACTTCACCAAAAAACTGAGCATAACTCGGGTAGTGTGTCACTTTGAGGAAAAAACATTATCTCTGCCAGCGGAAGTGAGGGCAAAGATCCCGACTTTACCAGAAGTCCCAGAACTAGACGCTCTGTGCTGGACTTCTGTTGTTTTGGCCTATAGACCTCCGGCACAGTGTCTAATAGGGGAGGATGAAACATTTGCGACTACAGTTGTCCCTCCACACTCGCGGGTTTCACATTCGCAGTTCCGCCCGCATATTCCCGCTTTGGGGAGGGTGGGAGGGGCAAGGAAAGTGGGACCGGGCCTTCGAAGCCCCAATCACCACTTTAGGGAGGGTGGGAGGGGGAGGAAAATGGTGACCAGGGCTTCAAAGCCCTGATTGCCACTTTAGGGAGGGTTGTAAGGTTGCAGGTTGGGGTGGGGGGAGGAGGCCTATGGCCACGTGTCATCAGAAATGCCTATGCATGTCAGTGCTGACACGTGTGTCATAGGTTTGCCATCACTGGGTTAGAGAGTAATTCAGAAGGAGGGGGAGTAAGGGATGGAGCATTGTGGATTCAGTTAGAAAGTAGGATTGAACCAAAGAACTTAAGAATACCAGGGTTTATAAGAAAATTCCCCTTTGAAGTGGCCTTATGACCAAAGAAAACATTTGGTTCAAGTAGTTCTCAAGCATTTTACAAAGGAAATCTGGACAGTCGGGATTTGGAAGATTGGGATAATTTTGGTATCTTAGTGATTGGCAGGCAATACCTCTTCGGTCTCAGTGCACAAGGAAGTCAAGTCCATCTGCATAGCAATGGAATTTCCACTGTATGTTTGAAGTCTGTAGGATACTGGTCTCTCCTGGAGACATGGAAGGAGAGTAGAGTTTTCCATTTCAGAGAGGATACAGGATATTCATTTCCAGGTGTTCATTTTGTGTGGGATTTATGGGGCCTCTCCCCAGGCCTAATCCATGCTTGCCCTCAGCTCGACTCCTGACTATGTAATAGAATGCCTTTTATTTCCTGATAGTCCTTGGAAAGCCTTTCCAACCAGATCAGCCAAATCTGATATCAAAACATTTGATATCAGTGATGTGTTTCCCATCACAGTGAACCAAAGTAAAGGATTATCGTCTTTGCAGTAGAGGTTCTGGGGATGTTGGGATGCCTCATTACATCGCCAGAATCGTATAAGATCTGTTACATTACGTAACTTTATGTATACCTAGCCATGCAGCAGAAGTGCTAAGAATTTACTGAATTGCAGAGATGCATAATCAGATGCCAGCAAGTGTACCCAACATGCATTGGTGCCCAATGCACATCAGGAGTGATGCAAAGTGAGTCAGGGCCAATGCATGCATATGCATTGTGCATTGGGCACCAATATGCATTGAGAATTTTGCTGGATCTGCTATGTAGTAATGTAACAGCAGCCCCTCACCGGATCTGAATATTATGCAACTACACATTTCAGTTCCCACATACATAAGTCCACTTACAAAGATGTAAGTCCCCAACAGGATTTCAGCTGATAAAAATAAAGATGATGGGCATGATGATGATAAACATTTTTTCAATGAATGGTGAAAGATGGTGGGAAATGGTGAGTGGCTTTCCCCCTTATTTTATATTTTAGCATGGTTTAAAATGTGGCAATTTCCCCATTGTCTTGGTTTTATGAATTAGGTCCTTCTTTCTTCTAAACATTTTTTTTGGTCAGCCTGAATGACTTGGATGTCACCCAGCTTTCAGCCTGGTCACTGACTGGGTCACTAAATCACCTGCTCATTCAGATCCCATGTATATCTCCAAACTTAATGGACCATTGGCAAACTGCAGCTGTCTCTCCAGGGCATTTAGCATAATTTAATCTCCCACAGTAACAGGCCTGAAATTTATTACCCACTAGCATCCAATTATTCATGAGTAACAGGGCACGGACAATTTCTTGGCACCATTTCATTTCTTTTTTTAAAAAATAAATACTAGTTTTTCTCAAGCATTTTTCTTGAGGAATGATGAAAAATTTCAGACCATTATGGGTGATTCTAGGGATGTCATATGGAATCTGGACTACTTCCACCTTGCACAACCTGGTATCCTCCTTATCATGGGATGATGGGAATTGAAGCCCATCTGGAGGGCACCAGGTTGGGGTGGTATGCACTAGAACAGGGGTGGGTAAATTATGGCCCATGTGTCCCTTGGATCTCATCTTCAGTGGTCTTGTCTTCACAGTCAGAGCCATAATCGTTTGATCTCTCCCCTATTTAGTCATATGCTGGGCAGTTTAGAAATGTTTTACATTAAAGTTCTGTTGGAGGATATTTGTCCGAACATAACCCTGTCAGTCGCCAAATTTCTGTCATTGGCCATTCCACCTCAACATTAGGAGGAACTTTTTGACAGTCAGAGCTGTTCGGCAGTGGAACATACTCCCTCGGAGCATGGTGGGGTCTCCTTCTTTGGAGGTCTTTAAACAGAGGCTGGATTGCCATCTGTTGGGGATGCTTTGATCAAGATTTCCTGTGTGGCAGGGGGTTGGACTGGATGGCCCTCGTGGTCTCTTCCAACTCTACAATTCTATGATTCTTTGATAAGTCCAGAGAGAGTAGCATCCAAAATGTGCTTGGGCATTGGAAACATATCATTAGATCAATTAAATTGCGCTGTGTTTCGGGGGGGGGTGTTTAATAAATTATGTTTAGATTTTATACCATTTCAATATATTTTATGAACCTACATTTTTCTTATATCTAATCATGTATAATCTTGATGTTTGCTATGTTGGGTCTATGGACCATATAATAAAGTTATATTTGGTTATCTTTTGTGGTTCCTAAAGTACCCCTACCAGTCCCCCAAGGCACCCACCCCCAAACAATTGGTATGATTTTCATAGATCATAGAATCATAGCATTGGAAGAGACCATGAGGACCAACCAGTCCAACCCCCTGCCATGCAGGAAGACACCGTCAAAGCACCCCCAACAGATGGCCACTACATCGACCACTACAATGGCCGTCCCAGAGAAAAAAAGGAGGATGGCAGATGAACAAAGATCATCACTGACTATGTTCTGATGACTTGTGCACAACAATCATTTTCCATGAGATCTGGTGGACCTCTGGGAACTCCCATAGGAGGCAACAATCAGGTGCTGGTTATGAAAAGTGCCTGCTGTAATAATAGCAATACTACCAAGGGAAGTAAGAATGCCATTCTATTCTGCTTTGGTGAGACCTCACCTGGGATCCCATGTCCAGTTCTGGGCATCCCAGTTCAAGAAGGAGGTTGACGAACTGGAACGTGTCAAGAGGAGGGTGGCCAGGATGGTAAAGGGTCTGGAAGTCACCAAGCTTGTATAAGGAACAGCTTGGAGAACTGGGTGTGTTCAGCTTGGAAAAGAGAAGACTGACAGGTAACCTGATATCCATCTTTAAATATCTGAAGGGATGTCATGTAGAAGATGGAGGCAGATTGTTTTCTCCTGCTTCCGAGACTAGAACATGAATCCAATGGATTCCAATGACAAGAAAAGAGATTCCATCTAAACAGTAGGAAGAACTTCATGGAAACTTAGAATTCTTGGAATGGATTCACCACCTCCGTGAGGGTTTTCTCACTGAGGCGGGGCAGTTGAGTGGGATTAGTGGTGATTCAAAGGCAAGGGTCCTGGGTCAGGTGAAGAGGGGGGAAGGTTTTAAACCATCCCAATTCCACTCTGTCAATTCATATGACTTTGTATGTGGTGACGATCTGTGTGAATGGATGGACCACACATTTCCAACATGTTCTTCTGCTTTTCTCTGCCTCCCCCTGACTTAAAAACAGCAACAGTGGGTGAGTCACTGCATTTCAAACCCACCTACACACATTCCCCTCACATAGCTTCTGGAGCCACCTAAAAAACCAGAAGTCTGGAGAGAGAGAGACCCTGAGATCAAAATCCTTCTGTCCAGTCCAGTTGTGGTTGGTCTCCAAGGCCCAGCAGGAAAGTAACCTTCTCATTTCTGGTTTCAGCTGTCATGAGAAATGGATGGGAACTTTGGCATTGGAGACCTGGAGCCTGTCCATCTAAGTTCCTCAGAATTTGGTTGTATTCGGGGCTCATGCCCCAAAGGGAAGAAGAACTCATGATATTATCCCTGTGACTGGCAAGTGGAATAAAGTTACCCCAAGGAAGGAAATGCAAATCTTTAACCATGTCATGCTCACATGTAAAGTGGGCCCTTGGTATCCGCTAGGGCTAGAATCCAGGACCCCACCCATGGATACCAAAATCCATGGATGCTCAAGTCCCATTATATACAAGGGCATAGTAAAATGGTGCCCCTTATATAAAAGAGCAAAATCAAGATTTGCTTTTTGGAATTAATGTTTTAAAAAATATTTTCAAACCATGGTTGGTTGAATATGGGGATGCAGAATTTGCATTTACAACCAGGCTTGTAAATGCAAATGATTTCTGAACTTTCCTCCTCAGTCAAGGAAATAAATAAGTCACACCCTTCAATTTTCCTGATTTGTCAGAGAGAGTCCTGATTAATCCTCTGTCATTCCACTTTTTCAGCTGCATTTAAAACCCCCCAGTTTCCCTTTTTCTGCACTTTCCTCCTTTGTCCTCAGTTTACTTCATTTGCTGCCAACTGAATTCAAAGGGCAAAAGTAGATTGCACTCAATTAACTGGAGTGGGGAGAGGAGAGGAGGGGCAGGATCTTGCCCTTCCCTGGAGGCTCAGGCAAAAGCAAACAGTTGCAAATTCTCCTAGCTTGTGCATTTTTCCTCATTAATAACTTTTGCCAACTTGATCACAATCTGATGTTGTTTTGCCACATTTGTCTCATTTTTCATCTGTGAAATGTTGGAGGATATGAATAAGGTAACATTGAAAATAAGCTTCACACCCAGGCCTCTCTCCCTGCAGAAGCTGGAGTGGAGCTGAGGTGAAAACACGTATGCCAATGCAAAAAGGAAGGCATTGTCTTTGCAAGCTGGGGCCCTTCTTTACAGCAAAATTATAGCACTATGGTTCCACTTTAAGTGCCATGGCAACATCCTCCAGAACCCTGGGGTTTGTAGTTTGGGGAGGCAGAATCATAGGGCCCATCTATATGAGGGAGGAAAACGTAGTGCTCTGAAGTAGTAGCAAGTTGCAGCAGCTGCAACTTGTCTTAATGATGTTTTTGACCCCAGCAGCCCCCATAAGCTTCACATCCAAGATAACAGCTGCCCTCCTCCCTTCCCCGATCCCTGTGGTGGCGGCAGCTGCAGGGGGACCGCAGGAAGGGGGAAGAGGACAAGAGAGGATTTTTCCGTAATTTTTGTAAAACTGTGGGGAAAATACATACTCCCGCTCATGAGGACAACCAAATTGCATTGCTATGAATTCCTGAAGTGGATAGCTGATTGCTTGGCCGTGCATGGAGGATGGAGTTTGCTAATAAGGCAGTGCCCAGAACCAGCATATTGGATTTTCGCTGTAGTGATTGTCAGCTGAGGCAACAAACCAGCTGTTCGGCAGTGGCAACTTGAGGAGAATAAACCCATGAATACTTCACTTGCATCTGCCATCTTGATTCGCTGGTATGCCCATTCAAACAGCAAACACGGATAGATTTGCACACTAGCAATCTTGAAAAAAAAATGCGGAGACAAATGAAAGCTGCTGCAAATTGGTGTTACTGCGCACCAATCCACATTTTATTCCCTCATATAGATGGTCCCTCAGTCTGGAATATCAATAAGCAAAGGGATCTTGTAGAGCCTTTGAAACTGAGGGAAAGAAGTTGTAGATGCATGCATCTGAGGAAGTAGACCAAGGAGATTATCAGACAAGAACGAAAAAAGTGTTCCTGACCCACAATCTCCATTCCCACCCCTGTCCCATCCCTGACCTGCCACGATCACCCTCCTCACCATAGTTATCTTCTCTAACATCGTTCCAGCAGCCCAGGAGTGAACGGAGATCTAACAGAGCTCCCTTCACTTCCTGGATTGAAATCCCACAGATTCTCACAACAAGACACGAGCATGGGAAATTCAAAATAAAAAGAACCAAAAAAAGTGACAGCAAGCATAAAAACACACTTAAAAATGTTAAAGGAGAGGGCCATTAAAAAGTGTGCCACTTACCTGGGTGTCCCAGTCTCACCTGGAAGTGTTCTGGCAGTGACCTCCCATTGATGCTGGGATCTCACCAGTGAAATGGGGCACCTTCTTGGACGCATGGAAATCCAGGACAGAAACAGAATGGGGAATCTATTGATGGCTTCTCCTGTCAATAAAAAGCAGCGCTGGCAGAATGGGAGCAGAATGGGTGCATTACAAGGAGGGGACAACATCGTCTGATAAGGGAGTCTTTTTGCGATCTCCTAGTGTTGCTGTAACACCACTTTTGACAAGTCTGATAATCTCCTATGTGACAACATGATTCATTGGAAAATATGATAATACTTAGTTAGAAAGCAATAGCAAAAGAAGAAGACAATAGCAAAAGAGGAAGACAGATCTGATAATCTCCCAAGTCTACGAAGGTTTATGCTACAACTTTTTTCTCTCAGTTAGTCTCAAAGCTGCAACAAGACCCCCTTGCTTAGTCATTTAATTGTGTAGCATGAAAACTTTGCATTGAGAAAGGAATGTGACAATTTGTTTGCACAGTTACCAGGACGAGGAAGACCAGGGGGCCCATCAGTGAAGGAGGGATTTCTTAAATCTAGCACTTCTTCTCAAGTAAGATAGTGCCCTGTATGTAATTTTGGGCAGCAATGGGCAAAGTGATACCCATAGGTAGCATGTAACCCACAGATCATTTTTGTGCCCCTCCAAACATTTTCCTCTGGGCCAATTTAGGCCCAGAAGATTAAAAACAACAACACAGGGAATGAACCAGAAGATTTCTGCTCACTCCTGTTATTTAAAAAAGGGCCTCTCCTGGCCTTAAAATGGCCCATGGGACATTTACAACTGGGGGAAATGTCCTCCATACACTCTATAGGGCATTTGGGGTCAAAAAAGATTTTTTTTTCAGTGAGTGTACAGTGGGGTGCAACCCCTCAAGGTCTCCTGGGGGACTAATGCAACCTTCTAGCCTTCCACAGTTGCCCATCCCTGACTTTGGGGGAACCCAGGAATTTATCAGACCAGTGTCTAAAAATGTTTTTTCCCACCATATTTTAAATGGTAAGTGTGCCAGCAAAATAACCCTTTATATCAAACATTGCCACAATAGTGTGAAAAAGCAGCCCCATACTTCCATGTTGGTGGGTGTATGTGATCTTGGTGGTTCTCACGAGAAGACGTGAGCGTGCTTAAAAGTCTAAAAACAGCAGGCTTAAGTGAGGGCATTGCCCCCCCCCCCCCAAGATAGAAATTTTGTAATTTTCTTTCCTTTTGCCCTGAATAATGCACTCCTATTGCATTATCTGCCTGTCAGGTACAGGCTTTTTTGATCAGGTCAATGAATCACTAAATGGTGTATTTTAAATAAATGAATAAATCTGATACAATTTTTCCCCTTTCAGATGTTGACCCAGACCTGTGGTGGACCAAAGGACATAGACTCCAAGAATCATAGAATCATAATGTTGGAAGAGACCTCAAGGGCCATCCAGTCCAACCCCATTCTGCCATGCAGGAATACGCAATCAAATCATTCCCGACAGATGGCCATCCAGCCTCTGCTTAAAAACCTCCAAAGAAGGAGATTCCACCACACTCCCAGGCAGTAGCAGGTTCCACTTCCAAACAGCTCTTACTGTCAGGAAGTTCTTCCTAATGTTTAGGCGGAATCCCTTTTCCTGTAGTTTGAACCCATTGCTCCGTGTCCTATTCTCTGGAGCAGCAGAAAACAAGCTTGTTCTATCCTCAGTATGACATCTCTTCAAATGTTTAAACATGGCTATCCTGTCCCCTCTCAACCTTCTCTCCTCCAGACTAAACATACCCAGCACCTTAATCCACTCCTCATATGACATAATGGCTTCCAGACCTCCCACCATTTTGGCCACCCTCCTCTGGACACGCTCCAATTTGTCAATATCCCTTTTGAATTGTGGTGCCCAGAACTGGACACAGTAGTCCAGGTGAGGTCTGACCAAAGCAGAATACAGTGCCACTATTACTTCCCTTGATCTAAACACTGTACTCCTATTAATTATTGAGGTGATTTTGCATTATTGAGTTAGTTGCATTATTGAGTTAATCAATGCATTATTGAGTTAATTTTCAATTAGTGCAAACATTTTCTTCAGCCTGTAAGGCTACAGCAGTCACACATTCTTCCATTCTTGGACCTAGCCCAAAAAGAAAAAAGAGAGAGAGATTGAGAGAGAGAGATTGAGAGGGGGGAGAGATAGTATGTGTGTGTGTGTGTGTGTGTTTTCTTGAGTTCACAATTCACAGATGTTGAAAATTCATCAGACTCAGGAGTGGGCGGTGGAGAATGTCAAGTTTTAAATAGCTTTCCCCTGTCATTCAGGCACAAACAGAGAAGGAAATTTTATTCAGCGCGGCACATCTTTCCAAATAAGATCCCCTGCGAGGGAGAGAACACAAGCCTCTCTCTCAGACCCCCACCCCAGCCTCACCCCTCTCCTCATGCCTTCATATGTGGGGGTCCCACATCTTCCCTTCCAGAGGTTGCCGTGAGTATAATCAGGTATAATTGGTATAATCAGGGTACAGGTGCATTGTGGGTACGCAAGCAAGACATTTGACTAGGCTATAGGGTCTTTCCAGAGTTACAGATGCAGGAGGGGCAAAATGGAGACATTTCCACATGCTCCCAATAAAAAATTCTGCCTCCCCTCATGAAATTTTTCTTCAGTTGTCAATCCTCTGTGTTGTATGAGCTAAAAATTTCAGTTGAGCATTTAGAAATATAAATTTATTTTATTTATTTAAAGTATTTCTGTGTCACCTCCCAGCCCACATGGACGCCTGAGGCGATGAACAAATAAAACCAAAAACAAAACAAAGATTAAAAACACATTAAAAAGCTCTTTTAAAACTCCTAAATGCAGACTAAAAACAGCCCTGGAATCCATGTGGTGACTGTTGAGCGTTCCAACCAGCCAGGCATGTGCAAAATTTGTTGTTTCACCCTTTCTGACTTGTTTCATTGAGAATCATATCATAGAATCATAGAACCGTAGAGCTGGAAGAGACCCCCAAGGGCCATCCAGACCAACCCCATTCTGCCATGCAGGAATACACAATCAAAGGACTCCCAACAGATGGGCATCCAGCCTCTGCTTAAAGACCTCCAAAGAAAGAGACTCCACCACACTCACAGGCAGTGTATTCCACTGTCCAACATCTCTTACCATTAGGAAATTCTTCCTAATGTTTAGCTGGAATCTCTTTTCCTAGAGAGAGAGGAGGGAGGGGACTATTATTAGTATTATAGAATCATAGAATCATAGAGTTGGAAAAGACCCCAAGGGCCATCTAGTCCAACCCCCTGTCCTGCAGGAATACACAATCAAAGCACTCCCAACAGATGTCCACCCAGCCTCAGTTTAAAAAGCTCCAAAGAAGGAGACTCCACCATACTCCGAGGCAGTGCATTCCTCTGCCAAACAGCTCTTACTGTCAGGAAGTTCTTCCTAATGTGTGATATTTTTTATTTCTTTTGTTCAAATAGAGTTCCCATCTTGGAAGAAAGGGGGATATAAATCCAATAAATAAATAAATAAATAAATAAATAAATTCAGACACCCAAAGAAAAGAGACAGGCAATGTAACCCAGGGAATGTGGATGCAGCAAATACAAGAGTCCTAAGTCTGAACAATTTTCAGTGTTTCACTTTCTGTAATGCTAGAAATTCAAGACAAAAGGAAAACAAAAATTATTGGGGGTTACAGAATTCTTATCTTCAGGGATGGGCAATGCCTTCACTTAACCTCCGTTTTTGTAGCCACAGCCCTTGGTTTAACTTCCTAGAAGTGTTTCTCCACAGACTCTAATATTTTTCCTCACTGGGATCCATTTTAATTTAGCTCCTGATTAATACTCCAGTCATTCTCCAAAACCACAACGCTGGTTTAGGTTTACAGGCTTGTCCTAATGGAAGGGGCAAGAAGGTGATGGAGTGGTCTTACTCTCTAAAATGCAAACCTGGCGCTCTAAAACTTGTTTTCTTCCCAATGTTGATCTGATCTATTTATATCTCTGTTTTCCACGGGAGGCCTTGTTGATGCCTCTCAGCTAATCCTCCCCTCCAAAACCACGATGACTAGATCAGAGCTTGGTAAAGTTGCTTTTTTGGACTACAGCTCCCAGAATGCCCCACCAGCATAGCTAGTTCTGGAAGCTGTCATCCTCAAAAAAATAACTTTCCCTGTCTCTGGCCTAGATATCATTCTGCCTATCTGAGCAATGATTTGAATTTTTATTCTTTGTTTTATAAAAATTATTAAAATACAGTAGGACCCCCATATCTGTGGGGGATTGGTTCCGGGGGCCCTGCGATACTGAAAACTATTGAAAACAGTGAATGCCATTGAAAATAATGTGACTTTCAGTTTAAAATACCATAGCGTTGCCTTGGACGTCTAAGGAAGATGCCTCTCTAGGCATTTTCTGGGAAGACTCTATGGTAATGTGCTGTTTTGTGTCCTGTGGATAGCTGAATCAGTGGATAATGAACCAGTGGATATGGGGGTTCTACTGTATTTATATCCTGCCCTCGAGAGCCAGTGTGGTATAGTGGTTTGAGCACTGGATTATGAGCCTGGAGACCAGGTTTTGAATCCCTGCTCAGCCACAGAAAGCCACTGGGTGACCTTGGGAGGGCAAGTCATACTCTCTCAGCCTCAGAGGAAGGCAAAGGCAAAACCCCTCTGAACAAATTGTGCCAAGAAAACCCTGTGATAGGTTTGCCTTAGGCCATAAGTTGGAAACAACTTTAAGGCAGACAACACCAATAACCATAAGATGGACCTATCAGGGGTTTCCTTGGCAAGATTTGTTCAGAGCGAGTTTGCAGAATGGGGCAAAAGCCCTGCATCATCAGGTCTGAAGGGCTCTGAGATGGGAGTAAGATAGGGCAAATTGACCATGTAAATAAGGCCTTTGATGGAGTAACTTCCCCAAGGTCACCCAGTGGGTTTCCATGGCTGAGTGGGGATTTGAACCCTGGACTCCAGAGTCCCGCTTCTATGCTCAAACCACTACACCACGCTGTCTCTCTGATGTGGAGACAGGCTGTTATTTCCTTCCAATGCACCAGAGACCAACACCATATTTGTGCCTGCTGCCTACAACTGCTTCTTCCCTGGAAATTTGCCATGGACTAGAAACTGATGGCTCACATGCCAGCCGTGTTCCACTGACCATTGCTTTGGGTTGCCCTGCTTCAGAGGTTAAAATGCCCACTGGAGTTTGTGTCCTATCTTTACTCCCTCCTTGTGTCACTCAAACCTGTGTGGTTTGTGATGTGTCACAGATGGTTGAGATAGCCAGAGCTGAGCAAATGGTTGTGCACATTGGTTTTGTTACTGTGCTTAAGTGTCATACTGGCCTACTAGCAAATGATGATCTTGCTTTCGATAACAACAGAAAATGTGTAGAAACGTTTCCTTGGGATCTTTTAAAATATTGGCTGGAAGCCTGTAAGCCAGTCCCAACTAATGTAGACTCATTGGCTCTGTTGTTCATTCATTTATTTATTTTTATATTTATTTATTAGAATATTAATACCCTGCTCTTCAGCCACAAAGGCTCTCAGAGCAGCTTACAAATTGTTTAGCAATAGCACTTACATATCTACATCACTTTATAACATGTTGGCGGTCCAAACTAAGAACAGGACTTAGACCAGTATTTGGAGCAAGGGGGGGAATTAAGAAGGGCCAAATCCAAACTACACAAATAATCCAGTTTCAGACTGGATTATTTGCCATGGCTCCTTCCTATGGAATCCTGGGATTTGTAGCTTGGTGAGACACCAGCATGCTTTGGCAGAGGAGGCTAAAGACCTTGTAGAACTACAAATCCCAAGATTCCATAGGAAGGAGCCATGGCATAGTGTGGATTTGGCCAGAAACTTCCTGACTACAATATCTGTGCAAAGTATGGAAGATGGTGGACTTTCCTTTGGAGGTTTTGAAACAGAGGTTGGAGGGCCATCTCTTAGGAGTGCTTTTGTTGTGATTCCTACACTGGGATGTGGTTGGACTAGATGGCCTTTGGGATCCCTTCCATCTCTATAAATCTATGATTCCATAACTTCTGAATGCCTACCCATGCCCCCATGTCTGCTTTTCGGAAAAAAGAAGAGTAAATATTCAGTTTTCAGGAACATGAAGGTATGACCTAAGAGAGCCTTTGCAGTGCAGTGATTTGAGGATCGGACTAGGACACTGAGAGGGACCAGGGTTCAAATCCCTGCTCAGCCCAGAAAAGCCACTGGATGACCTTGGGCAAGTCACACTCTCAGTCTGAGAGGAAGGTGATGACATACATAGTCTGAAGAAACCTTGCCAAGAAAATAAGTTTGCTGTTAAGTTAGAGTTTATTATTTATTTTATTTGTTTATTGTATTTATACCCCACTCTTGAGCCACAAAGGCTATCAGAGCAGCTGAAGATATAAGACAACAGCAACAAAAACCTAGAGGGCCACACAACTCACCTGCTCCCACAGCTCCACTGGCTGCTTGTTTGTTTTTTGGCAGAATTCAACATGGTGATTACAACCTATAAAACCCTATGTGGATTAAATCCAGGCTATCTGAAGAATGCATAGAATCATAGAGTTGGAAGAGACCACAGTAAAGATGGTGGTGATGAGGAGGAGAAAGAGAAGGAGGGGGGGTGAGGAAGAAATGTCTTACATTTAGATTGCGAACTGCACCCCCTCACCAAGATTTTTGGGGAGTTATGTTTGCCATTTTGGGGAAATGTTTTTTTCAGAGAGATGCCAAAAGGATTAGGAGATCTGGATGGCCACATCTGGCCCATGGGCTGCTGTTTGCCCGGCCCTCATTTAAAGATTACTGTGTCTGAATCTAACAGGCCGCGAGGGCCAGTCACAGAACTTCAGCTCCGAGTATAATCAATTTTACCAGTGGGATTTCCCCCAGTGCTGATCTTTGCTTCAAACCAGAGTGTTGAACTGTAATAGGCTGATGTAAGAGGAAGGGGGGAAAATCCCTTAGCTTGAAGTTTACCCTTGAGGCAACTGAAAATGAAAGATCCAGTGGTGTTCCTTTTTTTTGGGGGGGGGACTTGCTTGAAATGGAAGGGGTCCAAATTCCAGTGTAGCCCAAATTAAGTCCTGATGTCATCTGGTGGGAAACAACCCCAATGGGAAGAGCTTGGAAGTTCTCTGTCCACTGGGACCTCTTCACCAAAACCCATCATGGGGCTACTGTGTGGATGCTGCAAGCAGGGAAAGGAAGGACACTTTGCCAAAAGATGCTCAATGGCCCAGAGAGAGTGACAGTGTGCAATGCTCCTGGGGTGGAGTGGGGTGGGGTGGGGGGTGTCCACTGGACCAATCCCATTGGCCAGACCCTGTGAAGTCTCCACCCCTTTGCTAGTGTAAAAGAGCCCTCGGAAAATCTTATCTCCAAAGGATACTTGACCCCGGTGGTTTTGGCCAGCTGACCTCCTTATATCCACAGAGGCGGGACTTTTCTTCTTGGTTTGGCTTGGTTTCTCTCCAAGGGGGACCTTGGGAGGCCATGAATTTTGAACCTGCACCCTATCCCACCTTGACATGCTGCCCCGACGCCTACCTCCAGCGGTGAGTCTGTCCATGGCTTTGCTTGTCTGTTAGCCGGGTGTGTCTGCTGGGTCATTTTATCTCCCCTGCTATCTGATGGTAGCAGCTGGCCGGGGCTGGGTTGTGTGTGTTTGCCTGTGTGTCTATAAAGAAGAAAATATGCCACCCGCTTCACGCTCAGTGGAGCTGAATATTATTTTTGGCTTCCCAATTAGTTATTGTTCCAGTTTGGACATCCCTCCACTCCCCCCCCCCTTTGGCAACTGTTTCTCTCTGTGTGTTCAGTAAATAGGAGAGGAAGCGACAGAAAAACCTTGCCTTCGGGGTAGATCGTTTGACAAGTGTTGGGCAGAGTGACTGAAAACGAGAAAGGATGTGGACTCTTGCCAGCAAAACAGAACAGTGTCTTACAGAGCTGGGGAAAATGACTTTGGGGAAGGGGACTATAGGTCCCAGAATTCCCCCAGCCAGTGGCCATTCTGACTAGTGGATCTAGGGAGTTGGAGTCCAGAAAAGTCCCTTTGCTGTCCTGGTAGTCCAAAGAAGGTCCCAAGCATACTGTAGCCAGGTTCCTAGCCACACAAAAAGTTGTCATTGATCCAGCTCTGGAATCTCCTCTGCCCACCAATATGCACTCTGAAGGCTGGGTCAAAACTCTGTCATGCATATAATGGACCCATTGTAATCAACAGGACTGAAGTTAGTCATAATGGCCAGCTTAAGCCCCATTGAATCCAATGGTTCTATCCCAAGTGTGCCTATGGAACCCAGGTGTATGTGAGTTCCTCATTCACGGGGGGGGGGTGGGCTGTCAAAAGCAATTCCTTACATGCAACAGAATGCAGACACCTTGAAATGCCCAGGGAAATAAGCCCATGTGGGTATCCCGGAGAGCGACCAGCATGCAGTAGTGCATTTCTGTTAGGAAGAAAGTGACTGCTTGGATCAGACTGAGGTCCATTTCTGCTCCACCATTTGGTTTTCTTACTGGAGCCAGTGAACAAGCAGAGGGGACACAGGGAGGCTGGTGGTCGTCTTCTCTTGTTTGCCTCCAGCAGTTGGAGGTACATTGCTATGGTACATGGAGGTTCCACTTAGGCCAGGGGGGCAGTATCTGTTGACAGACTCTTTCAAAACCCCAAACGGTACCAATCTGTATTGGTGTGGCAAGAATCTTGTGGCAAGAAGACGTGTACGTCACAAGCGGCATGTAGGAAAGTGTTGGGTTTGCTGATCTGAGAGATGCTGGGAGGGGGACAGTGTGAAAGTCCTCCACTTTGGTCTGGATGGCTTTTCTGAAAAGACTGATTGGGGCTATTTGGTGGTACAGGAAGTCCTTTGCACATGCTCAGAGGCTGTGATACTTGCAAGTATCTCTCTCACATTATCTAGGAGTGAGCCCCATCTATGAATTGTGTTTAGCTTCTATCTCCAATCAAGCCTAGCCTCAGTCTTAAGAAAGCCAGGCTTTATGTGTTCGTTTCTTGTCATTTGTAACAAAATTTTCATTATATTGAGTGCTTAGTTGAAAAATCTAGACTTCAGGCCTATTTAGGAATCTCAGTTTTTGACCCAGAAAGCCTTTTCTTTAAATCCTAGATATGTAGAGCAAGGGTGGCTATCATGCCACCCAGCAGATGTTGTTGGATGACATATCCCAACAGCCTTAGCCACCATAGCCAATGGTGAAGAATGCTGGGAGCTGCAGTCCAAGAATATCTGAAAGACCACATGAATCGTACCTCGTTTTTAAATTAACATTTTTTTCTCTACCGTAGAAACTTCCCCCCCCACCACCAAAATCAAAGGTGGGACAAAGTCCAGCTATTCAAATAATCTTGGACTACAGTTCCCAGCAGCCTCTGCCTTAGTGAGCATAAGCAGTACAGGGATCCCAGGAGCTACAATTCCAACTAGAATAGACTCATTGAACCAATGGCATTTACTTAAGTGTTGATTTAACACAGTTGAATCAATTGAATGGCTTGGTTCAGAGTAGGACTAAAAAATGGAACCGGGCCACACTTTTATGTTCTTCAAACAGCAGAAAACAGGTTTCCAACATAGGCAAGAGTGTTTTCTGTTCAGGAAACCCATTTTCTGCACAGAAATTAGGGTGGTTTTTTTAAAAAAATAATAATAATAAGCAGCACAACCCAAACCCATGAGTTCTCTGCAGAATAATTCATTTGAAACAATTTGGGATGTTCATAGAATCATAGAGTTGGAAGAGACCCCAAGGGCCATCCAGTCTAACCCCGTTCTGCCATGCAGGAAAACATAATCAAAACACTCCTGGCAGATGGCCATCCAGCATCTGTTTAGAAACCTCCAAAGAAGGAAGAGACTCCACCACACTCCCAGGCAGCAGCGGATTCCACTTCTGAAGAGCTCTTACTGTCAGGAAGTTCTTCCCAGTGTTTAGGTGGAAACTCTTTTCCTGGCATTTGACTCCATTCCTCTGTGTCCTAGGAGATTTTCAGATGCGATTTTCAGCAGGATATATTCCAAAACAGCTCCGTTGCTGCCGCGCGGCAGGGGAGCAGTTTCGGGCGCCGCCATCCCTCTGCCAAACCCCTCCGTGTCACTTCCGTGACAGAATGGAGGAAACCGTGTCGTATTTCACTCACGGACAACAATCGTAAATGAAATATGACGCGGATTCCTCCATTCTGTCACGGAAGTGACACGGAGGGGTTCGGCAGAGGGACGTCATCGTCCGAAACTGCTCCCCTGCCGCGCGGCAGCAACGGAGCTGTTTTGGAATATATCCTGCCGAAAATCGCGTCTGAAAATCTCTCTAGTCTCTGGAGCAGCAGAAAACAAGCTTGCTCCACCCCCAAATACTAAGGGGAATTTATGCATGATTATCAATGCTTTATCATTTTTCCAAACTGTATTCCCCAACTGTCAGGGAAACCCATTTTTCAACCTGGGAATGAATAATGACAAATATTCCTTCCATCCCTACCTCTCACACTGGAAATTACCCCTCCCTGCCACCCCAGTTTTAATCGTGAGCAAATGTATCTGGCCTGGGCAACCTTCCAAGATGTGCACAGATAGCCCAAAATGTACAGCCTCCCTGCCCCCCCCCCAATGGAAGTAGCTAAAAGTCCACTTCTAGTTTTGAAAATCTGGTGGTTTCTTTTGAAAGGTGCAACAGAGTAAAGGGGGCCACAACCTGATGAAAAGATGAATTGCCAATCTTGGAGGTTCAAGAGAGGTAATTCACTCTTTGGCCAGGGAAAAAAAGGGGGGGCATCTAGAGAGGTCATGGACCACAGAAAACAATTTTGGGTGCCATGATTGATGTAGCCCATGGGCTCATCTCACCTACTTAAATCCTTCAGTATCTTTAAGGAATGCTGTAGGAAGGGATTCCTGCACTGGCTGGTGTGGGGAGGGGTTGGCTAGATGGCCCATGGAATCCCTTCCAACTCTGATTCTATGGATTCCCTGTACTGACAGGAGGGGTGGACTAGATAGCCCATGAGCTCCCTTCCAACTCTATAGTTCTAAGCATTCCCTGTACTGGTGAGATGTATGGGCTAGATGGACCTTGAGTTCCATTCCAATTCTATGCCCAAATCCACACTACACAAATAATGCAGTCTGAAACTGATTTATTTGCCATGGCTCCTTCCTACTGAATCCTGAGATATGTAGTGTTTCAAGGTCCTTAGTCTTCTCTGCCAATGAGTGCTGGTGCCTCACCAAACTACAAATCCCAGGATTCCATAGGAATGAGCCATGGCAAATAATCCAGTATCAAACTGGATTATTTGTGTAGTGTGGATTTGGCCTCTGATTCTATTAGCCTATACATTTCCTGCACCAGCAGCAGGTTGGACTAGATGACCTTGGGTTCTCTCCTAACTCTATGAGTGTATTAGGAGCTGGTTGTTCGGTGAGAATGTCTTTAGTTAAGGCACTGAAATGCACAGAAAGGTTTCATTACCAGAAGAGATGCAGCAGAGCTGGAAACGTACTGCATTCAAATTAACTTTTGATGTTTGCAGGAGCATTATAGATATCCCTTTAGCTTAATATAGATTCATAGACTTGGAAACGGCCAGGGGTTTAGGTATGTGTGAGAGGGGAGAGTGAAATGAGGACATTGTCCTCTAAATAAGAATTCATATTTCTACATAGCACTGAAGTACCTTAAATCTTTAGTTGAGCATTTAGAGATGCTGTTTAAGCATCCAAAGAACAGGGGGAGGCAAAATGATACTAAAAGAATGCCAACACAGCAAATATAAGTGTTCTGGGTGTGAACTGTTTTTAATGTCTGGTTATATTATGTTAGAGCTGGAAGGGGTCATAATGGTCATCTAGTCCAACCCCCCACTCCCTTGCACTCCTAAAAGATGGCTGTTCGGATGGCTCTCTGTCTCATTCTTTGCAATGCTAGAAGTTTGGGGGCAGAAGGAATATTTCTTGGGAAGGGACAAAATTCTTTTGTGTGTGTGTGTGGGGGGGGTCAATGTCCTCATTTTGTCCTCCCTTCCATACTTACACCCATGGTTCAAGGGGCTGTTAGGACCATCTAGTCCAACCCCCTGCCATGCAAGAATCCAGGAATCTGAGAAATTAGCATCAAAACTCTGGAAAGTTCTGTTTCAAGTGATTCTTTCTTATGCTATTCTCCTCTTTCGTTCCTTCATTCTCTTTGCTCTGTTCCTAACTGCTGTCTCTCCAGGCCTGTGGAGAGGGAGGGAAAGAGAAGAGCTAAGGCTGGACACGGAAAGCACAGTGTGAAATTGCAAGCAGTCTTTGTAGCTCAGCTGGGGAATGTGGAGCTCAGCCAGGAAAGGCTTGGAGGGTATAAAATGGGAACAGGAGACTAGAGTTGTTGGCCTCCTGGAACCTTCCACAACAGTCACCCTGCTGGACTTTTGACAAACTTTACCACCAGCTTCTAATTCCAAGGAAACTACAGTGGGGTGGCCAAAATGAGGACATTGCCCAACCCCAATAAAAATGCTGCCCTCTAAATGAAATTCCCCTTCAGCCCCCAAATTTCTGGCATTGTAGTAACTTAACACTTCTCTCGAGCATTTAGCAATATGGTGTAGGCCTCTAAAGAAAGGGGCCAGCAAAGTTATCAAGGGAATGTGAACACAGGGTTCGGGACAGGAGGCCAATTTCATTGGATGGAGGGCAGATATCAGGATCGGAACTCTTGGCTCCAGCTTGGCTTCTGTTCCTGCCATTTTCATTTATTTCTCTGAAACCTTGATACTGAGTGTTCATAGCAACTTGCATAGGGGTGTATTGATGTCCATGTAATGAGCTAGGTTTCATTTGGGTTTGGGAACAGAGATAGTGATATAATTGCATTTTAGGGGAAATTTTCAGAGGGGAACAAAAAAAATGTTCCCCTCTTGAAATCCCCTCTCTCACCCCTCTCCAGTCCCTGTAACAACATTAAAAAAAAAAACCTTTTCAAACCTAACTTGTTCACGTGTTCCTTCCCTTGGCAGGGCAGCCCAGGAGTGAAAAGGGCTGGAATGGAGCCCCTTTCACTTCTTGGTTTCAAATCCCGTTCTCGTGAGAATACGAGTGTGTGGGAAATTCAAAAAGTAAAAGGAAAATACGCGTCCAAAAGTTACAGCCAGCACAAAAACACACTTAAAACTTCCCTAGTAACGCAGGGAGGGTACAAAAAAGTGTGTCACTTATCTGGATGTCCCGATCACACCTGGAAGTGTTATGGCACGGACCTCCCATTGACGCTGGCATCGCGCCAGCATAATGGGGCACCATTTCAATCACACATCATTCCCATTACAGAAATGGAATGGGGGATCAATTCACGGCTTTGCCCGTGAATAAAAAGAAGAGTCAGCACAATGACAGTTGAACAGGAACATGACGACAAGGGGACAACATCATCTGTAAGGGAAGCCCTTTTGCAATCTCCTGGTGTTGGTATCATGCCATATTGAACCCATTTGAAAATCTCCAGAGTTTAAGTTTCCAACTTGGGTAAATGGAGGAAGGGGGTTGGTTTAATGAATGCTTCATAGAATCAGAATGAGTTGGAAGATACACCCAAGGGCAATCTAGTCCAACCCCTTTCCTCCATGCAGGAACAAACAATCAAAGCACTCCAGCCTCTGTTTAAAAACCTCCAAAGAAGGAGATTCCACCATGCTCCCAGGCAGCAGTTTATTCCACTGTCAAAAAGCTCTGACCCTAGGACCCTGAGGAGATTCCGACTAATGTTTAGTCGGAATCTCTTTTTCTGTAGTTTGAACCCATTGCTCTGTGTCCTAGTCTCTGGAGCAGCAGAAAACAAGCTTGCTCCTGCCAGAGACCTAGACAGACTTCGTCTCTAGGCATTTTCTAGGTCCTCTAGCATAATTCTATGGTATTCTATGGCTGCTAACTATTATATGCAAGTTCGCTTATCAGTGGTAAGTCCGGGAGTGTTCCCCCCTGCAGGTGACTTGTATACCCTGTGTTCCCAACACTGCCTTTGAAAACGGAGGCTCTATTTAGCTCTCTTAATGGTTTTTAAAACAGCTTTAGCCAATTGAGGGTCCTCTGGATGTTCTGGACTACAGAGCCTATCATCCCTGATCACTGCCAGACTGGCTGGGGCTCTCTGAACCTGGGATTCCTTGCATTCAAATTTACTGTTATGGTGGGTTGTTTTTCTTAAAACATTGAGTTATAATCCAGTGTGAGTCTATTCTGATTAAAGTGTACTCAAATTTGCAAAATCCTTACTTGGGACGAATAAAACTCGATATTAAAGATGTCCATTTCAAGTCAATGTGGGTGGGGGGGGGAGAAACTGACAGATTTCATCCATCCCATGCCAGGACTTTGAAGCTGGGGTGTCACTTCCCCAATATGAATTCTGCCCCCTGAACGAAATTTTCCCTCAGTCCCTAAATGTCTAGCATTGCAGAGAGTAAGGCACTAAAAATTGCTCACACCTGAAACGCCTCTGTTTGCTGGGTTCACATTTCGTTGTTTAGTTTGTCAATCCCTTTACTTTGGTTAGCTAAATTCTATTTCTACATAAATGCTCAAATTAAATTTTAAGTTACTTTGATGCTAGAAATTTGGCAACTGAGCGAAAAGTTATGAGTGGGCAGAAATCTTTGGGGTTGTCTATACGGTGAAAATACTCCTCCTAGAATTCGAGGAGAATATGATTTGTCTAAATGGCATCCTGCATCAATCCACCATATTTAAAACGGGGGGGGGGGGACAAATACCTCATATACTCTGCAGGAAAAGCCTTCGTGGCTTTTCCCATATTTTTAAAAAAGGTCCACGGGGAATTCCTGCTAGTTGGTACAACCGATTTGCTTTGATTTGCATTCCCGATAAGACCAGAAGTGGAAAGCTGATTGGTGGATATGCACAGGGGGTAGAGCTTGCTAACAAGGCAAGCACCCGAAACTGCCATTTTGGATTTTCGCTGTAGCAATCGTGAGCTGAGGTGGCAAAACAGCATTTTTCTTTTTTCTATTTATTTAAGCAGAATATCCCACTTTCACACCTTAGATATGCATTTTTTTTTTAAAAAAAAATACTGTTTATGGCAGAAACTGGTGACAATAAAAATGCGAGTAATTCACTCGGACCCACCATCTTGATTTGTAGGCATGCCCATTGGAACAATGAAAGCGGATAGCTTCACATGCCTGCAATCTTGGGGGGAAAAAACCGTTAAGACAAATAGAAACAGCTGCGAATTGGCGTTAGTGCGCATCAATCCACATTCCATCCCCCCACACCTTGTAGGGACAAGCCCTTTGTTGTTGTGCTCCTTCAAGTCATTTCTGATTTATGGCAAGATTTTCTAGGCAAGATTATACCATTGTGGGGTTTTCTTTTCAGATTATTATTTTTTTTTCTATGCACCCCTGATACAGGCTCTTTGTCTTTTCTCTCCTTGGTGCATGGCTGTGAAGCTAGCAAGAATATTTCTGCACTTTCTAGCTGCAGTACTTTGATACCAGTTTAGTTGCCATGGCTTCATTTGATGGAATCTTGACAGTTGTAGTTTATTGAATAACTTGGAACTGAGTGGAATAGAGCTTTCTAGTAGAGAATGCCAAACACCTCGGTTGTTGCTGTTGTGTGCCTTCAAGTTGTTTCCGACTTACGGTGACCATAAAGCAACCCTATCACAGGGTTTTCTTGGCAAGATTTGTTCAGAAGTGTATTTGCCTTTGCCTCTCTCTGGGGCTGAGAGTGTGTGACTTGTCCATGGTCACCCAGTGCATTTCTATGGCTGAGTGAGAATTTGAACCCAGGTCTCTAGAGTCGTAGTCCAACGCTCAAACCACTACACCACACTGACTCCTACAGAGATCTTATGGGGGGAATCATAGAATCATAGAATTGCAGAGTTGGAAGAGACCACGAGGGCCATCCAGTCCAACCCCCCTGCCACGCAGGAAATCTTGATCAAAGCATCCCTGACAGATGGCCATCCAGCCTCTGTTTAAAGACCTCCAAGGAAGGAGACCCCACCACGCTCCGAGGGAGTGTGTTCCACTGCCGAACAGCTCTTACTGTCAAAAAGTTCCTCCTCATGTTGAGGTGGAATCTCTGTTCCTGGAGCTTGCACCCATTGCTCCGTGTTCCAGTCTCTGGAGCAGCAGAAAACAAGCCTGCTCCATCCTCAGCGTGACATCCCTTCAAATACTTAAACAGGGCTATCATATCGCCTCTTTTTAATGATGAGAACTTGCTAAAAGCTGGCAAAGTTGTTTGCTTTCTGGAAGTAAAGAACCTGAATTTTTTAAAAACAGAAATCTGGCAAAAATGAAACCAGCGTCTCTGTTTTATATAGCAGGGCTTTTTGAAAAAAAAAATACACTCATGTCTTTGAAAAATGTTGAATTGTTGACATGTTATTTTTTTATATTAAAAAATCCCACTGCTGATGGCTTTACATGATTTTATCACATCATCTGTTTTTTAAAAGCATTCTTTAACTTTAATTTGTAAGCGTCTTTAAAAAATATGGAGCATTTCTGGCAGGAATGCACTCACACTGCCTACTGGCATGAGACTGATCCTAGGATAAGGACCTATCCTCTTGTATCCCATAAAGAAAAGATGGGAAAATTTCTGCCCTGGTGCTTTGTGTGGCCCCCAGAGACCAAACCTCAGGCTCTTGATCCCTTCAGACTCCCTGGACCACCCTTTTGCTTGCCGAAAAGGAATCATAGAACCATAGAGATGGAAGATACCCCCAAGGGTCATCTAGTCCAACCTCATTCTGCTGTGAAGAAATACATAATCAAAGCACTCCAGACAGATGGCCATCCAACCTTTGTTTAAAAACCTCTGAAGAAGGAGACCCCATCACATTCTGAGGCAGCACATCCCATTACAAGCCCTCCATATCCACTAATTCTGCATCCATGGATTTCAACATTCATGGTTTGAAAATATTCCAAAAATAAAAATCCAAATAGCAAACCTTGGTGCCTATGGCCAAGCAATATCAGAGTGTGGTCAAGATGCCAAAAGTTAGTCCAAACTAGAGTAGACCCATTCAACTTATTGTTCAAAGTAAGTCAAAACAGGGATAAATCCCATGGATTCAAAGACCCTACTCTACTCAGGACGAACATCAGCAGTCAGATGTCTCTTATGTCCCAGTTTCTCTCTGCTCCCCCCTTATCTTCAGCTTACTTCAGTTGCTGCAAACTGAGTTCCAAATGAAAAAGTAGTTTATACTCAATTAACTCAGCAAGGAGAAAAGGAGATGAGAGACGGGGGTGGAATGTTGCTCTTCCCAAGAGGATTAGGCAAAAACAAACTGCTGAAACTTCTCCTAACTTGCCTGTTCTTCCCCATTAATTACCTTTGCCATCTACTCTCCCTCAATTAATTCTGCTTGCAGTGGACAAGTAAGGGAGGGTTTAACATGGTAGGTAAGGGAGAGGGAAATTTCCAGCAAAAAAAACCTGGAATTTTTCTGTAAATGTTTGAGCGTCTGTGTTGCCAGGTTTTGGCAGTAAGCCTGAACAGGTTCAGCCAGATGTTAGACTTTCCTCTTCCAGGGATTTCCCCACAGTCCCAGATTCATCTTTTTCTTATCTTAATTGTATTAAAAGGTATCTGTGACTCTTACATTCCCACAGAGGCATCACTGGCCCTGCTATCATAGCCTACTGGGAGGCTTAGCTCCCAAAATGGAACATTTCCCAGCCCTGCTCCCGTAGCCTGCAGAGCCCTGCTCCCACATCTGTCTGTAGTCATAGAATCTTAGAACCATAGATTGGAAGGGACCCCAAGGGCCATCCAGTCCAACCCCATTCTGCTATGCAGGAATACACAATCAAAACACTCTGGACAGAAGGTCATCCAGCCTCTGTTTAAAAACCTTCAAAGAAGAAGACTCCACCACACTCCAAAGCAGTGCATTCCACTTCCGAACAGCTCTTACTGTCAGGAAGTTCTTCCTAATGTTTAGGTGGAATCTCTTTTCCTGTAGTTTGAGTCCATTGCTCCATGCCCTAGTCTCTGGAGCAGCAGAAAACAAGCTTGCTCCTTCTTAAATATAACATCCCGTCAAACATTGAAACATGGCTATCATGCCACCTCTTCACCTTCTCTTCTCCAGCTTCTCATTTGGACAATTAATATAGAAGACATCACATTCTCGGTGAGGGCAAAAGAGGAGAGTGGATTGGTCAGACGCGTGCGGAGGGTGGTCTTTCCAGCAAGGAAGTGGACAGGAGTACCATTTTGGAGTTTCATGTTATTGATGGTGTACTTTTTGGCTGCTGTAAGGCAACCAAAAATCTTTTTTAATCCAAATATTGTACTTGCGCACCCTTGACTTACAATTTAAAAAATACTGCGCAGCAGCGGCAACGTGTGGAGAATAACACACTGTCATTTACTCGGCCACCATCTTGATTCACTGGCATGGCTGTGTGTGCACTTCAAATGCAGATAGCTTCACAAACAATCAATTTTGCCGAAGGACTGTGGAGACAAATGAAATCTGCTGCAAATTTGCAATAATGTGCAATAATCAGCATTATGCCTTCTCATCTAGACAATAGCTAAGAAAATTATCATTCATTTTTAATACTTATGTTCTACTACCTACTCTGGATAATCTTGAGTGGGTGTTACTGAGAACTAGACACCTGAGAATTTAAAAACTAAATATTTCTGGCTGAGGACTTATTAGATGCTGGCAAAGCAGAGAGTCCTGGCTAGGGATGGAAAGAATATTCAAAAATATTTGGAAAAAAGTCAAAAATGTCTTCTGAGTGTTGAAAAACCCTGATGAGAAGAATCCTGGATTGATGACAATCATTGCAGGTTGGTATTTCTTCTGTGCAAATTTAGTATGTGCTTGTTTTGTGCAGAATGCAGCATTTTCTGGACAAAAAATTATGTTTCTACACAGAAATATTAATTCCTCATAGAATCATAGAACTATAGAATTGGAAGATACCCCCAAGGGCCATCTAGTCTGACCCCATTTTGCCATGCAGGAATACACAATGAAAGCACCCCTGACAGATGGCCATCCAGCCTCTGTTTAAACACTTCCAAAGAAGGAGACTTCACCACATTCCTAGGCAGCAGGCTAAACATACCTAGGTCCCTATGCCACTCCTCATATAGGGCATGTGAGCAGAGCTCTGTTTGCTAACCTGCTGGAACTGGGGCTGCAGCTATATAGAGAGCAAATGGCTGCTACCTTCTCCTTCAACCAAGTGGCTACTTGCTCCTCCCTCAAATAAAAAAGTGCAGAAAAAGCTGTTTTCTGTGTGGAAAATGCTGTAATGGGGGACTTATTCTACACAAAATTTGCACGTGGGTGATTTCTGCTGTTTCCTGAGCAGAAAAGGCCGTTCTCTATGCAAATCAACCATGTGTGAATTTTGTGCAGAATGAGTCGTGAATTGCAAATAGGCTTCAAAAACTGTGTGGTTAATAAAGACTTTCTGACAGTGGGAAGAAAACTACTAAAATTACTAGTTGTTTCCTTTGAGAAGAATTACCTCACTCTTCTTTCCGCCCAGCTATGCATGGGCAGCTCAATGCTGCACAGCTACACCACCACCCCTCAGGGGTCAATCTGAATCCATTTGGATCAGGAGACAGAGCTCTGCTGGGTGCAGTCTAGCTGTCATCCAGCACAATCGAGTGGGGAGGGGAGCATTGAGCAAGGAGGTATTGGATACTGCTTTGTGCAACATTCTTACTCTAGCTTATACCAGCATAAGTCATAGAATCATAGAATCAGAGGGTTGGAAGAGACCCCAAGGGCCATCCAGTCCAACCCCATTCTGCCATGCAGGAAGACACAATCCAAGCACTCCTGACAGGTGGCCATCCAGCCTCTGTTTAAAAACCTCCAAAGAAGGAGAGACTCCACCACACTCCACAACACCACACACAAGATTCCGGCTCCAGTGATTTATTGCTTTTTGAATGTAAAGGAGAAGGGGACGGGGATTCTAGTCAAGATGCCTTATTGCTGACACAAATCAGAGCTGGACTGTTGCATGCAGATCCTGTTTTTTAAAAATTGAATTTAGTTGGAATTTAACTTTTTTTCCTGAATTCTAGAAAGGACCAGCCAGAAGCAAACATCCCTGGGAAAGAAAGCAAAAATTAAAATAAAATAATAATAACAGTAATGTCTTCCTTCCAAGAAACCACTCTCTCTATGAGCCTGAAAGCAACCACCACCAAACCCACGAAGGAGCAGTAATTATGATCAAAGGCCCGATGCTCAGAGCTGTGTAATTATACCCCCTCTCTGTCCCAGATTAAGCAAGGGGGGTGATGTTTACAGATCAGGCGCTCCCCTTTCGGAAATGACAGCCAGACTACATTGAAGCTTCGAGATGTATGGCTTTGGGATTAAGAGTGGCTTTGTAACAGTTGCACCTGTTCCCTTGAAAGTGGGGCTTTTGCATCGTCTCTGCCCCCTCCTCCTTCACTGAGGTGTTAAAAAGCTCTCAACAGACACAAACAAGGGACACTTTTCCCTTCCCCTTTATATTTAGCATGCCAAGGTTTTTCACCCACGCTTGCTCAGCATCTTCTCTTGGCTAGGGATTATGTCATGTTCCCTAGAAATCCAATCCCCCCACATGTATCTATACAATTCATGCCAATGTCTGTGCATCATGCTCAGATGGCTAAGGTGGACTCCACTGGGGGGTCTGCAGAAGGGTTAGTGTTAGAATCATAGAATCATAGAGATAGAAGAGACCCCAAGGGTCATCTAGTCCAACCCCCTGCCCTGCAGAAATACCCATTCAACAGATGGCCATCCATTCTCTGTTAAAAAGCCTCCAAAGAAGGAGACACCACCACACTCCTAGGCACCACACTCCTAGGCAGCTCTTACTGCCAGGAAGTTCTTCCTAATGTTTATGTGGAATCCCTTTTCCTGTAGTTTGAGTCCATTGCTCCACATTCTAGTCTCTGGGGAACAGCTGAAAACAAGCTGCTCCATCCTCAGTATGACATCCCTTCAAAGCTTTAAACATGACTATCATGTCACCTCTTAACCTTCTCTTCTCCAGGCTAAACCTACCCAGATCCTTAAACCACTCCTCATAGAGCATGGCTTCCAGACCTCCCACCATTTTGGTCGCCCTCCTCTGGACACACTGTTGGACAGTGGCATCTGCTGCTGCCTGGGAGTGTGATGGAGTCTCCTTTTTGGGAGGTTTTTCAACAGAGGTTGAATGGCCATTTGTTGGGAGGGCTCTGATTGGGTATTCCTGCAAGGAGGGGGGTTGGATGAAATGGCCCTTGTGGACTCTTCCAACTCTATGCTTCTGTGATTCTATACTCCATGCTGGCTCTCATCATTCAAAGTACCCTCCCTAACTGAAGGTCCTAGGATTCCATAGGATGGAATCAAGGTAGTTAAGGTGGAATCATACTGCTAGAATGCTGTAGTGTGAAAGGGCTTCTGGAAGGTTTCTTTGCCCTCCTTCTTCTTTGTAGGGAAACACATTGTTCCCCTGACTGGATGGTTTTCACAGTTTTCGTTTTCTGTTCCTCCTGCTCTCTCTCCTGCCTGGACCTTTCCCCTTCCTCTGTACTCTAAAAGATGGTGCTCTTTTTATGGCATCTGGGAGGGTTTATGTGTTTTGAAGGAGCTTTTGCCACCTCAAACCTTTTAGAGGATTATGGTGAAGTTGCTTCTGCCATTGTTGATCTTATATCCTCCCCCTACTTTTTCTAATATCCAGAGAAGGTGGCAGGTAGGATATTCTTCATCTTTCATGTGGTTCTTGTCACAAGAAAGATTGCTTTCCTCCATGCATTCCTCAGCCTTGGGAACTCCGGGGAGCAAGAGGATTCAAGACTCGTCTTCAATACACACACTTTTCAGATACACTTTTCATGCCTTCCAACATTTCACAGATGAAAACGAGGACCTGTGTAGCCAAGGAACATCAGAGTGTGGTCAAGATGGGGAAAGTTATTAATGTGGAAGAACACACAGGTTGGGAGAGGCTGTAGCAGTTTGCTTTTGCCTGAGCTGATTGGGAAGGGCAAGACTCTGCCTACCTCCTCTCCCCGTTGTTGAATTAATTTGAATGCAAACTATTTTTCTATTTTGAACACAGGGATGATCTACACTAGCAAAAAATTAATCCAGTGCTGGCAGTCCAGACAACATATGGCTACTTCCAGGGAGGAACCACTTTTTTTGCGCTTTTCCCAACTTTGCTCCCAACTAAGCAAATCAGGGAAAACTTCAGGGTTTCCCAGAAACTCCAGAGTGACGCAGGGCTCATCTAGACAAGCCAGGATATGCTGGTTCCCCACTGGCATATCCTGGCCACGGACAAGGCCCAAGTCTTCCCCATTACTTCAACGAAATGGACCACAGTCCAGACGGGAACACTGGCCCATCATTGCAGCCAACATCACCATTTTCCTTGCCCTCCCGGCATGGAGGAAGCCAGCCACAAAATGTGACCAAAGGTCCCCTGCATGTCCCCTGCTTGTTCACATGCTGTAGGACCCCTTCCTGGACCTGGAAGAGTAAGGGCAACCAGCAGCCAAAGCAATGGACTGGTCTGCTGGAATGGACACCTGTTGACGTGCGGAGGGGGGGCTCCATTTCCCTCCCCCCCGGTGGCAGTGGAGTAAAGCAGGTATTTTATTAACATGCTGTATCAGACCCTACCCTGGATTACCCCTGTCTGAGCCCTTTTTCTTCCTTGGGGGGTTGTAAAGACTGCCCGGAGGCATATCAGGGCAAATACGTTGCATTCTATGGATTGCAGGGTTCTCAAATGGGGGGGGGGGCAAGCTGAGGTAAATTGCCCATGTAGGTAAGGCCCTAGGGTTCTTTTGCCATCTGGACAGCTCGTTCTGGTTCTGGGAACCACAATTCAAGAAGGATATGGACAAACTGGAATGTGTCCAGAGGAGGGTGACCTAATTGGTGGGAAGTCTGGAAGCCATTATGCCCTATGAGGAGCAGCCTGGAGAGCTGGGTATCTTTAGCCTGGTGAAGTGATGGTTAAGAGAGGACATGATAGCCATGTTTCAGTATTTGAAGAGATGCCATACTGACGATGGAGCGAGCTTGTTTTCTGCTGATCCAGAGACTAGGACACGGAGCAATGGGTTCAAATTACAGACAAAGAGATTCCACCTAAACATTAGGAAGAACTTCTTGATGGTAAGAGCTGTTCGACAGTGGAATCTGTTGCTGTCTGGGAGTGTGGTGGAGTCTCTTTCTTTGGAGGTTTTTAAACAGAGGTTGGATGGCCGTTTGTTGAGAGTGCTTTGATTGCGTCTTACTGCATGGCAGAATGGGGTTGAACTAGATGGCCCTTGTGGTCGCTTCCAACTCTATGATTCTATGATTCAACCTGATCCAGTTGTCCAAATGCAAATTTGGTGCCTTCTCCTTTAGACTGCACTGAGCAGCCCAGGGAAGGGGATGGATACCTGTCAGAGCCACTGCCTCCACCTTGCTGGCCAAGCAGCTTCCTGGAAGGGCCTGGCCAGCCGGATCACCTCTGCTGAGCAGCATTGCTTCAGAATGGGGGGGCACCCTGATCAACGAGGAGGGGCTTGCTTCTAATTGATGGCACCTGGTAGACTGTGAAACTGAGTAATGACAAAAATAATGGTTGCATGGACACAAGTACCGTTTTTTAAAAAAAAAATATTTGAAGTATATTAAACACCCTGCTAGATGAAGATGATGGGAAACAGAACCTTATTATTCACATCATGACAAGACTGCTGACAGTTCAAGGTATCTAGGAGTTAAGGCTGTCTGATGTTGCTGCCTGTGTCTTGAAAGGATTACACCATCAAAAATAGATGTCTGTTTTGGGCCCCTTATCTGCTTTTCGATGACATCATCCTCCTAACTATTAACATCTCTGTGAGACGCTTGGGAAAAAATATGTCCTGATTTTTCAGGAAATGCTTTTGTGGATCTTTTCTGAGATAATCTGAGGTGACCCTATGAAACCATCTGCCAATGAAAAGCCAGGAATTGCTAATGTTTTGGTATTAGCTGGCCAGATAATTTTTGTGCTGTATTCCTCTAGTAGTAATTTATTAATGCTTAGACCAAAGGCTATTTGCATACATAGTGAATATGAACAATATAAAAATACAATATTATAAAAGTGCTACATAAAATAACTAGCATCAAAATATTGTGCATTAAAAATAATAAAATTCAATACAAACACATTGAATAAAAACAACAATACTGAAATTAAATAAGATCAGGCCCATAGCAATCAACTGCAATATCAGCTATAAATCTTGCATGAATTTTCATTGCTCCATGGCAAAAAGCAAAAGCTTGTGAGTTACCATAGAGTCAATATCAGACGGGAGATAGAAAATCTTTTCAGAAACAGTATTAGAATGTAGATGAGACAGAACAGATCCCAGAATTTAGTTCTTCGTTCTGAATATAACGAGCAGAAAAACAGGTAAGGAGGCAAATTCTCAATTTCGGGGGCACCACAAATGCGTAAAGCCAAAGGCGTATGAGAATATCTGCCATCAATCATAGCTGTAGGCATTATTTGAAAACGGAGGACTGTGGAGATTTTCAGACAGGCAAAAATCGCTCTTTGCCGCGCGAGCAGCCTCCCGAAACTGCTGCGCGGCAAGGGTCTTCTTCGGACGACGCTGTGCCTCTGGCGAAACCGTCCGTGTCACTTCCGTGAAGCTTGGGATGGCTCCGCGTCATATTTCAATCATGGAGGCTGCCCGTGATTGAAATATGACGCGGAGCCGTCCCAAGCTTCACGGAAGTGACACGGACGGTTTCGCCAGAGGCACAGCGTCGTCCGAAGAAGACCCTTGCCGCGCAGCAGTTTCGGGAGGCTGCTCGCGCGGCAAAGAGCAATTTTTGCCTGTCTGAAAATCTCCTGTGTCTGAGATGACCCTGTGAAACCATCTGTGAATGAAAAGCCAGAAATTGCTAATGTTTTGGTATTAGCTGGCCAGATAAATTTGGGGCTGTATTCCTGTAGAATGGAACTGGATGTTGGTGCAAATTACTTTGCACCAGGAAATGTTATGTCTGCCCTGTTGGTCTTATTTGGAAAACAGCTGGATGTAATTGTTTTGAAACAATTTGAAACCAGACAAATCTTTCATTATATGATCCAGCAAGGCTCTTCTTACATTATGAAATAATATATTTCGCAGAGGAACAGGGACAATAGTGAAAATGCCCAGGGATCACAGGGAGGCAGCGTTTAACTTGTGTGCAAATCATAGAATCATAGAATTACAGAGTTGGAAGAGACCACGAGGGCCATCCAGTCCAACCCCCTGCCACGCAGGAAATCACGATCAAAGCATCCCCGACAGATGGCAATCCAGCCTCTGTTTAAAGACCTCCAAGGAAGGAGACCCCACCACGCTCCGAGGGAGTGCGTTCCACTGCCGAACAGCTCTTACTGTCAAAAAGTTCCTCCTAATGTTGAGGTGGAATCTCTGTTCCCAGAGCTTGCACCCATTGCTCCATGTTCCAGTCTCTGGAGCAGCAGAAAACAAGCCTGCTCCATCCTCAGCGTGACACCCCTTCAAATACTTAAACAGGGCTATCATGTCGCCTCTTAACCGTCTTTTTTCCAGGCTAAACATACCCAGCTCCCTAAGTCTCTCCTCATAAGGCATGGTTTCCAGACCTTTCACCATTTTAGTCGCCCTTCTTTGGACATGCTCCAATTTGTCAATATCCTTTCTGAATTGTGGTGCCCAGAACTGGACACAGTATTCTACGTGAGGTCTGACCAAGGCAGAATAGAGCGGCACTATTACTTCCCATGATCTGGACACTATGCTTCTATTGATGCAGCCCAAAATCGCATTGGCCTTTTTAGCTGCAGCATCACACTGTTGACTCATGTTCAACTTGTGGTCTACTAGGACTCCTAGATCCCTTTCGCACGTAGTCTCATTCAGCCAGGTCTCCCTCATCCTATATCTATGCATTTCTTTTTTCTTTTTCTTTTTTGTCCTATGTGCAGTACCTTACATTTCTCCGTATTGAATTTCATTTTGTTAGCTTTGCCCAGCTCTCCAGTCTATCCAGGTCATTTTGAATTTTGATCCTGTCCTCTAGGGTATTGGCTACTCCTCCTAATTTGGTGCCATCTGCAAATTTGATAAGTATGCCCCTAATTTCCTCATCCAAGTCATTGATAAAGATGTTGAATAGCACTGGGCCCAGGACAGAACCCTGTGGCACCCCACTGGTCACATCTTTCCAAGACGAAGAGGAGCCGCTGCTGAGCACCCTTTGGGTTCAGCCAGTCAACCAATTACAAATCCATTGAACTGTTAACTTGTCTAGCCCACATTTTACAAGCTTGTTTGCAAGAATGTCATGGGGAACCTTGTCAAAGGCCTTACTGAAATCAAGGTATGCAATATCCACGGTGTTCCCTTCATCTACCAAGCTGGTAATTTTATCAAAAAAAAGAGATCAGATTAGTCTGGCATGCTTGTTTCTCTGAAACCCATGTTGACTTTTTGTGATTATGGCATTGCCTTCTAAATGTTCACAGACTCTCTGTTTAATGATCTGCTCCAGAATCTTCCCTGGTATTGATGTCAGACTAACTGGACGATAATTGTTGGGATCCTCTTTTTTCCCCTTTTTGAAGATGGGAACAACGTTTGCCCTCCTCCAGTCTGCTGGGACTTCTCCTGTTCTCCAGGAGTTTTCAAAGATTATTGCGAATGGCTCTGAGATTACATTTTCCAGTTGTTTTAGTACTCTTGGATGTAGTTCTTCTGGTCCTGGAGATTTAAATTCATTTAGTTTAAGAAGGTATTCCTGTACTACCTCTTTGCTTATTCTGTGCTGAATTTCCCCCGTTGTGTCTTCTGTACCTTTATCCTCAGGTTGGTCCTCCTTTTCCTTTTCTGAAAACACTGAGGCAAAGAAGGTGTTGAGTAATTCTGCCTTTTCTCTGTCCCCTGTTAGCATTTTACCATCTTCTCCACGTAGTGGCCCTATCATTTCCTTCTTCCTCCTTTTGTTGCGGACATACCCAAAATAACCCTTTTTATTGTTCTTAACCTCCCTAGCGAATCTGAGCTCATTCTGCGCTTTAGCTTTTCTGACTTTACTCCTACATGTGTTCGCTATCTGTTTGAATTCTTCTTTGGTGATTTCCCCCCTTTTCCATTTCCTATACATGTTCCGTTTAAAACTTAGCTCCATTGAAAGTTCTTTAGTCATCCATCCTGGTTTCTTGAGACACCTCCCATTTTTCTTCCTCAATGGTACTGTTTGAAATTGTGCCTTCAGTATCTCCCTTTTGAGAAAGTCCCATCCGTCTTGAGGTCTCTTCTCTTTTAGTATTCCTGACCATGGGATCACCCCCACTATTTCCCTGAGTTTATTGAAATCAATGTGGATTGGTGCGCAGTAATGCCAATTTGCAGCAGCTTTCATTTGTCTCCATGTGAATCAAGATGGCACAAGTGAATTACTTGAGTTTTTATTCTGTAAAAATTAAAAAATGTGGGGTTTTTTTCCAAAATAAATGGTATTTTCATGTTAATTTGTGGTCCTTTGTTAATGAAAAAATATTGAAAAGAAGTATCAATAGTTATGGAGTTTTTATTGTCACCAGTTGCTGTCACCGAACAGTATTTTTTTAAAAGCAAATCCAAGGTGTGGAAGTGTGATCTTCCACTTAAATAAACAAAAGAGAGAGCGCGAGAGAAAGACTGTTTCATTGCCTCAGTGCATGATCACTACAGCAAAAATCCAGCATGGCTGTTCCGGACACTGCCTTGCTGGCAAGCTCCACGCCCTGCACACATCTGGTCCATCAGCTTTCCACTTCTGCTCCTGTTGGGAAAGTGAAGCAAAGCGAATCTGTTGTTCCAGTGAGTGGGAATGCACATTTCCTTTGGAGTTAGTTTTTTTTTTTAAGTCGGGGAAAGTCACTAAGGCTTTCCAGCACAATATTTGGAGTCCCCCCACCCACCTCCTTCTGAATACAGCAAAATGATGCAGGATTCCATTGGGACAAAAGATATTCCCCTCTAAATCTATGAGGAGTATTTTTGCCATATAGATAAGCCTCAATCCATTAATTAATTAAAAGCACATCTCTACCAAATTTGAGTGCACATGCCTTTTTGGATGCCTTTTTCCAAACCTCCAGCTACACTTTGCATTTCTGTCTTGCCCCCACTCCCCCAAAAGAGCAGCCTTCTCGATTTCATGCCTGTCACCTGTGGCCACGATCCCTTTCCTCTGAGGTTATACTTCTAAATTGGAGCTTTCTGTCAGGGGAGACATCAGTCTCTGGCAACTGTGACCTCTTTCTTCCCAATGAACCTTGGGTGGGGGTCTCGGCATCTTCCCCTTCCCCTCTGCATGATGTCACCTTGGCTGCCTGCCGATTCTGCCTCTCTCACGGCCCCTGCATCTAGGGAATGCCTGCCTTGCATGACCTGCGATAACAACCCCTCAGCACCTGTTTCCCTCCCCGTGCTTCATGCTCTCATCAGGCTGCCATCTGGATAATTTGCTGCAAAGACCCAAAATGGCACATTTGCCCATCAGTTTGATGCCAGGGCATTTCAAGTGGTTCCTGGCCAGATCTTGGCTGATTGAAAGCTTCCGGTGCAAGACCCAACCAGGAAAATGTACTATAAGTTTGCAGGAATTTTGGGGCCCCCGCAGCACTTTATTTTGAGGGCCCCATATGTTTATCTCAAGTCAATGTAACCTAACCTATTCACAGTATAGGATATTCAGATTACTGCTAATATTTTTGTTTGTTTGTTTGCAGGAGGATGTTTATGATGGGGCCCCCAACAATGATGGGGCCCCCTGCAGATGCAGGTGCTGCAGGGCCCTTAAACCAGCCCTGCAGGGTTGTTTTGTGGGAGATTTTTGAGTATGGACTTTATCAGACCACCTTCCATTAATGTTCTTTCGCTGGCATGTTTTGTGGTGTTTTTATGCCAGCAAAAGACCCCCCCCCCCAATTTTCACATGGGGCCAAAATGCCCTGTTACTGCCCCACCACCTCCTCTTCCGTTCCTGCCATGGAATAACGTAAATCTTTCACACACTTACCTTAATTCTGCAGCAGGAATGGGCACCCCCTACCCTCGCTGGCTGGCCATAAATACAGCCATCGTAAGGCTTCTTTTATGACAGGCTGTCTGAAACCCCGGCTGTTATCGTGTGATAACGGCTGGGCGGTGAAGTTAAAAAATAAAACTCCCTCGAACATAAAATCAATTCACCAAGCACAAAAACACACTTTAAATCACACAATCAATACAGGGAGGATAATATAAAGGGTGACACCTCCTCTCCGCGGCTGTCATTTCGGAACAGGAACGGGGCTCCTGTTCGCACACCCATGATTGTGTGATAGCAACGGAATGGGAGGTCTATTCATGATGAAAAATTGTGATTACATTGTTCCGGAACAGTCACGGGAGTAGGATGGATGCAGGACAGAACGGGGTCAACATAGTCCGAATGGGAAAACCTTTCCCAACCCTGTTCTTTTCCTGCCACGGGATACATAACCTGTATGAAAATCTCCTATATCCTTGAAATGAACTTTCTGTGAAGAAATAATAATGGTGATATAGAAAGAGGAGCATTCAATCATTTTGAATGAAGTTATGAACAGACTTTCCTTGGTTTTTTTCCGGGCTGTGAGGTTATGTTCTGGAATAGTTTCTTTCTGACGTTTCACCTGCATCTGTGGCTGGCATCTTCCCAACCATTCTCTGAAGATGCCAGCCAGAGACGCAGGCGAAATGTCAGAAAGAAATTATTCCAGAACACGGCCTCACAGCCCAGAAAAAAAACAAGGAAAATCTATGGAGGCCAGCCGTGAAAGCCTTCAACTTTATTATGAGCATCAGCGCGCTTGCAGAAAGCGAGAGATGAGTCCTTCCTGAATCTTCGTTTGCGAAGAAAAGCCAGAGAGATTAGATTTGAATTAAAAATTAAGAGACAGATGTTATTATTAAAGAATATATTTTGGTTATTATATATATCACAAAGAAAAAGAATAGTTTTGTTAGGATTAGAGAATGTTTATTGTTTAAGGGGTTTTTAAAGGTTTTGTTGTATAACGTTTTAGCTCGAAAGTTGGAATCAAATTGTCCCTTGTGTCTGTTCTTTATTATTGCTTTGTTATGTTTAGGTTAGTTTTAGGGAGGAATGTGGGGGAGTTAGATTAGGTGGGGGGGGTTAATGTTTGTAGATGTATACTCCTTATGTTTATCTTTGTGTGTTCTTTTCAGATTGGAAAATTAAATGTTCAATAAAAAGGTTTTTTTTGTTTGTTTTTTTTTGTAAAAAGAAAAAGGAAAAGAAAATAAGAGGGCTGCCGGACTTACCGGCGGCTGCGGTTTGCGGCCGGGGACGCTCCTACCTGTCCCCCGGGCCGCCGCGTGGAGGGCATGGGCGCCGCCATGCCCGCCGCAGACTCCTCCCAGCAAGGTTGTGTGCTCCGGCACGCTGGGAGCAGGATACAAGGCGGACCAATCAGAGAAGGGCTTCCACTCTCTGATTGGCCGGTCTTGCGCTGCGGCGGCCAATCAGGGCGGCCGCTCTGCGCAGCTCCTGATTGGCCGGTAGGCGGGGCTAGTCCCCTACAGGGTCTGGAGGCCGGGTATTTAATCCCGGCCAGCTCCCGGACTCTGCCAGTTGGCTCTGAGGAGCCGAAGACCCACCCACCCTCCCTTTAGTTAGTTGGTCTTTGTATTAGATAGTGCATGCTTATATTTCTTCTGTTTACTGTCACAACTTTCTCGGGGGGCATGGGTTTTGGGTATCACCCGGGGGGCCTTGGGGGGGGTCTCTCCGGCAGGCAAGCTGGCCTTTTGCAGACCTAGCTTCTTCGGAGAGACTCCACCCCTGGGTGAGGAGCCGGTCACGCGGATGGTCACGTGATTTTCACGTGATCAGGTCGTTCAGCCCTTGTTCGGCACATGATCTGTCACGTGATTCAGTCACGCGGCTGGTCACGTGATGGGTCGTGTGCCGGGGCAGCTGTCACGTGACCTGGCATTGGATACACCAGCCGGCTGGCTGACGGTTTTGGCTTGCTGAGCAGGGGGTTTTCCGGCCCCTGCTCCTCCTTAACCCATGCCCAGGCCAACCTTAGCAACTATCACCAAATCAGAAAGTTGTGGCCTTTTTTCTGCCAATAATTTTCTATTGTATTAAATTCCATTTTGGTTTTCATTTCATGTGTCTTTATTGTGTCGGGCGGGGCACGGGGAGCGGGAGGAGGTGGATGTCACTCGGACCGCAAATTATTGTTGTGTAAAATTCTTCCAAGACCTTCTTTCCGAGAATTTTTCAGTGAGTTGAGCCAGGTATTCCAAGAAGTGATACCCATTTGTGGGGAGGGTTCAAAGTGTGAATTTAGAATTTGTGAACTTTGTAAAAACATATGTCTCAAATACCTGCATCCTGACCTGCACTTGGGAAATCTCAATCCATAGGTGCAGAAGCACATGGCTATGGAGAAGCAACTTAGGGAGCCAGAATGTGAGGCAGATGTGGCTACCATGCTCTCTCTGTGGGCTTCCATCAGATGTGCAGGGTTGGTTGACTAGATCAGAGCTTTGGAAACTGACTGATCTTGGACTACAGTTATCACAATCCCGTAGCCAACATGTTGGCTTGGGATTCAAGGGGATTGTAGTCACATGGTGTAACTTTTCCAGCAACTCCTATATACACTCAGACCCCTGTATCTGTGGGGGTTTAGTTCCCGGACTTACTGAAGATACTGGAAACTGCGGAAAAATAGCAAACCCTAAAATAAAGGACTTCTGGTACAAACATTTTATTTATGTATTTATTTTTAAATTTATTTATTTATACCCTGCTCTTCAGCCACAAGGCTATCAGAGCGGCTTACAAATTGTTTTAAGCAATAGCACATTTACACATCTACAGTGCATTAAACAGTTTCCAATGTGTGTTAGCTAATTGCCCCCACAAGCTGGGTACTCACTAATGATGTGAATGCAAACTCTTCACTCCCCCCACCAACACTCACACATATAAAGGTGTTGATCTGGCTCCAAACTTCCTTGAATTGCTATGCCTTTGCCCAACCTATCTCACAGGGTTATTGTGATAATAAAATTGGGAAAGGGGACAAAACTATATTCTGCTCTTGTTTTCCTCTGAGGGGAAAGAGGTGTGATACAAAAGTATTACATCACATCAGCAGAAAATCCCAAACGTGAGTGCTTCCACTGTAGGGTAGTGTCCCAATTACAGGCGTCTTTGGTGGGGACACAGGAGGGGGCCTTCTTGGTGGCTGTTCCTAGGCTGTGGAACTCCTTCCCACATGAGGCTGTGCTGGACCCCTTTCCTACTCTCTTTCTTTCTGGCTTATTAGAATCATAGAATCACAGAGCTGGAAGAGACCCCAAGGGCCATCCAGTCCAACCCCCTTCTGCCATGCAGGAATACCCAATCCAAGCCCTCCCGACAGATGGGCATCCAGTCTCTGTTTAAAAACCCCTAAAGAAGGAGACTCCACCAGACTATGAGGTTATTTAGACAGACTACCTAGCCATTAAATGTATAATTGAGACAGCTAGGTTTTATGATCAAAAACAACTGTTTAGGTGGAGCATCTTATTGTAGAATGCGGGTCTAAACAGAAGATTGTTGGAGTTATAAGTTAAGGAATAAGAAATTTAGGATATATGCAAGGAAGCCAATAAGGAAGATTCATTTAAATAAGAGGGGTACCTAGAAAATATCACACTTTTAAAGTTTTTAGTTTACTATAAATACTTTCAACAGTTACAGCCAGCAAATGATACTGTTTTTTCCAGGAGTGACCTATTGTTAAAAGGGAAAGTAATCTCCTGAGTATCATCATGCCAACTCCCACTAAGTAAATTACTTTGGGTTACATTATTTCTGCCTTGTAGATATTGGGACTCTAGGTTTTCTGTTTCTAAGGCCTCAGACCTTTTTATTATTATATAATGTAATCATAGGATACATTTTGATCATGAAACAATTTGTTTTTCATATATGTAAAGATAACTGTATTCTTTTAATATATATAAAAGATGGCTACATAGAAAATATCCCTCTTTATTATTATTATATAATGTAGTCATAACAACAACAACTACAACTTTATTTTTGTACCCCGCCTTTTGCCTATAAGGCAATCAAGGCGGCTCACAACAATTGGATATAGAACAAACAAATCCATAGCGACAGTAATAATTTAAAACAGTTTACCCCCCTTAAAGTTACATATAGTAATACATATTTTAAAATAATTGGCGAATTCACCATTAATATAAAATACTACCCAAGACTTTAAACTATAACGTCAAACATAAAAACATAAGCATAAAACATAAAAACAAAAAAAACATAAAAAGAGGGAGAAGCGTCCATTAAAATGGTCTATTCTATTCAAGGAAGGCCTGCTGGAAAAGATCCGTTTTGATAGCTTTTTTGAAATTCTCCAAGCTGGTTGCTTGACGGATCTCTTCCAGCAAGGCATTCTATAGTCTGGGAGCAGCGACAGAAAAAGATCTCTGGGAGGTTATAGTCAGAGAATACATTATGATCATGAAACAATTTGTTTTCTTACATATGTGAAGATAGCGTTATTACATATATATAGTAATAATATATATATGAAAGCTCTTTTCAGTGGGAGACACAGTACTTTCATCGTCATTGCTGTGTTTTAAATGCTTTGAAATTGTTATAAATGTGTGCTGTTTTTAATGGGATAGTTTACTTAATTGTTGTTTTTAAATTTCTTGCTATAATCATTGTTTCTAGCTGTATTTTAACTGGATACCACACTGGAAGTAAGAAAGGATATAGCTGGAAGGGGCCACAGGGGCCATCTAGTCCAACCTCCTACCCTGCAGGAAGACATAACTAAAGCACCCTTGACTGACAGCCATTTAGCCTTTGTTTAAAGACCCCCAAAGAAGGAGAGTCCACTATATGGTCAAACAGCTCTTGCAGTCAAGAGGTTCTTCCTAATATTGGGTGAAATCAATCTACTCTTGGCATCTCGTTCAAGTCTCTGGAGCAGCCAAAAACAAGCGGACTCCATTTTCTATCTAACCTCCTTTCAAATATTTAAAGATGGCTCTACCATCTCCCCTCTCAATCGCCTTTTTTCCAAGCTAAACATAACCAGCTCCTCCAGCCATTCATTCTAGGGCTTGGATCGATCGATTGATCACTCAGTCAATACAATCATATCCCCACACAGCACATATACTTGGATAAGATGTTCCATCCAGCTTTGATTTCAGTTTCTGTTTGTGGTGTGCCTTCAAGTGGTGTCCAATTTATGGTGACCCCTAAGGTGAACCTATCCAGATTTATCCAGAGGAGATCTGTCATTGCATTCCTTGGAGGCTGAGAGAGTGTGACTTGTCCAAGATCACCCAGGGGGTTCCATGTTGTTATTTTTGTGTATTTTCAAGTCGTTTCTAACTTATGGTGACCCTAAGGTGAAGCTATCATGGTGTTTGTCTTTTTTTTGACAAGATTTATTCAAAAGGGGTTTGCCTTTGCCTTCCTCTGAGGCTGAGAGTATGTGACTTGCCGAAGGTCACCCAATGGCTGAGTGGGGTTTAACCCTGGTCTCCCAGTCTCCTAGTCCAACACCCAAACCACTACACCATGCTGGTTCTTGCAGTTTCTGGTAGCCACAGGAAAAGAGAATGTACTGGTGTGGGTGGGTGTTTAAGGTATAAACAGAGCCTACAGAGTCAGGGAAATTCCAGATGACACCACAAGGCCTTGCTAGTAGGTCTTGGCCCATTCAGCAAAATCCAGCCCCCCAGGCATCCCCCCCTCCTTCAACGCCTCCACCTCCCCTGTTTCTTCGCCTTCTTCTCCCCTGGCACAGCTGCAGGCAGCTTCCTTCCATAGAGCTACTGCTATCTACAAATCACACACACACACACACACACACAGTGTGTTAAAAGGCAGTACAGGGGGAATTCCAGAAGGCCAGGGGCTGCCAAGTTCCTGGAGCTTCAAGCCATGTGTGTGTGTGTGTTTCTGTAAAACAACCCTCACACACACACACACATGCACACACCCTCTCTTTGTAGGAGATAAAAATAAAGTTCTCTGACTTGAGAAGACCAGGGGCAGGAGGGCAGGCCAGCCAGCTAGAAGACAGAGGGGCTGAATGCATCTTCTCCCTGCCATCTTTCATGTCTCTCTGCTGCCTGAAGCATCCACACAACAGGATCCGGGTTCAAGTGGGGATGATTTAGAGGACGATTAGAACTAGGAAATGTTTCCATACTCTCCAACAGTCCCAGTTTGGTAGGGACAGCCCCGATCAATCCTCACTCACTAAACCTTTTCAGCTGCTTTTAAAATGTCCCTGTTTCTCTCTTGTCCTCCCCGCTTTGCCCTCAGCTTACTTCCATTGTTGCAAAATGAGTTCAAAATGCAAAAATCATTTGTACACAATTGACGGAGGAGGGGGTGGAGGCTTGTCCTTCCCAGGGCTTGTCTATACAAGGCAATAAAATGTAGATTGATATGCAGTTACTCCAATTTCCAGCAGCTTTCATTTGTCTCTATGGTTTTTTTCAAGACTGAAGGCATGCAAAGCCATACACTTTTGTTATTGGAATGGGCATTCCTGTGAATCAAGATGGCGGGTGCAAGTGAATTACTTGCAATTTTATTGTTACCAGTTGCCCCCGCCAGACAGTACTTTTTTTAAAGCAAATGCAGGCTGTGGAAGTCCAATCCTTCTACTTAAATAAATAGAAAAAAAGAGAGAAAAAGACTGTTTCATCACTTCAGCGCACAGTCGCTACAGCAAAAATCCAATGTGGCGGTTCTGGGTACTGCCTTGCCGGCAAGCTCGACCCCCTGCACACATCCGACCAATCAGCTTTCTACTTCCGCTTTTATCGGTAATGCTTTACAAAGTGAATCAGTTGCCCCGATGAGCCAGAATGTGCATTTCTTTTGTAGGTTTTTTTTTAGTTTTTAAGTTTTTTTCTTTTGTAGATTTGTAATTTTTGTAGTTTTTTTCCCCCACAGAGTATTTGGCATTCCCCCAGATATGGCAAAATGATGTAGGATTCGATTGGGACCAAATGTATTCTCCTTGAATTCTATGAGGATTATTTTCGCCGTATAGCCAAGCCCCCAGTCAGCTCAGGCAAAAGCAAACAGCAACAGCCTCTCCTAGCTTGTCTGTTCTTCCTCATTAACAACTTTTCACTGGATGGCCCTTGTGGTCTCTTCCAACTCTACAATTCTATGATTGATTCTATGATCTTGACTGCACTCGGATGTTGCTTTGCCACACATGGCCAGTGAGGTCACCATGTTTGCAAGTCTTGCTTCATGGCTTGCTTTTTTTTTTCTTTTTTTTTAAAGATGCTCTTAATTTGTGTATTTTTGCCCTTGGAAAAATAAAGCAATGGCTCTTCTGAAATAAGGTTGCCCTGATTTTATCTGACAGGGCCCTTGTGCCTTTTTCACAGCCCTTATTATTCAACAGTGGCAGCTTTCTTTGGAGTGGAGGAGTAGAAGCTGTGGTATAAAATTCACTTCTTGAACTTTTGCCCTTCCAGGCAGCTGTAGGACATTCCCAGAGTTGGTGGGCAAGGTTGTGAAATGTTGGAGAGTACATTATACTGGTGGAGTCTTCTTCTTTGGAGTTTTTTAAACAGAGGCTGGATGGCCGTCTATAGGGAGTGTTTTGATTGGGTATTCCTGTAGGGTAGAATGGGGTCAGACTGGATGGCCCTTGTGGTCTCTTCCAGCTCTATGATTCTGTCATTCTATGAACATACAGTGGCCCTGCTGGGGTATCAAGGGCACTTTGTGGATACCAAAATCTGTGGATGCTCAAGGTCCATTAATGGCATAGCCAAAGGGTCTCCCTTATATAATGGCAAAATCAAGGTTTGCTTTTTGGAACTCTTTTTGGGGGGGAATATTTTCAAGCCCTGGATGGTGTAATCCATGGATATAGAACCTGTGGATATGGAGGGCCAACTCTAGAATGCATAAAACATAGAGCATGAAGGGACTCCAAGGACCAGCTAGTCCAACCTCTTGCCATGCCAAAAGGCACCACTAAAGCACTTCCAAAAGATGGCCATCCAAAATCTGTTCAAAGATGTCCATTTTAAAATCATGGCAGTCTCACTTAGCAGTCCCGTTGACCCAAAAGGCATAGAATATGGTGGATTTGGGCCCCCCTTCCCAATACATTGAAATGATACAAGGTGCCCTTTATTTTTATTTATTTATTTATTTATTTATTTATTTATACCCCGCTCTTCAGCCACAAGGCTATCAGAGCAGCTTACAAATTGTTTTAAGCAATAGCAATTTACACATCTACACTGCATTAAACAGTTTCCAATGTGTGATTAGCTAATTGCCCCCACAAGCTGGGTACTCATTTTACCGACCTACGAAAGGATGGAAGGCTGAGTGAACCTTGGAGACAGATCGTGTTCTCCTCACATTCTGCGAGGAGTATTTTCACCATTTAGACAACCCCTATTTATTCCAATAAAAAATTTCTAACCCCCCCCCCAAAAAAATTCCTATGATTTCTGTCCTAACATTCCAAACAGTAAAATATGCCCTGTGTTCATGTGTTTTTGAATGACAAGCTGTGAGCAACTCTGTTGGTACTTAATGCATAACGCTGGATGACATCACCAGGGGCCATGCCTGGGTCTCAGGGACCTCAGAGGTGGCTACGGAATACCCACCAACATTTCACAGATGAAAAATGAGAAACGCGTGGCCAAGCAACATCAGAGTGTGGTCAAGATGGAAAAAGTTATGAGTGAGGAAGAACATACATTCTAGGAGATGCTGCAGCAGTTTGAGTTTGCTTGAGCCTCCTGGGAAGAGCAAGATTCTGACCCCTCCTCACCTTTCCCCCCGTGCTGAGCTAATTGGGTAAAACTACTCTTATCCTTTCATCTCAGGTGGCAGAGATGGAAGTAAGCACAGGAGAAAGGGAGGAACTGGGAAGAAGAGAGAGAAACTAGGACCTTTTAAAACTAGCCCGAAAGGTGGGATGGCAGAGGATTAACCAGAACTGTCCCTGCCAAATAGGGACAGTTGGAGGGCATGCAACTGTCATAGGTCAGAAGGCCACTTTGATGCCCTGTGATCCTCCAGGGGCCACACTGTCCAAGGAAGCAGCTAGATGCCAGCAAAGTAGAAACAAACAGCAACATCTGGGAAGGTAGCCAACTGTTAATTAGCACAAAGGAATGGAAACACAGTCCTGCAAAGATTTAGTCCAGCAACACGGTCCAAATAGTCAGGGGCTTATGGCAGTCAGTGTGGGTCAAAACAAGTCCATGAGTCAACAGGATCAGGCAACAGCGTAGTAGGAACAGTCCAAGGTCTAAGCACAAATCAAGGTAACTGGAATCAAGGCAATAGGAAGGAAGGCAAGAGGAACACAGAGTCAAAGACAACCAGCAGGAAGCTTTCGCCAGGAAAATCAGTTGATCTCTGACAAAGCCTCCATGGCTCCCCAAAGCGTATATATAGCAACCAAGGCTTTGCCAGGTGCTCCTTGATGAGCCAGTGTTTCTGATAAAGCCTCAGCGATCTTCTTCGAGCTTCCTTTTGGGATCTTTGCTGGCTGAATGATGGTGGAGGTAAGTCTGTTTCCTCTTCATCCTTATCTGAATTGGCAGGGCTCTCTGCTGGGATGGGTGCCAACCCACTCGGACCAGGCTCTTCCTCTGCTCCAGCCTCCAGTTTGGCAGGGTTTGCTGCTGGCAGAGGTGTAGATAAACCTGTGCCAGGGTCCATAGGGCTGTTCCCTGCCATGTCCTCCTCCTCCTCTGATTCCATACCCTCATCAGACTCACGGGGCATGACACACACAGACTACCAAATATGTCCCCTCTCAACCTTCTCTTCGCCAGGCTAAACATGCCCAGCTCCCTAAGCTGCTCCTCATAGGGCTTGGCTTCCAGCCCTCCCTTTTGGCTTGAGCTGAATTCCCCCGACATTGATGCATTCGCACCCTCATCTCTTGACTAGAGATAGCTCATGGAAACTGGAAACTCAGGGCATCTGGTGAGGGCATCTGGTGAGGGCATCAGGAAATTAACACCTCTAACCTCTGGAGGACCAGAGGGTGCAAATAGACCTCACTCTGGAGAGTTTCCTTTGCAAACAGACTGAGGGGAGAATGATAAAAGAAAACAAAAACAGAAATCCCCTTTGCCAAGGCTTTATCAGATCTGGCAAAGATGGCATCATAATGACACCTACACATACCAGACGACATGGTCCTTTTGCGATCATATATTGAGAAAAATTCATTCCTTTTTATTGATGGCCCAAGCCATCAATAGATTTCCCATTCTGCTTTGTTGCCAGTATTGCCAGCATTTGAATCCTCATGCCATTGTGCTCAGTGAATACAGCATCAATTGTCAGAACACTTCTGAGTGAGATCAGGACAGATACGTAGGGGATGCTCTTTTTTAAACCTCCCCGGTTTACTTGTAATTTTAAAGTGTGTTTCTGTGCTTGTGTGTATTTTTTATGTCTCTGTCTTGTTTTATTTTTCAAATTTGCCACACTCATATCTTCTCGCAAGAATCAGCGAGATCTCAGCCCTGGAAGTAAATGGAGTTCTGTTTGTGCTCCGTTACTGCCAGGGCTCCCTTTTCACACTGCTAAAGGTAGGTCTGGTAGGGGAGTTCTTTTGATGCCATAAAAACGCTTCAAAATATGCCGGCAAAAGAACTTTTACAGAGGGTGGTCTGATAAACTCCCTAGTCGTGTATGCAAACAAAACGCATTGTGGTTTGTGCTGGGTGCAGACCAATTGAAAGTAACTCTCTCTCTATAGAGGGAGCCCTGTAGTTATGACCTATAGAGCCCTATATGGCTTGATTGGGACCAGGGGTGGAACTACAGTGGGAGAGGATGAAGGTGTAGTTCACCCTCCTATAAGAATTCTGCCCCCTAATGCAATTTTCCTTCAGTCCCCAAATGTCTACAATTGTGCAAGTTTGAGACCTCAGTGGATCCTTTAGAAATACAGTTCAGGCATCCAAAGAAAAGAGGCAGGCATAGTGACCAAGGGAATGTGAACATAGCGGTCAGATCTGGCTACGGTGACACATGCCTTGATGACATCCCATTTGGACTACATGAAACACACTCTACATGGGGCTGCCTTTGGAAATTGTTCGGAAACTTCAACAGGTCCAAAATGCTGTGGCCAGGCTGTTGATCGGGGCTGGGTTCAGGGATTACAAGACTCCTCTGTTGAAGCAGCTGCATTGGCTACCAGTCCGTTTCCAAGCTGAATTCAAAGTACTGGCTTTGACCTTGAAAGCCCTACATGGCTTGGGTCCAGACTATCTGAAAGACCATGGGCTTGTCTATTTGGGGAAAATACTCCTCAAAGAATTCAAGGAGAATACCTTTTGTCCCGATGGGATCCCAATGGCATCATTTCACTGTATTCGGATGAGAGGAGCCAAAAGACACCATAGACTCCATGGGAAAAGCCTTTATGGCTTTTCCCGAACTTAAAAAAAAAACTGTGATGGAAGTGCACCTTCCTGCTCTGGGACAACCAATTCTCTTTGCTGCGTTTTCCCAATAAGAGCAGAAGTAGAAAGCTGATTTGTTGGACGTTCACAGGGGCAGAGTTTGCTGGCAAGGCAAGCACCTGCATCCACAATGTTGGATTTTTGCTGTAGCAATTTGCTGAGGTGATGAAACAGCCATTTTTTTTTTGTCCTGTTTATTTTAGTGGAAGGTCACACTTCCACGCATTGGATTTGTTGTTGTTGTTGTTTTAAATACTGTTCAGCGGCAGCAACTGGTGAGAATAAAAATGCAAATAATTCACTTGCACCCGCCATCTTGATTCACAGGGATGCCCGATTGGCTCCTTCCTATGGATTTGTGGGTTTCTGGTTTGGTGAGGCACCAACACCCTTTGGCAGAGAAGGCTAAGGACCTTGTAAAACTACAAATCCCAGCTACCTGTGGTTCCCATTTTAAGAGAAAGAAGGGATATAAATGAATATATGAATAAATAGACCTTTAACCTGCAGCAGATTTTTTTTAAAAAAAGTTTCTGTGGCTCCTTGTAGCAGGTTCCCTCTCCTTTCCTTGCAGCTAGGTAAGGGGGAATTCTAAGTAGTGTTCACATTAATTAGCCTATGCAAATGAGTTCCTCTGGAGGAGGTGATGAGACTTAACTATAATAAGCACACACTGTCACACACCCCTTACTGGGAACCTTGTGTGTGTGGGAGAGAAAAAAATAAACTTAGTATCTTTATTTCCATTCTTCATATGGAAAAAATGAGGTCAGTTTACAAACATCATTTTTGTGAGGCACTGTGAGAAATGGAAGCCAGGTATTTTACCCTCAGCTTAGAAATTCATACTTTCCAACATCTGACAGCTAAAAACTGGAACACGTGTGTGGCCAAGCACATCAAAATGGGATCAGAGATGGTGAAAGTTACTAATGGGGCAGAACACACAAGCTAAGGGAGGCTGCAGCAGTTTGCTTTGGCTTGAGCTCACTGGGAAGGGCAAGACGCAGCCGGTTGTCTCCTCTCGCCCTGCTGAGTTAAGGGAGTGCAAACTATTTTTGCAGTTTTTTTGGGGGGGTGGGTTCAAGCTCAATTAACCCAGAATTCCAAGGGTTTGATTTATATTCTTTCTCCCTCCCTCCCCCTGTGCAGTTTGGATCTGCTCAGTGGAAGTTCCCTGGGAATTACTGATAGCTCTCAGACTCAGTTTTCCTGTCTGTAAAATGGGAACAACAGCAATCTACCACACAGTTTTCTGCTCAAAGCTGAGCAAAGGAAAAGTTGCAAAGAACTGAGTAAGATGAAAACCATGGGGTGGTAATAGAGCACCCTTGTTTTTAGGAGGAGAGGTAATGACCATATTGGAAGGGGAGAGAATGTGTCCCAAATGACCAAGGAAAGGTCTCCCAGCTCCTGAAGGAGAAACTTCAATGCATCTCTTGGCAAATGTAGGTCTGTAAGGGTGGGTGGGTTATGCAATGCCTCCTTGTAAACAAATAAAGAGAATAACCTTTTGAGGTTAAACCATCATATAGCCTTCCCTCTGACATACTAGCTTTCTGCATTGGTGTTTTCTGGTAAACAAGCTGTCTGAAATACTGCTGCTGCAGGGAACTAGTTTCGTCTACTGTTTGCTTAAGCATGTATCTATGCTAGCGTTGCCAAGTTTTCAAAAGAGCAATAAGTGAAATTAATAACATGCAAAGTTGACAATCAGAAAGTAGTTACTACTCATACTAAATACCAAATGAAAGAATTGATTTCAATTAATTTACCCATATCCCCTCCCCCCTGGCTTTTCTTCGCAAACGAAGATTCAGGAAGGACTCATCCTGCGCTTTCTGCAAGTGTGCTGATGACTGAAAAGGCCAATCTGAGATAGACAAGTCTGGTTGCAGAAAGCACAGCAGAAGGTCTCCTTGGGTGATGTTTCTGGGTTGTGATTCTTTCTGCGTTGTCGTTTCTCTTCAAGACTTGTTCAGCGTGAGTTCTCAAATAAGGCTGCAGCATTGTGGATAGTGCGCCTCCATGCCTCCCGATGTGGGGCCAGGGCGGACCATTGTTGGTGATCAATTTGGCCAAGCCTGAGATGTTGTTTCAGGGAGTCCTTGTATCGCTTTTTTGGAGCGCCCCTCTTACGCTGACCCGTGGCGAATTCACCATAGAGTTATTTTCCAGGCCTCAAATAAGCGATGTGCCTTATAATAAGGGCTACCTGGCAACCTTAAACTGCACCCCATAGTTATCACAGTTTGATACCAATTTAATTTGACATGGCTTCATCCTTGGGAATCCTGGAATTTGTGGGATTTGCTGGAGATGCAGCTAGAATTCTTTGCTAGGTTGTTCTAGTCCATGCTCCTGAATTATTGCAATTCCTAAGTATCGTGGCTAAGTATCATATGGCTAAGTATCAGTGCAATCCTAACTCAGGAAATGGGCCAAGAGCCAACTTAGCCAATATTAGGCTGGCTGAAGCCATGAGGTATCCAAGCATCAGTCCTTCCAGGCTAGGTGTGGCTCCAGTTGATGGATCTGGAACCCAAGGAGTTTATTTTGGAGGAACCCCACTGGTTTCCATGTGTTGAAAATAACTTAGGCCAACCCTAACCTTAGCCGAATTTTGTGCCAGCCTGAGTTAGGACAACTAATTCATGTCACTGTGGATTCTCAGAATGGAAAGCTGAATGGCTGGGTGTGCGCAGGGGCAGAGCTTGCTAATAAGGCAAGCGTCTGAAACTGCCATGTTGGATTTTCACTGTAGCGATAGTGTGCTATGGTGACAAAATAGCCTTTTTTGTTCACTTCTTTGTTAAAGCAGAAGACTGCACCTTGGATATAGTTTTTTTTTTTTAAAAAAAAAGCTGTTTAGTTTTTTTAAGCGAAGTAAATAAAGTGAAGTAAATAAAAAGCGAAGTAAATAAAAAGCGAAGTAAAAAAGCGAAAGCGAAGTAAATAAAAACAAGAGTAATTCACTTGCACCTACCATCTGGATTCGCAGGCATGCCTGTTGCAACAGCAAAAGTGGATAGCTTCACATTGGATAGCTGTGATCTTCAAAAAAAGCCGTTAAGACAAACAGAAGCTGTTGCAAATTGGCATTACTACACATCAGTCCACATTTTATTGCTTCATATAGGCAAGCCCTTACGCCAACGTTTTTACATTGGGAGGGGATGGGAGGCTTTGAGGGACCGTTTGGAGCATCAGGGGCCCAAAAAGTTGGCTTCAGTGGCCACATGCTGCCTGCAGCTGCACCTCTGATCTATTACTTTCATCTGTTTTTTTTAAATGTTAAATAATTGGTGTTGGTTTCCCCTCCCCCCCTAAAAATGACTTTTGCTTACTTCTTCTGCTTTGGGAGTTCCTTGTAAACTGAAGAAGCAGACTTGGTGAAGTGGGGGGGGGGATACAAAAATAATAGAAATTTCAAACGTCTTTGGATTTCCCCCCTCTTTTTGTGTGTAGGTTTGTGGACCCCCCAAGCCATTTCTCCTGGACGGAGAGTTATTACCGTTCCACCATGTCGCAAAGCTCTCAGACGAGAGAGTACGTCCATCCAGAGTTTTTTGAGCAGCTCTGGGATATCTTAGAGCAGTAAGTACAAATATGGGGCAACTTGGGGGCAGCAGGAAAAGGAAAGGACTGGAGAAAATATGTTCTACTTGCTTAGCTTCAAGAATTATTCTGCCCCTCATCCAAGTGTATGTTTACTCAGGAGAGAATCATAGAGTTGGAAGAGGACCCACAGGCCATCTAGCCTGACCCCCTACTCAGTGAAGGACCTCCAGCTAGAGCAGGGAGCTGTCCAACCTCTTTTTGAAGACATCCAGAAAAGAGACCCCACCACCTCTCTAGGCAATGGGTTCCATTGCCGAAACACTCTCACAGTCAAGGAATTCCTTCTAATGTTCAATCAAAATCTACTCTCCCATAACTTAAAACCATTAGACCTAGTTCTACCCTCTGAGGTATTAAAAGAGTGCAATCCTGTCATCCCTCAGAGTCATAGAGTCGGAAGGGGCCTTATGGGCCATCTAGTCCAACCCCCTGCTCAGGGAGCAATCTCCAGCTAAAGCTTCCAGCAGATAGCTGTTCAGCCTCTTTTTCAAGATGCTCATAGAAGGAGACCCTACCACCTTTCTAGGCCATTGGTTCCATTGCTAAATCACTCTCACTGTCAAGAAGTTCCTTCTAATCTTCAATCAAAATTGTCCTCCTATATCCAAAAAACATTAGACCTAGTTCTACCCTCTAGGGCAGCAGAGAAAAAGTCTACACCCTCCTCTCCATGGCAGGCTTGAGGTATTTAAAGTGTGTGATCTTTTCACCCCTCCGTCTTCTCTTCACCAAGCTGAACATGCCCAGCTGCTTCAACCTCTCCTCTCAGATTTTGCTCTCCATACCTCTTATCATCCTTGTTGCCCTTCTCTGAACCTATATTCTGAACAGTGCAGAATACAGGGGGGACCATTCATTCCCTCAGTTTGGAAACTGTGCTTATAATAATGCTGGCTAAGACATTTGCCTTTTTTGCTGCAGCATCATGCTGCTGGCTCATGTTCAACTTGTCATCTATGATAATCTCAAGGTCCTTTTCACATGTAGTACTCCTAAGCAAAGCAGCCCCCATCTATACCTGTGCATTTGGGTTTGGTGGCCTAAATGTAGAAATTTGCATTTATCTCTGTTGAATTTCATTTTATTAAAATTCAGCTCAGTTTTCTGGTTTGTCAAGTTCCTTTTGACTTCTGTTCCTATCTTCCAGTGTTTTAGCCACCCCTCCCAGTTTTGTTTCACCCAGAAATTTGATAGGGATTCCCCCCACAGCATCATCTCACTCATTGATAAAAATATTGAAGAGTGTTGCCCCCAGGACAGAAGCCTTTGGCACTCCACTTGAGATCTCCTTCCAATTAGAAGCACAGCCACTGATGACAACTCTTTGAGTACAGGCTTTCCAACCAGTTATGAGTCCATCGGATGGAGTTTCCATACATTTTGGTCTGCCACTCCCAGAATCCCCCAGCCAATATAGGCGTTCTGGGAGTGACAGCCCTCAAAGGCACCTGTTCCCATTGCTCTGGAAGTCAGATGGGATCTGTGCCTTTAGGGTATTTAGACCCTGTGTGTATATGTGACTTCAAGTGGCCTGTTGACTTAGGGTGACTCCATTAATTTCCTAGGTAGTTTTGCCAGTTCTTTCCTCTGAAATAGAGCCTTGGCAGTCCTTCTGGGCTTGGGCAAAGTTCTTCTTTTGGACTGCCACTCCCAGAATCCCCAAACCAGCTATGTGATAGTCCAAAAAAAAAGCAAAGCATCTTTTCCCCATTCTCTGGAAGTTCAAATCAGATCTTTAGGTTATTTAGGCCCTGTGTTTGTGTGTGTGTGCCTTCAAGTTGCCGGTTGACTTATAGTGACCCCATGAATTTCATAGGGTTTTCTTAGGCAAGGAATCCTAAGAGGTGGCAGTCCCTTCCTTGGAAATATAGCCTACAGTACCTGGTACTATTCATTTATGGTATACTATCTAAGTACTAACCAGGGCTGACCTTGCTTAGCTTCCAAGATAAGATAATATCTGGTGCCTTGATGGTGTTTCAGCCCTTGCCTTCTACCTTACCAAGCATGGTTGTCTTTTCTAGTGAGTCCTGTCTTCTCAGATAGCCTCTGTTCCTTCCTCTTGTTGTTGCTTTTTTAGGCCAATATGTTCAGTCCAGCCCATTGACTTGAATTTCTTGGAGGAGCCAGTAGAGAACGGCCCTGCGAACAAAATTGAAATCAGCATGGATTGCATTCGGATGCAGGATTCAGACATAGGGGATCCGATGTGGGTAAGTGGTATGAATACATTTGGAAGGGAAATGTGCTATCTCTTCTTCCTCTTCTCTTTCTTTTCCTCCTCCTCCTCCTTTTTAAAAGAAGCCTGTTTACAAAGAAGGCAAGGGCATCCTGTGTGCAAAATGAGGAATATGTATGCGTGCTGGCAAACGTTTCCTGAACACCCATCTTCAGGCAAGTGCTCTGTGGGACTCAAAAGCTTGCAGGCTGCCTTTTGAACCCTGCTCTGCTAATCAGTCCAAAAAAAAAATAAAAAATCACTGCTTTTCTGTGGCCCCACAGGTAAATCAGTTGTGCCGATGGGGAGTGGAGGCATCTTAGCCTCTGGAACACTTCCTGGTTTGTAGAATACAGAGATCCGACCCTGATCCGCCAGCCTCTGGCAGGAGTTTGCTCAGCTGCTGGGAGCCATGTGCCTCTCTTCAAAGGCTGCCTTTTGGGCCGCTTGCCTGGGGAGGTGGAGGAGGGAGAAGCGTGGGCCTGGCCTTCCAGCCTGCTGCCTCCCAGGCATGCTGCTTTGTCATGCATTTCGGCACAACTCTGGCGTGTGGCTGTAATCTGCTGTTGACTCAAGGCCCGGTGCTGAAGTGCGCCCTGGCCCTGTCTTCTTGCACAAATATGCTGCTCTCCCACATCTCTGGCAAACGCCCCCTTCATTCATCCATCCATCCATCCATCCATTCATCCCTTTGCTCATTCACAAAAGGCTCTTTTCTTTCTTTCCTTTATTTTTTTTATTTTTTTTGTGGAGGCTCCTTTTGGGGTGGGGGCCCTCTCTGTGCAAACAGTTTTTTCCCTAAAGAAGGAGCTGGGGGGGGGTGGAAAGCAAAGTTTGTCTTCCCCCATCTTTATGAGTTGTCAAACATGGCTTGACAGGTGGCAGCCCAGCCTGCTGTTTGCTTTTGCGGAGGAGCCTGTAGCCTGGAGGGATGTTGTTTTCATTGTATTTAATGTGAAATGCAGTCCTGTCTTTGCCTTCTCCCCCCCCCCACACACACACACTGCCCCAACCTCTTTTCCTCTGCATAGCCTCAGGCCAGCCATCCCCAGTCCAGCACCTGTCTCCTGTCTAACCCTGTGGTGGCACTTCAGAGAATAGGCAGCAGCCTCTGCCTCCATGTGTGTGCGCACGCCCTGACTCCCTGCCAGGACAAGGGGGGTTGAAAAGGTGTATGTGTCTAACAGAGGAATGTGGCAAGCAGCAGCCAAGGAAATCTTTCACTAGTAAAGCTTAAGAGGACACACACATAGGTCCTATACAAACCACACAATGATAGCACTTTCATACCACTTAAATGTCCATAGCTTTATGCTATGGAATAATGAGATTTGTAGTTACAGGAGGACAAGAGTTTCCACCTAAACATTAGGAAGAACTTCCTGAACAGCAAGAGCTGTTTGACAGTGGCATACGCTTCTGCCTGGGAGTGTAGTGGCGTCTCCTTCTTTGGAGGATTTTAAACCGAGACTGGATGGCCATCTCTTGGGTGGGCTTTGATTGTATGTTCCTGCATGGCAGAATGGGGTCAGACTGCATGGCCCTGGTGGCCAAAAACACCATTAAGACATGCCACTGCTTAAAAAATTACTGCGATGTATCGTAAGTGGTGGCGATAGGTGACCCAAGTTTCAGACCCGTAAAGGAGAATAGACAGTACAATGGCTCTATACACACTGATTTTTGTGTTTCGCCAACACTTACAACTCCTCGAGCGCTTTCATCAGCGCTGTTTACGCACAATCCTAAATATACATTGGACTGACTATGTGACGAATGTTGCTGTCCTTGAGCAAGCAGGGATCACCAGCATTGAGGCCATGATATTGAGAACACAGCTGCGCTGGGCAGGGCACGTTTCTAGGATGGAGGACCATCGCCTCCCAAAAATAGTACTCTACGGTGAACTCGCCACGGGTCAGCATAAGAGGGGCGCTCCAAAAAAGCGATACAAGGACTCCCTGAAACAACATCTCAGGCTCTGCCAAATTGATCACCAACAATGGTCCGCCCTGGCCTCGCATCGGGAGGCATGGAGATGCACTATCCACAATGCTGCAGCCTTATTTGAGAACTCACGCCGAACAAGTCTTGAAGAGAAACGACAACGCAGAAAGAATCACAACCCGGAAACATCACCCAAGGAGACACTCTGCTGTGCTTTCTGCAACTGGACTTGTTTATCTCGGATTGGCCTTTTTAGTCATCAGCGTGCTTGCAGAAAGCACGGGATGAGTCCTTCCTGAATCTTCGTTTGTGAAGAACAGCCAGATGCTCCCCAGGAGCCCTTGCAAACTCGAAGGGGCAACACAGAAGGGAACTTAAGTTTCCGTCTCCCTCGCCCCCCAGCATCCCCCTCTCCAAGCCCCTCTGCTAAGGTTTTGGGCCTCTCTTCCCCTCTCCTGCTCATCTTCCTGGCTTGCCCTCCGGCATCTTTTCCTTGTTGAACCAGTTTGACAAAATACCTTCCCCTGGAAACTCTCCTTTTTTCCATCTGATCCCTTCTCATTTAACACACACTTCAGTCAAATATGTAATTTATTTTTATTTTCATTTGGAAGGCCCTCTTCCTTAAAAGGAGATGAAGGTTTCTACCCCTACTTGTTGGGTTTTTTTTAAAGCATCTTTATTTTCTCCCACTGCGAAAGCTGTCGCTAGAATTTTATCTTCCTCTTTAGTTTTGCAGAGTTTCAGGGTGGGATTTAAAAAAAAAAGAAGACTGTGACCAGTGTTTTCTTTCACCGAATCATAAGAGTTGGAAGAGACCCCAAAGACCATCCAGTCCAACCCCATTCTGCTATGCAGGAACACACAATCAAAGGACTCATGACAGATGGCCATCCAGCTTCTCTTTTAAAACCTCCAAAAAAGGAGACTCCACCATTTGTTGTTGTTCTTGCCCTGCTCAGGTCTTGCAAAACTCAGGGCAGCAATTTTGACTTCCTTGATGGAGTCCATCCAGCAGTAGTGCAGTCTCCCTCTTTTCCTGCTGCCTTCCCTTTTACCCTTTCCCTTTTACCAAGCATTCTTTTGAAGGAGCCCTGGTGGCGCAGTGGTTAGATGCCACACGTCATCAGCGCTGTATATGCACAATCCTAAATATATACTGGACTGACTATGTGACGAATGTTGCTGTCCTTGAGCAAGCAGGGATCACCAGCATTGAGGCCATGATATTGAGAACACAGCTGCGCTGGGCAGGGCACGTTTCTAGGATGGAGGACCATCGCCTCCCAAAAATACTACTCTACGGTGAACTTGCCACGGGTCAGCGTAAGAGGGGCGCTCCAAAAAAGCAATACGATGACCCTGAAACAATATCTCAGGCTCAGCCAAATTGATCACCAACAATGGTCCACCCTGGTCCCATGCATCAGGAGGCATGGAGATGCACTATCCACAATGCTGCAGCCTCATTTTGAGAACTCACGCCGAACAAGTCTTGAAGAGAAACGACAACACAGAAAGAATTACAACCCGGAAACATCACCCAAGGAGTCCTTCTGCTGTGCTTTTTGCAAGCAGACTTGTTTATCTCGGATTGGCCTTTTTAGTCATCAGCGCGCTTGCAGAAAGCATGGGATGAGTCCTTCCTGAATCTTCATTTGTGAAGAAAAGCCAGAGAGAGAGAGAGCAACAAGCCACCACGTTGCAAGTTCGACCCCAGCCGGCTCCAAGGTTCACTCAGCCTTCCATCCTTTCCTAGGTCGGTAAAATGAGTACCCAGCTTGTGGGGGCAATTAGCTAACACACATTGGAAACTGCTTAATGCTGTGTAGCTGTGTAAATTGCTATTGCTTAAAACAATTTGTAAGTCGCTCTGATAGCCTTGTGGCTGAAGAGCGGGGTATAACTAACTAACTAACTAAATAAATAAATATTGTCTTTTCCAGTGTACCATATCACGGACTTTGTCAGACGCAGCCTCTTTAAACATTCTTTCGCCGGCATTTTTTTAAAAAAAAAAAAACACATTTTTTTGCAAACGAACACACACCCCCACTTACCTTCTAATCCTGGCAACGGCTCCTGGCAATAAAGAGGAAGTGAACAGAGTCCAGTTCACTTCCTTCTTTGAAATCTTGCGTTATTTCATTGCACGGGAAATTTAAAAATAAATGTCAAAAAGTGAAGCAAAGCACATATACGCAATTTTAAAAGTCCAAAGTAACCCAGGGAGGGGCATAAAAAGAGTGAAATGTATCTGGATATCCTGATCTGACCGGGAAGTGTTTGTGCTGGAGCGGCCATTGTTGGGGTAACTCTGAGATTTAAATGGTATAGCATGCCAGGGGATCTATTGACAGCTTAAGCCATCTCTTAAAAAGTATGGGATTTGCACTGTTTTTAACCATGAAAGAGCGACATCGTCTGATCCACACACCCTTTAGCAGTTATGTGGCGTCTTTATGATGCTGTATTTTCCATGTCTGATAAAGTCCCATCTTATGATTTCCCCAAAGTACGACAGCCTCAGATGAATCATCTTGGCTTTTAGGGGGAGTTCAGGCCCCATTTGCTCTCAGACCATTCATTTCTTTTTTAATCCATAGAGCCAGAGTGGTCTATGCTTTGAGTGTTGGACTGAGACACCAGGGTTCAAATCTCTGCTCAGCTGCAGAAACCCACTGGGTGACCTTGGGCAAGTTGCATTCTCTCAGCCTCAGAGGAAGGCAAAGGCAAACCTCCTCTGAACACATCTTAAAGAGCTGGTGTAGCATTTTGAGTGTTGGACTGGGAGCCTGTCTATACAAGGGGAGGAAAGGTGGATCGATGTGCACTAACGGCAATTTGAAGCAGCTTCGATTTGTTTTAACAGTTTTTTGGCAAAATTGCAGGCATGCAAAGCTGTCTGCTTTTGCTGTCCCAACGAGCATGCCTGCGAATCAAGAGGGCGGGCGTGATTGAATTACTTGTGTTTCTATTGTCGCCAGTTGCCGCCGCACAGTATTTTTTTTAAAAAAAGTGTATCTAAGATGTGAAAGTGCAATATTCTGCCAAAATAAAGTAAAATAAAATAAAATAAAATAAAATAAAATAAAATAAAATAAAATAAAATAAAATGGCTGTTTTGTCACTTCAGCACACAGTTGCTAAAAATCCAAGCACACAGGCAAAAATCCAAGATGGCGGTTCCGGACACTTGCCTTGCCCTGCCCACGTCTGACCCATCAGTTTTTGACTCCCACTTTTATAGGGAATGCAAATGAAAGTGAATCAGTTGTCCCAACAAGAGGAAACGTGCATTCCCTATGGAGCTTTTTAAAAACTTTGGGAAAACTCACAAAGTTTTGGGTGGATTTTGTCCTCCTCCTCCAAATACTGCAGATTGATGCTGAATGGCATTTAGACAAATCATATTCTCCTCAAATTCTATGAGGAGTATTTTTGCCATTTAGACAACCCCTTGGATTCTAGGAGGCCAGGGATCAAATCCCTACTTGGCCATGGAAACCCACTGGTCTCTCAGCCTCAGAGGATGGCTATGGCAACCCCTTTGAAACAAATCCTGCCAAGAAAACACCATGATAAGTTCACCTTAGGGTGGCCATAAGTCAGAAATGACTTTAAGGCACACAACAACAACAACAACAATCCATAGATTTCTTCTCCAGCACCACATTTAAAGTGCACTGATTTTCTTCCTGTCAGCTTTCTACAGTGTCAAGCTTTTTGCAAACGTACATAGAAATCAGGAATACGACGGCAGGGACAATTCTGACTCTGGTATTTAAGGATCTTGTTAAACATCTGTGTCCTAAGCCCAGCTGTTTTGTAAGATATAATTAAGCTTCAACTTAAGGCAGCCCTCTGAATAAGAGACCTCCATGAGGCTCAGTCATCCAAAGCCCCACTCAGGTCTTGCAAACCCAAGAAAGTCATGGTTTCTTTGAGTCTGTCCACCTGCAATGTAGTCTCCTCCTCCTATTTCCACTCCTTTCCACTTTGCTGAATGTTATCATCTTTTCGAACGAGTCCTGATGTCTCATGATATGGCTGAAGTATGATAGCCCCACACTAGAGGGGTGCGAGAGGTGAGGACCGTATCAGGTGACCCCATCAGAGGGGATGACACCAAAATGACTGTCTATATTTTTGTGTGTGCAATGTTTCAGCAAAAAATAAAATAAAATAAAATAAAATAAAATAAAATAAAAATATCCCTGGCACAATGTCCAGCCAGGTGAAGCTTCCTTCTTGTTCTTCTCCTACATGTAGGGTTTCAGTGACCCTCAAAGTCAGGCCCAGATTGTGTAGATTGCTGGGAAATATAGTTTCCAGAGCCTCCTCTTGGCACTGAAACAAAGGATTCTCTATGGTCGCGTATAGGAGGGGGTCCATGGGCATGACACCATGAGTTACCACATTGAGTGAAAACCACTGTAGTGATGACACTGTGGCTGTAGTTTAGTCATTGTGGCTTGTAGGGAGGGTTCAGACATGATTTGCTCTCGGACCTGCTTATTTGTCTTTTTGTTCATCCATGGAATCCATAGACTGAGAGAGGTGAGGGGTGCAGCTACACTGTAGTAATAATGCAGTTTGATACCACTTTAAGGCTGCAGCTCCATCCTGTGGGATCCTGGGATTAGTTTTACAAGGTCTTTAGCCTTCTCTGCCAAGGCTCTGCCAAGGCTCCTCTCCATTGATGCCCCCTTGTCGTGGGAGAGAGGCTTGCGTACCCTAATGATGTTTTGAGCTATGCTGGCGGTGGCATAATAGCCACTGGTAGGGTCTCCCATGCCAGACAGGTCAAAACCGAAGGGTCTGACAAAGAGCGTCAAAGGGCAGGATGGGCTCTCCAGCCTTGTGGCAACCGTCCTAGGAGAAGGAAAACTCTAATCCCAAACCCGGGCAGATGGTGCTTGTCCAACCCTGTAAGGTCAACCATCTAAGAGAAGGAAACTCTAATCAAACCTACGGCCCGAGGACCTCGCTGCTATGTCCATGCTTGCAAGGCCACGGCAGATGAATCTCTGGTTTAAAGGGTGAGGCCAGTTCTGTGCACACTGCGCTCCACCAGAAAAATACATTGCACAGGCTCGAAGCCTTCTCTGCCAAAGAGTACTGGTGCCTCACAAAACTACAAATCCCAGGATTCTGAAGGATGGAGCCATGGAAATTAAAGTGGTGTCAAACTGCATTATTTCTACAGGGTAGATGAACCGAGAGAGAGAGAGAGAGAGAGAGAGACAGACAGACAGCATGTTGTAGTGGTTGGATTAAGACTCTGGGAGACCAAGGTTTGAATCTCCACTTGACCATGGAAACCCACTGGGTGACTATGGACAAGTCACACTCTCTCAGCCTTAGAGGAAGGCAGTGACAAACCTCCTCTGAAGAAATCTAGCTAAGAAAACCGTACAATACGCTCACCATCTGTCAGTATTGACTTGAAGGCACATAGTAACCAAGTTAGTACAGTACTGGTTTGTAGTTTGAGGCCCAAAGGTTTGTAGTGTGTAAGGAACCAACATGGTGTAGTGGTTTCAGTGCTGGATTTTGGGAGACCAGGGTTTGAATCCCTGCTCATCTGGCAAAATCCACTGGGAGATCTTGGGCAAGTCATACGCTCTCAGCCTCAGAGGAAGGCAAAGGCAAACCACCTCTGAAGAAATCAGGCCAAGAAAATTGAGTCAGAATGGTATAGTGGCTTGAGTGTTTGGACCAGGATTCTGGGAGGCCAGTGTTCGAATCCCTTCTCGGCCACGGAAACCCACTGGGTGACCTTTTGCAAGACACACTCTCTCAGCATCAGAGGAAGACAATGGCAAACCTCCCCTGGTGAAATCCGGCCAAGAAAAGCCTAGGAGAGAATTGCCTGAGGGTTGCCATAAGGGAGAAATGACTTGAAGGCATACAACTATATGTGTGTGTGTTTGTGAAACTTTGTTTATAGTACACCTTTCTGTATACGAAAAGGCCGGCACAGAGACCTTCCTCCCCAAACTCCTTCTTCTCCTGATCCAGCTGCACATGTTATTGGCTTGGATCCTGAAGCAGCCTCCCTGCTTCACACTTGGCTCCACATCTTCAAAGTGCACTGTGAGCATTTAATTAAAAACGATCTTGATCTCCAAGCCACACACTCCCAGGGCTTTGGCCTCCGGGGCTTGGAAGGAGAGCAAAGAGGAAGCGTTGCAGCAACGGCCACTCGGAAAAACCTCAGCTGCTCCTGATTTCTCCTCCTACTCTGCTGCTTAATTGCTTTTAAATCCTTTTATGGACGAGGAGTCTTTATTTACTCATTTATTCAGTTGGTGTCCTACCTTTCTCCATATACAGGACCCAAACCAACCTTTCTTCTTATGTAGGACTCTTGGGGTTTGGAAACTTCAGCAGGTCCAGAATGCTGCGGCCAGAATGCTGACCAGGGCCAGTTCTAGGGAGCGTATAATTCCCTTGTTAAAACAGCTTCACTGGCTGCCGATTCGTTTCCAGGCACAATTCAAAGTGCTGGTCTTGACCTATAAAGCCTATACGGTTTGGGTCCAGATTATTTGCAAGACTGTATCTCCCAAAATACAGTCGCCACGGGTCAGCGTAAGAGGGGCACTCCAAAAAAGCGATACAAGGACTCCCTGAAGCAACATCTCAGGTTCGGCCAAATTGATCACCAACAATGGTCCGCCCTGGCCTCACATCGGGAGGCATGGAGATGCACTATCCACAATGCTGCAGCCTTACTTGAGAATTCACGCCAAACAAGTCTTGGAGAGAAATGACAACGCAGAAAGAATCACAACCCTGAAGCATCACCCAAGGAGACCTTCTGCTGTGCTTTCTGCAACCGGACTTGTCTATCTCAGATTGGCCTTTTCAGTCATAGAATCATAGAATCATAGAATCATAGAATTGCAGAGTTGGAAGAGACCACGAGGGCCATCCAGTCCAACCCCCCTGCCACGCAGGAAATCACAATCAAAGCATCCCCAACAGATGGCCATCCAGCCTCTGTTTAAAGACCTCCAAGGAAGGAGACCCCACCACGCTCCGAGGGAGTGTGTTCCACTGCCGAACAGCTCTTACTGTCAAAAAGTTCCTCCTCATGTTGAGGTGGAATCTCTGTTCCTGGAGCTTGCACCCATTGCTCCGTGTTCCAGTCTCTGGAGCAGCAGAAAACAAGCCTGCTCCATCCTCAGCGTGACATCCCTTCAAATACTTAAACAGGGCTATCATATCGCCTCTAAACCGTCTTTTTTCCAGGCTAAACATACCCAGCTCCCTAAGTCTCTCCTCATAAGGCATGGTTTCCAGACCTTTCACCATTTTAGTTGCCCTTCTCTGGACACGCTCCAATTTGTCAATATCCTTTCTGAATTGTGGTGTCCAGAACTGGACACAGTATTCTAAGTGAGGTCTGACCAAGGCAGAATAGAGCGGCACTATTACTTCCCTTGATCTAGACACTATACTTCTATTGATACAGCCCAAAATTGCATTGGCCTTTTTAGCTGACGCATCACACTGTTGGCTCATGTTCAACTTGTGGTCTACTAGGACTCCTAGATCCCTTTCGCACATAGTCTCATTCAGCCAGGTCTCTCCCATCCTATATTTATGCATTTCATTTTTCCGCCCTAAATGCAGTACTTTACATTTCTCCATATTGAATTTCATTTTGTTAGCTTTGGCCCAGCTCTCCAGTCTATCCAGGTCATTCTGAATTTTGATCCTGTCCTCTAGGGTATTAGCTACTCCTCCCAATTTGGTGTCATCTGCAAATTTGATAAGTATGCCCCTAATTCCCTCATCTAAGTCATTGATAAAGATGTTGAATAGCACTGGGCCCAGGACAGAACCCTGTGGCACCCCACTGGTCACATCTTTCCAAGACGAAAAGGAGCCACTGCTGAGCACCCTTTGGGTTCGGCCGGTCAACCAATTACAAATCCATTGAACAGTTAACTTGTCTAGCCCACATTCTACAAGCTTGTTTGCAAGAATGTCATGGGGAACCTTGTCAAAGGCCTTACTGAAATCAAGGTATGCAATGTCCACAGCATTCCCTTCATCTACCAAGCTGGTAACTTTATCAAAAAAAGAGATCAGATTAGTCTGGCATGACTTGTTTCTCTGAAACCCATGCTGACTTTTTGTGATTATGGCATTGCCTTCTAAATGTTCACAGACTCTCTGTTTAATGATCTGTTCTAGAATTTTCCCTGGTATTGATGTCAGACTAACTGGACGATAGTTGCTGGGATCCTCTTTTTTCCCCTTTTTGAAGATGGGAACAACGTTTGCCCTCCTCCAGTCTGCTGGGACTTCTCCTGTTCTCCAGGAGTTCTCAAAGATTATTGCCAATGGCTCTGAGATTATATTTGCCAGCTCTTTTCATACTCTTGGATGTAGTTCATCTGGTCCTGGAGATTTAAATTCATTTAGATTAAGAAGGTATTCCTGTACTACCTCTTTACTTATTTTGAGCTGGATTTCCCCTATTGTGTCCTCTGTTCCATTATCCTCAGGTTAGTCCTCCTTTTCCTTTTCTGAAAACACTGAGGCAAAGAAGGTGTTGAGTAATTCTGCCTTTTCTCTGTCCCCTGTTAGCATTTTGCCATCTTCTCCACGTAGCGGCCCTATCATTTCCTTCTTCCTCCTTTTGCTGCGGACATACCCCAAAAAAACCCCTTTTTATTGTTCTTAACCTCCCTAGCAAGCCTGAGCTCATTCTGCGCTTTAGCTTTTCTGACTTTACTCCTACACGTGTTCGCTATCTGTTTGAATTCTTCTTTGGTGATTTCCCCCCTTTTCCATTTCCTATACATGTTCCGTTTAAAACTTAGCTCCATTGAAAGTTCTTTAGTCATCCATCCTGGTTTCTTGAGACACCTCCCATTTTTCTTCCTCAATGGTACTGTTTGAAATTGTGCCTTCAGTATCTCCCTTTTGAGAAAGTCCCATCCGTCTTGAGGTCCCTTCTCTTTTAGTATTCTTGACCATGGGATCATCCCCAGTATTTCCCTGAGTTTATTGAAATCAGCTCTCCTAAAGTCAAGAATGCGTGTCTGACTATGCCTGGCTTCTCCTTTCCATTGTATAACAAACTCCAGGAGAACATGATCGCTCTCACCTAAGGATCCCACCACTTGCACCCCATTAACCAGGTCGTCTCTGTTGGTTAGGATCAGATCTAAAATAGCTGACCCCCTTGTTGCCTCTTCCACCTTTTGGACCATGAAATTGTCTTCCAGGCATGTAAGGAATTTGCTAGACCTTGTAGTTTTGGCTGAGTTAGATTGCCAGCAAATATCAGGATAGTTGAAGTCACCCATCACTACTACATCTCTCCTTTCTGCATGTATGTTCATCTGTTCTAGAAAGGCAACATCCAATTCCTCCGTCTGATTTGGGGGTCTGTAGTAGAGTCCCACAATAACATCCCTGTTGTTTCCCTCCCCTTTAATTTTTATCCAGATGCTCTCCACCTGGCTTCCAGTATTGATGTCATGGATCACTTCACTGGTGTAAATATCCCTGACATATAATGCTATTCCTCCTCCTTTCCTGTTTGGCCTGTTTCTCCTATAAAGGTTATACCCCTCTATTCCTACATTCCAATCATGAGACTCGTCCCACCAGGTTTCAGTAATGCCTATTATATCATATTTGTTTTGTAGTGCAAGGAGTTCAAGTTCATCTTGCTTATTTCCCATGCTCTGTGCATTAGTGTAGAGACATCTGAGACCATGTGTTCCCTTTACTTGCTCCCTGTGCAAGTTTTTTTGCCTCCCACTGTTGGGTCCTTGCGCTGTTTGCCTTGTTCCCTCTATGACAGTTTGACCATTTTCTCCAGCCCTTTTGCCTTCCAGAATACTGTCTCCCTCCCCCATTTGACTCAGTTTAAAGCCATCCTGATCAAATTCTTGAGACTGTTGGCAAAAATGTTTCTTCCAACTGTTGTAAGATGCACCCCATCTCTTGCCAGAAGTCCCCCCGCATGGAAGCGCAGTCCATGATCCAAGAATCCAATTTGTTCTCGGCGACACCATCTACGGAGCCAGTTGTTTACGTCGGCTATTTTCCTCTCCCTTCTTGGACCATGCCCTTCAACTGGCAGAAGAGACGAGATGACCACCTGTGCGTTCATTTCTTTCAGCTTCCTCCCCAGGGCCTCATAATCTCTTCTGATCTTGGGAAAGCTGTGCCTTGCAGTATCATTGGTTCCCACATGGACCAAAAGGAAGGGGTAATGATCCGTAGGCTTGACGAGTCTTGTCAGCCTCTCGGTCACATCACAGATCTTTGCCCCAGGGAGACAACACACCTCCCGAGTCATCTTGTCAGGCCCACATACCACTGCTTCTGTACCCCTCAGCAAGGAGTCCCCCACCACCACCACACGCCTCCGCTGAGGCTTCGCAGCTGCTGTTCCTTGCGGTGGTCCTCTCAAGGTCCCCTGCTCTACCCCTGAAGTCTGTCCATGCTGTTCTTCCTCGTTGTCCTTGATAAGGGAAAGGGCTTCGAATCGATTCTGTAGCTGCAAGCTGCTGGAAGAATCCCTGGATTTTCTTGTTCTGTGTGTGGCATTCCTCCAGCTGTCTACTTCCTGTGTCCGTGAAGTGACCCTCTCCTCCACAGCCACTTCCTCTGTGCGGTCCCCATCCAAGACTGTTCGTTCTGTTCTGTCCAGGAAAACCTCTTGCTCACAAATCTGTTGAAGTGTAGCTACCCGTGTCTCCAGCTGCTGTACTTTCTCCTCCAAGAGGGCTACCAGCTTGCATTTGGTGCATGTGAAGTTCTCCACGTCTGTAGACAAGAATACAAACATCACACAAGTGTTGCAAGTGACTGCTGCAGTCCCCTCAGTGTCCATGATGAGAGCTTTTAGGTAATCTAAGAACTCTTAGCTAACACTGAGAATGCTAAGCTGTACTTTTAGGTCTGCTGTATTTTTGTTTGGTTACTGAAATTTGCGTGCCGTTAGGCTTGCGCCTCTGGGTCTTGAGGGTAAAAGGGCAAGGTCAGAAGTTCAAGCCCCTCAGCAACAAGCAGCCTCTCCCAACAGTTTTTTAAAAAAATTCAATCTCCCCAGTCAGAATGGCTGTCCAGAAGTTGCTTCCTTCTTCACCCTGGCAGGAAACTGGCAGGAAACTTGCTGTCCAGAAGCTGCTCTCCTTCTCTCTGGCAGGAAACTCATCAGTGTGCTTGCAGAAAGCGCGGCATGAGTCCTTCCTGAATCTTCGTTTGCGAAGAAAAGCCAGAGAGAGATCTCCCAAAAAGAACCTGCCAGAACTTTAAGATCACCAGGGGAAGGCTTTCTCTCGGTCCCACCACCGTCCCAGGTTTTCTTGGTGAGGACATGAGAGAGAGCCTTCTCGGTGGCTGCTCCCACCCTTTGGAACCCTCTGTCTTGGGAGGCTATACTGGCCCCCTCCTTGCTTTGCTTTCGCCGGCACACAGACATTTTGATTCAAGCAGGTTTTTGACATCTAAGCAGGGGAGCTTTTTATAGGGATGTTTCATCTCTCTTTTTAAAATTTGTGCCTGTTTTTAAAAACGTTTTTATACTGTTTTATCTGGTTTTACTGTTTTTATGATTGTATTTGGGAGCTGCCTTGGGTCTCATTCTGAGAGAAAGACAGCATACAAATGCAATAAATAAATAAATACAATTTCGGCAGAAAAGTTCCTTTGCTTCTGTTCTGGTCACCCTTGTGACAACTAGAATGCTTCCAAAATCGCCCAAGACGTGTTTGGTGGTTGGTATGGTGGCTTCTGTAATGGATTCCAAGTTCCATAGTCCCCAGCCACTATGGTCAACAGCTGCCTGGGAATGATAGGATCTGTAGTCCAACATATCTGGAGCAACAGAACTGGCGAGGACATCTGCATGGGAAGAGAGAAAGCAGCCTAAGAATGGAGTCAGACCCTTGAGGGCTGTCTAGTCCAGTATTTGGCAGCCATATCCCTCTCCAGGGGAGAATCCGCACTTACCAAATAACCCAGTTTGAAATTGGATTATTTGTCATGGGTCCTTCCTTTTGAATCCTGGGATCTGTATTTTTACAAGGGGCCCATCTACATGAGGGGAAAAAATCCAAAATACCCTCGTAGTATAGGCATCTCGCAGCAGCAGCAACATGTCTAAAGTTTTTGGGTTTTTTTTGCCTCGGAAGACCTCATAAGCATCACATTCCTGATGGCAGCTGTGAGTGATTTACTCGCATTAGTTCTTCGCCACCGCCATTTTTTAACTAAAGTCATCCCAAGGTGTGCTGGTGCAATAGAGCAATTTTCCAGGAAAGCAAAACAGAAAATACTGATCCCTTTTATTGCCTTAGCGAGCTATTGCCAAGGTGAAAATCCAACATGGCGGCAACGGGTGCTTGCCCTCCTAGCAAGCCCTGCTCCTATTCTCACCCAGCCAATCAGCTTTGTGTTTCCTTTTGAGTTTTTTATTTTTCAATAGTCCAAACAAGCAAAAATGTGCCCCCGCCTCACAGTTTGTGAAAAAGTATGGGGAAATCTGTGAAGGCTTCCCCCCATTGTTTCTGCCATTTTCGGTCCCCCTCCTTCCGAATAGTGTGGATTGGTACTGGATCCTGTTTAGACTAGTAGGATTCCCAGCAGATTTCATGAGGGGTATTTACACCATTTAGACAAGCTCAAAGTCTTTAGCCTTCTCTGCCAAAGCATGCTGGTGCCTCACCAAACTACAAATCCCAGGATGCCATAGGAAGGAGCTGTGGCAAATAATCCAGTTTCAAAGTGGATTATTTGTGTAGTGTAGATGCACTACAGGACTTCAAGCAAGATTCTTTCCTGGTCCTCCCTGGGTGGGGATTTCCTCCCTACCCATAGGGACGTGGAAGTTATTCATGCGCTGATCAAGATCATTGGTCTCACTGGCCCAGCAGGGGACATAGAACCTGCCGTATATTCAACCACAGCACTCCTGAGGGATGCCCATCTAACCTCACCTTGAAGACCTCCAAAGATGAAGAGTCCATCACCTTCTGAGGCAGTCTGTTCCACTCATGAACAGTTCTTGCAGTAAAAAAAGTTCTTCCTAATGTTTAGGTAGAATCTTTGTTTCTTGTTATTTCAATCCACTGGCTCATCTTCTAGGACTTTTTCGGACATTGATTTACCATGCCAGAAGGCTTGTAACACTCGCGATGCTACTGCGTGGCAGGAAGCCCGTTTCATACAACGCTGTCCCCCTGCCGAAATCAACTGTTTCAGTTCCATGAGAGATTGTAGGCAACCGCGCCATATTTGGCCATTTTTTACTCACGGAAGTTGCCCATCAATGTGGACATTGATTTACCATGCCAGAAAATTTGTAACACTCGTGATGCTGCTGCGTGGCAGGGGGGCTGTTTCGTACCACTTTGTTTCAGTTCCATGAGAGATTGGAAGCAGCTGCGCCATATTTGGCCATTTTTTATTCACAGGCAACTTCCGTGAGTAAAAAATGGCCAAATATGGCATGGCTGCCTCCAATCTCTCGTGCAACTGAAACAGCGTCATACAAAACGGGGGCCCTGCCACGCAGCAGCGTCGCAAGTGTTACAAGTGGCACAGTAAATCAGTGTCCGAAAAAGTCCACAGTCTTTAGAACAGAAGCAAACAACCTCAATCTATCTTCTAGATAACGTTGCTTCTTTTTTAAAAAAGATGGCTATCATGTCACTTCTTCAAGCTAGACATACCCATCTCCCAAGCCATTCCTCATAGGACATGGATTCCAGGATCTGTAACCATCTTATCTCTGGACACGTTCCAGCTTGTCAATATCCTTGTTGAACTGTAGTGCCCAGAATTGGACACAGGATTCCAGGTGAAGCCTGACCAAAGTGGGATAGAAGGTCAGAACAGCTTCCCTTGATCTGGAACCCATTCACACTACATAATTTATGGTGCTATATTCCACTTCAGCTGTCATGGCAGCATCCCATGAAATTCTGGGATTTCCAGGTTTAGAGAGGTCCATTTAGATTTCTCTGCCAAACCAGAAAAACACAGTCATGAGAATTCTGTGCAGTTTTCTCCTGGTATTCACACATCTCAAAGGATTGGGGGAAACTATTCAGTGCCTTTGAATACATGTTGGGTTTTTTGGTGCAAAAATTGTGTTTTATGCAAAAAGAGTGCTACAGGTTGACCCCCATATCCATGGGAGATATGTTCCAAGACACACACACACACACACATATCATGGATACTTGAAACCATGGATAATAGGGAACTCTATAATTTTCAATGAGACAAACAACAGACATTGACCGTAGAATCACATTTGAGGACCTAGAAATACCTAGAGAGAACATATATTTTTGGATGTGGATAAGTGAATCCAAGGATACGATGGTCAGCCTGTACTTTTGTACACCCCCCTGCCCCCATTTCCAGAAACACCCTTTGGATTTATGGGATAAAATTTGTGTTCTCCACCTGCAAAAGCAGCCACGTTTACAAAACAACAACAACATCAACACTTATTTCTGTGCAGAATAATATCTGGGAACACTTTGGAGATTACCAAACAGGAATGAGAAAACTGTTCCTGTCCCACAATCTCCACTCCCACCCCTGTCCCATCCCAGTCCTGCCACAATCACCCTCCCCACCGCACTTACCTTCTCTCCAGTCAACAAGGCAGCCCAGGAGTGACCGGAGCTCTAACGGAGCTCCATTCACTTCCTGGAGTGAAATCCCATGGATTCTCACGAGAAGACATGAGTGCGGGAAATTCAAAAATAAAAATAAAAGTAACACCCCCCCCCCAAAAAAAAATTACACGAAGCACAAAAACACACATTAAAATGTACAAGTAACCCAGGGAAGGTCGTAAAAAGTGTGTCACTTACCTGGATGTCCCAATCTCACCCGGAAGTGTTCTGGTAGGGACCGCCCATTGATGCTGGGATCTCGCCAGGAGTATGGGGCACCTTGTTGCTCACTGTCAAATCTGTGACAGAAATGGAATGGGGGATCTATTGATGGCTTTTCTCATCAATAAAAAGCAGTGATGGTGGAAGAAGAGCAGAACGGGTGCATAACAATGGGGAACGATGTAGTCTGGTAAGGGAGCCCTTTTGTGATCTCCTGGTGTTGCTGTAACGTCACTTTTGACACATCTGATAATCTTCCTTGGGATGTGCAAACACCAGGCAAAAAGTCTGTGGAAGTCATGATCATCTCTCCCCCTCCCCGCCGCCCCAGTGTGACGGCAAAATCACCACTGCCACTTGATGTTGGGGAAGGCCATAGCAATACTTCTCCTTAATCCTTTCTCTAATGTGCAAACATGCCTTTGATATCTATGCATGAGAGAGCATGATTGCTGTGCAAAGTGGTGTTAAATTGCCCAATAAATATTCCACTGAAGAAGGAGCACAGCTCCTGGTCTGTGATTGATGCACTGACTGGCTGGGACCAAAGGCAAATTCTGTTACACTGAAAGCGACCAGTGGAGTCTTAGCCTCAACGTGTTTTCCCACCACCACTTCTAGGAAAAACCCAGGGAGGGGGTATTCTGGGTGGCTGCAAGGGGTTGGATGCTCTTTTTTGCTTTGTTTTTTTCCATTACCACTGTTTCAGCTGTAGACAGAAGGGAAGCAAGACCTGCTGCATCCATCAAGGCTATTCTTACAATCTTGGTTGGATCAATGATTCCACCTTCTACCATATTTACAAAGTTACCAAGCATGGCATCGTAGCAAATATCAAATGCACTCTGAATCATTTTCTCCACTATCAGTGATCCTCCAACACATGCAATCTTAGTAGAGATGTGGAGGCCCAGGGAAAAAAACAAAACAAAACAAAACAAACGAACAAACAAACGGAAAAATTAAGGGGAAAAGTGTTTTTCCCCATTGTTCCTCAAAGCCTTTTTTTTTTAATCAGACAAATGGAAAAAAATTAAAAATGGACAAAAATCAACTATGGAATGTTTTATTTTACCAGAACAAATAAAATCTTTAAGACACGGTGTTCATATATAATTGTTTGAATACAATAATTCTTTGAATACACTGTATTTTTACTATGCCAATTGTGATAAGTTTATGCCAAATCAAATTATAATTGTTTGAATACAATAATTCTTTGAATACACTGTATTTTTACTATGCCAATTGTGATAATTTTATGCCAAATCAAATTGTACATAGTCATATTTTATTGTTCCTAAAGTAACAGAGTGACTTTCAATTTGTAAAAAGTGCTAATCTTGATATATATTTTTTGAAAATTTCCATTTTTTTCTGAAAAAATGGGAAACAAGCCAATTTTTTCCCATGGCTTCAAAATTTCCAGAAATTTTACATCTGTAGTTCTTAGTAATAATCATTACTGAAATTTTCAGTGTTCTCTTGATTTTTTCTATGTTGATTTTCTGAGCTTCATTGGCTGGAGTCAAAGCATATAGTGCTGGAATACACCGCAGTAATGCACACCCACCACCTAGAACGATGCTTTCCTCCACAGCAGGACGAGTGGTGTTGAGGGCAGCAGTGACTCTGTCTTTTGTTTTCATTCACTTCAATATCACTTGTTCCTCCAACCTTCAGGACAGCTGCTCCATCAGCAAGGGTTTTTTTTAAAAAATGTTGGCTACTGGCATTATGGGAAATGCAGAAAGAGGAAGAAAAACAGCCACCCAAAGGGAAGGTATTTTTACCATACATCAAAGGAGTCACAGACAGACTAGGGAAACTGATGAGGAAACACAACCTCCAAACAATCTACAGACCAACCAAGAAAGTCCAAGAAATGCTACGCTCAGCAAAGGACAAAAGAGACCCTCTCACAGCTGCAGGAGTTTACCGCATACCCTGCAGCTGTGGACAAGTTTACATAGGGACCACCAAACGCAGGGTGCAAACACGAATCAAGGAACATGAGAGACACTGCAGACTGGGCCAGCCAGAAAAATCAGCAGTAGCAGAACATGTGATAAACCAACTTGGACAAAAAATGTTATTTGAACATTCTGGACCAAGCCAACAACTATCGTGTCAGAATGCATAGAGAAGCTATTGAAATCCACAAACACCTGGACAACTTCAACAGGAAAGAAGAAACCTTAAAAGTAAACAAAATCTGGCTCCCAGTTTTGAAATACAATAGAATCAAAATTCAGCACTTTCAAAGGAATTCCACCCAGGTTCAAGGGGATTCCCAGCAGATAATGGCCAATCAACCAACCATTAGCCAAATAGACACTAACAATCCTTGCATTTCTATACCCAGAAACTAACCATTCAATTACACAAATTCACATATACTCCCCAACAGGGGTTCACAATATATATATATAAACTCCACACACTCCTACCCAACCATTCTCTGAAGATGCCAGCCACAGATGCACCCAAAACATCAGAAAGAAACTATTCCAGAACACGGCCTCACAGCCTGGAAAAAAACCCAAGGAAAATCTATTTATGGCTTGGCCCATCAATAAAAAGAAATTCCATAATGAGGCCAATGGAATGCGAAAGGACGTCTGTCATCTGATATTGGCATCCTTTTGCATTCTGCTGGTGTCATTATGGTGCTACATTAGCTGCATCTGATAATCTCCTTTGTTAGTGAGAGTGAGTAGTCTATGAATTGGGTTTAAGTGTTTGGTTAGGAATCAGGGTCTGAGTTAGTGAGGAGTAGGGTGACCAATGTTTGGCCGTGAATTTAAGGACAATTTTGTCACAACAAATTTTGTGCATTCTTAGCGGTGTGGCATCGCTCCAGCAAATTTTCATAGGTATAGGATTATATCTTTAATGGCCAGGCCATATTTTTAATATTTCAATTGGCTTTGTATGAATGTTTTTGTCTGTATGCGCTGTCCAGAGAACTTAAACAGCAACCACAAGGAACAACAACAAAAACTATTGTAAAAAGATCCCAAGTACCTTTAAAGAAAACTGAAAGAACCGTTACAGATATCTTATCAAAACAGACAGATGAAGACACACACTCATCCCCACACAGATATAAAAAAAAACTCCTTTTGTATACAAAGATGCGAAAGCACACACTTCCCCCCTTCCCCCCTCTTACAGGGACATGCAAACACTCACTTCCCTTTCTCACATGCAGACAGGTGCAACAGCACACACACACACACACACACCTCTCTCTCTCTCACTCACACACACACACACACACACCTCTCTGTGTGATGACTTGCTTGTCCTTGACATCTAAATGTCAGAGCTTTATGGGAGAAATAGAATGCCAATAAGGGATCCAGAGGGATCCAAAAATAATAGCTGAATAGGAGAGATCCTGGGAATTAAGGGAGAGTTCGTCAGTCTACAAGGAGTCATCCAATAGTTTCAAGATTTGGTAGTGGTCAGTCTAGCGAAAATGTGTGTGAGAAAGAAGTATAAATGAATCTGTTACCTTATGCTCAAATTTGGTTAAAAATGATACTTTTTTTACAGCTATACCTCAGTTCATGAAGTAGATGTGTTCCTGGGCATTACTTCTTTATCAGAAATTTTGACACCGGAGGTCTCTCTGGCTTTTCTTCACAAACGAAGATTCAGGAAGGACTTGTCCCGCGCTTTCTGCAAGCGTGCTGATGACCTAAAAGGCCAATCCGAGATAGACAAGTCTGGTTGCAGAAAGCACAGCAGAAGGTCTTCTTGGGTGATGTTTCCGGGTTGTGATTCTTTCTGCGTTGTCGTTTCTCTTCAAGACTTGACTTGTTCGTCGTGAGTTCTCAAATAAGGCTGCAGCATTGTGGATAGTGCGTCTCCATGCCTCCCGATGTGAGGCCAGGGCGGACCACTGTTGGTAATCAATTTGGCTGAGCCTGAGATGTTGTTTCAGGGAGTCCTCGTATCGTTTTTTTGGAGCACCCCTCTTACGCTGACCCGTGGCGAGTTCACCATAGAGTAGTATTTTTGGGAGGCGATGGTCCTCCATCCTAGAAACGTGCCCTGCCCAGCGCAGCTGTGTTCTCAATATCATGGCCTCAATGCTGGTGAGCCCTGCTTGCTCAAGGACAGCAACATTCGTCACATAGTCAGTCCAGTGTATGTTTAGGATTGTGCGTAAACAGCGCTGATGAAAGCGCTCGAGGAGTCGTAGGTGGTGGCGATAGGTGACCCATGTTTCAGACCCATAAAGGAGAATAGATAGTACAATGGCTCTATACACACTGATTTTTTGTGCTTCGCCTCAGGTGTTTATTGCTCCAGACTCTTTTGTGAAGTCTTCCAAATGCACTATATGCCTTTGCTAATCTGTGATCGATCTCTTTGTCAATCTTGGCATCTGAGGAGATGATGCTTCCCAGGTAGGTGAACTGCTGAACAGACTTGAGCACAGATTTGCCGACGGCAATGTGGGGATGGTGGTGTTCATCCTGTGGTGCAGGCTGGTAAAGAACTTCTGTTTTCTTCAGGTTGACTTCTAGCCCAAACACCTCTGCAGCTGTTGCAAAGCAGGATGTTAGGCGCTGCAGAGCTGCTTCTGTGTGGGCAACAAGGGCAGCATCGTCAGCGAAGAGCAGCTCACAGACTAGATAGTTTAGAGTCTTAGTGTGAGCCCTCAGACAGCTTAAGTTAAACAAGCTACCATCAATACGGCAATGTATATAGATGCCGTCTCTTTCTTCAAGCTTTGCCGTAGCCCTTTGGAGCATCATGCTGAAGAAGATTGTAAATAACCGGAGGTAGAAATAACATTAAAAGAATAGGGGGGCAAGTCAATAAGTTTCAGGAAACTTTGTATCAATAACTAACAATATTCACAAGTGAAATGAAACAACCAGGTCGAGTAAACCTTACATAAGTAAACAAAAACATTTTCAGCCTTCTAGAGACCCTTGGAAGCTTCTTCCAAAATGCATCCAGGGACGTTGTTTTTTCTTCCACCAGCCTCCACCTTTCCTTTGTTTCCCATTTTGGTGGCCAGACATATAGATCTATGTTCTTTTTTAAAAAAACATTCTGGAGGGAGCTTGTAAGGCAATCGTACCTCTTTTTCTCCTTTTACATTTTGTGTATGCCCAATAAGAGATTCTGGAGGGGATTCTGGAAGTGGCAGTCCAAAAAGAAGAACCTTCCCCAAGCCCAGAAGGACTGCCAAGGAATCTCAGGCGCCGGAGGCTCTATTTCAGAGGAAGGAACTGGCAAAACTGCCTCTTGAGGATTCCTTGCCTAAGAAAACCCTATGAAAGTTATGGGGTCACCATAAGTTGGCAGGCAACTGGAATGCACCCCCACACACATCTTCCTCATCTTCCTCATTATCATTATTATTAATAATATACCTGCGATAGTTTTGCACCCTTCCTAAGATCAGGCTGCTGTATTTGTATCTTTTTTTTTTTTTTTTGAGCTTTGTGACTCCTTAACACTTTGGCTTTGTTTGTGTGTAGGGGGGGGGGAAGACCCATAATTCAAACACAAAGGAATTAGAGAATGAAGGTGAGCAGTTTCAGAAGCAAAAAACTGCATGTATATCCTGAGTACCCAAGTTGCTTTCTTCTGGTAGCCTTTGTGTGAGCCAGTACTTTGGGAACAGAAGTCTGGCCAAGTTTTTAGAAAATTTCTAATCACTCTCTTACTGTATCAGTTGTAGACTTCCTGTCTGTAATCTGCAAGGTATACAAGATAAGGAAAGGAATTGGCAGAAGAGGACAGGAGTTGTATCTCCGGTTGCATATATAAGAGCCGTTTTGAGCTGTCGGCCGTTAACTTTCTCTCACTCTTGAGTCTTAACAATGCACAGATTCCCCCCCCCCCAAAAAAAATAGTATCTGATCTGCGATCTTGGAACCTCAGCTAGATTTCGGTTGTATTAGTGTGTGTTTGTGTGTGGATGTGCCTTCTGTGTAGTCTTCCACCCACCATCTCCCTGGGTTGTGGTGGTGGTTCTTTCTGTCTTGTCTTTTAAAGCCAGACTTTCTCAAGGTGGTTTGCAGAGGGAGAAATCAGGATTGAAACACACCAAATGCAATAAATGTTGAGAGGGTTCACAAGACAGCATGAAGGTTAATGGGAAGCAAGCCATTGAGAAAATCAGTAAAAGTTTTCATCCAATAATTACCCCTCCAAAACAGGATTCTTCTGAAAGTAACACAAGAAGGGATCAAACAAAGTTCTTGTGGCAAGTAGTTCCAAGAGCATGGGTCACCTATTTCAAGTATTCCATCTACTGGTTCCTGCTCTGCTGATCTTTCATAATGGTCCCCCAATTTCCAGCATTGCAAAGAATAAGACATTGAAAATTGATCACACCTAGAACTCTTCTGTTTGTGGAGTTTGCATTCCTTTGGTTACTTTGCTTGCCTCTTTGGATGTATCATCTGTATGTCTAAATGCACAGGTGAAGTTTTCATATACAGGTCACACTACCCCTGTATCCATAGGGATTCAGTTCCTGAAGTTCCCGTAGGGATTCAGTTCCGCAGTTCTTACTGCGGAATCTGGAAACCACAGATAATAGTGAACCCTATTAAAATAAAGGACTTCTGGTACAAACATTCCATAGAGTTACACTGGAGGATCTATTGCTTCCTAGTGAGAACACCTCTCTAGCATTTTGCAGCATGACTCTACAGTATGCCTATTTTTTTCAGCTGCGGTTAACTGAAACCGCAGATACTGCTTCTGTGGATATGGGGGTGGGGGCAAACTATACTGCAATGCTAGAAATCTGGGGACTGAAGGGAAATTTCATGGAAGGTAGAATTCTCATGGGGCGATGCCTTCAATTTACTCCCTCTCCCAACAGCTGCACCCTTGATCTCGACCCCTGTGTTACTGCTACCCTTTGACTTCCGCCATTTGATTACCAACTGAACTCATGCCCTATGAGGAGCGGCTTAGGGAGCTGGGAATGTTTAGCCTGGAGAAGAGAAGGTGAAGAGGAGACATGATAGCCATGTTTAAATATTTGAAGGGATGTCATACTGAGGATAGAGCAAGCTTGTTTTCTGCTGCTCCAGAGACTAGGACATGGAGCAATGGGTTCAAATTATAGGAAAAGAGATTCCACCTCAACTTTAGGAAGAACTTTGTGACTATAAGAGCTGTTTGGCAGTGGAATACACTGCCTGGGACAGTGGTGGAATCTCCTTCTTTGGGGGTTTTTAAGCAGAGGCTGGATGTCCATCTGTTGGGAATGCTTTGATTGTATCTTCCTGCATGACAGAATGGGGTTAGACTGGATGCCCTTGGGGTCTCTTCCAGCTCGATGATTCTATGATTCTATGAACCCTCCTTTTCTCCCCCTTAGTGCCTTTCCACCCTCATCCTGCTCCTCGGGGCATCCTCAACCTCTTTCTTACAGACTGGTATTCTGCATTTTTTGTACTCTTTGAATGACATTTTCTTTCTTCCTGGCTTTTAGCAGCTGGTCAGCCCCTTCCAGTGGTACCGATGGGAGCCAGATCTTGCCATGGGCCAGAATGCCTGATAAAAGGGGCCATGACCTCTCCAGTGGGCTCTCATCAGAGTAGCTCAGTGGACAGAGCTCACTTGGTCCTGGGGCCATAACTCTCCAACATTTCTGTCAATGACTTAGATGACAGGGTAGAGAGAATCCTTATCAAGTTTGCAGATGACACAATACTGGGAGGGGTGGCTAACACATTGGAAGATAGGAACAGAATTCAAAGGTATCTGGATAAACTAGAAAATTGGGCAGGAATTAATGAAATCCAATTCAATAGAGACAGATGCAAAATTTAACATTTAGGCCACAAAAACCAAATGCACACTTATAAGATGTGGGATACATGGCTCAGTAATACTACATGCAAAACCCTTGGGATTATTGTTGACCATAAAATGAACATGAGCCAGCAGTGTAATGCAGCGGCAAAAAGGGCACTAATAGAAACATTAATAGAAACCTGCCTGCATTAATAGAAACATAGTTTCCAAGTTGAGGTAAGTAATAGTCCCCCTGCATTGTGTGCTGGTCAGGGTTCATCTGGGGTACTGCATTCAGTTCAGGGTGCCTCATTTTGAAAAGCATTTAGAGAAGTTGTAGCAGATTCAGAGAAGGGCAACGATAAGATGATAAGAGGCATGGAGAACAAAACATATGAGGAGAGGTTGAAGGATCTGGGCTTTTTTTAAAAAAAAAAATATTTATACCCCGCTCTTCAGCCTCAAGGCTATCAGAGCGGCTTACAAATTGTTTTAAGCAATAGCAATTTACACATCTACACTGCATTAAGCAGTTTCCAATGTGTTTTCAGCTTATTAAAGGGGTGAGAGGATTGTGTTCTTTAAATACAGTTGTCCCTTCATATTTGCTGGGGTTTGGTTCCAGGACCCCTTGTGGATACCAAAATCTGTGAATACTCAAGTCCCATTATATGCAATGGCATAGCAAAATGGTGTCCCTGGTATATGATGGCAAAATCAAGGTTTGCTTTTTGGATTGTTGGTTTTTAAAGAATATTTTCAAGCCATGAATACTTAAATCAGTGGATATCAAATCTGTGGATATGGAGGGACAACTGTACTCTTTAAATACCTCAAGGGCTGCCACAAAGAGGAGGATGCAGGCTTGATCTCTGAAGCCTCAGAGGGTAGAACTAAATCTAATGATTTTAAGTTACAAGAGGGTAGATTTTGATTGAACATTAGAAGGAACTTCTTGATAGTGAGATTGGTTGGGCAATTGAGCCAAAGACACAGAGCGGTGGTGGGGTCTCCTTCTCTGGATGCCTTCAAAAAGAGGCTGGGCAACTGCATGTTGGGCATGCTCTAGATCTAGACCCCATCTATATGGGGAGTGGGGGTACCTCACAGTAATGGCATTTCACAACAGCAATAACTTGTCTTAATGGTGCTTTTGCCCCCATAAGACCCACCAGCTTCGCTTGCTAGATGGCGGCTGCAAGTGATTTACTTGTGTTTGTACTTTGCTACCACTGAACTTTTAAAAAAAAATCATTTCCAAGGTGTGCTAGAATGATAGAGTGATTTTTCAATTAAAAAGGACAGTGAAACAAACAAACAAACAAAACCCACCCCATTTTGACACGTTAGCAATCACGCATTATGGAGAAATTCCAATTTAGAGGCAGCAGGCGCTTGCCCTGTTAGAAAGCCCCGCCCCCGTTTTCACCTGGCCAATCAGCTTTGTGCTTCCTCTTCTATGTGGAAGGAATTCAAAGCTAATCGCTTGTCCGAACAAGCAGGAAAGCGCACCCCCTCGCTGTTTTTAAAAAACGATGGGAAAAGTCATGAAGGCTTTCCCTGCATTGTTTTTGCTGTTTTGGGCCCCGCTCCTTCCAAATACAGTGGATTGATGCAGGATCCCATTTAGACAGGTAGGTATCCCAGCAAATTGCATGAGGGGTATTTTCACCAGAGTTTGTGCATTGTGCAGGGGGTTGGACCCAATGACCCATGAGACCCCTTCCAACTCTAGGATTGGATGCAAACGGTTGCTGGCATCTTCAGGGAGAGCCTTGGCCGTGATCCCCGGCCTAGGATCCCTGAGAGCAAGTGCACACAATTGATACTAAGCTAGAGCTGAGGTTAGCAAATTGTGGCCTTCCAGATATTGCAGGACTGTAACTCCCAGCAACCATCAGAATGGTTGCTGGGCAGAATTCAGCGTGCTAGTTATGACCTTTAAAGCCCTATATGGCTTGATTCCAGACCTCTCTCTATATGAACCTACCTGAGCTTTAAAATCTGTGGGAGAGGGTTTTCTCTTGTTCCTATCACCATCACCGGCACATCAGGTGAGGACACAGGAAACAAAGCCCAGGTTGTGGAACTCCCTTCCCCAGGAGATCCACCTCTCTGTTATTTTTTCTGCCAACAAATCAAAAACTTTTTATTTAAGGAGGCATTTGGTTTTTAATAGGTTGTGGCAGATGTTGCTTTTCATGGAGACGTGTTTCCATTTTATTACGTTTGAAATTTATTTTTAAAACTGCTTTTAATTTGTGATTTTTTTTAAAAAAATAGACGTTTGATTTAATTGTGTTTTAACTTTTGTACTGAGAAGTATTTTTTAAAAAAAAAAAATTTGTAAACCCTAAAGGCACCAGATATTGTCTAATCTTGTAAGCTAAGCAGGGTCAGCCTTGGTTAAGACTTGGATGGGAGATTGTCAATGAATACCAGAGGCCGTAGGCTAAATTTCAGAGGAAGGAACTGGCCAAACCACCTAATAATAATAATAATAATAATAATAATAATAATAAGTTATTTATTACTCACCTCTCACCTCAGAATTGGGGCGGGGTACAACAACATACAGTATACAATTGAATACCTCTGAGGATTCCTTGCCTAAGAAAACCCTATGCTATTCATGGGGTTGCCATAATTCAACAGAAGATTTGAAGGTTTGTGTGCATGCACACACACACACAGAGAGAGAGAGAGAGAGAGAGAGCAACAATGTTTTTAAATGGTTGTAAGCTGCTTTGAATCCCATGATGGGAGGAAGGTGGGGTATAAATCAATTAAATAAATAAATAAATGATAACCAGCCCAATAAATCGCAGGGGTGGACCAAGGGTGGCTACAACTCCCAGCAGCCCTGGGCAGCATAGCCAATGGCCAAGAGTACTGGGATTGCAGTGATGGAGGTGGACTGATCTAATCCAGTCTCTTGTTTTCTAGGAATGGTCAGGTTGGCTCTTAGGTAAGTCCACAGGTAGGACATGAAAGCATCATGCCTTTCTAGCAACTAACATCCAGCATTATATTACTTTACAAGAAAGGGGATTCTGACTAAACAGAAGAACTGACTGACTGTAAGAGTTGTCTGATAATGGGATGGACTGTCAGAGATTGTCCACCACCCACCACCACCATGGAGGGTGGTGGTCTCTACATCTTTGGATACCTTTAAAAAGAGCATGGAGGGGCATCTCTCAGGACTGCTTTAGCTGTGGGTTCCTGCATGACAGAAGGTGGTTGAACTAGATGGTCCTTGGAGTGAGTCCCTTTCCAACTCTATGATTACATGTGATTACAATCTATGATTAGAACTTGGCCAGTCCTCTTCTAAACCAGGATCTGGTCCCACATCCTGTGGCAGTGAGTTCCACCATCTTAACTAGGAAGAAGCATTTTCTCTTGTATGCCTCAAAGGTGAGCCAAGGATCATTTATTGCAAAATGCCATCTCTTTTAAGTGGAGGACTAATTTTAAAGCATGTGTGGCAATCCCAGAGCCAATGTGGTCTAGTGCTTTGAGTGTTGGACTACGACTGTGGGAGACCAGGGGGTCGTTTACATGGCAAAAATAATCCTCAAAGAATTTGCCTAGAATTCTTATAGTTCCCATGTGTTCCACATCTGCATCGCCCTTTTCGGAAGGAGAGGGTCTAAAACACTCGTAAGTGGTGCACTTAATGACACCGCTGATTTTCCGACTTTTTAGAAAAAGTGCTGCAAGTTTACGCATTATCGCATTTGGGAACTGTACGTCATTTTTAAATTCGCGATGTTTAAAATTAGGGATGTGGGAGGTTTTCTATAGTGACGCCACATAAACCCGCCTACACATCCGGCTTTCCTATCAGCTTTGAAGCTTCCCTGTAAACATCTATCGTTTTCCTAATGGAGTCAGTTCAGAGAACAAAGAAGGGGGGCAGGGGAATAGCTTGGAGTCATGCCGAAACTCTTGATTTACTGGATCTTTGGGGGGAAGCGAAACTACAGGAGCAGCTACGACTATGTCACCAATGTCTTCGAAAAAATAGCTGCAGAAATGCACTGTGTAATAACGCTGCCTGCATGCAAGGCAGCTGATTAAGGACGTTGAATGCGGTGATAATATTCTTCTTAAACACAGAACGCATACCCAAGTACTCTGTCAAAGTTTTTTGTTCTTTACGGAGTCTTTTGATTTTTCTAATAAGGTTTCTTCTTTGGTAAGAACGACACTTCTCAGAGAATGAAACCATTGTAGAAAGCACTCTAATAGGCAAATACAAGCAGGAAATGAGCGTAGCTAAAACCTCCATGGCTGCAACAATGTATTTGCCACCATTGAAGAGAACAAAGACCATAATAGATGACGAGATGCCCAATCAGAAGCCCAAGAAGCCCATTGGTCATCATTGGATGACCAATAGGAGTACGGGTGGCGGGAATTCCTGAAGGAAGTACGTCTAGAACGAATGACGAACTTCATTGATTGACAGGTAGTGTTGTCAAAATATGCGGAATATCAACGTCGTGGGGACTGAAATATTCCGATGTGTAGAAATTCGCACATTAATATAATCCACATTATAAGCACATCGGAACTACATCGCAGAATTAAACAGGATCCGAAATTTAGCCGTGGGAACTCCGCGATGCAAAATCGAAACTGCGCTAATGCGAAACTTTGCGCAACAAAAGTTGCCGTGGAACCGACCCCCAGGTTCCAAATCTTTGCTTAGCCACAGAAACAGTGACCTTGGGCAAGTCTCATTCTCTCAGCCTCAGAGGAAGGAAAGGGCAAACCCCCTCTGAACAAATCTTGGCAAGAAAATTTCATGATAGGTTCACCTTAGTGTCACCATAAGTTGGAAACAACTTGAAGGCACACAACAACAACAATAACAACAACAACAACTTGATTGATTGATTGATTGATTGACTGATTGGAAAGACTGTGAGAAGGAGACATTGTGCCATAGTCTTAAACTTTCTGCTCCTGATGTGGAAACCTGGGCTTCAGACTGTGCCTGATTGCAGCTCCGGGGGTGAGACAGTCGGTTTAGTCTTGAAACACTGAGTGTGCTAATGCTGTAATTATGTTTTGGAGGCACAAAGTTCCATCCTGCTGCCAGACCTGGACAAAGTGGAGTCTTTGATTTATCCCTCTTGGGTTTTTCCCCTCTGGCTTTGCAGGAAGGAACCATGCAATTCCGTGAAAGGTCTCTGCAGCTGTCTCTCTTTTTATGCAGCTGGCAGAGGGCTGGTGCTGTTCAGCTCTCTATTGGGGTCAGAGAGGAACATGAGCCGATGACCAAGTCTTTCATAAAGTGGAAACATGTTTCATTCTTTTCACTATGCATTTTTTAAAAAAAGATGCTTGCCTTTTAAATGACCAGAGTACATAATGCAAATTTAGTGTGAGAAGGAGGTACATATTCCCAAACAGCTGGCCACCTAAATACAGATGGTCCCCCGGCATAAAAAACAAACAACTACACACCTGCAAGTAGCAGTGTCCAGGCTGTAATGTGTTCAACTGGTTTTGATTTGATGGATAATTTAATTACACTTTTAACCTTTGGGTGATGTGAATTTTTAGCTGTATTTGTCTTAACTTTTGTAAGCTGCCTTGAGTCTCGAACTGGGAAAGGGGTGAAAAGTAAAATATAAAAACAAGAGCAACAATAAAAAAATCTTTCAGAGAAAAAAGAATATGCCATGCTTGCTGAAAACAAAGATTTTTTTTAATGCATTTTTAAAAAAAAAACTGGGGTTGGTAGTTTAATTTAGTTTTAATGTTAAGTTTTTCTATGTTTTTAATTGTAGTCTTTTTAATGGGTAAACTGCCTTGAGTCCCAATCTAGGGGGAAAAAACAGGAGGAGAAAGGGGATGATGATGATGATGATGATGGATGATAATCATCCAGTTACAAATAGACTGACAAAATATCCCATTGAAATTGTCATAGAAGGGGTTACAATAGCACTGAAGGTCACACAAACAAACACACACACACACTATCTGTGACATTGGTAACTGCAAATTTCATTTAACCATGGTTGGGGGGGAGGTCTCTCTAGGCATCTGGAGGTCCTCCAGCTTGACTTTATGGTTAACTTCTGCTAGAGGTTGACCATAGAGTCATACTTGAGGACCTCCAGATGCCTAGAGAGACGTCTTCTCTAGGCATTAACTAGATCCTCCAGTGTGATTCTATAATAGTATTTGGTGGTTCACTATTATCCGTGGTTTCACTTATAAACAGTATGTCTGGGAACAGATCCTCCACAGATACACTGCTTGGAATGTGGCACATTCTCCAATGATACTTCACTGATTTCTCAATTCTTGGATAGAATCTGAACCATAGATGGTCCAAAACTCCAGTCAGTAACACCTGGTAAATTGGGAAACCAATGATGATGGTGATGATGGTGATGATGATAATTTTGAGCTCAAAAGCATTTTTCGAGTTTCCATCTCACGTCGTCTTCCAACTTGGTTCTGTACAAGCTCCCTCCCTCTTCAGCCCCAGCTTAGAACTTCAAGTGTATTTTGTGAACATTCTTCAAAATTTACACATACATGTACACATTTTTCAAAATTTACAGTTTGTAAATTACATGTGTGTATTGGCTAAAGTGTCCACACCTCTTAGAATTATAGTTTTCTTTGTGTACCTAGTTCAAGTGAGCAAAAATGGCTGTTACTCTTCCCCCCTCCCCATTGATTGATTGTGTGATGCTCTTTACAAATCCTCTCTGTAACTCATTTTGAGATCCCTTTGATATAGGGAATGATAGCCATGTGTAAATATTGGAAGGGATGTCATACTGAGGATGGAGCAAGCTTGTTTTCTGCTGCTCCAGAGACTAGGACACGGAGCAATGGGTTCAAACTACTGTACAGGAAAAGAGATTCCACCTAAACATTATTAGGAAGAACTTCCTGGCAATAAGAGCTGTTCGGAAATGCAAAACACTGCCTGGGAGCGTGGTGGAGTCTCCTTCTTTGGAGGTTTTTAAACAGAGGCTGGGTGGCCATCTGTCAGGAGTGCTTTGATTGTGTGTTCCTGCACGGCTGAAGAGGATTGGACTGGATGGCCCTTGGGTTCTCTTCCAAGTCCATCATTCTATGATTCTATGAGAAGCAGTGGCTGCTTTTAAAATAAGCAAACTTAAGTTGGCCTTACTTTTCTCCTTGGTTCATTTTGGGCTAAGAAACACCATCTATGCTATCCAGAGCTGAGCTTCCAGAAGGGAGAGTGGTGGGAAAAAAACTGCAAAAACACAACTATTTCTGTGGAAAGAAAGGAAGAAAGAGCAACATCAGTTGATGGTTGAGGTTAACCAGGAACCCTAGAATGAATTGGTTTTATTGTAGCTCACTCTATCCTGAGGGCTCAGAATGAGTCAAGGGTTTGCAGACATGAAAAGAAATGTATCCTTTTCTCCCTGGGGTTTGCTGTAAGATTTCACTGTCCTGTTCCAGGACGTGGCTTTGGGTCACCATGGAGCAGGAAAGATGTAACTTCTGTCATCCATCCTCAATCCACCTCACCTCAACAGTGTGATGCGGCAGCTAAAAAGGCCAATGCAATTTTGGGCTGTATCAATAGAAGTATAGTATCTAGATCAAGGGAAGTAATAGTGCCACTCTATTCTGCCTTGGTCAGACCTCACTTAGAATACTGTGTCCAGTTCTGGGCACCACAATTCAGAAAGGATATTGACAAATTGGAGCGTGTCCAGAGAAGGGCAACTAAAATGGTGAAAGGTCTGGAAACAATGCCTTATGAGGAGAGACTTAGGGAGCTGGGTATGTTTAGCCTGGAAAAAAGACGGTTTAGAGGCGATATGATAGCCCTGTTTAAGTATTTGAAGGGATGTCACGCTGAGGATGGAGCAGGCTTGTTTTCTGCTGCTCCAGAGACTGGAACACGGAGCAATGGGTGCAAGCTCCAGGAACAGAGATTCCACCTCAACATGAGGAGGAACTTTTTGACAGTAAGAGCTGTTCGGCAGTGGAACACACTCCCTCGGAGCGTGGTGGGGTCTCCTTCCTTGGAGGTCTTTAAACAGAGGCTGGATTGCCATCTGTCGGGGATGCTTTGATTGTGATTTCCTGCGTGGCAGGGGGGTTGGACTGGATGGCCCTCGTGGTCTCTTCCAACTCTGCAATTCTATGATTCTATGATTCTATGATAATGTTTTGGGGCTGAAGAGCTCCCATCATCCTCAGACAGCAGGGGAAGGCTACCTTAAAACATGCGTAGAGTGCCCTTGCCTTACAACATATCAGCATTGTCCATACATTTGAGAAGTGTTTTGTTTTGCTTTGTAAAAATGGATGACTTCAATATCAGGAAGACCAATGGAAAGGAGTGCCTTGGAAGACGGATGAAGACCTCCTTCATTGGCAGCCATTTAGTTGAGGGAGAAGCTAGCAGCCTCTAGTTCTCTATATAGCTGCAGCCCTAATCCCTGGAGCTTGGCAAACAGAGCTTGGCTAACAGGCATGTTTTGCAAGGGGGTGGTGGAAAAGACAGCATAAGGTGAGCTTGTGTCTGTTGGGTTAAACCTCCGCAAGCCTGGAGAGTCCTTTGGGGGTGATTATTAAGGCATTGGGTCTGTTGGGATAAGGCTGTTTGGAGTGTGTGAGCTTGGGTGAAGGCTTGCCTTCTTGCTTGGTCATTAGTGTTGTGTTGTTATATTGTGTTTTGGTGAGCTTGGGTCTGTTGGGTTAAAGCTTTGATTGTGTATTCCTGTATGGCAAGGGGTTGAACTGGATGGCCCTCGTGGTCTCTTCCAACTCTATGATTATATGATTCTAGGTGTGTAAAGAGAGGTTGGATAGCCATTTCTCAGGAATGCTTTAACTGTGGATCCCTGCAGGGCAGCAGGCTAGACTAGATAGCCTTTAAGGTATTTTCTAACTTTATAACTCTATGATTTGGGGCAGGATTTGCTCCTACAATGAGTCATGCACTTCTATGAATCATGAAGTGATTAACAGTAAAAGAATGCTTTTAATTTTTTTTAAAAAAAATAAACCTGGGTCCTTTACTCCATCTGTATGTGAGAGTGTGTGTGTGTGGATGCAGCCTAAATTTTTATCAGTAGAACTACAGGGGGAAGACCAATAGAAGTAACCGTATCACTGGCAGTGAGCTAGCAGTTTGAGTATTGGGCTAGGACTCCAAAAGACCACAGTTCAAATCCCAGTTTGAGCCATGGAAATACAGTGGGTAACCTTGGGCTAGTCACACTCTTTCAGTCTCAGAGGAAGGCAGTGGCAAACCTCATTTGAAGAAATGTGACCAAGAAAATCCTATGATAGGGTTAACATAAGTTAGAGTTGACCTGAAGGCACAAAACAACAACTGTAAAATTATACCACTCTGTTCTACTTTGGCCAGACCTGCAATCCTCTAGCACCACTGTTCAAGAAGGCAGCTGATAAGCTTGGACGTTTCACTGGTGTGTGTCCTACTCTCTGGAACAGCAGAAAACAAACACGTTCCATTTTCTACACAACATCAGTTCAGATAGTTAAATATGGCAGTCATGTAACCTTCTCCATGCTAAACTTACCCAACTCCCTAAGTTGTTCCTCATAAGATTTTGTTTATCTTGGTATAGAATCATAGACTCATAGAATCCTAGAGTTGGAAGAGACCCCAAGGACCATCTATTCCAACCCCATTCTGCCATACAGGAATACCCAATCAAATCATTCCCGACAGATGGCCATCCAGCCTCTGTTTAAAAACCTCTAAGGAGAAGACTCCATCACACTCCCAGGCAGCGTATTCCACTGTTGAACAGCTCTTACCATCACAAAGTTCTTCCTAATGTTCAGGTGGAATCTTTTCTCCTGTAGTTTGAGTCCATTGCTCTGTGTCTGAGTCTCTGGAGCAGCAGAAAAGAAGCTTGCTCCATCCTTGGGTCCCATCTACATGGTAAAAAAAATACGCATGCCGTTTGGAAGATCGCTCTTCCATACACACAGCTGTTCAGATTCATACGTGTCATTCAGAAGGGAGGCTAGTGAATCCCCCCTAAACTACGTGCATTCGGCGTTCGGGAGAATTAGAGGATCTCGGCATAAAATACATACAGCCGTTCAAATGGCTGGTGGTCTGTACACCCCGTTCGCACACATATGAACAGGCAGTGTAATTTGGCCGAGTAGAGGGGGCAGGGCTAGCAAGGAGGGGAATTGGGAGCGGCCGCCATGTTGGATTCCCAGCTAAGTGAGAGTCCAGTAAGTCTGTGAATTTTATATATATTTATTTTTATTTTACTTTGTAAATAGGGAAAACTGAATGTCCGCAAAACAGGCACCTTTTAAATTTTTTTTAAAAAAAGTGGTGGGAGATTTAAAACTGCCACTCGGCTTGCTCACTCCAGCCAGCTGGGGAAGGGGGCTAATAATAATAATAATAATAATAATAATAATAATATTTATTTTTACCCCGCCCCTCTGTTAGAACAATCGGGGCGGCTTACAAAAATTAAAATACAATACAGATAAAAATCCCTAAACACCCCCCACCCCACCCTCCCCCATAAAAAAATATTAAACAAATATAAATTAAAAGCAACGGTCTAAAATCACCTTTAAAAACAATAAATACAATAAATAGCCAGCGGACTAAAAGAGGCCAGGATCCCCTGAGGCCGGGATCTAATTTGGAAAGGCCTGCCGAAAGAGATCCGTCTTTAGTGCTTTTTTAAAGCTACTCAGGCTTGTCATCTGACGGATCTCATACGGTGTTTAGGGGGTAAAAAATCATGTAGGTGGATCGTATGCATACGAACGGCTGCCTATTCGTATTTTTTACCCCCCAAATGGATTTTTTTTTAAATCGTATAGACGCACCCTTGGTATGACATCCCTCAGTATCAGGAAAGCACAACAAATTGGTTGTCCCAATGAGCGGGAATGCACATTTTCTTTGGAGTTTAAAAACAAACAAACAAACAAACAAAAAACCCTGGCAATGGCCAAAAGTCCTCTGCTGGTTTTGAAAAAAAAATCTGGAAATCTCTTGATGTTAAGCTTTCAGGAGAAGCAATTCACAGGTTGAGTGGGATAGAAGAAGGACAATCAGGAGAATTTGGAGGTAGCCCACAAAAACAGCTTGGGGAGAGGGTTTATGTAGCTCGAGGACCACATTCCACCCACCTCTGGCCTACATGGAAGAGCAGCAGCTCTCTAGGGCTCAATGCAGGAATTTCTCCTGGGTTTGCCTAAAGATCTGAAGATTGTAACTGGGGCCTTCTTGGAAGTGAAAGAGGCACAATGCCACCAGGTAATGCTAGGCCTCCTCCTGCCCACTCTCCAGGGCAGGTCTGAATACCAGAAACAATATGAGCCACAAGGATCAGGACTCACCTGGAACACTTTGTCTAGTTCTGGACACCACCGTTCATGAAGGATATCAAAAAGCTGGACTGTGTCCAAAGAAGAGTGGCCAAGATGATCAAAGGAGAGGGTGAGGGAAAAAGAAAAAAAAATGTGGTGGCACCTTTAAGACCAACTGGATTTCATTTTAGCATGAGCCTTCGTGAATATAAACCCACTTTTTCAGACACAGTACAGAGTGATATTAGGCCTCAGTTTTTTCTTATTTTAGCATAAGCTTTTGTAATCATAGACTCATAGAATCAGAGTTGGAAGAGATCAACAAGGGCCATCCAGTCCAAACCCCTGCCATACAGGAAGACACAATCAAAGCATTCCTGGCAGAGGACCATCCAGACTCTGCTTAAAAACCTCCAAAGAAGAAGACTCCACCACACTCCCAGGCAGCAGCGGATTCCACTTCCAAACAGCTCTTACCTTCAAGAAGTTCTTCCTAATGTTTAGGTGGAATCTCTTTTCCTGTACTTTGAGTCCATAGCTCTGTCTCCTAGCCTTGAGCAGCAGAAAACAAGCTTGCTCCATCCTCAGTATGACAATCATGGCTATCATGTTGCCACAACTTTCTCTTCTCCAGGTGAAACATACCCAATCAAGGCACTCCTGACAGATGGTCATCCAGCCTCTGCTTAAAAACCTTCAAAGAAGGAGATTCCACCACATTCCAAGGCAGCACGTTCCACTGCCGAACAGCTCTTACTGTCAGGAAGTTCTTCCTAATGTTTAGATGGAATCTCTTTCCCCATTGTTTGAGTCCATTGCTCCGTGTCCTAGTCTCTGGAGCAGCAGAAAACAAGCTTGCTCCATCCTCAGTATGACATTCCTCAGTATGTCAGTATGACAATAAATAAATATTTGAAGGGATGTCATACTGAAGATGGAGCAAGCTTGTTCTCTGCTGCTCCAGAGACTCAGGCATGGAGTAAAGGACTCAAATGACAGGAAAAGAGATTCTACCTAATCTTGATAGTAAGAAGCCTGAAGTAATCTTGATACCAGGAAGCCTGAAGTAATCTTGAAATTTGAATTTAAGAGTATTCAAAGCACATCCCAGACAGTGTCTCCTATGTAATCCTTATAACTGCCACCCAGCAAGGTATGTCAGAATGTTATTAAACCCACATTGGAGTTGGGAGGCCAAGGATGGTGACTTGCCAAAGGCCAACTGGGGAGTTCATGGTAAAAGAGAAATCTGGGGAATTTCTGGCCCATGACTCACTGCTTCACCAACTCTTACTGATACTGACTCTTAATTAATTTATATCTTTGCATGCCATTATGCCTGATGCAGCGTGATAATTTATGCACATGCAAGATGTGTGTCTGGTTGTGAAGTTTGATCTTGCAGGTAGACTTGAACTGATGGGACAAAGCTTCATATTGACTCAGGTTGTCTCATCACTGGGCAGAAGAGTCATGGGGGGGTTGTCACTGTTTCACTTCTTTTCCCTCCCCAGAATTTCTGTGTTTTTAAATAGTGTTTTGTGTCCAGGTTGGTTTATAACATGTTCTGCTACTGCTGATTTTTCTGGCTAGTCCACTCTGCAGTGTCTCTCATGTTCCTTGATTCGTGTCTGCACACTGCGTTTAGTGGTCTCTATGTAAACTATTTAAAAACACTGAAAATCTGGACCAGGCCAACAACTATCATGTCAGAATGCACAGAGAAGCTATTGAAATCCACCAAAACCTGGACAACTTCAACAGGAGAGAAGAAACCCTGAAGTGAACAGAATCTGGCTCCCAGGTTTGAAATACAATAGAATAAAACCCCAACACTTACAAAGGAATCCCACCCGGGGACAAGGGGAGTCCCAGCAAATAATGACCCATCAAGCATCCATTAGCCAGACCCTAAAGAGCCTTGCATTTCTATACCCAGAAACTAACCATTCAATTACACAAATTTATATATACTCCCCAACAGGGGTTCACAGCATATAACCACCATCACCACCCCCACACACACTCCTACCCAACCATTCTCTGAAGATGCCAGCCACAGATGCAGGCAAAACGTCAGAAAGAAACTTTTCCAGAACATGGCCTCACAGCCCAGGAAAAAAACCAAGGAAAATCTATGGATGCCAGCCATGAAAGCTTTTGACTTTGTGTGTGTGTGTGTGTGTGTGTGTTTGCATGTGTTGCCTATGATCAGTAATTAGCACTATTCTTTGCAAAATGTTAGCTTCTCAAGGCACTCTTGATGGACCCCTTCTTTGTTTCTTTCAGACATCCCACAGGTGAGGAGTAATAGCCTCTAGTGCAGATTTTCCTCCATGTCTCCCTTCACCCCACCTGAGTGCTTCTGTGTGTGTGTGTGTGTGTGTGTGTGTGTGTGTATGCATATGCACTCTCCCTTTCTCTTTTTATCCTCTGCTTTCCTTTCCTTTCCTTTTTTTTTAAAAGATGAGATAGATTGGTGATAAGGATTCCTTAACCACTTAATGAGGTGGGAGAGGCCACACTCCATTGCAGTGGAGGAGTCCAGGTGTGCAACATTTTGACAGGTAGAGAGGCAAGCAGGCCCGCCCCACCCCTCTACCCCTCCTTTCCCCAAAGAGAGGTATATAAGGGAACCTTAAATTATCTGGCTAGACACAAGCTTGTCCCCGAGAGTTTGCAAGCGGGTTGTCCATTTCGACACCCCCCTGTGTAGGGTCTCCTTGGGGGTGGGGTGGGGGTTCTGGTGGGAAGGGGGAACACCCTGGAGGCTGAGGAGAGGACCACGGCCCTGCTAAACCTCACCGCTAACATGTTGTACCTAGAGAATAATGCCCAGTCCCAATACAACGAGGTAAGATGTCGGAGGTCTTGGCTAAGGCATTTCTCTCTCCCTCTCTCTCTCTAAACTTCTTTGCCTTCTAGTTTTATCCACTCACTAATGCAGAATCCAAAACATTGTTTCCAGAAAGTCATCCCCCCCCCCCTGCTTTTAGGGGCAGATGGAAAGTCTGCAATATTTAAGATTTCCTTTTTGGTCTAATTTTCATTTTGGGGTGTCTGCCGGAGCAGGGTTTATTCTTTGAGCTTTGTCCACAGCAGAGTGGCTCTTTTGTTGGCTGAGAAGTAAAAACAGACAATTTTTTTAAAAAAGAATCCCTCTTATGGTGCCTTCTCCGTGTTGACTGTAAACCATTGTAACTTATCTTTTTATTGACATAATAGCCGGCTAGTGCGAAGAAGAATCCCATTGGGAACAATGCAAACACAGTTTCTCGGAGGTGAGATTGTTTGCAGATAGGGAGTTAATAGAGCTTGTTTTCCCCTAATGTGGTTCATTGTTCATCCCGCTCTGTCTGAAGAGAAATGCGCCTTTGAATCTCTGTCAACAAGCCATGCATATAATGTGGCTGAAGTGCCTCTCTCTCTTTCTGTCTGTGGTGCATCCCCTGGATTCCTTGTTTGCAAAGCAATTATTTTCTGTTTGGGTACAAGAGAGGTGAAGTGTACCTTTACCTCTTGGAAAGACTGGACTGTTTTAAGATCGAGGAATTGTGTGTGTGTGTGTGTACACCAAGGAAGAGCCTGTTGTGGAAACTAGAGCACTTTGCTCCAAGTGACAACAATGCGAGCTTAGATTCCAACAGAGGAGACAGCTGCAGGGTTGACACCATCTGAAAAGGAAAGCACTGCAGCCCTGTGATTCAAGCATGTATCTTGGAGGATGATGGGGATGATGATCTGTGCTATTGGCCCTGATTAGTCCCCACCCCATCCCCAATTTGCAAGGGGATGCCATCCAAGGAAGGGGCAGCTGGTTGGCTGGCGATTGCTCTGGCATGTGTTGAAGGAAGTAGAGATGGTTTCAGAAGCAGCTCTGTCTAAGCAACCTGGTTCATGGAGATGTCTTCTAATGCCTTTGGAGAGTCTTCCTCCATGTCCAAGGTTGAACTGGAGGGACTCAAGGGAGTGGACATGCAAAGCACAAAGGAAAACAACCCTGAAGCTGGATTGCATCAGGCATCTGCCATGCTTTAGCTATGGATGCTTGCATAGGAGGGGTTGGACTAGATGGCCCTTGTGGTCCCTTCCAACTCTGTGATATAGCCCAGTGTTCTGTCTCTGACAGTGAGCCAACTAGACACCTCTCCATTCAGCTGTAACTTTCTGGTTCAGCAGCTCCGAGCCTCAGTTACCCACCTGTGAAATGGAAATGTTAGCTGCCCAGTGCTATTCAGCCTCGCCAGGACATACTCACTGGGCTACATATACTCACATGGGTCCTCTGGGATCCTGCACACTGGATCCATCCTGAGCAGCCTTCTTCTTATGGCCTCCTGCAAACGTGGGTGCTTTCATTCCTGCCCGGCATTGCCTTTTTGGAAGCGTTTTGCTTATGAATTCCTGCAGTGTGCTAAATCAGCCACACCTCCGCTGCCTGTGTGAAATGAATCTTTTGGCTCTCCATTGTCCCTGCCCGGTTACCATCTCTGATCACTTTTCACTCCCTTTCTTTGAAAGGTGATGGGGGGGGGCACATACATTTTTATCCTCTCCCTTCACCTGTCCTCTCCTGGCAGTTCATTGTGGCCGTCATTCACACATCCCATTTAAACCCTTGTGTACATCACAGTGGTGTCCCTTCGCTGAAAGGGAGTCTCTATCTTTGATTTAAAAATCAGACGGGTGTTTATTTTTTCAGCACTGTGATCGACATGCATGGGGGGAGGGTGGAATTGTCTTTGAAATTTGGTCTTTTGAGTATTTTGTTTCCAGCAAAGAAGGAACAGGTTTTGTTGTGTTTTCCTTTTTTAAAAAAAAAATCTTCATTTTTTCCCACATCCATAATTAAAAAGGGAAAGTTCTTTTCTTCTGCAGTTTTAAGCTAAAATTACATGGTGGGGAGAATTATGGAACATTGCTCTGTTCTTGTAACACTTTGGCATCAGCTCCATTTTGCAACATTTTCTTTGCAATGTGGGGGGACCTGAAAATCGTGCTAGATGCACATGATTAGCATTATTCTACAATCCTTGATGTGGTGCCGAAGTGGATGTTGCTAATATAAAAGCGTTAGCAATTTTGCTTCTACCCATTTCCCAAAATTTTGAAAAACACAAATAGACCTGCCACATTCATGTTTTCCAAGGAAATGATTTCCATTTCACTTTTTTCTGTTGTTCCAGGGATCTTTCTTTGGCCCACGGCCTAAATTAGTAGATGCTAGACATGCTTCTACTTACTTTATCTTCATTTCCTTTTATATTTTCTTGCTTCTGTTTATTTAGTATATACTAGGAGCTGTGCAAAATTTGGAAGTGATGCAGTGTAAATCCAGAAGGTTCACAGTGTTTTAGGTTAGAAAGAATACAAAAAGGGTGAGTGGGAAATCAGGTGGCACAGGAATATCAAGCTATCAAGTGTGGGCCAGGAGACATCAGGAATATATTTGTGGAAGAAACAAGTCTCTTTCATACCATCCAATTATAAAACTTGGATCCCACTTTAGGATTATCCACACTGCAGAATTATAGCAATTCAATACCACTAAAATTGCCATAAAGGCATCCTACAGAATCCTAGGATTTGTAGCTTGGGGAGGCACTACAGCTCTCTAGCAGAGAATTCTGAAGACCTCACAAAACTACAAACTCCAGGTTTCACAGGTTGGAGCCATGATGACTGTTGAAGTGGGACCAAAGTTCTGTAATGGCGTGGTGGAAAAGAGAGAACAAAGTTGACTTTTTGGATTATTGCACCTCTTAGAATCCCCAGGGCCAATGCCGTGGGATTCTGGTATCTGTAGTCCAGAATGGAAACTTTTTCCGAGCTCCGTCATGTTGAAGTTGAGGGAAGCAAGAGCAAACAAATAAGAGTAGCAGAAAAGTGAGTAGACGTGTGGGATGAGGTGGTCGGGCTGAAGTAGGGAGTCCCATGATGGTTACTTCTGCTCCTTTGACCCTGCTGCCTCCTCTTCCTCATGACAACTCCTACTCCTCCAGACATTGTCTCTGGCTCTGAATTTTCTGTGAGCTCCACCCTAGGAACTTGGGAGTTAATTGTTGTGCAAGGTCTAATGGAGGGCTTGTGGGGAGCCAAGAGACCTCCTGAGTATTTCTCCACTGGAAAGGCATGCTTTGTCTTGACTTCCTGGGGTGGCACACAGACACACACTCCTCTACCTCTTAAAGCCAACCATCGGTCACTTTATTTATGTCCTGTCTTTTCCTGAGATTGGGACTCAATGCAGCTTGATTCCAAATTGTGAGAAGTATCAGGAATGGTCCCAGGCCACACATGGGGGAGTGTGCCATTTTCCTTGACTTTTCCTTGACACGGTGACTTTGGCCCCAGGCAACACAGGGTGCTTGGTTCACTGGGTCTCCTCCTTGTGGCTCCTCTCCCCTGAAGTTTGGGAGTGGCTGACATCATGGGGAGTCAAGAATGCAGACGCATCTTTTCCTGCGAGACGAGACGGATGGCTCCTCAGTGTGCCCTGACTCACCCAGCGCGCTGGCTTCCCCATTGGAGCTGTGGGGAGAGGGGAAAATGCACTCACCAACCCCATGGGTGTGGTGAGGCACTGAACTCTCTGACCCTCATCCCCCAGAGGATTTGAGGTGATGAGGCAACATGGCAGCCATTTTACTGCAGAGGGTTTTTGCTTCCTTTGAGGGTGGGGAGAAGCAAGGGAGGGGAACTCCAGGCTCCTTCCTGATGGGAAGGATCCACCCCTTGTTTTGCATGTGTGCCCTTTAGGCTCTCAATGCCTTATGCCATGAGTGGGGTATATGAGGCCCATGGGCCATATGTGGCCCCGGGCTGTTTTTGTGGCCCCCAGGAACTCACAAAATGTTGGGGATGAAAAAAATTGCCCCTAGGTGCATGCAAGTATACCCAGTGACAATTGATCCACTCCTGCAATCTTAACATTCTATCGTTCTTTGGATGGGCACCTCGTTGGAGTGCTTTAGCTATGTATTCTTGCATTACGGAGGGCTGGACTAGATGGCCCTTGCGTCCCTTTCAACTCTTAAGATTCTATGTTCCTAACATTGACCCCCTCCAGGCCATTTTAATCTTCAAGAACCCTTTAAAAAAAACAAACTCGAAGTGACATGGGACTTGGGTGGATGGCTGTGGCCCCTAATACTGCCGGGGGTTAGGAAGACACACTAATCCACCAGGAGCAGCAGGTTAGGGACCACACTCGTCCACCAGCATTAGAACAACCTTTCTGGAGGGATGCCATATTGAAGAAAGAGCAAGCTTGTTTTCTGCTGCTCCAGAGACTGAGACATGGAGCAATGGACTCAAAAGTACAGGAAAAGTGATTCCACCTAAACAGTAGGAAGAACTTTCTGGTGGTAAGAGCTGTTCAACAGTGGAATCTGCTGCCGCCTGGGAGTATGGTGGAGTCTCCTTCTTTGGAGGTTTCTAGACAGAGGCTGGATGGCCATTAGTTGGGAATGCTTTGATTGTGTATTCCTACCAGACAGGGGGTTGGACTGGATGGCCTTTGGGGTTTCTTCCAAATCCATGATTCTATGATTTATCTAGTCATTCCATTTAGGAGTTGGCTAGAATCATAGAGTTGACCCCAAGGGCCATTTAAGACCAAATGCAGGAACCCACAACTGAAACACCCTTAAAATCAGAGAGTTGGAAGAGACCACAAGGGCCATCCAGTCCAACCCCTTTCTGCCCTGCAGGAATACACAATCAAATCATTCATAGCAGATGGCCATCTAGCCTCTGTTTAAAAACCTCCAAAGAACGAGACTCTACCACACTCCAAGGCAGCAGTGTATTCCACAACCGAACAGCATTCACCATCAGGAAGTATTTCTAATGCTCCATTAGAAATCTCTTTTCTTGTCATCAAACCTCCAATGAGGACAAGAGAGCCCTGGCAACCATGGAACTGTAAAGTTGGAAGTGACCTCAAAAGCCATCAAGTCCAACCCAAAGATTGACCTGTAAGTAGTGAGTAGTAGAGAGAATTGAGTTGAAAAGTGGCCAGAACTTAGAAAAGTTATATATCTCGTAGAATCCTAGATTCTGGAAGAGAGCCCAAGGGTCAACTAGTCCAACCCCCTTCTGCCATGCAGGAATACACAACTAAAGCACTCCTGAAAGATGCCCACCCAACCTCTGCTTGAAGACCTCCAAAAATGGAGATACCACCACTCTCCAGGGCAGTCTATTCCACTGTTGAACAGCTCTTACAATTAAAAAAAGTTATCCTTAATGTTTACGTGGAATCTCTCTTTTTTGTAATTTGAAACCATTGGTTCTTGATTTGGAGCAGCAGAATGAAGGGATCTTATTGTTGTTGTTGCTGTTTATTTATAGTTTATTTATGTACATGGCGCTTTACATTAAAACAGGCCCTCCCAAAGATGTACAGTCTAAAATATGTGTCTACACATACAGAGGGAATGATAAAATATAAAACTATGCAATACAGTTGCAGAACAAATTATCCAGATAAATGCAAACATTACAATATACAGTAATATAAAGCAAACTGACCAGTGAATGTAATCAAATTATACAAGACTATAAAACAATGTCAAACTAACATTCCAAAAGTTTTGCAAAACAAAACAAAACAAATTTTCAATTGAAATTTAAAGACCTTACTACTGTTCATGCAGCCGAATAAGTTCCACTACTACCACCACAAAGGAGGAAATTGCTGTGACTTTGCAAACACAGATGTTATCTTCACTTTCCTTCTCCTTTTTCATTGTCTCCGTGGAGGCAGAAAGGAGGGTCTTGATATCACTCCCAGCCAACTGCATGGAGATAGAGATGAATCTGTTGGTAATTCATATACTAGCACACTGAAAGTTAGGCTATAAGCCACCCTTGGGACCCTGGTTGGGAGGAAGGGGAGCAATTAATTAATTAATAATTAAAACAAACATAACAACAGCCACCCTCTGAGTTATTTCAGAAAAAACGCAGAAACTTGCAAAGTTAAATTGCTGCATTGTTGTTCTGTGCCTTCAAGTCAGCTCTGATTTATGGCATGATGTAGTGGTTTGAGCATTGGACTATGATTTTGGAGACTAGGGTTCAAATCCCTGCTGGGCCATGGAAAGTCACTGGGTGGCCTTGGGCAGGTTACCCTCTCTCAGCCTCAGACGAAGTTAAAGGCAAACCCCCTCTGAACAAATCTAGCTAAGAAAACCCTGTGCTAAGTTCACCTTAGGGTGTCCATAAGTCAGAAACAACTTGAAGGCATGCAAGAACAATATTATCCTAGGGTTTGGGGTCGGATTGATACATGTAGCCTTTCCTTCCTTTGAGGCTGCGAGAAAGTATGACTTGCCCAAGATCACCCAGTGGCTTTCCATAGCTCAACACCATAGATCATAGTTCATACTGTGGTCTCCAAGAGTCCTAGTCCAACACTAAAACAACTACACCATGCTGTCTCTTGTTTTCTTGGCAAGGTGTATGTGTGTTTATTGCACACGGCTGTATGTCAGAATTGGATCCATGCCACATTCTGCACACGGCATTGTTTGTGCAATCGGATCAGCATTTGTCTGCGTCGCTTACACTGTTTGACCCTCTCCTAGGAAGGTGTGGAGCTCCTGTCTTCTCTCTGAGACATGCCTTCTAGTCTCATCTTTGCTTCCCTCCCCCCATCCTTTCTTTCTTCTAGCTCACTCAAAATTAATTTTGCCTGCTTAGCAAGTCTCTCTAAATCCAGATTTTGCAACGGCGCTTTAGATTCAGGAGGAGGGATTAGCTTTGAGAGCGGACGCAGGGGTGCGAGGTGGGGTGGAGGCAGCATGTTTCACAGGAAGCCATTGCTTGAAGGTGTATTGCGTAGCTTCAACAGGCAGCTTTCAGTGGAAGGGGTCAAAGCCCCTGGGAGAACTAGAGAGAGAGACCTGATTGAGATGGAAAAAGCCTGACCCAGAGGCTACTCGTTTCCCTGCTTCGACTAAAAATCTTTACTTTACTTTAAAAAATAATGCCTGCCACTACCTGTGTGAGAATTGGACTATGGATCTCAGCTTCATTTACTGGGAGTCGTCAGTCCTTCTCTGTATTTTCCAGTTTCTTAGGCATTTTTCTCTGCCAGCTCAGCTCTGCATTTGAATTTAACCATGCAGCCTCTGTTTATGTTACAGACATGTGGGCAACAACCTTGACCTGAATTTTTGTTTTCAGGCCCAACTGGAGTAAACCTTCTAAATCAATGGGATTTACCTCTGTGTTAGAATAATAGAACCATAGAGTTGGAAGAGACCCCATGGGCCATCCAGTCCAACCCATTCTGCCCTGCAGGAATACAGACTCAAAGCTCTCAAGACAGATGGCCATCCAAACTTTGCTTAAAAGCCTCCAAAGGAGACTCCACCACACTCCCCACCTTCATTCCCTTGCCGAACAGCTCTTACTATCAAAATGTTCTTCCTAATGTTTAGGTGGAATTTCTTTTCCCGTAGTTTGAATCTATTGCTCCATGTCCTAGTCTCTGGAGCAGCAGAAAACAAGCTTGCTCTGTCCTCAAACATACAATAAATAACTCAACATAAAATCAAGAAACAATTTATTCAACAGGATGATTCCTGTTGGGAGTAACCAACACATTTCAAGGCCATCTCCTCTTCTTTTCCATCCAGAGTGGGCAACTTTGATGGGTCCATGGACAGGCAAAGGGAAATGAAAGTGTCTGAATGTCTAATTCCAGTTTTGAAAACAGCAACTTCTTTTTTTAATGTTAAAAGAGTGCAGGGCATCCTATAATCTCCATTTCTGAAACTTCTAAACTGATGTTGTGTATTTAGTTGGTGTTGTGTGTCCAATCTCTTGTTTTTTAATCTGTTGTTGTTTAGGCCAGAAAGAGGGCAGCCCAAGGAGTGAGAAGGTGTGGGGTGGGTAGAGGCCACACAAACACCTATGGTGGGCCACATGTGGCCATGGGCTGTATCTGGCCCTGGGCTGTACTTTGCTCACCTGTTGTGTGTGTGTGTGTGTGTGTGCCTTCAAGTCGTCTGTCAAGTTATGGTGGCCCCATTAATTTTATAGAGTTTTCTTAGGCAAGGAATCCTCAGAGGTAGTTTTGCCAGTTCCTTCCTCTGAAATAGAGCCTCCAGCACTGGGATTCCTTAGCACTCCTTCTGGATTTGGGGATGGTTCTAATTTGTGGACTGCCACTTCCACAAGGTTCTGGGAGTGACAGCCCAAAAAGGCACATTTTCCCATACTTATGGTGGCCTTATGAATTTCATAGAGATTTCTATAGACAAGGAATCCTCAGAGGTGGTTGTGCCAGTTCCTTCCTCTAAAATAAAACCAACAGTACCTGGGATTCCTTGGTGGTCTCCCATCCAAGTACTAACCAGGGCTGACCCTGTTTAGCTTCCAAGAGGAGATGGGATCAGGTGCTCTTAAGATATGTAGGCCTTGTTGTTGTTGTTGTATGCCTTGAAGTCTCCTGTCAACTTATGGCAAGCCCATGAATTTCCCAGGATTTTCTTAGGCAAGGAATCCTCAGAGGTGGTTTTGCTAGTCCCTTCCTCTGAAATAGATTCTACAGCACTTGGGATTCATTGGTAGTCCTTCTGGGCTTGGGGAAGGTTCTTCCTTTTTGACTGTCAGATTCTGGGAGTGACAGTCCAAAAAGTCACCTTTTCTCATGCTCTGGAAGTTCAGGCAGGATTGGGTGCATTTATGGTGATTAGGCCCTGTGTGTGTGTCTTCAAGTCCCCTGTTGAATAATGGTGACCTTGTGAATTTCACAAGGTTTTCTTAGGCCAGGAATCGTCAGAGGTGGCTTCGCCCATTCCTTCCTCTGAAACAGAGCCTACAGTGACTGGTCTTTGTTGGTGGTCTCCCATCCAAGTACTAACCTGGGCTGACCCTGCTTAGCTTCCAAGATCAGACAGGATCTGGTGCCTTTAGGACATTTAGGCCAGAGACACCCACACAAAGTTCTCCTTCTGGCATTGGGTCCCTTCTGGTGATTTTCTAAATGATTTCTGGGAAGCGTTAATGACCTGTTCGTGTTGACAGCTCTTCTGGTTCCCTTGGAGTCACAGCAGCAACAACAAGAGGCGTTTGCTCTGGCGAAAGGGATTAGGGAGTTGCTTTGGAGGCCTGGGCCAAGTCCTCCTTCATGGGAACGCAGTTCGACAATAGGAGAAGGGCAGGCTTGGGACACTTCCGGATGAAGGAGGGCTTTGTGATTGTGGTTGCGTTTTGAATCGTTGGGTGTGGGTTCAGCGAGCCACAGACCTACAGAGATTTTGGACAACATCCAGTTGTTTGTGTTGACTGGAGTAGACCCATTGATTCAAGAGAATTTACACTGGTGTCCCCATTGATCTGGTGGGACTACTGTAGAGAGCCAGCATGGTGCAGAGGTTTGGGTGCTGGTTTAGGACTCTGGAGACCAGGATTTGAAGCCCTACTCAGCCATGGAGACCTACTGGGTGGCCTTGGGCAAGTCACACTCTCTCAGCCTCAGACGAAGGCAAAGGCAAACATCCCCCTGAACAAACCTTTCCAAGAAAATCCCATTATAGGGTTACCAATGACTTGAAGGCACACAGCAACAACTATAGTTGGGACTAACAGATTTTTAGCCCAGGGTGACAATTGTGTGGCCCTACAGGTTTGAGTGTTGGCCTGGGACTGTGGGAGAGCAGGGTTCGAATCCGTGCTATTCAGCCACAGAAACCCTATGGGCAATTTTGGGGAAGTTACACTCCCTCAGTCTTCTCGAAAGGCAGCGGAAAACTTCTTCTGATGAAATCTGGCCAAGATTTGATAGGATCACCTACAACAGGATAAGATCTACATATTTTTAGAGCCAGCCGCTTGTAAGGGGTTGGTGTCAGACTAGGATTCTTGGAAACCAGGGTTCGAATCCCTGCTCAGCCATGGAAACCTACTGGGTGACCTTGGGCAAGTCACACTCTCTCAGCTGGAGAGGAAGGCAATGGCAAACCTCCTGTGAAGAAAACTTGCCAAGAGAGCCCCAGGAGAGGGTCTCTGTGAGTCAACGTCAACTTGAAGGCACATAAGAGAACCAAAGCAAACCACTGAGAGCCAGTAAGGTATAGCGGTTTGTCTGTTGGACCAGGACTCTGTCAAATTTAATCTTCAATTCTCACAATCTGGTTGAGTGCTAAAGAAAGTGCCGATGGTGTTCGGGTGTTGAACTTATAGTTTTTTGATCTCTGAACTTTTGTGTTGGAGGAGGACAAAGAATCACAACTAGCTTTTGAGGCTCACATGCAGCTCTGAGGTCTTCCTTCCTGCCTGCCTTCTCTTAGCTCTGCTGCAATGTTGTGTCTGCACTAATGATGAGGTTAGCTTTTAACTGTCATGCTGGGTTCAGAACCTGATGTGTGTGTGTGTCCACATCAGACAATTATAGCAGTATGGTACCACTTTAATGGCTGTGGCTTTCTCTTGTGGAATCCTGGGACTGAAGTTTGGGGAGGGTCTTTTAAATTTTCCACTAAGGAGCTCCAGTCCAGTCCCCTGAATCACAATAGAGAATTCCAATTCCCTGCATTAAAAAAACTACAAATCCCACATTCTGGTGTGATGGTTCAAGAGGGCTCTGACCAATATAGCTACAGTTGGCCCTTTGTATCCACAGATTCTGCATCCAAAGATTCCACTATTACAACTTGAAAATGTTTTTTAAAAAATAATAATGGCAAAAGTAAACCTTGATTTTGCCATTTTATATAAGGGGCACCGTTTTATTATGCCATTATATATAATAAGACTTGAGCATCCATGGATTTTTGGTATCCATGCTGGGTCCTGGAACCAAACACTGAATACCAAGAGCCCACTGAGTACCCAGCTTGAGGGGGCAATTAGCTAACACACATTGTAAACTACTTAGAGAGTGCCTAGCGGTATAAAGCAGTGTAGAAGTGTAAGTACTATTGCTAACAATTTGTAAGCTGCTCTGAGAGCCTTTGTGGCTGAAGAGCAGGGTATAAATACAGTAGTCCCTTCATATCCATGGATTTGATATCAACGGATTTAAGTATTCACGGCTTGAAAATATTCTTTAAAAAATAATAATCCAAAAAGCAAACCTTGATTTTGCAACCACACCATTTTGCTATGCCATTGCATATAATGGGACTTGAATGTTCACGGATTTTGGTATCCACAGGGGGTCCTGGAACCAAACCCCAGCGAATATGAACTGTACTCTAAAATCAATAAATGCCATAAATATTTAGCAATTTTGGTACACCCAGGGGTACACTTGAGGTTTCAAATGCATCCAGTCAGCCTTCATAGAATCATAGAATCATAGAATTGCAGAGTTGGAAGAGACCACGAGGGCCATCCAGTCCATGTGTGGCTGTGCCATGCTTAATAGTGAAAACAGAAGGCAAGGAGAACTGGTGCGGAATATAGGAATTCTCAGAGAGCTTTTGATGCCAAAATAGAATTTAAAGAGGGTGGGGGAAGGGCATCTCCAACGGACCTGGCAAGATGAGTTCATAGGGGCGTTGTGCTTGTGTTCCTCTGAGGCCGAGAGAGTATGACTTGCCCAAGGTCACCCATGGTCAAGTGGAGGATTCGAACCCTGGTCTCCCAGTGTCCCACTCCAGTACTCAAACCACTACACCATGTTGGCTCTGTGCAAAATATATATGGAGGATTTTTTTCTGAGGAAAAAGCACTGTTTTTGCACAAAAATATCATTGTTTCCAGAGAGATAAATAGATTTTTGTTCCAAAAAAAATGCTTTGAAATAAAATTCATTTTCTCTTTTAAAAAAGTGTATTTCTGCACAAAATTATTTTTCTGCTGAGCTGTAAAACTGAATTGGTGTTTTAAAGGGAAAGTACACTTTTTTTTTCCAGTTCTGAACTACCTTAGGTAGGGAAGGAAGAAAGCTATGGGAATCATATTGTTGTGAGCCTTCAGGGTGACCGTATCACAGGACAGATTTATTCAGAGGAGGTTTGCCTTTGCATTCCTCTGAGGTTGAGAGCGTGTGACTAGCCCAAGGTCACCCAGTGGTGTCCCATGGCCGAGCGGGGATTTGAATCCTGGGACTTTATCAGACCACCCCCCTAAACCTGTTCTTTGCCTGCATAACTTCTGCTGTTTTTATGCCAGCAAAAGAACTCCCCATGCCACACTTACCTTTTTAATTATTGTACGTTTTTAATCTGTTTAATTTAATATTATTTTAAGGGGTGGGTGGGTTAGGGTATTAATGTAATTATAGGATTTTTATGATGTAAGCCACCCCGATTGCGTTGCAGAGGGGCGGGATAGAAATACATATTATTATTATTATTATTATTATTATTATTACCTTCCACCCCAGCAAAAGGCTTCCCTGGCAATGAACAAAGAGTGAACAGAGCTCTGTTCACTTCCTTGTCTGAAATCCCACAAATTCTTATGAGAATATCTAGCGTGGGAAATTCAAAACTCCCCAAAGAGAACATTCACAAAGTTTTGAAAAGGACACAGACACTCTTAAAAACTTCCAAGTCATAAAAATTGCATCATGTACCTGGATGTTGTGATCTCACCCAGAAGTGTTCTGGCCGGTCTGGCCATTGACGCTACATTCATGTGAGTACATGGATTCAAACACCGGCAATGCTGGCACAAAAGCGCCATGGGGGATCAGTTGATGGCTTGGGCCATCAATAAAATAGGATGGGTTTTGGACTGGACATGATCATGAAAGGGTGACGTTGTCTGGTACGCATGCCCTTTCACAAGCATTAGGTGTCCTTATGATACCTTATTTGCATTGTCTGATAAAGTCCCTGGTCTTCAGAGTCATAGAAGATTATCAGACAGGAACGAAAAAAGCGTTCCTGTCCGACAATCTCCACTCCCACCCCTGTTCCGTCCCAGTCCTGCCACAGTCACCCTCCCCACCGCACTTACCTTCTTTCTGGTCAACAAGGCAGCCCAGGAGTGAAAGGAGCTCTAACAGTGCTCTGTTCACTTCCTGGGTCAAAATCACACAGATTCGCATGAGAAGATGGGAGTGTGGGAAATCCAAAAATAAAAAAGTAACAGAAAAAAAGTGACACCAAAACACACTTTAAACCATTCAAGTAACCCGGGAAGAGTCATAGAAAGTGTGTCACTTACCTGGATGTCCCAATCTCATCTGTAAGTGTTCTAGTTCCTATTGACGTGGGGATCTCCCCAGCATAACAGGGCACTGTGTTGCACATAGGCAAATCCAGAACACAAATGGAATGGGGGAATCTATTGACAGCTTCTTGCATCAATAAAAAGCAGCGCTGGTGGAATGGCAGCATAACGGGTGCATAACGAGGGGGGAACGACATCGTCTGATAAGGGAGCCCTTTTGCAATCTGGCATTGTTTTAACACCAGTTTTGATGTGTTTGATAATCTCCTTAGTCCAATGCTCAAACCACGACACCATGTTGGCTCTCATAGCGCTAGCATTTTGGGGTGCATACATGTATGCGGATCTCTCTGGCTTTTCTTCGCAAACGAAGATTCAGGAAGGACTCATCCCATGCTTTCTGCAAGCGCGCTGATGACTAAAAAGGCCAATCTGAGATAAGTCCGGTTGCAGAATGCATAACAGAAGGTCTCCTTGGGTGATGTTTCTGGGTTGTGATTCTTTCTGCGTTGTCGTTTCTCTTCAAGACTTGTTTGGCGTGAGTTCTCAAATAAGGCTGCATCATTGTGGATAGTGCGTCTCCATGCCTCCCGATGTGAGGCCAGGGCGGACCATTGTTGGTGATCAATTTGGCCGAGCCTGAGATGTTGTTTCAGGGAATCCTTTATTTTTAAAAATCTAAATGGATTTACATAATAAAAACTTACAATAATATCATGCCAGGCTCCCCTCCTAATCCCAGGTGCCCGGACTTCCAGGCTACAGTCCTACCAATCCCCCTCCTTGTGGGGCCCATTGCCCTGGTGGTCTCTTCCAGCTCTATGGTTCTATGATTCTCCCTTGTTCAAGACATTTCTCTTCAAATAAGGCTGCAGTATTGTGGATAGTGTGTCTCCATGCCTCCCGATGTGAGGCCAGGGCAGACCACTGTTGGTGATCAATTTGGCCAAGCCTAAGATGTTGTTTCAGGGAGTCTTTGTACCGCTTTTTCGGAGCGCCCCTCTTACGCTGACCCATGGCGAGTTCACCGTAGAGTAGTATTTTTGGGAGGCGATGGTCCTCCATCCTAGAAACGTGCCCTGCCCAGCGCAGCTGCATTCTCAATATCATGGCCTCAATGCTGGTGATCCCTGCTTGTTCAAGGACAGCAACATTCGTCACATAGTCAGTCCAGTGTATATTTAGGATTGTGCGTAGACAGCGCTGATGAAAGCGCTCGAGGAGTCGTAGGTGGTGGCGATAGGTGACCCATGTTTCAGATCCATAAAGGAGGATAGACAGTACAATGGCTCTATACACACTGATTTTTGTGCTTTGCCTCAGGTGTTTATTGCTCCAGACTCTTTTGTGAAGTCTTCCAAATGCACTATATGCCTTTGCTAATCTGTGATCGATCTCTTTGTCAATCTTGGCGATTGTGGATACCTTTCAGTTAAACACAACAGGTAGGTATTCAAACGGCTGAGCCAGGTAGTAGAACATGAGAGTGTATATGAAAAAAATAAATGTCCCATCACAACCTTTGTCACCCCAGTCACTCTCTTGCCTTTCAGTAGGGATGTCTCATCTCTGAGCTCATCTCCAGAGTTCAGAGGGGATTTACTGATTTTGGACTACAACGCCCAGAATTGTGGGCTGGGAGCTGTAGTCCAGAATGAAAATTGTACCTGAGTTGTAGTCCTCTAGGCTGGGGATTCTGGAGGTTGTAGGGCAAGCATGGGTAATACCTCCCCTCCCACAAAAAACACCCTCTTTTTTATATCTTTGCTTGTCAAAGTTGGTAAACCTCAGGATACAGGTCGTGGTAACGATAGAAGCAGAGGCCGGCTATGTGAGGTGTTTTCCCTCTTCCTCCAGGCAGTGTTACCCTCACCTGCCTCCCCACTCTTGAGAGCCATAAAGATCTGGCAAGAATGAGCTTCTTTCCTTCCTGAGATCAATCGATGTGTCTGTTGCCTGCATCCCCCAGTAGTCTGAGCAGAAGGCTCAGAGCCTCCCGTCCTCATGCCCTGAAGCCGTGGTCTCCCCACCACCACCATCACCCTGTTAACCTGCACTTATGAAACACCTGGCCACACATCCTGTCAGGTCCTGAGGAATGATGTCCTTCACCTGTTGCAATAAAAAGCAAGATGGTTGAGCTGATACGGGGAACAAAAGGCTGACTCAGAGGCACCAAGCCATCTTGGGGCATCAGCTTGCCCTGCATCCAGATTTCCCTTTGGTTCTGTTCTGATCTGTTGTTGTCATTGTTGTAGGAGCCCTCCTTTCTTGGTCTGACCTATAGAGCTGTGCCTCAATGAATGAAGTGGGTGCTTTTCTGGGCATCCCCTCTTGAACAGGGAGCCCTGGTGGTGCCGTGGTTAAATGCCAGTACTGTAAGTCACCACTTTGCAAGTTCAATTCCAGCGGGCTCCAAGGTTCACTCAGCCTTCCATCCTTTTGTAGGTCGGTAAATTGAGTACCCAGCTTGTGGGGGCAATTAGCTAACACACATTGGAAGCTGCTTAATGCAGTGTAGCTGTGTAAATTGCTATTGCTTAACAATTTGTAAGCCACTCTGATAGTCTTGTGGCTGAAAAGCGGGTATAATTAACTAACTTAAAAAATTGGGTACCAGAGGCAGGAATGCATATATGTATATATGAAGGACCTTTGCTGTTAACACACACACAGAGAATTTGTAGCACCTTTGAGACTAGCTTAGAGAAAGAAGTGCTTAGCATACTCTTCCGTAGTCTGGCTCTACTTCATCAGATGAGTATTAACACACAAATACATTTATACTCCCTTTCCAGCTGAGATCACCAAGACCATAAAACTGGAACAGAATTTAATAAAATGGTTGAAAACAGGTATTTGTCCAAAGTTCTGTGGCCTCTTTCTAGGGTTCAGGTTCTGCCTGAAAGCAGTGCTGTTCAGTTGCTTTATTCAACTATTATTATAAGTGTGTGTGTGTGTGTGTGTGTGCATTTCGCTATAACTCTGTGCACTTCATAGCTTCCCAGTGGGGAAATGGTGTGTTCTGTTCTTGGATGTGCCTGGCTTTTTTAAACAAGATGTACCTTTTTTAAATTATTGCAAACATTAAAGGCAGGTGGTAGAAACCCCAAAAAAATGGCAGGTATTTGCCCCCGGGGCACTCTTGCCTTAGATGGAACCCTGCAGACGCGCCAGGGTCTCTTGAAATGAAAAAGTTCAATCCGTCTTACTTTGCAGAACTGGACTCGACTTTAAAAGTGGGGGCTTTGCGTCTCAGACGGTGTGGGCTGGAAGATCTGTCTGGAGCTTTTGAGCAAAGCTTTCGTAATTTTAGGGTCCTGTCTCTCCTGTTGTTGTTGTTTTCCTCCTTTTTTAGAAAAGAAAAAAAGGGGGAGGACTGTTTGCAGCTGACTTTTTTTTTTTTTACTCTGTCTGTGCACAGACTGGAGATGTGCAATTTGAACAGAAATATCACAATGAAAGCAAAAAAGTGATGCATTTATTGGCATTCCCCAAGTTTATCTCCCTTAAGGTGGCCAGTGGCCCTGGAAACAGCAAATAATGCAGCACTTTTTAAAAAAAAATATGCCACTGTAATATAATACTCAGGGAAGAAATTTTCAGTATGTCTTAATGGCTCAGTGCTGCCCATTTCCACATCAATCCTCAGCCTTCACCACTGCAGGTTAGAATCATATAATCATAGAATCATCGAGTTGGAAGAGACCACAAAGGCCATCTAGTCCAACCCCCTGCCATGCAGGAATATCAATCAAATCATTCCCGACAGATGGCCATCCAGTTTCATCTCTGTCATTTGAGTGCAGTGCTGTGAAGGTTTACTCAGTTGCCAGTCCCATTGAATTCAGTGGGATTTACTCCCTAGTCATCTGCCTAGAATCGGGTTGGCACATAGATCAGATGACAAGTCAGATATTCCACCTGAAGGGTTGGTTTCCTGCCATTTGCTTGGCTCAGCAGCCATTTTAAAATAATTCTTTTAGGTGCGCAGTAGTAATTGTTATTCTTTTTGAACTTCATTTTTTTTAAATGTGGTATTAGACTGACCCTGGTGTAAGTGCCTATGAAGGGGATCAGTTTACAAATCACATCCAGCCCTGTACGATTGTAATTTATTATACATGCAAACAGTTTTTTTTCCACTGCTGTTTAATATTCTGACTTATCTAATTTGATTTCAAGAGCCGGCATGGTGCAGTGGTTTGAATGCTCAACCCGGACTTTGGCAGACCAGAGTTTGAGTCGGCTATGGAAGCCCACTGAGTGATCTTGGACAAGGCACACTCTCTCAGCCTCAGAGGAAGGCCATGGCAACCCCCTCTTTACATAAATCTATCCCCCAAACGCCTGTGATAGGGTCAGCATAAGTCAGAGTCAACTTGAAGGTAAAGCTAGCTCAGGGTAGTGGTTTGGGTGTTGGACTAGGACTTTGGGAGGCCAGACTTCAAATCCCCACTCAGCCACGGAAATCCACCGAGTGACCTTGAGCAAGGCATACTCTCTCAGCCTCAGAGGAAGGCAATGGTAAACCTCCCCTGAAGAGATCTGGCCAGGAAAACTGAGTCAGTGTGGTACAGTGGTTTGGGTGTTGGACTAGGACTCGGATAGACCAGAGTTTGAATGCCTACTCAGGCATGGAAATCCAGTGGGTGACCTTGAGAGGTCACATTCTCCCAGCCTCAGAGGAATCATAGAATCATAGAGTTGGCAGAGACCCTAGGGCCATCTAGTCCAACCCTCTGCCCTGCAGGAATACATAAAGAAGGCCAAGGCAAACCCCCTCGGAACAAACCTTGCCAGGAAAACCCAGTGATAGGATTGCCTTAGGGTCACCGTAAGTCAGAAATGACTTGAAGGCACACAACAACAACATAGGACCCTGGGAGAGGGTTCAGATCCCCACTCAGACACAGAAATCCATCAGGTGACCCTGGGCAAGACAGAAGAAGGCAATGGCAGACCAATTCTGAATACATTTTGCAACCAGAGTCAGTGTGGTGTAGTGGTGGGCCTCAGAATTTAGTGCCAGGATGGAACAACTGCCAGGGGCCAGGGGCCAAATTGGCCCTCCATGAGACTTTGGAGGACTGTACCCCTCCACTGTGGCCCACCACCTGCACATCCCAAACTTATTTAAAAAACCAGCTTCTTTCTTTGAAAAAAAATATTTGGCCCACATTTTCTACTCAGATCTTCCAGAGGACTTGGGGGCACTTAGACCAATTTTTTGCCCACTGCCCCCCAGCTATTTTAGGGCCAAGGAGAGGTAACTTTTTGGAACTGGGAGTCAAATGGAACTCAATTTCAATTGACTTCCTGATCCAAAAAAAGGCCTCTCCTGTGCCTATGTGTTCAATGGGAGAACTGTATGTGAGTAGGTGAAGAGGTGCATGTAGCAAATTGTATACCCCACAGTCTTGGGCGTCATTTTTTGCAGATGAAAAATCCAAAAATATTATGTGGGGAAATTGGAGGGAGCACATTAGTGCATCCCTGGTTTATTGGAAAATAAAACAAATCCAAGAAGCCTAAAGTAGCCACATGTAGACTCTTCCTCCATTTTCTCCCCGCTGTGTTCAGGCCTTCCATACAGAATTTTTATACTTGACTTTTCTCATCCTCTTTTTCCTTTCTAGACCCCTCAGCCCACCTTCTGAGCTTAATAACTCTGTTCAATAAATTGTGTTTGGTTGCTGTAATGCACTGAGGCTGCTGCCAGACCGCAGAAATAATCCAGTTTGACACCAGTTTAACTGCCATGGCTCAATGCCATGGAAGTATGGGATTTGTAGTTTTGTTGGATATTTAGCCTTCTCTGTCAGAGAGATCTAGTGCCACAACAAACTACAAATCCCAGGATTCCATAGGAGGGAGCAATGTAGTGTCATTAAAGCAGTGTCAAACTGCATTGTTTTTTGCAGTGTGGCAGCAGCCTTAAACTGTGAGAATTTGCCATTGTTGAGAGGTGGTGCCAGGATAAATCTAGAAAGCAGATTACTACACAATAGTGGCTGGTCAGTGGGCTGTTCAATCCTCTCTGGGTCTTAGTGTGAACTTTAAAGGAGCTAGATGGGAGGTCTGGAAGCCATGCCCTGTGACAAGAGGCTTAGGGAGCTGGGCATGTTTAACCTGGAGAACAGAAGGTGAAGTGGTGACATGAGAGCAATGTTTGGATATTTGAAGGGATGTCATACTGAGGATGGGGCAAGCTTGTTTTCTGCTGCTCCAGAGACTAGGACACGGAGCAATGGGTTCAAACTATAGGAAAAGCGATTCCACCTAAACTTTAGGAAGAACTTTCTGACAGTAAGAGCTGTTCGGAAGTGGATTTTTTTTATTTTTTATTTTTTATTTATTTATACCCCGCTCTTCAGCCACAAGGCTATCAGAGCAGCTTACAAATTGTTTTTTAAGCAATAGCTATTTACACATCTACTGCTGCTCTGAAGTGTGGTGGAGTCTCCATCTTTGGAGGTTTTTAAACAGAGGCTGGATGGCCATCTGTCATCAGGAGGGCTTTGATTGGGCATTCCTGCATGGCAGAATGGTGTTGGACTGGATGGCCCTTGAGGTCTCTTCCAACACTATGATTATATGATTCTAGATCCAAGGTGGTGGTAATCTCCAAAATGGACTCAGCAGCTTGGACAGCTGTGTTAAAGTCTGAAGGAAAACTAGAAGTGGATTCATTGACCCACAGAGATGGAAGCCACCCGTTTCCATGAGGTCAATTGTCCCTCCCACGTTCCACACCCAGTACTTCACCAAAAAGGCAGAAGCTTCAGCCCCATCACCTTTTTCTACTCCTTCCCTTGATGGTCTTCCTTCCTTCTGTGTTAAGAGCCTTTTAATTTTTCTGTGCTGAATTTGAATGACTGAAGCTTGCTCATCCATTCCATTATGCTATTTTGTTTGCTTTACACCAGTTTTAAAAACTTCACTGTTTTAGAAGCTGTGGATGTTTCAACACTCAGCTTCCTTTCCAGATTTCCTAATCTGGCTTTCCAAATCACCTGATCATCTTTGCAGAGCAATTGCAGTTTGCTGTTCTATCCTGAACATTTTCAATCTCATTCTTCAGTTTTTCTCTTTCCACTTCACCTGTATTTATTTTACTGTTACAAGTTATCAATGCACACAACACAGTGTTAGGCAGAAAATATATATATAACATTTCTTTATTTTATAAATGTGTTCATTACATTTTAAATGAAATAACCTTGTCCCTCTTATGTGAAAGCCGATTTAGAATAACAAAGTACCTGATGATTTAGAATATAGCAGAGTATATAATTTAATCAACCAGCATACACCAAGAAAATAAAATTAGACTAATAAAAGTTGTAGCAAAGGAACTAAGAAATGCAAAACATAAATAAAATTGTACTTCATTGCAAGTATAAAATAATTCAGAAATAAATGTACATCCTACAGCTAGCCAAGTACTTTTCTTTCTAGTTAGCTGAACTGATCATATTTAGAAGTGGGCAGAACATTTTCTATAAAAACTATTGTTCAATTTGGGCTTAGCTGTAGACTTTAATTGATGTGAGAGCTTATCTGCAGTTAAGGAATTACAATTGCACAAAGTCATCATTTTTTTTTCTTTTAATTGCACTGAGTCACTGTATATTCACATGACTGTGTGTACTACCGTAGTTAAAAATGCCAGTGTGCAGTTTGAGCATTGGATTATGACTCTGGAGACCAGGGTTCGAATTCCTGCTCCTCCATGGAAACCCACTGAGTGACCTTGGTCAAGTCACACCCTCTCAGCCTCAGAGGAAGGCAAAAGCAACCCCCCTCTGAACAAATCCTGCCAAGAAAACTCCATGATAGGTTCACCTTAGGGTTTCCATAAGTTGGAAATGACTTGAGGTGTTCAATAGCAATAATGCTGATAGAAGGAGCTATCTATCTGTCTATTTATCTCTCTATATTATTATCCAATTCAATTACCCTGTGTTCACCCCTTTGTATTTGATCTTTTCTTAGCCACCTTGAGGTTTTCTGTTGAAAAATAATAATAAAAAATATAGTGCATAGAATGCACTAGCAAAATCAATTTGAACAAAAGTTTTGCTGAAACTATTTTGTCCATGTTATTCCTGCCTCCGGTAACAAATTTTCTGCTGAAGAAGTCATGCTGAGGAACACACCTACTTTGTTAACTCTGGTATACTTGTGTCTTCACCAGGAAAAGGTCAGGGATGATCAAAGTTTAGCCTGGGGGTGGCATGCATCATCCTCACATCCCCCTTTCGCACCCCTACTTGATTTGTTTAAATGATGCTGAAGTTTGTTGCAGATTGGGGGTGGGGGAGACACAGCTCACCCACCTAGAAATGTACTTTGCTCCTTCTCTGACTCCCTGAATTTTTTCCCCTGATGCCGCCACTGATCTTGTACATACAGGGAGGTTTTCTGAAATTACATACGGACCTGTAGGTGTCTTGAAAGCTTCTGAGGAGGGCCTTCACTCAGTCCTACCACCCACCTAGGCACATTTGGTAGGAGCAAGGACAGGGACTTCTCAATGTGGCTGCTCTCAGGCTCGGGGACTCCCTTCCTAGGGAGGTTAGACTGACCCCATCCTTGATCTTCTTCCGTAGGCAGGCAACGTGATTCTAAGCTCCATCAATAGGAATAGAATGTCTAGATCAAGGGAAGCAACAAAGCCACTCCATTCTGCTCTGGTCAGACCTCACCTGGAATACTGTGTCCGTTTCTGGGCACCACAATTCTAGAAGGATATGGACAAGCTGGAATGTGTCCAGAGGAGGGTGACCAGAATGGTGGGAGGTCTGGAAGCCATGATGCCCTATGAGGAGCAGCTTAGGGAGATAGGCATGTTTAGCCTGGAGAAGAGAAGGTTGAGAGGGGACATGATAGCCATGTTTAAATATTTGAAGGGAAGTCATCCTGAGGATGGAGCAAGCTTGTTTTCTGCGGCTGCAGAGACTAGGACATGGAGCAATGGATTCAAACTCCAGGAAAATTGGTGACATGGTAGCCATGTTTAAATATTTGAAGGAATGTCATATTGAGGATGGAGCAAGCTTATTTTCTGCTGCTTCAGAGACTAGGACATGGAGCAATGGACTCAAACTCCAGGAAAAGAGATTCCACCTAAACATTAGGAAGAACTTCCTGATGCTAAGAGCTGTTCAGCAGTGGAATCCGTTGCTACCTGGGAGTGTGATGGAGTCTCCTTCTTTGGAGGTTTTTAAACAGAGGCTGGATGGCCATCTGTCAGGAATGCTTGGATTGCGTCTTCCTGCATGGCAGAATAGGGTTGGACTAGATGGTTCCTGTGGTCTCTTCCAGCTCTATGATTCTAAAGACTTTCTTTTCTGGCAGGCCTTTGAGGGCTGACTGCTTGGGGGAACAGGCCCCCTAAATAATTTTATTGATGCTTTAATTGTGGTTTTTTAAAACGTTTGTATGGAGGAAGCATTCAGACATTGCAGACTCTGCCTCTATCCTGGGCATAGCTGGAAGCAGAGCAATCCCAGTGAGGTTGTGATGGTACCCATGTGATTATTGAGGAGTGGGGGGATGAGGTTGTTTCTTATTTTGTTGACTTGTTGCTTTGCAGCCAGACTTGCAAGTTGTTCCTTCCTTAGGGTGGTATTGTGTGTTAACTTGGTAAAATAAACTTCCATCTCTTGTTCTTCTGCTGCTAATGCTGGTGTTTGTACAAGGGAGGGCTGGAACTCGGTGCCGCTCCAGTGAGAGAAGCCTTCTAAAGTTACAGGATTGCTTTCTAATAGGGTGGGATATTGCAGTACTTAGCTTTTGGAGTGAAAGGAAGAAATGTCTCTGTTCATTTGTCAAACTGCTGCTGGCGTATGCCTCTTGAATAAGCCCAAATGGTAGGCCTTATTTTAAAACACAAAGAGGACTTTTTTGGACAAATAAAAAGCAACGCTAGCAGCCTCACCATGTGGCGAGGCTGCTAGCGTTGCTTTTTATTTGTCCGAAAAAGTCCAGAGAGACACACATGCACACCCCATCCCATTACACTCAGGACTCATTCCCACAGCTACGTCTTCATCTTCATCTTCTTCTCTTAATTTATACCCTTCCTTTTCCCCAGTTGGGGACTCAAGGCAACTTACAACAGTTAAAGCAAACATAGTTAAAAATGAACAGCATATGAAAATTAAAACGCCATTAAACCATCATAAAATTTGAAACCAGTTAAAGCCAATTAAAACAGCAGCAACAACAAATAAAAGGCCAGTACATTATGCAAGGCCTGTTTCCTCTTGAAAAATTATTTCTCATAAGGCCTGGGCAAAGAGTTCCAGAGCCAGGGGGCTCCCATGATCCCACCGGATGTGCCTATGAGGGTGGTGGGACAGAGGAAATGGCCTCTCACAACATTGTTGTTATTGTGTGCCTTCAAGCCATTTCCCACATATGGCAACCCTAAGGTGTTTTCATGGGTTTTTCTGAGGCTGAGAGTGTGTGACTTGCCCAAGGTGACCCAGTGGGTTTTGCAACTGCTTAAATACCTGCAGCTTTTGCACTGCATCTTTATACCTGAGGACATGAATTGAAATCCATGGAAGCTCATGGTAAAGTGAATAATTAAATCTTCAAGGTGCCGCTAGATACCTTCTCTCCTTCACCACCTCCCACCTTTTCTTTGTATGCTAAGAGAGACTAACACAGCTATCTGAAAACACACTCACGTGAAGTGAAGGATTCCAGATTGGCTGCAACTATTAAAGTGTGTTTTAAACCCACCTTTTGTTATATAGAAACACAGACTCTTAGAGTTGAAAGAGAGCACACAAGCCATCTAGGAACACAACTAAAGCATTCCAAAGAGATGGCCATCCCGCCTCTGTTTAAAGACCTCCAAAAAATGGAGAGCCCACCACCCTCCGAGCCAGTCCATATTCCACTGGAAAACAGCTCTTACCATCAAGAAGTTCTTCCTAATGTTTAGGTAGAATCTCTTTTCTTGTCATTTGAACCCATTAGTTCTTGTTCTAGACCCTGGAGCAGCAGAAGGCAAGCTAGCTCTGTCTTCTATGTGGCATCCCTTCAGATATTTAAAGATGGGTCGGTCTATCATGTCACCGCTGTTGCTTCTCTTCTCCAAGCTAAACATACCCAACTCCCTAAGTCGTTCCTCATTTCATTCAATTTTATCCCCTAGAGCTAAAGGTGTTGTGCATAATTCACTCCAAGCCCCATATATTTTTACCCTCACAACAATTCTATGACGTAGATTAGTACTGAGAGGTTTTGACTGGGTAGACCAAATTAAGATTATGAATTTTAAACTGGGATTTGACCATTATACCTTAGATGCACTGGGCAGCAGGCAGAGTTCATGTTGTGATCCTTCGTCTGATAGAAAACAGTACACTTTTCAGCAAAGTCTGGGGAAAATATATATTAATTTTTGGCTTCCAGAGTGAATATTAGTGTAATATTGTTACTAAGCCAACCAGAGGACGTGAAAACGTGAGCAAGCTTTTGAGATGTTCAGATCGTTTCATCAGACAAGTATGGTTGGTGTGTGTGTGAGGAGAGTTGTATAATTCCTGGCAGGATAATTTCTGGTAATGGTGTATTCAATTTTTGGGCCAAATTCTCCTAGGATAAAATGGACTTTGGGGACTAGGTATCCTATCTTTCTGGCTTGCATGGAATGAGGAGGGCAGCTGTATTTTACAGTTGGTTTTCCTCTTTGCTACTATTTAAGATGCCTTGTCTGCCCTGTTGAATGCCTTTATTCGGGGCTAATAATAATAATATTAATAATAATAATAATACAGAGAATACAGGAGCAAGATCATGGTGGGGTAGCCAATTTCTCATCCCCCAAATGACTCAAACAAATTTCCAGCATCTCTCCCCATTCAAATGGTTTTGGTGTGGGTTTGTTGTTGTTGTTTTTTGATTGCATGATAAGTTGGGCAAACAACAATAACAACCTTGGAGTATGATGAGTCGGGCAAAAAAAAAAAAAAATCCCTTGTTTCTCAGAAGTTAAGCCGGTGGGGCTGAGGAAGGATGGAGAGGGATGTTTTGATGGGAAGCCAAGGGTGATGGTGGTGGTGGTGGAGACAGGGCCTGGTGCACAGTCACATTCCATTGCAGCTTTGTCTGCCCCCCTCCTCTTCCCCGGGCTTGGTGTCCCCTTCTAATTGTCTCCTTGTCAGGGGCGTATGCCTCAGAGCCAGTTATCTGATGGCTTCCCGCACTCACCACCACCCCTGGGGGCTTCTGAGCACCTCAGACTGCAGCTGACCTCTGGATGGAGTCAGGCTCCTCAGACTGACCCCTTCTTCTCTGGCCCTGGGGTCAGCTTCCTTGGGCCAGGGTGGGTCCCTCCTGGGTCCCTCCCCTCCTCTCTGCCTCTCTTCACTTCACCTCCACCTGGACTTTGGGCTGCACCTGTCTGGGGAGGGAGCCTGGGGCAAAGGGTTAGAGGATCACAGGAGTGGCCGGCCAGCCTGGGGAGAAGAAAAGCAACTCTCTTTCTCTCCCCCTCGGCTTGTGTCAAGAGGAGGAGTAATGGTTATTTAAATAGCAAGCGGGGAGGTGGCCCTGGGCTGTGGAATGTGCCAGGTTCAATGGGCTGGAATGGCTGCTCCCCTCTTGACCAGTCCGACAGATGGTTTCTGGCTTGCATGGAATGAGGAGGGCGGCTGTATTTTACAGTTGGTTTTCCTCTTTGCTGCTATTTAAGATGCCTAGCCTGCCCTGTTGAGTGCCCTTTATTCAGGGCTAATGATAATAATAATAATAATACAGATTGACCCCCATATCCACGGATGCAGTATCCATGGTTTAATTTATCCACATCCAAAAAGAAATGTTCTCTCTAGACATTTCTAGGTCCTCCAATGTTATTCTGTGGTCAACTTCTGGTTTTCTTCTCATTGAAAGTAACAGGGTTCCCTATTATCCACGGTTCCAGGTATCCACGTGGGGTACCTGGAATGTATCCCCATGGATATGGGTGTCAACCTGTAATAATAACAGGTCTTCTGGGAGCAATTCTAAATGGACTAAACAAACATATGGATGAAATCGCTACACTTGTTGTCATTGTGTGCCTTGAAGTCATTGCTGATTTATAGCAACCCTAAGGCCAACCTATCGCAGGGTTTTCTGTGCAAGATTTATTCAATGGAGGTTTCTCCTTTGCCTCCCTCTGAGGCTGAGAGAGTGTGATGTGCCCAAGGTCACCAAGAGGGTTTTCATGGCTGAGCAGGGATTTGAACCCTGGTCTCCCAGTGTCCTAGTCCAGCACTCAGACCATTACTCTATGCTGCCTCTTCATCACGATGGACACCAAGAATTAGTGAGGTCTCATCAAATCATGTAGCATGTTCAAAGCAGTGTCCCTTTTTGCAGTTGTGTTATTGTGATCCTGCCAATTTCCATAAACAGGATTACAATAGCTCAATTTTACATTGTTTGGAATGTGCAATATTATTCAATGAGACTTCACTAATTCTTGGGACCCATTCACTCTACACAACTGTAGCACTGATTATACTGTCCTGTGGAATTCTGGGGTTTGTCGTTCTATGAGACTTTGGAGCTTTCTGGCTGGGAATTCTATATACTCATCCCTAAACTGTAGATCCCTGGATTCCATAGGATGTTGCCATGCTAGTTACAGTGGAAGCATAGCACTATAATTTGTGTAGTGTGGATGGGCCCCTGGTTGGTGATACCTGCAAATTGTGAAACCAGTAAGAATGACAACAGCAGCAGCAACAACAACAATCTATTGCAAACGGTTCTAAACAGACGTGACAAAACATCTAATAAAAATATTATAGACAGGAACACAATAGCAGAATTGTAAAAAGCTGCACTTTATGATAGGATCGCTTTTTGCAATCGGGTTGCAATAGCGCAATTGCAACAAGCAACATGGCTTGGAACACATCACATTATCGGATGAGACCTCACTGCTTCTTAGATCCTTGTATAGAATCAGAATCATTAATGGACCGAAACACCACTCAGATTGTGAAATTTAGGAGAATTAATACAATCCTAATGCTTGTTGTTGTTCTCTTTACTTAATTTAGTATCATAGAATCTTGTTGGAAGGGACCACAAGGGCCATCCAGTCCAACCCCTGCCATGTAGGAATAGACAACTGAACCCTCCCCCCAGAGATGGTCATCCAACCTCTGTTTAAAAGCTTCCAAAGAAGTAGACTCCACCACGCTCTGAGGCAGCCTATTCAAATAGCTCTTGCTGCCAGGAAGTTCTTCCTATTTTCGGGTGGAATATCTTTTTTTGTAATTTGGATCTGTTGGTTTTCATTCTAGTTTCTGGAGCAGCAGAAAACAATCCTCAGCTCCATCTTCTATATGACATCTCTTCAGGAGATGGCTATCATATCACATCACTATCTCCTCTTCTACAAACCCAGATCCCCGAGCTGTTCTTCATAGGGCTTGGTTTTCAGAGCTTTGATCATCTGGGACACCCTCCTCTGGACTCATCCCAGCTTCAATGGCCTTCTTGAACTGTGGTGTCCAGAACTGGACACAGGACTGTGGGTGAGGTCTGGTCAAAGCAGAATAGAAAGGGAACACTACTTCACTTGGTCTGGACACTATACTCCTGTTGATGCAGCTAGAACTATGTTGGCTTTTTTGGCTGCTGCATTACACTGCTGACTCATGTTTAGCTTGTGGTCTACTAAGACACCTAGATCCTTTTCACATGTACTGCTTTCAAGCCAGATGCCACCCATCCTATGTTTGTGCATTTCATTTTTCCTACCTAGATGTAGTGCCTTACATTTATCCTTGCTAAAATTAATTTTGTTAGTTTTTCCTCAACTGTCCAATCTTTTAAGTTCAGCTTGAATTCTGATTCTGTCCACTGGAGTATTAGGTAAGCCCCTCCCCCACAATTTGGTGTCATCTGCAAATTTGATAAGCATGCATTCTATTCCATCATCTGAGTCATTTATGAAGATGTTAAACAATACAGTTGTCCCTCCGTATCCACAGATTTGGTATCCACGGATTTAAGTATTCATGGCTTAAAAATATTCTTAAAAAATTAATAATCCAAAAAGCAAACCTTGTTTTTCCATCTTCTATAAGGGACACAATTTTGCTATGCCATTGCATATAATGGGACTTGAGTATTCACAGATTTTTGGTGTTCACGGGGGCAGGGGGTTCTGGAACCAAACCCTAGCAAATATGAAGGGACAATTGCACTGGGCCCAGGACAGAACCCTGTAGCATCCCACTTCTCCCAGGAGCAACCTTTGATGAACACTCTCTGGACTCAGTCTGCCAACCAGTTACAGATCCACTTAACCGTAACACTGTCTAGTCCACAATTCATTAGCCTGCCTACAAGAATCTCTTGGGTAGCCTTGTCAAAAGCCTGAGTGAAATCAAGTTATATTACATCCACAAGCCTCCCCTAATCAACACACTTGTGACTTGATAAAGAAAAAAGAGATAAGTTTGTTAGGCATGACTTCTTACCCATGCTGCCTCTTAGTAATCTCAGCATTCCTTTCCAAGTGTGCACAGACTGACTGTTTACTGATCTGTTCTAGAACTTTTCCTGGTATCACCACCAAGCAGTAGTTGCTTGGGTCCTCTTTTTTGCCTCCCCCCTTTTTTTGAAGATGGGGACAATGTGGTTTAGGTTTGTGCCTCTTTTACAAACCTGGCAACCTGCTTTGTAGTGTGGACCAAATGGAGAACTGTATTATTCATTCATGACTTCCTTGCTTGTTCATGCCATGTGTGGACAAAACTTAATTACATCTCAGCTTTCTATGCCATTGTACAATCATCCAAATATAGCCATTTTTTAATATAGTGTCATTAGTGTGAATGACTCAGTGCAGAGTAATGTGACCAAAAAACTATTAAGTATCTTCACAAGGTGTTTATGAGTCCTTTTACACTTGAAGATTATGAAGCCATGGTATAGTTATCTGAACCAGACCAACATTGAAGGAGTTCTTGAACTACCATCTTGAGTTCAGCTCTTTTCAGGAAAACTTGATATTACATTATACAGGTTTCCCCCCATACCCACGGAACCCATATCCACAGTTCCAATTATCCACAGATGAAAAAACAGGGACACATACCATAGAGTCACACTGGAAAATGCCTAGAAAGGTGCCCTCTCTAGGAATCGCTTAGTCCTCCAACACAACTCTAGGGTATGTTTGTACAGGAAATCCTTTATTTTAATAGGTTTTGCTATTATCCATGGTAACAAATCTTCCCAAGAAAAAAACATGATAGATTCACCTTCAGCTTGCCATATGTGGGAAATGACTTGAAGGTACTCAGGATTCTCAGCGAGAGAGGTCTAGTGCCTCCCCAAACTACAGAGCCCAGGATTCTATAGGATACAGCCAGGGTGGCTGAAGTGGAATCATAGCGCTACTATAGTCATGTGGTGTGAAAGAGGGGACATTTTTATGGTGGTCTTGGTGGTCTTGAATGTGTTTGGGCAGTTTGATGTCAGAGTAACATGATCTGCACCAAAAACGAAGTTGCCTCTGATTTCAGAAGACGTGAGCTTCATGTGTTGCACCTACTGATATGGTTTTTCCTCTCTCTCTCTCATTCTTATTCTAGCCACAGTACACAAATCTGGGGCTCCTAAACAGCATGGATCAGCAGATCCAAAATGGCTCCTCGTCCACCAGCCCATACAACACGGAGCATGCTCAGAACAGCGTCACGGCACCATCACCCTATGCCCAGCCCAGCTCAACCTTTGATGCCCTCTCGCCTTCCCCCGCCATCCCCTCCAATACAGACTATCCAGGACCTCACAACTTCGACGTCTCATTTCAACAGTCCAGCACTGCAAAGTCAGCCACTTGGACGGTAAGTTGGTTTTGGCGCAGAGAGTTGAGTCTGGTTGGCAGGTTGTAGGAATTCTAGTATATGAAGAGTTGGTAGGGAAATGGACACATTGGGTGTTTCTGGCTACAGAGGTTGCATGTCCTGTTTTCTCATGGATTGGATAAGACCGCTCCTGATTGGGATGCTCTTGGCAACACACGCAAGGTCACAGAAGTTGTTGAGTCTACAGATTGCAGTAACGTATTCTTGGAAGACTTGGTGCAATTGCTCAAAGGAGATGGTGATTTTCCAAGGCCTGCTGGTAGCCAGGGTTAATTAAAACTCCAGTGAGAAATGCAGCTCCGTCAGGCACCATACATGTCCTCTTTGTTTCTAAGTCATAGAGTAATTAGTTGATAGGCTCTGGGGCATTGTTGCTTGAAGACTAAAGATGTGTGTGTGTGTGTGAGAGAGAGAGAGAGAGAGGGAGGGAGGGAGGGAGGGAGGGAGAAATAGAGAGAGTGTATAGATGCATGTTTGAATTTTCTCATTCAGGGGAGTGATATGTTGAATTCCAAAGGTGGTGGTGGTGGTGGTGGTGGTGGTGGTGGTTATTATTATTATTATTATTATTATTATTATTATTATTTTCCTCACTTTTTCCCATTTCAAAAAAAGGGTTCTTGGTGCCTGTTTGAATGACTCTCTGTGTCTCTTGACTGTGATTTAGAGCTTATTCAAATTACTCTCCCCTCTGGGTTCTGACTATGGATGTACCAGACGGGTTGCTTAGACTTTAGATTATCTCCCATTAACACAAAACGTACTTCTCTGTAGGCTTCCTCTCAGGAGCTTTTGTGGTAGAATCAGAGCTCCGGGAGTGCATGGTTGAATCTTAGAAGGCTGATGAGGCCCACAACATGCCTCTCATGGTGCCGTCTGAATTTAACCATTAATTTGGAGAAGCCCTGTGTCTTTCACAGAGAACCATACTAGTTGACCATGCCATGCTGTAGACCAGTGATTCCCAAACTCTAGTCCTCCAGGTGTTTTGGACTTCCCAGAAGCCTCTGCCACCTTGACCAATGATCACAGATTCTGGGAGCTGAAGCCCAAAACACCTGGAAGACCAGAGTTTGGGAAACACTGCTGTAGACACTTCCAACATGATCATGGCTGACATTCTTAACCTGTTGAGTGTTGATTCGCAACACCTTCTGGGTAAGTGAAAAGCATCCCAAAATGCTTTGATATCTTCACCATAGGCGTGTCCAATCAGGGCTCCTGTAACTTTGATCTGTAGCAGTTCTTGGAGGAAGATGAGGTACGATAAAGCTCCATCAAGCAGGATGAAGGTACCTCTCAGTCTTCACCTTCCAAACTCCAGCTTTCAGCTGCAGCCATCACCTTCCAACATGGCTACTGCCTCCTTGGTGGAGGGAGAGTGGAGGGAAGGGACTCAGAGAAGCTCTGTTCTTGTCCCCCACTCTACACCATTGGGGCAATAGCTCTGTTGGGAGGGGATGGCTGCAGCCAAAAGTTGGAAGGTGATTTGTGCTAATGGACGGTAGTCTAAACCAGCGGTTCTCAAAATTCACCCCTCCTGATTTTGGGGACTTCAAATTCCCAGAATTCCTACCACTAGCTAGGCTGGCTGGAACTTCTGCGATTTGAAGTCCAAAATATCTGGACGACCAAAGTTAGAGAACCACTGATCTGTGAGCAACCTGTCTGCCGCATCCATTGCCTGAACCAAGGGAAGGGTCATTTGAATAAGCCAGTGGTTCACAAACTTTGGTCCTCCAGGTGGTTTGGACTGCAGCTCCCAGAATCCCTGGATATCAGCCAAGCTATCTGGGACTTGTGGGAGCTGAAGTCCAAAACAGCTAGAAGACCAAAGTCTGGGAGCAGTGGAGTAAGCTCTAAATCAGAGTCAAGAATGACAGAGAGAGTCATTCAAACAGGCTTCATGGTGGCCAGAAGTCCTTCTTTTTTAAATGGGGGCTGGGAGGTGGGCAGTGGAGAAGCATGAAGAACTTTGGAATCCAAGCTTTCCTTGAATGAGAAAGTCCACATCTGCCACTATACTGACACACCACCGTTTCGTGTGAGCTAGCATTTTTAGAGGTGCAGCCATCTTTGTCACCTTTTAGCAAGGTGCGTTGGCTGAAGTCACCCAGTGGCTCTTTTGGGGTTGTCTTTAATTCTGGCCTGGAGTCAGAAGGCATTAAGATCTCATCATCGGACTGCTTAAGCAGATTGCTCTTTCTTTTGTCTTTGCCTCTTGATGTGACTCCAGGGCTCTTGGATGAATACTTGTCATCCCCCTTTTTTTCTCCGTAATGACAGTTTAGGAACCAACCCAACTGGAAGGGCCTCTTGGGTTACAATGACCTGTGAAAAGTTTAATTGCATGATGCCCCACCCTTACTGAAGAATCCCGAAATTTGATTGTGCTTTCACTGGTTCTTCCCAAAGGCGTTGATAGGGAGACAAGTGGCTTACCGTTCCTGCGTCTTGTTTGTCTTGTTTTCTCTTCCCCTGTTGGGCTACAGGGTCGGGTTGGTTTGGCTTTGCTTTCGGGAACTGCCATGTTTCTCTTGTCTGTTGGATTGCACTGTTCTCAGCCAACCATATGAAGCTCAGAGGTGGCTGGATCACGCTGTTCCAGGAGTGTAAGCAGCATGCAAAGCACTTGGGAGTTGTAATCAGGGTCGTCATGAGTCAGAAATAACTGGAAGGCACACAACAACAAATTCAGAGAAAAGGTGGAAGCATCAAATGAACCATAACATCATCGGCTTGGAAGGGAACCCATGAGCCATCTAGTCCAGCCCTCCACCCATGCAGCAAGCTACCACTAAAATGCCCCCAACTGAATACATGCTTTTCCTGTTTTTCGCTCTGGTAGGACAATTGCAAAATAGAAGAGGGATGAGGCTGCAGACGTCTCCCAGAGTCTCTCTTCTAGAGAAACTGGGTGTGTTACAATATTTTTATTTGCTAAAACATTTGTATCCCACTCTACACATTAGAATCTCAGGCTGGCATAAAATAAAATCAGCTTAACCAGTCTGAAACAATTTAAAATAGTAGAAATAATGTACACACAGAGAGGGTCTATTAAACAATTAGACTAGTGCATACCCTGCAACATTTTACCCATAGAAACCAGGACACGTGTGGCCAAGTAATATCAGAGTGGAGTTATGATGGCAAAACTTATTAAGGAGGAAGAACAACATGCTAGGAGAGGCTGCAGCTGTTTGCTTTTGTCTGAGCCAGCTGGGAAGGACAAGACTCCTCTCCTCTACCTACTGAGTTAATTGAGTGCTAACAACATTTGCACTTTGAACTCAGTTTGCAGCAATTGAAGGAAGCTGAGGACAAAGGGGGAAAGTGAGAGGAAGAGAGAAAAACTGGGACATTTGAAAAGCAGCTGAAAAAAAGGGGGATGACAGGGGAATAATTGGGAGTGGCCCTGCCAAAGTGGGATGGTTGGGAGAGTATGCAGGTGAAAGCTTGACAGTTTAGAACCAGTTAATAACACTTCAAAACCATGCACATGTGCTGATTTGGAAAAGATCAGCCAGGCTTGATAAAAAGTTGTGTTTTCACTTGGTGCTGGAACAAAGCCAGGTATTCCACAATTGGGGTGCCACCACCGATAAGTCCCCTCCCATATTCTGCTGCACTGCACTGGCCCCACTGGTGGGGGACAGAGAAGGGCCTCTCCAGCAGACCTTGATCCCTGGGCAGGTGTAATTAGGGGAGAAGCAATCTTTCTGGTATTGAGATCCCAAACCGTTTAGGGCTTTAAATGGTCTCACGAGTATGTGGTTACTAGGTGACATGCCAGTCAACCGTCTAGCTGAGGGGTTTTGCCCTAGCTGCAACTTCCAAGTCCTCTTCAAGAGCAAATAATTAAAATATATATATATATGTGCATGAGATTAGCCCTCATCAGATTGCAAGTGTGCCTGATGTGATTGCTGCAAGGTAATCATCATCATCTTGGAGGAGCCCCCTTGTCCAGCTTACTTTGCAAACATTTCAGAGTAGTAGGAGTCATTTGTTCAATGCCTCTCTAAGCAAATAGGACAGGAATCCTTCCACACCTAACAGAGGCCTTGTTGGTAGAGCACTTTTTAGGAGCTTCTTTAAAAATATTGAAATTTCAGAGGCAGGGTTCAGTGAGAGCCAGAGGTCATAAGTGTTCAGCTTCTAGTGTCAGACCAAACCATCCTCCTGTTCACTGTCTTTTGAACCAACCCCTGGAATCAAGCCCACTTTAACTGCAGATGTGAGAACTCTGCAGTCTTCCAAACCTTGTCGGACTGCAACTCCCTTTAGCTCCAGCCAATGGTAAAGAATGCTGGGTGTCACAGTCCAACTAGATCTGGAGGGCTGCACGATTCCCAACCATAAGGAAGGTCAACAAAGCAGTGGTAGAAGGATACGTGAGAGAGGAAATAATTCCTGATTGTGGATACAGTAGTAATCTTTGATTTGTGACGTGGAGTTTGCTTTGTTGATATAGGCAATTTATCTTGAGCCAGATCAGTTCTGTCATTGTTCCTGATAGGAAGAAGGGGAAACTCAGGTCTGAATAAACATCAGAACCTGTGTGGGACTGTATTTGTTGTTTATTATGTTATTTTATAAAATATTATAAAATATTTACATCTCACCCTATAGTCTATGACCTGAGAATGTTATACAATAAAATCAGTTTAATTTAGCTTGAATGAACTGATTTGAGTTCACTAAATTAAACAATATGAAGAATGTGAAACTGTGAAAAGCCAATTTATTCAGATTAAAAACTTAGAATCAAAGAGTTGGAAGAGAGAGACCACAAGGATCATCTAGTCCAACTGCCTGCCCTGCAGGAATACACAATCAACCTTCTTGAGTGGGGATGTGTTTTGCCACTGTGTTACTTTCATTGGTGAAAAGTAAAATGCAAGAATTGTCTCATTCATGACAAAAAACAGTATCCATCTCCCTCTCCCAAAAAGTCATCGGCTGCATGAGATTTTGTTGTTGTTGTTGTTCCTGTAGGGGAGCAAAAAAGACCAGCATTTCTCCCCAGAGTCTTTCTTTATATGTTTTCTTGCAACAATAACAGAAAGGAAAAACTGGAGAAGATTCCAGTGCAGAAGACCAAAGTTGCTTGTGAATATTGTCATATGAACCAAAAAAGGAGACAGGAGAAGGATTTTCCATTTTCCAAGCCACAAGGCAGATAAAGGTGTATTTATCACTGGCCCAGCACATGAGGTTCCTTGCGAAACGGGAGTGAAGGTGTGACCTTTTCCAAGCAGGTGTCGTCATTTGATGGTGGGATCTTCAAACCTGACAGATTCCCATATAACCAGGAGCTGGGCAAAGTGCCTCTCTTTCGCCTTCTTTCCTTTTTCACCATTCCCCCACACCGAGGAAAACAAGGCATTTCGACAGGGTTGCACCGAGGGTGGTTTGAATTTCCCCACAAGAGGAAAGACTCGTATACAAGATTTCCTCCTGGTTTTCCCCCCACCCACTTGAATGGGGAAAGGTGCAGATGGTTCCTGTGAATGAGATGTGGCAATCCCTGGCAGAACCAGTTGCAGGGAAAAACAGTCCAGTAAGAAATGATCTTTTCTTCCCTCCTACCCCCTTCAAAGAAGAGCAATATTTTTCTTGCAATACAGTAGTTAACCCTTCATTCATCCCCCTCCTTCCAAAACTCCACCCCACTTGCTTCTTGTTGTTAAGATCCACGTACCCAACCATTCTCTGAGGATGCCAGCTACAGATGCAGGCGAAACGTCAGAAAGAAACTATTCCAGAACACGGCCTCACAGCCTGGAAAAAAACCCAAGGAAAATCTATGGATGCTGGCCATGAAAGCCTTCGACTTCACAATTTAACATTGACTTATGGCAACCGCATGAATGAGAGACCTCCAAGTCGCCCTATCATCAGCTGACCTGCTCAGGTCTTGCAAACTCAGGGCAGCATTTGTGACTTCTTGATGGATTCTCTCCATCTGGAATGTTGTCGCCCTCTCTTCCTACTGCCTTCTACCTTGCCAAGCATTGTTTTTTCAAATGAGTCCTGTCTTCTCATGATATGGCCAAAGTATGACAGTCTCAGTTTAGTCATCTTGGCTTCTAGGGAGAGTTTAGGCTTGATTTGCTCCAGGACTGTTGATTTGTCTTTTTAGCAGCCAACGATATCCACAAATCTGTCTTCTAGTAACACATTTCAAAGGAGTTGATTTTCTTCCTATCAGCTTTCTTCACTGCGCAGCTTTCATAACATGCTTAGAAATTGGAAATACAATGGCATGGAGAATCCCAACTTTAGTATGCAATGATATATCTTTACACTTGAGGATCTTATCTATTTCCTTCATAGCTGCCCTTCTAGTCTTCAAAAAGTCTTCAGAAAGCATCTTTGACTGTGTCAAAAAGTATTAAAAGCTGAGATTCACATTCTTAGGACATCCATTTTGAGGGTTGGAGGAGGGAGAGAGAGAATGAGGCTGGAACCCCTTTGCAATTTGGGAGACGGTAAAACTCATAACCACCACATAAATTGCCTCCTGGGGTTGGGGTGGCTTCCATTTTGTCTATCTCAAATTTTCCATATATATATATATATATATATATATATATATGCAACAGTCATATACATATATTATCAAATCACCTGCAAATAATCTACATTGAAAAATTGTATGGGTATTGGCTAAGATTCTGCATTGAGAATATGGAGCATAACTTTATGTTGATGGAGTTACATGGCAGTGTGCAATATTGCTTTGTTTTTGGGGTTGCACACCCAGACACAAATGTGCCTATGCATGCAGTGTACAACCATGCGTAGTGTGCATAATCATGCATAATGCACATGCTCAACAAGGAGTCAGGCATCATGTCACTGCAACTGCAACTCCTCTTCCTCAGCCTTGAACTGAATGCCTCGCCTTATAAAAGCATCCAGTCATTTCCATGTGTGAGTTTATTCCTGATTAATATGATTAAGTAGTTATTGTTCCATAGTATGTTAATGTTTGTTCTGCCCCAAATCTAGTGGATTAGGTGGAGGTAATGTTCTTGAAAATTAAATTAAAAAGCGGTACCAACTTGCTACAACATTATCTTCCTTTATTTCACCTCTAGCCATATGAAAACAGGTGGTTAATTTTTCTGCAAGCACAACTGTCCATATTCTGTTAAGATCATTTGCAAAATTAAAGTCCTTGGGCATTCTCAGGAGGGGGGTGTTTCTTGCAATCTCAGTATCTCTCAGCTCCTACAAGTATTGCCAGCCGTTCCTTGCCAGCAGTAAAGTTGTGATGATGCAGTTTCAATCTCAGCAGGTTTCCTTTGGGGTGGGGTGGTGGTGGCTTAAAAGTCTATCCAACTTAAAGATCTGGCTAGAGAGATTTCAGCAGCCTTCCTCCAATCTAGCACCCTCCAGATGTGTTGGACTACAGATCCCATTGTGCATAGAAGACAGGGGGATGGGACCTGTGGTCCAGCACATTTGGAGGAGGTCTGGTTTGCAGTATTTCCATTTTCCAAACATGCAGGATTTCCTTAATATGAAGCGCCTTTTATCTTCCATAGTTCTCACTTTATAAAATTTCCTTCCAGCGGAGGGTTTGCTTGGTCTCTTCTTCTAATGAACTTCCATAAGCATGTGAAAACTTGTTATCTGTCTGTCATTCCAGTAGGCTGGTTAAACTTATATTTGAAGCTGGCTAGCGTGTGTTAAGCGGCACCCATGGTTTTGGCTGCTGTTTTGGTTCGTTGCTAAGGTGGATGATGATAAATGTCTTAGGTCCTTTAACATTCCACCGCCCCCCCCCCGAAAAGGAAGCTATGATTAGGAGATCAGACAATTGGGGGGGGGGTGCTTGCTTGCCATTTTGGAGTTTGGCTGGCAGAAGGGAAACTGTGAAATAATAAATAGAATCAAAGAATCACAGAGTTGGAAGAGACTACAAGGGCCATCTAGTCCAACCCCTAGTCCAAATAATCATGGTTAAAAGGGAATTAGGCAATGTCACAATGGGGAGTTGAGAGCTGTGTCTTAGTCCAGAGAGCTGAAAGGTCTATTGGTGTTCCAAGGTGACTGGACTCCCAAGTGCGTGAACAAACCAATCATAAAGATCAAAAACCTATTAACTAGGCATGGACCACATGCGGCCTCCAAAGCTGTTTTTCTTTTTATGTGTATGGCCCCCATTGACTTCCCCAGACTTCCCTGTCTCTGGCAAAAAATAAAGGTATGGGGTGAATTTTCTCTCCCCTTTTAAATGGGGTCTGCAAGCTAACCCCTCTGCATTGATGCTGTGGTGGTACTGGTTGCGTGCCTTCAAATCATTTCTGATTTATGGATACCTTAGGGTGACCCTACCACTAGATTTTCTTGGCAAGATTTGTTTAGAGGAGGTTTGCCATGGCCTTCTTCTGAGGCTGAGAGGGTCCTAGTCCAACACGTGAACCACTACACCGTGCTTGCAGCTGCTGCTGTTGTTATTGCTCTGTACCTTCAAGTTGACAATTGGCAACCCTCTCCTAGGGATTTCATCGGGAGAGGTTTGCCACTGTTGCCTTCCTCGGAGGCTGAGAGAGTGTGACTGGCCCAAGGTCAACCCCTAGGTTCCATAGCTAAGAAGGGATTCAAACCCTCATCCTGCACTCAAACTACTACACCACACTGACTCCTGTATAGAGACCGGACAACCTCCTTGCTACAGCAGCTCCAGTGGCCTCTGGTCTGTTTCCTGGCATGGTTCAAGGTGTCAGTGAAGACCAACATAAGCCTGCATGTTTTTGGCCATTTCCAACTTATGGCGACCCTAAAGTGAATGTATCATGGGGTTTTCTGAGGCTCAAGCCCAGGCTGCCAGAAAGACCATATCTCATAGGGTTGCCAGGTGTTCCTGATTATAAAGGATATCCCCTATTTGAGGGTTGGAAAGCTTTTCTTTCTGTATAGACTGAACAAGATATCTAAAAATGTTTATGTGTGGGTCCTTTATAAAAACAGAAATGTGTGCATCATGTAAGTTATGCCTGTGAACAATACAGGTCCTCCCCCATATCCATGGTATCAGAAACTGCAGTTTTATTTAACTGCAGTTGGGGGGAGGTCTCTCTAGGCATCTGGAGGTCCCCCAGTGCAACTCTATGGTGAACATTCACCAGAAGCTGACCATAGAGTCATGCTGGAGGGCTTTCAGATGCATTTTCTATGTTCTCCAGCATGATTCTATGGTATTCTGTGGCTATTTGCTATTATCCACTGTTTCATTTATAAATGGTAAGGCTGGGAAAGTATCCCCTGTGGATACGGGGGGCAACCTGTATGTTAATTTCACAGAGTATTACATGGCTAAGTTAAAGGAAATCGATACTTTGGGGTTCACTGCAGTCAAAGCCATGACAACACCTGCTTTGCTACTGCTACTTCTTTTTAATGTGAGCGTGCAAGGCTGTTTTGAGGTCTATCCATTTTAGCCCTTGCAACTTGAAAGCACTCCGAGTACCTGGAAAGACTAGAAACGTAACTTGTAGGGGCGTTTTTGTTTTTAATGAAAAGAGTTTCTTTTTCTCTACCCTTCAAGGAAACTTTTAAATTTAGTACCAGCTGGTCCGGTGAGAACCAGTTCAGAAGGGTTCCAGCTGTTCTTTCTTTCTTTCTTTCTTTCTTTCTTTCTTTCTTTCTTTCTTTTAACCCCCCAGGTTGATGCTGGATTGATTTCCCACAGTAGTGTGAGCAATAAAAAAAAAAAGAGTTTGGGAGCTGACAATTTTTAAAAAGATTATGTCATGTTCTGCAGATGTGGGGTGTAGTAGGCATTGGCACCACCCAGGGTGGAGTTGCTGTTTTACAAGTGGCCATGCTGGGTGGAGCATTCTGGGAACTGTAGTCCTAAACAGTAACTTTCCCCAGGTCTTGGATTCCCCAGGTGATGCCCCGGGGAAGAGTAATATTCTAAGTTCATTCCAATGGTTGCTTGGAAATGTGGGGCTGGAATTGCAAACAAATATTGCTTTTTGGGGAGGGGGTTGCTTTTTTGCAGGGGTGGAATATGAATCATAGAATCATAGAGTTGGAAGAGACCACAAAAGCCATCTAGTCCAACCCCATCCTGCCATGCAGGAATACACAATCAGAGCATTCCTGACAGATAGCCATCCAGCCTAGGTTTAGAAACCTTCAAAGAAAGTGACTCCACCACACTCCCAGGCAGTGAGGCAGTGTGAAGAAACAGCTTTTTCAGTTTAGACTTATAATTAATTAATTACGGCCCCCTCCTTCCTTCTCCCACTGCAAAAGGACCCTACCCCTGTTTGTTGTTGTGTGCCTTCAAGCCATTTCTGATTTATGGGGACCCTAAGGTGAACCTGTCATAAGGTTTTCTTGGCAGAATTTGTCCAGAGTGGGTTTGCCTTTGCCCTCCTTTGAGGCTGAGAGAGTGTGACTTGCCTTTCCATTGCTGAGTCATGGATTTCCATGGATTCGAACCCTAGTGTCCTAGTCCAACACTTAAACCACTACTCCACATTGGCTTTCTTTAGGTATCTTACCACATGGGTTAAAACAAAGTACAGACGAAACCCAAACACCTGGGGCTTTAAAACCAAGGCAGCTTTTCTGTTTCTCTTAGGTATGTGTTGTTGTTGTTGTTTTCAAAGAGTGCTACTCAAAAGTGTTTTATTCTGCTTTTTTTAAAAAGTGCTTTTCCTTATTTGTGATTTGCTTTTATTTGCTGTACACCATCTTGTGAGCCCTGGTGAGTCAAGATTCAAAAAATTAAATCATTTAAATTAATGTTTTAAAAAAACCTTAGAGACACAAATAAATAAATAATGAATAACATCAAAGGAGAAATGGGGGGAAACCAGTAACCTATCACACTAAAACCAAGAATTATATTAAATCTATCAATCTATCTATCTGCCTATGCATAGCAAGATATGGAAAGGTAAAGACAGTGATCTCACTCCTGGCCCGCCTTTCCATTAAAGATACTTGTGCAATAACCAGTTAACTAAAGGCCTGTCTAAATGATGATGATGATGATGATGTCTCTCATAGAGAGAGAGAGCCGAGTGGGAACCAGCCAAGCCTGCCTTGGGAAGGAGTTCTAAAACCAGGGAATTCTGGTGATGTTTTAAACTGTGTTAACTAAAACCAGACTCATCCATGCTATAGCACTTCCAGTTTCTATGTGTGGCTGTGAAAGGTGGTCAGTAGAGAAAGCTGAGAGAAAGAATATCAACTCTTTTGGAAGGTGGTGCTAAAGGAGAGTTCTGCAGATACTCTGGACTGCCAAAAAGACAAATAAATGGGTACGAAAACAAATCAGGCATGAACTCTCCTTAGAAAACAAAATGGCTAAACTGAGGCTGTTGTACTTTGGATGTACCATGAGATGACGTGGCTCATTGGAAAAGACAATAATGTTCAGTAAAGTGGAAGGCAGTAGGAAAAGGGGGAGGCCAAAGTACAGGCAGAGAGACAGTCAAGGAAGCTACGACTGCTGCCCTGAGTTGCAAGACCTGAGCTGGGCTGTGGATGACCCCGGTCTCTTGGAGGTCTCTCCAGAGGGTCTCCATAAATCAAGGGTGGTTTAATGGCAAAAAATTGACAACAACTACAGTTGCTTTTAGTTATGTCTTCCTTGAGTGATTTTTTTTTAAAGTAGAAAGGCAGGTAGCCAGGCAGGCAGGCTGGATGGATGGATGGATGGATGCCCATGCTGTGCAACACGAATGGTAATCTCCTTTGGAGAGTTTATATACTGGTGGCAGGCTGCCATGATTTGGGTGTTGAATTATCCCATACTATATACTCTGATGTGGTGATGTAGGCAGTGTGGTTGTTGAGGAAGGGATGTATGTATGTATGTGTTTGTTTCTTTGTGGGGGAGGGGACCTTTTTATTGAAATAAATGGAAGGGCAGTATTTCGCTTCACGTCTGGGGCTCATGCATGAATGCACCATGGCTGCAGTATGATTTTAGACTGAACGGATCTAGGGAATGTCTGGAGAAGAGTTCTGCAGATACTGTGGACAGCTAAAAAGACAAATAAATGGGTCCTAGAACAAATCAAACCTCAACTCTTCCCTAGAAGCCAAGATGACTAAACTGAGAGTGTCCTTCTTTGGGCATATCACGAGAAGGCATGACTCACCAAGAAAGACAATAATGCTTGGGAAGGTAGACAAAGGGGAAGACTGCATTCCAGATGGAGAGACTCCATCAAGGAAGCCACGGCTGCCCTGAGTCTTCACGACCTGAGCAGGGCTGTTGAGGAGAGGGGGTCTTGGAGGTCTCTCGTTCATGGGGTCACCATCAGTTGAAGTCAACTTGATAGCAGTTAACAACAGCAACACCAAGGGAATGGCTCTCCAAACAATGCTTGGTGACAAGCACCTCTTATATTTTCAGGGGTGGTTGGGCGTGGAATACAGATTTCGGGACCATTTTTGCAACCTCTAAGCACACACCCCTTTCTCCCTATCTCCACTAGGAAACTTGGCAGTGGGGTTGGCAGTTTCACCCTTCCTAGAGGCCTTCCCTCAGCATTTTTTAAAATCAAAATAAAGCTACATGGAGGGGGAAACATTGCAAAATCCCTCCCCCCCGCCACACCTCTAGAGGGCTTGGAGGCGTATTTTGAGTTTTAAGCATTCATGTTGGGATGGGCGCTGTGTCTGGTGGACCTCCAAGGTCAGATGGTGGGTGTGTAGGACCCCTGGAGCACCAGTAGTTGCCCACCCTTATTCAGACTTGGCCCCATGGCTGTGCAGAATGAACCAGTTCTGACAGTGTGGATGGGGTGTTGGTGGAAAGAGGTCAAAGAGACTTTTCTTGTCAAAGTTGGGGTGGTGAGACAGTAAAACTTGACACAGCATTGACAGGACTGACTCATTCCAGCGTTTGGTTCACTGTAACCTCCTCTTCAGAGCCCAGTTTGGGAACTGGGTAGCTTTTTTTTTCTTTTAAAGAAAGCAAGCACACGCCTATTTCAATTCTCTGCAGACATCTCTGTCATTCTCTCTCTAACACACACACACACACACACACACAGGTGGGGGATCATTCAAAGCTCTTTTTCTCTCGTTCATGCAGGGCTGTGGAGTTGGAATTGGAGGGGGAAGCAGTTTTTAGTCCAGTTGGAGTCCATAGAAATGTACCAATTCTGGTTTCAAAATAATAACTTATAACAGTGGTTCTTTATCTGGGGTCCGGGGACCCCCATGGGTCCGCAATGTCCTCACAGGGGGTCTGCAAAGTTGCTTGGCCCACCTCCTCCCTGCAGTGGAGTGGCCTCATGACAGGAGCCAAGGCAAAGGCTGGTTGGCCATTTTGCCATTTAATCTGCTCCAGCCACAAACTTGCAGGAAGAAGCAGGAGAGAAGCCTTTCCTTCCCTTCCTATGCCTCTGAGGGAAAGTTTAATGGCTGGTGTAATGTTGTTGCTGTTGCTGTTGTTGTTGTTAGGTTTTTAAATCTTGAATTAAGTCTTGGGAGTCCGCAGCAACAAAAAATATTTAAAGGGGGTCCCTGGTGAAGAAAAGGTTAAGAACCACTGACTTATAATATTAAATGTCTCATTTGTTACATATTTACTTTCATAGGTATATTAGGATAGTTTTCTTGTTCTGAAATTGTAGTGAAATAAACACATTTTATGTCCTATTGATCTTAGTAGCTTGATGATGCATGTGGTGGTGAGGAAATGCCTTGTGCTACAGTTTTTAACAAGTAAATTTATTATTACCAATTAACATACAGTTGTCCCTTCACATTTGTGGATTCGCAGATTTGGTCATTTGTAGATTACTAAGTATGTTCTCTCTAGGCATTTTCTAGGTCCTTCAGCACAATTCTGTGGTGTGCTTCCAGTGGAAATTGACCATGGAAATACCCTGGGTGACCTTGGGCAAGTCTCACTCTCTCAGCCTCAGAGGGGGGCAAAGGCAAACCCCCTCTGAACAAATCTGGCCAAGAAAACCCCATGATAGATTCACCTTGGAGTCACCATAAGTCAGAAAAAACTTGAAGGCAGAACTACTATAGTAGCTGACCAACTTTTCCATGAATTTCTCAAGTCTTCTTTTACACTCTTCAGAGATGGCAGCCAATACCACACATTGTTGTATAAATTAACAATGCATTGTGTGAAGGACTTTGAATTATAGAATCATACAGCTGGAAGGGACTAAAAGAGCCATCTCATCCAACCTCCTGCCATGTAGGAATTTTTTAGAAGACATTCCTTTTTAAAACATCTAACCTTAGGACCCGTCTAAAAGGTGAAAATACCCCTCATGGAATTCACTGGGAATCCTCCCTGTCTAAATGGGATCCAGCACAAATCCACACTATTTGGAAGGAGGGAGCCCAAAATGGCAAAAACAATGTGGTAAAAGCCTTTTTAGATTTCCCCGTACTTTTTCAAAAACTGAGACGGGTGTGTGCATTCCTGCTCATTTGGACAAGAAATCGGAAGGGAAGCACAAAGCTGATTGGCTGGGTGAGAACAGGGCAGGTCTTGCTAGCAGGGCAAGTGCCCGCTGCCGCCATGTTGGATTTTTGCCTTAGCGATCGCTTGCTAAGGTGATAAAAAAGGATCAATATTTTCTGTTTTCCTTTCCTATAAAATTGGAAAATCGCTCTATCGTAGCAGTGTACCTTGGGATGACCTTAGGAAAAAAAAACAATGGCGGTGAAGAACTAGCATGAGTAAATCACTCACAGCCGCCATCTGGAATGTGATGTTTATGAGGGCGACAAGAAAAACCATTTGGACATGTCACTCCTGCTGTGAGATGCCAATACTACGAGGTACTTTGGATTTTTTCCCTTCATGTAGATGGGCCCTCAGTTTACCCCAAGATAAGGCGCCTACTGTCTGAAGTAGACTATTCTATATTCTCTGTCCTCCATCTCCCGCCTATTGTCTTGTTGGATGACTGCAGTTTGCAGTATTCCAGGGGATTTTTTTGTCTACATTCAGAGTTGGAGGCTGCCTTTCCATTTCCATTTGGAGGTTTGGAGAATCCACCTTCTCCACCCTCCAATATTCCTTGTCATTTCCAGTAAGATGACATAACAGCACCCAATGAATTGGGGGTTTCCACTTGGGATGGATAAATGAGCACTGTAATTAGTTTAGGCTTCCCTTTTTAAATTTCAGGATAATTTTAATATCTAAGAGTATCTAGCTTAAATACATTAAATAGCTCTTTCAGACTAAAAAAGTTTTTTTTTTTTGGATTTCTTTTCATGTCTAAGGCATGTCTGCTGTGCAGACTGAAACCATATTCAAATCAATTTAGCTATCAGGCCTTCTCAGATGAAATAATCATGACTTTTTTCTGTGAAGAAACTAGAGGCCTTGTATAAAATAATTTGAAATTACCTCCTGATTCTGCAGTGTTCAGAGCTTTTCTTGAGGGATAGTTAACCAGTTTCATAATCCAATGTCGTTGTTATTCACAGAATCATAGAGTTGGAGGGACCCCAAGGGCCATCCAGTCCAAACCCATTTTGCCATGCAGGAATACCCAGTCCAAGCCCTCCCGAAAGATGGCCATCCAGCCTCTCTTTAGAAACCTCCAAAGAAGGAGACTCCACCACACTCCCAGGCAGTGCATTCCCTTGCTGAACAGCTCTTACTGTCAGAAAGTTCTTCCTAATGTTGAGGTGGAATCTCTGTTCCTGGAGCTTGCACCCATTGCTCCGTGTTCCAGTCTCTGGAGCAGAAGAAAACAAGCCTGCTCCATCCTCAGCGTGACATCCCCTCAAATACTTAAACAGGGCTATCATATCGCCTCTTAACTGTATTTTTTCCAGGCTAAACATACCCAGCTCCCTAAGTCTCTCCTCATAAGGCATGGTTTCCAGACCTTTCACCATTTTAGTCGCCCTTCTCTGGACACACTCCAATTTGTCAATCTCCTTTTTGAATTGTGGTGCCCAGAACTGGACACAGTATTCCAGGTAAGGTCTGACCGAAGCAGAATAGAGTGGCACTATTACTTCCCTTGATCTAGACACTATACTCCTATTAATGCAGCCTAGAATCGCATTTGCTTTTTTAGCTGCTACATCACACTGCTGACTCATGTTCAGCTTGTGGTCCACTAAGACTCCTAGATCCCTTCAAGTGAACTACAACTTATGGTGACTCTATTCTAGGATGTTCTTGTCCAGATTTGTTCAGAGCAGTATTGCTGTTACCCTCCTCTGATGATGGGAAAGTGTGTTTTCCAGGGTTGAGTGGAGATTCACACCCTCGTTTACTGGAGTACTAATCCAACTACTCAAACTACTAGACCCCCAGTAACAAATACTTATTTTACCCAGCTGTAGAATTTTGTGTGGTCCTTGTATTTAACTACTGACCTAATTTGTGCTCCCTGGATGGATATAATATGCTATTATCCTTCCTATTGTGTAGTTCTCCGAAATTTTGATTCTTGGAATAAACTCTGGAATTTCCAAAATACGTATTTGGGTGGGGGAAGATGCATACAAAAGAAGGAGATATGTTTAAACTTGATTACAAAGTTACATTTTTAAAAGAAAGGTTAAGAGAAAATGGAATTGAATGAATGTATGAGTAATCATATGCAAAATTGACATAGATTGGAAGTAGATGGATCCCAGTCCATCTTTCCAGTTGGTTCCTTGTAGCTTTCCATTCTCTCTTTTTTCTGTCAGGAAGGTGGCTTTAGCATCAAAGGTGCTAAAGTAATCTTCTAACATGGCAGGCCTCTGTGTAATAGTGTCAGTTCCCATTTGTCTCAGAAGGACAGCGATGACATCTTGGCATTGTCTCCTGGAAGTCATGGGAAAGAGAACTCTGTTCCCTTTGGCCACTGACTCATCTGTACCTTCAGTGAGCTCATGTCTGTAGACAACCTTCTGGAGAGAGTGAACTAGTGGGTTGGGAAGCTCGGTCAGAAAGCATGTTTATGTACAGTTGGCCCTCCGTATCCACAGATTTGGTATCCACGGATTTCAGTATTCACGGCTTGAAAATATTCTTTAAAAAATAATAATCCAAAAAGCCAACCTTGATTTTGCCATCTTATATCAGGGACACCATTTTGCTATGCCATTGCATATAATGGGACTTGAGTATTCACGGATTTTGGTATGCACGGAGGGTCCTGGAACCAAACCCCAGCAAATATGAAGGGACAACTGTACTTAGGAACAGGATTTGATGAAAGGAGCTTCCCATTTCCTGATATGGGTTCTTGGTGTCATAGAATCAAAGAGTTTGAAGGGGCCCTATAGAGTCCAGCCCCCCGCTCAGTGTAGGATCTCCAGCTAGAGCATCCCCAGCATCAAGGAGCTGTCCAACCTCTTTTTGAAGATTCCCAGAGAAGGAGACCACACCACCTCTCTAGACAATTGGTTCCATTGCTGAACAGCTCGCACTGTCACAGAGTTCCTTCTAATGTCCAATCGAAATCTACCCTCCAGTAACTAGAAACCATTACACTTGGTCCGACCCTCTAGGGCAGGATAGAACTAGCCTGCCCCCTCCTCTCTGTAGCAGCACTTGAGGTGTTTAAAAAGGGCAATCATGTCACCGCAAAGCCAGGCTGAACAGACCCATTTCCTTCAATGTCACGTCATCTGTTTAGTTCCCCATACCTCTTGTCTTCTTCGTTGCCCTTCTCTGAGCTCATACAAACTTGTCCCTATCCTTCTTAAAATGAGGTGCCCAGAACTGAATGCAATAATCCAGATGAGGCCTGACCAGAGCAGAATACAAGGGGACTATGACTTCCCTCAACTTAGAAACTATGCTTCTAGTAATGCAGACTAAAACTAATGCTGCCTCTTTGCTGAAGCATCACACTGCTGCCTCATTTTCAACTTACAATCATTAATAATCCCAAGGTCCTTTTTGTATTTAGTACTACTGAACCATGTATCCCCCATCCTATGCCTGTCCTCTAGAGCTGCCTCTTACTGGAGCATTGCCAGAGCCCTCACCAGATTTTCCATTTTCCATTGTACAAAAAAATATCCATGATTGATAGTTGGTAAGGGGCTTGCATGCAATGGGGAGCAGCGGAGAAATGTCCAAGAGGAAAGTGAATCAGAAGTGGAACAGAGATCGGGCTCTCTGCAACCGTTGGCTGCCAGCCGTATGGCTACCCATCAAGATTACTGCAGGGTTGGATTTCCTGCATCAGGTTGGACTACCTGACCTTTGGGTTCCCTTCCAACTTCATGACCAGTCTGTTGAAATCTTCATTTGATTAACTGGTTGGTCCAGTTTGGGTTGACATGGGAGCATTTTTTATCATTAGGGCAGTCGGTGCTATTCTCAATTTGGATGGCCAGTGGAAGTTGCAGTCCAGCAGGTATAGAAGGTACCAGTTTGGGGAAGCTGCCCTAGCCTTTGATTCCAGGTCTCCCTGGGAGTAGTCTGTCACTTCCCTCTACATTGCAATAACAACAACAACAACTAAACATTAGGAAGAATTTCTCGATGGTAAGAGCTGTTTGGCAGTGGAATACACTGCCTGGGAGTGTGGTGGAGTCTCTATCTTTAGAGGTTTTTAAACAGAGGCTGGATGTCCAGCTGTCGGGAATGCTTTGATTGTGTATTCCTGCATGGCAGAAGGGACTGGATGGCTCTGGTGGTCTCTTCAACTTGTTCATTCTATGATTCTAAGTATTATTGTTTCTGCTCTGTTTCAAGGGACTTGATTCTTTTTTCTTCTCTTCCCCACATGATTTGTGAGATCATCAAGAGTTAAAAACAAAAGAAAAAAGTCATTTAATCTATATGTATTTTTTGCTTTCCCCTCGGTGCTCTGAGTTTGAGCTGTGGGCGATGTAGGTGAAACGGTGTGTTTTGGAGATGAATGTTCTTGCAAGAGGCAAGACGGAGCTTGCCGGGGGAACATCTGCAACCAATCCATTCTGTATGGGACGTGTTTGTGTCCCAGTGCTTGCTCAAACATGTTGTGGTACGGCAGAAAAAAAATTAAAAATGCCTGAACAGAGAAGAAAGTGAGCTCAACGTTGGCTTTAGCAGCAGCATTTTTTTTCCCCAAGACAGCCAGGTAACTGAGTCTCTTGGTTGCTTTTTGTTCAGGATGTGAGAAATCATTGAAAAACATAGAAAAACAAGAGGCCTAAATCCTATTGTTCATCCTATCTAAATCTATTGGAAGAAGCCATTGAGGGTGGTATAGTGGCTTGAGTATTGGACTAGGGCTCTGGGAGACAAGTGTTCGAATCCCTGCTCAGGTATGGAACCCACTAATTGACCTTGGGAAAGTCTCACGCTCTTTCAGCCTCAGATGAAGGCTGTGGCAAACCCCCTCTGAAGAAATCTGGCCAAGAAAATCCTACGGGAGTTCACATGGTGTTGTGCTTTGAATGTTGGACTAGGACTCCGGGAAACCAGGGTTCAAATCTCTGCTCAGGTCACCCACTGGGTGGCCTTGGGCAAGTCACTCACTCTCAGCCTCAGAGGAAGGCCATGGGAAACCTCCTCTGAAGAAATGTGGTGAAGAAAATCCTATGATAGGGTTGCCATAAGTTACAGTCGACTTGTAGACACAAAACAACAAAAGATCCATTGAGTCAGTGGCGTAAGTGTTGACTCATCATGCACCAGTTAATCCAGTGGCTCTACTTTTTGGGAACTAACCATTTGGTTTCCACCCATTATCTTTTTTTTATTTATTTATTTTAATGGTGGAGGGTGAGGCAAATGGATTCAGGGAAGGAGGTACTCTTTTACAGCAGATCTGTACCCCCTAGCAGCAGCTGATGTCTCTCCAGAGGCAGAAGAAATTGGAAGGGTTTTTCTGTGCCTAGCAGCTGACACACATTATGGGATCTCTTGAATCAGAGTGGCACAGACCAAGAAAATTGCTGGCACAGCCAACCTTCCTGTATGGGGTACCAGAGTCAGGACATGGTCCTTGACAGAGTCTCCATTCTGCTCTTGAACTAACCTACCAAAATACAGGCACTACAGGAAGCTACAGGAAAAGCATCATAGAATCACAGAGTTGGAAGAGTCCACAAAGGCCATCTAGTCCAATCCCCTGCCATATAGGAATACCCAATCTACCTAAGAGATTCCACGTAAACATTAAGAAGAACTTCCTGGTGGCAAAAGCTATTCGATAGTGAGATAAGCTGCTGCCTCAGAGTGTGGTGGAGTTTCCTTCTTTGCAGGATTTTAAACAGAGGCTGGATGGCCATCTGTCAGGAATGATTTGCTTGTGTATTCCTGCATGGCAGGGGATTGGAATACATGGCCGTGGTGGTCTCTTCCAGCTCTATGATTCTATGATTCTACCACACAGGGCCTATAACTGGCTCTCAAGTCTCTCCTTCCTACTTCAAAATTAAGAATGATGCCCCTCCCTTCCAAATTTGAAAGAATTACTGTGCCTGATAATTGCATGGTAGCGTCATCATAGCAACTCCTTTTCTTCACATTCTCGTTGTAGAGTTCTTGGTGCCATCCCATTTTAGTTCCCAGGCAAATGCAAGCCTTGCCTTGGTGTTGCAGCCTTTAGTCTGTTGAAAATTGAGATTTGCTCTTACCTCCTGCTACAAAGCTGTCTGATATGTTTGCGTGAATCTGTGTGTGCACATGTAGAGGAGATAAAGACCGAGGAGAGTGGATTGCCCAAATGTTACCTAAGCTTTCCAGCTGCACTTAAAGCATGTTCCAGGCCTGAGTCCTTTAATCCCAACTAGAGTAAGCCCATTGAATCAACTGGATTTACTTACATGTTGATTCATCATTCAACAATTGACTGACTGGGTCTACTTATGTAGGACTAACCCAAAAGATTCAGGCTTTAGTTCTGTCTTCCTTAAAAACACATTCCATGAAGTTTTTGCCACCCCTAGGACCAGACCAAAATCAGGAATCATAGGATCATAAAAGCTGGAAGGTATCCCAAGAACCATGTAGTCCAACCTCCTACCGGTGGCAGAAATCCACAGGTAAAGCACCACCAAGTGGGTGGGCATCCACAGTCTATTTACAGACCTCCAACATAGTAGAGGCCCTTACCTTCTGAGGTAGCCCATCCCACAACTGGAAGACTTCTTGTGGTCAGGAAGTTCTCTGTAGTGCTTCGTCCAAAACACCATTAAGACAAGTTGCATCTGCTGCAAAGTGCCATTACTACGAGGCATTTGGGGGATGGGGTTGCCCTGTATAGACAAGCCCAAAATCTCTGGGCCCCTAGGAGAACGGAGGCATTCCTCCTTGTTCTGTCTGTGCAAAGCCCATTATCCTAATATTATTGGTTCTTTGGGAGTTTACTCATCCCTAGGCCTAAGAGAGAGAGAATGCTAGACGGTATGCTCTTGGAGCGTGCAGGCATCATAATTTGATTCTTCCCCTCCTCCATCAAACTCATCTCAGGTTTGACTAAAATTACAAAAATGAGGCTGTCGTACCTTGGATGTATCATCAGATGAGATGACTCTTTGGAAAAAATGATAAGGCTGGGAAGAGAGGAAGGCAGTAGGAAAACAGGACGACCACGCTACAGGTGAATTGATTCAATCAAGAAAGCTATAGACCTGAGAAGGGCAGTGGATGACCGGGAGGTTCTTGGGGATCTCTCATTCATAGGGTCACCATAACTCAAAGCTGACACGATAGCACATAACAACAATGACACACACCTCAGATTCTAAAGTGTTTGTGGTTTTGCAAAGCTCTCCTTAATCTATGCAACAGTCTTATTGGATGGTTTCTCCCCTTTGCTATGAATGTGCTACAGCAGTGGTTCTTAACCTGTGGTCCAGGGACCCCAAGGGGGCCGCAACATCCTCACAGGGGGTCTACAAAGGCTTCAAGGCTGCTTGGCCCACCTGCCTGCCTGCAGTGAAGTGCCACATGACAGGAGCCAAGGCAAAGTCTGGCTGGGTGGCTTGGCCTAAGCATTGACATGCAATCTGCTCCTGCCACAAATTTGCAGGAAGAAGCAGGAAAAGTACCCAGCTTGTGGGGGGCAATTAGCTAACACACATTGGAAACTGCTTAATGCAGTGTAGATGTGTAAATGGTTATTGCTTAAAACAATTTGTAAGCCGCTCTGATAGCCTTGTGGCTGAAGAGCGGGGTATAAATAAATAAATAAAGTCTTCCCTGCCCCTCCAGTGCCTCTGAGGGAAAGTTTAATGGATGGTGTGCTCATGGTATTGTTATTATGGTTTTAAATCTTGAGTTAAGTCTTGGGGGACCATGGCGACAAAAGATATTTAAAGGGGGTCCTGGAAAAGAAAAGTTTAAGAGCCATTGTGCTACACAATATTTCCCCATCTCCCCCTTTGGGGAAGGGAGCAGACAATTTCAGTGTTTATACCTCATCTAGGGCTGCATTTGGCTGTTGCCTGGAGCAGTTGTGCTCCCTGTCTCTCAAGACACCTTTGTCGATTGGGATCCTGAAAATGCAGTTTAAAAAAACAACAAAAGAGGCACCTTAAAGACCAACACATTCTATTTTGGCATAAGTCCACTTCTTCAGATGCCTGAACTGGATTGACACCCACAAGGTTTTAATGCCAAATAATACTTGTTAATTTTAAAGTAACCATGAGATCTGCTAACACAACACAACTTATTTCTTCCCCATTTAGGTGTGTGGTTTGTTGTTGTTGTTGTTGTTTTGTTTTTTGGTAAATGGTGGTTGCTTCTTTTTTTGCCCCATTTCTGATGTGGCAGCCATCTTGAGCAAGGAAGCCTTTGTTGAATTTACTCAAATTATAGGGTTTGCTATTCTCTCTTTTTAAATTCCTGGTTGTGCTGTGTATGATATATAAGTGTGTGTGTGTGTGTCTAAGCACCCATCCCAGGTGACTCCACCCTCCTGGAATGTGCTCATCAGACTTCTCTCTTCTGTTCCTTCTCAACAAAGGATAGAGAAGTAACCTTTCATTTTCTCTTGCATGTACAGTCTGCCCTCAACTTTCATGAGGGATAGGGGTAGGTGACCCCTGTGAAAGAGGGAAAGCCATGAATATAGGCATGCATTTAAAAAATATCTGCGAGAACACTTCTCTAGGCATTTGTAGGTCCTCCAGCACAATTCTTTGGTGATCTGAAGTTGACCATAGAATCACACTGGAGGACCTACAAATGCCTAGAGAAGTGTTCACTCTAGGAATCTCTAGGTCCTCCAGCATGACTCTGTGGTCAACCTCCAGCAGAACAGAATTGTGTTGGAGGATTTAGAAAATTCCCATCAGGAACATATTTAATAATCCATGAATAAGTCAAATCCATGAATGCTTAACCCACAGATGTGGAAGGATGACTGTATTTCTTTCTCTTTGAATTTGGGTGCATCCACATTAAATAAATAATGCAGTTTGAAACTGGATTATTTACTATGGCTCCTTCCTATGGAATCCTGGGATTTGTAGTTTGGTGAGATACCCGCACTCTTTGATAGAGAAGGCTAAAGACCTTGTAAAAGTACAAATCCCAGGATTCCATAGGCAGGAGCCATGGCAAATAATCCAGTTTCTAACTGGATTATTTGTGTAGTATGGATCTGGCCTTAGTCACCATGGTGCATAGTGCCCAGCTGATTAAAATTACCCCTAATGACAGATGTCACAAAATGTATGTGTCTTGCTTTTCCACCCAAGTAACCTCCCACAACAAAGTCTTAAGGATGGTTCATTATTTTCTCCTTTCTTGTCTTAGACTTGTTTGGTTCCAGTAGCTGCAACATCCCCAGTGATTTGGGGGACTGCTCAGGGGTGTGAATCTTTCTATCTTGGGTCCAGCCCTCTTCTAGAACCACTGTATCTTAAGAATTAGATGTGGCTACAAGGGCCCAAATCTTCATGTCCTTCATCCTCAGAGGGAAGAACAAAGAGTTTCCTGCAATATTCTCCCCACTGGACAGGAGTATGAAGATTTCTGCACAGTTCCTGATCACGGTTCATTCCTTGGGATGTATTTATCTGTTCAGACATGTGTGGCTTTATTTTCTGTGCAGAAGACAGATTTTTCTGACAGAAAACACACTTCATGAGCAGAAATGCACATGGTTATTTTAGGCAGAAAACCTGTTTTCTACACGGAACTACCTTCATTTGCTTTCGTTGACTTTATTGTATGCCACCCTGAGACAAAGTGTAGGATGTCAATATTTCAATAAATTAATAAATTTAGTAAAGAAAGAAATTCTATACATGCTTATCCTGTACAGAAGTACACAGATTTTTTTGTGCAAAAATGCACATTTTTTTTTATGTAGAAGAAACATTTCTGTGAGGGGGAAAATGTATATTTCTGTGCAGATGAATACAGCAGGCCCTCCAGATCTGCTCTGGCTCTGCAAATTCAACTGACTGTGGATCATTGTGTCCCATTTTATAAAATAGTGGTGATGTGAACATGGACGTGCTAAAGCATTTGCATTCACGTTGCTGGCATTTAATAATATGGGATGTGATCATCTGCATTTTTGGTATCTGCGCAGGGTCCCAGAACCAAACCGCCACAGATCCGAAGGGCCCACTGTGCTTCCCCAAGGGCAAAGGATCTTGCAACAGCCTCATAGCTGTTTATGTTCTGCCCAACAGAGGATCCTGAGCACCTTAATTAAGAAAGAAGTAGCAAACTACTATTCTTTCTGCCCCTACCCTGTAGCCAGGTCATCACTCTGGCTGTCTGAATTTTGCATTCCAAATGCAACTACAGTATGCAGATTTTATACCCCTACCCACAGCCAGAGTTAACATACAATTGTGGTTCCATGTTCAGATGGGTCCTTTGATACATAAAGGGGGAAATGGTGCACAGGAGAGTTAAGAGCTTATTGCACTTCAATGAAAAGCAGCAGTGAAGCAGGAATATTCCTTCTTCCATGTTGCCTTACTGTACTGCACAACACCATCATTCTTTCATTCTGGTCCTGTTGGGGGCTGAGGAAAACCTGCTAGCCAAAAGACGCAGTTTTATCTTGGTCCCCCACGGGACCGGAATGGCAGGATGCTGGAAGAATGATGACGTTGTCATGAGGTAGGTGATTAGGAGAGCTGCCACAGAATAAAAGCAGAGTATTGTGTGCTCAGCATAGATCCTCACTGATCATAATGGCTAGCACTGTTGCCGTGTCTGCCTGCCTTCAACAGCTGCTGCCTCCAGATTCCCTTAGCAAACATTCCCAAAGAGCAAAACATAGAAAAAAGGGAAGAGCAGATAAGGCTGCCTCACCAGCTACCCCTAGTATGTTCTTAAAAGCATAGATCTATAGGTTTGGCCTCCTAAATGTGAATCGTAATGAAAGTGGATGCTGGTGGAAGAAGATAACATTACCCATGGATGAGTATTGGAAGAAGCTTTCAAGTGCAGCAGCTAAAAAAGCCAATGCAATTCTAGGCTGCATCAATAGGAGTACAGAGTCTAGATCATGGGAGATAATAGTGCCACTCTATTCTGTTTTGGTCAGACCTCACCTGGAATAGTGTGTCCAGTTCTGGGCACCACAATTCAGGAAGGATATAGAGAAGCTGGAACATGTCCAGAGAAGGGCAACCAGGATGGTGGAAGGTCTGGAAGCCATTATGCTCTTTGAGGAGCAGTTTAAAGAGCTGGGTATGTTTAGACTGGAGAAGAGAAGGTTGAGAGGGGACATGACAGCCATGTTTAAACATTTGAAGGGATGTCATACTGAGGATGGAGCAAGCTTGTTTTCTGCTGCTCCAGGGACTAGGACATGAAGCAATGGGTTCAAACGACAGGAAAAGAGATTCCATCTAAACATTAGGAAGAACGTCCTGACAGTAAGAGCTGTTCGGAAATAGAATACACTGCCTGGAAGTGTGGTGAAGTTTCCTTCCTTGGAGGTTTTTAAGCAGAGGCTGGATGGCCATCTGTTGTGAATGCCTAGATTGTGTATTCCTGCAGGGCAAAGGTTGGACTAGATGGCCCTTGTGGTCTCTTCTAATTCTGTGATTCTATGGTCTCTAGGAGGTTCAAATGATTTTGCTTACTTATACAAGTTTTGCTTGACCTGTTTGCTTCATTTTGCATCTGCATATTGTTATTTTTGAATAAAAAGAGTGTTGAACTATGTTGAACTGCTTTTCCTTTTGTGGTTTGGAAACCTTTTCCTATTCTTTCCATACTATTTCAGCCTCTGGCTCCAAAGTTTTGTGTTAAAGAAGTCATACCCAGGAAGACATCTACTTCATAGCTGTATGGGTACCACTTTAACTGTGGTGGCTCATATTATGGGCGTCCAGCACATTTGGAGGGTGCATGGAATTGGGCAGAGGAGGGGTGAGGCTCTTTTTTAATGCCTCATGATCAGGTTCTGCAGAAGTCCTTGGGCTTGTCTGTACAAAGGGGGGGGGGAAACCAGACTGCTCCACAGTTGCATGCCTGTAGCTGAGACAGCAGCAGCAAGTGGATTAGTTGCACTTTTAAATCTGCTGCCTCTGAACTTAAAACAAACAAACAAACAAAAAACTATTTCTATGGTACACACAATAGATATTCCACCTTTCCAACAAAAGAGAAAAAATATAGCACAAATCCCCATTTTATTGCCTTAGTGGCCAGTTGCTAAGGTGAAAATCCAACATGGCAGCAGCAAGCACTTGCCCTGTAACCCAGTCCTGCTCCCTGCACGCATCCAGCTAATCAGGTTTGCACTTCCTCTTGTATGGGGAAGCGATTCATGTCAAATTGCTTGTTTTCATAAGCAAAAATGCACATATCACTGGAGCTTTTTTTAAAAGTCGGGGAAAGCCATGAGTGCTTTTCTCGCATAGTTTTTCCTCTTTTTTCCCCCCTCCTTCACAATACGATGAGACAATGTGGGATCCCATTAAGACAGCTTGTTTTCTGAGTAAATTCTCTGAGGAGTATTTTCACCATATAGACAACCCCTTAGAGTTGGTTTTGTGTCTTTCCAGAAGCATTTCAGGGGCAGAATTGTTCTCCATGTTTCCTCTTACTCAAGGTTGCTTGGATGAAGGCCACTTTACCAAGGTTCTTCAGAGTAGGGATGGAAAGAATATTTGATAGTATGTGGAAAATGATTGAAAAAATGTGTTTCTCGATTTTTGGAGGCTGATGAGGAGAACCCTGGAGTGACAAGAACCTTTGCTATTCAGGACTTACTCTGCACAAAACCTGCACATGGGGTGTGTGTGCAGAAAACTGCATTTTCTGTGCATAAAGTAATAACTGCACAGTTGTGTGTTCCTGCATAGCTGGGGTCTGGACTGGATGGCCCTTGTGGTTTCTTCTAACTACCGTATATGATTCTATTAACTTGGCACAGAAATATTACTTCCTGTGCAGAAAATGCTATTTCCTTTGCAGATTCCTCTCCCCAAACCTCTACATGCAAATTTCATGCACATTGAGTCTTGAACTGCAAAATGTCTTGGAAAACTGCAGTTTTTGTAGGCCTTCTTGCAGCAGGAAGAAAATGGCTAAAATTACTTGTTCGTTCCTTTGATAATAGTGAAGAATGCCATCCTCACTCTGGAGGCTTTTGTTCTACATCTTGTTTTGTAGAGGTGTTGGGTCGTTGGATTCTTCATACCTTGCAGCCAAAACAAGGTGTTAAGGATCTGGAGGGAGAGGAAGAACCCACATCAACACCGATTAAAATGCCAGAGGGGTGCGATAGATAACCATCCCTAATCATCACACGTAATTTTGGGAGGCATTTAGTTGGGAAATCAGATTAAGGCTGTGTATTCCTGAAGGAGTGGCCGTCCTCCCCCTTCCCAGAAAAGCATGGTTTGGTAGAAGAGATTGTACTTCATTTGGAAAATCGTTGATGGTGGATTTGTGCCTGGTTTTCGTAACAGCCAAGCCTCAGGAGGAACACTATGTTATGCGTTCACGTGTTTCTCATTGCTTTGCACAAGGAATTGCAACACCTTGGCTGCCTGGATAACAAAACAGCTCCCAATCAAACAGAATGAGATTTTGCTCAACTTGAAATGGGATTTTTTCTGGAAAGCCCACATTGCTATCTCTAGCAGGGATGTGGGTTTTGGGGATGTGGAAGGACTGTACAGTGTATCAGTGCTCTAAATAACATTACCTGATGTAGCATGTTTGATTTAAATGTTATCTTTGAACACATTCAAAATTTTACGTTGAAGTCATTTTACTGGAATACTTGTAAAAATCTAAAGGAAATACAATGGGCCCTTGATATCCACTGCAGTTTGGTTTCACCCACACACCCCCGTGGATACAAAAATCCATGGATGCTCAAGTCCCATTATATACAATGGTGTAGTAAAATGGCAGTGCTTATATAAAAAGGTAAACAGCAAGCTTTGCTTTTTGGATTCCCCCCCCCCTGAATATTTTCAAGTCATGGTTGGTAGAATCTGTGGATATGGAGGGCTGAATGAACATCACTTCTATTTAGGAAAAAAAAAAAACTATAGCTGAAAGGACCATGTATTTTTAGAGCATATACCTAAGGAGAGCTGTATGTGATGTGTTTTGTATCCACCATTTTAAAATTATTTTTATTCAATTAAAAAACCCAAATTATTAAATAAAACAAATTGACAATCATATTTACATATATTCAAAAATATATCCCATACTCACCCTTTTATACATTCATATACTGTATTCCTAAACTGCTTAATATTGATAACCATACTTTCACCATACATTTCATTCTTACTTCTTTGGGTACTTCCCATTAAGTTTTCGCAGCTTGATATTTATTATGATGCCGAACTGTCCTAACTTAATTTTATTATTTAAACTATTGCAACAACTGCTATTAAAGCTCAAATGGAACAGCTATTTTCACATTTTTTTTAATATTGGATTTTATTTAAGACTTCCCAGATTTGCCCAAATGCCCCAGGTCTTGCTAAGATATGCTTTTAGAATATTCCAATCTTTTTCAAAAGTATTCAAACTATTTTCCTTGATTATTTGTGTTAATTTGTCTAAATAGACCATTTCTATTTCCTTATCCACCATTTTAGTTTTCTTTTGCTGAGGCATGTAGTACCTCCAGCTTCACACTTAACTCGGTCTTTGCACTACCTACCAGTTCCATTTCAAGCTGGGAAAAATCTGATTCAGGGCTAGTGGAACGTTATCGTTTCACTTAAGGATAGGTTGCAGTCCAGTCCAGACAACTATGGAGAAGTCTCTGCCTCTCTCTTTCCCTGACCTTCTGGACTTTTTCAGACACCCGTTACTGCGCAAGAAGCCTCTGGAACAGTTACAACACTGTCGTGTATCAGGGGATCCATTTCAGACGCCGCCGTCCCTCTCTTGGTGTCGCTTGTGACTGTTCCAGGTAAGATTGAAGGCAGCCTTGCCATTTTTTATTCACGGACAACTTCTGTGAGTAAAAAATGGCACAGCTATCTTCAATCTTATATGGAACAGTCACGGACGATGCCGAGAGAGGGACAGCATCATCCGAAACGGACCCCCTGCTGCACGACAGTGAACTGTTCTGGAGGCTTCTTGTGCAGTAAGGGGTGTCTAAAAAAGTCCTCTCTCTCTCTCTCTTTCCTTCTCTCCTGTGAAAAACTTTCCACACAAAATATAGCATCAGAAAATTTTCTGGAAAACATCTCTGATAGGGGTGCCAGTTTTTGCTAATTTTGTTAGTATACACACATCCTGCTGTAGTGGATAATGCCTCCTTTGCCTCCAGACAGAAGGTTGATGCTTAGCCTGGTGGTTTAGAGTTCTAGAGGCTGCCAGGAACAGACCAGGGGAGTTAAGTTTCCTGATAGCAAGTTGTTCTCATTGCTAGTGGGAGATGGTGGGCCACACCTGCACATTTCAGTTTCCTTGGTTTGGTTCTGCTCTGTGTAAGTGAGTCAGCATGCTGTAGTGGTTTGAGTACTAGATTAGGACTCTGGTAGACCGGGTTCAAATACCTGCCCAGCTATGGAATCACACTGGGTCGCCTTGGACAAGTCACACACTCTCAACCTCAGAACAGAAGACAATGGCAAAACTCCTCCTAACAAATCTTGCTAAGAAAACCCTAGGATAGGGTTGCTATAAGTCAGAAATGACACGGTGGCAGAGCCAGCAAGGAGTCTGGAAGACCAGATTCAAATTCCCACTTGGTCATGGAATCACACTGGCCAAGTGGGGATCCTGCACAAGTCACACTCTCTCAGCCTCAGAGAGGAAGGCAATGCCAAAACCTCTCCTAACAAAGCTTGCCAAGAAAGCCCCAGTATATGTTCACCTTAGGGTCGCCATAGGTTGAAAATGAGTTGAAAGGCACATAGTAAAAACAATTCCTATATAACCCCAGGGATCCATCTTCCAGATGGCTTGACTGGGAAGGGTTGCATCCCAGCTCAGGGCACCCGTTAGACAGTTACAGGGATCTGAAGTTTTTGGCCCTGGATGGTGTAGATGGGAATCCATTTATTTAGATGCCCAGTTCTTCTGGTTGTTGTGAAGGGATACTGGAGCCCATCAGCTAACAGTCTGGGATGCTTTCATCTGCAATAGGCCATCTGCTTCATATGTTTACCACCAATCAAGCTGATCTTCTAGCAGGGATGTTGGTCAGTTTTCAGTATCAGATGAAATCTTGGGAGCCTGGAATTGCAGCCATATTAATTGCATACCAATTGCAGAAGACCTGGCTGAGGGTTCTAGAAGCTGTAGTCTCAAAAAGGAGTGGCCTCCCCAATTTCTGAGCTCCTGGTAATTATCTTCCAGTCCAAATGCTAATGCACCACACTCTGTTTAATGCCACAATGTTCGATTTTCTTGTGCCTTGCACTTCCTTTGCAGACGGCCTTCCCTTGCCTTGTTTATTATCCTTTGCATTTTTAAGTAAGGGTTGCAATTAGCGTGGAGGTGGCACATGGTATAAATCATAGGTTTGTTCTGGTGCATTGGGATTGCACCAGTGGGCCCCTCTGGGCATCAGGTGTAGGAGGCACACATAGGGAATGCAGGGCCTGGGGCAGAATGGCACAGATAGTATCATGGCCACACGAGCTCACTAATGCTATGCTTAGGATTGCTTGTTAGTGAAGATGTATTAAAGGAGGCATGGAAACATGGATGCTTGCCATGGAATAATTTTGCACCTTGAGCCACTGACCTCATGACCCCATAGAGGTTTTGTGTTTTCTGCAAAATTGCCTATGGTGCTTCAAACAGAAGTGGTTTAGCTCTGCTACCCAAGTGTTTATTGTATATTGAAGAGGACTGGAAATAAATTTTGTTGGACTCCTCTCTCTCTGGCTTTTCTTCGCAAACGAAGATTCAGGAAGGACTCATCCCGCGCTTTCTGCAAGCGCGCTGATGACTAAAAAGGCCAATCCGAGATAAACAAGTCCGGTTGCAAAAAGCACAGCAGAAGGTCTCCTTGGGTGATGTTTTTGGGTTGTGATTCTTTCTGCGTTGTCGTTTCTCTTCAAGACTTGTTCGGCGTGAGTTCTCAAATAAGGCTGCAGCATTGTGGATAGTGCGTCTCCATGCCTCCCGATGTGAGGCCAGGGCGGACCACTGTTGGTGATCAATTTGGCCAAGCCTGAGATGTTGTTTCAGGGAGTCTTTGTATCGCTTTTTTGGAGCGCCCCTCTTACGCTGACCCGTGGCGAGTTCACCGTAGAGTAGTATTTTTGGGAGGCGATGGTCCTCCATCCTAGCAACGTGCCCTGCCCAGCGCAGCTGTGTTCTCAATATCATGGCCTCAATGCTGGTGATCCCTGGCATTTTACTTATCACCTGGCACTTGTTGCAAGTCAATGCACACCTCTCCTAGCACATGCACACATTTTTGAGGATTACAGGGCATTTCTGAGAGATACATGAATATCTTCAAATGCACAAGGGCTAAAATGTGCATAACTGGAGGAATGAAAAGAAAAATGCATGCTTTAGCTAATGTGATGAAGGTTGTCCCATGCTGAATTCAGCCATTGTATCTAATCTGACATACACATGCATGTATGTATGTACACTATAGTTGAACAAATGATTGATATATAATGGGCTTGTCTATATGTGGGGAAAAATGTGGATTGATGTGCACTAATGCCAATTTGCAGCAGTTTCTATTTGTCTTAACAGTTTTGTTTTTTGTTTTTGTTTTTTTGCAAGATCACAAGCATGTGAGGTTATCTGCTTTTGCTGTTCCAAGGGCCATGCCAGCAAATCAAGATGGTGGGTGGGAGTGAATTACTCATGTTTTCATTCCCACCAATTGCAGCCACCAAACAGTATTTTTTTTAAAAAAAGCACATCTAAGGTGCAAAAAGTGTGATATTCCAACTAAATAAATAGAAAAAAAGGCAGTTTCATCACCTCAGCACACAATTGCTATGGCAAAAGTCCAACATGGCAGTTCTGGGCACTTGCCTTGTTAGCAAGCTCCGCCCCTTGGGCACATCTGACCAATCAGCTTTCCACTTCCACTATTATCAGGAATGTTCACCAAAGCAAATTGGTTATCCCAATGAGCGGCTATGCACATTCCCAGCAGAGCTTTTTAAAAAATACGGGAAAAGCCATGAAGGCTTTTCCTGTGGGGTTTTTGGTGGTTTTGCCCTCCCCCTCTTTCCAAATATTGTGGATTGTTGTGGGATACCATTTAGATAAATTGTATTCTCCTTGAATTCTATGAGGAGCATTTTTGCCGTTTAGACAGTCCCTAAGTATATTTGAAATATATTAATATATAATACATAGAATCGCTGTATTTGTGTACAGAGCCATGTATGTGAATGAAGGTAAACAAATTACAGTGGATGAGTGAACTTATTCCAGAAATCAGGCCAGTCTGTGCTTAAAGGAAGTCTGTGTGTTGGGGCAGTGGCTGAGCTGATGAACATGGTTTTCACAGAATCATAGAATCATAGAATTGCAGAGTTAGAAGAGACCACGAGGGCCATCCAGTCCAACCCCATTCTGCCGCACAGGAAATCACGATCAAAGCATCCCCGACAGATGGCCATCCAGCCTCTGTTTAAAGACCTCCAAGGAAGCAGACCCCACCACGCTCCGAGGGAGTGCGTTCCACTGCCGAACAGCTCTTACTGTCAAAAAGTTCCTCCTCATGTTGAGGTGGAATCTCTGTTCCTGGAGCTTGCACCCATTGCTCCGTGTTCCAATCTCTGGAGCAGCAGAAAACAAGCTTGCTCCATCATCAATGTGACACCCCTTCAAATACTTAAACAGGGCTATCATATCGCCTCTTAACCGTCTTTTTTCCAGGCTAAACATACCCAGCTCCCTAAGTCTCTCCTCATAAGGCATCATTTTCAAATGAGTTGGCAAACCAAACCATGAATTTGAGCCTGGAAACTGGCTTGCCACAATATCTGGACTGAGAAACCATATTTGGGATGACTCTCCACTTCCCACGCTGCTGTTTGATAGACCTGGGAGTGCATTTATGAAACAGAGTGCTAAGAAAGTAAGCAAAGAATCCTAAACCATGTTTTGTCTGGAAATGTAAACCATGGCTTGCTGTGATGCTTTAATGGAGGTTTGTGCACTTCAGAAAAAAGGTCATTGGAATGGAGAAGGCAAGGCTATTTTGTATTTTGTTATTTTCTCTAGTGTGTATTTGTTTGTATACATTTGTCATATACCAGTCCATTGTGTGCATTTTTTCCCCAAGTTGTGGAAGAGTCAAACAATTTCTTTTATTAAACATAGATAACTAAATCTATGGTCAGTCTGATCAAGGGGGTTCTTGAGAATACAGAGAATTTTACAGGAAGGGATAAATAAATCCTTGTAGTCTTCAATTGCCATTCTGTGCAATTTTTAATGCACCAGAGATTCTGGTATCAAGTGAAGAATACACAGCACATTCTAGATTAAAAGCTAATAACTAAGAATGGGTAGATTTCCCCCGCCCCTAATTTTTGCTCTGTTGTTATTTCAGTTATTTCTAAGATACCTGAAGCTCCACTCTATTTCTGGTGGGAACTCTTCCAAATGTCAAAATGCAGGTTTATGTACTTATACTTTCAAAATAGTAATTAAAAAACAAGATCCCCATCTCTTTTAAAAGATTTTTTTTTAAAAAAATGAAATCATGCAGTTGCAAAAGAAAAGCACTTAAAGGGGATATACTTTTGGCCCATATCTCACTAGAAAAAAGGCAGAAAGTGGGGGTGGGGAACAGGACTCTTTCCTGGCCATTTGCTTTCAGAGTTCCAGAAATTATACTCTAAAAGAATAAGGTAAACTGGTAATGAGTTCCACATTGCTAAATATATCAGGAGCAGCAGAAGAATGAAACAGAGGCAGATTTTCTAAACTTCCCTTGAAGCTTCAGTCCTATTGTTAGACCTTACTAGAGTGCATCGAGTAGTTGGATTTACTTGTCTGTTGACTCACCATTCATCAGTTTGTTGAATGGGTCTACTCTAGTTGGGACTGATCAACAGAGTTCCAGCCGAGGGACTTTATCAGACCACCCTCCAGAAATGTTCTTTTGCCAGCATATTTTGTGGCGTTTTTCTGCCGGCAAAAGAACCCCCTTGATCAGACCGACCTTGAGCAGTGTCAGAAAGGCAGCTCCAGCATAAGCAGACTATGAATGGAGCTCCGTTTACTTCCTGAGATCTCTCCAATTCTCATGACAAGACACAAGCACGGCAAATTTTAAAAAATAAAGCAAGACAAAGACAGAATATGCTCACACAAGCACAGAAATATACTCCAAAACTTAAAAGTGAACCGGGGAGGTTCATAAAATGAGTGTCCCCTACCTGGTTTTCACGCTCTCACCTGGAAGTGTTCTGCCCATTGGTGCCATATTCATGTGAGCACAATGGTGTGAGGTTTCAAACGCTGGTAATACCGGCACAAAAACACAATGGGAGATCTATTGATGGCTTGGCCCATCAATAAAATAGAACACCTTTTGGATGATACATGATCACAAAAAGATGAAGTCATCTGATATGTGCGCCCTTTTGCGTTAATTTGGTGTTGTTATGACGCTGTATTTGCTGCATCTTATAAAGTCCTAAGAATGGGTTTGCAAACATATCCAGAAGAATTACTAACCTGGGGGGAAAAATTCTCACCCACCTACCCAATGTACCAACATCTGTGAAAGAGGAAAGAAAATACAAGTCCCCCACCCCTGGTATCCACAGGGGATATGTTTCTGGACTTACCATTTATAAGTGAAACCATGGATAACAGCAAACCCTATTAAAATAAAGGACTTCTGGTACAAACATACCATAAAGTTGTGTAGGAGGACCTAGCGATTCCTAGAGAGTCATCCTCTCTAGGCATTTTCCAGCACAATTCTATGGTATGTGTCCCTATTGTTTTTTTTTCATCAGTGGATAACTGAAACTGTGGATATTGGTTCTTTGGATACAGGTGGCGACCTGTAGCAAAGTCTACCTTGCCTCGTTGTCTGCAAACTTTTCGTCTTCACCATAGGTGATAATTCCCCTGGATGTTAGCCGTACCTGTTTTGTAATTTGACTTCTCTCAAAGCAAAAGTTTTTTTTTCTCCTGACTTGAAGCCTTATGTGTGTTATAGGGGTGGGTGATTGTATAGGGGCCAGGGGCCAATCTTCCCATTCCAGACCTCTCTGGGCCACTCCCTCCCACACACACATGTTGTGTGTGTGCATGCCTTCAAGTCGCCTGTCAACCAATGGCAACTCCATGACTTTTTCATAGGGTTTTCTTCACAAGGAATCCTCAGATGTGGTTTGGCCAGTCGTTCCTCTGAGACAGAGCCTACATCACCTGTGACTTTTTGGTAGGCCTTCTGGGCTTGGGGAAGGGTCTTCTTTTTGGGCTATCACTCCCAGAATCTCCCAGCCAGCTGTGCCAGCTGGGGGATTCTGGGAATGACAGTCAAAAAAGGTACCTTTTCCCATGCTCTGGAAGTTCTAAGCTGAAGCATTTAAGGAAAAGGTACCAAGGTCAGATCTTGTTTGTCGTATGTGTCTTCAAGTCACCTGTCGACTTATGGTAACACATGAATTTCACAGGGTTTTCTTCAACAAACTACCCTCAGAGGTGGTTTTGCCAGTCCCTTCCTCTGAAATAGAGCGTAACGCACCTGGGATTCATTGGCAGTCTCCCATCCAAATACTAACCAGGACAGACCCTGCTTAGCTTCCCAGATGAGACAGCAAGTCCACATGCCTCTGTTTTCCTCTGCTGTTCTCAAATGGTGACAGGCTATTTTGAAAAGGCTGCAGAGGAAAGTGGAGGGGGAGGGGGCATTTTGCATGTTTGCATGCATTTGGAATGCTTTCTTCAATTGTTTTGGGGCAAAAGTTACCTGAAAATCATTCATTCATATATATATATATATATATATATATATATGAATTCAACGATAATGCATAAAGAATCACAACCCGGAAACATCATCCAAGGAGACCCTCTGCTGTGCTTTCTGCAACCGGACTTGTTTATCTCGGATTGGCCTTTTCAGTCATCAGCACACTTGCAGAAAGCGCAGGTCGAGTCCTTCCTGAATCTTCATTTGCAAAGAAAAGCCATATATATATATATATATATATATATATATAAATTTATTTATATACCGCCCTTTGGTAATCAAATCAGGGCGGTTCACAACATTATATATGGGGTTGGGGGGGGGGCTTTGAGAAACTATCAGGGGACTTCAGGCCCCAAAAGTGGTGTCCAGGGGCACCACAAAGCGTCTATCAGATGCTCTGCAGGATTTGTGTTGGAGGGGTTGGCACCTGTGCCTGTTTGCTGCTTCTGCTAAAGAAGCACACTCGTTTTGTTTTGCTTTTTTCCCTCCTCGCCTTGTAAATAAGAGGTGTGGCTGTCTGTTCGCCCCCCCCCTTCACCTGCAAGGATTTATGGCTCTTTGTCTTTGCCTTAATCTTAAAAACCTAATTACTGTGTAGCACTGGGTGTGTCAGCCAGCAAAACATTTGGCAAAAACAGATTTGGAAGCCAGGGCTCTCCTGTTTCTTGCAGCATTGTGGGGGTAGAAACAGTCCTGTCTGTGTCATGGTAGTGGCCCATGCCTTGTGGAACATGGATGGGACAGTGGACATTTCTATCATTTCAGTGGCAGGTCTGTGGCAAACCTAAAATACATGTGTCTTCCTAGCCTGTCTTTGGAAAGCAAACTGGAGAGAAATAGAGAGAGAGAGAAAAGCGTCTGTCGATCTACCTTTCAACGGCTATACATACGTATACATTTTTCACTCCTCTTTTTTTAACAGACAGCAAATACCCTTCTTTCAGTAGCTTACTCTTTCTAAGAATCAGAACCCAGTGTTAAGACAATCATTTCCTTTTTTAATCACAAAAAGTCAATAAGGTTCCAGTCATTGGTATATGCCACTAAAAACCTCTAGTTAAATCAACCACTTAACTATTCCTGGTAAAATTATCAACTCTCCCCCCCTCAACATAGAATCATAGAATCATAGAGTTGGAAGAGACCACAAGGGCCATCTAGTCCAACTCCCTGCAATGAAGGAATAAACAATCAAAGCATGCCCAACAGATAACCATCCAGCCTCCTTTTAAATACCTCCAAAGAAGGAGACTCCCCCACACTCCAAGGCAGGGCATTCCACTGCTGAACAGCTCTTACTGTCAGGAAGTTCATCCTAATGTTTAGATGGAATCTCTTTTCCTGTAGTTTGAACCCATTGCTCCGTGTCCTAGTCTCTGGAGCAGCAGAACACAAGCTTGCTCCATCCTCAGTATGACATCCCTTCAAATATTTAAACACAGCTATCATGTCCCCTCTTCACCTTCTCTTCTCCAGGCTAAATATACCCAGCTCCCTGAGCTGCTCCTCATAGGGCAGAATGGCTTCCAGACCTCCCACCATTTTGGTCGCCCTCCTCTGGACACTCTCCAATTGGTCAATATCCTTTTTGAATTGTGGTGCCCAGAACTAGACACAGTATTCCATGTGAGGTCTGACCAAAGCAGAAAAGAGTGGCACTATTACTTCCCTTGATCTAGACACTATACTCCTATTGATGCATGAATAATATTCGCAACCGGACTTGTCTATCTCGGATTGGCCTTTTTAGTCATCAGCGTGCTTGCAGAAAGCGCGGGATGAGTCCTTCCTGAATCTTCATTTGAGAAGAAAAGCCAGAGAGAGAGACAATATTCGATTCTACCCTCTTTCAGCTTATTTCTTTTATAAAAATGGATTCTTTTTTTTTCTTAATTTCTGCAGTTTTTGTGTACAGTAAAAAAAAATTAATAAAAAGATTTAATAAAAAAAAAAGGAAAGCAAACTGGAAACACCTGTATTGAGTTGGGAAAGTAATGAGGTCACACCCAGACCATGCAAAGGTTTCTTTTGGACTACAATTTCCAGAATCCCCCAGCCAACTCTTAGATAGTCTCCTAGATGATCCCTGGCTGTTCTGCATTCCCCTCCTCAAATTTTAGGGAATCTTTTAAAAATGTTTACAGCTTTAAACATATCATCCCCTACAATCCAACTCCAGAAATGAATAATATATTTATAATAGTATAGGTTACCTCCAGTATCTGCAGAAAGAATATCCATGGTTTGAGTTATCCTTGGCTGAAAAAACAGGGACACATACCATAGAGTCATGCTGGAAAATGCCTAGAGAGGTGTCCTCTCTAGGAATCTCTAGGTCCTCCAATACAACTCTGGCATGTTTGTGGAGGGGGTCCTTTAGTTTAATAGGGTTTTCTATTATCCACAATTTCACTTGTAAATGGTAAGTCCAGGAATGCATCCCCCATGATTCCAGGGGGCAACCTGTATGTCAAAGATGTGGAATAATTTCAGCTTCAGGTGTCTTGCAGAACTTGGCTGTGAAGCCACCAAATCCAGGAGTTTCACTTGTTTTTCCTCAATCAGTAGATGTTACTGGGGAGTGAAGGTATGGTTTGTGTTCTTCAGAAGTGGAAACTGAAGTAATTGATAGTGAGCATTTTAAAAAGTAATATTTTCCCTGGTACTATCTCAGAGCCTTACCACACTCTGAAGAAAAGAGGCAAGGGAACAGGAACATCGTTGTTTTTTCGTTCTGGCCCCATGGGAGACCAAGGTAAAACCACATCTTTTTGCTAACCAGAAAAACCCGTTAGCAAAAAGATGCTGATTTACCTTGGTCCCCCAGGGGACTGGAATGAAAGAAAGCTGGAAGAATGGCGATGTCATGTAGTAAGGCAGCACAGAAAATGGAATGTTCCTGCTCCCTTGCCACTTTTCTTTGGCGTGTGGTAAGGCCCTTAGATTCATAGAGTTCTGTATAGTAGTTTTTAAACTCTTCAGTCAACTGTTGTGGAGAGGTTACCAATATATCATCTTTTAGTTTTAATAGAATTAATTGTCCTTCGGGGCAGCTTTCTTTTGTACACTGCAAGTTAATCGTTTAGAAGTTGTATTGCCATATTCTTAATAATTACATTTTAAACAAACCATTGCAGTGTGCCTACTCTTCCACTTTGAACCGAGAGGCAATTTCTAAAGTCCAGTCCCTACAAGTGACTTCAAGAGGTCTACAAACTTGAATCAGAGAGATGAACATGGACAGAAAAGAGGGAGGCAGAAGGTCCACTTTGCCTGCTTGTATATTTTGCAAGCAGGTCCTTTCCCTCTCTTTGCTGGAGTATGTTTCATGAAATCAAGGCGAGGAAAGAGAGGCTCAAGGTAGCTAGCTGGGCTTGCATGTGCAGCAGATAAATTGGACTGGAGGAAGGGAGGCATGATGCTACTTGCAAAGTATGCACGAAGACAAGACCAGAGGCGCCGAGCTCTTGAAAGCTGCTGCCTGCCCGGTTGGGGCTTGCCTCTTCCCTGTAGCCTGCAGGGCTGGTGAGGAAATTGGGGACGCCGCCATTTGCTGTGAAGCTGAACCTGATGGGACTTGCCCTCGACTTCATTTGGAGGTGGAAAACAGGAGTGGGGGGCAGGCTGGAGGGGAGAAGAGGAAGGGTTATGGTTTCTGAAATCAGCTGGAAATTTACTGACTAAAACAATGGTGCTAAGTACAGCCCCTGATGCTATGTTGAGGGTTTTCCAGCCAAGAACCGTGCATCTCTCAGGCATCTTGGCATTCCAGCAGCACTGAGGTTGTTCTGCTCTGAGGTAGTTTTGCTCTGATCTTTTCATGCATCATTTTGTACACTTGAGGCCTTGTTCTCACAAACAGATGAGAAACGTAAACCTGTGTCTGGATCTATCATTCCAGGCTCACAGGATACAATGCCTTCTTTACTATGTGTATATATATATACAGTTGTACCTCCGTATCCACGGATTTGGTATCCACAGATTTACATATTCATGGCTTAAAATATTCTTTAAAAAATAATAATCCAGAAAGCAAACCTTGATTTTGCCATCTTATATAAGGGACACCATTTTGCGATACCATTGCATAGAATGGGACTTGAGTATTCACGGATTTTGGTATCCACGGGGGGGGTGGGTCCTGGAACCAAACCCAGCAAATATGAATGGACAACTGTATGTATATACCAAGAAAACTAGCACCTCAAGAACATGGATTCTTCCCTAGGCATTTCCCTGATATGCTAGATTTCTCTAAATGTGAAGGATGCAGCATTTCATTAGCAGAGACTTACCTGTAATCTTGACACAACTATGGCGTTTCATCTCATTGAGCCCAACCTGTAACATGTACCTAAACAGATAAGATGTGACGATGGCAAAGCATTTTTGGGGAAATATTGTTAAAGGTGTGAAGTTTCTGGAAATTTGGAGGCGATGGGGGAAAAACATTTCTTTTGGGAACGATATTTGGAAAGAAACAAATTTGGAGGGGGAATGCAGTCTTTGTTTCCTCCTGCCTTCTACCTTCCCAAGCATTATTGTCTTTTTTTTAATTATTATTTTTATTTCAAAGATTTACTAAAAACAACATAAAAAGTCGATACAATATAATACAATACAGAAACTATAAAAATTTCATACTTCCTTTCATCGGGTTTTTACTTGTCTTTTGTCATCTTTACAGTCCTTTCCTAATTGTAACTCATATTTTCTCAATATTTATTATTATTATTATTGTAATATTATTTATTGCCTATTTCGTTACCACACAATATAAAATATAAAATAAAAGGTGGAAAATAGATAAAATAGACTAGATAGACTAGATAGAGATGTTGATATACATCTTTGTTAGAAGGTTATGAGAAGAAGTAATTATGATTTAGAGTGAATAAAGGTTCCATAACCAATTTTATATTGTGTGGTAATGAAATAGAGCATTATTGTCTTTTCTAATGAACCCTGTCTTCTCATGGTATGGCCAAAGTACAACAGTCTCAGTTACTCATCTTGGCTTCTAGTTAGCAGCCAACGGTATCCACAAAACCCTTCTCCAACACATTTCAAAGGAGTTGATTTTCTTCCTGTCAGCTTTCTTCACTGTCTGCTTTCACTACCATACATACAAATGGGAAATCCTGTAATATGGATGATTCTGACTTGATATATTTTTATATCTGAATATCTCTTATATGTAAAAGTCTACTTGCTGTATTGTTTTCAGAAATAATGTGCTGCAGGGAGGAGTAAGTATAGAAGCAGCTTGTTTTAAACATTGTATTGATTGTTGTAAAAGAAAGTCTCCATAATCCATTTTTGAACATTTTCCTTGGGGGGAAAAAGGCTTCTGGAAAAAAATGGGGGAAATGGTTCCCCCCTCCCCAGCTCTTCAAGATCCCCCCCTTCTCCTCTCAACATATTTTATGCTTGTTAGACTACTGCAGTTACAACAGTCTGCACTTGAGAGCTAACTCTGCTTTGCTGCTGTGAAATTTGTGAACAAAGCGAAGTTGATTTGGCCCGTGTGCTTTTCCGTGCTGCTCTTGTCTTCAGTGCTTCCAGTTGGTGACGTTGGGTTTTCCCCCTCCACTCTAAGGCATCGCAAGGAATTCCTCCAGATATTGTTGAAAGATTCACATCAGTACTAGGACTGAGAATAAAAATGCCTGCAGTGTATCAGCAATGGAAGCAGTCTCTCGTTTGGTGGAAGGCTGTATCTTCACTGTATGGCTCTTGCAGTTTGATATGACTTTAACTGCCATGGCCCAGTCTACAAATCCTGGGATTTGTAGTTTGGATTTAGATTTGGTACAGGGTTTAGACTTCTCTTTTAGAGAGCTCTAGTTCTCTCCTGTTATCTAAAGTTCTCCAAATGCTCTTGTTTAATCTTCAATCTCTCTTCACATCATCTTCATCATTGTTGTTGTTGTTATTTCTTATCTGCCTCTCCCCATGGATTGAAGCGGGGAACAACAGATTTACACATAACAACTAATATCCATTAAAATGATGTCAGTTAAAAAGCCATAAACCCATTAAAACACAATATCAGTTTAAAAGAACAAATAAAACCAATACACATTAAAACAATTTAAAATTCACAATTTAAAAATCATCTGGATAGGGAACAATAATTCATGTAATTCATAGTGCAGATACATTCTTTGAAGACATACATTGGCTTTCCTGCCCCCCCCCCAATTCCCAGAGTCTAGGGCTATGCTTATCCTTTAACCTTCTTCATACTGATCCATACTCCACTGTTAAAACAGGTTGATCCCACTTTAACTCCATCCTGTAGTTTCAAGAGGGGTGTAGAATTCTGGGCAGGAGAGTTCTTAGCTAACACACATTGGCAACTGCTTAATGTAGTGTAGATGTGTAAAGCGCTATTGCTGACCAATTTGTGAACTGCTCTGAGAGCCTTGTGGCTGAAGAGCTGGGTATAACTAACTAACTAACTAACTAACATTTACTGCTATAGTTCAGGAGAGTGGACAAGAGCTCTCTAGCAGAGAATCCCAAGCCCATCACCAAACTATAAATCCCAGGATCCCATAGGATGGTGCCATGGCGGTTAATTTGGGATCACACTGCTCTAATTGAGTTTCTGCAAGTGTCTACTTGAGTAGAAAGAAACATTAACCATGTTGACATGGAAGTGAATTTGGTCAAGTTTCAACTGAATACAGATATTAGCCAGAAATCAAGACTTGTAGATCTTGGCTCTTCTGAATATACTTCTATCACCAGTGCCAAGTGACCTCACAGAGTTTTACCCATTTGTATGCCTTTCTTCCCCCCCCTCCCCCGACCTCAGGGGAGTAATTCCAAAGTACCCAAAAAAGTGGCAAGGTAGCAGGAAGGTTCGGTCTTCTGTGTTGCCTTACTATACAACATCATCATTCTTTCATTCTGGTCCCGTGGGAGACTGAGATAAAACTGCGTCTTTTTGCTAATTAGAAAAATCCATTAGGGGCTTACCGCACTCCAAAGTAAAGTGGCAGGGGAGCAGGAAGGATCCGTCTTCCCTGCTGCCTTGCCACATGTCATCTTTCTTCTGGCGTTCTTTCATTCCAGTCCTGTGGGGGACCGTAGTAAAACTGCAGCTTTTTGCTAAAGGGTTTTTCTGGTTAGCAAAAAGATGTGGTTCCACCTCAGTTCCCCATAGGACTGAAACAAAACAACAATGACGTCATGAAGTAAGGCAGCATGGAAGACAGAAGCTTCCCACTCCCATGCCGCTTTACTTTGAAGTGTGGTAAGCCCCTTAGTAAAATGATGCGGCTTTACCTCTGTCTCCCACAGGACTGGAATGGCAGAAAACCGGAAGAAGGATCACGTCATGTGGATAGCGGAACCTTCCAGCTGCCTTGCTGCTTTTCTTCGGAGTGCAGCAAACACCTTAGAGGCAGCTATGCTTCACTCAAGGAATTTTCCGTCTAACCTGTTAATCTGGAGCTAAATACATTGCTTTTGCTTTATGCTTTAATCTTGTAGGAGCAGTAGCACAGCATTCTGAAAGGAGGGGTATGATAGGACGTTGTGGAGGGAAGGTCTTCACAGACAATCTCCAGGGAGGAATTCCATAGCCATGGAGCCATGACTGAAAAGGCCTTATCCCTCCCCATCATGTATTTCTCTGGAGAATCATTCCTCCACAACTGATGGGATATTAGAATATTAGAAAAACTATGCAAAAGACTTGCTGCTATATTATTCCTCCCATTTTTGTTGACCTGGAAATGAGTTGCATGGAAAGCTGTGTCAATGTCTGAGCTGTACACATAGGTGCTCGAGAGAGAGACTGCTTGTGAGTTGCTGTACCCAACATACTTGCTAAAAAATACATTTCCTTGGATAGAATTGGCATGGTGAGCTGTTGTAATAACCACAAACGTGTCAGTTTTTCAAATAATTTCCCATATTAACCTGAAGTACATCTTTCAGATTCAGGCACCCAATCTGAGGGGTTGTTAGTTCTACTCTTCCTCATCTGTGATCTTCCTGGAGGATCCCATTTGCCCTTGTGGTAGTCCTAGTTCTCCTAAACAGAAAATAAACCTGGGTCTGAGCTTTACCACTTCAGACTCCAGGTAGGAACTCACGCAGCAGAAAGTTCTTCCTTCCAAAAGAATAATTCCATTAACTTCTTGACAGGCTAACTTTCTATCTACAGGGACTGTTATTTTTAGAGTGGATGGACGTTTGCTACATGCCATCACACAATGTGCCACCTGCTGTCTGAAGTGGAACAACCCAGATTGAGTGCCCTGTCTAGTGGTCAGGGAGTGGACAGAAGATTGAGCCTGTTGGACTGTGAAGTCTTAACCCAACAAGGGTATCAGTTTCCAGGTTGCTTTGCTGAGTTTCCTTATCTTTTTGCTTTTAACTTGTTCTCCCATCCCTTTTTCTTTTCCCTTTCATGGGAGACAAATGCTGATGCGAATTGTAATTACAGGGGATTTTTAAAGGCAGAATTAAAGATATGTGTGTATTGCAGCAGCTGTAAGCTATAAATGTTGGCTAAAGTGCCCTGGGAGAGAATGCAGAGGGAGGGAGGGAACAGAGGAGTAGAATGAACTAGCCTCCTCTTTTCTCTCAAATTGCTTGCCCAGAGGCTATGTTTCTTCATTCCTGCCTCGCTGCCACCACTCCCTGAAGCCGTCCGGCTTTCACGGCTTTCACGTCAGGGAGCTACGCTTGGAAAAGCAGAGCAGGCAGCTGCCATCTCAACTCTGGCCTGGCTTCACCGGCCATACCCTTACCTGGAGGGCACAAAGAGCAAGACAAGGGTGACACACCTTGTGTGCTTCTTGCTAGTTGCAGAGCAAATGTTTCCCTTTCCACTTTTGTCCCCCCCCCCGCCACCTCTCCTGTGATTCTTTGTACCAGCAGCATAGCTATGAAGGGGAGCTGTACCCGTCCCCTGCATGCCTGATGTCAACATCTTTGGTGGGGTGCGGTCCGGGGGAGGAATGTGCCGCTCCCAGCTCTTGCTCAGGTTAATTAAACCCCACAACTGACAGGTGGCAACAGGCGGCCTTTGGTTGGTTCTCTCCAAGGAGTGCTCACGGGGAGACTCTCCAGGTCTCGTCCCCTTGGACACTCCTAGCAAGGAATGAGCTGGGAAGCTAAGAAGCACCCGGGCACCATGAGCAGGAAGGGGAAGATCAGCAGGATCAGGGTCGTGGCAGAGAGTGTTCTAGGCAAAACTCTGTAACAGCAATATTGAAAACTATCCATCTCCTTCCTTCCTTCCTTCTTTCCTTCCTTCCTTCTCTCTGACATCAACTTACACAATTCCCCAGCCAACTATGTTGAATCAGACCTGGCACAGCTTGGTTTGTCCATCCCATGGTTTTAATTAGATGGTAGCAGAGCTTAGAATCATAGAATCAGAAGGAATCCCAAGAGCCATCTAGTCCAACCTCCTTCCATGCAGAAATACAAAGAATCATAGAATCATAGAATTGTAGAGTTGGAAGAGACCATGAGGGCCATCCAGTCCAACCCCCTGCCATGCAGGAAATCACGATCAAAACATCCCCAACAGATGGCCATCATAGCTAATAAGATTATCACACTACCCTGTTATAGTGCTATTAGTCCACTTTAACTGCTCTGGCTGCCTCTGGTGGAATCCTAGGATTTGCAGCCAGAAAGCTCTTAGGTCTCACTAAACTACAAACTCTAGAATTCCACAGGGGGAAGCCAGAGCAGTTAAAGGGGAATAATAGTACTAGAACAAGCACTCCTGAAAGATGTCTGTCCAAGCTCTATTTAAAGACCTCCAAAGAATGAGAGTATACCACCCTCTGAGACATCAATTCCGCTTGAGAACCTTACTCTTTGCATCACAACTCCCAGAATCACCACACCAACCTGGCTACTCGGGGAGTGGTCATCCAAAAAGGCACTTTTCCAAGCCCCAGAGGTATGCCTCCTTCACGACTCCTCGTGGAGTGGCATACATTACCTCAACTTCAAAGTGTTTGGGGTTGGGCAGGATGAGCTTCAGGGTCCCTTCTAGTGGTACAGTTCTATGATCCTGCGATTCAATGAAAAGGAAGGAGAACGAAATTAAGCTGCCTGAGATCCCAGTTCTAGGGGAAAGTACATGCCTTCAAGATGCCTGTTGGCTTATGGAGGCCCCATGAATTTCATGGGGATTTCTTAGACAGGGAATCCTCAGAGGTGATTTTGCCCCAGTTCATTCTGCTGCCTGGGGGATTCTGGGAGTGACAGTCCAAAAAGGCACCTTTTCTCATGCTCTCAAAGTTCAGGTAGGATCAGGTTCCTTTAGGATATTTAGGCCCTGTTTGTGTATATATGTGTGTTCAAGTTGTCTGTTGACTTATGGCAACCCCATGAATTTCACTGGGTTTTCTTGGTCAAGGAATACTTGGGGAGGGGGATTGCCACTTCCTTCCTCTGAAATCTAGCCTACACCACCTGGTATTCATTCGTGGTCTCCCATCTCCAAGTCCTAACTAGAGCTGACCCTGCTTAGCTTCCAAGATCAGACAGGACCTGGTGCTTTAAGGGCATTTGGGTGGGACATAAATTAACAGAGGATATGAGTGAAGGTCACTGCTGTGTCCTTCTTTAGTGGTTTGGACAGCAGTTGTCCACTCAGGAGTCATAGTAATGCTTTGCCACCTTCTTTCACTTTGACTACTCCTGTTGCAACGTCTACTATGAAGAAAAGTGAAGGGGCTCAGATGTGGCGCTGCATATAATACACCAAACCTCGCATTGGCCATAGGTAAGGGCATACGTGGGAGATGCTGAGTGCATTTCTCTTACTTAGGTACAACAGTATTTCACTCCTTTGGCTTGGATTTTGCCTTGGGTTACTTTAAGACCTTGTGTTGTTGATATGTGCCTTCAAGTTGACTCTGATTTTCCTAGGGCCCTCTTGGCCAAATTTTGTCCAAGGACATTTGCCATGGCTTTCCACTGAAGCTGGGAGAGGGTGACTTGCCCAAGGCCACCCAGTGGATTTCCATGGCTGAGAACAGATTTGAGCCCTAGTCCCCCCAGAGTCCAAGTCCAAGACTCAAACCACTACCCCATACAGCCTCAGTTTTCTTGGCCATATTTCTCCAGGGGAGGTTTGCCATTAATGTCCTGTGAAAGAGAGAGTTATTTGCCCAAGGTCACCAGATGGATTTCCATGCCTGAGTGGGGACTTGAAACCCAGGGCTGGCCAATGCAAGGGGGGGAAATGTGGGTTGATGTGCATTAACGCCAATTTGAAGCAGCTTCAATTTCTCGTAATGGTTTTTGGACAATATCGCAGGCATGCAAAGCTATATGCTTTTGGTGTTCCAACAGGCATGACAGCGAATCAAGATGGCGAGTGTGAGTGAATTACTTAGAATCATAGAATCATAGAATTGCAGAGTTGGAAGGGACCACAAGGGCCGTCCAGTCCAACCCCCTGCCATGCAGGAAATCACGATCAAAGCATCCCTGACAGATGGCCATCCAGCCTCTGTTTAAAGACCTCCAAGGAAGGAGACCACACCATGCTCCGAGGGAGTGTGTTCCACTGCCGAACAGCTCTTACTGTCAAAAAGTTCTTCCTCATGTTGAGGTTTAAAGACTTGTGTTTTTATTGTGACCACTTGCTAGCACCAAACAGTATTTTTTAAAAAAAGCATCACCAAGGTGCAGAAGTGTGATATTCCACATAAATAAATGGGGGGGGGGGAGGCTGAAAATGCTGTTTCATAACCTCAGTGCACAATTGCTTTGGTGAAAATCCATCATGGCAGTTCCAGGCGCTTGCCTTGTTACCAAGCTCTGCCCCCTGCACATGTCCAACCAATCAGCTTTCCACTTCTGGTCTTATCAGGAATGTGAATGAATGCAAATCGGTTGTCCCAAAGGGCGGGACTGCACATTCTATACAGAGCTTTTTTTAAAAAAAAAATGCAGGAAAAGCCGCAAACACTTCCTGTGGAGTTTTTGGTGGATTTGGCCCCCATCCTTCTAAGTATAGGAGATTGATGTAGGATGGCATTTAGATAAATCGTATTCTCTTCAAATCATATGAGGAGTATTTTTGCCATTTAGACAACACCCCAGTTTTGTGGATTCCTAATCCAAGACTCAAACTACACCACACAGTCCCTCTGTTTTTAGAACTCAGTTTTGTTTTATTCATTTGGGATATGTACAGTTGTCCCTCCGTATCCACGGATTTCGTATTCATAGATTTAAGTATTCACGGCTTGAAAATATTTTTTAAAAAATAATATAAAAAGCAAGCCTTGATTTTGCCATCATATATAAAGGACACCATTTTGCTATGTCATTGAATATAATGGGACTTCAGTGTTCATGGATTTTGGTATCCACGGGGGGTCCTGGAACCAAACCCCAGTGAATATGAAGGGTCGATGTATGGGGTGTGGGTGTCTTTTTTAAAATCACAAATGACACTTTGATGCCAGGAGATGAGAACTGCGTCCTAGAGTTTCTTTAGGGGAGGGCCATCTATCTCTTACCTCTGGCCTTGTGCATTGCTTGCTGCCTCTCCCATGGATGAACCAGCATCCCTTGACCTCTGCCCCCAGGACTTTTGGTTTGACCCTTAACGTAACTTTCTCCAGCAAGTGCAGGCATGTCTGTCTGTCTGTCTCTCTTTATTTGTTTATAGCATTTATTTGTCGCTTCTCAATCCACCAGTGTTCCTTTAGAACATTAAATTTGTTGCTGTGTGCCTTCAAGTTGTTTCTGACTTATGCCAACCCTAAGGTGACCCTATCACGGGGTTTTCTTGGCAAGATTTGTTCAGAGGCTGAACCAATGGTGCCTTCCACTGAGGCTGAGAGAGTGTGACTTGGTCAAGGACACCCAGTAGGTTTCCATGACCAAATGGGGATTTGAACCCTGGTCTCCAGTTGCCTAGTCCAACTCCCAAACCATTAAACATTAAATACAAAACTAAAAACAGGTGAACTACAATCCCTTTGAAAACAGTTCTAAAAATCACAGACAATTAAAGATGAGTTCACAGACAAAGGCTGCTGCCACACTGGAGAAGTAATGCCATTTGACACTACTTTAACTGCCACGGTTCAATGCTATGGAATTTGGAGATTTGTGTTTTGGTGAGATATTTAGCCTTCTCTGTCAGAGAGCTCTGGTGCTACAACAAACTACAAATCCCAGGATTGCATAGAATGGAGCCATGATAGTTAAAGCAGTATCGAACTGCATTATTTCTCCAGTGTGGCAGCAGCCAAAGTCGCCAGCTCTGATTTTAAGGAATGAACATCATGCAAAACAACACAGGTTTAGCAGCCCAGTGGAAACTTAGAAGGAGAGGAGAAATCCTGACCTCATTTGGGAGGGAGTTCAACAGTTGTGGTGCTGCTACATAGAAGGCCAGGCCACATGTACCCACCTGCCTAGCTCAGTAGGGTGGCTAAAATTGGAGATGCACTAGGAAGGGGAGGTTGTAACATTGATGCCAAAATCTATATGATGGATATGATGGATCTGGAAGATTACAAAAAGGAACTGAAGAGCCATTTTGTATCGGAACGACATTTGGCTCTCCCTTGCAGGATGGTGCCCTACCATCTGGATTTCCTGCATGAGCTGGGAAGATGAACTAAAACATAGAATCATAGAGTCAATGGTGATGGAGGGATGATGGGACTTGTAATACACTGATACCTGTTGGGTCAGAGGTTGCCCATCCCATCCTTGGCCTAGAAAGTGCCACAAGCAGGATTTTAGCCGTGGCCCAGAAGAACTGAAAAATCACTGCCATCCATCCAAAAAGACCCCTCCAAAACTTCTTTGGAGGTTTTTAAACAGAGACTGGATGGCCATCTGTCAGGAGTGCTTTGATTGTGTCTTCTTGCATGGGAGAATGAGGCTGGACTGGATGACCATTGAGGTCTCTTCCAACTCTATGATTCTGAGCACAGGATCTCATTTCTGTATAAAGGACACAAGTTGTTGTTTCAGAGTCTTTTCCTGCCTGTCTTCCTTGGAGGTTGTTCCAGGCAGATAAAAATCACTCTGTGTGAAGGCAAACCAGACTGTTCCCATTGCAAAATCCAAAACCATTCCATCCAGGTGTCCCTCCCCCTTTATTCCCCCACCCAACCATCCAAATTTCCAGATTGTCAGCTGAGAGCTGAAAGCAGGGTTGTGTTGGCAGCCTTCTCTTTTTTTAAAAAAAAAAAGAGGGAGAAGAAATGCTAATAATTGTTGTACGTGTGGGTCCTTATAAATGCTTTTGTCAACATACCTCGAGGAGAAAAATGGGTAGAAGGAAGGGGTGTCCGGTTGAGAAATCAGGCAGGTGTGAGCTGATGCCGGCTGGCATGGGTCGTGCGCAGGAGGAGGCTGGATTACCCGCCAGCCTGCCAAGAGCATTGAGTTGGTAAGGGCAGGGCAGCAGGCATTGGGGTGCTGATTTTTTTAATTTTTTTTTAAAAAAACACCTGTATTATTAGTGAAAGGGTTAGAGTTACTGTTGTCCTAACACTCCCCTGGAAAGTGCTTATTTAGACAGGATGTCTCGTCTTTCAATCTCAAGAAAAGAGCTGATACACACGTACACATTTGTACAGTATATTCTACCTCATAATACCTCGATAAATAATACATAGGATGGCCCCCTCCTTGCTCTCTTTCAGATGGCACATTAAAACATTTTTGTGTTCCAGGTTTTATGAACTGATAAGGGCTGGGCTTTTAAGGCTGTGCAGTGTCGTTTTTAAGATTTTAAGGGGGGGTTATGCAGTTTTTAATGCATTTGAAAAACTAGCGGGATATAAACAAGTAAGATGATGATGGTGGTGATGACAATGACAAGGTCCCAATGGCAAACCCCCAAGAATAGAAAACAACTACAGAGTTTTCTGGGTTTTGCAAACTTCTATAGGTCTTTCATCCCTGACTTTGCCGAGGTTGCCTTACCCCTCACTGATTTGTTAAAGACCAAGGGGTATGGTGGACAGAAAAAGAACAGAAGAACAGCACTGGAAGGTCCACAATGAAATCCATGCTTATCACTTCCCAGGGCTTGTCCGGGGTAGGTAATGGCAGCAACAAACCCTTTGGCTTCCTTGCACCCCTCTTGGCCATGGCACAAACGTGACACCCCTTTACATAGTCCTCCACCTCCCTCCACATGTGAGGCCACCAAAACTGCCTCCTCCAAGGAGCCCTGGTGGCACAGTGGTTAAATGCCAGTACTGCAAGTCACCACGTTGCAAGTTCAATTCCAGCGGGCTCCAAGGTTCACTCAGCCTTCCATCCTTTTGTAGGTCGGTAAAATGAGGACCCAGCTCGTGGGAGCAATTAGCTAAACACACATTGGAAACTGCTTAATGCAGTGTAGATATGTAAACTGCTATTGCTTAAAACAATTTGTAAGCTGCTCTGTTAGCCTTGCGGCTGAAGAGCTGGGTATAAATAACTAAATAAATTTTAAAAAATGATGATGATGATGATAAAAACAAACTACTTCTTGTTGTTACAGGTTGCCCCCCCCCGGTATCTGTGGAATCAATATCCATGGTTTCAGTTATCCAAGCGACACAAAATAGGGGACACATACCATAGAGTTACACGGGGAAATGCCTAGAGATGTGTTCTCTTTAGGCATCTTCTAAGTCCTCTGATGCAACTGTACAGTATGATATGTTTGTACAGGAAGTCCTTTATTTGAGTAGAGTTTGCAATTATCCACAGTTTCATTTATACATATTAACCTCAGGAATGTATCTCCTGTGGATAGGGGAACATCTGTATTGTGTTCTTCCTTTTTTTCCCTACTGCCTTCCACTTTGCCAAGTGTTATTGTCTTTTCTAATGAATTATGTCTTCTGATATGCCCAAAATACATTGGTGTCAATTTAGTCATTTCACTTCTAGGGAGAGTTCAGTCTTCATTTGCTCTCAGCATTTATTTAATTTATTTGAATTTATTTGAATTTTTGGCTGCTTCTTTTTTTGCTGCTGCTGCATTGGGCAGGATGCAAACCAGTGAATTCAAATGATAAGAAAGGAGACTTCAATTAACCATTGGCAGGAACATTCTGGGAGTTAGAGATGCTTGATAATAGAATGGACTTTCTGGGAAGGTGGTGATCTCTCCTTCATTGGAGGTCTTGAAACAGGTTGGGTGGTCTTCCGTCAGAAATGCTTTCACTGGGATTTCCTTCATTGGTTGGGGTTTGGACTAAGTGACCCTTTGGGTCCCTTCCGGTGCTACTGTTCTATGGTTTCCAGGTCCCTCCTGTCCTCATCACAGGTGTGATCTTACATCCAGCCTGGCTTAGCTGCTTGTTACATGAATACAACTTAGTTTTGGCCTTCAGTTACGGCCAAGCCTATGGAATGGCAGGAATGGAGGCCTCCACATTTCTCTCTGCCCTCTTCCCTTTCTTTATTGCTCAACAGCAGGACCTGTGCAGACAGATTTACATGGGGCTTAAATGCACATTGGACTCTGAGTGGCTGGGGTTACACCTCTCCCCCTCCTCAACTCCTGAGGTCAAATTAAAGCTGTGTGTCTTGGCTAAAGTCCTCAGAAGCTGATCCTATCTTTTACACCGCACGCCCTGGGGCAGCCTTTAGCCACGGCCCCATCCTCCTGACTGTCTCGCTACAAGAGGTGTGGTTGATCTTTATTTGTCATCTCAGTTCTTTTGTTGTTCATTTTCCTGTTTAGTGTGAATCATATCCCTTTACTTTCCTTGGGTTTATTGAAAGTTTGATGACTTAAGAATGTAGAAAAAGCCATGTTGGATGGGACCCCGAGATACCAGGTAGGGTGGGACCCCAAGATGCCACGTTGAAGGGGACCAAAAGATACGATGGTGAATGGGACACCAACACACCATGTTGGATAAGACCCCAAGATGCCATGTTGGCCGGGATTACAAGACACTATGTTGGATGGACCCCAAGCCATACTGGATCAGACCAAAAGCTGATATAGTCTAGGATAATGTTTCCACAGTCACCAATCAGATACTCCAGTGAGAAGCCCAGAAGTGGGATAGGAGAGCTGCTCATATGTCCCATTAATGTATATACAGGAAGCATGGAGATAACATATAGTGATTATAACTGGTGGCCAGTGGTAGACTCATTCTTCATGACTTCTTATAATCATCTTTCAAAGCCATCCAGGTTGGTTTTTCATTGTTGATTGCCTTTAGGTTGGCTTTAGCTTATGGTGACCTGATGAATTACAGACCTACAGGAGCCTGGTCATCAACAGCCCTCCAAGCTGACACCCATCATCCCTATATGTACAAGCTGAACATGAGCAAAAAGTGTGATTCAGCAGCTAAAAAAGCCAATCTGATTCTAAGCTGCATTAATAGGAGTATAGTGTCTAGATCAAGAGAAGTAATAGTGCCGCTCTATTCTGCTTTGATCAGACCTCACCTGGAATACTGTGTCCATTTCTGGGCACCACAATTCAAGAAGATTATTGAGAAGCTGGAGCATGTCCAGAGGAGGGCAGCCAAAATGGTGGAAAGCCTTGAAGCCATTATGCCCTATGAGGAGCTGGAATGTGTCCAGAGAAGGGCGTCCAGAATGGTGGGAGGTTTGGAAGCCATTATGCCCTATGAGGAGTGGCTTAGGGAGCTGGGCATGTTTAGTCTGGAGAAGAGAAGGTTAAGAGATGACACGGTAGCCATGTTTAAAGATTTGAAGGGATGTCATATTGAAGAGGGAACAAACTTGTTTTCTGCTGCTCCAGAGACTAGGACATGGAGCAATGGACTCAAACTACAGGAAATGAGATTCCACCTAAACAAGAGGAAGAACTTCCTGACAATAAGAGCTGTTCAACAGTGGGATTTGCTGCTGCCTCAGAGTGTGGTGGAGTCTCCTTCTTTTGAGGTTTTAAATAGATGCTGGATGGCCATCTGTCCAGAGTGCTTTGAAAGTGTATTTCTGTGGAGCAGAAGGGGGTTGGAGTAGATGGCCCCTGTGGTCTCTTCCATTCTACAAAGCTTTAGCAAGTTCCACCATTAATTCCATGCTGAATGGAGGAGGAGTGCTTCTCTTTTCTCTGGCCTGATTCAGCTGCATTGAATAACTCCACAAGTTCTATTGTTAGGGATGGGAAAGAGATGTCTCCCTTTCTGCTTTCTCAGCACCGTGCATAATATCATGTCTCCTCTTACTGACCCTTATTTTTTAAGCTAAGCAGCCTCAAATGTTGTAATGTTTCCTAGCAGGGCATTTATTTCCTCCTGTCTCTTGGCCGTTTCAGTTACATCTTTCTACAGCCTTTTTGCACCTTTACAATATCCTTTCTTTAGGTGGAATGACCAAACTGTACATGATATTCAAGATGAGGTTTGGATGAGGGCAGTAGGATATTGTTGTCATTATGTGCTTTCATATTGTTGTCATTATGTGCCTACTTGATATTATCAGTATCTTGTTCTACCAGTTCAATTTGTTAACAGCTTTGGTCTTGGACATTATTCACCATTTTTGCATTAATTAATGAGAAAAAAATATCTGGGGACCAATATTCTTTCCAATGAACTTCCTCCTTCTTTCTCCCCCCTCCCCAACCAACTCCCTCTTTGCTTTGAGTGTTGCAATACAGTACTTTGTTTTTTCTTTTCTTTTTTCTAAATGGCTCTGCCTGGCTGGCTGGCACGCTCCTGTTTCTGCAGGCTGTGTAAATCCTTTTGTGTGCATAATCCTTCGCCCGCAGGCACATGAAAAGAGGAGTGATTGCACAATCTGACATTGTCACTTTTTCTTTTCTCCAAAAAGAAAGGGCTTAAAGGCTTGGAATCTCTACGGTGTCTTTTTTGCTGGGGTGACCAAAATCTTTGGGGCACCGGGTAAGAAATGGGGAAGAAGTGTACCCATGCGGGAAGAGGACTTTGTGTCAAAGTGAAGCAACCAGATTTCACTGTTTTTATTTTTAATTCATTCTTTGGCTTTCCCCAACTCATGTTGTTGCACCCAGTCTTTCTGGCAGAAGGAAACTTTCCCCCCTCCTTCTAATCTCTAATCCCTGTCCCAGAGCTGCTTTACCACCCACCTGCCTCCTGTCTCTTGCCAGGAGCTTATTATCCGGACAGGATATGATGATGGGTACATTCTGCCTTGGGAACGTGTGCCTTCCTGCAGATCCTTTGTTTGAAATGACTGGGATTGCGCCTGGGAACAGGGAACCTCTCTTGGGACCTTTTAAGCCTCATCCAAGCAGAACGGGGAGTTTTTATTCACAGTTGGTTGCAATAAAATATTTCTGCCTGAACTAGACCCATAATACAAGCATATTGCCACTTCAATGTGGTTTTTTAATTCAAAACATTATCACAAAATATAGAATTAGTCACCAACCAACATAATTTGGGAATGTGTCCAGAGGAGGGTGACCAAAATGGTGGGAGGTCTGGAAGCCCTGCTCTATGAGGAGCAGCTTAGGGAGCTGGGTATGTTTAGGGTATGGAGAAGAGAAGGTTAAGAGGTGACATGAGAGCCATGTTTAAATATTTGAAGGGATGTCATACTGAGGATGAAGCAAGCTTGTTTTCTGCAGCTGCAGAGACTAGAACATGGAGCAATGGGTTCAAATTCCAGGAAATGAGATTCCACCTAAACATTAGGAAGAACTTCATGACAGTAAGAGCTGTTCGGAAGTGGAACACGCTGCCTCAGAGTGTGGTGGAGTCTCCTTTGGAGGTTTTTAAAGAGAGGCTGGATGGCCATCTGTTGGGAATGATTTGATTGTGTATTCCTGCAGGGCAGGGGGTTGGACTAGATGGCCCTTGTGGTCTCTTCCAACTCTACAATACTATGATTCTGCTTGGAAAAGAGGAGAGTCAATGTGATACCCATCTTTAAATAATTGAAACAATGTAATGTAGAAGGAGGAATGAGGTTCTTGTCTACTGCTCCATAGAGGAGGAGATGAAGCAATGTGTTCAGATGGCAAGAAAAGAGATCCCATCTAAACATTAGGAAGACCTTAATGGGTGATGGACTCTCCATCTTTGGAGGCCTTTAAACAGAGATTGGATGGGCATCTTTCAGGAGTGCCTTAGTTGTATATTCCTGCATACCAGGGGGTTGGGCTGCATAGCTCTTGTGGTCCCTTCCAACTCTCAAGATTCTATGATTCAAAGGGAAACAGTGACCTTTCTCCTCTTTCTTCTGCCTAGAGAACTGCAGCAGGGATGGGAGAACTACTGCTCACTCTCCTCTCTCCATCTTCCTTCCCTTCCCATGGCCCCTTAGCCCGCCGTTAGAACATGAACCAATGGATTTAAATGACAAGAAAAGAGATTCCACCTAAACATTGAGAAGAATTTATTTACACTAAGAGCTGTTCAGGTGTGGAATTCAATGACTCAGAGGGTGGTGGATTCTCTTTCTTTGCAAGTCTTTTAACAAAGGTTGGATTGCCATCTTTTAAGAGTGCTTTAGGTCTTGGTTCCTGCATGGCAGGAGGTTTGGACTAGGTGGCCCTTACAGCTAGTCTATGATGATGAGTCATGTGCTCGAGCAGCATGGTGAGGAAGTTTCCAGGCCATGTAAAAACGATGGGCAACTCTGGGGTGTTTCAGAGCAGAACAGGGTTGTAGGGTGTAGGGTGGAGGCTGGTTCTGTCAGGTCAAGGTTTTCCCCTCCTTAGTATACTTACCTAGGAGGAGGAAAAGAGGGGAGTGAAGGTTTCATAGAATCATACAATCATAGAATTGCAGAGTTGGAAGAGACCACGAGGGCCATCCAGTCCAACCCCCTGCCACGCAGGAAATCATGATCTAAGCATCCCCGACAGATGGCCATCCAGCCTCTGTTTAAAGACCTCCAAGGAAGGAGACCCCACCACGCTCTGAGGAGTGCCTTCCACGTCCGAACAGCTCTGACTGTCAAAAAGTTCCTCCTAATGTTGAGGTGGAATCTCTGTTCCTGGAGCTTGCATCCATTGCTCCATGTTCCAGTCTCTGGAGCAGCAGAAAACAAGCCTGCTCCATCCTCAGCGTGACATCCCTTCAAATACTTAAACAGGGCTAGCATATCGCCTCTTAACTGTCTTTTTTCCAGGCTAAACATACCCAGCTCCCTGAGTCTCTCCTCATAAGGCATCGTTTCCAGACCTTTCACCATTTTAGTTGCCCTTCTCTGGACACACTCCAATTTGTCAATATCCTTTTTGAATTGTGGTGCCCAGAACTGGACACAGTATTCTAAGTGAGGTCTGACCAAGGCAGAATAGAGTGGCACTATTACTTCCCTTGACCTAGACACAATACTTCTATTGATGCAGCCCAAAATCGCATTGGCCTTTTTAGCTGCCGCATCACACTGTTGACTCATGTTCAACTTGTGGTCTACTAGGACTCCTAGATCCCTTTTGCATGTAGTCTCATTCAGGTCTCTCCCATCCTATATCTATGCATTTCATTTTTCCACCCTAAGTGCAGTACTTTACATTTCTCTGTATTGAATTTCATTTTGTTAGCTTTGGCCCAGCTCTCCAGTCTATCCAGGTCATTCTGAATTTTGATCCTGTCCTCTAGGGTATTAGCTACTCCTCCTAGTTTGGTGTCATCTGCAAATTTGATAAGTATGCCCCTAATTCCCTCATCCAAGTCATTGATAAAGATGTTGAATAGCACTGGGCCCAGGACAGAACCCTGTGGCACCCCACTGGTCACATCTTTCCAAGACGAAGAGGAGCCACTGCTGAGCACCCTTTGGGTTTGGCCGGTCAACCAATTATAAATCCATTGAACAGTTAACTTGTCTAGCCCACATTTTACAAGCAGTTAACTTGTAATGGTCCTAAGTCTTAGGCTTTGTTTGGCTGAAGTCTTCAGGACAAATCCACACTACACAAATAACGCAGTTTGAAATTGGATTACTTGCCATGATTCCTTCTGCTAAAGCAGGCGGGGAATCGAGGTCACCAATTGGCCATACTCAAAATCTCAGGTACAGAATGGTAGTGGTGCTGGTTATGAAACTTTGCCAGGGTTTAGAGGGGTGTTTCTTTATCCATCAAATGTCTTTATTCTTCTGATTGAGTGGGTGAAAACGGAACTGCTTCCAGACTCTGCTACCTACCACCTGAGTAAACCAAAGGATGTGAGAATACAGTAAAATCCCTCCCTGTCTTCCTCTCCCTCCCTCTCCTACTTCATTGCCTCACCCCACCCCCACCCCATTTAATTATAGATTGTAATTTCTTCAGGGCAAGTAGCTGTTTTGGTGTGCTTTGTAAAGTCTTTGATGGTGTGCTATAAATAAAACCCAGATTGTGCAAATTGGAGAGGAAAATATGCAAAATTGCTTGAATTTAAATTTAGCTTTCCTTTGCATGGCGTTTTGATTTGTTGGTCTTTTATGAGTTTCATGTGAGTTTGAAGTCTTTTCCTTTAAAGACAGAAAATACTATTTGCACATCATCATCATCATCTGTCATGTACTGATAATTCCAGAAGCAGTGACCAGCAGTTTCAGAGTTAACAACAGAAAACTTTATTGGCACATAAATCTAGAAAGTGAATCCTACAGGGTTGTTGCTCAGAATGAAATTTACGGTAACTGACAAACAGCACATTAAAAGCATATGCCAGTCTACAAAATCTGGTGAGCTACACCATCATTGCCTACCCATCATCCCCTTTCCCTCTTCTCACAGTACCAGCATTCAGCCCCCTTTTCCCAGAGCTGAAACCCAGCTACAATGCTTATCAAACAGTTCCTGACATTGACTGCACACTCCCTCTTACAGTGAGGCTACACACTCATTAACAAGCACAGAGAAATGCAAACGTAATTACCTACAAGATTGACATGGGCAGGAAAAGGTCAAATCCAGGAGCAATCCTGACATTATTATTATGACAAGATTGCAAAAGGTATTACCCCAGCATTCCAAAGTCTGTACTGGCCACAGTTTGATTCTTTATATAATATTCTCCCACACCTGAGACCCAAAACATCTCATAAGATGAGCTAAAGCACAGATCTGATATAAGTTAATTCATGATTCTGGTTATGATCTTTGGACCAAGGCCAAACATTCCTAGAAGATCAGCTTCTTCTTAATGTTCCTTCTTTTCAAATTGTTGTGGAAAGAATGTTTGAAAATATTTGCAAAATGTTTGAAAAACACAATTTTCCAAGTGTTGGGAAATTCTGACAAGGAGAATCCTGGACTGGTGGGATTTTTTGCAGTTTGGGGGAAAATAAAATTAAAAATTAAATAAATGAATACCATACATTAAAATGCTGTTTTCTGTGCAAATCAACCATGTGCAATTTTTGCAAAGAATAGGTCCTAAATTGCAAATAGTTTCTGAAAACTCGGTGTTGTTTTCGAGGAGCTTCTCATAGTGAGAAGAAAATTGTTAAATTACTGTTGTTAATTATGAAATTGTTAGATTACCATTTCTTCCTCTGCAAATAAACATCATGAAGAATTACATCCCTTGTTTTGACCTCTTGAGACCAACTAGTGCTGCTAGCTCAGTAAAAGGACCTGTGTGTCCCGTTTAGACTTCTAAGCTGCAATATGGATCTGTTCACTCCATTGCCAAGACAGCTCCAGACTGGCTGGCCTAGGACATGCAAGGCAGAGAGCTATAAAGGTCCACCTCAAATATCATGAGAGTTCTTCTGTGCTCCAACAAGATGAGAGATCTAATCACCCTGCTCAAGACTTCAAGGGGTCTTATATAGGCCTGCCTTGTGTGCTGCTCTCCTGACATGCCAAGGCCTGGGGCTGGTCTACATGAAGGGAAAAAAAATTGGGGGACTGCAGGGAAATTTCATGGGAGGTGGGACAGAAATCTTATTCAGAAGAGAAATGCCTTCCTTCCCCCACCCCCTGTATTTATATACCTCTGATTCCAATCCTGGGGCATGTCTGCATGAAGGAAAAAACCTGGAAAATAGCAAATCCCAGCAGCTGTGACTTGTCTTGATGGTTTTACAGTCCCCATAAACTTGGCATGCCTGTAGCTGAGGTGGCAGCTGCCAGTGGATTACTTGCATTTTTATATCTGCCACCGTCAAACTTTTTTTGAAAAAAATTATTTCTATGGTGCACACAAGGGATATTCCACCTTTCCAAAAGAGAGAGTTAGAGAGAAAGATAGCACAAATCCCCATTTTATCACCTTAGTGATCACTCGTTAAGGCGAAAATCCAACATGGCAGCAGTGGGTGCTTGCCCTATAACCCAGTCCTACCCCCTGCGCTCATCTAGCCAATCAGGTTTGCACTTTGTCACGTATGGGGAAGTGTTTCACGTCGAATTACTTTTCTTAATGAGCAAAAATGTGCATATCACAGTAGTTTTCTTTTCTTTTTTTTTTTAAGTCAGGGGAAAGTGTGAATGCTTTTCCCGCATAGTTTTTCCTCTTTTTGGTCACCCTCTTTCACAATACAATGAGACAATGTGGGATCCCATTAAGACAGCTTGTATTGTAGGCAAATTCTGTGAGGGGTATTTTCACCGTATAGACCATCCCCTGGAGAGTTAAGAGCACGTACCAGCTGAACTCACAATAGACGGACCCCTACAGCTTTTCAGATATGATTTGAAGCCATTTTACTGTGTACCAAATTCTTGGGAGTCAACCTGTTGTGACTGTGGCTGTCATTCACCTCTTCCCACTCAACACCAGATTGAAAAACTCAGGATATGGAACATACTGTGTTTCCCTCATGCAGAACAGGGTTTCCAATCCCAGAATACAGGACATTCTGTATAGAATGGGACACCTGTGAACTCTTCTCTGTGGAGGCACAAAGAGAAGCATGGGGGGGTGGCCAACTGCTGGATCGCTCCCTGCCTGTGATCTCCCAAACTCCAAGCCTGAATCAAAGCTTGGAGACATCGGTCTTTAATTTTTATTTTATTTTTTGCACTGCAACTCTCAGAATCCCCCCCCCTCCAAGATGCTTGAAGATGTGGTCCTAAAACCAAGGATGTAAAAAAAAAACAAAAAACTGTGGCACATTTTCTCAGCCTTCATGAGAAAGGTCTCTTTTTGCATCAACACTCCAATAAGGAAATGGGTAAAATGTTGCAAGATTTCACACACACACACACACTGGGGCAAAATTGTTGCATAAAAAAAGCACAATCTTAACATCTGCACAAAGCAATGCATTCTGCAGAAAATCCTCTGAGGGCTGCTGAGAAAGGTTTTGTGCACAAATGTTCACCAAAAAGAAAAGGGGGGTTCCAAAATAGGAGGAGGGGCAAAATGTGCTTTGGGCTCTTTTTCAGAGGAAGGGACTGGCAAAACCACCTCTGAGTCTTGCTTGTCTAAGAAATCCCTATGAAATTCATGGGGCCACCATAAATATGGGGAAAGGTGCCTTTTGGACTGTCACTCACAGTCTCACACAGCAAGGACAAAACCTTGGAAACTCTCTGTACCTGCATGCAAGAGTGAAATAGGTGAGACATGTACAACCTACCCAAAAGTAGAATTCAAAGACATAGCTGTGTTAGTCTGGAATATCAGTATGCAGTCTCCTTAGGAAGTAGACCAAATCTACAAAAGTTTATGCTACAACTTCTTACTATATACGAGGGAAATAAATGTGGATTGATGTGCACTAACGCCAATTCAAAGCAGCTTCAATTTGTCTTAATGGGTTTTTGACCAGATCGCAGACATGCAAAGCCAAACACATTTGTTGTTCAAATGAGCACACCTGTGAATCAAGAAGGCAGGTGCAAGTGAATTATCAGTACACACATTTTTATTGTCACCAGTTGCTCCCACCTAACAGTATTTTTTAAAAAAGCATTTCTAAAGTGCAAAAATGTGATATTCTGCCTAAATAAATAAAAATGTTTTTTTAAAAAAAGAAAAAGTCTGTTTTGTTGCCTCAGCACACAATCGCTATGGCGAAAACCCAACATGGCAGTTCCGGATGTTTACCTTGTTAATAACCTCTGCCCTCTGCACACAACCAAACAGCTTTCCACTTCCACTCTTATCAGGAATGTGAGTGAATGTGAATCGGATTGTCCCAACAAGGGAGAATGTGCATTCCCTGCACAGCTTAAAAAACACACACACACACACACACACACACAGAAAAAGCCATGAAGGCTTTTCTTGCAGAGTTTTTGGTGGATTTGGGCCCCCCTCCTTCCAAATATGGCAGGTTGATGCATGATGACATTTAGACAAATTGAATTCTCCTCGAATTCTATAAGGAGTATTTTTGCCATTTAGACAATCCCTAACTAGTAGTCTCTAAGGTGCTACAAGATCCCTTTGCAATTTACCAAAAAGTAACATTTCCCGACTGTCACCAGGAAAACCTTTCAGTTAGAAGAGCTGCCCTTTTAGCCTGGGTTTTGAGGGCGTAGGGAGGAGTGGTTGGTACCATAGATGACCAGTCTGTTTCTTGTGGTTTCATGTCGATCACCTGCTCTGAGCTTTTAGAATAAGAGAGAGGCTATAGATGCTGTTGCCACAAAGCCAAAGGAGAAGGGCTGCCACACCAATAGCTAGCACTCAACCAAAGAGGAGGAGAAAGAAGTAGTTCTTTAGCAAGTGCGTTCATAATCTGTGTCATTCCTGGCCACAGGATTAGTGGGTGTTTTTTTTAAAAAAAAAAAAATAGAGAGAGAGCAACACACATTTACAGAGGGTGAGCCTGTACTGTCTAAAAATAAAATGAAACCCATGTAAAAATAAAATAAATAGGACTTCCATTTTTAGATGTGCTGTGCATCTGAGTGTAAGATGTTTGGGGGCGGTGAATAGGAGAATGTTATCAATCTTCCTTCTACTTTGCTTTATGGGATTCCCAAGTAGGATCTCTACCTGTTGGCTGTTGGAATCAGACTGTGTTGGGGTTTTTTTTTGGGGGGGGTCCCTATCTAGTCACCCCAATTAGAGTTGTGAAGGCCGGGAGAGAAAATGGAAAAACTTGTGGGGGTTGAGAAACTGATTTTTTTTCTGAAGCTAGGGTTTTTTTCTTCCTGGAAAAATTGAGAAGGTGGATTATGGAATATTTTCTTTTACAGTAATGGATAAAATGTATAGGAAGACATTTTGTTTAAGACTGTGTACAATATCAGATCACATCAGTTCTTGGTTGTGGTTGCCTTTTCTCATTTCTTTTGTGGGAGTGAATGTGGTATACATCTGCTCCACTACTATGGTGAACTAGTAGGGGCAAAATAATTCTCTTTGTTTTGCTAATGTCGATATTTTCTTCTGTTTTTATTTGGTTGTTTGTTTTGTCTGCCTCCTGTAATGTAGAAAAACCAAACTACCTACAGATCAGGGCCATTTGTAACAAATAAAATAAAATAAAAATAAAATGTGAAGGTTCAATTTATAATTATAACCTGAAGGAACTTTACTTTTGATAAATGAAACATGAACATTTATGCAAAACCAAATTATATATAATGCATTTCATGTTCCTAAAGTAACAAAATGACTTTCAGTTCATAAATATTGGATTTAAAAATGTTTAGAAATGTTTTTTGCAGGAAAATATTGAAAAGATATGGGGGGGATTGAAAATATTGAAAAAATGGGAAATTTTACATATGCTAAAGGCACAAGGTCCTGTCTAATCTTGGAAGCTGAGCAGGGTCAACTTGGATGGAAGACTGCCAAGGAATACTGTACTGGGTTTTGTAGGCTCTGTTTCAGAGGAAGGAACTGCCCAAACCACCCCTGAGTCTTCCTTGCCTAAGAAAACCCTATGAAATTCACCATAACTATGGGAATGGGTCCTTATTTTGAAATTCACCATAACTATGGCTCACCATAACTATGGGAAAATATGCCTTTTTGGACTCTCACTTCCAGAATCCCCCAGCCAGCATGGGAGTGGCAGTCCAAAAGGAAGAACCTTCCTGAAGCCCAGAAGGAGAGTCAAGGAATCCCAGGTGCTGTGGGCTCTGTTTCAGAGGAAGGAACTGGCAGCCACCTCTGAGTCTCCCTTGCCTTAGAAAACCCTATGAAAGTGATGTGGCCACCATAAGATGACAGGTGATTTGAAGGCACCTGCACACACATAACCATGATCACTTCTCTAAGGCAGCCATCTCCAACCTAGTTCCCTCTTGATATGTTGGATTGCAACTCGTGCCATCTTTAACTAGCATGTGCCATGGTAGCCCAACACATCTGGAGGCCAATGGGTTGGAGAAGACCTCTCCAGGATGTAGGAGGAAAGAAAGGAGATGGGCATGTAGAAAACTTATTTGGCCTCCTTGTCTCACCACATCTCCATATCTTGTGTGAAATGGCTGCTGCCATCTTGGTGTGCCTAATTCTGTGTTACATAAAGAAACCAGAACCTGGAAAAGTTAGGGGCTTTTTAGCCAGCTGGAAGATTATGGGAGTTGTAGCCTTTAAAAAAAAAAAAAAAAGCACAACATTTTCAAAGCATTGAGAGGGATCTTAGCAGGACACATATACCCATGAGCCTGGGGTGAATGTCAGGACTGCACCCCTTACTCACAACCTCTCTGTGGCTGCTTTCTGACTTTTGTTTTCCTCCATTTTTTTAGTACTCCACCGAACTGAAGAAGCTCTACTGCCAGATTGCCAAGACGTGTCCCATTCAGATCAAGGTGATGACTCCCCCACCTCAGGGGGCCGTTATCCGTGCCATGCCGGTGTATAAGAAAGCCGAGCATGTCACAGAAGTGGTGAAGCGCTGCCCGAATCATGAGCTCAGCCGGGAATTCAACGAGGGTGAGTCAGAGGCCCAGTACTGGGCAGAATCTTGGACTGGGTGGCCCTTGTGGTCTCGCTGCTTCTATGAGGCGATAGGATAGCCCTGTTTAAGTATTTGAAGGGGTGTCACGCTGAGGATGGAGCAGGCTTGTTTTCTGCTGCTCCAGAGACTAGGACACAGAGCAATGGATGCAAGCTCCAGGAACAGAGATCCCACCTCAACATGAGGAGGAACTTTTTGACAGTAAGAGCTGTTCGGCAGTGGAACGCACTCCCTCGGAGCATGGTGGGGTCTCCTTCCTTGGAGGTCTTTAAACAGAGGCTGGATGGCCATCTGTCGGGGATGCTTTGATCGTGATTTCCTGCGTGGCAGGGGGGTTGGACTGGATGGCCCTCGTGGTCTCTTCCAACCCTGCAATTCTATGATTCTATGATTCTATGAATTAAAATTGCTAGACCCAGCTAGAGGTGACACATACACGTTGATTTACCAAGTTACCTTTCATACTTCCTTTTCCCTTCTTTTTTCTTTCCTTCCTTCCTCTCTGTAGATACAGTCAGACCCACATCTCCATGGAACCAATATCTGCAGTTTAAGTTATCTGTAGGTCACAAAATAGGGACCCATACCATAGGGTCAAGCTGGAAAATGCCTAGAAAGGCATCCTCTCTTGGCATCTTCTAGGTTTTCCAATGCAACTCTATGGTATATTTGTATAGAAAGTTCTTTGTTTTAATAGGGTTGGCTGTTAACTGCAGTTTCACTTATACACAGTAAGTCCACAAACATATCCCCGGGGGGAGACTTGTATACCAAGTAGCTGATAGCGAATGCAGGTCATTATTATTTTAGTTGTTAAACACTATCAACATTAATTTAAGAGTTTCAGTCACTTTAATTTGTGGGTGGCCAGTTTTATTACTTTAAAGTGATAGCTTATCCAGTTAAAATAACAGATGAATCTTGATTTAGTTCTCTGAGCATCTTAATGCTAGCAAGTCAACTGTCTTGAATGAATTTGCATTAACCTTGTCACAGACGTTTCCACCCTCTGCTTGCAGCTTTGACATCGGCTGGTTTTCCTTAGTCCCTTCCCCCTTTAGTTAAATGGCTGGTTCTTCCACTGACCTCATCATCCCATCCCCATACTTTTCCAGGTCAAATTGCTCCCCCGAGCCACCTCATCAGAGTGGAAGGAAACAGCCACGCCCAGTATGTGGAGGACCCCATCACTGGGAGACAGAGTGTCCTTGTGCCTTATGAGCCACCCCAGGTGAGCAAGGAGGATTGGGTCCTGTAGCAGGCTTGTCCCTTGGTCTTCTTTGGTACAGACCTGGCCAAAATCAGTTCCATGCCTGACCCTTTGACACTTACGTTTTTTTGTGGGGGGGGGGGGTTTCAAAGTGTTATCCTTTAGTCCTTTGTACTCCATCCAAAACCTCCCTGCCTCAAAGCTGTTGCTCCCCAAGAAGCACTCCTGCTTAACTGTGAGGAGGGTCAAGAGCAGGGAGGAAATTCAGCTGTTGACAAACACCATCTCTACTCAGAGGGAGAAGGAAAACAGGAGCAAACTCACAGATGGCATGCACCCTCTTGTGTCTTTCCCTTGGTTCAACACTGGTTGAATTGCCTCCCTGTTCTCTGCCCTCCTCACTGGTAAACCAGAGAATGGGACCCTCCTGGACATTGAACAGTGCGGGGAGGTGTTTTGGGGCATTGCACAAAAGACCACAGAAGAGCGCCTTGTGCTCGGTTGAAAAGAAGACACATGTTCATGTAGTTGGTGGTAGAAAACTACCTTCACATGCAGAAAATTCCCAGCTTCAATTTCTGGCAACAGCTCCTGCTAAAACATGGGTGGGCCTGTTCCGAAGCCTGGAGGACCACCATTCTTCAGTTTCATTAGAAGGCTACATATGCACTGTTGTAGCAGCCAGTTTGGCAGTTACTCCTGATCATCCTTTGAGGTATTTCTTCTTGCTCTTTCAGAGTGGAGGACTCCCTAAAACAATATATTTGAGCACTTGAGGATACTTTACAGTGAGGTGGGCATTTGGGGGCTGAAAACGTGGGGGAGGGTTGCCAAATACAGTGGGCCCTCCTTATCCAGGGGTTCACTATCTGGATTTGATAATCTATGAATAGTCACTGCACACCTAAAATGGCAGCACCCATACCTAAAATGGCGCACCCTAAAATGGCCCCGTCGCTGCATAAAATGGTGCTGTCACATACCTAAAGTAGAGGCACCCATTCTTAAAATGGCTGCTCCAATTGATTAATATTGGACTCTGCCATCCATGGTTTTTGCTATCTGCAGGGGTTCTGGAATCAAACTCCCACAGATACAGAGGGCCCACTGTAGAATGGGGAGGGTGCTGGAACCTTGTGGGGGGACTCAGAGGTCTCAAGGCCTTACTGAATACCCTAGGCTGCCTGTGGGCATCCTCAGTTAAGAGGCTCAGGTAGCAAGTGAATTGAAAGAACCAGGCAACCTATGGCCAGATGAAGTTATAGTGCTAGAAAGATATGTTGACTTGGTAGAGGATGGTCCATGTGCAGCTTCACAACCAAACCCTACTTTCCCTTTCAGAGACCTTTAAAAAGGTGTGTCGGGGGGAGGATGGGTTGGGGAGAGCCCATGACACTCAAACCCTTCCAGTACATTTGAAACTGCTAGGTGACTGAGAGTTCAACCAAAACATCAGTTCCCACTTTTTTCTTCCTGTCAGGTTGGCACTGAATTCACAACAGTCTTATACAACTTCATGTGCAACAGCAGCTGTGTTGGGGGCATGAACCGGCGTCCGATTCTTATCATTGTGACGCTTGAAACCAGAGAGTAAGTAACACTGGTGTGGAGGGGCGGCATGGCAAGTGACAGCCTGTCTTGGCAACAGGGGGCTTAGGAGACATTGCAACTGTTGGGGATGATCAGAAAATAAGACCCTTGAGTGCTTAGCAGAACTCGTATGTTTTTAGCAATCCTGGCCTGTGTGTTGCCCACAGCGTTCCTGAGGCCTAGGAAGCAGGTTTTGCTGAGTTATCAGGCAATTGCTTTTTGCACAGTGTTGAACTCTCCAATCTGCCTGCATCCTAGCCTTCTTTCAAGGATCATGTTCGCTGCTTTGAGGCCAGACTTCCACACGTCAGAGTTGTGCCCAGGGATGAGAATCTTAGGGCTTGTCTGGGTGAGAAGATATAATGCAGATTGGTGTGCATTACTGCAAATTTGCAGCAATGCAAAATTGTCTCCATGGTATTTTGGCAAAATCTATTGTATGAGAAGTTACCGTATATTCCGGTGTATAAGACGACCCGGCGTATAAGACGACCCGGCGTATAAGACGACACCCCAATTTTTAAGGTAAAATGCAGAGTTTGTGATATATTCGCCCTATAAGACGACCCCCCTCTTCCAACGCATAGCCCCCGCATGCCCCTCCTGCGCTCCCTTCCAGGAGGGAGCGCAGGAGGAGGATGCGGAGGCTGTGCGCCCAAAAGGGGCACGTTGGCCCCTTCTCCCCACCTTCCAGGAAGGTGGGGAGAAGGGGCGAATCGCGGTTTGGCCGCGCAGCCTCTGCATGTCCCTCCTGCGCTCCCTTCCAGGAGGGAGCGCAGGAGGGGGATCCGCAGGCTGTGCGGCCAAACGGGGTTTTGGGGAAGGGGGGAGGCTGGGCGGAGGGTGGCAGGGGGGAGGGGGCTTCGCAGCCACCCCCCTCTCCAAAGCGAGCCTTTGGGGAAGGGGGGTGGCTGGGCGGAGGGTGGGAGGGTGGCAGGGAGTAGGGGGCTTCCCAGCCCCCCTCCCTTTCAGGAGGGGGGGTGGATGCGCGGGGGGTGGGTGGGGGGAAGGGAGGAGGGGGCTTCTCTGCCACCCCCCTCCCTGAAAGCGCGTTTCCGCGGCTTTCAGGGAGGGGGGTGGATGCATGGGGAGTGGGCAGGGGGAAGGGAGGAGGGGGCTTCTCCGCCACCCCCCCTCCCTGAAAGCGCGTTTCCGCGGCTTTCAGGGAGGGGGGTGGATGCATGGGGAGTGGGCAGGGGGAAGGGAGGAGGGGGCTTCTCCGCCACCCCCCCTCGCTGAAAGCAGCGGTTCCGCTGCTTTCAGGGAGGGGGGGTGGATGAGCGGGGTGGGTGGGCGGGGGGAAGGGAGGAGGGGGCTTCTCCGCCCCCCCTTCCTGAAAGCAGCGGTTCCGCTGCTTTCAGGGAGGGGGGTGGATGAGCAGGGGGGGTGGGTGGGGGGAAGGGAGGAGGGGGCTTCTCCGCCCCCCCTGAAAGCAGCGGTTCTGCTGCTTTCAGGGGGGGTGGACGAGCGGGGGGTGGGTGGGGGGAAGGGAGGAGGGGGCTTCTCCGCCCCCCCCTGAAAGCAGCGGTTCTGCTGCTTTCAGGGGGCGTGGACGAGCGGGGGGTGTGCGGGGGGAAGGGAGGAGGGGGCTTCTCCGCCCCCCCTTCCTGAAAGCAGCGGTTCCGCTGCTTTCAGGGAGGGGGGTGGATGAGCAGGGGGGGTGGGTGGGGGGAAGGGAGGAGGGGGCTTCTCCGCCCCCCCTGAAAGCAGCGGTTCTGCTGCTTTCAGGGGGGGTGGACGAGCGGGGGGTGGGTGGGGGGAAGGGAGGAGGGGGCTTCTCCGCCCCCCCCTGAAAGCAGCGGTTCTGCTGCTTTCAGGGGGCGTGGACGAGCGGGGGGTGTGCGGGGGGAAGGGAGGAGGGGGCTTCTCCCCCCCTCCCTGAAAGCAGCGGTTCCGCTGCTTTCAGGGAGGGGGGTGGACAAGCGGGGGGGTGGGTGGGGGGAAGGGAGGAGGGGGCTTCTCCGCCCCCCCTCCCTGAAAGCAGCGGTTCCACTGCTTTCAGGGACGGGGGTGGATGCATGGGGAGTGGGCGGGGGGAAGGGAGGAGGGGGCTTCCTAGCCACCCCCCCAAAGCCGCGGTTCCGCGACTTTCGGGAGGCGGGGTGGAAGCGCGGGGGGTGGACGGGTGGCAGGGAGGAGCTCCGTTTGCGAAGAGGCAGGAGATAGGCAGGCAGGTGAAGCAAAGTGTATCCGGCGTATAAGACGACTGTCAATTTTGGAGGGCACTTTTGAGTGCTCAAAAGTCGTCTTATATGCCGGAATATACGGTATTCACATTTGACGTGCACATGCAGCCATGCCTGTGAATCAAGATGGTGGCCGAGAGTACAGCGCATTATTATTCTCCACACTTTGTTGCTGCTGCACAGATTTTTTTTTTTTTTACTTGTAAATCAAAGGTGCATAAGTGTGACCTTCCACTTATAAAAAGTTCGTTGGTCACCTCAACACAGCAAAAAAGCACACATTCGATAACATGAAATGTGGAAATGGGCATTTCCATCACCAATCCGCTGTCCACTTCTGCCCTTGCTAAAAATGCACAGCATCCTGAATTGGATGTCCAAATGAGCAATAATGAGCATGTCCACACATTGTTTAAAAACTTCACAAAATTCTGCGAAGGCTCCCCCACTCCCCACAGTAGATGGCGGTTTTGGCCCCTTTCTTCTGAATACCACAAATCCTGATCACAATGTGTTGTGACAAAAGATATTCTAGTCACACTATATGAGGAGTATTTTCATTGTCTAGACAACCCCCCCCCCCGCAGAGTATTTCACTCTCACATGCAAGAACAAATAATTTCAAAAGTTTTCTTTTTGCTGGGTAATCTTATGAAAGTTTTTCTCTTTGGGGGAATTTTTGCCCCCCCCCCAATATGTTTGCATAAAGAGACTTTTTGTGCCAAACTTATTCCGCACAGAAAGCGGGGGGGGGGGGAATTTGCTTGTCCAAAATGCACTCTTCTTGCAAAAAAAAGGGGGGAGTGGGATGTGTGTGTGTGTGTGTGTGTGTGTGTGCGTGCGTGCGCGCAAAAGAATAATTTTGTTTACACACACAAGAAAAAATTCTGCAAATTTTTGCAGAAGTGATTTTTTTCCCCAAACAAAGTCCTGGTGTATGTTTTAATGTGTTGAGATACTCTTTTTCCCTTGCTGGTGAGAAGAACCTGTGAGTATTCTTTGCGACTTCACTTGCACACATGAGCTGGACTCTGTACTGCTCTCTCCTTTTCTGTTTGGAGTCATGGAATCATTCTCATGGGCCTTACAATGTGATTGAAGCCCAGGGATGGTCATCATAGCTGGGTGGGTGAGAATTGCACAACCCTGCAGGTTTTGCTAGCATGAAAACTTTGAGTCCAATGCTGATACTGGGTGCAGCAGTTCAATAACACCTGGGGGGAGCAGACAAGTCCCATCCAACACGTATATGTCTGGTGCTCATTTCAATTTCCTGATGGGGAAAAAAGGCCTCTATTTGGCTTAAAATTGTCCAGAGAGACCAAAACATGGTGAAATTGCCTCCCACACCCCCATCAGCAGTGGTTTCCAAACTTTGGTCCTCCAGCTATTTTGCACTTCAGCTCCCAGAATTCCTGACTGTTGGCCTAGTTGGCTTGGGCTTCTGGGAATTGAAGTCCAAAACAGCTGGAGGGCCAAAGTTTGGAAACCACTGCCCTACAGGGTACTGGGGAACATTTGAAGGCAAAGGAATTAAGTGAATTTGGGGGGGTCCCCCCCAAGCTCCCCTGAGGAAACAATGTCCTCTAATTCCCAATAGTTTCGTACTCCTGCCAATGCAAAATGCTGCCCATTTTATTAAATTCTTCATGCATTTATTTTCATTGGGAAGCTAATGGATCTCTCTCTTTCCTATCTCCTCCAGTGGACAAGTTCTGGGCCGTAGGTGCTTTGAGGCTCGGATCTGTGCCTGCCCAGGCAGGGACCGAAAAGCCGATGAGGACAGCATCCGGAAGCAGCAGGTCTCTGACAGCACAAAGAATGGTGACGGTACGAAGCGCCGTAAGTAGCCAGGTGCAGGTGCCCCTCGGGGCCTCTGGCCGTATGATGGGTTCCCTGCTGCTGCTACAGCTCAAGGCAAAAAACAGAGGGCAGACTTTTGGGGGCATTATTTTTTTGTGCAACGTACAAAACTTAGAGTTATACATGGCCCCCTTCAGTAGTTTTTCATTTGTCTGCTAGTGATAGTTTGTTCACCACCAGGAGCATGGTGGTGAACAACCATGGGGAGAGTGTCTAGAAACTGTTCCCTTGTTCAAATCACTGGGGGGCTGGGCGAACAGAAAGATCCCCCCAAGCCTGGTGTCGTCCACCCATCTATACTTGTGGAATTAGATGGAGTCAAGCAGAACAAGAAATAGTTGTCAGGAGATAAAAGCTGGATGACAGAACCAATCAGGCTGTCTGGCAACACAGATAACACCCATTCATAACAAGACCTGCCTCCTTGCTTAAATGGGCATCTACCCCCTCCTGGCTAAATACATGGAACTGGAATTTGTCATTGAAGAATGGGATTCAACAATGTTACAATCTTTTAGTTGCTGAAATATTTATAGTACTGGAAAGGATGAAAACATAAGAGGTCACTGGAGACTTAATGACTTGATGGAACCTCCATGTTCAGGAACAGTGTGCATCCAGTTGCCAGTAGGCAGAGCCATGTGGACAAGAGAAAGCTGTGACCTTTATGCCATGTTTTGGGGGTACATTGTTTAGGAAGCTGTGGCAAACAAAATGGTGGACTGTATTGAGCTTTGGGTCTGATCCAGCTAGCTGCTCTTAAATTTATACATGTGGCTTTATTGATATCCCACCTTTTCCCCAAAACTGGGACTCAAAGATGGCTTACCAGTTAAAACAAATACAGTATTGTTAAAACATCCAAAATGGTAATCATTAAAATGAAATTAACAGTAAAAACAATTTAAAATTTACGATTAAACACACATACCTTTTTCACCCACTTACCAGCTTTCCGACAAAGTACGCACGGCATTCAGATGACATCGGTCAAAAAACGGCGCACTCCGGATGATGAGCTGTTATACCTGCCCGTAAGTGCAGTCAGTGTGCTGTGTCTGGCATTCTTTTCACTCATAATCTTTTCATTTCCTCTGTGTGAACCCTTCAGAGATACTAGCTGGGGGAAGCAGGGTCTCTCATTTGGGAGTCTTTGGACTACGAGATAGATCCTGACTCCCACAAGTTCTTTGCTGTGTTGCCAAGGTCTTGATCTCACTCCATGTTGGAATTTGCTTGGCATGTCTCAGTAGTGGTGGCAATTTTTCTCTCTCTACTTCTCAGCTTCAACCGCAATCGAAACCTAGTCCTAAATCCCATTGCTAGTTTCCACTAAAATATATCCATGGAACTTATGTAAGTCTTGACTTAGCAAATTGCCATTGATTCAGTGGGTCTCCTCTAGTTGGGTCCAAAATCAGAGATTCCTAGAGTTGCAGGTGGCCACAAGGTCCTGCCAGTGTAGGAATGCACAACTAAGACACTCCCATAAGATGACCATCCAACCTGTGTAAAGCAGAGTCCACCACACTGTTGAACAGCCCTTACCCTCAGGAAGTTATTCCTAATGCTGAGGTGGAATCTTTTTGTTGTTGTTGTTGTTGTTGTTGTTGTTGTAATTTGAATCCATTGGTTCATGTTCTAGTCTCTGGAGCATCAGAAATGGGAGAAATGAGAAAGCAATTTGTTTTGAGTCTAGTTTGGTCTAGGGAAGACCAGATGTAGTAGATGTTTCTTTTACTTTTGGAGTACCTCTAAATCCAGGCCTAGTGACATTGATTTCCTCCCCTTTCCTCCCTCAGGCCCTCTCTGTGGGTGAGGGAGTTTGGAGGGGAAAGTGGAGGGTTTGGTGGGCAACCGCAAATACTAGCTGACTACCAGAGCTGAGTTGCCTCTGTCCATTGTATTCCTCTTATGGGCTTTCAGGACCACCTGTCTGTCTATGACTAGGAACAGAAAGAAGAACTAGATATCCCGTGGTTTATTTAGTGCTTGGAAAAGCTCAATTTTTTTAGATGACAGATCTTTGACTCCCCAAGCCAACATGATCAATTCTGGCTGAGGGGTTGTGGGAGGTGTTGTCCAAAAAGGGACCTTTTCCAAGCCTGAGGTCTACTCCAACGTAGACAGGCCAGAATTTCAGTGATGTTGTCATTGTTGTTGTTTAATTAGAGATGATCTCAGGTGCTCCTCACTCTCCCCAGAAAAAAAGTTTATTTTCTTCTCCTCTTTCTGCAGGTGCGAGGCCGGGAGACTTACGAAATGCTGCTGAAGATCAAAGAATCTTTGGAGCTCATGCAGTACCTTCCTCAGCACACGATCGAGACGTACCGACAGCAGCAGCAACAGCAGCAGCAGCACCAGCACTTGCTGCAGAAACAGTGAGTGTGGGTTAGCAAGACGGGCCACGTAGGGGGATCGGGGAGGGGGGCACTCTAGAGAAATGGAGGCAGGAAGGGGACGGATCTGACTCCAGGGCAATGCACCCTCCATCTGAGCCACGATCTGAGCACTAGGCATGTTCCTTGAGCTTCAGTGGATTGTGCATGGTTTGCGCATGATTTGCTTGTGTGTTGTGGGGCAGCATATGTTTGGACAGAAGACTGGGCAACTCCCATATTAACACGTGACCATTCTTTTAGTCCTGTGTGCATGATCCTATGATGTAATGAGCATTTGTGCAACAACTGAGACAACGAGGCTCCAGGCATAGCTTTGCATGGGGGAACCAAACACAAGGGTGTGAGAAGGAGACAGCAGAGTTAACCTGCTTTTCAGACTAATTTCAGAATTTGGCAGGAAAAATGAGTCACCTCTTCAGACGTTGCTGGATATTGTTTGGATACACACACACACACACACACACACACACACCATTTGATCTGGAACAGACACCCTGTCTATGTTCATCTGTGTGTGCATACACACACACACACACACACACACACACATGCTGCTATTGGAGTACTAAAACAATACAAAATCTAAAAGGAATTAGAATTTTTTTTTAAAAAAAATAATAACATTGTAATTTCAAGCATCAAAGCTATCATTTAAAATAAAAAAGCTACTTTTTGCCAGTGAAAATTGTTTGTCAATAGTTTCTCTTATGCTTTCATTGGGGTGACCTGAGCACGGACTTGAAATCACTGGTGGTCCGCTAGGGATATATAGAATCATGGAGGAACTGCATGAGCCATCTAGTCCAGCTCTGCAGGAATAAACGTAAATGCTCACTTGCTTCATTCATTCCTCCCAATAAACTGGAAAATGTCAAGAGTTTTCTCCCTGCTGGATTAGATATTGCAAGTTTTAATGCATTTCTATGGATATTTTGAAATTTCTCTGTGAAAAAAAAGTTTCTTCAAAATCCATCATTTTTGTGCCAGAAAACACCATAGTTTTCGAATGGAAATGTTGGGGTTTGCAATAAATGTAAGTTGTTGATTAAAAAAAAAATTGCTTTTTTGGGGAACTCCACTGAAAATGGGGGAGGGAGAAGCACTAGTATTTTTGCTGTTGCTGAAGTAAGAAATCCTTGCAGCAATTGACTGTGTTTGCAGACCTTGGAAAGTTCCTTTTGATGGAGCACAACAAGGATGAACAACAATAGGTCTGAGGTCCAGTTTTACACCCTGGGACCCTTAGGGGCCCACACAGACTGCCAAAATTTGGACCATTTCTGTTTTTTTTTTCTTTTTGTTCTCATTTCTTGTTTATTTGTTTGTTTTGCTGTTAAATGTCTGTGTGTGTGTGGGGGGGTGCAGCCTATTTAAAAGGTGGGAGAGTTTTTTGCACAAAATTTCCAAAGGAGGCAGCTTTCTTGGGGAAAAGTGAAGGGGCCGTCTGGGAAGTCTGGTGAAGTTGAGGGGCTACACAGACACCTTTGCTATGACTCCCAAAATCCCCCACGCAGTGTGACTACTGGGGGACCCTGGGAGTGGTGGTCCGAAAACTAATACTTCCACTCTCTTGGAAGATTAGAAGAGTGTGTGTGGATGTAGGTATACGAAGTCACTATCTGCTCTGCAGTCCCATACTGCTCTTCATTTTTAAAAAGCCCCCCACCATCAGATTGACAGCAAAACATTTTTTAAAACATCACACCAGAGGCTGAGGCTCATAGAGGATGTGTGTTGGATCTTCCAGAATCCCAGAGTAAAGTGACCCTTGTCACCTTTGCTGCGTGCTTCAGTAGGGGTTGGCAGATCACCAAGGAATGAATGGAGGAGATTATATGGGAGCTTTTTCCCTTCTGCTGTTGAGTGACATGAAACCCACTTGATAGGAGTCCAGTTCTGCATCTAATATGGATTCTTTGGATGGGCAGCATTCTCCTTGAAACATGAGAAATTCAGCCATCCTCCTCCCTGCTGGGTGTACATAAGGGCATCAAAGTCTGCTCTAGAGATTTCCCTTAAATGCATATCATTGCAGATATATGTATTCTGTTTTGCTCCTGTGAGCTAGAACTGCTGAAATTCATCATTTTTTCTAAAACAGTCTTCTTACCTGACGAGGGATTGAAAGAATATTTGAAAAATGGCAAAAAAAACAAAAAAACAAAACCTGTGTTTTGAGTGTTGAGAATCCCTGACAAAAAGAAGCTGGGACTGACATGAATCTTTGCAGTTCGGGACTTATTCTGTGCAAAATTCGCATGTGGTTGTTTTAGGCAAAAAAAAAACAACAACAACAGCAGTTTCTGTGCAGGAAATAATATTTCTGCATTGAAACATTAATTTTCCTGTGCAGAAAATGCTTTTTCTGTGCAAAACGAACATGTGCAAATTTTGCACAGAATAAGTCCTGAATTGCGAATAGCTTTTGCAAACTGTGTGGTTTTCAAAGACTTTTTCAGAGTGGCCAAAAAAAAAAAAATTACTTGTTGCTTCCTTTGAGAAGAAACTTAGTGAAGAATGACATCCCTGCTATACCAAACCTGTTACATTCATCCTTTTCCATACTGACTGGTTTGAAACCAATTATTGGTGCTATGAAAACACAGGAACAGCCAGCTCTTCCAAGATGAAATCTGATTTAGTTCAGATTATGCTAAGTTTGCATTGAATGAATGTTCCAGATTTCCATTCATGGAATGAAAATACTGATAGTGAATATTCACTTTTTAAAAACAGTCACGGGTACTGTGGCTTCACCTAACCAGCCAAATCTAATGCTGTGAAGATATTATTGAGGGCTGGTGAAGTTAACTAAATGCCTTGACCGTAGGAATGAATAGATGAACATTTTTATATGGAGAGCTGGTAAATTTTCACAAATGAGATTAGAAGATTGTTTGCAACCCAAACAAAAATGAAGTCGTTTCAAGAAATTTATCAATTCTTTTATTTTATATAGTTAATTTATATCCTGCCTTTCTCCTATTTATGGATCCAAGGCAGCTGACACTATAACTTGAAACAAAAGTCAGTTAAAATAATGGATAATACGAAAGTTTAAAAGCAAGTAAATAGACAATCATATTAAAACATGAATTGAAAACAGTTTAGAAGATAGTTCAGTCTGTCTTATTACATCGTTTAGATTTGGAGTTGGGAAAAGTTCCTTTTTTGGACTGCAGCTCCTAGTAACTTTCCCAAGCTCTGTTTGGAATAGGGTGGGATTCTAAGTAGTTTCTCACATAAGCATCTGCTGACACATTTAAACTGTTCTATCAGATACAGCATGTTAAGCTTTCATTAACCTGGTGGGCAACTTCAGAGTTGTAAGTATTTCAAGGAAGGTAACAGATCCTGGCCAGAGCTTTGTGGTTACTGTAGGTCGGCTTGATCCCTTGATTAATCATCTTATGAAAAACACCAGTAGCATGAGATGTTTAGCCATTGTGGAATTAGAATTCTAGTCAGGATCATAGGAAGTTGCCTGAAACTGAGATGGGCCGTTGGTCCATCTAGACCAGTATTGTCAAATCTGACTGGCTGCTATGGGGGAATTTAGGCAGGATTTGTTTCCTCGCCCTACCTGGATGTCCCTGCCCAGCGTTCTTCTATCCAAGAACTAACCAAGCCTAACTCTGCATTGCTGCCAAAATCGGGTGAGATTGGGTATGTTTAGGATGGCCCCTGGGTTCATCTCAACTTGCACAAAAAGATAATGCAAGCAACACTGTTCTCCCTGCAGAGGAGGCCTTGTCTCAGAAGGTCAACACAGGCTTCAGGCTGCAGTGCACTATGCATGCACCAATGTGACATGCAGTCATAAGGCTGCATTCCTATATCTAAATTCCTGGGCATTTGCCCTATTGAACTGGCTGGGGCGTGCTTTCTTTTTTGAGCAGACCAATATGGGGTTAGCCTTGTAAATGTGTGCAGCATTCCATGCAAGCTTTACTTCAAAATGTTGGCTGTTGTACGGTGGCATGTGTGTCATAGCAAGTGGCATGGGCTGAGGTTTTTATTTTTAAGAGGAGAGATGCTGCCTGCAATTGAACCTGGAACGTTCTGCATGCAAAGCATGCGCTCAGCTATGAGCCATGGAAGAGTTTGAGCCTGTTGACCACTCTCCCTAGACACTTTTCATGTCGGGATGCATACTTTGGGTGTTTGGTGTGTGTTGGGGGGCGGGGAGAGAAACATTTTGTGAAATTATCTTTTGCAATGAGAACCTAAAGCTAGATTCAGGATCTGCTTTTTTGCTCTTTTCCCTAGTTGCCTTTTGGTTTTGGTTTCTTCATGCCTCCTTATCTGAATGGTTTGCTTTCTCTTTGCTCCTTGTCAAGTACCTTCATGATCACAAGCAATCTTATGTTAGTCAACATTTTCCTACTTTCAGTACAATAGACTCTCAGTTTCTATAGAATGGGTGGGGAAAGGGCAGCCTGCAACCCCCAAGTGCCAGTTCTAGAGACTGCCCCAGACCTTCCCCCCAACAAAAAAAGCCCAGGCTGACTTTTGGAGAATTTATCACCCTAAAATGGCTCAAAGCATGTCCAAAACTCCTGCTAGCATGGTAGTTTCACTCACCCACCTCTGGAGGCCTTCAGAATCCCTGAAATCCATTTAAAGTTGCCCAAATTACACAGAAAGTTTGGGAAATGGCAGCTAAAAGTCATGCTGTGAGCCTGGGATGATCAGCCGTGGCTTATGGAAGAGGCAAAAAATTGAACCCAAACCCCATGGAGTTGCCCACCTTTGCAATAAAATCAGGTCAGGCAAAATGTGGTTCTCCAGATGTTGCTGTATTGCAGCTCCCAGCAGCCCTTGCCAGGATAGCCAATGAGGGAAGGATGCTGGTAGCTGCAATCCAACAACATCTGGAAGGCCACACTTTTCTAGCCCCTGCAGTAAAGCAACTACCCCAAGGAAGGCAGGGTGTGAGTGTGTGTGTGTGGGGGGGGTGTCAGGTATATTTTGCATTCCTTAAGTTACAGATTGATGGCTTCCCACCGAATTTGGTAGAGTGAGAACCTTTCCAGAGGCAGCTGTTTGAAGTCAGCAGAGCTGAAGTTGCCAAGAAACTCTCCCTCTGGAATCCAGCCCTGCCCTGCGGGGAAGGACACGAATCCTTTTTAATAGAGCCCCATCAGCAGCCTCATCAGCTCCTTTAATATTCAGCCAAACTTTCCCTTTGCTGAGTTTCAATCCATTAAGGATGGTTTCAGCTAGTGGTGCAATCTGTAAAGAAGAGGGAACTAGCACATGCTGGCTTGCACCCACTTAAGGTTGGACGAGTTTTGAATTGATGTTGTTGTTGTTGTTACTACTACTACTACTACTACTACTACTACACTTTATTTACATTGCACCTTTTTCCCCAGTGTGGGATTACATGAGGTTTACAACAAACCTAGGCTGAATCCATGCTACGCAAATAATCTTGTTTGAAACTGGATTATTTGCCATGGTCCATTCCTATGGAATCATGGGGTTTATAGTTTAGTGAGTCATCAGCACTCTTTGGCAGAGAAGGCTAAAGACCTTATAAAACTACAAATCTCAAGATTCAATAGGAAGGAGCCATGGTTTGAAACTGGATTATTTGTTTAGTGCAGATTCAATCCTAGTTAAAACAAACATTGTTAAAAATTCAGAGCAAGCAAAAGTTTAAAAGAAATTAAACTATTTAAAAAATCAAAACCAGTTCAAAACACAAACCATCAAGAACAACAACAAATAAAAGCCCAGCACATTATGCAAGGCCTGTTTTGCCTTTTAAAAAATTAATTCTATCGTTTCTACAAAAACAAGAACAACTTCACCTGCCAATGGAAAGATAGTGAGAAGGGTGCCAGTCTAACCTCTCTGGGAAGGGAGTTCAGAGTTTGGGAGTAGCCACCGAGAAAATACTGTCTCCCTTGTTCATACCAGAGGTACCTGTGAGAGTGATGGGATAGATAGGAGGGCTTCCTTGGAAGATCGTATAACCACGCAGGTTCATATGGGAGAATACAGTCCTTCCATCCATTTCATTACTGCATATAGATCCCTGTATCCTTGAGGGGATATTCCAGAAACCATAGATTATAGTGAACCCTATTAAAATGAATGACTTACAGCCCAAGCATACCATACAGTCACACTGGAGGACTTAGAAGATGCCTAGAGGTAACACCTCTCTAGGCTTCTTCTAGGTCCTCCAGCACAACTCTATGGTCAACTAAGCCTAGAAGATGCCTGGAGAGACTGTATTTTTTTGGACATGGGTAAGTGAATCCACAGATATGCGTCCCGTGGATACAGAATCTATCTGTACTTGAATTATCTACTTGTAGGTACTTTCTGGGTTTAGTGATTGGACCCATCCCACATTTCTCTCACCAATGGCCCTGGAGGCCACTCACAATAGAAAAGCATAAAAAGTCAATGGTTCAGTTGCTAGTCCCAGCTTGAGTAGACCCATCAAATTGCGTTGCTTCAGAAAGTGATCATGAAGGTCCTTCTCTAACAGTAACTTCTCCTGATCAGACTTTGGTTCTTCATCTTCTCTTCTCTCTCTCTCTGGTTCCTTCATTATAGCCTCCTCTCTGCGTGCTTCAGGGGTGAGCTGTCAGGAATGAGGAGAGAGCCGCCCCCAAAGAAATGATGCCGTTCTCAAACATTCCAGCCCACCACCACTTCCGCCTACCCATAAAACCAGCTGGAAGGGTGGGAAGTTCTTGTTCAGCTCCCTGATTACAAAAATAAATGAGGCTGGGGGTGGGGTGGGGGGTTTATAGCTGAATAAAATGGCTTGATCAAAAACAACCCTATTGGAAGGACAAACTTTTGCAAGGAGTCAAGCTTCTTTCAGCAACAGACCACCACCGTCCTTCAGTAGCAATAGCATTGTGAGGTCTGGAACCACCACAAACTGTCTTCCTCCGTTGTCAAATACCTTGGTTTCTCTTCTGCTGCTGCTTTCTCCTGTACCTGCAAAGAACTGCTAAATGATTTCTCTGAGCCGGTCTCAAGTGTTCTCCAAGATATGTGTTTTCCTGTTGAGACAGAATTGCAATGTACAGTCGAGAATGTGCTTCTGTTGTAAATCTGCAAATGCTTTTAATGCTGGTCAGAGACTAGTAAGGTGTACAGAATTGAGAGACTTATTTCTGCTGGGCGGATGGACGTTACAATGCGCATGATCGGACTATTTGTTTTCTCTAGAGAAGTAGCATTACCTTTGGGCACCATTCACAACTTTTCTACCTTGTTTGCAAAAGAGGTTGTGCCAAAGCCTCTTAAAGGAACAGGGGACTTCTTGGATTGGGCCACTGTTAGACTTTGGGCAGGCCTTGATTGTTCACCCCTAATATCCTCCCTTTTTTGTCTTTACTGTCACAAAAGACAGATCTCATCCTTCTCTGCGCTTCTTAGCAGTCCACCTCAATCAGCAAAATGATGACAGTGAAAGCTTAGAAAAATTAAGTGTCTGGGCTACAACTCACAGAACCCCTTACCAAGATAGCTATTAGCTTGGAGAGTTTGGGAGCTGTCAACCAAAAAATATAACTTTTCCAAATGCTGATGATCTCAGAGGTGGATCCAGGTGACAAAGGCATGCACCTCTCAACATGCACCATAGCAGAAATCAGGGTTGAGAAAATTCTTCAAGGGATAAAATTTTCCAGAAATGTTAAAGCCATGGGGAGGAAAAATAAAACAAAACATTTTCCCCAGGTTTTGGGGGGCAGGGTGGGGGTCAGGGGCCGAAACAGACTTTTTGAAAAAAATAAGAAAATGCAATACAAGTAGCTTTTAAAGATAGTTGTCTTACTACTTAGGAACATGAAATGTTTTATCTCCTATTTCGTTTGACATAAAACCATAAAACAATTTTTTTGTTTCAAACAGAGCTACAAGATCCCACTTTGGGAGAAAGGCAGCATAGAAAAATAAATAAATAAATAAATAAAGTATTCCCAATTTATCAGACTCAGGCAAAAAGAAGAAAGCCCAATAAAAAAACAGAAGAAACACTCAAATTTGGCAAATTATTTTGTCTCCTTTGATTTTCCATTGTGTCAAGCAGCTATAAAACACTCGTTCCCATAAAAAGAATTGAGAAAAGAAAACCAAGACCAGGAGTTAAAATCTCATACAACCAAGTCTTACATAAAAGTTTTTATCTAATATAGTGTTTAGAAATAATTTTTGGGGAATAGATATATGAACACCTTGTCTTAAACATTTTATTTGTCATTCTAGAAGAAAATATTCCATAGTCCACTTAAAAATAAAAAAAACCAGAAAAAAGCCTTTGGGAACAAGTGGGGGAAACCTGGCATGGGGGGTTCCCCATTTTTTCCTCTTCTTTTCCTTCCAGTCCTTCACATTTTTAATCTTTTCTGAATCTGCTATTTCACAGTGAAATATACAGTTGTCCCTCCATATCCACGGTTTTGGTATCCACAGAATTAAGTATTCATGGCTTGAAAACATTCTTAAAAAAATGATAATCCAAAAAGCAAACCTTGATTTGGCCATCTTATATAAGGGACACCATTTTGCTATGCCGTTGCATATAATGGGACTTGAGTATTCACGGATTTTGGTATCCACGGGGGGGTCCTAGAACCAAATGCCAGTGAATATGAAGGGACAACCGTATAGACTCTATGTGCAATTACATCACAATTACCTGTGATTTTGTTTTCAGTATGTATTTATTTGAATGGAAATAGAATTGCTTCTCCCAGTCACACCAGGAAAGATTTAACCGGCCATGTTGGTCAACCAAGGACCCAACTTTATTTAGAGAAAGAAATGTACTCTGATGGACCATAATTTGCAAAAAAACACAGTAGCTCTGATCCATGAACTCTTATAGTTTGGCAAGGTGGCCAAGTCACTATTCAAGAATATCAGAAGTGGGCTGCTGACACATTGGTTCCACTCCTGAAACAGAAATTGAGTAATTAAGGACTGAATTTGGTGGATTGGGGAGTTTTGCAAGTGCCCTAGTAATGGTGCAAATATGATTGAGTTTTGAGTTCTGGATATTGTTTGTGTGATTATCTTTATATGAGAGCCAGCATGGTGTAGTGGTTTGAGCATCGGACTACAGCTCTGGGGACCAGGGTTCAAATCCTGCTCAGCCATGGAAACCCACTGGCTGACTTTGGGCAACTCAGCCTCAGAGGAAGGCAAAGGCAAACCCCCTCTGATCTAATCTTTCCAAGAAAATCCCATGATAGGCTCACCTTAGGGTCTCCATAAGTCGGAAACAACTTGAAGGCACACAACAATGAATTAGCTTTAGGGTCCATAGCTACCTCATACACATTGTGGTGATTTTTCTCCACTAGGTCTCAGAGCGGGCAGGGGTGTCCACCTGGGGAAAGATGTGATACATTAAATGTTCACTTGGACTTCTGTCCTTCTGTCAATATGTGAATCACTTTCAGTTGGGCACAGCTACAAAAAAATTATACAGTGTGTAAAACAAGTGATATGAACTGGAATTGGATGGCTCCACCTTTGGTCCATTCTGTGTGCTAAAGTGGATTGTAACGTAAATGGACTGTATTTGTGGGCACCATCTTTTTTGTGTTTAAGTCATGCCTTACTTGCTTCTCTTTGCACAGAAGTGACTCATCAGGTTTGCCATACCTGGTGACTGGGGAGGCCAATGTCCACGTCCATTCTTGGGTGGTATTATATAGCCTATCATTGATCAGTCCAGTCTACAGTCTCCCCCCCCCCTTACTCTATTCCATATGTCTATTCAATGCAGCCACAACCCACTGATCCTAGTGAGTCCTGTGCTGACTCTGCTAGTGCATAAGAGTGAGTTTTAAGGTACAGGTCATCCCCTGTATGTGTGGGACTGGTGACCATGGTTTCAATTATCTGTTGTTCAAAAAATATGATCTCTCTGGGAATTTCCTAGGTCCTCTAGCACAGTTATGGTAACTTCTTCTGGAAGTTACCACAGAGTCATGCTGGAGCTGCCTAGAGATGCATCGTCTCTAGGTATTTCTAATGTCCTCCAGTACGATTCTATGGGGTTCGCTATTACCCTCAGTTCCAAGTATTAGTGATAAGTCTGCGAACACATCTCCCATGGATACAGTAGGTAACCTGCACTATTGGGAGCTTGGGCAAGTCATCCGTGGAGCAAGGCAATGGAAAATACCCTCTAAATATATCTTCCCAAGAAAAACCCATGATAGGGTTGCCATAGAGTCACCATAATTCAAAACAAGTTGCAGGCACACAACAACAACAACAACAACAACAACAACAACAACATTATTGAAACTAAACAGTTCAGTACTTGATGGGATATCTAGAAAGAAGACCCCACGGCAGTGGTAGCTGGTGGTGACCATGTCAGTGGGGTGGGGGTAAATCTGCTCTGGATTTTAGTCTGAACTTGAAAGATCTCTCCAAGGTGCTAAACCCTATTCACAAAATATATATCCTTTGAAGTTCAAACTAAAACCCAGAGTGTGAATCCACTCTTGGGTTTTAGCCTGAACGTTCACAGAACTGTCCGAACTTGCTGAACCCAATCCTTCCAAATATTATATCCCCATTAAAGTTTGAATGAAAACATAGTGTAGGATCACACAGCCACCAGCTGTCCCTGCCCTAGGAAGCAGCATGCCAAGTGCTTTCCAAAGAAAAGAGCAGGAAGTTGGGTATCAGACTAAAAATGAAAGTGACCCAGTGATTCAGTCCAAGGGGAGGAAAGGTTGGCTGGGTGTTGATGAGTAAAATCCTGCCTGACTTTTTACCTCTTGTTCCTGTTTCCTGCTTCCTGCACTTCTGGTTTATACCTAAAGCACATAATAGGCATTGTGGGAGGAAGTGCCATCCAAACACAGCCTAGAAATATGACCACAAAGCCAACTTTGCTATAACTGCCTTCAACCAGCTTGTGCTTTGGTGATGGACAAAATTTCTTTCCCTAATAGCCAATGTCCTAATATTTCCTCCCCTCTTGTTGCCCTCATGTCCTCTTACCGCAGTTGTGGAGGCACATTGCCCCTACCCCATGTTCCCCTAAAGGAGCAAGCCTAACCAACAGTGCCTTTCTCCAGTCTGCAGATGGTGAGTCCAAGGGAAGGAAGTGGCAGTGCACCCCGATAATAGTGCTGTCTGCCTTGCCTTATTGCATGACGCCCGTGTGTTTCAAATGTTCTCCCATTCCGATCCCATGGGAGACGCTACTCTCGGGTTTCACTTCTGCTTCCCTTCCTTTGTGAGATAGAGACAATAGGTGCGGTTGTTGTTCGTGGTAGTGATGGAGTTAGTTGGTCTTTATTAATGACCCAGTAATGGGAAGTGCCAAAGAGTTGGCCCAGGTTCAAGGTGATTCAATAGAACTTAATCTCTCTTGAAATTCATTATCCCTCAGTTGGTGCATCTTGTGGTTTGCATACCGTATAGTCTCAGCAAAGGAATTCTGGGAAGAAGCAATGTTTGTGTTGCTTCCATGGATGCTCTATGAATACCACCCCCTCTCCTTTCTGGGTTTTCTTCTCCAAATGTGTGGTGCTGATTTTCAATAAACTTTTGCATCTTGGTCTTACCTTAAGTTGCTCTTTGTCTCTCCTGCTTGTCTCGCCCTTGTTTCTCTTTTCCCCCTTCTTCTGTTTGCAAAAAAAGCAAAAGGCTGTGTCCTTCCTGCCCTCATTACTCAATCTTTCTTTCCCAGGTACACACCCTCCTGTCTGCATTTTTCCAGTTGCCCCACTCATATGGGCTCCTTTGTGGTTTGCCAAAGAGAGGCCCGGTTTGCATAAACAGTTGACTTCTAATATTTGTTTCTTTATGTGAGGCATCTAGCGATTGCCCCTTGACCTGCCAGGCCTCACAAAGTGATCTACAAGGGATAAAAGCTTTTAAAACATTAGGTGCACAAAGGAGAACATTTGAAAGCAGGATGAAAACAACGTCTTTAAATTAGGTTACAAACCACAGATGATGAAAAGAGCTTGAACAGCCAGTGTTGGTTTTAAGGAGTGATGGTCGTGTGAAGTAATTCCGTCTTAATGGCTCAGCATGGGTAGAAAGTTCCCCAGCAGGGGAGCCACTGCCGAGAAATCCCTGTCTCGCACGCTTACCAAAATAGCGCCACATGGTAATGGGACACACAACAGGGCCTCTACTGAGGTTCTGAGATTTGGGGGGAAGAGGGGAGAACCAGCGTAGTGTGGTGGTTTGAGCATTGAACAATGACTTTGGAGGCCAAAGTTTGAATCCCTGCTCAGCTGTAGAAACCCACTGGGTGACCATGGGCAAGTCATTCTCTCAGTCTCAGAGGAAGGCAAAGGCAACCCCCCCCCCGAACAAATCTTGCTAAGAAAACCCCATAATAGGTTTGGTTTAGGGTCACCATAAAAAAATGACTTGAAAATACAGAACAATGTCATATGTGGGGAGATGGTCTTTCAGACCTTCTCTCCCCTTCTCCCTACCTGTTCTTAATAAGAAAGGGTGAAGCTGAAGTGAGGACTCAATTGGGGGGTCTTTATAATGGGGGTACAAGCATCCTTTTGTGTTCCCCTCTGCATTTTGTTGAATGTTCTGTGTGAAGCCCCGCAGAAGCTCAAAATCACTGTGAATGCTCACAACAGCTTGTGTTGAGGGCTCATGAAGTACTCACTAACTCTCCATTTCCCTGAGCACCAGTAAAACAACCTTGAGACAATGGGAACTCCTTGGACCCTTATGGAGTACAGGTTGCCCCACCCCACCTCAGTATACATGGAACCAATATCTGTGGTTTGAGTTATCCACAGCTGAAAAAACAGGGACAGATACCATAGAGTCATGTTGGAAAATGCCTAGAGAGGTCTCCTCTCTAGAAATCTCTAGGTCCTCCGACTCAATTCTATAGTATGTTTGTACAGGTGGCCCTCTATTTTTAACAGGGATGATGATGATGATGATGATGATCCCACCTTTCTCCCTATGGCAGGACAGGACTCAAGATGGCTCACAACATTTAAAAACAACACTAGCTAAAAACACAGTACAATAAATAAGAATTAAAAGAGATTAAACCATTCTATAATTAAGATTCCACATAAATGATAAAACATTTATAAAACTCCATAAAATATCCACGTTTTCACCCATGGATGCAGGGGGTGACCCATAGTTGAAATAACACTATTGAGTTGAGCTGGGGGTTGGGGAGGGAGCCATGGCTCCTTCCTATGGAATCCTGGGATTTATAGTTTTACAATGTCTTTCATGTACTCTGCCAAAGAGTACTGGTGCCTCACCAAACTAAAAATCCCAGGATTCTATAGGAATTATGCCATAGCAAATCATCCCATTTCAAACTGTATTATTTTTGTGGTGTGGATTTGGCCCCAGGCAGTTTAACATTTAACTGTTCTGTTTAACTTAAACAAACAAACAAACAAACAAAAACACTCATTTTCAAAACTAAAAAAAACCTTGCAGTTTTGCCCCTCTCTCCCATTTTTGGCAGTGTGTGGCCTTCCCAGGGTCTCCCTGGGCAACAAACTGGCCCCTGGAGCAGCCAAAGGTATCATCTCACTCACACCACCAAAGAAATTGTGGTCAGATGGGAATTTGAATCAATGGTGAATGGACAGGTCTGCCTTGGTTACCTTTTATCTCTAGGATGCCTTGTCAAAAAAGCTCTGAAACTTTGGGGTGGGGGGGAGGATGGTGGAGTAATGAATTTAATTGTGCATGCAGTGGAAGCAGAAATTTGACATTTGTGAGGAAGGTGTTTTCCCCAAAATTTCATCTGCACAGGAAACATTGCTCAAAATGCAATGTTTCCTGCACACAAGAATTGCTTTTTGTACAATCAATTTTTTCATTAAAAATCCCCTGAAAATGAAAAAATCATCAGAAAACACACACAAAGCCACTCCTTATCTCACCTGGTGGGGGAAGGTTTGATTTATTTATTTTTATTCTGGCACCTCAGAACAGAATAAGACAAAACTTTACACTCTTCTTGTCTACTCTAGATCATCATCTGAATCAAGGGTGGGCAACTACATGAAAAGAAGGGTCCAAATTTGCCCCCACCAAGCTCCCGTTACGTGCCACAACAACAATTCAACATTTTTTTTAACAGAATTGGAGGCTGGGGGGTGGCTTCTGGGGTCACAAACATGGGGTCAAGGGGTTCTTGCAGCCCACAGGCTCCACTATGCCCACCCTTGATCTAAATATTAAATATTTACAGTAGGACCCCCATATCCATGGGGGATTGGTTCCGGGGGGGGGCATGGATACCAAAAACTGTGGATAACAGCAAGCACCACTGAAAATAATGGGATTTTTGGCTTAAAATACCATAGAGTTTGCCTTGAAGGACCTAGAAAATGTCAAGAGAGGATGCCTTTCTAGACATTTTCTAGGAAAACTCTATGATAGGTGTGCTGTTTTGTGTCCCATGGATAACTGAACCAGTGGCTAATGAATCAGCAGATATGGGGGTCCTGCTGTATTTCTCTAATGGTGACACTTAATTTTGAAGTTTCCAGGATCACAGTAGAGTTGTGGTTGGAAATGTTACTTTTCTTAGAGAGCTGCTCCCAGAATTCCCATTTCCCTCCATTTTAAGGAGTGTCCTGATGGCAAACAAAAGCCATTTGCACCTCCCCAGCGTGTATTCTGAACACAAAGCTGGAACACTTATAACTCAACCTGGCTACCTATTACCAGGTTTATATAGCATGTGTGCACGTGTGCAGGGAGAGATGCTTGGCCACCACTTGGAAGTTGCTTGCTATGGATCCTTGTGTGAAGGATTAGCGCCCTTCAGCAATGGCGAGGGCTGAAAACAAGGTGGTGTGCACAATATTTCTAAAATGTACAAACATTCCTCAAATGTATGTTGGAAACGTAATGAGGAAGAAGGGATCGTTTATCATGCGTGGTGGACTTGTGAAAAAGGAAAAGCATTTTGGACTAAAATTCATACTTTGGTGGAGAAGATTTTGAATACAAAGATTCAAATGAAACCAGAATTCTATTTACTGGGACTTTTAGATGAACAAGTGGAGAAGAAGTATGGGAGGATCTTACAATACATGATACAGGTCACCCTGTCCCTCCAGTATCTGCAGAACCAATATACACAGTTTCAGTTATCCATGGCTGAAAAAATAGGTACACATACCATAGAGTTGCACTGGGAAATGCCTAGAGAAGCATTCTCTCTAGGAATTGCTAGGTCCTCCAATGCAACTCTATGGGATGTTTGTACCAGAAGTGCTTTATTTTAATAGGGTTTGCTATTATCCACAGTTTCACTTATAAATGGTAAGTCCAGGAATATGCAGATATGGCAGCGGCAGTGGGGAGTCTGACCCATAAGTGCAGCAAGGCTGCTGTATGCACAGAAATGGAATTGAATGGTTGTACTTACACAGAAGGAGTGGTTGATAAAATTATAAGATTTAGTGGAAATGATTAACTTGACATTGTGACTTAAAGGAAAAACAGTAGATAAGTTTAAAGAAGAATGGAGAGCAGTTATTGATTATATGAGAAATAATTGGGATCCAGAGGAAAAGAGGAGTTTTAGAAGTAGGTGTATTAGCAGAAAATCTAAAGGTAAATTTTGGTGCCATGCTGTTCTGCTTTGGTCAGACCTCATCTGAAATACCGTGTCCAGTTCTGGGCACCACAATTCAGGAAGGATATTGAGAAGCTGGAACGTGTCCAGAGGAGGGCAACCAGGATGGTGGGAGGTCTGGAAGCCATGATGCCCTATGAGGAGCGGCTTAAGGAGCTGGGTATGTTTAGCCTGGAGAAGAGAAGGTTGAGAGGGGACGTGATAGCCATGTTTAAATATTTAAAAAGATGTTATACTGAGGATGGAGCAAGCTTGTTTTCTGCTGCTCCAGGGACTAGGAAATGGAGCAATGGGTTCAAACTCCAGGAAAAGAGATTCTACTAAACATTAGGAAGAACTTCCTAATGGTAAGAGCTGTTAGATAGTGGAATACGTTGCTGCCTGGGAGTGTGGTGGGGTCTCCTTCTTTGGTTTTTAAAAAGAGGCTGGATGGCTATCTTTTGGGATGGCATGGACTGGATATTCTTGCAGAACAGAATAGGGTTGAACTGGATGGCCTTTGTGATCTCTTCCAACTCTACGGACCTGTGATTCTGCCCTATGAATGAACTTCTCCTGCCAGGTTACTGCATCATTTCAACATTTTGGCCTTTCCTCCTTTCTAGTGTGTGCTTGATCTCTCTGTTCTGATTTTTCCCTCAGAAACTCACTCCAGTCTCAGTCTTCCTATGGCTCCAGCTCTCCTCCACTTGGGAAGATGAACAGCATGAACAAGCTGCCCTCCGTCAGCCAGCTCATTAACCCACAACAGCGCAACGCCCTGACGCCCACCACGATCCCTGACAGCATGGGAGCCAACAGTAAGAGACTAGCCCTCGGAAATTAAGCCAACGTAGCCACATTCCGCAGTTACAGTAGTCTGATGCCGCTTTCTCTGCCATGGCCTACATAATCCTGGGATTTGTAGTTTGGGAAGGAATCTAGAATTAGAGAACTCTAGTGCCCTCCCATAGCTGTCATTGCCAAGGTATCCTGATTCAACCCTCCACCCTTTTTCTCATGGTACCTTGGGAATTGTCATTCAGGGGAGTGCACTACAGTTTCTCGAACAAGTGAATTCAAAGTCCCTCACTGATTTTGCTTGTACAAAACTCAGACTTTTGTAGTTCCAAATTTCATAAATGTACTAGATGGCCCAATTTTGTATACTAATTTAGAAATAAAGCATTTTATGTTGCTGAAGCAGTAAAACAAGTTTGGGTTTGATATGAAAAGAAGTATTGCTTATATTTAATTTTGTTCCCTAAATTTTATTCACTAAAAACTTGGGGTTCCCCTCCCCAATTGCTTCAAAAATGCTGGAAATTTAACATCTCCTTATCCACCCCATTTTACAGAGAGAGAGAGAGAGAGAGAGAGAGAAACCTCTTTCAGGCATGCTCACCCAGCTATTTTCAAAAATGTTCACATCCTGGATTTTTGGGGGGGTGGTGATGGTGGTGAGGCTATTGCAGGACCTCAGAGGTTGCAGAGGGGGGAAATAGCATTGACTTTAACAATGATGCTCAGGAGGCTTCTAGGAACACAACTGTCCTTTTTTTAAGGCTGAAAAGGGGTCAACAATGGAGGTCCTTTGTGGGGGTTGGGGGTGTCCCTGAGTGTTGCATGGGGAGGCTTGGCATCCTCCTCCCCAGCTCAGATCATACAGTTCCTACTCCTGTTCTAAAATTAAGGAGCCCAAGAAGATGGAGGAAAAGGAGGCATGGTGTTTCCCCAGTCCTGTGAAGTTATCTTTGGCCCCTACCTCCTTTTTCTGCATCTCTTTTGGCCTAGTGAAATGCAGTCTAATGGGAATGTATGGGTTGAGTTTCCCCTGTATTTCTGGTTTTCTGCCTGGGGTGTATCCCCTGCTATGAGTGACTCTGTTTCTCTCCCCGCTTGTTACTCTACAGTTCCAATGATGGGGGCTCACATGGCCATGGCTGGTGACATGAACGGACTCAGCCCAACACAGACACTTCCCCCTTCCCTCTCCATGCCCTCGACATCCCATTGCACCCCACCTCCTCCCTACCCCACGGACTGCAGCATTGTCAGGTGAGTCCAGCACTTCTCCTTCTGCCGGATCATCTCCCTTCTGTGCCTTGTAGCTTGAGTGGTGGTAGCCTCCTCCTCCTCCTCCATCCTCTTGGGTTTCTTTTATTAGGTGCTGTGTTCTTTGCAAAGCCATTTAGAGGGCACCCTGGGCCTGCTGAGCAACTTTCAACTGGCTTTGGAGGTTGCTGCTGCTTCCCTTTCATGTTCCCCATAGCTTTCACCTGCCTACACCTTCTGAAAGATAAATTTGGATACAATGGCAGCAATGGGAGTGGGAAATCCCAAGTCTTCAGAGCAGAAGTGGAGGAAATAAGGCCCACGGGCCACACACAAACCCTAGACTCCACTTTGTACCCTCAGTCATCTAAAGCCATCCAAACTTCCACCAAAAAATATTTTTAAAACATTTTTGGCATGGTTTTTGGATGATCTGTGCCCGGAAACTACACAGAAAGCCTTCCAAATGCATGAAAACATGCAGCACACCTTCAACCACCTCCCAAAATCCATTCTGCAAAACTTTTGCTTTCCATAGAGTTCCTCTCAAAATGGCCACAGGAAGTAATGCGGTGTAACTTCTGGTTGCGATGTTGAGAGGGATTCTGAATGAAAACAAAGATATTTTGAAATGCTGGGGAGTGGGGGTGAGGTCCAGCTGGTCTGGGGTGGCAATTGGCCTCCGGCCTCCATGCAGTTGCCCACGATAGTCCAGAGTAGTGTAGTGTATCTATGATGGATGGGGTCATGATCTCCCAAGTGACCTGGATGATGGTGTTGATGATGATCAGGATTATTAACAACTTTATTTATATCCTGCCTTTCCCCCCAGAATCAGTTCTCAAGGCATCTTACAAATTAAAACAAATACCGTATAGTTAAAACATGCTACAGATCCACATTAAAATGGAATTAAAGTGTCAATAACAAAAAAAAAAATGACCTAGAGATGCCCCAGGAGAGAGGACACCATTTACTTTTGTTCTGCTGATTCTACAATAAAATGGACACCACTACAGTGATCCATGTTTTTGTAACATCTAGGACTGGCTATTGTAATTCTCAACACGCAGGGCTGCTACGGATGACAGATCAAGAGCTGTAGCTTGCACATAATGCCACTGCTTGACTCTTGATGATGATGGGGGGGGGGGATATATCCATCTGAGCATTTATGAAGTGACTGTGCTGGTCCACATGCCTAAACTGTGCACCATGATCCTATCGATTCAAAGCAGCTAGGTCTCCATTGAGGTGCTCCACAGATTTGGAACAGCAATCCCTTTGCTGGAGTTTGTATCTCCCTACCTGTTTCTACCTGCTGCATGCACTGCAAAACCCATCTGTTTCAGAGGTCTTTTTCCTGACAGTTATTCTTCACAATTGCTTTAGTGAACACAGTAGTGTTTGCATTTCTGCTGTTTACATTTCTGTGTTGTTAAAATGCAACCAAGGTGTTGTTGGGTTTTTGCCTTGCTTTGAACTTGGAGAAGCCATCATACAAGGAAGTGAAAGAAGCAAAGTAAACATGGCAGCCAAAACTGGGTCCTTGTCAGGCCAGGAGAGCAGGAGGCAATAGATCAACAGAGGTCCTTGCCCAGGCTGCTAGTCAGTTGATGCTCTGAACAGACGCCCTTCCCAAGGGTCCCTCTTCTGCATGTCTTTCTGTCTCCTTGCCTGGTAATTAATGCTGAGTGTGCTAGCAGAAGCACTAAATTCCCCTCAGTGACACAGGAGCCCAACCTTTCTGCCAGTGATTTCCACATCTGTTTTATTCCTCCCATGAGTTGGTTGGGCACAGGTAATTAACTTGGGCAATAACCTCTTTGTCCCCTGACAGGATGCAAGACCTGGCTTAACTTTCAAGAGATTTATTCTGTGTAAAATTTGCACAGGGTTGTTTTGCAAAGAAAACAGAATTTTCTGCACAAGAAACGACATTTTACGCAGAAATATTGTTTCCTACACAGAAAATGCATTCTGCGCAAATTAATGATATGTGGATTTTGCGCATATTAAATCTCCAGTTACACAGGATACAATATTTTCTGCACAGGACAGAATATTTCTCTGTAGAAATGCTGTTTTCTGCACAGAAAATATTGTTTTCATTCCAAAACATCCATGTGCAAATTGTGTGCAGAATCCAATCCAAGCTATGAAGATTCTCATCAGTCCTAGCATTCATCTTGTCAGGGTTTTTCAAAACTCAAAAAACAAGTTTCAGGGTTTTTTCCCCCCCAAATCTCAAAAAAAAAAAAAAACCCACCCAAACAAACAAACAAACAAAAACCACCCCACACAATATTCCAAATATTTTTTTTTGAGATATTATTTCAATCCCTTCAAGGGAGAATGAAACATTTGCAACATTTTTTTTTTCTTAATTGGGATAATTTTGTTCAATTTTTTGGTGAGGGCTTTCATGTGAGCTCAGTGGATTTTTGCACAAAAGATGTGCATGAATTATGTTCAATGCTGCCTTTTGCTGCACAGACTCTTGAAAATTTGCACAGGATGTGTTGCTTGTGCCTTTTTTGATCAGTAATTGTGTCTACTGTGTACGTTGCATGTGGATGCCTTGCTTAACAAAGAAGAAAGGTGGATTCATTTTGCACAGCAGCTTCTCATACAAATTGCAGGAGAATGAACAGAAAGAAACATTCTCACAGGGGAGGCACTCATAAAGAAGCAAAAATAACTTTGAACAATATGTCATGAAATATGCCAGAAGACATGTCAAGAGGCCCTTTCATCTCAAAGATGAAAAAAATTAGTGAAAATTCTTTTACCCACCCCCCTCCTAAAAAAAAAAAAAATAGGTAGTATCAGCTCTAAACTCAGGTTTTCCTGATGGCAATCAGTGAAGCTATGAATGGAAAGGATACTGCAGTGAGATACTTATAAATTTCTTCTTCTTCACAATGTCTCAGCACATCAAGACATCCTGATGAAGAAATGTTTAAACACCATGAGGTTTCTCTTCACAATTCAAAGCTTTTTACAAAAATTTCATTTTGTGAAAAAATTGTATCAAAAAAAAATCCAGTAGTTTTGCGCAAAATAGCTTGACTTTTGCATTAAAATGTATGTGTGGTGGGAGAGAGGTTGGCTAAAAAAACAAAACAACCAATGATTTTTATGCAACTGTTGTTTTCACCAAAAATCATCCCAAATTGTGAAAGAATCATCAAGAAATGCACACAAATGCTCTTGGAACAATAGTAGTAGTAGTTTATTAATGCCTGGGCCACAGGATAGTTGCATACAAAACAAATAGTTGCATACAAAACAAACGTCTTGGAAAGATGTGACCAGTGGGGTGCCACAGGGTTCTGTCCTGGGCCCAGTGCTATTCAACATCTTTATCAATGACTTAGATGAGGGAATTAGGGGCATACTTATCAAATTTGCAGATGACACCAAATTGGGAGGAGTAGCTAATACCCTAGAGGACAGGATCAAAATTCAGAATGACCTGAATAGACTGGAGAGCTGGGCCAAAGCTAACAAAATGAAATTCAATACGGAGAAATGTAAAGTACTGCACTTAGGGCGGAAAAATGAAATGCATAGATATAGGATGGGAGAGACCTGGCTGAATGAGACTACGTGCGAAAGGGATCTAGGAGTCCTAGTAGACCACAAGTTGAACATGAGCCAACCGTGTGATGCGGCAGCTAAAAAGGCCAATGTGATTTTGGGCTGTATCAATAGAAGTATAGTGTCTAGATCAAGGGAAGTAATAGTGCCACTCTATTCTGCCTTGGTCAGACCTCACTTAGAATACTGTGTCCAGTTCTGGGCACCACAATTCAAAAAGGATATTGACAAATTGGAGCGTGTCCAGAGAAGGGCAACTAAAATGGTGAAAGGTCTGGAAACGATGCCTTATGAGGAGAGACTTAGCGAGCTGGGTATGTTTAGCCTGGAAAAAAGACGGTTAAGAGGCGATATGATAGCCCTGTTTAAGTATTTGAAGGGATGTCACATTGAGGGTGGAGCAGGCTTGTTTTCTGCTGCTCCAGAGACTGGAACACAGAGCAATGGGAGCAAGCTCCAGGAACAGAGATTCCACCTCAACATTAGGAGGAACCTTCTGACAGTAAGAGCTGTTCGGCAGTGGAACACACTCCCTCGGAGCGTGGTGGGGTCTCCTTCCTTGGAGGTCTTTAAACAGAGGCTGGATGGCCATCTGTCGGGGATGCTTTGATCAAGATTTCCTGCATGGCAGGGGGGTTGGACTGGATGGCCCTCGTGGTCTCTTCCAACTCTGCAATTCTATGATTCTATGATTCTATGAAATGATTGAATTTTTTTTTAAATGCAACATAAAATAAATCACATATTGATCTGAAATATGTAAATCAGACATAAATATAAATATCTGGAAAATTCAGTAGGGTTAAAGTACATGGAAAGTAAACCACAACACTGTGGTTAGATACTCTCATAATCTCAACCTGTGAGAAGGAAACTGTTGTAACTCTGTTCTTCAGTGTGAGAATGAAATAGGCAAAGATGTACATTCCTAGAAAGGTGGTGCCCCCCCCCATTCCCTTCATGCACTCCTCCAAGCAAGGCTTTTGCATAGCAGAGCGCCTGGTGGTTCTTGCCATGTGTGGGCTGTTCCAATCTGGGTGACCTTCTGATCTCAATTTCTTTCTCTCTCCTTCTCTCCCTCTGCTCTCCTCCTTCTCTCTCTCTGTCTTCCTTTCCCCTCTTTCTCTTCCTCCTCCTCCTTCTCCTCTGCAGTTTCTTAGCAAGGCTGGGCTGTTCTTCCTGCGTGGATTATTTCACGGCGCAAGGGCTGACAACCATCTATCAGATTGAACACTACTCCATGGATGTAAGTAACTGCCTTTTTCAAGGGGGCCTGGAGGGTTGTCAAGTCATGATCTGGCTTAGCAGCAAGCTGCACACTGTTTGCGCAAACTGCTGTGTGTAGAGCTTGGGAAAGTTACTGCTTTTGGACTACTCCTCCCAGAATCCCATGGAGGCTGGGGGATTCTGGTAGGTGTGTTTCAGGAATATAGGTTTCCCAAGCTCTGGTGTTGTGTGGCAGAGCCTGGTGGCCCTTTCAGCCTTTCAAAGTGCCCTGGGGTGTGTGTGCGGGTGTCTGAATAGGAGAAACATCCATGGGACATAAGTGCTTAATCCCTCCCCTCCTGGCTTCATTGTACTGTACTACAATTCTGTCCTTAGTCTCCTACTCGACACCCCGAGTACAATAGCTGCTTTTATCCCCAGTGCCTTCTAGACTGAGTTTGCCTGATCAACCAGTCTGGGATGCTGATGGGAGAAAAACAGTTGAAGGGGAACACAGGGGGAGGTGATTGAGGGGAAAGTAGGTGGCGGAGGGAAGGGTTAAGCATTGAGTCCTCTCTCCAGTCCAGACCAACCCTTCTCAATGACACATTGTAACTGAAAATCCGGTGTTGGGTCTTGGTTTCTGCTGCTGGAAAACCTTCAGTTTGCCCTTTGGAGGAAAGCATAGCTAGGGATAGCAGAGGCTTCTGGCTCAGCCAGGGGTGTCCTCTAGCCTAACCGAGCTCTGAAAATCCACCATTGCTCTAGCCTGCAGTTTTCTCTTCTGAGGCTTTGAAAATACTTTGCCCTGTTTTGCAAAGAGCACTCTAGGATGAAAGTGGTTCTCCGTATGTCTTCTGTGGTTCTTCCCATTCGTCTTGCCACTTCTGTGCCCTGGACCTAAAGAATGCTTGCTTTGCTGGGACTGCGCTGTGGGGCTGTTGCTTTGGGCTTAACCTGGGGACCCTACAATCCTATGCGACTGAGGATCTCTCTCCTTTCTCACTGACTCTGGCCAAGTTTCTTTTGCTTTGGAAGCAAATGGATACCAGATGAGACCAAATGGATTTAGCCCAAAGAAGGAAAGTTGTTAAGATGTGTCAACTCCTCCCACCTCTGTATAAATGAAGCCAAAAGCAGCCCTTCAATAGGATCCTATTGGCAGTGCTTCAACCATTTTTCTTTGGCTAACCTTTTCCCCATGTTGTGTTCCAGGATCTGGTGAGCCTAAAAATCCCCGAGCAGTTCCGCCATGCCATTTGGAAAGGCATCATGGACCACCGGCAGCTCCATGACTTCTCCTCCCCACCCCATCTTCTGCGCACGCCCAGCGGCGCCTCCACCGTCAATGTGGGCTCCAGCGAGACCCGTGGGGAGCGGGTCATTGACGCTGTGCGCTTCACGCTTCGCCAGACCATCTCCTTCCCTCCCCGTGACGAGTGGAACGACTTCAACTTCGACCTGGATGCCCGCCGGAACAAGCAACAGCAGCGCATCAAGGAGGAGGGAGAATGAAGCAACACAGAGTTCCCTCCACCCCTCACCTGCCTGTGCCCATGGACCTCTGGCCTGTTTTGCTTATCTCGGAAGGTGTGAAGTGTGCAAAAAAAGGAAGGGAGAGTTTTACAAGCTTTTCAGCACTAGCTGTAGCTACAGTTCTGCCATCTCTGCCTTCTGGAGCTCATGGGTTCCCACAATGCTTTGCCCAAAGGGAGGCCATTTTGTATTTTCTCATAAGCCATAGCTTTTGTTTGAGAGTGGGGGAGGGTGGCCCTTTTATGGCTTTTGTTCCGCATGGACCGTGAATCGAGGGAAGTGATGGATGTCTGCAGAAATGTGGCTTTCCTTCGTTCTGGCACTTAATTTCCGTGCTTCTGCTAAACCCACTGTGCTTCCAAATGGGTGCAAGGCAGGTTCCCTAGATTGAGCAGCCTCTGTATTTTCATATCCTACTCACAGACAGGAACAATTGCCTCTTGCTAGTTGGTGAATGGCTCTTTTTATGAACTTGTGCTTTTCAGGTGCCTTTTGGAATGTTTATTTGAGCAGTAAGGTTTACTTGCTTCACTCCCGACATGCCCTGTATCGCCCTCCTTTGCTGCAGATCCATTTCATTTGCTACCCTTTTTTTTTTGTAGCTTCATACAAATGCCCATGCAGTACTCGATGCAGTTATAAGAAAGCTAAATTGGAAAAGCACTTCTCTAGGTAGGCCAAGTCCCACCTTGACTTGGGTCTGCCTAGTTTTGTTAAGCCTGTATCCTCAATAGGTGGGCTGTGGTGAAGTCTCTGTGTGGCTGTGCAGTCGCAAGAGAAGCCCGGGGTTTGAAAATGAAGTGGATCAAAACCAGATTGGATGCAACTTTTCTCTAGCATGTCATGCTTGCAGCATGCCATTCCCTGGGTGATGTAGATGGAGGTGCCTAAAAAAGTGCCTGAGAGCAACCTCAGGGATGAGGAACATTTGGCCCTGCAGATGTTGTTGGATTACAGTTCCCATCAAAGCCATCCACTCTAACCTATGATGAGAGATCATGGGAATTGCAGTGCCATGATATCTGGAAGGGCACCTGCACAGTGACCTGTTCCTCTGCTGTGGCTGTCATACATCTCATGCCTCTTTGCTTCCTGATTCGGTGTGGTGAATCCTCAGTGAGAGGGAGCTAACCATGACGACAGCCATTGCCCACCTATTCCCCATGGTGGCCTGTTTTTCTCCATAGGGTCTTGACTTGCCATTGCAACTCAGGGGTTGTCTATATGGCGAAAATACTCCTCATAGAATTCAATTTGTCTTAATGAGATCCCACATCAAACCGCTGTATTCAGAAGGAGGGGGGCAAAAACCACTAAAAACTTCATAGGAAAAGCCTTCATGGCTTTTCCCATATTTTAAAAAAAGCTCTGCTTGGAGTGCGCATTCCTGCTAATTGGGACAACCAATTCACTTTGATGCCCATTTCCCTATAAGAGCAGAATTGGGAAGTTGATTTGTCGGACATGCGCAGGGGTGGAGCTTGCTAACAAGCTCCCGAAACTGCCATGTGGGATTTTCGCCGTAGCAATCTTGTGCTCAGGTGACAAAACAGCTTCTCCCCACTATTTATTTAAGTGGAATTTATCACATTTCCACACTTTGGATATGCTGGGGAAAAAACTGGTGGAGGCAACTGGTGGGAATAAAAATGCGAGTAATTCACTCATGGCCACCATCTTGATTTGCAGGCATGCCCATTTGAACAATGAATGTGGATAGCTTCACATGCCTGCCATCTTGTCAAAAAATCCTTAAGACAAATGAAAGCTGCTGCAAACTAATTGTGTATCAATCCACATTTTATTGCCTCAAACAGACAAGTCCTCATTCACATACTTATTTGTAAAGGTCAGAAAATCCTGAGGAAAGAATATTTTATCAATTCCATGACAGCCCATAGCAGCAAAACTTGTTTGTGTGTGTGTGTGTGCGTGTCTAGTTTGTTGTTGTTGTCGTTGTTGTTGTTTTTACACCTTTTTCCATCCACACATGACCCTTCAGAGTCTGTATCTAAACCTACAGCCAAAAGACATTATCATTGCATGCCGATAGGTACTTGTGTGGCCGATTCTCCATTGCCTGTTGTTGACTGCCTAATACACTGGATATTTCATACACATACGTTCTGTTTGTGCGACGTGAGGCATTTTTGCTTGTAAAGTTTGTAAGTATAGAATGGTATTGTACGTTATCATTTTTTTTTGTCATTTCCTGGACAATTATCTGTCTTTTTTTTTAAAAAAAAAATCTTAGTATTTCTCCTTGGGATAATGGGCCTTTCAGAACCACAATTGTTTGTTTGTGTGTGTGTTTTTTTAAAATATTTTTTTTAAAAATCAAAGAGTCATTTTTATGGGAAAGGCTATGTGAATTATAACTTGCAAAAGGCTACTGATGTTCACATTAATGCACTGCCAGCATGCATGAAGCACAGTAGGAGGGAAGAAGAAAATATTCCAAAACCTCCCCCCCAGAAAGGGGTGAGACTGAGTCACGAAAGGGTGGGTTGACTTCAAGAGTCCAAGATTTCAACATTAATTCCCTCAGTTCAACTGTCACATGTGACCTGTTAGAAGTATTAAAACCAATGTAACACACTCTGTGGTCAATGCCAGTGTAAATAAAACCATATTACCAAAGCAATGTTGTGTGTTTCTTGCAAGGTTATAAAGTCAACACACCTCCATTTCCTCTGTAGCTTCTCCAGATGGCTGCATCACTTCTTTTTGCCATTTTGAGAAGGACTGCAGAGAAAAACAGAGATATTCAGGGGTACTATGGGCTTCTAGTGTTCTTGTGGGGTTAGAGTGAGGGTATTTTCACAGGAACGGGAGGATTTCATGCATTGTTTTGGTGCAAAAACTGCCTGAAAAATCACACCACTTTTTTTTTTTAAAAATGACAGGTTATGGGGGGGGGGTTCATGCTCTACAAATGTGGGGTCCAGGTGCTACATGGAGTCCACAGCCCACATTTTTCTGTAAAGAATTGTTCCCAATGTTTTCACCTTTGGCAAGTGAGTTTGAGACACACCTATTAAAAAAAATGGTCAACAACATTTTTTCCCCATTTTTGGAATGGGAGGTTGAAAAAAAGAAAAGAAAAATTGTAGAAAAGTCGTAGAGGGGTGGGATATAAATAAATTTATTATTATTATTATTATTATTATTATTATTATTCCTTTCTTTGGGAGAAAAACACATTGGGTCCTCTCCCCCCCCCAAAAAAAAACAAATAAAAACAACCCAAGGAGGTTTTGCCAAAAGGGCAGATCTTCTGCAGCAACAAAGAGTTTGTGCAAAAACAACAAACGTTTTATGCAAATGAAATTTTTCACAGTGCAATCCTAAAATGGGAAGAAAGAGCAAAAAAATCCATATTGTTGCCCAGCAGGAAAATAACTTTTGGAATTATTTGTTCAGGAGTGGACAGCTAACTTGAGAAACACACCAGCCGCTTGTTGTGATGAGGCTGCATCAGCACTGCAAAAATAATCCAGTTTGGCACCACTTTAACTGCTGTGGCTCAATGCTGTAGAATTCTGGGATTTGTAGTTTTGTGATTTTGTGAAGATTTAGTCTTATCTGTCAGAGAGCTCTGGTGCCACAACAAACTACAAACTCCAGGATTCCATAGCATTGAGCCATGGTTGTTAAAGCAGTGTCAAACTGGAGTATTTCTGTAGTGCAGATGCAGCCTAAGAGTTCTGCAGGAGCTTCTTGCAGTTCCACCAAGATGGTTCACAATATATTGTTGGGAAAGACTGGAGGGATGGGTGGGGATGGGTCCAAAGTGTGGTCTTTTGGTGTGCCTGAGAAACAAGGCTTCTTCAGACTCAGTAACCAGCAGTTGCAGTTAAAACAGTAAACTTTATTGGTATAGTAATCTAGAAAGCTAACCCTACAACTTTCTTGCTCAGAATGAAACTAATCTACAAACCATTATGTTAAAAAGTATTTACAATCTACAAAATCTGGTTGGATATACAGTCATTGGCTATCCATCAACCTCATTCCCAGTTCCCACCATCAGTAGGCACATCCCATTTTTCTTAGAGCAAAGACCAGGTGCAAATTTTAATCAAATGGTTGTAGACATGGAGCATATCTTCCCCTTTGCCAGTTAGACTACATCCTCGTTAGCAAGTACAAAGGAATACAAACACATTTAACTACAGAGCGATACAACAGAAATGAAGTTGGCAGGACAAGGTCATGTCTAGGGCTAAACCTGACACTTAGAAACTTTGCTTGCTCTTTTCCAAAATGGTGGGAGGTCTGGAAGCCATGCCCTATGAGGAGCAACTTAGGGAGCTAGGTATGTTTAGCCTGGAGAAGAGAAGGGGAAGAGGGGGCATGATAGCCATGTTTAAATATTTGAAGGGATGTCATCCTGAGGATGGAGCAAGCTTGTTTTCTGCTGCTCCAGAGACTATTTCCAAACTACAGGAAAAGATATTCCACCTAAACATTAGGAAGAACTTCCTGACAGTAAGAGCTGTTTGGCATTGGAATCCACTGCTGCCTGGGAGTGTGGTGGGGTCTCCTTCTTTGGAAGTTTTTAAACAGAGGCTGGATGGCAATCTGTCGAGAGTGCTTTGATTGTTTATTCCTACATGGCAGGAGGGTTCGACTAGATGGTCCTTGTGGTCTCTTCCAACTCTATGATTGTATAATTCTTTTTTCCTTTTTTTTTTTTTTTAAATACCCTACATCTTCTAGAATCCTCCTAACTAGCATAACCACTGGCCATTGTGCCTTGAAGATTCTGTCAGATGAAGTTTTTAAAATATAACTTTTTAAGGCTCAGTTTGAACAGAGCACTAGATCGGGTACACTACACGAGCAAAAATAAAAATAAAAATTGGGGGGCACTGGATTGTTGCACCATGAAACCACTTTCAATATAGCAGAGAGAGAAACAATGTCTTAGTAGCTGGGTTGGCAGGGGGTGGTGTGGAACTAGCCTTATTCATAAGACTAGTTAGATGAGAGGGAGGCACAAAAATAGCCTGTCCCTCTATGTTTCACTCAAGGAGAGCTCTGTGCATGGGACTCAGTGCCTTTGGGTACAACAGCTCTAAGAATCATAGAATCATAGAATCATAGAATTGCAGGGTTGGACGAGACCACGAGGGCCATCCAGTCCAACCCCCTGCCACGCAGGAAATCTTGATCAAAGCATCCCTGACAGATGGAAATCCAGCCTCTGTTTAAAGACCTCCAAGGCAGGAGACCCCACCACGCTCCGAGGGAGTGCGTTCTACTGCCGAACAGCTCTTACTGTCAGAAAGTTCCTCCTAATGTTGAGGTGGAATCTCTGTTCCTGGAGCTTACATCCATTGCTCCGTGTTCCAGTCTCTGGAGCAGCAGAAAACAAGCTTGCTCCATCCTCAATGTGACACCCCTTCAAATCCTTAAACAGGGCTATCATATCGCCTCTTAACCGTCTTTTTTCCAGGCTAAACATACCCAGCTCCCTAAGTCCTCATAAGGCATGGTTTCCAGACCTTTCACCATTTTAGTTGTCTAAACGGCAAAAATACTCCTCATGAAATGTAAGGAGAAAATGACCTGTTCTAATGGCAATTCATGTTGCTTTACTGTATTGTGAAGGAGTGGGGGCGAAAATGGCAAAAACTCCAAGGAAAAATTGCACACCCACCCCACCCATTAAGACTGCCACAAAAATCGTTGTGTGGTCTGGAGGGAATTGGCATGATCCTGCACTTTACCCTCTTTTTTTTGACAGGGCAGAGGGCTGCCACGGGGAGTGGAAAGAGGAGGAACTGGAGAAGGGAGGACAGCTCTCTCCTCCTCTCCCCCATGGGTGCCCTCTCTACTGCCGCTATTGTGGGGATCGGGGAAAGGGGGACGTTTCCCTTCTCCTCTTCCCCCTCCCTGCAGGTGCCCTCGGTGCCACCACAGCCACCACTGCCACAAAGCTTATGGGGGCCACAAAAACAACAACGTTAAGACAAATCGCAGCTGCTGCAATTTGACAGTACTGAGGAGCAATCTATCTTTTGGGGGCTCGTATAGTTGGACCCTAAGCTTTAGCCTCCATGGGGTGATGAATCTACTGTGGATTTTACTGCTGTCCCACATATAGCTGTCTCAGCCACCCCAGTTTCCTGTTTCCAGGATTTGCCAGAGGCTGGGGGCACTGGAAACATCCAATGAACCTAATTCAGAAGGGAGGCTCTGGATGTGTAAATGAAGAGGGCTGAGATGAGACATATTCTACAGTTCTGCACTAGTGGAACTACATTTCTCCCCATCATCACCCACTCCCCAAACCCCACCTTTTAAGCTGCTCCCCAACACAGCCACATAGAGGTCAGCGGAGAGCATGGTGGCAGTGGAGAGGCATCCAGCTATGTTCTTGTAGCTAGATGAAGAGCAATGCCACCACCCTCCAGGACCTTCCAAGGGTCCTCCAGGGGGTCCCGTAGGATGATGTCATTGCTATCCATCCAGCTACAGGAAAATAGCTGGACGAGTCATTGACATGACCATTGACCTTCATCAGCCAGTAAATGGTGGTGTAGGGGCGGGAAGGTGAGAACAGCTTAAAATATGGGGCTGGGGTTGGTCACTACACAGCCAGTAGAGAATTTTGACCTCTGGAATAATCAACAAAGTGAATTGAGCCCTCATAAATTGAGCTTGCACCTTTCTAAGTCATCATTACATGATTTTTATCCATCCCAATTTGGGGTAATTTGAAAAATAATTTTTCTTTTATACATTCTGTGACTGAGGGCTCATCTACGTGGGCCAGAATACACCGATGTATTCTGCTCATGGATCCAGCCCATTGCTCCCCCACTGCTGCACTGAACAGGATGGAATCCAGACCGGCACTCCAGCTGGGATGGCAGCTACAGCAACCAGATGGGGAGCCAGAGGGTGTTCCTGTGCTTATGCAGGACCCATTTTTTGCCAGCTGAAGCAGATTTTACAGATTTTTTTATTTTATTTTTTTAAAAAAACAATCTCAAGGGCTTTACGCCATCTTTGGCCCAGGGGTCATGAGGACTGCCCAGGGGCAAAACAGGGCAAAAGCCCTGCATCATTTAGACTGCAGGGCTCCAAGACGGTGGCAAGACCAGGTAAATTGCCCATCTACACAAGGCCTTAGTCTCTCTTTTCTATTTATTTATTTTATTTATTTATCTCCCACCCTTTCCCCAATTGTGGGACTCAAGATTTACTACTTATTGAAAATAATACAGACTAAAAAATAAAAGTTGTTTTTGAAAACAATGGAACAATTTATAAAGTTCAAACCATTAAAATTGATACAAAGACTGTTTACAAAGAAAGAAAACAAGACAGACACCATTAAAAGCCTGATGGCAGAGGAACATTTTCATTTGAGGGTGGAAGGAGCGCAAGGAGGGGGTCTGGGAGCAGCCACCAAGGAGGCACTGACTCCCTTGTTCCCACCAAACAAGCCTGAGAAAATGATGGGACAGAGAAAAGGGCCTCTCCCAAAAATCCAGTAATGCGCAGACTGGTGATTCCAGGGGGCTTGCAAGAAGGTCTTGGAAGCAACAGTCCTTGTTACTGTGCCCTGCTACTCCTCCACATGAGGTTTCATAACTAGAACTGTTGTACACTTTGGAGGTCATGTTGGCTGGCAGACCAGGTATATTACAGGGCAGTCAAAGGTCACAATGACCTGAGACGTGTCTTCCATATAAGGGTATGAAAGTTTAAATCAGGATTATGTGGAAAGCCCCCAGAGTTAATGGACTAAATGGCCCAGTCGTTAAGGGGTATAGGCTAACCTGTATCTCTCCGCCTGAAGCATCCTGCACTATAATTCAATCATGCAAATAAGTGACCGTTTCCCCTGGCATATCTCTCCTTACATACCCCCTTCTGTCCAAACCCATGAGGTTGTCACAAAACCATCAATACATTAGCACTCCATAAGTAAAGCAATCAGTTGAGTTTTGTTTTCCTTTGTCTCCCCTGTGGAAGGGCCATCTAGCCATTTTAAAGCCATTGTTAAAGCAAGGCATGAAATGGGCTATACATATCACATCCCCCACTATAGCAACGTGTGCCACGGATGGACACCAACACTCTGCCAGATTCTCTGTGCCATCCTCAGATGCCTGTTTGATCCCCTCTTCACTACCCAGACCTCTTTCTCCAAGATTGGGAATTATCACTCTTTTATCCCCAACTTCTCTTTATCCAACCCTTCCTGCCTTTCTTTTTTAATTGCCTTGTATTGTTCATAAGAGTGTATATTCCTCTGTGCTAGTCTATATTATTCCAAATAAAAAACACTTTATTTCAGTTTGACTGGAGTGCTCTCTACAGTTAGTACTGGTATCCATAGGTGAAAAGGTCCCTGAAGTTACCCTCCTCTCCCAGGCCACCTGTTTGAGCTAATAATTCTCCAAATATTAAAATACATACTGGCATCACAGGTGGGACTTCAACACATATGCCACCTCTTAGGGTAACACCCTTTCTTGCTCCATGCCTTCCAAGCAATTTATTTTTAATGCATTCCCCGCAGCCAGGACCTGTTGTCAACTCTGTGCTACCCCCCACTCAAAATCAAGAGGCTTTATAAAAAACTTATCCCCCGCTTGTAGCCATTGTGTGGGGAGTCATTTTGGAGACATGAATGTGCTGGAATCTCCTGACCGTCAATGTCAAAAAGCCAAAATTAAGTATAAAATTTATTATAATAACACCTTGGCTGCTACTGCAGAAGAAGAAAGGAAGGTGTTGGCCACTTGGAGCTTGTTATCTGCTTTGTCACAATGCCTTTCCATCACCTAATAAATGGGCAACGTTGACTGTTGGCCTTGAACTATTTTGTACTTCCCAGGATGCTTTCCCTCTCCGCAGCCAGCCCAACCAAACTGAAATGCTGACACTCCCTTCTCCCATTAGTGTTACCCATTCCAGCTACCCTAAGGGGAATCACATCTCATAGAGCTTTCTCATCCTGGAGCCAAAATGCCCGCCCCAAGTTCTTTGTTTAGCTCCATGGACCCAATCCTCTTGGGAACCAACCAAGTAGCCAGCAGCTCTTCCATGAAGCAAGAGATGCCCTTGAGAAATTAGGTGAGTGGTGCAAAATCACGAAAAGGGCTTAGGAACTGACTGTGAGCCACTAGCATGACGTGTTGGCATGAGATGTTTCTGGAAAGTCTGCCTGCAGCTGGCAACGCCCAAGGTGTGGCATGTACCCGCTGTCATGCACAGAACAAGGTTTTCAGCACCTGGCTGAAAAGAGCCAAGATGATGCAACTTCACCACCAACACTTCGTAAGCACAGTAAAAATGTCACATTTGAGTGTGCCCACTTGTCCCTGGTTAAGGACGTGTGCCATGTTCGTCCATGGAGAGAATGATTTACTGACTGGTTAAAAGTCATGAGCTCTGGGAGGGCTGTGGTGAAAGGAATTATTTGTTTGTTCATAATTAGTTTATTTAGAGCATTTCTACCACACCCTTCAGCCTGAAGGGCTCCCAGAGTGGTTTACAAATTATTAATTTGTCCTCAGATCCAAAAATACACAACACTCAAGGAAAGGGGGATGGCAGTGGAGGAGGGGATTAAGTCCAGCAGATGCTGGCTGCTCTTCTCTCCTTCAGAGACGATAGCAGCAGCAGTTAGAACATGGAGGGAGGGCCTCTCGCCAGCTGCTGCGACCAAGGCACGATGGAGCTGTGCCTGGCTGCTCTTCTCCCCCTTGGAGGCCAGAGCATTGGCAGTTGAAATATGGAGGGAGGACCTCTCACCAGCTGCTGGGCCCAAGGCTCAATGGGTTAGGGACGTATATGGTTGACCCCAGAGATCCAAGCTCAGGGCTTTTTGTTAACTCAGGCTGCATGTGCACTGCAGAAATAATTGCAGAAGCAATGCACATAAGACTTGATCAGTGTGGTAGATCAACAGCCTACTGGGACTGAAGAACAATTAGGTGTGTTCATGAAGGATAGTTGTTATCACTATGAAATGTCTCTAGCAGGGCCCAGATTTTCAGACTGCATGTTCAGCGAACACACATAGGGGGAAAGTGACTCTCCAAAAATCATAGAATCATAGAATTGCCATGTGTGTCTTAAACACCTAGAGGAGCCACACTTGCCTGTCCCTGCAGCTGAGGACACGATGGCTGGCCATGCTCCAGGTTGTGTAGACCAAGGGAAGGATTGCACAGACCTCCACAGGTCGTTGGACTGCAACCTCCAGTATTCCTCACCACTGGCTTTGCTGGCTAGGTCTGATGAGAACTAGAGTCACATTACTCCCACCTCTGGGAATCTGTCCTATGGCACATGGCAGTGATTAAGAGCAAGAGACTGACATGTGATCCTTCTGGCTGGTAACTCTCATAAAATGGCAACCTGTCCCTCTGGCCCATTTGAGCATCTTATGAACCTCTTAAGGTGTTCTTGTTCTCTGCTGGAGGGTGTGAGCTCCCTCCAAATAGGAATACATCTCAATTTCTTTCCCATTCACACCTCTGCTCATCTTCGTTTTACTCCTTCCTAAAGGTCATGTGCTGCAAACATTGTGCATATTGTACTGAAATGTACGATGTACTGTGATCATGTACTACAAGTACCATGTGCCTTATAAGAAACCATGCCCTATGAGGAGCAGCTTGGGGAGCTGGGTATGTTTAGCCCGGAGAAGAGAAGGTTAAGAGGAGACATGATAGCCATGTTCAAATATTTGAAGGGATGTCATATTGAAGATGGAGCAGACTTGTTTTCTGCTGCTCCAGAGACTAGGACACAGAGCAACAGATTCAAACTACAAGAAAAGAGATTCCACTTAAACATTAAGAAGAACTTCCTGACAGTAAGAGCTATTCGACAGTGGAATATGCTGTTGCCTGGGAGTGTGGTGGAGTCTCCTTCTTTGGAGGTGTTTAAACAGAGGCTGGATGGCCATCTGTCGGGAATGATTTGATTGTGCATTCCTGCATGGCAAAAGGGGGTTGGACTGGATGGCCCTTGTGGTCTCTTCCAACTCTATGATTCTATGATTCCTCCACCCCTAAAAAGAAAATTTGGGTGCAGAGGTTTTTGGCAGACCTTCTGAATGAGCTAAAGAATGAGATCACTGGTGTCAGCCACCTGGGATGGATCTCTTTCCACCCCATATAATTCCATACTGGTGGTGTATGAAGAACACTTTAGGGTGCTCAAGATGGGCAGGGCTGGCTTAAGGGCCCTGCAGCACCTGCACCCACAGGAGGCCCCATCATTGTGTGTGGGGCGTCGTGAAACTCCTCCTGCAAAAACATTATTAGTAATAATCTGAATATCCTGTACTATGCGTATGTTAGGTTAGGTTAGGTTAGGTTACATTGACCTGAGTTAAACATATGGGGGCCCCAAAATAAAACATTGCAGGAGCCCCCAAAATTCCGTAAACCGGTCCTGAAGATGGGGTGGGGTCTGGGGAAAACAACAGTGACCCTGCAGAACCAGCCATCTGAGAAGGTTACTGTTTGCTGCTGTGAAGCATGTGGTTCAAATTAAACAGCCAAGATCAGGGTTGTGAAAATTTCCAAGGCAGAGGAGTTACACACTGCTTGTGCTCTGCAACCCTCTGGTTGACTAGAGTGTTGCTCAACCAAACCACGACAGTGTATGTGCAACCAAATGCACAACCAAATATGCATTTGCATCCAGGCACATTGTGCCTCTTCCTGCACAATGGCATCATATGCACAACTCTGTTTCTGCAAAGTTGAATTGAAAGTGGACCTTCTACGTTGGTCAGAATTGTCTAGCCACTTCTGTAGCAGAATATATGCATGCATAAAACACCAGATTTTCAGCCTTTATATGCACCAGCTACTATTGGGCAGTGTACAGTATATCTCTAATATGGTAAACTATGCCCACAATAAAGAATAAAACATCTCTGCACGTATATCGATGCTCGTTGAATCACAGAGTTGGAAGAGGCCCCAAGGGCCATTCAGGAATACCCAATCAAAACATTCCTGACTGATGGCCATCTGGCCTCTGCTTAAAAACCTCTAAAGGAGAGCACCACACTCCAGGGCAGCACCGGATTCCACTCTCAAACACCTATTACCATCACCAAGTTTTTCCTAATGTTTAGGTGGAATCTCTTTTCCTGTACACAATTTTTAGTCCAGACATTAATTTCTTGTAAAACTATATGACAGGAAGGCAGGTTAGAATGCATCATTATTCAACATACCCCATCCTTCCTCATTAGACCCCCGGAGCCTAATCATAGAAGTGTCAGGCAGCCAAAAGTTGATGACTGTGTCCAATGCGCATACACTCCATAAATACTCCCCATTTTCAACAAATTCTTGTCTTGCAAAAATTTCTGGTGGGGCCGAAACCAATCGCCTGATATTTTAAGTACGTATATTTGGAGCGCAAAGAATAGAAAGATAGTGTTAATCCTTTAATTGCAAGGCATTTCCTTTACTTTTCAAGAAGTTTTTGGCAGAGCAAGGCAGCCCTAATTGACACCCCCTTATCTCGCTGTTTAACAAGATTACCTCCCACTCAACAGTTACAAATTGCAAACAACACAAAGAGACCCTCATAACATGAACAAGCAAATTGCTTTTCAAAAACTGGTGTGGAAATTCCACAGGAGAAGAATGTTGAAGTCACAGCAGAGCTGGTAAAGTGATTGTTGTGCAGTGGGGCCGATGCGTGATGGGGCCAATGCACATTGAACACCCTTACCCTTGTGGCAATGCAGGTCTTCACAATTCACTAACAGCTTCTTAGCACCTCTGCTGCTTTGCTAAGTACATCTAAAGTTACGTTAAGTAAAAGGGGATACAGGATTCCAGTAAGGAATGGAAGTGCATAAACTACTAATACAGGAGATGCAGAATATGAGAGCAATAGAGGTCAGAACCCAGTACTTGGAGTACCTATCCTTTACAGAAGTGAGGGAATCATAGTGCACTAGAAGTCAAGCAAAACTTTTATATGGGATGAGCCTTGTTGGATCTGCTTAAAAGTTTCATAGGGGACAGAGGGGAGAAGCTCAACCCCCTACTGAGGCCTTGTCTAGACCAAAGCTTTTTAAATTGTGGGTCACGGCCCCATATGGGGTTGTGTAACTGAATATGGACGTTGAGGAAAATTTGGCAACAATAAATGGTTTCTGAATGCTATTTTATATACTATATATCTGGAGTTGCATACAAATGTATCGGGTAAAAAGGGGTCACGAATTGAAAAAGTTTAAGAAGCCCTGGTCTAGACAGGCTAATTCCCCTGCCTTGGCCCCATCTTGGAGCCCTGCAATCCAGACGACACAGAGCATTTGTCCTGTTTTGTCCCCGGGCAGTCCACATGACCCCTGGGCCAAAGACGGGGCAAGACGGGTAAACCCTGTTACACCATTCCTTTAAAAATACCTGGGGAAGACTGCTTCAGCCAGTAAAAAAAATGGATCGGGCCCCGCGTGACCGCAGGAGCCCACCCTACCACGCTGACCCACTGCTGAAGCTCCTGCCTGCCATCATTCTTCTGCAGCCATGAAGCAGGCCCACAGCATGTGACCACCATAAAAGGAAGGTCTACATCTTCGAATAGTGCTGAACTTTTTAACCGCAGCTCCGTGGAATCCAAAATGGGAGCCGGCAAGGGTGCCAAGGACGACTTTCCCCATTAGCAATGGTGATTCACGGCCCCAAAATTGTACTGAAGCTGCAAAAAAAAGGGGAGGGGAAGGAGACACCTTTCCCCTAAAGGGAGTAACATTACTCTGCAAAGACTCATGGCACAAACGGATCTGATCCCACTGCACATACCACTGCCGGAGGATGCTGATTAAGCTAGAATAGTTTTGCTGGAGAGGGCCAAGCACAGCTCATTAAAACTGAGCTAACATCCCCTCTCTTTCTTCAGAAGATCTTCTCCCCTAGAGCAATAAGAGTGTTGCAGACTCAGATAACCTTTCCTGTGTGAACCCAGTGCCATGCTCTGACTCTCCTAGAACAAAGAAGCGGGCACTGACGCATGAGGACCAGGGTGCTTGAAGTCATAGGTGGTGACCTAATTCAAGCTTTTAAAATGCACGCACATCTGCACATCATGCAGGAGGAACTCAATGTTCCCACCCTTCCAGGTGAGCCTAAATATTGCTCCATCTACAGTTATTATGCAAATAATATGTACACATTTAGGCTTTTCCATGCTTTGGGAAGACCTCTGATGTTCGAATGCTGGCATGTTACTCAATGAGGGAGGAGTAGGTTCAACAAAATCCTCCTCTTGCCATGGGTTTTGCTAGGTTCAGACACATTCCTGAGCACAGAGGGCTTCATCCCACCAATGTCTAATGTCTCTAGAGTTATGGAGTGCCATACGTACACTGTTACAGCTTCTATCTGTCTATCTATCTATCTATCTATCTATCTATCTATCTATCTATCTATCCATCCCGCTCCCTGTTGTGAGATCTCAGGGCAGATTACAATTAAAGCAATATAAACAATTTTAAACAATTCTGGATAAAACCACAGAATCATTTCAATAGGGCAAAAGCTTATTAAATAAATTACCAAGTTATATTCTTTACTTATTTATTTATCTCTCTCTCTCTCTCTGGCTTTTCTTCGCAAACGAAGATTCAGGAAGGACTCATCCCGCGCCTTCTGCAAGCGCGCTGATGACTAAAAAGGCCAATCCGAGATAAACAAGTCCGGTTGCAAAAAGTGCAGCAGAAGGTCTCCTTGGGTGATGTTTTTGGGTTGTGATTCTTTCTGCGTTGTCGTTTCTCTTCAAGACTTGTTCGTCGTGAGTTCTCAAATAAGGCTGCAGCATTGTGGATAGTGCGTCTCCATGCCTCCCGATGTGAGGCCAGGGCGGACCACCGTTGGTGATCAATCTGGCCAAGCCTGAGATGTTGTTTCAGGGAGTCCTTGTATCGCTTTTTTGGAGCGCCCCTCCCACGCTGACCCGTGGCGAGTTCACCGTAGAGTAGTATTTTTGGGAGGCGATAGAAGCAGAAAGGGCTGACATCGATGAAACCATGTACATGTACAGTTAAAAAAAAAGATTAAGACCTCCTGATCCCTAAAGACTTAGCCATCTTTAAACTTGGCACCTAAAAGAAACCAATGCTGGCAACAGTTGGGCCACCAAGGGGAGGACATTACATAAAGGGGGTGCCACAGCAGAGAAAGCCATCTCCCATGCCCTTGAGGGATATGTCATTCTTGCTAGTGGAGGGCCCCTCCAGCAGATCTCAGTTCTTGGGCAGGTGTGTGTGTGTGTGTATCTACAGTCCCCAGCTGAGACCACTCAATTGCATCATCAATGAGCTACAACCAATTCTAGAGAACAACAGCCTTTTCATAAGCTCTGGAAGACAGGCCCTTCATGATCTACAGACAGCCTCCAAATCTGAAACAACTTTGTTCAGACCTCACCTGGCATCCTGCATTCAGTTCTGGGCCCCGTAATTCAGGAAGGATATTGAGAAGCTGGAAAGTGTCCAAAGGAGGGTGACCAAAATGGTGGGAGGTCTGGAAGCCATGATTCCCTATGAGGAGTGGCTAAGGGAGCTGGGTATATTTAACCTGGAGAAGAGAAGGTGAAGAGGTGACATAATATCTGAAGGGATGTCATTTTGAGAATGGAGCAAGCTTGTTTTCTGCTGCTCCAGAGACTGGGGCATGGAGCGATGGACTCAAATTATTAATGATTAGCCTGCCATCATGACAATTTTCAGATTATTATCTCCCCCTAACACACATACCCAGAGGGAGATCACTGGCTGGTATGAAACCATCTCCACAGCTTTGCAAGGTTGCAAGAATCTGAGCAGGGATTTTCAAGCACTGGGGTCTATCAACACTGGACAGTATGGGTGGCCTGATTATTACACTTTAATGGCCATGGCTCTGTCCTATCACCTCCTAGTATTTGTAGTTTGGAAAGGTACTGGAACTGAAGTACAGCACTAGAGCTCTCCAGTAGGCAACTCTAAATAGTAATAAAAAGTGACCCTTGTATCCACAGATTCATTATCCATGGTTTCATTTATCCACATTCAAAACAGTATGTTCTCTCTAGGCATATATAGGGAGCTGGGCATGTTTAGCTTGGAGAAGAGAAGGCTGAGAGGTGACCTGATAGCCACGTTCAAATATTGGAAGGGATGTCATATTGAGGATAGATTAAGCTTGTTTTCTGCCACTCCAGAGACTAAGGACTTTATCAGACACATGGAAAAATGTGTCAGAAGAACATGATGAGAACATAAACAGGCGACATAATCAGATGACATCATCCATCATTCGTTCCAGGGCATAGCGTGAGCGTGAATAAAGTGTCTCTATTTATTGACGGTTTAGCCCGTCAATAAAAAAGGGACACTTTATTCACACCTGCGCTACACCCCTGGAATGGCTGAGGATGCAGGCGTCTGATAATGTTGCCTTTTGTGTTCTTGTCGCATTCTTCTGACACATTTTGGGACATGGTTTTGTGTTGCATCCCCCACATCTGATAAAGTCCTAAGACACCAAGCAGTGGACCCAAAAGGAAAAGAGCTTCCACCCTAAATATTAGAAAGAACTTCCTGAAAGTAAGAGCTGTTCAACAGTGGAATGCACTGCCTGGGAGTGTGGTGGAGTCTCCTTCTTTGGAGGATTTTAAAGAGAGCCTGGATGGCCATCTGTTGGGAGTGCTTTGATTGTGTATTCCTGTATGGCAGGGGGGATTGGACTGGATGGCCTTTGGGGTTTCTTCCAACTCTGATTCTATGATTCTAACTACTCACTTACAACAGGATACATAATATGGATGGTAATACAGGGAGAAGACACCGCCACAAACCCAAATATCAACTTTGTCTTCACATCTACTCTGGGCGCAATATTACAGGGATCAATAAGACCACTCACCACATCAGAGCTACACTTTCTTGCTCTTCCTCCAATGTGATCCATGCCATTCTATGCCAGCAATGTCCCTCTGCACTCTACATTAGACAACCAGGACAGTCTCGATGCAAGAGGATCAAAATGCATGCAAATCAGACATTAGATATGGCGGTACCCAAAAACCAGTTGCAGAACTTTTCATCCTTCCTGGACACACAGTAAGAGATGTAGAGGTTGCTGTCCTTGAATGAGGAAATTACAAAGGAAGAGGAGAAAGAGAAACTACTGAATTGAATTATATTCACAAATTCTAGTCCATTAGGAGAAGTATGAACAAAGACAATGATTTCAGTGCACACTACATATATTAATACAAGAGTCCTCCCTACTACACAAATAACTAAAGGAGTCTCCTTCTTTGGAGGTTTTTAAACAGAGGCTGGATGGCCATCTGTCGGGAGTGCTTTGATTGGGTATTCCTGCAGGGCAAAATGGGGTTGGACTGGATGGCCCTTGTGGTCTCTTCCAAGTCTGTGATTCTATGAAGACATAATAACATACAGACATGACAACACACTCCATTAAAAGCTCCACCTGCAGCAACCAAAGGGTTGCCTTAATAGGAATTGTCTTTGCTCGTAGGTACCCAGATCAAAATGATGGCTTGTCCTTCATGACAATTCTAGAGAAATAGTTGCCCCATGAGGTCACCATCTCCTTGACTGAATCAGAGAAGTCATAGAACCATACAATCATAGAGTTGGAAGAGACCCCAAAGGCCATCCAGTCCAATCCCCCCCGCCATACAGGAATACACAATCAAAGCATTCCTGACAGATGGCCATCCAGCCTCTGTTGAAAAACTTCCAAAGAAGGAGACTCCACCACACTCCCAGGCAGCACATTCCACTGTCCTGTTGTATCCTCTTCACAACCATTATCATCAAGCTTTTCTCCTGCAGCTCTCCCTCAGGAAGTGAGGACTGTATTATCAAATGTTGCAAGTCATTATTCATTAGGTAGGCTTTTGAATCAAGGAAGCTGAATTCTTCTTCTAGGTAGGCTATGGGCTTCTTGTTTGTTTTTAGGGATGGAAAGAATATTTGAAAATGCCCCCCCCCAAAAAAATAAAAATTACAAAAAACAAAAACAAAAACAAAACCATGTTTCTCAAGTGTTGCAAAACCCTGATGAGAAGAATCTTAGGCTCATGAGAATCTTTACAGTTTGGGATTTATTCTGCACAGAATTCTCATGTAGGTGTTTTATGTAGAAAACAGCATTTTCTGCACAATAAAGAGCATTTTGTGTGCAGGAAATAACATTTCTATGCAGGAATATTATTTCCTGCAGAGGAAAAACTGTTTCCAGCTTAGAAAATGCTGCAATTGGGGATTTATTCTGTGTGCAAAAATTCTCACATGAGTGATTTGCATAGAAAACAGCATTTTTTTTTACATAACAAACAGGATTTTCTGCACATCAGATGTTGTTTCCTGTACATAAAATGTAGCTTTCTGTGCAAAACTATATTTAACTATATTTAAAACTACATTTAACTATAATTAATATGTAGCTGCATGCACAGAGATTTTTTATTGAGGTGTGTTTTTATTTTTATTTTTTTATCATTTATATATTTTGTGTAATTTAAAATTGTGATGATTTTAATTGTTTTTAGTTTTTAATTGTAATAATTTTTGATTGTATGTTGTATTTTATGTTTCTGTAAGCTGCCTTGGGTCGCATTCTGGGAGAAAGGTGGTATATAAACAAAACAAAACAAAATAAAATGTGTACAAAATAAGTCCTGAATTCTGAATAGGCTTCAAAAACTGGGATTTTTCGAAGTCTTTCTGGTGATGGGAAAAAAATAGCTAAAATTACGCATTGCCTCCTTTGGGATGAAACTTAGTAAAGAATTACATCCCTATTTGTTTTTTAGATACTACTTCAAATATCAGGATTTGGGCAATTATTGTTTTATCCATTGTGCTAGAGGAGGCAGGGGTGTCTTTTTCAATTATCAAGAGTCATGAAAAATGAAATGGAAATAATTACATTTTAAAATATATGCCTCAAGGCCATGCCAAATAGCCTCTCATTTTGGTTTATACAGACGGAGGAAACACAAATACACTTGGAACAACTGCAGAAAACCATCCAAAGCAGGAGATGTTGGGAGCACCCACCCTTCCCAAATCGGATGCCATCTTGTCAATGAGATTGTGCCTCCAACCTGGGTTTTAGCCTGAACTTCAGTTTCTCCAAAGTAGTGGGCCCTATCCTTAAAAGATCTTTTGCATCTTGTAGAGTTCAGAGTAAAACTTGTAGACGATTCATTACCCCATTGACAGAGAAAACAGCAGCAGCCACCAGCCAAACAATAAACATATCTTAGTAAATAGCAAATTCAGGTAGATAGTTTTGATTCTAAAATAAAATACTACACTGGAATGTATACATTTAGCAGAAAAACTACCTCTAAATTCCTGGGATGAGCTATGTCGATTCAGGTGAGGGGGATCTACATAGAGTATTATAAGAGGAATCACAGAATGATAGAGTTGGAAGAGACCCCCAATGGACATCTAGTCTAGCCCCTGCCAGTGCAGGAAACCCACTGCTAAAGCTCCCTTGACTGTTGGCCACATGGAGAGCATTTGAGGCCAAACGAGGCTCCAAGCTTGGAGTCTTTTTGTCTCAGCATTCAGTGCGACCTGTGCCAGTGGGTTGTGGGTGGATCCTTCACGGCTGCACCCACACAAACTTGGCACAGTCGTTGGCAATTTGACCGCTTGTAGGCACATGAACTGTCACAGGGCTAGATAGACAGAGAGGCAAATAGTGGGGCTCCTTCCTTCTTCACACCCAAAGCCCAAAAGGCTTTTCTTTCGAGAACATAAACAAAAGCAAACTCTATCCAGGACATTGGGAAGAAAATGGGAAATGTCAGCCTCCGCCCATCCACCCAGTTCGACAGATGAATCAAGTCAAACAAACTCCAAGAGTTGGCATGGTTGAGGCAGCCATTTGCCAACCTAGCCTCCTCCCTCCTGCCCTGCCGAGGGCAGAAAGAAGATTACATAAAATGGAAGGGGTTGGCTTGGCGGATCAGCTATGTTGGCTCCTCCTTCCCTCCCCTTGCATGGAGGGTGTGAGGCCTTTGGGGCACCAAGGCCCCGTTGAGGCTCTTCTCCACAAACACCATGGAGAAACAGTGGGTGCTTTTTCTATGTGTATAATGTGTCTTCTGTTCCTTTCTCTGTTCTGCCCAGATGGTTGCATGGGTGGTTTCCTTAAGAGGAGGAGGAGGCTGCAGAGTTAGCTATCTGAGCATCAAGAAGCTGCAAAACTCACAGTAGGGCAAGATGAGAATCAGGCTGATCTTGAGGGAAAGGAATGGGAGCGGGAGGTTGGCTGGGAACTCAGCCTTCTGAGGCACATGGTAGATCTTTTGTTAACCAACATGACTTGTAAAGTCTTAGAATCATAGGGTTGGAAGAGACACCAAGGGCCTTCTAGTCCAATCTCCTATCATGCATGAATATGCAATCAAAGCACTCCCGACAGATGGCCATCCAGCTTCTGTTTAAAAAACTTCCAAAGAAACACTCCCAGGCAGCAGCAGATTCCACAGTCAAACAGCTCTTGCTGTCAGGAAGTTCTTCCTCGTGTTTAGGTGGAATCTTTTTTCCTGGAGTTTGAGCCCATTGCTCCATGTCCTAGTCTCTGGAGCAGCAGAAAACAAGTTTACTCCATCCTCAATATGACATCCCTCCAAATGTTTAAACATGGCTACCATGTCACCTCTTCACCTTCTATTCTCCATGTTAAACATACCGATCTCTCTAAGTCTTGCTAGTGATTCTTAGCAGAAAGCCCATGTTTTGTACCCTGCAACATTTCAGAGGTGAAAAGTGGGACACGAGCAACCCCAGAGTGTGATCAAGCTGTCAAAGGTTATTAAGGAGGAAGAACACCCAAGCTAGGAGGGGATGCAGCAGTTTGCTTTTGCCTGAGTCAACTGGGAAGGGCAATATTGCACCACCACCCTCCTCTCCTCTCCTCTCTGCTGAGTTAATGGAGTATAAACTCCATTTGCACTTTGAATTCAGCTTGCACCAATTAAAGAAAGCTAAGGACAAAGGGGGAAAGGGGAGGAGAGTGAAAGTAAGACTCTTTAAAGCAGCTGAAAAACTGGGACTGCAGAGGATTAATTGGGAGTGTCCCTGACAAATCGGGACAGTTGGAGGGTATGATGTTTAGGTTTGTCCAATGGGAAGGAGGTCTTTGAGATAAAGGGGATTGTCGGACGCAAGCAAAAAGCCAGCAAAAAGCCCATAAGGATGACGTCACCGTGCCATGTGGTTTCACATGTGTTGTCATCATTGCATGCTGCCTCTGTGCAGACTCTATGCTGCAGCGGAGAACAAGCTGTCGCTTTTCATTTGTGGAAACTTCCATCAATGAAAAGTGGCTGCTTATTCTCCACTGCAGCACAGAGTCTGCACAGAGGCAGCATGCAAGGATAACAATGTCGTACGAAACCGGGACCCATTCTCCGTACACTGACACCATCCTCACATGCTTCTGCTGGGCTTTTAGAAGAGTCTGATAACCTCCAAAGACTGGGGTCCTGTAGGACAGTTGTGAATGTGTAAGCACCATAATCACAGTGCTACAAAGTGACTGCCGACATGATCCCCCCAATTTCCCACTTACCAGGAAGCAGCAGCTGGGATCCACAGGGCTCTGTTCCCCTGTCACTTGGGAAGCAGCTGACTGCCATTCCCACCCCGTCGCATGAGTGATCTCCATTGCAACAGGCAAAACCAGGACCAAGTCACAATTCCCCCACAGGTTGCATATCACTCCCCTAGGGGGAGTAGTGGGTCCATCAGCCAGAAGCTTCCTGATCAACAGGGAAACAGATCTCTGTAGGTCCCAGTGACTAGGCATGATAAGTGAGGATTGGGGGACTTTCACAGTCCTTGTATATCTCCTAAATGGGCTTAAATACTCTAAAGGCACCAGATCGCATCTGAACTTGGCAGCTAAGCAGGGTCAGCTCTGGTTAGTACTTGAATGGGAGACTGCCAATGAATACCAGGTGTGCTGTAGGCTCTATTTCAGAGGAAGAGACTGGAAAAAGCACCGCTGAGGATTCCTTGCCTAAGAAAACCCTAGGAAATTCATGAGGTCACCATAATTCAACAGGCAACTTGAAGGTATACCAAGGCCTAAACACCCTAAATACACCAGATCCCATCTGAACTTCCAGAACATGGGGGGAGGGAGTGCCTTTTTGGACTGACACTTCCAGAATCACTGCCTGGGGGATTCTGGGAGTATCATCCCAAAAAGAAGAACCTTCCTCAAGCCCAGAAGAACAACCAAGGAATACAAGGTGCTGAAGACTCTGTTTCAGAGGAAGGAACTGGCAAAACAACCTCAGAGCATTCCTTGACTAAGAAGAACCTCCAAATTTCATGGGGTCTCCATACGTCAACCATAATGGGGCCACAGAACCTCTTATGTTGAATGGAAACATGGTGCAATCCAATGCCCAACCCAATGCACATCTGCATATGCAATGAAACCGCATGTACAACTCCAACTCCACGACCTTGAACCAAATGCCATCCCTCAATTTCCAACCACATCCGTAGGGGAATTTATGCAGGTGTATGACACTAGTGGGATTCCACCCTACATCTTCCAGCTTGAGTAGGGATATTGGAAGCCTCCCAGTCTCTGTTTTGTTGAGATTCTCCAAATCCTAAAGCCATTTTCTTCTTGCCCTTGTTTTAAATGAAGAAGAAAATGCCTGTTAGATTTGGAGAAACTCAACAAAACAGAGACTAAGGGATCGTCTAAATGGCGAAAAAAATCCTCATGGAATTCACTGGGAATACAATCTGTCTAAATGAGATCCTGCACCAATTTGCTGTATTTGGAAGGAGGGGGCGAAATGTCAAAAACTTTGCAGGAAAAGCCTTCACAGTTTTTCCTGGAGTTTTTTTTTTTAAAACAGTGAGAGGAATGTGCATTCCTACTCGTTGGGACATGCAATTCGCTTGGAATCACTTTCCCATAGGAAAGGAAGCATAAATCTGATTGGATGGGCAAGCATGGGAATGGGGCTGCCATGTTGGATTTTTGCTTTAGCGAGCAGTCACTAAGGCAATAAAAGAGGGTGTTGTGGGTTTTTCTTGCTTTACTGTAAAATCGAAAGATTGCTCTAGGGCACCTTGGTCATTGGGTTTTTGTTCTTAAGTTTGGTGGTGACAAATTGAAGTTTTAAAATCACTCGTGGCCACCTTCTTGCATGCAAAGCTTATGGGGACAAAAACACTGTTAAGACAAGTTGCAGCTGCTGCGAAGTGCCATTATTGCTAGGCACTCCAGGGTCCCCCCCCCCCATATAGACAACCCTGAGAGTTTTCCATATCCTTACTTGTGCACCAATACTCTCCAGGTCCGCCAGCAAACATACATGGAAGGGAGGTGTTTACCAGACTGAGGAAAGAACTCCTAACCCTCCCCTTGGCCAAACAGTTGCTTTTGGATGTCTAGGGGATTCTGGGAGTTGCAGTCCAAAATAGCTTTCCCTATGGTACCACCCAACCCAAAAGGGAATGGAGATGCCCTGTGGTGACTTTGACCTTGGTGGAGAGAATGAGCTGGGACATACAAGGAAAATTTTGGTGACTGTGGGCTGGAAGACCCGAACGAGATGGTCAGAGATAGTTCCTCCTTTGTGCTGAATTTTGCATCTTGACTGGAAGTCCTTATCAGACAAAACTTTGGCTGGAGGCTGCCTTCCCAGCACAGCTCTTCCTTCTCCTGCCTGCCTTGTTGAACCTGGGAGTTAGACATCAACCTGGTTCTCATTCCAGTTCAACCACCCACATCAATCTCATGAGTAGATTTCTCTCTGGACAATCCTTCATGCGCTTGGCTGTGCTAATCCAACAACATGGGATTACTGTGGTGTGTCCATCACCCCAAGTCAGGCTACTAGTCTCTGCTTTGCCCATGGGTCTCTGGCACATTATTGAATATTCTGCCTCTCAGGGAAGACTCCAGGGATATCGGATGTATGGGTTGCTCCAGAGCAAAAGCAGATTTAAGAATTTGTTCAACTGCTTTAAATATCCAGAGATTTATCTGCATTACCCAATTATAACACTTCGGTCCCACTCTAACTGTCCTGGTTCCATTCTATGGAACACTGGGAATTGTAGTTTCACAAGGGACTTAGTATACTCTGCTATAAAGTAGATTGAAGGTAGATTGAAGGAGGGGAGTAGAGATCCCAGCACAGAAGTCAAAGTAGCACCAAACTACAAATCCCAGGACTCCATAGGATGCAGCCATGGTAGTTAAAGTGGTATCAAACTGCTATAATTTTCCAGTGTGGATGCACTCCAGGGCTGAGGTCCTACATTGTAGGGTAAATCTACACTCATCTAGTTAAGGGGTGACTGTGCAACACACAAATGTCCCTACTGCCTTGTGGAAATGACAGTGTGCCTTGTGGAATGGGGAATTAATGCACAGGGGCTGTTTCTGCAATCTCAGTCAATCAAGGTGGGCGTTGGAGGCACTGATGGAGAGTTATGCACCATCCAAGAATGTGCAACTGCGGAGTTGTCTAAAAGGTGAAAATACTCCTCATGGAATGCAAGGAAAATATGACCTGTCTTAATGGCATCCCACATCGTATCACCATTTTCAGCTGAAAGGTGATTGGCTGGATGAGCGCTGGGGGCAGGGCTTGCTAACAAAGCAAGCACCGGGAACCACCATGGGTTTTTTCGAGCGAGCGCTAATGTGGTAAAACAGGGGATTGGGGGCTTTTCTGTTCAGGCAAAATATCACTATATTGAACCTTGGTATTAGGTTTTTTTTAAAAAAAACTGTTTGGCGACAGCAAATTGGGAAATAAAAATGTAAGTAATTCACTCATGGCCACCATCTTGATTCACAGGCATGCCTGTTTGCACAGTAAACATGGATAACTTCACATGCCTGCGATCTACCTAAAAAAAAAAACCTAAACCCCCAAAACATTAAGACAAATGGCAGCTGCTGCGAGTTGCTGTTACTGCAGAGCAATCTGCTTCTTTTTGCCTTGTATAGACAACTCCTGTATGTGCAACCTTTACATTTGTGAAACTCAATTTAGCCAACTGTGAACTGCATATGAACATTACGCAAGGGTCAAAACATGTAGCCATATGTGTAAGGAAACTTGGGGGGAGAGAGAAGATGGCATCCCCCACCCATAAATGAGAATTTTGTCCCTCAATGAAATTCCCCCTTCAGTCTCCAGAGTGAGGACTTTATCGAACTAGCATCTAAAAATGTTTTGATTCCATGACTGAGGAAAGCAGAAACATAGTGGCATGATTATAGTAATTATCACATGTTGCTGTAATCACTCAACACTACCGTCACAGAATTATTGCACAGCCACCATTAACGGTTTAAGAATGGGATTTCAGGTCGCACTATAGTAACACTTCTCTTCGCATTGCCTCCTAATGACAGAGTATTAACGCCTCCTGGTGGACAGCACATGCCCTTTTAAGAAAAAAAAAATCTCTTAACTTCCGCCATTTTACATGGGCGGGATTTTGGCTGTTCTTGCGAGAAGATGCAACTTTGCTCTAAAACGGTGAAAACTAATAAATAATCAAAGAAATTCACAAACACTAAAACAAACATAAAAAGGTACCAAGGAAAGGAGACAAGTGATTAAAAGAACATCCTGTAGGTCCTCATCTCATTTCCCTCCAGAAGTTTAATTATGTGAACTCATTGGGAAAGGGGAGGGAGAGAGGAGCACCACGCATTCACACTGGAATCATATAATTACAGTGGGACATGATTATTATATGCTCATCAATACCACAAAAAGAGCAATATTGAGGGCTATTGGTGGGTTGGGCCGTCAGTTAAAAGTTACAGCTAATTAACGGGTGGAGCACACACAGACCATGGTAGGATGATGAAGTTGTGTGATACTATCATGCCATAATTCCACTATTTCAGCCCTGTCTGATAAAGTCCTGAGACACTAACTATCATTTGCACCTTAGAACTCTTCTATTTGCTGTATTTGCACTCTCTGGATCCCTTGGCCTGCCCCTTTTCTTTGGATGCCTAAAATGCATTTCTAAATGCTCAGCTCACATTTTAAATGACTGCAACACTAAAAATTTGGGGACTAAAGGAAAAGTTCATGGGGGGGGGCACCGTTCCTGGGTGGGGATGACCTCATTTTATTAGTTTTTTATGGTGGGACCCCCATGTCCATGGAACCAATACTTGCAGATTCAGTTATCCATGGCTGAAAAAATAGGGACACATACCATAGAGTCACACTGGAAAATGCCTGGAGAGGCATCCTCCCTAGGCATCTTCTAGGTCCTCCAACACAATTCCATGGTATGTTTGTACCAGAAATCCTTTATTTTAATAGGTTCTCTGTTATCCATATTTCTGGTATCTGTGGTAAATCCGAGAACCAAACCCCCATTGATATGGGGGTCAGACTATACTGTATTAATCATAACTTTTTTGTATGATTTTTGTATAATTTCTCAATCATCTGTGTTTCTATTTGTAATTTGCTCTAGGCTGGAAGCTGCCTTGAGTGCCTGTTTGTGAAAAAGGCTGGGAATAAATGATGGGATGGATGAATGCAGGCTCATCTGGCATACTAGAGTTAACTGTGTGTTCATGGCAGGGACATAAGGACAGCGGTGCCACCCTCTCCTTTACCATGGAGGTTGCAGTCCCACACACACTTCCCAGAACTCTTTGCATCCACTGGGCTTCACTTTGATGTCAACATGCATAAGATTTAGGCTTCAATACCACTAGTGAAAGCTACACCAAGATAACATCACTGGTCTCTACATCAGGCTTAGAGAGCTGGGTCTATTTAGCCTGAGGAAGAGAAGATGAAGAGATGACATGATGACCTTGTTGAAATATTTGAAAGGATGTCATATTGAAGAGGAAGATAGCTTGTTTTTTGATGCTCCAGAGACTAGGACATGGAGCAATGGGTTCAAACTACAGGAGAAGAGATTCCACCTAAACATTAGGAAGAACTTCCTGACGGTAAGAGCTGTTTGGCAGTGGAATGTACTGCTGCCTGGGAGTGTGGTGGAGTCTCCATCTTTGGAGGTGTTTAAACAGAGGCTGGATGGCAATCTGTTGGGAATGGATACAGATGTTACAGAACTGCCCAATTCTAATTCCTGCAGACGCAAGTCCACTTACAAAGATGTAACTCTTTTACAGGATTATGGCCATTGTGTGTAGCAGAAAATATTGCAGATTACATTAGACAGAGCAAAAGAATTTAAGCATGTTTGTTTGCTATATATAATTTATTCATCTTGCAGATTCTGGCTTTTATTAATGCAGAATGTTGATGGCAAAGAAATGCTCTTGCTTTGCCCAGCTCTCACCCAAGTGTCTTCTTCTTCTTCACATAACAAGTTGACCTCTCTGTGAATGCGCTACAGCTCCTGTCTTCAGTTCTGTGCTACCTGCATACATGCTCATGATGGAGCAGGGAAAGATATGTAGCTCACTAAAGAAAACAGTATTACACTTAATTTAACAAAAATGGGGCTGAATAAGAATGAAGAGTATGCGACAAAGCAAATATTAAAAGCAGCACATGCTGTTATTGCCCTGGGTTGGAAGGAAAAATTTAAGGGGTATAAGTCTAATCTGGAAATACATATAGCAGAGTTTCTATTATATCTACATCTACATCTATATCTATATCTATACTATATCTATATCTATATCTATCTATCTATTAGAGAAAGAAGATTGAAATATGTTGGACAGATAAAAGAAGAAACCTGGAACAATAAATGGAAAAATCGTGATTGAAAAAGTTAATGAACAGGGGGGTGGCGTAGAGAGGTAAGCAACAGGATTATGACTAATATTACCTACAGTCATGTGAAAAAGAAAGTACCCCCTCTTTGACTTCTATAGTTTTACATATCAGGACATAATAACAATCATAGAATCATAGAGTTGGAAGAAGACCCCCAGGGCCATCCAGTCTAACCCCTTGCCCTGCAGGAATACACAATCAAAGCACTCCCGACAGATGGCCATCCAGCCTCTGTTGAAAAACCTCCAAAGAAGAAGACTCCACCACACTCCCAGGCAGTGTATTCCACTGCCGAACAGTTCTTATGGTCAGGATTTCTCAAAGATTGTTGCCAGTGGTTCTGAGATTACTTCTGCCAGTTCTTTTAGTACCCTTGGATGTTGTTCATTTGGCACTGGAGACTTGAATTCATTTATACTGGCCAGGTATTCCTGAACAACTTCTTTACCTATTCTATGCTGCATTTCCCCTACTGCATCATCTGTTCCATATTCTTTAGGTTGAGCACTATTCTCCTTTTGGGAGAAGACCAAGGCAAAGAAGGTATTGAGTAGCTCTGCCTTTTCTCTGTCCCCCTTAGCATTTCTCCACCTTCTCCCCGCAGCAGTCCTACCACTTCCTTGTTCTTTCTTTTGCTATGGACATATCCAAAAAAGCTCTTCTTATTGTTTTTAACCTCTCTAGGAAGCCTGAGCTCCATCTGTGCTCTTGCTTTTCTGATTTCCCCCTACACGAATTGGCTATTTGTTTGAATTCTTCTTTGGTGATTTCTCAATTTTTCCATTTCTTGTACATGTTCCTTTTAAGTCTTTGCTCAGTTGAAAGTTCTTTAGATATCCATTCAGGTTTCTTTAGACACCTCCTATTTTTCCCTCCTCATGGGAACTGTTTGAAGTTGCACCTTTAATATCTCAACTCCATTCCCTAATGAGCCCCCTTCTCTTTTAGTATTCCTGACCATGGGATCACCCCTAGTAATTTCCTAAGTTTTCTGAAACAGCTTTCTGTCTAGAATGCATGTCTGAGAATCATCTGTTCCTTAGTAGGTCTTAAAATGAGGTAAATACAACCTATGTTGAACAACAGCACATGACATATTACACGGTGTTTATTCAACCAAAATAAAGCCAAAATGGAGAGGTCATGTGTGGAAAACTAAGTACACCCTTACTGCTTCCATAGGAATGAAGATACTAAGGAGCAGATAGGTGCTGCTAATCAAATGTCCTTGATCAATCCATCATCAGCAAGTGTGGCCACCTCTATAAAAGCCAAAGTTTTAGAAATTTGCTGGTCTAGACTATTCAGGCATGTGTTAACATAATGCCAAGTAGGAAAGACATCAGCAATGGCCTTAGAGAAGCAATTGTTGCTGCCCATCATTCTGGGAAGGGTTATAGGGCCGTTTCCAAATAATTTAAAGTCCATCATTCATCAGTGAGAAAGATTATTCAAAAGTGGAAAACATTCAAGACAGTTGTCAGTCTTCCCTGGAGTGAACATCCCAGCAATTCACCCCAAGGTCAGACCATGCATTGCTCAGATAAATTGCAAAACAACCCAAGAGGTACATCTCAGACTCTACAGGCCTCAGTTTAACATGTTTACAACAGTACAATTAGAAAAAGACTGAACAAGTACAGTTTGTTGGAAGGGTTACCAGGAGAAAGCCTCTTCTCTCAAAAAAGAAGATGGCAGCATGGCTTAGGTTTGCAAAATTGCATCTGAACAAGCCACAAAACTTCTGGAACAATGTCCTTTGGACAAATGAGACCAAAGTGGAGATGTTTGACTATAATGCACAGTGACATGTTTGGCGAAAACCAAACACAGCATATCAGCACAAACACCTCATACCAACTGTCAAGCACAGTGGTGGAGGGGTGATTATTTGGGCTTGTTTTGCAGTCATAGGACCTGGGAACCTTGCAGTCATTGAGTTGACCATGAACTCCTCTGTATACCAATGGATTCTAGAGTCAAATGTGAGGCCATCTGTCTGACGGCTAAAGCTTGGCTGAAATTGGGTAATGCAACAGGACAATAATCCCAAGCACACCAGCAAGTCTACAACAGAATAGTTGGGTGGGGGGGAGACTCAGGGTGTTGCAATGGCCCAGTCAAAGCCCAGACCTCAACCTGACTGAAATGCTGTGGCGGGACTTTAAGAGAGCTGTGCTTAAACAAATGCCCACAAACTGAAGCAATGTCCTCACAAAATTCCTCCACAACCATGTGAGAAACTGATAAAGTCATACAGGAAATGATTACTTCAAGTTATTGCTGCTAAAGGTGGTTGTGCAAGCTATTGGAACATAAGGTGTAAGGAACAGATTATGTCCTGATATGTAAAACCATAGCACACTACTATATTTTTAGGGATATTGTGGAACAGATTAGTCTATACATCCTCACACAACACCCTCTGTGCTAACTGGACAAATAGCAACTGGAAAGGGGGAATCTGACTTGCATTTCAACCTCTCCCCCCACCATTCAGCTGTGCAGTTGCACCCAGATATGTGTGACTGTCCTGAACACATGGGGAAGAAACAGCAGCTGTATACTGGGGTAGAGGCTGCTCCTTTTTCCACAGATGTGCAAGGCCTACTGGAATGTACCCAGGACAACCCATTCCAGATGCTGTTGCACAGGGGGGGAAGGAGTAGGGATGGAAGAGCAGCCTCCCTCCTGCTCCGGATGACGGTCTAAATACCCTTGCGGAAACTTGGGACTTTATCAGACAAGGCAAAAATTGAGCCATAATCACACGATAATAACATAACAGGCCAAAATTATCAGACAATGTTGTTGTTGTCCCATGGCCAGTGTACGCATTAGCTGCGAATAAGACATCATTTTTATAGAGGGCTTAACCCGTCAATTGATCTTCAATTTCACTTTTTTTGCAGTATTGAAGGCGTGTGAAAACACATCTCGTTGTAATCACAAGAATACAGTGTGAATGGTGGTCCTCTTTCCCCCCTCCCATTGCCAGGAAGAAAGCTTTTGGGTGGCAATGTGAAGATGATCAACAGGGTGCTCTGTTAAGCAACTTTCCTATTTTTCTGGCAAGTTTTTAGGTTTGTTTCAGTGCTCGGGTGTTGGTTTACTTTGTTATTTAAGGTGTTTTTGGAGTTTTAACTATGCTCGTGTCTTCTCACGAGAACCACTGAGATAATGTGGTCCTGCTAATGTGCAAATAAACTCCCATTCTTAAAGTCCTAGTGCTTGTCATGTGACAATTCTATGGCAATTTCTTCACGTTATTACAGTGATATGCAAAAGTAAGTGTTATAATGCCACTATGTTTCCGCTTTCCTCACTCATGGGATTACAGTGTTTCTACATGCTAGTCTGATAAAATCCTTGTACTGTGCCAGTGTATGCTTATTTTTTTTTTATTTAGTTATTTATACCCCGCTCTTCAGCCACAAGGCTATCAGAGAGGCTAACAAATTGTTTTAAGCAACAGCTATTTACACATCTAACTGCATTAAACAGCTTCCAATGTGTGCTAGCTTATTGGATTTCAGCCATAATGTCTAGAATTCTGTTGAGGCATTATTCTGGAGAAACTCTGGATCATACAGTCTATTGTAGTTTTTACATGATTGCAAAAGGAAGCATCCAGTACATGCTTATGCAAGAAGTTCCTCATTGGCCCACTAAGCAGCAGGTTCATTGAAAAGCCGGTTCTGCGTACAAACATGGTGCTGCCTTCCCACAACATGGAACAGCCCCCATCAGAACGGATCTCAGCATTCCCACCTGTTCCTGGCAGGTTCCTAGCTGTCAGTCTCTGCCCAGGCAATCATATCTGCATGTGGATTTCTCTTAGCTAGTATTGTGGTCTCTGGAACCAGTTTACTGTCAGGGTTTTGTGGTGGAGCATCTCTCCAAACTCCAAGATGGCAGCTCCAATGAAATCATACCAATGTAACATACCACGGGTGACTGTTTTGTGCCAATTTTGGTTCCATATTTGACAGGTGAGACTGAGGAAAGGTTGGATTTCAGTTTGGGATCTGAATAGCATGATGGATGCCATTTGGCATTCAAATCATATGAAGATTTGGCCCGTATCTCTCAGGGCTATTGCAGGAGAGGGAGGCTGGAGGTGATGGGGAAAGATTTCCCAGGAGAAAATGTTCCAGGTCAGGCTGGAAATTCTAGTAGGGAGGAGATGCTCATCTCTTGACAAAGTGAACCAACCTGTTTCCCCTGGCTGGAACTCTGGTTTTTATCCTCCTATCCTTTTAGTGATGTATATTTTTCTCCTGTCAAGAGTCACCCCATCACCTCTGGTCCCACCAGGATAGGCAAGAAACACCTTTTGCAACTGTGGGAAAGTTCAGGTAAAAGAGGAAGCCTTCTGGATGCACAGAAAGCCTTGGGGATGGTGGGGCACCCCAGGATACCTAGACTTAGAACTAAGACTTCAGTCTCATGGGCTAGAAGAAATAATTTAATCTATTTTCCCCCTCCTGTGAGAAGTCCCCCCACTCACCCAAACTGGACACTTTTCAAGAACTGATTGCAGTTTGGGACAGACTCTCTGCAAACAAAACCCATGGAAACACCAGCTATGATTCTGCATCAGAAATGTCGTTAAGAATACTTCACTATGCATCATCTCCTGACCCGAATCCCCAAACCTACCGTAACAACCAGCATCCACAATGAGCAACAGAGGTCTGTTCTATTGGCAATTGTGGTACTGCAAGACAATATTTCCAGCCCCCTCCTGCCAGTGAGCTGTGGGTGCAACAATCAGAATTGGGATTGCTGTTGCAGCTCCTCATGTTGCATGACATGACATCTCCTACAGCAAATCAGTCACCAGCAAAGCAGAACTCGATTGTTACGTGTAAGCTGGTGGCTGTTGAAGTAGGTTGGGGAGCAGGATTTGTGATCATGACAATAGTTCCATGATTGTAAACATGAATATTGAGCAGTAATGAATGCATAAGTCTAGCTTACATATTCGTAACTGTTTCACAGAATGTCAGCCAGAAAATACAAGATGTTGTACACAGGAAACTTTTTTTCTGCACAGAAAATGTGATTTTCTGCGCTGATAGTCAGTTTTGGGTAATGAAAACTTGACTTTCTGCACAGGAACCATTATTTTTGGCAAAGAAAATAACTTCCCTTTGCATAACATCACACATTCTGTACAAAAATCCATATGTTTCAGTTTTGCACAGAAATAGTCCTAAACCATGAAGAATCTCACAGCATCTAGATTTCCCCAATAAGGAATTCCAACATGCAGGAAACCACTTTTTTCTTCAAGGGTTGAGAAGTTGCTGGATATTTTTCACATCCCTCCTAGACAGTCAAACAACATCTTACTTAGCAAAGCATTCCTGCAATTTGGCCAAGACTGGAACTCTTCATCGGCTCCAGTTTGGCAAATTCAGTGGCAACTTGAAGTGAAGTTGAGGTTCCACTCTCTCAGTCCAGCTTCTGTAGCTTTAATTAACTTTGCACAACAGCCAAAGAATCTTGCCAAACTTTTCATTAGCAAGAAGGAACATCTTATTGGCAATCAATGTTTTGGAAGCTCCACTTAAGGTGCAACTCTGTAACCCAAGCAAAACCAAGCAATCAGATATTGAACTGGTGGGAATGAGACAGAGGCAGCTTTACAGTGAAAAGGCTGAGATTGTGCTTGGCAGGGGGAGCGCATGAAGATGGAGGTCTGGGAAGGTGAAGACTGCTTTGGCTTCCCTCCTTGTGCAAGAAGAGCCAGATGGAGCCAGATGGCAGCTGATCAGTGTATAGCAGGGGGAGCTATAAGGGCCCAGAAATTCCTCTGCAAGCTATTCTAAAAATTGTAGTTCAAAACAGTAACGTTTCCCAGCTCTGATCTATCTAACCCAGTATTGCTTGGATCTGTCCAGCTGTGGACCTCCCAGTAGTGGATTGCCTTTTTATCCTCTTCTCCCCATGAAACATTTAAGCAGCTCCAATGAAGCTCATGCCACATGGAACCTATTCTCTACTTCCAGTGTGCTATGATTTCCTCACTTCCATAAGCCATACTACTCAAAGTACTGGGCTCTTAGCTGTACTACTTCTGTGTTGTGTATTTCCTGTATTAGTAGCTTGGCTTCTGCAGTTACATTATGGTAACTCTATTGTCTAGAATCATAGAATCATAGAGTTGCCAGAGACCACCAGGGCCATCTAGCTCAAGCCCCTGCCCTGCAGGAATACACAGTCCAAGTAGATTTCTTCTGTGGTTCTACACTTTCCCTCTTGCTGGTTGCCTTGTGTCCTTGAGAAGCTGCCTTGAATTCTATTCATTGTAGCTAATTGTAACTAGAGAAATATAAATTGTGGTATATTATTAATATTATATCATTGTCACTTCCCATCGGGTTAGATAGTCACAGAACCCCCACATATTTTGTTGAATACTGCTAAATTATTAAAAATACTGCTAAATTAGAGGAAGGCAAATGACAAACCACAGAACCCCCACATATTTTGTTGAATACTGCTAAATTATTAAAAATACTGCTAAATTAGAGGAAGGCAAATGACAAACCACAGAACCCCCACATATTTTGTTGAATACTGCTAAATTATTAAAAAATACTGCTAAATTAGAGGAAGGCAAATGACAAACCACCGCAGACTATTCCTTGCCCAAGGAAAACATGAAACTCACTAGGTTTCCATAAGACAACAGGTGACTTGAAGGCATCTATACACACATTTGAAAGGGCTTGGTGAGCATGACAGGTAAAATGCAGAGCTGAACTTAACCCCCTTTTTGCCATTTCATTGGAGAACATTTTCTGCAGGACCACAAAACATCTCTCCATTTGGGTCCACCTTGCAAACCTATGAAAAAAAAGGGAGCCTACTGGCTGACCCAGTGTTTTATTTAAAAGGCACTATACAACTATGGTTGATGTTTAAGTCACCATGCTTAACGAGATGAGGGAGGTGCCCCATGTAACACTGTGACATCACCAAAACCCACCCCAGTGACATCACAAGGGGCCTTCCTAGGTCTCTGGTTTTGCATCTGAAATGTCAGGGCCTGGGATAATCCTGACCTAGGCATATCCTGGCTCCAGATCTGGCCCGTCCTGCCCCTGTTACCTGGAGAAAATGGGCCGGTGTCCAAACAGAACTCCAGTCCATTGCTACAGCTGCAGCCACCACCACCATTTTCTCCACTGATGTAGAAGCCAAGAAAGGGGCCCACAACATGCGACTGTAAGGCCCCCTGCGTTTGACCAGCCTTGGTCAAATGCTGAAGGGCCCCTGTCTGGCTTCCAGGAGAGCTGGCAGAGAAGAATTGCATTCTGGGATGGGCTCCCACAGACACATGGGGCCCAGTCTGACAGTACTGGATTAAACTAGGTATTTTCTCATTTCTCTGTAAAGGGCCCTCTCCCGGTTTGCCCATGTTCCAACCCCCTGTCTGCCCCGGGAATGGTAAGGACTGTCTGGGGGCAGATTGAGGTAAATCCCCTGCATTGTCTGGACTTTGGGCTCTGGGATGGGGGCAAGATGGGGTATTTGGCCTGTGTAGAATCATAGAATCATAGAATTGCAGAGTTGGAAGAGACCACGAGGGCCATCCAGTCCAACCCCCTGCCATGCAGGAAATCATGATCAAAGCATCCCCGACAGATGACAATCCAGCCTCTGTTTAAAGACCTCCAAGGAAGGAGACCCCACCATGCTCTGAGATAAGCCCTTAGTCACCCTAGTGTTTGGGTGCTACCTGGGTGCCATTTTGCTGCAGGTGAAAAAATAACAGTTTGTGATTCCTCCTTCCCCATCTCCCAGCTGTGAAATGAAAGTCAGATGAACCCCCATTCCCATGACTCCCTCCCCTGGCCACTGATTTTCCATGGGCTTATGTTCCCGGCTGCTGTCCAGTGGCCATTCTGCAGCCAGTGCAGAGTCATTGCACAAGGAGGTCAGAGAATCATAGTGTTAGAAGGGACTTCATAGGCCACTGAGTCCAACCCCCCTCCCCAACCAATGAAGAAATTCCAGCTAGAACATTCCCAGCAGGTAGCTGACCAGACTATTTTTAAAGACATGAGATGCTGCAGCATGTCCAGAGGATGGCGACCGAAATGGTTGGCGGTCTGGAAGAAATGCCCTACGAGGAACGGCTTAGGGAGCTGGGTATGTTTAGCCTGGAGAAGAGAAGGTGGAAAGGGGACATGATGGCCATGTTTAAATATTTGAAGGTATCTCATACTGAGGATAGAACAAGTTTGTTTTCTGCAGCTCCAGAACCTAGGACATGGAGCAATGGGTTCAAACTACAGGAGAAAAGATTCCACCTCAACATTAGGAAGAACTTCTGGCAGTAAGAGCTGTTTGGCAGTGGAATGCCCTGCTTGGGAGTGTGGTGGAGTCTCCTTCTTTGGAGATTTTTAAACAGAGGCCGGATTGCCATCTCTTAGGAGTGCTTTCATTGTGTATTCCTCCATGGCAGAATGGGGTTTGACTAGATTGCCCTTTTGGTCTTTTCCAACTCTATGATTCTATGATTCTACATCCAGAGAAGAAGACACAACCACCACTCCAGGTCAGAAGTTCCATTGTCAAACCGCCCTTAGTGTTGAGAAGTTCCTTCTAATGTTCAGTCAAAATCTACCCTCCTGTAACTTCAAACCATTAGACTTAGTCCCTCCCTCTGGGGCAGCAGAGAATGAATATCATCCTTATTGCCCTTCTCTGATCCCACCCCAACTTGTCTATATTCTTAAAATAACGTACCCAGAACTGAACACAGTAATCCAGATGAGGCCTGAATAGCACAGAATATACTGGGACTATTCCTTCCCTTGACTTGGAAATGATGGCTCTATTAAAGCAGATTAAAATAGCATTCACCTTCTTTGCTGCAGCATCACACTGCTGGCTCATGTTCACTTTATGATCAAAAAGAATCCCAAGATCCTTTTTACATGTACTGCTGATAAGCCAAGTACCCCCCCCCCATACTTGTGCATTTGGTTTTTGTGGCCTAAACGTAGAATTTGGTGTTTGGATCCCTCTTTGCACATTGGCTGCAAAAGTACTTATGTTGGTGTTACTCACCAAAGGGAATCTACCCACAGTGACCCTGTCTTGGTAAAACAGGGCAGGTAACCAAACCTACAGCCATGGACATAAACTGGAGAAAACTGCAGAATTGCCGTCCCCAAGAACATCAACGATGATTTTGCTAGAGTGCTCTTCAACAGGGAGCCATCTCTCATGGAGGCTCAGCCATTTTGGGATGGTGTGTTTTGTTCCCATGCTTCCAAAACATTGTGGTTTTTCAGCCACACAGTAGCTGTGTGATAAAGTTACCAAACCTGTCTGGGTCCCACCCTGCCCCGTTTTCAGCCTCTGGGTGGGGCAATGTGTGGGATAAGCTAGATTCCTGTAGAGCTCCGTGGCTTACCTCCCAGGGATAGATTTAATAATCCGTTTACTTCAAACTCAATGCACTGTATTGTAAATAAATCTTTCATGCTCTCAAGGTGTGGCAGATGGTTCGGCAGCTTTCCCAATCCCACAGTGAAAGTTCCTTTCCTCAGCCTGAAGCTTCTTACATTTGGGCGGGTGCTTTTCATCCTTCAGGCTCAGATAACCAGAGACCTGACCACTACAATGGCTTGGGGTCTTTGATCACACTGCTCATTTAGGAGACACCCCACAACACAGAACATCTTTGCCATTCCTCTAAGCACATCCTTTCTCATAGCAATATGAAATAGAGCAATAGCACCACCTGCTGATTGTCCATAGAAGAACTTCATGATGCACTTCAGTACACTTCAGTGCTGTTCACTTAACTTTGTTTTTCTTTTGCTTGACCTATCACGTCTGTATTGTTGTTGTGAGCTTCCTCAAGCTTAACTTGAGCTATGGTGACCCTATAAATGAGAGGCTTCCAAGTCACCCTCTTATCAGCATCCCAGTTCAGGACAGTTGACCCTCCACATTCACAGGGGTTAGGCAGGCATGACCCTCACGAAAGTGGGAAAATCATGAATATCTCTGTGTTTCTATCTCTATGGGCTAAGGAAACCAAGTGAAGTGCTGCTTCCAACTTGCTGTCTGTGGGGCATGCTGGGCCTTGTAGTCCCTCAGTCCCCCGGGGTGACTGGTTCTTAGAAGACCGGAAGTCACTTCCCTGGGAGCCTGGGATGTGGCCAGAGAGGAGGAAAGTAGCCACAATTTTCCACAGTAGGCTCAAAACTTTAAATAAATAAATAAATAAATAAATAAATAAATAAATAATTTAAAAAATCCAATTTACTTATTGGTGGCAAACTTGTGAATAATCAAATCCACAAACGTTAAATGTACAAATGTGGAGAGCCGGCTGTACATAGAATCATAGAGTTGGAAGAGACTCTAAGGGCCATCTAGTTTAACCCCATTCTGTCCTGTAGGAATACACAATCCAAGCTCTCCTGACAGATGGCCATCCAGCCTCTTTTAAAAATCTCTGAAGAAGGAGACTCCTCCACACTCCCAGGCAGCAGTGCATTCTACTGTCCAATAGCTCTTACCGTCAGGAAGGTCTTCCTTGTGTTTAAGTGGAATCTCTTTTCCTTTAGTTTGATGCATGATGCACAAGTGCAATGCAAAGTATAGGATGTGCAACCACAGTGCGAATATAGGATGTGCAATCACAACATGTAATGCACAATGCGCAGCTTAGAAAGACAAGGCACAGATGACCATGCCATCTGTGCAACTCAACCTCTACCACTATTAGCAGAATATGTTTCTTGTGCAATGGTGACTTTTTGGCCCGGCCTGCATGGCGTGACTTATGTATGTCTATGTGCTTCACAGAGTTCCCAGCCTGAGTAGCACAAATCTTATGAAAAGGAGCAATGGAAATCCAACCCAAGCCCTGCAATTTCTGGTTGTTTTCTTGAACACCTGCTGCTCCAGAAAGTAGGACCTCAGTCAATGGCTTCAACGGACAAGAGATTCTGGCTAAACTTTAGGAAGAACTTGCTGATGGTGTGAGCTGTTTGACAGTGGATTGGACTTATCTCAGCTTTCCTTTGGGCTCTCCTTTGTTTGAAGTTTTTGAACATATGTTGGATAGGCACCTATCAGGGTTGTGGATTCTTCCATTGTTTGGAGGTTGCATCTCTTCCAGCTCTACAGTTCTATCATTCTAAGATTTGAGATTATGTATTCTTTGTCCTCCTCCCACCCCAGCATTTGGTCAAACCCCAGGAGGGTCTGCTGTTGCTTACTGGTGAGGAGGAGAGAGAGTGGGGAGGCAGTTTAGGTGAGGAAGCAGTAGCTGGTCTCGGCTTGGAGTGGATGGGTGAGAAAATGGGGTGACTTCACTGATGTAGCACTCCACCACTTTCCTTTCCCTCCAGAGCCCAGACCAGCTGCATCTTCATTGACTGAATGTCTTCGTCTCCCATCCCCAATGACCAGCAGTAATGAGAGGCCTCTCCAGGGGCTCAACAACTTGCGGGAGGGGGCTGGGATAAGGAACAAATGCCTAGACTGACCATAGCACAAGAGTCATATGTTCACGCAAGCCACACTTATGTGTGTGCATGTCACTATCTGGATGCCATTCTGACTCATGGAAGTGGAAATTAATGGAAGCTGAACCAGGAAATTCCAGTTGCTAGAAAAGGCTAGTGAGAAATCAGAATTATGAGAATTTTGGAAGCCTTTGTATTTATGTATTTATTTGATTTATATACCACCTTTCTTCCCAGAATGGGACCTAGTGCTATGACAGGATCAAGCCTGAAGAAGCACTAAAATGCAGGCAAATGCTAACCAAGGGGATCTTGTTTTGCCAAGCACAATGCTGATTCATCCTGCTGCAAATGCAGGCCAAGCAGTTCTGTTTCTGCCTGCACTGTTCCATGTCCACCGCCCTTGTATGTCTCTTTTGGGATGAGGTCCAAGCGGTTATCCTCTAGCTTTTTGTGCCCCTATCCGAAACCTCCCTTCATAGCTGTAGAACCTCTACTGCTACTGATGGTTGGAGGGGAGAGGTACAGTGCACCCTTGGTATCCACTGGGATTTGATTCCAGCCCCCCCGCCCATGAATACCAAAATCCATGGATGCTTAAGTCCCATTATATTCAATAGCATATTAAAATGGTGACCCTTATATAAAATGGCAAAATCAAGGTTTGCTTTTTGGATTAAAAAAAAAAAAAATTCAAGCAGTGGATAATTGAATCTGTGGATGCAGAATCCATGGATATGGAGGACCAACTGTAATTCAAACAATTAAGATGTGGCTGGTCTAGGCCTTGAGGGCAAGGAAAAGGTGGGGGGGCAGCAGTGGGCTGCTGCTGCTGACTTGTGAGGCGGAGAAGGAAATGGGGGCAAGTCAGATGATGAAAAACCAGCTCATTTCAGTTCTGAGGGGAAAGAAAATGGGAGTGCACTCACAGGTGGTTTGCACCTGCCTTTCCCTTCCCCTTGATGCCTATACCTTCATCATTGTCTGAGCTGTCTCCCCATTTTCCCCCTTTATACTGTTAAGCCATATTAGCACCAGTGGCTCCTTCTGGAGATTTGACAGCTGTGGACGGGTGGTGGTGGTGGGGATGTTGCGCAAAGGGCTAGAGGATTGGTCCTTGTGCCTCATCCAAAAAGAGACATATATATATATATATATATATATACACACACACACACACACACACACACAAACCACACTTTGTACAAACATGTCATTAACAGAATACCATCCATATGAAGAACAGGCATGTCTGCCTTCAGCATCTCACTTTTTCATGTTTCTTTACTAATAATCAGTTGGACAAAAAAGGAATAACAGAGGAAACAAAGCGACACATTTTCAGAGTTTTAATTTATTCCACCTGAGTTTAGACATAGCTCTATGGTACACATGACATCCCCCCTCAGAAACTTTGCAATGCAGACAAGATTTGGGTTTTTATACATCCCTGTGTGAGGCAGCTTATCCCTGAGGACAAGGGAGATGGTGCAGACAGGTGATCCAAGCTTGATGTCTCCCTGCTGGTGGTTGGGAAACATCATGAACAGGTCTTTATGGCACAATTATACCAGGGAGCCATCTTGTAGAGGCAGCCCAAAGAAGCCACGGGTGGAAGAGGCAAACGCATCCAAAATGCATACACAAACTATCTCAGCTGAGGGAGTGTGAGCAGCAGAGCTGAAGACACAAAGAGATGACCCAGCAGACACATATCTCCCTCTCCCCAGGAAGATTTCTTGATCAAGCTCTGTGGAAATGAATCAAAGCAGCACAGGAGCGTGGCACCATACTCTGATTCATGTCTGTGGGGCATGAGCTGGAAATCTTCCCAAGGAAAGCTGGGCAGGGTAGTGCCTTGTGTTAAACTGTAAGGGCCACGAGGGGCAATTCCACTCTTCTTCTACCTCCCTCTCTTCCTTTGGAAGAGTAGGGTTGCAATTCCTCACTAAATTTGTTCTCAAAGGAAACAAATACATTTTAGCAATGTTCTCTCTGCTGTGCAAAGACATTGAAAATTGCACAATTCTGAAGACTATTCACTGTTCAGGACTTATTCTGTAAAAATTCATGTATCTTTGTATGGGATTTTTTTTTTGTACAGAAAATGGCATTTTCTGCACATGAAACAGCATATTGTGCACATAAAATAATGGCCAAGATCATGCATTAGTGGGACTACTATGTCGGAGCTCTGTCATCATAGATACATTAGATGCTTCCACCACCACCCCCAACCCTGCCTTTGCAACCTGGCAGCTTGCCGACTGTAGTGTTTTCAAGGTGCTTGAGATAGGCACTAGGAAATGTCTGCAGTCCCCTTCCAGTCTTGGGATGCATCAAGAACAGGCAGCGAGGAAGAACCCTCAGGGTCCAGCCACGGATGCTTGTCTCCAGGTGCTCCATTATCGGGAGTGTGCTGCAGATGTCATTCTGCAGCACCTTGATCTCTTAGCATCTTGGAAAGGTTTTAGTCAGGGCATCACAAGGCTGAAAAGGTAGGGTTTGTGGGATCATGTTTGGTCATTAATGACAGTAAATGTGAATCCTGAGCAGTTACAAGATTGTTAAGTCCAGCTTGTGATCTCGTAACTTCTGAACAGGATGTCACCTCACCTTTTTTTGATACTTATTTATGTATTTATTTATTTATCATTATTGGTTCATTTTATTATGTTCAACAGTATTTCATTATGTTTTCTGCACATACAAAAAATGTGAATTTTGTAAAGAATAAGTCCCAAACTGCAAAAATTGCTGTCAGTATAGGATTCTTCATGTCAGTGTATCCCGACATTTGAGTAACTCAATTTTTGACCCCTTTTCCAATATTTTTGAATATTCTTTCCCTCCCTATGGAAAAGCAGTGCAGTCTACATGAGGATCCCAGCAGCTGGACACCTATACTTCTCATTGTGAGCCAATTACTAAGGTAAGTGGTAACTTAAATTCCAGCTCTGCTGGAGCAACAGGAGTTTCTAAACTATCCATTAGGATTCATTCCTCCTTGCATAATCCAAGAACCAAGAATAAGCAATTCTAATCTTAAGGACAGGTAGGCCCCCCTCTCCAACTTTATTTCTGTCTTCCCCCCACCCCAAATGTAAAACAAATGGAGTGTTAAGATTAATTTGGGGTACATCTAATCTGATTCTGGCAACATTTTCAGAAGGAATACAATAAAAATGCTTTTCCATTTGACACATTATTAACACATGGAACTCTGTGCCACAGGGCATTATGACCTTCCCAATGAATTCAATGGCTTCATCAGGGTGGGCTTTTAGATCATTTAACAGGTATTAGCACTGACTATTGGAATCACCATATTCATAGAGGCAGCAGAGTTAAGCGTCAATTATTCCAAAGTAAAAGAGTTGAATATCTTCGGCAGAATCTTGTATGATCATCGTGTACTATGTAGCATCATTTATTTTTATTTTTATTTTATTTATTTATATCCTGCTCTTCAGCCACAAGGCTATCAGAGCGGCTTACAAATTGTTTTAAGCATTAAACACTGCATTAAATCATAACTATGGTGCTACATAGTGAATTCTGGTCAGATTCCGCCCCCCCCCCAATCCCACTTACTGGTAAGGAGCCACTGGGATCAATGAGGAGCCATTTCCCTGTTAGTCAAGAAGTGGCTGTGTGATTTTCCCACCCACTCTTAGGACCGATCTCTGGTGTGACAGGAAGAAAAAGGACCCCTGCTGCAAATCACTCACACAAGGGGGTGGGAACATTAGGATCTTCTTGATTGACAGGGAAACAGACTCCTATTGATCCCAATGGCTGCTGCCCAGTAAGTGCAGTTTGGGAGGGGGGCTGTGTGGCCAGACTCCACTATGTAGTACCATAGCTATGGTGCTATGTAGTACGTAATAGTCATACAAGATTCTGTCATATGTGGCTACGAATTCATAACCATTACCAATGTGTAACTGTAGGCTATGTGTTCATAACTGCCCAACAGGATTCTAGCCAGTATTAGGAAAAAGTTCAAATATCCCAACTTCTTAGGAAAATCCTAGATCAGACAGTTGTCTACACTGACCAGAGGCAAATGGCGGCAGTGTCATTGGAGAGGTGAATACTCCCAGGGTATTAATCCATGTTTTAAGGGAGATAGCCAAGTTGCTGAATGTGGATAGCCTGTTTAAAGTTTGGACTAAAACTCAGAGTGGATTCAGCACCCCACTGACCCAGAGCCACAACCTGGTACTGATAGGAGCTCTTCAAAGTTTCAAATAGCAGAAGATGACAGTTTGAATTCACTAGCACAGTTATGAATGCATAACCTAGAGTTAAGCATTCATAACTGATTTGTATTCACAGTCCACACATTTTCAATAGCATAGGGAATTTATAGTCCCCCAATCCTGCCTTACTGAGCATCAGCTACTACGAGTGACAGGGGTCTCCTGTCGATTGGGACACAGCAGACAGATGTTTCCACCCCTCCTTCCAGTGATCTCCAAAGAGAGGAGGAATTGTGATAGGGATCCTGCGTCTGATGGTTGCTTTGGAGATTGCTGCATGTGGGGTGTGTGTCTGTGTGTAAAAGTCAGGCTGCTTCATCCCCAATGAACAAGAGATCAGACTTCTGTTGCTTGCAGTAGCTGCTGCCTGGTAAGGCTTCGGGTCAGGCCTGAAGATGCTCCTTAGTTAAGTATATGTAACTGATCTAGAATCTCAGCTGCTGTGTTGAAGCTGGGACCCTCTGCATGCCAAGCAGGCATCCTGGCTTTGAGTTATATCCCCACCCCAAGCCAAACTGCCCATATTGTGAGACGTTTCTTGAGGCACACGGCTGGCCACAGTCAGTGCCAGAGCAGCCTTTTGTCTGATACAACCAGGGCGCATCTGCCTTCTTCGTCAAGGACCAAGTAACCCAGAACAAGACAAGTTTCAGATTTAGACAAGACTGATCTCACACTCCCATGCATCCTCTTTACTGTTACTGTTATTGCTAAATGTTGGTATGTGTTTTATTAAGTGTGTTAATTGTTGTTTTAATTTGTAAATTGATTTAATAACTTTTTAAGGGGGGAAGGGGAGTATACTGTTTTACTTTGTATGGTGTTTTAATGTTGTTAACCACCCTGGTTGGGTTAACAAAGGGCGGTATATAAATAATTTATTATTATTATTATTATTATTAGAACCATGTTTGTGTGCAGTGACCAAACAGCTTATCACTAGCATGAAGGCTCATTTCCCCAAGAGATAGGTGGAATGGGATATTTCAGTATGGCCAGTTCAGCATGGCCAGTTCAGTATGGCCATTTCAGTGTGGGGTGGCTCTGCTTGTTGTATTACTTGATAACAATTTTGTCAAGAAAATACAATCAAAACCATTTCTGTTGGGTTGGGAATGTCTTGCAAAACCATTTGGGTAAGGGTTAGGGTTAAGGTAAAGATTGAAAAATTATCAATTGATATTATTGCTAATGGATAATCACCTTAAACCTATCCCTTATCCAAATTTATTTATTTATTTATTTATTTGAGTATTTCTATCCTTCTCTTCAGCCACAAAGGCTCTCAGAGTGGCTTACAACTTGTTTAGCAACAGCACTTACACATCTATATTGCTTTATAGTGCTAGGCACTCACTAAGCAGTTTACAATGTGTTAGCTAATTGCCCCCACAAGCTGGGTACTCATTTTACTAACCTACAAAAGGATCGAAGGCTTAGTGAACCTTGGACCCCTGCAGGATTGATCTCACAATGTTGTGGCTACAGGACCAGCATTTAATCACTGCACCACCAGGGCTCTCTAAATGGTTTTGCAACACAATCTCAACAAAACAGAAATGGTTTTGATTGCATTTTCATAGAATCATAGAGTTAGAAGACACCCCAAGGGATATCCAATCCAACCCCATGGAATACCCCATCAAAGCACTCCCGACAGATGGCCATCCAGCCTCTGTTTAAAAACTCCAAAGAAGGAGACTCCACCACACACCCAGGCAGCACATTACACTGTCAAACAGTTCTTCCTCATGTTCAGGTGGAATCTTTTCCTGTAGTTTGAGTCTGTCAGTGCATGTGTTGGGATTGTCTTGCAAACCAATTTAGGGAGCCCTGGTGGTGCAGTGGTTAAATGCCAGTATTGTAGCCACAACATTGTGAGTTTGATTTTGTAGGGCTCCAAGGTTGTTCCATGTCCTTGTCTCTGCGGCAGCAGAAAATGAGCTTGTTCCATCCTCTTGACAAAATCATCAATTTTCAATTGATATGCAAGCAGAACTGCACCACACTGAACAAGCCACACTGAACTGTCCGCTCTGAAACATCCTAGACTGGAGAGGGGCTGGAGGTGATGGGAGTGAGTTTTCAATACCAGGGGGCTCAGACCTGGCACACTGGAAAGCGTCCTTGGACATGTGAGAAAAAAACTGCATCTGGCCAGGGGAGACACCTAAGCTGCCTGATAGATCTGGGACTAGAAGGAAGGCACTCCCAAGAGAAAGGAGGTGTAGATTCCCTGGCTCTTTCTGGCAGAGTTGGTGTCTCCCATGCCAGTGGAGCAGTGAGTTCAGTTCAAGTTTTAATCCAAGCTTTTAAAGAGCTCTCTTTTTCCTAGCTGGTTCAGCGCCTTGGAGTGCCCCATTAAAGCCAGACAAAACATGGAATGGATTCAATGGCTCATGACATGGGAAACACCAGTCAGCACTGGGAACTACTCAATTGAGGGGAGGAAGGAAGGAAGGTGTTAGCCAACTGCAGCCCAAAGCAGGGGTAGAAAAGTGATGGAGAAACCCAGCAGAAGACTTTCAAGGCCCTGCAAGAGATATGGAATTTGAATATGGGAGCCTGGGATGAGCTGTGTCCAACACAGAAGGAGAGGGCGTGTGCATGGGTGCCCTTCTGCCGTTCCCCGTGAAACCCGTTCATTAATTTATACCGAGGCTCTATACAAAAATAAAGGGTTCTGATAAGATTTTTTTTTAAAAAAACAAATATTAAATAAATATTTTAATTGAGTGTCCTTGGCCCTAGTTCATAGCTCGTCTTTGGGGTTGATGCCGAGTTCTCCGGGTCCAAAACGCTCCTGATCTAAAGCTGCGATGACTTCGTCGGCTTGGATCCGTTCCTGGGGGATGAAAAGAAGAAGAAAGGGAAGCTGTAAGTGCTCAGACTAGGATGAATCAGGAATAATGTGGATTTTGGGGTCTTAACTTCAATCCTGCCTTTTGATGCAGTTAAATTCTTAATGGAAATATATTCCCGTCATTGGAATGAGACTGGAGAGGGAGAGTCACTGATCTTTCTGGCTAAAGCAACAAAAGTTTTGGCTAGTAATAAAAACAGAAATACTGAAGGATTTGGGACTCTTTTGGAGAAATCAATGGGATGTAAAAGTCCTTATATTCAGCTGCACTGCAGCCTTTGCAAGTCGCTCAATATTTATATAGCATTCCTATGCATCCACCTTTCTATACAGTCAAGAAGCATTAAAAAAAAGTAACATTACATTTGCCAAAGAGATCTGTGTAAATGAGAAACTTGTTGAAATTTCATCAACTCGCATTTACAGCGGTTGTTGTCATGTGCCTTCAAGTCATTTCCAACTTATGTAACCTACGACAGAGTTTTCTTGGAAAGATTTATTCACAGGGGTTTGCCTTTGTCTTCCAGTGGGTTCCATGGCCAAGCGGGGATTCGAACCTTGGTCTCCTTGTTCAATGCTCAAACCACTACACTACACTGGCTCTCTATTTACAGCGACCTTTCATATTTTCTTCCAGCAGACAAATATGGGCACAGATTTGGAGATATTTTCTTAGTTAATTTCCTCAATGTACCACTAGATGGCAGCAATACTCCAATCTAGTGATGTCTGAAATTTAGAGTATTTGCAAACTTCATAAAACTAACAGAAAGAACTTGTGGTTTTAGAAAAGCTAACCCTCACCAGGGAGTTCCAGAGACTGGAAAAGGCTAACAAAAATAAATAAATAAAAATCTGTTTGTTGCATCCTCCCCAAATGTGCCTTTGAAGGTGGCAGTGCTTTTTCCAAAGAACTTAACATTTGGACAAGCTCATAAGGGAGAACATAATCTTTCATACAGCCTACCACGTCCAAGTAGAGATGTAAAGAATATTCACACATTTTCCCATGCTCAACAAGAAATGGTGTCTCCTCACGTCTCAATGTATTACAAGTGCTTTTGTGTATTTTTCATGACTTCACATTTTGGGACTTTTTTTGGTGAAAATTTCATTTGTGGGGGAAAAAATTGGGCAAAGTGCAATGGGTGGAAACCAGTTCGGGAGTTATATCTTTGGAAATGGACTTATGTACATGGGAATTAGAATTGATCAGTTCTATATCTAGTACAGGGTTGCTTTAACATTACGACATAGCAGAACCAGCCAAGTGCCCAATACGCATCACACATGTGCATCATGAACTAATGTATATCAGTTCCAATGCACCTGACACACTGTTGTCAGTGTCCTGATACACACCGTTGCTATTCACTAGCAAGGTTTCTTAGTACCTCTCTTACTTAGCTAAGTATATGTAAATTTACGTTAAGTAAAAGATGATATAGGATTCCTCCCAAAAATCCCTAGCTTGGCATTTGGGCAGTTCCTTAAGCAAGGGGTTTTTGAGGCACTGGAGATCGAGGAACTGGGAAATGCCGTCTGCAGTGCTCTCCTGGTCACAGGATGTGTTGACAACAAGCAGCTGGAGATACCCCTCAGGGTTCTGCCACAGCTGCATGTCCCAAGGCACTCCGTGAATGAGACAGCACTGCAGTTGTCATAGAGTAATAGAATCACAGAGTTGGAAGAGACCCCAAGGGTCATCTATTCCAACCCCATTCTGCCATGCAGGAATACCCAATCAAAGCATTCCTGACAGATGGCCATCCAACCTCTGTTTGAAAACCTCCAAAGAAAGAGACTCTACCACACTCCCAGGCAGTGTCAAATAGCTCTTACCATCAGGAAGTTCTTAATTTTTTGGTGGAATCTCTTTTCCTGCAGTTTGAGTCCATGACTCTGTGTCCTTGTCTCTGGAGCAGCAGAAAACAAGCTTGCTCCATCCTCAGTATGACATCCCTTCAAACGTTTAAACATGACTATCATCTCCTCTCTTAACCTGCACGCCTCAGGGAGATAGGAGTAAGCTGCTGGGAGCTCTTAAAAGTGAAACCTATGCTGTATCCTCAGATCTGGCAATGACCCTGCTACTGTGCTGATCTTAACTTTTAATAACATTTTCTTGGGATTCATCCTGGAGCCTCTTTGTTAAGTAAAGACAGGGCATTACATTTGGGCATTCTGTTTGGTCATCGTTGACCATAAATGTGAATTCCAAAAGTCACGAGATTGCGAGTTTAGGATTTTGTAAATTTTGTATAGAACAGGATGCCAGATGAGATATTTTGCAGAAAATAATAGCTGGCATCCTGTTAGGCATTTATTTCTGTCATTGTAAACTGACTTACAATCACAGAAAGTGAATTGCAATATTGCTCTACACTCACATTCTCAAGAGGGGAGCAGAAACATTGCTGCTTCTCTGGGACCAATGCATCAACAGAGCCAGCAATGTGCAACAGTCCCAATGCACAACTGGGTCCTGATGCGCAAGGGGGCATGTTGTGTATCAGGATACATTGTGATATTGGAGCACCTGTTGGACCATGGGACATTGGTGCTGTGCCTTGTTGTGCGTCATCACAGGTCACTAGATAGTCGCCTATCCTGCCAACAACAGAGCTCTGCTGTTTTAAAGTTACGCATTGTAGCCTCTGATGCACAATCTCAGCTGGTGTTTTTTCTTTAAATGAATCTTTCACATTCACAAAAATGTCCTGAGATGTGAAGAAGAATCATAGGAAAATGTACAAAACCTCTCAAAATCTCTCCCAGTGGAGAGAAAATGTTTGAAAAATATTTTGTTCTCATGTGCAAGTATGAAATAAGTAAAGATGTTGGCTGACAGCCTAGGATAGAGTTGCTTAGCAGGAATTGTCACATGTAGAGTTACACATTGATTGGGCTACATAACCCTTGTGTTGAATGGCAATATGGCACAACTCCATGTGCAACTGAATCTGCATGGAAATGTACAATGCCTACCTCCATGCATAACAGCCTCACATGTGTAACTCTGCTTCTGCAACCTTGAATGGAACACAGATGTTCCATTCAAGGAACATCTACACTACATGGGTTTCAGAGAAACAAGTCATGCCAGATTAATCTGATCTTTTTTTTTTTATAAAGTTACCAGCTTGGTAGATGAAGGGAATGCTGTGGACATTGCATACCTTGATTTCAGTAAGGCCTTTGACAAGGTTCCCCATGACATTCTTGCAAACAAGCTTGTAAAATGTGGGCTAGACAAGTTAACTGTTCAATGGATTTGTAATTGGTTGACCGGCCGAACCCAAAGGGTGCTCAGCAGTGGCTCCTCTTCGTCTTGGAAAGATGTGACCAGTGGGGTGCCACAGGGTTCTGTCCTGGGCCCAGTGCTATTCAACATCTTTATCAATGACTTGGATGAGGAAATTAGGGGCATACTTATCAAATTTGCAGATGACACCAAATTAGGAGGAGTAGCTAATACCCTAGAGGACAGGATCAAAATTCAGAATGACCTGGATAGACTGGAGAGCTGGGCCAAAGCTAACAAAATGAAATTCAATACTGAGAAATGTAAAGTACTGCACTTAGGGCGGAAAAATGAAATGCATAGATATAGGATGGGAGAGACCTGGCTGAACGAGACTACGTGCGAAAGGGATCTAGGAGTCCTAGTAGACCACAAGTTAAACATGAGTCAACAGTGTGATGCGGCAGCTAAAAAGGCCAATGCAATTTTGGGCTGTATCAGTAGAAGTATAGTGTCTAGATCAAGGGAAGTAATAGCGCCGCTCTATTCTGCCTTGGTCAGGCCTCACCTAGAGTACTGTGTCCAGTTCTGGGCACCACAATTCAAAAAGGATATGGACAAATTGGAGCGTGTCCAGAGAAGGGCGACTAAAATGGTGGAAGGTCTGGAAAGGATGCCTTATGAGGAGAGACTTAGGGAGCTGGGTATGTTTAGCCTGGAAAAAAGACAGTTAAGAGGTGACATGATAGTCCTGTTTCAGTATTTGAAGGGGTGTCACATTGAGGATGGAGCAGGCTTGTTTTCTGCTGCTCCGGAGACTAGAACATGGAGCAATGGAAGCAAGCTCCAGGAACAGAGATTCCACCTCAACATTAGGAGGAACTTTTTGACAGTAAGAGCTGTTCGGCAGTGGAATGCACTCCCTCGGAGCGTGGTGGGGTCTCCTTCCTTGGAGGTCTTTAAACAGAGGCTGGATGGCCATCTGTCAGGGATGCTTTGATCAAGATTTCCTGCATGGCAGGGAGTTGGACTGGATGGCCCTCGTGGTCTCTTCCAACTCTGCAATTCTATGATTCTATGATTCTACATGGGGTAACAATGTCCAACCAGTTCTGTTAAGTATGGCTTACACCCCACTTCCAGAGACTTACACTTCACTTCTAGAGACCTCAGATTGCAGCCACACATTCCTCATTCTAAACCATACAATGCTTTATAGGTTACAATCAGCACCTCTGGTGTTCCCGGCAAAACAGAGCAGCAGGGCTTTGCATGGTTTTTACCATTCTAGTTATTTAGCTTCAGTCTTTATCTCACAGTTTGGGAGTGGGGAACACCCTCTTTTTGGAATATAGGTTCCAGAATTCCTAAGTTAGCATGGAAACCTTGTGAACTATGGTCCCCCACCTCCCAACTTTAAAAAAGTCCGCTCTCTCTCCCACTTTAGGCCACATGTGGGAATCATATGGCACTCCAGATGTTTTGGACTGCAACTCCTATCAGCCTCATAGCCAGAAAAGTCAATGGTAGGAATGATGGGAGTTGTAGTCCAACCACATCTAGAGGGCTTCATGATTCCCACTCCTGTTTCTTGATCTTTTTAGATCTATGGACCATCTGTAAACTTTCCCTTGGTGGGCGTTTTGGGAGCAACCTGATCACAGATAAAACTTACCAGTTCCCGATAAAGTGGGTTGAGGGTGAACCACAAGGCAACCGCACATCTCTGGCCTTTGGTGACTGCCTTCACCCCATGGGGGTTTTCGCCACCAGATGAAAAACTGATCATACGCCCACATTTGGGTTTTATAGAGGCCTGGTTAAAAGACACATACACAAGAAAATAAATGAAGGTCTGATTCAGACCAAAACCCTGTCTCCAGTTAATAATAATAATAATAATAATAATAATAATAATATTTATTTATACCCCACCGCTCTGTTAAAACAATCGGGGCGGCTTACAAAATTTAAAATACAATACAAATAAAATCCCTAAACACCCCCACTCCCACCCTCCCCCATAAAAAAAACATTAAACAAATATAAATTAAAAACAACTAATCTAAAATCACATTTAAAACTATAAATACAATAAAATATTATAAATGGCCAGCAGGCTAGAAGAGGCCAGGATCCCCTGAGGCCGGGATCTAATTAGGAAAGGCCTGCCGAAAGAGATCTGTCTTTAGTGCTTTTTTTTAAGCTATTCAGGTTCGTCATCTGACGGATCTCGTTTGGCAGGTCATTCCACAATTTGGGGGCGATTACCGAAAAGGCCCTCTGGGAGGTTGCAGACAGCCTAGATTTTTGTGGCTGAAGCAAATTCCTCCCAGAGGACCAGAGTGCGCGGGGAGGATTGTATGGGAGGAGGCGGTTCCGGAGATAAGTTGGACCCAAGCCATTTAGGGCTTTAAAGGTAATAACCAACACCTTATACTGGGCCCGGAAACTCATAGGCAGCCAGTGGAGAGATTTTAATACTGGAGTTATATGGTCTCTCCAAGATGTTCCCGAGACCACTCTGGCTGCCATAGTTTGTACCAACTGAAGTTTCCGGACCAAGTATGAGGGCAGCCCCATGTAGAGCGCATTGCAGAAATCTAGACAGGAGGTTACCAGCACGTGCACCACAGTCTCGAGGTCCCTTACTTCCAGGAAATGGCGCAGCTGGCGTATCAGCCGAAGCTGATAACAGGCGCTCCTGACTGTCGCATTCACCTGACTCGTCATCTGAAGCGATGAATCAAGGAGCACCCCCAGACTGCAAACACAGTCCTTAACGGAGAGCGTGACCCCGTCCAGGACTGGAGGAGTTTCCAACAGTACCTAAAAAGGGTCCCCCACTCAAATAATTCCTCCACAATACTTCAGGATATTTGGATGTCAGGAGAATACTGAAGAGGAATCTTTTGTTTTCTCCGTCAATGAGGAAAAGCTGTAATAATTATTCACCAATGCATGCAAGAACGAAATAGTTGAGGATTTACATCCCTAGCGTCCATCTACACAAGCCAGGATATGGTGGCTCCCCACTGGTGTACCTTGGCCACGGATCAGGCCCATTCCTCCCCCATTTCCTCCTCCAAATGGACTGGAGTCCAGACAGGCACACTGGCCCATCATTGCCAGCCATGGCCACCACCATCTCCTGTGCCCTCCCAGAAGCGAGGAAGCTGGCCCACAACATGGGACCAAGCCCCCTGCATGTGACCAAGGCTGGGCACATCGTGTGGGACCCCTTCCTGCTTCGGGAGAGCAAGGCAGACATGCAGCTGAAGCAACAGGCCAACCTGCTGGGACAGGCTCCTGCGGACATGTGGGGCCTGATCTGTTCCTTTCCTGCAGGAATGGATTAAAGAAGGTATTTTTAAAAAATGCGGTAAAGGCTCTATCTTTCTCCCGTTGTAACCCTGTCTTTGTCCCAGAGGTCACAAGGTCTGCCCTGGTGCAGAGCAGGACAAAAGCCCTGCATCGTCTGTACTGCAGGGGGTAAGACGGGGTATACTGCCCGTGTAGACAAGCCGGTAGCCACCGTGATGAGTAGCCATTCTGCATGAATCTGTTACTTTCAGAGCCAGTGGTGTCCAGGTTTGGGGCCCACTCCAGGTTTTAGGACAGGAGCTCTCCAAAGTGCTGAACCTATTTTGCCAGGATTTGTTCAAAGGAGGTTTACCTCTGCTTTCCCTTCAGGCTGAAAGAATGTGACTTTCATGAGGTCACCCAGGGGGTTTCCATGGCCAAGCGGGGATTCAAACCCTTGTCTCCAGAGTCATAGTCTTATCACTTAGGCTGCTGCCACATTGCAGAAATAATGCAGTTTGACACCATTTTAACTGCCATGGCTCAATGCCATGGGATTCTGGGAGTTGTAGTTCTCTGTCGGCGCTCTCTGGTGCCACAACAAACTACAAATCACAGGATGGAGCCATGATAGTTAAAGCACCATCAAACTGCCTTATTTCTGCAGTCTACCAGCATCCTTAGTTACATTTCTTTACCTAAGCTTCTGATGTAGGATTCTGTGGACAATCTATATTGATAAAGTATCATTTCTCAGAATGGCCAGCAGGTGGCAGGAAAGGGCCAGCTAATTCCTCTCACCTAGCCATACTCTATATGAAATATTGTTTTCCAAGTAGACTTTCTTTGGTCTCCCTGTCATTGAAGGCTCTTGAGCAGCCCTGTGGTGGAATCTGAGCCCCAAGTTGGCAACGTCACCCACCACATTGCTCTTGCCAGGAGTTCAACCATCTCTGTGGTGACGCCAAAGTCAACGGAATCGGTGGACGATAATAGATACCAATCAAGTAACTGTGCAAGACAAACAGGCAAATTAAAGAAAAAAGAGGGCAGGCTCACTGTTACTGTCTTGGCATCCATCTCTGTAAAGATGAATTCCCCACCTTCGAAATCGCTGTTCATGTACAGGAGAGCACTAGAAGAGAGGAAGGAAAGTAAGTCACGGGATGGGGGGCATACATATAGTCCAATTCTATGCAGGCCTACCTGGAACAAGGTCCCATTGTGGGTGTTGGGCCTCATAAGATTGCAGCCTAAGATACAGATAGACCCCCATGTCCATGGGGGATATGTTCCCAGACTTACTGTGAATACCAGAAACCTACGGATAATAGCAGGCCGTATTAAAATGAATGAGTTCTGGCCAAAGCATACTACAGAGTTGCACTGGAGATGCCTAGAGAGACTTTGTTCTGCTGCTCCGGAGACTAGGACATGGAGCAATGGACTCAAGCTACAGGAAAAGAGATTCCACCTAAACATTAGGAAGAACTTCCAGATGGTAAGAGCTGTTTGGAAGTGGAATCCGCTGCTGCCTGGAAGTGTGGTGGAGTCTCCTCCTTTGGAGGTCTTTAAACAGAGACTGGATGGCCAGCTGTTAGGAGTGCTTTGACTGTGTCTTCCTGCAGGGCAGAATGGGGTTGGACTAGATGGCCCTTGTGGTCTCTTCCAACTCTGATTCTACGACCATGTTTTCAATGGATAAGTGAATCCATGGATATGGGTCACACAGATACAGGGGTCTATATGTACAGTGGGCCCTTGGTATTCACTGGGGTTTAGTTCCAGGACCCCCCATGGATAAAAAAATCTGTGGATGTTCAAGTCCTATTACAGTTGTCCCTCTGTATCCATGGATTTGGTATCCACAGATTTAAGTATTCACAGCTGGAAAATATTCTAAAAAAAATAATAATAATCCAAAAAGGAAACCTTGATTTTGCCATCTTATATAAGGGACACCATTTTGCTATGCCATTGCATATAATGGGACTTGAGTATGCACAGGTTTTGGTATCCATGGGGGGTCCTGGAACCAAACCCCAGCGAATATGAAGGGACAACTGTTTACGCAATGGTGTTGTAAAATGGCATCCCTTATATAAAACAGCAATCAGCAAGGTTTGCTTTTTGGATTTATTTATTTATTTATTTATTTTCAAGACATATATGGTTGAATCCATGGATGCAGAATCTGTGGATATGGAGGGCGGACTGTACTTGAAAGAGCACATTGTGATTTCATGGACTTGAGTTAAGAAATAGTTCTTAATTCATTGGTTTTATAAGAGATTAAAATTAAAACAATCAAAACACTTACAATATACACTAACAGCCAGCGGTCATTGTTCTGTGTCTGGCTATGTTTGGCCCTCTGGTCCCCCTCCACTCTCCATCAGCCATTGACTGGCCATTGAGGCTGGCCTGTCACAGGGCAACAGGGACCCCTGAGGGTCTTTGCTCATTGCAGAGGAAGGAAGAGCATCTCAACCTATGTAGGTGTCAGTTGGACTAGTGTGTCTAGTCTACCTATGTCAGTAACAGGATGCCAGCTCAAGTCTCACAAATGAGGGGAACACAGACACACACACAATGAATGAATGAAAATAACTCATCTGCCAAGACCGGCCTGATCCCCTCCTGCTCTCCACCAGCCCCTGAATGGCCATGGTGGAGGGGAGGGGTGCTGTGAGTAAACACTGAGTCTTGGAGGGGGTGAGAAGGGAGCCACAGCATTGTTTTACCTGCTGCACATTTACACTACACACTATACACACTTACACTATGCTCTGTACATGATCCCAGCCTTGGTGTTTTCTTTATTTGAATGGCATACTCGGTACAACTTAAGGCATCAGGCTTAATGAGATCATTGGGGGTGTCCCCCATGACATCACCCCGGTAATATCACCATGACCTGTCTACTTTGACATCACAAGGGATATACCATGCAATTCCAGGTTTTGGCCCAGAAATCTCAGGGCCCAACTCTGGCCTGACCTTGCAACCGTATCTCACCATTTAGCACAATATACTGTGGGAGGACTATGTGGCGGCCACCTGGTTGTGGAAAACCTTCCCATTAGAGGCCCTGTTGGCACCACTGATGGCCTCATTCAGACATCGAGTTGAAGTATGGGCCAGAATCCTCCATCACAATGTGCATTACGTAATTTCACATATACAGTCATCCCTGAGCATTTGTGGTAAAGCATTCCCAGATTTGAAGATTGTAGAAACCGTGAGTGGAAATTTTACAATGAAAGGAGCAATGGCCAGTAGGGGCCAGTAGAGAGGGCTATGAGCATAGCTGGTGTATGCTGCTCCAGGCCTGGTGGGTGGGGGCTGCTGCAGTACTGTCTGCACACTCATACCTTCAATGGGAAAGGATTGTACAAACTGTGAGCTGGGGAACTGCTCTGTGGGTATGAATGTATAACCCATCATGTTGTCTATAAATAGCAGTGCAGTCCTTTTTCCCATTTCCTTGAATCTTCATCTGTCTTGCTATCATGCACCATGTGTTGTATGGATCCACATGGATCAACTCTATATATGCTCTGCTATACTTGTAAAGACTTGTAGTTTAGACTCACGCTGCCTGTGAGTGCTTTATTAGCAGTCTTATGCAGGCCACATGTGCGTATACCTATCGTGCAGCTTAGCCCTCTGAACATGACCAGGAGGGACTTGCATGCATGCCTTGAAGCAGTCATGCCTGCACATTTCTTGGTTAATCATTTACAGATTTGAAGATCTGTGGATCTGATGATTCACGGATTTGTGAAGTTGAAGGCTTTCGCAGCTGGCATCCGTAGTTTTTTTCGTGTTTTTTTTTTTTTTCCTGGCTGTGAGGCCATGTTCTGGATGAGTTTATTCTTGATGTTTCTCCTGCAGGAGAAACATCAGGAATAAACTCTTCCAGAACATGGCTTCACAGCCTGGAAAAAAACTACGAAAAACCTATTCACGGATTTGTTTAATATGTTCTCTCTAGGCATTCATAGGTCCTCCAGTGCAATTCTATGGTCCACTTCTGCCAGAAGTGGACCATAGAGTCACACTGGAGGACCTACAAATGCCTAGAGAAGTGCTCTCTCCAGTAATAAAAAACCCGTGTATGTGGTGACGCAGTGGTTAACCCTGGTGGCGCAGTGGTTAAATGCCAGTACTGCAAGTCACCACATTGCAAGTTCAATTCCAGTGGGCTCCAAGGTTCGCTCAGCCTTCCATCCTTTCGTAGGTTGGTAAAATGAGTACCCAGCTTGTGGGGGGCAATTAGCTAACACACATTGGAAACTGTTTAATGCAGTGTAGATGTGTAAATAGCTATTGCTTAAAACCAATCTGTAAGCTGCTCTGATAGCCTTGTGGCTGAAGAGTGGGGTATAAATAAATAAATAAATAAATAAATAAAATAAAAAAATATATTCACAGTTTTTTCCCACTTTCGCAAGGGTCTTCTGCCCCTAACTGCTGTGAAAGTGGAGGGCCAACCATACAGTCATATGCATGGATGCTTTATCCATGGATTCAATCATCTATGACTTGATTTTTTTTATATATATATCCCCAAAAGCAAACCTTGCTGTTTGCTATTTTATATAAGGTACACCATTTTACTACGCCATTGTATATAATGGGATTTGAGCATCCACGATTTTGATCTCTACGAGGGGTCCTGGAACCAAACCCCAGCAGATACCAAGGGTCCACTGTAACAGCGAACCCTATTAAAATAAAGACCTTCTAGTAAAAACATATCATAGAGCAGCATTCGAGGACCTAGAAGATGCGTAGATAGGATGCCTCTCTAAGCATTTCCCAGTGTGACTCTATAGTATGTGTCCTATTTTGGTCCTGCGGATATTGGTTCCACAGATACGGGGGTCTGATTGTATATTTGTTCATGCAAAAAATGCCCTTCCTTTAAATAATGACAGCAGCTTTTCAGAATTATTAAGTTGGAAGCGACCCACAAGGGCCATCTAGTCCAACCCAAGCAGAGATACTAAGAAACCCCATCAGGGATTTGTAGAAGATGTTTCATGGGACAAGAATGTCCTGTTGTGCATTGGGCTCTACCAATGTGCATTGGCACTACCTAGCCAGTATCTCAATGTGCATCAGTCCTATTGTGCATCCGTCCCAATGCTCATTGGTCAGTTTGCTGGGTCTCCTACATAGTAATGCAACAGCAGCCCTTTACTGGATATGGACGTTACAGAACTGCCCAATTCTGATTCTCACAGATGTCAGTCTCTAACAGGATTCTGGCCATGGCTTTTACTAAGGCCTTTGGTGAAGGCCTAGTTGGCTTCATCCAAATCTGCACACATGCCTGGTTTCAAATTGTCTTAAAATGTTGTAAGAGATAGTGAGGTGTAGCGGTTTGAGCATTTAACTAGGACTCTGGGAGACCAGGGTTCGAATCCCCTCTTGGCCATGGAAACCTACTGGGTGACCTTGGGCAAGTCACACTCTCTCAGCCTCAGAGGGAGGCAATGGTAACCCCCCCCCTGAACAAATTCTGCCAAGAAAACTTTGTGATAGGTTCACCTTGGGGCCACCATAAGTCAGAAATGACTTGAAGGCACGCAACAACAACATGTTGTAACTGGTATTTATTTATTTGTTTGTTTGTTTATTCCACTTACACCCCACCCTTCTCCTGGGATTGGACCCAAGGTGGCTCACAAAATGGATTAAAACAAAGTACAATAAAAAAACCCTAATAATTAAATAGTTAAAAAAAACATTAAAGAAGCAGTCTTGTTGGAACACATTGGAACATTAATTTAAAACATGGTCAGAAGATTTTAAAAAGGACAGCACACACCATAAAAGACCCTCAAGTCTGAAACTATTCAAAGCTGAAGGCTTGTTTAAGTAAAAAGTTATTTGCCTGGTGGAGAAATGACAGCAGAGCCTCGCATGGGAGGGAGTTCCACAACCTGGGAGCATCCACTGAGAAGGCCCTCTCCCACGTCCTAAACAAATGGGTCTGTGATGGTGCAGGGTTTGAGGAAAAAAACCCTCCCTACAATGCTCTTAAAAGTCATAGAATCATAGAATCATAGAATTGCAGAGTTGGAAGAGACCACGAGGGCCATCCAGTCCAACCCCCTGCCACGCAGGAAATCACGATCAAAGCATCCCTGACAGATGGCCAGCTCCCTAAGTCTCTCCTCATAAGGCATCGTTTCCAGACCTTTCACCATTTTAGTTGCCCTCCTCTGGACATGCTCCAATTTGTCAATATCCTTTTTGAATTGTGGTGCCCAGAACTGGACACAGTATTCTAAGTGAGGTCTGTCCAAGGCAGAATAGAGTGGCACTATTACTTCCCTTGATCTAGACACTATACTTCTATTGATACAGCCCAAAATCGCATTGGCCTTTTTAGCTGCCGCATCACACTGTTGGCTCATGTTCAACTTGTGGTCAGGTAGGTTCATATTGGGATGATCCCTCGGAATAAAACTAAACTGTCTTCATGCCCTTCCCAATGGAAGACCCACCTGTAATCTCGGAAGGTGTAGGCAGGCGGTTCTTTCCAACACTCATTGGCCTCGGGGTCAAGGAGACAATTGTCCGCGTGGATGGGGTGGCTCAGGTCGTTCCTCCGCTCCTGATGCCCTGAACCAGACAAAAGAAAATCTTACTCTTGGCTTCAGTGGCCAACCTGCTCTTGATGTTTTTCCAAGACTGGTGAAGACAATCCTAACAAGGCAAGCCTTCAATTTATTATTTGTTTTTACAATACCAGTAATGGGCTGGATGTGACAAAAGAAACCAGGGGCTTCTCTATATGGTGGAAATACTCCTCTGAGCGTGGTGGGGTCTCCTTCCTTGGAGGTCTTTAAACAGAGGCTGGATGGCCACCTGTCGGGGATGCTTTGATCAAGATTTCCTGCGTGGCAGGGGGTTGGACTGGATGGCCCTTGTGGTCTCTTCCAACTCTGCAATTCTATGATTCTATGATTCAAAGAATTTGAGGAGACTATGTTTTGTCTAAATGGGATCCCACATCAATCTGCTGTATTGGGAGTGACAGGGAGGGGTGCCAAATACTCCAAATACTGTTTGGCAGCGGCAACTGGTGACAATAAAAACACAAGTAATTCACTCACACCTGCCATCTTGATTCACAGGCATGCCATTTGAACAAAAAAGCATATAGCTTTGTATGCCTGAGATCTAGAAAAAAACACCCTAGAGACAAATGAAAGCTGCTGTGAATTGGCATTAGTGCGCATCAATCCACATTTTATAGCCTTGTATAGACAAGGGGCTCATCTATACGAGGGGAAAAATGTGGATTGATGCGTACTCATGCCTGTGATTCAAGATGGTGGTCATGACTCGCATTTTTATTTTTGCCAGTTGCCACCGCCAAATGGTGGTTGTTGTTTTTTTTTTTAAGGCATACTGGAGGTTTGCAAGTGCAACAGTACACTATTTCACCTAAATAAATTTTAAAAAGAAAAAAAAAAAGGCTGTTTTGTAACATGATCACTCGCTCGCTAAAGCAAAAATCCAAGATGGCAGTTCCGGGATGCTTGCCTTCTAAGCAAGCCTGGCCCCCTGCTCCCATCTGACCAATCAGCTTTCTACTTCTGCTTTTCTGGGGTATGTAAATAAATGCAATCACCTGTCCTAATGATTGCTAATGAGCATTCTCTATGGAGTTTTAAAAAACATTGGGGAAAGCCCTGAGAGCTATTCCCTCGAGGTGTATGGTGGCTTTGGATCCCTTCCTCTGGATGGCCCTCGTGGTCTCTTCCAACTCTACAATTCTATGATTCTATGATTCTATGAATACGGTGAATTATGCGGGATCCCATTAAGACAGGTAGGATTTTAAGTGAATTCTACAAGGATTATTTTCACCGTTTAGACAGGCCCCATGTCTTAAGAAGCAATCTGAAGTACTGAACCTATTTTGGTTCAGCACCTCAGATTGTTCCTTTAAAGTTCAGACTAAAACCCAGAGCAGATTCATCGTCCCATTGACATCAGCGCCCTTAGTTGTCTCTGGACAAAGGTGCTCCTGGCCAGTCCCAAGGCTATTCCTAAGGGAATAGCGGTTTAGCCTACAAATCTGTACACTCCCCTCAAAGAGGGAGGCTCACAGTTTGGGTGCACACCTGAATCAAGCCCTGAAGTTGGAGGCCCAGATTTTAGTCGTGGCCAGGAATGCATTTGCACAGTTAATGTCAGTCAGCCAGCTGCATCTATTCCTGGAGATGATGGACACAAAAACATCCTGGGATTCATAGTTTGGTGAGCTGCTGTGGATTCTCTGCTACAGAGCTCGTTACAGAGCTCTCTAGTCCACTCCCCTGAACAGCATCACTAGGGCTTCCTAGCAGACAATTCTCAGTACTCTCATCAATTTACAAAACCCCAGAATTCCCTAGAATACAGACATGGTGGTTGAAGTGGTATCGAACTGTTACACTTGTGTGCTGCAGATACACGCCAACTCACAAGCAAAGTGAAAAACTAAGAAGCAGGTCCTGATCATGGGGTAGTTGTGTGGAGAAGGCTCATTACAGATGGAGCTCACTCTCTTCTTTCTGGTGGTAACTGCTGCTTCTCCCTCAGCTGTGCACAAACCGTGAACTGCAAAAATGTGGGAAATGGCCTACTTTGTCCGTTTACCCCAGTATTAACTCTTCTGTCTGGCAGCAGCTTAAGCAAAGTGGGGTCTTCTTCAACACCTCCTAGCTGGTGCTTTCACCTGGAGATGCTCACATAACCTGTTCTGGGCTTTAGTCAGAACTTTAAAGGAGTGGTCCAAGGCATGAATCCTTTTGGGAACAGGGTTTGGAGAACAAGGTCCAGAACCTTGGATAAACTTCTTTACATTTCAGACTAAAACCTGCAGCAGAGAAGGTGTCCCATGTCATGGGAGAGATCAGTTGTCATTGTTTGGTACTCCTGAGCTGAGCTCCTTCCCCCCAGGTAGAATCATAGAATCATAGAATTGTAGAGTTGGAAGAGCTACGAGGGCCATCCAGTCCAACCCCCTTCTGCCATGCAGGAAATCTTGATCAAAGCATCCCTGACAGATGGCAATCCAGCCTCTGTTTAAAGACCTCCAAGGAAGGAGACCCCACCATGCTCCGAGGGAGTGTGTTCCACTGCCGAACAGCTCATACTGTCAAAAAGTTCCTCCTAATGTTGAGGTGGAATCTCTGTTCCTGGAGCTTGCACCCATTGCTCCATGTTCCAGTCTCTGGAGCGGAAGAAAACAAGTCTGCTCCATCCTCAACATGACATCCCTTCAAATACTTAAACAGGGCTATCATATCACCTCTTTACCGTCTTTTTCCAGGCTAAACATACCCAGCTCCCTAAGTTTCTCCTCATAAGGCATTGTTTCCAGACCTTTCACCATTTTAGTTGTCCTTCTCTGGACACGCTCCAATTTGTCAATATCCAGGTCTTGGCGAGTACATGAGGTGAAACCAGAAAAAATAGGCAGAAAAAATGCAATCATAGAATCATAGAATTGGAAGAGACCACAAGGGCCTCCAAAGGAGGGCAACCAAAATGGTGGGAGGTTGGGAAGCGATTATGCCCTATGAGGAGCGGCTTAGGGACCTGGGTAGGTTTGGCCTGGAGAAGTGAAGGTAAAGAGGGGACATGATAGCCATGTTTAAATATTTGAAGGGATGTCATACTGAGGATGGAGCAAGCTTGTTTTCTGTGGCTCCGGAGGCTAGGGCCATGTCTACACAAAGGGAAAAAAATGGACTGCTCCACAACTGCGTTTGCCTGTAGCTGAGACAGTGGCTGTGAGTGGATTACTCTCATTTTTAAATCTACCACCGCTGACTGTTTTAAAAAAAACTATTTCTTTGGTGTGTACAAGTGATATATCACCTTTCCCCAAAAAGAAAGAGAAAAAAAGAAAGCAGAAATCCCCATTTTATCGCCTTAGCGATCACCTGCTAAGACAAAAATCCAGTATGGCGGCAATGGGCACTTGCCCTATAATCCAGCACTGCCCCCTGTGCTTGTCCAGCCAATCAGGTTTGCACTGCATCCTGCATGGGGAAGCGATTCATGTCGAATCGCCTGTCTTAACAAGCAAAAATTTGCATGTCTCTGGAATTTTTCAAAAACATCGGGAAAAGCCGCAAAGGCTTTTCTCAAGTAGTTTTCCCTCTTTTTGGCCCCTCTCCTTTACAATACAACGAGACAATGCAAGAGCCCATTAAGACAGCTCATTTTCTAAGCAAATTCTGTGAGGGGTATTTTCATCATGTTGACAACCCCCAAGACGTGGAGCCATGGACTCAAACTCCAGGAAAAGAGATTCCACCTAAACATTAGGAAGAACTTCCTGACAGGAAGAGCTGTTCAGCAGTGAATACGCTGCTGCCTGTGAGTGTGGTGGAGTCTCACTCTTTGGAAGTTATTAAAAAAAGGCTGGATGGCCATCTGTCAGGGGTGCCTGGATTGGGTATTCCTGCATAGCCGAATGGGATTGGATTGGATGACCCATGTGGTCTCTTCCAACTCTATGATTCTATCATTCATGCTTCTGTGAAATGCAGAGGAAACCTTGATTCAGGTGAGGATTCTTCAAAGAGAAGTAGGGTGAAGAAATCTTTCCAGAAGAAGCATCCGACAGCCACTAAGACAGGACAGTTTCACATTTTGGGAGCTCCCATTATCTCCTCCCAGCCTTACCTGACAGGGCAGTCCGGCACACGAGATGTGTGTAGGAGAAATAGAGGGTGGAGTTGAGCATGAAGTAGGACTCTACAATCTTGCGGGCTTTCTCGCTGACGTCGTAGAAGAGGCGAGCGCTCTTCAGAGGGACGCGCCCCTCGTAGCCAAACTGCAGATAGAACAAATCAGGACGATGAAATGACTCTTCAGTATGGCTTTCTAACTGTGACCTCAGGTGGCAAAGGGTGCCTGATTTATAGCCACAATATGGCTGCAGAGAAATTGGAGGGCAGTTTCCACATGCTCAAGGGGTCCTTAAATGATTAGCCATCATCCCACACTTTATTTGTACACCCTTTATTCCAAACTGGGACTCAAGGTGACTTAGAAAATAAAGAAAATAACAATAAATCACAGGTGGTTAAAAACATTTTTAAAAATATATAAAAACAGTACTGTATTAAACTAACAAAATAAAAACCATTTTGAAAGATGACTTTAAAATAAAGCTTCACCTAGGAAGGGAGTTCCAGAATGTTGGAGCAGCCACCAAAAAGGCCCTCTCCTGATTTCCCACCAAGCACGCCTATGAAGATGATAGCATCGAGAGAAATGCCTGCCCTGAAGATCTTAAAAGTTTGGGCAGGCTCACCTGGGACGATGTAGTTCTTCAGAGATACTGAACCTAAGCCATATAGGCCAAACTTATTTCACGTGTAAACCACCATGAGATCTTGTGATGCTGGGTGGGATGTAAAGATTTTAATAATTGAACCACAATTCAGGAAAGATATAGACAGGCTGGAATGTGTCAAGAGGAGATCAAGCAAAATGGTGAAAGGTCTGGAAGCCAGTTCCTATGAGGAGCAGCTTAGGGAGCTGGACATGTTTAGCCTGGAGAAGGTTAAGAGGTGACATGATGGCCATGTTTAAATATTTGAAGGGATGTCATACCAAGGATGGAGAGAACTTGTTTCCTGCTGCTCCAGAGACTAGGACATGGAATAATGGACTTAAACTACAGGAAAAGAGATTCCGTCTAAACATTAAGAAGAACTTCCTGATGGTAAGAGCTGTTCAACAGTGGAATCCGCTGCTGCCTGGGAGTGTGGTGGCGTCTCCTTCTTTGGAGGTTTTTAAACAGAGGCTGGATGGCCATCTGTCGAGAGTGCTTTGATCATATATTATCATAGAATCATAGAACCACAGAGGTGGAAGAGACCACAAGGACCACCCAGTCCAACCTCATCTTGCAGGAATACACAATTCCTGTGTATGGCAGAATGGGGTTGGATTGGATGGCCCTCATGATCTCTTCCAACTCTATGGTTCTATAAATCCTGCTGTTTGAAGTACAAAAATCTCTTTTTTAAAAAAATATATTCCTCTACCTCTACCCAATATCCCCATGAAGATTCTGCCCCAATCACATTGTTAGTCCTTACTAGAGAAATCCATTGAATGAATTGGGTGCATGCAATGCATACATTTGGATTCCAGCTCCTTGGAACCTTTCTGGTCGTGATGCATGAAGCCACCAACAGCTCATAGTAATTATGGCTACATGCTCCATCCAGGATCAGGGACAGTGCTCCTCTGAATACCCATTGTGGGGGAAGTTGGAAGGTGCTACTGCCCTCATATCCTACATGTGGGGGGCCTCCCACTGGGGCATCTGGTTGACCAAGCTGTGGATAAGATGCTGGATTAGGCTGGCCTTTGGTGCCATAACCCAGGTTGGCTTTTCCTAGGTTTTTAACTCTGCCAGTGGAGACCCTGGAACTCAGCCACCAAAACTGCAACATCTGGACCTCCATCCCCCCAACCTCTCCACCTCTGATGAGCTTGGATCAAGAGCCAAGGCAGAAATCCAAAGGAGGAAGAGCTCAAATGAGCTCACACCATCCTCTTCAGGGGCTGCCATCATGTGGAAGATGGAGCATGCTTTTCACTAATCCGGAGGGTAGGGCACAAACAAATGGGTTCAAATGACAAGAATTCTGATTACAGTCAGACCTCCATCTCCATGAGGGTTTGGTTCCTGGACTTACCGTGCAAAACTATTAAAATAATGGACTTCCAGTAAAAACATACCATAGAGTTGTGTTGGAGGACCTAGAAGATGTCTAGAGAAGACACATCTCTAGGCATTTTTTAGGATGACTCTATTGTACGTATCCCTGCTTTGCGTCCCATGGATAACTGAAATCACAGATATTAGTTCCATGGGTATGGGGGTCCGACTGTACTCTTCAGAAAAGCTTTCAAGTAGTGAGAGCTATTTAACTGAAGAATGTACGGTACTCTCTTTGAAGACTGTGGACTCTCCTTCACTGGAGGTCTTTCAAGAGTGGTTGGATGCTGAGGATTAGATTTATTTATATCCCTCCCTTTTCCTAGTTTGGGCAGCCTAAACTTTAGCTGTGGATTTCCTATACCAGTAACTTGTTGGGATCTCATCCAACTCTATGAAGACCTATGAAACTCAACAACCAGTTGTATAGCAAGTCTTGTACCTTGAGGGCTTTGAGAACGGTGGCCCCTTCAAACCTCTCATTGGGGGTGTGAGGTGACGTCTTCCCCCTGTACCCATCTCCAGCCAACAGAACACCCTGGAAGAGACAGAAGACAGACTAAAGTTTTTTTTAAGGAAGCTAGAAGACTCACAACCAGGCTTTACAATGTTGAAAAATTAAAATAAGTCTGCCAAGGAGTTTAAGTCATCTTTGACACCAAGAACCTTGCTGGAATGAGCAGGAATTGCATAAGAGCTAGTGTCAGCTGGTGTGAGTGGGGCAGTGAATTTGCTACAGGTTTTAGTCAGAACTCTAAAGGAGTTGCCCAAAGTGCTGAACCTGTTGGAGGGTAGGATTCAGCACTGTGGAAAGCTCCTTCAAAAGTGAGAGCACTACAAGGTTTCTTTTTAATAGGATGCATTTCACCTGCTTTGTTCGCTTAAATTTTTCCCTGGCCTTCCCGCTTAGAAATTTGATCTCACAATTTTGTTCTCCTTCATTTCATCATGTTACGGGGCATCACCTTTGGCAATGTGCACATTACTGGCTACCCCAACGGTGGGCAAAATGTGGCCTGAGGGCTACTTGAGGCCCCCACGTCCATTTTGGGGCCTTTGAGGGGGTCAAAAATATTTTTCCTGAGGGCATGGGGGGCATTTTGCTCAGTTTTTAGCCCTCTCCCAACTTTGGCCCAGGAGACACCCTTTTTAAAAACAGGAAATAAACCAGGCGTGTCTTCTGCTCCCTTCCTGTTGTTAAAAAAAAAGGCCTTTCCTGGGTCTAAAAACATGGTAGAATGCCCCCTGTGTGTTGAAAAATAGGATTCAGAGGACAAAACCAAACAGTGAAAGTAATCTTTATATATTCTATTAAAGGGTAACAAACAATATATCTATATCAAAGCAATACTTAAAACAAATACAATCAAAATATTTAAACAAACAAGAGCAATAAGGCAAGTAAAATAATACAAAATAGCAAATATACCAAAGAGTAAAAAGGCACTGAAACAGGGTCAGACAAAATACAGAGCAAAGAAAGCAGCAGCAAAGTTCACAGTATAGTATAGTAGGACCCCCATATCCACTAGGGATTGGTTCTTGGGGCGGGCGTGGATACCAAAAACCATGGATAATAGTGAACGCCATTGAAAATAATGGGACTTCTGGTTTAAAATACTATAGAGTTGCCTTGGAGGACCTAGAAAATGGCTAGAAAGGACACATTTTGTAGGAAGACTCTATGGTAGGTGTGCTGTTTTGTGTCCCGTGGATAATTGAGTCAGTGGATAATGAATCAGTGGATACGAGGGTCCTACTGTAGTAAGAACTAGCCTTATAGAGACTTGTTTATCTCAGATTGGCCTTTTTAGTCATCAGCGCACTTGCAGAAAGCGCGGGATGAGTCCTTCCTGAATCTTCGTTTGTGAAGAAAAGCCAGAGAGAGAGAGAGAGAGAGAGAGACATGATTTAGATAACACATACAGCTGAAGGCATTTCAATCTCAGCCTTAACCCTACTATAATGGCCAAAGTTCTAGATCTTGTCCATATTTCAACACTATGCCCACTGGAGGGTTTTTGGAGGCATTCTGGGGTAAAAAAAATGGTTTTTTTTTAAGGGGTGTGTACAGGTGACCTTTGAAGGTCTCCTGGAGGGGGGTCTAATGTGACTCCCTAGCAACCCACAGTTGCCCACCCTTGGGCTACTCACATTGGCAATTCGGTGCAGCTCCCGGCACTCCGCCTCAGAGATCACATTGTCCAGCAGCACCCGCTGGGTCCCGTTCAGCTGCTCCGAGTTGTAGATCAGTTTGACATCCTCAAAGAGGAGGGGACCTCCTAAATATTGAGAGAGAAAAGGATTTCTTAACCAGGCCTTCCTGGTGACATCCCCACAGTGTGGGCTGTGATGTTGTGGAAAAGTTTGGAATGCAGGATCTCATCATGACAGTCTCAATCGCAGCACCCCAAGAAGAGTCTAAAAATGCCAGGCAGTTGTATTGATTATCTACCTACCTACCTACCTAGAGTCTAGCAGTTTTCATCCACAACAGAAGCAGTGAGAAACTTTGCTCCATCTATCTGGAAACGATGCCTTATGAGGAGAGACTTAGGGAGCTGGGTATGTTTAGCCTGGAAAAAAGATGGTTAAGAGGCGATATGATAGCCCTGTTTAAGTATTTGAAGGGGTGTCACATTGAGGATGGAGCAGGCTTGTTTCTGCTGCTCCAGAGACTGGAACACGGAGCAATGGATGCAAGCTCCAGGAACAGAGATTCCACCTCAACATGAGGAGGAACTTTTTGACAGTAAGAGCTGTTCAGCAGTGGAACACACTCCCTCGGAGCGTGGTGGGGTCTCCTTCCTTGGAGGCCTTTAAACAGAGGCTGGATGGCCATCTGTCGGGGATGCTTTGATCGTGATTTCCTGAGTGGCAGGGGATTGGACTGGATGGCCCTCGTGGTCTCTTCCAACTCTGCAATTCTATGATTCTATGATTCTATGATAGTTCTATTTATTTACTTAAATGCTGCTGCTTCTTCTTCTTCTTCTTCTTCTTCTTCTTCTTCTTGTGCATCTTCAACTTGCTTCCAACTCATGGTGACCATAAGGCAAACCTGCCATGGGGCTTTCTGGGCAAGATCTGTTCAGAGAGGGCTTTGTCTTTGCCTCCCTCTGAGGGCTGAGGGTGTGTGACTTGCCCAAGGTCACCCAGTGGGTTTCCATGGCTGAGTGGGGATTCGAACCCTGTTCTCCAGAGTCATAATCCAGTGCTCAAACTGCTACACCCTATATGAAAAGATGTCAATATGGCGTAGAGGTGAAATCAAAACTAATAGAGTTAAAATACAGTCGGACCCCCGTATCCGCAGAACCAATACATACGGTTTCAGTTATCCGTGGGACACACACAAAAAGAACACATACCATAGAGTTTTCCTAGAAAATGCCTAGATAGCTGTCCTGTCTAGCCATCTTCTAGGTCCTCCAATGCAACTCTATGGTATTTTTTAACCAGAAGTCCCATTATTTTAATAGGGTTCACTGTTATCTGTGGTTTCCAGTATCCACGGTAAATCTGGGAACCAAACTCCCACAGATAGGGGGGGGGGCTGACTGTAGTTTAAAACAATGGAAATAATTTAGACTAGAAGTAACGGCTGGAAGTCTACACATGGTACTTAGTTATGAAAGTGCCTTAGTGTCTCCCGGCCCAGCTCCCCCAATCCTGACTTAATGGCATCAGCCACTCTGAGTGTTAGAGATGTGTCCTTCTGTTGATTGAGGTATGGCAAATTGACATTTCCTGCTGCTTCCCACCAGCAACCTCCAGTGCAACTGTCAGAAGCAGGATCCCTATTGCAACTCATCCTCATACCAGAGATCGCTGGAGAGAGGGCGGTGGAAACCTCAGCCTGCTGCACTGCATCCATACCAATAGGAGAACAGATCCCTGTTGCTTGCAGTGGCGGCTGCTCAGTAAACCAGGATTGGAGGACTTTTACAAGCCCCACAATATAGAATACATAGGGACTGTGAACACAAATCAGTTATGAATGTATAATTCCAGGCAGCACATTCAATAACTGTGACCCTGAATTGCAGCCATTTAAAGCCATTTAACAGCTGAAAACAAGTTTTAACGATTAAAACATTTTAAAACCATGTGCATGGATTTTAAGCAAATCAGGGAGGCCCAAAGGTTTTTATAAATAACCATGTTTTTAATTTGCTGCCTAAATGAAACCAGCTTCTTTTTTGGCCTTGTCCAGCAAAAGTGCCACCCCCCTTTAAAGAAGACTGCAAAAGAAAGGAACTGGCCCTGGTGTGCTGAGTGTGTGTATATGTTTGTGGCTTTTACAAGCTTCTTTGCAAGACGGCTCAGGACTCATCTATACAGGCCAGGATGTGCTAGCTCCCCACCAGCATATCCTGCCCATGAATCAGGTCTGTTCTTCCCCTGTTACTTCCACGAAATGGAAGGAAGTCCAGACAGGCACGCTGGTCAATCTCTGCAGCTGCCAGCACTGCCTGTGTCCGACTCTCCAGATCCAGACAGGAGGCCCACAGCACGTGAGCAAGACTCCCCACGTGTGACCAGCCTGGTCACATGCTGCCCCCCCTTCCTGGATCTGGAAAAGCGAGGCAGCCGGCAGCTACAGCGACAGGCCGGCATGCCAGAACAAACTCCTTTGCTCACGTGGGGCCCAATTCATTTCATTTTGGCTGGAACGGATCTGAAAAAGTATTTTCTTAAAACACTTTAGCAGGCCCTATCCTGTCCCCCCACCATCTTAGCCCAGTCTTTGGCCTGGGGGGACGTGAGGACTGCCCTGAGGGAAAATGGGGCAAAAGCCATGCGTTGTCAGGACTGTAGGGCTTCAAGAAGGGGTAAACTGCCTGTGCAGACAAGCCCTCAGTCAGCAGAAGATCATTGTCCTGAAGAAACCTCAAGATAGGACATCCCTATGAATATTGTGCCAAAAAACCCTGAGTGTATTCCTGATTGTGTGTTTCTACATGGCCGAGGGTTGGACAGGATGGCCCTTGGAGTCTCTTCCAATTCGATGGTTCTATGGCAATGGTTCTCAACCTGTGAGTCCCCAGATGTTGTTGGACTACAGTTCCCAGAATCCCTCACTATTGGCTTTGCTGTCTGGAGTTTCTGGGAACTGTAGTCCAACAACATCTGGGGCCCACAGGTTGAGAACCACTGTTCGATGGGGTTGTCTAAATGACAAAAATACTCCTCACGGAACGCAAGGAGAATACCAGCTGCCTTAATGGCATTCCACTTCATTCTGCCATATTCAGGAGAGGGGCCAAAAACTCCAAAGAAAAAAACCTTTGTGGCTTTTCCCAGAGTTTTTAAAAACAGTGGGGGAGGGATGTGCATACCTACTCACTGGGACAAGCAACACGAATTGATTCACTTTCCCATACTAGCAGAAGCGCAAAGCTGATTCGCCAGACGAACACGGGGGGGCATGCCAACAAGGCAAGCATCTGGAGCTGCCATGTTGGATTTTTGCCTTAATGAGCGAACGCTAAGATGATAAAATGGGAGTGGTTTTTTTTCTTTTTAATGAAGGTAAAATATCGCTCTACCGCACATGGAAATAGGTTTTTTTAAAAAAACAAAAAAAAGGTTTGGTGGGAGCAAATTGAGGTAAGTAAAAATGCGAGTAATTTTGATCCACAGGCATGCAAAGCTTATGCCTGCAAAACAAAAAACCATTAAGACAAATTGCAGCTGCTACAAATTGCCATTACTGCAGGGCAACCAACTTCTTTTCCCCTTATATAGACAAGCTTTATGATTCTATGATTCTATGAGTGCAGGACCTAGAGATGTAGCCAAATCTGGAAGAGGCCACAATAACAGCAGCAGTGTCTTGTGGAGGTGGGATGAGCTGTGATGTAAAAGATGGGAGGGCTTTCCATGTCCCCTCTGGCTTTTCAGAAAACAGATGCACTTCATCCTTAAAGGCTCATCCTGGAGGAGGCACAAGCCTACATTCCACATCTCCTCCCATCCCTCTCCTTACACACAGCTAATGGAGTTTTTGCAGAGCAGCCAACATAAGCCATTTTCTATTTTAGCTGCATATTTCCACTACGTTGGGTTTTGTGGAAGGGGAGTGGGTGGACATGGGCGCACTTTGTGGATTTGGTCAAAGAATCCACCGTTGTCTGAAATAGTCATCAACATTGCTTGTGGGTCTATAAAAATGTGCTTGTGTGAGAGCTGAGCAAAGACTTTCTTATACTGTATATGGATAGCCCAATTTCACAGCCAAGCTAAACAGTTGCTTGAGGTGGCAACGAGGTTCAAGGTATCCATGAAACGAGAGCTTGGAAATAATCTGTTGAAACTTAATTTGTTACCCTTTACACTTTAATAAGAAATTTTAAAGGTTGCTATTTAAGTCCTGACTCCTGTTGGTAGTTCCAACCACAATAAACCCGCTGAATCAATTACTGAATGGTTTGCAAACATATAAGTAGAGTAGTCACCAATGGTTCCACTTCATCTTGGAGAGAAGTGACTAGTGGGGTGCCACAGGGTTCTGTCCTGGGCCCAATGCTATTCAACATCTTTATCAATGACTTGGATGCGGGAATAGAGGGTGTGCTTATCAAGTTTGCAGATGACACCAAGTTAGGAGGGGGAGCTAATACTCCAGAGGACATGATCAGAATCCAAAATGACCTGAACAGATTAGAAAGCTGGGCCAAAACTAACAAAATGAATTTCTGCAGGGAGAAATGTAGGATATTACACTTGGGCAGTAAAATTGAAAGGCACAGGTATAGGATGGGTGACACCTGGCTTGATGGCAGTACATGCAAAAGGGATCTAGAAGTATTAGTGGACCACAAGCTGAACTTGAGTCAGTAGTGTGATGAGGCAGCTAAAAAAGCCAATGCGATTCTAGGCTGCATTAATAGGAGTATAGTGTCTAGATCAAGGGAAGTAATAGTGCCACTCTATGTTGCTTTGGTCAGACCTCACCTGGAATACTGTGTCCAGTTCTGGGCACCACAATTCAAGAAGGATATTGACAAGCTGGATTGTGTCCAGAGGAGGGCGACCAAAATGGTGGGAGGTCTGGAAGCCATGCCCTATAAGAAGCGGCCTAGGGAGCTGGGTACGTTTAGCCTGGGGAAGAGAAGGTTAAGATGGGACATGAGAGCCAGGTTTAAATATGTGAAAGGATGTCATACTGAGGATGAAGCAAGCTAATTGTCTGCTGTTCCAGAGACTAGGACATGGAGCAATGGACTCAAACTCCAGGAAAAGGGATTCCACCTAAACATTAGGAAGAACAAATAGGGCATGGCTTCCAGACCTTTCTCCATTTTGGTCGCCCTCTTCTGGACACCTTCCAGCTTGTCAATACCCCTCTTGATGTCTTCTCCAGCCTAAACATAACCACCTCCCTAAGTCATTCCTCATAGGGTTTTGTTTCTAGATTTTTACTTTTACCTCCCACCATTTTGGTTGCCCTCCTCTGTACTTGTTCCAGCTTGTCAATATCCTTCTTGATATTGGAATATTTTCCAATATTCTTTCCACAGCGATTCTCAGCTGGGCAAAAGTATTCACTGACACAGTGCAGCTCCTTATGATAAAAGGGGGTGTTGTCCCCCATAGAGTAAAACCATTCATATCCAGGCAATATTTTTGAATGACTTTCAGTGGGTTTTCCAATGAGCCAAAATGGACTTCCAGACTACCAGTCAGCCTCCGAACTTAGTGGATAATAACATGCCTGCATCTAGAAAAGGAGAGACTCAGTGCATTCTGGCCGATGTAGCTCTGGCTCCATGATGGAAGTTGTAATCACCTGGAGCAGGATGATGGAATTCCATCATGACACCAGGGTTGGGTCTGGCAAGTGTTGGGTGGCATCTCCATGTGTCATTTAGCAAGCCAGCCACTTGTCACATGAAACGTTGTGGGAACAGAAGCATTTCCCTCCTAGGAAAGTACTTGGAGGGGCGGCCTTTGTGGTTTTTTCTCAAGCACACACAGAAGGGCTGCATTTTTTTCTCCTGACAGTTTGAGGGGAAAATCACAATGATAAAAAATAAAAATAAAAAAAATGATTTAAATAGGAAGACAAAAGCCAGGCATTTGGAAACACTCAAACCTCATGTTGTTGGATGGGAGCAAGACAGGAACCAAGCCAGATGGGAAGGTGAAAATGCTCTAAATCATGGGAAATTTATCTGTGCTTGCAAAAATGGCAAGGCTTTTCTTTCTTTTCTTTTTTTAAAAAACAAGCCAGGGTGGAAGAATAAAAAATGGAAGGCATCTGTGTAAACGGTGACACTATGGAACATTTATATTAAAGTCAGTTTGGCATTTGCAGCACAAAGTCTGCCTGAAGCCAAGGGAAAAGAAGTGTCAGCTACCATCTCTGGGCCTCTGGCTGGCTCTGGCTTTTGTCTGTGAAGAAGGGTTTTCCTCCACAACAATGGGGTCTGTTCCATTCTCTCCACAACAGTCTTCCAGCAATCTGATACCCTCCAAGTGACCCGGACTATGGTGTCCAACACCCTGTTAAACAGGCTGGGCAGGTGGGAGGTCCAAAAGACCTGGAGCAGAAACGGTTAAGAAAGGCAGCTCAACAATGGTTGGAATCATTAGTTCCAACCAAATTACTCATTGAGTCAATAATTTAATGGTGAGTCAACACGCAGGCCAGACCCATAGATTCCCTGATTCCACTCCTTAGAGCTCACAATATGATGTAGGCCAATATAATGTTGCTGTTGCTTTAAAGAAGGAGTGGGCCGTTGCTGAGGGTCTGTGGGCTACCCTGACCCATTCCCTCTCCCACTTCCAATCAGCCTAGTTTGGGCAGGTTGGGTGCAAGTATCTTGGTGGGGTTAAGATTCTTTGGACTGGAGACATTGCTTTTACAAACCCTAGGCTTGCGTCTCCTTCGGAGACATTATAGTGGCAGAGTGGACTTCTGAGAATTTGGGTGCTATGGCTGGACTCCTCTTGGGCAATCTACCCTGGCTGATTTACTTGCATCTTTGGATATCACACAAGGAGCTATAGAATCATAGAATCATAGAGCTGGAAGAGACCAAAAGGGCCATCTGGTCCAACCCCGTTCTGCCATGCAGGAATACACAATCAAAGCATTCCCGACAGATGGCCATCCATCCTCTGTTTAAAAACCCCCAAAGAAGGAGACTCCACCACACTCTGAGGCAGCGCATTCCACTTCCGAATAGCTCTTGCCCTCAGGAAGTTCTTCCTAATGTTTAGGTGGAATCTCTTTTCCTGTAGTTTGAGTCCATTGCTCTGTGTCCTGGTCTCTGGAGCAGCAGAAAACAAGCTGGCTCCCTCTTTGATGGGGCATCCCTTCAAATATTTGAACATGGCTATCATACAGCACCTCTTTGTGCAACACTCCCCCCTCCCCTGCAGCTATACAAACATAGCTCCATGATGACTCCATGGGCATGTTTAGCCTGGAAAAAAGATGGTTAAGAGGCGATATGATAGCCCTGTTTAAGTATTTGAGGGGATGTCACTCTGAGGATGGAGCAGGCTTGTTTTCTGCTGCTCCAGAGATTGGAACACGGAGCAATGGATGTAAGCACCAGGAACAGAGATTCCACCTAAACATGAGGAGGAACTTTTTGACAGTCAGAGCTGTTGGGCAGTGGAACATGCTCCCTCGGAGCGTGGTGGGGTCTCCTTCCTTGGAGGTCTTTAAACAGAGGCTGGATGGCCATCTGTGGGGGATGCTTTGATCAAGATTTCCTGCGTGGCAGGGGGGTTGGACTGGATGGCCCTCGTGGTCTCTTCCAACTCTGCAATTCTATGATTCTATGATTCTATGACCCCAAGCCAAAAGTCCACTAGTTGGCTGTGCTGTCCAGCCAATCAAAGAATTGTAGAGTTGGAAGAGACTATGAAGCCCTTCCAGTCCAACCCCCTGCCATGCAGGAAATCACTGCCCCACATACAATCAGTGCCTCACATGCTATCTAGCCGCCACTGCTGGAAAAAGGAGCCGCTATCACCCTTCCACATCTGTAACATAAGTACACTGATGGAGTCTTAACCTTTCCAATGTCCCATGAGATCTCGGGCAAAGACTCCCCTATTGCGAGACTCTTACCTTCTCTCAACTCGCGGTCCACTTTTGGCATTGTCCTCTTTCCTGGTGGCCTCCCAGAGAGGTCTGCTTGGTCACTCTGAACACCTGAAGGAATCCTGTGGAAGGGAAGCCATGAGAAAGGAGGGAGGCACTATCATCACAGCACACCCCATGAATACTTACACCCATCTCCTCCCTTCCTCCCCAACCTCCCAACATCCAAGGAGAAGGACAAACACAGAAAGGAGTGGCTGCCTGTGAAAGTTACTGGGCTAAATGGAGAGCTTTCTATAGGGAGATGCCTACCTGTTCTCATCTTGTCGAGCTCCAGAGATACTCCAGTAACTCTGCAATCAGGAAAAGAAGTCAGTTGGTAATAAAATTTGTCACCACCAGCATTAAATGGCACTTAATGGGCAAGTCTGCCAACAGCTGTTATATTCAATGGAACATCTACATTCAGAGGACAGAAATCTTTGTAAATTTCGTTCTTGCAGACAGCAACAAATAATTCTGCTATTTTCTCCTCGCCCCTACACAAAAATCTTCAAATACTGCAGTTTTCAAGGACTACTTGGAGTTCAGAACTTATTTTCTTCCCATACCACATGTGATTTTTGGGGGTCGGGTGGGTAGAAAACAGCATTTTCTGCACAGGAAAGTTCTTTTCTTTGCAAAAAATTGGGTTTTCTGTGTAGGAAATTGCTTTCTACAAAGAAAAGGCTGTTTTCTTTATATGTGCACACACACAAACCATGCACACTTTCCATGTGGACTAGAATAATAAAGTTGGAAAAGGTTCCAAGGGCCATCTAGTCCAGCCCTCTGCCATGCAGGAAATTGCAAATATTCTTTTCACATCCAGGTTTCTCCTTGTTGTTCTTTCTGGGTAGGTCAGCCATTTTTTGCTATTTTAGCCATTTTAGTTGTTGGCTTTTTCTTTAAAAAAGCATTAAACTAACATGGTAATGAGACCATAATAAAGATTAACAAATTAATTGTCTAATCTCTTCTGTAAATCTTTCCTGACATATTGCACTAGCATAAACACAAATATGCCTTTTCTCTTTTGTGATTTACTGCTGATGTGCTGATGGATAATTTCTAGGAGCTGAGAAGCCACCTTGCCATTGGATGAGACCCTGGAGGATTGGAGCTCACCTCGCTATTGCCTCCACTGCACCTCTCCCGCCACTCCAAATACTGGGGGCAGGGAGGGAGCAAAAAATGTATTTTCTTGCTCCAAAATTACCACTTCCACCAAGCAAACCTGGTGTATTTATGTGTGCACATGCTATTGGCCATTTTGACACATTTGGGGGGCATTTGGCTCTGTACCTCTTTGAGGTCTCTATATAGGTCACTAGTTGGCCTATACAGTCATACCCCTATATTCGCGGGGGTTAAGTTCTCAGACTTACCGCAGATATCGGAAACTGTAGATAAGTGCAAAAATTATTGAAAATGTGAAGTCGAAGGCTTTCACGGCCAGCATCCATCGATTGTCCTTGGGTTTTTTTGTTTTGTTTTTTTTTCGGGCTGTGAGGCCGTGTTCTGAACACAGCCTCACAGCCCGGAAAAAAAACCAAGGAAAAACTATTGAAAATAATTGGACTTCTGGTTTAAAATACCATAGAGTTGCCTTGGAGGACTTATATGTGTCTAGAGAGGATTCCTCTCTAGTCATTTTCTAGGAAGACTCTATGGTATGTGTTCTTCTTTTAGTGTCCTGCGGATAACTGAAACCACAGATATTTGTTTCATGAATACAGGGGGGGGGTCCAAGTGTACAAGACTTTCTTTAAAACAGGAAGAGACCAGAGTAGAAAGTCGAATCACTTCCTGGCTCAATGAGAGGTTGAAGGAAGTCCTTTAGAGACAAGGTTAAGGGGCACTCCCAGCGTCCCAAAATGTGGGACACTTCTTCAGAAGTTTGGGGACATGGCTGTTGTCACTTGGAGACAATTTTTCACACACCCCTTAAATTTGGGGAGCTGCACAAATGGTCCCATGGGCTGCGTGGGACCCACAAACTGTGCCTTGCCCACCCTTGGTCAAAATGCGAAAGTTTCCAAACTCTTCCACAATTAAGTAGCGGTGTGGGGATAGTCCCCCACCAAACCCTTTGATCTACTCAAAATTTATTATTTTGTATTGTTTTTTTCTCCAAACCCATCAAAATCAGTCAAAACCACCACAACAAGGTAGCTATTTAGCCCTAATAACCAACTCAAATCCTTGAAAATGCTCCCCTTATTGGCTAAAAAACTGGCTGAACATGAAACGGGAAGCAATATGATATTACTTCTGATTGTGTCAGAACCTCCCCAGTGTGTGTGTGTGTGGGGTGGTGGTGAAAAATTTATTATTTTGTATTGTTTTTTTCTCCAAACCCATCCCCTCCGAAGTTGCCCACCTCTGCGTCAGTGTAAATATTAACCTTTCCTAGCTCTGCCCCAAACAGTATGCACAGATCAAGGCCACCCTGGCGCATCAGGGCATTGTACAAATCTATGTTGCAGCTCCCCAGGTGCTAAATGCACCCCTGGCACCTCCTTCATTGCCTCACTGTTGTAAGTTCTTACCGGCTCATTGTACAAGAAGCCCAGGCCATCTGCTCCTGTCCGTAGCAAGTATCCCTCCAGCTTATGCCGCCTGAGGAATGTCACCGCTTCCTGAAATGACCAAGAGAAGGAGGACCTAAAGCCAAGCTAGTTGTGAAGAGATTGCTTCTGGGGGGTGGGGGGTGTAGGTGTCACACTGAGCTGAATTTGCTTTGTGCAATTCCTCCGGGAAAACAGTGAGTGCAGCATACCCTCCCACCACTAGGGGGCAATAGACTGCTGCTGGCACTTTGTGAGATGCATACGGACCCCCAACTGTAGGGGTAACTGTGTTGGCCACTGGAAAAAAAGAGATACAAATCCCATATTGTAGGAATATTTTTATATAAGATCAATCTAAAAGGCATGAACACCTTTAGTGCAGTTTTGAAGACCCCTAGGTTGCTTCTTCAGCCATGAAGACAGAAAAAGCAGACAGGGAAGCAAAGTCATGGCATAGAATCAGACTTGAAAAGGAGTGCAAGGGCCATCTAGTCCAACCTCCCACCATGCAAGTTTGCATATGGCTAAATCATGTGGTTTGCATGTTGTGGATTCATGCATTATTATTTGGCAAGAATCCCATTGGTGTCATCCACCTCTTTATAGCCTCTCCCACACACTCTTGTGATTTTGGCTTAGGTCTCATACACATGGGCCAGAATATGCCGGCTTCGTGTCAGCATATTCTGGCCCTGGATCAGGCCCATTGCTCCCCCTTTAACATGATAGAATAGGATGGAGTCTGCACACACACACCGGCTCGTTTATGAAGCCGCCACCACTGCCATCTATGTTGCACCCTCCGAAGCCAGGAAGGGGGCCCACAGCATGTGATCAAGGCCCCCTGCATGTGGCCAGCCTTGGTCACATGCTGCGGGTCTCCTTCCTGTCTTCAGAGAGAGTGATGCAGACGTCAGCTGAAGAGATGGGCCTGTGGACCGGTATGGCTTCCTGTGGTCCTTCAGGGCCTGATCCATGCTTTCGTTTCCCCATGTATTTTAATAAAATGCTTTAGTGGGCTTTATCACCCACTACAACAACTACCCCTCCCCCTGTCTTTGCCCTGGGGGTCGTGAGGACTGTCCAGGGACAAAACAGGCAAAAACCCTGCATTGTTTGGACTGTAGGACTCTAAGATGGGGGTAAGACAGGGTAAATTGCCCACCTAGACAAGCATTTCTCCACAAGTATAACCATTTCACTTGGGGGGTCTCTCAACCCTATTGTTAATCCCAACTGGGGCAGAGCCATTCAGTCCACTGGTTGTAACCACATGGTCACTCACCATTCAACAGTTGATTGGTAGGTCTACTCTACTTGGGAGTAACCAACAGGATTCCAGGCTGCAGACACCCATTCTTGGATGGTGTGTGACTATTTGTCAGTGCCTTCAATGTACCTCTTGATTCACTGCGATTTCAGAAACAGCCACCCAAGGCAGTGGTCCTTAACCTGTGGTCCAGGGATCCCCAGGGGTCCGTGATGTCCTCACAGGGGCCCCATGAAGGCTTGAAGGCTGTGTGGCCCACCTCTTCTCTGTAGTGGAGTGGCCATGTGACAGGAGCCAAGGCAAAGGTTGGCAGGCTTGGCCTGCACATTGCCATTCAATCCGCTCCAGCTACAAACTTGCAGGAAGAAGCAGGAGGAAAGTCTTCCCTCCCCTCCACCAGTGCCTCTGAGGGAAGGTTTCATGGATGGTAAAATTGTATCATCATCATCGTCATCATCATCAAGTATTATTGTTATTGTTATTATTATTAGGGTTTTAAATCTTGAGTTTAGTCTTGGGGGTCCATGGCAGCAAAAGATATTTAAAGGGGGTCCCTGGCAAAGAAAAAGTTAAGAGCCACTACCCCAAGGCACATAGGGACAGTATGAAAGCACATGGACAGACAGCCCATTAATGGCATAACATCAGTATTCAGCAGAAGGGGGTATAGCACAACCGCTGCGCAACCATGTAAATTTGCACCATGCAAACATTATGTATGATCTCTGCCACTTGACTCACCTTTTTGGGAATACATTCACTCAAGCAACCATTACATGGCGGTTCAAGGCTTTCTGTTGCAGAACCTTCCATGTCCCTAAAGGCTACAAAGCAGGAGGAAAGCGTGCTAAATTAAACCATTAGACTCCCTCCAGTTTTAACATGCAGCTTTGTAGCTATGTGATTTCAATTCAGCTTTGACTTATGGTCTGCATAAGAGACCTCTCGGAGCCTCCATCACCAACAGCCCTGCTGAGGTCTTGCAAACTCATGGCAGCAGCTGGATGTGAGTTCATCCACCTCTACTGCCATCTCCCTCTTTTCCTGCTTTTCCTTCTTTTCCACATTACCAAGCACTTTTCTTGGTATAATTTTTTCCTAATGACTCATGTCACTCCATGATACACCCAAAGTATGATAGTCTCAGTTTAGTCTCTTTTGGTTTCTAAGGAAAGTTCAGGCTTGATTTGCTCTAAGATCCATTGATATATATATTTGGTAGTCTACAGCATCCACAGAACTCTCTTCCAGCATGACATGTCAAATGACTTGATTTCTCCCCTGTCAGCTTTCTTCACTGTCCAGCCTTCCCAATCATACATGGAAACTGGAAATCTTACGGCGTGGATGATCCTGACTTTGGTAGACAATGGCATTTAATGACAAGGTGCTGCTAGACATCTAGCTCTTTACCTGGACCTCCCAAGTGGGGAAGCTGGGATATGGACTGAAACCCATAGTTCTGAAAGTTGTTAGGCCTAGTCACAACCCTTGTTAGGAAAGATGCTGTGGTGCCTTATGGTTTCTGAAGTCAACACACACACACACACTCTGTGTAGACAGCTTGGTTCTCTCCCCTTGCTTTAACTACTGTGTCCTTGCTAACCACATTCCTTCCTCTTTCCTGTTTACACATAGCTTTGGCAGCATGGTAGCATGGAGGTGGAGCTGCTGCCACGGAAGAAAAGTGGCAACAACTGGACCACCACTGTTGCTGCCATGCCCCTGAAATCCTGGCAAAGTTGGTACTTTTAATTACTGGGATCTTTATACAGCTGAGATCCCATATTGTGGTTGGATTATGTAAATCTATACTCACACAGTTACACAGTGGTTGTCCTATCTCACCCTTCTGCTGAATACAATCGAAGCCCTGCATCTGAAGAACCCTCATATAATGGTTTTAGTTATCTGTGAAACACAAAATAGGGACACAGACCATAGAGTCACACTGGAAAATGTCTAGAGAGGCATCCTTTCTAGACTTCTTCTAGGTTCTCCAACACAACTTGGTGGTATGTTTTATTGTAAGCCCTTTATTTGAATAGGGTTGGCTGCCATCTGTGGTTTCCGGTATCCGTGGTAAGACCAGGAATCAAACCCCTTAGATATGGGGGTCCGATTGTACTGACATTGGATAAGCAGTGGTGCACCTGACCATTTGCCTGCTTCTGATCCCCTCGTGCAATGGTGAGTAATGCAAGGGGCTGTTTCAGCAATCCCAGAGGATGAACTGGAACACTGAAGGCACTGGCAAATAGTTACACACTATTTAAGCATGCAGTACTGCATGTGCAGCAGTTAGACTTAAAGAACTCTGCTTATGCTGTGGTGAATGGAACACAGAAGATACCCTATGGCCAAAAAAAGTACAACCTCGTGTGTAAGGGAATAAAACACTAATAGGATTCCAGTCTTCATCTTAAAAAACAACAACAACCCTGTACAATATTCTGACCTTTCTGGGTGTGATGCTCCTCAGGTCCACAGACCCTTCTAAGAGGCTTTCATAATAGCTCTCATTGTCTAAGACATCTTCGTCATCTGGGTGGAAAAGGAGGTATGACCTGGCGCACTCCAGGGCTTTGACGTAATCACCAACTGAAAGACAAATCACACCATTTCCATTGACTCAACATTTCATTTATACTTTGCTCCATCCAAACTAGAGGTGATCTCTGGACAGAGAAATCCAAAAATACAGTGGGAAACAAGCCACAGCATAGCTTGTCTCTACACAGCATAATTTGTCTCCACGCACTTTTAACTACCATGGATGTATCCTATGGATTCCTGGAATATGTACTTTGGTGAGGCACTAGACCTCTCTGATGGGGAATTCTAAATGTGTGTGTCTGTATGTGCCTTCAAATCACCTGTCAACTTATGGTAATCCCATGAGGAATATTCAAGAGGTGGCTTTGCCAGTTCCTTCCTAAATTGTTGTCGCTGTGTGCCTTCAAGTCATTTCTGACCTATGATGACTTTAAGGCAAACCTATCGCGGGGTTTTCTGAGGCTGAGAGTGTGTGACTTGCCCAAGGTCACCCACTGGCTTTCATGGCCAAGTGGGGATTTAAAACCCTGGTCTCCAGAGTCATGGTCCAACACTCAAACCACTATGCCGTGCTCCCTAAAGTGCAAATTGTAGGACTGCACAGACTAGAACAGTGCTCAAAGGGTGCATCCACAATACACAAATAATCCACTTTGAAACTGGATTATTTGCCATGACCCCTTCCTATGGAATCCTGGGATTTGTAGTTTAGTGAGGCACCAGCACTCTTTGGCAGAGAAGGATAGACCTTGTAGATGATGATGATGATGATGATGATAATTCCCTCCCTTCCCCTAGAATGGCATAATCCCCACTATTTGACAATTTAAGTGGGTGTGCAAGCAAATGCTCTAACGTGCACATGAACAGAAATGAAGTTGTGCCTTCTGACTTATGGCAACTCTAAGGTGAACCTATTGCAGGGTTTTCTGAGGCTGAGAGTGTGTGAGTTGCCCAAGGCCACCCAGGGGGTTTTCATGGTTGAATGGGGATTCGGACGCTGGTCTGCACAGTCATAGTCCAACACTCAAACCACAACACCATGCTGGAAATGAAAGAGGAACTCTGATTTTTTTCTTAGGGTGATGATTGTTTTCTTACGCTACTTTAATGCTGATATACGTTTTGTCCTCTAGATGGCAGCCTTCTCTTGAAAAAGATGCGTAATTCAACTGTCCCCCCCCCCCCAATTTTTCACCTGATGGTCCAGTTGCCAGTTGAAATAAGATTTAGGGCTCCTGTCCCTTTAATGGTTGTGTAGAAGAGGGAATTTCAGCAGGTGTGTGTGATCAACAACACCTACTGATGCATCCCCTCTACACAAACATTCAAGGGAAAGGAGCCCTGCCCTTTACTTCAACTGGCAACCCTAGCTGGTGGTCGTGGTTGCCATGTTTGAGGTACCTGTTCTCTTTCCCCTATTACACCCCTGGACATTTTACTGTGTTCATTGATTTGGCTTTCACCCTGTCTCAGTAGGACTCAGAGTGACTCCTAGTTATGAAGAATGAGTCAGATGACTTGTTTAATTAGAAGAAGACCCTGAGCACTGTCCAATGTTGCTTAGGATGTGGGGGACTGGCAGGGTCTTTCTTCCCCAGTGCGACAGTGACCAGCACCATCTTGTCCCCAATGACTACAATTGTTCCTGCCTCTCCTCGAAGCTCTTCTCAGACTGGTGACCAATGGCTTATGGACCCGTACTCATCCAAGGACCACCACTTTGAGTAGCACTGCCTTAGGCCACAGAGAAAATTCTCTTTCCACTTAAATGCGCACTTTAAAAAGTAAGTAAGGGTGCAACTACACTGTAGAAATAATGTAATTTGATACCACTTTAAGTGCTGTAGCTCCATCCTATGGAATCTTGGGATTTGTAGTTTTACAAGGTTGTAAATTTGTAGTTTTACAAGGCCTTTGACAAGGTTCCCCATGACATTCTTGCAAACAAGCTTGTAAAATGTAGGCTAGACAAGTTAACTGTTCAATGGATTTGTAATTGGTTGACCGGCCGAACCCAGCAGTGGCTCCTCTTCGTCTTGGAAAGATGTGACCAGTGGGGTGCCACAAGATTCGGTCCTGGGCCCAGTGCTATTCAACATCTTTATCAATGACTTGGATGAGGGAATTAGGGGCATACTTATCAAATTTGCAGATGACACCAAATTGGGAGGAGTAGCTAATACCCTAGAGGACAGGATCAAAATTCAGAATGACCTGGATAGACTGGAGAGCTGAGCCAAAGCTAACAAAATGAAATTCAATATGGAGAAGTGTAAGATACTGCACTTAGGGCGAAAAAATGAAATGCATAGATACAGGATGGGGGAGACCTGGCTGAATGAGACTACGTGCGAAAGGGATCTAGGAGTCCTAGTGGACCACAAGTTGAACATGAGTCAACAGTGTGATGCGGCAGCTAAAAAGGCCAATGCGATTTTGGGCTGCATCAATAGAAGTATAGTGTCTAGATCAAGGGAAGTAATAGTGCCACTCTATTCTGCCTTGGTCAGACATCACCTAGAATACTGTGTCCAGCACCACAATTCAAAAAGGATATGGACAAATTGGAGCATGTCGAGAAGGGTGACTAAAATGGTGAAAGGTCTGGAAACCATGCCTTATGAGGAGAGACTTAGGGAGCTGGGTATGTTTAGCCTGGAAAAAAGACGGTTAAGAGGCGATATGATTGCCCTGTTTAAGTATTTGAAGGGATGTCACGCTGAGGATGGAGCAGGCTTGTTTTCTGCTGCTCCAGTGACTGGAACACGGAGCAATGGATGCAAGCTCCAGGAACAGAGATTCCACCTCAACATGAGGAGGAACTTTTTGACAGTAAGAGCTGTTTGGCAGTGGAACACACTCCCTCGGAGCGTGTTGGGGTCTCCTTCCTTGGAGGTCTTTAAACAGAGGCTGGATTGCCATCTGTCAGGGAAGCTTTGATTGTGATTTCCTGTGTGGCAGAATGGGGTTGGACTGGATGGCCCTTGGGGTCTCTTCCAACTCTACAATTCTATGATTCTATGATTCTATGTCTTTCCCCTCTCTACTAAAGAGTGATGGTGCCTCACAAAACTACAAATCCCAAGGATTTTGTAGGCTGGAGCCATGCCCATTAATGTGGTGTTAAGCTGCACTATTTCTACAATATAGATGCACCCTAGGGCTGCTGCTATACTGCAGAAATAATGCAGTTTGGCAATGCTTCAACTATCATGGCTCCATACTATGGAATCCTGGGATTTGTAGCTTGTTGTGGCCCCAGAGCTCTCTGACAGGGAAGGCTAAATATTTCACAAAACTATAAATCCCAAAATTCCATCGCATTGAGCCATGGAGGTTAAAGCGGTGTCATACTGGATTATTTCTGCAGTGTGGCAGCAGCCTAGGCAACATTATTCACTGCACTGATAAAGTAACTTTGCTCTTGCTCACTGAGTTAATTTTAAAATATAACTTCTTTTTGCCTTCACTGACAAAAAGAGAAGCCCAATTAAACAGTGGGAGCTGAAGGCATCCATGTCAGCGGGGATCATGAATCCACTATGGCCTATCCAAGGTGTGGGACTCTGTCCCCTCCAATATCTTGGATAAGCTCCTTTAAGGTTCAGACTAAAACCCAGAGTGGATTTACCACCCCATGGCATGGAAGCCAGCAGGTCCTACTACAATGCAGGTAACTCTTTCCTTCTACCATCTGCAGTTGCTTGATATTAAGGAGTGTGGCTGTGAGAAAGCAAGCTGTTTGGGCCAAGAATATTCCTCTCTTCCCCATCAGAATGCTGTAGAAAAACCTCAGGTGTGTCTCCTCCCAAAGAAGGTGTGTCCCTCTCTTGGTTGGGACAAGGCCAGTCCCCAAAGCAAACCTGGCACAAGAGAAGAATTTGCCTCAAGGCTCCTCTCTTCCCAAATGTATTTGCAAGCTTCATCTGGCCATGTTTACCCATTTTATGTATGTATCACCTAGCAGTCATCACAAGAAGGTTTCTTGATATGCACTCTGCACTCGCCCTCCCACACTGTGATCCTTGGGGTAATTTTATGCAAAACTGGAATAAGCGTTCACCATTTAGAGCAGTGGTTCTCAACCTCTGGTGCTTCGGATGTTTTGCCTCTGCTAGAATCATCAACAGTCAGATATTCTGGGAGGTGAAGCCCAAAACAGCCAGAAGACCAAAGGTTGAGACCACTGGTTTAGAGTCTACTTACAGCCTACTAACCCATAGTTTCCCAGGTTCATGTGAAAACATGGAACTGGGGTTTGTTCTAAAGTAAAAGCAGAAGGGATGGGGAAGGTAGCATTTCAGTCCAAACCATGCCATTCCCAGTCACCTAAACTAGGCATGCCCATGTGTAACCCTCCAGATGTTGTTGGACTACAACTTCCATCCTCACATGGGCTATTCGGGCTAATACTACTGGGAACAACAATTCAGTAATTGCTTGAGAGCCAGACAATTCATACTCCTCACCTAAGCCATGGCGAGGGTGATCGCATAGAACAGGCAATTGTCATATAATGTCTTGACTACTTTGTATTATTATTTTTTTAAGACTGAAGTAGGACTGAATTCAGTGCCTTTCTAATCTCAATACTGGTGCAAAGGCTATAAAAAAGGAGCCCTGGTGGCGCAGTGGTTAAATGCCAGTACTGCAAGCCACCACGACGCAAGTTCGATTCCAGCCGGCTCCAAGGTTCACTCAGCCTTCCATCCTTTCGTAGGTTGGTAAATTGAGTACCCAGCTTGTGGGGGGCAATTAGCTAATACACATTGGAAACTGTTTAATGCAGTGTAGATGTGTAAATAGCTATTGCTTAAAACAATTTGTAAGCCGACTTCCGGTTCCGTGGGCGGAGACGACGGTCGACCTGCGACGAGGCTCCGCAGGCTAGACCTCCTAACGGGACTGCTCGAGGGCTGCAGACTAATTTACATCAAGGTTAGCAACTCTTGAGATACCCTGGTCGGGGAAGACAGGGAACAGGGACCGGTGCGAGAACCCCGGAGAGGCTGAGAGCCAGGACGAGGGGGTTACCCCTGGTCTGGAACACCGGCGGAAGCAGGGGTACGGTAGCCTCAGTCCCCGTTACGGGAGCATACGCTCCGAGTCTCCAGAAGCCCACGACCCATGAGTGACAGATGAAGCAGTGAGAATTTAAACTGTGAACTCAAAGAGGTCAGAAAGATCTTTACTTATTAATAGTATTTGCCAACAAACTGATGACGACGCGGGGGTAAACCGCATAGTGAGTAAAAAGTCCTCCCTGGAGAGAGAGTAGAGAAAGCGGAGGGAGGCGCAGCGGCATAGAGGAGAAGTGAAGAGGCGGAGAGAAGGAGAGTGAGAAGGTGAATAGTAAAGTCGGCGAGGGTTGGAGAGTTCGGAGTTTAGAGAGTATCGAGAGTTTGGAGAAGCTGGCAAGGGCGAGAACGGGAAGGAGGGAAGGCGAAACTTGTAAGAACTGAAGTGTAACGGAGACCGAGACAGAAAAGCCGACGAGAGCGAGGGGAGGAGAAGACGAGCTACTAGAGACAATAGGAAAAAGACGCGAGCACCCGGAGGATAAGGAAAAAAAAAAAAAAGGCAGTAGAGACAGAGGTAGCAGGAGGGAGAGACGGAGGCCCGAAGATCGAAGTTTGAGGGTTCGAGAAAGGAGGGGCAGAGGCACAACACAACGAAAGCGGCCCCCCCCAAGGAGGACTGAGAACTACAATAACGATAACGAGGAGCGACGAGGTTGGGGACTGAGAACACTAAAACTCGATGGTGGAACTCTGTGAGGTCAGAGATACAATAAGCGACAAGTAATTGACTGAAGGCGAATCCACAGAGAAAGCTGAGAAGGGACTGTGAAAGCTGCAGTAAGACGTTTGTAAAGGTGGGAAGATGGAATCTGAAAAGTAGAACCCATTAAACTTCGGGAACGGAGGGGGGGGTTAGGGGGTGACCTGATTCAAGAGGGTACAACTTTAAGTCATTAACTTGACTAAAAGCTAAAATTGAATTGCATAATAATATTCTTATTGAAGGAGCTGATTGAATATTCTGATTTAACTTGAAAGGGCTCCAAAGAGGTTCCAAAGAGGTTTAATTCCAAAGGGTCCCAAAAGCTTCAAAATTATAAAATTATACTTAGGTATATATTTCGCTTGTATAACAGGCCTATATTGGAAGGATAAACATTTACATTGATAGTGTGGGGCAAAGTTACTTGTTTCTGTCACTGACATAGTTAGAATAGACGAAACTGTAATCCACAAGTGATCGAGAATTAATTTAATTAATTACAATTTGATACTGATGATGTTAATTTTGAGACTCAATAGTCAGATGGACTGCGAAAGATATATGTGAGACTGAATATATAAATACAAGGAGTTAATTGTATTAGAGACTTAATCAATAGACAGTGTGAGAGTGAATGACAGGTGGGATACCTATCTAAAGGGGGATTGATGAGAAATTAGACTGTGGGGTGACAGACTGATTAAAATCGATTAGAAATAGCATATATATATATATATATATAAGTAGAAAAGAGTTGGGACAAGGATAAGGACGAGGGAACTCAGAAGGGAAAAACAGAAATCAGGAATTTAAGAGCATTTTGAAGAGATCCAGGAGAACACAGAAAAGGGGAGGGAAAATATAAGAATGGCATCAGGAATTAGATCACGGGCATACACTACATCACAAACAACGCTAACTAGAAGAGGGTCCATTGAAATGCCAGGTAAACAGGTGGATACGAACGCTCAGATTTTACAGGAGCTACGAGAATTCAATCAGGAAATGAAACAATTTAAATTGGAAATGAAAGAAGAATTTAAAAATATGAAGAAAGAACTAAAACTAGACATTGAAAGATTGGGTAAAAGACTCGATAAACTTACAGGAGAAGTGAAGGAGATAAAAACAGAGCTGGAAGAGGTAAAAAGTAAGACGCGAATGCTGGAAGAAAAATCTGAAAACTTGACGGCGGAACAGGAAATAGAGAAAAACCTCAGCTTGCTTCAGGAAATAAGATATCGAGAAAAATGTATAAAACTGAGAGGAATTCCAGAAAGAATAAGAGAAAACTTGTTAGAAAGGATAATCCCCCCAATGGCTCAATTCATGGACATGTCAGAAGAATATCTATTACAATACACAGACAAAATATTTAGAATAAGTTCTGAAGTGGCGAAAGAAAGGAAAAAACCGAGAGATGTGGTTATTACATTCACAAAATCTGCAATAAGAGATGAAATAATTCAACAAAGTTACTTGAAGAAATTGTTAATTGAAGAAAATGATATCCAGATTTTCAAAGATACGCCTTCGGAAATACTTAAGCGTAGACAGGAATACCGACCCTTGACACAAGCATTACAAAAGAAAGGTATCAATTATAGATGGGAACGCATTGAAGGTGTATCTTTCAGCTACTACCAAAAAAGATACAGAATAAACACGGTGGAGAAGGTCAAAGAATTTATGGAAAGAATGAGTAGAGATGATAAGGAATATGAAAGGAGAAAGAGAAAGAAAAAAGCTACAGGAGGGGAAGAGAGGAGGCCATCACCGGGTACAAACAAAGGGAAAGAGGAGGCTTATAAAAGGGAGCAAAGTGTGAAAGAGTTAAGATCTGAGGCAAGAGATACGGAAGGTGATCGAAATAAACAAGAAATAGAGGAGATATCACAGGAAGAGAAAGTAGAATCAGGGCATGACTCGGACTTGGATGAAAGGGAAAAAGGACAGGAAACGGACGAAGAGGGGATTTATCGAGAAGATTCTGGTTAGATATCAATATGGCAATATCACTGTTAACATGGAATGTGAAAGGATTAAACACCCCAGAGAAAAGGAAACGAGTCAACTATTACTTGGAAAACCAAAAGCTGGACATTATAGCACTGCAAGAGACCAGGATAAAAGAACGGGACCACCAATATTTGGTAAATAAGAAGCTGGGACAGTTATTCTATTCGCTAGATTCACGAAAGAAAAACGGAGTAGCTCTCTACATAAAAAATAACTTTGAAGCAAAAGAAATTCTGAGAGACTCCGAAGGTCATTATGTTGGAGTGGAAATAAGGTTGACAGATTTTAAAATTACACTGGTGGTAGTGTATGCACCCCAAGAAAGAAAAAAGCAGTTCTATGCCCAGTTAAAAAAGGAGATTGTAAACTTAGAAGCTGAAAACATCATAATAACTGGAGACTTCAATGGAGTAATGGAGGCCACTAGAGACAGATCCGGAGACCAAAAGAAACGCCATGGTAATCTACCAATGATCGGCAAAGAGATCCTGACGGAGTTGAAATTGATTGATGCATGGCCATACAAGAAGGATAAGGAAAAAGGCTACACATTTTATTCAGAGATGCATAAGAGTTGGTCAAGGATTGATATGTACTGGGTCGCAAAAGAAATATGCACAAGAATCAAAGATATAGAAATTTTGCCGAAAAATTTATCGGATCACAACCCACTAAAAATGACTTTAACTGCTATAAAGAAGGAATATTCGTGGAAGATGAAAGAGACAATGTTAAGAGAGGAGAATTTCAAAGTAAAAATAAAGAGAGAAATGAAAAACTATTTTGAGATAAACAAGCGGGGAGAGACTCTAAGTAAAGTAAGATGGGACGCCTTTAAGGCGACAATAAGAGGCCTGTTTTTACAAAAAGGGGCGGAGTTGCAAAGACAGAGAAAAGAGAGAACAGGGAAAGTGTGGGGAGAGCTGAAGGCGAATGAAGAGAAATTAAGACAGAAACCTGGGAATGATAAGATTCTGAGAAGTATAAAAAACTTACAAAATGAACTAAACCAAGAAATAATAGAAAACATAGCATATAAACTAAAAAGAGTCAAGCAAAACTTCTTTGCCAATGCTAACAAAGTGGGAAGATGGCTTGCACATAGATTAAAAAAAGAATCGGATAAGAAACTTATTACTTTGATCAGAGAAGAAAGTAAAATATATACTTTACAGAAGGATATAATGAGAAAATTCAAACAATATTATGAAAATCTATATTCCGAAAAAGAAGACAAAATAAACCAAGATTTGGTGATTCGAAACGGAATAAGAAACAGCAATATCGGCAAGATAACAACAGAACAACGAGAAATACTTGGAAAACCGATAAGTAAACAGGAGATTTCCTCGGCAATTAAGAATTTGAAGTCGGGCAAATCACCGGGCCCAGACGGTTTCATAGCAGAATTTTATAAAACTTTTGAGGAAGATCTACTGGAACATATGTACGAGATGTTTAACAAAATAAAGGAGGAAGGTATCCCGGAAACATGGGAAAAAGCAGAAATAATTGTTATCCCAAAGGAGGGGAAAGACAACACGGAGGTTAAGAATTATCGACCAATTTCCCTCCTGAATGTCGACTATAAAATTTACACTATGATCCTAGCCAACAGACTGAAAGAAGTACTAAGAGAGTTTATACATTTAGATCAGAACGGCTTTCTTCCAGGTAGAACATTAGCGAACAATATAAGGCTAACCTTAAGCATTCTAGAATACTATGAGAAAAACAACGACAAGAAGGTAGCCTTAGTATTCGCAGATGCCGAAAAGGCATTTGATAGTCTGAGATGGCAATTTATGAAAGCAGTATTGGAGGAGATCGAGGTAGGATCCGAATTTTACCAATGTATTGACCAGATATATAAAAGGCAAAAGGCACAAGTTTTAGTAAATGGAGAGAGATCAAAACCAATTAACATTCAGAGAGGAACTAGACAGGGCTGTCCCCTGTCCCCCTTACTGTTCATCTTGGCAATGGAAGTTCTGAACCGACAAATTAGGGAAGATGAAGCAATTCCAGGTTTAAGATTCAAAGGTCAAGAATATAAAGTGTTAGCCTATGCGGACGATTTATTACTAATAGTACAAGATCCAATAAAAAACCTGGAAAAAGCACTTGAAAAGATAACTGAATATGGGAAGGTATCAGGCTTCAAAATTAATAAGGAAAAAACAATCGTGTTAACTAAGAATCTATCAAAACTGGAAGAAGCCAACTTAAAAGATAAATCAGGATGTAAGATTGAAGCCAAAGTAAGGTACCTGGGCATATGGTTGACTAAAAGAAACAGACAACTGTACGAAAATAATTATAAGAGAACCTGGAACCAGATAAAAGAAGATCTTAAGAGATGGCAAAAACTGAACCTAACTTTATTAGGGAAAATCGCAACGATTAAGATGAACATTTTGCCTAGATTGATGTTCCTGTTCCAAAATCTGGTCATATTGGTCAACGACAAACCCTTTCAAGAATGGACAAAGGATCTAAAGAATTTTATATGGAATGGGCGCAAAGCTAGAATAAAATGGTCAACATTACTCAACGATAAGAGCAAAGGAGGAACGGGTCTCCCAAACCTCAAATTATATTACATGGCTTGCGGGATAAATTGGATAAGTGACTGGATGTATTTGAGGAATGGGAGAGTAACAAATTTGGAATGTAGTAAGCAGAAATTCGGAACCCACGCGTATCTCTGGTATGACAAGATAGGAGCATACAAAGAATTTGAGAATCATACTGTAAGAGGACCGCTATTGAAAATCTGGGGTAAGATAAAGCAGAAATTCTACAACAAAATTCCCTTATGGGTATCACCCATTGAAGCATTCCAAATTAGATGGACAAAAAGAGAAGATTGGATGACGTACAAAGATCTGATTAAATGGCCCAATGATGACTGCTGTTTAAAAACTAGGGAAGAATTGGATACTCATGGTTATAATATGCAATGGTTAACTCATGCCCAGCTGACTCAAAGATTCAGAGAAGACAAGGTCACATATGGATTCTCAAAGGAGAAAAACGAAATAGATAAGATTACTAGTGAACAGGGAAGAGGTAAAATAGCAAAAATTTATAAGGTGCTGCTGGAAAGGGAATTGGAAAAAGACTTGATTACAGATTCTATGATAAGATGGGCTAGAGACATAGGAGAAGCTATTAGCTTGGAAGAATGGGAATGTGCTTGGAATAGAACTGGCAGCTTTACGGCAAACCAAGACCTAAAAGAAAATTTCTTAAAGATAGCGAATAGATGGTACCTGACACCCGCAAGGTTAAGCAAAATATATAAGTTAAGCAATAAGAGATGTTGGAAATGTGAAAAGGAGGTGGGGTCCCTGTATCACATGTGGTGGGGATGCTTGAAGATAAAAACATTCTGGAAAAAAGTGCATGGGGCCATAGAAAAGATATTTGGAGTTACATTCCTGTTAGATCCTAAACTATACTTGTTAAATATTACATTGATATTAGAGAAACAGATAGAGAGAAAATATTGGAGGGTGATTCTATACTTAATAACAGCAGCTAGATTAAAGATAGCAGCGGTTTGGAAAACAAAAGAGGTGCCAAATATAGAAGATTGGTTTGATAAGTTGATAGAGATGGAGAATAGTGATAAACTGACACGGATAATAAATAATGGTAAGACAGAGGATGTGAGAGAGGAGTGGAAGCATATCACTGCCTATTTGCAGAAAAGAGGAAGAATTTAAATAATGTGAGAGATACGGAATAAAGGGGAGGGTACCAGAAAACTATGCCGGAATGAGTAAAAGCGGAAAATAAAAAGGCAAATTACACAAACAAACAAAGGAAAATAGGAGCTATGTTATAAAACATACAAGAGAGATTAATATATATTTTGGATCAAAGATAAAAGAAAGAAGAAAGGGCGAACAAAGCCTTTGGGTCCGCAGTCAGGGGAAGTCAAGGGTGAGAGAGGGAAATAAGGGAGGTTTTATGAAGAAAGAGAATGTAAAAATCATGAGGAAAATAGTTTTGATGGAATGGAAAATGTAATAGAGACGACTGTGGTTGTATAAAATGAAAAGATTATAAAAGATAAGAGAATGTGTGTTAGATATAACAAAAAAGTACGATGTATTTGGAATAAGTACAAGGTACGATGTATGTATATGTTATTGTAGAACATATCTGATATATTTGTATAATATACAACTTAATAAAAAATATATATATATATAAAAAAAAACAATTTGTAAGCCCTCTGATAGCCTTGTGGCTGAAGAGCGGGGTATAAATAAATAAATAAATAAATATAATATTTGGAAAATGCTAGATGCACTCCAGCCACATGGCACAACTTAGGGTTCATCTACACTCGCTAGGATAGGCTGTTTCCCCAATGGCATATCCTGGCTATGCAGGTGGTCCATTTACCCCTCCAACCCTGTTAGCAGGGGAACATGGGCCGGAAGACAAACAGGACACCAGTCTGTCACTGCATCTCCCACCACTGCCATTTTCTCTGCTGATGCAAACCCAGATAAGGGTCTGGCAACATGGGAATGTAGGCCCCCAGCCTCACTCACATGCTGAGGGACCCCAGCCTTAGTTCCAGGAGACCCAGTAAGACAGCAACAGCAGTGAGAATCGGTCTGCTGAACAGCCTCCCTGTGGACATGTGGGGCTCAATCCAATTTTTCCTAGGTAAAAAGGTTTTTTTTCATCATGCTTTATCAGGCCCTATCCCAGCTTGCCCTGGTTCCACCCTTGTATCTGCCCAGGGGGTTGTTTGGACTGCCCTGGGGCAAATTGGGGTAAATGCCCTCCATCATTTCAACTACAGGCCACTGGACCAGGGGCAAGGTGAGGTATTTGGCCATTGTAGACAAGCCCTTAGACAGATGATTCCAGGAACAAATGCCTGTGCAATTTTTAGTTTTTGGGTCGCAATTCCCTAAGTCATTAGAGCAAGCTTGTTTTCTGCTGTCCAGAGACTAGGACACAGAGCAATGGACTCAAATTACAGGAAAAGAGATTCCACCTAAACATTCAGAAGAACTTCCTGACAGTAAGAGCTGTTGGACAGTGTAATCTGCTGCTTCCTGGGAGTGTGGTGGGGTCTCCTTCATTGGAGGTTTTTAGAAAGAAGCTGGATGGCCATCTGTCAGGCGTGCTTTGATTGTGTGTTCCTCCAAGGAAGAATGGGGTTGGATGGATGACCTTTGTGGGTCTATGATTCAATGATAATGCTTGGTATAGTGGAAGGCAGTAGGAAAAGAGGAAGGCAAATTTACATGTTAGAGGTAGGTTTACTCCACAAAGAAGCCACAATTGCCCTGAGTTTGCAGGAGGTCTCTCCCATTCAGAGGGTCGCCATAAGTTGAAGTCAGCTCAACAGCAAACAACAGCACTGCCACTGAAATCCCCTCATCTACACAACTATTAAAGGTATAGAAGTCCTGTCTTGCATTTCAATTGGCCACCCTATAATTCAGCAACATTTGAATTTCTCCTTCAAGGTAGAGAAAGAAAATAAGGTTTACCTCTGTAATAGGAGAACTGCAAGAAATCATAATGCAGGGGAAGGTAGTTGTCGATGGGTGAGAGACGCCCCGGCCGTGTTGCCAACTCCCTCACACACTCATGCTGACATACCAGGACTTGGATGTAATGTTCTGTGAAGGAAACAAAAAGAGCACAAAGGACAAATGTCAAATTCCAGAAAGAAGTGCAGGAAGAAATCTCACCTTCATTTTGCGCATGCTGAATTACAGTCATAATGAGAATGACTGTACTTTATTACCCATGAACAAGACAATAATAAGGCCCTTTTCTTTGTTCCACCAACCTCACAGACAAATTTAGCGGGAACATACATAGGAGACAAGGGGCTTGTCTAGATGGGCAATTGACTCCTGCTTCCCACTGCCCTGGAGCCTTGCAATCCTGACACAGGGCTCTTGCCCTGTTTCACCTCTGGGCAGTCCTCACAACACCTGAGGCAAAGCCGGAGGGAAGCTGGGGTAAACCTATTTTAAATGTTTATTAAATGAACACACAGGAAAACCCGGATGGGTCAGCACAGGTCTGCTGTCCCTGCATGGGACCACCCTTGAGCACATGCTGAAGGCCTCCTTCCTGGCTTCAGAGATGGCAACCTATGACAGCGGGGGAGGCACCCACCGATACCAGTCGGCATGGGCATGCGGCGGCCAGCATGTGAATGTGGACTTCTGCCTGTTTCATCTCGGTAATACAGGGAACAGGACAGCTCCAGGGCCAGAATACACCAGCCAGAAGGTGACCAAGGCTGGTCATGTGCAAGGGACCTTGCTGATGTGAGGTGGGCCTCCTGTTTGGTAGCAGCGGCAGCAGCTGCAGGGACAGGATGGTGTGCCTACCCATCTCCTTTTCGTCCAGGTAACAGGGGAGGAACAGGCCTGCATATCCTGACCGTGTAGATGAGCCCAGGGTCTTCTTAGTGGCTACTCCCAGTCTCTGGAATTCCCTCCCTAGAGAAGTAAGACTGGCACCCTCCTTGCTATCCTCTCATAGGCAGGTCAAGCCTTTCAAGGCTCAAGGGGAAAGAGCCTTCAATAATATGCTGCATTGTCTGTCTGTCTGTCTGTCTGTCAATCTCTCTCTTTCTTTTCAAGGCATGCTTTTAATTCTACTGATGGTTTAATTGTATTTTAAACATTTTATGACGTGTACTTTTAGCTGTAACTGTTTAACTTTTGTAAGCTGCCTTTGTTTATTTGTTTATTGTTGGAAATAACATGGGCTTGGTTTGTCAAACAGTCTGAAGAGATGTTTGACATTTATTTATTTAATTTATACCCTGCTTTTCTCCCAGTATGGGATCCAAAGTGGCTTACAATATAATTGAAGCCAAGTACTGGGGAAAAGGTGGGAGATAAAGAAATAAATAGGATGGATGGATGGAGCATCTTTTCTCCAAACCCCAGGGACCATGGAAATGAATGTTGAAAGCCTCGGTCCACCAGCTTACAAAGAATAATTGAATCATAAGGACCTGAAGGTGCCCTGAAGGATCATAGAATCATAGAATCATAGAACTGTAGAGTTGGAAGAGACCACAAGGGCCGTCCAGTCCAACCCCCCTGCCACGCAGGAAATCTTGATCGAAGCATCCCCGACAGATGGCCATCCAGCCTCTGTTTAAAGACCTCCAAGGAAGGAGACCCCACCACACTCCGAGGGAGTGCGTTCCACTGCCGAACAGCTCTTACTGTCAAAAAGTTCCTCCTCATGTTGAGGTGGAATCTCTGTTCCTGGAGCTTGCACCCATTGCTCCGTGTTTCAGTCTCTGGAGCAGCAGAAAACAAGCCTCCTCCATCCTCAGCGTGACATCCCTTCAAATACTTAAACAGGGCTATCATATCGCCTCTTAACCGTCTTTTTTCCAGGCAAAACATACCCAGCTCCCTAAGTCTCCCCTCAGAAGGCATGACTTGCTACCTTGTACGTGATATCTGCTTGCCACAATTGTGCTGGGGAGAAAAAACAGTATCTAACATTGTCTCTGGAATTTAAGCCTTTAGCATTTCAAAAATATTTCACACCATGTAGGAAATTAATTGCTAAAAGCTCAAAACTCAAAGATAGTCTGGAAAAGTGTTGAATGATTGGGTGATTTAGCACTTAGCCAAAATCCCAAGTTCTGCCTTGGAATCTGAACTTGAAAAACTTACCTTTTTTGGACTACAAATTTTAGAAAATCACAGTCAGAATGGCCAATAGCCATGCTGGTTGGGGAACTCTGGAAAATGTAGTCTTCCCCCCCCCCCAAAAAAAAGTCTGCTTGAATCTGTTCACTGGGTGGGGGGGAAGCATAGGTTGCAGGCTACAAAATAGGCTTTTAAAAGTGCCCTCAAATAGGCTTGGGGTGGGGGGACAAATAGTTGCTTCCTGTTTCTTTTCTTTTCTTTTTTTAAAAGGCTGTTTCAAGCATTTGAAAGGCCCAGTGCAGCCAAAATAGCCTATAAATGTTCAATCATGCCCCAAAGAAGCTTCTTGGGGACATGATTAGCCATTTCCATAGCAACAGGGGAAATCCAAGTACCACCTGCTGAGGTCTGGTGAAGGACCAAAATGGCCACCCACCCACCCCAAGTAAATTGACCTACCTCTAGTCTGAAATCTAAGCTTCCTTTCCCTCTGGAGAACAACTGCCAGGCACTCTCAGATATCAGCTTCAATTACTCACCAAGCCTCTATTTGTCCTTGCCACCTATTCCATGAGCCCACTAACAAGTGCAGAGGGTTTGAGAGAGTGACAGGATCTTGCCTCACTTGTATGAGGACTTGGATTTTTACAAATCAGTAGGAGAAGAGCCACTACTTATTTTTGTTATCCAAGTGACAGCCTATCAGAGATAGCTGAAATCTTTCTGGCCCACCCTTCCCCAATTTTGACCTGAATATGAATGACTGTAACTTTTTTTTACTGCTTATTACTCTTGCCATCTACGTTAAATTTATTTACGTGCATTTATTGTTTTAACTAGACCAGTTTTTATGTAAGCCACTAAACAAGCACCATGGAATTCAGATTAATAAATTCCAAATTCTGTAACACATGCCCCAATTCAGAATAAGAAAAAAACAAAGCCATTAAGCATCAACGACAGCTTTGCTAACTTCACTTTTAACTTGAGAGTTTGAGTTCAAGTTTCCTGGTCAGAGTGAATTAAATGCCCCCCTCCCCAGTGTAGAGCAATATAAATGCTTCTGAAATATACTAAAGACAAATAAAGAGAACCCTGCATGTTAATATTGGTGTGATCTAACTATGGGCAGTATCCATTCTATGCCCTACAAATGCTGTTAGGTGTACACAGCTCTCTTATGTGTGGAAGGGAGGTTGGCAGCAGGAAATTCTGCTTTTAGATCCATTTTTGGATTTATATTGCTAGTTTGTTACCTTTATTTGTTGTCTCCTAAGCATGGCAAGTTCCCTCATGTCTCTGAATGGCTGCAGCAAGTACTGATAGAGTTCTGTGGTTGCTTCAGCAAGGCTACTATATGCTTCATCTTCCATTTGATATAATTCAAGCAATTCTACCATGCTTTCTGTATTCTTGTGCTTTTCCAGGAGCTCCTGGATCATCTAGTCTAAATGGAATGGACTCTCTCAGGGGATGGTGGACCATCCTTTGCTGGAGGACTGTAAGCAGAGACTGGATGGCTGCTTCTCAGATGTGCTTTGATGGGGCATTCCCGCATTGGGCACAAAGTTGGACTTTACGACCCCTGCAGTACCTTCTGTGATTTCCATTTACGGTACATGGTTCAAAATTAATTGTTCATTGTTTTCTGCAATTGTGACTTCTAGGAAGAAGAAAAAACCCTACTGCTACTCACTATTGTGCTACTGTACTCATTATTCTAGCACCAGCTTAAGGAAAATAATAACGAAGGAAGGAAGAAATGAAGGAAGGAAGGAAGGCTAAACTATTGTTCGGCAGTGAAACACACTCCCTCGGAGTGTGGTGGGGTCTCCTTCCTTGGAGGTCTTTAAACAGAGGCTGGATTGCCATCTGTCAGGGATGCTTTGATGGTGATTTCCTGCATGGCAGAATGGGGTTGGACTGGATGGCCCTCGTGGTCTCTTCCAACTCTACAGTTCTATGATTCTATGATAAACAAATATTGGAAAGTTCAGCACAACCCCTAAAGCAGACGAGAATGAAAGTACTTATTTGCAGAAGAACTGAAGTCTTATCTACACTAGCCAGAATACACTGGTTCCCCACCAGTGTATCCTTGCTGCAAGGTGGTGCATTTCACTCCCCACCCCATTACCTGCAGGAGACAGGCCGGAGTCCAAACAGGATGTCGTCCTGTCACTCAAACTGCTGCCACCACAACCAATTTCTTGCTAATGTGGAAGTCAGGCAGGGGTCCTGCACAATGTGACTGAGGCTCCCTGCATGTGACCAGCCTCAGTCACATGCTGCAGGACACCTGCCTGGCTTATGGAAAAGTTATAAGGGAGTTGGCAGCGGCAGCAAGGAATGGTGTGCCAGACAGACTCCCGCAGACACACGGGGCCTGATCTGGTGGAAATGGAGTAAACAGGTTTTTTTCTTATATCACAGTAAAGGGCCCTGTTCCACCTTGCCCTCATTCTAGCCCCATATCTTCCATGGGGGTCATTTGGACTGCCCAGGGACAGATTGAGACAAATGCCCTATGTAATCTGGACTGCAGGGCTCTGGAATGGGGGCAAGATGGGGTATTTGGTCAATGTAGAGAATCATAGAATCATAGAGTTTGAACAGACCACCAGAGCCATCCAGTCCAACCCCATTCTACCCTGCAGGAAGACACAATCAAAGCACTCCCAACAGATGGCCATCCAGCCTCTCTTTAAAAACCTCCAAAGATGGAGAATCCACCACACTCTGAGGCATCAACGGATTCCACATCCAAACAGCTTTTACTGTCAGGAAGTTCTTCCTAATGTTTAGGTGGTGTAGTTTGGCTCCATTGCTCCGTGTCCTTCTCTCTGGAACAGCAGAAAACAAGCTTCTTCATAATGTTTAGGTAGACTCCCTTTTCCTGTAGTTTGAGTCCATTGCTCTACAGGAAAAAGAGATTCCACCTAAACATGAGGAAGAACTTCCTGATGTTAAGAGCTATTCAGCAGTGGAATCTGCTGCTGCCGCCTCGGAGTGTGGCAGAGTCTCCTTCTTTGGAGGTTTTTAAACAGAGGCTGGATGGCCATCTGTCAGGAACATTTTGATTGTGTATTCCTGCATGGCCTAAAATGGAAATAGTAAGGCAGTACACTCTTCATGTTTTTTTGCAATTTGCCTCTCCAGTTGATTGAACTGAATGGTGAACACTAGGATTAAAGGAGTGTTTCCAGTCAATAGCAAGATTAGAGACAGCCTGTGTCAGCACCCAGGTTCTGCCGCCAAGGTCAGCAGTTCCACCAGCAGCCCCATGAATTAACGGAATGATAGCTCTGCCTCTCTCCTTCTCCCTTTGTTGATGTTTAAAATGTTTAAGCTACAAACACAGGCTTGAAACAAAGGCTAAAATGTGCTGTCTCAGCTATCCCTGGTCTGCCAGCAGGAAGTTCAAGTTGGTCCCCGCTTTTTCCTCAAGGGAAGAATTGGAGAGCTTGCTGTGGGTGTGAAGTCTGATTTTTCCAGATGGTCCCAAAACTATTGTACAAAGCAGAGAGGATTCTCTTAAAAATTCAGCTGAATTGCACTTGACTTGAAATGTGGCTGCAATCGGGCATAAGAAGATTCCTCCATTCTGTTTCTTCACGATTCTTCTGGTTCATTTGGCTTTATTTACTTACTTTCTTATTTCTGTGACGTACATTTGAGAACGTGCCCGAGCAGCTCCTACAGCTGCAGGGTGCCCAAGAGTCTAATGGGGTGAGGTGGCATGCATCTTTCAAGGCAGGTTTAATCACCACAAGTGAGCTGTACCTGACAAATGAACATATTCCGATGGATGGCTGTGAAAGGAGCAAGGTCATGTGGATGGACAAGTTGCTCAGGAAGTCCATGGTAGGAAATCCCCTGGATGAGACAGGATATTGTCATTATGCGCCTTAAAGTTGACTGATTTATGGGCAATCCTATTTGTAGGGTTCTTGGCAAGATCTGTCCAGAGGTTTGCCACAGCCTTTCTCTGAGGCTGAGAGAGTGTAACTTGCCCAAGGTCACTCAGTGGGTTTCCATGGCTGAACAGAGGATTCTAATCCTGGTTTTCTGGAGATATAGTCCAGTGCTCAAACCACTACACCATTCAAATGCTGACAAAGAGTATCTACCCAAAGGACTTTCCCAGATCTCCTTTTGCCATGGGACATTGCCAGGCAGCCAAGAGTTGCTTCTGGCTCACATTATGGTTTGTAGCTGGATAATTGGGTGGTTTTTAGAATTATCAATATTATTGTCACCATCATCATTTTCACAATGTACTGTAACAGTGAAGAAAGCTGATAGAAACAGAATCAACTCCTTTGAAATGTGGCATTGGAGAAGTACTGAGGATTCCATGGATGGACAGAAAGACAGTAAATGGGTCTTGGAACAGGTCATGCCTGAACTCGCACTAGAAGCCAAGATGACTAAATTGAAGCTGCTGTACTTCAGTTACATCATCAGAAGGCACGGCTCACTGGAGAAGTCAATGAGGCTAGGAAAGGTGGAGGGAAAAAGAAAGGAAGGAAGACCTCACACCAGATGGATAGACTCACTCAGAGTAGCCACGGGCCTGAACCTGCAAGATCTGAGTAGCGTGGTAGAAGACAGGGGCTCTTGGAGATATCTCATTCATGGGGTAGCTATAAGTTGAAGTAAACTTGAAGCCACTTAACAACAACAACTCCCGGAGTCCTAGCCCAACACTCAAACCACTATAGTATGCTTTGTTGAGTTATGTGCCTCCAATTCGCTTGAACCTATGGTGACCCTGTCTTGGGGTTTTCTTGGTCAGATTTTTTCAGAAGGGTTGCCATTGCCTTCCTCTGAGGCTGAAAGAGTGTGACTTGCCCAAGCTCTCCCATGGGTCAAGTAGCCAAGCTGGGATTTTAACCTTGGCCTCCCAGAGATCTAGCCCAGCACTCCAACCACTATACCACACCCACTCTCATTAGGATAGTAGGATATGGGGTAGAAACAATGAAATACTTGAATGGTGTTATAATTTTACATATGTGTAAGTTCCCTTTACATATGTGGTTCTTTTCTGGCTACTCTATAATATTTATAGGGGCCTAAATATCCTAAAGGTACCATCGGATCCCATCTGATCTTGGAAGCTATGTAGAGTAGTTAGATGGGAGACCGCCGACACATCCCTTTTCTCCAAATGCTGCAGGCTAGATCTTCCAGAGCACAGGGAAATGGAGACCTTTTGGACTGCCACTCCCAGAATCCCCCAGCCAGCCTGGCTGGCTGGGGGATTCTGGGAGTGGCAGTCCAAAACGAAGAGCCTTCCCCAAGCCCAGAAGGACTGCCAAGGAATCCCAGGTGCTGTTGGCTCTCTTTCAGAGGAAGGAACTTGCCAAACCACCTCTGAGGATTCCTTGCCTCAGAAAACCCTATGGAATTCATGGGTCACCATAAGTCAACAGATGACTTGATGGCACAGACACAGACACACACACACACATAAAGACACACACACACAACGTTGCTTTTCAGCTCACAATTGTGTAAATGGAATTTCACAATCGCAACCACTTTATATGCAGGTACTGATTCTTAGATGGGGTGTCACTATTCATCTATGATTCTATGAGTCTATGATCTGTGCCTTTAGTTTACCACTTGATTCATTGGGGTGGCAGGAAGAACCATTGTGCATTATTCCCCATGGCATAAGAGGTTAATAATCAGGGACATTGGCAGATATACAATCAGATGCACAATATTTTATTTCAAGGCGTTTTCTAGGTCCTCCAGCATGATTCTACGGTATGCTTCCACCAGAAGTTGACCATAGAGTCACATTGGAGGACCTAGAAAAGGTGTACAGAGGTGTTCTCTCTTGGTCGTCCAGCATGACTCTATGGCATTCATGGTCCAGAAGCCATTCATTTCAATAGGGTTCACTATTATCTGTGGTTTTATGTTTCCATGGTAAGTCCAGGCACGCATCCCCCACAGATATGGGGTTGAATTGTACTCTGCATGTAGACATTAATGCTGTACAACCTTAATATAAGGTCTTAGCCTTCATGTGTTTTTCATCCACTGGAATTCCTACACATATTCTAATGAGTTCCTCCAAATCTGTACATGTTACCTAATGCATACAACTGTCCCATAGAGATGGAAGACGTGGCTGCCTTTCCCCCCAATTATGTCTCTTTTAGTGGTTTGCATTTTAAAACATAACCATAATCTTGTGCATGCTTTATGTCTCAGAAACATACCACAGACCTCACACATGTGCATATACTTTGGACTCAAACTACAGGGAAAGAGATTCCACCTAAACATTAGGAAGAACTTCCTGAGGGTAAAAGCTGTTGGACAGTGGAATCCGCTGCTGCCTGGGAGTGTGGTGGAGTCTCCTTCTTTGGAGGTTTTTAAACAAAAGCTGGATGGTCAACTGTCAGGAGGGCTTTGATTGTGCCTTCCTGCATGGCAGAATGGGGTTGGACTAGATGGCCCTTAGGGTATCCTCCCACTCTATGGTTCTATGATGCTAGGGGGAGGTGTGCATTGTCTCCTAACACTTATCAGGAAGTGAAGACATTCTACTTTTTTCAAGAATGTTCAGCTTACTTAATGGGTGAGCTGAACAATCTTGAAAATAGTAGAGTCCTTCAAACAACAACATTTATTTTCCATAGTAGCAGCAACAGGAGTAGAAGGCCACCTCAGCCCAGCCCTGCCCAATTAAGTCAGCCTCCATCAGCCAAATGGGCTCTGGTTCAAGGCCAACATTTCCCCTGAAGGCTAATCAAGCTATTTGTGATGTTCTTCATCCTTAACCCTGCTGGGCTGAGGGCCAACAATGAAGCTATGAAGAACAAAATCTTGGCACTCATTCCTCTCAGTATATTTCTAATCTCCCATTTTTAAAAAATGAGATTCTGAGAGCTTGCTGCTGTTGACCCACATGGTCATGGGCATGCCAAGGGTTACCAAGGGGTATGTCACATCGTCAGGGCAAGCCCCCAGAAAGTGGGTTTTTATAGTCAATGTCAACTATTGGGATGAGGAGGCAGGATGAGGCCAGGAGGTTGTGCTAGGAAGGCATCAAACCCAAGCCAAAGATAACAAAACTATAGAGGGCAATGTACAGTCCTTCAGATATTGCTTGGCTGCTGCCTCCCCACGAGTCCCACCTGACATGGCCAATAGTAAAGAATCATGGGAGATGCAATTCAGCAACATCTGAATTGGGCCCCACATTCTCTAAATCTTCTATAAAAGAAGATTTAGATCCAAGGTGGAGAAGTGTGATATTCAAGCAAGGGAGAGATTAGGTGGGTTAGACCATGTCAGGACTAAGCTATGGGTGGTGGACCCTGAACCCAGGCAGTGGTGGCTGGACAGCAGTCTCCTCTTGCATGATATATATATATATATATATATATATATATATATATATATATATAGGCAAGGGATGTCTAGCAACTAAGGACAAAGTGGCTTGAATGAGTGTCACAACTAAAGTAATCCTATTGAACCAATGGGACTTACTTGCATACAGATTCACTATTCAATGACTGATTATCTACTGTAGTGGAGACTAACCAATAGGATTCCAGTCTGTGTTTGGTGTAACTCAATTACAGTTGCCCCTCCCATTCACGACTTTCACACTCGTGGTTTTGATTATTCGCGGAAAGCCGCCTGCCCCCCCCCTCTCTCCACCCCATCCCTTCCCAAGGCAGCGAAGGGTTTCTCACGAAGCCCATCGCTGCCTTGGGAAGGGGGATGGAAAGCCTCTCTCTCTCCACCCCAGTCCCTTCCCAAGGCAGCGAGGGCCCCCCTCTCCACTTTGGGAAGGGTGGGGGGTGAGAGAGAGTGGTGGCGGGGGCTTCTGAAGCCCCCCTCACCACTTTGGGAAGGGGCGGGGGGGTGGGAGTGAGTGGTGACAGGGGCTTCAGGAGACCCCTTGCCACTTTGGGAAGGGTGGGGGGGTGGGAGTGAGTGGTGACGGGGTGGGTTGTTGCAGGCGGGTGGGGGGGAGGACTATTATTATTTGTGTTTTTTTCACATTTGTGGGGGTCTTCCACCCCTAACCCCTGCGACTGTGAACGGACAACTGTAGTCATGTCCAGATCTCGATCTAGGTGGGTAGAGCAGGGCTGTGGGGCCACTTCCGAGAGCCAGAGAAGGCCACACTTATCTCCTCCTGCATGGAATGGCTTACCTGCAATTGCTTCATAAAGGGTGGCTTTATAGTCCAGATACTCATATTCCTCAAATCTCTGTGGTTCCTCGCACAAGATTCGGCACTCTGTGTCAGCAACGGTGTACTCGCGCAGGGCCCGTTCTAGGAAATCAATAGCCTCGTGGTACTCTTCTCTGTCATAGTGCCTGACTCCAGAAAGATAGTCCTCCTGTGAAGAATGGTTAGGAATTAAGTATCAGAGGCCAAGATCCCGCATCTGAGCTGCTTATATATGCATTGATTGTGCCGCATAACGCTTGGGTTGAATGGAAACACAACACTGTGCACCTTAATGGACAATACACAGCAGCATCACATGCATAACTCCACATCTATAACCTTAAACTGAATATCGAAGTGCTTTGTCTATATGAGGCTATAAAATGCGAATTGATGTGCACTGCACTAACACCCATCTGCAGCAGCTTTCATTTGTCTCCATGATGCTTTGGCAAGATTGCGGGCATGAGAAGCTATCCACATTCATTGTTCAAACGGGCATGCCTGTGAATCATGATGATGGATGCGAGTGAATTACTCACGTTTTTATTCCTACCAGTTGCTGCTGCAGAACAGTATTTTTTTTTTAAAAAAAAAGCATATCCAAGGTAGAGAAGTGTGATATTATTCCACTTAAATAAACAGAAAAAAGGCTGTTTTGTTGCCTCAGCACATGACTGCTACAGCAAAAACCCAACGTGGCGGTTCAAGGCACTTGCCTTGCCAACAAACTCCCTCCCCCTGCACATTCCAACCAATTAGCTTTCCACTTCCACTCTTATCGGGAATGCGCATCAAAGAGAATCACCTTATTGGCAGATCTGAAGTATCTCCCGCCAAACCACCGGCTATAATATACAGTTGTCCCTTCGTATCTGCTGGGGTTTGGTTCCAGGACTCCCCATGGATGCCAAAATCCGTGAATACTCAAGTCCCATTATATGGAATGGCATAGCAAAATGGTGTCCCTTATATAAGATGGCAAAAGCAAGATTGGCTTTTGAGATTATTATTTTTTAAGAGTATTTTCAAGCTGTGAATACTTAAATCCGTGGATACCAAATCTGTGGATACAGAGGGACAACTGTATCTTCATAGCTTCGTTTTCCACCACCCCCCATCACCCGACAGTTTCACTCCCCCCCCCCACATCTGGTCTAACTGAGGTTTGACCTTTCCAGCACTAACTCCCCTTTTCTTCCCAGGCCAGGATGATCTTGAGATGTGATAGCAGACAGTACCAAGAACGTTCCACCCCCCTCCCATAAGCACCCACACTCATGTCAAGTCTCTGGCTGTGCAGGCTTCTGGCCTACCTATGGCTAAGTAACAGCCAGAGGCATGACATGATACCTGTTTGAAGAGCAGAGATCCATGCAGAGAAGAAGCACAGCTATGAACACCAGGTGACACAGCAACCCAACAGAGCAACGGCCCCTGGGAAATTGAGAACACTTTGGTGGTATTTTGGTGTGATACTTATATTCAATATTCCCCCTGAAGGGATGTTATGAGTAGAATATAATGTTAGAGGGAGCTTCCCACAGTTAGACAATGGAACCTCCGGCTATGTGGATGATCGCAAATGGCTGAGACATTAAGACTGATGGGTATCAGGCAACCTTCTATTGATTAGGTGAGAGGTGCGAAGGAAAACCAGTTTGCAGATTAATGAGTTTTCCAGCCACTTGAGTGAATTAGTGAATAACTTATTTCCAGGTACATCCAAGAGAATTAGCACATTTCAACCCTAACTCACTGTCCAAGGTGGGGTCTGCATAATTGCTACCCAGGCGTGTCTTTGGAGAATTTGGAAAGACCTCTTTGCTAGGTTTTGAGCAAACTTTTGCTCTGTCCCTGCTTCTGAGGAAGTCCAGGTCTACTGCTAACCTCGTGAAGCATCAATAAATAAGCCGATTTATGAAATATAGCCAAGTGATGAATTGTTAGAAGGGTGGGGATTGTCTGGGCAGGTAACAGGTCATTTCCGCCTGAGTTCTCAGACCTGGCCCTCTCCCATGTCCCTACCAGTGTGAGAGTCGTGGGATAGAGAGAACGACCTCCCCAGAAGATCTCAAGACACAGACAGACTGATGAAGGGAGATTTGGTTTCTTCCAAGAACATGGACCTGAGTCACTGGACTTTCCGTTAGACTTCAGCCGTGTCTCTTAGCCCTGTACAAAGGATTAGCTTTGAGTCCCTTCCCAATCTTACCATGTGCGGCCTGGCTTCTCGGTCCACCAACTCCACCTTCCCTGCTGTGGTTTTGTAGTTCTCAATGTCCTGCTGCACTTCCATGTGTTCGGGGTTAGCCAGAAAGAACGTATGCGCGGCATCTGCTGCTTTGTCCAGCTGGTTTAACTAGAAAGAAAGCAGAAGCATGGGAGAAGGTTAACTATGTTGAAGGAAAAGAAAGAAAGTGTGTGTTGTGTAGCCCTCTCTTGGCTTCTAAGGGGCTACTTTATAAATGCACATTACAAACAGAGTTAAGATTTTCTTAAGGAATCTGCAGGTTTAAATCAGATACAAAAGCAGCAATAGTACAACAGTGTGTATAGAGCCATTGTACTGCCTATTCTCCATTATGCGTCTGAAACATGGGTCACCTATCGCCACCACTTACGACTCCTCGAACGCTTTCATCAGCGCTGTATGTGCACAATCCTAAATATACACTGGACTGACTATGTGACGAATGTTGCTGTCCTTGAGCAAGCAGGGATCACCAGCATTAAGGCCATGATATTGAAAACACAGCTGCGCTGGGCAGGGCACGTTTCTAGGGTGGAGGTCCATCGTCTCCCAAAAATAGTACTCTATGGTGAACTCGCCACTGGTCAGCATAAGAGGGGCATTCCAAAAAAGCGATAGAAGGATGTCCTGAAACAACATCTCAGGCTCGGCCAAATTGATCACCAACAATGGTCCACCCTGGCCTCACATCGGGAGGCATGGAGACGCACTATCCACAATGCTGCAACCTTATTTGAGAACTCACGCCAAACAAGTCTTGAAGAGAAAAAACAACGCAGCAAGAATCACAACCCAGAAACATCACCCAAGGAGACCTTCTGCTGTGCTTTCTGCAACTGGGCTTGTTTATCTCGGATTGGCCTTTTTAGTCATCAGCACGCTTGCAGAAAGCGCAGGATGAGTCCTTCCTGAATCTTAATTTGAGAAGAAAAGCCAGAGAGATTCAACATATTCCATTACTGAATGCACCAAAGTCATATTTTGCAAAATTCTATGCAGCCAAATTGGTACCAGGGGAGGACTTACTTGCAGAAAATGATATGAAGATTAGTTCAGGTAAAGAAAATATGATAAGTAAAACTACAAGATAGATAAAAAGCACCCAAAGGGTGTGCAGCAGTGGCAGCTTTTCGTCTTGGAAAGATGTGACCAGTGGGGTGCCAAAAGGTTCTGTCCCGGGCTCAGTGCTATTCAACATCTTTATCAATGACTTGGATGAGGGAATTAGGGGCATACTTATCAAATTTGCAGATGACACCAAATTAGGAGGAGTAGCTAATACCCTAGAGGACAGGATCAAAATTCAAAATGACCTGGATAGACTGGAGAGCTGGGCCAAAGCTAAGAAAATGAAATTCAATACAGAGAAGTGTAAGGTACTGCACTTAGGGTGAAAAAATGAAATGCATAGATATAGGATGGGCGACACCTGGCTGAATGAGACTACGTGCGAAAGGGATCTAGGAGTCCTAGTAGACCACAAGTTGAACATGAGTCAAGAGTGTGATGCGGCAGCTAAAAAGGCCAATGCGATTTTGGGCTGCATCAATAGAAGTATAGTGTGTAGATCAAGCAAAGTAATAGTGCCGCTCTATTCTGCCTTGGTCAGACCTCATCTAGAATATTGTGTCCAGTTCTGGGCACCACAATTTAAAAAGGATATGGACAAATTGGAGCGTGTGCAAAGAAGGGTGACTAAAATGGTGAAAGGTCTGGAAACGATGCCTTATGAGGAGAGACTTAGGGAGCTGGGTATGTTTAGCCTGGAAAAAAGACGATTATGAGGTGATATGATAGCCCTGTTTAAGTATTTGAAGGGGTGTCACGTTGAGAATGGAGCAAGCTTGTTTTCTGCTGCTCCAGAGTCTGGAACACGGAGCAATGGATGCAAACTCCAAGAACAGAGATTCCACCTCAACATTAGGAGGAACCTTTTGACAGTCAGAGCCTCAGCACTGTATACACACAATCCTAAATATACACTGGACTGACTATGTGACAAATGTTGCTGTCCTTGAGCAAGTGGGGATCACCAGCATTGAGGCCATGATATTGAAAACACAGCTGCGCTGGGCAGGGCACGTTTCTAGGGTGGAGGTCCATCACCTCCCAAAAATAGTACTCTACGGTGAACTTGCCACGGGTCAGCATAAGAGGGGCACTCAAAAAAAAAATGATACAAGGACTCCCTGATACAACATCTCAGGCTCAGCCAAATTGATCACCAACAGTGGTCCGCCCTGGCCTCACATCGGGAGGCATGGAGACGCACTATCCACAATGCTGCAGCCTTATTTGAGAACTCACACTGAACAAGCCTTGAAGAGAAACGACAATGCAGAAAGAATCACACCCCGAAAACTTCACCCAAGGAGACCTTCTGCTATGCTTTCTGAAACAGGACTTGTTTATCTTGGATTGGCCTTTTAGTCATCAGCATGCCTGCAGAAAGCACAGGATGAGTCCTTCCTGAATCTTCGTTTGGGAAGAAAAGCCAGAGAGAGAGGGAGAGATTAAGAGGAGAAATGAATTAGTGTTAGGATAGATTTATTTTTGTATTAGTAAGAAAAGAGGAAAACAATATTATTATTATTATTATTATTATTATTTTGCATTATTGTTTTGGCCTTTTGCGGTCGGGTGTATTTTTCAGTTGAATGGTCTTATTGCAATAAAAAAAAATTCCTAACTCCCTCCAAAAAAAAATTCCTAATCCCCCAAAGACATGACCACAGTATAGACTTGGGGACAAGTAGTGTGGAGTCCCTTGCAAGACCTGTTCCACAAAAGGTATTCCTGCATACTTACTGCTTTTGAGAAATTGGAAGTACTGCTTGCTGCTGCCCAGGCTCATAAACCTGGCTGTTCGTTTAATTGGCACTGAGAGAGGAAGTATTGCACCATGTACTGTACATAGGGTTCAGCCGAACCTTGGGGAAACAGATGGCTGGAAGAAAGACACATGTTTTCACGGCAAGAGCACTCTCTTATAGGTTCAACGGGCACGGACCAACTGGCCGCGCACCAAAGGAAAACAGCTGCTCAGAGGTTCACCAGGGCTAGACCAAAGTTGGACAAAGTGTGACCCTTGGGCCAAATGAGGCTCCCAAGGCTGATTTTATGGTTGCCACACTTCCCCCAGATTCCCTGTTTCTGGAAAATAAAGCAAGTAAAATTTACCTTTTAAATACATTCAGAGTCTCCTTGCATAGTTTAACATTTTTTTAAAAAAAATCATGCCTGTTTTTCAAAACCAGAAGTGGATTTCTGACCAGTTTGAGCTTTTGTTTTGGATTTTGGGCATTTCTGGCAGCTCATGCGACCCCCAGAGCAAGGCCAGATTTCAGGGGAGGGAGGGAGTAGTTGCCAGAGCAGGTCTGGAATCTTGTTTGCATCTTACACACACACACACACACACACACACACACGTGTTCCCTTATGGAACTGGTTGGGCATTTCTGTCAATTGTGAAACAGCCATCCTCAGTTACATGGTTGTGGCAAAAGAGCTGCACATGTGATGGCATTGCACATGATTGTGCATTGAGCATGGATGTGCTCTACACATGGCACATGTATATTAACATTGGGTTGCACATTACTCCAATTCACTAAGAAGGCAGCACTGCATAACTGCTGTGGAACTGTGTGAATGTAAAGTTAGGCTCCATCTCTGTAGCATGTCAGGTAGGGAGCCCTTTGAAGACACGTTTAAGCTATTTCTAGGGTATAGGCATCGAAATTAAGCAGCACAATGGACAACACAAAAATCTTCATACATGAGCCCATTTTCAGCCCTGCAACTTAGGGCTTGTCTACATGAGCTACTTACCCTGTCTTACCCCCATCTTAGAGCCCTGCAGCCATGACCACACAGGGCTTTTGCCCTGTTCTGCCCCCAGGCAGTCCTCACCATCCCCAGGGCAGATATGGGAGGGAGGCAGGGTAGGGCCCTATACAATGTTTTAAAAGAATACTCAGATTACTCCGTTACTGCCAGCAAAAAATGGATCAAGCCCTGTGAGTCCACAGGAGCCTGTCCCTGCAGGCTGACCCTTGCTGCTGCTGCAGTCTCCCTGGCTCTCCCAGAAGGCAGGAAGGAGTCCCGCAGCAGGTGATCAAAGCTGGTCACCAGCAGCCTCGGTCACATGTTGTGGCCAGCTTGTGAAGTCGAAAGCTTTCACGGCCAGCGTCCATAGATTTTCCTATTGGCCAGTTTCAGGTATCCATGGGTGTGTTTGTATCTTGGAACACATCCCCTGTGGGTTGACATGTATTCTCTTTTTAATGTTTCATTGTTAGTGTTAGTGATGTGTTTTATATAGCTGGGAAATTTAATAAAAATATTTTTTTACAAAAACAACCTTTCCCCTTGACTCACCGCAATTGTCTGCCCCCTTGCATTCTCTCAAAACCCCTTCGCACAGTGAGTATAAACTGCCCTTTTTGTATTAAAATAGTTTGAATTCAAATATTTGCACCTATATACATAGTCATATATACATAGTCACAAAAAATAAACAAGAAAAAAGGAAAGAAAAAATGGGGGGAAAGAAGTATCCTCCCACCAAAAAAACCTACACATAATTATACACAACACAGTTAACAACTAACAACTTTTTTCTTACATCTTCCCTGCTCCCTCCTGTTAAAACAAAAAGACTTCCTGCTTATCCCTTAACTGTACCCTTAAGCACTAAAGACGAATCTCTTTCGGCAGGCCTTTCCTAATTAGATCCCGGCCTCAGGGGATCCTGGCCTCTTTTAGTCCGCTGGCTATTTATTGTATTTACTGTTTTTAAAGGTGATTTTAGACCGTTGCTTTTAATTTATATTTGTTTAATATTTTTTTATGGGGAAGGGTGGGGTGGTGGGTGTTTAGGGATTTTTATCTGTATTGTATTTTAATTTTTGTAAGCCACCCCGATTGTTTTAACAGAGGGGTGGGGTATAAATAAATATTATTATTATTATTATTATTATTATGATGTACCAGTACTGTTAGTTCCCCTTCCCTTATCTACTATCTATCTTATTTAATCATTGAATCATAGAATTATAGATTTGGAAGAGACCTCAAGGGCCATCCAGTCCAACCCCATTCTGCCATTCAGGAATATTCAATCAAATCATTCCTGACAGATGGCCATCCAGCCTCTGTTTAAAAACTTCCAAAGAAAGAGACTCTGCCATATTCCCAGGCAGTGTATTCCACTTCCAAACAGCTATTACATATAATTTACATAAAAAACTAATACTAATCTACATTTCTTTCACTAGTAAAATGCCAATTATAAAAAATTAATAAAGAGAGAGATTTTCCTTGGGTTTTTTCCAGGCTGTGAGGCCGTGTTCTGGAATAGTTTCTGATGTTTCGCCTGCATCTGTGGCTGGCATCTTCAGAGAAAGAGAGAGATTTCCTAGCTATCAAACCCCATTACATTAGTATCCCTTTTTGTTAATTTAACATAATTGGTAAATGGTTTCCAAATTTTATTAAATGTTTCTATTTGATTTCTTCTCACCAGATTGGTTAATTTATCTAGTTGAGCCAATTCCATCACCTTTTCTAACCAGCCCATGCACGTCGAAATATTTTTGGCTTCCCATTCTCTTTTTCCACCCTCTCTTTTTCTTTTTCCTTGTTTATTTTTTGTGTGTCTTTGTCTATGTATATATGTACAAATATCTGAATAAAAACTATTTTAATATAAATTGCACTTTTCCCTGAGACCAGTGGAACATCCGGTTGCACCAGATAATCCTTCTGATTTGGGGGCATGGGTCTCAGATTCAACTGTCCTGTTCAACGGAAAAAGACAGGTGTGTGGGAAAAATGCTTCCCTGTAATCCTTAATTTTGCATCCTTTGAAACTTGGGGAAAAACTAGCAATTTCTTCCTCTCTCCAGCTGGTGAGCTTAAAAGAATCTGGCCATCTCAGCAAAGGGCTTGGCACAGTGGCAACTGCTACAAGAGACCCACGGATTATCGAGTGCATGGTTGCTTCCCTCGGAGGCTGCAGCCCCACCTTCAGGTTGCCGTGACATGAAAGCGTACTTCATGTACCAATTCCACAGGGTGAGTCAACAACCCCCAAAGTCAAGGATCTGCCCTACCTTGTACCTTCCAGGTACAAACATGCCCTGTGTATTTCCTCTCCCTCAGAACTTCAAACCTTCCTTTGACTTCCCTGAGTGCTTTGCATTTTTGGTGGCCACTTCAAGCAGCCTTTCAGGATGCTCTTGCCAGGAATGCATCCCAATGGGAAATACTTCCCAAGGCATGTGTATTTGTGTGTGGTGTGATGTGGGGGGAAAGAATGCAAAGGGTGGGCCAGCGGCCAAAGGTCATCTCATTCCTCAAGCAGAGCTGAAGGGAGTGGGGCACTTGCCAGAGACTTGCCTGGGTAGCTGGCCAGGTAGGCCCTGCTTACAACACGGAGTTGGAAGCAACACCAAAGACCATCTAGTCCAACCCCTGCCATGCAAGAATCCATAACTATAAAGCACTCTTGAGAAGTGGCCATCCAACATCTGTTTAAAGATCTTCAAAGGACAAGAGACCACCACTCACCGATGCAAACTATTCTACTGTCAAGCAGCTCTTACAGTTTTAAAAAAAAGTCTCTGGCACAGCAGAAAACAAGCTGGCTCCATCTTTTTCTACATCACCTCCCTTCAGATATTTAAAGATGGCTATTATGTCACCTCTCATCCTTACAGTCATAGAATCATAGAGTTGCAAGAGATCCCCAAGGGCCATCCAGTCCAACCCCCTGCCCTGCAAGAACACACAATCAAATCATTCCCGACAGATGGTCTCTGTTTAAAAACCTCCAAAGAAGAAGACTCCACCACACTCCCAGGCAGGCCATTCCACAACCGAACAGCTCTTACTGTCAGGAAGTTCTTCCTAATGTTTTGGTGGAATGTCTTTTCCTGTAGTTTGAGTCCATTGCTCTGTGTCCTAGGCTCTGGGGCAGCAGAAAACCAGCTTGCTCCATCCTCAGTATGACATCCCTTCAAGTATTTAAACATAGCTATTATGTCACCTCTCAACCTTCTCTTCTCCAAACTAAACATGCCCAGCTCTCTAAACTGCTCCTCATAGGGCATAATGGCTTCCAGACGTCCCACCATCCTGGTCGCCCTCCTCTGGAAACAATCCAGCTTGTCAATATCCTTTTTGAATTGTGGTGCCCAGAAGTGGACACAGTATTTCAGGTGAAGTCTGACCAAAGCAGAATAGAGTGGCACTATTACCTCCCATGACCTAGACTCTATACTCTTATTGACGCAGCCTAGAATCACATTGGCTTTTTAAGCTGCCACATCACACTGCTGACTCATGCTCAGCTTGTGGTCCACTAAGACTCCTAGATCCCTTTCACATGTACTGCCATCAAGCCAGGTGTCACCTGTCCTATATCTGTACATTTCATTTATACTGCCCAAGTGTAGCATCCTACATTTCTCACTGTTGAAATTCATTTTATTAGTTTTGACCCAGCTTTCTAATCTGTGTCCTAGTCTCTGGAGCAGCAGAAAGCAAGCTTGCTCCATCCTCAGTATGGCATCCCTTCAAATATTTAAACATGGCTATCATGTCCCCTCTTCAGCTTCTCTTCTCCAGGATAAACATACCCAGCTCCCTAAGCTGCTCCTCATAGGCTTCCAGACCTCCCACCATTTGCTCACCCTCCTCTGGACATGTTCCAGCTTGTTAACATATGTATTAATCATGTCACCTCAATTACTGTAACAACCAAAACAAGACAGACGCAGCCGTGAAGGTGCCAGTCAAGATGTCCTGTTCCTGAGCAAAGGGTTGGATTTGGCAGCTCGTGAGTGGAGGTCAATTCTGTTTGAACCTCCTCTGGAAGGCTCAAAAGTGGAAGAATGTATTTCTCTCAGATGCTGAGTTCAGTAGCAACCTGCGGTTATATAACTTTTATTAGCTACATCAGCAGTTTTATTATCTGAAGAACTCTGGCGGCGGGCAAAAGATGAGCCAATTCCATCTGGAAAAGAAAATTAATCTTGGGAAAGGACAGCGGGGAAAAAAGAAGTAATGATATCTTACCTCCTTCTCCAAATATTCCCACCACAACCCTTAACCGTCTTTAAGGAAACAGGTTTACAATGTCTGCATTTCACTTCAGAATGGATTCGACAGAAGCCGGATCCTGTCTTCAACTATCCTTCTCTGCCAAGCACTTCAGAAGGCACCACAACAGAGAGCAGGGCCACTGTTGACACATTATCTGTTGCTACACTGATATGTGAATGGATTGTCACTCCCAGAAGCGATGGTGGTTGGGGGATTCAGGGATTCAGGGAGTGACAGTCCCAAAAGGCACCTTTCTTTTCTTTTTCTTTTTTAAAAATAGTTATTTATACCCCATTCTTCAGCCACAAGGCTATCAGAGCAGCTTACAAACTGTTTTAAGCAATAGCAATTTACACATCTACTCTGCATTAAGCAGTTTCCAATGTGTCTTAGCTCTGGAAGTTCAGACAGGATCTGGTGCATTTGATATATTTAGGTCCTGTGTTTGTATGTGTGCCTTCAAGTTGCCTGTTGACTTATGGTGACCCCAGAAATGTCACAGATTTCCATAGGCAAAGGATCCTCAGAAGTGGTTTTGCCAGTTCCTTCCTGTGAAATAGAGCCTACAGCTCCTGGTGTTTGTTGGTGGTTTCCCATCTGAGTATTAACCAGGGCTGACCTTATTTAGCTTCCAAAATCAGACAGAATCTGGTGCCTTTAGGGTATTTAGGGCCCTAGATATAAACAGCATGGCACATGAAACACTGTTTGCCCCTGAGCTATCAGCCCTCAAAGGTATGCTGAAACAAAAGGATTTCAACTGCTTATGGAAGGACATCGATCTGCCCACTTTAGGAAGGGAATTGTAGAGCCTGGGGCAGACAGTAAGGCCCCATCTCCTGTGTTACCCTTGGACAAAAGTGAAAACTGTCCCACAAAGGCAACAGGAAGTCAGGTGACATCACTTTTTATGCTCAGGGGTGAAAATGGGTCTCTCCCCACCCAGGCAGTTGCCCTTCACTGTAGTAAAGTTGGCCCTCCATATCCATGGGTTCTGCATCCACAGATTTAGCTAACCATGGCTTGAAAATATTTGGGGCAGGGAGCAGGGATAAGGAATTCCAAAAAAACAGTTTGCTGTTCCCCATTTTATATAAGGGATACCATTTTACTACGCCATTTTATATAATGGGGCTTGAACATCCACATATGTTGACATCCACGGAGGGTCCTGGAACCAAACTCCAGCAGATACTGAGGGTCCATTGTACTACGAAACACAGAGGAAAAAACACAACTTTATCCACATTCTCCACAATGTGCAGGGTTTTTCAGACTTCTATTGATTCTCCTAGCATGTGGCTTTACCATCCACTCACCCACCAAAATAAGGCCCACGGTCCACGAGGTATCTTACACTGGCACAAATTCCCCCATGTGAGCATTTGGACATTTTTGTGCAAATACAGAATGTCTGCGATCACTTCAGGGTTGTGGAAGCAGAATTGCACCAGCAGTGCCATTGTGCATGGTTTCACATGGGCATCATTCATGGACATGTATGTGCATCATGTATGGAGCAGCACTGCCCATTATGCATGGATGCATAATTGCATATCATTCACGGACATGTATGTGCATCATGCATGGAGACACATTGCCCATTATGCATAGATGCATAGTGTCTTGGTTCAGTTGCGCAACATTGCCTTTTGACACAAGAATTACCTAGCACAATTAATGCACAGGTGGAGACTTATGCTCTGCAGCCCTGATGGAGGATCTTGGCCCTTATTTTTCAAGCCCTCCAGCCCTTCAACATGTGGTCCATTTTTTTCTGCAATTTCTCCAGCTCTAAATCACACTTTTTGATGGAATTCCCCATGATCAGTGGCTTTAAATTTACACCACGACAGTTCCCAACCACCTTAGACAGCCAAATATCGAGATGCAACACTTTCAGCTGCTCTATGAAAAATATGGCTCCAATTATCCACATGCACTGAAACGGAAACAAAATTAGGAACAGGCTAGGAAAAGGGGATGTTTGGGGAAACTGGTTTCCAAATGCAGAAATGCTTGTATTTTATGGTGTCAGGAATCTCTCAGAATCCAGACCACAGATGACACAGCAGGATGGAAACACTGCTCCTCACAGACAATATCTCTGCCAGCAAAGAGGAACCCTTCTCCAAACAATGCAGAAGTGGCTTTTGATTTTCATACCAAGTGAGGAGAGCTGAATATCTGTCTTCCAGAAAATCACCCTCAGACACATGAAACTATGCACCTTTTGCAAGCCCACACTGCAAAACCACAGGAAGGCAGGGATGTGTGTGGGCTGGGAGATGTGAACAGGTGCCCACACTTGTAAAACTTGTTTTTCTCAGAATTGGGAGCTATTTTTCAATAGCAGATCTCACCAACTTACCATTTGGCTACTGCAGAACAAGCACAAATTTCCTGTGCCAAATTCAGAGCCAATTTTTTTTAAAAAATTACCCTGGAGAGTGTAGCTGCCCTAAATGGAGCTAAGAGGGCATTTCCCTTTGGTTTGGCTGATAAGAACATATGGCTTGCTCAGACCAAATGCCCATTTAGACAAACATTCTGTACCCACACTGGCCAGCTGGTTGGAAGCCCAACAGGAGGACATCAGTGCTGTAACATGGTCCCACTTGTGTTCCCCAAGAACTGGTCCTGACTGACACTTTCTCTGCTGCTCCAGAGACTATGAGATGGAGCAATGGACCCAAACCCCAGGAAAAGAGATTCCACCTAAACATTAGGAAGAACTTCCTAACTGTAAGAGCTGTTGGGAAGTGGAATCCACTGCCTGGGAGTGTGGTGGCGTCTCCTCCTTTGGAGGTTTTTTAACAGAGGCTTGATGGCCATCTGTCAGGAGTGCTTTGACTGTGTATTCCTGCATAGCAGAACGGGGTTGGACTGGATGGCCCTTATGGTCTCTTCCAACTCTATAATTCTATGAAATAATGGTCACAATTCTAGATAATAATAATAATAATATTTGTATCCCGCACCTCTACAAAATGCAATCGGGATGGCTTGCAGCTTTAAAATATACAAACAAACCTCTCCATCCCACCCACCCCTAAAAATACAATTAAACAATTAAACATTTAAAAAATGCTTAATAATTACTAAAAATACAAAAAACAACACAATAAAAGGCTGGATGGGATCAGTCTAATACGATTTTTTTCTCTCTGATGGGTGGGTATCTATTCAGGAAAGGCCTGCCGGAAGAGATCTGTCTTAAGAGCTTTTTAAAAGCTATTTAAGGTGGTAATGTGATGGATCTGGTCCAGCAGGCTGTTCCATAATCTGGGAGCAATAGCCAAAAAGGCCTCAGGGAGGTCGATGAGAGCCTAGTTTTTAAAGGTTCCTCCCAGAGGACCGGAGTGCATGGGGAGGATTATATGGCAGGAGGCAGTCCCGAAGATAGATCAGCTAATTAGTTATGTAGCTACCTTAGCGCTCATCTACACAAGCCAGGATATGCTGGTTCCTGACCAGTGTAGCTTGTCTGCAGATCAGGCCCATTGTTCCCCCTTAGTGCCTCAAAGCGGGTCAGAATCCAGACGGACCTACTAGCCCACCGCTGCAGCAGCCACTGCCGTCATCTTCCTCCCTGTCTCGGAAGGCAGGAAGCCGTCCTGCAACATGTGACCAAGGACCCCTGCGTGTGACCAGCCTTGGCCTGCTTCCTGCCAGGATGTGGCCAGGGATTGACCATGGAGACCCTGTGCATGCTCTATCAGTGAGTTATAGCAGAGCTTGGGAAAGTTACTTTCTGGATGGTGTCTCACCATTCTGCCTCAAAGAAATGGAACCATCTAATCAAATCTGCAGAACCAAGTGGCAATGCTCAGAACAGACTGTGGTATTTCAGGCTAAGCATGGCTATAATTTTTCAAAATCCCTGCACAGACACATCTAGCATGTCAGGGAGGAGGCTTTCAGCTAGCCTTTGCTTGGTCATAACCAGTTTGTATATGCCATGCCCTATGAGGAGCGGCTTAGAGAGCTGGGTACGTTTAGCCTGAAGAAGAGGTTAAGAGGTGATATGATGGCCATGTTTAAATATTTAAAGGGAAGTCATACTGAGGATGGAGGAAGCTTGTTTTCTGCTGCTCCAGAGTCTAGGACACAGAGCAATGGACTCAAACTACAGGGGAAAAAATTCCACCTAAGCATGAGGAAGAACTTCCTGATGGTAAGAGTTGTTCAACAGTGGAATGCACAGCCTCAGAGTGTGTTGGAGTCTCCTTCTTGGGAGGTTTTTAAACAGAGGCTGGGTAGCCATCTGTCAGGTGTGCTTTGCATATGTGTCCCTGCATGGCAGAATCAGGTTGGACTAGATGGCCCTTGCAGTTTCTTCCAACTCTATGAGTCTATGATTCTATGCAGGGATGTTTCTTGCAGATGGCAGCACTCAAAACATGCAGCTATCCTACTGTAGCATCCAGTAGGGAGAATTCATCTCCTTGAATGAAGCAATGGTGCAAATTAGAGTAGAAGCCCATAAAGGTCAAATGGGTTGTGCAATGATCAAGAGAAACAGGGTTGTGGCCTGAACCAGAGAGGCAACTTCTCTCCAGCATCAGTTGCTTGGCCTTTCCTCCAAGGGTCCAGCTGCTACTTCCCTGCGTGAAAGGGAGGCCACTGAGAGGAGCCAAAATTAGCTGTACAAACAGCCTGAATGGAGCTGGGAGGAAGATAAAGCCTGCTCAGTTTATGTCTCTAAATGTCACCCACACAGATTCTCTCTGTGCCCCAGCCTAGAAAGAATGCTCTTGTGTATTATCCTAAAGATACAATTATTCCTTCTGTATGGTTCAGCTGACCTTTGATGCAATGCACCCTCTTTCCCTTGTACATCTCTCTACAGTCAGCCACACCAGGGATATGATGTCACAACTGGAAGCCGCAAGGAGACATTACACACTGAGCCAGCCACCATCATTCTCTGTCGTTGGCTCTTCAGAGGATTACACCTTAGGAATTCAGTTTCTCATTCCTGGCTCCAAGGCCAGACTCCAACAGTCATCCTCTTGGTGACTCAGTTTCCCTGGCTGCTAATTTGGGTCAGGAAAAAAACCAGGAGGAGCCAGGCATTTTGCAGGAGGAGGGCTAGAGCTACTGCAGTGCTATTTTCGGAGCAGTGCCATGCTGTGGTATTCCCCACCCCGCTGAAGTGACCTTGCAAGAATTCCGATGTCAGTCTCCTTCTACAGCTATCTTGACAAGTGGTTCTTTGTTGCTGTTCTGGGAGCTGGTCCACCGCTCCAGTCTTCCTTTGAAAGTCAAACATGCCTCATTCTTTAAGGGATGTTGACCGAGAGTCGGAAATGCTATCAAGGGAAAAAGTCACATAGGGTCACCTGTCTGGTGATGTTGGTACCTCCCTTGAAAGGCTGGCCAGCAAAGATGGCTTCCTACATCTGCACTTCCTACGTCTGTCTTCGCTCAGGGTTCTTCCTGGGATGAATCACATCTCCATACCCAAACACAGATCTTGGAGAGAGGAAGCAAAATGACCAGTATTAAAAGAAAAGAAGCCATCAAGAATGAGTGCCCTTTCTTTGATAAGAAGAGAATGAAAAGAGAAACTACAACCAATGAATTCAAATTACAAGAGTTGAGATTCCACCTAAACATTAGGAAGAGCTTCTTTAATGACACAGTTTTTCTACAATGGACTTTGCCTCAGAGGGTGATAGACTCTCCTTCTTTGGAGGTCTTTAAACAGAGGTTGGATGGGCATCTTTCAGTAGTGCTTTAGCTGTGTACTTTTGCATGCCCAGGGATTGGACTAAATGGCCTTTGTGATCCCTTCCAACTTTAAGTGTCTATGATTTTATGAATCCATGGTGTACACAAGTGGCGTCATCAGCTCCTGAGCAATTATCACACATGTGTTTTTCATGAGAACCACAAACTTCTTGATAAATGTAAAAACCAAAGACATTAGAATTTCTCAAATGACAACAAAGGAGATGCCCCCAAAATGTTAGGAAGAGCTTCTTCATGGTGAGAGCTGTTCGGCAGTGGAATAGAATCCGTTAGAAGGTGGGAGTAACAAAGGCTGGGTGGCCACCTCTTAAGATTGCTTCATCCACACCCTCCAACTGTCCTGCCATGGTAGAAACAGTCCTAGTTAATCCTCTGCCAGTTTCTCTCTTCTCCTCACACCTTCTTCCTTTGTCTTCATCTGTAAACTGAGTTCAAAGAGCAAAACAAGTGTGAACTCTATTTACTCAGCAGAGGGGGGAGTAGAAGAGTGGGGAGAACGTTGTACTTCCCAGTTGGTTCAGGCAAAAGCAAACTGTTGCAGCCTCTCCTAGTTTCTCTGTTCTTCCTCATTAACTTGTGCCATCTTGACCAAACTCTGAGGTTGCTTGGCCACATGGGTCCTGGTTTTCATCTGTGAAATGTTGGAGAGTATGATACAGGTCTGAACTAAATGGCCAAGGTCCCAATTCAGCTAAGATAGCTCCTTTTAGCCCTACTGCTGTCAATGAATGCTTCCCGGGAGTACAGCATGGGTCCACAACTGCTTCCAAGATACGTGTGAAAGTAATGGAATCCTGACAAGATAAAAAAAAAAAAGTCTGCAGGACTTTCTTTGATCAAGAGCAAAGATTATAGAATCATAGAATTGTAGAGTTGGAAGAGACCACGAGGGCCATGGATGGATGAGTGGGATCCTCAGGCCTCATGCTACCCTACTTTTGTAGCTTCAGCAGACACCCAGAATTCCCCAAAAGTCTCTACCCCCATTTTGGGGAAAAAAAATTGGTGCAGTTTTTGGAGTGATTACCCACCAAAACCACACATACACATACCAAATTATCTAAAGCCATATACAAACCTTGAACTTTGTCTCCCTCCGCCAACCCTTCCAGAAAAATGCATTTTGGGGAACTGCCTAATGCCTAAATTCCCTAAAGGCACCAGCACCTGTCTGATCTTGGAAGCTAAGCAGGATCAGCCCTGGTTAGGACTTGGATGAGATATTGCCAATGAATACCAGGTGCTGTAGGCTCTACTTCAGAGGAAGGGACAGGCAAAAACACCTCTAAGGATTCCTTGCCTAAGGAAACTCTATGAAATTCATGGGGCCGCCATAAGTTGATAGGTAACTTGAAGGCACATAGATACACAAAGATCTGACCCTGCTCTGTTTCCCCTAAATGCTGCAGGCTAGAACTTCCAGAGCCTGGGAGAAGTTGTCTTTTTGGACTGTCACTCCCTGAATCCCCCAGCCAGCTTGGGGGATTCTGGGCGTGGCAGTCCAAAAAGAAGAATCTTCCCCAAGCCCAGAATGATCACCAACAAATACCAGGTGCTGAAGGCTAAATTTCAGAGCAAGGAAGTGGCAAAACCACCCATGGGTATTTCCTGCTAAGCAAACCCTACAAAATCCATGGGGTCGCCATAAGTTAGCACTCAACTTGAAGGCACACACTAAGGCCAGTGTCATCTCCACCCTGGGCCAGTGTCGCCTGGTATGGATCGGCCTCTCTGCACCCCCCTAGTGCTGCCACTATACAGGGCCTAAATAACCTAAAGGCACCAGATTCCATCTGAACTTCCAGAGCACGGGAAGATATTCCTTGCTCAAAAAAACCCTATGAAATTCATGGGGTCACCATAAATTGACAGGTGACTTGAGGGCAGATACACCCACACCCACACACATTTTAACTAGAAATTGTGACCAAAATTACACTGTGACATCACTTCTACTACAACCACACATGTAGCTTTGGAGGGAGTACAGAGGTTAAAATTGGCTTCTATCCCTCATGCAGAAGCCCAACACTGATGTACAGCCAAGTTATGCAAGACAAAATGGCTACAATTGATTAATATATTTAGAAAACCAGGGATTAAAAACAACAGGAACAGCAACCCAAAGTCTTAGAGCAGGTTCTAATATATAAGGCAACCCCTGCTGGATTGCTCCGCAGTAATGGCAAATTGCAGCAGCTGTGATTTGTCCTAATGGTGTTTTGGCCCCCAAAAGCATTGCATGCCCGCTGGTCAAGATGGCAGCTGCGAGTGATTTACCTCAATTTGCTACCACCATTTTTTTTAAAAAATGTCTAAGGTGTGATACAGCAATTTTTCAATTTAACAGAAAAACAAATGATAATAATAGATAATTTTTTTTAAATCCACCCTCCAAACCCCCAAACAGAAGCTGTTTTCTCACTTTAGTGCTCGTTCACTAAGGCGAAAATCCAACATGGCAGCGCCATGCACTCATACGGCCAATCCCTGCACTCATACGGCTAATCAGCTTTGCACTTCCCCTCCTATGGGAAAGCGATTCAAAGCAAGTTGCTTGTCCCAATGGGTGGGAATGTGCAGCCCCCCCACACACACACTTTTTAAAAAAACTCTGGGAAAAGCTGCAAAGACTTTTCCTTCAGAATTTTTGATGGTTTTGCCCCCCTCCTTCTGAATACAGCAAAATGATGTGGGATCTCATTAAGACAGGTAGGATTCTCCTCACATTCTGTGAGGAATATTTTCACCATCTAGACAGCCCCTGTCTCTGCCTTGCCAAAATGGATTCTTGCTGTGCAACATTTGCTCATTTGAAGGATGGAAAAACAAAGAAAGACTCCATGGCACCTTACAGACTTAAGACATTTATTAGAACATGAATAGAGTTCTGTACTTTATGGTGCGTAAGCTGCCTCTTCTGACCCTTGCAAGTGCGGCGTCAAAAGCCTGAGTCAAAGCACTGTGCGGTCAGTGAAATAACCCCATAAAACCCAAAGCAGCAAAACACATTTGGAAAACATGTTATGCTTATTGGTGAGATTCATGTGAAAATATAGTTTCAGCATAGCGTCTAGGAAGTAAAACCCATCCTTCCCCAAAAAAGAGAAAATGAGGGCACAGGAAGAGAGGTTCAAGTTAGAGTTTGTTTACCCTAAAATAGCCCAAACCCCTCTCAGTTCTCATAGTCCCCTTTTGATGAGACCAGAGAGAGAAGTCTTCCACGCCAGTCAATCTAAACATTACTCTTCGTCTGCACTCCATTAATTTATACAAATCCATAAAAACAGCCATGGTTGTAGTGAAGCCATGCTTCCAAATCAGATGTAAGAAGTCGAGTCTTGGAATCTGGCAAGACATTTGAGGAGGATGTACCCACACTGCTAATACCGGACTTCACTGGGCTTTAACCAGAATTTGAAAGCAAAGTGTTAAAAGTAACTGCACTAGCCATAAACATGACACCTTTCAGGGTAACCTGGGCCACAGCCAAGCTATTATTTATTTATTTATTTATTTATTTGCAAAAACTAAATAAGTCTGGCCAAAGTGGAATGGAATAGTATCATTAATTACTTTGATCTGGACACTAAAGTTTTGTTCATACAATTGTAGGCTACACAAACACACATACCATCTGAAAAACTTCCAGAACGTTTTCATTATTATTAAAAGAAAAATAGTAATTTATCTCACAACACAGCAATATTTTCCCAAATGCATGTGGTTGATATGTGTATTTCTACAGGGCACGGGGTTGGACTAGATGGCCTTTGTGGTCTCTTCCAACTCTTCCAACATGATTCTATGATTCAAATAGAAAATACCATTTTCTGTGCAAGAAACAATCTTTTTTCCATGAAGAAAATTATATTTCTATGCAGAAGTATTATTTTCTGCACAGAAAAGCTGCTTTCTGTTAAAAAAAAAAGTTCTTTTCAGTACAAAGCCATGTACAATTTTCATGCACAGTAAGTCCTAAATTGTGAATCAGCTATGAAAACTGTGTGGTTTTCATAGACTTTCTTTCAGTGGGAAGAAAATTGCTAAAATTACTCATTTCTTGCTTCAAGAAGAAAATTAGTAAATAATTACATCCCTAATGCAAGGTGGATCCTGAACACATGCAAGCCAAGGACAAGGGCACTGAAAATCATAGGGTTCACCTCCATGAGCCAAAAAACACCAAGAAGCCTGAGCCAGTGGATCAGGCCCATGATTTCCCCATTCCCTGCACAGAACAGGAGAAAGTCCTGACATGCACACAGACCCATCGCTGCAGCCACCGCCATAGAATCATAGAGTTGGAAGGGACCAGAAGGACCACCCAGTCCAACCCCTGCCATGCAGAAGGCAGGAAGGAGGACTGCAACATGTGACTGACAACCCCTGTATGTGACCAACTTTCTGGGAGAGCCAGGGAGACTGCAGGAACAAACTTCTGTGGACACGCGGGGCCCGGTCTGTTATTTCCCAGTGGAAATGGCGTAATCTGGGTATTTTTATAATTGGGCCCTACCCCACCTTCCCCTTGTCTCAGCCCCGTATCTGCCCCATGGGTGGTGAAGACTGCCCAGGGGAAGAACGGGGCAAATGCCCTGCATTGTCAGAACTGCAGGGCTCTGAGATGGGGGCAAGATGGTGTATTTAGCCCATGTAGACAAGCCCATAATCCCCCCCCCCTTCTTCAGCAATTGTTTCTGCACTGGTTTATTCTTTACACAAAGCTCATTCTGCTTTGTACAAAGCAACCTTGCTCCACCTCCCTCCTCAACCAGTTGTGACTGTGGTTGATGTCCAGATGCCTTAAAAACATCTCATGTCCCACAGTCAGGAATTATGAGAGTAAGAAACACTTCTTGGCTTTTCCAGGCTGCTGAGAAGGAGCAAGGAACCGGCCAGATTGGCCCAAGAGCTGATCATGGAACGAAGTGGACTGTATAAATGTCCATGATCTCACGCCATTGAGAAAGGAGAGAAATGTAGGAGTGATCATTTTTGGCATACGGAAAAACAAATGAAGTCACACCAGCATGGGCTTTTGGTGCCAAGCCTACCCGTGTTTCATCTGGAGCATCTCCAAAATCACTGAATATACACTGCCAGATGCGATGAAGGCCAGGAAACAATTGAACTGGAACCCACAAATGCTTATGCTAGTAATTTCTTTTTCTCAGTCTCAAAGGTGCGACAGGATTGTTTTATATCCTTTTAGGCAAATTAAGGATGGATAAAACAAGGGATGTTAGCATATAGGGGAAAGATCCTCTCACTTAGCTATCACCTCCTTCCATCTCTTTCTCGGGAGATGACCTACTAGGTCCACAAACTTTGCCAGAAATGTGATGTCACGAAGTAGCTCAGATGGAGCATGCTGGGAAATTGGAGGGAGGTCACAGAAAACTATTATATTCTGCGCAGGAAATGTTGTTTCCAGCAGAGAAAAATGTTGATATTGGGATTTATTCTGCGCAAAATTCGCTCACAGCTGATTTGCATAGAAAACAATATTTTCTGTAGAGGACACCACATTTTCTGGGCAGGAAATAATATTTCCATACAGAGATATTATTTTCTGCACAGAAAATGCCATTTTCTATGCAAAATAACCACATGCAAATTTTGTGCAGAATAAGTCTTAAATTGTGAATAGGCTTCAAAAACACTGTGGTTTTTGAAGACTTTCTTATAGCAGAAAGAAAATGGACAAATTACTCATTGCTTACTTTGAGAAGAAACTTAGCGAAGAATGGCATCCCGAGTGTGATTACATGGACAGGGGCTAGACTGGGCATTGGGCATGTTTATCAAAATGGGTGAAGGAAAGCATTGAGGGACTAGAGGGCTTGTATACATGGGCAAAATACCCCATCTTGCCCCCATCTTAGAGCCCTGGAGTCCTGACAATGCAGGGCATTTCCCCATTCTGCCCCCAGGCAGTCCTCACCAGCCCCAGGGCAAATACAGGGGTCAAATGGGGTAGAGCTAAATAAACCTTTGTAAAATAATACCTGGGAAAATCTGGTCTCACCAGTAAGAGATGGATTGAAGCCTGTGTACCTGCAGGAGCCCATTCTGCCACATCCGCCCATCACTTCAGCTGCCGGTCTGTCTTGCTCTTCCGGATCCAGGCAGGAGTCCCGCAGCATGCGACCAAGGCTGGTCACATGAAGGGGACCTTGGTCACATGTTGCGGGCCGGCTTCCTCGCTTCCAGGGGAGCCAGAGAGATGGAGGTGGCAGCGGCTGCAGAGGTAGTCTGGCATGCCTGTCTGGACTCTGGCCCATTTCGTAGAGGTAATGGAAGGAGAACAGGCCGGATCCATGGCCAGCATATGCCAGCGGAGAGCTGATGTAGATGCGACCTTAGAGGCACAAGCCAAATTCCTGTAGATTCACAACCAGGAGGAATATCACTGTGACCGACCTCTGGAAAATAAGCCCCCATTTTTCATGGCAAAGCATTTGACTGCTCTAGATTCACAGCCAGGATACTTGGCTGGTGGGTTCAACACAAGGAGGGAGATATTCAACTCCTCTCACCCTCGACTGGCAGACAGAGACTGAGAGTCCAGACAAGCAAAGGGAAGCCAGGGTTTTCTCTCTCTCTCTCTCTCTCTCTCTCTCTCTCTCTCTCAATATATTTTAAAAAAGATATATAAATAGAGGCCAATGACTTCACTGGAGAAAATGAAGTCGAAAAGCACTGAGTAACAAACACGCACCGGCTGTCAAAAGGTAAGCTGAATGTTGAAGACAGGAAGGAAGAAGTTAGTTATAGCCTGAGTCTGAAAAAGTTACTTTTTGGATCACAATGCCTACTTTGTTTTACTTTTAATTTTGTAAGCTGTCTTGAGTTGAAATATTGGGGAAATGGTAGGATATACATGAATTAAGATGATGATGATGATGAATACTGCCCATGATGCCCACAGCATTCTGGGAGAATTCTTTATTTAATTTATATCCCACCTTACTCCAGTACAGGATTCAAGGTAGCTTACAACTTATTTAAATCAAAGTACAGCTATTTTTTTTTTACAAATTTTAAAAAGCAATTACTGTAAACTACATTTCTGTTTGAAATGCACAAGTTTAAACAGGTTTTTAAAGCAATAAAATAGGAAGAGAGCACCTGCCATTAAGAGCTCCATTGGCTGCAACAAGTTAAAACTCAAAGGACTACCTGAATAATAATAATAATAATAATAATAAAAAGGAATTGGCCTGGGGGCAGAAAGACAGTCCTCAAAAGTAACTTCTCCAAGTTCTGGCTACATAGCTGAAATAGAAGATGCCAGGAGATAACATCATAATCATCATCTTCTCCAACATCCATCCTCTTGTCTTAGACCTTGCAGAGCTCGCAGATCTTGCAGTCAGTATCAACAGTACTGAGCTAGAAACTGGGCCAAGTTTCTGACTTGGTATAAGGGAGGTTTATGCATCTGATGAAATATTGGTGGAACGATGGACATTATTCCTATAGGTTCCAGCCAACTTTTGGGAAGATCATGTCCTGTTACAACAGAGCCATGTGCTGTGCTAGCACCCACTCATCCCCTGTCACCTGGGTCATGAACCAATGAAGAATATGCATCAACGTTTCATAGACAGAAACTGGGGCAGATGCGGCCAAACAATATCAGAGGGCTCAGGTACATGAGAATATGCCAGCTCCTGATGGCATATCATTATTTTTATTTAGTTATTTAGTTATTTATACCCCACTCTTCAGCCACAAGGCTATCAGAGCGGCTTACAAATTGTTTTAAGCAATAGCTATTTACACATCTACACTGCATTAAACAGTTTCCAACCCTGGCTCTCCCAGAAGTAAGGAAGCCACCCCGCAATATATGACCAAAGGCCCCTTGTATGTGACCAACCTTGGTCACATACTACAGGACTCTTTCCTGCTTTGGAGAGAGCGAGGCAGACTGGCAGCTGGAACTACAGGCTGAACTGCCCAGACAGACTTCTGAGGATATGTGGGGTTTGATCCATTCCTTCTTAGCAGGAATGGATTAAAACAGGTATTGTTTTAGAATGCAGTAAAGGTCCCTACCCCATCTTTCTCATACGTGCCCTGGGTATTGTGAGAATTGAACAGGGATGGAACAGGACAAAAGCCCTGTGTCATCAGGGTCGCAGGGCTCTAGAACAGGGGCAAGATGGGCTAAATTGCCTATGTAGACAAGCCCAGAGTGTGGTCAAGCTGATAAAAGTTATTAATGAAGAACAGATGAGCTAAGAGAAGTTGCAGCAGTTTGCTTTTGCCTGAGCTGGCTGGGAAGGTCAAGAGTCAGCCTCCTCCTCTCCTTTTCCCCCTGCTGAGTTAATTCAGTGCAAATGATTTTTGCACTTTGACATCTGTTTGTAGCAACTGAAGTGAGCTGGGGTCAGAGGGAGGAAGTAGGAGCAGGAGACACAAACCAGGACATTTTAAAAGCAGCTGAAAAAGTGTGAGGGCAGAGGCGTAATCAGGACTGTCCTGCCAAATTGGGACCATTAGGGAATATGATGAAGTGATCTTACACTATGCCTGCCCACAGGCTCTATCCAACCTAGTAATGGATACTCTGTTTGACAGAAAGCTCTAAGACAGAAGCTGGCATCCGGTTGGTGTCTAACAACAAGTTAAGTTTCCCTATGGAAGTGACTGGAGGTTTTGCTCTATGCAAAATGAATGGGGGATTGCACAGAAAGTACTGGCAAAAACACTACATGTGGTTTCCTGCTCAATAGCACGTTTTCTGCACAGGAAACCCATGCATATTTTTGCACAAATGAATTTTCCTGAAATAAATCCCAAGTACAAAAAATTATTGCAGCTGCTCTGCTTTTCTTCAACGGGTTAGACCATTCTTCGCAACCCCATTCTAAAGACACCTCACATACCGGTACATATAATTTATAACCTGACCCATATCTAAGGAATTGTCTAAACAGTCAAAATAATCCTAATGGAATTCACTTGGAAGGTGATCTGTTTAAATGGACATTCACATCAATGCATTGTATTCGGAAGGGGGGCAGCCAAATTCACTATAAACTCTGTTGGGGAAGCCTTCACAGCTTTTCCCAGAGTTTTTAAAATAAGCTCCATAGGGGATGTGAAGGTCTGATCATTAAGACAGTTGCATTCGCATTGCAGCACTTTTCCACAGGAGAGGCAACACAAGCTGATTGGCCAGATGAGCATGGGGGGGGGGTCGGGTCTTGCAAACAGGGCAAGCGCCTGCTGCTACCATGTTGGATTTTTGACTAAGCGAGAGATTGGTAAGGCAATAACACGGAGATCTTTTCCTCTCTCTTCTCTTTTTTTCTTTTGTAAATGTGAAATATCGCTTGTGCACACCACAGTAAACATTGTTGTTGTTTTGTAATTTCTGCAGCGGCAGATTTAAAAGCGTGAGTAATTCACTCATGGCTACCATCTTGGCTAGGGGGTATGCAAAAATTATGGGGGCTGTAAAACCGTGAAAACCGTTCATAGCTGCTGTGGATTGCTACTATTCCAGAGCAATCAGTCTGCCGCCCCCCATATAGATGAGCCCTAGATATTTCAGGGCAGCATACAATAAAATCAACTTGACCAATTTAAAACAATGTAAACAATAAAACAGATTTAAAAGGTCTAAACCCCCGTATTTTTAAAATCACAGTAACACAGCTTAAAGCCAATTAAAACAGTTTAAAATTGTTTTAAACCACACACCTTTACAGATTAATGTAAAAGCCAATTAGTCTCCAACATCTTTGGTAAGCAACCATGTTTATACTCGCTGCCAGTATGACAGCAATGCTGGTACCAGTCAGGCCTGCAAGAGGAGAATATTCCACAACTGGGGTGTCACAGCAGAGAAGGCCCTGCTCCTGTGCCCCCCCCCCCCAGCATATTGCCCTGACTTATGGAGCATGGGATGGAGGCTCCCAGCAGACCTCAAACTTTGGGCAGGTGAGACTGGCAGCACAATCTCTTTGTGATTAGTCCCAGCAAGTCCCAAGCCAGGAAATACCATGAAGTGGGAGAAACTGCTCAGCATGGTGATTATATAACATCATGCATTTCTGCAACTCAACATTGAGCGGGGAGCATGGGAAGAGATGAGGGTGGGCACAATCAAGTTTCCGTAGTTTTTTTCCAGGCTGTGAGGCTGTGTTCTGGAAGAGTTTATTCCTGATGTTTCGCCTGCATCTGTTGCTGGCATCTTCAGAGAATGGTTGGGTAGGAGTGTGTGTGTGTGTGTGTAGAGGGGGTTATATACTGTAAGTTCCTGTTGGAGAAGATATGTAAATTTGTGCATTTGAATGGCTAGTTCCTAGGGTGGGAGGATATGCAAGGAGGATTAGTGTCTGTTTGGCCATGGTCTGCTGTAAATCCCCCTGTCCCAAGTTTCCTGTGGCTTTGAGCCTGGGTACCAAAAGCTAGAGCAGTAACCACTACTTCTTTTTGCACAAATTCTATACCCTCCAACATTTGAAACAGGGCCATGCAGTATCTGAGTGTGGTCAAGATGGCCAAAGTGATCCAATGAGGAGGAATACACAAGCTAAGAAGGTCTGTAGCAGTTTGCTTTTGCCTGAGCCTACAGGGAAGGGCAAGACTATGCCCTACCCCCCTCTTCTCTTCCCCCAGCTGAGTTAGTTGACTGTAAAATATATTTTATTTATTTATTTATTTATGTCATTTGTATGCTGTCTTCCTCCCAAGATGGGGCCCAAGGACGCTTCCATAAAACAACAGATTAAAAAACACAATGTATATAATTAAAATATTATAAAAACAAATTAAAACATATACACTCTAAAACAGCAGACAAAAACAAGCCCTGCTTCTTCTAAGCTAAAAGCCTGCTTGAAAAGAAAATAATAATGGATAAAACGGTTATAATCTCGCTGAACTTAACAAAAGAAGAGGAGGAACAATTAAGATGCAAGTCCGGATGTAGTATTGAAAAGAAAGCAAAATATTTAGGTATCTGGATTAGTAAAAGAAACAGGGAATTATATGAAAATAACTATGGAAGAACCTGGAAAAAAATAAGGGAGGATTTAGAAAGATGGCAGAGACTTAAGTTATCCATACTTGGGAAGATCGCCACAATTAAAATGAATATTTTACCGAGAATGATTTTTCTGTATCAAAATTTAGTTATTTTGAACAATGGGAAACCCTTTGCGGAATGGAATAGGGATCTAAAAAATTTCATTTGGAATGGCCGGAAGCCAAGGCTAAAATGGTCAACCTTAATAGATGCCAAAGAGAGGGGGGGGTTAGCCTTACCTAATCTTAGAGTGTATTATATGGCTTGCGGACTAAAATGGATTTGCGATTGGATTAAATTGGAAAATTCGAGGCTCTTAAATCTGGAATGTTGTGACACTAAATTAGGCATTCATTCATATGTGTGGTATGAGAAAGTAAAAATAGACAAGGAATTTAGAAATCATACAGTGAGGGGACCTTTGTTGAAGATCTGGGATAATGTAAAACAGAAATTTTATAACGGTATTCCAATGTGGCTATCTCTGGTCGAGGCATTTCAAGCCAGATAGACAAAAGAAGAGGAATGGGTTAAATATAAAGGGTTGATAAACTGGGTAAATGAAAAAGAATATAGGTTACTAACGAAAGAGGAATTACAACAACAAGGTATCAGGATGAACTGGTTTAGATACCTTCAGATAGAGAGTAAATTTAAAGAAGACAAAGTCCAATATGGCTTTGTGAAAGAACAGAATGAAATTGACAAAATAGTCTGGGCCACAGATAAGGGTAAAATAACAAAATTTTATAACATATTGTTGTTGAGAGAACTGGAGAAAGAACTGATAAAAGATTCAATGATAAAATGGGCAAAAGATATTGGCGATGTAATCAGTCTAGAGGAATGGGAGAATGCCTGGAACAGGACAAATCAGTTTACGGCAAGCCAAGATCTGAAAGAAAACTACTTTAAGATTGCCAATAGGTGGTACCTCACACCAGCAAGGTTAAGTAAGATCTATAAACTGGAAAATAAGAAGTGCTGGAGGTGTGAAAAGGAGATAGGGTCACTATATCATATGTGGTGGAGGTGCCCAATTATTAAAAAATTCTGGGTAAAAGTACACAGGCTAATACAGAAGATGATAAAAGTGAGCTTTAGCATGGACCCAAAGCTTTATCTCTTAAACATAACTTCGGGATTAGAGAGACAAGTTGAAAAAGAAGTTTGGAGGGTCTTGCTGTACGCGGTAACGGCAGATAGACTTAGAATAGCGGCCCAGTGGAAAAAGAAAGAGGCTCCGGAGGTTGAAGGATGGCTTGATAAACTGAGAGAGATGCAAGATAATGATAAGCTGACTCAAGTGATATGTGGGAGGAAAATAATGGACGAATAAAGAATGGAAGCTAGTAACGGAATATTTGGGAAAACGGGGAAATATGACAGCTAATTTGGAAAGTGGAAAAGATTAATTGGGCAGATACACTGGGAGAAAAGAGAAATAAGGTAATTATAACGGGCAGGGGAGGGGCAAAATTACAATGGAATTTTGAAAAAGTCAGATAAATCATATGAAATTTAGATGGACATACATTCAAGTATAGAAAAGAGGGAATTTAAAATCTAGTAAGTATGAGAAAAATTTCAAGCTAGTAAAACAGGGGAAGTCAGAGGGAGAAGGAGGGAGAGAAATTTGCTGTGATTGTAATTTGTAACTGCAATCTGCTATGAGAAAGGAAAAAAATCGATTGTTACTTTGTAAGCTTAAACAATTAAATAAATATATATATTAAAAAAAGAAAGAAAAGAAAATAATAATAATAATAATAATAATAATTTCTATCCCGCCCCTCTGCAACACAATCGGGGTGGCTTACAATATAAAAACTCCATACTCTAGCCCGCCCACCCCTTAAAATAACATTAAATTAGAAAAGATTAAAAACATACCATAATTTTAAAAATATTTTTAATTATTTATTAAGTCTTTACCTGCCAGCAAAAACAAGTCAGAGAGGGAGCTGGACAAGCCCCCTGTGGAAGGGCATTCCAAAGGGTGGGAGCAGCCACCGAGAAGGCTCTCTCTCGAGCTCTCACCAAGAGAAAGCCTCCTCCTGGTGACCTTCGGGCTCTGGCAGGATCGTATCAGGAGATCCAGTCTTTTTTACACTTAGGACTCAGCTTGTAGCAACTGAAGTAAACTGAGTACAAAGGGGGAAAGTCAGAGGTGAGAGAAACTGGGACATTTAAAAAACAGCCAAGAAACTGGGGTGGCAGAGGAATAATTAGAACTGTTCCTGCCAAACTGGGACAGTAGGAGGGATGAAATTCTTGCACAGAAGAAACTTTGTTCCAAATTGCTTTTCCATCTTGTTTTTTTTTTTCCTTCCCAGAACAGACAACCCCCTGGGGACTTCCCTCCTTCTTTTGAGCTTGTTCCAGAATGTTCTCCCTCCATCCCCCCACCCCAGGTCCCAAAACTGATAATGAGCCAGCCTTAGGCCCGAACTGCGGCGAGTTCCGGATACTGTCTGGTGCAAACAGAAAACTGCTCCTTGTGTTGCCTTGAACCGGTTGCCTCTAATTAGTCTGTGAATTAAGTGTACCTGTCAGGCTGGCTGCTTTTAATTGAGCCTGACAAACAGCTGATAGGACGGGCCTGGCTAAGCACAGTAGCTGCTTTGTTTGAAACTCTTTGTCCTTCTGTAAAGGGCTCCCTTTGCTCAGACCCTTGGGAACAGAGAGAAGGGCGAATGAATGTGCACACGCTGGAGCGATGACTCATGGCCTGTTCTCTGCCAAAGTAGTAGTGCTGGATCAAGGAAGGGAAAAGGAAGACTTAAATTAGAAATGAGGGTGTCATCGAGGGGGAGAGAACGAGGGCCTCCTTTCACTTTGGCTATTGGGAGCGCCTGCTCTCCACCGGTAAGCGAGAAGAATCCCAATGTCTGTGAGCTCTCGGAGGAAGCAAAGCACCAGGCGGATGGCTATTTGGGTGCATGATCAATACCTATGAGGAAGAGCTTGTCTACCCTGCTTCAGAACCCTGCAGTCCATACAACACAGGGCATTTGCCCCATTCTGCCCCTAGGCATTCCTCACTACCCTGGGGGCAGATGCAGGGCTGTGACGGGGGGGGAGGTGGGGTAGGGCCTGATACACCATGTTAGAATAATACCCAGTTTACTCCGTCACCACCAGCAAATGACAGATCAGGCCCTGTGTGTCCACAGGTGCCCGTCCTGGCATCTCCGTTGCTCTCCCAGAAGGCAGGAAGGAGTCCCAGAGCATGTGGCCAAGGCTGCAAGGGGCCTTCAGTCACATGTTCCTGGCCCCTTCATGCCTTCTGAGACAGTGAAGAAAATGACGGCAGCTGCAGCGGCATGTCGGTTTGGACTCTGGAAGATTCCATACAGGTAACATAGAACCATAGAACCATAGAAACATAGAGGTGGAAGAGACCACAAGGGCCATCAGGGGAAGAACAGGCTATATCTGCAACCAGGATACACTGCTGGGTAGTTGGTGTATCTTGGCTCATTGAGATGAGCCCTAGAATTCCCAGTTCAGGATCATCCCAGACTTTATTGTATTATAGGCCACAACCTGTGATCTAGGGGTTGTTATGCCATTAATCATTATACATTAAGTACCAAAGATGTCATTAAGGATTAAGCATTAAATACCAACCACAGTTCTCGTTCTCTCTCTCTCTCACACACACACAGAGGGTGGGACATCGCTAGCAGTCAGACTGTGGAAGCAGAGGAGAGCAGAGAGAGAACCCTGGTACCCCAACAGCTTGGAGGGAAGGAAGAAGCTAGCTGAGCCAATATGTAGACCCCTCCTCTGGGCAGTGTTTGCAACCAGCAGCAACCCATCAATGAAGCCTTGAGAACTGCAGCTAGCTGCAGCTCTACTAGCTAAGCTGGAGATCTGCACACAACCTTTTCCTCTTGCCTGTACTCGAGTCCCCTCTCCCCACAAAATCTGGATAATTGTCAGGATGAAGAGCAACTCTTAGTGAGCACTCTCTGGGGTTGCTCTGCCAACCAATTACACTTAACTGTACGAGGCATGGTCTAGCACACAGTTGACCAGCTTTCCTGCAAGAATATCTTGAGAGACCTTGTCAAAAACCTTCCTGAAACCAAGATGTGCTAAACTCAAGATCATGGCTAGGGAATGGATATTGCACAGCCAGATGTCTTCTAGGATCACAACTTGGGAAATGTCACGTTTGGGCTACAAACCCCAGAAGCTTCCAGCCAGAATGGCTAGTAGCAATGCTAACTGAAGGATTCTAGGACATGTCGAGGATGGAGCAGGCTTGTTTTCTGATGCTCCAGAGACTGGAACACGGAGCAATGGATGCAAGCTCCAGGAACAGAGATTCCACCTCAACATTAGGAGGAACTTTCTGACAGTAAGAGCTGTTGGCAGTGGAACGCACTCCCTCGGAGCGTGGTGGGGTCTCCTTCCTTGGAGGTCTTTAAACCGAGGCTGGATGGCCATCTGTCAGGGATGCTTTGATCAAGATTTCCTGCATGGCAGGGGGTTGGACTGGATGGCCCTTGTGGTCTCTTCCAACTCTACAATTCTATGATTCTAAGTCCCACACACACACACACCACACTTTGGCCAAGATAAAATACAGGTTGAGACTCCCCTATCCAGATTTCCAAAATCTGAAATATTCCAAAATTGTCCACATGGGTGGCTGAGATAATGACACCTTTGCTCTCTGATGGTTCAATGTGCACAAACTTTGTTTCATGCACAAAATTATTAAAAATATTGTGGATAAAATGACCTTCAAGCTATATGTATAAGGTGTAGTTGAAACATAAATGAATTTCATGTTTAGACTTGGGTCCCATCTCAAAGCTATTTCATTATGTATATGCAAGCATTCCAAAATCCAAAATATTCTAAAATCTAAAATATGTCTGGTCCCAAGCATTTTGGATGAGGGAGACAGCCTATAGACTCTGGGAGCCATAAGGCCAAGAGCTGTTCAGCAGTGGAATGCACTGCCTGGGAGTGTGGTGGAGTCTCCTTCTTTGGAGGTTTTTAAACAGAAGCTGGATGGCCATCAGTTGGGAATGATTTGATTGTGTATTCCTGCATGGCAGGGAGTTGGACTGGATAGCCTTTGTGGTCTGTTCAAATTCTATGATTCTATAAGAAGAAACCCACCCTTTCACACGACACAGTTATAACCCCAATATTCTGCATTAATGGCCGTAGCTGCAAACTATGGAATCCTGGGATTTGTAGTTTGGTGGGGTCATTAGACTTCTCTGGATGAGAATTCTAAATGTCCTTTCCTAAACTGCCAATCCTAGGATTCCATAGGATGTTGCCATGGCAATCAAAGTGGAATCATACCTCTATAACTGTGTAGTATGAAAGCACCCCAGAGAGAAACATTGCCACTAATGTCCATGGGCACAGCTCACCAAACGTAACTGTGAGGAAATCTCCATCTTCAGAGGTTTTTAAACAGAGGCTGGATGGCCAGCTGTTGGGGGTGTTTTGATTGTGTCTTCCTGCATAGCAGAATGGGATTGGACTGGATGTGGTCTCTTCCAACTCCATGCTTCTGCTAGTGACTTGTAAGTGCTGGAAATTTCTATAGCTAAACTACTTTTCAAACTTAGGGGCTGCATTCCCCCCCTCAAAAAAAAAAAAGAAAAGAAAAAAGAAATGGTTCTGTGTTCTGTACGTCATCAAAACTGAGTGATAATTACTGCTGTTGCGTGGAGTTATGTTTTAATACATTACATAGTCATGGAGCAATTCTTTAGGAGAACACACACAGTCTCCAAAACTTTCCTAGCAAGGCTGATACCAAGTGTCCAAATGGCTGCTAAGGGGCAGGATAAGTGTGGGAGACACCCCCCCCCCCAATTGGGGACTCTCCAAAAATCACATTTGCCTTTTGCTTAATAAGCCTCTTATTGTCTCATGGAAAAGGTTTTGATTTCAAACTTTTGGAAAAGGCCAGCCTTGCCTGAAGTGCAATATTATGATTACAATATTCTCTGCTCACATCTTCGTGTTCTCACTGTGTTTCCTTAGGATTTATAGATTTCCTGCTTTGCCAAGACATGATTTAGAGCACTGCGGTGGTGATATTGCATTATATCATCCTGGCCTTTGGTAGTGGAAATCCATCTCCATGGAGAAACCTCAACGATGTCTGGGACCAAAGCTGAAGGTGGAGCGCCCAAACTGTCAACTCCAGTCCCAAATCAAGAATGGAATGAGGCACAGGATGAGATCCACACACTCCCAAGTCAGTAGAAGGAGGCAGCCATGCTGAGCTTCCTCCAAACAGCTGGCCTCCTTTCTGTTGAAGAGTGAGGCCTTGGAGATATCATGCCAAACTCCCTATTCCATAGAATCAAGGAAGAATCTGCTCTCTACCACAACAGTGTAATATTTGGAACTCAACATTCTGCTACAGAAGCCAGGACAATCTCAAAGTCGGGATGCTAAGAGCTCTGGAGAGAGAAGCTCTCACAGTCCAGATTCCTCTTCTTGAAATCACCAAGTAGCAGGCTTGTTTTCTTTTTCTCCAGAGATTAGGACACGGAGCAATGGGTTCAAATTACAGGAGAAGAGATTCCACCTAAACATTAGGAAGAACCTCCTGACAGTAAGGGCTGTTCATAAGTGGAATGCGCTGCCTGGGAGCGTGGTGGCATCTCCGTCTTTGGAGGTTTTTAATAATAATAATAATAATAATAATAATAATATTTATTTATATCCCGCCCCTCTGCGAACAATCGGGATGGCTTACAACAATAAAATAGTACACAGTATAAAACAACTCAAAATCCCTTCCCCCCCTTAAAACATTATTAAATTAATACAAATTAAAATCAGCATATAATACAATTTATTAAAAACCCTTCCGAGTGAGCAGCATCAGTTTGGAGCTCCAGAAGCAACCTCCAGAGGGGGTTTTTATTTTAAAAAGAGGCTGGATGGCCATCTGTCGGAAATGATTTGATTGTGTATTCCTGCATGGCAGAACGGGGTTGGACTAGAGGGCCCTTGAGTTCTCTTCCAACTCTATGATTCTAAGTAACTACTGGCCTGAATCCTGTGGTTACGTCTCATCGGAGTAGGCCCAATAAATGAGTCAGATTTACCTAAGTGTTAACTTAACCTTTTTGGAAATTGATTCAATGACTCTAATGTAGTTGGGACTTACCATTGAGACTGGAGACCACTGTGTGTCAGCAGTGTGTGTGTGTGTGTGTGTGTGTGTGTTTAGCTGTCTAGGCTTCTACATATCTTTACATTCCAAGAACAGTGGACCAGCCAGGTAGAGTCTGGACATGATCCAGGCTGGAAATTTGTAGGTCATTCATGGAGCAAACCTGTAATCTGATGAGGTCACTAACTCTCAAGTAAACTCGTGACTTCTATGTCAATGGGTGATGGATTTGCTACAGATGTTAACCTAAACCAGTGGTTCCCAGACTTTGGTCCTCTGGGTGTTTGGGACTTCAACTCCCAGAAGCCCCAGCCAACTTGGCCAACAATGAGGAATTATGCGAACTGAAGTCCAAAACATCAGGGGGAAAAGAGTTTGGGAATCACTGATCTAAACTTTGAAGGAGCTTTTTAAAGTGCTGTACCAATGGGGGGGGGAGGATAGGGTTCAGCACCTTGGACAGCTCCTTTAAAAATCATACTAAAACCCAGAGTGGATTTACCATCTCAGGGTTTGTCTGGACTGGCCAGAATAATCCACATTCTGGCCAGAATATTCCAGCCCTAGGCCCATGGTCTTTCCCCCCATTACCTGCCTTTCTGTTGCAGCAATGGATGGGGTCCACACATGAACCAGCGCTTCTCTTCCCTGTGTCCGGTTGTGTCTTCTGAGGCCAGGAAATGGTACCTGGCCATGGTCACTTGGCTGGGCACCTTGCAGGGACCCAGAAGATGTGACGTGCACAATTCAGCAAGGAAATGGCTGTGCCAGGCACCATAACAGAACTCACCGTTTTCTCTGGGGAAAAAAACCACTGCAAATGGTGAGCGTTTTTTTTTTAAAAAAAAAAAACTATGTGTCTGCTTTGTATTAAGGGGTATTTGCCACAGATTCTTGTAGGAACTGCCTGAATGTTGTCTGGACAGTTTGGACTAGGATCAGGGGGAAAACTCTGCATCGTCCAGACTGCTGGGTGATGGAATGGGAGGAGGCCATTTCATTTGGCCCATGTAGACACTACACCAATGTGGTGTAGTGGTTTGAGTGCTGGACTAGGTAGGACTCAAACAGTTCTTATACAGACCACCCCCTGTATCCATGGAAACAATATCAGTGGTTTCAGTTATCTGAGAGACACAATATAGGGGACACATACCATAGAGCTGCACTGGAAAATGCCTAGAAAGGCATCCTCTCTAGACATTGTTTAGGTCCTCCAATGTAACTCTATGGTATGTTCATACCATAAGTCCTTTATTTTTAATAGGGTTCGCTGATATTTGTGGTATCTCTTAAACACGGTAACTTCAAGAACGCATCCCAGTAGATACCAGGGGGGCAGCGGTGACCTGTACTTAAAACATTCTTCCTCATCTTTAGGTGGAACCTCTTTTTTTATTTTTTTTATTTTTTTAATTAGGTATTTATACCCCGATGTTCAGCCACAACGGCTAAAAGAGTGGCTTACAAATTGTTAAGCAATTGCAGTTTACACATTTACACTGCAATAAGCAGCTTCCAATGTGTGTTAGCTAATTGCCCCCACAAGCTGGGTACTCAATTTACCGACCTACAAAAAGGATTGGAAGGCTGAGTGAACCTTGGAGCCCTCTGGAATTGAACTTGCAACATGGTGACTTGCAGTACTGGCATTTAACCACTGCACCACCAGGGCTCCTGGTGATTTGAATCCTTTTCAAATCCTTTAGAATGCAATTTGAATCTATTGGTTTGTGTCGTAGCCTCTAGAGCAACAGAAAACAAGCTGGCTCCATCTTCTGCATGGCAGACCTTTAGATATTTAAAGATTTCATGCAAGAAAGAAGCAATAGATTGCTATATGGAATAGCTCCTCAGGTTGGAATCCTGAAAGTTAGCCCAAACTTAGTAGCCCCGTTCAATCCATTGTTGAGTCCACATGTGGCAGATCCAGCTAATGGATGAGTCCCCTCTGAAGACTAAATGTGCTGGGGAAACAAAGCGGTCTGGGGAAGTAACCATCGGATTTAGGCCACCAGATTGCTTCTCTGACCTTTTCAAAAATAATGTCTGTTTACTCCACAGCCTACTTTCTCACAGAAAACAGGCCAAACAGAGGCTCCATCCAGAGGGAGGCAATGGCTGTGAATCTGGAGCAGACATGGGTTGTCCCACAGCTGTGGGAAGGAGGAGGAGAACAAGCGCAAGGAGACTTGAAGAGCAGGAAAGTTGACAGCTGGAATAATAGGCACTGTTTTTGTTCTCTGATTCCTGTAGTCAACTACCCCCTGTGGCCTGCTCTCTGTTATTGGGAATGCACCCAAGACTTGGGAACACCAGTTGTGACCACTTTACACATCTCTCCCCTTCCAGCACAGCTTCCAAACTGATCCAGATGAAACTGGCCGCAGCTACATGTCCTGTTTCCAAGTCCCCCACAACTGATTCACCAAGACCCTACACTGAGGTAGGCTAGTGTACAACACCACATGCAGAGATATGCACTGACTGTGCTGAACTGCAATTTTGTGCAACAAATACACATGGGAATGTGCAACCTAAGATGCACACGAATGCACATCTTCAGGCATGGTGGAATGCACAACTGAAGGCATATGTGCAATGGCGACCAAAATAGTTAAAGGTCTGGAAGCCATGCCCTATGAGGAGAGGCTTAGAGAGCTGGGTATATTTAGCCTGAAGAAAAGAAGGTTAAGAGGTGACATGATAGCCATGTTTAACTATCTGAAGGGATGTCATATTGAAGATGGAGCAAACTTGTTTTCTGCTGCTTCAGAGACTAGGACACGGAGCAATGGATTCAAGCTACAGGGAAAGAGATCCCACCTAAATATTTGTGAAGACAATCACAGAATCATAGGGCTGAGGAAGAGCTCTGACAGCTGAATACAATGTCCGAATTTAAAACAGCATTAAAGAACCAGCCTCTTCTGGCAGGCCGATCCAGATGGTTTTAAATTGTGAATTTTAAGCTATGAATTTTAAATATGGGTTGATTTGTTTTAAAACAGATTTTTCTAGGGGTTATGGAAATGGTTTCGGAAATGGTGGAAGAGGTTCTGGAATATTTGGTTAATGGAAAAGCTTAAGGAACAAACTAAGATATCTCAAGGATACCCCATAAAGACACCCTTTGCAGAAAAATACTATTACAGTTGTCCCTTCACATTTGCTGAGGTTTGGTTCCAGGACTCGACCCTCCCCCGTGAATACCCAAATCTGTGAATACTCAAGTCCCATTATATGCAATGGCATAGCAAAATGGTGTCCGTTGTATAAAATGGCAAAATCAAAGTTTGCTTTTGGGATTTTTTTTCCAAAGAATATTTTCAAGCTGTGAATACTTAAATCTGTGAATGCCAAATCCGTGAATATGGAGGGACAACTGTACTGTCTGACATGTTGTAGTGACTTGTAACTACAAAGTGGACATGTTCAATTGCGCCCTTTCCTGGAAACTAGGGACCTCGAAACTGTGGTACATGCACTGGTAACCTCCCGTCTGGATTTCTGTAATGCGCTCTACATGGGGCTACCCTTGTGCTTGACTCGGAAACTTCAACTAGTCCAGAACATGGCAGCCAGGTTGATTTCTGGCGTTCCCAGAAGAGAGCATATAACACCGGTGCTAAAAGCTCTCCACTGGCTGCCTATTAGTTTCCGGGCACAGTACAAGGTGTTGGTTATGACCTTTAAAGCCCTACATGGCTTGGGTCCAACTTACCTCCGGGACCGCCTCCTTCCGTACGACCCTCCCCGCACACTTCGGTCCTCTGGGAGGAATCTGTTACAGCCTATGAAAACAAGGCTGTCGGTGACCTCCCAGAGGGCCTTCTCTGCTGCTGCTCCCAGATTATGGAATGGCCTGCCGGACGAGATCCGTCTTATTACCACCTTAGACAGCTTTAAAAAAGCTGTCAAGACGGATCTTTTCCAGCAGGCCTTTCCTGAATAATTATCCCGGCCCAAGACTCAGCTGCCCTTTATAGGCTACGATTGTATGTTTTTAATTTTTTTTCTTCTAATTTATATATATTTAATTAATGCATGTTTTTAATCCTTTGCAATTTAATATTATTTTAAGGGGTGGGTGGGCTAGGGTATTGTGAGTATGGGGTTTTTATATTGTAAGCCGCCCCGATTGCGTTGCAGAGGGGCGGGATATAAATAAAATTTTATTATTATTTATTATTATTATTATATTCTACTGTGGTTTTTTTATAAATTAAAAGGAATTATTTTTTAAAAAAACAGATTTTTTCTTCTTCATTCTTTTTAAATTGATGTTATGAATTTTAACTGATGCTGCAAGTTTTTGTTGGTCTGTTGTTGTTCCCAGCCTTGATCCCTGGGGATTGGCAGGTAAGAAATAATAAAAACAATGAGGAGGAGGAGAAACAGGAGGTGGTTGGAAGGGACTCAAGGGCCATCTTGCCCAACCCACTGCCATACAGAAACACACAACTAGAGCACTCTCAAAAGATGCCCATTCAACCTCTGTTGGGCAATTCTTGGGCAATTTTTCACCCTTACCCCCCCACACACACACCCATGGCTCAAAACCCTGTGTAAAATTCAGTGCTTTTGCCTTCTTGCCCCAAACCTCTCACATACTATCAATGAAACCAAAAAAAGTGGTTGACATTGTGACAAAGTTACATTGCTCACTTCCCATTTCTATTTCAGCTGATGTTTGTCTTTGGGGAAGGGGAGAAAGTCAAGGTATGCAGAAGCCTTAGGGGACAAAGCCACTATGATTTGCAACAGTTCTGACTCATGGGAATGAATTTTATTTTATTTATTTATTTATTTATTTTTATTTATACCCCGCTCTTCAGCCACAAGGCTATCAGAGCGGCTTACAAATTGTTTTAAGCAATAGCTATTTACACATCTACACTGCATTAAACAGTTTCCAATGTGTGTTAGCTAATTGCCCCCCACAAGCTGGGTACTCAATTTACTGACCTACGAAAGGATGGAAGGCTGAGTGAACCTTGGAGCTGGCTGGAATCGAACTTGTGATGTGGTGGCTTGCAGTACTGGCATTTAACCACTGCGCCACCATGAAATATTGTCCAGAATTTTTTTTAAAGTCTTTTTCAGGGTTCTGGGAACTTCAACACATTTTGTAGCCTGTGGAAGGGGGGTGCGTTAGGCAAAAATTGTCCCCGCCCCCTCTGCATTATGAGAGCTTTTGCATGTTGGGAACTTTTTTGGGGGGTGAGAATGTTTTGCACAGAATACTTTGTTTGGGGACAAGCCTCTCAATATCTTTGCACACAAATCTGCATGCTCTGTGCAAAATATGCTGCTTTCTGTGCAAGAATGTGTGTGAGGGAGAGGGTCACACACACACACACACACACAACAATTTTGCAAAAATGTTTTTCAAAATAAACCCCTCCCCAATTTTAAGAAAAACGCTGAAAAGTGGACAAGACCTCTCATAATCTCCCCAGCAGGAAGAAAAACACTTGAAATGATTTGTTCTTGGGTGAGAGGATGAAATAAGCAAATTGCTCCATGCCAGCCAGATAGATGCCTTTAGAAGAGCCACCCCAAGTCTCATGCCCATTAGATGTATGAAACTGTGAATACAAGCATCCTATGATGCCTGGGGGATTCTGGGACTTGCAGTCCAATATACCCTGAAGGCACCAGGTGGGAGAAGTCTGTTTTAGGAGCTCCCAGGTATGGCACAAATGCAATATTCCCTCCCCTTCAGTTTATCCAAAGCAAACTGCTTTATAATGGAGATAGGCTGCCTCTTAGAGGAGAGGTTCCATGTCACCTTTAGTCTGCTGGCTTGGGGAGCTTGTTCTTTAGCATCCATGCTATTTGGGCTGGGTGTTCCTTGCCTCTATGTGCCAATAAGGCTTCCCCACCTCTGTCCTTCTTTCTAAAGCCAAAAGAGATTTGGGATACAACCTGATGGCGCAGCCTCCCAAGTTAGAATCCTTCCTTTCACCCTGCTCCCGTATTTCAGCCCTGCACATTTTTCCCATTAATTTATTAGGCAGTTATTGGCAAAGCTCTTTAATAATAAGTGGATTAAGGAGCAAACTCTGGATGGAAGATTTTACTGAGCTTCAGGGTCCCAGAGGCTGTGGGGTTCAGTTTTATTGGAAACTACAGCAAAGGCAGAAGGAGAGAACAAAAGACCTGAAAGGGATTCACATTCCAGAGACCCAAGAGGCCAGAAATATTGAAATGGCAAACTCAAGCAGCTGAAATTATTTGAAGGAATCTCACTGTTATATTGAAACATGAATTTTCGGGCCAACTGAAGGTTCTGGGGGAATATTTGGGGGAGGGGTCTGAAATTGGGTGATCCTATATACAGTAAGACCCCCATATCTGCTGGGGATTGGTTCTGGGGAGGCATGAATACTGAAAAACAATGGATAATAGTGGACACCATTGAAAATAATGGAACTTCCAGTTTAAAAAACCATAGAGTTGCCTTGGAGGATCTAGAAAATGGCTAGGGAGGACACATTTTCTAGGAAGACTCTATGGTAGGTGTGCTGTTTTGTGTCCCATGGATAATTGAATCAGTGGATAATGAATCAGTGGATACAGGGGTCCTACTGTATCTGGCAGATGTCAACTTTTGATCAGTATTTAGGATTTCAGCCAAACCTGATATACAAAATGCAATTTTTTACCTTCCACTCTAATGTTCCAAGGAAGCACAAACTATACATCAGTTTAAGGCTAGGCCATCTGTCCGGCGTGCTCTGATTGTGTATTCCTGGAGGGCATGGGGTTGGACTAGATAGACCTTGTGGTCTCTTCCAACTCTATGATTCTATGATTTTACTCATGTTTTCAGTGCATTTTGCAAGCAGAAGTTTGAAAAGTTGCTTTCTTTTATGGACTGAAGTCAGCATGCTGGCTAAAAGATTTGGAAACACAGAACCATAGAGTGGGAAGAGACCCCAGGGGCCATCCAGTCCAACCCTCTTCTGCCATGCAGGAATACCCAATCAAAGCATTCCTGACAGATGGCTATCCAGCTTCTGTTCAAAAATCTCCAAAGAAGGAAACTCTACCACACTCCCAAGCAGCAGCGGATTCCACTGCCAAACAGTGCTTACTGTCCTGCTACATGTCCATTTGAAGACATTCAAATGAAGAATGGCAGCATTCTTTAATTATTTCTCTCTCTCTGGCTTTTCTTCGCAAACGAAGATTCAGGAAGGACTCATCCCGCGCTTTCTGCAAGCGCGCTGATGACTAAAAAGGCCAATCCGAGATAAACAAGTCCGGTTGCAAACAGCACAGCAGAAGGTCTCCTTGGGTGATGTTTTTGGGTTGTGATTCTTTCTGCGTTGTCGTTTCTCTTCAAGACTTGTTCGTCGTGAGTTCTCAAATAAGACTGCAGCATTGTGGATAGTGCGTCTCCATGCCTCCCGATGCGAGGCCAGGGCGGACCACTGTTGGTGATCAATTTGGCCAAGCCTGAGATGTTGTTTCAGGGAGTCTTTGTATCGCTTTTTTGGAGCACCCCTCTTACGCTGACCCGTGGCGAGTTCACCGTAGAGTAGTATTTTTGGGAGGCGATGGTCCTCCATCCTAGAAACGTGCCCTGCCCAGCGCAGCTGTGTTCTCAATATCATGGCCTCAATGCTGGTGATCCCTGCTTGCTCAAGGACAGCAACATTCGTCACATAGTCAGTCCAGTGTATATTTAGGATTGTGCGTAGACGGCGCTGATGAAAGCGCTCGAGGAGTTGTAGGTGGTGGCGATAGGTGACCCATGTTTCAGATCCATAAAGGAGGATAGACAGTACAATGGCTCTATACACACTGATTTTTGTGCTTTGCCTCAGGTGTTTATTGCTCCAGACTCTTTTGTGAAGTCTTCCAAATGCACTATATGCCTTTGCTAATCTGTGATCGATCTCTTTGTCAATCTTGGCATCTGAGGAGATGATGCTTCCCAGGTAGGTGAACTGCTGAACGGACTTGAGCACAGATTTGCCGACAGCAATGTGGGGATGGTGGTGTTCGTCCTGTGGTGCAGGCTGGTAAAGAACTTCTGTTTTCTTCAGGTTGACTTCTAGCCCAAACAGCTCTGCAGCTGTTGCAAAGCAGGATGTTAGGCGCTGCAGAGCTGCTTCTGTGTGGGCAACAAGGGCAGCATCATCGGCGAAGAGCAGCTCATGGACTAGATAGTTTAGAGTCTTAGTGTGAGCCCTCAGACGGCTTAAGTTAAACAAGCTACCATCAGTACGGTAGCGTATATAGATGCCGTCGTCTTCTTCAAGCTCTGCCATAGCCCTTTGGAGCATTGTGCTAAAGAAGATTGTAAATAAAGTTGGTGCAAGAACACAACCTTGCTTCACTCCATTAGTTATTAGAAAGGGCTCTGAAAGACCATCGCCATATCTGACTTGACCACGCTGTCCCTCGTGTAGCAAGATAATCATTTTAAGGAATTTGGGGGGACATCCTAGTCTTTCCAGGATCTGCCACAGACCTTTTCTACTTACAGTGTCAAAGGCTTTGGTGAGGTCGACAAATGTTACATAGAGACCCTTGTTCTGCTCCCTACATTTTTCTTGCAGTTGCCTAAGGGCAAATACCATGTCTGTAGTACTCCTATTGGCTCTGAAGCCACATTGGCTTTCAGGGAGAAGTTCTTCTGCAATAGCAGGAACTAACCTGTTCAGGAGTATCCTTGCAAGGATTTTTCCAGCAATAGAGAGCAGTGTTATGCCTCGATAGTTTGAGCAATCGGATTTTGCTCCTTTTTTCTTGTACAGGGTGATGATGACTGCATCTCGGAGGTCTGATGGCAGTTCCCCTTTTTCCCAGCAATTCACAAGGAGTTCATGGAATTTATCATGGAGTGCATGACCTCCATTTGAAGACATTCAAATGAAGAATGGCAGCATTCTTTAATTATTTACGCATGTGCATATTACCCAACAGAAACCATTAGCCATTTTTGTCCAATGGAGAAGTCTGCATTCAGTTGAAGATTAAGGCAGAAGAGCTTTTCATATGGTGCCATGGCATACTGCACGTGCAGGTATGCATTGCACATGCAGATGTGCACTGTGCATTACCATTGTACATTTCACTTTTTTTGCACATGGAGTTGCATAGTGTTGCAACTCACTCGTGCACAACTGTCATGTACCTCCACAAGTGTAAAGTTATGTTCCATCTCCTTGGTTTAAGATCTCAGCTTATGCATTTTTAAGCATACGGTTAGCTGGTATTTATGTACATACCTATCCGCATTCACATTCTATGTGCTTTCCCCTATTTTCTTCTTCTCTTCACTTTCCCCCCTCCTCCTTTCTTTGTCTTTCTCTTTTACAATTCTAATACAACTACAAGTAAAATATACCCTCCAACTATTCCTCTGTTGTATCCCTTTTTGTATCCTCTGTTGTATTCCTTTAAAAATGTGCTAGTTTCTCTCTCCTTCTACCACTTTCCCTCTTTGTCCTCAGTTTACTTCAGTTGATGAAAGTAGTTTTCACTCAGTTAACTGGGGGGTGGGTGGGAGGTGGACTCTTGCCCTGATTAATCCTCTGCCGTCCTGCTTTTTCAGCTGCTTTCAACATGTCTCAGTTTCTCTCTCTTCCTCCAGCTTTCCATCTTTCTCTGCAGCTTACTCCAATTGCTGCAAACAGGGGTGAAAATGCAAAAATGGTTTGTATTCAACTAACTCATCCTGGGCAGGAGGGAGGAATGGAAAAGGCAGAGTCTTGCCCTTCCCTGGAAGCTCAGGCAAAAGCCAACTGTTAGCATGCCCTACTACCCCCTCCCCACAATATCTCATAATTGGAAATATTGGACACTTTTCGGGGTCAGGTTGGCTGGGGAGAACCAAAAAGAGGTCAGGTAGAGGTCACAATGACCTGGGATGTGTCTTAGAAATATTTTGGCAAGGAAACCCAATTTAGGATTGTGCAGGTTGTGCAGAAGCCCCTTTGTAAACAACATTGTTAAGGAGGTATGTGCTTCCTGGACACCTCAGCTAACAGTCATTCAACAAAACAATTAAGTGACCATTCCCAACTCCACTCCTAAGGAAATCTCAACTCATACCCCCTCTCCTGTCCTGCAAATTGTGAGGTTGTCATAAACCCATCAATTCCTATCTCCCAGCCATTTAGGCAATCAGTTGAGTTTCAGCTTCCTTTTTCTAAGGACTTTTCAGATGAGGGTTTATAACGCTAGCAGCCTCGTCCCCATTGCGAGGCTGCTGTGCTGCTGGGTGTCCCTTTCGGATGACGCTCTCCCCTGCTGATCCTCTGCCGGCACTGTTGCATAACCGCAGGGGTGCAGCAGCGTTATATTTGGCGGTTTTCTAATCACGAAAGTTGAAAGTGATCAGTTGAATATGGTTCCCGCCTTTTGTCTATCCCGTGGGAGAGTCGTTCAGGCTTTGTCCTAACCTGAGTATCCCTTCAGGTTTTCTCAGCCTAGGCCCCCACAAAGTGTGCCATGGTGGATGAACCCAGCGACTCTTTCTCAGTGTGCCACTGAATCGGAACCTCCTGTGCCAACCTCAGACACCGAACTGTGTACCTTCACTACATGAAACTCTGCTGTTCAAGATTGGTAACTATCACGCTATTTCCCCAAATCTCTTCCTCTATCCAATATTTCTGCCTTACTCCTCAATAGCCTTGAATGGTTCTTAGGAATGTGTATTGTGTGTCTGAGTGCATTTTGTGTTATTTCCAATAAAGATACTCTATTTTACTTTAAATAGAGTGTTCTCTGCAGTTAGCATTGGTATACATAGGTTAAAAGATCCCTGCAGTTACCTGCCTCTCTAAGGTATCTGTTTGAATAATTCCTCCAAATAATAATAGAGATTTTGGCATCATGGGTGTGGCTCTAAAGCACCCACCCACACACACACACACCTCTTAGGGTAAAACAACTGCTTCACCCTCTCCTAGCTTGTGTGTTCTTCATTTACAACATTTGCCATCTTGGCTACACTTCAATCTTGCTTGAAACACATAGATTTAGATTTTTTGTGGGGGTTTTTTTCCCCAGGCTGTGAGGCCATATTCTAGAAGAATATTCCTGATGTTTCACCTGCATCTGTGGCTGACATCTTCAGAGGTGAAACATCAGGAATAAACTCTTCTAGAATATGGCCTCACAGCCTGGTAAAAAAACCCACAAAAAACTATGGATGCCAGCCGTGAAAGCCTTCCATTTCACAGTATGAAACACATTCAGAAATGCTCACTGGCAGTTACAGCAGCTTTGTCTCAAAGGCAGGCAAGTCCCACTAGCTGCTAATTGCCAGGTTGCAATCATGCACAGGCCTTCCTGGGATTTAGCTGGGCAGACCACAGCGGACCTTCCATCTAAATAAGCCTGTAGAAGAGCAGTACTCTATGTGAGTGGCTGAAATTCCAGTCATTCCACTCCCGGCAACAAAGGGCCTCCCTCTTTATTCAGGGAACTCCCAAAACCTCAAATGGAGTTCAAAGCCAGCAAGTTTGCAAACCTTTAATCTGAACTCCCTGTGCAACCCTTCTGCAAAGGCAGACCGTGGGGTGGGGTGAGGAAGGGGATGGTGGAGGACAGAAGGACTGGCCTCAAGGGTCCTTTAATTAAGAGATGCAAACGATGTAATGAATTCTGTTTAAAAGAGTCCCTCACATCTGCTCAGCGTCACCATGGGACGTGTTGGCTGAAGGAGCGCCTTGGCAGTGCTCAGCAAGTCGATGATCCCAGGGAGATAAACAAGAGATCCTGACATGTAAACAGACTTGTAATTAATTACCACAGGGCTTGGAATTAATGACAGCTGCCCCACCTCCCTGGTTTCTCCTCCTCTCCATGACTGCTCTCCCCACACACTGGAGCAATGAGAAAGGCAATGCAAGACTTTCGATGAGGTTCGTTTGGTCTCTGACTCAAAGCTGACAAAAGACCCAGAAGTCCATGGACTTCCAACACAAATATTATACAAACCCATTCTCTACCACACAGTGACCCGAATCCAGATGTATAGAGTATATACGGAATCTGTTCCTCATCAGCATATGGCCTTGGAAGATTTACATAATGTAAATGCTTTAGGTTGGCTATTCATGGAAAATGGCTATGAGCCACAGGAGCAATTGGAGGCAGTGGAGTGTAGCTTCCACTGTCTCTAAGCCCCAGTTCAGCTAAAGCAACAAACAAGCAATTTTCTATGTTTACTGCAAAGCAAAGAGCCAACATAGGGTCATCATTTCGGGACTGCAGGAGACCAGGGTTCAAATCCCTGCTCCATTATGGAAACCAACTGGGGGACCTTGGGCAAGTCACACTCTCTCAACCTCAGAGGAAGGCATGGCAAACCACCTCAGAATAAATTTTGCCAGGAAAACCAAGCCAGCATAGTGTAGTGGTCTGAGTGTTGGACTAGGATTCTGCAAGACCGCGATTCCAATTCCTGCTTGGCCATGGAAAACTACTGGGTGACCTTGGGCAAATCACATACTCTCAGCCTCAGAGGAAGGCAATGACAAACCTGCTCTGAACAAATCTTGCCAAGAAAATCCTATGATAGGTTTGCCTTAGGGTTGCCATAAGTCAGAGTTGATTTGAAGGCGTCGGGAGCCAATATGGTGTAGGGTTTGAATGTAGGTCTAGCACTCTGAGAGACCAGGGTTTGAATCCCTGCTTAACTATGGAAACCCACTGGATGACCCTGGGCACGTCACCCTCCCTTATCCTTAGAAGAAAGCAATGGTTAACCTCCCCTAAAGAACTTTTGCCAAGAAATCCCTAAGAGAGGGTCACCATAAGTCGGAGTCAACTTGAAGCCACATCACAGCAATGACAGAGAGCCATACACAGGTCAAGATTCTACATTAAGACTTCGTAGCACAAACCTGTGCATGCAGAGTTCCACACTATTTGTGCTATGCTATCTTTGTGTTAATCAGCAACAAAACCAAAACACGCAATGTTCAACTGAACGTACACCCGAATGCCCCGGCATACCCACATGCAATGAACAACGTGCATCCCACGGGCAGCATGCATCTTCATGTGCAATGGCACCAAATGCACAGATCTGCTCCTGCAAACTTGAACCAATTGTGTACATTCTGCATTGAATAAAAATGTCCAACCACTTCCATAAGCACATGTCAGACACCAACAGGATTCAAACCATAGAGTTGGTGGCTAAAAACAACTTCTCTTTCCCTTCTTTTGATTTCCTTTCTTAGGGAAGTGCAGTAATTTTTTCTTCTTTTGAGCAGGCATGGATATTGTAGAGCTTCTTTTTGGACTACAGCTCCCAAAATTACCCAGCCAGAACGGTGAGGTGTAGACTGAAAATAATTTCTTTTTTTCCAAGCACCAATCCCATTCCTGTTAACACACACACACAAACACACACACACTGGCCTGGATCTAGATTTCAGTGCATATAACTGGCTGGATATCCCTGTCCTCTGCTCCCTATGGCAATCTCTACAGTGTCCTGACAATGCTACGTGGAGGGTCAGAAAATCCTGTTGACTGTTGAATGGGGTGAGCAATGGAAAATAGATTTGGACCTCCTTCTGCTTTCTTGCATCCCACCAAGGAACCATGCTTTTTCACTGTGGCCAATGGAGACCTCCCTCCTTCTACAGATAGAAGCAGAAGACCGATTTTCATTGGAAACATGGCAGGGGGGCCGGACTGACCTTTCCCTCTCCAGCCCCCCCAACCCTGGAGTCCTCATGGAACAAGTCTCCTCTGAAGTACCCACTTAACGTTAAGAAAACAGGCCAAGACTCTGTATTAAGGATCCAACTTTATGCTCATAGAGTTTTGACTGTACAATGCTACCATGTTAGTGAATTATGTCAGTGTGCAACTAAACATGCATTGTGCATGGAGTCATATGTGTAATGTGCATCCATGGGCAAGGCACATGAAGCACTAATGCTCAATTATGTGCAATATGAATTAATGCAGTACCCTGTATAATATTCAATGCATACACAAATCCTCTTCTGCAGTCTTGAACTGAATTCTCTCTGGCTTTTCTTCGCAAACAAAGATTCAGGAAGGACTCATCCTGCGCTTTCTGCAAGCGCGCTGATGACTAAAAAGGCCAATCCAAGATAAACAAGTCCGGTTGCAAAAAGCACAGCAGAAGGTCTCCTTGGGTGATGTTTTTGGGTTGTGATTCTTTCTGCGTTGTCGTTTCTCTTCAAGACTTGTTCGGCGTGAGTTCTCAAATAAGGCTCCAGCATTGTGGATAGTGCGTCTCCATGCCTCCCGATGTGAGGCCAGGGCGGACCACTGTTGGTGATCAATTTGGCCAAGCCTGAGATGTTGTTTCAGGGAGTCCTTGTATCGCTTTTTTGGAGCGCCCCTCTTACGCTGACCCGTGGCGAGTTCACCATAGAGTACTGTTTTTGGGAGGTGATGGTCCTCCATCCTAGAAACGTGCCCTGCCCAGTGCAGCTGTGTGTATAGAGCCATCGTACTGTCTATCCTCCTTTATGGATCTGAAACATGGGTCACCTATCGCCACCACCTACGACTCCTCGAGCGCTTTCATCAGCGCTGTCTATGCACAATCCTAAATATACACTGGACTGACTATGTGACGAATGTTGCTGTCCTTGAGCAAGCAGGGATCACCAGCATCGAGGCCATGAACTGAATACCGCTGTTCAAAAATCCAACCACTTTGTTAGGTTGGGGACTTATGTATTACAGTCCAATCAACTGAAGCCTAAAACACCATCAAGGTTCCAACCATACACAAGCCACACTCTTACTTTTGTCCTTGGAGAAGTTGTGCCTTCCGTTTGTTTATCATGGCCCAAGAGCATGATTTAATCCCAAATTTCTTCTTCATGGGCAATGGAACAAATTCCTTCAAATACTGTATGCTAAAATGACTTTTGACTTCAGACCTTGCAAAGGAAGGATTTTAAGTTCCAAGTTTTTCAAGCTGATCAATGGCATCAGGTCATTTGGCTTTGCTTTTTATTGGTCACGCCAACATTCCCAGCTTTAATGGGCACAGGAAGCAAAGCAAGCAGAGGGAAGCACCCCCCATGTCAAAAATCTGGGCCACATAGGCTTGGCATTTAAAAGAAGAGGAAGTAGAGGAAACCCAGAAGATTTTAGGGAGCCCTATCTAGACAAAAGACAGTATGATCTTTACGTATGTGTAAACACTGTAGTTATGGTACTATGCAGTGAATTCTGGCTTGACCACCACCCAAGTTCACACTTACTGGGCAGCAGCCACTGTGATCATAGAATCATAAGAGTTGGAAGAGCCCACAAGGGACATCTAGTCCAGTGCCCTGCCATGCAGGAACACACAATCAAAGCACTCCTGACGGATGGCTATCCAGCCTCTGTTTAAACCCCACACACACACAAAGAAGGAGACTCCACCACACTCCCATGAAGCAGTGTATTCCACTGCTGAACAGCTCTTACTGTCAGGAAGTTCTTCCTAATGTTTAGGCAGAATCTCTTTTCCAGGAGTTTGAGTCCATTGCTCCATGTCCTAGTCTCTGAAGCAGCAGAAAACAAGCTTGCTCCCTCTTCAATATAACATCCCTTCAAATATTGAAACATGGCATTCATGTCCCCTCTTAACCTTCTCTTCTCCATGCAAAACATACCCAGCTCCCTAAGCTGCTCCTCATAAGGCATAATGGCTTCCAGAGCTCCCACCATCCTAGTCGCCCTCCTCTGGACACATTCCAGCTTCTCAATATCCTTCCTGAATTGTGGTGCCCAGAACTGGACACAGTATTCTAGGTAAGGTCTGACCAAAGCAGAAGAGTGTGACACTATTACTTCCCTTGATCTTAGACATTATACTCCTATTGATGCAGCCTAGAATCGCATTGGCTTTTTTAGCTGCTGCACCACACTCCTAAACTACATAGCTCCTAAACTAGGGTTTATGTAGGAACCATGAATAAGTAAATCACGAGTGCGTACCTCCATGTTACACACTGTTACTGCAATACAGACTTCCGTCTGGATTACCAAAGGGGTAGGGTCACTCAGCCTTCCATCCTTTCGTAGGTCGGTAAATTGAGTACCCGGCTTGTGGGGGCAATTAGCTAACACATATTGGAAACTGCTTAATGCAGTGTAGATGTGTAAATTGCTACTGCTTAAAACAGTTTGTAAGCCACTCTGATAGCCTTGTGGCTGAAGAGCGGGGTATAAATAATTTTTTAAAAAAATGTGATCGATGGGGAATGAGTATTTGAGCCAAAGGACCACCACAGCCTTCAATAGTAGCTCTTATGGCAAAGTGGTTAAATGCCAGTACTGCAGCCACAATGTTGTAAATTCAATCCCAGAGGGCTCCAAGGTTGACTCAGCCTTCCATCCTTCCATAGGCTGGTAAAATGAATGCCCAACTTGTTGGGGGACAATTAGCTAACACACTGTAAACTGATTAGGGAGTGCTTAGCATTATAAAGCGGTACAGAAATGTAAGTGCTATTGCTGTTCTTAAGTGCTAATAAGAAGAAGGTTCAGTCACACAGTAAGTCAATGTCAGGCAAAAAAAAAATCTAGTGGGACTGTGGCTGGTATTTTTTATTCCCCCACCAGTACTTTTGAACTATATTGTAAAATGATGGCATTGCTGCTGTTGCTGTGTGCCTTCAAGTCATCTCTGACTTATGGCGACTCAAAGGCAAAGCTATCACAGGGTTTTGCTTACAGAATTTCTTCAGAGGGGGTTGCCCTTGCCTCCCTCTGAGGCTGAGAGAAAGTGACTTGCCCAGAGTTACCCAGTAAGCTTTCATGGCCAAGTGGGGATTTGAACCCTGGTTTCCCGATGTCCTAGTCCAACCCTCAAACCATGTTGACTCTCACATGCTTCTTCTTATACAGCAGCACATGTTGAGCTTAAAACGGAGCCAAAACCTTGCCTCACACTTGAGTAGTTTAAATCTACCTTCATGCAGTTAAGTGGGGGTTGACTTAGACTACCCTTCTACTAAATGCCAACATTGTCCAACCCACTGTATATCTGCAATTATGTTGCCACCTGTGCAATCCCAGTGAATCAAGAAGGCGCACTGAAGGCACCAATGAGTTGTTATGCAACATCCAAGAATGCACAACTGGTTACATTTACCAATCTCCACTTACACAGTGGTGAAATGAACTACAGACGTCATGCCATGGCCAAGGATGTCCATTACCAATGGGATACCAGCTGAGAATGAGACATAGCTTCCCAATTGAAAGACTCGCCAGAACCAGAACACACATATACACCCCAAAACAACAGACAAGCCAATAGGCGGGAGGCCATATCTCCTCACCATTTTTGTCAAAATATTCAATGGCTGATCCAGTTGGCTTCTGTAGATAGAATGGGCAAAAGGATGCCATCTTGTTCTTTGTCTTACGCAGAGAAAAGTCTTGGCTTGTTCTTGTTCTTTGTCTTGGCCCCATAAAGGATATGGGAATATTTAGCAAAGGAGATGGGACCCCCCCCCTCCATCTTCTATTACTCGTATGGTATAAATTTCCCATACAAGTAATAAATGAGATACATTTCCCCATGTAGGATTAGGCATTAACTGTGCTATGGGACCCTTAGGTTGAATGGCAATATTGTTCAACTTAGGTTACCATACCTGCAGCCTAATTTACAATATATGTGAAACGTACATCTGCACACAACTCACAATGCCCACCTATCGACAATGCACATCAGCATACATTACATGTCCATGTGCCATGCTACTGCATATGCAATTCCACTTCCTCAACCTTGAACAGAATGCGGACATTACGCATAGTACAAAAATGTCCAGTTACTTCTGTAAAAGAACTTACATCTGCCAAAGACCCCAGCAGAATTCTGTTATCTCTGAAAACTGAAAAGTCAGTGCGGATTGTTTTTTAAACAGAGTCTGGATGGCCATCTGCCAGGAGTGCTTTGACTGTGTATTCCTGCAAGGCAGGGAGTTGGACTAGATGGTCCTCGGGGTCTCTTCCAACTGTATCATTCTATAAATACATGGTGCAAACCTTCCCATCTCTCTGGGATTTCTTATGTAGCCTGGACTGGGCCTGGCTGAGTCCTATTCAAGCTTTCCAAGAAGGTTCTGTATTCGAGCTCCCTGGAGCACTGATTATATTCCAGCAGCACTGGATGGGGAAGTGAAGCTGCAAGCACATGCCAAGGGCTTCTGACATCGTTCTGGGAGCACATGCATGCTGCTGACCCCCACCCTCTGGGCCAGTGCTCCTCACTTCTGGGAAATCTAACAACAGAGACCTGAACATAAACAAGCAGAGTTCAGCTCCTCTGCCCATCCATCTTGAAAAAAGGAGCAACAGTTTTTTCTTTTTCTTTTTAAGTGAAGGGTTTCAGCTGGAATTTGAGGCCAAGTCAGCTAAGAGAGCAACTCCAAAAGGAAAAAAAAATGTGAAAGTGAGTGATTCAAAGGTGCAGGGGGAGGGTGAGCAGATAACCTGGGGCATTTCCATTCTCTCTTTCTCTCTCTCTCTCTCTCTTTTCTTCACAAATGAAGATTCCATCCCGTGCTTTCTGCACGTGTGCTGATGACTAAAAAGGCCAATCCAAGATAAACAAGTCTGGTTGCAGAAATCACAGCAGAAGGTCTCCTTGGGCGATGTTTCTGGGTTGTGGTTCTTTCTGCGTTGTTGTTTCTCTTCAAGACTTGTTCGGCGTGAGTTCTCAGATAAGGCTGCAGCATTGTAGATAGTGCGTCTCCATGCCTCCCGATGTGAGGCCAGAGCGGACCATTGTTGGTGATCAATTTGGCCGAGCCTGAGGTGTTGTTTCAGGGAGTCCTTGTATCACTTTTTTGGAGCGCCCCTCTTACGCTGACCCGTGGCGAGTTCACTGTAGAGTACTATTTTTGGGAGGCGATGGTCCTCCATCCTAGAATGGTGCCCTGAGTACTGTGTTAACCAAGTGGCAGCATTTGTTGTTAACATAATATTCCCAAAAATAGTACTCTACGGTGAACTCGCCACAGGTCAGCGTAAGAGGGGCGCTCCAAAAAAGCGATACAAGGACTCCCTGAAACAACATCTCAGGCCCGGCCAAATTGATCACCAACAATGGTCCGCCCTGGCCTCACATCGGGAGGCATGGAGACACACTATCCACAATGCTGCAGCTTTATTTGAGAAGTCACGCCGAACAAGTCTTGAAGAGAAACGACAACACAGAAAGAATCACAACCGGGAAACATCACCCAAGGAGACCTTCTGCTGTGCTTTCTGCAACTGGACTTGTCTATCTTGGAATGGCCTTTTCAGTCATCAGCGCGCTTGTAGAAAGCGCGGGATAAGTCCTTCCTGAATCTTCATTTGCGAAGAAAAGCCAGAGAGAGAGAGAGAGAGAATATTCCCTAAATCTGTTTCTGTAACCACACTCCCCACCCACCCATGTGGGTATTCTTCCAACTTGTTGTCTCCAAGTCCTCTTTTTTGGGAGAAACCATTCTTTCAGTATCTTCTGTTAAGTAAGTGACATGGCTCTCCACCCTGCCCCACCCTCTTTCCTGAGCAACGAATCTCCTCTCATTAACTTTGCAGAAGATTTTGGCCAAGATCCTAATCAAGGAGAAGGAGGGTAATTTATGCTCATGGAGTTACACAATGACACAAGGAGAGAGATGCTTATTTTCTGCTGCTCCAGAGACTAGAACACAAACCAATGGATGCCAAGTACAAGGAAAGAGATTCCTTGTACTCAAGCATTAGGAAGAATTTGACTGCAAGAGCTCTTCAGCAGTGGAACAGGCTGCCTCAGAGGGGGGTGGACTCTCCATCTTTGGAGGTCTTTATTCAAAGGTTGGATGGGCATCTCTCATGATGCCCACCCTGAATGTTCGTTTGCGAAGAAAAGCCAGAGAGAGAGAGAGTATGCCTGCATGGTTGAAGTTTGGTCTAAATGACCCTTTTGATCCCTTCCAACTAAGATTCTCATAGAATTATAGAGCTGGAAGAGACCACGCTGGCCAGCCAGTTCAACCTCATTCTGCCATGCCAGGGATACACAATCAAAGCACACCCAAGAGATGGCCATCCAGCCTCTGTTTAAAAACTTCCAAAGAAGGAGACTCCACCACACTCCCAGGCAGCAGCAGATTCCACTGTCCAGCAGCTCTTACCATCAGGAAGGTCTTCCTAATGCTTCGGTGGAATCTCTTTTCCTGCAGTTTGAGTCCATTGCTCTGTGTCCTAGTCTCTGGAGCAGTCTATGATTCTATGACTTTGCAACACTACCTTCTTAATGATTTGTGACACTGAGCCACTGAACGTGCAACCAAATGTACAATGCACAATACACCTCTGCACATACAATGCACATCTCCCTATGCAATACCCAATGGCACCACAGGCAGAACTCTGTTTCTATATCCTTGAACTGAATGTGGGCATTCTACTTTGGACAAAAATATCCAACCTCTTCCATAGGAGAACCTGCACATGTGTAAGACACCTACTGAATTGTGGCCCTTATTCTGATCATTCTCACTCTTTGTTAGGTGGGTCTCCAACATACATATAATATCTAGGGAAGTAATAGTGCCACTCTGCTTTTGCTTTGGTCAGACCTCACCTGGAATCCTATGTCCTGTTCTGGGCACTACAATTCAAGAAGGATATTGACAAGCTGGAATGTGTCCAGAGGAGGGCAACCAAAATGGTGGGGAGTCTGGAAGCCAGTGCCCTATGAGGAGCAGCTTAGGGAGCTGGGTATGTTTAGCCTGGAGAAGAGAAGGTGGAGAGGGGACAGGACAGCCATGTTTAAATACTTGAAGGGATGTTATGTAGAAGATGGAGCAAGCTTGTTTTCTGCTGCTCCAGAGACTAGGACATGGGGCAGTGGGTTCAAACTACAGGAAAACAGATTCCACCTAAACATTAGGAAGAACTTCCTGACAGTAAGAGCTGTTCAACAGTGGAATACATCTGAGCTGCTCTTACAGTAAAGTGGTCCTTCCTAATGCTCAGGTGGGATCTCTTTTCCTGCAATTTGGATCCACTGGTTCATGTTCTAGTCTCTGGAGCAGCAGAAAACAAGCTGGCTCCCTCTCCTATGTGACCTCCCTTCAGAAATTTAAGGATGGCTCTGCCATGCCCCCTCTCAATCTTCTCCAAGGTAAACATGCCTAACTCCCTAAGCTGTTCCTCAGAGGAACAAGAGGAAGGGTCTGATTGGCCAAGCTGTATGTATGTGGGAATAGATGGAGACAAAAGGGCCAGTTACCCCATCTGGATGTTGGCAAGAAAGAGACCAGGCACTGTAGGAGGAAGAGATCCAATTCTGAAACCCACAGACTTTTTCCTACTGACTTCATTGCACTTTGGCAAAAAAGTTATCATTCAATAAGAAGCAATGTTTCCAGGCAATGGAAGTTACCTCAAAACAATATGACGTTTCCCCGAGACAGAACATTTTCTTGCTTGTATTGGACACAAACAGCAGCTTGGCAAGACCATCTGCAATCCTGGTTCTCAACCACAGCTACTGCCTCTCTTTGGAACTCCTGGCCTATTTTATTAGCTAGGACTCAGTGAGGTCACGATGTTTGGCTCAGCCCAAAACTGGAAAGCCTCCTTTTGTCCCCTCCATGGTAGGACTGTCTCTCGTGACACCTCTCTGGCTTAACCAAAGGCAACTCCAGTCTTGGCCACTCTCTGGAATCTCACTTGTCTCTCCCTCCCTATTTCCCCCTCTCCCAAATATTCATCCTTTGCTTGGCTTGGCAGCGTTCAAACCTGCTACTGACTGGCATCACGGAGGAGCAGCATGGTATGATGATCAGGCTATTGTCCCTCCATCTTCAGAGGATTTCTGCTAGAAGCTGAACAGCAGGAAATGTTCCTGCAGTTTTGTTTCTGAACCAGTTCTCACCTCCTCTGTGCACTTGGTGTTTATTGGTAGCAAACGAGGTCTCTGAGCTGGCCTTTCTTGGTTTCTCTCTCCTCCTCTTTTAGGGGACTTACTGTGGTTTCTTGAGGTGAAGCATAAAGGCCTTCCACACCTCTCTCCGGCACAAGTGTGAATGCTCTCAGCAGAGTAGAAAGCAGAATAAAAGTCCATTCAGGCTGTGTATGCATTCTAGAAAAGTAGACAGAATAGAGTGGCACTATTACTTCCCTCGAGCTAGACACTATCCTCCTATTGATGCAGCCTAGAATCACCTTGGCTTTTTTAGCTGCCGCATCACACTGTTGACTCATGTTTAGCTTGTGGTCCACTAAGACTCCTAGATCCCTTTTGCATGTACTGCTATCAAGCAATGTGTCCCCCCATCCTATATCTCTGCATTTCATTTTTTTCTCCCTAAGTGTAGTACTTTGCATTTCTTCCTGTTGTAATTCATTTTGTTAATTTTGGCCCAGCTTTCTAATCCGTTAAGATCATGTTGGATTCTTATCCTGTCCTCTGGGGTATTAGCTACTCCTCCTAATTTGTACTCCATGCTGTGACATGTAGGCCTTGTTCCAGGAAGCAGGGAGCCGAAAAATTAGGAAGAAATTCCTGATGGTAATAGGTGTTCCAGCAGTGAAATAGACTCTCTTGGAGGGTGGTGAACTGTCCTTTAACCTATGTTTAAAGGAGGCCTTTGAACAAAGGTTGGATGGCCATCTCTCAGAGGTGCTTTAGTTGTGAATTTCCTCCATTGGCATGGTGTTGGACTAGATCACCACTGACAACCCTTTCAGTCCAACAATTCTATAATTCAGAGATCAGAACGCAGAGAGATGGGGTTCCAAATAAATGCAGTGCTACGATTACATCAGAATATTATCCACCCATGATTCTGTTTGAACCATCTTGGAAGAGATTTCCGTCCTTGACCTTGAACCTTATAGTAAAGGTGGTTTGCCAAAGCACAATTACTTGGAAGCAAATTCCACTGGAGTCATGGAAATGTCTTCCCAAGTCAGCAGTCTTTGTTTCAGAGCAAGGTGCTGCCAGCCAACCCCAGACTCCTGGAATCCTCCGTATTTGAGACGTCCAAGCATGAGACTCAAACCAATTTGGTTTCCGAAAACAAGGGCTCAGTGCTTTTTTGAAAACGAAGTCCCTTTGCTGAGACATCTGGATTGCATTCTTGCTCAGGCAGTTAAAAAGTGCATTAAAGGGATTAAATCCACTCCCTCACCACCGGGTTTTTCCACTCACGGGTTTTAAAGCTTTCTAACACTGTGCCAAGAACACTTTAAAATCTAAGTGCCCTTGGAAGTCCAGCTCCCACTCCCTCATAAGGAAATCCTGTCCAGTAACTTTTGAATCTACACCTCCAGAAGCTGGTGGATTCTGGGAACTGTAGTCCAAAAAAAAAACCTGTTCTACCCCCCAATCTCTGCTCCAGGCAGAATAAAGTTAAGCAATTCTATTTGATTTTTCTATACAGTTGGACCTCTGTATCTGTGGAACCAATATCTGTGATTTCAGTTACTTGTGGGACAGAAAATAGGGACACATACTTTGCACTGGAAAATGCCTGTTCTTCTTGTTGTTTGTTTATATCGCGCCATCTATGTACATGGTGCTTTACAATAAAACAAGCAACAACAACAACAAAAAGTCCTCCAAAGGCATACAATCTAAAATAAGTGTATACATAAGAAAACACACAGGGAAGGAAGGAATAATAAACATAAAACTATAAAATACAATTGCAAAACAAATTATTCAGATAACTATTTAAAAAACTCAAACAACAATATAATATGAAACAGCAACAAATGTTAGAATAAAACAAAGTGACAGGATCAGAATCCAAAATGACCTAGAATCATAGAATCATAGACTTGCAGAGTTGGAAGAGACCACAAGGGCCATCCAGTCCAACCCCCTGCCACACAGGAAATCATGATCAAAGCATCCCCGACAGGTGGAAATCCAGCCTCTGTTTAAAGACCTCCAAGGAAGGAGACCCCACCACGCTCCGAGGGAGTGCGTTCCACTGCCGAACAGCTCTTACGGTCAAAAAGTTCCTCCTCATGTTGAGGTGGAATCTCTGTTCCTGGAGCTTGCACCCATTGCTCCGTGTTCCAGTCTCTGGAGCAGCAGAAAACAAGCCTGCTCCATCCTCAGCGTGACATCCCTTCAAATACTTAAACAGAGCTATCCTATCGCCTCTTAACAGTCTTTTTTCCAGGCTAAACATACCCAGCTCCCTAAGTCTCTCCTCATAAGGCATCGTTTCCAGACCTTTCACCATTTTAGTTGCCCTTCTCTGGACACGCTCCAATTTGTCAATATCCTTTTTTAATTGTGGTGCCCAGACCTGGACACAGTATTCTAAGTGAGGTCTGACCAAGACAGAATAGAGTGGCACTATTACTTCCCTTGATCTAGACACTATACTTCTATTGATACAGCCCAAAATCGCATTGGCCTTTTTAGCTGCCGCATCACACTGTTGGCTCATGTTCAACTTGTGGTCTACTAGGACTCCTAGATCCCTTTCGCACGTAGTCTTATTCAGCCAGCTCTCTCCCATCCTATATTTATGCATTTCATTTTTCCGCCCTAAATGCAGTACTTTACATTTCTCCGTATTGAATTTCATTTTGTTAGCTTTGGCCCAGCTCTCCAGTCTATCCAGGTCATTCTGAATTTTGATCCTGTCCTCTAGTGTATTAGCTACTCCTCCTAATTTGGTGTCATCTGCAAATGTGATAAGTATGCCCCTAATTCCCTCATCCAAGTCATTGATAAAGATGTTGAATAGCACTGGGCCCAGGACAGAACCCTGTGGCACCCCACTGGTCACATCTTTCCAAGACGAAGAGGAGCCATTGCTGAGCACCCTTTGGGTTCATCCAGTCAACCAATTACAAATCCATTGTAATGAGCCGATTAGACCTTAACCGATTAGAAAGCTGGGCAAAACTAACAAAATGAATTTCAACGGGGAGAAATGTAAGATACTACACTTGAGCAGTAAAAATGAAATGCACAGATATAGGATGGGGAACACCTGGCCTGAGGGCAGTACATGCAAAAAGGATCTAGGAATTTTAGTAGACCACAAGCTGAACGTGAGTCAGCAGTGTGATGCAGCAGATAAAAAAGCCAATGTGATTCTAGGCTGCATCAACAGGAATATAGTGTCTAGATCGAGGGAAGTCATAGTGCTACTTTATTCTGCTTTGGTCAGACCTCACCTGCAATACTGTGCCCAGTTCTGGGCACCACAATTCAGGAAGGATATGGACAAGCTGGAACGTGTCCAGAGGAGAGCGACCAGGATGGTGGAAGATCTGGAAGCCATTATGCCCTACCCTAAGAGAAGCAGCTTAGGGAGCTGGGCACGTTTAGTCTGGAGAAGAGAAGATTGAGAGGGGACACGATAGCCACGTTTAAATATTTGAAGGGATGTCATACTGAGGATGGAACAAGCTTGTTTTCTGTTGCTCCAGAATCTAGGACACAGAGCAATGGGTTCAAACTCCAGGAAAAGAGATTCCACCTAAACATTGGGAAGAATCATAGAATCATAGAATCATAGAATTGCAGAGTTGGAAGAGACCACGAGGGCCATCCAGTCCAACCCCCTGCCATGCAGGAAATCACGATCAAAGCATCCCCGACAGATGGCCATCCAGCCTCTGTTTAAAGACCTCCAAGGTAGGAGACCCCACCACACTCCGAGGGAGTGTGTTCCACTGCCGAACAGCTCTTACTGTCAAAAAGTTCCTCCTCATGTTGAGGTGGAATCTCTGTTCCTGGAGCTTGCACCCATTGCTCTGTGTTCCAGTCTCTGGAGCAGCAGAAAACAAGCTTGCTCCATCCTCAGCATGACATCCCTTCAAATACTTAAACAGGGCTATCCTATCGCCTCTTAACAGTCTTTTTTCCAGGCTAAACATACCCAGCTCCCTAAGTCTCTCCTCACAAGGCATCGTTTCCAGACCTTTCACCATTTTAGTTGCCCTTCTCTGGACACGCTCCAATTTGTCAATATCCTTTCTGAATTGTGGTGCCCAGAACTGGACACAGTATTCTAAGTGAGGTCTGACCAAGGCAGAATAGAGTGGCACTATGACTTCCCTTGATCTAGACACTATACTTCTATTGATACAGCCCAAAATCGCAATGGCCTTTTTAGCTGCAGCATCACACTGTTGGCTCATGTTCAACTTGTGGTCTACTAGGACTCCTAGATCCCTTTCGCATGTAGTCTCATTCAGCCAGGTCTCTCCCATCCTATATTTATGCATTTCATTTTTCCGCCCTAAATGCAGTACTTTACATTTCTCCGTATTGAATTTCATTTTCTTAGCTTTGACCCAGCTCTCCAGTCTATCCAGGTCATTCTTAATTTTGATCCTGTCCTCTAGGGTATTAGCTACTCCTCCTAATTTGGTGTCATCTGCAAAATTGATAAGTATGCCCCTAATTCCCTCATCCAAGTCACTGATAAAGATGTTGAATAGCACTGGGCCCAGGACAGAACCCTGTGGCACCCCACTGGTCACATCTTTCCAAGATGAAAAGGAGCCACTGCTGAGCACCCTTTGGGTTCGGCCGGTCAACCAATTACAAATCCATTGAACAGTTAACTTGTCTAGCCCACATTTTACAAGCTTGTTTGCAAGAATGTCATGGGGAACCTTGTCAAAGGCCTTACTGAAATCAAGGTATGCGATGTCCACAGCATTCCCTTCATCTACCAAGCTGGTAACTTTATCAAAAAAAGAGATCAGATTAGTCTGGCATGACTTGTTTCTCTGAAACCCATGTTGACTTTTTGTGATTATGGCATTGCCTTCTAAATGTTCACAGACTCTCTGTTTAATGATCTGCTCTAGAATCTTCCCTGGTATTGATGTCAGACTAACTGGACGATAATTGTTGGGATCCTCTTTTTCCCCCTTTTTGAAGATGGGAACAACGTTTGCCCTCCTCCAGTCTGCTGGGACTTCTCCTGTTCTCCAGGAGTTCTCAAATATTATTGCCAATGGCTCTGAGATTATATTTGCCAGCTCTTTTAATACTCTTGGATGTAGTTCATCTGGTCCTGGAGATTTAAATTCATTTAGATTAAGAAGGTATTCCTGTACTACCTCTTTACTTATTTTGAGCTGGATTTCCCCTATTGTGTCCTCTGTTCCATTCTCCTCAGGTTGGTCCTCCTTTTCCTTTTCTGAAAACACTGAGGCAAAGAAGGTGTTGAGTAATTCTGCCTTTTCTCTGTCCCCTGTTAGCATTTTGCCATCTTCTCCACGTAGCGGCCCTATCATTTCCTTCTTCCTCCTTTTGCTGCGGACATACCCAAAAAAACCCTTTTTATTGTTCTTAACCTCCCTAGCAAGCCTGAGCTCATTCTGCGTTTTAGCTTTTCTGACTTTACTCCTACACGTGTTCGCTATCTGTTTGAATTCTTCTTTGGTGATTTCCCCCCCTTTCCATTTCCTATATATGTTCCGTTTAAAACTTAGCTCCATTGAAAGTTCTTTAGTCATCCATCCTGGTTTCTTGAGACACCTCCCATTTTTCATCCTCATTGGTACTGTTTGAAATTGTGCCTTCAGTATCTCCTTTTTGAGAAAGTCCCATCCGTCTTGACGTCTCTTCTCTTTTAGTATTCCTGACCATGGGATCATCCCCAGTATTTCCCTGAGTTTATTGAAATCAGCTCTCCTAAAGTCAAGAATGCGTGTCTGACTATGCCTGGCTTCTCCTTTCCATTGTATAACAAACTCCAGGAGAACATGATCACTCTCACCTAAGGATCCCACCACTTGCACCCCATTAACCAGGTCATCTCTGTTGGTTAGGATCAGATCTAAAATAGCTGACCCCCTTGTTGCCCCCTTGTATTGATGTCATGGATCACTTCACTGGTGTAAATATCCCTGACATATAATGCTATTCCTCCTCCTTTCCTGTTTGGCTTGTTTCTCCTATAAAGGTTATACCCCTCTATTCCCACATTCCAATCATGAGACTCATCCCACCAGGTTTCAGTAACACCTATTATATCATATTTGTTTTGTAGTGCGAGGAGTTCAAGTTCATCTTGCTTATTTCCCATGCTCTGTGCATTAGTGTAGAGACATCTGAGACCATGTGTTCCCTTTACTTGCTTCCTGTGCAAGTTTTTTTGCCTCCCACTGTTGGGTCCTTGCGCTATTTGCCTTGTTCCCTCTGTGACAGTTTGACTATTTTCTCCAGCCCTTTTGCCTTCCAGAATACTGTCTCCCTCCCCCATTTGACTCAGTTTAGTTTGACTCAGAACATCCTAACTGTAAGAGCTGTTCTGAAGTGGAATCTGCTGCTGCCTGGGAATGTGGTGGAGTCTCTTTCTTTGGAGGGTTTTGAACAGAGGCTGGATGGCCATCTGTCAGGAATGCTCTGATTGTTTATTCCTACATGGCAGGGGGTTGGACTAGATGGCCCTTGAGGTCTCTTCTAACTCTATGATTCTATGACCAATACATGAGATGAAATTATGCAAGATTACAAACAGTATCAAACTAAAATTCCAAAAGTTTTGGAAAACAGAAGTTTTCAATTGAGATTTAAAAACACTGTGGGAAGGAGCAGTCCACAAATGTTCAGGGGGGGAATTCCAAGAATATGGGGCAGCAAGCAAGAAAGGACAAAGCTGAGCCAAGGAAAAAATAATCCCTTGGTTGGGTGAGAAGGCTAGAATACCTGGAACACAGATCCCAAGTGGCGAGGCATCCACTCTATGCATCTTCTAGGTCCTCCAAAGCAACTCTATGGTATGCTTTGACTGGAAATCCTTCATTTTAATAGGGTTCTCTGTTATCTATGGTTTCCAATTTCCACAGTAAGTCCAGGGACCAAACTGACTGTATTTATATTTCATTATATAAGGGGTACTGGAACATAATGGACCTCCACATATAGCAGGTTTTTCTTCCTGTGTAATCTTACAACAACCCTTCAAAGTGATCAGAGAAAAGAAGTTGATCTACAGTTCCACAGCAACATTAGATTTTGGCTTCAATTTCCTGAGTCCAATGCTCTATCCAGTCTACTTGTGAAAGAAATATCTGCATCTTGCAATAGTGGTAGAGTGTCCCATAGTACAGGGATAATGTGTTGTCTCGGAATTATAGACAATATTTAAACTTTTTCTTGTCCCTGATGAAAAATGGGTGTCGTGAGAAATCAAGATGCCCCATGGGGAAAAAATGGTTATTTGCCATGGTATTATTTGCTCCACCATGAGAACAGAAAAAAAAAACCCAGTGCTTTTAAACTGCATTTTTGGCTTTTTGTGCAGTAACTTGCCCCCTCCCAAAACATTATAACTGCTCAGAATAAAGGGGCTGCAATCCTCATCGTGTTTTACACACTCTTAGGGCCTATACAAATGAGGGGGAGGGAAATATGAACACGTCCAAAAAGGCAGGCATTCACAATGATGCGACCTGTCTTCATGGTCAAAAGGCCCCCCTAAACTCCATATGACCCCATAGCCAAGATGGTGGCTGCGAGTGATTTACTTGCGATTTTAAATCTGCCACCGCCAATTTTTTTTTAAAGGGTTTCCCATGCTGGGCACATGTGATACCTTGTATTTTTAAAAAAGAAAAAGGAAAGAAAGAGAGTATATATCACCATTTTATCGATCTACCAGACCCTCACTTAGCCGAAAATCCAACATGGCGACAACAGGCACTTTCTAGCTTTGCTTTTTTGTTGTTGTTGTTTAATGTTTAACAATTTTTATTGAATTTTTGGGATTGTTAACAAACATTATTTTTACATATATACATATAATATAGCCCAAATGTAATACAAAACCATTAGTGCCAACAGATAATCCTAATAGATATCTATCAAGTCAATTATCCCATTAATCCAAATAGTGATATCGCTTCCATTATAGCCCTTTCCTCCTTCCCACTCCCTCCCCACAAGGAACAAGTCGTTATTTATTCAAAATCCCTTTCCTTTGATGTGGAGAATTGTATTAATTGTATCTTTTATAATGTTGTACCCCATCTCTTCTTTAATTTTTTCTATTAGTCTATTCCTTTTCCTTAGCCACTCTCCACCTTTCAATTGTCCCATATACCCCATTCTTCTTTCTAATATAAAATCAAACTTTTATAGATCCTGAAACATAATATTGCCATCTATCCAAATACCATTTTTGTTTTTCTTTTCATCCAAAAGCTATAGTTGCTTTCCCTCTTTGTTCGTATCTGTGCGCATGCGATTGTCCAAATGATTGCACATTCACATGTCATACGGAGCAGTTACAAAATCCGGACGAAGCTCCAGACATGACAAACACAAACTTTGTGGTGGATTTGGCTGCCTCCCTTCCTAATGACACGTATTTGTCTGAATGTCCATATGGACGGCTCACCCTCCATTCGTATGCCATTTGTATTATTTTCGCCATATAGACAAGCCCATAAGTTGCTTCATGGACGAGGTTGAACTTTTCCAGCCATTGCTCACTGTCTAAATCAGTGATTCCCAAACTCTAGTCATCCAGGTGTTTTCTTGGACTTCAATTCCCTGAAGCCCCAGCCACCTTGGCCAATGATTTGGGATTGTAGGAGCTGAAGTCCAAAACACCTAGAAGACCAGAGTTTGGGAAATACTGGTCTATATTGACACTGAGTCCAATGTTTCAAGGTTGACGATTCTCCTGAGTTGTTCATGCTGTTTTAAACATCATGCAAAAACAGCCACTTTGTAGTTTCATAAATGGAGTTCCATAAATTTAACTACTGTACATGCAGTGGAGCATTCTTGGATGGTGTGTAACAATATGTAGGGACACCTCAATGCAGATGAATGACCACTATAGGAATTTCAGAGGAGGCATTTAGGGACTTTTTTTGGTAAATAACAAAATATTTCTGCACAAAAGTTTGCTTTTTATGAAAAAAGCAGTTTTTTTCAAAAAAAAATTTTGAAAAAAGTCCACAAATACAAACAAACATTCAAACCTGCACAAAAACTCTTTGAATGATCTTCTTGCTAAAAAAAAGTCCACAAATAAAAAACATTCAAAAATGTACAAAATCTCTTCATTACCACTGAGTAGGGAGAAAACATTTGAAATCTTTCATTCTTGTGTGTGAGCAGGAAAGACATGTAAGATATATATCCCTAATGCAGAGAGACAGCTTCACAGATGTGTAGAAGATTATTACAGGAGATCAGGTTACTAATGCATGTGTGGGCCTTTGCAGCAGAAGAGAGCAAAGTATGCAAGGCAAAGCCCAAATGACGGGACCTCTGCATCTTGGGATTGGAAACCATATTGCTCTTCTCCATTTTAGGGAGCCCAGCCATTGGATGAGGTTTCCAAGCATTGTGTAGAGATTATAACTGTAAAGCCAAATGATGCCTGTGTCCTTGCCAGTGTTATAAAAAGAGGCCATCATTGTCTTCTAGAACAAATCTCTCTTTTGGGTACCACTTATAATTTTAAGGGTGTTCCCCAACTGTGTAGTAGTTCTCTCCTATTCTCTCTCTGCAGCTGCAGTGGTAATGCTTCCAGCTGCTTACATGAAGTCTCTCACCTGACCAGCTCCCCACGGTTCTCTCTCTCTCATATTCTGCAAGAGTGTCATGCTTTACAAGTGTTGCGTGTCGAACAATGACCGTTATTGTCCCACACAGTGTTAGAAACACCATTGTGTGTGTGTGTCTTAAGATAGAGTTTAAGAGCAGAGTGGTGAGGTCACCGGGAACTGGGCCCGAGGTTTTTCAGAGCCAGGACACTTCATCAGAGAGCTTTTAAATGCAAATGCTGGAGACTTCTGGCCAACAAATGTGGACGTTTTTATTACGGCAAATAGGTGATGACATCACCATGAGTCGATTGCTGGGGGAGCAGAAAAAGGAGCTCAGATGTGGTTAGGTTAGTGACACAAATCTTTACTTATTTAGGTTTCGGACATAAGAATAAAAATTTCTTCATGTCCTTGAGATTTTGAAAAAAAATAGTGCTATACAGTATTTTAATTTCTCTTCACACATTTGAGGAGTTTCATTGAGGAAAAAAAATCATCAAGGTTTTTGATGAAGAAAATTATTGCTTTTCTGTAAAAAGATTATGGACAGATCCCACATCATGCCCATACTGTAAATCTACACTCACATACTCACATGATGGTTGTGCTATACCACCCCTCTGTTGAAGACTGACATTGTGCAACTGATGGTGTATCTGACTGTCTGCCTGCTTTATATTCCCATGTATAGTGAGAAATGCACAGTGGTTGTTTATACAATCCCAATACATCTAGTGAGACATGGAAAGCACAGATAAACTGTTATGCACCACTCAAAAATGCACAACTGTATATGCTATGGTGGTGGTGGTGGTTGTGAATTGCTGTCACATTGAATTTGACTTATGGTAACTCTGTGAATGAGAGACCTCCAAGTCACCCTGTTATCAACAACCCTGCTCCGGTCTTGCAGACTCAGGGCTGCGGCTTCCTCCTCCACTGAGTCTCTCCATCTGGAATGCGGTCTTCCTTTTTTCCTACTGCTTTCCACATCACCAAGCACTACTGTCTTTTCTGGTGAGTCATGGCTTCTCATTATATGTCCGAAGTACAACAGTCTCAGTTTAGTCATTTTGGCTTCCAGGGAAAATTCAAGCTTGATTTGCTCTAGGACCCTTTTATTTGCAATCCATGGTATCTGTAGAAATCTTCCATCATAGAATCATAGACCTGTAGAGTTGGAAGAGACCACAAGGGCCATCCAGTCCAACCTCCTGCCATCCAGGAAATCAAGATCAAGGCATCCCTGATAGATGGCCATCCAGCCTCTGTTTAAAGACCTCCAAGGAAGGAATAGAATCATAGAATTGTAGAGTTAACACATTTCAAAGGAGTTGATTTTCTTCCTATCAGCTTTGTTCACTGTCCAGCTTTCACAGCCATACATAGAAATGAAAAATATGACGGCATAGATGATCCTAACTTTAGTATCCAGTGATGTGTCTTTACACTTCAGGATCTTGTCCTTCGTAGCTGCCCTTTCAGGTCCTAGTCTTCTGGTTTCTTGACTGCAGCTTTATTAAAGCCTTTGGGGACTAAGGAATTTCAAGTCTATACTTACAAGCTTGAACTGTTGTAGTTTTTTAAAGCAATTTTCACTTTTAGTATAGAATTATAGGGTTGGAAGGGGCCTCATGGGCCATCAAGTCCAACCTCTGCTCCATGCAGGATCTCTAGCTAGAGCATCCCCAGCAGGTGGCTGTCCAGCCTCTTTTGGAAGACATCCAGAGATATGGATGTTTTCAATATGGAACAGTTACCTAGATTTACTCTTTTGTAACTATTCCATATTCACAAACACTACTTAGCCACCACTGTGACACTATCGCCACAATTCTAACCCCCCTCCAACCTACTTTACTGGGCATCAGTTGCATGGGGAGAGGAGAAAGAAGTCCATTCGGCTGGCAATTGGAGCACAGGTGAATTACATTTCTGTCAGGATTTTGGGAAGGGTGTGTGTTGGACCAGGAGAGACTACTTAGTTAAGTATAGTTAGCTAAGTGGCAGATACAGAATAATGGCCATTCTTACCAGCCCCACATGACCTCCAGCCCCACGATGGCTCCCACACAACCTAGAGTAGTTCTGTGGCATCCTCAAGTCCAAAAGTGGGATCCTCAGTCACCCCTGATTTAGGCCTACATACCCTAAAGACACTATCAGATCATGTCTGAACTTGGAAGCTAAGCAGGATCAGCTCTGGTTGGTACTTGGATGACAGTCCGCCAACAAATCCCAGGTGCTGTAGGCTAGATTTCAGAGGAAGGAACTGGTAAAACCACCTCTAAGGATTCCTTGCCTGAGAAAACCCTGTGAAATGCATGGGGTCACCATAGGTTGACGGGCCACTTGAAGGTACCTACATAGACATATCTCTGGCTTTTCTTCGCAAACGAAGATTCAGGAAGGACTCATCCCGCGCCTTCTGCAAGCGCGCTGATGACTAAAAAGGCCAATCCGAGATAAACAAGTCCGGTTGCAAAAAGTGCAGCAGAAGGTCTCCTTGGGTGATGTTTTTGGGTTGTGATTCTTTCTGCGTTGTCGTTTCTCTTCAAGACTTGTTCGTCGTGAGTTCTCAAATAAGGCTGCAGCATTGTGGATAGTGCGTCTCCATGCCTCCCGATGTGAGGCCAGGGCGGACCACCGTTGGTGATCAATCTGGCCAAGCCTGAGATGTTGTTTCAGGGAGTCCTTGTATCGCTTTTTTGGAGCGCCCCTCCCACGCTGACCCGTGGCGAGTTCACCGTAGAAACGTGCCCTGCCCAGCGCAGCTGTGTTCTCAATATCATGGCCTCAATGCTGGTGATCCCTGCTTGCTCAAGGACAGCAACATTCGTCACATAGTCAGTCCAGTGTATATTTAGGATTGTGCGTAGACAGCGCTGATGAAAGCGCTCGAGGAGTCGTAGGTGGTGGCGATAGGTAACCCATGTTTCAGATCCAGAAACAGTGTGTATAGAGCAGAAAGATGGCTCTATACACACTGATTTTTGTGCTTTGCCTCAGGTGTTTATTGCTCCAGACTCTTTTGTGAAGTCTTCCAAATGCACTATATGCCTTTGCTAATCTGTGATCGATCTCTTTGTCAATCTTGGCATCTGAGGAGATGATGCTTCCCAGGTAGGTGAACTGCTGAACGGACCTGAGCACTGATTTGCCGACGGCAATGTGGGGATGGTGGTGTTCGTCCTGTGGTGCAGGCTGGTAAAGAACTTCTGTTTTCTTCAGGTTGACTTCTAGCCCAAACAGCTCTGCAGCTGTTGCAAAGCAGGATGTTAGGCGCTGCAGAGCTGCTTCTGTGTGGGCAACAAGGGCAGCATCATCGGCGAAGAGCAGCTCACGGACTAGATAGTTTAGAGTCTTAGTGTGAGCCCTCAGACGGCTTAAGTTAAACAAGCTACCATCAGTACGGTAGCGTATATAGATGCCGTCGTCTTATATGTTTATACATAGACATATAAACAAGTGCTAAATACCCTAAAGGCACCAGTACAAGGTGTTGGTTATCACCTTTAAAGCCCTAAATGGCTTGGGCCCAAGCTATCTCAGGGACCGCCTTCTCCCTTACAATCCTCCCCGCGCTCTCCGGTCCTCTGGGAGGAATTTGTTGCAGCCACAAAGACCTAGGCTGGCGACCACCTCCCAGAGGGCTTTCTCGGCTGTCGCCCCCAAATTGTGGAACGGCCTGCCGGATGAGATCCGCCTATTGACATTGTTAGACAGCTTTAAAAAGGCTGTCAAGACAGTTCTCTTCAGGCAGGCTTTTCCAGAATAGCTAACCCCAGCCTCAGGAACCCCTCTGGAGGCTGCTTCTAGACCTCCAAACTGATGCTGCTTGCTCGAAAGGGTTTTTAATAAATTGTATTATATACGGATTTTAATTTGTATTAATTTAATAATGTTTTAAGGGGGGGAAGGGATTTTGAGTTGTTTTATACTGTGTACTATTTTATTGTTGTAAGCCTCCCCGATTGCTCGCAGAGGGGCGGGATATAAATAAATATTATTATTATTATTATTATTATCCCGTCTGAAATTCCAGAGCATGGGGAAAGGTGCCCTTTTGGACTGTCACTCCCAGAATCCCCCAGCCAGCATAGCTGGCCAGGGGATTCTGGGAGTGGCAGTCCAAAAAGAAGAACCTTCTCCAAGCCCAGAAGGACTGCCAACTAATTCCAAGTGCTGTAGGCTCGCCTTCATAGGAAAGACCTGGCAAAACTACCTCTGAGGAATCCTTGCCTGAGAAAACCTTATGAAATTCATGGGGTCTTCATAAGTCGACAGGTGATTTGAACGTTACGTGCGCACAGATGCACACACACGCTGAGAAGCACAGTAGGATAGATTATCACAGTGAACCTAACCTTTCCCATAATGGTGCCCTCCAGATGTGTTGGCTAAGTTAGCCCATATGGTTCAGGAGACCTGTCTGATGAGTGTCAAACTGTGATAGGAATGCTTTCCTTGTTCAAATTTCATACCAACCAACAAGAACAACTAGCTAACATACTTTCCTACCCTTATTTTTTTTAAAAAAATGTGTAAGTGGCCCCATCTGGATTGCTCCATAATTAAGGAAGTTTGCTGCAAATTAAAGAGCCAGAAACATTTTACACAGAAAAGTGGGGAATTTAGCTTCTGGGAAATAAGTCATATGAAAAATAGTATCCTTTGAGGAAAGAAGGAAGTAATTAAAAAGCTAAAATGCCTTCTTCCACTAGACCAGAATTCATTAAGTGTGTCTGTGAATTGCAATGACAAGGGACTATGTGGGCAAAATTGGATGCCGCAGTGGGAACACTGGGTCCTCCAGTTTCCTCTTGTCTCCTGCTACCAAGAGAGAGGTCATGAACGAAGGGCTGGGGCAAGGGGAATGAACAATGAGGCCACTGAACTGCAGGGATGCAGATGGCAAAGCAAAGCATTCACACAACGACATATGCCCAATCCCAAACTCAATGGCTGGCATTCTGTTGCTACCTTATGCACCTATACCTCCTCTTACAAAGACAGATGGACATCTTTACTAGATGTTTAACATCCACATTTAGTTTGAAATTGCAGAGCAGAAATGTACATACAATGCGGTTGGGAATACAGATGCACATTTTCCGCCAATTAAGTGGTGTCAAACTGCCTTGAGCCTCTGCTAAAATCTGTAATATTTCTGTTTTGGTTGTGCATTCTATTGTTCATTCAATTCAGAGAATCATAGAGTTGGAAGAGACCCCAAGGGCCATCTAGTCCAACCCCCTTCTGCCATGCAGGAACACACAATCAAATCATTTCCGACAGATGGCCATCCAGCCTCTGTTTAAACACCTCCAAAGAAGGAGACTCCACCACACTCCCAGGCAGTAGCTTATTCCACTTCCAAACAGCTCTTACCCTCAGGAAGGTCTTCCTAATATTTAGGTGGAATCTCTTTTCCTGTAGTGTGAGTCCTTTGCTGCAATGGTGTCCATTCCTGATGTGGTCAGATATGGTCATAGTGACATACATCTGTCTATTATGATAGTTACAAATCTGCATTCTTGACTATAGAGTTACCAAAATTGGTGTGCTACTTAATGGCATTAAACTAAAAGTTTTAGTAAGGTCCTGGATCTTATACAATCAAATGCTTGTTTCAATCAAATCATAAGCAAACTAATCAACATCAACGTGGGCCAGCCTGGGGAAAACGTCATTGTCTGCCTGTCTGTCTGCCTATCTGTCTTATCTGTCCTGCTATACAAAACTCCACACCTGATTATGAAGTCACTAAGGAGTTGTATTAATGGCAAAAAAGAAAAAGAAACCTCCTCACTGAATGCGAGGAGAATCCTACCTGTCTAAATGGCAAGCGATGTCATTTTGCCATTTTGTGAAGGAGGGGGTCCCAAAATGTAAAAAAACTACATAGGTTAAAAAACTGCAGGGAGAATGTGCATTCCCCCTCGTCGGGATATGAGTTGCTTTCCCATAGGAAAGGAAGTGCAAAGCTGATTGGCCGGATGAGCATAGGGATGGTGGCTTGCTAACAGGGCAGGCGCCCAGCACCACCATGTTGATTTTTCACCTTAGTGAGCAAGCGCTAAGGTGAGAAAACAAGGTGTTGTCCGACCTTTATTTGGAAAGGCAAAATATCACCCCAGCACACCGCTAACATTTTTTTTTTTTAAGTTTGGTGGTGGCAGATTACGGTAGGCGAAAACATGAGTAATTCCCTCATGGCTGCTATCTTGACTGGTGGGCATGCAAAGCTTTTGGGGGCCAAAACACCATTAAGACAAGTTGCAGCTGCTGTGAAATGCCATTACTGCTGACCACTCTGGTTTTGGGGGGCTTGTATAGAGGGGACCTAAGGTTGGTGTGTTATCCAATGGGGTGAGATGGAGACCATAACAAAGTTTCAGACCTGATCTTTCAGTGTCTTTAGGTACCTTTCAAACACTGTAGCTGGAAGCCTGTTGGTGTTCTATGCACACCTAAGTTCCCTTACACATGAAGTTGCACTTTTTTAGCCATTGCACTCATACATATTCAGTTCACAGTTATACAAGCAGAGTTCTGCAGATGAGATTATTGCACATGGAGTTTCACATCCTTGGATGGTGTATAAGTGCTCATCAGCACCTTCTGTGTACCACCTGATCCCCTGGGATTGCCAAAATGGCCCCTGCGCATTATTGCCTATGCCACAAGGGTTTCAAGAAGCAGAAGGAATATGGGAAGATACACTATTGGTTACGTAGGCTGCTTCAATGCTGCAGAAATAATCCAGGTTGATAATGCTTTAACTACCATGGCTCAGTGCTATGGAATTCTGAGATTTGTAGTTTTGTAAGACATTTAGCTTTCTCTGTCAGAGAGTGTGATGCCACAACAAACCACAAATCCTAGGATTCCATAGGAGGGAACCATGATAGTTAAAGTAGTGTCAAACTGCATTATTTCTGCAGTGTGGCAGCAGCTGTAGTGTTGGTATTCAGCAGAACGTTGGGATAACACAACCACCCTGTAACTACATGACTGCACATTTACACTATGCAAGCAAAATGTATTTTAATTTTTTTTATTTAGTTAGTTAGTTATACCCCGCTCTTCAGCCACAAGGCTATCAGAGCGGCTTACAAATTGTTTTAAGCAGTAGCAGTTTACACATCTACACTGCATTAAACAGTTTCCAATGTGGTGGCGCAGTGGTTAAATGCCAGTACTGCAAGCCACCACGTTGCAAGTTCGATTCCAGAGGGCTCCAAGGTTCACTCAGCCTTCCATCCTTTCGTAGGTGGGTAAAATGAGTACCCAGCTTGTGGGGGCAATTAGCTAAAATGTAGGATCTTTGCCTTTGGATTTTTATTTTATTTTATTTTATTTTATTGCTGTAGAATAGACTTATATAAACCAAAGTTGATACATAGACTTAGGTTAAAATCTTGAACATTTACATGTAATTTCAGGACCAATTAGCCAACTAGCTTTTTCCTTTTATTTTTTAAGCAGTTGCAAATTGTCTTAATGGTCTTACAGCCCCCATAAACTTTGCTTGCCTCTATTCAAGATGGTAGCCACAAGTGAATTACTCATGTTTTTAAATCTGCTGCCACCAAACTTTTTTTTAAAAAAAACTACCCTATTTCCTTTACACAAAAAGAAAAAGAAAAAATACCCCATTATATTACCTTAACGATTGCTTGGTAAGGCAAAAATCCACGATGGCGACGCCAGGCACTTGCCCTGTGAGCAAGCCCTGCCCCTGCACTCATTCAGCCAAGAAGTTTGCATTTCCTCTCCTATGGGAAAGCGATTCAAATCAAAATGCTTGTTCCAATGAGTGGGAATGCACATTCCGCCAAGGAGTTTTTTAAAAACTCCGGGGAAAACTGCGAAGGGTTTTCCTTTGCACTTCATGGCATTTTTGCACCCTCCTATTTCTGAATACCTGTATAGTAAAACCATGCAGGATCCCATTGTTAAGATAGCCTGTATTCTTCTCTCATTTTGTAAGGAGTATTTTTGCTGTTTAATTAATATTCTGTTTCATTTAAATCATACGCAAAATCAACAGTATCAACCCATACAATGCTGGATCAATTTCCCTGGATATACACACTATGCATGTAGACAGACAGACAGACAGACACACACACACACACACACACACACAGTTGCTCATTTATCCCCTCCTATGCATAAGTCTCAGCTTGCCAGGGTTTGCACGGATGGCTGCCACTTTATTTGCAGCTGTTCTTCTGTGTAGAAGAGGCTATTAAAACTTTGTTCCTCACATTTCCCAACAGGATGCAGCTGACAGGAAAGATGGTATAGAAAGAATTCTGCTCAAGAGCACAGATGATCACAACTCTTTCACTTTCCTTAGACCAGTGAGGATGCTTTTGAAATTCAGGAAAGCCAGAGTTGGCATGTTCCAGAGCTTGGCAGACCACGCTGCTCTCTCTGATTTGGGGCTTCTTTGCAGCATATCGCCCTGGTTGTTACTTTGGGTGACTAGAAAGTGATGATGCATCACTTCTGGTTGCACCCTTGGGCCATTGTGTGTGTTGGGGGAGGATTTGGGCGTGGAGACCACCAACACAACTTATGACCTTGCACGGCTGCTCTTTCTTCACTGAAGGGTGTTTTTGGTGGGCCAAAACCCCACTTTTTTCAGCCAAAAGACTTTTGGGGGTGCCAGGGCTTTTGAGAGCCAGTGTGGTGTAGAGTTCTGAGCACTAGACTATGACCCTGGAGACCAAGGTTCAAATTCCTGCTCAGCCATGGAAACCTTGGGCAAGTCACACTCTCTCAGCCTCAGAGGAAGACAATTGCAAACCTCCTCTGAATAATTCTCATAAAATCATAGAATTATACAGTTGGGAGAGACCCCAAGGGCCATCTAGTCCAACCCCCTGCCCTGCAGGAATACACAATCAAATCCTTCCCGATAGATGGCCATCCAGCCTCTGCTTAAAAACCTCCCAAGGAGACTCCACCACACTCTGAGGCAACTCATTCCACTGCTGAACAGCTCTTACTCTCAGGAAGTTCTTCCTAATATTTAGGTGGAATCTGGCCAAGAAAACCTGTGATAGGCGTTAGGGTTGTCATAAACTGAAAACGTTCTGAAGGCACATAACAATGGCAATGACAAAGACAACAGTAGGAGAGCTGAGGAGTCAGGGATTGTTATTTTTTTAATCATAGGCCACATGATTCCCACCCATGCATTAAAGTGACCCAGCCCAGGATCTTAGTAAGATAGGAACCTGTCTTTCTACTGAGTGACCCTTGGTGTCCAAAAGGTCCAGTATATAATGGGCATGTATGCCCATGTGGAAAAGGAAAAGTGGAAACTATACAATATGTCCTCTTTGAATATCCCTTTTATAAAGACGATAGATTGAGACTGATGAGTCCCCTTTGAAGAAAATACCCAGGAAGGCCTTGGAATTGTTTTTTTAAAATATTTCTTGAATGATTCTGGCATCCAAGAAAGTAGCAAAATTAGTTGTATTAGCTGCTAACACATGTAAAGCCAACCTACAAACTTTTAACCCAGGCTCCCTTTGGTATAAAGTGGTGGAAATTTAACTAAAGATGGAAAAATATGATGATAAATGTCTGACGAATTAGTAGTTACAAATTTAATGATTATAACTGATCTTGGAGTCATTTTAGATGTTATGTACATTCTAGCTATGTACAATACATGCATTAATGAAATTCATATAATGTGAAGTCGAAGGCTTTCACGGCCAGCATCCATAGGTTTTTTGTGCTTTTTTCCCAGGCTGTGAGGTCGTGTTCTAGAAAAGTTTATTTCTGACATTTCGTCTCCATCTGTGGCTGGCATCTCCAGAGATGCAGGCAAAACATCAGGAATAAACTCTTCCAGAACACGGCCTAACAGCCCAGGAAAAAACCCACAAAGAAAAACTATAAATTCATATAAGTTATTAAGTAAGATAATTTTGTTTTTATAATGTATTTTGGAATCATAGAACCAGAGTTGTAGGAGACCACAAGGGCCATCTAGTCCAACCCCTGCCCTGCACAAATACACAAACAAAGCATTTCTGACAGATGGCCATCCAGCTTCTGTTTAAAAACCTCCAAAGAAGGAGACTCCACCACACTCCCAGGCAGCAGCAGGTTCCACTTCCAAACAGCTCTTATCTAATGTTTAGGTGGAATCTGTTTTCCTGTAGTTGGAGTCCATTGCTTCATGTTCTAGTCTCTGGAGCAGCAGAAAACAAGCTTGCTCCATCCTCAAAATGACATCCCTTTAAGTATTTAAACATGGCTATCATGTCCCCTCTCAACCTTTTCTTCTCCAGGCTAAACATACTTTGCTCCCTAAGCCACTCCTCATAGGGCATAATTGCTTCCAGACCTCCCATCATTTTGGTTTGCCCTCCTCTGGCCATGTTCCAGCTTCTCAATATCCTTCCTGAATTGTGGTGCCCAGAACTGGACACAGTATTCAGCTGAAGTCTGACCAAAGCAGAATACAGTGGCACTATGACTTCCCTTGATCTAGACACTAGACTCCTATTGATGCAGCCTAGAATTGCATTGGCTTTTTTAGCTGCCCCATCACACTGCTGACTCATGTTCAGCTTGTGGTTCACTAACGATCCTGATTTACCTTATGGTTTGTTCACCGCAATAAAGGCTGATGGTTATGAACCAATGAGATTTCCAGTGGTGTGCAAAATTGCCACGTTTGTTTGTGGCAAATGACTCATGGTAGCTGTACGCATTGGGCTGAAAATCTTTAACGTGTCCTGGAGACATGTCATTCTGTCACTTTATATAGAACTGCTCAAGAACCACTTGGCAAAAGTTGTGTGTATATGTGGGTATGGGACACCACCACAACATGTCACTAGAGATGCCACCAAATTTGTGTTTCCAAGGCTTTCAGGGAGTTTGCCTTGCAGAAGAGCTCTGGGTTGGAACTGGTGAATTTTTTTCAGGCTCACATGATTTCTATCAGAATGAGAGGAGAATTCACCTTTACCTGTTTATCTCTAAGAGGGAGGTATTACAGTTTGTTGGCACCGATGTCAAAATGCATTGCTGCAAGGCCCTTTGAGCTACCTGTGCACATGGAAGGCACATTGGCTAGCACTCTGTGAGCTGATGCTGTTGTGTTGTTCTTGTTATGTGCCTTCCAGCCAATTCCTTGTCTCCTGGAATCCCACTCTGACATTCAAACTACTACACCATGCTGGCTCTTAAAATTGAAGTTGACTTTGACTTACAGCAAGTCTGTCACCAGGTTCTCTTGGCTTTTAATTGCTTTCTATTTTTTGTATGCTGTTAATTTTTAATTATATCCGTGTTCACTCTTGTAAGTCCCCTTGAGTTCCAAACTGGAGAAAAGGCAGGATGATGACAATGTTGATGACAAAAAGCAGATGATGATGATGATGATGATGATGATGATTTTCACAGAGGGCTTGTGAGGGTTATGGGATGTCCTTGTTCTGCCCATGTGTGTTAATTGTCCACACGTTCTGATATCTGAAAAGAGCTGATATGGTTGCTGAGTTAAACCCATCCACTTGGAGACAAAGAGCTAAATACCCCAGCCTGCCCCCATTCCAGAGCACTCCAATCAAAATGGTGCAGGGCATTTACCTCTATCTGCTCCTGGGCAGTTTCTCACCACCCCTGGGGAAGATATGGGGCAGGAACAAGAATAAGCTAGGATAGGGCCCAATAAAATAGTATAATATAATACCCAGTTTACTCTGTTTCCAGCAGCCCAGACCCAGATTGGGCCCCAAATGTCTTCAGGAGCCTGTCTGGCAGGCTGCCCCTCACTGCCACCACCAGCGCCCTGGCTCTCCGGGAAGACAGGCAGGGTCCCTCAGCGTGTGAGCAAGGCTGGTCACATGCAGGGGGCTTGCAATCACATGTTGTGAGACCCCTTCCTGCCTTCCACATCAGTAGGGAAAATGGTGGCAGCAGCAGCAGTGATAATAGGGCAGCATTCTGTTTGTATGCTGGCCTGTTTTCTCCATGTAACAGCAGTGAAACGGGCCAGATCTGGAGCCAGGATACCCTGGCAGTGAGCCGGCATATTCTGCCTGGTGTCAATGTGCCCAAGGCCAGCAAGAGCCATATTGCTTCTGCAAAACATTGCCCCAGAAGTAGCCTTTCTCATCCTTTTATTTTTGGCTGGGAAAGCAAAGAAAGAAACCAAAGCTTCTCCTCTCTAATTCTTACAATCAGAGTTACAAGGTTTACCCCAGTTCTCAGCCAGGCTACTACTGCAGAACCTCCAAGCATAATTTGGGATTCCCTGTCTTGTGTTTAGACTACTCCAATTTGGACTCGGCATCTGGACAGACAGAGAGTGAAGGCCAGGTCTTGGTGGGAAAAGTTCCTTCTCCCTTATTGGGTTGCTTTTTGGTGGTTAATGAGGCAAGGAGTTCTCATCAGCCATTTACACACACAATGCCATAAAGCGGAAGGAATGTGAAGTATCTGACTCAAGATAACTCATTAAGAAATCAGCTACAGAGGATAACTCCAGGCTTGCCTGCCTGCGTGCAGCCTCCAGAATTGGCAGGCGTAACTCTGACACCAAACACTACAGTGAGGGAAACACAAGCTCCAAAACCACATCCCAGCAGTTCAGCGAAATCATCCATTCATGACTGTCAGCACGATGCATCAGATTAGAGTGAAAACTCTGCCAACAAACAAATGCAAACATTGACTTCATTGGTTGTTTTTCAGAACAAGTGAAGTGTTATTCAGAGCTCTGGAGTGATTGCTTTTTCAGGCTCGACTCTCCAGAAACCCTTAACTAATCTGAAATATAAGCAGGCTGGCTGAGGAATTCTGGGGGTTGTAGTCCAAAAAAGCAACTTCTAGAAAGCTCTGGCCTAAATCATCTGCCCAAGCCCCAAATGGGATTCCAGCTTTATTGGAAGACAGATCCTTCTCCTACAGTGCTTTGGCAACATATCAAAAACAGTATCCTCCAGTCTGCAGAAGAATCCCTCGGGTTCTCCCACAAGAAAAATCAAGACTGGTTTGATGAAAACAACCAAGAGATCCAGGACCTGTTGGCAAAGAAGAGAATTGCTCACCAGGCATACCTTGCCCAGCCAACTTGCCATGTAAGAAAAGCAGCTTTCTGTCTCACATGTAGTAAACTTCAACAAAAATTCCAAGACATGCAGAACAAGTGGTGGATCAATATAGCAGAAAAGACACAATGCTGTGCAGATCTGGGGGATTCTATAGGATTTTATGAAGCTCTTAAGGCAGTGTTTGGACCTACTTATCAGGTCCAAAAATCATTATGCAATACAGATGGTCAAACATTAATTACTGATAAAGCCTCCATCCTGAATCGATGGGCTGAACACATTCAAAGTCTCTTTAGTGCCAGCTGAGTCGAGCAAGACTCAGCTATCCAACATATGATACAAAAAACGATGAACAATGAATTGGAAATAGCTTCCACTTTGGAAGAGACCCTTAAGGCCATACAGCAGATGAAAAATGGCAAGCCAGCTGGGATTGATGGAATCCCACCTGAGGTTTGGAAACACGGAGGTCATGCACTCCATGAAAAATTCCACGAATTTTTGTGAATTGCTAGGGAAAAGGGGAACTGCCATCAGACCTCCGAGATGCAGTCATCATCACCCTGTACAAGAAAAAAGGAGCAAAATCCAATTGCTCAAATTATCGAGGCATAACACTGCTCTCAATTGCTGGAAAAATCTGTGCAAGGATACTCCTGAACAGATTAGTTCCTGCCATTGCTGAAGAACTTCTTCCTGAAAGCCAATGTGGCTTCAGAGCCAATAGGAGTACTACAGACATGGTATTTGCCCTTAGACAACTGCAAGAGAAATGTAGAGAGCAGAACAAGGGTCTCTATGTAACATTTGTTGACCTCACCAAAGCCTTCGACACTGTAAGTAGAAAAGGTCTGTGGCAGATCCTGGAAAGACTAGGATGTCCCCCCAAATTCCTTAAAAGGATTATCTTGCTACACGAGGGCCAACGCGGTCAAGTCAGATATGGCGATGCTCTTTCAGAGCCCTTTCTAATAACTAATGGAGTGAAGCAAGGTTGTGTTCTTGCGCCAATGTTATTTACAATCTTCTTCAGCAAGATGCTCCAAAGGGCTCCGGCAGAGCTCGAAGAAGACGATGGCATCTATATACGCTACTGTACTGATGGTAGCTTGTTTAACTTAAGCCGTCTGAGGGCTCGCACTAAGACTCTAAACTATCTAGTCCATGCGCTGCTCTTCACCGATGATGCTGCCCTTGTTGCCCACACAGAAGCAGCTCTGCAGCGCCTAACATCCTGCTTTGCAACAGCTGCAGAGCTGTTTGGGCTAGAAGTCAACCTGAAGAAAACAGAAGTTCTTTACCAGCCTGCACCACAGGACGAACACCACCATCCCCACATTACCCTCAGCAACTCTGTGCTCAAGTCCGTTCAGCAGTTCACCTACCTGGGAAGCATCATCTCCTCAGATGTCAAGATTGACAAAGAGATCGATCACAGATTAGCAAAGGCACATAGTGCATTTGGAAGACTTTACAAAAGAGTCTGGAGTAATAAACACCTGAGGCAAAACACAAAAATCAGTGTGTATAGAGCCACTGTACTGTGTATCCTCCTTTATGGATCTGAAACATGGGTCACCTATCGCCACCACCTACGACTCCTTGAACACTTTCATCAGCACTGTCTATGCACAATCCTAAATATATACTGGACTGACTATGTGACGAATGTTGCTGTCCTTGAGCAAGCAGGGATCACCAGCATTGAGGCCATGATATTGAGAACACAGCTGCGCTGGGCAGGGCACATTTCTAGGATGGAGGACCATTGCCTCCCAAAAATACTACTCTACGGTGAACTCGCCATGGGTCAGTGTAAGAGGGGTGCTCCAAAGAAGTGATACAAGGACTCCCTGAAACAACATCTCAGGCTCTGCCAAACTGATCACCAACAATGGTCCGCCCTGGCCTCACATCAGGAGGCATGGAGACACACTATCCACAATGCTGCAGCCTTATTTGAGAACTCACACTGAACAAGGTTTGAAGAGAAACGACAACGCAGAAAGAATCACAACCCGGAAATGTCACCCAAGGAAACCTTCTGCTGTGCTTTCTGCAACCGGTCTTGTCTACCTTGGATTGGCCTTTTTAGTCATCAGCGCTTGCAGAAAGCATGGGATGAGTCCTTCCTGAATCTTCGTTTGTGAAGAAAAGCCAGAGAGAGAGAGAGGGAGGGAGAGAGAGAGAGAGAGAGAGAGAGAGTGAGTCTCTGGAAAGCTAAAAAAGTTCTGTAGCTTAGGTCCCAGGAGGACAACCCTACCACGGAAGGAGACTCGAGCTCCTTTCAGCTGTTGAGGAGGGAGGAGAGTTCATGGGTACAACCATCTGTTCAGGCCTAGAGTTATTCCAATTCAGGCCTGTATTGTTGGGATGCAAAAAATATTGAAACGCTCAAGGAAATCCACGAAAAATGGGCTTGTTGAATGCCCAAAAACCTCTAATGGGGAGACTCCTCCTCAAGACTCTTTCTCATCCCCATCAAAGATCTTGAATAGACTCACTTTCCAATGTCATGTGGTAAATGGGAATTCCCACTTCCCTTCCTCCCCAGCCTCCTGATACCTTGCAGGGTGGATGAGGGGGAAAGGGAGCAAAGAATCCTGTAAGACTAGATCCATTTAGATCATCAGGTCCATCCTCCCTGCAACCTCTGATGTTTCCTGTGGTGGGCAAGAGAGAAAGGCAAATGACCAGTCAATCACTTTATTTGTATACCACCTCTTTCCCAAGTGGGACTCATGGGAAGGAATGGCTGGAATGGCTAGAACCCTGCTGGTGACATTTGTTTAACTTGGCCATCCTTGAGCATACATCCATTTCTGCTTATTATGTAAAGGAGCATTCTATAGCTACTTGCATAACACCTTCTCCTGCTGGAAAGGAGGTTTGGAGTACATTGCCATGGTCATTTTCTGAATGGGAAAAGATGGACGATGCCCAAGCAGTGTCCAGGCAAAGATTTGCACTGGGGAGGAGGGAACATAAGTTGCCATATTTGATCTTCAGCATATTCTAGTGTAGATGTTGGATGGAGATCTAGAAGGGCAATGTCAGCTCTCTTCTCCTGATTGCAAAAACTACAAAGAGATGCTTCCCAACTAGTACCTCCTGCCCAATTCTGACCATGGAATGTTGCAGTTAGGGATGGAAAGAATATTCAAAAATAGTCAAAAATATGTTTCTTGAGTATTGAGAAATCCAGACTAGAAGATTCCTAAACTGATAAGAATCCTTGCAGTTCATGATGGGGGAGGTGATTTTTGCAGAAAACACCATTTTCTGCACAAGAAACAGCATTTTTTGCACAGAAAATGATATTTCTACATAGAAATATTATTTCCGGTGCAAAAAAAGTTGTTTTCTGAACATAAAATGCTATACTTGGGGATTTATTCTGCCCAACATTCACACATGGGTGATTTGCAAAGAAAACAGCAATTTCTGCTCAGAAAATATTTCTATGCAGGAATACTATTTTATGCACACACACAAAAATTCTATTTCCTGAACAGAAAATATGGGAGAGTATGAAGAAACACTCCTGCACAATATCACACTCCACAAGGATCATGTAGGATCCATACTATATATCTGTATCAGAACCAAGCAACATGTGGCGCACATACAGTGCAGCAGAGGTGTCTTATGTTCCTCTCACGCAAAGTCCCTGCCTGCTGCTGCCTCAGCATCTAAAATATCCATGGGCATTGGGAGGGCAGAGAGAGACAGAGCCACAGAATGGCAAAATCCAGCTAGGGAATGGGCAGGCACCACTAAACTATGTCTGGGTTGAAGTTAGCAGCCCAGTTCTGCCAGGCAAGGGGAAAAGGGCATGATCCTACCGTTAATGTCACAAATGGGAATCATGCAGCTTTGCAGGTGTTCTTGAACACCCACATTCCTTACCACCAGCTAGGCTGCCTAGGGCTGCAGGGATTTCCAGTCCGGCAACACTTGATGGGACACACAATTCCCCACTCTGGTTGATACCATGCCTGAGGGTTCATACCTCTGGCCAGCTGCTGAGGCTGGAGTTGTCTACCCTTCTTTTCTCCACCACTTGAAGTGGATCTGAAATGCTCACCATGTCACCTATAATTTACAAGGCTTCCTACTCAAACATTAGCACTCTGAACCCTAAGCACCATAGGCTGTGTCCTTTGGACGATCTCTGGCCAGCTTTGGGGGCGGGGGGAGTTCAAGAGGGTTAGAAACTCTTGATGTTGGCCTGAATCCTGTTGGTGTCTTCTTGTTATTGTGTGCCTTCAAATCATTTCTGATCTATGGCAAACCTAGCATAGGGTCCTGTCCCCACAGGCCGAATGAAAATGCTTCCCTATCAGCTGTCCCCCTGGCCAGCTGTCCTGATGACAAAGGGTTTTGGCCTTCATTCTAGACCAAACTATCCAGATGATGTCCGGACAGTTCCAACTTAAAAATCAGGGCAACCCCCCTGTCACGGGCTCAAACCTGAGTTCCCTTCCCAGGAGCTCTAGCTTAGCCCTCTCTCTGTAGGGTTAGTCCTGAGTATCCTCACCCCAGGATCCTCCTACAACCCCCAAAAACCATCCAATCTGCCACCACCCACTGGTTTCAACTGGTGGGGGGTTATTTCCCCCTTGGGACCCCCCCCCTTTTTTCCACTCATCTCACACTGGTCTCAAACAAAGGCAATTTAATCCTCTCCAGATTTCCCGGGCTTAAAGCTGTAATTGGTCAGTCTAGTCACATGGTGTCATGGTAATGATGTCCTCTCATTAGCTCTGTGAAGGTGGTGCTTGAGCCCCTTCCCATTAACCGTTTTCTTACCTGATACTATGCTGGCAAGACAATCTGTTTACAGACAAAGGGAGTTATAGTTCTCTAGCAGAATGATGGGAGTTGCACCTTGTGGCAACATGATGGAACTCCATCATGACACCCCCCCTTAAAACGGCATTAAAAAATACCTGGGAAAACCCATTCCTCTGGGAAAAAATTGAGTGTTCCATGGTGGGAACAGGCAGTTGTTTGCATGTGTGTTTCGCTGTAACAGCGGGCACCACCAATACTGGTGTCATGTGTCACACTCTCTGATGTCACAATGAAGCCCCCAGCATGTGATCATGGCTGGTCGCCTCATTTCTGGCCTCAGAGAGTGCAATGCACGGCTGCAGAGGCACCCGCTGATATAGTGGAGCGCACGTGTCCAGACACCTGCCTATTCCTACCATGAAACTCAAGGTAATGGGGAATCTGGGGCAGCTCTGGGGCTATAATACCCTGGTCTGGCCTGTGTGGACGCAGCCAGGTTTTTCTCCGAAATATTTGTTCAGATGGGGGCTGTCATGGGCATGTTCTTCTGAGGGTGAGGGAGTGTGACTTGCCCAAGGTTGGGTTGGGTTCTACAGCTGAGTAGGGATTTGAACCCAGGTCTCCCAGAATCCTAACCTGACACTGAAACCAGTACTCTCTGCCCATGCATATGGAAGTTCCCCTACAGAAGTGTTTGGACATTTTTGTATGATGTAAAGGTTGCAGAGTCAGAGTTGTACAACTGCCCAGATCTTTCAGTGCCAGCAAAATGGAGGATCGCTTCATCTCTCAAATGTGTGGTCAAGTTACCCAACAGCACGCAGGGCTCCTAATTGTTCCCAGCCCTCCAGTTGCAGTTTCCCCGGCAGGGAAAAATTTCCTGGCAAGCTTTCCAGAGCAGTTCCAACCAGGCTGTTGTGCATTAGCAGGAAATCAGTTTTTCTCATCAGCAAAGCTCTATTAAGACTGGTGTTTGTGTTTCATTTGCCCTCAGTCGCTGGGGGAGGTCCTGGAGCTGTTATCGGCTTTCCTTATAGAAAGGGAGAGGCTGCTCTTGACAGCTGCGAGAATTCGGGCAGCTTGCAATGGCCATGAGTGCCTGGAATGGGTGCAGATGCACAGCTATGGCACTGATCCGAAGCAATGGGAGGAGATGTGTCTGTTCAGAGACCCCTCTCAACTAGGTTTTCACGCACAAAGTGTGGCGCTCCAAGGGGTGGTTTAGTCCAGCCCCGATCCTCAAAGAAGATCACAGTGGCACATCACAGCATAGAGCTGCAGAGAGTTGCACAGGGTAAACGTCCAAATGTGTGGAGTTGGACATTAATTTTGCTATGCAGCCTGTCATGTATTGACTGACTTTGGGCTCACCTACACCAGCCAGGATACGCTGTCCCCCCCACCAGCATATCCCGGATGCAGAGCTGGCCCATCCTTCCCCTGTTACCTGAAGAACACAGGCCAGAGTCCACACAGGAATGTCAGCCTGTTGCTGCCACTGCTGCCATTTTCTCGGCTGACGCAGAAGCTGGGAAGGGGGCCTGCAACACGTATTTGCAGGCCTCCTGTATGTGACCAGCTTTGGTCATGTGGTGAGGGACCCCCTGCCTGGCTTCAGGAAGATCCAGGGAGATGATGGTGGCGGCAGCGAGGGATGGCGTGCCAGGATGGGCTCCTGAAGAGATGCAGGGCCTGACCCAGAAATACTGGATTAAACCGAGTATTATCTTAAAACATGGTAAAGGGCCCTATCCTGACTTGCCCCCATTCCAGCCCCATATCTGTCCGGCGGTCATGAGGGCTGCTGGGGGGCAAATTGGGGTAAATGTCCTGTGTTATCTAGACTGCAGGGCTCTGGAACAGGGGCAAGCTGGGGTATTGGGCTGGTGTAAGCAACACCCATAATTTCAGAAAACAGCCTTCAGTAGTTCCAGAAAAGCTTTATTCAGCAGTAGAACAGCTCATGATTGGTACACCATTTGTTGACAGGACAAAAGAATTTCCAACTACACAACCTATTGAAAGCCCAAAGCAATACAGATAGCTTTCCCAGGCTTACTTCTCATCCGGCAGATAATCAAAACTGTCTTCCCCCTTTGGGACAGAGCCCTCCCTATCGTCTATACTAGGCTTTCCCACAGAAATGACCTTGGCATTTAACAGACTATTATACACCTGCTCATTAGCCAAAGGTATGAAGATGAACAACTCTTAGAACCGAGCCACATCTCTTGTGTTGCAGCTCCCATCATCCGGTATACACACACACCCCTGTTTATGTGGGAAATACCTTCCTGGACAGTGAACAGCCGTATTATACCATAGAATCATGCTGGAAGACCTAGAAAGTGTCTAGAAAGGATGCTTTTCTAGGCAACCGGCATGACTCAATGGCCATCTTCTGGCAGACGTTGACCACAGAGTTGTGCTGGAGGACCTCCCAATGCCCAGAGAGACCATCTCCAGCATGATGACTCTATGGTCCTCCAGATGCCTAGAGAGACCCCCCCCCGATCATGGGTAAGTGAAACCATGGGTAGTCATCCTGCATAAACGTGGGGGGACCTGTATAAAACACACACACAAAGCAGTTAACAAGCATGGCTGTCACAGGACTTCATGATCCTGACGCAGCCCTTGTGTTCAATGGCAGTGCTGCGAAACTGAACCAAGCCACCAAAAGTTCAACTGATTGCACAACAAAATGTTTATGCACATGTATAGGCAATGCCCACTGTGCATTCACATCTGAAATGAAATGAAATTAGCTAACACACATTGGAAACTGCTTAATGTAGTGTAGATGTGTAAATTGCTATTGCTTAAAACAATTGGTAAGCCGCTCTGATAGCCTTGTGGCTGAAGAGCGGGGTATAAATAAATAAAATTAAAAAAAGAAACAACCAGGTCAGCAAAGCCTTGCATAAGTAAACAAATCCATTCTGAACTTTTTAGAGACCACTTGAAAGCTTCTTCCAAAGTGCATCCAGGGATGCTTTTTTTTCTTTCTTTCTTTCACTGACCTCCACTTTTTATGATTTCCATTTTGGTGGACGAACTTATAGACCTATGATATTTTTTAACATGCTGGTGAGGGAGAGCTGTTGAATCAAACTAAATTGCTTTCCCCTTTTCTCTCATTTTTGCTGTTCATGCATGCTTAGTGAGGGGTTCTGATGGCAGTTGCTGTTCACTTTGCCTGTTACAGACAATCACACTGGGTACGTAAGATCAGCTAGAACAGAATCCTACTCTTTCCCAGCTCAAGCTTCATTATACTGATTATTGCAGACACAGGGCTGCTACCTGATACTGCAAGTCTATTTCTCCCGCACTCCTCCACCATCCTCCCAGTGCTACTAAGCAGACTTCTAGCTAGATCTGGGTGGGCATAAAAACAAGCTTCTTTGTCAGATGTTTGATTAGGGTATGCTGTATTCGTTCCATCCTTAGGCATGCAGGAAATGCAGTGACGATGAAACCAGCCAGGGCAGTGTTTGGAGATCATGTTTCAAAGCAGGAAAGATATCCACTTTAAAACTGGGTGTTCCCTTCTCAAAGTGTGAATCTTGGCCAGCATACAGTGCAGTAGGCTTAGATCTCCCTGAAATCAAAGGCTCTTAAACAAGATTAATTCTGCACATGGCTCCTATTCCCAGGTAGAGCCTTTGTTTCTTTTTTTGTCACAGACACTTCACAAGGCTCATCCATCTCATGGGGAACACCCATCTTTTGTCTCAATGGTTCCCCTTGGCTTGACTGCCTGCCTTAGTCCAGCAGGACAGATGGGCAACAGGACCAGGTGGTGGAACTGCTGGGATGTTGCCGCTGGTACCAACTATGGATGAAATGTGTTCATGGGATAGAGGCTGAGCAAGAGTGCTCTGCAAGTGAAGGTTTAAGAGGAGATCTCAGAAGGACCACTGTAGCTTGGAATTTCTAGAAATCTAGCATCTACAACGAGGTATGCAATAGTGCCACTCTATTCTGCTTTGGTCAGAACTCACATGGAATGCTGTGTCCACTTCTGGGCACTGCAGTTCAAGAACGATGCTGACAAGCTGGAAGTCCAGAGGGGGGTGACCAAATGGTGAGAGGTCTAGAAGCCATTATGCCCTATGAGGAGTGGCTTAGGGAACTGGGCATGTTTTCCATGGAGAAGAGAAGGTTAAGAGGTGATATGATAGCCATGTTCAAATATTTGAAGGGATGTCATACCGAAGATGGAGCAAGCTTGTTTTCTGCTGCTAGGCCACAGAGCAATGGACTCAAACTACAGGAAAAGAGATTCCACCTAAACCTTAGGAAGAACTTCCTGATGGTAAGAGCTGTTGGATAGTGGAATGTGCTGCCTCGGAGTGTGGTGGAGTCTTCTTTGGAGGTCTTTAAACAGAGGCTAGATGGCCATCTATTGGGAACGCTTTGATTGTGTCTTGCTGCAAGGCAGGGGGTTGGACTAGAGGATGCTTAGGAATTGCTTCCAACACTGTCATTCTATGATTTTATCCACATGCAACAGTCATTGCCTGAGGTGATGACCGAAAACAACTCATGCACTACCGAGGGGGATACTTTCTTTTACATTCATTCCTACTCAGTCTTGGGAGATTCTCAGAGTTAGAGAAGTTACTAGGAAGCCTAGCAATTACCATCATGCTTGGGAAGTGGAGGTGGAAGTCACAACACAGTGATTCTCTGGACTGGAGAACTTGGTCTCTGAGCCAGCGAAGCAGTCTGTTTCACGGCCCACTACAGCAACCAGCTTTTATAGGGTTGTTTACTTCTATCCTACAAGGGCCTGCTGAGTCACACAGAGGCTGCGTCATACTTTTGCCTCATCAACCCTGGGATTCCTGCAATGTGGGATTTGTTTGGTCTTTTTTTAAAGGTCCATTTGGTGAGATAGAAACTGGTGCTTAGCTTGCCTCTGGAGATCTTGAACCTCGGAGGAGGGTCAACAAGAGTCCTGAAAAAACCCTCAAGTTTTAATGATTTAGAATGATTTGGAAACCAGGACTGAAGACCATGTATTTGCATGTAGAACAGATATACCCCACTAGACACTGTTCATTTTTAAAAAGAAAAGCTAGAGGAGGGAAATAGGGGAGAGAAGGAATGCAATATGAATTTCCATTTAAATCTCCAATTTCATGTGTAGGAGGGAGCCCACCTCTCAGTATCCAAGTTTTGTGCTGCCAGCATTCGGGGATTAATATCTGATTGTCAATCAGAAGAATAACAATTCTTTTAAAAAAAAAAAAAGAAAGAAAAGAAAAATATGCAGAGCATCTATTCCCTGCCTTGTAAGCAGACACATTAGTAGCACAGCTGCCTAGATAAACTCAGCAAAGCCAGTTTCAACTGCAAATGAACGTATTGGCAGCCCCATCTCAAAACCAATTGACACACACTGAAAATCCACATTCTTTCTAACGTACTTCCCAACCCTGCAGGTATCTGTGCAAACACGGGAACTGGGGAGGACTAATTAGAGGCAGACCTCAGCCTCCATCAAGGCGACAGAGGACAGAATCCTGTTGGTGACACTGGCAGGCACACATTACCCTACGCTTGCAAGGGGACATTTTTTGGACAACGAAGAACAGACGTATGCAGCTGATGGTGGCATACCCATGAACATTTCACAGATGAAAAGCAGCATTGTGGCAACAGTACTGGCATTTAATCACTGTGCCACCAGGGTTCCCTGGTGAGGATATATGTGGGGACAGGCAGGTTCAGGGAGTGTGCCAACATGCCTCACTCCCCATTAGAGGGATCGAAATAATATTCATTGGCTGGTATTCACTATTGCAATTAAATAATTTCACAGATGAAACACGTGTGGTCAAGCAACGTCAGAATGTGGTCAAGATGGAGAAAGTTATTAATGAGGAAGAACAGATAAGCAAGGCAAGGCTGTAGCAGTTTGCTTTTGCCTGAACCTATTGGGAAGGGCAAAGTTATTTCCCTTCCTCTCCTCTTATCTGACTGCAAATTTCTTTGCACTCTGAACTCATCTGCAGCACCTGAAGTAAGCAGAGGACACAGAGGGAAAGACCTAGCTTTACTGTATTTTCCAGTGAGTCACACTGTCTCATGATGTGGCCATAGTATGATGGCCTCAGTTTAGCGTTTTGGGCCTCTAGGGAGAGTTTAAGCCTGATTTGCTCCCAAACCCATTTATTTGTCTTTTTGGCAGCCCACGGTATCCACAGAACTCTTCTCCAGCACCACGTTTCAAATGAGTTGATTTTCTTCCTGCCAAATTTCTTCACTGTCCAGCTTTCACACCCATACATAGGAACTGGAAATACGAAGTCGAAGGCTTTCACGGCTGGCATCCATAGGTTTTCCATGGTTTTTTTCTGGGCTGTGAGGCCGTGTTCTGGAAGAGTTTATTCCTGACGTTTTGCCTGCATCTGTGGCTGGTATCTTCAGAGAATGGTTGGGTAGGGGTGTGTGGGATTTATATACTGTGAGTCCCTGTTGGAAAGGATATGTAAATTTGTGTATTTCAATGGCTAGTTCCTGGGGGGAGATATGCAAAGAGGATTAATGTCTGTTTGGCTAATCTTCCATTGTCTGCTGGAAATCCCCCTGTCCCTGGGGAGAGTTCATTTGCAAGTGTTGAGTTCTGATTTTAGTGTTTTTTCAGGACTGGCAGCCAGATATTGTTTACTTTAAGGGTTTCTTTTTTCCTGTTGAAGTTGTCCATGTGTTTGTGGATTTCAATAGCTTCTCTGTGCATTCTGACATGATAGTTGTTGGCCTGGTCCAGAATTTCGGTGTTGTTAAATAACATTTTGTGTCCAGGTTGGTTTATAACATGTTCTGCTACTGCTGATTTTTCTGGCCGGCCCAGTCTGCAGTGTTTCTCATGTTCTTTGATTCGTGTTTGCACACTGCATTTTGTGGTCCCTATGTAAACTTGTCCACAGCTGCATGCTATGCGGTAAACTCCTCCCTCCCCTTAAAGGGAGGGATTTTGGGTTGTTTTATACTGTCTACCATTTTATCATTGTAAGCCGCCCCGATTGCTTGCAGAGGGGCGGGATATAAATAAATTTTATTATTATATTTATTATTATTATTATTATAAACTCCTGCAGCTGTGAGAGGGTCTCTTTTGTCCTTCGCTGAGCGTAGCATTTCTTGGACTTTCTTGGTTGGTCTGTAGATTGTTTGGAGGTTGTGTTTCCTCATCAGTTTCCCTAGTCTGTCTGTGACTCCTTTGATGTATGGTAAAAATACCTGCCCTTTGGGTGACTGTTTTTCTTCTTCATTCCTGTGTTTTTTTCTAGGTCTGGCTGCTTTTGTAATGTCTGATCTGGAGTAACCATTAGCCTGTAGAGCCCAGTTTAGGTGCTTCAGTTCATCCTCCAGGTACTGGAGTTTGCAGATCCTTTTTGTATGGTCTACTAATGTTTTTATCGCGCTTCTTTTTTGTCCTGGGTGATGACTGGAGTTCTTGTGTAGGTATCTAAACTGGGCTCTACAGGATTCTCCTGAATTAAGACAGCAATGGGCAAAATGTGGTCCTCCAGATATTGCTGGGCTATAGCTCCCAGCATTTCTCATCATTGTCTATGTTGACTGAGAATGTTGGGAGATGCAATCCAACAACAAGGTGGCTGTTATCTGCCATCATGTTGGCTTTGACTTATGGTGACCCTATGGAGAGAGACCTCCAAGGTCACAGTCATCAACAGACCTGCTCAGATCTTACAAAGTTAGGACAGGCCTGGCTTCCTTGATGTAGTCAATCAATCTGCAATGTGGATAGATAAATACTATAGTTGGACCCCTGTATCCATTGAACCAATATTCACAGCTTCAGTTATCCACAAGACACAAAACAGGAACACATATCTTAGAGTCTTTTTAAGAAAATGCCTAGAGAGGCATCCTCTCTGGATATCTTCTAGGTCCTCCAACACAACTCTATGGTATTTTTTAACCAGAAGTCCCATTAGTTTAATAGGGTTCGTTGGTATCCATGGTTTCTAGTATCTGTGGTAAGTCTAGGAACCAAACCCCCACGGATACAGGGGTCCAACTGTTTATAAAATTATAAATTTTAAGGTATGCCAGTTTGATCATTTTCCTTGAAAAAAAACCCTGGAACTCATTAAATAAACAAATCCATGCACTTAAAACAGGGGTGGGGAAGGTATTGCCCATGGACCACATGTGGCCCAAGGGCTCTTCTGTGGCCTCCAGCCCCCCTGCCACACACATTTTTTTGTCCGAAATGAACTCTAGGAGGTGTTGTGGGCACTTTGTCCACATATATGGGCCCTGGTCTGTTTCAGGCCCAAAAGAAACCTTCTTTCCCAACAGGAATTGACCCAGAAGCTGACTGTGTCTTAAGACTTAAAGGGGTCTGAGCTAGAGGTCTGTTGCCACACCTGTTGGCAGTGAGTTCCACTGGTGAACTATGCAAACTTCCTGAATCTATTACTACTGTATTTCACTGGATAACTCTCATGTGATGAGAGTACCAGCAGCAGAAGAAAAGAAGCCTCTCTCTTGAAAGAACAAGCTGAAGGCCAAGCATTCCAGGAGGCAAAGAGGAGAACAGCAGAGTTCCATAAGCATTGCACCAGACTTCCTGAAGCTGAAAGAGGAGAAGGCCCCAGGGTGTAAAGCTGAGAAGGCAGAGCAGGAATAGGGAAAACAGAAACAGTCGTCCCCTTACCGCTGGCCTGTGCCCCATGCATGCCTCCCCCCAAAGATAAATGTTTGCCGTGTCTCTGTAGAGGAAAGAAACCTCACTCTCCTTCAAAATGTGCTGCTTCTTTTCAAACCCAGGCCAAATGGCAGATTCTTGTTGGACCAGGCATGCGCCTTCCATACCGGGCTCCTCACTCATGGTTCAGGATTTTGTAATGGGCATTTGCTACCTCTTATTCTCTTTCTATCCAATGAATGCTGAGGCAATGTCAAGTTAGAATGCAAGAAGATGGAGGAGGAGGGGGAGAAAGAACTAGAAGAAGAGGAGGGGGGAATACTCAGATGTTCCGCTGCTTTCCAAATGATAGCAAGCCCCAAACCTAATCCAGTTCTGTGCCAGGATTCCTGAACTAGGGAGGTAACAACTATAAATTTTCACATCTTTGGTGAGAAAGGTTGTCTCCATACATTGAGACACTCCATTGAGAACATGAACAATCACTATCAGATTTTCCTTAATTTCCAAAATATTCATTGTTTTTACTGCAAAAATGTTGTGGGGTAGGTGTGCCAAATATGTTTTTTGTACACACAAAGAAACAAAACCCCCATGCCCACTTGATGCTATTTTGCATAGAAAGATTTTATTTCAATACCACAGCTCTCTCTCTCTCTCGCTCTCTCTCTCTCTCTCTCTCTCTCACACACACACACACACAGAGAGAGAGAGAGATGGAGGAATGCAATTTTTCATTAATTTCATTCTCAAAGGAAGCTTTGATTAATTTTAGCAATTTCCTTCCTGCTACAAGAAAGTCTTCAAGAACCACACAGTTGTCAAAGATGATTCACATTCTGAGGCTTTTCTGCACAAAATATTCATGGGGGGTTGGGGGGTTACCGCAAACAACATTGAGGGCATTACCCCTCCCTCCCAAAAAATAATTCTGCTCCCCAAATGAAATGTTCCTCTGGTCTCCAAAGTTGCAGCCTACCTTGAACATCATTCATACTCTTCTATCTGCTATGTCCGCATTCCCTGGTTCACTTTGGCTGCCACTTTTCATTGGATGCCTAAAATATATTTAAATGCTGAAGTTTGAAGACCCTAGAATGTTAGAAAAGTGGGGAGCGAAGGAAAATTTCATTGAGTGGAGAATTCTTATTTGAGAGGGGCAATGCCTTCATTTTGCCCTCCCCCCATAGCTGCACCATTGGTTCAACCCTCTTCAGACTTTTCCTCCCAACATGGGAGGGCAGGTGCAACAGACATTTTCTATGCAAAACCTCAAGGCCACCAGCCTTTCAGCATTCAGGTCTGCAGGCTGAGCACCTGCCTAGGGCTTGCATCCATTTGAGATGGAGGCCTCTGCCGTTCCTTCCTTCAAGAAGGCAGACACAGAGTCAGCTGTCTGAACCTCTGTGAATCAGCTATCCATCTAGGCAGCTGGGAAAACAAACCTCTCCTTAGACCAGGGACGGGAAACATGCAGCCCTCCAGATCTTATTGAACTGTATTTCCCAGAAGCTGTAAGCCAGAACAGCCTATGGTGAAGAATGCTAGGATCTGCAGTTCATTAGCACCTGCTAGGCCACACGATTCCCACCCCTGCTTTTAAAAAGTAAAAGTGTTGGAATGTTTAAGATGGTTTTGCATAGCCAGCAAACATCATTTTCATCCAGAGAATACCAGATATACATGTCTCTCTGTGTGTACATTTATGCACCAGAGGAGCAAATTTCTAGTCATGATTGCTGGGACTCTGATTCACATTATCAGCTCATCTAAGGCAGAGTTGTTGATTACAGCTAACAACCTCAAGCAGATAACCTTTGCTGTAACCTACCAATTCTCCAAACGTAACCTTCATAGCCTGGCAGAGATATAATGTTGGTCTTGCACAGTGTAAATCTACACTCATGTATGTGTGGTTGCACTACACAACCCTTCTGCTGAATATCAACACTGTGCAACTGATGGTGTCTCTGTCCATGTGCCTGCTGATTGCCCCACGGTGAAATGGGGAAGGAGCAATGGCTGATTCTACTACCCCAGGGAATCAAGTGGTGCATTGAAGATACTAATGAATAGTTACACACCATTCAAGAAAGGTCAACTTCATGGTTGAGATCTTGTGGGTTGGTCCCAACTAAAACAGATCCAGTCTATCAGTTGCCAAGTGATTAATCAACAGACAGGTAAATCCAGTGGATTTAGTGGCTCTACTACAGTTGGGACTAACAATAGGATTTAGGCCTGTATCAAATAGTTACCCCTGTGGAACTCTGCTTGAGACTCAGCAGGGTTTAGAGTTTGAGTGTTGAGCTAGGACTCTGAGAGACCAGGGTTCAAGTCCCTACTCTGCCATGGAAAACCTCCAATCGACCTTGGACATCTTGAAACAGGTGTGTTTCCCCATCCCTATCTCTTTTAGTCTGAAGCAGTGGCTCTTAACCCATTCTTTACCAAGGACCTGCCTCCCACATCTAAGTTATTGGTTCTGTCTCCTTGAGGATATATCAATATTAATTAGTTGCTTTTTGAAGTTTTATGTGTGGCTTTTATTTTATTACAATGATGGCTGGTGTGTTTTGCATATTTATTTACCAATAAAGTTCTGTTGAGTTCAGTAGGACCTGACTTCCTAGTAATTTTTATATAGGGTTGCATTTTCTTTTACTTTCCTAAGTATTAACAAACTGTATTATTTTGCAGTGGTTCAGTGCAAGTTTATACAATAGATAATTCTACAGGGGCCATGCAGCTGTCTCACAAGCTGGAGCTAACACCCAAACAGTATCCTGGTAAGCCTAATCACATGAAGAGTAATGTGGAGTTCTGCATTGCTTTCTGGATATAGCTCATTCTAATTCCTTACAGCATACATATATATAGCAATCTGCCATAACGTTAAGATCATCAGGAGAAGGCTATCTCTTGGTCCTACCTCTATCACAGGGTTGCTTGTTGAGGATGAGAGAGAGAACCTTCTTGGTGGCTTCTCCCACTATCTGGGACTTCTTTCCTTGGGAGACTAGGCTGGGCCCTTTCCTGCTTTTCTTTCACCAGCAGGCAAAGGCATTTTTTTCAAGCAGGCTTATAACATCTAAACAGGAGAGGTTTTTTATGGAGATGTATTATCTATCTTTTTAAACTTATGTTTGTTTTTAAAATGTTGTATAATGTTGTATGTGATTTTACCATTTTTAATTTTATTGTGCATATTTTGTTGGACCGATTGTCGCTGTGAGCTGCCTTGGGTCTCAAGATTTCCTGCGTGGCAGGGAGTTGGACTGGATGGCCCTCGTGGTCTCTTCCAACTCTGCAATTCTATGATTCTATGATTCTATGATTCTATGACTACCTTTAAATATCTTTTGTTGTCATCCTTTCCCTCAGAGGCACTAGAGGGGAAGAGAAAACTTTTCTCCTGCTTCTTCCTGTGAGTTTGTGGCTGGAGTGGATTGAATGGCAATGTGCAGGCCAAGCCAGCCAGCTTTTCCCTTGGCTCCTGTCACTTGGGCTGAGCAGCCTTCAAGCCTTCATGGACCCCCTATGAGGACATCACAGCCCCCTGGGGGTCCACAGACCACAGGTTAAGAACCACTGGTCTGAAGGATTGAGGGTCCTTGTCACTTGCCAGTTAATCTGAACTCTGTCTGGGGTCCCATTATCATCTTCTGGCCACCTGAGTGTCCAATTCAGGATCCTAGTTAATACCAAACTGGAAAAGTCAACAGCAACACTTCACTTCACCATTTTTAAGTATTGGAATCTCAAGATATTTATATGGGAAATGAGCAGACTCTAAATCTGTCAGCCTATTTACTATAATGTATACACATCTCTAAACAGGCATTTAAGGGGGTAACATGCTAGACCATTGCATAAATATAAACATCTTTTTATATATATTAGCATAGCTTAGTTGTTTCATTTTACCTGCATCAGCACTTCTGGATAGTTTATCAGGAGCTACATTACTGGCTTGGCGGCTGTATTACAATGTAGACCGGAGGAGGAATTTAACTGTTATTTCCTCTTGGCTTCTTTTATTCTCTCCCTAGTCTCCTCCCAACAATCAGCTGTCCTATCAAAATAAAGGTGTTGAGAGTGCCTCGTTTATGTTATCCAATCGGAACAGAGATCTTAAATATGATTCTGGTTCCAGCTGGAGTCTTTGGCTGCCTGCCATCCCAACTGCATCAGCCAGGGCACCGACCAGGAGGGTTTATTAGCAGCCAAATCTACTCACATCTCAGTGCTGATAGAAATGTCTTATTTACATTTGAGCAGGCTTTTTGCTTGGCATTAGGCTGTGGCTAGGCCAGTAATACACAGGTTCTTTAATACATACAATTTTCTGCTTTCCTTATAGTTTATCTATAGAATCACAGAGTTGGAAGAGACCACAACGGCCATCCAGTCCTACCTCCTGAACTCATTAGTTATGTTTTCAGGGCTTACATTTAGCCAACTGTAACCCAAATTAGCATCCAGCCTGTATCACAGTTCCACTCTCTCAACCTAGAGGAAGGCAATGGCAAAGCTACTCTGAACAACTCTTGCCCAGAAAACCAAGATGGAGACCTGTGTTGTGATAGTTGTTTGTTTGCTTTCAAGTCCTTCCTGACTTATGGCAACCCCTAAGGCAAACCTATCACCGGGTTTTCTTGGCAGAATTTTTTCAAGAGGGGGGGGGGGTGCCATTGCCTTCCTCCAAGGCTGGGAGAGTGGGACTTCCCCAAGGTCACCCAGGGGATTTCAATAGGCAAGCGGGGATTCAAACCCTAGTCTCCCCAGGGTCCTAGTCCAACACTCAAACCACTACACCCATGCTATCAGTAGTGTAAGGTCAAATTAGAGTCACCGTAATTTGGAAATGACTTGAAGGTACACAACAACAACAAACAACACTGCTCATGAAACCAGGAATTAAATATGCCCATTGCACCAGGGTCGAGAATCTACAATTGCATGTGTAAGGGAACATATACGGGTCAATGACACCAACAGAACTGTGCACATAAGTACATTTTTGTGTACATGCATGTAGGCACCTCTGTATGGAGATTTCTATTTCAGAGCAGCAAATTTCTAGTCCTCATTGTTGCACTTTCTGACAAGAGCTAAAAGTTTCAAGCAGGCAGCCTCAGCTCTAACCAAGTGGGACCTTCATGAGACCTTAAACATGATAGGCATGTTTAAATATTTGAAGGGATGTCATACTGAGGATGGGGCAAGCTTGTTTTCTGCTGCTCCAGAGACTAGGACATGAAGCAATGGACTCAAACTGCAGGAAAAGAGATTCCGCCTAAACACTAGAAAGAGTTTCCTGATAGTAAGAGCTGTTGTACAGTGGAATCTGCTGCTGCCTTGGAGTGTGGTGGAGTCTCCTTCTTTGGAGGTTTTTAAGCAGAGGCTGGATGGCCATCTGTCAAGAGTGTTTTGACTGTGTATTCCTGTATAGCAGAAGGGAGTTGGACTGGATGGCCCTGGAGGTCTCTTCCAACTCTATGATTCTATACAATGTCCTATCTGCATGTTTCACATGCATTCCTTAAAACATAGGAGTCTGATTTGGAAGAAAATACTGGTTTAAAGCAGTACCCCCCCCACCCCACACCATCTCTGTGTTTATACACAGAAAAAGATGATTGCTAGGTCTTGAAGGAATGCAAGCCAAAAAGTGCTGGAGATCTGGAAGCCACTAATTCCTTATCTGAAGGCTCTCATTTCAAACTCCCTGTTCAGTTGCCGTTCCTACATTTTGAATACGTGAGCAAGGGACAAGGAACAAATCTCATAGTTTGCAAGGCTAGAAATAAACCCAAATGGTCCCTTGGGAGTGAGTTTTAATGCTCGCCTATCCCAGAAACAAAAAACTTGAAAGGGTTTTATAAAGTACATTTTTTAAAAGTCAGCCGGAACAGAAGAGTTCTGGGAACAACCATGGAAAACTGAAGTATGTTGATTCAAATAGCAGGGATGCAGAAATTTTAAAAACAAGCCCACAGACAACCCCACACTCTGGAGCAATGTGATTTCCCTGGGCATGTTTTTTTCAGAAGGACCAATGCTGTGAAGGAATCTGTCCCTAGAGGTGGGTCACTCCTCATCCAATTCCAAGCAAATTAGGTCTGCAAACAGCTAATTCCCAGGCTCTACAGCAATGCAGAGTGGATCTGTATTTATTTACTCATTCATACGCTCCGCCTTTTGGCACACAGAACTTGCTTGATTGTGTGGCTTGCAGACACAATCAAGTGCAATACAGATAGAATAAAAAACATTAATGTGGGATTGCAGGGGTGGCTGCATTGCCGGCTGAGCCAAACCTAAAGCCTGTATTGTGATAGCTCCATTTGTCCATCATTATTTGAGTCTCTGAGAAGGCAGAATAAAGTGGGCTGGTGTTTTGGGGTCAGGGTTGACTGCCTGCCTGCATAAGTGTTTTTGTTTGTGTGCTCTCGCTCTCTCCCTGGGCACACGGTCCAAGGAAGCAGAGCTTCTGCTGAGTGAGTCACTAGCTTGGTTGGGAGCAGAGCTAGAACTGACAGCTCTGTATAGCGGCTGCCTCAGCCTCTGGAGCTCAGTTTCCAGAGAGATTCCACCAAAACATTAGGAAGAAGGTCTGTGGGGATGTTTAAACAGAGGCTGGATGAGCATCTTTCAGGAGTGCTGGACTTCTGTATTACTGAATTGAAGGGGGATGGACTAGATGGCCCTTGAGGTCCCTTCCAGCTCGATGATTCTATGAAGTCAGCTTCAAATTATAGTGACCCTACAAATGAGAGATCGCCTTGAGAGGTGGTCCTCAACTGTCCTGCTGAGATCTTGCAAAATCAGGGCAGCCATGGCTTTCTGGATTGAATCAATCCAGGCCAACCTTTTCAACTGTTTGGCCTAATAGCAGCATCATTAAAATATTTTCATGAGGGAGTCTATTTTACAATGGTGTCAGAAAATAATCTGCTAAGGACTCTACTGTGCTGCTATAACAGCACTAAAACCAGAAGGTAGAGATTAAATCCACCTAAAAGTTTGAGAATGTGAAACTGTCTGGGAAAATAAAACACACCTGCTAAAAGTCCATAAAAAAGTTAAATCGGTGAACTATCTCTGCAGGCTGCGGGAGCAAATAAAGGCTGAACTTACTCTAGAAACCAAAATGACTAAACCAACACTATCATAGGTTGGACACATGAGAAAAAAACAAGACTTACCAGAAAGATGATAATGCTGGGTAAAATTAAAGCCAGTAGGAAAAAAGACTATTGTGATACCTGGCTTGACAACAGTACATGTGAAAGGGATCTAGGAGTCTTCATAGACCACAGGCTGAACATGAGTAAGAAGTGTGATGCAGCAGCTAAGAAGCCAATGCAATTCTAGGCTGCATCAATGGGAGTCAAATGTCTAGACTGAGGAAGTAATAGTGACACTCTATTCTGCTTTGGTCAGAATTCACCTGAAATAATGTATCCAGTTCTGGACACCACAATTCCAGAAGGATATGGACAAGCCAGAGCATGTCCAGAGGAGGGTGACCAAAATGGTGAAAGGTCTGGAAGCGGCCTAGGGAGCTGGGTATGTTTAGCCTGGGGAAGAGAAGGCTAAAAGGTATGATGATAGCCATGTTTAAATATTTGAAGGGATGTCATATTGAAGAGGGGACAAGCTTGTTTTCTACTGCTCCAGAGACTAGGGCATGGAGCAATGGGTTCAAACTGCAGGAAAAGAGATTCCACATAAACATTATTAGGAAGAACTTCCTGGTAGTAAGAGCTGTTTGACAGTGAAATCCACTGCTGCCTGGGAGTCTCCTTTGGAAGTTTTTTAAACAGAGACTGTTGGGAATGCTTTGATTGTATATTCCTGCATGGCAGAATGGGGTTGGACTGGATGGCCCTTGCGGTCTTTTCCAACTCTAGGATTCTATGATTCTATGAGATGCATTTATTTACTTGAGGAAGCCACAGCACTGAGTTTGCAAGATCTGAGCATGTTGTTGGTTGCCATAATGCAAAGCTCATTTGGCCACAAACAACAACAAAAAGAAGAGAAGCAGAAGAAACTTTCAGCACCAGTCAATGGGAGGAACCTCCATCTTTCCCTGTTTCTACGTGCTCAACTACAGATCCCTTTGGCAATGCTGGCACTTGAACTCAAGGAGACATGTTGGGACTAGATTTCCACAGTGCATCCAAATCCATTCTCCCCTCCCTCCGTACAACCTCTGTCTATACCTCCTCTGTCTGCCAAGTTTCCCTTGGTATAAGTCACATTGAATCATCATCCGGCTCAGTGAAGACCTTGCATAAAATCATCCTCAGGTGAACCAAGATCGCAAATGTGGTGAAGGTGTTTCTGCATTCAAGGTAGGGCCATCCCAAGTCATTTTGCTGACTGAGACAAAGCAATATTCTTCTGCTCTAAATTCAAGATGTTGGTAGTTTAAAACTCTACCAATAGCAAAGGATGGTGTTCTCATTAAGCACAATATATTAAGTACAGAGCACAATTGCACAGTCTGCCATTCAAATCAAAAACACTAAGTCTAACCAATGAAGAATGTAGGTATTTGTTGTTGTATGCCTTCAAGTTGTTTCTGACTTATGGCCACCCTAAGGTGAACTTATCATGGGGTTTTCTTGGCAAGATTTGTTCAGAGGAGGTTTGCCTTTGTCTTCCTCCAAGGCTGAGAGAATGTGACTTGCCCAAGGTCACCCAGTGGGTTTTCATGACCAAGCAGCATTTCAAATCTGGTCTCCAGAGTTGTAGTCCAACACTCACAGGATTATAGAATCATAGAGTTGGAAGAGCCCACGAGGACCATCCAGTCCAACCCCAGATTCAGGGTCAAGCCTGGAGATCTTGCAATCCTATTGTCACTGTAAATCATATCCTGTTGAAGGCTTGTACAGTGGGCCCTTGATATCTTCTGAAGTTTGGTTCCAGGACTCCCCATGGCTACCAAAGTCTGTGGATGCTCAAGTCCCATAACAGTTGTCCCTCTGTATCCATGGATTTGGTATCCACAGATTTAAGTATTCACAGTTTGAAGATATTCTTTAAAAAAAAAAATCCAAAAAGCAAACCTTGATTTTGCCATCTTCTATAAGGGACACCATTTTGCTATGCCACTGCATATAATGGGACTTGAGTATTCACAGATTTTGGTATCCACAGGGGGTCCTGGAGCCAAACTCCAGTGAATATGACGGGACAACTGTATATACAAAGTCATAGTAAAATGGTGTCCCTTATAGAAAATGGCAAAATCAAGGTTTTTGGGGGAGAGAAAGTTTTCAGGCAGTGGATAGTTGAACCCATAGATACAGAATCCATGGATATGGCGGGCCCACTGTATTTCCAAATTAATACTACATTATGGATTGCATCTTGCATACATAAGAAAAATGTGAAAACAACACTCCTACCGACTCATGTATTCATTTATCTATCAAAATATTTATATCCCACTCTATATCCAAAGGTCTCAGGGCAGCATAACATAACATCAATTTAGGATAATAAATCACAATAGGAAAGATTTTAAAAGACTAAAACTGAATTAAGCCATTTATCACTAAAAACCGGTTAAAGCCACTTAAAATAATGCCAAGCATAGCACATGTACAAATTGGATAAAACCAATTAGGCTCCTAAAGCTGTAACAAAAATCTATGCTTTGACTTGCCACTGGAATGGCACCAGCCGTGGCACCAATTGAGCCTCTGGAGGGAGGGTTTTGTCTTGTTTAAAGCCGGCAAATGCCCAGGTGAGCACATCTAGAGTCCACCAAAATTGGTAGGGAAAGCCTGTCTTGCCCCAAGGCTTACACAGGGTGACAAGCAGAATTATGGCCCAGGCAGCCTGAGGTTCAAAAGGAGAAAGCAGTCCTGGGCACAATCCAAAGCCAAGGGAGGAGTTGCCAGACAAAGCAGTCCAGAAATATACACTGAATGTCAGAGAGCCAGAGATGTTAATGGGGGATGCTTGGAGGTTTTTGGACCTCTTGTCTGCAGCAACAGAGCAGCCTGGGCTGAGCTCATTTATAGCCAGCAGTTAATCAGCCCAGCTGACCTCATTAGCTCAGTGTCCTGTATTTGAAGTGGAGCAGATCCTTGCCTGATCTTTTGCTCCCAGCACTTTAATTTACCTCACTGCAGAGAGTGAAATGTCTCTGCCACCACCACCTCCTCCCCCTGTCTGGGATGGACTGGCTCTGCCAACCTCTGCTGGCTCCAAATGGGGCCCATCATCCTGGCTCTCCTCCTCCCTTTCTTCGTCCTAAGAGGCCTCCGCCAGGTAGGACATGACAGGTATTCTATAACTGGGGTGCCACAGCAGAGAACACCCTCTCCCATGTCTTCCCACAATGTATTGCCCCGACTGGTGGGACACAGAGGAAGGCTCTGTGTACCACTTTCTTGGATCCTACGTGTCATGGCCTGCTTCCAAAACGTGGAAATGGACTCTGACTCAGAGACTGAAGCAGTGGACAGGCCAGGACCTGCTGAACCTGAGCAGGAGGATGTTCCAGAGCCACAGGCCTCAGAGACAGACAACAGTGGAGTACCAGCTCTGGCAGAGGGTCCGGCCCCTTTGGAGACAGAGGGCAACTTATCTATAACCCATCTTTTCAGCACAGAGACAACAGAAGGAGGGCTTGAGGTGGTCTCAGGGAGCAGGACTTCCATGCGGGGGGACTTCTGGCAAGAGATGGGGTGCATCTTACAACAGTTGGAAGAAACATTTTTGCCAACAGTCTCAAGAATTTGATCAGGAGGGCTTTAAACTGAGTCAAATGGGGGAGGGAGACAGTATTCTGGAAGGCAAAAGGGCTGGAGAAAATAGTCAAACTGTCATAGAGGGAACAAGGCAAACAGCGCAAGGACCCAACAGTGGGAGGCAAAAAAACTTGCACAGGGAGCAAGTAAAGGGAACACATGGTCTCAGATGTCTCTACACTAATGCACAGAGCATGGGAAATAAGCAAGATGAACTTGAACTCCTCGCACTACAAAACAAATATGATATAATAGGCGTTACTGAAACCTGGTGGGACGAGTCTCATGATTGGAATGTAGGAATAGAGGGGTATAACCTTTATAGGAGAAACAGGCCAAACAGGAAAGGAGGAGGAATAGCATAATATGTCAGGGATATTTACACCAGTGAAGTGATCCATGACATCAATACTGGAAGCCAGGTGGAGAGCATCTGGATAAAAATTAAAGGGGAGGGAAACAACAGGGATGTTATTGTGGGACTCTACTACAGACCCCCAAATCAGACGGAGGAATTGGATGTTGCCTTTCTAGAACAGATGAACATACATGCAGAAAGGAGAGATGTAGTAGTGATGGGTGACTTCAACTATCCTGATATTTGCTGGCAATCTAACTCAGCCAAAACTACAAGGTCTAGCAAATTCCTTACATGCCTGGAAGACAATTTCATGGTCCAAAAGGTGGAAGAGGCAACAAGGGGGTCAGCTATTTTAGATCTGATCCTAACCAACAGAGACGACCTGGTTAATGGGGTGCAAGTGGTGGGATCCTTAGGTGAGAGTGATCATGTTCTCCTGGAGTTTGTTATACAATGGAAAGGAGAAGCCAGGCATAGTCAGACATGCATTCTTGACTTTAGGAGAGCTGATTTCAATAAACTCAGGGAAATACTGGGGATGATCCCATGGTCAAGAATACTAAAAGAGAAGGGACCTCAAGACGGATGGGACTTTCTCAAAAGGGAGATACTGAAGGCACAATTTCAAACAGTACCATTGAGGAAGAAAAATGGGAGGTGTCTCAAGAAACCAGGATGGATGACTAAAGAACTTTCAATGGAGCTAAGTTTTAAACGGAACATGTATAGGAAATGGAAAAGGGGGGAAATCACCAAAGAAGAATTCAAACAGATAGCGAACACGTGTAGGAGTAAAGTCAGAAAAGCTAAAGCGCAGAATGAGCTCAGGCTTGCTAGGGAGGTTAAGAACAATAAAAAGGGTTTTTTTGGGTATGTCCGCAGCAAAAGGAGGAAGAAGGAAATGATAGGGCCACTACGTGGAGAAGACGGCAAAATGCTAACAGGGGACAGAGAAAAGGCAGAATTACTCAACACCTTCTTTGCCTCAGTGTTTTCAGAAAAGGAAAAGGAGGACCAACCTGAGGAGAATGGAACAGAGGACACAATAGGGGAAATCCAGCTCAAAATAAGTAAAGAGGTAGTACAGGAATACCTTCTTAATCTAAATGAATTTAAATCTCCAGGACCAGATGAACTACATCCAAGAGTATTAAAAGAGCTGGCAAATATAATCTCAGAGCCATTGGGAATAATATTTGAGAACTCCTGGAGAACAGGAGAAGTCCCAGCAGACTGGAGGAGGGCAAACATTGTTCCCATCTTCAAAAAGGGGAAAAAAGAGGATCCCAACAACTATCGTCCAGTTAGTCTGACATCAATACCAGGGAAGATTCTAGAACAGATCATTAAACAGAGAGTCTGTGAACATTTAGAAGGCAATGCCATAATCACAAAAAGTCAGCATGGGTTTCAGAGAAACAAGTCATGCCAGACTAATCTGATCTCTTTTTTTGATAAAGTTACCAGCTTGGTAGATGAAGGGAATGCTGTGGACATTGCATACCTTGATTTCAGTAAGGCCTTTGACAAGGTTCCCCATGACATTCTTGCAAACAAGCTTGTAGAATGTGGGCTAGACAAGTTAACTGTTCAATGGATTTGTAATTGGTTGACCGGCCGAACCCAAAGGGTGCTCAGCAGTGGCTCCTCTTCGTCTTGGAAAGATGTGACCAGTGGGGTGCCACAGGGTTCTGTCCTGGGCCCAGTGCTATTCAACATCTTTATCAATGACTTAGATGAGGGAATTAGGGGCATACTTATCAAATTTGCAGATGACACCAAATTGGGAGGAGTAGCTAATACCCTAGAGGACAGGATCAAAATTCAGAATGACCTGGATAGACTGGAGAGCTGGGCCAAAGCTAACAAAATGAAATTCAATATGGAGAAATACTGCATTTAGGGCGGAAAAATGAAATGCATAAATATAGGATGGGAGAGACCTGGCTGAATGAGACTACATGTGAAAGGGATCTAGGAGTCCTAGTAGACCACAAGTTGAACATGAGCCAACAGTGTGATGCGGCAGCTAAAAAGGCCAATGCGATTTTGGGCTGTATCAATAGAAGTATAGTGTCTAGATCAAGGGAAGTAATAGTGCCACTCTATTCTGCCTTGGTCAGACCTCACTTAGAATACTGTGTCCAGTTCTGGGCACCACAATTCAGAAAGGATATTGACAAATTGGAGCGTGTCCAGAGAAGGGCAACTAAAATGGTGAAAGGTCTGGAAACAATGCCTTATGAGGAGAGACTTAGGGAGCTGGGTATGTTTAGCCTGGAAAAAAGACAGTTAAGAGGCGATATGATAGCCCTGTTTAAGTATTTGAAGGGATGTCACGCTGAGGATGGAGCAGGCTTGTTTTCTGCTGCTCCAGAGACTGGAACACGGAGCAATGGATGCAAGCTCCAGGAACAGAGATTCCACCTCAACATGAGGAGGAACTTTTTGACAGTAAGAGCTGTTCGGCAGTGGAACACACTCCCTCGGAGCGTGGTGGGGTCTCCTTCCTTGGAGGTCTTTAAACAGAGGCTGGATGGCCATCTGTCGGGGATGCTTTGATTGTGATTTCCTGCGTGGCAGGGGGGTTGGACTGGATGGCCCTCGTGGTCTCTTCCAACTCTGCAATTCTATGATTCTATGATTCTATGATTCTATGACTCCAGAAGTAGTAACAGTAGTAGTTGTTAACTGCCCTCAAGTCAACTTCAACTCATGGTGACCCTGTGCATGAGACACCTCCAAGTCCCCCTGTCCTCAACTGCTCTGCTCAGGTCTTGCATGCTCAGGGCAGCTGTGGCCTCCTTGATGGAGTCTCTCCATCTGGAATGTGGTCTTTGGTCTTCCTACTGCTTTCTACCTTCCCAAGCATTTTTGCCTTTTCTAGTGAGCCCTGCCTTCTCATGATGTGACCCAAGTATGACAGTCTCAGTTGAGTCATCTTGGCTTCCAGGGAGAGTTCAGACTTGATTTGCTCTAGGACCTATTGATTGGTCTTTTTAGCATTATACACTCTCTGTAGAACTGTTCTCCAGCACCACGCTTCACACGAGTTGATTTTCTTTCTATCAGCTTTTTTCGCTGTCCAGCTCCCACACCCATAAGTAAATACGATGGCTTGGATGATTCTAACTTTAGTATCCAGTTTTATATCTTTGCACTTCAGGATCTTGTTTAGTTCTTTCATCGCTGTCCTTCCAAGTCCTAGTTTTCTTCTGATTTCTTGACTGCAATCTCCCTTCTGATCAATGATCAATCAAAGGTATGGGAAATCTTTTCACTATTTCAATTTCCCTGTCATCTAGATTGAATTTATGTAGATCCTCTGTGGTCATTATCCGGGACACCAGGATTCAAATCCCTACTCAGCCCCAGAAACCCACTAGGTGACCTTGAGCAAGTCACACTCTCTCAGCCTCAGAGGAAGGCAGTGGCAAACCCCCTCTGAAGAAATTTGGCCATAAGAAGAGCGTCACCATCAGAGTTGACCTGAAGGCACATAACAACAACAACAAACACAAGGTGATAAATGTGTAATTGTTAACCCTAGCAAAATTATCCCCTGTAGTCATCCCCCACAGTCTCTCACTCCAAATTGCACTGGCAACTACAGCCTCTTCTTTAGACTCTTCCCACCACTGGGCCAAACCAAAATCTTGACAGGGGTTACACTGGGCTCAGGAGGGAATCCAAGGAGGGTAAAGAATGAGAAAGCCACCACATCGAAGGCACAGGGATGATCTGGCAAAGCACTGAAAAGAGCATGGATGGAATGCTAATCAGGGCTGGCGGGGCTGGAGGGTTAAAAGAAAAGTCTGTCCAGACCATGGACATTTTCTAACTTTCTATTTAAAAACACTACTTTCAGACACACTGAGTTAGACCATATGTCTTTGCTGATGCGTTGGATCCAGTTTTTCCAAAAATAAAATTCTTAATCCCAGCTAAAATTGAAATGGAACCACAAACAGACCCATCTTCTATAGGCCTTTCCACACTGTACAATTATAGTGTGTTGTTCCACTTTAGCTATCATGGTTCCATTCTATGGAATCCTGGGATTTGTAGTTTAGGGAAGGGTCTTTAGAATTCTCAACCAGTGTTCTAGTACCTCACCAAACTATTTACTCCAGGATTCTAAAGGAAGCAGCCACAGCAGTTAAGTGGAATCGTAACACTATATTTGTGTAGTGTGAAAGAGCCCTATACCATAGAATCATAGAGTTGGAAGAGACCACAAGGGCCATCCAGTCCAACCCCCTACCATGCAGGAACACACACTCAAATCATTCCCAACAGATGGTCATCCAGCCTCTGCTTAAAAACCTCCAAATAAGTAGACTCCACCACACTCCGAGGCAGTGTGTGAACTTTATGGCCATTATGAAGTGGAATCCACCCAGACCAAAGGTCAAAGGTTGACACCTTCTAGGCTAAATGAGTAGGTATATATCCTGTGATGTACTGTATACCGAAAACCATCCACATCTATTCTGTATCTTTTCCTTTTAGCTTTTTCCAGACAACTCTATCACTGGCACTTGTTAACAATTAATTGGACTTCTGGAATGGCATTTCTTTCCCCCTCAAAAACACGGAGATTAGCTTTCTCTAAACTGTCTATTGTAATGCAAACACAACACAGAGTCCACTGGCACTTGGAAGAGTGACAGCTTTCAGGGACTGTAGAGTCAGCTTCTGTACCACCGTGGAGTCACTGTTTATTTCATGGAGACATTTTTCTTCCTAAACGGAAAAAAATTTCCAGATTTAACTTGAAGGGATCTGCTTTTCCATAGAAGGGCAAAGATCCTAACATCAGGGTTGCACAGAGTATATCGCCACATGTGGAGTTATGCACTGTCTATGCTCCCCCTGTGCTGAACAGCAACGCTGCACAACTGAAGGCATCCCTGAATTTTGCTTCAGTTTTTCCCCCAAAAGAGAACTGTATATTTCCATGGAGCAGTGGAGACCTTGGCAAGGAATCTGGGTTAACCTAAATGAGTTCAAAACTGTAAGACTAGGTGAACTGCATCCCAGAATATCTGAAGGAACCTTCTGTTGTACTCTCTGGAGCCCTCGACATCATGTTTGAGAACTCTTGGAGAACAGGTGAGGTGCCAAAGGACTGGAGAAAGGCAAATACTGTCCTTCTCTTCCGAAAGGAGGCAGGGGAAAGCCAGGAAACGACAGGCCAGTCAGCCTGACCTCAATACCAGGCAAAATTTTACAATGGATTATACAGGTGTCTGTCTGCAAGTATCTGGTTGACGATGCAGCGACTAATGGGAGCCAGCATTTGCCATGAAAAAATCCTGACAAACTAATCATATTTTCTTTTTCTGATTGGGTCACTAGTTTAGCAGATGGTGGGAATGTTGTGCATGTCATTTCTTTGGAGTTCAGCAAAGCATTTAATAAGGTCCCCCATAATATTTTGATTAGCAAGCGGATTAAATCTGGAGTAGATGGGAACGAGGATTATAAGAGGTATGGAGAACAAAACATATGAGGTAAGATTGAAAGAGCTGGGCCTGTTTAGCCTGGTGAAGAGAATACGGAGGGGTGACAGGATCGCACTCTATAAATACCTCAAGGGCTGCCATAGAGAGGAGGTGGCAGGCTTGTTCTCTGTTGCTCCAGAGGGCAGGATCAGGTCTAATGGTTTGAAGTTACAAGAGGGTAGATTTTGATTGAACATTAGAAGGAACCTCTTGACAGTAAGAGCAGTTTGGCAATGGAACCAATGGCCTAGAGAGGTGGTGAGCATCTCTTTCTGTAGATATCTTCAAAAGGAGGCTGGACTGCTACCTGTTGGGGATGCTTTAGCCGGCGATCCTGCATTAAGCAGGGGGTTGGACTTGATGGCCCACAAGGACCTTCCTATGACCCTATGAATGTGTATCTCATGTGCATCTGTGTGCACCATGGCACTTCATGTGCAACTCAGCTTCCAGAACCTTGAATTGCATGTGTATGTTCTGCATTGTCTAACTGCTTCCATAGGGGAACTCACACATTTATTTATTTATTAAATTTATATCCCACCTTTCTCCCAAAATGGGATCCATGGTGGCTTACAATAATTTTGGAAAGATCCAACTAAAACATTAATTTACCAAAGTTAAACAGAATTAAATAACAATAGTATTAAAAACATGGTTAAAACAGTTAAAAACACTTACAACATAGTTTCAATAAAACATTTTAAATAATACAGCACACCACTTTTACACACACTCACTACTGCTCCATAATTAAAATTCAAAGGCCTGCCTGAATAAAAACGTCTTCACCTGCCAGTGGAAAGAGACCAGGGAGGGGGCCATCTGGACCTCCCATGGAAGGGAGTTTCACAGTCTGGGAGCAGCCACTGAGAAGGCTGTCTCCCAAGTCCTCACAAACTTTGCCTTTGAAGGTGGTGGGTCTGAGAGAATGCCTTCCTCTGCAGATCTTAAAACTTGCACCCAGCTTGGCACTAGTGTTCCATGGTGATGAGACTGTGTGCTTCCATAAGGCAATGCTGATGGTAGCATTGCTTGGTAGGCTCTCTCAAGTCACACAGACTTTTGCAGAGGAGCCAGACAAAATGTGCCAAACAAATGGGCAATAGCAATAAGGGGGAGGTGTGGCAGAGAATCTCTCAAAGACAACAGCAGTGGCACCATAGCAAACACTTGTTCGTACTGTGCAGAAGGAGGCAGTGGTAAACCACTTATGAGTGCTCTTTATCTGGACAACCCTTTGATGAGATAATCCAAAATGGAACAAGAGAGTGCTGGGAGATGAAACTCCCGGGTCTGAACGCATTTAACCAGGACAGAAGACAAGTATGAGCAGCACTGTGCCTAATGATGCAACTGGACTCAAGCCAGAAGGACATTCAGCTGCTGACTTGCACAGAGCTGGGGGGGGAAAGTCTGAAGCTGCACAATGTATGTAGCAGGAACAAGGAATGTTACAAGGGTGAGTCAGGGAAAGCTAGAAACCATAAAACGTGAAATGAAATACACAGACATAGACATACTTGAGTTGAGCACACTAAAGTGGATAGGTATGGGACATTTTCAGTCTGATAATTACAGTGTTTCACTCTGGAAATGAGAAAGAAGAAATGGGATGGCATTAATAATGAGGCGAGATATAGCAAAAGTGGTCAGGGGATGCAATGCAAAATCTGAATGAATAAAATTAATTCCACACTCACAGCCTGGGTAAGTCCAGAGGCCCTCAAAGACTCCTTTCCATTTCCCACCCATAGTTAGAGGTGGGAGGGGCACACCCCCTGCTTTGCATATCCCTAAGTCCCCATGGAAGGATTGCATGCTCCTATGAGGCTATGCTGATGGTAGCAGTGCTGCTGGTAGGGTCTCTCATGTCAGACAAGCTTTTGCTGAGGAGCCAGACTCAATGTGCCAAAGAGCCACTAGGCGGCAGCAGTAGTAACACTTATCAGGGTGACACTCGTGAAGGATCTCTCAGAGACAATGGCAGGGGCGTATTAGCTAACTCTGAAAGAGCTAGTACTGCACAGAAGAAGCCAACAGGATGGGAAGGTGATATGACATGGTCATTTAAAAATACAGATAGAGCCCTGTATCCATAGGGGATACATTCCCAGACTTACTGTGGATACTGGAAATTGTGGATAATAGTGAATCCTATTACAATGCATGACTTCTGGCCCAAGCATACCATAGAGTCAACAATGCCTAGACAGAACATCTCTCTAAGCATCTTCTAGGTCATCCAGTGTGACTATGGTCAATTGATGCATACCATAGAGTTGCAATGGATGACCTAGAAGATGCCTGGAGAGACCATATTTTTTCAGGCATGGGTAGATGAATCCACAGATACCAGTCATAAGGGGGGGGGTCTATCAGTATCTGAAAAGCTGTGGTGGACGATGGAGAGAACTTGCTTTCTGCTGCTCCAGAGGATGGGACCAGCACCAATGGATTCAAATGACAAGAAAGGAGATTCTGACTAAACATTAGGAAGAACTTCTTGAAGGTAAGAGCTGTTCAACAGTGGGAAAGATTCCCTCAGAAGCTTATGGACTGGCCTCTGTTGGAGAAACTTAAACTGAGGTTCGGTGGTCATCTCTCAGTCTCTTTTTAGCTGTAGATTTCCTGCCGAGGTAGAAGCAGGTCAGACTAGTTGGCTCTGAGGTCCATCCTAACTACAATTTCATGATTCTATGTAGAAATTCGGCAGGTGAACCTGCCATCCCACAAGGCCTCTCCATGGCAGGGAGAAACATCACCCAGGAATAGCAATGTTGACTTAATGTGTAAGACCACAGGAACACTAATGCCAGGAAGAATTGGCGAATGCAGGGGCAGGTGGGAAAGCAGCATTAGAAAAGTGGGCAAGGCAGCACATTTTTCTTTTCATGTGCAGACAGCACCCCCCCCCAAAAAAGAACCCCACTCACTGTTCCAAAACTGGAGGTCTAATTAGTCAGTTTTTTAAAAAGGCTTTCTGGAAAAAGAAAACTCCCTTTCTTTCTTCCCACCCTGCCAGGTTCAGACCTGATCCGTTCTGCTCCAGACTCCCTTGTCTGTTTTGTTTTGCCCAAAGTTGCCTTGGCAAGGGATTACAGCAGGACCCAACAGCTGACATGTGCGTCTCTCTCCCCACCTCTTCCTCCCCACCACTGCCGTCACCACCTCCAGCCTGTGTCTGCCCGCAGGCAGCCGGGCCCAAACCTCCTCAAGCGAATGATGCGGCAGCCCCATGCCAACCTTTTCTAGCCTCATTAAAGATTGAGGCTAGGAGGAGGAAAAAATGCACACCCCTGAACAAACTGATCAGAGCCGCAGCTGGGACAGACTGCAGGGGGAGAACAAAACTGACTTGCCCAAAGGTCTGGCTGACTTTGCACATTCCACTGGTGGAAACCAGGGAGGGAGGTGGGGAAGTCTCACTTTCAGGAGACCAGGAAGGGCGCCGGGTTGTTGTCTAAATGGCAAAAATACTCCTCATAGAATTTGAGGAGAATTTATGTCGTCTAAATGGGATCCTGCATCAATCCACCGTATTAGGAAGGGGGGGGGGACTCCAAAAACTACACAAGAAAGCCTTTGCGGCTTTCCCCAACTTTTTTAAAAATTCCCAAGGAAATGCACATTCCGACTCGTTGGGACAACTTATTCACATTGCTACGCATTCCCCATAAGAGTGGGAGTGTAAAGCTGATTGGTTCGATGTGTGTGAGAAATTCACTCATGGCCACCATCCTGATTCACAGGCATGCCTGAAATCTTGAAAAAAGACCGTAGAGATGAAAGCTGCTGCAAATTGGCATTAGTGCACATCAATCTGCATTTTATGGCCTTGTCTGGTTAAAAACTCCATCTGTATGCATCCTTTCCCCCCAATCAGAACAACAGCACAATCACCACTTTGTCATACCTGAGTAACAGAGGGTCCTTTTAACCACTCCACAGTTACAGCATGATGATTCATTCCACTTCAATTGCCCTAGTTCTATCCTGTGGAATCCTGGGATTTGGAGTTTAGGGAGGGGTACTTAGAATACTTAGTCAGAGAACCCTAGTGCCTCACCAAACTAGAAATCCCAGGATTCCATAGGATACAGGCACAGCAATTAAAGGGGAGTCATTCTGCTATACCTATGTAGGCTGAGAGGGTCCCCAGATTAATTTCAATGCACCTTCACTGATGGTGGGTCTCTTTCACACTATAGAAATGTAGCACTTTGATTCTGCTTTAACTGCCATGGCTCCATCCTATGGAATCCTGGGATTTAGAATCATAGAATCATAGAGTTGTAAGAGGACACAAAGGCCATCTAGTCCAACCTCCCTCGCTGGGTGGTGGTGGCAGAATTCTTATTGACCTCATTCTCTCCCCTTCCCTCCACAGCTACACCCCTGGCTCGAAAAGCATTTTGTCAGATTCAACTATCTCAGCGCAAGCAGCCTTTTCACATTTACAGATACTCATTGCAAAATGGAAGGCACCTTGCCTTGACAATTCACACGTTTATGAAGCATTCTAGAAAAATAAAGTATGTATAAAACAGTCCATGTTTTAAAAATGCAACTACTAAAATGCATGCAACATTAGAAAAAATATTGCACAAGTATCTGCATGAATATGCACGAACCGATGAATTCAAATGGCAAGAAAAGAGATTCCACCTAAACATTAGGAAGGACTTAAGGACTGCAAGAGCTGTTCAACAATAGAATGTGATGGAGTTTCCTTCTTTGGAGGTTTTTAAGCAGAGGCTAGATGGCCATCTGTTGGGACAGCTTTGATTGTGGATTCCTACAGGGTGGAATGGGGTTGGACTAGATGGCCCTTGTGGTCTCTTCCAACTTTGTGATTCTGTGGTTCTATGACTTTCTTTTGGGACCTGTTCCAGGGCCCATCCACCTTAATCTGGCCTTGGCTGCCACTTTTGCTGCTGTGGCTGCCACTGTGTGCCACATACAGAGACACAGAGAGCCAGGCAAGTGGCATCTCTTGCTGGGAGGACTCTTCTTGGGAAAGCCAGCAAGCCCCCTGTTTTTTGGCAGGTGGTTATGAGGACTGAGGACCCATCCTCAGTCTTCATGGCAAGAGCCTCTCAGATGGGGGACTCCTTCAGACCTGGATCCTTTCAAAATAAGGAAGGAGGAAATGCCGCAGTCGGAATCCAGGAGCTGATGCACTAAGACATGTGGGATCCCTGGCCCCTGCAGAGCTCTGCCACCGGGAGGGCTGGGTGAGAATTTCACTTGACTTATGGACCTTTCTAAAGTTCACATGGCTCTCCATAAACTCCTTCTTTGGCAGTCTTTAAACAATCTGAACGGGCATCTTTCAGGAATGTTTTAGCTGTGGATTCCTGCATGGCAGGGGGTGGACTAGATAGCCCTTGTGGCCCCTTCCAACTATAGAATTCTATGAAGAATTGGGCAAAATGCACACATGAGACTATACTTGTAAATTAATGCACATGTTACAGTTGAGCTCCTCCATTAGTGTTGCATCATGTTAATTTCCACGTGCGAGCAATCTAATGTCTCAATCTCTCCAATGCTAGAAATTTGGGGACTGAAGCCAAATTGAAATGGAAGGGTAAACCCCTGTGAACCCCCAGGCAGTCCCATGTTCTCCAAGCCCAAAGAGAAAAAGACCGTTTTATGAGCAGGGCAGCACAGCAGGAGCTGGTGGGAAGAAGCCAAGCAGCTGTTTTAATTGCTGTAATTGCACAGGAATTAAATCAAAGGCAATTGATCCAAGTCTGTTGTGGAACTTGTGAACAACTTACTTGCCATGGAGGGGGGGGGTTTGCTTACTGTAGGTGAGTGCCCAGGAAAGATGTAGGACATTATCAGATGAATGCCTTAAAATGTTATTATGGCACTATATTTTACAGCATTCATGTTCTGGCACAATGACATGTTTTTGCACACTGCCGTGATAACAATACAAAATTGCCCCAAGAATCCAGTAATACGAGTGCTCGTGCCGCTTACTTCTGCATTTCTCCATGAACATGATTTTGGTGCATCTCACGTGAAGACGAGAGCGTGCCAAAAAGCCCCCAAACACCAAAATGAAGAAACAAAATGTTCAGAAAAGCACAGATTACACATTTGTAATCTCTGTAGACTCCCATGCAACCACTGCTACCACTCATCACCCAAAAGTATTTTTTGGAATTTTAGAAATGCCTCTTGAAAAATAAATCCCCTGGCTGCTTCTAGCTTCTTCTAGGCAGCTGCTGAAATCTTCTCCATTGCCCTGCCTGTTCCCTGATTCAGGCAAGATAGTTCTGCTCCATTTTGGCAGTTGCAGAGTTTAGGAAAGTTACTCTATCTTGGACGGTCACTGCCAGAATCCCCCCCCCCAACCAACATAGAGCGGGCTGTGGGATTCTGTCAGTTGCAGTAACTTTCCCATACTCTGGGCTACTCTCAGCTAATTTACTGCTGTTTCCAGATGCTTTGCTGTGATGAGACATAGAAGCAGAGTCTCCAAGGCCCACAGATAAAAACCGGGACACATGTGGACAAGCAACACTAGAGTGTGGTCAAGAGGGTACAAGTCATTAATGAAGAAGAACACTCAAGAGTGGCTGCAGCTGTTTGCTTTTGCCTGAGCCTCCTGGGAAGGGCAAGATTATATCCTCTCCACTCCCCACTGCTGATTTAATTGAGTACAAACTATGGTCTTGTCTATACAAGGGCGGGGGAATATGAACACGTCTGAAAAAGCTGGCATTCGCAACGGTGCGACCTGTCTTCATGGTCAAAAGAGCCCCCCCCCCAAACTCCGCATGACCCCCCCTAGACAAGATGGCAGCCGTGAGTGATTTAATGATTTTAAATCTACTGCTGCCAAAAAAAATATATATATTTTTAAGTTTTCCATGGTGCACACATGCAATAGTTCATACTTAAAAGAAAAAGGAAAAAAGAAAGAAGATCACCATTTGAACAACTTATCGGAGGTTCACTTAGACAAAAATCCAACATGGCGGCAGCAGGCACTTTCCCTTTTTGCTAGCCCCACCCCCATGCTACTCCAGCCAATCAGATTGTGCTGCTTGTTCGTATCTGTGCGAATGCGAGTGTTCAAACAATCGGACATTCGCATGTTGTACAGAACTTTTTAAAAAATCTGGACAAAACCCCAGACACTACGCACATGGACTTTGCGGTGGATTTGGCTGCTCCCCTTCCTTATGGCATGTATTTATGCGCATTTATGAACAGACTGCTGTACATTCGCATCCCATTCATATTATTTCCACTGTTTAGGCAAGACCACAGTTTGCATTTAGACCGTTTCTAGCAACTGAAGTAAGCTGAGGACAAATGGGGAAAAGGAAAGGCAGAGAGAGAAACTGGGACATTTTAAAAAGCAGCTGAAAGAATGGGAATACAGAGGATTGATTGGGACTTTCACTGCCATTTTGGGACATTTAAAGAGTAGGTGACTGGGACTTTTGGATGTTTCTCATCCACAGGGTCATCATAAGTCAAAACTACCTTGATAGCACATAACAGCAATTTTTCACCTTTCCAAAAAAGAGAGAGAAAGTTAACACGAATCCCCCGTTTTATCGCCTTAGCGATCACTCACTAAGGCGAAAATCCAATATGGTGGCAGCAGACGCTTGCCTGTAGCCCATTCCTGCCCCCTGCATTAATCTGGCCAATCAGGTTTGCATTTCCTCTCATTGGGACAAGCGAATCAGATCTATTTGCTTGTCCTAATGAACAGAAATGTGCACCCTCACTTTGTTTGTTTGTTTGTTTGTTTTTGTTTTTTTAAAGATGGGGAAAGCCATGAAGGCTTTTCTGGTGATGTTTTGGCTGGTTTTGGCCCCCCTCCTTCACAAAATGGCAAAATCAGGCAGGATACCATTAAGACAGGCAGGATTCTCCTTGTATTTGGTGAAGAGTTTTTTCACCATTTGGACAACCCCAAAATAACTAAACTTAGGCTATCGTGCTTTGGAGATATCATGAGACAACATGACTCACTGGAAAAGATACTGCTGGCAAAAGTTGGAGGTAAAGTAGTAGGAAAAGAGAAAGGGCCCATCACAGCTAGACTGATTCAACAAAGGAAGCCATGGCTGCCCTGAATTTGCAAGACATGAGCAGGGCTGTGGATGACCAGGGCTCTTGGAAGTCTCTCATGCAGAGGGTTAACCTAAGTTGAAGTCAACTTGACAGTAAATAATAGCAACAGCCACAGCCAGAGCAGGGCCCAAAGGGTACACGTTATTTATGATCAAACGCAGACAAGCTAGGAAAGGCTGTAGCTGTTTGCTTTTTCCCAAGCCTACTGGGAAGGGCAAGACTCCACCCTCTCCTCTGCTCCCTGATGAGTTGTTAATGGAGCGCAGACTCCTTTTCCACTTTGAACTCTGTTTGCAGCAACTGAAGTAAGCTGAAGACAAACAAGGGAAATGGGAGGAAGAGACGGAAATTGGGACATGTTAAAGGCAGCTGAAAGAGAGAGACTGCAGAGGATTAAATGGGACAGTCCCTGCCAAATCCGGACAGTTAGACAGTATGTAGAAGAGGAAATATTTCAAAATCATTATGGGCAGGTAGCATATATTGTTTGAGAATCATGTCTTCGCGCATTTGGGAAGTGAGTAATCTATGGCTGGAATCCTGTTGGTGTTTAATGCATAGTACGTTACCTTCCAGAACCAGCAGGATATTTTTGTCCAATGTGGAACATTCATATACAATTAAAAGTTACTGAACTGGGTTGCACATTGTGCATGCAAATCCATGTTACGCCTGCAGATATGCACTGTACATTTCATGGACAGGTGTGCATTGCACACACAGAGATCATTTGCACTGACAGGTGTAAATCATCACAATCCACTAAATCATCACAATTCACAATTGTCGCATGAGTGTAAGGTTATGCACCATCTCCTTGATGTAGGATCCCGGCTTCTATTACCCTTTAGTAATGCAACCTCCTTTGAATTTCTGTGGCAACCTTAAGCCAGATGTGAAATGTCTGACTGATTCAACATTTCTCAACTTCTGGGATGTTCAGTGCAAGCTGCTCAGTGCTCTCCATGACTCATCTAGCCAGGCTAAAGCATCTTCAGTCTCTTAAAATTTATTTCTGTCCTGTGTTAATTTTAACCATCCTGCTCATGGTATTTACTCAAAGCTAAGACTGGTAAACAAAGGCTTTGCTAAAAGAAGAACTCAGAATGAGTCTGGGAGTTCTCTTCCCTCCACACACACTACTTCCCGTTGTCCGTGCATAGTTACTCAAGAAGTAAAAGCCAATGGATAGCAGAAATTCCTTCTTCTGAGGGCAATTCAAGCTTAGCCAGTGACTTGGAACAACCAGGACAGCAAACAAAGTTAGTCTAGCAAATGTAATTCCAGCTGGAGGGAAAAACACACCCACAAATTGCAGGGCTTAATTTTTTAAGAGCAGAGCTGCTGACATTCCAGCCTTCCTTGACACCTTAGAGATCTGGTCTGTTTATTCTAGCTGGTGATCTCCAGAGTTTAGCAAGTTACTTTTAGGGAATTTTTTAGGGAATTTTTTTATTGGAGTAAGACCATTCTACTAAAAAATACACCCGACCGCAAAAGGCCATAACAATAATACAAAAACAATACTAATTATTTTCCTCTTTTCTTACTAATACAAAAGTAAATCTATCCTAACACTAATGTATTTTTCCCTTTAATCTAAACACACTATAATCACATTATATTTACACATTATAATTATACCTACTTAGAAATGAAAAAAAACCCAATAAAATATTAATTAAAAATAATAATACAAAATAATACAAAATTAATAAAATATTTATTTAAAATATCATTTTATGTTATTGCTGGGGTCGTCTCACTAAACCACGGCCAAAACTTTTTCCAACGATAGCTTGGCAATTTCTCTTTTTCACTCAGAGCTAAATTTTCAATTACATTCTTCACATAATAGGCAGTACCTTTTACATCCTGCAGATTTTGACTTTTCACCTCCTTTTTTCTCTGGAAAACTAACCCTAACATCACATAGAGGTTTACCAGGCGCACCGTGGACCAGGGCACTTTCCAAAACCTCTCAGCCACGGCGGAACCAGACTCCTTCCTCTTCCTCTTTTGGCCCACTGACTTTCTGGGTCCCCTGACACCCTCTGGAGGTTCAGTCCCTGAAAGCACCGTCTCCCAAGCCTGCTGTGCCAAATCGGGCCAATCCAGGACCCGGGCCACCTCCTCCCATGTTTCCCGGGCACTCGGGCAGTCCTGGACAAAATGTCTGATCGTCTCCTTTTGTGCCACGCCACTCAAAATCTCAGCCTTTTTACATTTCAGACGCGGACAGGTCTGCTCATCCTCTGCGGTCCATGGTCTCTTTCCCCTCAGATTAAGAACCTGATGGTAGAGCCTCCACCTCAAGTCCCACAACTTTTTGGGGACCCTTTTGTCCATGAAATACTCAATTGGGTTAGTCTGGTGATTTAGGTATTCTGATAAATCTAGTTTGGCCTGACGCTTTTGCAAAAACGGGTTAACATAAATCTCCTCCACTATTTTCCTGTACAAAGTCCTCTTGATGCTCTGACCTGGTCTGTCTTCCCCCTTCAACTCCTCAGCATGAATTTTATATTTCTTTATGTAAAAAACAAAGTCTTTCAAATAATCTGGTGCTTTCAATTTTTCAGGCAAAGAAAACCTAAAACTTAATGAGCCTTCCTCCCACCAAGTCTTTCCCCATCTAGTCCCTATCCAGCACTCACAAAACAAAACTAGCCAAGCCTGAGGTTGAATCTGACCCTTTTGTAACAGAGAAACTTTCCCAAAGTTTTGAGCAGAAAAGATGGCGATGAACTTAGGTCCCAGGGCTGGGAAGTCCAGGCCCCCTTGTTCTACCTGCCCATAAGCCACTGCCCTTGCCAGGGGGAACGTGGCCATTCCCCAAAGGAACTTGAAGAGAACCCGATCAGCTTCTTTAATCACTGAATCTGGAGGTGGGAAAACAGCCGCCAAGTTGGCTGCCACGGGAAGCAGGTAGGTATTTACAAAAGCGGCTCTCTGGTAAATGGTCAGCTTCCATCTCTGCCAGAGGGCCACCCTCTCTTTTACTTTTTCCAACCAGCGATACCAATTTTCTTTCCATCCCTCTGGAGCCAACGCAAAATTCAGCCCCAGGATCTTCACCCTATCCATCTTTGCCTCTTGCTCTGCTTGCCACCTTTCCTTTTCTCCAACTACGTCCTTTAGAGGAATAGCTGCCATCTTGTCCTCTGCAGCAAAAATCCTGATCAAAAAACTCTTTTCCATGTTAAGTCGAGCACCAGAAACTCGACCGTAGGCCTCAAAAGCATCTTTAATCTTTCTAACTTCCATCCTGTCCTTAACCAAGAAGGACACATCATCAGCATGGGCAACAAATTTAACAGATTCATATCGAACCAACCATGAACTGTCCAACGGACGCGGAATTTGGATCCCCGAGATGCTCTTGTCCAAACTAATCTTACACAGAATAGCATCCAACGCAATAACAAAGAGGGCTTAGGGGACAACCTTGCCTCACCCCAGAATTTAACTTAATCTTCTTTCCTCTATGACCATTGACTTGCAAAACTACCTCTGCATCCCTATAAAACAATTTAACTAAAGCAATAAATCTCTCTGGCACCCCTTTCCACTTGAGAGTTTCCCATAGGAACGTATGATCTACATTGTCAAAAGCTTTCATCTGGTCGACCTGTAGGATTTGACCAGTCCAATCTCCCTCCTTGCTGAGTCGGAACACTTCCCGAAACAAACAAAGAGAGTCCACCATAGTCCTACCTGGCACAGCACTGGTCTGTGCTTCCATCACAATCTTATCAGCCACCTTAGCCAGCCGATTGTTCAGTATTTTTGCCAACATACGGTAGTCTACGTTGGTCAGAGCTATGGGGCGCCAGTTTTTTGGGAGGGTAGGATCACCCTCCTTTGGGAAAAAAATCAGGACCCCTTGATAAAATGTCTCAGGGAGCTCATTATTATCCCACAAAAAATTAAACAAAGTTGTTAAAGGGGGAACAATCCACTTCCTGTAAACTTTATAAAAATTCCAACTGAGGCCATCTGGGCCAGGGGCAGACTTACCCTTCCCTTGAACTATGACCTCATGAACTCCCAGATTCCCACAGCCAGCTGCACTACTATCATACCCCCAAAATGGGGGTGACATTGAAGACTCTTCAGAAAAAAAAAATAAGTACAAAACCCTTTGGCTGATGCTTCCACCTGTGCATTTGAGATCATGCAATTCCTCTATCACACAACTGTAACATGTTTTTCTCACCCAAACTCAAAGTGCTGGGCTTCTTTCACACTGCACAATGATAGCACTTTGACTCCATTTGATCTGCCATGGCAACAACCTATGTAATCCTTGGGTTTGCAGTTTAGGTACTTAGAAAACCAGATGCTATAGGCTCTATTTCAGAGGAAGCGACTGGCAAAACCACCTCTGAATATCTCTGAGTATTCCAAAGAAAACCCTAGGAAATTCATGGTGTTGTCTTAAGTTGATAAGCAAATTGAAGGCACACAGACACATTTACAATTCTCAGCCAGGGAGCTCTAATATCTCCTTAATCTGCAAATCCCAAGATCCGAAATCCAGAGAAGAAGACCCCACCACCTCTCTAGGCAATGGGTCCCATTGCCAAACTGCTCTCATTGTCAAGAAGTTCCTTCTAGTATTCAATCAAAATCTACCATCCTGTAATTTAAAAACATAAGACCTGTTTCTACCCTCTGGGGCAGCAGAAAACAAGCCAACACCCAACTCCCTGTGGCAGCCCTCGAGGTATTTAAAGAGTGTGATCATGTCCCCCCTCTTCTCTTCACCAAAATGAATCTGCCCGGCTCCTACAACCTCTCCTCATATGTTTGGTTCTCCATACTTCTTATCATCTTCATTGCCCTTCTCTGAACTTGCTACAACATCTCTATGTACATTTTTATCCTACTTTTTCTTGAAAAAAACCCAACAACCTGAAGGCAAGTACAGTTGTCCCTCCATATCCATGGATTTGGTTTCCATGGATTTAAGTATTCACAGCTTGAAAATATTATTTAAAGAATAATAATCCCAAAAGCAAACCTTGATTTTGCCATCTTATATAAGGGACACCATTTTGCTATGCCATTGCATATAATGGGACTTGAATACTCATTGAGTTTGGTATCCACAGGGGATCCTAGAACCAAACCCCAGAAAATATGAAGGGACAACTGTAACAACAATCAGTTGAAACAACAAAATACCATTTAAATTAAATACCATTTTTTTATTATTTTATGCATCTTTAGTTCTTTTATGTTTTTAAAAAATTAATTTGGTGTTGCACTGGAAACTTTTCATTGTTAAATGCTCACTTACAGAAACACAAGTTAGAAATGCTACAAGTCTATAACAAACTATCTGCTCTCCCCATGGAGTATCAAGTGACAAATTCCAAGCCAGTTTTAAGCATACCTGCCCTAAAGCCTCTGCTATAACAGAGTGGACAACAATCCAGACATGCCAAACGAAAGCCACAGACAACTTTTCTGTCTACCCAAATACTATCCAAATTCGGCAAGCCTTCTCATTTTCTCAGCAAGCCTTCTCACTTTCTCCTCAGCACAAAAGCCATTGGGTGGTCTCTAGCTGATGACCTGCATATGAGTATGTTCCCCTATGGAAGCAGCTGGACATTTATGTCTGATGTGAAACGTCTGTATTCAGTTCAGGTTTGCAAAAGCAAAGTTGCACATGTGATAATGCCATTATGCAAGGAGATGCATACTGCACATGCAATGCATACCTGATGCACATGGCAGTGGGCCATCAATTATGCATTTGGTTGGACATTCAGCTGCACAACAGGGCCATCCAACAGAAGGTCTTGCATAGTATAGTCAATGCATGAGTCTTCCCATTAAGTCAATGTATGATTCTTCCAATTTTACTGCACCACCCCAATGGAAGACCTTGGCCAATGTATTTTGCACAAGATACAAGTCAGTATGGTTCATGTCACCAAGGTTCAAGTCACCACTCAGCCACAAAAACCCTCTGAGTGGCCTTGGGAAAGTCTTAGAGGAAGGCAATGGTAAAACTTCTCTGAAAAAATATTGCCCCTGAAAAATAAATCCTAGGATAGGGTTGTCAGAAGTCAGAGTTGGCTTGTAGGTAGAGCCAGTGTGGTGGTGAAGTGATTTGATGCCTGGACTAGGTTTCTGGGAGACCATGTTTGAATTCGCTTCTCAGCCACTGAGTCCCTGTTCAGCCTGAGAGGAAGGCAATGGCAAATGCCCTCTGAATTCATCTTGGCAAGAAAACCCTATGGTAAGGGTCTCCGTAAATTGGAATCATACAGTTGGAAGAGACCACAAGGGCCATCTAGTCCATCCCCTTGCCCTGCAGGAATATCCAATCAAACCATTCGCAAAACAGAGGCTGTCCAGCCTCTGTTTAAAAAGGAGACTCCACCACACTCCCAGGCAGCAGCAGATTCCACCATTAAACAGCTCTTACTGTCACGAAGTTCTTCCTAAAGTTGAGGTGGAATCTCTTTTCCTGTAGTTTGGACCCATTGCTCTATGTCCTTGTCTCTGGAGCAGCAGAAAACAAGCTTGCTCCATCCTCAGCATGATATCCTTTCAAATATTTAAACATAGCTAACATGTTACCTCTTAACCTTCTCTTCTCCAGGCTAAACATAGCCAGTTCTCTAAGCTGCTCCTCATAGGGAATGGCATCCAGACCTCCCACCGTTTTGGTCGCCCTCCTCTGGACACGCTCCAGCTTGGAATGTGGAGTTAACTTGAAAGACTCTGGAAGTCTATTTTTCAATTTCCCACTCAACCATGGAATCCCACTGAGTGGGAGGTGGGCATGTTTAATCTGGAGATGAGAAGGTTGAGAGGTGACATAATAGCCATGTTTAAATATTTGAAGGAATGTTATACTGAGGATGGAGCAAGCTTGTTTTCTGCTGCTCCAGAGACTATGACAGACTAGAACATGGAGTAATAAACTCAAATTACAGGAAAAGAGATTCCATCTAAACATGAGGAAGAACTTCCTGACAGTAAGAGCTGTTTGGAAGTGGAATCCACTAGTGCATCGGGTGTTGTGGCGACTCCTTCTTTGGAGGTTTTTAAACAGAGACAGGATGGCCATCTGTCAGGAGTGCTTTGATGGTGTCTTCCTGCATGGCAGAAGGGGCTGGACTAGATGGCCCTGGTGGTCTCTTCCAACTCCATGATTCTATGATTCTATGATTCTATGATTCTATGACCTTAGAATCATAGAATCATAGAATTGCAGAGTTGGAAGAGACCACAAGGGCCATCCAGTCCAACCCCTGCCATGCAGAAATCATGATCAAAGCATCCCTGACAGATGGCCATCCAGCCTCTGTTTAAAGACCTCCAAGGAAGGAGACCCCACCACGCTCCGAGGGAGTGCGTTCCACTGCTGAACAGCTCTTACTGTCAAAAAGTTCCTCCTAATGTTGAGGTGGAATCTCTGTTCCTGGAGCTTGCACCCATTGCTCTGTGTTCCAGTCTCTGGAGCAGCAGGCAAGGTGCAGCCTCTTTCAGGGCTCATCTACACTAGCTGCTTAAATCCAGGGTCACAATGGCTGCCACACACACCCTGGGCTGATTGTCCAAATGGGCCCGCTGGGCTGAGACTGGGCCCTGCTGGCCCATCCCCTGTTTTTGGAACCACCACCACTGCTTCCTCACTGGTGAGAAATTCCATGGAAAGCCTGCCTGGTGCGCCATTGGTTCTGCAGAGTTCGGAACAGGCGCTTGGACATGTGATCAACAAGAAGAGGGTTGCTCTACCTCCCTCCCCATTGATTGGATGGGTGCCCCATTTCTGACCTCAGCAGAAGTGACGGCGCAGTGGGCAGGCCTTCTACGGAGCACCTCAGCCAATGAGGAAGTGGTGGCGGTGGCGGCTTCGAGAGGGATCCATCACCTTCCCTGCACTGCTCAGCACAGGGTAAGATAGGTGGTGCCACCTTTGCATGTGGACAAATGGATTGGGCCAAATCAGACCCAATCCAGCTGCTCAGAAAACAAAAGACCCTGAGGGCACTGCAGAGTTTCCAGGAAATCCCAGAGTTTTCCCCAGCTTTGCTTAGTCTAAAGCAGGCATACTTCATCTAGACTGCCAGTGCCAGATTTGGAGTGAGTCTGCATTTTTTGCCAGTGTAGAGAAGCCCTCAGCCTCAGAGAAAGGCAATGGCAAACCTCCCCTAAATAAATCTTTGCAAACATTCCTTGCCTCCTTTTGCTTTATTCCTCACTGATGGTCAACTGCGCCTAATTCCTTATGGATTAATTTTTGAGGTTTCCCATCTTTTCCCATTAAAAAAAAAAAAACAAACTCCTGCATAAAACAACAGCTTATTTAAAGGGCATGCCCACCATCCTGTATGCATAGTTCCATAAGCAAACCTGATCCAAAATAACAAAGGACCAGAATGTGTACTACATGTTCTTTATCTGGAATTCCAGAATCTGAAATACCCTGAAAATCCAAAATTGTCCACATGGGTGGCTGAGAGAGCAAGACCTTTGCTATCTGATGGTTCAGTGTACAAAACTTTGTTTCATGCACAAATTTATTAAAAATACTGTGTATAAGATTACCTTCAGGCTATGTGTATAAAGTGTATAAGAAACATAAATGAATTTCATGTTTAGACTTGGATCCCATCTCATAGATATCTCATTATGCATATGCAACTATTCCTTTTAAAATACTTTTATTAAGTTACCATGCTTCAATATAATATATAACCATACAGATTAATTTATTTCTCATCACCAAGTGCAACATTTTCTTTCCTCATAAAAAAAAATGTACAGGAAAAACAGAATATCAAATATGCAAATATTCCAAAACCCAATATACCTTTGGTCCCAAGCATTTTGGATAAGGGAGACTCAACCTGTATAACCACGTGCAACATGCAGAATTCATCCATAGAAGCAAAAATCTTACAAGGATGGTGGGAGATGCTCCTATAGCCTGGGAGAAGAGTAAGAAGCAGAGGCAGGCAGTGAAGACTGTGTAGGGTAAAAGCAAAAGGATAAATATTTTTCAAAAACAGATAGCCTTTTAAACTTTCCCATGGAAACTGCTTATTATTCTTGGCCAAGCTTTCTGCTGACTCATGGAAGGCTTCAATAGCGATCTAAGTCTTCACTAGCAACAAATCATTTCTGCAATTTTCTTCCCACTGCCAGAAAATCTTCAAAAATCGCACAGGTTTCAAAGGCTATTCGCAATTTGGGAGTTGTTCTGCACAAAATTCGCAAGTGCTTGTTTTTCACAGAAAACAGCATTTTCTGCATCAAAAATAATACTTCAATGCATATTTATTAATTTCTTTGCAGAAAATGCTCTTTTCTGCACAGAGAATGCTATCTTCTATGCAAATCAACCGCATGCAGATTTTAATCAGAGCAAATCCCCATTTATGGCTTTTTTCTGTGAAAAGAAGCATCCACTGCCAACTCCCCCATGAGCCAGCTGTTTGTCATGAATATTCAAAAATATTAGAAAGATGGTGAAAAAATGTGTTTTTCAAGTGTCCTGAAATCCTGATGAGAAAGATCATTGGTGGATGAGACTTTGTAGCATGGGACGTATTTTGCGCAAAATTCACAAACATTGATTTACACGGAAGACAGCATTTTCGATGACTAAATAATGTTTCTGTACCAAAAAAATGCTGTTTGTGGAACAGAAAATGTTGTAATTGGGAACTTATTCTGTACAAAATTTTCACCTGGTTGATTTGCACAGGGAACAGCATATTCTGTGCAAGAAGCAATTCTGTGCTTGAAAATAATATTTCTGCATTGCATGGATATTTTCGACAAAATAAATAGAATCATAGAGTTGGAAAAGACCCCAAAGGTCATCCAGTCCAACCCCATTCTGCCATACAGGAACACACGATCAAAGCACACCTGACAGGGGGCCAAGCTTGCTCCATCCTCAGTATGACATCCTTTCATATATTTAAGCATGGCTATCATGTCACCGCTTCACGTTCTCTTCTCCAGGCTAAACATACCCAGCTCTCTAAGTTGCTCCTCATAGGGCATAATGGCTTCCAGACCTTTCACCATTTTGGCCACCCTCCTCTGGACACATTCCAGCTTGCTCATATCCTTCTTGAATTGTGGTGCCCAGAGCTGGATTTCAGATGAAGTCTGACCAAAGCAGAATATCGTTCAATCTTTCACTCTGCCATTAACCACCGAAAAAGTCTTTGGTCGCCCTGGAGGTCCCAATAGCCATCCTGAATCCCATCTTGGGAGAATAGTGGGATATAAATAAATCCAAGAAATAAATAAATGATGCTGCTGTAGTGATATGATGCTTCATTTTGGAATAAGTCCTGAATTGTGTGGGTTTTTTAAGACTTTCACACAGCATGAAGAAAATTGTTAAAGTTACTTGTTGCTGGCTTCAATAAAAAAAAAAGTGAAGCATCACATCACTACAGTGGCATCACGATGTCCAGGGAGACTCTCCTTCAGGCTCTCCTTCAAAACTGGAGTGTCTAATCTGGGTGTGCATGAGATTGGTTGGTAGAGAGAACAGGAGAGGTGGGGAGGGCAAGCTTGAAATCTTTAGCTAGGATTTACTGTCTGCTGCATTGTGGACACCCTTTCCTTGAAATATTTTTCTCCACAGCCCTTTAATTCTCAAAAGCATGGAGTAATCGTCTTGCCTGTGCATTGCTGTTTCATCATTGATGTGGGTACTGGGCAAGTCCCATCTCTGTCCAGATGCACAATTTTAAAAGGGACCCCAATTAAATGAGAAGCTCAGCTAATCCCACAACGTATTGAGGTCTGGAGATCATATCCTTGAGTCCAGCTTTGAGGAATCAAGAATGCAGGCCAGAAATCTATCATCAGCTAATTTAGGATCAGGAGTATGAAAGTTATTGGGTTGTGGTTTTTTTTCTTAAATTGCTTTTCTCCTGCAGATGGTTCAACTGTCCTCTATACCAGCACTGTATATCAGGACAATTTTCACATATATGAAGTACTTTCTACTAATGTTTAAAATTTCCTGTCCAAAATATAAACTAGCTATTGCATAAACTGTAGGTCACTGCACTTGACAGCAGGCTATAACTCATCAGTTTCCCCTTCCAGCAACACACCCAGATAGCTATGGAGCTGTGTTTGCTGTGCTGCAAAGGCAATGCTGCATTCTATCACTCCATCTGCTTAACTTGTATGCTGAACATAGCATGCGTAAAGTATGATTAGACTCAGAGGAAGTGGGCATGAAATCCAGAGGAAGGAACATCAACAATTTATAATAATAATAATAATAAAATTTTATTTCTATCCTGCCCCTCTGCAACACAATCGGGGCGGCTTACAATATAAAAACTCCATAGTCCCAGTACCCTAGCCCACCCCCACTTAAAATAATATTAAACTATAAAAGATTAAAAACATACAGTAAATTAGAAAAATATTAAAACATACAATAGTTTAAAAAAAAATGATTAAAAAAAAGTGATTACAGTTCAGGGAGGACAACCGAGTCTTGGGCCGGGATAGTTATTCAGGAAAGGCCTGCCGGAAAAGATCCGTCTTGACAGCTTTTTTAAAGCCGTCTAAGGTGTTAATAAGACGGATCTCGTCCGGCAAGCCATTCCATAATCTGGGAGCAACAGCGGAGAAGTTAAGACAGTGGTTCTTAACTTAGGGTCTGGGGATTCCCAGGGGTCTATGATGTCTTCACAGGGGCCCCACAAAGGCTTGAAGGCTGCTCAACCCACCTCCTCCCCGCAGTTGAGTGACTACGTGAAGGCACCAAGGCAAAGGCTGGATGGCTGGCTGGGCCTGTGCATTGCCATTCAATCCACTCCAGCCACAAACTTGCAAGAAGAAATAGGAAAAAAGTCTTCCCGTCCCCTCCAGTGCCTCTGATGGAAGGTATTGTATTATTATTATTATTATTATTATTATTACTACTACTATGCTGTTGCTGTTGTTTTAAATCTTGAGTAATTCTAGGTGTCCATGGCAACAAAATATATTTAAAGGGGGTCCCTGGTAAAGAAAAGGTTAAGAACCACTGATTTAAGATATGCAGATGACACCATAGTCCTGACAGAAAATATCGAAGACTTAGAGTGATCACCAAAGAAAGTGCAAAGGCAGGTTTACAGCTCAACATTAAGGGAGGGGGGGATAATGACCACACATGATTTACATAACTTTAAGGTAAATGATGAAGACATGGAAAGAGTTCAAGATTTTCCATACCTTTGCTCAGTCATTAATCAGAATACAGACTGCAGTCAAGAAATCAGAAGATGTCTGGGACATGGAAGGGCAGTTATGAGGGATATCCTGAAATGTATAGATATATCACTGAATACTAACTGGACTGACTATGTGACGAATGTTGCTGTCCTTGAGCAAGCAGGGATCACCAGCATTGAGGCCATGATATTGAGAACACAGCTGCGCTGGGCAGGGCACGTTTCTAGGATGGAGGACCATCGCCTCCCAAAAATACTACTCTACGGTGAACTCGCCACGGGTCAGCGTAAGAGGGGCGCTCCAAAAAAGCGATACAAAGACTCCCTGAAACAACATCTCAGGCTTGGCCAAATTGATCACCAACAGTGGTCCGCCCTGGCCTCACATCGGGAGGCATGGAGACGCACTATCCACAATGCTGCAGCCTTATTTGAGAACTCACGACGAACAAGTCTTGAAGAGAAACGACAATGCAGAAAGAATCACAACCCAAAAACATCACCCAAGGAGACCTTCTGCTGTGCTTTTTGCAACCGGACTTGTTTATCTCGGATTGGCCTTTTTAGTCATCAGCGTGCTTGCAGAAAGCGTGGGATGAGTCCTTCCTGAATCTTCGTTTGCGAAGAAAAGCCAGAGAGACTAATGTTTAGTCCATGCCATCGTATTTCCCATTTCTATGCATGGTTCTGAAAGCTGGACAGTGAAGAAAGCTGATAAGGAAATCAACTCCTTTGGGATGTTGGAGAAGAGTTTTGTGGATACTGTGGGCTGCTAAAATGACAAATGAATGGGTCCTAGAGCAAATAAAACCTGAACTCTCCCTAGAAACCAAGATGATTAAACTGAGACCGTCCTACTTTGGCCATATCATGAGAAGACGTGACTCACTAGAAGAGACAATAATGCTTGGGAAGGAAGAAGGCAGGAGGAAAAGGAGGAGACCACATTCCAGATGGAGGGACTCCATCAAGGAAGACATGGCGGAGTCTGCAAAACCTGAACAGGGCTGTTGAAAAGAGGGGCACTTGGAGGTCTTTCATTCATGGGGTCACCATAAGTTAAAGGTGAATTGACAGCAGATAACAACAAAACACAGAGAAGATAAGGCCAGCTTGCACCCTTGTTCTGGAGGGTAGGAAATGACCCAATGGCTACAAAGCTGTTGTAATTGGGGCATATGATGAGATGATGTGACTCACTGGAAAAGATGGTAAAGCTTGATAAAATGGAAGCCTGCAGGAAAAGAGGGAGACTGCACTACAGGTGGGCCAATTCAGTCAAGAAAGCCACGGATCTCCTGAGTTTGCAAGACCTGAGCTGGGCTGTTACTAACAGGGTATCTTGGAGGGGCCTCATTCATCGGGTCTCCATAAGTTGAAGCTGAATTGACCACAATTAGAAGTAGCAATAAACTGGAGTCAGGACTTGCACATAGATTTATCCTCATGTGAAAACAGTTACACCTGCGGATGCAACTTACACAATGTTTCCATTGCACAACAGCAAAAAAACCCCGCACAATGGCATGTGCAAGGGAACTTACAAAAGGGCATGACGCTGATAGATTTTGGCTTCAGGAGCTCCCTCAAAATGCCCGCAAGATCCCAAATCAGGAGAGCCCCTGAGCAGCCAAGGAAGGTTCTCCTGAGGCCAGGCTAACCGGGGACATCAGCAACCAGAGGAAAGGTCAGTGGAAAGAAGGAGAAGAATGCACATTTCTTGCAGTTCCCCCGCCCCCTGGAAATGCTAATGGCTTTGTAAGCCTTTGCCTCTCTCCCACAAGACAAAGAAAACAAAAGTCTGGGTCCCACCCCCAGGGAGCAACTGCTCAGGACAGCGGACAGGATGTTCAGCCTAAGCTCATTTCCTTTACGGCTTTCCAAACATTAACAGGGGACTGTGGGGGGAGGTGGGCCCGGTGGAAAGAGAAGCCTCGTGCTTCGCAGCAGGTCTGCTACAGGGGAAAATAAAACCCTAATCCCTTTCTCTGCAAAGGGATCTTGGGGAAAGGGAAGAGGTGTTAGCAAAGTTAATAAAGGAAGTCAGATGATCCCAGTGCAAACCTACCCTGTGGATTTTGTAAGCATTCCAAGCTGGGATGATGTTCTCTCGATAGCATTTTTCAACCAGTAGTACTGGGCTGCTTTTTCCAAAGACTCTCAGCCATTGGTGTTACGTGGAACATCTGTATTCAGAGACAGTCTATCTCTGAAGACCAGCAGCTTATACAGCTTAAGATCCTATGTGTGGTGTAAATCTTTACATGTGGCATTATGCATTAATTGTGCTACGCCAACCTTGTGTCAAATGGAAATGTGGCGCCATTGGACCAAGACTTGAAGTGTGCATCACAGCCAAATGCACATGCATAAAATGATAGGATCATAGAGTTGGAAGACATCACAAGGGCCATCTAGTCCAACCCCATTCTGCCATGCAGGAATACCCAACCAAAGCGATCCTGACAGATGGTCATCCAGCCTCTGTTTAAAACCTCCAAAGAAGGAGACTCCACCACACTCCCAGGCAGTGCCTTCCACTGTCAAACAGCTCAAACAGCACAGCACATATCCATATGCACATACACCACAGATTCCACATCCATTCACAAAGTGTGTCTGCATGCATAGTTCTAGAAGGTGTTGAAATTTGAGGACAGATCAGTTTGCCACTGATTGTTTCTCCATCAATCTATCTAAGCACCTTTCAATGTTGTCCAGGTTCGCAACAATCTCTGCATATTGTGACAGAGAGTTCCACTGTTTCACTATGCACAGTGCAATGAAAAACTTCCTTTTATGGGTCCTGAATCTCCCACTGCTTCTGTGGATCACCACCTCAGGGTTGTAATATTATAAAAGAGAGAGGCAAAAGGTTCCACTAACCACTTTCTCTTCACCGTTCTATAATTTTAAACACCCTCAACAGGTCTTTGAGCCAACATGGTGTAGTGGTTTGAGTGGTGGACTATGGCTCTAGAAAACAGGTTTCAAATCCTTGCTTGGCCATGGAAATCCATTGGATGACCCTGGGCAAGTCACAGTCTCTCAGCCTCAGAAGAAGGAAAAGGCAACCCCTCTCTGAACAAATCCTGCCAAGAAAACCCTGTGATAGACTCACCTTAGGGTCACCATAAAGTTGGAATTGACTTTAAGGTACATAACAACAACAACAACAAACAGGTCTCCTCGTTGTTTGCTTTTTTCCTATGCTAAAAACTTATCAACATGCTCAAACTGTGAGGAAAATCAAAACTGACAGATTCATTCATCCAGTTCCAGGGCTTTGGGTGCTTAACTTTTTAAATGTTTTTAACAAGACTGGTGGAAAGCAAATGCAAAAGGAGACGACAGGAACCTAGTGGTACTTTTAAGACTACCAGCATTTATTTTAGCTAGAAGTTTTGTGGAATTCATTGTCCTTCTGTATCAAGGGGTGGGCTGCTTAGATGGGTCCGTCATAGGCCCAGTTTTCTGTTTCTATAGCCCCTGGGGGCCACATGAACTATCAAAAATAGTAAAAGAAACCAAAACAAATTACTGTACTTGTGGTTTTGATAAATGTGTCTCTCTGTGTGTATTTCAATCCACTGCTATTTAGAAAACAATTGGTTGCTTCTGAGAATCAAAGTGATTCTACATTTAAAAGACTGCAATTAAAAACATACAAAAAGTCAGCATTAAAACCAAATTAAACTATTTTTTTTACTTTTTTTTTATCCAGTTGTAAAAGAAATATATAAAAACAAACACACACATCAAACAAAATTAACAAGCTTACATGCTAAAATACATATACAGTATATCAAACAAACACACATCCTACCACACTCATTTACAATATGTCTGGATATTCAGTTATTATTGATTATAATCTTCATCATATATCTTTCAATCTTGCATCTTCTTATATTTCCCATTAAGTTATCATAGCTTAGTATAACAAAGTTATCCAGCTATCCTAACTTAAATTAAGAATATAAATTATTACAACAACAGAATGGTATTGTTGATTAGGAGCATGTTAAAAACAAGTGTGTGTAGTATGAGCCTTCAAGTCACCTGTCGACTTATAGTGACTCCATGAATTTCACAGGGTTTTCTTAGGCAAGGAATCCTCAGAAGTGGTTTTTCCAGTTCCTTCCTCTGAAACGTCACCTACACCACCAGGTATTTGTTGGTGGTCTCCCATCCAAGTACTAACCAGGGTTGACACTATTTAGCTTCCAAGATCAGACAGAACCTGGTGCCTTTAGGCTATTAAGGCCTTGTTGTTGTTGTTGTTGTTGTTGTTGTGTATCTTCTAGTCATTTCCAACTTACGGCAGCCCTAAGGTGAACCTATCATGGGGCTTTCATGGCAAGGTTTGTTCAGAGGGGGGTTGCCTTTGCCTTCCTCTGAGGCTGAGACAGTGTGACTTCCCCAACGTCACCCTGTGGGTTTCCGTGGCTGAGCACGGATTCAAACCCTGGTTTCCAGAGTCATAATCCAGCGCTCAAACCACTACACCATGCTGGCTCTCCTTTATAGGCCTACGCTCTTTAAACCATTTTTAAAAATTAAACAATGTGGTTTACCTTTGTTAAAAGCCTTCAGTTCTAACAACCTGTCAGAATTTTTTAAAAAGTCTTTACCAGCTGGTGTGTGCAAAGGATCCAGAAGACAGTGCCCTCTTCCTTGAAAAAGCATATTCCAAGTACAGTTTCCTCAACACACATGGGGGAAAAAAGCGATCCAAAGCTTGTTTTGCTCTTTGCTTGTATCCTGGATCAGGGCATTTTTTTTCCATGGGAGCAAGAAGCATTTCTCTAGTAGACAACCATAATCCAGTTATGAATCTGCCTTTGTTCATCAATGAACAGGACAATCCTGTGGTATGTGAGCCAATGTACCAGTGTAAATCCCAAATCAGTGACATACCAATGCAAGAAATCTTCCTGCTGCCTCCTCAAATCCGTTCTGCCAAAATATGTTCCCCTTTGAAACTGGTCCTCTCCTGTTTCCAACAAGATCACCTGAAAAACACTGGCTGAGATCTTGCATGTGGAGTCACACATGGATTGTGCTATGCAATCCTTGAGTTGAATGACAATGATGCTCAAACAAGAGCACACCCCAGCATGCAACTAAATGCACAACCAAATGTGCCTCTGCAGGCACAAGGGGATGCAATTTGCATGCATATGTGCACACATCCGCATATATGCATGCAAGGTGCAATGGACAACAGCACTACATGCACAACTCCACTTCCGCAACCTAGAACTGAATGTGGTCTTTCTGTATCAGATTAAAAAAAAAAAAAAAAAAAAACTATCCAAGCACTTCTTCAAGGAAATTGACACCCATGTAAAACTCTAGGATCCTAGTCAGGGTCATTGAGGTGTTTAACAAACAACAGGGGCTTACCTACATGATCAAGATCCAAACTATATTTCTTTCTCCAAATGCACATGATCCATTCCCAAACTGCACATGATCAAGATCCAAAGGATACCTCTTTCCCCCATTGCACATGATCAAGATGCAAACTGCACCCCTTTCTCCAAATGCACAAGATCCAAACTATATATCTTTCCCCAACTGCACATGATCAAGATCCAAACTATATTTCTTTCTCCAAATGCACATGATCCATTCCCAAACTGCACATGATCAAGATCCAAAGGACACTTTTCCCCCCAAATGCACACGATCCGTTCCCAAATGCTCATGTTTCTCCCGAGTGCAAGCGACCGGTGCTCAGACTGCACTCTTCCCCCCACCACCTGCATGCCCCTTTCGTGTCCGATTGCGCGAGTGCCCAAAGCATCCCCACCCACCCACCCCCAGGGCTTACCTGGATGTAGGCTCTCTGGAGGTAGCTGTAGGGCAATCCATGCACACCTCCTTGCTGGCCAGCTCCTTCCCCAACTGCACATGATCAAGATCCAAACTATATCTCTTTCCCCAACTGCATATGATCAAGATCCAAACTGCACCTCTTTCCCCAACTGCACATGATCAAGATCCAAACTGCACCTCTTTCCCCAACTGCATATGATCAAGATCCAAAAGACACCTCTTTCCCCCATTGCACATGACCAAGATCCAAACTATATCTCCTTCCCCAACTGGACATGATCAAGATCCAAAGGGCACCTCTTTCCTCCATTGCACATGATCAAGATTCAAACTGCATCCCTTTCTCCAAATGCACACGATCCATTCCCCAACTGCACATGACCAAGATCCAAACTATATCTCCTTCCCCAACTTCACATGATCAAGATCCAAAGTGCACCTCTTTCCCCCATTGCACATGATCAAGATGCAAACTGCACCTCTTTCCGCCATTGCACATGGCCAAGATCCAAACTATATCTCCTTCCCCAACTGGACATGATCAAGATCCAAAGGGCACCTCTTTCCTCCATTGCACATGATCAAGATTCAAACTGCACCCCTTTCTCCAAATGCACACGATCCATTCCCCAACTGCACATGATCAACATCCAAACTATATGTCTTTCTCCAAATGCACACGGTCCATTCCCGAACTGCACATGAGCAAGATCCAAAGGACACTTTCCCCCCCAAATGCACACGATCCGTTCCCAAACTGCACACGTGTCTCCCCCGTGGAGGCGACCGGTGCTCAGGCTGCACTCTTCCCCCCCCCCCAGCCACCCCCGGGGCTTACCTGGATGTAGGCTCGCTGGAGGTAGCTGTAGGGCAGCCGGCGCTGGAAGTCGGCGCGCACCTCCTGGCTGGCCCGGTGGCGGGACTCGGGGCCCAGGCCGGCCCGGGCGCGGCAGGAGCGCAAGCAGCGCGCCCGGCGGAGCAGCCCCCAGCCTCCCGGGAGCCCCTGGGGACCCCCCGAGCCCTCGGGGCCGAGCAGGGGCTCCTCCCGCCGGCAGCGCAGCCCGCACTCCAGGCGGCTCTCCCGGAGAAGGCGCTCAGCCCTCAGCGCCCCTTCCAGGCAGTCCACGGCCCCCGCGAAATCCCCGCGCGAGTGGGCTTCCACCCCAGCCGCGTAGAGGGCGTCGAAGGGGGCTCCTGGGGGGCAAGCCGAGGGGTCCTCCGGCCCCGAAGCCCCCGGGGGCGGCAGGAGCATCAGCACCAAGAGGAGCGCCCCGGGGACCATGCTCAGGACGGGGTGTGGAGGGGAGACCGTCGAGGAAGCGAGTCCAGGAAGAAGGGGGGTGCACCCGGGATGGAGGCAGAATTTGGGGAGTGGGTGGGTGGGCAGGGGTCTTGGGCGAAGCTGCTTCTTCTTCTTCTAATGGGGGAAGCAGATGTTCGACGGCCGGGGGAGAGGATCCCAAAGGATGCTCAGTTTCCACTCTCCTAAAAAAAAATAAGACCAGTCCGGAGTTGCTGGGGGGGGGGTAGGGCACGGTGTCTCCTCCCAAGGCACGGTTTGGGGGGGGGGCAGGAGGGAGTTAGGAGACGCGGTTGCCAGATCTCCGGCCGCGGGACGGAGAGGAGCAAGCGACCGCTCCGTCGGGGCTGAGCCGGAACCGGCAGCAAGTAGGAAGCTTGCTTCCCCGCCGCTTGCTTGCTTGCTTGCTTGCCGGCTGACTTGGCCCTGCCTTCCCTCGTTGGAGGGACTGACCCGGCCATCCGGGGGGAAGGAGGAGGTTTGGGGGCGGAGGAGAGGCCGAGGAGGCTGGGTCGGGTCTCCCCCTGCTGTCTGCGCCGAGACGGTGTGGCCCAGGGAGCCCAGCTTTGCCTGGAAAGGACCTCCTGCTCCCCCAGCCCCATTGAAAAATTAAAAAAGAAAAGCAGCCAGCCTATATTCACGGATTTAAGTATTCACGGCTTGAACATATTCTTTAAAAAAATAATAATAATCCAAAAAGCCAACCTTGATTTTGCCATCTTATCTAAGGGACACCATTTTGCTAGGCCATTGCGGATAATGGGACTTAAGTATTCACGGATTTTGGTATCAACAGAGAGTCCTGGAACCAAACCCCAGCAAATATGAAGGGACAACTGTATAGTATTTTATACCCTATTTAATTTTTTTAATAGCATTTATATTTAATACAACTATTTTTATTGCCTTGCTTTATGTGTATCATATCTATCTGATGTGTTGCCTAATGGTCTGTTGACTGCAATAAAGGCCTTGTTGTTGTTGCGTTTCCAACAGATACGTTAGGAAACTGTTCTGTGTATCTGTATTTTAAAATGAAGAATAGAAAATAGTCTTCCTTGTTTAGTTACACTGTATTTTTCTTATGATTGCTGTTTGCTTTTTACTGTTTGGGTTTGGTTAGTTTTGTTTTGTTCTGTTTTCTGTTGGTAATTGTGTGTCTGAATAAATATAATAATTTAAAAAAGCATTCCTGAGAGATGGCCATCCAGAGTCTCTTTGAAAACCTCCAAAGAAGGAGACTCCACCACTCTCCCAGGCAGCAGCGGATTCCACTGTTCAACAGCGGAATTACTGTCAGGAAGTTCTTCCTAAAGTTTAGGTTGAATATCTTTTCCTCTTGTCCATTGCTCTGTGTCCTAGTCTCTGGAGCAGCAGAAAACAAGCTTGCTCCATCCTCAGTATGACATCCCTTCAAATATGTAAACATGGCTCTCATGTCCCCTCTCAACCTTCTCTTCTCTAGACTAAACATGTCCAGCTCCCTAAGCCGCTCCTCATAGGGCATCATGGCTTCCAGACCTCCCACCATTTTGGTCACCCTCCTCTGGATTCTATGGTATATGTCCCTATTTTGTGCCCCGCGGATAATTGAAACCATGGATATTAGTGGATGGTTTTTGAAAAGCAGGCTGGATTCACCTCTTAGAATTTGGAGTCATGCCCTGACCCCGGTGTGCAGGAGGGTAGGAACAATTTCGAAAGCCATTTTTGTGCCAGGCAACAGCAGAACTCTCTGCCACTTGCTGGCTTGGAACCCTCAGAAAAAGAAGGGAGACAAGCCTGCACCAATCCAGATGAGTTCATTCAGCATGAAAACCAAAGCCTGAGAAAGTTAACATTCGGACTGCAACTTCTAGAATCCCTTTGGGCTTCTTGGCTAACAGGGGATTGTAGTCCCCAAACACTGGTGACTGGTGGTTTCCATGGATGCCACCAAACCTTCAAGGTGCTGAACCTGAGGGTTTATGGGAGCTTGGTTTTGACACTTTGGATAACCCCTTCAAAGTTTGGACTGACGTTTGGAGTGGATTCACCATCCCACTGGCATGGGAACCACTTAGCCACTATATCCAAAAAGTAAATTTCCCATGCTAAAAGTTAAATGGAACCTCCATTTTTAGGGACAGTATACCTCTGAAATGTCACTTGCCTGAGGGAATTGGAAACAGGTGCTGCCTGAAATCCCACCAAACCAGAGGTCTGTCTTGGTTTGTGTCCTACAGCCTCCTTTTTTTTAAAAAAAAAAATAAATAATCAGCAATTATCTGGCATTCATTACAACTGTGGAAAAATTTAATTATGATAAACCTCATTCCACTGGGAAGGGGGTTTTGTTGCCACAGCGCTTTGTGGCCCCAGTGCCTCCATAAATATATTTTCTGTTCCTCATTTGAAAACTTTCCTGTTGGCAGAAGCTCCAGACTGCATCTGACTAATTATCTGTTCAGTTTGTTTCCTTTGTTGTACATCACTGGCTGGTTTGTATTCCTTTTGTGTCATTATTTTTCTTGTGATTGCTCTGCTGGGAGAGCAGCTGAACCCAGCCTAAGCCTCTTCAGAGGAAACAGATGGGAACATATTAGACTTGCTTCCTTGGATTTCTGAAATCAGGTTCTTACATCTCCCAAAATATTTGCACTGTCAGGTGTCCTCCATGCGAAGGGAAGTTCTATGGGAGGTAGGTTTACAATGGCCAGTGGTTGCCACATTAGTGGGCTAGTCAATCCACTCTGCATTTTCTTTGAACTTTAAAGGCACTATCTGAGCTCTTGAGTCTTATACCTTCACAGAATCCTAGAGTTGGAAGGAACCCCAAGGGCCATCTAGTCTAACCCCATTCTGCCCTGCATCCAGCCTCTGTTTAAACACCTCCAAAGAAGGAGACACCACCACACTCCCAGGCAACAGCATATTCCACTGTTGAATAGCTCTTACTGTCGGGACAGTCTTCCTAATGTTTAACTGGAATCTCTTTTCCTGGAGTTTGAACCCATCGCTCCATGTCCTAGTCTCTGGAGCAGCAGAAAACAAGCCTGCTCCATCCTCAGTATGGCATCCTTTCAAGTATTTCATAGAATCATAGAATTGTAGAGTTGGAAGAGACCACGAGGACCATCCAGTCCAGCTCCATTCTGCCATGCAGGAAATCACGATCAAAGCATCCCCGACAGATGGCCATCCAGCCTCTGTTTAAAGACCTCCAAGGAAGGAGACCCCACCACGCTCCGAGGGAGTGTGTTCCACTGCCGAACAGCTCTGACTGTCAAAAAGTTCCTCCTAATGTTGAGGTGGAATCTCTGTTCCTGGAGCTTGCATCCATTGCTCCGTGTTCCAGTCTCTGGAGCAGCAGAAAACAAGCTTGCTCCATCCTCAATGTGACACCCCTTCAAATACTTAAACAGGGCTATCATATCACCCCTTAACTGTCTTTTTTCCAGGCTAAACATACCCAGCTCCCTAAGTCTCTCCTCATAAGGCAAGGCATGGTTTCCAGACCTTTCACCATTTTAGTCGCCCTTCTCTGGACATGCTCCAATTTGTCAATATCCTTTTTGAATTGTGGTGCCCAGAACTGGACACAGTATTCTAAGTGAGGTCTGACCAAGGCAGAATAAAGCGGCACTTTTACTTCCCTTGATCTGGACACTATACTTCTATTGATGCAGCCCAAAATTGCATTAGCCTTTTTTGCTGCTGCATCACACTGTTGGCTCATGTTCAACTTGTGGTCTACTAGGACTCCTAGATCCCTTTCGCATGTAGTCTCATTCAGCCAGGTCTCCCCCATCCTATATCTATGCATTTCATTTTTTTCCCCTAAGTGCAGTACCTTACACTTCTCCGTAAACATGGCTATCATGTCACCTCTTAACTTTCTTTTCTCCATGCTAAATGTACCTACCAGCTCCTTCAGCTGCTCATCGTAGGTCATGGCTTCCAGATTTCCCACCATTTTGGTTTCCCACCCATAGACATGAACTCTTGCTCATGTTAAAATATTCTATCACCCTGACTTCATCTATTGGTTTGTCACAATGAGTAAGAAACCTTGAGGAGACTCTATTGCTTGAGAGCCCTGCTCAGCCCTTCCAGACTCAGGGCAGGGGCTTTCTTTACTGATAACTCTTTTAAAGTTCAGACTAAATCCCAAGACAGATTCACCACCTCACTGACATGGGAGCTGCTGACCACTACTGTGAAGGTTCCAGCTAGGTACTGTCCGGTGTACAGGTCCCCAACCCATATCAGTGGAACCAATATACACAGTTTCAGTTATCCACAGCTGAAAAAAAGAGACACACATACCATAGAGGTGTGCTGGAAAATGCCTGGAGAGGCATCCTCTCTAGGAATTGTTAGGTCCTCCCAGGCAACTCTATGATATGTTTATATAGGATGCCCTTTATTTTAATAGGGTCAGCTATTATCTACGGTTTCAATTATACACGGTAAGTCCAGTAATGTATCCCCTGCAGATACTGGGGCGGGGGGGGGGCGGACTATACCCTTATGAAATTAAAAAATAAGAATTTTTTCTGGGCTAGCTGGTAGATTCTCTGCTGCCAGTGTTTGCTGTCCCCCCCCCCCCCGCACCAACATGAAGCAGGGTAGGGAGAATGTGGTTTGCAAAGTGCATATGGCCCCTGGGCTCAACTTTGTGGTTCCTAAAGCACCCCACCAGTCCCCAAAGCTCCATGAATACTGCTCCCCATTTTTTTTAAAAAAAGGACATAGTTTTCCAGTGAAAATTGGCTAAAATTCCATCCCAAACCTTTCCAAATTTGTGCAAATGTGCAATGAAGCCCCTCCTCAGTACCCCAACCTCTCAGTACCCCTCCCAAACACTGTCTTCCCCTTCCATTTTACCTTCCAAATGGTGGCAAGAAGTGACATGACATCACTTTCAGCTGCCATTTTGGAGGGGAGGGAAAGCAGAGTATTTGGCCATGCTTGGGGGCATGTGTTGGGGAAGGGAAGAGTGCCAGGGGTGGAAAATTGTCCCCCCCCCCATCCCCAGCATAGAGATTTCTGATACGAATGTGTCTCAGGGTTTATAGCACCTGTGTAGTTTAAAACAGAGGAACCAAAGGAGGAATAACAGAGGAGCCTCCAACAAAAACTACAAGAGAAAAGGGAGATTCATCTCAAGATGCTGGAATGTGGTCTTCATTCTGAGTTTCTTGCTCTGAAATGTCTACAGTTTGGTTTTTAAGTAGTTATATAACAGTTATAGGCAATGTGAAGCTATAACAATGGTTTCTATACTGTTACATTACAGAATCATCGGGCTTGTCTAGATGATGAAAATGCTCCTCATAGAATTTACAGATAATACAATCTGTCCAAACAAGATCTGAAGGGGATTTGCAGTGTTTGCAGAGGGAGGGGGGCTAAAAATGCCACAAACCACACAGTAAAAGGATTTGCGATTTTCTCTGAAATTCCCTGGGAAATGTGCATAGATCTGCATTTTTGTGTATGTGGCCATTTGAATTCACATCACCGCACATTTTTGCTCCATTGCCCTTTACCTGAACATGTGGCTGCTCCATTCGAATAAATGTGAACCAGTGCAAAAAATGGGGTAGTCAAAATGATGTTGCTGCAAATGTGCGAAAATGAGCACCCACTCACAGTATACCATTGTATGTACAGAAGCCCATATATAAAGCAGGATGGAAAGTTGGAGCAGTCCAAAATAGGGTCCCCTTCCTGTACCATCTCCAGGAACAGTGACATAGAAGTTTTATATATAAGTGAATTAATTATTCAGTGAATTACAGAGTAAAGTTAGACCCCTGTATCTACGGGGATTCAGTTCCCAGACTTACCACAGATACCGGAAGCCACAGATAGCTGCAAACCCTATTAAAATAAAAGACTTCCAATAAAAACTTCCCATAGATTTGCATTGGAGGACCTAGAAGATGCCTTTCTAGGCATTTTCCATCATGACTCAATGGTATGTGCCCCTATTTTGTGTGCCACAGATCACAGACACCACAAATATTGGTTCTATGGATAGGGGGGTGGTCTGACTGTACAATAGACTACAGCACAGAAATGTTCATGTGTAATTCATTTCGGAGGCTAACGGCCTTTTTCAATTATGCATACATCAATCAAAATGTTACCAATAACACAAATATTGGGAGATTCAAGAAGTGACTGGGGAAGAAGCTGCATTTTTAACTTTCAGCACTGGGTCCCAAGTGAGTGAGGGGGCTGAAGCAAATGAACCCATTGAACCACTGAGCATCTGGCCCTCACCATACAGTGGGAAAGCACCCCAAGGGCCATCTAGTCCAATCCTTTTCCATTTCAGGAAGTCCCAGCTAAGTATGTCTGAGAGGCAGCTATCCAACTTCCATTAAAAAAAAAATCCAATGAAGGAAAGGTCACCATCTTCTGATATCTCAAAAAGCCCATCTAGTCTAACCCTCTCCCAATGGCGGAATCTGTCAGATGTAATAAAGTTTTACCTGTGTGTTCAAATTTTCCTTATGGTGTGTTCTGACATAAGTAACTGCAGTATGCAGGCTTCCACCCACAGTTCTTGAAAGCAGGATGATAACATGTGCATTCAAGTAAGGAGTTTCATCTCAGATATTAATGGTTCCTAATTAGAAAGGCTACAAGAGCTGAGGGGTGGGCTGTGCCCACTGCTGGCATCTTTCTGTTTATTATGCTTGCCAAATGTTATGCTGTAAGAGTTGTTGCCGTTTGTTTTGCTGTGCCAGTCTGCAATGGCTTGCCTTTTTACTTTGCCAGCAATAAATCTTTCTTTGGTGATTTAATCAGCTAAATGTGCTCTGGAGTTCCTGTAATGCAGTGTCTAGAGGTTTGTTTTACTCCCAGCCTTCTTCCCATATTTCAACAGAATCCACCACTAAAGCACCCCAGGGAGGAACCCCTCCAATCTCAGCTGAAAAGCCATCAACCAAGGGGAGTCCACCGCTTCCCAGTCATGCAGCTCTTGTTATCAAAGAGGTCTTCAGCTATGGCTGGAATCCTGTTGGTCAGTCTCAACCAAAAGCAAACCCAGTCTAGCAATTTGTTGCATGGTGGGTCAACACACAGGTAACTCCCTTTGATTCAGTGTCTCTACTCTAGTTGCAGCTACACATCACATTCTTGTTGTTGTTATGTGCTGTCCAGTTGGCTCCAACTTATGGTGACCCTCTTCATGAGGAACCTCCAAAAGCCCAGGTCATCAAGAGCCTTGCTCAGGTCTTGCAAACTCAATGCTATAGCTTCCTTGACTGAACCAATCCATCTGTAGTACAGTCTCCCTCTAGCATTATTATCTTATCCAGTGAGTCACATTTTCTCATGGTATGTCTAAACTATAATAGCGATTTTGGCTTCTAGTGACAGCCCAAGCTTGTTTTGCTCTTGGACCTATTTATCTTTTTGGTGGTCCGTGGCATCCACAGAACTCCCCTCCAGCATTTACCAGTCAGTTTTGACGTCCATACAATAGGGTTCAGGCTTTTGAACTTATCTGTTGCTCAGGGAAGGTAAGGATGTGACATGACAGCCATGTTTAAATATTTGAAAGGATGTCATATTGAAGAGCGAGCAGGCTTGTTTTCTGCTGCTCCAGAGATTAGGACATGGAGCAACAGATTCAAACTACAGGAAAAGAGATTCCACCTAAACATTAGGAAGAACTTCCTGACAGTAAGAGCTGTTCGGAAGAGGAATACACTGCCTGGGAGTGTGGTAGCTTCTCCTTCTTTGGAGGTTTTTAAACCAAGGCTGGATGGCCATCTGTTGGAAGTGCAGGGTGTTGGACTGGATGCCCTTCAGTTTCTTCCAACTCTATGATTCTATTATTGTGATTTTTTAATATTCTGCTGCCCTCCAAAGAAAGACCTTAGGAATGTTCACATGCTGAAACCCGCTGGGCATTTTAGCTAATAAAAGACCCCTTTGTCAGTGTCTTGAGATGTGTCTCCCTTTTCTCCTGTGGCTGAAAGAAGGGAACACCTGTTCGTACAAGTTAACAGGATTTCCAAGTGCAGATGGAAAAGCACAGCTGTAGAACTGGTAATGATGGAGAAAATATTTGAAAATATTCAGACGGAATGGTTGAAAACCATGTTTCTCGAGTGTCAGGAAACTCTGACAAGGAAAATCCTGGACTGATGAGAATCTTCACAACTTGGCACTAATTCTGTGTATGATTTGCGTGTTGTTCTTTTGTGTAGAACACATCATTTCTCTGTAGAGAAAATAATGTTTCTGCATAGACATCTTTTCTGTGAAGAAAAGGTGTGGATTTTGCACAGAATAAATCCCAATGGCAAATACTTTTGGGAAACTGCAGTTTTTGAAGATTACCTTACAGCAGGAAGACAATGGCTAAAACTACTAGTTGTTTCCTTCCAGAATGAAATCAGCAAAGAACTACATCCCTACAGGCTGGCTACAATAACTGTTCAGGTGCAGAGCGGACCATAGTCTCTGTGCCAATACTCTATTCTGATGGGCTCAAAAGGGTGGGGCAGTGTGTAGTCAAGAAGCCAAGAAAATTCCCCCATATATATTGTCTGATTTTTGGAAGCTGTTCCTTCAGACCTTCCCAGTTTGGAGAGAATGGATGCCAGGTGGCTTTCTCAGCCATGAATCAAACTATTTTGATTGCACCTGGGAGAAGTTTTGTTTTTGACTTCTTCTGGCTCTTCTCTTTCCTTATCTAGGGTCTCTCCTCCCAGCCCCAAATAAATCACCAGGCATTAAACCAAGTCAAATGAAATGGCAGGCTCAGACCTCCTTTAGCTGCACATATATTTGACCGTCTCACTGGAGTTCTTCTTTTTCACCTCCATGGAATCCAAACTGCCAAAAAATTACTCAGGACGCAATCATTCAACACCAAATGTGGGATTTCTTTTCCTTCTCATATACATACATATGCTTTTGCTTCTTAAAAGTTTACTCTTGCACCTCAATGGACTTTGGAAAAAGAAAAGTATGTGCCCCATAGAAGTGGCAAACAAAGAAAAACAATAACTTAGAATTAAGAAAGCTCATGGATTCTTATCCACAAAAGCTCATATGTATAAATACAGTCAAGGCTGGCATTGTTTTGGTGTTTTATGCACCTATAAGTTCCCTTATGCATGTGGTTGCACTTCTTGGCTGTAGTATAATGCCTGTATTTTGTTCATAGTTGCATATGTAAGTGGAGTTCCTCAAGTGTAACTCTTGCACATACAGGTGTGCATTCTTGGATGTTGTGTAACAATTTGTCAGTGACTTCAGCATATCACTTGACTCCTTGAAATTGAAGAAACAGTGCCTGCACATTATTCCCCATTACAGAAGAGAACAGTAAACAAGCACATTGGTGTAACCACCACTTAACTACATGACTGTAGACTTATGGTACAAAAGCATGTTTTAAGTTCTCAACTGAACTTTCTGCTTATTTGTTACTGCATCACATGAAAACAGCTGAATAAATTTTCACAAAATTTGGGAGGAAAATTTTAAATTGTCTTGACTTAAAATATAGGTTCTTTGGCATACACAAAAGTCAGGCACCATGATTATTTTGCCATTCATATGAAGCATATTACCCCCCCCATTTCCCCCCACAATATTGTTAAGGGTGGGGTTTCAAATGTTCATTATTGTTATTTTTTTTAGAAGATTGATTTCAATTGTTCCTCTGCCTGTGGATACAACAAAACAAAGCCTATAGTACATGAAATGCCATCTAGAAGACAAACAGCTCTACATCTACATCTGAATCTACATGCTGATGTGTTAGCTCTACATCAGGAAGACTGAAACAAAAGTGACTTTTGAGAAAGTCCAAAGACAGTCTGAAAAGGATACATCTTTGAGAGAGAGGCTCATTCAAGGGCAGGTGAAAGTGACATCCAGTGAGAAGAAGGTTTGGTGGCTGATTGGGAGTACACACACACACACACACACTCCCTCCCTCTCAAGGGCCATTGAGACTGATGTGCATTGGGCAGGACATCTGAGCACCCAGAGAGATACCAAACAGCCATTCTCCAGAGCGGTTGGTTGTGCATTTGGTGGTTGTGGTTGTTAACTGCCATTAAGTTGACTTTGACTTATGGCAATCCTATGAATGGGGGTAGACAATGAAGATTTTCCATACCTTGGCTTAGTCATTAATCAGAATGTAGACTGCAGTCAAAAAACCAGAAGAAGACTAGGCCTTGGGAGGGCAGCTGTGAAGGAACTAGATAAGATCCTGAAGTGTCAACATATATCATTGAATACTAAAGTTAGGATTGTCCGTGCCATTATATTCCCCATTGCTATGTATGGTTGTGAAAACTGGACAGTGAAGAAAGCTGATGGGGAGAAAACCAATTCCTTTGAAATGAGGTGCTGGAGATGGGCTCTGCAGATACCGTGGACTGCTAAAAAGACCGATCAATGAGCCCTTGAGCAAATCAAGGATGAATTCTTCCTAGAAGAATTCTTCCTAGAAGAAGATGACTAAACTGTGGCTGTCATACTTTGGCCATGTCATGAGAAGACAGGACTCATGAGAAAATACAATAATGCTTGGCAAGGTAGAAGGCAGCAGGAAAAGAGGGAGGCCCCATTCCAGATGGAGAGACTCCATCAACAAAGCCATGGGTACTGCCCTGAGTCTGTAAAACCTGAGCAGGGATGTTGAGGATAGGGTGACCTGGAGGTTTCTGTCATGGGGTCACCATAATAAGGCAAAGTTGATTTGACAGCAATTAATAAGTTTGGCCACCAAAAATGAAAATCAGCAGAAAAGTGGAGGTTGGTAAAAGAAAATCTTCTCTGGATGCATTTTGGGAGAAGCTTTCACAGGGTCTCTAGAAGGTTCAAAATGTTTTTGTTGACTTATGCAAGGCTTATCTTATGCTTACCCACCCTGTTTATTTATTGTATTTTATCTTTGTTTATTTGTTTATTTATTTATTGTATTTTATCTTTGTTTTAATTCTCTATTAGTTTAATTTAGTTTTAAGGGGTGGGAGGGTTAGGATTGGGAAGGATTGTTTTAACTTGCTGTGCTTTAATCTTGTTGTACACCACCCCAGTTGCCGAGCAGAGGGGCGGGTTAAAAATAAAATAATAATAATAATAATTATCATGACCTGATTGTTTGATTTCACACATGCATATTGTTCGTTTGCTGAAACATATTGGATTATTCTTCTATTTTTGTGATTCTAAAATATAGAAAAGAGAGCAGTGGACCTTCAGTTGTCTAGCTCCAGTCTTTTTGCCTTTGCTAAAGCTGTAAAATGTCACAAAACTATGTCATGTGCAAGTTGAGGGATATGATGGAACCTGCTTGATTTCATTCTGGTGTTTAAAAATTTGAAAGTGAAATGTCAGGTCTTACATTAAAAGTCTTGTCACTAAATATATTTGTATGTCAATTACTTACCTTGGCATGGGAAGTTGATTGTGCATAAATTTAGAACTTGCCAACAATTATAGCCATCATCAAAATATAAGGCATCTGCAGAGAATGTTTGTCAATAGAGGAAACCATAAAAGAGCTGTCTCAGTGGTTTAACATTTGTGAAGTCATAATATACAGCACATAATAGACTAGTAAATTCTGAAAACAGAATGCAAACCTAGAACATAAAAGTATTGTTAATATCAGCAGTTCTGAAATACTAGAACACAAAATAGATCAAAAACTTCATTTAAAAAGAAAAATATTGACTATATACATAATGTTAAAGCAAAGATGGCTGGTGAACCTGATTCATAGTTAAATGAACTGGTCTTGCACAAAAGCTCAGTAAAAGTATATTTTTTCCATTTTATTTCTACTTCTTCTGGTACCAAATTTTCTGTTAAAGAAGCAATGTTCAGGATCACATCTAGGGATGCGGCTATACGATCATAAAAAAATCCGTATGGGGGGCAAAAAATACGAACAGCCTGTCGTTCGTATGCATACGAACCGGCTATACGATTTTTAACCCCCCTAAACTCTGTATGACTCCCTCTTCCCGAAGCTGGCTGGCGCGAGCAAGCCAAGCGGCAGTTTTAAATCTCCCGCTGCTTTTTTTTTTTTTTTAAATAAGGTTCCTGGTTTGCGGACAGTCGGTTTTCCGTATTTACAATATAAAATAAAAATAAATAAACATATAAATTCATGGACTTACCGGACTCTCGCTAGCCGGGAATCCAACATGGCTGTTGCTCCCAATTCCCCTCCGTGCTAGCCCCACCCCCTGTACTCGGCCAGCCAATCAGATTACCCTGCCTGTTCGTATGTGTGCGAACGGACCGTACAGACCCATCAGCCATCTGAACGGCATACGGATTTCTCTTCGCGATCCGCTTTCCCTCCCGAACGCCGCGTGTGCGTATTTCAGGGTGGAAAACTGGGGGCCCCCTCTTTTGCATTTGTGTGCATCTGACCGGCCGTTTGTACCGAAACACGAACTTCCGCATGCCGTACGTATTATTTAAATCGTGTAGACGGGACGCTAATTCAGTAACTGAGGTATATGTGTACCTCTGAGCTGAATTGAATTCAATTGAACTTTTGAGTAAGTAATTATTAAGGAAAGCACATTCTCTTACTTAATGAACATCAGCAACTATACAAATTCCCGGTTCTTCCATCTTTACTTTGTAGACTGCGTACTACACATGCATAGATTTAGTTGCCACCTGTGCATCTCATCTCCTGCCCACAATCCTCTCACCCTATCTTAAATACACAAATAATTTTGCATTTTCATTTTTTTTAAAGGTACAAAAGGGTGCATGCCCTTGCATGCCATAGGTGAGATTTTCATTTCAGGACTTTTTAAAATAAATAAATAAATATTTAACAAAATGCAGAAATGGCTTCCTATTCCAAATGGAATGAGTTCAAGATTTTAAAAATATAAATGTGTCAAATAAACAAAGCTGAAAGATCCATTCATCCAGGCTCAGGACTCAAAGTCTGGGTTTGAATCCCCGTGGATTCAGCAATCAGTGCTGAACAAGAGTTGCCACCTCATTTTTATGAGACATGCCTCATCCTTAGAAGCTCCTCAGCAGGCAGGGGCAACAGTATGATTCTCTCTGTGCCAGAAGCAGCTGCACCAATTAAATTTGGCCAGTGCAGATGGAAATAGTGAGAAGCAGGCTAGCGTAGTGGTTTGAGCACTAGACTACCACTCTGGAGACCAGGGTTTGAACCCCTGTTCAGCCATTGAAACCCACTGGATGACCATGAGCAAGTCCCACTCTCTCAGCCTCAGAGGAAGGTGATAGCAAATCCCCTTGGAAGAAATTTTGCTAAAAACCCCACTGTGATAGGGTTGCCATAAGTTGGAGTTATTTTGAAGGCAGAGCCAGCATGGTTTGAGCATTAGATTAGGAGTCTGGAGAACAAGGTTTGAATCCCTGCTCAGTCATTTATAACTACTGAGTGATTTGGGGCAAGTCACACTCTCTCCGCCTCAGAGAAAGGCAGGGAGAAAACCCCTCTGAAAAAGTCTCACCAAGAAAACCCTGTGATAGGTTCGTCTTAGGGTTGCCATCAGTTGGAAACAACTTGAAGGCACACATCAGCAACAAGATAGGGAAGATTTTCAGACCATTTTATTTTTGAAGAATGTACTGCTGTTCACACATTTCTGCTTATTCCAGGCTGAAAGAAGCTGACCTTTTTTATATAAAAAAAATCATGAGAATCTCATTGATTGTTCTGTATCTATTGTGGCCTCACCTGCTCAGCCTTGTTCCAAATATTTTTTTTCTAAATATTTTACCAGACTCCTGTTGGTATCTAGGGCATACATATGTTCCCTGAGGGAAGCAGTTGGACGCTTTTGTCCGACATACAATGCCCATAGTCAGATCAAGGTTCCAAAAGCAGAATTGCATATTCAGTGCCATTGTGCATGCTTGCACATTGAGCATGAATGCACATGTAATTGCAAATGCTGCACATGTGCACTGTGTGTGGAAGTTCATTATGTGTCATGTACTGGCATTTGCAGACTCAGTGACCAGAAGTTCCAAAGTTCAAAACAGAAAATCTTTATTGGCACAGTAATCCAGAAAGCAAAACCTACAGAGTTGTTGCTCAGAATGAAACTTAACTGACCAGCAGTATAGTTAAAGCATAAAATCTGACAGCCTACACAGTAATTGGTCACCCATCATCCCCACTCCCATTTCCCACTCTACCAGGGCTCAGCGTCCTTTCCCCAGAGTTGAGATCCAGGTGAAGCACTTATCAAACCATTCCTGACATAGACCACAGGCTCCCTTCTACAGTGAGGCTACATGGATGTTAACAAGCACAGAAAAATGCAAACACAATTACCCACAAGGTTACACAGTAAAACCAAACTTTGCAGGAAAAGGTCATGTCCAGGACCAATCGTAATATTATGTATGCAGATGTGGATGTGCATTTGCTTGTGCACTCAGTTGTGTAACATGGCAATTCATTAATGGGATGTTGTGCGGCCTCCACATAAAACTATGAATGCAAACTCATGTTCCGTCTCCTGGATGGCAGGTCTGAGCCATAGGTTTATGTGCTCATCCATTAATGTGATCACACATAGTGCAATTAATCTCTGATAGCTTGTGCTCATTGGTGAGGCAGAAGGGGAAGGACAAGAACATATGGAAGGAAGTGGCAGCTGTTACAGGCTAAATGTGGGAGTTCTGGAATTAATTTTTGAAATCCTTAGTGTTAAACAGAACGAGGTGGCCCAGAACCAGGCAAAGGTGTTTGAAATGCATTTTCTAGAACCAAGATCAGCAGAGAAAGGTTATGTGAAATTGGTTAGGAAGGAGTTAGACTGGATTCCTGGAGAAATGAAATGCACCTTATGTGACTGCAATCTTAAATCGACTGGTTGAAAAGGAAGTGCCACTGTGAATTTGTCTCTGAAAAAGTATGTGAGGATCATGATATCAGATGGCACACCTCCCAACATTTGATAGGGATGAGATACACCCCAAATGCTCCTTGGGCAAGGGATACATAGCAGGGGGTCTAGTTTTGGGTTTTTCCCCCCTCCAAATTCACCCTAAATTTTCATGTGGAAATGTACAGTTCTAGTGCAGCCCACTATACTAATTTTTCATGTATATTTTATATATTTTATATAAGTACCAGGTGTGGGGGTTATTTTTAAAAAGTCTAATACTCATTCCTCCAACCATAAACTTGTTCACATTAAACATTCTGGAACAGTAGACCACTCCTCTTCAAATCTGATGCAAAACTCATGTAAAAAGATGTATTTATTGGATGTGTGACTGGATGGGGTCCAGTTTGGGCAACTGTGATGGCGTTGGTGGCTTCCACATAGGTACGGCCAGCCAATCTACTCTGGGTTTTAGTGTGAACTTTATATGAGCTATCTGAGGTGCTGATGGTTTAATTGCATTTATTTGTCCATTGCCTCTGGAGCCCATGTGGACTGGCAGGCAATAAAGAAATGTCTTAAATAAATACATGGACTAAATTTGGTTGGTTAGTCATCAACTAGAGTAAAGCCATTGAATTTACTGGATTTCCCTATGTGTTGACTCACAATTGAACAATCAAGTCAATGCATCTAGTCTTGTTGGGAATAGCAAACAGAATTTCAGACAATATATTATCCAGAGACTCATATAGTTTGATAGTCACGCACCTCCTAATTTTGCAGTGAAGTTTGCTGTTCAAGAAATACACACAAAAGTTTGAAAAAGTCTGAAAAAAGTGAGGGGAAAAGTGTGCATTAAATACATATACTAATGGAAATGATATGCAAAGGTGCATTGTGTGGGAACAATTGCTTGCAAAAACATGTATGTTGGCTTCCAAAAATCAAATGAATCATAAATTGATACGGATAGAGGAAGAAACAAAAATAAGGTTGAAAAAAATGAGGCTCAGAGTGTCAACTAAATGGAGAGATTTATCCCTCCTTGTTTGAAAAAAATCCAAGGGGGTGTCACTGTCAGCCCTGACTTCCATGCAAAAATCCTGCTCTATTTCTGTTTCTCCTGCCTGGATGGAAAGAATATTTGAAAACATTTTTTTAAAAAAAAAGATATAAAAATATGTTTTTAAGGTATCAAGAAACCCTGGGGCTCATCTAAATGGTGAAAATACCCCTCATGGAATTTGCTGGTAATCCTACCTGTCTAAACATGATCCAGCACCAATCCACACCATTTGGAAGGAGGGGGCCCCAAAACAGCAAAAACAACAGGGTAAAAGCCTTCACAGATTTCCCTGTACTTTTTCAAAAACCGTGAGGGGGTGCACATTCCTGCTCATTTGGACTATCAAACAACAACAAATTTGAAGGGAAGCACAAAGCTGATTCGCTAGGAGAGAGCGGGAGCAGGGCTTGCTAGGAGGGCAAGCGCCTGCTGTCGCCATGTTGGATTTTCACCTTAGCAATCGCTCGCTAAGGCGATTAAAAAAAAGATCAATATTTTCTGTTTTGTTTTTGTATAAAATTGGAAAACCGCTCTATTGCACCAGCACACCTTGGGACAACTTTAAAAAAACCCACTGGTGGTGAAGAACTAATGCAAGTAAATCACTCACAGCCGCCATCAGGAATTCGAGACTTATGCGGGCTTCTGAGGCCAGAAAAAATGTTTAGACATGTTGCTTCTGCTGTGAGATGCTTATACTACAAGGTACATTAGATTTTTCGCCCTCGTGTAGATGACCCTCCTGTTAAGAAGAATCTTGGACTGATGAGAATCTTAGCCATTCGGGAATTATTCTGTGCAAAATTTGCACATGGTCATTTTGTGCAAAACAGCATTTTTTGTCCTTCAAGCAGCTTTTTCTGCACCGAAAAGGAGATTATGGAAATAGTATATTCTGCACAGTATTTTCTGTGCAGGAAACAGCTTTTGTTCTGTGCAGAAAATAATATTTTCACACAGATAATATTGCCTGCACAGAAAAAAAAAGTTTCCTGTGCAGAAAATGCTGTTTTCTGCACAAATCAGCCATGCACAAATTTTGTGCAGAATAAGTCCCAAATAGTGAATAAGCTTTAAAAAAAAAAGCATGGAAGAAAATTGCTAAAATTACTAATTGCTTCTTTAGGGAAGCAAATTAGTGATGAATTACATCCCTATTCCTGTCCCATTAGATTGATGTGTCATTTTCCCATGGACTTTCCTCCTTGCTTTCATCATTTGGAAACTGGAAAACATGCTGTGGTGTCTCTTGGAGCAAAGCTGCCCGTCTTCTTCCCACTATAAATCAGCAATACCAATATTAACTCAGAGGAGTCCTCCACAGCACAAGGCTTCTTCCATCCTCCAAGACACCCATGAAAGGAATAATTCTAATCACGCAACAACCCGCCTTGTGTTCAGCAGTTGTTGGTCACAGTTCTTGAAATCTTAGCTTTAAAGGTTTACTTTCCCGATGACATAAATAGATTGAAAGAATGTCTAAACAGAAACACACCCCAAACTGACAGAAGCTCTGTTCCTTTATGATCTACAGGAGGGACAGAAACTCAACATGTGTAGATTTTTTCTTCAACACAATTTTCCTTGTGGATTTGCTGCACTGGCAGGGAGATGGAGTGGATGACCCTTGGGGTTGTTTTCAGCTCTATGATTCCGGGGGGTGGGGGTGGGGGAGGGCAAAGCTGCACTTGTTAAACCTCTGGGTGCTGAATCATTGTGAAACAACATTAGGAAACTCCCTGGAAAATGGTGCCAAGGGAACCATTTCTCAATGCAAGGAATGCATACCCTCCTACAATCCCAATTTAGCAGGGAGAGCCCTGATTAATCCTTTGTCATCCCATTTTCTCAGCTGCTTTTAAAATGTCCCAGTTTCTCTCTCCTCTTCCCATGTTCCCTTTGTCCTCAGTGTACTTCAATTGCTGCCAACTGGGTTCAGAGCACCAAAGTGAGTGCTAATTCTTCCATGTTCCAGCAATCACACTCTTTCCCTCCAAAGAAGGAGACTCTACCACAGCCCCAGGCAGCAGCATATTCCACTGCTGAACAGTGCTTACCCTCAGGAAGTTCTTACTAATGTTTAAGTGGAATCTCTTTTCCTGTAGTCTGAGTTCATTGCTCCATGAATGGTTGCTAGGGAATTTGGAAGCACTGGTGGCCACCTAAATGGCTTTGTGGGCCACATGCGGTCTCCCCAGTGACACACTTTGCCAACTCTTGCTCCATCCCATTGTGCTCTGATCCCGTAGCCCCACACGGATCTCACTCCAGTTGAATACTTGGATCCTGAATATGGTCCTCCATCCATCAGTGCCTCTGAAGAAGTCGACTGAAATTCAAGAAAGCTAAAATAAACTGGTTAGTCTTCAAGATTCCTCTCCTCCCACCACTTCCTTTTCCAAATTCTTTCATAGACAGGGGCTTCTGCTATAGTGCAGAAATAATGCAGTTTGACCACTTCAACTATCATGGCTCCATCCTAGGGAATCGTGGGATTTGTAGTTTATTGTGGGAGCAGAGCTCTCCGACAGTGAAGGCTAAATATTTCACAAAACTTCACATCCCAGAATTCCATAGCATTGAGCCATGGCAGTTGAAGTGAGATGTCATGAAACCTTTTAATATTTGTAAGCAAACCTTCTTTGTACGCTGTTGCAAAGATGAGTAAGCTTGCTTTATTTCTTCTTTAGAACCTGGAGGGGGGTGTTGGTGGTGTGGGGCTCATTGTTGCTCATCATGGAGCAATGGGTTCAAACTACAGGAAAGGAGATTCCACCTAAACATTAGGAAGAACTTCCTGACAGTAAGACCTCTTCAGCAGTGGAATACACTGCCTGGAAGTGTGGTGGCATCTCCTTCTTTGGAGGTTTTTAAGCAGAGGCTGGATGGCCATCTGTTGGGAATGATTTGTGTATTCCTGCATGGCAGGGGGTTGAACTAGATGGCCCTTGTGGTCTCTTCCAACTCTATGGGCCCGTTTACATGGATTTACAAGGGGGATTGCCACACGTTCAGAGTTTCTCTCAGTCTTGTGAGGCTTGCAGCCCCTATTAAAAAAGGCACAGGGCAGCAGCGGCGGCGGCAGCAATACTCTGTGAATAATCAAATCCGCAAAAGTTAAACCCTCAAATGTGAAGGGCCACCTATACAAGGGTGTGACTTGGACTTGTGTCATCACAGCTCATTTGTTGTTGTTGTTGCAGAGGCTGGAATGCTGTACTGATGAAACAATCACCAACATTCCCACCAAACTTGTCTTTTCTCTGCTGCACCCTCCTGAATCCAGCCACTTCTTGGACGATGAGGAGCAGGGCAAACAGCAGGCAAGTGTCCAGCTATGTTCCTACACCTGGATGCTGAGCAATGGCATCATCTTCAGGCCCCTCTGGAAGATCCCTGCAGATCCCAGCAAACGTCTGTTGCTGCGCTTCTAACTATAACAAGAGAACTGGATGCTTGCCTGCTGCTCTCCACCCCCCACCCCCCAGCACTGTCTTCAATGCCAGTCAATGTCAGGGTTCAGGGGGCTACAACTGTGGGGTTGTTGTCACACCTCCCTCTGGGATGTCAGCAGGACAAAAGTGTTTGGGGAAAGGCTTGGTAGTGCCAGTGCCATTCTCACTGAGCCATCTCCATGCCTTGATAAGGCAGTCAGCAAATGCTCATCAGTTGCTGGAAGCAGCGTCCACCACTTGCTCTGTGGAAAAGACACCCAAGTCAGCTCAGAGACTTGGCTGTGCTTTCTGGACCCTTGAACTGGACCCTGAAGCATGTCCTTCTTGATACAAGGACTCCCTGAAACAACATCTCAGGCTCAGCCACATTGATCACCAACTATGGTCCGCCCTGGCCTCACATTGGGAGGCATGGAGATGCACTATCCACAATGCTGCAGCCGTATTTGAGAACTCACGCCGAACAAGTCTTCAAGAGAAATGACAATGCAGAAAGAATCACAACCTGGAAACAACACCCAAGGAAACCTTCTGTTGTGCTTTCTGCAACTGGATTTGTTTATCTCAGATTGGCCTTTTTAGTCATCATCGCGCTTGCAGAAAGCGCGGCATGAGTCCTTCCTGAATCTTTGTTTGCGAAGAGAAGCCAGAGAGTGAGAGAGAGATTACTAACCGATCCCTTGGCTTCTTGACCTCTGGACTGGTAACTACCCACACAGCTTCTCTCCTCTATGACAGCTGAATGGAAAGCTATCACAGCCATGTCTCCTAGCTATGCCTCCCAATGTAGGATTGTGGCCACTGCCTTGCACATTCCCCAACATGCTGGCCTCTATGATTCTATGTATGAAGACGACTCAGTCTACAAGGGTTTCTTTGGACTCACAAACAAAGAGGAAAATTACTGTAAGTTGGGAAGCTGGTCGCAGCCCAGAACCATCCACAGAGAATGCCGGTCACAAAGGCCAGTCTTTCTCTGGCCTGACGAGCTGAGAGACTGCTAAAATATCTTCTGCCCTTGAAATGGAAGGGAAGCAGGAGTACTACTGCCTGTTGCAACCGCTGATCAAGCACCTCTAGAATTTTTCCCTCCCTCCCTCCCTCCCCACCCTGGCCCATTACAAATTGAAGCTTTGATGCTGCAGAGCCTCAGAAACTTGGACTGTAGTGGCGTCACATTAAAAACCAGTAAAAACAAAGTGTGGAAAGAACATCCTAAGTACACAGATTCAAGCGCACCCCAGGGCCTGGCCGTGAGATGAGACTGGCCATTGAGTGCCACCTGGGTTAACCCCTTTGCTCACATTCCTTTCTATTTAGGAATGAAGCAGGAAGGCAAAAAATCCAGTCTTCATTCCCAGAATGGTTATATCATCTCTGTTGATTGTATGATTGATCTGAAAACACTTGGCGTAGAAAGTAAACCTAATAGCAGATCTCCTTCAGGAAGAGATGGAAGACGTTGGCTGGAATCAGGAGTGGAAATTGTTAATATTTTGTCTTCAGATCAGGGTCCAGATCCCCCCACCCTTGGCCATGGAAATCCACTGGGTGACATGGGGCAAGCCATACACTCACAGCCCCAGAGGAAGGCAAAGGCAAACCTCCTCTGAACAAATCTTACAGATTTCCTCCTCTGAAATCTGATAGGTTCGCCTTGGGGTTGCCATACATTGACTTGAAGGCACATGACAACAATGTGACAGTTAATCATTATAGTACTGCAGTTTTTTGCCTGCTACAGGATAAAAGTAAGACTCTCCCCATATTCAAGCATCCCAAAGTATTCCACAGGATATTTCTGCACAAAACCCCCCAAAACACTTGGGGTTTTGGGCCATCACTCCTCATCATGGACTGGCATTCAATATGGAACTTATGTCTACGAAAGTAGCATTCTGTGTGTGGAAAATTGAATTGAGCAGTCATGATGTTACTACGTGTGGGTGTCCATTGCATAGTGGTAACCAGTGGAGTGACGGATGCGCCATGGCCCAGTGCATAATGAGCACTGATGGGCATTGGAACAATGCATTGGCTTTTTTGGCTGCTACACCACACTATCAGCTTGTAGTCTACTAAGACCCCTCAACCCTTTTCACTTGTACTATTTTCACTCCCCTGTGTGCAACTACACACTGGTTAGGAAGTGCCAGAACACAAAGGGAGTGCCCAATGCACACCAGGAATGCCGGATGCATATTGGTGCACTCATGAAGGTGGCCAGATGTGCGTCTCCACAATTCCCTAAGAGGGCTTTGTTGCATTTCTGCAACGTAGCTACAGATTCATGTAGTTATGAAACATAGGGCTTTTTTCAAATGGGGAAAAAAACCCTCCGAGGTCAGGAGGAGGACAAACCCCCATCAATAAAAAGTGGCATGTTTCTCTGGCAGGGAGGAAGCACAGGGGAAGGTCAGCATCATCTGAAACTGAGCGCTGTAAGCGAGACAGTGCCGTCCTCCTCCCGACCTCGGCGGGTCTTTTCCCCCTCCCCATTTGAAAAGTCCATAGACTGTGATGTAGGCTCTCATCCTTGTTTTCTGCACAAAAACACGTTCCCTGCAGAGAAAATACATTTCCTGTGTAGACCCTCCCCACAAAAAAAAAACACAACCCAAATGTTTTTCTGCATAGAAGAATCCTTTGGAACACTATGGGATGTTAGAATACTAGGACAAAAATACGTGATAGTCATGCTGTCCCATTTTTAAAAAATTGGGAAATGAACAGTAGAGAACAATATTTCCACCTCTAGCTGGAATCCTGTGGGTGTCTCATGCATGATGTCATTTCCCACTGGGACCAGTTGATCATTTCTTATCCAATGCTCACTGTCCACTTTTTGCAAAGCTCACAGAAGCAGGATTGCATATGTACTGCTTTTCTCCATGCAGTCAACATTCCTGGCCAACACTCCATTTAACTCAACAGCTGCCTCAAATAGTCTGTGAATAACATGGAGATTTGTGCTATGCAACCCTGATCTCAGATCTTGGCCAACAGAATCAGCACTCAAACTCTACTGAAGTTTGGGTCTGGCTCATAATGAGTTTGTCCCAAACCAATCACCAAACCAGGAGGTCTCAGTTCCTTCCCCAGAAGGTATACAAAGCCACATGCTACATAGCAGTATACAAAGCTGTTGACAAACACTGCTGTAATCGTGTGAAAAGGGAGCCCTGTACTTCTGCGTTCACTGGTGCGCGTGATCTCAGTGGTCTTTGTGAGAAGACGCAAGGGGTGCATCATGTAAGGTGTAAGAACACAAAAATAAACAAATGAAACAAACACATAAGTACAGAAACATACTTAAAAACTTCCAAGTAAAATGAGGAGGTTCATAAAAGCAGCATCCTGTTCATATTTTTCACGTTCTCTATCTGAAGTCTTCAGGCGGGGACCACCCATTGATGCTAGAATTGCACCAGCAAAATGGGGTGTGGTTTCACATGCTTGCAACTCCTCCAAAGAATGCCATGGCAGATCTATTGATGGCTTGGCCTATCAATAAAAAATAATGCCTTATTGAGAATACAAAATCGCAAAAGCACGATATTGTGTGAAACAGGTGCCCTTTCGTGTTCATTGGCAGCATTATGACACGATATTTGCTGCATCTGAAAAAGTCCAAAGTCATTTGTTTCATAGTCAGATACATTTTCCAATTATGCTAATTATAATGCTGCGTATTTGATTGCGGTCACCCAATTTGGTGTGTTTTCTGATACAATGCAACTAATAGTGGTGGTCCGTGGACCAGTGCTGGTCCCCAAGCTATTGGCTGCTGCTCCCAGGAGAGTTTTCAGAAAAGGAAGAACTGTAAGCAATGGGCATGAGTTTGATGCCAGTCCCTGGCACACTGGGAAGATACAATTTCTGCCCCTGATCTAATGGGATGATACCAAAGGCTGCAATAAGGTTTGGGATCCAATCCAGTCAAATGTTTGTTTCAGTTAATCACAAACACAAAAATATTGGCCAAAATGTGCCTCCCAAGGCCAGCATCTGAAAACTGCATACAGGTCCAATTATAAGAAGACAGTGTGATGATCAAAATCTCTGTTTTCTTCAGATATTATATTCCAAATTGGCAAGGGTCAATGGAATCCCAAGGGCTTTGGCCCCACCACAAATGACTTTCTAGCTCTTGTCTCCTCCCAGGTTTGCTTCCTAGTGGGCTTTTCTGTGCATTCCCCTCACCTTGAAGGGTTTAAGGGCTCTTGTAGCACTTTTGAGACTGAGAGAAAGAATTTGGTAGCATAAGCATTGGTAGACTTGATTTCCATATGTTTCTTCCTGCTGTAGACCCCTTCACTGGCTACCATTCCAGGACAATATTTTGGTTCTTGTATTTAGGGCTCTGAGCGCTAATCTCCCCCAGTACCTGGCAGCTTGGCTAGCATGGGAAGCATCATCTAGGAATTTAAGATCTACAGGCAAAGGATTATTGTGTGTGCCACTGGTGTGCACAGCTGTGTCAAGGCTTTCAAGATCTGGTTCCCAAATCCTTTGGACCTTTGGCTGGAGGAAGATCTCACCTGTTTCTGTAAGGGATTGAAGACCTTCCTCTTATTTACTGGATTAAGCAGATGAGTTGTGCCTGAGGTTGCTGAGATGGGTGTGTTGGAGGTTTCATGTACAGTAGCAATAGCAATAGTATTGAGATTTATACAGTATACCACTTATCACCCAATTTGGAGCGTGTCCAGAGAAGGGTAACTAAAATGGTGAAAGGTCTGGAAACCATGCCTTATGAGGAAAGACTTAGGGAGCTGGGTATGTTTAGCCTGGAAAAAAGACGGTTAAGAGGCGATATGATAGCCCTGTTTAAGTATTTGAAGGGATGTCACGCTGAGGATGGAGCAGGTTGGTTTTCTGCTGCTCCAGAGACTGGAACACGGAGCAATGGGTGCAAGCTCCAGGAACAGAGATTCCGTCTCAACATTAGGAGGAACTTTTTGACAGTAAGAGCTGTTTGGCAGTGGAACACCCTCCTTCGGAGTGTGGTGGGGTCTCCTTCCTTGGAGGTCTTTAAACAGAAGCTGGATGGCCATCTGTCAGGGATGCTTTGATTGCGTATTCCTGCATGGCAGGGGGTTGGACTAGATGGCCCTTGTGGTCTTTTCCAACTGTACAATTCTATGATTGTATGATTCTATCACTGCCAAAGCACTTCCTAAGCATTTTTTTTTACAATGTTTTACCATGTTCGTTAATTGCCCCCAACAAGCTGGGTACTCATTTTACTGACCTACGTAAGAGATGGAAGGCTGAGTCAACCTTGACGCCCTATAGGATCGAACTCATAATGTTGTGGCTTAGAGTACTGGCATTTAACCACTATGCCACCAGGGTTCCCAAAGTAGGCCTGTCTATAGAATCACTTTTGGAAGAGACCACAAGGGCCATCCAGTCCAACCCCATTCTGCCATGCAGGAATACATAATCACATCATTCCCGACAGATGGCCATCCAGCCTCTGATTAAAAACCTCCAAAAAAAGGAGACTCCAAAGAAGGAGATTATAACACATGGGATCTATTCCGGGACCTTTTGTGTAGAACAATTTTCATGTATAACCTGGAACCCTATTTTTCTTACCTGAAATGAACAATGAAGTGTTGTCTAGGCATTTCTAGGTCCTCCAGCATGACTCTTTGGTCAACTTCTGACAGAAGCATACCATAGCATCACTGGAGGACCTAGAAAATGCCCAGAGAACACATATTTTGGGGTTCACGTATAACTGACCCCATGTAATATAAGCTTGCATGGGCCTATATTTATAGTGTTATGTTTTATTGTCTTTGTCTTTGATTGTATATGTTTGGTGGTGGAACGGCTGTTTATATAAGCAAACATTGTTGTGTTGTTCTTATTATTGTCAACTTCCTCAGATGCACCAAATGCATGTAAACTACATCTACAAAAGTCTACAAAAGCTTATGCTACAACTTCTTCCTCTCAGTTCATCTCTCTCAAAGGAGCTACAAAATCCCTTTGTTTACTGATATTTCAGACTAGTATGGTGATGTCCTGCTTCTAAACACAGCTCATTCTGCTCTGCCCTTAGAACATTGCTTCATTTATTATAAACTGTTTTGAAAACAAGGGCTGGGGGAGCCAGGTAAAACAGAGTGTGGATTGCACTCCAAAAAACACATATACACCCTGACTAGAATTACATTTTCTGTGGCTCCTTATGCAGAAGCATTAAAAACTCGGTTGGGAATGGGTCAAAAGCTCCCTTGGAGCCTGATTTGGATTCAAGCAGGGATGGGTAAAATCCAGTCATGGGCCACATACGACCCTCTGATGCTGTTTTTGCAGCTCCCAACCCATCTAGACTCCTCAGACTGCCCTTTTCTGGCAGGAGCTGCAAGTCACCTTTTAAAAAGGTTTCAGGGTCCCCTTTCTCTGTTTAAAATGGAAAAAACAAAAGACTTCAAATTGAACCTCTGGCCACTTCCACTCCCAATTTTGTTTTGTTTTGTTTTGGCATTTCTGCCAACCTTTGTGTCTCCCAGTGGGTTCAAGGGGCAGAATTGAAGATTCGGGATTAATGCAACCTAGGCTGAAGGGGTGGGAGGCATCACAGAATCTTACAGTTGGAAGGGTCCTTCAAGGGTCATTTAGTCCACCCCCACCATGCAGGAAAACACAAGTACAGCACTCCAGAGAAATGGCCTTCAGCCACTGATTAAGGATTTCCAAAGCTGGAGAGTACACAAACTTATGGGTAGGGATGTAGATCCTTGAGCATTTCATCCTCACACACAAGGATGAATCAGTATGTTAGTTGTTTCCCTGCTGTGGTGGAAAACAAATATTCCTCTGCAGTATTATCCCCATATTCAATTATCTGAAAGTGTTGTTCTTGTTGTCGTTGTTGTTTGCCTTCAAGTCGTTTCTGACTTATGGCAATCCTAAGGTTTTCTTGGCAAGATTTGCTTGGGGGAAGGGGATCCCTTTGCCTTCATCTGAGGCTGAGAGAGTATGACTTGCCCAAGGCTACCCAGGGGGTTTCCAGGGCTGAGCAAGGATTTGAATCCTGGTATCCAGAGTCCTAGTCAAACATCCAAACCACTACATCATGCTGTCTCTGATCCCTAAGTGTAGTGGAGGAATTATTTTGTGTAGAAAACTGCATTTTACACAAAAGTCCATGTTTTCTCTGCAGAAAATCCATTTTCTATGCCGAAAACAGGGTGTTTCCCTGAAGAATAATTTCTGCACAGCACTTCAGGACAACAAACACCAGGAGAAAACTAGAAAATTCTTGTTATTCTTCCTGACAGGGTTTTCTGATTGTCAGGAACCCTGTTTTTTGTGTGTTTTTTTTTTTAAATATATCTGGAAATGAATAATTGTGAATTTTCTTTCCATCTGTACCTCCAAGGAAGTTCACCACAGAATGAACGGCTATTAAATTCAGGAAGTGCTTTGTAATGCTTAGGTGGAATCTTTTTTCTTATCATTTCAATCCATTGGTTTGTGTTCCAGTCTCTGGAGCAGCACACAACATTCTTGCTCTTTGTTGTTCTGTATGATATCCATTCAGATATTTAAGATGAGTCTATCATGGGTCTAAAAGATGGGAGAGACAGGACTTTATCAGACAAGCCTCTAAAATCATTCCGTTCCCACCATATTTTAAACCATGTGCTGGCAAAATAAGCCTTTATATCAAACATTGCCATAACAGCATGAAAAAGCAGCTCAGTACTTCCATGTTGGAGGGTGCGCGTGATCTCAGAGGTTCTTGTGAGAAGACACAATCACATTTAAAAGTGTAAGAACAGCAAAATTATAAAACAAAATGAACACACAAGCACTGAAACACAAATAAAAAGTTGCCTGAAAAATGGGGAGGTTCATAAAAAGAGCATTCCGTAGCTAGTTTTCACATTCTCACCTGGAAGTGTTCTGACAGGGACCACCCACTGATGCTGAAATTACACCAGCAGAACAGGGCACGGTTTCAGATGCTCAGAATTATGTGGCAAAAAACGGCTGAACAATTGATGTCTTAGCTCGTCAGTAAAAAAGAACGCCTTTTTCACAACATGAAAATGCGAAAGCACAATGTTGTGCAAAATGGGCACCCTTTCACATTCATTGGCCATCACTATGATGCCATATTTGCCACGTGTGATCAAGTCCACAGTGTGGTGTAGTGGTTTGAGTGTTGTGCTATGATTTTGGAGACCAGGGTTCCAATCCCCACATGTACTCAGAGGAAGGCAAAGACAATCCCCCTCTGAACAAATTTTGCCAAGAAAACCCCATGATAGGTTTGCCTTAGGGTCACCATAATTTGGAAATGACTTGAAGGCACACAGCAACTATCATGTCACCTTTCGGAGTTCTTATCTCCAAGCTAAACATCCTCAGCACCCAAAGATGTTTCTCCAAGGGCTTGGTGTCCAGACTTTTTGATGCTGGGGAGGCATGCTGTTAGGCATCTATGTAGGAAAGCAAGATGAGACACAACACAACACAAGTGACCTTACATCTGATCAGAAAAATGGCCCATGGAGAAAGAGTTAAACACCCCTCATCTCAACATTGCAGCTCCTCAAGCTTCAATAAACTTTGCTGTCCTTAGTATTTATTAAGATCTCCAGGCAGCATGTCGGGGGTCGGAGAAAGCAACGTTGAACAATTTTAAAAAGCAAAGAGCAATTGAAAACAATTGAAAACAGTCCAAAATCATAATGAAACACTGTAACAGGTAGAACAATTTAGAACCAGCTAAAAAAATGGTGGAATGTTGGAAGAAATTGGCACAGTCTTACACATAATAATAAAACATTGAGCCATTTAAATAACTGAAAACACTTTAAAAACATATATGGTACTTATACGACTTCAAGGCAACATCCTTAGCTCCTAAAGAGTTTTGCACGGATTCTAGTCTAAGTGACAAAATGCCAAGATGGGGCTACAAAGTGAGGGTTTTCCACAGTGAGGGTGCCACAACAGAGAAGGCCCTTTCTCACCACTCCATGGTGGGACACAGGAGAGCCTCCTTGGCTCTTCATATTAGGAGTGGGCAACTGCCAGGGCTTGGGGCATACATGTGTCTTGCAGGGGACCTTGGAGGGCTACAACCTCCCCAACCCCACCCTACCCCACAAGGGTTGGCCAACTATGACACATAAAGTTGTGGCTTGTTAAATTCCAATCCCATACTGCTCCCCACACCTGGAATGTATTTTACAAAACTTATTTTGCTCCAATTTGACACACGCACACACCCCAATGAATGAAGGACAATTTGTCCAAGTTCTCAGAGCACCCCCCCCCATCCCCAAAACAGGGGTGGGGGTGTTTTTAGTCATTATTATAATGTTTTAATTGTTGGAAGTCGCCCCGATTGTTTTTAGCAGAGGGGTGGGGTATAAATAAATATTATTATTATTATTATTATTATTATTATTATTATCCCCTAGCTTTTTGGACCAGGAATGGCCTTTGTTTAAACACGGAGTGGTCCGGAACACAACTTCCAGCATGTGCTACAAAATCCTGCTTGTCGAATTACTTTTGAAATATAATCTTGTGTCCTCATTACCACCTACGATTGCCAGACTGAAAACTGGAGCAGTGGAGAGACAGATCCTGTACCTTTAACGGTTGTGTAGAAGTGGGGATTTCAGTGGGTGTTGCCCTGTTAAGTGGTTGTGGGACAAGCAAAACCTACTGAAATCCCCTCTTCTACACCATAATTAAAGGTACAGGAGCCCTCTTCTCTTTTCATGCTGACAGCCTTAAATCACCCCAAGTAACTCATTATAAGGAACTGTGATTTGTAACTTGCTATTTCCAAGCTCTGGGTAAAACCACCTAAAACCCTCATCCAAACCCTGAAAAACGCAGCAACTCTACTTGAGTTGATCCACCCAACCCTTGTTCACTCTCCAAAGCAGGGGTGGGTAAAACAGTGGTCTGTGGGCTGCATGTGGTCCTCGTGGCCCCACACTGTGGCCTCTGAAATCCCCAGCCCCCATATTTTTTAAAGAAATTATTGTTCCCCACCCAATTTCATCCCCAAATCAATTCAAAATGGGTCAAAACCACTGAAAGATGCCCCCCCCAACTCACCCTAACATACCCCAAAGCTTTAAAAATAAGTGGAGGAGGGAGGAAGAGAAAAAGAAAAAATGACCCAAAATAAAAGGAGAAGCAACATGGCATCACTTCTGGTCATGTGAGGTGTGCCGGAGACAGGAGAGTGGCAAATATATTTCCCTTGCACCATCTGCAGTTGTCCATCCTTGAAATAAGGATTGAGAGAGGGGTCAGAAAGGAAAATACTAGAAGTTTCTGTAAAAGAAATAGATATCACTCTCTGGAATGCCTTCTCGTTCTTGCTCTGGCTCTCAGGAAAAAGGTAACCTGACTACACAGAGCTGCTTTTGTGCCTGGCCCAGCTGTTAAGAATTAGAGCGCATGGCTGGTGACCCCCCAGAACATTGTTGTTGCAAGCAGCAGGGGGAAGGGGGGTCTCCCTGCCAGCATTTTGACTATGATACTAAGAGATGGGGAGCGGGTGGGGGAGAGAAAAAAGGGTGGTGGGTGGTGGAGATTTCTTGGCAGAGAAAAGAGTGGGTTTTCAGCACACACAGCCAGAGGGAGAAGGAGGAAGGCACCCTAAAGAACCTTTTTAGCTGCAATAATCCATCCACCATTGATGGATGGATGGAAGGAAGCACACACTCACATTCTTTTCCTCTCCCCCCAGATGGATTCTGAAGTTCACACAGACCCATACATAGGTTATGGATGGGAGTGAAAGGGAAATGAGTGATTGGGACACTTTTAATCCTATGGCAGAGGGCTTTCTGGAAGGGGTTGGCTGTGTTTCTTATGTGATTTTAAAAAAATAAAAGCCTGAAGAAATTAGATTTTCCTTGGTTTTTTTCTGGGCTGTGAGGCCACGTTCTGGAATAGTTTCTTTCTGAGGTTTGGCCTGCATCTGTGGCTGGCATCTTCAGAGAATGGTTGGGTAGGAGTGTGTGTGGAGTTTATATGCTGTGAACCCCTGCTGGGGAGGATATGTCAATTTGTGTAATTGAATGGTTACTTTCTGTGTATAGAAATGCAAAGAGGATTAGTGTCTGTTTGGCTAATGGTTGATGGGCCATTGTCTGCTGGGAATCCCCCTGTCCCTGGGTGGAATTCCTTTGTAAGTGCTGAGTTTTGATTCTATTGTATTTCAAAACTGGGAGCCAGATTTTGTTTACAGGGACAGGGGGATTCCTAGCAGATAATGGCCCATCAACCAACCATCAGCCAAATGACACTAATCCTCTTTGCATTTCTATACACAGAAAGTAACCATTCAATTATGCAAATTTACATATCCTCCCCCACAGGGGTTCACAGCATATAAACTCCACACACACTCCTACCCAATCATTATCTGAGGATGCCAGCCACAGATGCAGGCGAAACATCAGAAAGAAACTCTTCCAGAACACGGCCTCACAGCCCAGAAAAAAAACCCAGGAAAATCTAGGGACGCCGGCCGTGAAAGCCTTCGACTTCACCCTGAAGAAATTGGTTAGACTTGTCAGAAGTCTTGGATTAACAGGGAAGATGCTGCTAAAATTGATTGCTAATCCCACCTACCATGGACCCATTCAGTCAATGAGATATTCCTCCTCTTCCTCCTTCTTCCTCTTTTTTCTTTTTCTTCTTCCTCTTCCTCTTCTTCATCCCTTTATTTTTAAATATATGATTTTATCTATTTATAATACATAAGTTATTGACTTACTGACTTGCCATTTGGACATCATTCAGTGGGCCTACTTGGTTTGGGACTAACAATACAGTTTAGAACAGGGGCCAGAAAAAGGTGGCCTGTGGGCTACGTAAGGCCCCAATTTTGTGACCCCCCTAATCCCAAAGTCACCACCTCACAAAAGCTTCAAAAGACTCCCCCTCCCCAGGGAGGACCACCCCCACACCCCTCCCTCTCACCAACATCCCACCCTTGCTATGCCAGCCCATCTGGAGGGAGGGAGGGAGGAGAGACTCCAGAGCTAGAGGAATCCAAGATCTGCTGCTTTGAGCAGCCCAGCTGGATGGGGCAATTTTTAGTCCCTTTAATCCAGGATTTTCCCAGTTTTCCATGACTTATAGCAACCCTATTCTTCACCAACCTCTCTATCAAACATGGAGTGCCACTGGGCTCTTACTAGGGTTGCCAGATCTCAGGGCCTGATCTTGAGTCTCCATTTTTCATGGGGCATCTCCAGGTGAAAGGTGAGGGTACAGATTCTCCAATTTTGGTGGGCTTAGCTCTGGGCAAGAGGAAGGGGTTCTGTGTAAATCTCCAACTCATCTAGTAGAGAAGATGTTTGTTACAATTTACAAGACTTAGTTGATATTATTTTTGCAGCAACTTGCATGTGTAGTCATTTAGCTTCTTCCTTCCTTCTCAGTCATTGTGGTGCTAGGGCCTCTATGTTGCTTGGCATCCACCTTCTGGCTAGAAATTTCCTTCTCCTGTCTCCCAAAGTAAGGGGTTGTCTAAATAGTGAAAATAATCCTCATAGAATTCTAGGAGAACACATGCTATCTTAATGGCGACCCGCAGCCATTTGCCATATTCAGAAGGGGGGTGAAAACTGCCATATACTGTGCACGAGGAGACTTCGTGGTTTTCCGTGAAGTTTTTTAAATATTGTGTGTGGAATGTGCATTCCCCCTCATTGGGACAAGCAATTCGATATGAATCACTTTCCCATAGGAGGGGAAGTGCAAAGTTGATTGGCCGGATCAGGGGGTTGCTAACAGGGCAAGCTCCGGCACAGCCATGTTGGATTTTCACCTTAGTGAACAAGCGCTAAGGCGAGAAAATGGGGTGTTCTTTTCTTTTCTATTTCAACAGGCAAAGTATCATTGAAGCGAACAATGGAAAATATTTTTTAAAAAAAGTTTGGCAGTGGCAAATTAAAAATGCGAGTGAATCACTCATGGCCACCATCTTGAACAGCAGGCATACAAACCTTTTGGGGGCCAAAACACCATTAAGACAAATTGCAGCTGCTGCAATTTGCCATTACTGCAGAACAATCCTGGTTTTCCCCCTTGTATAGACCAGCCCTAAATGAGAAGCGGCAATCCCCTTATTTCACCTTGATCTGGGAACAGCCACTATAGCTAGGATTTCTGTCTTAGGAGATTTTCAGACAGGCAAAAATCGCTCCTTGCCGCGCGAGTAGCCTCCCGAAACTGCTGCGCGGCAAGGGTCTTCTTCGGACGACGCTGTGCCTCTGGCGAAACCGTCCGTGTCACTTCCATGAAGCTTGGGACGGCTCCGCGTCATATTTCAAGCACGGAAGCTGCCCGTGCTTGAAATATGACGCGAAGCCGTCCCAAGCTTCACGGAAGTGACACGGACGGTTTCGCCAGAGGCACAGCGTCGTCCGAAGAAGACCCTTGCCGCGCAGCAGTTTCGGGAGGCTGCTCGCGCGGCAAGGAGCGATTTTTGCCTGTCTGAAAATCTCCTTAGACTGGCTGCAGAAGTTAAAAGACATGAAAGACAGGGACATGCTAACACATTTAATAAACAAAAAAACATTTAGACAAAGTGGAAGAAGAGTGGCTCCCTATGGTTGAACAGTGGCCCAAAATCTGGGGAGCAAAAAAAGAGAATTGTTATAAATAGAGCATTTAAAAAAGAGAAAGTGTGTGTGAGAGAGAATAGCTTTAAACCTTAAGGGTAAAAGCTGAGAACATCATTAAGTAAACTGTAAAGAATTTTAAATGGGTATGTAGAACAAATGTAGAAATAGATATCAATGTTTATTGAAGTAGATAAAATATGTAAGCTATCTTGCTTAGCTGAAGAAACAAATGGAAGTTTTAAAAGGACAGAGGTTCCAATTAAATGGCTTGAATAAGAAATTGTAATTACAGTAGGACCCCCGTATGGACTGATTCATTATCTATCAGTTCAGTTATCCACGGGACACAAAATGGCCTACCATAGAGTCTTCCTACAAAAATGTGTCCTTTCTAGCCATTTTCTAGGTCATCCAAGGCAAATCTATGGTATTTTAAAATGGAAGTCTTATTATTTTCAATGGTGTTTGCTGTTATCTGTGGTTTTTGGTATCTATGGTGGCCCCCGGAACTAATTCCAAGCAGATACAGGGGTCCTACTGTATATAGGAAAGAACACATAGAAGAAGAAAACAGGTTAATGGAAGGATTCTTGTCTTATATTATTATTATTATTATCATTATTATTATTATTATGCATTTCATAAGCTTTGATGATTTTCTGTATGAACATACCAATTTTTTTCCTTTTGTTGATGATGTTTTAATAAAAATGTATTGGTCACCAAAAAAAAAAAAAAATCTGTCTCAGTTTCCAAACATGAAAATACATTCTCTCTCTCCCATTCTCAATCTGTGTATGTGTGTGTTTTAATGACAAGCTGTGATCAACCACAACTTTATGATACCAGCCGGGGGCCATCCCTAGGGTTCAGGTTTGGGCCCGGAGACTTCAGTGCCTGGGATGGTCTTGAACTGGCAACCCTTGCTCCTACGCTTGGGGCCTTCCCTTCCTTTTTGGCTTTCTTTCTTTCTTTCCACTATGTCCCCCCCTTCTCTGCACCCCCAGCAAGCATGTTTCATGCAAGCTGCTTTGGGGATAGTGGAAAAAACAGATCAAGCTCTTCTGTGTTCTCCAACTCTCCCCGCTTTTTTTCTTTTCCAAAAGCCTGTTGAACCCCTTCGCATCCAGACGCCTGATTCCAGTTATGTCTTGGAAGATGTGATCTCATAGTGTTTCTATTTGTGCCTCTCTCTCGGAAAGCCCCCTTGCCTTCCTTCCCCTCCACCACCCCCTCCCCAGCATCACAAAGGGACTGCTGCTTTCAGGAAGCCCCCTACGTGGTCACCATGAGGTCATGCTGCTGGAACGCTGGCCAGGACCACTGAGCTGCCGAGAAGGAGGAGATCAGCTTACTGTATAGAGCCTGTGTGGAGGACAAAGAGGAAAAACAGAGGTGGAATGAGCTACTGCTGAAGCCACAGAGCGCAATGTCTGGTCATCCAGGCCTTTGAGTGATAAGCGGTCTGGTGCGGAAAGTCTTTTAATAGGACTTTTGTGCAGAATGTGTATTTGTAATTTTATCATTATTTTTCTTATTTAATTGACTTCTGGAAAGTGCTTTAAATTTGTGGCTAAGATCCTGCCGCATCAAGGATAACTGCAACACGGGAATTGTGTCATTGTAGCCATGTGTGATGATGGCATCTTTCCCCACCCCCAAAAAACCAAGCAATGACTCAACCAAAGGATTTTTAAGATAGAATCATAGAATTGTAGAGTTGGAAGAGACCACGAGGGCCATCCAGTCCAACCCCCTGCCATGCAGGAAATCACAATCAAAGCATCCCCAACAGATGGCCATCCAGCCTCTGTTTAAAGACCTCCAAGGAAGGAGACCCCACCATGCTCTGAGGGAGTGCGTTCCACTGCCAAACAGCTCTTACTGCCAGAAAGTTCCTCCTCATGTTGAGGTGGAATCTCTGTTCCTGGAGCTTGCATCCATTGTTCCGTGTTGGTGCAGATTGGAAAGGTGGGGAATGCTGTCTGTGGCTAGAGAGACCCCCTTGGGGTCATAGAACCATAGAATCATGTAATGTTATCATACACACGAAATATGGTGTCATAATGATGCTGTCAGGATATTGGAACATGCAGTAGATTGATTCTGTAAAGAGCTGAGATGTAGCAAACAGTCTGCAGAGAGCTGCAGAGTGAGCTAGCAGCAGTTTGCAGAAGCTAGCTGGGTAAATGTATCAATATTCAGCTCACAGCCCTGGAGCAGAGCTGAGCAGAGCTGGGCTGGACTGAGAGCTAAGCAGTCCTGTTTTGGATCTCACTGTATGGGGATGTCCTGTTTAGGATCCCACAGTGGGAAGTTATTTTTCTTCTGAATGCTCTCTATATCTGTAAATATACTTCATTATGCCCAAGTAAAAAGAAGTTTATTTTAGATACAAGCCTGTGTCTGTGTCTTTATTCTTATACCCAAAGGAATAACACTCTGCTGTTTATTTTTGCTGCCTAGATCTGTTTAGGTCCCCAGGGTGCACTATCACCTGAGAGATGACACATAAAATGAAAGGGCACATAGTGCAGACATTGCCCTTTCGTATATATGTACTGGCCATAAGCTGTACTTTTTTATTGATGGCCCAAGCCATGATGATATCTTGCTGCTGGCATTGTCGGCATATGAAACCTCAATGCAATGGCCTCTCATCATTCCACCGTCAATGGCCAGTCTGGCCAGAAAACCTCTGGGTGAGATCACAACATCCAGGTAGGTGACACATTTTTTATGATCCTCCCCAGGTAACTTGGGACTTTTTTAGTGTGTTTTTGTGCTTTTAAAAACTTTTTCTCTGTTACTTTTGTTTTTATTTTCCAATTTCACATGCTATGTATTTTCATGAGAATATGTGAGATTTCGAACAAGGAAGTGAACAGAGATCTGTTCACTCCTTGGTCATTGCCAGGGAAGCCTTTTCATGGGATAAATGGTAAGTGTGGCATGGGGAGTTTTTTTTGCTGGCATAAAAATGGCAAAGTTATGTTGGCAAAAGAACAGGGTTTAGGGGGGTGGTCTGATAAAGTCCTTAGACTTAAAAGGGACTACAAAGGCCATCTAGTCCAACCCTGAATACACTGTAACAAAATTCCCAAAAGATGCCCATCAAACCTCTGTTTAAAGACCTGAAAAGAAGGAGAGTCCACCATCCCCTGAGGCACAGTCTATTCTACTGTTGTAGAGCTCTTACAGTAAAAAGGTCCTTTCTATTATTATTATTACATTTATTTACACCCCATCTTTCTCCCAATTATAGGGACTCAAGGAGGCTAACAGTGAGTTTAAAACAAGACACAAACATTAAAAATATAAGTATAAATATGAATTTTTAAAATACAGATTAAACAATTTACAGTAGCAATGATACTTCTATTTCTATACCGCTTACCAGTGCCAAAGCACTCCCTAAGCGGTTTACAATGTTTTTAGCTAATTGCCCCCAACAAACCAAGATTTTCATTTCATTTTACCAACCTACAGAAGGATGAAATGCTGAGTCAACCTTGAAGCCCTGTAGGATCAAACCTTGCAATGTTACAACATTGTGGCTGCAGTACTGGCATATAACCACTGCACCACCAGGGTTTCCCAATATTCAAACTTTTAAAAACATTAAAATATTTTTAAATATTATATTTTCAATTATTAACACTTTAAAAAACATTAAAGATATTGAAATACAATAAAACTATATACACCTTTAAAACCAAACTGCACAGCACATAGAAGCCTGGCCCCCATCAGATTGCAAACGCCTGATGGCACAAGAATGTTTTTACTTGTTGCCAAAAGGAGAGCAGAGACGGGGCCCTCCTGGCCTCTCTAGGGAGGGAGTTCCAAGGTCTAGGAGCAGCCACAGAGAAGGCCCTCTCCCTTGTTCCCATCAAATGAGCCTGAGAGGGTAGTGGGACAGAGAGACAGCCCTCTCCAGATGATCCCAGAGCTCTAATGGGCTCATATGTTTCTTGTCAGGGATGATGGGAGTTGTAGCTCTTCACCTCTGGCTTAAACTCACCACCTTGTTATGCAGCAGAGCCGACCAGCTTAGTTCAGTGGTTAATGCTTTTCTCCAAAGCAGCAGAGTTTCAGAGAATAGGCTGAAGATCCTGACAAACTCTCCAAGCCTTCTCACTCTTCTCCAGGTGTCTCCAAAACGTCTCCAGGATTCACTCAGGCAACTCAGTAGTTTTATATAAAACCTACTTTATTCTTCTATATAAATATACTATATGGTCAACAAACCACAATCTCTACACACTACTCCACAATATCTCCAAACTACTCCACCTCTACTCAACAATAATACATTGGCAAACATTGCAATTTTATAGCCATTGTTTATCACCACCCACTAGTTAGTTTCCACCCAGTGGGTGTGTACTTCCATTCTGATTGGTCCATGTAGTTCCACCCATGCCTAAGACCAACCCATGTATTTCAACATTTCACCTTGTACACTTAATGATTCTCAGGTGTTTCCACTCTGCATTCAGTACCTCTGTCCTTGGCTCTCAGGCCTTCTAGATTACATTAGCAGTTTCACCTGTGTAGCCCCATAATTGCTCTTGCTTAGTCATTGTGACTTTCACATACATATTTTATTTCTTTCACTGTATGTCCCATGTTGCATTTTCCTTAAGATTTCTAATGTTTGACTCAAAGAATCATAGGAGATTATCAGATGGGTCAACAAACACATCAGAAGATCGGAAGAAGAACAGGAAGGGATGACCTTACCAGATGACATTGTCCTCCAGCGTTCTGGGGGGATAGCACAGGTGTCAGTAAGGCGTCCCTTTTTATTGGCTGCTTGTCCCCGTCAAGGAAAAAGTGAAGCCTCGTCCACGGCAGCGCTATGCCCCAGAATAGCAGAAGGACATGGGTGTCTGGTAAGGTCGCCCTTCTATTCTTCTAGCGATCTTCTGACGTGGTTGGGAACACATTTTTTTGGCACATTCCCCCACATCTGATAATCTCATCTGATAATCTCCGTAGAGTCTTAGAGCTGGAAGGGACCACAAGGGCCACATAATCCAACCCCCCGCCATGCAGGAATATACAAGTATCCACACATTTGGTATCCACGGTTTCACTTATCCATGTCCAAAAAAATATGTTCTCTCTAGGTATTTTTAGGTCCTCCAGTGTGATTCTATGGTCAACTTCTGGTGTTATCAACGGTTTCAGGTATCCGCAGGAGGTCTTGGAACATACCATCTGCAGATACGGGAGTCAACCTATACAACTAAAGCACTCCTGAAAGATGGCATCCTATCTCTCTTTAAAAACTTCCAAAGAAAGAAAGTCTACCACCCCCAAGGCAATCTATTCCATTGTTGAACAGTTCTTACAGTCAAGAAGTTTTTCTGAATATTTAGGAATCTCTTTTCTTGCAATTTCAATCTATTAGTTCACATCCTATTCTCTGCAGCAAGAGAAAACAAGCTCTCTCCATCTTCCACATGTCATCCCTTCAGATATTTAAAGATGGCTGCATCATAGTACCTCTCAGTCTTCTCTTTTCCCAGCTAAACACCTCATACACGACTAATAAACACTGATATTTAATTCCTTTTTAACTTTTATAAATTAATCTTTTAGAGCCATCTTTTTAAATTATTGTAAGACACCTTGAATCCCATTTTAGGGAGAAAGCCTGAATATATAGTATGCCCCCCTTATCCATAAGGGATGCATTCCCAGACTTACCATGGATACAAGAAACAGTGGATAATATGGAACCCTAGTAAAATGAATGACTTCTGGGCCAATTATACCATAGAGTTGTGCTGGAGGACTTCGGAGATGCCTAGGGAGAATGCCTCTCTAGGCACTATCTGGGTCCTCAAGTGTGACTCTATGGTCACCTTCCAGCAGAGGCATACCATAGAGTCATGCTGGATGACCTAGAAGAAGCCTAGAGAGACCATAGTTTTTGGAAGTGGCTGAGCGAATCTGTGTTTACCAGTTTTGTGGATATGGGGGCCATACTGTAAATTCAATCAACCACTCATTCCTCACCAGGCATGGTTTCCAGACCTTTGATCATCTTGGTCGCTCTTCTCTGGACACGTTTCAGGTTGTCCGTATCTTTCTTGAACTGGGTTGCCCAGAAATGGGCACAACATTTTTGGTGAGGTCTGACCAAAGCAGAACAGAGTCAGACTACAACATCCCCCAATCTATTCCAGTTGATGCAGCCCAGAATTACATTGGCCTTTTTGGCTGCTGCATTACATTGCCACTACTGTTTCTCTCAATGTGCCCCATGGCTGGGAGAGCGTGGCCAACTTCATTTCCCAGTACCCTGATCGGCAGAGCCTTGGAAACCCTTTGATTGGGACACTGCCGGGCTGCAAACGTAAGTATTGGGGCTCAAGTTTAGTTGTTAACAAATGTAAACATGAATCCCAAAAAGTTCTGAGATTGTGAGTCTAGTTTACGATCTCGCAACTACTAAATAGGATGTCATCCAACATCTTTAATGTGACTGCTTACTTATGTGTTTATATTTTTAAAAACGTTTGTACTAGCCATTGTTTTAGTTGTACCTGGTTTTAACTCAAATTGCCAGCTGCCTTGGGTCCCATATTGAGAGAAAGGTGGGATATCAGATAAAACAAAAGGACCCCCCCCCCCGACACACACACACCAAAAAGAATAGGGTGATGGTGGTGAGATCAGCATTTGGGGCCAATGAAGATGCTCTCAAGGTTTGTTTGTTTTTTAAAATGATCTTCCAATTGCACAAATTCCCCAACAGTCACAAAACTGTGAAACAGACTGCTTTGTTTGTTGCTTATGTTCTGCTTCAGTGGCATTCTCCAGACAGGACTCTGTACAGATGGCCCTCCACGAATTACACACCCACAAATACAACAATCCATGGCTTGAAAATATTCCAACTACCCCCCCCCCCAAAAAAAAAAAGGATTCCCAAAAGCAAACCTTATTTTTGCCATTTTATACAAGGGACACCATTTTACTATGCCAGCAAGGTTATACTGACATCTTGTGGGCCTTTCCCATTATTTCTGTTTCAAAAAAAGGACCAGCATTTGGATTTCCCACACTGCCAAATTATTTGGACATACTGAAGCAGAAAATAATTGAATTGGAAGGGATCCATACAACACAAATATTGTGCTATGGTTCCACTGTCTGTCAGGGCAACATCCTATGGAATCCTGGGATTTGCTGTTTAAGGAGGCACATTGAGATTTCTCAGTGCCCTCCCTGTTACCCAAATTGTGTGGGGTCTGCGAGTATCCCACTAGTGTCTGAATTTTAATATGGGGAATATTTGATTAGCTCAAAATGGCAGCAAGAGGCTGGGTAATGGCAGGATCTGTTGACCTATGTATATCGGTAGTAATGGAGGAGATGCCAAGCCAGAATGTACAATTAAACATTTTTTTATTGGAAATTAAACTTAACAGCATTCATGCAAATACTGTCATGACCCATGAGCCTGATGAGGCTGTAGAGTCAGAGGAGGAGGAGGACATGGCAGGGAACGTCCCTAGGGACCCTGGAACAAGTTTATCTACACCTTTGCCAGCAGGGGATCCTGCCAACCTAGAGGCTCGACAGAGGAAGAGCCTGGTCCAAGTGGGTTGGCATCAGTCCCAGCGGAGAGTCCTGCCTGCTCTGATAAGGACAGAGAAGAAATGGACTTACCTCCACCATCATATACCCAGCAGCGAGCTCAAAAGGAGGCTTAAAGGAAGTCTCTGAGAATTTATGAGAAAAGCTTGCTTGTTAAGAAACACCTGGCAAAGCCTTAATTGCTTTATATAGGGTGGAAGAGGCAATCGCAGGGTAGTATCGCAGGATTATGGCGATGTGCAATAATTCCTGTAATCATGTTTCCACTTTCCCCAGTCACAGAATTACAGTGTTTTTAGATGCTAGTCTGATAGACTCCTCAACCAAGGAAGCCCCAGATGCCCTGAGTTTGCAAGATCCAACCTGGGCTGTGGATGACTGGAGGGTCTCTTGGAAGTCTCTCATTCAGAGGGTTGCCATAAGTCAAATTTGACTAGACAACAACACATTTCTTCTTTTGTTAGACTTGGGGCTGTCTAAATGAGGGGGGAAATGTGGATGGATATGCACCAATGCCAATTTGAAGTAGTTTTGATGTGTCTTAATCGTTTTCTGGCAAAATTGAGGCATGCGATGCTATCCACTTTTGCTGTCCCAATGGTCATTCCTGTGAATCAAGATAGCAGGCACGAGTGAATTATTCACATTTTTATTGTCACCAGTTACTGCCACTGAACAGTATTTTTTTTAAAAAAAAAACATATCTAAGGTAGAAAAGTGCAATATTCCACCTATTTTTTTTAAAAAAAGTCTGCTTAATCACCTCAGCACTTGATCGCTAAGGTGAAAATCAAAGATGGCGGTTCTGGGCGATTGCCTTGTTAGCAAGCTCCACCCCCTACCAATGTCCAACCAATCAGCTTCCACTTCCACTCTTATCGGGAATAAGAATAAATGCAAATCAGATTGTTCCAATGAGCGGGAATGGGCGTTCCCCACGGACGTTTTAAAAACTTCGGGAAAAGCCTATGGAGTGTAGTGTGGATTGATGTGGGATCCCATTAAGACAAATCACATTCTCCTCGAATTCTATGAGGAGCATTTTTGCCATTTAGACAACCCTTTGGTGTTTTTTATTTGAGTGGTATACTCCATGTAGCTGTAGTTGTTGCTTAATGTCTCCTGATTAATGACATCAGCAAAGGCTTTGTTCTCAGGATTTGGCCATAGACCACCATGGATTTCCAAGCTGTGGAAGCTCAGTCCTGATCCAGCATCCCTAACTGCGACAGCTAGATCCTCAGCTGCCACTATGGCCTTTCAGAAAATTTCCACATACACCCTTGGAATCTTCCTTTCTTCTATTATTATTATTATTATTATTATTATTATTATTATTTTCTTGCCTGCCTCTCCCCAAGGCTCAAAGCAGGGTACAACATAAATTAAAATACAATATATGACATAAAATCATTTTTATTGCTTGAAATGAATAATGTATTGAAAGCCCAGGCATCCAGTTTACACACAAATTATATAATTATATACCATTTCACAATGGCAGTGAGCACTCTTTACAATCTATAAAAATCTACTTAACAGAAATTTAAATATCAAAAAGGTAAAGTTGAAGAAACAGGTATGACATAAATGACATAAAACCATTTAAAAACACAGATAAAAATACATAGGACTAAAACAAACATTAAAATCATTCATAGACTTAAAATACCAATTTAAAATATCATAGTTTAAAATCAACTGGGTAAGCCAACCGGAAGAGATAGGTCTTTAGTGCTGTTTTAAAATCCAACAGCATGTTTAGAGTCTGCCTCTCTGGATTTCCAAGCCAAGGGAACTTTGGGCTCAGTTCGAAATATAAAATCAGATCCCAAGCGTAAACGGATCCCAAATAAAGTTTGAGCTGAAGAGAACCTTCAGCATTTTCATACTCTGCTCCAGGCATGGAGAAGCTGTGTGGCTGATTAGCAGCCCAGAGGTCAAGAGCCAAGGTATCTGTCAGAAGGTGGGGATCCAAAACCAGCAGGGAGACATGCAGAAAGAAAGTCTGGATTCACAAACAGGGCAAAGTCTTGGAGCTGGCTGGGATGTCACTCACAGAGCGGGCAATCAAGATTGTTTCAACAGCCGTAGAGCATTTGGTGCCTGCCTTATCTCTCTCTCTCTCTGTGTACCTTCAAGTCGCCTGTTGCCTTACAGTGACCCCATGGATTTTATAGAGTTTTCATGCCCTTTCAGGAGTGGCTGAGGGAGCTGGGTATGTTTAGCCTGGGGAAGAGAAAGTTAAGAGGGGACATGATAGCCATGCTTCAATATTTGAAGGGATGTCATACTGAGGATGGCGCAAGCTTATTTTCTGCTGCTCCAGAGACTAGGACACAGAGCAATGGACTCAAACTACAGGAAAAGAGATTCCACCGAAACATTAGGAAGAACTTCCTGACAGAAATAGCTGTTTGGAAGTGGAATGCACTGACTCGTACTGTGGTGGAGTCTCCTTTGGAGGTTTTTCAACAGAGGCTGGATGTCCATCTGTTGGGAATACTTTGATTATTTATTCCTGCATGGCAGAAGGTTGGACTAGATGGCCCTTGTGGTCTCTTCCAACTCTATGATTCTTATGTAAGGAATACTCAGAGGTGGTATTGCTAGTTCCTTCCTCTGAAATAGAGCCTACAACACCTGGTATTCATTGGTGGGCTCCCATCCAAGTACTAACAACAGCTGACTTGCTTAGCTTCCAAGATCAGATGGGACCTGGTACCTTTAGGGTATTTAGGCCTGATACAAAGACTCCCTGAAACAACATCTCAGGCTTGGCCAAATTGATCACCAACAGTGGTCCGCCCTGGCCTCACATCGGGAGGCATGGAGACGCACTATCCACAATGCTGCAGCCTTATTTGAGAACTCACGACGAACAAGTCTTGAAGAGAAACGACAACGCAGAAAGAATCACAACCCAAAAACATCACCCAAGGAGACCTTCTGCTGTGCTTTTTGCAACCGGACTTGTTTATCTCGGATTGGCCTTTTTAGTCTTCAGCGCGCTTGCAGAAAGCGCGGGATGAGTCCTTCCTGAATCTTCATTTGCGAAGAAAAGCCAGAGATGTGTGCTTTCAAGTCTCCTGTTGACTTATAGGGTCCCCATGAATTCCATAGGTTTTTCTTAGGAAAGGAGTGCGCAGGAGTGATTTGCCAATTTCTTCCTCTGAAACATAGCCTGCAGCACTTGATATTCCTTGGCAGTCTCTCATCCAAGTACTAACCACTGCTGACCTTTCTTAGCTCCCAAGATCAGAGGGGATCTGATGCCTTTGGAGAATTTAGGTCCCCCTGCCTTATCCAGGGAGGCTGAGTGTTCAGTGGAAACGGTGGGGGTTGCACTAAGTGAGTGGCAGATGTGCCAAGCCGCTTCCCAAACACTCCAGTCCTGCTGATATCTTCCAGAGTGATCCAACATGCTCAGATCTAAAACTAATATAAAACTCCGAAGTTAAATTAATGAATAAATATTTTTTTCAGTGTTTGGGGTAAGAGTTGGCCCTCTGGAAGAAGTATGATTTTTATTTGGCTTTTTATGTTGCACCAAGACAGGACTGCAGGGAAGCTACACAGGCTGCGGGGGCCGGGGGGGGGGAGACCTTAAAAGATTAGTGTTTTTCAAGGGAGGAGACAAAGGATGGCTCAGTTTGACTTGAATTACATAAAATTGTAAGATTGTATTCTGTATTTTGTCTTTCTTTCCTTGTGAAAATGCTACACTAATTGGTTTCCTTCCTGCAGAGGGCACTGAGAGTCCAGGAGATGAAGATCAAAGATCTGCCAGTCCTGTTCTCATTGAATTTCTCAATTTCCAACCTGAACTCTTGCTCCACTTCCATTTTCTTATAACACTGAGATTTTTCTTCCTCCCACCACACCCACATGGAAATTCATGAATATTCCAGTGCACATTTTTTAAAAAATGTACACAGGTTTTGTATTCAATTTTCTAAAGCACTCATTCTTCAAAGGATTTTGGATTAACTAAGTGCAGTTTGTTTGTGTGCATTTATCAAATATAAACAGCTAGCATGATGTATTGCAGTTACGGATGCTTAACCTAGACTTATGGATCAGTAACCGCTCTGTATTCACTCATACTGTGTAATCACAATTGTGCTGCTATTGCAACAGTTGTGAATGCCCCCTCCCAGAGCTACTGTAACAGCAGCTGCACTAAGAAATGGAGGTCTGTTCTGCTGGCGACTGGGATAGAGGAAAACAACATTTCCACACACACCCCTTGTGCCAGTGAGCAAGGCTGCAACAATCAGAAGCAAGACCCCATTGCAATTCTGTGTCACAGCCCCCCTTGCTGATGGGAGGGGGGTGGAAGTGTCATCTTAGAGCACCCTGATTGCCAGCAGAACAGAGCTCCATCAGGGCTTGGTGTGGCTACTGCCTGTTAAAGTCAGTTTGGGGGTTCGGGCCAGGAGATGTTACTTAGGGCTTGCCCACACCAACCAGAATACTTCACATTCTGATTGGAGTATTCCAGACCCAGACCTGCAGCATTCCCCCAACCCTCAATTAGCTGTCATTCTCTTACAGCAACAGAAGGTTGTTGGCACATCTGTGGCCCATGAATGAAGTGACGCTTCTCTTTCCCTTTCCAGTCGCATCTTCCGCGGCCAGGAACAAGATACACTTCACTCCACTACATTAATGGGACTCGCTATTTTTTCTAGAAGAACCACAGCATTTTTTTTTACCACATGTCCACTCTGTTTTAAGTTGTATTTTCCCCGGATTCCCGTTGGAACTGCCTGAATGTCTTCTGGACAGTTCAGACTAGAAATGGGACCAAAACCCTGCATCATCTGGACAACCAGGCACATGAATGAGGGGAGGCCATTTCATTTGCCCCATGTAGACAAGACCTTAGTTACACATATGTAACCAAGTAAGCAACATAAAGTTGTTGCTGTTGTGTGCCTTCAAGGCATTTCCAACTTATGGCGACCCTAAGGTGACCCTATCATGAGGTTTTCTTGAAAGAATTTGTTCAGGGGAGGTTTGCCATTGCTTTTCTCTGAGGCTGAGAGAATGTGATTTGCCCAAGGTCACCCAGTAGGTCTCTGTGGCCGAGCAGGGATTTACACCCTGGTTTTCCACTGTCCTAGTTCAACACTCAGACCACTACACCACACTGGATGCGCCTACGTTTGAAGTCATGAACATTTTTGAAATATGCACATGGGCTGATATTCTGCCATTTTACACAGAGAGTAAGGATGGTGTAGTGGTTTCAGTGTTGGCTAGAACTTCAGGGGACCAAAGTTCAAATCTACACTCAGCCATGGAGATCAACTGGGTGACCTTGGGTAAATCACACTCTCTCAGCCTCAGTGGAAAGCCATGGCAAACCTCCTCTGAATCAGTCCTGCCAAGAAAACCTAATGAGAGGTTTGCCACAAGTTGGAGTTGACTTTAAGGCACATAAGTCCCCTAACATAGCACCTATATTCAGTGCACACTTGTGTAAGTGACGTTCTGCAAGTGTAGCCATTTCACACACAGTTGTACGCCCTTGATTGGTGCATAACTCCTCATCAGTGTCTTCAGTGTACCACTTGATTGTCTGAGATTGTGAAAACTGTTACTATACATTATTCCTCATTGCACAAAGGGATAAGTACATTGACGGATCTATGACTGGTTGTGTGATGTTGATATGCAGCAGAAAGGTGGCATGCATGACCTTAACATCATTGCACAAGTGTAGATTTATGTGGGCATGAGCCAAAACAAGCTACAATTTGTACACATCTGTGAAATACATCCCAAGTTTTGAAAATGCACAGATTTCCAAAGCAAGATGTATTCGATTCTGTTCTCAAGCCTCAGAAGGTGTTTAATGAGCCCTTCTCCATGAACCTACAAATCCACTGAATGTCTTCCCCATTCCTAATGGCAGGAAACTTTTCACTTGCTAGATGAACAGAGAACAGCAGGTTGTAAAGAGGTTTCACTGACCTTGCTGTTGTGTTCCTTCAAGTCATTTCTGCCTTATGGGGACCCTAAAGCGAACTTGGCAAGATTTGTCCAGAGGTGGTTTGCCCTTGCTTTCCTCTGAGACTGAGATAGTGTGATTTGCCCAAATCTAAGCAGTTTTCCATGACTAAGCAGGGGTTTGAACCCTGGTTCTCCGGAGTCATAGTCCAACGCTCAAACCACAACACCACTCCAGCTCTCTGACCTGCTAGGAAATAATGAGATCAGAAGGAGTTATAGGTTGAACTAAAGGCCACTTTATCCAGCAGTTTGGTTAATAATTATAAAGCAATCTTTTGCATGCTTCGGTCCTCAGAGTAGAGGGTCAATCAGAACTCACAGAATGGAGAGGAAAAGGGAACCAGCATGCCAAGATCACCAGAAGGGAATTGAAGCTGACCCCTTGAAATGTTCCAGGGACTCTTTTGGGCATCTAATAGGATTAGATGCTGGGGGTGTTTCAGAGACAGAAAAGATTCATAGAGCCTCCTGTGTGGCTCCCTGCAAGAAGGCTGAAATTCTACATTTCTGTGGACCAGCAGTTCAAGAATCCAGTACAACAGTGCTTTTCAAGCTATCTGATGGGGGCAGGGGCAATATCCCCTCCCCAATGTGCCAGGGACTGGCACCATATTTGTGCCCCTAATCTAAAAATTTTTCCTAGAAACTTGCTAGGTGGCTGATGGCTGATGGCTTGACACCTATCTATAGGCCACCATTTTCTGTAGCCCAGCACTATGTGTAAATACAACTTCTCATTCTCAAGATGGCACAGAGGATCAATCCACTACTGTTGGAATATACCCAAGCTTCTTCCCAGGGTGGGCACTTAGCCTCAGTGAACTACAGCCTACAGCTATACCAAGGAGACCAGGGTCATACTGTCAGCCAGGAGTGGGCCTAGTGTGGCTCGTTGGGTGCATGCAAACCCAGGACCCCACTTTTGGGGGCCCTGAAGACCCTCAACAGTCCTCCACCTTTTAAAATGGGGATTTAAAAATATTCAGCAAGATGTCCATGCCATTTTACCCCAATACGACACAAAGGCCCCAAAATATATACAAACACATTAAAAAAATACTTCCCCCACAGCATGACAGAATCCCACACTTCCACCAAATATTTCCATTTTCCTTTGCACTGCCCTTCAGAATGGCAATAGGAAATGGTGTGACATCTCTTCTTGTCACTGTTTTGAGAGCCATTGCAGAGGAAAACAGAGGCATGATCACCCACCCTGACAGCCCCATCTTGGAATGCAAAATATTTGGTGATATTTAACATTTTGGCTTAATGTGGCTTTCCACATGGTTAGCAAGTATATCAGGGGCCACCCAAATACCAAGGCTGGAGTCACATCTAACCAATGGAGGGGCCTTTGGAAATTCCCCAAACAAATAATATTCAGGTCAGAGATTAACACCTGGAGAAGAGTCATCCACTAATCCACTCAAAGATAGCAGAGTGCTTGATGCCTGCAAAATGGGTTCTTCCTCTCCCCTTCCATTCCAACAATAGACCTTGCCTGCTCCTATTCAAATCTAAATACATCACCCATTAACAATTGTTAACTCTTCTGGAGTGCCCATTGTCTAGTCCTGGGAACCTCCGAGAAACATTGCATTCCACTGTAAATCTCATCACTAGGAGCCCTGGTGGCGCAGTGGTTAAATGCCAGTACTGCAAGCCACCACATTGCAAGTTTGATTCCAGCCGGCTCCAAGGTTCACTCAGCCTTATATCCTTTCATAGGTAGGTAAATTGAGTACCCAGCTTGTGGGGGCAATTAGCTAACACACATTGGAAACTGTTTAATGCACTGTAGATGTGTAAATAGCTATTGCTTAAAACAATTTGTAAGCCGCTCTGATAGCCTTGTGGCTAAAGAGTGGGGTATAAATAACTTTAAAAAAAATCCCTTCAGGGGAATTATCACATATAAACATCACCCCAAAACACCACCAAAATGTCTGCAGTTCCTCTTCCTACATCCATGCTTCCAGTTTGCTGTGGGCCTGCAGAACACATCTCTAAAAACCTTCTGCTACACGAATCTCTGCTCCTCTGATAGGTACCATGTCACCCAAGAACCCACTTACTCTAATAATAATAATAATAATAATAATATTTATTTATACCCCGCCCCTCTGTTAAAACAATCGGGGCGGCTTACAAAAATTAAAATACAATACAGATAAAATCCCCAAACACCCCCCACTATTCCTCTATCCAAATACTTCGTAATAGCTTTGATAGTCTTGTGTAATTGCCTGAAGTCTGAGTGTTTGCGTAAATACTGCTGATATTAATTTCCAATAAAGATCATTTAATTGTACAGTCTGCCTTGGAGTCTCCTCAGTTACTACTGGTATACATAGGTGAAATCATCCTGTTGTCACCCAGTCTCTCGCTGCCATTTTGAGCTAATTAAATATTCCCCATATTAATTTCAGACACTACTGGGATCCTCGCAGACCCCACACAATTTGGGTAACAGCATTTGGGCTTGCTGCCTGTGGAGTGTGCAGCCTTCAAGAGGTGGGTGGGGAGAGAATGGGGGGAATTTCTTACCCCTGTTGTAAGCAAACAATTCTCTCACAGCTGTCAGGATCCTAAAAGCAATATTCCTGGGTATCAGCTGGGCCTTTTGAGAAGGGCTGGGCAAAGGGGAGCTGAACTGGATTTTCAGTAGATGGCAGAAAAAAACGTGCTTCCTCTGGCTAGCAAAAGACAAAGAAAGGATGTGAATATCATTCAGACATATAACTTGTCCAAGCCACAAAAGGCTGCAGCCCTTGTGGCAGAAGTGAAGTCCTTTTAGCTCTGATTTAAACTTTGTCATCTCCTTCGTGCCTGCTATTCCTTTTGTCTCATTGAAGAATGCAATTAGGACTCAGGTCCTGTGCCAGCATGGCTCCTGGGGATTCTGGGAGCTGTAGTGTCCAAAAGTCACATTTTTACAGGCTGTGAGTGAAGTGAACCCCTCCCAGCCTGGCAGGAACATGGTGCATTCTTACAAGGCTAAGCACTTTCTGACCCAGCGCTGTGACACAACCAAGTCCATTATGCTTAGAGGAGTCATTGCTCTTAACAATCAAAGCCAATGATTCCAGTTATTAATATTTCCTGGCACCAGGCCAAGACTTCCTAGCAGTTGTTGTGATGGGCAGGAGCAAAATAAGAGCCAGGAAGAAATACAGTGCAACAAATTTGTTCTGGCTCTGGGGCAAAAGGAAACAGCACCCAAAGAGAATTTTTTGGACAATAGCAGGTGATACAAATGACTATGCTCTCAGGGATGAGACATTCTGCTCTGAATACCTGCTGCTGCTAGGCTGGACTTATACTGGGAAATGTACTAGCACCAGCAGTGGGTTGAATCCCAAAGAGTCTTACATTTAGGATTGCCAGGTTGAAAACTGGAGAGGGCTCCCCTATCTTTAATGTGCAAAAGAAGAAATTTCAGCAGGGGTTGCTCGTAAGGCAAGCAGGTAAGAAGCTACACCTGCTGATCTTGCCACTTCTACTCAAGTCTTCATCCTTGGACATCTTGAAACAGAGGTTGGATGGGCATCTTTCAGGAGAGCTTTAATTGTGTATTTCTGCATGGCATGAGGTTGGTCTAGATGGCCCTGGTGACTCCCTTCCAGCTCTAAGATTCCAAGATTCTATGATTCAACCATTAAAGGTACAGGATTCCTCTCAAAATTCACCAATAGTGGCTGCTGCCACACTGTAGGAATAATGCAGTTTGACACCGCTTTAACTGCCATGGCTCAATGCTATTGAATCCTGGGGTTTGTAATTTTGTGAGATATTTAGCCTTCTCTGTCAGAGAGCTCTGGTGCCACAACAAACTACAAATCCCAGGCTTCCATAGGATAGAGCCATGATAGTTAAAGCAGTGTCAAACTGCATTATTTCTGCAGTGTGGCAGCAGCTCTGTATTGCTTTGGACGCATTTCTGCTCTTATTTCCCCTCTGTGGTTGACCCTGTTGTGGCTTGGTTTCTCCGTTGCTTCTTCTCTTGGACCACAGGTGTACTCTCTGTAACCTAGGGATGTCCCCCTGTGATGTCACAGCAGGCGGACCCTGGTGATATCACTAGGATGATGTTACATAGTGCAGGCCCTGATAATGTCATTAAGCCTGATATCTAAAGCACCAACTACGGTTGCACAGAATATGCTGGTCAAACAAAAAAATGCCAAGGCTAACAAATGAGGAATATATATATACACACACACACACACACACACACACATATATATGTTCATATATAGCTGAATATGAACATGAGTCTGCAGTGCGATGCGGCAGCTAAAAAAGCCAATGTGATTTTAGGCTGCACCAATAGGAGGGCTTGGTCAGACCTCACCTGGAATACTGTGTCCAGTTCTAGGCACCACAATTCCAGAAGGATATGGACAAGCTGGAACATGTCCAGAGGAGGGTGACCAAAATGATAGGAGGTCTGGAAGCCATGCCCTATGAGGAATGGCTTAGGGAGCTGGGTATGTTTAGTCTGGGGAAGAGAAGGCTAAGAGGGGACTTGATAACCTTGTTGAAATATTTGAAGGGATGTCATACTGGGGATGGAGCAAGCTTGTTTTCTGCTGCTCCAGAGACTAGGAGACGGAGCTATTCAGCAGTGGAATCCGCTGCTGCCTGGGAATATGGTGGAGTCTCCTTCTTTGGAGGGTTTTAAACAGAGGCTGGATGGCTAACTGTCGGAGGTGCTTTGATTGCGTAGTCCTTTTCAAGCCTATACTCTTGCCCTGAGATACCTTCCTGTCCTGCTGAGGACCAAAGAGAGGCAAGGCCCTGTGATCTGAAAACCTTAAATCTGGTACCCCAGAGCCCTAGCAAGTATCCAGTCCAGAGGAGCCCACATCAAGCCAAGGTCAGACCACCCTCTGGCAAGATGCTGGCTTGATGTCTATGGGCCTTTCTCATTGTGGCAAATGTTTTCCCCTCTCTGGCTCTTCCAGGCTCAGAAACCAGCAAGTCTCCAACTTCATAGCACCACCAAATGCTTGTAAACAAGCCTGAACATGAAGCAACACATTCCGGACACAACGTTCCAGAGGAGTGGAAGAGAAGCAGAACAAATGCACGCACCAACAGCTGAGCGTAGGACGCTGGAGAGAAGCACCTCTCCAAGGTAAAACTCTTGCTAAAAGCAGGGAATAATACCATACACAGTGGCTATATTGCTGAGGGCAGAGAAATGCCCACAGATAGCTGACCCACTTTTTTCCTGGCTCCCCTGCCCAGCCTTCGGGGTATCTCATGCATTGTGCCAGATCAGAAACCCAGGCTGACAGCTGTCATTACTTATGATGTGTAATTTCCTGGACTCAGTCCAGAGTCCTAGTTGCTCACTTGACTCAAGTGATGTGCAGGATGATCCTCAGCTACCTGTGTGATGTTGATTAAGTGTGAATCAGATCATTCCAGCTTTTCATAGAATCATAGAATTGGAAGTGACAAAAAGGACCATCCAGTCCAACTGCATTCAGCCATGCAGGAAGACACAATCAGAGTACTACTGACAGATGGCCATCCAGCCTCTGTTTAAAAACCTCCAAATAAGGAGACTCCACCGCACTCCCAGGCAGCAGTGTATTCCACTTCCAAACAGCTCTTACTGTCAGGAAGTTCTTCCTCTTGTTTAGGTGGAATCTCTTTTCCTGGGGTTTGAGTCCTTTGCTCCATGTCCTTGTCTCTGGAACAACAGAAAACAAGCTTGCTCCATCCTCAGTATGATGACATTCCTTCACATATTTAAACATGGCTATCATGTCCCCTCTTAACCTTCCTCAGGCTAAATATACCCAGTTCCTTGAGCTGCTCCACATGGGGCATGGCTTCCAGATCTCAGACCATTTTGGCCACCCTCCTCTGGACACATTCCAGCTTTTGACACTCTCCTGGTGTGTACCTATCCATGGATGACCGCACAGTTTATATCACGTGGCTTCTTAAAGCACTGCACTTGGGTCTCAACTCTGGGAAAAGGAGGTTGAGCCCTGGTAGAGTGGGAAATGGGAGTGGGGATGATGGGTGGCCAATGACTGTGTAGCCCACTAGATTCGATGATTTTACTATACTGCTAGTCAGTTAAGTTTCATTCTGAGCAAAAACTCTTTAGATTTTGCTTTCTGGATTACTGTGCCAATAAAGGTTTTCTGTTTTGAACTTTGGAACTTCTGGTCACTAAGGCTGGAAATGCCAGTACATGGCACATAATGCACTTCCACACCCCACACACAATTCAGGAAGGATATTGAGAAGCTGGAATGTGTCCAGAGGAAGGCGACCAGGATGGTGGGAGATCTGGAAGCCATGCCTTATGAGGAGTGACTTAGGGAGCTGGGCATGTTTTGCCTGGAGAAGAGAAGGCTGAGAGGTGATATGATAGCCATGTTTAAATATTTGAAGGGATGCCATGCTGAGGATGGAGCAAACTTGTTTTCTGTTGCTCCAGAGACTAGGACATGGAGCAATGGGTTCAAATTACAGGAAAAGAGATTCCACCTAAACATAAGGAAGAACTTCCTGACAGCAAGAGCTGTTTGGAAGTGGAATAGACTGCCTCAGAGTGTGGTGGAGTCTCCTTCTTGGGAGGTTTTTAAACAGAGGCTGGATGGGCATCTGTCGGAATGACTTGATTGTGTATTCCTGCATGGCGGGGAGTTGAACTGGACGGCCCTTGAGGTCTCTTCCAACTCTATGATTCTATGATTCTGTGCACAAAATGCACTACTACCCACAATGCACATGTGCAATGACATGTGCATACATGTGCAATGTGTAAGCATGCACAATGGCACTGAATAAGCAAATCTGGTTTTGGAAACTTGATCTGTCTATGGGCATTGTATGTTGGGCAAAAATGTCCAACTGCTTCCCTCAGGAAACATATATATTCCCTAGACACCAACAGGAGTCTGGTCAGTTCTGGGCACCACAATTCAGGGAGGATACTGAGAAACTGGAATGTGTCCAGAGGAGGGCAATCAGGATGGTGGGAGGTCTGGAAGCCATGATGCCCTATGAGGAGTGGCTTAGGGAGCTGGGTGTGTTTAGCCTGGGGAAGAGAAGGTTCAGAGGTAACACGATAGCCATGTTTAAATACTTGAAAGGATATCATATTGAAGAAGGAGTAAGTTTGTTTTCTGCTGCTCCAGAGACTAGGACACAGAGCAAGGAACTCAAACTACAGGAAAAGAGATTCCACCTAAACATTAAGAAGACCTTCCTGATGGAAAATGCTGTTCAGCAGTGGAATACACTGTCTTGGAGTGTGGTGGGGTCTCTTTCTTTGGAGGTTTTTAAACAGAGGCTGGATGTCCATCTATTGTGAATGCTTTAATTTTGTGTTCCTGCATGGCAGGATGGGGTTGGACTGGATGGCCCTGGTTCCCTTCCAACTCTCTGATTCTCTGAAACTCTTATGAATCTGTCTAAATAAATTATAAGTCCATGCTGTTTAAGCTGCTTGATGTGAGAGACCAGCAATCCCCCCTCCCCAGTGTGCCAGGGACCAGCAGCATAGTTGTGCCCATTGGCCACAGTTGTTTATATCTTTTCTAGAATCTCAAAGTGATGAGAAATCAGACTGAAGTGCAGCCATGAAGAATATCTATGCATCTATGCTGCATTACACTGCAGACTTATGCAAGTTTGATGCCACTTTTAGCTGCCATGGCTCCATCCTACAGACTCTTGGGATTTGTAGTTTGGTGACAGACCTAACATTTTCTTTTAGTAGTGTTGTAGTCCTGAGCACCTTTGTTGCTGTTGTCATTATGTGCTTTACAGTGACTCTATCCTAAGGTTTTCTTGTCCAGATTTATTTAGAAGGGGGTTGCTACCATTGCCTTCCTCTGAGTCTGAAAGAGTGTGATTTGCTCAAGGTCACCCTGTGGATTTGAACCCTGGTATCCTGGAGTCCTAGTCCAACATTCAAACCACTATACCATACTGGCTGTCTTCTGAGCACCTTTCTTCTTGTTGTCTGCCTTCAAGTCATTTCTGACTTATGGCAATCCTAAAGTGAACCCGTCACAATGTTTTCTGGGGCTGAGAGTGTGTGACTCACCCAAGGTCACAGTGGATTTCCATGGCTGAACTGGGAATCGAACCCTGGTCTCCAGACGACCCTCCCCACGCACTTCGGTCCTCTGGGAGGAATCTGTTACAACCTATGAAAACAAGGCTGTCGGTGACCTCCCAGAGGGCCTTCTCTGCTGCTGCTCCCAGATTATGGAATGGCCTGCCGGACGAGATCCGTCTTATTACCACCTTAGACAGCTTTAAAAAAGCTGTCAAGACGGATCTTTTCCGGCAGGCCTTTCCTGAATAATTATCCCGGCCCAAGACTCGGCTGTCCTTTCTGGGCTGTGATTGTATGTTTTAATTTTTTTCTTCTAACTTATATATTTTTAATTATTGTATGTTTTTAATCCTTCATAATTTAATATTATTTTAAGTGGTGGGTGGGCTAGGGTATTGTGATTATGGAGTTTTTATATTGTAAGCCGCCCCGATTGCGTTGCAGAGGGGCGGGATAGAAATAAAATTTTATTATTGTGATGATGATGATGATGATGATGATGATGATGATGTTCAAACTACTACACCATGCTGGCTTTCCTGAGCACCTTACCAAACTACAAACACCAGGACCTTCTAAGAAAAGAGCCATGACAGTTAAAGCGGTATCAGACTGCTTTGACAGTATAGTGAAGAAATGCACAGAAAACCCTTTTTGTGGAGAGGAGGCAAGAAGCAGAAATTAAAGGCTGTCGTTGATCTTGGAGCAAGAGTGACCAGATAGATGGATTTCGATATGGAGTTCCTTTCCTTCCTCCAGCCACCCACAGAGGCAGCTGCAAAGAGTTACTAAGCCCGCCAAACAGGTTTTGATTGAACTGTGCCTGGTGCCTGGCTGGCACTGCAAATGCAGAGATGTGTGTGTGCTTTTCTGATGCATGTCCATAGAGGGCACAGTTTCCCTAGACCTCAGAATTCTGTGTCAAGAAATGCCTTAAAAACAGCAGCAGCAACAACAACAAAAACAGATCCAGCACCTTTGTTTTTCATCTGAAAACCTAACCTGCCTAGAGCAAGAAACTGAGTTCTAGTTTTTACTGCAACTATTGATCTGTCCTTGGCTTAGGCAGTAGCATTTTAGATTCCAGAAGAGCATTCACATGATAGCCTAGAAAAATAAGAATTACTCACACAGAGAAAACTAGCATGTCAAGAAGACTTGTGAGGCTAAAGAACCCTTTTCTCTGACATACTAAGTTTCTATGTGCAGGGAGGGAAACTTTTTGGACAGGGCACTGGTAGAGGGTAACTCCCATGCTATTGGAGATGTGACTCCTCTTTGGATTTTAGTCTGAATTTTAACAGGAACTATTCAAAATGCTGAACTTGTTTGAGAGATAGGGTTTTATTTTATTTATTGAATTTATTTCCCACCTTTCTCCCCAAAATGGGATCCAAATTTCATAAGCTTGGAGAGCTCTTTTAAAGTTCAGAGTAAAATCCTGAACAGGTTCACTCTCCCTTGATGTGGAAGCCAGCAGCTGCTCCTGGTATGGAGTAACCTTCATCTACGGAATCTCCAGTACCAAACTGGCTCATCCCAACCCTAGACATGGCGAAAACCTCCCTGAGAGCTGGGCCTTACTGGAAGTATGCAACAAGATCATTGTAGGACAATGACAACACAACAGGATGGAAAGACCTGGATGCTGAGAGGCAGAGGTTACAATGAAGGTGGCCTTTGGGGCTGTGTGTCATGTCCTGATTCCAGAACTTGGAAGTGGACTTTGATTCAGAGATTGAAGCAGTGGACCTGCCAGGACCTGCTGAACCAGAGCAGGGGGACGTTCCAGAGCCACAGGCCTCAGACGCAGACAATAGTGCAGTTCCAGCTCTGGCAGAGGGTCCTGTCCCTTCAGAGACAGAGGACAACTCACCTATGCCCACCTTCACAGCATGGAGACAACAAAAGGAGGGCTTGAGGTGGTCTCAACATATTTATAGGAAACAGCAGTTAGCTAAGCAGCAGCTGCATTAGCAGCTGCTCTATAAATATGCAGCATTGCCCTCCAGGGGTTGTCGGAGATTATCTGACCTACCTGAGTACCTGTCATGGTCCTGCTCGCTGTGTTTGATATAGACTGTGTTTGCTTACTCTGGATTATGTTTGTCTGATCTAGATTCTGCCAGACTACCCTGAACTCTGTTTGCCAGATCTGGACTTTGTATATAGGACTTTGTTTGTGTTTTGTTTGCTAGTAAATTAAGTGTCTGATTTCATGCTGCCTTGATTCCTTTGCTTGAGTGTGCTGTGCATCTGCTACCAGCTGTGTAGTAATCAGCCTTTGGCTGGTTGCCCAGACGTTGGTTGGACACTGTGTGAAAACTATGGAGTCCCTAAGACTGGCGTCACCCCTATCCCTGATGGTGAAACCTGGTTTGGTTTGGCCTCTCCACACACCCCTAGTGTGGCCCGTGTCCTGGACTGGCCAGATTTGGCACAGCAGGCCTGGGGGACAGTGCTTTTGGGGACTGAACCTCCAGAGGGTGTCAGGGGACCCAGAAAGTCAGTGGGCCAAAAGAGGAAGAGGAAGGAGTCTGGTTCCATGGCTGAGAGTTTTTGAAAAGTGCCCTGGTCCACAGTGCGCCTGGTAAACCTCTGTGTGATGTTAGGGTTATTTTTCCAAAGACAAAAGGAGGTGAAAAGTCAAAATCTGCAGGATGTAAAAGGCACTGCTTATTATGTGAAGAACATAATTGAAAATTTAGCTCTGAGTGAAAAAGAAAAATTGCCAAACCATCGTTGGAAAAAGTTTTGGCTGTGGTTTAGTGAGACAACCCCAGCAATAACATAAAAGGATATTTTAAATAAATATTTTATTATTATTATTATTATTATTATTATTATTGTATTATTGTATTTTTGTATTATTTTGTATTTTTTATTAATCTTTTATTGATTTTTTCTTTTCCAAATCGGTATAATTGAAATGTGTAAATATAATGTGATTGTAGTGTGTTTAGATTAAGAGGAAAAATGTATTAGTGTTAGGATAGATAGTTTTGTTTTTGTATTAGTAAGAAAAGAGGAAAACAATTATTATTATTATTGCATTGTTGTTACGGCCTTTTGCAGTCGGGTGTATTTTTCAGTAGAATGGGCTTGTTCCAATAAAAAATTCCTAATCCCCTTCCCCCAAAAAATTCCTAGTGTCACCACTGTGTGAAGGGTTGTGGTGTCCATACTACACCATCATAGCACTTTGATACTACTTTAAATGCCATTGCTTCATCCTATGGAATCCTGGGACCTGCAGTTTTATGAGGCACTTAGACATTTTTTGACAGAGAGCTCTAATGCTGCAGTTCAGGGGAGGATTTCTGGTCCTTCCCTCCTGACTACATATCCCAATAGTCAGAAGGTTAGACCCCTGACAGGTAAAGAGGAGTCAGACTGCTATACGTGTAAACTCTGGGTTGTTTCATCTTGAATCAGTGGAGGAGCTAGCTTGCCTTGACTGTCCCGATTTCTACAAGCAGAAGAATGGAAAGACTCTGTGCAGTAAATGCAATTTGGATCACTCGGCTTTGTATCTGAGCTAGGAATGCCCCCTCCCCACCGAAAAAAAAGCTGGCTTCCAAGATCAGACAGGATCTGGTGTTTAGGCCATCTTAGCTGCTCACCAGAAATTTCAAAAGGACAGAGTCAGGCTGACATCCCTTGGGAAGAAATGCTATGGTTGACATACAACTACACAGAAAGCCCTGTCATATGTACCCACCCACCTGGCCACAGTGGGACCACAACTGAGGATATCAAATTTCAGACAGGCTCATTTGGGAGGAGAGGCTCTTTCATATATCTTGGACCAGCACCTCAAAACCAGCACCAGCAGTTCAAAACCAGCACCATGAATTGAGCCTGGAAGCTAGTGCAGTTCTGGTAAGACCGGTGTTATGCGATCTCTATGATGCACACCCCACACCAGCCTGTATTTTGCACTAGCTGCAGCTTTTCAAGGGCAGCCCCATGTAGAGTGCTGTGCGGGGGTTGTCTAAACCGCAAAAATACTCTTCATGGAATGTGAGGAGAATATGAGCTGTCTTAATGGCATCCTGCATCTTTTTGCTGAATCTGTAAAGGCCTTTGCAGCTTTTCCCACAGTTTTTTTTAAAAACAGCATGGGAAATGCACATTCCTGCTCATTGGGACAAATGATGCAAATTGATTCACTTTCCCATATGAGCAGAACCACAAATCTGATTGGCCAGATGAGCACAGGGAGCAGGGCTTGCTAACAAGGCAAGTGCCCGGAGCCGCCATGTTGGATTTTCGCCTTAGCGATTGAACGCTAAGGTGATGAAACGGGGTATTTTTTTCCCTTTTTAATAAAGGCGAAATAACTCTCTCACACAAATAGGAAATAGTTTTTTAAAAATATGTTTGGTGGTAGCAAATTGAAGTAAGTAAAAATGTGAGTAATTCACTCACGGCCGCCATCTTGATCCACAGGCATGAGTGAGAAGTTTATGCCTGTAAAAAAAAACCATTAAGACAAATCACAGCTGATGCAAATTGCCAGTACTGTGGAGCATTCTGGCTTATTTTCCCCTCATATACACAAGCTTTGTGTGTGCATGTGTGCGTATGTACTTTAAAGTCACCTGTTGGAAATTTGTGGAAGTCACAAACTCCATAGGGTTTCCTCTGAAATCTAGCCCACAGCACCTGGTATTCCTTGGTGGTCTCCCATCCAAGTACTAACCAGACCTGACCCTGCTTAGCTTCCATGATCTGGTGTCTTAAGGGTATCTAGGCATAAGAGATCTTTGCAGTAGTCTGATTTCAGGTGTGAGCCACTATGGCCAGACCTGCCTCTCCTAGGGAAAGTTCCCAGGTGGCACATTCAGCAAAGCAGAGTAAAGACAAGATGTGGGAGGCTGAGGGTGCAGTTGTGCTCACGTCCTGCTATTCAGCTTCCCATCTGTCTGGCTGCTGCATGAGCTGACTTTAGACCTTTGGTTTGATCCCGCCACAAGGCACAGCTGATATTCTGCTGCAGTTTGATGAATGGTGGCAAAGATTTCAATGGACAGGACACTGCATGGCACATGTTGTGATCTGTGCCTCTTCATCTAACTTGCTCCGTGTAGGTGCAACACTCAAGTGTAAAGGCATATCATTAAATACCAAAGTCAGAATAATTCATGCCATTGTATTTCCCCTTTCTATGTATGGTTGTGAAAGCTGGACAGTGAAGAATGCTGATAGGAATAAATCAACTCCTTTGAAATGTGGTTCTGGAGGAGAGTTCTACGGATGCCATGGACTGCTAAGAAGACGAATAAATGGATCTTAGAGAAAATCAAGTTTGCAGATGATACCAAATTAGGAGGGGTAGCTAATACCCCAGAGGACAGGATCAGAATTTGAAATAACCTTAACAGATTAGAAAGCTGGGCCAAAACTAACAAAACAAATTTCAACAGGGAGAAATGTACGATACTACACTTGGGCAATAAGAATGAAAAGCACAGCTATAGGATGGGTGACACCTGGCTTGAGGGCAGTACATGTGAAAGGGATCTAGGAGTCTGAGTAGACCACAATCTAAACATGAGTCAGCAGTGTGATGCAGCAGCTAAAAAAGCAAATGCAACTCTAGGTTGCATCAATAGGAGTATAGAGTCTAGATCAAGAGAAGTAATAGTGCCACTCTATTCTCTATGTTTGGTCAGACCTCACTTGGAATACTGTGTCTAGTTCTGGGCACCACACTTCAAGAAGGATATTGAGAAGCTGGAATGTGTCTAGAGGAGGGTAACCAGATTGGTGGGAGGTCTGGAAGCCATGATGCCCTATGAGGAGTGGCTTAGGGAGCTGGGCATGTTTAGTCTGGAGAAGAGAAGGTGAAAAGGTGACCTGATAGCCATGTTTCAATATCTGAAGGGGATGTCATGAAGGGACTGGAGCAAGCTTGTTTCCTGCTGCTCCAGAGACTAGGACATGGAGCAATGGATTCAAACTCCAGGAACAAAGATTCCACCTAAACTTTAGAAAGAACTTCCTGACTGTAAGAGCTGTTCGGAAGTGGAATCCACTGCCTGGGAGTGTGGTGGCGTCTCCTTCTTTGGAGGTTTTTAAACAGAGGCTGGATGACCATCAGTCAGGAGAGCTTTGATTGTGTATTTCTGCATGGCAGGAGGGGGCTCGACTGGATGGCCCTTGTGGTCTCTTCCAACTCTGTGATTCTATGATCAAGCCTGAACTCTCCTTAGAAGCCAAGATGACTAAACTGAGGCTGTCATATTTTGGGTGTATCATGAGAAGACAGGACTCACCGGAAAAGACTTTAATGCTTGGTAAGGTAGAAGGCAGTAGGAAGAGTGGAAGACTGCATTACAGGTGGAGAGACTCAAGGAAGCCATGGATGCCCTGAGTCGGCAAGACCTAAGCAGGGCTGTCAATAGCAGGGTGATTTCTGCTGGAGGTTTCTCTTTTATAGCATCACCATAAGTCAGAGTCTACTTGAGGACAGTTAACACAATGTTGATGCCATCTTGTCCTTCACTCCAGCCATATCTTTTGTTCATATCTTGAACTGGCCCCAACAAAAGGAATACAGAGAGGGAGAAGGCCTGTCCGCAAAGGAGGCTTCTTGTGGACTGTGAAGTGGGTGGATCAGCCGGCAACATTCTTTTCTGGGCCTTTAGGGAAATCTTGCCAAAAAGGGCTGGGTGGGCTTGGGAGAAGAAGCTGCTTCTGAGGTTGTAACCGAGTCAAGAGATCCCACTCACCCCAGGTGTCTGTTCCGACTTGTCCTCCACCCTTGCCAAATGGGGCCACTCCTTCATCCCCTCTCTGTTGTGTTTGAACTCTGAGCTGCATTCCCCAATCCCCACAGGCTGTGTTTAGGCTTGTCTGCATGGAGGTGAACTGCTGGGGTGGGAAGAGCCGGCAGTCACCCCTTGTGCAGAGAGAAAGGAGAGCTGGGGGGTGGGTGGGCAGGCCAGGGGCGAGAGGTGGGGGGAATCATATTTTGGCTGCTGCTGCAGTGAATACAAATTGCAGGCGTGCAGCCAATCTCAGGCTCCCACCGAGAGGAACCATGGCTTCTAAGAAGGGCTCCTGCATTTTACTTTATTTTTAAAAGAGAGGAAATTAGCATTTGGACTCTACAAGGAAGTGAAGCAGAGAAGGCTGCATGACTCAGACTCAAAGAAAACACTGTGGGTACAAAGGGGCAGGGGATGTAAATGGATTGTAATCCCATGTATTAGAAAGCATAAAAAGGTTTCTAATGGGGTGGGAAATGCAGAGGCAAGTTTGGAATGGAGCAAACAACTTCTGGGGGAGTTGAGACAAAATGGTCCAGATCAATGAAAGCCACACAGTGTCTGGAACTAAATGGCAGGTGGGTGAACTGTGCATTGGTTATGCATGTTCACAGCATCAGTTTCCTAGTCCAGAATTTTCATGAAATTTTCATGACACAAATTCCCAGATCATTCCCAGATCAAGGTGAAATAAGGGGATTATTCCTGCTCACTTACTTAGAGAGATGGTATAAGGAATATAGTACTACCCTGGTATCTGCAGGGATACGTTCCCAGACTTACTGTGGATACCAGAAACCACAGATAATAGCGAACTCTATTAAAAGGAATGACTTCCAGCTCAAGCATACCATAGAGTTGCAGTGGAGGATCTAGAGATTCCTACAGAGAACACCTGTCTAGGAATCGCTAGGTCTTCCAGTGCAACTCTATGGTCAATGTCTCATGGAAACATACCACAGAATCATGCTGGAGGACCTAGAAAATGCCCACAGAGACCATATTTTTTTCAGATGCAGGTAAGTGAATCCATGGATACCACCCCTGCAGATATCTGGGTCATACTGCTTCTGGCCAGAAGGTGGATGAAGAGTAGAACCCTAGCACCATAATGACTGGGAAGAAAAGAGGAAGAAGGCGAAGGGTTTGTCTACACAGGCAACATACCCCATATTGCCCCCATCATAAAGCCCTGCAGTGCTGACAACACAGGGCTTTTGATCCCTTCTTACCCCCAGGCAGTCATCACCACCCCAAGGGCAAAGACAGGGCTAAGACTGGAGGACGAGGGGGCAGGGCCGTTTACCACATTAAAAAAAAATACCTGCTTTAATCCATTCCAACCCAGAAGAAATGGATCGGGCTTTGCATGACCACAGGACCCATCCTGGCAGGCCGGCCTCTCACTGCAGCTGCCAGTCTCCCTCGCTCTCTCCAAAGCATGACTACAGCATGTGACCAAGTCTGGGCACATGCAGGGGACCTTGGTCACATGTTGTGGGCCAGCTTCTTGGTTTCTGAGAGAGTCAGGGAGATGCTGGTGGCAGTGGCTGCAGCAATGGGCCAGTTTGCCCATTGAGACTTACTCCCATTTTGTGGAGGGAACAGGGGGAGGAACAGGCCTGATCTGTGGGCAGGATACACCAGCAGGGAGCCAGCATATTCTGACTTGTGTAGATGAGCCCTAAGTCAATATGTGGAGCCCCTGGAGAGTTTTTGCAAATTGCAACAAGAAATAATAAATCATAAATCCTTGCAAATTCTAGCAAGCTGGTGCTCTTCTGGCTGAGCTGGAGATTTGCATACCATGCTTTGTTCTAGCCTGGACCAGAGCCTACTTACACTGGAGAATTTGCAGCTGCCTGAAGATGACCCATGAAAACTGAGACTCAGGTCCAGGCCCTGAGATCTGGCCTAACACAGCACATTGTCCACGGGTGCACATTATGCATTCTGCTGTGCATTCAGTTGCCAAACACTGCCATTCAACGCTAGAGTGACATAGCACAGTTAGCGTGTGACTGCATTTGGAGATTAGTGCTATCCAGCCCTGTTGTCAAATCTCAGCCATTCTCTGCTGTCTTTGAGCAACCTATTTCACCACACTTCCTCAATGGCCACTGTGCCCATGGCTTTTTTTTTTTCTCTTCCACCATCTACATCAGTGCTAGGGTTGCTAGATCTCAGGGCCTGGCCCTGAGTTTCCTGTTTGTGTGGGTTATCTCCATCCTGACTGACTTCAGTTGCTACAAGCTGAGTTCAATATGCCAAAGTAAATTGCACTCAGTTAACTTTGGGGTGGGAAGAGAGAAAAGAGGAGGCGGCGGCAATATCTTGGACTTCCCTGTAGACCCAGGCAAAAGCAAACTGCTGCAGCATCTCCTGGCTTGTATAATATCCCTCATTAATAACTTTTGCCATCTTGACCACCCCCTGATGTTACTTGGCTGCATTTATCCAAGTTTTTATCTGTGAAATGTTGGAGGGTATGCAAGTCAACTTTGACTTATGGTGCTCTTATGAGTGAGAGACCTCCAAGAGACCTTGTAATTAGAAGCATAGAATCATAGAGTTGGAAGGAGTACCAAGGGACATTAGTCCAGCCCCCTGCCATGCAGGAATAGAATCATAGAATCATAGAATTGCAGAGTTGGAAGAGACCACGAGGGCTATCCAGTCCAACCCCCCTGCCACGCAGGAAATCTTGATCAAAGCATCCCCGACAGATGGCCATCCAGCCTCTTTTTAAAGACCTCCAAGGAAGGAGACCCCACCACGCTCCGAGGGAGTGCGTTCCACTGCCGAACAGCTCTTACTGTCAGAAAGTTCCTCATAATGTTGAAGTGGAATCTCTGTTCCTGGAGCTTGCATCCATTGCTCCATGTTCCAATCTCTGGAGCAGCAGAAAACAAGCTTGCTCCATCCTCAATGTGACACACCTTCAAATACTTAAACAGGGCTATCATTTCATCTCTTAACCATCTTTTTTCCAGGCTAAACATACCCAGCTCCCTAAGTCTCTCCTCATAAGGCATCGTTTCCAGACCTTTCACCATTTTAGTTGCCCTTCTCTGGACACGCTCCAGTTTGTCAATATCCTTTTTTAATTGTGGTGCCCAGAACTGAACACAGTATTCTAAGTGAGGTCTGACCAAGGCAGAATAGAGTGGCACTATTACTTCCCTTGATCTAGACACTATACTTCTATTGATACAGCCCAAAATTGCATTGGCCTTTTTAGCTGCCGCATCACACTGTTGGCTCATGTTCAACTTGTGGTCTACTAGGACTCCTAGATCCCTTTCGCACGTAGTCTCATTCAGCCAGAATAGATAATCAAGACATTCCGAAAAGATGGACATCCAGTCTCTGTTTAAAAAAAAGAAACAAAAAAACTGACCAAAGCCACTCTGTGGGAAACTGACTGGTCACTGACTTTCTCTGGTTTCCCAAATCATCTGGGATGGCTGACTGTGTGAGCTGCTCACACCTTGGAGTTTAATTGCAGGATGCTGCAGGAATGGATGAGGGTGGAGGGCCAGTATCTCAGGAGCAAACCAGTTAGACCAGGCAGGCTGCATTTCCTCATGGCCTACGTATCTCCTCTTTTGGGATTAATGAGTAAGGAAAAACAGCATCCTAAAAAACATGGGGAGAGAATAGAGATTGTCTTGTTTATGGGGCTGCAACTCCCAGAATCTCTCAGCCATCTAAGAATATAACATTCCCAAGTTCTCAGCTTTGCAAATTCAACCCCAAATAGAGGAATCATAGAGGAATCATAGAATTGGAAGAGACCACAAGGGCCATCCAGTCCAACTCCCTGCCATGCAGGAATACACAATCAAACCACATCCCTTCAAATATTTAAGCATGTTTATTATGTCACCTCGTAACCTTCTTTTCTCCAGACTAAACATACCCAGTTCCCTATGCCACTTCTCACAGGGCATGGCTTCCAGACCTCCTACCATCCTGGTTGCCCTCCTCTAGACACGTTCCAGCTTCTCAATATGCTTCCTGAATTGTGGTGCCCAGAACTGGACACAGTATTCCAGGTGATATCTGACCAAAGCAGATTACAGTGGCACTATTACTTCCCTTAATCTAGACACTATACTCCTATTAACGCAGCCTAGAATCGCATTGACTTTTTTAGCTGCTGCATCACACTGCTGACTCATGTTCAGAATGTGGTCCGCTAAGACTCCTAGATCCCTTTCGCATGTACTCCATACTCCTTCCCAGCTTTCCTCAATGTTTTTAAAAAGCTCTGTGGAGAATGCTCATCTGATTTGCATTCATTTGCATTCCTGATAAGAGAGGAAGTGGAAGCTGATTGGTTGGACGTGGGCAGGGAGTGGAGCTTGCTAACAAAGCAAGCACCCAGAACCACCATCTCGGATTTTAGCCATAGCGATTATGCACTCAGGTGACGAAACAGCCTATTTCTTTACTTTAAAAAATTGTTTAGGTGGAATATTGCACTTTCACAACTTAGCCTTTTTTAAAAAACAAAAAAAAAATACTGTTCAGCGGTGGCAACTGGTGACAATAAAAATGTATGTAACTGACTGGCATCCGCCCTCTTGATTTGCAAGCATACTCGTTGGAACTGCAAAAGCAATAGCTCCACATGCCTTTGATTTTGCCAATAAACCTTTAAGACAAATCGGAGGTGCTTTGAATTGGTGTTAGTGTGCATCAATCCACATTTCCCCCCTTGTATAGAGAAGCCTCAAGAGTATCTATCTTCATCACATAATAGTCAGGATTAGTGATGCAAAGAATATTTGAAAATATTCATAAAATGAAAAATGACTTTCTCAAGTGTAGTATGAAGTCCTGGAGGGGAGAAATTTGGACTGATGAGAATCTTTGCAATTCAGGATTTATTCTGTGTCAAAATAATGCATTGGTGTGTGTGTAGGGTTGCTCTGAAAATAGCATTTTCTACATAGAAATATGTGCAGAAAATGCTGTGAAAATGTCATGAACATTTTGTGCTAAACAAGACCCTAGCTACAGCATTTTCTGTGCAGCAAGCAGTATTTTCTGCATAGAAATATCATTTTCTGCACAGAAAAGGCTGTTTCCTGAACAGAAAAGGCTGTTTCTGCACAAATGTACCATGTGTGAATTTTGCACAGAATTAATTCTCAAATGAAGAATACTCTTGGAAAACTGCACTGCTTTTGGAGACTTTCTCACAGCAGGAAGAATATCGCCAAAATTACTCACTGCTTCTTTTGAGAATGAAATTAGTGAAGAATTACATCTCTAGTCAGGATCAGTGGCAACTCCTACCTCCCATGTCAGTGAGGCATAGAGTCTGCTCTGGGTTTTAGGATGAACTTAAAAGGTAGCCATCCCAAGGAGCAGAACAAATTTTGGAAGAGTGGTTCAGTGCCTTGGGGGTAGCTCCTTTAAAAGTTCAGACTAAACTCCAGAGTGGAGTTACCTCCCCCTTGAGATGGGAGCAGCCAGTTAGGACAGATAAGGGCGGAGACAGAAGGTTATCCTAACTAGCCCAAACCCCATTACTACTGCCTTTTGTAAGGACTTGTGACTCCACCTCTCCTACTCCTTCCCTCCTCCTCTTTCATTCCTACTCTTCCTCCTCTTCTTCATCTTCTTCCTCTTCCTCCTCCTCCTTGTCCTCCTCCTCCTCCTATTTTTCTTCCTCTTCCTCCTCCTCTTCTTCCACATTTCACATTTTCCCTAGTTCAGGAATCAAGGCAGTTTACAACATTTAAAACAAATGTTGTATTAAACATTTGCTAAAAACAAATGTTTGCTAAAAATTCACAGCATACAAAAGTTGATGGTGTAATTAAACTGTAATTTTTTTTACAACCCTCCCCCATTGAAGCACAAACCATTAAAAACAAAAGCAACACAGAGAAAAATTGTACTGTATGTTGTTGGACACCTCAGAAGGAGGCACAACTGTGCATTATGGGTAATTTGGCCCTTAATTGCATCGACATGACTACAGTGATCAGTTAGAAGCAAATCAATTCTTTCCCAAGATTAATTCCTTGTCTTCCACTCTTTCCTTTGGGATGAGGAAAAGAGGATGAGCTAACTGTAAACAAGTATGAATGTTGCCAATAAAACTATAGCTACATCCTTATGTGGCAACACCACATGCATGTTATAGAATAGCACACCAGTGACCCAAATGGCTCTGTGGGGATTTTTGTGGGGATTTTGTCTTCCCATCCTGAAATCTGCACATTGGTCAATCTACCTAATTGACCTTCTGTGACCTATTTATCTGATTTGAAAGGGAAATTCCATACAAGGGATCATAACAAAGTGGATTGAAAGTAAGGCATCAGTGTGTATGTGGTAACTGCCTTCAAGTCGACTTCAACTTATGGCAACCCATGAGTGACACATCTCCAAGACATCCTATCCTCAACAGCCCTACTCAGATCTTCCAGACCCATGTCCATGGCTTCCTTGATTGAGTCGCTCCCTCTTGAATGCAGTCTTCATCTTTTCCTACTTCCTTCTACCATACCAAGCATTATTATCTTTTCTAGTGTCTCATGCCTTCTCATAATATGGCCAAAGTATGACAGCCTCAGTTTAGTCATGTTGGCTTCTAGGCAGAATGTTCTACGACCCATTTATTTGTCTTTTTAGCAGTCCATGGTATCCACAGAATCATAGAATCATAGAATCATAGAATTGTAGTGTTAGAAGAGACCACGAGGGCCATCCATTCTTCTCCAGCACCACATTTTAAATGAGCTGATTGTCTTCTTATAAGCATCACTGTCCAGCTCTCACATCTGCACACAGTGATAGGCAATACAATGGCTTGGACAATCCTAACTTTAGTAATCAATGAGGCCTTTACACTTCAAGATCTTGTCTAATTCTTTCATAGCTGCCTTTCCAAGTCATAGGTTTCTCCCAGTTTCTTGACTGCAATCTCCATCCTGATAAATGACTGATCCAAAGTACGGAAAATCTTTAACTGTTTTGATTTCTTCATCATCTACCTTAATATTATGTAAATCATCAATGGTCATTATTTTTGTCTTCTTAATGTTCATCATTGAACCTGCCTTAGCACCTTTGTCCTTGAGTTTCTTCAGTAATTGTCCTAAGTCTTTGCCATTTTCTGCAAGGAGTGGTGTTATATCCATACATCTTGAATTGTTGATATCCTCTCCTCCAATAGTCCACCTTCCTCTGAATCTAGTCTTGTCTTACATATGATATTTTCAGCATACAAGGCATCAGTATCATAGTACAAATGCTCCTGGAATATTATGAACACTTCTGATACTCCTATCTCAAGATGGATATTGCAGAGTTGAAAGAAAGGAGCTAGAATGGTGTGTAGAAGTTTGAGTGTTGGAGTGGGATCCCAGGAGACTGGGGTGTGAATGACCCTGGGCGACTTTGGGCCAGTCACATTCCCTCACCCTCAGAGGAAGGTAGTGGCAAACCCCCTCTGAATCAATTTGGTTAAGAAAACCCTACAAAAGTCACGGAGGGTAGTGGTATGATTGTTGGACTCAAATTAGCTGAAGCATGTCCAGAGGAGGTTGACCAAAATGGTGAAACATCTGGAAGTCACACCCTATGAGGAGCAGCTTAGGGAGTTGGGTATGTTTAGCCTGTAGAAGAAAAGCTTAAGATGTGACATGAGAGCCATGGTAGGGATGCTTTGATCATGATTTCCTGCATGGCAGAATGGGGTTGGACTGGATGGTCCCTGTGGTCTCTTCCAACTCTATGATTCAATGACTCCAAGAAACCAGGGTCCAAATCCCCCACTCAGCCATGGAAACCCATGGGGAACTACACTAAACAAAAGAAGGGTTCCTGACAGTAATGCACCACAAAAAGGAGAAACTCAGTACTAGATGTATGTTGTAAATAAAATGCTATATTCAATGAAAATAAGTTTTTTTGATTACATAATCATGACGTATAACAACAAATTCTTATGAAATTATGACTGATAAATGAGTCTACAAATTATAATAGTCCCATCTGAATAAGTAAGTATATCCACAACGCATGGTATTTCCAATTTGATGCATATCAGACTGACTGCGCAATGAAATGTCCAAGGTGCCAGATGAGGTAATATAATAATCCAAGATAATCCAAATATGATAATCCTTTTCTTATTCTCCCGATGTGAATACAGAGTAAATTAAATCCAGTTACAGTATGGATTGGACCAGTAAATTCTAGATCCGTTTCAACATACTTCTTTAGCAGTAATTCTGGATAACTAACAGGTTAACATACTGGACATATATGAGAAAATTATAATTATGCAAAAGATAATGTTCAAAGCTGATATATCTTGCCTTAATTACATCAAATAGCATCTTGAGAGATACACATTCTAACAATATGTTTAACATAGGCTGTGCCAGGTCATATCAACTCAAAATGATAATCCCATTCAGTTCTCAAAAGTGGAGCCCTTGTGAGACCATTGAAAAATTTACAGATATACAAAAGAATTTAAATTTAAGGATGCATTAACAAATCCAATTCATTATACAAACCTATTGGTTTACAAATATTCAAAAGGAATATCCAAAAAGCCTCTCTCCTCAAGAGTAATGGTTTTACATAAACCTGTTTTCTAGGATTCATAGAATCATAGAATTGCAGAGTTGGAAGAGACCACGAGGGCCATCCGGTCCAACCCCCTGCCACGCAGGAAATCACAATCAAAGCATCCCCGACAGATGGCCATCCAGCCTCTGTTTAAAGACCTCCAAGGAAGGAGACCCCACCACGCTCCGAGGGAGTGTGTTCCACTGCCGAACAGCTCTGACTGTCAAAAAGTTCCTCCTCATGTTGAGGTGGAATCTCTGTTCCTGGAGCTTGCACCCATTGCTCCGTGTTCCAGTCTCTGGAGCAGCAGAAAACAAGCCTGCTCCATCCTCAGCGTGACATCCCTTCAAATACTTAAACAGGGCTATCATATCGCCTCTAAACCGTCTTTTTTCCAGGCTAAACATACCCAGCTCCCTAAGTCTCTCCTCATAAGGCATTGTTTCCAGACCTTTCACCATTTTAGTTGCCCTTCTCTGGACACGCTCCAATTTGTCAATATCCTTTCTGAATTGTGGTGCCCAGAACTGGACACAGTATTCTAAGTGAGGTCTGACCAAGGCAGAATAGAGTGGCACTATTACTTCCCTTGATCTAGACACTATACTTCTATTGATACAGCCCAAAATTGCATTGGCCTTTTTAGCTGCCGCATCACACTGTTGGCTCATGTTCAACTTGTGGTCTACTAGGACTCCTAGATCCCTTTCGCACATAGTCTCATTCAGCCAGGTCTCTCCCATCCTATATTTATGCATTTCATTTTTCCGCCCTAAATGCAGTACTTTACATTTCTCCGTATTGAATTTCATTTTGTTAGCTTTGGCCCAGCTCTCCAGTCTATCCAGGTCATTCTGAATTTTGATCCTGTCCTCTAGGGTATTAGCTACTCCTCCCAATTTGGTGTCATCTGCAAATTTGATAAGTATGCCCCTAATTCCCTCATCTAAGTCATTGATAAAGATGTTGAATAGCACTGGGCCCAGGACAGAACCCTGTGGCACCCCACTGGTCACATCTTTCCAAGACGAAGAGGAGCCACTGCTGAGCACCCTTTGGGTTCGGCCGGTCAACCAATTACAAATCCATTGAACAGTTAACTTGTCTAGCCCACATTCTACAAGCTTGTTTGCAAGAATGTCATGGGGAACCTTGTCAAAGGCCTTACTGAAATCAAGGTATGCAATGTCCACAGCATTCCCTTCATCTACCAAGCTGGTAACTTTATCAAAAAAAGAGATCAGATTAGTCTGGCATGACTTGTTTCTCTGAAACCCATGCTGACTTTTTGTGATTATGGCATTGCCTTCTAAATGTTCACAGACTCTCTGTTTAATGATCTGTTCTAGAATCTTCCCTGGTATTGATGTCAGACTAACTGGACGATAGTTGTTGGGATCCTCTTTTTTCCCCTTTTTGAAGATGGGAACAACGTTTGCCCTCCTCCAGTCTGCTGGGACTTCTCCTGTTCTCCAGGAGTTCTCAAATATTATTGCCAATGGCTCTGAGATTATATTTGCCAGCTCTTTTAATACTCTTGGATGTAGTTCATCTGGTCCTGGAGATTTAAATTCATTTAGATTAAGAAGGTATTCCTGTACCACCTCTTTACTTATTTTCAGCTGGATTTCCCCTATTGTGTCCTCTGTTCCATTTTCCTCAGGTTGGTCCTCCTTTTCCTTTTCTGAAAACACTGAGGCAAAGAAGGTGTTGAGTAATTCTGCCTTTTCTCTGTCCCCTGTTAGCATTTTGCCATCTTCTCCACGTAGCGGCCCTATCATTTCCTGCTTCCTCCTTTTGCTGCGGACATACCCAAAAAACCCCTTTTTATTGTTCTTAACCTCCCTAGCAAGCCTGAGCTCATTCTGCACTTTAGCTTTTCTGACTTTACTCCTACACGTGTTCGCTATCTGTTTGAATTCTTCTTTGGTGATTTCCCCCCTTTTCCATTTCCTATACATGTTCCGTTTAAAACTTAGCTCCATTGAAAGTTCTTTAGTCATCCATCCTGGTTTCTTGAGACACCTCCCATTTTTCTTCCTCAATGGTACTGTTTGAAATTGTGCCTTCAGTATCTCCCTTTTGAGAAAGTCCCATCCGTCTTGAGGTCTCTTCTCTTTTAGTATTCCTGACCATGGGATCTGTTTGCTTTTTTCAAAAACTCCAAACAAAAAGGACTCAAGGTGATTAATAAGTTTAGAATAATGTTCATATATATATATATATATATATATATATGAAAAAATTATTATTATATAAAGAACATTTCTTACCTTAATTACATCAAACCTGGCATAAATTCAAACCAGCATAAAGCTTTTCTTTTTCTTTCTTAGCACCCTAAGAGATATACATTCTACATATTTAACATAGGCTATGCCAGGTCACATCAACTGAAAATAATAATCCTATTGAGTTCCCAAAAGTGGTGCTCTTGGTAGACAATTGAAAGATTTTCTGATACACAAAAGCATTTACATTTAAGGAGGCATTGACAAATCCAATTCATTATTCAAACCTATTGGTTTACAAGTATTCAAAAGGAATATCCCAAAAGCCTCTCTCCTCAAGAGAATTTTTTTTACATAAACCTGTTTACAGGGATCCTATTTTATTTTTTCAACTAACAAGGACTCCATTGGATGATTAAATTTAGGACAACATTCATATATATAAGAAGACCATAATTATGCATACAACAGTTCTTACCTTAATTACATCAAACCTGGCATAAATTCAAACCAGCATAAAACTTTTTTTCTTCTTCTTCCTAGCATCCTGAGAGATATACACTCTGGCTACATATATAACATAGGCTATGCAAAGTCACATATGCTGGAAATAATCACATTGAGTTCTCAAAAAAATAAACCTTTTGCAAACAAATGGGAAATTTAAAGGTACATAAAAGAATTTAAATTTACAGATAAATTGACAAATCCAATTAATCATTCAAACCTGTTGGTTTACAAGTTTTCAAATGAAATATCCAAAATGCCTCTCTCCTCCAGAGCAAGGGTATTACGTCAACCCTTTTTAAAGGATCCTGTTTGATTTTTTTCAATGACTCCAAATAACAAAGACTCAGGTAGATGATTAAATTTAAGAAAATGTTCATATAATGGGTTTTCCACACTTTTGTTTCTGATATTATTGTGATGTTCTAGAAATTGAACTTTCACCAGTCTCCTTGTTTGCCCAATATAAAGTTTTTTATAGGGACATTGAATAACATAAATGACTTGAGTAAAATTACAATTAGTAAAATCATGCAACTCAAAGTGTTCCAATGTAACAGGGTGAATAAAGACTTTCATATTCAATGTCTGCTTACAAATAGCACAATGTGCACAACTATGGCGACCTAATGGGGATGACTGTGTTTTTTGAGATTTATAACCATCCGAATGTACCAATAAATCTTTCAGATTTTTAGTACGTTTTAAGGCAATAGTTGGTCTATGGGAATACCCAGGAAGATCTTGAATTAGACGCCAATTTTTAAGAAGGATAGATCAAATTCGTTGGGCAGCATAGGTAAAATAGAAGGAACAAATTATACGTTTCTCAGTACGGTGTTTTTTTAATACCAAATAAAGATGCACGAGACACCTTGTCTGCTTTTTCGTTTGCCTGCTCTATTACACTATTTGGATAAGCTGTATTTGACAGTTCCACTTGGTAAGTTTGTGCTGCCTCTTGATACTGTTTCTCCTCAGTAGAGTTCTGTTTTAAATGGAGAAACTGCAAATAAGGTAAATTATGTTTTAATTTTCTGGGTGGCAGCTATGAAAATGAAGTAAGAAGTTTCTATCAGTATCCTTTTTAAAATTCTTTGCTGCTATTTTTTCATTTTGTACATATACTAATACATCCAAAAAGGAAATATGTTCCGGATGGAGATGACAAGAAAATTTAATACGTGTGTGAATGGAATTTATCCATTGAAAGAATTCACTCGCTATGTTGCTGTTGGAAAATAAAATAACAATATCATCTATATAATGACCGTAAAATTCTACATATTGGCAAAAAATATTAACATTAGGATTACAAATAATGCCTGACTCCAATTTTTGCCATGAATAAATTAGCCATGGAGGGAGCACAATGGCACCCCATGGCGACCCCTTGAGTTTGATAATAAAAGGTGTAATCAAAATGGAAATAATTCTTTTCTAAAATAATATCCAGAATGTCTAACAAAAAATGTGTGTGTGTGTTGGGCATGCATTGTCCCAAACTGAAAAATAATATTGAATTACTTCACGTGCTTCTTGGTGAGGGATAGAAGTGTACAGTGCATTCACATCCATAGTGATGAGACATGAATCAGCAGTACAGATCTATTCTCAATAGTTTTAATAAACTGTCTTGAATCCTGTATAAATGATGGCATTTTAGACACCAAAGGTGCCAGAAAGGAGTCTAAATAAAATGTGAGAGGTTCTAGTACAGATTGTGATCCTGAGACAATAGGACGGCCAGGAGGAGGATGACCTTTTTTGTGTATTTTTGGAAGAATATAAAAAACAGGGGTTCTGGGATGTTCCTGAAGCAGATAATTAGCAGTATCATAATCAATGTACCCTAAGGCACTGGCTTCCCTTACCATGATTTTCATAATGAATTGGATATGATCGGTAGGATCTGAGCTGACTTGTTGATATTTTGTAGTGTCATTTAATTGTCTGTATACTTCAATAATCATTTTTATCTTGTATCACAATAGCTCCTCCTTTATCGGCCGGTTTTATAATAATTTCTGAATTGGAAATTAAAGATGTTAATGCCTGATTTTCCTTATATGACAGATTATGCCAGGGATGTTTTAATTCCCTTTCCATATTACTAATGTCTCTAAGGACCATATTTTCAAAAGTAGAAATGCTAGCATTGAATACGGATGGATTAAACTTGGAAGGTTTTTTAAACTTTTTGTTGTGCTGCTCTGAACTAACATCTGATATGTTTACATAAATCAACTCTTGTATTAGTTAATATTTCTATTAATTAATTTCAAAAGTTAACATAAGTTATTTACTATGACTCTTTTCAAGAATATTAATTCCCCTACGCCCCCTCCCACCACAGTGCTCCCCTAGAGTTTACTTCTGATGTTTCACCTGCATTCAGAGAATGGTTGGGTAGGAGTGTGTGTGTGGGTTATATACTGTGAGCCCCTATTGGGGAGGATATGGTGAATTTGTGTATTTGAATGGCTAGTTTCTGGGTATATCCCGAAGCATTCTGGATGTATGTCTCCACCCAGAAACTAACCATTCAAATACACAAATTTACATATCCTCCCCAACAGGGGTTCACACCATATAAACCCCATACACACTCCTACCCAACCATTATCTGAAGATGCCAGCCACAGATGCAGGCGAAACGTCAGAAAGAAACTATTCCAGAACACGACCTCACAGCCTGGAAAAACCCCCCAGAAAACCTATAATATCATGTTGGCTTACATCTTACTGTTAGTCATGGTTGGAGCTGAGCCACTGAATCCGCTGGATTTATCTACATGCTGATTCACCATTCATCAATCGGTCTACTTAATCAGGCCTAACCACCAGGATTCCAGCTTTTGTTTTTGGCCGGAATCCCATTGTTGTCTTGCGCATGCAAAAATTCCTCTCTAGAAATGTTTGAACATTTTTGTATGATGTGCAACACGCAGATTCAGTTCAAATGTTGCAGAAGCAAAGTTACGCGTATGGTGCCATTGGGCACACATATGGGCATTGCACATGGATGTGTGTGCAGATTTAGTTATGCATGTGGCTACATAGTTGGGGTCTTGCTTCAGTTGCTCAGTGCTGCCATTCAACAAAAAAGTTGTGTAACACCAATTAATGCATAACTCCACACTCAGAGATTTATGTCGGTGTGGGATCTCTGCTGTAATTTGTTTTTCATCTGTATCTGTTTTAATGTTGCACTCTTCCCTTCCAAAGAAGAAGCTCAGTTGATGATGAAATGTGCCTCCTACACATGGCAAGGACAGGGGAGATGGAGCATAATTCTTAATGTCTTTCATATCAAATATTTGTTTTGTAAATGTGACTTCTCAAGCTCTGGAAACCCTTGCCTAATTCACAGAAGCCAATTTTTTCTAACTTTGTCCAACTCAGCCAAATGCTACTTCTTAGGGGTGTTTCATCTCATTATCCCTAATTAGCTACATTAGGCAGCTCTCAAGAGGCTTGGAAGAGGTTCTCCAAGCAGTTCTTTGAATTTAAAAATGTGATGTGGAAAATATGGCTGAATGGATTTTGTTGTTAAAGCAAAAACTAGGTTGGAAATGCCTCCCGAAAACATCAAGGGTTATCTAGATTCTGGATTACAGCCCCCATGACTACCGTATATTTTTGGTTGCCAGCATTCTTTTTGTGTCTTTCACAGCATCTGGAACACACGTAGGCTGAGCACATGAGGGCAGAAGCCATAGAATGGAACAATGCACACACACACAGAGAGAGAGAGAGAGAAAGCAAAATAAATAAATAAAAATGCAGTGCAGTCTCCCCAATCATCCACTCAAATCCCTGTTTTGGTCTTTAAATTCAGGGTAAAACCCACAAGAGCAGTGTGCAAAATTCTCAGAAACACAGTCTTCATATTTCGTATGGTTAATGAAAGACTAACATGTTTCATTCTGTGCTTGGAGAAGGTGTTTTTTTTTGTTTTGTTTTGTTTTTGGTAGTCTTCAGCAATGAGAATGTAGGAAGTTGCCTTCTATTTGAGACAGACCATTGGTGTCCATCTTGCCCAGTGCTGTCAGCTGTGACTGGGAGCTCAGACTCACCAGCATTTCAGGCAGGAGTCTTTCCTTAGCCCTACTTAGACATCTCTAGTACAGTGGGGGCCTGGTATCCACTGGGGTTTGGTTCCAGGACCCCCGTGGATACCAAAAACCATGGATGCTCAAGTCCCATTATATACAATGGTATAGTAAAATGGCATCCTTTATATAAAACTAGTTGTACCTGGCATAACTAGCTGTACCCATGCCCTAGTGGCACAGTGGTTAAATGCTGGTACTGCAAGCCACAATGTTGACTCAGCCTTCCATCCTCCCGTAGGTCAGTAAAATGAGTATCCAGCTTGTTGGAGGCAATTAGCTAATACATTGTAAACCACTTAGGATAAGTGGTATAGAAATAGAAATGCTATTGCTATAACATACACTGTTAAAAAACTCCACAGAAACGCCCGGTAGACCTTGTGACAATCCTATAAGGTAGGGCGGTGGATTTTTAACATTCCTCCTCCCCCGTCTCAGCATTCTATACTTTCCCCAGAATTGCTGAGGGTGACTCGCTCTGTTGCCCTGCTGCAGCTGTGGCTGTTGCCAGTTGACTGCCTGGGTATCAACGCAGCCGGACCATCACCGCTGCCACTGCCAGTTGACTATCTGGGCTCTGTCTCAGCAGCAGCAGCAGTGTCCTGCCAGTTGACTGTCCGGGTCCTGTTGCAGGCAGCCTGTCACAGGCAGCCCACTGCAGCTGCCACCAGTTGACTGGGTCCCAATCTGGGCCACAGATTCAGTGGTTAGGAATGGATTGTGAGGTAGAGGGCAAATTTGCATGTGGGTGTTGATTGGTTGGGTGTGTTTCCTGAGCAGCCAATCAATACATTGGGAAAGGCAACATACACGAGAGTTTTATGTTCGGTCCTCTGGGAGAAATCTGTTACAGCCTATGAAAACAAGGCTGTCGGTGACCTCCCAGAGGGCCTTCTCTGCTGCCGCTCCCAGATTATGGAATGGCCTGCTGGACAAGATCCGTCTTATTACCACCTTAGACAGCTTTTAAAAAGCTGTCAAGATGGTCCTTTTCCAGCAGGCCTTTCCTGAATAACTATCCCAGCCCAAGACTTGGCTGTCATTTCCCTCTGAGCTGTAATTGGTTTTTTTAAAAATTATTGTATATTTTATTTTTTTTCTAATTTAATATATTTTTAATGATCGTATGTTTTAATCCTTTATAATTTAATATTATTTTAAGGGGTGGGTGGGCGGGCTAGGATATTGTAATTAAGGAGTTTTTATATTGTAAGTTGCCCTGATTACGTCGCAGAGGGGCGGGATAGAAATAAAATTTTATTATTATCATTAAATTATTAAATAATAATTTTATTATTATTATTATTATTATTATTATTATATACAGATAGCAAAATCAAGGTTTGCTTTCTGGATTTTTTTTTTTAAAAATATTTTCACATCATGGTTGGTTGAATCTGTGAATACAGAATCCATAGATACGGAGGGCTGACTGAGCATCCTTAAAGTTCTCCCATCTAGGGGCTAGCAATATCTGACAGCTTGTGAAATCAGATGAGGTTTGGTGTGTTCAGAGTGATACTGTGGGGAAAAGAGGAGCATAGGAATCTGCCTTCTGCTCCATCAGACCACTGATGGTCCATCTACCCAATGAACTCTGACTGCAACATTAGCTCTCCAAGGTTTCAGGTAGGATTCTTTCATAGCCCTATTTGGAGGTCCCTGACATACACCACAGTGCTCTCTCATCCAAGTACTGACTGGTCCTGCCTAGCTTTCAAAAAGAGACCCAGTGTGGTGTAGGTGTTTAAGCATCGGACTATGACTCTGGAGATCAGGGTTCAAATCCATGCTCAGCCATGGAAACCCACTGGGTGACCTTGGGGAAGTCACCCTCTCTGAGTCTCAGAGGGAGGCAAAGGCAAACCCCCTCTGAACAAATCTTGCCAAGAAAGGTATGCTATCTGCCTGACACTCCCCACTCTTCTAATAATTTAATAATTGGTTATATTTCATGAAGGGACATTATTGGAACTCCACGTGGCTGGCAGTAGACTGGGGACTCTCAAGTATAAGGAACCAAAGTTTTCTCAGAAAACCTAAGGAAGTAGCCTGCTTACACCCAAGTAAAGATTATGCGAACTCCCCTGGAGCTGATTAGTTAGGGAGAAATGGGCTAATTCTCCTGAACGTTCACAGAAATGAGTAATTCAGTAATCCCATTACAGTAGCTGGACACACTTTGCTTGCAAAACTGGTTCTTCCTTGCACTTTTCCTAAAACAATAGAGGTTTACCTGAGACCACTTGGTTTAAATGTTTCAACCATTAAGTATCATTAACACATCTGGAGAATCCATTGTCTAACCCTGGGAAACTCTGTCAGACATTGTATTCCGCTCAAACTCACCCTTCAGGGGGAATATCAGCTATAAATATAATCCTAAAACACCGCCAAAATGTCCGCAGTTTCTCCTCCTACCTCCATGCTGCTGGTTTGTTGCATGACCCTTAGAACAATATTCTGAGCTCCTCCTGCTCTGGAGGCACCAGAAAGGGACACCAAGGATCTCCAGACAGAGGAAAGAAAGATGTCCATCTGATGTTGGAAGCTGTTGTTTTGTGCCTTCAAGATGTTTCTGACTTATGGCAACCCTAGGGCAAACCTATCACATGCCTGTTATCTGTGGGGCTCCCACTAGTATCTGAATTCTAACATGGGGAATTTTAATTAGCTCAAAATGCCAATGAGAGGTCAGGTAACAGCGGGATTTTTTGACCTATGTATATGGGTACTCACTGAGGAGACTCCAAGCCAAGGGATGAAATAAAAATGGTTTCTATTGAAAAATAATCAAGGGAACACACACACACACAAGCTTCAAGCAGCCACACAAGGCTAATGAAGAAAGTAGGAAGTATTGAGATAGAGGAGTAGAGTTCGGGATGATGGGCTATACTATACCTATCCAAAGAACAGAGATTTGCGCAGCAGAAGACACTCAGACTAAGCTCTGAGGGTCACACAACAGACAGACAGATTGACAGGATGCAGGAAGCTGTGAACACTTTGCCTGTGTTTTAGGGTGAAAATTGATAATTCCCCTGAAGGGGTGAGTTTGAATAGGATAGAATGTCTGTCAGAGTTTGCCAGGATTAGACAATGGATTCTCTGGATGTGTTAATGATTGCTGATGGCTGGAACATTAAAACTGATGGGTCTCAGGCAAACCTCTATTGTTTTAGGAAAAGGTGTGTAGAAAAACCAGTTTTGCAAGCAAAGAGTGTCTAGTTACCTTAATGGGATTAGTGAATGACTCATTTCTGTGAATGTCCAAGAGAATTAGCCCATTATCTCCCTCACTTCCAGGGTTTTTCACGTAATTCTCACCTAGGTGTGTCTTTTAGGAATTTTAACTGGCTACTCTCGTTGGTTTTCTGAGTGAACCTTGGTTCCTTATACTGGGGAGTCCCTGGTCTACTGCCAACCACATGGAGTGCCAATAATAAGCCAACTTATGAAATATTGTCAATTATTGTAGTATTCAAAGAGTGGGGGGTGTCAGGGCAGGTAACAATGGACATGTTTCCTTTGGTGATGAAAGCAATAGTCATGGGGCATCCACTCTGTGTTTTAGTCTGAACTTTGAAGGGGGTAGGCTACAGCACCTTGCATGACTCCTTTAAAGGTTCGACTATCGCCTGGAATGTTTTAACCACCCCACTGACATGGATGTCACTAACCACTAGACCCAGGAGGTCACATCTAGACATCATTATCATCGAAGATTTTACCCAATCCCCTTTTCTAATACCATTTAAACCAGGTCCATTGCAAAATCTTGTGGCATCACATTTCGCATTTAATTCAGTCTGTGAAGAATTACTTCCTTTTGTCTTGAATTTTTCATCATTGGACCACTCAGAGTTCTGGCATTCTCAGAGAAGGAGAAAAAAAATAAAATATTTCTAGCACCAGTCAGTCTAACTTCATTGCAATACTCAGGAAAAAAAAGTACAGAGAATAATTTCTTAGCAAAGCTTCTTTTCCTTCGTTCACTCATCTCTCTCTCTCTGGCTTTTCTTCGCAAACGAAGATTCAGGAAGGACTCATCCCGCGCCTTCTGCAAGCGCGCTGGTGACTAAAAAGGCCAATCCGAATAGAGAAGTAAAAAGATTAGGAAAACTGAGACATGTTTTCTTTAAAAAAAAGGTTATATTTATTGAAAACTGTTAACACTTTATACAAGTTTTCCTCATAGAAAAGTCATCCCTCCCCATCCCTTGTGGGCTAACTGAGGCTCAGTTAATTAATACAGATGACCAGGTGTACATTTGGGCTAAATGGCAAATGATTCACAACAGAGGACCTGCCCTTGAAGAGTAGTGATGTACAGACTGATCCTGAGCTACTCAGAAGAAAGCCACTTTGACACTGGTGGTGCCTACTCTGAAGTAAACCTGCATCCTAGATGCCCAATGAGCTTCATGACAGGTCAGAGAAGCAAAGTGAGGATGTCCATGACTGAATGGACTTTTGGCTGCTTGTTTTGTGATTCAAGAGCAGGGGCATACCTTTGGGTGCATCTACACTGTAGAAATAATGAAGTTTGACACCACTTCAAGTGCTGTAGCTCCACCCCATGGAAGCTTGGGATTTGTGGTTTTACAAGGTCTTCTCTGCCAAAGAGTGCTGGTGCCTCACCAAACTACCTGTAGGATGGAGCCATGGCAGTTAAAGTGGTGTCAAACTGCATTATTTCTCCAATGCAGATGTACCCTATGATTCCAGGGGCCTGGGAACAAGAATACAACAGGAAGCCTCCTCACTGCAACTGCTGCTATAGCAAGTACTATCTTATCTGTCAGGGCAAGGAGTGTGGGGCTGGATAGGCAGCTGCAGGAGGCTTTGAGGTTGTGGGCCCATGCCATTCCAAGTCCAAGAGTAGCTAAGCCCTTGCTTAGATATCTGGATCACATGGGAGCACAGATCTTGGAGAACTACAATCGCCTCTCTCCATTTTGGCCCTCAGAGGATTTTTTAAAAGTCATCATCAATCCAAGATCTCAATGACAGTGTAAATAAACATCATCATACAAACACAGTTATGTTGGCATTTGTATTTCTTACAAAGCTGTCTACATGCTGTGCAAAGGGTATTTATGAGCTGCAATCTGTGTTTGAGTAAGATGGTTTTTCACACCCTGCTTGATTCTCCAAATGATGTCTCAATTTAATATCTCACTCTGTCCATTTGGGGACTGAGACCAGAGTTGGAAACCTTACTTTTTGGATTATAGCTCTCCGAATACCCTAGCCTTGGGCCAGAATGCTGATGGCATCTTGCACGTGTGTTAATTCCTCTATGGATGCAGTTGGGTGTCCATATCCAGTTCAAGATTATGGAAGCTGAGCAGCACACATGGGACCATTATGTATCCAGTTCATGTTGCGTTCCACATTTAGTTGTGCAAGGTTGCAGTTCACTAGTGAGGAGATGTGCCACCACCACCATGCAACTCTGTGAGAGGAAGATTGCACTCTGTCTCCTCGATGTAGGACCTTGGCCTTAAGCTTCAGGATTCTGGGAGTTGTAGTCCAAAAAAAAAAAGAAAGGGTTTCCAAGCTCTATCAGAGACCAGCCATTTCCCCAAAACCATTCAAAGAGTGAAACCCTAGTAGTGGTCCAATTTGGACTGAGATCCTAGTTCAAGCAAAATAAAATCCCAAGGTTTCAACTAGTTTTTGTTTCCCTGGCACTGGGCAGTACTGACCATGCCATAATGTAGAATGAAGCAACTGTCTCAGGTCATAGGTGTTGGGGAGCAGAATCACCCCACCCCAGGCAATCTTCCGCACACATCCTCTCCCACCTGACCCCTTTGCCATTGCTATTCTTAGCAGTGATCCCTTCCTTTTTCTGACAGGAAGCTTATGAATGGGTCAAGAGTCAAGAATCATATATTTCTGCATCCACACTGCAGAATTATAGCACTTTGACACAACTTTAACTGCTGTGGCTCCATGCTATAGAATCTGGGGGCTTGTAGTTTGGTGGGATATTTGAGTGTACTACCAGAGCTCTCTAACAGACAATACCAAATGCTTGACCAAACTACAAATCCAAGGATTCTGTAGGATGGAGCCATGGCAGTTAAAATTGTATTGAACTGCTATAAATGTGCAGTGTGGACACAGCTTGATAAAGCAGGTAGTGAGGGAGACAGCACAAGGACACAACCCCCCATGGGTATATGGCTTTGTACACAGGGGTGATGTATGCTGGTACTGTTGTGATGGTAAGTCAGCATATATTTCAGTGGGGCAACCTGCACAGGTAGGTGGAGTCTGGGGCAGCCAGGTGCAGCAGCCAGGTAAAGAGATGTGCAAAGAGTGGAAAGATGTTGGAGGGAGATAGAACTGTGCATGCCCCGTAGCAGATCCTGGACCATCTAAGCTACCCTGCTGCCCTTGGGTACAACAGAAGATGCTGGGTCATAATCAACATTGAGGGAAAATTCAACTGCTTGTCCACTCAACTTTTGTACATGGAATGGAGTGTGTGTGTGATGTGTATGAGACTATGTGAATGTGCCCCTTAGTCCTTCACTACAGGCAAGAAAGGGTCTTGGACAAGCGCTGGTAACAGCCAAGACTGGGCACAGGTGTGGGATGGGATCTCCTTGGCCGTTACTGGATTTTCTTGGCAAGATTTGTTAAGGTGGGTATTTGCCCTTGCTTCCCTCTAGGGCTGAGAGTGTGTGCCTTGCCCAAGGCCACCCAGTGGGTTTCAATGGCTGAACGGGGATTTGGACCCTGCTCTTCCAGAGTTCTAGGGCTCATCTACTCGAGGAAGGATACACTGTCACTGCTGCCATTTTCTCACTAATGCAGAAGCCAGGCAGGGGTCCCACAACATGTGCGCAGGACCCCTGCCTGGCTTCTGGGAAAGCCAGGGAGATGGCAGCAGCAGCAAGGAACAGCATTTTAGGATGGGCTCCCAGTGGAAGCTGGGTATATTTTTAAAAGGTGGTAAAGGACCCTACCCCAGCTTGTCACAGTTCCAGCCCCGTATCTGCACTGGGGACTGCCCGGGGACAGATCGGGGTAAATTCCCTGCATCATCTGGACTGCAGGGCTCTGGAATGGGGGCAAGCCATGGTATTTGGCCACTGTAGAGAAGCCCCAATCCAGCACTCAAACCACTACAACACACTATCTCTCCACTCCTTAGCCACATTATCTGGGAAAGACAGAAACTCTCCCATCCACCCCATTCCCCTGGTCCTGTGTTCTCGATTATTCCTGATTTCTCTGCCCACAGGAGGAGGAAGTGGATCAAGTAAAAACTCCAGTATATCCACCCATTCAAAAAGATTTCATCAAGCAGATCATCTTCATGATTTTTGAGCATTTGGCCTCCTGTGTCCTACATGAGTATCTACTGTTGCCTTGATATAGAAATATATGGGATGACAAAGACAGGAGTGGAGTAGGTGACAGAGATACATACACAGGCTTGGGTTCCAAAACACAGTGAGATTATTTTAAAAAACCCAACAACATAGAAAACAAATTTTGGGGGCTGTCTCTTTTCTACTTCAAAGGAAGAGAAATATATCCCCACCAAGCATGGTGGTTTTCTTTCCATTTTGCTGTGAATATCTACAGTTTGGGTCTGGGATTCTCCATCAGATCAGAGGACATCGAAATACTGCCCATCCAAGAATAGAAAGAGATATGCATATATATCTATATACAGATACAGGTTGGTTTTACAGACGAAAAGGCAGTGTGTCAAAGCCTTACGCTTTGCTCTTAGGAAAAGAAGGGTTAAACAGTGTCCTTTTGGATTCTCCAAGGCCAAGGTAGTTTCTCCAGCTCTGTTCTGCATTATACGTAATCTTTCCCAGCAGAAGGGGCGCTCTTGGGGTAGGGCCGAGTCGGAGGGTAGGAAGTTTCTCTTCGGGGACATGAGCAGCAAAGGAAGGCCCCGCCCAAGATGACCAGGGAAGCTGCCGCCCAACCCACGAAGAGAGCTTGTCCAAATTCAAACCTAGGAGAAGGGAGAAGTAACATCAACTGATTAGGCAGAGCACCAGCAAACCACAATGAAAACGAATAACACAATAAATATGATTAATTATGCAGTCAGCCCTCAGCTTTTGCAGGGGTTAAGGGGTGTAGGATCCCTGTGAAAATGGAAAAAAACTGCAAATATAGGATACTAATTTTTTTAACCTGAGAGAACACTTTCCTAGGTGTGTCTAGGTCCTCCAGCATGATTCTATGGTCAACTTCTGCAGGACTGTATAGAATCATAGAGTTGGAAGAGACCTCAAGGGCCATCCAATCCAACCCCATTCTGCCATGCAGGAAAACACAATCAAAGCACTCCCGACAGATGGCCATCCAGCCTCGGTTTAAAAGCCCCCAAAGAAGGAGACTCCACCATACTCCCAGGCAACAGCAGATTCCACTGCCAAAGAGCTCTTACTGTCAGGAAGCTCCTCCTTGTGTTTAGGTAGAATCTCTTTTCCTTTTGTTTGAGTCCATTGCTCCATGTCCTAGTCTCTGGAGCAGCAGAAAACAGGCCTGCTCCTTCCTCAGTATGACATCTCTTCAAATACTGAAACATGGCTATCATGTCACCTCTCAACCTTCTCTTCTCCAGGCTAAACATGCCCAGCCCTCTAAGCCGTTCCTCATAGGGCACAATGGCTTCCAGACCTCCCACCATCCTGGTCGCCCTCCTCTGGACACCTTCCAGCTTCTCAATATCCTTCCTGAATTGTGGTGCCCAGAATTGGACACAGTGTTCCAGGTGAGGTCTGACTAAAGCGGAATAGAGTGTCACTATTACTTCCCTTCATCTAGACACTATACTCCTATTGATGCAACCTAGATTGATGCAACCTATACTCCTATTGATGCAACCTGCAGCAGTCACTTGCAACACTTGTGCGATGTTTGTATTCTTGTCTACAGACGTGGAGAACTTCACATGCACCAAGTGCAAGCTGGTAGCCCTCTTGGAGGAGAAAGTACAGCAGCTGGAGACAAGCGTAGCTACACTTCAACAGATTCGGGAGCAAGAGGTTTTCCTGGACAGAACAGAACGAACAGTCTTGGATGGGGACCGCACAGAGGAAGTGGCTGTGGAGGGGAGGGTCACTTCACAGACACAGGAAGTAGACAGCTGGAGAAATGTCACACACAGAACAAGAAAATCCAGGGATTCTTCCAGCAGCTTGCAGCTACAGAATCGATTCGAAGCCCTTTCCCTTATCAAAGACAACGAGGAAGAACAGCATGGACAGACTTCAGGGGTAGAGCAGGGGACCTTGAGAGGACCACCGCAAGGAACAGCAGCTGCGAAGCCTCAGCGGAGGCGTGTGGTGGTGGTGGGGGACTCCTTGCTGAGGGGTACAGAAGCAGTGGTATGTGGGCCTGACAAGATGACTCGGGAGGTGTGTTGTCTCCCTGGGGCAAAGATCTGTGATGTGACCGAGAGGCTGACAAGACTCGTCAAGCCTACGGATCATTACCCCTTCCTTTTGGTCCATGTGGGAACCAATGATACTGCAAGGCACAGCTTTCCCAAGATCAGAAGAGATTATGAGGCCCTGGGGAGGAAGCTGAAAGAAATGGACGCACAGGTGGTCATCTCGTCTCTTCTGCCAGTTGAAGGGCATGGTCCAAGAAGGGAGAGGAAAATAGCCGACGTAAACAACTGGCTCCATAGATGGTGTCGCCGAGAACAAATTGGATTCTTGGATCATGGGCTGCGCTTCCATGAGGGGGGACTTCTGGCAAGAGATGGGGTGCATCTTACAACAGTTGGAAGAAACATTTTTGCCAACAGTTTCAAGAATTTGATCAGGAGGGCTTTAAACTGAGTCAAATGGGGGAGGGAGACAGTATTCTGGAAGGCAAAAGGGCTGGAGAAAATAGTCAAACTGTCATAGAGGGAACAAGGCAAACAGTGCAAGGACCCAACAGTGGGAGGCAAAAAAACTTGCACAGGGAGCAAGTAAAGGGAACACATGGTCTCAGATGTCTCTACACTAATGCACAGAGCATGGGAAATAAGCAAGATGAACTTGAACTCCTTGCACTACAAAACAAATATGATATAAGAGGCGTTACTGAAACCTGGTGGGACGAGTCTCATGATTGGAATGTAGGAATAGAGGGGTATAACCTTTATAGGAGAAACAGGCCAAACAGGAAAGGAGGAGGAATAGCATTATATGTCAGGGATATTTACACCAGTGAAGAGATCCACGACATCAATACTGGAAGCCAGGTGGAGAGCATCTGGATAAAAATTAAAGGGGAGGGAAACAACAGGGATGTTAATGTGGGACTCTACTACAGACCCCCAGATCAGATGGAGGAATTGGATGTTGCCTTTCTAGAACAGATGAACATACATGCAGAAAGGAGAGATGTAGTAGTGATGGGTGACTTCAACTATCCTGATATTTGCTGGCAATCTAACTCAGCCAAAACTACAAGGTCTAGCAAATTCCTTACATGCCTGGAAGACAATTTCATGGTCCAAAAGGTGGAAGAGGCAACAAGGGGGTCAGCTATTTTAGATCTGATCCTAACCAACAGAGATGACCTGGTTAATGGGGTGCAAGTGGTGGGATCCTTAGGTGAGGGTGATCACGTTCTCCTGGAGTTTGTTACACAATGGAAAGGAGAAGCCAGGCATAGTCAGACATGCATTCTTGACTTTAGGAGAGCTGATTTCAATAAACTCAGGGAAATACTGGGGATGATCCCATGGTCAGGAATACTAAAAGAGAAGAGACCTCAAGACGGATGGGACTTTCTCAAAAGGGAGATACTGAAGGCACAATTTCAAACAGTACCATTGAGGAAGAAAAATGGGAGGTGTATCAAGAAACCAGGATGGATGACTAAAGAACTTTCAATGGAGCTAAGTTTTAAACGGAACATGTATAGGAAATGGAAAAGGGGGGAAATCACCAAAGAAGAATTCAAACAGATAGCGAACACGTGTAGGAGTAAAGTCAGAAAAGCTGAAGCACAGAATGAGCTCAGGCTTGCTAGGGAGGTTAAGAACAATAAAAAGGGTTTTTTGGGGTATGTCCGCATCAAAAGGAGGAAGAAGGAAATGATAGGGCCGCTATGTGGAGAAGATGGCAAAATGCTAACAGGGGACAGAGAAAAGGCAGAATTACTCAACACCTTCTTTGCCTCAGTGTTTTCAGAAAAGGTAAAGGGGGACCAACCTGAGGAGAATGGAACAGAGGACACAATAGGGGAAATCCAGCTCAAAATAAGTAAAGAGGTAGTACAGGAATACCTTCTTAATCTAAATGAATTTAAATCTCCAGGACCAGATGAACTACATCCAAGAGTATTAAAAGAGCTGGCAAATATAATCTCAGAGCCATTGGCAATAATATTTGAGAACTCCTGGAGAACAGGAGAAGTCCCAGCAGACTGGAGGAGGGCAAACGTTGTTCCCATCTTCAAAAAGGGGAAAAAAGAGGATCCCAACAATTATCGTCCAGTTAGTCTGACATCAATACCAGGGAAGATTCTAGAGCAGATCATTAAACAGAGAGTCTGTGAACATTTAGAAGGCAATGCCATAATCACAAAAAGTCAACATGGGTTTCAGAGAAACAAGTCATGCCAGACTAATCTGATCTCTTTTTTTGATAAAGTTACCAGCTTGGTAGATGAAGGGAATGCTGTGGACATTGCATACCTTGATTTCAGTAAGGCCTTTGACAAGGTTCCCCATAACATTCTTGCAAACAAGCTTGTAAAATGTGGGCTAGACAAGTTAACTGTTCAATGGATTTGTAATTGGTTGACCGGCCGAACCCAAAGGGTGCTCAGCAGTGGCTCCTCTTCGTCTTGGAAAGATGTGACCAGTGGGGTGCCACAGGGTTCTGTCCTGGGCCCAGTGCTATTCAACATCTTTATCAAGGACTTAGATGAGGGAATTAGGGGCATACTTATCAAATTTGCAGATGACACCAAATTGGGAGGAGTAGCTAATACCCTAGAGGACAGGATCAACATTCAGAATGACCTGGATAGACTGGAGAGCTGGGCCAAAGCTAACAAAATGAAATTCAATACGGAGAAATGTAAAGTACTGCATTTAGGGCGGAAAAATGAAATGCATAAATATAGGATGGGAGAGACCTGGCTGAATGAGACTATGTGCGAAAGGGATCTAGGAGTCCTAGTAGACCACAAGTTGAACATGAGCCAACAGTGTGATGCGGCAGCTAAAAAGGCCAATGCGATTATGGGCTGTATCAATAGAAGTATAGTGTCTAGATCAAGGGAAGTAATAGTGCCACTCTATTCTGCCTTGCTCAGACCTCACTTAGAATACTGTGTCCAGTTCTGGGCACCACAATTCAGAAAGGATATTGACAAATTGGAGCGTGTCCAGAGAAGGGCAACTAAAATGGTGAAAGGTCTGGAAACGATGCCTTATGAGGAGAGACTTAGGGAGCTGGGTATGTTTAGCCTGGAAAAAAGACGGTTAAGAGGCGATATGATAGCCCTGTTTAAGTATTTGAAGGGATGTCACGCTGAGGATGGAGCAGGCTTGTTTTCTGCTGCTCCAGAGACTGGAACACGGAGCAATGGGTGCAAGCTCCAGGAACAGAGATTCCACCTCAACATCAGGAGGAACTTTTTGACAGTAAGAGCTGTTCGGCAGTGGAACGCACTCCCTCGGAGCGTGGTGGGGTCTCCTTCCTTGGAGGTCTTTAAACAGAGGCTGGATGGCCATCTGTCGGGGATGCTTTGATCAAGATTTCCTGCGTGGCAGGGGGGTTGGACTGGATGGCCCTCGTGGTCTCTTCCAACTCTGCAATTCTATGATTCTATGATTCTAGAATCGCATTGGCTTTTTTAGCTGCCATGTCACACTGCTGACTTATGTTCAGTTTGTGTTCCACTAAGACTCCTGGATCCCTTTTACATGTACTTCCATCACACCAGGTGTCATCCATCCTATATCTGTGCATTTCATTTTTACATTTTTACATTTATCTGTGCATTTCAATTATACAGAAATAGTTATACAGAACAGAACAGAAATGCTTCTGGTGGAAGCTGACCATAGAGTTACAGTAGAGGACTTAGAAATGCATAGAGAGAACATATTTTTCAACCGTGTATAGGGCAGCGGCGGAGGTGGCAGCAAATACAGTAATACGTGAATAACCAAATCTGCAAATGTGGAGGGATGACTGTATTTACATTTCCTGTTTTTTCTGCCAATTAACTGTTGGAAGGCAGCTCACCTAAATGCAGCATCAGTGGCCAGTCCGGCGCAAACAATTCCGGGTGAGATTGCGACATCCAGGTAAGTGACATACTTTTTAAAACCTGGTTTACTTGGAAGTTTTAAAGTGTGTGTATGTGCTTTTAAAAACTTTTTAGTGTGTGTATTTTTATTTTTTAATTTCCCGCACAATGAAGTCTTACGGTTTCAAAGGAGAAAGTGAATGGGGCTTCGTTCACTTGCTCTTCATCGCCAGGGAAGCCTTCTGACAGAAGAAAAGGTAAGTGCGGTGGGAGGGGGGGGGGTATTTTGCCAGCATAAAAAAAATATATCAATTTTTATGCTGGCAGAAGAACATTTTAAGGGGATCGTCTGATAAAGTCCTTAGTCTCTGCAGACTAATTCCTCTGCAACACTTCAGGATAGTGGGAGAAAACAGGCCAAAGTCTCACTGCTCTCATATTCTTCCCACTTGGGGTTCCCCAAATGCCAGGAGACCCACATTCCCCCCTGGAAACAAATAATTGTGACTATTCTTTTCATTCCTAGTGGTCAGAGGTGGGCAACCTTCTGTCTCATGATTTCTGGAGGCAAATGGGAGATTGGTGCAAACCCTTCAATGCAATACTGTCACATAGAGACCCCTTTTTACCTGGTGTTGACAGGTGTATATGGGTTGAAGAAGTCCTTAGTTACTTGGTTCCCATACCAAGATGTGGCTATCAAGGCTGCAAACCCTGTAGGTGAGGAGAGAGAGAGAGAGGCACAGGCAGTGAGTCCACCGGGGAGCCTTCAAAGGAGGGGCACACAGATTTCAGGTCAGGTTAGGGTCTAAGGTGGGTCATGGTCTCATGGGTGGAGATGGACATGAGCTTCCAGCACAGCAGCTGTGGAGTGGGGAGTCCATTCTTGCAGCTGCTCTGAGGTGAACAGAAGCTCTGTTAGAGATGTAGAAGTTCTGGAAATTTTGAAGCCGGGGGGGGGGGGGGGGGGAATGTGTTTTTCCATTTTTTTAAGAAAAACATTGACATTTTCAGAATTTTTTTTTTTTAATGCAAGATTAGCACGTTTTACAGATTGAAAGTCACTCTGTTACTTTAGGAACATAAAATATGACTATGTACATATACATATACATGTACTCACATCCCAGCTAAGGGGGTGCTTGGGAGAGACGGATGGAGAGCCAGACTCCCAGGTCCCACAAACATCCAGAACCTCAGAACCACATCTCCTTGTGAGTACAGTAGGAGTATGTTTAGAGAGAATGTGTTAGGACTTACGTTTTGTTTTTAAACTTGGCTGGGATGACTAAGGAGATTATCAGACATGGGGAATGCACCAAAAAATTGTGTTCCCAACTGTGTCAGAAGAAAGGGAGGAGAACAGGAAGCGTGACCTTTCCAGATGCCCCCGTCCTCAGCCATTCCAGGGACATAGCACTGCTGTAAATGAGGCTACTTTTCCTATTGATGGGGACAAGCTGCTAATAGAAAGGGACGCTTTACTCATGGCCGCGCTATATCCCCAGGACGCTGGAGGACATCATCGTCTGATATTCTTGCCCCTTCCTGTTCTTCTAGTGATATTTTGAGGTGGTTTTTGCCATGTCTGATAATCTCCTTAGTTATTAATAATAATAATAATAATAATAATAATAATATCCTGCCCCTCTACGAAATGCAATCGGGGTGGCTTACAACAATTAAAATATACATCCAAACCCTCAATCCCACCCCCCTTAAAATACAATTAAATAATTTAGGAATTAAAACATACTTTAAAAATACAAAAAAAAAAAAAAGAATAAAAATGAGCAATGAACAATGGACGTGGCGAGATCGGGACAAGCTAGATTTCCTTTTTTGATAGTCGGGTATCTATACAGGAAAGGCCTGCTGGAAGAGATCTGTCTTAAGAGCTTTTTAAAAGCTATTTAGGGTGGTGATATGACGGATCTCATCCAGCAGGCCATTCCATAATCTGGGAGTGATAGCCGAAAAGGCCCTCTGGGAGGTTGAAGAAACCCTAGTTTTTAAAGGTTGCAATAGATTCCTCCCAGAGGACCTGAGTGCATGGGAGGATTACATGGAAGGAGGTGGTCCCGAAGATAGGTTGGACCTAAGCCATTTAGGGCTTTAAACGTGATAACCAACACCTTGTACTGGACCCGGAAACTAATGGGCAGCCAGTGCAGTGATCTTAAGATATGGTCCTTCTGGATGTAACCAAGACCAGTCTGGCTGCCATACTCTGTACTAGTTGAAGTTTCCGGACCAAGCACGAGGGTAGCCCCATGTAGAGTGCATTACAGAAATCAAGACGGGAGGTTACCAGAACATGTATGGTATTTAGGTTGTACTTAGTACAAACAGCATGTACTTAGGCTGTCTGTAACTTTATAGCTTCCTAAGCTGCGCCTGAAATGGGGGGTGTTTCATGTACAGAGATACGTTTTGCTATGCTGATTTCTTACTAAGAATAAACTTCCTTTAAGGTTCTCCTTTCTTCTACACTCTCTTTCGTGTGCCTGCTTGATCTCACTCCCCACAGGGTTGAGGACGGGGAGGAAAGTCTCTGCAGAGGCAGAGAGAGGAAAAACACAAGTTGAACCCCGTAACTTCCCAGTGAGTTACACCAAAGGAGATTAAAATCAATGTGTAGCTAGTATAGATGGTCTCTAAATCTCCTATTCTAGTCAGGCAGAAGTAGGAGGAAGGGACCCTAGAAACTCCAGACAATAGCTTTGGGGAAGGAGTTGTAACCTGAGACAAGACTGCTGTTCCTAACCTGAAACAAGGAAGATGATTCCTCCCAGGACAGCCATGCGCATCTTCTTGACTTCATCATCCTCCATGCACTTCATGCATTTCATCCCAATCATGGCGACGAAAGAGCCAATGAGGCCCAGGAGGATGCTAGCCACCATCAAGGCACGTGTTGCCTGCAAGTTGCCTGTGGGGAAAAAAATACACAAGGATGCTTTGTAACATAGTTCAATCTAGAGGCTACGTTGTGCATATTTTTTTTTTAGAAGAGATGCTCCCTCAAGAGATGAAAGATGTCAGTTTGTTATTGCACATGGCTTTCATTACCTGCGTAGCTTACATTTCATGTGTTTGGTTTTGTGAAAGTATCATTGGAAGATAAATGGGGGGGGGGTTCATTTGCAAATCTCATTGCTAAAGCATGCATCTTTGAGGAAATCCCATTGTCAGAGAGAAAATAAGTTAACCCTTGGGAACACATACTCCCTTTAACATCTAGCTTGGCCCTAAGTCAGAACATTGGCCAATCTACCCAGTGTTGTTGGGTCTGTATTTCAGGAATTCTTCTGGATCTCAGACAAAACAAAGATTTCTTCTCTCAGCTTCTACCAGAAATTTGTCCAACTAGATTGAATCATAGATCCTTACAGATGGAAGGGACCTTGAGAGCTGTTCAATCCAGCCCCTGACATCCAGGAATGCACACCTAATGCACTCCTGAAAGATGCCCATCAAAGATGTGTATTGAACTTCTGCATTCAAAATGTGGGCTATACTAGTAAATTACATTCCTTCCTTGGAAGAATTCCATATCTCTGTAATTCATTGGTGGTGAATATGCAGCCTGTGGATCTAGGGATGTAATCCTTCACGATGCTTCTTCTCAAAGCAAGAACAAGTAATCTTAGCCATCCTCTTCCCACTGCAAGAAAGTCTTTGAAAAGCACACAGTTTTCCAAGCTTATTCACAATTTGGAATTTAATCTGCACAAAATCTCCATGGTTATTTATTTATATTCGCATTTCTTTAATTTATTTATATGCTGCCTTTCTCCCAGAGTGGGACACAAGGCAGCATGCGGTTGTTTTATGCAAAAACCAGCCTTTTTCTCTGCACAAGAAATAATCTTTCCATGAACAAATATTGTTTTCTCCACAGAAAATAATGCGTATATGTAGAAATATTGTTTTCCCCACAGAAAAAGCTGTTTCCACAGAAAAAGCTGTTTCCTACGGTCAGAAAGGGTTGTTTTAATGAAGGGTTGTTTGCAGATAAGAAGTTCAAAATGGTGAAGATTCTTCTCAGTCCAGGATTCTCATCAGGGTTTCTCAACATGCAAAAACCAGGTGTTTTAGCCATTATTTGAATACGCTTTCCATCCTTATGTGGGCCACATAAAAATGTTTTGGAAGCCTCCCAGGTCATACTACCCCCCCACATGACCCTCATAGGGGCATGACGGGCAATTTCACCATTTTCCTCCCAGACCAATTTTAAGGTTCAGAAGAGATCTTTTTCTCCAACAGGAAGAGACCCCTGTGGGTCATTTGGGGTCACACCTTTTTTTTTTTTAAAGGCCTCTCCAGGACCTTAAACAGTCTATGGGGGGGGGGGAGTTAAAATATGGCAAAATTGCCCTTCATGTTCCCTAGGGAATGTGGGGACACTGGGGGGAAAACTAGATTTTTTTTCCCAGGGGATTGTGGGGTGGTGCCCTGGGAGAAACATGGCCTCTAGTTCCCAATTATTTCCCACCCCTGTTGTAATTAAAACAAACAAGATCAGAGGCCACTGATATGGCTTTGATGAAGCTCATGCTACTTAGAATTCTCCTTTTGAGAAATAATCGGGGGGGGGGGGTTGCCTTGCAGTGCATCTACACTGTAAAAATAATGCAATTTGGCACCACTTTAACTGCCATGGCTCCATCCTAAAGAATCCTGGGATTTGTAGTTTGGTGAGGCACCAGCACTCTTTGGCAGAGAAGGCTAGAAACCTTGTAGAACAACAAATCCCAGGATTCCATAGGAGGAACAAAAGCACTTAAAGTGCTGTCAGACTGCATTATTTCTATAGTTTAGGTGAATCCTTGGACTCTGGTCTCCTTCATACAGGTATCACTTATCTGGTGACTACCATATTGTTATCTCTCAAGGGGCTTTGGTGCTTGTAGTTTGAGGAAGCACTAGAGCACCCTGGCTTCTAATTCTAAATGCACCTCTTTGAACAGCAAATCCCAGGACTCTATAGGATATTGCCATGGCAGTTAAAGTGGAATCACAGTGCTATGATTGTGCAATCTGGAAGGGCCCCACCTGTATCCGGGTTCCTACACTGGCCTAGCTGGCAGCAAGACTTGATAAACTCAATGGATCTTGCCTCTGCGTAGGTATGTAAAACATTTTGCTGTTAATATGATAGGACAACCTAACGACTTCTCCATTGTCTAAGGGGTAGGGATGGGTTACACATCCCAACATACCTATCACTCACTCATGTAAAACCTGTTTTGAGGACTACGCCTTTGGAAAGAAACTCTGGGGATGAGTATCTGTTAAAATGCTACTCCCTTGCTCGATCATTGTGACACCATCCAGAATAAAACCTGCCACCCAAATATGGAATATGATTAGAGTTGCCATGTCAGAACTATCCCAAGCCTTGAGATCTCAGGGCCAACACCTGAGACCTCAAGATGGCCCCTTGTGACATTACAAGGATGGACCCTTGTGATACCACAAGGGTGATATCACAAGGGGCAGCCCATGGTGATGTCATTCCTTTTGAAATATTAAGCATCAACCACACTATATGGTATTTCAGTAAAAGACACCAAATTGAACCAACGAGGAAACTATACACACACATGCACAAGGTAGCATGTGAGGTTCCTCCTCCTCACTCCTCCTCCTTTCAAGGCAGCACTCTTTCCCTGAGATTCCTCCTCTCCCTCTGAGCATCAGAGATGAGAGTTCAGCACTCACGGTGGTTTCCTGACATCTGAGCAGCTTAGGTATGATCCCTCAGACTTGAGATAATGCTCTGAAGCTCCAGAGACTAGAACACAGAATCAGAGAATCCAAGTAGGAAGAGATCACAAGGGCCATCTACTCCGACCCCATGCCCCAAGCCCTCCCAACAGGAATCAAAGCCCTCCCAACAGATGGCCACCCAGCCTCTGTTTAAACACCTCCAAAGAAGGAGACTTCACCACACTCCCAGGAAGCAGCATATTTCACTGTCAAACAGCTCTTACCATCAGGAAGTTCTTCCTAATGTTTAGGTGGAATCTCTTTTCCTGTAGTTTGAGTCCATTGCTCCATGTCCTAATCTCTGGAGCAGCAGAAAACAAGCTTGCACCAACCTCAGTATGACATCCCTTCAAATAGTGAAACATGACTATCATGTCACCTCTTCACCATTTCTTCTCCAGGCTAAACATACCCAGCTCCCTAACCCTCTTCTAATAAGGCATGGCTTCCAGACCTTTCACCATTTTGGTTGCCCTCCTCTGGACGCACCCCAGCTTGTCAACAACCTTCTTGAATTGTGGTGCCCAGAACTGAATACAGTATTCCAGGTGAGGTCTGACCAAAGCAGAATATGAACCAACAGATTCAAATTGCAAGAAAAGATATACCTCCTAAACATTAAGGGTTGTTTGACTGTGAAATGTGCTGCCTGGGAGTGTGGTGGAGTCTCCTTCTTCAGAGGTTTTTAAACAGAGGCTGGATGGCCATCTGTCAGGAATGCTTGGATGGTGTATTCCTGCAAGGCAGGGGTTGGACTGGATGGCCCTTGTGGTCTCTTCCAGCTCTATGATTTTATACTTAGAAAGAACTTCCTGATTGTAAGAAGTGTTTGAGAGTGGAATGGCCTGCCTGGGAATGTGGTAGACTCTCTGTCTTTAGAGATCTTTAAACAGAGGTTGGATGGGCACCTTTCATAAAAGCAGAGAAGCAGGTTGGACTACATGGCCATTGCAGCCCCTTCCAACCCTATGATTCTATGAGAATGCTGAATCAACAAGTGGAGTACATGGAGTGACAACAGGCCAATTCTCAGTGGTGGATACCACCAATTTGTCTCTGCTCATGGACATTTTTGTGGCCTATCACCTTAGAATCATAGAATCAGAGTCAGAAGAGACCACAAGGGCCATCCAGTCCAACCCCCTGCCATGCAGGAATATCCAATCAAAGCATTTCTGACAGATGGCCATCCAGCCTCTTTTTAAAAACCTCCAAAGAAGGAGATTCATGACACTCCCAGGCAACAGCGTAGTCCACTACCAAGCAGCTCTTACCATCAGGAAGTTCTTCTTAATGTTTAGGTGGAATCTCTTTTTTCTGCAGTTTGAGTTCTTCCAGCCTTGCACTGCTCCTGCACTGGGCAAGAGTCTTCTGTTCACCTCCTCCATTGCTTATTCTATTGCTCTGCCTTATCTAATCTTATCTAACCCAGGCTCTGAATCTGCCTCTTATCTTCTTCATCCAAAAATTGCACCAGAAGGGATGTCTGCAAGACTTTCACTATAGTAACCAGAGTCTTTGTCTGTCATGAAGAACAGGGTTGGGCAAGTGCAAACAGCCTGGGTTCCAATTTCCAGGGAGGGAAAGAATATTTGGAGGCTTCGGAAGGAGGGAGATGAAAAATGAGCTTCTTGATTCTCAAATGCTGATGAGGAGCATCCTCCTGAAATCCTTTTTTTGTTCTTCCCCTGGAGCCTTGAAATATTATAGTGTCTTTAGAACTGCTTTTCACATTTTTAGGCCATTCTTAGAATTCCATAGGAAGGAGCCATGACAAATAATCCAGTTTCACGATGGATTATTTTTGTAGTGTGGATTTGGCCATAATGGTATGTTTTAGATTGTTTTTGTGCTGGTATTAGATTAATCTAATTTTAAGATTACTTCTTTGTATGTTCTAACTACACTGTACTTGTTTTAATTTTGGGAAAAGGTAAGGTAAGGTATACAGGACAGCCAGAACAATGCAGTGGTTTGCAAACTGGCCTAGAACTCTAGGAGACCAGGTCTGATTCCCACTCGGCTGGGGAAACTCACTGGGCAAGTCACACTCTCTCGGCCTCTGAGGGTAGGCCATGGTGACAAATCTCCACTCAAGAAATTTGGCCAAGGAAACCCCAGCTACTGAAACATAGCTGCCCTATCAGGCTGTATTGCAGGGGGTGGCAGGGGTGGAGGCTGCAGGAGGATTGTTGATGGCAATAGCTCTCAGCAATCTTCATTTGCTTGCTCCCCCCCCACACACACACTGCAGGACACTATACGGCTACAGCATGGGGGAAGCCGAGGGAGGATCAACAGCTACAGCCCTCATGGTCACTTGGCTTTTTGCCAGCCCTCCTGCTGGCCATTACACTGGGGTCTGGGGTAGGAAGGGCCAACATAACCAAACAAAGATCATCAGTGTCTATAGCCATTCATAATCCTTGTTTGGCTTCCCACCCTGCTCTCCTGCTGTCCATTAGATGGGGGAGTGTGTGTGTGTGTGTGTGTGTGTGTGTGTGTAAGCGCCAGGTGAGGCTGACTCACTACAAATAACTTCCATTTTCATCAGATGCCCTCTAAATGTGGTGGCGGGAAGTGATGTGATGCCCCTACTGATGAAAAACAGAGACATTGTGGTGGAATCTCCTTCTCTGGAGAATTTCAAGCAGAGGCTGGATAGCCATCTGTCAGGAATGCTTTGATTGTGTTTTCCTGCAGGGCAGAATGGGGTTGGAATGGATGACCCTTGGGGTCTCTTCCAACTCTATGATTCTATGATTTAGACAAGCTGGGGGTGGGGTGCAGCCCAAGGAGAAGGGTTTCAGATGAAACTCCCCCCAGCCCCAGAGCAGTTGCCCATCTCTAGTTTAGTGTTGGGGGGGGTATAGGGGCAAAAAAACATAACTAGATTACCCCAAACACACCTGCCACCCCATTTTGTTTGTCCAGGCAGGGACTGAGGGTAAGGTAGGTGGCATCAGGCAGCTCCTGTGGTTTGCAGACCCATGACAAATGCCCATGCCAGTCCAATGGTAGCTGCAAGCCTTTATTAATTACATTCTTATCTCCCCCCATACTCAAAGTGATGTACATCTCTGGGGGCGGGATGGGGTTGCTTAGTGTAAATCTCTGCATGCAAAGTTGAGTATTAATTGTGCTATGCAACCCTTGTATTGAATGGCAACGTTGGGCAGTTGGACCAAGACAGCAAATGCAGTGAAGGGCACAATCCAATGTGCACGTGCAGCCGAACATTTGCAAGGTGCATCCGTGTGCAACGCACCACAATCTCAACTTCATTTCCACTATCTTGAACTGAATGTGGGCATTCCTCATCAGATGGAAAAGTCCAACTGCTTCCATTAAATGTACTGGTGCAACTGTCTCCATAAACTATGGCAACAAGGTCAGGACAACCAGAGTAATTCAGGAGATGGTTACCTTTACTTTTAGTAGCTCCCTGCAAAATCAGAGAAGTGTGCTTCCCCGCTGCCCTGTCCCTTAAATGCCCTGGAGCAGAGGCTCTTAACTTTTTCTTTACCAGGGACCCTCATTAAATATCTTTTGTTGCCGTGGAAGACTTAAGATTGTTGTTGGTAATAATAATAATAATAATAATAATAATAATCCATTTACCCTTCCCTCAGAGGCACTGGAGGGGGAGGGAAGACTTCTCTTCTGCTCCTTCCTGCAAGTTTGTGGCTGGAGCGGATTGAATGGCAACATGCAGACCAAGCCAGCCAGCCAGCCTTTGCCTTGGATCCTGTCATGTGGCCACTCCGTTGCAGGGAGGAGGTGGACCAAGTAGCTTTCAAGCCTTTGTGAACCCCCTGTGAGGACATTGTGGACCCCTGGGGGTCTGGGGACCACAGGTTAAGAACCATTGCCTTGGAGGATGCCGGTCAACGCCTCTCGGATCACACACACTCACCAAGTGTTTTTGCATTGCATCTACCAATCACACACAGCTTCTTTCTGTAGGGTTTAGCATCTTTAAAGGCACTGAAGCCTGTCCCCCAAATAGGTTCAGCGCCTTGGATAATTCCTTTACAGTTTGGGCTGAAATCCAGGGTGCATTCACCACCCTATTGACATGGGAACCACACACCCCTCCCCTGCTTCTTTGCAAAAAATAAAGCTCCAAACATGTCAAGAGTCTGGCCAAGATCCTCCTCTGAGGATACAGAGTGTAACATTATGCTCATGGGGTTTTGCAGCCGTTGTGCAACTCTGCATTGTCAATTAACCGCAATGTTGCACAATCACATATGTGCTTGTGCAACGAACAATAGAGACCTGCACAGGCAAGTGCAATGGATAATTCCTAGGTTCCTCTGTACTGCTGCTGATTATTGATATTCTGTTTGGGCTCTTCTGCTGGGATTACTCATGGACTCATTTCTACATAGCACCTAAGACTGGGGCTTTACTTCTGCAAATCTTTCTTCTGGAGTTTCATCTCTACAATTGAATATATACTGGCCAAAGTATCCATGAACAAGATTTCTACGATGGATTTTTGAAGCCTGTAATCATTGTTGACATTTTTGTTGTCCCATTTGATTTAAGAGTTGATCATTTATGAGTGCATTTGTGTATAAGATTATTATTGTGTTACTGATGTATATTTATATGTGCATAATAGTTTGCAGCTTTCACTGAGAATTCACTGCTAGCCATTAAACTGTTAGTCACTTGTGCTTTGTTGGATATTTCTTTCAGTCCCACCACCCTGGATGTTATCAGACAAGGTGAATAAGGCATCATAAGGATGCCTAATGATCATGAAAGGGCGCATGTACCACATGACGTTGCCCTTTCACGATCATGTCCAGTTTAAAAAATGTATTTTTTTATTGATGGCTCAAGCCATTAATTGATCCTTGTGGTGCTTTTGTGCTGGCATGGCTGGTGTTTGAAACTCTGCACCATTTTATTCACATGAATGCAGCATCAATGACTGGTCCAGCAAGAACACTTCTGGGTGAGATCACAATATCCAGGTAGGTGACACACTTTTTATGACCCTCTCTGGTTTCTTGGAAGTTTTTAAGTGTGTTTCTGTGCTTTTTGAAACTTTTTGAGTGTTCCTTTTGTTTTTATTTTTGAATTTCCGGTGCAAATCTGTGGGATTTCCAATGAGGAAGTGAATGGGGCTCCATTCACTCCTCGTAGATTGCTGGGAAGCCTTTTGCTGGGATTACAGGTAAGTGTGGCATGGGGAGTTCTTTTGCCAGCATATAAATGGCAAAGTTATGCCGCCAAAGAACAGGGTTTAGAGTGGTGGTTTGATAAAGTCCAGACAGGCCTCTTTGGTAAGGAGCCAGGAGAGGGCCTTCTCAGTGGCTGCTCCTAGACTGTGGAACCCCTCCCATGGCAGGCTCAGTTGGCCCCCTCTTTGCCCTCTTTTTAGTGGAATGCAAAGACTTTTTCTTCAACTTGTAACTGGTTGTGGAAAAGGGTTTTTCATGGGGTCTGTGGGACTTTTACCTTATGATTTAAAGATGTTTAAAATGTACGTAAATTAATATTTTTTTTATCCCATTGCCTACTTAATGGTTGCCGTTGTTTTTATTTTTGCATTATGCATGGTTTTAATTATACTGGAAGCCCCCGCTTATCTGATGGGTTAGGGACCAGATGGTCAGAAAGTGAAATCAGCTGAAAGTAGAACCTGGGTTTTTTTCTAACTTTGAAAATGCATTTTGGCCACCAAAACATGTAAATAGCACACTATATATCACTTTTGAATGCATGCAAAAGCTAAATTAGCACACTATACACACACACACACACACACACAAGTGGTCCCCAAGTGAGCCTCATAGGCAAGAACGGACAAAAGAGTGGAACCCTTGTCGAATTAATGAAACTTGTCTATAATATCCAAGCGTTGAAAGAGTGTGTCATCAAGAAGCAAGGCATCAGAAAGTGGGGGAAGTCTGTATTTTGTTTTTAACTGACACTGTTAGCTATCATATTGGTACAAAGGAATGAATGAATAAATCTGCATGCACAATACACACTGTAACTGCATGCGCAACACTGTCTCTGCAACCCTGAACCGAATACACAGGTTCTGCATTGGACAAAAATGTCTAAGTCCTTATGTAAGTGAGTTTACGCATCTTTAAGACATCAGAGATTTTCACACGGGCTATATATCCCGTGGCAGGAACAGAACAGGGTCAGGAAAGGTTTCCCCTTTCGGACGACGTTGATCCTGTCATGTCCTTCATCTATCCTACTCCCGTGACTGTTCCAGAACAATGTAATCACGATTTTTCATCGTGAATAGACCTCCCGTTCCGTCACTATCACGGAATCACAGGTGTGCGAACAGAAGCCCCGTTCCTGTTCCGAAATGACAGCCGTGGAGGGGAGGTCCGTTCCGAGCACTTCCTGGTACGATCTGGACATCGAGGTAAGTGGCACCCTTTATTTTACCCTCCCTGTTTTGATTATGTGATTTAAAGAGTGCTTTTGTGCTTGGTGAACTGATTTTATGTTTGGGGGAGTTTTATTTTTTAAATTTACTGTCCGGCGTTATCACGTGATAACATGATAACGTTTCAGATGGCCGGTCGTAAAAGCAGCCTTACGACGGCTGCATTTACGGCCAGCCAGCAAGGGGAGGGGGAGCCCGTTCCTGCTGCGGAATTAAGGTGAGTGTGCGAAAGATTTATGTTATTCCGTGGCAGGAACGGGAGAGGAGGTAGCGGGGCAGTAACGGGACATTTTGGCCCCGTGTGAAAATCTCCAGTTTCCAGCCCCAAAGTCATACTCCATCCATTTTGAATAGCACTAAACTGACATATTTAGGTTTCAGCAACATAAGGGGGAAGTTTCCAGGCAGTTAAAAAGCAAACACAAAGCAGATCTCCTGGCATCCTCATCCCTTGAAGGCACACACCCTTTCTCAGAACCAGATATTGTCACTTGCTCTCTTGTGTTCTGCCAGTAAAGAAGCTGTCCAGGCATGCTTGGATTGCACATGCTGATCCATCTACTAAAAGAGTTTTGTTTGGGGAGCTGGCTTTAAATTGTAAACTTCAGAAGACTGGGGCCAGGATGCAGAGAATTGTAGAAGCAGCTGCATGCATTGTTGTTAGTATTATTGAAATATTTATATCTCATACTATATCAAAGATCTGTACAAAATATGCTATTTCCTGCAAAGAAAGTCCCTTTTTTTCTGCACAAAACAACCATGTGTGAAATTTGCATAGAATATGACTCCGGACTTTTTCGGATGGGCTTTTATAACGTGAGCAGCCTCGTCCCCGCTGCGAGGCTGCTGCGCTGCAGGGCGTCCCTTTCGGATGACGCTCTCCCCTGCTGATCCTCTGCCGGTACTGTTGTGTAACCATGGGGACGCTGCAGTGTTATATTTGGCGGTTTTCTAATCACAAAAGTTGATTGTGATTAGAAAACTGCCAAATATAACGTTGCAGCGTCCCCGCGGTTACGCAACAGTATCAGCATGGGAGAGCATCATCCGAAAGGGATGCCCTGCAGCGCAGCAGCCTCGCAACAGGGACAAGGCTGCTCATGTTATAAAAGCCCATCCAAAAAAGTCCTCCAACTGTGAATAGTCTTCCAAAAGTGCAGCATTCTCAAAGGCCTTCTTGCAGTAAGAATGAGACAGTTACAATTACTATTTGTTTCCTCCACTGGTCATTTTGTGTTTAGTGGAGAGCTGAGGGAACATCAGAGAAATATCTGATGATGTTCACCAAGACCTCTGTAGGACCCCTGCGTGCCTGTGGTATCACCCCTCTCTCAGTGTCAGTGTCACCCCTCTCTCCAGCGGTGTCACTTGGTGCAGTTTGCCCTCTCCACACACCTCTAGTGCCTCCACTGCCTGCCGCCCTCTGTTCTTCACCAGTCACTAAATGGATATGGAGAGAAGGCTCTGCAATCTAGCATTTGTGGATTTCTTCATTGCACAAGGTTGCTAGGGAATTCCAGCTTCTGCAATGGCCTAGATCAGATACTTAGTTAAGTATGTTTAATTAAGTTGCATTTCCTGGCCAGACACCACTTCTCCCATTCTGACTTACCAGACAGCAGCTGCCTTGAGAGACAGGAATCTGTCCTGCTGTTGATTGGGGCATGGTCTGATGTCACCACACACACACACACACACACACACATCATGAGCGATCACTGGTGTGACAGTCAGGAGCAGGACCCCTGCTGCAATTACTCTCCCATCGGAGATCACTCATGGGAGAGGGGTGGAAATGCCAGTCTGCCGTGTCCCAATTGACAGGAGACCACTGTCACTCGCTGTGGCTGATGCCTGTGAAGGCAGGATTGGGGGCTTTTATGATCCCTGCATATCCTCTACTCTATTGAATATGTAGGGATCATAAATAGGAATCAGTTCTGAACATATATGTTTGGGTTACACATTCATAACTGTGGTTGTGAATACCAGCTGTGGCTTATATGGGCATAATTTGGACTTGCGCTGTAGTAAAGCATGAACGGGATGCCAGCCATATATTTAAAATGCATTGGCTAGCATCCTCTTGGTGTCTTATGCACACATAAGTTACCTTACACATGTGGTTGTACCTTTTTTTACCCATGCCATAATGGCTGTATTCAGTTCAAGGTTGTGTAAGCTGAGTTTTGCAAGTGTAACCCTTGCGCATAGTGAAAGCATGGTGTGTAATGATTTGTAAGTACATTCAGTGCCCCACTTTTCCCCTTGGGAATGCAGAAACAGCCACTGTGCATTATTCCCCATTGCACAAGGGGACAATCAGCAGGCGCATTCACAGATACATTGGCAGGTTGTGCAATGTGGGTATTTAGCAGACAGGCAGTGTCGTACAACCATCACTTAACTACGTGTATGTAGATTTACATTCTGTAAGAATGATGCAGGATCTCAATCTACACCCTAACTGGTGTTATCTTGCCCACCGCCATGGCCATGGCTTTCTAGTAAGGATGTAAAGAATTTGTTGTTGTTGACATGTGTCTTCAAGTCATTTCCCTAAGGTGGGGGTTTCTTGGAAAGAATAGTTCAGAGGGGTTTTGCCTTTGTGGTCCTCTGGTGTCTTACGCAAGCATAAATTTCCCCAAGGAAGCAGTTGGACAATTTTATCTGATGCCCCATGAGGTGCCATTGTGCATGGGTGCTTTGTGGATACGGTCTCCCCCCCCCCCGGTATCTGCAGAACCAATATCCACAGTTTGAGTTATCCACAGCTGAAAAAAATAGGGACACATACCATAGAATTACACTGTAAAATGCCTAGAGAGGTGTCCTCTCCAGGAATTGCTAGGTCCTCCAACACAACTCTATGGCATGTTTGTACCACAAGGCCTTTATTTTAATAGGGTTTGCTGTTATCCGCTGTTTCGCTTATCAACAGTAAGTCCAGAAATGTATCCCCCATGGATATTGGGAAGGGGCAACCTGTAGATGTTCATGCACATTTGGTTCTGCATTCAGTTATTCACCATCACAATTCACTAAAGAGACAGTGTTGGGCAACCACCACAAAACTCCCTGAGTATATAGTTGCATTCTCTCTCTCTCTCTCTCTCTCTCTCTCTCTCTCGGATGTAGGATCTCAGCCATAGAGTGGGAAGGGACCATTAGGATCATCTAGTCAATCTCCCTGCCAGTGGAGGAATCCACCCCTCAAGTACCATTAAGTGGTGTCTCTCTCCCATACCTCTACATCACTGCGCAAAGGAGGCTGGAGTGATGTGCCACTTGCAACATCAGCTCAGCGCAAGCTGACAGAATAGGGGAGACCCAGTGATGAGGCCACGGTTGGCAGGAGAAGAACCCAACTTGAAGGCACTGAGCTGCAACTTAGGGCTTGTCTACACTGGCCAAATAAAATGTTCTAGCCTTGTCCCCATGGTGATCTGTTCAGACGACACAGGGCCAATTTTCTAATTCTGGTGAGAACTGTCTACACAATGTCAGGGCAGTTCAGCACTGAACCCATGCTAAACCACCCTTAAAATGGAATAAAATAACTAATCATTTGTTCCAGATTTTATAGGAAAACTCAGTGCATTGAGTGGATATCTATGCCCTAAGAGGAGTGGCTTAGGGAACTGGGCATGTTTAGTCTGGAGAAGAGAAGGTTGAGAGGGGACATGATAGCCATGTTTAAATATTTGAAGGGATGACATCATACTGAGGATGGAGCAAGCTTGTTTTCTGCTGCTCCCCAGAGACTAGAATGCAGAGCAATGGACTCAAACTACAGGAAGAAATTCCACCTAAACATTAGGAAGACCCTCCCGACAGTAAGAGCTGTTCGGAAATGGAATACACTGCCTTGTAGTGTGGTGAAGTCTCCTCCTTTGGAGATTTGTAAAGAGAGGCTGGATGGCCATCTGTCAGGAGTGATTTGATTGTGTGTTCCTGCAGGGCAGGGGGTTGGGCTGGATGGCCCTTGAGGTCTCTTCCAACTCTATGATTCTATGATTACACTGTGTTGCCCAGTGCCACCACCCTTGCTGGTATGAGTTGTGTCTTCTGAGGTCACAACATGGTGCCCAGCCATGTGATCAGTGCTGGGCGCTCATTTCTGGCCTCAGAGGATGCGACTAACATGAGTGGTGCCACCACCGAGCAACACAGTGGGGATGTGTGTGTAGACATCCACCTGGTGTCACCGCAGAGTAACGGGGGGGGGGGGCTAATCCAGGGCAGGTCTGCGGCTAGAATACTCCAGGCAGCACTTGGATTATCTGGGCTGGTGTAGATAAGCTCTTAGATTTGGTTCTGGTCTATGTTGTACCTTCCACATGACACATGAGACATCAAAGCTCAGGAGACAATTAGGGTTTGGCACCTTGGCATTGACCCAAGGGGTCTTCTTACCTCTAAGGGGTCTTCCCACAGAGAATCAGCTGCAAGGGCCTATAAACACCTGTCTCACTCTCCAATGTGCTTCTCTGGATGGCATTTGTCCTCGGGTAGGCTTTGGAACAGAGGTGGAAATCCTGCAGCCCTCCAGATGATGCAGCTCCTAGCATACCCAGCCACCACTGCCGATGGTGAGAAATGCTGGGAGTTGAAGTTCAACAACATCTGGAGGGCTGCAGAATCTACACCATCACCTGGAACTATGAGAATCATCAAATTTGGTTTGATTGAGGGGGCTCTTCCCCATCTCAGAGCTTGGAAAAGTTACTTTGAGGGACTTTAATGTTAAGGAAAATGCAACATGGGACATACAGTGAAAGAAATAAAATATGTATGTGAAAGTCACAATGACTAAGCAAGAGCAATTATGGGGCTACACAGGTGAAACTGCTAATGTAATCTAGAAGGCCTGAGAGCCAAGGACAGAGGTACTGAATGCAGATTGGAAACACCTGAGAATCATTAAGTGTACAAGGTGAAATGTTGAAATACATGGGTTGGTCTTAGGCATGGATGGAACTACGTGGACCAATCAGAATGGAAGTACACACCCACTGGGTGGAAACTAACTAGTGGGTGGTGATAAACAATGGCTATAAAATTGCAATGTTTGCCAATGTATTTGTGGTTGAGTAGAGGTGCAGTAGTTTGGAGATATTGTGGAGTAGTGAGTAGAGATTGTGATTTGTTGACCATATAGTATATTTATATAGAAGAATAAAGTAGGTTTTATATAAAACTACTGAGTTGCCTGAGTGAATCCTGGAGACGTTTTGGAGACACCTGGAGAGGAGTGAGAAGGCTTGGAGAGTTTGTCAGGATCTTCAGCCTATTCTCTGAAACTCTGCTGCTTTGGAGAAAAGCATTAACCACTGATCTAAGCTGGTTGGCTCTGCTGCATAACAAGGTGGTGAGTTTGAGCCAGAGGTGAAGAGCTACAACTCCCATCATCCCTGACAAGGGTTATGGGCCCAGGTACTAGAGCACCCAGCATCCACAGAAGCTGAAAGTTCCAGAGAGTGGAAGAAAGCTTTGTGGACAACAGATCAGAGCAAGCTGTTTGTGCTGCACTGATAAGCCTCGTGAGTAAATCATTTTGTGTTTTGCTTAAGCCCAGACGGGTTGGCTGTGCATACTCAGAAGGACTGAGTCAAATTGAGTCACTGCACAAATCAAGATGGAAATTCTAAAGTTTAGTAAATTAAATAGAAACAACTACTCTACCTGGAAGATTTATGCCCAATCTCTACTAGTAAAGGAAGGTCTGTGGTCAACAGTTGAAACAGGGCTGGCAGCTGATGCTGATGAAGCCACTAAAGAGAGAGATAGTAAAGCAAAAGCCTGTCTTTATCTCATGCTTGAAGAAGACTTAATTAATGACGTCAGAGATAAAACGTCTGCCAAGGATGTGTGGGATACCTTGCAGAGATTACACACTCCTTCAACTGCTTTTGCAAAAATGCTATGGTCTAAAAGAATATACAGGCAAAAGATGGCTAAAGGGCAGTGTGTGATAGAACATTTAAAAATAATGCAAGACTTGTTTGTGCAAGCTGAACTGAGGGGAGTGCAAATTAGCAAAGAGCAGCAATGCTACATTTTAGTAGAATCGCTAGACTCTTCGTGGGACAACATAACGAACAGCTTGCAGAACTTGCCAGAAGCTGAGCTTAATAGAGACTTAATTGTGGCCAGAATACTGGAAGAGAACCAGAGAAGAAAGTCTGAGCAGGGTGACTCAGCAAGCTTAAAGACTGTGCCAAAACAACAAACAACTCCTGACTGGCGAATGCAGGAGGAAGCAGCTTCTACAAGGGAGCAACGGAGGTGCTTTTATTGTAAGAAGATTGGTCATCTGAAGAGACATTGTAAACATTTTGCAGCTGAGAGACGCAAGCAAGCAGAGAGCAGATGGCAGCCGCGGCAGTATCAAAAACAGTCCAGACCTCCATTTTTGAGGGACAGTGGTAATAAAAAGGGGTTTGCAACCATGATTAAGGAAAAACAAAATGCAAATTCTAAATGGCTAGTTGATTCAGGAGCCACATCATTGATGTGTAATGATATAAATTTAATAAGTAATAGAAAATCAGCTAATGTAAATACTGTAGTTTTGGCTGACGGGAAAGAGCTAAGTACTGTAAATCAAATGGGTACTGTGTACATTCCAGGGCTAAAAGAGAATTTTAATGATGTCTTGCATGTAAAGGAGTTAGAAAATAATTTGTTATCAGTAAGCAGATTAACAGAAAGAGACTACACAGTCATCTTTGAAAAGAACATGTGTAAGATAAAACTGAATGGGGAATTGCGTGGCATAGGTTTGAAAAAGGACAAACTTTATTATTTGGAGGACAATATTGATAGCTACAGGGTTGAAGAAGCTAATAACATAGAAAATATTCCAATCCACAAAGACTGCATACACGAGCTTCACAGAAAATTTGGCCATGCGAGCTTCAAATGTTTAAAGAATTTAATCAGTATGTGTCCAGATTTAAAAGTTGCTGAATGCAAAAACCACTTAGATTGTACAGTGTGTCAACAGGTAAAGGTCAGAGCTTTTCCAGTAGCTAAGAAAACAAAAAGGATTGCTCAAAGACCATTTCAGTACGTACATGCAGATGTTGCCCAAGCTAACTGCTTGTCCTTAGGGGGAAGCAAGTATTTCCTAGTAATTGTTGATAGGTATACAAGATTTGCATTTGTGAGAATAATGAAAAACAAATCTGACGCTGGGCAAAGTTTAAAAGCATGGGTAAGAATGGTGGAAAGACAATTTGATAGCAGAGTAGGCACCATCATTACTGATAGAGGAGGAGAATTTTTAAATAATCAATTGTTTAACTGGTTTCAAAAGGTGGGAATAAGGCATGAAACTACAAACCCTGCTTGTCCTAGTGAGGATGGGTTAGCAGAGAAGAAAATACAGGATATAAAAAGAATTACTGCTTGTATGATGGCAGATGCAGGGGTGAAAGATAGTTTTTGGGCAGAAGCAACTTTGACTGCAATACATATCAGTAACAGATTGTATCATTCAGAAATTGAAGACATTCCCTACAGGGTATTGTATGGGAGAATGCCAAATTACAAGTACTTAAGGGTTTTTGGACAATTTGCTCATGTTTACACACCTGCTTGTTTCAGGAGGAAAGGAGAACCCAAAAGCAAAAGGCTTAGGTTTTTGGGGTATTCTGGAAATAGCTACAAGTTTCATTTGGGAGGAAAACAAGTGCAGTATTCTAGGTCTGCAAATTTCGAGAGACATGCTGGTTGGGACAAACTGCATGCCAATAAAGAAGTGTTTTTGAGATTAGGGAGTTCAAATGAGCCAGAAGCACAAACTGAACCAACCTCAGGAAATGGAGGGGTTTCAGTTAAGCAGGAAGCATCACCTAGCAGCAGTGGTAGTTCTTCTGATGATGAGATAGCATCTAGGCCTACTACTACTCGAATGACTGAAGACAAGAGATTTAGTCATAGAACTACAACTCCTAGTAGAGAAAGTGAGGATGAAAGAGACAGAACAGCAGATTTTATTCCCAGGCGTAGTCATAGAGTTAGAAAGCCTCCAGATAGGTTTGTTGTGACAAAGGCAAGAGCTTGTTTAGCAGTAGAAGAGCCTGAAAGTTTTGAAGAACTGGAAAGTTATTCTAGTGAAGAACAGGAAAGATGGTTTGATGCAATGGATAATGAGTTTGGTTGCCTGGTAAATAAAGATGTTTTTGAAATTGTTGACAGACCCAAAGACAAGAAAGTAATTGGTTGTAAATGGGTATACAAAAGGAAAGAAATGCCAGATGGAAGTATCAAATATAAAGCTAGGTTAGTGGCTAAGGGTTTTGCACAACAGCAGTATGAGAACTATGATAAGACATATTCTCCAACTGCAAAGCCAGAAAGTCTGAGAATGGTTCTAGCTGTAGCAGTAAAAAGGAATTTAGTTGTAGAACATTTTGATTTTGAGACAGCTTACTTGAATGCGGTCTTGGATGAAGAAATATTTATGGAGCAGCCACAAGGTTTTGAAGAAAATGGTAGTCAGAGAGTATATAAATTAAAGAAAGCATTGTATGGTTTAAAACAAAGTGCCAGAGCGTGGAATCTGTGCATCAATGATGAGCTAGTTAAGCTAGGTTACAAGAGAAGCATTGCAGATGCTTGTGTTTATACAAAAGGAGACATAGTATTAGTGATTTATGTAGATGATTTGTGCGTAGCAGCTAAGTCAAAACAGGAAATTGAGTCAGTAAAAAGAGAATTGTCTAAGAAGTTTGTTTTGAAGGACTTAGGTGTATTGAAGTCTTATTTAGGTATTTGTGTTGAATGGACAGAAGAAGGACATTGTTTATTAAGTCAGAGAAATAAAATTGAAAGACTGATTGAAAAGTGTGGATTACAGAATGCAAAAATAGTAAGAGCTCCAATGACAACTGGTTTTGTGTCTGAGGAAACAACTAGAGCGTTTGAGGACAAGACTTTCTTCAGAAGTATAATAGGATCTTTACAATTCATATCTTGCCATACCAGACCAGACATTTCTTATGCTGTAAATGTATTGTCTAGAAGGGTTAATGATCCAAAAATTGAAGACTGGACAGCGGTAAAACATTTGTTGAGATATTTGAAAGGAACCGTAGATAGGAAATTGATAATAAGAAACAATAGTTCAGATCTAGATTGTTATGTAGACAGTTCATTTGCATCAGAATTAGGAGACAAGAAGTCAGTTACAGGAATGATAATTAAATATAGTGAAAGTCCAATAGTTTGGAGAAGTAGAAAACAAACTAATGTAGCGTTAAGCACAACAGAAGCAGAATTCGCTGCTTTGAATGAGATAGTAAATGAGGTACAGTGGATTAAGCAATTGCTAAATGATTTAAATGAAAGTTACAAGATACCAGTGGAAATTCTGGAAGATTCACAGTCATGCATAGCAATGGCTGAAACTGAAAGTTTGAAGAACAGAACAAAATATGTTGGTGTAAGATATCAAAATGTGCGAGACATGGTTCAGAAGGGTGAAATAGAATTGAGATATATAGAAACACAACACAACATAGCAGATTTGTTCACAAAAGCATTGACAGCAGAAAAACATGAAAGGCTGACACAAATGGTTGGAATGACATTGTAAGACACATACAATATTTTATTTCGGAGGGGATTGTTAAGGAAAATGCAACATGGGACATACAGTGAAAGAAATAAAATATGTATGTGAAAGTCACAATGACTAAGCAAGAGCAATTATGGGGCTACACAGGTGAAACTGCTAATGTAATCTAGAAGGCCTGAGAGCCAAGGACAGAGGTACTGAATGCAGATTGGAAACACCTGAGAATCATTAAGTGTACAAGGTGAAATGTTGAAATACATGGGTTGGTCTTAGGCATGGATGGAACTACGTGGACCAATCAGAATGGAAGTACACACCCACTGGGTGGAAACTAACTAGTGGGTGGTGATAAACAATGGCTATAAAATTGCAATGTTTGCCAATGTATTTGTGGTTGAGTAGAGGTGCAGTAGTTTGGAGATATTGTGGAGTAGTGAGTAGAGATTGTGATTTGTTGACCATATAGTATATTTATATAGAAGAATAAAGTAGGTTTTATATAAAACTACTGAGTTGCCTGAGTGAATCCTGGAGACGTTTTGGAGACACCTGGAGAGGAGTGAGAAGGCTTGGAGAGTTTGTCAGGATCTTCAGCCTATTCTCTGAAACTCTGCTGCTTTGGAGAAAAGCATTAACCACTGATCTAAGCTGGTTGGCTCTGCTGCATAACAAGGTGGTGAGTTTGAGCCAGAGGTGAAGAGCTACAACTCCCATCATCCCTGACATTTAAGTCAACAGGGTATTCTGGGAGCTGAAATCCACAAAAGCAACATTTCCAGCTCTGCTCACTGCCAGAAAAGAGGAAACACATATAACCCAGAAAGGGGATAGAAGAGGATGGAGACCATCATGAAATCTGTGCATGCTCATTCATAGACACACAGATGCAGTGCTGAAAATCTAGAAGTCACCTCTACTATTTATCCTAGTGGGTAGGGCTGTGACTAGTGTGCCTGCCTGCACAGTCTGCTCTCCAGGTGACGCTAACTGTTGAGAAGCAACTCCAAGGCCTTTCTGATTCTCCCTTCTGATGGCTCTTTCTCTTTAAACAAGACTCCGACTGGACATCCCTTCCACTAGAGCAGGGGTGGGCAACCATAAAGGTGTGGGGGGGTGCTGCTTTAGCTCCCCAGGAGAACTTGGAGGGCCAGGCCACCACTGTACCTGCCCCACCAAAAAAATCATTTTTGTTCCCAACCATCCTCTAGGGGTCATGGGGGGAGTTTTCCATTTTAGATCCTGGAAAGGTCTTTTTAAGCAACAGGAAGTAACCAGAACTCACATTCTGATTTAGAAAAAGGCCTTCCACAGGCCTACCGTAATGTGGCTGGGTGAGAAACATGCAAAGATGCCCCATTGCCTTTTAGAAGGCATTTTTACCCCAGGAGTCCTGGGATCATTAAAAAAAAAAAGTTTTAGGGGTGCATGTGACCCACAGGCTACACTTTGTCCAACCTGCAACAGAGGACTGTGCATTGACCCATGATAACATGATACCTATAGACCAGGTATGGGCAAAGGGTGGCCCTAGGGCCACAGATGGCCCCGAGGCTGTTTTTGTGGGCCTCAGCTGATGTCAGACTCCCCTGGACTGCTCTTTCTCTGTCTCCCTAAAAAGGGTGAGCTGCTACTCCTGAAAACCTCCAAAAGCTGTGATTCATCTTTTAAAATAGGTTGAAGAGCTCCCATGCACTATTTTAAACATTTTAAAAATATAAGTTCTTCTAAATTTGAGCTCCTTCTGGTATGTGACCCCCCCCCAATTTGGGAGTACTTTGGGCAGAACTTCAAGGGTCCCAGGGACAAAAAAAGGGGTCCCTGGACACCCACACCTACCCTCGTTGCCCATACCTGTTCTAGACCCATTTATCTCAAGTCCAGTCTGGAGATGAAAACGGCTAAAAGCCTCACCCATTTTTCACAAATTCCTTCCCTCCTCAAAAATCCTGCCAAGTGCCAGCAGGTTTCCTTATCTGTGCAGTTACCTTTGATGCCTGTTGTAAAACACAACACAGCATGCAAACCTAAACTTGGAGCAAACCAGAATGGCTACTTTTGAATCAACTTTTTAAAAATGCTTTTTTTGTTGGGGGGGGGGGAGGAAAAAACCCTACACAGGAAATGAGTTGCAGAGGAAAAAAACGATAATTGTCAGCAAAACATATTTTTAAGATGACTTCAAGCCAAACCCAATACTTATCACACACTCGAGACATTGGTGCGCGCCAATCTTGGACCCAATGGATGACTTCCTGTAACACGCCTGCCACCTCCGGGTTGAGTAAACAAGGATCACCAACTGGCCAGATGGCCAGAGAGGAACCTCAAGCTACCCTGAGGCCACACATGTTGCTAGTCAGTAGTGTGGCTGAAAGGCAGTGGGTCTCTAGACTTCCTACACCCAAGACAGCTGCATAAAATTAACGATACCACCCACGTAATTGCCGTGCTTTGCAAGAGGCCCGGGTTGCAGGGTTAATGGTAGATTCCAACAGCAAAGAATTATGTCTCCCGCACCCTGGCCGTCCCATTCATAAGCAACCATGGAGTACAGAGGGACAACACTGGTGGCTGAAATCCCATGGGCTTCTTACACATGTGTAAGTCCCCTTACAAGAGTGGTTGGACGCTTTTCTCCAATGTGGGACTAATGCATTCAATTCAAGATTGCAGAAACAGAATTGCACAGGTGATGCCATTGTGAATCAATGTGCGTTGCAAGCAGGTACTGTATTCAGTTGTCCCAAAGAGCTGCAGCCAGATGGTTAATTTGGGTTGAATACATAACTCCCTTGTGGCAATTGCTACACCAGCTATTTCTTGGCATAATTCAAAGTGTTGGTCAAGTCCCGTAAAGCTTGGGTTCAACATATCTAAAATACTGTATCTCTCAATATGACACCCCTCTTTCAGTTCACCTTCCTTCCCAGACTCATTTGGTGGGAACAAGGGAGAGGGCCTTCTCGGTGGCAGCTCCCAGACTTTGGAACTCCCTCCCTAGGGAGGCTGGGATGGCTCCCTTTTTGCTCTTCCTGCTATCAAGTGAAAACTTTCCTATTCCATCAGGTTTTTAGGAATTACGATGGGTTTGATGGTGTATTGCTTTGTTGTGTTTTATTGCTTGTCTTTTAACAAATTTTAAATGGCTTACATTCTATAGATTAATTGCTTTTACAAACAATGTTTACACAATTTTATTCAGGTTTTGAATGTTTTTGATATGTTCTGTTTTTAATATTCCATAAGGTGGCTTGAGTTCCAGTATTGGAGAAAGGGAAGGCTATAAATCATAATCAACAACATACAGTCAGACCCCCGTATCCACAGGGATTTGCTTCCCAGTTGTACTGTGGATTCTGGAAACCACAGATAACAGTGAACACTATTAAAATAAAGGATTTCCAGTAAAACCATACCATAGAGTTGCATTGGAAGACCTGGAAAATGCCTAGAGTGGATGCCCCTCTAGGCATTTCCCAGTTCAACTCTATGGTATGTGTCCCCTATTTTGTTTACCATGGATAGCTGAAACCATGGATTTTGATTCTGTGGATACAGGGATCAACTGTACATCCTTTTACAACAGACTCTGAAATGTAAGTACTAGCATAACCTACAGTGGTGTATGTCACCAGCTGGCCTGTAGCAATGATATTCAATAATGGTTGAATACTAGGATAAATAACGTGAGGTTTATCTTAGATTAGAGATTTTTCCAAAGGTACTTTTAAAGTCCTGGTTTCATTTTGTTTTCAGATGGAAAATCTATTTGTTTCAATTTTTACTGAATTCAGAGTTTTTAAAAAAAACAATTGATGCTCTATCCATCCTAGAAATGAAGAAATTTCAAAATGATATTAAATTCCTCAAAAGCAAACTTTAACAAATTTCCCCTATGTCGGCACTGGCCAAATTCAGGAGGTGCCGGTATATTCCCAACATGGAGAGGACCATGTTGCACCTGCTACTTAAGTATTAATCATTAAGGTTGCCACCTCATTTCTTCTGAGAGACTCCTCATCTTGAATATTTCTGAGGAGCCACAGAAAAAAAGAGGAGGGAACCCTAATGTTCATTACTGAAATGGCTGAATACCCAAGATTCGAACCCAGCCTTTTAAGGGCTGAGGACTCAAAACCTTGAACTTGGATACAGGTATTTTTTTTAAAAAAAGTTCATGTTTCCCCCATCCCAAACATGAATAATTTTGAGAACACTGGTGAATTCTAACCAGGAATAAACTAAAACATAGGTCTAAATCCTTTTGGCAATCCATCCTAGATTCGGCCCAATAAATCAATGGGATTCACCATGCAAGAACTGATTCAATGGGCACTCTCTCATTGGGACTAACCAACAGGATTCAGGCCAAAAATCTCATTGATTGCTATTCTTGAGGTGGGAGATATGCCACATGAGACTTTCAGGTGTTTTTGCACCTGTAAATTAATGTGGTTCGATTCCTCAAGACTTCAGGAAGCAGGCTGGTATTAGCCTTGGGGCACCGAAAGACAGGTGAAACCAAGAACTGTGGAGGTAAAACTGATGTTCACTGAGGAACAGAAAGATTCATGGTGAATCATGGCCCAGCCAGCTAAGGTGAGAAGCCCATGGTGGAAATTAACATGGCCGCATGCCAGCAAGCTAGATGCTGCATGCAGGTGAGTGTAACTTAGACTTGACTCTGGAGTTCTATAGATTGTTTAGTGTGTGTGGGGGTGCCTTTGCTTTCTTCTGAGGCTGAGAGAGGGTGACTTGCCCAAGGTCACCCAGTGGGTTTCCATGGCCAAGCAGGGATTTTAACCCTGGTCTCCTAGAGTATTGGTCCAACACTCAAACCACTACACCATGCTGGCTCTGCAAAGGTTTTCTTTGCAAGATTTAATTTTCAGAAGCTTGTCACTGCTTTTCTCTGAGGCTGAGAGTGTGTGACTTTCCCAAGGGCAGTCCGTGGGGTTCCAAGGCTGACTGGAGCTTCACGCCTTAGTCTCTCACAGTCCTAGTTTGACACCTGGACCACTACGCCAAGCTGGCTCCCACCTTCAAGCTGTCTCCAACTTATGGTAGTCATCTCCTAGGGCTTTCTTGGCAAGATTTCTTCAGGGGAGGTTTGCTCTGAGGATTTCTTCAGGGGAGGTTTTCCTTGTTTTTTTTCTGGGCTGTGAGGCCGTGTTCCAGAATAGTTTCATATCTTCCATAGAACTATTCCAGAACACAGCCTCACAGCCCGGAAAAAAAACCAAGGAAAATCTATGGATGCCGGCCGTGAACGCCTTCGACTTCACATATTCAGGGGAGCTTTTTCCTCTGAGACGGAGAGAGTGGGACTTGCCAAAGGTCAACCAGTAGGTCTCCAGGCTTGAGTGGGGACCAGAGTCAGCCATGGAAACCCCCTGGGTGACCTTAAGCAAGTCACAGCCACTCAGCCTTAGAGGAAGGCCATGTCAAATGTCCTTGGAATAAACCTGGCCAAGAAATGGTGGAAGGGGTTTGCTGTAAATTGGAGTTGACTTGAAGAGGAGAGTTAGTGTAGCAGGTCCAGTTTTGGACTAGGACTCTGTAGACCAGGGTTTGAATCCCTGCTCAGCCATGGAAACCCCCTTGGCAACCTTAGGCAAGTCACTTTTTCTCAGCCTCAAAGGAAGGCCAGGGTGTCAAACCCTCTCTTGAAGACATCTTTCCATAAAAACCAGTGCCTGCCCAGCATAATGGTTTAAGTGTTGGACTAGGATTCCCTCTTGCAGACTCGGGTTCAAATTGCCGTCAGCAGTTGAAACCCACTGGATGACCTTGGGTAAGTCACACTCTCTCAGCCTCAGAGGAAAACAATGGTAAACCTCTTTTGAACAAATCTGGCTGAGAAAACCCTGTGATATGTTATCTAGGATGGAGGACCATCACCTCCCAAAAATACTACTCTACGGTGAACTCGCCACAGGTCAGCGTAAGAGGGGCACTCCAAAAAAGCGATACAAGGACTCCCTGAAACAACATCTCAGGCTCGGCCAAATTGACCACCAACAATGGTCCGCCCTGGCCTCACATTGGGAGGCATGGAGACGCACTGTCCACGATGCTGCAGCCTTATTTGAGAACTCATGCCAAACAAGTCTTGAAGAGAAACGACAACGCAGAAAGAATCACAACCCAAAAACATCACCCAAGGAGACCTTCTGCTGTGCTTTCTGCAACCGGACTTGTTTATCTCGGATTGGCCTTTTTAGTCATCAGCGCGCTTGCAGAAAGCGCGGGATGAGTCCTTCCTGAATCTTCGTTTGCGAAGAAAAGCCAGAGAGAAAGAGAGAGAGGGGGTCACTGTAAGTCGGAAACAGCTTGAAGGCACATGACAACAACAAGTCATCCTGTCACAAATATCCATCAAAAATACAAATTAGTTTTCCCCACACCCCTTACGAAATGTTTGGATTGAGGGGTTTCTGACAGTCCAGGATATGATTATAAGCTCTGGTACATTCCATGCCCTCCCTCCAGCAATTCGTTCCTCGTCCTGCCCCAGACTTGTTGTTCTTTGAATGCATGTCCCAAAAAAGATTATTATTATTTTTTTGAAATGGTAGTTTTTCCTGCTGTTTGCCCAGCATGCTTCTGGCTTCCTCCCTCTTCTCCTCCCTTTAATAGAGGACAAATTCTTCCAGAAAGGATCACTGCTTGTTATAAAAGATTTCTGGACGTGGGGTAGCTTTTGAAGACGGTCCAGAGGGTGTAGCTTTTGCAAATAAAATAGAAACAAAACAATCCACACACCCACGGCCCACCCCTGCATGCATGCTTCCATGTTTTCCAGGCATGATCTAAAGTTCTGGTTAATGACAAGAAAACCCAAAATATCTCGGCTCGTGAGCCAGATGGACAAATTAAAATATGTACTTCAGGCACTGGTGAAGTTTCTTTTTTGGACTGCAATTAGAAGATGAACAAAATAACATAAGTACGTCAGAGCTTGGAGAAGTTACTACCATGACCAGAATTCAGCGGGCATGCTAGCTGTGAGATTCTGGGAAGTGAACCATATCAATACATCATTATTGTTTTAACATTTAACATTCTACATTATTGTATCTTTGAAGATGCTTTAAAGAAAATTTAAGTTAATTTTATTATTTTAAGTGGTCATCCTCCAACATTTAAATGGTTTAAACTGATTTTATAGAAGGCAACCCAGAGAGCTTGGGGAAGAACATAAATATTATAAATTAATAAATAAGTACAGTAGTCCCAAAAGGTAACTTTGCAAAGCTCTCTGGGAAGATCAGACCAATGGACAGTGGAATATGTTGCTGCCTGGGAGTGTGGTGGAGTCTCCTTCTTTGGAAGTTTTTAAGCAGAGGCTGGATGGCCATCTGTCGGGAATGCTTTGATTGGGTATTCCTGCATGGCAGAATGAGGCTGGACTGGATGGCCCTTCTGGTCTCTTCCAACTGTAGGATTCTATGGTTCTAAAAGATATTCCATCTAAACATTAGAAAGAACTTCCTGACAGTAAGAGCTGTTTGATAGTGGAATCTGCTGCTGCCTAGGAGTGTGGTGGTTTGGAGATTTTTAAACAGAGGCTAAATGGCCATCTGTCGGGAGTGCTTTGATGGTGTATTCCTGAGTGGCAGAAGGGGGTTGGACTAGATGGCCCATGTGGTCTCTTCCAACTCTATGATTCTATGATCTTTGCAACTCAGCTGTGTAGCTAAGTATGCACAAGCTTACACAACGTAGATCTTGATAGAGAACTCTGGCTGTAGTTTTCATTTCACAATACAGTATCTACAACCCAGTTACTCTCTAATGGCAGTACAGTAATTAGCTAACAAGTCAAAATGAAAGCACCTAGATCTCTATTTAAAAAAACTGTTGTAACCATGCTTAGTAATGAACACAGCCTTTGGAATGAGTTTCCATCTTGGAAGCAATGGCTTCCAGCTACTGGAAGTCTAGGGATATAGCTACTCTGCTACCCACCACCATCCTGAAAAAAACACAGAGGAGATTTTCAGACAGGCAAAAATCTCCCCTTGCCGCGCGAGCAGCCTCCCGAAACTGCTGCGCGGCAAGGGTCTTTTTCGGACCGCGCTGTGCCTGTGGCGAAACCGTCCGTGTCACTTCCGTGAAGCTTGGGACGGCTCCGCGTCATATTTCAAGCACGGGCAGCCTCCGTGATTGAAATATGGCGCGGAGCCGTCCCAAGCTTCACGGAAGTGACACGGACGGTTTCGCCACAGGCACAGCGCGGTCCGAAAAAGACCCTTGCCGCGCAGCAGTTTCGGGAGGCTGCTCGCGCGGCAAGGGGAGATTTTTGCCTGTCTGAAAATCTCCAGAATCAGAATGATTCTGAATCCCAGAATCAGAAGTACTATAATTTAGCACTACAAAGCTAACAAAATGAAATTCAATACGGAGAAGTGTAAGGTACTGCACTTAGGGCGAAAAAATGAAATGCATCGATATAGGATGGGAGAGACCTGGCTGAATGAGACTACATGCGAAAGGGATCTAGGAGTCCTAGTAGACCACAAGTTGAACATGAGCCAACAGTGTGATGCGGCAGCTAAAAAGGCCAATGCGATTTTGGGCTGCATCAATAGAAGTATTGTGTCCAGATCAAAGGAATTAATAGTGCCGCTCTATTCTGCCTTGGTCAGACCTCACCTAGAATACTGTGTCCAATTCTGGGCACCACAATTCAAAAAGGATATGGACAAATTGGAGCGTGTCCAGAGAAGGGCAACTAAAATGGTGAAAGGTCTGGAAACGATGCCTTATGAGGAGAGACTTCGGGAGCTGGGTATGTTTAGCCTGGAAAAAAGACGGTTAAGAGGCGATATGATAGCCCTGTTTAAGTATTTGAAGGGGTGTCACGCTGAGGATGGAGCAAGCTTGTTTTCTGCTGCTCCAGAGACTGGAACACGGAGCAAGGGGTGCAAGCTCCAGGAACAGAGATTCCACCTCAACATTAGGAAGAACTTTTTGACAGTAAGAGCTGCTCGGCAGTGGAACGCACTCCCTCGGAGCGTGGTGGGGTCTCCTTCCTTGGAGGTCTTTAAACAGAGGCTGGATGGCCATCTGTCGGGGATGCTTTGATCAAGATTTCCTGCGTGGCAGGGGGGTTGGACTGGATGGCCCTCGTGGTCTCTTCCAACTCTGCAATTCTATGATTCTAAGTAACATCATGGCCCTTCCTATCATGCTCTATGGGCAGTGTGTGTGTTTATTTAGGGTGTTGTTGTTGTTTTTTTAAAAAAAACATACTGTTTGGTGAGGCAAATTGGGGAGAATAAAACCATGAGTAATTCACTCACAACCACCATTTTGATTCATTGGCATGCCCCCATGTGAACAGCAAAGATTTATACCTTCAGACACCAGCGATCTTGCAAAAAAAAAAAAAAATGGAGACAAATGAAAGCTCCTGTGAATTGGCGTTACTGCACACCAATCCACATTTTATTCCTTTGTATAGGTGGGCCCATAGGAAGGAGCCATGAATGTTAAAGCGGTACCAAACTGCATTATTTCTGAAGTGTGGCAGCAGAGAGAGAGAGAGAGATTAGTCCACCTACTCCCTGACAGATAGTGGTGTTTCAGTTCGAAAAGGTCCAAAGAACCAGTAAAAAAGCTGAGCAAGGCATGCCTTGAATAATACTGAGCAAGGCATGCCTTGAATAATACTGTTGGCCTCGACTGGACTCACCAGAAGCGCCTGCATGGGGAGAACAAAGCAGCCCTGGGATCTGGTTGCTGAACCATAAAAAGACCTGACATTCCATGAGGAGGCATTTTCGGGAAGGCAAGAAGAGACTTGCACAGGCCTTTGCGAGCAGAGCACAAAAGCTCCTTGAACCGGTGTGGAAGACCAAAGAGGGAAGTTTCTTCTGCTACAGAGATTGAGACTTCATAGAATCATAGAGCTGGATGAGACCACAAGGGCCATCTAGTCCAACCCCATTCTGCCCTACAGGAATAGCCAATCAAATCATTCCCAACAGATGGCCATCCAGCCTCTGCTTAAAAAACCCCACCCAGGCAGCAGTGGATTCCACTGCCAAACAGCTCATACTGTCAGGAAGTTCTTCCTAAAGTTTAGGTGGAATCTCTTTTCCTGTAGTTGGAATCCATCGCTCCATGTCCTAGTCTCTGGAGCAACAGAAAAAAAAAGCTTGCTCTTTCTTTGATTATTTATTTATTTATTTATATCCCACTCTTCAGCCACAAAGGGTCCCAGTGTGGCTTGCAAATCGTTTAAGCAATAACAATTTACACATCTACACTGCAGCAAGCTGTTTCTTTCTTTTTTTAAAAAAAAATATATATTTATTAAATTTTCCATTTTCCACAACACAACAGGAACAAAAAAAATCAACAGTCAACAAACTAGACGGTTCAAGACATATCAGCCATATTTGATGTCATAAACCCCACTTGACTAAGCCATCTACAGCTTTACATCCAGGGTGAATTCAACGCAGAACATCTGCCCATTGGTTCACATGAGTTGAAGGAGGAGTTATCATTTCTGCATGAATGTTAGCATATTCAATAAGAGGGTACCATTTCTCAATAAATGATTGTGATTTTCCATTCACTTGAGTCCTTCTCATTTTCTCTGCTAACTTTTCACTAAGCCATGAGTCCCATGTTTTTTCCCACCAGGTGTTTATAGTTACCTGCACCGTTTTCCATGCAGTGGCAATGCATGATCTAGCTCCTGCAAGTAAGAAGCCAATTCCTTCTATGCTTGAGGGTTTTGTTTGCCCCAATAAATAATGACAGCAATAGAAGTGCAGGACAAAATGTGACTTTCTGATTCATAATTGACTCTATTATTTTTACTACATCTATCCAAAAAGTTGCATTAAGCAGTTTCCAATGTGTGTTAGCTAATTGCCCCCAAAAGCTGGGTACTCATTTTACCAGCCTACGAAAGGATGGAAGACTGAGTCAACTTTGGAGCCCTGTAGGATCGAACTTGCAATGTGGCAGCTTGCAGTACTGGCATTTAACCACTGTGCAACCAGGGCTCCCTAATATGGCATCCTTTCAAGTATTTAAACATGGCTGTCACCTCTTCACCATCTCTTCTCCAGGCTAAACATACCCAGCTCCTTCATCCACTCCTCATAGGGCATGGCTTCCAGACCTCCCACTATTTTGGCCACCCACCTCTGGACACATTCCAGATTGTCAACTTGCAGGTACACTAGGAGCAATGCATGAAAAGTATACTGTCCCTATCCAAACTTTGAGATTTTCCACTGCATAATGATAAAAATGTACTGGGCGTTAGAAAAATATGGGCTCTGTCTGAATGCAGCTTCCCATTTCATTATCAGTCAACACAAACTGAGCAGAAACCTGGAGTCCTCCCAGAAGCATACCCTCTAAAATTTCACAGATGGAAACATATGTGGCCAAGCAACATCAGACTCTGGTCAAGATGCAAAAGTTATTCACAAGGAAGGATACACAGGCTAGGAGATGCTCCTGTCCTCCCTGCTTTCCTTCCTTCCTTCCTTCGGAATCAAGACAGCTCAGGATATAAGTTAAAACTAAATACAGTTAAACAGTGGATGCTACAGAAGCTTAACAGCAATTAAAGGGGCCGTTTATGTGACAAAAATGTTGTGAGATGAACTCATGATGAACCCTGATTGTTCACACATTCATCGTGATGATCTTGAGCTTTTCAGAAGAGGGGGCACCATATATCCTCCAAGGAGCATGACTTTCCGTCCCTCAGTTTGTCCCATGTTTTTAAAAAAGTCTTGGGAGGGTGTGGAAAATCAGATATGTGAACAGGTCAGGACAAAATATCTCGGGGTAGGTGATGGCTGGAAATTGAGGTGGGCAGGGGTGGGCACAGAGTTCAGAGAAGGAGGGGACAGTCACCCTTTTCAATAGATTCACCCTCACTGGCTGAAAGCAAAGGCTTCCCTCCTGGCTGCAGCAAGGTTTGTATGTGTCTGTGCCATCAGTCACCGTGTTCAATGGATTTTTACATTGCAAACCCCTTTGCTCCCATATTGGCTCTCCCTTCTTCTTCCCTCCACCCTCCCTGCATGGAGGGTTGTGTGTTTTAAATGGGAGTTTCACACTGCCAACCTCGGGGCTCCACATCGCCTCTCCTTTTTTCTTCCCTCGCCCTCTCCTGCACGGAGGGTTGTGTTTTTTAAAGGCTTGTGTGTGTCTGTGCCGTCAATCACCCTTTAAATGGATTTTTACATTTATTTGGCATTAACCTCTGTGGCAAGCCCATCAGGAGATTTTTTAAAAAAAGGAATTGTGCAGAGGGGGTTGCCTTCACCTTCCTTCTCTGACCAATGCAGAAGCTTGAACAAATGTTTGTAGAAGCCAATAGCATTGCTCATGGCAGGAAACTCTACAGGAAATATGTCACCAAGATTGTGAAGAAAAGAGTAATTGCATCCTTGACTGACAGCTAAAAAAAATATATCCCGGAACCCTTTCCCGTGTAAACAAACAACAACAAAAAATGGGATACTATGTCTCAGTTCTTGCTTTTGTCATGGAAAAGATTGTCATATAAACAACAATCCCAGGATATTGTTCATCCCTTGACAAATCATGTAAACAACAAGGGACGAACTCGGGATCAGGAAATCCCATTTCTCCCCATGATAAAAACTGTTGTGTAACTGATGCCACAGTCAGCCTTCCGTATCCACTGTTTCTGCATCCATGGATTCAACCAGCCACAGCTCAAAAGTATTTGGTGGGTGCGGGAGAGGAGAATCTAAAAAGCAAACTTTGCCGTTTGCCATTTTATATGAAAGATGCCATTTTATTATGTGACTGTATATAACAGGGTTTGGCCATCCAGAGATTTTGGTATCCACAAGGGGTCCTGGAACTAAATCCCAGCAGGTGCTGAGAGCCCATTGTAAATAAACAACCACATTGGAAGATTAATTTAAAACAGTTGCAAAAGCAGTTAAAACATAAACATATATTTCAAATCTAATTAATATTTAAGAGATCAGGGCAAGGAATACAAACAGTTGGTTATTACGTTCTTGTGAGTGAGAATGAATAACTTACACAATTCCCCCCCACTATGCAGTTTTGAAGATTCTTCACAGTTCAAATCCTTTTCAAATAAGTACTTTATGTTTTTTAAAAAGGAGTTTTTTTGTGTGCAGAAAACTTTCTTTTCTATATAGGAAACTTATTTCTGTGCAGAAAATGATATCATCCTGCTCAGGAAGCAAATTTCCTGTGTATCAAACAATGTTTTCTACACAAACTCTCCCAAATTTCCTATGGAGAAACTCAAGTTTTCTGCACAATTAAAAAAAAAAGTGTTTAGAGGTTATTAAAACAGATGAAACTTGCAACAAAATGTCCCAAATTGTGAAGAATCTTGTAGCATTGAAATTTTCTGACTTTACCAGCCCTCAGTGATTTTAATTTTTAAAAACAAATAAAATATACAACTACTTTATTTTAATTTTAAAGTTGCCTGGAGTTCCATGCCAGAAAAAAGGTGGTATATCAATTAATTAATTAATTACACACACAAAACCCCCCAAACATTATTTAAATCCCTAATCAGGACATGATGCCTATTTCTTCTCTACTAGCCTCCCAGATGGGTCGGACTACAACTCCCACCATCTCTTGCAGTATGGCTTTTGGTCATGCAGGTTGGCTTTTAGGGGAGTTGTAATCCAATACATGCAGAGATCACCAGGTAGGAGAAGATGGCAAGAGAGGCTAGAAGAAGACTAGCAGAAGATGAATCATGTAAGAGGCAGCTGCTGCCTGCTGCTGTAAAAGCCAAAAGTGATGTGTGGGAAAACCCACATTCACCACAACACACCCACCACTGGTTCCACTTGCAGGAGCTTTGCAAATGTAGCATTTGGGCTGGCTTGCAAGTTGGCTTGTGTTTTTTAAATCAGTCACAGGACCGCTTGGCTGACCTCTGCAACGGCTACCTCCAGACTCACCCAACAATCACTACCCCTTCATTTGCTTGTCAACATTGGCCTTTGGTTAACCCAGATTTCCATACCAACAAGCACTGTGTGTATCCGCAGAGTGGTGAGAATCCCAGGGAAAGGGAGGGGATCTGACAATCTCTGTGACCAGTTTGACAATCCAGCTTGCTCAGTGAGGACCGGTGTCAGCTTATTCCTTCCATGACCATTTGTACCTCCCCCACTCTCATGGAGCTTAGAGCATCTTCAAATACCGCATTAACCAACTATTTGTGGAGTGCATTTCTCCTTGTATTTGTGGAGTGCATTTCTCCTTGGACCCCTTCAGGCAGTCCGGCTTGGCTTGATCCACACACACCCCTTGGTAACATCAAGTATCAATCCCCATTTGGGAGGGTAGGGAAAGAAGGAGCAGGCAGAAGGATATTAAGGAGCATAGCTTGATGGGGTTTAGAACAGGACGTCTTAGGACTTTATCAGATGCGGCAAATACGGCATCACGGCAATGCGTAATGAACGCAAAAGGGTGCCAATACCAGACAATGTCATGCTTTCTCAATATTGAAGTGAACAAGGCATTCCTTAGGCCATCAATAGATCTACTGTGGCCTTTCTTCCATGGCTTTGCCTTTATTTGAAACCTTGTGCCATTGTGCTCACATGAATACAGCGTCAATGGGCAGAATACTTACGGGTGAGATCGTGGAAACCAGGTTTGGGACACTCTTTTTATGAACCTCCCTGGTTTAGTTGGAGGTTTTAAAGTGTGTTTCTTGTGCTTGTGTGTACTTTTTTTCTGTTTATTTTGCTGTGTTTTTAAATAAAACCACACTTGTGTCTCCTCGTGTGACCCGCCGATATCATGAACAGGGAAGTAAATAGTACTTAGGAGATTTTCAGACAGGCAAAAATCTCCCCTTGCCGCGCGAGCAGCCTCCCGAAACTGCTGCGCGGCAAGGGTCTTTTTCGGACCGCGCTGTGCCTGTGGCGAAACCGTCCGTGTCACTTCCGTGAAGCTTGGGACGGCTCCGCGCCATATTTCAATCACGGAGGCTGCCCGTGCTTGAAATATGACGCGGAGCCGTCCCAAGCTTCACGGAAGTGACACGGACGGTTTCGCCACAGGCACAGCGCGGTCCGAAAAAGACCCTTGCCGCGCAGCAGTTTCGGGAGGCTGCTCGCGCGGCAAGGGGAGATTTTTGCCTGTCTGAAAATCTCCTTACATTCAAGGTCCGGTAATGCTGGGACTGCCTTTTCACATTATTACATGTTGGTCTGATAAAAAGGATTCTTTTGCCAGCAGAAAAACAATACAAATTATGATGGCAAAAGAACGTTTGTAGAGGCTGGTCTGATAAAGTTCTTAATGTAGGGTTTTAGCAGGGTTTTCTCCCAATGTGCCAGGAACTGGAAACACTTTATTTTTTTCCATTTTCTGGATACTCACTATGGACACGCAGCCACTAGCTCACAGACTGGCCTCTATCCACAGATAACTACTGTGAATAGCACTGGTCAAGGACGCATGGAACATGTCTTGATGTGGTTTAGGACACAGGGCATCCTTGTCTATTCTCCCTGTTGACTTGGCTTCCTCCTACTGAACTTGGTGGTGGCTTGAGTAACCATCTCCATTCCCTCCTCTTCCAAGTCCCACCTCTACTATATTCTTCTTCCCATCAGTCATGACCCAATGCATAGTTTTTTTGTCAACTCAGTGGGGGTTTAAGGATTCCTAAGTATGCTGAATTTTGGTCATGGTGTGTCTTCTTGCCTTAGAGTATCTGTTAGACTATGATAATTTTTCCAGGCCTAGTCCTACATCTACAAAGTAGACAATACAGGCTGACTTAATTTGTGGGAGAATACATTGATGATCCCACAGTATTTGCAAACCGAAAGTGTTATATAATAGCAAAGTGTAATGAGCACTGATATTTAATGAGCACCAGTGATCACGGAAGTCCTCAGTCTTGCAAATCCACAGTGCAGGAACTCCCACACCCCAAAGATTCTTGATAAGGAAGCTGTAAATCCCACATCCAAATAATCTTGGCATCTCATCTTCAGGGATCCATTTTTTAAAAGTCCTTTCTGGGTTTGAGGCAGGAAGTGAGATAAACAGGTGACACCGAGAAAACATGAAGCTTCACCGTATCTTGATTTATCAGAGATGATGCTCAACAGGAGGGATTGAAAGAATATTTTAAAATATTCTAAAAGTGATGAAAAACATATTTCTTGAGACTGAAGAAACCTTGACAAGGGCTGGTGAGGATCTTCGCTATTCAGGACTTGGCCTGTGCAGACATTGCATGGTTAACAGTGTTTTCTGCACAGGCAAAGAGTAGCCATGGATGGCTTTGTCCTCTATCAAGCTATGAAGCAATTGGTCCACTATATTCAACTGTCTTTGGGTCTCCTTGGTCTAGCATTTTTCTCTTGTACATACCTTACAAAGAAGGCTAAGGCTTGTCTAGACAGGCAATTTACCCTGGCTTCCCCTCATCTTGGAGCCCTGCAGTCCAAATGACTCAGGGTTCTTGCCCCAATTTGCCTTTGGGCCATCCTGATGATGCCTGAGACAAAGCCAGGGTAAACCCATTTAAAATGTTCTAAATTAACACCCAGGAAAACCTGTGTTATGCAGAAAAATCCGGATGAGTCTTGCGTTAGGAACATAGGAGTCCATGCCTGCATGCTGGCCTGTTTCACCAATGCAGCTGGGAAGGTTCACTCAGCCTTCCATCCTTTCGTAGGTCGGTAAATTGAGTACCCAGCTTGTGGGGGCAATTAGCTAACACACATTGGAAACTGTTTAATGCAGTGTAGATGTGTAAATAGCTGTTGCTTAAAACAATTTGTAAGCTGCTCTGATAGCCTTGTGGCTAAAGAGCGGGGTATAAATAACTAAATAAATAAAAGAAGAAGAAGGAAGTGCCCAGCATGTGATCAATGCCTCCTGCATGTGACCAGCCTTGATCACATGCTGAGGGACTCCTTCCTGGCTTCAGAGAGTGCAACACGCAACAGTGGAGGAGGCGTCTATTGATACCAGCCAGTGTGCGCATGTGGACTTCTGCCCGTTTTGTCTCATTAACGAGGTGGAGGAGAAGATCCGGGCCAGGTCTAGGGTTAGGATACTCCAGCCGGAAGGTGGAGTATTCTGGCTAGTGTAGACAAGCCCTAAGTTTGATTACTTTCACCACTAGATCTTAAGTGGGAGGTGGAGTGGGCTGGTGAACTGTTCAACTTCTGCCTAGCATACGAGTTACTCTGTTTGAGAGGCCCAATACAATCTCTCATATTTCCCAATAGAAAATCCTGTTTTATGCACACACAAAAAACACATGCAAATTTTGTACAGAATGAGTCCCCAACTACAGCATTTTATGTGCAGGGGGGAAAAGAAACATTTTCTGTTCAGAAAACAGCTCCGTCTGCACAGGAAATGATACTTACGCACAGAAATATTATATCCTGTGCACAAAAAGCCACACCTCAGTTTTGCATGGAATAAAGTCCCAGACTGCAAATAGTCTTTAAACACTGCACAGTCTTTGAGGGCTTTCTTGCAGCATGAAGAAAATTGCTAAAATTACTTGTTGCTTCTTTAGGAATGAAATTAGTGAAGAATTATATCCCTACTCAACAGCCAGTTATGGGTGCTTTACAGCATGTACCAGGATAATGCAAAATGTAGACAAACTACCTCTGCCTTTAATTACTTTTTTTTTCAATATATTTTTATTAATATATCATTCCAAACCGTTTCACACCAAAATCATATAAACATCCCATCAGACAAAACTATAAATAACATACAATTAACTTATAATACAATACAAATAAAAACATGCATCCTTAAATTAACAAATAACATAAAACATACTTATAACTAAACCAATTCTCTTTCATCCCTCTCTCATCCCTCTCATCCCTTTCATATCTCCACATATCAACTTTCTACCTTTCATACTCTCCAAATACTATTTTCTTCATGTCCATCATGTCCTCACTCTGATTATTACTTGCTCTGAATAACCTATATTATACACACACACACACACACACACACACACACACATATATATATATATAAAACCTATATTTTCTTTATTTAGCTTTCTCCATTATAAATTAATCTCACTATCATTATTTATCTACGAATCCTCATGGCTTTCTTTCAAATTAATTATATCTGTCCAACCTTCTAGGTCTTTCCAAATCCTCTTATCATCTAATATTATAGATAATCTTTCCATTTCATCAAAGTCTTTCATTTTCCTTATCCAATCATTTAGTGATGGAACACCTTTTTCTTTCCAATTTTGAGTAAAAATTAACCTGGCCACTGTTACTTTTTATTTTTGAGAGGCTCAGAAGTGTGGACATGCATATACTGTTGTAGATGGGAAGGGTGTGGGATGTTGGGTGGGTGGGTGGATTTGCATTTATGAGAATTGCAAGCTGGCTGGCAACTGTTCTGATGCAGAAATCACATGGCCACTACAGTTCTTTTTCTAATAGAGTGTCTTACTGTGTCAAGGATGAGGGAAAAAAATGTGTGCATTCTGCACATGCTCTGTCTCCCCTTGCTCCCTGCAAAAAGAAAGTCTGGCTGAGATCCTCTATCAGGATTGTGTAGGATAAATCTCCTCATGCTGAGTTGTGCATTGATTGCGCTGTTCCACCTTTGTGCTGAATGGCAACTGAACCAAAACACCAAATATACAACCCAATGCAAAAGCAGTGCTGATGCTCATGTGCATTCATGTGCAATACATGCACTTACGCCATGGCATCACATGTATGCTTCTGTACACTTGAACTGATCCATCCATTCCACACCAGGCAAAAATGTCCAAGCACTTAAGTGGGGAAACTTAAGTATGCCCAAGACTGGTTGTGTCCCTCCATTAAAATGATTAAAAGAAGGAAGATGTGGCTTGCCTCCTCTTTCTCTCCCAATCTTCTAAGTTTCAGGCTGAACTTTTCACAGTCCAGTCTTAACAGCACATGTCTTGAAACCAACACTGCACATCAGGAAAGCACCTTCAAAAAAGAGATGGATTTTCCCATAATGTTCCAAAACAATCCAAGAGTCCTAGAATCATAAGGTTGGAAGAGACCCCAAGGGCCATCTAGTCCAACCCCTGCCTTGCAGGAATACACAATCAAAGCATTCCCAAAAGATAGCCATCCAGCTTCTGTTTAAAAACCTCCAAAAAAAGAGACTCCACCACACTACAAGGCAGTGTATTTCACTGCCAAACAGCTCTCACTGTTAGAAAGTTCTTCCTAATGTTTAGATGGATTCTCTTTTCCTGGGGTTTGAGTCCATTGCTCTGTGTCCTAGTCTCTGAAGCAGCAGAAAACAAGCTGGCTCCATCCTCAGTATGACATCTCTTCAAATATTTAAACATGGCTATCATGATGAGAATGAACCCATCAAAGAAGATGTTCATTAGATTCAAGCCATGGCAGTGTGGCTAGCCCTGAATCAGAAAGTCCCACAGTGCTATCACAAATTCATCCTCTGGTCTTCTCCAACTCTTTCCCTCTCAGTCTCAGTCTTCCCATCTACAAAATGGGGGAATAATGAACACTGACATACAGGATTGGTGTAGCTAATTCAATTTGACCCATCTATGTATTCTTCAGATGTTTTAGAATTCTAATCTTTTCTGGGTGATGGGACCTCCAACACATCTGGTGGGCACCTGCTTGCAGGAGTAAAATTCCTGGAATACTTGAAAATGCTATAGCTATGTAAAGTCTTTTTGTTTAGAGATTTAATCCAATATCCTTTTAGTTATGATGTTGTAAATTAGACTTGGTACCTTGTAACTGTTTCTTATGTACTTTTACAATTGTGGGACCATGGCCATGATCATAAATGCCCCTGAAACCCACCTTAAAATCCAGCCAGCTTCACCTAGCGATGGAGTTTTGAGGCATTGGTAGACATGGTGCTGAAGGATGAAGGATCCCTCCCTCTCCCACCAGTGAGCTGTGGTGTGAGGAGGAGAAGCAGGGAACCATGTGCGGTCCTGCCACAACTTCTCAGCCCGCCACCAATCACTGGTGGGAGGGGGTTGGACACATCATCCTGTAGCGCCATGCTTACCAGCACTGCAGACCTCTGTCCCTCTGTGTGGCTGGCTAGATTTTAAGGTGGATTTTGATGGTCACGTTGGGAGACAGAATGTAGCCACGGCATCATGGCTAGGTTGCTGTAGGATCTCAAGTTTTGATTTATAGAAAAAAAAAAGATGTTCAGAGGCACGAAAAATGTGAGGGCATATGAGTATAAGCCAGTGGCAGGTGGCTTCCATATCAACAGACCCATGAATCCATTCTAGAATTTAGTCTGAACTTTAAAGGAGCTATGCAATGTGCTAAACTTACTTTTTCAAGAATACCTGAAGAAAACATTACAAAAAGAGGTCAATCTTTGGCAATACAGTACAAGCCCTGCATCTGCGGGGTATGTCTTCCCAGACTTACTACGGATACCGGAAACCCTGAATAATAGCGAACCATATTAAAATGAAGGACTTCTGACCCATCTGTCAGAAGGATGGCCATCTGTCGGAGATGCTTTGATCGTGATTTCCTGCGTGGCAGGGGGTTGAACTGGATGGCCCTCGTGGTCTCTTCCAACTCTGCAATTCTATGATTCTATGACCCGAGCATAGCATAGAGGCATGCTGAAAGACCTGGAAGATGCCTAGCAAGAACTTTTTTTAAAAAAAGATGCAGGGAAGTGAATCCAGAGATATGGGTCCTGCAGCTATCAAGAAAGGAAAAACATTATCATTTTGGGGTGAATTCCACCCAGTAAGGGTAGTAACTTTGTGGCTCCCATGACTTTATCAGATGCACTAAATATGGCATCATAACGATGCCACATAAATGCGAAAGGGCGTATATATCAGATGATGTCACCCTTTTGCGTTTATGTCCTGGCCAAAACCCAGCTTAATTTTATTGACAGCTGAAGCAATCAATAGATTCCCCCTGGCGCTTTACTGCTGGCATTGTTGGTGTATGAAACCTCACGCCATTTAACTCACATGAATGCAGCGTCAATGGCCAGTCTCGCCAGAACACTTCTCTGTGAGATTGCGACATCCAGGTAAGTAATACAATTTTATGACCCTCTCCAGTTTACTTGGGACTTTTAAAATGTGTTCCAGTGCTTTTAAAACTTTAATTTTCTTATTTTTGTTTTTATTTTTTAATTTCCTACACGAGCATCTTCTCACAAGAATCTGCGGAATTTTGAACGAGGAAGTGAACGGCGCGCCATACACGTTCTCTTCATTGCCTGGGAAGCTTTTGCCATGAGAGAAGGTAAGTCTGGTGGGGGGCATTCTTTTGCCAGCATAAAAATGGATTTTTTAATGCCAGCAAAGGATGTTTTAAGGGGCTCGTCTCATAAAGTCTCCAGAGCAGTAACAGATGGCGGCTTACATGTCAACGAGGTCTTTGAACCCACTCTGGGTTTTAGTCTGACTGTTAAAGGCGCTGCCCAAGGAACACAGAGAAGAAAGCCTTGCTCCCACACCTTCACACACTGTATTGACATTGCTGATGGGACATAGAGTCCTCAGGCAGGCACATAGAGCGAGAGGCGCTCCCTCAATTATCACAATCACAAGACTATTCTTCAGCATGTTCCTTTCTGGTTTATCTCCCTGGCTTCTGACTGATACCCTCAGCTTCTTGACCACATACTTTGAATGAGCAACATTTGCTGTGGCTTATCACTCCATGCAGTCATTTACAACAGAAAGAATGCAACACCTTGGATAGTGCCTTTCAAATTCAGACTAAAGCCCAGAGCAGATTCATTACGCCACTGCTGTTGGCTAAAAGGAAATGTTCCCAAGGCCTCCTTCCTGTCTCCCTGAAGGTAAAAATAGGGACAGAACAGGGAATTGTCTCTAGCCAGGATCCAAAATCTGCATCACAAACCGGACCAGCCAGGGTGTGTGAAGGCATCGGCAAGCAGGGTGCGGCCCCAGCCAAGGGACGGGTTCTTCCTGGGAATGAATCTCAAAGCACGGGTGGCAACACCCAGGTAAAGAGAGGGTGACTTCGCAAAGCAGCTAAGCCCTGGGTTGTATGAGCAACACTCTCTATCCTCTCCGACACCGGGAGAAATGCCACACAGAGCTCTTCGGAGGCCAGAAGCCATGCTCAGGCCAGAGAAAGGGGCTGTAATTACTGGACTGAGAATGTCTTTTCAGAAACAGCAGAAGAAAAGGAAGGCCACGGCAGTGCGGATTGCTTGCACTCTACCCAGGTCTCCATCAGAGCACTACATACCCAAGTTTATTAATAGCTGCTAGAAAAACTGCTCCAGGTTCCAGTCTGAATTTTAAAAACACAATCCAAGGTGCTGAGCCCTACCCCCTCCCAATAGGTCCACTGAACCTTGGATAGCTCCTTTAAAGTTCAGACTAAAACCCAGAGTGGACGAATTCTTCTCACTAACATGGGAGCCAGCAGCTGGCTGAATTTGAGACAGGGCTCTATTTCAGAAGAGCCAGGAGTTATAATTGATAATGAAAATACCTCTGTTCATGGGCAACAGGGAAAGAGCTTGGAAATTTACTTTTTTTGGATGAGTACCTCTAGAATTTAAAATAGTATTAAAGACTTCTCTCTTCTGGCAGGCTTACCCATTGGTTTTAAACTATGGATTTTAAAATGGTATTTTAAGTTTATGGAGGTATCTAATATAATGTTTGTTTTAATCCTATGTGTTTAAACCATTTTATGTTTTAGTTATATATTGTATTTTAATTCATGTTGTACCCTGCCTCAAGCCTTTAGGAGAGTTGAGTGAGAATTAGTAATAATAATAATAATAATAATACGCAAAGGTGATAGGCTTTTTTGTTTGCTATTTTGTTAAAGCAAAAGGTCACTCTTTCGAAACTTAGCTATGCTTTTTTAAAAAACAATACTGTCCAGCGGCAGCAAACTAAGGTAAGTAAAAACACAAGTAATTCACTCGTGGCTGCCATCTTGATTCGCAGGCATGCCTGTTTGCACAGCAAATGCGGATAGCTTTGCATGCTTGTGTTCTGCCAAAAAAAAAAAAAAAATTAAGACAAATACTAGCTGCTGCAAATTGCCATTACTGTGGAGCAATCCACATTTTTTTTTGCCTTGTATAGACAACCTCCCCAAAATTTAGAGCATACACTTTAAAAACAGTTTTAAAAAACCCCAATAGTCCACTTTAAAACAATATACTATCATGAAAAGACATGAGTCACTAGAAAAGACAATAATGCTTGGGAAGGTAGAAGGCAGTAGGAAAAGAAGAGGACCACATTCCAGATGGAGAGACTCCATCAAGGAAGCCACGGCTGCTCTAAGTCTGCAAGATCTGAGCAGGGTTGTTGAGGCGAGGGGGACTTGGAGGTCTCTCGTTCATGGGGTTGCCATAAATAGATGTTGATGTGGAGGTAAACTATAGAAACAAAGAAAGCAAGAATTCTATGGATACCATGGACTATTAACAAGACCAATCAATGGGTCCTAGAGCAAATCAAGCTTGAATTTTCCCTAGAAGCCAAGATGACTAAACTGAGAGTGTCCTACTTTGGCCCTATCATGAGAAGACATGACTCATTAGAAAAGGCAATAATGCCTGGTAAGGGAGAAGGCAGCAGGAAAAGAGAGACTCCATCAAGGAAGTCACGGATGCTACCCTGAGTCTGCAAGACCATGGGGTGACTTGGAGATCTCTCATTCATGGGGTAGCCATAAGTCAAAGTCATATTGAATCATAGAGTTGGAAGAGACCCCAAGGGCCATCCAGTCCAACCCCATTCTGCCTTGCAGGAATGCACAATCAAATCATTCCCAACAGATGACCATCCAGCCTTTGTTTAAAGACCTCCAAAGAAGGAAACTCCACCACACTCCGAGGCAGTGTATTCCATTTCCAAACAGCTCTTACTGTCAGGAAGTTCTTCCTAATGTTTAGGTGGCATCTAGTTAACAACAAATAACATGCTGCCTTTTCCTTAAAAACTTTGAACTCTCAAAACCTGCCACAATAATAATTTTTAAAAAGTGCTTTCCTGGTGATGGAAGGGCTGCAAGGCAGAGGCATAGGAAGGGAGATCCAGAACCTAGGGGTAGCCACTGAGAGGGCCCTATTTTGAATCCTCACCAACCATGCCTGTAAAGGTGATGGGACTGAGAGAAAGACCTCTCCTGGAGATCTCTGCTTCCAGGCAGGCTCCTCTGGGGAGATACAAGCCAAATCCACACTACACAAATAATTCAGTTTGGAAATGGATTCTTTGCCATGGCCCCTTCCTATGAACTCCTGGGATGTGTAGTTTGCTGAGGCACCAACACCCTTTTTCAGAGAAGGCTAAAGACCTAGTAAAAGTACAAATCCCAGGATTCAATAGGAAGGAGCTGTAGCAAATCATCCAGTTAGGAACTGGATTGTTTGTGTTGTGTGGATTTGGCCACAGTTTATCAGATAGCCTGGGTCTGAGCTGTAGAGGGCTTTGTAGCTTATAACCAGCACTTTGAACTGTGCTCAGAAACAGACCGGCAGCCAGTAGAGCTGTTGGAGCAGGAGAATTTTATGATCCCTGTACTCAGCCAAAATGGAAAGCCCTTTCCTTAAAAACAAAAAAGTTACTATGGTTCACAAGATGCAGGTGCTAGAGAGTGTGAAATGAATGGTCTTGCCTCTCCCTTTGTAGGATGTTAGCAGTTTTATTTTCAATTCCTTTTCCAACAGTGGGCAACATGGATTTGGCCTTTTTCTGCAGCAGCCGCATGCTGGGTTGACATTTTCGACTGGTTCATGCCACAGTACATTTGTCAACCATTTAGCATCCACCTGCTGAGCTGGTTTACTGGTTAGGCAGATCCCAGCTGAAAGCTGCGGGAGATTTGCTGAGCGAGACAAGGTCCTTAATCAGATTATGGCACCGGCTACAGAGGAGAGAGAGCCATAAGAGATATACTTTCTGACGCCCTCCGAATAGCTGAGCAGCTGGACTCCACTGGGAATAGGGCTTAATTAGAGCACAGCCTCAGAGACTTTTTTCTCAGTGCCAAAACTCACTCCTTAAAGCTAAGAGATAACAACAAACATGAGATGGAGCCTCTAAACAGGTGCAGAGTGCCTTTATGGATAAGAAAAATCAACATGGATCTTATAATCATCTAAGACAATGGTTAACAGATGTTTTAGCTACAGCTCCCATATTCCTTTGGCACTGATGCTGATGGCTGGGGCTACTGGGAATTGTAGTCCAAAACATCTGCATCCCCTCCAAGTCTCCCAATTTGACAGGCATAATCCTGACTAATCCTCCCACTTTTTCAGTGTCTGAGGACCAACATTGGAGAAGCAAAGAGTACCTGAGCTCAAGGGTGTTTATTGAATGCAACTTTCAACTCCTGAAGGTTTTTACTAAAACCTTTTTCTTTAAAAAAAAAAATGTTTTAGATACCTTTCAGTATATTTTATTCTTTTAAATAGTTTGATATTGCTTTAATAATGTAATCAGTTTAATTCTATTTTAATGTGCACTTTCTGTATCTTTTAATTGTGTTTTTTTAAAAACCATATGAACTGCTTCGGGTCCCAGTCTTGGGGAAAAAGCAGGTTATAAATAAATATAACAACCACAACAACTCCATTACTGCTTTGTTTCAAATACGAAGCTTTTGGTGAGAGTAAAAGGAACCCACAAGGTAATTAAACCCAACTTCTACTTAAAAAACACAAGTAAAAAGAAGATTTAAAAACACATTTCAGACATAATAAAGGAGAAACACAAAGTTTTAGTGTTATTCATTGGGGGCACAAAGGCACACTTGTATGAAGTTGAAGGCTTTCATGGCCGGCATCCTTATATTTTCCTTGTTTTTTTCCGGGCTCTGAGGCCGTTTATTTCTGACGTTTCGCCTGCATCTGTGGCTGGCATCTACACACTCCTACCCAACCATTCTCTGAAGATGCCAGCCACAGATGCAGGCGAAATGTCAGAAGTAAACTCTTCCAGAACACAGCCTCACAGCCCGGAAAAAAACAAGGAAAAACTACGCACACTTGTGTCATTGGCCAAATCCACACTATACAAATAATCCAGTTTGAAACTGGATGATTTGCCATGGCTCCTTCCTATGGAATCCTGGGATTTGTAGTTTTACATGGTCTTTAGCCTTTTCTGCCAAAGACTGCTGGTGCCTCACCAAACTACAAATCCCAAGATTCCGTAAGATGAAACCATGGCAAATAATCCAGTTTGAAATGGCATTATTTAAATACTGCTCTGCACTTGAACACTCCTCCAGCTCATGTTTACACCTTCCTGACTGAGACTGAGAGGCGAGCTAGAAACACACCACACAAATGCATCAGAGATGCCTTCAACCGTAGCTCCCGTTTTTGGGTCAGCATGCGCAACTAATCCCATTTCTAGACATGATGATTTCCTGTATGTGGAAGGCAAAGGTGGCCTCAGAGAGATGTGCAAGTGGCAGGGAATGCACAGAGAAGAAATCTGCTGCTCTCTCCGATACACACACCCCTTTTCATCTGTACATCTGTGTGTTCAAATTAGTCTTGGCTCTAATAGCCAAGACGCAGAGCTTATAAATCCCTCTGTTCCTTTCTTGGTGTAAACAAGGCAGCCAGGCTACTGCTTCATTCTTTCTAGGAACAGCATGAAAACATGGTCAGGAAAATCCTCTTGCCAGACTCCAAACTCTGACCTCTGCTAAATAGCGGGGACTGGATCACTCCACTGTCTCCCTCTTTCCTCCAAATGTTCCCCAACTGGCTTTCTTTACCTGTTTTTAAAGGTATCCAATTGTAAAAGTTTGCTTTGCCAGCTGTGGATTGATTCATGATGTCATAATTGATTTAATGATTGATTGACTGCTTGATTTCATACCTTCCAACTATTCCAATTTGGGAGGAACGGTCCCAATTAATCCTCTGCCACCCCAGTTTCCAGCCACTTTTAACATGTCCCAGTTTGTCTTTCCACCGCCCACTTTCCTCCTTTGTCACCAGCTTACTTCCATGGCTGCAAACTCAGTTCAAAGTGCAAAAATACTTTGCAGTCAAGTAGCTCAGAAAGGGAGAGAGGGGAGCAGGGGGCAGAATCCTCCCCTTCCCAGTAGACTCTGGCAAAAGCAAACTCCTGCAGCCTCTCTTAGCTTGTGTGTCCTTCCTTATGAGTAACTTTTGTTATCTGAACCACCCTCAGATGCTGCTTGTCCTCACATGGCCCAGTTATCAACTGTCAAATGTTGGAAGGTATTTTAGTTGACTTGTACCTGCCTTTCTCCTATGACAAGGACTCAAAGTGTCTCAATAACAAGGTTAAAACAGGTACAGATAAAAACAGATATGGATACCCAAAGAAACATAGAAAAGACTCTCTCTGGCTTTTCTTTGTAAACGAAGATTCAAGAAGGACTGATCCCGTGCTTTCTGCAAGCGCGCTGATGACTAAAAAGGCCAATCCGAGATAAACAAGTCCAGTTGCAGAAAAGCAATAGCACTGAAATTCAACCATCCAAGCTATAGCATCAAAATCAATTTTTTAAAAAAATCAGTTCAAAACCACATTTCAATGAAAAAGTACAACATCAGTCTCTTGAGAGCTCCTACCTCAGTAGCCAATCCAAAGGCTGCCTGAACAGAAAAATCTCTACACCAGTTTCATTCTCTGTTTTATACAATCAGGACACGTTTGTCCGAATGGTGCATTCAATCAGAGCTAAGAACAGCTTCTTATTGGACTACATCTCCCATAATCTCCCCAGACGCCTGCTCCCACCCTTTTGGTTAACTTCAAATGGACTCATGGACAGAATGAGCCCATTGAAATTGGGCTCCTATTACTAATTCGAGCATTTCAGCCCAACTGTTTTTGGGTGAGCAGAAGGCAAAGCGAAACATGTCCCTAGCGTTCCCCCGCCTTCTTTTTCAGCGCCTGATAAGTACTAAAGTCTCTGCAGTAAAAAATTGGGGAAGGTGGAGTTTCTCTCTGTGAACATACACTGGTTTCTTCAAAGCTGAAATAAAAAATTGTCCTCATATATTTGAAACTGACTAACATTTCAGTTTGGCCATGACATCCTTGTGTTTCTTGATAGTCCAAATTCTCCACAAGTCCTTCAGCAAATCTCATGATCTGTCAGCTGTTTCCTACTGTCAAATTTTAACTGCTACTACATGTCACCTGTAGATTTTCTAGCTTATTAAAATACATTGCATGTCAACTCTCAGACACTGTCAAGTTCTAAACATCAAAATAAGCTATCTTTTGAATGTGGTCAAGTAACTACAGAATTTTTTTTCCCAGTTGTGCAAAACCTTAGCTGCAACGCATCAGATGTGCACATGTATACATGTGAGCACAGACACATACATGAGTTTGCTGGTCACCTTTATATCTACACAGCACCTGTGCTTTTTAACAACTGCATTCTGGATAGTGAGCATTGCATTTCCTGTATCCGAAGTGAAACCCCTAAGATGTCTGTCAACAAATGTCAAGCCAATTCAGATGCACACTTGTACTGGATTAACTGCCACAATAAGGCTCTTCATCAGAGAGGAATTCCATGTGTGTGAGAGAGTTCTGTGCAACTCCCATGCTTGCTACCTTAAAAGCAAAGCGACATGAAAAAGGTATCACCGTAATTAGCAGCCCCACCCCAATGAGGCGCAGATCAAGATCAAGCAAGATCTTGTAATGTAACTTGAACTTGGAGAGGGATTTGCTTCCTGAATGTGAACAGCATCTTCCCACATGTCTCAGTAAGAAAATTATCAAGAATCCTTTGCAACGGGATTGAGTTAAACTTCAGTGTCCATAGATTTTTTTTGAGAAATCTTCAGCAAGTCAAAACTCAGCCACACACATTTGTAAAATGGGGATAACAGTGGCCTACCTCACAGGGCTGTTGTGTGCCAACACAATTTTACACAGCACTTCAGATACTCAGAAGTGCTAAATTAATGGTGGAGGAAGCCCTGGAGCTACCTGTGGCTCTGAGGTTGTTTATGCAACCCTTGGCTTGTCAAATTCTGCTTTTTCCGGGCAAAATAAATAAATAAAAGTGAATTGCTTCTCCTGGAAGCCTACCAGAGCATCAGTTCCAAGTTGTCCACAGGGCCCCACTACACTGCTTCATGGTGATGTGACAACCACCCATCACCCACCAGAGTTTCACAGCACTTGCCAAGATTTTGAGGCTCTCCCGGCAACAAAGGTGACCGGGGTTTCGGCTTACCTGGCAACTTGAGCAGGGAGTCGTAGACTTTACACTGCATCTGGCCTGTGCTCTGCATCACACAGGACATCCAGAGCCCCTCGTAGATGGCCTGGGCCGTGACAATGTTGTCCCCGGCATAGGAGTTGATCTTCCACTGTGGCATGGCCGTGCTGACCACAATACCGATCCAGCCGATGAATGCCAGGATGAAGCCCAGCATCTGCAGACCCCCGCTGGCCATCCTCAACCACAATGGCAACAACGCAGGGGAACTCTGGGGAGACTTTGAGAAAGCTTTCGCCGAGGGTTGGCTTGGAGCCGGGCTGGTCCTTCTATAGCCTTGCTGAAGCCAAGGAAAAATTCTTCTCCACTCTGTTCTTCTTTTGTAATCCAAGCGATTTCAGAGCAGGTTGTTGCTGGACCGAGAAGCCAACCTGAAGAACTGGTCTCCTGAGCACCTCTGCAGCACTATTTAAAGCAGAGTCCCTACAGCACCCCCTGGCGGTTTCATTCGACTTTGCCAGCCCGTTCTGTGCATTTTCACTGAAAATTTGCAGTGGCCAAAAGCTTGGAAGTTAAATTGGTTTGATGGTTCCACTTCAACCTGCACCTCAAGGGTTCATTCTTGTAATAAGTGGGGAAAGGAACCCACTTTGGCTACTGTGCTTCCTAACTAACCCTGTGTGAGGTGGCCCTTAGGTGTAGGCTTATGGTAATGTCAATTGCACCATGTTGTGTTCCTGTGCCTCGGTGCACACATGATGTATTCTCTCGCTTTATGACACATCCGTTTAGGGATCCACCCTGCTTTTTTGGTGATGTCAGGCCACAGGAAGAGAGGAGAGGTGTCAAAATGCCCAGCCACTGATTTCAAGAGTTCTTTCTTGCTAGACATCTTGTGTGGTTCATAGTTGAAACCTCCTCTTTGCCACAGGTCCAGACAAATGCGGAAATCAACCCATTGCTCCTTCTGACATTGTTTCAGGGTGATCTCACTTTACAGTGTTGGACAAGGAGCAACTGGGAAGATGATTTTTTTTTCACCTGGAAACAGGTGAACTCCCTAAGAGAACCTGCCATGTTCCAGACATCAGGCAAAATATTTCTTTTCTTTTCTTTTCTTTTCCTCCTCCTCCTCCTCTTCCTCCTTTTTTTTTTTTTGGCTTCTCAGAGGCATCTCAGTTGTGTCTACTATTTTAAATATGTAAAATGTTGCGCAGAGTGTTTGCAGTCTGCATTCTCCTGTTCCTTTTGGTATTTTATTTCTGTTTTTATGTTGTTGGTGTTGTTGTCGTTGTTGTGTGCCTTCAAGTCATTTCTGACTTATGTCAAGCCTAAGGCGAACCTATCACGGGGTTTTCTTGGCAAGATTTGTTCAGAGGCGGGTTTATCTTTGCCTTCCTCTGAGGCTGAGAGAATGTGACTTGCCCAAGGTCATCCAGTGATTTTCCTTGGGTTTTTTCTGGGCTGTGATGAATGTTGCTGTCCTTGAGCAAGCAGGGATCACCAGCATTGAGTCCATGATATTGAGAACACAGCTGCGCTGGGCAGGACACGTTTCTAGGATGGAGGACCATCGCCTCCCAAAAATAGTACTCTATGGTGAACTCGCCACGGGTCAGCGTAAGAGGGGCGCTCCAAAAAAGTGATACAAGGACTCCCTGAAACAGCATCTCAGGCTCGGCCAAATTGATGACCAACAGTGGTCCGCCATGGCCTCACATCGGGAGGCATGGAGATGCGCTATCCACAATGCTGCAGCCTTATTTGAGAACTCACGCCCAACAAGTCTTGAAGAGAAACGACAACGCAGAAAGAATCACAACCCAAAAACATCACCCAAGGAGACCTTCTGCTGTGCTTTCTGCAACCAGACTTATCTCGGATTGGCCTTTTTAGTCATCAGCGCGCTTGCAGAAAGCGCGGGATGAGTCCTTCCTGAATCTTTGTTTGCGAAGAAAAGCCAGAGAGAGAGAGAGAGAGAGAGAGAGAGAGAGAGAGAGAGAGGAAGCTCTTCCAGAACACAACCTCATAGTCTGGAAAAAAACCAAGGAAAATCTATGGATGCTGGCCATAAAAGCCTTTGACTTCACATCATCCAATGAGCTTCCATGGCTGCACAGAGATTCGAACCCTGGTCTCCCAGTGACCTAGTCCAACACTCATACCACTACACCATGCTGGCTCTCACCCATTATTTTTAGTTATTCTAACCTAAATCCGTTGTTTATTAATTAATTATTAATTAGTTTTGATTATTTTAAAGTCATCCCTCTGCCTTCCAACTGTATTCTTGTAAACAACTCACAATCCATATTTTATCTTATTTTCATCTCAGCTTTCTACTGGCATGAGATCTGAGGCATCTTGAAAACAGGGGTGTACCTATAAAATTCATGGGGTCACCATAAGTTGACTGGTGACTTGAACGTACGTGTACACACACAGCTCTGAGGGGCTGGTAGAAATCAGGTCATGTCCCCCCAAATAAGAATTCTGACCCCCCATGAAGTTTTTCTTTAGTACCCAAATTTCTAACATTGTGGAGAGTAAGCCATTTAAAATCACTCATTCCCAGAACTCTTCTATTTGCTGGGTTTGCTTTTCCTTAACCTCTTTGCCTGGCCCTTTTCTTTGGATGCCTAAACTGCATTTTTAAAGGCCCACCTGACATTTTAAGTGACAGCATGGAGGCAGTAATACCCTGTAGCTACACCTCTGTGTAAAATATGAGACAAAAATATGTGGATTGCTCTGGAGTAATGGCAATCTGCAGCAGCTGCTAATGGTCTTAGCGAATCAAGATGGCAGCCGCAAGTGAATTACTAGCGTTTTTACTTACCTCAATTTGCTGCTGCCTGAAAGTATTAAACCATTCAAGGTGTGAAAGAATGACCTTTACCTTTAACAAAATAGCAAACCAAAAAAAGTTTTATCACCTTAGTGCTTGCTCACTAAGGCGAAAATCCAACATGGCGGCTCCAGGTGTTTGCCTTGTTAGCAAGCTCCATTCCCACACACACCCAACAAATCAGTTTTCAACTTCCACTTATATAAGGAAAGTGAATCAAATCCAATTGCTTGTTCCAACAAGCAGGAATACGCATCCCCCCCCCACTGTTTTTAAAAAACTTTAGGAAAAGCCGCAGAAGCTTTTCCTGTGCAGTATATGGCGGTTTTGGCCACCTTCCTTCCCAATATGTCAAAATGATGTGAAATCCCATTGAGACAGATAGTATTCTCCTCACATTCTATGAGGAGTATTTTCATCATTTAGACAACCCCATAAATTAAAACAAAATACAACTAAAACCCCATCATCATAATAAAATAAAATCAATTGATGGAAAGCAACAACCAAACATAAACTCACATGTTCTTTCCCTTACTCTTCTTCCTTTTTGGATACACTAGTGTGCAGAAAACTGGTCATGAACTTCAAATTCCAGTGTGTGTTGTTATTTTGCTGGATTCAGCCATTTTTTTGCAAGGAGGAATCATACCCTCCAACTGTTCTAACTTGGCAGAGACAGACCCAGTTCATCCTCTGCTGCCCCATATTTTCAGTTGCTTTCAAAATGTCCCAGTTTATCTCTCCCTTTGTCCTTAGCTTACCTAAACTGATACAAACTGCTGCAAATTCACCCATGGTTGTTTTGCATAGAAAGAGACATTTTCTGCACAGAAAATATTTCTGAATAGAAACATTTTTTCCTACACAGAAAAAAACTGTTTTCTGTGTAGAAAAAATGCCATTTTTGTGTGCAAAACCACCACAGGTGAATTTTGTGTAGAATAAGTTCCGAAACACAGTGTTTTCTGTACAGGAAACAGCTTTTTCTGTGCAGGAAGTAATATTTCTGTGTAGAAATAGCATTTTCTGTGCAAGAAATACTTTCTTCTGTGCAAATCACCCATGTGCGAATTTTGTGCAGAATATGTCCAGTACTGCAAAAATTCTCATCTGTCCAGAATTCTTCTCATTAAAGCATCTCAATGTTTGAAAAACTTTTTTCAAGCATTTTTGAATATTTTTTAAAATATTCTTTACATTCCTACTAAACTAACATGTTTGGTCAGGTAGTGGGGAAGAGGTTCAGGGGCATATTGAGGGCCAAATGTGGAACACCTCTGTCTATCTCGTATATTTTTATGTATTTATTTGAAATATTTATATCCTACCCACACCTGTCGTGTGATGTCTGAGCATCTAACGATGAAGCCAGTTTAAACCCTCTAAAATTAGAACAGTAAATAACAATTTAAAACAATAAAAATAACTTAAATGTTTTTTAAAAATTAAAATATTTAAACAATATTTTTAAAAGTTTAAAATAGAACACTCCAAAATCAGGTATGCATATAAATTTAGATGACATCTCAGCCCTCCCAAGCCTTGTATTAAAAGCTATGTTCAAAATGATATGATAGTGAAAAGCCAGCATGGTATAGTGGTTTGAATGTCGGACTAGGAGTCTGAGAGACCAGGGTTCAAATAGCTTGTCAGCCCCGGAAACTACTGGGTGACCTTTTTTTTTTTTTAATTTTATGTATACCCCGCTCTTCAGCCACAAGGCTATCAGCTTCAAGGCTATCAGCTTCAGCCACAAGGCTATTTACCTTGGGCAAATCACACTCTCTCAGCCTCAGAGGAAGGCAAAGGCAAACCACTTCTGAACAAATCTTGCCAAGAAAACTCTATGACAGGTTCACATTAGGGCCACCATAAATCAGAAACAACCTGAAGGCAAACAAGAACAAGAACAAACTAGAGCAAAACCAAAACCAGCACCAATTGGCCTTGTAAAGGGAGGGGTTTCCACAATTGAGCTGCCACAGCAGAAAAAGGTCTCTCCCATTTAATGCCACAGTGCATTGTGCATACTGTTGGGACAAGAAGACGGGCCCTTTAGCAGAATTCAGTCCATGGAGAGGTATATATAAGTATTAAGGTCCCAATCTATTTAGGGTTTTTAATACAGTCCTGGGCCTGGTGTGGGTTAACATATAAATGACTTAGATGATGGAATAGAAATGCTTATCAAATTTGATGATGGCACCAAACTGGAGAGGGAGGGGGTAGCTAATAGCCCAGAGGAGAGGGACAAAATTCAAAATGACCTTGAGAGATTTGAAAGCAGGGCAAAACTAACAAAATGAATTTCTGCAGGGAGAAATGTAGGATATTACACTTGGGCAGTAAAAATGAAATGCACAGATATAGGATAGTTGACACCTGGCTTGACAACAGCATATGTGAAAGGGATCTAGGAGTCTTAGTGGACCACAAGCTGAACATGAGTCAACAGTGTGATGCAGCAGCTGAAAAAGCCAATGTAATTCTAGGCTGCATCAATAGGAGTATAGGGTCTAGATCAAGGGAAGTAATAATACCACGCTGTTGTGCTTTGGTCAGACCTCACCTGGAATACTGTGTCCAGTTCTGAGACCCACAGTTCAAAAAGAATATGGGCAAGCTGGAACATGTCCAGGGAAGGGTGACCAAGATGATCAAAGGTCTGGAAACCAAACCTTATGAGGAATGACTGAGGGAGCTGGGTATGTTTAGCTTCGAAAAGAAAAGATTGAGAAGGATAGCTGTCTTGAAATATCTGAAGGGATGTCTTATTGAAGATGGAGGAAGCATATTTTTTGTTGTTCCAGAGATAAGAACATGAGCCAATAAATTCAAATGAAAAGAGATTCCACCTAAACATTAGGAAGAACTATTTTTTTTACTGTAAGAGGTGTCCAAAAGTGGAATGGGTTGTCTCAGAGGGTGGTGGATTCTCCATCTTTGAAGAACTTTAAACAGAGGTTGGACGGATAACTGTCGGGTGTGCTTTAGTTGTATATTCCTGCATTGCAGGGGGTGGGCTACATGGCCCTCATGATCCCTTCCAGCCTTAAGATTCTATTCTTTTATCAGCACCTTGAATTCAGACTAGAAACATATTGGCAGTCAGTGCAATGCTTTTAAAATTAGGGTCATCTCTCAGCCTCATATTTCCCTGAATGCACAAACACTTTATGCCCTGGAGGGGGTATAACATCTTATTTGTTCTTCACCACCATCAAAGACACACGTGGTGTTTACAACCCTCCATATAATCTTCCACCAGGTAATTCTCAAACAGGGTCCACCATAATTGTTCTGCTACTGCGAGACAAACAAACCACAACAGTTGAAAACAACTCATGGGCTGAAAGGTGAGGAGGTGATTGTTTTGATCTGAACAGTTGCTTCATCTTGATGATTTGGGGGATTTTGCTTGGGCTTCTTGGAGAAATTTGCAAAACACGGCAGCTTAAGTGGTCATTACCCATCACGGCTGGCTCAACCACAGAGTGGATCCAGAAGGAGAAAAACATCAGCATTCTCTTCGAGCAGAAATAATAAACAAGGGTGGCTCCATAAATAGAAAAGGGTCAGCTTCTCTCATATACTTGAATTTTTCCCCTCTGGGCTCAAACAGGGATATTTTTGATTTTTTTTTAATCACCCACTACTTTGCATTTCTAAATTTCCAGGTTTCAGAATCTAAGATTCTATGATTCTGGAAGGAGCTGGAAAGAAACACAAGGGCCATCTAGTCCAACCCTCTTCTGCCATGCAGAAAGACATAACTAAAGCACACCTGAATGATGAGCCTCCTACCTCTGTTTAAAGACCTCCAAAGAAGGAGAGTCAATCTCCCTCCAAGGCAATCTATTCCATTATCAAACAGCTCTTACAGTTCAGAGGTTCTTCCTAATAAATGTGCCTGCTGCTGATGGTACCCAAGATGTAGCGGGGAATAATGCCCTTTGGCATGTGCATATGGACTTCTCCCCATTTCATCTTGGTAATGGGCAGGAGGAATGGATCATCTTTGGGGTAGAATATGCCAGCCAGAAGACAGCCTATTCTGGCCAGTCTAGACAAGCCTTCAGTTAGTCTGAAAGGTTCTACAAGATCCCTTTGCATCCTTTCAGATACAGTTGTCCCTTCATATTCTCTGGGGTTTGGTTCCAGGATCCCCCGTAGATACCAAAATCCATGAATACTCAAGTCCCATGATATGTAATGGCAGAGCAAAATGGTGTCCCTGATATAAAATGGCAAAATCAAGGTTTGCTTTTTGGATTATTATTTTTTAAAGAATATTTTCAAGCCATGAATGCTCAAATCCATGGATACAGAGGGACGACTGTATTTAAAGATGACTACCCTGTGACCTCTCAGTTTTCTCTTCTTTCTGATGTGGAATTGTTTAATTAGGAACAACTTTAAAAATAATAATCATAGCACAGTACAGTCGTCCCTTCCTATTTGAGGCTTTCCCTTTCGCAGTTTTGTGTATTTGTGGAAAGCTGCGGATGGTTTGCTCAGCCTTCGGCTCTCCCCCCCAACAGGGAACTAAGGCCAAGGAAACCCCCAGTGCTCACCGCAAAGCCACATGTTCCCTTTGGAGGGGTTAATTTATTTGTGGGGTTGTTTTTTTCAGTCTTGTGGTGGTGCTCCATCCCAACCCCTGTTAATGGGAAGGTACGGCTGTTCATGAACAATTTACGTCTGCTTTCTGGAGTGCATTTGTAACCTGTACCACACAAACACATCTACATTGTGCATCACCAATGCATGCAAGTGCATTGGGGACACTTCAGGAGTTTGATCTTGCAAAATTTTATATAGAATTTGCTTCAAATATTCCCCAAATGTGCAAATAGTCATGACACTTATGGGTTGCAATCCTACACCAGGGCTGTGTAGTGTAATTTTCTCCGTGTGGAATTATGCATCAATTGTGTTACGCACTTTGTACTGAAAGGCAACAACACACAACCTAATGTGTGATATATTTATATAAATATATTTATATTTATTGATATCCCTTTATATCCCACCTTTTCCCAGCGTGGCACTCATGGCAACTTACAACAGTTAATACAGGTATAGTTTAAAAATTCATCAGAAATTAAATTTAAAGTAGATAGTGAAAGATTGATATGACATTTAGTTACCTCAGCTAGAATCCTTCTAGCTAGACATTGGGCGGGGGGGGGGGGAATCTGTTCCTTTAGAAGAAGAATGGTTAGAAAAAATAATTGAGATTAATGAGATGGACAAACTTACTGGAATGCTGGAAAATAAACCTAATAGTAAATTCTATCAAATATGGCAACTTTTACTAGAATTCTTACAAATAAGAGAGTAGTGATATGGAAATGGAAGTTGATTGAAGTTTAATTACTCCTTGGTCCTGTGATTACAGGGGAAGTTTGTTATTTCTCCTAAATTTACGCATGAATATATATAATTTGGTTGTAATGGGTTATGGTCCCCCCCCCGTTTCATTATAGTTCCTTTTACACATTATCTTTTTCTTTTATTTCTGTATTATACCAACCCATTTGAGGAAGAGGGATTTGACAAAGTTTACTATAAAAAAAACTGGTAGATTTTCCTTGGTTTTTTTCCCAGGCTGTGAGGCCGTGTTCTGGAATAGTTTCTTTCTGATGTTTCGCCTGCATCTGTGACTGACATCTTCTCTGAAGATGCAGGCGAAACATCAGAAAGAAACTATTCCAGAACATGGCTTCACAGCCCAGAAAAAAACCAAGGAAAATCTATGGATGGCAGCTGTGAAAGGCTTTGACTTCACAAAAAACTGGTAGCTTGTCAGAGAGGAAGTTAAGATTATGTACATGTTTATGTATAATTGTTTAAAATCGATGTTGTGTTAAGTGTATTGTTTGTTAATGTTTGTTGTCTATAATAGTCTTTGTTTATTGAATAATCTAAGTTAAAAAGCAATTAACTGTTAGCCCACAAGATTTGTGGGGGTTAAGGGAACATATCTCCCAAAGTGGAAAAACCATGAATATCTCTAGGGAACTAAAAAGAATTTAACACACACACACAGCCACACATGCATTCCTTTGGTTGCCCACTCATTCATGTGGGTGGTGGGTAGGGGAAGGGGATGGGATGGGGCAGGGGGCAGGAGGGGGAGAAAGGGGACAACTGTCCCATCCCCCCCCCAATCCACCCACAGGAGCATGCAAGTGAGTGAGCGAACTCCACCACACTCCAAGGCAGTGAGTTCAGCTGTTTGGAAGTGGAATCCGCTGCTGCTGCCTGGGAGTGTGGTGGAGTCTCCATCTTTGGAGGTTTTTAAGCAGAGGCTGGATGGCCATATATCGGGAATGCTTTGATTGTGTGTTCCTGCATGGCAGAATGAGGTTGGCCTGGATGGCCTTTGGGGTCTCTTCCAACTCTAGGATTCTATGATCAGGAAACTGCAGAGATACACATATTTTAATAAATCAGATTTAATAAATAAGTGTGGTGGAGTGCCTTTCTTTGGAGGTCTATAAAGAGAGGGCAGATGGCCATCTGTGGGGGGCACTGTGATGGTGCCTTCCTACATAGCAGAATGGGGTTGGACTGGGTGGCCCTCATGGTCTCTTCCAACTCTATGATTCTATGTCACATAGAAGATGGATCCATCTTGTTTTCTGCTGCTCCAGAGAGTAGGACACAGAGCAATGGATTCAAACTCCAGGAAAAGAGATTCCACCTAAATATTAAGAACTTCCTGATGGTATGGTAAGAGCTGTTTGACAGTGCAACACACTGCCTCAGGGTGTGGTGGAGTCTCCTTCTTTGGTGGTTTTGGAACAGAGGCTTGGTGGCCATCTGTCAGGAGTGCTTTGATTTTGTCTTCCTGTATTGCAGAATGGGGTTGGACTAGATGGCCCTTGGGGTATCTTCCAACTCGATGATTCTATGAATCTTAGATTCATATAGATAATTCCACTTCTGCAAACTTGAACTGAATGTGAACATTGTCCATCTGATAAAAAATGTCCAAGTGCTTCCATAGTGGAACTTACATATGTGTAGGATGCCAACAGGATTCCAGCCACTGATATTTGATACTGACAATCTGACAGTTTGATGGGATTTGATGCATGGCATGCAATGGTAATTAGTATTTGATAGGTGACAACTTACAAGATTTCCTATTCAAAGGACGCCAAAATCATAACAAGCATGAAATGAGAACAAGCCGAAAGCATTTGAATTCATTTATATGCAGAAGGCTGCTGTGCCAAAACAATAACTGTCTGTCTTCAGCAAATGCTTTCCACACTTACTGTAATGTTGATAAATTAATCCATCCTTCATAATAAGGCCAGAAAGAATTTGAGCTTTCCAGAGATTGGACATGGGAGAAAAGTGAAACGGACAAGACCAGCTGTCCCTATTTTAAATTAGTTATATTTGCACTCTGCCTTTCTCCTAGTGAGCTTGAAGTGGAGTATATGACTCTCTTTTTCCTAGCTTTATTCTCAAAACAATCCTACAAGGTAGGTCAGGCTGAAAGAGAAGGAAGGAGGGAGGAAGAGACACAGTCATAAGGTCACTGAGGTGTTTACCACACATAGGTCCGAAGGTGCAATGATTTCATCATGTAAATGACAGATTCATGTCCATTTTGCACCACATGTATTAGCCCATTCTGAAACAGAGGCAGAAGAACAAGTGAGTTTCGCACTTTTTGCGCACCACATTGGTGTTCTCTGCCCCTCCTTCCCCTCATTTTTCCATTTCTGTGTCAGTCTCCTCCTTCTCACGTCACTTCCTTGCGTGATTGTGCGCATGGGCAATCTTGTTGATCTATCTGTGTTCATGTTTGGATTTCGCGCTATCTCGTGATACTTTAGCCTCTGCCCCGGATTTTCCGCAAGTAGCGCGTGCGTACCTAGCACCATGGATGTAGCTGTGATATAACCAAAGCACTTTCAGGGCGCGCTATTTCCATGTTAAAGATGCCTGTCAGTTGCTTTCATTGATCAACTTTGTTTGCATTATCCCAAGGGATCGCACTAAAATTTGAAAATTAAAAGCAGTGCCAGGACATCTGTGTTGGATGCATCAGGTTTCAACGAAATGGCCACCGGAAGTTGAACTGGGAAGACTGCAGGGGTGGAGAGAGTAGCGAGCAGACTAATCATGCCCTCGCGTGATCACATGATGAAGAGAAGCTGGAACAAGCACACAATTTCGTACCACATGTCGTGTTATGGTGGGAGTTTTGCACAATTAAGGGCTATTGACAGGGGGAAATCATCAATAGGTTGTAGTGCACCAGAAATCGAACAGAGACAGAAGGAACACTGAATACATACAGTGTCGTGTGGGCCACCAAAATTCAACCAAACACTGAAGAGCTTTCACGATGGAAAAAAAGCCTTGTGTGGTGAATGCCTGAGTGAGTTTCATGGCTCAGTGAAAACTAGGATCTGGCTCTCCCTGGTCCCAGTTCACCACTTTAACCACTATGAGGCACATCGTATGCCAAATTAAAGCAGGAGGCCAGCAAGAAGGTTCCATCTTCTGTGTCGCCTTACCGCATGATGTTGTTATTCTTCCAGTGTTCTGCCATTCTGGTCCCATGGAAGACGGAGGTAAAATCATGTATCTTTTCTAATGTTTTTTTCTGGTTAGCAAAAAGATGCAGTTTGACCTTGGTCCCCCACAGGACCAGAGAAATGCATAAATATAGGATGGGAGAGACCTGGCTGAATGAGACCACGTGCGAAAGGGATCTAGGAGTCCTAGTAGACCACAAGTTGAACATGAGCCAACAGTGCGATGCGGCAGCTAAAAAGGCCAATGCGATTTTGGGCTGTATCAATAGAAGTATAGTGTCTAGATCAAGGGAAGTAATAGTGCCACTCTATTCTGCCTTGGTCAGACCTCACTTAGAATACTGTGTCCAGTTCTGGGCACCACAATTCAGAAAGGATATTGACAAATTGGAGCGTGTCCAGAGAAGGGCAACTAAAATGGTGAAAGGTCTGGAAACGATGCCTTATGAGGAGAGACTTAAGGAGCTGGGTATGTTTAGCCTGGAAAAAAGACGGTTAAGAGGCGATATGATAGCCCTGTTTAAGTATTTGAAGGGATGTCACGCTGAGGATGGAGCAGGCTTGTTTTCTGCTGCTCCAGAGACTGGAACACGGAGCAATGGATGCAAGCTCCAGGAACAGAGATTCCACCTCAACATGAGGAGGAACTTTTTGACAGTAAGAGCTGTTCGGCAGTGGAACGCACTCCCTCGGAGCGTGGTGGGGTCTCCTTCCTTGGAGGTCTTTAAACAGAGGCTGGATGGCCATCTGTTGGGGATGCTTTGATCGTGATTTCCCGCATGGCAGGGGGTTGGACTGGATGGCCCTCGTGGTCTCTTCCAACTCTGCAATTCTATGATTCTATGATTCTATGAATGATGACATTGTGCGGCAAGGCAGCACAGGAGATGGAACCTTTCTGCTGCACTGCCACTTTACTTTGGTGTGCAGTAATTCTCTATGTGACACTTCCTTTAAGGAGATGGTCACTAAGCCTTAAGGCCTTAAGGGGCAAGCTGGTATCTATTGCTTATTTGGGGCTGTTTAGACAATGGGAAAAAAAACCCTCTCAGAATGCAAGGGAAATACCTTTTGTCTAGATGAGCTCCTGCAGGGATTTCCCATATTAGAAAAGGAGGGCAAAAACTTCAAGTACTGTGCAATAACAGTCTTTGCTGTTTCTTGTGAAGTTTTTTTTTTAAAAAAAAATACATGTAAATGTGCATTTTAGCCCATTTGAACAACCACTTCGAATGGGGGCACATCCCAGAAGTCAAAACATGATTGGTTGGACATGCATGGAGGTGGGCTTGCTGGCAATGAACTAGTCAGAGCCACCATTGTTGATTTTCAGGGAAGCGAAAATGTGCTGTTTTCGAGTAGCAAAGGAAAAAAAATGTAAAAGCAAAAGATCAGTTTTCCATGTCTCTGATTTAACAAGGGGGGGGGGGATGGAGGGAGCTTTTGGAAAATAATAACATGAGTAATTCACTTGCGCCCACCATCTTTACTCATGGGCGTGTTCTGTGTGAACTTCCAACACGGATAGCTTCCCATGCCAGTGATCTTGCAAATGCATCATGGAGACAAATGAACACTGCTGCAATGTTGAGTTAATGCACCATTTTTCGCAATTAATTCTCCCATCTAGCTGAGCACTTTGCCTCTTGTAAGCTAGAAGCTCTCCCTCACCTTTTTTTCCATCATGCCAGCTGTGTCCCTCTCCAGTTGGTGAAGGGCCAAGGAAACAGGACACATTCTAAAATCCAAAACAAAAAACAAAACCTCCACAACATGCCAGCAAAGCATAGGAACAAGAATTTTCAGGTGAATGAAATGCAAATAAGAATTTTGACTGTTTTGTATTTCACACTCGAAGGATAAATAGTGATCTGGAAACTTTGGCTATTTTTTGCAGATATGATTTGCATTTTGCAAATTTGCATTTTGCACATTATTTGCTCATTATGCAAATCCTGGGTTGCATATTCATCCTGTTAACTTCCCACGTCAAAGCTCTCCTTCCGCAGTTACAGGAGATTATCAGACAACCCATTTTAAACTGTTCTTTTGCCAGCAGTTTATATAAACAATGTATATGCTCCCTCGCCCCCCGTGCATTTACCTTCTTCTCCTGGCAAAGTCTTCCTATCAATAGAGAGGAAGTGAATGGGATTGAAATCCAGCGAGACTTCATCATGTGGGAAATTTAAAAAGAAAAAGAAAATAAACACATTAAAAGTTTAAAGACACTTTAAAGATCCCAAGTTACCTGGGGAGGGTCATAAAAAAGAGCAAAACTTACCTGGATGTCCTGATCTCACCCAAAAGTGTTTGTGCTGGACTGGCCAATCCTGCTGCAATGATGGGATTTAAATGGCCACAAAAACCACGAAAGGGCTTCCCTACTGCATGACATCATCCTCTTGCAGTCTGCTACCATGAAGAAGGTGTTCTTTTTGATAGATGGGTGAAAGCCCCCAATTGATCTCCCATGGAATTTTCTTTTCCACGGTACTGTGTGTGTGTGTGCGAAACTGCACCCTGTTCTGCTGGCGTGATTACAGCATCAAGGAGCCCCGGTGGCACAGTGGTTAAATGCCAGTACTGCAAGTCACCACGTTCAAAGTTCGATTCCAGCGGGCTCCAAGGTTCACCCAGCCTTCCATCCTTTCGTAGGTCGGTAAAATGAGTACCCAGCTTGTGGGGCAATTAGCTAACACACATTGGAAACTGTTTAATGCAGTGTAGATGTGTAAATAGCTATTGCTTAAAACCAATCTGTAAGCCGCTCTGATAGCCTTGTGGCTGAAGAGCGGGGTATAAATAAATAAATAAATAAATAATAAAAAAATAAATAAAAATCAGTGGGCGATCCCCGTAAGAACACTTCCAGGTGAAAATGCAAAAACTAGGCACAGGATGCTCTTTTTATGAACCTTCCCATTTTGCTGGTAAGTTTTAAACTGTGTTTTAGTGCTTGTGTGTTCGTTGTTGTTTGTTTATTTAGGTGTTTTTAGACTGTTAAGCATAGGACTTTTTCGGACGGGGTTTTGTAACGCGAGCAGCCTCATCCCCATTGCGAGGCTGCTGCACAGCAGGGGGTCCGTTTCGGATGACGCTCTCCCCTGCCGATACTGTTGCAGAAGTGCTGGGAGGCTGCAGCGCCATATTTGGTGATTTTCTAATTACGAAAGTTGATCGTGATTAGGAAATCGCCAAATATGGCGCTGCAGCCTCCCAGCACTTCCGCAACAGTATCGGTGCAGGCACAGCGTCATCCGAAAGGGACCCCCTGCGGCGCAGCAGCCTTGCAACGGGGATGAGGCTGCTTGCGTTACAAAACCCCATCCGAAAAAGTCCATACTCACATCTTCTTGCAAAAACTGCCGAGATCACGTGCCCCCATGAACGTGGAAGTAAACAGTGCCAGCAGTCATGCTCCGATAATGCTGGGGCATCTCTCATGATTACAGCAGCATGTGATAAGAAATGTTATTATCCCAGGATACTTACGCTTTAAAATATAGTGGGAAAAGAACACTTTTAGAAGCTCATCTGATAATCTCCTAGGAATAAACAACTGAAATACATAGATCTGACAGCCTTCCTGCTTGTTATTGCAAGATTGGAAATTAAGAATTGGATGGGGAATCTCAATGGAGACTTGGTGGAGATGAATATAAGATGCTTAGTTGATGGAAAAACTTGAGAACAAAATGGAAAAAAACCCAGCACATTACAATAAAATTCCATTTGATGAAAAATGGTCCCCCCCTACTGAATATGTTAATACCAACTCAGAATAGCTCTTGCCTATTCTGGATTTATGGAAAGATGTTCTGCATAATGTTTAGATACTATAGTTAATGGTAAGGCTTGTTGTAAACTGTTTTTAATTAATATATTGATTGATAATTTGTTAGTTAGGTGATGTTTTAGCTTTTTTAATTGCTGATTTATTTTATTTTATTTTATTTTATTTGTAAAGCTTTATTGATTTAACAAAGAAAAAGTTGTACAGTTGTTATTTTGTAATAGGAACAATACCAGGAGAACTGGAGTCATAGATGGCAAAACAAGTATACAAAACAAAATTAAAACATAACGAACACAGAGAAAAGGGGCATAGGATTCATCAGGAAAGCAGTTCGTGGCATAAAAAAGCTTGAAACTAAGGACATCAGGGGGAGTTGGGGAGGACATCCTTCCACATCTTACCATGATGTGGTGGAGGTGTTATTGCAAGATCTGTGTTGGAAAGATATGTGGTTATTGGGAATCATTTTTCAATAAAAGATTCAGAATATTGAAATTTTAATTTGTTAAAAAATGAACAACTCTCTCAACCTTTCCTCATACTTTTTTTTCTCCAGACCTTGTTGATAGCAGTACATTGAGGGATGAAGGGGAATGTTCCATGAGCATGAAGCCACACTAGTCTGGAGAGGAAATATGGAATGAAATGGAATGAAGTGGAATAAAATGCAAATATATAATTGGAGTGATGTGGATAGCAATGCTAAAAATGCACTGCTTGGATTCCCTCCCTGACATCTATAGCAAAAGAGATGCAACATCCCAGCTCAGAAGCACTCAGTGCAAGATGCCTGAATTGTTTTAAAAATGAAAGGGTCTTCTTTATTCAGATCAGCCTGAGACTGCAGGGCTTAAAAAAAAAAAGAATTAATGCAGAAAATGTGCAATTGGGAAAAAATGTGCAGCGTGAAAACTGATCATACGTAGCTATAGTGGGAGGTGAGCTAATGATGCTGTACTTTACACTCCCTTTAATGCTTTACACACATACTTTTTTAAATGTATGTGATTGTACTTTTTTGTCCCAATACAAATATGGATTGAATATTACAAAATATTTTTTTAAAGTTGACTTCCCACTTTCTTACTGGAAGCATGTGCCTACTTAAGCTAAATTCCCTCCACTGCATATTGATTCACTAACCTGCCAACTTACTATCATGAATTTAACTCTTTTTCAAAGCCTTCAGGAGTGATATTTTCTTCATTTTCTCTTAAATATCATACAAAAAGTTCTCAATTAAAAAAAAATCAATTGATTTGCCCCTTAACAACATAGTTAACTTATCCATTTCTACCATCTCAAATACTTTGACTGTCCAATCTTCCATTCTTGGGATGTCTACGTTTTTCCACAACTGCATAGAGGTGGTGTACAACTACTTGCCAGTCTCTTCAGAGCTCCACTTGATTCCCAGGGATGACAGGAACAGTCCTTGGGCATTCTTCCCCATTGCACCTTAGGTATGATCAGCAGGCAGGCACATTGGCAGATACACCATTGATTGCACAAGGTTAGCATTCCACAGAAGGGGTGGTGTACTATAACCAGTGTGAAACTACTTGAGTGTAGACTTACATCATGCAAGCACAATGCAGGATCTCATCTTAAATGTTTATTAAGTGCTGAAATGACAGTGTTTTCAGTCTGTCTTGGTAAAAACAGAAAACCAGTTTGGGAGCAGTACCAATTTGACCTGTGCAGACTTGATGGGGCAGCCCTTGCATGAGTATAAGTTTCATTGATTTGGGGTCTACACTGGTGCAGAAGCCATGAGGGATGCAAAGAATTTTTTAAAAAAAATCCACAAAATGGTCAAGAAACAGGAGATATCTATATATCTATATGTAGATATATATAAATATATCTCTGGCTTTTCTTTGCAAACGAAGATTCAGGAAGGACTCATCCCGTGCTTTCTGCAAGCCCGCTGATGACTAAAAAGGCCAATCTGAGATAAACAATTCCGGTTGCAGAAAGCACAGCAGAAGGTCTCCTTGGGTGATGTTTCCAGGTTGTGGTTCTTTCTGCGTTGTTGTTTCTCTTCAAGACTTGTTCAGCGTGAGTTCTCAAATAAGGCTGCAGCATTGTGGATAGTGGATCTCCATGCCTTTGCTAATCTGTGATCGATCTCTTTGTCAATCTTGGCATCTGAGGAGATGATGCTTCCCAGGTAGGTGAACTGCTGAACGGACTTGAGCACAGATTTGCCGACGGCAATGTGGGGATGGTGGTGTTCGTCCTGTGGTGCAGGCTGGTAAAGAACTTCTGTTTTCTTCAGGTTGACTTCTAGCCCAAACAGCTCTGCAGCTGTTGCAAAGCAGGATGTTAGATGCTGCAGAGCTGCTTCTGTGTGGGCAACAAGGGCATCAGCATCAGCGAAGAGCAACTCACGGACTAGATAGTTTAGAGTCTTAGTGCGAGCCCTCAGACGGAGAAACCCTGATGAGAAAACTCCTGAACAGACAAGAATCTTTGCATTTTTGGAGTTTTTCTGTGCAAAATTTGCATCTGTTTGTTTTGTGCAGAAAATGGTACTTTCTGCATACAAAATGCTGTTAACTGAGGATTTATTCTGCACAGAATGTGTCCAGAGGAGAGCAACCAAAATGGTGAAAGGTCTGGAAGCCATGCCCTATGAAGAGAAGCTTAGGGAGTTGTGTATGTTTCGCCTGGAGAAAAAAAGGTTAAGAGGTGACATGAAAGCAATGTTTAAATATTCAAAAAGAAGTTATATTGAAGAGGGAGAAAGCTTGTTTTTCTGCTGCTTCGGAGACTTCATCTATATGGTGAAAAACACTTTCATGGAATGCAAAGGGAATATGTTCTATTCCAATGGAATCCTTTGTGGCTTTTCCCAAACTTTTTAAAAAGTTGTACAGGAAATTTTCATATGTGCTCATTGGGACAACTTTGTGAATTGTCCCACTTTCAGGAGAGGGCAGAGCTGACCACCTGATTGGATGAATGTGTGCAGGTGCAGGCTGTCCATCAAGTACCCATAAGTGCCAGCGAAAAGAGATGCCACCTAAACGTTAGGAAGAACTTCCTGACAGTAAGAGCTGTTCAGAAGTGGAATCTGCTGCTGCTGCCTGGGAGTGTGGTAGAGTCTCCTTCTTTGGAGGTTTTTAAACAGAGGCTGGATGGTCATCTGCCCGGAGTATTTTGAATGTGTAATCCTGTATGGCAAAATGAGGTTGGGCTAAATGGCCCTTGGGGTCTCTTTCCAACTCTCTGGTTGTATGAAAATTCACACATGGCTGTTTTGAATAGAAAACAAATTTCTGCACAGGAAACAGTATTTCCTATGCTAGAAATAATTTTTCTGCAAGGAAATATGATTTTCTTCACAGCAAATTTTGTTTTCTGAACAAAACAAGCACATGTGAATTTTGCACAGAATAAGTCCCAGACTGTGAAAACCCTTTGAAAATTCTGAGTTTTGAACTTTCTTGCAGCAAGAATAAAATTGCTAAAATTTCTCCTTGTTTCTTTTGAGAAGCATCTTAGTGAAGAATTACCTCCCTGGGAACCAGATTGCCCTGTTAATAATGAACTGGGGCAAATTTATAAATCAGTTGTTGCTGTATAGGATGTAAGAACTGCTGATTCCTGAAGAGAAAGCCCCACTGATACAAGGAGTAAATAAGTAATAAACCAGCCTTTGGCTTCTTCCTTCCTTCCTTTCTTCCTTCCTTTCTTTCTTTCTTTCTTTCTTTCTTTCTTTCTTTCTTTTTTAAGTGCCAGGGAATTTGTGCTATTGGTGTATCTGCTTAAAATAAACCCTCTGACCTTTGGGAGAATTCAGGAAATCCAGTCACATTCTCAGGAATATCGGATTGGGCAGATAAGACTGTATGAATCACCTGTGTTTCCTTTTGTACAGTGCTAATGGAGTTACTGGTGAAACTTATTGTGATGAGCAATTGAGAGCAACCGAGTTTCCCCAGAATGCTGCAGGAAACAACCCTTTGCTTACTTGCTTTGCTGTCATAATTCAGTTCCTGGGTCAAAGACAATATGAGCCTGCCCAGCCTTTCAGTTTCTCGGGAATTTCTGTGAAGCACAGGGACCTTCCATCAACTGGTTTCTTCCAGTGCCTCTCCATGCATCCATTCTACCTGTTGCAACTTGCCGCTCTGACTTTGCTGGGGTAGAAAAGGGTACAGCACAACCCCCATACCCATGGGACCCATATCCGTGGTTTCACTCACCTGCAGGAAGCTGATCCCAGAGTTGTGCTGGAGGACCTAGAAGATGCCTAGAGAGGTGTTCTCTCAAGGAGTTGCTAGATCCTCCAACATGACACTGTAGTATGCTTGGGCCAGAAATTTATTTTAATAGGGTTCACTATTATCTGCAGTTTCCAGTATCCATAGTATGTCTGGGAAGGTACGGGGATTGTGCTGTACTGGGATCCAATTCTCTCCCACCTCGGCTAAAATGAAAGTTTTAAGAAAGGAAAGGGCTTTAAAGTAGGATGGGGTTATAATTTGAAGGCAGAGGGCATCCTCTTCCAAGTTCCCAAAGGGTTTAGTTTTTATACTAATAGCTCAGGGGTGGGTAACTGTGGAGGAGGTTGGAGCCAACTTTCAACTTCCCTTCTCCTGCAGGCTGCACCACTGCATCACAAAAGAGACAAAGTGACATCACATCATTTTGGTCACCATTGTCACTTGGTTTAGGGTCAAAGCCAGGCATGGGTTTTTTTAAAAATCATGTTATATGACATTTCATTGCCTCTTTCATGCAAAACACCCCAAAAACTGTTTGCAGAAACCATGTGAGTTTTTTTGTTTGTTTGTTTGTTTGTTTGTGTGTACAAAATTACATAGTGGCTTGGGGGGGGGGAACCCAGTAGTTTTGTATACACACACACACCATGTATATTTCTGGAAATGGGAGCTGGTGTGAAAAATGTGGTTTTTGAACACACAAAAACCACACTTCTTTTTTGCAAAAAAAAAAAAAAATGACATACATTCCTATACAGAAAAGTCTCCCAAAACAGTCCTGGATACAGGGATATCAAGTAAAAACTGTGCAAAATTCTCACCTCTGTGTTATTCTTTCTGACTTGATTTCTTGAGTAAAGGGGGTAAAGAGAACTGTGCTTTTTTTAAAAAAAAAATGAGAAACGGATAACAGTGAATATTCCTTCTTTCCCTACTAGCCACTGTAGCTAATGGTAAGGAATGCTGGGATATACAGTCCAACAACATCTGGAGGGCCATATTTTCCCCACCTCTGCTCTAGATGACACACCAGGACCCCTCTGTAGGCAATTCCTCAGTTCTCCTTCCCAAACAAGATGCATTCTTAACTCTCTCTTTCTCAATTCCTGCCTCCCCCTTTCACCAACCCACAAATTACTGTGTGAGGTGGCCACTACAACTAATCTCATCCAGACAGCCTCTCCAAAACATTGATCTCATCCTTACAAGACATATTTGGGTGGCTGTGGAGGCATGTTGGGGGTCCACCACAAACCACCATCTTCCAAATACAACAACAAAGTCTGGAGAGAAGCAAGAGTAAATATGAGATAAGCTCAGCCCAAAGGGCGCTACCCCTCCGTCTAAGTGAGTGTGAGAAGATGAGAAACATATCAACAACGTATGACACGTGGTCTACAAAAAGCTGGGCTGAAAACTGACCATCTCATCTTTTTTTCTGCAGAGATTTCTGCTGGCCTGCCAGGTTCCCTTGGGTACCTCAGGCAGTCTCACTTCTAGGAATACAGGTTGACCCCCATATCTATGAGGGATACATTCCAAGAACACCCCCCTCCCATGGATACCTGAAACTGTGAATAATAGGGAACCCCATTATGTTCAATGAGAAGAATGCCAGAATTTGACAATTGAATTGCATTGGAAGACATAGAAATGCCTAGCGAGGACATATTTTTTTGGATGTGGGTAAGTGAAACCATGGCTACACGGTTGACCTGTATTTGTAAAGCAGAAAAGAGCATCTGCTCCTATATAGGAACCTATATGAGAGCTAGCATGATGTAGTGGTTTGAGCATTGGACTATGCCTCTGGAGGCCAGGGCTTGAATCCCTGCTAGGCCATGGAAACCCAAGGGGGGCCCTCAAGCAAGTCACACTCTCTCAGTCTCAGATAAAGACAAAGGCCAACCCCCACTGAACAAATCTTGCCAAGAAAATCCCATGATGGGTCACCTTAGGGTCTCCATATGCCAGAAATGTCTTGAAGGCACACAACAACAACGACCCTGCCCAGTCATTAAGATCAGAAGCCATGGCCTTTTGCTTGGAATCATCAATCTATGGGTTCATAGAGTTGGAAGGTACCCAAAAGGTCATCTAGTCCATTCCTCTGCCAGAGCAGAAAATCCACCGTAACCATCCAAACTCTGTTGAAAGAGCAGTGAAGCCTTGATGTATGACAATTGTTGTCTCTTTCATCCCTCCCTTGTCCTCAACAAGCTTCCACTCGTACCCATACACAATTGCACACACTGATCTCCCTCATGCCTTTCACAGGTTTAAGGCACACACTTGAAAACTGCACAGGCTGATTTGAAAATAGTTGGCTCATCTGGGTAAAATGACTGAGAAATCATGCAGCTAACTGTAGCTACAACGCCCATTCAATGCCAAACTCACTTTTGCTTCTGGAAAAGCAATCTTATCCCCACGGTTGCCAGAACTCAACACCTGGCCCCTCTTCCTCAGTCCTAGAGTCAAATGAGAGTAATACCAAGGTGAGAACATTGCTTTGAAAGACAATTAGGCCTGAATCCTATCGGGAGCCCCAACTAGAGCAAAACCACTGAACGAATGGGATTTATCTATGCGTTGACTCACCATTCAGCAGGGGCCTCAATATTTGCATTTTGGCTGGGACTATTAATCAATAGGACTCTGACCATTTCCAACATGAGAATTTTTTTCCCCTATTTATGTTAGATGTGGTTTTATCATTTGAATAGCATGCTCAGAGCAATTGTGGGTGATGCTTCATATCCGACACGTAATGACGCCATCAGGGTCTGCCCTTTGTGACATCACAAAGGATCATTTTGTTTCAAATTTTAGACCTGAAAGCTCAGGGTCTGGATTGCTCTTGGCCCACCCACCCATCTATGGAAACCCTCAGAATGAGACACCCCCAAGAGCATCAGTCATCCAGTATTCTGCTCACATCTTGCAAACTCTGGGCAGCCGTGGCTTTCTTGAGCAGGTCAACCATCTCTTGTGCAGATCTTTTCCTACTGCCTTCCAATTTGCCAACCTGGGTATGTTTAGCTTGGAGAAGAATCATAGAATCATAGAATCATAGAATTGCAGAGTTGGAAGAGACCACGAGGGCCATCCAGTCCAACCCCCTGCCACGCAGGAAATCACAATCAAAGCATCCCCGACAGATGGCCATCCAGCCTCTGTTTAAAGACCTCCAAGGAAGGAGACCCCACCACGCTCCGAGGGAGTGCGTTCCACTGCCGAACAGCTCTGTCAAAAAGTTCCTCCTCATGTTGAGGTGGAATCTCTGTTCCTGGAGCTTGCACCCATTGCTCCGTGTTCCAGTCTCTGGAGCAGCAGAAAACAAGCCTGCTCCATCCTCAGCATGACATCCCTTCAAATACTTAAACAGGGCTATCATATCGCCTCTAAACCGTCTTTTTTCCAGGCTAAACATACCCAGCTCCCTAAGTCTCTCCTCATAAGGCATCGTTTCCAGACCTTTCACCATTTTAGTTGCCCTTCTCTGGACACGCTCCAATTTGTCAATATCCTTTCTGAATTGTGGTGCCCAGAACTGGACACAGTATTCTAAGTGAGGTCTGACCAAGGCAGAATAGAGTGGCACTATTACTTCCCTTGATCTAGACACTATACTTCTATTGATACAGCCCAAAATTGCATTGGCCTTTTTAGCTGCCGCATCACACTGTTGGCTCATGTTCAACTTGTGGTCTACTAGGACTCCTAGATCCCTTTCGCAAGTAGTCTCATTCAGCCAGGTCTCTCCCATCCTATATTTATGCATTTCATTTTTCCGCCCTAAATGCAGTACTTTACATTTCTCCGTATTGAATTTCATTTTGTTAGCTTTGGCCCAGCTCTCCAGTCTATCCAGGTCATTCTGAATTTTGATCCTGTCCTTTAGGGTATTAGCTACTCCTCCCAATTTGGTGTCATCTGCAAATTTGATAAGTATGCCCCTAATTCCCTCATCTAAGTCATTGATAAAGATGTTGAATAGCACTGGGCCCAGGACAGAACCCTGTGGCACCCCACTGGTCACATCTTTCCAAGACGAAGAGGAGCCACTGCTGAGCACCCTTTGGGTTCGGCTGGTCAACCAATTACAAATCCATTGAACAGTTAACTTGTCTAGCCCACATTCTACAAGCTTGTTTGCAAGAATGTCATGGGGAACCTTGTCAAAGGCCTTACTGAAATCAAGGTATGCAATGTCCACAGCATTCCCTTCATCTACCAAGCTGGTAACTTTATCAAAAAAAGAGATCAGATTAGTCTGGCATGACTTGTTTCTCTGAAACCCATGTTGACTTTTTGTGATTATGGCATTGCCTTCTAAATGTTCACAGACTCTCTGTTTAATGATCTGTTCTAGAATCTTCCCTGGTATTGATGTCAGACTAACTGGACGATAGTTGTTGGGATCCTCTTTTTTCCCCTTTTTGAAGATGGGAACAACGTTTGCCCTCCTCCAGTCTGCTGTGACTTCTCCTGTTCTCCAGGAGTTCTCAAATATTATTGCCAATGGCTCTGAGATTATATTTGCCAGCTCTTTTAATACTCTTGGATGTAGTTCATCTGGTCCTGGAGATTTAAATTCATTTAGATTAAGAAGGTATTCCTGTACTACCTCTTTGCTTATTCTGTGCTGGATTTCCCCTATTGTGTCCTCTGTTCCATTCTCCTCAGGTTGGTCCTCCTTTTCCTTTTCTGAAAACACTGAGGCAAAGAAGGTGTTGAGTAATTCTGCCTTTTCTCTGTCCCCTGTTAGCATTTTGCCATCTTCTCCACGTAGCGGCCCTATCATTTCCTTCTTCCTCCTTTTGCTGCGGACATACCCAAAAAAACCCTTTTTATTGTTCTTAACCTCCCTAGCAAGCCTGAGCTCATTCTGCGCTTTAGCTTTTCTGACTTTGCTCCTACACGTGTTCGCTATCTGTTTGAATTCTTCTTTGGTGATTTCCCCCCTTTTCCATTTCCTATACATGTTCCGTTTAAAACTTAGCTCCATTGAAAGTTCTTTAGTCATCCATCCTGGTTTCTTGAGACACCTCCCATTTTTCTTCCTCAATGGTACTGTTTGAAATTGTGCCTTCAGTATCTCCCTTTTGAGAAAGTCCCATCCGTCTTGAGGTCTCTTCTCTTTTAGTATTCTTGACCATGGGATCATCCCCAGTATTTCCCTGAGTTTACTGAAATCAGCTCTCCTAAAGTCAAGAATGCGTGTCTGACTATGCCTGGCTTCTCCTTTCCATTGTATAACAAACTCCAGGAGAACATGATCACTCTCACCTAAGGATCCCACCACTTGCACCCCATTAACCAGGTTGTCTCTGTTGGTTAGGATCAGATCTAAAATAGCTGACCCCCTTGTTGCCTCTTCCACCTTTTGGACCATGAAATTGTCTTCCAGGCATGTAAGGAATTTGCTAGACCTTGTAGTTTTGGCTGAGTTAGATTGCCAGCAAATATCAGGATAGTTGAAGTCACCCATCACTACTACATCTCTCCTTTCTGCATGTATGTTCATCTGTTCTAGAAAGGCAACATCCAATTCCTCCGTCTGATTTGGGGGTCTGTAGTAGAGTCCCACAATAACATCCCTGTTGTTTCCCTCCCCCTTAATTTTTATCCAGATGCTCTCCACCTGGCTTCCAGTATTGATGTCATGGATCACTTCACTGGTGTAAATATCCCTGACATATAATGCTATTCCTCCTCCTTTCCTGTTTGGCCTGTTTCTCCTATAAAGGTTATACCCCTCAATTCCTACATTCCAATCATGAGACTCGTCCCACCAGGTTTCAGTAACGCCTATTATATCATATTTGTTTTGTAGTGCAAGGAGTTCAAGTTCATCTTGCTTATTTCCCATGCTCTGTGCATTAGTGTAGAGACATCTGAGACCATGTGTTCCCTTTACTTGCTCCCTGTGCAAGTTTTTTTGCCTCCCACTGTTGGGTCCTTGCGCTGCTTGCCTTGTTCCCTCTATGACAGAAGAGAAGGTGAAGAGTGGACATGATAGCCATGTTTAAATATCTGAAGCAATGTCATACTGAGGATGGAACAAGCTTGTTTTCTGCTGCTCCAGAGACTAGGACACGGAGAAATGGACTCAAACTCCAGGAAAAGAGATTCCACCTAAACATGAGGAAGAACTTCCTGAGAGTAAGAGCTGTTTGCCAGTGGAATGTGCTGCTGCCTGGGAGTGTGGTGGAGTCTCCTTCTTTGGAGGTTTTTATACAGAGACTGGATGGGCATCTGTCAGGAATGCTTGGATTGGGTATTCCTGCAGGGTAGCAGGTTGGACTAGATGGCCCTCATGGTATCTTCCAACTCTATGATTCTAAACATTATCATCTTTTCCAATGAGTCATGTCACCTCAAGATACGTGCAAAGTACAACAGCTTCATTTCGGTCATTTTGGTTTCTAAGAAGAGTCCAGGCTTGATTTGCTCTCAGACCCATTCGTTTGTATTTCTGGCAGTCCATGTGATCTGTAGAACTCTTCTTCAGCACCATATTTTCCATTTCATGTTGTATGATTTCTAGCTTCCCCTGATTCATGATTCTCACATTCCATGTCCCTATTATATGCATTGTGCAGCTGAAGACTTTTCATTTACCTCTGAGCATGTCGACAGCTGAACATCCTTTCAACTTGAGTCTGGTTGCATCATTAGCTACACAGCTACTCATAGTTGTCCTCAACTCCTCCCCGGTAGATGGTTGAGTGCCATCCAACCTGGGAGTTTCATCTTCTGGAAGTATTGCTTGCTTCATTTTGGATTGTCCCATTGTAGGGCTTTTGTGCAAAAAGACATTCAAAAGGGCTTTGCTATGCCACCTTCTGCATGGTACTAAAAACTGTTAGCTATGGTTGTCTCTGAGAGGTCCTCCATCTGTATCACACCTGCCCTACACACACACTACATCTGCTAGGCCTTTTTTAGTGGTGGCATCCCAAAGTGTCATTACTGCTATCAGGCATGAGGAATAAAGTGTGTTCTGTAGGTTGTATGCAGCCCACAAAGTTGTTTTTGCATTCCCAAAGTCTCTTACCCAAAATGATATTTGTTCATTTTACTCAAAATGCATCCCTCCTGCCTTTGGCTGCTAGGCTAAAAACAGCATATTTTTTCTAATCTTTTAATTAGCATTAATCACCAGTATGGCTTAAAAGTTCTGTTGATGATCTGTTTTTGTTAGGTTGTTTTTTCTATTGCTGGTTTGTGTGAGTGTGAGTGTGTGTGTGTGTGTGTGTGAGAGAGAGAGAGAGAGAGAGAGAGAGAGAGAGAGATTGGGAGGAATACACCCAGCAGGTACTTTAGCATCACAAAAGAATGTTACAGTCATAGCTGAGGTTATGGGAATCAATGGCTTGATTCTCTAGATTGCATCCTAGGATTAGATCCAACAACAGATCAAATCAGATCTCAAACCACACCCATCTTGTCCTGTCCTCCCTAAGAGCAAGCACCAAATTCCATGTCTCCAAAGGATGAAGCCATGGTACTAAAAGAAGAATTGCAGTGCTCTCTCTCTCTCTTTCTGGCTTTTCTTCACAAACAAAGATTCAGGAAGGACTCATCCCATGCTTTCTGCAAGTGCGCTGATTACTAAAAAGGCCAATCTGAGATAAACAAGTCCAGTTGCAGAAAGCATAGCAGAAGGTCTCCTTGGGTGATGTTTCCAGGTTGTGATTGTGATTCTTTCTGTGTTGTTGTTTCTCTTCAAGACTTGTTCGGCATGAGTTCTCAGATAAGGCTGCAGCATTGTGGATAGTGCGTCTCCATGCCTCCCGATGTGAGGCCAGGGTGGACCATTGTTGGCGATCAATTTGGCCGAGCCTGAGATGTTGTTTCAGGGAATCTTTGTATCACTTTTTTGGAGCACCCCTCATATGCTGACCTGTGGCGAGTTCACCATGGAGTAGTACTTTGGGGAAGCGATGGTCCTCCATCCTAGAAATGTGCCCTGCCCAGCACAGCTGTGTTCTCAATATCATGGCCTCAATGCTGGTGATCCCTGCTTGCTCAAGGACAGCAACATTCGTCACATAGTCAGTCCAGTGTATATTTAGGATTGTGCATAGACAGCGCTGATGAAAGCGTTCGAGGAATCGTAGGTGGTGGAGATAGGTGACCCATGTTTCAGAGCCATAAAGGAGTACAATGGCTCTATACACACTGATTTTTGTGCTTTGCCTCAGGTGTTTATTGCTCCAGACTCTTTTGTGAAGTCTTCCAAACACACTATATGCCTTTGCTAATCTGTGATCGATCTCTTTGTCAATCTTGGCATCTGAAGTGAACTGCTGAATGGACTTAAGCACAGAGTTGCCGGCGGCAATGTGTGGATGGTGGTGTTCGTCCTATGGTGCAGGCTGGTAAAGAACTTCCATTTTCTTCAGGTTGACTTCCAGCCCAAACAGCTCTGCAGCTGTTGCGAAGCAGGATGTTAGGCGCTGCAGAGCTGCTTCTGTGTGGGCAACAAGGGCATCATCATCAGTGAAGAGCAGCTCACGGACTAGATAGTTTAGAGTCTTAGTGTGAGCCCTCAGACAGCTTAAGTTAAACAAGCTACCATCAGTATGGTAATGTATATAGATGCCGTCGTCTTCTTCAAGCTCTGCCGTAGCCCTTTGGAGCATCATGCTGAAGAAGATTGTAAATAAAGTTGGAGCAAGAACACAACCTTGCTTCACTCCATTTTTCGAGCCTGTGCAATGGATTTTTCTGGTGGAGTACACAGAAGTGGCCTCACCCTTTAAACCAAAGGTTCATCTGCTGTGGCCTTGCAAGCATGGACGGTAGCAGCGAGGTCCTCGGGTCGTAGGTTTGATTAGAGTTTCCTTCTCTTAGATGGTTGACCTTACAGGGTTGGACGAGCACCATCTGCCTGGGTTTGGGATTAGAGTTTTCCTTCCCCTAGGACGGGTGCCACAAGGCTAGAGAGCCCATCCTGCCCTTTGACGCTCTTTGTCAGACCCTTCGGTTTTGACCTGTCTGGCATGGGAGACCCTACCAGTGGCTATTATGCAACTGCCAGCATAGCTCAAAACATCATTAGGGTATGCAAGCCTCTCTCCCACAACAAGGGGGCGTCAATGGAGAGGTCAAAGGATGGAGCCATGGTAGAAAAAGAGGAATCATATAACTCTGTAATGCAAATGTATTCTACAATGGGGTCAGCAAATTATATGACCATAGAAGCACAGAGTTGGAAGAGACCACAAGGGCCATCCAGTCCAACCCCATTCTGCCATGCAGGAATACCGAATCAAAACACTCCTAGCTGATGTCCATCCAGCCTTTCTCTGACAATCGCTAAAGAAAGAGACGCCACCACACTCCCAGGCAGCAGCGGATTCCACTGCCAAACAGCTCTTATTGTCAGGAAGGTCTTCCTAATGTTCAGGTGGAATCTCTTTTTCCTGAAGTTTGAGTCCATTTCTCCATGTCTTAGTCTCTGGAGCAACAGAAAACAAGCTTGCTCCTTCTTCAATATGACATTCTTTCAAATATTTAAACATGGCTGTCATTTTACCTCTTCTCCAGGCTAAACATACCCAACTCTCAAAGCCTCTCCTTATGGGGCATGACTTCCAAAAAGCCTGCTTGCTTAAGTGACCGGGGAGGAGCGTGGCTTTCATTCTACATACAATAGCACTATTATTCCACTTTAACTGCCATGGTTGCATCCTAGGGGCCCTGGGAATGGTAGTCTTTTGAGGCACTAGATCTCTCTGGTGGAGAATTCTAACTGCTCCTTCCTAAACTGCAAATCCCAGGATTCTACAGGTTGGAACCTTGGCAGTTACAGTGGCAGTGCTATAATCGTCTAGCAGTTGTCTCTAACATACTCTTTGGGGCAGGGTTCTGGAGCGTGTGGTGGCCTCTCAGCTCCAGAGGTTTCTGAGTGAGACTGGGACACATGTGACCAAGCAAAGCCATCTTAATCTGCTTGCAGGCCTGGTTATGGAACTAAGGCAGCTTGGGTGCCTTGCAGATGAGGACTCTTTGGGGGAGCTTCTGGTGGCTTCAGCAGCCACACTTTGAGCCCCAAGGCATCATCATCATCATCATCATCATCGTAATTTCTATCCCACCCCTCTGCAACACAATCGGGGTGGCTTACATCATAAAAATCCCATAATTAAATTAATACCCTAACCCACCCACCCACCCACCCCTTAAAACAATATTAAATTAAACAGATTAAAAATGTACAATAATTAAAAAGAGGGGGGGGGATGAAATAATCCAGTGGCCACTAAAGGGAAAAGGCAGCTGAATCTTCGGGCCGGGATAGCTATTCGGGAAAGGCATGAACCTGTCAGGTACTTGTCGCAATCATTAAAACCAGAATTTGAAAAAAGTTGCTTTTTAGACTACAGTGTCCAGAATCCCCAAGCCAGCATATTGGTCATGCTCACTGAGAGATTTTTTCGAAGTCGTAGCCTCCAAAAAAATGACATTTCCGAAGTCTGATCAGAGCTGACAAAGTGAAATGAAACTTTATTGGCAATATTTGATTTATACCCAAATAACCTTGGGCAAGTCACACTCTCTCAGCCTCAGAGGGACACAAAGGCAAAAGCCCCTTTGAATAAATTTGCCAGGATAACCCTGTCATAGGGTCACCATAAGGCAGAAATGATTTAAAGGCACACATAAAGAACAATACATTGAAATAACAACCATTTTCAGGCATTTGTTTTCCACATTGATTTTTCTTTTTCCTGAAGGTGTATCACTGGGCATTTTGCTTTATATGGCTGTCATTAAGATGACTGATTCATGTTTCTGTGTGAATAATTACCAGAACTTGAAAATATTATGTTTCTGGATTACACTACCCAGAATTCTCCAACTGGCTGCAGAACTATGGATGTATTTTTTTTTAATTGTTCTTCTGTGCCTTCAAGTCATTTCCAACTTCTGGTGACCCTAAGGAGACCCTGCCATGAGGTTTTCTTGGCAGAATTTGTTCAGAGAGGATTTTTCTTTGCCTTCCTCAAAGGCCGAGAGAGTGTTACTTGGCCAAGGTCACCCAGTGTGTTTCTATGGTTGAGCAAGGATTCGAACCCTGGTGTCCCAGTGTCCTAGTCCAATACTGAAACTATGCTGGCTCTTTAGATCAAAATGCCAGTACAGTAGTCAAAAATAAATAAATAAAAAGGGAGAGAAATTGCAGAAAAGCAACCCAAGATTCTTCCAAAAAGTTAAGCAACTTTCTGATAAAATAACACCATTTGTTAGCTGTGAATTTATTTTATTCATTTTGGAATAGATATGTAATTGGAAAAGGAGGCTTCTTCTCCTATATCATTGTTGTTTCATCCTTGTTACTATCTTTAGATAAATGATTCAGGCTCCAAAGCCATAAAAACAATTTTGTTAGATGGGGAAACGGGGGGAGTGAAGGAACTTGATTTTCTATGAAGGCTGTGTTTGAACTTGCTAGCATGAGTAAGAAACCAAACATAGCTTTGTTTTCGGCTTTTAATTCCAGCGCGTTAGGGTGTGTGGGTGGCTGGAACAAAGTTGTTGTGAGTCAGACAAAACACAACAGCCGATTCAAGACAAAACTGCAATTCACTCGCAGAGGGGACTGTAACCATCAACAGGGGATTTAAGGCTGGAAAACAGAAGACATGTCTGGGCGTGAAATTTGCCCCTGTGCCAGGATTTCACAGGAAGGAGCCATGGCAAGCAATCCAGTTTCAAAGTGGATGATTTGTCTAGTGTGGATTTGGCACTGGAATTCTCCGCTCTAGGAGAATTCTAAGGCTATCATCCAGGGGAGGGCAGTAGAGTTGTTTAGCAGCAAAGTACAAGTCCCTCAAGAAACTAAAGTGGTATCAAAGTGGTGTGATGGTGTCATGTGGATATACCCACAGTTCATATCTGAGAGGCTCTCAGCCTTTCCTGTCTGCTTCGGATAAAAGCCCTTCCACAGCCTTTCCAGCTGGAAAGCGACTGGGTGAGATCCTGCATCATCATCATCAAATAATAATAATAATAATAATAATAATATTTATTTATACCCCGCCCCTCTGTTAAAACAATCGGGGCGGCTTACAAAAATTAAAATACAATACAGATAAAATCCCCAAACACCCCCCACCGCATCCTCCCCCATAAAAAAATATTAAACAATTATAAATTAAAACCAACTAATCTAAAATCACAATTAAAAACAATAAATACAATAAAATACTATAAATGGCCAGCGGACTAAAAGAAGCCAGGATCCCCTGAGGCCGGGATCTAATTAGGAAAGGCCTGCTGAAAGAGATCCGTCTTTAGTGCTTTTTTAAAGCTACTCAGGGTTGTTATCTGATGGATCTTGCATGCTACCTTTCTCTCAGAATGGGACTCAAGGCAGCTCTCAGAGACAATAAGTCTGAAAAAAAATATTTACATTAAAATTAAAAACAGTAAAACCACATAAGGGAGCCCTGGTGGCGCAGTGGTTCAATGCCAGTCCTCCAAGCCACCACGTCGCAAGTTCGATTCCAGCGGGCTCCAATGTTCACTCAGCCTTCCATCCTTTCGTAGGTCGGTAAATTGAGTACCCAGCTTGTGGGGGGCAATTAGCTAACACACATTGGAAACTGCTTAATGCAGTGTAGATGTGTAAATAGCTATTGCTTAAAAAACAATTTGTAAGCCGCTCTGATAGCCTTGTGGCTGAAGAGCGGGGTATAAATAACTAAATAAATTTTTAAAAAATTTAAAAAATAAAACTGTGTGTATATATCCTCACACACACACGTTTAAAAAGATTTCCTCAGAGGAGGTTTGCACTCTGCCTTCTCTAAGGCTGAGAGAGTGTGACTTGGCCAAGGGTTCCATGGCCAGGAGGGGATCTGAACCGTGGTCTTCCAGAGTCCAAGGACTTTATCAGATGCTCTAAATACAGCATCATAATGATGCCACATAAACGTGAAAGGGCACGTATATCAGACGACGTCATCCTTTCGCTTTTATGTATTGTCAATAAGGCGTTCTATTTTATTGATGGAACAAGCCATCAATAGATTGGCTGTGGCGCTTTTATAGTGGCATTGCCAGTGTTTGAAACCTTACGTCTTTTTTTCCTTGTGAATACAGCGTCAATGGCCAGTCCGGCCAGAACACTTCCAGGTGAGATCACGACATCCAGGGAGGTGATCCTCTTTTTATGAACCTCCCTGGTTTACTTGTAATTTTTAAAGTGTGTTTATGTGTCTTTTGTAACTTTTTGTGTGTTATTTTTGTTTTTATTTTTTATTTTCCTGTGCTCCCCTCTTCTCGCAAGAATCTGCGATATTTCATTCGAGGAAGTGAACGGAGCTCCGTTCACTCCTCTGTCTTTGCTGAGGCTGCCTTTGCATGGGATGGAAGATAAGTGTGGTAAAGGGGGTTCTTTTGCCAGCATAAAAACATCACAAATTATGCTGGCAAAAGAACAGGAAAGGAGGGTGGTCTGATAAAGTTCCTAGTCCAATATTCAAGCTACTACACTGTGTCTCTGCTTCCTCCCCTCCAAAAAAGAAAGAAAGAAAGAGTACGCAAAAGAAAGAAAGACAGAGAGATAAACTATTTGGGATTTGCAAAGTTTGTTCATAACCAACATTCCAGTTATGAGAACAGCATCCACATCTGGACCTTTGAAATGGAAATTCTCTTCAAATTTTGACCCCAGAATCAAACCCATTAGATAGAATGAGGCTGATGCCACCTGGTGGTCAATGCTCAGAATGCAAGACAGTTCTTTGGAAAACTTTTTCCCATAACAAATGATTGACTAAGGCCAAATCCACATGGAATAAATAATCCAGTTTGAAACTGGATTGTTTGCCATGGCTCCTCCCTATCGAATCCTGGGATTTGTAATTTGGCAAAGAAGGCTAAAGACCTTATAAACCTACAAATCCCAAGATTCCAGAGGAAGGAGCCATGGCTGATAATCCAGTTTCAAAGTGGATTATTTGTGTAGTGTAGATTGGGCCTAACATACTTTTTATGTATTATACTGATTGCTTGGGGTAAGATATGGGGGAGCATAGGTACCATGCCCCCAAACTCTACATATTCACTGACTTTTGGGCCCTGAATGTTTAGTGTGACTTACAAATGCAAAAGTCCCTAACTCAGGGTTTCTCAACCAGGGTTCCCTGGAACCCTCGGGTTCCACAAGAGGTTGCTAGGGGTTCCGTGAGAGATTGAGACTGGAAAAAAAATATTTCTTGAGCTGTAGATATAATAACTTTTAGGCAGGGGTTCCCTGAAACCTGGAAATTGTTCCAAGGGTTCCACCAAGGTAAAAAGTTTGAGAAAGGCTGCCTTAACTAGATGCCAGCCATAGAATCAAAGAAATAGGACTTGTCTATTTTGACAAAAAAATGCAGACTCACTTTGAATGCAGCTCTGGATGTCCAGATGACGTATGGCTACTTCTGGGGAGGATCCACATTGTTTTTGCCCCTATTCAACTTTGCTCCAAACTAAGCAAAGATGGGGGGAAACCTTGGGTTTCCCAGACACTCTGGAATGACCTCAAGGTCTTATGATGTCTGGACAGCTGGATCAGGCCCAATTTGGCCCGATCCAGTTGTTCACATGCAGACAGGGTGCCTTCTCTCTTACCCTGTCCTGAGCAGGAAAGGGAAGGAGATGGATCCCTGTTGGAGCCGTTGCCGCCGCTTCCTTACTGGCCGAGGAACTCCATGTAAAGCCTGACCGGCATGCCGTTGCTTCTATTGGAATCAGAACAGGGTGCCCATGCAATCAATGAGGAGGGAGTAGGGTGACCCCTTCCTTGCTGATCACATGTCCTTTCTTTCAAAGACCTGGGGAGCAGGGAGGCAAGGGTTTTCCAGCACTGAGAAGAGCATAACGTGAGCACCAGGCAACCCTGTGTCCTTGGAGAGACCATTGCCCCAAAGAGGTGCCATCACCAATAAGCTTCCGCCGCCTGGTCTCCCCTGCTGCATCTCAGTCATGGGGTTCCTTGGACTGGGACCGCAAATAGCAATGGCTGTGAACAGGCAGGCGGTGTTGGCTGAGGAGTTCTAGGCGCTGCAGTCCCACAAAGTAATTCCTGCATGCTCTGAGCAAGGGGGTCATCTCCTACTGCTGGCCACTTCTCAGTGTCCCAAGCTCTAAGACAAGGGTAGAGCTATGGGGTTAAATGAGGGCATTGCCCTCCAATAAAAATTCTGCAAGACCTGAGCAGAGCTTTTGATGATAGGGTGACTTGGAAGTCTCTCATTCATAGGGTCACCATAAATCCAGCTCGACTTGAAGGCAGTTAACAACAAGAATTCTGCCCCCTCGTTGTTTTTTTCCCTTCAATAGAGATGTGAAAAAAACTGGGAAAATTCAGAAAAAAACAGTTTTTTTTTCATTTTTTCTGAAGCCTTTTTTGTTTTTTTTTTCCAAAAAAGGTGAGAAAAGGAAGAAAATTGATTATGAAATATTTTTGTTACTAATGTTGATGGTTTCTTCTGTTTTTTTTTTAATTTTTATTATTTTATTTTATTTTATTTATTGCATGCTCCAAATAAACTAGCAAAACCAAAGTTTTGTATAGTTCATGAGATTGTTCCTCCATTTGTTACAAATAATTTAAAAAATAATAATAAAATAAAAGTAAATTCCATTTGTAATAATTGTTTGAATACACTGCATTTTTAATATACCAATTGTGATAATTTTATGCCAAATTAAATTGTACAAAGTCATATTTTATGTTCGTAAAGTAACAGAGTGAAATTCAATCTGTAAAAAGGGCTAAAGTTGCATTTTTAATTTTTTTTTCTATACATTTCCATTTTTTTTTAGAAAAAAGTCCCCCCCCCCGTGGCTTCCAAATTTCTGGAAATTTTACATCTCTATCTTTCAGTCTCTAAACTTCCAGTATTGCCAAGAATGAGACGCTGAAAATTATTCTCACCAAAATTATCTGCTGTGTCGGCGTTCTCTTAGGTCCCATCTCTCTCTCTCTCTGGCTTTTCTTCGCAAACAAAGATTCAGGAAGGACTCATCCTGCGCTTTCTGCAAGCGCGCTGATGACTAAAAAGGACAATCCGAGATAAACAGGTCCGGTTGCAGAAAGCACAGCAGAAGGTCTCCTTGGGTGATGTTTCCAGGTTGTGATTCTTTCTGCGTTGTCGTTTCTCTTCAAGACTTGTTCGGCGTGAATTCTCAAGTAAGGCTGCAGCATTGTGGATAGTGCGTCTCCATGCCTCCCGATGTGAGGCCAGGGCGGACCACTGTTGGTGATCAATTTGGCCGAGCCTGTGATGTTCTTTCAGGGAGTCCTTGTATCGTTTTTTTTTGGAGCACCCCTCTTACGCTGACCCGTGGCGAGTTCACCATAGAGTACTATTTTTGGGAGGCGATGGTCCTCCATCCTAGAAACGTGCCCTGCCCAGCGCAGCTGCGTTCTCAAGATCATGGCCTCAATGCTGGTGATCCCTGTCCCATCTATATGACACTATAAAATGTGATTGGTGAACACTAACACTAATTTGCAGCAGCTTTCAAATTGTCTCCCATTTTTTTGCAGGCATGTGAAGCCATACACATTTGTTGTTCAAATGGACATGCCTGCGAATCAAGACTCGGCTGTCCTCCCTGAGCTGTAATCAGATTTAAAAAAAAAACCTATTGTATGTTTTAATCTTTTTTCTAATTTATATATTTTTAATTTACTGTATGTTTTTAATCTTTTATAATTTAATATTATTTTAAGGGTGGGCGGGCTAGGGTACTGGGACTGGAGTTTTTATATTGTAAGCCGCCCCGATTGCGTTGCAGAGGGGCGGGATATAAATAAAATTTTATTATTATATTATTATTATTATTATTATTATTATAAGATGGTGGGTGCAAGTGAATTACTCACGTTTTTATTGTCGCCAGTTGCACACATCTGACCAATCAGCTTTCCACTTCCACTCTTATCAGGAATGCACAGCAAAGCAAATTGGTTGTCCCAATAAGCAGGAATGCAGATTCACCACGGAGCTTTTTAAAAACATCAGGTTTTTGGAGGTTTTAGCCCCGCCTCCTTCAGAATACGGCAGATTGATACGGGATCCCATTAAGACAAAATGAATTCTCCTCAAATTCTGTGAGGAGTATTTTTGCCACTTAGACAACCCCTTAGTATCCCTTTCTTTGGATGCCTAAACTCACCACTAAATGCTCATCTGATGCTTTAATTTACAGGTCAAGTTTCCTTTATCTGAATTGCTTGGGACCAGAGGGATTTTGGATTTTGGAATATTTCAGATTTTGGAATACTTGCATGTACATCATGAGATATCTTAGGGATGGGATCCAAGTCTAAAAATGAAATTCATTTTATGTTTCATAGTACTTGCATGTACATCATGAGATATCTTAGGGATGGGATCCAAGTCTAAAAATGAAATTCATTTTATGTTTCATAGATACCTTATACACATAGCCTGAAGGTCATTTTGTACATACTATTTTTAACAATTTTGTGCATGAAACAAAGTTTGTGTACAATGAACCATCAGCAAACACATAAAACATAAAACGTCCTGTCATGTCAGTATTCAAAAAAGTTACAGATTTTGGAATATTTCCGATTTCAAAATTCTGGAGAAGGGAGACTGAACTTGTACTTAGAAACTTAGTGACTGAAGAAAAAATCATTGGGGAGGGGACATTATTATATATTAAGCCATGTCCTTGCCCCCACCATCCCCTAATGGCTATACCCCTGTTTCGAGAAAAGCCAGTGGAACGTCCAAAGCACGTGAGTGTGGTCTGTCACTGGTGGCTTTTATAATATATATATTTTAAATCATTTTTATTAAACAATTAATCAAAATACATTGAAAAAACAATTAAACAAAAAACAATGATACAAACATCTAGACAGTTGCAAACATAAAAGACAAAACAAGAAAAGAAAAGAATACAAAAAACAAAATACAAAAAACAACTTAAACATTCAGTGCCCCCCACCCCTAAAAAGACTTTCCACTTATTCTCCAAATACTTCCTTAAATCATTACTCTTTGGTTCATCCTCCATAATACCATTATATTACTTATTACCTATTATCTATTACTAATAACCTATTTCCTAATATACTCAAAATGTCTTCAAACTATAAATCCACATTTCTGTCTACAATCTAGAAAGATCACATAAAGAAGCTTTTATATTAATCAATTATAGATTACCAGCATTGAGGCCATGATATTGAGAACACAGCTGCGCTGGGCAGGGCACGTTTCTAGGATGGAGGACCATCGCCTCCCCAAAATACTACTCTACGGTGAACTCGCCACGGGTCAGCGTAAGAGGGGCGCTCCAAAAAAGCGATACAAAGACTCCCTGAAACAACATCTCAGGCTTGGCCAAATTGATCACCAACAGTGGTCCGCCCTGGCCTCACATCAGGAGGCATGGAGACGCACTATCCACAATGCTGCAGCCTTATTTGAGAACTCACGCTGAACAAGTCTTGAAGAGAAACGACAACGCAGAATCACAACCCAAAAACATCACCCAAGGAGACCTTCTGCTGTGCTTTCTGCAAGTGGACTTGTTTATCTCGGGTTGGCCTTTTTAGTCATCAGCGTGCTTGCAGAAGTCACGGGATGAGTCCTTCCTGAATCTTCGTTTGCAAAGAAAAGCCAGAGAACAGTAATATTATAAATAATTGTTTTTTACATTTTAATCATTAAAACCAACCAGGTGTTTCCTCTTTTTTAAAAAATAAACTATAATTGGTACCCAAATTTTCATAATGTCATCTACTGAATTCCTTTTTACAAAATTGGTTAACCTATCCAATTGCACCATTTCTGGCACTTTCTCGACCCAATCTAAACTTGTTGAATTTGTTTGGATTTCCATGGTCTCATGAAAACCAATTACGCTGCAGTTACCAAATAACTTATTACAGTCCTGTGTTGCATTTCTTTCTTGTTCTGTAGGACAGTCTGTCACTGGTGTTTTTAAGGTACCTGTAAGTTTTGCGAAGTGATTTTGCTGAATACTGGGGATTGGTTGTCTCATCCCGGTTGCTTAGCACAACGACTTCTAAGCCCTCCTCTTCCTCCATCACCTCCAGCTGCTGTGTGTGTGTGTGTGTGTGTGTGTGTCCCAGTTCAGGCTACAAAACTGGTGTTTCCACCTGTGGATCATTAGCCAAATGCCAGAAATTCCCGGGGTGAGTGAAGAAAGGCTCTGCCCATCAGGTGTGGGAACTTGGATGTGAAGACTTTGGAAAGTGTGCCTTCCAGGTCCCAGGGAAAATGAAACTCCTCCTTCAATATCTGGGCTGCTTCTTTGCTTTCTTCTCTGCTGGTTTTCTGATTGCAGCAACCTGGACGGATTGCTGGATGGTGAATACGGATGACTCCTTGGAGGTAAAATATCAGGGAATGCTCCTTAGATTTCAGCTCTCAAAACTCCTGGGTTAAGGGCAAGTGCTCTTGGTCCGAAGTAGGACAACTTTCAATCCCTAAGACTAAGAGCTGGACCTTTGTGAGTGGTTGCTATGATGATGATGATGATGATGATGATGATGGATGATTACTGTCAGGGCTCCCTTTGAGGTTTGAATGGCTGCATGGCTGGAAGAATTTCAACAGGCGCAACATCTTATTAAGGTGATGGAAAACCTCACTGGCTGACTTCCTGCCTCCACTGTAGCTCCTAAAAACTTAGGAACCATCCCAGAAAAGGGAGTTTGGTCAAATTAAGGTTATAAATTCATCAAAGAAAAGTTCTGGATCTTTGGCTCATGTTATTCTGTAAAGCACTAGTGATGTTAGTATGGACAGGAATTTTGGATCCTCTATAGTTCAGACTTTGTCCAAGAATCTAGGATTCCATGAAGTCTTGCTGGATAACATGGCACATTCAAGCAGTGTCACTTTTTGTGACTGTGCTATTGCGGTCCTCTCTATGGCTGTTCCATTCAGTTGTTTTGTCACTCCATTGGGGATTGTTCCCAGAACACCTTTCACCAATGGAATCACAGCTGTTTTCTTTTCACTCAGTTTGTAGGTCTTGGTTGTTCATAATCTCTTCTCCTCCTGACAAACCCCACTGAACTCACGGTGCATCTACATTGTAGAAATAAATGCAGTTTGACACCCCTTTAACGGAACCACAAGTGTCTTCATTTTGCACAATTTATAGGTCTTGATCGTTCATAATGTGGTGGAGTTTCCTTCTTTGGAGGCTTTTAAACAGAGGCTGGATGGCCATCTGTTGTGAGTGCTTTGATTGTGTAGTCCTGCAGGGCAGAATGGGGTTGGACTACATGGTCCCTGTGGTCTCTTCCAAACTCTATGATTCCATTATCTCCCCCTCGCCTCCTCCTATTGTAGACAAACCCCATTGAACTCAGGGTGCACCTACACTGTAGAAAGAATGCTTTAAATGCTGTAGCTCCAGCCAATGGAATCCTGGGATTTGCAGTTTTAAAGGCTTTTAGCCTTCTCTGCCAAAGAATACTGGTGCCTCACAAACCTGCAAATCCAAGGATTTTTCTTGTAAAAGAGAAAGAACCTGCCAGACTGAACTCCTCCGCTCTCTTCCCATCTGCTCTTTGAGGAGGGAAGACATGCCACAATATACTTTTCTCTTTTAGATTAATTTAGAAAGGATTAATTGAATTTACATAAGTAAGGAGAGTGAGGTAGATAAAAGATGATACTCAAATTCAGACAGAGATTGGACGTCATGTTAGTGTGTTTTATGTAATGTAGTGTTAAGTATGTTGTTAAACTTGCCAGTAGGTTGTTAGGTTTGTAAGTGAGTTGTGTATGGACTTTATCAGACACGGGGAAACATGGCACAAAACCTCATTCCAAAATGCATCAGAAGATCAGTACCTGTGAAAGGGATCTATAATAATAATAATAATAATAATTTATTTCTATCCCGCCCCTCTGCAATGCAATCGGGGCGGCTTACAATATAAAAACTCCATAGTCCCAGTACCCTAGCCCACCCCCCCTTAAAATAATATTAAACTATAAAAGATTAAAAACATACAGTAAATTAAAAATATATAAATTAGAAAAATATTAAAACATACAATAGTTTAAAAAAAAATGATTACAGCTCAGGGAGGACAACCGAGTCTTGGGCCGGGATAGTTATTCAGGAAAGGCCTGCCGGAAAAGATCCGTCTTGACAGCTTTTTTAAAGCCGTCTAAGGTGTTAATAAGACGGATCTCGTCCGGCAGGCCATTCCATAATCTGGGAGCAGCAGCGGAGAAGGCCCTCTGGGACGTCACCGACAGCCTTGTTTTCATAGGCTGTAACAGATTCCTCCCAGAGGACCGAAGTACGCAGGGAGGGTCGTACGGAAGGAGGCGGTCCCGGAGATAAGTTGGACCCAAACCATGCAGGGCTTTAAAGGTTATAACCATCACCTTGTACTGTGCCCGGAAACGAATAGGCAGCCAGTGGAGAGCTTTTAGCACAGGTGTTATATGCTCTCTTCTGGAAACACCAGAAATCAACCTGGCTGCCATGTTCTGAACTAGTTGAAGTTTCCAAGTTAAGCACAAGGGTAGCCCCATGTAGAGCGCATTACAGAAATCCAGACGGGAGGTTACCAGTGCATGTACCACAGTTTCGAGGTCCCTAGTTTCCAGGCAAGGGAGCAGCTGGCATATCAGCCGAAGTTGATAACAGGCACTCCTGACCGTCGCATTTACCTGATTAGAAATCTGGAGCGTCGGGTCCAGGAGCACCCCCAGACTGCGAACACAGTCTTTGGAGGAGAGTGTAGTTCCATCCAGGACTGGAAGTTGTATTCCCAGACCTGGTTTCGGGCCTGTAACTGTTAGTACCTCCATTTTGTCTGGATTCAGTCTCAATTTGTTTTTCCTCATCCAGTCCATTACTGCTTTAAGACAATCATTGAGAGGAGAGATGCCATCTGAAGTCGAAGCTGATGACCGAGACATGGAGAAGTATATCTGAGTGTCATCAGCATACTGATGACAACACACTCCATGCCTCCGGATGATCTCTCCCAGCGGCTTCATATAGATGTTAAATAGCATCGGGGACAGGATGGCACCCTGAGGAACGCCACAGTTAAGCTCTATTCTAGTAGAGCAACTGTCCCCAAGCCTCACCCTCTGGGATCTGCCCGAGAGGAAGGAACGGAACCACTGCAAAGCAGTGCCTCCAATTCCTAACCCCCTCAGGCGATCCAGGAGGATGGAATGATCTATTGTGTCAAAGGCCGCTGAGAGGTCCAAGAGCACCAACAGGGTCACACTACCCCTGTCGATACCCAAGCGGAGGTCATCAGCCAGAGCAACCATGGCAGTCTCCACTCCATATCCCGTCCTAAAGCCAGTTTGAAATGGATCTAGATAATCGGGTTCATCCAAGACAGCTTGGAGTTGGGAAGCGACCGCCCTCTCAATCACCTTGCTTAGAAGAGGCAGCAAGGAGACTGGTCTATAGTTGTTCCTGTCCAAGGGGTCCAGGGAAGGCTTTTTCAGGAGCGGCTTAACCGCCGCTTCCTTCAGACAGGGTGGAACGGACCCCTCCCTGAAGGACGCATTGATAATATCCCTAAGGAGTACTCTCGATGCATCGCCCCCTTGGGTGGCCAGCCAAGATGGACAGGGATCGAAGGGGCAGGTCGTCTTCCTCACTCTACCAAGGAGTTTGTCCACGTCATCGGTACTCACAGATTGAAGCTGATCCAATAAAATTTCATCAACGTAGTTGCTGGACACCTCGTCTATAGATTCTGTCATAACACTGGCATCTAAGTTGGCTCTTATCCGAGAGATTTTATCTGCAAAGTGGATGTTAAACGCATCACAGCAGGCTGTTGTTGGGTTGAGTAAGGGGTTCTGCGCATGTGGAATCTGCGTCAGCTCCCCCACCACCCTAAACAGTTCTGCTGGACGGGACTCTGCAGACGCAATACGTGCAGAGGAGAAAGACTTCTGCGCTGCACGTATCGCCTCTCGATAAGAATTAAGGAAATTCCTATGACGAGTCTTGTCGGACAAGAGTCGAGTCTTCCGCCAGGTGCGCTCTAGTCGTTGTCCAGCCTGCTTCATCTTCCTAAGCTCCTCTGAGTACCAGGGCTTACGGTTAGGAGCAGGCTGGAAAGGACGTTTGGGAGCGATTGTCTCGATAGCCTTGGTGAGGTCGGTGTTCCAAATATTAACCAAAGCTTCAACAGAATCACCGGCGTTACCAACCATTAAACCCTCCAAGGCTTTCTGGAATCCAATTGGTTCCATTAGCCTTCGAGGGCGGACCATTCTAATGGGTCCACAACCCCCGGTGGGGCAGACAGTGGCTCTTAGCTCCATCTTGACCAGGAAATGATCCATCCATGACAATGCGGAGGTTTCAATCACCTCTGCCCACGGATATTCCTGTTCCGTACTAAAGGCCGCATCGAGGGTATGACCTGCACAGTGAGTAGGCCCGACAACCAATTGGGATAGGCCCATGTTTGTCATGGATTCCATGAACTCCCGAGCTGCGCCAGTTAGATTTAGCAAGCTGGTCTCGAGTGGGATGTTGAAGTCACCAAGAACTAAGAGTCTGGGTGACTCCAGCAGCAACTCTGAGACCAGCTGTGTTAGCTCGGTTAGGGAGTCTGTTAGACAACGGGGTGGCCGGTATACTAACAGAATCCCTAAGCTATCCCTGGACCTCAGGCTTAGGTACATACACTCGATGTGGACTGTGTTCCGGATAGGCTTCCTGGTCAAGGTTAGATTGTTTTTATGAACCAGAGCCACTCCGCCCCCCCGCCCACTTTTCCTTACCTGCTCACTAACTGAGTACCCGGCCGGGAGTGCCTGCGCCCAAGTCGCAGCACTGGCCTCTCCCAGCCAGGTCTCCGTAAAGCATGCCAGGTCGGCAGCCTCATCCAATAAGAGGTCATGGATAATATGCGTCTTGTTTTTAACCGACCTGGCATTGCAAAGGAGCAGAGTAAGGGTCTGTGGAATGGTTGGTGCGCTCTCCAATTTATTCTGGGAAACAGAGTGAACTGAAGGCGGGATAGATATTAAACATCGATCCCGCCTTCTTTTGTAACAATTTTTCACTCTGTTGCCGCCATACGTTCCCTTCCCCCACACAACCTCAATTCCCGCTCCCAGATCATTCCCGGCCCCTGGTAGGGAAGTTTTAGTGGGTCACAAACTGAACATGAGTCAGCAGTGTGATGCTGCAGCTAAACAAGCCAATGCAATTCTAGGTTGCATCAATAGGAGTTTAGTGTCTAGAGATCAAGGGAAGTAGTAGTGCCACTCTATTCTGCTTTAGTCAGACCTCACCTGAAATTCTGTGTCCAGTTCTGGCTACCACAAGGCCAGAAGGATATTGAGAAGCTGGAATGTGTCCAAATGAAGGTGACCAAAATGGTGAGAGGTCTGGAAGCCTTTATACCCTATGAGGAGTGGCTTAGGGAGCTGGGCATGTTTAGCCTGGGGAAGAGAAGGATAAGCGGTGACATGATAGCCATGTTTCAATATTTGAAGGGATGTCATGTTTAGGATGGAGCTAGCTTGTTTTCTGCTGCTCCAGAGACTAGGACACGGAGCAATGGGTTCAAACGACAGGAAAGGAGATTCCACCTAAATATTAGGAAGACCTTCCTGACAGTAAGAGCTGCTCAGAAGTAGAATACACTGCCTAGGAGTGTGGTGGAGTCTTCTTCTTTGGAGGTTCTTAAAGAGAGGCTGGATGGCCATCTGTCGGGAGTACTTTGCTTTTCCCCCCCCCTGCATGGCAGAATGGGGTTGGACTGGATGGCCCTTGGGGTCTCTTCCAACTCTATGATTCTATTATCATAAAGGGTGACATTATCAGATGCCCACATCCTCAGGTGTTCTGGAGGCGTAGCATGGGAGTGAATAAAGCACCCCTTTTTTATTAACAGGCTAAGCCATCAATAAAAGGGACACTTTATTCATACCCATGCTATGCCCCTGGAACGGCAGAAGGACGACATCATCTGATAATTTTGCCGTTTTTGTTCTTGTTGTGATCTTCTGATGCATTTTTCATGTGTTTGATAAAGACCTAGGTATCTGTTATAACATGTTTTATGTTCTAATTTGTTACTGTATTATTGTTTAGTCTTTTTTTGTTTTGAATATATTAAGAGTTAATAAAAATAATAATTAAAAAAAGATTAATTTAGAAAGGATCAGGCTATCACTATCAAAGAATGTGTTTCCTTAATAAATGTTCCCCCTTGTTGAGGATTCTAAACTTATTTTTGTTTTCTGCCTGGAATTTGATTCTTTCAAACTCACTGTCCTAATAAAATGGGTGCCTCCACAGTGAATGGAGTCAAGGCTCTAGCAGACCTTTCATTCCAGTAATAATCTCTCATGATCCGTTGTTGCTGTTGTTGTTGTGTGCCTTCAGGTCATTTCCAACTTATGGCGACCATAAGGTGAACCTATTACAGGGTTTGCTGAGGCTGAGGCTGCTGCCACACTGCATAAATAATCCACTTTGACACCACTTTAACGATCATGGCTCCATCCTATGGAATCTTGGGATTTGTAGTTTGTTGTGGCCCCAGAGGTCTCTGACAGAGAAGGCTAAATATCTCACAAAACTACAAATCCCATAATTCCATAGCCTTGAGCCATGGGAGTTAAAGCAGTGTCAAACCGCATTATTTCTGCTGTGCGGCAGCATCCTGAGAGAGTGTGACTTGCCCAAGGTCACCCAGTAGGTTTCAATGACTGAGTGGGGATTCGAACCATGGTTTCCAGCATTGTCATCCAACACTCAGGTCACGATGCCACTCTGGCTCCTTTGCGATCCATACCCACTAAGAAAAGTAACTCCTGGTTTTGCTAGCACAAAGCTCCAAGACGATTGTGTGTAGCCTGGAAGTTGTACTTAGCAAAAGTAACTTTTCCCACATTCTGCAAAGACTGCTAAATCAGCTTTAGTCCCGGTCTCAGCTTCAAAGCCTATGACTGCAAAGGAAAATCCAGTTGGGCAAGGGAGTGGTTGATGAACCAACCAGGCTGTTTCCTGACTGTTATGGGAAATAACCAATAAATCCTCCCAGTTAGCAGCAAGGATTTTTTTAACCTTGCCCTCCTGGGTCAAAGACACCTCTAGCTGCTGGGTCCCTTTTGTGTTTCATTAACATGCCCTGGGAGGGGTGGGGGAAATTAACTGCAGCCATTTCACCTCCTCTTCCTGGGTGGGTGCATGCTTGAAAGGCTTGGCAGAGGTCCTCCAGGGTTAATACCTGATGGACTGAGTTGCTTCCCTCACCTAAGCAGCTCATTGCCTCTCTAAATATCGGCCTGTGGGTAATGATCCGTGTTCCCTTGAAAGAGGGTGGTGTAGGAATGGCCCAGTTGTTCTACCAGCAAACAACACACCAGGTTGGCCTTGCAGAAAAGGAGACAGAGAGAATGGAGGGAGGGAGGAAGAACAGTATTGTACAGGAAGGAATTCAGTCCCCTTTCCCCTTACATCCATCTTTTAAATAGTGGGAAATATAATTTCCCAGACTTCAGATTTCAGGGTGAATTTCAGCACAGGGCTGAAAGATGATTCCATAGCATTGGACTGGGACACGGAGCAATGGACTCATTAAGAAAAGAGATTCCACCTGCAACGAACTTCCTGACAGTAAGAGCTGTTCAGAAGTGGAATCTGCTGCTGCCTGGGAGTGTGATGGCGTCTCCTTCTTTGGAGGTTTTTAAACAGAGTCTGGATGGTCATCTGTTGGGAGTGCTTTGATTGTGTGCTCCTGCATGGCAAGGGGTTGGACTAGATGGCCCTTGGGGTCACTTCGAACTCTGTCATTCTATGATGCAAAACCAAGTTTTCCTCCAAAGAGAATAATAGAATCATAGAATTGTAGAGTTGCAAGAGACCACAAGGGCCATCCAGTCCAACCTCCTGCCATGCAGGAATCACAATCAAAGCATCCCCGATAGATGGCCATCCAGCCTCTGTTTAAAGACCTCCAAGGAAGGAGACCCCACCACGCTCTGAGGGAATGTCTTCCACTGCCAAACAGCTCTGACTGTCAAAAGGTTCCTCCTCATGTTGAGGTGGAATCTCTGTTCCTGGAGCTTGCATCCATTGCTCCGTGTTCCAGTCTCTGGAAGCAGCAGAAAACAAGCCTGCTCCATCCTCAATGGGACACCCCTTCAAATACTTAAACAGGGCTATCATATCACCCCTTAACCATTTTTTTCCAGGCTAAATATACCCAGCTCCCTAAGTCTCTCCTCATAAGACATGGTTTCCAGACCTTTCACCATTTTAGTTGCCCTCCTCTGGGCACATTCCAATTTGTCAATATCCTTTTTGAATTGTGGTGCCCAGAACTGAACACAGTATTCTGTCAGGCCTCACCTAGAATACTAAAATGGGGAAAGGTCTCGAAACCATGCCTTATGAGTATGTTTAGCCTGGAAAAAAGATGCTTAAGTGGTGATATGATAGCCCTGTTTAAGTATTTCAAGGGGTGTCATGTTGAGGATGGAGCAAGCTTGTTTTCTGCTGCTCCAGAGACAGGAACACGGATCAATGGATGCAAGCTCCAGGAACAGAGATCCCACCTCAACATTAGGAGGAACTTTTTGACAGTAAGAGCTGTTCGGCAGTGGAACACACTCCCTCGGAGCGTGGTGGGGTCTCCTTCCTTGGAGGTCTTTAAACAGAGGCTGGATGGCCATCTGTCGGGGATGCTTTGATCATGATTTCCTGTGTGGCAGGGGGTGGACTGGATGGCCCTCGTGGTCTCTTCCAACTCTACAATTGTATGATTCTATGAAGTATTTGAAGGGGTGTCACATTAAGGATGGAGCAAGCTTGTTTTCTGCTGCTCCAGAGATTGGAAAACGGAGCAATGGATGCAAGCTCCAGGAACAGAGATCCCACCTCAACATGAGGAGGAACTTTCAGACAGTAAGAGCTGTTCAGCAATGGAACGCACTCCCTCGGAGCGTGGTGGGGTCTCCTTCCTTGGAGGTCTTTAAACAGAGGCTGGATTGTCATCTGTCGGGGATGCTTTGATCGTGATTTCCTGCATGGCAGGGGGTTGGACTGGATGGCCCTCGTGGTCTCTTCCAACTCTACAATTCTATGATTCTATGAATGCCCTGGATGACCTTCTACTTCAATAACTGAAGAAATTGTGGAAAAAATCAGTCAGATTTTTTGAGGAGACCACTGACTCAGGAGATTTTCACACTACACTCTTATGGTGTTACTATTCCACTTTGTTTGCTATGGCTGCCTCCTGTAGAATTCTGGGATTTGCAGTTTAGGGAGGGGCATTTACAACTCTCAGCCAGGGAGCTCTTAAGCCTCACTAAACTACAAACCCAGGAATTCCACAGGAGAAAGCCAGAGCAGGTAAAGTGGAATAGTAACAGTATAACAGTGTAGTGTGAAAATCTCCTTAGTGTCTGAATGGTAGCTGAAGCAGTGAACATTGACAAAGATACTGCATGGAAAATTTTGGATGAGGATCTCAACATGAGAAAAGTTTGTATCAAGATGGTCCCTAGGGTTCTCACACCAGAGCTAAAGTGTGTCACAAGGAAATTTGCACTGACATTCTGCAGCAACTTGAGGCAAACCCAACCCTTTTTCAAAAAATAATCACTTGTGATAAAACCTGGATCTTCCAGTATGATCTTGAGACAAAACGGCAATCAATGCACTGGAAAACACCATGATTACCAAGAATTAAAAAAGCACATCAAAGCAAGTCCACATTCAAAGCCAGGCTCATTGGGTTTGGTTCTGTTTTTTGTTTGTTTTTTACATCAGTGGTATAACTTTGGCAAAATGGGTTCCAGAAGGGAGATCAGTGAACCAGCTTTATTATAAGGAAGTTTTAACAAAGCTGAGAGAAAGAGTCGGGGGGGGGGGAAGGCCAGAACTGTGGGGAAATGGTTTCATTCTTCATTAAGACAATGTGCCTGCTCATTCAGCACTTTCTGTGAAGCAGATTTTGGCTGATAAACAAATTACTTCACTTGAACATCCTCCATATTCACCAGATTTGGCACCATGCGAATTTTTTCTTTTCCCTAATGTGAAACTAGTGCTTAAAGGAACACATTTTGAGTCAATCAATACAGTAAAGAAGAAAATGGCAGATGTGTTGAAATAGCTGACAAAAACTGATCTGCTCCATGCCTTCAACCAGCAGAAAACAAGACTGCATTGGTGTGTGAGTGTGAATGGGGACTAAAGGGGACAAGCATTAGAATTGTAATACATATAAATAAAGATGGGTTATTTATCAGTCTTGTTATTTAATAGACAGACCTCATATGTGTGCATGAAACACTAACCAGATTCTGGCCTATATCATTGTAGTCTCCCCTTGTTGTGGAGACAGAATGTGTATGGTCCTTGGGGCAGAGTTTTATAACAATAATAACAGTAACAACAACTCCTTACTCCCATGTAGCTGAGCGCAACATGTCGTGGCCTATGGTGGGAATGTGTCACCAATGCCTTTGATGGGATAACAACCTGTGACGAATATGACTCCATCTTGGCTGAGCACCCAGGTAGGTATGCTCTAGATATTTCGTTTTTAGCCAAAGTGCCACTAAACAGGGGACATTATGTTTCAGAAAAACAGATCTTCGGGAGCCATTTATGGGGACGTAACACCATCGGCATCAGCTCTACATATACAACATAAACAAATTTGAAGCACTTCCAGATTAAAACCATAAATAATAGAAACAAGATGAAACATGTTAAAGAAAATAACAGTTAAAACAACTTTAAAAGCTACAATGATTTAAAACCATTTACATGTACAGTTGGCCCTCCACTTTCATGGGGGTTAGGGGCACAAGGACCCAGTAAAAATGGAAAAGTCATGAATATAAATAAAAATCGCAAACACTGTTTTGTTTTGTTATGTTTTACCTGAAAAAACACTTCTCTAGGAATCTCTAGGTCATCCAGCACAACTCTATAGTCACCTTTCAGCAGAAGTTGACCATAGAATCACACTGGAGGATTTACAAAGGCCTAGAGTAGTGTTCTCTCTAGGAATCTCTAGGTCCCCCAGTTTAAATCTATGGTCCACTTCCAGCTGAAGCTGACCATAGAATCACACTGGAGGACCTACAAAGGCCTAGAGAGAACTTATTAACCAAATACACAAATCACCAAATCCACAAATGCTTAATCCTCAAATGTGCAGGGATGACTGTATACTTTGAAGTAAATTAGTCCCTGCCGGCTTTAATAAAAAGCCAAGTTTTCACTTGGTGCTGGAGAGAAACCAGTGTTGGTGCCCGTCGGGTCTCCAAGGGGAGGGGATTCCACAACTGGGCAAAAAAAGGAGTGCCCCTCCTGCAGACTGGTTCTTGGACAAGTATACACAGGGAGAAGGTCTCCTTCAAGAATTGATTAGTTTTAAATACAGTTGTAACCCTCACTTGATACCTGGCCCTTTCTCTGCCTGCAACCCTGAAGAGTTGCTGTCAGTACACAGAACTAGGCTAGATGGGCCATTGGAAATGAACTGTAGCTCAGAGGGAGAACATCTACTTGGCAGGTAAAAGGTGTCACTTCAGTCTCCAGCATCTCTCCAGGTAAAATTAGCAAGACCCTAGAGACTGGCTCAGAGCCAGCACAGTGTAGTGGTTAGAGTCATGGTTCTTAATCTTTTCTTTACCAGGGACCCCATTTAAATATCTTTTGTTGCCACTAATAATAATACAATTACACAATCCATTAAAACTTCCCTCAGAGGCACTGGAGGGGAGGGAAGCCTTTTCTCCTGCTTCTTCCTGAAAGTTTGTGGCTGAAGTGGATTGAATGGCAATATGCAGGCCAAGCCAGTCAGCCTTTGTCTTAGCTCCTGTCATGTGGCCACTCCATGCAGGGAGGAGTTGGGCTGAACAGAGCCTTTGCGGACCCCCTGTGAGGACATTGCAGCCCCCTGGGGGACCCCAGATCTCAGGTTAAGAACCTCTGGGTTAGAGCATTGGACTCTCTCTGGCTTCTCTTCACAAACAAAGATTCAGGAAGGACTCATCCCACGCTTTCTGCAGGTGTGCTGATGACTAAAAAGGCCAATCCGAAATAAACAAGTCCGGTTGCAGAAAGCACAGCAGAAGGTCTCCTTGGGTGATGTTTCCAGGTTATGATTCTTTCTGCGTTGTCGTTTCTCTCCAAGACTTTTTCGGCATGCGTTCTCAAATAAGGCTGCAGCAATGTGGATAGTGCGTCTCCATGCCTCCCGATGTGAGGCCAGGGCGGACCACTGTTGGTGATCAATTTGGCCGAGCCTGAGATGTTGCTTCAGGGAGTCCTTGTATCACTTTTTTGGAGCGCCCCTCTTACGCTGACCCATGGCGAGTTCACCATAGAATACTATTTTTGGGAGGCGATGGTCCTCCATCCTAGAAACGTGCCCTGCCCAGTGCAGCTGTGTTCTCAATATCATGGCCTCAGTGATGGTGATCCCTGCTTGCTCAAGGACAGCAACATTCGTCACATAGTCAGTCCAGTGTATATTTAGGATTGTGCATAAACAGCACTGATGGAAGCGTTCGAGGAGTCATAGGTGGTGGCGATAGGTGACCCATGTTTCAGACCCATAAAGGAGAATAGATAGTACAATGGCTCTATACACACTGATTTTTGTGCTTTGCCTCAGGTGTTTATTGCTCCAGACTCTTTTGTGAAGTCTTCCAAATGCACTATATGCCTTTGGTAATCTGTGATCAATCTCTTTGTCAATCTTGGCATCTGAGGAGATGATGCTTCCCAGGTAGGTGATACTCTGATGACCAGGGTTTGAATCCCAGCTTGACCATGGAAACCCACTGGGTGATGTGGAGCAAGTCACCCTCTCTCAGCCTCAGAGGAAGGCAAAGGCAACCCCCCCTCTGAAGAAGAAGACCCGGTGATAGGTTCACCTTAGGGTCATCATAAGTCTTAAATGACTTGAAGACACACAACAACCAAGACACTGGGTGGTGATTTTTATGTCAGTCAGACAGTGAATCTGTTCTGGGTTTTAGTCCAAACCAAGCTACTTGAAGTGATGAATTGGTTTTGGCAATAGGGTTCAGCACTTTGGATAGTTCCTTTGACCTGTAGACTGAATGTAGTGCCGGCTCACTGCCCTGCTGAGATGGATGCTCCAGTTACTACTGGCTACTCCAGGCAGTGTCAGACCGTTTTGGTGTGGGCTGATCCACAGTCTAACTTGACACAAGTCAGCTCCATTCCAGAGATTCCTCCCTTCCAAATTGGGTCCTTCCTTCTCTCTCACTTCTTCTGCAGTGAAACTGGTCCTCACCCGAGCCATGCTGATCACAGCGGACATCCTGGCTGGTTTCGGATTCACCTTCCTCCTTCTAGGCCTTGACTGTGTGAAATTCCTCATGGATGAACCTGACATCAAGGCCCGCATCTGCTTCATATCTGGATTGATTCTCTTAATTGGAGGTAGTTGGCAACAGAGTCTTGGGGGGGGGGTTTACATGCCAGTTTGTGGGTATGTGAGCATAGGTTTGCAAATACATGCACTGTGGGAGTTGAAATTCTTACATCCCCTGCAGTAGAGCTAATAAGAAATCAATTTAGATAAAAGTTACTCTGTTCAGTACAGTTGTCCCTTCACATTTGCTGGGATTTGGTTCCAGGACCCACCGTGAATACCCAAATCCATGAATACTCAAGGTCCCATTATATACAATGACATAGCAAAATGGTGTCCTTTATATAAGATGGCAAAAATCAAGGTTTGCTTTTTGGATTATTATTTTTTTAAGAATATTTTCAAGCTGTGAATACTTAATGTGGAGGAACAACTGTACTTAGTTTTTGCAGTAATAAGCTGGAGCAGAGTTCCTTTTTCCCCGTAACTACCATAGCTGTAATTCACATCTTTTCAATGGAATGGCTTGCCTACCTTTTTATTCATTACTGGGTATGTGTGCTGACCAATGCTGGACAACGGTGGTGGGATAAAGCGTTACATCGTTGGCTTCCCTGTTCTGCAACTGGGAAGGATTTCTTTGTAATACTGATTGCATTTTTCTCAGAATTGGCCACGTGGGGGAACCAGAGAGCATTTTCCTGGGTTTTCCAGTAGCACAATAGTGGCAACAATGTTAATTTGTTAGTAACAATTAATTCAATGAGTTATCATCCTCACTTGCAGTGACAGTATCAAATAATGAACTGTTGGATGATAAAGTATTGAGTGAAGTAAAGCAAAAATAAAGGATATAAGGATCTTAGTAGAACACAAGCTGAACGTGAGCCAATGGTGTGATGCAGCAGCTAAAAAAAAACCAATCCAATTCTAGGCTGCATCAATAGGAGTCTCTCTCTGGCTTTTCTTCGCAAAGGAACATTCAGGAAGGACTCACCCCACACTTTCTGCAAGTGCGCTGATGATTAAAAAGGCCAATCCGAGATAAACAAGTCCGGTTGCAAAAAGCACAGCAGAAGGTCTTCTTGGGTGATGTTTCTGGGTTGTGATTCTTTCTGTGTTGTCCTTTCTCTTCAAGACTTGTTTGGTGTGAGCTCTCAAATAAGGCTGCAGCATTGTGGATAGTGTGTCTCCATGCCTCCCGATGTGAGGCCAGGGCGGACCATTGTTGGTGTTCAATTTGGCCAAGCCTGAGATGTGGTTTCAAGGGAGTCCGTGTATCATTTTTTTGGAATGAGTCCAGAGGAGGGCGACCAAAAGAGTGGGAGGTCTGGAAGCCATGATGCCCTATGAAGATCAGCTTAGGGAGCTGGGTATGTTTAGACTGGAGAAGAGAATGTTAAGAGGTGACATTATGGTCATGTTTAAATACTCGAAATGGTGTTATATTGAACATGGAGCAAGCTTATTTTCTGCTGCTCCAGAGACTAGGACACAGAGCAATGGACTCAAACTACAGGAAAAGAGATTCCACCTAAACATAAGGAGGAGCTTCCTGATGGTAAGAGCTGTCTGAGAGTGGAATAAGCTGCTGCCTGGCAGTGTGGTAGAGTCTCCTTTTTTGGAGGTTTTTAAAGAGAGGCTGGATGGCCATCTGTCGGGAGTGCTTGGATTGGGTATTCCAGCAGGGCAGAATGGGGTTGGACTAGATGGCCCTTGTCGTTTCTTTCAAGTCTGTTCTATGATTCTGTACTTCTATTATTCTAATTCTGTTTTAAAACTTTCTAAGCTTTGGGCTACAGGTACCTTTCTATGATTTGTTAGCTCTCAGATTGAGGGGGATCCTTTTTTCTTTTCTTTTCTTTTTTTCTTTTTTTTAATAAGGTGTTTGACCCTCCCTGCAATGCTTATGGTGATGTGTGTGTGTGTGTGTGTGAGAGAGAGAGAGAGAGAGAGATGCCTGAATTGTCTTCTGTTTCTTGCAGGTATCCCAGGGCTGATTGGTTCTGTCTGGTATGCTATTGGTGTCTATGTGGAGCGCTCCACTCTGGTTCTGCACAATGTCTTTGTGGGCATCCAGTATAAATTTGGGTGGTCCTGCTGGCTGGGTGTGAGTGGATCTCTCGGATGCTTCTTGTCAGGTGCTTTTCTGACCTGCTGCATGTACCTCTTCAGAGGTAAGAACTACAGTCGATAGTTTCCTGGAGCATATTTCCTCTGCAACATGATTTATGCTTCCCCCAGTTATGAAAGGCAGAGGGGAGTTATGCAAGAATGATGCTTGGCAACCCCTGCACTGAATGGCAATGTTGGGCAACCAGCAATGCAGTGCCACTGCACAAGATGCAGTGCCAACCATGCAAGCAAATGCATAACCAGTGTGCTTGTGGATGCACATGCATTGCATAGTATGAGCCCACATCTGCGTACTTTTCACAGTGTGCACCCATGCACAAAGCTCATCTGTTTGTGAAATGGGCATCACATGTGCAACTCTGCTTCGTCAGTCTTGAACTGAATGTGGATATTCCACAAAAACATCCAATTACAGCCATTGGAGAAGTTCTACATGTGTAAGACACCAACAGAATTTTGGCCTGTGTCTCCCTAGTGAAAGGAAGTGTGGTGTAGTGGTTTGAGCATTGCACCAGGACTCCAGAGACCAGAGTTCGAATCCCCACTCAGCCATGGAATTCCACTGAGTGACCTTGGGCAAGTCACACTCTCTCAACCTCAGAGGAAGGCAAAGGCAACCCCCCTCTGAGAAACTCTTGCCAAGAAAACCTTGTGATAGGGTCACCATAAATCAAAAACAACTTGTAGGCACAAAACAGTAGTAGATGAGAATGAGTAATTTAATCAGTTTCTCCCCTTTGTGAGAACATCTCCAAAGGCTGTGCAGTTTTCCAAGAAGTGTTGTCAGGGAGGAAAAAGGTCCCCCATTGTGTCCACCACTTTTGCTTCTGCCACAGCCATGCAGTGGCCAGGGGATGGGTAGGGAACTATCATCCGGCTATGCTCCAATAACCAGTGCACAAAGGATGATGTCACACTCCAGAAGCTCTGGAGGAGCATCCAGGAGGCCGGTGGATACCTGCATTCTCATGTGCTGGCTACAGGGACATGACAATCCTTGGCTGCCCTCCTTCCCCATGTCAGTTGCAAGGCAGGAATAGTCACCTGGCTCTGTTTGAAGACCCAAAATGGGCTTCAAGATTGAGCTCATTTTTTATCACGTCTTTGAATATTCTTTCAGTCCCTACTTCCTATATCAGTGGTTCTTAGAAGCATAGAATCATAGAGTTGGAAGAGACCACGAGGGCCATCTAGTCCAACCCCATTCTGCCATACAGGAAGACACAATCAAAGCATTCCTGACAGATGGCCATCCAGCTTCTGTTTAAAAACCTTCAAAGAAGGAGACTCCCACCATGCTCCCAGGAAGCAGTGCATTCTACTGCTGAACAGCTTTTAGGAAGTTCTTCTGAATGTTTAGGTGGGATCCCTTTTCTTGAAGTTTGAACCCATTGCTCTGTGTCCTAGTCTCTGGAACAGCCTTAACCTTTTCTTTATCAGGGACCCCCTTTAAATAGTTTTTGTTCCTGTGTATCCCCAAGACTTAACTCAAGATTTAAAACAACAACAACACAACTACACCATCCATTAAACATTTCCTCAGAGGCACTTTCTTCCAGCAAGTTTGTGGCTGGAGCAGAATGAATGGGAATGTGCAGGCCAAGCCAGCCAGCCTTTGCCTTGGCTCCTGTCACATGGCTGCTCCACTGCAGCCTTTGCAGACCCCCCACTCCTTTGCAGACCCCCTGTGAGGATATTGTGGACCCCTGGGGATCCGTTGGTCACCAGTTAAGAACCACTGTCCTATAAGATCCTGCCCAAGTTTTGAGATCTTCAGGGGAAGGCTTTCTCTCAGTCTCACCACCCTCACACCTTCCCATAAAAGGTGAGCTAGCTCCGATCTCCTTTCCACCCAGGACCGGTTTAAGAAATTTGGGGGGCTCCTGCAATGCTTTTTTTTGGGGGGGGAGGGAGCATATGTTTATCTCAAGTCAATGTAACCTAACCTAACCTATTCACAATACAGGATATTCAGATTATTACTAATAATGTTTTTGCAGAAGGAGGGTTACTACAGGGGCCCCCACAATGATGAACACCCCTGTGGCTAAAGGTGCTGCAGGGCCCTTAATAGAAATTTCTATTCTATTCAGCAGACAGGCTTTGGATTTTTAACTGCTTGCTGTGGGTGGTTAATATCCTTGGAAGCAAGGGGGGGCTGGGGGATTCTGGGAGTTGCAGACCAAAAATGTAACTTTTCCAAACTCTGGTTAAGAGTGCCTGGTGTCCTACAGGAAACTTCAACACTGCAGATGCCGAAGCAGCCATTTTGATCGGGGTAAACCTAGGTAGTATGTCTTTTAGGCAAACCAAGTTTGCTGCTAGTTATGTAGCTTGCAGAGATCATGACTCCATTCTACAGAATCCTGAGATTTGTAGTTTGGTGAACTGCCAGCACTCTGGCAGAAAAGTCTGGAGACCTTGTAAAACTACAAATCCCAGGACCTATAGCACTTGAAGTGGTGTCAAACGGCATTGTTTCTACAGTGTAGATGCACCCCAGGTCTCACACTCTCCCAAGGGCTCTCAGTATGATATACTCAGCAAGCATGTATGAACAAAATGGTAGGGATTATTATTATGTTTTGGCTAACTTCCTAAGTTTGGTACTGTTCTTGTGTGTTTTTCCCCCCTCTTCCTGGGTGACATGGGCCATATCTAGATGTCGGCTCAAGCAGGTACCTTTCCTCCAGTAACTTACGGAAGGCTTGTCCCTCGCCTGGAATGCCCAGCCTGTACCATCCATCCTGCCAGACAGCCACAGCCAAAATGTATGCGATGGACACCCGGGTGTGAGACAGAGTTTGCTCTTCCACTCTAAAATTTATGGGGATGTCCCAGAGGCCGGATACAGTAATAATTTGGCAGCCATGCGATTCATTGCAAAAGACTTTGGCTGGTTTCACAAAGGACATCCAGGTCATCTCCTGCCTAAAACCAGTTTGGTTGCAGGTTTTTTTTTTCCTTCTTTTCAAAATTATGGCTACAGCAAATGCAGCATCTGATGCAGGAGGCCTGAGGATTTGATTTGAATGACCATCCCTAGAAATAGGGTTGTTTACTTCCAAGAAACCAGCAGGTGGCATGTTTTAGAGGAGAGAAACAGCCTCAGTTGTGCATATTGTTGACAGCGAAGAAAATGTGGTAATCTATGCTCACCTTCTGAGCCACATCATCTCCTGCTGGAAGAATCGAGAGGTGCATTGGACAGGTTGCTAAGACATCATCCTGTGGAGGCAGGGAATTCTGAAATGCACAGCAGCATCCCTTGTGGACAAGAATGACCAGCTGGCCCAAAACTTGGAAACGACAGCATGCAAAAAATGAAAAATAAAAAATAACTCTTGGGGAGCTGGCTGCCTTGATCTGGAACAGATGCTGAGTTTGAGCTGCCTGTGTCCCTGCTTGGTTACTATCCTCATGGCCTGTATATTTGTAAATAAACAGATATTAAGAATGACTGGAAGTCTCCTGTGGGTTTCCTTTCAAAAAATGTCAACTCTCTAAAGATGGAATTTGATGGAGCCAGAAACAGAGATGATTGTGTGTGCAGATTGTTTGCTGCATGTAAGGCATAGGGCTCATCCACATGAGTCAGAATACACAAGCATATCCTGGTTGTGGATCAGGCCCGTTGTTCCCCTAAATGGCATCTCCTGGCCTTGCCACCCTCACCCTGCTTTACCAGGCAGAGGCTGCTGCAAGCAATGGAGATCTGTTCTCCTATTGACTGGGTGCAGCGTTCTGATCTTTCCACCACAACCTCCCTCCAGCAATTTCTGGTGTGACAATCAGAAGCAAGCTCCCTCTCACAATTCCTCTGTGGAAAAATTGCATGATTATGACATTACAGTAGTGCAAATGATTTCTGATATCGTACAATGCTGTCATCTTTGCATGGTCAATCTGTGCTCCAGCCACAAATAAAGTGTTCTTTTTAATTGATGGGACAAGCCATCAAAAGCTCTCAAGATTGCTTTTTTGCGGTCTTGAAGAACGTGTGAAACCATGTCCCATTGTAATTACAGTACAAGATTACAGCATGATTGGACAGTCCTCTTCCCCCACCCCATTCCCAGTGAGAAAAATTCCCAGTGAGAACATGAAAACTACCCACAGGAGCTCTTTTTGTGAACTGTATTGACTTGTTTGCTCATTTTTAGGTTTGTTTAAGTCTTTGTGTGTTTGTTTACTTTGCAAATTAAGGGGGGGTTGTGTTTTTAAGTGTGCTCACATTTTCTCATGAGAACAGCTGAAATCTTGCCCATGCTAAATCATGAAAGTAAAGTCCAGTTCTTAAATTGTTAGTGGTGGTCATGCAATAATTCCATGGCAGTTCTTTCACATGATTCCTGTGATAATAAGTGTAATCATGCCACTATGTTTCTGCCTTCCTCATTTGTGGAATTACAGCATTTTTAAACACTAGTATGATAAAGTCCCAACACTCAGACCACTACACCACTCTGTCTCTGATGGAAAGAAAAGATTTTTTTTTCCCAGAGGAGTTCTGCCCTTGTCTTCCTCTGAGTCTGAGAGAGTGTGACTTGCCAAAAGTCACCACGTGGGTTTCCATGACTGAGTGAGGATTTGAACCCTGGTCTCCCAGGGTCCTAGTTCAGGATCCAAACCCCTGCTGTGCTGCAGTGCCTCTTCTGTCTGCTTTACCTCTCATTATAATTACCCGTCATTCCAGCCTTAGTTAAGTAGGGCTCAGAAGAAAGCCGGCTCCTCTTTTCCCTCTCCTTCTTCCTGGTGCTCCATCTTTTTTGCACCATGAGATTCATACCCTTTGGTGCTTTTCCTCCAGGGATTGGTTGCTTCATATCCAAGGCAACCTCCAGTGGAAAGGACAGCCCAGGGTTTATATTCATTCCTGAAAAGATTTAGAGATTTAGCATTCAGCAGGGATGCTTAATCAGAAGCAGAAGCTGTTTAAGATGAGACATTCTTACACACACACACACACACACACACACACACGGATCATCTCCCATCAAAGCCCCTAATTTAGGAAATGGTGTGCAGAACGGGATCATTAGGGATGGATGATGTGAAAGAGCCAAAAGCTAGTCTCCAATTATGCTCTACATTTGTTCTTGCAATGATGGACACAGTTTGCCAGTTGTTTGTGGCAGAATTGGAAATAAGAGGCAATCCTACACAGTGCACGCATAGTGAAAATGTACACTCATGAGCAGATCCACAGGTCACGCTGTCCCCACCACCGATCAGTGGTACGAGAGTTGGGTAATGGCGGGACTTTTAAATTGGTGTATGCTGGTACTAAGGAGGAAACTCTAAGCCAAAAGGTACAATTAAATTATCTTTATTGGGAAATGTCAACAACATTCATGCAAACATGCAGGCTTCAAACATTCACACAAGGAATAAAGTAGGAAGGATTTGGATAGAGGAATAGAGGAAGGGGATAATGGGTTATGCTGTACCGATCCTGCAGAACGGAGATTACAAAGTAAACCAATAGCAAGGAGGTCTGGACGATAGCCTGGCTACACAGTGTGATGTTAAGTCGAAAGGAAGTGGAATTGTGCACAACTTGGTGGTGTTTGGGTGTGATATTTATATGAAATAGTTCCCCTGATGGGATAGGAGTTTTCAGTGACATACAATCATTCTCAGAGTTTCCCAGGCTAGAACAAATGGTACTCTGGAAGAGTTAACAATAATTAAGGATCGATATTTTGGAATTGAATAAAGGGGGGGGGGAGGTCTTTTGTTGGAAGGGAACAGGAGGGGGAAATCACATTTACAAGTAACAAGGGTCTCTTGCCATAGAATCATAGAGTTGGAAGAGAGCACAAGGGCCATCCAGTCCAACCCCATTCTGCCATGCAGGAATACGCAATCAAATCATTCCCGACAGATGGCTATCCAGCCTCTGCTTAAAAACCTCTAAAGAAGAAGACTCCACCACACTATCACTGAGTGGATCAGTGATGACTCACCCCCAAGTGTTGTGTCTTCTTTGAGAGTGTCTGCTTTGGAAATTTTCACTGGCTCTTCCTTTGGTGCATACATGAGCCCCACCCTGGTATTAGCTAGTCCCTGGTATACCTGTAACTGTGTGAATGGCCAACTTAGCCAAATTATTAAATGCAACCAATTATTCAATATTCCAAGGTGGGGGCTACCAGGACATGTAACACTCAGAAGCACCTCTGTCTTATCTGGATTAAGTTTCAGTTTGTTTGCCTTCATCCAGTCCATTACTGACAACAGACACTGGTTCCATACTGAGAGTATTTCAGAAGATTTTTCAAGAATGTTGTTTTCAAGTTTTATTTGAAAAAATTACCAACCCTAACTGTTCTCATTCCAGAGAAAAAGTGGTGACCAATGCAACTTTTCTTGGTTTAGCACTGTAAGGGATGGTGGCAACAGATTACTTTTTGAAAGCTATAATGCAGGCATGGGGTGTTGTTTGATTGCAGCTCCCATCAGCCCTAGTCAGCTGAACCAGTCATGAGAAATAGTGGGAACTGCCTCTGAATCATAGAATCTGAGAGGTGGAAGAGACCTCAAAGGCCATCCAGTCCAACCTTCTGCCATGCAGGGATACACTACTAAAGCACCCCTGAATTTCAGGGTGGAGCACTTTGGTGGGGGAAGGAAGGAAGTCACAAGTTCAAAAGTCTAGGTGTGGAACTCTGCTGGGTGAACATTTCATCAGAGAGAAAGGACCTATCAGCTGTCACTGGGCTTCCAGCCTGTAAAGCTTTGGATTAGAACCACTGTTCTCAATTGCATATATTTTTCTCTTTAGGTCTTCCATACCCCCCAAAAATGAGTCAAGAGCTGCTCAGCAGTAAAACAGATTACCTGGGAAGGTGATGGGCTCTCCTTTATTGGACATCTTTAAACAGAGGTTGGAAGGCCCTCTCTCCAGGATGCTTTAGCACTGGGTGCTCACACTGGGAGGGGGTTGGTCTAGATGGCCTTTCAGATCCCTCCCAACTCTGTGCTCTTTGGAACAGGGAAAAACCAGTACCGGCTAGTTCCATGGAGGAATTCTGGTATCCCTAAATAAGCAACCTCTTTAGTATATCTAACTGCTTGAAGCGCTGCCAGGGCACCTTGTGCCAGTTATTGCTGACTTGGGGATAAGCAATGGGAGCAGGAGAGATCAGATCTGTAAACTTGTTGAGATGAACTAAAGGCTCTGGCATTACGCCATGGCCAGTAGCAATCCCTCCTTCTTGAGGAAGAGAAAAATGTCAGGTAGACAGAAATGTGCACAGCCAGAAACCTCTGGCAAGCACTGTTCAAATTTGTAGGCAAGGTTAGGATGTAGAAGGAATGGGTGGAAGCAGCTTCATTCCAAAATGGCTTAGACTCTGTCATCACTGAAAGAAGGGAAGACATGGGGTGATTCCCCACCTCATCTCCAGCCAGAAGTCAAGGAGATGTTGCAAGTGGAGAACTGTTTGCCATGTTTAAATATTTGCCATGTTTAAATATTTGAAAGGATGTCATATGTAAGAGGGAGCATGCTGTTTTCTGCTGCTCCAGAGACTAGGACACAGAGCAATGAGTTCAATGTCCAGGAAAAGAGATTCCACCTAAACATTAGGAAGAACTTCCTGACGGAATGATCTGTTCAGCAGTGGAATCTGCTGCTGCCTGGGAGTGTGATGGAGTCTCCTCCTTTGGAGGTTTTCAAAGAGAGGCTGGATGGACATCTCTCAGGAATGCTTTGATTGTGTATTCTCAGGGCAGCAGGTTTGACTAGATGGCCCTTGTGGTTTCTTCCAGCTCACCCATCCTATATCCATGCATTTCATTTTTACTGCCCAAGGGTAGTATCCTACATTTCTCCCTGTTCAAATTCATTTTGCTAATATTGGCCCAGCTTTCTAATCTGTTGAGGTCATTTTGGATTCTGATCCTGTCCTCTGGGATTCTATTCTATTATTCTATCTCTCTGGATCTGAGTACAGGTTTCTTCAAGATGCTCTAATGCTCATTCCCTGAGGAACAGGGGCTGGGTTCCTACACTGTATTTGCACCTTCTAATTCTACACTCATGTCACAACCCAGTGGTATTGCTAGGCCACCCTTCTACTGAACACCAGCATTGTGCACCTGATGGTGTATCTGCCCATGTGCTTGCTTATTGTCCTGATGTGCCATGAGGGATCTACAGTGGCTGTTCTTGCAATCCCAGGGAATCAAGTTCTTATCTCAAGCAGCAGCAGTGTTGAGCTCTGTCCAGGAAGTTCCATGTCCTGCTATTCCAACACATCCTGTTAGCTGTCAAGCCCAGGGAGCTCCTTACCAATGGGGAAAGGAGGGAGGTAGAAGCAATTCAAAGGAGGAGGATGGAGCAAGAATCATCTGGGAGGGGAGAATTGGATTGCACCATCCTTTCCCACCCTCTTGGAATGAAGGCCAGTTGCTGCTTCCTCCTCTGAACTGCCTCCTCCCACCCCTCCCTCCATGCCAGTGGGGAGCAGTAGCAGCCCCTCCTGAGGCTGGACAGCTGTGGAGGGGGAGGTTTTTGAATGGGGAGGTCAGAGGGCAAGAGAATACCTTCTCTCTCCCATCCAAAAACATGTCTCAGTCCCCATTTTCTAAGAACTGGGAATTATGGGGAAACTGTAGGACAAAGGGGGAGAACTGTGTGGCCCTCCAGACATTACTGGACTGCAACCTCCAGCAACCTTGACAGTGTAGCTGAAGATAAGGAATTATTGAAGCTGCAGTCAAACATCTGGTGGACTGGACGGTTGCCAGCCCGGCTTTGTGGCTACCTGTGGTCCTTTCCCTTTTGCTACGAGCCCAGTTGGCTCAGGAGCAGCCAAGAATTCAAAAGGAAAAGTCCTGGGAAGGGGAAATACACTTGCCATGGCCTCCAGAACTCAGAAAAGTTAGGTTTGGGTTTGGGATGACAACTCCTAGAATCCCTTGTGCAGTTGAAGACCGCAGGATTATATTTTCAAAGGTCTCCTGTCATCTAATGGTACAATATCCTTCCGCCTCCTGGCAATACTGGTTCCTATTAGGGAGTGGTGGATTGCTCTCCAAATAATCTTCTTTTTCTAAGAGTCACTCTCTGATTGTATGGTGTGAAAAAGGAAATAAGACAGGTAACCCACACCTCCATTACATCCTCTCCTCCTAAGGAGGCATGAGCCAGAATCCAGTTAGTGATGTATGCAGACACAACCTTCTCTGACACCAGTGTATGTGCTTTTTCAGGCATTGTAGAAGAAGGCTTTCAAAGAATCATAGAACCTTAAAGGTGGAATTCCCCAAAGGCCACCCAGTCCAACCCCATTCTGCCATGCAGGAATACCAATCAAAGCACTCAGTTTCCTGCCAGAGAGAAGGAGAGCAGCTTCTGGACAGCAAGTTTCCTGCCAGTTTCCTGCCAGGGAGAAGAAGGAAGCAACTTTTAAAACTTTTTTAAAAAACTGTTGGGAGAGGCTGCTTGTTGCTGAGGGGCTTGAACTTCTGAACTTCCCCTTTTACCCTCAAGAGCCAGAGGCGCAAGCCTAACAGCACACGAATTTCAGTAACCAAACAAAAATACAGCAGACCTAAAAGTACAGCTTAGCATTATCAGCGTTAACTAAGAGTTCTTAGATTACCTAAAAGCTTTCATCATGGACACTGAGGGGACTGCAGCAGTCACTTGCAACACTTGTGCGATGTTTCTATTCTTGTCTACAGACGTGGAGAACTTCACATGCACCAAATGCAAGCTGGTAGCCCTCTTGGAGGAGAAAGTACAGCAGCTGGAGACACGGGTAGCTACACTTCAACAGATTCGGGAGCAAGAGGTTTTCCTGGACAGAACAGAACGAACACTCTTGGATGGGGACCGCACAGAGGAAGTGGCTGTGGATGAGAGGGTCACTTCACGGACACAGGAAGTAGACAGCTGGAGGAATGTCACACACAGAACAAGAAAATCCAGGGATTCTTCCAGCAGCTTGCAGCTACAGAATCGATTTGAAGCCCTTTCCCTTATCAAGGACAATGAGGAAGAACAGCATGGACAGACTTCAGGGGTAGAGCAGGGGACCTTGAGAGGACCACCGCAAGGAACAGCAGCTGCGAAGCCTCAGCGGAGGCGTGTGGTGGTGGTGGGGGACTCCTTGCTGAGGGGTACAGAAGCAGTGGTATGTGGGCCTGACAAGATGACTCGGGAGGTGTGTTGTCTCCCTGGGGCAAAGATCTGTGATGTGACCGAGAGGCTGACAAGACTCATCAAGCCTACGGATCATTACCCCTTCCTTTTGGTCCATGTGGGAACCAATGATACTGCAAGGCACAGCTTTCCCAAGATCAGAAGAGATTATGAGGCCCTGGGGAGGAAGCTGAAAGAAATGAACGCACAGGTGGTCATCTCGTCTCTTCTGCCAGTTGAAGGGCATGGTCCAAGAAGGGAGAGGAAAATAGCCGACGTAAACAACTGGCTCCGTAGATGGTGTCGCCGAGAACAAATTGGATTCTTGGATCATGGACTGCGCTTCCATGCAGGGGGACTTCTGGCAAGAGATGGGGTGCATCTTACAACAGTTGGAAGAAACATTTTTGCCAACACTCTCAAGAATTTGATCAGGAGGGCTTTAAACTGAGTCAAATGGGGGAGGGAGACAGTATTCTGGAAGGCAAAAGGGCTGGAGAAAATAGTCAAACTGTCATAGAGGGAACAAGGCAAACAGCGCAAGGACCCAACAGTGGGAGGCAAAAAAACTTGCACAGGGAGCAAGTAAAGGGAACACATGGTCTCAGATGTCTCTACACTAATGCACAGAGCATGGGAAATAAGCAAGATGAGCTAGAACTCCTTGCACTACAAAACAAATATGATATAATAGGCGTTACTGAAACCTGGTGGGACGAGTCTCATGATTGGAATGTAGGAATAGAGGGGTATAACCTTTATAGGAGAAACAGGCCAAACAGGAAAGGAGGAGGAATAGCATTATATGTCAGGGATATTTACACCAGTGAAGTGATCCATGACATCAATACTGGAAGCCAGGTGGAGAGCATCTGGATAAAAATTAAAGGGGAGGGAAACAACAGGGATGTTATTGTGGGACTCTACTACAGACCCCCAAATCAGACGGAGGAATTGGATGTTGCCTTTCTAGAACAGATGAACATACATGCAGAAAGGAGAGATGTAGTAGTGATGGGTGACTTCAACTATCCTGATATTTGCTGGCAATCTAACTCAGCCAAAACTACAAGGTCTAGCAAATTCCTTACATGCCTGGAAGACAATTTCATGGTCCAAAAGGTGGAAGAGGCAACAAGGGGGTCAGCTATTTTAGATCTGATCCTAACCAACAGAGACGACCTGGTTAATGGGGTGCAAGTGGTGGGATCCTTAGGTGAGAGTGATCATGTTCTCCTGGAGTTTGTTATACAATGGAAAGGAGAAGCCAGGCATAGTCAGACACGCATTCTTGACTTTAGGAGAGCTGATTTCAATAAACTCAGGGAAATACTGGGGATGATCCCATGGTCAAGAATACTAAAAGAGAAGGGACCTCAAGACGGTTTTGACTTTCTCAAAAGGGAGATACTGAAGGCACAATTTCAAACAGTACCATTGAGGAAGAAAAATGGGAGGTGTCTCAAGAAACCAGGATGGATGACTAAAGAACTTTCAATGGAGCTAAGTTTTAAACGGAACATGTATAGGAAATGGAAAAGGGAGGAAATCACCAAAGAAGAATTCAAACAGATAGCGAACACGTGTAGGAGTAGAGTCAGAAAAGCTAAAGTACAGAATGAGCTCAGGCTTGCTAGGGAGGTTAAGAACAATAAAAAGGGGTTTTTTGGGTATGTCCGCAGCAAAAGGAGGAAGCAGGAAATGATAGGGCCACTACGTGGAGAAGATGGCAAAATGCTAACAGGGGACAGAGAAAAGGCAGAATTACTCAACACCTTCTTTGCCTCAGTGTTTTCAGAAAAGGAAAAGGAGGACCAACCTGAGGAAAATGGAACAGAGGACACAATAGGGGAAATCCAGCTGAAAATAAGTAAAGAGGTGGTACAGGAATACCTTCTTAATCTAAATGAATTTAAATCTCCAGGACCAGATGAACTACATCCAAGAGTATTAAAAGAGCTGGCAAATATAATCTCAGAGCCATTGGCAATAATATTTGAGAACTCCTGGAGAACAGGAGAAGTCCCAGCAGACTGGAGGAGGGCAAACGTTGTTCCCATCTTCAAAAAGGGGAAAAAAGAGGATCCCAACAACTATCGTCCAGTTAGTCTGACATCAATACCAGGGAAGATTCTAGAACAGATCATTAAACAGAGAGTCTGTGAACATTTAGAAGGCAATGCCATAATCAGAAAAAGTCAGCATGGGTTTCAGAGAAACAAGTCATGCCAGACTAATCTGATCTCTTTTTTTGATAAAGTTACCAGCTTGGTAGATGAAGGGAATGCTGTGGACATTGCATACCTTGATTTCAGTAAGGCCTTTGACAAGGTTCCCCATGACATTCTTGCAAACAAGCTTGTAGAATGTGGGCTAGACAAGTTAACTGTTCAATGGATTTGTAATTGGTTGACCGGCCGAACCCAAAGGGTGCTCAGCAGTGGCTCCTCTTCGTCTTGGAAAGATGTGACCAGTGGGGTGCCACAGGGTTCTGTCCTGGGCCCAGTGCTATTCAACATCTTTATCAATGACTTAGATGAGGGAATTAGGGGCATACTTATCAAATTTGCAGATGACACCAAATTGGGAGGAGTAGCTAATACCCTAGAGGACAGGATCAAAATTCAGAATGACCTGGATAGACTGGAGAGCTGGGCCAAAGCTAACAAAATGAAATTCAATACGGAGAAATGTAAAGTACTGCATTTAGGGCGGAAAAATGAAATGCATAAATATAGGATGGGAGAGACCTGGCTGAATGAGACTATGTGCGAAAGGGATCTAGGAGTCCTAGTAGACCACAAGTTGAACATGAGCCAACAGTGTGATGCGGCAGCTAAAAAGGCCAATGCAATTTTGGGCTGTATCAATAGAAGTATAGTGTCTAGATCAAGGGAAGTAATAGTGCCACTCTATTCTGCCTTGGTCAGACCTCACTTAGAATACTGTGTCCAGTTCTGGGCACCACAATTCAGAAAGGATATTGACAAATTGGAGCGTGTCCAGAGAAGGGCAACTAAAATGGTGAAAGGTCTGGAAACGATGCCTTATGAGGAGAGACTTAGGGAGCTGGGTATGTTTAGCCTGGAAAAAAGACGGTTTAGAGGCGATATGATAGCCCTGTTTAAGTATTTGAAGGGATGTCACGCTGAGGATGGAGCAGGCTTGTTTTCTGCTGCTCCAGAGACTGGAACACGGAGCAATGGGTGCAAGCTCCAGGAACAGAGATTCCACCTCAACATGAGGAGGAACTTTTTGACAGTCAGAGCTGTTCGGCAGTGGAACACACTCCCTCGGAGCGTGGTGGGGTCTCCTTCCTTGGAGGTCTTTAAACAGAGGCTGGATGGCCATCTGTCGGGGATGCTTTGATTGTGATTTCCTGCGTGGCAGGGGGTTGGACTGGATGGCCCTCGTGGTCTCTTCCAACTCTGCAATTCTATGATTCTATGATTCATAACAGATGGCCACCCAGTCTCTGTTTAGAAACCTCCAAAGAAGACTCCACCACACTCCCGGGCAGCATACTCCACTATCAAACAGCTCTTACCATCACCAAGTTCTTCTTAATATTTAGGTGGAATCTCTTTTCCTGTAGTTTGAATCCATTGCTCCGTGTCCTAGTCTATGGAACCTCAGAAAACAAGTTTGCTCCCTCTTCAATATGACATCCTTTCAAGTATCTAAATATGCCCATCATGTCACCTCTTCACCTTCTCTTCCCCAGGTTAAAGATATCCAGCTCCCTAAGCCACTTCTCATGGGGCATGGTTTCCAGTATGCTGGAAGTATGCTGGTTGGGCTTTATATTCCAAGAGAGTGGTATAGGATCTTGGCTTAAGGCTGAACTCTGATGTACACTTTCCTGGACCTAGGAGTAATACCACTGTCCACAGCAAAGACATACCTAGCTTGAGGAAGTACTGGGGGAGCGTATTAGGAGCAGCATATTGTGGCTGCAATCGAGCGATCTCCTCAGTGTAGCATAAATATTCACCTACTGAGATATGCTGCCTCAGCACTACACAACTCACTTGCAGAACAGCATCATTGTGAAACACGTTGCTAATGACTGGAGGGGGGACATTGTGCAATGCACAAACACAATGTGAAATATGCAATTGTAATGCACAACTCTCCATTGACGCCCCCTTGTCGTGGGAGAGAGGCTTGCGTACCCTAATGATGTTTTGAGCTATGCTGGCGGTGGCATAATAGCCACTGGTAGGGTCTCCCATGCCAGACAGGTCAAAACCGAAGGGTCTGACAAAGAGCGTCAAAGGGCAGGATGGGCTCTCTAGCCTTGTGGCAACCGTCCTAGGAGAAGGAAAACTCTAATCCCAAACCCGGGCAGATGGTGCTCGTCCAACCTGTAAGGTCAACCATCTAAGAGAAGGAAACTGTAAACAAACCTACGGCCCGAGGACCTCGCTGCCACGTCCATGCTTGCAAGGCCACGGCAGATGAATCTCTGGTTTAAAGGGTGAGGCCAGTTCTGTGCACGCTGCGCTCCACCGGAAAAATCCATTGCACAGGCTCGAAGGACAAATCCAGTTCCAAATCAGCGCGCTTGCAGAAAGCGCAGGATGAGTCCTTCCTGAATCTTCGTTTGCGAAGAAAAGCCAGAGAATGCACAACTGCAGTATACAGTACATAAACCCACTATGCAGCTGCAATGCACAGCCACAATTAACAATACTGCTGTATTATGTGCAACTCCACTTCTGCCTCAGTCAGCACACTACATCTGTTGCAACCTGCATGCATAGCATGACTTATGCATGTGTTTGTCACTAAAAAGATGCCAGCCATCATTTGGCGGTGACTCTGGTGGTAGTTTATTCAGCCTCTTTTTGCTCTCTTGCAGTGGTGAAGCAGGTCAGTGGTGGACACAACTGAAGCAGCAGGACTTTTTGGTTAGCAAGTATGGCGTTACCTTCTCTGGGTTCCCTGTTCTCTTTGAGCTTAGCTACAAACTTCATAGTAACTGAGGAGAATTTTCTCACCAACAATGAATTTTTGTGAGCTATAACCCCAAGTATTTATTAGGGATGCTTGATCTTTGAGTGGACAATTAGGATCCATTAGCTTTGCAAAAGAGCAGCTCCTGATGGATATAGAAGGGTGGCTTAATGCAACCAGCACTTAATTATGTGATTGTAGAGCAGTGGTTCCCAAACTTTGGTCCTCCAGATGTTTTAGACTTTAGCTCCCAGGATTCCTGGCTCTTCACCAAGTCAGCTAGGGCTTCTGGGAGTTGAAGTCCCAAACACCTGGAGGACCAAACTTTGGGGATCACTGGTGCAGAGTCACACTATGTGAGGATGATGTAGTCTCTCAGCTGGAAACTGCTAGAACTGGTTTGTTGATGTGATTGAAGGCAGCTGCCTGAATTTTGAGACTTTCCTAGTGTGGGGGGAGCATGGCTGTGGGACTTCCAGGGGAGCCTTGGTTGCATAGTGGTTAAATGGTGGTACTGCAGCCACAACATTGTGAGTTCTAGCCTACAAGGCTCCAAGGTTGGCTCAGTCTTCCATCTTGCTGAGGTCAGTAAAATGAATACTGAGCTTGTTGGGGGCAATTAGCTAACACATTGTAAATCACTTAGGGAGTGCTTTGGCACTGATAAGCAGTATAGAAATAGTAATGCTATTGTTATTGCTACTGATGAATATTTGTACTTTCCAAATTCCCAAAGCCATTGCTCTCATGCCTGCAGCTGCCCAGTGCTTGGCCTCAGAATGGGAACAGCATCTTCCAGAATGGTGAGCAGCTGACATAGGTTGTGGCCAGCTGAGATTTTTGCCCTCCAGTTATCAGTAAATAAAAGAATCATTTATTTATTTATTTATTTATTTATTTCGGTATTTATACCCCACTCTTCAGCCACAAAGGCTCTTAGAGGGGTTTACAAATTGTTAAGCAATAGCACTTTACGCATCTACACACATTAAGCTGTTTCCAATGTGTGTTAGCTAATTGCCCCCACAAGCCAGGTACTCATTTTACTCACCTACGAAAGGATGGAAGGCTGAGTCAACCATGGAGCCCTCTAGGATCAAACTCGCAACATGGTGACTTGCAGTACTGGCATTTAACCACTGCACAACCAGGGCAGGAATCTTAGAATCATAGAGCTGGAAGAGACCACAAGGGCCATCTAGTCCAACCCCCTGCCTTGCAGAAATACACAATCAAAGCACTCCCGACAGATGGCCATCCAGCCTCTGTTTAAAAACTTCCAAAGAAGGAGACTCCACCACACTCCCAGGCAGTACATTCTACCAGGAGCCCTGGTGGTGCAGTGGTTAAATGCTAGTATTGCACATCACCACATTACAAGTTCAATTCCAGAGGGCTCCAAGGTTCACTCAGCCTTCCATCCTTTTGTAGGTCAGTAAGATGAGTACCCAGCTTGTGGGGGCAATTAGCTAACACAAATTGGAAACTGCTTAATGCAGTGTAGATGTGTAAATTGCTATTGCTTAAAAAACAATTTGTAAGCCACTCTGGTAGCCTTTGTGGCTGAAAAGTGGGGTATAAATAAATACCTAATTAAATAAAGAATGGGGTATAAATAAATACCTAATTAAATTTTTTGGAAGGAAACTTTCTTCTGGAAAGAGACATCCCCGGGCATGTGGAGGAAATAACAGAAGAATCTTCCATTGTCTTTGCCCTGCTGGGCTGCCTTGTCTCAGCAGAATCTGCAGCCAAGACCCCCGTGGCCTCAACATTTACAGATATCTTTATGCCTTTATGGTAATTAGTGAGCATGATCAGGCTTGCATAACATAAAAATCTGCACATGGATTTACACACTGAATGTGCTGTGCACAACTTTTGTGTCGAAGGGCAATTTAGCTCAACTTGAACCAGAGCACCAAACGTGCAACTGAAAATACAACCAAAGATACATGCACATTCAGCATGCACATGAAATATCCAATGGAACTGCATCGGCAACCCCACTCCTGCAAACTTGAACTGAACATAGAAGTTCCATATTGGAAAGAAATGCCCAGCCGCTTACACACATGTAAGACCTCGACAGGATTCTTGAAAGTGATGGACGATGACGAAAGGAATGCAAATGAAAAAGGAGGAAGAAGAATCCCATCATTGTGCATACAAATGCACTCATGTGAGTTTGCATTAGCATACACTATACAAAAATATGAACATGAGTCAGCAGTGTGATGTGGCAGCTAAAAAGCCAATGCGATTCTAGGCTGCATTAATAGGAGTATAGTGTCTAGATCAAGGGACGTAATAGTGCCACTCTATTCTGCTTTGCTGAGACTTCACCTGGAATACTGTGTCCAGTTCTGGGCACCACAATTTAGGAAGGATATTGACAAGTTGGAGCATGTCCAGAGGAAGCGACCAAAACGGTAGGAGATTTGGAAGCCATGTCCTATGAAAAGCAGCTTAGGGAGCTGGGTATGTTTAGTCTGGAGAAGAGAAGGGTAAGAGGTGACATGATAGCCATGTTTAAATATTTGAAGGGATGGCATACTGAGAATGGTGCAAGCTTGATTTGTGCTGCTCCAGAGACTAGAACACAAAGCAATGGGTTCAAATTACAGGAAAAGAGATTCCACCTAAACATTAGGAAGAACTTCCTGACAGTAAGAGCTGTTCGGAAGTGGAATACACTGCCTCATGGTGTGGTGAAGTCTCCTTCTTTGGAGGTTTTTAAACAGAGGCTAGATGGCCATCTCTGGGAATGCTTTGATTGTATATTCCTACATGGCAAAATGGGGTTAGACTGGATGGCCCTCAGAGTCTCTTCCAAGTCTATGATTCTATGAGGAGGATATAATAATAATATGGGTCAAAATCCTCTATCAAGTTCTATGTTGCACCACTTTACATATACTTAACTAGGTAGCAGAGGCACTGCAGCGCCTGCTACTGATGTGTAACAGGGCACTGGCAAGAATGTCCCAATGCACCTCAGTCACTTTGCTGGCTCCCTATGTAGTAACGTAACAGCAGGACTCTATGAAATATGGATATTATGGAACCGGCCTATTGTAATTCCCACAGATGTAAATCCACTCACAAAGATGAAAATGCCCAACAGGATTATGGTTAATAATAATATATGAACAGCAACAGGGCAACTAAAATGGTGAAAGGTCTGGAAACCATGCCTTATGAGGAAAGACTTAGGGAGCTGGCTATGTTTAGCCTGGAAAAAAGACGATTAAGAGGCGATATGATAGCCCTGTTTAAGTATTTGAAGGGGTGTCACATTGAGGATGGAGCAAGCTTGTTTTCTGCTGCTCCAGAGACTGGAACACGGAGCAATGGATGCAAGCTCCAGAAACAGAGATTCCACCTCAACATTAGGAGGAACTTTTTGACAGTAAGAGCTGTTCGGCAGTGGAACACACTCCCTCGGAGCGTGGTGGGGTCTCCTTCCTTGGAGGTCTTTAAACAGAGGCTGGATGGCCATCTGTCGGGGATGCTTTGATCGTGATTTCCTGCATGGCAGGGGGTTGGAGTGGATGGCCCTCGTGGTCTCTTCCAACTCTGCAATTCTATGATTCTATGAACAACATTGAAAAATCCAGAAAGAGCACTCTGCATGTAATGGAATGAACAAGAGCCCCCTTACCTGTTGGAGCAGATGCAGAGCAGAGTAGGTTTGCTTTGCTTTAGCGCTAGCCATTGTTAGTCACCTGGCAAGGAAATCACCCTGTCAGCATCTGGCAGCATTGCCTTGCCCTAAGACAGAGCTTTCCATATCCTCTGCACAACCTTGGTATAGAAGGAGAAAGACTTTTTCCTCCTGCATTGAAAAAGCCTTTGTATTTCTTGTTTGCATGCGTCAGATTGTGTAAAAGAGGAAAACACCGAGGAGATTTTCACACAGGGAAAATATTCCCCAGGGAGATCGGGACAGAAATATTTCTGTCCCGGAAGCAGCGCCGCGATTCGCACGCCCACTTCCCTCTCCTGATACTCCGTCGTCCTCACGCTGTCTTTTTTCTTCTCTCTTCCGTCATATTTTATTAACGACGAACTCCCGTTAGTAAAATATGATGGAAGAGAGAAGAAAAAAGACAGCGTGAGGACGACAGAATATCAGGAGAGGGAAGTCGGCATGTGAACCGCGACGCTGCTTCCGGGACAGAAATATTTCTCTCCCGATCTCCCCGGGGAATATTTTCCCCATGTGAAAATCTCCCCAGTCTCATCAATGCCAGTCTTTAGTTATTCTAAAGTTCAAACTTAAAGCCAGAGAGAGAAATGTCCTTGGTGGACATCCTTCAGCACAGAAAGCCAATATTCAGATGTGGAAAGCTAGGGCAAGTTGAGTGCACAGAGAAGGCAGATGGAGTGGCCAACTGGTGGCCAGGTTTTGAATTGCATGGGGAGGAGGCTCACATGGTGAAATGCACCTCTCTTCTTTTTTCTATTTGCAGAGAAGTCAAATTCGACGTTCAGCAACCCTCTGAATGAGGGACCTCCAGGAGCCCCTCTGGTCATCCACCGCCCTGCTTGGTCTTGCAAACTCAAGGTAGCTGTGGCTTCCTTGATTGAGCCACTCCACTTGTAAGGTGGTCTCCCTCTTTTCCTACTGTCTTCCATGTTACCAAACATTATCATCTTTTCCAATGAGTCACACCATCTCATGATATGTCTAGAGGAGTGGTTCCCCAACTTTGGTCCTCCAGATGTTTTGGACTTCACCTCCTAGAATTCTTGACTCATGGCCAAGGTGGCTAGGGCTTCTGGAAGATGAAGTCCAAATCACCTGGAATTCCAAAGTTTGGGAATCACTGGTCTAGAGTATGATAACCTCAGTTTAGTAATCTTGGCTTCTAGGAAGAGTTCAGGGTTGATTTGCTCTAGGACCCATTCATTTGTCTTTTTAGCAGTCCAAGGTGTCTGTAGAACTCTTCTCCAGCACCCCATTTCAAAGGAGATTATTTTCTTCTTACCAGCTTTCTTCATGGTCCAGCTTTTGCAACCATACAAAGAAATTAGAAATATTATGGCCTGGATGGTTATGAGAAATATTATGACCTGGATGGTTATCTACTGATGCATCTTTTTACTTGAAGCTCTTATCTAGTTCCTCCATGACTGCTCTACCAAGTCTTAGGACTTTATCACACAAGGCTGAAATCACACATGATTGCAACAGGATAGTAGCACAAATGAGTTCCCATGATCACACGATGTCATCCTTCCATAGCCCATGTGTGCACCACCTGTTAATTATGCATAGCTTCTCATTGGTGGGGAAAATCCATGAATAGCCCTTGATATCGCTCTTTTCACAGTATTGATGAGCATGCACAATTACGTCCTGTTGTAATTGTGCAATTACAGTGTGAATGGGTGGTCCTCCCCCCCCCTTTCCTAATGACAACACATAATTAAACTTCTGGGGCAGAATGTGAAGAGGGCCAATATGACACTGTTTTAATGAACTGTCACCTTTGCTTGGTAACTTTTTATGTTTGTTTAATTATTTATTTGTGAAGTTCCTTCATTATGTTTTTGTTTATAGTGTTTTTAACTGATGTCACTTCTTCTCACAAGAATAGCTGAAATTTCGCCTATGCGAAATCACAGAAGTAAGAGCAAATTTTTCTTACAAGCTTATGTGGGGGCCAGCACGGAGCATTAATACTCTGTCATTAGAAGCCAGTGCAAAGACAAGTGTTATTATAGCATGGGCTGAAATCCCATTTTTAAACTGCTAGTGGTTGTGCAATAATTCCATGACAGTATTATCATGCAATTATAGCAATGTGTGATAATTACTGTGATCATGCCACTATGGAGATTATCAGACATGCTAAATACTGCATTATCACAATGCCAGGAGATTGCTAAAGAGCTTCCTTTTCAGATGACATTGTTCCCATCTTGTCATGCACCCATGCTGCTGCCATTCCACCAGCACTGCTTTTTATTGACTGGCTAAGCTGTCAATAGATCCCCTGTTCCATTTCTGTAACGGAAGGTCCTGCATCTGTAAATGTGCCCCGTTATGCTGGTGCGATGCCAGCGTCAATGGGAGGTCCATGCCAGAACACTTCCGAGTGAGATTGGGACATCAAGGTAAGTGACACAATTTTTTGTAGCCTCCCCGGGTTTTCTTGTCATGTTTTAAGTATGTTTAGGTGCTTGGTGTAACTTTTTGTCTTTTATTTTACTTTATATGTTTAAATTTCCTGCACTCTCTCATCTTTTTACAAGATTGCCTCAGAATTTGAAACCAGGAAGCAAAAGGAGCCCCATTCGAGCTCCATTCACTCCTGGCCTGCCCTGCCGAAGGAACAACATGCAATTTTTTTAAAAAAAATCCGTTACAAGGATGGGAGTGGGACGGGAGAGGAGATTGTGAGATGGGAATGTCTTTTTTTGTTCCCATCTGATAATCTCCTATGTTTCTGTTTTCCTCAATAGTGGAATTACAGCATTTCACTACTTACGACTCCTCGAACACTTTCATCAGCGCTGTATGCGCACAATCCTAAATATATACTGGACTGACTATGTGGCAAATGTTGCTGTCCTTGAGCAAGCAGGGATCACCAGCACTGAGGCTATGATATTGAGAACGCAGCTGCGCTGGGCAGGGCATGTTTCTAGGATGGAGGACCATCACCTCCCAAAAATAGTACTCTATGGTGAACTCGCCACAGGTCAGCGTAAGAGGGGCGCTCCAAAAAAGCAATACAAGGACTCCCTGAAACAACATCTCAGGCTCGGCCAAACTGATCACCAACAGTGGTCCGTCCTGGCCTCACATCGGGATTGATGGAATCCCACCTGAAGTTTGGAAACACGGAGGTCATACACTCCACGAAAAATTCCACGAATTCCTTGTGAATTGCTGGGAAAAAGGGGAACTGCCATCAGACCTCCGAGATGAAGTCATTATCACCCTGTACAAGAAAAAAGGAGCAAAATCCGACTGCTCAAACTATCGAGGCATAACACTGCTCTCTATTGCTGGAAAAATCCTTGCAAGGATACTCCTGAACAGATTAGTTCCTGCTATTGCAGAAGAACTTCTCCCTGAAAGCCAATGTGGCTTCAGAGCCAATAGGAGTACTACAGACATGGTATTTGCCCTTAGACAACAGCAAGAAAAATGTAGGGAGCAGAACAAGGGTCTCTATGTAACATTTGTCGACCTCACCAAAGCCTTTGACACTGTAAGTAGAAAAGGTCTGTGGCAGATCCTGGAAAGACTAGGATGTCCCCCCAAATTCCTTAAAATGATTATCTTGCTACACGAGGGCCAGCGTGGTCAAGTCAGATATGGCGATGATCTTTCAGAGCCCTTTCTAATAACTAATGGAGTGAAACAAGGTTGTGTTCTTGCACCAACTTTATTTATAATATTCTTCAGCATGATGCTCCAGAGGGCTACAGCAGAGCTTGAAGAAGACGACGACATCTATATATGTTACCGTACTGATGGTAGCTTGTTTAACTTAAGCCGTCTGAGGGCCCACACTAAGACTCTAAACTATCTAGTCCATGAGCTGCTCTTTGCCGATGATGCTGCCCTTGTTGCCCACACAGAAGCAGCTCTGCAGCGCCTAACGTCCTGCTTTGCAACAGCTGCAGAGCTGTTTGGGCTAGAAGTCAACCTGAAGAAAACAGAAGTTCTTTACCAGCCTGCACCACAGGACGAACACCACCATCCCCACATTGCCGTCGGCAAATCTGTGCTTAAGTCCGTTCAGCAGTTCACCTACCTGGGAAGCATCATCTCCTCAGATGCCAAGATTGACAAAGAGATCGATCACAGATTAGCAAAGGCATATAGTGCATTTGGAAGACTTCACAAAAGAGTCTGGAGTAATAAACACCTTAGGCAAAGCACAAAAATCAGTGTGTATAGAGCCATTGTACTGTCTGTTCTCCTTTATGGATCTGAAACATGGGTCACCTATCGCCACCACCTACGACTCCTCGAGCGCTTTCATCAGCGCTGTCTACGCACAATCCTAAATATACACTGGACTGACTATGTGACGAACATTGCTGTCCTTGAGCAAGCAGGGATCACCAGCATTGAGGCCATGATATTGAGAACACAGCTGCGCTGGGCAGGGCACGTTTCTAGGATGGAGAACCATCGCCTCCCAAAAATACTACTCTACGGTGAACTCGCCACGGGTCAGCGTAAGAGGGGCGCTCCAAAAAAGCGATACAAAGACTCCCTGAAACAACATCTCAGGCTCGGCCAAATTGATCACCAACAATGGTCTGCCCTGGCCTCACATCGGGAGGCATGGAGACGCACTATCCACAATGCTGCAGCCTTATTTGAGAACTCACGCCGAACAAGTCTTGAAGAGAAACGACAACGCAGAAAGAATCACAACCCAAAAACATCACCCAAGGAGACCTTCTGCTGTGCTTTTTGCAACCGGACTTGTTTATCTCGGATTGGCCTTTTTAGTCATCAGCGCGCTTGCAGAAAGCGCGGGATGAGTCCTTCCTGAATCTTCATTTGCGAAAGCCAGAGAGATGCTGATCTGATAAAGTCCTTAGTCTTGACCTGATCTCTTCACTACAGTCTCCAATTTGATTAATGTCTCAGCCAAGGTATAGAAAGCCTTTAACTATTTCAATGTCTTCATCATCCACTTAGAGTGGTTTTAATTTTATATTGTTTAATTTCTTTTTTATGGGGGAGGGTGGGTGTGGGTAGTGCTTTTTGTTGGCATTGTAGAGTTTTAATTGTTGGAAGCCGCCCCAATTGTTTTTAGCAGAGGGGTGGGGTATAAATAAATAAATTATTATTATTATTATTATTATTATTATTATTATTAGAGTTATGCAAATCATCTCTGGTCTCTGTTGAAGTGGTCTGTCTCAATATGCCCCACGACCAGGGGAGGGCTGGACCCCTCATTACTCAGCACTCCATTCTCCTGCAATGATTGTCTTGTTGGGAGTGATGAAGAACTCTCCTCATTATCTGTGCAACCCAGCTGAGCACTATTGTCTCTCCTCCAGGTAAACAAAGGGTGAATGAAATATGGGGTTTAAAGTTACTTTATTGGGGGTCAGCATCACAGAAAAGCATCAGAGATAATGGGAAAGGCTGACCCAATGAGAGTGACCAGTACCCTAAGGGGGTGGAATAGAAAGACATCACCCTGTTAGTCTGGAATATCAGTAAGCAAGGGCATCTTTTAGCACCTTTGAGACTAAGGGCATTATCAGACTAGCATCTAAAAATGCTGTAATTCCACAAATGAAGATAGCCGAAACATTGTGGCATTACTGTATAACACTTTTTATAGCACGTCACTGTAATCATGCAAAAGAAACACCATGGAATTATTGCACGGCTGCCCCTAGCGCTTTAAGAATGGGAGTTTACTTCTGTGATTTGGCATGGGTGAGATTTCGGCGTCTCTCGCAAGAAGACACGAGCACACCTAAAACTCCAAAAATAATAGTAAACAAAGTAAATGAACACACAAGTATTGAAACAAACCTTAAAATGTGTAAACTAAACAGGACAGTCCATGAAAAGAGCATCCTGTGCTTTGTTTTCACATTCTCACCCTGAAGTTTTCTTGCTCGTGACCGCCCATTCATGCTGTAATCTCGCGATTACAATGGGATATGGTTTCACACACAGTTGATACTGCAAAAAAGTGCTATTGACAATCTATTGATGGGTTGTCCTGTGAATTACAAATAGCGCCTTTTTCGCAGCTGGAGCACAGAGTAAGAAGGTGAAGACAATGTTGTTGTGCGATAGCGGGGCCCATTCACACTACCCTGATGTCGTAATCCCATGATTTTTGCCATGTCTGATAATGTCCTTTCTGAGAGAAAGAAGTTGTAGCATAAGCTTTCATAGATGTGGGAGATTATCAGACACATTAAAAGTGGTATTACAGCAATGCCAGGAGATTGCAAAAGGGCTCCCTTATCAGATGAGGTTGTTGCCCCTTGTAATGCACCCATTCTGCTCCTGTTCTGCCAGCGCTGCTTTTTATTGACAGGAGAAGCTGCCAATAGATCCCCCATTCTGTTCCTGTCACAGATGTTCCTGCGATTCAAAAAGTGCCCCATGTTGCTGGTGAGATCCCAGCTTCAATGGGAGGTCCCTGCCAGAACACATGCGGGTGAGATTAGGACATCCAGGTAAGTGACACACTTTTTTGTACCCTCCCTGGGTTATTTGTATTGTTTTTAGTGTATTTAGGTGCTTCGTGTTCCCTTTTTGTGTTTATTTTTATTTTTATTTTTGAATTCCCCACCCTCTCGTCTTCTTGCAAGAATTCTTGAGATTTTGATCCAGGAAGTGAAGGGAGATCTCTTAGAGCTCTGTTCACTCCTGGTCTGCTGGAACAACATTAGAGAAGGTAAGTGTGATGGGGAGGGTGATTGTTTTGCAATAGGGATGGGACGGGGCAGGAGTAGAATTTGTGGGACAGGAACGCTTTTTACGTTCCTGTCCGATAATCTCCTTGGTTTCCTTCCTCAGATGAATGGAGTGGCTTCATGCATCTGACTTGGCCTAATTCCTCAGAAGTGAATGCAGCAAATAGAAGAGTGAATGATTTTCCACGTCTCACTTTCTGCAAGGCAACAAACTGGAGGCCTGAAGGAAAGTTTCATTGTTTAGGGCAGAATTCTCATGGGTGTGTGTGTCTTCTTCTCACCACCACCACCACCCTGCTGTAGCTACGCCCCTGCATGTGCTACAACCCACAAAGACTGGAGTCAGAAATGTGCAGCCAAAGGCCATGCTGAAGTTTTTGACAAATCCCCCTCAATCATGGCACCACTCCATTTGTTGAAAAAGAATTGCTTTATTATATTAGCAGGCAGCTCTCTCTTCCTTGGAAGAATTCAGGGCCATATTTTGGCCTCACAACAACCCTGAAGGGTAGATAAGACACACACAGAGAGAGTAACAGGTCTCAGCCAAGTGCTCTAAGTAGCTACTGAGGTAAATTCAATATCTCAGTTGCTGCCGCCACCACATCCGATGCAGGTCCCGAGTTCGATCCACCCTCTGGTTTCATGATTTCATCATAGGAAGGAGGGGCCACATCACAGCCTGAAGAGCCCGGCATGCAGACTGGGAGATGGAGATGGATTTTGGGTGGCATCCACGGGGTTACATCGTTCTCTGGGAAGGGAAGGAAGAAGTTGCTGTTGCTTTAGTGTTGTGGTTATTGTATTTATTATTAAATCCATTTTTAAAATCATTTACATCATAGTTTTCTTACTCTCTTTCCTATTGAATGTAAAGAAAAAGGATCGATATGAGAAGGAAATATCTAAATGACATATAAAAAAAGGCAGAGGATAATTAGAAATATGATTGTTTAGAGAAGTTAGATTAATAAGGAGAAAAGAAACTAGATTTACTCTGATTGTACCAATCATAAGGAAGTCAGAATGATCATCATTGTAATTCCATATCCTGTTTATTACGTTAAATTGTATGTGATGTTATATATGGTATATTTAAGATAACATTTTGGAAATGAAAATTTTATTTTTAAATGTCAGTAAAAAATAAAGTTTAAAAAGAGTGGTTTACATCGTGCTTTCCCCCCCACCCCCAAACTTGGACTCAAAGTGGTGTACAAAAATTAAAACAAATATAGATAAAGCACATAAGAAAGAAAGAAATGAAAACATAGCAAAAGAAAAAAGAAAGGGAAACTGCTGAACTCAATTGTATTCACAAATGCCAATCCATTATCAGAGGTATGAACAAAGAAAATGGCTTCACATCACAATACATATATTAAAACAAGGGTCATTGCTACTGCATATATAACAAAAGGAATCTCCGAGAGAGAGTTTTTGTCAGTGTCAGGATCCAGCCATGGCCCCACCATGCTTGTTTGACATGCCTGGTATATATGTGGTGATGGTGGGTGATGGGGCATGTTATACATGCTATACAGCTGGGGGTGTGTGTGCAGGGCTGGTTTAAGGGATTTGGGGGGGCCCTGCAGTGCTTTATTTTGGGGGACCCATATGTTTATCTCAGGTCAATGTAACCTAACTCAACCTAAGCTATTCACAGTACAGGATATTCAGATTATTACTAATAATGTTTTTGCAGGAGGAGGGTTACTATGGGGGCCCCCTCAATGATGGGGCCCCCTGCAGTTGCTGATGCCGCCAATGCCTTAAACCGGCTCTGGGGGGGGGGGTGTTCAGAAGGAGGAAAGTCTGTGTATATTCATGACCTGGTATAATGAGCAAATGTGTGGGGTGGAATTTGGAAATGTGAGTGGCCAAGGTCATTCTTGTGGGAAACTTGGTACTGGGAAGAAGGATGGATAAGTTCTGGGAAGATGGAATATTTTGAGTTGCTGACCAATGGGGTGAAAGCTTTTGCAATGGTTGCCTGTGTGATCTTTGAGTATTTATGTATTTTTATTTATTCAATTCATTTCTATCCCACCTTTCTCCCACCAATGGGACCCAAGGTGGCTAACAACCTCTTTAAAACAATACAAGCTAAAAGCAGTACAAAGTAAAAATTACATAATAAACATGCAATTTAAAAAAGAATTAAACAGTTTATAAGTTAAGAACATTAAACAGTAAAAATATTAAAATGCCTTTAAAAGGCCCTTAAAAAGTAAAAGCACTGCACAGCCTTACAAGCCTAGCCCTTGTTGGTTCATAAAAACCTGGTGGCATAAAAATGTGTTAACCTGCCAACAGAAGGAGAGCAGAGATGGAGCCACTTTGGCCTCTCTGGGGAGGGAGTTCGAAAGTCTGGGAGCAACCACCAAGAAGGTCTTCTCCCTTGTTCCCAACAAATGAGTCTGGGAAGGTGGCGGGACAGAGAGAAGAGCTTCTCCAGGCAATCTTAAAGCTCTACTGGGCTCATACAGGGAGATATGGTCCTTTAGTAGACTGCGCAACTAGACAGACCTTCAGTCCTGACAACAATGTTGTACTGTGATCAAATCTGCTTGCTAAATAAAGTTCTTCTGAATCTGTTGAGAGCATGTGATTACTGGAGTGGAGATAGCCAGAACGTTGCAAAATTGTCAGGATTGTTACAGCAATTGTTGCAGTGGGGAATAGAGTTAGCCAGATCATTACAGTTTTGAACCCTAGAAAACTGACTTTTGATAAGCAAAGTTACTGCTTCCACACACCCATACTAACTGAAAGATCTGAAAAAACTGTATCAACTTACCCAATCCTTTGAAAATTTAGGACAATCCTACAACTGTACAAATATGCTTTATACCTGAAGCATTAATACCACTTGGTACTGCATCCGAAGATGTGGGTTTATGGAGATTATCAGACGCAGCAAAAACCATGTCAGGACATCGCTAGAAGAACAGGAAGGGGTTACCTTACCAGACAATGATGTCCTCCAACATTCTGGGGTTGTAGCATGGGTGTCAGTAAGGTGTCCCTTTTTACTACTGGCTTCTCCCCGTCTATGCAAAAGGGAAGCCTCATCCGTATCAGGGCTACATCACCGGAACAGCAGAAGGATGCGGTCGTCTGGTAAGGTCACCCTTTCTGTTCTTGTAGCGATCTTCTGACATGGTTGGGAACGTAATATTTTGGTGCATACCCCCAACGTCTGATATTCTCCTATATCTACAAAAGCTCATAGAATCATAGAATCATAGAATTGCAGAGTTGGAAGAGACCACAAGGGCCATCCAGTCCAACCCCCTGCCATGCAGGAAATCACGATCAAAGCATCCCCGACAGATGGCCATCCAGCCTCTGTTTAAAGACCTCCAAGGAAGGAGACCCCACCACGCTCCAAGGGAGTGTGTTCCACTGCCGAACAGCTCTTACTGTCAAAAAGTTCCTCCTCATGTTGAGGCGGAATCTCTGTTCCTGGAGCTTGCATCCATTGCTCCGTGTTCCAGTCTCTGGAGCAGCAGAAACTGGTTTTTAGTTTCATGTGAAAATAAAAACCAGTAAGAGTTTTTAGATCTGATCCTAACCAACAGAGACGACCTGGTTAATGGGGTGCAAGTGGTGGGATCCTTAGGTGAGAGTGATCATGTTCTCCTGGAGTTTGTTATACAATGGAAAGGAGAAGCCAGGCATAGTCAGACACGCATTCTTGACTTTAGGAGAGCTGATTTCAATAAACTCAGGGAAATACTGGGGATGATCCCATGGTCAAGAATACTAAAAGAGAAGGGACCTCAAGACGGATGGGACTTTCTCAAAAGGGAGATACTGAAGGCACAATTTCAAACAGTACCATTGAGGAAGAAAAATGGGAGATGTCTCAAGAAACCAGGATGGATAACTAATGAACTTTCAATGGAGCTAAGTTTTAAACGGAACATGTACAGGAAATGGAAAAGGGGGGAAATCACCAAAGAAGAATTCAAACAGATAGCGAACATGTGTAGGAGTAAAGTCAGAAAAGCTAAAGTGCAGAATGAGCTCAGGCTTGCTAGGGAGGTTAAGAACAATAAAAAGGGTTTTTTTGGGTATGTCCGCAGCAAAAGGAGGAAGAAGGAAATGATAGGGCCGCTACATGGAGAAGATGGCAAAATGCTAACAGGGGACAGAGAAAAGGCAGAATTACTCAACACCTTCTTTGCCTCAGTGTTTTCAGAAAAGGAAAAGGAGGACCAACCTGAGGAGAATGGAACAGAGGACACAATAGGGGAAATCCAGCTCAAAATAAGTAAAGAGGTAGTACAGGAATACCTTCTTAATCTAAATGAATTTAAATCTCCAGGACCAGATGAACTACATCCAAGAGTATTAAAAGAGCTGGCAAATATAATCTCAGAGCCATTGGCAATAATATTTGAGAACTCCTGGAGAACAGGAGAAGTCCCAGCAGACTGGAGGAGGGCAAACGTTGTTCCCATCTTCAAATAGGGGAAAAAAGAGGATCCCAACAACTATCGTCCAGTTAGTCTGACATCAATAGCAGGGAAGATTCTAGAACAGATCATTAAACAGAGAGTCTGTGAACATTTAGAAGGCAATGCCATAATCACAAAAAGTCAGCATGGGTTTCAGAGAAACAAGTCATGCCAGACTAATCTGATCTCTTTTTTTGATAAAGTTACCAGCTTGGTAGATGAAGGGAATGCTGTGGACATTGCATACCTTGATTTCAGTAAGGCCTTTGACAAGGTTCCCCATGACATTCTTGCAAACAAGCTTGTAGAATGTGGGCTAGACAAGTTAACTGTTCAATGGATTTGTAATTGGTTGACCAGCCGAACCCAAAGGGTGCTCAGCAGTGGCTCCTCTTCGTCTTGGGAAGATGTGACCAGTGGGGTGCCACAGGGTTCTGTCCTGGGCCCAGTGCTATTCAACATCTTTATCAATGACTTAGGTGAGGGAATTAGGGGCATACTTATCAAATTTGCAGATGACACCAAATTGGGAGGAGTAGCTAATACCCTAGAGGACAGGATCAAAATTCAGAATGACCTGGATAGACTGGAGAGCTGGGCCAAAGCTAACAAAATGAAATTCAATACGGAGAAATGTAAAGTACTGCATTTAGGGCGGAAAAATGAAATGCATAAATATAGGATGGGAGAGACCTGGCTGAATGAGACTACGTGCGAAAGGGATCTAGGAGTCCTAGTAGACCACAAGTTGAACATGAGCCAACAGTGTGATGCGGCAGCTAAAAAGGCCAATGCGATTTGGGCTGTATCAATAGAAGTATAGTGTCTAGATCAAGGGAAGTAATAGTGCCACTCTATTCTGCCTTGGTCAGACCTCACTTAGAATACTGTGTCCAGTTCTGGGCACCACAATTCAGAAAGGATATTGACAAATTGGAGCGTGTCCAGAGAAGGGCAACTAAAATGGTGAAAGGTCTGGAAACCATGCCTTATGAGGAGAGACTTAGGGAGCTGGGTATGTTTAGCCTGGAAAAAAGACGGTTTAGAGGCGATATGATAGCCCTGTTTAAGTATTTGAAGGGATGTCACGCTGAGGATGGAGCAGGCTTGTTTTCTGCTGCTCCAGAGACTGGAACACGGAGCAATGGGTGCAAGCTCCAGGAACAGAGATTCCACCTCAACATGAGGAGGAACTTTTTGACAGTAAGAGCTGTTCGGCAGTGGAACACACTCCCTCGGAGCGTGGTGGGGTCTCCTTCCTTGGAGGTCTTTAAACAGAGGCTGGATGGCCATCTGTCGGGGATGCTTTGATTGTGATTTCCTGCGTGGCAGGGGGGTTGGACTGGATGGCCCTCGTGGTCTCTTCCAACTCTGCAATTCAATTCTATGATAAGAGGCTTACCACAGTCCGAAGTAAAGTGGCAGGGCAGCAGGAAGGTTCCATCTTCCTACGCTTCTGCTAACTTGAAGTGAACACAGACATTCTGCATCGAACAAAAATGTCCATCCATTTCTATAGAGGAATTTCCACAATGGAATCCAAGAAGATTCCAGCCCTGGTGTCTATCTTGTTCTTTCAGTGTCAGATATTTGGGACTACAGATCTGAACCACAACTACTGTTTTGGGATGTGACATACAGTAGCCATTGGCCATGCTGGCTACAGGATTCAAGGAATTATGGGGTTTCGGTTTTTAAAATAGTTTTTCTATGATCTGGAAAGACTTTCAGAAGTAGGAGCTGGAACGTGTCCAGAGGAGGGAGACCAAAATGGTGGGAGGTCTGGAAGCCATTATGCCCCATGAGAAGTGGCTTACAGAGCGCTGGGCATGTTTAGTCTAGAGAGAGAAAGCTGAGATGTGACATGATAGCTATGTTTCAATATTTAAAGGGATGTCATACCAAGGATGGGGCAAGCTTATTTTCTGCTGCTCCAGAGACTAGGACATGGAGCAATGGGTTCAAACTCCAGGAAAAGAGATTCCACCTAAACATTAGGAACAACTTCCTGACAGTAAGAGCTGTTGGGCAGTGGAATATGCTGCTTACTGGGATTGTGGTGAGGTCTCATTTGAAGATTTTTAAACAGAGGCTGGATGGCCATCTGTTGGGAATGCTTTGATTGGATATTCCTGCATGGCAGGGGGTTGGACAAGATGGCCTTTGTGGTCCCTTCCAACTCTAAGATTCTATGATTCTATGGACTTTTTCAGATCCCCCTTACCATGCAAGAAGCCTCCGGAACAGTTACAATGCTGTTGCATGGCAGGGAGTCCATTTTGGACTACACCGTCCCTCTCTTGGCATCATCTGTGACTGTTCTGGGTATGATTGAAGGCAGCCGTCCCTTTTTTACTCACAGACAACTTCCATGAGTAAAAAATGGTGCAGCTGCCTTCAGTCATGCCCAGAACAGTCATGGACAATGCTGAGAGAGGGACGGCATTGTCCGAAATGGACCCCCTGCTGTGCAACAGCGTTGTAGCTGTTCCGGAGGCTTCTTGAGCGGTAAGGGGTGTCTGAAAAAGTCCTATGTAGGGTTTGTTTTTTTTCATTGAAACTTCAGATGGAGCTCAGCTAAGGCACAGTCCCTCTCTTGGTGCCAAGCTTGGAAACTCACCATAGACCGAGTCGGCATCACTGAGAGCAAACACGGTGAGTGTGTGCTGTGAGGAGCAGAGCCTCTGCTTTTTCATCCACCACTGGAGACAGCAGGTGACCAAGCAAAAAAGGAACATGGCAAGGAAAAGAAACAGGCAGGACCTGAAACAGAGAAAATTCTTAACAACAGCTCACCAGTCCACAAAATGTCAATTCTCCAACATAAGGCATGATATTGAATCACACAGTCTGGACAACAAGATGAGGTGTGACATAGAATACATGGTCCTGGATCCTAGTCCCAGGTGCAGGAGGCCCATTGAACCAATGGTTGAATATTCAGTCAATACTTAGGTAAATTCCATTGAGTCAATGGGTCTACTGTACGGATGACTAAGGACTTTATCAGACACAGCCTTGAAAATGTTCTTTTGTGGCATAAAAAAAGCATTTTTATGCTGGCAAAAGAATGTTCCCCCCAGCACTTACCTTGTAATCCCAGCAAAGACTCTTCCATGAATGAAGAGGAAGCGAATGGAGCCCTGTTCACTTCCTTGTTTGAAATCTCACGCAATTTCATTGTGTGAGAAATTCAAAAATAAAAATAAACACCAAAAAGTTAAACTATGCACCTAAACACACTAAAACAAACAAACAAACAAAAAACTTCCAAGTAACCCAGAGAGGGTAAAAAAAAAAAAAAAAATTATCACTTACCTGGATGTCCCAATCTGACCCGGAAGTCTCGGTGCTGGACTGGCCATTGTTGGTGTAAGTACGTGATTTAAATGGCCCAAGGTATCACATGCCAGCAATGCTGGCAAAAAAGTGGCACGGAGGTCTATTGATGGCTTAAGCTATCAATTCAAAGGTATGGGTTTGGGGCTCTTTATAACTACAAAAGGGCAACATCGTCTGATCTGCACTCCCTTTCATGGTTATGTGGCATCGTGATGACACCGTATTTTCTGGGTCTGATAAAGTCCTAACAGTAGAATGGGGTACATCTGAATTTTTTTTTCTTTTTTTTACTCACAAGTACTCACAAGTAGGTGTAGGACCCTGAGTATGGATCCAACCTAGCAGGCTTGACTAGAGGAGATTTAAACCTGTTGGCTGTTGTTTCCATCATCATCATCATCATCATCATCATTATTAATTAACTTTATTTATATCCCATCTTTTCCCCAAAGCCAGGATTCATCATAGCTTAAAATTTGAAATAATTACAATATAGTCACGATGTACAGTAGCTCAACATTAAAATGTAACTACACCATCATCAACAACATCATCTCATCATTACATCATTACACCTCCATTTTCCTCTGTAGTTTCTTTCAAAATGGCAACAGGAAGTGATATTGTGTTGCTTCTTGTCACCAATTTGAGATGGACAGTAGAGGAAACTGGAGATAATCAACTTAAGTACAGGGGTCCTAAGGTGCTTTGGGGGGCTTTCTGAGAGATTGGGGGGGCAAAATTTGGGGCTATTTTGTGGAGAAACAATTTTGGGAACAAAATTTGAAGCCAAAGTTTTTCCAAAAGTCATGTCAAAAAAATTAAAAGAGGTGGTATTGGGAAGGCTGGGGGCTGGGGGTGGCTTCAGAGACCACAAAAGTGAGTTTCTGTAGGCCTTATTCATTTTGCCCCATGCCCCTCTGCTTGAGCCACATCTTGCCATAAAAGAATCCTCCTCTTTTGTTAAGACAGACCCACACACTTCTAGCAAGCTCAAACCACTGTGTGGGAAAAGCACATCTAATTAGCTAGGAGTGGAATCTCTGTGTGTGTCTATCTCAAAACCCATCTTCTATTAATATTTTATCCTTGCAGGGGGAAAGATCCATACTCACCAGATATACCAGGCACCAAAGCTCTGAACTTCATAACTGATGGAGCTGAAAATGAAGATAAAAATTATAGGTTAATGGCCATTGCTGATAATAATTCACTGAAAGGAGGCACCTGTGTTTCCTCAGAAGGTGGTCAAATGCAACACAAAGCAGACAAAAATGCATAAATCCACCCAGTTCATACTCTCACCACTGGGTTTACTGTATGCTTCTGAAAATTCAGTGTCCATCAAATGGGAGAAGAATTGCACATGGGCTAAAACTGGCACCCATCATCCACCTGCAAGTATCCACAGGCATCGAATCCAGAAATTGCATTATACTGGGACAGATGATGTGTGGATCTTGGCACACAGCATTGCCCACTGTGACTGGTAGTGGTTCTCCAAGGTCTCCAGCAGGAGTCTGTATCCTCCCTCTGGTGCTCTCCTACAAATACACAAAGGGAAGCACAACCCCCTCTGATACTTGAGGTGATATGTTGGGATGGGTAGAGTGGGGCCCATGGGCCATATGTGACCCATGGACACCACTTCTGTAGCCCCTAAAACCCCTACCAGACCCCAAAGAAGAAAATGAGGAGGGTTTTTTTTTTTTTTTTTTTTTTGCACAAATTTTGCAGAATAATTCCGGCACAACATTTCAGGGCATCAAATAACAGGAGAAAATTCTACAACATGGTCCATGGTCTATTTTGCTTCCCATTGGGGATTCCCAACTTGACCGAGCTCCATTTTTGGACCTGGGAAACAATAACAATTGCAAATATATTTTCCACCCTTGCTTGGCCCATGCGATGCTGGGACTTGAGCTAACTTCCATCAGGGCTCAATAGCAGCAACCACTGTGGCTTTGCATCACCCTGAAACCCATTGAAAAAAAGAGGAAAGCAATGCAATGAAAGAGAGACAGCATGGTGTAGTGGTTTAGGTGTTGGAATATGACTCTGTGAGATCAGGTTTAAATCCCCACTTGGCCATGGAAGTCCTCTCATCCTCAGAGGAAAACCAGGGCAAACCCCCTCTGAATAAGACAGGTTCACCTTAGGGTCACCATAAGTCAAAAATGACTTGAAGGCACACAACAATAAAATGCAGTGGAAGATTGGCTTACCTCTCTACTCTTTCGCATTCTTCTCCTGCAGAGCTTGCTGGCTGAAGGACATGGAGAGGTTTAAAAAATCAAAGTGTGAAATGACTACTTGCCCACTTTTGAATACACCCTCCCAGGGTTTGGGACATGATTCTGCTGTCCAGAGTCACAGGAATGAATGGAGCTCCTCACTTGTGACTGCTGGTGGTTCCTGTATCATTGTGATAGAGAATCTGGGTGTTACTAGGAAATTTAAAGGAGGCATTCAAGGTATTGGATGCTGCTTTGCCAAACTGCTTTATGTTGGACTGTTTGGCCATCTCATCAAATGTGTTCTATCTCAACAAGAGCTCAAGCAAGTTACATTTTGGGATTACAACTCCCATTTTTGGACTACAACATTGCCATTGGCTGTGTGAGCTAGGGGATTCAGGGCCGGGGGCTAGCTTTTAAATGGGGACACACACACACACTTTATTTACTCTAAACAGCAATACAGACAAAATGCCATAAACACAAAGGAAGTGATGCAGAATCAAGATGCTGGTTGACTTGCAACAACAACCTAATTTCTTGCTGATAGAAGACAAAAAGGGGTGGAGGGCTTCTTTTATTCTTACATCCAAGTAGAGGCAAAATATTCTTCTAATCAAAACAGTTTAAAGCATGTCTGCACCAGAGAGCAAAGAAACTAGAGAGACTAGTGAGTTTATAAAAGTATAAAAGTTTATAGTTTTACAGCAGTTGAAATACTGACATCAAGATTAAAATAAAAGCAAGTTTTACAAAGCAATTGAAAATACAAAAAACTGAAGGATGGGACCCTGTGTGGAAAAAAAAATGGGATCACTTTTCTAAGTTCTGGAATGAGCTCAGAGAAAAGCATCGCTCAAATGGAGAATGGACTACCAAGGAGGCTGGGGGAGAGGGTTGTGCCAGAAGTGCAGTGAATCCACCCTGGGTTTTAGTCTGAACTTTAAAGGAGCCATCCAAAGCACTATCCTCCCAAGTAGGACCACCACTTTGGATAGCTCCTTTAAAGTTTGTACTAAAACCCAGAGAAGTGAGCACCAGGAGGCAGGGCCATGTGGTGTTGTTGGCTGAGACCATTTCACAGGGAGGGGAACTTGCCTTTGGACATAGAAAGGGAGACTTGGATAGCCATGCCCCCATCCAGACCTGCGAAAAGTTACTTTTCCCAGCTATGCCCCCATCTCACTACCATTGTTTCATGCTTGCTGACGTGCCTGAAGTCTTCAAAGACAACCCCAGTTACAACTCTTAGCAACAGTCCAGTCCTGAGGTCATATCCAGTTAAGCTAGCAAGCAGCACAAACTGGAAAATTCCAAACTAGACTACTGCAATGGGCTCTCCTTGGGGCTGCCTTTGAATACCTTCCCAGTGATTGTACTATTTGCAGACAATGCTATTTGCAGACAAGATCACTGAGCTTGCAAAGCACCAGCTGCAGAGCATACTAGAAGAAGCAATAAGATCCCACACTATTGTGTTTGTGTGAGCTGGGGTGTCTGACTGAGATCCTACATTGTGTAGTGTAAACCTCTGTGCGTGGATCTATTCATTAATTGTGCTATGCAAGTCTTCGGTTGAGTGGCAACACTGTGCAATTGAAGCAAGACACCAAATGTGCAACTGAATGCATGACCAAATGCACATGGGCATCCATGTACAATGCCCATCCATGCACAAAGCATACCAGCCTGCACCACAAAGGTATCACAACAACACACCCACAATTTTGAACCGAAACCAGCTGTTCAGCTTTAGACAAAAATACCCAGCTGCTTTTGCAGGGGGATTTACACATGTGTAACACACCAATGGTATTCTAGTGTCAAGGCTCGGTCTGGTTCGCCAGACAAAAATATTGAATTTCCCCATGCCTTTCAATTTACAGTGTTTTCTCTCTTCACAGTTTAATTGCTTTCTTCTCAGCATAAACAAATCTAGGAATATGTTGGAAGCACTGTATAAAAAACAGTTATAACAATAAATAAAAATAAGTAAAATAAAATTACTGAGAGATGAATCATTGCAGATTGCAGAATAAAACTTAAGTAGCATTAGGGGTGAACGAAAAAGAAAGGTGGGGGAATAACTAGAAATAAGACTCATTTTCAACCCTGATGCATTTCAGGGGGGAAACAGGAGAATTTCTGCCTGGAGGGCAGTATAAATATATTACAGCCAAATACAGAGAAAATGGGAAAGTAAAAATAAAATGTAATTTAAAAACATAATGTATTTTCATAATCTCATATTGAATAAAGTAACTTTTGTTTGGTATCTATTCTTCATTCTAGAGTCAGTGCAACCTTTTTAATATTCTATCTGAATACATATATATATATAAAATTTTCTCTCTTTGCCGATAGAAATTGTTGGGGAAAGTGTAAGTTATACCTAAGGAGCTGGAAGTCATCCAGCCAGCAGTTGAGAAGGAGGTGCAAAGAAAATGGATTTACAATCCTGTCTCTCCCCACAAAAGCTCCTGCCATTAGCAGATTCCTCAGCCCACCCCATCATTTTCTCAACTCTTCTATATTCCAATCACCCGCTTCTGTGCAACATTGCAGAGAGACAAAGGAGATTTTCAGATGGGGACAAAAAAAGTGTCCCCGTTTTGCAATATCCTCTCCCGCCCCCATCCCGCCATGAGAACTAAATATTTCAGACCTACCTTGTTCGCGCAAGAGAAACTGTGCCCCCCCTGGCAGCCCAGGAGTGAATGGAGCGTGAACGGAGCCCCATTCACTTCCTGGTTTGAAATCCTGGGCCATTATCCTGAGACGACAAGCGCACAGGAAATTCAAAAGAAAAAAATACATCCAAAAGTGATAGCAAGCACAAAAACATACTAAGAAAAAACAACAACAACAAGTAACCCGGGGAGATAAAAAAAACTGTGCCACTTACCTTGATCTCCCGATCTCACCCGGAAGTGTTCTGGCACGGACCTCCAGGGATGCTGGCATCGTGGCAACATAATGGGGCACCTTTTCATAAGCCTGACATTCTGTCATAGAAACAGAATGGGGGATCTATTCACGGCTTATCCCGTGAATTAAAAGGAGCGCTGGTGAAACGGAACCAGCACAGGAGCATAACAAGAAGGGAATGATGTCATCTGAAATTCAAGCCCTTTAGCGATCTCCTGGTTTAATTCTCACACCATATTTACAGCATCTAATAATCTCCAAAGTAAACAATAAGATGGGTTTCTATAGATTTTCCTTGTTGTTTTTTTTTTTTCTGGGCTATGAGGCTGTGTTCTCAAAGAGTTTCTTTCTGATGTTTTGCCTGCATCTGTGGCTGGCATCCTCAGAGAATGCCAGCCAAAGATGCAGGTGAAACATGAGAAAGAAACTCTTCCAGAACAAGGCCTCACAGCCCAGAAAAAAAACAGGGAAAATCTATGGATGCTGGCCGTGAAAGCCTTCAATTTCACACAGATGGGTTTCTCTCTACAGTGTTGGTGCGTACAATGGACCCCAGAAAGGTTGTCTTTTATATTGCCCTCGTAGGAGCACTTTGGTACTGCTTTAATCACCTTGGCTGCATCCTATGGGGTTGGTAGTTCTGTGAGGTACTTATGACTGTCAGCCAGGGGACTCTAGTACCTCCCTAAACTACAAATCCCAGGATTCCATAGGATGCACCCATGAGACTGAAGTGAAATCAAAATGCTATAATGGTGTAGGGCTTTGCAACATACAATTACGCAAGTAGATGGTCCAAGTACATTGCCCAAAAAGCAACCACAATTGGTCTCTCACCATCTTCCTACTTAACCTAGGTCTGTGGTTCTCAACCTGTGGTTCCCCAGATGTTGTTGGACTACAGTTCCCAGGAGCCCTCTGAGGTCTCGCCTTGACAGCCAGGTGGTCCTCCCAATCATTAGTGAGGAGGCTGTGAGTTCAATCCTACAGCCTCACTCATGACTGGGCCACCTGGCTGTCAAGGTGAGACCTCAGAGGGCTCCTGGGAACTATAGTCCAACAACATCTGGGGACCCACAGGTTGAGAACCACTGACCTAGGTTATGACACAGCCTTAAAAACTACTAAACAAAGACACTGGGACATTGCTTTTTGCAATCTTCAGGCTAGATCCTTTCTGACATGTTCACAGAGTGGCGTGCATTGCATATACTATACATAGGATCCTTTTCTCTGGCCAATTACATCAAGAATATCACTGTGCCAATCTATCCTAGTCCAGAGACTAGGACACGGGGCAATGGGTTCAAACTACAGGAAAAGAGATTCACCTAAACATTAGGAAGAACTTCCTGACAGTAAGAGCTGTTCAGAAGTGGAATACACTGCCTCAGAGTGTGGTGAGGTCTCCTTCTTTGGAGGTTTTTAAGCAGAGGCTGGATGGCCATCTGTTGGGAGTGCTTTGATTGTGTATTCCTGCATGGCAGGGGGTTGGACTAGATGGCCCTTGTGGTCTCTTCCAACTCTATGATTCTATCGCATATTATTTATGAAGGCCAGATGTAATGTTTTTCCTTCAGCAATGCTGTATGGTAGATATGCCGGGCTGCCTTTTGTGTCAAGGCTCTGGCCATCTGGATCACAGGAGATGGAAACCATGGGGTTGTGTAGACAATGAAAAAATCCTCAAAGAATGCAGGCAGAATACCTTTTGTCCAGACAAGCTTCTGCTGGGATTCGCCATATTCAGAAGGAGAAGGGCTGAAAACTCCAAGTAGTTCGCAATAACAGCTTTCACTGTTTCTCGCAATCTTTCTTTTTAAAAGTATGTGAAAATGCACATAACAGGCTGTCTGAACAACCAATTTGAGTTGGGACACATCCAGGAAGTCAAAACATGGTTGGTGGGATGCGCACACAGGTGGGCTTACTGGCTATGATGCAACTGGATCTGCCATTGTTGTTTCCAGGGACCCAATCAAGCACTCGACCGAGCGCTATTTTCAAGTGGCGGAGCAAAAAAAAAAAAAGTTTTTAAGCAGAAGATTGCTCTTCCACATCTGTCATTTAATGCCAAAAAAGAGGGGGAAATGGAGGGAGATTTCCGGAGATAATAAGGCAGGTAGCACTTGTGGCCACCATCTTTTCTTGCAGGCATGCGCCATGTGAACTGCAAACTCGGACAGCTTTTCATGCCAGTGATCTTGCGAATGAATTGTGGGGATGAATGAACACTGCTGCAATAGTGAGGTAATGCACCATTTTCCACAATTAATTCTCCCATCTAGCTAAGTCCCATGTCTTATATTGTACTATCTTGCATTCTTCATTCTCATAGTTGTAAACAACTGATTTTTCCTTTGTTAAACTGTCTACCTGGCCATATGGAGATGTTCTACATCAAATTCTCATTAGAGGATAGATATCCTAATGTTACCTTGTCAGTTGCTAAGTTCTTATCTGTGGTCATTAAGACCAGTGAAAGGAAAGTTTAAAAGGTAATAAGTTGGCCTGAGTTCCAAAAGTTTACCAATGAGTAGGCTAATTTTATTAATCTTTTGTGTACATGGATGCCAAGATGGTTTTATTTGATAATGTACAACTTTGTTCAGTGAAAAATCCCAGATCCAGGGCTGAATTTTGGGCATGAATCCTAACTAGACTAGATTGACTGAATCAACTGTTGAACTAATTTTGTAGAACTAGATTTTTTAAAAAAGTTATTTCCTTCAAATCTTGAATTTTATTGACCTAGCTGCAGGTGCCGGGATCTGAGTGGATGGGTCTCCCCCCTAGAAATGGGCAAGGGCAGGTAGCTGCTCCCTTACATTTCCTGGTGGTGGCCCCTCATTAACTCCATTGTCATATATTTTGAAAGTAGATAACACATAAAAAGCCTTTGAAGTCTAAAGATTTCATTCAGTTTGCAAACGTAGATGAGAGCCAGTATAGTGCAGCAGTTTGAGGGGTGGGTTAGGATTCTGGGAGACCTGGGTTCAGATCCCCACTCACCCATAGAAGCCCACTGGGTGACTCTGGGCAAAACACAATCTCCCAGCCTAAGAGGAAGGCAATGACACACCTCTTCTGAATACATCTTTTTATGAAAACTCCAGGTAGGATCGCCATAAGTTGGTTCTTGAAGGCAGAGACAGCATGGTGTAGTGGTTTAAGTGTTGGTCTAGATCTCTGTTCAAATCCCCCCTCAGCCATGGAAACCCATTGGGTGACCTTGGGCAAGGCACACACTCTCAGCCTCAGAGGAAGGCAACAGCAGACCTCCTCTGAACAAACTTGGCCAAGAAAACCCTAGGAGAGCATGGCCAGATGTCAGAATTCACTTGAAAGCACACAATGACAACATGTATGTGGTTTGAACTCTTTGAATTTGTTTCAAACTGTTATGCAGCTTACTCTATTTTTAGACTGCACATTATATTTTAATGTTTTTAAATCAATTTTATGGTACACTGCCCTGATATCTTGGGGGTATAAGGCAGGATATGAAAATTTAAATGAATAAGTAAATGAAATAATTGCCTGTGTCCTGTTGTCAGCCTGAACTAGAGTAGAACCATTAAATAAACTGGATTTACCTATGTTTTGACTCACAGTTCAATAACTGATTTGAGTGATTGCTCTTGTTGGGACTAACCAACAGGATTTCAGCCATGCAGTTGTACGTCCTTGGATGGTGCATGACTATTTGCGAGTGCCTTCAATGTACCAGTTCCAACCAACAATGCTAATCAAAAGTACCAACCAAATCATGAGATGCCAGCAAAGTCAAAGCTAGTCAAGCCAGATGGAGGTGTATGCACCTCAAAAAGCAAAAGTTACCTGAGAAGATGTGAAGTGGAGACCTCCAGTTTTCAAGAGTAGGAAGAGAAGCCAACTTTGCTGAAGAGGCCACATTGCTAGAAAAAATAATAATTAAAAAAGCCAAAATCTTCATAGGTTTCTGTTCCCACCAGCCGGTGTTTCTCCCTGTTGCTGATCAAGAGTGTTCCCAGCTTCTTGTGAAATAATAATAATACTGTGGAATGGGAGCACCAGGCACAAGATCCGCCTGACTTGGCTTCACACTTATTCACAGAAAGAGCTCCCTGGAGCTTAGCTTGTGGAACATCGTCAAGGTCATTTTGTGGCCAATAGGAAACTTCCTGTCATAACACCTGATAATCCATAAATCTGACTGTATTTGTGCATGGGATCATTCTGCTCAAGTCAAATATATTCTTATGTATTTGCAAGAAAATGCAAGTTTCAGAAATATTCTTGGAATTCTGACCCTATCCCACAACTCATTTCATTTCTAAAAATGTTCTGCCTTTCATTTTCCCATCATCCACCCCAAACCCTGGTTGTTCTACATACATTATTACCAGATTTTGATGCAAGTACAAGTCCCAGTGTTGCAAAACTATCATTAACTCTGTTTCTTGCCAATTCAACACAAATGGTGTCACATTCCAGTCATTTAACGTTAAAGGTTAAGCCTCAATTGCATCCTTTGGGCAATGATTGACCAAGAAATATTACCACACTTTGGAAATATTGTTTGCTTGATCACAACTGAGACCTTGAGCAGATCTCAGCTTCTGACCCATCTTCTCAGAAAGCAGGTGATTTCTTTCTCACTTGGTGCCAACTTTGTGGTCACAAAGAGATGGTCCTCACCTGTTTGCTGCAACATATGTACAGATCATAAATCGTTGGTCTTGCACAAACTCCACTGGCATCCAATTTGCTTCTGAGACAAATTCAAGGTACCTCAATTTGACCTACAAACCTCAAAACAGCTCAGGCACAGGACATTTGAAAGACCACCTCTTCTTAAAAAATATTTAAGATCTTCAACGGTGGCTTTGTTTTGTGTCCCACCACCTTGAGAAGCCATGTTGGTGGCTACACATCACAGGGCCTTCTTTGTAACAGCACCTCAACTGTGGGACTCTCTCCCAAGAGGAGTCAAGCCGGTTCTGTTGCTAGCATGCCCTACTACCCCCTTCCTATAATATCTCATAATTGGAAAGATCAGATACTTTTCAGGGTCAAGTTGCCTGGGGTGATCCAAAAAGATCAGGTGGAGGTCACATTGACTGTCCTGGGATGTGTCTCGGAACTATTTTGGCAAGAAAGCCCAATTTAGGATTGTGCAGAAGCCCCTTGGTAAACAAAGCCATTAAGGAGATATGTGCTAATCCTTTCTTTCAGCCCTGGGCCTTTCAACAATGATTCAATCAAACAATTAAGTGACTTTTCCCAACTGTAATCCCAAGGAAATCTCACCTCAGAACCCCCTCCTGTCCTGCATTATGAGGTTGTCATAAACCCATCAATTAGAATCATAGAATCATAGAATTGCAGAGTTGGAAGAGACCACGAGGGCCATCCAGTCCAACCCCCTGCCATGCGGGAAATCACGATCAAAGCATCCCCAACAGATGGCCATCCAGCCTCTGTTTAAAGACCTCCAAGGAAGGAGACCCCACCACGCTCCGAGGGAGTGCGTTCCACTGCCAAACAGCTCTTACTGTCAGAAAGTGCCTCCTAATGTTGAGGTGGAATCTCTGTTGCTGGAGCTTGCATCACCCAGCCATTCCCATCACCCAGCCATTAACACAATCAGTTATGTTTCAATTTCCTTTGTTTATCTAGTGGGAAACTCATCCAGGCTTTGTTGTAGCCAGAGTACCCCTTCAAGATATGAAGCAATGTATAAATATTGGTCCCCCAACAATAGAAAGGTCTGCCACTGTGGATGAACCCGGCCACTCTCTTTCTTGATGTGCCTCCAAATCGAAACCTCAATGCCACCCTCAGGTTTCTGTGTGAGTACTTTGCTACCCGAAACTCTGCTCTTCAACACTGGTAACTATCTCCCTATTTTCCCAAATCTCTCCCTCTGTCCAGTCCTTCTGCCTTGCTCTGCATTAGCCTTGTGTGGTTCTTAGGAATGTGCATTGTGTGTATGAATACATTTTGTGTTGTTTCCAATAAAGACATATTATTTCACTTTAAACTGGACCTCTCTGCAGTTAGTACTGGTATACATAGATGAAAAGATCCCCACAGCTACCCTCTTCTTGCAGGCATCCTTTTGAGCTAATAATTCCCCCAGCTAATAATAGAGATTTTGGTATCATGTGTGGGTCTCTAAACCCCCCCCCCCACTTCTTAGGTAACACCATTTATTTTGAGCTTCTGGTGGGTAGCTAAGAGTATCTTTTTTTCCATGGTTTTTGGTCCTTAATAACATAACTGATTCTATAGCTATTTTTAACTGCCTATTGTTTTTAAACTGTTTTCAAATAAATTGACTTTATTTGTTTCTAAATGATTTTTTTTAATTTGTGTATTTAATTATTTCAGTATTTGTATCTGTTGTACAGTGCTTTGCAGGCCCTGGTGAGCCAGGATGCAATAGACATATGCTTTGAATAAATAAGGTAAGGTAAGGTAAGACAACATAAAGTGAAGTTAGGTAAGCTAAGATAACATAAGAAAAACAACCAGTGGAAGAACCCATCTTTTGCACAGGCTGAATTTTTATATCTTCATCTTACATCACCTTAAACTAAAGATGGGTGAGAATTTTGTTTTGTTCTCTCTGCCATTCCTTTTTTTTTTTTTTGACAAACACTTTCTAAAATTCACAAATGTCTTTCTTAAATCCAAAGGTAAGAGTTTTGCTTCAGTTTGCTTTTTAAAGGAACACTGAGGGAGAGTGAAAGAAACATTGGCCCATCCATTCACTGAGGCTGAAGGCTCTGAGTGTTCAGCTTTTCTTTTCTTTCTTTTTTTTTAAAGAAAAAATCTAGCTGGGCCCACAGTGGCTGAAGGATTCTGGGAACTGCAGTCTCAAATAAAATTTTATCCAGTTTCTGGGAAACCTCAGCAAAACCATATTGGGAGGAATATAAAATAAATAAATAAACCCAAGAAAGTCTATATTTGCTTCCAGTGTGAAAGTGGAGGTGGTAAATTTCATTTTTGTTCTCTTTGATGTTTGGTCTTGCTGCTTGGAATCCCAGTTTGGAAGGAAAGTTGGGGCATAAATAAGGTTATAAAGATGGTGCCAGAGGAGAGTTCAACAAACACTGTGCACTGCCTAAAAGACAAACCAAGGAGCAAATTAAGTCTGAGCATGACCTAGAAGCCAAAATGGCTAAACGGAGCTGTTGTGATCTGGCCGTATCATGAGACAACATGACTCATTGGAAAAGGTGGTAAGACTTGGGGAAGTGGGTGGCAGAAGGAAAATAGGGAGACCAGATTAGGGGTGGATAGACTCAATCAAGGAAGCCATGACTGCTCCGAGTTTGCAAGACCTGAGAAGGCCATTGGATGACTGGGGCTCTTGCAGGTCTTCCCTTCATAGTCAGCATCAGTCAAAGTCAACTTGAAGGCAATTAACAACAAGGAACAACAAAGTGGAGAGCAGTGGGAAAAGACAGAAATCACACTACTGGCAGATTGAACAAGGGCCCATCTACACCAGTCAGGATATGCTGGCTTCCCACTAGTGTATCCTGGCTGAAGAGCTGGCCCGTCTCCCATTGCCTTCAGAAAATGGGCCAGAGTCCAAACAGAATGCTGGCCCGTTGCTGTAACCGCCACCACCACCACCATTTTTATGCTGACAATTGAAGCTAGACAGGGGTCCATCAACATGTGACTGCAGCCCCCCTACATGTGACCAGCCTTGCTCACATGCTAAGGGACCCCTGCCTGGCTCCCAGAAGAGCCAGGGAGCTGGTGGCAGCAATGGGGAGTGGCATTCTGGGACTGGCTCCCACGGACCCAAGGGGCCCAATTCAACAGAAACAGTGTAAAGTGAGTATTACTTTATCTCATGGTAAAGGGCCCAATCTCAACTCTCCCCTGTTACAGCCCCGTATCTGCCCCAGGGGTTAAACCGATGGTAACAAAGGTGTGGGAGGGAGATGAAGGATCCGAAAACTGATTCCTCATGGAAATGCAAAGTGATCTTGTAGCACCTTTGAGAGGAACTGAGAGAAAGAAGTTGGTAGCCTAAGCTTTTGTAGACTTATTTTTATTTTATTTTTTATTTTATTTAAGGCTACTTCATCAGATGCATGGAGTGAAGTGCCTAGGAAGAGACCTCTTTAGCTATGAATGAGCAGGTTGTATGTGTGAATTGTCAAGGTGATGGGACATGCAATCATAGGAAAATGTATAATATAAACAGCTGGCATGGTATAATGCGCTACTGCCTGCAGGAGCCAGCAGTGAGCTGGCTATACGCACCTGGCTAATATATCTAGACATTCTCTACGAGGCTGCTGTGGGAACAGAAGTAAGGGAGTGAACCCTTATCTGCCTGGGAAAATATTGTATAGTCCATGTGTATGAGAAACACTAACTGTATTGTCCATGAATGTGCTGTTTCTGTATCTGTATAACTAGATGTTCCCACACACTGCCTTTGTACTTGGATTTTTGCACTTAGACTGTGCACATGCAGTCTAAGCTGCACAGTGCTGGACAGTACTGTAATGGTTTTCCGTAAGGTTTTTCCAGGCTGTGAGGCTGTGTTCTGGAAGAGTTTATTCCTGACGTTGTGCCTGCATCTGTGGCTGGCATCTTCAGAGATGCTGTCAAGTAAAGGAAAGTAGTTTAGACACAAGCTTGTGTCTGTGTACTCATTTCTTCAGCTCTACCAAAAGAACTACTTGCTTCCTGGTCCTCTTGATATGCTCAGAGGTACCAGTGTGCTACCGTGAAGTGAATTGCAACAGAAATGCAAAACTTGTGGGTATGGGGATGTAGTGACAAGTGATAGTTGTTGGGGGACTAAGAGAGCAATAAAGATATTGCTTAAAGACAAGGTGAGTAGATAATCATATGAATGGTGGAGGGAGTTATCGGAATGCAGTGTGATGCTGACTGGGAACCAGAAAGAAGATGTGATAAACTGGCCAAGAGAGCCCCTGTGCGCTGGGGTGTTAACCAGTGTTACAATATGTATAATGTGCCAGGAAACCATTGTTTCTGTTCAACCCACTGTTGATAGACTGGAATTTGTAGATATATCCCAATTCTGCTTTTTCTCTTTCCAATCTTCCTTTGAAGTTTGTTTATTCAAGGTCTGCTGTCCTGAGGTCCGAGATGGAATGTCCAGGAAAACTGAGGTGCTCGGCCATGGGTTTTTGTGTATCCCCATTCCTAATGTCTGATTTATGTCCATTTATCCTCTGGCACAGAGACTGGCCTGTTTGCCCAATGTAGAGTGCTGAAGGGCATTGTTGACAAAGGATGTCATATATCACATTAGAGGATGAACAAGGGAAAGGCCATCTAATGTTGTGGGTAATATGATTAGATCTTTGTGGTGACATTTCCCAGGCAGAGTTGGCATCTGGGTGTGTACCTTGGGTTTTTTCCGGGCTGTGAGGCCGTGTTCTGGAATAGTTTCTTTCTGACGCTTCGCCTGCATCTGTGGCTGGCATCCTCAGAGAATCCTTTCTCTGAGGATGCCAGCCACAGATGCAGGCAAAACATCAGAAAGAAACTATTCCAGAACATAGCCTCACAGCCTGGAAAAAAACCAAGGGAAATCTATGGATGCCGGCCATGAAAGCCTTCGACATCACGTCTTGTACCTGCCTCCCCATCCATGTTGTGTGTCCTCCTCTAGGTAAGTAACTTTTTGAGATTAGGAGGCTGTCTGGAGGCAAGTAAAGGCCTGGAAGATCCAGGCTCGGGCACTTCATAACTAGTGTCTGGATGTTCTAGCCCTTTACTTGCCTCCAGACATCAGACGAACAACATCTTGGAAAGGTTGTTGTTAATTCCGTCAAGTTGGCTTCCAATTTATGATACTCATATGAAAAAGAGACCTCTCACCCTGTCACCTATAGCCCTGCTCAGGTCTTGTAAACTCATGGCAGCTATGGGATCCTTGATTCAATAAACCCACCTGTAATGTCCTCTTCCTCTTTTCCTACTGCCTTCCATTTTACTAATAAATCTTGGAAATATCCCTGACTATATCCCTAAAGAAGGGAGGGAGTGATCAAGGCACATGCAAAGGAATGTTTTTCATCTATGCCTTAGCTGAGGACCACACAAAGTTTTGGACTTATGCAGGCCGTGTGTGCCTTACAAGCAATATCTTCATTCTGCATCCATCACTCAATGCACCAAACTGCAACCTTGGCTTTTCTTTAGAAATTAATTGCAGACGGATCCATTGGAGAGATTTCATTACCATGACCATTTCTGCCTTTGGAAAAGATTGTCTGCCATGAACTAATTCCACATTGCTTCTTCCTCTTTTTTTTTTTTTAAGCAATTATTTTCCTCCCAAGCAGCCTCTTGGTTCTTCCACAAGATACTGCTATCTATGGAGCCAGTACAGAACTCTCCGAATTGCTTCAATTAAAGGTGTCCCATGTATCATCTGTCTAGTGTGTTAGCAGGGTAAAGACAGTCTCCAAGAAAGAGGAAAACAGAACAACATTTTATGGGTTGAAATAAACAGAGATGGATGATTTCAGCAGATTTACGGTTATAGAATTAGGCTTGTGTTGATGGCTCTGGCAGACAGAAGGGAGCCATACCATCAAACAGCAGAAAAATAGGTGGATAGTCCCTCTTGGGTTTTTTGTTTTTGTTTGTTTTTCAGCTGATTCTTGACTGCTTCCATAGGTGATCAGCATAATTCAATGCATCTCTATCCTCTCTTCATGCCCTCTCCTAGAATCATAGAGTTAGAAAAGACCACAAGGGACATCTAGTCCAACCCCCTGCCCTGCAGGAATACCCAAACTAAGCATTCATGACAGATGGTCATCCAGCCTCTGTTTAAAAACCTCCAAAGAAGGAGACTCCACCACACTCCAAGGCACTGCATTTCACTGCTGAGCAGCTCTTACTGTCAGGAAGTTCTTCCTAATGTTGAGGTGGAATCTCTTTTTCTGAAGTTTGAGTCCATTGCTCTGTGTCCTAGTCTATGGATCAGCAGAAAACATCCAGCATCACAGTCTACATTTTTAAACGTTATGAATCCATAGCCAGTTGCAGAAACACAATGGAACCCTGTGAGTGAATTGAGAAGATGTGCATCTGTGCACTGGCAAGAGTGCTCCAATGTGCATCAGAGGCATGTTGAGCACTTCTAATGCCCATCAAGAACTGCTGTTTCTCTCTGGCACTTCCTAGCTGTTTTCCAGATGTGCACTGAGGAGCACCCCAATGTGCATCAATGCCCATTGCCCATCAGTCTATGCCACATTGGTCTGTCCACTATTGCCCAACAGATGCCCATATGTTGTTAGGTCATAGCATCATAGAATCATAGAGTTGGAAGAGACCACAAGAGCCATCCTGTCCAACCCTCTGCCCTGCAGGAATACACAATTAAATTATTCCCAAAAGATGGCCATCCAGCCTCTGTTTAAAAACCTCCAAAGAAGGAGAGTCCACCACACTACGAGGCAGTGCATTCCACTGAAGAACAGCTCTTACTGTCAGGAAGTTCTTCCTAATGTTGAGGTGGAATCTCTTTTCATGGAGTTTGAACCCATTGCTCTGTGTCCTTGTCTCTGGATCAGCAGAAAACAAGCTCTCTCCATCCTCAGTATGACATCCCTTCAAATAGTTAAACATGGCCATCATGTCCCCTGTTAACCTTTTTTTTCTCCAGACTAAACATACCCAGCTCCCTAAGCCACTCGTCGGAGGGCAAGGCTTCCAGACCTCCCACCCTTTTGGTTACCCTCATTCCAACTTGTCCATATCCTTCGTGAATTGTGGTGCCCAGAACTGGACACAGTATTCCAGGTGAGGTCACACCAAAGCAGAATAGAGCAGCACTATTACTTCCCTTGATCTAAACACAATATGGTGGAATGACTCTTGGCAGCCTCTAGATAAAGATGGATGTTGTGGAATGACTCAATTCAGTTCTGCACACAGATAAGACCATTTATGAAGATGTAAGTCTTGAGCACAATGTCAGCCACTGTCCACTATCCTGTTAGTGTCTTATGCTTAGGTTCCCATATGGAAGCAGTTGAGCATTTTTGCCCAATGCAGAACAAATATATCAGTTCAAGACTGTGGAGGCAGAGTTGTGCATGCATCTCTGTTCTGCATGGTTGCACATTGTGCACTGATGTATATCAACACTGTGCATTGATGCACATTGCACATGCAAATGTACCTTTAGTTTTTGATGCACATGTACATATAGATACACATTTAGTTGTGAATTTGATTGCATAATGATGAAGTTGACAGAATATTTACCATTATACTCATGTATAAATTGACCCCATGTATAAGTCAAGGGTAGGTTTCGGGGCCAAAATTATGGATTTTGATATGACTCATGGATAAGTCAAGAGTCATTCCACGGAGAGAGGAAAGAGCCAGCACTGTCTTGGGAGGACAGCTGCCCCTGGCTGCCACCACCATTTTTCTGCCGAGGTATTCAACAAGGCCTTTTGCCACTCTACTCAGAGAAGGGGATGGTTCCTTTTTGGATAAACGCTAAGGTACAATATTAACTCTTATCAAAGAAGGAACCATCCCCTTCTCTGAGTAGAGTGGTGAAAGATGAGAGCTTAGTTTGATCCCCAGGAGATCTTGAAAGAATCACAGGACCCCTCTATTCTCTCAGCATTCCTTTGAGGAGAAGCGCCAAAGAGCCACTGCCATTTTCTTGCCCAGGTATTCAAAAAGGCCAGAAATTGGTGCTGCAGTGGAGAGAGCAGAGGGGATCTGTGCTTCTTTTTGGTTCTCCTGGGACGGATTAAGCTCTCACCTTTCACCGCTCTATTCAAAGAAAGAGGTGGTTCCTTTTTTCAATAAGACGTAAAGTACAGTACTTACATTGACCTGTGGATAAATCGACTCAGGGTTTTGGGGTTGATTTCTTGACTAAAATGTCTAGACTTATACATGAGTATATATAGTTTGATTTATTTGAGGCATTTATTTAGCACCTCTCAAATGGCCTGTGCAACCGAGGCAATGCACAATTGATCACAATAGTTTAAAAACACTAAACCAAAATCTTTTTTTTAAAAAAAAAAAAACATTTTAAAACAGACCAAACTCTTTAGATTTTCCTTGGTTTTTTTCCAGGCTGTGAGGCCGTGTTCTGGAATAGTTTCTTTCTGACGTTTGGCCTGCATCTATGGCTGGCATCTTCAGAGAATGGTTGGATAGGAGTGTATGTGGAGTTTATATGCTAAAGACCAAACTCTTCTTTTAAAGTAATTCTAAAACCAGGCAAACAGTTTAAAAAAAAACACAGCCAGAGCAGTGCAATTTTAAGTGTCAAAGGCCACAGGAAACATCATAGTCTTCTGGGCCTTTTGGCTAAGATCAAGTGTGTAGTCTTCACTTCCCACTGGAAACTCAAAAGGGATGGAGCCGGCCCAACCCTCTTTGGGAGGAAGTTCTACAGCTGAGGTGATACTTGCAGAAAAGGCCCTGTCACTAGAGTCACAGGGTTATAGGATACTTACAAGAGTCTCTGCTGATTATCGTAGCTCATAGGGGAGAGGGCAGTCTATCTGATATCCTACCCCAAGCCATTTAGTGCTTTATAGGTCCAAACCAGCACCTTGAACTGCACAAAACTCTACTCTTCAGGACTGGTAATTATGGCCCATACTCCCCAAATCTATTCCTCTATCCAAACTTTCTCATTTAATTCTTTGTTAGCCTTGTGTGGTTCTTGTGAGGGCATATGCGAATGCTTCTGTGTCATTTTCCAATAAAACCCATTTATTTTATTTTACTTTAACTTGGAGTCTTTGCAATTAGTACCTGCACACAGAGCTGCAAAGGTTCCGCAAGTTACCTGACCTCTCGCAGGCATTCATTTGAGCTATTATAATTCCCTCAATTAATAACATAGATTTGGTGTCATGAGTAAGTTCCCCATGGACCCCCCCCCCACAAATGTGGGTAACAAGATCAATCAATCAACTGATCAATCTGCTCCTCCGGCAGAGTAGCACTTACCAGTCAGCGCACCTTCTAAGACCCTTGAGCCAGCCTGCAGCTAGTTAAATGATTACTTTCTTTCTCCAACCTGCTGTTCCATTGAATTTCTGATTCCGTTTTTGTAATTACTGCTCTTCCATTTTAATTGTGTGTTTTTTTTTCAAATGGGTTTTAGTTGGTTCCTGACATTAGCATTTCCTTAAGTGTTTCTGTGTTAACATGAGCCACTCTTGAGATGGATGGGCCAAGGGAATGGAGAATTTAACAAAAAAATTAAATTAAATTAAAGGGATGAATAAATAAAAGGAATAGTGCCCCAGCTGCTCTGTAAATAGCACTGGGAGCACCTGTGATTCAGGATATGAGATGCTCGCTCTCAAAATTTATTTCTGCAGCATTAAGATCCTTGAAGAATGGAGTGAATGAATCATCTGGGGTGATTTTTTTCCTTCCATTTTGAACATTTTGTTGCTTCGATGTGGATATTTACCTCTCTGGTGTGGTAGCAGCTGGTGATTCAAGTGTCATTGGGGCAGCAAATCCACCCCAGGTTATAGTCTAAACATAACCTAAACTTCAATATGTTTACTCAGAGGTAAGTCTCCAAATGGGACAAGGGTTCAGATCCCCCCTCAGCCATGGAAACCCACTGGGTGACCTTGGGCAAAGCACACACTCTCTCAGCCTCAAACCCCTTCTGAACAAACCTTGCCAACAAAACCCCATGATAGGGTCACCTTAGGTTTGCTGTATGTTGGAAATGACTTGAAGCCACACAACAACAAAGTCTTAGTAAACGGAGTGGGACTCGGTACCTTGAAAGGACCCTTGCCTTACTTTGCCAAGAAATCAAGGGAGACTGGTGGCTTCTAGGGGGTAACCTGAAAGAGAAGGAGGAGGAGGGCATTGCTCCCCCAATAAGAATTCTGCCCCTCCCTATGAAATAACCCTTTAGTTCCCCAGTTTCTAGCATTGCAGTAGTTTAAAATGTCAGTTGAACATTGAGAAATGCGGTTTAAGCATTTTGTCTCACTCTCTGCAATGCTAGAAATTTGGGGATTGAAGGAAGATTTCATGGGTGTGTTTGTCAGAATTCTTATATGAGGCAATGCCCTCATTTTGCTTCTCGCTGAGTGGCTTCCAAGTCAATTGGAAAGTGAATCTGCCCTGGGTTTTAGTTTGAACTTGAAAGGAACTATCCAAACTATGGATCCTATCGTTTTTCCTTGGGTTTTTTTTTTCCCTGGGCTGTGAGGCGGTGTTCTGGAAGAGTTTATTCTTGAGATTTCACCTGCATCTATGGCTGGCATCTTCAGAGAATGGTTGGGTAGGAGCATGTGTGGGGTTTATATACTGTGAACCCCTGTTGGGAAGGATATGTGCATTTGTGTATTTGAATGGCTAGTTTCTGGGTGGAGATATGGAAGGAGGATTAGAACAGACACTAATTCTCCTTGCATTTCTCCACCCAGAAACTAGCCATTCAGATACACAAATTGACATACCCTCCCCAACAGAGGCTCACAATATATAAACCCCACACACACTCCTACCCAACCATCCTCTGAAGATGCCAGCCACAGATGCAGGCGAAACGTCAGAAATAAACTCTTCCAGAACACGGCCTCACAGCCCAGAAAAAAAACCCAAGGAAATCTATGTATGCTGGCTGTGAAAGCCTTCGACTTCACATATGGATCCTATGTTTGTGTAGTCATGTTCAGCACCTTGGATAGCTTGCACTATGAACCAGAGCCAATTCATTGCCCTACTGAAACTACAGCCGCCAGCCTGCTCTGCAGGGGCAGCGTGGGCCCAAGGGGATAGTGGGGAGAGACACAGATGGAGCTTCCGCCAATCCCAGCTAAAATCTTGACAGTGAGAGCAGTTCAGCAATGGAATCCATTACCTGGAGATGTGGTGGGGTCTCATTCTCTGGATGTCTTCAAAAAGAGGCTGGACAGCTCCCTGCTGCTGGGGATGCTCTAACCGGAGATCCTGCATGGAGCAGGGGGTTGGACTTGATGGCCCCAGGAGGACCCTTCCAGTTCTAGGAGTCTATGATTCTATGATCCTATTTTGGCTGGTTCTAAATTAGCGCAATTCATTAGAGGCCTTGAAACTTTAAAGTAAATAAGCAATTAGCAGTTGTGAGAGAATTGCAAATGAAGAGGTACTTGAATGCAGGCAGGGACCCAATCCTGCTTTGACGATAATACCTTTTAGTCAATGAAAGTTAAAGACCAGCCCTGAAGGTTTCTGTGCCTCTGTTCCAGAGAGTGTAAGATGCACTTGGTGGCTGGATCTGATCAAGGCAAGAGGGTCTAATCCTGCATCCTCCTGGGAAGCCCATGAGGAAGAGCTAAGGGGCTTGACTAAATGGCAAAAAATACTCCTCATAGAATTTGAGGAGAATACAATTTGTCTAAATGCCATCCCACATCAATCCATAGTATTTGGAGGAGGGGGACAAAACCGCCAAAAACTCTGCAAAAAAGCCTTCATGGCTTTTCCCAAAAATTTTAAAAAGCTCTGCAGGGAATGCACATTCCTGCTCATTGGGACAACCGATTCGCTTTCATTCACATTCCCAATAAGAGCGGAAGTGGGAAGCTGGTTTGTTGGACATGCAAAGGGAGCGGAACTTGCTAACAAGGCAAGTACCCAGAACTGCCATGTTGGATTTTCTCCATAGTGATCATGTGCTGATGCAATGCAACAGCCTTTCTTTTTTTTCTTTCTTCTGTTTATTTAAGTGGAATATTGCACTTTCGCATCTTTGATATACTTTTTTTTTTAAAAAAAATAATACTGTTATGAAGTGGCAACTTGAGGTAAATATAAATGCGAGTAATTCACTCACATCCGCCATCTTGATTTGCAGGAATGTCCATAGGAACAACAAAAGCGGATAGCTTTGCATGCTTGCGATCTTGCCAAAAAACCATTAAGACAAATTGAACCTGGTTTGAATTGGCATTAGTGTGCATCAATCCACAATTTTCCCCCTCATATAAACAAGCCTCTGGCTTGGGCGCGCATGATCTGAAGAATCTGAAGAATGACACCTTCTCGTATAAGGCTGCTCAGGCTCCAAGACCTTCATGGGAGGGCCTTCTCTCAGTCCTACCACCTTCCCGGACATGTTTGGTGGGAACATGGGCGATGGAGACTTCTCTGTGGCTGCTCTGGAGCTCCCTTCGCACTCTCCTTTCATCATCAAGTGAAGACTTTTCTCTCCCAGCAAGCATTTGGGAATTGGTGGCTTTATATTATGCACTCTCTTTTAAGTTACGCATTTAAATTCATGGGCTTGTCTAAATGGCAAAAATACTCCCCATAGAATTTGTGGAGAATACAATTTCTCTTAATTAGATCCCAAATCATTTCAAGGTATTCAGAAGGAGTGGGGCTAAAAGTGCCCCCCCCCAAAAAAAACCCTCAGAAGGAAATGTGCATTCCCACTCATTGGGACAACCAATTCGCTTTGTTGCACATTCCCAATAAGAGATGAGGTAGAAAGCTGATTGGTTGGACATGCACAGGTGGAGGACATGCAAATGCCTGGAACCACCATTTTGGATTTTTGCTGTACTGAATGTGTGCTGAAGTGACAAAACAGCCTTCCCCCCCCTTTTTTTCCCCTGTTTATTTAAACAGAATATTGTACTTCCACACCATAGATATACTTTTTTAAAAAAGAAGAATACTGTTCAGTGGCAGCAACTGCTGAGAATAAAAACACAAGTAACTCACTTGCAGCCACTATCTTGATTCACAGGCATGCCCGTTTGAACAACAAATGCATATGGCTTCACATGCTTGTGAACTTGCCAAAAAAAGTGGAGACAAATAAAAGCTGCTGCGAATTGGTGCTGGTACGTATTCATCAATCCACATTTTATTGCCTCATATAAGACAAGCCCCATGTTTGATATGGTTTGAATGCTCTAGACAGTTCAATATTATTCTAATCTTAACCTTTTGCATGTTGTTCAGCTACATGTGGTTTTACTGTACTTGTATCTCTTTTCATTCTGTATGTTGTCCTGAATCCCTCTTTTGGGATAAAGGTGGGATATAAAATGATTGATGGATTGATTGAGATGGAGACCATGGGACTGAGAAACTGAGAATTTAGGTATGAAAAATAAGGTTCCCAGATCTCAGGGTCTGGACCCTCTTCGCTGCTCCTCAGGGGAAGGAGGAGGGATCTCAGAGTGACAGTGCTGTCTTGAAATGTGTGTGTGTGTTTGCATTGCTCATTTGTTAGATTTGGGGTGCATCTGCACTGTAAAAATAATGCAGTTTGACATTATTTTAAGTGCTTCGCTCCATCCTATGCAGTCCTGGGATTTGTAGTTTTACAGGGTCTTTAGCCTTCTCTGCCAAAGAGTGCTGGTGCTTCACAAAACTACAAATTCCAGGATTCTGTAGGATGAAGTCATGGAAGTTAAAGTGGTGTCAAACTGCATTATTTCTACAGTGTAGATGCACCTTTGGTCAGTGTGATGCAGCAGCTAAAATAGCCAATGCAGTTTTGGGCAGAATCATCTGGTGTATAGCATCTAGATCAACTGTAGCAGTGCCACTCCATACTTCTTTGGTCAGACCTCACCTGGAATACTATGCCCAGTTCTGGGCACCATAGGTCAAGAAGGATATTGACATGCTGGAACATGTCCAGAGAGAGGCAATCAAGAATATCAAAAGGCTGGAAACCAAATTGACTGAGGGAGCTGGATATGTTTACTTCGGAGAAGAGAGGACTGAGAGGAGAGGTGATATTGGTCTTGAAATGTGTGGAGGGATACCATGTGGAAGATGGAGCAAGCTTGTTTTCTATGGCTCCAGAGACTAAGGACATTTTCAGACGATCCTTGCCGCGCAAGGATAGCCCAGGAGAGTTTCGTCGCAGCAGCGTGGCAAGGGGTCAATTTCAGATGCCGCCGTCCCTGCTGCAAGATCGTCTGCCCCTCTTGCGCTAAGGCTTGGAGCCTACCATGCTATATTAGGCCAGATTTTATTCATGGAGGTTGTTCAAGGCAATACATTCCACTTCCAAACAGCTCTTACTGTCAGGAAGTTCTTCCTAATGTTTAGGTGGAATCTCTTTTCCTGTCATTTGAACCCATGGCTCCATGTCCTAGTCTCTGGAGCCACAGAAAACAAGCATGCTCCATCCCACTGGGAGCTGTGATGTAGCAGATCTGGGAAACCACCAGGTTAGGGGGAAAGGCTGATCTGTTTGCTTAAGCTCAAAGATCAGAATCTGAATATGCAGGATATTTTGAACCACAGAAAGAGCAAGAAGAATATTTTGCTTTGGAAACTCAGGACAGGAAGCTTAGGGCCAGTTTAAGGAATTTTGAGCCCCCCTGCAACACTTTATTTTGGGGGGCATAAGTTTATCTCAGCTCAATGTAACCTAACCTCACCTATTCACAGCACAGGATATTCAGATTGTTACTAATAATGTTTTTGCCGGAGGACAGTTACGATGCCCCCCCACCATGACGGGGGCCCCTGTGGCTGCAAGTGCTGCAGGGCCCTTAAAGCGGCCCTGAGGAAGCCCCATCGCTGCTCTATGCCCGCCCGGCTACCATGGACAAAGCAAACTAGCCTGGCTTTTACAGTGCAGAAAGAGGAGGAAAGATTATGGCTCCCTGTGGACACTGGTGGGCACTTGCATTCCTGCCTGTCATCATAACCGACAAATTAATTGCACATGTCAGGGAGACCTTGGATACAGCACAGAGTGGCATAAACCTGAGGGTTGTTTGGCTCTCATGCACACAGCAGTCTGGACTCAGACATGGGTGGGTGGCAGGGGGGGGGAGACAACAGATGAATGATTTCAGCCAGAGCTTCACTTTTTTATATTATCATTGTTATTTATTTTAACATTTGTGCTCAGCGAAACATGGTTCTGTAGAGCCTCCATACTAAACTGACAACATCACAGAGACTGATAAAAAAGACAAGAGCATATTTTTAGAGGAAGAAACTGGCCTAAATACCCTAAAAGCACCATATCCCATCTGATTTTAGAGGCTAAGCAGGGTCAGTCCTGGTTAGTACATGGATGGGAAACCACCAATGAATACCAGGTGCTGTAGGCTATGTTTCAGAGGAAGGAATTGGCAAAACCACCTGTGAGGATTCCTTGCCTAAGAAAACCCTATGGGATGCCCACAGAACCTTTTATTCATTGGTGGTCTTTCATCCAAATACTAACCACAGCTGACTCTGCTTCACTTCAAAATCAGATGTAATGGATCCGGTGCCTGTTTAAAACCCCAATTTCCCATTACAGTCATCTGGCCACTTTGTGCTTCTTCTCAGCTTACCCTGTTTTACAGGGTGTTTCTTGGGATAAAAATCATGGTGGGGGGAAATATACAACACTTTTAGTTCCAGGAAATAAATGGAATGAAATTACTTTTAAAAATATATGGCTGAAAAACATAATTGTTGTAATGCATACCATTGGCCTTTTAGCATGTGCCACTTAGGACTTTTTCGGACAAATAAAAAGCAACGCTAGCAGCCTTGCCACGTTGCGAGGCTGCAGCGCTGCAGGGCGTCCGTTTCGCATGACGCCCATCCCTAGCGGTACTGTTGCAGTACCGCTGGGACATTTGAGCGTTATATTTTGGCGATTTTTTACTCACGATCAACGATCGTGAGTAAAAATCGCCAAAATATAACCCTCAAATGTCCCAGCGGTACTGCAACGATCGTGAGTAAAAATTGCCAAAATATAACGCTCAAATGTCCCAGCAGTACTGCAACAGTACCGCTAGGGACGGGCGTCATGCGAAACAGACGCCCTGCAGCGCTGCAGCCTTGCAACGTGGCGAGGCTGCTAGCGTTGCTTTTTATTTGTCCCAAAAAGTCCTTAGGCTACAACCCTGTCCACTTTACTTAGGAGTTCAATCTCACTGATTGAGACTGAATCGCATTGAATTCCCTGGGGCTTACTTCTGAGTAGATATGTGTACGGATGTTAAGGGAATATTGCTCTGCAGAAAAAGACTCTACAAACAAAACAAAAATCAACAAATCTCAGAAGTGAAGCAGGGAGAAAAAATATTTTCAAAACAAGAGTGCATTCTGAAATATTAATTCTGTTTTAGAGAAACAGAGGTGGAATCTGAAATCCAGTAATGGTGGGGAAGGGAATCTTATGTTTCTGTGAGAGAAATTGAGAGAGAGGCATTTTACAGGTCTGGGGTTCAAACTTACAGTCTTAACTGTTTCAAAACTGGATTCTAGGATTGTTTTAGGCTGCATCCACACTGCAGGAATAATCCAGTTTGATTCCTTAATTAGCTAGCACACATTGGAAACTGTTTAATGCAGTGTAGATGTGTAAATTGCTATTGCTTAAAACAATTTGTAAGCCACTCTGATAGCCTTGTGGCTGAAGAGTGGGGTATAAATAACTAAATAGATAAAATTCCACTTTAACTACCTTGGCTCAATGCTATGGAATTCTGTGGTTTGGAGTTTTGTGAGATAGTGAACCTTCATGGACAGAAAGCTCTGGTGCCACAACAAACTACAAATTCCAGGATTCTATAGCATTGAGCCATGGCAATTAAAGCAGTGTCAAACTGGATTATTTCTGCAGTGCAGATGCAGCCTAAGGGCTTACCACATTCTGAAGTAAAGTGGCTAGGCAGCAGGAATATTCCATCTTCCCTGCTGCCTTACCACAGGACATCATTGGGGGACCGAGGTAAAACCGTGGGCTTTTTGCTAGTGAGTTTTTTTGGTTAGTAAAATGACATGGCTTTACTTCGGTCCCCCACAGGACCAGAACAAAAGAATAACAATGTCATGAGGTAAAGCAGCAGGGAAGACAGAGCCTTTCTGCTCCCATGGCACTTTTCTTTGGAGTGTGGTAAGCCCCTAAGGCTGCTTTTAGGAGTTTTTAAAGAGTATTTTAATATATTTTTAAAATGTTTTTATCTTTGTATTGTTTTAATTGGTTTTTATTTGTTCATTGCCTCCAGAGCTCTTGTGGGTTGGGAGGTGATAAAAAAATACAATAAACAAACAAACAAACAAACATTTCCTTCCCCACAGAAGAATTCTGACCCCCTCCATTAAATTTTCCTTCATTCCCAATGTTTCTAGTATTGCAGTAACTTCAAATACCAGTCAAGCCTTTAGAAATATAGTTGAGACCTCCAAAGAAAAGTGCAAAAGGCCAAGTGACCCAAGGAATAAGAACACAGTAGATAGAGGAAGCATATTCAGGGGTAGCTGTGTTGGCCCTGCAGGAAAATCTAACAAAATACAAAATCCACAAAATGCTGAAACCTTTTTGGGGCCAAGTATAAAAGCACAAAATACATCCTGCAAGCTTTTGGAGCTTCACCGGCTTCTTCATCCAGGTAAAGTTGCTAAAAATCATACAGGAGAAGAAAAGTGATGATGTTAGAGTCACAGGCCTACATTTCCCATCAGATGCTGTTTCTCTTGTCGGTTAGGGGACAAAGGATAGTAAAATACAGGCAATAAAATTTCAAATCCATTAGCAGCTGCAAAATAATTTCCATTGAGATCCAGGCTGGCTATCTCCGCCCTATGTGAGGGCCTGTGACTTCACAAAAGACAGAGACACCCTGGATCCCAACAAGAGTTACAGGTCTACCCCCGTACCCACGGGGGATACATTCCCATGGATACATGAAACTGCAGGTAATAGTGAACACTCCATTTTTGTGCTCATGGCAAAAATAGAGGGTTCACTACCTTGCCCCCCAAGTTCACCTGCTGCCCCATGCTTCATCGCTTGGGATAAAGTGGGGAGGTAGGGTGGATTCATCGCCCAGGAGAAGCTGAGGTGGCAGGACAGCTTCTCCCCAGTGACCAAGTGCCTGCAGTGTTTCATTGCCCAATTCACCCCTCCACTGCCTGGCTGGTGCCCAGGGGGACAAAGGGGTGAACTTTTCCACCTGCCCAAAGAGGTGCAGCCAGCCTTACTGTGCCTTTCCGGGTGGAGGAAGAGGCTGAACTCTTCTATCTGCACAGAGAGGTACATCTGGATTCCTCCCTGGCTGGCCTCCCGCCTGCTCTTGCCCTCGCCCTGGCTGCTCCATTTTGCTTGGGCTGCTGCCTTCCTCCTGCCCCTTGCCAGGCAGCTCCTCCATGGCACATGAGGGCATGGGCTGGCCGCCAGCTCACTTGTACTCACAGAGTGAGCAGATGAGTGGTGGGGGAAATTTTCAACCAAAGGTAATTGAAACTGCAAGGGTAGTCACCAATGGCTCCTCTTCATCCCGTAGAGAGGTGACCACTAGCGTGGTACCATAGGGTTCTGTCCTGGGCCCAGGGCTATTCAACATCTTTATCAATGACTTGGATAAGAAAATAGAGGGTATGCTTATCAAGTTCGCAGATGACATCAAATTAGGAGGGTTGGCTAATATTCCAGGGATCAGAATTCAAAAGGACCTTAACAGATTAGAGAGCTGGACCAAAATTAACAAAATGAATTTCAACAAGGAGAAATGTAGGCTATTACACTTGGGCAGTAAAAATGAAATGCACAGATATAGGATGGATGACACCTGGCTTGACAACAGTGCATATGAAAGAGATCTAGGAGTGTTAGTGGATCACAAGCTGAACATGAGTCACAGTATGATACAGCAGCTAAAAAAGCCAGTGCGATTCTAGGCTGGATCAATAGGAGTATAATGTCTAGATCAAGGGAAGTAATAGTGCCACTCTATTCTGCTTTGGTGAAACCACACCTTCTGGGCACTGCAATTCAAGAAGGATATTGAGAAGCTGGAACGTGTCTAGAGGAGGGTGACCAGGATGGTGGGAGGTCTGGAAGCCATGATGCCCTCTGAGGAAAGGGTTAGGGAGCTGGACATGTTTAGTCTGGAGAAGAGAAGGTTGAGAGGGGACATGATAGCCATGTTTCAATATTTGAAGGGATGTCATACTGAGGATGGAACAAGCTTGTTTTCTGTTGCTTCAGAGACAAGGACACGGAGCAATGGGTTCAAACTACAGGAAAAGAGATTCCACCTCAACATTAGGAAGAACTCCCTGACAGTAAGAGCAGTTCAGAAGTGGAATACACTGCCTGGGAGTGTGGTGGAGTCTCCTTCTTTGGAGGTTTTTAAACAGAGGCTGGATGGCCATCTGTCCAGAATGATTTGATTGTGTCTTCCTGCATGGCAGAATGGGGTTGGACTGGATGGCCCTTGAGGTCTCTTCCAACTCTATGATTCTATGATTCTAAGTATTGATCCCATGTAAATGGGCTGAGCTGTACTGCATTGCTGCTAATGAACTGGCCTATACTGAGGTTCCTCCAAACTAACTACAACATCTGATATAATATGTAGACCTGTGACTCCAACACCATCACTCCCCGCCCCCCGTATGATTTCTTAACATCTTTTATCTAATGAAGAAGTCAGAGGAGCTTCGAAAGCTTGCATGATGTGTTTGTGCATTTTGGATGGCCAATAAAAGTGTTGGCCAATAAACTCTTTTGTGGATTTTGTTTTACAGTGAGCCTTTGGTATATGCTGGGGTTTGATTCCAGTACCCCCTGGGAATACCATGGATGTTCAAGTCCCATTATATGCAATGGGGTAGTAAAATGGTGTCCCTTATTTAAAATGGCAAAATCAAGGTTTGCTTCTTGGAATTATTTAAAAAAATATTTTCAAGCCATCGATGGGTAAATCCATGGATGCAGAATCTGTGTGCAGAAAGCCAACTGTATTTTGCTGTATGGCCAACATGGCTAATAATAATAATAATAATAATAATAATAATAATAATAAAATTTATTTATACCCTACCTCTCTGCTAAAAACAATCAGGGCGGCTTAAACAATTGGGGCAGCCTGAATATGCCTTTTTCTTGGGCAGAGAATACTGAATTTCTCAAAGACTCTGTACTGTTGCATCTGGAAAAACTTTTAGATGCTGTACAGGTCTCCTCCCCCTTCCCAATATCGATGGAGGATACATCCCCAGGTTTATCATGGATACGTGAAACCATGGATAATAGTGAACCCTATTGAAGTGAATGACTTCTGGGCCAACTTCTGGAAGAAGCATACCATAAAATCATTCTGGAGGACCTAGAAAATGCCTAGAGGGGACATATTATTTTTGGACATGGATAAGTGAAACCGTGGATACTGTTTCAGTGGGTCAGCCTGTATAGGCAAACCTTGCCAACTGTAGTCCACATGAAAGAGTTTGATCTTTGTTGGAGGCAGAAACCTCAAAGAGTTAAGTCCCAGTCAATTAGCTCTTATGTCACCCTCTTTCCAGTGCTAGATAATTGGGGAGGGAAGGAAAGCTTCAGTGGGCCACAGAATTCTTATCACAGGCAGATCACCTAAGGGCTTCTCTGTACAGTGAAAATAATCCTAACGGGATGCAAATGGAAGGGGATCTGTATAAACAGACATTTGCATAAATACATATCATTCGGAAGGGGGGCAGCCAAATCCACCGCAAACTCCATGTGGGTAGCCTCCGGGGCTTCTTCTGGATAGTAAAAAAAGCTCTGTACGGCATGTGAATGTGCAGTTATTTGGACACTCGCATCCACGTAGGCAGCATAATCTGATTGGCTGGATGAGCATGGGGTGCGGCTAGCAAACAGGAAAAGCTCCTGCTGCCGCCATGTTAGATTTTCAGCAAAGCAAGTGTCCAGTAAGTCAATAAAATGGCAATCTTATACTCTCTTTTTCTTTTTATAAATGCAAAATATCACATGTGTGCACCATGATAAACTGGTTTTTTTTTTAATGGTGGTTGAAGATTAAAAGGAATGAGTAATTCACTCACGACTGCCATCTCACCTAGGGGTCATGCAAAGTTTAGGGGGGATCTTTTAGCCGTTAAGACAGATCACAGCATTATGAATGGCTGCTTTTTTAAGCCATGCCCTATGAGGAGCGGCTTAGGGAGCTGGGCATGTTTAGACTGGAGAAGAGAAGGTGAAGAGGGGACATGATAGCCATGTTTAAATATTTGAAGGGATGTCATACGGAGGATGGAGCAAGCTTGTTTCCTGCTGCTCCAGAAATTAGGAGACAGAGCAATGGACTCAAACTGCAGGAAAAGAGATTCCACCGAAACATTAGGAAGAACTTCCTGACAGTAATTGCTATTCAGAAGTGGAATATGCTGCTGCCTCATAGTGTGGTGGAGTCTCCTTCTGTGGAGATTTTTAAACAGAGTCTGGATGGCCATCTGTCCAGATCAAATTGAGAGTCACCCCAAGTGACTACGGTACACAGTTCAATGGATGGAGCCCAGTTGCCTGGTTGTTCGCAAAATATTATGAGGAGGGCATATCAATATGAGCACACCTCATTCATTCATTTCAAAATTCATATCCCACCCTGGATCACAAGATAACAGGGTAAAAGCAAGTTAAGCATGCTTATTTATTTATTTATTTGATTTACGTCCCCCTTTTCTTCCAAATGGGGCTCAAAGCAGCTAGCAAGGTTAACAAGTTCAAACAGGCTCCAAAGGTTAAAACTGTTAAAAACCACATGCCCAATATTTTGTAAAAAATTAAATCAGTTAAGCTTTAACAGCCTTGTTTTAAGTTGGCCGCAGGCTGAAACCAAGATCAGTGCCAACCAAGGGAAGGGCATTCCAGAACTGGGGAGCTACAGTAGGGAGGTCCCTGCTCCCACTTCGTCCCACAGTGTATTGACCCCACTGGTGTTATGATGCCTTACGCCCCCTTCCTTATAATATCACATCATATCTCATAATTGGAGATTAAACAGGACACTTTTGAAGGGTCTTGTAGATCAGGGCAAGAGTTCAGCAGAAGGTCACCAGGCCTACCTAGAAGGGTGTCTGGCAGTTAAATCTTGCAAAACAACCCAACCTGGGACTTTTCTCAATAAAGAAACTCATTAAGACAGGAATGTACTAATGCAATCTTCTGTGAGTCACTCAGCACAAACAAACAGGAATCCCCATCATCCACACAACATCATTCCTCACACCTTTTCCCATCCAACAATATGAGGTTGTTGTAAACCCATCAATTCCAATTGCTCAACCATCAAAGACAATCTGCGGAGTCTTGCATTCCTTTGTTCCCCTTGTGGGGAGCCATTTAGCCATTATTGTAACCAGATCATGCCTTCAGGGCACATTTGGGCTATAAGATTGACCCACCCGCTCTGTCGGTTTGCAGTGTGTCCCCCTCATGTTTCTCAGCCTGACTCTCCTTCATGTCCCAGATCTCTGCTCTACAGAACAGGTAAATATAGCCCATAAACTCCTGACTCTATCTCCACTATCCACCTTTCAGCCTGACCTTCATTAGCTCTATATGATCATCTTGAGTGTGTGCTTTGCATGTGTGTGTTTGCTTTTTATTTTATTTTTCAACAAAAGCTATTATTACATCACTTCAAACGCATAGTCTTGGCAGTGTGTATTGGTATATGAGGTCTGTGTATTAAATAACAAGTGCAATAACTCATCTTTATTTATATGTATTGCAATTGTAATGCTTCAGTATACTCCCCATACACACACACACTGATGCAGTCTTGTTTTCCACTGGTCGAAGGCATGGAGCAGATCAGTTTTTGTCAGCTGTTTCAACACATCTGCCGTTTTCTTTTTTACTGTATCAATTGACTCAAAATGTGTTCCTTTAAGCACAGATTTGACTTTAAGGAAAAGAAAAAAGTCACATGGTGCCAAATCTGGCAAATATGGAGGATGTTCAAGTGTCGTAATTTGTTTATCAGCCAAAAACTGCTTCACAGAAAGTGCTGTGTGAGCAGGCGCATTGTCATAATGAAGAATGAAACCATTTCCCCACAGTTCTGGACTCCCCCCCCCCCGACTCTTTCTCCCAGCTTTGTCAAAACTTCTTTATAATAATGTTGGTTCCCTGTTCTGCCTTCTGGGACCCATTCTGCCAAAATTATGCCCTTGATGTTAAAAAAACAAAACAAAACACCAATGACCATGGTTTTGAATGTGTACTTGCTTTGATGTGCTTCTTGGTGATGATGGTGTTTTCCAGTGCATTGATTGTCGTTTTGTCTCAGGGTCATACTGGAAGATCCAGGTTTCATCACAAGTGATGATTTTTTGAAAAAGGTTTGGGTCTGCCTCAAGTTGCTGCAGAATGTCATGTTGCTCGATTTTTAAACTTAGCATTTTTCCAGCAGACAATAGACAACACGACTGCTTTAAATGACGACTGACAATTAACTGAATGGCCGAGAGGGTTGATGTTTGTCATGAAGTTTCAGACGTTTAATAGGTGTAAAGATCCTGAAGTTACCTGTCCTCTCGCAGCCAAACCTTTGAGCTAATTATCATTCCCCTAAATAATATCATAATTTTAGTAACACAAGTGGGTCTTCCACAGACCCCATGCATTCGGGTAACGCTAGTGGGACATATAGGGGGGCCCGCCCAACACACCTCAGTACTCAGGCAGACATATATAGGGGGCGAGACATGCCAAAACATGTGAATGCCCAAAGCATCCATGAGTTGTTTTGGTGGGGAGGTCAACATTGCTCAGATATCCAAGCAGCAGGGAGCTCAATCAGCAGTAAGACTGACTGCCAACCATTTAGAGCAATGCAGCTGGCAGGTGCCCGTGCCCTCATCTTGGCTGCCCAAACCTGGCCGTTCCAAGCTATCACCCTTAATGCTCAAGTAGAAAAAAACATTTCCACTTTAGGAGGGAGAGAGAGAGAGAGAGAAAGAAGGAAAAAAGACACAAAATATTTTAGAGAATGCATTTGGCACCTTCTTTTTAAGCGCATATTTGGCATCTCTCTAATGCTGAGCACATCCTACCAGCCCTCCTCAAGAAAGGGCACTGAAAATTAATCTCAGCTGGAGTCCTTCTCTTCTTCCCTTCCTTTCTATTTTTTTCTTGCCAAGAGCATCATTTATCAGTTTAGTTTTTAGCATAAATTTGGCAGCTAGGAATTGCAGAAGGAAGAAGAAACCCACACCAATGGCAACCGGGACGTTTTGAGCTCAGAGAAATAATTTGGAGGCATTCAGGGAGACCTCAGCTGAGGTCACTCCTCCTACAAGACACATTATAATCAGAGATGTGGAGAGAGGCTTCCTGCTCTGGGTGAGAAAAAGAGGGAGACATCTGGAATCAAGGACTGAAGATGGAAAATAACAAAGCTGACTGACAGAATGCATGGCACCAATCCGGGCCTTGGGGGAGACCACCGGTCTGTTTCCTCTCCTCTCATGGCAAGGGTAAATTCAAAAATTAGTCCCAAAAGGCTCTTCACCCCTCGAGCAAGTCCAGCTTCTATTCTACCCATAGAGACAAAGGGCTTGTCTAGATTGCAACAGTTTACTGTGAGTGGGTGCACATTTTCACTCATTCACAGCAAAGTTATAGAATCATAGAAACATAGAATCAGAAGAGACCACAAGGGTCATCCAGTCCAACCCCCTGCCATGCAGGAATATACAACCAAATCATTCCCGACAGATGGCCATCCAGCCTTGATTTGTCTTCACATTTCTGTGCATATTCACATCTATTTGCATTCATTCAGATTGAACGGGCACATGCGCTCATAAATGGCAATTGAGTGAAAATGTGCATTGATGAGAATTCAGACAGGCACACATCTGAAAATGCACATCTGCATGCATTTTCCAGGAAGATCCAGGAAAAACATATGAATCCTTTTATTGCACAGTTTGTGTTTTTAGCACTCCTCCCTCTGAATACTGCAAATCACATTTGGACACATCGCATTCTCTGCAAATTCTATGAGAAGTATTTTCATTGTTAGGCAAGCCCAAATACTGGACAGAGCAGAGGGGGACAGGCTGAGATTCAAGATGACATGAACAGATTGGAGAGCTAGGCCAAAACTTAATAAAACGAATCTTAACAGGGATAAATGTAAGATAGTACATTTCGATGGGGAAACTCATCTCTCTCTCTCTGGCTTTTCTTCACAAACAAAGATTCAGGAAGGACTCATCCCGCACTTTCTGCAAGCGTGCTGATGACTAAAAAGGCCAATCCGAGATAAACAAGTCTGGTTGCAGAAAGCACAGCAGAAGGCCTCCTTGGGTGATGTTTCCGGGTTGCGATTCTTTCTGCGCTGTCGTTTCTCTTCAAGACTTGTTCGGTGTGAGTTCTCAAATACGGCTGCAGCACTGTGGATAGTGCGTCTCCATGCTTCCTGATGCGAGGCCAGGGCAGACAATTGTTGGTGATCAATTTGGCCGAGCCTGAGATGTTGTTTCAGGGAGTCCTTGTATTGCTTTCTTTGGAGTGCCGCTCTTACACTGACCCGTGGCGAGTTCACCGTAGAGTACTATATTGGGGAGGTGATGGTCCTCCATCCTAGAAACGTGCCCTGCTCAGCGCAGCTGTGTTCTCAATATCATGGCCTCAATGCTGGTGATCCCTGCTTGCTCAAGGACAGCAACGTTCATCACATAGTCAGTCCAGTGTATATTTAAAATACAAAGATGGGACACACCTGACTTGGTAGTGGTATATATGAAAAGGATCTAGGAGTCTGGTTAGACCGAAGGTAAACACGAGTCAGTCGTGTGATGCAGCAGCTCAAAAGGCCAATACAGTTCTAGGCTGCATAAACAGAAATATAGTCTTCAGGTCAAGAGTGGAAAAAAAATAATGATCTATTTTGTTTTGGTCAAAATTCACATGTCATCCTGTGTCCAGTTTTGACCAGTATACTTCAAGAAGGTTATTGAGAAGCTGGAATGTGTCCAGAGGAAGGTGACCAAGATGGTAAAAGGTCTGGAAACCAAACCCTAGGAAGAACAGCTTAGGGATTTTTGATATGTTTAGCATGAGAAGAGAAGACTGATGAATTTCAACAGAGAGAAATGTAGGATATTACTGTACACTTGGGCAGTAAAAATGAAATGAAGATACTGTATAGGATGGATGACACCTGGCTTGGTGGCAGTACATGCAAAAAGGACTGAGGAGTCTTAGTGGACCACAGGCTGAACATGAGCCGGCAGTGTGATGCAGCAGCTAAAAAAAAATATGCAGTTCTAGGCTGCATCAATAGGAGTATAGTGTCTAGATCAAAGGGAGTAATAGTGCCACTCTATTCTGCTTTGGTCAGACCTCACCTGGAATCCTGTGTCAGTTCTGGGCACCACAACTCAAGAAAGATATGGACAAGCTGGAACATGTCCAGAGGAGGGTGACCAAAATGGGGAGAGGTCTGGAAGCGGCTTAGGGAGCTGGGTATGTTTAGTTTGGGGAAGAGAAAGTTAAAAGGTGTCATGATAGCCATGTTTAAATATTTAAAGGGATGTCAATCTGAGGATGGAGCAAGTTTGTTTTCTGTGGATCCAGAGATTAGGACATGGAGCAATGGACTGAAACTGCAGGAAAGGAGATTATACCTAAATGTTAGGAAGAACTTTCTGATGGTAAGAGCAGTTTTACAGTGGAATGCACTGCCTGGTTGTGTGGTGGAGTCTTCTTCTTTGGGAGTTTTTAAACTGAGGCTGGATGGCCATCTGTCAGGAGTGCTTTGATTGGGTACTCCTGCATGGTAGAATGGGGTTGGACTAGATGGCCCTAGTGGTCTCCAACTCCATGGTTCTATGATTCTATGACATGAGAACCAACTTTAAGTACCTGAAGAAATGTTACATAAAAATGGCAGTGAACTTGTTTTGTACTGCTCCCAAGACTAGAACATGAACTAATCGATTCAAATTACAAGAAAGGAGATTCAGACTAAACATTGGGAAGAACTTCTTGGCTGTTAGAACTGTTCAACAGTGTAATGGACTGCCTCAGAGGAAGCTGGACTGGCCTTCATTGCAGGTCTTCAAAGAGAAAATGGATCACAACTGACATTTGGGTGTGCTTTAAATTATGAATTCCTGGTTCGTAGGGGATGGGGTGGACTTTATGGCCTCTGCAGCCCCTTCCAACTCTATCATTCTACGAAGAAATTGATGCTGTGTAAGGACCTGACACATAGGGTGAAATAGTAACAAACCCTCCAACTGTTTCAATTTGGCATAGACTGTCCCGATTGATCCCCTGTCGTCCTACTTTTCATCTACTTTTAAAGTGTCCCAGTTCTCCCTTCCAACACCTTTCAAATGAGTAGATCCTCTTTCCTCCATCGCTTTTCACTGTCCAGCACTCACAACCATTCAGGGAAACTGGAAATACAATGGCATTTTGTTGGTAATCACTGATATATCTTTACGCCTGAAAATCCTGTCCTTCATGGCTGCCTTTCCCCATCTTAGGGGTTGTCTCTACGAGGCAAAAAGAATCGGATTGCTTCACAGTAAAATCAACTCTCAACAGCCGTAATTTGTCTTAATGGATTTATTTTTGGTGGGGGGTGGTTAAGTAGTACAATGACTCTATACACACTGATTTTTGTGCTTTGTCTCAGGTGCTTATTGCTCCAGACTCTTTTGTGAAGTCTTCCAAATGCACTATGTGCCTTTGATAATCTGTGATCGATCAGTCCTTCCTGAATCTTTGTTTGTAAAGAAAAGCCAGAGAGAGAGGTTAAGTAGATTGCAGGTATGTGAAGCTATCCATGTTTGCTGTGGAAACGGGCATGCCTGTGAATCAAATTGGTGGTCGTGAGTGAATTACTCATGTTTTTATTCTCAACAGTTGCCACCGCCAAAAGGTTTTATATATATATATATATATATATATATATAAAATCTTATCTAAGGTGTGATAACAGGAAAGCAAAACCCCGTTTTATCACATTAGCACTCGCTTGTTAAGGCGAAAAAAACATGGCGGTTCCGAGCACTTGCCTTGTTAGCAAGACCCACCCCTATGCTCATCCAGCCAATCAGCTTTCAGCTTCTGTTCCCTTGGGAAAGCAAATCAATTCAATTGTATGTCCCAATGAGCAGGAATATGCACCCCCCCTTAAAAACTTCAGGAAAAGCTTAAAGGCTTTTCCTGCAGAGTATATGGTGTATATAGCCCCACCCTTTTGAATATGGCAATACAATGAGGGATGCCATTAAGACAGCTCATATTCTCCTCGCATTCCGTGAGGAGTATTTTCACCATTTAGACAACTGCTTATTGGTACAGGTCATTGTTTTTCTATAAAATCACAATGCATTCATGTGTTTGAATGCACACGTGTGGATGGCAAAGCAATCAATGCACCCACCCCTGCAGCTTTGGAGGGTGATAAACAAGCAGCCTGTGCTAAAGCGCTGGTGTGAACATATGGGTTGGCCATGCAGCCTTAATTTTATGTGGTTTCCAGGAATCTGGCAACCTTTTCACACTCCTGGTCAAGGTACTTTGTGTTTTCTCTTTTCCTTGAGCAATATCTTTCCCTAGTAAGAAATTACGTGCACACATGCACACGCACACTCCGCCACAGGCTGCTGCCTCCATCCTTTAGCTCCGAAGGGAAGAAATGGGAGAAAGGGAGGGGAGGTAATTACAGAACACATCTTTGGTAATTGTTTAGTTCTATTTTGGAGCTTTCCTAGTTGTTGCTGAGCAAATGTTAATCTGTGACACCATTTATCATGTTGGGAGTTGGGGGTTTATGCATCCTCTTTCTTTTTTAATCAGCGCCTTGGCCTTTTTGGAGCCACAATGAGAACTCGGCTAATGAGGCCGGTTCAGGAGGGAATAAAGCCACATAAAATACCCCCCCCCCGCCAAATAATGGGTCTGGATAATTGAAATGGAACTGGGAGATTCTAGGAGGAGTAGCTTACATCTTTCTCTCTCTGCCACTCCTTCCCCCCCTTTTTTTTAAAGCTTAGCATTGCAAAAAATATCATAGTTTTTAGAGGTGGCTTTTTATCTGCCCACCCACAAGTGCAATCAATTAATACTCAAAGACACTTGCTGGCTCATGCCTCCCAGACCCCCGGTTGCAATTAGTCTTCTGGCATGGTGGAAATAATCTGGGGGCATTCATAGTTGCTAGCCAAGGGCAAAAATTCCCTCTTCTTCTGTGTCTGTGCAAAATTCAGTGTTCCTCGACACTTTTTGCATGAAGCAGGAGATGCCTTCCAAATGGATAGGTCCTTCTGGCTGTGACCTCCCTTGGCAGAGGGCTGGAAGAAGCCCCTAAATAGCAGGCTAACTGGTTTAATCTTCCCAGGAATTATCTTTCAAAGACACGGTTCAGTCCTGAAACTCATAGGAAAGGGGAAGACTGAACAATGCAGAATAAGGATGGAAAGAATTGTTACCCCAAGAGGTGGGTGGGTGGGTGCTTTAGAAACCTACTCATGATCTATTATCAGCTGGGGGAATTATTAGCTCAAACAGAAGCCTGCGAGAGGTGGGCAACTTCAGGATCTTTTCACCTATGTATACCAGTACTAACTGTGGAGAACTCCAGTTTAAAGTGAAATAAAGTATCTTCATTGGAATGGCACAGAGTGCACTTGCACACACAACACGCATTCCTATCAATTATGCAAGGCTATAAAGAAGTAAGGCAGAAAGATTGGCTAGAGTGAGAGATTTGGGAAAATAGGGTGATCATTACCAGTCTTGAAGAGGAGAATTCTGTGCAGTGAAGAGACTCAGATGGGCATCTGAGGGTGGCATAGAGAATCTGGCACAGTATCGGTGTCCATCTGTGGCACACTTTGCTATTGTTGGGACACTAATAATTATACCCTGCTTAATATCCTGAAGGGGAACTCTGGCTAGGAGAAAGTGTGGATGGTTTCCCCACCAAGTAGAGAAAGGGAACAAAATTGATTGCTTAGACAAAGAAAGCTGAAACTCAACTGATTGCCTAAATGGCTGGGAGGTAGGAATTGATTGGTTTATGACAACCTTGCAATGCAGATCAGGAGGGGGTCTGAGGTGAGATTTCCTAGGGAGTGGGGTTGGAAAGGTCACTTCATTGTTTGGTTGGATGACTCATTGTTGAGGTGCCCAAGAGGGAATTAGTACATAGTTCCTTAACAGTTTTCTTTACTAAGGGGCTTCTGCACAATCCTAAATTGGGCTTGCTTGCCAAAGTATTTCTAAGACACATGCCAGGTTGTTGTGATCTTCACCTGACCTCTCTTGGTTCACCTTTGGCCAGCTAGACCCCAAAAAGTGTTCCGCATTTCCAATTATGAGATACTGGTGTCTTCCAGTTCCATTCTGGGATAAGTGCAGTCACATGGCATGTGGGGGCCTGATTTTCCTTCCCCCCCCCCATCCTGCTGGCTATTCCAAAGCAGGCTGGCTCCATGCTGCTTTGGAAAGGTGACTGGGAGGAAGGAGAAGAGAAGAAAAAGGACCCCTCAGGCCACGTGACTGCACTAATTCTGGGTCTGAACCGAAGACTATCACACCAGGGGCAGCAGCAGAGGTTGCCAAATGAACACAGTCGCATGAATGGAAGAGAGGTGTGATTGTAGGACTGGTATGTTCCCATTTCCTTTACTAACGTAATTGAAGCGAGACATGAGGCTGGTGTGATAATCTTGACTCCGAAAGACTGTGATTTGACTCCCTGCTCAGCTATGGAAACCCATTGGGTGAACCTGGGCAAGTCACACACTCTCAGCCTCAGAGGAAAGCAATGGCAAAACTCTTTTGAAGAAATCTGGCCAAGAAAACCCTAAGAGAGGGTTGCCATATTTTTAGAGCCAGTTTGTGGCTCTATCACAGTTTGTGTGTTGGACTAGGAATTGGGATGACCAGGGTTCAAATCCCTGCTCAGCCGTGGAAACCAACTGGGTGACCCTGGGGCAACTCACACTCTCTCAGCCTCAGAGAAAGCAAGGGCAGACCTCCCCTGAAAAAATCTAACCAAGAAAACCCCGCCATGAGCTAGAATTGACCCGAAGGTACATAACATCAAGATGAACATTCTAGAGGGAGCTTGGCTACAGGAAAAAGACCAATTTAACCTCAGTTCTTCTGGAAGGATTTGCGGTAGGAGGTGACAGGAAAGCATTCCGTGGATTCTGTCCGGCTGTTCCTTGAGTTCTCCCATGACAAACGATCACCAATTTCTGCCCTTCTCAGCTGAGTCGGTGCTTATCTCATATGTGTTTAAGCATTAGATAGAGTTGTCACAGGCTGCACTTTATGAATTCCACAGCCCTCTATTAGGATCCATGTAGAAAAATAGATCAACTGTGGATAACACTTAATGCAACCTCAAAAGCTTCTGCAGCCAGAAATTCTTAGTCTTTAAGATGCTATGAGACAATTTATTGTTCCCCGCCATTGCAATAGCCGAATGCAGCAGCTCTTCTGGAAGTAGCTCACTGATGGTTCTAGGTAGGGGAATGATTGCTTTTGGTCACTAAGGGCCAAGAAATGAGAAGTACAGGGCATTATGATTCTAACATGCCTAGCCATCACACTCAGTGATATGGCAGGTTTTGTGCAAAGGTGCCTCTTATTACACAGATGTACCAACCATGTAGCATTCATATTAATCTATTAATCTCTCCTTCTTTCCTTCCTTCCTTCCTTCCTTCTTTGAAGGGAAGATTTCTGACTGTAGGACCATATATGTTACTGCACTCAACCATAGAATCATAGAGTTGGAAGAGCCCATGAGGGCCATCTAGTCCAACCCGATCCTGACATGCAGGAATATACAATCAAAGCACTCTTGACCAATGGCCATCTGTTAAACAGCATCTGTTTAAAAAACTCCAAAGAAAGAGTCTCCACCACACTGCCAGGCAGCAGTGGATTCCACTGTCAAACAGCTCTTAGTGTCAGGAGGTTCTTCCTAATAGCTGGAATCATAGAATTATAGAGATGGAAGAGACCATGAGGGCCATTCAGTCTAACCGCTAGCCATTCAAGAATATACAATCAAAGCACACCTGACAGATGGCCATCCAGCCTCTATTTTAAAAACTCCAAAGGAGACTCCACCACACTCCCAGGCAGCAGTGGATTCCACTGTCTAACAGCTCTTATCAGACTCAGGGCAGCAGTTGTGGCTTCCTTGGTGGTGTTCACCCCCCACATCATGTGGTCTCCTTCTTTTTCTGCTGCCTCCCGTTTTATCAGCATCATCGTCTTTCCCAGTGAGTCACACCGTCTCATGATACGTCCAAAGTACAACAGCCTCAGTTTAGCCATCTTGGATTCTAGTCAGAGTTCAGGCTTGATTTGATCTCAGATTCATTCATCTTTCTGTTTTCCATTTTTTAGATCGCTTTTTCTAGCCTCAGGCGGCAAATTCCCATGGAAAATTCACCTGCGTCATTGGCTGTCACCTTCTTCCCATGTTGCTTACTTTCGTCTAAAATCCTTGGCTGCATAATGTGATATTTTATATTAATGCACATCATAAAAAGATTATATATTTTCATCTATTGCACACAGTTTGTTTATGGTGACACTGTCTTATGAATACTGCAGTTTTAATGCACCCCGAATAATAATAGTTTGTCACAAAAGAGCTAAGATACCATAATAAGAAAGATTTCTTTGTTGCCAAAGGTTAAGATGTTGCAGGAGGGCAGATGATTTCATGGAAATACACAATGCTTGTTCATGTAAGCGTGACTCACAGTAGATTCATCAAAAGCAAAAGAGAGAGCTCTGAATGCTCAGGAGCTGAAATTTATAAGGCCATGGGTTTTGACCCCAATTCTGTATGCATGTGTACGTGTGTGTGTGTGTGTGCATCTTTGTAATAGCTGAGTGCTCAAGGGATGTGTGTACCTGGCCTTTGTCTCAGCAGGAGAGACAAAATTAGAAAGCAAGCAAATAATAGATGAGATTTTAATCACAACTATGTCCCATTCTTCAACCTTCATCTTCATTTCGTTGAAATGAGGGTGAGGGAGACAGGGAGACAATTGAGGCTTCAGTTCTTGAACTGAGGAGATGGAGCATAACTTACTGTAAGCTGCCCTCATTCCCACATTGGGAGAAAGGCAGGATATTAATTAATTAATTCACTTTACACTCATGGATTTACCCTATGGTTAAGCCGTGGTTGCACAAAGCAGCTGTCATGAGCAGTCTTCTAGTAAGCAGCAGCCTCAGTTTTAAAACAGTAAGCTTTATTACTAAACAGGATTTCTAAAGAGTTACTAGCTCTACATTGTTGCTTAGAATGAAGGGCAAAAGGAAAAGCAGTGATATAAAAGTATTTATGAAACAGACAAACTTGGTGTGTCTTTCATTCATTGGCTGTTTCAAATATTTACAAGTCTCTTCTCACTCTTTCCTCCCACCTTTGTTATTCTGAATTCACATCATTGGGTCTCCACAGAGAATTATCTGTTTCCAGCCATGCCAAGCACTTAAATCTTTACCATTATAAAGGGAGGTAAGGCAAACCTCGAACCCCACATAGTCCATGGATGTTAAATGGCAGGAAAAGCCCATATTGCAAGTTGTTCCTGACAGCAGCTTTGTTAGTGAAATACAGCATTCCACAACTGAATGTGCAATGAAATTTGCATGCACATCTCGGCGTGCAATGTGCAACAATTCACAGTGCACATGTACATCTATGTTCATCTGTGCGCAATGCAAATTGAAGTGCAATAGCATCTCATAGGCAGCTCTGCTTCAGCAGCCTTGGAGCAAATATGGCTGTTGTTCATTGCAGAGGGCGGGGGGAATGCCCAAAGGTTTCTGTAAGATGCCAACAAGATTCTGGCCTCAGGCAGAAGAGAAGAAACCATCGGACCTGTCAGACAATGGCTAAGATGATAAGCCCAAACAAGAAAATGTTGTAGCCTTTGTGGTCTAGAAAGTCTCTCAGTGTAGCCACGATGGACCAGACAGCAAGTGGCTCAAGGTTGAGATGATCATGGAAGAAGTTGCTCTTAATCTGGGGTGGGTACTGCTAACAAGTCTGGGACCAAATTGTTGTCCCTGGCTTGTGAGTTGTACGGCAACACCCAGCCTTGCAGTGGTACATTTCAAATAGTCTGGACTCAAGCCATATAAGGTATCTGCTTCCCACATCCCCAGGGCAACAGATCTCCTCAAAAAGGTTTCTTGGTTGCCCCTGTTCAGGGTCCTGGCTGGCTCAGTATGGGTGGGCCTCTCCAGTAGGGTTGCCATTTGTCCTGGAAAACCAGAAAAGTCCCAGACTGAAGGGGCTAAAAAATGTCATGGCCGGCTAAGCTAGTTGGAGCAACAGATCCCAGATTCCTTCTTAGTTGAAGCACAGGCTGGTCTGGGTAGTACTGCGCAGGTGTGCCATTGCTGGAGCCCAGAAGGCAGGAGTGCCAAGTGCAAGAGAAGAGCCCAGAAGGTAGGAAAGGAAAGGAGGTGAGCGGAGCCTCCAAGCCCAGGAGGCCTTGTGTTGTGTCGTGAATGTGGCAATGCTGAGTGTGGAACTTCACTGCCAAGTAGCCTTGCAACCAGGGAACATGCACCATGTAAATTGATGGTGCTATATAAATAAATACTCTCTGTCTGGCTTTTCTTCGCGAACTAAGATTCAGGAAGGACTCATCTGGTGCTTTCTGCAAGTGCGCTGATGACTGAAAAGGCCAATCCGAGATAAACAAGTCTGGATGCAGAAAGCACAGCAGAGGGTCTCCTTGGGTGATGTTTCTGGGTTGTGAGTCTTTTAGCGTTGTCGTTTCTCTTCAAGACTTGTTCGGCCTGAGTTCTCAAATAAAGCTGCAGCATTGTGGATAGTGTGTCTCCATGCCTCCCGATGCGAGGCCAGGGCGGACCATTGTTGGTGATCAATTTGGCCGAGACTGAGATGTTGTTTCAGGGGGTCCTTGTATCATTTTTTTGGAGCGCCCCTCTTATGCTGACCCGTGGCGAGTTCACCGTAGAGTACTATTTTTGGGAGGCAATGGTCCTCCATCCTAGAAACGTGCCCTGCCCAGTGCAGCTGTGTTCTCAATATCATGGCCTCAGTGCTGGTGATCCCTGCTTGCTCAAGGACAGCAACATTTGTCACATAATCAGTCCAGTGTATATTTAGTATTGTGCATATACAGCACTGATAAAAGTGTTCGAGGAGTCGTAAGTGGTGGCGATAGGTGACCCATGTTTTAGACCCATAAAGGAGAATAGACAGTACAATGGCTCTATACACACTGATTTTTATGCTTCGCCTCAGGTATTTATTACTCCACCTGAGTAATTCACTCTTTTGTGAAGTCTTCCAAATGCGCTATATGCCTTTGCTAATCTGTGATCGATCTCTTTCATAGAATCATAGAATTGTAGAGTTGGAAGGGACCACGAGGGCCATGCAGTCCAACCCCCTGCCATGCAGGAAATCTTCCCAGGTAGGTGAACTGCTGAATGGACTTAAGCACAGATTTGCTGACAGCAATGTGGGGATGATGGTGTTTGTCCTGTGGTGCAGGCTGGTGAAGAACTTGTTTTCTTAAGGTTGACTTCCAGCCCAAATAAATAAATAAATAAATGATGATAACAACAACAACTACTACTGAATTATCTTTGCAATAAAACAATGTTAAATGTCAAAATGAGTGTTTTTTTTTTCTTTGGAGGGGCGGGTGTCGATAATCCACCCAGTCCAGTCCTGTATACAATATTTTTGTTCCGGTTTTGTGGAAGAGACTTATGGCAACCTTACAGTCTCTGGCCAGGCAAAGGCCTCCGGACCGCTCTGGCCAAACCCCATGGCCAACCCTCCTGCCTCCTCCCTGCTTTCCCCGCCCTGCCTCCGCAGCCAGAGCACAACTCCCCACTCCAGGGCCGAACCTGTTCATGATCTCCCTGCTTCCTCATGTTTAGGTGGAATCTCTATTCCTGCACTTTGAGTCCATTGCTCCCTGTCGTATTCTCTGGAGTTGCGGAAAACAAGCGTGCTCCATCCTCAGAGTGACATCCTTTCAAATATTTAAAGATGTCTACCATATCCCCTCTCAACCTCCTCTTCTCCAGGCTAAACTTACCCAGCTCCCTATTAGGGCCTGGCATTCAGACCTCCCATCATTTTGGTCACCCTCCTCTGGACTCATTCCAGCTTGTCCATATCCTTCTTGAACTGTGGTGCTGAGAACTGGACACAGTCTTCCAGGGGAGGTCTGACCAAAACAGAATGGAGTGGCACTATGACTTCCCTCCATCTGGACACTCTTACTGATGCAATGAAGTTAGGTATGTATCTAAAGGGCCACTTTATCAATGATGTAACTCTCAAACTTGTGGACATTTTCACAAAATCATAAGAGTTGGATGAGACCCCAAAGGCCATCCAGTCCAACCCCATTGTGCCCTGCAGGAATATGCAACCCAAGCCCTCCCGACAGATGGCTATCCAGCCTCTGTTTAAAAGCCTCCAACGAAGGAGACTCCACCACACTCAGTGCCCACTGGGTATTGGAACTGGACACAGTCTTCCAGGGGAGGTCTGACCAAAGCAGAATACAGTGGCACTATGACTTCCCTCCATCTGGACACTAGACTCTTACTGAGGCCATGAAGTTGGGTAGGTATCTAAAGGGCCACTTTATTAACAATGTAAATCTCAAAGTTGTGGACATTTTCACAGAATCATAGAGTTAGATGAGACCCCAAAGGCCATTTAGTCCAACCCCATCGTGCCCTGCAGGAATATGCAATCCAAGCCCTCCTGAAAGGTGGCCATCCAGCCACTGTTTAAAGACCTCCAAAGAGGGAGACTCCACCACACTCAGTGGCCACTGGGTGTTGGAACTGGACACAGTCTTCCAGGGGAGGTCTGACCAAAGTAGAACAGAGTGGTGCTATGACTTCCCTCGATCTAGAGATCCTAGACTCCGATGGATGCAGCCCCGAGTCAGGCCACGGCCTCCGGACCGGCTCTGGCCAAACCCCGTGGCCCCCTCCTGCCTCCTCCTCCCCGCTTTCCCGCCCCTCCCGCAGCTGGCGCGCACCGCCCTCCTCGCCGCCCGCCCCGGTTCCCGGCCCCCCGCTCCCAAGGTCTCCGCCCCGCTTCCCTCCCACAGCTGTGAGCGGGAGAGCCACGCCCCCTGCTTTGCATATCCCTACGTCACCGGGGCGCCGTATCCAATGGGAGTCCCCGAGGGCTGGCTGGCTGGCTGGCAGGGGGCGCGGCTGCCCGGCTGCCGGGAAGCGGCCAGAGGAGGGCCGGCGGAGCGGCGGGCTGGCTGGCGGGCGGGCGCGGAGGAGGGCAGCGGCGGAGTCCCGGAGCCCGCGGAAGGGGGTCTCTCTCGGATCGGCCGCCGAGGAAGGGCAGGTGGGTCCCGAGCGGGGGAGGCCGGGGTCCGCCTCGCCAAAGGCGCCGCGCTGGAGCGCGCAGGGAGCCCGGAGTGGCCGGAGAGGGCTGGGGGCGCCCCGGCTGGGCGAGCGAAGGGAAGCGAAGGGGCTGGGCCGGGCGGAGGCGAGGGGGCACACACCCAGGGGACCAGGACCAGGGTCTCTTGTCTAGGGGATGCTGGGAGTGACAGTCCCCAAACCCTCGTGCGGACGAGGACAAGGCTCTCTTTGTCTAGGGGATGCTGGGAGTGACAGTCCCAAAACCCTCGTGCGGACGAAGACAAGGCTCTCTTGTCAGGGGGATGCTGGGAGTGAGAGTCCCAAAACCCTCCTGCGGACGAGGACAAGGTTCTCTTGTCAGGGGGATGCTGGGAGTGACAGTCCCAAAACCCCTCGTGCGGACAAGGACAAGGCTCTCTTGTCTAGGGGATGCTGGGAGTGACAGGCCCCAAACCCTCGTGCGGACGAGGACAAGGCTCGCTTGTCTGGGGGATGCTGGGAGTGACAGTCCCAAAACCCTCGTGCGGACGAGGACAAGGCTCTCTTGTCTGGGGGATGCTGGGAGTGACAGTCCCAAAAGCCACCTTCCCCCATTGCTCTGGAAGTTCAGGCGGGGTCCGGTGCCTTTTAGACTATTTAGGCCCTCTGTGTGTGTGTGTTTCTGTCTGTGCTTTCAAGATGCTCCCTTTTGAGTGATGGCAGTCCCATGTTGTTGTTTTTTGCCAAAGCAAGGAATCCTCCTCAGAGGGTTTTTTTTTGCCCATTCCTTCCTCTAAAATAGAGCCTAAAGCACCTGGGGTTCATTGGCGGTCTCCCATCCAAGGACTAACCAGGGCTGATTCTGCTTAGCTTCCAAGATCAGAGGGAATTTGGTGCCTTTTAGGGTATATTTGGGCCCTGTGTGGGTGTGTGCCTTCAAGTCATCTGTTGATTTATGGAAGCCCCATTAATTTCATGGGGTTTTCTGAGGCAAGGAATCCTCAGAGGTGGTTTGGCAAGTTCCTTCCTCTGAAAGAGAGCCAACAGCACCTGGGATTCTTTGGCAGTCCTTCTGGGCTTGGGGAAGGCTCTTCGTTTTGGACGGCCACTCTCATAGCTGGCTGGTGGATTGTGGGAGTGACAGTCCAAAAAGGCACTTTCCCCCCATGCTTATGGTGACCCCATGCATTTCAGAGAGTTTTTAAAGGCAAGGAATCCCCAGAAGTGGTTTTGCCAGTTCTTTCCTCTGAAAGAGAACCTACAGCACCTGGGATTCCTTGGCAGTCTCCCATCCAAGTACTAACCAGGGCTGACTCTGCTTAGCTTCCAAGATCAGATGGGATCTGGTGACTTTAGGATACTAAGGTCTTTGTGGGTGTGGGTATGTATGTGCCTTCAAGTCGCCTGTCGACTTATGGTGACCCCATGAATTTCATAGGCTTTTTTAAGGCAAGGAATCCCCAGAGGTGGTTTTGCCAGTTTGTTCCTCTGAAATAGAACCTACAGCAATTGGGATTCATTGGCAGTCCTTCTGGGCTTGGGAAAGGTTCTTTTTTGGACTGCCACTCCCAGAATCCCCCAGGCAGCCTGAGGATTCCTTGGCTAAGAAATCCCCCCTGAAGTGCATGGGGTGGTCGTAAATCGGCAGCCCTCTCCAAGCCTTGCGCTCATCCACACGAAGAAGGAAAGGAAAGGAAAGGAAAGGAAAGGAAAGGAAAGGAAAGGAAAGGAAAGGAAAGGAAAGGAAAGAAAGCGCACCTGGTGCCCACCTGCTCCTCCACCTCCTCGGCGATCTCTCTCCTTTTCTGCCCGCCGGGCTTCAGCCTCCCCGCGGAGTCTTTTTTCCTCCACCGGGCTCGTCCTCTCCTTCCTTCCTAAAATCCTTTTTTGTCCGGGCATTTCACTATTTTTTTCCCCGGGGTGGTGGTGCAATTGCTGTGCAGTGGTGTGTGTGTGTGTGTGTGGCCCTGGGGCCACCGTTTGCCCGCTCCCAATTTTGGAGTTTTGTGTTTTTCTTAAGGAAGGAAGCAAACAATGGAGGGGGGGGGGAGAAGTCAGTGCAAGGGAGCCCGCGCAGGGATGGGGGCCGGATTCTGGAGGCGGCCGAAGAGCTTTGCCTGCCTCCCTGCCAGTTGTGCAACCTTCCTTCCTTTCTCATCTTATGTTTGGGCTTCTCCAAAAAGCCATTGGGGCGCGTGGGTGGCTGGGTGGGTGGCTACAACCTCAGGGCTGCTGGCTCCTGTGACAATGGGGCAATGAATCCGTTCCGGATTGTAGTTTGAACTGGAGCCTCCTTTGGTGATTTTTAAACAGGCTGGATGTCTGGGGTGCTTTGATTCTGCATGGCAGAATGGGGTTGGACTAGATGGCCCTTGAGGTCTCTTCCAGCACTATGATTCTATAAAGGAGTGTAGGGATTAGAACCTAATCCCATAAATAGGTGAAGTGTCCTGGATGTTGTTATATTTATAACTCACTTTTTTGCCAGTTTGAGGCTCAAGGCGGTTTGCAACAGTTAGAACAAACATAATTAAATACAGTTGTCCCTTCATATTTGCTGGATGGGGTTTGGTTCCAGGACCCCCGTGGATACCAAAATCTGTGAATACGCAAGTCCCATTACTTATACAATGGCATAGCAAAATGGTGTCCCTTATATAAGATGGCAAAATCAAGGTTTGCTTTTTGGATTATTGTTTTTTAAGAATATTTTCAAGCCATGAATACTTAAATCTGTGGATACCAAATCCATGGATGCGGAGGGACAACTGTATTTACAGCATGCAAAAGTTAAGAACCAATTGTTGTTGTGTGCCTTCAAGTCGATTCTGACTTAGGACGACCCTAAGGGTGACCACATCGTGGGGTTTTCTTGGCAAGATTTGTTCAGAGGGGGTTTACCTTTGCCTTCCTTTGAAGTTGAGAGAGTGTGACTTGCCCATGGTCACCCAGTTTTGGACTGTTACTCCTAGACAGTGTCCGAGCAGGGATTCGAACCCTGGTCTTCTGGAGCCCTAGTCCAGTGCTCCAGGGATCCCCAGGGGTCCACAATGTCCTCACGGGGGTCCATAAATGCTTGAAAGTTGCTTGATCTGCTTCCTCCCTGCAGTGGAGCAGCCATGTGTCAGGAGCCAAGGCAGAGGCTGGCTGGCTTGGCCTGCACATTGCCATTCAATCTGCTCCAGCCACAAACTTGCAGGAAAAAGCAGGAGAAAAGTCTTCCTTCTCCCTCCAATGTCTCTGAGAGAAGGTTTAATGGAGGGTGTAATTGTATTATTATTATTATTATTATTATTGGAGTTTTAAATCTTCAGTTAAGTCTTGGGGGTCCATGGCAACAAAAGATATTTAAAAGGGATCCCTGGTAAAGAAAAGGTTAAGAGCCACTGCCTTAGTCCAACACTCAAACCGTTTCCCACCCTTAGTCCAACATTCATAAACTATGCTGGCTCCTTAAACAGCACTCGTGTGTCCATCCCTTCTAGTTGCCTGTAGACTTATGGGGACCCCATGAATTTCACAGGGTTTTCTTAGGCAAGGAATCCTCAGAGGTGGTTTTGCTAGTTCCTTCCTCTGAAATAGAGTCTACAGCATCTGGGATTCCTTGGCAGTCCTTCTGGGCTTGGGAATGTTTCTTTCTTTTCTTTTCTTTTTTTTCTTTTTTCTTTTTGGACTGTCTGCAAAAAGGCACCATTTCCCATGCTCTGGAAAGTTCAGACAGGATCTGGTGCCTTTAGGATATTTAGGCCCTATGTGCCTTCAGGTTGCCTGTCGACTTATGGTGACCCCATTAATTCCATTGGGTTTTCTTAGGCAAAGAATCCTCAGAGGTAGTTTTGCCAGTTCCTTCCTCTGAAAGAGAGCCTCCAGCACCTGGGATTCCTGGGCAGTCCTTCTAGGCTTGGGGAAGGTTCTTCTTTTTGGACTGCCACTCCCAGACTCCTTAGAGGTGGTTTTGCCAGTTCCTTCCTCTGAAAAAGAGTCATTAAACCACCATAAAAGTAAACTCAGATAAAACAAATTAGAACAAATAATAAAAAGTCCATCGCATTATAACGGATAGTGTCTTTAAAATTCAGACTAAAATCTAGAGCGGAGTCACCGCTAAACAGTAGCAGTGTGGGAGTTTCCAGCCACACTTGGTGTTAAGGAAAGGAGCTGGTTGCACAAGGAGAGCCTACCTGATCGGACTGCAGGATTAGCCCCAAACTGGTCCAGCAAGCTCAGCATCCTATTGGAAGCCAGAACAGCCCCCCCCCCCTCGCTAACTGGCAGCAGCCTCCTTCCCCTGGTGTTCCCACTCCCCAAGAGCATCCCACCTGTTCCAACCAAAAACCAGCTTCCCGTGACCAGGATTTCAGACAGCATGGAAACCTTTTCAGAATCTGAAAAATATCAAGTGAGAAGGATTATATGGAGACCTGCTTTTTGCCTTTCCTCAGGGTGGAACTGAAGGACCACCTTCAGGAAGCCGAGGGGGTCACAAAGCCACCGATGACCCCCTCACCCGTATTCTGCTTGCTCTCAAGTGCCTGGAGGTCTTTGCGTCCATGATTACCACGATCCTGTAAGGTAAGCCAGTGGTTTTATCATCCTATTGTGAGATGAGCTGGTGGGTGACCCTTCCAGGAGGGGGGAGGGAAGTTGATTTGGTGAAGGGCATCCAGCAGATTCACAGCTTAAAAGAGATTTTGGCCCAAGAAGTTCCTAGCTCAGCTCTTTTAGCTATTCAGCTCCACTGACAGCCAAATAAGAACAGGTGTTTCCAGATCCTCTGTTTATGATGTAACTAGCTAAAGTCATGAGTGCTGGGTTAGAGCAGGGAGAGAAACACCCTGGGGTTGAACTAGATGACCCCTTGGTGTCCCCTCCAGTTCAACAGTTCTCTGATGCAGTTCTCTCAAGGATATTTGAGCTGTGGATTCCTGTACTTATTTATTTATGGCATTTGTTTATCACTCCTCAGCTCAGTAGGGCCCTCAAGGAGATGTATAGTGGGTAAAAACATTGAAAACATCACTTTCATGACTGAAAAAAAAACCCCCACACTAAAACCTCCTCTTTAAAACAGTTTTAAAATCACAGTCCATTAAAAACAGCCAGAGCAGCCACCCTTAACTTTAACAACTAGAGGCCAAGCAAGATAAAGAACTTTTTCGGACGTCTTAAATGTAACGGAAGCAGCCTCGCCACGTTGCGAGGCTGCTGCGCTGCAGGGCGTCCCTTTCGCATGACGCCCATCCCTGCCGGTACTGTTGCGGTACCGCAGGGACATTTGAGTGTAATATTTCAGCGATTTTTACTCATTATCAACTTTGGTGAGTAAAAATCATAGAAATATTACACTCAAATGTCCCTGTGGTACTGCAACAGTACCGGCAGGGACGGGCGTCATGCGAAAGGGACGCCCTGCAGCACAGCAGCCTCGCAACGTGGCGAGGCTGCTTCCGTTACATTTAAGATGTCCGAAAAAGTCCAAAGTCAACCTTTTTTTTGCCTGCCAGCAACATAGAGAGGATTGAAACCAGCCTGTCCTACCTTGGGAGGAAGTTCCCTGTTCAGAGTGCTGCTACTGTGGGATGGACTTGATGACCTCTTGGTGTACCATCCAACTCTAGTTTGTTGTGGATGGACTTGATGATCTCTTGGTGTGCCATCGAACTCTACCCTGGTCTATTGGGCATTCTATCGCTGTGGATTTGCAGCCAGTGCTGGGTGGGTTTGGCCCATTTTGCACCCAGAAATTGACACAAAAACAATTTGGGTTTGGAAGCTTCAGGGGCCACATTTTGGGCAGATGTGGCCCACAAGGCTGACTGTACCCACTCCAGGTCCATAGACAGGGCCGGCCTAAATGACTGGCATCTCCACTAAAAAGGATCTTGGCAGCTCTTTCTCACTTTTGGAGATCCCAGAGAGAGGTTGCTCCAACTTCCATTACTCTGAGGACACTTCCAGACTGACGGAAAAATCCCAGATTTTGTTTCTGTTCGTTCTGATTTTATACTGGCTTAAAATAAACCAAACTTGGGGAACTGGTTTGTGTGTGTGTGTGTGTGTGTGTAGACTCTGATCATACTGGGAGCTGACCGAAAATATTCTGGGATAAACAAAACATGCATGGATCTCCAAAATAAAATTGGAAAGACCAGGAAAAGAATCTGGGAGTTTGGGGTCTTTTTAAAATCAGTCTGGATGCTCCCTGAGTAAACTGAGGTGGAGGATGGGTCCAGCTCTCCAGAAGGATACCCGGTGGGGAGGAACAATTTCGAATCAGGATAGGTGAGGATTTCACTGGAGTTGCTGGTTTTGTTTATGAGAACTCACCAAAAATGATCAAGCTGTTCTTAAACACAACAGAAAGAACAGGAAAGTTGGGACGGAGATTGTCAAGCCCACAGGGCCCAAGTCATCTTTACCTGGCCTATGCCCTGCCCATCACTGAGGGGATTGTGCCCGGTTCCCTGAGATTGTGTGTGTGTGCGCGCGCGTGTGCGTGCGTGTGCCCATTGACTGTGTATTGAGTGGTCTGGGAGAGAGGGGACTGTGCTGTTGTTGTTGTCATTATTGTGTATTTATATCCCCTCATTCCCCCAACAGTGGGACTCAAGGCAGTGTTGTTGTTGTTGTTGCTGTTGCTGTTGTTGTGTGCCTTCAAGTCATTTCTGACTTACTGCGACCCTAAGGTGACCCTATCACAGTTTTTTTTTTTTTGCAAGATTTGTTCAGCAGGGGTTTGCTATTTGCCTTCCTCTGAGGCTGAGAGAGTGTGACTTGCCCAAGGTCACCCAGTGGGTTCCCATGGCCCAGTGGGGATTTGAACCCTGGTCTCTGGAGTTATAGTCCAATGCTCTAATCACTACACCATGCTTTGCTTACAACTGATGTTTCTGTCATTTGCAGAAATTATGAATATTTAAAGAATGTGTTGAGTGTGGGAGGGTATAAATTAACTTTTTATTTAGGAAAAGGGGGAAAACAAATTTTGGCTGTGTGGCGCTCACAGATTTTTCTGTACCTGTCCAATCTGCCAACCTACCACCACAAAGAAATCAGAGGAGGTTTACTTTTGCTCTCCTTTGAGGCTGAGAGAGTGTGACTTGCCCAAGGTCACCCAATGGGTTTCCATGACTGAGTGGGAATTTGAACCCTGGTCTCCAATCATAGTCCAACACCTAACCCATTGCGCCACGCTGGCTCTCCTTGGAAATACTACCGCCAGGATAAATACCTTTTGAGATTAGTCAAGTTCCCTTATTTTTTCCCCTCCTGCTTTTTCTCAGCATCTTATGAAAGAACTGGTTAAATGCTACAGTACAGTATTCTGTTCCTGGTAGAATCATGTGGCCCTGCTGATGTTGTTGGACTACAACTCCCATGTGGCTAGGGCTGCTGGGAACTACTTTGCTCTGGCTAATTTCTGTGCTGATTGCCTTGAAAAAAGGCTGGATTACGATGGTTGTGACCCCGAAACAGTTCCCAGAATAGGGTAGGGTGACCAGTGTTGGGCCATGAATTTAAGGGAGATTTAGTTGCGACAAATTTTGTGCATTTTTAGCAGCACAGCATCACTCCAGCAAATGTTCATTTGTATAGGATGGCATCTTTAATGGCCAGGCCATATTGTTGAACATTTTGATTGGCTTTGTATGTATGTTTGTGTCTGTATGCTCTATCCAGGAAACTTAAACAGCAACAACAAGAACAACAACACACTATTCTGAAAAGATCCCAAGCACCATGACTAACTTTAAAGGAAAATGAAAGAACCGTTACAGATATCTTATCAAAACAGACACATGAAGACACACACTCACCCCCACACAGATATAAAAAAAACCCTTCTTTCTATATAGAGATAGAGATGCAAAAGCATACATACCCCATTCCCCCCTCTTACAGGGACATGCAAACACACACTTCCCTTTCTCACATGCAGACAGGTGCAACAGCGCACACATAACTCTCCCTCCCTCCCTCACACACACATACTCCCCCCCCAACATAAATGCAAACACACCTCAAGCGGACAGGAGTTTCCTGGCTTGCCTTTGGAACGATGGAGCAAACTGGCTAAAGCAACTCAGCAAACTCCTCCCAGCTTCCGTCACACAGTGTCCAACTTGCCATGCTCAGCAAAGATGGAAGGGAAAAGGACACACTGCTTTAGAAAGCCCTACAGTCACTTCTGCCTTCCTGAAGCTGGCAGGAGTTTCCTGGCTTGCTTTTTGATGATCCTCCCCCCCCCCCCACACACAACCCACAACCTACACCCATTCTTCATGGGTTCCCTCTGTGGTCCAAATTGCTTGCCCTTGACATCTGAATGGCAGACCTTCCTTCCTAACTATATGGGAGAGATTGAAGGTCAAAAAGGGAGCTGGGTGGATCCAAAAATTTAGCTGGAATAAGGGAGCTCCTGGGAAATAAGGGAGAGTTGGTCAGTCTAGAATAGGGTCTCTTTTTTGCAAAGGTTATGACTTATTATAGCAATAGCACTACTCTACGGTGAACTCGCCACAGGTCAGCATAAGAGGGGCGCTCCAAAAAAGCGATACAAAGACTCCCTGAAACAACATCTCAGGCTCGGCCAAATTGATCACCAACAGTGGTCCGCCCTGGCCTCACATCGGGAGGCATGGAGACGCACTCTCCACAATGCTGCAGCCTTATTTGAGAACTCACGACGAACAAGTCTTGAAGAGAAACGACAACGCAGAAAGAATCACAACCCAAAACCATCACCCAAGGAGACCTTCTGCTGTGCTTTCTGCAACCGGACATGTTTATCTCGGATTGGCCTTTTTAGTCATCAGCGCGCTTGCAGAAAGCGCGGGATGAGTCCTTCCTGAATCTTTGTTTGCGAAGAAAAGCCAGAGTCTACACTGCTTGTCAGTGCCAAAAGCACTCCCTAAGTGGTTTACAATGATTTTTAGCTAATTGCCCCCACAAGCTGGGCACTCATTTTACCGTCCTATGGAAGGATGGAAGGCTGAGTCAACCTTGGAGCCTCTGGGATCGAACTTACAACATTGTGGCTGCAGTACTGACATTTAACCAGTGCACCACCAGGGCATAGAGTTAGTTGATAAATGGTAGGAATAGTAGCTCTTCCTGTATGAATCCATTTTCCTGTATGAATCCATTTTCAGCCCTACAGCTTCAACCTGATCCTGTGCATTTTTTTTCCAGTTTTTCAAGTAATGCAGCCAGCAGGGTGTCATGGTTTGAGTATTGGACTAGGACTCTGAGAAACAAAATTCAAATCCTTGCTCAGCCATGGAAACCCATTGGTTGACCTTGGGCAAGTCACCCTCTCTTAGTCTCAAAGCAAGGACAAACCTCCCCTGAAATCTAGCCGGGAAAGTCCTAGGAAATGCAGTGTGGTGTAGTGGAGACCAGGTTTGGAATCCCCACTCAGCCATGGAAATCTACTGGGTGATGTTGGGCAAGTCCCACTCTCTCAGCCTCAGAAGAAACAAAGGCAAACCCCCCTCTGAACAAATCTTGCCAAGAAAATATTGTGATAGGTTTGTTCACCTTAGGGTTGCCATTAGCCAAAGACAACTTGAAGGCACACAACAACAATTGTGGGCTGCCCTGAGATATTTGGATGCAGAGTGAAATATATGTATTTGAATACATCAGTAAATGAGCTAAGGACCCATAAGGGTGCCCTTGGGCAAGTCACTCTCTCTCAACCTCAGAGAAAGGCAATGAGAAACCTCTTCTGAAGAAATCTAGCCAAGAAGATCCTAGCAGGGGCAGTATGGTGTAGTGGTTGGGGTGTTAGATTAGGACTCTGAGAGACTAGGGCTCAAATACCCATTTTGCCCTGCAGATCCCAGGGGACCTTGGGCAAGGAAATGAGATTCCACCTGAACATTAGGAAGAACTTCCTGAGGGTAAGAGCTATTCTAGAGTGGAATCTGCTGCTGCCTGAGAGTGTGCTGGAGTCTCCTTCTTTGGAGGTTTTTAAAGAGAGGCTGAATGGCCATCTCTCAGGAATGGTTTGATTGTGTGTTCCTGCAGGGCAGAATGGGGTTGGACTAGATGGCCCTCGTAGTTCCCTTTCTCTACCTCAGAGGAAGGTCGTGTCAAACCTCCTCTGAAGAGATCTTGCAAAGAAACCCCTAGGACAGTGTTACTATAAGTTGAAGTTAACTTGATGGCCGTCACTGCAGCAACTCAAGTAGTATATAGAATAGCGGTGATACCAGGAATATTGAGAGACCGAGGAAGTGATTGGGGAAGAAGAGGAAGCAAAATATACCTTCCCCCCTGTGAGGGGCCTGGAGCAATTGCTCCAAGTGAACCATTGATAATCTGGCCTGGTCTGAGCCCCTTTCAGCTGAAAGGGTGAGTTATGAGCCCTGCAAATGAGCAGACTCCATGTTTCTTCCATTCCTGGGGTGTGCATCTAAAAATAAATTCTTAAAAATGAACAGAAGATTGGGAGAAGTTGTAGGGAGGAGCATAGAAGTTCATTTTCACTGAGAGAATTCACACTAAACAATTATAGCACTTTGATATCAATTTTAGCTCTTATTGTCCATTCTCTGAAATCATGGGATCTATAGTTTGGGGTGGAACTTAGACTGTTTTGATACAGTGCTCTCTAGCACAAGTTTGGTGGTCTTTCACAATCTCTGGCAGGCAAGTCTAAGTTCCTTCCCAAACTACAAGTCCCAAGATTCTCAAACTTTGGCTCCCTAGGACTTTATCTCCTAGAAACCCTAGCTCACTTGGCCTGTAGTTGGGGATTCTGGGAGCAGAAGTCCAAAAGCCCCTGAGGGGGGGCAAATGTTAAACAGCACCCTCCCTTCCCCTGAACTACAGCAGAGACTTCTAAGCTCCTTACCAAATTACAAATCCTGGATACTCTAGGTGGGGCATATGGCAGTGAAAATGGTATCAATGTGTTACACCTGTGTAGAGCGGACACATTGTATATTGAGAATAAACAGAACATTCTGTGCAGAATCAGCAGCAGTGCTTGAGCCAAACCAAAACAAGATTCTTAAAAAGCACACAAGTGCATGAATCAATATAATTACTAAAATATAATTACAGAAGCATAATGACAAACTAAATAGCAAGTCCACAAAGCATCTAAACAAATACAAAGCATGGATGAATACAATGGTGTGAACATTAAATATACAGATGGTATGGGGAATAGTCAATGTAGGAGAAAACATAACATGGAAAGATGAACCAATTAAACTGTATACAGCACTTGTAGATTATTTCCTGTTTCGATATGTTTTCCTTGGCAAACTTTGCATTATGCTGCTGATTGTAAGAAAAACTTGCCAGCTGCTTTCAAACCTTAAATGCCATGGAATTAATTGTTCTAAAGATCTTGCAAAGATGTGAGTTTACTGAAATATTGATTGACTTTGGCTTCCAAACTGGCTGGCAGAAACTCTGGGAACAGACGTTCTTTTCTTTGGGCGTTTTGTTTGTGTACCTCTTCACATACCATACCTTTTCACTCCTGTTGCCCTTCTTCTTTTCACCTTCCCATGCATGCTTTTCTCTTTCTGTGTTTTGGATTTGTACACATGCAGCCAGGGGCTTTTTCCAGAAACGATGAGTCAATTTGGTGAGTAAGTTTGGAGATAATTACCTTAATTAGAAACAAGTTCTCCTCCTTCCATGAGCCAGAGACGTAATGTGCATCTTTTGAACCTTGCAAGTGTGGAATATCTGAGACCAAACCCACACTACCCAAATAATCCAGTTTGACACTGGGTTATTTGCTATGGCTCCATCCTATGGGATCCTGGGATTTGTAGTTTTACGAAGTCTAGTCTTCTCTGCCAAAGAGTGCTGGTGCCTCTCCAAACTACAAATCCCAGGATTCAATAGGAAGGAGCCATGGCAAATAATTCAGTTTCAAACTAGATTATTTTTGTAGTGTGGATTTGGCCTGAGATAATAATCCTTTACAGCAGGAATATTGGATCAGGATGCAAGGAGGGGAGATACTTTTGCCAGATTGAGTGTGAAGGTTTTCTGGAGAGGTTCATATGTTTTTTACTTGCCTACTGGCTTCTTTAGGTTTCTTCTAGATCTTAAAAATGAGAAGAGGTCAGTGTTTGGGAAAGTAATGTTTTGAACTATAATTCATAAAAGCTGTGCATTGCACATCAGTGTGCCTGTTCATTGAATGATGATACCCACTGTACATTGCGCGTGGGTGCAGATTGTACACAGCACATGGGTGCAGATGCGCATTTGGCTGTGCCCTCAGTTGCACGTACAGCATCCTGGTTCATTTGTGGTATGCTGTTCAAGGCAAGGTTTGTGTAGCAAATCAGTGTGTAACTCCACACGTGGAGGTTTATGCAATGCAATGCTGACGTAGGATTTTGGCCAGTGATGATTCCAAGTTCAAGAAAAACCTTTCTGCACCTGCACTTGGAACTTGCTGTCTTCATCTGAGTTAATCATAATCCCCTGCATTTATAACATTCCTGTCATGCTTTTTGAGTGTTTGAAGTCTTTCTATACATTATCTCAGATTTCAATGGGAAGGTTGTATGTTCATCATTTAAAAGAAAACAACTAGAAAATAATCTTGGGTCTTCTAGATTCTTCTGCTGATCCCCCCCCCAACCACTGGCCTTTGGTTAGTAGTAGGTTACAGATGTGCTGATCTCATAGGATTCTAGAATTGGAAGGTCCCCCAAAGGCCATATAGTCTGATGCCCTGTCATGCATGAATATACAGTTATAGCACTCTTGAAAGATGCCCAGCAAGCCTCTGTTTAAAGACCTCCAAAGAAGAGAATCTACCATCTTCTCAGGTAGTCTATTTGGTTGTCACGTGCTTTGTTTGTTCCACTTTCTTTTGTTGTTCGGCTTGTCTATACAGCGAAAATACTCCTCATAGAATTCGAGGAGAATACCCCAATGAGACCCCGCATCATTTAGCTGTATTCAGGAGGATGGGGCTCCAAAAACCATGCAAGAGAAGCCTTCACGGGTTTTCCTGTATTTTTAAACCCCACCCCCCGCCAAAGAAAATGTGAATTCCTGCTTGTTGGGAAAAGTGATTCGCATTGCTGCACATTTCCAATAAGAGTGGAAGAGTAAAGCTGATTGGTTGGATGTGCGCAGGAGGCAGAGCTTTCTGGCAAGGGAAGCACCAGTAACTGCCATGTTGCCTTTTCGCTGTAGCAATTTGTGTGCTGGGGCGAAGAAACAGCTTTCCTCCCCTTTCCCCCCTGATTATTTAAGTGGAAGACTGCACTTCTGCACTTTGCTTTTTTTTTAAAAAAAAAAATACTGTTCAGCAGCACTAACTGGTCAGAAATAAAAACGTGAGTAATTCACTTGTGCCCGCCATCTTGGTTCACAGGCATGTCCATTTGAATAGCAAACACGTATGGCTTGCTTCACATGCCTGTGATCTTGAAAAAAAAATTGAAGACAAATAAAAGGTGCTGCGAATTGGCGTTAGTGTGCATGAATCCACACTTTATAGCCTTGTATATAGAAGCCCGTTGTGGTTTGCTATTAAGTTAACTTCCATGTATGGGAATCATATGAATGAGCGACCTCCAAGAGGCCCTGTTTTTTGTGAAGTTGAAGACTTCCACGGCCAGCATCCATAGATTTTGCTTGGTTTTTTTCCGGGCTGTGAGGCTGTGTTCTGGAAGAGTTTATTCCTGATGTTTTGCCTGCATCTGTGGCTGGCATCTTCAGAAATACCATTCTCTGATGATGCCAGCCACAGATGCAGGTGAAATGTCAGAAATAAACTCTTCCAGAACACAGCCTCACAGCCTGGAAAAAACCCAAGGAAAAGTCCCTGTTTTTACCAGCCCTGGCCAGGCCTTATTACCAAATCCAGGGCTTCTGTGAGTTCCTTGATGCTTATCTTTCCCTACTACTGCTTTCTGCTTTATTGAACATTATTGCATGTTGTGATGCGTGCTGTCATCTCATCACCAGTCTAGATTATGACAGCCTCGGTTGAGTCATTTTAGCTTCTAAGGAGAGTTGAGGCTTCAACCTCTCTCTGACCCATTCCTTTGTCTGCGGAGCAGTCCAAGGTATCCACAGAACTCTCTTCCAGCGTCACATTTCAAATGAGTTGATTTTTCTTCCTCTCAGCTTTCTTCACTGTTCATTTCTCACAAACTTACTGTCGCCAGTAATCCTTTGGTATTCACAAAATGCCCTTTGCCTAGTAGTGTGACATTTGATTTGTGATCTCTTAACTTGCTTAACCTGTTGGCCTTTACTTTCTTATGCAATTGCAATGATGACTTAAGGCATGGCGTCTCTTGAGTCAGAAAGGCCCTTAGATCATGTAGTTGTTAATACGTCAGCTTTCCAACATTTTGCAGATGAAAACTGGAACATTGTTTTTAGCAGAGGGGCGGGGTATAAATAAATATTATTATTATTATTATTATTATTATTATTAACATGTGTGACAACAACAGAGTGTGGCCACAACTGGGAGAACTATAATATGTTCCCAATTGAATTTTGTGAATGATCTCCAATAAACTTGATTTACATACAGATTTGCATTTGTGTGAGTGTTATTTATGTTCAATAATTGTACAACAATATACTGATAGACATAAGGCATTCACATTTATAACCAACAGAACTTTTGATATCAGATATCAGTATCCTCCTTTATGGATCTGAAACATGGGTCACCTATCGCCACCACCTACGACTCCTCGAGCGCTTTCATCAGCGCTGTCTACGCACAATCCTAAATATACACTGGACTGACTATGTGACGAATGTTGCTGTCCTTGAGCAAGCAGGGATCACCAGCATTGAGGCCATGATATTGAGAACACAGCTGCGCTGGGCAGGGCACGTTTCTAGGATGGAGGACCATCGCCTCCCAAAAATACTACTCTACGGTGAACTCGCCACGGGTCAGCGTAAGAGGGGCGCTCCAAAAAAGCGATACAAAGACTCCCTGAAACAACATCTCAGGCTTGGCCAAATTGATCACCAACAGTGGTCCGCCCTGGCCTCACATCGGGAGGCATGGAGACGCACTATCCACAATGCTGCAGCCTTATTTGAGAACTCACGACGAACAAGTCTTGAAGAGAAACGACAACGCAGAAAGAATCACAACCCAAAAACATCACCCAAGGAGACCTTCTGCTGTGCTTTTTGCAACCGGACTTGTTTATCTCGGATTGGCCTTTTTAGTCATCAGCGCGCTTGCAGAAAACGCGGGATGAGTCCTTCCTGAATCTTCGTTTGCGAAGAAAAGCCAGAGAGAGAGATTGTTTGAACATAAATGGTTGTTTAATGCCTTTTGAGTATATGTATCTGTATACATGTGAATGCCTTGTATCGATCAGTGCATTGTTGTACTTTTGAGCATAAATATTGAGCATAAATAACACAGAAATGCAAGTTTGTATGTAAATCAAGTGTATTGCAGATCATTCAGGAAATTCAATTGGGAACGTATTATAGTTCTCCCAGTTGTTGCCAGCTTATTAGTGAGGACCTGATAGGAGTAGTGTAACATCAGTGTGGTCAAGATGGCAAAGGTTATTCATAAGGAAGAGCAGACCTGCAAGGAGAGGTTGCAGCGGTTTGCTTTTGCCTAAGCCTTCTGGGAAGGGCATGATTCTACCTCCGTTTCTCTCCCCGCTCTGAGTTAACTGAATTCAAACTCCTTTTGCTCTTTGAGCTGAATCTGCAGAAATGTATGTAAGTTGAGGGCAAAGGAGGAGGAGGAGGAGAGAGAAATTGGGGCATTTTAAAGCAGCTGGGAAAGTGGGAAGACAGAGGATTAATTGTGACTGTCCCTGCAAAATGGGGACAGTTGGAGGGTGGGTTTTGTTCTGTTTGATAGCTTATGGATCATCGCAACAGCTCAGTGGGAATTAGGAATTTTTTTTATCGAAATAAGACCATTCTACTGAAAAATACACCCGTCCGCAAAAGGCCGGGAGGCCGGCATTATCTCCCCACCACCCCAATAATACAGATTGGAGGATGGAGGCCAATGTGACTTGGCCTGGTGCCACTGGAAAATTTCAAATCAGAGTTTCTTGGTGTGCAGCACTGGTGGGCAATGACAATGAGTCTGAGGGCCAGTTTTCTGCCCCTGGGATGCAATGGCGGGTGCATGTGGACTGCCAAGAAACGGTGCAAAACAAGACCTTAAAGAAGGTGGCCCAGATATGGTTTTGAAAAATGGGGTATTAGTTGATGTTGAAATAATACCAGGAGGACTTGCCATCTTGGTTCTAGCATCATGATTCTCCTTTAACTGTCATGCTGCATCCCATGGAATCTTGCGACTCGTTGTTTCGGGAGGAATTAGAGTTCATCGAATCCTAGAACCATAGAGTTGGAAGAGACCTCAAGAGCCATCCCGTCCAAATCCATTCTGCCATTTAGGGATACACAATCAAAGCACTCTGGACAGATGGCCATCCAGGCTCTGTTTCAAAACTTCCAGAGAAGGAGACTCCACTACATTCCAGGGCAGCAGATTTCACTGCCTAATAGCTCTTACCATTAGGAAGTTCTTCCTCATGTTTAGGTGGAATCTCTTTTCCTGTAGTTTGAATCCATTGTTTCCTAGGCTCCGGAGCATCAGAAAACAAGATTGCTCCATCTTTATTTCAACATGGCTATCATGTCACCTCTTAGCCTTCTCTACTCCAGGCTAAACATACCCAGCACCCTAAGCCACTCTGCATCGGGCATGGCTCCCAGACCTTTCACTGTTTTGGTCTCCCCCTGGACACGTTCCAGCTTGTCGGTATCCTTGAATTGCCGTGCCTCGAACTGGACACAGTATTCCAGGTGAGGTCTGACCAAAGAAGAATAGAGTGGCACGATTACTTCCCTTAATCTAGACATTATACTCCTATTGATGCAGCGCAGAATCACATTGGCTTTTTTAGCTGCCGCATCACACTGCTGACTCATGTTCAGCTTGTGGTCCACTAAGACTCCCTAAAGATCTCTTTCACATGCACTGTTGTCAAGCCAGATGTCACCCATCCTGTATCTGTGCTTTTCATCTTTACTGCCCAAGTGTAATAGCCTACATTTCTCCCTGTTGAAATTCATTTTGTTAACTGCAAACTTGATAAGCATGCCCTCTATTCCCTCACCCAAGTCATTGATAAAGATGCTGAATAGCACTGGGCCCAGGACAGAACTCTGTGACACCCCTCTGGTCACTTCTCTCCAGGCTGAAGAGGAGCCATTGGTGACTACCCTTTGGGTTTAGTCGCTCAACAAATTGCAAATCCACCTAACAGTTGCATTGTCTAGCCCACGTGTTACTAACTTTTTTGCAAGGCTATCATGGGGGACCATGTCAAAGGCAAGGTTTTTAGTCTGAGTTCTCTGGTTGAGAAGTCTACTTATCCCTCCCTAAGCTGCAGACCCTAGGAATCCATGGGATGTTGCCATGGCAGTTAAAGTGAAACTGAAGTGCTATAATGGTAGAATCCAAAAGCAACTCTATTTTAAAGGGTAATTGTCTCTCCCGTTGGCTTCCAGGTGCTGAAATCAACCCCTTGTGGGTGAGGGGAGAGAAGAGGACAATTCATGGAGTCTGAAAGAGTTGGGGGCCACAGAAGGAGCCCGTGAGGACTGTATATGCCCCCCGGGGTGGCACTTTTCCTATCCCTGGCCTACAGTCTTAGGAAGAAATTAGATGTGTTATTTACAAGACTTGCCCATTTGAAGCTTTTTTTTTCCTATAAGGAAATAGTTGGCATAGGGAGAGAGTGCTTGGATTAGCACCAAGGGGATGGTTCCTTTTTGATAAGAGTTAATAATGTACCTTAACTTTTATCCAAAAAGGAACCCTCTCCTTATCTGAGTAGAGTGGTGAAAGGCCTTTTTGAAAGCCTAGGTAGGAAAATGGTGGCTGCTTTTCTCTCTCTCGACAGAATGATCTTCAACTTATCCACAGGTTACATCAAATCCATAATTTTGGCTCCAAAATCTGCCCTCGACCTATATGTGAGGTCGACTTATACACAAGTATATAATTCATGTATAAAATAAGGAGGATTAAGGGACAAGCAAAGGCACATGGTAGAAGTCCACGTCCCTTCTCAACATGTTTTAAGGTAGCTTTTTTGAGATGATGAGCAAATGCAGTAGGCACATGCTCTGTGTGTGTGTGTGTGTGTTTTTAAAAAAACATGGATAATGCATTTTTAGGCCAATTCCCCCCCCCAATCCCCAGCAAGGTGTGGGGGGCTTTTGCAGGGGAATATCAGTGAGGATTAGAACACTTGACCCTCCGTGAGCATCCCAATTCCCAGCCCTTCGCTTGAGGACCCACGGTTGCTTTTAGTGTGACTTTTAAGCTCTGGGTTTAAAGACTTTTCATCAAGGAACTTTCTGTCTAAATTTAGAGCTGTGTTGGGGAACAAGGGTAATGAGAGATGGTGCAATACTGTGTGTTTAGTATGATGAACAATAGCCTTTAGAAAAGCAGCTTCCAGCTCCCCGAGAGCGTAAATCCATGTTGACAAAAGAAGCCCATTCAAACATTGCATACTTAGCTGAGCGGGGACTGTTCCCCCAAACAGAATCGGACCCCTTGACAACAGGCACCGAAAGGATAAGATTAGCTCCGGTACCATTTTGATGCCATAAATTGAATTTCTAGCTGCATTTTAAGCAGGCCCTTTTCTGACTCAGAACTTGTGTTGTGTAAAATGTGCTTCTCTTTTTTCTTGCAACATATGCATACAAAGAAAAGAATCTGAAGTGGGAAGGTAGAGAGATGGAGCTTAAAGGGAGGCATTTTGTGCCAAAGGGACGAGACAAGGGTTGTTGAAAATTTTCATGTGATGAAATCAACTTAGGGAACCTTTGAACTCCAACATGGCCAGGGCTTGACACTTCTCTGAGGTCTTTCCAAGGTGATTTTCCCGTAAAGCACACACTCTTTTTTTTTTGGTTGTTGCCATAGAATGAGATAAACACTGTCTCCCAACAGTCCTTAAGGGTCAATTTTGAAGCTCAAAATCTTTTTTTTCTCTTCCTTTTAGAATAACTGAGAGCAGTGTTTCAGAATCAACAGGAATGTGACAGAGTAACTCATGATGAAACATTTAGGAAACTTCTCAATTTTTATTTTTATTTTAAAGAACTCTCCACACACATGGAGCCAGTGTAGTGTTGTGGTTGGGGTATTGGATTAGGACTCCAGGAGATCAGGGTTCGAATTCCCACTCAGCCATTGAAACCCACCGGGTGACCTTGGACAAGTCCTAGAGCTTGTCTAGATGAGAAAAAATAATAATTCTGATTTCTGTGCATTATTGCAAATTTGCAATAGCGTTCTCCACAGTCATTTGCCTCTGTGGCTGCTCCCAGACTATGACATTCCCTGTTCTCTTTCCATTGGCTGGTGAAGATGTTTTTATTTAGGCAGGCTTTTGAATTTTAAGTATGGAGCTGTAGAGTGTGTGTAACGTGGTGTTCTGTATTTTTAAAAATCTTTGGGTGAAGCCATGTTGTAAATACATTTTAAGTGTTTTTAACTGTTTGAACCAAGTTTTCAATAATTTTTTGTTGGTGTGTGCCTTCAAGTCGTTACTGACTTATGGTGACTCTAAGGCGAACCTATCACAAAGTTTTCTGAGGGCTGAGAGTGTGCAACTTGTAACCCTGGTCTCCAGAGTTGTAGTCCAATATTCGAACCATGATGCCACACTGGTTCCTGATATTTAATTCTTTTTACACTTTTGTAATCAATGTTTTAGCTGGTTTAAAAAAATTATTGTAAGCCAACTTGAATCCTATTTTGAGAGAAGGGCAGGATATATGTGCATTAAATAAATAATATTTTAAGACTATTTCAGTGCATGTTGTCCGGAATTCAGTAGGTGTCTTTTACTCATCTAAACACAGTTGTGCATGTGGTTGTACTTCTTAGGATTCAGCACAAGGGCAGCCCCTCATGCAAGCACTCCACCACTCCATACAGACCTGCCAAATAGGTCTTTAAACAGAGGCTGGATTGCCATCTCTCAGGGATGCTTTGATCAAGATTTCCTGCGTGGCAGGGGGGTTGGACTGGATAGCCCTCGTGGTCTCTTCCAACTCTGCAATTCTATGATTCTATGATTCTATAAGCAGCATAGCTACACTGGTCTAGTTCTTTGCTATGCAACAGATGAACAGGATCTTGGGTGGTAATATGAAGTTTGCCCTACTTCCAGACCTGTCACTGCTAATTACCATAAGCATGCAATGGAAAGAAGTCAAATTTTGGAATATATAATGGATTAAATAATATGTATCAAGTAATTAAATTCCATAAAACCATCTAGTGGTAAGCATGCCTGGAAATGTGTGTTTTAGGAAAGCAGTTCTTTGAAAATTCCATACCAATTTCTCTAATTTTTGCATCTTTTAAAAAGTCTATAATAGTGTGAGTTTACAATTTTTTTGTTTTGGAAGGCATATTTTAAAACAAAAGCATTTTACTATTCAATAAATAAGCACAGAACAGCCTTCTCATGTGTCAAGAAGGACTGCGTCATCCATGGCTGCTAAACCCAATTTGCATAAGCCCTGTCTGTTGGAGTGAGAGAATAATCCAGTATTCTCTTGAGGATCTCATCATTGACATTATTGAAAACTGAAGAGGGAAGAAGTGTGTTGAGCAGTTTATTACATTTTCTTTTTCTTCTGGCAAAAAGAAAACCAAGCTAAGAAAATATGAAATACCTGTGCGTTGGTTAAGTACTTTAGCAGGTAGAGACTTCTCTCTTTTTTTTTTGCATTGCATACTGTGTCTAATTTGCAATGAATTGCAGATTTGAAAACAAATATGATGATCATCTTCAAATATCTGGAGGGCTGTCACAGAGGTGATGGAGCATTTTGCCCCCTGCTACACTGGAGAAAAAGACTCAGTTGGCTCATATTGCAAGACAAGGGATTTCAAATAGACAGAAGGAAGAATATCTTGACAACATGAGCAATTCAGCAGTAAAGTGGGCCAAAGACTGCTTCTAAAAGTGACAGACCCATCTCTGTTACAGGTTTTTAAGTCAAGGCTGGATGGTCTCCACTTGAGGAAGCTGTAAGTGGATTTCCTGTATTGTGAGCGGGTTGGACTTGTTGAGCTCTTAGGCACCAATCTTGGAGAGTCAGCAGATGGTGAGTGGTGGGTGAGGGGTCAGCCTTCATTTTTCCACTGTCTTTTTAAAAGCTTGCTGGGGGCTTGAGTTTGTTTTTAGCCGTTTGCTCTCCCTGAGCACATGGTCTGAGGGGACGGGGCTTCTGCTGAGCCACTGTCCTGCCGGGGAGAGGAGTTAGCAGCCACTCGCTCAAAGTATAGGAGCTCTTCTGAGAAACAAGGCCAACAGGCATTGGGTGGAGGGAGGGGATACCAGGGGAGTTTGGCCAGGGAAGCCGAAAGTTCTCTTTCAGTGACTCCTTAAGAAGACTGAATATGGCCAGGGAGGGGGCTGCTGCAGTCACCTGCAACACCTGTGGGATGTTTGTCTTCTTGCCAGAGGAGATGGGGAGCTATATCTGCAGCAAGGGCAAGTTGGTGGCCCCTCTGGAACAGAAGGTCAAGCATCTTGAGGACAGGAGATCTACTCTTTTGAATATTAGGGAGCGAGAAGTTTTCTTGGAAGAAGTGGAAAAGACCATCCTGGAAACAGAACACAACAGGGAGGTGTCTACGGAGGAGGCCATTACCCATACACAGCAAATGAACACTTGGAGGAATGTGATTCAGAGAAGTAGAAAGGCCAGGGCTCCTTCGGCCAGCTTGAAGCAACAGAATCAATCTGAAGCTCTCTCTCTTTCCAAAGAGAAAGAGGAAGAGCAGCAGTGCCAGGACTCAGGGAACATACAGGAAACCTTGGTAGATCCAGCACATGAAGATGCCAAGACTCAAAGGAGGAGGAGGAAGGTGGTGGTGGTAGGGGATTCCCTGTTGCGAGGAACAGAAGCAGAAGTCTGCAGGCCTGACAAAATGTCTCGGGAGGTATGCTGTCTCTCTGGGGCAAAAAATCAAGATGTAACAGAGAGGCTGACAAGACTCATCAAGCCTTTGATCATTATCCCTTCCTTTTGGTCCATGTGGGAACCAATGACACTGCAAGGCATAACCTCCAGATCACAAGGGATTATGAGGCTTTGGGTAGGAAGCTGAAGAACCTGATGCACAGATAGTCATTTCCTCTGTTCTTCCAGTAGAAGGGAATGGCCCAGGAAGGGAGAGAAGAATAGTGGAGGTGATAGGGAGCAATTTGGCTTCCTAGACCATGGGGAGCAGTTTCAGGGAGGCGGACTTCTGGGAAGGGATGGATTGTAGCTTACAGCAGCTGGCAGGAATGTGTTTGGAAGAGTCTGAAAGATCTTATCAGGAGGACTTTAAACTGAGTTGTATGTGGGAGGGAGACAGTATTCTTGAAGGCAGGAGTTCATCAGCAAGGCAAATAACACAACAATCCAACAATGGGAGGAATAAACCCTTTAAAAGGCAGATAGGGGAAATGGCCCAACAGGGAGAAATGTAGGATACTACACTTGGGCAGTAAAAATGAAATGCACAGGTATAGAATGGGGGACACATGGTTTGAGGGCAGTACATGCGAAAAGGATCTAGGAGTCTTAGTGGACCACAAGCTGAACATGAGGCAGAAGTGTGATGCAGCAGGTAAAAAAGCCAATGTGATTCTAGGCAGCATTAATAGGAGTATAGTGTCTAGATCAAGGGAAGTCATAGTGGCACTCTATTCTGCTTTGGTCAAATCTTACCTGGAATACTGTGTCCAGTTCTGGGCACCACAATTCAAGAAGGATATTGAGAAGCTGGAACGTGTCCAGAGGAGGACGACCAGGATGGTGGGAGGCCTGGAGGCCATTATGCCCTATGAGGGAGCGACTTAGGGAGCTGGGTAGGTTTAGTCTGGAGAAGAGAAGGTTGAGAGGAGACATGATAGCCATGTTTAAATATTTGAAGGGATGTCATACTGATGATGGAGCAGGCTTGTTTTCTGCTGCTCCAGAGACTAGGACACAGAGCAGTGGACTCAAACTCCAGGAACAGAGATTCCACCTAAACATTAGGAAGAACTTTCTGACAGTAAGAGCTGTTCACACTGCCTCGTAGTGTGGTGGAGTCTCCTCCTTTGGAGGTTCTTAAAGAGAGCCTGGATGTCCATCTGTCAGGAATGCTTTAATTGTGTATTCCTGCATGGCAGGGGATTGAACTGGATGGCCCTTGTGGTCTCTTCCAACTCTATGATTCTATGATTCTACTATGCATAGCAGATTGGAATACAGGTCGACCCCCGTATCCACAGGGCATACGTTCCAAGACCCCTGTGGATATCTGAAATCGTAAATAATAGGGAACCTTATTACAGTTGGACCCTTGTACCTGTGGGAATTTGTTTCCCAGACTTACCGTGGATACCAGAAACCATGGATACCAGCAAACACCATTGAAAGAATGGGACTTCCATATATACAAATACCATAGAGTTGCCTTGGGGGATCTAGAAAATGTCTACAGAGGATGCCACTCTTTGCATTTTCTTGGAAGACTCTATGGTAGATTTGTGTGCCACAGATAACTGAAACCACTGATATTTGTTTCATGCACATGGGCATCCGATTGTATTTTCAATGAGAAAGTAATTATTTTCAACCAGAATTTGACCATAGAATCACATTCAAAGACCTAGAAATGCCCAGAGAACTTTTTTTTTTGGACATGTATAAGTGAAAACAAGGATACCGAATCTGTGGATATGGGGGTCGACCTGTATACTGTAAAGACAAATTTCCTTAGGATTGTGAAGTGCATTGTTAAAAACAAGTGCCTTGTGAGCATTTGAGTACTTTGTATATGTGCAGATTGGGATGCACAAACGAGGGGTATTTCTGCATTTTTTGAGAAATTCTCCACACACACACCCCAAAACCCATGGTGACTGTGAAACAACTCCCATGTGCACAATTTATTTGCCAAGCTGAGATGCTTTGATGTTAATGAGAGATGAGCAGGAGCATTCCACAGGCTTACTGGAACCCCAAGATGATTTATGGATTTCAGTCTGCCGAGAAATGAAATATCTGTCTATGTAGCCTGTGTTATCTGTCTATCCCCCTGTCTTTCTGTCTATACAACTGAAGTTCCGATAATCTATTATATAGACGGAAAGGCGGAGAGCTGGGCAGAGCGTGATTTCTTTGGGATGGTAGGTTGACAGATTTGAGAGGCATGGAAAAATCTGTGAATTTCATGGAGCCACAGTTGTTTTTTTCATTTTCTAAAATAAAAAGTGAATTTATCACCCTCCCCCACTGAACGTATTCTTTAAATATTCATAATTTCAGCAAATATAAGTCATTGGAGGTTTCAGAAGTTGTTTCCATGACCATCTATTTCTTATAATGTGTGTGTGTGTGTGTGTGTCTGTGTGTGTATTTCATTTGTAAGTGGCTTGAGTGTTGGACTATGAGTCTGGAGATCAGGGTTCATATCCCCGCTAGGCCATGCAAACCCACTGGGTGACCTTGGGCAAGTCACACTCTCTCAGCCTCAGAGGAAGACACTAGCAAGCCCCCTCTGAACAAATCTTGCCAAGAAAACCCCATGATAGGGTTGCTTTAAGGTCACCATAAGTCATAAACTACTTGGAGGCATATCACAACAAAGCACAGAGATCAAGTTCTGTTAAGTAGTCATTCTGGTCCTGTACAAGGCTCTTGTTACATTGCTGGTACCTTCCTTAGAACAGAATCATAGAACCATAGTATTCTTAGATGCCTTAAAGAGTCATCTAGTCTGACCCACTGCCAGTGCAGAAAATCCTGCACAGATGGTCTCTGTAACGTCAGTCTAGATATTTTCAATGAAGGAATTTCCTCCACTGCCTGAGGAAGTCTGTTCCATAGTTCCAGAATCATATACAGATGGGAATCCATGTGTTTTTAGAGTATGAATTGCATCACCCCCAAGCCTCGTGAGGATGAAGGGATCTATAGTAAACACACTTAGACAAAACTGGGTTGGGGGAGCCCAGAAGGTCTGATTATCAAGCTATTCTCCCTCATGAGCTGCAGAGTGTGAGGTCCTCGTCCATTGCATTTACAGTAGGCCTACATGGCTTGTGGCTTGCTAACCCAGGGCATGTTGTGATAGGATACCAAATTCCCTGCATTTTGATTGTCTGCTTGAGAGTGAGAAACAAGGTTGGCTGTTTCGCGGTAGAATCTTTGGCAGCCTGCAGGCGATGGCCGGTGGTCAACTTGATGGCTTGCCAGTTTTGAATGCCTTAGGGGTCTTTCTGGCTCGCTTGGTGTACAGGTACAGTTGGAAAGGAAGGCTTGTTCCACCATCTGTCACCCAGCGATAACAACCCCCTGCTCTCTGGTGTCTGATTTGTACTGCACAGTAGTGGCCAATTTCTTGGCCAAGCCAGTCTTGAGCCATGTCCAAGAGATGAGCTCACGCCTCCACTTGGATTGCTCTGTCCTTTTGGCTTCTCTCCTGGGCCTTGATGTGGTTTTGTGTTCAGCCTGCGGAACTGATAGGCAGGTGATGGCACCATCACACATGTAAGGTACACATCCAACTAGGGTAGGTCTGGTGCAATGCCAGTTTTGGGCTCAACATCAACCCTCTAGGTGGGTCACCAGCTTTGCAGCAGGTACGTTGCAGTCCAGGAGCATAGCAGGATGTATTACACTGAGACCGATTGTTGACCCACAAAAAGCGTTGTTCTTTTTTGGAGAATGTGAGAGCAATGCATCTCATGAGCAGATTAATTAGTATTTGCAAGCAGAAGGTGAGTAACAATCAGTCCCACATCACTACCATCAACCCCCCCCCCACATCCCTTAAGAAGAGATATCTCTCTCTCTCTCTGGCTTTTCTTCGCAAACGAAGATTCAGGAAGGACTCATCCCGCGCTTTCTGCAAGCGCGCTGATGACTAAAAAGGCCAATCCGAGATAAACAAGTCCGGTTGCAAAAAGCACAGCAGAAGGTCTCCTTGGGTGATGTTTTTGGGTTGTGATTCTTTCTGCGTTGTCGTTTCTCTTCAAGACTTGTTCGGCGTGAGTTCTCAAATAAGGCTGCAGCATTGTGGATAGTGCGTCTCCATGCCTCCCGATGTGAGGCCAGGGCGGACCACTGTTGGTGATCAATTTGGCCAAGCCTGAGATGTTGTTTCAGGGAGTCTTTGTATCGCTTTTTTGGAGCGCCCCTCTTACGCTGACCTGTGGTGAGTTCACCATAGAGTAGTATTTTTGGGAGGCGATGGTCCTCCATCCTAGAAACGTGCCCTGCCCAGCGCAGCTGTGTTCTCAATATCATGGCCTCAATGCTGGTGATCCCTGCTTGCTCAAGGACAGCAACATTCGTCACATAGTCAGTCCAGTGTATATTTAGGATTGTGCGTAGACAGCGCTGATGAAAGCGCTCGAGGAGTCGTAGGTGGTGGCGATAGGTGACCCATGTTTCAGATCCATAAAGGAGGATAGACAGTACGATGGCTCTATACACACTGATTTTTGTGCTTTGCCTCAGGTGTTTATTGCTCCAGACTCTTTTGTGAAGTCTTCCAAATGCACTATATGCCTTTGCTAATCTGTGATCGATCTCTTTGTCAATCTTGGCATCTGAGGAGATGATGCTTCCCAGGTAGGTGAACTGCTGAACGGACTTGAGCACTGATTTGCCGACGGCAATGTGGGGATGGTGGTGTTCGTCCTGTGGTGCAGGCTGGTAAAGAACTTCTGTTTTCTTCAGGTTGACTTCTAGCCCAAACAGCTCTGCAGCTGTTGCAAAGCAGGACGTTAGGCGCTGCAGAGCTGCTTCTGTGTGGGCAACAAGGGCAGCATCAGAGATATAAAACAGGCTTAATCCTCTTTGGTAAAAACATATGAAGTAGGTTTTCTTACAAATGCTTATGGTTTCATATCATCTCATTATCAAGAGGGTTTGTAAAATGGGCTATTCAAAAATGGAGGAGAGAAAACTGTAGACTACAGAACAGAGGATGAACAAACTGAGACAGACAGCATACTAACAGATGCAGGAAGAGAGAGGGTATGGCTAACACAAACAAGAAATGACATTAATATATGCTATGCCTAAACTCTTAGAGATCATAGAATAGAATCACACAAGGGCCATGCAGGAACAAGCCAGACCTGAGCCGTAGACTAGCAGCTAGTGAATTTAACAGCTAGTGAGAATAAACAAATACAGGTTGCCCCCCCCCATACCCGTGGAACCAATATCTGTGGTTTTAGTTATCTGCAGCTAAAAAAATAGGGACACATACCATAGAGTCATGCTGGAAAATGCCTAGAGAGGTATCCTCTCTAGGAATTGCTAGGTCTTCCAACACAATTCTATGGTATGTTTGCATTTTTAGGACTTTTTCAGATGAGCTTTTACAGCGCTAGCAGCCTCGTCCCCGTTGCGAGGCTGCTGCGCTGCAGGGCGTCCCTTTCGGATGACGCTCTCCCCTGCCGGTACTGTTGCATTACTGCGGGGACACTGCAGCATTATATTCGGCGGTTTTCTAATCACGATCAACTTTTAAAACATTGAAGGGGGCTCTAAATACAAGCAGTGAACCTTGAGTTTTGGCTGTGGTTGTGTAGAACTGAGGAATGCACCCGGATGTGGAAACAGGTTACTTTGGGTTTGTACCTATAAAGAGTTATTTTCGGCAGGTTGGTTGAGCTTTATTCTTTGCAGGTTCATGACAGGTCCGGGGCCCTGACTATGCAAAGAACCCCATTGGGAACACCATCAATTTGCCAGTTTATTTCTGTCTGAAATTGAATGCCGAGTAAGCCTTCGCTCTGTGTGTCTAGCATGTGATGGTGGGGGGGCTTTGCAGTTTTAAAAGGGAGGAAATGAAGCCCATCTGTTCTTGACGCTGCAGTCTCCCCCATCACCATCAATTGACCTGTGATTTAGACAGAGTGCTAATGTCCTGGCATTTGATTAAGGCTCTTCATGTGACATTTAATTTGGATTTGATGATTTATAAACCAAACAGGAAGGGTTTGTGCTCACAGAGGCTTTTTATTGAGTTTTATTAAATTTTATTGAATTTTTATTGAACATGAGTCAGCAGTGTGATGCAGCAGCTAAAAAAGCAAATGCAATTCTAGGCTGCATTAATAGGAGTATAATGTCTAGATCAAGGGAAGTAATAGTGGCACTCTATTCTGCTTTGGTCAGACCTCACCTGGAATACTGTGTCCAGTTCTGGGCACCACAATTCAAGAAGGATATTGAGAAGCTGGAATGTGTCCAGAGGAGGGCGACCAAGATGGTGGGAGGTCTGGAAGCCATGCCCTATGAGGAATGGCTTAGAGAGCTGGGCATGTTTAGTCTGGAGCAGAGAAGGTTGAGAGGGGACATGATAGTTATGTTTAAATATTTGAAGGGTTGTTATACTGAGGATGGAGCAATCTTGTTTTCTGCTGCTCCAGAGACTAGGACGCAGAGCAATGGGTTCAAATTACAGGAAAAGAGATTCCACCTCAACATTAGGAAGAACTTCTTGATGCTAAGAGCTGTTTGGCAGTGGAATCCACTGCTGCCTGAGATGTGGTGGAGTCTCCTTCTTTGGAGGTTTTTAAACAGAGGCTGGATGGCCATCTTTTTTGGAAGGGCTTTGATTGTGTATTCCTGCATGTTAGAATGGGGTTGGACTAGATGGCCCTTGTGGTCTCTTCCAGCTCTATTCATTCTTCATTCATTCACTTGATTTCTAGCATTGCTGAGAGTGAATCACTGAAAATCTTTCCTACCTCGAACTCTTCTGTTTGCTGTGTTGAAAGTCCCTGGGTCCCTCTGCCTGCCCCCTTTTCTTGGGATGCCTAAAACACTATTTCTAAATGGTCAACAGAAATTTTAAGTTATTGCGATGCTAAACCACCATTGCTGGTTTAGGACAATCTCAGAGCTCATTCTGGTTATGCTTGGCTTTAGCAAAAGACAAGGAGATACAGGTTTGGCCAAAAATACATCTCACTCCCTTCCCACCCACAGCAAGGAATTGCACTGAGGTCTTTCAGTTTGCCTGGCTGAAAATGGCATGTCATGGACTTAGCTGGCAGAGATTAAGAGCACCCTGCAGCGATAGCAGTTTATGTCTCACTTTAGACTTGCTGTAGCGTAAAATCCAGAGCACCAAAGCCAGAGGGAGAGTTGGGTCTTCCGTGAAATAAGCCGGAGAGTCTGCCCTAGGGGATGGGTTAGAGGTGACATTAAGGGATGCCAAGTGGGACATGAAGAGATCTCCCCCCTTCCCCAAGTGCTTCAAACCACAGAGATGTTCCCCTGTTCAGTTAGGTTTCCTGGTCCAGCAAGGATTAGTTTAAACTGGATTAAATGTGATGGCTAAAATGTTCAAGTACACACCTCAGAGTGCTCTGTTTGCATCTCCTGTCTGTCTTGAACTCACTAGGTGGCTGCAGGCGAGCTATCTGCCTGTCGGTCTCTTTGCTTCAGTTTTGGGAGCCAGCCTGGCGTTGTGGTTTAAGTGTTGGACTAGGACTCCAGGAAACCAGGGTTGGAATCCCTGCTCAGCCATGAAAACCCAGTGGGTGACCTTGGGCAAGTGGCACACTCTCTCAGCCTAAGAGGAAGACAGTGTTGGCAAACCCCCTCTGAGTGCCTCAGAGTGTGGTGGAGTCTTCTTTTTTGGAGGTTTTGAAACAGAGGCTAGATGACCATCTTTGGGGAATGCTTTGATTGGGTGTTCCTGCATGGCAGGGGGTTGGACTAGATGGCCTTTGTGGTCTCTTTATGATTCTAAGAAATTTAGCCAAGAAAACCCTAGGAGAGGGTTGCCATAAGTTGGAGCCAGATGTTTTTTATGCTTTTGTGGGGGCACTTTGGGAGAATTCTGGGGGCAGGTTGAAATAAATCAACATGCCTGTGAGCAGTTGGAGTGCATTGGGGGCAGTTTTGGGGCAAAAAGTACTCAGAAAATCAACCCAATGTTTACAACTGTTTTTTTTTTAGGGATGGGGGGCTATGGGAGTCTCCAGATGGATTGGGGGGGGCTTAAAAGTAAGGTTCAGGGGGGCAGATTTCCCCACTATTGATGTACATTATGGGCATACAACACTGGAAAAAGCTATTCCAGTGTTCAGTGTAATTTTTGCTGATCCTTCCCTTACCTAAAGACGGATAGGGCAGCACACACCTTTCTTCACATTTTACTGAAATTGGATGGCTGACATCCAGGGGCCTGTTTGCCCTACACAATGATAGAGCTACAATCCCACTTTAACTGCCATAGCTCCATCTTATAAAATCCTCAAATGTGCAGTTAAAGCCGCGTATGTGTTTGTGTGTTGTATCTAGAATTCTCCGCCAGATAATTCTTCTAGTGCTACAACAAACTACCAACCCCAGGATTCTATAGGATGTTGCCATGGCAATTAAAGTGGTATCATAACACTATAATAGTGCTGTGTGAAAGGGGACCCAGGCAGAGAGAGTTCTCTCTTAGGACTGCTGTCTGCCTTGCTCAGACATCAGCTGATATCCAACATTATACTTATCTAACCCCTGGAACTTTTGAGACAGGGCATAGGTGTAGTGGTTTGAGTGTTGGACTGCGACTCTGAAGACCAGGGTTTGAATCCCCACTCAGCCGTGGAAACCCACTGAGTGACTTTGGGCAAGTCACCCTCTCTCAGCCTCAGAGGGACACAAAGGCAAACCACCTCTGAACAAATCTGGCCAAGAAAAACCAGTGGTAGATTGGCTTTAGGGTTGCCATAACTCGGAAACAATTTGAAGGCACACAACAACAAATACACTTTAAATGTATTATTTGTTGTACTGCTGTTAAATATAGACTTAAATTGTGATTGTGTTCAATTATAATATGCCCCACGTTGATTGCCAATTTTCTGCTTCTTTTTGTGTTCAGAGAGAACAGAATGTTCACTGAGTTGCATGGTGGTTGCGTGATACCACCGTTGTGCTGAATGCCAACATTGTACAACCAGTGGTGTATCTATGGTGTGCTTGCGTCTTCTTCCATTCTGCAATGGGGAATAAGGCACAGGGGCCTTTTCTACAATCCCACTAAGCCAAGTGGGACATTGAAAGCCCTGCTTAATACTTGTGCACCATCCAAGAATGCATAACTGCATGGTTATGATCCTTTTGGTTATTCCCGACCGGAGTAGATCCATTAAATCAATGAGTGAGTGATGACACAACACATAGGTTCATCCAGCAGATTCAATGGGTCTACTTTAGTATGGATTAACAATAGGATTGAGGTCCATGTGAAGTAGTTCTGCTTCCAAAACCATAAAGTGAATATATCTGTTGCTCATTGGCCAAAAATGTACAACTGCATACGCAAAGGAGCTCATACATGTGTAAAACACCAATGAGATGCCACCCAGTCTTTGGCTCAGCAGAATTCAGCTAAGAATCTCCCAACCCTAAACCCCTGTTTCTGCTAACTTCTTGAAGGTCAGACTGCAGTGAAAGAGTGAGCCAGGGGCAACCTTATTTGAGGCTTGCTCCTTTTCCTTAACCCTGACCAGCTAATATGGCAGACAGAAGCGCATTGGGGCCATCCTTCTTTCGGATTGGCTGCTGCTTGACATGTGGTGTCCTTGGACGGCTCCCTGGTCTTGTCTCCTTGAGCAAAATGAGCCATTTGCCCTAAATCAAAAGTCTTGGAAGCAGCCCAAAATATGCCCTGATGTATTACTTTGGAAGCCTTTCCTGAGAGCAGGGCGATTGCTGAAAACATTTGTCTGTCCCCGTGGCCGCAGGAATCAGGAAGGACATTCATCACAAAGAATTTAATGAGCCATCGTTAATGAAATCACCCAAAGAAATCTTGAATGATATTGTTAAAGTGGAAAAATTTGAATATTGCAAGATCAGACTGTTCGCAAAAATCTCCTTGGTTGAATGGGAGCCTTGTGTGTTTGAATCCTATTCTAGTGTCTTTCTGAGAACTTTTGCTAAACTTTGATTATCTCTGAGTCTAGATGGGGGAAAATCACGGCTGGGACCCTGTTGGAGTCCAACACTTGTGCAAATTCTTTGGCCATTGTGGGACAGACATGCACAGTACATGGTCGTCTATGGGTGAAGTTCCAAAAGCCTATAACCTACAAAGCTTGTATGTCTCGGGTCCAGAATATCTGGAGGACCATATCTTTCTACATGAACCTGCTCAGATTCTAAGAGAAAAAGAGAATTGGGACTTGGAAGGGCAGCTCTGATGGAACTAGAAGTATAAAGATATATCATTGAATACAGTAGGACTCCCATATCCACTGATTCAGTTATCCACAGAACACAAAACAGCACACCTACCATAGAGTCTTCTAGAAAACATGTACTCTCTAGCCATTTTCTAGGTCCTCCAAGGCAACTATGGTATTTTAAACTGGAAGTCCCATTATTTTCAATGGCATTTGCAATTATCCACAGTTTTCGGTATCCATGGGCCCTCCAGAACCAATCCCCAGTGGATATGGGGGTCCTACTGTACTAAAGCTATATTTCCATTGTGTTTCCCATTTCTATGTATGGTTGAGAAAGCTGGAGGGTGAAGACCACTGATCTGAACAAAATAAACTCATTTGAAATGTGGGGCTGGAGAAGAGTTCTCTGGATACCATGGAGTGCTAAAAACCACAACATTGCTGTTGAACATGAGTGTGAAATTTGTCACATTCTCAAGAGCATCCATGGGCTGGAAGTTTTTTAAGGAAGTAATTTGGGGAGGGGTTTTCTGGTAACCCCCAACATAAACTTGGTTGCATGATTCCTGCTCCTGTTACAGGACACATGATGATGATCATGAATAAGAGGCCAGGGCATGACCCAAACAGCTCCCTACAATAACCTCCAGAAATATAACTTTGCATTTGCGGATTAAGCATTCCCATTTTTGATTATTCGTGGATAAGATGAATACGTTCTCTCTAGACATTAGTAGGTTCTCCTGCACGATTCTATGGTGAATTTCAAGCAGATGTTGATCATAGAATCACACTGGAGAACCTACAGATATCTAGAGAAATGTTCTCTCAGGTAAAAGAATAATAATAGTGGGCCTATAAGCACAGTTTTCCCACGTTGGTAGGGCTGCTGTGCCCCTAACTCCTGAAAAATTTGAGGGCTGACTATAATTAGTTTCCATACCCAACAGCTGTTCACATGCTACAAATACCAACATGGGATCACTGGCTTCTGGACTTTGGCAGACGTGGTTCATGCCTTCTATTGTTCTTCTTTGCCTTCAAGTTGGCTTTGGCTTATGGCGACCCTCTGAGTTAAGAGACCTGCAAGAGTCTCATTCCTGGACAGCCCTGCTCAGGTTTTGCAAACTCAGGGCAGCCCTGGCTTGATGATGGAGCCCACCCTCTAGCATCTCTCTCTTTTCCTGATACCTCCCACTTTATCATCTTTTCTGATGAATTATGACAGACTCAGCTTAGTCGTTCTGGGCTCTGAGGAGAGTTCAAACTTGATTTGCTCTAAGATCCATTTATAGGATGCCCACAGTATCCGCACAGGATCTTTTCCCGAACTTACCATGGATATACAAAACTGCATATAATAGCGAACCGCCATAGAATACCATAGAATGCTGGAGGACCTAGAAAATGCCTAGAGAAGATGCTTCTCTAGGCATCTGCATGACCCTATGGTTAATTTCCAGCAGAAGTTGACCATAGAGTTGCACTCAAGGACCTCCTCATGCCTAGAGAGACCACCTCCAGTCTGACACTGTGGTTCTCCAGATGCCTAGAGAGACATCCCCCTGACTACGGGCAAGTGAAACCACGGGTACCGATCCCATTGGGGGCTGCCTCTATTTGTCTGTTGTTGGGCTTTTTTGATAAAATGCTCACTACATACATATTATGTCTTTTATAACCTTCCAATTTACTTAGCATTATCTGCCCTTTAAATGTTGGGAAAGTTTTTCTGACTTGCAGGGTAAAAAGCTATAGGATTTGAGATTTGTTGGTCTGAGATGAAGATGCTTGTGGCTTCCATCCCACCTCTGGCTTCCACACTTTCTTCTGTCATGAGTCCTTTGAGCATGAAATGTCAGATGGTTGAGCCAGTTTCTCTGCTCTCACTTACGGGAGAATTATCAGATAACCAGCGATTTATTTTGTTTTGAAGAGTGGGTGGCAGTCATCTGTCCCTACCAGAGTGACTCCCAACCTGTTATTCTGAGATCATTAAAAAGAGAGAGAGAGAAAGAAAGATTTTCTGTCTTTCTGAAGAAAGTTCTTCCTACAGCAGTGCATAATTGACCTGTGAAATTCATTGTCCCTGTCTCTCGATTAAAAACGGAGAAGGTGGAGGAAAGGGCAGCCAAAATGATCAAGAGATTTGAGAAACGCCTCTGTGAAAAATGGCTTCAGTGTTGAAAACTCTTATCTTAAGGTGGAAAAAAAGATGATTAAAGAGAGTATGTGAGAGAGATGTAGTAAATTATACATGGCGCGCAGAAGAAGTTTTTCATAATTCCAGCACAGACAAAAGGCAGTGATTGTTCACTTGGAATTGACTGGTAGAAAGCTGTGTCTGCACTGCCGAATTCTAGCACTTTGATACCACTTTAACTGCCATTGGCACCATCCTCTGGAAACCTGGGATTTGTAGTTCTAAGTGGTACTTAAGATTTTTACTCCACTGCTCTGAACTATAGTACTTGAGCATTGTGGTGGAGAATTCTAAGAATTCGATTAAACTACAAATCTCAGGATGCCATAGAATGGAGCCAAGCCAGTTAAAGTGGTATCAAAGCTGTATACAGTTGTCTCTTCATATTCGCTGGGGTTTGGTTCCAGGACCCCCCATGAATACCCAAATCCATGAATACTCAAGTCCCGTTATATGCGATGGCATAGCAAAATGGTGTCCCTGATATAAGATGGCAAAATCAAGGTTTGCTTTTTGGATTGTTAGTTTTTAAGAATATTTTCAAGCCGTGAATACTTAAATCTGTGGATACAGAGGGACAACTGTAATTGTATAGTATGGATACAATTGAAGAGGTGTCTTCCGACCTGGATGGGTTTACAAAGTAATTGGGTCAAGGCACGGGGGAGAATAAGGCTACCAGTGGCTACTAGTCATGGTGGCTACATGCTACCTCCAGGCTTTGAGGCAGTATGCCTCCATATACCAGTTGTTTGGGGATGTGTACAGGAAGGGGTTGGTGCACTCACCTCCTTCTTACAGACTTCTTGTAGCTATTGGGTTTGCCATTATGGGAATAGATCATTGGGGTTGGTGGGCATTGGGTTTAATCCAGCATGGTTAATTTTACAAATCATCCAAACATCCCAGTTTGGCAGAGACAGTCCCGATTAATTCTCTGTCATGCCACTCTTTCAGCTGCTTTGAAAATGTCCCACTTTCTCTCTCCTCCTCTCACGTTTTGCTTTTGTCCTCTGCTTGCTTCTATTGCTGCAAACTGAATTCAAAGTGCAAAAGTCTTAGTGCACTCAGATAACTGAGCAGGAGGGAGAGGAGAGAAGGGGGCTGAATCTAGCCCTTCCCAGGAGGCCCAGGCAAAAGCAAACTGCTGTCGCCTCTCCTAGCTTGGGTATTCTTTCTGATTAACCAGGTCTGCAATGAAAAAACTTTTTTTTTTTAGTATTATAGCTGTTTTTAATGTATTTTGGGGTGCTGAATTTTTAAAAAAGCATGATAAAAATGTCATACCACACACAGCTCTTTCACAAATTTCATTATTAATTTAAATACTAATTTTGTTCAGTCACATATTACCACATGAAAATGTCAAAGCCAGTTGTGAAAAAAACTGTATGTGGCAGAACAAATCTGAGGTCATTTTTGGATTTAGAACACCCAAGTTTCTATAAAACCACTGTGCTGGTCAATGACCGTAATAAAGATTCTATTCTATCCTATTCTATAAAACCAGCATACATTTTTTTAAAAGAAAGTTTTTAGGACCCTCAGTTTTGTATTTGACCACACTCTAGTGTTGTTTGGCCACATGTGTCCTTGTTTTCATCTGTGGTATGTTAGATAATTTGATCTTACATTTGCAGTCTTATTGCTTTTCCCAAATATGCCACATTTCTCCCAATGCGGGACCCAAAGTAGCTAACAAAACAATTTAGATCCCCCCCCCTCTCTCTGGCTTTTCTTCGCAAATTAAGATTCAGGTAGGACTCCTCCCACGGTTTCTGCAAGTGCGCTGATGACTGAAAAGGCCAATCCGAGATAAGCAAGTCTGGTTGTAGAAAGCACAGCAGTAGGTCTCCTTGGGTGATGTTACCGGGTTGTGATTCTTTCTGCGTTGTCGTTTCTCTTCAAGACTTGTTTGGCGTGAGTTCTCAAATAAGCATCATGGATAGTGCGTCTCCATGCCTCCCGATGTGAGGCTATGGCGGACCATTGCTGGTGATCAATTTGGCTGAGCCTGAGATGTTGTTTCAGGGAGTCCTTGTATTGGTTTTTTGGAGCGCCCCTCTTATGCTGACCCATGGCGAGTTCACCGTAGAGTACTATTTTTGGGAGGCGATGGTCCTCCATCCTAGAAACGTGCCCTGCCCAGCGCAGCTGTGTTTTCAATATCATGGCCTCAATGCTGGTGATCCCTGCTTGCTCAAGGACAGCAACATCCGTCACATAGTCAGTCCAGTGTATATTCAGGATTGTGTGTATTCAGATTGGATTTGTCCTTCGAGACTGTGCAATGGATTTTTCTAGTGGAGCAGAGCATGCACAGAACTGGCCTCACCCTTTAAACCAAAGGTTCATCTGGTGTGGCCTTGCAAGCATGGATGGTAGCAGCGAGGTCCTCGGGTCGTAGGTTTGAGTAGAGTTTCCTTCTCTTAGATGGTTGGCCTTACAGGGTTGGACGAGCACCATCTGCCCGGGTTTGGGATTGGAGTTTTCCTTCTCCTAGGACGGTTGCCACAAGGCTAGAGAGCCCATCCTGCCCTTTGACGCTCTTTGTCAGACCCTTCGGTTTTGACCTGTCTGGCATGGGAGACCCTACCGGTGGCTATTATGCCACTGCCAGCATAGCTCAAAACATCATTAGGGTACGCAAGCCTCTCTCCCACGACAAGGGGGCGTCAATGGAGAGGAATTAAGATCACAGTTCATAGAATCATGGAAGAGACCACAAGGGCCATTTAGTCCCCTTCTGCCCTGCAGGAAATTTACACAATCAAAGCATTCCTGACAGATGTCCATCCATCCTCTGTTTAAAAACCTCCAAAGAAGGAAACTCCACCACACATGGAGGCAGCAGCGGATTCCACTTCTGAACAGCTCTTACTGTCAGGAAGTTCCTCCTAACATTTAGGTTGAATCTCTTCTTCTGTAGTTTGAGTCAGTTGTTCTGGGTCCCAGGGCTTGTCTATATGAGGCAATAAAATATGAATTGACACGCACTAATGCCAATTCATAGCAGCTTTCATCTGTCTTGATGAATTTTTTTTTGCAAGTTCGCAGGCATGCGAAGCTATCCGTGTTTGTTGTTTAAATGGGCATTACTGTGAATCAAGATGGCGGGCGTGAGTGAATTACTTGTATTTTTATTCCCACCAGTTGCTACTGTCAGACTGTATTTTTTTTTAAAGAAGCATATCCAAGGTGCAGAAGTGTGATATTCTGCTTAAATAAACAGGAAAGAAAGAAAGGAAAAAAGGCTGTTTTGTTTCCTCAGCACACAATTGCTACAGTGAAAATCCAACATAGCAATTTGGGGCTCTTGCCTTGCCAGCAGGTTCCACCCCCTGCGCACATCTGACCAGTCAGATTTCCACTTGTGCTCTTATGGGGAATACGCATCAAGCGAATTGGTTGTCCAAATGAGCAGGAATGCACATTTCCTTTGGAGTTTAAAAAAAATATGGGAAAAGCCGAGAAGGCTTTTCCTGCAGAGTATTTGGCATTTTTTGCTCCCTTCTTTCTGAATACAGCGGATTGATGTGGGACCCCATTGAGACAAATCATATTCTCCTCCAATTCCATGAGGAGTATTTTTGCTGCATAGACAAGCCCTCTGTATAACATACCCTCTCTGGTTGTTTTGGATTATAACTCCCATAATTCCTAGCCATAATTTAGTTGGCTGGGATTGCTGGGATTTGGAGGCCCCCCAAATTGAAGGGTACCAGTTTAGAGATGGACATCATAAGAAAGGAACAAGTGACGCTGAAGGGTACCGGGGTCAATTTTTCACTCCTTCAGCTGAAAATGAAAAATGTACATTAGTTGTAGTTTATGTTTTCATCTCTTTTTGATCAATTCCACCCCCCTCCTGGTGGCATTAAAAGGTTTAGAGATGTTCTCAAGGTATCTTCAACTTCTGGAGGTTTCCAGTAGGATCTTTGGACTAGCTGGAGAGTTTGATGGAACACCAAATCATAGGAAAGAATCAGAGAATCATAGGGTTGGAAGGTCCTTCTAGTGCAAACTGCAACCAAAGCACCTGTGAGAGGTGGTCGTCCAAACGCTGTTTAAAGACTTCCTAAGAAGGAGAGTCAACCACCCTTGGAGGGGATCTACTGTATGCCCTCATATGTAAACCATAGAATTCAATGAGGGTATACTTTCTTTTTCACACGACTGTATTTCATTATTGAACAGCTCTTCATTTCAGGAAGTTCTTCCTAATGTCTACGAACATTTCTTGTCATTTGAACCTATTGGTTAGTGACCTAGTCTCTGGAGCAGCAGAAAACAAGTTTGTTCCATCTTGTACATGACATTTCTCCACCTAGTATTTAAAGACATGGCTCTTATGTCACCTCTCAGTCTTCTCCAAGCTAAACATACCCAGTTGTTCTTCTTAGGGCTTGGTTTCCAGACCTTTGACCATCTTGCTCTCCCTTCCAGACCTTTGGCCATCTTGTTTCTCTCAGGGCTTAGTTTCCAGACCTTTGACCTTGCTCACCCTTTCCTGGGGCCATGTTCCAGCTTGTCAACATCCATCTTGAACTGTGCTGCCTAGAACTAGACATAGGTAAAGTCTGACCAAAGCAGAATAGAGTGGCACTCCTGCTTCCCTTGATCTGGACATTATAATCCTGTTCATGCAGCCTAGAATTGCGTTGGCTTTTTTTTTTTGCCATCACATCACACTATTTAGCTGCTAAGAGCCCTGGATCTTTTTCACACATATTGCTTTCAAGTCAGGTGTATATTTGTGCATTTCATTTTTCTTGCCTAAATGTAGTAACACCTTACATTTTCCCCTGTTGAGATTCATTTTGTTAGTTTTGGCCCAGCTCTCCAATCTGGTAAGATCACTTTGAATCCTGATTCTCTCCTCTGCGGTATTCACTGACCCTCTTAATTGGGTGTCACCAGCATATTAGATAAGCACATACTCTTTCCCAAATATCTTTCCCATTCCCAGTAATGGCGAACTCACCTTGGTTGCCTTTTTCTGAGCTCCCTGCTTCACAGCCTCTGCAGTATCCGCCATGCGCACATTGTGTTATCTATCATTCAGCACCAACTAGGAATGCATTGACCTTGGCTGATCAATGGCATTGTTCCCCCACAGGTAATAAATATTGATGAAGGATGTCCCTCCCAATCTTCTCATTTTGGGAGCTACATGATGCTGAATGTGGAAAGCATTTTAGAGAGACAGTTCTGGGAAAGGGCCACTTGTAGCTCAGTGAGAGGAGAGCACATGCTTCAAACACAGGTGTGGGTTTAATTCAGTAATAGGCTAAAAAGGTTAAAATAGTTAAAACCCTGTGCGTAAATATTTTGAAGTGAACTAGTTAAGCTCAAGGGGTGTTAATAAACAGCCGCGTTCTTATTCGTTGCCAAAATGAAGCGTGCAATCCAGGTGCCACAGCTGAGAAGGCCTTGCTCCCACATCTTCTCAAAACACATTGCCCTCACTGGTGGGAGACACAGAGCCCTTCCAGCAGACAGTATAGACCAGGAGTGGAAATCCTGAGGCCCACCAGAGGTTGCCAGACTCCAGCTATGAGCCTGGGGCAACCACCGAGAAGCCCCGTCACTCCTCCTCACTGGTTGTGCCTTTGAAGGTGGTGGGACTGAGAGAAGGGCCATCCAGCCTCTGTTTAAAAATTTCTAAAGAAGGAGACTCCACCACACTCCCAGGAAGCAGTGGATTTCACTGTCAAACAGCTCTTACTGTCAGGAAGCTCTTCCTAATAATCTTTAGGTGGAATCTCTTGTAGTTTGAGCTCATTGCTCCATGTCCTAGTCTAGTTTCTGGAGCAGCAGAAGACAAGCTTGCTCCATCCTTAGTATGACAACCCTTCAAATACTGACACATGGCTATCATGTCCCCTCTTCACCTTCTCTTCTCCTGGCTAAACATACCCAGCTCCCTAAGCCGTTCCTCATAGGACATCATGGCTTCCAGTCCTCCTACTATTTTGGTCACCCTCCAGTGGACACGTTCCAGCTTGTCTACATCCTTCTTGAATTGTGGTGCCCAGAACTGGACACAATATTCCAGGTGAGGTCTGACCAAAGCAGAATGGAGTGGTATTACATCCCTTGATCAAGACACTATTTTATTATATCTAGATGTGTTTTATTATGCATTTATATCTCACATGCCCCTCCACTTGGGCCTCTGAGGGCCTCCAGGAGTGGCAATTCAACCTCTTCTTTTCTTGCCAGCGTAAGGACAGTCTGGGTTATGGAAGAGTTGACGGCCATTAAAACAGCCTTGGGGGTGGGTGGCAGCCCCCAATCTAGAATAAAAAGTTGAGTGGTTTCCTCTCTGTTAAACTGAAGAGGTTTGTGTAGCATGGACAGAAGCACAAACATTCTTGCTGTAATCCAAAGTTATTTTGTTTCCTAATTTGTATGTCTGGGTCAACCTAGGTCTGGGTCACTTGTGATGCCTGTTAAGAAATCAAGAACCCAAATTAAAATTATCAGCATATAAATGTATTCTTAACACTAAGTTGTGACCTTGAAAGGGCATATCTCTTAGTTTGTGTGAAAGAAAGAGAGATGGAGGGAAGGAGAGAAAATACTGTTTTTGCTACTGGTATTGTTGCAGAGAGTTTTGCGGATCAGCTTGCAAAGGTCCCAATAAACTCAGCTAAAACAGCAGCCAGCATTCGGAGCCTCCAATCGCCCCCGGAAGAGCAATCAGTCCGAGGAGAAAGCACTTTGCATTGTGAGCTCAGTGGAGCCCAGATGGCTTCTGCTACACTTCATTTTCTCCATTGTCCAATTTCTTCCAGTCCCAGCTCCAGAGAACTAAAAAGCAAAAACATGTCCTGAAGGGAACTGAAGGACCTTTTCTCAGCATCCTTTCTCTTTGTTGTCCGCAACAGTTCTTGCAAATTATTTCTCCTCCACAGCCTCATGATTGCATCATCTCTCTGCTTCTATCCTCCACACCCTTGGTTTGAAATTATTTGAGCAGGATCGTGGTTGGTGTTGTTGTTGTTCTTCTTCTTCCTCCTCCTCCTCCACTGTCAACTGGGCCTCCTCCTCCATTTAGTCATATTGGCTTCTAGGGAAAGTTCAGGTTTGATTTGCTCTTGGATCCACTTACAGGTCACCCTCTGTTTATGCAGGATCGGTACCCGTGGTTTCCCTTACCCACGGTTGGGGAGGGGAAGGTCTGTCTAGGCATCTGGAGGACCATAGAGTCATGCTAGAGGTGGTCTCTCTAGTCATCAGGAGGTCTTCCAACATGACTCTCTGGTCAACATCTCCCAGAATTTGACCATAGAGTCGTGCCAGATGCCTAGAGAGGTGTTCTCTCTAAGTATTTTCTAGGTTCTCCAATGTGATTCTATGGTGGTTCGCTAATATACACGGTTTCACCATTCTGAGGTAAGACCAGGAATTTATCCCTTGCATAAACCTGCACCAGTTATATCGTTTAGATACCATTCTCTCTCTTTCTCTCTTTCTCTCTCTGTGATGTATTTGACTTTGGGGCTGCCCATGGTATCTACAGAAATCTCCTCTAGCACCAAATTTCCAACGAGTTGCTTCTCTTCTCTGCTTTCTTCACTGCCCAGCTTTCCCATCAGTATTCAGTGATTGGTCATATTGATTCTGATTTTGGTATTCAGTTATAAATCTTTTCCCTTCTTAATTTTTTATTTATAGCCCACTTATCCCCTGGCATGGGACCCAAAATGACTTACTCCGGTTGAACACAAAAGTTCAGCTAAAATCTCATTTTGAAAAAGTTTTTAAAAAGCAATTAAACAAACAGTTCTATTAAAAAACCCCACTTAGTTAAAGCACAGTTAAAACATAATTGAAAAGATAAAAGATACTACATTAAAAACACTTGAGGATCTTATCTGGTTCCTCCATAGCTGTCTCTTTAAGTCTTAGTTTTCTTCTGATTTCTTGACTACAGTCACCATTTTAATTAACGATTGAGCTGAGGAATAGCAAATCTTTAACTATTTCTGTATATCCATCACCACCTGCTTTAAAGTTATGTTAATGATCTGTTGTCATTATTTTGTTTTCTTGTTATTCAGCTGTAGCCCTGCTTTTTCACTTTCTGCCTTAAGTTTCAACAGTAAGAAAATCTAAGTAAGAAACCTGCTAAAATTTGGATGAAAACCTAGTGTGGAGTCACTGCCCTACTGACATGGATGTTGCCAGAACAGTGGAACCGGGGAGAAATTCTGGAATATATTCCATGGTTCTGAGTAATAATATGTGATTAGTCACGTTGGGTTTAAATCTTACATTCATGCACAATAGAGCATATTATTCTTATTCTTGGAATATTTGTAATAATGTAAAGAGAATAGCGTATACTTCCCTTATTTTTAACAAAAAAATTATTATACTTGAAAGAATGCTATTTCTTTTTAGAACAGAGGCCTAAAGAGAGCTGTACCTGATATACCGTATATCAAGATCTATTGAATGGTTTTAAGTTACATGAAAGTAGATTTCTCTTGAACGTTAGAAGAAACTTTTTGACAGTAAGAGCGGTTCAGCAATGGAAACAATTGCCTAGAGAGGTCATGCCTCCTTCTTCCGAAAGGGGCTGGGCAGCTACCTGCTGCGGATACTCTAGCTGGATTTCTTGCATTGAGCAGGAGGTCTGACTTGATGGCTTCTGGAGGACCCTTCCAACTCTAGGATTCTATGTTTTTATTTTCTTTTTGCTGAAGTGAATACCTGTAGCACTTTCTATTCATCTATTTACTCTCAGCACTGTTTATCAGTATGTGTTTCACATTGAGAAAAACCTGATTGAAAACCAGTGGAACGTTTTATTTCCATAAAGGATTGATTCCAGTACGATAGCCAGGACAGCTATGGATAAGTGTGTGATGTGGATGAGTATGTGTGATGTAAGCGAATGTGTGCTGTGCGCATAATTATAATTTCTGTGCTTGTGTGTGTGAACACAATTTTAAAAAATCAGCCCTGTATAATATGTGTTTGTATGATGAGATGTTGCAAAATTATGTTTCTGTATGTGTGTAAACCCATAAGCACATGCACACACACACACATATTTATCCATAGCTGTGGAAGTATATGCTTTGTCTATCTCTCTGTCTCTCTATATGGTGAGGAAAGTTTCCCCACATCTCCGATTCATCAAAACATCATAATCCTTGCTTATCTTGATCCTAGATATTGCAGAATATTGTCCCTGACATATATTGGAATGCTGTCTTTAGATATTGCCAAAATAGGTTCAGCACATTGGTTAGTGCCTCTCAAGTTGGAACTAAAACATGGTGAATATTTGCTGACTCAGGGCTTATCTACACTTGGAGAATACTCCATGTTCTGGCCAGAGTATTCCAGCCCCGGGTCAGTGGCACACACACACACACACACACTCCGTTACTGGTTGGGCTGCCTCTTTTCTACTGCCTTCCATTCTCCCAAGCATGATTTCCCATGATACCCTTGCAAAAAAGTTAGTAATTGCATTGTCTAGCATTGTGGGCTAGACAATGCAACTGTTAGGTAGATTTGTAATTGGTTGACTGACCGAACCCAAAGGGTAGTCACCAATGGCTCCTCTTCCAACTGGAGAGAAGTGACCAGAGGGGTGTCACAGGGTTCTGTCTTGGGCCCAGGGCTATTCAACATCTTTATCCATGACTTGGAGGAGGGAATAGAGGACATGCTTATCAAGTTTGCAGATGGCACCAAATTAGGAGGGGGAGCTAATACCCCAGAGGACAGGATCAGAATCCAAATTGACCCCCTTAACAGATTAGAAAGCTTGGCCAATATTAACAGAATGAATTTCAACAGGGAAAAATGTAGGATGCTATACTTGGGCAGTATAAATGAAATACACAGATACAGGATGGGTGACACCTGGATTGAGGGCAGTCCATGCAAAAAGGATCTAGGAGTCTTAGCGGCCCACAAACTGAACATGAGTCAGCAGTGTAACGTAGCAGCTAAAAAAGCTCAAGGGAAATAATAGTGCCACTGTATTCTGCTTTGGTCAGACCTCACCTGGAATACTGTGTCCAGTTCTGGGCACCACAATTCAGGAAGGATATTGAGAAGGTGGAACGTGTCCAGAGGAGGGTGACCAGGATGGTGGGAGGTCTGGAAGCCATTAGGCTCTATGAGGAGCACCTTAGGGAGGTGGACATGTTTAGTCTGGAGAAGAGAAGATTGAGAGGGGGCATGATAGCCATGTTTAAATATTTCAAGGGAGGTCATACTAAGGATGGGGCAAGCTTGTTTTCTGCTGCTCCAGAGACTAGGACACAGAGGAATGGTTTCAAACTACAAGAAAAAGAGATTCCACTTAAACATGAGGAAGAACTTCCTGGCAGTAAAAGCTGTCTGGAAGTGGAATGGACTGCCTGGGAGTGTAGTGGGGTCTCCTTCTTTGGAGGTTTTTAAACAGAGGCTGGATGGCCATCTGTCAGGAATGCTTGGATTGTGTATTCCTGCATGGCAGAAGGGGTTGGACTGGATGGCCCTTGTGGTCTCTTCCAACTCTATGATTCCATGATTCTATGATTGTCTTTTCCCCTGAGTCGTGTTGTCTCAAAGTATGACAGCCTCAGGTTACTCTACTTCTAGGGAGATTTCAGGCTTGATTTGCTCTAAGCCTTATTCATTTTTCTTTTTTTTCTGCAGTCCACAGTATCCATAGATCTCTCCTCCTGCACCACATTTCAAATGAGCTGATTCTCTTCCTATGAGCTTTCTTCACTTTTTTGCTTTCACAACCGTGCATTGAAATTAGAAATGATGGTATGGACAATCCCGACTTACTATCTTGTCACTATTAAACAGGGTGCCGGTCAGTATTTATAAGTAGATAAATACGTTGGTACATTTATCAGTACAGTCGGTCCCCTGTATCCACGGAGCCAATATCCATGGTTTCAGTTACCCATGGTTGAAAAAAAAATAGGGATACATACCATATTATCATGCTGCAAAATGTCTGGAGAGGTGTGCTCTCTAGGAATCGCTAGGGCCTCTAAACCAATTCTATGGTATATTTGTACTGAAAGTCCTTTAGTATAATAGGGTGTGTGATTATCTTCCATTTCCAGTATCTACGGGAAGTTGGGAGTTGAACCCCCATGGATATGGGGGTCTGGCTATATGCGTATGGGAAGTTCCTTGAAGGTAGTGAGTTTTTAAAAAACTGCAGCTTTCTCTGATGATTCCAATCAGTGCCGTTTACCAGCAAAGGTACTGGTTGTAAATCAAATGTTTCCCCCTTTTGATTAAGTATGGATTTCACAGCAAGAGAACACACAAAGGTTTGTAAGCTCTCTAAGGGCTTCATGCTGTCTGTGGTACCCTCGACAACTGCCCCCCTCCCGCCCCAGGTTTTGCAAAAACAGAAATGTGAACAGTTTTTTCTTCCTTTTCTGGTTTGTGTCAGAATATAATGGAGAAACTGAGCAACAAAGAAGGCTTCACTCAATACAAAAAACAGCTAAGTAAGAGGTAAACGTGTATGAATTCTACTGTCTAAATCCAATGAAGACTACTATGAATATCTACTATGATTTTACAATCAATATTTAAAATAACACTAAGTCCCCAGTCTGTGTCTGCTTATTGTGAATAAATTATCTATAAACCATCACAAGTATTTTATAACTCTGAATATATAAAGTGCTGTGATACAGAAAAGTAGAGTTCCTGTTTAATACATACAACTCTTAAGGGAATGTGTAATAGTTGTATGTATTAAATAGGCACTTTACTTTTCTGTTTCACAGCACTTTATATATTGAGAAACGGCAACGCAGAAAGAATCACAACCCGGAAACATCACCCAAGGAGACCTTCTGCTGTGCTTTCTGCAACCGGACTTGATGCGGATAGACATCTCAGATTGGCCTTTTTAGTCATCAGCGCGCTTGCAGAAAGTGCGGGATGAGTCCTTCCTGAATCTTTGTTTGCAAAGAAAAGCCAGAGAGATATATTCAGAGTTATAAAATACTTGTGATGGTTTATAGATAATTTATTCACAATAAGCAGACACAGACTGGGGACTTAGTGTTAATAAATATTGATTATAAAATCATAGTAGATATTCATAGTAGTTTAGACAGAAGAATTTAGACAGAAGAATTAATACACAATTACCTCTTACTTACCATCGCTGTTTTTTAGAATATAATGCAGAACAGCTCCCCTTGCCAACAGGATGGTCACTTTCTTCCCATCTGTAACAACATTAGTTCACTGTGAAAGTTCAGATCAATGCCCTTGTGGCTTTTAAGCCTGGCTCAGCTACAGTGGTCTCACATCTTGAATTTGTGTCACTTTCACCTAGAGATGTGAAGGCCTGGAAAAAACACAGAAAAATTCAGGAAAAAACTTTTTTTCCTGTTTAATTCCTAAAGCTTTTCTTTTTTGCTTTTATCCAAAAAAAATTGAGAAAAGGAAGAAAATTGATTATGGAATGTTCTTCTTTGTTACTAATGTTGATGGTTTCTTCTGTTTTTTTTTTTTAATTGCTATTATTCCCCTGCTTCACATAAATTAGCAAAACCAAAGATTGTTGCTCCATTTCTTACAAATAAAAATAAATCTCTGGCTTTTCTTCGCAAACGAAGATTCAGGAAGGACTCATCCCGCGCTTTCTGCAGGTGCGCTGATGACTAAAAAGGCCAATCCGAGATAAACAAGTCCGGTTGCAAAAAGCACAGCAGAAGGTCTCCTTGGGTGATGTTTCCGGGTTGTGATTCTTTCTGCGTTGTCGTTTCTCTTCAAGACTTGTACGGCGTGAATTCTCAAATAAGGCTGCAGCATTGTGGATAGTGTGTCTCCATGCCTCCCGATGTGAGGCCAGGGCGGACCACTGTTGGTGATCAATTTGGCCAAGCCTGAGATTTTGTTTCAGGGAGTCCTTGTATCGCTTTTTTGGAGCGCCCCTCTTACGCTGACCCATGGCGAGTTCACCGTAGAGTACTATTTTGGGGAGGCAATGGTCCTCCATCCTAGAAACGTGCCCTGCCCAGTGCAGCTGCATTCTCAATATCATGGCCTCAATGCTGGTGATCCCTGCTTGCTCAAGGACAGCAACATTCGTCACATAGTCAGTCTAGTGTATATTTAGGATTGTGCGTAAACAGCGCTGGTGGAAGCGTTTGAGGAGTTGTAAGTGGTGGCGATAGGTGACCCATGTTTCAGGCCCATAAAGGAGAACAGACAGTACAATGGCTCTATACACACTGATTTTTGTGCTTCGCCTCAGGTGCTTATTACTCCAGACTCTTTTGTGAAGTCTTCCAAATGTGCTATGTGCCTTTGCTAATCTGTGATCGATCTCTTTGTCAATCTTGGCATCTGAGGAGATGATGCTTCCCAGGTAGGTGAACTGCTGAACGGACTTAAGCACAGAGTTGCCAACGGCAAATATAAATAAATAAATAAATAAATAGTAAATTCCGTTTGTAATAATTGTTTGAATAAGCTATATTCTTAATATACCAACTGTGTTGATTTTATGCCAAATAAGATTGTCATAGTCATATTTTATGTTCCTAAAGTAACAGAGTGACTTCAATCTACAAAAAGTACTAATGTTACATTTTTTAAAAAATTTCAAAAATTTTTAATTTTTTTTCCTGAAAAACCTAGAAAAGGCCCCAGTTTTTTTCCATGGCTTCAAAATTTCCAGAAATGTTACGTATGTACTTTCATCCTGGGCTTGGGCATCACTGAAACCAACTGGATCCATCCTCAGCCTGACCATATTCCCCATGGGTATCTGAAATGTTCTCTTCTAAGAGCTGGAAATTCTGCTGTTTGGAAAGAAATTGTTGTAACATATCGGAGCCTCAAATAAAGGAGACTCTGAGCCAGGGATAGCTATTGCCCTCATTTCTGGCTGATGCTAGAATTTTATGTAGGTTTCTGAGCAGCACAGAACCCTTTGTTGGGCATGGCAGCAAAGTAGCATAAGGTGGCAGGCTGAAGTAGTGAGATGGTGTGAACATTTCTCAGTTATCCAGAGAGTATAGATAGCAGTGCAAATACAGTTGTCCCTCCACATTCACGGATTTGACATTCACGGATTTGAGTATTCACGGCTTGAAAAATATTCTTTAAAAAATAACAATCCTAATAGCAAACCTTGATTTTGCCATCTTATATAAGGGACACCATTTTGCTCTGCCATTGCATATAATGGGACTTGAGTATTCACGGATTTGGGTATTCACGGGGGGTCCTGGAACCAAACCCCAGCGAATGTGAAGGGACAACTGTAGTAACTGACACCTGGGGTAGAAACAACTGTGAATAACATTTCTTTAGAGGAGCCATGGGTAAAAGTGATGGGCCCCAATTTTTGTCCACAGGCACCCCTTGTTAGCCACACTTCTGTGTTTATTTGGACCTGATTTCATGGTGGTGGGAGAGGCAAAACGGCAACATTTTTAGCTGGTTTTGTGCACTTTGGGGGTATTTTGTGCAAATAAATCACCCTGGGATCTGAGGGCTTTGGATAAGATCCGGAGTTGTTTGTAGGCCACAGAAAAGTGGACCACACTTTTCCCAAAGATAAGCAAAGCTGTATTTTTATTTTTGAAGTGGGGGTATATATTAGGCATTTCGTGAATGGTTTTGGATGGCTTGCCATCAGCCAGAGGGGCTTGGAGCAAAATTAAAATAGATTTCTGCCGTTGAGGCTGACGGCTGGTTGCCAGGGCTTTCGGCTTTTGTTGCTAAGGGTATATTTGTTGAATGGCATTTTGTTGTTAGGCCTTGCCCAGAGAATAACTTGAGGCTCAGGTTTGGAAAGGTCCTTGAGAAATAAGCTGGGGGGGTGAGGGGGGGAGAGTTGGCAGCAAATGAAACCGGCATCTGTGCCAAGTTGGGTGCCTTTGACCTAACCTCCACCCAGGATGCCCGGGAGCCTCTGCTTTGGATGAGTGGGTGCTCCATGCAGCTTCATTAGGGTGTGTCCATGTTTGAATGAATGAAAATTAAAAGAGAATGAATGGAAAGAGATTCCACCTAAACATTAAGAACTCCCTGATGGTAAAAGCTGTTCAGCAGTGGAACACACTGCCTTGGTGTGTGGCGGAGTCTCTGTCCTTGGAGGTGTTTAAAGAGAGGCTGGATGGTCATCTGTCCAGAGGGCTTGGATTGTGCCTTCCTGCATGGCGTTGGGTTGGACTGGATAGCCCTTGGGGGTCTCTTCCAGCTCTATGATTCTGTGAGTCTCAATGATCCAAATGTGCACATGGAGCCAGGCGCTTTAAACCCTTTCTATGTGTTCAACACTGTACACTCACGGGGGCTGTGAGCTTTCAATATATTTTTTTAAAATTACCCACTCACAAAATAGAGACTTCCCAGCATCCCGGATAGAGACCATAGCCAAATCGACACTACACAAATAATCCAGTTTGAAACTGGGTAATTTGCCATGACTCCTTACTGTGGAATCCTGGGATTTGAAGTTTGATTAGGGACTGGCACTCTTTGGCAGAGAAGGCTAAAGACCTTGTAAAACTACAAATCACAGGACTCCATAGGAAGGACCCATGGGAAAATAAAAAAAATAAAAAAAAATCAACCCAGTTTCAAACTAGATTATTTGTGTAGTGTGGATTTGGTTCATGTCAAGGACACTTGAGTTTGCCAGGATTAACAGAGTTGTAGAGGATGAAGGGATCCCAAGAGCCATTTAGTCTGACCCTGCCATGCAAGACCCCACATCTAAAGGACCCCCAAAAGGCTGCCACCCAATCTCAGTTTCAAAGCTCTGGTAAAGGTGGATGCACCACCCGCTGGGGCACTCTGTCTTACTCTTGCACAGCTCTTCTTTTCAAGAATTTCTTCCTGATGTTTAAGTAGAATTTCTTTTCTTGGCATTTGAGTCCTTGTCTCTGGAGCAGCAGAAATACCTGGCATGCTGCAAGCAGGCACACAGAGCTACAGAAGGATTAGCTCAACTAGAATCCCATTCTTTGTTGCATTGTTTTCTGCAGACACACTGCACCACAAGTCTGTGTTCCTCTAATCCCCCGTCATCCTCCTCCCTACTAAGAAGCCATCCAGCTAGACAGAGGACAAGGAAGAAAAGGGGCATTTTGGTGGACACAAAAACCTTTTGTAAAAAGGAACTCCTTTGTCAGAGGCTTTGTTAACTGAGGTCTTCCTGTATTCATTGGCTATTCATTTCCTGGCCAAGCAAGGCAAGAAGCTGGAGCTGCATTTTGGATTTTGGAATATTTCAGGCTTTGGAAATTTGGGTAAGGGAGAATCAACCTGTACATGCAACTGGAGTGAGATAAAGAGCAGATGCTTCCATCTTCCATCACCACCACCACCACCACCACCACCATTTATAGCCTGCTTTTCCCCTAAGGCTGGGACCCAGAGCGGCTTACAGTTTTAAAAACACACAATTTAAACATACAAAAAGTGCCCATTAAAACAGAATTAAACCACTTACTTAATTAAAACAACAGCAAAATATTTTAAAGAATAAAATATACTTTAAAATACTTTTTAAAAAGAAAACTATAAAAAGCTTTTAAAAACAGCCCAACAAAACCACACAGCACCCCCACCCCAGCCTGTTCTTTAAAAAGCCTGCTTGAATAAAGAGTTTGGCCTGCTGCCTGAATTTGAGCATACACAAACAGCAAAACAGGGAGAAAAGGGGTGGGCAGATACATCTGTCTCACCACCTACCCCTAGCATTATTTTTTTAAAAGTATAGATCTAGTACTTTTGCCCATCAAAATGGAAATCATGAGAAAAGTGGAGGCTGATGAAAGAAAAAGGGTTCATCTACACTGTAGAAATAATGCAATTTGACACCACTTCAACAGCCATGACTCCATCCTACAGAATCCTGGGATCTGTAGTTTTGTGAGGCACCAGCAGTCTTTGGCAGAGAAGGCCAGAGACCTTGTAAAACTTCAAATCCCAGGATTCTGACCCCCAGCTCAGTGCAAGATCTCCAGAGCATCCCTAGCAGCTGGGAGCTGTCCAGCCTCTTTTGGAAGACATCCAGAGGAGGAGACCCCACCATCTCTCTAGGCAACTGGTTCCATTGCTGAACTGCTCCCATTGTCAAGAACATCCTTCTAATGTTCAGTCGAAATCTACCCTCCTGTAACTTAAAACCATTAGACCTATTTTACCCTCTGAGGCAGCAGAGAACAATCCTACTCCCTCCTCTCTGTGGCAGCCCTTGAGGTATGTAAAGAGTGTGATCATGTCACCTGCTCACTCTTCTTTTTACCAAGCTGAACATGCCTTCTCTTCGTATGTTTTGTTCTTCAGTAGTGATTGCGCTTCTTTGAGCACACTCCATTTTGTCTATATCCTTCTTTAAATGAAGCACCCAGAACTGTGTGCACTATTCCAGATGAGGCCTGACCATTGCAGAATATAGAGGGGGCTATTACTTTCCTTGCCTTGGAAACTATGGTTCGATTCATGCAGGCTAAGATACCATTTGCCTTTTTTGCTGTAGCATCACACTGCTGGCTCATATTCAGCTTATGAGCAACGGTAATCCCAAGGTCCTTTTCACACGTAGCAAAGTCTGCAGAATCATGCATCCCTCATCCTATACCTTTGCATTTCATTTTTGTGACCTAAATGTAGAATTTTGCATTTGCCTCTGTTCAATTTCATTTTATTATTTTCAGCCCAGTTTTCTAGTTTATCAAGGGCCTTTTGAATTCTGTTCCTGTCTTCCAATATGTTAGCTACCCCTCCCAATTTTGTATCATCCACAAATTTGATAAGGATCTCTCCACCCCATCATCTAAATCATTGGTAAAAGATAATGAGGCACACCAACCCCAGGACGGGACCCTGCAGTACTCCACTTCAGGCCACCTCCTTATCTGAAGCACAGCCACTGATGACAATTCTTTGATCATGGTTTGAGGATGATGAAATCCATCCAATGGTGCTTCAATCTATTCCATATTTAGTCAGTTTGCTAATCTAAATACCATGGGGAGCCTTATCAAATGCTTTGCTGAAATCCAGGTAAATGACATCCACAGCATTCCCACCATCTACTAATCTAATGACCCATTTTTAAAAAAAGATATAAATTTAGTTTGGCAGGAGTTGTTCTTGACAAACCCATGCTGGCTCCTACTGCATTGTCATCTAGATTCCTTGCTAAGGTCTCTGTTGATGTATGGAAGCACACAGTGCTCTTTGGGGGCGGGGAGGATTGAAACAAATAGGTATTGAGTAGTTCTGCCTTTGCATTGTGATCTATTGGCATTTTACCATCCTTGCTGAACAATGGTCCCACTATTTCCTTCGTCATTCTCTTGGTTTGACCATATTTTGTTGCTCCTTGCTTGCCTAGCCAGACTCTGCTCATTTTGAGTTTTAACTTTCCTTACACTATTCCTGCAAACCTGGGCTACACGTCTGTATTCTTCCTTGGTGATCTGTCCTTCCTTCTATTCTTTATACATGCTCTTTTTGTCTTTTCACTTTCTCCTTGAGTTTACCGTGCAGCCACATTGGCTTTTTCAGATGTTTCCCATATTCTTGCATGAATTGTTTGTGATTGTAGTTTTAGCAGTTCCTTCTTCAAGAAGTCCCACCCATGCTAGTTGTCCCCCCCCCCACCCTTTGGCATCCCTAGCCACGGGATTCTACCCAATATCTTCCTGAGCTTGATAAAATCAGCTTTCCTGAAATCCAAGGTTTGTGTTTGGCTATATTGTTCCTTGGCCTGTCCCACAGTTGTGAATTCTAGCATTACAGGGTCAACCCCCAACCCCCCAAAAAGTACCAACTTGTCACTTACTGGCATTTCCAGACCAGCAGTTTCAGAGTTAAAAATCAAAAACTTTATTGGTACAGTTATCTAGAAAGCTAACTGTACAACTTTGTTGCTCATAATGAAACCTACTAACAAGCATTATACTGAAAGCATTTATAATCTACAAAATCTGGCAGGCTATACAGTCATTGGATATCCATCATCCCCACTCGCAGTTCCCACTGTACCAAGGCTCAGCCTATTTTTCCTAGAGCTGAGTCCAGGTGTCGGTTTTATCAGACAGCTATAGACATAGAGCACATACTCCCTTTTCAACATACTTGCTAACAAGCACAGAGCAAGCACAGAGCTATGTGAACACAATTAGCCATAAAGTGATACATCAGAACTAAACTTAGCAGGAAAAGCTCACGTCCACTTTGATTCCAGTGACCAGCCTATTGGTTAGGATCAAGTCCAGGATCGCTGTTCCCCTCATTCCTTCCTCCACCATTTGAAAGAGGAAATTATCTGCAAGGTGCATCAGGAATTTGTTGGAGAGCCTATTTCCCCCTACGGAGTCATCCTACCAAGTATCTGTCATACCAATAAAGCCATATTTACCTAAATGCACTAGGACTTCAAGCTCTTCTTGTTTGTTTACCAAACTCTGTGCATTGGTGTATAGACATCTAAAGCATTGTTCTCATTTTTTAATTCTACTATGGGTTTTACTGTGGCTCTGGATCACCAGCATTGAGGCCGTGATATTGAGAACACAGCTGCGCTGGGCAGGGCGCATTTCTAGGATGGAGGACCATCGCCTCCCCAAAATAGTACTCTACGGTGAACTCGCCACAGGTCAGCGTAGCGATACAAGGACTCCCTGAAACAACATCTCAGGCTTGGCCAAATGGATCACCAACAGTGGTCCGCCCTGGCCTCACATCGGGAGGCATGGAGACGCACTATCCACAATGCTGCAGCCTTATTTGAGAACTCATGCCGAACAATTCTTGAAGAGAAACGACAACGCAGAAAGAATCACAACCCAAAAACATCACCCAAGGAGACCTTCTGCTGTGCTTTCTGCAACCGGACTTGTTTATCTCGGATTGGCCTTTTTAGTCATCAGCGTGCTTGCAGAAAGAGCGGGATGAGTCCTTCCTGAATCTTCGTTTGCAAAGAAAAGCCAGAGAGAGAGTATCCTCTCCCTCATCTTCTCCTCTAGAATTCACATCCTTGTGTTTTCTAGAGGAGAAGCTAAGGGAGAGAAGGGAAGTGACGTATGACCATGCAGTCAGAGAGACAGATAAGGTCTCCATGATAGAAATGTTTGATGCCACTTTGGTTGTCATAGCTGTCTCCTGCAGAATCCTAGAAATGTGTAGTTTGGTGAGGGATGCTTAAAATGCTCTGCTAGGTATCTAAGAACCTTATCAAACTCCAAATCCAGGAAGGAACAATAGAACTAGTAAAGTGGTGTCAAGCTGCTATAGCTGTGTAGGCCATTTTTTAAAAAAAAAATGTCATAAAACATACCTTGAAGTGCTGCAATACTGAGGCAGTTTAGAAGTACAGTCAAACCATGACTTTCGTGGGTTTAACTTTCACAAATTTGATTGCCTGTATTTATTAGTTTTCCATCAATAATTAAATGGGTTTGGGTTTTTTTAGTTGGATGACCTACTGCCAAAAATTGCAATGATGTGGCTATACTAGAAAATGTAAAAAAAAAAAACACTTAAAAAAAAGTTTAGTGTGTCATAAATGCATAAAATAACACCCATGTTTTTCCTTGGCTTTTTTCTCGGCTGTGAGGCCGTGTTCTGGAATAGTTTCTTTCTGCTGTTTCGCCTGCATCTGTGGCTGGCATCGTCAGAGAAGCCTTTGACTTCACATAACACCCAAGTATCCCTTCTTCCCCTTCTGTCCCTCGAGCCTTGCCCACCATGGCCACTTTTCTTCTCCGTGGCCACTTCCAGGGCTCCTGGGAACGTGACTTCCAGTTTTCTATGAACCAACCCAGCACGCCCTGTGACGGCAGTATGGAAGTGGTGTTTTGCTTGGGTTCCTTAGTCCATAGAGATAGGAATATTGTCAGGATCAGGTCGTAAAATGACCTTTTTCTGCCATTAACTCTGTGTGCTGGGTGACCATTTGATGTTTTGCATTCCTTTGTAATGGTAACAAATTTGATCTACTGAGAATAGCGAGACAGGATGAGTCCTGTTGGAATAAATGGTTGGGAGGATGTTGCAGCGGGTGGTGGATATTTGGGGAATCCATGGATGAGATGCCCGCCAGATTTTGGCTGGTTGTAAATACTTTATATTATCTTGCTTTTCCTTTGTGCTTCATTCAAAGCAACAATGTTGTACTGTTAACTCTTTAGATTTCTGTTAGTAATAAAGCTTACTGTTTAACACCGAAGCTGTTTGACTACTCAGTCTGAAGAAGGGGGCGCATGACAAATATAGACTGAGACATCAGCTTGCAACGAGCATTGTAAGATGCATTGAGTCCTGGTTTTGGAAACCGAAAGGTGCTGGACAGAGGCTGTTGTTTGCCTTGTTGTAGGTGTGAATATCCTGGCTGTAAAGTCACTGGAATAACCATTCTGTCTGTCTCTTCATTCAGGATGAAGCTCCATTGCCTCCTGCTGGTAGCGGTGTGGCTTTGCACCAGTGACCTCATCAGTGCCTCCGGTGAGTGTTGAGAGCAGGAAGGCTTTAACACAGGGGTGGGCAACTGCACAGTAACAACCCCCCCCATGGGTTTCACTGGCTCACCTGCCCTGGAAGGGATATTACATTCCTTCCAGTTGCCATTTTTGGCCAAACTCCAAAACATGCTGGGGGAGTTGGTTTTTTTCTGGGTGTGTGGCTTTGGAGAGTTTGGAATAATTTTGGGGTGAAAGTTGCTCTGATTTTTTTAAAATGAGAGAGGTACTTTGGGGGACTGCCAGGTGGCTTTGGGGGCTGCAGAAATGGAACCTGGGGCTCACACATGGCCCACATGCTGCACTTTCTGTCACAGGCATGCAGTGGTTTTTCTGAGCATGTTAAGAGGACCAGGCAACAAATAAATCTTGTAGCAAATGCAGCAGACATCAGTCTGATGAAATAGCTATAGCACGTCTATTTCTATACTGCTTATCAGTGCCAAAGGACTCCCTGAGTGGTTTACAATGTTTTTAGCTAATTGCCTCCAACAAGCTGGTACTCATTTTACCAACCTCAGAAGGATGGAAGGCTGAGCCAACCTTGGAGACCTCTGAGATCAAACTTGCAATGTTGTGGCTGCAGTACGGCATTTGACCACTGTGCCACTGTGTGAAATGAGCACACAGACACAGAGATTGCGTCTAAACTACTGTCATTTACTTAAGCATATTAAAGAAATATTTACAATGAGTCTGGGACTCCAAATACATGGACTACATCGCCAATAGTCACAGCAGTACTGTCCTGTATTGTACAGCATGGGGACCTGTTACAGACAGAATAACAGCGAGGGTGGGAACATAGGGTTATCCATGTACATGTTTACATCACATTCATGGGCCATGTAGTTGCCCATTCCCATATGCACATGGTTTACCCAATTCTTCCCAGGGTGATCACTTCTTCTTGCTTTGGCTGTCACACAGGCTGATACAAACAGCACTGTCATGTCAACACCAGCTGCGTTTGGCTAGCCCTCACTACTGGTCCCTGCTGGCAGTAGCACTTTGCATAACATGACAGCTCTTTACAATATAAAATTATCAGTGATTACACATCCCATTATCCTGACACTTTCCTCACCCCCTCTCTACCCTTACAGTGCAGGCTTTTCCGGAATAGCTAATCCCGGTCTCAGGAACCCCCTCTGGAAGTTGATTCTGGAGCTCCTAACTGATGCTGCTCACTAGGAAGGGTTTTTAATAACAATTGTATTATATGTTGATTTTAATTTGTATTGATTTAATAATGTTTTAAGGGGGAGAAGGGATTTTGAGCTGGTTTATATTATGTATTATTTTACTGTTGTAAGCTGCCCCGATTGTTCGCAGAAGGGCGGGATATAAATAAATATTATTATTATTATTATTATTATTATTATTTTCTTCCTTTTTTGAAAAAAATAATAATGGCACAAAGGCTGTTATCTAAAGAACTACTTTTGCTGTGCTCAACTAGAGTTTGGAAAAATGTGTGGACTAAAACTCCCAGAATCCCGACCAGCCGGAAAAAAGTAACTTGTCCATTAGTTTGGCTGCACTGATTTAGCAGGGCTGTCCCAAGACCTTTTGCAATCTGAGGCAAAACATCAAATAGCACCCCTGCCCTCCTGAAATCAAGGTGCGCAGCCTGATTTTTTTCCCCCCTCAGAGGTGGCTGAAAATCCCACAAATGCACCTCTCCCAAACCCAGCAGTATAAATACAATAACACAGAATTAAATTGCATGATCTTTCATGCCATGCCAAATCTGCTATCTAACTCTTCCCCATTGGCAGGGCCCCTCACTGAGTTTTAAGTGTTGAACGACAGAGTCCCCAAAGCTGTATTGTTTCTTGCTTTCAGCAGTCTCTGAGGAGTTTACTGTCTAGCTGCTGTGATGCTCAAGCCTACAGTCCTGATCAGCACATGGGACCAGTAAGTGAGGGCTGGTGATTCCCATGCCAGTGGGACCGTTGAATCCCATCCAGGTTTTCATCTGACCATTTAATGACTTTTCTTGAGTACTGAACCTATGTAGGGAGATAAAGTTCAGGAGACTGCAAATCTTCTTTAGTATTCTGACTAAAACCCAGCGTGGCTTCATGCCCCCCCCCAAGTGGTAGCCACCCCCCTCCACTGGAACCAATTCATGTTCTTTGGATCTTGGTGAAACATCTCTTGAAACCATAAAATAGAGCCATAGAGGCTCGGAGGTATGTCATTAGATTGGCCTGCAAGTGATAACTAGCAGCTGAAAGTGTGAATTGACTGACTCCATTGGGGGCAAAAGAGTGTTGAGTTTATGGCCATTTGAAAAAGTTCTGGTGAGAAACTTTTTTCACCCTTGCATGTCTGAGCCTTCTCTTGGTGCTCAGGTCATCAGATAGCATGAATGCATGCATGCACATGTAAGCCGGTCCAGGATGTGGGCCACATCATGCAGACTACACATGCTGAGGGAACTTTGCTTATCTTGATGTGATGGTTTGGATGCTATGCTGCTTTTGGCTCTTGTCTTATGATTAGTCTGGTTGCAAATCAACTCAAGTGGGTAGAGAAATGATGTGTAAGTTGACTGTCAATGTCCAGACTCACCCCGCAGGGACTATAAAATCTCCCTTTACTCCTGAGTTCCTACTCAGTTCCATGGAGAAGCCATGGAATAGGGAACAAAGCATCTTTGATTCTGGTCTCCCTGTCATAATTTAACACTTTAACGCAGTCCTCCCAGTAGCATTGTTGGATTGCAACTCCCAGTATCCCCAGCTGGCAGGGGGATTCTGGGAGTTGTAGTCCAATATACCCAGCATGCACGCAGGTTGGAGAGAGGCTGTGTTACCTTGTATTCTTTGTTACTGCTGCTTCTGTTTTGCCTTCTTTGTTTCCTTTTCTCCCATTTTCTTTTGCCATATGTCCCCACAAGAACAGGATTGCATTGGGGTTCCCTGGAGTGGCAGAAACAGCCACTGTGTTTTATTCCCCATTGCACAAGGGAACTGTAAGCAGGAACATGGGCAGACAGACCCTTGGGTGACAGTTGTTGGTATTCAACCGAAAGGCAGGGTAGTGCAACCAACATGTGTATTACATGAATTTAGATTGAGACTATGCAAGCACTCAGGGAGCTGGGTATGTTTAGCCTGGAGAAGAGAAGGTGAAGAGGTGACATGATAGCCATGTTTAAATATTTGAAGGGATGTCATATTGAGGATGGAACAAGCTTGTTTTCTGCTAATAATAAAATAAATAAGCTTTATTTTTGTACCCCACCTTTTGCCTATTAGGCAATCAAGGCAGCTCACAACACTTGGATATAAAGCAAACAAATCTATAACAATAGTAATAACTTAAAACAATTTACCCCCCTTAAAATTACATATAAATTTAAGCTCCAGAGACTAGGACACAGAGCAATGGACTCAAACTGCAGGAAAAGAGATTCCACCTAAACAATAGGAAGAACTTCCTGACAGTAAGAGCTGTTCAGCGATGGAATGCACTGCTGCCTGGGAGTGTGGTGGAGTCTCCTTCTTTGGGTTTTTTTTAAACAGAGGCTGGATGGCCATCTGTCAAGAATGCTTAGATTGTGTCTTCCTGCATGGCAGGGGGTTGGACTGGATGGCCCTTGGAGGTCTCTACCAACTCTATGATTCTATGATTCTAAGCATGATGTAATGTCTTGGCTATGGTATGTTTCAGCTGTGTCTGTGTTTTAATCTTGTTTTGAGCTGCCTTGAGCTCCAGTAGTGGGAGAAAGGAGGGATCAAGAATGGATGAATAAATTGGGCTTAGCCTAAACCTTGCCGTATCTGTTTCAGATGGTTTGGTTCTGCCTTCTTCTTTGAGGCAACTCTTTGTCTGTATGCTGCAGTCTGTGCCGACATAGGGCCCTATAGCCCCGCACTTGACAGAGAGAGACCCAAATCTGAAAGAGAGGCACTTTGTGGATACAAATGAAGAAGGGAAACCCTGTCATTGCTTTCTGTTACTGTTTTTGATTGCAGCCATCTCATTACTGTTTGGGGGTTATGTGCTTGTGGCCTAAACATACTTTCTGTATGGACCCTCGGTCTCTTAACTCCTCAAGCAAACAAGAAGCAGACCTTTCCAACATCGTAACTTCCCGTCCCCTGCATGGCTATTGTAGGTTCCCCCCCGTATCCCCGGAGCCAATATCTACGGTTTCAGTTATCTGAGGGACACAACATAGGGGACATACCATAGAGTCATGCTGGAAAATGCCTGGAGAGGCATCCTCTCTAGGCATCTTCTAGGTCCTTCAACACAACTCTGGCATGTTTGTGGAGGGGGTCCTTTATTTTAATAGGATTTGCTATTGTCCACAGTTTCACTTTTGCTCCATAAATCCAGCAACGTATCCATCACAGATACAGTGCGCAACCTGTATTATTATTATTTTTTACCAAGTCTGGGTATGAAAGTTGGATGGTGAAGAGAGATAAGAGGAAGAAAATTACCTGATTGGATATGTGATGCTGGAGGAATGCTCAACAGATCCCATGGACTGCTCAAAAGAGAAATCAGTTGATCCTAGCGAGATCAAGCCTGAACTCTCCCTCCTAGAAGCAAAGGCTATTTAACTGAGACAATTGCATTTTGGACACACATCAGGAGAACACATGACTCGTTAGAATAGATGGTGATGCTTAGAAAAGAGTAAGAGCTCACTAAAGGTGGATTGATTCAACAAAGGAAGTCCTGGCTGCCCTGAATTTGCAAGACCTGAGCTGGGCTGTTCATAAAAAGAGCTCTGGAAGGTCTCTCATCCAGAGGTTCACCTTAAGTCAAAGTTGACTGGGTGACAAACAAGAATAACCATGATTTTTTTAAAACCATCATTGGCTGATGAAGAGGCCAGTGGGGTTCAAAAGCTGGTATGATGAATTGTGCACCTTCTGGTTGGCCCAATAGGAATCTAACCACACTGTGTATGTTTGTTTTTGCTTTATGGTAAACATGGATTTTTTTTCCAAATTAAATTACCTCTAAGTGCAAGAAGGTAGGAAGCAGCTCAGCTTTCCTCGTTTGATCTAGAAATTCGCTTTACTAAACTGAGGAGAGCTTGTCCTGGTGTGACAAAGGCAGAGCTGGTTCACTCGGCAGCAAGATTGCTTGAGAAGATGGGTTTGCCCTCTCGCTGGCAGCTTCCTGTTCAGATAGACAAGATTGGGGGAGCTGGGAGAGAAGTGGATAGAAATAGGAAGCCAAAAGAGCTGCACAAAGCTTCCAGAACTGCTTTGGAGAGAATCAGAAAGAAAGTAAAAAGAAAGACTGATCTGCTCCCTTGAACTCTGCAAGCCTCCTTTGCAAGCTCTAATGTTTTTGTGCCTGAATGCACACATCCACACACAAACAGTCCCCTGATGCTGCTGTCCCTGGTGACATATCCTCTTGACATTTTGAGGAGCCTCTTCACAGGAAAGTGAACACAGCCAGGATGTGAGCCGCACACTCACTCTCTCTCCCACGTGGCATTTCCATCCTAGGAGATGATGCAAAATGAAATTCCACCTTGCAGTGCAATGCATCCTTTTTGAAAAAAAGGTTGGGCTTTTCAAAATATAATTACAAGGGGAAAAAAGCAGAAAGTTAAGAGAAGAGGAAGAAGAGGAGGAGGAGGAGGAGAGGGGAAAGAAGAAAGGAAAGTACATTGGGTTTGTACATTGCTTTAAGCAGACCATATTTCCAAAAGCTGAATCATAGAATCATAGATTCTTAGTTGGAAGGGACCAAAGAGGGCAACCCCATTCTGCCATACAGGATATGCACAACTAAGCACTTCTGAAAGATGCTCATCCAACCTCTGTTTCAAAGACCTTCAAAGCAGTAGGAGAGTCTACCATCCTACACAACAGTCCATTCCATTGTTGAACAACTTGTACGAGGTCTGTCTATTAGATAACGGGACTCTGTTCCTACCTTGCAGACAAATCAGGAAGAACTGATTGTGATCGCTTCAGTAGTGACCTTGAACGTGTCTGAACCTTCATGACAAACATCAACACTCTCGGCTGTTCAGTTAATTGTCAGGCATCATTTAAAGCAGCTGTGTTGTCTGTTGTGTGCCAGGTAAATGCTAAGTTTAAAACTCAAGCGATGTGACATTCTGCAGCAACTTGAAGCGGACCCAAACCTTTTCCAAAAAATTATCACTTGTGATTAAACTTGGATCTTCCAGTATGATCCTGAGACAAAACGTCAGTCAATGCACTGGAAAATGCCATCATCACCAAGAATGAAAGAAGCATGTCAAAGCAAGTCCACACTCAAAGCCAGACTCATTGGGTTTTTGTTTCTTTGGGTTTTTTTTTACATCAAGGGCATAATTTTGGCAGAATGGGTTCCAGAAGGCAGAACAGTGAACCAGCATTATTATAAAGGAGTTTTGACAAAGCTGGGAGAAAGAGTCAGGAAAAAACAGGCCAGAACTGTGGGGTTTCATTCTTCATCAAGACAATGTGCCTGATCATACAGCACTTTCTGTGAAGCAGTTTTTAGCCGATAAATGCATTACTACACTTGAACATCCCCCTGCTTGCCAGATTTGGCACCATGTGACTTTTTTCTTGTCCCTAAAGTGAAGTTGGTGCTTAAAGGAACATGTTTTGAGTTAACTGCCAGATTTGGCACCATGTGACTTTTTTCTTTTCCCTAAAGTGAAGTTGGTGCTTAAAGGAACATGTTTTGAGTTAACTGATGCAGTCAAGAAGAAAATGGCAGATGTGTTGACACAGCTGACAGAAACTGATCTGCTCCACACCTTCAACCATTGGAAAACAAGACTACATCGGTGTGTGAGTGTGAATGGGGAGTGTATTGAAGGAGACAAGCATTAGAATTGTTATATATATAAATAAAGATGGGTTGTTGTCTCAGTCTCATTATTTAATAGACAGACATACAGTAAAAAAAATCTTCCTAATGTTTAGATGGAATCCCTTTTTCTTGAAATTTAAACCCATTGCTTCATAGATTTTCTTCAGCTTCTACTTACCCTCAATAAAATATGTAATCACATGTTGCTGAAGCAGGAAAAGTCATCTTTCCAACCTTGGAGCATATAAACCTTTTTGCCCCAGTAAAAGCATGAGGGATCCAACCATGCTGACCCACAGCTGGATTCCAGTTTGTAGGATATAATTTAAATGATCATGTACCTCTATGAGTGCTGAAGATGTTTGTGATGAAAAATTAAGCTGTTGTAACACATCTGAGCAAAACTAGTGCATCTTTTTCCGGAGACAGAAAGTCCTGAATTGCCCTGCTGAGTTTCTGAGCTGGCAGGAAAGATGCTGTAATCCCGGATGTTGGCGACTGTGTCCTTGTGCCAAACTGACAGGCCTATGAAAGGGAGGATTGTGACCCTACCCTTGGTGGCAGGAGAGGAGATTTGCAGAATGTGAGTGGGAAAGAAGGGTTACGTAAATCTTGTCTAGCTTAATAAAATAACCTCTTGAGCAGGCACTGGTAAGCCACTGAAAAATGGTGTGTGTGTGTGTGTGGATGTCTCCATGGGGGGTTAGAGTTCTCTGGATGGGCAGAAGACCTGGGAAAGGACTTGTCTATACAGAGGGAAAAAATGTTGGTTGCTGTCGGGTAACACCAACTTCAATTTGTCTTAATGGTGTATTTGCAAGATCGCGGGTATGCGAAGCAAACTGCATTTGGTGTTCCCACAAATAAAAATGGTGGGTGCGAGTGAATCGCTCGCAATTTTATTTTCCCCAGGTTGCCCCTGCCAAACATTTTTTAAACAAAATACAAGGTGCGGAAGAGCGACCTTCCACTTTAGCAAATATACACACACACAAAAGGCTGTTTTCTCAACGTAGCACATGATCGCTATGGGAAAATCCAAGATGGTGATTCCAGGCGCTTGCCTTGTTAGCAAGCTCTGCCCCCCTCCCCCTGCACATGTCCGACGAATCATCTGCTCGTTTTGGGAAAGTGAATCAATTCAGTTGCTTGTCCAAACAAGCAGGAATGTGCATTCCCCCCACTGTTCAAAGGCTTTTCCTGCAGAGTATATGGCATTTGGGGGCCCCTTCCTTCTCAATACGGTGAATAGATGCAGGATCCTATTGAGACAGATCGTATTCTCCTCATATTCTGTCAGGAGTATTTTTGCCGTTTGTACAACCCCAAAGACCCCATGCCTGTGCAAAGACAGGAACTACTTGGAAGGTTCCTGTGCTGTGAAACTAAGGAGATTTTCAGACAAGGATCACCTGGGACAGCTTCGTCGCAGCAGCATGGCAGGGGGTCGATTTCGGACAACGCTGTCACTGCTGCGAGATCGTCGGTCCCTCTCACACTATGGCTTGGAGCCTGCCGCGCTATATTCGGCAAGATTTTATTCACGGACAACCTCCGTGAATAAAATCTTGCCGAATATAGTGCGGCAGGCTCCAACCCTTAGTGCGAGAGGGACAGACGATCTCACAGCAGTGATGGCATCGTCCGAAATCGACCCCCTGCCACGCTGCTGCGACGAAGCTGTCCCGGGCGATCCTTGCGTGGCAAGGATCGTCTGAAAATCTCCTAAATCTGCTTAAGCAGTTTAGATGTTACTTGGCTTTTAAAAAGACAAATACTTGGCAAATTAAAGAGACAAACCTCCAGCCATATCCCTACAATTTACTTTAATTGCTTTTACTCACTGCACGGTTGTGCCACTTTGATACTTTGGTGAGTTGTTTAAATTCCCAGCCAGAGAGCTCTAGTGCCTTCTCAAACTGCAAATCCCAAGATCCCAAAGAGGGGCTAGCTATGGCAGTTGAAGTGAGATCAAAGTGCTATTGACCAGGTGGTGTGACGCAGACCTCTGCGATAGTTCCTTCATGTGGCAAGGAGTCTCTAAGCTCCCCAGTCGTGTCAGCCCATTTTAGGGCTAGAGTTTGCCGGCTCTGATCCTTCTGCGATGTGCGAGGTGTGGTCTCTTCCAACTCTATGATTCTATGATGGCGTTTTGAAGTGTTTTTGAACTGTATATTTGTTTTTAAAGTGTTTGAAGTGTTCAGTAACCAAGGAAAATTCAAGGACATGGGTAGTCAGCAGAAGGGAAAGAAGGTGGGTGGGTTGCTGCCTCTTCCACTTGAGCTCATAGAATCATAGAATTGTAGAGTTGGAAGAGACCACAAGGGCCATCCAGTCCAACCTTCTCCCATGAAATCCCAAAACCTTGGTGAAGAAAACAGATGTTTTCCCAAACTATTCTCCTTACTTGTTAAGGATTCCCCCTTAGGTTATGTCTTACACATCCTACAATGCTTCATTCCATGGGTTTTAGCTGCAGAACACAAACTGGTTGCATGCTTTCCACTGACTGCAGGCAGAGGTTGGATAGCTTAATCTTTTTGGATCACAATTCCCAGAAATCCCCCTGCCTACATGGCCATTCTGGTTGGAGGATTCTGGGAGTTGTTATCCAAAAGAACTTTTCTGTAGGTCTAGATGGCAGGAACAATCCGTAAGCATTGGGAACCTAGGACCGCCCAGCTCGAGCAGGAAGTAGCACAAAGCCTCTTGGGAGATTTCAGTTCTTTGTTCTCCGGTCCTCCTCTCCCACGAGGCCAGTTCTACTTCCTGCTCAGCCCAGCGAAGCAGGTTTTTCCAACTCCTCCGGATTGCTACCGCCATTTTTCACCTTTTTCCATTCTTTCCTCAGACCCCCCCCCACTCCTTCGACCCTAATCTCTCCACTTCGCTATTCCTCTTGCTCTTTTATTTAAAGGAAAAAAAAAACCTTCTTTCGACGCTCTTCCTCCCCGCTTTCCCCCCCTCCCTGCTCCAACCAACTTCCTACCCACCCGGCGACCACTCTCCTCCCCCGACGGTGCTCTCTCCCCTCCGGGCTTTCCCCCCCCCTCGCCAGCGGAGCCCCGCTGAGCCCCCCAGCCACCCCCCCGGCACGTGCGGCTCCCCGCGACTACCTCCCCCCCAGCCGCGATTGCGCTGCCCTTCTCCCGCCAGCCGAGCAGCAGCGGCTTCCGCGCGCGCCCTCTTCACACGCGCCCCTCTCTGGCCCCAGCCACGCTAGCCGCGCCGCGGTCGCGGTTCAGGCCTTACTCCTCCAGCGGCCACCAGCGCCCTCCTCGGTACCACGCCACACGGATTCACGAAGGGATGGGAGGCATTAGAGGGCCTGCAGCAGGCACCGCACAGGGTGCCAAGCGGCAGCAGAAAAAGGGGGCGGAAGGACGCTCTGGCACCCACAGCGGCGACCACGAGCTCCCTTCCACGAGCACCACCGCCGCTGGCCTCATACCGGCCCTGGTTCCTCAGCGACGGGCGGCACAGATGGCGGAGAAGGCCCTGGCCAGCGGCCACCCTCTGAGCATGCCCAGAGCCCTAATACAGTGGCGGCAAAGGGAAGGAATGCGCCACGAGGGCCAGGGGACCACGGGGGCCGAGGTCTCTTCCCTGCCCCCCCGGAACTCCCACAACTACCCCGACCTACAAGATGAGACCCAGGAGAAGACGCAGGACAAGGTAGGAGGAACGACGATTTCAAGGTCCAAGCTTATCCTGGACACTTTGGATTTTTCTAGCGAGGGGGAGGAGGAGGAGGATGAGTATGGGGACATTCCAAATGAAGTAGAAGGGCCCGTCCAGGCAGATGACCGAGATCGCAATGGGAATCCTAAGGATCCGGTCATCCAGGAGGGGGAGGAGGGAGAATCACAGCGGGGGAAGAGTAAGGAGAACGAAGCTAAGGCTAAGAAACAGTCCATCAAACTGGCCCTGGCAATGTTGTCCGAAGCACTCCTGTCTGACCAGGAGGAGAAGCAGGAGCCACTCCCAAGCTTAGCAGAATTGCTGAAAAAGCGTAAGGAAAGGGGAAAGACACCCATCCCAAGGAAAAGCAAGGCCCCCCTCCCCCCCAGGAGGCCAACCGGGAAGGGCAAGGGGAAGCAATGGGAAACCCCTGTAGCCCCACCCCCAGGCAAAAAGAGAAAGGAGCCACCTTCGAGACACTCATCCGAGGAGTCGGATGGAGCCTCAGAAGGCGAGGACCTACTCACACACGTCATCCCGGACCTAGACGACACAGGGGACAACGACGGGGCAAGGACCCCTGACAGGGAGGAGGGGGAATTGTCAGATTCTGACAATTCAGACAATGAGGCAGCGGACAGAATTTTCCAAGGGGACAAGTTCTCATACCTCCTTAGCAGGGCCTTGTCAGCACTGGGGATCTACCCCCCCATTGCCAAAGAAGACACAACTGAAGACCCCCACACTCCCAAGAGCGAGAAGGCGGCAGCACTGATGCCGTCAAACAAGTCAAAGAGGCCCCTTTTCCCCTTCCCAAGGTCCTTCTGGAACTTGGTGGCAGAGGAGTGGGACAAGCCAGCCCTGGGAAGGCAGGGCATGTCAGCCGCTCAGAAGTTCTACAACTTCCCCAAAGATATACTCGACAAACTAAGGACCCCGGTGGTCGACCAGCCGGTCGTATCCATGGTCTCCAACTCCCTGGTGCCCAGGGAAGGAGACGGCGCCCTTAAGGACTCAGACGAGAAGAGGGCCGACATTGCCCTGAAGAGATCGTTCGATGCATCCACCCTTGGGATTAGATCTGCACTGACAACGGCCTTGATCTCCCGGGCTGCCATAATATGGCTACAAGAGGTTATGGAAGCAGAAGAACTAGACACCGGCGCTCTGGACAAGGCCTTCAGCAGAATCCGTCTCGCACTCCACTTCATTGCTGACGCATCTCAGGACTCACTAACATACGCGGCCAGGGCCTCAGGGGCAGCCAACTTAGCAAGACAATCACTCTGGGTGAAACAATGGGATGCGGATGGCAAGTCCAGGAATGCCTTGGCCACAGCATCATTCAAAGGGACAAAACTGTTCGGCGAGGAGGCCCTCAAGGACATACTAGTAGAAACGAAGGACAAGAAACAGGCCATGCCTTCGTCGGGTCGAAAGCAAACTAAGAAAGCAAACGGTCACACTCGTTCAACTCTTCCTTTCGTCATTACAGGGGAAATGGAAGAAGAACAGACTACAGGTCCAGTAGACCGGCATGGGCCAAAACCAACTACGTCATTCGCCACACACCCTTTGCCAGCCACCCTCCCAGTCGCAGGGGAGGGGGAACCCAGCCGCAGCGGGGTTCCTCCTGACAACAATCCTGACTCGGAAAAATCTCCAGTGGGGGGCAGGCTGTCAAGGTTCCTGGATGTCTGACTAACAACAACATCGGACAAGTGGGTACAGGAAACGATCGCCCACGGTTACAAAGTGAAGTTCAATGCAAGACCCAGGAACAGGTTCCTACCCGCACCCGTTCCCTCAAACCAACAGAAGGCGCGGAACTTGAGGATAGCAATAAGCCACCTACTGGAGATAGAAGCCATAGAAGAAGTACCAGACACGCAACGTTTCTTAGGGGTGTACTCTTACTTCTTCACAGTACCAAAAAAAGATGGAAGTCTAAGGCCCGTACTAGACCTCAAGTTCACAAACTCCTTCATTACTTACAAGCGTTTCAAGATGGAAACACTGTCGTCCATACGGGAGGCGGTACAGGAAGAAAACTTCCTGGCCTCTCTCGACCTATCGGAAGCATACCTACACATAAAGATGCACCCAGAAAGCAGGCGATTCCTCAGATTCGCGTTCGGAGACGAACACTACCAGTTCCGGGCGCTCTCCTTCGGACTCGCGACGGCACCAAGGGTCTTCACCAAGGTGATGGTGGTGATAATCGCCCACCTGCGGACCAAAGGGATACACCTGTACCCTTACCTGGACGACATTCTCCTAAGAGCGCCGTCGAGGGACAGGGCCCTCAAAGACCTGAAGATAACCATAAGGTGTCTACAGAATCACGGGTTCATGATAAACTTCAGAAAGAGCACCCTAGTGCCATCGCAATCCATAGTCCACCTAGGAGTCCAGATAGATACAGTGGCCTACTCCGTCGCCCTGTCCACAGAAAGACAGTCAGCCATCAGGAAGGAAGCCGCAATAGCAAGAGGAAGGCAGAGGGCCCAGATTGCGTCCCTAGCGCGGCTCTTCGGGCTCATGATATCAGCCATACAGGTGGTTCCATGGGCGAGGTTCCACTCCAGACCTCTCCAGGCACTACTACTACCCCACCAGGAAAGCATATCCCGCAAAGAGACGCTCACCATAGACATCCCACCCACAGTGAGACACTCTTTCACCTGGTGAACACGGATAGAAAACATATCCAAAGGATCCCCACTGACAGTACCACACCAAGTAGTGGTGACATCAGATGCCAGCCTCCGAGGATGGGGGGCGCATTGCCAGGACATGGCAGTGCAAGGCCTATGGTCAAGAGCCGAACAGGAACACAGCATCAACTGGCTGGAGCTCAGGGCAGCCAGACTGGCACTGGAATACTTCTCCGGCACACTGAGGGGACAACATGTGCTGCTGCTCACAGACAACACAACGATGCGATTGTACATAGCAAGGCAAGGCGGGTCCAGATCCAGGTCACTGCACTCGGAGGCAGTAACGCTGCTACTCTGGGCGGAAAGGACAGTATTGTCCCTGACGGCCCAACACCTTCAAGGGGAAGTCAACACCCAAGCGGACTTCCTCAGCAGACACACAGTTCTCCCGGGAGAGTGGGAACTGAACCAAGAGACCTTCAACCACATCCAAGCGAGGTTTGGGGAAATGTCAGTAGACATGTTCGCGTCTCACTTCAACGCCAAACTGAACCGCTTCTTCACCAGATTCTTTCACCCGAGAGCGGAGGGAACCGACGCCCTTCGGTCCCGGTGGCCAACAGGCCTCCTGTATCTGTTTCCTCCATTTCCCCTCATAGGGAAAACGTGCAGGAAAATACGGGCGGAAAGAGCACAAGTGGTTCTGATCGCCCCACACTGGCCACGGCGACCATGGTTCTCCGACCTGACAGAGATGTCGGTCGAGACACCCGTGAGGCTCTTTCCACGCCAGGACCTCCTCCTACAGGGCCCGGTGGCACACCCCGACGTGTCGTGGCTCCAGCTGACAGCCTGGAGATTGAGCGGAGAGCACTGAGGGCCTGCGGGTACGAAGACAACATAATACAGACCCTACTGGCCTCGCGCAAACCGTCAACAAGGAGGATATACCAAGCGACCTGGAAAGTGTTCTCGCAATGGTGCACAGCCGCACAGATAAATCCCCTGAAAGCCTCGACGAAACATGTCCTGGAATTTCTGCAAGGAGGCCTCGAAAAGGGCCTCCGACCCAACACACTGAAGAGACAGGTAGCCGCACTGGCAGCATTCATACAGTGCCCACAGGGAAATAGAATCTCGACACACCCCCACATCAGGAGGTTTCTGAGAGGGGCGACTCTTATATCCCCACCAGTGCACCACAGATTCCCGTCTTGGAACCTCTCACTGGTGCTCCGTCAATTAACCAAAAGCCCCTTCGAACCATTGAGAAGGGTCCCTCTAAGAATATTGTCAATTAAGGTGGCCTTCCTAGTGGCAATCACATCAGCCCGGAGAGTATCGGAGCTCGCGGCACTGTCTATCAGGGAGCACCTGTGCTCCTTCGAAGAGGATGCGGTGTACTTCAGACCCGATCCATCCTTCAAACCGAAGGTGATCTCCGACTTCCACATATCCCAGCAAATAATCTTGCCCTCCTTCTGCCCCAGGCCATCTCACCCCACAGAGAAACTGTGGCACAAGTTGGACGTCAGGAGGGCCTTGAGGATCTACATCAAACGCACAGCGGCATTCAGACGCTGCGACTCACTGTTTGTGTCATTCACACCCGCATCCATGGGCGCTAAGGTGTCTAGACAGACCCTGGCAACATGGATCAAGGTGTGCATTTTCCTGGCCTACGACACCGCGAACATACCACGCCCATCTGGGGTGACGGCACACTCCACCCGGTCAGCTGCAACATCGACAGTTTTTTCAACGAATGCGCCCATTGACGAAATCTGCAGGGCTGCGACATGGGCTACTCCATCCACCTTTGTCAGACACTACAAGGTGGACAAATTCAAGTCATCAGATGCCATCTTCGGGAGAAGAGTCCTCCACGGGGTGGTACACCAGCAGGGAAATTTGAGAACAGTCACTCCCACCCACGGGAGATAGGGGGCTTGGGTACGTCCCAATGCTTACGGATTGTTCCTGCCATCTAGACCTACAGAATGTTACATTGGGTACTTACCGTGAAGGTACTTTCTGTAGGAAAGATGGCAGGAACAATCCGGCCCGCCCCGTGACTGACATATGAGACTACGATAAAGAGTACAAGGGGGCCCTAACCATGCATGTATCATGTATCTCTATCTCAACAGCGAGGAGTCTTTGCTACCTTTTTTTACAGGGCTATGCTAGTCAGAGAACTGGCCTCGTGGGAGAGGAGGACCGGAGAACAAAGAACTGAAATCTCCCAAGAGGCTTTGTGCTACTTCCTGCTCGAGCTGGGCGGTCCTAGGTTCCCAATGCTTACGGATTGTTCCTGCCATCTATCCTACAGAAAGTACCTTCACGGTAAGTACCCAATGTAACATTCCAAGCATGACCTCAGAAGGAGATGAATATCTCGGTTATACTGGAACACTGGCATCACTATAGGAGTGGGCAGAGTTCTTGCCAATTTGCACTGGCTGTGTAAAACAAGAGCTTTTACTGTGTATTTCTGCATGGCAGAAGGTTGGACTGGATGGCCCTTGTAGTCTCTTCCAACTCTATGATTCTATAGTTTTATCCATCTGGAATGTAGTCTTCCTTTTTTTCTACTGTCTTCCACCTTGCCAAACATCATTGTCACCTTGAATCCCATCTTGGAGGAAGGGCAGGATATAAATTCAATAAATAAATAAATAAATAGTCTTTTCTAGTGAGTCATGTTTTCTCATGATATGGCCAAAGTATGACAATCTCAGTTTAATATAGAAAATTTAACTATTTCAGTGTCTTCATCATCCCCTTTAAAATTATTTAAATCATCTGTTTTGCTATACTATTCCAATCATTACTGAATGGTACCAAGTTGCAGTACTATTGCAGAAAGCTAGCTTAATTCCATATATGACACCTCTCTATTCAAAGAGAAGGTACACCATCTAGAAAAGCTTGAGTAATTTTGTCTAAGAGCCAGGAATTATGTGAGTTATGTTTTGTGTCCTGGAATATTCCAAGTTTGGCTAAAGCTTGAAATGATCCAGAAGGTGCAAAAATAACCTTGTCACCTAATTAGACAGGTACCTGATGCTCTCTGCACTTCTGTAGCATCGCTCACAAAATGGTGGCTAATGGAGCTGAACACTTTGGGAGGAAGGAGAGTGGCTGATAATGGAGGACCAAGGGGCAAATGCTCAACCGGCCAAGGCTGTCATTCAGAGCAGATGGAAATATAAGATGAAGGGAGGTTACACAGGCACACAAAGTAACTATGCATATGATTGCTGCCATGCCTTATAAGTTTAATTGTGATATTTTATTAGTTTTCCAGCAGGAGGCCTGGTTTTTGTGATGGAGTTTTTAATTGCCATATTAGTGCCTCTGAAAATAAACAACAGGAAATCAGGATGAAAAAAAAATCCTAAGGGAGGGGAAATGGCTATAGGGGGTATCCTAGTGCTTTGAAATTTACCATAACATCAAGTGGACTAGTGCAGTGCTACGCAAAGTGGTGGTTTCTGCACTGGTGCTTCTTTGTGAGCTGTTGGCTACCGGTCTGTCTCAAGTTTCCAGGAATATCCCTGGCACATTTTGGGAAAGTTTCCAGTCCTTTCCCCTTCCCATCAGATAGCTTGAGAAGCACTATGCTAGTGAGCGGAAGAGTTGGAAGATCCAGTTCTAGGGAGCATATAACCCCCTTGCTAAAACAGCTTCGCTGGCTACCGGTTCGTTTCTGGACACAATTCAAGGGCTGGCCATGACCTATAGAGCCCTATATGGCTCAGGTCCAGACTATTTGAAAGACCGTATCTCCCCATATGGACCTGCCAGAGTTTAAAAATCTACACAGGAAGTCACAGGCTCACTTGGTGAGGATACGAGAGAGAGCCTTCTCCATGGCTGCTCCTGTAACCCCACTTCCAAGGCACCCCACTTCTGGAATGTTAGCATTGGTTATAGGCCTCAGAAACTGGCCAACTTGGTTCATTACTGTGGCCTTGTACAAGGGAAAAGATAGGATGGTCTCAGAAAGGGTCATTTCTGGTTTTTCCCTGGAAAGAAAGGCCTGGGGCTGAGAAGCCAAAAGAAGACACATTTCACATAAATGGGAGGTTAATGGATGGAGAAACCCTTTTGTATTTGCTGATTGTGAAATTTCTTCTCCTCAGCTCCCAACCTAAAAGAAGTTGCTCAAAGCTGTTAAAATCCAATCATTGGACATTAAGAAACACATTTAACATCTTCCTCACCTTTTGTCAGGACCAGGAAACTCATTGTGCAATCCATGAAGGCTCATGGAATTCATTGTGTCAACCCATGAAGCAACCAATCCCCTCAGGTGTATCAGGAGGTATAAAAGACCCCCCAAAATATGCCTCATTTGCGCACAGCCAGTAACAGGGGGACACTCTGTTGCTCTGTGCTGCCACATCCAGTTTCCTCCATCCACTCTGCCAGATTGACTACAGGACAAGTCTGTATCACCTCAAGATCCTCTTGCTACCCCCTATCCAAGTTTTCCTACTGTTTCCTTCTATAGCCTTGAGTGAATGCTTCTTCTGGGTGAATGTGTGTGCGCTTGGTGTTATTTTTGAACTCCTTAATAAAAAAACATACTTAATTTTAAATGTGTACATATTGCATCCAGACTAGTACTGGTATAATTGGTTTTCAGATTCCATTGTTACCCCCTCTTTGCATATCTAAAATCGAGTTGCTGCTAATTTCCTAACATATTAGAAACTCGATATTTTCTTGGAATTTTCCAAGGAGCATTTTGGGTAACACTCCCACCCTCTGGAACTCACTCCCATGGGGGGCTCGGCAGGCCCTCTCCCGGCTTCCCTTTCGCTGGCAGGCAAAGACATTTCTGTTCAAGCAGGCTTTTAAGATATAATTTATAATTGGTTGGGGGTTGTATTTGATGTTTTATTTATCTTTTTAAACTTCATGAAAATGATTTTAAAAGGTTTTACCTGTTTTAAATTTTATTGTAATTGTTTTAATCGACTGCTTGGGATGCTGCCTTGTGTCACGCTTTAGGAGAAAGGTGGCATATAAATGAAACAAACAAATAAATCTAGTTCAATGCCCTATCATGGAAGAATACATACATAACTAAAGCACTCATCGAATCATAGAATCATGGAGTGGGAAGAGACCACAGGGGACATCCAGTCCAACCTCTGCCATGCCGGTAGACACAATCAAAGCCCTCCTGAGAGATAGCCATCCAGCCTCTGTTTAAAAACCTCCAAAGAAGGAGACTCCACCACACTCTCAGGCAGCAGCAGATTCCACTTCTGAACAGTTCTTATGGTCAGAAAGTTCTTCCTAATGTTTAGGTGGAATCTCTTTTCCTGTAGTTTGAGCCCATTGCTCCATGTCCTAGTCTCTGAAGCAACAGAAAACAAGCTTACTTCATCCTCAATATGAAATCCCTTCAAATATTTAAACATGGCTGTCATGTCCCCTCTTAGGCAACCAAAATGGTGAAAGCTCTGGAAGGAACAGATTAGGGAGTTGGGTACATTTAGTCTGGAGAAGAGAAGCTTAAGAGATATCATGATAGCCATGTTTAAATTTTTGAAGGGTGTCATACGGAGGATGGAGCAAGCTTGTTTTCTGCTGCTCCAGAGACTAGGACACGAAGCAATGGGTTCAAACTACAGGAAAAGAGATTCCACCTAAACATTAGGAAGAACTTCCTGACCATAAGAGCTGTTCAGCTGTGGAATGCACTGCCTTGGAGTGTGATGGAATCTCCTTTGGAGGTTTTTAAACAGAGGCTGGATGGCCATCAGTGCTTTGATTGTGTCTTTCTGCATGGCAGGACGTGGTTGGACTAGATGGCCCCTGTGGTCTCTTCTAACTCTTTGATTCTGTGATTCTCGGCAGCAGGGCCCCGTTCCTTCCCTTCCCTTCCCGCTGGGCAATCCCACCACCTTCCTCCAAGCCCACTTTGACAAAGCAGGTGCTGGGGTTGTCGAGCAAAGGGCTACACTGGTGAAAACAGATGGATCCTGAAGCAGAGCAAGATTAACATGTTGGCATGTAATTAGCCAGAGGGGCTGACAGGCCAATTTGTCTTAGTCACCTGTCAGCTCTGCAGACTGCAAGCCATGCGAGTTCCTCCCTTCCTTCTCCTGTATGATTCCACCTTCATAATGTTAAACATCAGGGAGCCTGACAGGCAGCTGGGCTGTCTGGACTTACACGGAATGGGGCCATGTCTGGTGGAAGAATTTTGCTCAGATTTGCATGGGGGGCATGCTCCGGAACCTAGAAGGGGGCACCCCTCAATTTTTGGCTCCTCTGGCACCCCTGAGAGTTGCTGCACATCGTTGCAGCCACCATTTTGGATCCTCAGAAGGGATAACACTTCACTCCTGGCTATTTTTGGGCTCTGTGTGTGTGCGTTTGGAGGGCAGCATTCTTGACATTTCAGGTTGGGAAGCCTTTGTCCCGTACTTAGAAGCAGCAAGTGCCAGGGAAGTGAGTAAGGAGACATGTAGGTGCGGCTATACGATCATAAAAAAATCCATATGGGGGGCAAAAAATACGAACAGCCTGTCATTCGTATGCATACGAACCGGCTATACGATTTTTAAGCCCCCTAAGCTCCGTATGACTCCCTCTTCCCGAAGCTGGCTGGAGTGAGCAAGCCAAGCGGCAGTTTTACATCTCCCGCCGCTTTTTTTTTTTTAAAGGTTCCTGGTTTGCGGACAGTCAGTTTTCCCTATTTACAATATAAAACAAAAATAAATAAACATATAAATTCACGGACTTACCGGACGCTCGCTAGCCGGGAAACCAACATGGCGGCCTCTCCCAATTCCCCTCTGTGCTAGCCCCACCCCCTCTACTCAGCCAGCCAATCAGATTACCCTGCCTGTTCGTATGTGTGCAAATGGACCGTACAGACCTGTCAGCCATCCGAATGGCATACGGATTTCTCTTCGCGATCCGCTTTCCCTCCCGAATGCCGCGTGTGCGTATTTCAGGGTGGAAAACCGCCCCCCCTCTTTTGCATTCGTGTACATTCGAACGGCCGTTTGTACCGAAGTGCGAACTTTCGTATGCCGTACGTATTATTTAAATCGTGTAGACAGGACGTAGTAACAAGATCTCAGACGTCCCAAAGTTGCTCATGGGAAGCAAACAGTCAGGGAGAACAAAGCTGAGGAAGTTTTCTTTGTACAGGAACTCACATGGAATCATTGCGTTGGAAGGAACTCCAAAGGACATCTAGTCCATACCCTCCAGCTATCCTGATTTGATGGGGGGAAAGTCCTAATTCTCTGTCATCCCACTTTTTTAGCTCCTTTGCCTCCTGTGTAATCCTGGGATTTGCAGTTTAGGGAGGGTCATTTAGCATCCTCAGCCAGAAAGCTCTTAGGCCTCACTAAACTACAAACCCCAGAAATCCATAAGAGGCAGCCAGAGCAGTTAAAGTGGAATAATAGTGCTATAAGAGTGTTGTGCGACATGGCTCTGATTTCAAACTGCAAAAGTATTGTGTATTCAATTATCTTGGCAGGGGAAGAGAGGAGAGGGCAGAATCTTCCCCTTCCCTTCCCTGTTAAGTTCAGTCAAAAGCAAACTGCTGCAGCCTCTCCTAGCTTGTCTGCTCTCCCTCATTAATAACTTTTGCCATCTTGACCACACTCTGATGTTTTCTGACCACATGTGTCCTAGCTTTCATCTGTGGACTGTTGGACAGTACTCTAATCCAACCCTCTGCCATGCAAGAATCCAGAACTAAAGCATCCCTCAGAGATGAGCCTCTTACCTCTGCTTGAAAAATTCCAGGTCATTTTCAAATGTTTTGGTGGTGGGCCCCCTATGAACATGCCGTGTGCTATGAGAGAGAGGTACCCCTCTTCTATCTCTGTTCCGCTGCCAAGTCAGAACTGAATTACTTTTGCCCAGGACTCACAGCATCTGTGTTTGAAGAAAACATCAGGTTCCCCTGCTGTGAGATGGGTTAGGTTGGCATTGTCTCTTTGCTATTGTTTTAATGTGATTTTTTGTTCCTGATATTTTTTACTTTTGGCACCTTTGGGTGCCCGGAAGAGTACGGAAAAGGTGGGGTAGTTAGAAATCAGCTGGATACAATAGATGATCTCTTTTTGAGGGTTTCTCATCTTAATTTGTACATCGCTGAGTCACAAAGAAGGGCCGACTTCCTTCCTTCCTGGGCATGCGGCCACAATACTTAAATCATCTCTCTCTCTCTTTCTCTCTCTCTACTAATAAAAAATGAAGCTGGATTTCTACTTGGCTTTGGGCCACAGCCCCTTCCAAGCCGGTGGCTGTTCAACCTCTTTGTTCTACTTGTGGATTTGTGGGCCATTTTAAAAATTCATTTACTATCTCTGCCAGCCTTCCCTCTCTCCTGGCTTCTTCTTCTTCTTTTTAACTATTCAAAATGTTAGACACCTTGTGAGGTTAAAGAAGGGAGTTCTAGAAATGTGGGAAAGATGTGCAAACAAATGTGAAATGGCATGGTTGCGGTTTTTAATGCACATCCTCATGTGCAATGCATATCTTCATGTGTGCAATGCATATCTCCAATGTACAATGCAGGAATGGCACCACGTGTTCTACTCTGCTTCCACAGCCTTCAGCTGAATACAGATGTTATACTATGGCCACAAAAGTACAGCCACATGTGTAAGGGAACTTGGTGATGCAGAGAATTCAAAGACATAACTGTGTGAGGCTGGGTCAGTATGTAAAGAGTTATTGTAGCACCTTTGAAATTTAACAATCTTTACTGAAATTTTGCCACAAATATACCAACAAATGAACAAACAAACATACGATCACATACATCATGCATATATTTCATTCATCCCGCCTCACTCCCCCTCTTTAAAATGCGAACTTCCCGCCTCTCTTAGAATAAACCATTAACTAACATTATAAATATTCCTCATAATTTTTGTTCGAACTATGAAGTATAAACTATAAACCATTAGTCTATTAATCTATTAATACTATAAACATACCATTTTTTAACTTAAGTACAGTAGGACCCCCGTATCCACTGTTTCATTATCCACTGATTCAGTTATCCACGGGACACAAAACAGTACACCTACCATAGAGCCTTCCTAGAAAATGTGTCCTCTCTAGCCATTTTCTAGGTCCTCCAAGGCAACTCTATGGTATTTTAAACTGGAAGTCCCATTATTTTCAATGGTGTTCACTATTATCCATGGTTTTCGGTATTCAAGGGCCCCCCAGAACCAATTCCCAGCGGATACAGGGGTCCTACTGTACCTCATTATTCCACATTGCTTTCTGTAGATACCATTATAAAACACTTGCTTCATGATTAAATCTCATATCTCAAAACCATAGGTAGTTAGTTACCTCTCCTTGGTTAACGTTTAAAAAGTCTACAAAGGGGTCTTCATATTTTTGAAAACTTCTCTGTTGTATTTCCTTTAATAAGATTAGTTAATGTATCCATTTGTGCCATGTCTATTAATCTGCTCATCCATTCCATATCATCTGGAATCTTATTTGATTTCCAATATCTTGCAAACACCACTCTAATCTTATAGCACCTTTGAGAGAGTAACTGAGGAAAAGATGTTGGTGGCATAAGTTTTTGTAGAGCAAGCCTACATCTTACATCTGATGAAAAAGACTGAATCTATAAAAGCTTATGCCACACACTTCTTTCTTTCAGTTCGTCTCAAAGGTAGAGCAACATCCCATTGCTTATTGATGCATAAATCACTAACAGTATACTAGCTGTAAAATGCTACAGTTATACTTTGTGAGGTGAGTGTGGAGGGGCCTTTTTAAATTATTTTTACTTAGTTTACTTGCATTTATAAGTAAACTAATTAAAAATAAAACAAAACTGTCCATACACACCACCCAAAGTATAACTGTACCATTTATATTTAGAGAACCAGCACAATGTAGTGGTTTGAGCGTTGGACTATGACTCTGGAGACCAGGGTTTGAATCCCCACCTGGCCATGGAAATCCATGGGGTGACCTTGGGCAAGTCACATTCTCTCAGCCTCAGAGGAAGCCAATGGCAAACCTCCTGTGAACAAATCATGCCAAGAAAAACCCTGTGATAGGTTCACCTTAGGGTTGCCATCAGAAATGACTTGAAGGCGCACAACAACAACAACAAATTCATATTTAGCTTTTCTTCCAGTGGTTGAAAGCATCACCCAAGCCCCATAAGAGAATAAGACCTCCAAATCTTGCCTCACAACTTTGTGTGTACCCTTACAACAGCCATTTGAGGTAGTCCAGGAGTTGCTGAAGAGAGAAACGGCCTTAAAGACACTCATGGTTCAAAATTGTCTTGCATTTGTTAAAGGACTGCATGAGGGAATAGATGTAAAACTGAAATTCATACAAGCCTAATTCACAGTACACAAATAATCCAGTTTGAAACTGGATTATTTTCTGCCAAAGAATGCTGATGCTTCACCAAACTACTAATCCCAGGATTCCATAGGAAGGAGTCATGGCAAACAAGCCAGTTTCAAACTGGATTATTTGTGTGGGGTGCATGCACCCTTAGATTCGTAAAATTCTAAAGGAAAAGTTTTGAAATAAAGTAATGAAATAAAGTAATACATACATTTATTTATTTATTAGGTAAGCCACCTTGAGTCCAATACCAGGGAAGAAAGTGTTATGAGGAAGAGGAGGAGGAGGAGGGAAGGAGGATTTTAAAGAAATAATAAATGCAATATAATAATAGATAATTATCATGGCATGGATTATATTTGTTGTTATTATTGTGTGCCCTCAAGTCATTTCTGACTTATGGCAACCCTAAAACGAACCTATCACTGGGTTTTCTGAGGCTGAGAGTGTGTGACTTGCCCAAAGTCACGCTGTGGCAGAGCGGGGATTCGAACCCTGGTCTCCAGAGTCATAGTCCAACACTCAAACCAATATGCCATGTTCTCAAACTGTGGACCTTCAGGTGTCTGAGACTCTACCTCCCAGAATTCCTGTCTATTGGACATGCAGGCTGAGACTTTGGGAACTGAAGTCCCAAAAACATCTGGAGGACCAAAGACTGAAAAGCAGTGGACTACATGGTCCCTCAGATCCTTGGGTTCTAGAACATCCCATCTGTCTCCCAAGGAGCCACAGAGAAGAATCTAACCTTATTCATTTCATTTAATTTCAATAATGCACAATTTTTCTCCCAATGTAGGAGCCAACTAGGGTTGCCACATGTCCCTTATTAAATTGGCTGATGTCACCTATTTGAGATCTGGAAAGTTTTCCCTTTATATAGATGGAATAAGATGCCCCCCCCCAAATATCCCATATTTTGTGGTGTGAGCCCTTCATAAAGATAGAAATGTAATTTATGAATGTGGACAATGTTGAATTTGCAGAGAAACACATGGCTACGTTAACGGAGATCGATACTTTCATTTGGTATTCCGGTAGAGCTTGAACTTGTTCACAGCTACTTCCTGAATGCCAACTCTGCATGTCATGAATTTCTGTGGTCCCTTGTTGCTAATTTGGAAACCTGGCAACTCAAGACCCAAGACAATTTGCAATATAATCCAAAGAGATATAATGAGAGCTCTTCAGTTCTGCCTCTTTTTGAACCTCCCAGGTCCATCTTGGTAACAGAAGAGTATACGCGTGGTTCTGGGCACCACAATTCAAATAGAATATTGACAAATTGGAACATGTCCAGAGAAGGGCGACTAAAATGGTGAAAGGTCTGGAAACGATGCCTTATGAGGAGAGACTTAGGGAGCTGGGTATGTTTAGCCTGGAAAAAAGACGGTTAAGAGGTGATATGATAGCCCTGTTTAAGTATTTGAAGGGATGTCACGCTGAGGATGGAGCAGGCTTGTTTTCTGCTGCTCCAGAGACTGGAACACGGAGCAATGGATGCAAGCTCCAGGAACAGAGGTTCCACCTCAACATGAGGAGGAGCTTTCTGACAGTAAGAGCTGTTTGGCAGTGGAACACACTCCCTCGGAGCGTGGTGGGGTCTCCTTCCTTGGAGGTCTTTAAACAGAGGCTGGATGGCCATCTGTCGGGGATGCTTTGATCAAGATTTCCTGAATGGCAGAATGGGGTTGGACTGGATGGCCCTCGTGGTCTCCTCCAACTCTACAATTCTATGATTTTATTATTCTTTTATTCCTAGAGCGCTGTGATGACTGGGGGGTGGACACCATGAAACACAAGCCGGTCTACAATGGGGAGCCAGCCAAAATCAAATGCCCGCTCTTTGAAGCCTTCTTGAAATACAACTACAGCACCGCCCACTCGGCCGGGCTCACCCTCATCTGGTATTGGATTGGCCAAGGGCAGGACCTGGAGGAACCCATCAACTTCCGCCTCCCGGACAACCACATCAGCAAGGAGAAAGATACCCTCTGGTTCCGTCCTGCTCTTCTCAACGACACCGGGAACTACACCTGTATGCTCAGGTAAACCGCAGGCATGCCAGTCTCCCTCCCAAGAACCTGCAGCATGGAGTTCCATCTCTTGTTGTGGATTTGCTTGGAGGAAGGGTCTTTCTTTGGCTTTAAACGTTTATTGCATGAATTCATGGAAGCCCTTATGCTCTATGAGGAGCGGCATAGGGAGCTGGGTCTGTTTAGCCTGGGGAAGAGAAGGTTCAGAGGTGGTATGATATGATCCCACAAGGCTCCTTTTGCCTTAACGCTGTCATGTTTTCTGTTTTATCTTGGGGGGGGGCAGCTTGTGGCCCTCCTGATATGGCTGAATTGCAACTCCCATCAGTCCTTGCTAATATAGTGATGAGGAATAATGGAAGTTGCAGTTTAACAGCATGTGGGAGTCCACAATTTTCTGTCCTTGTTTTGTGAGGATGACTTATAAGGGGTCCTTACACACCACAAAATTATAGCAATATGATTCCACTCTAACACCCATGGTTCCTACCTATGCAATCCTGAGATTTGCAATTTTGGGGGGCTGGACACTTAGCATTCTCAGCCAGAGAATGTTTGTGTCTTTCCGAATTACAAATCCCAGGATTCCATAGGCTGCAGCTGTAGCAGTTCAAGTGGCATCCTTGTGCTATAATAGAGTAGTGTGAAGGGCCTTAGATTTTTACTAAAAACACACTAAGACAGCATGGTGTAGTGGTTTGAGTATTGGACTAGGACCCTGGGAGACCAGGGTTTGGATCCCTGCTCAGCCACAGAAATCCAGTGGGTGACCTTGGGCAAGTCACACACTCTCAGCCTCAGAAGAAGGAAAAGGCAAACTCTGTCTGAACAAATTCTGCCATGAAAACTCTGTGATAGGTTTGCTTAAGGTTGCCATAAGTCAGAAATGGCTGGAAGTCACACAACAACAACACTCAAACAACAGATTCCCATGGGGTATATAGGATTCTCTGCCACCCTGCTCTAATGCCTCATCAAACTATAAACCCCGTGGTCCCATAGGATGCAGCCATGGCAGTTAAAGTGGAATCATAGTGGTATCATTGTAGAATCATAGACACAATTAAAGCATGCCCGAGAGATGGCCACCTAGCCTCTGTTTAAAAACAGACCAGTGAGTAGTGTAGTGGGAACAGGCCTTAGGTTTCTTTAACATTTCAATTGTTGAATCCTCCCTCCTCCAGTGCAACCACCACTGTGGCAAACTTTTCATCCCCAGTCTCCTTTCTGCAGGAACGCCACCTACTGCAGTAAAGTTGCTTTTCCCCTGGAGGTGGTTAATAAAGACCCTGGATCCTGCGTCAGCCAAGCTGTTAAGCCGGAAGAAGTCCTCATGTATTTGGGCTACACCAACATCAACCTCACCTGCCCAGATGTGGAAGGGTTTTATCCAGCCAACGTCAAACCGAAGTTCCACTGGTACAGGGTAAGAGCAAGTGATGCTGCTTGTTGGAGGTTTCATTTTTGGAGAGAGTGTTGTAATGTTGGATGTGTTCACTTCCATGAAGGTAACCCTGCCAAAGTGGCACTGCTGGCATGGGCTAGGGGATGCCATGGGCTTTGAGTCTTATGTTAGGAGCCGTCCTAGACACGTATGTGTTCCTTTTCTGTGTATGTCCCTGAGGCTGTGTGTACATCTGTCCTAGGACTGACCACTTTGATTAGTGGTAGTGGTAGCTCTCCAGGATCTCAGGGAGAAACTCATTTTTGCCAAGAACTTGTACTAAGGATGTACAAACTACTTGCAAACAGAAAATGCTGTTTGCAGCGTCTCCGCAGTGCAGGATATATTTTGCAAAGAATCTTCACATTTCAGGACTTATTCTGCACAAAATTCATACATTTTTTTAAATGTCAAAAACAGGACTTTCTAAGCAAGAAACACAATTTTCTGTGCAGAAAATGCTGCTCGCAATGCAGAAAGTGCTCTTTTCAGTCCGAACCACACCCCTAAACCCACATGCAAATTTTGCGCAGAATAAATCTTGACTCACAATCAATCAACAGAGGATTACTAGTATCCAGTGGCTGATGGAAGTCAACCAGGAACAAATGCCCTCCAGCTGTTCACAGGTAAAGACCAGCACAAGAGCTGTCTCTGATTGGATAAGGAAAATGTTTAAATAAATAAATAAACTAAGCTGATTGGACAATTGAAGACGGGGAGGATAGAAAGCCAACTAAACGGAGAGAGCAGAGACAGTATGGCGTAGTAGTTTGACTATTGGACTAGGACACGGGGAGACAGGATTTCAATCCCTACTCAGCTTTGGAAACCCCTGGGTGACCTTTGGCGAGTCACACTCTCTCAGATTCAGAGGAAGGCAAGGGCAGACCCCCTCTGAAGAAATCTTGCCAAGAAAACTCCTAAGAAAGGATCACCATAAGTTGGTATCAGCTAGTTTTTTAAAAACCAGTCAATCAATCAATTAATTATATTATCATCAAAGCCATTGTATTTCCAATTTTTGTGTATTGTCATGGAAACCCACTGGGAGACCCTGGGCAAGTCACACTTTCTCAGCTTCTTAGGAAGTTAAAGGCAAACCTCCTCTGTTCTCAGCTTCTTCCTCTACTCAGACTTGAACTGCCAAGCTAAAGCCAAACTTCCTAGCAATGCATATGAAACACAAGTTAACGCTTTCCATGCCATTGGACAGCTGTTACTGTTTTGCCTTGATGCTGACGAGGACTCTAGAATCCATCTGCCTCGCAGCAGAGGCCATGCTCACTACACCAGTTTTTAACAGACAAGCAGTAACAGAGAAAAGAAGGAACTCTCTTGAAAAATTATTTCTGTTGGAATTCGATTTCTGGGGCACATAACCAGGGCTTTGGTCAGACCTCACGTGGAATCCTGTGTCCAGTTCTGGCACCACAGTTCAAGAAGGATATTGAGAAGCTGGAACATGTCCAGAGAAGGGCGACCAGGATGGTGGGAGGTCTGGAAGCCTTTATGCTCTATGAAAAGCAGCTTAGGGAACTGGGTATGTTTAGCCTGGAGAAGAGGAGGTAAAGAGGGGACAGGATAGCCATGTTGGTCACTCCATCATGACAGGATGCCATACTGAGGATGGAACAAGCTTGTTTTCTGCTGCTCCAGAGACTAGGACACGGAGCAATGGGTTCAAACTACAGGAAAAGGGATTCCACTTAAACATTGGGAAGAACGTCCTGACAATAAGAGCTGTTTGGAAGTGGGATACACTGCTTCAGAGTGTGGTGGATTCTCCTTCTTTGGAGGTTTTCAAACAGAGGCTGGATGGACATCTGTCGGGAATGCTTTGATTGGGTATTCCTGCATGGCAGAATGGGGTGCGACTAGATGGCCCTCATGGTCTCTTCCAACTCTATGATTCTATGATAATGTCTTCTTTCCCTCAAAAATAAAAACATCACCTTTTTTTAAAAAAAATGTTGCATATAGTTTAAATCTGTCAGAAATGAAGAGAAATGGAATTGGTGGTTTGAGACAAGGGTGTGGCCATATGTAACTCAAAACCTGCCGGGAATGCTTTGACTGGGTATTCCTGCAGGGCAGGGGATTGGACTAAATAGCCCTTGTGGTCTCTTCCAACTCTGATTCTATAATTCTATGATTCTAATTTGCTTTTCCCTGGTGCAGATGTTTTAAAGCACGGGAAACTGACAGGCTTATTTTCCCCCGATTCTCTGGGTCAGCCTCTGAGGAAGGGGAGCCAAATTCCACCACTACCACCACCCCCACAATTCCCAAACAACTTCTTTTCTTACTCAAACACAGAGCCATGTAGAAAGACGTCTGTCACTTTGATCAATACTCCCTTTCTTCTGCCCAAAGAGGAATTGCCTCATTTGACTGAAGGTCCTTATCCATTAAAATTCAAATCCCGACAATCAATTAGCAATTTTTTTTTGCAGACAGCTGCTCATTGGTCCTGCAAATAAAACTCTACTGAAAATGGTATATTGCCTCTATCTTAAAGTTGCCAAATGGAGATGGATGTGACCTGGAAACCGGCTTCTCAGCCATAATCGCTGCAAAATTGTGCCTACCACCAACATTTCTGAGAAGGAAAATGTTCCCCATGCTGCTCTTTCCTGCCCTCAAACCCTTTCTTGTGGAACAGAGGGCGCTGACAGGGTCATGGTCCACCAAAAAAAGTCAGCAGCTACCTCAGCTATACTGTACTAAACAAGAATACTAGCACAACAGAGTAACAGCAAGATAGCAATATATACCTATAACCAGCATGTTGTGTGCTGTATTGTTGTAACTATACAGTACTTATGTGTACAATGTAGTGCTTATAAATATACAATGCAAAACATCTTCAGAAAAATATTTCACTCTACACCAATATGAAGCTGGACCATGTCCAGAGGAGGGCGACCAAAATGGTGGGAAGTCTGGAGGCCATGCCCTATGAGGAGCGGCTTAGGGAGCTGGGCATATTTAGCATGGAGAAGAGAAGGCCAAGAGGGGACATGATAGCCATGTTTAAATATTTGAAGGGATGTCAAACTGAGGATGGGGAAAAATTGTTTTCTGCGGCTCCAGAGGAGGGCGACCTAAATGGTGAAAGGTCTGGAAGTCTTTATGCCCTATGAGGAGCAGCTTAGGGAGCTGGGTGTGTTTAGCCTGGAGAAGAGAAGGTGAAGAGGGGACATGATAGCCAAGTTTGAGTACTTATAGGGATGTCATACTGAGGATGGGGCAAGCTTGTTTTCTGCAGCTTCAGAGACTAGGACACAGAGCAATGGGCTCAAACTACAGGAAAAGAGATCCCACCTAAATATTAGGAAGAACTTCCTGACAGTAATTGCTGTTTGGCAGTGGAATACACTGCCTCAAAGTGTGGTGGAGTCTCCTTCTTTGGAGGTTTTTAAACAGGCTGGATGGCCATCTGTCAGGAGTGCTTTAATTGTGTATTCCTGCATGGCAGAATGGGGTTGGACTAGATGGCCTTTGGGGTCTCTTCCAACTCTATGACTCTATGATTCTGCTGAAACACTGCACAAAAATTTTATAGACAGTTATTTTGGTGCCACCCCCTCTGTTGGTGTCATTCATCCTTTCCTCTGCAGGAAATACATATTTTAGCAAACATATCCATATTCCTACCTCAGAGGTGGAGAGAGTTCAGCGTGTGAGCTGCATGTGGCCCCTGGGCCCACTTCTGTGGCCCCTGAAGCTTCCTCCCACCAGCACCCAACACCCCAATAAAAATTGGTATGATTTTTCAGGATTTTTCACCTGCATAAAGCCCCCTTCAAACATACAAAGGTATCCCTAGTACTGCAGAGAAAACCCTCCAGAACTCTGCAGAATTCACAAACAGCTCTATTTTCATTGGAGGGTCTTTTCAAAGTGCTGATAGGAAGTGATGCAACATATATTTTTAATTATGTGTTTTGACTATATTTTAATAATGGAAATTTAATTTAATTCTTTTTTAACTTTTGTAATTTGTGACATTTTTAGTTGTAATTTTTACCTATTGTAACCTGCCTTGAATCCCATCTTGGAAGAAAGGCAGGATAAAAATTCAATAAAGAAATAAAATAAACTTCCGGGTCCCATTTTTAGAAGGTTTCCAATGAAAATAGAGCTATTTGTGAGTGCTTTTTGTGCGGGGGGGGGGTCTAATCTGTTGTGTGGAGGGGGTGTTGAAGGATCAAATTTTTCCCCCAACACTTGTGCAGTTTCCCACTCTTGCACTGTCTGTTCATAAAGGGTGGGCATTTCTCTCCTTGCAGTTCTGCAGACTGGTGGATAATTTTTATGAGCGGAAAGCCTACGGTGTCAACCTCACCTTTATCTTTGTCCGTGAATCTTATTACGGGGACTACACTTGTGTCGCGACCTACAGAGAGAACAACCGGGATTTCAACCTCACCAGAACATTCAAGGCAAAGGTGGTAGGTAAGACCAGTTGAACAAGAAGTGGGAACAGCAAGGAGTGTGGGGAGATGTTGTGGAGAGGGATCACCCCAATATGCTGTTGTATTTATTTATGTTATTAAAATATTTACTGTTGCTGTTGGTATTGTTGTGTGCCTTCAGGTCATTTTTGACTTATGGTGACCCTAAGGGGGAACTATTACGGGGTTTTCTAGGCCAGATTTAATCAGCGGAAGTTTACCATTACCTTCCTCTGAGGCTGAGAGAGTGTGACTTGTCCAAGGCCACCCAGTGAGTTTCCATAGCCCGGTGGGGATTTGCACTCTGATCTCCAAAGTCAAAGTCTATCTCTCAAACAATAATATGCCGTGCTAGCTCTAAAATATGTTGTTGTTGTTGTTGTTATTGTGTGCCTTGAAGTCGTTTTTGACTTACGGTAACCCTAAGGTGACCCTATCATGGGGTTTTCTTAGCAGGATTTTTTTCAGAGCTGGGTTCGCCTTTGCCTTTCTCTGAAGCAGAGAGAATGGGACTGGCCCAAGGTCTCCCAGTGGGTTTCCATGGCTCAGTGGGAAGTCAAACCCTGGTCTCCAGAGATGTAGTCCAACTCTCCAACCACTACACAGCACGCTGGCTCTAAAATACTTATTTGTTGTTGTTCTGTGCCTTCAAGTCGTTTCTGACTTATGGCAACCTTAAGGCAAACTTATCATGGGGTATTCTGAGGCTGAGGCCTTTTCTTCAGGGGCTATTTTTTTTTTCCTGTTCTGCCCCCTCTGAGAGCCCTGCACTGCAAATGATGCAGGGCTTTTGGCCCAGTCTGCCCCTGGGCAGTCCTTACCGTCCCTGGGGCAGATATGGGCTCAGATGGGGGCAAGCCAGGGTAGGGCTCAATACAGCAGTTTTAAAAAATTACCCAGTTTACTCCATTTCTGCTGGGAAGAAACGGATGGGGCCCCATATATCCATGGGAGCCTGTCCCTGCAGGCTGGCCCATCGCTCTAGCTGCCGGTCATTCTTACTCTTCTGGATCTGGGTAGCAGGCCAAGGCTGGCCATAGGCAGGGGGCCTTGTCACATGGTGTGGGCCGGCTGGACCCAGCAGGGTAAGAAAAATGTTGGTGGCGGCTTCAGCGACGGACCAGTGTTCCCGTTTGGACTCCGGCCCGTTTCATGGAGGTAGCGGAGGAAGAACAGGCCAGCTCTGCAGTCAGGATACACTGATGGGGAGCCGGCATATCCTGGCTGGTGTAGATAAGCCCAGAGTTTGTGTGTGACTTCCCCAAGGTCACCCAGTGGGTTTTCATGGCCAAGCGAGGATTCGAATCCTGGTCTCCAGAGTCTTAATCCAACACTCAAAACCACTCAAAAAACACTGCTGACTCATGTTCAACCTGTGATCCACTAAGACTCCTAGATCCCTTTTGCATGTACTGCCATCAAGCCAGGTGTCATCCATCCTATATCTCTGCATTTCATTTTTACTGCCCAAGTGTAGTTTCCTACATTTCTCCCTATTGAAATTCATTTTGTTAGTTTTGGCCCAGCTTTTATTTATTTATTTATTTATTTATACCCCGCTCTTCAGCCACAAGGCTATCAGAGCGGCTTACAAATTGTTTTAAGCAATAGCTATTTACACATCTACACTGCATTAAGCAGTTTCCAATGTGTGTTAGCTAATTGCCTTCCACAAGCTGGGTACTCAATTTACCGACCTACAAAAGATGGAAGGCTGAGTGGACCTTGGAGCCCGCTGGAATCGCACTTGCAATACATTCCTTTTACAATATATATAGTTAAATAGCAATAAACTGTGCAATTAACATAACAGTGTCATATATCAAATAAGCATTGTTCACAGCTTCTACACTATTTGTGAATTTTTATATAAGTTCTGCAGTTGTTGGATATATTATATAAACTGCTGTCATAATTGGTAAGAGTAGAAGAAAAACAACAAAGATGAAAACAAGACTTGATGCATTGTCAGATCAACTCTCTGTTTCCCTTTCAGCTAAATCTTTCAAATTAATGAGTTAATTTGAAAGGAGACTGTAACTCTCAGTATGCTCCAAGCTGGGGAACTTGGAGACCAACTCCAAGACATCCGTGTAGACAATCCCCGTTCCATTAAGACCAGACAAGATAGAGAGACAGGTCCCACTCTCCACCCCCTGTTCCTCCCACAATTACTTTTAGAAAGCCAAAGCAAGCAAGCGAACACCCAAATTTTTAAGAAATGTTCTCTTCGAGGAAAACCACTTTTATAAGCCAGGAATGAATGTGGTTTCGGAGCTCTTTTCCTATGGAAACCTGTCCTGCCTTCCCAACCGCCCCCTCTGTTCTCAGTCCATCTACCCATCACGAGAAGACGCATTTGTCAGAACTGTGTCACTTTTAAGAGAAAAGCCTGTTTTGTCCAGGTGTCAAATGTGACAAAGGACTCTTGAAACACACCTGCACTTTGGCAGTAATAGTTGCTGCTTAGGGACTGAGCTCAGAGAAGTGTGAAGAGCTCTGATAACTGAAAGGAAATTCTTCCATTAAGGAAAGAAAAACATTGAATGCCTTAATTCAGTAGCTCTTAACCTTTTCTTTACCAGGGACCCCCTCTAAATATCTTTTGTTACCACGGACCCCCAAGACTTAAGATTTAGAACAGCAACAACACCGTCCATGAAACCTTCCCTCAGAGGCCCTGGAGAGGGAGGGAAGACTTTTCTTCCTGCAAGTTGGTGGCTGGAGTGGATTGAAAGGCAATGCGCAAGCCAAGCCAGCCAGCCTTTGCCCTGGCTCCTGTCACGTGGCCACTCCACTGCAGGGAGGAGGTGGACCAAGCAGCCTTCAAGCCTTTACAGATCCCTTGTGAGGACATTGTTGCCCTCTGGGTGTCCGCGGACCACAGGTTAAGAACCACTGCTTTAGACAATTTCATGGTGGGTTGGCTGATCACCACCAGTTAGATACATCTGGTAAAATGGAGCAGCAAATAAGTGCTCAGAGGCAGTCTGCCCCCTGAAACCAGACACTATCCTGGGGTGGGCAGCAAGGAGGAGGCTGGTAGCTGAGTGGTCAGATACCAGCTTTACATGAAAAAAAAAACATGCCAGGTTCAATACCTTGTCTCTCCAGGCAGAACTGTTGAAAATGTCTTGCCTGAAACCTGGGCACCTGGCAGATGGGTTTGGACTAAAACATTCTGCCCTCTTGAGCAATATACCTATCAGCTAGAACTGATGGGAGTTGTAGTCCAAGGTGTCTGGAGGATACTAGCTGGGGAAGACATCCAAATATTTGCTAAGGTTGCTGAATTCATACCCTGCTTGCAGGCTTCCTGGCAGTGCTTGGGAAGGTTTACTTTTTTGATTGCAACTTCCTGAATCCCCCAGCCAGTATGTCCATGACCAAGCCATGAGTCCCAGTTTTGGGTCAAAGGCAAGATATGAATAAAAGAATCCCATATAAGTTTCCCCATAGACATTCTCTTGAGTTGCCCCTAGGCAAAGCCACAGAGTGGGGCATGGGGTGGGACAATTATTTATTTATATTAATTTATTTCATTCATTTATATCCCACTTTCATCCTAATACTGGGACTCAAAAGTTTACAAATCATTAAATCCAGTTCAGATTAAAAACCATCAGTAAAATGTCACAGAGAGAGAGAGAGAGAGAATTAAAAAGAAACAATTAAACTTTGAGTCCCATTTCAGAGAAAGGTGGGATATAAATCCCAAATTTAACAATATGTAGAGTTAAAACCATTTAAAATGAATTAAAAGAATATGAAAAGCCAGCAAAGCATTAAAAGCTCCTCATAGCCAACTCCTAAAAGCTTGATGGAATAGGAACTTTTTTACTTGCTTGTGGAAAGAGAGCAGGGAGGGAGCTGTCCTAGCCTCTCATGGGAGGGAGTTCCACAGTCTGGGAGTAGCCACCAAGAAAGCGCTGTCTCCCTGGTCCTCATCCAACATGCCTAGGAAGGTAATGGGACAGAGAGAATGGCCTCTACTGGAGATCTTAGAGCTCTAACCCACTCGTATAGGGGATGCCTGAGACCATCCCACATTGAGCTGTTGATGATCATAGAATCATAAAAGCTGGAAGAAACCACAAGGGCCATCTAGTCCAACCCCATTCTACCATGCAGGAATACACAATCAAAGCACTCCCGACAGATGGCCATCCAGCCTCTGATGATGAGGATGATGTCATCACCATCATCATTTATAACCTCCCTTTCCCTCAAAGCCAGGGTTCAGGGTGACTAAATTGGGATTTACATCCATGAAGGTTGAAAACACAGGGAAAGGGGCCTTGATTCTGATTTGTTTTGTCAAGGAAAGGCAAATGGTGCCTGTACTTTTTTGACACATAAGAAAAATGTGTTGAAAGTCTCCCCTCCCCAACTTCCTTCTGTTTTACTCATTCTTTCCACAGCGGCTCCATACGCTTCAACGGCCCCACTGATAATTACTCCAAACAGCCGAGTCGTCTATGAACTCAAGCCAGGTAAAGTTCTTAGCTGTTGCCCTCATTCTTTGGATTTAAACTCTGAAATAACTGCTTTCATTGTACATCGGCCTTTGTGTGTTCAGCCAACCATGATCAGCCATACAGTGTCATTTTGATGCACCTCCAGTCTGCCTATGTGGCTGTTAGGAACATAGGAAGGCACCTTGGAATCAAGGTTGGTATGGCCTGTTATCAGGGATATCCGCAGTACTGGTGGGGGTCATTTGAACCCCCTTTGTACCTCCCCCTGTGGGCAGAACCAGAAGAAACCCCACATCTTCTGGGCTGTGCTTTCCAGTTTTAGACACGTGTTTCAGGTGTTGTCTATATGAAGGGCAAAATGTGGATTGATGTGCACTAATGCCACGTCGAAGCAGCTTCAATTTGTCCTAATGGTTTTTTGGCAAAAATTCAGGCATGCAAAGCTATCCACTTTTTCTTTTCCCCAATGGGCATTCCTGTGAATTAAGATGGCGGGTGTGAGTGAATTACTTGCCTTTTTTATTCTCACCTGGTACAGCAACTGAATAGTATTTTTATTAAAAAGAAAAGCATATCTAAGGTGTGAAAGTGTGATATTACGCCTAAATAATTTTTAAAAAAGAAGTAAAAGCTCTATAGATTTTCCTTGGGTTTTTTCTGGGCTTTGAAGCCATGTTCTAGAAGAGTTTCTTTCTGACGTTTCGCCTGCATCTGTGGCTGGCATCTTCAGAGAATGGTTGGGTAGGAGTGTCTGGGGGGTTTATATATTGTGAGCCCCTGTTGGGGAGTATATGTCAATTTGTGTTTTTGAATGGTTAGTTTCTGGGTGTAGAAATGCAAGAAGGATTAGTGTCTATTTGGCTAATGGTTGGTTGATGGGCCATTATCTGCTGGGAATCCCCCTGTCCCTGGGTGGAATTCCTTTGTAAGTGTTGAGTTTTTATTTTGGTGTTTTTCAGGACTGGCAGCCAAACATTGTCTACTTTGAGGGTTTCTTCTTTCCTGTTGAAGTTGTCCAGGTGTTTGTGGATTTCAATACTTCTCTGTGCATTGTGACATTTGGGAATAAAAGGATTACGGGGGGGGGGGAATGTGTGTGTGTGTGTGTGTGTGTGTGTGTGTGTGGCTTGCAAAGGCATTTGGGTTTTCAAGAAGAAAGCTGAGGGGTGGGCACAGAAATTCTTCTGCAGGCTGCAGTTTCTCCACCCTTATTCTAAATTGATTTAGTGACCAGAAATGGTTCTTTCTTTGGAAAGTGGAGCTATCATTAGTAAAGCAAATAATGCCACAGAAAGTGGAAGGCAATGGGAGAAGAAGATTGCATGGGAGGTGGATTGATTCTATCAAGAAAGCCGCTGTGCCCTGAGTTTGCAGAATCTAGCCCCACTGTTAATAACAGGCTTTGCTGGAAGTCTCTCTTTCATAGATCTGCCATAAGTTGAAGCTCACATGATGGCCAATAACAATGAAATCTTGGAGACCCTGTATCTATTTATTTCTAAATTGCTAGGGAGTGAACATGGATGATGCCAGGGCTTAAACTTGGGACCTTTTAGATGCATAGACCCATGTTCCCCCACTGGGCTCCAACTCAACTCCTCTAGCTTAAGTACCGCTTAGTTTAGCCTTGAACAGGTTTTAGTTTGACCCCATTTTTAGAAGAAGGAACTGGGTGTATCCTCCACTATGTCGTCCCCTCATCTGTTTGCTTTAAGCACCAAACTGACATGAAATATGGCTGTCCTTCATAACACCATTGGTATTATCCACTCTTTAGGAGCAGACCTTGTTCTCCTTTGTGAAGTCGATTTCACATTCCTGAAGGACTCCCCTCAGGAGGTGTGGTGGACGATTGATGGGAGGAACATAGATGAAATCACTGACCTCAAGTTCAATGTCTCCCAGAGGTAAGAAGCAAGCATCTCTCTGATGTCTAGAACAGGAAGACAGTTGCTTACTCCAGCATGTATGCACAACCAGTGGTTGTAGAGATATAGGTCAGCAGCAGCAGCAGAAGGGACCCCAACAGAGATCCTGGGAGGAAGTGAGAGGTGGTTGGAGTTGGGCGTTCTGTTCTGTTCTTTTATTTATAACCAGCTTCTTCGCCAACCTGGCATCCAAGGTGGTTTACAAATTAGGAAGAAATACAAGTGTCATGACAAGTCATGGCATCACAGAGTTGGAAGAGACCCCAAGGACCATCCAGTCCAACCCCCTGCCCTGAAGGAATACACAATCCAAGCACTCCCAACAGATGGCCATCCAGCCTCTGTTTAAAACCTCCAAAGAAGGAGACTCCACCACGCTCCCAGGCAGTGTGATCCACTGCCGAACAGCTCTTACTGTCAGAAAGTTCTTCCTAATGTTTAGGTGGAATCTCTTTTCCTGTAGTTTGAACCCATTTTTCCGTGTCCTAGTCTCTGGAGCAGCAGAAAACAAGCTTGCTCCATCCTCAGTATGAAATCCCTTTAAATATTCAAACTCGGCTATCATGTCCCCTCTTAACTTTCTCTTCTCCAGGCTAAACACACCCCGCTCCCTAAGCCGCTCCTCATAGGGCATGCCTTCCAGACCTTTCACCATTTAGGTTGCCCTCCTCTGGACACGCTCCAGCTTGTCAGACCACATGCAGCTAAGAACATAAGAGAATGTTATGATTACAGTAGTATTTTGTCATGTATGTCACCACTAATTTTCTTCCTAAAGGAAGCAACGAGTAATTATAACAAATTTTGTCTGACTGCAAGAAAATCTTCAAAAATTGTGCAGTTTTCATAGATTATTTGCAATTCAGGACTTATCCTGTGCAAAATTTGCGGCATTGTATTTTTGCATGGAAAATAACCTTTGTGCATAAATATTTTCATTTTGCGCAGAAAAAGCTATGTCTTGCACAGAAAGTGCACCTGTTTTCTGTGCAAAACAGCCGTGTGTGGATTTTGTGCGAAGGAAGTCCCAAACTGCAGAGATTCCCATGAGTCCCCTCAGATTTTCTCAACACTCAAGGAATATGGGGTTTTGACCATTTTATGGATATTTTTGAATATTCCATCCATCTCTAGTAGTAAACCCCCAATAGTATTAAAATCATTTAAAAACATTAATTTCAACCCCATCCCCAAAATAGAAGTTGCACAGCCTGCTAAGAATAGCTCATGTAAAATAGTCACCACCCAAAAGTGTGTTGTAGTAAAAAGGTTTTCCCCTGCCATGGAAAGGACATCAAGGAGGGAGCCATCCTAGCTTCTGTAGGAAGGGGAAGGAGTTCCATAATCTGAGAGCAGCCACCAAGAAGGCTCTCTCCTGGGATTCTGCTAAACATAGCTATGAGGGTGGTGAGACTGAACAAAATGCCTCCCCAAATACCTTTAAAGCTGAAGCTTACCTACTAAGAACATAAGCAGTTGAGTTGCCTTCTGTAACTATGGAAATATTAGGGGGAAGCAGGGAGGTTTTTCCTGTTTCCTCTCCTACGTGGATTATTAGTATGAATAAATCCCATGCCAGCTGGTGATTGCTACATCAGTGAGACAATGAATCTGCTCCGGCCTTTAGTCTGAACTTCAAAGGAGCTATCGAAAGTGCTGGACCTAGGATTGGGGGATAGGGCTCAGTACTGTGGAAAGTTCCTTTGAAGTTCAGAGTAAAACCCAGAGTGAAAATGCAAAATAATAATCAAAACATGTGGACAGGTGGGTAAACAATAGAGCAGATCAGTGCATCTGATGAAAAAAATTAGGCAATGAATCAAATCAGTAAAAACAAGATGCAGTGAACCAAATTTGTAGTTTCCATAACAATCAATTAATGAGGACAAAAGATGCTTTTGTTTGCAAAAATGTAGGGTGTGTGTCTATATGAGGGGGAAAATGTGGATTGATGCTCACTAAGGCCAATTCGAAGCAGCTTCAATTTGTCTTAATGGGTTTTTTTTGGGGGGGGGGGTTGGCAACATTGTAGGCATGGGAAGCTATCTGCTTTTGCTGTTCAAATGCGCATGCCTGCAAATCAAGATGGCAGGAACTAGTGAATTACTTGTGTTTCTATTGTCACCAGTTGCCACTGCTGCACAGTATTTTTTAAAAGCATATCTAAGGTGCGAAAGTGCAATATTCTGCCTAAATAAATAGAAGAAAGGGAGGAAATGTGCATTCCCCCACGGAGCTTTAAAAAAAAACTTTGGGAAAAGCCACAAAGGTTTTATTGTGGTGTTTGGGGGATTTTTGGTTCCCCTTTTTCTGAATACGGTGGATTGATGCGGGATGCCAGTTAGACAAATTGCTAGACAAATTTGATGTGGAGTATTTTCACCATTTAGGCAACCCCAGAGTTTTACAGAGAAGGGATTAGATGTACCCTGCTTGGCAGAAGGAGTCCCAGAGATTAGGAGTAGACACTGGAAAGCCCCTGTCTCAAGTTCCTATCAAAGGTTCTTCTGATTTTGGCTGGACAGAAAGGAAGGCCTCTTGCACATAGATTTAAAGGCCTGGGCAGGCTTATGGTAGAGCTCATGATCTTTCAGAGCACTTGGCCCCAAGCCATAGACTCATAGAGTTGGAAAAGACCACGAGGGCCATCCAGTCCAACCCCATTCTACCATGCAGGAAGACACAATCATGTATGTAGTGCTTTGTAGCTGTGCCCAGAAATGGGCAGTAGCCATTTAAACTGTCAGAACATGGAAGACACATGGCTTTTGGAGTGTGGAAAAATTACCTTTTGGGAGACTACAAATCTCAGAAACCATTGGGGGCTCTGGGAGATATAATATGGAAAAAAATAGCTTTTCTGAGTTTTTCTAACTTTCAGTAACAGAAGTATTCTGAGCCAGCTGAGGTTTCCAAACATTTTTCAAAGTCAGCCCAACATGGAAGAAATGTAAGTCACAGTAGTCTGATATTTAATCATTCCCTTAGTAGCCATAGACAATAAGGAATTACAGAAAGGCAAGTGAGTGAGCTGGCAGAAGAGCATCTAGAAACCTAGCCCTATGAGGAATAGTTTAAAGAATCATAGAATCCTAGAGTTGGAAGAGGCCACAAGGGCCATCTAGTCCAACCCGCTGCCCTGCAAGGAGTTGGGCATTGATTCAAAGGAGAAGCCAATCAAACATTAGGAAACGGTTTCTGACAGAAAGAGCTGTTTGACGGTGGAATGGACTCCCTCACAAGGTGTCAAGACACTCCTTCACTGGCAGTTTTTAAAACAGATCCTTTTGCCAGGGATTCTTGCACTGATAGGGTTTAATTGGATGACCTTTGGGGTCTCTGCCACCCCTGTTGTTGTTGTGTGCCTTCAAGACTTTTCCAACGTATGGCATCCTTAAGCTGCCTAAAGACCCTATCCCGTCTGGTCTTGGAAGCTAAGCAGGGTCAGGCCTGGTTAGTGTGCTGGATGGGAAACCACCAAGGAATCCCAGATACTGCCCTGGTGGCGCAGTGGTTCAATGCCAGTACTGCAAGCCACCACATCGCAAGTTCGATTCCAGCCGGCTCCAAGGTTCACTCAGCCTTCCATCCTTTCGTAGGTCGGTAAAATGAGTACCCAGCTTGTGGGGGGCAATTAGCTAACACACATTGGAAACTGTTTAATGTAGTGTAGATGTGTAAATAGCTATTGCTTAAAACAGTTTGTAAGCCGCTCTGATAGCCTTGTGGCTGAAGAGCAGGGTATGAATAAATAAATAAATAAATAAATAAATAATAGGCTCTATTTCAGAGGAAGGAACTGGCAAAATCACCTCTGGGGATTCCTTGCTTAAGAAAACCCTATGCAAGTCACTGTTACACCATTTTAAAAAAATACCTGGTAAAATCCACTCCAGCCAAAATAAAACGGGTCAGGCCCCGCAAGACCACAGGAGCCCAGACTACCACGTCAGCCCATCACTGCAGGTGCCGTTTTCCTTGCTCTTCTGTAGCCAGAAAGGAATCCCAAAAGTGTGACCAAGGCTGGTCACACGCAGGGGGCCTTACTTACGTGCTGTGTGCCGGATTCCTGGCTACGGAGAATGGGATGCGGGCAGTGGAGGCTGCAGCAATGGACCGACATGGCGATCTGGACTTCCTCCCATTTTGTGCCAGTAACGGGGAGGAATGGGCCTGATCTGCAGGCAGAATATGCCAGTGGGGAGCCAGTGTATTCTGGCCCATGTAAAAAAGCCCTGACAGAATAATCGGTCCAGGGTCATGCAGTGACTTTCATGGCTCACTGGAGACGAGGAACTGGGTTTTCCAAATCCCAGGCCGGCACATTAACCGCTAGACCACACTGACTCTTCATTGTAAAAATTGCTGCATTTAGCATATTTTCCAGAGGAGAAATTAGCCCATTGGAGCAAAATCGACATAGAAGAGTAAACAACTAACAAATTAAGATGAATAAATTAGAGTTAATACCCATCAAGAAGTTCAGTTGTCTCTTGTGGCTTGGATCAGAATAAACAAAAATTAGTGTATTCATTTGCTTACTCTATGACAGATTGTCTGTGCTATCAGGAAGAATTAGACTGTGAATGAACACAATGAAGAATGTAATGGTCTCTCTACTTTCCGCATTTCAGTGCCATTTACTTACTTACTTAGTTCCCTGAAGCTGTCTGTATAAATAAAATTTAATGATGATGATGATGATGATTGATGACGGTGATGCTGATGATACTATCCTAAGTTTACCTGATACAATGGACTCCACAAAAGCTTTCTTCACAAAAATTATTCAAGTCACCTCTGCATGAATGCAGGATACATTCCCAAACTTATTGCAAATACTTGAAACCGTGGGTGATAGCAAGCCCCATAGTATGATGCTAGAGGACCTAGGGAATGCCTAAAGAGGCCATATTTTTTGGAGGATGGATAATTGAAAATGCAGGTAATGGTCCTGTGCATACAGGGGGTGACCTGAACTAATGTTTAGGTTGTTAGCCCTTTCTGTTCTTTTAAAGAGATGTGCATGTTTTGTTCTGTTCTGTCGATTTAGAGGTGGGGTTAAGCTGCTTTGGGGCATCATTTGAAAGGTAGAAGTCCCTACAATACAATGTGGAGCCCTCCAAATATGTTGGAGTGCAGCTTCCATAATCTCCCAGCCGGTATGGTTGTTGGACATTGTAGTCCAAAAGAGGTAACATCTCAAGCTCTTTCCCCAGTGTACATGCAGTGAAAAAGAACCCACAAGTATGTTCCTCACATCCGGCAACCTAAATTTTGAGTTACATATGCATCTGGCCATGTATATCTTGTGTTGCACTTCAAAGGCAGTTGTCTCAGGAGATTGCACCCCTCCAGGGTATGTAAAAATATGGTTTGTCCCTGGTTGCCATCATGTGGGAGATGCAGCAAAATGGATGCATTAGCTGTAATGGCCTCCATGCACACAATTCCTTCACAGAGCCATGTTGGTATCTTAGGACATTATCAGACTCGGCAAAAATCACAATATTACAATGTCATAGTATTGCACAACATCATCATCTTTGGGTGGTTACTGTATGCTCCAGCCGTGAAAAAGGCGTTGCTTCTAATTGATGGGACAAGCCATCAATAGATCTTCAATATCACTTTTTTCACAGTGTTGCTGCTGTGCAAAACCATGTCCCATTGTAATTGTGAGATTACAGTGTGAATGTGCAGTCCTCAGTGAGAAAACTTCCAGTTGAGAATGCAAAAACAAAGCACAGGATGCTCTTTTTATGAACTGTCTCATTTAGTTTCCGTGTTTTTAGGTTTGTTTCAGTGCTTGTGTGTTCGTTTACTTTGTTAATTAAGGTGTTCTTGGAGTTTTAAGTGTGCTCGCGTCTTCTTACGAGAACCACCAAAATCTCTCACATGCTAAATTGTGGGAGTACACTCCCTTTCTTAAAGTACTAGTGGTTGTCATGTCATGTGATAATTCTTTGCTGGTTCTTTTGCGCGATTACAGTGACATGCAATAGTAAGTGTAATAATGCCATGATGTTTCCGCTATCCTCATTCGCGGATTTATAGCATTGTTAGACTCTCACCTGATAATGTCCTTACGCAAGTGTAAGTTCACCTGTGGAAGTGATTGGATATTTTTGGAGCATCCGTGTTCAGTTCAAGGCTGCAGAGTGCCCAGTTGTGCATGCAGAACCTTGTGCATTCAGATATGTGTTGTGCATATTTGCACATAGTTCATGTTTTGCATGGATATGCTTTGTGTATTTGGCTGGGTGTTTGGTTGCCGTGTTTGTTATCTGGGTTCATTTGTGCAATTCTGACACAATGTGCTGTAGCACAATTAACATGTAACTCCAGTGTAGGGATTTATACTTCACAACCCTGATGTAGGGTCTTGGCCCCAAAGCGCTTTCCTTGAACAACAGCTTTGGCCCACTGTCAACTCAGAGATCTTGTGTTGACACAAAATCATAGAGTTGGAAGAGATCACAGGAGCCAATGCCTGTTAATGCAAGAATACACAACTAAAGCACTACCAAAAGATGGCCATTCACAACCTCTGTTTGAAGAGCTCCAAAGAAAGAGTGTACCACCATGTGTTTGTGGTGATCGTGTGGACATGCCCATGGTCGCTGCGGACCAGGGAAACCTGAAGGTAAGCTGGCTTTTCTGTCAGTGTAGATGAGCCCTCTGTCTTCTCCAAGCTAAATATACCCAGCTCCTCATAAAGGTTGGTGATTTCTAGACTTTGGTCCTCTTGGTCATCTGTCTCTGGACACATTCCAGCTTGAACTTTCTGGAACTTTGATGCCCAGAACTGAGCATTGTGTTCCAGGTGAGGTCTTACCAGAGCAGAATAGAGTGACATTATTGTTGTCGATCTGGACATTATATTCCTGTAGATTAGAGTTCCTCTTGTTGTCTCCCTTTTCCAGAGAGATCCCACAAACCATTGGAAATGTGAAGGTGGAAAAGATGTTGTTTATATCAAAGGTTACAGAAAAGGACTTGAAGCGCAACTACACCTGCTTTGCCCACAACAATAATGGAACTGTTTACATGCAGGCACTGGTGAGGATGAAAGGTAAGGAGACAACCAGTGTGCACTGGGCAATACTTGTGACCCATGGAGCTTTTGACTAGACAAAGTGGACTGGAGTCCAGGAAAGTTTCCGCTAGAAATTTCTTCTTCCTAGTTTGTCTCAAAAGTGCTACTGGATTTCTTTATGTCTTTTTATGCTAAAACAAACTAACACAACTATCTCTTTAAATTTCTTTCTTTTATCCTTCCTTCCCTCCCTCCTTTCTTTCTGACAGTTTATACCTGGGGTTGGCCGCTTCTGCATGTGTAGGTGGGGGCGGGGAAGTTTTTGCCTTTGTGGTCAGATGTATGTCACCAATTTCTTGCCATGCAGGGCCAAAAACTGATACAAAAATATACCTGTCAATCACTTCCAGATGAAACTAAGAAGGACCCTGCCAATTTTTCAGGGGTTTTGTGGAGAGGAAGTTGTGGATGGGGGGGGGGGGTTTAAACACAACCCACCCCCTTTGGAGGCTTCAAGGAGCGGTGGTTGACCATTTTGTGGCAAAAAAAAAAAATGTATACAAAAAATTGGTGGTGCTCCAGAGAGGTCCAGAGACTTTGAAGCAGTCTGAAGAATGAAAAAGGGAAGGCAGATGAAGTGCTGCCACAGGAGTGGTCGGTGATATGTGGTGGGGGGGAGTACCAATCTGTCCTGGGGGCAGCATTACATGCACATTATGAATGGACTTCTGTGCTTACCAAACCCCAAGTACTGTTGGAGAAGATCCAAACTCTTCAACAAACTGGAGTTTCAAGTGGATTTCAGTCCATCCAGAAGCAGAGATTTCCATATCTTTTGGAAAGCATTAGCAGTTAGCTGCCTTCCTGTTGTTCTTTCGCCTTCACAGCCCCCTGGGCCGCTGAGGATATATCCATGATGGGAAGGTGCTTTGGGCAGGAACTGCTAAAAAGCTTTCTCACCAATGTCTTTCCTTGGGCCTCCTTGCTTCCAAAGTAGCTCAACCAGACAGGCTAGAAAACAAGTCACAAAGACCCGTCCCTGCTCATCAAATGCCCAAGGGCTTTGACTTGAACTCTCCACTTGGGCCCTGCAGTCTCTCTTGGCTCTATATCCAGGTTCGGCAAAAGGAGGCTCATGGGCTAGGTATGACCCAGGACCATTTTGTGTGACCCAGGCGTCTTTAAAAGAATAATTCAAAGAAGTTTTTTGTGACCACCAAATGCCCTCCAGGCGGCATGGAGGCATTTTCACTATGCTTTTGGCCGCCTAAGCTGTTTTAAGCCCAGAAAACAAATAGTAAACCGGAAATGCCAAAATTCCTTCACACCCCTTAGAGGGTGTTGGGGGGGGTAAATGTGTGTGGTGATGGCGCACCTCTTCCAGCTTCTAAGCAGGGGGTCAATGTGGCCTCCTAGCCTCCCACCATTGCCCACCCCTGCTCTATATAAAGATTTGGGGATAAGTCATAGTTGCCTTTTGTGGTACCCACCATTTGTATATGTAATGCAGACAAAATCTGGGCTGTGTTGTCATGAAAACTCTTTCTTTATTGATCCCCAATAGCTCTGGTCCCAAGATACACTGTGGAGCTGGCGTGCGGCTTGGGAGCCACCGTCCTCCTTGTGGTCATCCTGACGGTTGTCTACCACACCTACTGGCTTGAGCTGGTTCTCTTCTACCGGGCACACTTTGGAACAGATGAAACCATCCTAGGTAAGGGATCACAGCTGGTTGCCTTACGTGCCTTTCACCCTGGGTCACTCTGGACCGTTTCATCTCTCCTGTGATGTGGTTTTCCTATCTTTTTATAGATAGGAATTATTAGATTAGCAAGATTCACTCTTTAGTTTCTCTGCAAGCAAAGTTGCCCCAATATAGTTCTTCTTGGAGTAAATTTATTCCCCCACTCCATTCTTTTCCCCCATCTGTTTTCTCCCCTGGGTTCCTTTCCATCTGTCTTCCAAACGACATGCCAATTTACAACCCTTCCTCAAAAGAAAATGAGGATTTACTTATTACGTATAATAAGTGCTGCTCCAGAGACTAGAACACAAGCCAGTGGTGGGTTCAGATTGCAAGAAATGAGATTCCACCTAAACATTGGAAATAACTTTTTTTTTTTTTTTTTTTACTGTAAGGGCTGTTTGCAATAAATTTCCTCAGAGAGTGGTGAACTTTGGAGCTCTTTAAATGGAGTTTGGATGATCATCTTATGGGATTGCTTTACTTGTGTCTTCCTGCATGGCAGGGAGTTGGACTAGATGGTCCCTGGGGTTCCTTCCAGTTCTGTGAATCTGTGAAGAGACTGCTTCAGAAGATGGTAGTCTCTCCATCTTTGGAGGTCTTTAAACAGAGGCTGGGTGACCATCTTTCAGGAGTGCTTGAGGTGTATATTCCTGCATGGCAAGGGGTTGGACTAGATGGCTGTTGGGGTTCCTTCCAGCTCAGTGAATCTATGAAGAGACTACCTCAGTGGTTGGTAAACTCTCCATCTCTGGAGTTCTTTAAACTGAGTCTGGATGAAAAAATAAAAAATAAACTGAGCCTGAATGACCATCTTTCAGAAGTGCTTTAGTTGTGCATTCTTGCATGGCGGGGGGTTGGACTAGATGGCCCTTGGGGGTATGTTCCAGCTCTGTGAATCTGTGAAGAGACTGCTCTCCATCACTGGTGGTCTTTAAACTAAGGCTGGATGGCCATCTTTCGGGAGTGCTTTAGTTGTGTATTCTTGCATGGTAGAATGGGGTTGGACTAGATGCTGCTTGGAGTCCCTTCCAACTCTTAAGATTCTATGATTCTATCATAGGAAGATATCATTGGTCATAAATGGACCCTTGATCACTCTAGCCCAATGTCTCCAATTAATGTTGGGGGATGCTCTGGCACGATTTGGTTTTGCTACATCTTCTTGTCCCTTTTCTGGCTCGTCTGCTGTAACCTTCTGTCCTAGAATCACAGAAGAGTAAAGTTGGAGGAGGACCCAAAGGTCATATATTCCAACCTCTGCTACAGTGGGAAAGGGTACAAGAGAGGGCCTTCTCAGTTTTGGCACCCCATTTTTAGAAAATGCCCTCACCTTGGACACCCAAGTGATGCCAACGTTGGCTTTGTTTAGGCACCAGGTAAAAACATGGCTGTTTAATAAAGACTTTGGGTCTCACTTTGGCCCTTGGCTTTAAAACCCAGATGTGCTGGTTTTTAATAGGTAATAGATTTTAATATGCTTTTAAATGTTCTAAACTACAGTTTTTAAGTGGACTGGTGTTCAGTGCTTTTTAATTTTTCATATTCCATTTGTTTTAGCTATTCAGCTATCATGTACATTATTTTTTTTAAAAAAAATCCATACCCATATTTTATTCTTTTAAAACTTGTTTGACTTGTTTAATATGTTTTTGTCTTGTTTAAATTATTCATTGATTATAACCTGAAATGGTTCAAATTGTTTATCTTGTTTTATCTGTTTGCCACCCTGAGATCTCACAATAGAAGAATGGGTTAGATTTATTTAAACAAACAAAAAAACAAATTAAACAAACAAACAAACCTTCTTAGGAATTCACAGCTAAGCCATTTTAACTCCTTCCTATCCCACTGTTGAGCTGGTCTTATTATGAGGAAATGCTTCCTTAATATTTAGGCAGAATTTCCTTTCTTGCAATTTGAATCTCTTATTTCAAGACTTGCCATTTGGAACCATAGAGAAGAAGCTTGCTTCGTTTTCCATATCCTGATAGCCTTTCATAGGTCAAATCCACACTCCACAAATAATCCAGTTTGAAACTAGATTATTTGCCATGGCTCCTTCCTACAGAATCCTAGGATTTGTAGTTTGGTGAGGCACCAGCACTCTTTGGCAAGGAAGGCTAAAGACCTTGTAAAACTACAGCTCCCAAGACTCCATCAGAAAGAGCCATGACAAATATTTTATTTATTTAGTTATTTATTTAGTTATTTATTTATACCTCACTCTTTAGCCACAAGGCTATCAGAGCAGCTTACAAATTGTTTTAAGCAATAGCAATTTTCACATCTACACCGCATTAAGCAGTTTCCAATGTGTTAGCTAATTGCCCCACGAGCCGGGTACTCATTTTACCGACCTACGAAAGGATGGAAGGCTGAGTGAACCTCGGAGCCCTTGGGATCAAACTTGCAACATAGTGACTTGCAGTACTAGCATTTAACCACTGCGCCACCAGGGCTCCTGAAATAATCAAGTTTCAAACTGGTTTATTTATGTAGTGTGGATTTGGCCATAGATATTTTTCTTTTTCTTTCTAAACCACCCATTTTTTTCCTCCCCAGGGTTTCCTCTTCTTTTTAAACTCTGCATCTGTTTTCTCTTTCCCTCGTATTCATTTTCTCTTTTCTTCCTCCCCTTCACTCATTGCCTTCTTGTTGCATACTGAATCCAGTTTAATATTTTGTACTAAGAATAATAGAATCATGGAGCTGGAAGAGACCACAAGGACCATCCAGTCTAACCCTATTCTGCCATTCAGGAATACACAATCAAAGCATTCCCGACAGATGGCCATCCAGCCTCTGCTTAAAAACCTCCAAAGAAGGAGACTCCACCACACTCCCAGGCAGCAGCATTTTCCACTTCCGAACAGCTCTTACTGTCAGGAAGTTCTTCCTTATGTTTAGGTGGAATCTCTTTCCTGTAACTTGAGTCCATTGCTCTATGCCCTAGTCTCTGGAGCAGCAGAAAACAAGCTTACTCCATCCTCAGTATGGCATCCCTTCAAATATTTAAACATGGCTCTCATGTCCCCTCTCAGCCTTCTCTTCTCCAGACTAAACATGCCCAGCTCCCTCAGTCGCTCCTCATAGGGCATCATGGCTTCCAGACATCCCACCATTTTGGTCTCCTCTAGACATGTTCCAGCTTCTCAATATCCTTCCTGAACTGTGATGCTGGAACGTGTCCAGAGGAGGGCGACCAGGATGATGGGAGGTCTGGAAGCCATGCTTCAAGTCTCACCCTTTCTCCCTGCTATTACCACCTCCACTGTGGTCATATCTATCTGCATTTCCATTCTTTCCCTTTGCTTTTTTCATCTTTCATCATCTCAGCAGATCCTCAGGTTACTTCCTCTGTTTCTTTCCTCCACCCTTCTCTCTCTCTGTTTCCAAATCTTCTCTGAAAGTCTAACTAGGCAGTTGTCATATTCTCCATATTTGACAGATGAAAACAGAAAGACGTGTGTCACCAGAGTGTAGTCAAGACAGCAAAAGTTATGAATGTGAAAGAACACACAAGCTAGGAGAGGCTGCAGTGGTTTCCTTTTGCTTAGTCCTCCTGGGAGGGGCAAGATTCCCCCCTCTTTTCCTCTCGCTCCTGTTGAGTGCAAAATGCTTTTGCACTTTGATCTCAGCTTTGCAGGAACTGGAGGAAGCTGAGAACAAAGGAGGAATGAGAGGAGGAGGGAGAAATCAGGACATTTTAAAAGCAACTGAAAAAGTAGGATGGCAGAGGATAATTCCCTGCCAAATTGGGACACTTGGAGTGTTTGCCATCTTTGAGTTGTTTCTCCCTTTCCCCCTTGTCGAGGGGACTATATTGCTGTCCAGGGAAAGGATGAAAAGAATATTTGTTATTATGTGTTCCCAGGTCAAAAAATGGCAACCCCGGTGGTTGGGAAAAGCTATTGGGAGGAATGATTAGACCAGCAAATGTCAGTTTGGTGTAGGGATTTGAGCATTGGATGATGACGCTGGAAACCAGGGTTCGAATCCCTGCTCAGCCATAGAAACCCACTGGGTGACCTTGGGCAAGTCACACTCTCTCAGCCTCAGAGGAAAACAAAGGCAAAGCCCCTCTGAACAAATCTGGCCAAGAAAAGCCCAAGACAGGTTCGCTTTAGGGTCACCATAAGCCAAAAATCACTTGAAGATATTCAACAGCAGCAGCAGCAATAACAAATATCTTTCACAAATTTCTCTCAGTGTTCCAACATCACAAAGGGTTGCAGAGAAAATATTCTTTATAGAAGAAACACACACACAAATTTTCTGTCCAGAAAGCACTGTTTTCTGTTCATGAAACCTTTTTTTTAATGCAGAAAACAGAATTTTGCACAATAAAACCCATGTGTTTTTTCTATGCAGAATAATTCCTCAGTACTTTTGGATATGCCAATACAGAGAGAATACTGTGGATTAATTTTCCTTTTTCTCCCCCACCCCCTCAGCAAGGGGAAAGCCAACATAATTATTTGTCTCATGCATGCAAGGACAAAATAATCAAGAATGTACATCCATAGTCCAAGGGACCTCTTATTCACCCTTGGGGATGTGGCGTGTTGGCCATCTAGATATTATTTACTGTTTAGTGGCCTGATTCTACCAGAAGAATAAGTTCTGGTGTGACCTGTTCTTTGTTTGTATTTTTGGAAAGTGCTCTAAATGAAAGAAGTTGGTAGCATTATCTCAATCTCAAAGGTGCTACAAGATCCCTTTGCGTACTGATCCAGACTAACACGTCTATGTCTTCATATTTTTGGTGATTTCAAACTAAGTACCCTGTATCCACGGGACTGGTACCTACAACTTCACTTACTCGCAACCAAAAAATATGTTCTCTCTAGGCATTTTTAGGTCCTCAGCACAATTCTATGGTATGCTTCTGCCTGGAAGTTGACCATAAAGTCACACTGCGAGACTTAGAGATTCCTAGAGAGGTGTCCTAGAGAGGAATCTCTAGCTTCTCCAGCACAACTCGATGGTATTCTTGGATCAGAAGTAATTTGTTTCAACTAGCTGGACCTGGCATACCATATGCCATTAAAAAACTCCCCCCAAAACACCTTGTAGACTTCACAACAACCCTGTAATATAGGCCAGTGGGTTTAAATTCCTCCTCCCCCTTCTCAGCATTACACACTTTTCCCGGAATTGCTGAGGGTGACTCGCTCTGTTGCCCTGCCGCTGTTGCTGCCGCCACCACCACCAGTTGACTGCCTGGGTCCTGTTTCAGTGGCAGCAGTGTCGCCCCACAGCCACCACCACCAGTTGACTGCCTGGGTCTTGTCGCAGGTGGCCTGTCGCTGCCACCAGTTGACTGTCTGGGTCCCAATCTGGGCCACAGACTGAGAGACAGGAGTGGATTGTGAGGTGGAGAGGGAATTTGCATGTGGGTGGTGATTGGTTGGGTGTGTTTCCTGAGCAGCCAATCAGCACACTGGGGGAGGCAACATAGCAAAGAGAATTATATAGAAAGATAAGGTTTGCTATTATCCACAGTTTTACATTTCCACGGTAAGTCCAGGAATGTATGCCCCACGGATATAGGGGAAAAAAAGATTCTACCACTTTCTGCAAGGAAATGCTGGAAGCCTTCATCTAAAGCAGTGCATAGACCAAAGTGGTGGTCTATGGATCTGTGTCAGTCCACAAAGTATTGGCTGCCAGTCCATAGTGAGTTTCCAGGAAAGAATGAAACAGTTGGCACCAGCGGGCAGAAATATGGTGATGGTCCCTGGCACATTAGAAAGAAAACCTGGCTGCTCCTGTAAACCAGGTAGCATCAGAAGCACTGAGCTAAAGGACTCTGATGCTTTCCTCTGCTGTAGACAACTTGCTGGCTCCATTTACCACTGATGACACTACTTTTACAGCAGTAGCATTTATTTGGTATCAAATAAAGACTTGGAGAGGCCTGAAATTGCAGCCAGATCCAACACAAGACATCCTTTCCTTTCCTTTCCTTTCCTTTCCTTTCCTTTCCTTTCCTTTCCTTTTTTTCTTTCTCTGCAAGCTGTGCTGTCTTTTTGTACTGTATTGTAAATTTCCCGGCAGGGTCCATTCTTTTTAATATAATCCCTGCACAGCTCCAACCTGTTGCAAGCACTTGATAAATGATGGATGTTGTTATTGTTTTTCACTACCCCACCCACCTGGGTAACCCACGCACCCAACTAAACATCAAAACAATGGCCAACTGCATGCATGGCCCCATCGGCACTCCTCTTAGTCAATAGAAGCTCCAGGCCTTTTATTCCGCATTCTAGTGTGGATCCCAGGCGGCATTGTTTTCTATATGTTCAAAGGCAGCGAATAATCTGGTTTGCTTCTGTGCAGTTGAGCATGTGAGTAGTATTCTCTTTAAAGCAAAATAATTAAAATTTTTTACCTGGAGACAGAGGTGAATTTGGTTTCACAGTGTCTCACCAGCTTGTTTGCGTTCGTGTCATTCCTGCTGAAGCCAAGTGGGTGGGAGAAGAAGCCATGGGATGCCCTGCTCGTGGCCTTTCTGGAGGCTTTGGCTGACCACAGTTGGAGACAGGATGCTGGGCTGTGGTCTGATCTAAAAAATATGTTCTTAATGCTCTGATGCAAGGATGGACAACTAGCAGGAGTTGGGAACCCGCAGAGACCGCTTGCAGGAACTTGGAGGGGCATACCATGACCCAACCCAACTGTTTATCCACTTTAGAATTTTTCTTAAAAATCAGATAATCTCTCTCTCTCTCTTTGGTTTTTAACTCAGCCACCTAATTCTCAAGTTCTGGTTTACTTCCTGCTTAAATAAATCCCCAACTTATAACTAAAATGGCCTTTGGTGTGTGTGTCGAAAATACAGGAAGCTCCTGCCTTTTGGCAGCTCATTATCTGACAACTTGCTGTTTTGACACTTGCAAATTAAGGACAAGTTCCATTCATTCGATGAGAAATCCACTCTTTTGAGAGTTCTTGCCGATGGAGGTTCCTTGGACAGACCGCACACATGCACACTGCTTGTAAAGAGATCTGAGAGGGAGGAAATGTTACCAAGCTGACTGAGGGAGCTTGGGGTAGGTGCAGTCCCAAGCGAGCCACTGTAAATCCCTCATGCTCCCTTGATAGCAGTGCATGCAAAAGGGATAGAGGAGTCTTAGTGGACCACAAGCTGAACATGAGTCAGCAGTGTGATGCGGCAGCTAAAAAAGCTGGTGCGATTCTGGGCTGCATCAATAGGAGTATGGTATCTACGTTGAGGGAAGTATAGAGCCACTCTATTCTGCTTTGGTTAGACCTCGTCTGGAATACTGTGTCCAGTTCTGGGCACCACAATTCAGGAAGGATATTGAGAAGCTGGAATGAGTCCAGAGGAGGGCGACCAAAATGGTGGGAGGTCTGGAAGCTATGATACTCTATGAGGAGTGGCTTAGGGAGCTGGGTATATTTAGCCAGGAGAAGAGAAGGTGAAGAGGTGACACAATAGCCATGTTTAAATATTTGAAGGGATGTCATACTGAGGATGGAGCAAGATTGTTTTCTGCTGCTCCAGAGACTAGGGCATGGAGCAATGGACTCATGCTACAGGAAAAGAGATTCCACCTAAACATTAGGAGGAATGACAGTAAGAGCTGTTCAGAAGTGGAACACACTGCCTCGTAGTGTGGTGGAGTTTCTTTCTTTGGAGGTTTTAAAACAGAGGCTGGATGGCCATCTGTTGGGAGTGATTTAATTGGGTATTCCTGCAGGGCAGAAGGGGGTTGGACTGGATGGCTCTTGTGGTCTCTTTCTACTCTATGGTTTTATAATTCTAAAAAAGATTCCACCTAAACATTAGGAAGAACTTCCTGACAGTAAGAGCTGTGGAATCTGCTGCTGCCAGGGCATGTGGTGGAGTCTCCTTCTTTGGAGGTGTTTAAACAGAGGCTGGATGGTCATCTGTCGGGTGTGCTTTGATTTTGTGTTCCTGAATGGCAGAATGGGGTTGGATTGGATGGCCCTTGGGGTCTCTTCCAACTCTGTGATTCTATTAAATATTTGAAGGGATACCATGTTAAAGAAGGAGCAAACTTCTTTTCTGCTGCTCCAGGGATTGGACATGGATCAATGGATTCAAATGACAGAAAAAGAGATTCCACCTGGTCAGACTAGCCCTTGTGGTCTCTTCCAACTCTATGATTGTATGTCTAGAACACAGTGCAGTGGCCAAAATGATCATGGGGTCCAGGAGGTCTGAAAAAATGGCTGCCTATATTCTCCATCTCCTCCTTAATCATGGATGCATCACTAAATAACATCTCGTAGCCCCAAACCCCATACCTACTTTCCCAGGCAGCAGCCACACCACAAGGTGGAGGTCCACTCCACTGGTGAGACTGTTCAACTGGAAGATATTTACACACACACACACACCCAAGCAAGCAAGTCTACATCCATCTGCGGGACCCTTGTCGCAATTCCTCATCATAACCTTCCTTGCTTTTGCAAGCATATGCCATTCTCAAGAGAAAATAATGCTAACCTACTTTGCAGGGTTGTTGTTAGGATTACAATAAGGCCACCTATACATGGATTCCTTTGTGTATTTTTAAGCTGTAGTCCCTAGCATGGGAACCATGCACCCATGACACTTTCCTTAGCACCCACTGCAGTCTCGCAATTAAAGCTTTAATGGTTAAATGTTGCGAGAAGATTTTCTTCCTTTGTGATTATTACATTTTAAATTGTTTTGCTAATTGCTTCTTGTTTGTTTGCTTTGTAGTAGTACTGCATTTCATCTATCTCTGTGTACTTGGGGAGAAGCATTTTCCTGCTAATAATTGGTTCCTCCTCCCCTCCCGGCAAAGGCAGCAGAGTTGAGGCACAGTATGAAAAAAATCAAGGCAGCACACAGTGAGGCAAAGTATAGACTCCAAATACCTGAGCCTGGGAAATTTATAAGCCATATTGGCTTGGGGATTCTGGGTGGTGTAGTCTGGAAAAGTAACATGTCCGAGTTCTGTTAAATTGATGGTTCTTGTTTGTGCCTTCAAATCTTTTCCGACTATGGCAACCCTAAGGCAGCTCTATGATAGGGCTTCCTTAGCCAGATTGCTTCCGATGGAGTTTGCCATTGCCTTCCTCTTAGGCTGAGAGTGTGTGACCTGCCCAAGATCATAAAATCATAGAATTGGACGAGACCACAAGGGCCATCCAGTCTGACCAGGTGGAATTTCTTTCCTGTCATTAGAATCCATTGCTCCATGTCCTAGTCCCTAGAGCACCAGAAAACAAATTTGTTCCTTCTTCAATTTTGACATATCTTCAAATGTTTCATAGAATAATAGAATTGCATAGTTGGAAGAGACCACAAGGGCCATCCAGTCCAACCCGATTCTGCCCTGCAGGAATACATAATCAAATCACTCCCAACAGATGGGCATCCAGCCTCTGCTTAAAAACCTCCAAAGAAGAAGACTCCACCACACTCCCAGGCAGCAGCGGATTCCACTGTCCAACAGTTCTTCCTGATGTTTAGGGTAGAATCCCTTTTCCTGTACTTTGAACCCATTGCTCCAGATCCTAGTCTCTGGAGCACCAGAAAACAATCTTGCTCCATCCTTAAGATGAAATCCCTTCAAATATTTAAACACGACTGTCATGTCACCTCTTAACCTTCCCTTCTCCAAGCTAAACATAAAATCATAGAACCACAGTGTTAGAAGAGACCCCAAGGGCCATCCAGTCCAACCTCATTCTGCCCTGCAGGAATAGATAATCAAATTACTCCCAACAGATGGGCATCCAGCCTCTGTTTAAAAACCTCCAAAGAAGGAGACTCCACACACTCCCAAGCGGCAGCACATTCCTCTGTCAAACAGCTCTTACCATCATGAAGTTCTTCTGAATGTTTAGGTGAAATCTATTTTAGAATTGTAAAACCATAGAGGTGAAAGAGACCCCAAGGGCCATCCAATCAATCCCCATTCTACCATGCAGGAATACACAATCCAAGCACTCCTGACATAAGGCCATCCAACCTCTGTTATAAAAACCTCCAAAGAAGGAGACTCCACCATACTCCCAAGCAGCAGCAGATTCCACTGCTGAGCAGCTCTTACTGTCAGGAAGTTCTTCCCAATATTTAGGTGGAATTGCTTTTCCTGTGGGTTTCTGTGGGGATGCAAACTCATCTCCCAAAGGAGTCCTAGTCCCATATTCAAGCCAGTACACCATGCTGGCTTTCTATCCTAAGGTTTTCTTGGCAAGGTTTGTTCAGGGGTTGCTTGCCATTGCCTTCCCCAAGACTGGGAGAGGTTGATTTGCCTAAGGTCACCCAGTGGGTTTTCATGGTCAAGTTGGGATTTGAACCCTTGGTCTCCCAGAGCACGAGTCCAAATAACTAATAAAAACAAACAAACAAGCAAACAAACAAATAAATAAAATCTCAAACCACACCACATTGGTTCACCGCTGCAAAAGAATGGCAGCATTTTGATGTTGGCATAAGAATCACAGCCAAATATCATTCTTACCCCCCGCCACACACACACACACACACACACACATTTCAGTTTCTGTTCTGGGATACTTTTTAAACCAGTGGTTCTTATCCTGTGGTCCATGGACCCCCAGGGGTCCACAATGTCCTCATGGGTGGTCCACAAAGGCTTGAAGGCTGCTCAGCCCAACTTCTCCCTGCATGGAGCGGCCATGTGATAGGTGCCAAGGCAAAGGCTGACTGGCTGGCTTGGCCTGCACATTGCCATTTAATCCTCTCCAGCCACAAACTTGCAGGAAAAAGCAGGAGAAAAGTCTTCCCTCCATTAAGGGTAAATGGACAGTGAAATTGTGGTGCTGTTGTTGTTGTTGTTTTAAATCTTGATTTAAATCTTGGGTCTGTGGCAACAAAAGATATTTAAAGAGGGTCCCTGGAAAAGAAAAGGTTAAGAGCCACTGTTTTAATTATCTACAGCCTGCTTGTCTGTTCATCTTCCAGACTGAACATTTTCAGTCTGAGTGCAGAGTTGCCCCTGGAAACTGGAATAGGCTGAGCTATCCACCAGCTGGTAGCCCCCCCCCGCCATACTTTTTGTGAATGCTTCAAGCTTCATAGGAACACAGCAAGCTGCCTTGAATTGAGTCAGACCCTTGAGACATCTAGCCCAATAAGGTCAGCTCTGACCGGCAGCCAGGGCTTTCCAGGACTTCAGGCCTGGTCCACCTGGGAGTTACTTGGGATTGAACCCAGGGTCTTCTGCGTGCAAAGCACACATTCCACACACACACCCCAAAAAAGCTACAGCCATTCCCCCAAAATGAACCGTGGGCTTTCCTATTATAGGAACCTGCCACAACCTTAAGACAGATCTGGAAGCCATGCCCTATGAAGGAGCTGGGTATGTTTAGCCTGAGGAAGAGAAGGTTGAGAGGGGACATGATAGCCATGTTTAAATATTTGAAGGGATGTCATACTGAGGATGGAGAAAGCTTGTTTTCTGCCGCTCCAGAGGCTAGGGCACAGAGCAATGGGCTCAAAGTAAAGGAAAAGAGAGCTTGTGGTCTCTTCCAGCTCTGTGATTCTATGATTCATTGGTTCATCAAGCCCAATGTTGTCAGCTCTGACTGGCAGCCATGACTACGGAGGGTTTCATTCTAGGTGATGATGGGTACTGATCTGGCACCTTCTTCATGCAATCCAGGTGCTCTACCATGAAACTGCAGTCCTCTCCCAAGTTGAAATATGAACTTTCCTATTTTAGGAAATGGCCTTATCCATAAGTCAGACCATTGGCTCATCCAGCCCTATCTTGTCAGCACTGACTGGTAGCCACAGGTTTCAAGCAAGATCCTTCCCTGTCCCATTAATGGTGACCCTAAGGCAAACCTATCACAGGGTTTTCTTGGCAAGATTTGTTCAGAGGTGGTTTGCCTTTGCCTCCCTCTGAGGCTGAGAGAGTCTGACTTGCCCAAAGTCAATCAGTGAGCTTCCATGGCCAAGCAAGGATTTGAATTCTGGCCTCCCATAGTCCTTGTCCAACACTCAGACTCAGACATTGTGTTAGCTCTTGTTTTCTTGGCAGAATTTGTTCAAAGAAAGGGGCTTTGCCTTTGCCTTCCTCTGAGGCTGAGAGAGTGTGACTTCCCCAAGGTCACCCAGTGGGTTTCCAGCATGCCATCCCTCGTTGCACCACCATCTCCCTGGTTCTCCTGGAAGCATGTAACCAAGGCTGCTCACATGCAGGGGGCCTGCAGTCACATGTTGTGTGCCCCTTTCTTGGCTTCTTTGTTAGGAGAGAAAATGGTGGCAGTGGCCCTGGTGGCAGGAACAGGCTGGCATTCTGTTTGGATGCCAACCTGTTTTCTCCAGGTGACGGAGGCAGGACGGATCAGATCCGGACCCAGGATACACCAGTGGGGAGCTGGTGTATCTGGGCTGGCGTATAAGCCCCCAGAGATCTCCCATTCAAGTATTAACCAAGCCTGATCCTGCTTAGCTTCCCAAATCAGACAAGATTGGGTTTTGATTTCCCTTGGGGGTTTTTTTCTGGGCTTTGAGGCCGTGTTCTGGAAGAGTTTATTTCTGATGTTTTGCCTTCATCTGTGGCTGGCATCTTCAGAGAAATACAGGATAAAAGATGCCAGCCATAGATGCAGGTGAAATGTCAGAAAGAAACTCTTCCAGAACACGGTCTCACAACTCGGGAAAAACCCAAGGAAAATCTATGGATGCCGGCCATGCAAGCCTTCAACTTCACAAGACTGGGTGTGTTCAGAGTGGCATAACTTTTCATCATGCTGCTGAGCCCACTGGTGGGGTGCAAGCTGTGCAGTTTCTAACACACACCCCTCCCCGTAGAGTAGCAGCGGTTGGCACTGTGGGAACACAGAATGCCGTAGTTTCTGTCATGTTTCTGTTCTGACACTTAAAGCATTGTGTTTCCCTTCTGGAGTGGAAGCTGAGAAGGGAGCATTATTTTTATTTATTTATTTATTTATACCCTGCTCTTCAGCCTTAAGGCTATCAGAGCGGCTTGCAAATTGTTTTAAGCAATAGCTATTTACACATCTACACTGCATTAAACAGTTTCCAATGTGTGTTAGCTAAATGTCCTCAGCCGTCTAACTGAATTTTGTATGTGTGTGTTTTTTCTTTTTCTTTCTTCTTCATGTGTTCTCTGCTTCTCTCCGACTGCGGGTACCATCAGATGGGAAAGAGTATGACATTTACGTATCCTACGCAAGGAATGCCGAGGAGGAAGAGTTTGTGCTGCTGACGTTGCGCGGGGTCTTGGAGAACGAGTTCGGCTACAAGCTGTGCATTTTTGACCGAGACAGCCTCCCCGGGGGAAGTGAGTATCCCAGGCAGACAGCCGCTCCCAACTACAAGAGAAAAATGGTGGGGAAATTCACACAAAGGCAATTTTTTTTTATTTATATATTTTTTGCAATTTATGTTTTACTTCCTTTGCATAGGTGCCAGGAATCTTATGCCTGGTTAGCAAAGTGTACGGGGGGAGAAGGGGTGCAAACCATGATGTCCGTAGTCACATCTCAGCCTTCCCTTCTTTCCTATTCCATTCCTTGCTTCTCCAATTGCTGAACATTAACCAGTGCTGCAATTTCTGTGCTGTTAAAGAAGATCCAGCGTTCAGTGCTACTAAACCTCAGATTCTACAGAGGAAATGTTGGGAAATGAGTCTTAACAGATGAGTCTTAACAGATGTGTCCTAAAATGGCCTGCTTTATTCTCCGCTTGTTACATTTCTGCAGATCTTCGTAATTTAGCAAGTGATGGGATGGCACAGACAAGGTTTCTGGTGGGATGTGAGAGGAATTGTGGGTAATTTGAAAAAAGAAGATGAGTTGAGGGCAGGAACTAAAGTTTCATATTGTCCCATAATCTTCACAGTGACACTGTAAGCTAGGTCTTCATTCAGAGTTTGCAGAAGTTCCTTTTTCAGACCTCCAACATCCAGAAACCCCCAGCCATCCCATCAACGACACGGATTCTGGGAGTTGGATTCCAAACAGGGAAGAGTAATGTTTACTAGCTCTGGTTGTATTCCAGGTGACACTGAGAGAGAATGAATTCATGAAAGCAATTTTTCTGCTTCATTCTACAAGGAAGGTGATGGAAGATTCTTGTGGCAGTTTTAAGACTGATTTATTTTAGCATTTGAATGAGGGTGAGAGCTGGTTCACACTCTTAGCCTCTCTGCTGCACCCAACGACCCCCTTGGCTTTACTTTGGGAAATGTTTTAATTTCCACTTATTCTACAAATGCGTAAAAAAAACTTCTGTTCAGAAAACAAACTTTTCTTGATAGAAGTGTTATTTTCTGCACAAAATAATTTTTATTTTCTCTGAAGAAACTCATATTTATTGCACAGGAAGCTTGTTTTCTATGCAGGATACACATGGGTTGTTTTTTTCACAGAATGCGTCCCAAACTGTGAAGATTCTTGTGTCTCCAGGATTCTTTTCATCATGTTTTCCCATTACTTGGAAAAAACATTTTTCATCCTGTTATTTAAATGTTTCCATTATTCTTTCCATCGCTATAGGGAAGGATCACCCCAAGAATAAGCCAAGTCCCCTTCTGAGGGCAGGAATGAGGAATGATAGAGTTGGAATGTACCCCAAACGCCATCTAGACCAACCCCCATCATGCAGGAATACACTGCTAAGACCCTCCTGAAAAATGCCCATCCAGCCTCTGTTAAAAGACCTCCAAAGATGGAGAGTTTACCACCCTCCCAGGCAGTCTATCCCTCTATGGGACAGCTCTTACATCACAGAGTTCTTCCTAATGTTTAGGCAGAATCTCTTTTCTTTGAATCCATGGGAGGTAAAAGGATGGAGCTGGTCAGAGAGGATCAGCTTGGGTGTTCCTCACTCCTCCCAACCCCTTTCTTCCCCTTCCATCTTGGTAAGCTCCAAGGAATCTTCTAATATTAGGACCCTGGTGGGGACGTTGTGTCCTCTCCTGTGTCATGCTTCTTCTGGCTGATGCTCTCATGCTGCCCAGACTCCTGAGAAGCAGACCTGGGCCAGAAGATGGTTCCTGGAGGGGACTTAGGACCCATCTATGCAAGGAAATAAAATGTGGATTGGTGCACAGTAACACCAATGTGCAGCAGCTTTCATTTGTCCAGTCTGGGCACCACAATTCAGGAAGGATATTGGGAAGCTGGGACATGTCCAGAGGAGGGCAACCAGGATGATAGGAGGTCTGGAAGCCATTATGCCCTATGAGGAGCGGCTTAGGGAACTGGGCATGTTTAGTCTGGAGAAGGGAAGGTTGAGAGGTTTACATGATAGCCATGTTTCAATACTTGAAAGGATGTCATGTTGAAGAGGGGGCAAGCTTGTTTTCTGCTGCTCCAGAGACTAGGACATGGAGCAATGGGTTCAAACTACCAGGAAAAGAGATTCCACCTAAACATTAGGAAGAACCTCCTGATGGTAAGATCTGTTCAGCAGTAGAATCCACTGCTGCCTGGGTGTGTGGTGGAGTCTCCTTCTTTGGAGATTTTTAAACAGAGGCTCCATGGCCATCTGTCATCATGAGTACTTTGACTGTTTGTTCTTGCAGGGCAGAGTGAGGTTGGACTAGATGGCCCTTGTGGTCTCTTCCAACTCTATGATTCTATGATTTGTCACTACTTTTTTTTTGTTTGTTTTGTTTTGCAAGATTGCTGGTGTGCAAAGCTATCTGTGTTTGCTGTTCACACGTAGACATGCCAGCGAATCAGGATGGTGGGCACGAATGAATTACTCATGGTTTTATTTTCCCCAACTTGTCCTCGCCAAACAGTATTAAAAAAAAAACAACTAAATCCAAGGTGTGGAAGAATGATCTTCCGCTTAAATTTTTTAAAAAAGGAAAAAATAAAGGCTGTTTTGTCATCTCAGCACACGATCGCTACTGCAAAAATCCAAACATGGCAGTTCCACGCACTCCCTTGTTAGGAAGTTCTGCCCCCCGCACATGTCCAACCAATCAGCTATCTGCTTCAGGAATGCACTGCAATGCGATTTGGTTGTCCTAATGAATGGGAGTTTTAAAAACACTTTTCCCGTGTAGTTTTCCCAAATCTTTGTCCCCCTCCCTCCAAAAATTACGGACAACTGCAGGATCCCATTTGGACGCATGGGATTCCCCACCGCACCCCCAGATTCTAAGAGGATTTATTTCACCATCTAGACAGGCCCTTAGAAATGAGAGAAGGCCAGGCCTGGTGAATCAAGGATCCAACTTTATTTAGAGATCCGATCCAATCAGGTTTCATTTCTTTGCAGCACAACATCCATTACCAAACATTCTGATAATACAGTGTACTACTGCCATACTTACTTTAAACAAAGAAATCACAAAATGGGTTTTAAAAAACATACAAGAACAAAACAATAAATTACTGGATAAAACATCCAGCCAACAATGATAATGGTACCTACAACCGCTGATCCCTTTTACAATCCATTGCTGAGGATTTTAGGAATTTGCAGCAGCTTTTGGGGGCTGCTACTGCGAAGGTGACAGCCTTGCGTGTAATGGATTTAGAATGATTTGCCAACAGGTGAGATCAGGCAGCATCCAAACCACCCTCTCTCTGTATTTAGAGAAACAAATGGACTTCTGTCGCCCACCCTGGCAGACCGGAAGCTGAAAAGCCCTGAATCCTGAGCTCTTACGTCCTAATATAGTTTGCCAAGTCACAACTGCAAAAAGTGCATGTGCTTGGAAAATTCCATTAAGCTAATGAACAAGATAGAAGTCTTAGAATCATAGAGTTGGAAGAGACCACGAGGGCCATCCAGTCCAAACCCAAGCCATGCAGAAATACACAATCGGGGAAAACTTGAAAGTGCTAGGCATCAGTTGGTCATACATAGCCTTTTATAAGGTAAAAAAAAGGGGGGGGTTGTCTAAACGGTCAAAATAATCCTAATGGAATTTGCTCAGAAGATGATCAGTCTTAATGGGAACCCACATCAATACATCATATTCGGAAGGGGGGCAGCAAAAACTCCTAAGAACAACACCAGGAAGCCTTCCCGGTTTTCCCCAAATTTAAAAAAAATCTCCATGGGACGTGTTCATTCCCGCTTATTTGGACAAGCGATTTGGTTTGAATTGCTTTCCCATATGAGAGGAAGCACAAACCTGATAGGCTAGACGAGTGCAGGGGGGAAAGGGACTTGCTAACAGGGCAAGCACCCACTGCTGCCATGTTGGATTTTCGCCTTAGTGAGCGATTGCTAAGACAATAAAATGGGGTGTTGTTTTTTCTTTTTTCTTTTGTGTGTGTTGGTGTAAAGGCAAAATATATCTTGGGCGCACCATAGAATTAGTTATTTTTTAAAAAAAATGGTGGCAGATTTAAAAATGCAAGTAATTCACTTGCGGCCACCATCTTGGCTAGAGGGCATGCGAAGGTCTCTCTCTCTCTCTCTCTCTCTCTCTCTCTCTCTCTCTCTCTCTCTCTGGCTTCTCTTCCCAAGCGAAGATTCAGGAAGGACTCATCCCCCGCTTTCTGCGAAGGTTATGGGGGCTGTAAAACCATTGAGACAAGTTGCAGCTGCTGCAAATTGCTTACTGCAGCTCTCAGATAGAGACCAAAATATGCCCTTGTAACCTTTGCAGTGCCAGCTTGTTCTTTTGGAGGAATTTCCCTTAGCATCAGTATACACAAATAACAGTGATGCGGGCATTTTGGGAGTTAGCACATGCAAAGGCATTTCTGTTCCCCATGCCAAAGGAAGTGGTGAATCTGTTTCAGGTCTTGGTGTGGACGTCAAAGGAGCTTCCCAAGGCGGTCTCCATACCTGATTCCCAAATAAGCCCAGCACCTCTGAGAGCTCCTCCCAACTTTCAGACTAAACACTGGAGCGGAGTTAGGACCTATATGGAAGCCCTTGGCTGCTGCTTGGAAGGTGTGCCCTACCTAGCAGGCTGAGGATATGTTCTGGGAAGTACTTTCCTCTGGCATCTAGCTTCCATACCTTCCCCTTCCCCTGTGCAAACAGAGCACTGGTGCATGTCCTTGATTTTTAGTGGTGTGGGTGACTGTGGTGGTTTAGTGGGTGCCTTGGACCTCCTTGGGACCTTGGAGGGCTACATCCTCCCCAACCTTGGGGGCAATTTGCCATGCTCTGCTGCCCTGGGCCATTTTAGTCAACTTTTCCGTTGCAAAAAAAGGCCCCTCCTGGGCCAAAGGTAGCCCAAAGAGGGCCAAAACCAAGGGTGGGACACTTAAATAAAAATATAATGGGAGGGGGGTTGTGGCCCTAAAAATATCTTGGGCCCACATCTGGCCCAGGTCCCAATCTTTCCCTACTCCTTCTTTGGACAGTAATGTTTAGATTCAAGGCTATGTGTGGTTGAAAGGGAACAAATGGTTGTGCTCTGGAGTTGGATTTGAGTTTCCATCTCCTTCTGTGTTCTGTGTTTTGCTGTAGCCTTGATAACACCCTCCAGCTAAAAAGCAGACATGTAACTTCATCCCCAGAAGCCACGGTGGCAATGATGGCATCTGTTTCCCCAGCAGGCCTTCCCGACTCAGAGCCAAAATCATCGTCAGGAGCCTTTCCTTCCTTTCTTCCACTCAGATTCTTTTTTCAGGGACACAGTAAACCTGGCAGCGGCATTTTGTTCCTTCCTTGGCACTGGCAGGCAGTCTTGTCGTCTGCTGTGCACAATGGCATACAGTTTTTCCGTTGCCAAGGCCCAGGCTGGTATTAAAACACTTGAGCATCTTCATCCGGCAGGTTGTCTGTTGGCGTTCTGTGAAAACAGTGAGAGGCGTACATCACAAAATCATAGGATCTTAGAGTTAGAAGGGACCACAAGGACCATCTAGTCCAACCCCATTCTGCCATGCAACTACCGCACTCTCTCAGAGATGCCCATCCAACCTATGTTTAAAGACCTCCAAAGAAGGAGAGTCCAACAACCTCTGAGGCAATCTATTCCATTGTCTCTCTTACACTCAAACAATTCTTCCTAGTGTTTCAGTGGAATCCCTTTTCTTCTAATTTGAACCCATTGGTTCATATTCTGGCAAAAAGCAAACTGGCTCCATCTTCTACATGGCATCAGTCCAAGGAGAGGCATAATTGTGGCCACTTGAACTCTCTTAGCGTATGGGATGTTTTCTGCTGAATGGTCATAATACCACCATGGCCGTGCCCTATAAGGAGCAGCTTAGGGAGCTGGGTATGTTTAGCTTGGAGAAGAGAAGGTGAAGAGGGGACATGATAGCCATGTTTAAATATTTCAAGGGATGTCCTATTGAGGACGGAGCAAGCTTGTTTTCTGCTGCTCCAGAGACCAGGACATGGAACAGTGGGCTCAAACTCCAGGAAAAGAGATTCCACCTAAACATTAGGAAGAACTTCCTGACAGTAAGAGCTGTTCAGCAGTGTAATGGATTGCCTGGGAGTGTGTTGGAGTCTCCTTCTTTGGAGGTTTTTAAGCAGAAGTTGGATGGCCATCTTTCGGGAATGCTTTGATTGTGTGTGTATTCCTGCATGGTAGAATTGGGTTGGACTGGATGGCCCTTGTGTCTTCCAACTCTATGATTCTATGATTGAATTCACATCACATAATTCTGGCAGTTTGATTCCACTTTAACTGCCATGGCTCCATCCTAGGTGATCCTGGGATTTTTAGTTTCATGAGGGACTTGGACTTTTCTGTTAGGGAGTTCTAATCATGCAGTTCAGGGGAGTGGGCTAGATAATGCTAACCACCCCCCCAACAAAACTACAAATCACCAGGATTGCCTAGGACGGAGCCATGGTAATTAAAGTGGGACGAAAGTGCTACTGTTGTGTTATGTGGGTTAGAGCCCAGGTCCCTTGTTTGGGTTGTGCATCTCCCCATTCGCCCCAGAACTTACAGTGGACACAGTCTAGAGCTGAGAAGGCCATTCTAGGAGTGCCATTCTGCCATTTTCCATGGCCAAAGGGGTAGCCGCCAGGAAAAAATAATGTGGAGGAAAATATGGCAGCCGCCATTTCGGGAATCCAAAAGTGATATCCTGTCAACCATGGTCACATTTTGGAGCTGGTTTCAATAGGGAGGGGTCCCCCCCATTTCCCCCCAGTTATGTATAGGTCCTGTCCATACGGTCAAAATAATACGAATGGGATGTGAAAGATTGGCGATCCATTCATATGGACATGCACACAAATTTGTGTCATTTGGAAAGGGGGCAGCAAAATCCACCACAAAGTCCGTGTGTGCTGTGTCCGGAGCTTCGTACGGATTTTTTTTAAAAAAGCTCCATATGACATGTGAATGTGCAATCGTTTGAACACTCATGTTCGCACAAATATGAATGGGCAGTGCAATCTGATTGGCTGGATGAGGGTGGGGGCGGGGCTAGCAAAGAGAGAAAGCAGCTGCAGCCGCCATTTTGGATTTTCGGTTAAGTGAGGGTCTGGTAAGTCAATGAAACAGCAATTTTATACTCTTTTTTAATTCTTTCTGTCTTTGTAAATATGAAGTGTTGCTTGTTCGCATCCTGGGAAACTGTTTTTTATTATTATTATTTGGCATGAGTAAAAAGCGCCACCTTTTCCCTCCATGGAACATGGAGGTGAAACGGAAGAAGACGGCGTTGTCTGAAAAAGGACCCCTGCAACGAGACAGCTTCGTGCCTCTTGCGGCTCCTCAAGACGACTTTTAAGTCGTCTGAAAAAGTCCTTTCTGTCTTTGTAAATTCGAAGTGTTGCTTGTGTGCACCCTGGGAAACTGTTTTTTTATTATTATTATTTGGCGGCGGCTGATTTAAAATGGCAAGTAAATCACTCACAACCACCAGCTGGCTAGGGGTCATGTGGAGTTTAAGGGGGATCTTTTGGCCATGTAGGCAGTTTGCATCGTTGCAAATGCCTGCTTTTCCGAACCTGTTTGTATTTTTTTCCCCCTCGTATAGACAAGACCATAGAATATGAAAGGGGGAAGACCAGGGGCCCGTCTGCACAGTGAAAATACCCCTCATTGAATTCACTGGGAATCCTACCTGTCTAAACAGGATCCAGCACCAATCCACACTATTTGGAAGGAAGGGGACCCAAAACGGCAAAAACAATGGGGGGAAAGCCTTCGCAGATTTCCCCATACTTTTCACAAACTGCGGGGCAGGTGCGCATTTTTGTTTGTTTGGACTATAGAACAATAAAAAACTCGAAGGGAAACACAAAGCTGATTGGCCGGGTGATAGCTGGGGCAGGGTTTGCTAGGAGGGCAAGCGCCCATTGCCACCATGTTGGATTTTCGCCTTAACGATCACTCGCTAAAGCGATAAAAAGGATCAATATTTTCTGTTTTGCTTTCTTATAAAATTGGAGAGAATCACTCTATCGCACCAGCACACCTTGGGATGACTTTTTTTTAAAAAAACAAAACACTGGTGGCAGTGAAGAACTAACGCGAGTAAATCACTCACCGCTGCCATCGGGAATGTGATGCTTATGGGGGCTTCCGAGGCCAGAAAAACTGTTTAAACATGTTGCTGCTGTTGCGAGATGCCAATACTACGAGGTATTTTAGATTTTTTTCCCCTTCATGTAGATGGGCACCAGCATTTTAAGGCATCCCACAGCTGCTGAGACTGATAATTTTCAACTGAAAAACTAGTGGGTTTGTTTTGTGTGTTTTGTTCCTCTGCTCAAAGGGCATAAGGCTCTTTGGAGATTTTGGGGGTTCCTCACACTTACCACCTGTACATAATCCAGAATACCATTCAGGATTATTCAAGGGCATTTGGGGGATCTATAGGACTCCAAAATTCAGGATTTTATTTTTTAAAAAAATAACAATCCCCCCCCCCATCTTGTATTTAACCCTCTTAGGCTGAAGGCCCCCCTTTATCTTCAACAAGAGTCAGCTAAAATGTTGTGACACAGCAGAACACAGAAAATTCCCTTTCAAAGTCCGATGAAAAATCCAACGCACCCACCCTCACAGTTGCCCATTCCTGCTCAAAAACCAAGAGCTCCGTAATTCCCACCCCTGCAGGAAGTAATCCAGAACAAGATCCAGTGTTAAGGGAATAGAGGTGTATATGTCAGGACCAGGAGAGGTGGATGGAGAGGGGGAGAGATGTGATTCATGCAGCTCTCTGAAATTCGTTGGACTGCAACTCCCAGCATTCCTCATCATTGGCAATGCTGGCAAGGGCTGCTGGGATTAGCAGTCCAGGAGCATTTGGGTGGGGCAGCTCTTTGCCCAGGCTTGTCATGGGGTGAGGGGGGTGCCTGCAGTCTGAAGCTGAGATCTCCCATCCCTCCCTTCAGCAGGGAAGCCTTTTGCAAGCTGAATGGGAAGTTTCCAAACATGCCACTGTGAGAAAAGTAGGAGGTGTTCGTTCAAGAATTGTGCACACACAGGGCAAAATAGTGACTCATTTCGGCGCACACTGAGGCTGCTGATTGTGCTTTTGCATGGAGGGGGCAGGGTGTACCAGTGCATATGGAGCAATGTCTATGCAATACACAGCGTTGGGCGGTCTGGCACGTGCCTGCCTTGTTTGTACCAATGAAGGGCCCAAGTGTTATCTACTTGCTTGTAATTCCTAAGGAAGAATGGGTAGGGGGATCCATCCCCCCATTACAGGACCAGGGTGAGTGAAATTCTGCAAGGCCTGTATCGGATCTCTCGGGTCCTGGGGGAAAGAGCTGTCCACCACTAAAGCTTTTGCAGAAAACTGCTGTGCCAATGGCCCTGATGTGATGAATCCAGTATCTTGTAAGGCAGGGGTGGGCAACGGTTGGCCATAGGGCCACATCCAGCACCCTGGGCTGCTTCGTTAGCCCCCGACCGACTCTCTTGGACTGGTCTGTCATTCCATGAGAGGGGAGAAATGGCAGCATATTCTGCATACGAAGAGGGAAGGGAATGAGCCAGAAGGAAAGTGAGGGCTTGCCTATACAAGGGGGGAAATGTGGAATGACGTGCACTAATGCCAATTTGAAACAGCTTCTGTTTGTCTTAATGGGTGGATGTGTTTTTGCAAGATTGCAGGCATGCGAAGCTATCCACTTTCACTGTTTTAACAGGCATGCCTGCAAATCAAGTTAGCGGGCACGAGTGAATCACTTGCATCTTTATTTACCTCAATTTGCTGCCTCTGAACAGTTTTAAAAAAAAAGCATATCTAAGGTGCAAATGTGCAATATTCTGCCTAAATAAATAGAAAAAAAGGGGGAAAAAAGAGGCTATTTCATCAGCCCAGCACACCATTGCTACAGTGAAAATCCAACATGGCAGTTCCGGGCACATGCTTTGTTAGCAAGCTCCGTCCCTTGTGCATGTCTGACCAATCACCTTTCCACTTCTGCTCTTATCAGGAATGCGAATGAATGCAAATCGGATTGTCCCAATGAGCAAGAATGCACATTCCCCGTGGAATTTTTTTAAAACTTTGGGGAAAGCCGTGAAGGCTTTTCCTGCAGGGTTTTTGGTGGATTTGGCCCCCGCTCCTTCCAAATATGGCGGATTGATGTGGGATCTCATTAAGACAAATCATTTTCTCCTCGAATTCTATGAGGAGGTGTGTTCTTTCTTTCTTTCTTTCTTTCTTTCTTTCTTTCTTTCTTTCTTTCTTTCTAACAGGAGTTTGCTGTTAATAAAATATCACGGAAGAGGGAAGAAAAAACCCAGTGCAAGGACGCCGGTATATCGGGAGAGGGAGGTGGGCGTGCGAACCGCGGCGCTGCTTCCGGGACAGAAATATTTCTGTCCCGATTTCCGCGGAGGATATTTTTGACGTGTGAAAATCTCCTATGACTCCGGAGACCAGGGTTTGAATCCCTGCTCAACCATAGAAGCCTCCTGGCTGACCTTGTACAAGTCCCACTCTCTCAGCCTCAGAGGAAGGCAAAAGCAAACCCCCTCTGAACAAATCTTGCCAAGAAAACCCCATGATAGGTACGTCTTAAGGTTAATGTAAGTCAGAAATGATTTGAAGGCACACAGCAATGGGCTAGAATCCTGTTCTGTATTTACAAGATCATAAGCCAGGCTTGCCATCTTATTAACTTCTGGGATTCACATTTATGGTCATCAGTGACTGAATGAGATCCCAAAAACCCACCTCTTAAGCCAGACAGCACTCCAACTTAAAGAGTTCCCAAGGTGTTGCAGATTGGGGAACTAGAAAATTATGGCTGCAGGGCTCTCCTCATTGTGGGGCACTTGGAGACAAGCCGCTGTTGCAGGATGCTGTGGGATCTCTCCATAACATGTCCACAACCATTTTTTGGGTGGTGACATTGGCAGACGTAGCTATGATGAAAAAGCTCCATCATTGTAACTGTGTCTGATGTTGCAGGATCTCAGCTAAGTTTTTGAAATGGGTGTGCATGTGTGTGTGTGTATTCATCCATCCATCCATCCATCTGTTTTGCAAAACCACATTTCCTCCTCCTTCTTGGCATTTGGGGCCCCGGAGGGTCCAGCAGAGCAGAAAATTGGGCCGTGGAGCCCCAGAATCTGTCAACCTCCCCTTGGAGGGCCACCGAATTTGCTGTTGGAAAGCAAATTGAAATGAGGAAGACCAATGTCATCTCTCACAGACTCCTGCTCTCTGTAGAACAAGCCAGGAAAGGCAACCATCCTCTGCTGTCAACAAGCCTGTCTTGTTACCCACTTTTAGTCACAGATGGCTGCTCACCCAGGGGATCTGCCTTCCCAGCCTGTTTGTGCCACTCCTTCTGTTCCGCTGCTGTTTTTTTGAGGAGCTGAGAAATCGGCTGTCCTCCACTTCCTATCCCGCTTGGCTCCAATTGGCCCAACGCTGCAACGCAGTGACCCTCAGTCTTGTTTCCCTTGATCTCGTCCTTCAAGGGAAGGGACTCTACAGGTCTCCTGGTCAGCGGCAAGATCATGATCACAAGATTTATTTATTTCATACCTAAAATGTGGAAAGGCAGACATACAGAAAAGACACCTACCCAGAGCTTTATGGGACAGATTGTTCTCTCTTCGTGGGGAGTCTCCTAAACTCCCCTGCCTCTTTTTTTGGCCAATTTCCCTGCCTTTTTATGCACATAATTTGCTACTTTTTTTTTACTCTCCCCTGGAACTACTCTAAATTTCACAGCCTCTCAGGTGTTACTGACAAGAGCTTTGGACCATCGGTGACTCAGATTTTATCCAAGAATCATCTCCCCCTCCTCCTCCTCCTCTTCTTCTTCTCTTTTCTCTCCCTCTAAGAATTTTGGACCATTGGTGACTCAGATTTTATCCAAGAATCATCACCATCGCCACCTCCTCTTCCTCCTCCTCCTCCTCCTTGTCTTCATCCTCCTCCTCTTGCTCTTAGAATCATATCATCATGGAATTGGAAGAGACCTCAAGGGCCATCCAGTCCAACCCCTTGCCATGCAAGAATACACAATCAAATCATTCCCAACAGAGGGCCATCCAGCCTCTGTTTAAAAACCTCCAAAGAAGGAGATTCCACCACACTCCCAGTGTATTCCACTTCCACCAAACAGCTCTTAGTGTCAGGAAGTTCTTCCTCATGTTTAGGTGGAATCTCTTTTTCTGTAGTTTGAACCCATTGCTCCATGTCCTAGTCTCTGGAGCAGCAGAAAACAAGCTTGCCCCATCCTCAGTATGATATCCCTTGAAATATTTAAACATGGCTATCATGTCCCCTCTCAACCTTCTCTTCTCCAGACTAAACATGCCCAGCTCCCTAAGCCGCTCCTCATAGGGCATAATGGCTTCCAGACCTTTTACCATTTTGGTCGCCCTTCTCTGGACACATTCCAGCTTCTCAATATCCTTCCTGAATTGTGGTGCCCAGAACTGGACACATTATTCCAGGTGAGGTCTGACCAAAGCAGAATACAGAGGCACCATTACTTCCCTTGATCTAGACACTATACTCCTATTAATGCAGCCTGGAATCGCATTGGCTTTTTTAGCTGCTGCATTATTCTGCTGACTCATGTTCAGCTTGTGGTCCACTTCCCCCTCCTCTTCCTCTTCCTCTTCCTCCTCTGTCTCCTCCTCCTCCTCCTGGTTTTTCCAAGCTCTGCTTGTCTCATAGCCACACAGGCAGATTTCCTCAAAGCCACCTGGGATCCATCCCTATGTGACCACTGGTAGAAGGCAATCCAAGTTGTAGAGCTTTCCTTGCTGAAATGCCTCTCTGAGTTAAACAAATAATTTTTAGAATTAAAAAATCCCCATGCTTTTGTTCGTAAAAATTCTAAGAATCCTATGATTTTTTAAAAAAGGTTGGGGTGGCAGTAAATTAATTAGCAAAAGAAGGAAAACAGCCAGGAGGAGTAATAAAAGTAATTAAATGGCATTAAAAAGTGAATTGGTTCCATCCAAATGTAACCAAGGGAAATCCTGGTATCACCAAAAGTTTTTCAGAGAATGCATTTTTTTTATCAAGGCAGGGACCAGACAAGCCTTCCTCATTTCCTTCAGGTGTGTTACACTACTTCACTGACCATGCCAACCGGGATGATGGAAGTTATAGTCCAAACTGGTGGAGAGCACCAGGCTAGGGAAGAAGAGAACAAGCCAGTGGTTCTCAAACTAGTCTTCTGAAGAGTTTGGATTTAAGCTCCTAGAAGTCTCAGCCAAGGGGGGCAGTGCTGAGGAATTCTGGGAATTGAAGTGCCAAACATATGGAGGACCAGAGTTAGAGACCAATGGAATAAAGCACAGAGTTGGAGCCAAGCATGCTCCCTTGGTGGCCCTGATCCCCATTCCAGTGTTGACTTTGGGGATTCAGTCCTGTGCATGAGCTACCTCACAGGTTGAAATCCTGTACATATTTACCTGGCAGTAAGATCTATTGAACCCAATGAGATCTCACTCCCAAATAAATGAGGAGGATTGTACTGCAAAGATGTGATTTCATGTGCAGTTTCTTGGAAGGTAGTCCTGCTGAACTTAATGAGCCTTACTTTTGAGTAAACATGAAAAAGATTGGCCTGCACAAGTTTAGGTATTTGGGATCTTCCCAGCTTCAGCACTGGAGGGGGTGGGGAGCTGTGTCAAATACTGCTTTGCAAATCTCTGTGTCTCTGTTTTTCACAATCCTGGAGTTTCCATGGAGGCATGCCTTGCGGTTCTTGACCACCATGAAAAGCATTCCAGCACCTTGCTGATCAGGATACACCTTCTCTTTCCCCCTAATATGAGCAGCATTCTTTGCTGCTGTTTTCAGACTAAAGCGGGCTAATCTCCTTAGGGAAATATAGCAAGGCATGAAATAGCTGTCAGCTCATCTCTGGCTTCCCGGAGAGCATCCGTCTTTCTGCTGTAGGTAGGGGATTAAGCCTTCTCCAGAAGGAGGGGAATTATCTCACAGTTCCTTTGACATTTAGACTTTATCCCCTGTCTGGGACTTTTGTGGTCCAGCAGATTCCTTTTGAAAAGGCCAAGCCAGAGGGGACTAACCAAGCTTGAGATATGTCACCTTCCAGCTACCAAGAGTGCATCCAGACATAAAATGGCACACTCTTGGCGGGAGAGGGCAAAGCACTAGGATGGACTAGGTTGATTTTGTATTCATTGTTTAAAATCCTGTTGGTAACACACACTTTTGGTAAAATCTGTTTAGACCAGGATACAGTAGGCCCTGGTTTGGTATCCACAGATTCAAGCATCCATGTTACATAGCTAAAATGGCGGCACCCATACCTAAAATGGCACCACCACATGCTTAAATGACGGTGCCCATGGATACAGAGGGCCCATTGTATGTACTTTGGGAGGCATTGCGAAAAGAGTACCTCTTTATTTTTCCAGTACAGTAGGCCCTTGATATCTGCTGGGGTTTGGTTCCAGGACGCCCCATAGATACCAAAATCCAAGGATGCTCAAGTCCCATTATATAAAAGGGCATAGTAAAATGGCATCCCATATATAAAATGGTGAACAGTGGGGTTTGCTTTTGGGATTTTTTTTTCCGTGGGAGGGGGGAATATTTTCAAGCTATGGATGGCTGAATCTGTGGATAAAGAACCTGTGGATATGGTAGGCTGACCGTACCTCCTTCTGCAACAAGCTCACCTTGGGTGCACAAGATCAGCTGGAGGGCTCCCCAGCTCAGCTCTGTTCTCTCCCTATTGGTCTGTAGGGTTACACCCCAAGTGCTTTCTGGTTGCACTTGGACATCCCCCAGGGAGGGAAGGCTGCAAAGGGATGGCATCTGCTCTTTCTTCCCCAAGTGTGCAAGAACAGCCAAAACACATTCAGGTGCAGCCCCACAGCACATCAGTGGCTAGGGCCATGCAGATGTGCTGGGGAGAGTTGACATGAACCAAAGAATGTACTTCTTTGTGCCAACTGGAATTGATTTATAGATTTGGCTTCCATGGGACAACAGCCCCTAGTGTCAGTGGGGCTGGTAAATCTGTTCCAAGTTTTACTTGGAACTTTCAAGGAGCAGTCAGTGGTGCCTACAACCAAGTTTTGCATTCATTGGTTAGAATCCTGTTGGTGACATGTGCACTGTTGTAAAACTCAGTTAAACCAGCATATGTACTTCTGGGAGCATTGTGAAAACAGGTTTCCAGTGCCTTCTTCTGCAGATGGCCAGGGCCTTCCATGTTCAGGTGGTGGCATCTGCTCTAGGTTTTACCTGAGATGCTAAAGGAACTATCCAAGGCCCTGAACCTATTTGGGAGGTAGGCTTCAGAACCTTTACAATTTGGACTGGATCCGGGAACAGAGTCATGATCCCAATAACAGAGGAGACACCAGTAGTTTGAAGGAACTTAAAAGGGCAAAGCCATGAAGGCTGTCAGTGGAAATTAGTCATGATGACTGTGTGTCAACTGGCAGTGTGCTTCTCTGCATCAGCTCCCCGAAAACATGAGTGAAAGGGTTCTGGTCCACTCAGATCTTGTCAGTGGGTTTTCCAAGAGGCAGCTCTTGCTTGGGAGTTGTGGGGGACAGAACTGGAGAGCCCTGTGGCCAGATCCTGCATCACTCTTCATGTGCTCATGTCTTACGTTCCCAGGGAGATGCAGGTCGATGGCACCCACACTATCTCCTCCTACCATGTAATTGGGGAATACCTGATATTTTTGTATCTTCCACAGTGCAGGCTGGGATTTGCAAATAAGCTCTTTAAGGGGTAAGGGCCTGGGAAGTGGGAAGACTGTGGGCAATGAAGCTTTCATCAAGCTCCTAAGAGTGTTTTTGCCTTCAAGGGAGGGGGGAATCAAACTTGAAAACTAAGCACCCACAGATCTCCAGCAGGCAACCCAAATTCTACGTTCATGATAAATTATGCAAATAAAATTAATTGCCTTCTTTTTTTTTCTTTTTGAAAGATCGTGCATAACTTCCTTTTTCCAATACCCAGATTTTTGGTTTAATTGCATTTCTCTACCAACAGCTCTGGAAAAAGCCAAAGGAAGGGAGGAAGGAAAGTGTGTGGACACTGGGGTTGTTTATCTATTCATTCATTTTTAGCAATTATTAGTCATCGTTCCAAATTCACCATGTATTCATCCAAAAAGGCATCCTGTCTGGCCAGAGGGAACTGGAAGCCCCAAAGTCCTCCCTCTTTCCTGCTCTGCTGATACAGCAGCCATCCCCATCTCTGGTTTTTCAATTTAACAGGAAAGTAAAAAAGCCCAGCATCCCATTTTATTGCCTTAGCAATCACTCGCTAAGGTGAAAATCCAATATAGTGGTAGTGGGCTCTTGCCCAGTTAGCAGTTCCCCCCCCCCACATGCTCATCCAGCCAGTCAGCTTTGTGCTTCCTCTCCTATGGGAAAGCAATTCATATCAAATCGCTTGTCCCACCGAGCAGGAATGTGCACACACACCCTCGCTGTTTTTTAAAAAAGAAATACTCCCAGAAAAGCCACACAGGCTTTTCCTGTGGTGTTTTTGCCGTTTTGGCTCCTCCTCTTTCCAAATACAGTGGATTGAAGCAGGATCCCATTTAGACAGATCATATTCCTAGCAAATTCCATGAGGGTTATTTTCACTGTTTAGACAACCCCAGAGAGTCATAGAATCCTAGAGTTGGAAGGGGCCCCTTGGGCCATCGGGCCAACCCCATGGGCCAACCCCTGCTCAGTGCTATCCAACAGCAGGTAGGTGTCTAACTTCTTTCTGAAAGCAACCAGAGATGGAGACCCAACCACCTCTCTAGGCAATTGGTTCCATGGCTGAACTGCTCATACTGTCAAGAAGTTTCTTCTGATGTTCACCTCATGTATTTATTCCCTAACCTGCTCGGTGTATTTCTCTCTCCCAGTTGTCACGGATGAGACGCTGAGCTTCATCCAGAGAAGCCGCCGCCTCTTGGTGGTGCTGAGTCCCAACTATGTCCTCCAGGGCACCCAGGCTCTGCTGGAGCTGAAGGCCGGCCTGGAGGACATGGCCTCCAAGGGCACCATCAAGGTGATCCTTGTCCAGTACAAAGCCATCAAGAAGAGCAAAGTCAAGGAGCTGCGGCAGGCTAGAGCTGCCCTCACCGTCATTAAGTGGAAAGGAGAGAAGTCGAGTTACCCACGGGGAAGATTCTGGAAACGGCTGCTGGTGGAGATGCCAATCAAGAACAGGCCCAAGAGCATGGTGATGGTGGATCAGAGAGAGTCCTCCTTCTCCTCTCTGAAAGATGTCTGAGAAAGCGGGGTGGAAGTGATCAGAGTGGGGATTTGGGGGCTCAAGCTTGACTCCCTGATTTAGTACTTGAGAGGAGAACAGCTCACTTGGACCTTGTGGGTCGTTTGAGGGCCCACTTCGTTGCTGATCTACCCACAAAGCAGAGAGAGAGAGACTGGAAAGTAAGAATGATCAACTAAGATGGCTACCCTTTCAACCTGGGACCCCTCCTGATGGGTTGGCCTATACACCCCATAATTTCCTAGCAAGTTTACAGTATATATAAACTTTGGCCAAATCCACACTACAGAGATAACCCTGTTTGAAACTGTATTACTTGCCATGGTTCCTTCCTATAGAATCCTGAGATTTGCAGTTTGGTGAGGCACCACCAGTCTTTGGCACAGAAGGCTAAGACTTTGTAAAACTACAAATCCCAGAATTCAATAGGAAGGTGCCATGACAAATAATCAGGTTTCAAACTGGAGTATTTGTGTAGTGTGTATTTGGCCTTCGTCTCATGCATTGAGGAACAGTTGAGCATTTCCAAGAAAAAGAGATGCACTCTGCATGCCCCGCCATTCCCTCATAACCACCATACCATTTTTTTGGAAAAGAGTGCCTCCATCCCTTAGCTGAGCCAAAGAGCACCCCCTTGGAGTCTGTTAGCATCTGCTAGCCAGATGGCTCTGAGCTGGTGAAGAGATGCAGCCAGTCTTTGTGGAGACAAAAGGATGCAGTACGAAAGAGCTCTTCTCAGGTGCCTGGGCACATCTGGGGCCCCCAGATCCAAGTGCTATCTGCCCCCATGCCGTGCTTGTGAATCCCAGAGAGTTGTGGTTGAGCAAGATCCATGGCAGCAGGACCTGGTCAAAGGGTGCTAGCAAGTCTCCCTGCTCCTTCCTTCCCTATAGGGAGGGAGATGCCATCCATGGCTCCAAAGCTTCAGGTACCATGTGGAGTTAACAGCAAGGTTCTCTGCAGTGCACTCTAATAGGGCAGGAGCCCTCCAGATATTGTTGAGCATCTGCAAATCCCAGCATGCCTCCTCATTAGCTATGCTGACTAGAGACTGTTGGCACTTGCAGTCTAACAACAGGATTCCCATCCCATAATAGAGAGTCTTTCCCTTTCCTGCACTTGATTGACATTGGCTGGAATCTTGTTAGTGTCTTACACATGGGCCAAGTTCCCCTACAGACGCAGCTGGACTATTTTGCCCAGTGTGCAACATCTGCACACAGTTCTAGGTCATGGAACTGTCTATGTAGTGCTGTTGCACATGCATGCGGATGTGTGTGCACATGCAAATATGCAAGTGCAGTTGGCTGCACATTGGGTGTGCATTCAGTTGCACATCATTGTCATTCAAAACAAGGGTTTTGTAGCATAATCTGTATGCATCTCCATGAGTGAAGATTCACACTACAAAACCGTGATATTGGATTTTAGCCATTAGCTGCAGTTAGCTTTCATTTCCAGGGTATTAATCGCCAATGTACAGGATATTGGTGGTGTCTTTTTATATTTTAGTGCTCAGTATTACAGTGCCAAGAAGCTAAATCTGAGACTTCCAAGTTTACGTGAATCACTTAGTGGTGACTCTGGTTAAAAGTCCTGCTACGTATATCCTCTTCTCAGATGTGATGTAGCACTTCCCCCCACCCCACCATTACACAATTATGCCTTAACTTATTTCCACACCCCAGCCAACTGCTGGATTTCTGCTGGATAGCACTCCTTGGCTGCATGTGCACAAAGCAAATGAAGCAACGGGATAAAGGAATCTTGTGGTGTTTGAAAGACCAAGAAATTATTGATCTTTAAGCAGCCAAAGACTATTGGGGGGGGCAGTATTGGTGGCAACAGACTAGCATGCCTGCTGCTGTCCCCCTTGCAAATTTCAGGGATTTCAGTCTGGGTTATGAAGTCTAAATGTAACATGGTGTCCATTGCCCTCTCCACATTGGTCTCCCTTGGGTTCTGCCAAGGCCACATTCTGCTTAAGTTGTGCCACCTGCCTTTTGCTCCCAAGCACCAAATGCTGAGGTTTCCATTTTACGTCCCTGAAGCACACACACCATTCAAAAGTGCTGTTCCCACACTGTGCCCCAGTCTTGCAGGCCTCTGGTCACATCGTAGGGAAGTCTAGAAGGGATACAGTATCGCCATCTCTATATATAAGGGTGGGAATCATATCACTCCAGATGGCCCAATTCTACATGTGTTGGTACCAGAGCTTGGAAAAGCTCCCCACAACCCTCCAGTTCTCTAAAAGGGGTTTGCCGAGAGCTTCCCTGGCCCGTTACGTTTCTCGCTGGGTTGTTTTCCTCCCCTCCCCCAGAGCGTCCATTGGAATGCTCTTTTTCTGACATAATAATAATTAAAAAACCTGGTGTTTCTGGTGGCCTCCAGGAGTAGTGATCCATCTTTCAAATACAGTACGACCCCCATATCTGAGGTTTCACTTACCCACATCCAAAAAAAAAGTCCTCTCTAGGCATTTTCTAGGTCCTTCAGCATGATTGTATGATAAGTTTCTGCTGGAAGCTGGTCATAGAGATGCTCTGGAGGACCTAGAAGATGCCTAGAGCGGTGTTCTCTTTAGGCATCTTCTAGGTCCTCCAGCATGACTATGGTATGCTTGGGTCAGGAGTCATTCATTTTAATAGGATTCCCTATTATCCACAGTTTCCAGTATCTGTGGTAAATCAGAGTTATAAGGGTCATACTGTAGGGTTTTTTTCTTCTTCAATACCAAAAGTGGACTTCTAGCCATGGCAGGCTTTGTCCTCCATTTTTTGTTGCCATTTTTAGTGAGTCTGTATGATCCCCGGAGGGTCCCAGGTCAGAGAATTGGCTCCTCGACCATGTAAAGTTGCCTACACCATCGAAAACGAGTGCCTTGTTTTAACAACAACGAAGCCTCCAATTACTTCTGGTCTCACCGGGAGGGACAGGTGTGGCCCGTGGGGTTTCTGGGAGGGGGTGAGAAGTGCCCCCCAGGCCCTCCCGATTTGCCCACTCCTGCTGCAGACATTGCATTGCGCATCAGATTCCAGGGCGGAGCCAAAGAGACGTGACAACATTGAAGGCGGGGCTAATCACACATGATGTCAGAGTTGAGCTCGTTGGCTTGCGCTTTCACTCCTGTGCAGCCAGACTGTATGAGCAGCACTTCTGAGGGGGCTGATAAGAAAAGTTGTTAAGGCCAAGCTTTCACATAGTCACCCATTCATATCTTGTTTGTGACTCATTTTCTCTTCCCCCACCTTTCTACATTTGTTTCATATCATCCACTTTGAAAAAGTGATACGGTTGCCTTGTTTTAATGTTTGTTTTTTAATTTTGCATTTTTAATTAAAAAGACCACTTATTTTGATATTTCTCCCTCCTTGTGTTCTCGTTCATTCTTCACTTCTCACCTGCATGCCGATTGTCTTGCCAAGAAAACCCTGTGACAGGTTCGTAAGTCGTAAATGACTTGAAGGCACACAACAACAGCAGTCCCAAAAAGTAATGGACAGTAGTCTCGGCCAGCTACTTAGCTACATAACTACTTCAGTTATGTAGCTCAGTAGCATCTTCAGGCCTGATTCCACCCACCCATCCTGCTTGACTGGGCATCAACCACTGCAAGTGAGAGGGGTCTGTTCTATCCATCTGGTTGCAGCTTCATTAGATCATAGAATCATAGAGTTGGAAGAGACCACTGACTGACATTTCCTCCCCCCCCCCCCGTAAGTGTTATCTGGTGTAACAGTCAGAAGCAGGATGCCTGACTCAATTCATCCTCATACTGGAAATTGCTGGTGGAAGCATCAGTCTGCTCCATCCCAATTGACAGGAGAACAGATCTCTGTTGCTCACGGCAGTTGATGCCCAGTGGGGCAGGATTGGGGGAGTATTTACAATCTCTATATGTTCCCTACACTGTTGAATACATAGGGATTGTAGATATGAATCAGTTATGAATGTGTAGTTCTGAGTTCATAATTGTGATATAGTGTCTTCCAACTCTATATGATTCTATGAACCTTTACAGAAATCTTGTTTACTGTAGGGTATTCTAAGCCAATCAAATAAAATATATATCCAAGAAAAAAGAAAATTTGCAAAGTTACAGAAGCATGTTACATTCCAAAGACACCATGGAACCCACAATCATCTAGGAAAACAGAACAAAAATCCCTGAGACCCCGCTAACTCAAATGGTCTCTCACCACTTACAGAAAAGTAGACCTCAAGCATTCCCATGACTTAGGAGCAAGAGTCTTCCCCTTGCAGGCTCAGCCTCTGCAATCCTTGACCCTTAAAGGTTCCAGATTTTTTAGCACCTCTATAGTCCCCTGAAGCTTGATCGGCAAAGGGTCTCTCCCCTTATTTTACCTAACCTTCTGCCATCCTAAGTGATAAATTAACCCCTTGTTAACTGGATGTCGTTTGGTCCATGGCTTATTGATACTGTCAGAGAGGCTTCATCACAGATGCTGGGCAGATGAAGATGCCTCCCCTAGGATTTAACCCCAGGTGGTAGAATTACGTATCTGCCATGCTCCCCTCCCCTTTTTATAAGGGACACCCATAGGTGCTTCTTTTGGCCTTGGGGCTAGACTAATGCAGAGAATAACCACACACCAATGTAACAGATAAGTAGTTAAGTATTTTTCTACCTCGATGGCCATGGCCGGGTCTGAGCAGAGGAGTGTACCATCCCACAGCGGCAGGATTGCACCCCGCACTGCATGGTCCCCATGCCCCTGGGGTTCTCAAGGATATGTGTGTGTACATGCCTCATGAGAACACCCACAGCGATCCCCAGAGGCTGAGTGCAGCAACCTGTTCAAACAACAAGAAAAGGGATTCCAGCTAAATATTTGGAAGAACTTCCTGATTGTAAAGCTGTTTGAGAGTGGAATAGACACCCTTGGAGGGTGATGGACTCACCTTCATAGGAGGTCTTTTAAACAGGTTTGGCACCCACCTATCAGGAATGCTTTCATTGTGTATTCCAGTATGACAAGGGAGTTGGACTTGGTGGTCCTTGTGTATCCTTTCAACTCTAAGATTTTACAAACCTCTTCACTGCCCGATAACTGAAGATTCTTCCATCATCCTAAAAGGAAGACCAAACCTCAGTGTACTCCAAGAAGGGCAGTCTCTCAGTGTCAGGAGATGCACCAAGGCACATGTGGCCTCAAATTGCATACATGTGAGTGAAGGAAGCAGAAATATCTAGCTATGATGCTGCAGAGGAAAGTGAAAACCAGATTCTAGTCACCAATGCACTACAGTACAGCTGCAGCAAATCCAGGGGTCAGTTTTCTGATGGTCCAGGGACCAATTTATTTCAAGGGATTTCCAGGGGGTCATACATACTATCAAAGAGATCAAAAATCTGGTTGGGGGAGGGGGCAGGAGAGTGGCCAGAGGTTTATTTCTAGTTTTGAAATGTGGTAAATTTTGTTTTAATGCTAAACTGGGTTGAGCAAGCAAGGGGACCTTTGAGATGAACTGAGAGAAAGAAATGGTAGCATAAGTTTTTGGAGACTTGGTCTACTTCCTCAGATGCATGGAGTGGGTTGAGCAACTGCAATTTGGTGAAACTGGACAATTTCCCCCCTGTAACCCTCCATGGGCTTCAGCTCCCAATTGGTCCCAAATACCTCTAGTTTCATCAGAGTCCTTGCCAAAATGGCATCATCCCCACACCATTTTGAGAAGGACAACAATGAAAATGGAGGTATTTGGTGTGCTCGGGGGGGGGGGAATCATGCTAAATTATTGTTTGAAAAAACAAGGGAATGGAGAGGTTTGGGGGTACTTGCAGGAAGATTTGGGGTCCACAAAGTGATGTCCAAGGGCTGGACATGACCCACGAACCACACTTTGCCCACTCCTTTCTTAAATAGTTTGGGGGGGGGGAGCTGCAACCTGTGCAAAAGAATTGACACAAAAGACCTCCAGAAGATGAAATTTCCCCTTTTTCTTTGACTAGAACAACAAGAGCAGACCAGCGAATCTGGTGGGACTGAGGGTTGGAAAAAGCCAGTGCTTCCTTGCCCACTGCTGTGCAAATACCTGGTCATGCTCCACCTATGCTTGGACCGACCTGCTTCAGACTGCAGTTGACATTTGTTAACTAAGCAGCAGTTTTAAAAGCCAATGCAATTCTAGGCTACAAAAATAGGTTTTTAGCTCTAAATCATGGATGGGGAAACTTAGACCTTCTAGATGTTTTGGACTTCAACTCCCACAAGTCATAGCTAGCATGGCCAGTGGCATGGGATTCTGGGGACTGTAGTCCAAAACATCTAGAAGGCCAAAGGTTCCCCACTCCTAGTCTAGTTCAAGGGAAGCAATAGCACCACTCTATTCTGCTTTGGTCAGACCTCACCTGGAATACTGTGTCCAGTTCTGGGCACCACAATTCAGGAAGGATATTGAGAAGCTGGAACGTGTCCAGAGGAGGGCGACCAGGATGGTGGGAGGTCTGGAAGCCATTGTGACCTATGAGGAGCGGCTTAGAGGGCTGGGTATATTTAGCCTGGAGAAGAGAAAGTGAAGAGGTGACATGATAGATATGTTTCAATATTTAAAAGTGTCATACTAAGGATGGAGCCAGCTTGTTTTCTGCTGCTCCAGAGACTAGGACATGGAGCAGTGGACTCAAACTACAGGAAAAAAGATTCCACCTAAATATTAGGAAGAACTTCCTGACAGTAAGAGCTGTTCGGAAGTGGAATACACTGTCTCAGAGTGTGGTGGAGTCTCCTTCTTTGGAGGTGTTTGGAGAGGCTGGATGGCTATCTGTTTGGAGTGCTTTGATTGTGTATTCCTGAATGGCAGAAGTGGGTTGGACTGGATGGCCTTTGAGGTCCCTTCCAACTCTAAGATTCTATGATTCTATGACTCCTCCATGCAAAAAGGAAATGAAATGAAACAATGCCCTGTGCATTGGAAACAAGGGCTTTAGAGGGAAAGGTTCTGGTTTGCTCTTCTTCCATGACAAGCAATGTATAGGGAATTTATATAGAGGCATCTTTTTTCTTTTCTCTCTGGAATAAATACATAAATAAAGAGTGGCAGAGGCCATCTAATCCATCCCCCTGCCATGCAACAGTGCACAACAAAAGTACTTCTGAAAGATGACCATCAAACCTCTGTCTAAAGACCTCCAAAAGGAAGAGTCCACCACCCACTGAGGCAGTCTGTTTTGCTGCCAAACAACTCTAACCCTTCCTCATGTTTCAGTGGAATCTCATTTCTTCTCATTTGAATCCATTCGTTCATGTTCTATTCAGGAGCAGCAGAAAACAGGCTTGCTCCATTTTCTAAATGAAACCCTTTAAGATATTTAAAGACGGCTATGATAGTGTTGGGCAACTTCTGGAATGCCAGAACTTCCCCAGAACACGGAGTTGCCTTTGAGCCCTGAATCAGCGAAGGAAGGAAGCCAAAACCTCAGTTACCTTTGATCACAGGGGTCCTTCCCACCTCAAGAGAAGAACAACCATGCCAGAACGTGTTGTGATTAAGAGGATCAACTTTATTGGTTCAAGCAATACTTTTTATAAATTTGGTTTTGCAGGATCTCATTATTAGGCAACAGTGAGTGTGCAGAGTAAAAGTTTCTACTTTCTCACAACTGATAAGCAAACATGTTACAAAGGCCACCTAGTCTAATAGTTAGGCAATGAACAGGCCAGGAATGTTGCAAGTGAAAGCAAAGAGAGTCTGTAAAAGGAGACCTTTGGAGATTATTAGCCAACTATACAGGGATATCAGCAATGTTGAATCATGGGGTACATTTCCCTGCTCTCTTTGTCTATTTCAGCAGTGTTGGAGGGGGTGTGGGGTAAGGACAATGGGAAGCAAGTACAAGATGGCTGTGCAATGGTTCGCTAAAGAAAAATTCCTCTAGGCCTCGATCCACAAGTTTAACTAAAGGCAGATGAAATGAATTCAGTTTGAGAGTTCCCTGTCCAGGGTTCTGATTATTTGTCATTGAATTGCATGGGAGAGGGCCAGCCAAATTCTCCTTTTACTCCACCTGACCAGGGCAGCCTAAATTCCCCCCTCAATAGCACTTGGTAAAGTTGAAGGCACTAGAAAGGCTGGAAGACCACGTTACAGATGGGTTCAATAAAGGACACACCGGCTGTCCTGAGTTTGCAAGACCTGAGTAGGGTTGTGAATGACTTGGGCTCTTGAGGGTCATTATATGTTGAAGCATTTATAGGGTCATTATATGTTGAAGCAGCCTTGATGGTGCATAACAACAACAACAACATCTAACATTTAAGGACTGGAGAGTTCTATGACTACCATGCACTGCTAAAAATGGGCCCAAGGACAAAAGCAAGCCTGAATTCTCCCACAAGCCAAAATGTGCAGTGGCACAAATGTGTAAGAAGGTGGAGTAGCACAACTGAGCTGTAACCCCACAAGAAATAGAGTTATGCTACATCTCCTCACTGCCGGATCTGAGTCTTAATGGTTTTTATTTGAATGGCAAACTCTGTGCCACTAGGGATCATGCTTAACGGTATCACCAAAGATTCCCCCTTGTAGTATCACCTTTGGAACATCACCAGGGCCCACCACTTCTGAGACCCCTAAGTCTCCTGTTCTGGCACTGAAATCTCAGGACCCAGGATAGTCCTGACTAGGGATGAAAGGATATTCAGAAAAAGAATGGCTGAATAATGTGTTTGTCAAAGGTTGAGAAACTCTCAGGAGGAGAATCCTGGACTGGCAAGAATCTTCGCAGTTCAGAAAGACACACTGCAGAAATAATACACTTCGACACTGCTTTAACTGCCATGGCTCAATGCTATGTAATTATGGGATTTGTCGTGGTTTTTTTGTTTGTTTGTTTGTTTGTTTGTTTGTTTGTTTGTTTTTTGTTTGTTTTTTTTAGCCATTTAGCCTTCTCTGTCAGGGAGATGTGGTGCCACAGCCATATACAAATCCCTGGATTCCAAAGGATGGAGCCATGATAGTTAAAGTGGTGTCAAGCTGGATTATTTCTACAGTGTGGCAGCAGCCTTAGTTTGTGAAAAAACATGCATGTGGTTATTTTGCTTCAAAAGCAGTATTTTCTGCACCAAACATATTCATACAGGGAGGGAGGGAGAGAGGGAGGGATGGGGAGGAGGAGATAATTCTGTACAGGGAACTATATGGGGACTTATTCTGCCCAAAATTTGCACATGGTCATTTTGTGTAGGGAACAACATTTTTTCCAACCTACACACACACAAAGGGCTGAACAAGGGGCCCTTTCACACCTCACAATTATATCCCCATGACTGGACTTTAACTGTTATGGCTGCACCCTATGGAATCCTGGGAGCGGCAGTTTAAAGAGTGGTATTAATCATTCTCAGCCATGTTCTAGTTGCTTTACTGCAGTGGTTCCCAAACTCTGGACCTCCAGGTGTTTTGGACTTCAGCTCCCAAAAGCCCTAGCCGGCTAGATAAATAACCAGGAATTCTGGGAGTTGAAGTCAGTAAGAGCTGTTCAGCAGTGGAATCCGCTGCCATCTGGGAATGGGGTGGAGTCTCCTTCTTTGGAGGTTTTTAAACAGCGGCTGGATGGACATCTGTCTGGAGGGCTTCGATTGTGTATTCCTGCATGGCAGAATGGGGTTGGGCTGGATGGCCCTTGGGGTCTCTTCCAACTCTATGATTCTAACTCCAAAACATCTGGAGGACCAAAGTTTGGGGACCATTCCTCTACTGCTTCCTCAAGCTACAAACCAGTTTGCAGCCATAGTTGTTAAAGTAGAATATAATGTTATGGCTGTGTAGAGTGAAAAGGCTTGAGTGCCTCTGATCCCTTTCCTCTCCTTTGTCTCCCTCCTCCAGATATCACAGAAGCCATTTTTGACTTCATCCAGCGGAGCCGGAAGATGATTGTGGTCTTGAGCCCCGACTATTTGCTGGAGAAAAGCATCAGCATGCTGGAGTTCAAGTTGGGCCTCTTGTGCCAAAACAACATTGCCACCAAGCTGGTGGTGGTGGAGTACCGTCCGCTCCAACGGGCCCACCCCAACATCCAGCAGCTGAAGGAGACGGTGGCCTTTGTGACATGGAAGGGAGAGAAATCTAAACGCCCAGGCTCCAAATTCTGGAAGGCTTTGCGCCTGGCCTTGCCCTTGAGGAGCCTGAGCGCCATGGGTGGGACGGCCTGGAATGAGAGCTGCTCTTCCCACTCGGACATCAGCCCGGACCACATCCAGAAGAAGAAGGGCCGGTTGAAAGGACCGGTTGGGGGACAGCAGCAGCAGCAGCAGCAAGAGCAGGGCTCAAGGTCCAAGGGCATCCCCATCCAAAGAGGGGTGGCCCCACTGCCCCGGCTCAAGGCCAAAGACCACACCAAGCCGTTCCTGGCCTGTCGGTGCTGTGTGGCCTACTGCAATGAAAACCACCAGAAACTCAGGGGCCACAGCCGAACCGTGGCCAAACCCAAACAGGAGGGGGAGCTTCACAGGCCCCTGACAGGTGGGTGTGCAGGAATGAGGGTCTCAAACAATGAGAAGCAGCCACTTCCAGCCCCGCAGCTGCCTGACCTCAGCCTCCGCCATTACGCAGACTTGTCGAACAACAATGACTTTTATGTCCTCTAGCCAGTGGCTGGGGTATAAAGTATATCGCAACTTCTCAGTCCCTGGACTCAGGGACAAGGGAAAGAGGGTCTCCTTTGGGTTGAGGGTGAGAACCTTTGGGGGCTAAAGCAGCCCAGGGAACGATGCCATGCTTTGAGGAGAGATGGACTGGCACGCAAAGGCACCGGGGGGCTGTCCGAAGGTATCCGGAGCCCCAGCTCCAAAGGATCTCCTGGAGTGAGGATTCCATTTTCTAAAGAACTTGGCAGGCCTTCAAATCATCTTGAAACTGCAAAAATTTCCTAACAGCTTCAATCCTAGGAAAAGGTCTTCTTAGCTTGGGGTGCCTGAAGGATTGTAGCAGGGACATTAGCTTTAAGAGGGATTCTCAGGGTGCTGGTTTGCATAGATATGAGGGTGTATCAAAGAAGATTTGGAACGTTGTGTATGGAATTAGAAACTGGTGAGAAAGTAACGTGGTAAAAGGCATCCAGGTAACAACAGACTGCGGAGAGTGCACACACACACACAGAGGAGCCTGTTGCCATCCAGAAGCTTTGGACTACAACTCCCACCACCTCTGGCCAGCACAGGCAATGTCAGAGGACAATAGAAGTTGTAGTCCAAATCTCCAGAAGGGTGACATTTTGGAGAAGGGTGGTGCATACATCTACCCTCTGTACTTATTTATGTATTTCTTTTTAAAATTTAAATCTGGGGAGGGTTTTCTGAGTTAGGCAAGGGCTCAGTTAGACTGGGGGGGGGAGAGAAAGAGATTATTTTGATGACCAAAAATATTGAAAATGCTTTTATATAAAATAAAATGTCAATTTAAAAATGCATTCTGGCTTTTGAGGGGTGGGGGCGAGAGTTGTGATGTTTCATTTGGAAAAAAACTTTCTGACTTTTGTGTTGGCACTGTGGCCATATTAAAAACATTTTGGTAAATAATTTTTTAAAAACCTAGACCTTTCCTTCCCCCTGCTTCCCCTTCCCTAAGTGGATGAGTTTTTGGAGATTAAAAACAAAAAAACAAAAAACAACCTGGTAAGATGTTTGAAATAAAGTGGTTTTGAATTAAACATTGTCATTTCTGCAAAAGGTTTCAAAGCCTCTGTGTTCTAGCACTGTGGTTATGGCATGGTTCCACCAATCTATTTCTTTTCAGGGTGTGTGTTGGTTTCTTGGTGGCAGGACTGCCACAATGGCAGAGGTGGCAACTGGCAAATCCACTGTCATTCCAGAAAAACTGAGCTCCATTTCCTAGAGCCCCCACTGCAACATGGAAGACATAAGTCAACATGGATTTCTCAAAAACAAGTCATGCCAGACTAATCTCATCTCTGTTTTTGATAGAGTTACAAACTTGATAGATGAAGGGAATGCTGTGAATGTGTTTCTTGATTTCAGTAAGGCCTTTGACAAGGTCTCCCATGATATTCTTGCAAAAAAGTTAGTAACCTGTGGGCCAGACAATCCAACTGTTAGGTGGATTTGTAATTGGTTGCCTGACTGAACCCAAAAGGTAGGCACCAATGGCTCCTCTTCATCCTGGAGAGAAGTGACGAGTGGGGTGCCACAGAGTTCTGTCCTGGGCCCAGGGCTATTCAACATCTTTATCAATGACTTGGATGAGGGAATAGAGGGCATGCTTATCAAGTCTGCAGATGACACCAAATTAGGAGAGGTAGCTAATACATCAGAGGACAGGATCAGAATCCAAAATGACCTCAACAGATTTGAAAGCTGGGCCAAAATTAACAAAATGAATTTCAACAGGGAGAAATGTAGGATACTATACTTGGGCAGAAAAAATGAAATGCACAGATATAGGATGGGTGACACCTGGCTTGAGGGCAGTACATGCAAAAAGGATCTAGGAATCTTAGTGGACCACAAGCTGAACATGAGTCAGCAGTGTGATGCAGCAGCTAAAAAAGCCAATGCGATTCTAGGCTGCATTAATAGGAGTATAGTGTCTAGATCAAGGGAAATCATAGTGCCACTCTATTCTGCTTTGGTCAGACTTCACCTGGAGTACTGTGTCCAGTTCTGGGCACCACAGTTCAGGAAGGATATTGACAAATTGGAGCATGTCCACAGAGGGGCAACTGAAATGGTGAAAGGTCTGGAAACAATGCCTTATGAGGAGAGACTTAGGGAGCTGGGTATGTTTAGCCTGGAAAAAAAGATGGTTAAGAGGCGATATGATAGCCCTGTTTAAGTATCTGAAGGGGTGTCACGTTGAGGATGGAGCAGACTTGTTTTCTGCTGCTCCAGAAACTGGAACACGGAGCAATGGATGCAAGCTCCAGGAACAGAGATTCCACCTCAACGTTAGGAGGAACTTTTTGACAGTCAGAGCTGTTTGGCAGTGGAACGCACTCTCTCGGAGCATGGTGGGGTCTCCTTCCTTGGAGGTCTTTAAACAGAGACTGGATGGCCATCTGTCGGGGATGCTTTGATCATGATTTCCTGCATGGCAGGGGGTTGGACTGGATGGCCCTTGTGGTCTCTTCCAAATATATGATTCTATGATTCTATATCCAGAGGTTTATTTCAAATGAGGTGATGAGTTCAAGGTCTATGGATCCTATCTATATATGGCCCAGTTACATCATCATCACAGTTATTTATTTATTTATTTATTTATTTATTTATTTATTTATATCCCACCTTTCTCCCAATATAGGGACACTGAGTTTAAAACAATACAAAAACATTAAGAATGTCACAGTACTTTCCTCCCAGTTTAACTGCCATAGATCCATCCTGTGAAATACTGGTATCCATAACTTCCTGTATCTGCAGTATTAGTAACCACAGTTTCATTTAACCATGGACTTGTCTACACGATGAAAATACTCCTCATGGAATTCTGTCTGAACTTGATGTACAGTATTCCAGGGGAGGGGAAACTAAAAACTCCACAAACCACACAGTAAATGGATGTGTGGTTTTCCCCAAAGCTTCTTGGGAAAAGAACGTGGATGCACATTTTCAGACACATGGCTCTCTGAATTTGCGTCAATGCCCTCCCCCCCCCATTACCCTTTATGAGCATGTGTGACCGCTCAATTTGAATGAATGCAAATGGATGCAAATAGGCCCGGAAATGAGAAAGACTGATCAACTTTGCTGTGAATGAGAGAAAACGTACACCCACTTGCAGCAAACCATTGCATCTAGACAAGCCCCATGGGTGGTGATGGTCTTTCTAGCCATCTGGAGGTCTTCCAGCATGACTTTATGGTCAACCTCTGCCAGAAGTCAACCACAGAGTCACTCTGGAGGCTCTTCATATGCCCAGAGAGGTGTCCTCTCTAGGCATTTTCTATGTCCTCCAGCATGATCTATGGTATTCTCTGGTGGTTCACTATTACCCACAGTTTCACTTATAAATGGTAAGTCTGGGAACATGGAGACACAGGGGTGGGGTGACTTGTACTGGAATCTGTAGCTCCATGGTGTTGTGGTTAATTGCTGTCAAGTCAGCTTCAACCTATGGTGACCCTATGAATGAGAGACCTCCAAGAGTCCTGGTCACCAACAGCCCTGCTCAAGTCCTGGAAACTCAGGGCAGTCCTGGCTTCCTTGAGGGAGTTAAACTCTATGCAACATGGTCTTCCTCTTTCCTACTGCCTTTACCAATGAATCCTTTCATTTCATCTCTCCCTGTTATCAAGAGCCCTGCTCAAGGTCTTGCAAACTGAAGCTAGCCCTGGCCTCCTTAATTGAGTCTATCATCTGCAATTGGGTTTTCCTCTTTTCCTAGCCAAGCATCATTGTTTGTTCTAATGAGTCCTGTTTTCTCACGACTTGCCAAAAGCACAACAATCTCAGTAGCTTGATGAGGGAATTAGAATTCTCTGCTTGGGAGCTATAGTTCGTTCCCCTGAATAGTCACACTAGATAGAGCCTTCTAGCAAAGGATTCCAAATTCCTCCCCAAACTATAAATCCTAAGATTCCCAAGAATGGAATTATAGCATTTAAAGGGGTATCCCAGCACCAAAACTGTGGAGTGTAGGTGTACTCTTGTGGGATATGCAACCTACACAATTGCATCACCTTGGTTCCATTCTAACTGCCATTGCTCCATCCTATGGTGTCCTGAGTGTGTAGTTGGTGAGGGACTTTGAATTTTCTGTTAGAAAGCTCCTGTAGTTCAGAAAGGGTGGATGAAAGCCCTCTAATAGATTACTCCAAGTCCCCTCCTAGACTGCAAATCCCAGGATCCTGTAGGATGAAGCCATGATTATTAAAGTGGTATCTAACAGATACAATTGTGGTATAGGTCCCCCCCCTTGTTTATGTCAAGGACATGTAAGTGAAACCATATATATTAGCAAACTGTCATAGAATCACGCTGGAGGACCTAGAAAATGCCTCTCTAGGCATCTGGCATGACTCTATTGTCAACTTCCAGCAGATGTTGACCACAGAGTCATGCTGGAGGACTTTCCAATGCCTAGAGAGACCTTTATGCCCTGACCATGGGTAAGTAAAACCATGGGTACTGATCCCATGTAAATGGGTTTCTATGTGACCTGTATATCCAGACTACAAAATGATGTAACTTTGATCCCATGCTAACTGCCATGACTCCATTCTATGGAACCCTGGGATCTATAGTTTCATGAATTCTTTAGAATGCCTGCCAGAGAGTGCTTATGTTGGCGTTCAGAGAAAGGCAGTAGAGAAGTCAACAAGCCTGCCCAGTCTGCAAATACCAGCATTGCATAGCACGGAGTCATGCCAGTTAGTATGGGATCAATCTGATATAACTGCAAAGATCTGGTACACTCCTGTTGAGACTGAGGGCTGGGGTAAGATGGTCACACTCTTTCCAGTCCAGCCCACTTTATTCCAAGCTGGTGTCACACGAGACCCCATGGCACTCATGACAGAGGGCCCATCTACACAAGGGGGAAAGCAAACACAGAGTACCTTGCAGTAATGACATTTTGCAGCAGCGGCAACATGTCTTAATGGTGGTTTTGGCCTCAGAAGCCCCCATAAGCTTTGTGTGCCAGGTGGAAGCTGCAAGTGATTTACTCATGTTAGTTCTTTGCCGCTGCCACACTTTTATTTAAAAAAATGTCATCTAAAGTGCACTGGAGTGATAGAGCAAATTTTCAATTTAACAGAAAAGTAAAACTAAAAAAAAAACCACCCCATTTTTTTGCCTTAGTGATTGCTCAGTAAGGTGAAAATCCAACATGGCAGCAGTGACTCACCCAGCCAATCAGCTTTGCTCTTCCCTTTGAATCGCTTCTCCAAATGAGCAGGAATGCGCACCCCCTCACTGTTTGTTTTTTTTAAACCTATGGGAAAAAACACGAGGCTTTTCCTGTGCTGTTTTTGCCATTATGGGCCCCCACCTTCAGAATAGTGTGGATTGGTGTGAGATCCCATTTAGACAGGTAGGATTCCTAGCCAATTCCATGAGGGATATTTTCACTGTTTAGACAACCCCAGAATGTCAGGAGTGGACCAAAATCAGATGCTTCCTTGCATTGCCTGCCTGCTTGCCTGGCTCTGCCCTCCCCACCCTCCGCTGCAGCCCTTTTTTTCCATCTGCTGAACTGTCTGCAGTTCTCCTGTGGTTTCTTTGCAAACACCAACTCCATTGCCGCTGGTGGTAAAATTTCTCTAACTTTGTTTGGTGGTATGCCATGGGCAATCAATCTACATTCGATCAATGCCAGAGGAAAAGTACATCCAAGTTCTGTTGCAGAACATGGATGAAAGCACTGAGGAGTTGAGTTGGATCTTAAAAGATGAACATATAAATTGTGATGGATGCCTCCGTGGGACAGGCAAAGTGGGATCTGGCCTCACAAAAGCAGCCTTTGCTGTGATAAATGTCCTTATCTTTGAGCTACCTCCCACAAAGGCTCTCTTCCTTGTTCTAGAGATTCATTGCCCTGGGTGTGTATAGGAGGAGTGGGAGGGAAGAAGGGAGCAAGAGGAGGTTTTATGGGATGGGAGTGTGGATCATTAAAAAAGGCCAGTTATATTGCAAGGTTGGGAGGCCGAGGGATAAAGAAGGAGAGGGCCGTAAAGTGCAGACAGGGACAGGTCTGTGCCAGATGCCAGCCTCTTCCAGACTCTTTCTCATTCCACCCCAGGGATGCTTTGAATGCAGGAGTAAATCAGGGTTGCATGTTGTCCATAGAGGAAGCTTACCAGGAGGTGTACTGTCTTTAAATAAAATGGATTTTAAAAAAAAAATGTTTATACAAAGGAAGAGGGCAAAAAGAAGAGAGGGGAAATACTTAGGATATGAAGATGGGCTAAACATCTGCATAACAGCAGGGGTTAGGAAATGCATGGAATACAGGAGCCAATTTTCTTGTGGGAGATGGAAGGCCTTGTCTACATGAGGCAAAAAACGCACCTCCCCCTGGATTGCTCCACAGTAATAGCAATTCGCAGCAGCTGCTACTTATCTTAACAAGGTTTTTGGCAGATCACAGACATGCAAGCTATCCACGTTTGCTGTGCAAATGGGCATGCCTGCAAATCAAGATGGCGGCTGCGAGTGAATTACTCATGTTATTACTTACCTCAATTTACCACCACTGGACCATATTTAAAAAAAAAACAATTTCAAGGTGCGAAAAGAGCGCTCTTTTGCTTTAACAAAAAAGCAAACAAAAAAAGATATTTTATCACTCACTCGCTAAGGTGGAAATCCAACATGGTGGCTCCAGGCACTTGCCTTGTTAGCAAGCTCCACCCACCATGCACCTCTGACCAATCAGCTTTCAAATTCCGCTCATAAAGGGAAAGTGAATTAAATCAAATCACTTGTCCCAATGAGCAGGAATGCATATTTCCCCCACTATTTTTAAAAAAAACTTCAGGAAAAGCCGCAAAGACTTTTCTCGTGCAGTATATGGTGGATTTGGTCCCCTCTCCTTCCCAAAACATTGACATGATGCGGGATGCCATTTAGACTGATTGTATTTTCCTTGCATTCTGCGAGAAGTATTTTCGCTGTTGACAACCCAGAAAGAAAGAAAGAGGGAGGGGAGGGAGCGAGCGAAGATAGATTTTAATAATAATAATAATAATAAATAATAATAATAATAAAATTTATTTATATCCCGCCCCTCTGCGAGCAATCGGGGTGGCTTACAACAATAAAATACACAGTATAAAACAGCTCAAAATCCCTTCCCCCCCTTAAAACATTATTAAATTAATACAAGTTAAAATCAATATATAATACAGTTTATTAAAAATCCTTTCGAGCAAGCAGCATCAGTATGGAGGTCCAGAAGCAACCTCCAAAGGGGGTTCCTGAGGCCGGGGTTAGCTATTCTGGAAAAGCCTGCCCGAAGAGAACCGTCTTGACAGCCTTTTTAAAGCTGTCTAATGATGTCAATAGGCGGATCTCATCCGGCAGGCCGTTCCACAATTTGGGGGCGACAGCTGAGAAAGCCCTCTGGGAGGTGGTCGCCAGCCTAGGTCTTTGTGGCTGCAACAGATTCCTCCCAGAGGACCGGAGAGCGCGGGGAGGATTATAAGGGAGAAGGCAGTCCCTGAGATAAAAACGTTTTTTAAAAACGTTGAGCAGTGTGGTGAATAGCACCGTTTAGATATGCTGAAAATAATCCCAAAGTTTGCAGCTTCCAGGTGTAGCAGTTCACCCTTTTCTTTTGGCCAGAAAATGTTGTTCTGCAGACTTTGGAGGAGCCAAGGGCCACCAAAATAGCCTTGGGGGCCACATGTGACCCTAGTCCTGCACTGTGCCCTGCATTTAAGGGGGCAGTCATGTCACAATTGTGACTAAGGAGATTTTCACACTACATTGTTATAGTGTTACTATTCCACTTTAATTGCTCTGGCTTCCTGCTGTGGGATTCTGGGGTTTGTAGTTTAGTGAGGCCTCAGATCTCTCTGGCTGTGAGTTGTAAATGCCCCTCCCTAAACTACAAATCCCATGATTCCACAGGAGGCAGCCATAGCAAATAAAGTGGAATAGTAACACTATAACAATGTTGTCTGAAAATCTAGTAAGAGTTTGTCTAAATGGCAAAAATAATCCTAACAGAATTCATGAGGAATTCCATCAGTCTAAATGAGATACTGCATTGAATCACGGTATTCAGAAGGAAGGGGGCAAACCCCACAAAAACAGCATGATTGGAGGCTTTGGGGTTTTCCCTAGAGTTTTTTTTTTAAAGGGAACTCTAGAGTTTTTTTAAAGGGAACAAGGGAAATGGGCAAACTCAACCATTAAGACAACTGCACAAATTGTTGAGCGGTCTGGAGGGGGCAGAACAGACCGTCTGATGGTTTGGGGGTGTGCAGGCCTGAACGTACGCTTTACCTTCTTTCTTTCTTTTTGACAGAAGGGACGTGGCAGCGGCAGCGTGGAGTGGAGCCACAAGGAATGGGAATAGAAAGACTCGGCTCCCCGTGGTTCCACGTTCATGCCTGTCAACTTGAGAAGGTGAGATGAACCTCTTCCATCCCTTTAATTCCCAGCTGCAATTAAAGGGATGAAAGAGGTTCATCTCACCTTCCTAGGTGGACAGGAATGAGCACCTTAAATATGCTTTTTAAAAAGAAAAAATACTGTTCTGTTGTGGCAATTAGTGAGAATAGAAATGCAAGTAATTCACTCATGGCTACCATCCTGATTTGCAGGTATGCCCATTTGCATAGCAAAAGTGGATAGCTTCCCATGCCTGTAATCTACCTACCCCCCCCAAAAAAAAACCCATTAAGACAAATCTGCGGGGTGCCTTTTCTGAAGAGCAATCCACTTCTTTTTGTCTGTACAGACAACTCCTTACATGTGCTGAGAAACATTTTAGAGACCACTTGCCCAACTATCCTTCAAAGGTGAGGAACAAATGGCAAGCTAACAGAGGGGAACTGTATTGAGATCTCATATGGTTCCAGGGGAGGAGCAGAAAGAATAGTGGAAAATATTTTTTTGAAGGTTCAAAAATAGGTTTGTTAAGCATCAGAACAGCCAGACAAGGAAAATTCTAGCTGGAAGAGAAACTTCACAGTTCAGAACTTATTGTACATGAAAAATATGTGTTTCTTTAGCTTTTTGGGGGGTAGGGGGGTTCTTTTGCAGAGAATTGTTCCCGGATGACCTCAAAAACTGCCAATTTCAATGACTTTCTTGCACCAAGGAGAAAAAGGGTAAATGGATGACAGTTCCCAGAATCCCTTAGCTAGCATCTGGAAGCTTTCATTTCCCTTCTGCTCTATGGAACTTTACCAAGCTGTGGAAGAGGGACGTAAATCTTCAGAAAGTTCATTCTCACAGGTAAGAACAAATCATTTTAACGTTTTCCTCCACAGTGCAAGAATGTCATTGAATCATAAAATCATAGAGTTGAAAGAGACTCTCCCAAGGGCCATCTAGTCCAACCCCCTGCCCTGCAGGAATACACAATGAAAGCACTCCCAATGACAGATGGCCATCCAGCCTCTGTTTAAAAACCTCCAAAGAATGAGACCACCACACTACGAGGCAGCGCATTCCACTTCTGAACAGCTCTTACTGTCAGGAAGCTCTTCCTAATGTTTAGATGGAATCTCTTTTCCTGTTGTTTGAATCCATTGCTCCATCTCCTAGTCTTTGTAGCAGCAGAAAACAAGCTTGCTCCATCCTCAGTATGACATCCCTTCAAATATTGAAACATGGCTATCATGTCGCCTCTCAACAGTCTTTTTTCCAGACTAAACATATCCAGCTCCCTAAGCTGCTCTTCATAGGGTGCGGCTTGAAAAATGGCCCAATTTTCAAAGACTACGAGCCCTCTGTTTTGTTTGTGTTTTGCTTTGTCTTTTAATGCAGCTGTGATCATGGGGGGGGGGCATGTTGAAAGTTTGGCAATGACATGCCTCCTCTGAAGAAATCTGGCCAAGAAAACCCTGTGATGGGGTTGCCATAAATTGGAGTCAACTTGCAGACAAAGTCAATATGGGATAACGGCTTGAGTTTTGGAGCAGGACCTGGGAAATCAGGCTTCAAATCCCCACTCAGCTGTGTGAAGGAATCGGCCACATTAACCAACAAAACTGCATTGATGCTTCAATTCTTGAATAGAGTCCAAATCACTGATGGCCCAAAAGTCCAGTCTGTACCACCTGGAAGACTGCGAAACTGAGATGATAATTTGCTAATAGCAGCAGCAACCCCACCACCCCAACAACCAATTAATTGTAAATAGTGATAGTAAAATAAATTGTAATTTATGGAAACCAGATTATTTTTGTGGTTGAATTATTGTTTCTGGCTATAGTCATACACAGTCTTGTACTTAGTGATTTCTTTACAGTTTTTTTTTAAATAACCATGGACTAGTGGGGGGGGGGAACAATTAATTTTAAAAGTCTCAAGAAATGAGCATCACTGATGTGTAAAATTAAAGCTGTTCTGGAGGACAAGCAGCAGCTTAAAACTGAAGAAAAGGACGTGAGGGAGGAAATATCAATTAGATCTAAATTATTTAAAAATGGAGCAAGGCAGAGAGGTGTTTTCCTTATCAAATGGTGGTGCCTGAAACAGTTACTTTTTCCAGGGTGACCTTGGCTTCAGTTACTCTTCTTCCTTCTCAGCCTGGAGGGGTGGGGAGAAGAAATACCCTCTTTCTTGGACAGATGCAGTTCCATCCATCTTATTTTTCCTGTTCAAAGCGTGATTAATGATTTCCTACATGGCAGCTTGTTTGAGAGGCGGCCTCCCCATGAATTGACAATGTTCCCCCCTCCTTAGAGATATATTTTTGGAAAAGAATGTGGGAGCATTATATTTAACTCCCCCCTCTCCCTCCAATTCCTCGTCCATGACTGACTTTCCCTATAAAACAGTATTTTGCTTGTCCTGACCCATGCATAAGAGCTCAAAATAGCTTTCATTCCTGGCCCTGGGGAAATAGCTTTGCCCATTGCAGCCATTAAGTGTGTTAAAAATAAGAGAGAGATAGAGAGAGGGGGGGGGAGAGGATCTTTTCAGAGAAGCAGCTGTTTCCTCTTCTCTCTGTGTGTGTCCCGGATCATGCCCTTTTCCATTCGTGCCAGGTCACCTGCCACAGGGCAAGAGGCATATGGAGAGTGCTCTCAAATATTTCAGCCATGAATCATGCCAGCCTCTGGATGCCAGGATTCAGGGATGTCTCTGGAGTGTGTGTAGGGGGGGGGGATGAGGGCATTCTCCCCCAAATATAAATTCCACCCACCCCTCCCTTGATTTTTTCCTTCAGTTCTCAGTCATTGCACTGCAGAGTAAAATGTTGAAACTCATTCATGGAATTGGAGAGTTGGAAGGGATTGCATGGGTATCTAGTCCAGCTCTCAGCCTTGCAGGAGTGCACAGATAAAGGACTCCCCAAAGATGACCGTCCAACCTCTGTTTGAAGACCTCCAAAGAAGGAGAATCTGCAAACATCTGAGGCAGGCCATTCCACCATCTAACACTTCTTACAGTCACTGTGGTGCCCAAAACCAGACACAATATTCCAGGTGACGTCTGACCAAAGCAGAATAGCGTGAGACAAACACTTCTCTCAATCAGGACACTCCACACCTCAAACACTTCTATTTGCTGTATCTGTGGACTTGTATCAGGCCAGCCTCTGAAAACATCTCTTTCCCACCATATTTTGAAGCATTTCCCCCCAGCACAATAACCCTTTTTTTCACACACTGCTGTAATAACATGAAAAAGCAGCTCCTGTGTTATCAAAGCATAAATGCTAGTGCTGTCTACTTCTGCATTCGCCAGGGCACGTAATCTCAGTGATTCTCGCAAGAAGATATGAGCACCCTTAAATGTCAAAAAAACACACAAACAGCTAAATTAAAACCTAAAATGTACACACAAGCACAGAAACACACTTGCAAACTTCCAAGTAAACAGGGAGGTTCATAAAAAGAGTGGCTTTCACGTTCTCATCTCGAAGTGTTATGGCAAGGACCGCCCAATGGCGCTGGAGTCACGAAAGCACAATGGCGGGCAGTTTCAGACACTGGCAAAACCACGAAAAAATGCCACAGCAGTTCTATTGACAGCTTGGGCCATCAATAAAAAGGCTTTATTCACTACTTAAAAATGCCAAAGCACAAAGTAGTGTAGTATAGGTGCCTTTTTGCGGTCATTAGGCATCGTTATGACACCATATTTGCCACGTCCAATAAAGTCCATAGAATCATAGAGTTGGAAGAGACCACAAAGGCCATCCAATCCAGCCCTGTTCTGCGGCAAGAAGACCCAATCAAAGCCCCCCAGACAACAGATGGCCATCCAGCCTTTGTTTAAAAACCTCCAAAGAAGGAGACTCCACCACTCTCCGAGGCAGCAGCGGATTCCACTTCCGAACAGCTCTTACTGTCAGGAATTTCTTCCTAATTTGAGGTGGAATCTCTTTTCTTGTAGTTTGAGCCCATTGCTCCGTGTCCTAGTCTCCGGAGCTGCAGAAAACAAGCCTGCTCCATCCTCAGTATGACATTCCTTCAAATATCGGAACATGTCCATCATATCTCAATCTTCTTTCCCCCAGGCTAAACATACCCAACTCCCCAAGCTGCTCCTCATACAGCATGGCTTCCAGACTTCCCACCATCCTGGTCGCCCTCCTCTGAACATGTTCCAGCTTGTCCATATCCATCCTGAATTGTGGTGCCCAGAACTGGACACAGTGTTCCAGGTGAGGTCTGACCAAGGCAGAATAGAGTGGCACCATTACTTCCCTCAATCAGGACACTCACACCTCAAACTCTTCTATGTGCTGTATCCACATTCCCTGGCACACTTGGCCAACCTCTTCTCTTCAGATGACTAAATTCTATTTCTAAATGCTCTGCTGATGTTTTAATTGTTGCTGTGTGCTTTCAATTAATTTCCGACTTATAGCAACCCTATGGCAGCCCTATCTTTGTTTTTTTCTTTTTTTTGGGGGGGGGAGGGTTGCCTTTGGCTTCTTCTGAGGCTGAGAGAGTGTGACTTGCCCAAGGTCACCCAGTGGGTTTCTATGGCCGAGTAGGGATTCGAACCATGGTCTCTCTCCAGAGTTGTAGTCCAACACTCAAACCACTGCACCATGATGGCTCTTTTAAACTTACTGTAATGGTAGAAATTTGGGGGGAGGCATGATGAAAAATTTTATTTGGGGGAGCAGACTTCTTATTTGGGTGGGCAATGTCCTCATTTTATCCCCCTCCCCCCAATTAGCTACAGATCTGCATATAGCTTTTAGGAAATTAGGAAGAAATTAGGAGCAACATTCAAGAGACTTTTCTTTCTAAGCAAAGATGGAGACCTAGGGCCCCATCTACAAGAGGGGGGGAAAAACAAATACCTTGTTCTATTGGCATCTTACATCAGCAGTGACCAGACTGGGTTTTTCTGGCCTCGGAAGCCCCCATAAGCCTCACATTCCTGTGTCCGAAGGTGCACTGGTGTGATAGAGCAATTCTCCAAAGCAAAACAGAAAATATTGATCCTTTTTTTTTAATCGCCTTATCGAGCGATTGCTAAGGTGAAAATCCAATATGATGGCGGTGGGTGCTTGCCCTCCTAGCAAGCCCCACCTCCATTCTCACCCGGCCAATCAGCTTTGTGCTTCCCTTCACGTTTTTTATTTTTCAATAGTCCAAAAGAGCAAAAATGCACACCAGCCTTGCAGTTTGTAAAAAAGTACGGGGAAATCTGCAAAGATTTTTATCACATTGTTTTTGCCATTTTGGGGCCCCCTCCTTCCAAACAGTGTAGATTGGTGCTGGATCCTATTTAGACTGGTAGGACCCCCAGCAAATTCGATGAGGGGTATTTTCACCATTTAGACAGGCCCAAATTTTTAATTTAAGAAGCAATCTCAACATCAGTAGTGATTTTGGTTCTCTGAGCACAGGCGGCTAACGTAGATGGGGATGTTTAAGAGATTAGCTGATATATGAATGCTGCCCCGTGGTTATTTGACTCACCAAATGATTTATTATGTTGATTAAGTGATTGTTGATTTGTGAAAGGAAGCTTATATGTTTATTAGATTTATATCCCATGTTCAATTCCAGATTATCAATTGTTCGGTTTATGCAATTATTCCACACCTTTCACTGGCTAGAGACCCATTGCTGAATGGAAAAGGTGTAACTTTATTGCAATTGTATTAGCCTATCCATTGTTGATATTCTACACCAACTATTGCATTATGAATGTGTAACTGGGGGCTTGTCTAAACAGGCAAAAAAAAAAAATCTGCTTCAAATTGCATTTTCCTGGTCTGCAGTGACACTGCACACATCTTGTTAATGCCACACGCATCTTGTTAAAGTGAATAGTGGCATTACCATCCACACATTTCCCCTAGGTGAGCTCACTTCAGTGTGAAAGGGTGGTACTGCTATGACCATGTGTCTTATGTTTTGCATTATTTTTGGCCACACTGTCATGGCCGCTCTGCTTTTTTTTCTTCCCAGTCATGCATGCATATATGTGAATATGTGAATAGTCATATAGGTGCACTAATAATGATATACAAGTATCTAGACAAATGTAGCTTCTAAAAAATAATAGTGACTAAACATCGGCAAAATGTAAATACAAACAAAGGAAGTAGTCACTCCTGGTGAGAATGATCGGGTGACCCAAAAGCCCAGGAGGTAGAAAAGGGTTAAACCAACTCCAACCTGTTGGGTATGTCTAGGAAACGAGAGAGAAATCTCATTTGTGGGGTGGTAGTGCAGATGAAGAGCCTCCAATAGAGTTTATTTGTTTATTAATAAATTTCTATCCTGTCTTCTACCTAGATATCTCGAGGTAGCATACAATGAAAACAACCTGACAAATTTAAAACAGTGGAAATAATAAAAAGGATTTTTAAAGGCTAAAAATGTATGAATAAATTTAACAGGTTAAAAATGCAAATTAAAACAGTTTAAAATAGTTTGAAGTGACTTGAAACCATGTAGGTGCAAGGGTTTGTGTAACACCAATAAGGCCCCCAAATTTGAATGACAGCACAGTTGGGTGCCAAAAGACTAGGACTTTATCAGACCATCCAAATACGGTGTCATAAGAATGCCTAATGATTGCGAAAGGATGTGCGTACCAGATGACGTCGCCCTTTCTCAATCATGTCCAGTTTAAAAACCGTACATTTTTATTGATGGCCCAAGCTGTCAATTCATTCCCCGTGGCACTTTTGTGCCAGCATTGCCAGTGTTTGTATCCACGCGCCATTGTACTCATGTGAATGCAGCATCAATGGCTGGTCCGGCAAGAACACTTCCAGGTGAGATCAGGACATCCAAGTAGGTGACACACTTTTTATGACCCTCCCTGGTTTACTTGTAAGTTTTTAAGTGTGTTTGTGTGCTTTCTTTTACTTTTTGGTGCTATTTTTGTTTGCTTTTTAAATTTCCCGCACTATGTCCATATAAAACATCCTGCGATGCATTCACCTACAGCACCTGGTGGTCTCTGATGGTCTCCTGTCCAAGGCCTGATCCTGTTTTGCTTCCAAGATCATACATGATCTGGTGGCTATCTTGATCAGGTTGCCAAAGAAGGCATACAAAACTCTTTTTAATTGTAGTACCGGATCCTGCCACCAGGTGTCAATCTAGATTCAGAATTGAGATCCTAGGGCTGTTTCCCCTTTGCTAAATACTGTATTTTTAAAAGCTTGTTCTTGGGTGCTGGCATATTCCTGGCCTTGCCCTATTTGTTCTGCTGGCCCCATCTGTGAGTTTTTAGCACCCCAAATGCTGCAATGTTCTTGTCTGGAAGGTGTGATTCGTGGAGAAAGGAGTCTTCTTACCACCGAAAGCTCGCAAAGGAATTCAATTGTCTCCTAGCAGAATATCTCAAAAACAGTTCTGGAGGAGGAAGGATAGAGAAAGCCATCTGTTGCGATTTCTAGAACTTTTGTGGTGTGTTTCTTTTCCCAAGTACTGATTCCTTGAAGACTGAAATAATTCAGTACCAAAGTCAGGATCGCCCATGCCATTGTATTTCCCATTTTCTGTGTACAGCCGTGGAAACCGACAGGGTGACCCTGGGCAAGTCACATTCTCTCAGCCACAGAAGAAGGCAAAGACAACCCCTCCCCGTCCCTGAACAAATCTTGGCAGGAAAACCCAATGATAGGTTCAACTTAGGGTCACCATAGATCAGAAACAACTTGAAGGCACGTGACCACCATCACCACCACAAACAATTAAAGCAGGTCCAAAATTCCTAACTAGATCCCATTAGGTGTGAGAGGAGCATATACATGATTTAAAAAAAAAAAAGGAATATGGCATTGAATGTCCCTGGTCCCCCCCCCCCAACACACACAAAGATGCCCTGACCCATCACCAGAACAAATTCTGCCAAGAAATCCTTGTGATAATCATAGAATCATAGAATGGCAGAGTTGGAAGAGACCACGAGGGCCATCCAGTCCAACCCCCTACCATGCAGGAAATCATGATCAAAGCATCCTCGACAGATGGCCATCCAGCCTCTGTTTAAAGACCTCCAAGGAAGGAGACCCCACCATGCTCCGAGGGAGTGCGTTCCACTGCCGAACAGCTCTGACTGTCAAAAGGTTCCTCCTCATGTTGAGGTGGAATCTCTGTTCCTGGAGCTTGCACCCATTGCTCTGTGTTCCAGTCTCTGGAGCAGCAGAAAACAAGCCTGCTCCATCCTCAGCGTGTACTTTACATTTCTCCTGTTCGGCAGTGGAACGTCAAAGGAGCATGGTGGGGTCTCCTTCCTTGGAGGTCTTTAAACAGAGGCTGGATGGCCATCTGTTGGGGATGCTTTGATCAAGATTTCCTGCATGGCAGGGGGTTGGACTGGATAGCCCTCGTGGTCTCTTCCAACTCTACAATTCCATGATTCTATGATACAGGGCAGAGCAAGCTGGACAGTGAAGAAAGAGCCACCAAGGAGGGTGACCAAATTGGTGGGAGGTCTGGAGGCCATTAGGCCCTATGAAGAGTGGCTTAGGGAGCTTGGCATCTTTAGTCTGGAGAAGAGAAGGTGAAGATGGGGCATGAGAGCAATGTTTTAATACTTGAAAGAATGTCATATTGAAGATGGAACACACTCCGAGGCAGTGCATAATCAGTGCAAGATATACAGTAGCAAATAGACACTAGTTCTCTTGCTGCCATTGGGGTCTTTTTCTTTCCTGAGAATCTTGGAAGTCTCTCAAAGGGTCACCATAAGGCAAATCCAACTTGATGGCAATTAAAGACAACAACCAATTCATCCTGTGTTTCCATACCAGTTTGTGATTTAAACAGATGTGTATTTTTGTAAACAAATCAAGCTCTTTTTTGTAAGCTGTATTCCTTGCTATAATTTTTTTTGTGAGCATTTCCCCCCAGATACATGCTTTTCTGCATACAGTTTTCCATACATATGTATGCAGCGTCCTGAAAGGTCCTCATTTCTCAACAAGGCAAAGTGTGTTGCAATATTCAGAGAAATCAAAGTGCGGAGGATTAATTTTGTTCCAACTCATGCAAATTAGGTTGGTTCACATTAAAATGGAAACCAAAAAAATTGCCTCCTTCCTGTAGAGGAAGGACTAACAGTGCCCGAAATTACCTTCTCAAAGACATCTCAATAATTTTTATTCCAAAAGGGATTCAAGAATTGTTTGTTTTTTCAAAGAAAAGGGCTAGAATACTGTAGTGTAACCACAATTGGAGTAAACCCATTGACTCAATTATTGAATGGTGAGTCAATACGTAGATAAATCCAAGGGCTTCAATGGGTCTACTCAAGGCAGGACTAAAATATAATTTGGACCAGAGACTTATAACAGTGGGCTCAGTTAGATGGGAGAATTAATAGTGAAAAATAGCACTTTACCTCCTTATCACTGCAGTGTTCATTTGTGCTCACAACTCATTTGCAAGCTTGCTGGAAGGGAAAATTAGTCAGTTTGCAGTTTACATGGACCATGCCCCCCCCCCCAAAAGATGGTGGCCGCAAGTGAATTGCCTGCAGAAAAGCTCCCTCCATCCCCCCCACCTTATTTGTTCTTAAATGACAGATGTGGAAGTGATTTTCCTCTTTAAAAAATCTTTTTGTTTGCTCTACGACTTGAATGATCAATGATCGTTCACTCGGCAAAATAAAATAAAATAAAATAAAATTAATGGCAGCTTCGGCTGCGTCCTCCTTTGCAAGTCCATCCCCGCTGAGGTTTGACCAATCATGTTTAAGTCCTTCAATGTGCCCCTATTTGAATTGGTTGTTCAGACAGGTGGTTATGTGCATTTTTTGCACAATTTATTTTTAAAAAACACGAGAAACAGTGAATGCTATTACCACGATATTTTTGGAGTTTCCTTCCCAATATGGTGAATCCCGGCAGGAGCTCTCTTGCTCTCTGGCTTTTGTTTGTAAACGAAGATTCAGGAAGGACTCATCCTGCACTTTCTGCGAGCACACTGATGACTATAAAGGCCAATCTGGGATAAACAAGTCTTGATCTAAGCAAAGCATATTTTGCCTGCATTCTTTGTGGATTTTTTTTCGTCATCTAAACAACCCCAGTGTGTTGTGATGTTTTTATCTGCTCTTGGGTGCATTTACACAATAAAAATAATACAGTTTGACACGACTTTAACTGCCATGGCTCCATCCTACAGAGTCCTGGGATTTGTAGTTTGGTGAGACACCAGCACTCTTTGGCAGAGATGGCTACAGACCTTGTAAAATGTCATGCCCCATGCGTCTGATGAGGGTATGGAATCAGAGGAGGAGGATATGGCAGGGAATGGCCCTATGGACCCTGGCACAGGTTTCTCTACACCTGTGCCATCAGGGAACATTGCCTACTTAGAGGCTCAAGCAGAGGAAGAGCCTGGTCCAAGTGGGTTGGCATCAGTCCCAGCAGGGAGTCCTGCGCACTCAGATAAGGAGAAAGAAGAGAAGAGGGACTTACCTCCACCATCGTATACCCAGCAGCAAGCTCAAAAGAAAACTCAAAGGAGGTCTCTGAGACTTTATGAGAAAAACCTGCTGATCAAGAAGCACCTGACAAAGCCTTAATTGCCTTATATAGGCTGGAAGAGGCAATGGAGGCTTTGTCAGGGATCAACTGATCTCCCTGGTGAAAGCTTCCTGCTGACTTTGGTGACTGGATTCCAGTTATCTTGACTTCTGCTGCCTTGACTCGTGCTTAGACCTTGGACTGTCCCTGACTACTCTGCTGCCTGCTCCTGCTGAACTTCGGACTGCTTTGAACCCATGTTGACTGACTGCTGTAAGCCTCTGACCTTTTGGACTGTGTTGACTAAATACTTGACTGTGGAAATTATCAGATGGGCTCTAAAGTCCGTTTCAGGAATGGAATAGGATTGAGAAAGGATTTCCCTTTCTGACAAGGTCGTTCTGTTCCTGTGGTGCTCCCGTCCTGCCCCCGCTCTGCTCCAGCGATATTACAAAAACAGGGAAACATCATTAATAGACCACCATTCCCATTTCTGTAATGGAATCACGGGTGGTCTGAATGATGCCCCATTCCTATTTCATTATGCTGGCATGATGCCAGCCGCAGATGGAAGTCCCTGCCAGACACTTCCAGGTGCGTTTGGGACGACAAGGTAAGTAAAACACTCCCCATTCCTGGGTAGCTGTACTTGTTTAAATGTGTTTTTCTGCTTTGTTAACTTTTTTGACAGCTGGCGGGGGGTGTTAAAATTTGAATTTGCCTCCCAGCCATTATCTTGGGAGAACAGCCAGGATTTCAGTTCCTTGTCGTAAAAGCAGCCTTACGATGGCTGCACTTACGACCAGGCAGCAAAGGGAAGGGGAGCCCGCTCCTGCCGCAGAATTAAGGTAGGTGTCTGAAACCTTTTACTTTATTCTGTGGCAAGAATGGGAGTGGAGCAGGTGGGTGGGTAGCAGGACTGAAACAGGTTACAAAGGCCCATCTTATAATCTTCTGTATTTGCATCCCTGTGAGCTAATTAAGAGTTGGCTACCTTCCAGACTAGTGCTGTTTAAACGTTGCTGGTAACTAGTTGCTTTCTGGACATAAAACTACAGATCTCAGAATTTCATAGGATGCAGCTACAGCACTTAAAGTAGTGTCAAACTGCATTATTTCAGATGCACCCTGAGTTAGGCATGTGTAACTAAGTAAGCAACATAGTGTTGTTGCTGTTGTGTGCCTTCAAGTTATTTCTGACTTATGGCAACCCTAAGATGAATCTATCAAGGGGTTTTCTTGGAAGAATTTGTTCAGGGGGGGGGTGCTTTTGCCTTCCTCTGAAGTTAAGAGAGTGTGACTTGCCCAATGTCAACCACTGGGTTTCCAGGGCCGAATGGAGATTTGAACCCTGTCTTCCAGTGTCCTAGACCAATGTTCAAACCACTACATCACACTGGCTCATAATGGTTGGGTAGGAGGGAATTTCAGCAGGTGTTGCTTGTCATACAACTAGGTAAAAAGCAGCACCTGCTGAAATTCCTTCCTTTAAACACCCCTTAAAGGTACAGAAGCCCTCTCCAGTTTTCAATCTGGCAATCCTTATGGGAAAGGCATGTGGAAAAAATGGAAGCATTTGGGAGTCATGATGTGGTGGTAAGCAGCGGGTCCGGCTCTCCAAGTTTCCTGCGGGGGTGGGGGGTGGGGGGTAATGCATTCCCCCAATCCTTGAAATATGCCCACTTATGATTTACCTGTCAATGATCATCGTGTGACACCTGGCTTGACAACAGTGCATGCAAAAGGGATCTAGGAGTCTTAGTGGACCACAAGTTGAACATGAGTCAGCAATGTGATAAAGCAGCCAGAAAAGCAAATGCAATTCTAGGCTGCATCAATACAAGTATAGTATCTAGATCTAGGGAAGTAATAGTGCCACTCTATTCTGCTTTGGTCAGGCCTCACCTGGAATACTGTGGCCAGTTCTGAGCACAATTCCAGAAGGATATGGACAAGATGGAATGAGTCCAGAGGAGGGCAACCAAAATGGTGGGAGGTCTGGAAGCCTTTATGCCCTATGAGGAACAGCTTAGGGAGCTGGGCATGTTTAGTCTGGGGAAGAAAAGATGAAGAGGGGACATGATAGCCATGTTCAAATCTTTGTAGGGACGTCATACTGAGGATGGAGCAAGCTTGTTTTTTGCTGCTCTAGAGACAAGGACACAGAGCAATGGGTTCAAACTACAGGAAAAGAGATTCCACCTCAACATTAGGAAGAACTTCCTGACGGTAAGAGCTGTTCAACAGTGGAATGTGCTGCTGCCAAGGAGTGTGTTGGAGTCTCCTTCTTTGGGGGGTGGGGTTAAACAGAGGCTGGATGGCCATCTGTCAGGAATGCTTTGCTTGTATATTCTTACAGGGCAGAACGGGGTTGGACTGGATGGTCCTTGTGGTCTCTTCCAACTCTATGATTCTATGTGTATGCTTTTACTTAAAGTGCATTTGTTTTAATCTTGTAGGCCATCTTGATTCTCAGGCTTGAGCTGTTGGTGAGTCCCTAGAAGAGACTCTTTGAATCAACTGTTGAATGGTGAGTTGACATGTAGGTAAATCCAACACATTCAATGGCTGTATTCTGTTCAGGAATCAGAATAGAATTTACGCCTCCGTTTTGAAGGTTAGGTGGCTGGAAAGCATAGACGTCTGGATAGTGCAGGAGTCCTCCACACTTTGTACTTCATAGCAACCTTCAAGGCAGAGAGACGTGAAATGTGTAAATGTTGATGGACTGGAATTTTTGGATGTATTCCAATCCAGCTGTTTCTCTTTCCAGTCTTCCTTTGTAATTTCTATAGATCCCTTTGCTTACTGATATTCGAGACTAACACAGCTACGTCTTTTACTTCTACCCCTCTGAGTCATTTTGAGATAATCAAAATGGATATCCGCCCCTCAATATTTAAGTTCTGAACCTGATGGGCAGTGACAGGATATTTCATTATAATCAAATAAAATGGATGGCCACAAAATTGTCTCAAATGTATCCTTTAATGATTCCGAATGTCAGTTTTTCAAAAAGTGCCAAGGACCACACTGCCCATCCATCCCCCAATAGTTAAGTCTTTCAAATCTTGCCACCTCTTAAAAATCTCCGGTCTTGCAGCTCCCAGTAGCACTGCTATCACATTACCATTGTGTGGTAAATGTTCATTTTGACTCTAAAAAATGGACAGTTGTTTGTATGCCCTACTATCCCCACCCCATGGTATCTCATAGGTGGAAATATTGGACACTTTGGGGGGTCAGGTTGCCTGTGGCAAACCAGGAGTCAGTTGCAAGTCACAAAGACCTGTGATGTGTCTAGACATATAATGAATGGCAAGAAAGCCCAAATTAAGATGATGTGGAAAGATCCTTAGTAAACAGAATCATTAAGGATGTATGTGCTGATCCTTTCTTCCAGCTCTGGGCATTTCAGCTATGATTCAATCATGCAATTAAGTGACCATTCCTTAATCAATTCCTATGGAAATCTCTCCTGTACCCCCTCCTGTCCAACCTTGCCAGGTTGTTGCAAACAAATCAATTTCTCTCTCCCAGCAATTAAAGCAATCAGTTGAGTTTCAGTTCCCTTTTGACTATCCCATGGACAAGCCATCCAGGCTTTGTCATAACCAGAGTACCCCTTCAGGATATGTAATAGGGTATAAATATTAGACCCTGGATCCCAGTAAAGTGTGCTACATTGAATGAACCCATCCACTCTCTTTCTTGTCACCCCCCAGATCGGAACCTCCTGTGTCACCCTCAGTCCCCTGTCTATGTTTGCCACACAGAACTCTTCTCTTCAAGACTGGCAACTATCACCCGATCTTCCCAAACCTCTCTCCCTCTATCTAATCTTTCTGTCTGACTCTGCTATAGCCTTGTATAGTTCTTAAGAATGTGTCTTGCGTATGTTAGTTCATTTTTGTGTTATTCCAATAAAGTATTTTATTTCATTTTAACTGGAGTGCTCTCTACAGTTAGTACTGGTATACATAAGTGAAAAGATCCTGAAAGTTACCCTCCTCTCACAGGCCTCCGTTTGAGCTAATAATTCCCCCAAATAATAAGGGAGATTTTGGCATCATGGGTGGGATTCTAATGCACCCCCATCTCTTAGGGTGATATGGCAGTTCCACTACATCACCTTGTTTGTGTGTCTGCATGCACAATGCACAAGGCAATCCATGCATAATGGGAAACTGTGCACAGTGCAAATGCACATAATTGCACCAGTGAGCAATGCAAAGGTGCATTCATGTGCAATGCTCAACCATGCAAGATATCACCATATGCACAACTCTGCTTCTGCAAACTTGGACTGAATAGGGGAGTTCTCAATTGGTCCAAAAAACATCCTACCACTTCTGTAGGGGGAACTTACACACGTGTAAGATGTCATCAGGATTCTGGCCAATGTGTTATGAGTTCTCAGTATGTCTGTCTCCAAGGAGACCTACAGGACAGCAAAGGCTGTAATGGATTGGGATCCAGAAGCCCTCCCCCACTAAGTCCTCGTCATGCATTCAACTTGTCCTCAGTTGTGATGCTTGTCCTTTTTTGACTCCTTCATCCTGTTCACCTTCCCCTCCCTTTGAGGCAAGGAGCAAAGTGCCAGGTAACCTCGAGTTTCATGTAACATCTTTGTGCTACAAGGAGCTCCCTTAAAAAAAATTAAGATACATTAAAAAGATAAATGTTTAAACAGCTGCAATTATAAGGCTGGAGAAAGAGAAAATAAAAGGCATTGTTTCAGGCCTGGAGCCACAAGGTTGGACACCCTCCAGAAGGGAGGAACTGGTTGGTGACTTAGGTGAATTGTCCATCACTTTCCCGAATTCCCCCACATGGCGTAACTTTTTTTCGCTGTGGGAGATTTCTCCCCGACAGCTGAATGAAAAGAGAGCAATGTAGAAAAACCAGCTTGCATGATTGATCACCTCACAGCCTCTCCCGGGATATTGTTCTCAATGGGCAGGAGCCTGAATGTTTCCTAGTGCGATTTGGCTCACACAAGGAGGAGGAGGATGGGTGATATGGATCTCCATTCTGTGCTTTATCATGGATGCTTAAGCAGAGGGAATGGCCATGCTGATCTTATCGCTGGCTGATAAAAATAAATACAGTTGTCCCTCCGTATCCATGGATTTGGTATCCATGGATTTAAGTATTCATGGCTTGAAAATATTCTTTAAAAAATAATAATCTGAAAAGCAAACCTTGATTTTGCCATCTTATATTCTGCCAGGCCTTTCCTGAATAGATACCCGGCCATCAAAAAAGGAAATCTAGCTTGTCTCAATCTCGCCACATCCACCATTCATTGTTCATTTTTATTCTTTTTTTTATTATTATTATTTAAGTTTGTTTTAATTCCTAAATTATTTAATTGTATTTTAAGGGGGGTAGGGTGGGATTGAGGGTTTGGATGTATATTTTAATTGTTGTAAGCTGCCCTGACTGTCTTTCGTAGAGGGGCGGGATATAAATAATGATAATAATAATAATAATAATAATAATTGTTATGATTATTATTGGGACACCCTTTTGCTATGTCATTGCATATAATGGGACTTGAGTATTCACAGATTTTGGTATCCATGGGGGGTCCTGGAACCAAACCCCAGTGAATATGAAGAAACAACTGTATTTTAAAAAAAAAACCAGTTTGGCAGCAACAATTAGCTAACACACATTGGAAACTGCTTAATGCAGTGTAGATATGTAAATTGCTATTGCTTAAAACAGTCTGTAAGCCGCTCTGATAGCCTTGTAGCTGAAGAGCGGGGAATAAATAGATAAAAATAAATAAACTACGTAGTTATGTGAGTAGATTGCTTGCGGCCATTTCTGAGGAATCCTGGGATTTGTAGTTTGGACTCTCCCCATGACCTTTCATTAGTTCTGTTATTCAGAAGAATGGAACTATTACTCACAGGATTCCAATGGATGCAACTCTGACATTTAGAAGTGATATCAGAATGCTGTAACTCTGGAGTGCAGATACAGCGTGCCCCTCCTGCCATCACTGGGCACCACAGCCCAAGTAACTTGAACTAAACCTACCTCTGGGAGCTTTGCTTCCAAGGTTGCTGCTGATAGGGTAATGTTTGGGAGAGACAGGAGGTGTCCTGCCAAGCATCAAGAGGAAGGATTAAGTGTTCTTTGCCTTGACACCTGGAGCACAGAGAGGTGCCAATTCTCTGTGCAGTGACCTCGACGCTCAGCCGAAACAGACATTATTTGCTTTGCAGAGGATGGCAAATCAAACAAGGCAGGAGGGAAGGCGAGCAGGGAGAGCCAAGAGCTTGCAACTTTTTCCTGGGAGGTGAGTGAGGAAAGGAAAGGTTGCCAGGAAGTAGGGCCAGATTGTCACTGGTGCTACTGGTGTAATTTCTCCAGGCCCCTTATTAGCCAAATTGCTAAGGTCTGTGGAAATTCCACGCGTGTTCTTTATTAATTTGGGGGATTTTAATTAGCTCAAAATGGCAGCAAGAAGCCAGGTAGCAGCGGGATCTTTAGACCTGTGTATACCAGTGCTCACTGAAGTGACTCACAGCCAGGAAATAAAATAAAAATGGTTTTATCGGAAAATAATCAAGGGAATGCACACATGCATACATTCAGGCTTCAAACAATCACACAAGGCTAACGAAGAAAGTAGGATGCATTGGGATAGAGGAATAGAGTTTGGGATGATGGGCTATACTAGACCTAACCGAAGAGCAGAGATTTGTGCAGCAGAAGGTACTCAGACTTGCATTCTGAGGGTGACACAAACCAACAAAATGACAGGAGGAAGGAGAGCTGTGTACACCTTGGTTGGGTTTTGGGGTGATATTTATTTTCAATATTTTCCCTGAAGGGGTGTTTTAGAGTGGAAAACAATAAGTGCTAGATTGAGACAATATCAGCTCTGGTTGGTTTGATGTTTGAAATATCAAAACTAATGGGTTTCAGGCAACCTTATATTGTCTAGGAGAAAGATGTTGTCAGAAAACCAGTTTGCAGAATAGCGAGTTTCCAGCCACTTGATTGGATTAGTAAATGATCCACTTCCAGAAGTATCCAGGAGAATTAGCCCATTCTCTCCCTAACTGCCAGTCTAGGGGGAATTTGTATAACTCTTACCTGGGTGTGTCATTTTAGGAATTTTAGACTGGCCTCTTCCTTTGGTTGTGAGTAACCTTGAGTATTTGCATTTGCGGGGGCACAGAGGGACTCCCAAGTCTTCTGGGAGGTCTTATGTTGACAAGATAATCTATATAGTGCCAGGATGATCCACTGTTATAATTTCTGTGATAAGTCTGCCTTAGGGTTCCTATAACTCAGAAATGACTTGAAGGCCCACAACATTATGAAGAGCCCTTTCTCTGAGAGATGGCCAGCCAACCTCTGGGCAAAACCATCCAACTAGGGAAGACTCACTGGATCAATGTGGAAAGTTATACATGTGTCAACCTATCAGATTTCCATTCATTCAAAGGATCTACTCTAAGTTCAACAGTTGATTGAGCACAACCACTTCTCATCTGACATCTGAGCTGATCATCAAACATTTGACAGCATCTTTACGGGCAAAAGATTCTACATCCTCATGTCCATGAGAACTTTTCTGGGCTTCCATTCCTTCTCTGGTTACAGTAGGACCCCCCCCCCAATCTCCACTGATTCATTATCCACTCATTCAGTTATCCGCAGGACACAAAACACCACACCTACCATAGAGTATTCCTAGGAAATGCCTAGAAAGGCATCCTCTCTAGATGTTTTCTAGGTCCTCCAAGGCAACTCTATGGTATCTTAAACCGAAAGTCCCATTATTTTCAATGGTGTTCGCTGTTATCCATGGTTTTCAGTATCCACGGGGGCGGGGTAGAAACCAATCTGGTATTTTGGTTCCAGAATACAAAATTCTGTCCCTGCCACACCTGCTCCTGCAAGCCCCAGGAGAGCTCTAGAGCACATGAGATGCATTTTCGTCATGCTTGGGGGACTTCCTCGGACACTCTGGGCCCAAGAGAGGCCTTTTTTAAGAACAGGAAGTGAGATGAAGTCACTTCCTGTTTTAAAAATAGTCCCTCCTGTGCATAAATTTGCCGGAGGGGGAAAGGTGGAAATGCTCCCCATGTTGTCTAGAGGGACATTTTTTTTCCTCAAAAAAATTATTTGACTTCTGGGGCCCACAGGGCTTCCAAAATGCTGGAAATGCCCTCCACACATTCTAGTGGACATTTGAGGGCCTTTTGGAGCAAAATAATTGAGAGAGGGGAATACAATATTTTTGACACCTGGGGAACACTGGGGACTACAAAACAATGGCCCTGTGGGTCGCATGCGGGCTGTGGGTCACACTTTTGCCCACCCGTGGTTTATATAATGTCTTGGAAATACACTGTAACCATTTCTATCCTTTTCCCAATCCGTAACATGGTGCATTTGTTACTGGTGGTGGAAATTTTGGCAACTGCGTTCTGGTTGGCAAGCGCATGGAGGGAAAGTATTTTTCACAGTTGTGTGGGCTAGGAACTTGGCACGGGTGGAAGACTTCGCTCTCCCTTTCAGCGCAGATGCACAGAGAGAGCAGATAACCATCATGTTCTGGTGACAGCTGGAATCAGGCAGACAAAAGCACTCAAACATCCTTCTTCATGGGCGCTTTCTCCAGAGACTTTATAATTAAATCGCCCATCACTCCTCTGTGTACTTTTCAAAGGCTATAAAAAGCACCTCAAGGGTTGCCTCGGTAGAGAATTGCATTCTTTTCAGTCAGCAAGAAAATGTCTTCTTTCACCACAGGATGGTGACAAACCCAGCATCAGCTGCATGTCTTCCTCTGGGAAATGAAAGGGGTAACTCTATCTCCGTGGAAGCTGCCTGTGAATCCTTTGAGAGACAGGTGACCTTTTTCTTTCTGTCTTGGCTTGTTGGGTGAGCAAAAGATATGAATATGGCTGCTGTACCAGCTCTTTGAACAGAATTTGAAGATGGGAGTATGCAAGGGGCAGAGATACAAGGGGTAGCCAGATTTCAGGGCTTAGAATCATAGAATCATAGAATCATAGAATTGCAGAGTTGGAAGAGACCACGAGGGCCATCCAGTCCAACCCCCTGCCACGCAGGAAATCACAATCAAAGCATCCCCGACAGATGGCCATCCAGCCTCTGTTTAAAGACCTCCAAGGAAGGAGACCCCACCACGCTCCGAGGGAGTGTGTTCCACTGCCGAACAGCTCTGACTGTCAAAAAGTTCCTCCTCATGTTGAGGTGGAATCTCTGTTCCTGGAGCTTGCACCCATTGCTCCGTGTTCCAGTCTCTGGAGCAGCAGAAAACAAGCCTGCTCCATCCTCAGCGTGACATCCCTTCAAATACTTAAACAGGTCTATCATATCGCCTCTAAACCGTCTTTTTTCCAGGCTAAACATACCCAGCTCCCTAAGTCTCTCCTCATAAGGCATGGTTTCCAGACCTTTCACCATTTTAGTTGCCCTTCTCTGGACACGCTCCAATTTGTCAATATCCTTTCTGAATTGTGGTGCCCAGAACTGGACACAGTATTTTAAGTGAGGTCTGACCAAGGCAGAATAGAGTGACACTATTACTTCCCTTGATCTAGACACTATACTTCTATTGATACAGCCCAAAATTGCATTGGCCTTTTTAGCTGCCGCATCACACTGTTGGCTCATGTTCAACTTGTGGTCTACTAGGACTCCTAGATCCCTTTCGCACATAGTCTCATTCAGCCAGGTCTCTCCCATCCTGTATTTATGCATTTCATTTTTCCGCCCTAAATGCAGTACTTTACATTTCTCCGTATTGAATTTCATTTTGTTAGCTTTGGCCCAGCTCTCCAGTCTATCCAGGTCATTCTGAATTTTGATCCTGTCCTCTAGGGTATTAGCTACTCCTCCCAATTTGGTGTCATCTGCAAATTTGATAAGTATGCCCCTAATTCCCTCATCTAAGTCATTGATAAAGATGTTGAATAGCACTGGGCCCAGGACAGAACCCTGTGGCACCCCACTGGTCACATCTTTCCAAGACGAAGAGGAGCCACTGCTGAGCACCCTTTGGGTTCGGCCGGTCAACCAATTACAAATCCATTGAACAGTTAACTTGTCTAGCCCACATTCTACAAGCTTGTTTGCAAGAATGTCATGGGGAACCTTGTCAAAGGCCTTACTGAAATCAAGGTATGCAATGTCCACAGCATTCCCTTCATCTACCAAGCTGGTAACTTTATCAAAAAAAGAGATCAGATTAGTCTGGCATGACTTGTTTCTCTGAAACCCATGCTGACTTTTTGTGATTATGGCATTGCCTTCTAAATGTTCACAGACTCTCTGTTTAATGATCTGTTCTAGAATCTTCCCTGGTATTGATGTCAGACTAACTGGACGATAGTTGTTGGGATCCTCTTTTTTCCCCTTTTTGAAGATGGGAACAACGTTTGCCCTCCTCCAGTCTGCCGGGACTTCTCCTGTTCTCCAGGAATTCTCAAATATTATTGCCAATGGCTCTGAGATTATATTTGCCAGCTCCTTTAACACTCTTGGATGTAGTTCATCTGGTCCTGGAGATTTAAATTCATTTAGATTAAGAAGGTATTCCTGTACCACCTCTTTACTTATTTTGAGCTGGATTTCCCCTATTGTGTCCTCTGTTCCATTTTCCTCAGGTTGGTCCTCCTTTTCCTTTTCTAAAAACACTGAGGCAAAGAAGGTGTTGAGTAATTCTGCCTTTTCTCTGTCCCCTGTTAGCATTTTGCCATCATCTCCACGTAGTGGCCCTATCATTTCCTTCTTCCTCCTTTTGCTGCGGACATACCCAAAAAAACCCTTTTTATTGTTCTTAACCTCCCTAGCAAGCCTGAGCTCATTCTGCACTTTAGCTTTTCTGACTTTACTCCTACACGTGTTCGCTATCTGTTTGAATTCTTCTTTGGTGATTTCCCCCCTTTTCCATTTCCTATACATGTTCCGTTTAAAACTTAGCTCCATTGAAAGTTCTTTAGTCATCCATCCTGGTTTCTTGAGACACCTCCCATTTTTCTTCCTCAATGGTACTGTTTGAAATTGTGCCTTCAGTATCTCCCTTTTGAGAAAGTCAAAACCGTCTTGAGGTCCCTTCTCTTTTAGTATTCTTGACCATGGGATCATCCCCAGTATTTCCCTGAGTTTATTGAAATCAGCTCTCCTAAAGTCAAGAATGCGTGTCTGACTATGCCTGGCTTCTCCTTTCCATTGTATAACAAACTCCAGGAGAACATGATCACTCTCACCTAAGGATCCCACCACTTGCACCCCATTAACAAGGTCGTCTCTGTTGGTTAGGATCAGATCTAAAATAGCTGACCCCCTTGTTGCCTCTTCCACCTTTTGGACCATGAAATTGTCTTCCAGGCATGTAAGGAATTTGCTAGACCTTGTAGTTTTGGCTAAGTTAGATTGCCAGCAAATATCAGGATAGTTGAAGTCCCCCATCACTACTACATCTCTCCTTTCTGCATGTATGTTCATCTGTTCTAGAAAGGCAACATCCAATTCCTCCGTCTGATTTGGGGGTCTGTAGTAGAGTCCCACAATAACATCCCTGTTGTTTCCCTCCCCTTTAATTTTTATCCAGATGCTCTCCACCTGGCTTCCAGTATTGATGTCATGGATCACTTCACTGGTGTAAATATCCCTGACATATAATGCTATTCCTCCTCCTTTCCTGTTTGGCCTGTTTCTCCTATAAAGGTTATACCCCTCTATTCCTACATTCCAATCATGAGACTCGTCCCACCAGGTTTCAGTAACGCCTATTATATCATATTTGTTTTGTAGTGCAAGGAGTTCTAGTTCATCTTGCTTATTTCCCATGCTCTGTGCATTAGTGTAGAGACATCTGAGACCATGTGTTCCCTTTACTTGCTCCCTGTGCAAGTTTTTTTGCCTCCCACTGTTGGGTCCTTGCGCTGTTTGCCTTGTTCCCTCTATGACAGTTTGACTATTTTCTCCAGCCCTTTTGCCTTCCAGAATACTGTCTCCCTCCCCCATTTGACTCAGTTTAAAGCCCTCCTGATCAAATTCTTGAGACTGTTGGCAAAAACGTTTCTTCCAACTGTTGTAAGATGCACCCCATCTCTTGCCAGAAGTCCCCCTGCATGGAAGCGCAGTCCATGATCCAAGAATCCAATTTGTTCTCGGCGACACCATCTACGGAGCCAGTTGTTTACGTCGGCTATTTTCCTCTCCCTTCTTGGACCATGCCCTTCAACTGGCAGAAGAGACGAGATGACCACCTGTGCGTTCATTTCTTTCAGCTTCCTCCCCAGGGCCTCATAATCTCTTCTGATCTTGGGAAAGCTGTGCCTTGCAGTATCATTGGTTCCCACATGGACCAAAAGGAAGGGGTAATGATCCGTAGGCTTGATGAGTCTTGTCAGCCTCTCGGTCACATCACAGATCTTTGCCCCAGGGAGACAACACACCTCCCGAGTCATCTTGTCAGGCCCACATACCACTGCTTCTGTACCCCTCAGCAAGGAGTCCCCCCCCACCACCACATGCCTCCACTGAGGCTTCGCAGCTGCTGTTCCTTGCGGTGGTCCTCTCCAGGTCCCCTGCTCTACCCCTGAAGTCTGTCCATGCTGTTCTTCCTCGTTGTCCTTGATAAGGGAAAGGGCTTCAAATCGATTCTGTAGCTGCAAGCTGCTGGAAGAATCCCTGGATTTTCTTGTTCTGTGTGTGACATTCCTCCAGCTGTCTACTTCCTGTGTCCGTGAAGTGACCCTCTCCTCCACAGCCACTTCCTCTGTGCGGTCCCCATCCAAGAGTGTTCGTTCTGTTCTGTCCAGGAAAACCTCTTGCTCCCGAATCTGTTGAAGTGTAGCTACCCGTGTCTCCAGCTGCTGTACTTTCTCCTCCAAGAGGGCTACCAGCTTGCATTTGGTGCATGTGAAGTTCTCCACGTCTGTAGACAAGAATACAAACATCGCACAAGTGTTGCAAGTGACTGCTGCAGTCCCCTCAGTGTCCATGATGAGAGCTTTTAGGTAATCTAAGAACTCTTAGTTAACGCTGAGAATGCTAAGCTGTACTTTTAGTCCCAAGTTTCTGGTCTTCAGGGCAAGGGAGAGGAATCTCAGGGTGAGGGACTTATCTGCTTGAGCTGGTTGACATCCCAGGCCTCCCCAAGACTTTGTTTGATGCTGAACACCAACAATGGATGTGCTGTGTTAAATTATTTATTCATACAAGAGAGAATTAATAATTTAACCAATTTTCTTCTCTCTACTAGGTGTCCTCAGAAACCATCTGCAGTTTTCAAAGATGGGTGGGGAGAAACTCCGTGGCAGTTGGGGTGGGAATTCCCCTGATCTACCCCCACAGTGTGGTATAGTGGGTTGAGCACTGGACTATGATTTTGGAGACCAGGGTTCAAATCCCTGCTCAGCCATGGAAACCCACTGAGTAACCTTGGACAAGTCACACACTCTCAGCCTGAGAGGAAGGCAAAGGTAACCCCCCTTGGCAGAACAAATCCTGCCAAGAAACCCCATGATAGGCTCACCATAGGGTCACCATCTCTCTCTCTGGCTTTTCTTCGCAAATGAAGATTCAGGAAGGACTCATCCCGCGCTTTCTGCAAGCGCGCTGATGACTAAAAAGGCCAATCTGAGATAAACAAGTCCGGTTGCAGAAAGCACAGCAGAAGGTCTCCTTGGGTGATGTTTCTGGGTTGTGGTTCTTTCTGTGTTGTCGTTTCTCTTCAAGACTTGTTCGTCATGAGTTCTCAAATAAGGCTGCAGCATTGTGGATAGTGCGTCTCCATGCCTCCCGATGTGAGGCCAGGGCGGACCACTGTTGGTGATCAATTTGGCCGAGCCTGAGAGGTTGTTTCAGGGAGTCTTTGTATCGCTTTTTTGGAGCGCCCCTCTTATGCTGACCCATGGCGAGTTCACCGTAGGGTAGTATTTTGGGGAGATGATGGTCCTCCATCCTAGAAACGTGCCCTGCCCAGCGCAGCTGTGTTCTCAGTATCATGGCCTCAATGCTGGTGATCCCTGCTTGTTCAAGGACAGCAACATTCGTCACATAGTCAGTCCAGTGTATATTTAGGATTGTGCGTAGACAGCGCTGATGAAAGCGCTCGAGGAGTCATAACTTAAAGACACACAACAACCACCCTCAAATGACATTGGGAGGATGAGAGGAAGGCAGCCAAGGATCTAGTAGGCTATAACCAACTTCTCACCTCACCTACCTTATGTGACACTAGGGGGTGGGGAGGAAGGCAGCCAAGGATCTAGAAGGATATATGTATCTAACAGTCATTAATGCAAATTAACTCTTTTTATGCTACTCTCCCATAGTTCAATTGCCTTTCCAGCTTCCTGCTTCCCACTATGGGCTTCCTTGATGATACCTCATTTCCCAGGACAGATTCGGAGGGGATTTGGGATTTTCCACTAGCGCTGACAACCCCCTAGGCTGCACAGAACACGCTATGCTAAGAGAAACCAAATACATTCTACTCTGCTGAAAAGCTCTGCAGTTACCTTCTGATTCCAACTCTACCAGATGACAGAATGACAAGAAGAGAAACCCAAAGGACTTTGTTGTTGTTTCATGCTGTTATCCAAGTTGTTGTTGTTATATTTATTTTTCTCCTGCTTTCCCCCCGAAATTGGGACTCAAAGAGGCTCACAGTTTAAAAGAACAATACAAATGAAAAACCATACAGAAAGTGAACATTAAACTAGAATTAAATTATTCACCGTATTAAAAACAATTACAATCTCCAGTTAGAAGAATAAAATGCAATTTAAAAAAGATAAAAAGCTATTCCAAGCAGTTTGGTTTAAAATGATACAGCACCCCCTAGCCTGTCCTTGAAAAACTTTCTGTTATAAAAGCCTGTTGGAATAAAAGAGGTTTTTTGCCTGCCAATGGAAGGAAAGCAGGGATGGGGCATTTTGACCTCCCTGGGGAGGGAGTTCCAGCGTCTAGGGGCAGCCACCGAAAAGGCCCTCTCTTACGTCTCCACCAACCATACTTGCGATGCTGGTGGGACTGAGAGAAGGGCCTCTCCTGAGGCTCTCAGGGCCCGGGCAGGCTGGTATGGGGAGATACGGTCTGCCAGATAGCCTGGACCTGAGCCACATAGGGCTTTATAGGTCATGACCAGCACTTTGAGTTGTGCTGGGAAACAAGCTTGGAGCCAGCAGAGCTGTTTTAACAGGGTGTAGTTGGTTTCAACCTATGAGATGAGAGACTTCCACGACAGAAAGGCTGGATGAACATGGTAGGGGGCTTGAATCAATTCCAAAACTTGGATGCCTTTTGTCCACATGTGTGTACAAAACTGAAAGGCAGAATAAAAATCTCCCGTTTTTATTGTGAACCCATTTTCAGCTTTGCACCTTCAGTGCGGCTAACACCCCAATGCCAAGAATTCTTATTTAATTCCTCAAATAATACACAAAATGTTGATAATAGAGGAAACATCAGATTCAGGAAGTTACTGGGGTACAAAAGCAAAATATGCCTTTTCTTTTCAATACTGGCCAGCATGTCCCAGTGGTTTCAATGTTGGACTATGACTCTGCAGACCAGGGTTTAACTCCCAGATCAGCCCTGGAAACCCACTGGGTGACCTTGGGCAAGTCATACTCTCTCAGCCTCAGAGGAAGGTGATAGCAAACCCCCTTTGAAGAAGTCTTGCTAAGAAAACCATATGATAGGGTTGCCATAGGTTGGGGTTGACTTGAAGGCAGAGCCAGTATGGTGTAATGGTTTGAGCATTGGATTAGGACTCTGGAGACTAGGGTTCGAATCGTCACTCTGCCATGGAAACTTACTGGGTGACCTTGGGCAAGTCATACTCTCTTAGCCTCAGAGGAAGGCAAACCCTAAACCCCTCTGAACAAATCTTGCCAAGAAAACCCCTGATAGGCTCACCTTACAAGCATCATAAATCTGAAATGATGTGAAGGCACACAACAACAACAACAACTGGGCCCTTAGGCAATTGCATCAATTGCACCATTGATAACCTGCCTCTGCAAGAGAGATCCTGTCATCAACAGCCCCGATCATATCTTGCAGACTCACTGAACCTTTCCTTTATTGACTCGACCCATCTCTAATGTGGTCTTCCTTTTTTCCTGCTGCCTTCTGCTTCACTGCATGTTATCATCTTTGCCAAAGAGTCATGTTGCCAAATAGCTTCAGTTTGTTGATTTTAGCTTCTATAGAGAATTTAGGCTTGATTTGTTCTTGGAGTAATTTCTTTGCTTTTGTCTTCTTTTCTTCCTTTCCTTTTTTGTTGGCAGTCCATGATATCAGTAGAACTCTCCTCCAGCACCACGTTTCAAATGAGCTGATTTTTCTTCATGACATTTTCCTTATCTGTCCAGCTTTTACATCTGTTCATGGAAGTCGGAAATACCATGGCAAATCCGAAGCTGAAAGGAAGTCTGAAGCTATGCAACATGCCTAATAGGAACAGGGAATGTGAGAGGCATGAATTTGGGGGAAGCTATTTATTGTAAAGGCTGCTGACTCCTTAAGGAAGGGCATGGGATGCCTAGAACATCCCCACCAGGTGGCGTCCCAACCTTTGCATTTTGCCTCCAGAGGCAAAAGGTTTTCCACACCAGCAGTTTTTACTCCATTGCTAAAGAACCAGTGTAGTATAGTGGTTTGAGCGTTGGACTGTGGTTCCAGAGACCAGGGTTCTAAGCCCCACTCAGCCATGGAAACGCACTGGGTGACCTTGGACAAGTCACACTCTCTCAGCCTCAGAGGAAGACACTAGCAAGCCCCCTCTGAACAAATCTTACCAAGAAAACCCCATGATAGGGTTGCCTTAGGGTCACTGTAAGGCAGAAATTATTCAAAAGCACACAACAACAACAACAACAACAAAAGGTCCTTTAGGGTCTGCTATGGCGGTGCCAGATGCTCCAGCGCCCAATGGAGACACCTCTCCAACTCTCTCTCTCTCTGGCTTTTCTTCGCAAATGAAGATTCAGGAAGGACTCATCCCGCGCTTTCTGCAAGCATGCTGATGACTAAAAAGGCCAATCCGAGATAAACAAGTCCGGATGCAGAAAGTACAGCAGAAGGTCTCCTTGGGTGATGTTTTTGGGTTGTGATTCTTTCTGCGTTGTCTACTATCCCGATGCTTTCTTAGTTGCCATGCCACCTCCAGGCCTGGTTTGTGGACAAAGTCTCTGGAGAGCCACACTGGCCATGAAAAATGGCAAGCACAGCTTTCTGGGAAATTCTGGAAATTCCAGATTCTTCACTATGAGGGGTCTTTCCTCAAAACAAGGCACAGGAGGATGCAGTTGCTGGGGCAGAAATGGCCGTAGAATCCACCTATGTCACATATGCCGCAGGTGTGTTCTTATCAAAAATCAAACATGTTATCATTGCTGTTTCCAAAAGATGGAGAAAAGGAGGCAATTTATCATGTTGAGTGTGAAATCCTAGTAACGTCTTACTAATGTAATGTCGAGGGAAGAAATCCTGTATCACATTCTAACTACTAAAATGTAGCTATGAATGACCTAAGGAATTGATCCCAAGAAACTCCAGGGAGTCACTCTGAGCAACAGAGGTCTGTGGCATGGTTCATAGAATCATAGAGTTGGAAGAGACCACAAGGCCATCTAGTCCAGCCCCCTGTCCTGCAGGAATATACAATCAAAGCATTCACAATAGATGGTATCCTTTCAGATATTTAAACATGGCTCTCATGTCCTCTCAACCTTGTCTTCTCCAAGCTAAACATACCCAGCTCCCTAAGCTACTCCTCATAGGGCATCATGGCTTCCAGACCTCCCACCATTTTGGTTACCCTTCTCTGCATGTTTGGGGACTGAATGAAAAATTCCTTGGGAGGGACAGACCTCGGTCATGTGAAGCAGCTCCCTGGAGCTTAACCTGGGTTTTGGCTGGCATTTATGATTGTGGCAATAGTGCCACAATCACAAATACATAACATAGCTCAGTGGCTCTTCACCTTTTCTTTACCAGGGACCCCCTTTAAATATTTTTTGTTGCTGCAGATCCCCAAGACTTCACTCAAGATTTAAAACAACAACACAAATTCACCATCCCTTAAAACTTCCCTCAGAGGGACTGGAGGGGGAGAGAAGACTTTTCTCCCACTTCTTCCTGCAAGTTTGTGGCTGGAGTGGATTGAATGGCAATGTGCAGACCAAGCCAGCCAGCCAGCCTTTTTCTTGGCTCCTGTCACGTGGCTGCTCCATTTCAGGGAGAAGGTGGGTCAAGCAGCCTTCAAGCCTTTGCAGACCCCCTGTGAGGACATTGCAAACCCCTAGGAGTCCCCAGACCACAGGTTAAGAACCACTGGCATAGCTGGATTCATAACTGCTGCTGTTGATGGTGGTGGTGTGTGTCTTCAAATCATTTCTAACTTATGGTCACCCTAAGATGCCCATCACATGAGGTTTTCTGGGGCTGAGAGCATGTGGCATGGCCAAGCAGGAAATTGAACTCTGGTCTCCAGAGTTGTAGTGCAACATTCAAACCACTATAACATGCTGGCCTTCAAGCTAATTATGGTGACCCCCTGAATTTCATAGAGGATCTGGTGCCTTGACGGTATTTAGGCTAGTTACAAATCTGCAATGGTAATGTGGAATAGCAGCTAATTTTTTTAAAAAGAGAAGGTAGACCATCTGTCAAAAGTGCTTTGATTGCGTATTCCTGCATTGGACTGGATGGCCCTTGTGGTCTCTTCCAACTCTATGGTTCTGTGATTCTATGGATGTCATGCCCATGATTACCCTTCAGATATTTAAAGATGGCTATGCTAGAATCATAGAATCCTAGAGTTGGAAGAGGCCTCATGGTCCACTGAGTCCAACCTCCAGCTAGACCATCCCCAGCAGCCAGTAGCTGTCCAGCCTCTTTTTGAAGATGCTCAGAGAAAAAGACCCCACCACCTCTCTAAGCAATTGGCTCCGTTGTTGAACCAATTACCTCTCCGTCTTTCCTCCTCAAAGCTAAGCACCCCTAGCTGCCATATCCAATCCTCATAATGCCATGTGATTTCTAGACCTTTTACTTGATTCCCTGGGATTGCAGAGACAGCCCCTGTGTATTATTCCCCATGGCACAAGGGGACAAGAAACATGGAAAGATACCCCATCAGTTACACAATGCTGATGTTCAGCAGAAAGCAGAGGTGCAGCACAACTCCCCTCAACTACGTAAGTGCAGATTTACACTACACAAGTACGAAATAGGGTCTCAGTTCTATGTTTCCCCAATTCTGCATATATTGCCAAAAAAGATTCTGACCACCCATTTTTACCTGGGAAGCATAGGAAGTAAGGCTGCTTCAACACTGCAGAAACAGTTTTAACTCCCATGGCTCCATGCCATGGGATCCTGGGATTTGTAGTTTGTTGTGGCACCAGAGCTCTCTGACAGAGAAGGCTAAATATCTCATAAAACTACAAATCCATAGCATTGAGCCATGACAGTTAAAGTGGTGCTAAACTGGATTATTTCTGCAGTGCAGATGCAGCCTAAATTGACTACCCATCATGTTCCCTGCTTTTCAGAAATTCTGGGCAGAAGAATCCCCCCACAATTCTCTCCCCCCACAAGTCTGGGGTGCCTGGTGTTTCTTGAGGAAGTGCCTTGTTGCATCACTGCAGAGATTGACGAACTCAAATAAAGGGGCAGGAAGGGCACAGTGGATCCTTTCTTGGCTCCTTCTCCCTTTTGTTTGCCCCAGACTCCCAGGGGATGCCAAACCCATCAGTGTGGCAATAGATACGCCACAGGCTGGTACGCTGAACAGGCAATGGTTATTTCTGTAAGCTGAGCCAGCTCCAGGGCTGCGTATAAAAGGGAGAATTAAGCCTAATGCAAACAGCAGTGGGCCCCACTCCTGTTTGTGTTTCGGTCCAATTGTATAACTGTTTTTTATTATTATGATATTTTTTTAATGAAGTTGATGGGAAACTGCCAGGTTGGTTTCCCCCAAGTCAAGAGACTTAAAAGATGACTAGAGAGCCAAAACAATTGAACTGAAATAAAAAAAAAGGTTGGGTCAATGAAGAACTATGGTCCAGGTTTCCATTTCATCTAGACCAGTGGTTCTTAACCTGTGGTCTGGGGGACCTCCAGGGGTCCACGAAGGTTTGAAGGCTGCCTGGACCATCTCCTTTCTGCAGTGGAGTGGCCATGTGACAGGAGCCAAGGCAAAGGCTGGCTGGCTGGCTGGCTTGGTCTGCACGCTGCCATTCAATCTGCTCCAGCCACAAACTTGCAGAAAGAAGCAGGAGAAAAATCTTCCCTTCCCCTCCAGTGCCTCTGAGCAAAAGCTTAATGAATGGTGTAATTGTATCATCATCATCAGGTGTTGTTGTTGTTTTAAATCTTGAGTTAAGTCTTGGGGGTCCAAGGCAACAAAAGATATGTAAAGGGGGTCTTTGGTAAAGAAAAGGTTAAGAGCCACTGGTCTAGAGGGCTTTCATCTATAGGGAGATCTTACTCCAAGGAGACAGAGTGGAACTTCAAACTCATGGAGTTAAGTGGCAGTTCTGCAACACCATCTTGTTAAGGAACTGTGACGTCATGCAATGAAATGCACAACTACATGTGAATGTATGTCATACCTCACTCTCTGGAGTCCAACAATTCAGACACAGAGGATTCAGACGTCCAGCAATCTGCAGCTCCTGAAACTGGTGGTCTCTTTCAGTCTGTGGAGCTGGGGGTTTTCCTGCTCCCCAGCAGGAGGTTTCAGGTGCTAAAGACCCATTGCCATAATTTCTTGAGCAACAAAGAGACAAAGAGAGATTGTGTCATTCCCAGTGGTTGTTAAGTAAGAGATGCTGACCTGATCAGGCGCCTGGTGTCTTGAAACAGCTGCCCATAAATCTCTCAGCCACTCTCTGGCAGCTTTGTTGCTTTCAAGACTCTTTGACGACTAGCAGTACTTTTCAATGTGCTTTCCTGACCTTGGACTATGGTTTATGACTATGTTTTACTCTTTGTTGACTTTGTTCAACTGGACTACTGGCTTGCTGAATGACTTCTACAATGGTCATCCTTCTGAATACCTTGTGAACTACTGTAACTCCTTGCCAGCTCTTATACTCCAACCACCTGGTCCCTGGGTCATTTGCTGACTGGAGCATAAGACAATGCACATCAATGTGCAACCTCATGCAAATGCACAAGCATGCATCCATAACCATGCCACAAGGTACTGCATGCACAGCTCTGCTTCTGTGACCTTGTACTGAACAGAAATGTTCCATATCCCACAAAAACGACCGACTGCTTCCATATGGGATATTATGTAGGCGTAAAACACCAAAAGGATGCCAGTCCAGTATTCCTAAGAGTGTGAAACCTGACTCATTCCCCAATAGTAAAATGAGTAGACTTTTTTTGGCTGTGTATTATGCTAGCCATAACACATTTTCCAGGGCCATGCAGTGGTGGCAAGGGGAAGCAGATAAAGAGTGAGAGCCATCCTACACTCTGGTTGCACAGTGTAAATCTCTGCTATAATGCTGTAGTTTGAAGGAGGTGACTAGCATTCCCCATCCGACTACAGATTCTGAGCTCTGGTCACATTTCAAATCCCAGGATTCCAGAGGCTGGGACCATGGCCTTTGAAGTGGGGAATCTGTCTGTCTGTCTGTCTGTCTGTCTATCCACCCATCCATCCATCCATCATTTGGAGGATCCCAGTTTCTGGCCAGTGCTTTTCAGCTGCATAATGCAAGGCTTAAAGCAGGCATACGCAGCCGTGGAAGGCTAGGAGGCTACATTACCCCCCAGGAAATATTAGGGGCTGCACCCTCTATACTTCTGCAGCCACAAAAAATGTCCCTAAATGTCCTCCAATGGCCTGTAGGGGATGTTTTCTTCATGTTCTACTTCCCCGCAGCCATTTTAGGCCCAGGAGAAACCTTTAAAAAAACAACAACCAGAAAGGAGCAGGAAATCATTTCCAGTTTATTTCTGTTTTTAAAAGGCCTTTCCCAGAACTAAAATGACATGGGGGGGGGGGCTTACAACATGGTGAAAATTCCCTCACAGTCCCTAGAAGGCATTTAGTGTTTGTGTATATGGGGTGGATTTAGATTTTTTTTTAAATTGCATTTTTGGCAGGTATCCCTAGGGGGCTCTGAATGCCACAAAATGACCCCGGGGGCTACATGCAGCCCACTGGCCACACACTTCTCATCCCTGGCTTAAAGTCTATACAAAACAAAACAAAAAAATCATCCAACATCTAGAATCATAGAGTTGGAAGAGACCACAAGAGCCACCCAGTCCAACCCCAAACTGCCATGGAGGAATATCCAATCCAAGCACCCCTGACAGATGGCCTCCCAGCCTCTGTTTAAAAACCTTCAAAGAAGGAGACTCCAACACACTCTGAGGCAGTGCATTCCACTGCCAAACAGCTCTTACTGTCAGGAAGTTCTTCCTAATGTTTAGGAGGAATCCCCTTTCCTGTAGTTTGAGTCCATTGCTCTGTGTCCTTGTCTCTGGAGCAGTAGGAAATAAAGCTTGCTCTGATAGTTCACATAAAGAGTTTTAACTCCTATAATGCTATAATGAATTATTTGTTGAGATTTAACTGTGTATAATGGCAAATTGCTAAATTAAAATAATCTTCTTGCTTGAAGTAGTATCAAAGTGCTATAACTGTGCAGTGCAGATACCCTCTGGGTATGATGAAGTTTGCATTAAAGAGAGAGGAGGAAAGGGAGAGAGGAGAACGGGCTTTAATAATCAGTCCAATATGTTGGTATAGGGCGTTTCTCTGCTTCTTTCTTTCCCAAATGTTCTCAATTGTTATTTTACACATGGCAAGTACACAGCCTTCTCATTTATAATATTCAGATCTATTCATTTGCTTCCACCCATCACGCCATCCATTATCATGATTTCTCTGGGTTCTTTTGTACTTGCCTTGGCAGAGATGGAGCCTCGCGGTGTGGCTTGACAGCAGTTTGAAGTCCTCCTTCTTTTTCACCTCCGTGTTGCTGCTACAGGAACAGCTTTGAGTGATGGATGCAGGGCTGGCACACAGAGGGCAACAGGGAGGAACAATTGCTCTGCCACTTCAGGCCAGCCTGACCGCATGGGAAATCATATGTGGCAGGTGGTGGGAGGGAAGGAATACCAACCTCCACATAATGCCACTGTGTTACTGGCATACACCGTGACTTACACCTGTGTGTGCCACTAACTGGATGCCAGACATGGAATTGTAGGGCAATAGAGCATTCATAGCACCCATTACTGTGTCAGCAGCAAGCTTGGAAGCAGAGCTCTCAGAGGTACCATAGGTTTAGTTAGCGTTACTTGGGCTGCAGTGCCCAGGGATGGCAGGAGGGGCACGCTGGAACAAAAAATGTATCTGCACTCCAGAGTTACAGCAGGCTGATACCATTTCTAAATGTCAGAGTTGCATCCATTGGAATCCTGTGAGTAATAGTTCCATTCTCCTGAATAACAGAGCTAAAGAAAAGTCACAGAAAGATTCCAAACTACAAATCCCAGGATTCCTCAGGAAAGGGCCATAACAGTTAAAGTCTACTGCAGTGGTGCATGCCCTCCAACTTCCCCAATTTGGCAGGGAAATTCCCAGTTAATCCTCTGCCATCCCACTTTTTCACCTGCTGTTAAAATGTCCCGGTTTCTCTCCCCTCTTCCTATTTCCCCCCTTTGTCCTCAGCTTACTTCAGTCGCTGCAAATTGAGTTCAAAGTGCAACATTTGTTTGGTCTCCATTAACTTAGCAAGGAGGAAAGGAGAGGAGGAGGCAGAGAATTGCCCTCCCCAGGAGGCTCAGGCAAAAGCAAACTGTTGCAGCCTCTCCTAGCTTGTACCTTTCTTCTTCCGGAATAACTTTTGCCATCTTGTCCACACTCTGATGTGTGCTTGGCCACACATGTCCTGGTTGTCACCTGTGACCTGTTGGAGAGTATGTGAATTCTTTTTTGCTGGGGCTCATTCATGTTTTTTGACTAAAGCGTCATGCAATGCCTGACCTTTCATAGAATCATAGAGTTGGAAGAGACCAAAAGGGCCATTTGGTCCAACCCCGTTCTGCCATGCAGGAATACCCAATCAAAGCACTCCTGATGACAGATGGCCATCCAGCCTCTGCTTAAAAACCTCCAAAGAAGGAGACTCTACCGAGGCAGTGCATTCCACTACCGAACAGCTCTTACTGTCAGGAAGTTCTTCCTAATGTTTAGGTGGAATCTCTTTTCTGAACCCATTGCTCTGTGTCCTTGTCTCTGGAGCTACAGAAAACAAGCTTCCTCCTTTGCTAATATGACATCCCTTCAAATATTTAAACATGACTATCATGTCACCTTTTAACCTTCCCTTCCCCAGGCTAAACATACCCAGCTCCCTAAGCTGCTCCTCATAGGACTTAATGGCTTCCAGATCTCCCACCATTTTGGTTGCCCTTCTCTGGGGCAACACTGAGCAACTGAATGTCCCGACAAATTTGGAAGGCATGGTTGAGATGCTCAGTGCACATCTGCATGTGCAATTCACAATGGCTCCAGATGCACAGCGGAACTGCATGTTCAGTGCTGCTTACTCAGCCTTCAGCTGAATATGAACACTATGTTGTGGCCAAAAAAGTACAATCACATGTGTGAGGGAATTTGCGAAGGCATAAAACCTGAATGGAATTGCAGCCAAGTTGTTCTGTTCTGCCTCACTCTCCACACCTGTAACTCTTCGTGTGGCTCCATTATTATGACTCCCCACACTCCACATCATACAGTGACACCTTCTGCTTCCCTTTTGTTCTGTTCTTTACTTGTTCATTACTGCCTTAAGAAATCCAATTACTATCTAGCTTGATTAAATAAAAGATAAGGAGATTGAGAATTGGCCAGACCCTGCCCAAGTGCTCAGAAAAGGTGTGAAATGTTTACTCATCAAAGTTGCTCCTCTTTGTGAGCAAATAGATGCTCAGCAGAAGTGGAGGAGGTGTATTTTGAAAAGACTTTGGCAAATATTGAATCAAGGGCATCCTGACATAAGAGGAGTACTGCTGGATCAGACCAAAGTCCCTTCAGCCCAGGTTTCTGGCCAGGATCTGATATCAAGAAGACAGGGTGTAACTTTGTACCCACAGAATTCTGTGGCAATCGTGCATTGGTGAATTGCCACCCTGTGAAAACAAATTTGAAATTCACAATTGCAATGTGCAATGCCACCACGTGCAAAATGGCACTGCAGATATCTGTGCATGCGAAAGGGATCTAGGAGTCTTAGTGGACCACAAGCTTAACACAAATCAGCAGTGTGATGCAGTAACTAAAAAAGCCAATGTGATTATAGGCTGCATCAATAGGTGTATAGTGTCTAGATCGAGGGAAGTAATATTACCATTTCTAATCTGCTTTACTCAAACCCAACTAGAATACTATTTCCAGTTCTGGGAATCACAATTCAAGAAGGAGGTTGAGAAGGTGGAAAGTGTCCAGAGGAGGGCAACCAAAATGGTAAAAGGTCTGGATGCCATTATGCCTATGAGGAGCAGCTTAGGGAGCTGGTTAGGTTTATCCTGGAGAAGAGAAGGTTAAGCGGGAACATGATAGCCATGTTTAAATATTTGAAGGGATGTCATATTGAGGATGGAGCAGGCTTGTTTTCTGCTGCTCCAGAGACTAGGCCACAGAGCAATGGACTCAAACTACAGGGAAAGAGATTCCACCTAAACATTAGGAAAAGGGCAACTAAAATGGTGAAAGGCCTGGAAACCATGCCTTATGAGGAAAGACTTAGGGAGCTGGGTATGTTTTGCCTGGAAAAAAGACAGTTAAGGGGCGATATGACAGTCCTGTTTAAGTATTTGAAGGGGTGTCACATTGAGGATGGAGCAAGCTTCTTTTCTGCTGCTCCAGAGACTGGAACATGGAGCAATGGATGCAAGCTCCAGGAACAGAGATTCCACCTCAACATTAGGAGGAACTTTTTGACAGTAAGAGCTGTTCGGCAGTGGAACACACTCCCTCGGAGCGTGGTGGGGTCTCCTTCCTTGGAGGTCTTTAAACAGAGGCTGGATGGCCATCTGTCAGGGATGCTTTCATCGTGATTTCCTGCATGGCTGAAGGGGGTTGGACTGGATGGCCCTTGTGGTCTCTTCCAACTCTACAATTCTATGATTCTATGATTCTAACTTCCTGATGGTAAAAGCTGTTCAGAAGTGGAATGTGCTGATTGGGAATGTATTAGAGTCTTCTTCTTTGGCGGCGGGGGGGGGGGAAGGTTTAAACAGAGGTTGGATGACCATCTGTCTGGAGTGTTTTGATTGTGTATTCCTGCATGGCAGAATGGAGTTGGACTAGATGGTCCTTTGGGGTCTCTTCCAACTCTATGATTCTATGATCTATGGTTCTAACAACCTTGAACTAAATATAGATGTTCAAATGTCCACCTGTTTCTGTAGAGGGCTTTACACAGGTGAAAGTCACAGGTGAAAGACGATGCCAGCCACCTGCAGCTGCACATGTATTTCAAGAAGACAGTGCCCCCCCTCATTTGGTCCATAGCCATTTGATATGCAGATGTCTGCACTGCATTTTAATATGGATGTCATGCTGCGCTCACAGAACTGTAGAGCTCGGAGGTACTCAAAGGGCGGTCTAGTCCAACCCCTTCAATACAAGAGTCCAGTTTTAAAAACATGGCTCTGTTTGAAGGACCTTCAAAGAAGGTGAGCCCATGATCTTCTGAGCTGGTCCATTCTATTGTCAAAGAGACATTTCTTGTTATTTTTATTTTTCCGCAAGTCAACTTTGACTTCTGGCAGCCCTCTCAGCGAGAGACGATCCCAAGCCTTCACCATCAAGAGGTTTTGCAAACTCAGGGCAGCCATGGCTTCCTTGACAGAGTCAATCCACCTCTAATGCACTTTTCCTATTTTCCTACAACCTCCCACTTCACTGAACATTATTGTTTTCCCCAGTGAGTCACATCATTTCAATATATCCAAAGCATATTGTCCTCTAGTCGTTTTAGCTTTTAGAGAGAGTTCCTTCCATCTTCTTTTGTTATTATGGTTGTTTTTAAGTTCCATCAAGGTAGCTTTGACTTATGGTGACCCTATGAGAGACCTGCAAGAATCCCAGTCACCCACTGCCCTCCTCAGGTCTTGCAAATCACCAGCCTGGGCAAAGGAAAATGTGTCCCCGTATGTTCATTCTCTGCCAGTGGAGATCAAGGCAGTGGCTGAAAAGCTTCTGATGGCACCCAAAGCACCCAGGCGATGCTAATGTCAACACAGAAGCTGCTCATCAAAGCCTGTTACTGTAAATGATCACTCCGGGGATGGCTCAATTAAGGTGCAGGGCCACGGGTACCCCCCTTGGTGCCCCCTCCACTACTTGGCATCTCTCTGTTGCATATTAACTGTGGTGGTTGGCACGCAGTTACCTAGTTAGAGCCTTCTCTGCAAGCCAGTGAGCTGAGAAAATGAGTCCATGTTTCTGCAGTTCCTCTCTCCAGCACCTGGAAACTTATTAATGTATTTCTTACCTGTTGTCTGTGAAGGATGTAAACTCACCACTATCTTGCCCTTGCATGCAAGGACAAACCACGGCCATAGTTTTCTCCCTATTGTGGGAGAAAATAAATATTTCCCTGTAGTCCTTTCCTTGTATTCAGATATCCCACAGTGTTCAAGGGGAAGTGTTCTGCAGAAATATAATCAGGGATTTTGGGTGCAAAGAGACATATTTTCAGTGCAAAACAACCCACAAGTGTATTAGTGGACCACAAGCTGAACATGAGTCAGCAATGTAATGCAGCAGTGAAAAAAGCAAATGCAATTCCAGGGTGCATCAATAGGAGTATCTGCACCAATAGGGACCAAGCTCAGAGGTTGGGGGAACAATTTGCTGGAGCCTTAAGATCCAGAGAAGCCCAGCCTAGGCTACAAAGCTGTGTGGATTCCTCTTGAATTTAAATTATTTCTTAATATATGTTCAATGTTTCATGATTCATTGATAGAATACGTGCCTGGGAAATATATATATATATATATATATATATATATATATATATATAGTGGTCAGGCTGTTGCCAGTTGAAACTTGCCAGTTATAAGAATGCAAGTACAGCCATGTTGGATCAGACTGAAGCCCTGCCTTTGCCTGTATCCAGGTTCCCATTGGCAATAAGAAGCCCACAAGGGGGATGGGGTTAGAATCATAAAACCACAGAGTTGGAAGAGACCTCAAGGGCCATCCAGGCCAACCTCATTCTGCCATGCAGGAATACACAATCAAATTATTCCCGACAGATGGCCTCCCAGCCTCTGTTTAAAAACCTTCAAAGAAGGAGATTCCAACACACTCCCAGGCAGTGTATTCCACTTCCAAACAATTCTTACTGTCAGGAAGATCTTCCTAATCTTTAGGTGGAATCTCTTTTCCTGTAGTTTGAACCCATTGCTCCATGTCCTATTCTCTGGAGCAGCAGAAAATAAGCTTGCTCCATCCTCAGTATGACATCCCTTCAAATATTTAAACATGGCCATCATGTCACCTCTTCACCTTCTCTTCTCCAGGCTAAACATACCCAGATCCCTAAGCTGCTCCTCATAGGGCATGGCTTCCAGACCTCCCACCATCCTGGTCACCCTGCTCTGGACACGTTCCAGCTTGTCCAAATCTTTCTTGAATTGTGGCAGACACAGGGTGAGGTCTGACCAAAGCAGAATAGAGTGGCACTATCACTTCCCTTGATCTAGACACTAGATTCCTATTGATGCAGTCTAGAATCGCATTGGCTTTTTTAGCTGCCACATCACATTGCTGACTCATATTCATCTTGTGGTCCACTAGGACTCCTAGATCCTTTTATCATGTACTACCCTCAAGCCTGGTGTCACCCATCCTATATCTCTGCATTTCATTTTTACTGCCCAAGTGTAGTATCCTACATTTCTCCCTGTAGACATTCATTTTGTTAGTTTTGGCCCAGCTTTCTAATCTGTTGAGGTCATTTTGAATTGTGATCCTGTCCTCCGGGGTATTAGCTACCCCTCCTAATTTGGTGTCATCTGCAAACCTGATTCAACATCTTTATAAATGACTTGGATGAGGGAATAGAGGGCATGCCCTCTATTCCCTCATCCAAGTCATTTATAAAGATGTTGAATAGCACTGGTCCCAGGACTGAACCCTGTGGCACTCCACTGGTCACTTTTCTCCAGGATGAAGAGGAGCCATTGGTGACTACCCTTTGGGTTTGGTCAGTCAACCAATTACAAATCCACTTAACCATTGTCTTGCCCACATTGCCCACATTGTTTTGCAAGAATATCATGGGGGACCTTGCCAAAAGCCTTACTGAAACCAAGATACACTACATCCACTGTGTTCCCTTCGTCTATCAAGTTTATGGAGGCACAATGCCTCTAGTGCTAGGGAAGGGATGAATCACAGAATCATAGAGCTGGAAGAGACCCCAAGGGCCATTTAGTCCAATTCCATTCTGCCATGCAGGAATAAACAATCCAAGCATCCCTGACATTACAAATCCATAACGGCAATACTGAATGTCAGCCCTCATTCTTAATTATCAGTAGTGACTCAAGTCTTCTTGTATTGAGGTTGGTGGCAAGGTGTGAGAGGTCTTTGTTTGTAAAGGTATCCTTTATCTGGAACCCTTCAGCCAAAAGCCTATACCATGCTTGTGTGTCTTGTGTATGACTTATGGCAACCCTACAGCAAACCTATCGTAGGGTTTTCTTGGCCGATTTAAGTGGGGGTTTGCCTTTGCTTCCTCTGAAGCTGGGAGTGTGTAACTTGCCCAGTGGGTTTCCATGGCCAAGCAGGGATTTGAACTCTAGTCTCCAGAATTGTAGTCTGATGCTCAAACCACTACACCACACTAAATCTCAAATCTACACTCACATATTTACATGGCATTTGAACTACTCCTCTCTGAACCAGCACTGTGCAACCAATGGTGTTTCAACCAATGTGCCTGCCAATTATCCTGATATGCAATGGGGAATGCACAGGGGCTGTTGCCACTATCCCAGTCAATCCAGTGGGACAGTGAAGGCACTGATGAGTAGTTAATTACACAACATCCTAACAAGTGCAATTGCCTGTGAAATGGTTGTACTTGCAGAACTCTGCCCACACAAGTGAATCAATTGCAGACATGACACAATGGTCGAAAAAGCATAACCACCTGGCATAAATGGGCCACACCCATCACAAAAAGGATCCTGTTGTTAGGTGTGTTTAATATATTCAAGAATTTAATTTTTATTTCTGGGTTCCTAAGCCATTCAAAACGAAGTTATCCTGTGGGTCAAACTCTCTGAATCCATTCTGAGTCTGTCTCGCTTGCTTTTTTGCAAGCTGCTGGGATTGCAAGAACTGCATTCTAGGTCAATGTCATAGATAGTAAGAACAATTTTGAAACTAATTGTCCTACCCTTATGTCCGAACAATGTCTGGGCAACCAGCCGAAGGCTGATTACTACACAGCTGACAACAGAGGCACAGCACAGTCAAGCTAATTACAGGCAAAGGAATCAAGGCAGTGTGAAGTCAGATACTTACTTTATTTGCAAGCAAAACACAAGTCCATAAGCAAAGTCCAATATACAAGGTCCAGGTCCTGCAAACAGAGTTCAGGATAGTCCAGTAGAATCCAGATCAGGCAAACAGTCCAGAGTAAAGAAACACAGTCCAGGTCAAACGAGCAGGACCACAATGGGTACTCAGGTAAGTCAGATAATCTCCAACAACCCCTGGAGGATCGTGCTGCGTATTTATAGAGTAGCTGCTAATGCAGCTGCTGCTTAACTAATTGCTGCTTGCTACAAATATGCTGAGACTTCCTCAAGCCCTCCTTTTGTTGTCTCTGTGCTGCAAAGGTAGGTATAGGTAAGTTGTCCTCTGTATCTGAAGGGGCAGGACCCTCTGCCAGGACTGGAACTACACTATTGTCTGTGGCTCTAGAACATCCACCTGCTCAGGTTCAGCAGGTCCTGGCATGTCCACTGCTTCTGTCTCTAAGTCAGAGTCCATTTCCAAGTTCTGGAAGCAGGGCATGACACCTGAGAACAACCATTGTTCACAAAAATGATGACAAAGTCTCTGTTCTCCAGAGATAAGGCCTCACAACCTATGCAGAACAACTTTTGCTCATGCCCACTTTCTCTCTGTTCATGTAATAGTGAAACTCCTACAAATGGCTGAAGCTTTCGAATAAAGTTGTTCCATCCAACCAACTCTGAATCTCAGCTATGCTGAGAGCAGAGGCAGGAATCACAGAATCATAGAGTTGAAAGAGACCACAAGGGCCAGCTAGTCCAACCATATTCTGCCCTGCAGGAATACACAATCAAAGCATTCCCAACAGATGGAATGGGGGTCCCTTTAGTTAAAGAACTGTTTTGCCAGATTAGAGTCACATGTTGGATGGCTTTCCCAAAGCAGTCTTAAATCCCATATAACACCTGAGATGAATATGGCAATGAGCCACCCCTGCGACATCTTTATTGTGGAAGAGCTGGCAGCCCTCTGCCATTTGGGCTCTGTTATGGAGGGAGAAATTGATCACAGCACAATCTTGTGTATATGGACTGTAGTCATGGGGAGAAATCCACTCATTTAGGAGAGGTATTTACTGGTATAGTGACAGAGGGCCAATGCCAAAGTGGGTGCATGTGGGACTCACATTAATTCTGGGGAGCGGAGAGCCAGAGATGGAATCTCTCTCCCATATATCCTGCATGGCAGCAGACCCGGCAGTTCTAGTGCATACATTTTGTTCATTCATTTTGCTTTCAGAGGTGTGTCCCCCCCCCACCTTATTTACAGAGTTCCAAGCACAGAAGAATGGAGTATTAACGTAATGATGATAAATTGCCACTTTAGTATTTGCTGGAAAGGGTACGATAACCTGACAGGGCTTTTTTTTTACCCCCATCCTATGGCTCCCCTGCCTCTGTAAGAGGCTTGTGTGGACTGGCCCTGAGCCAACCTGGCGCGTGTCTGATGAGATTGTGCATTGGAAACATTTTCTGCAGGATTCTGAGCAATGGTCACTGGGGCCTCCCATGTCATTTTCTCCTCCTTCTCCAAAGATATGTCCGACTCGGCAGGCAGCTCATTTGTCTCACAATATGGCTCATGCTTAGCTGATCGTGGAAGAAATAGACAGGCTACCGATCTGCAGAAGAGTTCTTTTTACAGTGAGAGCATCTAATTAATGCAAGAGGTGCATAGTGCTCAACAACAACAAAGACTAGCATCCTGTTGGCGTTTTGTGCACACAGAAATTTCCACTGCCCATGTAATAATAAATAATAATAAAATTTATTTATACCCCACCCCTCTGTTAAAACAATCGGGGCAGCTTACAAAAATTAAAATACAATACAGATAAAAATCCCTAAACACCCCCCACCCCCACCCTCCCCCATAAAAAAATATTAAACAAATGTAAATTAAAAGCGAGGGTCTAAAATCACCTTTAAAAACAATAAATAAAATAAATAGCCAGCGGACTAAAAGAAGCCAGGATCCCCTGAGGCCGGGATCTAATTAGGAAAGGCCTGCTGAAAGAGATCCGTCTTTAGTGCTTTTTAAAGCCACTCAGGCTTGTCATCTGACGGATCTCGTTCGGCAGGTCATTCCACAATTTGGGGGCGATTACCGAAAAAGCCCTCTGGGAGGTTGCAGACAGCCTAGATTTTTGTGGCTGAAGCAGATTCCTCCCAGAGGACCGGAGTATGCGGGGAGGATTGTATGGGAGGAGGCGGTTCCGGAGATAAGTTGGACCCAAGCCATTTAGGGCCTTAAAGGTAATAACCAGCACCTTATACTGGGCCCGGAAACTGATAGGCAGCCTGTGGAGAGATCCTAACACTGGAGTTATATGGTCTCTCCGAGATGTTCCCAAGACCACTCTGGCTGCCATATTTTGTACCAACTGAAATTTCTGGACCAAGCATGAGGGTAGCCCCATGTAGAGCGCATTGCAGAAATCTAGACGAGAGTAGTTGTATTATTTGGTTATTGGATAACAACCATGTTCAGTTCACAGTTGTGTAAGTGGAGTCATGGACATATAACTGTAGCATATTCAGTTGAACATTCTTGGAGGAGCCATTATTACTCATTAGTGCCTACAACGTACCACTTAATTCACTGAAATTGCAGAAACAAAGCAAATTTGCTGGTTCACAATTGGTTACACAGCATTGGTGTTCAGCAGAACAGCAGTGTCACAGCTGTTGTGTGCCTTCAAGTCATTTTCAATTTATGGAGACCCTAAGATGACCCTGTCATTGGGTTTTCTTGGCAAGATTTGTACAGAGGGGGTTTGCCCTTGCCTTCCTCTGAGGCTGAGACAGTGTGATTCACCAAGGTCACCCCATGGGTTTCCATGGCTGAGCAGGGATTCAAACCCTGGTCCACAGAGTCATGGTCCAATGCCCCAGCCACTACACCACGCTGACTGTCACAGTACCACCACTAAACTCCCTGAGTGTAGATTTACACTATGTAAATATGACATCAGATCTCAGAGGAGGGAGAGATTATTCCAAGGTCAAGATCCTACATTGGGATTGCCTAGTGAATATGCATAGCACTAATGGTGCTCCAGCATTTTCCCCTACTCTTTTGTCCAGTCTAGTGAAATGTCAATGAAGACTTGAATGTTTGCTTTCTTTGATATGATAGCCCTGTTTAAGTATTTGAAGGGGTGTCACGCTGAGGATGGAGCAGGCTTGTTTTCTGCTGCTCCAGAGACTGGAACACGGAGCAATGGATGCAAGCTCCAGGAACAGAGATTCCACCTCAACATTAGGAGGAACTTTTTGACAGTAAGAGCTGTTCAGCAGTGGAACGCACTCCCTCGGAGCGTGGTGGGGTCTCCTTCCTTGGAGGTCTTTAAACAGAGGCTGGATTGCCATCTGTCGGGGATGGTTTGATCAAGATTTCCTGCATGGCAGGGGGTTGGACTGGATGGCCCTCGTGGTCTCTTCCAACTCTGCAATTCTATGATTCTATGATTCTAAAATGGTGAAAGGTCTGGAAGCCATGCCCTATGATGTGAGGTTTCAGGAGCCAGATATGTTTAGCCTGGAGAAGAGAAGGTGAAGAGGGGACATGACAGCCATGTTTAAATACTTGAAGGAATGTCACATAGAGGATGGAGCAAGCTTGTTTTCAGCTGCTCCAGAGACTAGGACATGGAGCAATGGGTTCAAACTCCAGAAAAAGTGATTCCACTTAAACATTAGGAAGAACTTCCTGACAGTAAGAGCTGTTTGGAAGTGGAATACACTGCTGCCTAGGAGTATGGTGGAGTCTCCTTCTTTGGAGGTGTTTAAGAGGCTGGATGGCCTCTGTCGGGAATGCTTGGATTGGGTATTCCTGCATGGCAGGGGGTTGGTCTGGATGGCCCTTGTGGTCTCTTCCAACTCTATGATTATTCTATGGTTTTGTGAAAATCCAGGCAGCCATACTGAGTGAAGGAGTTCTGCAGAGCTGAAGCGTCATCCTGCCCCCTCACACCAGCAAGACTTAATGCAATGAAGAGTTGTGCGAGGAGCCCATAGGGTTCCCTGCTTTTGCTCACTTTACTGTGACTCACTGGTGGTGGTCGTGGGGGGGGGGGAGATGGATGCATCATCCCTCAGTGGCCTGCTCATCAGTGCCACACAACTCCTTTTTTGGTATGGCTACGAAGGTCATATTGAGAGATGGAGCCTACCCGTGACACCATACCTATGACATCATAGCATATTGAGAGATGGAGCCTACCTGTGCCATCGTGTGAGATCTCAGCTCCTGATTTTAGAAAAGCCTTTATGTACAGTTGCTTGTTTAAGGATGCAATCCAATACTGCAGAATAATTTCCCTTTAGGTAACTTTACTCTCTGCAGCTGATGAACAGGATCTTGACCAAACACCATTTGCAGTTACCCTTCCAGATATGTTGGTCATATTTCTTCCCTTGATCCCTCTTGCTCCCATCCCCCACTATTTCTCCTTTTCTTCCCCTCTCTCCAAGAATGAGTTCATTTAACAACTTGTTTAAAATGTAACCCCAGGCCCCAAGCCAGCCATCAGCCAGGGGAGGTCAGACACCTGATTGAAATGAACACCCAGAGATCAAAAAGTTAATTTCTCTTTTTTATTCTCCAAAAAGTTTTGATTGGAGATTCTTGTGGGTTTAATGTTTAATGGAAGAGTCTGTAATGGGTTACCTCTTTCCATAGGTCATGAGCAGAGAAATGGGAGATGAGCGCTCTGTTGCCTTCTAATTCACGTAATGATCATTCAAGAGTTACACAGCTGGGGAGAGATGTGCTGCATGGAGGAACAAGTGATGAGCAGATGGCCATTTGAGCTCAAGATCAAGAAAGGTTGTCAGAGGTTTGTAACTGGAAGCTCCCTGGGATGAGTTTAGAAAACTTCAGTATGAATTGATGGCTGGAATCCTGTTGGTGCCATACACCTGTGTCTGTTCTCTTACGCAAGCGATTGCACTTTTTCGCCATCGTACAACAGAAGTTTTGAGTTCATGGTTTTGTAAGCAAAGGCTCCATAAGTACAGTCAGACCCCCATCTCCATGGGGGTTTAGTTCCTGAACTTAACATGGATACCAGAAACCATGGATAACAGTGAACCCTGTTAAAACAAAGGACATACCATAGATTTGCATTGGAGGACTTTGAAGATGCCTAGGGAGGATGCCTCTCTAGGCATTTCCCAGCAGGACTCTATGGTATATGTCCCTATTTTGTGTCCCACAGATGACTGAAACCACAGATATTGGTTCTACAGATAAAAAGGTCCGACTGTATAGCCATTTCACATAGGTCTAAATCCTGTTGTTATTCCTATATAGACTGGAGGAATTGAATCACCTGGATATACCCCTGTGTTGACTCACCAGTCAACAATCAATCTATTCTACTTGGGACTAACCAACAGGATTCCAGACCTGCAGTTGTGCATTCTCAGATGGTACATAACAAGCTAAAAAGGCCAATGCAATTCTGGGCTGTATCAATAGAAGTATAGTGTCTAGATCAAGGGAAGTAATAGTGCCACTCTATTCTGCCTTGGTCAGACCTCACTTAGAATACTGTGTCCAGTTCTGGGCACCACAATTCAGAAAGGATATTGACAAATTGGAGCGTGTCCAGAGAAGGGCAACTAAAATGGTGAAAGGTCTGGAAACGATGCCTTATGAGGAGAGACTTAGGGAGCTGGGTATGTTTAGCTTGGAAAAAAGACGGTTTAGAGGCGATATGATAGCCCTGTTTAAGTATTTGAAGGGATGTCACGCTGAGGATGGAGCAGGCTTGTTTTCTGCTGCTCCAGAGACTGGAACACGGAGCAATGGACACAAGCTCCAGGAACAGAGATTCCACCTCAACATTAGGAGGAACTTTTTGACAGTAAGAGCTGTTCGGCAGTGGAACGCACTCCCTCGGAGCGTGGTGGGCTCTCCTTCCTTTGAGGTCTTTAAACAGAGGCTGGATGGCCATCTGTCGGGGATGCTTTGATTGTGATTTCCTGCGTGGCAGGGGGGTTGGACTGGATGGCCCTCGTGGTCTCTTCCAACTCTGCAATTCTATGATTCTATGATTCTATTCTACTTGGGACTAACCAACATGATTCCAGGCCTGCAGTTGTGCATTCTCAGATGGTACATAACTATTCATTAATGGCTCCAATGTATCACTTTCTTCTCTGAGATTGCAGAAACAGCCATTGTGCATCCCCCATGGCACTATGGGACAATCAGCAAGTGAACTTTCAGGCGCATAGTGGATAGCACAATGTGCAACATGTTAGTTTTGCACAACCATCTTGTAGCCCTGGAGTCAGCTGGATGGGAGAATTAATTCCGGAAAATATTGCCTTACCTCCCTTTCCCTCCAGTGCCCATTTGTGCCCACGATGCATTCACAGGATCGGTGACAGGAAAATCACCCGAGTTTGTAGTCCACATGGAGCATGCCCCCTGAGAATAGATGGTGTCCGCCAGCGAATTGCCAGTGGAAAATCTCCCTTGGGTTCCCCCCCCCATTTTCCCCCAGTTTCTGGATCTCGCTTCCTCCTCCCTTTCCTCTCTTCCTTCTACTCGCGGTTGTCACTCGGTCTGTGTAGCTAGAGGCTGTGTTAAGGATTACAACATGGAGAGAGGCAGCAGAAGAGAGAGGGACTTGATGAAGGGAGCAGGGAGACACATGCACAGACAGAGGAGCACTTGGAGAGCTCTGGGTTCTCCATCTATCAACCCAATCATCTTAGTAATCATGGTGCGCAATGAGGACCAGGTACTCATAATCCCCAGGAAAATTATTGGGAGGGAAGGAGAGGGGATGGAGGGAAAGAACAACAATGGCAGCTCCCGCATTGCATGCCTTCCTTTTGAACCTGCCCCCTCCAAGATCCACCCAATCAGATTTAAGGTCTGCTGTGTGCCCCTTTTCGAGTTGGTTGATCAGATGACCAATTGTGTGCTTCTTCATGCACTTTTTAAAAAGGATCACTAGAAACAGTGAAAGCTGTTGTAGCGATCCATTTAGAGTTTTCAGCCCTCCTCCTTCTGAATATGGCCAATGTGGGCCATCATCTGTGAGGACCAATGGCATTCTGTTTGAATTCTTAAGAATATTTTTTTCATCATGTAGTCAACCCCCTTGTGAGTCAAATTTACACTTCACATGGTTCAATGTTGTTCTTGCAACACCCCCCCCCCCATAAGATGTTAACTGATGTGATGACTGTGTAATGCACATATCTCTAACCTTCTGGACAACAACATAACACCACAACCAGCAAACATGCATGAAAATGTAATCATATAAAGGTACTCTAAGCATGAAATATTTCAGCATGACTAAAATGGGTGTTTCATTATGAAATGTTTCATGCTTGGAGTTCTATCTGCAGCAGCTAAAAATACCAATGAGATTCTACACTGCATCAATAGGAGTATTAGTGTTGAGAGTGAGGGAGGTAATAGTGCCACTCTATTCTACTTTAGTCAGACCTGCCCTGGAATCCTGTGTCCAGTTCTGGGCACCACAATTCAAGAAGGATATTGAGAAGCTGGAGCGTGTCCAGAGGAGGGCGACCAAAATGGTTAAAGATCTAAAAGCCATGATGCCCTATGAGGAGCAGCTGAGGCAGCTGGGCATGTTTAGTCTGGAGAAGAGAAGTTTAAAGGGGGACGTGATAGCCATGTTTAAATATTTGAAGGGATGTGATATTGAAAAGGGAGCAAGCTTGTTTTCTGCTGCTCCAGAGACTAGGACTCAGAGAAATGGGTTCAAACTACAGGAAAATAAATTCCACCTAAGCATTAGGAAGAACTTAAGAGCTGTTCAACAGTGAAATGCTCTGTTGCCTGGGAGTGTGGCGGATTCTCCTCCTTCGGAGGTTTTTAAACAAAGGCTGGATGGCCATCTGTTTGGAAGGGCAGGGGGTTGGACGGGATGGCCCTCGGGATATCTTCCAGCTTTATGATTCTATGAATTTTTATGCACATTTGCTGCAAGTAGTTTTTGTAGTTCTCTAGAAGATCATCAATATATCCTAAAATTGGAAAAGGTGTGTGTGTGGGGGGGGTTGGACTACAAAGGAGTCATCAATCTTTACTTTCTGGATATCATAGAATCATAGAATCATAGAATTGCAGAGTTGGAAGAGACCACGAGGGCCATCCAGTCCAACCCCATTTTGCCACACAGGAAATCACGATCAAAGCATCCCCAACAGATGGCCATCCAGCCTCTGTTTAAAGACCTCCAAGGAAGGAGACCCCACCACCAAAGTTCCTCCTCATGTTGAGGTGGAATCTCTGTTCCTGGAGCTTGCATCCATTGCTCCATGTTCCAGTCTCTGGAGTAGGAGAAAACAAGCCTGCTCCATCCTCAACATGACACCCCTTCAGATACTTAAACAGGGCTATCATATCGCCTCTTAACCATCTTTTTTCCAGGCTAAACATACCCAGCTCCCTAAGTCTCTCCTCATTAGGCATCATTTCCAGGCCTTTCACCATTTTAGTCGCCCTCCTCTGGACACGCTCCAATTTGTCCATATCCTTTTTGAATTGTGGTGCCCAGAACTGGACACAGTATTCTAGGTGAGGTCTGACCAAGGCAGAATAGAGCGGCTCTATTACTTCCCTTGATCTGGACACTATACTTCTATTGATGCAGCCCAAAATCGCATTGGCCTTTTTAGCTGCCGCATCACATTGTTGACTCATGTTCAACTTGTAGTCTACTAGGACTCCTAGATCCCTTTCGCACGTAGTCTCATTCAGCCAGGTCCCTCCCATCCTATATTTATGCATTTCATTTTTTCGCCCTTAGTGCAGTATCTTACATTTCTCTGTATTGAATTTCATTTTGTTAGCTTTGGCCCAGCTCTCCAGTGTATCCAGGCCATTCTGAATTTTGATCCTGTCCTCCAGGGTATTAGCTACTCCTCCTAATTTGGTGTCATCTGCAAATTTGGTAAGTATGCCCCTAATTCCCTCATACAAGTCATTGATAAAGATGTTGAATAGCACTGGGCCCAGGACAGAACCCTGTGGCACCCCACTGGTCACATCTTTCCAAGACGAAGAGGAGCCACTGCTGAGCACCCTTTGGGTTCGGCCGGTCAACCAATTACAAATCCATTGAACAGTTAACTTGTCTAGCCCACATTTTACAAGCTTGTTTGCAAGAATGTCATGATATGCGTCTCCAGGGCTGTGTACTGTGAAGCCTGTGGTGGCATTGCATGTAAAGAAGGTCCAAGAAGACCAGGCTCTGGAGATGAAGGTCTCTAGGATGCCACAGCACCATTCAATCCTGCACCATGTAAACTTCGGAGCTGCGCCAGGGACGTCCTGCTGCCTTAGACAAACAAGGCTGGCTGATCCAGCCGGCCGGAGTCCAGTCTTTCTTCTCCCTTTGTGCGTTGTGGCCGGCCTCAAGATGCATTGGGTGCCAGGCAGAGATTTTCATTAATCCCACCCTCGGTGGGTCTGAATTCATTGCCACTCACACAATGTCTTTTTTTGTGTCCGGTGCCAGGGCCGGGCGTGCTTCCTGCACCACGTATGACCTCCTGTTATTTCACAACAAAAACTGGCAAGCACACACACAGCCGGTGGAGCAAAACAGGCCAGCATGCCACATACGGCTGAGTGCACACCAAGATGAAACCAACGTCAGGCACTGAGAGGGGCTTCTGCAGCAAATAAATCAAGAAGATTCACTCCAGTAGAAAAGGCAGCTGGGAAAACCTCCTTTTGCATCACTCTGCCCCAAATCCTGTTGTTAGCCTTGACTGGAGTAAACCCATTGCAACAGTGAGGTTTACACGTTTCTTGACTCATCCTTCATCTGGAATCTTGTTGGTGTACTACACCTTACATCTAAAATTGTGCTTTTTTGCCTATGGTGCAAGAGATGTATTCAGTTCATGGTCACAGAAGCAGAGTTCCATAGAAATATCAATTTTGCATGGGTCTAAATCCTCTTCTTATGCTCAGCTAGAGTAGAACCATTGATTTGGTTGGATTTACCTACATCTTGACTCACAACTCAACAACTGATTGAATGGGTCAGCTTTAATTGGGAGTCACCAGCGGGATTCCAGGTATGCAGCTCCACATTCTTGGATGGAATGTGACTATTTCTTAGTGCATGCAATAACTCATGGGATTCCCTGGGATTCTGGAAACAGCCCTTGTCAATTATTCCTCATTGCACAATGCAACAAGAAGTAGGTACACATTGGCAGATACACCATTGGTTGTATAATGCTAGTATTCTTCAGAAGGATAGCATAGAACAATCTGGTTGTTGTTGTTGTTGTTGTTGTTGTTGTGTGCCTTCAAGACATTTCTGAGTTATGGCAACCCTAAGGCAAACCTATCACAGGGTTTTCTAAGGGCTGAGGGTGTGTGACTTACACAACATGGGTTTCCATAGCCAGCTGGAATTTATTTATTTATTTGATTTATATGCTGCCTTTCTCCCAGAATGGGACCCAAGGTGGCTCACAACACCTAAAATACAATTTAAAATACAACAATTAAAAGTTAAAAACAATTAAAATTATGACATATAAAATATACAGAGTTAAAAATAAAATATACAATGTTAAAAAAAAATAAAAACAGTAAAAACACACCCCAATAAAATAAAAACAACCCTGGTCTCCAGAGTCATAGTCCAACGCTCAAACCACTATGCCACACTGGCTCCTTTGGTTGCATAATGCTAGTATTCTTCAGAAGGATGGTGTAGTACAACTACCGTGTAACTATGTGAGCATAGCTTTATGCAATCCAAGCATGATATTGGATCTTGGCCAATAGGTCTGCTCTTCTTCAGATTAGCCATTAAGACTGGAGCACCTTCCATCCTATCTTCATGCAAAGATCTTGTTTTGCAAGGAATCTCAGCAGGTCAAGGCTGGGAATGGTAAGTCTGGGGTCCTGGAACAACTTGTGGCCAACAACTTGTGGCCATTGGACTGCAATTGCCATCAGCCTCCCAGCCAGCACAGCCAACAGCAAGGGGTGCCTGGATTTGCAGTCCAGCAACATGTGAAGAGCCACAAGTTGCCCATCTATGGACTAGGCTCCCAGAAGATGCCTAAGCTCACCATTCTCAGGCTGGACTTGCTCAGGCTGCCTCATAAGGCATGATCTCACATCTCCACTACCATTTGTGTTTTCTGTGGCACATCCAAGGAAGGCAGAAACAGTCTTGCTTGCTTGCTTGCTTGCTTGCTTGCTATCAAATGCATTGTAGAAGGTGTGTGTGGAGTTTTGCCATGTTTTTGGCTCCCTGGAGCAATTGTAGTCCAGTAGAAACTGTTAAAAACAACAGGAACACTTCCAGGTCATTTCCTGTAGTAAACTAATAATGAAAAAGGACTTATCCTGGGCCTAAAACAGTTTGTGCGGGGGGGGGAGATGTCTCCTCATCCCATATAAACTCCTTGTCAGGGCATTCTGGGAGCTGCAGTCTAAGCAAGTAACATTTCCAAGCTGTATATGGAAGCAGTATAGCAAAAATGCCCTGTTTCAGGCATTTTGCTACTTCTTTCTCTTAGGAGGAGGGATATTTGAAGCAGGGATGAAAAGTTGTGGAACTCCAAGTGCTACTCCACTACAGCTCTAATCATCCTCAGCCACTGGTCATGCTGCCAGAGGTTGATGGGATTTAGAGTCCAGCAACATCCAGAAGGCTTCAGGTTCTTCACTTCTGTTTTAAAGAGTTGGGGTGGAGTAGTGAAGGGTGTGTGTGGGGGTTGGCCTTGTGTTAGCAAAAGTATTACCTATTATTTTGTTTTCACCTATTGCAAGCTGATTTGTATCTCTTATTCAGAGAATGTTGGGATACAACTGAAAGAAACAAATAAAATAAATATTATCTTTCTGTATTGAGCCGATCCTTTCAAATCTTTCCCCCAAATTCAATTCTCAATTGTGTTTCCCATTAGCTGTTGTTTGTTTGCATCTCTCTTCCTCACTGTTGATGAATTAATATCATTATAGACAAACTATTATCTATAAAACAGTTTTTATAGATAAATCTACAGCCAAAATGCTGTTGAGACTTTACACTAATGTAAATGACAGTTATGATGGTGTATCTATTTCTCCCCAATGTTACATAAGAAGGTATCCGATACCTCCCCATGCAACTATTTTGCCAGGCAGTGCAATGGCTTCCAGATGGTTGCTGAAGGCAGATCCACCTCAAAGAGCCATTCACTGACCACCAGACTGCCAGGAAGGTTTTCTCATGCCATCTCTTAGCTGGCCACCTTTGTTCTCCTCTCGATCTTTCTAGGATCCAGACATAGCTGGATTGTTTTGGGAAAGCCACACTGGGGTTCATGGGAGCTATCCAAGGTGCTGAAATCTAGTCCTAAACTAGGTTCAGCACATAGAATAGCTCCTGAAGATTGGGAAAACAGAAGAGAAACACTAGCTGCCATTCCTGGGTAGAGTCAGAATGGGTAGAGTCAGAATGACTGCTTCAGAGAGCAGATTTGGGATGACATGAAAAGGCTTCACACAGGTTACAGGTGTGATTACAATATCTGGAATCCTGCAGGTGTTTTATGAACACATAAGTTCCGTTGTGCATGTAGTTGTACTGTTTTTGAATATGGTGTAATGCCCATATTCAGTTCACAGTTGCGTAAGTAGAGTCTGGTTGCACAGTGTTGGCATTCAGCTGAAGTGTTGTGTAGCACAGCCACCACGTAACTATATGACTGTAGATCTACACCATGCCAGCACAATGTAGGATTTCAGCTTCTATTGTTAGTCTTGACTACAGTAGACCCATTGCACCTACGATCTGTCTATGTGTTGATTCCACAATTGATTCAGTGGGTCTCCTCTGTTTAAAGACTAACCAACAGGGCCCCAGCCATGCAGTTTAATATTTTTGGATGCAAATAACTCTTACTCTGTGCCTTTAGTATACCGCTTGATTCATTGGGATTGGAGGAACACAATCACTGCATCTTTCCCATTGTACAAGGAGACAATAAGCAGGCATATTGGAAGATACACCATTGGTTGTATGCTATCAGTATTCAGCAGAAGGATATTGTAGCACAATCATCACTTCACTGTGTGAGTACATAGAGTTGGAAGAGACCACAAGGGCCATCTAGTCCAACCCTCTGCCATGCAGGAATACGCAATCAAACCATTCCTGACAGATGGCCATCCAGCCTCTGCTTTAAAACCTCCAAAGAAGGAGACTCCACCACACTCCCAGGCAGGGCATTACACTGGTGAAGAGCTCTTACTGTCAGGAAGTTCTTCCTACTGTTTAGGTGGGATCTCTTTCCCTGTAGTTTGAATCCATTGCAGAGCTTGCTCCATCCTCAGTAATAAACATGATAGAAGATTTTGGCTGAGATTTTTAACACCCAGCATGGGGGCTGGGGAGTGTTTATGGTAGTTTCTGCCTCCTCTGTCAAAATTAACTCATCTGAGCTTATGGTACAATGCACTTTGAGTCTGGCATGTGGGTGGTTTGTGTGTCACCTGCCTCAGGCAGCAAAATATCTTTGGATATTCCTGCCACCTGATCAGCAGCTGATTTACTGCTTTCAGTGGAATGAAACATGATCCATTTCTTGTTGATATGCTCTCCCCTGTGGTAGTTAATATTTTACCCAGTAGCAGCTGCTTGGTCACTGAATACCTAGTGGCCAAGGCAGGATGATTTATGCTGCTTACAAGGAAAAGAACATTTCCCAGTCACTTATGACATATAGAAAAATTCAGTAGGGATCTGAGGCAATTTAGAACAAGAAAGAGAAAAGGGCAAGGGAGGGGAATGACTAGTAAAGCCCGGTCTTATTCACAATGAGAAATAGGATATTAGACATGGCAAAGGTAATTTTCTGGCCCACAAATCCCTGAATCCTTCAGGCAGTATTCTGAGAGTTGTAGTCCCCATAGCAACTTTTGCCAGCTTTGGTTGTGTAGAGCAGCTCAACTGTAGATGCCATTCAGAGATTTGAATATAGACCTACTAGATGAATTAACTGGTAATCCAACATATATGTAAACTGCGCTGATTCAATGCATCTCCCTAGTTGGAAGACAGCTGGCATGGTGTAGTGGTTTGAGTGTTGGGCTAGAACTCTGGAAGACCAGGGTTCAAATCCACACTTAGGCACAGAAGCCCCCTGAGTGACCTTGTGCAAGTCACACTCTCTCAGCCTCAGAAGTAGGCAATGATAAACCTCCTATGAAGAAATCTTGCTAAGAAAAGCCTAGGATAGGGCTGCCATAAATCAGAATCATAGAATCAACAAGTTGAAAGAGACCCCAAGGGCCATCTAGTCCAACCTCCTGTCTGATAGGAATACACAATGGAAGCATTACTCTGTGTCCCAATCTCAGAATCAAGTTAAAGGCACAAAACAACACCAGTGGAACTAGTATTTGCCATACTGATGTTAATGAAGCTGATCTCAGAAGAATTTTAAGTCTGAATTATTTGTACTGTCACGACTCCCATTCCCTTGTGCCAAATATAGAATTGCTAATGTGGGTTTTTAAAAAAAGTACTCCATTCCCTCTGACAATACTTTGATGGAAGGAGGGTGAAATTCACCATCTTCTCCATCTTTACCCAGAATCCAGAAGGCTGAAATTCTATTGTCAGCTTTACAGTCGACAGTTGATTGAATGAGCTTACTTTAGTTGGGACTAACCAATAGGAGTCTGCAGATGACACCAAATTAGAAAGGGTAGCTAATACCCCAGAGGACAGGATCAGAATCAAAAATGACCTCAACAGATTAGAAAGCTGGTCAAAAACTAACAAAATGAATGTCAACAGGGAGAAATGTAGGATACTACACTTGGGCAGTAAAAATGAAATGCACAGATACAGGATGGGTGACACATGGCTTGATGGCAGCACATGCAAAAGGGATCTAGAAGTCTTAGTGGACCACAAGCTGAGCATGAGTCAGCATGTGATGCAGCAGCTAAAAAAGCCAATGTAATTCTAGGCTGCATCAATAAGAGTCTAGTGTCTAGATCAAGGGAAGTCATAGTACCACTCTATTCTGCTTTGGTCAGACCTCACCTGGAATCCTGTGTCCAGTTCTGGACACCACAATTCAGGAAGGATATGGACAAGCTGGAACGTGTCCAGAGGAGGGCGACCAGGATGGTGGGAGGTCTGGAAGCTGTTATGGCCCATGAGTAACAGATTAGGGAGCTGGGCATGTTTAGTCTAGAGAAGAGAAAGTTAAGAGAGGACATGATGGCCATGTTTGAATATTTGAAGGGATGTCATACTGAGGATGGAGCAAGCTTGTTTTATGCTGCTCTAGAGACTTGGAAATGGAGCAATGGGTTCAAACCAAAGGAAAAGTGATTCCACCTAAACATGAGGAAGAATTTCCTGACAGTAAGAGCTGTTTGGTGGAAGTGGAATACACTGGGAATGTGGTGGAGTCTCCTTCTTTGGAGGTTTTTAAAGGAAGGCTGGATGGCCATCTGTTGGGAATGATTTGATTGTGTATTCCTGCAGGGCAGGGGGTTGGACCTTTGGGGTCTCTGCCAACTTCATGATTTTATGATTCTAGCTCAAAGTCTGTTAATAATAGCTATTATTCTAGTCCACATTAACTTGCACAGAGGAAGAACCATCAAGCCGTGCCATCTTTTAACCTTTTCTTATCTGATTCAGTTGTGTTCTTTTCCCTTCCAAATGTCATTGGTAAAGTGTGGAATCATGATGATTGAGGCATGGTAAAGACAGCTGGAATCACTAGCTTGCTGTTGCCTTTAGATGAGGTGCAGACTCAGAGATGTGGCTCCCTCCTTAAGTAATTTCTCTTTTTCAGCACCTTGGCCAGAGGCAAGATTTCTTGAGCTTCAGGAAGCTTCTATTTTGAAATGGGTGTGCTTTTAATTTCTTTTAATAAAACCTCAATTTTATGGTTCCCATAGTTCCTTCTTCCTAAACCAGGGATATACCTTTTCCCTAAATGTGTAGTGCATGTGTTATGGTAGCCTTTGCTTATCTATAGTTTGAAGGAATATATCAGAGTCTGTAGTAGAATAAACAACATAGTGTGTCTTTATTAAAGGGGAATACAACACACAGTAATGTGGAATTTTGTGCTGGTAGGCCCTGCATGCATGGCCTAGCAAAAGATTGGTTCAGGCTGCATTTGCCATGCTAGGCCTGTTTGCCTATAGTAGAATGGGCCAAGGAGAGGTATGGCCAAGAAGATAAAGATGTTTCAATATGTCCTGGCACCTGGTACAATAATTGGCATGAAAAAAATCTTTCTTTTTAATTAGCTTTGGAAAGTTTTCCTTTCTCTCCACCATGTTTTTGAAGATTCACTAAGAGGAACACCTATAAGGTGATATCAGAAAAAGGGCTGGTGCTTTGCAGCAGTGTGCAACTTTGTGTAGCCGGTTTGTGTATGTATCTTCTTGCTTTCTTCCCATGTCTGTTTGATTGATGAGATTATGCCTGTTCTGCTTTTCTATCTGCTGTCACTAATAAAATAGCCTTCTCTTTCAAGCTCAGGATGGTTGTGTGGGCATTTCCTTGCTTCATATCCTGAACCAACAGAGCCCCCAAGCCAGGCTGGTGCTGCCAGTGTAGCATGTGCTTAAACAGTTCTTAATTCTCTATAATATTCTCCCCTATCCCACAGACACTATTAGCCTCTGCACACAAAATGTCTCATCCAAACCTCACTCATGCACCATACACACTTGGAGCCCTCTGCTCCAGTCATTGTCATCAATAGGACTCTCTCTCTCCAACTCAACTGAACTCCTGGCTAACTGTCGTGCAACCTTTAAACATACAGAACCCCCCTCCTCCATTTCAGTTTTCTACCCTGGGATTGGTCCCTGACACACACTCCTCCCATTCGTTCACCTTACTGTCCATCACACTAGGACTTAATTCTTTCCAAGAGCCTGGGAATTTTGTGGAACTGCAAGTCACACTCTCTCAGCCTAAGAGGAAGGCAGAGACCAACCCCCTCTGAACAAACCTTGCCAAAAAATAGGTTCATCTTAGGGTCGCTGTAAGTCAAAAATGACTTGAAGGCACACAACAGCTGTTCCCAGATTCCTCCAGCCAACATGGACATAGGGGGTTGTAGTCCAACAGGGACGTTTTGGGAGCTGAAAGAAGTAACTTTTGTACTCCATTTTCCCAGCAAAGTCCCTTCAACTTTCTGCTCTAAAATGAAATGGAAACTTTAGTAGGCTTAATAGTAGAGGCAAAATTAAGCAAGGTTTTGCATTTTAATACTTGACCCTGAGTTTTGAGGTTTGGGTCTATCATCCAAAGGAATAAAAAACAAAATATTGGCTTCAGCCCTGTTGTTAGTCCTGACAAGGGTAGAACAATGGAATCACTGGAATTTACCTATATGTTGATTTACCATGCAGTAATTGATCCAGTGGTTCTGCTCTTGCTTACCCCTAAGACTTGATGGTGTTGAACTTCTCACAGTGAGGAGTAATTTTGTTTTAGCACAGTGGCACTTAACCTTTTCTTTACCAGGGATCCCCTTTAAATATTTTTTGTTGCCATGGTTCCCCAAGAATTAAGATTTAAAACCATAAAAACTAACAACAACAACAACAATTATACAATTACACCAACCATTAAACCTTCCCTCAGAGGCACTTTTTCCTTCTTCTTCCTGCAAGTTTGTGGCTGAAGCAGATTGAACAGCAATGCACAGGCCAAGCCAGCCAGCCAGCCTTGGTTCCTGCCATGTGCCCACTCCACTGCAGGGAGGAGGTGGGCCGAGCAGCCTTCAAACCTTTGCAGACCCCCTGTGAGGACATTGAGGCTCCCTGGGGGTCCCCTGATCACAGGATAAGAACCACTGGTTTAGCACATTGTAGAATAACCAGATTTCCTTCAATAACATCAAAGAGGTTTCTTTAATGATACTTCATAATAAAATCAGCCCTTTGTGTCTGTGGGTTCTTCACCTATGGACTCAACCAACCATGGCTCAAAAATATTGGAGGGGGTGATTCCAAAAAGCAAAGCTTGCTGTTCTCCATTTTATATAAGAGGCATCATTTTGCTACACCACTGTATATAATGGGACTTGAGCATCCATGGATTTTGGTATCCACAGGGGATCCTAGAACCAACCCCCAGTGCATACTGAGGGCCCACTGCATACAACCGGCTAGGGCGCTGCATACACCCTCCAGGAGACCTTGGAGGGCCACACCTGCTCCTGCAAAAAAAAAAAAAAAATCACTCCTCCCATCACTCCCTATGGGACATGGGGACATGTTTTGGGGCCTTCCTGGGTGCCTAGAAGGCATTTTGGGACATTTTGAGGCCAGCAGTTCTATTTTTTAATATATATATATTTGCAAACTTTCATTTTGACCTGGGGGTCCACGGAAGTTCCAAACATGTGGAAATGCCATCTACACCCTTTAGAGATCATTTTGGGCACTGTGTAGCAAAAAAAGGTTTTGGGTTTTTGTTTTTGTTTTTGTTTTTTTTAATATTTATTTTACACAAGTCCAGCTTGTCATCTCATATATACATAATCCGATTAGTATTTCCGTCCAATTCCATAAATTACATTTTTTCCAATTTTGCTTCTTATTACATACCGTACTTTGGTAACTTGTGTCCTTTATCTATCTTATTACATTCTTCGTTATTACATTCATACTATCTATCTTCCCCCCTTCCCTTATAATTTCTCCACCCTTCCCTGCTTCCATCCTTCCAAAACTTTCTTCCACATTCACCTCTTCCTTCTCCCCCCTTCTTCTTTGCTCCTTCCCTCCCTCAATCCTTCTTCCCTTCTTCCCTTTCCCATACCCTCTCACTCCCACTCACTCCCACTTTTATACATACTCTTACCCTCTCACATACTTTCCATATAAATATAATACATCGTTTCCCTTCTTCCCTTCCTTCCATCCATTTCCTACATTCTTACATTTTTTACATATGGCTTCCCTTGTCCCGCCCCCCATTTGGATAATATTAATGTCCCCATCCTTTTCTCCTCCATCCAACCATTACTACTTGTCTTAACTTTTCTTTTAGTTTATCAATCTGCTCCTTGAACGTATATAATTATCTAATATTTTAGCTTCTGCTTCCATGTCTCAGTGCTGTCTATTTCTACTATGCTTTCTCTTCTTCCTTCTTTCCTTAATTGTTTCTTAATTATATTATCTTTTAATCTCAATTGTTTAATTGTTTAATTCTGTTTTATATTCCATCTCTTTATCCAGTAGTCTTGGATCGGCGACCACTCTTCTTCTAAATTTTCTGTCTTCCTTTATTTAGAATACAGGTTAACCTGCTGTTTTCACGCATCTCGTATAATTTGACCAGCCAGTCATTTATTGAAGTGGTCTCTCTTTTCTTCCAGTTTGCCACCACCAACATTCTTGCTGCCATTATTGCATACAGTAAGGTTCTACCATATTGTTTTGTAAATGTCTTTCCCAAATCTGAGGTAATGTTTAACAGATAAAGTTTAGGATTTATAATAAATTGTGTATTATATATTTTTTTGTATCATTCTGTGTAGTGTCATCCAAAATTTATGAATTTTTGGGCAACCCCACCACATATGGTAAAGTGTTCCAATGTCTTTTTCACAGCGCCAGCATTTGTTGTTGCTAGTTTTATTAATTTTGCAAATTCTTGCTGGTGTCAAATACCATCTATTTACTATAGATGGTTTTGGGTTTTTTAAAATCCCTGAGATGTCTTGAGGGCCACAACCACAGCCGCGGTGGGTAGGTGTGGTAGCACATGTGGCCCGTAGGCCATAAAATGAGTACCCAGCTTGTGGGGGCAATTAGCTAACACACATTGGAAACTGTTTAATGCAGTGTAGATGTGTAAATAGCTATTGCTTAAAACAATTTGTAAGCCACTCTGATAGCCTTCTGGCTGAAGAGCGGGGTATAAATAAATAAATAAATAAATAATACTTGGCCCACTCCTGAGCTAGAGGGACATGTCTCCCCACAAAATAGACTGCTTTTCCAGGAAAGATCAGGCAGTATCCTGTTTTCAGTAATAGAAAGATCTTGAGAAATCTACAGGAAGGGGCATAAAGGCTACCGCCCCCCTGCCCCCAGCTAGGACTCAGATGTAGACGGCCTCTGAACATGGAGGCAGCTAGAAAAAGAGATCCAGAGGCAATCAGCCCATTGATGTCTCAGCTGCCCGGTGGTGATGGTGGTGGTGGAAGAGGAGGAGACCACCAACTGCAGGAAATGTAAGGCCTTCCTCTCCACAACCTGGGTGACCAGCTCTCTCAATTGGTTGCCAACAGCTCTGACCCCAAGAGCAGCTCCCAAGCAGCTCCCGGCTGATATAGATTGGCTTCCAAGGGGCACCTGAAGTGAGAGGGTCAGTAGGCCCTGGGTACAGGCTGAAGAATGAATTTGGACAGGGAGGAACTCCTCAGGTTGTGACTGTGTATCCTCCCTTCTAGCCAGAAAGACTCAAGGGGCCTTGAGTGAATGACCAAACTACCAGGGTCTGTGGTTGTGGTGGTGGTGATGGGACTTCACGGGATCCTGATCCTGCTCTTAGTGGCCCTGGGCAGAGCTGCAGAGGGTAAGCTGTAAACCCAAGAGGGAATGTGTGGCTCCACTGGCCAGGCCTGGCCAATACAAGAGGCATTGTCTCACCTTAAACCACACACCCGTCTTGGGGGTTTCTCATAGCCTATGTGTCATTGGCTACTGTGAGAACCAGGTTCCAGGCTCGATAGGTCTGCTTATGAGGTCTGTCTATTAAATAATGAGACTGTGTTTCTACCTTTCAGACAAATCAGGAAGAACTAATTGTGAATGCTTGAGCGGCAACCTTGAACATGTCTGAACCTTCATGACAAACATCAACACTCTCGGCCATTCAGTTTGTTGTCAGTTAAAGCATCTGTGTTTTCTGTTCTGTGCTGGAAAATATGCTAAAGTTAAAAGTTGAGCAATGTGATATTTTGCAGCAACTTGAGGTGGACCCAAACTTTTTTCAAAAAATAATCACTTGTGATGAAACCTGGATCTTCCAGTATGATCCTGAGGCAAAACAACAGTCAATACACTGGAAAACACCAGCTTCACCAAGAATGAAAAAAGCATGTCAAAGCAAGTCCACATTCAAAGCCAGGCTCATTGGGTTTTAGTGGGTTGTTTGTTTGTTTTTTACATCAAGGGTGTAATTTTGGCAGAATGGGTTCCAGAAGGCAAACATCCTCCATATTCTCCAGATTTGGCACCATGCAACTTTTTTCTTGGCCCTAAAGTTAAATTGGTGCTTAAAGGAACATAAGAATCATAGAATCATAGAATCATAGAATTGTAGAGTTGGAAGAGACCACGAGGGCCATCCAGTCCAACCCCCCTGCCACGCAGGAAATCTTGATCAAAGCATCCCCGACAGATGGCCATCCAGCCTCTGTTTAAAGACCTCCAAGGAAGGAGACCCCACCACGCTCCGAGGGAGTGTGTTCCACTGCCAAACAGCTCTTACTGTCAAAAAGTTCCTCCTCATGTTGAGGTGGAATCTCTGTTCCTGGAGCTTGCATCCATTGCTCCGTGTTCGAGTCTCTGGAGCAGCAGAAAACAAGCCTGCTCCATCCTCAGCGTGACATCCCTTCAAATACTTAAACAGGGCTATCATATCGCCTCTTAACCGTCTTTTTTCCAGGCTAAACATACCCAGCTCCCTAAGTCTCTCCTCATAAGGCATCGTTTCCAGACCTTTCACCATTTTAGTTGCCCTTCTCTGGACACGCTCCAATTTGTCAATATCCTTTTTGAATTGTGGTGCCCAGAACTGGACACAGTATTCTAAGTGAGGTCTGACCAAGGCAGAATAGAGTGGCACTATTACTTCCCTTGATCTAGACACTATACTTCTATTGATACAGCCCAAAATCGCATCACATGTTTTGAGTCAAGTGATGCAATATAAAGAAAACAGCAGATGTGTTGAAACAGCTGGCAGAAACTGATCTGCTCCATGCCTTCAACCAGTGGAAAACAAGACTGCATTGGTGTGTGAGTGTGAACGGGGAATATATTGAAGGGGACAAGCATTAGAATTGTAATGCAGTTGTCCCTTCATATTTGCTGGGGTTAGGGACAGAACAGCACTGCAAAAATGGGAAAAAAAACACAAATAAATTTAAGCCCCACCCCCAGCATGCATACTGCACTACAGTATTTAGAGTCCTCTCCCACCAACAGGACTGCCAATACCTGCCACCATGGTAGCAACACCTGCCCCCGGGCACACAAACCGTGCCCCCACCCACACTCACCTCCCTACCAGCTCTCCCTCCCTGTGCCCTGCCAACAACACAACTCCATCTTGCTTTCTTACCTTGCACCAAACCAGTGCTGCCCATTTAAAACAGTAAGGTTTAAAGTAACAGGCAGTGATGTTTTGGTGCAAGGTAAGAAAGCAAGCTGGAGTTGTTTTGTTGCCAGGACAGGAGGAGGGTGGGGGGTCTTGGAGTTTGAGCTAGTTAAGCAGCAGCTACAAACTACAAATATGCAAAACTGTGAACATGAAATATGCAAATATGAAGGGACAATTGTACATATAAATAAAGATGGGTTGTTGTATTAGTCTTGTTATTTAATAGACAGACCTCGCACATTCCTCCAGCAGAAACCTAACCAGAATTTTGGGAGGCGGGGAGTGATTGTGCACTCAATCTATCCATTAATTGGATAGTACTGAACATCTATGAAGGAACAGCACTCAATCAAGAATAAGTGCCAGGTCCTCCTGGAACTGGCTTTGGACTCCTCTGGTTCCTTTTCAAGCATGATGAAGCCCTTTGAGAAAAAAAATACATTGTTTTCTGCACATGATTTTACATTACTGAACAAAAATGAATTCGGTTTTTCCCAGAAACCTATTTTGGGGGATAAGCTCTGAATTACAAACACTCTCACAGCGCTTGGCCATTTTTCTTGAGGGGTATTTTGGCATCGTTCCTCATTGAGGATGAGAAAACTTGTGAGTATTCTTTACATCCCTGGAAAAAAGTAGACAAGTAGTGCACAATGACTGAAGCCTGACATGGCTTCGATGCTTGAATCAATGAACACGGCATGAATGCAAAAACCAAGGCTGTTGAGTCAAAGGACAGGCTCTTATTATGGGAATGATATTCTCAGTTAATCCTTTCCTAGTCAAAAAATGGGTTTGCTGACAGTCAGGAAAGCCCATTGGAAAGAATAATGGAAAATTTTGTGTTGTTTCCTCCTGGTATTTCCCGGCCCCATTCCCCCCCCCCCCGATGGGCTTTTGCACTCACTTCATCAATGATTCATAAGCTACTGAATATCTATGAAGAAGAATCCAATTATCTGGGCTGAACATCAAATGAGAGCCAGAAGTGCAGGTTGGGGGAGCAAAGGGATGTGAGGTTTTTTTTAGGTGGAGCACTCATCTTCTTGATGGGCAATGAAGCCATTCACATTCCAAGGGAGGAACATCTTCTTCTGATCCCACCTGGCTCCCCAATTACTCATCAACCTCTCCAAATGGAGCAGTTAATGAATAACACAGGTCTCCTTCAGATGTCAAGCCCAAGTTACTCGTCCCTGGATTTCTTTCTTCATCTCCTGCTTTAATCACTCAGCGTCATCTTCTTGCAAAAAGAATTGGCAACCATTACAAGAATAGAAGAACACCATGACAGAAGCTTTCAAGCAATCCACATTGGAAGGAATGAAGTCTATGCAAATGCCTTCACCCTTCTTTGAAAACATGAGGATGAAATACAGATTATGGCTGAAATCCTGTTGGTGTCTTACACATGCTTAACTTCCATTACAGAAGTTGTTGGATATTTCTGTCCAGTGCAGAATTGTCAATACTGGTTGCAAGACTGAGGAAGTAGAGTTGCACATATGGAGTCGTTAAGGATATAGGGGCACTGTACATAGATGCATGTTGCACACTGTGCATGGATGTGCATGCACATTTGATTGTGCATTCAGTTTCACATTTCGTGTTTTGGTTCATTTGTGCAATGTTTGCCATTTAACACAAGGGCAGCATGGCACAATTGATGTGTAACTCCACATGGGATGATTTATGCAACACAATCCCCACAAAGGATCTTGGCCAAAGGGACAAGCGATATTTTCAGTGGCACAGAAGACCTACTGCCTGCTCATCCTACTTCATGGTAGGAACCAGACTTGCAGACTGGATTTCTTTCCATCATTCAATCAGGTTGCTCCAAAATAACCGTGCATAGGGGATGGCATCCTTTGAGCCCAGCTAAATGTCATGCTACCTTTGCCTACCTATTTTTGGAGTGACCTCTTGTTTTCTGGTGCTCCAAGGACTGGAACACAAACCAGCAGATTCAAATTGCAAAAGAATCGTTTCCGCCTGAACATTAGGAAGAAATTCTTGACTGTATGGGCTGTTTGAGGGTGGAATAGACTGCTTTGGAGGGTGGTGGACTCTTGTTCTTTGGAGAGCCTTAAACAGAAACTGGATGGGCATCACTCTTCCAGGAGGGTACCCCTGTATGGTAGGGGGTTGGACTAGGGGTAAGGGGTTCTCTGCTTCCTAAGAGGTGAGAACTAAGTCTAATGGTTTTAAGTGTTAAGGAGGGTAGATTTTGATTAAACATTAGAAAGAACATCTTGACAGCAAGAGTGGTTTGGCAATGGAACCCATTGCCTAGAGAGGTGGTGGGGTCTCCTTCTCTTAGATGTCTTCCAAAAGAGGCTGGACAGCTCCCTGCTGCTGGAGATGCTAGTCTAGCTGGATCTCCTACATTGAGCAGGGGGTTGGAGCTAATAGGATTCTGTGATTCTATTTTTTTTAAGACCTGACAAGTTTTTAAATAGATCGATGAGCAAGTAAAGAAATAGCAGGTTGAACTGGATCAGAACCACAGTATAGTCCATTACCCGTTTGACCCTGCCATGGTTAAGACCCAAATCATCACCCTCCCTATTGTGATGGAATGAAAGCACTTGTTGGTATCAATGGGATCTTTTCTGGATCTACAAATGGGAGAGGGAATGCAAATTTGGATCAGGACCATGCCAAGGGCAAAGGGTTAAAACACCTGGAAGACTAGAATTTGGGAATCACTGGTTTAGAAATAGTAATTTGGACTCCAATTCCCAGAATCCCACAGGTCAGGCTGGCTAGAAGATTCTGGGAGCCATAGTCCAAAAACGAGGGGGGGAAAGCCTGCCAACCTTTAAGGCTCAGCAGAGATTCTTTCTTAAACCTTTGGTTGACTTTGAAGCACCTGACCCTTTGAAGGCAAGGAGAACATAACTGGACCTCCAAGAACAATTTCTTTCTTTTTTCTTTTCTTTTTTGGCTGCTTTATGGGCACAAAAGCCTACTGTGACCAATTCAGGAATTTTCCCCCAAGATGTGAACTACAAAACCAATGGAAATATACAGAAGGGAAAGAAAAATTTATACTAAGGCCAGGTGGTGTGTTAAATTATTTTATTAGGCATAAAGAAGGGTAGAATGCACCGTGAAGTTCTCCAGCATCCCCCAGTCATTTGAAATGCATGGGAATATATCAGAGGCCAACAGAATTATGAGGAACAGTTGAGGGAGCTGAGTACAGTTCACCTGGGAGAAAAGATGGTACAGGTGAGATGATATAGGTTGCCCCCTGTATCCCTGGAACCAATATCCATGCAATATCTGCAGTTTCACATATAAGTCCAGAAACATATTTGATACAAACTGTATAGCCATCTTCTCATTTCTGAAGGGCTGTCAGGTGGAAGATGTTTTGAAAGCGTTGGAACCCAAACCGATGGGTTCAAATAGCAAGAACGAGATTCTGACTAAACATTAGGATGAACTTCTGGACAGTAAGAATTGTTCAGCAAAGGAATGACGGTTGACTACTCCTGCATTTGAGTTTTTAAGCAGAGGTTAGACGGATGCTTTTCAGGGATGGTTTACCTGTGGATTTCCTGCATTAGCAGGGGATTGAATAGTCTGAATCATATTAGTAGTCTCACCTAGAGTAGACCCATTCAATTAATGGGATTTATGTATGTGTAGACTCACCATTTAACTACTGATTCAGTGGCTATACTCTAGTTGCAACTAAGCAACAGGGCTTAGGCTTCCAGCATTTGAGGTACCATCCAACTCTACAGTTCTATGAGTTCATTCATTTCAGTGGGCTGTACACAGAAGAATTTCACAGTGGGTTGAACCCTCCTTGAATTGAGCCCTAAGTAACAGAGCCCTTTCTTTCCACAAGAGAAATCGCACACACAAAGAGAAAGAAAAGAAATCATAAACAACCATATATTAGGCATCAAGTTAAATTAATCAATATTACCCATTACATTAAATAAATTTCTGTTGCTATTGCAGTCTTCCAAAAATGTGGGTCATTATTATAAAGATTAACAATATGCTGTTACATAGGTTACAAAAGATAGCTTGTGGCAGATGGAGTGGGTGTATGGTGTGTGGAGAGGACTAAGTCTTTGTGGCAAAGCACATAGGGCCCATGCACACTACAGAATTATAGCGCTATGATGCCATTTCAACTACTATGATTCCCATCCTAGGGAATCCTGGGATTTGCAATTTTAGGGAGAGGCATTGGGAATTCTCAACCAGAGAGCTCTAACACCTCACCAAACTACAAACCTCAGGATTTCATAGCATGCGACCATAGTAGTCAAAGTAGAATCGTGGGGCTGTAATTGTGTAGCGTAAATGGGTACCAGGTCTGCAGTAAGAAGATCCCATCACAACCTTCTCCAGTTACAAAATCAGAAAAAGACCTTTCCTTTGGGACTCTGGAAAGCTATTGCCATATTAGGTTGTAAGGACCAATGTCTTAATTTGATAAAAGACAACTTCATGTGTGGATTCAGATGGTGGACACAGACATCCCTATGCACATGGTAATACTGTAGATGAGTCTGGAAGCCACGCCCTATGATGATGAAATGCACAGATATTGGATGGGTGACACCTGGCTTGATAGTAGAGCATGCAAAAGGGATCTAGGAGTCTTAGTGGACCACAAGCTGAACATGAGTCAGAAGTGTGATGCAGCGGCCAAAAAAGCCAATGTGATTCTAGGCTGCATCAATAGGAGTATAGTGTCTAGATCAAGACAAGTAATAGTGCCACTATGTTCTGCTTTAGTCAGACCACACCTAGAATAATGTGTCCAGTTCTGGGCACCACAATTCAGGAAGGAAATGGACAAGCTGGAACATGTCCAGAGAAGGGTGACCAAAATGGTGAGAAGTCTGGAAGCCATGTTCTATGAGGAGTGGCTTAGGGAGCTGGGTCTGTTTAGCCTGGAGAAGAGAAGGTGAAGAGGAGATACGAGAGCGATGTTTGAATATTTGAAAGGATGTCATACTTAGGATGGAACAAGCTTGTTTTCTGTTGCTCCAGATACTAGGACATGGAGTATCTTCCAGATAGGACTAGGAAAAAAACTATGCCTGAATCCCTGGAGTTGCCACTGCTTCCAGTCAGAGTGGACAGTACTGGGCTTTATGGCCCCACAAGGGTCTGTCTTGGTCTAAAGCAGCCTCCTACACCCCTAGGTTCAAGATCCCGAGTACAATCCTTGGTATTCTCCTGGCAGGGCCAGGAGAGAATCTTGCCAGAAAGAAACTCTGGAAAGCCCTGACTGCTAGTCAGAACTGACAATACTAGGTGAGATGGATCATAGAATCATAGAATCTTTAGAACTGGAAGGGGCTTCAAGAACCATCTAGTCCAACCCCTTCCATGCAGGAAGATACAACCAAGCACACCTGGTCTTTGTGGGTGTCTCCCATCCGAGCATTAAGCAGAGCGGACCCTACTTCCAAGTATCAACTGTAGGGTATTTAAGACATCTAACCACTGTTTAAGGACCTTCAAAGATAGAGAGTCTACCGTCCCACAAGGCAAACTATTCTTCTCTAAAACGGCTTAAGAAGAAGTTCTTCCTAATGTTTAGGTGGAACCTCTTTTTCTTGTAATTTGATTCTTGTGTTTTTGGACACAAGGTTCTTGCATTTCTGGACTTCTTTTTTGAGAATTAAAAACCAACAGAAGACCTTAGAGGAGAGGACCCAGCTGCTTTAAGAGACCAACAGAAAGGACCTAGAGAGCCAGCCTGGTGAAGTGGTTTGTGTGTTGGACTACAACTCTGGAGATCAGGTTCCGAATCCCTGCTTGGCCATGGAAACTGGGTGACCTTGGGAAAGTCATACATTCTGAGACTCAGAGGTAGGCAAAAGCAAAGCCTCTCTGAACAAATCTTGCCAAGAAACCCCCATGATAGGTTTGCCTTAGGGACACCATAAGTAAGAAATGACTTGAAGGCACACAACAACAACAACAACAACAACAACAATAAAAGGGACCTATTGAGCTAGGGACACAGAGGGAGTTTCTCACTGCTCTGGAACAGGCTGGGTTGCTCTTGGACTTCTCCAACCTCTGTGATCACCTGCTTATCTCAGGATCTTTGAAGAAATGTCAAGAAATAACTGAAATGATGCCATGTAGAAGATGGAGCCAGCTTGTTTTCTGCAGCTTTAGAGACCAGAACATGAACCAATTACAATTACAATAAAAGAGATTACACCTAAACATTAGGAAGAATGTCTTGATGGTAGGAGCTACTCAACAGTGGAATAAACCACTTTGGAGGGTGGTGGAGACTCCTTCTTTGGAGGTCTTTAAACAGGGGCTGGATGGCCATCTTTCAGGAGTGCTGTAGTGTCTTCCTGTATGGCAGGATTTTGGACTAGATGACCTTTGTAGCCTCTTCCAACTATAAAATTCTATGATTCGAAGAGCCTGGCTCAGTATAAGGCAGCTTCCTCTGTTTCTTCTTACAAAAAGGAAAGGAAAAGAAATTAGTGTCAAGTTCAAGAGCAGATGTTTCACACAAAGACTCCTACTGTCTTCTGTTACTGTTAATAGCATTGTAGATCAGAGTTGAATCTGCTTTAGAAACATTCATGAAATTCATAGGGGTTTTTTTTTTCCAATGAGGTTTAGGATTTAATGACTGTGGAAACAAAGTGGGTCAAGTCAATATCAATACCTTAGAAGGGGTCACCAGTTTTGCTCAAAAGAACAACAAAAAGTCTTCAAAATTGAATTGGAAAACCAGAATTTGAAAAAAAAAAATCAGAATTCTGGATTTCAATTTAGAGTGAGGGAGAGACAAAGGAGACCCATTTAGTTCACAACTTTTCCAATGAGCAATTGCACCCCTCTCCCTGGCAGTGGTAAGCTCTGGTTGAAAATGACAGGACCAAAACACAGCCAGTTTTGTCAGACCCAAAGCAAATCAAGAGCACTCTTGCTTCAGCCATCCATTGCTGAAGCCACAGCCCCCAATAAAATCTTATAGCATTTCTGCAATGACACCAGTGTGGGTTGAACAGATGCAGTTGTAAAGTTAGCAACACAAAAGTACTGCAAGAGGAGTGCATTTGGCCCTCATCTAGACAGATGGAACATTTCTGTTTCCCCAGAGTCATGTTTTGTTGCTGACTTTACATGGAACTAGACCTACAATGTAGGCATTTTATGAAATTGTCAACTAAAGACAAATGCCTCTAGGTTTCAGTTACCTGTAATATACAAGTGTGTGTTTTTTTTTTTAGTAGAAACAAACAGCTGGAACAAAATAATTGTGCCAACAAATCTCTTGTATTTGTCTTGCTATTCAAAACAAACATTCCACCTCATGCGAACATGTGTTGTCTGGCTCTGTTTGCATGTTGTAGAATCCCTTGATACACTAGAATTCTCACTGGGAACAGCAAATATTCCACCTTTAAGGCATTCCATGCAAGTTCTTCTTTTATCTGCTTGGATAGGCAATGGATCCAGCAATGCGCCTCCACCAGGAATGGCTAAGCTCTTTAACGTCTAAGGGTTTCAAAAGGTTTGGGTCTACTTTTGGAGTGTCTGCTTCTCTACCTGGGCAAGCTGGTCTTTCACCCCACAGGCTTAGCTTTCCCATAGAGTGCTAAGTCAGCTGCATCATGCCTCTTGGTAAAATGAGAAATCCATTTACAGGCGCACAAAGGGCTTATCTACACTATTAAAAACCCCAAATCCCCCTGTGAATTTCCCTGAATCTGCAGCCATCATGCCACACAACGTATGGCCATTCCCCCAAATCTGGGGCAATCAGGCCACATGTTGCATGGCCCATATTCGGGGCATTCCAGGGCATTTTACCTAGAAGTGGAGTTTTGACAACTCAGGGTTTTCTTTGCATTTTTAGCTGCCACTGCCACCACAACTACTGTATTTTAAAGCTCTGGAGGCAGTTCCCAGCTGAAGGGAGAGGTTTTCACCCTTCCCCTGGCTCAGTGGAGCTGCCTCCACACCCTCTCACTTCCTTCACACACTTCTGTCGCGTTCTTCAAGCGCTTCTTCCTGTGACAGGAACGTGGGAGAGCAGGCAGAGGCAGTACTGCCGAGCCAGGGAAGGGAGAAAACCTGCCCTTTCAGCTGGGAGCTGCCTCCTAAGTTTTAAATTATGACCAAGGTGGTGGCGGCAGTGGCAGATGAAACTCCACAGGGACAGTGAAGACAAGGTACCACATGTGCCTATGGAGAATAACATGTAGGCTTCGGGGTGAATGCAGGGTGCGGGCAGAACTCCATTCAGAGATTTCCCCCCATGTGTAGACAGGCCCAAAGACAAGACAGGGCAGCACAGACGGCACATTTCAGCTGGCAAAAATAGCCAAAGACAAGTGGCCATTATGATGCTGGAGAGAAATTGGTTCTTCAGTCGGAGCAGCTTTTCTTTGTAGGGGTTTTCTGGTAAGATTCCAAGCTTCACGGAATTCTTCTTCAGTCAACAGAAAGTGGGGGGGAATCACTCCACCAGTGCTTGAAAATTTTTGTTAGACCTCTCTTTCCAGTACTCAGGAATTTTAACATGGGAATAGCAGCAGTGCCAGACCTGATGGCAGTGGCACACAGCCTCACATGTAGCTGATGTGGGACTATGTAGCATGCATGGAAATGCTTCCTTGGCCCACCGTGGATCACCAGAGGTGAGCCTTGCAACTGGCTTAGAAATCCAGAACCCAATAGTAATGGAGAGGAGTTCAAACTGGATTGTCCCCACCATGGTCAATTCATGGACTGAATGAGTGGAGTAGGCATCCCTCATCGTGTTAGAGAAAGGTACCCTTTTGGTCAGTCCACGAGTTGTCACTGGTTCTGGCCTCCATGCAAACAGAGCCCAGGACAATGTTTCTGGGTTAAAAGAAAAGGCCTCTTAGCCAAATGTGAAGTTATTTTCAGAGGAACTAAACACGGACAGCCCCCTATGACCTGGACGTCTTTGTACAGGAAGGACCCTCCAGGATGACAGTGGCAGATAAAGGTTCCTGAAGGATGTAGCTTTGATCACTTGTGTGAGCGATGCTTCTTTACACTCTCTACCTCCATTCTGCTGAGAGCACATTGTGTGGCTTTTATTGCCAATATGGCAATCTTGTGCTTGATGCTGTGGATATCTTGCCCTTGCAATGGGTAGGATAGATGGGCACTGAACTATACAGACATTTGGTCTTTCCCATGACTTTGTGTTGGCCTGGCAAAGATCCTTCAGTTGCCAAAGGAAGCACAAGATGATTTCTCTTCCATTTTTCTTTATTTACCACTCTTCATTTTCACCTGTAAACACATTGGCCTGAATGCCACTGATGGTCCTATTAGAGTAGACCCATTGCAACAATAGGGTTTACTTGTGTATTGACTCAGTATTCTGATCTAGTCGGGATAAACCCATACAATTCAAGCCATCCTTGGCTGGCAGTGTTGGGTTGCAGGCTGGCTGAGCATGGAGGGACAGCCATTCACTCGGGCTGCTTGGGGACCCACGTGAGTTTCCATCCCCCGTCCTCCTCCCTGCGCACAAAGGCCTGCCCCTGGCGGAAGGTGTGTGTTTTCACATTGCAGTGGGGGCTTAAGGAAGCAGTGAAGGCCACGTCCATTTGAGTCGGGGAAATGGTCTCTGGGGAGCAGGGCACTCTGCCGGGCAGGGGAGAGGCATGGCTCGGGGTCAGCAGAGGGTGGCAAGGCATCGAAGAAAGCGGTGGACAGTAGGACAAGGATGGCACCTTTCCTGTGGCGTCAGGGCTCTCCATGGCAGGCAACGCAGCACAGGGATAACCAGTTGGCTGGCCATCCTTGAAGCCAAAGTCCGTCGTCTGGAGTTGGTCTCCAAGGAAACAAGATCCTGGAGGGAGCTCCAAGGTCAAGGCACTGTAGTTAGCTGAAGCAGGCAGTGGCGAACTATCATCAATTGTGTCAACGTCTTTCAGGCCGAGCGTTCGCAGGACCCAGGTGTCCACTGCAGAGTTGTGGGGCCACTCTTCACAGGCAGAGAATTCCGCAAGGAGGTTCCGCCGGGCCTTTTGTGGGTGGGATCCCTCATGCAGAAGGGAATTCTCGGCTTTCAGCCGCCGCTTGCTGGGTTTGCAGGCACCGTGAGCGCTGTGGCCATTTTGCAGAAGCAGCTTCTGTTTGGGAGGAATGGCAAACAACTCATAAGCAAGCAGGATGGAATCAGTTATTCTTTGAGTATTGAAAGGTTTAAGAGAGGGATGGTGGACAAGACAGAGGATGGGGAATTCTGGGAGCTGTTGTACAAAAAAGTGACTTCCCTAGGCTGTCTGGTGTACAGCAATCTTCCTCTACATCAAGGGTGGGCAGATGTGGAGGGGGTGGGAAGCACCATCAAATCTGAGTGTGCCGGGAATGATATACCATCACTTCCAGCCACCATTTTTGGCCAGTTTTGAGGTTAGTTTTCTCATCTTTCAGTGGGTTTTTTTTTTTTTGTGGAGGGGGGGAGGGAGTAAACTGCCACATCCACAGCCAGTTCTTGGTGCTTCTGGTCAGTTATTGAGTGAAAAATCACCTGAAAACTGGAATGTTTTAAAAAACAGAATGGGGTCTGGACGCTTGGGGGAATTCTAGGGGGTTCTGGGGTTGTACTTTTTGGGGGCCCAGGGGCCCTATGAGGCCCAGGGGGCATGCCTGCTCCACCTCTGCTCTATGTGGTGTCCTCCAGAGGTATTGAACTTCAGCTCCCAGGAAAAAAATAAATAGAGAGAGATTGGGGGAGGAATTCTTGATAAACCATACCCTTAACACTTTGCTTGTATAGTTCTCATAGCTATTGGAATGGGAGAGGGGTCACACCTGCTCATTTTGATTTCCTTTAGAATCATAGAATCCTATTGTAGGAAGAGACCACAAGGGCCATCCAGTCCAACCCCATTCAGCCATGCAGGAATACCCAATCAAAGCATTCCTGACAGATGGCCATCCAGCCTCTGCTTAAAAACCTCCAAGGAAGGAGACTCCACCACACTCCCAGGCAGCAGCAGATTCCAGTGCCAAACAGCTCTTACCGTCAAGAACTTTTTCAGCTGCTCCAGAGACTAGGACATGGAGCAATGGATTTAAATGACAGCAAAAGAGATTCCACCTAAATATTGGGAAGCACTTCCTGACAATAAAAACTGATTCCTTTCCCACCACCTATTAGGATGTTGAATGCCTCATGGCTTAGCTGATGCTCTCCCTCTCTACTTCACTGAGAAGGAAACATGGAAAAGAGATTCCACCTAAACATGAGGAAGAACTTCCTGATGTTAAGAGCTGCTGGGCAGTGGAATCCACTGCTGCCTGGGAGTGTGGAGGAGTCTCCTTCTTTGGAGGTTTTTAAAGAGAGGCTGGATGGCCATCTGTCATCGGGAGTGCTTTGATTGTGTATTCCTGCAGGGCATAATGGGGTTGGACTGGATGGCCCTGGGGGTCTTTTCTAACTTTAGGATTCTATTATTCAATTTACATCTTCCTACTACTGGCATTGCAACTATGATGATGACAAGAAAGATATTCCCAATGAAGCATTAGAAATACAGTAGGACCCCTGTATCCACTGATTCAGTATCCACTGATCCAGTTATCCAGGGAACACAAAACAGAACACATACCATAGAGTCTTCCTAGAAAAAGCCTAGAAAATGTGTCCTCTCTAGCCATTTTCTAGGTCCTCCAAGGCAACTCTGTGGTATTTTAAACCAGAAGTCCCATTATTTTCAATGGTGTTCACTGTTATCCATGGTTTTTGGTATCCATGGGGCCCCTGGAACCAATTCCCCATGGATAGGGGGGGCAGTCTTACTGTACTTAGAAATACTTCCTGGTGATAAGAGCTGTTGGACATTGGAATCTGCTGCTGCCTGGGAGTGTTGTTGATTCTCCTTCTTTGGAGGTTTTTAAACAGAGGCTGGATGGCCATCTGTTGGGAGGGCTTTGATTGTGTGTTCCTCCATGGCAGAATGGGGTTGGACTGGATGGCCCTTGGGGTCTCTGCCAACTGTATGATTCTATGTGGAACAGTGTTGGTTTTGGCTGCCCACCAGAAGCTTAAAAGGGATGGGGCCAGGGGAGCTTCCTTAGGTAGGGGGTTCCACTGTCCAAGCTCTGCTACGGAGAAATCTCTTCCAAGACCTCCAGGCCTCTATAAACACAGTGGGTAGCTACGCCCCTCCTCACATGGATACTTTGAGCTGAGAGTTGCACCTACCTTGGTCTTCTCCTCCAACTGCTTGACCAGAGCCGAATTCAGGAACTGCCTGAGGTGCTGGTTTTCCTCCTGCAGTCTGGCCAGCTCTTCCTCCTTCTGCAGCAGAGTGTCTTGAAGCTAGAATGGGACACAGAGTCAAAGGTGACACACTGCAACCAAAATGACTAACATCCCCACCCCAGCCGGCTGAAATCTGTAGGTACTGTTTGGAACTTGATCCATGGGAGGAACCTTATGTCTTAGGAGAGCAAAGGAGATGTTCCAGGCTCATGTTTGACTTTTCCTGTTCTTCGGCAAAGTAATTGAAGTGATTCCTTTGAAAAAATGTAACCACAAAGCCACACAAAAAGCTGTGAAAAAAGTCAACGGGGAACAATGTACAGAGTGAAAATACAAAAGATTAGCTGCATCACAGTGCAAGGTTACCAGTTCACCTCTTTTTCTCTGTTTCCAGAAGGTCTGGGTCTTTCTTTCTTTCTGTGGGGTAGCTGGAAGGTAGCAGAAGGAAGAGAGGAATCCAATTCCTTGCCCCTTCCCCAATTAATTCCAACTGCATGACACACCTCGCGAGTTCTCTAGCCACTGAGGCAACCTGTACCTACTTCAAATTCCCACGCCCCTTTTTGCAATGGATATATATGTCCTTCCTGCAGCTTGGGAAGGAAAGATTTTTGGCAGCTTTTTAGCTGCCTTGAGACCTGTTTTGATGGAAAAGGGAGTTGTAAATAAAGAGTATAGGAGAAGGGGAGAAGGAGGAGGAAGTAGAAGAAGAGGAGGGGGAGGAGGAAGGGGAGGAAGAAGAAGAGGAGGAAGAAGAAGAAGAGGGAGGATGAGGAAGAAGAAGAAGAAGAGGAGGAGGAGGAAGAGGAGGAGGAAGAAGAAGAAAGAGGAAGAGGGAGAGGAGGAGGAAGAGGAAGAAGAGGAGAAGGGGAGGAAGAAGAAGAGGAGGAGGAAGAGGAAGAAGAGGAGAAGGGGAGGAAGAAGAAGAGGAGGAGGAAGAGGAAGAGGAAGGGGAGGAGGAAGAGGAGGAGGAGGAAAAAGAGGAGGAAGAAGAGGAGGAAGCGGAAGATGAGGGGGAAAAGGAGGAAGAGGAGGAGGAAGAAGAAGAGGAGGAAGAGAAGGAGAAAGAGGACCACAACCACCAGCACCACGCCCAGGACTCCAATGTGTAGTCCATTGGGCCTGTAATTCCCAGAATTTCCAGCAAGGATTTTATAGTAGAAAAAAGCAATTCCTCAAGTGCTGATCCTCCCACTGTGTTCTGCTTTATTCTGTTTTTTATACCCAACATTGCCATCATTCTGCTGCCAAATGGGGTTGCTCTCTAAAGCCTTTGGGGCCTACTTGGTTTACACAGACATTCACATGTACATAGTTTTAAATAGATTTAATCTCTTTTAACTCTTCTAATATGTCTTTTAAATTGTTTAATATGTTTTTAGACTTTTTAAATCATGCTAATCATTCACATTTTAAATTTTCTAACTGGTGTTACTGTACACCACCTGGAGATCTCTGGATAGAGGGTGAAGTAGAAATGTTTTAATAAACAAATGAAAATAATTAAAATTAGAGGTACTGACAGATGGGAGTTATATATTGTGGCTTTTGTTAAATAAATAATAATCTAGACTTTAGTGATCAACATTAAAACAGAAATGTGAAATTTCCAGTGCAAAATAATATGCTAGATCTTGCTAATTGTTGGGCTGGTCTATGTGTACATGTTTAATGATACATGTTTTAATCTGGTTTTAATTTTTTTACTGTTTAATCTGGTTTCAAATTTTGTACCTTGTGGATATTTCACGATATGTTTTTTTAATTTGTTGTAAATGTAAGCTACTTTGAGTCCTGAATTGGTAAAAAAGGCAGGATATAATTTAATAATCATAATAATAAATAACAATAATAATAACTAATAATAATACTTTTGGAGGAATTTTCAGTGCATTTTTTATACTGCCTATCCTACCAAAATAATGCACTAGATCTTGCTAATTCTGCTGGTCTGCGTGTGTCTGTGTGTGTGCATTTTATGATATATATTTTGATCTGGTTTTAATCTCATGATTGTTTTAACTTTTGTACCTTATGAATATTTAACAATATGTTTTTATATATGTTGCAAGCCTCTTTGAGACCTGAACTGGGAAAAAGGCAGGATAGAAATTAATAATGATGTTTTAATCACTAGTACTACTACTACTTTTGGAGGAAGGTGCGAGAGACACCCAGACATGTCTAGCATTTCATTTTAGCTTTACTCCGGGCATCCTTCCCTCTGGGGTTTTAAAATAAACCATCCTTACAGCCTTGTAATCCCCTCCACACCCCAATCCCACAGCTCAGAAACCAAGCATGCATTTTGCAGGTATTGTCCATGCCAACGGATTGTTCCATCTGCTTAAACTCTGACAGCTTTAATCTCCTTTGACACAGAATCAGTTTTGCGTCAGGGAGATGGGCAGCAGCGGCTGACTCCAAAATGGTTGCAGCGACTGAGAAGCAGGTGGAGGGATTTGGAAGCGGGGTTCAGTTCCAGACTGTTCAGCCCAAGACCTCTATTTTCTAGGGCAGAGGGGGAGAAAGTACCTCTTGTGGCTTCCATGGAGACCTTCCTTGACACCCCCAGGTCATCCCAAAACTCCAGGGTGTCCCCATTTTTAAAAAATCATAAGAGAAAATGAACAGAAAATCACCCAAAATGTTGCCCAAAAACAGCACTGAAATAAATGTATTTGGGTTGCATTTCCTCCCCACAACAGTACAAAGCAAACAGACAAAACAATCAAATGCCAGATGGAAATAAGTTTGAATTAAACTGGATGTGGGGAAATAATACAGCTGGACCTCCATATCTACTAGGGTTCTGTTCCCGAACACAGTGGATCCCGGAAACCACAGATAACAGTGAATGCTGTTGAAAGTAATGGGACTTCTGGTTTAAAATACCATAGGGGTGCCTTGGAGGGCCTAGAGATTGTCTAGAGAGGGTGCCTCTCTAGGCATTTTCTAAGAAGACTCTATGGTATGTGTTCCTCTTTTTGTGTCCTGCAGATAACTGAAAATGCAGATATTGGTCCTGCGGATACGAGGGTCCAACTGTAATAATAATTTAAAAAGTGCACTCACCAGGGGGTGGGGAATCTGTTGGGAAAATTTGGACCCTACAAAAAGTAAAGTTGCCCAACCCTATTCAAGCAGCACTATGCAATGATTGTGGGTAGAATTTGGGACAGTTCCTTTTTATTTGGATGCTGGATCTCCCCCACCCCATGCCAGCAGGACTACAGTAGGACCTCTGTATCCACTGATTCATTATCCACTGGTTCAATTATCCACGGGACACAAAACAGCACACTTACCATAGAGTCTTCCTAGAAAATATGTCCTCTCTAGCCACTTTCAAGGTCCTCCAAGGCAACTCTATTTCATTTTAAACCAGAAGTCCCATTATTTTCAATGATGTTTGCTATTATCCATGGTTTTCAGTATCCACAAGGGAACCCAGAACCAATCCACAGTGGATACGGGGGTCCTACTGTATATGAAAAGCTGAAGTCCAAAAACTAACTTTTGCAACCTCTGGATATGGATATGCCTGCTTCAGGATAGATACTTCCTACTTTTTACACACATCCATAAAATGCTCTTGAAGAGAGATGGGGAACTTTACACTGTGTGTGTGTATGTGCCTTCAAGTTGCCTGCTGATTTACGGCGACTACTGAATTTCAGAGGGTTTTCTTAGGCAAGGAATCCTCTGAGGTGGCTTTGTCAGTTCCTTCCTCTGAAACAGAGCCTGCCTGGTATTTGTTGGTGGTTTCCCATCCAAGTACTAACCAGGGCTCATCCTGCTTTGCTTTCAAGATCAGACAGGAGCCAGTACCTTAAAATCCCCTGGGCAGCATGGCCACTTTTATACCAGAGGTATAAAGGCCCAAATACCCTAAAAGGCACCAGATCCTGTCTGATCATGGAAGCTAAGCAGGGTTAGTATTTGGATGGAAGCTCTGGTTAGTACCACTCTGGTTAGTACTTGGATGGGAGACCACCAATGAGTCTCAGGTGCTGTAGGTTCTATTTCAGAGGAAGGAACTGGCAAAACCACCACCGAGGAGTCCGTGCCTAAGAAAACCCTATGAAATTCATGGTATCACCATAAGCATGAGAAAAGGTGCCTTTTTGGACTGTCACTCCCAGAATCCCCCAGCCAGCCATGCTGAGTGGGAGATAATGGGAGTGGCAGTCCAAAAAGAAGAACCTTCCCTAAGCCCAGAAGGACTATCAAGGAATCCCAGGTACTGTAGGCAATACTTTGGAGGAAAGAACTGGCAAAACTACCTCTGAGGATTCCTTGCTTAAGAATACCCTATGAAAGGCAGGGGGTTGCCGTAAGTCAACAGGAGACTTGAAGGCACACACACACACACACACACACACACACACCTAAGGGCAAGAGAAGCAGCCTGACTGTGGTAGGAGAATCACCTGGAGAGAAGGAGGTGGAGACACGGTCCAATGCTTCCAAAATGTTGAAAACTATAGCTCAAATATCAGTTTAAAATAGCCATGCAAATATTGGGGGCTAATATGGGAGATCAGTATGTAAAAGCATTGTTGTAAGAGCTACCAGCAAAGCCCACGTTGATATTTGTACTGTTGTTGTTCCTTGCCATCAAGCCAACTTTGACTTATGATGACCCTCTAAATGAGAGCCCTCCAGGTCACCGTGTTATCAACAGCCCTGCTCAGGTCTTGCAGACTCAGGGCAGGCATGGCTTCTTTGATGGAGTCTCTCCGTCTGTCAATATGCCTCTTTCCAATTAAGGGATAAAAATGACACTATTATCCCAGATTTGGAGGTCGGGGTCATCTAAACTTTTTAACTTTTTAGCTCTTGATTAGATCACACCAGTTACCTGCTTGTTTCTGTAGAGCTGTGTGCATAGCTGGTCACTAGTCCCAACATCCTCTTTAGGGGTTGTCTCCAAACTGCAGAACCCATCTGTCCCAAGTGAAAGAGAGGTCAAAAAGGTTAGGGAGACAACCTGGGGGCCAACAGCAGCTGCTGACACTTCCCTTTCCCCCTCTGAGAAAAACACAGAAGCCAGATTCGTGTTGGCACTTGGTACTAATGCTTGTATTTCTTCCAGGGTATTTCTTCCATACTGTTTATTCAACAGTAAAGTCCAGCATGGTGTAGTAGTTAGAGTTCTGGACTAGGACTCCAGCAAACTAGAGTTCGAACCCCTGCTCAGCCATGGAAACCCACTGGGCAATATTGGACAAGTCGCCGTCTCTCAGCCTCAGAGGAAGTCATGATAAACCCCCTCTGAATAGATCACAGAATCATTAAGTTGGAAAAGACCCCAAGGGCCACCCAGTCCAGCCCCATTCTGCCCTGCAGGAATACACAATCAAAGCATTCTCTGACAGTTGGCCATCCAGCCTCTGTTTAAAGGTTTAACTGGTAACCTCACAACTCGATTTCTGCAATGCTCTCTACATGGGGCTACCCTTATACCTAGTTCGGAAACTACAACTGGTGCAAAATATGGCGGCCAGGTTAGTCACCGGAAAATCGAGAAGGGAGCATATTACTCCAATCTTGAAATCCCTTCACTGGCTGCCTATCAGTTTCTGAGCACACGATAAGGTGTTAGTAATGACCTATAAAACCCTACATGACCTAGGTCCAACCTACCTAAGGCATCGCCTCCTCCCATATCATCTGTCCTGTACCCTTAGCTCTTCTGGGAGGGGTTTATTGCAACCAATGAGATCTAGATTAACAATAACCTCCCAGAGCTCTTTTTCTGTTGCTACTCCCAGACTATGGAATGCCTTGCTGGAAGAGATCCGCCAAGCAACCAGCTTGGAGAAATTCGAAAAAGCCATCAAAACGGATCTCTTCCAGCAGGCCTTCCTTGAATAGAATAGACCATTTTAATGGATGCTTCTCCCTCTTTTTATGTTTTTTGTTTTTATCTTTTATGATTACATTTTTATGTTTGATGTTATAGTTTAAAGTTTTAGGGTAATATTTCATATTAATGGTGAATTCACCAATATTTTAAATATGTATTATTATATGTAATTTTAAGGGGGGTAAACTGTTTTAAGGTATTACTGTCACTATGGATTTGTTTGTTTTAGATCCAATTGTTGTGAGCCACCTTGATTGCCTAATAGGCAAAAGGCAGGGTACAAAAATAAAGTTGTAGTAGTAGTAGTAGTAGTAGTAACTATTATTATTATTATTATTATGGACCTCCAAAGAAGGAGACTCCACCACACTCCCAGGCAGCACAGATTCCACTGCTGAACAGCTCACCTAGTTGCTGCTTCTAAGCCATAAGGTGGAGAATTTGTACCTTAACCTTCCACCTGAAGATGAGCCATGAAAAGTAGAGACTCAGGGCCAGGCAGTGCCTAGCAGTGGCAGGGGGTGACTCCAAGGGCAGTGGGGCAATCGACCCACTCCAGGATTTAATACAAGCTTTAAAAGAGCTATCCAAGGTACTGAACATATTTTGGAGAAGCTTCAAACCTGCAGACGGCACCTTTAAAGTTCCAGGTAAAACCCAGAGGTGCCACTTAGAGCTAATGTTGTTCTAGGTCAGGTTGGACAAAGTGCATCCTGAGGGTCACATGTAACCCTCAGGGCCATTTTCATGGGCCCCAAGGTTTTCCACACCAAATCCTCCCCCCCCCCATGCTGCTAAAACCCCTCTAGGGTTATGGAGCATTTTTGCTGAGTTCTCCCCTCTATGACCATTTTAGGTCTAAGGGAGGCCTTCTTAAATAACACAAAGTTTACAGGAAGTGAGTTTGGTCCACTTTCTGTTGTTAAAAAGGCCTTTCTTGGACCTCAAATGGCCTAGGGGAGGTGCTGAAAAGCATAGCAATAATACCCCCATACTCGCCTTGTGGGCATTTGGGAAGCAAAATATTTATTTTTATTTTTTATATATTTTTATTTATTTGTTTGTTTGTTAGCAGCACATGTAATGGAGGGGTTTCAGCCCTCCAAAGTCTCTAGGGGCTAATTGCAGCCCCCCAACCTCCCACAATTGCCTACCCCTGCCTTTGGAAGATACCTTACTCGGAGGGAGTTGGGGGGCCTGCACAGAGAGCAGAATCTGAGTGTCATTCAGGGTAGCTGAGTGGGAGACCTATTGACCTGACCCATCCTGTACAAGCCCTGTTGCCATTTAACATTTAGGCTTTGAAAAATTGCTTTCCAAATCCAAAGCTGCCATTATCCCTGGCAGCAAAAAATGCCCTCAAATGTCCTCTAGGGGATGTGTGTGTGTGTGTGTGTGTGTGTGTGTGTGTGAGCTATTTTTGCCATGGTTTAGGCCCCTGGGGCCATATATATCCAATAGGCCACATTTCCAAAGGGAGCAATTTAATTGGCTTGAAATTCTCAGACCAAACCAGACACAAGATTGTACCAAAGCGGAATAAGCAATCTTCCAGCATTGCTGCCATCCTGTGAGAAACATCCTTTCTCCTGCCCATCTAAAAACCAGAGCTTGGAAAAGTTACTTTTTTTAGATTGCAACGGGCCATACATACCAGCTGGGGGATTATGGGAAACAGAGCCCTGAAAAGCAACCTTTCTGAACCATTTTGCATTTGTTTGCCAAGCTTGTCCTTTGCCAGATATTCCCATCAGAATGTCTTGGCTTCTGGGGGCACAAGAGAATCTGGAGAGGCCCTTGAGTACCTTTCAGACCCACTTGGGAGACAAAGAGAAACCATTTCCCTTCCACAGGCACATCCCTGAAGGATCTGCTTCCCTCCAGCAGCCCCTCTTCTGGTTTAAAAAGGAAAGAAAGAAACGGTAACTGCAAGCCCATTTCATTTCCTCCCAGGAGCAGAAGGGTTCATTCACTGTGGGAGTGGGGAGGCAAACAACCTTAGAGAAGGTATTGGATTACTTGTGAGACTGAATTTATGGAATTAGGGAAGGAAGAAGAACCCCAGAGCAATGTGGGGCAGGGGACTGTGGCCCATGGTTCCCCATTTGGCTTACAGGGCTGTTTCTGCGGCCCCAGAATTCCCCCCTCTGAAATTGGTGGAAAATCTATTTTGCCTTCCCCCCCCCCAACACAAATACATCCAAGGGCATGGGGACAATTTTGCCATGGCCCCCTCCAGGTAGTTTTATGCCTGGAAGAGGTGTTTTCATTTTGTTTTATTATTTTGCAACAGGAAGAGAGCCACGAACTGACATCTGCAGTTTTCATGTGCAGAAAACAAAATCTTCTATGCAGAAATACTATTTTATGCGCAGGAAATGGCGCTTTGTGTGTAAGGGACTTGCTTTTGTGTGCAGATGTTGTTTTCTGCACAAAACACCTCAGTGCATTCTTCACTCAGAATAAATTCCAAACTGCAAAAATTCTCATCCCTCCAGTATTCTCATCAGAGTGTCCTGACATGTGGATTCCCACCCCTTTTACTTTTTTGCTCTATCATTCAAATGATTTTAAACATCCTTTCTGTCTCTAGCCTGAAGCCTCCTCTTTTATATCAGGGAATAATCAGAACTGAACTGCAATCTTGTTTTGCTGCTTTCACTGCCTTCTCCTCTACCCTGACACCTCCCCCTTGGGATGCAATTGTAATATTTGCCATATTTGCCTGGTCTGATAAAGTCCTGAAACAGAGGTTGTAACAGACCATTTCCAGCAGTTTGATAACACTTTAACTGCCCATGGCTCCATTCTAGGGAATCCTGGGATTTGTAGTTTGGGAGGGGTGACACTGGCCTTAGTAATGCCACAGAAGCTATAGCTTTCCAGGATTCTCTCTGGAGGGGAACATCCACCCCAGTGACTTCTGGAAGGTAGAAGGGAGGCCAGAAGAGGATGAAAAAGGTAACAGTCTTCCAGGATCCACTTTTGACTCCCTCTCCACCTGCCTGATCATGTGACACAAGAGGGTGGGGTGGGGAATCAAGCAAGGATCAAGGACGCTATGGTCTTAGAGCTGGAAGAGACCATAAGGGCCATCTAGTCCAACCTCCTCCCATGCAGTCTTCCCTGAACCTCTCTTGGGTCCCGGGGAAGCTGGGCACTGACCGGGGAAGGAGCAATGAACCTTCCTAGCCTACATTCTCCACCACTCTCCTGATGTTGTGCCAGGAGCAAGCTGCGCGGGGCAGGGAGGTGGGCAAGGATTAGGGAGGCTGTAGCCTTGCCACCCATGCTATGGTAGCTGGTTCATAGTGATGGAGACATTGTTCTCACGCACTGCCTTTGATGATCCTCCGTGCTGGGATGTTCCCCACCTTTCCAGCTTGGAGGGGAAAGAAATTAATGAATCTGGAGTGTGGGGTAGCAGGAGTAGTCCTCAAAGTCTATTTAAGAATAGGGGTGGGAAGAGAAAGGGACTTGAGCAGAATTCTCCTTAGTGGGATTTTGGACACGTGAAAGGTCCCTTTCTTGTTTCCCCCTCTCAAGTGTTGGAATATTCTTTCCATCTCTAGTGTGCAAAACCTACCGGCATTAATTTGCTCTGTGTGAGAAAAGCTAAATGCTTGTGGGTGTCTGCACATTTGTGCACAGTCTGGCTGTGTCAGAGCGATGGCTCTTGACTGTCTTCCACCCTGCATGAGCAACATCAAGAAGCTCATTCTTGGATTGGGCCATAGGTCCAGGTAGCTCTTGATTCTGGCTCCCTAGATGACTACAAGGCAGGCATGAAGACCTGGATTGGCCCTACCATTAGGTAGATGCTTCTAGCAGCACATCTTAGAAGCCATGAAAGGGCAGGGCAGGAAATGGTTACAGGTGTCCCTTCGTATTTGCTGGGGTTTGGTTCCAGGACTCCTGTGGATACCAAAATCCATGAATACTCAAGTCCCATTATATGCAACGGCATAGCAAAATGGTGTCCCTTATATAAGATGGCAAAATCAAGGTTTGCTTTTGGGATTATTATTTTTTTAAGCATATTTTTTCAAACGATGAATACTTAAATCCGTGGATACCAAATCCATGGATACGGAGGGACAGCTGTATTTATATAGAGCTTGGAAAAGTTACCCTTTAGGGGCAACAGTTCCCAGATGCCTAGAGCTATGCTGGCCTCTATGTCAGTAGGGGTGGTGAATTTGCTCTAGGATTTAGACCGTATTTTAAATTATTTTATCCTTGTGGTTAAAAAAAAAAAAACACCATATACATAAGAATTCTCTGTTTAACTGTTTAAACTTTTGTAAACATGGTTTTATCTGGACTTTGTTTTAAAATTCTTGGGAAGCGATTTGAGCCCCTTGCTGGAAGAAAGGCAGGGTAGAAATTAATTAAATAAATACATTTTTGGAGGGGGTCGACGTGGCTTCCAGAGGGTCCCCAAGCAAAAAATTGGCCCCTAGCTCATCACAATTGCCTATCCTTGTTTAAGAAGACCCCTTCTCCTAAATAAAAAAAGACTCCTGCCACATGTGAAGTCAAAGGCTTTCACGGCCGGCATCCATAGATTTTCCTTGGGTTTTTTTCCCGGGCTGTGAGGCCGTGTTCTGGAATAGCTTTTTTCTGATGTTTCACCTGCATCTGTGGCTGGCATCTTCAGAGAAATCTTCAGATGCAGGCGAAATGTCAGAAAGAAACTATTCCAGAACACGGCCTCACAGCCCAGAAAAAAACCAAGGAAAATCTACTCATGCATCATCTTTGAGACTAAGCAATAAAAAGAAATTTCTAGCATAAGCTTTGGGGGATTCCAGGCCACTCCATCAGATGTAACTTCTGGTTTCATCTGGCAGAACAGGGGTGCCTTCCTGCCAGTGGAAGGAGAGCAGGGAGGGGGTCAGCCTAACCTCTGGTGGCAGAGAGTTCCACAGACTGGGAGCAGCCACTGAGAAGGCCCTCTCCAGTGACCTCACCAACCATACCTGTGATGTTGTTGGGCCCAAGAGAGCCCTCTCCTTCTAGTAAAGCATGTCTCATCTGAATGCACCCTTTGTTTCTACATGGCAGGGGGTTGGACTAGATGGCTCTTGTGATCTCTTCCAACTCTATGAATCTAACGATTCTATGATCTACACAAAGAAAGACACACACCACAAGCACAACAATTCATGAGGCCCTGAAGCCGAAGTTCACAGTGATTGGGGTGCTACAACTTTAAAACTATGCTTCCCTATTCTCTCTAAGGCCTTGTCTTCATGGGCCAATGAAACAGCCTCTCTTCCCCTGCACCCCTTCCTGCGCCCCGCAGTCTGGCTAACATAGGATTTTTAGCCCATTTGTAATCCAAACCTTTCTATCTGAACAGACATTTGGCAACTAAATGGCTATGCAGAAAGTGTGTGTGTGTGTGTGCTGCAATTTTACTGTTCTTGTCACGTTTTAACATTATTTTATATTATTTTAAATTTTAAAGTGTAATATGCTAGTTTAATTGGTATCCTTATCATAGAGTTTTCTTGGAGAGATTTTTTCAGAAAAGGCTTCCCATTGCCTTCCTTTGCAGCTGAGAGAGAGGGACTTGCCCAAGAGCACCCAGTGGGCTTCCACACCTGAGTGGCATTCGAACCCTGGTCCCTCAGAGTCCTAGTCCAACACTCCAACCACGACATCAGGCCGCCTCTCATTCATTCTCATTCCTAATTTATGTATCTCTTTTTAATTCAAATTGTGAGCCACCTTGGGTCGCATTTGGAAGTAAGGTGGGATATCAATGAATAAATAAAATGGGGGCTGATTTCCTGCCTGAGCAGGGGGTTGGACTAGATTGCTCTTGGTTCCCCTTCCAAACCTACGGTGCTACATTTCAATCATTCTACTTCAAAGTAGGCTGAAATGATCTTAATTCCCCATCCACCCTGAATTCCCTCATTGCAACTGCACTCCTATCTTCTTAGAATCGCAGAATCCTAGAATCTTAGAGCTTGTCTAGATGCCGTAGTTTACTGCTAGTGGGTGTGCATTTTTGCTTATTTTGCAGCAATGTTGTTCTGTCTTCACAGTTGTGCGCATATCACACCCATTTGCATAATAATAATAATAATTCATTTGAATTGATTGTCCACACACACTCATAAAGGGCAATGGAGCGAAAATATGCAGTGATGCAAATTTTGATGTTCACACATCCAAAAATGCACCTTTACACTCATTTTCCAAAACATCTGGAGAAGCAGTGATAACTTTTACTGCATTGTTTGTGGAGTTTGGGGGCTGCCTTCTTTCCAAATACTGCTTATCTTGTTTGGAACATCTTGGGACAGATTGTATTCTCTGTGAATTCTATGAGGAGTATTTTCACCATCTAGAACAGTGGTTCCCAAACTTTGGCCCTCCAGATGTTTTGGACTTCAGCTTCCAGAATTCCTGACTCTTGGCCAACCTGCCTGGGGGTGTTGAAGTCCAAAACACCTGGAGAGTCAAAGTTTGGGAACCACTGGTCTAGACAACCCATTAGAGATGGAAGGGACCCCAAGGGCCATCTAGTCCAACCCCCTTCAGCCATGCAGGAATAATTCAAAGATCTCTTAAAAAGTGTCCATCCAACCTCTGCTTAAAGACCTCCAGAATGGAGAGCCCACCACACTCTGAGGTGTGTTCACAGTTTTCACTGGTAACACATTGGGGACCTGACAATTGCCTTTGACCAATAGGGAGATGGGGACACCATGCTCTAAAGGCAAGTGTTAGCAATGGATTTGCTTCGGGGGCAGCTTGATGACCCTTGGGTGTCACTTTGTGTCCACCTAAACATGAGAAAGAACTTCCACTCAGTAAGAGCTGTTCAGCCGTGGAATGGCCTGCCTGGGAGTGTGGTGGGGTCTCCTTCTTTGGGGGTTTTCAACAGAGGCTGGATGGCCATCTTTTCGGGAGGGCTTTGAGTGTGTCTTCCTGGAGGGCTGAAGGGGGCTGGACTGGATGGCCTTTGGGGTCTCTTCCAACTCTGGTTTCATGATTTTAAAAGCGATTCCACCTAACCATTGGGACGAACTGAGAGCTGTTCGGCAGTGGAATGGCCTGCCTGGGAGCATGGTGGGGTCTCCTTCTTTGGGGGATTTTCAACAGAGGCTGGATGGGCATCTTTTCAGGAGGGCTTTGAGTGTGTCTTCCTGCAGGGCAGAATGGAGTTGGACTGGATGGCCTTTGGGGTCTCTTCCAACTCTGGTTTTATGATTTTAAAAGCAATTCCACCTAACCACTGGGACGAACTGAGAGCTGTTTGGCAGTGGAATGCACTGCCTGGGAGTGTGGTGGGGTCTCCTTCTTTGGAGGTTTTTAAGCAGAGGCTGGATGGCCATCTTTCCGGGAGGGCTTTGCCCGTGTCTTCCTGGAGGGCTGAAGGGGGCTGGACTGGATGGCCTTTGGGGTCCCTCTCTTCCCGGGCGAGGATTCCACAGGGCAAGGCTGGCTGGGCGGCGGAGAGACGGTGCTTCCCTCCCCCCCCCGGGCTTGCGCTCCTCCTCCTCCTCCTCCCGGCGGGGCTTACCGTCCGTCCGGCTCTCCGGCGGGGCCTCTGCCTCTTCCTCGCCGCCCTCCCGCAGGGGACCCTCGGCGGCGGCGGCGGGATCGGCCTCCCAGAGCGGCGGCGGCGGCGGCGGCCAGCAGGGCGAGGGCTCCGGGGCGGCGGCGCTCCTCTGGCGGAGGCGAAGAGAGAGAAAGAGGGAGGCGGAGGAGAAAAAGAAGAGGCCGGGCGGCGGCAGGGAAAGGGTCGCTCGCAGGACCCCGACGCACGGGGGGCTTGGCCACGGAAATCGCACCGGGGGGACTGTAGCACCCCAAATCCCCCTGCCGGTCCAGTGTTTAACTTGGGGGAGCACTACAGATCCCGGACTAGAAATCCCGGGATCCCCTGAACAGACCCTTTCCTCACTGTTTGCGGGACTTCAACTCCTAGAGCTTTGGGATGGGGGGGGGGACCCTAACCCTAACCCTACCTCCCAGCATCCCCTTGTATTCCTAGCCTGCCCCCCCCCCGCCATTTCGCTTTCTAGGAGGATTGCAAATCCCAGAATTATCTGTCCAAAGCACTTTTCAAAAACTTTTGGGGAGGATTGCAATTTTTTTAGGGAATTTTTTATTGGAGTAAGACCATTCTACTAAAAAATACACCCGATTTAGTTGGGGGGAGCTACAATTGCCAGAACCCTCTAACCAAGAGCCTTTAAAAAAAAAAAAAGCTTGGGAGGAGAACTACAGTCCCCAGGATCCCCGTGTGCCCAGAACCCCATGCCCAAGCCAGGAGCCTCTTAACTGCAATGCCCATCATCCCAGGCAAGGACCACCTTTCCTCCTTGGGGCGAATCCTACCCCCTCCCCCTGCCCGGGGCTCTCTCGGGGGGCCCTCCTCCCCCTTGCTTCCCCGGGGGCCCTCCAGCCCCGAGCCCAGCGCCCCTGCTCTCTCCCCCGCAGAGGAATCCCCCCCAAAAGAGCTTCCAGGGGGCCAAAGAGGGGGTCCCCCCTCCCGACCTTCTCGCCCCGCGAGGCTTGGCGCTGGAGCGCATCCCCATCCCGAGGCTGCGTCCCCCGGGGCGCCCGGCGCAGAAGCTGAGCGCAAGGGGAGGGCGCGGGCGGGGGGCGGGGGGCTCTCCCGGGCGGGGGGGCTCCCTTCCTTCCCTCCCTCCCCCCGGCTGCGCGGATCCTCCCCCTCCTCCCCCGGGACACTCCCCAGGAGCTGCCCCCCACTCCCCCATAGACCCCCCCCAAAGGACCCCCTCCCGTTAGGCGGAGTGCCTCCCCAGCGGGAGCCCCTTCCCCGGGCTGGGCGGCAGAAGTCTATCGGCCGGGGCCGCCCCTTGGAAGCGCCTCTCCCGAGCCCAGCAGAGGCGGGCGCCCCAGCGCGATCCGGGCCCCCAACCGGCCCCCTCGGGGGAGTCCGGATCCCGACCAGCCCCTGGAAGCCCCCCCCCCCAAAGCAGCGGGGCCCCCCATTTCTCTTACCATCGGGTGGGCTGGGGTCCGGCGCGGCGCCCGCTCCCTTCCAGCGCAGCCACGGTCCTGGGAGGAGCCCCACGGGGAGGGCCCGGCCGAGGAGGCGAGTTCTAATCCCGGGCCGGGGAGAGGGAGGGGCGGGGAGGGGAGGGGGCGGCTGTCCAGCGCTGGGGAGGGAGGGGAGAGAGGAAGGGGCCTCGCATTGGCAGCGGCAAACGTTTGGCTCAGCCACGAGGGTTTCGAATCAGAGGCTTCGGAGAGACCCCCAAGGGCCATCTAGTCCAACCCCCTTCTGCCCGGCAGCAATGCACCATCCAAGCCCTCCCGACAGATGGCCATCCAGCCTCTCTTTATACACCTCCGAGGAAGGAGACTCCACCACACGCCCAAGCAGTGCATGTCCAGGTTTTATGAAATTCAAACGGGATTTCTGGCCACTTTTGGAGAAGGACGGCTGTACCTGCAATGGGTTCTGAAGGCCAGGAATTAGCCCCTGCTTTGCCAGACTCCGCTCACCACCCCCCGTTAAGGAAAGTGTCTCTAAGAAGGAATGTGGCTCCTTTGTTCTCTCTTCTTCCTGTAATAGAGGTCCAGGGGAGTTCCTTGGTTTTTTAGGAAGAATAGACACTGCTTCTTAATCCTCAGCTTCAACCATTTATTTCAGAAGAATCATAGAATCCTAGAGTTGGAAGAGACCCCAAGGGCCATCCAGTCCAACCCCATTCTGCCATGCAAGAATACACAATCCAAGCACTTTGTTTAAAAACCTCCAAAGAAGGAGACCCCACCACACTCCCAGGCGGCAGCATGTTCCACTGCTCAACAGCTCTTACTCTCAGGAAGTTGTGAAGTTGAAAGCTTTCAGGGCTAGCATCCATGGGTTTTCTGTGGGTTTTTTTTCCTGGCTATGTTCTGGAAGAGTTTATTCCTGACTTTTTGCCTGCATCTGCATTCAGAGAAGATGCCAGCCACAGATGCAGGTGAAACATCAGGAATAAACTCTTCCAGAAGATGGCCTCATAGCCCAGAAAACCCCCACAGACAACCTACATCCGGAAGTTCTTCCTAATGTTTAGGAGGAATCTCTTTTGCTGTAGCTTGAGTCCATTGCTCTGTGTCCTAGTCTCTGGAGCAGCAGAAAATAAGCTTGCTCCATTTAAACATGGCTATCATGCCCCCTCTTCACCATCTCTTCCCCAGGCTAAACGGATTGGCCTTTTTAGTTATCAGCGCGCTTGCAGAAAGCGCGGGATGAGTCCTTCCTGAATCTTCATTTGCGAAGAAAAGCCAGAGAGAGACATGTCCCCTCTTCACCATCTCTTCCCCAGGCTAAACATGCCCAGCTGCCTAAGCTGCTCCTCATGGGGCATCATGGCTTGCAGACCTCCCACCATTTTGGTTGCCCTCCTCTGGACATGTTCCAGCTTGTCCATATCCTTCTTGAATTGTGGTGCCCAGGTGAGGTCTGACTAAAGCAGAACAGAGTGGCACTATTACTTCCCTCGATCTAGATTTGGGGGCAAGCAGAAGAAATGGAGGTTATGTGGTATGTTTGTTGGACAAGGAGGGGGACTCCAGGTTAGTAACCTAAAATTAAAATAATGGGGGGGGGAGTGATTGAATGCATACAGCGCTCCATCTGACCTGTTGTTTCTGGATCCCAAATGCATGCACAAGGGATTAGCAAGCAGGACAGGGGTGATGGCAAATGAGAGAATGCCCCCCCCCCAGTAAGGATTCTGTCTCTCAGTGACATTTTTCTGCAATGCACAAATTTCAAACACTTGTTGTTTTGTCTGCCCTCAAGCCATTTCAGACTTGTGGCAACCCTAAGGCAAGCATATTAGGGGTTTTTTTTCCCCTGAGGTTGAGAGTGTATGACTTGCCCAAGGTCACCCAGTGGGTTTTCATGGCTGAGCGGAATTCAAACCCCGGTCTCCAGAATGGTTGTCCAACAACACTCAAAACACTACACCAAAAACTTTAACCTTGACTTGTGCCATGAAGAATAAATATAGTTGCTGCATCCAAAGAAAAGAATAGGGCAAAATCCTGCAAATTCTCTATCACAGCTCTTCACAAAATCACTGCAACCCTGAACATGTCCAAGAAAACTTTTCCATGCATGTACACTTTGCACACTTTGGTGCCTCTACAGTTGTGTGTGAAAATTCACTCCCAGTTTGGACACACATGATGACTCCATGCAGGTTCTAGTTATGCTATATCAGGAAGAAAAGCAAATCTAGTAATACTGGCCATTGAAAGTACCATATTGGAGGGGGTTTCAAAGGGACAGGTTCTCCCCAAGTTTGCTAAAGAAATTACAGCCTTTATTAGGAGTTGAGATCATTATAGCAAGATGACTCACACAGTGTGCATTCACTTCCTGGTCCCTGGTTTACACTGAGTTTACACAACATTTTTTGCAGGTGGAAAGTATCCATTTGCTTTAGATTCCTTAAAGTCTATTAACTGGGCATTGCTTCTCTTGTTACCTATGATGATACAATGATTGGATACAATGATGTTCATAAACATCAGACAGTTCAGCTTCCAGCATTCTCAATGATGTCCATTGCTTTGACTGTGTATTTCTTTACATCATGGGGTTGGACTAGATGACCCTTGTGGTCTCTTCCAGCTCTATGATTCTAGGATTCCTCTGAATAAATGTGGCCAAGAAAACCCAAGGAGAAGGTCACTATAAGTTGGAGTTGACGTGAAGGCACAGAAAAACAACAAAGTGGTTTGTATGTTGGGCTAGGACTCTGGGAAACCCAGGTTCAAATCTGGCGCAGAAACCTCCTGGGTGACATTGGGCAAGTCACACTCTCTCAGCTTTAGAGAAGGCAATGGCAAGTCTCTGAACCTGTGCTTTGTTTGTATCACTTCATGTGTCTCCTCCCTCCGCTTAATAACTTTCTACGATTCTAAGAAGGGGAGCGATAAATGCCTATTTGACGGTACTTACTTATTTGATTTATACCCCACTTTTCTCTCAATAGGAGAATCAAAGCAGTTTACAATATAAGTTAAAATGAAAGAGCAGAAACAATATGTGGTATAGAAGTTATTATTATTATTATTATTCACATCATTATTGTTTGACCGTTACTTTTTTGTAGATCTATATATAAAAGGACAGATTGAAGAAAATATGAAGAAAAAAATGAAACAAGCATAGCTTAACTAGAATAAATAAATACATTGTAAAATAATAAAACAGATCAATTTAACTTCCTCCTATTAAGGAATTGATTTTCATATGTCCTTCATATGTGGTACAGAAGTTTTTAAAAGCATTAAATTGTTGTGAAGTCGAAGGCTTTCACACCCGGCATCCATAGATTTTCCTTGGTTTTTTTCCAGGCTGTGAGGCCTTCAGAACACGGCCTCACAGCCTGGAAAAAAACCCAAGGAAAATCCATTAAATTGTTGTTGTTGTTTATCCTCCACCCCCCCAGTTGGGACTTAATTAAAGACAGATGCTGCTGACACACTACAGAAATAATCCAGTTTGACACCACTTTAACTGCCATGGCTCAATTCGATGGAATTCTGGGATCTGTAGTTTTGTGAGATATTTAGCCTCCTTGGACAGAGTGCTCTGGTGCCACAACAAACTGCAAATCCCAGGATTCCATCGTATTGAGCCATGGCAATTAAAGCAGTGTCAAACTGAATTATTTCTGCAGTGCAGATGCAGCGTGGGACTTAATCTGTCCAATTAAAACAATAGTTTAATTCAAAACAAATGCACATTAAACATATATTGCCTATTTTTAAAATGGCACATCCCTCTGTGCCAACCAGTTAAAGACTGTTTAACTAAGGTCTGTTTGAATCAGGAGGCTTTTGCCCACTGGTGAAAAGAGAGCAAAGAGAGGGCCAACCAAGCTACACTTGGGAAGGAGTTCCACAGCCTTGGAGCTGCCACTAAGAAACCCTTGTTTCTCACCTCTCTTCTCCCTTTGACTCCAGGATCAACCCCTGCGATGCTTCCCATGGTGGAAATGGCAATGCAGGGGCCAGGGGAGAGGAGGAGAGATCTCGCGGTCAGGGATTGGTGACTGAACCCTAAGTTTTAAAATGGCCAAACAACTGCAGAAATCATGCTGAGCCATGATGGCTGACTCCATGAACTGCCAGTCACGCTAATCATGCTACAGCTGCGTGAGAAGGATTGCATCAGAAGAAGGGTTACTAGAGTACAAAGCCACAGAGCATGGAAATCTGATGCAATGTAACCATGTGCTTGGGTAAGCCAATGCTGTGCTGAGTTGTATATAAGAAAGCCAGATCAGTGTTCATTCTTCTTCCTATGATCCTCTGGTGCCTGGCGTAGCACTTTGTCTCTATACATACTAAAACTACCTCCTGTTTTTTGGATGCCAAACACTCTGGACATTTTCAGATGTGTTTTTAGGCAGGATATATTCCAAAACAGCTTCATTACTGCCACGCGGCAGGGGAGCGGTTTCAGATGACTCTGTCCCTCTGCCAAAACCCTCCGTGTTACTTCCGTGACAGAATGGAGGAAGCCGCAGCATATTTCATTCATGGGCAACATTCGTGAATGAAATATAGAATCATAGAATCATAGAATCATAGAAATATGCCGCGGCTTCCTCCATTCTGTCACGGAAGTGACATGGAGGGTTTCGGCAGAGGGACAGTGTCATCCAAAACTGCTCCCCTGCTGCGCGGCAGCAATAGAGCTGTTTTGGAATATATCCTGCCTAAAAACACTTCTGAAAATGTCCTATGTGTGAGTATTCTTGGGGAAAGGTTGCCATCTAGTCTGCTGAGACAGTTTTTGGCTTCTGCCAGGGATTGAATGTCCTATCATCCCCTGACACTCACCTCCCTTCTCCCTTCTGCCCCAGGATTGCCCCCCCCCCCGGGATTGCTCCTATGGCAGGAATGGGGCTTGCGCTATTATCTGTGGGTTTTGTTATCTGCAGGGCCTCCCTGAACCAATCCCCCATGGATACGGTGTCCTACTGTATTAAAACTTTTTAAAAAAAGATAAAAAGCTTTTTAAAGCAACCCAACAAAACCACACAGTAACCCCAGCCTGTTCTTTAAAAAGCCTGACTGAATAAAAAGGTTTTGGCCTGATGCTGGAAGGACAACAGGGAGGGGGCTAATCTGGCTTCCCAAGGGAGGGAGTTCCAGAGTCTAGGGGCAGCCACCGAAAAGGCCCTCTCTCACATCTCCACTAACCATACTGGGACTGAAAGAAGGGCTTCTCCTGATGATCTCAGGGACCGGGCCAGTTCATAGAGGGAGATATAGTCTGCCAGACAACCTGGACCTGAGCCATATAGGGCTCTATAGGTCATGGCCAGCACTTTGAATTGTGCCCGGAAACAGACTGGCAGACTGGCATGTCACAAACACAACAGCCTCAGTTTATGCACCTTGGCATCTAGGGAGAATTCAAGCTTGATTTGCCCTCCAACCCATTTACTGATCATTTTGACAATCCATAGTATCTGTAGGACTTTCCTCCAGCACCATATTTCAAATGAATGTTGGTAGATATACATTGGCTATATAGAGTGATCCAGCTTTCCTGGGGCTGGTCAACACTGGGGGTAAAAATCTGATTGAAATTCGGACTACTTTGGCCCAGAGTTGTACCGGATGAAATTCAGACTACTCTTGCCTCCCCACGCCTCCAATCCAGTGCGGATCCTTTGTTCACACTACAGTTTTCTCTGAAGCAAAGCCCAGAGAAAACTGTGAATTTCTAAAACCTGGATTTAGGTGGTATATCCTGAGTCTGGTGCAGATAGGGCTGTACGTCGCATGGCATTATTACACCAGATTCATGTTGTTGGCTGCATGTTGTCTGGCATTGTCAGGCCAGATTCTAGGGGTGGGGATTCTGGAGTTTTCATCAGTGTAGACAAGTGTACTAGTGTAGCCAAGGCCCCAGTATGTATGGATGTATGTTTGCGTATTCCGGGAAGAATAACGAAACGAATCTTTGAGCTGAGGAGGAATTTCCAGAAATGTGTTCAAATAGGGTAGAGGGATTGGGAGGGAGTGTACATAGAACAGCTGGGAGGCAGAGGAGCAGCCAGCTCTCCTTAGGTTAGGGTTAGGAAGCATTGAGCTGTGGAAGTGTAGGATGGGAGGTTAAACATTAGCAGAGAGGGGATTATTGCTCACCCACCCTCTACAATCTGTCCAGCTTTCCAGGTATGGTGGAACTCTCTTAGAGATGGGCAAAGTAAAGGTCATCTCCAGGACGCTTGAGAGGAGTTTACCTCTGCCTTGTGCTTTCTGTCCATATATGCTTGACTACAGTGTCCATTATGCTGAACCAGCATGGCCACTGCTGGCTAGGGACGGTGGGAGTTGCAGTCCAATCCTTCCCAAGGACACCCAGTTGGAGAAGGCTGTCCAAGATGGAGGAAAGTTTTCCCACCTTAGAATTCTTTTGCTTGGTTCTCTTAATGAAACCACTTTCACTGATGGTCCTCATCAGTTTGGAAAAGTTACTTTTTTCAGCCACAACTTCTAATGGCCGTGCTGCCCAGGGGATTCTGGGAACTGTGGTTCAAATAAAGGGGTCCGTCTACACAAGGGGAAAAACAGAGTACCTCAGAGTAATGGCATTTTGCAGCAGCAGGGACATGTTAATGGTTGTTTTTGGCCTCAGAAGCCCCAATAAGCTTCACGTGCCAGATGGTGGTCATAATACGGCCACTGAAGATTTTTTTAAAAAGTCGTCTAAGGTGCGCTGAAGCGACATAGCAATTTTTTGATTTAACAGGAAAACAAAACCAAACAAAACAAACCCACCCCTTTTTATCGCCTTAACGATCACTCACTAAGGTGAAAATCCAACATGACGACAGCAGGCGCTTGCCCTATTAGCAAATCCTGTCCCCGGGCTTTCCTGGCCAATCAGCTTTGTGCTTCCCTTTGAATCACTTGTCCTAACAAGCAGGAATATGCACATGAATTCCTCAATGTTTTTTAAAAAAATATGGGAAAAGCTGTGAAATATTTTCCTGCGTCGTTTTTGCTGTTTTGGCCCCCCCCTCCTTCTGAATACTGTAGATTGGTGCAGGATCCCATTTAAACAGGGAGGATTCCCAGCAAATTCCATGATGGATTTTTTGACCATTTAGATAACCCCCAAGGAGAAAGCCCAATTACAATTCAGCAGGCAAAAGCAAAGCCTCCCTACCTCTCTGCCCCCAAACCTTGCCATATAGTTCTGATCAAAGTATGGCCTATGGGACACATATGGGCTCCAAGTCTGTTTTGAGGCCCTCAAGAAAGACCCACCCCAAAGAATTTGGGCAACATTTTGTTTTGATATTTTTAAAAACAACAAAGAAATCCACATAGGGCTTGTCTACACTGGCCAGAATACTCCATGTTCTGGACAGAGTGTTCCAGCCCTGGACCAGTGGCATGTCCCCTCCGTTGCCTGCTCTTCCATTGCAGCAATGGAGGGGTGTCCGTGCCCAAACCAGCAATTCTCTTCCCTGCACTGGTTGTGTCTTTCGAGGCCGGAGACAAGGCTCCCAGCCGTGGTCAGATGGCTGAATGCCTCATGGTCACCTCAGTAGATGCAACACACACAACCCGGCTGGGAAATGGCTGCACCAGACACAGCACAGGCCGGGTATGCAGACAAACACTGCAGTTATGGTAATGGAACTCACCGTTTTCTCCAGAAGAACTGCAGCAAATGGTGAGGTTGGTTGTTTTTAACCATGTATCCACTCTGTTTTAAGGGGTATTTGCCCCAGATTTTCATTGGAACTGCCAGGATGTCATCTGGACAGTTCAGACAAGATACAGGGCCAACAGGCTGTGTCATCTGGACAGCCAGGCGGGAATGGGGGAAGCCATTTCATTTGGCCATGCAGACAAGGCCATAGCAATCAAAGGTCCTAAGTTCAATCCCCAGAATCTGCTGATAATATTGGGAAAGAATCTTGCCGGAAACATGGAAAAGCTATAGCTGCCATTCAGAGCTGACAATATTGGGCTAGATGGACCAAGGGTCTGACTCCACATAAGTCAGCTTCCTCTGTTCCTATGTAGCAGACCCCAAGTTCAATGCTTGGTATCTCCTGGTACAGCTAGGAAAGGACCCTGCAAAAAGCTCCAGAGAGAGCCACGGCTGACAGTCAGAGTTGGGTCTGTTGGGACTACAGCAACTTCCTGTGTTCCTATGCAGAAGATAGTTCATTCCCCACTGTTACATCCAGGTAGGTCTAGGAGAAGAATCTTGAAATTCTGGAGACCTGCACTTGCCAGCCAGTGTTGACAATATTTATTTTTGTATTTATTTATTTTATTTCATTTGTATGCTGCCTTTCTCCCAAGGTGGGACCCAAGGTGGCTTCCATAAAACAACAGATTCAAAAATACAATATATACAATTAAAATATTATAAAATCAACCATAAAATCTAATACAGTAGGACCCCCATATCTGCAGAACCAATATCCTCACTTTTAGTTATCCACGGGACACAAAACAGAATACATACCATAGGGTCTTCCTAGAAAATGCCTAGAAAGGTGTCCTCTCTAGACATTTTCTAGGTTCTCCAAGCAACTCTATGGTATTTTAAGCTGGAAGTCTCATTATTTTCAATGGTGTTTGCTGTTATCCATGGTTTCCAGTATCCACGGTAAGTCGGGGAACTGAACCCCTGTGGATATGGAGGTCTTACTGTATTGGGCTACTTGGATTCTAGTATAGTATAGTATAGTATAGTATAGTATAGTATAGTGGCAACTTTGTTCCTAGGGTACTATTTGATGGCAAAACATTTGAAGAAAAAAATTCTGCCAGTGTGTCTCGATTTACTTAACATTCATGCCACAATAAAAATAGTTTACACCTTCACACTGTTATGTATCCTCTCTCCCTCAAATGGTAACAATGCCAGTTTAAATCCCTTTCAGTTCCTGCTTGCAACACAATAAATGTGGAAACGTCAAAGGGTGTGCTTATGTGTGTAAATACTTCTGCAAAGGATTGTAAGCCAATATAATTTGAGACAGGTAATTCATGTTGCTCTTTTAACACCACTAAACCAAACTAAAAAATAAAAGCTGTTGACTGCTCAATCTTGGCAATTCACTCTGTTCTCCTTCTGACAGGACGTCAATCATATTCGTAAAGTTTAACCAATATAGATAAGAACGATAATGAGTAATGGTAATTAAATTAATGATAATGAAGTTTCAGCTTACGCGAGGATTGTTTTTTGTGTTCATCGGCTAGCATTCCAACTGATGACCTTTAAGGACATAATGTTAGAAAGTGGATGGCAGGGTGTTATGAGAACATACTTTATGAGTAGTCCAGTTGGTAAAACACCCTGACAAACCTCCCTGGTCCTTCTTAAGGCATTTGGTGATCTGGGCTGGCATTTCTCCAGATTTCTCACACCTCATATATTGCAGAGTGAGTTTTTAAAGCCTCTTTTCGGGGGGGGGGGGGTGTGAGAGAGAGCTGAGAGCTACCGTTGTTGCTGTTGTTGTCATTCTTGGGTCCTGCCCAGGAGTTTTCTGTCTCTATCCTGACCAATTCTAGGCTGCATCAATAAGAATATAGTGTCTGGATCAAGGGATGTAATAGTACCACTCTATTCTGCTTTGGTCAGACCTCACCTGGAATCCTGTGTCTAGTTCTGGGCACCACAATTTAAGGATATTGAAAAGCTGGAACGTGTCCAGAGGAGGGAGACTAAAATGGTGGGGGATCTGGAAGCCATGCCTTATGAGGAGCAGCTTAGGGAGCTGGGTATGTTTAGCCTGGAGAAGAGGAGGTTAAGAAATGAGGGTGCAAATTGTCCAGTTTTGGTGGGCTCAGCTGCAGGCAAGAGGAAAGGAAAGATCAGTTAGGAGAGCAGCAGCTTGCAACAAGTTGCAAGGCTGACTTAATTTGTTGCTACAATCAACTCTCTAGAGGGTCTACTCTATGTATTTACAGTTGTCCCTTCATATTCGCTGGGGTTTGGTTCCAGTACCCCCCGTGGATATCAAAATCCGTGAATACTCAAGTCCCATTATATGCAATGGCATAGCAAAATGGTGTCCCTTATATAAGATGGCAAATTCAAGGTTGCTTTTTGGATTATTATTCTTTAAAGAATATTTTCAAGCCGTGAATACTTAAATCCGTGGATACAGAGGGACAACTGTACTTAGTTGGCTTTTTCCTTTCCTTCCAGTCCTTGTGGTGCCAGGTCTCACCCTCCACTCTGCACTTCACACACCTTCCGGCTAGAAGCAAATAGGCTCAATTGAATGTTCCTTATTCCATCTCCCTAAATCAGAGAAAAGGAATAATACTTCCATAGAATCATAGAGTTGGAAGAGACCACAAAGGCCCTGGAGACTTGAACTCGTTTATACTGGCCAGGTATTCCTGAACGACCTCTTTAACTGTTCTGTGCTGCATTTCCCCTACTGTATCATCTGTTCCATTTTCCCCAGGTTGAGCGCTGTTCTCCTTTTGAGAGAAGACCAAGGCAAAGAAGGTGTTGAGTAGCTCTGCCTTTTCTCTGTCCCCTGTTAATAATAATAATAATAATAATAATAATAATATTTATTTATATCCCGCCCCTCCAATCAGGGCAGCTTACAGCATAAAAATTCCATAATTACATTAGTACCCTAACCCACCCACCCCTTAAAACAATATTAAATTAAAAAGATTAAAAACATACAATAATTAAAACAGGAAAAAAAATGGAATGGAATTTTAGCATTTCACCATCTTCTCTTTCATTTCATCTTGCTCTGGGAACAGCCCTTTTAGCTAAGATTTCTGCCCTAATTTCCAAACAGGAAAATCTATCCTCTCTCTATCTCTGTGAGCAACCGTGGTTGGTACTTAAGGCACAATGCTTAATGACATTACTGGGGGGGGGGGGCATCTCTAGATCTCAGGCTTTGGCCCAGACTCTGTCCATGAGCCTATTTTGCAATGAGTCTTCCTTGCCCACCTCTGCTCTCTGCTGCCCCTGGCTGGTGCACCAATGGCACCTCATTGCCTGGCTCTTTGGGAGCCTCTTTCCTTCAATGCATGCTTTATGATGACAATTGCACTCACCTGGATGGCTTCCAGACAATTGCACTCACCTGGATGGCTAACAGGAGACTTGAAGCTGTAAAAATCAAGACAGACTGAGCCAGGCTCAGCTGCCAGTCTCATTGCCATGGTCTGCCTCAAGCTCTGGACTTGACCAAATTTCATATGTGAGAATTGGCCTGTAAGAGTTTTCCTACACTGGTCTCCTCCTCCTCCTCCTGTTCAGTTCTTTATTTCCCTCTCCCCACCCCACTTCTTTTGATTTCACGCTGGCTTTTTAAATTGAGGATAAAGTTAATTCACTTAACAATGCCACAGCTGGAATGGAATATGCCCGTCTCGGCAGAGGGCAGGGCTCGGGGTGAACCGGTGGCGTCAATTGGATCAGCCCACCTCCCCTCCCTTCTCCCCCAAGCACCCCTCCCCTTACCCCCAATACCCTTGGGGTCCTGTCACTGCTTTGGCGGTGGCGGCTGCCTCTGGCGACAAAGCCAGAAGTGAACTTAATTGTGAGCATATGGTTCTCCTGGAGCCGAACCTGACTCTGGAGCCGGCTAGGTGTTCAAGCAGGGGCAAGGTTTGGGTTGGAGGGTGGGGCTGAGAACCCCCAGTGGCAGCCTTTGGGGAGGACCAATTGATCCTGATCTAGGCCTTTTGTCTGGAGGTGGCGGGCTGCTGGCAGGAACAGCTTGGTAATCAGAGAGCTTTGAGGCCTTAAGTCCTTGTGGTTACGGGTGGCACACGGCGGCGGCACACCGGCAGCTCCCTCGCTCTCACCCCCTCCTTTAATTGGCCTGCCCAACAGCCAGGGCCCAAATGAGACTGACAGGGAAGGGGGGCACTCAAGGAGGAACACATGGCTTACCTGAAGTGACACTCCACAAGTTGTGGCACAGATGTCCCTCACTGTGGCTGGTTTGGTGGGGTGGAAGCAGGTGGGAGAGATAATAGGAACACCATAGAATCATTGAATTGGAAGAGACTACAAGGGTCATCTAGTCCAACTTCCTGACCTGCCCGGAATACACAATCAAAGTACTCCTGAGAGATAGCCGTCCAGCCTCTGTTTAAACACCTCCAATGATGGAGACGCCACTACACTCCCAGGCAGCAACAGATTCCACTGCCAAACATCTCTTACTGTCAGGAAGTTCTTCCTAATGTTTAGATGGAAACTCTTTTCCTGTCATTTGAGTCCATTGCTCCATGTCCTAGTCTCTGGAGCCAGTAGGCTGTGAGACTGGGTGTAGTACAACTATTTCATGTGCTTCATTTCATAGAATCATAGAATCACAGAGCTGGAAGAGATCACAAGGGCCAGCTAGTCCAACCCCATTCTGACATGCAGTAATACCCAATCATGTGACATGACAGCCATGTTTAAATATTTAAAGGGAATGGAGGATGGAGTGAGCTTGTTTTCTGCTGCTTCAGAGACTAGGACATGGAGCAATGGGTTCAAACTACAGGAAAGGAGATTCCAAGAACTTCCTGATGGTAAGAGCTGTTCAGCAGACCTCGCTTGGAATACTGTGTCCAGTTCTGGGGACCAAAATTTAAGAAGGATATTGATAAGCTGGAACATGTCCAGAGGAGGGCGACCAAAATGGTGAAAGGTCTGCAGGCCATTATGCCCTATGAGGAGTGGCTTAGGGAGCTGGGTATGTTTAGTTTGGAGAAGAGAAGGTTAACAGGTGACCTGATAGACATGTTTAAGTATTTGAAAGGATGCCATATAGAAGATGCAGTCAGTTTGCTGTAAGTGCTTTTGAATGGCGTAGGCTGCCTCAGACGGGGGTGGACTCTCCTTTGGAGGTCTTGTGGATGGACATCTTTTGAGGGTGCTTTAGTTGCATCTTCCTGCATAGCATGGGGCTAGATGGCCCTAGTAGTCCTTTTCAACCTTATGATTCTATGGTCCAAAATGTGTTGGAACATCCCAATTTTGATCCAGTCTAAGCTCAGTCTTAAGTGATTCAGATTGACTTGGAGGACTATGGGTAGGGGAGACGGGGGGACCCAAACCCACCATATAAGAAACCTCCCATGGTGGAATGATGGGAGTGGGAAGAAAGACGCTGGGCTAAGAATGGTGATGCTGTTTATCCAGATCTATCTATCTATCTATCTATCTATCTATCTATCTATCTATCCATCTATTTATTGAATTTATCTTTCTCTCAAAATGGGATTCAAAGTGGCTAGAGCTGTACACTTTAGACAAATCTCAAGCTCCAAAATGAATCGGGCCAATCGAACCCATTTTGATTGGGTCCTAAGTTGGTTGGTTCAGCCTGGCTCTGATCCAGAGCAGATCAACTAGGTCTGAAATAATTCAGACTGAAATCATAGAATCATAGAATTGCAGAGTTGGAAGAGACCATGAGGGCCATCCAGTCCAACCCCCTGCCATGCAGGAAATCACGATCAAAGCATCCCCGACAGATGGCCATCCAGCCTCTGTTTAAAGACCTCCAAGGAAGGAGACCCCACCACACTCCGAATGAACCAGTCCCTCTGACATTGCAAAATAAGAAAACCTTATTTTGTGAGGTGAGGAGGTGAGCTGGACTTTGTGCAGTGATCGCTTCAGTATCTTTCCATAGGTTTTCACTTTACACAGGTGATGCAATCCATTACACTCTGAACTGAGTTTGCAGCAACTGAAGGAAGCTGAAGACCAAGGGGGAAACTGCAAGGAGTCAAGTGAAAATGGGATGTTTTAAATGCTGCTGAAAAGGTGGGATGGGAGAGGATTCATCAGGACTGTCCCTGCCAAACTGGGACGGTTGGAGGATATGCATTTGAATATGGAGAGAAAACTGTTAAAATCTTGCAGCTCTGTAATTCTTCCCAACGGATCTCCTCACTAAGGGCTTATCTATATGAGCCCAAAAAACCCAAAGTGCCTCTCAGTAATGGCATTTCACAGCAGCTACGACTTGTCTTAATTATGTTTTTGTTCCCATAAGCTTTGCATATAAGCTGGGGGCCACAAGAGATTTACCGTTGTCCCTCCATATCCACAGATTTGGTATCCATGGATTTAAGTATTCATGGCTTGAAAATATTCTTAAAAAGATAATAATCCAAAAAGCAAATCTTGATTTTGCCATCTTATTATATCAGGGACCCCAACCATTTTGCTATGCCACTGCATGTAATGGGACTTGGAGTATTCATGGATTCTGGTATCCACGGGGGGTCCTGGAACCAAACCCCAGCGAATATGAAGGGACAACTGTACTTACATTTGTACTTACCTCAATTTGTAGCTGCCAAACTGTTTTTTTTAAAACCACCATGTCCAAAGTATGATAGAATGATTTTTTTGGTTTAACAGAAAAGGAAACACACACACACACACACCATTTTCTCGCCTTAGCTCTTGCTCGCTAAGGTGAAAATCCAACATGGCAGCTGCAGGGATTTGCCTTGTTAGCAAGCCCTGTCCCCGTGCTCACCCGGCCAATCGGCTTTGCGCTTCCTCTCCTATGGGAAAGCGATTCATATCTTATTGCATGTTCCAATGAGCAGGAATGAACATTTCCCCCCGACGTTTTTAGAAAACTCTGGGGAAAGCTACAAAGGCTTTTTCTGCAGAGTTTTTGACATTTTGGACCCCCCTCCTTCCCCATATGGGAAACAATGCAGGATCCCATTAAGACAGGTAGGATTCCGTGAGGAGTACTTTTGCCGTTTGGACAACCCCTAACTCTTTCAACTAACTCCTAACTATTTTTCAATTGGGAACTTATAGTGAGTGTTCTTTCCATCTCTTGTGCCGTGGGTTTTGGGGAAGGGGTCCACAGGGGTCGTAAAGGCCACAATGGACCTCTGAGGGGGCCACATGATGTAAATGAATAAAGGAAGCACACAGATGCATATATAAGTCCCTCTTTCTGCATGCACACACACACAACCACAAAGTGGTCTGGCCTCCTTTCAAGGCGGATGCAATCCTTAGGAAGACCAGCCTCCCCTCTGGAGGCAATATGCTTGATCTTCCATTCACAAAAGGCCTTGTTTAACATCTTCTGAGACTTCTGAACAAACTGGCCCAGTGGGGGTCTGGGAGGGGGTCTTGGGGGGGGGCAGGTGTGTGACCTCACCTCACCTCCCCTTCTGGGCCCAACAGCCTGTGTTTGTAAACAGACCCTTGTTAGATTGGCCGGGTTAGCCAGCAGAAGTCATCCAGTTAATTGAATGTCAGCTCCCCATGGAGAGAAGGAGACCTAATGAGCCTCCCTGGGAGAAGAGAAGAGAAGCAGCCCAAGGTGGAGAAATCTCTGCAGCTGCAGAGAAAGGCTGAGCAGCCAGGGGGGAGAGAGGGAGGCGAGCACACGCTTTGACTTCCAGTGAAACAGGGACAGCCATCCACCTGCTTCTCAATTTCAGTTTGCTTATTTTGATTCATCTTTGGAATCTCTATACAGGTAGACTTCAGGAGATGTGTTCCTGCAGATTGCTTTTTCAACTGGGGAAAAAAAACACACCCTGATACCAGAGGCAGGAAGGACATGGAAAGAATTGGGAGAGGGGGTCCCTGCACCACAAAGAAGGAAGAGCAATTCAACAGGTTTTAGCACACTTTTTATCCAAAGCTAACAATAGGCACATGTGAAATGAAACAACCAGGTCAGGGAAGCATAAACTCTCTCTGAGAAGATTTCTTTTGCTATACAGTATGTGTGATGCCAGCAATGCCCCCCAACACTCTGTGTTGGACAAACAGGACGGTCTCTGCACAAGAGGATTAATGGGCATAAATTGGACATTAGAAATGGCAATACCCAAAAACCAGGTTGCAGAACCAGCATTTTAGTCTTCCTGGGCATACAGTGAGGACATACAGGCTGCAGTCCTTGAACAAGGATATTGCAAAGGAACACTAGAGAAACTGCTGAATTGAATTATCTCCACAAACTGCAGTCCATTAGCAGAGGTATGAACAAAGACAATGGCTTTGTGGCACACTGCCTATATTAATACAAGAGTCCTCCCTAATGCACATGTTAGGACAACGTTGCCCTTTCGCATTTATGTCTTGTCAAAATCCCATCCTATTTTATTGATGGCTTAAACCACCAATAGCTTTCCCCTAGCACTTTTGTGCCGGCATTGCTGGTGTTTGAATCCATGCACCATTGTAACGATATGAATGCAGTGTCAATGGCTGGCCTGGCCAGAACTCTTCCAGGTGAGATCATGACATCCAGGTAGGTGACACACTTTTTATCATAGAATTGCAGAGTTGGAAGAGACCATGAGGGCCATCCAATCCAACCCTCCCCAGTTTACTTGGGACTTTTTAGTGTCTTTGTGTATTTTTAAAATCTTTTACTGACTTATTTTTGTTATTTTTGAATTTCCCATGCTATATATTCTTACGAGAATATGTAGGATTTTGAACGAGGAAGTGAATGGAGCTTCGTTATTTCCAGGGAAGCCTTTTCATGGGATAGAAGGCAAGTATGGCATTGGGAGTTCTTTTGCTGGCATAAAAAGGACAATGTTATAGCAGCAAAAGAATGGAGTTTAGGGGGAATGGTCTGATCAAGTACAAACTGGTCACTGTGAAGATCTGAAAGACCAATATCACCTTACACAGCCCTTTGAAAATTCAGGGCAAGGGTCATGATTTGCATCTTTCTGGATCCTATGACATTCCATTCCACTCCCACAACTGTGTAAATATCCTTTATGCCTGAGGCATTAATGCCACTCGGTACTGCATCTGAAGAAATGGAGTTATATCCACAAAAGCTCATACAAGAATAAAACCCAGTTAGTCTTAAAGGTGCGGCCACATTTTAAAATCCCCTCCCCCTTCCTTCCTCCTTTTTATGTGTTTCTAAAAATTTCCAGCTAGACAGAGAATGAGGAAGAAAAGGGGAACTGGGCATTTACAAAATGGCTTTGTAAAAAGTAGCTTCATAATCTGTGGCTTTTGTTCACTGGGGTGTCATTGCATCCCCTGACTATTTTGGGGAGGCGATGGTCCTCCATCCTAGAAACGTGCCCTGCCCAGCACAGCTGTGTTCTCAATATCATGGCCTCAATGCTGGTGATCCCTGCTTGCTCAAGGACAGCAACATTCGTCACATAGTCAGTCCACTGTATATTTAGGATTGTGCATAGACAGCGCTGATGAAAGCGTTCAAGGAGTCGTAAGTGGTGGCGATAGGTGACCCATGTTTCAGATCCATAAAGGAGAATAGACAGTAGGAGCCCTGGTGGCGCAGTGGTTCAATGCCAGCACATTGCAAGTTCGATTCCAGCGGGCTCCAAGGTTCACTCAGCCTTCCATCCTTTCGTAGGTCAGTAAATTGAGTACCCAGCTTGTGGGGGCAATTAGCTAACACACATTGGAAACTGTTTAATGCAGTGTAGATGTGTAAATAGCTATTGCTTGAAACAATTTGTAAGCCGCTCTGATAGCCTTGTGGCTGAAGAGCGGGGTATAAATAACTAAATACTGTAAATTAAAAAAAACGTACAATGGCTCTACATACACTGATTTTTGTGTTTTGCCTCAGGTGTTTATTACTCCAGACTCTTTTGTAAAGTCTTCCAAATGCGCTATGTGCCTTTGCTAATCTGTGATCGATCTCTTTGTCAATCTTGGCATCTGAGGAGATGATGCTTCCCAGGTAGGTGAACTGCTGAATGCACTTAAGCACAGAGTTGCTGACGGCAATGTGGGGATGGTGGTGTTCGTCCTGTGGTGCAGGCTGGTAAAAGAACTTCTGTTTTCTTCAGGTTGACTTCCAGTCCAAACAGCTCTGCAGCTGTTGCAAAGCAGGATGTTAGGCGCTGCAGAGCTGCTTCTGTGTGGGCAACAAGGGCAGCATCATCAGCGAAGAGCAGCTCATGGACTAGATAGTTTAGAGTCTTAGTGCGAGCCCTCAGGCGGCTTAAGTTAAACAAGCTACCATCAGTACGGTAGCGTATATAGATGCTGTCGTCTTCTTCAAGCTCTGCCATAGCCTTTTGGAGCATTATGCTAAAGAAGATTGTAAATAAAGTTGGTGCAAGAACACAACCTTGCTTCACTCCATTAGTTACTAGAAAGGGCTCTGAAAGAGCATCGCCATATCTGACTTGACCTTGTTGAACTGCTGGAAAAAAGAGGGAACTGCCATCAGATCTCTGAGATGCAGTCATCATCACCCTGTACAAGAAAAAAGGAGCAAAATGCGATTGCTCAAACTACCGAGGTTTCTCTATTGCTGGAAAAATCCTTGCAAGGATACTCCTGAACAGATTAGTTCCTGCCATTCCAGAAGAACTTCTCCCTGAAAGCCAATGTGGCTTCAGAGCCAATAGGAGTACTACAGACATGGTATTTGCCCTTAGACAACTGCAAGAGAAATGTAGGGAACAGAACAAGGGTCTCTATGTAACATTTGTCAACCTCACCAAAGCCTTCGACACCGTGAGTAGAAAAGGTCTGTGGCAGATCCTGAAAAGACAGGATGTACCTGCAAATTCCTTAAAATGATTATCTTGCTACATGAAGGCCAGCATTTATACACAATAAATAGGTTTAAAACAAGAAACACCAAACCACAATTATTTACAGTCTAAAATTAAACTGTATAAAAAGTTGAGAAAAAAGTTTAAAAGCATATGTATTTGCCTTAATGACCCCAAAAGTCCAGGCCCATTCTCTTTTAAATGTTCATTTTCTTAATGTGTTTTCTTTCATTTTTTTAAAAAAACAGGTATAACCTCACTGCTTGAAAGTCTTGGAGATACAAAAGTCCCTCACATTTCCCTTCCTCCAGATTTATGGAGACTGCAGAATCTCTGACTGAATCTGATAACCCACCCTTCTCCCCACCGCCCAGCAAAAAAAATGGTGGAAAGCCATTGAACAAAATAAGCATTTGGGGAGGATGGGATTTCTATTTTTTAAAAAACAAAACACTTCTTGTTCTCAATACAAATATGATGAAAATCCTCAGAAGTAAATACGCACTTAGAAGAGCTATACTTTTTTGGCTTGCTATTACCAATAAAAAACTGGTGGAAAACCTGGAAGAAAATAAATGTTTAGAAGAGAATGGACTTCTTTTTGGCTCATTGTTGCCTAGTTATTTTGGTAAAAAGTCACTGAAGAAAACAGGAATGAAGTGGAGGATAAATTTGTACTTTTTTTTCCCTTCTCATTATCACCCCCAAACTATAAACAGCCTCCTAGGCTTTGTGTTCCTTGCTGGTCCAGAAGGCAGTTAAGTCTCGGCTGTGTCTTCAGGTATAAGAAAAAGCCAGGAGGAAGGAAAGCTCCTGGCATGTAATAAAATTTTGTCATAACAATGCGTTATATGCCCATATGGCTGCCACTGCCCCTAGCCCTGGCGGATTACATATGTGATCCTCCTGTCCATTATGCTTTTGAGCAACTTCTCAGCAATAATTTCCTGGCACATTCCTGACTGTATTTGGAGGAAGGGTTATCTCCTTCCCTGCTGTTCCCTGATCTGCCCCGGGTTACAAACAACCTCGCCAAACCGCCGGGTTCCAGCGGCCTGCTGTTCCAAGGCCGATTAGCTCCCATGGCTGCCATCTGGACCACCAGCTTGGGCAAATTCCTCTCCCTTTGCTCTCGGGGAAAAGCAAAGGGATCAGTTGGCTGGACCAAAGAAAGACATGCCAGAAAGTGGTCATGGCCAGCTTGGGTCATAATCACCTATACAGAGTAAGCGCGGTTACCCCTCCATCTGCCTCCGAGAAGCAGAGCAAAGCAAAGTCCAACGCTTCTCCCAAACAAGGCTTATTAAGGGTAAAGGCTTTCCTTTGGCTACCTCACGCCCCGGAAAATATCCCCTCCCTTTCAAAGTTATGATTTGTAGCACCTTTGAGACTAACTGAGAGAAAGAAGTTGTTTCATAAACTTTCGCAGATTTGGTCTGCTTCAGGAAGGACTTTCTGCAAGCGCGCTGATGACTGAATCCGAGATAAACAAGTCCGGTTGCAAAAAGCACAGCAGAAGGTCTCCTTGGGTGATGTTTCTGGGTTGTGATTCTTTCTGCGTTGTCGTTTCTCTTCAAGACTTGTTCATCGTGAGTTCTCAAATAAGGCTGCAGCATTGTGGATAGTGCCTCTCCAAGCCTCCCGATGTGAGGCCAGGGCGGTTGTACAGGGCCTTGAATCCTGTGCTAGGAGAAATGGGTGGGATATAAATTCAATCAATCAATCAATTGAATAGCTAACTGACTAAATATATAAATATTTGTCTAGGAAGGGCAACTTAGTAGGGCTGACTTAAAAATGATGACCAGCCAAAATCCTCCAGCAAAGAGAAGGGGAAAGTAGAGAAAGTCTACAGGGAGAGTCAAATATGACTCTTAACATATAACCAGAATTTTGAGGATCAGATGAAAAGTCATCCCTACCTCAGATTTCCCTTGTTGTTGTTTTTTTCCAGGCTGTGAGGCCGTGTACTGGAAGAGTTTATTTCTGATGTTTCACCTGCATCTGTGGCTGGCATATGCCAGCCACAGATGCAGGTGAAACATCAGAAATAAACTCTTCCAGTACACGGCCTCACAGCCCGGAAAAAAAAAAACAAGGAAAATCTATGGATGCTGGTCCTGAAAGCCTTCGACTTCACATTCTCCCTCCCTCCCTCCCTCCGTCTCCTGTACACATGCACAGAAATAGCACACACACGCTCAGGCAGCAAGGGCAAGAGTGCAACTGCTCCATCTAATCCAGGTCATCTCACCTTCCTACTAATCCAGCTTCAGTTTCACTTCTCCTTCGGGAAAGCCAATGTAATGAGATTTTCCCAGCAGGCCCATGGCCTTGTCTCTTGGCCTCACACTTGAAAAAGAAGGATGGAGACTCCTGCATCAGCAAATATCTTGCAAAAATAAAATATAAAATGAAAGGGAAGGGATGCAAGGTGTGGAAGGGGCACGTGGAGGCCCCTGCACCAGAGCCATGGGGAAGTGAGTTCTTAATGAAACCCTTTGACAGGAAGGAATATGGCTGACACAGTCCAACCACCGCAGGGGTGGGATCTCACCTTCAGCGCAGACGCCAGCCAGCGCTAGCTGACATAATCCTCTTAGGAAAGGAGTCTCGGGAACCCTGTCCACTGACATTGCATAGTGTTTTTGTCTGTGTTGATTTGGATTATCCCCCTTGTTCTGGCCATAGGGTGTTTTCTTGGTGTTCTTGGGAGGCTCATCAGCACGGATGCAGCAACAAGGAAGAAAAAGTTCTATGCTGCGTGAACAGGAGGACAGTGTCCCAATTGAAGGAAGTAGTAGTGCCGCTCTGTTCTGCTTTGGTCAGACCTCACCTGGAATACTGTGTCCAGTTCTGGGCAGCATAATTCAAGAAGCCCGGATGTGTCCAGAGAAAGGTGGCCAAGATGGTCAAAGGCCTGGAAACGAATCCCTGTGATGTATGATTTAGAAGAGCTGGATATGTTTAGCATGGAGAAGGGAAGACTGAAAGGTGACATAACAGACCCATCTTTAAATATCCAAAGGGAGGTCATGTAGAAGATGAGTGTGAGTTTCTTTTCTGACACTCCAGAGACTAGAACATGAACCAGTAGGTCAGGTTAGGAGGTACCCACCACCCATGGTCCCCCCTCGCCACTTTTTCTCAGACAAGAAGAGTGCATTCCCCAAGAATTCACCTAAATGGGCTGCACCCGCTCTGCAACACCCCATCCCCAAATTTCATAGAATCATAGAATTGCAGAGTTGGAAGAGACCACGAGGGCCATCCAGTCCAACCCCCTGCCACGCAGGAAATCACGATCAAAGCATCCCCGACAGATGGCCATCCAGCCTCTGTTTAAAGACCTCCAAGGAAGGAGACCCCACCACGCTCCGAGGGAGTGTGTTCCACTGCCGAACAGCTCTTACTGTCAAAAAGTTCCTCCTCATGTTGAGGTGGGATCTCTGTTCCTGGAGCTTGCATCCATTCCTCCGTGTTCCACTCTCTGGAGCAGCAGAAAACAAGCCTGCTCCGTCCTCAGCATGACATCCCTTCAAATACTTAAACAGGGCTATCCTATCGCCCCTTAACTGTCTTTTTTCCAGGCTAAACATACCCAGCTCCCTAAGTCTCTCCTCCTAAGGCATGCTTTCCAGACCTTTCACCATTTTAGTTGCCCTTCTCTGGACACGCTCCAATTTGTCAATATCCTTTTTGAATTGTGGTGCCCAGAACTGGACACAGAATTCTAGCTAAGGTCTGACCAAGGCAGAATAGAGTGGCACTATTACTTCCCTTGATCTGGACACTATACTTCTATTGATACAGCCCAAAATCGCATTGGCCTTTTTAGTTGCCGCATCACACTGCTGACTCATGTTCAACTTGTGGTCTACTAGGACTCCTAGATCCCTTTCGCATGTAGTCTCATTCAGCCAGGTCTCTCCCATCCTATATCTATGCATTTCATTTTTCCGCCCTAAATGCAGTACCTTACATTTCTCCGTATTGAATTTCATTTTGTTAGCTTTGGCCCAGCTCTCCAGTTTATCCAGGTCATCTTGAATTTTGATCCTATCCTCCAGGGTATTAGCGACTCCTCCTAATTTGGTGTCATCTGCAAATTTGGTAAGTATGCCCCTAATTCCCTCATCCAAGTCGTTGATAAAGATGTTGAATAGCACTGGGCCCAGGACAGAACCCTGTGGCACCCCACTGGTCACATCTTTCCAAGATGAAGAGCAGCCATTGCTGAGCACCCTTTGGGTTCGGCCGGTCAACCAATTACAAATCCATTGAACTGTTAACTTGTCTAGCCCACATTCTACAAGCTTGTTTGCAAGAATGTCATGGGGAACCTTGTCAAAGGCCTTACTGAAATCAAGGTATGCAATGTCCACAGCGTTCCCTTCATCTACCAAGCTGGTAATTTTATCAAAAAAAGAGATCAGATTAGTCTGGCATGACTTGTTTCTCTGAAACCCATGTTGACTTTTTGTGATTATGGCATTGCCTTCTAAATGTTCACAGACTCTCTGTTTAATGATGTGCTCTAGAATCTTCCCTGGTATTGATGTCAGACTAACTGGACGATAATTGTTGGGATCCTCTTTTTCCCCCTTTTTGAAGATGGGGACAACGTTTGCCCTCCTCCAGTCTGCTGGGACTTCTCCTGTTCTCCAGGAGTTCTCAAAGATTATTGCCAATGGCTCTGAGATTATATTTGCCAGCTCTTTTAATACTCTTGGATGTAGTTCATCTGGTCCTGGAGATTTAAATTCATTTAGATTAGAAAGTATTCCTGTACTACCTCTTTGCTTATTCTGTGCTGGTTACACATAAAGATGCCCGTATTATCTAGACCCATTTCAAACTGGCTTCAGGACGGGATTTGGAGTTGAGACTGCCATGGTTGCCTTGACCGATGACCTGCGTCTAAGCATTGACAGGGGTAGTGTGACCCTGTTGGTGCTTTTAGACATCTCAGTGGCTTTCGATACGATAGATCATAGCATCCTCTTGGATCGCCTGAGTGGGTTAGGAATCGGAGGCACTGCGCTCCAGTGGTTCCGGTCCTTCCTCTCGGGCAGGTCCCAGAGGGTGCGGCTTGGGGACAGATGCTCCAGCAGAAAGGAGCTTACTTGTGGTGTTCCACAGGGCGCCATCCTGTCCCCAATGCTGTTTAACATCTATATGAAGCCGCTGGGTGAGATTATTCGGGGTTATGGGGCTGGGTGTTATCAGTACGCTGATGACACCCAGATCTATTTCTCCTTGTCCCGATCATCGGCCTCGAATCCCAATGGCATCTCTCCTCTTAATGACTGTCTTAAAGCTGTAATGGGCTGGATGAGGAAAAACAGATTGAGATTAAATGCAGACAAAACGGAGGTGCTCAAGGTAGCGGCCCCGAAACCAGGAGTAGAGTTGCAACCTCCAGTCCTGGACGGGGTCACGCTCTCCGTTAAGGACTGTGTTCGCAGTCTGGGGGTGCTCCTTGATTCATCGCTTCAGATGACGAGTCAAGTGAATGCGACGGTCAGGAGTGCGTGTTATCAGCTTCGGCTGATACGCCAGCTGTGCCCTTTCCTGGAAGTAAGGGACCTTGAGACTGTGGTGCACGCGCTGGTAACCTCTCGTCTAGATTTCTGCAATGCGCTCTACATGGGGCTACCCTCGTGCTTGGTCCGGAAACTTCAGTTGGTACAAAATATGGCAGCCAGAGTGGTCTCAGGAACATCTCGGAGAGATCATATAACTCCAATACTAAAATCTCTCCACTGGCTGCCTATCAGTTTCCGGGCCCAGTATAAGGTGTTGGTTATTACCTTTAAAGCCCTAAATGGCTTGGGTCCAACTTATCTCCGGAACCGCCTCCTCCCATACAATCCTCCCCGCATACTCCGGTCCTCTGGGAGGAATCTGCTTCAGCCACAAAAATCTAGGCTGTCTGCAACCTCCCAGAGGGCCTTTTCAGTAATCGCCCCCAAATTGTGGAATGGCCTGCCGAATGAGATCCGTCAGCTGACGAGCTTGAGTAGCTTTAAAAAAGCACTAAAGACGGATCTCTTTCGGCAGGCCTTTCCTGATTAGATCCCGGCCTCAGGAACTCAGTCTCCTGGCTTTTTAAAAATTATGTATATATTTGTTTTAATGTGTTTTTTAGCTAGAAGGTTTTAATCTTATTGTGTTTAATGTCTTTTTATATGGGAGGGTGGGGGTGGGTGGTGTTTTTAGTCATTATTATAATGTTTTAATTGTTGGAAGCCGCCCCGATTGTTTTTAGCAGAGGGGCGGGGTATAAATAAATTTTATTATTATTATTATTATTAGTATGAAGAAAGACCTCTCCCACCTTGCCACCAACCCTGACAATCCTGTTGCTGTCTTATGCATGCACAACTTCACCTACAGAATATGATTGTGCAATGCTCAATGTCTGTATTCACCTCAAAGGTGTGCAAGGAGTTGTGCACATGTGGAGGCACATTTGCATGGACATGTACATTAGATCACACATTTAATTGGTCATTTCAGTGCATGTTTGGTTATGCATCCATTTGTTTATTGAGTTGCACATCCTTGCAATTCAATGCAAGCATTTCACATGTTACACATGTGGTTCCATTGTGAATGCAGATATGCATTACACCCTGCATATGAATGTGCATTGCATATGGGTGCAAGTATTCAGTGGTTGTGCATTTGGCTGCACATTTCATGTCTTGGCTCAATTCTACAACATTGACATATAAAATTATAATGCACACAACAAACACAAATGTTTGTGTCACAATTAATGTGTAAGTCCACATGTAGCAATTAACCCTCCAAAATTCTGGAGGAGGATCATAGCTTTGAAAATAGGCATTTTGGAACACATCCTGAACATGTGTTTGTTTTTAAAGCTAAGAATTGCATCAAGAATTGCATGAATTGCATTCATGTCTTGGAAAAGGCAGTGGGTAATACCTAAAAGCACCAGATCCTGTCTGATCTTGGACTCTCAGCAGGGTCATCCCTAGTCAGTACTTGGATGGGAGACCACCAAGAAAACCCAGGTGCTGTACGCTCTGTTTCAGAAGAAGGAACTGGCAAAGCCACCTCTGAGGATTCCTTGCCTAAAAAATCTCTATGAAATTAATGAGGCCACCATAAGTAAGGGAAAAGGTGCCTTTTTGCACTGTCACTCTAAGAATCCCCCAGCCAGCTGTGGGAGTAGCAGTCCAAAAAGAAGAACCTTCCCCAAGCCCAGAAAGACTGCAAAGTAATCCCAGTTGCTGTAGGCTGTATTTCAAAGGAAGGAATTGGCAAAACCACCTCTGAGGATTCCTTGCCTAAGAAAACCCTCTGAAATTCATGGGGTTGCCAGAAGTCATCAGGTGAATTCAAGACACCTCTCCCTCTCTCTCTGGCTTTTCTTCACAAACAAAGATTCAGAAAGGACTCATCCCGCACTTTCTGCAAGCGGGCTGATGACTAAAAAGGCCAATCTCAGATAAACAAGTCCGGTTGCAGAAAGCACAGCAGAAGGTCTCCTTGGGTGATGTTTCCAGGTTGTGATTCTTTCTGCGTTGTCGTTTCTCTTCAAGACTTGTTCGGCGTGAGTTCTCAAATAAGGCTGCAGCATTGTGGATAGTGCGTCTCCATGCATCCCGATGTGAGGCCAGGGCGGACCATTGTTGGTGATCAATTTGGCCAAGCCTGAGATGTTGTTTCAGGGAGTCTTTGTATCGTTCTTTTGGAGCGCCCCTCTTACGCTGACCCGTGGCGAGTTCTCCGTAGAGTACTATTTTCGGGAGGTGATGGTCCTCCATCCTAGAAACGTGCCCTGCCCAGCGCAGCTGTGTTCTCAATATCATGGCCTCAATGCTGGTGATCCCGGCTTGCTCAAGGACAGGAACATTCGTCACATAGTCAGTCCAGTGTATATTTAGGATTGTGCATAGATAGCACTGATGAAAGCGTTCGAGGAATCGTAAGTGTTGGTGATAGGTAACCCATGTTTCAGACCCGTAAAGGAGAATAGACAGTACAATGGCTCTATACGCACCTCTCTCTCTCTCTCTCTCTCTCTCTCTCTCTGGCTTTTCTTTGCAAATGAAGATTTAAGAAGGACTCATCCCGCACTTTCTGCAAGCATGCTGATGACTAAAAAGGCCAATCCGAGATAAACAAGTCCGGTTGCAAAAAGCACAGCAGAAGGTCTCCTTGGGTGATGTTTCTGGGTTGTGATTCTTTCTGCGTTGTCGTTTCTCTTCAAGACTTGTTCGGCGTGAGTTCTCAAATAAGGCTGCAGCATTGTGGATAGTGCGTCTCCATGCCTCCCGATGTGAGGCCAGGGCGGACCATTGTTGGTGATCAATTTGGCCGAGCCTGAGATGTTGTTTCAGGGAGTCTTTGTATCGCTTTTTTGGAGCGCCCCTCTTACGCTGACCCGTGGCGAGTTCACCGTAGAGTAGTATTTTTGGGAGGCGATGGTCCTCCATCCTAGAAACGTGCCCTGCCCAGCACAACTGTGTTCTCAATATCATGGCCTCAGTGCTGTACGCACCTACACACAGAATAAACCCCTGAGCTACATGTTTTGTGTGGTGTGCAGATTCCAAATGATTAATTCATTCATCAAAACATTAATATCCCACCCTATAGGTAGTCAGTGAGGCATAGTGGTTGGAGTGTTGGAACAGGACTCTGGGAGATCATGATCTGAATCCTTGCTCAGCCATGGAAACCTACTAGGCAACCTTGGGCAAGTCATCCTCTCTCTCAGCCTCAGAGGAAGACCAAAGCAAACCCCCTCTGAACAAAATCTGGCCAAGAAAAGCCTAGGATAGAATAACCATATGTCAGAAACAACTTGAAAGCACATGACAACAGCAATCCCACCCTATATCATAGGAGCTCGGGATGGTGTACAAGTAAAATCAATTTAAGCAGTCAAAAATGAAATCGTTTAAACAGGCTAAAAGCTTATAAAGCAATTCAGTGGATTAAAACAAAGTGTGTAAAACAGTTTAGAGCCAGGTACAGTTTGGAAGAAATCAATTTGACCTCATCGATTTGAATCAGAATTTGCTGAGATCATTACCTTCAGGTATGGTATACCTGGCAGAAAGGAAGCCCATGGGACGGGTTCACCGAATGCCCCAGAGAAGCAGGTGAGGGAGACATTTTTAGTTCTTTTTGGCTCTGGGGTGCCTGCCACAGGAATACCACACACCTTCACATGGAGTCACATCAGCAACACCTTTATGGAGAACGTTAAGCCACTGGGGGATTACTGAAATGTATTTTATGTTGCAGATCCTTATGGTAACGATGATTAAATCTTTACCGGGGGATTAGGATGTTTTAAGGCAGATTTAATTAAACAGTGCAGGGGCGTCCATTGTAAACTGAATGCTAAGGTTCGTTTCATGTACCACAAGTACGCACCAGTGTCCCCAGCGAAGGATTTTCAGTCTTAAAAGGCATAGGTCTGCTCCTATGAGAATGAAATCCTACCTAATCTTCTATTTAGGGCTTAAATATACCAAAGGCATCACATGTGATTGTGGATGCTAAGGAAGGTCAGCCCTGGTTAGTATTTGGATGGGATACCATCAATGAATACCAGGTGGGAGGAACTGGCAAGACCACCTCTGAGTATTCCTTGCCTAAGAAAAGCCTATGAAACTCATGGGGGTGCTTTAAGTCAACAGGTGGCTTGAAGACACATACACACTCACAAGATCTGATCGTGGTCCCTTTTCCTCAAATGCTACAGGCTAGAACTTCCAAAGCATGGGGATAAGGTGCCTTTTTGGACTGTCACTCTCAGAATCCCCCAGCCAGCTATGGGAGTGGCAGTCCAAAAAAAGAACCTTCCCCAAGCCCAGAAGGACTGCCAAGGAATCCCAGGTGCTGTAGGCTCAATTTCAAAGGAAGGAACTGGCAAAGTCACCTCTGAGGAGTTCCTAAGAAAACCCTGTGAAATTCATGGGGTCGCCATAAGTTGACAGGCGTCTTGAAGGCGCGCACGCACGCACGCACACACAATATTTTATTGCTTGCTTGACTTTTATCCATTGCCTTTTAATGGATTTGTTTAAATGGTTTTAATTCTATGGACAGTTTAATTGCATTTTTAAAAAATCCCTTTTTGTAGTAGAATCATAGAATCATAGAATCATAGAATTGCAGAGTTGGAAGAGACCACGAGGGCCATCCAGTCCAACCCCCTGCCACGCAGGAAATCACAATCAAAGCATCCCCGACAGATGGCCATCCAGCCTCTGTTTAAAGACCTCCAAGGAGGGAGACCCCACCACGCTCCGAGGGAGTGCGTTCCACTGCCGAACAGCTCTGACTGTCAAAAAGTTCCTCCTCATGTTGAGGTGGAATCTCTGTTCCTGGAGCTTGCACCCATTGCTCCGTGTTCCAGTCTCTGGAGCAGCAGAAAACAAGCCTGCTCCATCCTCAATGTGACAACCCTTCAAATACTTAAACAGGGCTATCATATCACCCTTTAACCGTCTTTTTTCCAGGCTAAACATACCCAGTTCCCTAAGTCTCTCCTCATAAGGCATTGTTTCCAGACCTTTCACCATTTTAGTTGCCCTTCTCTGGACACGCTCCAATTTGTCAATATCCTTTCTGAATTGTGGTGCCCAGAACTGGACACAGTATTCTAAGTGAGGTCTGACCAAGGCAGAATAGAGTGGCACTATTACTTCCCTTGATCTAGACACTATACTTCTATTGATACAGCCCAAAATTGCATTGGCCTTTTTAGCTGCCGCATCACACTGTTGGCTCATGTTCAACTTGTGGTCTACTAGGACTCCTAGATCCCTTTCGCACATAGTCTCATTCAGCCAGGTCTCTCCCATCCTATATTTATGCATTTCATTTTTCCGCCCTAAATGCAGTACTTTACATTTCTCCGTATTGAATTTCATTTTGTTAGCTTTGGCCCAGCTCTCCAGTCTATCCAGGTCATTCTGAATTTTGATCCTGTCCTCTAGGGTATTAGCTACTCCTCCCAATTTGGTGTCATCTGCAAATTTGATAAGTATGCCCCTAATTCCCTCATCTAAGTCATTGATAAAGATGTTGAATAGCACTGGGCCCAGGACAGAACCCTGTGGCACCCCACTGGTCACATCTTTCCAAGACGAAGAGGAGCCACTGCTGAGCACCCTTTGGGTTCGGCCGGTCAACCAATTACAAATCCATTGAACAGTTAACTTGTCTAGCCCACATTCTACAAGCTTGTTTGCAAGAATGTCATGGGGAACCTTGTCAAAGGCCTTACTGAAATCAAGGTATGCAATGTCCACAGCATTCCCTTCATCTACCAAGCTGGTAACTTTATCAAAAAAAGAGATCAGATTAGTCTGGCATGACTTGTTTCTCTGAAACCCATGCTGACTTTTTGTGATTACGGCATTGCCTTTTAAATGTTCACAGACTCTCTGTTTAATGATCTGTTCTAGAATCTTCCCTGGTATTGATGTCAGACTAACTGGACGATAGTTGTTGGGATCCTCTTTTTTCCCCTTTTTGAAGATGGGAACAACGTTTGCCCTCCTCCAGTCTGCTGGGACTTCTCCTGTTCTCCAGGAGTTCTCAAATATTATTGCCAATGGCTCTGAGATTATATTTGCCAGCTCTTTTAATACTCTTGGATGTAGTTCATCTGGTCCTGGAGATTTAAATTCATTTAGATTAAGAAGGTATTCCTGTACTACCTCTTTACTTATTTTCAGCTGGATTTCCCCTATTGTGTCCTCTGTTCCATTTTCCTCAGGTTGGTCCTCCTTTTCCTTTTCTGAAAACACTGAGGCAAAGAAGGTGTTGAGTAATTCTGCCTTTTCTCTGTCCCCTGTTAGCATTTTGCCATCTTCTCCACGTAGTGGCCCTATCATTTCCTGCTTCCTCCTTTTGCTGCGGACATACCCAAAAAAAACCTTTTTATTGTTCTTAACCTCCCTAGCAAGCCTGAGCTCATTCTGCACTTTAGCTTTTCTGACTTTACTCCTACACGTGTTCGCTATCTGTTTGAATTCTTCTTTGGTGATTTCCTCCCTTTTCCATTTCCTATACATGTTCCGTTTAAAACTTAGCTCCATTGAAAGTTCTTTAGTCATCCATCCTGGTTTCTTGAGACACCTCCCATTTTTCTTCCTCAATGGTACTGTTTGAAATTGTGCCTTCAGTATCTCCCTTTTGAGAAAGTCAAAACCGTCTTGAGGTCCCTTCTCTTTTAGTATTCTTGCCCATGGGATCATCCCCAGTATTTCCCTGAGTTTATTGAAATCAGCTCTCCTAAAGTCAAGAATGCGTGTCTGACTATGCCTGGCTTCTCCTTTCCATTGTATAACAAACTCCAGGAGAACATGATCACTCTCACCTAAGGATCCCACCACTTGCACCCCATTAACCAGGTCGTCTCTGTTGGTTAGGATCAGATCTAAAATAGCTGACCTCCTTGTTGCCTCTTCCACCTTTTGGACCATGAAATTGTCTTCCAGGCATGTAAGGAATTTGCTAGACCTTGTAGTTTTGGCTGAGTTAGATTGCCAGCAAATATCAGGATAGTTGAAGTCACCCATCACTACTACATCTCTCCTTTCTGCATGTATGTTCATCTGTTCTAGAAAGGCAACATCCAATTCCTCCGTCTGATTTGGGGGTCTGTAGTAGAGTCCCACAATAACATCCCTGTTGTTTCCCTCCCCTTTAATTTTTATCCAGATGCTCTCCACCTGGCTTCCAGTATTGATGTCATGGATCACTTCACTGGTGTAAATATCCCTGACATATAATGCTATTCCTCCTCCTTTCCTGTTTGGCCTGTTTCTCCTATAAAGGTTATACCCCTCTATTCCTACATTCCAATCATGAGACTCGTCCCACCAGGTTTCAGTAACGCCTATTATATCATATTTGTTTTGTAGTGCAAGGAGTTCTAGTTCATCTTGCTTATTTCCCATGCTCTGTGCATTAGTGTAGAGACATCTGAGACCATGTGTTCCCTTTACTTGCTCCCTGTGCAAGTTTTTTTGCCTCCCACTGTTGGGTCCTTGCGCTGTTTGCCTTGTTCCCTCTATGACAGTTTGACTATTTTCTCCAGCCCTTTTGCCTTCCAGAATACTGTCTCCCTCCCCCATTTGACTCAGTTTAAAGCCCTCCTGATCAAATTCTTGAGAGTGTTGGCAAAAATGTTTCTTCCAACTGTTGTAAGATGCACCCCATCTCTTGCCAGAAGTCCCCCTGCATGGAAGCGCAGTCCATGATCCAAGAATCCAATTTGTTCTCGGCGACACCATCTCCGGAGCCAGTTGTTTACGTCGGCTATTTTCCTCTCCCTTCTTGGACCATGCCCTTCAACTGGCAGAAGAGACGAGATGACCACCTGTGCGTTCATTTCTTTCAGCTTCCTCCCCAGGGCCTCATAATCTCTTCTGATCTTGGGAAAGCTGTGCCTTGCAGTATCATTGGTTCCCACATGGACCAAAAGGAAGGGGTAATGATCCGTAGGCTTGATGAGTCTTGTCAGCCTCTCGGTCACATCACAGATCTTTGCCCCAGGGAGACAACACACCTCCCGAGTCATCTTGTCAGGCCCACATACCACTGCTTCTGTACCCCTCAGTATTTTACTTACATCTTTGCATACACTTTTATCTGTGTTTGCTTTAACATCTGTAAGCTCTCTGCAATCTCAGTTTTGTCAGAAAGTTTGGATAAAATGAATTTATAACAATTACAGAAATAATAGGCTTGGAGGTGGGAATGCATCAGCAATGCAATTTTTTGCCAGAGTTTTGCTTGTGTTTGTGGATAAATGATTCATAACCTGATCAAAGCACTCCAAGATGCGGCCAAATTGTGTGGCCCTGATGCACACCAGATTCAAATGCGATCCAGGCACCATCAAACAGTGTAATAACTCTGCCCAAGCAGGTTGTTCTCTTCTGATGCTTGATTCAGGTTCTTCCTCGGTCTTCATTTTTAGAAATCCAAATTTCCATCACACACCCCTCTAGCCATGATGTCTGTCAGTGGAAAAGGCCTTGTGTCTAGAGTTAGCACAAGCAAACTGTGCCACCTTCCGGCCTCTTGGATTGCTGCATAAATTTTCCAGAATTGAGAATAAGCTTCCAGACAATTAAAAAACAAACAAACATTGGGGGATACGCAGGCTTTGGGGGCTGGGATGTGTGCAAGAATATCCATCCATCTATCTCCTTTTTATTTTAATTGTTTAGTTTGTTTATTTATATCCCACCTTTCTCCCAGTGTAGGGACTCAAGGTGGCTAACAATGAGTTGAAAACAACACAAATTAAAAACAATACAAATGCATTAAAAGTATGAATATAAGAGTAAAAACAATTTATGGAGTAAAAAAAATTTAACATTGAAAATATTAAAATATATTAAAAACTATATATGCACCTTAAAACCCGAATTGCACAGCATTTAAAAGCCTTGTCAGATTGTAAATACCTGACAGCACAAAAATGTTTTCACCTGTTGCCTGGACTCTCTAGGAAGGGACTTCAAAAATCTGGTAGCAACCACCAAGAAGGCCCTCTTCCTCATTCCCACCAAAGGAGCCTGAGAGGGTGGTGGGACCTCTCCAAATGAGCTTAGAGCTCTGATGGGCTCATAAACCTTCTTTACGGAGATTATCAGACGGGCCTTTGTAGCCCGTTTCTGCCCCGCTACTCCCCACCCGCTCCACTCCCATTCCTGCTGCAGAATAACGTAAAACTTTTCAGGCACCTACCTTCATTCCGCGACAGGAACGGGCTCCCCTCCCTTCGCTGCCCGGTAGTAAATACAGCTGTTGCAAGGATGCTTTTACGACCGGGAACTAAAATCCTGGCTGTTCTCTGCAAGAGAGCGGCTAGGCGGCAAATTCAAATTTAATCCCCCCAGCTGTCAAAACAGTTCACCAAGCAGAAAACCCCATTTAAAAAATTAAAAGCTATCCAGGAAGGGGAGAAAAGTGTTTAGCTTACCTTGTTGTCTTGATCAGTACGGTAACGTATATAGATGCCGTCTTCTTCAAGCTCTGCCATAGCCCTTTGGAGCATCATGCTGAAGAAGATTGTAAATAAAGTTGGAACAAGAACACAACCTTGCTTCACTCCATTAGTTATTAGAAAGGGCTCTGAAAGAGCATCGCCATAATAATGATCCGCCCTGGCCTCACATTGGGAGGCATGGAGACGCACTATCCACAATGCTGCAGCCTCATTTGAGAATTCACGCCGAACAAGTCTTGAAGAGAAACGACAACGCAGAAAGAATCACAACCCGGAAACATCACCCAAGGAGACCTTCTGCTGTGCTTTCTGTAACCGGACTTGTTTATCTCGGATTGGCCTTTTTAGTCATCAGCGCACTTGCAGAAAGCGCGGGATGAGTCCTTCCTGAATCTTCGTTTGTGAAGAAAAGCCAGAGGGGGTGTGTGTCTTGATCTCACCCAGAAGTGTCTGGCATGGACCTCCTGGTGACATCACGTTCCGACGTCATCCCAGGAGGAGAACAGGGCTCCTGTTCACTTGCCCATTGTTCCATTATGATAACGGAACAGGCCTCTTATTCATGGATTTTGCCGTGAATAAGAGGAAGTGGGGGAGGAACAGGAGCAGAACGGGAACATCCCAGGACAGGGACAATGTCGTCTAACGTTCCAGAGCTGAGGAGCAAACACACAAAAGACCTTCCTCTGCATCCCCACCAATGATGTGGGATAGTGGTAGAATAGACAGAAGCGCTCCCCTGGAGATCTTAGAGCTCTGGCCAGCTCATATGGGAAGATACAGTCCTTCAGATAACCTGGGGCTTATCTAAACAGGCCAGAATATGCTGGCATGGAACAGGATGGAGTCCAGATTGCCATGCCAGCGTTGCTCCCTTGCTGTGGGCCTGCTTCCTGGCTTCGGAAGAGCAACAGCAGGTGACAAATGCAGTGATGGGCCGGTGTGGCAATGTGGGTTCCTGCAGTCACACAAGACCTAATCCATTTTTTGCTGGCTGAAGTAGTTTTCCTCAGGTATTTTTAAAAAGTGGTGTAACAGGCTTTACCCCATCTTGGCCCTTACTTTGCCCCACGGGTCGTGCCGACTTTTCGAGAGCAAGACAGTGCAAATTCCTGGCAACGTCTGGGCTGCAGGGCTTCAAGATGGGGTAAATATTATTTATTTATTTATACCCCGCTCTTCAGCCAGAAGGCTATCAGAGCGGCTTACAAACTATTTTAAGCAATAGCAATTTACACATCTACACTGCATTAAGCAGCGCCCAATGTGTGTTAGCTAATTGCCCCCACAAGCCGGGTCCTCATTTCACTCTAGACAAAGCTCTGGACCCAAGCCATATACGTAGGGCTTTGTGCATCATAACTAGCTCTCCTTTCGCCAACAGGTTAAAAAAAATCATTGTGCAATCAGGCATTTAAAATCTGATGGGGGTTGGGCTTGTAAATGCTATGCAATTTGGATTTTAAGGTCCAGATATAGTTTTATCATTATTTTAATATTTTTAATGTTTTTTAAAAAATATTTTTAACTCTATAAATTGTTTAATTTGTGTTTTTTTTTTACTTTAATATTTATACTTTTAATGTTCCTGTATTGCTTTAATCTGTATTGTTTTAAACTCATTGTTAGCCGCCTTGAGTTGGGAGAAAGGCAGGAAATAAATAAATAAATAAATAAATAAAATAATTGAATTATGCCCAGAAATGGATGTGCTCCAAGTGGAACTGTTGCAACAAGGGAGTTGTATACTCCCAGTAGGCAGACCCTGTGGCTGCAGCTCTTTGGACCAGCTGAGGTTTCTGAATAGTCTTCAAAGGAAGCCCCGTGTAGAGCACCTTACAGTAATCCAATCGGGATGTAATCAAGGCATCTGTCACCAGGGCCAAAACCGATGTCCCAAGGAATAGGTGCAGTTGGTGCACCAGTTTTACCTGTGCAAATGTACTCCTAACCACTCCTTATCCTGAAGTAAACCCAAACCATATACCTGAGATTACAGGAGGAGTGTAGCCTCGTCCATTAAAGGTTGAATCCCTAATCCTGTATCTGCCTTCTGACTGACCAGGTGCACCTGTTTTATCAGGATTAAGCTTCAAATTGTTCACCTGCATCCAGTTCCTTACTGTCAACAGGCACCCTGATACTGGCAAAAATAGACTTGCACAGTCTCTAAGCACATTAACTTTACTGTGGTTTCATTGATTTTTTTTCTGCCACATGTTCGATCCCATTCCTGATTGCATTAAAAACACATGAAGCCAAAACTTCAGGAAATCTTTGCAATGAGATGTTTTCTTGGAGCATTAAATTTTAGAGTAGCCCCTCCCTCACTCCTATCACTATCCCATCCTGGCTTCATTAACCTGCCAGTTGACAGTATGTGTGTGTGTGTGTGGGGGGGTGCTGAGAATAAAGTTTTAGCTGCAAAAACCCACTGGCAAAAAGATCCGTCTTTACCACCATCTCCCATGGGACTGCAATGGGAGAACAGTTGAAACATGCTGACATTATGTGATAAGGCAAAGTGGGACGTGCTATTCTTGGGCTTCACTTCTGCTTCCCTTCCTTCGTGCAATAAGCCCCTAAGAAACTGGGCTTTGGAGTATTCTAACAGCATTTTGATAGTGGAACAGAATGCCTCAGAGGTTGGTGGACTTTCCTTCTTTGGAGTTTGTTAAACAGAGGTTGGATGAACACCAAAGGGAGCTCTTTGGCTGCCTCATCCTGCATGGCAGAGGGCTGGACTGGATGGCCCTTCTGGTCCCTTCCACCATTCTAATTCTATGACTGCACTACCTGTTAATGTGGAGTGGGAATATGCTTCACAAATCTCATCCAACTAATTGTGAGGCAGAGGTTCTTGTTTCTTTCTCTCTTTTTTAAAAAAACTAGCATGAGCCAGTTTTCCGCTCTGGGTTTTTCATTTTATCAAAAGCTTAGATTTTGCAGAGGAGGGTGGGCAGATTTCATTGAAGCAGCGTCTTCTGGACAAAGACAAATTGCTGATGGCATGAATGTGTCTCTTTTGAAATGTCTCTCCTGGTTCCTGGCATGGCCTTTCCTGTCTCAGAAGTTCTTCTCAAGTGGAGAGGCGAGAAAACCCTCCTCACGCTTTTAACCCAGCGTGATGATCCTCCAAGGCTAGGGGAAATTACTGGTTCCTGCTGCTGATTTCTCTGAGTTTGTTGAATGGGGGCAGCTCAGTTTTTGGCAAATATTGCCCATCCCTGGTTATCCAAAGTTTTGAAAACTGAGTGGGCAGATGCACCAAGCTTTGGGGTTCCTAAGCTATTAAAGCATATGAGAAAAGGCTTTTTATGTGTGTGCTGGGCAAATTTGTTTGGTTTCAAGAATGTGAGCTGGCTTGGACCAACCTTGGCAGTGCCTTTGGCACAGACCTGGATAAATATGATGGATAAAAGGTTGTTCAGTGCCCCCACAGGGAGTAGCAAACTGGCTTCTGCCAACCTGAAGGAACGCCCCCCCCCAAGGCAAAACTCAGAGCCAGCATGCCATCTGACCCACCCCTGAAAATGTCCCAAAGGCTACGAGCTAACAGTGGATTTGCTGTCTAGGGAGGTGGAAATTTGCATGTTTGTATTCCCATGGCGTTTCCCACTGGAATTCTCATGCTGTATCAGTGTACAAACCCTCTTTGGCTTTATTCGCAGAAACGGATGCCTTGTTTTGGGTATCTTTTGCTAATGTACACCTTCTTCTATGCTCTCTTCTATGGTACCTTGAAGGCACCAATGAATAGTTAGGCACCATCCAAGAATGTGCTGCTACAAGTGCAATAGTTACGCTAGCAGAACCCAGTTGTGAACCAAACACAGACATTATGCAGTGCCCAAAAAGCACAGCCACTTGTGTATGGGAACCAACCTCTGCATAAAGCATCAGCACAATGCCAGCCTATGATCCTATGAAACACCTTTACAATGTGGAGGAAATGCTTGCTTTAAATGGAAGTTTTCAGTTTGTCAGGAAATCGCCTTAAAACAAGCATTTCCTTGTTTGTTTTTCAAAGCTTGCTTGCTTCTGAAACCTGTCAGTGTGTTTTGCTGCTGAATTTTGGCAGCATAGCGGTGACCACCACAGCAATGGTGGGGCCCTGGACTCACCAAGGATGCCCATCCCTGACTTGACATGAAGAGATAGGTGCCCTAGACAAAGACCCTGCCAGTTAATTTTCAGAGCACAGCAGGTTGTTTAGATGGTGACGGAACCAATGGAGAGTTGGTTGAAGAATCTCCATCAGCAGTGGGTATTTTGCTTGGCAAGGGATGCCCATCTCTCACACAAGGGCTTCTGTTCCAGGCTCCATGAGACACATTTTTGTGCCACTTCCTTTCAAGCTTGCTCTTAATTGCTCCCCTAATAAACAAGTGGGTATAAATGTGGAAATGCCAGGGATCGTCTGGGTCTGGAATTAGCCTGAATGTTTCTGTCCTCCCCCTCACACGCTTTCCTAAAAGCTTTGCTGTAAGACATTGTGGGCCTCCTTCCAGGGGAAAGAGTCCTGCTACTTAAGGCTGTGTGGATGCTGAATGACACAACACAGAGAAACATAGGATTCAGTAGCAACATAAACAGAGATGGTGGAGATGGAGGATAACAGGCTATTTTGCACTGCTGATGTTGGCTTCTGTCTAGTTGCTTGTCCTGAATGGAACTAAGCCACTGAATCCTGGATGCCTGTTGGTGACATACGTCCCATGCTGGGCGAAAGGTGGGATATACTGTAAATAAAAAAATAGATATGGGAGAGAGAAGTTACATATATGTATGGCCAAGATTAGCAAAAGAGGAAGACCACATAACAGGCAGGTTGGCTCCATCAAGGAAGCCACGACTGTCCTGAGTTTGCAAGGCCCAAGTAGGGCTGTTGATAACAGAAGGACTTGGAGGTCTCTCATTCATAGGGTCACTATAAGCCAACATTGACTTGACAGCAATTAAGAAGGAAGAGGAGGAGGAGGAGGAGGAGGAAAACAACATCATGGCCAAGATCTTGCATTAGGAGACATACTGTAGAATTGTACAATGCAGAACTATGATACTTCTCTCCTCCTGCAGAATTCCCCTTCCTCCCGGGCCCTCACTCTCTGACCTGTCTGGTAGAAAGTGGGGGACATCTGAAAAGGATCTAGCTACATGACTATAACTAGATGCACAATGATGACCTCATCTTCCAGGACCAACAAAGGAATCCTGGGAGATCCCAGAGGATGACTACATTGTTGTGTATCTGGCCATAAAGGGGCCATCTAGTCCAACCCCCTACTATGCAGGAATACACACCTAAAGCACTTCTGAAAGAAGTCCATTCAACCACTGCTTAAAGACCTCCCAGGATGCAGAATCCATAGCATTAGCATTGCAATAGCATGGATATTTACCTTCTGAGGCAGTCCCTATTTCACTCTCAGCTCTTGAAGTAAAGAAGGTCTTTCTAATGTTTACATAGAATCTCTTTTCTTGTAATTTGAATCCATTGGTTTGTGTTCTAGTCTCTGGAGCAGCAGAAAACAAGCTGGCTCCATCTTCTACAGGACATTCCTTTATTACCATGCCCTACACCCTATCTCCATAATATCTCATAATTGGCAATATTAAATGCTCCAAGGGGTCCAGTAGACCCAGGGTAGACAAAAAAGGTGCGGTCAAATGGAGGTCATAAGGACCTAGGAAGGTGTTGTGGAAATATTCTAGCAAACACATCCAGGACAGGATTAAGCAAAGCCCCTAGTAAACAACAACAACATGGAGGTATGTGCTAATCCCCTCTTGGTCTCCTCTTGGCTTTAAGTTACAAATCACAAACAAGCAAGTGACCTAAACAATTCTTATCCCCAGGAAATATCCCTTTGCACCCTTGTCCTCTCCTACAATACAAGGTTGTCATAAATCCATCAATTCCTATCCCTCAGCCATTAACAGCAATCAGCCAAGCTTTGGTTTCCTTTGTTTAAATGGTGGGAAACCCATCTAAGCTTTGTCCTAAGCCCAAATACCCCTTCAGGACACAAAATACAGTATAAATATTAGCCTCAAACAATAGCAAAATGTGTCACTGCAGACAAGACCCTGCCACCCTGCGCACCGCCGGATCGAAGCTTCCAGTGCCACCCTCAGACTTCTGTCTGAGTTCTTCTCTACTCTCAAGACTGGTAACTATAGTCCCATTTCCTGAATCTATTCCTCTATCCAACCTTTCTGCCTTAAACTATTCTTTAGCCTTGTGTGGTTCTTATGAGCATGTGTTGCGTGTGTGAGTTTCTTCTGTGTTATTTTCCAATAAAATCCATTATTTTACTTTAACGTGGAATTCTCTGTAGTGAATACTGGTATAAACAGGTGAAAAGATCCCAAAGTTACCTTCCTCTTGCAGCATTCCATTTGAGCTAATAATAATTCCCCAACTAATAATAGATCATGAATGGGCTCCTCATTGACGCCCCGCCACCTCTTTGGATAACACCTGCATATAATTTAAGATATTGCTTTTAATATGTAACCATGCCCAAGGAGGCTTCTTAATGGCTTGTATGTTTTCTTTATTTCTTAACTTTTGTATGTTTTAAAATGTTTTATATTGTTTTAATTTTGATGATTTTTAAAATTGTATCGGTATGTTTTTAATGGGTTTTTGTCTGTGAGCCATCTTGGGTCCCACTCTGGGAGAAAGGCAGCATAAAAATGAAATAATCATAATCATAATCATAATCATAATCATAATCATGGTTTTCATGTCACTTTTCCATCTTCTCTTCTCCAAGCTGAACATCCTCATCTCCCTCAGTGGTTCCTCACGGGGCTTGGTTTCCAGACCCTGGACCATCTTCATCATCTTTGGGTACAATCTCAGATGCCAATACATGGCTGTAGAAGTGGGTAGGTAGCATGGAAAAGGTAAGTTTTCAGAGGGTGGGTTGCTTAGACTCTTGGTAAACAAACCCATCACAGAAATCTATGCTAATCTTCTCTCTTAGCATTCCTGAGCACCTCAAGCAGTGAGCCATTCACCAAACATGCTCCTTTGTTCCTCTCCTGGGGGAGTCATTTGGCCATTGTTGCAACCAAAATGGGCCTTCAAATGTGTTTTGGGGTATAACTATCCCTACTCAAACAATAGTACAGTGTGCCACAGATGGACACCTCATTCTGCCAGAGTGTCTGTGCCACCTTCAGCCCTCTGTCTGAGCTTCTATGCATCCACGAACTTTTGTCCTCCAAGACTGGTAATTATAGCCATCTCCTGAATCTCTCGCTATCCAACCTTTCCTGCTTCCTTTTTCAGTTAGGCTGGTGTGGTTTGTGTGAATGATATCCTTGTGCGCTAGTTTCTGTGTTTCCTGTAAAAACGTTCTATTTCACTTCAACCTGGAGTCCTCTGCAGTTAGTACTGGTATAGGTAGGTGAAAAGGTCCCCGAAGTTGCCCGCCTCTCGCAGGCCTCCAATGAGCTAATAATTCCCCCAATTAATAACAGAGATTTGGCATCAGAGGTGGACTTCTCATGAACCCCCAACTTCTTCAAGTAACAGAGTGAGGCAGCCACCCCAGATAGGGGGTCTTGAAATGAAAAGGCAGTAAATGATTAGCCAGTACCTTTGTTATTATGATATTTTCACTGCCCAGGATGGGAAGAGGAGTGGATGTGGGGTTTTCTTCCTCAAGTACTAGAAGCAGTGGGCTGGTGCTGAGTTATGTGCACCTGTACTTTGGTGGTTCTCAGGGAGCGAAATGTCTTAGGGTGGCCCTGTCACTTCCAGCCAAAGGAAGCTCTGGAGCATGGGAGAATGACCCTACTGGACAGCATAGTCTTGTGGTACCTTAAAAAAACACCAACCCATTTATTTGAGCATAAGCTTTCATCGGCTATGACTCCCAGAATCCACGGGGAGTTGTAGTCCAACAAAGTAGGATATTGAAGCCTGACTGAACCTGTTATTGTTTCTGAGAGTGGGCCAAGGAATACTGATATATTGGCCAGGGTTCTACACCAAAAAGATGGACTGTAACTTTGTATTCACATAAAAAGGAGGAAGGAAGAGGGAGGGGGGGAAAGAAATGTGGCAGCTCCTTTAAGACCAGGGCAGGTTCAGATTTTGTACATGATTAGTTTAACCCCCACCCCAAGCTGCCAAGGGCCTCTGATGGGGCAAGGGCAGGCAGGCGGGGGGGGGTGGAGACAGTGACCAGGTGCCAGGTGAAATTTGGTCCTGAAGTCCTCTCTGAATAGCAAAGAGGAGAAGCAAATGGGGAATGCAGGGGGTATGGAGAGGAGGGAGCAAAATTTGACTGGGAAATTTCCCGGCCTGAGTTCATTGGGACTGGAGGTTGGCCAAGCCCTGGGGGCAGCTCTCACTTGAGAAGGGAGAAAAGCAGGCAAAGGGAGAGAAAGAGAGAGAGAGAGAAAGACAGAGAGAGGAATGATGATTAGGAATCTTTGATGAAAAGGCCTGGAAAAAAAAACTTGGATGGAAGAATATGGCAAGAGAGGAAAGAACATGGACAGTCCTTTGTCCACCAGCCATTCATCCTTGGACAGGCCTTGGCCACACTGCCAAGACGAAGGGGCAGTGGGAGCAGACCTCCTGTCCATCACCCCTGGGGCAGGGGAAAAGAAATTCCTCCTTCCAAGAGGGTATATTCACACACCCCTCTGGCCATTTTTGTGTGACCCTTGTGTCCACAGCCACTCGAAGCTTCCCTGGTGCTACTCAGGGCAATGCCCTGTTATCTTTTAAGGTTTCTTCTCCAAGACTCCTGGCTCAGCCTCACCTACATGCCATGAACCTCAGAAGAGCCCAGTGGCTGGATCCTACCAAATGCCTGTCTCGTCTGGCATTCTGTTCACACAGCAGCCAACCAGATGGGAGACCTGCCAGCAGGACTGAGTGCTATGGTACTCTCCATCTCATGTTCCTCAGCAACTGGTACGCAGAGGCATCCTCCTCCTGCCTCTGAGCTTGGCTCCCATCTTTGGTTTCATGCCTCTGTCCTTCTCCGCTTTCTCCTTGCCCTCTGTCTCCAGAGGCCTGTCTTTCTTTCTTTCTTTCCTGCCTGCCACCCACATATAGGCCAGCATCCTGTTAGTGGCATGACACATGTCGAAGTTGCACTATGCATGCAAAGTGATTTTGTTGGACAAACTGCAATGGTTGTATCTGGGTGATGATGGTGTAAGCACAATTACACATGTGGAATCATTCTGCATGTGGTAGCACATTAAAGTACACTAAGTAGTGCATAAATGCACATTGCAATTGCCCAGTGGGTTGTCAGCCATATGCATTGACCCATTTGTAGTCAGTACAGAGTACAGAACAATAATGTGACTCCACCAGTGGATGTTTGTGCTATACTGAAGTGAGGTGGGATCTCAGCCATTTGCCTTCCCCTTCTTTGATGGGTCTCCTTTCTCCTTAGCTGTTGAGGTCTCTTTGGGGCCTCTTCCCTTTTGGGGATGATCAGGCCAAGCAGTAACCCTGTCTGGTCAGCAATGCCAACCAAGGCAATTGCCCCTCCTTCTGCTGACTGGCTGCTTTGTAGGGGCATATAGTGGGGCCGTGGTATCTGCTGGGGTTTGGTTCTGGGGGGCCCCATGGATACCAAAATCTGTGGATGCTCCCATTATATACAATGGTGTAGTAAAATGTGTCCTTTATATAAAGTGGCAAAATCAAGGTTTGCCTTTCAGATTTTTTTTGGGGGGGGTATTTTTATGCTTGAATCCATGGATACCGAATTCATGTATACCGAGGGCCGATTATTAATTTTGTTTGTTTGTTAATTTGCTGGTTATGTTATTTGAGCTATTATCGTTCCACAGTGAGAAAGCCTTTAATAACTGCCTTTCAGGAGTTATTTTGTGAAAAATTCACGTATGGTATTTTTGCACAGTAAACAGCATTTTCTGCATAGAGCATTTTCTATGCAGCAAATACTGTTTTCTGTGTAGAAAATGGTGCTGTTGAGGACTTATTCTGTGCTAAATTTGCATTTGGTATTTTTGTAGGGGGAAAAACAACATTTGCTATGCAGGAAACAGCCTTTTACATGCTGTTTATTGTACAGATCAGCAAATGCTGTTTTCTGTGCAAAAATGCCATGCATGAATTTTGCACAGAACAACTCCTAAATTGTGATGACTCTCATAAATCTAGGATTCCTCTCCCAGGGTTCCCTGACAACTCAAGATACTTCCTTCTCAGTAATTTTCTTTTTAAATGTTTTAAAATATGGTTTCCATCCTTCCTGCAGTGTTGAGAATTGGCTCTTCAGGCCTTGCTTCCAATATCTCCTGAGCTGAGCCTTCTGGAAACTTCCAGGGAGGACTTATGCTTCTGGGATGGGCAACCACAACAAGACCAGGGACCAAAGATTCCCCCCTCCCCGCAAGACCCCATGGCAGCTAGGGATATAACTCTTCACTAACTTTATCCTTGAAGCTACCAACAAGTAATTTCTGCAAGTTTGCTTCCTCTGCGAGAAAGTCTTTGAAAACCACACAGTTTTTGAAGGCTATTCTCAATTCAGGACTTATTCTGTACAAAATTTACGCATGGTTGTTTTGCATTTTCTGCACAGGAAACAGCATTTTCTGCATGTAAAATAATATTTCTGTTTAGAAAATGCTGTTTTCTATTCAAATAAGCCATGTGCCACTTTTACATAGAATAAATCCCCAATTACAGCATTTTCTGCAGAAGAAACAGCGGCTGCAGCCACACTGCAGAAATAATGCACTTTAACTGCCATAGCTCAATGCTATGGAATTCTGGGATTTGTAGTTTTGTGAAATATTTAGCCTTCTCTGTCAGAGAGCTCTGGTGCCACAACAAATTACAAAATCCCAGGATTCCATAGGATGGAACCATGCCAATTAAAGCAGTGTCAAACTGCATTATTTCTGCAGTGTGGCAGCAGCCAGCATTTTCTGTTCAGGGATTAATATTTCTGCAGAAAATGCTGTTTTATGCACAAAACAACCACATGTGAAATTTGCACCAAATAAGTCCTGAACTGTAAAGGTTCTTGTTAGTCCAGGGTGCTTCCATCAGAGTTCCTCAACAGTTGAAAAGCAGGTTTTTCAAACTTTTTTTCTTTTTTTAAATAAATTAAAATATTCTTTCCATCCACGCTGGGAGCCACACAGACTGCCAAAAATGCAACAAGAACTATAAGAAACCCAAACCAAAGTAGAAGTGCTCACTTCTCATTTTGAAAAATGGCTTGTTTTAAAAATGCTAAAGAGGGAAGATGGGCCTTGAAACCTCTTTAAAAGGTGAATTGCTTCTCTTGGAGGCTTCTGGGAGAGCCAACACACTTGTTTTTTATGGCAAAAGAAAACATGTCACAGGGACAGTGAGAGGCTGGAAAGCTGCAGCGTGATTATCTAAAAGACCACTTTTCCCCATCCTAACCAGCCTGAGTTCTAAGATATTTGGGGAAGGGATTTCTGCCAGTCCCACCATCATCACAAGCACATTTGGCAAGGAGACGGGAGACAGGGCCTTCTTGGTGGTTGCTCCCAGGCTGTGGGGATAGCTGGAAGTCTAGCTATCCCCTTCCTTGATCTCTTTCCCCTGGCAGGTTAAGACCTTTTTATTGATTGAGGCAGGCCTTTGGCAGATTTTAATCAGAGGGCAGGATAGTATTCAGAGTGGTGTGTGCTCTGTTTTCATTTTGCATGTTTTTAAAAATTATATGTAATACAAAATTAAAAACTGATAATAAAAAATAACATAGCAATCATAGGTTTTTAATTGTAACAAAAGAAAAATTCTAAACATTTTAATAGGATTGTACATTTCATTTTCATATACCCCATAATCTTAAAGTACTGAACTTCATGATTCTTCCTTTGCTGCCACATATATGTACAGTAGGACCCCCGTGTCCACTGGGGATCGGTTCTGGAGGGTCCTGTGGATACTGAAAACTATGGATAATAGCAAACACCATTGAAAATAACAGGACTTCCCGTTTAAAGTACCATAGAGTTGACTTGGAGGACTTAGAAAATGGTTAAAGAGGACATATTTTCTAGGAAGACTCTATGGTAGGTGTGCTGTTTTGTGTCCAATGAATCAGTGGATATGGGGGTCCTAATATATCTTCCCTTCTACAGTGTTACCTAACCTACGCTGGCTTTTACTTCCTGTATTTCTCACTGAATTTGATCTTTTGTATAGGAAAGTCTTGTTTTCATCTGATAATTAACTTTTTGAATTTCCATTTTAAAAACATATTTCTATTTTTTCCTGTACGTTAATGATAAATGACCTATTTTAAAGTACATTTTCTGTTACTTTATAACATTTTGTTCTTGCAATAGGTAATTGCTGGTGCACATGCTCTATCAACATATTCAACATAGGGTTTTCTTGGGCAAGCATTTTGGTTTTGCCCATTCCCACCTCTGAAATTAAGTCTATAGCACCAGGGATTCCTTGGCAGTTCTTCTGGGCTTGGGGAAGCTTCTTCTTTTTGGACTGCCAATCCCAGGCAGTCCAAAAATGCACCTTTTCCCATGCTGTGGAGGTTCTAGCCTGCAGCATTTGGAGGAAAAAGACAACAGTAATATATATATATATATATATATATATATATATATAGTGTGTGTGTGTGTGTGTGTGTGTGTATGCACCTTCACTTCACCTGTCAACTTATGGCAACCCCATGAATTTCTTAGGGTTTTATTAGGCTACCTCTCCATTGATGCCCCCTTGTCGTGGGAGAGAGGCTTGCGTACCCTAATGATGTTTTGAGCTATGCTGGCGGTGGCATAATAGCCACTGGTAGGGTCTCCCATGCCAGACAGGTCAAAACCGAAGGGTCTGACAAAGAGCGTCAAAGGGCAGGATGGGCTCTCCAGCCTTGTGGCAACCGTCCTAGGAGAAGGAAAACTCCAATCCCAAACCCGGGCAGATGGTGCTCGTCCAACCCTGTAAGGTCAACCATCTAAGAGAAGGAAACTCTAATCAAACCTACGGCCCAAGGACCTCGCTGCTACGTCCATGCTTGCAAGGCCACGGCAGATGAACCTCTGGTTTAAAGGGTGAGGCCAGTTCTGTGCACGCTGCGCTCCACCAGAAAACTCGCCACGGGTCAGCGTAAGAGGGGCACTCCAAAAAAGCGATACAAAGACTCCCTGAAACAACATCTCAGGCTCGGCCAAATTGATCACCAACAATGGTCCACCCTGGCCTCACATCGGGAGGCATGGAGACGCACTATCCACAATGCTGCAGCCTTATTTGAGAACTCACGCCGAACAAGTCTTGAAGAGAAACGACAACGCAGAAAGAATCACAACCCAAAAACATCACCCAAGGAGACCTTCTGCTGTGCTTTCTGCAACCGGACTTGTCTATCTCGGATTGGCCTTTTCAGTCATCAGCGCGTTTGCAGAAAGTGCAGGATGAGTCCTTCCTGAATCTTCGTTTGCGAAGAAAAGCCAGAGAGAGAGAGAGAGAGAGAGAGAGAGAGAGAGAGAGAGAGATTAGGCTAGGAAAATTCAGAGTAGTTTTGTCATTTCCTTCCCCTGAAATACAGCCTACAGCTCTTGGTATTTGTTGGCTGTCTCCCATCAAGTAGTAACCAGGGCTGACCTTGCTTAGCCTCCAAAATCAGAGAAGATCTGGTGCCTTTAAGGTATGTAGATGAATAACTGTGATTATTTTCTAAATGTCTTGCCTGGGTGTTTTACAGTGGGCCCTTGGTATCAACTGGGTTTTGGTTCCAGGACCCCCCATGGATACCAAAATCCGTGGATGCTCCAGTCCCATCCTATAAAATGGCATATTAAAATAGTGTCCCTTATATAAAACAGCAAAATTCAAGGTTTGCTTCTTGAAATGTATATGTTGGGGAATATTTTCATGGATGGTGGAATCCATGGATATACAGGGCCAACTGTATTTTAGTAACTGTTAAGGAGAATGGATCAAAGTTTACCACCCTGAACCCGCTGATCAAAACAGCCACTTGCCCAGTATGGTGGTCACCTTGAGGCCCAAGTACGCAATCCAGGGAGGGATGTGGAGGGTAAAAGGGAAGGGTGAATGACAGGAACCCAAGAGATGGAACTGTGGAGCTGACCCTGAGAGGGGATCCGTCAGAATGCACAATGCCACAACGCACAATATAGGATGTATGGTATAGTGGTTTGAGTGTTGGACAATGGACTTTTTCAAACGGGGGGGGGGGATGGTCGCAGAGGTCGGGAGGAGGCTGGTGCTGTCCTGCTTAGAGTGCTCCATTTCAGATGACTCCAGCCTCCTCCCAAACTTCCTCCGTGCTTCCTCCATGCTGCAGGCACACAAAATGTGCCACTTTTAATTGACGGGGTTCTCCGTTAATAAAAGCGGCATATTTCTCACACCTGCAGCACAGAGGAGGAGGATGGTGTTGTCCAAAATGGAGCACTGTAAGCAGGACAGTGCCATCCTCCTCCCGACCTCAGCGGGGTCCCCCCCCCATTTTAAATGACTCGGGAGATCAGGGTTTGAATTCCTGCTTGGCCACAAAAACTCACTGGGTGATCTTAGGCATGGCACCCTCTCTCAGCGAAAGGCAAGGGTAAACCTCCTCTGAACAAATTCTGCCAAGAAAACCCTGCGATAACCCCGTCTTAGAGTCGCCATAAGTCAGAGATGACTTGAAGGCACACAACAACAACAAAACTGCAATGCACAATGCACAACTGCAACATACAATGTGCAGTGAACAATCACAACTTGCTAAGACAGAGCACAGAAGAACATGCTGTCTGCACAACTTTGCTTCCACCTCTATCAAGAGAATACATCTGTTGCACAATGGTGTCTTTTTCACCCTGCATGTTTAGCAGTTATTTAAGTATACCTATATTCCTAACTGGACACCAGCCAATTAGAGGTATCTGTCCAGAGGAATGTAAAGACAGAGGGGAAGGAGAAGAAAACTCACTTGCTGATGAACCTTAATAAAAGTTACCATATCAGTGGTACAGTTGCACCATCTGGTGGAAATAAGGAAAGAAAGCCTTGTCTGAAAGAGAGAAATATTTGTTTCTTAAAATATTTTTCAGACCCTTTTATCATGAGATCTCAGGGCATCAAACAGATAAAACAAATTTTTAAAAACCCAAGCAAAACAATTCTAATTTGAGCTGCTAAAGAGAAGAGGCATCAGGCAGAAAACAAATGATTCCAAATAATTTTGGAATCCAACCTCCCCCCCACCAAAAAAAAAAAACAATTCCAAATTGAAACCAATACATGTTTTAAACAAGATGAAAACATATTAAAAGAGCTTGACAAGACTATTGGGAGATTATCAGACACATTAAAAGTGGCTTTACACCAACGCCAGGAGATTGCAAAAGGGCTTACTTCTCAGACGATGTTGTTCCCCCCTCGTTCTGCTGCCGTTCTGCCGGTGCTGCTTTTTATTGACGGGAGAAGCTGTCAATAGATTCTCCATCCCGTTTCTGTCATGGATGTCCCTGCGACTGAAAAGATGCCCCATTATGCTGGCGAGATCCCAACATCAATGGGAGATCCCTGCCAGGACACTTCCGGGTGAGATCGGGACATCCCAGTAAGTGACACACTTTTTATGTCCCTCCCTGGGTTACTTCTGCCTTTTAAAGTGTACTTTTGTGGTTGCTATCACTTTTTTGTATTCTTTTTATTTTTATTTATGAATTTCCCATGCTCGCGTCTTCCCGTGAGAATCTGTGCGATGTTGATCCAGGAAGTGAAGGGAGCTCCGTTAGAGCTTCGTTCACTCCTGGGCTGCTGGAATGACATTAGAGAAGGTAAGAGCGGTGGGGAGGAGGATTGTGGTGGGACTGGGACGGGACGGGGTGGGAGTGGAGATTCTGGGACAGGAATGCTTTTTTCGTTCCTGTCTGATAATCTCATAAGAGTTAAAACCACATGTGCTTAAAAGTAAATTAGGCCCAAAAGACATTAATAACAAGCCATGCCATGACCCTGGCACTGAAGAAAATTGATGTTGGCACTAACTGGGCTTCCATTAGAACAGTATTCCAAAAGTGGGGTGTCATGTCCTCTTCCATCATGTTGCCCCCACCAGTGGGACACAGAAGGTCTTCTGGCACATCTCAGACCAGCACATATAGGGAAAGGAAGTCCCTCAAACATCAAAGTCCCAAGCTATTTAGACAGTTGAATAACATTACCAGCACCTTGAAATCAAACCGGAAGCAAACTGGCAGCCAGTGCTGTTCTTTTAAGGCCAGCGTGATGTGCCGTCTGCAGGGTCTCCTGAGCAGCAACCTTGTTGTTGCATTTTGCACTAGATGTAGCCTCCAGGTCATCTTCAAGGGCAGCCCCAGGTAGAGCACATTACAGTAGTCTAATCAGGATGTTAGCGGCATATGGGCTTGGAGATCATTCATGCTACCTCCATTTTCTGAAAGGTCAATTTTGGATTCCCAGTCTTCCTAATTCTAATACAATGAAAAGTGTCAAAATTATCAAATTTCAGCAGCAGTGAGAATCATGTGGCCTTCCAGATGTGGTTGGATTGCAGGTCCCAGCATTCCCTTCTCCTCCTTTGCCCAACAAATGGTTGTGGGAGGCATCCTAGTTGAAGAACATCATACCCTCCAACTGTCCTGATTTGGTAGGGACACTTCTGATTAATCCTCTGCCATCCCATTTTCTCAGCTGCTTTAAAAATGTCCCAGTTTCATAGAATCAGAGAGTTAGAAGAGACTACAAGGGCCATCCAGTCCAACCACATTCTGCCATGCAGGAATATACAATCAAAGCACTCCTGACAGATGGCCATCCAGCCTCTGTTTAAAAACCTCCAAAGAAGGAGACTCCACCATATTCCCAAGCAGTGTATTCCACTTCCACTGTCAAACAGCAATTACTGTCAGAAAGTTCTTCCTAATGTTTAAGGGGAATCTTTTTTCCTGTCGTTTGAGTCCATTGCTCTGTGTCCTAGTCTCTGGAACAGCAGAAAACAAGCTTGCTCCATCCTCAGTATGACATCCCTTCTAATATTTAAACATGGCCATCATGTCACCTCTCAACTTTCTCTTCTCCAAACTAAACATGCCCAGATCCCTAAGCTGCTCCTCAAAGAGCATCATGGCTTCCAGACCTCACACCATCCTGGTTGCCCTCCTCTGGACACGTTCCAGCTTCTCTATATCCTTCTTGAATTCTGGTGCCCAGAACGGGACACAGGATTCCAGGTGAGGTCTGACCAAAGCAGAATAGATTCTATGATTCTATGATTCACTCTTCTCCTACCACTTTTCCCTTTGTCTTCAGCTTACTTCAGTTGCTGCAACCTGAATTCATAGTGCAAAAGTGCTTTGCACTCAATAAACTCAGCATGGGGAAGAAGAAAGGGTGGGACCTTGCCCTTCCCAGAAGGCTCAGGCAAAAGCCAACTGCTGCAGACTCTCTTAGCTTGTGTGTTCTTCCTCATGAATCAGGTTTGCCATCTTGGCCATCCTTTGGTGTTTAGCTATATGTGTTCCAAGTTTCATCTCTCAGATGTTGGAGGTTATGTCATTCTCACAGACAAGAACAAATAATTTGACCATTTTTCTCCTTCATCAAAAACTGTGCAGATTTTGAAACTTATACATTTTTTCTGCACACACACACACAAAATCTGATTTATTTTTAAATGTAGAACCAGGCTTCTGCATAGAGGATTCAGTTCTCTGCACAAAGAATCTGACAAGGGTTCTCTCGCACAGAAAAGCCACCAACTGAGAATATTCTCAATGTGGAGGAATTCTACTCATTGAGGTTTCCAGAGATTCAATAAAACCCATTTCTCAACTGTTGACGGAATATTTTTAAATATGCTTCTCCTACCTGGGAACCAAGGTTTGGAATCATTTGCTCTCTGCCTGTTGCCCCTTCGTTTTAGCAGCTCATCAAACTGAGGTTCAAGGAGCATGTTAGCAAATTGATTTGGCATCCTACCAAACACTCCCGGCCAGCCAGGCCTGCTTCTCTTTTCAGAAGTGATCCTTTGACTTTATTGGAAAGAGCAGGAGAGGCCGCCAGGCCTTTGGAGCCACACAGCTGTGTGTGTGTGTGTATACACATGCCTTCAAGTTACCTGTCAATTTACAGCAACACCCTAAATTTCAGAGGGTTTTTGTAGGTAAGGAATCCTCAGAGGTGGTTTTGCCAGTTCCTTCCTCAATGCCATAAATTTCAGAGGGTTTTTGTAGGTAAGGAATCCTCAGAAGTGGTTTTGCCACTTTACTTCCTCTGAAATAAAACTGGGTATTTGTTGGCAGTCCTGGGCTTGGGGAAGGTTCTTCTTTTTGGACTGCCACTCCCAGAATCCCCCAGCCAGCTGATTGGGAGATTCTGGGATTAACAGTCCAAAAAGGCATCTTTTCCCATGCCCTGGAAGTTCTAGCCTGCAGCATTTGGGGAAAAGTAACCAAGGTCAGATTGTGTGTGTGTGTGTGTGCGCGCGCGTACGCACGCACACACACACACACACACACACACATGTACCTTCAAGTCACCTGCTGATTTATGAATTTCAGAGGGTTTTCTTAGGAATCCTCAGAGATGGTTTTGAAAGCTCCTTCATCTGGAACATATAGCCTACAGCACCTGGGATTCATTGGACATCTCCCATCCAAGTACTAACCAGGGCTGGCTCTGCTTAGCCTCCAAGATCAGATAGGATCTGGTGCCTTTAGGATAGGGGGAGCAACTGACGAAAGAGAGAGCAGGAAAGAGAGAGTGCGAGAGAAATGCAGATATCACTCTGCAGATGGTGACATTGCTGGACAGGTTTCTAGTGGAGTACATCTAAGGTCAGTAGGAGGAAATTGCACAGAAGGCTCAGGAAGTGTAGCATCCTTTCAGTTTTCCTATTTAGCACCTTCTGCCCAGCACATACACATTTTCAGGGAAGCTGAGCTTAAACGGCTTCACAACTTTGCACCTCCTGAGAGCTGTGAAAAGATGATGGCTGAGATCTGACATCAGGATTGCAGTGTACATCTTTGCACATGGGGTTGCACATTAATTGCACAATGCAACACTTGCATCAAATGGCACAAGTGAATCGAGGCAGAATATGTGATGGTGAATGCAATGCACACCCATGCACAATGGCACCATATGTGTGCTTCTGGTTCTACAACATTGAACGGAATGCAGGCATGTGCACCAGGAAAAAAATTAAATTAAGGCATTGCCCCTGTAAAGAACAATTCTGGCCTCTGAAATAAAATTTCCCTCCCATCCCTACATTTCTAGCCCTACAGTAACTTAAAGCTTCACTTGTGCAATTAGAAATACAGTTTAGGCCCCCAGAGAAATGGAGCAGGGAAAATGACCAAGGGAAGCCATGTGCAGCTGATAGAAGAGTTCAAAGTATGGATGATTTTCAATGCCTCACTCTTTACAATGCTAGAAATGTGAAGGCTGAAGGCAAATTTCATTGGGTGGAGCCAGGATTCTTATTCTGGGAGCAATGCTCTCATTTTGACCCTCCCTCCCCATAGCTACACCTGGCACATGTAAAATACCAACAGGGCTCCAACCCACTCCTTTCAATGATGGGGGGCTCAAAGCCAACACTCTTCCCCATACATTCACAGTTTTCCCCACTGCCCATCTGCATTCCTGGCATTCAGACAATGGGATGGAAATTCTAGTGGAAGTTTTAGTAGCAGCTGTACTCCACAGTAACACTCTCTATCTCTTAAACTGGCTACTGCTGAAGGTATTTTCCTTCCCCCCAGTAACAATGTGAGTCAATTAAAACAAATTAATACAGAGGGAGTATAATGCCTGTTATGCATCATTCTCATTCTGCATTGGCTTGATCAGCCACAATATGCATTGGCCCAATAACTTTCGATCAGAATTGGCTTGATATTTAATAGAATCATAGAATCATAGAGTTGGAAGAGACCTCAAGGGCCATCCAGCCCAACTCCCTGCCATGCAGGAATACATTATATCATCAAGCATAGTATCACATGATCAAATCTGGTCACATGCATGATAACCCACTGATTCATAGGGAAAGAAGACTTGTTTGTGTGTGTGCACACATATGCGCACATGTATGCCTTCAAGTCACCTGTCAATTTATGATGACCCCTTAAATTTTATAGAGTTTTCTTAGGCAAGGAGTCCACCGAGGTTGTTCTGCCAGTTCCTTCCTCTGAAACAGAGCCTACAGTGCCTGGGATTCGTTGGTGGCCTCCCACCCAAGTGCTAACCAGGGCTTACCCTGCTTAGCTTCCAAGATTAGACAAGAATCTGGTACCTTCAGGCTATTGCCTTCCAACAGTGGTTTCCAAACTTTGGTCCTCTAGGCGTTTTGGACTTCATCTCCCAGAAGCCCTAGCCACTTTGGCCAACAGTCAGGAATTCTGGGAGATGAAGTTCAAAAATCTGGCGGGCCAAAGTTTGGGAAACACTTCTTTACTATATAGACTTTTTCAGATGCCCTAAAACCCATCAGGGGAGGACGGGAGAGGTATGGGGCTATCGTGCGGCAGGGGGTCAGTTTCAGACGACACTGACCCTCTCCCATCATCGTCCGTGTTACTTCCATGTCTGATCTATTGCAAATATGCCACTTTTTACTCATGAAAAACTTCCGTGCGTAAAAAGTGGCACCTTTTCAATAGATTGAACATGGAAGTAAATGTAAGTATCTGTGGGATAGGAATGCTTAGCTATTAATGGGCAGTGGCTCCTTGATTGGAACCTGTTAATTATCATCTGCTCTTGTCTTCTGCTCCCCACCTAACCATTGGGATGGTCTGGGCTTATCATTTATGATTAGACAGACCTCTGTTAATGTTGGGAAATGTGTTGGTCCATTAAGAATTTGGAGGGCGGGTAGGAATTTTTTTTATTGGAATAAGACCATTCTATTGAAAAATACACCCGACCCCAAAAGGCCATAACAATAACGCAATTTCCCCCCCTATTTTCTTACTAATACAAAAATAAAATTATCTATCCTAACACTAATAATATTTTTTCTCTTAATCTAAACACACTATAATCACTCTTTTTTCTTTTCCAATGAAATTATATTTATACATTACAATTATATATATTTGGAAAAGAAAAAGATTAATAAAAATAATAATACAAAAATGCAAAAAATAATAATAAAATATTTATTTAAAGATACCTCTTAAGTTATTGCTGTGGTTGTCTCAATAAACCACAGCCAAAAAATTTTCCAACAATGGTTTGGTAATTTCTCTTTTTCACTCAAAGCTAAATTTGAGTTAGGGGTCATTCGATCCATTAGGGGTCAGCCTAGGCTTCACTCCCTCTGCCTACCAATAGAGGGCACTGTGGTTTTACATAAGGACTTCAGGACTACACTTTTCATGGGTTTTCTCACCAGAAGACCATAATTCTAACCTGAATCTTATTGTTTAGTCCCATCCAGAGTAGTCCCACTGAACCAATTGTTGAATGCTGAGGAATCACCTAAGTAATGCCGATTGATTCAGAGTGTCCACTTTAATTGGTCCTAGCAGAGTACTAGTCTTGAAGAGAAACGACAACGCAGAAAGAATCACAACCCGGAAACATCACCCAAGGAGACCTTCTGCTGTGCTTTCTGCAACTGGACTTGTTTATCTCAGATTGGCCTTTTTAGTCATCATCTTTCCTCCCTTTTTCATAGAATCATAGAGTTGGAAGAGACCCCAAGGGCCATCCAGTCCAACCCCATTCTGCCATGCAGGAATACACAATCAAAGCACTCCCAATGACAGATGGCCATCCAGCCTCTGTTTAAAAACCTCAGAAAAAAAGGAGAATCAACAACACTCCGAGGCAGTGTATTCCACTTCCAAACAGCTCTTAGCATCAGGAAATTATTTCTAATGTTTAGGTGGAATCCCTTTTTGTATCTCTCTCTCTCTCTCTCTCTCTCTCTCACACACACACACACACACACACACACACATCCAGAGAGAGAGAGAGAGCGTTTTTGATAAATTGTAAAATGCCTTGGGTCTCATATTAGGAGAAAGGTGGAATAGGAATGAAACCAAATGAAAAAAGCAATCACTGCCCTCACTCCTAGTGGACTATGCTCACCCTCTGTGATATTATTCCTAGTGACATCGAATTATAACTCCAACATCTGACTTCACCCCAGCAGAACCAACAACATTTCACCGAAGCAGCAACATTGTCGGGAAACCAGGGTTGGAATCAGGGGTATATAGTTACAAGGGGTGGGAGAAGGAAGGCATTTCTCTTCCAAATAAGATTTCTGTCCTCTGCCCTCATGAAATTTTCCTTCAGTCTCCAAATTTCTAGCATTGCAGAGAATGAGGCAGTGAAAATCCTTCACGCCTAGGGAGATTTTCAGACCGGCAATTTAATCCGGGGGAGACACGGAACAGGGTCGGGAAAAAGTCTTCTTCTCAGAAGATGTTGACCCTTTTCCATTTCTCCCCAGTCCTCATTCCAGATTTCCCCATGATATTTTCATCACAGGGAACATCATTTTTGGACCACCCATTCTGTTTCTGTCATGGAATCAGGGTGGTCCAAAAGGTGTCCCATTCCTCTCCCACGATGACAGCCGCGGGAAGGAGGTCCGTTCTGGACACTTCCAGGCAGGAACGGGACACCCAGGTAAGTGGAATCCTTCCCCTCCTCCCTGGGTTACTTGTATTTTTTAATTATTATTTTTCTGCTTCGTTTTCATTTTTGACAGCTGGAGGGGTTTATTTTTGAATTTCCCTCCCGCCCATTCTCTCGCAAGAAACGAGCGGGGTTTGACTACACTGCTCGAAAAGCATCTTTACGGCAGTTGCTTTTACAGCAGTGAAGCCAAGGGGGAGAGAGAGGATGTTCCTGCTGTGGGATTAAGGTAAGTGTTTGAAATTTTACCTTTATTCTGTGGCAGGAACAGGATTGGGGCTTGCGGGCCAGGAACGGGGCATTAGAACCTGTTTGAAAATCTCCTAAAACTCCTCAGTTTGCTGTGCTTTCATTCGCAGGTTCATTTTGCCTGCCCCTTTTCTTTAGATGTGTGAATGCTATTTCTAAACTCTCAAAGGAAGTTTTAAGTTACTGCAATGTTATGAATTTGGGATTGATGGAAATTTTTATTGGGTAGCAGAATTCTTATGGGAAGGGATACCTTCATTTTGCCATTTTTCCTCATAACTACATCCCTAGTTGAAATGGTGTTTGCAGGGGGTGGGCAGAAGGCAGAATTTATGGTCCTACTCTTTCTAGTGGCAGAAAACATGTTCTTGTGGTCTCTTCCAACTGTATGACTCTGTGATTCTTTTCATTTTCCGTATTGCATCATAGAGTTGGAGGAGGCCACAAGGGCCATCCAGTCCAACCCCATTCTGCCATGCAGGAATACCCAATCCAAGCCCTCCCGACAGAGGGCCATCCAGACTCTGCTTAAAAACCTCCAAAGAAGGAGACTCCACCACACTCCAAGGCAGAAGCTGATTCCACTGTCAAAAAGCTCTTATGCCATCAGGAAGTTCTTCCTCATGTTTAGGTGGAATCTCTTTTCCTGGAGTTTGAACCCATGGCTCCGTGTCCCGGTCTCTGGAGCAGCAGAAAACAAGCTTGCTCCCTCTTCAATATGACATCCCTTCAAATATTTAAACATGGCTCTCATGTCACCTCTTAACCTTCTCTTGATGACATGATGGCAACCTTTCAGATCATTAAAGATGGTTGTATCATATCAGCTCTCAATTGATCTCCAGGCTAAACATACCCAATTTCACAAGCCATTTCTCATAGACTTTGGTTTCCAGACCCTCCACTGCCATGGTCACCCTCCTCAGGACGTTTTCCAGGCTTGGTAGTTTTTAATCATTCTGCCCACTATGCTTATGGTCACTCTGCTATTTGGTCCTTTGGTAAAGTACAGGGTAGAGATGAATACTGGACAGGGGGAAGGAAAAATCAAAATACACCATCTCCTTCTAGTCTGAAAAGTCTGCCTGGTTTCATTGAAATATCAACAGAACATCCAGGGACTTTCTCTTCCTCCCATATTTTATGCAGAAGGAGTCATTCCTATTAATTCTCTTGGAGTCTGCCCCCCACTGAAAACCCTCCACCTGATCCTGAGCTCAAGACCATCTGTTTGACTTCCAGGTTTCTCTCCCTGCTCTTCAGGAACTTCTTAGGTCCTATGCCAGCCCTTGAAGTAAGTCTGTCTTGTTTGTTATGAACATTTTGGGTTCCGTTCCTCTTTGCTGGGTTAATTTAATTTCCTCTCACAATCCTTTTTCTTCTTTTCTAGGGCAGATAACCCTCCACCACTTGAAAGCTGAGACACCGCGACTGGAAATGTCATTTCCTAGCCATCAGACCTGCACCCAGCGGAAGGAGGATGCCTGCAGTTCTCATTAGATGAAGAGCAAAGGGAAATGAGGACTGACAACAACCCTGGAAGGGGCTCACGCTCACACTGTGACAGTGGCCATGATCTACCTTATGTTCGCATAGCATAAATCTATACTCAGGTAGAGTGGCTACACTATACCAGGCTTCTCCTGAATACCAATATTGTGCCATCTGTGGTATATGCACCGATGTGGCTGCTGATTGTCTCCTTGTTCTGTGACAGACAAAGGAGAGTCCACTGGATGGCCCTCGTGGTCTCTTCCAACTCTGCAATTCTATGATTCTATGATTCTATAAGTAAGACTCTGATATCTGTTAAACATGATCGCCATTTTAAATATTTGAAGTGGTGTCATACTGAGGATGGAGCAAGCTTGTTTTCTGCTGCTCCAGAGACTAGGACATGGAGCAATGGGTTCAAACTCCAGGAAAACTACAGGGAGCTAAAAAAGGAGCATCAATGGGAGTATAGTGTCTAGATCAAGGGAAGTCATAGTGCCACTCTATTCTGCTTTAGGCAGACCTCACCTGGAATTCTATGTCCAGTTCTGGGCACCACAATTCAGGAAGGATATTGAGAAGCTGGAACGTGCCCAGAGGAGGGCGACCAGGGTGGTGGGAGGCCTGGAAGCCATTATGTCCTATGAGGAGCAGTTTAGGGAGCTGGGCATGTTTAGTCTGGAGAAGAGAAGGTTAAGAGGTGACATGATAGCCATGTTTAAATATTTGAAAGGATGTCATACTGAGGATGGAGCAAGCTTGTTTTCTGCTGCTCCAGAGACTAGGACACAGAGCAATAACTTCAAACTCTAGGGAAAGAAAGTCTACCTAAACATGAGGAAGAACTTCCTGACAGTAAGAGCTCTTGGACAGTGGCGTGCTTTGCTGTCTTGTAGTGTAGTGGAGTCTCCTTCTTTGGAGGATTTTAAACAGAGGCTGGATGGCAATCTGTCAGTAATGCTTTGATTGTATATTCCTGCAAGGGCAGGGGGTTGGACTGGATTACCCGTGGGGTCTCTTCCAACTCTATGATTCTATGAGTGTCAATATTGTGCAATTAATGGTGTATGTGCCTTTGTGTCTTCTTTTCCCTTTTGCACTGGGGGATAGTTGACTGTGGCTGTTTTGACAATCCCTGTGAATCAAGTGGAATAATGAAGGAACAGATGAGCAGTTGCACATCATCCCAGAGTGTGAAACTGCATGTACGACACTTACATTTGCAGAACTGCACTTACTCAGCTGTGAACTGAATACAGCCATTGCTCCATGGCCATAAAAGTACAACCACATGTGCAATGGAACTTACATGTGTGTAAAACACCAACGGGGTTCCAGCCATTAAGTCAGGAACACCTGCAGTGTCTTTCAGCCCCCTCCTCCCCACTGCCTGTGTTTCTAGAAGTTTCCTTCAGACTTCTCCTTAAGGTCCCCTTTGCTCATCAAAGCTCTTCTAACAACTTCTTCATACTCGCCTCAAACCAGAATGAAGCTGAAGTGCTCATAAGGAGCAGACCACCTCCTCTTGTCGAAGCTTCCCCAGCACTTAACAGGGACTCCACTTCACTGGGAGTTCCCAATTCCAACTAGACAAGAGTGAGGGGGAAATAATTAAACCACCCAGTGGATCCCTCCCTATCCATCTGTCTTCTGAGGCTTCACTCCACACATCTGAAGAAGACTGGAGTCTGCAAAACATTGTGCTGAAATAAACTGGGTGAGTTGCCATGCTCTAGTGTGGCCCTCTTCAACCCATGCAAACCAGTGGCATTTAATGACCCCAGCACTGGCATCTCCCTGGATAATGATTTGTTCAGCCTGCTCTTGCTAACTCCACAGCCCCTTGATCTTTGGACAGAGCCAAGACTTGGATCCTGACTGAGATAAAAGTACAGTGAAAACTCAAACCAAGAGACACTGCAAAAGACAAACAGCAGTTCAAGTAGCAATCTTTCTCTCCACAGCATAGCCCAAGGTTATATAATAGGACCTTCCAGACCTTGCCAAAACCAAGACTGCACTCTCAATAAAAACTGTGTGTGAGGGACAAGTGAAAAACACCATGGTCTCAGACATGGGAGATTCTGCAGATTGTGGTCCTCCGAATAGAGCCAAAGCAACCCCTGGCAGGGCTGGACCAGTTGCCCAGGGAAACTGAGGCGAGATGCCCTGGGCCATGGGGGGTTCTAAACTCACCAATGAAACAACCAAGCAAACCCTGAGAGATGGATGATTTCGGATGTTTTTGCCCCCTTGAAGCTCATGTTCACATAAATTAATGTGTAATCTTTGATTATGGTAGGGATGGGAAGAAATGTTGCTCTGTGCCTTCAAGTCATTTCTGACTCTTATGATTGCTGTAAGTCAGAAATAACATGACTTTCTTGATAAGGTTTGTTTAGACCAAGTTTTCCATAGCCTTCTTCTGAGGTTGAGAGAGTGTGACTTGCCCAAGGGCACCCAGTGTGTTTCTGTAGCCAAGCAGATATTTGAACAGAGAGTCTGTGAACATTTAGAAGGCAATGCCATAATCACAAAAAGTCAACATGGGTTTCAGAGAAACAAGTCATACCAGACTAATCTGATCTCTTTTTTTGATAAAGTTACCAGCTTGGTAGATGAAGGGAATGCTGTGGACATCGCATACCTTGATTTCAGTAAGGCCTTTGACAAGGTTCCCCATGACATTCTTGCAAACAAGCTTGTAAAATGTGGGCTAGACAAGTTAACTGTTCAATGGATTTGTAATTGGTTGACCGGCCGAACCCAAAGGGTGCTCAGCAGTGGCTCCTCTTTGTCTTGGAAAGATGTGACCAGTGGGGTGCCACAGGGTTCTGTCCTGGGCCCAGTGCTATTCAAAATCTTTATCAATGACTTGGATGAGGGAATTAGGGGCATACTTATCAAATTTGCAGATGACACCAAATTGGGAGGAGTAGCTAATACCCTAGAGGACAGGATCAAAATTCAGTATGACCTAGATAGACTGGAGAGCTGGGCCAAAGCTAACAAAATGAAATTCAATACGGAGAAATGTAAAGTACTGCATTTAGGGCGGAAAAATGAAATGCATAAATATAGGATGGGAGAGACCTGGCTGAATGAGACTACGTGCGAAAGGGATCTAGGAGTCCTAGTAGACCACAAGTTGAACATGAGCCAACAGTGTGATGCAGCAGCTAAAAAGGCCAATGCGATTTTGGGCTGTATCAATAGAAGTATAGTGTCTAGATCAAGGGAAGTAATAGTGCCACTCTATTCTGCCTTGGTCAGACCTCACTTAGAATACTGTGTCCAGTTCTGGGCACCACAATTCAAAAAGGATATTGACAAATTGGAGCGTGTCCAGAGAAGGGCAACTAAAATGGTGAAATGTCTGGAAACGATGCCTTATGAGGAGAGACTTAGGGAGCTGGGTATGTTTAGCCTGGAAAAAAGATGGTTAAGAGGCGATATGATAGCCCTGTTTAAGTATTTGAGAGGATGTCACGCTGATGATGGAGCAGGCTTGTTTTCTGCTGCTCCAGAGACTGGAACACGGAGCAATGGGTGCAAGCTCCAGGAACAGAGATTCCACCTCAACATGAGGAGGAACTTTTTGACAGTAAGAGCTGTTCGGCAGTGGAACGCACTCCCTCGGAGCGTGGTGGGGTCTCCTTCCTTGGAGGTCTTTAAACAGAGGCTGGATGGCCATCTGTCAGGGATGCTTTGATCGAGATTTCCTGTGTAGCAGGGGGTTGGACTGGATGGCCCTCGTGGTCTCTTCCAACTCTGCAATTCTATGATTCTATGAACCCTTGTGTCCACTTTATTAAAGCATTTTATTAAACCCATTTCGTTAAACCACTATACCATGCTGTGTCTGCCTTCAACGAGATTCCAACTTTTGACAACTCTACTGTAGGATTTTCTTGGAAACATTTATACAAAGGAAGTTTGCCCTTGCCTTTCTTTGAGGCTGAAAGAGTGTGACTTGCCCAAGGACACCCAGTGGCTTCCATGGCAGAGTGAGGATTTAAACCCTGATATCCTAGAGTCCTAGTCCAACACACAAGCCACTGCATCATGTTTGCTAGAAAGAATATTGGTGGTTAATTCATTTCCCAGGTGCGAACAGGTTTCCCCAACACTGTACAGATCTCACTTGGAAGGAAAGCACAGCAACAAGACTTCTGTACAATTTTCTCTTGGTATTTCTCCCTCACAAAGTGTCTGGGGAATTCTTCTGCACAGAAATACACTTGCAATAATTTCTTGGTTCTCTTGAGCAAATACGGAGAAGTCAATGTGTGAATATGGGAAGAGTTGTTGTTGTTCTTGTTGTGTGTCTTCAAGTCATTTCTAACTTGTAGTGACCCTAAGGCAAACCTACCATGGGGTTTTCGGATGCTGAGAGTGTGTGACTTGACCAAGGTCACCCAGTGGGCTTTCATGGCCGAGTGGGGATTCAAACCCTGGTCTCCAGAGTTGTAGTCCAACACTCAAACCACTACACCATATTGGCTCCATATGGGGACAATCTGTGGCTTTTCTTTGCAAACGAAGATTCAGGAAGGACTCATACCGCGCTTTCTGCAAGCGTGCTGATGACTAAAAAAGCCAATCCGAGATAAACAAGTCCAGTTGCAGAAAGCACAGCAAAAGGTCTCCTTGGGTGATGTTTCCGGGTTGTGATTCTTTCTGCATTGTCGTTTCTCTTCAAGATTTGTTTGGCGTGAGTTCTCAAATAAGGCTGCAGCATTGTGGATAGTGTGTCTCGATGCCTCCCAATGTGAGGCCAGGGCAGACCACTCTTGGTGATCAATTTGGCCGAGCCTGAGATGTTGTTTCAGGGAGTCCTTGTATCACTTTTTTGGAGCGTTGCTCTTACGCTGACCCGTGGCGAGTTCACCGTAGAGTAGTATTTTGGGGAGGCGATGGTCCTCCATCCTAGAAACATGCCCTGCCCAGCACAGCTATGTTCTGAATATCATGGCCTCAATGCTGCTGATCCCTGCTTGCTCAAGGACAACAACATTCGTCACATCGCTTGAGGCTTACCCGGGAGATGACAGTCTTGTTCGGCAGCATCCTGAACGACCGAGCAGGGGACAATACAGCAGAAAAATATTATGAAGGGGCGGGAAGCAAGAATTTATTTATTTATTTATTTATTCATTGCCTCTTGGCTCACCAGGGTTCCCTTGAGATGATATACAATATTTGTCCTTGCATTCAAGGAGGGGGGTGGGAGAAAGGAAAGACAAGTTTCTTCCCCAGGGAATCGGAAAAACTAATGCTACTGTCTAAAATTTGGTATGGGGAAACACAGATGGAGGGGATGGGAGGTGAGGCCAGTATGAACAGAGAATCAGTGTCCAATTGTCTTGGTTGAACAGGCACAGACTTCAGACAAGTCTAAACAATACAGACACCATATCCATTCTTAGAAGTGCCAACTGCTTAAGTACAGAAAGATGTCTGAGTGTCACCACACAAGCTTTGAACCTTCCTGTGGCTCCCAAATTAGTTTGCTCTGTGATAGGTCACTAGAAGGTAAAGGCAGGTTTAGTATTTCCATTGCAAATCTGATTGCTGAGGCACAAGGCTTTGTTGGAATTATGTCTCTGGAATATTAACAACATGCTTTCAGCTTCTAATGATGTGCTATCTATAACATATAATCTGACTCTTGGTTTCAGGCTAACGTACAACAGGGCATGTGGGAACTAGGGTTTGAGCTCAAGGCATCACAGAAATGGTGTTTGTTTTATTTATTTACTTTATTTAAAAGTTTATTAAAATATTAATATTTATCATATTATTTATTTTAAAATAATATCCCCTTTATCATGGGATTTCAGGGTGGTATAGACATTTTTAAAAACCCAACTATTTTAACAACACCAGATTAAAACAATAAAATAGTTTAGACATGATAAAAACTTATTAAAGAAGGAAACAAGTTAAAAGAGCTTAAAAGTCTATTGTCTAAGAGAGCAAAGATGTCTAATCGTAATGTAATTGGTTAGAGATAGCAAAGAAACATAGTCCAGTGATAGACAGACACACCCTAAGAATACGGGAGATGACAGAACTTTCTTAAATATCTAATAAACTGTGGTTATGAAAGCATGTGCTAAATCAAAAAATTTTTCAAAGGGTATAATAGTTGAAATAGAGGATCTGATACATAGGATTTTATCAGATGCAGCAAATATGGCATCATAACAAGGCCTAATGATCGTGAAAGGGTGCACATACCAGATGACATAGTCCTTTCATGATCGTGTCTTGTCAAAAAAACGTTCCTTTTTATTGATGGGCAAAGGCCTCAAGAGATCTTCTGTTGTGCTTTGTTGCCGGCATTGCTGGTGTTTGAAACTTTGCGCCATTGTGCTCACGTGAATACTGTGCCAATGACAGAACAGATCTGGGTAAGATTGCGACAGTCAGGTAGCGGACGCTCTTTTTATGAACATACACACACACACCCGGGTGTACTTGGGACTCTTAAAATGTGTTTCTGAGTTTCTGTCTATCTTTTATGTGTTTATATTGCTTTATTTATAGAGTGTATGCTATCAAGTTTGGAGATGACACCAAATTAGAAGGGGTAGCTAATATCCTAGAAGATAGGATCAAAATTCAAAATGACCTCAACAGTTTAGTAAACTGGGTCAAAACTAACAATAACAATAATAATAATAAAATTTATTTATACCCCGCCCCTCTGTTAAAACAATCGGGGCAGCTTACAAATTTTAAAATACAATACAAATAAAATCCCTAAACACCCCCACTCCCACCCTCCCCCATAAAAAAACATTAAACAAATATAAATTAAAAACAACTAATCTAAAATCACATTTAAAACTATAAATACAATAAAATATAATAAATGGCCAGCAGCCTAGAAGAGGCCAGGATCCCCTGAGGCCGGGATCCAATTAGGAATTTCAACAGGGAGAAATGTAGGATACTACTCTCTCTCTCTCATAATAGTGCCACTCTATTCTGCCTTGGTCAGACCTCACCTAGAATACTGTGTCCAGTTCTGGGCACCACAATTCAAAAAGGATACGGACAAATTGGAGCGTGTGCAAAGAAGGGTGACTAAAATGGTGAAAGGTCCGGAAACGATGCCTTATGAGGAGAGACTTAGAGAGCTGGGTATGTTTAGCCTGGAAAAAAGACGGTTAAGAGGCGATATGACAGCCCTGTTTAAGTATTTGAAGGGGTGTCACGCTGAGGATGAAGCAGGCTTGTTTTCTGCTGCTCCAGAGACTGGAACACGGAGCAATGGGTGCAAGCTCCAGGAACAGAGATTCCACCTCAACATGAGGAGGAACTTTTTGACAGTAAGAGCTGTTCGGCAGTGGAACACACTCCCTCGGAGCGTGGTGGGGTCTCCTTCCTTGGAGGTCTTTAAACAGAGGCTAGATGGCCAACTGTCGGGGATGCTTTGATCATGATTTCCTGCGTGGCAGAATGGGGTTGGACTGGATGGCCCTCGTGGTCTCTTCCAACTCTACAATTCTATGATTCTCTCTCTCTCTCTCTGGCTTTTCTTCGCAAACAAAGATTCAGGAAGGACTCATCCCGCATTTTCTGCAAGCGCGCTGATGACTAAAAAGGCCAATCCGAGATAGACAAGTCTGGTTGCAGAAAGCCCAGCAGAAGGTTTCCTTGGGTGATGTTTCCAGGTTGTGATTCTTTCTGCGTTGTCATTTCTCTTCAAGACTTGTTCGGCGTGAGTTCTCAAATAAGGCTGCAGCATTGTGGATAGCTGTCAATGAGTTGTCAATAAGCTTATTTTTTATGTTTTAAGAATTTATTCTAATGAAAACATTTTTTTAAAAAAAAGAAAATTCTATGAATGTTGCAAGCTTGACCATGGCTATTTTCAGATCACCATGATTTTGTCCAACATCACATGAAAACTGGGCAAGCAGGAGCCAGTCAGGAAAGAGGGGAATAAAGAACAGGAGCAGTTCTGAATTTTGGCCGTCCAGCTAGCAAATCAAGGAAGACCCAAATTGCCTCTGGCTGTCAGCCATCCTTGGATCTCCAGTGGTTCTGAGTCCCCCACCACAAAGATAATCAGGGGTTTCAAACTGAGCTATTTGAAGCAATTTGAACTGATATCATTAGCGGAATGGGGAAAGTCTGGAAGGTGCTCATGTGAGCAGATCTCATGATATAACTCGGGGGCAGTGGAAAAACAGAACTTGTGCTTGCTTGGTGTCCAGACAGTGCTATGTTGGGCCAGATCAATGGATGGTGAAACCCAAGAGTTCATGAAAAGGACATCCGTATGCATAAGGGAAATTTATGCCTGTGGATTTCCCTAACAGGATGCCAGTCTATAGGACAGGACAAAACCACATGGATTTCTGTGCATCCCACATGGATTGGGATGTTCCAATATTGGGAGAAAACTGCAGAAAAGTCTCCCTGCTTTGTCATTCTCCCCCATGTGTTGGTAAACATTGCTTTTGGCCAGAAATGAATAATAATGAATATTATTTCTAATCCTCCTTCAAAGGACGCCAACAAAGTTGCACAAAATCTTGGTTAAAGGCAACCAATTAACATTAAAAACAAATAGATGGTGAATTCTGAGACTCAAAGAGCTCAGATGTGTCAAACGTTTTCAGTTTTACTTGGTAACATTGAAATGCAGTACAACTCTCATATTCACAGGTTCCTCGATTTACTGTCAAAGTGCAAAACCATCGATAATAGTGAAACCTGTTGAAATGAACAACTTCTACCCCAAGCATACTGTAGAGTCATGCTGGAGGACCTAGAGCTTCCTAGAGAGAACACCTCTTTAGGCATTTTCTAGGTCCTCTGGTGCAACTCTATGATCAACTTCCAGTGGAAGCATACCATAGAATTGTGCTGAAGGACCTAGAAAATGCCTAGAGAGAACATATTTTTTTGGAAACCACGGCTACTGGTTATGAAGAATCTCATAATCACAACCTTCATTCATTTTTTTAAAATAGACGCATACAACTCAGTAGTCACTGGGTAGCAGTGAGAAACATGCCGACACACAGGACTGCTCTGTCCTTGCTTTGCACAAACCAGTGCCATGTTCTCACAATCTAAAGATGTACAACTGAATGTTGTGACTATTAGACTTGTGGAGTGCTGCTTACGCAACTATGAACTCAACATGTACGTTGTCAAAAGTGTACAACTGCAGGTGTAAAGGAACATCAGGAAGAACTTCTTTTCAATTCTTTTTTTCAATTCAGGAAGGATATTGAGAAGCTGGAACGTGTCCAGAGGAGGGTGACCATGATTGTGGGAGGTCTGGAAGCCTTGATGCCCTAAGAGGAGCAGCTTAGGAAGCTGGGTATGTTTAGCCTGGGGAAGAGAAGGCTGAGAGGGGACAGGATAGCCATGTTTAAATATTTGAAGGGATGTTCCACTGAGGATGGAGCAAGCTAGTTTTCTGCTGCTCCAGAAACTAGGACACGGAGCAATGGTTCAAACTACAGGAAAGGAGATTTCATCTGAACCTGAGAAAGAACTTCCTGACAGTAAGAGGTGTTCAACAGTGGAATACACTGCCTGGGAGTGTGGTGGAGTCTCCTTATTTAGAGATTTTAAAACCGAGGTTGGATGACTATCTGTTGGGAATGCTTGGATTGTGTATTCCTGCATGGCAGGGGGTTGGACTGGATGGCCCTTGTGATCTCTTTCAACTCTATGATTCTATGATTCTTTACTGTAAGAGCTATTCAACAGTGGAATGGGCCATCTTGGAGGGTGGTGGTCTCTCCTTCCTTGGAGGTCTTTAAAGAGAGGTTTGGTGGGCATCTTGTTAGGAGTGCTGTAGTTGTGTCTTCCTACCTGACAGGGGGTTGGACTAGATGACCCTTGAGACACCTTCCAACTGTAAGATTCTATCATTCTACACAGAGTTTGGGAAATTACCTTTTTAGCTGGCTGGGGGATTCTGGGAGCTGTAGTCCAAAAAAAGAAACTTCTCCAAGCTTTGAGCAAGCTTTGACAACTGTCTTTAAACAGAGATTGGATGGGCATCTTTTGGAAGTGCCGTAGTTGTGTATTCCTGCATGGCAGGGGATTGGACTAGATGGCCCTTGGGAATTCCTTCCAACTGTAAGAGTCTATGATTCTATAGGGATGATGGAAATTGTAGTCCAGCATATGCAGACAGCAGCAGGTTCAGAGGAGCTCAGGCTGGCTCAGTCAAGCCAGGGAACCAAGCATCCAACAAGTAGTGGCACGGAGTGTCTGGGGTCACAAGTTTGTGGTTAAAAGAGCAGTCCAGAATCTTCTTCCTGGGATGACCCAAAGGGATTATGGGTCGACTTAAATTCAGGCAATTTAGGGCAGCCAGCAGTATCCAACCTCAGCTGCTCAACTAAATGAGGCAATCGCTTCAAGTTTTTCTATTTGCTGATGTTTTGAGTTTTGTTATTTCTAGGGCTGCTGAAGCTGAGTGCCAGACCAAAATGATCTTTTCTTTCAAAGAAAGAACAAGAGGGTTCAGCTCCCATCAAAACCACAGATCCATCTGACATCCATAAAACATCTAATGACTATTATAGAGTTTTGTCCCAGGCTCTTCCCAAACCAATAAAATATTGTATTGAAATGGTATCCATCTCTCTCCCCTTCTCACATATCCCTTCTCATCTAGTTGTGGGGAGATGTTTCATTTGTCCCTGAGCCTTGTTTCCTCAAGATATGTGAGGTCAGGATAACTTTCTTTTGCCAGTTAGATATGAAAAGGTTGTGGGGGGGACAGGTCTCTAATGTTTCATAGAATCATAGAATTGCAGAGTTGGAAGAGACCACGAGGGCCATCCAGTCCAACCCCCCTGCCACGCAGGAAATCACAATCAAAGCATCCCCGACAGATGGCCATCCAGCCTCTGTTTAAAGACCTCCAAGGAAGGAGACCCCACCACGCTCCGAGGGAGTGTGTTCCACTGCCGAACAGCTCTGACTGTCAAAAAGTTCCTCCTAATGTTGAGGTGGAATCTCTGTTCCTGGAGCTTGCATCCATTGCTCCATGTTCCAGTCTCTGGAGCAGCAGAAAACAAGCCTGCTCCATCCTCAGCGTGACATCCCTTCAAATACTTAAACAGGGCTATCATATCGCCTCTAAACCGTCTTTTTTCCAGGCTAAACATACCCAGCTCCCTAAGTCTCTCCTCATAAGGCATTGTTTCCAGACCTTTCACCATTTTAGTTGCCCTTCTCTGGACACGCTCCAATTTGTCAATATCCTTTCTGAATTGTGGTGCCCAGAACTGGACACAGTATTCTAAGTGAGGTCTGACCAAGGCAGAATAGAGCGGCACTATTACTTCCCTTGATCTAGACACTATACTTCTATTGATACAGCCCAAAATTGCATTGGCCTTTTTAGCTGCCGCATCACACTGTTGGCTCATGTTCAACTTGTGGTCTACTAGGACTCCTAGATCCCTTTCGCACGTAGTCTCATTCAGCCAGGTCTCTCCCATCCTATATTTATGCATTTCATTTTTCCGCCCTAAATGCAGTACTTTACATTTCTCCGTATTGAATTTCATTTTGTTAGCTTTGGCCCAGCTCTCCAGTCTATCCAGGTCATTCTGAATTTTGATCCTGTCCTCTAGGGTATTAGCTACTCCTCCCAATTTGGTGTCATCTGCAAATTTGATAAGTATGCCCCTAATTCCCTCATCTAAGTCATTGATAAAGATGTTGAATAGCACTGGGCCCAGGACAGAACCCTGTGGCACCCCACTGGTCACATCTTTCCAAGACGAAGAGGAGCCACTGCTGAGCACCCTTTGGGTTCGGCCGGTCAACCAATTACAGATCCATTGAACAGTTAACTTGTCTAGCCCACATTCTACAAGCTTGTTTGCAAGAATGTCATGGGGAACCTTGTCAAAGGCCTTACTAAAATCAAGGTATGCGATGTCCACAGCATTCCCTTCATCTACCAAGCTGGTAACTTTATCAAAAAAAGAGATCAGATTAGTCTGGCATGACTTGTTTCTCTGAAACCCATGTTGACTTTTTGTGATTATGGCATTGCCTTCTAAATGTTCACAGACTCTCTGTTTAATGATCTGTTCTAGAATCTTCCCTGGTATTGATGTCAGACTAACTGGACGATAGTTGTTGGGATCCTCTTTTTTCCCCTTTTTGAAGATGGGAACAACGTTTGCCCTCCTCCAGTCTGCTGGGACTTCTCCTGTTCTCCAGGAGTTCTCAAATATTATTGCCAATGGCTCTGAGATTATATTTGCCAGCTCTTTTAATACTCTTGGATGTAGTTCATCTGGTCCTGGAGATTTAAATTCATTTAGATTAAGAAGGTATTCCTGTACTACCTCTTTACTTATTTTGAGCTGGATTTCCCCTATTGTGTCCTCTGTTCCATTCTCCTCAGGTTGGTCCTCCTTTTCCTTTTCTGAAAACACTGAGGCAAAGAAGGTGTTGAGTAATTCTGCCTTTTCTCTGTCCCCTGTTAGCATTTTGCCATCTTCTCCACGTAGCGGCCCTATCATTTCCTTCTTCCTCCTTTTGCTGCGGACATACCCAAAAAAACCCTTTTTATTGTTCTTAACCTCCCTAGCAAGCCTGAGCTCATTCTGCGCTTTAGCTTTTCTGACTTTACTCCTACATGTGTTCGCTATCTGTTTGAATTCTTCTTTGGTGATTTCCCCCCCTTTCCATTTCCTATACATGTTCCGTTTAAAACTTAGCTCCATTGAAAGTTCTTTAGTCATCCATCCTGGTTTCTTGAGACACCTCCCATTTTTCTTCCTCAATGGTACTGTTTGAAATTGTGCCTTCAGTATCTCCCTTTTGAGAAAGTCCCATCCGTCTTGAGGTCCCTTCTCTTTTAGTATTCTTGACCATGGGATCATCCCCAGTACTTCCCTGAGTTTATTGAAATCAGCTCTCCTAAAGTCAAGAATGCGTGTCTGACTATGCCTGGCTTCTCCTTTCCATTGTATAACAAACTCCAGGAGAACATGATCACTCTCACCTAAGGATCCCACCACTTGCACCCCATTAACAAGGTCGTCTCTGTTGGTTAGGATCAGATCTAAAATAGCTGACCCCCTTGTTGCCTCTTCCACCTTTTGGACCATGAAATTGTCTTCCAGGCATGTAAGGAATTTGCTAGACCTTGTAGTTTTGGCTGAGTTAGATTGCCAGCAAATATCAGGATAGTTGAAGTCACCCATCACTACTACCCATCACTACTACATCTACACTACTACATTTCATATTCCCTTATTATCCCATAGAAAAATCTGAGTATTCAGAGCAGTGGGGTCATAACCATAGCTTTTATATATTCCTTTTAAAAATTAGGTTGCAAGCCTTTTTTTTTAAACCACTCCTACTGGCTTTTGCTGCCTAGAGTAGTTCACGTTTATTCTGCATTAGCCAACCAGGCTTTTGCGTGCAACCATGAAACCAAACCGGTCTCATATTCAAACATAATTAAGATAAAATAGTTCAATTGGTAATAAAAATATGCAAAATAAGTCTGCGGTTATATCTCAGCACCAGACAGGTTAGATAGAAGTTTCTCTCTTCATCAGGACTAACTTGACATACTTGATTGTTTGCTAAGACACATAATAGTCAGTTCCTGCCAATAAAAGTGTCAGGGTTTGGTATGTTTTGTTTTGTTTTTTGAGGGGATAGCATCTCTAACATGAACAGTAAGAGGGGCATAGAATCATAGAATTGTAGAGATGGAAGAGACCCCAAAGGCCATCCAGTCCAACCCCATTCTGCCATGCAGGAGTGCACAATCAAATCATTCCCGGCAGATTGCCATCCAGCCTCTGTTTAGAAACCTCTAAAGAAGGAGACTCCACCGCACTATGAGGAAGTGTATTCCACTTCCGAACAGCTCTTACTGTCAGGAACTTCTTCCAAATCTTTAGGTGGAATCTCTTTTCCTGTAGTTTGAACCCATTGCTCTGTGTCCTAGTCTGGAGCAGCAGAAAACAAGCTTGCTCCATCCTCAGTATGACATCCCTTCAAATATTTAAACATGGCTATCATGTCACCTCTTAACCTTCTCTTCTCCAGACTAAACATGCCCAGCTCCCTAAACTGCTCCTCATAGGACATAATGGCTTCCAGACCTCCCACCATCCTCTGGACACATTCCAGCTCTTCAGTATCCTTCCTGAATTGTGGTGCCCAGAACTGGATACAGTATTCCAGGTAAGGTCTGACCAAAGCAGAATAGAGTGGCACTATTGCTTCCCTTGATCTAGCCACCATAATCCTATTAATGCAGCCTAGAATTGCTTTGGCTTTTTTAGCTGCCGTGTCACATTGCTGACTCATGTTCAGCTTGTGGTCCACAAAGACTCCTAGATCCGTTTCACATGTCAAGGTATCTAAATATAAAGAGCATTACAGGACAAAAATGACATAAATCTTCCATCTTTCTGCAACCATATGAGCACTGTCTATCTGTATTGGGTATGCCATCATATCACCCTTTGATTCCCATTATAGATGCAACGGTGGCATCACTAAGGCTGGTGCCAGCCCTCCCCCTGATGGTGTCACTTGGTTTGGTTCAGCCCCTCTGCAACCCCCTTGTGCCACCACTGTGATGCAACATTTTCAGTCTGCACTTAGTTAAAAGGGTCTTAAGGTCATATGGGTGAGTAAAGACTAAATAAGAGGGAAATTTCCCAGAATAAATAGTAATATTCTTATATAACATGACAAAGTGGCAGTTAAATACTAGTGCAGCATTTTCCTGGAGATCATAGTATCCTAGAATCCTAGACTTAAAAGAGACCGTGAGGCTGAAATATTATACAGCCTTGAAATCTCTTTAATAATCTTCACTCAGTATTCAAAAGGGCCAACTTATGCCCTTTTCAAACGTGGTTGTGATATAGAGTCAAAAGCTGTGCAGAAGTTGACAAAGGCTGCAAAAAGAGTGGAAAGGTAGAAGGGTATATTTCTTCAATAAATGGTTTTAAAGTCCTAAAGGGCATTTGGGGCAAAACTGTTCTTTTCTTTGCCAGACCTACCTTGAGCAGTGGCAATAAGGCAGCCCCAGCATAAATGGAGCACAGACTGAGCTCTGTTTACTTCCAGGGTTGAGATCTCGCCAATTCTCATGAGAAGACACTAGCATGGCAAATTCAAAAAATAAAGCAAAATCAAGACATAAAACATAGACACAAGCACAGAAACACACTTTACAAGTCCCCAATACACCAGGGAGGATCATAAAAAGAGTGCCCCATACCTGTCTGTCATGATTTCACCTGGACACATTCTGTGATTGATGGTGTATTCATGTGCGCACAACGGTGAGAAGTTTCAAATACCGACAATGCCCTCAACAAAGCGCACGGGAGATCTATTGCAAAAGGACGGCATCGTCTAGTATGCGCACCCTTTCACATTCATTAGGCGTCATTATGATGCTATATTTGCCTGGTCTGATAAAGTCCTAAAGCTAGGATTCCCTTGGTGACTAATGTTGGCCTAAATATACTTATGCTGGTGGTAGGCCTTTCTTCAGAAGTTGCAACCTGGGAAGGGAGACATCTTCTCCAGGGTTGCACCAATGATGCTGAAACTGAAGGTTTTTAAAAGGGAGGGGGGATTAATGAGGGTTCTGTACTCTTTTTTATTGCTTCATTTGTAGTTTTGCTTTTAAAACTTTTTAAAAAATCATTTGTAAATGTATGCTTTAACTTGTTTCTAAATATTGGTGGTGGTATAAAATCCATCTTAATGTTGATCTTTTGTATGTTTTAACTGTGTTTTGATTTGTAAGCCACCTTGAGTCCTTGCTTTGGGGGAAAAGCAGGGAATAAAGTTAAAGGCAATCATCATCATCATCCTCACCACCATCTAACCATCAGAGGTGTTTCCTCAACAGGGATTTTCAAGAGTTTCTCATAAGCTTTTCCTATCTTATGAATGAAAGCACAACTGTTGATTGATCTTCATATTTTAGTTTGGGGCTCATGCTGTTTATTAACTTGGACAGGGTCATTCCATCATTGGGACATGACGTGGTTCTTACATAGTCACTTCAGGGAAAGGCTACATCTTTTTATAAGCTTCCGTTTTAATTCATCTCCCTCCCGCCCTGCTTGTATTTTGCAGTCTGGCACCCACGAGGTTTGACATCTATTCCAGGAAGAGATGTCTGTTAAAAGCAGCTGTATGATAACTGTCTGACTGGCAGAAATTTGCCTGTATCTGTGACTGAGGGAGTGGGGGGGAAGCTAAAAAGAAAATCTTCTAGCAGTGTGTGTGTGTGGGGGGGGACTCACTGAGGCTAGATGAAAAGTCCACACAGTAGTGGCTTATTCTGTATTTTTTATGAATTGTAAAGCATGTTGCCAGATTATGTGTACGTGTGCTTGAGGATATGTGTGTGTAAGGGGGGGTGGGGTCATAGAATCATATTAATTTATAATCAATTTTCCCCTCTCCAATAATGGGACTCAAGGCAGCTTAGAACTTATTTTTTAAAAAGTAAAGATTAAAAACTATACAAAAACATCAAATCATAGAGTTGGAAGAGACCCCAAGAGCCATCTAGTCCAACCCCCTGCTCTGCAGGAATACACAACCAAAGCATTCCCGACAGATGGCCATCCAGCCTCTCTTTAAAAACCTCCAAAGAAGGAGATTCCACCATGCTCCATCCAAGACAGTGTGTTTCACTGCTGAACAGCTCTTACCATCTGTCATATTACTGTAATATTTAGGTGGAATCTCTTTTCCTGGAGTCTGAGGGCATCACTCCATGTCCTAGTCTCTGGAGCAGCAGAAAACAAGCTTGCTCCATCCTCAGTATGACATCCCTTCCAATATTTAAACATGGCCATCATGTGCCCTCTCAACCTTCTCTTCTCCAGGCTAAACATGCCCAGCTCCCTAAGCCACTCCTCATAGGGCATAATGGCTTCCAGACCTCCAACATTTTGGTCACCCTCCTCTGGACATGTTCCAGCTTATCACAGCACAAAGAGAAAACTGTACAGTTTTTGAAGACTTTCTCACAGCCTGAAAAGATTTGCTCAAGTTATTATTTTTATATCCTGCCTTTCTCCCACCATGTTCCTTCCTTCATGAATGAAACTAGCTAAGAGTTGCATCCATATTGAAAATGCTTACATTTAAACTAATGTCTTTGCATACTTAAAAGCTAATGTGACTACTTTGTTTCAGTCCAGTACGAATGAGGGAGAAAGCTACATTTTAACTCAATATTTATAGTATAAATATTATAATAAATCATTTTACATTTATGTTATCAACAAAATACAAAGGAAATACTTAATACATAATAATAAATATTTTATATAGATATAAATTGTTGCTTGTTGACAATATTGACAATACTGTGACAAGATTGACTGAAACTGAACTAGATACATCAATAAGTGCTGATTTCCAATAAAGACATATTGGGGAAAACAGAGGGCAGGGGAGAGAAAGCAACACCATAAATTTAGGACTGATACTGTTTACAAATTACCTGTCTCAATCCATAGGCTTTCCTGTCTTATTATAAACTTTTGAAATTATAATCTGAACAATAAACCTCTTTACAAAATTAGGAATGCTGTTAAAAAATTGTAGTAGTATCATACTAGAGATGCAAGATTTTGCAGTCAGATTCCAGCTAGCATGCTTCGCTCTTTTCCTGCCCATTCCACAACCACTACTTTCAGCTCCAGTGTTCAAAGCAGGCTTCAATATCTAAGCAGCTATTTGGACCAAAAATGTCAAATATCCTGAAACTGGAATGGGAGTAGTAGTACAGTAGCACCCCTGTATCTGCTGGATCACCATCCACTGATTCAGTTATCTGCGGATGGCGACGGCAGGGGGTTGGATGGGGAAGTGAGGGAGGAGGAGAGCTCTTCCCTTCTCCACGGAGCTCCTGGTGGCGGTGGCGAGGGAAATCCAGCGTTCACTATTATCCACAGATTTCAGTATTGGGGGGAGGCAGAACCAATCTCCCACATATATGGGGGTGCTACTGTAATTCCAATAATGTTAGCAGTCATTATTAATTGTTCGTACAGAATCGTAGAATCCAGGGGCTGTCTACACTGCAGAAATATAGCAGTTTGGGACCACCTTATCCACCATAGTCCTATCCTATGGAATCCTGGTGTTTGTAGTTTGGTGAGGCACCAAAGTTCTCTGATAGAAAAGGCTAAAAAACCTCAACAAACTACAAATATCAGGGTTCCATAGGATAGAACTAGGGTGGATAAAGTGGTGTTGGCTGTATGTCTGCAGTGCAGACATGCCCCTAGAATCTTAGAGCTGGGAGGGACAAGGGCCATCTAGTCCAACCCCCTGCCCTGCAGGAATACACAACTAAAGAACTAGTCACTACATTTATGCTACACAATGATAGGAGTTTGATACCACTTTAATTAACATGACCCTGTCTTGTGGAATCCAGGGGCTTTTAGTTTGATGAGAGGAGAAGTCTATGTATCTCCCCAACCTACATTTTCCAGGATTCTTCAGGATGGAGCCAAGGCAGATAAAGTGGAATCAAACTACTACAGTTGTGTAGTGTGGATATAGCCTCAGTTTCCAAGATTTCAAAACATCATGTTTGTGGCTCTGTTTTTTTTAATGTCCTTCCTTTTCATCTAATCGATGCTCAAGGCAGTGTACAAATCAAACAAAATGTGATATATCATGAAATAAAGCAGGAAGTCATAAAGCAAGACAGAATATATAGCACATATATAAAAATCACCCAATGACTCCTTGCACCACTGAAAAATATATGACCATAGCTGTTCATCAATCTGCCAAAAAAGAAAAGAAAAAACTTGACAAAGCCAATGTTTTTGTCTGCTGCTTTAAGCCATAAAGAACCATTCCCCTGACAGATGTCTCTAGGGAGGGAATGCCAAAGCTACCTAGTAGGGACAAAGAATCACACTGCCGAACAACATGAAAAGTTACAAAGTTGGGTTCATGCATGGAACTGCCATGAGAAACTTTTAGTTTTGAGGAAATTATAGAACTTCCATTTTCTTTTGTTACTCATTCTCGTTGCTCCATGCATAATCCTCCAGCAAAATTTCAAGTGGATTTTTATTATCTTTAATAGGGAAGTTTCTGAAGAGTTGCCACACCTGTATGGATAACACAACTCATAATATTGAAACACACACACACAGGCACACAAAATGGCTTGTGTCTTACACATGTGCAAGTTTCCCTGTGGAAGTAGTTGGAGATATTTGGAGTAAGACATGTTCACAATCAGTTCCACATTGCAAGAATAGAGATGAGACTGTTGTGACATTGTGCATAGATGTGCATTGCATGTGGACATATGTTGTGCATGGGTATGCCAGCACATTTGGTAGTGCATTCATTTGCACTTGGGCCAAATCCACAGTATACAAATAATCCAGTTTGAAACTGCATTATTTGCCGTTGCTATTTCCTATGGAAACCTGGGATTTGTAGTTAGATGAGGCACTGGCATTCTTTGGCAGAGAAGGATAAAGACCACGGGACTGGAATGAAAGAACAGTCGAACCACACAGACATCACAGAATCATAGAATCAAAGAGTTGGTAGAGACCTGTAGGGCCATCCAGTCCAACCCCATTCTGCCGTGCAGGAATATATAATCAAATCATTCCCGACAGATGGCCATCCAGCCTCTGTTTAGAAACCTCCAAAGAAGGAGACTCCACCACACTCCCAGGCAGCTACATATTCCACTTCCGAACAGGTCTTACTGTCATGTGATAAGGCAAGGTGGGATGCACTATTCTTGGGCTTTACTGCCACTTTGCTTCCCTTAAGCGATAAGGCTCTAAACAATTGGTCCCATCCCCAAACCACTCTTACTGTCAAGAAATTCCTTCTAATGTTCAATTGGAATCTCCCCTCCTATAACTTTGAATCCTTAGACCTAGTTCTACCCTCTGAGGCAGCAGAGAACAGACCTGCCCCCTCCTCTCAGTGACAGCCCTTGAGGTAGTCTTCCTCGCTTCTTCCTGTAAAATACCATACATGAACTAGTAGTTAAAGGACTTAAGGGGGTTATTTGCCACCCCAGATACAGACTTATTGTTAGGCCCTGTGTGCATGGCCTAGCAGAGAATGGTTCAGGCTGCAGTTGACATTGTCGGCCTGGTTTAGAATGGGTCAAGGAGAGTTTTCACTCTGCAGCTGGAGCAAGGAGAGAAAGATGTTTCCATACATCCCAGCCCCTGGTACAATAATTGGCCTGAGAAAATTTCTCCCTCTTAATTGTCATGGGAAAAAGTTTTCCCTCCTCTCCCCAGGCCAGTCCATCATCTTCTCAAAGGTTCAGTAGGAGAAACACATATAAGGTGATGTCAGATGGAGGTGGGCGCTTCACAGCAGCCTGCAACTCTGTTATGTATCTTCTTGCTGTCTTCCTATGTCTGTTTGATTGATGAGAGTATGCCTATTCTGATTCTCTATCTGCTATCATTAATAAAATAGCCTCCTTTTTCAAGTCCAGGACTGTTGGGTGGTCATTTCACTTGCTTCATACCCTGAACCAGCAGGACACCCAAGCCAGGGTTGTGCTGCCGGTGTAACACCTACGGAAGTCTCCAGTGCCAGTGTAATAATGTCTGTGCATCATTGCAACATTTTTTTTTCTGCCCTGAAAAGCCAATGGCCTCTTCTTAATTTGAAAATAGTTGGATTAAAGTGCACACATGAGCAACTGCCTGGCACATACGAAGCCAGGCAATTGCCCTGACTGACCGCAGACACATGGGCAAGGAAGAACAGGGTATCCATTACACAGCCTGTAAAAAGCCCCATAAAATGACGCGTGGTTTTCCTTTTTGCCCTGTGGGCATTGCTTCTTGGAGAGGCACCTCTGCCATCCCAAACCGCTGTGGCCTCTCTTGGACATGAGGCAGTTCTGGAAAGGAAACCCAGAGGTGAGTCAGTCCAAAGGGTTCCCTGACTCCATTCTTAGAGGTGTGAAGTTTCCCTTCTGTTTTCCAAGGCTTCCTCCTCAACACATTTAAAATAAAAATTACGCCACTCTGCCAGGACAAGAAGTATTGTTTACCATTTTGGACCTATAAAGGGATACAGTGCATGGGAATTCAAAGCATCATTTCCTAGCCAATGGTACCCAAAAGTTTAAAATAAACATGCACAAAATACAAGAAGCCAGTCTCTCCCTCCTCCTCCACCCTCACCCACCACTTAAACTTCCATAGGCATATTAGCAAGGATGGAATACATAATGTAAGTGCAAATACTGTATATCTCTGGGCAACTAGCCAAGGGTGCATCTACACTGTAGGAATAATGCAGTTTGACACCACTTTAACTTCCATGGCTCCATCCTACAGAATCCTGGGATTTGCAGTTTTGTGAGGCCCTGGCATTCTTTGTCAGAGAAGACCAAAGACCTTGTAAAACTATAAATCTCAGGATTGCATAGGATGGAGCTGCAACACTTAAACTGGTTTCAAACTGCATTACTTCTACAATGTAGCTGAACCCAAAGTTGACTGAAATCCATGAAACCTTATGCTAAAGTAAACCAGATAGCCTTAAAAGTGCTGCTTGATTTCTCCCACATCCTTCATTTTTATGCTGTGACACATGAACATGCGCTAAATACAAGAAGACAATCTATTTGAAAACTTACATTTCCAGAGTCCCTGGGGAAAGGGTTTGCAAACTTCTGCTGGTATCCTAGGTTGGCTATTTAGTTGTGTCTGTGGAACTAAGTAACATCTCCTGGCCTGACATCCCCCAGGGGCTGAAAATGGCATCTTCCTTGTACCAGCTTTGGAAACTGAATGGACCCCCTTTGCCCAATCTAGCAGATGGCCTTAAGGTGGACTGGGGTGGCATTTGCTTTGGTTAACAGTAAGGCTATGTAGTCTTACTGAATTGGGATCCATTACGAATCTGTAACTTCAAGTTATCCAGAATGGCAATGCTGAATACCAACCATCATCTCAAGGTCCTTAAACGTCTTTAAACATCTGGCCAGCTCTCAGAACTGCTGCAGCTGCATTATCCTGCATGACAGAGGGTTGGATGATGATGATGGTGGTGGTGGTGATATTTATTTATAACCCACTTTTTTTTCCCAAGGCTGGGACCCAAAGCAGCTCACACTTTTAAAAACACACAATTAAAACATACAAAAAGTGTACATTAAAACAGAATTAAACTAAGTACATTATTAAAACAATATCAAAATATTTAAAAGAATAAAATACACTTAAAAGTATTAGAAACTTTTTTTAAAAAAAAGATAAAAAGCTTTTAAGAACAATTCAGTAAAACCATACAGCCCACCCCCCCAGCCTGTTCTTTTAAAACTGTCTGTTTAAAAAGCTTGCCTGAATAAAAAAGTTTTGGACTGCTGCTGGAAGGACAACAGGAAGGGGGGCAATTTGGCCTCCCTGGGGAGGGAGTTCCAGAGTCTAGGGGCAGCCACCGAAAAGGCCCTCTCCCAGATCTCCACCAACCCCTAGGACTAAGGGCTTGTCTACACGTGCGGCATGGATGAAAATGCAGAGAAAACCCTGAAGACTAAAGACTCCACAGCAAGGTAAAATACCCCCAAATGCCCCAAATCTGGGCCATGCATTTTGTGGCCAAATAGCCCCAGATTCGGGGGAAAGGGTGTATGTCATGTGGCCCAATTGCCACAGATTCTGGGGAATTTGCAGAGGGATTCATGTTTTTGAATAGTGCAGACAAGCCCTAGTTGACTTTTGGGGTCAATTCCAATTCTATGATTTTATGGAACCGGACTTTAGAGCATTCTAAGAGTTGTTGGAAACTGCTGTAGCCACCTTGACCCAACCTTGGGATTTGGAATAAAACCCCTGACTTTCTTCCATGTAGTAACGATGCTCAATCACCCTCTGGGATTGTCAATACTTTATTGGTACAGTAGACTAGTTTATATAGTCTAGTGATCACATATATACTGTTAATCATTAGGTAAGGATTATGTTGGCACACAGGAGTACATCTCTCTCTCTCTGGCTTGTCTTCACAAACGAAGATTCAGGAAGGACTCATCCCATGCTTTCTGCAAGCACGCTGATGACTAAAAAGGCCAATCCGAGATAGACAAGTCTGGATGCAGAAAGCACAGCAGAAGGTCTCCTTGGGTGATGTTTCCAGGTTGTGATTCTTTCTGCGTTGTTGTTTCTCTTCAAGACTTGTTCGGCATGAGTTCTCAAATAAGGCTGCAGCATTGTGGATAGTGCGTCTCCATGCTTCCCGATGTGAGGCCAGGGCGGACCACTGTTGGTGATCAATTTGGCCAAGCCTGAGATGTTGTTTCAGGGAGTCCTTGTATCGCTTTTTTTGGAGCGCCCCTCTCACGCTGACCCATGGCGAGTTCACCGTAGAGTACTATTTTGGGGAGGCGATGATCCTCCATCCTAGAAACATGCCCTGCCCAGTGCAGCTGTGTTCTCAATATCATGGCCTCAATGCTGGTGATCCCTGCTTGCTCAAGGACAGACATACTAATTACCTGAATATACAAGAAGGGTTGCAAGATACATACAGACATATTCATTACCTGAATCAACATGTATCTGAAAGTGTGAGCCACCTTAGCTGTTTACAGTATGTCTAGCAGGAGGAAGATCAGAGATGTGTATTCCTAAATGTGTATCTCTTGAGCCTAGATGTACACAAAACAACCTTCCTTGAGGATAGTTTATCAACAGGGGGTAAGGGAGTTTTCAGAATGTGTGTTGCCCCTATGGTGGGGGCATTCCCGCTCTTCCAGGGCTAACAGGCAACCTACACTTCCATGCCTCCTTCCTGTCCTTCAAAACATGATGGCTCTATGTTGAGCCATGGCAACACAGGCAGTGTTGATGGGGTTGGTTCCTGATTACAGTTCCATGTGGTTCTCACCTCCCCACCACCACCACTGCCCCAATGTTGTAGGATCCGGCATCACCTGCTCTTGAGGTGGGGGTGCCGAAGGAGGAGGGAATATCCCATCTAAAAGCCAGATCCACTCCATCCCTCTGTTGTGGTCCAAGGAGATGTTCAGTTTCTCCCTGGTGGGTTGACAGCTTGGATGAGTGGTTACCTTCATTTTCCACCTTTCGCCCTAGTAATTGCTTTCCCGGCTCACTCTGCAGCTGCTAATGAGCTAGTCCAGCCTTTCCAACCTCCTGTAATCTGATCACACCTCCTCTTGGAAAATGGATCTAACTCCTGAGGAAATGTTTTTAAAAGGGATGTGCAGGGGGGGGGGGATGGCTTGGAAGTCTGGCTTCCTTCCATCTTGCCTTCAGGTGCAGCACACCCCAAGTATCAGTGGGTTAGCTCAGAGAGAGCAAGCAAGTGAAGTATCCTACATTTCTCCCTGTTGAAATTCATTTTGTTAGTTTTGGCCCAGCTTTCTAATCTGTTCAGGTCATTTTGGATTCTGATCCTGTCCTCTGGTGTATTAGCAACCCCTCCTAATTTAGTGTCATCTGCAAACTTGATAAGCATACCTTCTATTACCTCATCTAAGTCATTGATAAAGATGTTGAATACCACTGGGCCCATGCAAAGGTGTCTCTGACCATGTGCTTGATTATGGCCTTGATTGATTGATTGATTGATTGCATTGTTTGCATTGCATTGCATTGGTATACTGCCTTTCTCAGGCCAGTACTGCAAGTCACCACATTGCAAGTTCAATTCCAGCGGGCTCCAAGGTTCACTCAGCCTTCCATCCTTTCGTAGGTCGGTAAAATGAGTACCCGGCTTGTGGGGGCAATTAGCTAACACACATTGGAAACTGTTTAATGCACTGTAGATGTCTAAATAGCTATTGCTTAAAACCAATCTGTAAGCCACTCTGATAGCCTTGTGGCTGAAGAACGGGGTATAAATAAATAAATAAATAAATAAATAAGAGTGGGACCCAAGGAGGCTCCCAAGGAGAATCAATTAAAGAACCTTAATGATAAAAATTATAAAACCAATTTAGAATCCCCACATTAAACAGTATAAAATAATTTAGAATACATAAAATAGTTTTAAAAAGAAGTAAAACACACATCCCAATTGGAAGCTTTAATTAAAGTCTGCTTAAAGAGGAAGATCTTTGCCTGACAGCGAAAGGAAAACAAGGAGAGGGCCAGCCAAGGCTCCTGTGGAAGGGAGTTCCAGAGGTTGGAAGCAACCACCGAGAAGGCTCTCTCTTGTGTCCTCACCAAGTGAGTCTGTGATGGTGGAGGGACTGAGAGAAAGCCCTCCCCTGAAGATCTTAAAGCTCTGGCAGTCTTTCAAAGTGTCTGGACCCAAGCCACATAAGGCTTTATAGGTCATGACCAGCACTTTGAATTGTGCCTGGAAATTATGCAAGGGGAAATAATATACAGGACCTGTTTCTTCAATCTCAGTGCCATGTAGTAGCTTCTTCAGACTCAGAAGACAGTAGCTTCGGGGTTAAACAGTAAGCTTTATTGCCATAGTAATCTAAAGAGTGAGCTATGCAAAATTGTTGCTTCAAATGAAGCTCATAGGAACAACAATAAAATGAAAAGTATTTATAATCATTCACATCTGGCGGGCAATTTACTTATGGGTTATTCATAATCCACACTCCCCATTCCCACCCAGCATTAGTTCCACCTATTGCTTCCCCCAGCCTTTGCAGCTGGAATGCCATCCAAACCATTTTTCCAGACAGAACCCATCCTCTCTTGTCTCTCTTCTATACAACAACTTGTTAGAGTGTTAAAGGAATGCACAACATCAAACGGTCAAACTTGAAAGCACACAATAACTTGATACAGACAGCAATATTGTCAGGGAGGTTTTAGGGACTGATCCTGACACTCAGTGAATTGAGACATTGAAGTCGCTGACAAAGAGTTATGCACCATTCAAGAGTGTGCAACTGCATGTACAATGGTCAAAACTCTGCATACACAACTGTGAAGTAAATATAGATATTATACAATGACCAAAGAAAGAAAGAAAGAGCAACCACATGTATAAGGGAAACTACATAAACATAAAGCCAAAGCCAAAGTGGCCAGAATTAATTTATTTTATTTATACCCTGCTCTTCTCCTTTATAGGCTCTTAACAGTGGCTAAAAATCTGTATCAGCCACTTTGACTCTCATATAGGCGATAAGCAGGATGTAAATTAAATAAATAAATTCTGGCCAATTTGGTTTTGGGTGTATGCTGTTTGGGAGTCCCAGAGTGTTTCAGGGCATAAAATTGCTTCCTGGCTGCCTTAAGCCCCTCACCCCGAGATTCCAGCAGGACTGGATCCCCGAGATACACCCTTCACCAGAGATGGGACAAGGGCCAAATCCTGCCTTCCAATCATAGCACCCACTGTTCAGAGCAATACCAGCAAGCCCTGTCAGTACATGCATGGGCTGAGTGCTGTGCGAAGGTGCAAAGTGGGGAAGTACTCCCTTGTGAATCATTTTTGACCCACGGGCCTCCCCATCTTGCCTCTGTGATGTGTCCATTACAATCATTTTCTGTTTTATTCCTCACTTGTCAATGATGCACTTATTAGTATGCTTCATGGCAGGTGGACGCTGGGGGCTGCAAGCCAGCATACCTGGAGGATATGAGTTTGAGGAGGGCTGGAATACTCTATAAAGGTTCTGGAAAAGAGATAAAGTGTTGGCATTCTTATTAGCCTGTAACTGTAAGTGTTCCTGACTACAAGAAGGCAAAATGTAAGGCACAGAGGCAGTTGACAAAGGTTTCTGATTTACCGTATATTCCGGCGTATAAGACGACTTTTGAGCACTCAAAATTGCCCTTCAAAATTGACAGTCGTCCTATACGCCGGATACACTTTGCTTCGCCCACCTGCCTATCTCCTGCCTCTTCGCAAACGGAGCGAAGAGGCAGGAGATGGGGCAGGGGGGTGAAGCAAAGTGTTTTGAAGATCATTTGCCCCCCTCCTCTGCCTTCTCCCCCTTTGGGGAGCAACGGAAGACAGAGGAGGGGGGCGAACATTGCGGTTTGCCGCAGCCGCCGCTCGATCACTTCTGCAGCAGCCGAGGCAAACCCGCGATTCGCCCCCAACGTGCCCCTTTTGGGCGCACAGCCTCCGCATCCTCCTCCTGCACTCCCTCCTGGAAGGGAGCGCAGGAGGGGCATGCGGGGGCTATGCATTGGAAGAGGGGGGTCGTCTTATAGGGCGAATATATCACAAACTCTGCATTTTACCTTAAAAATTGGGGGGGTGGTCTTATACGCCGGGTTGTCTTATACGCTGGAATATACGGCAGCTAACACACATTGAAAGCTGCTTATTGCAGTGCAGATGTGTAAACTGCTATTGCTTAAAACAATTTGTAAGCCGCTCTGATAGCCTTGTGACTGAAGAGCGGGGTATATATTACTAAATAAAAAAAAATATTAAAGCTCCTTTTTACAACATTTTTTTTATGGGAGTCCTGCTCTCTCCTTTGCTTGTCTTCTGCCTAGCTGGATTTTTTTCCCCCATCATTGGCATTGGGAGGATGGTGAAGGAGTGCTGGAGGAAGACTTTCAGTGTTGGGTTGCAGCAGCCTGGCTGCAACAAACAATGCAATAAAACTTGACCTGGGAAAGAACGGGATTCTCCTCTAGGTGATCCCACTGCAGCCTGCCTCCAGGATCACTTCCTGAGCATGCACGAAGAGCAAAACAGAAAAGGAGAAAGCAAGTTAGCCTGTCTCACCAACTCCCCTGACATGTTGGAAAAGCATAGATCTTTAAGCTTCACTACCAAAAAAATTAGAAATCATAAGAAAAGTGGAGGCTGTTGAAAGAAAATCATAATCACAGGGTGCACAGAATCATAGAGTTGGAAGAGACCATAAGGGCCATCCAGTCCAACCCCATTCTGCCATGCAGGAATATATAATCAAATCATTCCCGACAGACGGCCATCCAACCTCTCTTTAAAAACCTCCAAGAAGGAGACTCCACCACACTCCCAGGCAGCAGCAACGGATTCCACTTCTAAACAGCTCTTACTGTCAGGAAGTTCTTCCTTATGTTTAGGTGGAATCTCTTTTCCTGTACTGTAGTTTAAACCCATTGCTCCGTGTCCTAGTCTCTGGAGCAGCAGAAAACAAGCCTGCTCCATCCTCATATGACACCCCTTCAAATATTTAAGCATAGCTTATGGCTATCATGTCCCCTCTTCACCTTCTCTTCTCCAGACTAAACATGCCCAGCTCCCTACACCACTCCTCATAGGGCATCATGGCTTCCAGACCCCCCAACACATTGGTCACCCTCCTCTGGGTACATTTCAGCTTGTCTTCCAGCATTTTGGAAGAAGCTTTCAAGTGGTCTCTTGAACAATTGGAAATGTTTTTGTTTTCTTATGCAAGGTTTACCTGACCTGGATGTTTCATTTCTCATGTGTATAATGTTAGTTTTGCATTAAAAGTTTGCTGGGAAAAGATGACATGCTCTTCTCTTGTGTGGTGTAGGAACCTGTCCCTATTCTTTCCATGGACTTTATCCGGTGCGGCAAATATGGCACCATAATGACACCCAATGAATGCGAAAGAGTGCCCATTTTGCATGACATCGTGCTTTCGCGTTCTAGTTCTATAAAAAAGACGTTCTTGTTTATTGATGGGCCAAGCCATGGCAGGATTTTTTGTGTAATTGCGAGTGTCTGAAACCACACCCCATTCTGCTGGCATAATTTCAGTGTCAATTGCAGTCCCCATCAGAACACTTTTGGGTGACAACACGAAAACTAGGTACAGGTAACTTTTTATGAACCTCCCCATTTTGCACGCAAGTTTTTAAGTGTGTTTCAATGCTTGTGTGTTCATTTTGTTTTTTAATTTAGCTGTTTTTAGACTTTTAAGCATGCTCGAGTCTTCTCTCAAGAACTATCAAGATCATGCGCACTCGCCAACGCAGAAGTACGGGGCTGCTTTTTCACACTATTATGGAAACGTTTGAAAAAAAGTTATTTTGCCGGCACACTTACAGTTTAAAATATGGAGGGAAATAAACATTTTTAGAGGCTCGTCTGATAAAGTCCCATGTTATTCCTACCTCTGGTATCAAGGTTTCTGTTAAAGAAGTAATGCTCTGGAACACATTGAGTTCATAACTGACGTATACCTGTACTTGTATTGTGTAAATCTACACTCATGGGGTTTGTGTACACAGGCCAGAATATGCTGCCTTCTGGCTGGAGCATTATGTCCTCAGAGCTGGTCCAGATCCCCCTTGCCCATTACTGCAATGAAACGGGTGGAAGTCCACACACACTACGTGTTGGCCCATATTGGCGGGTGCCTCTGCCACTGTTATGCATCATACTCTGTGAAGCTGGGAAGGAGGCCTTCAGCATATGATCAAGGCTGGCCACATGCAGGGGGCCTTGGTCAGATGCTGGGGGCCTCCTTCCTGGCTTCAGAGTGAAACCAGTAGTGGCGGTGGTGGGCAGTGATGAAACCTGGCATGCAGGTATGGATTCTTTTGTTCCTGTGCCAGACCCCTCCAGGTTTTCCTGCATGACACAGGTTTTTCTGGGGGTTATTTTGAAACAGCTCCTGGATCTCTTGGTTGTTTTCATCAAACCAGTCTTGATTTTTCTTATGGGAGAACCCAAGGGATTTTTCTGCAGACTGGAGGATACTGTTTTTGATATGTTGCCAAAGCACTGTGGGAGAAGGATCTGTAGGATGGTCTTCAAGTTTTGTTTGCAGATTTGCCTGGAAGTTGTCTCTCATGGTAGCTTGTTGAAGATTGTTGACTTGAGTCTCTTCTTTAAGATGCCACCCCTCTTAGGTTTGAACTTAAGATGAAGATTTAGTTTACATCTGACGAGGCGATGATCTGTTTGGCATTCTGTACTGGGCATCACTCGAGTATGATGGACATCGTGGAGACCTTCTGCTGTGCTTTCTGCAACCGGACATGTTTATCTCAGATTGGCCTTTTCAGTCATCAGCGCATTTGCAGAAAGCGTGGGATGAGTCCTTCCTGAATCTTCGTTTGTGAAGAAAAGCCAGAGATTTTGAAACATTTTAAAAGTCATCAGGACTATCTGGAGGCGAATCGGGGAAAGAGCCCTGTGTTTTTTGGACTGCAGGGCTTCTACACAGGTGGGGGGGGGGAAGCTGGGGTGAATTGCCTGTCTAGATACGCCCATGCAGTTAAGTGGCAGTTGCACTACACCATTTGCTGCTGCTGTATCACCCAATGCGCCTAGTTTTCATCACAGGAGAATGTGCAATGGCTGGTTGTGCAATCTCAGTGATTCAGATGCAACATTGGAAGCACTGAGAAAGAGTGACACTCCACCCAAGAATGCAGCACTTCTTGCGCAATGGTTACCCTTGCAGAACTCTGCTTACACAACTGTGAACTAATTAGGGGACACTACACAACAGCCCAAAAGGTAGACCTGCATGTTTAAGGTGACTTCTGTGTTTTTAAAATACCAAGAGAATTCCACCCTATGTTTTTAAAATAAATGCAGAAATATCTAAGATGCCCCAAAACTCTCCTTAAGCTTCCACTAGATATTTTATGGGAAACAATTAAGATTAGTTTGATACAGTAGTAATGAATAAAGCCTTCTTCCCGAGGAAAGGTGAGCCCTATCAGTAATCGAAACTCAGTGCTGAAACGGAGCTGTAAATCCCATTAATATCAGATCCAATATGGTCTGGATGGAGCAAAAGACTCGGAGAAATTGTACAGCTCCCTTCCTTTCACCCTTGCCCTTCTTGCCATTACAGGATATCAAATTCAACCAATCTTTGTCTTTCAGAGAAGCCTTTGAAGGCTGAGAACTTTCCAATAAAGCCGCCCATCATAACCTTCTGATGTCAAACACACAAAGAAAGCAGCAGCCTCCATTCTGGGAATGCACAAGGAGAAAAGTGTGATCTGCAAATGTAATTAGAGGGAAAGATTATTGATACATGCATGTCAAAACTTGCAGAAAGGAGAAAGCAATGAAGTTGAGAAACAGAAGGTGTCTTGAAGGATTGTGGGCAAAGCAATTTGGAAGAAGACTAGCAATAACTTGTGGATGGTGAAAACAATTATAGCACTACATTTCCACTGTAATTGCCATGGTTCCATCCTGTGGAATCCTGGGATTTGTAGTTTAGGGAGGTGGGACCCCCCTATGAGGGGAGATCTTAGGGTCCTGCCTACAATCCCAGAGTCTCCTTATTTGGAGGAATTATTAGCTCAAACAGGAAGCCCGTGAGAGGAGGATAACCGCGCACTCTGGTCCTCTGGGAGGAATTTGCTTCAGCCACAGAAATCTAGGCTGTCTGCAACCTCCCAGAGGGCCTTTTCGGTAATTGCCCCCAATTTATGGAATGGTCTGCCAAACGAGATCCGTCAGATGACAAGCCTGATGTAGCTTTTAAAAAGCACTAAAGATGGATCTCTTTCGGCAGGCCTTTCCTAATTAGATCCCGGCCTCAGGGTCCCGGCCTCTTTTAGTCTGCTGGGTATTTATTGTATTTATTGTTTTTAAATGTGATTTTAGATTAGTTGCTTTTTAATTTATATTTGTTTAATATCTTTTTATGGGGGAGGGTGGGGGTGGGTGGTGTTTAGGGATTTTTATCTGTATTGTATTTTAATTTTTGTAAGCCACCCCGATTGTTTTAACAGAGGGGCAGGGTATAAATAAATGTTATTATTATTATATTATTATGATTAACTTTGGGGATCATTCCACCCATGTATACCAGTACTAACTACAGAGAGCACTCAAGTTAAATAAAGTATTTTTATTGGAATAAGATAGACTAAAACACAAGAATATACACTCTTATGAACCATACAAGACTATTGCAGAGTAAAGCAGGAAAGACTGGATAGAGTGAAGTCTGGGAAGGAAAGGTGATAGTTATCAGTTTTGGAGAAAAGAGAGTTCCATGCAGCAAAGATACTCAGACCAGCATCTGGGGGTGGCACAGGAATTCCAGTCCATGGTATGCTGAAAAAGAGAGTTGTCAGGCCCATCTGCAGCACAGTGTGGCACCGTGGCTGTGGCACACCTGTGACACACCTGGCTAGGGTCGGAGCTAGGATATTAATACCCTATTCCATGCCTCGGAGGGGTGCATTCATTATAACAAAGCCTGGATGGCTCTCCCATGGAATAGACAAAAAGGAGCAAAATATAACTGATTGCTTTAGTTTTGGAATGATAGAACATTAATGGGTATGGTTATGACAACCTTATAAGGTTGGACAGGGGGTGTATGAGGAAATATTTCTGTAGGGTATAGATTTAGGAAAGTTCACTTGATTGCATGATTGAATCATTGCTTAAAGTGCCCAGGGTGGGTGGTAAGATTGGCATATACCCCTTAACGACTGGGTTGTTAGCATAACCCATTACGACGGGGGCTTTCTGCATAATCCTAACTTGGTCTTTCCCATTATGCTTCTAGATGCGTCTCAGGTCACTGTGATGTTTCACTGCCCTCCAGTCTGCCTAACCTTCCAGCCAATGTGACCCTGAAAAGTGTCCAATATGTACAGCTATGGAATCTCGTGGGGAGGGGTACTAGGGTACGCTAACAGAGGGGTGCTTACACTACAAGTCCCAGGAGTCCATAGGCTGTAGCCACAGCAGTTAAAGTGGAATCATACTGTGATAACTGTGTAGTGTGAAAGGGCCCCTGGAAGACATTTCTTCCCTACCACCACCACTTAGTTGATGCCCAACTCAGAAATAATTCAGTTTGATACGGCTTTAACTACCATGGCTCCATCCTATGGAATCCTGGGATTTGTAGTCTGTTGTAGGACCAGAGCTCTCTGACAGAGAAGGATATATATCTCACAAAACTACAAATCCCAAAATTCCATAGCATTGAGCCATAGTAAGTTAAAGCTGTGTCAAACGGAATTATTTCTGCAGTGGGGCAGCAGCCTTAGTCAATGTCTTTCCCAATGGCCTATTTGCAGAGGTTTGCCCACCTCAGTTAGAAGTGTGACTCACAGTCCAAAGGTCTTCCACCATTTTTTTGGAAGGGGGTCATTCCCGTCTCATCTTCCAGCCTTCTCCCACATAGGAAAGCTTTCCCCCTTGAGCTCAGCTGAGATCGCCCTTGTCTAAATTATTCCTAATTATATCACTGAATCCCACCCCAAACAATTCCCTCTCCACACTTGGTGACTGTTTACTAGGGCACCGTCCTATCACCTCCCACGCCTGGCTGTCTCAAGGCACTTAATTTGTCTAACCTTTTCCTCCTGGCCTAAGTTGGTGATCTGACCTGCTATTTTTATCCACCACTAAACAAAAGAGAGGACTATTAAACATAATGGCTTTCTCCTGCCCATTTTCATGGCAGGAAACGGTGCCAAGAAAAGAGGGTCATCTCACCATCTTTGCCTCCTCTACATGGAAAGAGTGTGAAGCCTAAACAAGGTGGTTCCCAGTCAAAATAATGTGGGGATTCAGTTTGCATCCACCCTTCATTTTAGAACCACAGGGGAAGCAATTAAAGTTAATAGAGGCCACTGCTTCTAAACAAAGATAGAGGTGTGTGTGTGTGTGTTGCGGATACACTTAGGAACACAATGGCATAGACGTGTGAATTAATTCCACATTTCTTTATTACAGGGGGGAAATGTTGTAATCTGCTTTTCAGCAACCACAATAATGGAGACCTTGAGGCTGAGCAGAAGGAAATTGTTAAAGCGCTAAAAGCATATGCTGGAGCCCCTCAGTAAAAAAAAACACTGGTTGAGTTTCTGCATTGTGTATCGTACATTTTCACATTCAGAGATAGCCATTTATTGTATTATGCAAAACTTGTGTTGAATTACTATGGACATTTTCAGACATGGTTTTATCGTACCTAGTGTGGGAAGAGCTCCCGGGAGAGGGACGGGGCTCTTGCGTGGCAGGGGGTCATTTTCGGACACCGCCGTCCCTCTCCCAAAAGCATCTGTTTCAGCTCCGTGAAGCTTCGGAAGCCGGAGTGCCATATTTTAATTACGGGCAACCTCTGGATCCTTTTTCACATGGATTTTGGACACTGCTTGCAAAAACATTTATGTTTCATCCTTCCATTACGCTCTCCTTTTGCTATATGCAAGGATGCTGCACTGAACTGTTCTGCTCCACACTTGCCTTTCGAGCCTGTCTTCATCTCCTGGGTTTCTTGGGATCATTGCAATAACATAAAAGAGCTGTCTCAGGTTGTTGATCACAATCCAGCAGCAGAGAAAATGTACAGATCGCAACTCTTGGCTGCTACTATTTGGATGCTCACCTTGGCTGGCATCCTGTTGACATTTTATGTAAGTTCTCATACACATCTGGCTCTATTGTATTTTAATTTTTTGGCTATTGAATAACATCTGTATTCAGATCACAGTAACTGTTGCACACAAATTTGTGCATTCTTGGATGATGCATTGTTCTGTGGATATTATCACATGAGGCTAGTAACTCAGGTCAATCGTGTTATGAAAGGAACCAAGAACATACTGCTTTGAAAACATTTCTTATCACACCTTTTTTATTTTGTGCTGGTTTGACACACACACCCTTGCCCCAGTGTGATAACCCTCTTCTCTGTAGTTCCAGCATTACGGCAGTCAGTCCATGAATAGGCCTGATTCTTCTCCTCTCCTGCCCTATACAGTATTTATCTTTGCTATGTTTGCGTACTTACAGCAAAACAATAAAATAAAAATATTTTAATTGTTTTTCCATAATTATGCAAACACAGCAAATATAAAAAAATAAAAACCCAAAACCAACAGGCATAGACTTACAGCAAAATGATATAATAAAGATAATTTTAATTGTTTTTGCTGTTATAATGCAAACACATTTTTTTTTTAAAAAAAGGAGTTAGCCTGCTTTGGAATGGCAAGTGAGAGGGGGAGACAGGAGGAGAATAAGGCCGTCTCATGGCACTGACTGCTGTAATGCTGGAATTGAAGTGAAGGGACCTATTGCACCAGGGCCAGAAGCAGAACAATAGTGACATTTAGAGCTATTGCTGGGCTTTTCCCATCAGTCAAAAGGTGTCATGAACTCCCTTGCTGAGGAGGAGGAGGATACAGACGAGGCAGTAAGGGAAAGCCTGGCTTAGTGGGAAGAAGCAGAAAGGGTGGCTCAGACTGCAGAGACTGCCCAGTTACCCTCCAAGAGGACAGCTGAAGTAGATAAGGAGAACTTACCTCATTCTGAAGAACAAAGAGTCTGCCAGCCAGCGATAGATGATCCAGACAACATGCCACCTCCCTCATCTCTTGCTATGGACTTGGACCTTGGACCTGACTCTACTGAACTCTAGACTAGTTGTTGGTTTCCCTGGCATCTGTTATGGACACTTGGTAACTGAATTCTGAACTGGCTTTTGACTATTCTTGCATCTTGTATGGACTATTGGTGACTGGCTTCTGGACTGGCTCTTGGTTTCTGTTGCTTCTATTCTGGACAATTGGCAACAGGCTAGACCTGCACCCCTCCCCTGTTGCTCCTCAGGCACTTGCCACTGTGAGTTCAGGACAAAAGGGATAACCGTTTGAATACATGCCACCTACAGGACAGTCATGATGTCGTGTGATAAGGTTCAGTCATAGACACTATTATCATGCTTTAATTCCACTTTTCTAGGCTTGTGTGATAATCTCATACATCAGTGCCTTCACAGTGTGCTCCTTGATTACCTGAGATTGTGGAAACTGCCACTGGGCATCCCCTATTTCACAAAGGGGCATTAGGCAGCCACATTGGCAGACACACAGTTGGTTGCATAAAGCATTCAGCAGAAGAGGGGGTGTAGCACAGTTACCTCTTAACCACCTAAGTGGAAATTTACACTAGGTAAGCACCATTTCGACACCTGGCTTGTAAAAGCAAATCTTCTAATTAAATCCTCAGGTTCAGCTATCCACACAGTTCCCTCTTAGGACTTTTTCGGACATTAAAAATACAACGCAAGCAGCCTCGCCACGTTGCGAGGCTGCAACGCTGCAGGGCGTCCCTTCCGCATGACGCCCGTCCCTGCCGGTACTGTTGCAGTACCGCAGGGACATTTGAGCGATTTTTACTCACGATCAACTTTCGTGAGTAAAAATCGGCTAAATATAACGCTCAAATGTCCCTGCGGTACTGCAACAGAACCGGCAGGGACGGGCGTCATGCAAAAGGGACGCCCTGCAGCACTGCAGCCTCGCAACGTGGCGAGGCTGCTTGCGTTGTATTTTTAATGTCCGAAAAAGTCCTTAATGTGTTTCATGCCAACGTTGGGTGTTGGCTTGTTGGCCACAATGAGCTGTAGTTTACCCTTCTTGCAAATAATTACTGGAATTCATGATCACAGTTATGAATATAGTGGGTCCTTAGTATCTGCTGGGGTTTGGTTCCAGGACCCCCCATGGATACCGAAATTCATTAATGCTAAAGTCCCATTATATACAGTAGCATAGTAAAATGAAGTCCCTTATATAAAATGGCAAAAATCAAGGTTTACTTCTTGGATTTGTGTGTGTGTGTGTGTGTGTGTGCGTGTGGAATATTTTCAAGCTGTGGATGGTGGAATCCATGGATAAAGAATCCATGGATACGGAGGGTTGAATGTAATAGCGTTCTGTATTCATAACTGATTCGCATTCCTATCCTTATGCATTTAATAGTCCTGCCAGTGATCTTCTGTGCATGGAGGAAGTGCAACAGGGATCCTGCTTCTGATCATCACACCAGAGGTCATTCATGGGAAGGGGTGGAAACATCATTCTCCTGCATCCAAACTGATAGAAGAACAGACCCTGTTGTTTGCAGTAAGTCAGAATTTGGGGTGTGGGGTGTGGGCTCAGGCCAGGAGATGCCACTTTGTTAAGTATACTTCAGTAGACTCTTGGTCAATATTATTAAGATCTCCTTGTAAACATTGTACAAGACCTTTGCCCCGGTTCACACAATTCCTGTTCTGGGATGTAGCTCCGAAGATTGGTTCTTTCCACACCTATTAAACTAATAGCTGTTTCACCATAGGCCTTTGCCTTTCGAAAAGAGAGCTATTTAGGAGGGCTGCCATGCCTTTAGTGCAAGATTAATGTGCTTCTCTGGTGAATCTGAGTGGAGTCATTAGATTAAGCGCAGATGTTTGTTCCCCAGTGCCGTCATGGCATGGCGTCCACCCATGAGGTTCCTACGTGCTTATCAGGAGCTCTCCTGTGGTTAAAAGCCTCTAAGCTTCTTGGTGTGTCTCCTGATTGTGCCTTGCAGCCAAAGCTCTGGTTTCTGTTTAGATTCATTGGCATGAATTCAAGCTCCTTTCCGTCAGTGCTGGACTCCCAGCTCTAGGCATGATTGTAGCAAAGCGAAGTGGAAAGCGGGCAGTTTAAGCAAGCAGGTGGCATCAGGGATGGAGTCTATTCCCTGTCTTCATCTAAACTGCACACCAGGGCAATGTACAAGCATGAACATTAAAATGATGTGTCAAGTTTAATGGCATAAGAACAAAACAGTTGATCATCATAACCACTAAAATTAAACTCAAGGAGCAGAAAATGGTGAAGTTTGGAAATCCATACAATGAATTCAATCAAAGAAAATGCCTAGGCAAATGATTTTTTATTTTTGTAGAAATACTTTATTAACTTATATTAGAACACGGAATACATGAACAGATAAATAATATACAGTAATAACCACAACTGAGCAACTAATCTGACAAGGACATTATCAGTGTTATTTTGGTCAGGCTTAATTAAATGTGTCTCACCAAAACCTAGGGTACATCTACACTGTAGAAATAATGGTCTTTGACACCACTTTAAGAGCAGTAGCTTCATCTTATTTATTTTTATTTTTTATTTAGTTATTTATACCCCGCTGTTCAGCCACAAGGCTATCAGAGCGGCTTACAAATTGTTTTAAGCAATAGCTATTTACACATCTACACTGCATTAAGCAGTTTCCAACGTGTGTTAGCTAATTGCCCCCCACAAGCTGGGTACTCATTTTACCAACCTACGAAAGGATGGAAGGCTGAGTGAACCTTGGAGGCCGCTGGAATCGAACTTGCAATGTGGTGGCTTGCAGTTTCTTATGGAATCCTGGGATCTGTAATTTTACAAGAAGCCAATATATATATATATATATATATATATATATATATATCCCATATTTTGGGTGTGGGCCCTTCATAAAGACAGAAATGTGGGCATCATGTAATTTATAAACATGGACAATATGTTCATTTTACAGAGAAACACATGGCCAGGTTAACAGGAATCAACAGGTACTTAGAACTTGTTGATAGCTATCTCCTGCTTATCAACCTTATATGTCATGACTCATTCCATCAATTGTTTAAGGGTGACTCAATACATAGACAAATCCAATCACTTCAATGGTTCTAATCTTTTTAATAGCCCTTTATCTTTTCCATTATTTTAACTGTGGTTTTGAATTGCTTTAATATTGGGAATTGTTTAATTCTATTTTAATGTTCACTTTTTGTATGTTTCTAGGTATATTGTCTTTCTAAATTGTCAGTTGCCTGGAGTCCCAGTTTTGGGAGAAAGGTGGTATAACAATAAATCATCTCCTCCTTCTTAGCTGGAAAAGAGATTTCACCTAAACATTAGGAAGAACTTCCTGACAGTAAGAGCTGTTTGGCAGTGGGATATGCTGCTGCCTCATAGTGTGGTGGAGTCTCCTTTATGGAGGTTTTTATCAGAGGCTGGATGGCCATCTGTCAGGAGTAATTGGATTGTGTGTTTCTGCAGGACAGGGGGCTGGACTAGATGGCCCTTGAGGTCTTTTCAAACTCTATGATTCTATGATTCTTCCTCCTTCTCCTCCTCTAACTGGGATTGAAAATAGGAATGAGGCCCACATAAAACAGTTCCCTAATGAAACTCTGCTTACACCACTATGAACTGAATAGAATCATAGAATCATAGAATCATAGAATTGCAGAGTTGGAAGAGACCACGAGGGCCATCCAGTCCAACCCCCTGCCACGCAGGATCTTGATCAAAGCATCCCTGACAGATGGCCATCCAACCTCTGTTTAAAGACCTCCAAGGAAGGAGACCCCACCACGCTCCAAGGGAGTGCGTTCCACTGCCGAACAGCTCTTACTGTCAAAAAGTTCCTCCTCATGTTGAGGTGGAATCTCTGTTCCTGGAGCTTGCACCCATTGCTCCGTGTTCCAGTCTCTGGAGCAGCAGAAAACAAGCTTGCTCCATCCTCAACGTGATACCCCTTCAAATACTTAAACAGGGCTAGCATATCGCCTCTTAACCGTCTTTTTTCCAGGCTAAACATACCCAGCTCCCTAAGTCTCTCCTCATAAGGCATCGTTTCCAGACCTTTCACCATTTTAGTTGCCCTTCTCTGGACACGCTCCAATTTGTCAATATCCTTTCTGAATTGTGGTGCCCAGAACTGGACACAGTATTCTAAGTGAGGTCTGACCAAGGCAGAATAGAGCAGCACTATTACTTCCCTTGATCTAGACACTATACTTCTATTGATACAGCCCAAAATCGCATTGGCCTTTTTTCAAAGTCAGTTTGTACCAGTGGAAGTAAGCTGAGAATGAAGGGGAAAGGTAGAAGAAGGAAAGAGGAACAGAAACATTTTAAAAGCAGCTTAAAAAGTGAGACCGCAGAGAATTAATTGAGACTGCCAAATCAGGACAGTTGGAGGGTGCGCTCTTGGACTGTCTAGCCTGAGCCTATTCCACAAAGACATATGCCACTGAACAGCAACATATGGCTTAGTCTTTGTAACCCCCTCTCTGTTCTCAGTCATAGTTTTGTGGCAACAGGAATGCTGAATTACAAATAAATCAACTTGCAGTCACTTTGGCAAGATCTCATGGCAGCTGAAGTCTCAGAGCAAAAAGAATCACTAAAGCCAAGGTTGAAATACATTCATACAGTTGTACCAAAGTGATTTCAGATTCTCAGAAAACAATTTGTGAAATGTGAGTGGTTTGGGAATGAGACCTCGCGTTACAAATCACTGTCTTGTTTCAGGCAAAGCAACTGTCAGCAGCATGGGTAAGGAGGAGGAGGAGAAGTAACAACAATGGCATAAGGAAGAAGTCCTTTAAAATACAAACAAATCTTCTTTTTCTCAGTTCTATTAATCTCCATCTTTCCAGCTCAGAACTCAGGAAGTAAATCTTAACACCCAGAATGACAGCCAGAAGCAGAATCCCTGCTGAAATTCCTCCTCACACCAGAGATCATAACTGTCTGTGTTACAATATTTATGTTACCCAGAACCCAAATACTTTGGTTTCCCGGAAGCTGCCCGGCTGGTCATGGGAATAACGCCGCCGGATCGCTAGTCGGCATCGTTTATGGTCAGAGCTACGACGGTATCTGATTGTCTTCGAACCTCCGACTTTCGTTCTTGATTAATGAAAACATTCTTGGCAAATGCTTTCGCTCTGGTTCGTCTTGCGCCGGTCCAAGAATTTCACCTCTAGCGGCACAATACGAATGCCCCCGGCCGTCCCTCTTAATCATGGCCCAGTTCTGAAAACCAAAAAAATAGAACCGGAGTCCTATTCAGAACCTTGTCACAAAAACAGTAGTTTTATAACATCTGCAGCATCCCGACCGACAGGAGAACAGACTCCTACTGCCCATTAAAGCAAGATTGGGGAACATTTACCATCCCTGCATATCCCCTAAGCTAGTGAATATGTAAAAGATCATGAATATGAATCATTTATGAATATATAACTCTAGGTTACACATTTGTAACTAATTGAGACTAATTGTGAAATCCAGCCATATTAAATAAATTAACAAGTTAAAAGGTGATGGTGGTTGTTAACTGCCATCAAGTCAACTTATGTCAACTCTAAAATGAGAGACCTCCAAGTGCCCTTCTCCTCAACAGCCCAGCTTAGGGGGTCTTGCAGACTCAGGGCAGCAGCCATTGTGGCTTCCTTGATGGAGTCGCTCCATCTGGAATGGGGTCTTCCTCTCTTCCTACTGCTTTCCATCTTTCCAAGCATTATTGTCTTTTGTAGTAAGTCATATCTTCTCATGATAGACAGTATCCAAAGTACAACAGTCTCAGTTTAGTCATCTTGGCTTCTAGGGAGAGTTCAGGCTTGATTTGCTCTTGGACCTATTGATTTGTGTCTTTAGCAGTCCACGGTATCTGTAGAACTCTTCTCCAGCACCACATTTCAAAGGAGTGGATTCTCTTCTTGTCTGTTTTTTTCACTGTCCAACTTACAAAACCATACATAGAAAGGGGAACTATGATGGCATGAACAAGCCTAACTTTAGTATTTAGTGATATACCTTTACACTTCAGGATGTTATCTGGTTCCTTCATAGCTGTACTTCCAAGTCCTGGTCTTCTTCTAATTTCTTTACAACAGTCTCCATTGTGAATAAGGAGTGAGCCAAGGTATGGAAAATCCTGAACTATTTCATTGTCTGCTTTAAAATTATGTGAATCATCTGTGGTCATTGTTTTTGTTCTCTTAATGTTCAGCTGTAAACCTGCCTTTGCACTTTCTTCCTTGACTTTTCCCAGTAATCGTTCCAAGCCTTGGCTATTTTCTGCTAGTAGTATGGTGTCATCTGCATATCTTACATTTTTGATATTCCTTCTTCCAATTTCCATGCCTCCTTCCTCTGAGACTAATCCCACTTTACATATATGTTCAGCATACAAATTAAATAAATAAGGTGATGCAGCTTTGCCAGACCCCTCTTGCCAATAGGAGACCATTCTGTTTCTCTGTATTCTGTCCTGACAGTAGTCTCTTTTCCTGAGTACAGGTTACACATCAGGACAATCACATGTTGTGGCACACCCCTTTATTTAAGAGTGATCCATAGTTTTTCATGATCTACACAATCAAAGCCTTTGCTATAATCTATAAGCACAGGCTGGGTGGTGTGTTTTTTTTTTGTTTTGTTTTTTTTTTTAATTCTTTGGTGAACACTATTATCCAATGTATGTTTGCACTATAATCCCTAGTGCCTCTTTCTTCCCTGAACCCAACTTGGACATCTCTCACTCAATATATGGTAAAAGTCTTTTTTGTAGAATCTGAGCATCACTTTGCTTGCATGGGAAATTAATGCAATGGTCCTGTGGTTACTGCAATCCCTGGTGTCCCCTTTCTTGGGGATTGCAATATTGAGCATTTCCAATCTGTGGGCCATTGTTTTGTTTTCCATATTTGTTAACAGATTTTAGTTAGAACTAGAGTAGCTTCTGTCTCTCTAGACTGAAGCAGATCTATTGGTATGCCATCTATTTTCCTAGTCATTTATTCCTCCCCATTGCTCTGAGTACTAAGAGGGCAGATTAAAATTGGTTGAAATAGTTTAAAAGCATTTAAAAGTACATTTCATTGATATTGCAGTCAAACACTCAAACTACTATACCATACTGGTTCTTAAGGGTTTTTCGGGGGAAGATTGTCATTACTTTCCTCTGAGGCAGACTGGAGATTTTCAGACGCAATTTTCGACAGTATATATTCCAAAACAGCTCCGTTGCTGCTGCGCGGCATGGGAGCAGTTTTGGACGATGCTGTTCCTCAGCCAAACCCCTCCATGTCACTTCTGTGACAGAATGGAGGAAGCCGCGTCATATTTCACTCACGGGCAACAATCGTAAATGAAATATGATGCGGTTTCCTCCATTCTGTCATGGAAGTGACACGGAGGGGTTCGGCAGAGGAACGGCATTGTCCAAAACTGCTCCCCTGCCGTGCGGCAGCAACAGAGCTGTTTTGGAATATATACTGCCGAAAATCATGTCTGAAAATCTCCCGAGAGTGTGTAACTTATGCAAGACCACCCAGTGGGTTTCCAAGGCCAACAGGGATTCAAAATCTGCTGTTCTGGAGTCCCAGTCCAGTATTCAAACCACTCCCTCTAAAATTTATAGACAAGAAAATCAGCCCTTCAAATCACCAGACATCTACAGCAAACCACCTTTGGATACCTTGGATACCTTTAGAAGAACCCTAACATAGACACAAAAAAATCACTGCGAACAGTTCCCCAAAAGAATGTTTTAACTTATACATTTTAAATTGTTTTTTAATTATTTATATACCATTAATTTTACTTTTGTACTATTTTTTTTTAACTTGTATTGTGGAGGTGGAGGTGACAGCGACAACAACTGGCAAAACCCAACAAAACCCACGGACCTCTACCATGAGAACTCACCATCCTCTAGGCCAACCTGAAACAGCCCATCACTGAATCAATTTCCCAATTAATTTCTGAACTCTGCTCCAGACTGAGGAGATTATCAGATGGACCCTTTGGGTCGGTTTCCATCCCACTACCCCCCCCACCTGCCCCTCTCCCATTCCTGGTGTGGAATAAAGGAAAAGGTTCCACGCACTTACCTTTAGTCCGCAACAGGAACGGGCTCCCCCTTCCTTCCCTGCCCATTCGTAAATGCAGCTGTCACAAGGCTGCTTTTACAACTGGGAACTCAAATCCCGGCCATTCTTGCGATAGAATGGCTGGGAGGGAAATTTAAAAAGACACCCCCAGCTGTCAAAAAACAAAAGCTACCAAGAGAGGGGGGGAAATTATTTTTACTTACCTTCTGTCCCGATCGCACCTGGAAGTGTCCGGCAGGGACCTCCCAGTGACGTCACATCCCATTGTCGTCCTGGGAGCACAACAGGGCTCCTGTTCACTTGCCCATCATTCTGTTATAATAAAAGAATGGGCCTCTTAGGAGATTTTCACACAGGCCCAAAATGCCCCGTTACTGCCCCGTCACCTCCTCTCCCGTTCCTGCCATGGAATAATGTAAATCTTTCACACACTTACCTTAATTCCGCGGCAGAAACGGGCTCCCCCTCCCCTCACTGGCTGGCCATAAATGCAGCCGTCATAAAGCTGCTTTTACGACTGGCTGTCTGAAACATTATCACGTTATCATGTGATAACGGCCGGGCGGTAAATTAAAAAAATAAAACTCCCCCAAACATAAAATCAGTTCACCAAGCACAAAAACACAATTTAAATCACACAATCAAAACAGGGAGGGTAAAATAAAGGGTGCCACTTACCTGGATGTCCAGATCATACCAGGAAGTGCTCGGAACGGACCTCCCCTCCACGGCTGTCATTTCGGAACAGGAACGGGGCTCCTGTTAACACAGCCGTGATTGCATGATAGGGACGGAACGGGAGGTCTATTCATGATGAAAAATCGTGATTACATTGTCCTGGAACAGTCACAGGAGTAGGATGGATGCAGGACAGAACGGGGTCAACGTCGTCCGAAAGGGAAAACCTTTCCCGACCCTGTTCTGTTCCTGCCACGGGATATATACAGCCCGTGTTGAAATCTCCTATAATCTCCTGAGATGATAGCTCAGAGTGCAAACCATCTTTTCCTGTTTTCTTCCACTGGTGAGTCTTTGCTTCCCTTTGGGTCTCTTTAATCTCTTCCAAGGAGGGGATTGGCAGAATCTTGCACTTCAGTAAAAATGACTCCAGAAATCATTCCCAGGTGTTATCAGCATCTTTTCCCATTACATAGCCTATGAGGTCTGTTTATTAAATAACAAGACTGATACAATAACCCATCTTTATTTATATGTATTACAATTCTAATGCTTGTCCCCTTTAATATATTCCCCGTTCACACTCACACACCAATGCAGTCTTATTTTCTGCTGATCGAAGGCGTGGGGCAGATCAGTTTCTATGAGCTATTTCAACACATCTGCTGTTTTCTTCTTTACTGCATTAAATGACTCAAAACGTGTTCCTTTAAGCACCAATTTCACTTTAGGGAAAAGAAAAAAAGTCGCATGGTGCCAAATCTGGTGAATATGGAGGATGTTCAAGTATAGTAATGCGTTTATTGGCCAATGCTCAAGCCCCATTACATACAATGGCATTGTAAAATGACATCTCTTAAATAAAATGGCAAACAGCAAGGTCTGCTTTTTGGAATTTCCCCCCTGAATATTTCTGAACCATGGTTGGTTGATTCCATGGATGCAGAACCTGTGGATATGACTATACTACAATATAGCTAAGAGCACACAAAGGTCAGCATTGAAATAGGATTAATGTCTTCATCATATTAAAACAATTTGTAGTGTAGCATTTTAAAAAGATTTTATTTATTTGTTATTAATTATTTTTAAAACATAATTAAATATACACTTTTTTTAAAAAACAACAGTAATTTCATCCTCTGCTGTAATGAAAGAGTAACCATGCTACTGCAAACATTTACATTTCTAAGTTCCTTTACAATCTAATACTACTACTAATAATAATAATAAAATTTATTTATATCCCGCCCCTCTGCGAACAATCGGGCGTCTTACAACAGTAAATAATACATAATATAAAACAACTCAAAATACCTTCCCCCCCTTAAAACATTATTAAATCAATACAAATTAAAATCAACATATAATACAATTGTTATTAAAAACCCTTCCTAGCGAGCAGCATCAGTTAGGAGCTCCAGAATCAACTTCCAGAGGGGGTTCCTGAGGCCGGGATTAGCTATTCTGGAAAAGCCTGCGTGAAGAGAACCGTCTTGACAGCCTTTTTAAAGCTGTCTAATGATGTCAATAGGCGGATCTCATCCGGCAGGCCGTTCCACAATTTGGGGGCGACAGCTGAGAAAGCCCTCTGGGAGGTGGTCGCCAGCCTAGGTCTTTGTGGCTGCAACAAATTCCTCCCAGAGAACCGGAGAGCGCGGGGAGGATTATAAGGGAGAAGGCGGTCCCTGAGATAGCTTGGACCCAAGCCATTTAGGGCTTTAAAGGTGATAACCAACACCTTGTACTTGTACATATCATCATATCTTCTTACTTTCCCTTTATTATACCATATCAATTTTCTTCACTTCCAAATTACCTCCTTACTTTTGCTGGCTCTTTTATTCTTAAATATTTCTTGTTGACTCTGACCATTTGTACATATAGTTTTAATATCCCCTTTTAGTTTTCACATCTTACACTCTACATTTCATACTTCTACATTTTTTTTTGTTTTGCATATTTATGGTAAATGACCTAATTTGTTGTGTTAATAAATTATACAAATTTTACAGCCTAAGTTTTATAACACTGTTCTGTTTTTCCCAATATGTAACAGCTGGTGCCCAGTCTCTGAATACTTGTTTCGCTGTTCTTTGATTTATCCATGCAATTAATTTATCAAGATTTTAAAAAGGAGTTTTAAACAATTCAGTAAAAACAATACTGCTCCTTCTGTAAAAGCCTTTTCTTTAAAAAGGCTTCATTTCTAAAAGCCGGTCAGATTGCAAATGAGAGTTTTCTATGTGTCCGTTCTTTTGGATAGCTGGAGAGAGCCAACCTCCCTGCATACAGGCGCACCATATACTTGTGATGATTTTGCTGTTAAAAAACGGGCTGCCATATCAAAGCAAAGATTAAGATTGGAAATTGGAAAGCCGACCAGCTGGCCCGGCCCGCTTCAGTTTGGCTGCCAGGATTCATTGGTGAGCTCTGCTGACACAGACCCCTTTTGAGGGCAGCTCAGTTCAGATTTGAGTCCAAGCCTCAGGGAACCAAGATAAATACAGGGTTATCGGAGAAACTCCTCAGCGTTTTGGCCTTCACCTCCAAGCCAAGGCCTGGACTCAGCGCATCGCACAGGGTGTGGGCAAATCTCCAAAGAGGGCCACTTTCCGATGGGAACAGTAGCAGCCATTTGAGGAGGCAGGGTAGAACTTGCAGGGCTGACGGAATAAGTTTGGCAGGTCAGGACAGTTTCAGGTCCTGAGATTTCAGAACCAAAGGCTGAGATCTGCGAGGAATGACTTTCTTGAGATGTCAAAGGAGGAAGGCCCTGGCCAAATTACAAGGGTGGTGTTATGGGAGCAGCTCCTGGTATTCATAGAATCATAGAGTTGGAAGAGACCACAAGGGCCATCCAATCCAACCCCATCCTGCCATGCAGGAATACACAATCAAAGCCCTCCCAAGAGATGGCCATCCAGCCTCTGTTTAAAATTCTCCAAAGAAGGAGACTCCACCACAATCCCAGGCAGCATCAGATTCCACTGTTGAACAGCTGTTACTGTCAGGAAGTTCTTCCTTATGTTTAGGTGGAATCTCTTTTCCTGTACTGTAGTTTAAACCCATTGCTCCGTGTCCTAGTCTCTGAAGCAGCAGAAAACAAGCTTGCTCCATCCTCAGTATGACATCCCTTCAAATATTTAAACATGGCTATCATATCACCTCTCGTCCTCTTCCCCATACTAAACATGCCCAGCTCCCTAAGCCACTCCTCAAAGGGCTTGGCTTCCAGACCTCCCACCATTTTGATTGCCCTCCTCTGGACATGTTCCAGCTTCTCATTGGCAGTCTCCCATCCAAGTAATAACCAGGGCTGACCGTGCTTAGATTTCAAGAGCAGACAGGATCTGGTGTCTTTAGGGTGCTGTGGGCTCTATATCAGAGTACAGTTGGACCCCTGTATCTGTGGTCTCAGTTATCGTCAGAACACAAATTAGGGGGCACATACCATAGAGCCATGCTGGAAAATGCCTAAAGAGGCATCCTCTGTAGGCACCACTGAGGTTCTCCAATGCAACTCTAAGGTATTTTTTACTGGAAGACCTTTATTTTAATAGCGTTTGCTGTTATCCATGGTTTCTGGTATCCAGGATAAGTCCGGGAACCAAACCCCCATCTGACTGTATTCTGAGTATTCCTTGTCTAAGAAAACCCTGTGAAATTCATAGGGTCACCATAAGCTCACAGACCAGTTTAAGGCACACACACAGCACCACATCCTGTCTGATCTTGGAAGCTAAGCAGGAACATCCCTGGCTAGTACTTGGATGGAAGACTGCCAGGTTCTTCAGGCATATTTCAGAGGAAGAGACTGCCAAAACCACCTCTGAGTATGCCTTGCCTTTAAAAAAAAACCTAGGAAATTCATGGGGTACAGGCAACTCGAAGGGACATAGGCACACACATTATGAAGGTAGCTTCTGGTGAGATTTTATTTCATCAGGTGCTGTTTATCTTTCCAAAAGTGGGTGAAGACCTCTTTATTACGGCAGGCCTTTGAGAACAGATTTTTTGGGGAGGAAACGGGCCTTGTTTGATGTGCTGGAATTTTACTTGTTGTTTTAATTTATTTTAACTGGTTTCAAATTTTAGGATGGCTTTTTAACTTTTGTATGCTGTAAATTTTCAACACTGTTTGCTTTTAAGTGTTGCAAACCACCTTGAGTCCCAAACTGGCAAAAAGGTGGAACAGAAATAAATGTAGATAGAAAGAAAAAGAAGAAAGAAATAAAAAGCAGGAAGGAAGGAAGGAAGGAAGGAAGGAAGGAAGAGGAGGAGGAGGCGGCGGCGGCAGCAGTGATAATCACAGTTGCACAGACAATGTCACTCAAGATATTTTTTAGCCTATAAAAAATAACGAAACATGCATATATTGTTGTTCCGGGCCTTCAAGTCATTTCTGACTTATAGCAACCCTAAAACAAACTATTATGGGGTTTTCTTGGAAAGATTACTTCTGAGGAAGTTTGCCATTGGCTTCTTCTGAGGCTGAGAGAGTGCGATGTGTCCAAAGTCCGAATCACTGCCCCTTTCTCTCTCTCTCTCTCTCTCTCTCTCTCTCTCTCTCTCTCTCAGTGTGTGTGTGAACACACACACACATATATATGGCTTTTCTTCGCAAATGAAGATTTAGGAAGGAAGGAAGATTCAGGAAGGAAGAATTTGGACTACAAATCTGGAGACCAGGGTTCAAATACCTGTTCAATTATGGAAACCCACTCAGTGATCATGGACAAGTCACACTTTCTCAGCCTCAGAGGAAGGCAACGACAAACCCCCCTCTGAGGAAATCTTGCCAAGAAAACCCCTGATAGGTTCACCTTAGGGTCGCTATAAGTTGGAAATGACTTGAAGGCACACCACCACCACCACAACAACAACAGAACTTTCAAGGCAGTGCTCTCTCCCTGAGATTCCTCCCTCGCATTGTGCGGGCCAAAGGAGAGCATCCAGGCACTGAGATTTCAGGGCCAAAACCTGAGACCTATGGATGATGCCCTGTGATGTCACAGAAAGAGGGCCCTGGTGATATTCCAAGGGGAAGCCACTGGCAATGTCATTAAACAGGAGACGTTAAGCATCAAACAAAGTCGCGCAGGGATTGCATTCAAACAAAAACCAGTGGTCCAGATCCTGAACTGAGGAAATGTAGTGTAAAGTTTCATCAGGTGGAACTGCACCACATCTCCCCTCTCCTCCCTCCCCAGAGGTTCTCTATGTTTCTGCAGCAGGACCCCGAGGGGATCCTCCATACCTGCACCTCATGTATCCAGCTATCACATCCTCATCCTCAGCTGCCCCCAGCCCCTCTTCCACCTACTACATGGACATATTTACGGGGGGTATGTGTGTGCAGAGAAAATATTGGTCCTTGAACAAGGAAGGTAGAGAATTCCTCCCTCCACAACAACAATAGAAGACACACACACACACATCTATACATGCATATATACATTTGTTGCATTTGTATGCTGTCTTTCTCTCAAAATAGGACCCAAGTGGGTCCCAGAGACTTACCGTATATTCCGGCGTATAAGACGACTGGGCATATAAGACGGACCCCTCAATTTTCAACTAAAAATCTAGGGTTTGGCATATATTCGCCATATAAGACCATCCCCCAATTTGGCTGGCTGGCTGACTGGCTGGGGGAGCCTTGCCTGCTGATCCTCTTTGTTTCCCAACTCACGAGGATCTCCTCATGAGTTGGGAAAGCGAGCAGGATCAGCTGGCAGGGCTCTCCCAGCCAGCCAGCCAGCTGCAGCATTCGACCCTCTCTTCCACCTTCGGTTGCTCCCCAAAGGGGGTGAAGTCAGAAGAGGGGGCCAAATGAACCCGGTTTGCCTCGGCCACCATCCATTCCCTCCATCTTCATTCCCTTTGCAAAGGGAATGAAGACGGAGGGGATGGGCGCATCATGGCAAACCGCAGCATTTGCCCCTCTCTTCCACCTTCCAGTCACCCTTGACTCAAAGGTGGAAGAAAGGGGTAAATATACCCAGTTTGCCTCTGCAGCTGCCCATTCCCTCCATCTTCCTTCCCTTTGTGAAGGGAAGATGGAGGGAATGGGCAGCCACCAAGGCAAACCATGGCATTCGCCCCTCTCTTCAACCTTCCACTCAAACTTGACTCGAAGATGGAGGAAAGGGGTGAAAATGCCCAGTTTGCCTCAGCCACCCCCTTCCCTCCATCTTGGCTCTCTTCTGAAGGGGACAAAGGCGGGGGAAGCAGGGGTGATTTGCTGCAGCAAACCGCTAATTTTGCCCCTTTCCTCCACCTTCAAGGAAGGTGGAGGAAAGGGGCAAAAATGCCCAGTTTGCCTCAGCAGCCCCCTTCCATCCATCTTGGCTCTTCTGAAGGGGACGAAGGCGGGGGAAGCAGGAACGGCTTGGGGCGGCAAACTGCTAGTTTCAAAGGGGCTAGTTTCGAGGGGGCGAAAATGCCCAGTTTGCTTTGGCGCCCCGTTCCCTCCATCTTGGCTCTCTATTCCGTAGGGGGCCAAGGCAGGGGAAGCAGGGCCACCGAGGCAAATCGCTAGATTCGCCCCTTTCCCCCACCTTCAAGGAAGGTGAGGGAAAGGGGCGAAAATGCCCAGTTTGCCTCTGCGGCCCCGTTCCCTACGTCTTGGCTCTCTTCCGAAGGGGGCCAAGGTGGGGGAAGCAGGGCCGCTGAGGCAAACTGCTAGATTTGCCCCTTTCCCCCCACCTTCGAAAGGGGCAAAAATGCCCGGTTTGCCTCGGCTGCTGAACACACAGGCGATCAAGCGGCGGCCACGGCAAACCGCAACGTTCGCCCCCTCCTCTGTCTTCGGTTGCTCCCCAAAGGGGGAGAAGGCAGAGGAGGGGGGAGAATGAACTGCTAAACACTTTGCCTCACCCCCCTGCCCCATCTCCTGCCTCTTCGCTCCATTTGCAAAGGTTGCAAAGAGGCAGGAGATCGGTAGGCGGGTGAAGCAAAGTATATCCGGTGTATAAGACGACCCTCAATTTTGGAGGGTATTTTTGAGTGCTCAAAAGTCATTTTATATGCCGGAATATATGGTATATAGATGTAAACTGGACTATGGACTTTATCAGATGCAGCAAATATGGTGTTTTAATGAGGCCTAATAAACCCCAAAAGGTGCCAGTGCCAGACAACAACATGCTTTCATGATTATATGTTGAAAATAAGGCATTCTTTTTTATTGTCAGGCCAAGCTGTCAACAGACCAGCTGTGGTGGGTCTTTTTGCCGTGACTGCAAGCATCTGAAACTGTGCCACATTCTGCTGGTGCAATTCCAGCAGCAATGGCCGATCCCCATCAGAACACTTCCGGGTGCGAATGCAAAAACCAGCCATGGGACACTCTTTTTATGAACCTACCTGTGTTGCAGGCAAGTTTTTAAGTTTGTTTCAGTGCTTGTGTGTATGTTTTGTTTTTAAATTTAGCTGTTTTTAGACTTTTAAGCACACTTGCATCTTCTTGCGAGAACCACCAAGATCATGCTCGGCAGCAAACACAGAAGTACAAGGCTGCTTTTTCATGCTAGATTCCCATCTCTCAGGGGCAGGTTAGCTATCTATTCCTGCTATGGCAGGAAGTTGGTCTAGATTGCCTTTCTGGTCCCTTCCACCTCTCCTGTTGACATGAATCAATTTACAATTCCACAGTGTAGACCTGTGGCACTGTGCAAGAATTGGATTCCAAGGTGATGAGCATTGTCATAGCTGCACCATCAGGACCATTGTGCATGTTGAGTGAGCAACATGGCCATTGCGCAATAGTCACAACACACAACAGCACATCTCTGCACAGGACAGGTTGCCTTTGCACAATGATAGCACAAGGAAGGTGACAACATCAATAGGGGTATAGTGTCTAGATCAGAGGAAGTCATGATGCCACTCTGTTCTGCTTTGGACAGACCTCACCTGGAATACTGTGTCCAGTTCTGAACAAAGAACACAGATGAAGGATATTGACAAGCTGGAGTGTGTCCAGAGGAGGGCAATCAAAATGATGGGAGGTCTGGAAGCCATTATGCCCTATAAGGAGTGGCTTAAGGAGCTGGTCATGTTTAGCCTGGGGAAGACAAGGTTGAGAGGTGACATGATAGCCATGTTTAAATATTTGAAGGGGTGTCATATTGAAGAGGGAGCAAGCTTGTTTTCTGCTGCTCCGGAGACTAGGACATGGAGCAATGGACTCAAACGACAGGAAAATAGATTCCACCTAAACAATAGGAAGAACTTCCTGACAGTAAGAGCTATTTGACAGTGGAATATGCTGTTACCTGGGAGTGTGGTGGAGTCTCCTTCTTTGGAGGTTTTCAAACAGAGGCTGGATGGCCATCTGTTGGGAATGATTTGATTGGGTATTCCTGCATAGCAGGGGGTTGGACTAGATGGCCCTTAGTGTCTCTTCCAACTCTATGATTCTATTATTCTAACAGCCCCCAATAGAACCATGGGTCACTTATAATCCAGAATGGAAAACCAAAGCAGAAAACCATGGGTGCCCTCTGCCCAGCCCAGCCAAAAAGGTGTCCCCACCATGGGGTACCTCATTTTGTGGTGAAAGCCTCTGTTGGACTATGAACATCTTACACTGAGCATTGTCACAGTTCCCTAATGATTATATATTTTGTCAGTGAGGTAGTTACATATCACAGCCTGTGATGTAGACATACTCTCCAACTGTCCCATTTTGGGAAGGGAAGTCATAGAATCAGAGAATCATAGAATTGCAGAGTTGGAAGAGACCACGAGGGCCATCCAGTCCAACCCCCTGGCTCTCAGGAAATCACAATCAAAGTATCCCTGACAGATGGCCATCCAGCCTCTGTTTAAAGACCTCCAAGGAAGGAGACCCCACCACGCTCCGAGGGAGTGCGTTCCACTGCCAAACAGCTCTGACTGTCAAAAAGTTCCTCCTCATGTTGAGGTGGAATCTCTGTTCCTGGAGCTTGCACCCATTGCTCCGTGTTCCAGTCTCTGGAGCAGCAGAAAACAAGCCTGCTCCATCCTCAATGTGACACCCCTTGAAATACTTAAACAGGGTTATCATATCGCCTCTTAACAGTCTTTTTTCCAGGCTAAACATACCCAGCTCCCTAAGTCTCTCCTCATAAGGCATCGTTTCCAGACCTTTCACCATTTTAGTTGACCCTCTGTGGACATGCTCCAATTTGTCAATATCCTTTTTGAATTGTGGTGCCCAGAACTGGACACAGTATTCTAAGTGAGGTCTGACCAAGGCAGAATAGAGTGGCACTATTACTTCCCTTGATCTGGACACTATACTTCTATTGATGCAGCCCAAAATCGCATTGGCCTTTTTAGTTGCCGCATCACACTGCTGACTCATGTTCAACTTGTGGTCTACTAGGACTCCTAGATCCCTTTCGCACGTAGTCTCATTCAGCCAGGTCTCTCCCATCCTATATTTATGCATTTCATTTTTTCGCCCTAAGTGCAGTACCTTACATTTCTCCGTTCTGAATTTCATTTTGTTAGCTTTGGCCCAGCTCTCCAGTTTATCCAGGTCATCTTGAATTTTGATCCTGTCCTCCAGGGTATTAGCTACTCCTCCTAATTTGGTGTCATCTGCAAATTTGGTAAGTATGCCCCTAATTCCCTCCTCCAAGTCCTTGATAAAGATGTTGAATAGCACTGGGCCCAGGACAGAACCCTGTGGCACCCCACTGGTCACATCTTTCCAAGACGAAGAGGAGCCACTGCTGAGCACCCTTTGGGTTCGGCCGGTCAACCAATTACAAATCCATTGAGCTGTTAACTTGCCTAGCCCACATTTTACAAGCTTGTTTGCAAAAATGTCATGGGGAACCTTGTCAAAGGCCTTACTGAAATCAAGGTATGCAATATCCACGGTGTTCCCTTCATCTACCAAGCTGGTAACTTTATCAAAAAAAGAGATCAGATTAGTCTGGCATGACTTGTTTCTCTGAAACCCATGTTGACTTTTTGTGATTATGGCATTGCCTTCTAAATGTTCACAGACTCTCTGTCTGTGATTAATCAGGATTAAGTCCTGATTAATCCTCTGTCATCCCACTTTTCAGCTGCTTTTAAAATGTCCCTGTTTCTCTCTCTTTCTCCCTCTTTCCTTCTTTCTCCTCGGCTTACTTCAACAGCTGCAAATGGTTGAAAGTGCAAAAGTAATTCACATTCCATTAACCTAGCAGGGGGAGAGGGAGCAAAATTTTGCCCTTCCCAGTAGGCTCAGGCAGGAGCAAACAGCTGCAGCCTCTCCTAGCTTGTGTGTTCTTCCCATGAGTAACTTTTGTCATCTTGACCATACTCTGATATTGCTTGGCCAGATGTGTCCCAGGTTTTGTCTGTGAAATGTGGGAGGGTATGTGCAGAATCTCAGCCTATGTTTCCATGGATTTTGTGCCCTGGTGGGGGCTGGACTAGATGGCCACCAGGGTTCCTTCTGACTCAGTGATTCACTGATTCTCCCTGCCTCCTGTTCTTTAGGTCTTCACTGATCCATAAAAGAACCTCTCTCCTCTTCTAGCCAAGATGTTAGAAGCTCAGCCATAATTTTCATTCCCTCCCTCCTGTCCTCAGTCTGTGATTTTCTCCAGAAAATAAAGAGGGGAAAATTCCCTCTGATTAAAAAAGAGAGAGAGACGTGAGCAGATGCAAAAGATGCTGAGAGATTGGTGCCATCTTTTTCGGGTCCTGCCTGATTCAGCAGAAACCCTGAGGTCAACAAAGGCTTTTTCACACAACCGCCCATCTTTCAGTCTGGCCGTTGCATGCCACAGCCCTCCATGCTCCCCGGTCCACATGGGCAATTAGGCTGAAGAGTAAACGATGTGTTCCATCACCAAGGCATATACTTTTCTGCTCTTGGCCGGCATGCCCTTGGCCTCTTAATAGGCTTTGGCTGGGGTGGGCTGCTGCCGGAGGGTTTATTTCAGGTAACATCAGCAGCACAAAATGAATAGGTTGGACAGAGGAGTTCGTTGGAGGGAGGGACAGTGGGGTGGGGGGGATGGAATATATACACACACACACTTTGGTCAGCCTCATTCCTTTTCTTATTACCCAAGTTGCAAAAAGTAGGAGGAAAGATCTTGCTTTCAGGTCACTTAAAAAAAAAAAGAATTATTTTTAGTAAGCAGTTGACTCCAAGTGTAATGACTCCAGGGAGTTATAACCTTCTATGCACTGGCTTCCACTGTTGCTTTTCTAGCAGAAGTCCAGACCACAAAACCTTGGGACGCTAACAAGAGGAGCCTGTGGAAGGGTCTTTCACTTGGCACATAGCTTCCTGGTATGCTGTCCTGGGTTCAAGTCCCACCAGCTGCTGTGAAATGGATTTATTTATTTTTTTAAGTAGAAAGGCTGCAATACTTTGATGGTGTAGCATTATCAACAGCAGCAATTTCCAAGTTGTCCTCTGGAGATTATGGCATTGCTGCTGTCCATCAGGACAGAATCAAAGAACGACAAATTGTGGAGTTGGAAGGTATCCCATGGGTCATCTAGACTAACCCTCTGCCAAGGCAGAAATCCTCTGTTAAAGAACTCCTGAGAAGTCATCATCCAACATCTTTTAAAAAGCCTTCAACAAAGGAGAGTCCACCACCAGCTGAGGGAGTCTGTTCCGCAAACAGCTTTTACCATCAGGAAGTTCTTCCTAATGCTTCATTGGAAATCTCCTTTCTTGTCATCACACCTGCACTGAGGACAAGAGGGCCCTAACACCAATGGAATTGTAGAGTTGAAAGTGACCCCAAAGGCCATCTAGTCTAACCCCATTCTGCCATGCAGGAATACATAACTGACACACTCCTGAAAGATGCCCATCCAACCTTTGTTTAAAGACCTTCAAAGATGGAGAGTCCAACACTCTCCACGTCAGTCTGTTCCACTTTTCAACAGTTCATACCATCAGGAAGTACTTCCTAATGTTTATTTGGAATATAAACCATGGCTGAGATTTCATGCTGGCATAGCGTAAATTTACACTCACGTATTTAAGTGGTGGTTGTGCTACCCTTCTCTTCTGCTGAATACCAACATTGTACAACATTCTCTGCCCGGGTGTCTGCTTCTTGACACCTTATGCAAAGAGAAATGATGAACAGTGGCTGTTTCTGCAATCCCAGGGGATAAAGTAGGTACATTGAAAGCACTGTCATACAGCTATGCACCACGCAAGAATGTTCTGCTACATGTGCAATGAAGAACTGTGTCTGCACAACAGGGAATTGCATACAGACATTGTGAAATGGGCAAAAAAAAGTGTAATCACATGCATAAGGGAACTTACACGCATGTAAAACACCAGCAGCATTCCAGCCCATAATGATTTTAGGAGATTATCAGATGTGGAAAATATGGTGTGATAATGGTGCCAAAAGAACACAAAAAGGCACCCATTTTGCACACCATCATGCTTTGGTATTATGCAATTGTTAATAAGGCATTCTTTTTTATTGATGCTCCAAAGCTATCAATTGATCCGCCATGGCATTTTTTGTTGCAGAATTGCAAGTGTCTGAAACCACTCTCTGTGAATACAGTGTCAATGGGCAGTCCCCACCAGAACACTTCTGGGTGAGAACGTGAAAACTAAGTCCGGGATTCTCTTTTTATGAACCTCCCCATTTTGCTGGCAAGTTTTTAAGTGTACTTCACTGCTTGTGTGTTTGTTTTGTTTGTTAATTTTGCTGTTTTTAGACTTTTAAGCATGCTCGCGTCTTCTCGTGAGAACCACCGAGATCACACAGTGGCAAATGTGGAAGTAAACAGTGCTGGCAGCCATGCTTCCATAATTCTGGGGCTGTCTTTCTCATTATTACACCAACATCTGATAAAAAGGGTCATTATTCCAGGACACTTGCGCTTTAAGATACAGTAGGATAGAAAAGTTTTTAGAGGCCCGTCTGATAATCTCCTTAGTCAGAGAAAAGGAGAAAGAGTATTTTTCTCTTGGACCGTAGCAACTCTTTTCTTCTAGAAGTAGAGCCAATTGTTACTTGCATGTGTGCATGGAGGAAGAGGTTGTGAAAGTACCTTGTTTTGAACTACAGCTCCTTGAATCTTGTGGGCCAAGAACCTACAATGGGGTTGTTTACTGTAGATCTCTGAGTTATTCATTGACTGTGCCATGCAACTGTTGTGTTGAATGGCAATGTTGCATGACCAAGTGCACAACCCAAGGAGTACTACTGCCAATTTCATCAGAGGCATGTGCCTCAGCCAAGACTGTGCATGCACAGTGTCATAACATGCACAACTCCACTTCTACACCTTCAACTGAATGTGGACCTCCAAGGCGGGTGGAGGGCATTCCACAATCTGGGTGCCACAGCTGGGAAGGTCCTACTCCCATGTCCTCCCACATTGTATTGCACCAATATCTGCATCCAGGCTGATTAAAAAGTCCCAGATTTGTTTCCTGTTCAAGTTGCCTGTTGACTCATGGAGACCCCATGAATTTCACAGAGTTTTCTCAGGCAAGGAATAATCAGAGGTGGTTTTGCCAGCTCCTTCCTCTGAAAGAGAGCCTACAACACCTGGGATTCCTGGTGGTCTCCCATCCAAATACTAACCAGAGATGACCCTGCTTAGCATCCAAAATCATACAGGATCTGATGGTGCCTTTAGGGTGTTTAGGCAGTGTGTGTGTGTGTGTGTGTGTGTTCAAGTTGCCTCTTGATTTAGGCAGACCCCATGAATTTCACAGGGTGTTCTTAAGCAAGGAATACTCAAAGGTGGTTTCCCAGTCCCTTCCTCTGATATAGAGCCCAGAACACCCGAGGATGGTTGGCAGTCTCCCATCCAACTATCCTGGAAACAGTTGCCATGTTTCTTGACAGTAAGCATTTTAGCTCACTCCAGGATAGCAGGAACAGATAGCCATGGAGGGGTAAATTTCATTTCAAGAAGTACAGGTTCAATTTAAACTGACCCTTAAAACCCATTCCTGTCCCACTACTCCCATTCCGGCCCACTCCCATCCCTGTTTCATTTTAACCAAAAACATCATGTAGCAAGAAACCCAGAAAGAACAGGAGCAAAACCAGGGATGTTTTGGTTTGTCAGATAAAGTCCTCAAACAATCATAGAATCTGAGGAGATTATCAGACGGGCCCTTAAAACCCATTCCTGTCCCACTATACTCCCACTCCGGCCCACTCCCATCCCTGTTTCATTTTAACCAAAAACTTTTCAGAAACCTACCAGAACAGTAACTCCCTCCCCTTCCCCTCTGCTGGCCAGAAATGAATGCAGCTGTCGTAAAGCTGCATTCACATCCCGTAAAGTAAATCCTGCCTGTTCTCGTGAGAGAACAATGCATGGGAAATTTAAAAGGAAAAAGAAATTTCAAAAGTTAAAAAGAAGCCCCAAAACACATTTTAAAAATCCCAAGTAACCCCGGGGAGGATAAAAAAAAAAGGGGGGGGTCACTTACCTCCTTGTCCCGATTGCACCAGGAAGTGTTTGGCATGGACCTCAAAGTGACCTACCAGTGACGTCACGTGATGCTGTCATCGCGGCAGCAGAATGGAGCCTCATTTTGGATGCCCATGATTCTGTTACTAAAATGGAATGGGCGATCTATTAACGATGATTCCCTGTGAAAAATTCCCTGTGAAAGGAGCCCTGGTGGCGCAGTGGTTAAATGCCAGTATTGGAAGTCACCACGTTGCAAGTTCAATTCCAGCGGGCTCCAAGGTTCACTCAGCCTTCCATCCTTTCGTAGGTTGGTAAAATGAGTACCCAGCTTGTGGGGGCAATTAGCTAACACACACTGGAAACTGCTTAATGCAGTGTAGATGTGTAAATAGCTATTGCTTAAAACAATTTGTAAGCCGCTCTGATAGCCTTGAGGCTGAAGAGCGGGGTAGAAATAAATAAATAAATTTAAAAATAAATTTAAAAATAAAAGATAAAACACAGGGACAGAAAGGGGGCAAAACTGAGAGGGATGGCGGTGTCTGAAAGGTAAATACTTCACCACACTGTTGCATCCCTGTCCCTGACTATAAGGCACGTCTGATAATGTCCCTAGTGTTGAAAGAGATGCCAAAGACATCCAGTCCAACCCCATTCTGCCATGCAGGAATATGCAATCAAAGCATCCCTAACAAATGGCTATCCAGCCTCTCTTTAAACACCTGCAAGGAAGGAGACTCTACCACACTCTGAGACAGTAGTGCATTCCACTGCCGAACAGCTCTTACTGTCAGAAAGTTCTTCTTAATGTTTAGGTGGAATCTCTTTTCCTGGAGTTTGAATCTGTTGCTCCATCTCCTAGTCTCTGGAGCAGCAGAAAACAAGCTTGCTCCATCCTCAGTATGACCTTCCTCTGAGGTTGAGAGTGTGTGACTTGCCCAACATCACCCAGTGGGTTTCCTTGGTTGAGCAGGGATTCAAACCCGGGCGTCCTCGCCCAATACTCAAACCACTACACTATACTGCCTCTCATAATGTTTTCTTAGCCAGATTTCTTCAAAGGAGGTTTGCCACTGCCTTCCTCTGAGGCTGAGAGAGTGTGACTTGCTGAAAGTCACCCAGCAGCTTTCCATGGCTGAGCAGAGATTTGAACACTTGGCTCCTAGACTCCCAATTCAGCTCTCAAACCACTATGTCATATTGGCTCAGTTCTACTGTCATATCACCTATGTGTTTTATTCATGTTGACTTAAAGAGCTTGGTGCGAAAAAGTAATTCGTACTGAGTTGAGTAGGATTTGTGCCCACATAAGCTGAGCTGCAACTACTTTACAATCCAGGGAGGACTGATATAATTCACTGTTGTATTTCCTGATTTCTTAAATATACCTCCATTGCCATTTCTTAACTCTGTATTTTATGTGCATGTTTCCTCATGCTCAATATGCCATTGTTAACTTTTCCTAAAGTGTAACTAAATTGCATTGGAAAAGAACTGACATTTAGGATGTGTGAGATGATCCAATTTTCTTTCAGTCCAGAGCCCTAAAAATGGTGACTGGACTCACTCATGAATTAAAAGTCATTCCAGGGCTCTAAAAATGGTCATTGGATTCATTCACTCTTCAAAAGTTACTTTGTTAAGGCACATGGAAACACCTACATGAGTCACACCCAAAGAAAAGGCCATTTCAGAGCATGTGGATCTTTTAAGAAAAGGTGTTTTACTATTGTGGAAGTTATCATGCATCTAAAAATAGTGTTTTGCAACCTTCATCACAGTTCTTAAACCAACTGGAAATTTGTTTTTACTGGACCTGATTCTGAATGTTGCAGTCTTTCCATTTAAACATAAAGAGCGAAAGGTCTTAAAGGAAGTCCAGTTGAGGCAACACTATCCCATTATAGATGATAATGGGCAGTAAAAATGACACTTGGGCAGTAAAAATGAAATGCGCAGCTCTAGGATGAGTGATACCTGGCTTGATGGCAGTACCTACGAAAGGGATCTAGGAGTCTTAGTGGACCACAAGCTGAACATGAGTCAGCAGTGTGATGCAGCAGCTAAAAAAGCCAGTGTGATTTGAGGGTGCATCAATAGAAGTATATTTTCTAGATCAAGGGAAGTAATATTGCAACTCTATTCTGCTTTGGTCAGACCTCACCTGGAATACTGTGTCCAGTTCTGGGCACCACAATTCAGGAAGGATATTGAGAAGATGGAACATGTCCAGAGGAGGGCGACCAGGATGGTGGGAGGTCTGGAAGCCATGATGCCCTATGAGGAGCGGCTTAAGGAGCTGGGTATGTTTAGCCTGGAGGAGAGAAGGTGAAGAGGGGAAATGAGGGCCGTATTTAAATATTTGAAGGGATGTCATACTGAGGATGGGGCAAGCTTGTTTTCTGCTACTCCAGAGACTAGGGCACAGAGCAATGGGTTCAAACTACAGGAAAAGAGATTCCACCTAAACATTAGAGACAACTTCCTGACAGTAAGAGCTGTTTGGCAGTGGAATGCACTGCCTGGGAGTGTGGTGGAGTCTCCTTCTTTAGAGGCTTCTAAACAGAGGCTGGATGGCAATCTGTCGGGAATGCTTCAATTGTTTCTTCCTGCAGGGCAGATTGGGGTTGGACTGGATGGCCTTTGTGGTCTCTTCCAACTCTATGGTTCTATGATTCAATGATGTGTTCATCAATTCATTTCAAGAGTACCCCTTCCCCACTCAGATAAATAATCAGATAAATAGCATCGTTGGGTTTGTTGCTTGGTTTACTATAACACATCTATTTTGTACTCTGGTGTGCCATGCTCGGAAGACTTTCAGAGTGACTTATGACTTTATCACACCAGGCTGTTGCCTAGCAGCAATCGTGTTGTTTAAGCAAATGGAAACATACCGGTATGGAAACAATCACTTTCACACCTCTCCAATAGTGCTATGGTGCCACTTCAGTGATACACGTTCCCACAATCAGTCTTCCACATTGCCTGGCTTGACTCCACCTTCCTATCCTTGTCGATCTTATGTAATGCATGTGCGCTGTCTATTTTTTTTTCTTTTTTTAATGCTGCAATTGCACAATTTTGCCATTTTGATGCTTTTTGCAAGTGAAAGGCACTACTACAATTGTGGTAATTTCAGTATGCTAGCGACCCACCATGGCAGTGCTGTTGCGCAACTACAATAAAGCATATTTTTAAAAATCCAGGGAACAAAGTGAAAGCAACATCACTTCACTCTGCTTGGGGATAGGGAGGGGGAACCATGCCCACTCACGCCACATGACTGCTGGAATTGCAGGACTGAGGTAAAACAAAACAATCACACCAGAAACAACTTTTGAACAGCAGTGATATTGGAGCCATTAACAGGTTTTTCCCAGCAATGAAAAGATGTGATCCAGTGATGATGGAAATAGAATGCAACAATGGGGAAGTCATGTCGTTATATGATAAGAAAAGATCAAACACAAAACTATGCCAATGCAACCGTGCAACAAACCTATCGTGATCAAGTCCCTAATTAGTGAAACACATAATGGTTTCATAATCATCCAACATCCCCTTAGCATAGCATAAATGTCTGCACATGGAGATACTCTATGCCCGCACTATGCAACCCCCACATAGTGTGCAACATATGCCAGCAACTGGATGCTGCTGTGCAATGCAACATTGCTGTATGAGTAAGAGCTGTTCAGAAGTGGAATAAGCTGCTGCCTGGGAATGTGATGGAGTCTAGTCTACTTCTTTGGAGGTTTTTAAACAAAGGCTGGATGGCCATCTGTCAGGAATGATTTGATTGTTTATTCCTGCTTGGCAGAATGGGGTTGGACTGGATGGCCCTTGTGGTCTCTTCTAACTCTATGATTCTATTATCACTGCCAGCAAAATACAACCATTGCTCAATGATGAATATTTCATCTATCATGTATGGCATGACTTATGCACACATATGTCACTAACAGGGTTCTGGCCCATGGCTGAGATCCCTCGTGTACACATAGCTCCACTTCTTGTGTACACATAGCTCTTCTCCACCATCTGGCAGCTATCAAGCCTTAGGAGGGGCTCTTTGTGCTGTCACATACCAAGGAGAAGGAAAGTAAAGCAAGACAATTCAGGCCATGAAGATATGGCTGCCCGTGGCTCCTGGGGAAAGGAAAAAGTAGCTGCACTCAGCTTCAGACCACATTCTCATTTTCCGTCCACTGGCCAAGCTGAGACTAGCTACTTCTGTATGGTGGGAGGTTTGGGGGCAGAACAGAAACCTGCTTATCACTCTCTCTGGCTTTTCTTCGCAAACAAAGATTCAGGAAGGACTCCTCCCGCGCTTTTTGCAAGCGCGCTGATGACTAAAGAGGCCGATCCGAGATAAACAAGTCCGGTTGCAGAAAGCACAAAAGAAGGTCTCCTTGGGTGATGTTTTTGGGTTGTGATTCTTTCTGCGTTGTCGTTTCTCTTCAAGACTTGTTCAGTGTGAGTTCTCAAATAAGGCTGCAGCATTGTGGATAGTGCATCTCCATGCCTCCCGATGTGAGGCCAGGGCAGACCATTGTTGGTGATCAATTTGGCTGAGCCTGAGATGTTGTTTTAGGGAGTCTTTGTATCGCTTTTTTGGAGCGCCCCTCTTACGCTGACCCGTGGCGCGTTCACCGTAGAGTAGTATTTTGGGGAGGCGATGGTCCTCCATCCTAGAAACGTGTCCTGCCCAGCGCAGCTGTGTTCTCAATATCATGGCCTCAATGCTGGTGATCCCTGCTTGCTCAGGGACAGCAACATTCGTCACATACTCCAGTGCCAAATTAAAGCAGCAGGGGAACTGGAACATTCTGCTTTCTGTGCTGCCCTACCACATGACTTGGCCATTCTTCTGGTGTTCTGCCATCCAGGTTCCTTGGTGTGGGGGAGTAAAACTGTGTCTTTTTACTAACTGGTTTTTCTTGTTAGCAAAAAGATGCAGTTTTACCTCTGTCCCCCACAAGATCAGAATGGAAGAACAATGATGTCATGCAGTAAGGCAGTATGGAAAGCGGAACCTTCCAACTGTCATGCAATAAGCCTCAAAGGCAAGAAGGGGAGAAAGTGCCATCCAAAAAGGGACTCATGTGTGTTGACTATACGTATGAACGTGTATCGACCATATGCACAAATCCACTACCACAACCTTGTACTGAATGTAAATGTTGCATATGGGACAGAAATGTTCAAGCACTTCCTTAGGGGAGCTTCCTCATCCATAAGATACCAGGGGCCCATTCACACGACAATTATAGTGCTATGATTTCACTTTAACTACCATGGTTCTGTCCTGGGGTTTGCAGTTTGGAGAGGCGAGTTTAGAATTCTCAGCCAGAGAGTTCCCGTGCTTTCCCAAACTACAAAACCCAGGATTCCACAGGATAGACCCATGGCAGTTAAAGTGGGATCATAGCACTATAATTGCTAAAGTGTGAATGGGCCCCAGCAGGATTCTGGCTGAGATAATCTTGTTTATAAGAGTCCAAAAGTACTAGGCTGAGTATAGTCAGACCCCCACATCCACAGGGGTTCGGTTCCCAGACTTACCACGGATATCAGAAACTGTGGATAACAGCAAACCCTAATTAAATAAAGAACTTACAGTGAAAACATACCACTGAGTTGCATTGGAGGACACCTCTCTAGGCATTTTCCAACATGACTCTATGGTGCGTGTCCCTATTTTGTGGCCCTCAGATAACTGGAACCGTGGATATTGTTTCCACAGATATGGGGGTCTTATCCTGACCCAACAGTTCCTCTCAGATTCAGAATCTCAGTTCCTCATTTCATCTGTGAAATATGTCAATAGTTCTTAACCTGTGGACCATGGAGCCCGGGGGGCGGGGGGCACCATGTCCTCACAGGGGGTCTGCGAAAGCTTGATGGCTGCTCAACCCACCTCCTCCCTGCAGTAGAATAGCCATGTGTCAGGAGCCAAGGCAAAGCCTGCCACGTTGGCTTGGCCTGTGTATTGCCATTCAATCTGCTCCAGCCACAAATTTGAAGGAAGAAGCTGGAGAAAAGTCTCCCTCCCCCCAGTGCCTTTGAGGGAAGGTTTAATGGGTGGTGTATTTGTGTTATTATTGTTGTTGTTGTTGTTGTTGTTGTTGTATTGGGGTTTAAAATCTTGAGTTAATTCTTGGGGGTCTGCGCCAACAAAATATATTTAACGGGGGTCCCCAGTAAAGAAAAGGTTAAGAGCCACTGAAATATGTGGTTCTCTCCAGCCTACATAGGCCTCTGAATCATTCTTTCCAACATTTAATTTGTCTGAACAAGATTTATGCAACAGACATTCCTGGTCAGAACTGTCCCAAAATTCTGAGGCAATATTACAAAAAGCGCATACACACACACACGTGTGCACACACACACCAGGAGATTCTGAGAAAAGCTTCCTAGCTTCTTTTATTGGTTCAGTCTATCAAAGTACCCAAAGGCTGAACGGCATGCTCTTGGGTCAGGTTTTGGGTGTTCATTGTGAATGAAAAGGAGAACCCAGTGGAGCTGCCCGTGCCTAGAAAAGAAAGAGACCAACTGTGGGCTGATCTAGATGCAATCAATGGTTTATTGCGAGTGGGTGCGCATTTTCACTCATTTACAGTGAAGTTGATTTGTGCTCACATTTCTGCATCTGTTTGCATCCATTTGCATTCATTCAGATACAGCAGGCACAAGCACTCATAAATGGCAATTGAGTAAAAATGTGCAGTGATGAGAATTTGGACAGCTACATGTCTGAAAATGTGCATTTATGCGCATTTTCAAGGAAGCTCTGGGGAAAAACGTGAATCCTTTTACTGCACAGTTTGTGGACTTTTTCGCTCCCCTTCTTCTGAATACTGTGGATTGTATTCAAACAGATCATATTCTATGAGGAGTATTTTCATCATGTAGACAAGCCCTGTATCTCTGTGTTGGGGCTCTAGTGGGATCTTTCTTTAAGAATTTCTCAGTACATGGACAAGATTGCAGACTTAATAACTTTTTACATCATTAACAGGCTTTCAAATGAGTATTGTTCTTTCTTACTGTTATGCTGTTAACATGTGTGAAGGTTTCTGAAGTACATGATGAAAATATTCCTCATAAAATTTGCAGAGAAGACAATGTGTCCAAATGTGATTTGCAATATTTGGAGGGTGGGGGGGCTAAAAACTCCACAAACCATATGGTAAAAGAAACCATGGTTTTCCCCAGAGCTTCCCGCAAAATGCAAGTAGATGCGCATTTTCAAACATGTGACTGTCTGAATTTGCATCACTGCACATTTCCACTCACTTGCCATTTATGAGCACATGTGCCCACTCAATCTGAATAGATGCTAATGGATGCAAATATGCACAGAAATATGAAGGCAAATCAACTTAGCTGCGAATGGACAAAAATGTGCACCCACTTTGGATGAGCCCCAAAAGGACAGTTCCCTGCCCAGAGAGGCTTACAATCATCCTACAATATGTCTGAAGTACAGTAGCCTCAGTTTTGTTGTTTTGGCTTTGAGGGAGAGTTTTGCTTCTGTGAAAATGAAACATTTTCCCACCTCTCTTCTGTGTGTAAGTGAAAGAAGCAACGATTTGTAGCCCTGGTTGGGACTTAGAATTGCATTTATGTCTCAGAGTGATGAAAATTCAGCTTTTTTATGAGGATGGAAATAAGAGCATCTCTCTTCACAGACCTCCTCTGGTTTGTGGACACCTGGCTCTCTACTCACTTGGCAGGAGAGTCCTGGATGAAATGCCTTGCCAGCCTTTGCCATTTCTTACTGTATGTTCTCATTTCACAATAATCTAATCACCTTGATCAGAGCAATAAATCTCACAGGAGAAGCGAGAAATGTGCAGGTTGGAGGGGGGATGGAGGGAGGGAGGGATATTCAAGACAAGGAGTGGTGGAAAATCTTTAGCCATGATGTAAGAGAGAGGGGAGGCAGGGACTGGAGTGTGTTGAAGGTTTCAACTGAGACTATAAAAACTCCAAGAGAAAAGTGAACATAAAGGATAAGTCAGAGGAAATCAGCTCAGAAGGACCACAAGGCTTCAGAAGGAAGATTCATCTCTAACTTGGGCAAGGTGAGTGTCTGCCTTGCTTTTTGCTTCTTGCTTTTTTGGAAACGGCTTTGCTTCTGTTGTGGTGCCTTGTTTTGTTTTTTTTCAAGTACTGGTTATTTCAGAATCAGCAAGAACATATACAGTTTGCAGGAAACGGCAGGCAGTTCTTTCCTTAAGGAAAGTGCATTTGCTGTGTTTCATGACAATTCGCAAATAATGATAACAGAGTGGAATTATCCCATGTTGTTAAAAAAGAGAGAGAGAAGGCACTGCAGTTTGACCAAAGTCTGGATCCTCTCTGAGCACACTATACACAAGGGAGGGCATTTCAGTACTGTATTTGATTTATTTTAAAATAAAAATCTATTTGTTTGACTGATGTTGTTGTCGTTGTTGTTTTAAATAACCACAACATGCTTTCTCTGAGCAAACATGATGAAGAGCCAAAGGAAGCCTTTGCTTTGGAACTGCCTGTGATAGCAAAGCAAAAGTTGTTCAACTGCTTCAGTGAGAGGTTTATAGTGCAGAATTTAGATTGGGGAGGGAAAGAAAAATTCTCTTTCATACCTCCACCCTTTATTTCACTGTATAGGCAGGTTTGGGGTGGGGTGGGGGGTTAAAGAGAAGAAAAAGTTATTGAAAATGTTGGTACATACTTCCACGTTTTAAGAAAGTTACAACCAAAAACCTGATGCAGATGGTTTTCAAACAAATGAATTCTTGCACACAGGCTAAAACCACATGTCATTAACAAAACGGCTCTTCCCTTCATATAAATTGCCTTTGTTCACTTCCTCTGCTTTTCATCCCATCTTGTTGTCACATTCAGGTCCCTTTCACACAGAGAATTATAACACTTTGATCCTACTTTTAACTCCCGTCCTCTGGAATCTTGGGATTTGTAGTTTGGTGAGATATTTAGAATATCTAGTGCCTCTCCAAACTCTAGGAATTCTCAGAATAGAGCCCTTGCAGTTAAAATTAGACCAAAGTGCTATACAGTTCTCCCTCTGTATCCACGGATTTGGCATTCATGGATTTAAGTATTCACGGCTTGAAAATATTCTTAAAAAAATAATAATCCCAAAAGCAAACCTTGATTTTGCCATCTTGTATAAGGAACACCATTTTGCTAGGCCGTTGCATTAATGGAACTTCTTGAGTATTCACATATTTTGGTATCCACAAAAGGGGGTCCTGGAACCAAACCCCAGTGAATATGAATGGACAACTGTAATTGTATAATGTGGTCAGAAAAAACAGTCCTTACTACACACCATTGTATTTTCACCTTTATCTAAAATGTTCATAGTAAGCACCATGGGGCAGAGAACCAGAACTTCTTTTCCTCAGCCAACTCTTAAAAAGAAGGGTCCCAGATACTGGTGGGTTGGGATTATATAAAAACAATAGAATCACAACACCAAAGTAACTGCCTAGACAAACTACCAGTATCTTGTATGGCTCTAGGTGCGCTTAAATTGGTTTTGAGCATGAGTCGAAACATAGCCACCTGCTTCATTTTCTTCCTTGTGGTAACAACCATCCCTTGTTAAACAGGCAGTGCAACAAAGGTGCAAGAGGCCATTGTAGTCCACAATTCTATCTACGTATGAGTGTGCCTGCACTGCCCTGCTGTATCAGTTTGATACCACTTTAACTCTCATGGCTCTATCCTGCAGAATCCTGGGACTTTTAGTTTGGGAAGGTACTTAGAATTTTATGCTAGAGAGCTCTAGTCCATTCCCCTGAAGTACATCACTACAGGAGCTCTCCGGCAGAGAGTCCTTAGCAAACTATTGATTCCAGCCCATGCATCTGAGGAAGTAGACCAAGTCTACAAAAAATTATGCTACAATTTCCTTCTCCCAATTAGTCTCAAAGGTGCTACAAGATCCTCTTGCTTTTCAATTCCAGAATGGTGGAGTACAGATCCAGTGCTGGCCTCTTCTTTCTTTCTTTCTTTCTTTCTTTCTTTCTTTCTTTCTTTCTTTCTTTCCCTTCTTCTGTGATTGCTGTCCCCAGCTAATCCAACTGTACAAGCAATCCAACCTGTTGTGTACCTCTGTGTGATTTCTTACTAAAACTAAGGTGCAGGTTTTAAATTCGTACATGGCTTTAATTTGTTTTAAACTATTTTAAACTCTTAATCTGTCATTTAACTTGTTACTTTGTTTATTTATTTTTTAGCCTTTTAAAATCACTTTTTAATTATTCACATCATTTTAAATTTTCAGTTTGGTTTTATTGCCAGACTTCTGGTTAGAGGATGGGATGTTTATTTTAATAAATAAATCTCTTTTATCCTGGCCAAAATTGCCGAGTCTAAAAATTTCCAGGACAGGTAATTCTTTGAGTCAGAGAATCATGGAGTTGGAAGGGATGTTAAAGGCCATCTAGTCCAACCCCCTGCTAGGAAGTTTTTAACTAGATTGTAGAAATCCCCAAACTGTTTATCACCTTTTTAAAATAAAAACAAAACAAAACAAAAGTCACTTCAGGGTTTAGGTAAAATCCCAACAGGATGCTAGTCTGTGTGCTCTTCCAAGTACTCTGCCAGGGGTGTGGGCTGGGTGGAAGAGGAGCTAAAAATCCCTGATTTTGGGGGGGTATGCAGATATATTGGTGACCTGTTGGCTGCCATCTCCATCCATTGATGTCTTTAACTTCTTTCAGACTAGCCAGCTTTGGTTTCTTTTTTGGCACCAGGTCAAGACATGTTTTTTTTATTATTATTATTAAAACCCTTCGGGACTTAATTTTCTTTTAAGCATATACATTAAAAAAAAACCCTATACCCTTTTTAAAGCTGTTTTAATTTGATGAATTATTTTTTTGAAATCTTGTTTAAATTATTCATTGATTTTAATCTGGAATAGTTTTATGTTGTTTTATCTCTTTGCCATCTGAGAACTTACAATAACAGGGCTGGATTTTTTTTTTTAATAAATACATGTTTTATTGTTAAATTGGCTTGAGTGCATATTGAGTGGAAGGGTGATTTTTTTAAAAAAAAACTCTTTGGAATCAATTTATTGATCAGTAGACAAGGGTGCCATCTGTCCGTCTATTTGTTTAGAAACATGTGGATACAGGATGCTGCCTTACACAGAGTCAGTGGTTCATTGTTGTTGTGTGCCTTCAAGTTGTTTCCCACTTACGGTGACCCTAAGGCAAACCTATCATGGTTTTTTTTTTTTTTGGTTTTTTTTTTTGTTTGTTTTGTTTTTTGTTTTTGTTTGGCAGAATTTGCTTAGAGGGAGTTTGCCTTTGCCTTCTTCTGAGGCTGAGAGTGTGTGATTTGTCCAAGGTCACCCAGTGGGTTTCTATGGCTGAGCAGGAATTCGAACCCTGGTCTCCAGTCATAGTCCAATGCTCAAACCATCACATCACACTGGTGGCCCATCCACCTCCAATATTGTCCACACGTACTGTCAATGTTTCAAGTAGGGGTCTTTCCAACGCCTCCTAAGAGAAGCCAGGAATTAAACCTGGAATCTTCTACACAGGAAGCTGCCTTCTATGAACATGGACCATTGGTGGTCCATCTACCCCAATAATGTCAGCTCTGACTGGCAGCCAATGCTCCCACCAGGGTGTCAGGCAGGATTCTTTCCTAGACCTCCTAGAAAATAAGATGATGAAGAAGTGGGGTGAAAAAGATATAGCAAGCTTATATTTTTGGTTTTTCCACTTTTGAGAGGGTCCTCCACACCTAGCCCCCAGAAAAGTTGAGAGATGATTGTATTTGTTGCTGCATTTTAATCTGTTGTTCCCCTCCTCAATCCATAAGAGGAGGAAGATGAAGAAGAGGAGGAGGAGGAGGAGGAGGAGGAAGATTTCTTTCTTATCTGCCCCTCCCTACAGTGAAACGTCAGAAAGAAACTATTCTAGAACACAGCCTCACAGCCTAGAAAAAGCCCACAGACAATCTATGGATGCCAGCCGTGAACGCCTTCGACTTCACATTATAAGCCTGCTACTTTTTTTAACCTGAGAAAACACTTCTCTAGGCATTCATAGGACCTTCAGCATGATTCTATGGTCAACTGTCTGGTGCAAGTTCACCATAGAATCACGCTGGAGTACCTATAAATGCCTAGAGAAGTGTTATTTCTAGGAATCTCTAGGTTCTCCAGCACGACGACTCTGTGGTCAGTTTCTGGCAGTTGCGTGCCATACAGTCATGCTGGAGGACCTAGAAAATGCCCAGAGAGAGCATATTTAGTAATCTGTGAATAATCAAATCCATGAATGCTTAACCCACAAATGTGGAGGGACATCTGTAGATGCATAACACAATTAAAAACGCAAACACCAATTAAAAATACATTTCGCCCCCTATTTACATGGGGGAGAGATTCTGGGACTTACCACAGATACACAAAACCGCATATAATAGCAAACTGCCACAGAATCGCTCTGGAGGACCTACAAAATGCCTAGAGGGCAATCATGTCATCCCTCCATCTTATCTTCACCAAGATGAACATGCTCAGCTCCTTCAACCTCATCTCATCTGCTTTGTTCCCCATACCTCTTATCATCCTTTTTGCCCTTCTCTGAACCCACTCCAACCTTCTATATCCTTCCAAAAATGAGGCACCCAGAACTGAATGCTGGACTTCAGATGTGGCCTGGCCCCCATGCCAGTGGGACAGTGGATTTGCTTCAGGTCTTGGTATGAACTTTAAAGGAACTGTCCCAGGACCTGAACGTAGGCCTCCCAAATAAGTTCAGCACCTTTGGGAGATCCTTCAAGATCTAAAACCCAAAGGAGATTTAATTCCTCCACTGCGGTGGGAGCCACTAACTACCAATGGAAGATGGATAGCCATGGAAAGAATATTCATCAAAAATATTTAAAAAGTGATTGAAAAACATCATTTTTGAGTGTTGAGAAAACCTGACAAGAATAGTGGATTGATGATAAGCTTTGGATCTTATTCTGTGCAAAATTCTCATGTGCTTGTTTTGGACAGGAAATAGCATTTTCTGCATAAGAAACAGCTTTTTCTGCATGGAAAATAATAATATTTCAAGGCAGAAATATTAATTCCTGCACAGAAACTGCTGTTTGCTATGCAGAAAATGGTATGAGAATTTATTCTACGTAAAAATTGCACATAGGTGATTTTCAAAGAATACAGCATTTTGTGTATTTCCCCCACAGAAAATATTGTTTCCTGCACAGAAAATGCTGTTTTGTGTGCAAAATAGGAGGAATAAAAGGAGACAAAGCTCCACGTGCTATATGATGGTCACAAATTTTTATTTCTTAAGAAGCCCAATGCATTTTGGCCTTAACACCAATTGGCCTTCTTCAGGGGTGATTCTAAAAACAAACAGAAATACATTTATTCTGTTGTCTAAGACAACACATGTACAGCTCTTAAACAGCTTTTTCATAAAAATGTCACAGTTCCTAGTACATACATGAATATATACATACCATTCTTCAGAAGTTTCTGGAGTTGCCATATTCACTCTCTATACAAGTGGGCCATTCATTGATAAAAGAACGGAACTAGGTCTTCCAATGGATTCTTATTTATGGATTTTGCCATCCCAGAGAACCAATGGAAACCAGTGTATGATGTAATCTGTTCCCAAAGTTATACAGATCTTTTGGACTGATGTAATAGACTAAAGAATTTCTCATCCTATAGCCATCTATTTTAATATAGATATAGATATAGATATAGATTAAACATTGTATCCACCTATGACTCCTCCTATGACTCCTCAAACGCTTTCATCAATGCTGTCTACGCACAATCCTAAATATACATGGGACTGACTATGTGACAAATGTTGCTGTCCTTGAGCAAGCAGGGATCACCAGCATTGAGGCCATGATATTGAGAACGCAGCTGCACTGGGCAGGGCACGTTTCTAGGATGGAGGACCATCGCCTCCCAAAAATACTACTCTACGGTGAACTCGCCACGGGTCAGCGTAAGAGGGGTGCTCCAAAAAAGCGAGACAAGGACTCCCTGAAACAACATCTCAGGCTTGGCCAAATTGATCACCAACAGTGGTCCGCCCTGGCCTCACATCGGGAGGCATGGAGACGCACTATCCACAATGCTGAAGCCTTATTTGAGAACTCACACCAAACAAGTCTTGAAGAGAAAGGACAACGCAGAAAGAATCACAACCTGGAAACATCACCCAAGGAGACCTTCTGCTGTGCTTTCTGAAACTGGACTTGTTTATCTTGGTTTGGCCTTTTTAGTCATCTGCGCACTTGCAGAAAGCGCAGGATGAGTCCTTCCTGAATCTTCATTTGCGAAGAAAAGCCAGAGAGAGAGAGAGAGAGAGAAACATTGTATCTCTAAATCCTCATTCAAACCTTGTGATACTAAAGTTTTTAGTTCCAAAATCCACTGTTATCTTTTTTTTCTTCAAAAAGTACTTATTTTTGTTATTTATCTTTTCCAATACCCAAAAACATACATTCATACATTGTTGAATGTTTCATCTGTGAAAATCAACCACATGTGAATTTTGTGCAGAATAAGTCCTGAACTGCAAATAGCCTTTGAAAACTGTGTGGTTTTCAAAGGCTTTCTTGCAGCGGGGAGGAACGTTGCTGAAATGACTCCTTGCTACCTTTGAGAAGAAACATACTGAAGGGTCACCTCCTTGAAGATAGATGGATAAATCCAGCAGGATCTGGCCTCAGGGCCCCTCACTTTCTTCTCCCCTTCCAGTGGTTCCAGCATGAGCCCGGGCTATCTGAAGGACCATATCTTCAAATGCCAACCTCTGCATGCTCTGATATCCCTTCTCTCTGCCCCACCACCTTCACAGGCATATCTGGTGGGAACATGGGAGAGAGGGCCTTCTCGGAGGCTCAGAAATTCCCACTCCTGGGAGCCTAGACTGGTTCCCTCCATGCTGCTTATCTGTTGGCAGGAGAACATTTGTTTATTCCAACAGGGCTTTGGAAATTGATTGTAAAGGCCTTTAGAAGTATGTTATTGCATTGCCTTTTCATCTTTTGTCTTTTAATGGATTTGTTTTAAAGGGTTTCAGTTGTATCAGTACCTTAATAGCATTTTAACAATAACTTCGTGTATGTTCTTTTCTAATGCCTTTGAACTGGCTTTTCTCGGTCTTTGTTTTAATTTTTGAATGCTGGCCTCTCCCTCTTTTGTTCCTCCTCCTCCTTCCTCTTCCTCCTTCTCCCTCCTTTTTCTTCTTCTTTGATGATGAGCAAGTGACCAACCTATTGCAAGGATGGCTGATGGCTTCCATGTCACTGGGGCTGCAAATCTGTTCTGGGTTTTAGTCTGAACTGCACAGGAGCCATCCAAAGTGCTCCCAAACCTATTTGGGCAATAGGTTTCAGCACCATGGAGAACTCCTTTACAACCCTGCCTGGTTTCCCTTCCCCTTGACATGACAGCCAATAGTCACCATGGCCCTCCTGGGAGAAAGCCAGTTGGCTCAGCAAAAACTTCCACAATGGAAGCCTGTGTGTCTCTCATGGGGAGTAGCCATCTTCCCAAATCTTCCTGCATATCAGCCTCAAAGCCTTGGTGTGTGTCTAGATAGCTCTAGAATTTAGAGACCTTTGGGCTGAGGGGTTAAACATAGCTTATGGACTTCGGCTTCTGAAAATCAGGGCAGGGCAGAAAGCCTTCTTCCCATTGATCCATCCTTATCCCGATCTCCCTACATCACCCTGCCCTGGCTCCAAGATATTCAGGGGAATATCTCCTTGTCTCCAGCCCACCACCATCTCAGGTTCATTGGAGGGGAACATGGGAGACAACGTCTTCTTAGTGGCTGCTCCTAGGTTTTGGAACTCCCTCCCTAGGGAGGTTTGAATGGCTCCCTCCTTGGTCTCATTCTGTTGGCAAGTGAAGACTTCTGTGTTCCAACAGGGCCTTTTTATGAAATAACAGCAAAGGGTTTTAATGGTGGTCTGTTTATGGTGTTTTCTGCTGCCGATTTTTATCTTTTGTTTTTTAATAACAATAAGTACAGCAATGACACCCAGATCTATTTCTCCTTGTCCCGATCGTCGGTCTCGAATTCCGATGGCATCTGTCCTCTTAATGATTGTCTTAAGGCAGTAATGGGCTGGATGAGGAAAAACAGATTGAGATTAAATCCAGACAAAACGGAGGTGCTCACGGTAGCGGCCCCAAAACCAGGAGTTGGGTTGCAACCTCCAGTCCTGGATGGGGTCACGCTCTCCGTTAAGGACTGTGTTTGCAGTCTGGGGGTGCTCCTTGATTCATCGCTTCAGATGACAAGTCAAGTGAATGAGACGGTCAGGAGCGCCTGTTATCAGCTTCGGCTGATACGCCAGCTGTGCCCTTTCCTGGAAGTAAGGGACCTTGAGACTGTGGTGCACGCGCTGGTAACCTCTCGTCTAGATTTCTGCAATGAGCTCTACATGGGGCTGCCCTCATGCTTGATCCGGAAACTTCAGTTGGTACAAACTATGGCAGCCAGAGTGGTCTCGGGAACATCTCGGAGAGACCATATAACTCCAGTATTAAAATCTCTCCACTGGCTGCCAATCAGTTTCCGGGCCCAGTATAAGGTGTTGGTTATTACCTTTAAAGCCCTAAATGGCTTGGGTCCAACTTATCTCTGGAACTGCCTCCTCCCATACAATCCTCCCCGCGCACTCCGGTCCTCTGGGAGGAATTTGCTTCAGCCACAAAAATCTAGGCTGTCTGCAACCTCCCAGAGGGCCTTTTCGGTAATCACCCCCAATTTATGGAATGGTCTGCCGAACGAGATCCATCAGATGACAAGCCTGAGTGGCTTTAAAACAGCACTAAAGACGGATCTCTTTCGGCAGGCCTTTCCTGATTAGATCCCGGCCTCAGGGGATCCTGGCTTCTTTTAGTCTGCTGGCCACTTATTGTATTTTATTGTATTTATTGTTTTTAAATGTGATTTTAGATCAGTTGTTTAAATGTATTTTGGTTTAATGTCTTTTTATGGGGGAGGGGGGGTGTTTGGGGATTTTAATCTGTATTGGTATTTTAATTTTTGTAAGCTGCCCCGATTGTTTTTAACAGAGGGGAGGGATAAAAATAATGTTTATTATTATTATTATTATTATTATTATTATTATTATCTGTTAAAGAGTTTTAATTCTAGGTATTTATTTTCATGATATGTTTTTATATGTCTTTACTTCTTTTATAGTGGTTTTTCACTATATTTGATTTAACGTTTGTAGGGCTGCCTTGGGCCCCATATTATTGAAAAAGCAGGATGTCAATATCTTGAAAAGTAATAATAGAGGTTAGAATCCTGCATGGTCTTCATGTATGCATAAGAACCACAGCCACGGCGCTACACGCTGAATTCTGGTATGATTGCCCTCAATTTCACTACTTACTATGCAGCAGCTGCTGTGATCAACAGGGCTATGTTGCCCTATTGCTTGGGAAGCAGCTGGCAGCCATTTTCACCCGCTCTCATGAACAATCCCCATTGCAACCAGCAGAAACTGGGTCCTTGTCCCAATTCCCCTTCACGCCAGAGATTGCTCAGATAAGGGGGGTAGGAACAGCAGGCAGCTGCATCCTGCGTGGTGAGAAAAGAGGACCCCATCAGTTGCAGTGGTTGCTGCCCAGTAAGTGGAGATTGGGGAATCTGTAACATTCATGAGTGCATAATTCCAGGTTATGCCTTTACAACTGTGCTACAGGATTCCGGTCAGAATCTTAGAGTTGGAAGGAACTTTAAGGGCCATCTAGTCCAACCTCATGCAATGCAGGAAGACACAATATAGAATCAAACAATACTAATATTGATCCATCATATTGAAGGTGGAGCAAGCTTGTTTTCTGGTGCTCCAGAGACTAGGACATGGAGCAATGGACCCAAACTACTAGAAAAGAGATTCCACATAAACGTTAGGAAGAACTTCCTGACAGTAAGAACTGTTCAGAAGTGGAATACGCTGCTGCCTCATAGTGTGGTGTAGTCTCCTTCTTTGGAGGTTTTTAGCCAGAGGCTTGGTGGCCATCTGCTGGGAGTGCTTTAATGGTGTATTCCTAAATTGGGTTTGGCTGGAAGGCCCTGGTGATGTCTTCCAAATCTAGGGTTCTATGGTTGTGTGAGGACTTTATCAGACTAGCCCCTTAAAATGTTATTTTGCCAACATTAAAAAACAAGTAAACCATTTTTATGCCAGCAAAAGAACATTCCCCCCTTCACTTACCTTCATTTCCCGGCAAAGGGAGCTCCAGCAATAAGAGGACATGAATGGGGCCCCGTTCACTTCCTCATTCAAAATCCTGCGAGACTTCGACAGGCGGGAAATTTAAAAACAAAAATAAAGCATAAAAAGTTTTTTAAAGCACACACACACTTTAAAAGTCCAAAGTAACCCAGGGTGGATCATAAAAAGAGCGAAACTTACCTGGATTTCCCGCTCTCACCTGGAGGTGTTTGTGCTGAACCGGCCATTCTTGCTGCAGTGACGAGATTTAAATGGCCCAAGGTTTTGCATGCTGGCAATGCCAGCACAAAAGCAGCATGGAGGATCAATTGACGGCTTAATTCGTCAATTAAAACCTACAAGTTGGGGCTGATTTTAACCACGAAAGGGTGACATCGTCTGATCTGCACACCCTTTTGTGGTTATGTGGCATCGTTATAACACCTTATTTCATGTGTCTGATAAAGTCCTGATTCTATTATTCTGTTATTATAATACTAATGCTAATAGCAATGGAACCAATGATCTAGAGAGGCGAAGGGTCTCCTTCTCTGGACATCTTCAAAAAGAGGCTGGACAGCTCCCTGCAGAGTGGGGATGCTCTAGCTAGAGTTCTTGCATGGAGCAGGGTTTGTACTCAATGGCCCATGAGACCCCTTCCGACTCTGGGATACTATTATTACAGAAGTCAGTAAAGGATCTAGGGAGAACTGGCAAAATGTCCTCCATACTAGACCTTTTTGCAGAGTGGAGGCATGACAATGTGTGTGTGTGTGTGTGTGTATAGAACCATAGAATTATAGAGTTGGAAGAGACCACAAGGGCCATCCAGTCCAACCCCCTGCCAAAAATCCATTAATTGAAACGTGCCAAAGTTGAACTCTGCTTGCGGGGAGGGGTGTGTGTGAGTGCAATATGAGGTTCTGGTACAAAACAGGACATAAAACATGCAGGATGCTCCAGTAAATTTATAAAGCAGAATTTATGTTTATTATGGCAGAGAATACATCTTAGATGAGAAAAATAGATAGACAGATAGATAGATAGATAGATAACTAAGGCTGACTCTCATACATACACGATGGCTGCTGGCTTAGAAGACAAAGAGTTGTAAAATGCTAAAACTTCTTGCAGCAAGGGGGGAAAGTGACCTCTGCATGTAAGGAGGACGTGTTCACCCCAGCCTTGGATCCCCTTTTCCCATTCCTAATCAGTAGACAACCGATCTGTAGAATTCAGACTATTTTGGAACCTTGAAGTCAGGTTGGCAAAAAAAAAAAAAAAAAAAAAAAAAAGGAAGAAACAAAGAAGAAAGGACAGGGAAAAGTTTCTACTGAACAAGAGAGAGAGACGTCCTCACCCCCCCCCTTTTTTTTTTTTTTTTTTTTTTTTGGTTTCCCCTGTGAAAAGAGAGGGAAGGATTACCAAGTCACTGTCAAAGCCTAAATGTTCTGAAGTGTAAATTATACCCAGAAAATAGCAGTGTAATCCAGAAGAAGGTAGGACATGCTCCATAGGCCACACCTGGCCACATCTAGGACACCCACTCAACTGTTAGCCACCAGTGCTAGAGCAGCACAGTCCAAATTTGGTGCTATGACACAGAGACCACTTTGTGTATTTGATTTCCTTACTGGAAGGGAAGGAGACGCTCTGGCCTTCCAGTCTGCAGGACTCTATGGTGCAGTAGGGGTGCTTCTGGACCATCGGGAGTCATTGCATTTGCCACCATTGTAGTGGGAGCCTTGGGAGCTATCACAGAATTTTGGTGGTGGCAATATGCCCACAGAGGTTGCCAGGTCAGGACTAGCCCAGGACCTGAAATTTCAACACCAGAACCTGAGACCAAGGGATGGCTCCTTCTGAAACCAAGGTGTGCCCTGGTGATATTATGAAGGTAATGTGACAGGCAGCGAGTGCAGGTGGTGTGGTTAATCTTGACATGTTAAGCATCAAGCCTGCTTGCACCGGGGATACTATTCAAATTAAAACACCAAGGACTTTCTCAGATGGGGACTTTTACCCCATTTCTGCCTTGCTACCCACCCTCCCGCCCCTGCAATGGAATAAAATAAAAAGTTTCAGCACCTACATTTTCCCAAAATAGAAGCTGCTCCCCCTTCTCTTGGGAAAAAACTCAGCCATTGTAAAGCTGCATTACAACCCAGAAAGCAAATCCCACCTGTTCTCGCAAGAGAACGATTGCGCAGGAAAATTGAAAATAAAAGTTTTTAAAAAGGGTAAAAAGTACACCAAGCACAAAAACACATTAAAAAAAATGCCAAGTAACCCAGGGAGGGGGAAAAGGGGGGTGCCACTTACCTTGATGTCCCGATCTCGACTGAAAGTCTTCGGCATGGGCCTCCCCCCGCGGCTGACATCGCGCCAGTATAATGGGGCGCCTTTCGGACCACCCGTGATTCCGTGATAGAAACGGAACAGATGGTCTACTCATGACTTTTGCCCATGAATAAAATAAAACAGAAGCAGCATGGGGGCAGCACGGGATGGGGACAATGACGTCTGAAAGGGAAACCCTTTCCCGATCCTGTTCCATGCCTGCCACGGAGTAAAAAGGCCATCTGATAAAGTCCCAAGTCTTAGAAATGAGGAACACACAGAGAGACATACACACACACACACACAAACACAGAGACAAACATCCTAAGGCGGCACTCTTGCCCTGAAACTCCTCCCCTTCAGACTGAGGGCTGGAGAAGAGGGTCTAGGCACTGAGATTGAGGGACCCTCGTGCTCAGCCACTGACAAATTGTCCACTGCTGGTGAAAACACTTGAGAGCTCTACTGGAGCTTCTAATGTAAATTCTTAATGTAAGAATTCTTAATGTAATAAGATAGAAGGAAAGCCTGAGAGTGGTTGAGACCAAAGACCTTCCTCTAGTCCAACATCCTGTCCACACATTCTTAATCTTCCAATATCTGAAGTAGGATCACCAGAATGATCCTCCTTCAGGCTCCTTTACCTTTAATGGTGGTGTGAAGGAGGGAATGTCAGCCTTTGTTGCTTGTCACACAACCAAGGAACAAGCAACACTGGCTGAAATTTCCTTTTCAATACAGCCATTCAAAGAACCTGCTCCAGTTTTCATTCTGGCAACCCTAAAACAACAGTCTGGTAGAAGCTTGTCTTCTGCTGTTTTAGATGGTAGGGCTCAAACCAATGGGGCCAAATAACAAGAGGTTTTGATTAAACATTTGGAAGAACTCCTGAGACTTAGGCTGCTGACACTCTGCAGAAATAATGCAGTTTGACACCACTTTAATTATCCCTTCTATGAAATCCTGGGATTTGTAGTTGCTTGTGTCACCAGAACTCTCTGTCAGAGAAGGATACATATCTCACAAAACTACAAATCCCAAAATTCCATAGCATTTGAGAGCTGTTTGACACTGGAGCAGGCTGCCTCCAAAGGCTGTGGATTCTCTTTCCCTGGAAGTTATTAAGTAGAGATTGGATGGCAACCTCTCAGGATTGCTTTAGCTATGGATTTCCTATACTGGCAAGAGGACTAGATGCCCTTTGGGTCCTGTCCAAGTCTACAATTCTATAGTTCATGCAGTGGCCAGCCAATGCCCCAGGGGGAAGCCCACATGCTGGCCATGAGGTTAGCAACAACATTCTTCTGCTCATGTTCCCCTCATGACTGGTTTTCAGTACTGAAGGCCATTGAGAATCATCATGAGCACCAAGAACCTGTGGAGGTGGGAAGATGATGGCTCATGGAAAGTACTTTGCAGGCACAGCACTTTAGATCACTCACGGAAAGTTCAGACTAAAACCCAGGGCTGATTCACTGCCCCACTGAGATGGAAACCACCACCGTCACACAAGCTGTTTCTTCTCCAGCCACTGTTGGAAACTGACATCCTGTGGAGAATCCATTTAGCCATCATGTGGGTAGTCAGGAGTGATTGTCATTAAATACAGATTCCATCTGTAAATTTGTCATCACGTTGACATGCAGCTGTGAATTGCTTGGACAAATTTGTGTACTTTTGGCAGCCTCGCCAGAATCACCTGTCAATCCATTTTCCTTAATAATTCCCAAGTTTTATGTGGACTGAAGGAGATATCATCATCCACTTTCTCTGTGGCTATGTGCCTTCAAGTCTACTCCAGCTTATGATCACCATATCATAGGGTTTTCTTGGCAAGATTTATTCCAAGGGGGTTTGCCATTGCTTTCCTCTGAGGCCGAGAGAATGAGACTTGCCCAAGGTCACTCAGTAGGTTTCCATGGCAGAGCGGTGAATTCAAACCCTGATCTCGTGGTTACCTAGCCTAACTCTCCAACCATGCTGGCTTGTATAATCCTACATTAGTGTTTTCTTGGGAAAAATTATGCAGATGAAATTTTCCACAGCCTTCCTATGAGGCTGAGAGAGTGTGACTTGTCCAAGTTCACCCAGTTGGTTTTCCTTGGTTTTTTTCTGGGCTGTGAGGCTGTGTTCTGGAAGAGTTTACTTCTGATGTTTCACTTGCATCTGTGGCTGGCATCTTCAGAGAATGGTTGGGTAGGAGTGCGTGTGAGGTTTATCACCCAGTTGATTTCTGTGCCTGAGTGTGGATTTGAACCCTGGCCTCCCCTAGACGTAGTCCAATACTCAAATCCCAGCAACATGCTGACTCCATTTTGTCCATCCATGGCAGAATAAACCTCTAATCATTGCCCCTCTAATTGGAACTAGTTTATGCTGGAATTAAAGGGAGAGAGGTCTAGCCTAGAAGTTGATATGATCGTGATTGCAATTTGCTTTAAAGGATTCAGTGAAGTGGGAGGAGAAATGTAACTATAGTTCCTGATGTCAATCCTTCAATTCAATTTACTTCAATAAGAGGTGGGAGGGAGTGTTCTTAATTCATTATTGCCACACATATTTTCAGGCAATGTGAAATAAGATTATCTGAATGTGTGTGTAGGGGGAGGTTAAATATCTGTGATACTTTAGAAATACCAGATATGGATTCAGTGATAAATGACCTGACATTTGAATTTCACCAGTTCACCCACTGAGTCATTTCCTTGCATATTCTACCATCCCAGCATGTACACATTAATCTTTTCAAGGTGCTTGGATTCCTCTGTATTGTTTTTTTTTAAAAAAAACCCTTCTGTTCTCCCAAACCCTGAGGACTTTCCAGAATAAAGTGGAGATGCTGGTATGACTATGGGATTCACTCTCTTCTCAGAAGGAGGACGGACAGTTCTAGGCAGAACTCCCTGTTCCTAGTTATATAGGGAACCACAAGGGATCCTCTACTGACTGCTGGTCCATTTTTGGGCACAATTCAAAGTGCTGGTGGTGGTGACCTAAGAAGCCCCAGAACGCTTAGCTTCAGACTTTTGGAAAGATTTTATCATAGAATCATAGAGTTGGAAGAGATCACAAGGGCCATCCAGTCCAACCCCATTCTGCCATGCAGGAGTACAAAATCAAAGCACTCCTGACAGATGCCCATCCAGCCTCTGTTTAAAAACCTCCAAAGAAGGGACTCCACCACACTCCAAGGCAGCAATATATTCCACTTCCAAACAGCTCTTACTGTCAGGATGTTCTTCCTCACATTTAGGTGGAATCTCTTTTCCTGTAGTTTGAGTCCATCACTCTATTTCCTAGGGGCCATTTACACAGCAAAAAATAACCAGGAAGAAATTGGGTCAAACCCTATTGGTCCCCACACTCATTGGGGAAGACATTTGCTATTCGGAAGAAGGGGTAGCAAAAAAGCTCAGCAAACCTGTGACTTTCCATCCCTCTAGCACTATTGGTTGTCTGATCAATCAGCAATCATCCCAGATAAAGGGCACACAGCAGAGCTGAATTGTGATTGGTTGGACCTCGGAGGGGGCGGGCTTGCAAGGGATGCCTTGCTATTGAGGATCTGCTATTGTTGAACTGGAGCCGGGCTCCTCTGCCTCCTCCTCCTCCTTGCAACCACTTCCAGCCCAGGTTGGGCAACCCCAGCATTCTCCCTTTCCCCGTCCCAATCTCCTGGCTCCTTGCTGGCTTGCTTGTTTGCTGCTGCCGGCGGGGAGGCAGTAGTGGGGTGGAAGAGGTGTGGTGGGACAGAATGCACTTAAAGCATTGCATTCTATTGGAAGTAAAAGAAGTGGGAGAAATGTGGCGTGGGACAGAATTCACTTAAAGCATTGCTTTCTATTGGAAGGAAAAGAAGCAGAGGGGAGAAGTGAGGTGGGACAGAAAGCACTTTAAGCCTTGATGTCTATTGGAAGGAAAAGTAGTGGAGAGGCAGGAGGAAAGGGCACTCGTTTGTAGATACGTGTGAACAACAAATCCGAGATGCTTTAGTATCCATGACAAATCGTGGGTCCAGTGGGTGACAGAATCGATTTCTCGATTTCTCACATCTTCTCAGACTAAAAACTGTCGTGTAGATGAGCCACTGCAAAATCAGTACTTTTTCACATCATCCAGTTTTGGACAAAATCATGTAAACAAATGGGCACTGGAACAAAAGGGAGGTAAACCAACTTTTTCCACACTTCATTCTCCCATCTAGCTGACCCCTATGATTCTATGAACAGCAACATTTATTGGCCAAAAAAAAATTATTTATTGGGCAAATGACCATCACCTAGTTGAAACTTCAGACTTCACGGTGATAGCAGTTTGATCTTATTTTAATTGGCATGGTGCCATCCTACGAAATTTGGGATTTGTTGTTTGGAAAGGGACTTAGCAGAATTTTCTGCTAGAGAGCTCTAGTCCATTGCAGCTCCCAAAGTGCCCTGATTTGATCCTCATTCCCTCTTCTCAGAGAGCCTTTATGACATAGTCGGGGTAGGGGAGTGGAATATGTCACTGCTGCTCAAAGTGGTAGTCTATGGACTAGTGCCATCTATGAACCATTGGCTTTCGGCTTGCAATGAATTTCCAGGAAACTATGAAGATTTGATAATAATATAGTACAAATATGATGCCAGTATGATGGGGGGGGGGAATAATGCTGGTCTGACACATCAGATATCTTGAAAAGCAATTGACTAGAGCTTTCTAGCAAAGAATTCCTTCACCAAACTATGAATCCCTGGGGTATAAAACTAGTATAAGTGTGTAGTGCAGATCCATCCTTCAGAATCGGCTCTAGCAAGCTGAGTCCATCACAGAGAATGACTGGAATGGCATTGGTGACAAACACAGGGATAAGACTGGACAGTTTGTCCAGTACAGAATGGCAATAATCAGCTCGAGGTTGCAGAAGTGGAAGTCCACATGTCATGCCTGTTACGCAGTGATGCAAAAAATGTGCATTGTGCATCAATCAGTCGATCAATCTGTCATAATTCACCCTCTGGAGTTGGAAGATTCAGACAAAGAGGAGGTAGCAAATTGCCAAGAATCTGCAGCCTCTGAGACTGGTGGTCTCTCTGAGTCCAAGAAGCTGGGGACTGAGGCAGAGGATTTCCCCAGCAGGAGGTTGAAGATGACCCAGTACCATCATTCATCGAGCAGCGAAGAGACAAAGAGAGACTACGGCATTCCCAGCAATTGTCAAGTAGGAGATGCTGACCTGATTAAGCACCTGCTATCTTGAAACAGCTGCCTATAAATCTCCCAACCACTTCCTTGCAGCTTTCCTACTTTCAATCATCCTACTCAATAACTAGCAGTACTTTTCACTGACCAGTGTTTTCCTGACCTTGGACTGACTATGATTTACGACTCTGTTTTACTCCTTGCTGACTTTATTTATCTGGACTACAGACTTGCTAAACAACTTCTGGAGTGGCTGACCACCACTCTATTGCTTCTCCCTTCATCCTGCTGGATAAACCGTGACTGACCTGGACTGAATTAACTCCTCAGCAACCCTTACACCCCAACCACCTGGTCCCGGGGTCACTTGCTGATTGCAGCATTGGACAGAATCAATCACTTTATTTATATCCCACCTTTTCCCCCAAGGGTGGGACTCACAGAGTTCCACAGCAGCTGAGCATGGATGTGCATCACATATGCACATCCAAGTGCAATGCACATTTAGTGTCACAGTGTCACAACTGAGTCAGTTTAGCACAATTGCCACATAACTTTGTGAGCCTAAGGTTGCACTCCATCTCCTTGATGCAGAATCTCAGCTGTTCAGGGCCTGCCGTTACATTAGATAGAGTGAGCTTAGCTTTTCCAACCAGGAATTTTTTCTAAGTAGTTGGAGACTGACAACACTCCCTCCCCCCCACACCCCCAACTCTGCCCCCTTCCTCTGCTTCATGGGGGAGGGATGTAGCAAGTGTGGCTAGCTATTTGTGGGGAATGGCTGAAGGCCCCTCTCCAGGCAGGCCTGGGCTTTCTGCCTTTAGAGTTTCCTCCACTTCTAATTTTGCCTGAGTTGCCTTTTGTATGGCAGGTCCTGTCGTGTTTATTTTGATTAGCGTACAGGGGCTTATTTTTAGCTCTCTGGGATGAATGGACAACAGCCCTGCAGATGTTTCACTGTGAAAAATGTGTGTATTTAACCTTGCCGTTTATTTTTACATCCCCACTTCCGAATCTAGATAATCAGGATGTGGTTCCTTGCAGAGTGATAAACTCCAGCGGTCTTACTTTGGAGCAGCACAGACTTGTACAAAACCCCAAAGTCCTCAGAGAAGAATGAGGGCGGTGCAAGCCTTCAGCTTATTCAAGGAGGCAAAACTTCATCCACATCTGTATCAGCAGCTGTTTAATCCTTCCATCCCCATCTGTCCCCTCTTTTCTCTGATACAAGGATGTTAAACTTGAGTCAATGCTGCAATGCTGCAACAAATAAGGCTAATGTACTTCTACATCACCTCAACAGGACTATAGTGGTTGGATCAAGGGATGTAATAGTACGACTGTTTTATTCTGCTTTAGTCAGATTTCAACTTGGGGCACCACAATGTAAAAAGGAAATTGACAAGCTGGAAAGTGTCCAGAGGAGAGCAACTGAGGTAACAAAAAGTCTAGAGAATGAATAACAGTTGAAGAAATTGAATATGTTTACCTGGGAAACAGAAGACTGAGAGGAGATATGATGTTGCTGCATGCCTTCAAGTCTTTTTTTTAAAACTTATGGCACCCCTAAGGTGAACCTATCATGGGGTTTTCTATGCAAGGTTTATTCAGAGGGGCTTTGCCTTTGCCTTCTTCTGAGGTTGAGAGTGCCAAAATCTTGCCCAAAATCACCCAGTGGGTTTCCATGGCTGAGTGAGGATTCGAACCCCATTCTCCAGAGTCCAGCAATGAAACCACTATCCATACTAGTTCTATATATGAAGTGTATGTGCTTGTGTGTGCGTGTGTGTGTGTGTGCCTTCAAGTCAGCTATTGACTTGTGGTGACCCTAGGAATTTCATTGGGTTTTCTTAGGCAAGAAATACTCAGAGGTTTTGTGTTTTTTTTCCAGTTCCTTCCTCTGAAATAGAGCCTACCGCACCTGGGATCCCCTGGCAGTCTTCCCTCCAAGTATTAACCAGGGCAGTCCCTGCTTAGCTATTACATATCATTAAATATCTGAAGGGATGTTATGCAGAATCTAATGCAGACTTATTCTACACAAAATTTGGCACATAGTTGTTTTGAGCAGAAAATAGATTTTTCTGTGCAGAAAAAAATAGTTCTGTGAAGACCTCTTTGATTTTGCACAGAAGCTGTTTCCTGCACAGAAAATACTGGGAGTGGGGGGTTGCAGGCTGCACAAAGCAACCATGTGCAAATTTTGCTCCGAATAAGTATAATTTGGCTTTAAAACTTCTTGGTTTTTTGAAGACTTTCTTACAACAGGAAGAAGATTGCTAAAATTGCTTTTTGTTTGCTTCAAGAAGAAATTGGTAAATAATTACACTACTAGTCTACTTTTGTAGGAAACCTATTTTCAGTAAGCACTGTTATCTGCTCAATAAACCCATATTCTTCACAGAAAATAGGGGAGTTTGTCTTCTCATGAGAACCACCAAGATTACGCACACCTGGCAACGCGTACTACTTTTTCACGCTATTATGGCAACATTTGATATAAAGCATTATTTTGCTGGCACACTTATGGTTTAAAATATGGTGGGAAAGAAACATTTTTCGACTCTGGTCTGAAAAAGTCCTAGATGTGGGGTTCAGTTTGCAGTCCAATTCAGCAATATGGAAAATAGCCCAGTTAATTTCAGACAGATTCTAAGGACATCTGTTTAAACTTGGGAACTGGACCTGAGTCCAAATTTGGAAATCTGAAGATCCATACCTCCTGTTGACTTATCTTTGGGAATTTAAAAATGGCCCCAGCTTTCTTCAAACTCCCCGTTCCCGTTTTTCAGAACTGGGTCGTGTTTGCAGCCATTTGAGCTCCTTAGTTGGGGATTATGCCAGCCAAATTTCTGAACAGTGTGGGAACCTCTTCCTGTGCTACATGTTTTTCCAGGTTAACAACTTCTTTTTCTTTCTTTTTTTAAAACTGGAACTGGATATAAGTCGTCGTTGTGGTTTTATTTCTTGGCAGATTTGGAAGGAATTTAACAGCATAATTGCCATTTCTGGTTCAGGTGAATAGGTCCCCTGAACTAGATCAAGGGAAGTCATAGTGGCACTGTATTCTGCTTTGGTCAGACCTCACCTGGAAGACTGTGTCCAGTTCTGGGCACCACCATTCAGGAAGGATATTTTGACAAGCTGGAATGTGTCCAAGGGAGGGTGACCAGGATAGTGGGAGATCTGGAAGCCATGATGCCCTAAGAGGAGCAGTTTAGGGAGCTGGGTATGTTTAGCCTGGAGAAGAGAAGGTTGAGAGAGGACATGATAGCCATGTTTAAATATTTGAAAGGATGTCATACTGAGGATGGAACAAGCTATTTTTCTTCTGCTCCAGAGACAAGTGACTTTATCAGCGTGACAAATATGGCTTCATAATGATGCCCAATGAATGCAAAAGGGCACCCATTTCACATGACATCATGCTTTCGCCATTTTGTGTAGTCAATAAGGCATTTCTTTCTGGAACCGCGTCCCATTCTGCTGACACGATTACACCGTCAATGGACAGTCCCTGCCATAACACTTCCTGGAGATAACACAATAACTAGGTACAGGATGTTCTTTTTAGGAACCTCCCCCTTTTTACAGGCAAGGTTCTAAATGTGTTTCAGTGCTTGTGTGTTCATTTTGTTTTTTAATTTAGCTGTTATGCAACTTTTAAGCACACTCACATCTTCTCACAAGAGCCTCCAAGATCACACGCACCCACCAATGTGGAAGTATGGGGCTACTTTTTCATGCTACAGTTGTCCCTTCATATTCGCTGGGGTGTGGTTCCAGGACCGCCCGTGGATACCAACATCCGTGAATACTCAAGCCCCATTCTATGCAATGGCATAGCAAAATGGTGTCCCTGATATAATAAGATGGAAAAATCAAGGTTTGCTTTTTGGAATATTATTTTTTTAAGAGTATTTTTGAGCCATGGATACCAAATCCACCCATTCACAGCAATGCTGTTTTGTCTCCACTATTTTTTTGCCTATTTGCATCTGTTCACATCTATTCAAATGGAGTGGTAGGTAACATGCTCTGATAAATAGCACCAGAGCAAAATGCACAGTGATGTGAATACAGGTGACCATGCATGCAAAAAATGTGCATCTATGTGCATTATTTTTTAAAAAAAACTTTGGGGAAAGCCTTAGTGCAGTTAAAAACATTAACTGCAGTTTTTACCCCCCCCCCTCCTTGTGAATACCACAAATCTTGTTTGGATCTTGTTGTCCCTAAAAATGTGTCCCTAAATAAAAAGGTCTGACTGAGAACTTGTCAAGATGTGACAGTTTACTGCAAGTGGGTGCACATTTTTGTCCATTCACAGCAAAATTTATTTGTCTCTACCATTTCCATGTCTATTCACATCCATTCACATTCATTTGAATTGAGCGGGGACACATGCTCATAAATGGCAATTAAGTGAAAATTTGCAGCAATGTGAATTCAGACAGGCACACGTCCGAAAATGTGCATCTACACACATTTTCCAAGAAGCTCCAGGGAAAACTGCAAATCCTCTTACTGCACATTTTGTGGATTTTTTAGCCCCCCCTCCCTCCAAATATTGTGATTCTCCTTCAGATCACATTCAGACAGATTGTATTCTCTGCAAATTTTATGAGGTGCATTTCCATCATGTAGAGAAGCCCTGAAAGACAGCAGGGAGGGGCCCAACTGGACCTCTAAGAAAGCAGCGACATGACAGGAGCCAAGCGAAAGGCTAGCTGGCTTGGTCTGCATATTGCCATTCAATCTGCTCCAGCCACAAACTTGCAGGAAGAAGCAGAAGAAAAGTCTTACCTCCCCTTCCAGTGCCTCTGAGGGAAGGTTTAATGGATTGTGTAATTGTATTATTTAATTGTTGTTGTTGTTGTGGGTGGTGGTGTTTTAAATCATCAGTGAAGTTTTGGGCTCCATAGCAACAAAAGATATTTAAAGGGGATCCCTGGTAAAGAAAAAGGTTAAGAGCCACTGGCTCAGGCAGTCTCATATAGATGCCATGTAACTATTCCTCAATGCTCTCAATGTCTTGTTTTCCTCACAACCTCTGTGCATTATTCCCCATTGTACAAGGGAACAAGAAGCAGATGCACACGGTCAGAGACAACAGCAGTAGCACAGTGCTGGCATTCAGCAGAAGGCTGGTGTACTGCAGTCACTGTGTGACTACATGAGTGTAGATGTATGCCATGCAAGCACAGTGTGGGATTTTGACTGGTATTTCTCAGAAAAGGGATGGGACCAAGGCAAGAATGTTGTGTGCAACCTCTGATCCCTCATCCCAGGCTCCAGGGGTCTTGCTTCTTCTTTCTTCTTCCTGGAAAATGCAGGGACCTGACAGACGTCTACCTGATCCTGAGTGAATAACTGCAAAATCAACCCTCATTAATCAAGGCAGTCTGTTTGCACAGTATTTCTTCTCTTGCTTTGGTTGGAAGCAGACTCCAGTATGGCTGGGGGGTGAATTATAGCCTCCAGTGGCATTCTCTGACTTTGAGACTTTTAGTGCCAGCCAAGTTCTATTTCAGCCCAACAATGAATTGACAAGCTGGAACATGCCCAAAGGAGGGTGACCAAAATGGTGGGAGACCTGGAAGCCATTATGCCCTAGGAGGAGCAGCTGAGGGAGCTGGGTATGTTTCGCTGGGAGAAGAGAAGGTGAAGAGGGGACATGATAGCCACATTTCAACATTTGAGGAAATATGCTTGATTTCTGCTGCTCCAGAGACTAGGACACGGAGCAATGGACTCAAACAACAGGAAAAGAGATTACACCTAAACATTAGGAAGAACTTCCTGACAGTAAGAGCAGTTCAGAGTGGAATCCGCTGCTGCCTGGGAGTGTGGTGGAGTCTCCTTCTTTGGAGGTCTTTAAACAGAGGCTGGATGACCATCTGTCTGAAATGCTTTGGTGGTGTCTTCCTACATGGCACAATGGGGTTGGTCTGGATGTCCCTTCAGGTCTCTTCCAACTCTAGTATTCCATGATCATGCATTCCTGTGTTGCCAGTGGGTTGGACTAGGGGGCCCTTGAGGTCCCTTCCAGCTCTAGGATTCCACCTGACTATTCCTGCGATTCCATCCAGGTCTTCTTTCATCCAGGTTCTAATTGGGCCTGACTCTGTTTGGCATCCAAAATCAATGGGTTGTTTTAAGGTGCTTTGGTAGATTAGGCTTTTCCCAGTTCACAACCACCAAGTACTTTTTAATGTCAAGAGTGAGTGGACAATTTGTCACTTTCAATTGAATGTGCTGTAGATAACCCTTCCTTGTAGCATCTAACATGCATCTAGTCCGGCTCCTTTGGGGCTGGCTGGATGCATTGCAACCCATTTATTTTGTATTAGAAAACTCTCTGATATTTGTAAAGGCTCTTGTACTTTTGAATTATACTCCTGTGACTTGGGGAACTTAACTGGAGGTCAGCATGGCCAGATCCTTCCTGCCATGACTGTAGCAAAATGACTTATCAAGGTTGGAAAGATAAATGTTCACCATCCATCGTTCAGTGTTTGGAGGATCATCCTGATCTATCTATGCATGGATATGTATCTTTACCTGGAATTTTTTTTGGACATGAGGTCAGTTTTCATACAGTTGCTTTGTAGAAGTATTCTTCCTCTGACTTTTTGTTGTTGTTGTTGTTTATGCAACTTTTGTGCCACAATAAAAGGATCTTGCAATTTCATAGTGTTGAGCAACTTGTGCAGATCAAGTGGTAGCAGTGGCGGCTGCAGAGAGGCCAAACTGCACCAGGCGACACCATTGGAGGGAGGGGTGACACCGGCCTTAATAACACCACAGAGTGGTAGCAATGCCAGTTAAACCCGATTCCATAACCCCCACCTCCAACATTTCACAGATGGAAACCAGGACATGCATGGCCAAGCAACATTAGAGTGTGGTCAAGATGGCAAAAGTTATTAATGAGAGAGAGCACACAAGCTAGGAGAGGCTGCAGCAGTTTGCTTGGGCCTGATCCAATTGGGAAGGGCAAGATTCTGCCCTCTCCTCTCCCCCTTGCTGAGCTAATTGAATGCTTTTATACTTTGAACTCAATTTGCAGCAGTCGAAGTAAGCTGAGGACAAAAGGGAAAAGTGGGAAGGTAAGAGAGAAACCAGAACATTTTAAAAGCAGCTTAAAAGGTGAGGAGAAAGAGATTGAATCAGGACTATTCCTGCCCATTCAACAGTTGCAAGGTATGCAGTTCATTTCCAGGTAGTAACAGAAATAAAACGTGGAAAAGTCAGAAGGGGGGAATACCTCTGCAATGCATAATACATCCCAAATGCATGTATATGTACCTATCCTCTATATTCTCTCTTTATTCCTGTATTTGTGTCTTATTTTTTTTCCTTTTGCACTTGGAATTAAAAACATAATGAGTTTTAGTCCACACTTCAAGGAACCATCTAAGCTGCTGTGGCCACAGATGACACGGGACACTAAACAATAAGACACAAGCTTAGGGTGCATCTGCACGGTAGAAATAATGCAGTTTGACACCACTTTAAGTGCTGTAGCTCCATCCTATGCAATCTGGGATCTGTAGTTTTACAAGTTCTTTAGCCATCTCTGCAAAAGAGTGCTGGTGCCTCACAAATCTACAAATCCCAGGATTCTGTTGGATGGAGCCATGGCAGTTAAAGTGGTGTCCAACTGCATTATTTCTACAGTGTAGATGCACCTTTAATCTTCTAGCTTGAGTTTGATGAACCTTGGGATTGCACTGAGTTCTGTAACTCTACAAACCTTAAGGCTAAACTCCACACTGTGTTAACTGCACACATAGCATGCTACTGGGATGTATTGGCTTTTCTAGTCACAATGTGTGCCCAGGCCTTGATCTGACCTACCTTTCCTAGGAAAACCTTTCCCACAAATGTCCCCCCTCCAAATTGTCCCTCCTTACATGCAAAAAGTCTAAGGGAACTTGGCTGGCATAAACTGAGGTCCCCAACTTACTTTTGTGTATGGGAAATTGGGGGATGCTTCATGGGAGGAAGATGTAAGGATCCTTTGCTTGGGTATGATGGCTCTAGCATGGATTGGAGTCCAAGAACTTATCTGCAAGTAAAAAAAGAAAATTAATTTCAGTTTCATGCTGTGCATTTGATGTACATATCAGGTCTTCTAGCACTTAAGTCACAAGCTTTTTCTCCCCTTGCAGATGGTGTTATGCCAGCGTGTGGCAGGGTGTTTGATGCTGGCTGTCACCTTGTGCCAGTGGCAATCTGGTACAGCATTCCAGGCACAGCAAGAGGTAAGTGGTGAGCTTGGAATCACTGCATGCAATCATGCCCAGCAGGCCAAAATCACAGGGTGGTGGCTTTTCCCTGTGAGAAGGCTTCCTTGTTTGAAAGCACTCCCAGGTGGTGAGGTTTGTAATTTTGCCCCATGCACAATGTTCACCAAAGGAGTTTCAAAGCACAGCCAGACTGAAGAGGAGAACAACATGAATTTGTAAGGGGTGAGGCAAAGGAGAAAATGTCAAGGACTGTTTGTCAAAAAGGATATCAGGAATATATGTGTGTGTGTGTGTGTGTGTGTGTGTGTGTGTGTGTGTGTGTGTAGACTGTTTGTCAAAAAGGATATCAGGAGTGTGTGTGTGTGTGTATCCAAGGAAAGCCCTGAATTCAATAGACAACCAATTACAGATGGTGCAAGTAAAAGGAAGAGAAGATCCATGGATCAACACAAGAAGATCCATCATGGCACAGTGGTTCAAGTGTTGGACTACAACCCTAGAGACCAGGGTTCAAATCCTCATTCAGCCATAGAACCCCCCTGAGTGACCTTGGGCAAGTCATGCTCTCTCAGCCTCTGATGAATCATAGAATCATAGAATTGCAGAGTTGGAAGAGACCACGAGGGCCATCCAGTCCAACCCCCCTGCCACGCAGGAAATCACAATCAAAGCATCCCCGACAGATGGCCATCCAGCCTCTGTTTAAAGACCTCCAAGGAAGGAGACCCCACCACGCTCCGAGGGAGTGCGTTCCACTGCCGAACAGCTCTTACTGTCAAAAAGTTCCTCCTAATGTTGAGGTGGAATCTCTGTTCCTGGAGCTTGCACCCATTGCTCCGTGTTCCAGTCTCTGAAGGCAAGGGCAAACTTCCTCTGAACAAATCTTGCCAAGAAAACCTGATGATAGCTTTGCCTTAGGGTTGCCATAAGTCAGAAACAACTTAAAAGCACACAACAACAGCAACAACAATGGTGCATAGGGTTCCAGGAAGGCTAGATTCATAGATTTGTAAGGGACCACAGGGGCCATCTTGCCAGTATAGGGATCCATAACTAGATGAACATACAATATCTCTTTAAAGACGACCAAAGAAAGAGAGTTCATTTCCTTCCAGGGCAAGTCTCTTCCACTCTCAAATAGCCCTTGCCCTCAGGAAGTTCCTCCTAATGTTTAGGTGGAATCTTTTTTCTTGCAATGTGAATTCATTGGTTCAAGTTCTAGTGTCTGCACCAGCAGCAAACAATCTCACCCGATCTTCTGCATGGCAACCCTTCAGGTAACTGAAGACAACAGTATCGTACAACCTCTCCATTTTCTCTTCTCCAAGCTAAACATACCCAGCTCCTTGAGCTGTTCCTGATAGGGTTTGGTTTCCAGATCTTTTCCCATCTTTGAGGTTTCTACCTCCAACCAAGGTAAAACTTTTTCATTTGGACTATAATTGGCAACTTTTACCTAAAGGTTTTTCCAGATGTAGCTGGACACAGACTTCTTTTTGACAGTAAGAGCTGTTCGGCAGTGGAACGCACTCCCTCGGAGCGTGGTGGGGTCTCCTTCCTTGGGGGTCTTTAAACAGAGGCTGGATGGCCATCTGTCGGGGATGCTTTGATCATGATTTCCTGCGTGGCAGAATGGGGTTGGACTGGATGGCCCTCGTGGTCTCTTCCAACTCTGCAATTCTATGATTCTATGATTCTATGATTCTCGAAAAATTCAAAGTTCTCTTCCTAACAAAGTCTGTGGCTTCACAGAGAACAGAGACACCCTGGATCCCAAGAGAAGTTACTTTATTGCTGTTAATGGAGTTTAAATATTACTGTCCTTTGTCTCAGTGCCCACATGGCCAAAAAAAGGGGGGGCAGTACCTCTGCCTGGACTGAGATCCCTCCAAGCCAACTGAGCAACAGAAACAACATCTAATACAGAATGGAGGCCTGCAAATCTAACATTTTCACTTTTCTTCCTCTGTGTGATTTTTTAAATCAACTTTTGCCTAATGAAGAGCCCAGTGGAGCTTCGAAAGCTTGCATGATGTATTTTGTGAATTTTGGTTGGCCAATATTTGGTTGGCCAATAAAGCTTTATGGGTTTTGGATTTTGTTGTATTTTGCTGCATGGCCAATGAATACATTCACCATCTTGGTTGCCCTCATCAACTACATTCCAGTTGGCCCTCTGTATCCACAGATTCTGCATCCATGGATTCAACCAACCACGGTTTGAAAATATCCCCCCCACACACAGAGAGACACACACAAATAATAATCCAAAAAGCAAACCTTGATTTTGCCATTTTATATAAGGGACACCATTTTATTATGCCATTCTATATAACTGGGATTTGAGCATCCATGGATTTTGGTATACACGTGTGTGTGTGTGTGTGTGTGTGTGTTCCTGGAACTGACTACCTGTGGATACTGAGGGCCCACTGCACTTCATGGTGAGAGCTTGTGTGTGTCAGGTCAGATTTAGCCAAGCATGCTGTGTCTCTCAGTACCAAGCCTGATGTCAAGTCCGTCTAACCCAAGCTCCAGGGGAGGTCTGTCCCATCACCTAGTCCTTTTAGCTCAGGGGTGGGCATATATTTGGGCTTTGGGAGCCAATTTCCCCCACCTCTCCCCATAGACCACACACCCTGCCTGAGCAGGCCAAGATACCTACTTTTTTATTCTGCTTCCCCATCAAAATTGCAACCAGAAGTGATGCTGTCTCTCTTGGTGTTGCCATTTTGGAGTGGAAATGGAAGGAAAATAAGGTATCTGGGGTGTTGGAAGTTTGGGGGGGGTCTTCTGTGTGGTTGATGGTTTGTGCATATGCAGAAACTTCCCCCACATTCTGCATCACCCACCTCTGAATGATGGTGTGATGGGGAGACTAAGGACTTTATCAGACAAGCCTCTAAAAATGTTATTTTGGCACCATACGTTACACTGTTTTTGTGCTGGCAAAAGAACCCAAAATATCAAACATTGCTGTGATCACATGAAAAAGAAGCCTCGTACTTCCACATTCACTGCTGAGCGTGATCTTGGCGGTTCTTGCAAGAAGACACGAGCGTGCTTAAAAGTGTAAGAACAGCTAAATTAAAAAACAAAATGTGCACACAAGCACTGAAACACACTTTAAAACTTGCCTGCAACATGGGGAGGTTCATAAAAAGAGCATCCCATGGCTAGTTTTCATGTTCCCACCTGCAAGTGTTCTGGTGGGGATCACCCGTTGATGCTGGAATCACGCCAGCAAGAACGGTGTGCAGTTTCACACACTTGCAATTAGGTAGCCCTGGTGGTACAGTACTTAAAATGCATCCTTAAAATTCTTAATTTTAAAAAAACTTATAGTGCTTAAAATTTCATCCTTCTGTAGGTCAGTAAAATGAGCACCCAGTTTGTTGGGGGCAATTAGCTAAAAAAATCATTGTAAACTGCTTAGGGAGTGTTTTGGACTGATAAGCGGTATGTAAATATCAATGCCATTGCTATTGCTATCACGGCAAAAAAATGCTGCAGCTGATCTATTGACAGCTTGGCCCGACAATAAAGAAGGGCACCTTATTTATAATAAATCATTGCAAAAGCACAACATCATCTGGTATTCGTTCCCTTTTCCATTTATTACACATTGTTATGACGCCATGTTTGCTGCATCTGGTAAAGTCCTAAGTCACAATCTTCAGGCAGCTGGGGAGGGAGACTGCTCCAGGGCTGGAGCTTTGGGGGGCATAAAGTTGACTTCCAGGGGCTGCACTTTCCCACCCCTGTTCTGGATGGAGGTGCTGCCAGGGTCCTTCTGTACTAGGCTCCTGTGCTTGCAGGCCAGCCTTGGTTGTCCATAGCAGAATCCTCTCTCCTCTCCCTTTTCAGCGTTTTGATTCTTCTCTCCCACTGGGCCTGGGTCATCCTTCCCCCTCCAGCGAAGAGAGGTCAGCCGCCGACCTGGCTGCAAAGCTTCTCCTCTTGGATGAGTTGGTGTCCCTCGAAAACGACGTCATCGAGACCAAGAAGAAGCGGAGTTTCTCGGGGTTTGGCTCCCCCCTCGACAGGCTGTCGGCTGGCTCGGTGGACCTGAAGACCAAGCCAAGGTGGGCGATGCAGGACGGTCAGGGTCTTTCAGAATCACCAAGATCTCTTTGGTGCTATTGGCGAGACCAAGGGTGTAAGGGTGGAGCTAGACGAGGGCATCATGGCTGTCATGCCATTCAGAGTCCCCCTTCAGCCAGACAATGGCCGCAGGTGAGCCAGGCAGCTCCAGCACTTCGGACTTTATCAGAGGCAGCAAAAACCATGTCATAAGGATGGGATGGGAACAAAAATGGGCTACGTTATCATACAATGTCGTTGTTCAGCTGTTCCGGGGGCATAGTGTGGACATGAATAAAGCATCCTTTTTTTATTGATGGCTTAGCCTGTCAATATAAAAGAGATGCTTTAATCTTGCCTGTGCTAGGCCCCCAAGAATGGCTGAGGACGCGGGCACCTGATAATCTTGCCTCTTTTGTTCTTGTGCCATCCTTACGACACAGTTTGGGATGTGGCTTTTTGCCCCATTTTCCCATGTCTGATAAAGTCCTTAATTTCCCCCCACATTGGCTTCAACCCAGTGGTGTAGCTGGAGTTGGAGCGGAGGGGGTGGTCTGCCCCGGGCGGCACTTTTTTCGGGGTGGCACTTTTCTCGTGAGACACAATTTTATTTTTCAATTATTTAAACAAATCTTTCATACTGCTGTGCACTTGTGGTGTTTAGGGCAATCAGGGAGCCACGGCAAAAACGCCAGCCAGTCTGATGAGAGGTGATGCTGACTGAGCCTTAGATTGTTATAATTTGATCTCATTACGTGAGGGTTGTGTCTTTGTGATTTTTTCTTACATTGTTTTTCCGAGGTGAATTAGAGTTATCACAGTTTTTTAGACATGAAGACTACACAAACTAACATTTTAAAAGGGATTTTTTTATGCTGGTTATTCCTTATTTAATTCATTAATTTCCCTATATGTCATTTTGACTTTCTTAAGTATTTTTAAGTGGGGCAGCAAACTCAGGGACAGCCCCAGGTGGTGAAAGCTTTATCTATGCCACTGCCTCAACACTATTGCAATACAGGGTGATATAGCTGCCCTATTGCTATCAGGGGTGTGGATGCTGGGAGCGATGGTGATGGTGAGTATCAGCTGTTATCAACTATCTGAAAGAACATATCTCCTGATAAGAGCCTGCCCAGTTTTTTTAAAAAAATATTTATGTAAGTAATAATTATACAGTCATCCCTTCATATTCGCTGGATGGGGTTTGGTTCCAGGACCCCCTTTCATGGATACCAAAATCTGTGAATACTCCAGTCCCATTCTATGCAATGGCATAGCAAAAGGGTGTCCCCTATATAAGATGGCAAAATCAAGGTTTGCTTTTTGGTTTATTATTTCTGTAAGAATATTTTCAAGCCATGAATACTTAAATCTGTAGGTACCAAATCTGTGTATACAGAGGGACAACTGTATATTATAAATCAGTTATCTAAATAAACAACTTAGGACTTTTTCAGATGGGGCCAAATGCCCCATTCCTTCCCCGCCACCTCCATTTCTGTTCCTGCCGCGGAATAAGGTCAAAACGTTTGCACACTTACCTCGATTCTGTGGCAGGAATTTCCTCCCCCTTCCCTCGCTCTCCAGGAGTAAATGCAGCCATCTTAAGGTTGCATTTATGACCTGGAAAGCAAACCTCGCACGTTCTCGCGAGAGAACGATGCAAGGGAAATTCAAAAATAAAACTTCAAAAATATATTTTAAAAGTACACCAAGTACAACCCCCCCCAAACCCCCCAAGTAACCCAAGTAACCCGGGGGGGGGGGGGAAGGATGCCACTTACCTGGATGTCCTGACCCATGCCTGGAAGTGTTCAGAATGGACCTCTCACCTGCAGCTATCATCGCGGGAGAGGAATGGGGTACCTTTCGGACCACCCTGATCAGAAGCGGAATGGGTGGTCTACTAAGGCTGTTTCCCCATGATTAGAATATCACTGGAGAAACTGGAATGAGTACCAGGGAGGCACGGAAAAGGGGCAACGTCATCTGAAGGGGAGACTTTTTCTCAACACCGTTCCGTGTTTCCCATGGAATAAATAGCCCATCTGAAAAAGTATAACCTAAACAGAGTTAAAAGGAATGAAGCTATAAAGTTTACCAATATGTAGTACAATCAAGCATTAAATAATTTCCCCTCTTAGCTTCTATTCTATGACTTCCCAAGTATTACTACCTTATAAGAATCCTTTTTTAAAAATCTTTTTTTAAAAAAATTCAACTGGACTAGATGGCCCTTGTGGTCTCTTCCAACTCTATGATTCTATGACTCTATGAAGAAACATCTAAGACAACATGTAGGCCTGTGACTCCAACACGATCATTTTTCTTTTTTATTATAATTTTTTAACATCTTTTACCTGATGAAGAAGCCAGTAGAGCTTTGAAAGCTTGCGTCATGTGTTTCAAGTTTTGGTTGGCCAATAACGGTATCACTTTTTTGTGGATTCTGGATTTTATAAGGCTAATATATAAGTTAGACTTAGGACTTTATCAGACAAGCCTCTCAAAATATTCTTTTGGCACCATATTTTACAAATGCTTTTTCCCAGCAAAAGAACCCAAAATATCAAATGTTGCTGTGATCTCATGACAGTTCTGCCTCATACTTCCATGTTCACTGCCGAGCGTGATCGCGGCAGTTCTCATGAGAAGACACGAGCATGCTTAAATGTCTAAAAACAGCTAAATTAAACAACAAAATGTACACACAAGCACTGAAACACACTTAAAGACGTCTCTGAAAAACAGGTTCATAAAAAGAGCGTCCCATAGCTAGTTTTCCCATTCCCACCCAGAAGTGTTCGCCCATTGACGCTGGAATCACACCAGCAGAAAAGGGTGCAGTTTCACATGCTTCCAATCACAGCAAAAAAATAAAATCAAACATGCCACTGCCAAACTATTGATGACTTGGCTCAACAATAAAAAAGGATCCCTTATAAATGATCATGAAAGCATGATGTCGTCTGATATTCATGCCCTTTTGCAGTCATTACTCATTGTTATGATGCCATATTTTCCGCATCTGATAAAATCCAAAGGCATCACCAACAGGATGCCAGCCATTCAAGTGTCAGCGTTGAAAGGGTGAGACACTACGTCCTATCATACCATACACCATTCAATTATATCAATTTATCCCATATACTTTTTGAAGATACACAAGATATATTAACATGTACAGAACATGGTCTAGTATACAACATCCAATGAAATGACACATGAGATTATGCCAATCTTTCAACGGTAATAGATCACTTACAAAATGAGAAGGAATTTGAATCAGAAAACAACATTAAAGCAGCCTATGTATCCTATGATAAGGATAGTTAACACTTGAATATCATACTTATACAGTTACAAAGATACATACTCTTAACAGCATCCACATATTTGGTACTATACAATCTTAAAGAAAATGACACTATAGTCACTTCACAAATGGAAGCAGCATTGAGGCCATGATATTGAGAACACAGCTGCGCTGGGCAGGGCACGTTTCCAGGATGGAGGACCATCGCCTCCCCAAAATAGGACTCTACGGTGAACTCGCCGCGGGTCAGCGAAAGAGGGGCGCTCCAAAAAAGCCATACAAGGAGTCCCTGAAGCAACATCTCAGGCTCGGCCAAATTGATCACCAACCATGGTCCGCCCTGGCCTCACATCGGGAGGAATGGAGACGCACTATCCACAATGCTGCAGCCTTATTTGAGAACTCACGACGAACAAGTCTTGAAGAGAAACGACAACGCAGAAAGAATCACAACCCAAAAACATCACCCAAAGAGACCTTCTGCTGTGCTTTCTGCAACCGGACTTGTTTATCTCAGATTGGCCTTTTTAGTCATCAGCGTGCTTGCAGAAAGCGCAGGATGAGTCCTTCCCGAATCTTCGTTTGCGAAGAAAAGCCAGAGAGATATGTACCTCGAAGTACAACTGAGTCCCATAAGTGAACAAGTGCTAAGAATTTCTGGATCAGCTGCAGAGTCTTCGGCTGAAGCACCTGTATGTTAAGAGGGATCTATCTTTTTATGATGCTATACTGTAAAAGAGTATAGTTTTACAGTTTTACTATTATGAATTGCTGTAGCTCCAGGTGGCCACAAGAGGGCAGACGTCCCCTGTGAAAAGTATCCTCCTGAACCCTGTGATTTTCTCAGCTCTGTTTGCTGGTCCGAAAATTGTCCATCAGCCTTGCTGCTGTTTCCAAAGTTCAGCTTCATACTTTGATTCTCTGAAAACCAAGAGGCAGAATGGAAATAACACTGGAGCAGCTCAAAGCCATTTCACCAATTCTTTTGCAAACACTTTATGTTCACAGAATTGAATTTGGGGGGTCGGGTGTCCACAAAATGACAGGGCCTGCAGTTTGTGACCCTCATCCCTTTCCACCACCATTTTTTCAATATTTTTCCTTACTGCTTCTTTAAAATAAAGAAAATGAAGAAAAATCAGTTCAAGAAGGAAATTGATCTTCACACTGGCTTCCAAGCGGTAGTGCTATAAGCAATCAGTCCATCTGCAAACCTGTCTTATACAGGTGTAAACCTTCGAAATAATAGTAATTTTAACATATTTCAGTTTGATATGAGATTGCCTTTGAAAACATCTCATTTTTCTTTTTTTTACTTATTATTTTTACAGATACCATTTACATAAAACATCTCTTTTTCAGCAGTTTCCCATTTACAATTGAAATCACATACAAATCTCCTTTCCTTCCTCCCTTTTAACTTATTAAACCATTCTAAGCACTGATTTTTCTCATTTCATTTTTATCCAAAATCTCTCTAATATATCAAATTTCTATGTCCCTTTATAATTATATAATGGATGTTTTGGTTATTGACTCATTTAGAAGATGTCCATTTCTTTCCAGTTTTCTTTAAAGTAACTCTGAACTTTTCCCCATTGTTCTTCATATATTTTAGGGAGTGATCGCTAATTAATATTGTCCGTTCATCTGCATACATCATATCATTCAATTGAATTAACCAGTCATGTAAGGGGGGATGTTCTCTTGTTTCCAATATTGAGCATAAACTAATCTCGCTGCTGTTCTGTATAGCAAGGCTCTTTTATATTTCTCTTCTATTTTCTTATCTAATATATTTAGTAAGCATAATTCCAGCCTAATTTCAAAGTTAATTTTCAATATTTTGGTTATTATATTGTGGATTCTAGATCAAAACTTTTTCATATCCTTGCATAACCAAATTTACAATTCAGCTGGCATGGTTACTTATCTTTTTATATGTGAGAGAAAAATAAGGATTTCGACAACCATTGTAATTAGAAGATCATATAAATATAAAAAGACATTTTATAATAAGATGACAGATTGGACTTCACCTCATGAGGCTTTTCTTAAAAACGACCTTATGAGTCAAAAAGATTGGCTTATCTACAAACAATTAATAATTTAGCAAGACTATGTCCCAAGATTAAAGACAGGAGAAAATGGCACAATTTTCAAAGGCTGTCTGCCATTTTGGAACTATTCTGTGCAAAAAATGAACATCACTTCCCTTTTTTTTTCTCACAAAAATGGGATTTTCTATACAGAAAACAAGTTTCCAGCATAGAAGCAGCATTTTCTATGCAGAAAAATCACATTTTTGCTCCCCAAAAAACAAGCTTCCTGCATGGAATACATCATTCTCTGAGTGGAAAATAACATTTCTGCAACATATATATATATATATATATATATATATTCTGCATGAAATACAGCATTTTCTGAGTAGAAATGTTGTTTTCGGTGGAGAAAACTTGTTGGTGTTATTTTCTGCAAGTGGGGGAACACCTTTCAGGCAGAATAAATCTCAAACAGTGAAGACTCTTGCCTGTTTTTGATTCTTCTCATCAAGGTTTCCAGACATTCAAGAAACCCTCTTTTCAATCATTTTTCAAATATATTCACATATTCTTCCCATTCCCTAATGTTATATCTTACTATTATTTAAATGACACAACTTTTGTATTTAAAAATGGAGCCTGTCCCAGTCCTGATGCCTCTGGATTCTTAGGGACACCAAAACAAACATTGAAAACATACATTAAAGAGTTATTTAAGAAAAGAATCAATTAATGGGCTTACTGCACTTGAAAGAAAAGTAGCAATGGAACAGAAAGGTTCGGCTTTCCATGCTGCCTTACCACATAACATTGTTGTTCTTTTGTTCTGGTCCCATGGGGGACTGAGGTAAAACCATATCTTTTGGCTAACCTGGAAAACCAGTTAGCAAAAAGACGCGGTTTTACTTTGGTCTTCCACGGGACCAGAACGGAAGAACGCCGGAAGAACGCCGACATCATGCAGTAAGGCAGCAGAAAGATGGAACATTCCTGCTCCACTGCCACTTTTTTTTTAGTGTAGTAAGATTAAAACTTGCCTGCATTTTACAGAGGAATACAGCAAGGAAAAGGTTGCCTATCTAAACCATCACAGGGCCTAAACAGCACCGAACCCCAAAACATACAATTATACTACAATAAATATCACAGAAACAACTCCACATTGGTCACATGCAATATACAATGTGCAATATAAACAGAATGCACAATAGGTTTTTCGCGGGTTTTTCCTGGGCTGTGAGGGCCGTGTTCTGGGAGAGTTTATTCCTAATGTTTTGCCTGCATCTGTGGCTGACATCTTCAGAGAAATCGTCAGGAATAAACTCTTCCAGAACACGGCCTCACAGCCCAGAAAAAGCCCATGAAAAACCTATGGATGCTAGCCGTGCAAGCCTTTCACTTAACACAGAATGCACAATACAGTTGTCCCTCCATATCCATGGATTTGGTATCCACAGATTTCAAAGAATCATAGAATCATACAATCCTACTGTTGGAAGAGATCCCAATGGCCATCCAGTCCAACCCCCTGCCATGCAGGAACACACAATCAAATCATTCCCGACGGATGGCCATCCAGCCTCTGTTTAAAGACCTCAAAGAAGGAGACTCCACCACACTCCCAGGCACTGTATTCCACTTCCGAACAGCTCTTACTGTCTGGAAGTTCTTCCTAATGTTTAGGTGGAATCTCTTTTCCTGTAATTTGAACCCACTGCTCCATGTCCTAGTCTCTGGAGCAGCAGAAAACAAGCTTGCTCCATCCTCAGTATGACATCCCTTCAAATATTTAAACATGGCTATCATGTCCCCTCTCCACCTTCTCTTCTCCAGGCTAAACATGCCCATTGGGCATCATGGCTTCCAGACCTCCCACTATTTTGGTTGCCATCTGAGCTATGCAGTTGCAAATTCTTGGGTGGAGAGTACCTATTTGTCAGTGCTTCAATGTCCTGCTTGATTCTCTGGGGTTGCAGGCACAACCCCATGGCACGAGGGGACAAGAAGCAGATGCACATGGGCAAATATACCCTCAGTTGCACAATGTCCGTATTTAGTAGAAGTATGGTGTTGCACAACCATTGTGTAAATATGTGAGTGCGGATTTAGACTATGTAAGCAAAATACAGGGTCTTGGCTTCTGTGTCATGGCATCAACAACAACTTTCCACAGGCCACCTATGGCAAATAGCACATGAAGGAAAAGGCAGCTTCTTGGACGAGGTTTCTTTCATCTCTCCAGCTTTAGATCCAAGTACATTTCTTTGAAGAGACCTCACTGAGCTATCTTGATTCTTTCCCTCCTTCAGGAAAGTTGCAGAAGTTCCCAAGAGGAGGTTTGGAATCCCGCTAGACCGAATCGGAGCGAACCGCCTGAACAACTCCAGAGGTTAGCAGATGTGGGTAAGATCAAATCCTCAAAGGTCTGTGCAGAGTTAGAGGACCTGGTGCTGTTTTCAGCACATGATGCAACCCATATGGTGGGGATCCAGACCCATCCTGATTTTTCTTCCCCCTTCTCCAAATGGAAAATTCAAGGATGGGTTCCTTTGGAGGAGGAAAGGGGGCAATCAAGATTTTTCTGCTGCCTTTTAGAATCATATGCTGGTGTTTGAAATTGCAGGTAGCTTGATAGAGCAGAAAGAGACTTCCCAGACCACTTTGTCTAGGGACAGGAAGTTGAGGCCCTCCATATATCCCTGGACTCCAGGTGATACCAGCATCAGCCCAAATGGCCAACTGATGGGAATGATAGGAGTTGTAGTCCAATACAGTCCTCAAGGCCATAGTTTTCCTTATGCCTGATCTAGTCTACCCTCTCGTTTGAAGCAGAATATCCAGAAGGACAGCCTCTTCCATAAACGACTTCCTAGGTTCTGCTTCTGAGAGCAAGGGCCTTAGGAAAGTTATTTTTCTGAGTGTCAACTTTCTGAATCCCCTCAGCAGCAATTCTGGAATTTGGAGTCCAAAACAAAGAAACAAGTTGTTTTTCCTCCAAGCACTGGGTTCAATACATTCCATGGTTTCCCCCCTGCTTTTGGAGAAAATGAGTATCCTTGTGTAGTTTTCACTCAGTATCCCCACATCTCAAAGTGTTCACAACATCTTTGAAGACATCAGTGTGTTCACAAAGTGAACTATGTATTCCATACAGGAAATCTGTTTTTTGGTGCAGAGATGTTATTTGTCTGCTCAGGGAATGCGGTATTCCATGCAGGAATCTTGTTTTCTGTGCAGAAATGTTATTTTCAGAAAATTCCATTTTTGTGCCAAAAAAAAAAAAAGAGAGAGAGAGAGAGAGAGAGAGAGAGAGAGAGAGAGAGAGAGAGAGAATGAGACGGGGGGACAGGAAATCCAGTTGGGAAGAATAACACAGTGGTGAGAATTTTTTGTAGTTTTCACCCAGTATTTGTAGTCTTGAAGTTGTGTGTGTTTGTGGTTGTGTGTGGTTATGTGTGAACAAAAAATTGTGTTTTGCACAAAAAGTTGGTGGGTTGGACAAAAGTTTCTACAAACGCATATTTTATAAGCAAAAATATTTTATAAGCAAGCCCGCAAGGGAGGATGACATTATGCGACACTGTGACCCGTTTCCGGTACAGTGAAGTCATTCTCATGAGCTCCTTTGGGGCTTTTTCAAGCATCTGATAATCTCCTTAGTCTTTGAGGGAGAGGTGCTCCCTCAAGTATTGGGGTCCCAAGCCATGGAATCATAGAACCATAGAGTTGGAAGAGGCCACAAGGGCCATCTAGTCCAACCCCCTTCTGCCATGCAGGAACACACAATCAAAGCATTCCCGACAGATGGCCATCCAGCCTCTGTTTAAACACCTCCAAAGAAGGAGACTCCACCACATCTCAGGCAGCAGCAGATTCCATTGCCAAACAGCTATTAACAACAGGAAGCGCTTCCTAATGTTTAGGTGGAAGAGGGCTTTAAATGTCAACACAAGCACCCTGAACTCAACTTGGAAGCACACTGGCAGCCATTTCGTTCTGCCAAGTTGCTGTTCAAGACAAAGGTTGAGTAGGAGACTCAATCCATTAGCTCCACAAGCAGCCATTTGTGGTCTGCAGGCTCCTCAGATGTAGGACTGTAGCATTTTTCTAGTTAACTTTCCCCAACTTTTTCTTCCTTGCAGGTTTGCCTTCCCTTGTCGAAGCTGCATCCAAGGCATCCCGCATAGCAGAAGATGCTCCAGTGAGCCCCAACCTGGTGTCCTTAAGCAACAAATCCAAAAATTGTACTTCTCCTCATTCAACCTCAACCAAACTATAGCAGGTTTAGTCCACTGGATCAGACTTTCTTTTACTGATACTCTGTCCTGTGGCTAAAAGGGAGCTATATATGTGCATTCATGTGTATATAATAATTTCGTTGCATAGCACTGGTGGGGGGAAGGGTTTCAGGAGTTTGCTCAGCTGATAAGGACTTTTAGGTGGAACAAAAGAGCAAGGTCTGGTTGTTGACACTGGACATGGTCCTGTGCTCTGCGTTCTGCAAGAGCACTTTTTCACAAACTTGTTCCTCCGTCTATGACCAGCTCAGCACCTCTGCTTAAGTCAGTGATCTTCTGCACCATCATGCAACCCTCTTTGACTTTCCTTATGCCAATTTTGCATTCTGCAACTCTTGGTTTGGAGTTCTTCCCAAATCCCTCTCCTTTGGGGCCATGGTGATGGGCCAGTTTCCTACCAGTTTCCTTCCAAGTGGAAGGCTGCAGAATAACCCTCCTAGATGCCAGCTGCAAATCCATGCAAACATGGGGAAGGTTGTTGCCACATTAACCAGCCAGGGCTAGTGTTAGCCATCAGGGTCATGTTCATTGGACAAAGAGATGGCCTTCACACAGTACGTTCAGTGCAGAACAGGGGTGAGCAACTATGGCCTTCCAGATATTTGGGGCCTACAAATGCCATCAGTCCTATCCAGCATAGCCCATGGTAAGGGATTAGAGGACCTGCACTCTCCCTAAGACATTAGGAAGGCATCAGTTATCCACCCTGGATCCAGATACAATTCCACGAGGAATTCTCTGAGTTACATTTCTCATCTTGCCGAATATCTTTAGACAGCATCTCAGTGATTTCAACCCACTGGCTTCTTCTGCTTTTCTGCTGAGATCTGCTAGCAACTTCCTTTTATCTTATTAATATGCCTTATATGTCTCTCTCTCTATGTCATATTAGCCCAATATGGTCTTCTCTGATTGGCAGGGACTCCCTGAAATTTCAGGCAAAGAGAAAGAGGCCTTTCCAAGCAGACGCTTGGATGTAAATAGTTACAAGTAGCATAGTTACCTGTAGCTCATTACTTTTAAGGATAACAAAAGTAATGAAGCCACCTTTTTAAAGAAAACACTTAACGTGTGAAAGAAAAATTACTTCATTGGTACAATAAGTAACAGCTTCTAGTTACTTCTCAAAAATTAATTTTAAAAAGCCATTTCAGAGGCATTTTGGCATGAATTCCCCAAGTTTTATGCCATTCTCTTATAAGTCCTAAAAGGTCTGTCCAAAGAGCAGCAGAACATAATGGAAAAGAACTAAGCAACACAACAAGTGATGTCACAAGTTACTTACTTTCATCTTTGTAACAAATTGCAGCAATAGGCTATTCCTCAAACATTTTCACAAGCAATGTTTTTCAAAAGTAACTTTTAAAGTTCTGCTTTCTCCTCCTACATGATGAGAGGAGAAATCGCAAGCTGCGCTTGCTAGTTGTGCCTAAATCAGTGCTGGAAATCCTGTGACCCTCCAGATGTGGTTGGACTGCAACTTCCATCAGTCCTAGTCAGCATAGCCAATGATGAGGAATGCTGAAAGCTGCCATCCAACCACATCTAGGGGGGGTCATAGGATCCCCCCCCCCATGCAATCCAATGAGTAGACCCAATTGGCTCAATTGCTGGCTGGTTAGACACCACTAAATGGGTCTATGGTATTTAGGAGCAAGAATTGCATTCATTTCAGAACGTCAACTAAATTATTTTTAAATTATTTTTCAAATGGAGACACTGCCAGGGGTTGAACTAGGAATCTTTTGCAAGAAAATCAGGTTGCCCGCAGATATTCTTTCCTAAGTTCTATCATTAGAATCCTCTACTTGAAAGAAACGTTTTCTGCTACGCTGTCTTTAGTCCACATTTGTGATTTTAACCACTAGCTTCCCTGTGTCCCAGGTTCATCAGTTCCAGGAAAAACAATGAAGAGTAATGTAGCATCTAGAAGACTAACATGTTCATTATGGCACCACATTTTGTGGACACTGTACAACTCCTCAGAGGCATAAAGTTTTATTTCTGTTGAAAGAGGTTTTATATTTCTGTGGTGTGAGTCAGGCTGGGATAGTAAGTGGAAGTCAGTGGAAAATAAAATGCAAGACATTGCTTAAAATGCAGGAGTTAGTGCATGCAGAGGAAGGCATAAGCTGTGCAATGTTGTGTGACCCAACCAACACAGCACATGTGAAACCCAAAGCATATGTTTTTTAATGCACAATACAGATCCATGCGCAGTGCATTACATGCATACATGCTCATGTGCATACATGCATAGTGTGTGATGTGCATCCATGCAGCATGACACAGCACACACAATTCTACATCCTTGAACCAAGTGCAGCCTTTCCACAAGTGGGAATAAGTCCAACTGGTCCCATGGGGGAACTTACACATACATAAGCCACGAAAAGGATTCCAGCCCATGTGGCATTATTTAAGATTTAAAAAGAAAAACCACAAAATTTTGACCATGCTCAAACCATGAGCACTAGAGCCAAATCTCTCTGGAAACTCTAGCACCATAATTGGGAATGGAGACCTAGCATCTCTGAAATGCCTTCATTCAAGAGCGGACATCTGAAGTCCATTTCTTTAAACTGAGGTTATGCCTTTTTACCGTACAACAGGGGTGGGCAACAACAGAGGGTCTAGGAGCTGTTCTAATTGCCAAAAATGGCCCCAAACAAGGAAGAAGCAAAATAGGAAGCTGCAAGTTGACTTCCTGTTTTGAAAAAAAATAATAATATTTTTAATGGCTAACTGTGCATGAGGACTCTGCCCCTCTTTAAAAGGTGAATTCTCACTGTCAGGATGTATTCATACTCCACAGATATAGTATCTTGATATCACTTAAACTGCCATAGCCCCATCCTGGGGAGTCCTGGGATCTCTAGTTGGTGAGGGACTTAGGATTCTCTACTTGGTGCACTCATTCCCCTGAACTACATTAGATAATTCAAATGAAACCTCATGAAACCACAAATCACAAGTGTCCACAGGATGGAGCTAGAGTGGAATCAAACTGCTATAACTGTACAGTGTGGACATAACCCTGGAAGCCTCTAGGAGATGGAATTTAGTTCACCCTCCTTTTGAGCAGAAAAGGGCAGATGCGTGGAGTTGAGCGGGGGGGAAGTGCCGCAGAAACAGCCTTTGGGGGAAACACTTTGCCCACCTTTGTTTCACAACATGGCACTCTGGTGAACCAAGGCTGTCCTGTGGAGTGTTCTGGAACGATGACCTGGGTGTTTGGGAGCAACAGTGTAATGTCTCCTTAAGGCGCTTTCTTTAAAGTCTTGCTGGAAAAAGAAAAAAAGATCTTGATCTTCCTGTGTCACACGCAAGGAAAGTTCCTTATTTGAGAGCTATGTTGGCATTGCTGCATAAACTCCACCATGCTGAAATAAATTAGGATATATTATGAGTGACTAGCTGTCCTTCTGTGTTTTCCTGGTACACCAATCTATTTTAGCACAAAAGGGCTTAAATGAAACAGCCTGCATTGGGAGGCTACACTGCTCCCTCCCAAACAGCTCCAGAGAGTCACAGTTCTTTCTTCCCCTGCTGTTCACAGCCCAGCTTCCAAATGCACTTCTCCTGTTTCCCAGTGAAACATTGGAGAATGAGCTGGACAGGAACAGATTTCACCTCAACGTTAGGAGGAACTTTTTGACAGTAAGAATTGTTTGGAAGTGGAATACACTTCTGCCTGTAGTGATAGTTTCCAGTCTCTGGGAAAGAGGTCCACTTAGTGGAGGGACTCAGACAGCATCTAAGGGGGCCACAGGGGGATCCGGTCCATTAAGAAAGTGATGAGGTGACATGCAGAATATTGGGTCCAGTCTGTGGCACATGTGGCTGGGGTTGGGGCTAGGATATTTATACCCTGTTTCATACCCTGGAGGGTGCTCTGGTTACGACAAAGCCTGGTTGGCTTTCTCACAGAATGGACAAAAGGGTCCAAAACTGAGCTGATTGCCTTAACTCGAGAGTAACAAAACATTGATGGGATCTGCAACACCCGCTTAATGTTTGGTCAGGTAGAGGGTATAGGAAAGATTTCCATAGGATGAGGGATGGTCACTGATTGCATGGTTCAAAGGATTAGCGTAGACCCATTAAGAACTGGGATTTCCACATAATCTAATCTGGGTTTTCCCACCATTATGATGCTGGGCATGTCTCAGGTCATCATGACATCGACTGTCCTCTGGTCAGCATGATCCCAAAAAGTGTCCACTATGTGCAGTTATGAAATAGGGGTGGTAGGGTTTACTAACAATGGTCCTCTCCTGCGATGGGGAATAATACAGAATGGCTGCTTCTGCAATCCCTGTGAATCAAGTGGAAGACAGAAGGCACTGAGGAATAGATATGCACCACCCTAGAAGGTCCAATTGCATGGCTGAGATCTGTCGGTTCATCCCAATTAAAGTAAGCCCATTCAATCAGTCCTTGAATGGTGATGTAGGAATCAAGATGTAGGTAAATTCAGTTGATTCAATGACTCTCCTGTCAAGAGTGCTAACAGCAGGATTTAGGCCACGTGAAATGGTTTCTATGTGGAACTCAACATATGCAGCTCTAAAATGAATATGTTCCTGGCATGATGGCTAGAAAATAGAAGTAAAATAAAAAAACATCCACATATATAAGGGAACTCTACACATAGGTGTAGAATACCAACAAATTTCTAGTGCAGCTGTCAGCGAGGATGGCTTTAGAAGAGGATTAGATGAATTTCTGGCAGATGGAGCTATTACCAGGCATTAGACAAAAATTAAAACCACAAATGATTTACATGACTTCAAAGTGGGTGAAGTCAATAACCAAATGTTTAAAGATTTTCTATGCCTCGGTTCAGTTGTCAGTGAAAATGGAGGCTGTCATCAAGAAATCAGAAAAAGACTAGGGACTTTATCACGTGATAGGTTTGTAGCACGATTGCACTGGCTTAGCTCCATGTTTAAGCTTTCCTTATCACACATCATTGTGACACTCCCATTGTTGCATTGCCTTCCTGTCATTAATGGATTGCAGCTTTTCATTGCTGGGAAAAAAACTATTAATGGCTCCAGAATCGCAGCTGTTCAGGGAGCCCTGGTTGTGCAGTGGTTAAATGCTGGTACTGCAAGCCACAACATTGCAAGTTCGATCCCAAGGGCTCCAAGGTTCATTCAGCTTTTCATCCTTTCATAGGACGGTGAAATGAGTACCCAGCCTGTTGGGGGAAATTAGCTAACACACATTGTAAACCACTTGAGGAGTGTCTAGTGCATTATAAAAAAAGTGGTATAGATGTGTAGATGCTATTAACAATTTGTAAGCCACTCTGATAGCCTTTGTGGCTGAAGAGCGGGATATAAATACAACAAACAAACAAACAGTTTCTGATGTGATTGTTTCACTCCACTGCAGTCCCAATATTCCAGCAGTCATGTGGTGTGAGTGGGTATGGTTCTCCACTTCTCACCACACTCCATCTCCAAGCAGGGTGAAGTCATATTGTTTTTACTCTGTCCATCAGTGGGGTTTTTTTTAAAAAAAAATGTTTTCTGTAACTGCACTGCTGTGGTGGGTCACTAGCATGTTGCAATTACACCACTGCCCTTCATTTGCAAGAAGTGTCAAAACTGCATAATTGCACAAGTGCCTCATTAAAAAATACAGGTTGACATATACACCATATCTGTGTGGGATGCATTCCAAGACATCCCATGGATACCTGAAACTATGGATAATAGGGAACCCTGTTGTTTTCTGCGATGTCCCAGGAACACACGCTCACATTTACTCAATAAGAATTCTTTATTAAGCAAGGATATGTGTATCATGAACATAGGCAAAGCTGAAACTAAAACAATCTAACACAACTCCCAGATAAACCCTTATAGCATGAGAATGGCATTTTAGGGAGGTTCCAAAGCGGCCAGACAACTCCAGGTGCTGTGACCTTGAGCTGCTTTGGAGAACAGCATTCCCAGGCCTAAAGAGGGTGGGCTGGCACCCACCCAAAAGCTAAGAGGCCCAAACGAGAACAGGACAAAGCCTTTTGCCAACCTCATGTCAGGTTCTCCCATGGAGTCTACTCTAATGCCCAGAATTCAGGGATGAACCTGACATTTTCAATGAGACAAATGTGAGAAGTTGACCATAGAATCATATTGGAGGAGAGAACATATTTTTTTTCGGACAAGGGTAAGTGAAACCATTAATACTGAATCTGTGGATGTGGAGGCTGACCTGTAAACAGCTCACATGTGCTAAATAGAGTGGACATGGGTAGGAAGGCAGGGTCAAGCAAGGCAGTGCAGAAGACTGATTGTGGGAATGTGTACCACTGAAGCTGCACCATATTGCTATTGGAAATAAATTGTACAAGATTTTTTTTCCATACCCATATGTTCAGTTTGCTTAAATGACATGATTGCTATGAGACAGCAGATTTTGATTGAAAATTAGAAGGAACTTTTCGACACTGAGAGCAGTTCTGCAATGGAACCAATTGCCTAGAGTTGGGGCCTCCTTTTCTGGACATCTTCAAAAAGAAGCTGGATAGCTACCTCTTGGGGATGCAACTGGAGATCCTGCACTGAGCAGAGAGTTGGACTCGACGGTCTGTGGAGCCCCTTCCAACTCTATCATTCTATTATTCTATCTGCTGAAGCTTGGGCAAAAAGAAAAAAACAATTAGTCTTAAAGGTGCTGCCACATTCCTTTTTTCTTTCCCCCTCTTCCTCCCTTTCATTGAGAGTGGTGTGTAAGTCAAAACCAACTTCATACCACATGCAATAGCAACAACAAATCCACAGCCTAAAAACTTGAGCCCCTCAAAATACCATCTGCAGGAGAGGGAAAGAGGTGGTCCATGGTGTTGGCTCTTGTGCTTCTTCTCTTGAGCTTCCTGGATGTGGCTCCAACTGACCTCCTTTGGAAGAAGGGTCCTCGCCTCAGTGGAGTGAGCTTGATCTCATTCAGCTGTAAGCAAGGGGATCTTGTAGCAGCACCTTTGAGCCTAACTGAGAGAAAGAAGTTGCAGCACAAGCTTTCGTAGACTTGGTCTACTTCCTCGGATAGATGGAGTGAACTGTTGCCTAGGAACAGACCTAGTTCACAGATCAGTTCACTCCATGCATCTGAGGAAGCAGATCAAGTCTACAAAAGCTTATGCTACCATTTTCTCTCTCTTAGTTTGTCTCAAAGATGCTACAAGATCCCCTTGCTTACTGATATTCCAGACTAACACAACTATGTCTTTGAACTCATTCCGCATTGGGGTTCTTCTCACATCCATATGCTCTTTCAAAGAAAATTTTTGGTTGAATATCTGGTAATAAATAGAAACAGACAGACATCTTCAGCAAAGATCTTTCCAGCTCAGTAAATGTGGCTTATTGTTCAGGGCAACTACAAATAACAGCACATTGTTGTAGCCCAAACAGGATTTGGGCTGACACAGACATGCAAACACATACTTATTTGTTAATTGAATTTATACCTCACTTTTCTCCCAAGTTGGGAGCCAAGGTGGCTTGTCCCCTGGTTTTGTTTCTAGTTTGCAGGCCAGGTTAGCAGGGCACAGGTTGAGTTTGCTGCTAGGAGAGTTTAAAAGCCACTTGTGCTTCATTATGAAACTTGACAAGAGTGTATTTGATCTGGGAACCCCCAAAGATGAAGTTACTCTGAAGACGCCCAGCTGCTTCCCGTTCCCAACCACAACAATCTCTGAAAGAAAGGCAGAAGAGTGAAGTTTCCCCATCAAAAAGGAACCGCAGCGTCTCGCTTCACTTGGGTGGCATGCATCAGTGGGAGGCAGGCAGATGGTTCAGTGCTCTTCCACAACAGTTTTTGCCATAGAGGAAAAGAAGATTAGAATCATAGAGATGGAAGAGACCACAAGGGCCATCCAGTCCAACTTCATTTTGCCATGCAGGAAGACACAATCAAAGCCCTCCTGACAGATGGCCATCCAGTCTCTGTTTAAAAGCCTTCAAAGAAGGAGACTCCACCACACTCCCAGGAAGCAGCATATTGCACTGCCAAACAGCTCTTAGAAGTCTCAATTTTTGTTCCCTGTTTTTTTAAAAAAATAGCTTTCTTGATAGCCATGAAACTCTTTCAGGAAGAATAATAGAACAGTAGGACAGTTCAAAAGTTTTCTCCTAGTGTTTGGACATTCTGAAGTGTGTGTGTGTGTGTGTGCCTTCAAGTCACCTATTGATTTATGGTGACCCCATGGATCTCATAGGGTTTTCATAGGCAAGCAATACTAAGGGGTGATTTTGCCAGTTCCTCCCTCTGAAATAGAGCCTACAGAACCCAGTAGTCCTTGGCAGTCCTTCTGGGCTTGGGGAAGGTTCTTATTTTTGGACTGCCACTTCCAGAATCCCCCAGACAGTCCAAAATGGCACATTTTCTCATGCTCTGGAAGTACCAGACTGCAGCATTTGGGGGAAAGGGTCCAAGGTCAGATCTTATGTTTGTTCATGTGTCTTCAAGTCACCTGTCGACTTATGGTGGCCCCATGAATTTCATGGGATTTTCTTAGGCAAGGAATCCTTAAAGGTGGTTTTCCCAATCCCTTCCTCTGAAATAGAGCATACAGCACCTGGGATTCCGTGGCTATCTTTCTGGGCTTGGGAAAGGTTCTTCTTTTTGGACTGCCACTCCCAGAATCCCCCAGCCAGGATAGTCTGGGAGTGGCAATCCAAAAAGGCATCTTTTCCCATGCTCTGGAAGTTCGGATGGGATCTGGTGCTTTTAGAGTAGTTAGGCCTTGTGCTATATTGTGTGTGTATGTGTCTTCAAATCACCTGTTGGCTTATGGGGACCCCATGAATTTCACAGGGTTTTCTTAGGCAAGGATTCCTCAGAGGTGGTTTTGCCAGTTCATTCCTCTGAAATATAGCCTACAGTACCTTGTATTCATTGGCGGTCTCCCCTCCAAGTACTAATCAGGGCTGGCCTTGATTGGCTTCCAAGATCAAACAATATCTGGTGACTTTAGGGTATTTAGCGTATGAGAGGAATTATTCTGCAAAGAAATACAGTTGTCCGTCCATATCCATGGATTTGGTATCCACAGATTTAAGTATTCACAGCTTGAAAATCTTCTTTAAAAAATAATAATCCAAAAAGCAAACCTTGATTTTGCCATCTTATATAAAGGACACCATTTTGCTATGCCATTGCATATAGTCAGACTTGAGTATTCACGGATTTTGGTATCCACAGGGGGTCCTGGAACCAAAGCCCAGCGAATATGAAGGGACAACTGTACACAATTTCTGTGTGGAACAACAGAGGAGAAAATTTGTTACCTGCACAGGATACAGTGTTGTCTGTACAGAAAACATGTTTTACAACCACACACACACACACACATGAAACCCATGTGTACAGTAAGACCCTCTTTCTCCATGGGGAATATGTTCCAAGACTCCCTATGGATGCGGAATAGTACTGTGGATAGTACCAAACCCTATCCCTGTAATATTTTCAGATAACTGTTGGCTATGAATAACTGAAACTGTGGAAAACGAACCCATGGATAAGGGGGTCCTTATTGTATTTCTCCACAGAATAATTCTCTCTGAATACGGAGATTATCAGACAGGAACAAAAAAAGGGTTCCTGCCCCACAATCTCCACTCCTGCCCCTGTCCCGTCCCTGTCACGCCACAATCACCCTCTCTACCGCACTTAACTCCTCTCCTGTTGTTTCGGCAGCCCAGGAGTTAATGGAGCTCTAACAGAGCTCCTTTCACTTCCTGGATCAAAATCCCGTGGATTCTCGCAAGAAGATGCGAGCACGGGAAATTCAAAAATGAAAATAAAAAGAACATGAAAAAAATGACAGCAAGCACAAAAACACACTTTAAAAGAAGTAACCCGGGGAGGCCCATAAAAAGTGTGTCACTTACCTGGATGTCCAAATCTCAGCTAGAAGTGTTCTGGCAGTTTACTGGATCAATTTCAATCTGTGAGTACTGAGGACGTGGACAAGCTACGTGGTAGGGTTAGGAAGACGACCTGCCCTCTTGATCCTTGCCCTTCATGGCTGGCCATCCAGGGGGGGACTGCCTTGATGGTGTTCCTTAAGGACATCATCAATGCATCCCTCAGAGAAGGGTGTGTTCCATCTTGTTTAAAGGAAGCAGCCGTTAGGCCGCTCCTGAAAAAATCTTCCCTTGACCCCCTGGACATGAACAACTATAGGCCGGTTTCTATGTTACCATTCTTGAGCAAAGTGATCGAGAGGGCAGTTGCGCTTCAACTCCAAGTGGTCTTGGATGAAACCGATTATCTAGACCCATTTCAAACTGGCTTTAGGACGGGATTTGGAGTTGAGACTGCCATGGTTGCCTTGACTGATGACCTGCGTCTAAGCATTGACAGGGGTAGTGTGACCCTGTTGGTGCTTTTAGACATCTCAGTGGCTTTCGATACGATAGATCATAGCATCCTCTTGGATCGCCTGAGTGGGTTAGGAATCGGAGGCACTGCGCTCCAGTGGTTCCGGTCCTTCCTCTCGGGCAGGTCCCAGAGGGTGTTGCTCGGGGACAGCTGCTCCAGCAGAAAGGAGCTTACTTGTGGTGTTCCACAGGGCGCCATCCTGTCCCCGATGCTGTTTAACATTTATATGAAGCCGCTGGGTGAGATTATTCGCAGTTATGGGGCTGGGTGTTATCAGTACGCTGATGACACCCAGATCTATTTCTCCTTGTCCCGATCATCGGCCTCGAATTCCGATGGCGTCTCTCCTCTTAATGATTGTCTTAAAGCAGTAATGGGCTGGATGAGGAAAAACAGATTGAGATTAAATCCAGATAAAACGGAGGTGCTCACAGTAGCGGCCCCCAAACCAGGAGTTGGGTGGCAACCTCCAGTCCTGGACGGGGTCACGCTCTCCGTTAAGGACTGTGTTCGCAGTCTGGGGGTGCTCCTTGATTCATCGCTTCAGATGACGAGTCAGGTGAATGCGACAGTCAGGAGCGCCTGTTATCAGCTTCGGCTGATACGCCAGCTGCGCCATTTCCTGGAAGTAAGGGACCCGAGACTGTGGTGCACGCGCTGGTAACCTCCCATCTAGATTTCTGCAATGCACTCTACATGGGGCTGCCCTCATGCTTGGTCCGGAAACTTCAGTTGGTACAAAATATGGCAGCCAGAGTGGTCTCGGGAACATCTCGGAGAGACCATATAACTCCACTATTAAAATCTCTCCACTGGCTGCCAATCAGTTTCCGGGCCCAGTATAAGGTGTTGGTTATTACCTTTAAAGCCCTAAATGGCTTGGGTCCAACTTATCTCCGGAACCGCCTCCTCCCATACAATCCTCCCCGCGCACTCCGGTCCTCTGGGAGGAATTTGCTTCAGCCACAAAAATCTAGGCTGTCTGCAACCTCCCAGAGGGCCTTTTCGGTAATCGCCCCCAAATTGTGGAATGACCTGCCGAATGAGATCCGTCAGATAACAAGCCTGAGTGGCTTTAAAAAAGCACTAAAGACGGATCTCTTTCGGCAGGCCTTTCCTAATTAGATCCCGGCCTCAGGGGATCCTGGCCTCTTCTAGGCTGCTGGCCATTTATTATATTTTATTGTATTTATAGTTTTAAATGTGATTTTAGATTAGTTGTTTTAAATTTATATTTGTTTAATGTTTTTTATGGGGGAGGGTGGGAGTGGAGGTGTTTAGGGATTTTATTTGTATTGTATTTTAAATTTTGTAAGCCGCCTCGATTGTTTTAACAGAGGGGCGGGGTATAAATAAATTTTATTATTATTATTATTATTGGCAGGGACTGCCCATTGATGCTGGGATCTCCCCAGTGAAACAGGGCACCTTTTCAGCCGCAGGAACATCCATGACAGAAACAGAACTGGGGATCTATTGACAGCTTCTTGCGTCAATAAAAAGCAGCACCAGTGGAATGGCAGCAGAATCGGCATAATGAGAGGGAAACAACGTCGCCGGAAAGGGGAACCCTTTTGCCATCTTCTGCCGTTTGTGTAACACCACTTTAAAAACGCCTGATAATCTCCTATCCCAGGATGCTTGAATGTGGGGGAAATATCAGAGAGAAATGATTGTTTTATGTTTTTCCCCACTCCCAGCAAGGAGAAAACTTTTGTAATTGTTCATTTTTGCATGTGAGAGTAAAATAGCAGAGGATTTCCATGCCTAGTTTTTGCTAGATTAAAATTTTAACCACCCACTGTTTGGAACTTGGTTCGTTGGAAGGAAAATGGTTCTATGGAGGTGTGAGACATGGAAGTAAGTCCTCATTCTTCTGAAAGGAGGTTGATGTTTTCAGCTACAGAGCCGGGAAGAACACAGACTGATCACAGACTCATTGCGGCAGAAGGTGCCCAAAGGGTCATCTAATCCCTTTTCTTCTCTCTTTGGCTTTTCTTCGCAAACGAAGATTCAGGAAGGACTCATCCCGCGCTTTCTGCAAGCGCGCTGATGACTAAAAAGGCCAATCCGAGATAAACAGGTCCGGCTGCAAAAAGCACAGCAGAAGGTCTCCTTGGGTGATGTTTTTGGGTTGTGATTCTTTCTGCGTTGTCGTTTCTCTTCAAGACTTGTTCGGCGTGAGTTCTCAAATAAGGCTGCAGCATTGTGGATAGTGCGTCTCCATGCCTCCTGATGTGAGGCCAGGGCGGACCACTGTTGGTGATCAATTTGGCCAAGCCTGAGATGTTGTTTCAGGGAGTCTTTGTATCGCTTTTTTGGAGCGCCCCTCTTACGCTGACCCGTGGCGAGTTCACCGTAGAGTAGTATTTTTGGGAGGCGATGGTCCTCCATCCTAGAAACGTGCCCTGCCCAGCGCAGCTGTGTTCTCAATATCATGGCCTCAATGCTGGTGATCCCTGCTTGCTCAAGGACAGCAACATTTGTCACATAGTCAGTCCAGTGTATATTTAGGATTGTGCATAGACAGCGCTGATGAAAGCGCTCGAGGAGTCGTAGGTGGTGGCGATAGGTGACCCATGTTTCAGACCCATAAAGGAGGATAGACAGTACAATGGCTCTATACACACTGATTTTTGTGCTTTGCCTCAGGTGTTTATTGCTCCAGACTCTTTTGTGAAGTCTTCCAAATGCACTATATGCCTTTGCTAATCTGTGATCGATCTCTTTGTCAATCTTGGCATCTGAGGAGATGATGCTTCCCAGGTAGGTGAACTGCTGAACGGACTCGAGCACAGATTTGCCGACGGCAATGTGGGGATGGTGGTGTTCGTCCTATGGTGCACGCTGGTAAAGAACTTCTGTTTTCTTCAGGTTGACTTCCAGCCGAAACAGCTCTGCAGCTGTTGCAAAGCCGGATGTTAGGCGCTGCAGAGCTGCTTCTGTGTGGGCAACAAGGGCAGCATCATCGGCGAAGAGCAGCTCACGGACTAGATAGTTTAGAGTCTTAGTGAGACAATGTGCTGTAGCAGAAGGCAGGATGAGGGGCGGGCAGCCAGCAGGGGTAGGAAAATTACAGCGGCTGGGTGGTCGTGGTACTGGGACATTTTTTTACCTAGTTAGTGCAATGTTCAACCTTTATAGGCCATTGTACCCCCCCACCCTCCACCCAATGTCTTGAAGTCATTCCTCCTGGTTTTAAGAAAATACCTCTTTTGGGCTCTGGTGCAGCTACTAGGATGGGAGGGGGGGGAAATGAGGGCATTGACACCCCTTCCCCCCACCCCACCCCCACCCTACAATTCAGCTACCTCCAAATGAAATTTTCCTTAAACCCCAAATTTCTAGTCTTGCAATAACTTTCTAGCATTGCAACAACTAAAACTTCAGTTGAGTATTTAGAAACAGAGTTTATGCATCCAAAGCAAAGGGTCAGACAGAGTGACCCAGGGAAAGCAAACACAGGAAATGGAAGAGGAGTTCTAAGCCTAACAGATTTCCAGTGTCTCACTCTCTGGAATGCTAGATGTTTGGAGAATGCAGGAAAAATTAACAAACAGTATCACATCCCTTCAAATATTTAAACATGGCTGTCATTTCACCTCTCAACCTTCTCTTCTCCAGACTAAACATACCCAGTTCCCTAAGCTGCTCCTTATAGGGCATCATGGCTTCCAGACCTCCCACCATCTTGGTCGCCCTCCTCTGGACATGTTCCAGCTTCCCAGTATCCTTCCTCCTCTGGGCAAATCTTGCCAAGAAAACCCCATGATAGGTTCACCTAAGGGTCGTTATAAGTCGAAAATGACTTGAAGGCACGCAACAATAAAGACGTAGAAAAAGTCACTTGTGTTTCTCTGCGTGTGGCACCTGCAGCAGCAACATGGAGGCCCCTGGCCATTGGGGGCACCGGAGCAACTGCTCCCACTGCACTGTCCAGCCCTGCTTTCTCACGGCTGTCTGCCTGACCTTACTCAAGAGATCATCCATTGAGCCTGGTGCATTTTCAATAAGCTCTTGGTCTTCACAGATGGTAAAACAGCCCTGACTGAGATACTCTGCTGTGCTTGCATACTGTACGTCTACAGTTAAGTGGCGGTTGTGCCACACACCACCCTCCTGCTGAATACCAGCATTGTGCGACTGATGGTGTTATCTGCCATTGTGGCTACTTATTGTCCCATTGTGCCACGGAGATGGATGCACAGTGTCTGTTTCAGCAATCCCAGGGAATCAGCTGATACATCAAGAGCACTGACAAATACTAATGCAACATACAAGAATAAACAGTTCCATATGCAACCGCTGTTGCTGTTGTTGTTACCTGCCTTTCTGTTGTTGCCGTGTGTCTTCAAGTCATTTCTGACTTATGGTGATCTTAAGGCAAAGCTATTTTCTTGGCAAGATTTATTCCAAGCAGGTTTGCCATTGTCTGCCTCTTTTGGGTTGAGAAAGTGTGACTTGTCCAAGGTCACCAGTGGCTTTGCATGGCTCAACAGGCATTTACACACTGGTCTCCCAGCGTCCTAGTCCAACCCTAAAATGCTAAGATAACACCATGCTGGCTCTTGGGTTTTTTGTGTTTTTTTTTTTTGGGGGGGGGAAGCTTATTCAGAAGAGGTTGGCTGCTATTGCCTTTTTCTGAGGCTGAGAGAGTGTGACTTGCACAAAGTCACCCAGTGGGTTTCCAGGGCTGAGGGGAAATTTGAACCTTGGTATCCTAGAGTTCTAGTCCAACATTTGAACCATCCAACACTTGAACCGCTACACAACACACTCTCTCTGTCTTTTTTTAATTTATTATTTATTTATTTTGTTCATTTAATATCCTACCTTTTTCTCAATAATAAGACTCAAGGTGGCTTACAGCATGCTAAAAACAATACACATTAAAAACTATACAAAGTTATCAATAAAAAGGATATCAGTATAAAAGTTACTTTAAAGCCAGTTAAACAATTTAGAAAATTAAAACCATTAAAATTCATTAAAAGGCTATATACAAACTGTAAAATAAAAGTAGCACTTCACACCATTAAGAGTCCATCCTGGACAGGTTCTAAAAGCTGGTCAGCGTAAGACTGTTGGTGGCAGAAGAAAAGCAAGGAAGGGGCCAGGCCAACCCCCCATGGGAGGGATTTCCAGAGTCGAGAGGCAGCCACCAAGAAGACCTATGGAACACAAGGCAGATTACAAAAATTAAAACAGATACAGCTAAAAAAATAAAATAAAATTCACATCCTACAAAAGGTTCAAAGTATAACTATCCATAAAATTAAAAGCAGCTGAAAGTCTCTCTCTCTCTCTGGCTTTTCTTCGCAAACGAAGATTCAGGAAGGACTCATCCCGCGCTTTCTGCAAGCACGCTGATGACTAAAAAGGCCAATCCGAGATAAACAAGTCCGGTTGCAAAAAGCACAGCAGAAGGTCTCCTTGAGTGATGTTTCTGGGTTGTGATTCTTTCTGCGTTGCCGTTTCTCTTCAAGGACTTGTTCGGCGTGAGTTCTCAAATAAGGCTGCAGCATTGTCGATAGTGCGTCTCCATGCCTCCCGATGTGAGGCCAAGGCGGACCACTGTTGGTGATCAATTTGGCCAAGCCTGAGATGTTGTTTCAGGGAGTCTTTGTATCGCTTTTTTGGAGCGCCCCTCTTACGCTGACCCGTGGCAAGTTCACCGTAGAGTAGTATTTTTGGGAGGCGATGGTCCTCCATCCTAGAAACGTGCCCTGCCCAGCGCAGCTGTGTTCTCAATATCATGGCCTCAATGCTGGTGATCCCTGCTTGCTCAAGGACAGCAACATTTGTCACAGTCAGTCCAGTGTATATTTAGGATTGTGCATAGACAGCGCTGATGAAAGCGCTCGAGGAGTCGTAGGTGGTGGCGATAGGTGACCCATGTTTCAGACCCATAAAGGAGGATAGACAGTACAATGGCTCTATACACACTGATTTTTGTGCTTTGCCTCAGGTGTTTATTGCTCCAGACTCTTTTGTGAAGTCTTCCAAATGCACTATATGCCTTTGCTAATCTGTGATCGATCTCTTTGTCAATCTTGGCATCTGAGGAGATGATGCTTCCCAGGTAGGTGAACTGCTGAACGGACTCGAGCACAGATTTGCCGACGGCAATGTGGGGATGGTGGTGTTCGTCCTATGGTGCACGCTGGTAAAGAACTTCTGTTTTCTTCAGGTTGACTTCCAGCCGAAACAGCTCTGCAGCTGTTGCAAAGCCGGATGTTAGGCGCTGCAGAGCTGCTTCTGTGTGGGCAACAAGGGCAGCATCATCGGCGAAGAGCAGCTCACGGACTAGATAGTTTAGAGTCTTAGTGAGACAATGTGCTGTAGCAGAAGGCAGGATGAGGGGCGGGCAGCCAGCAGGGGTAGGAAAATTACAGCGGCTGGGTGGTCGTGGTACTGGGACATTTTTTTACCTAGTTAGTGCAATGTTCAACCTTTATAGGCCATTGTACCCCCCCACCCTCCACCCAATGTCTTGAAGTCATTCCTCCTGGTTTTAAGAAAATACCTCTTTTGGGCTCTGGTGCAGCTACTAGGATGGGAGGGGGGGGAAATGAGGGCATTGACACCCCTTCCCCCCACCCCACCCCCACCCTACAATTCAGCTACCTCCAAATGAAATTTTCCTTAAACCCCAAATTTCTAGTCTTGCAATAACTTTCTAGCATTGCAACAACTAAAACTTCAGTTGAGTATTTAGAAACAGAGTTTATGCATCCAAAGCAAAGGGTCAGACAGAGTGACCCAGGGAAAGCAAACACAGGAAATGGAAGAGGAGTTCTAAGCCTAACAGATTTCCAGTGTCTCACTCTCTGGAATGCTAGATGTTTGGAGAATGCAGGAAAAATTAACAAAGAGCAGAATTCTGACCTTCATTAGTTACATCTCTGCTGGCCCTTAAAGAGCTCTGGGGAGACAGAGGGAGACATGTTCCTAAATGGCCAGTCATCCACCTGCAATTTTGTTGGGAGGAGGGGGCAACAGATGGCCAGTTTTGGCCCAAAGTATTTGGGCACATGGGGGTCCTACAATGGCAAGTGTGGGACAGGGGGAGAGGAAGGGTGTAGGGTGAGAGTGAAAATGGAAAAGGCATAGGAGGGGCTCCGGCTCTGCCCACTGCCGCCTCCGCACCCCACTCCCCATGCACCCCTGACCGGCCTTCTATTAAAGCATGACACCCTCAAGAGCAGGTAAGGTTGTCCACCCCTGGGGTTACATGGACTCCTGTTCAGCCCAAGAAAAAATAGCTCTTACATGAATCCCACTAAAGCTGGGAACGGACTTTCATCTCACTCCCCTCCTCCATTTATTTTTCTCTTTCTCTCCCTCCCTTTTCCTCATCCCATATAGACATATATCCTGTTCTGACTTCATCCCACTTTGGATTATGGATCATTTTTAGCGACACACTGCAAAATCATATCAGCAACATCTGTTGCTGGTGGGAGTTCAATAAGAGGATTTGAGCTGGAGGCAGATTTAGATTGTTGCAGCCTCTGACAGAGTATGTGTGGGGGGAGGGATTTTCTCTTTGGACTGCAACTCCCATTATCCCCAGGCCACACTGGGAGCTGCCGCCCCAAAAAAGGAATTTTTCTAAGCTCTGCTTTGGTTGCAAATCTCAGTGGTCAGAAGAATCTGCAACCTGTTCTGTGGAAGATATTTATTCTCTCTCCTTTCTTGTTGCAAGTTCTATTTTATTTATTTTTTTCACCATTGTCCCTCCACTGACCATCACAAAAACCATCTTCATCATAGAATCATAGGAAGAGGCCCCAAGGGCCATCTAGTCCAACCCCATCCTGCCATGCAGGAATACACAATCAAATCATTCCCGACAGATGGCCATCCAGCCCCTGTTTAATAACCTCTAAAGAAAGAGATTCCACCACACTACGAGGCAGTGTATTCCACTTCTGAACACCTCTTACTGTCAGGAAGTTCTTCCTTTAGGTGGAATCTCTTTTCCTGCAGTTTGAAGCCATTGCTCCGCATCCTAGTCTCTGGAGGAGCAGAAAACAAGCTGGCTCCATCCTCAGTATCACATCCCTTCAAATATTTAAACATGGCTGTCATTTCACCTCTCAACCTTCTCTTCTCCAGACTAAACATACCCAGTTCCCTAAGCTGCTCCTTATAGGGCATCATGGCTTCCAGACCTCCCACCATCTTGGTCGCCCTCCTCTGGACATGTTCCAGCTTCCCAGTATCCTTCCTGAATTGTGGTGCCCAGAACTGGACACAGTCTTCCAGGTGAGGTCTGACCAAAGCAGAATAGCAATTAAACTATCAAAACATTAAATCCAGATAAAAATCTAAACCATTAAAAACAACAACAAACAGAGGAAAGTCCAGCACACATTATGCCAGGGCTGTTTCCCCTGAAAAACCTGTTCTCGAGGGCCTGACAGAATAAAAAGTGTTTTACCTGCTTTCAGAAAGATCGTAAGAAGGGTGCCGGTCTAGCCTATCTGCGAAGTGAGTTCCAGAAAGCCTGAGAGCAGCCACCAAGAAGGCCCTCTCCAACGTTCCCATCAACTGTCCCTCTGAGGGTGATGGGACAGAGAGAAGGGCCTCCCCACAAGGTCTCAAAATATGGGTAAATTTTATGGAAAAATTTGGTCCTTCAAATAACCCAAACCTAAGCAATGGGCAGAGAGATACATTCAATGAACAGTTGCACAGAGGTGGTTTTGCGCTTCCCCGATTAAATATGTGGGGGACATGTAGACCCTCCAACATTTCACAAATGAAAAGCAGGAGTCATGTGGCCAAGCCACATCAGAATATGATCAAGTGTCAGGTATCAGCATTCCCAAACTCATACACCACAAGCTTAAGGGTTCATCAGAAAGCTTTATTGCCAGTAATCCTGGAAGCATGCAATACAAAGTTGTTGCTGAGACTGAGAGCCTGAGGGATACACTCCAAGTAAAAAGCATTTTACAATCAACACAATCTGGTGAGCTGCATATCTGTTGGTTGTCCATCATCCACTGACACAGGCATTCCTTAAACAGAAAGTTACCATCTTCCCATGGCCTCTAGCCTGAAACTTAAACCATTAATTGCTCCTTTCCCAAGCAAAGCCCAAACAGTGACATATGCATCATTTCATCCCTACACAAACTGCTATGCACACTCTACACCAAGGCCACAGCGAAACTAATCAATAAGGCAGGAGCAGGAGGAAAGGAGAGTGATCCTGACATCAAGATGGCAAAAGTTATGAATGAGAAATAACAGATAAGCTAGAAGGGGCTGCAGCAGTTTGTTTTTGTCTGAGCCTACTGGGAAGGGCACGATTCTGCTGCCCCCCCTCCTCTTCTCGCCCTACTGAATTAATTGAGTACAAACCACTCTTCCACTTTGAACTCAATTTGCAGCAACAGAATTAAGCTGAGGACAAAAGGTGGGAAGGAGGAGGAGGAGGAAGAAGAAAGTAGGACATTTTAAAGGCTGATGGAAAAGTGGGAAGATGGAGGATTAATCAGGACTGTTCCTCCCATACTGGGACAGTTGGAAGGTATGGACATGAGACCTTTGAGCAATACTTTCCTTACCTTGATCTACTGCAGCGCCAAAGTTGTGATTACCAGCAAAAGAATACATCTGTTATTAGTTTGTCGGCAGACAGTCGTGATCCATGGCAACAGGGAAGCTCTCGTGGCATCTAGTGATCAGCATCTGCTCTTCTCTTCCACAGGGTGGCTGTTCAGCAGATGTTGGTTTGTATGCTTGAGGGAATTTTATTCATCTGGATTCAGCTTCATTTTCTCCAGAAGAAGCCAGTCTTTCAGGTCCGCTGGCCTCAAACTTTTCCAGCCTTCCTTGGTCAGATTCGGGCACCGTGAACTTTGCTCAGAAGCAGTGGCACCTGGGGGCGTTCAGTGGCAGCGGGTGGTGCTTCCGCTTTGTGCTTTTACTCTGAACTTCAAAGGAACTGCTGAACACTGTTGTTGATGTTTTTGTGTCTTCAGGCTTTTAAGGTCTTTTAAATGGCTTTTATATTTACAGTCAGGCTTCCATATCTGCAGAACCAACATCTGCAGTTTTAGTTATCTGTGGGACACAAAATAGGGGACAAATAGGGGTCACACTGGAGGCATCCTCTCTAGGCATCGTCTAGGTCCTCCAACACAACTCCATGGTATGTTTGTATTGAAGTCCTTTATTTGCTGTTATCTGTAGTTTCCAGTATCCACGTTAAGTCTGGGAACCAATCCCCCGTAGATTCAGGGGCCCAACTATATACTTTTATTGAAGTTTTTTAAAAATCTGTATTGTTTTTAAATATGTTATAGGAGATTATCAGACAATTAAATTAATCCATCACAGGGACAACAGGAGATCACGAAAGGGCTTCCTTTTCAGACAACATCATCCCTATGTGATAGAATCATAGAGTTGGAAGAGACCTCAAGGGCCAACCAGTCCAACCCTCTGCCCTGCAGGAATACCCAATCCAAGCCCTCCGGACAGATGGCCATCCAGCATCTGTTTAGAAACCTCCAAAGAAGGAAGAGACTCCACCACACTCCCAGGCAGCAGCAGCAGAAGATTCCACTTCATAGAAACATAGAATCATAGAATTGCAGAGTTGGAAGAGACCACGAGGGCCATCCAGTCCAACACCCTGCCATGCAGGAAATCACGATCAAAGCATCCCCGACAGATGGCCATCCAGCCTGTTTAAAGACCTCCAAGGAAGGAGACCCCACCACGCTCCGAGGGAGTGCGTTCCACTGCCGAACAGCTCTTACTGTCAAAAAGTTCCTCCTAATGTTGAGGTGGAATCTCTGTTCCTGGAGCTTGCACCCATTGCTCCGTGTTCCAGTCTCTGGAGCAGCAGAAAACAAGCCTGCTCCATCCTCAGCGTGACATCCCTTCAAATACTTAAACAGGGCTATCATATTGCCTCTTAATCGTCTTTTTTCCAGGCTAAACATACCCAGCTCCCTAAGTCTCTCCTCATAAGGCATCGTTTCCAGACCTTTCACCATTTTAGTTGCCCTTCTCTGGACACGCTCCAATTTGTCAATATCCTTTCTGAATTGTGGTGCCCAGAACTGGACACAGTATTCTAAGTGAGGTCTGACCAAGGCAGAATAGAGTGGCACTATTACTTCCCTTGATCTAGACACTATACTTCTATTGATACAGCCCAAAATCGCATTGGCTTTTTTAGCTGCCGCATCGCACTGCTGGCTCATGTTCAACTTGTGGTCTACTAGGACTCCTAGATCCCTTTCGCACGTGGTCTCATTCAGCCAGGTCTCTCCCATCCTATATTTATGCATTTCATTTTTCCGCCCTAAATGCAGTACCTTACATTTCTCCGTATTGAATTTCATTTTGTTAGCTTTGTTCCAGCTCTCCAGTCTATCCAGGTCATTCTGAATTTTGATCCTGTCCTCTAGGGTATTAGCTACTCTTCCTAATTTGGTGTCATCTGAAATTTGATAAGTATGCCCCTAATTCCCTCATCCAAGTCATTGATAAAGATGTTGAATAGCATTGGGCCCAGGACAGAACCCTGTGGCACCCCACTGGTCACATCTTTCCAAGCCGAAGAGGAGCCACTGCTGAGCACCCTTTGGGTTCGGCCGGTCAACCAATTACAAATCCATTGAACAGTTAACTTGTCTAGCCCACATTCTACAAGCTTGTTTGCAAGAATGTCATGGGGAACCTTGTCAAAGGCCTTACTGAAATCAAGGTATGCAATGTCCACAGCATTCCCTTCATCTACCAAGCTGGTAATTTTATCAAAAAAAGAGATCAGATTAGTCTGGCATGACTTGTTTCTCTGAAACCCATGTTGACTTTTTGTGATTATGGCATTGCCTTCTAAATGTTCACAGACTCTCTGTTTAATGATCTGCTCTAGAATCTTCCCTGGTATTGATGTCAGACTAACTGGACGATAATTGTTGGGATCCTCTTTTTTCCCCTTTTTGAAGATGGGAACAATGTTTGCCCTCCTCCAGTCTGCTGGGACTTCTCCTGTTCTCCAGGAGTTCTCAAAGATTATTGCCAATGGCTCTGAGATTATATTTGCCAGCTCTTTTAATACTCTTGGATGAAGTTCATCTGGTCCTGGAGATTTAAATTCATTTAGATTAAGAAGGTATTCCTGTACTACCTCTTTACTTATTTTGAGCTGGATTTCCCCTATTGTGTTCTCTGTTCCATTCTCCTCAGGTTGGTCCTCCTTTTCCTTTTCTGAAAACACTGAGGCAAAGAAGGTGTTGAGTAATTCTGCCTTTTCTCTGTCCCCTGTTAGCATTTTGCCATCTTCTCCACGTAGCGGCCCTATCATTTCCTTCTTCCTCCTTTTGCTGCGGACATACCCAAAAAAACCCTTTTTATTGTTCTTAACCTCCCTAGCAAGCCTGAGCTCATTCTGCGCTTTAGCTTTTCTGACTTTACTCCTACACGTGTTCGCTATCTGTTTGAATTCTTCTTTGGTGATTTTCCCCCTTTTCCATTTCCTATACATGTTCCATTTAAAACTTAGCTCCATTGAAAGTTCTTTAGTCATCCATCCTGGTTTCTTGAGACACCTCCCATTTTTCTTCCTCAATGGTACTGTTTGAAATTGTGCCTTCAGTATCTCCCTTTTGAGAAAGTCCCATCCGTCTTGAGGTCCCTTCTCTTTTAGTATTCTTGACCATGGGATCATCCCCAGTATTTCCCTGAGTTTATTGAAATCAGCTCTCCTAAAGTCAAGAATGCGTGTCTGACTATGCCTGGCTTCTCCTTTCCATTGTATAACAAACTCCAGGAGAACATGATCACTCTCACCTAAGGATCCCACCACTTGCACCCCATTAACCAGGTTGTCTCTGTTGGTTAGGATCAGATCTAAAATAGCTGACCCCCTTGTTGCCTCTTCCACCTTTTGGACCATGAAATTGTCTTCCGGGCAAGTAAGGAATTTGCTAGACCTTGTAGTTTTGGCTGAGTTAGATTGCCAGCAAATATCAGGATAGTTGAAGTCACCCATCACTACTACATCTCTCCTTTCTGCGTGTGTGGTCATCTGTTCTAGAAAGGCATCATCCAATTCCTCCGTCTGATTTGGGGGTCTGTAGTAGAGTCCCACAATAACATCCCTGTTATTTCCCTCCCCTTTAATTTTTATCCAGATGCTCTCCACCTGGCTTCCAGTATTGATGTCATGGATCACTTCACTGGTGTAAATATCCCTGACATATAATGCTATTCCTCCTCCTTTCCTATTAGGCCTGTTTCTCCTATAAATGTTATACCCCTCTATTCCTACATTCCAATCATGAGACTCGTCCCACCAGGTTTCAGTAATGCCTATTATATCATATTTGTTTTGTAGTGTGAGGAGTTCAAGTTCACCTTGCTTATTTCCCATGCTCTGTGCATTAGTGTAGAGACATCTGAGACCATGTGTTCCCTTTACTTGCTGCCTGTGCAAGTTTTTTTGCCTCCCACTGTTGGGTCCTTGCGCTGTTTGCCTTGTTCCCTCTGTGACAGTTTGAATCTTTTCTCCAGCCCTTTTGCCTTCCAGAATACTGTCTCCCTCCCCCATTTGACTCAGTTTAAAGCCCTCCTGATCAAATTCTTGAGACTGTTGGCAAAAATATTTTTTCCAACTGTTGTAAGAGACTTCTGAACAGCTCTTACTGTCAGGATGTTCTTCCTAATGTTTAGGTGGAATCTCTTTCCCTGTAATTTGAGCCCATTGCTCCGTGTCCTAGTCTCTGGAGCAGTAGAAAACAAACTTGTCCCATCCTCAGTAGGACATCCCTTCAAATATTTAAACATAGCTATCCTGTCACCTCTCAACCTTCTCTTCTCCAGGCTAAACATACCCAGCTCCCTAAACTGCTCCTCATACAGCATAATGGCTTCCACCTTTTACCATTTTGGTCCCCTCCTGTGGACATGTTCCAGCTTGTCAATATGCTTCCTGAATTGTGGTGCCCAGAACTTGTGGTGTCGTTATGCTCCAGTGCTGCTTCCGTTCTGTGCTCCTTTTTATTCATGGCTTAAACCATGAATTGACCCCTTGTTCTGTTTCGGTAATGGAACAACGGGTGAGTGAAAATATGCCCTGTTATGCTGATGTGATGCCAATGTCACTGGGAAGTCCCTGCCAAACACTTCTGCTCCAGATTGGGACATCAAGGTAAGTGACACACTTTTTCCTACCCTCTCTGGGTTACTTGGGTTTTTGTAAATGTGTTTTGGGGCTTGGTTTTAGTTTTTGATGTTTTGATGCTTTTCATTTTTGAATTTCCCACGTGATCATTCTCTTGCAAGAACGGCTGGAATTTCCTTTCCAGGAAGTGAATGGGGCTCCATGAGAGCTCCATTTACTCCTGGACTGCTGGAGGGGAGGGGAGCAGTTTTTGCCGCACTATAAAGGTAGATCTGATTTTTTTTTTTAAAAAAAAAAGTGCTACAGGGACAGGAGTGGGGTGGGGAAAAGCTGGAGCAATGGAGACACTATATTTGTCCCCCATCTGAAAAAGTCCATAAGCCACCTTGAGTCCCATTAGTGAGGAAAAGGTGGGATATAAAGGAATAAAATAAATAATAAATAAAATAATCCCATAGCTTGGTGATCACCTTTAAAGCCTAGATTAAAATGCGCAGTGGATTCACCAACCCACTGGCCTGAGAGCCACCACTGTCCAGAGCCACAATTCAGTTTGTAGCCCAATCCAGTAATTTGGATCTGGACCCAGTCCCATCCAATATGGGCACTTAATCCAAGCTGAGGTTCGGAAATTTGGATTGCCACTGACTGGTATTTTCACTGCACAAAATTTGGAGGCATGGATAACCCCAAAATGAACTCAGCCAAATTCAGACAGATACTTCAAAAGGGGTATGTGTGTGTGTGTGTTAGTTTGTGAGGGCTAGATTGTTGTTGTGTGCCTGCAAGTCATTTCCGTCTTATGGCAACCCTAAGGCAAACCTATCACAGGATTTTCTTGGCAAGATTTGTTCAGAGGGGTTTGCCTTTGCCTTCCTCTGAGGCTGAGAGAGTGTGACTTGCCCGAAGTCACCCAGTGGGATTCAAATCCTGGACTCCAGAGTCATAGTCCAATGCTCAAACCAGTACACTACTCCTGCTCTCTCGTGTACTAACCACCTATAAAATTTGCTTTAAAAGAACAGAACCAGTTTTTAAGAACTGTTGCCTGCTCAGTCTTGGCTGTCCATGTTGTTTCTGTCCTTTCGCTATCCATTTAATATCGGATCAACTTTCTAGAACACCGAGAAGATCACCAATCTCTACTGTTGAAGAGCTGCACCATAGAATACACCAGCAATACAGAATACACCAGGGTGCACCAGACATCGGTACCTGGCAGGGGCAGGCAGGCAGTGGGACAGAGAAAGCAATGAGAGACCCGGAGTGGCAGAGGACTCTTGCTTTTTGAGACAGGATGGCAAGCATCAAGCATCATAGAATCATAGAATTGCAGAGTTGGAAGAGACCACGAGGGCCATCCAGTCCAGCCCCCTGCCATGCAGGAAATCACGATCAAAGCATCCCCGACAGATGGCCCTCCAGCCTCTGTTTAAAGACCTCCAAGGCCAGTCAGCTAATCTGCTCAAGTTTGTTTAGTGATCAGTTATAACAATGAAAAAGAAAATGACAGCTTACCTAACAAGAGAGGATATCTTTAGATTTTCCTTGGTTTTTTCCCCAGGCTGTGAGGTCATGTTCTGGAAGAGTTTCTTTCCGACGTTTCGCCAGCCAGAGATGCAGGCAAAACATCAGAAAGAAACTCTTCCAGAACACGGCCTCACAGCCTGGAAAAAAAACAAGGAAAATCTATGGATGCCGGCCGTGAAACCCTTCGACTTCACGAGGATACCTTTATTCTAACCACAGTCCAATTGGTGAAATACAGAGATACAATATAAGGAGGAAGCAGGTGAGATGATGCTTTGCTAGGAATTGAATTTGTGACATCTGACTGAGGGCCGGGTTGTTCAAGCAGTGAAAAAACTCATCACAGAATGCAAGGAGAATCCTACCTGTCTTAATGGCATTCTGTGTGATTTTGCCATATTGCAAAGGTTGGGGGTAAAACCAGCAAAAACTTCACCAGAAAAGGCTTTGCGGCTTTCCCCATCTTTTAAAATCAACAAGAGGGTGCACGAGTCGATCTGATTCACTTGCCCAAATGAGAGGAAGTGCAAATCTGATTGGCTGGATGAGCGCAGGAGGCGGGGCTTGCTAGCAAGGCAAGTGGCCGCTGCTGACATGTTGGATTTTCATCTTAGCTGGCAAGGTGTTGGGGATTTTTTTGCTTTTATGTTAAAGTGAAAAATTGCTCAATTGCACCTTGGATATCTTTTTTTAAAAGGTCATCACCAGCAAATTCAGGTAAGTGAAAACAGAAGTAAATCACTCGCAGCCACCATGTTTCCTAGCGGGCATGCAGAGCTTAAGGGGATAGAAAAACCATTAGAACAGGTCACAACTGCTGCAAAATATCATTACTATGAGGGACTCCATTTTTTATGGGCTCGTATAGACAAGCCCAAAATGAGCTTGCCCTCAAACAGAGTGCCCCACAGTAATGACACCTGCAACTTATCCTAATGGAGAATGCAACTTTTTTTTGCCCCCAAAAGCTCTGCATGCCCAACAGTCAAAATGGTGGCCATGAGTGAATTACTCGCATTTTTACCTGCCGTAATCTGCTGCCACTGAACTTTTTTTTTAACTATTTGCACTGTGCACAGGAGTGATATTTTGTCTTTGCAACAAAAGGTAAAGAAATAACACCCCCTTTTCTCACCTTATCACTCTCTCACTAAGGTTAAAATCAAACATGGCAGCACCAGACACTTGCCCTGTTAGTAAGCCCTGTCCCCTGCGCTCATCCGGCTACATCAGCTTTGTGCTTCCCCTTGTATGGGACAAAGATTCACATCGAATCAGTTGTCCCAATGAGAGGGAATACACATTCCCCCTGCAGTTTTTTTAAAAAAACTCTGGGGAAAGCCGCAATAGCTTTTCCTTCATAGTTTTTTATGTTTTTTGGGGGGCCTCCTTCACAATACAGTGGAATGACGCAACTTGCCATTTACACAGGTAGGGTTCTTCTTCCATTTCATGAGGATTTTTTATTTTTATTTTTATTTGCTGTTTATATGGGTCCAAATTTCACATACCCACTCCCAAGATGTTTGGTACTCTCAATTAGCATTGGTGCTGGAAACTTCCCTCTTGTAGCTCCATATTCCTCCCACCTAAGAGTGTTCTGCTTAAGTTTCTAGGGGCAAAGGAGTAGAAACAGAGAGTTGTTGCTTTTGGCATCTTAGGACCCATTGTACCTGCCATTGTGGAACTTTGCCTGGCTGCTTTAACTTGTCTTCTGCCTCTGTCCTGAGCAAAACCACCACCGTGATAGCTATGGGTGACCCTACCTTCAAAGCGATGCAAATACACCATAGCATACTCCATGCATGTGGTCTTAGTAAAGAGACATCCTGCTGAATTATACATGAATTGTAATTCCCAAACATTCCCTAAAAGCAGCCAGCTGAATGAGACTCAAGGCAGCTGATAACTTTTTTTTAAAAAAAAAATACAGATTAAATTTTTTACAAAAACATCAACAAAAAGTGTACATTTAAAAGTTATTTAAAAACAATCTGTAGTGTTAAAACTATTAAAAGTCATTTAAAGACATGTAAAAAATTTAACAAAATAGCACAGCACTCCATTAGAAGCCCATTGCAGTCAGCTCCTAAAAGCCTGATGGAATAGAAGAGTTTCCACTTCCTGTTTGGGAGTGTGGTGGTGTCACTTTGATTGTGTATTCTTGCATGGCAGAGGGAGGTTGGACTGGATGGCCCTCATGGTCTCTTCCAACTCTGTGATTCGATGAAGAACCTATCCTCCCCCATCTGTTCTCAGCACCCAGGGCTGGTTTAAGGCACCAGCAATGTCAGCATCCGCATGGGGCCCCAAGATTGTGGGGGCCCCGTAGTAACTCTCCTCCTGCAAAAGCATTAATAGTAATAATCTGAATATCCTGTACTGTGAATAGCTTAGGTTGAGATAGGTTACATTGACCTGAGAGAAACATATGGAGTCCCCAAAAAACAGCATTGCAGGGGGGCCCAAAATTCCTTAAACCGGCCCTGTCATTACCTCAGCTTGTTACCATTTCAAAAGAATGACATACATTTAACAATCAAACAGGAAAGCACACAGTAACAACAGCACACAGGATTAATGGCAGCAAAAGGTTTCTTTACAACCTGATCCTGACAGACAAGCTAGGCTTCCTTTTCCCGCAAAGAAGCACTCCTGGAACAATGTTGTGACTGACCATCGATACACAATTCTGAAGTAGCAGAGAAACTTCTCAACCAAGGTATATACAGGTCAACCCCTCATATCCACGAGACCAATGCCCGCGGTTTCACTTATCCACGTGTGGGGGAAAAATATCCTCTCTAGGCATTTTCTACGTCCTCCAGTATGATTCTATGGTTTGTTTCCACAGTTGGGCTGGGAGTAATTCATTTCAGTAGGGTTTGCTATTATCCATAAATCCTGCTCCCGTGGATATTGGGAATGACCTGTACTTCCTTTATTTATCAAAACTCCAGTGTATCAGCTCAATTGTAAAAGAGAGATACAAAGTTATAAATAACACTGTTAAGCATAGATATTCATATCACTACATAGTTTTTCAGCAAATATTTCTCTTATGGTCATATAGCAATATACGACAGTATAATGTTACCCGAATTGTGCGGGGGTCTGTGATGATCCTACTAGTGTCCAAATCTTAATATGGGAATATTTAATTAGCTCAAAATAGCAGCGAGAGGCTGACTAACAGCAGGACCTCTTGACTTATGTATACCGGTAATATCTGAGGAGACTCCAAGCCAGAACATACAATCAAATGATCTTTATTGGAAATAAATCTTAAAAGCATTCACTCTTGCACTCAGATTTCAAGCAATCACACAAGAGTATCGAATAAAATAGGAAATTTTGGGGTAGAGGAATAGAGTAAGGGGATTGTGGGTCATACGATCCCAATCCTGGAGACCTGAGATCGTGAAGTAAATGGGCAGTGAGGAGGTCCAGAAGGCAGAATGGTAACACAGACTGACATGGAGCCAGAAGGAAGAGGGTCTGTGCACAGTCTGATGGTACTTTAGGGTGATATTTATATTTGATAATTCCCCTGAAGGAATGAGATTTAGAGTGGAATATAATGTTTCTTGGAGTTTTCCAGGACTAAACAAAGGGTTCTCTGGAAGAGTTAACAGTCATTAATGAGCAATATATTTGGGATTGCATAGGAGCAGGCAACTTCTATTCTTGAGGAAAGCAGAAGAGGAAAAGCCCATTTTGGAACCATTGAGGACTCTGCTATTTTTGAGTGGATTAGCAGATTACTCATCTCCAGATGTTAACTCTATGGATATTACTGTACTTATTTGGGGAATTTCTAAAGGCCCCTCCCTAGGTTATACATGACTCCAGCCTTGGTATTTGGGGGTCTTTGGTTTACCTGCTAACCACGTGAAAGGCCACATCAAGCCAAATTATTAAATATTGCCAATTGTGCAATATTCCAAGATGGGGGCTGTCAGGGTAGGTAACAATAACAAGTTATATTTCTTATGCAAGCTATAGCAAAATCTTAGCAAAGTCCTATTTCATAGGATGCCAAGCAGACCTACCTCAGGCTAGAGACAGATTTTCCAGCGAAGAAAGACTGTGCCTCCATGGCTGGTTGTGCCTTTATGTAAGGTTGCCACCAGACACGTGTCTGCCTTTTCCAGACTTGAAAGCCAGATCTCCCCAACTTTGATGGTTCCCCCAGACCCACTTCGATGCCTTAATAAAAATAAAAGCATGTGATGTATGTTTCTCTTCCTATCAGACAGGATATGAATGTGTTGGCAGGATAAATGTGAGCATGCAGGAGCCTAGATTAATTGGTCTCGTGTCCTTTGTATGAACCATTTTTGACATTCTTTGTCCCTTGCGTGCACTTGTACAAAAGTTTGCTTACTCGGGACTTGCAGTACCACCTTTAGATCCTTCCTCGTTCTTTTGTCTCATATTGTTTAATAAGGAGGGCTATAGATCTTATCTGTTAGTCTCTTGAAAGCAGGCCCAGTAAAGCTTGATAGAAAGAGTCTCTCTACTCTGTTGCCTGTACTGTACTGTGATTCACAGGCTTGTGGATACAATGGGCTTCTAAAGAATTTTCTACTTTAGGGAGTCCAAATTGGGTGATATTTGCCAAAATGCAATCCACAGAACTCTCCACCTGCACCACATTCTCCACGAGTTGATTCTCTTCTGGCCACCTTTCTTCACTGCCCAGCTTTCACAACCATACACAGAAACTGTAGGACAGCTACAGAAGGTGCAACACAAACCCAAGAATGATTTACTTTAATTTCTGGCTGCTGCAGTGCTACAGTATTCCCCCCTCTCTTTTTTTCTTTTTCTGTGTGTGTGTGTGTGTGTTCATAAAATCTGCAAAGATACTTTTTTTTTGCATACTGAAAGCTAAATATGCACACATTTCATTAAAAAAAAATGGAAATAAATATATTTCTTGAATATACAGTTTCACTCCAAATTGACAGTTGCGTCATTTTCATGTAGGAGGTGGCACAGACTGGACACAGTTTTGCGATGTATAACTTGAGCGCACTGAAAAGACGCTATATAAAACTTGTATCATGAATTCCTAGTTTCTTTGCAAACTAGAGCTGTTCTAAAAGGCTGCAGAATTTGTAAGGTTATTGTTAAGGTTATTGCCAGGTGACTAGGATCATGCTCACTCTGCCACAGGGGCCTGGGTGTCATGTTTAAATGCATGGACGAATGTTTGCACAAAGACTTCTTGCTCTCTAGCCCAGGAAGGAAGAGACAACAGCACACAGTCTGGCTGCCCTCCCCTACTGTTTCCAGACACAGTGACTCTGTTTCTTTACGAATCCCAGGATGGGGCAGTATCTCCAGGTGGGGATGTGACAGTGCTGTCCAAAAACATGGCATGTCTTCTATTTTTTATTCTTTAGTTCTTTCCTGGCTGGTGGCTATAGGATGAGGCGTGCCAGCTGTGGCCAAAGCTAGGCAGTGAACCTGCCATTCTGAGTTCCCTAAGAGCAACTTCAGCAACCACTAAGATAATTATCCTGCAATTTTGCAAACCACATAATCATTCCCTTTCCTTGGCTTATGAGTGGGCTGCAAAGATAGCAGAGCCCAGGATGGAGACTTGGAGGAGGAAGCAGATGTTACTGTTTTACAGTGCTTTGTTCAAGTACAGTTTAGGGCTAATTCCTATGGGACACTGGGTAGACAATTCTTTTTTTTGGGGGAGGGGGGGTTAGTGAGACTTTTTCTAATTGACTTTTACTAATTGTCGTGACTGGTTGGATACTGTACACAGGAGAGGGCCTTCCTGGTGGTTGTTCCCAAACTCTGGCACTCCCTTCCTCGCAGTTGTTGAGGATGAAGAAAATACTCATAAAATGCAACTGGACTACCTTTTGTCCTAACATGCTGCAATTGAGATTTGCAGTATTTGAAAGGAGGGGTGGCCCAAAACACCATCTACTACAGGGGCAAAGCCTTCGCATATTTTTGTGAAGTTTTTAAAATAAGGCATGGACATGTGTATTATCGCTCATTTGGACATCTAATTCAGGATGTCCCAGTTGAGATGGGCTAGGCCTCAGGCTTATCAGAAGCCGGCCTAGCTTAGTCTCTGATGATGGAATTCAGAGTCATATGGGAAGTCTGCTCCCTCAGACCTCATGGTTTCATGTGGATCTCTTGATGACCCTGGAGCCCTGTGTCTGCTCCTCAGACCTTCAGTAAACCATGTGGCGCATACCAAAGACTGCAGAAAAGTCAAAACTCCATTAGCCAAATGAATGGCTCTGCACTGCCAAATCTGATTGGCTGTCCAGTCAGGTGATATGATGTCATGTTTAGGAAATGAGGGTCCCACCCCCTGTATTATCTTTTGTCTGGAATGCAGGGAATGGAAATTTATAGACGATGGGAAACGTACTTCTTCCAGATGTGATCTGGCTCCATGATGGAGTTGAAGTCACTCCATCATGAAAGGACTATTTATTCCTTTTGTGTTTCTAGGATGGAGGACCATTGTCTCCCAAAAATAGTACTCTACGGTGAACTTGCCACAGGTCAGCATAAGAGGGGCGCTCCAAAAAAGCGATACAAGGACTCCCTGAAACAACATCTCAGGCTTGGCCAAATTGATCACCAACAATGGTCTGCCCTGGCCTCACATCAGGAGGCATGGAGACGCACTATCCACAATGCTGCAGCCTTATTTGAGAACTCACGCTGAACAAGTCTTGAAGAGAAACGACAACGCAGAAGGAATCACAACCCAAAAACATCACCCAAGGAGACCTTCTGCTGTGCTTTCTGCAACCGGACTTGTTTATCTCGGATTGGCCTTTTTAGTCATCAGTGCGCTTGCAGAAAGCGCGGGATGAGTCCTTCCTGAATCTTCGTTTGCGAAGAAAAGCCAGAGAGCAGGAGTGGGAATTGTGTGGCCCTTCTAGATGCAATTGAACTGCAACTCCTAGTATTCCTCACCACTGGCCATGCTAGCTAGGGCTGATGTGAGTTACAGTCCAACAATATCTGGAGGACTGTACTTGCCCACTTCGTGTACAAATCATTAGAATAATCTTCTTAACTGTATAAGCTCTTAGACGGTCACCCAGCCTCCGGAGACAGTCAATCAGGGATAACAACAGGTTTCTAACACTGGGAAGGGTACAACTAGATGACTGGTGAGATCTCTTCTAACTCCTTGAACTAAGGAAGGGTCTAGTGGGCATGAATGCACCTGATCGAGTTCCCCCTTTACCTGTGTTAAAAGTCATGTTGGAACCAGTATGTAAGCCTTCTTGAGGCTTGGGATATCTGTAGCTGATTCAATGAGTGTACTCTAGTTTGGACTATCAGTTGCATGTAAGTCAATATGTATTTTTAAAACTGGAGACAGGTGTGGAAATAAGAACAGAATTGTGTGTAAAAGTATGTGTACATGATACGGGGGAGAAACAGATGTTTTTGTTTCTCACTATTCATCAGACATTAATCAGCTGCAAATATTATTGTTCCTACAAAAAAGTGTTTCATAGTTAAGACTGCTGAGGAAGAAAATAAAATCCATGCTTTACCTCCTTGGATTACCCTGCATGGCAGGAGGCTGGACTAGATGGCCCTCGTAGTTTCCTCCAGCTCTACAATTCTATGATTCTAGGATGCTAGGATTCTAGCACACTCTCAGCAAGGGTGGAAGTGGACAGCAGATTGGTCAGACCTGCAAGCAGGGGCAGGCTTGCCAGCAAGGAAGAAGCTGGAAGTGCCATTTTCATATTTTGTGTTATCGGGTGTGTACTTTTTTGCTGAGCTGAGGTGACCAAAGAGTTTTTTATAAGTAGATGTGTACCTTTGATTTACAAGTTTTTAAAATAGGACCGTGCAGCAGTGACACTACGTGTGGAGAATAACACACTGTACTCTTGGCCACCATCTTGATTTGCAGGCACAGCTGCATGTGAACTTCAAACCCAGATAGCTTCTCACACAATAATTTTGCCAAAAGACTGTGGAGACAAATGAACACAGCTGAGAATGTGCGATAATGCACAGCAATCTGCATTATATCTTCTGTTCTGGACAAAGCCCTAGAGAGGTTATCTATATTTTAACTTATTGATACGGTTGCTATCCTTTTGTTGGGAGGTGAAGACTTTTGTTTTGTATTGTTTGCGTCAAGCCTTTGAGGGCCGACTGCTCAGGGGGAACAGGGCCTTCATTGCTGGGTTGTTCACATTTGTTGTTCTTTTTTAATGGTTGTATTTTCAGCTGATCACAGATTAGCAAAGGCAACGAGGGCCAGCGTGGTCAAGTCAGATATGGTGATGCTCTTTCAGAGCCCTTTCTAATAACTAATGGAGTGAAGCAAGGTTGTGTTCTTGCACCAACTTTATTTACAATCTTCTTTAGCATGATGCTCCAAAGGGCTATGGCAGAGCTTGAAGAAGACGACGGCATCTATATACGTTACCGTACTGATGGTAGCTTGTTTAACTTAAGCCGTCTGAGGGCTCACACTAAGACTCTAAACTATCTAGTCCGTGAGCTGCTCTTCGCCGATGATGCTGCCCTTGTTGCCCACACAGAAGCAGCTCTGCAGCGCCTAACATCTTGCTTTGCAACAGCTGCAGAGCTGTTTGGGCTAGAAGTCAACCTGAAGAAAACAGAAGTTCTTTACCAGCCTGCACCACAGGACGAACACCACCATCCCCACATTGCCGTCAGCAAATCTGTGCTCAAGTCCGTTCAGCAGTTCACCTACCTGGGAAGCATCATCTCCTCAGATGCCAAGATTGACAAAGAGATTGATCACAGATTAGCAAAGGCACATAGCGCATTTGGAAGACTTTACAAAAGAGTCTGGAGTAATAAACACCTGAGGCAAAGCACAAAAATCAGTGTGTATAGAGCCATTGTACTGTCTATCCTCCTTTATGGGTCTGAAAGATGGGTCACCTATCGCCACCACCTACGACTCCTCGAGCGCTTTCATCAGCGCTGTCTACGCACAATCCTAAATATACACTGGACTGACTATGTGACGAATGTTGCTGTCCTTGAGCAAGCAGGGACCACCAGCATTGAGGCCATGATACTGAGAACGCAGCTGCACTGGGCAGGGCACATTTCTAGGATGGAGGACCATCGCCTCCCAAAAATACTACTCTACGGTGAACTCGCTACGGGTCAGCGTTAGAGGGGCGCTCCAAAAAAGCGATACAAAGACTCCCTGAAACAACATCTCAGGCTTGGCCAAATTGATCACCAACAGTGGTCCGCCTTGGCCTCACATCGGGAGGCATGGAGACGCACTATCGACAATGCTGCAGCCTTATTTGAGAACTCACGCCGAACAAGTCCTTGAAGAGAAACGGCAACGCAGAAAGAATCACAACCCAGAAACATCACTCAAGGAGACCTTCTGCTGTGCTTTTTGCAACCGGACTTGTTTATCTCGGATTGGCCTTTTTAGTCATCAGCGTGCTTGCAGAAAGCGCGGGATGAGTCCTTCCTGAATCTTCGTTTGCGAAGAAAAGCCAGAGAGAGAGAGAGACTTTCAGCTGCTTTTAATTTTATGGATAGTTATACTTTGAACCTTTTGTAGGATGTGAATTTTATTTTATTTTTTTAGCTGTATCTGTTTTAATTTTTGTAATCTGCCTTGTGTTCCATAGGTCTTCTTGGTGGCTGCCTCTCGACTCTGGAAATCCCTCCCATGGGGGGTTGGCCTGGCCCCTTCCTTGCTTTTCTTCTGCCACCAACAGTCTTACGCTGACCAGCTTTTAGAACCTGTCCAGGATGGACTCTTAATGGTGTGAAGTGCTACTTTTATTTTACAGTTTGTATATAGCCTTTTAATGAATTTTAATGGTTTTAATTTTCTAAATTGTTTAACTGGCTTTAAAGTAACTTTTATACTGATATCCTTTTTATTGATAACTTTGTATAGTTTTTAATGTGTATTGTTTTTAGCATGCTGTAAGCCACCTTGAGTCTTATTATTGAGAAAAAGGTAGGATATTAAATGAACAAAATAAATAAATAATAAATTAAAAAAAGACAGAGAGAGTGTGTTGTGTAGCGGTTCAAGTGTTGGATGGTTCAAATGTTGGACTAGAACTCTAGGATACCAAGGTTCAAATTTCCCCTCAGCCCTGGAAACCCACTGGGTGACTTTGTGCAAGTCACACTCTCTCAGCCTCAGAAAAAGGCAATAGCAGCCAACCTCTTCTGAATAAGCTTCCCCCCCCCCCCAAAAAAAAACACAAAAAACCCAAGAGCCAGCATGGTGTTATCTTAGCATTTTAGGGTTGGACTAGGACGCTGGGAGACCAGTGTGTAAATGCCTGTTGAGCCATGCAAAGCCACTGGTGACCTTGGACAAGTCACACTTTCTCAACCCAAAAGAGGCAGACAATGGCAAACCTGCTTGGAATAAATCTTGCCAAGAAAATAGCTTTGCCTTAAGATCACCATAAGTCAGAAATGACTTGAAGACACACGGCAACAACAGAAAGGCAGGTAACAACAACAGCAACAGCGGTTGCATATGGAACTGTTTATTCTTGTATGTTGCATTAGTATTTGTCAGTGCTCTTGATGTATCAGCTGATTCCCTGGGATTGCTGAAACAGACACTGTGCATCCATCTCCGTGGCACAATGGGACAATAAGTAGCCACAATGGCAGATAACACCATCAGTCGCACAATGCTGGTATTCAGCAGGAGGGTGGTGTGTGGCACAACCGCCACTTAACTGTAGACGTACAGTATGCAAGCACAGCAGAGTATCTCAGTCAGGGCTGTTTTACCATCTGTGAAGACCAAGAGCTTATTGAAAATGCACCAGGCTCAATGGATGATCTCTTGAGTAAGGTCAGGCAGACAGCCGTGAGAAAGCAGGGCTGGACAGTGCAGTGGGAGCAGTTGCTCCGGTGCCCCCAATGGCCAGGGGCCTCCATGTTGCTGCTGCAGGTGCCACACGCAGAGAAACACAAGTGACTTTTTCTACGTCTTTATTGTTGCGTGCCTTCAAGTCATTTTCGACTTATAACGACCCTTAGGTGAACCTATCATGGGGTTTTCTTGGCAAGATTTGCCCAGAGGAGGTTTGCCTTTGCCTTCCTCTGAGGCTGAGAGAGTGTGACTTGCCCAGAGTCACCCAGTGAGCCTCCATGGCTGAGTGGGGACTCCAATCCTGATCTCCAGAGTTGTAGTTCAATGCTGAAACCATTATTCCACACTTGTTCTTTCTATGAAGATTATCAGATGTATCAAAATTGATGTTACAGCAACGCCACGAGAACGCAAAAGGGCTTTCTTATCAGACAACATTGTTCCCCCCTTGTTATGCACTTGTTATGCTGCCGTTCAACCGGCACTGCTTTTTATTGATGCAAGAAGCTGTCAATAGATCCCCCATTCCATTTGTGTTCCAAATTTGCCTGTGTGCAACAAAGTGCCCCGTTAGGCTGGCAAGATCCCAGTGTCAATGGGTGGTCCCTGCCAGAACACTTCTGGGTGAGATCGGGACATCCAGGTAAGTGACACACTTTTTATGACCCTCCCTGGGATACTTGTTAATTTTAAAGGGTGTTTTTGTGTTTGGTGTCACTTTTTTTCTGTTCCTTTTTTTATTTTTGAATTTCCTACACTTGCATCTTCTCGCGAGAATCTGTGGGATTTTGATCCACGAAGTGAACGGAGCTCCGTTAGAGCTCCTTTCACTCCTGGGCTGCCCTATTGATGAGAGAGGAGGTAAGTGTGGTGGGGAGGTTGAGTGGGTGGGCCTGGGACAGGACTGGGGCAGGAGTGGAGATTGTGGGACAGGAACACCTTTTTCGTATATAATCTCCTATATCTTTATATCCATCCTGCCTTTTTCCCAGCCTGGGGATCCCAGGAAGCTTACAAAAGTTAGAACAGATGGAGATAAAACTTCACATCTCTACAAGCCTAACCAAACTTGAAATATTGTTAATCTCACAATGAAATTAATGGCAATTTAAAAGCATTCTCATTTTAAAACAACCAACAGCCAATACAGACAATGCAGCACATTATTACAAACCTTTCCATGTAAATAATCCATTCCCAAAGGCCTATTGGAACAAAATCCTTTGCCTGCCCCTGGGAGGATGAAGAAGGAGCGTCTCTGGAAAGGAGGATCCAGAGCCGGGGAGCAACCACTGAGAAGACCCCCATCTCTCCTCCATCCCAGTAGATATGCTAAGGAAGGTGGCAGGATGAGAGCTGTACTGTGATGCTGTCAAGAGATTAAAGCTATTGGAGAGAGGAGCTAGCGGTGTCTCTCCTCTCATCCGCTGCAAGCAGTTGGTTGAATTTGCTACCTACCCCCAGTGCCTTTGGTCTAAATACCCTAAAAACTCCAGATTCTGTCTGACCTTAGAAGCTAAGCAGGCCTGGTCCTGGTTAGTACTGATATGGGAGACTACCAACTAATACCAGGTGCAGTAGGTGATATTTCAGAGGAAGGAACTGGCCAAACCACCTCTGAGGATTCCTTGCCAAAGAAAACCCTGTGGAATTCATTGGGACACCATAATTCAACAGGTGACTTGCAGGCACACACACACACACAGAGCTTAAATAACCTAAAGGCACCTGGTCCTTTCTGAATTTCCGGAGCACTGGGGAAAGGTACCTCTGGGGACTGTCACTCCCAGAATCCTCCAACCAGCTATGCTGGGAGTAGCAGTCCAAAAAGAAGAACCTTCCCCAAGCACAGAAGGCCTGCCAAGAAATCCCAGGTGCTGTTGGCTCTTTTTCAGAGGAAGGAATTGTCAAATCCACCTCTGAGGGTTCCTTGCCTAAGAAAACCCTTGAAATTCATGGGGGTCTCCATAAGTCAAGAAGCGACTTGAAGGCACAGATACACACAAACACCTAGGCCTAAATACCCAAAAGGCACCAGGTCCCATTTGATCTTGGAAGCTAAGTAGGGTCAGCTCTGGCTGGTACTTGGATGGGACACTGCCAACAAATACCAGGTGCTGTAGGCTCTATTTTTCAGAGGACGGAACTACACTTCCCAAGATTCCTTAGGAAAAGGGCAGGTGGGCAGCCGGGCAGAAGAGGCAAAAGTGCCCAGCTGGGTTCAGACCTTACGCCGGAAGGGATAAAAGGGAGAAGAAACACAAGATAAAAGGGAGAAGAAACACAAGAGGCCCGACCCGTCCACACCTACCCTCCCTTCCTCCCTCAGGGAAGGGCCCCAATCCAAAACAGGCAGCCTTGCTTGTGAGGAAGCCCACCAAGAACACCAAGTGATAATTTCTCAGATAATGTGTCACAGTGTTGAAAAGGTAACTCTTTATATTATAATAATAATAATAATAATAATTTGTTCTGTCTTTTTAAAAATTGCTTTCTGTCACTTTGGGGGCATAAAAAAGTCCTACAAAATGGATCCAAAGACCACCTTGTTCAAATCATTCCTTAACTTGGGAATGGGGGTCAGAGGAACAACTCTGCCCTTCTTCGCAGGGCTATTCATAGGGCTTGGTTTCCAGACATTGCTGTATTAGTCTGGAATACCATAGAATCATAGAGTTGGAAGAGACCCCAAGGGCCATCCAGTCCTACCCCTTCTGCCCTGCAGGAATACACAATCAAATCATTCCCGACCCAGCCTCTGTTTAAAAACCTCCAAAGTAGGAGATGCCACCACACTCCCAGGCCGTGCATATCAGGGGATCTTATAGCACCTTGAGTCTGAGTTAAAGAAGTTAGAGCGTAAGCTTTCACACTATACTGTTATAGTGTTACTATTCCACTTTAACTGCTCTGGCTTCCTCCTGTGGAATTCTGGGGTTTGTAGTTTAGTGAGGCCTAAGAGCTCTCTGGCTGAGAGTTGCAAATGCCCCTCCCTAAACTGCAAATCCCAGGATTCAACAGGAGGCAGCCCGAGCAAATAAAGTGGAATAGTAACACTATAACAGTGTAGTGTGAAAATCTCCTTGGTCTACTTCCTCAGGTGCCTGGATGTGTAGTTTGGGACTAGTAGTTTTCACTTCTTCATAACTAACCTGTGGGGAGGAGTGAAGTGGCCACGTTTGCTGGGGGCATGAGGTTATTCCAGGTGACAAGAACAAAAACAGATTGTGAAGACTCCAAAAGGATCTCTCCAGACTGGAAGAAGAAGCAACAATGTGGCCAATGTAGTCCAACGGTAAATTGTTGCCATGTGCCTTGCAGTTGTTTCCAACTTACGGTAACCCTAAGGCGACTGTATCCCATGGTCGGAAAGATTACTTCGGAGGTTGCCATCCTCTGAGGCTGAGAGAGTGCGACTTGCCTGAGGCCACCCAGTAGATTTCTATGCCTGAGTCAGGATTTGAACCCTAGGCTGCCAGAATCCTGGTCCAGCACTCAAACCACGACCCCATACTGGCTCTCCAAAAGGGATGCATACTGGGGCAAACACACACACACACTGCTGGACTCACCGTTTATAAGTGAAAACGCGGATAATAGCAAACCCTATGCAAATATAGGCCTTTCGGGCCAAGCATCCCACCGAGTTGCCTTGGCGAAGCCTCTCCGCGAATGCAATCTGGGAAGGCAACGCCAGCCTCCTCCTGGGCGAAAGGTTTCCTCCCCCGTTACCTCGTTGCTCGTTAACCGTTACTTTCCCCAGCTCCCGCTTGTGGACTACAACGCCCAGCATCCGAGGGCAGCCTGGCTAGGGTGCTGCTGGGATGCGGAGTCCGAAACCCGGGGCCACTTTCCAGCCTCAGGGAAGGCAGGGGGAGGCGGGGGCCAGAGGGAGGCGACCCGGCCAGGGCCAAAGGGCGGGGTGTGTGTTGGGGGGTGGGGGTCCGGCTCCGACCACAGCGGAAGGTGCCCCCGAACTACACTTCCCAAAATTCCCGTGGAAAAGGGCGGGGGTGGGCAGGCGGAAGAGGCGAAGGTGGCCAGCCGGGTTCCGACGTTACGGCTGGCTGACACGTTTGCGGGAGGGAGGCGGGAGGCGGGCCGAGGGAGGCGAGGCGGAGAGGGCGTCCCGTCCCGTCCCGCCCGCACCCTCCCCGGGGGAAGGGACCCCCTCCAGGGCAGGCTCCCCCCCGTGGGTGTGGGTGTGCGCGCGCGCGTGTCCGCGTCCCAAGCCCGAAGGATCGCCAAGGATCGGCGGTCTTCCCTGGGGTCTTCCCTGCCCGCCCCCCCGAAGATGGCTGAGCTCCGCATCGACCACTCCAAGCTGCCCGGCGTCAAGGAAGGTCAGCCCAGGGGCAGAGGGGCTGCTGCTGTTTGGGGGGCCCGGATTTATTTGGTGTTCTTGGGAGGGGGCTGGAAGCCCTGGGCGGTGGGGCCTGGGAACCCCCTACCCACCGAGGGGGCCTCAGTCCTTGGGAAGGAGGGAGAGGAGGGGGAGCCCACTTCCTCCCTCAGAAGCCTTTGGGTGGGGGGCAGCCTCTTCCCCCCCTTCGCCCGGGCGGGACTGGGGGGGGGGTCTTAATCCTGCCTGGCACCCCCCTTTGGGCTTCTCTCCCTGCGCCCAGCAAGGAGGCTGCGCCCCCCATCCCAGAGAAGGGTGGGGTGGGGTGGGGGCTCCTTTGTTCTTCCAGGGGGCATTGAGCACACAGGGGGGGTTAAAGGAAAGGGGGGCTGCCTGCCTCCCCGGCACCCCCCCTCACGCAGGGCTGCTGGCCGGGCTCTGGGGGTCCGGGACCGGCCCCTCTGTGTCGACTCCCGGGGTTTGCCCGGCACGTGGGAAGCGGGTTGCGGGTTGGGCGGAAAACCCCAAACCTACACCGCAGGCTGGGCGGGAGGCCAGAACCGGCAGGGGAGAGGATGGGGGGGGTCGTAAGAGAGGAGAGGAGGGGGGCAGGTTGGGAGGGACCAACCACCCATGGGCCCCCTTCGCCCCTTTTCCTCAGCCAAGAAGAGGGAATTCCCCAAGAATCCACCTAAATGGGCTGCACTCGCTCTGCAACCCCCCACCCCATTCATAGAATCATAGAATTGCAGAGTTGGAAGAGACCCCAAGGGCCATCCAGTCCAACCCCAAGCCACACAGGAAATCATAGAATCATAGAATTGTAGAGTTGGAAGAGACCCCAAGGGCCATCCAGTCCAACCCCAAGCCACACAGGAAATCATAGAATCATAGAATTGTAGAGTTGGAAGAGACCCCAAAGGCCATCCAGTCCAACCCCATTCTGCCATGCAGGAAATCACGATGAAACCATCCCTGACAGATGGCCATCCAGCCTCTGTTTAAAGACCTCCAAGGAAGGAGACCCCACCACGCTCCGAGGGAGTGTCTTCCACTGCCAAACAGCTCTTACTGTCAAAAAGTTCCTCCTCATGTTGAGGTGGAATCTCTGTTCCTGGAGCTTGCACCCATTGCTCCGTGTTCCAGTCTCTGGAGCAGCAGAAAACAAGCCTGCTCCATCCTCAGCGTGACACCCCTTCAAATACTTAAACAGGGCTATCATATCGCCCCTTAACCACCTTTTTTCCAGGCTAAACATACCCAGCTCTCTAAGTCTCTCCTCATAAGGCATCGTTTCCAGACCATTCACCAGTTTAGTCGCCCTTCTCTGGACACCCTCCAATTTGTCCATATCCTTTTTGAATTCTGGTGCCCAGAACTGGACACAGTATTCTAGGTGAGACCTGACTAAGACAGAATAGAGCGGCACTATGACTTCCCTTGATCTAGACATGCGGTTGGTATTTCCGGCAGTTTGTGTGCCCCCCAAAGGTCCCTGGGACAGGAAATGGTCCCCTGTGCTTTCTCCATCCCTGACCTAGAACTCTTTGCCTTGAGAGGCAACTTTTCTATGTGCCAGGAAATAAAAATGAGATGGGAGACCCTCCAAAATCTCACACAGGCCAGGGTTACTTTCTCCCCTAGTCCTATTTTTAGGAGTTTGGCAGAGAGATTTTATGATGACTTTTGTGCATTCAATGGTCACTTTCTGTACCTCCATTTGATTCTGATTCCACCCTTCCCACTCTGCAAATGCAGGCAGACACCTGAGGATCCAGTATGATATTGCCTGGTTTGCATTAGAATGTTCATTTAATCATTTTGAAAAGATTTTTTTATTATCAGGATTTCAGATGTATCTTTGTGTATAAGTCACCTTGGATCCCCTGCAGGGGATACAGAAATCACTCCAATCAATGCATGTTGTTTTTAAATGTTTGAATGATGCTGTAGGATCTTTGGCACACCTACGTCATAAAACCCAGAGCATGCCAAAGGTTTGGAGGACAGATTCCTTGGCCGGGCTAGTTGGGGGTTTCTGGGAGGTACAATCCAAAGAAGTTAATATGATAGAGCAGTGGTTCTTAACCAGGGGTCCAGGGACCCCCCCCCCAGGAGCCCACACTGCCCTCACAGGGGGTCCACAAAGGCTTGGAGGCTGCTTGACCCACCTCTTCCCTGCAGTGTAGTGGCCACATGACAGGAGCCAAAGCAAAGACTGGCTGGCTGGGCCTGCATATTGCCATTCAATCCACTCCAGCCACAAACTCGCAGGAAGAAGCAGGAGAAAAGTCTTCCCTCCATCTCCAGTGTCTCTTGGGGAAGGGTTAATTGATGGTGTAATTGTGTTATCATCATCATCATGTATTATTATTATTATTATTATTAGGGTTAGTTTTGAATCTTGAGTTATGTCTTGGGGGTCTGAGGCAACAAAAGATATTTAAAGGGGGTCCCTGGTAAAGATAATACTACTCTACGGTGAACTCGCCACGGGTCAGCGTAAGAGGGGCGCTCCAAAAAAGCGATACAAAGACTCCCTGAAACAACATCTCAGGCTTGGCCAAATTGATCACCAACAGTGGTCCGCCCTGGCCTCACATCGGGAGGCATGGAGACGCACTATCCACAATGCTGCAGCCTTATTTGAGAACTCACGACGAACAAGTCTTGAAGAGAAACGACAACGCAGAAAGAATCACAACCCAAAAACATCACCCAAGGAGACCTTCTGCTGCGCTTTTTGCAACCGGACTTGTTTATCTCGGATTGGCCTTTTTAGTCATCAGCGCGCTTGCAGAAGGCGCAGGATGAGTCCTTCCTGAATCTTCGTTTGCGAAGAAAAGCCAGAGAGAGAGAAGAACCACTGTGACAGAGCATTCAGTGAGGCTTGAATATCTCACTCCATCAGTGCATCTACACGGGTGGATTGTAAGCCATGAAAGTAGATAGATAAGTCTTAGACATGCCAGTAGATATATGTCTTTTTGTAATCCCACGCCTCCCTATTATACTGAAACAGACTAACCCAGCTACCATATCTCTTTAAAACCGAAACGACTCTTGTTCCTGGAGGGTTGTTTTTTCCCCTCCTGCAGTGGTTTCAACACTGTCACCTGATTCCAGTCCAGTTTGAATTTGCATAGGAGTAAAAACAGCCACTCTGAAGGCCCTTTGTGTGTGTGTTGCAGTGAGCCACACACCCTCACCCTTCCTTTTCCTGCTGGGAAGGAGGAGGAATTGGAACACGCCTCTTTTGCAATATGGATGGCATCTGGAGGTTTTACAATAACAAGGAAATGGGAAGGGGAGGGAACACGCTCACAGCACATTTTAAGATGAGCCGAGATTATTTCTTTTAACACAAGCCTTCGTGGGTTTCCTCAAATGTCCACCAAAGTTCAATAGGAGTATGGTATCTATGTTGAGGGAAGTAATAGAGCCACTCTGTTCTGCTTTGGTCAGACCTCACCTGGAAGACTGTGTCCATTTCTGGGCACCACAATTCAGGAAGGATATGGACAAGCTGGAGTGTGTCCAGAGGAGGGTGACCAGGATGGTGGGAGGTCTGGAAGCCATGATGCCCTACGAGGAGCGGCTTAGGGAGATGGGCATGTTTAGCCTGGAGAAGAGAAAGTTGAGAGGTGATATGATAGCCATGTTTCAGTATTTGAAGGGATGTCATACTGAGGATGGAGCAAGCTTGTTTTCTCCTGCTCCAGAGACTAGGACATGGAGCAACAGTCTAACTCCAGGAAAAGTGATTCCAGCTAAACATTAGGAAGAACTTCCTGATAGTACAGTGATGGCGAACCTATGACACGCGTGTCAGCACTGACACGCATAGCCATTTCTGATGACACGCGGCCGCTAAGGTGGCCACATGCCGAGAAGGATGTTTCACACACACTCCATCCTCCCTAAAGAGGTGATTGGGGCTTCAAAGCCCCGTCATCACTTTTCTCTCCCCTCCCACCCTCCCTAAAGTGGCGATCGGTCGCCACTTTCCTCCACACCCCCCCCTCCCTAAAGTTTTTTCCTCAAAGTGACACACCATCCAAGTTATGCTCAGTTTTTTGGCAAAGTTTGACACACCAAGCTCAAAAGGTTGCCCATCACTGTGATAGTAAGAGCTGTTTAACACTGGAATTCACTACTGCCTGGGAGTGTGGTAGAGTCTCCTTTGGAGGTTATTAAGCAGGGGAATTCCTTCTTTGGAGGTGAATTCCGTGGATAATAGTGAACGGCATCCCAGGGGCCATCCCGGAGAAAGCGGGGGCGAGATCACTTCTTTTGCCCCCACATTGTCATTTTCACCCCAGAGCGAACCCGGGAAGTGGTCCTGGAGGCAAAGGGAGGAGGGAGGGAGATCTTTCCTCCCCTCCCTTCACCCCGTGTCACCATTTCGGCCGGGGGATGAATCAGTGGATGCGGGAGTGCTACTATACTAGAAATTTGGGGACTGGAGTAAAATTTCATGGGGGGAGAGGGTTCTTATTAGGGGGTGTCAAATGCCTTCATTCCCTCCTCTCAAAAGCTACACCCCTGTTATGTACAGCCCAGCACAGGTCTTGCAAACTCCAGGGAGATGTGGCTTTCTTGATTGGCATTTCACTGCCTTGTTTTTGTCTGGGGAAGATCAGTATAAAGGCAAGTAAGATATATATGTGTGTGTGTATATGTATATGTATATACAGTTGTCCCTCTGTATCCACGGATTTGGTATCCATGGATTTAAGTATTCGCAGCTTGAAAATACAGTTGCCCCTCCACATTTGCGAACTTGACATTTGCGGTTTTGATTATTCGCGGTTTTGGGAGGCCCCCCCCAGCCCCCCCCCGAAACCAAGACATGGGGCCTCCAGAGGCCCAGTGAAAGCCCTGGGAGGGAGCGGGGAGGGCCGGGGAGGCCTCCGGGGGCCTCGGGGTTGCTCTGGGAGGGTGGGGGGAGACCGGGGAGAGCGACCACGAGGCCTCCGGAGGCCTCCGGGTCGCTCTGGGAGGGCTGAGGAAGGGTGGGGAGAGCAACCACGAGGCCTCCGGAGGCCCTGGGGTCGCTCTGAGAGGCCGGGAAGAGGAGGGTGGGGGGAGGGCTGTCATTATTCGCGGGATTTTCACATTCGCGGGGGTCTATGGAACCTAACCCCCGCGAATGTGAAGGGACAACTGTATTCTTAAAAAATAATAATCCAAAAAGCGAACCTTGATTTTGCCATCTTATATAAGGGACACTAGTTTGCTATGTCATTGCATATAATGGGACTTGAGTATTCACAGATATTGTTATCCACGGGGGTCCTGGAAGCAAACCCTAGCAAATATGAAGGGACAACTATATATATGTGTGTGTGTGTGTGTGTGTGTGTGTGTGTATAAAAATAAAAAGTATCCCCTACTTGCAGCCTGCCTCTATCAGTTAGCCCTGCGTTCCAAGCCCCTTGGCACACTTTAAGCAGCCTGTTGTGCATAAACCAGTTCTGTACACCCCATGCATGCGTCCGAATGTTGCAGCAGCATTACATGGTTTTCATACTTAACATCAGTAACTTTTCCAAGCTGCACCTTCACATCCATAATGTGGCTTAGTGACTTTTCATCGAATCATGGAATCATAGAGTTGGAAGAGACCTCAAGGGCCATCCAGTCCAACCCTCTTCTGCCATGCAGGAATACACAATCAAAGCATTCCTGACAGTTGGACATCCAACCCCTGTTTAAAAACCTCCAAAGAAGGAGACTCCACCACACTCTGAGGCGGTGTATTCCACTTCCAAACAGCTCTTACAGTCAGGATGTTCTTCCCAATGTTTAGGTGGAATCTCTTTTCCTGGAGTTTGAACCCATGGCTCTGTGTCCTAGTCTATGGAGCAGCAGAAAACAAGCTTGCTCCATCCTCAGTATGACATCCCTTCAAATATTTAAACACAGCTATCATGTCCCCTCTCAACCTTCTTTTCTCCAGACTAAACATGCCCAGCTCCCTAAACTGCTCCTCATAGGGCATAATGACTTCCAGACATCCCATGTTGGTCACCCTCCTCTGGACCCGTTCCAGCTTCTCAATACCCTGCTTAAATTGTGGTGCCCAGAACTGGACACAGTATTCCAGGTGAGGCCTGACCAAAGCAGAACAGAGTGGCACTATGACTTCCCTTGCAAGCCCAGCTTGGTTCATTTGTATTTACACCCAGTAAAGGTGTAAGTATACAAGTAATATCCCTCCTCCTGTATCTGCAGTGAATACATTCCCAGACTTACTGTGGATACGGGCAATGGTGGATGATAGCAAACCTGATTGATATGAATGACCTCCAGCCCAAGCATACCATAGAATTGGTCTGGAGGACCTAGGGATTCCTAGAGATAAGACCTCTCTAGGCATTGGTAGGTCCTCCAGCACAACTCTATGATCAACAAATGTCAGAAGCATGCCATAGAATCATGCTGGAATATCTAGACAATGGCTACAGAGACTATTTTTTTGGATGTGGGTAAATGAATCTATGTGTACTGGTCTCACGGATATTTGGGTTATACTGTATAGTATTGCTGCCTTAACTGTACAGTGAAACTGAAAACCAGGCTGGTGGAAGTACTGTATCCTTTCCCAATTATTTCAGTGCACGATTCTGTTGCTGTTGTCATTTAGTAATTTTGAGCATGGAATTGGGCATGCTTGATTTATTGGCAAACCCATATGTATTTTTGAATGGGCCGCTATATTTGGATGGGTGGGAGGACAATGTTTGGGGTTGTTTAAATGGTGATAATATTCCTCATGGAATGTGAGAATAAAATGGCATCTTGCATCATTTCACCATATTTGGAAGGAGCCCCCCCCCAGGCATGTATTCTGCAGGAAAAGCCTTTAAAAAACAGCAGGGGGGATACACATTCCTGCTTGTTGGGACAAGAAAGGTGAATTGATTTGCTTTCCCATATGAGCGGAAGCACAAAGCTGATTGGCTGGATGACTGCAGGGGGTGGGGCTTGCTAACAAGACAAATGCCCGAAGCCACCATGTTGGATTTTCGTCTTAGCGAGTGAGCGCTAAGGCAATAAAATTGAGTGTTGTTTTATTTTGTAAAGGCGAAATATCGCTCTCTCAAACCTTGGATCTTTTCATAACAAGTCCCTAAGTCCAGTATTAGTCTTGCAAGGAGCAGACTTATCAAAATGACTAGGACTTTGCAGTCACAACTAACTTAAGTCCTATTGCTTTTGACTACTCTAGGTTGGTCTAATGTTGGGTTTAGCTCTGGATAGCCCCTCATTTGCAATACAAATACAATATAATAGTGTTTGGGATAGCTTTCAAGCAACTCACTATAAAAAATATACAATTTAGTAGTGACATACAAATAGTGACAAGAGTAACCAAAAAGTTACTATCTTTCTGTTACTAAAACATCAAATGTACTGGTATTGGTACAGTTGTCCCTTCATATTTGCTGGGGTTTGGTTCCAGGACCCCCCATGGATACCAAAATCTGTGAATACTCAAGTCCCATTACATGCAATGGCATAGCAAAACGGTGTCCCTTGTATAAGATGGCAAAATCAAGGTTGGCTTTTTGGATTATTATTTTTTAAAGAATATTTTCAAGCCGTGAATACTTCAATCGTGGATACCGAATCTGTGGATACAGAGAGACAACCATATGTTGTTTTTGAGCCAAAATACCTTTTTGCATCATTGCAAAAAAGTGACACAATTTTGCTGTCTTCCTATCATATTTAGGTAAGTATGTAGGAAGCAATGATATTAATTAAAAATAAGAAAAACCTTGAAATATCATGGCTGCTTCTCTGAAACACACACTTTGCTCAATACAAGAGGGTGACAGCAACATCGTATGCCTAATGTCACAGTTCTATGGGTGTCTAGGAACAAGTAAGGTCCACAGCATTCATTTAGCTGTTTTAAACTTAGGTTGTTTAGAGGGGTTGGTTAAGCAGGAAATATAGTTAAACAAATTTCCAGGGGTACTTTAGTGGTAGATACTTGCACTGGCAGGGGGTGGACTAGATGGCCCTTGGGGTACCTTCCAACTCCATGGTTCTGTGTTCCCAAGGACTTGTGAGTAGGATTTCAGGCTTGCAGGGGAATCCTGGGCATTGTTTTAATTTTTTAAACTATTCAGCTGTTCTCTCAGTTTTTAGAATGTTTACTTTAAAAAAGATGTTACAGTATTTCCTTGCATTGTAAATTGTTCCAACTCATTATATTGTAAACTTTGCAGCGATCATACATTCTGGAGTGGGGTGTAGATACTTTCAGTAAAGAAAAATACATGATAAAGACATGCCTACTCAGAAGTAAGCTTCATTGCTTTCAGTGGAGTTAAGTCCTGGGTAAGGGTGCATAGGTCTTCACTCTTAATTTCATTTGCAGATACTGGTAAAAGGAAGAGAAAAGAAAAATTGTAATAATGCTGAATGGTCTGGCCTGCTAGAGATGTTCCTTGCCTAGTCTGCAGTTTTACTTCCCAGACAGGAAAAGCACACTACCAGTTGTGAAATAATGTGGGTCTTTTTCTCTTCTTGGATGTCCAAAGAGGGGTTGAGCAAGGAAGGCTCAATTCCATTGTCTTTTGATGACCTTCTGCCTCTACCAGGGCCTGCTGTGTGTTGTGGGGAGAGGAAATCAGCAGATGCAAAATCCCCCCTTTCTCTCTCCACCCAGACTTCAGCAAAGAGCAAGCCAGGCCTTGTCTGCTCCTTGATCCTCTTAACCTCCTGGCCTCACAATCCAGCCCTGCTTAGAAGAGGCCGGGAGGGGGTGGGGGGCTCTTTTGTGTTGCGGTGTCACCTTGCTGCTAAGCTGTGGGAACAGTCTAGCAAAGCCGCCTCTTTTTGTGTGTATGAGAAGGGAGGTAGAATTGTGTGAGCAAGGAGGGGCCAACCTTTCCCATTGCTTTGGGAAGTTGCAGCAGCATGGAAAATCAAGTTGGGGAAAGAATATTTGGAAACATTTGAATGATGAGTCTCTCTCTGGCTTTTCTTCGCAAACGAAGATTCAGGAAGGACTCATCATGCACTTTCTGCAAGTGTGCTGATGACTAAAAAGGCCAATCCGAGATAAACAAGTCAGGTTGCAGAAAGCACAGCAGAAGTGCTCCTTGAGTGATGTTTTTGGGTTGTGATCCTTTCTGCGTTGTCGTTTCTCTTCAAGACTTGTTCAGCCTGAGTTCTCAAATAAGGCTGCAGCATTGTGGATAGTGCGTCTCCATGCCTCCCGATGTGAGGCCAGGGCAGACCATTGTTGGTGATCAATTTGGCCGAGCCTGAGATGTTGTTTCAGGGAGTCCTTGTATCGCTTTTTTGGAGCGCCCCTCTTACACTGACCTGTGGCAAGTTCACCGTAGAGTAGTATTTTTGGGAGGCGATGGTCCTCCATCCTAGAAATGTGCCCTGCCCAGCGCAGTTGTGTTCTCAGTATCATGTACAAAACGTGTTTTTCTGAGTGTTGGCAAACCCCAAGGAGAATATCAGAGGGATGAGAATCTTTGCCATTCAGAGTTTCCTCTGCGCCAAAAAAAGTATTTTTTTGCAGGGTGGGGTGGGCAGAGAACAAGGTTCCTGTGAAAAAAAGTTTTTTTTTTCTTCCAGAAGTTTAAATTGGATATTGTAAGGACTGAGCTTGGGACTTTGGGAATGCAAACCATCAGTTCGACCACTGGGCCGTAGCTGCCTGCAAAAATAACTTTGCACAGAAGACAAGTTCATGGATGCTGAGTAGATTCTGCAGGTGTCTGCCAAGGCCATTGCATTTAGAGCAGTGGTTCTCAACCTGTGGGTCCCCAGATGTGGTTGGACTACAGTTCCCAGGAGCCCTCTGAGGTCTCACCTTGACAGCCAGGTGGCCCAGTCATGAGTGAGGCTGTAGGATTGAACTCACAGCCTCCTCACTCATGACTGGGAGGACCACCTGGCTGTCAAGGTGAGACCTCAGAGGGCTCCTGGGAACTGTAGTCCAACAACATCTGGGGACCCACAGGTTGAGAACCACTGATTTAAAGTTACCAGATCTCAGAGCCTGAACTCTGAGAAGAGGTGAAGAGGTGACATGATAGCCATGTTTAAATATTGAAGGGATGCCATACTGAGGATGGAGCAAGCTTGTTTTCTGCTGCTCCGGAGACTAGGACATGGAGCAATGGGTTCAAACTACAGGGAAAGAGATTCCATCTAAGCATTAGGAGGAACTTCCTGACACTAAGAGCTGTTCAGCCATGGAATCCGCTGCTGCCTGGGAGTGTGGTAGAGTCTCCTTCTTTGGAGGTCTTTAAGCAGAGGCTGGATGGCTATCTTGTGAGGAATGCTTTGATTGTGTATTCCTGCAGGGCAAGGGGGTTGGACTAGATGATCCTTGTGGTCTCTTCCAACTCTGTTTCTATGATTCTTCTGTGGTCTTCAGGGTCTATGAAAGGAATCTCAGGGTGAGAGCACTCCCTTGGAAATCACATATATAATACATGCATGCAGTCTCTCTCTCTCTCTCTCTCTCTCTCTCACACACACACACACACACACACTCTCTCTCTCTCTCTCTCTCTCTCTCTCACACACACACACACACTTCCAGCTGTATGAAAATCTGAAGACCATGTAGTTTTCAAAGCCTATTTGCATTTGGGGATTTATTCTGTGCAAAATTTGCACGTGGTTGATTTGCACAGAAAACAGGTTTTTCTGTGGAAAACAACCATAAGCAGATTTTGTTTAGAATAAGTTATGAATAGTCCAGGATTCTTCTCATTGTGGATTCTCAACACTCAAAAAACATGATTTCTGACCATTTAAAATATTAGTGAATATTATTTCCATCCTTAACAGAGAGAGGGGGGAGGAGAGGGAGAAAGGAAGAGTGAGAAAGAGAGTTTTCTGTTTAAACCAGATCTTGGAAAACTTTCTTTAGTTCAACTACATTTCCTACATGTTCTTAAAAGCAGCTCACAACAAGATGTTAAAAACAGAGCCAGGCAAAATTGGCTTGTTTGTTTTCCTCGGTGTGGTGCTTGGAAGACATAATTTCCAACCAGGGAAATCTTTTTTCCCCATTTTGAAAGGCATGGTGTTTATTATTTGAATTGCATGCCCTGAGCAACCAGGACATTCTTAAAACAAAAAAAAGTGGGATGGCAAGGGATAAATCAGGACTGTTCCTGCCAAACTGGGACAGTTGGAGGGAATGCAGGTATGTTTGGCAAGGAGACATGAGGCAGGGCCTTCTCCGTGGCTGCTCCTGAGTTGTGGAATTTCCTCTCACAGGGGGTTTGCTTAGCCCCCTCTGCTTTCGTTCTGCTGGCTGGATAAGAACTTTTTTTTATAAAAATTTACTCAGGACTTTGTCTCTTAATTCATTGTGTCAGAAGGATCTTCTAATAGGGCATATTTTACCATATTTTTATGTGTTTTTTAAGCTGTCCAAATGCAGTGTTTTCAATAGAATTGTTTAATTTTTTTAAACTTCTGTGTTGAAGAGATTTTAGTAGGACTTTATTTTAAATTGTTGTAAGCCAGCTGGGGTCCGTTACCTAGAGCATGACAATTCAGGAAGGATATTGAGAAGCTGGAACGTGTCCAGAGGAGGGCAACCAAAATGGTGGGAGGTCTGGAAGCCATGATGCACTATGAGGGAGCTGGGTGTGTTTAGTCTGGAGAAGAGAAGGTTGAGAGGGGACATGATAGCCATGTTTAAATACTTGAAGGGATGTCATACTGGGGATGGAGCAAACTTGTTTTTTGCTGCTCCAGAGACCAGGACACGGAGCAATGGGTTCAAACTCCAGGAAAAGAGATTCCACCTAAATATTAGGAAGAACTTCCTGACAGTAAGAGCTGTCTGGAAGTGGAATACACTGGCAGTGTGGTGGAGTCTCCTTCTTTGGAGGTTTTTAAAGAGAGGCAAGATGGCCATCTGTCAGGCATGCTTTGATTATGTATTGCTGCAGGGCAGTGGGTTGGACTGGATGGCCCTTGGGGTCTCTTTCTACTCTGTGGTTCTATGATTCTAAAAGAGATTTCACCTAAACATTGAGCCTTGGCTCAATGGAACAGCACTTTGATTCAAGGGGAGGCAGGTTTCTCTACTCCTAAAGCAGAACAAATTGGGAGGTTCTTTTGGCAGTCAAAACAGCATTGAAGGAATCCAGAGGGAGCTGCATTTTCCCAGGGAAGCTTTTTTACATGTCCAAATTCTTGCATCAAGGCTGGCTAGTTGTTTCTTGGCGATCTAGCCTCACTTTCAATTCTGCTCCCCTTTGAACCTGTGGAAATGCCCTGGTGGACATTTCCCCCAAACCCCATCAGGATTAACCCCATTCGTCTTCCTCTGAGGTTGCCAGAATGTGACTTGGTCAAGGTCACCCAGTGGGTTGGGAACCCAGCTATCTGGAAACCTGGGTTCCCAACCCACTGGGTGACCTTGGCCAAGTCACGTTCTGGCAACCTCAGAGGAAGATGAATCGGGAACACCCCTCTGAACAGATTTTGCCAAGAAAACCCCATGATAGGGTTGCTGTAAGTCAGAAATGACTTGAAGGCACACAACGACAACAATAAGAACAGCAACAACAGCAACATGGTAACTAAACCAGTAGAAGTTCAATCATTTGCTCTGGATTGCAATGCTTTGGCTTGAAAGCACACAACAACAACAATAACAGTGAGCTTTAACAATTGGTGAAGGGAATGAGGCAGAGAGAGTGTCCTTGCTATAAATCTTCATACATTTTATTCTTATTGGGGAGAATGAATAATTTAACCATTTTCTTTGCTATAAGAGAGTCCTTGAAAACTGCACGCCTATTTGCAGCTCAGGACACACTTTGCCAAAAAAAAAACTGCATGTGGGTTTCTGTGCAGGAAGTCATATTTTCTGCACTGGAAATGCTGTGCTTTGTGTACAGAACCTTACATGGCTTCTCAAATTGCAAAGATAATCATCTGCCCAGGATTCTCCTCTTCAAGCTTTGCTGATACTCAGCAACCCCCTTTTTTAAACCTGTAGTTACAGTACAGTATTTTCAAATATGCTTTCCACCCCTAGTTCTCACTCAGGTGTTTTTGTAGATAAAGCAAGACTTTAGCTTTGAAAATGTCGGCCACTCTGCACTAGGTCACGGAGCACAATGGGCCATGCACTTGGCTTGGCAAAGATGGAAGAACAGCTGCAGTCTGTTGCCGGACAAAGCACACACACACACCACACACAAGCCAGTGTGTGTGGAACAGAGTCCATCACCCAGGCAACCCACTCTTGCTGGCCATAGCCAATGCCTGTTGATTCTCTTAGCAAAATGTTCTCCCTCCCTGTCAGTCCAGGGTAAAGGTTACTTTAGTCATTCATAATGGGGTTGCCAGGCCAGAAGGAAACAGCAAGAGTAGCCAGGATCTGCTTCCTTGGTTTTATTCATTCATCCATTTCCTTTGACTGAGAATGTCATATCATCATCATCATATTCATAGAATAGAAACATAGACTTGGAAGGGTCCCCAAGCACCATCTAGTCCAACCCCCTGCCATGCAGGTATCTGAAAATTATCTTTACAATTTCAATTGTATATATAATTGAAATTGGAAAGGTAATTTTTGGACACATTCTGCATACTTAAACCCACTCCCCAAAGATGTCCATCCAACCTGTACTGAGCCAGGTGGCCCCCATCCTATACTTGTGCATTTTGGGTTTTGTGTGTGACCTACATGTACAATTTTTCATTCATAGAACCATAAAGTTGGAAGACACCACAAGGCCCATCCAGTCCAGCCCCTTGCCATGCATAGAACATTTCTGCCTATGAATTTTGTTTTATTAATTTCTGTCCAATTTTCTAGTTTTCTAGAAACTTATCCTGCTTTTTCCTAATAATGGGACTCAAGGTGGTTTGAAAATTATTAAAATCAGCACAGATTAAAAACCATACATGTATTCAGCAATGTATAGTTAAAGCTATTTAAAATTCATTAAAAAATCCTATAAAAATCAAGAAGATAGCAGTCCATTAAAAGCCCACTGCCAAAGGACAATTACCAGGGAGCATCGTAGCCTCCCTAATTTATATGTCACCTTTCTCCTAGAATGGGACCCAAGGCGGCTCACAAAATGCCATATAAAATACAATTTAAAACAATTAAAAACATCACAATATAAAAATATAAAATTATGTGCAACATATAAAAGTTAAAAGATAAAAATAAAATGAAAATGAAAAACACACCCCAATAATAAGCCTCCATAATCCCAGCTATGTATTTAAAGCCTGCCTGAATAAAAACGTCTTTGCCTGCCGTTAAAAGGAAAGCAGGGAGGGGGAAAGCAGGGAGGGAGGCCTCTATGAGCCTCCCATGGAATCATAGAATCATAAAGTTTGAAGAGACCTCAAGGGCCATCTAGTCTAACCCCCTGCCATGGAGCAATACACAATCACAGCATTCCCAAGAGATGGCCATCCAGGAAGGGATTCCAAAGTCTGGGAGCAGCCACCGAGAAAGTCCTGTCTCCCTTGTTCCATTAAATGAGCCTGAGAAAGTGGAGGGACAGAAAGAAGGGTCAAAGATCTTAGAGCTCTTATGGGCTCATATAAGGAAATACAGTCCTTAAAATAGCTTAGACCTGAGTCATAACCAGAACTGTGAATTGTGCCTGGAAGCAGGCTGGCAGTCAGTGGGGTTGTTTCAATGGGGGAGCTCACATGATGCCTGTACCCAGCACCAGTCAGGAGCCTGGTCACAGCATTTTGGACCAGCTGAAGTTTCTGAGCATTTTCCAAAGGCAGCCCCCACATAGAGCACCTGTTGTGCATGTGTGTGCCTTCAAGTCACTTGCCAACTTATGGCGACCCCATGATTTTCATAGGTTTTTCTTAGGCAAGGAATACTCAGAGGTGGTTTGGCCCATTCCTACCTCTGAAATATAGCCTACATATACCTGGTATAGTTGGTAGTTCTTCTGGTTTTTGGACTGTCACTCCCAGAATCTCCCAGCGAGCTGGCTGTGGGTTTCTGGGAGTGACAGTCCAAAAAGGCACCTTTTCCAATGTGCTGGAAGTTCAGATAGGATCTGGTGCATTTGCAGTATTTAGGACTTGTGTGGATGTGCCTTCAAGTTGCCTGTCAACTTAGGGAGACCTCCTGAATTTCATAGGTTTTTCTTAGGTAAGGAATCCTCAGAGGTGGTTTTGGCTATTCTTTCCTCTGAAACAGAGCCTATAGCACCCGGTATTTGTTGGCTGTTCCTACCAAACAAGCTTGAGAAAGTATTGGTACAGAGACAAATGTATCTCTAGAAGGTCATAGAGCTCTAATGGGCTCATAAAGGGAGATACGGTCCTTCAAATAGCCTAGGCCCTGGCCATATAGGGCTTTATAGGTCATCCCCATGGACTTTGAATTGTTCCTGGAAATGCCTGTGTAGCTGTTGCAACCAGGGAGTTCTTATCTCCCTGTAGCCAGCCCCAGATAGCAAGCTGGCTGCAGCTCTTTTGGCCCAACTGAAGTTTCTGAGCACTTTCCTAAAACAGCGCCAGGTAGGGTACGTCACAGTGATCCAGTTTTCCTAGAGACATTAGGCTGATTTTTCTGCAGCAGACTTTAGAAAGTGGAAAATGCCCTGGAGGCTTTCTCCTAATATGGCTAGAGGAGGAAAGCTTGGCAACTGGGAACTATGTACTCTTTCTTCTTGCTCTGCACTGAAACTATGCTGTACTTTGGTCACTCCTAGAGGAGTGGTTGGAACTGTTCTCAGCTTGTTTGTGCTCCCAGTCTCTATTTGTAGGACTTTTTTTTAAAAGAGGCAGCAGTTGCTTAATTTGTTTGAGAGCAAACAGAGATGGACGTATCAAAACAGAGATACTGACATGAAAGTGATATCTGTTGGAAAGTGTGTTGCTCAATATTTGAGTGCATGCTTTCTCAGCAGAAAGCCCATGGTTTAATCCCAGGTGTTAGGAGGAGGCTTTCTCTGCTGGAGAACAGCTTCCAGTTAGGTTGTATTGATCTTTGCCTTTCTGATCCCCTCCAAATGGGTTGGCCTCCAGAGATTAGAACATGGAGCAAAGGACTGGAAAAGAGATCCCATCTAAACATTAGGAAGAACTTCCTGAGCATAAGAGGTGTTTGGCAGTGGAATATGATGATGCCTCATAGTGTGTTGGAGTCTCCTTCTTTGGAGGATTTTAAAGAGAGGCTGGATGGCCGTCTGTCAGGGGTGCTTTGATTGGGTATTCCTGCATGGCAGAATGGGGTTGGATTGGATGGCCCTTGTGGTCTCTTCCAACTGTAGGATTCTATGATTATCGCCATCTTTAAATATCTGAAGGGGTGTCATTTTGAAACTGGAGCAAGCTTGTTTTCTGTTGCTCCAGAGACTAGGACACGGAACAATGGGTTCAAACTACAGGAAAAGAGATTCCACCTCAACATTAGGAAGAACTTCCTGTGACAGTTAGAGCTGTTCGGCAGTGGAATATGATGCTGCCTGGGAGTGTGGTGGAGTCTCCTTCTTTGGAGGTTTTTAAACAGAGGCTGGGTGGCCACCTGTCGGGAATGCTTTGACTGCATATTCCTGCATGGCAGGGGGTTGGACTAGATGGTGGACTAGATGGCCCTTGTGGTCTCTTCCTACTCTATGATTCAGTGATTCAGAGCTTGTATAAGTTATTTCTCAGCCTATGACTTTGAGAATCCCATATTCTAGGAGCTGGAGAGGGAAAAAATAACTTTTCAAAATGTCTCTCTCTGGCTTTTCTTCGCAAACGAAGATTCAGGAAGGACTCATCTCGCACTTTCTGCAAGCAAGAACATAGGAAAAGCCAGGCTGGGTCAGACTAGGTTTAGGAAATGTTACTTGATTATACCAAAGCTTCCAGAATCCCCCAGTCAGTGGGGCCAGTGGATTCTAGGGGCTGTAGTTTACGAAAGTAATGTCACAAATTTGGGAACAGACCAAAGATCCGTTTACATGGTGGTTCGTCATTTACATGTAGGAGGCCCCTCCCTCCCTTTATTTAGATCCTGCCTTTCTCCCAGGCTGGGACTCAAGGGAGCTTTTAAAAAGACAGAGAATACAATAAAACACACATAGTTTTTAAATAAAGGATACAAAGTGAAGTCGAAGGCTTTCACGGCCGGCATCCATAGATTTTCCTTGCGTTTTTTCTGGGCTGTGAGGCGTGTTCTGGAAGAGTTTCTTTCTGACGTTTCTCCTGCATCTGTGGCTGGCATCTTCACTGATACAGTAGGAAGAGATCAAATCTGTGTAATGAATGGTTAGTTTCTGGGTACAGGAATGGAAGCTCGTTAGTGTTTGTTTGGCTAATGGTTGGTCGATGGGCCATTATCTGCTGGAACCCCACCTGTCCCTGGGTGGAGTTCATTTGCATGTGTTGAATTCTGATTTTAGTGTTTTTCCAAACTGGCAGCCATATTGTGTTTACTTTTAGGGTTTCTTCTTCCCTATTTTGAAGTTGCCCAGGTGTTTGTGGATTTCAATAGCTTCTCTGTGCATTCTGACATGATAGTGGTTGGCCTGGTCCAGAATTTCTGTGTTTTTAAATAGCATTTTGTGTCCAGGTTGGTTTATAACATGTTCTGCTCCTGCTGATTTTTCTGGCTGGCCCAGTCTGCAGCGTCTCTCATGTTCCTTGATTCGTGTTTGCACCCTGCGTTTGGTGGTCCTTATGTAAACTTGTCCACAGCTGCATGGTATGCGGTAAACTCCTCTGGCTGTGAGAGGGTCTCTTTTGTCCTTCGCTGAGCGTAGTATTTCTTGGACTTTCTTGGTTGGTCTGTAGACTGTTTGGAGGTTGTGTTTCCTCATCAGTTTACCTATTCTGTCTGTGACTCCTTTGATGTATGCTAAAAATACCTTCCCTTTGGGTGGCTGTTTCTCTTCTTCTTTCCTGTTTTTTTTTTTTTTTCTGGGTCTGGCTGTTCTAGATCAGACATCACCTGAGTCCTCTGGTGGAAGCTTCCCTGGGAAACTGAGTTATACCAGGCCAGTCTTCGTTGTTGTGTGCCTTCAAGTTATTTCTGACTTAGGGCAACCCTAAGGTGAACCTATCACAGAGTTTGCTGAGACTGAGAGTGTGTTACTTGCCCAAGGTCACCCAGTGGTTTTTCATGGCCAAGCGGGGATTCGAATCCTGATTCCAGAATCGTAGTCTACACTCAAACACTATACAACTGGTAGCTGCTTACACACCTGGGGATCAAACCTGGGTCCTTTACCATTCAAAGCAGGTGCTCTGCCACTAAGCTAAGCTTCTGCGAAAGAGCTGTCTGAAGTTGCATATTGAAATATGTCCATTGTTTTGTGAGCTGGTTACCATTTTAATTGGATTGCCCTCATTGTCTGTGCCTGCATAAATGAATTCTGGGGAGATTTGTCCAGTAATTTATAAATATCTCCTGTTCTGTCTTCAGTTATCTCTCTCTCCCCACCAAAACCTTTCTAGAAGCCACTGGCATACCTTGCAACCCCATCCTGTGTGCAATTGATGTGGTTTGGAAAAAAGGGTGAGCAAAACCATCTTGGCTCCTGGTTGTTTCCTTTGTTGTGTCTAACCCGTGGCTGGCTTTTCAGGGCCCTTGGTTTCTTATGATGTAGAAAAAGGAAGTGGTCAGGAGATATGTCTCTCTAGAAATTGATTTTTTTCTGATCAAACGTTCAGGTGGTTTCCAAATATCCTCCTGGAAGCTGAATCAGAAGACATCTGATCATTGCATCTGCAATTTTTCAAGAATGGCTTAGAAGCTGATAAAAGCAGAAAAGTGCAGGTTGAGTTAGCAAGACATGATGCCAGTCTATAAATGAGGGGTGGGCAACTGTGGAAGGTTAGAGAATCACAGAGCCATAGAGTTGGAAATAATCCCAGGGGCCACCTAGTCCAGTCCTCTTAGGCCATTGTAGGAAGCACACAGCTAAAGCATCCCAGGACGATGGCCTTCTAACATCAGTTTAAAAATCTCCAGTGAAGGATGGTCCACCACCTTCCAAGTTCCATTGTGGAGCAGCTCTTGCCCTCATCAAGTTCTTCCTAATGTTTAGTCACAATCTCCATTCTTGTACTGTACTTGGAATCCATTGGTTCATGTCCTACCCTCTGGAACATCTGAAAACAAGCTCACTCTTTCATGTGATGGCAACCCTCCATATTCCTGAAGATGGCAATATTATATCACGTATCGGACGTGACCCAGAAGTGTGATGCTGCAGCAAAGAAGGCAAATAATATTGTAGCCTATGTTAATAGAATCATAGAGTTGGAAGAGACCACAAGGGCCATCCAGCCTCTGTTTAAAAACCTCCAAAGAAGGAGGCTCCACCACACTCCGAGGCGGTGCATTCCACTTCCAAACAGCTCTTACTGTCACAGGAAGTTCTTCCTACTTTTTAGGTGGAATCTCTTTTCCTGGACTTTGAACCCATTGCTCTGTGTCCTGGTCTCTGGAGCAGCAGAAAACAAGCCTGCTCCATCCTCAGTATGACATCTCTTCAAATATTTAAACATGGCTATCACGTCCCCTCTCAACCTTCTCTTCTCCAGGCTAAACGTACCCAGCTCCCTAAGCCGCTCCTCACAGGGCATCATGGCTTCCAGACCTTCCACTGTTTTGATTGCCCTCCTCTGGACACGTTCCAGCTTGTCCATATCCTTCTTGAATTGTGGTGCCAGAACTGGACACAGTATTCCAGGTGAGGTCTGACCAAAGCAGAATAGAGTGGCACTATGACTTTTCTTTGTCTAGAAAGTATACTCCAATTGATGCCATAGTTTCCATGTCAAGAGAAATTATAGTCTCACTATATTCTTTGTTAGTCAGGCCTCTTCTGGAGTACTGTGTTCAACTCGGGGCATCCCATTTTTGGAAGGCTATAGAAAGTTGGAGCGGGTTCAGGGAAGGGCAACAAGAATGATAAGAAATATGGAAAACATAAGATATGAGGAGGAGATGTAGGGGCGACATGACCACTCTTTAAATACCTCAAAGGCTGTCACAGAGAGGAGGGGGCAGGTTTGTTTTCTGCTGCCCCAGATAGTACAACTAGGTCTAATGGTTTGGAGTTATGGGAGGGTAGATTTTGTTTGACCATTAGAAGGAACGTATTGACAGAGTGGTTCAGCAATGGATCCAGTTGCCTAGAGAGGTGGTGAGGTCTCCTTCTCCAGAGATCCTCAAAAAGTCTGGACAGCTTGGGGATGCTCTAGCTGGAGATCCTGCATTGAGTAGGGGGTTGCACTAGATGTCCCATGGGACCCCTTCAAACTCTTGGATCTATGATATCAACTCTCTGTCATGTCTTCTTTGGAAGGCCAAACATACCCAATTCAGTTTTTTCTCCCCCTGAGACTATAGGGATCACACAAACTGCCAAAAAGCCAAAAACCAAATCCAGATACCCTTCTGCTCTAAACAGTGATAGCACTATGTTTCCAGTTTAACTGCCATGGTTGCATCCTGTGGAATCCTGGGATTGGCAGTTTAGGAAAGGGAATATAGATGGAGCTACATCATCTCATCAGACTACATTACCCCCCCCCCCCCGATTCCATAAGTGGCAGCCATGTCAGTTAAAGGGGATCGTAATGCTATGCATAGTGTGTCTGGAAGTCCATTATGGTTCTGGATTTTTTTAAAAAATGTTGACTAGTGTTGGGGGCCTGCATCTTATTTAAAATATAAATTGCTGTGCCTAGAGGCTTCTAGGGGGAGAGGCAATAGGCCTTCAGTATTTTTGGTCAGACAAAGGGGAGATGAAGAGTCTGGATGGGCTGAGGGCCCCAATAACAACCCCGGGCCCCATGCTGCCTGCTTGCAGAAGGTTAAGTGTGAATCACTTAATATTTTAAGACTGATAAGTGGAAGGAGAGTGATTTCTATTGCCTGGTTTACCCTGAAGGCCAGGAGCAGATAACAATTAAGGCCTCCTGTGATCATCCATTTAGTTATCCCATTAAAAGAGAAACGGATCAAGACAAACGAAAATAACTACTTTGCAGCAAAGCCTTCTTGGGCCAGGAGGTGTTTATTGTGCATCTGGAAGATGCTCTGGGTTAAGGCTTTGGTAGGTCTCCAAATGGAGGGAATTCTATAACAGTGAGGTTTTCTTCTCTTCCTCTTCCCATCATAGAATATTGCTTTTCAAAGTGCATTCAGAATCTGAATTGGCTTATTTATTGTGCAAACTTTAATCCCCCAAAGCCTGAGTATTACAGAGATAAGCATATGTAAACAGCAGGAATATTTTTGTTAATATTAAGGGTATAGGCTTATGGGCTACTTCTAGGCATGAAGCCATTTAACCCAAAACAAAGTGATAGATTCAGAAGCAGGAGTAGGGAAAATACTGTACACCTGTTTCTAGTGCCAGCCAGCCAAGTTGCTCAGTTCCATCCTCCAGCATGTTCCTGCATTTGCTCAATTTTCTCTAAACCAGTGGCTCTTAAGCTTTTCTTTACCAGGGACCCCCTTTAAATATCTTTTGTTGCCATGGACCCCCAAGACTTAACTCAAGATTTAAAAACATAATAATAATTAACAACAACACCAACCATTAAACCTCAAAGGCACTGGAGGTGGAAGGAAGACTTTTCTCCCGCTTCTTCCTGCAAGTTGGTAGTTGGAACGGATTGAATGGCAATGTGCAGGCCAAGCCAGCCAGCCTTTGCCTTGGCTCCTGTCACGTGGCCACTTCACTGCGGTGAGGAGGTGGGCTGAGCAGCCTTCAAGCCCTTGCAGACCCCCTGTGAGGACATCACAGACACTTGGGGGGGCACACCACAGGTTAATAACCAGTGCTTTAAACATTTAACATTATAGGGAGTCCTGGTGACGCAGTGGTTAAATGCCATACTGCAAGCCACCATGTTGCGAGTTCGATTCCAGAGGGCTCCAAGATTCACTCAGCCTTCCATCCTTTCGTAGGTTGGTAAAATGAGTAAACGGCTTGTGGGGGCAATTAGGTAAGACATATTGGAAACTGCTTGGAGAGTGCCTACTGCGCTATAAAAGCGGCGTAGATTTGTAGGTGCTATTGCTTAACAATTTGCAAGCCACTCTGAGAGCCTTCATGGCTGAAGAGTGGTATAAATTCCTCAAATAAATAAATAAATAAATAAATTCCAGCCCCACTTCTTTCCCCTTGAGCTGCTATGGGATAAAAGGGACTAAAAGAATTGTACTTCTGAAAACTGGGGTTACTCAGAGAAATACAAAGGTTCTAGGTATCATGAAGCCATTGGGGGTGGGGAGGGAATTAGTTTTTTTCTGATTTTTTTAGGAGGGAACCATATTTACCTTTGGCTCATAGGTGTGACAGAAAGTGTTAGTGGTTTGTTTGAATCACTCAGAGTGTCACAGCAGATTCACCCTTAAAACCCAGGGGCTGAAGCAAACTTCTTACATCAGTTACATCAATTCTGGGCACCACAATTCAGAAAGGATATTGACAAATTGGAGCGTGTCCAGAGAAGGGCAACTAAAATGGTGAAAGGTCTGGAAACGATGCCTTATAAGGAGAGACTTAGGGAGCTGGGTATGTTTAGCCTGGAAAAAAGACGGTTTAGAGGCGATATGATAGCCCTGTTTAAGTATTTGAAGGGATGTCACGCTGAGGATGGAGCAGGCTTGTTTTCTGCTGCTCCAGAGACTGGAACACGGAGCAATGGGTGCAAGCTCCAGGAACAGAGATTCCACCTCAACATGAGGAGGAACTTTTTGACAGTAAGAGCTGTTCAGCAGTGGAACGCACTCCCTCGGAGCGTGGTGGGGTCTCCTTCCTTGGAGCTCTTTAAACAGAGGCTGGATGGCCATCTGTCGGGGATGCTTTGATCGTGATTTCCTGCATGGCAGGGGGGTTGGACTGGATGGCCCTCGTGGTCTCTTCCAACTCTGCAATTCTGTGATTCTATGATCAGGTTTTAGGATGAGTATATTTACTTAACAGGTTAGCAGCAGCAGAACAACATGTAAATTCTTACATGCACACAGTTCCAGTGTAGCCAGTTCTTTTCTCTCTTGTGCCCACAGAAGGGTTTTGTTTTCTTCTGTAAATAACCTTTAGATAACAAGCTGTCTTTAGGAATACCTCCAGGAGGAACTTGCTTGAATTCTTCGCTTCCACAGCAACAGGATAACAAAATAACCAGCAATGCAAAACTCCCACATGCATCATACGCTTTCCACCTTCTATTCTCTCCTGCCCTCTCAGTCTGGGATGCTCCCTTTTAAAGCAGTTAATAGGCTGCCACAGATTGATTCAGCATTTCTTGTACCTTATTTTGAATCACCTGCTTTGTGGCTGCTAGATACCTCTGTCTACTTTTCTTTCTTTTACTCCTTTACTGAATTTATTCTTCGTAAAATACATATTTTAATACATACAATACAAATGCTAACAGAAAGGTCCTCTAATGAGATGTGTTATAGTTCAATCTTACTTTATTAGTGCAGTATGACTCCTGTATCCATAGGACCAGTATCTGCAGTTTCACTCACTTGCACCTGAAAAAAAGAGAGAGTTCTCTCTAGGCATTTTCTCGGTCCTCCAGTGCAATTCTATGGTATGCTTCCACTGGAAATTGACCATAGTGTTGCACTGGAGGACCTTGAAAATACCTAGAGAGAACTCTCTCTAGGAATCTCTTAAGTCCTCCTGCATGACTCTATGGTATGCTTGGGCTAGAAGTGGTTTATTTCAATAGGGTTTGTTATTATCCTGTTCCTTGACTTGTGGAAGTGCAAAACTGCGGCTAATACTCAGTTCCCATCTTGTACATAACTACTTGCAGATATCAGTGAAAGAAGAGCATCAGTCTGAATGGACCAATAAGTACCCAGAATATTATTCCAAGCATATGAATGGGCAGCATGTGGCCCTCCAGATGTTGGAAGTGCAACTGCCAGCATCCTTCAACACTGGCTATTTGGGTCAGGGCTGATAGGAGTTGTAGTCGTGTTGCATCTGAAGGGTCTTACAGGGCCTTGTCCTGAGCCTGGGGGTGTCACGATATTCAAGACACTTAACCACTCTCTATAAAAGAGAGAGTAAAAATGAATGTACTAGAACAGTCAAAGAATGGTGAGGTGATTCATAGCAACCTATAGATGAAAAGGACCCCAGGGGTCTTTTCCTAAGTGCAGGATTCTTTTGTATGATCATGAACTAACTATTCTATTTATGAATATATATTTTAAAAGGATTTTAAATTGCTTTCACTTTTGTGTTTTAATAGAATTGTTAGTTTTTTTTAAAAAACTTGTACAAATGGTGTTTTTTTTAACTTGCTATGTTTTAATTTGCTGTAAGCAGCCTTGAGTCCTTTGCTGGGAGAAAGGATCTAAAAATGAATATATCAGTAATAAATAAATGTATTATTTTTCCTCACAGTGTGTCGTGACTTTGCGGTCCTAGAAGACCACACGTTGGCCCACAGCCTTCAGGAGCAGGAAAGTAAGTCTCATCAAACTAAGCAAGCTAGGTTATTCCACGGCCTGTATACCTGATGTGTCCCTGCATTAGTACTATTGCCCGAGATCCTCTTTGGAACGTACATCTTCAAAAGTGGACCTACGTTTCCAGGAATTAGAACTGGGCTGTTCCATAATGTCCATATTTACAGTTGTCCCTCCATATCCACGGAATTGGTAGTCATAGATTTAAGTATTCACAGCTTGAAAATATTTTTAAAAAATAATAATCCCAAAAGCAAACCTTGATTTTGCCATCTTGTATAAGGGGCACCATTTTACTATACCATTGCATATAATGGGACTTTAGTATTCACTGATTTTGGTATCCACGGTGGGTCCTGGAACCAAAGCCCAGCGAATATGAAAGGACAACTGTATTTATATATTTGTCACATTTTTACGCAGCCTTTCTCTCAAAATGAGACCCAAGGCAGCTCCACTGTGGGGAAAAGGTGGGCTGAGCAGCCTTCAAGCCTTCACAGGCCCCCCATGAGGACATTGCAGCCCCCCGGGAGTCTGTGGACCACAGGTCAAGAATCACTATACTACACCATTGTATATAATGGGACGTGAGCATCCACGGATTTAAGTATCCAATGGGGGGTCCTGGTGCCAAACCCCTGTGGATACCAAGGGCCCACCATATAATGTATAAAGTTTAATGATATTTTACCTTTTTTCCACTAATACATACAACAGTGTTGTTCCATAATTTCACACAAGCATTGCCTCAAAACCTGCCTTTTACTACAGAAGGGACAAGGGGTGGTGCACATCCCTTGGTTCATAGGTGAGGACTTCACCATCCCCATTTCCCTGCCCTCTGTGGTCTCTGACAAGTCCTGAAGCTGGACTGAGTGCCTTCCTTTTCCCTTGCAGTCGAGCATCACTTGGCAACGAATGTCCAGCGCAACCGACTGGTGCAATATGACCTGCAGATGGCCAAGCAGTTGCAGGAGGAGGAAGACCGGAAGGCACGCGCCCGGCTCCAGGAGCGCCACAAAGACATGTGAGTGTGGGAGCTGCTCCAATAGCTCAGCGGTGGATCCCCTTGCTTTGCCCATGGAAGGTTCCCTTTATTTTGTTTTTATAAGAATAATGAGAATATGCTACATGAGGAAAGGTTGAGGGATTTGGGCATGTTCAGCCAGCATTAATAGAACTGTAGTCGAGGGAAGTAATAGTTCCACCATATTCTGGTCAGGACTCATTTGGAGTCTTGCATTCAGTTCTGGGAGCCTCATTTTAACAAGGATAGAGACAAGTTGGACTGGGTTAGAGAAGGGCAACAAGGAGGTGTGGAGAACAAAGATGAGGAAAAGTTGAAGGAGTTGGGCATCTTCAACTGATGTCTCCATCTTATAGAATTATGGAATCATAGAATTGGAAGAGACCTCAAGGGCCATCCAGTCAGACCCCCTGCCATGCAGGAATACATAATCCAAGCACTCCCGACAGATGGCCATCCAGCCTCTGCTTAAAAGCCTCCAAAGAAGGAGATTCCACCACACTCTGAGGCAGTGCATTCCACTACCAAACAGCTCTTACTGTCAGGAAGTTCTTTCTAATGTTTAGGTGGAATCCCTTTTCCATTGCTCCATGTCTTAGTTTCCGGAGCAGCAGAAAGCAAGCTTGCTCCATCCTCAGTATGACATCCCTTCAAATATTTAAACATGGCTATCATGTCCCCTCTCAACCTTCTCTTCTCCAGACTAAACATGCCCAGCTCCTTAAGCCACTCCTCATAAGGCCTGGCATCCAGACCTCCCACCGTTTTGGTTGCCCTCCTCTGGACACGCTCCAATTTCTCAATATCCTTCCTGAATTGTGGTGCCCAGAACTGGACACAGTATTCCAGGTGAGGTCTGACCAAAGCAGAATAGAGTGGCACTATGACTTCCCTCGATCTAAACACTATACTCCTATTAATGCAGCCACACCTCTTCAGATATTTAAAGATGGCTATCATCTTCCCTCTTAACCTTCTCTTCTTGGGTTACAAATACTGGGTTGTTTGGGGATCATCCAAAGAAGCCAGAAGGTCCTCAGCATCTCTAGTTCTATGAAGGAGAGTAGTGAACAGGGTTGTGGAAGGCGCCTGCTTGACTTTAGAAGTGAAAGGGATCCCAGGGGTCATCTAGTCCAACTTCTTTCCAACGTAAAGCACTTGCGAGAGATGGCTGAAACCTCCAGTGGAGGATAGTCTACTGCTTTTTGCATAGATGCTGAAAGCCTCCTTGGTGAGATAGCCAAATAGCAAAAGAAAAGTGCAAACCGAATCTGCAACCAACAGCCAGTGCTCTGGAGAGTCCCCCTGCTAACCGCTTCCTCCCTCTCTCCCTCTTGTTTTTCAGAGAGCGACAGGACTGCGAGATCGCTCAGGAAATTCAAGTCAAGCTGGTCATCGAAGCAGAACAGCGGCGTAGGCAGGAAGAGGACGATGAGGTAAACTTGGATGCTGTGGGCCCAGATGAAAGTGATGTACCATGTGACAATGTTTGGTTGTTGCTTTCTTGAAAGTACCAAGAATTTGATTTTGACTTGCAGCTGTGCAAATTAAAAACAGAATTACTGGGAGCTTTCATGAAAAGATGAGAGAGGAAAAGATGCAAGTGCTCACAGCTTCAAGTCTGGAAGCCTTCCATCACCATCTGATTTGCAAACTGGGCCACTGGGCATGGATTTGCCTGAACCTTGGAGCCTCCAGGAGTCTAGGAATCAGTCAGCTTGGAAGAGGACTTTGGGGTTTTTTATTTTTTGGAAACCTAACAATAGAATCATAGGGCTGGAAAGTACCACCAAGGCCATGTAATCCAATTCCCTTGCCCTGCAGGATGGCCATCAAACTTCTGTTGCAAGACCTCCAAAGGAAGAGAGCCCCACCTCCGAGGCAGTCTGTTCCACTGCTGAATGTTGTCACCCACAGGAAGCTCTTCCTAATGTTTAGGCTGGTGGTGGCAAACTGTGGAGGAAACAGGGAGAATTTCCCCCTCATTGTGGTCTACAATGCAGGGTTGGCTGGTTTAAACCATGGTTCGAACCTTGGTGTAAACCAAATGACTTTTAAAAAAAAATAAGTACTCCTGTTTTTTTTAAAAAAATTATTATTCATATATATATTTTTAAAAGTCTGGCTACAATCACTGTTTTCTAACCCCCTTAATGCAACAACATTGACTGTTTGAATTTAACTTCAACAGTGGTAGTTGTTCATTGTTTTAGGCCAGTATCCAGCGCCAGTGGCTTCTTTTTAATTGCTTTATTTTATAGTGCAAGAAATGCCATTCTGAAACAAATCCTTCAGTTAACATAAGCTCAACCAAAACAATTTGGTTTAAAACAGCACTTTTTTAAAAGAACAATGATTATTTAAGCTAGGGGCCGTAACATCACAACTGCATTTTGCTACTTCATTTTCTGATTTAGTCCTGTATTGGTTTTAATGCATAAAAACAAAATCCCTCCCACAACCTTGGTTTAAACAAAACAAACAAACAAACAAACAAACCTGGTTTAAACCAAAAATCCCTCTTCTTCCTACCAACCCTGCCACAATGTCATGATTTGGTATGCCGGAAGTGGCATAATGTTAGCAGTTTTCTGGGCAGCAGCTTATCAGTTTTCAGGCAAAAAAAATTGATTTAAAACCAGTGTGTGTGTGTGTGTGTGTGTGTGTGTGGTTTTTAAGCATCAGGGACTTCTGGGAAGCTTTGTGGCTGTGTTTTGGGTACCCAATGGCCACATGTGGCCCACAAGTTTCACTTTACCCACTTTGCTTTTAATGGAGTGAGTCTCTTTCCTTTTAATTTGCACCCGTGCCCTTGGTTTATACCTTCTCAAGCAACAGAAAACAAGTTCTTTCTTTCTCTCTCATCTGTAGCTCTTGAGACACTGAAAGATACCTTTCATATCAATGAATGGTTCCTTCTGTTTTCTGTTTTGACACTCCCCCCTTTCCTTTAGGACATTGCTCGGATTCTACAACAGAAGGAACTTCAAGAAGAAAAGAGGAGGAAGAAACCTCTGCCCCCTGAACCCGTCTCTTCCAGCCCTTACAAAGAGTCATACTATCCGGAAAGCAGAGGTAAGCAGAAGCAACCACGAGGCAGCCACCCAAGCCACGAAAGGGTTGCTCTGGTTTGAATTTGCTCTCCAAACCTCCCACCCAGAAGTTCTTCCTAGAAATCTGGCCCCGGGCTTCAAGTGAGGAGTAGTGATTAGAAACTAGCGTTTTCTACATTGGTTTACCTGCACCAAACTCCTTTTAAAAATAATAATAATTAAAAAAAGGAAAGTTAAGAAGCCGTTTGGTGGGAGGAATGTGGAAGAAAATCTCTCATGTGCATACAAACCTAGCATTTCTCCCACTAAGTTATAGCCCTGGTTTGGAACAAGGGCATTTTCTTCCTTGTTCTGAATGGAAGTATTTTATTTGTAGAAAGTTTATTGGGCTTCCTTCCTTCCAACTGTCTGATTTGGCAGGGGCGTTCCCACTTTTTAATTGCCTTTAAAATGTCCTGGTTTCTCTCACCTCCTCTTACTTTATCCCTTTCTCCTCACCTTACTTAAGTTGCTGCAAACTGGGGAAAAATTACACAAGTAGTTTGCACTCCAGTAACTCAGTGTGGGGAGGTGAGAGGAAAGGAGGGGAGAAAATCTTACCCTATCCAGGCGGCTAGGGCAAAAGCAAACTGCTGCATCCTCTCCTAGCTTGTGTGTTCTTCCTCATTTATAACTTTTGCTATCTTGACCATGCTCTGATGTTGCTTGGCCACATGGGTCCTAGCTTTCTTCTGTGAAATGTTGGAGGTTATGAGATTGTAAGTAGAGGTGGATGATTTGCAGGTGAGGGGTTGGAGCTCGTGATCTCACAATGTTTCAATCACGGTGGGTGAAATTGTACTTTGGGCACTTGCCTTTGGTTGATTCCACGCTCGTCTTGTCATGGTGATTCTCCCCTTCTGGCCTGGGAAAGCACTGGAATTACTGGTGGTAGTGTGAGAAGAATTAAATTCTTGTTGGTGGAGAATGGATGTGTTGGAATAGAAATACAAATCTGACGGATGCTGAATGTGACGCTTGCTGAACTATCTTTGCTCTTCACCATCAAATATCATCTTCTGGCAAAATGGTTGCTCTCAGCCAGAAATTTCAGGAAGCTGACCTGCTTGGCTGAATCTTCTCTTCTTCTCTGAGATGTGTTTGTGATTGAAGAAACCACAATCCTGAGGACTTCAGGGACTACAGAATTGGGAATTTGGTTGGTGGTTGCTGGTGGTGGTTTCTCTCGCCCACTTTTTACTCCTGACTGCTTCATACCTGCATATCCGCTGTCTCTTTCTTCAGCTTTGGAGCACTGAGGGAGTAGCAGGTATTGGGTGGAGGTCTCTTCCCGCTTGCTGAACCTTTGGCTTCGCTCCGATTTCCCCAAGAGTGACAATCCCCCCTCCCAACCCATGGTGGGGTCACAGCTAAAAGGTGGGGAACATGCTTTGCATGTCCTGCCCCAAGTTCAGTCTCTGGCATCACCAGATGAAAGGAACAGTGGGCAGGTGACGTGCGAGACCCTTGACGGTGCCTGAAATCATGGAAAGCAGTTCTCAGTCAGAGAAGAAAGCAATAAGCTAAGTGTGACTCTGTGGAAACTGTTGAGAATTAGGGGGCTGTGCTGACCCCCCAGGAGACCTTGGAGGGCCACATTCCCCTCCCAAAGAAACTGAATTATTTTTGTCTTCCCTGGAAGCATGGAGGGGCGTTTCTCCACATTTTTGGCCCTGTACTATCTTAGGGTCAAATGTTTTGTTTGCTTGTTTTAATGTAAAGTGCTATGTATATAGATGGTGGTATTATTATTATTACAGTATTGTTGTTGTTGTGGCTTTTTTCCCAATAGGAAATGACCCATAAGTTGTTGTTATATTTATATCTTTATTTTTTGCTTTCCCCCCAAGCCCTGGGAGTCAGGGTGGCTTAGGGAGGATTACTGTTGGAAAAAAAGCAGTTGAACAGAGATGGTTGAAAAAAAATACATCCTACAAAAGTTAAAAATATAATTAAACTATTAATAAACTTAACAGCCATTAAAGGCAAATCATTAAGAGGAAGAGGAAGAAGATGATATTTGGATTACATAAGTATTTATTCAGTGTTTGGGTCTCTTCCTGTTGGAATAAATGGTCTCCATGAAATTACCCCTCCATACAAATCCTTTTTTTTTGGGGGGGGGGGCATCTGGGATCCACAAAATGCGGCCCATGGGCCAAACTTCCCCACTCCCTGATCTTTCATGGCTCATTTAAGGCGACCTTCTATCCTGGCTTATTGCTTGAATCTTTGGTTTAAAGCACCTAACTCTCTGGTGCCTGAAATCTGTGGGTTTTCCTTTCTTTTCCTGATCTTTCATCCTCTGGCCTGATTTACACAATTTACCTCTCCAATCGGAAGTTTTCTTTGGCTCTCCCGCTGCCCTCCCCTGCCGCGTATCCATTTCTGTAAAGCATGTGCCTGCCATTAACATGTGTCCTAACCATCCTCCATTGTCTGTTTATCCCATCCCTTGCTCAGACCGCTTGTGCGGTAGCCCCAGGGATCAGGCACCTGAGCACACCAGGCCTTGCCGGCCCCGGAACGGCGATAGGCAGACTCAGCAGCCGGGGGATTCCTGGAGGGGTCCCCCTCTCCTTTCTGAGGGGCTTGACTTGGAGGTTTTGGGGGGCTCCTCCGAAAGGAGGAAAGCCCGAGGCGGCCAGCGGCATGACAAAGAGAAGCGGGAGAGGAAGCCCGGTGGCCCTGAGAAAACCCGGATGCCTCCTTTGGAAATGGAGGACGAAGGCAGCGATCGTGGCGATGGTAGAACCAAAGAGAGGAGGAGAAGGAATCCAGGGAGTTTGGAGAGGCCTTGGGAAGCGTCTTTGCTGGATGTGGAGGCTGAACATACTGGTGGTGGTTGTGGTGGCAGTTGGGAGCGACGAGAAAGGAGGCCACGAAGCCGTGAGAGAAAGCAAAAGCCAGCCCCTCTTCTCACAGAAGACAAAGGGATGAGGTCGGATCACAGCAATAGACATGCCCGATACCGGGAAAGGCGATCCCCTGGGTCAGAGAACTCCCTGAGGCCGTTGAGCCTGGATGCGGAGACGGAGGGAAGGCGCTCCCCCTCCCAGTGCTACAGCAGCAGCTGTTCGCCAAATCCTGATCGACGGCATAGGCTCCCGCCCCACGAGGGACAGCGTTCTCCAAGGACCCCCTCCCGGGATGCCAGGCACAATGACTTGGAGGCCCCTCTTCCCCAGCGAGGCCGCAGGAGGGGTGCTGGAGGGGAATATGAAGGAGCAGGAGACAGGGAGAGACCCTCCTCTTCCTCCTCACGTCATGGGGTGAGCAGGGAACTGGACACGGGTCTCCCCAGGAATCCAGGTAACAAGGAATAATAGATGGGGGAATACCTCTGTTTCTGATTTTTGCAAGGGTGTCTGCAGCCATACTGTTCAAGGCAGAGGCTAGGAAAGTGTGTGGGGAGGTTATGAACTACAAGGGAAAATCCGCAAGCAGCACCTTTAACACTACAGTAATTAATTTATTTCAGCCTGCACTTTCATGGATATTCTGACAGAATGATGGAATGCACTGATGGATGCATTTTTACTTGGGCAGTACATGCACAGATACAGGATGGGTGACATATGGCTTGAGGGCAGTACAAGCGAAAGGGATCGAGGAGTCTTAGTGGACCACAAGCTGAACATGAGGCAGCAGTGTGATGCGGCAGCTAAAAAAGCCAATGTGATTCTAGGCTGCATTAATAGGAGTATAGTGTCTAGATAGAGGGAAATAATAGTGCCACCCTATTCTGCTTTGGTCAGACCTCACCTGGAATACTGTGTCCAGTTCTGGGTACCACATTTCAGGAAGAATATTGAGAAGCTGGAATGTGTCCAGAGGAGGGCAACCAAAATGGTGGGAGGTCTGGAAGCCATGTCCTGTGAGGAGCAGTTTAGGAAACTGGGTATGTTTAGCCTGGAGAAGAGAAGGTTAAGAGGTGATATGATAGCCATTTTTAAATATTTGAAAGGATGTCATACTGGGGATGGAGCAAGCTTGTCTTCTGTTGCTCCAGAGACTAGGACACGGAGCAATGGGTTCAAATTACAGGAGAAGAGATTCCACCTAAACATTAGGAAGAACTTCTTGACAGTAAGAGCTGTTCAGAAGTGGAATCTGCTGCTGCCTTGGAGTGTGGTGGAGTCTCCTTCTTTGGAGGTTTTTAAACAGAGGCTGAATGGCCGTCTGTCAGGAGGGCTTTGAATGTGTATATCTGCAAGGTAGAATAGGGTTGGACTAGATGGCCCTTGGGGTATCTTCCAGCTATGATTCTATTAGTGCACAAATGCAGAGATCCATCAGTGCATCTGCAGAAGTGGACTGAAATTTATGAACACTCATGCTGAAATAAATCAGCTAGTCTCAAAGAGGCTATTTCACCTTCCCCCTCCCCTTTTATGCTGTGACAGACTCAATACAGCTATCTTTTTAAATCTCCATTTTGGACTACAACTTCTCTAGGCTAGCTGCGGGTTCTGGGAGCTGTATTCCAAAAATGTGACTGTTGATTCCAAGGCTAAGATCCTGCCTTGGGGTTGTGTAGCATGAATGTCTAAATGCAGAGTTGTGCCTTAACTGCACTGAGCAACCCAGGTGTTGAATGGGAATGTCTTGCAACTCAACCAATACATAAAATGTATATATACAACCAATTTATCTCAATCTCTGTCCCATTTGAAGGGAACTTTTGGATAGAGGTTAGGAAGGTTGTACTGATACCTTTGAATGTGCTTTTATCTATTTTTGTTTCCTTTTTTGTAAGCAAACTTATGCTCCAGTTTTGGGGCATAGGTGGGTTATAAATGTATTATTATGATTAGTATTAACATTAGTATTGATGATGAGGATGATGTCTTCAGTTCTGGGATTACCACATCTATAGTCCAAGCTTTCTTTTTCTTGAGCCCTCATAGGTCTAGCATATTCTGCTCTGTTTTCACAACTTTTGCAGGCATATCTTTCCACTGGTTCTTTGCAGAGAGCCAATCCTATTTCCCTCCTCTCCCTCTGATTCCAATGGATCATTGCAGTCCCTTTATTGCAGCATTTTTTCTTTTCAGTCCTTGCGATCTTACTGCATAAGATGGGATGGGAGACTACCAACAAAGACCAGGTGCGGTAGGCTGTATTTCAGAGGAAGGAACTGGCCAAACCACCTCTTGAAATCTTCCTTGCCTAAGAAAACCCTCTGAAATCTTTGGGGTCGGGATAGCTCTGCAGGCGACTTGAAGGCACATACACACAGTTCCTTTTTCCTCCATCCTGTTTCTTTTCCTAATACAGTTGTCCCTCCACATTCACAAATTTGGCATTCACAAATTTAAGTATTCACGGCTTGAAAATATTCTTTAAAAAATAATAATCCAAAAAGCCAACCTTGATTTTGCCATCTTATATAAGGGACACCATTTTGCTATGCCATTGCATATCATGGGACTTGAGTATTAACGGATTTTGGTATCCACAAAAGGGGGTCCTGGAACCAAACCCCAGCAAATATGAAGGGACAACTGTACAGTGGAAAGTGACCATTCCCATCAAAAATGAGAGAGAGAGAGAGAAAATGAACAAATTCATCCAAGGAGTATGTTTGAAATATAAATCTGGTGGGAAGGTGTGTGAGCCCATCAAAAAATATCAGTGTCTAATTTTGGCCTTGTTACATCCTGTTGAGAATATTCCATATGTGTTGGGCAATAGTCACGTGCTAAACAAGAGCTGTGTTAGCATTTGAAAGGGTGTGTGTGTGTGTGCAGGTTTGGAATCCATTGTCCTCTTTCAATTCCCTCCCTCCAGGCTGCAATGGTGTCACTGTGAGTTTGAAACAAAAGACAGTTGTGTCAACGTAGCCAAAAGTTACAATGTGCCTTATTTTTACCTAAAAGGGGAAGAAGAGAAAAATATAACTTTTAGCAATTAGGTAACACACATTGGAAGCTGCTTCTTGCAGTGTAGATGTGTAAATTGCTATTGCTTAAAGCAATTTGTAAGCCGCTCTGATAACATTGTGGCTGAAGAGCGGGGTATAAATAACTAAAATAATAATAATAATAATAATAATAATAATAATACTGGCTTCAGCACTGAGTATCAGATTTGTCGGAACCTCAAACAGCTCACAACAGAAACAAACTTTGAGCAACTATTACGTTTAAAAGAAATCATGTTCATGCTGTGTGTTTTTTCCCTGTGAAATGACATTTTAATCTGTCCATTCCTGTGGAATCCGGGGATGTGCAATTTGATAAAGCCCTTGAGACCTCTTGCAGAGATTTCTAAATGCCTCGCCAAAGGACTCATTCCAGGATTCGGCAGGGTCGAGCCGTGAACCTTAAAGGGCTCTCAGAATACTATAATTGTGTAATGTAATGCTTTTGACAGAGACATTAGTTTCCTTTGCTTGTTTATATCCAGCCTTGGGACCCATGGTGGTTTATAAAGCTGACTTGGATCCCATCTCAGGAGAAGGGCAGAGTTGTCCCTTCCTTCATATTCGCTGCGGTTTGGTTCCAGGACCCCCGTGGATATCAAAATTCGCGAATACTCCTCAAGTCCCATGGTATGCAATGGCATAGCAACATGGTGTTCCCTATATAAGATGGCAAAATCAAGGTTTGCTTTTTGGATAATTATTTTTTTTAAGAATATTTTCAAGCCGTGAATACTTAAATCCACGAATACCAAATCCATGGATACAGAGGGACAACTGTAAATTCAATCGATAAATAAACAAACAAATAAACAAACCGGTAAAAACAGGTACATATAAATAATAATTATTATTATAGTAATAGTAATAATAATATTTATTTCTTACCTGCCTCTCTCCATGGAAGAGCGGCTGAGGGAGCTGGGCATATTTAGCCTAGAGAAGAGAAGGTGAAGAGGGGACATGACAGCCATGTTTAAATATTTGAAGGGATGTCATATTGAGGTTGGAGCAGGCTTGTTTTCTGCTGCTCCAGAGACTAGGACACGGAGCAATGGGTTCAAACTACGGGAAAAGAGATTCCACCTTTAAGAAATGAGGTGGAAATAAAGCTAGGAGGACAAGAAATAATAAGATTGAAGGAATGGTTGGAAAAAATGAAAAATAAGGATTACTTGGAAAAAGCATTAAGAGAGCAAGGAATTGCATGGTTCAAATTAACACAATTAGAGCAATGGACAAAAAAAAATGGTTAAAGAGGGGGAAGTTATAGAAAATATACAAAATTTGAAGAATTAATTATACAAGCCACCCAAGAGAAAACTACTATAAAAGGCATTGCAAGTAAAATATTAATGGAAAATGAAGATGTGCAAGATTATCTTAAAGATGTATGGGAAACGGAAGTAGCAATTGTAATAGATAGATCTAAGTGGGAGAAAATATGGAATATGTGTCACTTGAAAACATTATCAGTAAGAATAAAAAAAATTATTATAAGATAGTATGGAGATGGTATCTAACCCCAGTAAGATTGAATCAAATAGATAAGAAGTATTTAGCACAGTGTTGGAGGGGATGCCAAGAATTGGGGACATATATCCATAAGTGGTGGCATTGTAAATATGTGCAGAGATTTTGGGCAAATGGTAATGAAGGAAATAAATGAGATAATGGAGATAAATATACCCTTATGCCCTGAAATAGCATTACTATCATATTATGAAAAAATACAAGAGTCCCAAATTATCAAGGAATTATTAACAAATTTGCTGACAGCAGCAAGGTTAATAATAGCAAAGAAATGGAAAACACAAGGCAAATACCAAATAGAAGAATGTTATAGTGAAGTATGGGATATAGCTATAAATGAGAAATTAACAAACATTATTAAAGAAAAAAAAGGGAATGCTCAATAAGAATGATTTTGGAGAGAAATGGAGTAAGTCCTTGGAATTTGTATTAATAAAGGAGAGAGGAAACAAACCTGAGTTGGAAACAATGGAATTTTCGAAAGAGGGATGAATGTAAAGTTGAGATCCCTGGGTGGAGGGGATCACTTATATGTTATTAAGTATAATTGTTTTCTTGGTTGTGTTTATAATTTGCATGTTTTAAAATTTAATAAAATTATAATTAAAAAAAAAAAGAGATTCCACCTAAACATGAGGAAGAAATTCTTGATAGTAAGAGCTGTTCGACAATGGAATCCGCTGCTGCTTGGAAGTGTGGTGGAGTCTCCTTCTTTGGAGGTTTTTAAACAGAGGCTGGATGGCCATCTTTTTGGGAGGGCTTTGATTGTGTACCCCTGAGCAGGGGGTTAGACTAGATGGCCTTTGTGGCCTCTTCCAGCTCTATGATTCTGTGACTGGAAACTTGGCCTCCCAGAGTCGTACTCTAACACTCAAACCACCCTGCCTCTCCTAGGGTTTTCTTGGCCAGAGTTATTATTCTGTGGTTTGGTACCATTGCCTTCTTCAGGGGCTGAGAGAGTGTGACATGCCCATGGTCATCCATTGGGTTTCTGTGGCAGAGCGGGGATTCGAACCCTTCTCTCTAGAGTCATAGTCCAACACTCCAACCAAGCAGTAAACCTCCTTGTTTGGCTTGCTCACCTGTACATTCCAACTTGATCGGCATAAACATCTTGGAAAAGTTCCTTTTGCAGGCTGCAGCTCCCCAAAAAACCCCACTCACTGGCTGTGCTCGCTGGGGACATCTGGAACTTGTAGAAAAAGGAAGCATGTCCAAACTGTTGTCTAAATGATTGTTATAAAACTGCCCTGCCGTCGTCTTGGATAACAATGATAGACGCATAGAGTAGGAAGAGTCTACAAGGGTCATCCAGTCCAACCCCATTCTGCTATGCAGGAACACACAATCCAGGCATCCTATTTGGCCCAAATGATGAAGCTCAGCTCTGTCACAGCAATTCTCTCTTTCCAAAGATTAGGAAAGACTGGAAACCAGACTTTTTGGGTCTTTGCTGCATCCGTTCAGTCCATACCCCTTCCCATCAGCTCTTCTCCCACCCTATACATTCTTAAGTTTCATTACATCTGCAACAATACTCAGGCTTGAGATAATGGCAGTATCTCTGTAAAAACAGATCCTCATGTCCACTTCCTGAGGATGCTTGAATGTAACCGGTTCCCTGGGGTGTGTGTTGTGTGACCTCGCCAAGTGTGAGTCATGAGGAGCCTTGTTTTCCTTTTTCTTTCATCCATTTTTTGGTGCTGAGGAGACTCTCACGGTCCCTTCCTGAGAAAATTTCTTTTGCAGAAGGGGAAAGGAACATCAGTTCCTGCTGTGTTTATTTATGTTTTTAACTTCTATACCTTTTTTAAACTTAATTTTATGCTGTTTAGATGAGATGATTTTAATTGGTTTAAAAATTGTATTGTTAGGTTTTAATTTATTTTCTTTGTGAGCCACCTTGGATCCCACTCCAGGAGAAAGGCGGTATATAAATAAAATAAAATAAAATAAAATAAAATAAAATAAAATCTTGAAGAGATACAGTTCCTCCCACAGTAGTTGCCAGAGCTTGGGAAAGTTCCTTTTTTGGATGACAACTCCCACAATCCCCCAACTGTCCTGTGTTCAGCAGATGTTCCAGAGATACATAGAATCATATAATTGCAGAGTTGGAAGAGACCCCGAGGGCCATCCAGTCCAACCCCCTGCCACGCAGGAAATCTTGATCAAAGCATCCCCGACAGATGGCCATCCAGCCGCTGTTTAAAGACCTCCAAGGAAGGAGACCCCACCACGCTCCGAGGGAGTGCGTTCGACTGCCGAACAGCTCTTACTGTCAAAAAGTTCCTCCTCATGTTGAGGTGGAATCTCTGCTCCTGGAGTTCTTCCCAAAGTGGTTTTCAGAGCTTGAAAAAGTTCTTTTTTTAGTCCACCTCCCAGAATCCTCCCTGCCAACCTATATTCAAGAGAAGCAGTTCCTCCCATAGTTTGTTTCCACACCTTGGAAAAGTTCCTTTTTTGGACTTGTTGATATGTGCCTTCCAGTCATTTCCAAATCATGGCAGCCCTAAGACAATCATATCATGGAGAGGTTTTTTTTGGCAAGCTATACGAGCAACAGGACTCAGCCGGTACAGGCATACCCCAGTTAACAAAGCCTGTGATTGTGAAGCTCCTTTTTACAAAGTCTTTTTACAATAGCCCAGGCTCCCACTTTCTTTCTTGTCCTCTGGCTAGCTGGATTCTTTTAGCATCATCAGTGCTGGAGGATAGTGAGAAAGGGGTGGAGAAACACAGACGTTTGGTGTTGCATTGCAACAGTGTGTTTGCAGTAAGCAATGCAATACACAAAGCTTGAGCTGGGAAAAAGCAGGATTCTGCTCTACGGGATTGGGAAGCAAGGGGATCTGGTAGTAGCACCTTTGAGCTTTTTCACACTACACTATTATAGCACTATTATTCCACTTTAACTGCTCTGGCTGCCTCCTGTGGAATTCTGGGGTTTGTAGTTTAGGGAGGACTAAGAGCTATCTGACTTAGAGTTCTAAATGCCCCTTCCATAAACTGCAAATCCCAGGACTACACAGGAGGCAGCCAGAGCAATTAAGGTGGAATCTCTCTGGCTTTGCTTCGCAAACGAAGATTCAGGAAGGACTCATCCCGCGCTTTCTGCAAGCGCGCTGATGACTAAAAAGGCCAATCTGAGATAGACAAGTCCGGTTGCAGAAAACACAGCAGAAGGTCTCCTTGGATGATGTTTTTGGGTTGTGATCCTTTCTGCATTGTCGTTTCTCTTCAAGACTTGTTCAGCCTGAGTTCTCAAATAAGGCTGCAGCATTGTGGATAGTGCATCTCCATGCCTCCCGATGTGAGGCCAGGGTGGACCATTGTTGGTGATCAATTTGGCCGAGCCTGAGATGTTGTTTCAGGGAGTCCTTGTATCGCTTTTTTGGAGCACCCCTCTTACGCTGACCCGTGGCGAGTTCACTGTAGAGTAGTATTTTTGGGAGGCGATGGTCCTCCATCCTAGAAACATGCCCTGCCCAGCGCAGCTGTGTTCTCAATATCATGGCCTCAATGCTGGTGATCCCTGCTTGCTCAAGGACAGCAACATTCGCCACATAGTCAGTCCAGTGTATATTTAGGATTGTGCGTAAACAGCACAGATGAAAGCGTTCGAGGAGTCATAAGTGGTGGCGATAGGTGACCCATGTTTCAGATCCATAAAGGAGGATAGACAGTACGATGGCTCTATACACACTGATTTTTGTGTTTTGCCTCAGGTGTTTATTACTCTAGACTCTTTTGTGGAATAATAGCACAATAATAGTTTGGTGTGATAATCTATTAACTGTGAGAAAGAAGTTGTAGCATAAGTAGACTTGTTCGACTTCCTCAGATGCATGGAGTGAACTGTAGCAGTGTGTGCCTGCCTGCAATACAAAAAGTAAAGAGCAGCTGCCCTTGAGGATCCCTTATTGAGCCTATATGAAGAGCAAAACAGAGAGAAAAGGGGAGAGCAGATAGGCCTGCCCCACCAGCCTCCCCCAGCAGGTTAAAAAAACCACCAAAATGGAAATCATAAAAGAAGTGGAGGCTGGTGAAAGAAAAAGTCACTCCTGGAGTAGAGCTTCAACCAGCCTCTAGAAGAGTCAAAATGTTTTTGTTTCTTTGTGCAAGGCCACCTGGTTGTTGCATTTCATGTGGACATTTTAATTTTGGATTAAAAATAAAAGTCTCCGGAAACATGTGGAACTGCTTTTTTTTAAATGCATGGTACAAGAACCATTTCCTATTCTTTCCATGTTGTTTCTGTCTGGTACCAAATTTTCTACTAAGGAAGAATTGCCCAGGAACACAACAAGTTTATTAACTGAGATATACTTCTATCTGGGCATTCCCTGTCCTTTTGGGGGGAACTTGAGGCCAGGATGAGGAGTTGTGCAGAATGCGGGAAACTGTGTGTATGTCAGGGCAAAACTCTCTCTGCACCGACCAGCACGTGGCGGCACCTTGCCAAGGTCTTGCCAGTCCTGCATGAAGGTCTTGCCAGTCCTTCACGATGGAACCTCTGGGGACAGAACTGGGACTCTCTCTTCACAGTGCAGATGTTCCCCCACTGAGGCTGAGCTGCTGTTTCCTCCCTATGGCTGGTTGGAGTTTTCTGGAAAGGGTAGTCCAAAAAGGCACAAACTTAACTAATTTAACTAACAAAACAAATAAGCACAAACTGAACTAAACTGACTACTCACTTCCCCCCAACTTGAGTAATGCTTAGATTCCGCTAATAAAATGCTTCCTTTAAGTGATAAGAGGGACAGAAGCAGGAGAGATACCTAGGAAGACCCCCTTCCCTCTGCTTGAAAGGGACCAGATGTGGCCCCGGGGAGGGGGGGGTTGGGTCCTGAGTGCCCTGAAAAATGCTTCCTTTAAGTGATACTACAGTCAAACTTCTACATGAAGTTGAAACCAAACTATTTTTTTAAAAAAAGAAAGATTCATAGCCCTTACTCCGTAGCATAAAGATAATAAACCGATCCCAATCTTTCTTGAAATTAATCAAAGATTTCTTCTTAATCAACATTGTCAGTTTATCCATTTCAGCCAATTCACATATCTTCATGAGCTAATCTTCTTGTGATGGAATCAGTGCATTTTTCCATTGCAGCCATGAACATATACAGATCGACCCCAGTATCCACAGGTTTGGTATCTATGGTTTCACTTATCCACATCTGAACATCTGAATGAAACAACCATGGATAGGATTACAATAGTACCGTTAAAAAAAAATAGGTTCTCTCTAGGCATTTTTAGGTCCTCCAATGCAATTCTATGGTCAGCTTCCAGCCTTCATCACATTTAAAATAATAGGGTTCCCTATTATCCACTGTTTCAGGTATTCACAGGGGGTCCTGGAATGTATCCCCTGTGGATATGGGGGTCTACCTGTACTGTAAGGTTATCCCATGTTTCTTCTCTAAGTTTCTTCTCTTTTTCTAACATTCCAAGTAAATGAACCTCAAGTTTCACCTGAAATCTAATTTTAAAAATGTCCTTCAAGTTCTTGTGCATTTGAATCCAATATTTATGGGCTTTCTCACAAGTCCACTACATATGGTACAACATCCCTGTTTTCTGCTCACATTTCCAACATTGGTTTGAACAATTTTTGTACATTGTAGAAAGCCTCTCGGGAGTCAAATAACATTTATACATCATCTTCTAAAAGTTCTCTTTCAAGTCATAGCACAAAGTAAATTTCAGACTTTTCGACCATGCTGTCTCCTGTTGCTCCATCTGAATTTTTGAACCTATATTTTGTGCCCATTTTAGCATACAAACTTTTACCTGCTCATCTCTCATCTCAAATCTCAGGGATGATTTCTACATTTTGGCTGTCAGGTGTTAATTCATCTTTATTTATTTTACTCAGGGGAGCTCGTTTGGGTCTCAGTCCAAGTTCTGTGAGGGAGGAAAGGCAGGATAATTAAATTAAGCTAAACAAATCAATTTAAGACTTCAGCCTTTCTTGGGAATAAGAAATTTGACCTCCCTTTTGCAGGAACAAAATCCAAGGGGACGAAAGAAAACCTGTACTCCAAACCCCGTCCCCTAGCCGCTCAGGACCAGGAGTTTTACGACGCCGAGATTGCCCGGAGGTTGCAAGAAGAGGAGTTGGTGGTGAGTGAAATGGATTATATACTTTTTATATATATTTGTTGCCCATCTTATTCTCAATTAGGACTGAAAGTGGCTTAGATGGCAGTGTGGGAAATAACAGTATAGAAAAGTTTAAAAGTACAGTTGTCCCTTCACATTCGCTGGGGTTTGGTTCCAGGACCCCCCATGGAAACTAAAATCCGTGAATACTCAAGTCCCATTATATGCTCTCTCTCTCTCTCTCTCTCTCTCTGGCTTTTCCTCGCAAATGAAGATTCAGGAAGGATTCGTCCCGTGCTTTCTGCAAGCGCGGTGATAACTAAAGAGGCCAATCCAAGATAGAGAAGTCCAGTTACAGAAAGCACAGCAGAAGGTCTCCTTGGGTGATGTTTTTGGGTTGTGATTCTTTCTGCATTGTCGTTTCTCTTCAAGACTTGTTCGGCGTGAGTTCTCAAGGCTGCAGCATTGTGGAGAGTGCGTCTCCATGCCTCCCGATGTGAGGCCAGGGTGGACCACTGTTGGTGATCAATTTGGCTGAGCCTGAGATGTTGTTTCAGGGAGTCTTTGTATCGCTTTTTTGGAGCGCCCCTCTTACGCTGACCCGTGGCGAGTTCACCGTAGAGTACTATTTTTGGGAGGCGATGGTCCTCCTTCCTAGAAACGTGCCCTGCCCAGCGCAGCTGTGTTCTCAATATCATGGCCTCAATGCTGGTGATCCCTGCTTGCTCAAGGACAGCAACATTCGTCACATAGTCAGTCCAGTGTATATTTAGGATTGTGTGTAAACAGCACTGATGAAAGCGTTCAAGGAGTCGTAGGTGGTGGCGATAGGTGACCCATGTTTCAGATCCATAAAGGAGAATAGACAGTACAATGGCTCTATACACACTGATTTTTGTGCTTCGCCACAGGTATTTGTTACTCCAGACTCTTTTGTAAAGTCTTCCAAATGCGCTATATGCCTTTGCTAATCTGTGATCAATCTCTTTGTCAATCTTGGCATCTGAGGAGATGATGCTTCCCAGGTAGGTGAACTGCTGAACGGACTTAAGCACAGATTTGCCATCGGCAATGTGGGGATGATGGTGTTTGTCCTGTGGTGCAGGCTGGTAAAGAACTTCCGTTTTCTTCAGGTTGACTTCCAGTGTAAGCCATGCTTAACAACATACCCAAGAAGAGAATTATATATAAAAATATATACATAAAAATGCTTTAAACATTTGTCAAAGAAAAACTCAAAACACATTTGCACACAAAAGAAAGGAATGCGTATTTTATTATTCTGGATTACCGTATATCAGGGTGGATTTGGTTTTCCTCGGTGGAGCAGCAGCTAGATTGAGAGAGACGTAGTGCAGCTCCTCTCTGGCTCTACTCGTGGGAAAGCCATTCCTCTTTTACGTTGCCTTTTGAAACCTCTAGAAACCTCTTTTCTTTTTCTTGAAAAATGGCTCTCTGCCCGAGCTGGGAGTGATGCAGCATTCCTGCAGTGCGGAACCCTCGGTCGTCCTTCCTTTTCCTTCACCTCAAGACCATTTCTGAGTTCACTCTTCCTGTTGAGGTTAAAATAAAATTAAACGTCCAGACATCCAGACCAACCCACCTACCAACAATGAGGGGGAAAACTCTGACCTCTCTTTGAATAATGGAGTCCACCACAGGAAAAAACAACAACCCTAAAATCAGAAATAATAAATAGTTGGGAAGGAGGTATATCATAAGGCCATCTAGTCCAACCCTCTGCCGATGATGTAGGAAACGTCCAAACCTCTAAGGACGGAGTCTTCCAGCCCTGCATGGTAGCCTGATTGTCTGCAAAGGAGAGATGAGGAAGAAAAGGCCCAAACCAATAATAATAATAATAGAGTTGGGAAGGGTCACTTAAAGGACATCCAGCCCATCCCCAGCATGGTGCAATTTAATTATCAAATTAAAAGATTATAGTTAAATGTTTAAACCATAACTTTAAAAAATGATAACTGAAAGATTATAATATTTTTTTTAAAAAAAGATTATAATTAAAAGTATAAAACATAAGAAATGCAGATATGGTGCACAGGTTAAAAAAAACCCTTCGTAGAAAAAAAAAAGCTGATTGTAAATACCTGGTTAAATAAGTAAAAAGGGGTCTTTGCTTGTTGGCAGGGAACCCCAGGCTAGCCTCCGATGGCAGCAGGGAGTTCCACAGGTTGGGAGCAGCCATAGAGAAGGCCTTGTTTCTCTCGTTTTTCTCACCAGGTGTGTGCCTGCGAAGGTGGTGGAGCAGAGCGAAGGGTCTCGGGCCGGGCAGGTTCATACCATGAAATATGGTCTGCCAGATAGCCGTAGAGAGTTTTTATCGTCTGGAGCTGCCACTGAAAAGGCCCTGTCTCTCACATCCCTTCCAGTCGTGCCCACCACGAAGGTGGTGGGACCGAAGGACGGGTCTCCCCTGAGGAAGAATAACATTTCCTAGAGCCAGTGTGGCATAGTGGCTTGAGCATTGGGCTGGGAGTCTGGAAATCAGGGTTCAAATTCCCCACTCAACCATGGAAACTCACTGGCTGACCTTGAGCGAGTCATACTCTCTGAGCCTCAGTGGAAGACAAATGCTAACCCACTCTGAACCAATCTTGCCAAGAAAACCCTGTGATAGGTTCACCTTAGGATTGCTGTAAGTCGGAAATGACTTGAAGGCACACAACAGAAGAGAAAGTTAAAAGGGGACTTGATAGCCATGTTTAAATATTTGAAGGGAGGTCATACTGAGGATGGAGCAAGCTTGTTTTCTGCTGCTCCAGAGACTAGGACCCGGAGCAATGGGTTCAAACTACAGGAGAAAAGATTCCACCTAAACATTAGGAAGAACTTCCTGACTGTAAGAGCTGTTCGGAAGTGGAATCCGCTGCTGCTGCCTGGGAGTGTGGTGGAGTCTCCTTCTTTGGAGGTTTTAAAGAGAGGCTGGATGGCCATCTGTCGGGAGTGCTTTGATGGTGTATTCTTGCATGGCAGAAGCGGGTTGGACTGGATGGCCTTTGGGAATCTCTTCCATCTCTATGATCCTATGATTCTATGATTTTAAGGTAGAGAGCGTTTATTTGGGAAGTAGAGACATTGACTTGGCTAGATATCAACCAGTAATACCAACATGTCTGGAGATTGGACGTTTTTGAGGAGGCTGCTGTCGCCAGTTCAATAGCACATCTCCCTCCTAGGTATTTGGCCTGTAGGTTGGAGCAAAACACAGTTTCCAACACTGCAGCTGTTTGTCCCAACTAGACACTTTGCAAGGCTGCCATTGTTACTTGATGCTTCTGGTGTGAATCCAGAACAATCACTCATAGCAGCTTGGTGTGACATCAGTTGCATCCTGTGGAGGAACCCTGGGAGTTGTAGTTTGGGGAGGCCACTTAGAAGTTAACTGCCTCAGTGGGTAGTGGACTGGCCTTCTTTGTAGGTTTTTAAACAAAAGTTGGATGGCCATTTTTCAGAAATGCTCTAGATATGGATTCCTGCACTGTTAGGGGTTTAAAATAAGTGACCCCTGTGGTCCTTCCCAGCTCTATAATCCTATAATTTTATGGTTCATCTAATCATAACTGAAGTAAAGAGGGACTACACTTATACTTGAACTGCCCTACAGTTCACCTGTTGTTTATTGTGTGCCTTCAAGTCGTTTCCAACTCATGACAACCCTAAGGTGGCAGAAATTTATTCAGAGTGGGTTTACTTTTGCCTTCCTCTGAGGCTAAGAACATGTGGCTTGGCCAAGGTCGCCCAGTGGATTTAAAAATGCCCCTCAAAGTGTGCAATACAAAAAATATTGTGTTTCATGCAAAACTGTATTTTTACTTATTTATTTATTTAATATCCTGCCATCCTCCTGGGACAGGACCCTACACCTTCCCCCTCAGAATTCCCCAACAGACAAAAACTCTGCACATGCAATAACTCCTAATCATGTCTGAAATGGAGAAAGCAGTTGAGTTGTTTTGTTCTTGCACACAAGGGTGAAATAAGCAATTATTTACATCCCTCATTGTGTGGGGGGGGGCCCACCCTCTTCAGCCTTGTGTCCCAATCTTTGCTTTAAAACTTCTAAATTGCCTTTTCTTTTCTTTTTAGGCCAACCAGGTGGATACGAGGGCAGCTCAGGTAGCCCAGGATGAGGTAGGTCTGGATTGGGACCTGAGTCCCTAAGATAACATTGCTTCTTAGTAGACCTCCACTTCCAGATAATCTCCTGCTAAGCCTCAGGTGGGGAAAATGCAGCCCCCGGGCCCCAAACCTCCAGGTGCTCCACTGCCCCCACCGACAAAAACTTAAATTTAAATTAAACTGTGGCCATCCATGTAGGGAATAGTCACATTATGTTGTGGTAGGAAGGTCCTCAGGAGAATGAAAGTGCCTGCCCAGAGCAGTTAGTGAGGGTACTGGGGTTGCTCTTGGTAATGTGCCATTTACTTGACTTCTTGCACCCCGATGAATGTGAGACCTCCAAGTCATTCACAGCCCTGCTCAGGTCTTGCAAAGTCAGGGCACCTGCAGTGCTGTCTTCCCCTTTTCCAGTTGCCTTCTGGAGCATTGTCATTTTTTCCAAAGACTAACATTGTCTCATGGTATGTCTGACAAGCACGATGGCCTCAGTTTAGTCGTTTTGGCTTCAGCCAGGACTAGCTTGGTGACCGTTGCCCAGATGACGTTTCTTCAGACGCCCCTAGACTCTGGAATTACCTGCCAAAAGAGATACGACGGCTGGATACGCTGCCAGAATTCAAAGCACCATTAAAGACCAGTCTCTTCCAGCAGGCCTATCCAGATTAGTTTAAATTGTGAATTTTAAACTGTGTATTGATTGCTTTAAAATGTCTTGGTCTTACCTGTTCTTTTAAACTGATATGTTTTTAACTGATATGTATTTTTAACCAATGTTATGTTTATATGTTAATTTGTTGTTCCTCACCTTGATCCATAGGGAGAGGTGGGTAAGAAATAATTACATCAACAACTATTATTATTCTTACAGTTGTCCCTTCCCATTCGCTGGGGTTTGGTTCCAGGACCCCCTTTCGTGGATACCAACATCCGTGAATACTCAAGTCCCATTATATGCAATGGCATAGCAAAATGGTGTCACTGATATAAGATGGCAAAATCAAAGTTTGCTTTTTAGATTATTATTTTTTAAAGAATATTTTCAAGCCATGAATACTTAAACCCATGGATACCAAATCTGTGGATATGGAGGGACAACTGTATTAGGGAGAGTTCAGGCTGGATTTGCTCCTAGACTGACTCACTTGTCTTTTTAGTAGCCCATGGTTTCTGTAGAGTTCTCCATTACTTAAAGACTTTGTTATTGTGTTGTTTTTATGTACTGTTATCTTTGATTTATGGCATCTTTGACTTCTGTTGGGTAGAGGGATTTTAGCAGCTGTTGCTTTTTACCTGACTGCATGACAGCCAGCCCCTGCTGAAATTCTCTCTTCTACACAATCGTTAAAGATACACGAGTTGTTTCCAGTTTTCAGTCTGGCAACCCTATTACCATCTCCTTAACCGCAACCGTTCCCCATCCCTGCCTTGCCAGTTCCAGCTATTGCCGTTTTTTAGGATGTGATTTATTGTCTCTTGATAACTGGTCAGGTGGAGCCTGCACAGGGCTAGTGACTTGACCCCAGTGGCAACTGCTTTATATGGCCAAAGGCATTTGATCTCATCCGTCTTGACATGGTGGTGATAGAATATATATATATATAATATATTATATCAGTGTGTATTTGATTTTCCTTGTTAGGAAATAGCTCGCCTCCTAATGGCAGAGGAGAAGAAGGCTTACAAGAAAGCAAGGGAACGTGAAAAGTCCTCTTCTGAAAAGAAAAAGCAGGAGCCAGACTGGAAGGTGGGTTGAAGACTTGGTTGGATTGAGGCCTAATGGATTGGAGTGCATGAATATATCCCAATTCGGCTGGTTCTCTTTCCCGACTTCCTTTGAAACTTGAAACGGAGACAATAGTTTCTTGGCACACTACATACCGTATATTCCGGCATATAAGATGACTTTTTCAGCCTGTAAAATCAGCTGAAAAGTCAGGGGCCGTGGTGGTGGTGGGAAGTTTGCTAGCCACCTTATCCCACCCCCAATGCAGCTGAACGGGGGGAGCCTTGCTGGGCGGGAGGGGCTGAGCCATCCCCCACAATCCCCTACTCACGAGGAGGCTGGCCAGCCTCCTCATGGGTTGGGGAATCACGGGAGGAGGTTGAACCCCTCCCCAGCCGGCTGGTCATCCCCCCCATGATTCCCTTACTCACAAGGAGGTTGCCCAGCCTCCTCATGGGTTGGGGAGTCACGGGAGGAGGTTTAACCTCTGCCCAGCTGGCTGGCCTTCCCCCCACAATTCCCCAACTCGTGAGGAGGCTGGGCAGCCTCCTCGTGGCTTGGGGAATTGCAGGAGGAGGTTCAACTCCTCCCCAGCCGGCTAGCCATCCCCCGGGATCCCCCAACTCGTGAGGACCCTGCCCAGCCTCCTCGTGGGTTGGGGGATTTCCTAACCTAACTGCCTTATAGTTTTCAATCTTATCTAGGGTGTGGCCATCTTTTCCCAAAAAGGCCTGATCTCCTGTCAGAAGGGGTGCTGGTGTTTTTGGCCCCACTCATCCCTGAAAACCAGCCCTCAAGAACTTCTCTGCCATTGAATTTGACCTTAGGGCTGAAAGAGGTTTCTCGTCCTATTGGGTACCACCTTCTCTACCCCTGCTATACCTCTGTGGAGTCGAAATTTAATTCTTTATTATGTTTCCTCTTAAAGAAAATGATTAGTAATTCTAGAAGGATTTTTCCTGTTGTGAGAAAGCTGTTGAAAACCATACAATGTCTGAAGCCTACTTGCAATTCAGGACTTATTCTGTGCAAAATACACACATTTTTTGTGTAGAAACTAGCATTTTTTTCTGTATAGGAAGCAGTGTTTTCTGCACAGGAAATGCAGTGGGCCATCTGTATCCATGGGGGTTCAGTTCTGAATCCCCCTCCCACGATATCCAAAAATGTGGGTGGTTGAATCCTACATAAATGAATGGTCGCTGCCATTTTTGTTATGGGCACCACCATTTTAGGTATGGACGCTACCATTTTAGGTATGCGGCAGTATCACTTTAGGTATGGCCGCTGCCATTTTAGATCTCCAACAAGATGATCCATGGATACTGGAATCCACTGCTACCAATCCCACAGTTATGGAAGGCCCTCTGTAATATTTCTATGCGGAAGCCTTATTTTCTGCACAGAAGATGCTGTTTCTTCTGTAGAAGACGTTTTCTACCACTTCTGAATTTTGTGCAGAATAAATCCCCAATTCCAGCATTTCCTGTGCAGGATATAATATTTCTGAATAGGAAAAAAATTCTGTCTGGAAAATGCTGATCAATCAACACAGAAAATGCAGTTTTCTGCACAGAATAATCGTGCTTGAATTCTGTGCAGAATAAATCTCAAACTGCAAAGATTCTCATCAGTCCAGGTTTCTCAGGGTTTCTCAGCACTCTAATAACACGTTTTTAGCCTTTTTTGGAAAACAGTCCAACCCCTGTATCTGTGAGGGATACATTCCAAGACCCCCTGTAGATACCTGAAACCATGGTTAACAGGAGACCTTATTATTTTCAATGAGACAAATGCTGGAAGATGACCATAGAATTGCATTGGAGGACCTAGAAATGCCTAGAGAGAACTTTTCCCCCTGGATGTGGATCAGTGAAACCACGGATACCGAATCTGTGAATATGGGGATCGACCTGTATTTTTGAATGTTCTTTTCCTTTCCTGTTGTGGAAGTATGGTTGCACCCACGGTTCCATGGATTGTGCTGTCCATATTAGCTAATCCATCCTGCTGTCTCTTTTCTTTACCCAGCACAGCACACATGAAGAGTTGCATCCAAGGTCAAGAGAAGGTCATGAAGCTCATCGAGCCAAGAGCGACAAACCAACAAGGTAAAATGCACTGATCCAGAGGCATCTCGCCACCCCCCTCCCCATCTCCAGGAGGAAATAGCATCTGCTAGATGCATGGGGTTTTGTATGGGTTGGTGGTTATACCTGCATCATTCATAGTACAGTTGTCCCTTTGCATTCGCTGGGGTTTGGTTCCAGGATCCCACCCCCCGTGGATACCCAAATCCGTGAATACTCAAGTCCCATTATATGCAGTGGCATAGCAAAATGTTGTCCCTTATATAAGATGGCAAAATCAAGGTTTGCTTTTTGGATTACTGTTTTTTAAAGAATATTTTACAAGCCGTGAATACTTAAATCCATGGATACCAAATCCGTGAATGTGGAGAGACATTGTAGAGACTCCTTCTCTCTACAAACAAAAAATATTTTCCAGCACTGAGAAATGCGCATATCAGGGGAAAGTATCCTGGTATTATTTTCTCACCAAGTTCTCTGTGTGTAGGTAAGAATTTACAAAGAGGGACTTGGAATTAATTGAGGTTTCACCTGCAATTCAACTAGGAATACAGACAGAAATAACAGTGATGGTTTCTCTGCCAAGAAAAGGGTTTTCCTGATACTTGGAAAACTTTGTTGGGAATAATTATCCAGCAGTAAGATTTTGGTGCAGTTTTTCCTCAGTATTTGTGCTTTTCTGAATTTTGCATTCAGAGTTACTCTGCAGCAAAATGGCAGGGGTGGAATGGTATTTTAGTGTAGGAAACATGTTTTCTGTGCAGGAAACAGTAGTAGGGTTTGGGTTTTTGGGGGAGTGCTAAATATCCTGTTTTCTGCACAGAAGACATATTCTTTGGTTAGCAAAGTCTACACATCTTTCTGCACAGGATTCTGCACTAGAACTCTTGGCACAGTTTGGATACTGGGAGAATACTGTGCAGAAGTCTTTGTTCTTTCCTGCAGCTGGGAGAAAATGATGGGAATGATTGAGAATGATGCCAGTCTGGACCCAAGTTTAACCGCTTCAGCGAAGCCAGGGCCTTCTGCTCTCTCTGTTAACTGTGGATGGCTACAACAACTCCCTTATAGCAGCTCCGCTGGCTGCCCTTCTCTTTCTGTCACAATTCAGAGTGCTGATCATGACAGAATGCCCTATCATTAATTAATTAATTATTGAATTTATATCCTTCCTTTGTCCCCAAATGGGATTTAAGGCAGATCAGTTCATGTCCAGGTTAACTGAAGGACCCTATCTCCCTAGATGAGCCTGCCCATGTTTTGAGATCTTCTAGGGAGGCCCTTCTCTCTGTCCCACAACATCTGGTGGGAACACAGATGATGGGGACTTCTTGGTGGCTGCCCATGCTCTGGCACTCCCTTCCTAGAGAGGTCAGACTAGCCCCCTCCTTGCTATCCCTTCTGAAGGCAAATAAAGACCTTTCTGTTTCAGCCGGGCTTTGAGGGCTGACTGCTGAGGGGGAACAGGACCTTTGATTTACTGTGTTTTTTATATTTGTTGCTGGTCTTTTTAATGGGTTGCTTTTGTGGTGGTTAGAATAATAGAATCATAGTGAGAAGAGACCCTGAGGGCCATCCAGTCCAACCCCCTTCTGCCCGTCAGGAATATACAATCAAAACACTCCCAATGACAGATGGCCATCCAGCCTCTGTTTAAAAACCTCCAAAGAAGGAGACTCCACCACACTCCCAGGCAGCAGCCGATTCCTCTGCCAAACAGATCTCAGAATCAGGAAGTTCTTCCTAATGTTTAGGTGGAATCTCTTTTCCTTTAGTTTGAACCCATTGCTCTGTGTTCTAATCTCTAGAACATCAGCGAACAAGCTTGCCTCATCCTCAGTATGACATCCCTTCAAATATTTAAACATGGCTATCATGTCCCCTCTTAACCTTCTCTTCCACAGGCTAAACAGGTTGTGTGCCTTCAAGTCATTTCCGACTTATAGCTAACCTATCATGGGGTTATCTTGGCAAGATTTCTCCAGAGGGGATTTGCCACTGTTGGCTTCATCTGAGGCTGAGAGAGGGTGACTTTAACCAAGTTCTCCCAGTGGGTTTTCCTGGCCAAGCGAGGTTTCGAACCCTGGCCTCCAGAGTTGTAGTCCAAAGGTATAGCTCAGACCACTACACCACACTGGCTCTTGGGTTTGCTTTTAATTTTATTGATGGTTTAATTTCATTTGAAACTTCTCTATGCTTTAAATTTTTTAAAGCTCAATCGGTTTTAACCTTGGTAAGCTGCCTTGGGTCCCAGATTGTGAAAGGTGGGATGATGATGGTGGTGGTGGTAGTGATGATGATGATGTTTTGTACAGCCCTGAACATAATGTCAGTAGGATGGTGCATCTGCTCTGGGTTTTACTCTGAACTTTAAAGGAGTTATCCATGTCTCTAAATATTTTAACCAGAATAGGTTTAGTTCCTTCAAAGTTCAGACTGAAACCAGGAGTAGACTCATCATCCCACCAATTTGGAACCCACCAACCTTCTCTCTCCGCCAGGCCTCCTCCACCTCCCACAGAGGTTCTGGATCATCTGGTTAGTTTTACAAGCCAGCAAAACGTGGCGTATCCAGTATCCAAACCAGAGCCTTTGCATAAAGGTGAGCAGTACTCTCCATGGTGGGTTAAAAAAAATATGCATGCGCTGGAGTTGAAACAAAGCCAGTGGTGCAAAGTGGACTTTACAGATGAATAAGAAATGCAGCAGATGATTTAAGGCAGAGCAAAGCAATTGAGGGCCTTCAGCAACGGGCTGGGTTCACCAAAGCCCATCTGACCCACTGCACAGACCAGCTGCTCTAGGCTGGAATAGCTTTTGTGTACCTCCTAGAGCAGTGGTGTCCAACCTGTGGTCCTCTGGGTGTTTTGGATACCAACTCCCACAACAAAAACATCAAGAAAAAGACTCCGAACCCACTTTTTATTTTTTTTAATGTTAAATAGCACACGTGGCTGGTGTTAATTTCAAATGTGCTCCTGGATGGATCTGCAAAAGCAACTGACTCTCTTGTTTGGGCCAGAAAAGGGGCCGTTTCCCACACACACACACACACGCACATTTTGGACAGATCATCCAAATTAGATGGGTTCATTTATTCTCATCATTGAGGGCCCTGTAAAAACAATTCCCACCCCTTTTTACAAGAAACAAATGCTGCACTTTGTGAAACTAATGTCTCTCACTCTTCTCTCTCATTTCTTTTTGTTTGCAGGTTACCACTATAAGCAGTAGGAAAAACTATTAGACATTTTCACTGAGACTGGCTCTTTTCCGTAGCAAACTTTCTTGGAGTTCTTCCTGGAGATCTTCTGGGTCCATTTCTCCTCTCCGAAGAGCTCCCAGGACCGCGTCCTTTCCAACCATCACGACATCCACAAACAGTGCCTCTTCTTCATTCAGTCTGTTGTGTTTTCCCCCCTCTGTGTGTCTTGGGCAGGGCAGTCTGATCCCACTTGTGGGCGGTTTACTCATCTCCATCCTCCGAGCAGGCATCTCTTCCACCACACCCTTAGCTTTTGGCTTTGACTCTTCTGGTGCTCCCTTCTTCTTTGGCTGTTGTGGAACCATGGTGTTGTCAATAAGATGTTTTTGTTTGGGGTGTGAGAGCAAACAAGGGAGTGGGTAGAGACAAAACCACTTTCCAGTTTTCTTTTATGTGACCTCTTGGGTTGGATTTAGACAAGCAAGAAAGTGAGCAGCCTCCCTGTAGTGACAGTTCATGTGAATGCTCCAACATGTTGTAGCTGGTTGGGGAGTTTGCCTTTGACTGCTCCATGGGCCCCTTCCACATTTCAGAAGTTATGATCTCACCTCTAACCTGTCATCACCCAAAATGCCTTGTCTGAATTTTCCTCTCTGGCAGATTCAGACATGTATGTACCTAACAAAATGACTCACGAAGCAGTTTCCCTTGGGGCTGCTTCATGTGCCTGGAGAGTTACTCCTAAGATGCTTTAGTGGACATCTCTACATGCAAAGAGGAGCAGTCTGTGTTTGCAAGGAAATGTATCATATCAGAGCACATACCAAGATTAGGTTGCAATTTCTTTTCTGTTCAAGGGCAAAGCCAGGTTTGCTTTCTTGCAACATCTGTAACATCCCTTCTTGGTCACATAAACTGTTCACAGGACCATGTTCTGTTTTGAGGTCATCCAGTGATACAAAAGCTCCATTTGCAAAGTCTGTTTTCAGATATGCAGCCCACCACTTAGTGATGCAAGTTAATCATTTGAAGATCTTGGGTGCATCCACACTATACAAATAATCCAGTTTGAAACTGGATTATTTGCCATGGCTCCTTCCTATGCAATCCTGGGATTTGTAGTATGGTGAGGCACCAGCACTCTTTGTCAGAGAAGGCTAAAGACCTTGTAAAACTACAGGTTCCAGGATTCCATAGGAAGGAGCCATGGCAAAAAATTCAGTTTCAAACTGGATTATTTGTATAGTGTGGATTGGGCCCTTGTGTGTGAGAACTTAAGCAAGGATTTGGATGCTGATGTTTTAATGTTAAAAGTAGCTTTAAACCCTAGGCCAGCAATTCTCAAACTTTGGTCTTCCAGGTGTTTTGGACTTCAGCTCCCAGAAGCACCAGCCAGCTTGGCCAGCAGTCAGGAATTCTGGGAGCTGAAGTCCAAAACACTTGGAAGACCAAGGTTTGGAACCACTGCCCTAGACTCTCAATTTTCTGAATTCAGTGGTGCAGCCATTCCCAAGGATTGTGCAATTCTCTGGCCTGGCATTGTTTTTTGAAGCATTTGGAAATATTCAACCATTTTAAAAGCATGAAGATGAGGAGGGAATTGCTAATTTGGCAGATCTTCTTAAACATCTGTTACGAGCTGAACTACCAGAATTAACTTGTATATTTACCAGTACCCACACATTTTGAAAGTACTTTTCTCTCATTCAGATGACCCAAGAGCAGATACTAAGCTACAGAAAGGTCATATTTTACTGCTTCTTATGATACTCTTAACTGGAGCCCTTTCTAAGGGAAAGAAAAACCTAGGAAAATGTGGGATTTCATAAGTCATAGGAATGGAAGACCGCTAACTTTGGGTCTTTGTTTCATTTTGTTTGTTTCATTTTGTTTCTAGCTTAGAAGTTGGCTAGTCTTTCTAACCCCAAATGTATTTTTTAAACCATGAGGACTAAAAACACTTTTCCTTGAACAGGTGGGAGTTCAAAAGTGCCTTGGCAGGGTGAAAGCAAGTGTGCAACTTAAAATACAGTAGGCCCACGTATAATGTGAGGGATCTGTTCCGGTATACTTGGTGCAGAACAATTTTCTCATATAATCTGGAACTCTATTTTTCTTACCCAAAATGAATTATGAAGTGTTCTGTTTAGGCATTTCTAGGTCCTCCAGTGTGAATTTATGGTCAACATCTGGCAGAAGCATATCAATAGAATCATGCTGGAGTACCTAGAAAATGCCTAGAGAGAACATACTATTTTTGGTTGACTGCATAATACAAGCTTGTGTAATATGCGAGCTTACTGTATAGTTAAGCTAATCTATCTGGTCCACTCTTTGCAATACTCCACAGGAAAGGGAGAAAATACTCCATATTCATAGTCCTCTCTCTGCCCCCCCTTCCAGTTTTCAAACTTTTGTCCTGCTGAGCTGCCCATTGAGTCTTCAGTTTCCTTCTAGTCAGAAGGATTAACATTTCCACTTTTAAGATGAAATGGCCAACACTGATGGTGCATTTCCCCCCTTTCTGTTGTGTTTGATACTCCTGCAGTGCCGTACCCAATGGTATGATTTTTATATATGGTTTATTTTTATATGATATAGAATAGTCAAAGGTTGTTGATGTTTTTTGTTTTTTTTTAAACTAATGAACCTGCCATTTCCCATCCTCTGTCCCCCTCCCTCTAACATGTTGCTGCATCCCATCCAAACTGTATTTATTCATGGTTAAGTATTAACAGTCTGGTTTTAGGTGCCAAAAAAGCTTACCTATACAACAGGGATCTGTTTTTTTCTCTTTAGCTCTGTGTCACACTGTGGAGAACTTCTAGGGTTAAATGCTGTTGGGTTTCCCTTTTGGCTTTGAGGATTTTTGCTTCAAAGGCATTGCAAACCATCACTTATCAAATGGCTGGGCTGACAAAATCAAAACAGCCAGAGTAATCATGGGTTGGGTGTGCTCTTGGGAGCACCAGTGTGAAACTGTCTGGTTGGGAATAAGGGCTCTTCTCCAGTTTAATTCCCACTGGGGTGTATCCACATTGTACATCTGTATCACTTTGGTACGACTTTATATGTCAAATTCTCCCTTCCTACAGAGTCCTGAGATTTCTAGTTTCATCCTGGGCAGGGGGTTGGACTAGATGGCCCTTGCAGTCCTTTCCAACTGTACAATTTTAAGGAACTTAGAATCACAGAGCTGGAAGAGATCCAAGGGTCATCCAGTCCAACCCCATTCTGCCCTGCAGGAATACACAATCAAAACATTCCCGACCGGATGGCCATCCATCCTCTGTTTAAAAACCTCCAAAGAAGGAGACTCCACCACACTCCCAGGAAGCAGCGGATTCCATTTCTGAACAGCTCTTACTTAGAATTCTCTAGTCCACTCTCCCTGCCAGAGAGCTCTCAAGTACTTCAGGAAACTACAAATCCCAAGGGTTCCATTGGATGGAGCTAGGGCTGCTAAAGTAGGATCAGACTGCTATAGTTGTGGAGTGTGGATATACCCCCTAGTGGGTAGACCATAAGTTTGTTTATGCTCAGGAAATGGAGGGGGAAAGGGAGAAGTAGGAACTCAAAATCAGGAAAATATTCCCCCCACCCCCCAATCAGACATGAAGATCAAGGAGGTGAAATTGTGCCCTCTTGTGGAACAGATCAGGATTTGGGACTTTGAAATCCTTTTTCTCACTCCTTGTCCCCACATGATTGTTTGGCCTCCCCACCCCAAGTCATTTGGAAAAACTCTGCAAGCATCTTGACAAAGTCTAGCCTTGAAGACAGAACCTCTTTCTTCTTGGAGTGAAGTCCAGGGCTTTAACCACCAGCAAAACTTTAATATCCATCAGAGACAGCAAAGGACATCTATCTAGGAAGGACATATTACTAAGCCAAAGTTTTTGCAGAATCGCCTAGCTAGCATAGACTACAGCTTCCAGAATTGGTTTGTCCAGTGGGCCAAATGGTAAAAAGCTTTTAAAAGTGAAAGGCTTTCACGGTCGGCATCCATAGGTTTTCTGTGGGGTTTTTTTTTTCCCAGGCTGTGAGGCCGTGTTCTGGAACAGTTTATTCCTGACATTTTGCCTGCATCTGTGGCTGGCATTTTCAGAGAATGGTTGGGTAGGACCCACACACACACCCTACCCAACCATTCTCTGAAGATACCAGCCACAGATGCAGGCGAAACGTCAAACATGGCATCACAGCCCAGAAAAAAACCACCCCACTTCCACCTTATGGGTTCCGTCAGTGACGCCAATTGTACCTGACTTGCAGCAGATTGTGATTGTAAAAATCTCAGATTTCAGTTTAGGGCAGTTGTTCCCTTGAACCCAGCCTATACTTTGAGAGCCTTCAAGCTCTGAATATCCAGGTGGGATTTTTGCCTCTTCTGGGAGAAAGCAGAAGGTCAGGTCTCCAGGGCTGGTTGATTTTCGGAAACCATCTCTCTGGAAATAAGTCTGGCAAGGAGGCCTGGGCCCAGAAGCAAGTGAAAGGCCCTCCATCCAGCCCAACTGCCACCGCCCTGCCCTTGGAGGGAGAGAAGAGCCAGCAGTATTTGCTGGATTCAATCCCTACCCCCCACTGCCATTCCCTTATGTGCCATGCCTTATTTAGATTGTAAGCCTGAGGGCAGGGAACTGTTAAATTGACCATTTGTAAGCCGCTCTGATAGCCCTTGTGGCTGAAGTATAAATCGGGGTATAAATACAGTTGTCCCTCCACATTCATGGATTTGGCATTCACGGTTTTAAGTATTCACGGCTTGAAAATATTCTGTAAAAAATAATCCAAATAGCAAACCTTGATTTTGCCGTCTTATATAAAGGGACACCATTTTGCTATGCCATTGCATATAATGGGACTTGAGTATTCATGGATTTGGGTATTCACGGGGGGGGGTCCTGGAACCAAACACCAGCGAATGTGAAGGGACAACTGTAAATAAATAAATAAATCCTATCAAGGAGCAGGCGGTTGCCACTGCGCCATGAGCTTCAGCCAGAAATGAAACAGGCCCTGAGAAGGGTTTTTCTATTTCTTTTTTTCTTCCTCTCCTTTTGCTCGACTTTAGCAATTAATATGAACCCAACCTGGATGTTTCTGGATAAGGGAGGGACCCGGGACTTTTGCCTTCTGCAACTCTTCCTCAGGGTTGCTTCCTCTAAGCCGGGGTGGACAAGTCTCAGGGCTTAGAAAAGTACACCTGGGGATGTAGCTAAGGGGTCGGCCAAAATAGGGCCCCCAAATAAGAATGCACCATCCACAATGACATTTCTGTTCAGTCCCCAAATTAGACATTAGAGAGAGAGAGAGAGAGAGAGAAAACGAAAAACATTCCCACCTCAAACCCATCTTATTTCCTGCATTCACATTCCTTTGGTCACTTTACTTGCCCCTTGTCTATGGGTGATTCCACTGCATTTCTGCACTGTAGCTAACAGGGGGTGTCATCCTGAGAGCATTGCTCCCTGAATAAGAATTCTTCCACCCGCAACGAAATTCCCTCCAGTCCTCAAATTTCTAGCATTGCAGGGACTTAACACGGGTGAGCATTTAGAAGCACAGCTTGGACCTTCAGAGAAAAAGGAGCAGGCAAAGAGACCCAGCATAATATAATGGTTTGAACCTTGGAGTACGATTCTGGAGAGCAGGGTTTGTATCCTCGCACATCTGTACAAACCCAGTGGCTGCCCTGGGGCAAGCCACATTCTCTCAGCCTTAGAGGAAGGCAAAGGCAAACCTTTCTCTGAACAAATCTTGCCAAGAATACCCTGTGATAGGGTTGCCGCAGGTCAGAAACAACTTGAAGGCACACAGCAACAACAACAAAGAGACGGGGCATGTGAAGACAGCAAATAGAAGATGTGTAATAATAATAATTTTTCCAATGCTTTTTTTTCCCTTGCTCTCTGTGATGCTAGAAATTTGGGGACTGAAGGAAAACTTTAATGGGGGCAGAATTCTTATATGGAGTGATATGACCATCATTTTGCTCCCACACCCCATTGCTACACCTTAGCATCCGGTAAAGAAACCTGCTATGCCCCTATGTTCAGCCAAAGCCAGGCCACCTCTGGTCAAGAGCTGCTCCCCATGAAAGGCCTCTGGCCTCCCTTCAAAAGGCACCCACTTTTTTGGCTCTTGTGGTGGGCAAACAATGCTGGGAACAAGTGTGGAAGGGTCATCTTCAACTTGACATGAAAAAGGTGCTGCCTTCACAGGAGAAATAGCAGTTTTCTGTATTTTTATTGTGTTAGCAATAGAGCAGGAGAGCTGTTCCCCGTAGCTGTGGGTTGCAGCTCTTCATTTCAAACAGGTCTTCTTCTGTAATTTATATTGCGCTGTCCCATCTCTCTAAAGATGGGAATTGGATCAGTTAATGTAGCACTTGCAGCAACTTCTTTTTAAAAAGAGAAAGAGAAAGGGAAAGTCTGGGATCTTTCACGCCAAAATTTTCAAGGCTGGAAGCAGCAGTAGGTCAAGGCATTGGTGCAACTCATCCCACTCAATCCATTTGTACACATATGTGTGTGTACCTTTTGTTCTCATCCTGTGCTTAACACTGGTGTGTTTCATAGTGATTCGCTACAGTGGAGTCCCACTCTTTGCTTCACATGAAGGTGGTCCTTTCCTGCTGGTATTGGTGCTGCTAAGTCTATAACAGTCCCTTGCTTTGTTGTGTTCATTTCTAACACAATGGCAGCTCTGAAAACTCTGTGGCCATACAAACTCCCTGCCCTAAAATCTTTGTCCAGGCCAAGTTGGAATAGTTGACTCAGTGCCATGGGATATAATCCAGTCCCACATTCTTTAAAGAATCTCTAACCATTGCTCCAGCGCGCCTTTCCGCAACTTTTCTGGACAGCTTGTTCTGTTGATGAACTACCTGGATCCTTGGTATCATGAAATAACAAAGCCAGAATCATCCAGTATTTCCAATTTCCATGTATGGTTGTGAAAGCTGCACAATGAAGAAAGCTGCCATAAAGAAAATCAATTCATTTGAAATTTGGTGCTGGAGAAGAGTTCTACAGAGACCATGGACTGCCAAAAAGACAAATAAGTGTGTATTGGAACAAATCAATCCTGGACTCCCACTAGAAAGGAAGATGACTAAACAGAGGCTGTTTGACCTTGGGCATATCCTGAGCCGACATTAGAAAAAACGATAACCCTTGGGAAAGTGGGATGTAGTGGAAAAGTGGAAGACCTCATTACCCGTGGTCTTGACTCCATAAAGGAAGCTGTGGATGCTGTCCTGAGTTTGCCAGACCTGAGCAGGGCTCTTGGAGGTCTCTCATTCAGAGGACAATTTAAGTCCAAGTCAACGTGTTGATAAATAACAGCAGCAGCAACATGGACCCTTAGGAATGTCTCTCGAATCTTTCAGTTCATCTACCTCTTTGTTGCTTAAAGCCCTTTGATATATACGAGGTTTCCATTTGGTCGACAGTAGTTCCCCCCAGTTCGTCTAGCCTCAGTGTTAATGGGATAAGCAGATTCTTAAGAAGAGCCGTGGTGGATTGGAGGAAAAGCCTACCTGGTCCAAAGTCACAGAGGTCAGAGAACTGCAGAGCTGGAAGGGTTTCCAAGAGGCATCTAGTCCGACTCCCTTCCTCTGTAGGAAGTCTCTTGAGAAGTCCACCAGCAGGACAGGGAAACATCCCCCCTACCACGCAGCTCATGTTCTCCGGAACCCATATTTTAGAGGCATACTGCCTCTGGTGTTGGCAGTACAGTATATGACACTCATATCCCCAAGGGATAGGGTCCTGGACTTACCTTGGAAACATGAAACTGTGGATAATAGCGAACCCTATTGAAATGAATGACTACTGGCCCAAGTATACCATAGAGTTGCACTGGAGGACCTAGATATTCCCAGAGAGAACACCTCTCTAGGCATTTTCTAGGTCCTCCAGTAAACTCTATGGTATACTTCCAGTGGCAGCACACCATAGAATCATGCTGGAGGACCGAGAAAGTGCCTGGAGAGAGCATATTTTTTTGGACGCAGCTAAGTGAAACCATGGATAGTAGTCCCGCGGATATGGGGGTCGCACTGTAATATGCAACCCTCATGATTACTAGCTAGTAACAGCCTTAATCTTCCATGAACTTCTCTGGTCCCTTTCTAAATCCATTCAAGTTGGCAGCAAAAACTTGCACCCTGTTGGTCTTTGCCATCTGGAAGCTGCATCTTCTGGCTTGTTCTACCTCAGCTCAGCTGGTCAACTTCTCTCTTGAAGTGTGACGTTCACGTTTGAACTCAGTGCCTATGATATAATTCTGTCTGCTGATGTATTTCTGGAACTGCAATGGCATTTCCATTTTATCACTGCGTTCTAATGTTGCAGAGATCAGGGAATTTTATCACATTGACAGCAGCATTCCATGTCTAAAATTCAGCTCTGCTAGGAGAGTGATGCCCCCCCACCACCACATTTTGCAAGCAGAAAACACTGTGGGCAGAATCCTATTGGTGCTCTTTGTTGAGCTAGGCAACAAGTTCAACAACCAAGAAGGACGGGAGGCATTGGAGAAATGGTCGTCTTCAAGCTTTTAGCTGAGATTAGCTGAGGTTCTACATCAGGGTGGTGTAGCATTGATTGAGCTGTGCAACTTTTGCCTTGAATGGCAACACTGCATAACTGAAGCCATCCCTGAATGTGCAACCAAATGTGCATGTCATATGCATATGTATCTCACATGCCTCTCATGTGCATATTACAAAACTCTTGTGTTGAACAGTGTTGTGCCACTGAACTGGAATGCCAAGTGTGCAACCAAATGCACAATCAAATCTTTAGTTTGCATCCATGTGCAAATTGCAATATGCATTCTTGTGTAATGTACATCTACGTGCACAACTCTTACTTCCACAACCTTGAACTGAATGCAGATGTTAAAGAAAAATGTCTTAACTGTCTCTATAGGGGAACTTGTGCAGATGTAAGATACTCTTTCAGCAGTGTTTTGTGTGTTCCTGCCTGGCAGGCTGTTGGACTAGATGGCCCTTGCAGTCCCTTCCAAGATTCTATTATTCTAAGAAGATTGAGGTCTTTGTTTTCCTTTCCTTGCTCCTGTTAGCAAAGCAACCTCTGTTCCTTCCGTAGAGTGTGCTGTACCAGTAGGATTTCAGCCTGTGTTTCTTGCAAAAGGAAGCTGGGCATGTTATAATATGAGCTAACATCTGAGGCAAGAGTTTCCACATTTAGCCGGAAATATACAGAGAGAGAAGGAACTTTAACATGTAGGGTGATGGGTTTTGCAGTGTCCAGAAAGCAAAATTGACCTGGCTGCCTCCACTTGTGTTTCTGCACTGTGCTGCCTATTGCTAATGGCTGTTTGGGATGGAAAATGAAACCTGGATGTTGATTTGCAGGGCAGTAGAGGAAGGAACTGGCAAAACCACCTCTGAGTATTCCTTGCCTATGAAAAACCTGTGAAATCATACAGCAGGTGAGATGAAGGCCTAAATACCTGAAAAGCACCAGATCCCATCTGAACTTCCAGCGCAATGGGAAACGGTGCCTCAGAACCTGGGAGTAGCAGTCCAAAAAGAAGAATCTTCCCCAACCCAGAAGTACTGACAACGAATCCCAGATGCTGCGGGCTAACTTTCAGAGAAAGGAACGGGCAAAACCACCTCTCAGTATTTCTTGCCTAAGCAAGCCCTCCAAAATTTATGGGGTTGCCGTAATTCAACAGGCAACTTACACACAGAATGAGTTCAGTGTAGCAGTTAGGGATGTGGCTTTAAACATCCCAACCTTCACAGAGGTTAAATCCTCTTTCAGAATTTACTGGGAAGGTTGGTTCCAAACTAGTAGGGGGCCTTGAGCACTGCAGAAGTTTTCTCTGCCTATCAGCTGGAAGTGGTGTTAAAATGGTTGCTCCATTTCCCCTGAGCATTCAACCATGCTCATGACTGCAGGAAGAGCCTGCTATGTGTGTTTTTTCCCAGAAGCAAGTCCCATTCCACAAAGGCCTTGTACCATCCTGCAATTTTTTCATTAGTAGCTGCTTCCTTTCTCCTAGCACTTTTGGCCCTTTAACTAGTTGCTTCCTGTTCATTCATATGGCCCTAGCATTCCTTAACTGATTTTTTAAAACTCTTTTATTTTAAAAAAAAAACCTTACTAAGATTACAGCTATTCAATTTCACAAAGCCAAAGCAGATTCATTGGCCAAGTTCTTACATTGGGGTTGGATAATGTAAACCTCTGCATGAGGAGTTATGCATTGAGTGTACTATGCAACCTCTTTTTTGAATGGCAACAATGCACAACCAAATGTGCATATGCATGCACAATACTCCAACACGCGCAGGACTGCTTCTGGAACCCTAACTGAATAGAGAGTCTCCATCTGATAAAAATGTTGAACTACTTCCATAGGGGAACATACACCTGTGTAAGACACCAACAGGATTCTGGCCAATATGTCCATTCTGCAGAAACATCTAGTTTGGGAGTAGCTGAAGATCCATCCAGGTCTACTTCCTTTGTAAATGTAAACTGCACACTGAAAACAACCCATCTATGCAATAAACTGGCTTTGCTTGGATTTACTGTTCACTCCGTGTTGCTTCTTAGTTTGAAGCAGCCATTCAAAAAGGATTTTAAAGAGTTGCTGCTTCTCCATATGTGCCATCTGTTTTCCCAGTTCTGTCCTGAACTCTGAATGTAAAGGGATAGTCTCGCTTGCTGTAACATACCTTCCATGGTTGAGTTCTGTTTCTTAGCCCAAATGAATTTCTGAGCTGATTCTTTCCTTTAAAACAGAATCTGCAAAGTCAAAAGTCATTTTAAAAAAATATATGAGAAAACAGAAGGAAACTTCTGGAAAGTGGGGAGTAATCTGGAAAACTGAAAAAGGAAATTATGAAATAAAGTTCTCCGAATGGGGGTGGGTTACCTTTATTTTTATTGGAACAGTGTTTAAAATATTACTGCCTTTCCCCCCTCATGCCAGGCCCTTGAAGCTAAGATTCAAAGTTGAGCAGGAATATTGGTGTTTTTCCTGTCTTCACAGTGGCTGGTTTTAGTTTGCTTTTGTTGTATTTTGCAGCTGTATTTTGTTGTTACTCGGGGGGAAGAATTCAACTCTCAGTATCTTACAATTGTCCATGTTGGGCATGTTTGAGGTGTCTGATTGGACCATTTTATCCTGTTAACCACCTTTCCACTGAGATTTAATAGCATAAATGTTGCTGTTTGGAAAATAAGGTGCTGCTGATGAGAAAAAGGGACACTTTGTATTTCTTGGATCATGCCCACTACATCAAACTGTTGAATAACAAATGTGAACTGTGCTTTTTACACAATCCTAGAAGTGTGTAATGGCAGCCAAGGTGAACAAATAGTGGAGTTGCTTGGGGGTGGATAGATTGTTTCAAATCTGCCCTCCCCCAATACAGGGGCACTTTATACCATCTGCAACAAAGGCATTTCAGGTCTTGTGGGGTCCAGTGTCTCTGTGTTGACAAAACCCCAGAAATGTGTCTCCAGCAAAGCAATCTAATTGAATAGATGCACAAACTTGCCCATCAAAGCACAAATTTCATTGAGCTTCCAGGACTGCCTGAGGAAAAACCAAAGTTTTCCAACTCAACCAAGTACTACTACAAATATTTAAATTTCTTCTCCCATGTTTGTCCCCCCCCCCACTTGCTTTTTGTCAAGAAGAAATGTTTCTCTCCTCGGTTAATCTCATGGTGGTTCTCTAAGCAGAGACCAGTGTAGCAGAGTCACAATTGCTGCTCGGGGTTAGTTCTTGTGCTTTGCCTGTTGTACCAATGACCTCTCTTCTTCCACTCTACTAGAAGTAGCAAAATAACTGTGTAGCCTTTAGCTTGAATGTACTGTACTCTTATGCTGAGAGACTAAAGAGAACCCTGTAATGTTGGCAAAAGGATTCTAGGCTGTGTCCCTTCTGGAGATGGCAATTGTGGAATTGAAAAAAAAACATGGTAATAAAATATAGGCATTTATTTATAAGGGGTCTCCATTTGCTTGTGCCTTTGTGTCCAGATATTTTCTCCACCTTGAATATTTTCCCCCCATGAATAGAGGGGGGAAATCTAGCCGACCATGCATTTTTAGCCCCTACCCATAAAATGCACCACACCTTCTACATTTGCCTGTGGGAAATGGAATATTGAACAAACTGAAGCAACTCAGCTTTTCCCTCTGCTCTCCCTGGGGAAAGTGTGTCCAAGGAGCCAAAGCGCCAACAATGTTTGAGAGGAGAATGGAAAGAAAGCTGTTGTGCTAAATAAGAAGGATCACACCAGCCTAGTAAGGCATCATACAGCTTGGAGCCTCTCCAGCTAATTAGTTTCAAAAGTTGCAGCGTTTAAAAAAGCCAAGTTACATCTAAGTACCTTTGGGACTGACAACCATCTAGGGAACACATCAAAATTCCTGGTAACTCCAACAGATTGTACATTGACACTTACATTGGGTAGATATTATGTTTCCTATGGTTAGGAAAACTAAGAGCCTGAACTTTCTGGAGTCAGGCTTTACCAATCCTTTCCTCATGCTTGTGCCAACAACACAGAACCAAAAAAGGAATGAGAGACCAAGAGAACAAAAGGAGTAAAAATTCTCTTTTTAAAAATACCTCTGGCCCCTGCAGGTTCCAGATCTCTCTCTCTCTCTAGGTCCCACAGGGCTGGATTAACCAAAAGCATCTCCCCTGATCTTATGTAACTGTACCCTAAGTGGTTAAATTAACCCTTTGTTAACTGGGTGCATCTTGCTCAGCCAGCCAAGTAAATACTAGCATGGAGTGACATCATGACACTTTGTGACATGGAAATAAGCCCAAGTGTTTCCACTCTTGGAGAACAGTGGAGGCTGTTGTCGTTCTGTGCCTTCAAGTCATTTCCGACTTATGGCAACCTTAAGGAGAACCTATCAAGGGGTTTTCTTGGCGAGATTTGTTCAGAGGCAGCTTGCGTTCCTCTGAGGCTGCAAGTGTGACATGCCCAAGGTCACCCAGTGAGTTTCTGTGGCCGAGCAGGGATTCGAACCCTGTTCTGCAGAGTCATAGTCCAGTGCTCAAGCCACTACACCACACTGGCTCTCCAAGTGGAGTCAAATTCTGACAAATAGGATCTACCCAAGTGGACTTTCCTAGGTCTCTTTTTGCCATGGGACTTTGCCAGGCAGCCAAGAGTTGCTTCCAACTCACATTGTGGTTCGTAGCTGGATAATTTGGTGGTTTTTCAGAATTATCAATGTCAATTGATATTGTCATCATTTTCACAATCTTCCAGGTGTTAACCAATTGGTGTTTTGCCCCCTGAGTAATTTGGATTCTATTCAAGAATCAGAGTGGTCTCATTAGATTATGTGACACATTCTAAGCAGTGCCACTTTTTGCAACTGGGCTCCTTGGATTCTATCTGTGATGATTTCATTAGAGGTTTTGTCAGTCCACTCACTGAATGGAATCACAGTTGTTTTCTTTTTCATTTTCTTCTTTCCTTCTTTTTTTCCTTTGTCCTAGGTTTGGACAACATAGGGTAGTTAGTGGTGGTGGTGGTGATTCTAAAGTGACTAGCAATTTGGGGCAATTTATTAAATAAGATGCAATCAGAATACTTTGCAGAAAGCATGGGATGAGTACTTCCTGAATCTTCGTTTGTGAAGAAAAGCCAAAGAGAGAGAGAATACTTTGATTAAGAACTGCACAGCAGATGCTGGGTGCACAGATTTGGACTTCTTCCAGGGCTGCAACATCTAGCAGGACCAGCCAACATATCCCGCAGAGAAGAATGCTGGGAGTTACAGTCAAATGCTCCAAATGTACCTTGAAATGTTATGTCCAGCAGGAACTTTTTAAGCCCTTATCAAACAACAAAGACATCCAGTTCATCTTTAGTAGAGTCCCATGTAAGTTAAAAGCTGACCTCAGAGCTATTCCTACAAATCTAAGAACTGTTGGAGAATGAAATTGAAAATAACAATTGATCCATAATGGTCTGTTCGGCAGTGAAATCTGCTGCCTGGGAGTGTGATGGAATTGCCTACTTTAGAGGTTCTTAAGCAGAGGCAGGATGGTCATCTGCTGGGAGTTCTGTGGCCACCAACTGTGGGGACCTCCTAGATGCCCTCGCAGTTCCCTTGTGAGATATTATTTATCTTTTATCTGTACTGGACACCACCACCTGTGATTAACTACTGCCACCATAGACCACCCTGCGCCTGAATTCAAGCTTTCCAATATGACAGTAAGAGCTGTTCGGCAGTGAAATCCGCTGCTGCCTGGGAGCGTGGTGGAGTCTCCTCCTTTAGAGGTTTTTAAACAGAGGCTGGATGGCCATCTCTCAATAGTGCTTTGATTGAGTATTCCTTCAGGGCAGAAGGGGGTTGGACTAGATGGCCCTTATGGTCTCTTCCAACTTTATGATCATATGATTCAAACTACAGGAGAAGAGATTCCACCTAAACCTTAGGAAGAACTTCCTGATGGAAAGAGCTGTGGGAGTGTGGTGGAGTCTCCTTCTTCGGAGGTCTTTAAACAGAGGCTGGATGGCCATCTGTCGGAATGCTTTGTGTATTCCTTCCTGCATGGCAGAAGGGGGTTGGACTAGATGGCCCTTGGGGTCTCTTCCAACTCTATGCTTCTATGACTCTCAGTGCCCTGTATCAGCTCTTCCTTCCCTCCCTCCCTCCCTATATTAAAAATATTTCTGTCTCACCCAATGTCAAAAAGCTCTCAGGGTTATAAAAAAAATTTTAAAAAATACAAACAGGGTCATTTAAAATTAACAATTTAAAGAGACTGAAAAATGTGATTCTATGATTCATGTTAATAATAATAATAATAATAATAATAATAATAATTTATTTTTATGTTCTACTTCCTGTGCATTGGTTTCCTCTCCTCCCCCTCCTCCTTTTCTGTATGTCATTTGCCTTGGTTTTTCATCCTTGCTCTGCGTCCACTTCCCTACATTTGGAATTTTCTTCCTGCTTCATTCATCCTACATCTTATACAAGTTGCCTCCTGTATCAACAGTTTAAGTTACCCACAGCTGAAAATATAGGGACACATAGAATCATAGATAGAATCATAGAATCATAGAATTGCAGAGTTGGAAGAGACCACGAGGGCCATCCAGTCCAACCCCCCTGCCACGCAGGAAATGTTGATCAAAGCATCCCCGACAGATGGCCATCCAGCCTCTGTTTAAAGACCTCCAAGGAAGGAGACCCCACCACGCTCTGAGGGAATGCGTTCCACTGCCGAACAGCTCTTACTGTCAAAAAGTTCCTCCTAATGTTGAGGTGGAATCTCTGTTCCTGGAGCTTGCACCCATTGCTCCGTGTTCCAGTCTCTGGAGCAGCAGAAAACAAGCCTGCTCCATCCTCACCGTGACATCCCTTCAAATACTTAAACAGGGCTATCATATCGCCTCTTAACCGTCTATTTTCCAGGCTAAACATACCCAGCTCACTAAGTCTCTCCTCATAAGGCATCGTTTCCAGACCTTTCCCCATTTTAGTCGCCCTTCTCTGGACATGCTCCAATTTGTCAATATCCTTTTTGAATTGTGGTGCCCAGAACTGGACACAGTATTCCAGGTGAGGTCTGACCAAGGCAGAATAGAGCGGCACTATTACTTCCCTTGATCTGGACACTATACTTCTATTGATGCAGCCCAAAATCACATTGGCCTTTTTAGCTGCTGCATCACACTGTTGACTCATGTTCAACTTGTGGTCTACTAGGACTCCTAGATCCCTTTCGCACGTAGTCTCATTCAGCCAGGTCTCTCCCATCCTATATTTATGCATTTCATTTTTCCGCCCTAAATGCAGTACTTTACATTTCTCCGTATTGAATTTCATTTTGTTAGCTTTGGCCCAGCTCTCCAGTCTATCCAGGTCATTCTGAATTTTGATCCTGTCCTCTAGGGTATTAGCTACTCCTCCTAATTTGGTGTCATCTGCAAATTTGATAAGTATGCCCCTAATTCCCTCATCTAAGTCATTGATAAAGATGTTGGATAGCACTGGGCCCAGGACAGAACCCTGTGGCACCCCACTGGTCACATCTTTCCAAGACGAAGAGGAGCCATTGCTGAGCACCCTTTGGGTTCGGCCGGTCAACCAATTACAAATCCATTGAACTGTTAACTTGTCTAGCCTGTTAACTTGTCTAGATAGAGTTGGAAGGCACCCTAAGGGCAATTTAATTCATACCACAGAGTCATGCTAGAAAGTGCCTAGAGAGGTGTCCTCTGGGAATCACCAGGTCCGCCAAGGCAACTCTATGGTATTTTTGTACCAGAAGTCCTTTATCTTAATAGTGTTCTCTATTATCCACAGTTTCACTTATCAATGGTAAGTCCAGGAATGTCTCCCCTGTGGATACAGGGGGTCACCTGTATTTCACAATTCGTATATTTCTTTCTTTAAAGAACCCTAAGGGACGTTTTTCTTCTGCTTGCTTTTCTTTATAAATATTTATCTTGTTTATTATTGCAATATTATAAGAAGCCTTGTCCAAATGATTGTCCACCATGGTTTATTTGTTAAATAAAGCATTGATCATTGTAACTTGCCTACCACTCCCTTATGTTGCCATAACAAGCAATACTCTGATTTGTACATTGTTGGAAATGTGTCTGTTTCACTCCCTCTGATGTAATTGCAAATGATAAATATAAAACTATATAATCATGAATCCAGAGGTGCCCCCCATAAGTAGAAATAAAAAGATAATGGAAATAATGCACAAAAAACTGTATAAAAGAGATGAAAGTGAGGAAGAACCATCTGAAGATGAACCTCCAATTTTAGAAAGTGAAGTGGAAACTGCACTCAGAACTCTTGGGAGAAATAAATCACCAGGAACAGATGGCATACTAATAGTGCTGCTTCAAGCTACAGAGATCAGAATCTACTCTACTTCTAACTAAAATCTGTCAACAATTTTGGAAAACAAACAATGGCCCACTGATTGGAAAAGCTCAATATACCCCCAAAATCCTCCTCAAAAGGGAAATTAATTTCCTATGCAAGAAAAGTGATGCTATAAATTCTACAACAAAGACTTTCACTATTTATGGAGTGAGAGATGCCAGCTGTCCAAGCTGGGTTCAGAAAAGGAAGGAAGTAGACATGATCCTGAAGTGTCAAGATATATCCTTGAATATAAAGTTAGGATTGTCCATGCCATTGTATTTCCCATTTCTATGTATGGTAATGAAAGCTAGACTGTGAAGAAAGCTGATGGGGAGAAAATCAATTCCTTTGAAATGTGGTGCTGGAGAAGAGTTCTATGGATACCTTGGACTGCTAACAAGACCCATCCAAGGGTCCAAGAGCAAATCAAGCCTGAACTCTCCCTAGAAGCCAAGATGAGTAAACTGAGACTTTGGCCATATCATGAGAAGACAGGACTCACTAGAAAAGACAATCAGGCTTGGTAAGGTAGAAGGCAGAAGGAAGAGAGGAAGACCCCATTCCAGATGGATGGACTTAGTCAAGGAAGCCACAGCCCTGAGTCTGCAAGACCTGAGCAGCCCTGCATGGGTCATCGAGCAGAGAGTGACTTGGAAGTCTCTTATTCATGGAGTTACCATAAATTGAAGCTGACAGCAGTTAACAACAACAAATTATGTATATAACAATAATACAAAAAATTTAAAAGAAGAGAAGGGTAATATATATTAACTACAAAACAAAAACAAAACTCAACAGTGTAATATTGTGCAGTCCACATTATCAGCCACAAGGTGGTGCTCCTTCCTTTGGCTTTTAGATTATTTTGGGCTGAGAGATTTATCCTTTATTAGATAAAAACACAGGAATTTAGGAAGCTGCCTTACAGTGCCTTAGGTCTTTTTTGTACAACGCAGCTATAGCACTTTGATACCACCTTAAGTGCAATGGCTCCAACATAAGCTTGGGTTTTGTAGTTTGGTAAGGCAGAGAATAAGAAAGCTCTCTGGCAGATAAATCTAAACAGTTCTTCAAACTACAAATCCCAGGATTCTGTAGTAGGGAGACATAGCATGGCATACCCTCCAATGTTTCACAGGTGAAAACTGGGAGATGTGGCCAAGCAATATCAGAGTCCGGTCAAGATGGCAAAAGTTATTAATGTGGTTGATGCTAAAAAGAGGTGCAGCCAGTTTGCTTTTGTCTGAGCCTACAGGGAAGAACATGCCACCACTCCCTCCTCTCCTTTCCCTCCTGAAAGGAGGCTGAGTTAAGTGGATGGAAACTACTTTTGCACTTTGCATTTGGTTTTCAGCAACTGAAGTTATCTGAGGACAGGAGGAGGAGGAGAGAGAAACTGGGACATTTTTAAAGATAGAGGATTAATGGGAACTATCCCTGCCATATCAGGAGAGGCGGAGAGTATTAGCCCACCCAATCCCATCTGCTTTTGGGATCTGAGCACAGTTGGGAGTTGTCTAGATGGTCAAAACACCCCTAATAGAATTTGTGGAGAATACCTGTTGTCCCGACGACCCACACAGGCTATTCACCGTATTCTGAAGGAGGGGAGCAAATGCCACCATAAACTGCACCCTAAGAGACTTTGACATTTTCTGCAAAGTTTTTTATAAACTGCGGGGAAATGAGCATTGCTTGTTGTGTGAATGACTGATTCACAGCACTTCACATTCTGGGCAAAGGCGGAAGACGAAAGCTGATTGGTTCATCATGCAAGCAAAGGTGGGCTTTCCCATTGCAGAGTCCGAAAGGGCCATTTTGGCATTCTGCAGGAGTGACAGTTTGCTTTTTTGCTGTACTGAGGCAACCTCCAACCCAAGTTTACAAGCAGAAGGTCTCCCTTCCACCCATTTAAAGTTAGAGATGTGCAGAGAGGTTATCGTTGGGGGGTAATATTAGTGCGCCATACTCATGGCTGCCATCTTGATTTGTGGGAGAGGGGACCATGAGCATGTCAACGTGCATCACTTTGCAGAGAACCAGAACTCATGGAGACAAAAGGAATCTGCTGGTAACATGTGTCCTAACACAGTATTTCCTCCCATCTCTCTGAGCTCTTGGGGCTGGTTAGTACTTTAGATGGAGCCCACTGGAAGGGGGGATCAGGGGTTTGCCATGAAGCTTTGGAGAGCCGTGGCTGCCAGTCAGGGCTGAACATATTGGGCTAGATGGAGAAGCAAGACCCTAAATCAGTCAAAGGTCTCCATGCGACACAGTTATAGCTCTTTGGTTTATAGGGTTGCATGAGACTCCAACAGGATCCCTGGGCATGGAACTGAAGGGACCTTGTGAGTTACTAGATCCAGTTCCCTCCTCCATGCATGAGGATCTGCGGGGATGATTGCAAGGCCAGGATTTCTAATGGCACCAGACTATTGACAATGTTATAAACCTGGGTGGGATCTGGAAGTTCCCCCTTGGAATTTTAGTTTCTTATTGAAATAAAGTGTGTGTGTGTGTGTGTGTGTACACACTTTAGGCAACAAAGAAGAATATAGTTAACATTCTGTTAGTGACATAAGCAGGCATAAGATGCATTACACACGTTGAGTTGTTTTATTTTGTTTTTATTGCACCATGAACAATGGCTGTGTCCAACTGATGGAGGCATTGGAGTTGTGCATGTGGGACCCCTGTACATGTGCTAGCATGAATGGCAGCCATAGCTAGCAATCTTCCAGATGGGATAATGAAGTGAATTGAGCTGTCAGTGGGGCAGGGAACAGTTTTTATTTTGGAAATGAATCCAGGTGGAAGAGGGGCTGTTTCCAGCCATTTCTTCCTTAGGAGGAGGTAAACCCAATTCAGTCAGGTGACGCTGCAAGTCTCGTTCTGATTGATCTTCCCAGTTCTCCACAGCATATGTTTCATTTGAGTTCCTATTTGCTGACTGTCTCGTTAGATGTAAATTAAAAGCATATTTGGGAGCCTGAGAGAGATATGTTCTACAAGGAAGGTATGCAAAGTGCAATGGCACAGCCATTCCGGCTGACCCGTAGGTGGCTTGAGCAAGGTGACAGGCGCATTAGTAGCAAGGCCAGATTATCCATGGTGCAATTAGAGCCACTGCTCCAGGACTCCCAATGAAAAGGGACCCATGCGACTGCTGATACTGCATACAGATCCAGGCATACCACAGACCCACTGCGCACAGGCCCAGGCCCATAGATCCAGGCACCTGACACAGTGAAGCTCCTTTTTACGAAGGTCTTTTCCACCCTGTGATGATGGGCTCTCCCATTATGTGGGACACACAGCCAAGCAGGTAAACAAAGGATTAAGGATGTGTTAAGTTAATTTACAGTTGGGGGGGGGTCAGCATCAGGAGATAGCTGACCAATGAGATGACCACCTGGAGGGAACTTCCAGGTGCTTCTGTGAAGAGGTGATCATAGAACTGCAGAGTTGGAAGAGACCACAAGGGCCATCCAGTCCAACCCCATTCTGCCACGCAGGAAATCACAATCAAAGCATCCCTGACAGATTGCCATCTAGCCTCTGTTTAAAGACCTCCAAGGAAGGAGACTCCACCACACTCCCAGGTAGTGCATTCCACTGCCAAACAGCTCTTACTGTCAACAAGTTCCTCCTAATGTTGAGGTGCAATCTCTGTTCCTGGAGCTTGCATCCATTGCTCCGGGTTCTAGTCTCTGGAGCAGCAGAAACAAGCTTGCTCCATCCTCAATGAGACACTCCTTCAAATACTTAAACAGGGCTTCCTATCACCCCTTAACCATCTTTTTTCCAGGCTAAACATACCCAGCTCCCTAAGTCTTTCCTCAGAAGCCATGGTTTCCAGACCTTTCACCATTTTAGTTGTCCTCCTCTGGACACGCTCCAATTTGTCAATATCCTTTTTGAATTGTGGTGCCCAGAACTGGACGCAGTATTCTAGGTGAGGCATGGCCAAGGCAGAATAGAGCGGCGCTATGACTTCCCTTGATCTGGACACTATACTTCTATTGATGCAGCCCAAAATCGCATTGGCCTTTTTAGCTGCCGCATCACACTGTTGACTCATGTTCAACTTGTGGTCTACTAGGACTCCTAGATCCCTTTCGCACGTAGTCTCATTCAGCCAGGTCTCTCCCATGGGGCTAGGAGGCAGGGAGAAGAACCAAGAGACCTGAGCCAGGGGGACTCTTGTCCCAGCTAAGGGAGGTGTTTGGTAAAGGCTGGTCTGAAAGTTCTAGACTCCCAGCCACCATGGACATCCAGGACATCTGGACTGCACTCCTCATGAGTAGGTTAGACTTTAGCTTAGTCACATCAAGGCTTATGTTTATTTTATAAACTTGGCTGGAATGGCTTAGACTGCCTGTAGCTCTGTAATGCTTAAGTGTGCCTGAAAGGAAGGTGTCTTTCATGAAAAGTGGTATCTTTGCTATGCTATGTAGTTTCTGCTTAGAATAATCTTCCTTTTAACTTCTCCTGCCGCACACTCTTGCATGTGCCTTGCTCCTCGGTTCTCTCCCCACAGGGATGGCAGGGTGAAGCACTACAGAGTCAGAGTGGAAAGGAAACCCAGGTGCCCCGTTTTGTTGCTATGAATGGGAAATTCAGTTCAATGGGTGGTGGCACTCTACCTGAATTCTTGGGGCCTTATTCTTCTCAGGCAGAAGTTTGAGGAAGGGAACCCTGAGAAAAATCTGGAAATACCACCCAGTCCCCCTGCTTTTTCTTCCTCAGCCTATGTCTAGATGGAAGGATTTTTTTTAGCAGCATCAGCATTGCAAGGATGGAGAAGGAGGGCTGGAGAAACACAGCTTTTTTGTGTTGGTTGCAGCTGCGCATGTGTGGTAAGCATTGCAACCAACAAAGCTTGAGCTGGGAAAGAGTGGGGCTCTACTGTAGCTGTGCGGGCCTGGCTGTGACTGGCAAGATGAGCAGCAGCAGCCTTTAGAATCCTGAGCATGAACAGCAAAACAAAAAGAAAAAGGGAGAGCAGATAATCCTGCCTAACTAGCTTTCCTCCACCATGTTAAAAAAAAGCATAGAGCTAGATGTTTGGCCACAAAACGGAAATCATATGAAAAGTGGAAGCTGATGAAAGAAAGAAAAATCATCCCTGGATGCACTTTGCAAGAAGCTTTCAAGTGGTCTGTAGCAGGTTCTGTTAGGCAAGTTCTGGAATGCCAGAACTTCCCCGGGTTCCCTTCTGGAACGCGGAGTTGCCATTGGGCCCTGACTCAGCCAAGAAAGGAAGCCAAAACCTCAATTACCTTTGATCACAGGGGTCTTTCCCAACTCAAGAGAAGAACAGCCACGCCAGAACTTGTCGTGAGCAAGAGGAACAACTTTATTGGTTCAAGGAATACTTTTTATAAATTCACAAGCATCAACTAGCCTGTGGTGAGCTTAGGGGGCATCCAGAAATGCTGCACAGCTTCCACTGGTTTCAAGGCTGGAGTACTTACCTCATCCTCCATTCTCCAATGAGTTCTGGACCAAGCAGAGACTGGTAGGTAGATAAACAGCTTCCTTTTGCAGATGGAAACATGCCAACTACATAGCAAGCCAGAGCAATTCACACAGCCCCTCCATTTATGCAGCCTCCCTCAACCTGGTGCCCTTCAGAATATATTGGACTGCAACTCCCAGAATCCCCTGGCCACCACTTGCATGCAGCCCAACACATAGGGAGGCAACATCCCATAAATAGGAGTCTAGTGTCTCTCTCTCTCTGGCTTTTCTTTGCAAACAAAGATTCAGGAAGGACTCATCCCGCACTTTCTGCAAGCGCGCTGATGACTAAAAAGGCCAATCCGAGATAAACAAGTCCGGTTGCAGAAAGCACAGCAGAAGGTCTCCTTGGGTGATTTTTCTGGGTTGTGATTCTTTCTGCGTTGTCGTTTCTCTTCAAGACTTGTTCGGCGTGAGTTCTCAAATAAGGCTGCAGCATTGTGGATAGTGTATCTCCATGCCTCCCGATGTGAGGCCAGGGCGGACCATTGTTGGTGATCAATTTGGCCAAGCCTGAGATGTTGTTTCAGGGAGTCCTTGTATCGCTTTTTTGGAGCACCCCTCTTACGCTGACCCGTGGCAAGTTCACCGTGGAGTACTATTTTTGGGAGGCGATGGTCCTCCATCCTAGAAACGTGCCCTGCCCAGCGCAGCTGTGTTCTCAATATCATGGCCTCAATGCTGGTGATCCCTGCTTGCTCAAGGACAGCAACATTCGTCACATAGTGAGTCCAGTGTATATTTAGGATTGTGCATAGACAGTGCTGATGAAAGATCATGGAAATAATAGTGCCACTCTATTCTGCTTTAGTCAGACCTCATCTGGAATACTGTGTCCAGTTCTGGGCACCACAATTCAGGAAGGATATGGAGAAGCTGGAAGGCATCCAGATGAGGGTAACCAAAATGATGGGAGGTCTGGAAGCCACTATGCCCTATGAGGAGTGGCTTAGGTAGCTGGCCATGTTTAGTCTGGAGAAGAGAAGGTGAAGAGGGAACATGAGAGCCATGTTTAAATATTTGAAGGGATATCATACTGAGGATGGAGCAAACTTGTTTTCTGTGGCTCCAGAGACTACGACATGGAGCAATGGACTCAAACTACAGGAGAAGAGATTCCACCTCAACATTAGGAAGCACTTCCTGATAGTAAGAGCTGTTCAACAGTGGAGCACGTTGCCTGGGAATGTGGTGGAGTCTCCTTCTTTGGAGGTTTTTAAACAGAGGCTGGATGGCCATCTGTCAGGAATGATATGATTGTGTATTCCTGCATGGTAGAATTGGGTTGGACTGGATGGCCCTCGAAGACCGTTCCAACTCTACGTTTCTATGATTCTATGTTTTTAATATGGTTCATAGTTTAATTTGGTTTTAATGTTGACTTTCCATATGTTTTTAATAATAATCTTTTAAATGTATAAACCACTTTGAGTCCCAGTCTTGGAGAAAAGGCAGAATATAAATAATGATAACAACAACTACTATAACAGCAGCAACAGCAGCGTCAGCAGCAGCGAAAAGAACAGTTCTCTGTAATTGTAGCAATCTTGGCTGAGGGACCGACCTCAGCTCCATTACACTGATGGACTGGAGAATCATTTATTTATTTTATTTCTTCCAACTTTATGATTCTATGATTTCTTTAATGCAGAGGTGGGAACTGTCCACCCCTGTTTAATGCAGAGGTGGGAACTGTCCACAGATGTTGCCAGGTTGCACATGCACACACACACACACACACACACACAGAGCATTCCTCACCATGGGCTACACAATCCAGGGCCATGCTGTGACTTGCTGCCCAACAACATCTGGACATAGATTTTCCTTGGGGTTTCCCGAGCTGAGAGGCCGTGTTCTGAAATAGTTTCTTTCTGATGTTTCACCTGCACCTGTGGCTGGCATCTTCAGAGAATGGTTGGGTAGGAGTGTGTGTGTGGGGGGTTATATATTATGAACCCCTGTTGGGGAGGATATATGAAATTGTGTATTTGAATGGTTAGTCCTTGGGTGGAGATATGCAAGGAGGATTACTGTCTGTTTGGCTAATGGTTGGTTGATGGTCCATTAATGGTTGGTTGATGGCCCAGGGGGCTGGAAATCCCCCTGTCCTTGGGTGGAATTCCCTTGTAAGTGTTGAGTTTTTATCCTATTGTTTTTCAAAACTGGGAGCCAGATTTTGTTTACTTTGAGGGTTTCTTCTTTCCTATTTTGAAGTTGTCCAGGTGTTTGTGGACTTCAATAGCTTCTCTGTGCATTCTGACATGATTGTTGTTGGCCTGGTCCAGAATTTTGGTGTATTTAAATAACATTTTGTGTCCAGGTAGGTTTATCACATGTTCTGCTACTGCTGATTTTTCTGGCTAGCCCAGTCTGCAGTGTCTCTCATGTTCCTTGATTCGTGTTTGTACACTGTGTTTAGTGGTTCCTATGTAAACTTGTCCACAGCTGCATGGTATGTGGTAAACTCCTGCAGCTGTGAGAGGGTCTCTCTTATAATAGAATAAAAACACAACACTTACAAAGGAATTCCTCCCAGGGACAGGGGGATTTCCAGCAATAAATGGGCCATCAACCAACCATTAGCCAAACAGACAGTAATCCTCCTTGCATATCTCCACCCAGAGACTAACCATTCAAATACACAAATTTACATATCCTCCCCAACAGGGGTTCACAATACATAACACCCCCCCACGCACTCCTACCCAACCATTCTCTGAAGATGCCAGCCACAGATGCAGGTGAAACGTCAGAAGCAAACTCTTCCAGAACATGCAGGGCCGGTTTAACCTGTCTGCCAGATCCGCATTGGCGGGGGGGCCTCGGGGGTGAAGGGGGACCCCTGGTGAGTGTTGCCCTTATCTGATGAAGGAGACAGCCAGGAGACAGCAGCCGGCTCCTCCGCTCCTTTGGAGCCCCTTCCCCCTCCCTCCTCAGGCAGGGCATGGCAATAGCACTGAGCTAGTGCGGGAGATAGAGAAAGGGTTTGCTCTTGGGAAGTTGTAATTTGGAGACAGTCCCTGGCTGCATTGCTGTGAAGGAGGAAAGGCAGAGCAGCTGGTCGTGTGAGTGAGGGACTGTCTTCAGGGGCCGCGGGGATCTTGGGGGGGGGGCTGCCATGCACAGTGGGGTGGTTATTTTACTTTTTAACTTGTTGCTGGAGTCAAGACAGATGGCTATCCAGCCTCTGTTTAAAAACCTCTAAAGAAGGAGACTCCACCACATTCCCGCCCTCCTCCAAAAAAATGTCTCCAAAACTAAGGAGAAAGTGAAAGAAACAGCAGCCCTCCGTGGCAGAAGCTGGAGGGAGTTTGCTGCTATCGCGGAGACGGTGAGTGTGTGTTTATGAGAGAGACAGGGAATTTGAGCGTTGTCTCGGAAAGGGCTTCTTTCTTTCTTTCTTTCCCTTCCCTTCCCTTCCCTTGCCAACTGAGTTCAGCCTGCATTTGTGTGTGTTTGCCTATGTGCCTTCAAGTCATTTCTGGCTAAGGCAAACCTACCATGGGGTTTTCTAGGCAAGGTTTGTTCAAAGGGTGTGTGCCTTTGCCTTCCTTTGAGGCTGAGAGAGTGTGACTTGCCCAAGGTCAGCCAGTGGGGTATTCATGGCTGAGTAAGGATTCAAACCCTGGTCTCCATAGTCATAGTGCAATGCTGAAACTTTTACAACACTCTTAACTCTTTTAACAGAAGAATACTGTATAAAGAATATAAATTAAAATTTGGAGTAATATTACTGGGAACAATGGTTTTATTGTTGTCACTAAAACACCAATATCCAGTAGTGTTATGTGAGAGGCATTGGCCTAGAGCAGTGGATCTTAACCTTTTCTTTACCAGGGACCCCCTTTAAATATCTTTTGTTGCCCCAAGACTTAACTCAAGATTTAAAACCCTAATAATAATAGCTAACAACAACAACAATACAATTACACCATCCATTAAACTTTCCCTCAGAGACACTCTTGCTTCTTCCTGCAAGTTTGTGGCTGGAGTGGATTGAATGGCAATGTGCAGGCCAAGCCAGCCAGACTTTGCCTTGGTTCCTGTCACATGGCTACTCCACTACAGGGAGGAGGTGGGTCAAGCAGTCTTCAAGCCTTTGTGGACCCCCTGTGAGGACATTGCGGACCCCAAGTTAAGAACCACTGGGCTAGAAAATGCTGGAAAAGGAACAATGCAACCAGATCTTGAGAAGGGTGCTGGCAGGGGGATTCTGGGAGGTGTAATCCAAGAGTAACTTTCCCAGGCTCTGAATGCAGCCTAGAATCATAGGGCTGGAAGGGACCCCAACAGCCATCCCATCCGATTGGCTTCTGCCCTGCAGGAACACACAATCCAAGCATTCCTGACAAATGCCCATCCAACCTCTCCTTAAAAACCTCCAAAGAAGGTGAGTGCACCACACTCCCAGGCAGCAGAGTATTCCACTGCCTTACAGCTCTTACTGTCAGGAACTTCTTCCTAATGTTTAGGTAGAATCTCTTTTCCTATAGTTTGAGTCCATTGCTCCGTGTCCTAGTCTCTGGAGCAGCAGAAAACAAGCTTGCTCCTTCCTCAGTATGACACCCCTTCAAATATTTAAACATGGCTATCATGTCCCCTCCTAACTTTCTCTTCTCTGGGCTAAACATGCCCAGCTCCCTAAGCCGTTCCTCATAGGGCATCATGGCTTCCAGACCTCCCAACATCCTTCTCGGTATCTTTCTTGAATTGTTGTGCCCAGAACTGGAAACAATATTCCAGGTGAGGTCTGACCAAAGCAGAATGGAGTGATACTATTACTTCCCTTGATCTAGACACTATTAATGCAGCCTAGAATTGCATTGGCATTTTTTGCTGCTGCATCACACTGCTAACTCATGTTTAGCTTGTAGTCCACTCTTTCTTTTCTTTGAGGAAATCTGCATCATTACATTAATTGCTAATAAACTAAAAATATTATGTTAGTGCCTATAATATAGTTTTTAAACTAAATTATTGGTGTCAAATTATGTAATACAGTAGGCCCCTCTTATCCACTGGGGATTGGTTCGGGGGGGTGGATTCTGAAAACCATGAATAATAGTGAACACCATTGAAAAAAATGGTACTTCTGGTTTAAAATACCATAGAGTTGCCTTGGAGGGCCTAGAAAACCACTAGGGAGGACACATTTACTAGGAAGACTCTAGGGTAGGTGTGCTGTTCTGTGTCCCATGGATAATGAATCCATGGATACGGGGGCCCTACTGTGATCTGAACATCCTGTATGGTGAATAGGTTAGGTTACATTGACCTGAGATAAACATATGGGGGCCCCAAAATAAAGCACTGCAGGGGGCCCCAAAATTCCTTAAACCGGCCCTGAGAACATGGCTTCACAGCCGGGGGGGGGGGGAAACCATGGAAAGCCTATGGATGCCAGCCATTCGACTTCACAGCATCTGGACAGTTGCAAGATTCACACCCCTGCTCTAATGGTTATGGTGTGCGTGCAATAAAATGTGCCCAAGGGCTAGATCACGTCTCTGACAGCCATCCTGTCCTGAGGAAACCTCCCTCAGCTCTGAGCCCCCAGGAAGAGACACAGGATTTGCAAGCTGTAAATCAATAGCACTTGTCCTCACCTCTTGTAATATCGCAGATTTATTCCTGGTGATTCATCCCTACATTATAGAATTTACTGCAGGAAACAAATTATGCCGTCTTTGGGGATGACAGTGTCACAGAGTTGTCTCCTGTCTTCTCTCTTTCTCTTTCTCCCATTCCCTCTTCTTGCTTTCGCTCCCTCTCTGGAAAGTAGCCAGACCATGGAGACAAGAGATGAGAAGACCTTCATTTGTGAGATAGGATGGAAGGAACCCATGGCCCTCCCAATGTTATCAGACTACAATTCCCAGAAGCCCCAACCAGAGGGGTACAAGTGGCCCAACTTGAGGTTTTGAAGGTGTTGGGAGCAATCTGCAGAGGATGGCTACCGCTATCTGTAAATGTTTTAAACTGATTTAAATTGTCCTGCTTTAACATGTCAAATTGTTTAAGGTGCTTTGATTTTGTTGAAGTGATTTCTTAATTGCTTCCTACTTCTTGGATTGGTCAAAATGATGTTATTTTATTGCACCCTGCAATTGTAAGATAAGACTCCATGTATCTGAGGAAGTAGACAGGAGAATCCACACTATACAAATCATCCAGTTTAAACTGGGTTATTTGCCATGACTCCTTCCTATGGAATCCTGGGATCTGTAGTTTTATGAGATCTTTAGCCTTCTCTGCCAAAAGGTGCTGGTGCCTCACTAAGCTAGAAATCCTGGGATTTCATAGGAAGGAGCCATGGCAAATAATCCAGTTTCAAACTGGATTATTGGTGTAGTGTAGATGCACCCATTTAAGTCTACCAAAGCTCATGCCACAGCTGCTTTCTCTTAGTTAGTCTCAAAGGTGCTACAAGATCCTTTTGCATCATAAGGAATATGGACTACAGATAGAGGGAGGGAGGCAGAAAGAGAGAGCTTGCATTAGATTTATCAAAGGAGAAAAAAGCCCCGGCTAGTATGGCCACTGACAATGTTGTAGTCCAAAAAAAGTATATTTTCCCAAGTTCTAGGAGGCATGTTGTACAGTTGGACCTCCGTATCCGCAGAACCAATATCCACAGTCTCAGTTATCCATGGGATATAAAACAGGAACACATACCATAGTCTTCCTAGAAAATGCCTAGAGAGGCATCCTTTCTAGATATCGTCTAGGTCCTCCAACACAACTCCATGGTATTTTTAAACAGAAGTCTCATTATTTTAATAGAGTTTGCTGTTACCCGCAGTTTCCCGTATCCATGGTAAGTCTGGGAACCATGCCCCCATGGATACAGGGGTCCGACTATATATTCAAAGCACTACAATGACCTGAGAGCCTACATAATGCTTTCATAAATCTACACTCACGTAGCTGCACAATGGTTTGTTTGTTTGTTTGTTTATTGAATTTATATCCTGCCTTTCTTCCAAGATGGAATTGCACTATACTACCCTCCTGCTAAATGCCTGCATTGTATACCTGGTGGTGTTACCAGGGAGCCCTGGCGGCGCAGTGGTTAAATGCCAATACTGCAAGCCACACCGTTGTGAGTTTGATCCCAGAGGGCTCCAAGGTTGACTCAGCCTTCCATATTTCCATAAGTTGGTAAAATGAGCGGGGGCTTGTGGGGGCTAACACACATTGGAAACCCCTTAGGGAGTGCTTTGCACTGATAAGTGGTGTAGAAATATAAATACTATTGCTATTGCTATCTACCCCTGTGCCTGCTTTCCTGTCCCCTTCTGCAACGGAGGATGCACTGTGGTTGTGAACCAAATGGGACATGAAAACATTGGGGAATAGTTATGCTCCATCCAAGAATGCACAACTGCTAGTTATCCTAGTAGAACCCAATTTACCCAAGAGCAAACTAAATACAGATGTTACACAACTGCAAAAATATATGAACAACTAGATACATACAGGAAGTTATGTGTGTAGAAAACACCAAGGGAGTTACAGCCATGGTGTACTTCATAGTACACCATGGTGGCACAGTAGTTAAATGCCGGTACTGCAAGCCACCACGTTGCAAGTTCGATTCCAGCGGGCTCCAAGGTTCACTCAGCCTTCCATCCTTTCATAGGTCGGTAAATTGAGTTCCCAGCTTGTGGGGGGCAATTAAGCTAACATGCATTGGAAACGGCTTAATGCAGTGTAGATGTATAAATAGCTATTGCTTAAAAATAATATGTAAGCCGCTCTGATAGCCTTATGGCTGAAGAGCAGGGTATAACTAACTAACTAACTAACTAAATAAACTAAATTAAAAAATAGTAGGTGGAAAGCCACTTAACTCGTGATGGAGTGAAGAATGAAAAGACAGTGTTCCTGTCCTGCTCCCCCAATCCCAATATCTTTGGGAGATCCCTTTGAAAAAGGTGTGGATCAGGAACAGAATGGTACCCAACCCCAGCGTTTCTACACGTCCAGCAGCAATTCTCCCTATGGTCTTTGCAAGGTCTACTGTGCAGGAGAGTCAATGAAAGTCACATGAAAGGCAGGGATTGGGGAGCACACTTTGCAGGCTAGGTTTAGCTAGACACAGCAGATTTTAGTCTGTTGCCAATCTGCCCACCACCCTTGCCCATTTCTGTGGCCTCCTGCCAACCCAATGTATAACATACTTCTTCTCATAGCTATATTTTCCTTCTGACCATTCCTTCTGGCCTGGCTCTTCCATGCAGCTGAATTTGAACTCTGAACTCTGCAGGATTCTCAAAGAGTCTCTACTGGAGCCTGCAACACAAGGTGGGCTTTCCCCCGTCTTGTGTCTGTCTTGAAAAGCAAACTTTAATGGTGGCTGACACAAAAAAACAAAACACAACCTGGAGCTACCTTGTCAAGGAAAAGTGCTTCATTTTATATTGTTATGTGTGGGTTTAATCATGCTTTGCATTATTTTGTGTTGATATATATGGGGTTTATGTTCCGTGGCTAAGTTTAATTTCCTGTAAAACACTAGGAGTTTGCAGAGAATAGCAAGTGAAAGCAAAATTGTGGATACTGAAGTTGAAACTGAAGGAGAAGCATAGAGTTGGAAGAGACCCCAAGGGCCATCCAGTCCAACCTCCTGCCATGCAGGAATACACAATCAAAGCATTCCCAAGAGATGGCCGTCCAGAACCTCCAAAGAAGGAGAATCCACCACACTCCCAGGCAGTGTATTTCACTTCTGAACAGCTCTTACTGTCAGGAAGTTCTTCCTAGTGTTTAGGTGGAATCTCTTATTCTGTAGTTTGAACCCATTGCTCCGTGTCCAAGTCTCTGGAGCAGCAGAAAACAAGCCTGCTATATCCTCAGCATGGCATCCCTTCAAATATTTAAACATGGCTATCATGTCCCCTCTTCACCTTCTCTTCTTCAGAAGAGAAGTGAAGAAGAGAGAAGGCAGAGGAGGGAGACAAGAAGCCAACAAGAAAGTATCCCAGGAAAGGAGTCAGAAGCAGCAAGAAAGTCAAGACTGTAAGGCCTGATCTGTAGAAGAAAAAAGTTGGAGAAAAGCTTGCAGTGAGCCTCTGCAAAGAACTGCTTACCTGGAACCTGAGAGGGAGGCAACAGGAGAGGGGTGAGACCTAAATTTCCTAGGGAATGCGATTAGACAGGCTTCGTTGTTGTTGACGTTGTTGTGTGCCTTCAAGTCATTTACAACTTATGGTGACCCTTAGGCAACCCTATCACAGGGTTTTCTTGGAAAGATTTGTTTTGAGGGGTTTGCCATTTGTCTTCCTCTGAGGCTGAGAGAGTGGGACTTACCCAAGGTCACCTAGTAGGTGTCCATGGCTGAGCAGGATTCAAACCCTGTTCTCCAGATTCCTCACCCAATGCTTAACCCACAACACTAAACTGGCTCTTTAGATAGGCTCAGAGAAATCCATTTATTCTTTGTTTATTTTCCTATTGCTCAGTTGGGACTTACTGTAAACTGAAAATCCCTTGCTCTTTCTCTCTCTCTCTCCATACACGGGTCACACCTGGAACCGTGGAACCACTTATCTGTGGTCTCAGTTATCCACGGCTGAAAAAAGAGGGACACATATCATAGAGTCATATTGGAAAATGCCTAGAGAGGCATCCTCTCTAGGAATTGCTAGGTCCTCCAATGCAACTCTATGGTATGTATGTATGTATGTACAGGAACTCCTTTATTTTAATAGAATCATAGAATTGCAGAGTTGGAAGAGACCATGAGGGCCATCCAGTCCAACCCCCCTGCCACGCAGGAAATCTCAATCAAAGCATCCCCGACAGATGGCCATCCAGCCTCTGTTTAAAGACCTCCAAGGAAGGTCTCATTTGCAATTTCCATGCTTTCATTTATAAACTGTTAGTCCATGAAGTATCCCCTGAGGCGACCTGTATGTGGCTTGCTATTATAGCTGGCTCACCTTAGGGTTGGAAATGACTTATGAGCACCCAATGCCTAACACAGATGTAGGCCATCAAAAACATTTCCTCCATAGCCATGTTACAAGGCAGTGGGAAACCCAAACGTGCCAATTCCTGCATTTTGACTCAGATTCCAGGTCCACACTGGGTCAGTTTAGCTCCAACTTGAATGCTCTTGTACAGGCAGCCCTCTGAAGGACTATGGTGATTATTAATTCATGATAATAAGCCATTTTTTTAATCTTCATCTCAGCAACTGCTGCATTTTCAGACATATATTATCCCCTCCCTTCTCTTCAGACTGCTCTATTACTTCTCTTTGCCACCGACTGTGCCTTTGCTCATTTAAAGGCAGGGCAACTCTCTCTCTCTCTATTAAACCAGGAGTTGCTCCTTTCAGGGTATGTGACTCTCTGCTAATTCAGAGCTTCCCTGCAGCGCTGAGTGGACTTGCTGGTGTCGAAACAGCCCCACTCTTGACTGCATGTGTGCCAAGCCCAGTTTATCCAATTAGCTCAGGAATTGCTCGTGCGGCTGCTAGTCCAACGTTCCTGGAGGGAGGGAAGAGAAAAGGCTGAGGTGGGGGCTTAAATGGTAAGAGTGTGAGCAAGGCTTCCAATTTAGTTTAGAATGACAAAATCAGGAACGCTGGTGGAGCCGCGCTCTGTCAAGTCGCTCACTTGACAGTTCCTTCCACTTGAGAAGTGACACAGTGAAAAATCCCCTTATTAGTTTAGACAGCAACAATGCTCTCTCTCACTAACAGTAACGGATCAAACTTTGTTTGACAGCCCGTCTGGTGCATGGGGACACAGCCCTCCTTCCCTCCCTTCCAGACCCCCAGGATCCATCACTGCAGTCTTGATTTTACCACGGCTGCTCCAAACCTTTGGTGGAATCAAGGGCAGACCAAGGGCAGACCAAAGCGGCCTCTTTCTCTTTTGCTGCTCCTTCTGCTGCCATGAACAAGCCCCACCAAGGCACACCCTGGTGTCATGGCTCCAGGCTCTGAGAGGCAGCAGCAGCTCAAAGGGGTGTCACTTTCCCGCTGCCCACACTCCCTCGGGGGTTCCTGGGGGCCATGAATTGCCATCAACCTCCACAGAAGCCCCTTCCAAGTCCTCTCAAGCCCATCAGTCACTAAGAAGCCTGCAATTCCATCAAGGAACAATGGGAGCCCTTTAAGGATTGCAACTTGAAATTGGGAGAGGGTGGAAATTCGGAAGGATCCGAGCCAGTCAGTTTATCAGAGGGGTGGATGTCCTAGGTGACATTTCTGTCCCAGGAAGCCTCCCTCCAACCCCCCTTTTTTTAAAGAAAGAAAATGGCAGGATTGCTCCCAAATAATCTACAAAATCACATACAAAGCCCCCAAGATGCATGAAAAAATTATTTATTTACTTAGTTATACCCCACTCTTCAGCCACAAAGTCTCCCACGGCAGCTTACAAATTGTTTAAGCAATAGCAATTTACACATCTACGTTGCATTAAGTGGTTTCCAATGTGTGTTAGCTAACTGCCCCCACAAGTCAGGTACTCATTTTACCGACCTACACAAGAGTGGAAGTCTGAGTCAACCTTGGAGCCCTTGGGATCGAACTTGCAACACGGCGGCTTGCAGTACTGGCATTTAACCACTGTGCCACTAGGACACTCCTTGTGCCATCACCCCAGCCTTGGTGATCTTCCTCCTTCAGTGCCATGCTCCAGATTGCACAGGTGTGGTCTACCTTGCCAGAGGGCAACATCCCCATACATGGAAACGGCCATTGCACAACAGCAAAATCCTCTGCTCCGCTCTCCAAATTGTTAAAAGGAGGAGCTGCTCTTCTGGCATCATGATGCTTCAAGGCCAGCATCTGGAAAGGGCTCCGCTGCTGACTTTGCAGGCTCAGGAACAGCCCCCCACACCTATGAGACCTTTGTTCATAGAATGAATCGCAAGCGCACTCTTCCCCCCAAAGCTCCTGTGTGTGTGTGGTGATCTCACTCCCAGACAAATTTTCTCCATGATTCCCCACGGGGCCATAGCTCCATGGCAAAGTGCCTGTTTTGCATGCTAGAGGCTCCCTTAAAGACATGAAAATACCCCCCTCTGCACACACATGCCACAAATACCACAAGAACCCTATACTAACTCTAAATGTCTCCATTTTCCTCTGCAGTCCCTTGCAAAATGGCAACAGGAAGTGATGAAGTGTCGCTTCCTGTTGTCATTTTGAGAAGGACTGCAAAGAAAAATTTAATTGAGTCTCAGGGGGGTGCAGCTGGGGGGGGGGGTTCTGTGGAGAAAAATAGCCCTTTGGCCCCCCTACTGTTGTCTGCCTCTCATTTACTAGTCGTTCCTAGCTAGGACAACGGACCCATCTACAAGAGGGGATAAAATGGAGTACCTCACAGTAATGACATTTCACAGCAGCAGTGACATGTCTTAACAGTCTTTTTGGCCTCAGAAGCCCCCATAAGCTTTGTATGCTGGATGGCGGCCACAGGTGATTTACTCGCATTAGTTCTTTGCCACTGATAAACTTTTTTAAGAAAACAAAACTTCTCTAAGGTGCACTGGAGAGACAGAGCATTTTTACAATTTAACAGGAAGCAAAACAAACAAACAAAAATTCATCCCATTTTATTGACTTAGCGATCACTTGCTAAGGTGAAAATCCAACATGGTGGCAATGGGCGCTTGCCCTGTTAGCAAGCCCCGCCCTTGCGCTCACCTGGCCAATCAGCTTTGCTCTTCCATTCCAATCACTTGTCCTAATGAGCAGGAATGTGCACCCCCTCACTGTTTTTCAAAAACTATGGGAAAAGTCGAAGGCTTTCACGGCTGGCATCCATAGATTTTCCTTGGTTTTTTTCCAGCTGTGAGGCCGTGTTCTGGAAGAGTTTCTTTCTGACGTTTTGTCTGCATCTGTGGCTGGCATCTTAAGATGCCAGCCACAGATGCAGACAAAACGTCAGAAAGAAACTCTTCCAGAACACGGCCTCACAGCCCAGAAAAAAACCAGGCAAATCTATGGGGAAAGTCACGAAGGCTTTTCCTGCATTGTTTTTACCATTTTGGGCCCCCCTCCTTCCAAATAGTGTGGATTGGTTTGGGATCCCATTTAGACAGGTAGGATTCCCAGTGAATTCCATGAGGGGTATTTTCACCCTTTAGACAACCCCAACAGCCCCTTTCTAGCTCATGTGCCCCAGCCTCCTTGGTCCTGCATAGTGCTGTCCAGGGTCCTGAACCATCTCCTCTGTTCTTTGCTTTGCTTCAGTCAGCACCAGGAAAGGTTGGCTTCTTCTATTTCACACTGAACACTAATGTTGGTGTAATAATCCAAGCAATCATTTTCCCCATCACCATGTATGGATGTGAGAGCTGGACAGTGAAGAAAGCTGGTAGAAAACCAACTTGTTTGAGCTGTGGTTCTGGAGAAGAGTTCTATGGATACTATGGACTGCTAAAAAGACAAACAAATGGGTTCTAGAACAGATTAAGCCTGAACTCTCTCCAGGAGCCAAGATGTTGCTCCTGGAGAGGCTGTTGTACTTTGGCCAGATCATGAGAAGGCAGGGTTCACTAGAAAAAGCAACAGTGCTAGGAAAGGTGGAGGACAGTAGAAAGAGAGGAAGGACACATACCAGATGGAGAGAATCAAGCAAGGAGGCCACGGCTGCCCTGAGTCTGTATGACCTGAGCAGAGTGATTGAGGACAGGGAGTCTTGGAGATGTCTCATTCATATGGTCACCCTGAATCCAACTTGATGCATGGCCTTTGACAAGGTCCTCATGATATTTGTACAAACAAGCTTTGTCTTCCCAGATATTTTGGACTTCACTTCCAAGAAGCCCCAGACAGTATAGGCAATGGAAAGGGATTATGGTGGTCCACCCATCCTATCCCCCACCGCATCCACTGTAAGGCTGCTAATGGCTTAAGAGGAGACAGTTCCTGGTTGGCATGGGGTGGATGAGATGGCCGTTCAGGTTCCTTCCAACTCCATAATTCTAAGATCTTATGATTTGGGGAGAAACCCCATTGGACTAATGAATAAAGACATGTGCTTCTTTTACAGAATTGTCTGATCCATGCAAAACCTTAGTCTGCAAACTGGAACTCCTGTTCCTTACAAAGATTTGTCAGTCTGCAAACCAGAGCTCTGATTCAATGCAAACTTCCCAGAGATGAAAACTAGAGCTCATTTCACAGGGTGGGGGGAATCTATGCTTTAAATTGCTCCTTGTTGCCAATCATAAGGGCAGGAAAAGGTCTGTCGAGACCACCCCATAATAAATAATGAGTGCAAATTGGCTACTTGTTATGCCCCCAAAATTAATAAGTACAGGACTTGTTAAAGAAAACCAAAAGTGTGAAGCCATTTCCCTTGCAATTATCATATTTTTAAAATGTGTTAGGTCCGAGCTCTGGGTGATGGTTTATCTTAGGTCTGCCTCATCGGCAGATTGGGTCAAGATGTTCCAGGCTCAACCAAGAATACAAATTGCTGAAATTATTTTGAGCAGAAAGGTCATTTCCAAGCACTGAATGTCAGATTGTCTGGGTGTGAGCTTAAGGCTTGTTTGTAGAAAGAGACACACTGTGATTGTCTGGTGGAATATGATTAAATCAACGGCTGGGAAGGTGAAAGGAAATCAGGCCAGGAAGTGAGATGGCTGGAAGATTAACAACCTAGCTTAATTCAGAGAGCAAACCAGAGATGCATACTCAACAATGATTACTGGAGCGGTGAGACAGCACAAACAAACTTGACTTTGCCAGCCCTCCTCAGAGCTGAGAGAGATTCCTGACTTCAAATCTTGGTTGTCATTGTCTGGGATAAATTGAACCTGTTATGGTGCCAATTTTGGGAAATGTTGTTGAGGAGGGTGGAGGTTGGAGGCTGCAGTGTCAACAGGGGTGGATGAAAATGCGGCAGGCTTTCACCTGATCTTTACAGTAGTAGTCCAAGGTGCTGAAGATATATATATATATATATATATATATATATATATATATATTCTTGAAGATAGCATCCAGCATCTTGGATAGCTCTTTTCAAGTTGAGAGACACTTTCCTCCACTGACTATGCATGTCTCTCCCCTTCCTCCTAGTTTTGAATCCTATACGCCACTCTCTAATCAGTCAAAGAAATTGTGGACTAGCCTGCAATGGCTTTACTTCCCCCCAACTTCCTATATGAGAGCCCGCATGATGGAGTGGTTGGAGTACAAGTAATCCCCCATTTATGAGGGATTGGTATCTGTGGTTTCACTTACTCACTGTTGGGGGGAAAAGGTCTCTCTAGGCCTTTAGAGTCACACCGGTGGTGGTCTCTCACCACTCAGTGGTGGTTTTGCCAGTTCCTGTGATGAAAAGGCCACTCTTTTAGCCAATCTCAGAGCAGCAGGTGCCAGCCAATAGGAAGGCAGCTGGGCACGGCTATAAAAGGGGCCGGACAGAGAGTGAGGGGGTTAGTTGTTTGGAGGTCTGACTGGAAAGAAAGAGTTACACCAAAGGGAGGGTGTGCTCTGAGAGTTCCTGAGGGAACTTTTCAGTCTGATGACCACCGAAGGGTCTTAAGGGTCCAGAGAGGGACTGAATAGACTTGGAGGGTCTAGTAGGGAGAGGCTCATAGCAAGTCAAATATAAAGGGGATTTAGGACTTTGTGCTTGAGTTAGTAGTGCTGGTGTGTCTAGACTGATGTTACTATTTTAAAAGGAATCTGATGTAGCTAAGTCTTAAGAAGATGAACAACTTTAATACTCAACTACAGTTTATTTGTTTTATATTTTTCAAAAAACGTTTGTTAGAGTTTAAAGCAGCTTGGCCTCTGTATAATTTAAACCACGCTACCTGATATCAGGGACACAAAGGCTGTCCCAATAAAAAGTGGTTGGTGCTTCACACATTCTTTTGGAGGCAGTAGGGGGATGCAAGAGACCCCACAGGACTGCCATCCTAAAGTCAGAGTGTTCAGGTGGTGGTTTGACCGTGTACGGGTCGCCACAGTTCCTTTCTCTGAAATAAAGCCTACAGCACCTGGGATTCATTGGTGATCTCCTATTCAAGTATTATTCATGGCTGATGCTGCTTAGCTTCCAAGATCAGAAGGGATCTGGTACCTTCAGGGTATTTAGGCCAGCCTATTCAAAAACTGAGAACTTCTGCAGGGGTCTTGTCTTACGTCTCACCAGGAAGGGCAGTGCACCATCAGAGAACATCGGAACAGAGCCTTCTCTACTGCGGAACCTTGATTGTGGAGATTGTTGCTATTCTTGCACCAGATTCAAACAGACCTTTTTTATTAAAATCTTCAGGACCTGATTGATATCATCCAAATCTCTACATGCATGGTTTTAAACTTTTATTTTTAAAAAACATTCAGAGTCTATAAACAAAATATGTTTACTCTTTATTTTAAAATGCTTTAAAATTTATTTTTTATTTATTTATTTATTTATACCCCGCTCTTCAGCCTCAAGGTTATCAGAGCGGCTTACAAATTGTTTTTAAGCAATAGCTATTTACACATCTACACTGCATTAAGCCGTTTCCAATGTGTGTTAGCTAATTGCCCCCCACAAGCTGGGTACTCAATTTACCGACCTATGAAAGGATGGAAGGCTGAGTGAACCTTGGAGCCCGCTGGAATCGAACTTGTAACATGGTGGCTTGCAGTACTGGCATTTAACCACTGCACCACCAGGGCTCCCTTTACAGGAGTATCTTTGGAGGTCTTTAAACAGAGGCTGGATGGCCATCTGTCGGGGATGCTTTGATCGTGATTTCCTGCGTGGCAGACTGGGGTTGGACTGGATGGCCTTCGTGGTCTCTTCCAACTCTACAATGCTATGATTCTATGAAAATCATTTATTGTATTTTAAGATGCCTAAAGATCTTATGATATAGGGCAGGATGCAAATACTGAAATAAATGAATAATGAAATAACCCAAACAACAGCTGTAAAACTGTTATAGAGATTGGTGTCTACACTGGCCAGAATATTCCACCTTCCAGCCAGAGTTTTCCAACCCCAGGAGCTGGCCTGGCAAGAGCCCTGTGTTATTTGGTCTGCAGGGGAGGAAGGTGGGGTAAATTGCCCATCTAGACAAGCCCCGAGTATCAGTGATGTTACAGATGCTAGCCAATAGATTCCTTTCCACAGCCCACTGTTCCCCTGTAGCAAATGGGATATATCCTGGAATACATACAGGCTTGTTTCCTTCTTGCTATGGCAGGAAAAAAACTTCATCCTCACTGCTAGCAGATAATTTCTACCCTCCTTTCCCCTTAGTGCCTCCTTGACTGCCTTTGTCCTTTCTGCATGGGAGGGATCTAGCCCAAAGCATCATCTGAGGAGCAGAACAGAGAGCCAGGAGAATGCAGGTGGGTCTGGTTGTTGTGTGTGTTGCAACTGGCAATGCTTTTAATCACATCTCTCCCTTGATTTGGAATGGAGATGTCATTAAAATGGGCCTGAAGCATACCATGGCAGAATGCTCCAGGCCCTGCTGAGAAAGATGCACCTCTATAAGTTACAAAGCAAATCTCATTGTTTTAAACTCACTGTTAGCCACTTTGAGTCCCTATATTGGGAGAAAGGTGGGGTATAAATAAACAAACAACAACAACTGGATATGCATGTTGGGGAGCAGGCCAGTTCTAATTCCTGATGATGTTCAGTCCACTTATGAAGAAATTTATCATGTCCCCAAAGAGGATTATGCAGGCAATTTTAAGGCAAACGGACACCATTTTTTGCCCTCTTTGGGGAAGATGCGTGAGATGGGGGATATATGTGTATTGGAAAGGGTTAGCAATTGATGAGATCCTTTGAAACTTCTTCGTGGCCCTTCCTGACTGCCTCAAAACATCAGGATTTAGCAGGAAATAAAAGGGAATTACCGGTATATCCATATAGCATTCCTCCTCTCCCTGTCTTTTTCTTGCAAATTTCTTATAAATTTCTAGCCATACGTTTTAATTCCCGGGACAGGGAACAATTTCCCTCTCTCTAGTGGGACTTATCCATACAGATTGGGTTAAATGTAACCCAGAAATCTGTAGAACCCTTTCCCAGCAACCTGGGCCCTGTCAGCTTTCTCCTTCCACATTCGGCCTCTGCATGAGCCCTTATGTTGCTGGGAGAGAACAACCCTCTTCTGCCCATTGAGGCTCATGCTTTGCAGCTGTCATTTTTAAAACTGAGGCAGTGAATAGAGTTTAATTATTTAGTGTTCCACATAAAAGCCTCTTAATTGTTTCAGCTGAATGTTTGTAGAAGAACCTCCAGCATTTTCCAACAGAAGCTCTCTCTCAGCCAGGCAGTTCTCTATGAATGCCAGGCTGTGGATGCCAACATGTTGTCTTCTCTTTTTTTTCCCCCGCCTCCATTTTTTTGACAGATAGATTATTATTTCAGACATTCTGGTCTCTGATATTCACTTGGATAAGGTTTCCCCTCTGCATTTCCTGAGCAGCTGTGGAAAAAGCTGCTCTGAGCTGCAAGGGATTCTAGTCAGCAGAAGCAGCTGAAAGTGCATGTCTAATATTTCTCTCTGATCTGCAGAAATAACTTACTATCCCCATCACCCTTTAAGAAAGGGCTGCAGCATTGGATGGGAAGAACCCCCCCCCAGGAAAATCCTGTTTGTATACCTGCCAATTTCTGGGCGGCGGGGGGGGGGTAAAGCAGAAAGATAACCTCTCTTCTGACTTCAGAATGTCCTCCCATCATCCTGGTTGAATAAATCATGGATACATTTTGTTGTTGTGATGTGCTTTCATAGAATAGGGTTGGAAGAGACCCCAAGGGCCATCCAGTCCCACCCCATTCTGCCACGCAGGAACACACAATCAAAGACCTCCCAAAAGATGTCCATCCAGCCTCTGTTTAAAACCCCCCAAAGAAGGAGACTCCACCACACTCCCAGGCAATGCATTCCACTGCCAAACAGCTCTTACTATCAGTAAATTCTTCCAAATATTTAGGTGGAATCACTTTTCCTGTAGTTTGAGTCCATTGCTCCCTGTCCTAGCTCTGGAGCAGCAGAAAACAAGTTTGCTCCCTCTTCAAGATGACACCCCTTCAGTGTTTTAAAGATGGCTAGAATCATAGAGTTGGAAGAAATCTTAAGGGCCATCCAGTCCAACCCCCTGCCTTCCAGGAATACACAATCAGAACAAACTCGACAGATGGCCATCCAGCCTCTGTTTTAAAAACCTCCAAAGAAGGAGACTCCACCACACTCCCAGGCAGTGTATTCCACTGCTGAACAGCATTTACCATCAGGAAGTTCTTCCTAATGTTTAGGTGGAATCTCTTTTCCTGTAAGTTAAAGCGGGTTGGACAACAACTAGAGTGTATCTGGCGAAAAACTCAGCTCTTGTTTGACAAGACTCGTCATAGGAAATTTCTTTGTTCCTACAGAGAGGCAATACATGCAGCGAGGAAATCCTTCTTTTCTGCACGGATTGGGTCTGCAGAGTCTCACCCAACAGAGCTGTTTAGGGTGGTGAGGGAACTGACACAGGTTCCACCTGTGCAGAACTCATTACTAAACCCGACAACGGCCTGCTGTGATGCATTTAACAACTTCTTTGCAGATAAAATCTCTCAGATAAAAGCCAATTTGGACGCCGGGGTTGGAGCAGATTCAATTGACGAGGTGTCCAGTAACTCCGTTGATGAGGTTATACTGGATCAGTTTCAATCTGTAAGTACTGATGACGTGGACAAGCTCCTTCGTAGAGTGAGGAAGACTACCTGCCCTCTTGACCTTTGCCCTTCATGGCTGGCTGTCCAGGGGGGTGATGCCTTGAGGATGTTCCTCAGGGACATCATCAATGCATCCCTTAGGGGAGGTCATGTTCTATCTTGCTTGAAGGAAGCAGTGGTTAGACCACTCCTAAAAAGACCTCCTTATTACCTTTTTTGAGCAAGATGATCAAGAAGGCAGTTGCTCTTCAAGCTGTCTTGAAAAAAATGATTATCTAGATCCATTTCAAGCTGGCTTTAGGACAGGATTTGGAGTTGAGACGGCTATGGTTGCCTTAGCTGATGACCTCTGCCTGAACATTGACAGAGGTAATGTGACCCTGTTGGTGTTACTGGATCTCTCAGCAGCTTTTGATACAATAGATCACCACATCCTTTTGGATCACCTGAGAAGGTTAGGAATCGGAGGCATTGCATTGCAGTGGTTCCGCTCCTTCCTCTCGGGTAGATTCCAGAGGGTGATGCTCGGGGACAGTTGCTCTGCAAGGAAAGAAGTTAATTGTGGCATCCCACAAGGCGCCATCCTGTCCCCGATGCTATTTAACATATATATGAAGCCGCTGGGAGAGATCATCCAGAGACATGGGCAGGATGTTATCAGTATGCTGATGACACCCAGATAGATTTCTCCATGTCTCGGTCTTTGGCTCTAACTTCAGATGGTGTCTCTTCTCTCAATGATTGTCTTAGGGCAGCAATGGACTGGATAAGGAAAAAGAAATTGAAGCTGAATCCAGACAAATGGGAACTTCTGTGGGGGGGGGTCTCCTTCCTTGGAGGTCTTTAAACAGAGGCTGCATGACCATCTGTCAGGGATGCTTTGATTGTGTATTCCTGCATGGCAGGGGTTTGGACTGGATGGCCCTCGTGGTTTCTTCCAACTCTATGATTCTATGATTCTCACGGTAGCAGCCTCGAACCCAGGTATTAGGATACAACCTCCAGTCCTGGATGGAGTCACACTCTCCTCCAAGGACTGTGTTCGCAGTTTGGGGGTGCTCCTGGACCCGTCACTCCAGATGACAAATCAGGTAAATGTGACAGTCAGGAGTGCCTGTTATCAGCTTCGGCTGATCCGCCAGCTGCGCCCTTTCCTGGAAGTCGGGGACCTTGAGACTGTGGTACATGCTCTAGTAACCTCCCATCTTGATTTCTATAATGCACTCTTCATGGGGCTACCCTCGTGCTTAGTCTGGAAACTTCAACTAGTATAGAATATGGCAGCCAGACTGGTCTTGGGTACATCTAGAAGAGACCATATAACACCAATCTTAAGATCACTTCACTGGCTGCCCATTAGTTTCTGGACCCAGTACAAGGTGTCGGTTATCACCCTTAAAGCCCTAAATGGCTTGGGTCCAACCTATCTTCGGGACCACCTCCTTCCATATAATCCTCCCCGTGCGCTCAGGTCCTCTAGGAGGAATTTACTACTACAACCTTTAAAAACTAGGCTCTCGTCGACCTCCCAGAGGAACTTTTCAGCTATTGCTCCCAGATAATGGAATGGCCTGCTGGATGAGATCCGTCACATTACCACCTTAAATTGCTTTTAAAAAGTTCTTAAGACAGATATCTTCTGGCTGGCTTTTCTTGAATAGATACCCGGCCATCTTAATTAATCCGATCCCATCCAGCTTTTTATTGTGTTGTTTTTAGTATTTTGTAGTATTTATTGTGTTTTAAATGTTTAATTATTTAATTGTATTTTAAGGGGTGGGTGGGATGGAGGGGTTGTATGTAGATTTTAATGTTGTAAGCTGCCCCGATTGCATTTTGTAGAGGGGCAGTATATAAAATAATAATAATAATAATAATAATAATAATAATAATTAGTTTGAATCCGTTTCTCTGTGTCTTAGTCTCTGGAGCAGCAGAAAACAAGCTTGCTCCATCCTCAGTATGACATCCCTTCAAATATTTAAACATGGCTATTGTGCCACCTCTTAATCTTCTCCTCTCCAGGCTAAACATGCCCAGCTCCCTAAACCACTCCTCATACCGCACCATGGCTTCCAGACCTCCCACCATTTTGGTCACCCTCCTCTGGACACGCTCTAGCCTGTGAACATCCTTCTGGAGTTGTGGTGCCCAAAACAGGACACAGGATTCCAGGTGAGGTCTGACCAAAGCAGAATAGAGTGGCACTATTACTTCCTTCAATCTGGACACTATACTCTTGTTGATGCAGCTTAGAATTGCATTGGCTTTGGGGACAATTTACCCCACAAAAAGGATATGCAATACATATCCTTTTGATGGTGCAATTTACTAATTATCTTTTTGCTTTAAAAGTAGAGAGGAGTGATCAACCAAAAAGCCTTTAAATGACCTGCTGACTTAATTGGATATAATCTTCCTTGCCCTTCTTAGATCAGTTTGCAAAAATTCAGAATTTGTACACCAGGGAGAGGCAGAGCTCAGATTTGTTGCTCGGAGACTCCAAAGACTCCCATGCAATTAATTCCCTTTTCATTTGACCATGAATGCAAGCAAAGAATCATCCGGCATGGAAACCATGCAGGGTAGGGACTGAATCAAGAGGGTTCATCTCACACATAACCTCCATGGATCAAGCTCATTAATGCCTTCAGGTTTTAGACATGATATAATCAAATGAGGTGACTTCCTGGCCCATGGGGCAGCTCAGTTACGTTTATGAGCTCAGAAGGGAACTTTTTTTGTCTGGGGCATAATTTACAAGCCAAGGACAAACCATCCAAAGGAATTAACAGAACGGGCTAGAGCTGGGAGATGAATCAACAGAAATTTCCAAAGAGCTGTAATCGTGTTAGTCTGTTGTGGAAAAACAACAAAGAAACTTGTAGCACCTGCAAGAATAATTTAAGCATGCAAAAAGAATTTAGGTGTCATAGTGGATCACAAGCATCAATATGAATCTCTCTCTCTCTCTCTCTCTCTCTCTCTCTCTCTCTCTCTCTCTCTCTGGCTTTTCTTTGTAAAGGAAGATTCAAGAAAGACTCATCCCACGCTGATGACTAAAAAGGCCAATCCGAGATACACAAGTCCGGTTGCAGAAAGCACAGCAGAAGGTCTCCTTGGGTGATGTTTCTGGGTTATGATTCTTTCTGCGTTGTCGTTTCTCTTCAAGACTTGTTCGGCGTGAGTTCTCAAATAAGGCTGCAGCATTGTGGATAGTGCATCTCCACGATTCCCGATGTGAGGCCAGGGTGGACCATTGTTGGTGATCAATTTGGCTGAGCCTGAGATGTTGTTTCAGGGAGTCCTTATATTGCTTTTTTGGAGCACCTCTCTTACGCTGACCTGTGGCGAGTTCACCATAGAGTACTATTTTGGGGAGGCGATGGTCCTCCTTCCTAGAAACGTGCCCTGCCCAGCACAGCTGTGTTCTCAATATCATGGCCTCAATGCTGGTGATCCCTGTTTGCTCAAGGACAGCAACATTCGTCACATAGTCGGTCCAGTGTATATTTAGGATTGTGAGCAAACAGTGCTGATGAAAGCGTTCGAGGAGTCATAAGTAGTGGCGATAGGTGACCCATGTTTCAGACCCGTATAGGAATATAGTGTCCATATCAGTGGAAGTCACAGCATGACCTTATACTGCTTTGCTCACCTGGAATCCTGTATCCAGCTCTGGGCACCACAGTTCAAGAACGATGTTGACATGATGGAACCTTTCCAGTGGAGGGCAACCAAAATAATCCAAAATAATCCAATCATTTCTTAAAGAAGTTGTTTTAAAATATGGTACCATGGCCTAAAGGCATCAGAGCCAGTCTGATTTTGGAAGCTAAGCAGGGTCAGCCCTCGTTAGTACTCGGATGGGAGACTGCCAACGAATACTCCAGAGTTGTAGGCTATATTTCAGAGGAATGAATATGGCAAAACATTAGGGAGATATGGTAGGAGGTCTTCTGTTGTGGAGCAGACTGCCTTGGAAGAAGGTGGTGGACTTTCCTCTGCTGGAGGTTTTTTAAAGAGAGGCTTAATGGCCATGTCTCAGAGACACCTTAGTGATGAATTCCTTGATGGCGGGGGGCCAGACTAGATCACCATAGAATCATAGTATCCTAGAGTGGGAAGGGACTCTACAAGGCATCAGGACCAACTCCCTGCTCAGAGCAGGACCTCCCGCTAGACCATCCCCAACCGGTAGCTGCCCAGGCCCTTTTTGAAGGCATTCAGAGAAGGAGACCCACCATCTCTCTAGGCAATTGGCTCCTTTGCTGAACTATGCTTGCTGCTACCATCTTGATTTGCAGGCCTGCCCATTGGAACAGGAAAAGTAGATAGCTTTGCATGCCTGAAATCTTGCCAAAAAACCTGTTAAGACAAATAGAAGTGCTGCATGCATCAGTCCACATTTTTTTTCTCCTCATATAGACAAGCCCACTGTGAGGAACCAGAACTCTTTGGCAGAGAAGGCTAAAGGCCTTGTCAAACTATAGATCCCAGGATTCCATAGGATGGAGCAACAGCACTTAAAGTGGTGTGAAAGTGCATTATTTCTTCAGTGTAGATGCACCCTAAACTGACAGGATTCTGGCCAGCAGCCCCTGGCCCAGCTCTGAGCTGCCATGGGGCCATCCTATCTTGCAGTCAGAGCCTGCAGGCAGCTCATGTACATCTCTGTTCACTTTGCCACCTTAAAAAGGATGAAGCCCTGAAGAAAGTTCAGTAAAAGTCCCAGCTCCAAAAGTGATTTCTTTAAAAAAGAAAAATTCAAGATTTGAGGTTTCTAGGTCAGAGAGCAAAATGTGTTGCAAAAAGGCTTAGTTCCTTCATAAAGACTCAAAATAAATCTTGCAGAACCTAAGCTACCGGAACAAAGCTATGCTCTTTGCAAAGGAGCCCTTTCTCACTCATTCTCATTTTGTGTCAGAAATGCAGACTATAACTTGAATGAATGAACTGGATGAACGAACTTTGTTCAATCCATGCCCCCAACTTGCACAGACCTGGCAAGTGAAGGGCCGAGCCACCCACGAGAGCAAAAGCTACTCCAGAGGGGCACAGGAGCCTTCATGAGATTGAAGATCCTCAGGAGAGGCCAATCTCTCAGTTCCACTACTTTTGCAGGCATGGTTGGTGGGGATGCAAGACGGGGCCTTCTCAGTGTCTGCCCCTAAACTCTGGAACTTCCTTCCCAGGGAGGCCAGAATGGCCCCCTCTTTGCTGCCCTTCTATGTGCATGCAAAGGCTGATTTATTCCAGCAGACTTTTAAAACAGAAAGTTTTTAAAGACTGGGATTTAAGGGGGTGCTGTATTGCTTTAAACTGAATTGCATCATCATCATCATCATTTATTTATTCATTTTTATCCCACCTTTCTTCCAATGATGAGACTCAAGGTAGCTAACAATGTGTTTTTAAAAATACAGATTAAAACTATACTAAAGTTCAATAAAAGCATGAATATGAGGAGATTATCAGACGTAGGGGAACGTGCCAAAAAAATCACATTCCTAGCTGCGTCAGAAGATTGCTAAAAGAACAGAAAGGGAGGCTATACCAGATGCCGCATCCTACAGCCATTCTGAGGGTGTAGCTCTGCCGTATAATTTGTGGCTTCCTTTCTTCATTGATGGGGAGAAGCCACTAATCAAAAGGGATGCCTTTTAGGGGATTATCTTTTAGGAGATTATCAGACGTGGCAAAACCCATGCCAGAAGATCGCTAGAAGAACAGGAAGGGACAACCTTACCAGTTGAGGATGTCCTCCAGCATCTGGGTGCCAAAATGCTGGAGGACATCATCATCTGGTAAGGTTGTCCCGTTCTGTTCTTCTAGTGATCTTCTGGCACGTTTTTTGCTGTGTCTGATAATCTCCTAAAAGTTATTTAAAAAGAATTAAACAATTTGTAAAATTAAAAACATTAAATAAAAGCAATTGAAATAGCTCAAAACAATGAATGCTTCAAGTGCTTTCCCCAAATTCAACTGAAAATGAAACTTATAATGACTTCTCCTTCCATTACCTGACATGCTTGGGACCAGAGGTATTTTGGATTTTGGAATATTTTGGATTTGGAAATATTTGCATATACATAATGAGATAACTTGGAGATGGGACACGAGACAAAACACGAAATTCATTTATATTTTATATACACCTTACAGACACATAGACTGAGGGTCATTTTATACAGAATATTTTTAATAATGTTGTGCATGAAACAACACTGCACACTGAACCATCAGAAAGCAAAGATATCACTATCTCAGCCACCCATGTGGACTATTTTGGATTTTGGGATATTTTAAGTTTTGGAATTACAGATTAAGGAGACTCCACCTGTATTAACCTATTTTGAAGCTGCCTTGTTATTTTGTTTATGAGTAAGTTCTGTGTTTTGAATATTTTCAATTTATTTTCATTAGTATTCAGTATTTGTTTTTTGTTTGATTGTTGAATCCCCCCCCCATTGGTTTCTTTTTGCAGCAGAGAACAAGCCAACACCCTCCTCTTTTGGCAGCCCTTGGGGTATTTAAAGAGTGTGATCATGTCACCACGATGAACAAGCCCAGCTTCTTCAACCTTTCCTCATAGATTTTCTTTTCCAGGCCTCTTACCATCCCTCATTGCCCCTTTCTGAACCCATTCCAACTTGTCTATATCCTTCTTAAAATGAATCACCCAGATCTCAATGCAGGACTCCAGATGAGGTCTGACCAGTGTAGAATACAGTGGGACTATGACTTCCCTGGACTTGGAAAGTATGTTTCTATTAACGCAGGCTGATTTTCTTTTGAAATTATTTGGTGCACTCCATTATCCAATGTATGTTTGCCACATGATCCCTAGTGCCTCTTTGTTCCCTGAACCCAGTTTGGACATCTGGCATTTCTCACTCCATATATAATAAAAGTCACTGTTGCAAAAGCTTGAGCATCCATTTGCTTGCATGGGAAATTAATGCTATGGTCCTGTGTTACTGCATTCCCTACTGTCTCCTTCCTTGGGGATTGGAATGTATATTGAGTGTTTTCAATCTGTGGGCCATTGTTTTGTTTTCCATATTTCTTGACAGATTTTAGTTAGAGCTAGAGCAGGTCCTGTCTCTCTAGCTTGAAGCAGCTCTAGTGGAATGCCACCTGTTCCTGGTGACTTATTTCTTATTAGTGCCTTGAGTGCAGCTTCTACTTCACTTTCTAAAATTGTAGGTTTAACCACCTACGACTCCTCGAACGCTTTCATCAGCGCTGTTTACGCACAATCCTAAATATACACTGGACTGACAATGTGACGAATGTTGCTGTCCTTGAGCAAGCAGGGATCACCAGCATTGAGGCCATGATATTGAGAACACAGCTGCGCTGGGCAGGGCACGTTTCTAGGATGGAGGACCATCGCCTCCCAAAAATACTACTCTACGATGAACTCGCCATGGGTCCAAAAAAGCGATACAAGGATTCCCTGAAACAACATCCCAGGCTCGGCCAAACTGGTCACCAACAATGGTCCGCCCTGGCCTCATATCGAGAGGCATGGAGACGCACGATCCACAATGCTGCAGCCTTATTTGAGAACTCACGCGGAACAAGTCTTGAAGAGAAACGACAACGCAGAAAGAATCACAACCCAAAAACATCACCCAAGGAGACCTTCTGCTGTGCCTTCTGCAACTGGACTTGTTTTTCTCGGATTGGCCTTTTTAGTCATCAGTGCGCTTGCAGAAAGCGCGGGATGAGTCCTTCCTGAATCTTCGTTTGCGAAGAAAAGCCAGAGAGAGAGAGAGAGAGAGAGAGAGAGAAGCCAGAGAGGGTTCTTCCTTGAATGAATCTATCATCCTTTCATCTCTTTTATATAGCTCTCCACTGTACTGTTTCCATCATGTTTTTATTTTTATTTGGTCATGCAATGTGTTCTCCTGCTGCTCATATAGCATCCCCACTCTTGGTTTAAATTTCCTTTTGATATCTCATATCTTGTGGAAGAGGTTGCTTGGTCTTCCTTTTCTGTTGTCATCTCCTATTTCTCCACCTTCTACTTCCAATTATGAGTAGGCTACTTGTAAGTTTTACAGTGGTTTTTTTTGTGCTTTGTGCCACTTTTTATGCTTTCTTTTTCTTTTTCTTTTTGAATTTCCCATGCAACGAAGTCTTGTGGGATTTCAAACGGGGAAGTGAATGGGGCTCCGTTCACTTCCTCTTTATTGCTGGGGTTTCCTTTGCTGGGAGAGGAAGGTAAGTGGGGTGGGGAGTGTTCTTTTGCTGGCATAAAAATGGTTTGTTTGTTTGTTTTGTAATTCTAGCAAAAGAACATTTTCAGGGGAGCAGCTGATACTGATAAAGTCCTAAATTTTTAGGACTATAACTCCAAATTGGGGTTGATCTGGAAAAAAACACACCAAAAGGCCAGCAGAGGAAAAAGCTGGATGTTGAAACAGGAGTTCCAAAGAGGGCAATGTGGAGCAAACCATAGGAAAACATGGTGCTGGAATGTGCTCACGTATATCCCTCCCTGCTAGATACAAAGCAGATGCCCGATTTGACATCCAGGGCTGTTAGGGGCAAAGAAGCAACCTGGCCTCTTCTTTTTCTCTGTGCAGGAAGTATAAAAATCTGGCAGTTCTATTTTCAGTCATAAGTTGAACATACAGATCCTTTGTAAGATGGAAATACAGAACAGAAATAAAGAAAAATGTACTTGCATTCAGAAATTCTGGAGCTGTATTTTCAATAGTACTTTAGGTGAAGAGTCAATGTTATCACAATAACAATATTATTTCAAGCTTTAGAATCATAGAACTGGAAGAGACCCCAAGGGTCATCCAGTCCAACCCCCTGCCATGCAGAAATACCCAATCAAATCATTCCCGACAGACAGCCATCCAGCCTCTGTTTAAAATCCTCAAAGAAGGAGACTCCACCACACTCCCAGGCAGCATGTTCCACTTCTGAACAGCTCTTACTCTCAGGAAGTTCTTCCTAATGTTTAGGTGGAATCTTTTTTCCTGAAGTTTGAACTGGTTGCTCTGTGCCGTAGTCTCTGGAGCAGCAGAAAACAAGCTTGCTCCATCCTCAATATGACATCCCTTCAAATATTTAAACATGGCTCTCCTGTCCCCTCTCAATCTTCTCTTCTCCAGGCTAAACATGCCCAGCTCCCTAAGTCACTCCTCATAGGGCATTACAGATTTCAAACCATAAAATAGTTTAAACAGTATAAACATATCTTAGGTAAGATAACAGTATTGGTGCTAGAGTATGAATGGGCAATTCCAGCAGGTCTAAGGGCACTAGGGAGGACTATCTGGGGGGCACTCAGACTGCCCAAATGCCCCCCAAACCAAAATAGAAGAGACCCAAGTCTGCTTCTCATTTGGGGTGGGGCATCTTGTTGTTATTTTGTGTTAAACAGTGCAAGGGAGGCCTATTTAAAAAATGAATTACCTCTCAGGTAGAAATACAGATAAACAGTTTAGCCTTTTGGGTTGAAAACAAACTTCAAATTCCCACAAACTTCAAGGAGACACTCTTAGGGTAACACTCCAGAGTGATAACCCAGTGCTCAAACCACTGCACCATGCTGCCTCTCAACTCTTTAGAAGAAAAAATGAACAGAAAAGGAAAACTGAGATCATTATACAGTAATGTCAATGTAAGCAGCAGTTGCAGTCACTAGGCGGTGCTGTTCTACATCCTCTGTATTTAGCTGAGAAGGTTGTTCTGTGTTTACTGCCTTTCTCTTCATTTCTTAAAGAAGTTGTTTTAGGGTTTTAAAATATGGTACCATGGCCTAAAGGCATCAGAGCCAGTCTGATTTTGGAAGCTAAGCAGGGTCAGCCCTCGTTAGTACTCGGATGGGAGACTGCCAACGAATACTCCAGAGTTGTAGGCTATATTTCAGAGGAAAGAATATGGCAAAACATTAGGAAGATATGGTAAGAGGTCTTCTGTTGTGGAGCAAGACTGCCTTGGAAGAAGGTGGTGGACTTTCCTCTGCTGGAGGTTTTTTTAAAGAGAGGCTTAATGGCCATGTCTCAGAGACACCTTAGTGATGAATTCTTTGATGGCGGGGGGCCAGACTAGATCACCATAGAATCATAGTATCTTAGAGTGGGAAGGGACTCTACAAGGCATCAGGACCAACTCCCTGCTCAGAGCAGGACCTCCCGCTAGACCATCCCCAACCGGTAGCTGCCCAGGCCCTTTTTGAAGGCATTCAGAGAAGGAGACCCACCACCTCTCTACTCAATTGGCTCCTTTGCTGAACTATGTTTACTGTCAAGAAGGTCCTGCTATTGTCCAATCGAAATGTACCCTCCTGTAACTTCATTACATTAGACCTGGTCCCACCCTTTGGGGCAGCAGAGAACAAACCTGCCCTCTCCTCTCTGTGGCAGCCCTTGAAGTATGGAAAAGAGTGTGGTCCTGTCACCCCTCTGTCTTCTCTTCAACAAGCTGAATATGCCCGGCTCCTTCAACCTGTCCTCATAAGTTTTGTTCTCCAGGCCTCTTATCATCCTTGTTGCCCTTCTTGAACCAGCTCCACCTTGTCTATATCCTTCTTAAAATGAGGTGCCCAGAACTGAACACAGGACTCCAGATGCAGCCTGACCAGCACAGAATATAGGGGCTCTATTACTTCCCTCCACTACACTACACTCCTATTAATGCAGGAGGCTCAAGCAGCATTTGTCTTCTTTGGAATCCCTTCCAACTCCATGGACTTTTTCGGATGGCAATTTGTAACACAAGCAGCCTCGTCCCCGTTGTGAGGCTGCTGCGCTGCAGGGGGGCTGTTTCGGACAATGCTGTGCCCGCACCGATACTGTTGTGGAAGAGCTGGGAGGCTGCAGCGCCATATTTGGCGATTTCCTAATCACAAAAGTTGACCGTTGACTCCTGTCCCAGTCTGGGAATAAGAGACTGAAAGCTGTCCTGGTTTCCACCACCTCTGTGGGGAATGACTGTCAACACAGCCCCCCAAACAGCTCTCAGTATACAATCAATGCAAACACCCAATCTGCAGCTCAGAGAATGGGCCACAGTTTGGGAGCAAAACCCTCAAAGACGGACACTGCAAGAGATAGGTGTTACCATGCCCTACTACCCCTCCCTATAATTTCTCAACATTGGACATGTTGGCCACTTAGAAGGGCTCAAGTAGATCAGGTGAGCCAAAAAGAGGTCAGGTGAAGGTCACAAGGACCTGGGTGTCTTAGAAATATTTTTAGCAAGCCATCCCAGTCTAAGATTATGTGAAAGCCCCCAGTAAACAAAACCATTAAGGAGGTATGTGCTAATCCCATCTTGGGCATCTAAACAACAAGTAATCTATTCAAACATTTAAGTAACCTTTCTAACTCCAATCCTGAGGAAATCTACCCCCTCCCTCCTGTTCTGCGTTGCGAGGTTGTCATAAGCCCATCAATTCCTATCTCCCAGCCATCTAGGAAAATTGGTGGGGTTTCGTTCTCCTTTGTCCCTCCTGTGGGAGAGTCACTTAGCCACTGTTGTAGCCAGAATGCTCCTTCAAGGCACAAAAAGGGTTATAAATATCCCAGCCTAGATAACAGCAAAGTGTGCCACAGATGGACATGACCCTCTGCCAGATTCTCTGTGCCCCCCTCAGATGCTGTCTGAGCCCCTTCACTACACAGAACTCTCTTCTCTTTGAGACTGGTAAATATCGCCCATTTCTCTGATTTCTCACTATTCAACCTTTTCCTCTTTCTTTCTGATAGCTCTGTATGGTACTTAGAGTGCATATTCTCATGTGTTTGTCTATATTCCTCCAATAAAAATACCTTTAGTTTACTTTAACTGGAGTGGTTTCTGCAGTTAGTACTGGTATACATAGGGAGTCCTGGTGGCGCAGTGGTTAAATGCCAGTACGGCAGCCACAAAGTTGCAGGTTCAGTCCCAAGGGCTCCAAGGTTAACTCAGGCTTCCATCCTTCCGTAGGTCAGTAAAATGAGTACCTGGCTTCTTGGGGGCAATTAGCTAAAAAACAACAACAATGTAAACTGTTTGGAGAGTGCCTAGTGCACTATAAAAGCAGCATAGATGTGTAGGTGCTATTGCTTAAAAATTTGTAAGCTGCTCTGAGAACCTTCGTGGCTGAAGAGCGGGCTATAAATACCTAAAAATACATGGGTGAAAAGGTCCCATAGTTACCCTCCTCTCTCGGGGCAACCATTTCGAGCTAATAATTCCCTCAACTATTAAAACAGATGCTAGCATCATGGATGGACTCCCCATGGACCCCCACCTCTTAGGGCAACATAGAGAAAGATCACTCAGGGACTGTAGTCCTATCCATCATTGTCACAGTTCCAACATTGTCTCTGGTGAGTTTTGCTTTAACACCCCCCATGAATTCTCTTTGGAAGATGGACCACAAGAGAGCCCCCAACTTTTCTTATGCAACTTGTCCTGGCTTCACCATAGCTAGGTTTGCACTGCTCCAGAGATGTCTGAGCAAAGTTCAAAGCTTTAAAGTTTGCACATGCTGAAATTTCTGCTCATAAACCCCTCTGGGCTTTTTTCTCCAAGCTCCTCCCAGCCCCTTTATCTAAGCCAGCCGGATTAGAAACCCAAACCAGACAGATTGTTTCCTTCAGATAATAGCCAGCCTCCAGGGTTCTATCTTGCAAATTCCAGATATGTAAGACTTCCAGGTTCTGAATGGTGGGGTGGCTGATGCTCACAGAACCTCTTGACTCTGAGCTCTCAAGTTCATCCCTAATATATATGTGGGGTAGAGAGGGGAGCAGCTGTGCTAATTCTTCCTCCATCCTCTTCAACAGAGGCATTTAAATGCCATGAAGATAAGCTTGAGCCTCCAGATGGAAGAGAAAACTTTTGAAAAGCAAACAGTCTGGGAGTCAGCCTTATCTTATCTCGGCTGCTTCCACTGTGTCTAACAAAGTGGAACCAACACAGTTTCTTTTTGCTGTGTTTTGTTTCTCGCTGTCAGGATGGATTGGGGGGTGGGGTGGGGGAAAGAGAATTAACCTCTAAGATCATTGAGATGGAGGAGCTCATAGGACGTCTAGTTTGTCTCCTTGCTCAAAGCAAGTGAGTTCTGATCCATGCTGCAATAAATACCAGTCGGACCTTGTATCCATGGGAGTTTGGTTCCCAGAGTTACTGTGGGTACCGAACCCTATTAAAATAAAGGACTCCCAGTGAAAACATATCATAGAGTTGCATTGGAAGAACTAGAAGATGCCTAGAGAGTATGCCTCTGTAGGCATTTTCCAGCACAACTCTATGGCTGCCCAGCTTCCAGGAAAATCAAGGAGATGGAAGCGAGAGTGAGAGCCGGCATGCCAGATGGGCTCCTCCAGACATTTGGGGCCCAATCTGGTTTTTGCCAGCAGTAACGGAGTAAACTGGGTATTTTAAAAAAAGAGTCCATCATGTCTTACCCCACCTTCCCCTACCTTGGCCCCAGGGGTGGTGAGGGGACAGAACAAGGGAAATGCCTTGCATCATATGGACTGTGGGGCTCTGAGATGGGGGCAAGATGGGGTATTTAGCCCATGTAAACAAGCCCAAAGCTTCAAACCCAGAAATGAACACTGTATGCGAGAGTACAGGAGTACATAAATCTGCAATAAAGTAGAAAGATTACCTAAGCTGGAAACTATGGTTCTACTTAATTCAGCCTAAAATCACATTAGTCCTTCTTGAATTGCATCACTACTGACTGACTCTTATGCAGATTTCTAGTTCAACAACAAATCTTATAATCATTTTCACCCCTGCTGCTACCAAGCCAGGTATTCCCCCTTCTGAAATCCCTAAATGTAGAATTGTGCATTACTCAGTTGAGTTTCACACTGTTTGGGGCCAGTTTTCTATTCTGTTGTCTTGTCTTCTGAAGTATTACCTGTACCTACCAGTTTTGCACCATTCTCAAATTGGATAAAGATCCCCTACATCCTTTCATTTAAGTCACTGGTAAAATTGAAAAAATGTATTAGGTTGGGATGGAGCCCTACACTAAAAAGCTCCTTTTGGTTTTGATGGGGAGGGGCATTGTGGGACACTCCATGAATAAAGGTTTCCAATCTGCTGTGAATCCACGTGGCAGAACTGTGATAAACCTGCATTTCACCAGTTTAATTACTATCATAGGGGAACTTCATAGAATCATAGAATAGGAGAGTTGGACGAGAGCACAAGGAACATCTAGTCCAACCCCCTGCCCTGCAAGAATACACAATCAACGCATTCCTGACAGATGGCCATCCAGCCTCTGTTTAAAACTCTCCAGAGAAGGAGACTCCACCACACTCCCAGGCAGGAGGAAGTTCTTCCTAATGTTTAGGTGGAATCTCTTTCCCTGTACTGTAGTTTGAACCCATTGCTCCTTGTCCCAGTCTCCGAAACATCAGAAAACAAGCCTGCTCCAAGCTCAGTATGACATCCCTTCAAATATTTAAACATGGCTATCATGTCCTCTCTTAACCTTCTCTTCTCCAGGCTAAACATGACCAGCTCCCTAAGCTGCTCCTCATAGGACATAATGGCTTCCAGACCTCCCATCATTTTGGTCACCCTCCGCTGGACACATTCCAGCTTCTCCATATCCTTTTTGAATTGTGGTGCCCAGAACTGGAAACAGTATTCCAGGTGAGGTCTGACCAAAGTACAATAGAGTGGCACTATTACTTCCCTCAATCGAGACACTATACTCCTATTAATGCAGCCTAGAATCACACTGGCTTTTTTAGCTGCTGCATCACACTGCTGACTCATGTTTAGCTTGTGGTCCACTAAGACTACTTGGCCTAAAGCTTTGTTGAAATTAAGAAAATTATTTCCACAGCTTCCCCACAATCTAGCAATCTGGTAGCTCAGTTTGGCGGGGGGGGGGGGCATTCACACTGCCCTGTTATACTGCAATATTCCACTTTAACTGCCAGGGAGGAACTAGACAAGATTCTCAAGTGTCCATATACACAATATCATTGAATATCAAAGTCAGAATTGTCCTTGCTATCATATTTCCAGTTTCCATGTATATGTGTGAAAGCTGGACAGTGAAGAAAGCTGACAGAAAGAAAATCAACTCATTTGAAATCTGGTGCTAGAGAAGACTTCTATGGACTGCTGAAAATGACAAATCAATGGGTCCTGGAGCAAATCAAGCCTAAACGCTCCCTCGAAGCCAAGATGACTGAACTGTGACTGTCGTGCTTTGGCCATATCACCCAAAGACATGGCTCACGAGAAAAGACAATGATGCCTGGTAAGGTGGAAGGCAGTAAGAAAAGAGGAAGACCCCATTCCGGATGGAGGGACTTCATCAAGCAAGCCGTGGCTACCCTGAGTCTGCAAGACCCCCTGAGCTGGGCTCTGAGCTGGGTTAGGAACAGGTTCCCTCAGAGATCTCTCATTCATGACTTGATGGCACTTAACAACAACAAGTGAAATTTTCCTTCAGTCACCAAATTTCTAGCATTGCTAGAAATGCTAGCCATCCTAGCCCTTAAAAACTTCAATTGAGCATTTAGAAATACAGTTTAGGCCTCTAGAGCAGTGGCTCTTAACTTTTGCTTTACCAGGGACTCCCTTTAAATATCTTTTCTTGCCGTGGACCCGCAAGATTTAACTCAAGGTTTAAAACCCTAACAACAAGAACAACAACACATGGCAATAATAATAATAATAGAATTACACCATCCATTAAACCTTTCCTCTGAGGCACTGGAGGGGGAAGGAAGACCTTTCTTCTACTTCTTGCTGCAAGTTTGTGGCTGGAGTGGATTGAATGGCAATGTGCAGGCCAGGCCAGCCAGCATTTGCCTTAGCTCCTGTCACAGGGCCACTCCACTGCAGGGAGGAGGTGGGCCAAGCAGCCTTCAAGCCTTCACAGACCCCCTGTGAGGTCATCGTGGACCCCTGGGGGTCCCTGCACACCAGGTTAAGAACCACTGTTCTAGAGGGGAGAAAGAATGATCCAGGGGACCCAGGGAATAGGAACACAGCAAACAGGAGAGTTCTCAGTGCAGGTGGTTTTCAGTGTCTCACCCTCTACAGTGTTAGAAATTTGGGGAGAGAAGGACAATTTCAGTTGTGTGGGTTGACTTTTCACTGGGGGTGCAATGCCTCCCTCCACTGCAAGCTCCAACCCCCCACTGGAGTCCGGATTCATCACCATCAAGAGAATGAAGAAGATTGTTGCAGGTGGCGTAGGGTGGGGGAAATTGAGACAGATGGCTGGAAAAGTTTCTAGTCAGAGCCAAAGGGATGGGAGGACGTGTCATGTCGGCTTCTTGAAAGATTGCCAGATCCCAGATGCAAAGGACCACAATCAATATGCATCTCCACACACAGTCCTTCAGCTCACAGAGCTGCCTCTGATCCTTTTGCTCAGCTCACCTGACAGGCAGAGACGGATATATTTAACTAAAAAAAAATTACATTGGGAAACATATTCAGCAAATCTTGTCAGATTTTTTTTTTTTAAAAAAAAATAAGTTAGGGATTATTTTAGAGCAGGAAGGGAAGATAATAAGACTGCCCAAGAAGAAGCTGGACGATGCCTGTGTCTTTCATCTCTTTAAAGGGAAGATGTTTCTGTTTGGCTCCGAAATCTATCAGAGCCAGCATGGTGTTGTGGTCCCCCCCCCCCGCCTTTGCTCTTTTTTATTAATGACTTTACCACAGTTACATGGTGTTGTGGTTTGAGCTCTGCACTATGATTCTGGAAGGCCAGGGTTTGAATCCCCACTCAGCCATGGAAACCCACTGGGTGACCTTGGGCAAGTCCCATTCTCTCAGCCTCAGAGGAAGGTAATGACAATATTTAAATACTTGAAAGGATGTCATAGTAAGGATGGAGCAAGCTTGTTTTCTGCTGCTCCAGAGACCAGGACCTGGAGCAATGGACACAAACTATAAAGATTCCACCTAAACATTAGGAAGAATTTCCTGACAGTAATAGCTGTTTCCTTCAGAACAAATCTTGTCAAGACAACCTCACGATAGATTCTCCTAACAGTTGCCATAAGCTCATCATACAAATGCTCAGCATCTCCTCTTTCTGAACTTTCTGATCAAGGGTAGTCTTCATACTACACTACCTTGCTTTGGTCAGACCTCACCTGCAGTACTGTGTCCAGTTTACTGACAAGGTGGAGCAGAGCCAATGGAGTGTGATCAAGATAGCAAAGGATTGGGGAACCTGAGCTCGATGAGGAACAGTTGAGGGATCTGAGTAGGTTTACCTTGGAGAAGAGAAGATGGAAAGAACAGCTTGTGGAAGATGGAGCAAGCTTGCTTTCAGCCAGTTCAGAGAATAGGGGCTTGTCTATGTTGAAACCTTTTTAAAAAGTTTACCCCTGTGCCCCCACCCCCAAATTTGCCTCAGACATCATCAGGACTGTCTGGAGGTAAATTGGGGCAAGAGCCCTGTGTTGTTGGACTGCAGAGCTCAAACATGTGTGTGTGTGTGTGTGTGTGTGTGTGTGTGTGTGGAGGGGGGAAAGCTGGGATAAACTGCCCATCTAGACAAGTTCTTGGACATGCATCAATAGATTCACATCACTAGAAAAGAGTTTCCACCTAAAAATTAGGAAGGAAATGGATCAGGGCCCACATGTCCTCAAAAGCCCATCCCTCGATGCTCTCCTGGAAGGCAGGAAGAAGTCCCACAGCATGTGACCAAGGGCCCATCTACACAAGGGGGGGAAATGAAGTACCTCAGAATAATGGAATTTCACAGCAGCAGCAGCAACATGTCTTAACAGTTGTTTTGGGCCTCATAAGCCCCCATAAGCCTCACATTCCAGATGGTGGCCATGAGTGATTTACTTGTGTTAGTTTGTCACCACCACTGATTTTTTTTTTTAAGTTGTCCAAGGTGTGCTGCTAGAGTGATATAGTGATTTTCTGATTTAACAGGAAAGCAAAACAAAAAATAACCACCCCATTTTATCACCTTGGTGAGCGATCACTAAGGCGAAATCCAACATGGCAGCAGTGGGCGCTTGCTCTGTTAGCAAGCCCTACCTCTGCTCTTGCCTGGCCCATCAGCTTTGTGCTTCCCTTCGAATTACTTCTTGTTTGGTTGTGCTAATGAGCAGGAATGTGACCCCCTCATGTTTTGTTTTGTTTTGTTTTGTTTAAGTAAGGGAAAAGCCACTACGCCTTTTCCTGCATTGTTTTTGCCATTTTGGTCCCCAACTCTTTATGAATAGTGTGGATTGTTGCAGGATCCCATTTAGACAGGTAGGATTCCCAGCAAATTCCATGTGGCTTTGTTTTTAACTGTTAAGACAACTGTTTGGACAACCCACAAGACTGGTCACATGCAGGCGTCCTTGGTCACATGTTGCCTGCCCCCTTCCTGCCTCCCAAGACAGCAGCGGTGTCGGCAGCAATGGGCCAGCATGTCTATCTGGACTCCAGTCTGTTTGGAGGTGGTAACGGGGGAACAACAGGCACGATCCGTAGCAGGATATGCCAGAGGGGAGCCAGCATATCCTGGCTTGTGTGGCTGAGCCCTAAGAATGTTTCAGATCAATACTGGGGCTGTCAAGGTGAGGAGGGCTTATTTCCCATATGCGGTGGAAAGCAAAAAGTTATTGATCTAAGATTTACATGTTAAATCCGAAAAATGGTAAAGGTAAACTTTGCAATGTCACCATGTTAGCAAGGCTGATAGCCCCACCTCCAGAGACCCCCAAACTTGGCAGATTAATAAAATGGCATATTAATAATTTGGTTTACTAATGTGGCCTTCCATGGGGGGAAACAGGATGGTCTCAGAAAAAATAAGCTGAGTGCTATGCTTGGAAGTTCTAGACCGTGAGTGAAACATCAAAAGGTCAAGAGGACACAGTTTACTGAATAAAAGGTGGATGGAGCAATCCTTTGCGCACTGGCTTTGAACTTCCTTTCCTTAATCCCCCAACTTTAAGAAAAAGGCAGCCCAAGCTTTGTAAATAGCATCAAACATTACCACACATTAGCATCTTTAGAAACTCATTGTGCAACCCTTGAAGCTTCCTGGAATCTATTGTCCCAGATTAGGAGGCTTGCTCCTTTTAGGATTTGGGAGTATAAATATGACCCCCAAAATCTGCCTCATTGGGCACAGATTCCATTGTATGGGGACACTCTGCCCCTCTGTGTAGCCAGGGCGCATGGAGTATATTCCTGTAGACTGCACATCACGCTGTGTTAGCCACTCCAGATTCATCCATCCACTCTGCTGGTTTAATCAACGAACTCTGGACTACAAGACAGGTGTAGTGTTTCCCCAGAAATTTCCCTACCTATCCCTCTGGCAACCTCTCTTTCTCCATTCCTAGTGGTCTTGTGTGAATGCTTTCTGTATGAATATGTGTGTTCCAGGTGTTATTATTTTTATGTCTTTAATAAACATTATTGTTAACTTTTCATCTTGCATTTGTTTGCATCCATCCAGAGCAACTAGGGGTATACAAAGGTGTTAAGATCCCTTCTCTGTTGCCCCCTTTCACATTGCTAAGTCGAGTTGCTGCTAATGTAATTAGAAACTTGATATTTTCTTGGGGTTTCCAAGACCTCTGGGTAACTACCAGAAATGTTTTTGCTGGGAATTATGAATAAAGAATTAGATGATAAATATGGACTACTTATTTGATACATTATAATAGCAGCAAGAACACTGTTTACTCAACATTGGAAATGGATTGAAGTACCAACAACAGAAGAATGGGCAGTGAAGATTGCTGAGTTAGACCAAATGGCCAAACTAACGTGGGTTTTAAAGGCTAAACCAAACAAAGGTTTGAAGCTCTTTAAAAAAAAATACAGGAACCGTTTATAGACTTTAAACAATGCAATAATTTGTGGTTATGGTTATTGGTGTCTCTAGTAGGATTATTTAGTTGAATCTGGAATTCTAGAATAATGTGTTTATTTTTTTTTATTTTTTCATTACAGTTTGGACAGGGGGGGGGTCAGAGCCCTTTTCTGTTTTAGTCAGTTAGTGTTTTGCCTTTAAGGGCTTGTCTATATGGGCAATATTCTCCATTTTCCCCCCATCTCAGAGCCCTGTAGTCCTAATGAGGCAGGGCTGTTGCTCCATTCTGCCCCTGAGCAGTCCACACCACCGCAGGGCAGATACGGGGCTTAGAAGGTGGGAAGGTGGGGTAGGGCCCCATACCATGTTTTTAAAACCCCTTCTTTTAATCTGTTCCCACTGGGGGGGGGGACAGATCGAGTCTCACGTGTCTGCACGAGCCCATCCTGACAGGCTGCCCTTCGCTGCCACCGCCCCCTCCCTGGCTCATGTTGCAGGCCCCCTTCCTGCCTTCCAAGACAGCAAGGAAAATGGCGACAGTGATGGGCAGGGTGACCATCAGGGCTTCCTTCTATTCCGTGGAAGGAACAGGGGGACAACAGGTCTGATTCATGGCCAGGACAGGCCGGCAGGGAGCCAGCATATTCTGGATTGTGTAAATGAGCCATAAGTGAGTCAGTGTTTAGTGTTTTCCTTTAGTGTTTTAGTATTGTGTATTAGTTTTTGTTTAGTCTTATATATACAGCTGTCACTTCATATTCACACTGGGGTTTGGTTCCAGGACCCCCATGGATGCCAAAATCCATGAATACTCAAGTCCCATTAGATGCTCTCTCTCTCTCTCTCTCTCTCTCTCTCTCTCTCTGCGCTTACTGCAAGCGTGCTGATGACCAAAAAGGCCAAACCGCGATAAACAAGTCCGGTTGCAAAAAGCACAGCAGAAGGTCTCCTTGGGTGATGTTTCTGGGTTGTGATTCTTTCTGCGTTGTTGTTTCTCTTCAAGACTTGTTTGGCGTGAGTTCTCAAATAAGGCTGCAGCATTGTGGATAGTGCGTCTCCATGCCTCCCGATGTGAGGCCAGGGCGGACCATTGTTGGTGATCAATTTGGCCAAGTATGAGATGTTGTTTCAGGGAATCCTTGTATCACTTTTTGGGAGCGCCCCTCTTATGCTGACCCATGGCGAGTTCACCATAGAGTACTATTTTGGGGAGACGATGGTCCTCCATCCTAGAAACGTGCCCTGATGCAATGGCATAGCAAAATGGTGTTTCGTATATAAGATGGCAAAATCAAGGTTTGCTTTTTGGATTATTATTTTTTAAAGAATATTTTCAAGCTGTGAATACTTAAATCCTCAGATACCAAATCCATGGATACGGAGGGACAACTATATGCATTATTTATATGCATAATTCTATTGTTTTTGTCCAAATTAAATATTTTTTTAGACTGTTGTCTCATGATATCTTTGAAGTAAAATAGTCTTGGAACTTGATCAGATGAGGCCAATATCACTAGAAAACTGTGGCATTTAGGATGAGATGATAGCAGAAAGGCAAAATTATCAGACGTCCTCGTCACTTACCCGTTCCTGCTGTGTCATGATGGCGGGGAACCCAGACCACCGCGCTGGCCGATCACTGCAGCTGCTACCTGCCTCACTCTTCCATAGCCAGGAAGGAGTCCCACAGCATGGCAGAGACCAGCTGAGTGCCAGTCTGGACTCCATCCTGTTCCATGCAGGTAATGGGAGAGCAGTGGGCAAGATCTGTGGGCAGAATACACTGGTGGAGAACCAGTATATTCTGGCCGATGTAGAGGAGCCCTTTGAATGGTGTCCAGAAACAGACCAGCAGCCAGTGGAGCTGTTGCAACAGCAGTGTGTGAGAAATAAAGGGAGGTGTGCTTCTCTTCTCCTTCCAACCCCCCAACAAGTTAATTAACACTGTGCTTGCTTTTGACTGCATGAAGTTTTCTTCTTCTTGAGCAATGTTTTTTGCATAGAAAAGATCCCTGGGGAAAAACAACCCCTGCATTGTGTTTTAATTGAAGATACAATAATGGCAATTTCCTTTGCTGCAGCTGCTAATAGTCAACACCATGGAGAGAGTGGTGGAGAATCCCATTAAAACTATCTGTATTGTATCAACAGCTTGAGCCGGCTCTTGATCCATCTCGCCTTAGGCGGAAGTAAATTACAACCTCCAAACACTCAGCAGAGGGTGTGTTTGAACTTCTCCTCTTCTCTGCTAATTTTTGAACTGAATGGCTGAGTGATAATCCTAATAGCCTTTTCAGAATGGAGCTAACAAGAAAATAGCACCGTTCCATGCACTGATAACAACCAAATGCTCAGTTTCCGATCCCTCTTGAAACCTTTAATTTTCAGTGCCGCATTTGTGCCCAGTGGGAAGCCAGAGATATTGTGTCTGAGTGGTAGAATAAATCCACAACATGGTGGGGAGAAATAACTTGGTAACAGGGCCTGTGTTTGCATTCTGTGCAAAAGTATCCAGCTTAACACTGTTTCCCCCAGCTGAACAAAGAAATATCTGTCCAGAGACCTTGAGTCTCATTTGCTCTACACAGTTCTTGCACTTGGATGTCACTTTAACTGCCCCAGATTCCACCTAAACATTAGGAACAACTTCCTGAGGGTAAGAGCTGTTGGACAGTGGATGCTGCTGCTGCCTGGGAATGTGGTGGAGTCTCCTTCTTTGGAAGTTATTGAGAAGCTGGAACATATCCTGAGGAGGGCGGCCAGGATGGTGGGAGGTCTGGAAGCCATGATGCCCTATGAGGAGCAGCGTAGGAAGCTGGGTATCTTTAGCCTGGAGAAGGTTAAGAGGAAACATGATGGTCATGTTTAAATATTTGAAGGGATGTCATACTGAGGATGAAGCAAGCTTGTTTTCTGCTGCTCCAGAGACTAGGACACGGAGCAATGGGTTCAAACTACAGGAAAAGAGATTCCACCTAAACATTAGGAAGAGCTTCCTGACAGTAAGAGGTGTTCAAATGTGGATAGCCTCGTAGTGTGGTGGAGTCTCCTTCTTTGGAGGTTTTTAAACAGAGGCTGGATGGCCATCTGTTGGGAATGATTTGATTTTGTATTCCTGCATGGCAGGAGGTTGGACTGGATGGCCCTTGTGGTCTCTTCCAACTCTGTGATTCTATGATTCTATGATTCTATGATTATCAAATCCTGGTTTTTGTAATTTCATATGATATTCAGAATTCTCTGCAAGAAAACAATAGCTTTATCCCCAAACTACAAATCCCACGATTCCATAGGATATAGCCATGGCAGTTAAGAAGCCATTAAAGTACTCTATTGGTGCAGTGTGAACGAGACAAAAGAGCAACCTTCCCATGACTTATAATCATAGAATCTTAGAGTTGGAAGGGACCTCAAGGGCCATCTAGTCCAACCTCTTCTGCCGTGCAGGAATTCACAACTAAACATCCATAAGAGATGACCATCCAACCTCTGTTTAAAGACCTCCAAAGATGGAGATTCCACTACCCTCTGAGGAAGACCATTCAACAGTCGAACAGCTCTTCCAGTCAAGAACTTCTTCCTGACGTTTAGATGGAATCTCTTTTCTTGTGATTCGAATCCATTGATTCATGTTCTAGTCTCTAGAGCATGAGAAAACAAACCTGCTCCATCTTCAGCATGATATCCTTTACATTTAAAAATTGCTATCAGGCCACCTTTCAGTCTTCTCTCCTCCAGGCTAGACATATCCAACTCCCTCAGTCATTCCTCCTAACCCTTGGTTTCCAGACCTTTGACCATCTCGGCACCCTTTTCTGAACACATTTGAGTCTGTCATTATCCTTGAATTGTGGTGCCCAGAAGTGGAGACAGGATTCCTCCATGTGTGATCTGACCAATGGACAATAGAGGGGGACTGTTATTAATTCCCTTGATCTGGACACTATATGCCTATTAATGCAGCCTAGAATTGCATTGGCTTTTCTGGCAATGGTGTCACACTCTTGACTCATGTTTAGCTTGTGAATTTAACTTAGAAGTGGGAATTGTGTGGCCCTCTAGATTTTATTGGACTGCAACTTCCAGCATTCCTCAGCATTGGCTATGCTGACTTAGGCTGACGGGAATTGCAGTTCAAAGCAACCAAAGGATACCCCAAAGCCTGTCTAAATAGAAAGGTCTTTGCCCGCCAACAGAATGTACTAAGTCCTAGTGGGCTTAAGTCAGTCTTTCCCATCAATTGCCTCTTTGCTTCAATTGCAACACACCTTAACACTTGTGGCACAGCGAGCTGTCTTAACTCCCCCCTCCCCTTGCGCAATGGGTAACAATTTGGACACACTGATCTCTTGGCAGACCCACAGAAGCAATATTTTTTCCAAGGGTGCATTGCTCTTGAACAATTCCTTTAATGTATTGGGGACAAACAGGCTTTCCATCAAGATTAAGGCTCAGCGTCTCTCTGCATCCCCTTGTCGCCTTAGACAAACGTATTTATGGAGCACAAGGCAGAGCCGTTGTCATCTGCTATTTATGTCTCTGTTCTGCGGCTACCCGGCTCTCTCGCCCATGTTGTTCTCCTCCTGGGCCAGCTGATGGAGTGAGAAATTGGGCTTGTGGCTGGCTAGACCTTTGTGTGCCTTGTTTTTTAGGTGGTCTTCTGCATCAGTACTCCTTTGCCCCTGTTGCAAATGAAACGCAATCTATATCCCCCCAGCCAGCCCCCCACACACACATAGGATGCTGTAGTAGCAATGTCAGGTGTATGTGTGAGGACTATATTCAGAATTCCCAGGATCACTGTGGGATTGTCTATATGGGCAATTTATGCTGTCCTGCTCCCATCTTGGAGCCCTGCAATCCAAACAACACAGGGCTCTTGCCCCGTTTTGTTCCTGGGCAGGCCAGAGGACACCCGAGGCAAAGATGGGGGAAGACAGGGGAAAGCCTCTTAAAATGTTTCAGTTTACCTCCCAGGAAAACCCATGTTACATGGGAAAACCCAGATTAGGCTATTGCAGGAGCACAGGGTTTGTACCTGCACGCCAGACGGCATCGGCTACCGACTCCTCTGCTGTCACTCTCCCTGAATCCAGGAAGCCCCCTGCATGGGACCAGGCTTGAATACATGCTGAGAGATTCCTTTCTGGCTTCAGAGGGAGGGTGGTACAGCAGCAGGGGAGGCGCCTGACAATGTTGACCGGCATGTGCATGCGGTAGCCAGAATGTGCAGGCTTTCTTCTGTTTTGTGCAGGCAATGGTGGGAGGATGGGCCTGATCCAGGACCAGAATACACTGGTGGGAAGCCGGTGTATTCTGGCAGGTCTAGAAAAGCCCTGAGCTGTCGTGGGCCAAGCAAGCCTCTTCATCCGCATCTGCCAGGCAGTGCGGCTGCAAATCTAAAAAGCCACCTCAAGCAACTTTGAAGGCAACCTAGGACCATATTCAAGGGGAAGAGCAGGAACATTGCTAGCAGGTGGGCAAAATGAGGGTGTTGCCCCCTCAAATAAAATTTCTCCCCTTTCCAAATGAAATTTTCCTGGCACTGCAGTAACTTAAAACTTCACAGGAAAGTTTTGGTATACTGGAATCTAGATTTTTTTAAAAAGAGTATAATACAGTAGGGCCCCCATATCTGCTGGGGATTGGTTCGGGGGGGGCACGAATACTGAAAACCATGGATAATAGCAAACACCATTGAAAATAATGGAACTTCTAGTTTAAAATACCACAGAGTTTCCTTGGAGGGGCTAGAAAATGGCTAGAGAGGACACATTTTCTAGGAAGACTCTATGGTTGGTGTGTTGTTTTGTATTCTGTGGATAACTGAGTCAGTGGATAATGAATCAGTGGATATGGTTACTGTAACAGTAAATTAAATGGTTGAAATAGACTAAATGGATGGAATAAAGGTATAAGAACCAAAATAATTTTAAGACTATGTATTTGAAAAGTTATATAGATAAGTTATAGAAATTTATATTGATAAAAAGCTTAAAGTAAATACTATACAAATCAGTTACAGTTGGTAATAACTTTGGAAGTGCAAACACATCCATTTGTTATGCTATGATTGTGTAGATATACTGTGAGATGGACGAGAATGTTTTGTAATAAATAAAAGTTAAATTCTTTTACTTGGGAAGAAACAGCATGCTAATAGATTTGAATGGACAAATTTCTGTTTGATTTTCTAAGCATGCTGTTAACTATGGATATACACTTATATAATGTATTTATTTTTAGGAAAAATAATTAAAATTAAGAAAGCAACCTTCAGCTGAGCATTTAGAAATAGAGGCCTCCAAAGGAATGGGGTTGGTGAAGTGACCGAGGAAAGACAAACAGAGCAAACAGAAGAGTTCTGGGTGTGAACGATTTTCAAAGTCTTACTCTCTGCAATGCTAGCAATTTGGATACTGAACAAAAAATTCATGTGGGGAGGTAGAATTCTTATTTGGGGGAGGCAATGCCCTCATTTTGATGCACCCCTGGGCAACAGGTGCCTTTGATGTCAACTTTCCATGCATGTGACTCAGTGATTGGAATCCTTGTGTTCATATTAATTGCATTAAATGTCATTTTGTGGGGAGGGGAGAAGCCGGAACATAAATTCCCTTTTCTCCAAATGAAAGGAAAAGTAATTTTGAGACCATTTTCAGCAGAATGATGTTGGGGTGGGATTTTGTTGAATATATTGCTCTTCCCCCATTGCTGCCCTGTTTTGCTTTTGGGGGGCAAATATGTTTGTGGGTGAATGGCAAGTGGGGTGAGAGCAAAGAACAGGAAGGAGGGAGGAGGAAGCAGGAAGGGGAGCCCACAGTGTGTTGCCTTGTCATGGGAGAAAGAGAGGGATGGATGGAGAGATGATGGGAGACTGGTGGAGCAGAGGAAGGAAGGCTATTAGAGGAAGACAGAGCAGAGGAACGCATCACACGAGACTAGAAAGAACAGGACAGAGTGGAGGGGGCACGTGGAAAACATCTACCTGTCCTTGGTGGATAGTGGGATAGCCAAGTCCACCTCCTCATCTTTCTGAATTTTTTAAGAAATAGGCTGCTGGATATTCTTGAAAACACACAATACACACATTCCTCTGTTTCTGTCGCTTCCAGATGTCCATCCCCCTTTCTTTTCTTTTCTTCACTTTTATTTTGGCAGATTTGTTCCTCCTTGATTTACCCTTTGGACACCTTGCCTTTCTCACAATTCTGAGAAGCTATCACCCCCTTTCAGGAGGACACATTGAAGCTGCTGAAGTGTCTTGTGTTTTCTAGTCTTGTTTTCTTCTCTTGTCAGCCTGGCTGTTCTGATGAAATTGGTGCCATCCATCTTTATATTCCACAAGCCCAAGTGACAGCCTGTGTGCATTCCACTTCAAAACCAGGCGGACTTTGGACACCAGTGGCAAAGGCTCCCCAAATCAGTAATGACTGGGGGGTGGGGGGGAGGAGTCCATAGGAAAATAGCATGTGCAGTCCACAGCCTGCTGGCGGTGGAGGTGGTGTGTGTGCTAACAATCCACCACCTATTAAGTCTTAATGGAGCAAAAACGTGGCAGAATTGCCCCCCCAGACCTGCTAGGGGGCATTAGGAGTAAAAAACAGGGGGAACTTGGAAACCCTGGGGGCCAAGAAACAGCCCAGGGCAACATTTTCCACACCCCAATTTATGAGGTAAGCCTTTATGCTATGCATAGTATTGTTCAAAAATTGCCAGTGCAACCTCAGATGCAAACCTCCCTCCCTACTCTTTCTTTCTTTCTTTCTTTCTTTATTTATTTATTTATTTCTTTCTTTCTTCATTCCCTCCCTATCTCATTTAATAGAATCATAGAATCGTAGAGTTGGAAGAGACCCCAAGGGCCATCCAGTCCAACCCCCGGCCATGCAGGAATAAACAATCACAGCATTCCCAAGAGATGGCCATCCAGTGTTTGCTTAAAAACCTCCAAAGAAGGAGACTCCACCACACTCTGAGGCAGCAGGGGATTCCACTTCTGAACAGCTCTGACCATCCGGAAGTTCTTCCTAATGTTTAGGTGGAATCTCTTTTCTTGTAGTTTTAGCCCATTGTTCCGTGTCCTAGTCTCTGGAACTGCAGAAAACAAGCCTGCTCCATCCTCAGTATGACATTCCTTCAAATATTGAAACATGTCCATCATATCTCAATCTTCTTTCCCCCAGGCTAAACATACCCAACTCCCCAAGCTGCTCCTCATACAGCATGGCTTCCAGACTTCCCACCATTTTGGTTGCCCTCCTATGGACACGCTCCAGCTTGTCAACATCCTTCCTGAATTGTGGTGCCCAGAACTGGACACAGTATTCCAGGTGAGGTCTGACCAAAGCAGAATAGAGTGGCACTATTACTTCCCTCAATCGAGACACTATACTCCTATCGATGCAGCCTAGATCACATTGGCTTTTTTAGCTGCTGCATCACACTGCTGAAACATGTTCAGCTTGTGGTCCACCAAGACTCCTAGATCCATCCAATGTGAAGTTGAAGGCTTTCACGGCCAGCATCCATATATTTCCCTTGGGTTTTTTATGGGCTGTGAGGCCATGTTCTGGAACAGTTTCCTTCTGATGTTTCACCTGCATCTGTGGCTGGCATCTTCAGAGAATGGTGGCGTAGGGGGTGTGTGGGGTTTATATACTGTGAGCCCCTGTTAGGGAGGATACGTTAATTTGTGTATTTGAATGGCTAGTTCCTGGGGGCAGAAATGCAAGGAGGATTCGAGTCTGTTTGGCTAATGGTCCATTGTCTGCTTGAAATCCTTTGTCCCTGGGTGGAGTTCATTTGCATGTGCTGAGGTTTGATTTTGGAATTTTTCAGGACTGGAAGCCAGATTGTGTTTACTTTTAGGGTTTCTTCTTTCCTATTTTGAAGTTGTCCAGGTGTTTGTGGATTTCAATAGCTTCTCTGTGCATTCTGACATGATAGTTGTTGGCCTAGTCCAGAATTTTGGTGTTTTTAAATAACATTTCTGCTACTGCTGATTTTTCTGGCTGGCCCAGTCTGCAGTGTCGTTCATGTTCCTTGATTAAATATACAAATCATTGGTGACTACCCTTTGGGTTCGGTCAGTCAACCAATTACAAATCCACCTAACAGTTGCATTGTCTAGCCTGCATGTTACTAACTTTTTTTGCAAGAATATCATGGGAGACCTTGTCAAAAGCCTTACTGAAATCAAGATACACTACATTCACAGCTTTCCCTTCATCTCCCAAGTATGTAACTCTGGACTTTTGAAAAAGTCCTCTATGAAAAAAAAAGGATAAGATTAGTCTGGCATGACTTGTTTTTCAAAAACCCATCTGGACTTTTACTGATCCTTCTCTCCCTCCCTCCCTTCCTTTCTTTTTTTCTTTCCTCCCTCATTTTCTCCCTCCCTCCATCTTTATTAAATTATTGATGTTGTGGCTGTTTGTCTTCAAGTCATTTCTGACTTATGGCAACCCTAACATGTGGCTAACCTATCGTGTGGCTTTCTGAGGCTGAGAGAGTGTGAGATTTGCCCAAGGTCACCCAATGGGTTTTTGTGGCCAAGTGGGGATTCAAATGTCAGGAAATGACATGGATGTGACCACAAGATGGAGCTGTAAGCTTAGAAATGAAAGTAGTTAAGCTCCAGTGGCAGGTGTGTGTGTGAGTCAGCACTTGAGAGTATGCACACTTGAGATGCCTGATGTAACAGGCATTGTTTAACTGCCTATAAAAAGGAGATGGGAATTATTTCCAGTGTGGGTTTGTTGTGGATGGTGGTTGGCGAAGCAGTTTGTTGGTTTGAGAGAGATTTAGGAGTATTAGAGACGGCTGTCCTATACCCTGTATATATATTGTAAATATACTGCAAACAAAGATTAAAGCCCTCAAGTTGCTGGTGAAGGCTGGCCTTGTTGCTATCTTTATTTGGCAAGCCAGAGCTCAGGGCAGTGTGCTGAGGTGAAGGAATTTTTCCTTCTCAGCCTGAAGTTTTTTGTAGATGTCTCTCCAGAAACCTTCTCCTTGGCGTCCTATCGACGTGGAACAACTCTGCAGGTGGTCGTGGTGGACACAGCGCGTCTTTCTACGCCCCAACATCAAACCCCGGTCTCCAGAGTTGTAGCTCAACACTTGAACCACTGCACCACACTGGCTCCCTAATATATTGATATCTCACCTTATATCACAGAATCTTAGAGTAGTGCCCAAGTAAAAAATCAATATAAGCACACAATTTAACATTTAAAACAATAAGACCATTTGAACGGACTAAAAAGCTTGCTCTCCCCATCTGGAACTCAAGACAGCTCAAAACATATGAAACTATTAACATATTACAGTTGTCCCTTCATATTTACTGGGTTTGGTTCCAGGACAGCCTGTAGATATCAAAATCTGTGAATACTCAAGTCCCATTATATGCAATGGCATGGCAAAATGGTGTCCCTTATATAAGATGGCAAAATCAAGGCTTGCTTTTTGAATTATTATTTTTTAAAGAATATTTTCAAACCGTGAATACTTAAATGCATGGATACCAAATCCGTGAATACGGAGGGACAACTGTAGTACAGTACTTTAAGTGCTGTAGGTTCATCCTGTTGACTTCTGGGATTTGTAGTTTTACCAAGTCTTCAAGAGTGGTGGTGCCTCTCCAAACTACAGATCTCTGGATTCCATAGGAAGGAGCCATGGCAGTTAAAATGATGTACCCTTATTGCAAAATGTTCACAGACATGGTTTTAAGCTGTTGTCTACCTTTGGGACCTGTAAATGGTTTAAGTCAGCCTTGTAGAGAAGATGAGGAGGATTTGACTACCTACACAGATGGTGGAAGGGCAGAAGCCCGGTGACAGCATGTGAGTCTTGCAGTCCAAATGTGTCACCTTCAGTCCTATAGAACATCTCCTGGTTGGAACCCTGTTGGTGTAGATATATGACCTTCAGCCCTATGCAACCCCTTCCCATTTGTGTACCCCATAACTGTGCCTGTTTTGGTTTTGGTTTTGGCATAAAAAGAGGACAACGGCTGATCCTGGAACTGTCGAGGAGTGGTGATTCTCCTTTAAAACAAGGTGGTGCACACTATCCCCGCTTGCCTTATTTTTTAAATCCACCCACACAAATTGGGTTTTCCAAAACTGGAAGTGGACTTTAAGGCCCTTCTGGTTTAAGTTAATGGTACCATATGGGCGACAGCTGGTCCAGGGGCTGAAAATTGGCTCTGGTATCCCTTGACCAAGCCCACACCTGACATATATTAATACAACCATGACCTAGATCCATGGTTCTCACACCTTTGGTCGTTCAGTTGTTTTGGACATCAACTCCCAGAATTCCCTATAATTGGCCATCTTGGCAGAGGCTTCTGGGAGTTGATATGCAAAATATCTGGAGCATCAAAGGTTGAGAACGCTTGAACTAGATGGACTAATAGCCTGAGTCAGTCCAAGACAGCTTCCTGTTGTTATGTTCAGCTGTTCCATTTTATTATTTATTAAATTATTTATTTCATTTATATGCCACCTTTCTCCCAAAGTAGGACCCAAAGTGGCTTCCAGTAATCTAGGTCCTGAGAAGTTTCCAAGATGTAGCACTTTACTCAGGTTGTACTTTCTTTTGGGTCAATGATTTTCAAACTGGGCCCTCCATCTGTCTTGGACTTTAGTTCTTAGAATCTCTGACCATTCGCCACACTAAATGCAAGATACCTAGCAGAGGAAAATCACAGAGTATGGCAAACAGATGAAGTGCACTTCTGCTGAAAACAAACAAACAAAAACTAGCAAATATATGGACTCAGCTAGACGGGAGAATTAATTGCAGAAAATAGCACATTGCCTCACTATCACAGCAGTGTTCATTTGTCCCCATGAATCATTTGTAAGATTGCTGGCATGGGAAGCTACCTGAGTTTGCAGTTCACACAGAGCATGTCCACAAGAAAAGATGGCAGCCACAAGTGAATTACCTGCCTTATTATCTTTCAAAAAGCTCCCTCCATCCCCCCCCTTTTGCCGTTAAATGACAGATGCAGAAGAGCGATCTTCTGCTTACAAACATTTTTATTTTGCACTACTGCTTGAAAACAGTGCTCGATCGTGTGCTCAATTGTGTCCCCAAAAACAACAACGGTGGCTCTGGCCACTTCGTCACCAGCAAGCCAACTCCTGAGCACATCCCACCAATGATGTTTTGACTTCCTGGATGTGCTCCCATTCAAATGGGTTGTTCAGATGGCCTGTTATGTGTATTTTTGTGTACTGTTTAAAAAAGATCACGAGAAACAGCGAAAGCTGCAATCGCAAACTACTTGGAGTTTCAGCCTCCCTCTGTCCCAATATGGTGAATCCCAGCAGAAGCTCTTCTGGACAAAAGGTATTCTGCCCACATTTTTTGAGGATTTTTTTTCATTGTCTAAACAACCCCTATGTCTAGTTTGACCCTATGAGGGTTGTGTCAAATGTTTTGTGGGAAAAGAACAGCTCGGAGGACAGTTTTGAAGGGGAGAATGGTATCCTCCTGGAGGCATCTCAGAGAGGTTTCTTTGCAAAAGGGTCTTGTCAAAGTTTCATCTCCTCTCCCCAGGAAATCTCTCTCTCTCCCTCTCTCTGTGTTACTTTGCCTTCTTATTGAATTGTCTGTTGGTTTTGGAAGCTTGTGTTTCCTGAGAATGATTTTGCATTATTGGGCAGATGGATAATCCACCCCCTGCAGAGGGTTAATTATCTGCATTATCTCACCCCTTGCTGTATTTCTAATCTGAAACCATCCAGCTGTAGCTTCCAGCCTTTGGATCTTGTTATGCCTTCTGCTGCTAACGTAGCATAAAACATCTTTGGGCTTTATAAGAGCACTGTTCTCTCCAGAAAAGCTTCTCACCTCTCCTTTTCCTTTAATAGGGTTTCACTATATCTAAATCACTCCGAACATCCTTTTCATTTTTATTCTGACAGCTGTCTCCTCTTCCCACTCCTGGGGCCATGCTGTAAAATGCAGCAAGCTCCCATTGATCTCAAGAGCACAGCTATACTCCTAAACCCACTGGCTGGCATTGAGTTAATAAATTACAATGGTGTAAGTCAGACTCAGGGCCTAAATACCCTAAAGGCACCATCAGTTCCCATCTGATCTGGGAAGCTCAGCAGGATCAGCCCTGATTAGTACTTGGATGGGAGGCTACCAGCGAATCCCAGGTGCTGTAAGCTCTGTTTCAGAGGAAGGAATTGTAATTCCCTCTTCTTGTCTTAAATCTCTATTCAAGACCTCAAGCACTAAAATGTTACCCAAAATGCTACTTGGAAAATTCCAAGAAAATAGCGAGTTTCTAATATGTTGGGGAAACTAGAAACAACTCGACTTTAGCTATGCGAAAGGGGGTAACAAGGGAATCTTGCAAACCTGTGTCTACCAGTACTAGTCTGGATGGAATACACACACATGTAAAATTAAGTATGGTTTTTATTAAAGAGTTCAGAAAATAACACCACACACACACACACATTCACCCAGAGAAAACATTCACACAAGGCTATAGAAAAAGAAGTAGGAAAAACCTGAATAGAGAGTAGCAAGAGGATTTGTTGGGGTGATGCAGACCTGTCCTGTAGTCCATCCAGTAGAGTGGATGGAGGAATCTGGGTTGGCCACACAGAGGGACAGAGGGTCCCCTGGAACTGAAGTCTGTGTGCAAGGAGCAGATTTCTTTAGGGGTCATTTATACCTCCAAATACATCTGAGGGGAGTGGATGTCTCATGGGTTGAAACAATAGATTTCCCAAGCCTTCATGGATTGCACAATGAGTGTCCTGGTCCTGACAAAAGGTGGGAAAGATGCTAATGTGTTTCTTACTGTCCAGTGATTGGATTTTAAAAGCTTGAGCAAGGGTCTTAAGGTTTTGGGGATTTAGGAAAGGACATTTCAAAATCAGCAAATACAAAGGTTTATTTCATCCATTGTCTCCCTTTCCTGGGAAATGGGTCCTTTTTGGCTTTTAGCCTTAGGCACAAAGCCTGGCATTCAGGTGTCCTCTTCTCTGAGAACACTGTGCCTTTTGGAAGGTCACATTGATGAACCAAATTAATACACCATTTCTGAGGTCTCTAGAAGTGAGGTGTAAGTCTCTGGAAGTGGGGTGTAAGCCATGCTTAACAAAAATACACAAAAGAGGTGGTAATGGACATCCTTGTCTTGTTCCTTTTTGTAACTCACATGGGTTAGATAACTCTCCCTTGATTATTATTTGTGCTTTTTGCATCAAATAACTCGATTTAACCCAGTTTAATAAAATCATCTCCAAAAGTCATCTCTTCCAAAACTCTAAATAAGAAAATACAAATTATCAAAGGCCTTCTCTGCATCCAAGAATATCAATGCAGCCTCCAAGACAACCATTTTTGTGTTGTCAGGGAGCAGGTGAATGAGTGGGAATGTGTCCAGATATCTTCTTGTAGCTGGAAACATTGCAAGGACGTCACCCCATATGATCCCCGAGGACCCCCAGAGATCCCGGCTGATGCCTGTCACAGTGCAGCTGGCTACAGGAAAATAGCTGGATGCATGTTTCCTCACCCCCTGCTCTCCAGCAACACAGAAATGGCCATTTTGGAAGGGGCTGCACAACTTGCAAGATGAGTTTGCGGGGGAAACTTCAGGAGATGTAGCTACTGAGATGTAGCTGTGGGTTTTTTCTGGGCTGTGAGGCCGTGTTCTGGAATAGTTTCTTTCCGACGTTTCACCTGCATCTGTGGCTGGCATCCTCAGAGAATTTTCCATTTTAAAATTTGGAAATTGCCCTGAATTGAGGCCCTATGCCCTGAAAGCCTATGTAACTACAGGTGAGTTTTATTTCTGTTTTTAAGAGAAATGGCTCCTTTTCAGCAGCTAAAAACTATGCCTGGAATCCTATCGTTTAATCCTGGGCCAGTCCAATGGTGAAATAAATCCTCTTAGAATCTGGGGGGAGTCCCATGTGTCCAAATGGGATCCTGCAAAGGTCCATCATTTTTGGAGGGAAGGGGACCAAAATTTGGGAAAGCTTCATAGGAAAAGTCTTTGTGGCTTTTCCTGAGGTTTTTTTTTTAAAAAAAAACTGTGGGGGAAAGGTGTACTCCTGCTCATTAGGACAACCAAATCACAGCACAATGCATTCCTGAAGGACGTGCACAGGGTGGGGAGTTTGCTAACAAGACAGAGCCTGGAACCACCATGTTGGATTTTTTGCAGTAGAGATCATGCACTGAGACGACAAAACAGTCTTTCTTTCTTTCTTTCTTTCTTTCTTTCTTTCTTTCTTTCTTTCTTTCCTTCCTTCCTTCCTTCCTTCCTTCCTTCCTTCCTTCCTTCCTTCCTTCCTTCTTTCTTTCTTTGTGGAAGATCGCCCTTCTGCACCTTAGATTTAGTTTTTAAAAACACTGTTTGGCAGGGGCAAGTTGGGGAGAATGAAATTGCAAGTAATTCACTTGCACCCACCATCTTGATTTGCTGGCATTCCTCCATGTGAAGAGCAAACACAGATAGCTTCACACACCAGCAATCTTGCAAAAAAACCTGTAGAAACAGATGAAAGCTGCTGCAAATTGGCATTACTGTGCACTAATCCACACTTTATTCCCTTGTGTAGTTCAGCCCCCTAACTAAATTGGCCCCCTAACCAGTTGTTGAATGGAGAGTCAACATGTGTGTGGTTGTCATCGTCCACTAGACTAGTGAATTCTAAGGGGCTTACCACACTCTGAAGTAAAGTGGCAGTGCAGCAGAAAGGTTATATCTTTTGTGCTGCATTAATGCATGCCATCGTCATTCTTTTGTTCCACTCCTGAGGGAGGCCGAGGTAAAACCGTGTCCTTTTGCTAACTAGAAAAGCCCGCTAGCAAAAAGATGCAGTTGTACCTCGGTCTCCCATGGGACTGGAACAGCAGAACACCAGAAGGATGATGACGTCATGTAGTAAAGACAGCCTGGAAGATGGGATCTTTCTGTTGCACTGCCGCTTTACTTCGGAGTGCAATAAGCCCCTAAGGCTGCATCTCCACTGCAGAATTAATGGAGTCTGACTCTGCTTTAATTATCTTGGCTCCATTCTATGGAATCCTGGGATTTGTAGTTTGTTCTGGCACCACAGCTCTCTGACAGAGAAGGCTAAATATCTCACAAAACTACAGATCACAGAATTCCGTAGCATTGAGCCATATCAGTTAAAGTGGTGTCAAACTGGATCATTTCTGTGGTGTAGATGCAGCATAAGTCTCTCTCTCTGGCTTTTTGTTGCAAACGAAGATTCAGGAAGGACTCATCCCACGCTTTCTCCAAGCGTGCTGATGACTAAAAAGGCCAATCCGAGACAAACAAGTCCGGTTGTAGAAAGCACAGCAGAAGGTCTCCTTGGGTGATGTTTCTGGGTTGTGATTCTTTCTGTGTTGTCTTTTCTCTTCAAGACTTGTTCGGCGTGAGTTCTCAAATAAGGCTGCAGAATTGTGGATAGTGTGTCTCCATGCCTCCCGATGTGCGGCCCATTCTTAGTGATCAATTTGGCCAAGCCTGAAATGTTGTTTCATGGAGTCCTTTTATCGCTTTTTTGGAGCGCCCCTCTTATGCTGACCCATGGCGAGTTCACCGTAGAGTACTATTTTTGGGAGGCGATGGTCCTCCATCCTAGAAACGCGCCCTGCCCAGCGCAGCTGTGTTCTCAATATCATGGCCTCCATGCTGGTGATCCCTGCTTGCTCAAGGACAGCAACATTCGTCACATAGTCAGTCCAGTGTATATTTAGGATGCAGCCTAAGTACCCCCTTGTCAAATTACAAATCCCAGGGATCCCACAGAATGGAGCCATGACAGTTAAAGTAGCTTCTAGTGCTACCATTGTGCAGTATGAATACAAACTTGGACTTTCCCCATCTTCTCTGTATGTGGGTGTGACAACTTCAAAATCACCAGCCAAGTTTAATTACTCAGCTTGGCTGCCTGCCGCTGCCACCTTTTCCTCAAATCCCCCCTTTTAAACCCTAAATTCTCTAGGCTGGGGTCTGAATCTTTGTGGTTAGATTATATGTCAGTGAGTTCTCTGTTAGTTAGCATGCCTAAAACCTGTCATTGAGTGGAATAAAGCACAATGAGTCTGGACTTAGAAACAAAACAAACTATTTGGTTTATTAACTTTGAGGTTATAATATCAACAGTTCAGTACTGTGCATATAACTTTGTCACTTTCCTTAGTGTCACTTATAATCACTCTGTGATGACAGACTATCTGTATAAGTACATATATGAATTTTTTGATCTCTCAATAATATAACTAAATAGACAATAGACTCATCCACTCTTTGGAGATTATCAGATGCTCAAAACATCCCAGGACAGGGACAACAGGAGAGTGCTATCATGCTCCCTTTTCCAATGATGTCGTCCCTCTCCTGTGATGTTCCCGTTCTGCTCCTGTTCCTCTCCTGGTTCCTCTTATTCACGGCTTAAGCCTTCAAGAAGAAGCCCATTCTCTTATAATAACAGAATGACGGGCGAGTGAACAGATGACCCATTCTGATGGCGAGACGACATCATAAGGTGACGTCAGCAGGAGATCTGTGCCAAAGACTTCTGGGTACGATCGGGACAGCCAGGTGTCACCCTTTTTGTCCCCTCTTCAGGTTGCTTTTTACGTGTAGAGTGTGTTTTTGTGCTTGCTGTCACTTTTTTTGTATTTTGATTTTGATTTTTAAAATACCCGCGCGATCATTCTCTCGCGAGAATGGGGGGGATTTGCTTTCTAGGACATGAAAGGAGCTTTGCAACAGCTCAATTCATGCCTGGATTGCTGAGGGGAGAGGGGGCACTCCAGATTGCGCGGCAAGGTAAGTGTCTGAATATGTTTTTCTTCTTTCGTTACAGTGACGGGAGTGGGGTGGGAGTATAGCAGTGGGGGGGTAGCAGGACAGTCCCAGTTTCTATGGTCCCATTTGATAATCTCCTTTGTCACACAGCAGTCAATTTCCACTCACTCTCTCAACCATTCAGCCCCATCACTCTCCAACTGCACTCTCCTCTGCACAGAGGTAACTCACAGACTCACTCAACTTAACTTCACTGACTCTCTCAATTGACATTCACTCAGTTCATATTCTCTGAAACCCCTCCCATCACAGGAGATTATCAGACGCAGCAAATATGGTGTTATAATGATGTCAGGAAACCACAAAAGAGCTTCCCTATCACACGTCATCCTCTCGCATTCTGCTGCTGTGAAGACGGCTTCTTTTTTATAGGAGGGCAAAAACCACTAATTGATCTCCCATGGTGCTTTTTTCATGGTACTGTTTGTGTGCAAAACCGCGTCCCATTCTGCCGGTGTGATTTCAGAGTCAATGGCCAATCCCCGCCGGAACACTTCCGGGTGAAAACACGAAAACTAGGTACTGGATGCTCTTTTTATGAACCTCCCTGTTTTGCTGGTAATTTTTCAAGTGTGTTTCAGTGCTTGTGTGTTCATTTTATTGTTTATTTAGATGTTTTTAGCATGTTCATGTCTTTTCGCAAGAACTGCTGAAGTCTCGCCCATGCAAAAATGAAGAATGCAGAAGTAAGCAGCATGAGTGGTTGTGTTGCAAAATTCTGGGGCAGCTCTTTCTCATGATTAAAGCAATGTGTGATAAGAAGTGTTATTATGCCAGGATACTTATGCTTTAAAATATAGGAGATTTTCACACGCCGAAAATATCGCCACCAGAAACCGGGACAGAAATATTTCTGTCCCGGAAGCAGCGCCGCGGTTCGCACGCTCACCTCCCTCTCCCGTTGTTCCGTCGTCCTCGCTTTGGGTTTTTTCCTCTCTCTTCCGGAATATTTTATTAACGGCAAACTCCCGTTAGTAAAATATTCCAGAAGAGGGAGGGAAAAACCCAAAGCGAGGACGACGGAACAACGGGAGAGGGAGGTGAGCATGCGAACCGCGGCGCTGCTTCCGGGACAGAAATATTTCTGTCCCGGTTTCTGGCGGCGATATTTTCGGCGTGTGAAAATCTCCATAGTGTGTGTGTGTGTGGGGGGGAGTTTTTAGAAGTTCATCCGACAGCCTCCACAGTTTCCTGCTCTCGGAGGCATTCCATCACAAGCTTGCCACAATGTGCCTATCTCTGTCTTCATTCAAGCATAGAAAGTGTTATCTCCGGTTGCTGGGTGTCTATATCAGGTTACTGGGAAATACCTCCCCTGCTGACTCACTGGCCATGTAAATGAGATTTGTTATGCAACCCAGAGATATCTCTTGAGCCAAGATTGGCTTTTTTTGCTTAAGTGGCTCTGCAAATGAAGAGGAGGGTAGAGGATAATTTTGATTTACATGGTGGACTTTGGCTCAAAAGGATAATGTCCTTGTAGCAATTTGGTTTCCATATGTACAGATCTCTATTTTGGTCATTGACCAGCCTCTACAGTTATGAACTAAATGGAACAGGTACAGGAAGCCCACACTTGTGCAACAGGTTAGGGACCTCAGTATGGTCAGAAACTGGAATTGGTTGAAAAGCAGATCCCATGTAGGGAATAGGAGGGAATTACAGTGGCTTGCTTGGGACTGCCAGCCCAGAGGCCCAATGCTGGCAAATTCTTCCAGTTGATTTGATGCCTTTCTTTCCACCCCCACCTCAGCTCACTTTACAAGCAGTGCATGCATGCACAGCTATCCCCAAAAAGCCTCCATCGGCTGATGAAACAGCGGACCCCTCAGTGAATTAATGGAACTTTATTTAATTTGCAAGCATCAAAAGAGCAAGTCGTCAGATAACGGGGCGTCAAAAAGCGGGGGCTTCCTGGACAAATAACCAGTCTAGGAGAACTCCAGGGTATGTTCAGACAGTATCAGAAACATAACTTTCTTCAATAAGCAACCCATGAGAGCTTATTAGTACTGACAAAATTACTAAGAAGGTTTAACTGGCTGATCCAAGTGCAAGAAGTGAAAACACAAAATTTTGCCACCTTAAAAGTAATTTCACTGATAATGTCTGAACCAGGGCAGACATATAGCAACAATGGGATTTACCTATATGTTGATTTGCCATTGAAAATTCATTCAATGGATTGACTCTAGGAGGGACTATTAAACAGAATTCAAGCCATTGTATGCACCCTGGGATGGAACACCATGGTCTGCGTCACCATTTCAACCTGCCCTTGAACTGTTTGGCCTAAATACCCTGAAGGCACCAGATACCATCTGATCTTGGAAGCTAAGTAGGGCCAGCTCTGGTTAGCACTTAGATGGGACCCCACCAATGAATACCAGGTGCAGTAGGTGATATTTCAGAGGAAGAAACTGGCAAAACCACCTCTGAGGATTCCTTGCCTAAGAAAACCCTGTGAAATTCATAGGGTCACCATAAGTTGACAGGAGACTTCAAGGCACAGACACACATACAGGGCCTAAATATCCTAAAGGCACCAGACCCTGTCTGAACTTCCAGAGCATGGGAAATGGTGCCTTTTTGGACTGTCACTCCCCAAATCCCCCAAGCAGCATGCCTGGCGGATTCTGGAAGTGGCAGTCCAAAAAGAACAACCTTCCCCAAGCCCAGAAGGACTGCCAAGGAATCCCAGATGCTGTAGGCTCTATTTCAGAGGAAGGAACTGGCAAAACCGCCACCTCTGACTTTTCCTTGCCTAAGAAAACCCTATGAGATTCATGGGGATTGCCATGAGTTGAAAGGCAACTGGAAAGCACATACACACCCTGCGCCATCATCTGGAATGAGAGGTCAAAGCAGAGAGATTCTGCAAAACACAACAGTGGTTCCCATTTCTTCTTCATCACTCTCTGCAAATGAGGCTAAGAAATCCATTTACAAGTGTGTTTGCTTATTTGCTGGATTTCTGTTCCCACAGTGGGACCTGGGGCTCATAGTTATTCATGCCACTTCACCCACACAATTGTGTTTAACTTCAGCAATCGGTTCAGCACTGGAGTTTCACGCTGCAAGACCTTCAGCTTCGACTCCCACTTTGCTACTTGTTAATGTTATTTGAGTTTCTGATAAATGCTGCTTGGTTATGTTACTGTTGCATTATCTCCATGAAATTGAATATTGATTCCGTTTGCTTCACTGGCTTTCTGAGGTTCATCCTCGACTTTGAGAACTATTTAAAGGAGCAGCCACCAGTTCACTGGAGTTCATTTCAAAAGAGTTTTCTTGTGTGTGCATAAAGTGGATTTAGCTACAAGTCCCAATAGGAATTTCCACAGAGTGCTAATTGTCAACCTTGCTGGGTGAGTGAATTGCACCCCTAGTGAAACCAGACTAACCTAACGTCCTGCTTTGCAACAGCTGCAGAGCTGTTTGGGCTAGAAGTCAACCTGAAGAAAACAGAAGTTCTTTACCAGCCTGCACCACAGGACGAACACCACCATCCCCACATTGCCGTCGGCAAATCAGTGCTCAAGTCCGTTCAGCAGTTCACCTACCTGGGAAGCATCATCTCCTCAGATGCCAAGATTGACAAAGAGATCGATCACAGATTAGCAAAGGCATATAGTGCATTTGGAAGACTTCACAAAAGAGTCTGGAGCAATAAACACCTGAGGCAAAGCACAAAAATCAGTGTGTATAGAGCCATCGTACTGTCTATCCTCCTTTATGGATCTGAAACATGGGTCACCTATCGCCACCACCTACGACTCCTCGAGCGCTTTCATCAGCGCTGTCTACGCACAATCCTAAATATACACTGGACTGACTATGTGACGAATGTTGCTGTCCTTGAACAAGCAGGGATCACCAGCATTGAGGCCATGATATTGAGAACACAGCTGCGCTGGGCAGGGCACGTTTCTAGGATGGAGGACCATCGCCTCCCAAAAATACTACTCTACGGTGAACTCGCCATGGGTCAGCGTAAGAGGGGCGCTCCAAAAAAGCGATACAAAGACTCCCTGAAACAACATCTCAGGCTTGGCCAAATTGATCACCAACAGTGGTCCGCCCTGGCCTCACATCGGGAGGCATGGAGACGCAATATCCACAATGCTGCAGCCTTATTTGAGAACTCACGACGAACAAGTCTTGAAGAGAAACGACAACGCAGAAAGAATCACAACCCAAAAACATCACCCAAGGAGTCCTTCTGCTGCGCTTTTTGCAACCGGACTTGTTTATCTCGGATTGGCCTTTTTAGTCATCAGCGCGCTTGCAGAAGGCGCGGGATGAGTCCTTCCTGAATCTTCGTTTGCGAAGAAAAGCCAGAGAGAGAGAGAGAAACCAGACTAATTGCAACTGACGGTGAGAAAGGGAAGGCTTTAATTCTGGAGCTTTTGCCCTTAAGTAGCAGAGGTGGTTAATGAAGAGGGCTGGATCCAGTTTTGCAGAAGGAGGACAGAAAAGATACAAAGCTACAGAACAGAACTGTGATCAATTGTGAATTGTGATGTGGTGCGATGCTCATGTATTCTTACGAGGGGAGCAGAGACATTCCTCCAGGATCATGGTGTAAACAGAGCCAGCAATATAATCATTGTGCAACAGTCCCAATGCACCGTAGTCTTAATGTACCACATGTCCCAATGCAGAACAGGACATGCTACATATTAGGACATGTCACACACATTGAATAAGACACTTTGTTTGGTGCCCTGTTGTACATCATCACAATTCACTGGCATCAGGTTGTGTACCATATCAGCAACAAAACTCCATCACCATAAAGTTATGCACCATAGCCTTCAATGCAGGATCTCTGCCTGTGTGTCTTCTAAGTCAGCAATTCAGGATGCTATTACAGAAGTCTCTCTGGCTTTTCTTCGCAAACGAAGATTCAGGAAGGACTCATCCCACACTTTCTGCAAGCACGCTGATGACTAAAAAGGCCAATCCAAGATAAACAAGTCCGGTTGCAAAAAGCACAGCAGAAGGTCTCCTTGGGTGATGTTTTTGGGTTTTGATTCTTTCTGCGTTGTCGTTTCTCTTCAAGACTTGTTCATCGTGAGTTCTCAAACAAGGCTGCAGCATTGTGGATAGTGCGTCTCCATGCCTCCCGATGTGAGGCCAGGGTGGACCATTGTTGGTTATCAATTTGGCCGAGCCTGAGATGTTGTTTCAGGGAGTCTTTGTATCGCTTTTTTGGAGCGCCCCTCTTACGCTGACCCGTGGCGAGTTCACCGTAGAGTAGTATTTTTGGGAGGTGATGGTCCTCCATCCTAGAAACGTGCCCTGCCCAGCACAGCTGCGTTCTCAATATCATGGCCTCAATGCTGGTGATCCCTGCTTGCTCAAGGACAGCAACATTCGTCACATAGTCAGTCCAGTGTATATTTAGGATTGTGCGTAAACAGCGCTGATGAAAGCGCTCGAGGAGTCGTAGGTGGTGGCAATAGGTGACCCATGTTTCAGATCCATAAAGGCCATACAGCAGATGAAAAACGGCAAGGCAGCTGGGATTGATGGAATCCCACCTGAAGTTTGGAAACACAGAGGTCATGCACTCCACAAAAAATTACAGAAGTAGCTCATAAAGTAAAAGTGGGCTGTACCCTCCCCACTTGACTACAGAGAGCTCCAAGCAGCAAGCATGGGTACCTACCCAGGCTTATCTGGGAGCCCAATTAGTGTCCGGTGGGGGGTGGGGGTGGGTTAAACAATCAGAAAGAAGATCAGCCAGTTTGCAAGGGGTGAAGGCATAATCAGGTCTGTCTGGTGGGTATAAAATGGTCCATCCAAGGTGTGCTCCCTCGGTCCGTATTGGAATTGCTCCCTCAACTTCCAGTGACCCCATGAATTTCTTAGGCAAGGTTTTCTTAGGCAAGGAATCCTCAGAGGTGGTTTTGCCAGTCCTTTCCTCTGAAACAGAGCCCACAACACCTGCCATTTGTTGTTGGTGTTTCAGAGAAGGAACCTCCTTCCTCAAGGGCCTGCAAAATATAAAAGCAATGCTTTTATATTAAAAAGCAAACTCATCCAACATTTATTTAAAAACCCTTTATATAATGGAACAGGATTAAAACTGTACTAATCTAAGAACCTAAACCCCACTTATTCCATTAACCACATGCCAGCACTTAAAGGTATTAAACGTAGCAGGATTGTTTTACGCAAACAAAGGAACTGTTATAGAACATCCACTGCCTTCAATAGATAGGGAGGCTTCTCCTAAGTACACACAATTCAGGAGGGCTCCTTTCCCAAACCAAATGCCTTCCTTTGTGTAGTTGCAAAGCCCAAGTACAAAATCCTTAAACAGAAACAATGGGCCTCTTAACCCACTTTTTTTAAAAACAAAAAGTAATCCCATTGCCTAAACCAGGAGCTGGCAAAGGACAGTCTGTGGGCCTCATGAGGACTTTTGCCCCTGAAACCCTTTCAACACCCCCCCCCAAAGCACCATCCACTTTAAAAAAATCAGGAATATTTTGGCCCAAAACCACAAAGAAAGATCTCAGGCACATGAAACCATGCAAAAATACTCCACCCCTCCAAGATCCCTAGAGCCCTATACTCCTCCTAAAAAAAAAAAAAAAATTATCTGCAGTCCCTCTGAAAATGGGGTGAGGAAGTGGCATGACATCACTTTTTGTTACCATTTGGAGGGACTGCACAGGAAAATGGATGTATTTGGGCTTGCTCTGGTGGTGGGGGGCAGCCCATGAATAATTGCCAGGGGGTACTGGCCCCTGGTCCTCACACAGTTCTCCACCACTGGCTTAAATCCATCCTTGGAGAAAAGAAAAAGTCTTTGGTTGCCATTCTGTTAGAGACTTACACATGTGTAATTCCCCTGTAGAACCAACTGGACATTTTTTTTTCTGATGCGGAAGTATAGTCATACCTATAAACATCCTTCACTTTGCTGCCAATTCACTTCCAGTCTGAATTCAAGGTGCCGTTGAAAACCTTCAAAGCTCTAAATGTCTTTGGACCTCAGTGCTTGGAAGCGTCTCTCTCCTAGGGTTGCCAGAGTGAAAACTGGAGAGGCCTCCTGTACCTATAATGGATGCATAGAAGAGCAAATTCCAGCAGGTGCTGCTTGTCATGCAACCAGTTAAACAAGCAACACCTGCTGAAATTCCCTCTTCTACACGACCATTAAAGGTACAGGAGCACTCACCTCTGCCTCTCCATGTTATACATACCTGCCCAAGAACTGAGATCTGCTGGAGAGTCTCTCCTGTGTATCCCACTAGTGGGAGCAACACGTCACTCAGAGACATGGAAGAGGGCCTTCTCTGCTGCAACACCCTCTTTATGGAATGCCCTCCCCTTGAAGGGCCAACACTGCTCTCTTTTAGGTGCCAAGTTAAAACATGGCTTTTTAGTAAAGACCTTGAGGCCTAATTTTGTGTGTGTGTGTGCGTGCATGTACATCTACATTGTTTTAACTATTTTAGCACAACAACAACAACAAGAAATGGACACAGGATCTGACTTACAAATCTAATAAACAGCAGGCAGGCAAACAAAATGAGGAAGCCTATGAGTCGTTCTTTGCTGATAGCTCTAGGGCTTGTCTACACCGGCCAAAAATGTAGACTCACCCTGAATCTGGGGCTGGTAGTCCAAACAACATATGCCTACTTCCAGGGAGGAACCACACTTTTTTGCCCTGAACCCAACTTCGCTCCGTATTAAGCAAAGTTGGGGGAAACTCTGGAGAGACCACAGGTTCTTTTGCTGCCTGGACAGCTGGATCAGGTTCGATTTGGCCCAATCCAGTTGTCCACATGCAAACACAGCACCACCTCCCTTACCTGTACTGAGAAGCACACAGAAAGGGATGGATCTTTGGCAGAGTCACCATTGCTGCTTCCTCACTGGCCAAAGAGTTCTGTGGAAAGCTGCCGGATGCACCATCACTTCTGCTGAGGTCAGAACGGGTTGCCCATGCAATCAATGAGGAGGGGGTAGAGTGACCCCCAGCTTTGAGGATCACATGTCCAGGCACAGGGTAAGGGAGGTGGTTCTGCAGAAAGGGGTGCCTGGACATGTGATCCTCAGAGGGGGGATCATTCTACCCCCCCCCCCATTGATTGCATGGGCTTGGCAGCTCTGAAAATGGGGAGTGGGCCAGTGGGGCTGATGCGGTGTCGGCCTGACTTGCTGATGTGAACAATGATGCACTGTCACACCGGATTCAGTCCAGTGCATGCGCCCACCATTGTGGTCCATCTGAGGCCAGTCCTGAGCATAATGCTCTGGACTGGCCCCAAATAAAGCAGCCCATGTAAACAAACTCTTAGTGTAACCTTTTCATGATTGTGTATCACAAATACATTTGTTTCACTTACTGACTTACTCTGTTTATCTGCTCTTTAACCATTTCAGCCTTTTCTGCTGTTGCAACTTTGGTGAGCAGTTTAGTATGCTTTGGCCCTATTTAAATTATTTTATCCTTTTAAATCTGGAATTCTTTATCTCATTTTGATTGTGTGCTGCCCCAAGATTTAAGGACAGGGAGAGGAACGTTTTAATAAATAAATAAGTAATAAACATTTCAATGCCATTGAATATACTACAGGGGAAAGTCTCACAGAGAATGCTTTACAGCAGTGAGGGGGAAAAAAAATTAAATGTCCTCATTAAGCCTCAAAGGGAATGTACTATTTAATTTAATAATCTAGGACATTTCTTCCCATAACAAGGGTGCCTCATTGGCTTTACTGTGTTTTTCTATTCCCCTCCCCAAAATTGAATCTTGGATCCAAAAAATATTTTAGCAGGGCACTTTGAGATTGGATTCTATCCAGTTATTTTATTTTGCAGTCAATGTGTTTTCCGATTTGCCTCTTGCATGTTAACACAGTTCTGAAAGACATCAGACCCTGTCTGGACTTCTTCGTTTCCCATCCTGGAAACTCTTTCTAAAACTCCAAAACTTTGCACATTGTTTCAGATAAATGCAATCTCTGTACTTACATACACGTATGTACATGTGAAAGGGGTCTAGGAATCTTAGTAGACCTCAAGCTGAACATGAGTCAACAATGTGACGTGGCAGCAAAAAAAGCCGGTTCTGGCAACTTGTGAAGAATAACATACTAATTTACTCGGCTGCCATCTTGATTCGCAGGTGTGTGCACTTCAAATGTGGATAGCTTCACATAATATTGTTTTTGCCAAAAGGCCATGGAGACAAAAGAATGCTGATGCAAATTTGCTATAATGTGCAGAAATTAGCATTAAATCCTCTTGTCTAGACAAGCCAATGATATAACAAAGAGGACATGTCTGCTCATAATCAGTCCAAAGTACAATAGCCTCAGATTAGTCATTTTGGCATCTAGAAAGAGTTCAGGCTTGATCTGCCCTCTGACTCATTCATTTGTCTTTTTGATGGGTCCATAGTAGACACAGAGGTCTCCTCTAGCACCACATTTAAAATTAGTTGATTTTGTTCATGTCAACTTATTAATAGCTCATTTCCCCTTCCTGAACTTGGAGGAAGGCCTCAGATGTTGGGGCCAAAAGGGGCATCCAGTCCAGTCCCCTGCCATGCAGGAAGTCTGATGCTAAACCTTTAACAAGAGGTTGGGCAATCTAAGAGGTGATTGCCCAACCTCTAATTAAAGATCTCAAGAGAAGGAGACTCCACCACACTCCAAGGCAGTCTATTCCACGGCCAAAGAGCTCATAAAGTAAAAAATGTGCTTCCTAGTGTTTTGGTGGAATCTCTTCTCTTGTCATTTGAATTCATTGGTTTGTGTTCTAGTCTCCGAAGCAATGGAAAAACAAGCTGGCTCCATCTTCATCTTGGTCCATCTTGGTCCAGAGCTGGGCCAAAGCTAACAAAATGAAATTCAATACGGAGAAATGTAAGGTACTGCACTTAGGGCGGAAAAATGAAATGCATAGATATAGGATGGTTGAGACCTGGCTGAATGAGACTACGTGCGAAAGGGATCTAGGAGTCCTAGTAGACCACAAGTTGTACATGAGTCAAAAGTGTGATGCAACAGCTAAAAAAGCCATTGCGATTTTGGGCTGCATCAATAGAAGTATAGTGTCCAGATCAAGGGAAGTCATAGTGCCGCTCTATTTTGCCTTGGTCAGACCTCACCTGGAATACTGTGTCCAGTTCTGGGCACCACAATTCAAAAAGGATATTGACAATTTGGAGCGTGTCCAGAGAAGGGCAACTAAAATGGTGAAAGGTCTGGAAACGATGCCTTATGAGGAGAGACTTAGGGAGCTGGGTATGTTTAGCCTGGAAAAAAGATGGTTAAGAGGCGATATGATAGCCCTGTTTAAGTATTTGAAGGGATGTCACGCTGAGGATGGAGCAGGCTTGTTTTCTGCTGCTCCAGAGATTGGAACATGGAGCAATGGGTGCAAGCTCCAGGAACAGAGATTCCACCTCAACATGAGGAGGAACTTTTTGACAGTACAAGCTGTTCGCCAGTGGAACACACTCCCTCGGAGCGTGGTGGGGTCTCCTTCCTTGGAGGTCTTTAAACAGAGGCTGGATGGCCATCTGTCGGGGATGCTTTGATCATGATTTCCTGCGTGTCAGAATGGGGTTGGGCTGGATGGCCCTTGTGGTCTCTTCCAACTCTACAATTCTATGATTCTATGATTCTACATGACATCCCTTCAGATATTTAAAGATGGGTCTATGATGTCACCTCTCAGTCTTCTCTTCTGCAAGCTATGGGTGCCTTGATGACAGGATGGGCAGCCTTTCAAGAATTGGGATCCTTGTATGTGGTGAACTTGTGAGAAAGCTCAGAAATATTGGATTCAAGTCCACAAGATGTTAGAGGACATTTTCAAAATAAAACTTCAGGTGAAACCTGAAGTTTATCTACTTGGGATGCCGGAAGAAAATTTGGAGAAGAAGCATGGGGAATGTTACAATATATGATCATGGCTGCCCCACGTGCCCCAAAGTGGGAGAGAGATTTAGGGCCCATCTACACAAGGGGGGGGGAATGGCGTACCTTGCAGTAATGACATTTCACAGCAGCAGCAATGTATCTTGATGGTCTTTTGGGCCTCAGAAGCCCCCATAAACTTTGCATGCCAGATGGCGGCCACAAGTGATTTACTCGTGTTAGTTCTTTGTCGACACCAAACTTTGTTTTTAAGGCATCTAAGGTGAGCTGGAGCAATATAGCAATTTTTTGATTGAACAGGAAAGTAAAACAAAAAAATCCACCCCATTTTATCGCCTTAGTGATTGCACGCTAAAGCGAAAATCCAACATGGCGGCAGCGGGTGCTTGCCCTCTTAGCAAGCCCTGCCCCCACTCTTGCCTGGCCAATCAGCTTTGCTCTTCCCTTCGACTTTGACTTTGACTTGCTTGTCCCAATGAGCAGGAACTGTGCATCCCTTTGCTGTTTTTAAAATACTACGGGAAAAGCCTTGAATTGTTTTTGCCATTTGGGGCTCCTTCCAAATAATGTGGATTGGTGTCGGATCCCATTTAGACTGGTAGGATTACCAGTGAATTCCATGTGGGGTATTTTCACCGTTTAGACAACCCCATTGATTCCTGTGAAAGAAGATTCGCTGCTCAAAATATGTGATTTGGCTGAAATGAATATACTGACAATGTTGATGAAGGAGAGATCCTACGTTAATTTTATTTTTTAAAAAATGGGAGTTTAAATATTTTTGCAACAAAGAAAGGGATATACATTATATCAATTTTAGGCTTTTAAAGATAGTATGGGTTTGATTTACGGTAGAAGCGGAATTATAAGATCATGTAATCAAACTACTTTAATAGCAGACTATAATCATTAGTTGAGGGGAGTCATTAGTAGTCTAGTTGGTGTGTCTGGTTTTGTGGGGGTTTTTTTGGTTGTTTTTGTCTATATTTTTTAATGCATAGAAGATTAAGTATGTGTCATGTCTTTTCTCCTTTTTCCTTTTGTTGTTGTTGTCTGTGTGTAAGTGTGTTAATAAACAGGTTTTCCTTGGTTTTTTTCTGGGCTATGAGGCCGTGTTCTGGAAGAGTTTCCTTCTGTCGTTTTGCCTGCATCTGTGGCTGGCATCTTCAGAGAATGGTTGGGTAGGAGTGTGTGTGTGTAGGGTTATATACTGTGAGTCCCTGTTGGAGAAGATATGTACCTTTGTGTATTTGGATGGCCAGTTCCTGGGGGGAGAGATGCAAGGAGGATTAGTGTCTGTTTGGCTAATGGTCCATTGTCTGCTGGAAACCCCCCTACATGCAAATGAACTCCACCCAGGACAGGGGGATTCCCAGCAGACAATGGGCCATTAGCCAACCATTAGCCAAACAGACACTAATCCTCCTTGCATATCTCCACCCAGAAGCTAGCCATTCAAATACACAAATTTACATATCCTCCCCAACAGGAGTTCACAGTATATAACCCCACACACACACTCCTACACAACCATTCTCTGAAAATGCGAGCCACAGATGCAGGCAAAATGTCAGAAAGAAACTCTTCCAAAACATGGCCTCACAGCCCAGAGAAAAACTAAGGAAAATCTATGGATGCCGGCCGTGAAAGCCTTTGACTTCACACTGTGTTAATAAAAATATATTTTAAAAATGGAATTGGAATCCTGAATCATGACTAGAGATGTATCAGATGCTAGTGCCGCTGGGCCAGCTTAGGGCTTCCGTGACCAGTTCTTCAGGTCCACATGATCAAACTGGCCACTGCATTCTGTGTTGGTTGCATTTTCTGAACCATCTCCAAAGGCCACCCTTCAAAGAAAGCATACTGCAAATGCACTTGTTGTTGAGAGAAATTTAGCTTTTCTGCAGTGTCACAGTTGGTATGAAGCCTCTTCCAGCACCAGAGCAAATGGTGATAGCTCTTTATCTATTTCTGCATGTTGAAGGTGCACTCACCTTAAGCCACCCATGCTGGCAAGCCAACAAAAATATGCTGTGCACTTGTGACATTAAGAAACACCCCAGAGAGACCAAGCTGAAGTGTTTCTTCAAACAATCTTTCTGGCTTGCAACTCAATCTGAAGTTCATGGAACAGATTTGTTTGAAGAGGATGACCCCCATCTCTTGAGATTCAGTTCTTGTACTGTGGCCGAAATTGTTCAGCTCCAAGAAAGTAAACCTCTTCGTTCCAAAGCACACTCACCGATATGTTGATGGGAACAAAGATTTTGGCACTCCCTCCGTAGAGAGGCCAGGATGGCCCCATCTCTGCTCTCCTTCAGGTTAAAACATTTTGATGCCACCAAGGCCCTTGCTGACAAATGAAGGTTGGACTGATGGTGCTCCTGTTTTAAAGATCTACTTTTAATTTTTATGGAGTTTTAAAAAAAATGTTTTATCACTTATGTAAAATTTTAATTATATAAGTTGTTTAATCTCTTTTTAATTCTTATTTATTGTATTATGTTTTTAAGCTGTTGTTTTTAAATATTGTGAGCCACCTTGGGTCCTGCCATATGGAGAGAGGCAGGCTATAAATAAATAAAATAATAATACCTGTAAAAGGGGTGGTCAACTGCAGCATGGGTTTTTTTGGGGGGAGCATGTCCCTGGGACATTCTTAGAGGGGCATGAACTGAAAAAAAATGCCCAAATCATGGACCCAAGATCACCAAAAACAGGAAAGTAGAAGTTGTTGGGAATCCTCTTCTGGTTGTGAAAACTTGGTCTTTTAAATAGTAAAAGCACCTAGGTTTCCTACAATGTGTTTAAAAAGTGAATTAACCACCCTAGAAGCTTCCAGGAGAGGCAATTCAACTCCGAGGCTTCTGGAAAAAGTCATCTGGGGAGTCTGGAGGATTAAGGGCATCAATACAAAATTTTCAGGAGACTGTATGCATTCCATAGTCTCACTTTGCCAACCTCTGACCTATACAAAAAGAGGGAACAGGTCTAGTCCGGCTGTCTCTGACCCAGTTTCTTTCAAGAGACAAATCCCACCGCATGGGTCCCACAGGCAAAGTTTACAACATAACCCACAATTGTTCTTATTTGACATCAAGTGAGTTTCAACTTTTATGGCAGTCTTTTGGAGAGATCTTCAAGAGCTCTGGTCACCAATGTCCTTGTTTAGGTCTTGCAGACTTGGAACATCTGTGGGTTCCTGGTAGGAATGGAAAGAATATTTTTTTTAAAAAATGAAAAATGATTGAAAACCATTTTTTTTTACACGTTGAGAAACCCCAACAAGAAAAACCTTGGGCAGATGAAAATCTTTAAAGTTCAGGACTTATTCTGTGCAAAATTCATATATGGTTGTTTTGTGCATAATACAACATTTTCTTTGTAGGAAACGAACATTTTCTGTACATAAAATAATAATCCTATGCAGAAATATTAAAGTGGGCCCTTTCCATCTAGGGGAGTTCAGTTTCAGGGGCCCCTGTAGATAAGAAAAAGCATGAGTATTCAAGCCCCATATTAATTCCAGAGCTGTTGGACATTGGAATCCACTGCTGCCTGGGAATGTGGTGGAGTCTCCTTCCTTGGCGGTTTTTAAACAGAGGCTGGATGGCCATCTGTCAGGGATGCTTTGATGGTGTGTTCCTGCATGGCAGAATGGGGTTGGACTAGATGACCCTTGGGATCACTTCTAACTCTATGATTCTATGATTCTATTCTATGATTCTATGAGCAATGGATTCAAGCTACAGGAAAAGAGATTCCACCTAAGCATTAGGAAGAACTTCCTGAGAGTAAGAGCTGTTCGGAAGTGGAATACGCTAACTGGGAGTATGGTGGAGTCTCCATCTTTGAAGGTTTTAAAATAGAGAAGCTGGATGGCCATCTGTTGGGAGTGCTTTGATTGGGTATTCCTGCATGGCAGAATGGGGTTGGACTAGATGGCCCTTGGGGTCTCTTCCAACTCTATGGTTCTAGGATTCTCTGTCTCCTCTTCTTTATTAATTCTTGTGCTGAATGAGGTCATACTCACACAAACACACAAACAGGGAGTCTTCTGGCACTTTAAAGGGCACAAGGAGCCCTGAGGATCTCTTTCCCTCACCCCCTTTCCTCTTTCCACAGCATCTCTCCTCCCCCCACCAAAAGAGCAGTTTTGTAAAACAAAAGTCTCCCCCCTCTTTTCCTCTCTCATTCACTCTATACAGGCACGTGTGCACACACAAACACACACAGAGGGGACTCCAGATCCAACTTAAAACATGCAGAAGAGAGGGTAAAAGGGATGAAAATGAGAAATTTGGCAAACCAAAGGGTTTGGTTTATTTTTATTTATTTATTTATTTATTTTAAAAACCACCCTGATGGTAGAAACAAAAAGAATGACCCATAGGTCATCTGGATCTCTGAAATGGAATCGGTCACTCCAGGAGTATAAGACACATTTTTAAATTTCCAGCGCTAGCGTCGTCTTGCAAGAATCTGTGGGATCTCAACCCCAAAGTAAATGGAGCTCCATTTGTGCTCCGGGGAAGCCTCACTGATGCTGCTCAAGGTAAGTGTGGTGGTGATGTGTTCTTTTGCCAGAATAAAAATGCCACAATTTATGCCAACAAAAGAATATTAACATGGTGTGGCTGAGATGCTACATCACCTTGGGCAATTCCATGCCTTCCTATCATAGAATCATAGAGTTGGAAGAGACCACAAAGGCCATCCAGTCCAACCCCATTCTGCCATGCAACCAAAGCACTCCTGACATGGCATCACATTTCCCTTTCCCGAAGAGTCCAAAGCAGCTGCATTATCATGCTCTCGGTTGCTTTCACCCTCCATTTTCTTTCCACTAGTAGACTGGAAAGAAGAAGAGAGGAAGGAGGAGGAAAAGGAGGAATGAGAAAGGAAAGGAGGAGAAAGAAGAGAGGAGGGGAGAAGAAGGAGAAGGGAAGGTTTTGGGATGGAGAGCAAGGGAAAGAGACCTGCATCCCATCTCCAAGGGGGCACGTATGTGCATAAGGCATGCTAACATATATCCATGACACTAACAGGCTGTCTGCCTGTGTGGGAAGCACCAACAGCATCGTCGGGCTCTGAACCACTAAGAGCTTTGGAGCATTTGCTCCAACTGTCCCTTGGAAAATTTAGCCTTGCATATTGCAGGAAATGTTGGGCCACTGGGACTTGTATTCTGCAATTCTTTATGCAGCTCCTGCCTTCACGGATTCTTACGTTTTTATAGTGCCAACATAAATTTTGTTGCAAGGTCAGGAAATGATACACAGCATCTTTAGTATTACAGTTAAAGAAACAACTTTGAAGCATAATGTTTTATCATTTTCTGCCTGCTCCAGGTAGCTTTATTATTTATGTTGCTTTTATTTCTCCTTTCTTAAAAAAGTGGAAAAATAAAAAAAAATGTGCTTGTTTCTATTGTGCTTACATCTTTATTATATAAGATGTAATCATTGTGTGTTGTTGTAATAGGATATATGTTTCCTTATCTGTATTTGATTTCATTTCTTTGTGGCAGCTATTGGTGGAGATGCAAGTTCTTGGTTGTTTGTAAAATACTTTATAAACTACATTAAAAAGATCTATAGGCTGCCAATGTGGTGTTGTAGTTTCAGTGTTACAGTAGGATTCTGAGAGACTGGGCTTTGAATCCCTGCTCAGCCATGGAAACCCACTGGGTGACCTTGGGCATGCCATGTTCTTTCAACAGCTTCAGAGGAAAGCGGTGGAAAACTTCCTCTGAAGAAATCTTGCCAAGAAAATCCTTGGATGGGATGGTTATAAGTTAGAGTCGACTTGAAGGATTCTGGCAGACCAGGTCTGAATCCTCGCTCGGCTATAGAAACCTACTGGGTGACCTTGGACAAGTCACACTCTCTCAACCTTAGCAGTATGCAATGGCAAAAGGCATCAGAATAAATCTTGGCAATGAGAGCCAGCATGGTATCATAGTTTGCATGCTGGACTAGGACTCCAGGAGACCAGGGTTCGAATCCCTGCTTAGCCACAGAAAACATTTGGGTGACCTTGGGCAACTCACATTCTCTCAAAGTTAGAGATAGCACATCTCCCCTGAACAAACCTGGTAAACAGTGTTGCAATGAAGTCAGAGGACCAGAATTAATTGCATGGGGTTTGTGAGGATCCCACTAGTGCCTGAATTTAATATGGGGAATTTTTAATTAGCTCAGTATTGTAGTGAGAGACTGGGTAATGGTGGACCCTTTTGACCTACATATACTGGTACTAACTGGGGAGACTCCAAGCCAGGGAGTGAAATAAAAATGGTTTTTATTGAAAAATAATCAAGGGAACGCACACATACATACACTCAGGCTTCAAGCACTCACACAAGGCTATTGAAGAAAGTAGGAAGTATTGTGATAGAGGAATAGAGTTTGGGATGATGGGCTATACTATACCTATCCAAAGAGCAGAGGTTCATGCAGTAGAAGATGAAGAAAGGCTGGATGGACTGAGAAACTGAGCACACTTTGGCGGTGTTCTGGGGTGATATTTATACCAACTATTTCTCCTGAAGGGTTGGATTTGAGTGGAATATAATGTCTGCTAGAGTTTCCCAGGATTCTCTGGATGTGTTAATGATCACTAATTGTTGAGACATTAAAACTGATAAGTCTTAGGCAAACCTCTATTGTTTTAGGACAGATGAGAGGAAAGACCAGTTTTGCAAGCAAAGAGTGTCCAGCTACTTTGATGGGATTATTAAATTATTCATTTCTTTGTAGGTCCAGGCAAATTAGCCCATTTCCTCCCTAACTCATGTTCAGGGGAGGAGGGATTTCTTAATCCTTACCCAGGTGTATTTTTTAGGATTGTACTTGGGAGTCCCTGGTCTACTACAAAACCATGTGAAGTGCCAATAATAAGCCAGTTTATTAAATATAGCCAATGAGTGAATTATGGAAAGAGTGGGAGAGGTATCAGAGCAGGTAACACCAGGTCCTTGGAGTTCTTTCATTTATAGGGTCACCATGAGTCATAGTCAACTTTATAGCAAATAACAACAGTAATGACAAATGCACAAAACTGACATGGCACAGAAGTGCAAGATGGCCCCTAGCCAGCATCACCAGAGGTGGAGAAACTGGGACCTGAAGTCCAACAACTTCTGGAGGGCTGTATGTCTCATTAAATAAACCAGAGTCAGCATTATCTGTGCCTTCATATTCCCAGTTTCTATGTGTGGCTGTAGAAGTTGGAAGCTGACAGGAAGAAAATCATCTTGAGATGTTTCCTCAGCTGGGATCTTCTGATGGCTGTGGACCTCAGCTCCTTCACAAGCCCCACTACTCCTGTGTAATATTCGCTGTATATCCTTCTGTTTGCTTTGCTCTGTCTTGAGAGCTCTCCAAGTCTAGAAGAGTAAGGACCAAGGTGAGCTCATCTCACCTCTGATGAGCTCTGTGTGACTCTCCACAAGTTGTGGAAGAATTGGGCCATGTGTCAATGCACACAGTAGCAGCAGCCAGGACAAAGGACTGGAAACCAACAGGCCATACAGGGAGAAAACTGTAGAAAAATACTCCTATTCTCCCAGGGTCAGGAGAAAACTATGTGAAATATTCATTCTATTCATGCTAACACTTTTAATAAACAAAAAAAAAATAGACAAAGTGGAAGAAGAGTGGCTCCCTATGGTTGAATACTGAGCAAAAATTTGGGAGCAAAAAGAGAATTGTTATAATAGAGCATTTAAAAAAAAGAGAGAGAGAGAGAGAATAGTTTTAAACCTTAAGGGTAAAAGCTGTGAACATCATTAAGTAAACTGTAAAGAATTTTAAATGGGTATGTAGAACAAACTTAGAAGTAGATATCAATGTTTATTGAAGTAGATAAAATATGTAAGCTATCGTGCTTAGCTGAGGCAACAAATGGAAGTTTAAAAAGAACAGAAGATTCAGTTAAATGCCTTAAATTAGAAATTGTAATTATATAGGAAAGAGTGTACAAAGAAGTACAAGAGGAAAACAGGTTAATGGAAAGATGCTTGTATTATTGTTGTTGTTGTTGTGCATTTCATAAGCTTTCATTATTTTCTATATGAAAGAAAAGTTTTTTTTCTTTTGTTGTTGCTGTCTTAATAAAAAAAAATATTGAAAAAAAATAAATACTCATTCTTGGATGCAAGGATGAAGTAGGCAAAAAGTGACATCCTCAGCTGGATGCTTTGGTTTTCTTATTCTCAGGGCTCATCCACACAGGCCAGGATATGCTGGCTCCCCACCAGTGTATCCTAACTGCAGATCAGACCCGCTCCTCCTCCATTACCTGCACAGAATGGGAGGAAGTCCAGACACTGTCATTGCAGCCATGACTGCCTGCAACCAACATGTGACCAAAGTCTCCTGCATGTGACCAGCCTCAGTCACATGCTGTGTGCTTGCATCCTTGACTATGTGGAAGAGCAACAGCAGAGGGCAGCTGCAGCAATGCGCCAGCATGTTGTAACAGGATCCTGTGGTCATGTGGGTCCCAATCCATTTTTTGCATGAGCAGTTTTTCCTGGGTGTTTTTTAAAAAAACACTGTAATGGACACACACCGCATCTTCTCTCACCCCTCTGTCTTAGGCCCTTCTGGAGGTCGTGGGGACTGCCCAGGGGCAAAACAGGGCAAAAGCCCTGCATCGTCAGGATTGCAAGTCTCCAAAACAGGGAGGAAATGGAGTAGATTGCCTGTGGACAAGCCTTCAGTTTCTCACGCTGGATTGCAAATTGCATACTTGCTTTGGATTGCATGCTTGCTTCTTGGCTGCTTGCTTGTTATTTGGGTTACTTACAAGTACGTACAAGACACTTTTAACATGGCCTCTGTTTTTACATTCTGGAAGGATTAAATCTATGTGTATCACATAGCTCCAGGAACAGAGATTCCACCTCAACACTAGAACTTTTTGACAGTAAGAACTGTTCAGCAGTGGAACGCACTCCCTCGGAGCGTGGTGGGATCTCCTTCCTTGGAGGTCTTTAAACAGAGGCTGGATTGCCATCTGTTGGGGATGCTTTGATGGTGATTTCCTGCATGGCAGAATGGAGTTGGACTGGATGGCCCTCGTGGTCTCTTCCAACTCTGCAATTCTATGATTCTATGATTCTATGATTCTAAACAAGATCACAGCTGGAGTTCTTCATAAGAGATGTATGTGTATCACATAGCTGCATCTCTGTAGCTACATCTCCTGATGCTACCCCCTAACCCACCTATTCAGTGATGCAGCCCCCAAAACAAAGTCATTTCTTTGTCATTGGACAGTCTCTAATACTGTAATTACTAGACAACCTTCTAAAAAAAACCAAACACCTGCAATGATAACTTACTCATAGCCATTTTAAATCTAACACCAATAAATAAGCAACAAGATGAAGTTCAATATATAACACTAATGAAGAATAAATATTTAGCAAATAAATGAACAAACAGATTAGTTCAACAACCTCAGACAAACAGCTTGTGCAGATAGCAAGTTCATAACAGTTCACAATCACAGAATGCAGACCTTGAATAGAACTCTGTCCACTCATCACATCGTCTGTAGAAACACATGATAAACTCAGGCTGACCTGAATCCATGGATTTGGTATCCACGGATTTAAGTATTCAGAGCTTGAAAATATTCTTTAAAAAATAATAATCCAAAAACCTTGATCTTGCCATCTTATACAAGGGACACCATTTTGCTATGCCATTGCATATAATGGGAACTGAGTATTCACGGATTTGGGTATCCATGGGGGGTCCTGGAACCAAATCCCAGCAAATATGAAGGGACAACTGTATTGTATCTCAGAGTAATTAGTAATTAGTATTTGCAAGCAGAAGGTGAGCAACAACTAGCCCCATGCTCCCACCATCCACCCACCCACAGCATCCAACAAAGAAATAAATCAGGCTTACTATTTTTGTAAACACATATGAAGTAGGTATACTTACAAAGGTTAAAGGTTTCATAGCATCTTCTCTTGACAGGCTTTGCACCATGAGCCTGTCACAAACACAGAGGAGAGAGAGAGCAAGAGAACTGGAGACTACAAAATGGAGGGAAAAGTAGATTAACGGGTGCAGGAAGAGCGAGGGTGCAGCTAAACAAACAGGAAAGGACACAAATATATGCTATGCTTAAAGTTTTAGGGAGATATACAAAGTGGCAGCTACTGAGTATAGGCATGCTAATATTAGCTAACACACATTGGAAACTGCTTAATGCAGTGTAGGTGTGTAAATTGCTATTGTTTGAAACAATTTGTAAGCCGCTCTGATAACCTTGTGGCTGAAGAGCGGGGTATAAATAAATAAATAAATAAATAAATAAATAAAATAAACTGCTACCTCAAGCATGTGCCACTTTCCAGTTACAGCTGGTGATAACAACACAGTCTGGTTGCATTTTCCAAGGGTGCCGTTTCTATTTCTCACTTGAATGGCACTTTTGCTTTTTGACGGCTCACTTGAGCTTGAGTTACCTTTTACATTCTGCAGGATTTAATCCTACACCATCCCACTAAGTTATTTTGTAAACTGTATCTTCTAAGACGCTCTCTGTAGCCGTAGCTCTTATCTTCTAAGGGAAGAGCCAGTGCAATCCAGAGCTGAAAGTAATGTCTCTCATTCTCAGTGGAGTCCCAGAGAAAATTCCTGCAATCCCCAATTTAATCTTCCACCCTCCTGGAACAGCATCTTGTCACACAGATTAATCAGTGTCAGGTATCTGGCAACAATTGGGTTGCACATTCCATTATATCATGATTAAATGTTGCATCTCATCTGAAGATGTGGTTGTTGTCTGCACTTTTTTGGTTGTTGTTCTCCTGTCAAGGCTGCTGAGATGTTCGCATTTCTTTGTTGATGTCTTCCATCGTTCATCATGATTGATTTCTTTGCTCTGCAAGCTTTGAAATTGCTTGAGGGCTATCGTCTCCATTGCATGAGAGAACTGCTTAAGTGATTTAGGGGGTCTTAATAGACCACAACCTAAACATGAGTCAACAGTGTGATGTGGCAGCCAAAAAAGCCAATGTAATTCTGTGCTGCAGCAATAGCAGTAGCAGCAGCAGCAGCAATAGTATAATCCCACCTTTCTCCCCAAACTGGGAAAGTGAATATTTAAATGGGATTAAGCTATTCATAGTATTAAAGGATTCAAACCCCCAGTTAAAAGAATGAAATGCAATTAAAAAGACAAACTGTTCAGTTTAAAACGATACACCCCCCAGCCTGTTCTTTAAAAGCCTGCCTGAATAGAAAGGTTTTGGCCTGCCACTGGAAGGACAGCAGGGAAGGGGCAATCTGGCCTCCCTGGGGAGGGAGTTCCAGTGTCTAGGGGCAGCCACCGAAAAGGCCCTCTCTTGTGTCCCCACCAACCGTGCTTGTGACAGTGGTAAGACTGAGAGAAGAGCCTGAGGATCTCAGGGCCCGGGCAGGCTCATATGGGGAGATACAGTCTGCCAGACAGCCTGGACCTGAGCCATATAGGGGTCTATAGGTCACGGTCAGCACTTTGAATTGTGCCCAGAAACAGACTGGCAGCTATTGAAACTGTTGGTGGTGTGGGTGGTGGGTGGGAGGTGTAGGGTCCCCCATAAGCCTGGCTGCAGCTCTTTAAATTAGCTGAAGACCCCAACACTCAATAATGATGATGATATTAACAATTATACCAATGCTAACAACAATAACAATAACTTATTTATTTCTTACTCACCTCTTTCTCTGGATCAAGGCAGGGAACAGCAGATTAAAATACAGCAAGAAAGAGACACATACCACAGTTAAAAACATGAATACCAATTAAAAATACATAATCAGCTAAAAGAGCATAACATCAGTTAATAAAGCATACATATGAAAAAGAATCAGTCCATAAGTTAAAAACTCGTATCTTGAAAACCATCTGGATAGGCCAGAAGAGATGAGTTTTGAATGCTGTTTTAAATGCAGGTAACCTATCCAGCCATCAAATCTCTTCTGGCAGATCATTCCACAATCTGGGGCCGTGCAGTATATGATGTGTTCTACTACAAATGGGATATAACTAAGGCATTTACCACTGTGGTTAGAATGGGCACAGCACAGCTGGCACCACAATTCAAAAAGGATATTGACAAATTAACATATTAACATTTTGTGTCCAGGTTGGTTTATAATGTGTTCTGCTACTGCTGATTTTTCTGGCTGGAGACTGCAGACTGGGCCAGCCAGAAAAATCAGCAGTAGCAGAACATGTGATAAACCAACCTGGACACAAAATGCTATTTGAAAATACAGAAATTCTAGACCAGGCCAGCAACTATCATGTCAGAATGCACAGAGAAGCTACTGAAATCCACAAACACCTGGATAACTTCAACAGGAAAGAAGAAACCCTAAAAGTAAACAGAATCTGGCTCCCAGTTTTGAAAAACAATAGAATAAAAACTCAGCACTTACAAAAGAATTCCACCCAGGGACAAGGGGATTCCCAGCAGATAATGGTCCATCAACCAACCATTAGCCAAATAGACACTAACAATCCTTGCATTTCTATACCCAGAAACTAACCATTCAATTACACAAATTTACACAATATATTCCCCAACAGTGGTTCACAAGTGTATATAAGCTCTACACACACTCCTACCCAACAATTCTCTGAAGATGCCAGCCACAGATGCAGGCGAAATGCCAGAAAGAAACTCTTCCAGAACATGGCCTCACAGCCTGGAAAAAAACCAAGGAAAATCTATGGATGCCAGCCATAAAACCCTTTGACTTCACAGTTTCTGAAATCAAACACTCAAAACCCATCTAAAATATAAGATATAGACCAGTGGCTACCCAAGCCAGTGCAGAATAGACACAGAATGACAGCTGCATTATTCTTGGGCTTTTATTAGTCTTTTCTCTTCTAAAAGAAATGTATTCTATTCCAAAAAGGAACACTTCTCAAAATGTGTTTTGTTTGGTTTATGTATTTATTGTACCAATCTTTATATGATTGATATGTCACACATTTTTGTATTAAGCTATATCATCTTATTCTTTATTGCAGGGGTGGGCAAAGGGCTGCCTGCATGTTATATACGGCCCCCCAGGGCCATTTTTGTAATCCCCAGGGAAGGATCAAAAATATTTTTGCTCCCAAATGCTGTTACCCGAATCGCATGGGGTCCGCAAGGATCCTACTAGTGTCCAACATTAATATAGGGAATATTAATTAGCTCAGTTATGGCAGTAAGAGGTTGGGTTACGGCGGGATCTTTACACCATGGCCCATGCTGAGATTTGTCCATGCAGCTAATATCAGATATATTTTAGTGGATCTGCCTTGAGTTTCATGTGGTGAGAAAGGCAGGATTAAAACAAAATCTGTTGGCTGCAACTGCTCATTAAACAGTTCTACCAAGTAACTTCCCCATCTGACCGTGGATACAGAAGAGCCCTCAGAAAAGAGGGGTCCCATCCCACAATTTTTGATCAATGTCTCCAAAGCATCTGATGTTGTTATGAGAAAGAGAGATAGTGCCAGCTAGTTTCATCACTCCCTTTTAAAATGGCTTTTCGTAAAAAGTTTAGCAGTTGCTTGTACCCTCTGTGTAGAACATAAAAGGACGGTGGTATCTCAGCAGCATTACTTCCCCGACACAATTTGACAATCTTCTTTAATCTTCTCTTTAGCTGCCAGCGCTCTTTGCTGTACCAGCCAAAATCAGAATGTGAATGGGTTTTGCGCCTAACTGGGGGTGCTACAATAACTTGTTTTGAGCTTCCTTGTTAAGTGATGATAGAGATCTACAAAATGAGCCAGGATCATTAGGCAGAAGCATTTTGCGCTTCAGCAATGGAATCTCCCCTGAGCACAATGTCAAATTTAGATCTTGGTGGTTGAAAATCCCACTTAATACTTCTTGCAGATGCAAGGGACAAGTGAGTTTTGGAACTAGCATTCCCTCCAACATTTCACAGGTGAACAGTAAGGGGGTGCCTAAACAGTGAAAAAACTCCCCGTGGAATGTGAGGAGAACCCTCACTGTCTAAATGGCAAGCTGCATTGTTTTGCTAGTTTACACCCCAAACGTAAAAAATCTATGTGGGAAGAGCTTTCATGGGTTTTCCCCGATTTTTAAAAAACCTGCAGGGGGAATGTGCATTCCCCCTCATTGGGACAAGTGATTCGATATGAGTGCGGGGGCGGGGCTTGCTAACAGGACAAATGCCTGGTGACACCATGTTGATTTCTCGCCTTAGCGAGAAAGCACTAAGGCGAGAAAATGGGGTGATCTTTTTCCTTTTTTTATTTTTTTTTTATTTTTTTTATTTATTTTTTTGCAAATGCATGATGTTGCTTCAGTGCACAGTTGAAATAGTTTTTGTAAAACAGAAAAGTTCAGCTATGGCAGATTATGGTAGGTGAAAACACGAGTAAATCATCCACAGCCACCATCTCGACTGGTGGGGATGCAAAACTTTCAGGGACCAAAAACCATTAAGACATGTCGCAGCTGCTGCAAAATGCCATTACTGTGGGGCACTCCGGTTTTGGGGGGCAGGTATAGAAAGACCCTAGGACATGTCTGGCTGAACAACACTAGAGTGGGGTCAAGATGGCATAAGTTATTTATGAGGAAGGACAGACAAGTTAAGAGAGGTGCAGCCATTTGCTTTTGCCTGAGCAGACTGGGAAGGGCAAGACTCCTCCACTACCTCCTCTCCTTTCCCTCTGGCTGAATTAGTTGAATGCAAACTCTTTTTGCATGTGGGAGGAAAAAAGATTTTAGGGCACTTTTGACCCCCAAATCATGAAGACCCCTCCCAAAATGCATGGAAATAAGCAAAAATAACCCTCTCTACCCCCACAAGCACCTCAAAACCCTTACTACCCTCAATATTTCCAAATTCCTCCGCAGTTTTCAGGATTGGCCCCTGACTGTGCCTGTTCCTACCTCTTCTAGTTATTTTCCTGTAACCTTGATAATAATTGTGTTTTCATTTCTTGGTACAGTTGTCCCTTCATATTCACTGGGGTTTGGTTCCAGGACCCCCCGTGGATACCAAAACCCATGAATACTCAAGTCCCATTATATGCAATGGCACAACAAAATGGTGTCCCTGATATAAGATGGCAAAATCGAAGTTTGATTTTTGGATTATTATTTTTTTAAGAATATTTTTCAAGCCGTGAATACTTAAATCCATGGATGCCAAATCTGTGGATATGGAGGGACAACTGTACTTGCTAACAAGTGTTCTTTGTCCACTGTGGAGGAAGGTGGTAACAGTTTCGGCTGGTTTGGGGAGAGATAGGAATGTAGCTGCAAAGTCAGCTGGGGAAAAGGGAATGTCATGTCAGGGGATGATGGATAGCCAATGGTGTTGAAGCCCACCAGATTTTGTAGATTGTAATAGGCTTTTAATATAATGTGCATCCATTAAATTCCAGTTCTCAGCAATCATCTTGTATTGTAATATTTCTTAGGTTGCTGTGCCAATAAAGTTTTCTAATCAACTCTGAAACTGTTGGTCACTGCATCCGGGAATGCTAGTACATGACAGCAGTTCCTCTCAAAATAGTGGCAGGAAGTGACACAACGTTGCTCCCTGTGGCCATTTGGGAAGAAAATTAAGAAAATGAAAGCATTTGGCCTTGCTATGAGGTGGTGGAAGCCCATGGAGGGTGGTCTGGGGGGAAGTTGGCTCTTGGCCCCCGCACATTCCTCCCCCCAGATAAGTTGGTCCTTAGGTTGCCTTCCAATGCTAAAATTTAAAGCAGTGAATGATTATTTAAACACATCAAAAGCTTGTTTAAAACAATTAATATGTTAGAACACTTTAAAACTGTTGGTCAGCATTTCCCTCATGTGTTTTCTTGGGGAAAAAGTAACAAGGAATGACACTGTGCCTCTTTTGAATTTAATTGATGGGCATCTTAAAACGCTGTAAAAACATGAATAAGGAAAGTGGAAACATCATGGCATAATAACTGGAATTATCAAACAACCACCACTTATGTTTTAAGGACAGGATTAAAGGTCCCACTACAGTAACTCTTCCCTTTACATAGCCTTGTAATCATACTGTATTAATGTCAGGTCGAAGGTTTTCATGGCCGGCATCCATAGGTTTTCCTTGGGGGGGTTTCCCGGTGTTCTGGAAGAGTTTCTTTCTGACGTTTCGCCTACATCTGTGGCTGGCATCTTCTCTGAAGATGCCAGCCACAGATGCAGGTGAAACGTCAGAAAGAAACTCTTCCAGAACACGGCCTCACAACCTGGAAAAAAAAAACCAAGGAAAATCTACACTGTATTAACATTGTGTACTGGCACACACATGCGGCTTTAAGACAAATGTTCACTTGCTTCCTTGTTAGCTGGGGTGCGAGATCTCAGCAGTTCTCGAGAAAGGACACAAGTTCACCTAAAAGCACCCAAAACATTCAAAATAAAAAACAAAATGTACAGAGAAGCCCTGAAACAAACATAAAATCTTGACAGCAAGATGGGACCATTCATAAAAAGAGAGTCCTGTGGATCGTTTTCGCATTTTCAATCAGACGTTTTCTCCTGGGAACAGGGACAGGGGATAGAGGACTGCCCATTCATGCTGTAATCTCGTGATTACAGCAGGAAATGATTTCAGATGCTTTTAATATCACCAGTAAATCAATATTAAGGATCTATTGACAGCTTATCCCGTGAATAAAATGTGACACCTTATCACACCTGGCCAACACATTTTTTCAGGGGAGGAGGACATCGTTGTCTGATAATTTCAACTGGTAATGATATTATGATATCGCTATGATGCAATTTTTGCCGCGTCTGATAAAATGCTTTATGTTCTTGTTCAGCTCAGAGGAAAGGGGAAAGAGCTGGAGACAGGCAGCAAATACATCTTCCTCATGTTCTTGTGTGTAAAAATTTCTCCTTGGCCAACTCTTTGTTTCACTTCATCCAAGGAAGACTAACTGACAGCTGTTTCACAAAGGGAAAAAATAAAATAAGCGTAAATGCCAGCTAGAGATACATACATACAGGCCTTGAAGGAAATGATGGGTTCTTCTGAGCTGGTTGGAGCAAATTGCATCGCAGCAGGAAGGGCTAAAGCAACCTCCCAACCACTGAGGGAGGTGGGGAAATCAAAGCTATTGAAAGCTTTGTGGGTTGTGCATGTAAAGGAGTTTGTGCTGCTATATCTGAGGGAGGAAAGATCGCTTTTTAAAGGAAGAGGTAAAGGGAAGAGCTGGCTTAGAAGCAAGGCATGGGCCAGTGAGAATCTCTGACACACCGATGTGTTCAGCTGGAGAAGGACTTTGGAAATACAGTCAGACCCCCATATCTCTAGGGGTTCGGTTCCTGGACTTACCATGGATATTGGAAACCATGGATAACAGCAAACCCTATTAAAATACAGGACTTCTGGTAAAATACCTACCATAGAGTTGTTGGAGGAACTGCCTAGACACTTGAGGCATTTTCCAGAGTGACTTTATGGTATGTGTCTTTATTTTGTGTCCCGTGGATAACTGAAACCACGGATATTGGGGCACATCCACACTGCACTGAAATAGCAGTCAGATAGCATTTTAACTGCCAAGATTCCATCCCACGGAATCCTGGGATCTGTAGTTTCATAATGTGCTTAGAATTCTTCTGTAGGGGACTAGAGCTTTTGGGGCCATGAGCCGCATTTGGCTGCAGAGAGATCACTGTGCAATACAGTTGTCCCTTCACATTCGCTGGGGTTTGGTTCCAGGACCCCCCGTGAATACCCAAATCCGTGAATACTCAAGTCCCATTATATGCAATGGCAGAGCAAAATGGTGTCCCTTATATAAGATGGCAAAATCAAGGTTTGCTATTAGGATTGTTATTTTTTAAAGAATATTTTTCAAGCCGTGAATACTCAAATCCGTGAATGTCAAATCCGTGAATGTGGAGGGACAACTGTACTTGTTCAACAGCCACTATGGCAGGAATGGGAGTGCCACACATCTGTTTCTGCAGGTCTTGTATACAACTCCGGGCAGGATTCTGGGGCTAGAATACTGTTGCTTTCCTTTCCTGGTACAGGCAGGAGGTAAAAAGGCTGCAGCAGGCATAGAACCATAAAGGAAGTCAGGTGCTAGACAAAATAGGCTATTCTGAGCTGGCAGGTTTTGTCTGCCTCCAATCCAGCCGCTGCTTGGCCCTAGGAAAAGTGCCACTGCTCGTGTAGGGCAAAGAAGAGGACTCCAAGCAAAGGACACAAAAGAAGAATCCAGGGCCAAGGATATCACATCGTAGAGAGCCAGAGCGGTGTAGTGGGTGTTGGACTCTGGGAGACCCAGGTCTGGATCCTCACTCAGCTATGAAAGCCCACCAGGTGACCTTAGAATCATAGACTCATAGAGCTGGAAAAGACCCCAAGGGCCATCTAGTCCAACCCCATTCTGCCCTGCAGGAAGACACAATCAAAGAATTCCTGACAGATGGCCATCCAGCCTCTGATTAAAAACCTCCAAAGAAGGGGACTCCAACACACTCCCAGGCAGCAGCGGATTCCACTGCTGAACAGCTCTCCGTGTCAGGAATTTCTTCCTAATCACAGAATCATAGAATCATAGAGTTGGAAGAGACCACAAGGGCCATCTAGACCAACCCCATTCTGCAATGAGGAATACACAATGAAAGCACTCCTGAGAGATGGCCATCCAGCCTCTGTTTAAAAACCTCCAAAGAAGGAGACTCCACCACACTTTGAAGCAGTGTATACACTGCCAAACAGCTCTTCAGGAAGTTCCTCCTAATGTTTAGGTGGAATCTCTTTTCCTGTAGTTTGAGTCCATTGCATTCTCTCAGCCTAAAAAGGAGGCCATGGCACATCCCCTTTGGATAAATTTGGCCAAGAAAGTCCCAGTAGAAGGGTCACCACACATAGGAATCAACTTGAAAGCACAGCAAATATAGTATCATAAAATTAGAATGACTCACCTGGGACATCTAGCCTAACCCCCTGCCATGCAGGAATCTAATAGCAAAGCATCCCTCAGAGGTGGCCCCTGGCTTGTGGGGGAAATTAGCTAACACACATTGGAAACTGCTTAATGCAGTGTAGATGTGTAAATTGCTATTGCTTAAAACAGTTTGTAAGCCGCTCTGTTAGCCTTGTGGCTGAAGAGCGGGGAATAAATAAATAAATAAATAAATAAATAAATCTGTTGTTAAAGGTCTCCAAAGGAGACTCCACCACCCACTCAGGATTTCTATTTCACTGTCAAACTGCTCTTACCATCAGGAAGGTCTTCCTAATGCTTAGAGCAAGCTCATTTTCTGCTGCTCCAGAGACTAGGACACGGAGCAAAGGGTTCAAACTACAGGAAAAGAGATTCCACCTCAACATTAGGAAGACATTCCTGACAGTAAGCGCTGTTCAGAAGTGGAAAGCACTGCTGCCTGGGAGTGTGGTGGAGTCTCAATCTTTGGAGGTTTTTTAAACAGAGGCTGGATGGCCATCTGTTGGAGAATGCTTTGTTAAAGTATATTTTCGTAGATTTTTACAGCAAGGTGAGCTGTGATCAGTAGGAGTCATAGTGACCTAAACATGCAGCTGGTGGTGACTATTATTGTATTAACGCCGGATGCTCAGGGGATGGAACAGCCAAGGTGTCTGTGAGGCGGGTATCTCCATGGGGATGTTTTGAGCAGGCTTTGAGCCTGAAAACCTGCTACGTTGCTGTGACTGCACATCCCATCATGTGTATATAACAGTGCAACCCACTGTCTTGTTTTTCTCGTACATCTTGTATTTCTGGCATTCTGCTTCTTCTGTAAGAATCTGCTATGCTTAAGTAAAGTGCTTCTCGTTAGACACACGCTGTGTCTGAGTGATTTATTTACAGCCTAATGTCAAGGCCACATGTGCCTTGCACTACAGTGCTGCAAGACTCTCTGCACATGCTCCGGAGGGTCTAGCTCGCCCACCCCAACATGCTTTGATTGTGTGTTCCTGCATGCACAATGGGGTTGGACTGGATGGCCCTCAGGGTCTCTTCCAATGCTAGGATTATAGGAGTCTAAGTAAACTTCCCTCTTCATCTAAACTCTCCTCTGCTGTCTGAATCCATTGCTTTTCATTATGGTCCCTGGAGCAGCAGAAAACAAGTTCACTCCATCTTCTCATGACATCCCTTCATTTATATAAAAATGGCTCTGTTTATTTATTTGTATTTATTTTATTTATTTATATCCCTCCTTTCTCCCAATATAGAACTCAAAGCAGCTAACAGTGAATTTAAAACAATACAAATTAAAAACAATACAAAAGCATTAAAAATATAAATATATTTATTATTATTATTTATTTATTAAATAAATAAACAAATATAAAATTTTAAAAAACAATTAAATAATTTTTGCAATTAAAAACATTAAACATTAAAATCCAGATTTAAAAGCCCAGCCGTTGTCAGTTTGTAAATGCCTGCTGGCACAAACATGTTTTTATTTGCCAATGGAAGGAGAGCAGAGATGGGGCCCTCCTGGCCTCTCTGGGGAGGGAGTTCCAAAGTCTGGGAGCAACCACCGAGAAGGCCCTCTCCTTTGTTTCCACCAAAGGAACCTGAAAAGGTGGTGGGACAGAGAGAGGAGCCTCTCCAGATGACCTTGGAGCTCTGATGGGCTCATAAAGGGAGATATGATCCTTCAAATAACCTGAACCCAGGCCGTATAGGGCTTTATACTGGTAGGTCAAAAGCAGCACTTTGAATTGTGCCTGGAGATGCACCGGCAGCCAATAGAGCAGTTACTGCATCACCTCTCCATCTTTCCTTCTCCAAGCTAAACATGCCCAGCTCCTTAAGGGATGCCCCATAGGGCTTGGTGTCCTGGCCTTTTACCATCTTGATCGTCCTCCTCTGGACACATTACATAGAATCATAGAATCATAGAATTGCAGAGTTGGAAGAGACCACGAGGGCCATCCAGTCCAACTCCCTGCCACGCAGGAAATCACAATCAAAGCATCCCCGACAGATGGCCATCCAGCCTCTGTTTAAAGACCTCCAAGGAAGGAGACCCCACCACGCTCCGAGGGAGTGCGTTCCACTGCCGAACAGCTCTTACTGTCAAAAAGTTCCTCCTCATGTTGAGGTGGAATCTCTGTTCCTGGAGCTTGCACCCATTGCTCCGTGTTCCAGTCTCTGGAGCAGCAGAAAACAAGCCTGCTCCATCCTCAGCGTGACACCCCTTCAAATACTTAAACAGGGCTATCATATCGCCTCTTAACCGTCTTTTTTCCAGGCTAAACATACCCAGCTCCCTAAGTCTCTCCTCATAAGGCATCGTTTCCAGACCTTTCACCATTTTAGTTGCCCTTCTCTGGACACGCTCCAATTTGTCAATATCCTTTCTGAATTGTGGTGCCCAGAACTGGACACAGTATTCTAAGTGAGGTCTGACCAAGGCAGAATAGAGTGGCACTATTACTTCCCTTGATCTGGACACTATACTTCTATTGATGCAGCCCAAAATCGCATTGGCCTTTTTAGCTGCCGCATCACACTGTTGGCTCATGTTCAACTTGTGGTCTACTAGGACTCCTAGATCCCTTTCGCACGTAGTCTCATTCAGCCAGGTCTCTCCCATCCTATATTTATGCATTTCATTTTTCCGCCCTAAATGCAGTACTTTACATTTCTCCGTATTGAATTTCATTTTGTTAGCTTTGGCCCAGCTCTCCAGTCTATCCAGGTCATTCTGAATTTTGATCCTGTCCTCTAGGGTATTAGCTACTCCTCCCAATTTGGTGTCATCTGCAAATTTAATAAGCATGCCCCTAATTCCCTCATCCAAGTCATTGATAAAGATGTTGAATAGCACTGGGCCCAGGACAGAACCCTGTGGCACCCCACTGGTCACATCTTTCCAAGACGAAGAGGAGCCACTGCTGAGCACCCTTTGGGTTCGGCCGGTCAACCAATTACAAATCCATTGAACAGTTAACTTGTCTAGCCCACATTTTACAAGCTTGTTTGCAAGAATGTCATGGGGAACCTTGTCAAAGGCCTTACTGAAATCAAGGTATGCGATGTCCACAGCATTCCCTTCATCTACCAAGCTGGTAACTTTATCAAAAAAAGAGATCAGATTAGTCTGGCATGACTTATGAATGAATAAGATGACTTATTCATCTTATGAAACACTCATGCACACGAAGGACTTATCAGACTAGTGTTTAAAAATACTGTAATTCCACTATTGAGGAAAGCAGAAACATAGTGGCATTATTACACTTCTTATCAACCATCACCATAATCGCGCAATATTACCACCATGGACTTATCACATGACTAGCACTTTAAGAATGGGATTTTACTTCTGTGAAATAGATGTAAAAGCATAGCTGTCTGGGGGATTCTGGGAGTGGCAGCCCCAAAAGTCACCTTTTCCCATGCTCTGGAAATCCTAGCCAGCCACATCTGGGGAAAAGGGACAAGAGTAAGATCTTGTGTATGTATGTGTGCCTTCAAGTCACCTGTCAACTGATGGCAACCCCATGAATTTCACAGGGTTTTCTTAGGCAAGAAATGCCAGCTCCTTCCTTTAAAACAGAGCCTACAGCACCTGGTATTCATTGGTGGTGTCCCATCCAAGTACTAACCAGAGCTGAGTCTGATAGTTACCTATGAATTTTGCAATTTCTACCCTTGCTTGTGGTTCAATGAGCATTGCAGAAATTGAGGGCTCAGCACCCTCTAGCAAGCAATTTGTGCAAAATAACACCCAGGGAAATCTTTCTCCAAAGTAAGAAATGAAGTGGCAGAATCTTGCAGAAATGTAGTATTAGATAGATTCAGCAGGAGACAGCATCCCATGCCCAAAAAAAGTACCAAGGAGGGTCACCATGCATGATACTAGTGCATGGTACCTTTTAAAGTTGACTGTTTGTCCTAAATGGAGACTAAAGGCTGGGATTCCATACGTTGAAATGGATATCAAATTATCTAAAACTTCAAATAGTAATATGAGTAAGCATATGTGTGATGCCAAGATTGACAAAGAGATCGATCACAGATTAGCAAAGGCACATAGCGCATTTGGAAGACTTTACAAAAGAGTATGGAGTAATAAACACCTGAGGCGAAACACAAAAATCAGTGTGTATGGAGCCATTGTACTGTCTATTCTCCTTTATGGGTCTGAAACATGGGTCTCCTATTGCCACTACTTACGATTCCTCGAACGCTTTAATCAGCGCTGTATACACACAATCCTAAATATACACTGGACTGACTATGTGACGAATGTTGCTGTCCTTGAGCAAGCAGGGATCACCAGCATTGAGGCCATGATATTGAGAACACAGCTGCGTTGGGCAGGGCACATTTCTAGGATGGAGGACCATCGCCTCCCAAAAATACTACTCTACGGTGAACTCGCCACGGGTCAGTGTAAGAGGCATGGAGACGCACTATCCACAATGCTGCAGCCTTATTTGAGAACTCATGCCGAACAAGTCTTGAAGAGAAACAACAACGTGGAAAGAATCACAACCCGGTAACATCACCCAAGGAAACCTTCTGCTGTGCTTTCTGCAACTGGACTTGTTTATCTCGGATTGGCCTTTTTAGCCATCAGCGTGCTTGCAGAAAGTGCGGGATGAGTCCCTCCTGAATCTTTGTTTGCGAAGGAAAAAAAAAAGCCAGAGAGAAGCACATGTGTAATTGCACTGTTAGGACTTTATCAGACGAGGCTATAATTGCACCATTATGACATCACGGTAGTGTGAACAGGTTCCTGCTATCACACAATGTCATTGTCCTCCTGTGGTTACTGCGTGCTCCAGCCGCCAATTATGTGTCCCCTTTAATTGACAGGACAAGCCATCAATAGGTCTCAATATCACTATTTTCACAGTATTGAAGAGCATACATAACATGATCTGCTGTAATTGCAAGAATACAGCATGAATGGGCAGTCCTCTCCCCCCGCCACCCCATTCCCAGCGAGAAAACCTCTGGGTGAGAATGTGAAAATGATCTATAGGACGCTCTTTTAATTAAGTGTCCCATTTTGCTTGTACATTTTAAAAGGTTTTTAAAAATGTTTATGTGTTGATTTAGTTTGTTAATTAAGGGGGTTTTTTTGTGTGTGTTTCTAAGTGAACTTGCATCTTCTCGCAAAAGCTGCCAAAATCTTGCCGAAAAGAAGAACCTTCCCCAAGCCCAAAAGGACTGCCAAGGAATGCCAAGTGCTGTAGGCTTTATTTCAGAGGAAGGAATTGGCAAAACCATCTCTAAAGATTCCTTCCCAAAGAAAACCTTATCAAATTAGTGACACGCCAGATGTCAACAGACAAATTGAAGGCACACCCACACACACACATCACAATATCAGTTTCCTCAGGAAAAAAACATCCAAGATTTTGACTCCTGCGTTCTGGATACTAGTTACTACAGCTGCACCCTGCCTCAAACAATATGCCCAGTAGAACTACATTATAACACGGCACATTAGATTGATAAAGTTAATAACAGTCTACCTTCTTTTTCCTTTTCAGTTCAGTCCTGATGGATTCAGAGCATAAGGAATCTCCTTGAGATGTTTCATAGCTTCCTCCAAGCCAACATCCATAGGGAAAAGATCCTCTGTAATATCATCAACCTGATTCATATTCTTATTTTCTAGCCCAGCTCTTCCTTTTCATCAGAACCCCTCCCTTGAGAAATCCCCCGTTTTTCCCCAATGGAAAAACAATGTGCCAAGAGGGGATGCATATTTTGTGATGCTAGTGAGATTTAACACTTAGAATCTTACCGCCAAGGACAAATATTCAAGGTCTTCATTTCCTTCTTTTGCAAATGAGCTGTCAAGTTTTAAAATTAAAAATGCTTATCTCCCAGGAAGATGTTCAACTTCCAGTTTCTATCATTTTTCTATCTCCCAGCACACCAAAACCATTGCAACCCCAAATCCACCCAACTAGCTCAGGAAGGGAGGCTGTTGAACATGGGGTCGGCAGTAGGCCTATTACCCTAAGAGGTGTGTGGGGGGTACTTTATATCCCAACTCATGATGCCCAAATCTCTATTATTATCTCGATAATTATTATTATCGAGCTGTTCGGCAGTGGAACACACTCCCTCGGAGCGTGGTGGGATCTCCTTCCTTGGAGGTCTTTAAACAGAGGCTGGATGGCCATCTGTCGGGGATGCTTTGATTGTGATTTCCTGCGTGGCAGGGGGGTTGGACTGGATGGCCCTCGTGGTCTCTTCCAACTCTGCAATTCTATGATTCTATGATCTGGGGGAATTATTAGCTCAAATAGATGTCTGAGAGAGGAGGGTAACTGGGGATATTTTCACCTATGGTATACCAGTAACTAAGTGCAGAGAACTCCAGTTTAAGGTGAACTAAAGTATTTTTATTGGAAATAACATAACATGCCAATGTGATTTTGGGCTGCATCAATAGAAGTATAGTGTCTAGATCAAGGGAAGTAATAGTGCCGCTCTATTCTGCCTTGGTCAGACCTCACTTAGAATACTGTGTCCAGTTCTGGGGACCACAATTCAGAAAGGATATTGACAAATTGGAGTGTGTTCAGAGGAGGGTGACTAAAATGGTGAAAGGTCTGGAAACCATGCCTTATGAGGAAAGACTGAGGGAGCTGGGTATGTTTAGCCTGGAAAAAAGGCGGTTAAGAGGCGATATGATAGCCCTGTTTAAATATTTGAAGGGGTGTCACACTGAGGATGGAGCAGGCTTGTTTTCTGCTGCTCCAGAGACTGGAACACGGAGCAATGGTTGCAAGCTCCAGGAACAGAGATTCCACCTCAACATGAGGAGGAACTTTTTGACAGTAAGAGCTGTTCGGCAGTGGAACGCACTCCCTCGGAGCGTGGTGGGGTCTCCTTCCTTGGAGGTCTTTAAACAGAGTCTGGATGGCCATTTGGTCAGGGATGCTTTGATCATGATTTCCTGGGGTTGGACTGGATGGCCCCCATGGTCCCTTCCAACTCTACAATTCTATGATTCTATGATTCTATGCATTCACACATGTTCCTAAGGGCCATACAAGGCTAATGAGGAGGAAGGCAGAAAGATTGAGAGGACTTCACACTGTGGATGGAGCAAGCTTGTTTTCTGCTGCTCCAGAGACTAGGACAGGGAGCAATGGGTTCAAATTGCAGGAAAAGAGATTCCACATGAACATGAGGAAGAACTTCCTGATGGTAAGAGCTTCTTCGCACAGTGGACTATGCTGCTGCCTGGGAGTGTGGTGGAGTCTCCTTCTTTGGATGTCTTTAAACAGAGGCTGGACGGCCATCTGTCAGCAGTGCTTTGATTGTGTATTCCTGCATGGCAGAATGGGGTTGGAATGGATGGCCCTTGGTGTCTCTTCCAACTCTATGTTTCTATGCTACTATGTCTCCTCTGGTCTTCCCTCCTTCCACAGGGGAGCTTAAATCTGCTGACAGCTCATATTTAAAACACTGGATGCAAAACGTCCAAGGAAGAGAAGGCATCTCCCAGTATCAAATCTGTGGCAGATAAGAGGAGGCAGGTGGTCAAATGGACGTGTTCCAGCTCTTGTCCCTCACTGCCACATGAAATCAATAAAATTGATTAATTTAATTTAATTTAATTAATTTAATTAATTACATTAATTAATTAAATCTTCACACATCTGGCCAAAGCAATGTACTACTCTTTGATATTGTATTCCTTTCTTTCTTTCCTCCTCGCCTACACCTTATGAAATACCAAAAAGTACATTGCTTTGGCCAGATGTGTGAATAATTAATTGATTGATTGACTGAATGATACCCCTCCTTTCTCCCAGTACAGTCCCCTAGGCAGAGTACATACCCTAAGAAAAACACAATACAGTTTAAAAACTCTCAATACAAAAGTTAAAATACAAGGAAGCTAATTATGATTTAAGACACAAGTTAAAGACACCTATGAAATAGCATTAAAAGTATTTAAATAAGCTAAAATAGAAACTCTGTACATCCCCTCCCCATTAAAACTCTTAACAGCCTTTTAACAATAGTCTGGTTGGATGTCAGGAGAGGTGAAGTTAAACCCTCACTTGTTATAACTGGCAGGATAGAGCTAAAATTGACTGAAGGCATTACCTTAAAAGTTACTTCTATTATGTGCCTAACAAACTGTTAGGAAGCTCTATTCACAGAATGTGGATGCAGAAAAGTATTTAATGAAATAGAAAAAATACATATGTATGCACCATGCGGATGCAAAAAGTATTTCATCAAATACAAGAATACATACATTGATAGATATTTCTGCATCAAGTACATCCGTATTCCTTATTCAGTTCCTACCTTGTTCGATGTAAAGAGCTTCTTTGAAATTCAAAGTTGTCTCTATTGTCATTTCCTCCCCTGCTGCTGCGCTATAGGCCAGTTGCTACATCATTACATTCCCAGATTTTTCTGAGGGTGTTGGAAAGCAATATTTTTTTTCTACATGGGGAGAAGGAAAGGGAAGAAAATTATGTTTTGACCTTATATTCTGGTGCTACCACATCAGTCAGTGTGGCTAACAACAGCTAAAAGCAATCAATTACAATAAAGTTACAAAACAGAATAAAGAAACTGAACAATATAAACAGAGCAAGAAGCAAATCCACACTTGAAGAGGAAGATCTTTGCCATACCATGAAATGCTAGCTACAGAGGGTGCCAGCTTAACATCCCAGGGGAAACAATCCCAGTGTTGATGGAAGGTTGCTTTCTTGTTTAGTATCAAACAAACTGGAACATGGAATATGGCAGAATACCAAAAGCCGCAGGAAGGGAGATCCCATACATCTAGTACAGAATCACAATGGGGGGAAAAAACACAACCCCAAAACATTGTATCACGTGAAAAAGCCCAACGTTCCCTCCCTTCCCAGTTGTTTCATCTGAGAAAGGTTGGAGGGTACAGGCTGATGAGACAAAACCCAGAATTCCATTCTGTTGTTGCTTTTGTGTGCCTCCAAGTCATTTCCAACTTATGGCAACCCTAAAGCAAACTTATCATGGGGTCTTCTTGGAAAGACTTGTTTCCAAGAAAACCCCATGATAAGAGGGGGACTTTGCCTTCCTCTGAGACAGAGAGAGTGTGATTTGCCCAAAGTCATCCATCAATAGGAGTCTAGTGTCTAGATCAAGGCAAGTAATAGTGCCACTCTGTTCTCCTTTGATCAGACCTCACCTGGAATATTGTGTCCAGTTATGGGCACCACAATTCAGGAAGGATATTGAGAAGCAGGTACGTGTCCAGAGGAGGGCAAACAAAATGGTGGCAGGTACAGAAGCCATGATGCCCTATGAGGAGCGACTTAGGGAGCTAAGCATGTTTAGTCTGGAGAAGAGAAAGTGAAGAGGGGACATGATACCCATGTTTAAATATTTGCAGGATGTCATACTGAGGATGGGGCAAGCTTGTTTTCTGCTGCTCCAGAGACTAGGACATGGAGCAATGGGTTCAAACTACAGGAAAAGAGATTCCACCTAAATATTAGGAAGAACTTCATGACAGTAAGAGCTGCTCAGCAGTGGAATCTGCTGCTGCCTGGGAGTCTGGTGGAGTCTCTGTCTTTGGAGATTTTCAAAGGAAGGCTGGATGGCCATCTGACAGGGATGCTTTGGACTAGATGGCTCTTGTGGTCTCTTCTAACTCTATGATTCCATGATCCAGTGGGTTTCTATGGCTGACCAAGGATTTGAAGTCTGGCCTCCCAGAGAGATAGCCCAATGCTCAACCCATTACACCACACTGACTCTCTACAGATATTTATTGGTCCTAAACCATTATACACATCCTGAAAGTCCAACCTTCCCACCCCTCCATTCTTTCACAGGGTCAGGATAATGATGAGGCCTTCCAACCTCTCCCCTTGCAGTCTTTGAATCATGCCAAGATCAATGGCCAGGGGGGGAAAAGCGGGGGGGGGGTTAAATCAGAGCAGGAGCAGTTCTTCCCTGTTCTCAGGTCTGCAGAGGAGGGTGAAACCATGCAGAATTTGGTCCAAGAGGATGACTGGCTAGAGCTGGAGTAGCCCAACAGGTCCTTGGGTTGGTGGAACCAACCTCCTTCCTTACTGGAGTGCAGAGTCTGTACAGGTATGGCAGGCAGGTTTGTTCCCAGACAAAAAAGTGTCTTTTCCAGCTCTTCAGAACTGGTGTGGTGGTTGAAGCAGCCAGGCAAGCTGGGAGTCATGAGGGTAGAAGCTAAACCTTTGGGGAGAGCCAGCTGGAAATTGGGACTGCCCCTGCCAGATCAAGGCAGATGGAGGGTAGGCACTCTTTTGGCTCCTGCCCTGCGCCAGCCACTCTTTCAGCTTGCATATAGATGTTATACCCTGAAGCTTCAGGGTCTGCAGGCAGCCTCGTCCTGAAGCCATGTGACTGATTAGCTCTACAGGTGCTGGTGCTCTTCTCTTCACTGCTCAGGGCAGCAGTTGAGAGTCTCCCCATTTTGGCAGAAGCAGCAGGAAAAAGCTGTTCGACTGTGGAATGCACTGCCTGGGAGTGTGGTGGAGTCTCCTTCTGTGGAGGTTTTTAAGCAGAGGCTGGAAGGAATGCTTTTTTTTTTTTCTGCATAGCAGGGGATTGGACTGAGTGGCCCTTGGGGTCTCTTCCAACTCTATGATTCTATTAAAGGATGCTGGTAGGACAGCAATCTCTCTCACACACACGCCTTTAGAGCAGGGTACCATTTTTCTGTCTCCAGCAACATGCGGTCCCCATACTGTACAAAGCCCTAGGTGAATGGATGGTTTGACATTGGAGCACGGACCCCACATCCTGAAGCAGACCCTCAGGCCAGGATCTTTGGTGGGCCCCCTACTTACTGCTAAAGTTAAGGGCAGCGAGATTCTCTGCAGGATTTAGGATAACAATGAAAATAAGTCAGTTTAAATGATAACACCAAAGGAATATTTATGTTTATTTAAAAAAACTAAACGGATTTACATAATTAAAAAATGTAATGCAATGTACCTAAAATGTAATGTGCCTAATAAAATAATTTTAGTTAGATAAAAAAATTCAGTATTTTATTAAGTCACTTTTTGCTTTCTGTTCATCTCACTTAACTGGCCACCCCACTACACTGCCCCCCCTTCCTAATTGTAGGCCCCCGGGTCCCCAGGCTAGAGCCCTGTCACCCCACAACTTGTGGGGGCCATGCTTTGGAGAGCACAGTGTCTAGTCCATCAACTTGCTCAGTGTGCCAATTTCACTCCAGCTCACTGACCGCCAAACTTCGGGAAGTGTGGTCTTTTAGTTTGCTTGCAACAAAAAGTACCTTTTAAATGTCCAGTGATATTCATGATCACAGTCCCATCAAATCCAAGCACGGGACTTAATTTCCATTGTCTGAGTTACATAAACTTAATAAGATGTTTGCTCAGCTCAGATGAGGAAGCTGCTCTCCCAAATAAAAGCCTTCATTTGAAATGCAGCGAATGCCAGGGGAGGTTTGCCTTCCCTACAAATGGAGTTCTTTGCAAAGGGAACTGATGAATATTTAAGGCTCTTCTCTTCACATTAGACAGTTCCTTTTGATAAAAAAGCAAATATCTGTCTCATTAAAGAGCAGAATCAATCCTGTTCTCCATGAATCCCAAATGAGCCCAGAGAAAGAGAGAGAGAGAAGGAATGAGAATTCAAGGGAAACAGACTCTTCCAAAGCTCTTCCCAGTTTTCAAAGTCTCTTTTACCAACCATTATTATTGTTAGCATCAGTTTCACACCTACCAGGTGTAAGTGACTGGCATTTTGGACCAACAATGACTAGGAATTTATCCAAAAATCTAAAAATCAGTGATGCATTGTTGGATAAAGTAACACATTCCAAGCAACTGTCACTTTTTGTGATTGTGCTATTGTGATTGTGTCTATGGCAATCTCATTCAGGTGTTTGATCAGTCCATTTAAAATTGCTCCCAGAATACCTTTTATCCCTGGGATCATGGTGATTCCTTTCCCCCAAAGTGCAGAATTTCAGTTCGTAGGTCTCAATATTTCAAAATCTCTCCCCCTTTTTTTCTCTTTAATTCTGTTGTCATAGGGGCTGGAGGTGACTAAAGAAACCAGGGTGTATATACAAAGAATTTTCAGACAAGCTGAGATTTAAAGGGGATATGTACCTGTACAAGAAATGGAGGACGAGGGAAATCAGCAGACACAAACAGGCACACTGGCAGGGCAGATACACCAGCAGATACTTTATTTGGGCCTCAATAGAATCACAGAGCCATAGAGCTAGAAAAGACCCCAAGGGCCATCTAGTCCCACTCCATTCTGCCATGCAAGAATACACAATCAAAGCATTCCTGACAGATAGCCATCCAGCCTCTGCTTAAAAACTTCCAAAGAAGGAGACTCCACCACACTCTCAGGCAGTCCATTCCACTTCCAAACAGCTCTTACGCTTAGGAAGTTCTTCCTAATGTTGAGGTGGAATCTCTTTTCCTGTAATTTGAACCCATTGCTCTGTGTCCCAGTCTCTGGAGCAGCAGAAAACAAGCTTGCTCCGTCCTCAGTATGACATCCCTTCAAATATGTAAACGTGGCTATCATGTCCCCCTCTTAACTTTCTCTTCTCCAGGCTAAACATACCCAGCTCCCTAAGCCACTCCTCATAGGGCATAATAGCTTCCAGACCTTCCACAATTTTGGTTGCTCTCCTCTGGACATGTTCCAGCTTCTCAGTATCCTTCTTGAATTGCTATGCCTAGGTGAGGTCTGACCCAAGCAGAATAGAGTGATACTATTACATCCCTCAGTCTAGACACCATACTCCCATTAATGTAGTCCAGAATTGCATTGGCTTTTTTAGCTGCCACATCACAGTGTTGACTCATGTTCAGCTTGTGGTCCACTAAGACTCCTCGATCCCTTTCGCATGTACTGTTCTAAAGCCAGGTGTCACCCATCTTATATTCGTGCTTTTTATTTTTTCTGCCTAAGTGTACTACCTTAGATTTGTCCAGATAGATAGATGGATAGATAGGAGAGAGAGAGAGAGAGAGAACCAGGGAAAATGGAGCTGGTGAAATAAATAAAATGCTTTCATCATCAGAACTTTTTATCTGTGACTAAAATTCATGAGCTGTGGTTATTTCAAACAGAGGACACCACAGCAGTGAGACAGGATTTGACCAATTCTACAATTCTTAAGTCATTAGGATGTTTTATTTGACTAAGATTGTTACAGATCAGAACATGGAAATGTTTCTTTCTTGGGGTTATAGCTCTCTGATTTCCTGAGCCAGCATGAGTGCTTGAGTTTTTGGAACCCCTCGTTGCCTATAAATGGTGTGTAATTGTATAACAATATAGATGCTATCTGCAAATTCAGAAGAGTGCCCTATGGCTCCTGGACCCATAGGGTTGGGCAGGGCACCCAAGGGCCTTCCAGCCCAACCTTCTTCCTGTGCAGGAAATCCAAAGCATCTCTGATAGGTTGCTCCATCCAACCTCTCTTTAAAATCCACCAAGAAAGAAGAAATCATAGCCTTCCAAGGTGGTCTTCATATGTAATCCTGTAGACAATTGCAGGCATGCTCTAATTGCAGGCAAACCCTACAGTCTTGCATAGCCTATAGACCTGAGGAGGAAAACATGGGTGGAGTGAATAATAGATCCCCGCCTAAAAAGATATAGAGCAGTGATGGCGAACCTATGACACGCGTGTCAGCACTGACACGTATAGCCATTTGGGCTGACACGTGGCCATAGTCCTCCTCCCCCCCACCCGCAACCTCACCACCCTCCCTAAAGTGGCGATTGGTCGCCACATTAGGGAGGGTTGGAGTGTGGAGGAAAATGGTGGGTGTGGCTACAAAGCCCTAATTGCCACTTTAGGGAGGCATGGAGGGGTGGAGCCTCCCCTCCACATGGCCACCCCCCCCCCCGAGGCCTGCTGTGCTTCCCCGGAGCCATCTCAGAAAGGCCGGGTAAGGCGGCAGGTGGGCGGGTGGGAGCCTGCCCGGCCTCTCCCTGGCCTTTCCAAGGGGGCTCCAGGGCTTTGAAGCCCCGGAGCCACCTTGGATAGGCCGGGGGAGGCAGCGGAAGGGAGGGAGGGACTCGCCCCAGCCTCTCTCCGGCCTTCGCAAGAAAACTCAATAGCGGCTTTGGGAAGGGCAGGGGGGCTAAAAAGTGCCTTTCCCGCCAACTCCCCACTCTCCCGGGGCTTGGCTCTCCCCCCCCCCCAAATGGAGCCAAGCCCCAGGAGAGTGGGGAGTTGAGTGCCTGGCTTGCTCAGCAAGCACTCCATTAAATCAGCTCCTCTCCCTTGAGTGGGAGGGAGAAAAGTTGATTTAAATGGGGTGCTTGCTGAGCAAACTGCGAATAATCAAAACCGTGAGAGTGAAAGCTGCGAATGTGGAGGGGCAACTGTATACATTCATGTTATTTAAACAATAAATATCACGAAATAATGTTTTTTCCTCAAAGTGACACACCACCCAAGTTATGCTCAGTTTTTTGGCGAAGTTTGACACATCAAGCTCAAAAGGTTGCCCATCACTGATATAGAGGAATCCAGTGGCACCTTTGAGTAGCAAAAGTTTTCATGGACAGTCAGGTGTCAAGGGCAACAAAAACAATGAGAGCCACTATACTCTAATGCTTTAGTATGGGTGCAAAACCAGTGAAATATTGCCATAAATTAGGGAGGTGGAGAATTCGTTTTTTGTGTGTGGCTGTGCCCAAGACTGCTATTTCAATATGCATAATGTGCCAATGTTACCCTGTTGTTGTTGTTGTTTGCCTTCAAATTGTTTCTGACTTAAGGCAACCCTAAGGAAACCCTATCATGGGATTTTCTTGGCAAGATTTCTTCACAGGAGGTTTGCTATTGCTTTCTATCAGGCTGAGTGAATGCGAATTGCCTAAGGTCACCCAGTGGGTTTGCATGGCTGAGCAGGAATTTGAACCCTGGTTTCCAGCTTCCTAGTCCAATACTCAAACCACTGCACCATGCTGGCTCTCAAGAAACCATTATATAAGTTCAAACCATGGCTAATAGATTGAATTTTGTGGATATATCCTTAATTCAGCTGTTTCTCCTTCCAATCTTCCTTCAGTTTTTTGTTTGTTCCAGAATTGGTACATGGAGGTCTGAGATAGAATATCTAAGGGGGTTCCCATTTGTTAGCCTTTGAAATTCTGGGTGTACCCTCCCATTCTGTGTGCTGAGGCTGACCTAGGACATTATCAGATGCAGCCAAAAACTGCAGGATTACAACTCCAGGGTAGCATGAATGGGCCCTGCTATCGTATGGTGTCATCGTCTTTGCATTCTTACACTGTTCTCCAGCCGCGAAAAAGCTTATTTACAATTCACGGGACAAGCCATCAATAGATCGTCAATAGCACTTTTTTTCGTGCTATTGATGGTATGTGAAACCACGTCCCATTGTAATCACAAAATTAGTGAATGGGTGGTCCTCTTCACCCCTTCCCATTCTTTTCCCAAGAAAACCTCCAAATGAGAATGCGAAAATGAAGCACAGGGCATTCTTTTTAATGAACTGCCCCCTTTAGTTGGCATGTTTTTAGGTTTGTTTCAGTGCTCATTTGAACAATGAACAATGTGAGTTGATTTACTTTGTTAAGGGTTTTTTTTAAAAAAAGTGTTAAGCATACTTGCATCTTCTCATGAGGACTGCCGAAATCTCATCCATGCCAAATCGTGGAAGTAAACTGCCATTCTTAAAGTACTAGTGGCCGTCTTGCGATAATTCTGTGGCATTTCTTTCACATGATTACAGCTATGTGTGATAATAAGTTTTATAATGCCACAATGTCCCCGCTATCTTCATTCACAGAATTACAGCATTTTTAGACGCTAGTCTGATAATGTCCCTAGAGTAGAGGTGAATACTGAAAATCAATAACAGATTCTGGTATTCCAGCAAAATGAATGAAAATCAAATCAACTGCTGAATGAAGTTAGAGGGAGGGAAAATGTAAAATAGCTAAAGGACAATTGAAAAGGAAATTCTGGAATCAGAAAGGACCCATAATTGGTGGACCCATAGCCTCCCAGGTACATTTAAATATCTCTCTGGCTTTTCTTCGCAAACAAAGATTCAGGAAGGACTCATCCCGCGCTTTCTGCAAGCTCGCTGATGACTAAAAAGGCCAATCCGAGATAAACAAGTCCAGTTGCAAAAAGCACAGCAGAAGGTCTCCTTGGGTGATGTTTCCGGGTTGTGATTCTTTCTGCGTTGTCGTTTCTCTTCAAGACTTGTTCGTCGTGAGTTCTCAAATAAGGCTGCAGCATTGTGGATAGTGCGTCTCCATGCCTCCCGATGTGAGGCCAGGGCGGACCACTGTTGGTGATCAATTTGGCCAAGCCTGAGATGTTGTTTCAGGGAGTCTTTGTATCGCTTTTTTGGAGCGCCCCTCTTACGCTGACCCGTGGCGAGTTCACCGTAGAGTAGTATTTTTGGGAGGCGATGGTCCTCCATCCTAGAAACATGCCCTGCCCAGCGCAGCTGCGTTCTCAATATCATGGCCTCAATGGTGGTGATCCCTGCTTGCTCAAGGACAGCAACATTCGTCACATAGTCAGTCCAGTGTATATTTAGGATTGTGCGTAGACAGCGCTGATGAAAGCTCTTTGTCAATCTTGGCATCTGAGGAAATGATGCTTCCCAGGTAGGTGAACTGCTGAACGGACTTGAGCACAGATTTGCCGACAGCAATGTGGGGATGGTGGTGTTTGTCCTGTGGTGCAGGTTGGTAAAGAACTTCTGTTTGGCTTCAGAGCCAATAGGCGTACTACAGAGATGGTATTTGCCCTTAAACAACTGCAAGAAAAATGTAGAGAGCAGAACAAGGGTCTCTATGTAACATTTGTCAACCTCACCAAAGCCTTCGACACTGTGAGTAGAAAAGGTCTGTGGCAGATCCTGGAAAGACTAGGATGTCCCCCCAAATTCCTTAAAATGATTATCTTGCTACACGAGGGCCAGCGTGGTCAAGTCAGATATGGCGATGCTCTTTTAGAGCCCTTTCTAATAACTAATGGTGTGAAGCAAGGTTACTTTGAAAAATATTTACCAGAATTCCACCTGCTCTTGGAGCTAAAATCTGTTGTTTCAGACCTGCCAGGACATACTCCATCAGCTACAGAGCTTCAAAATGATTTTTTATCATAACAGTTATTTATTTATTACTTCTGGCAAGTTACTTTAGGGGCTGCATAGCACAAGTAAGACTGATTGTGCTATGCAAAACTTGTATTAAATTGTATGCATGACCAAATGCACATCCAAATGTGCAACTGAATGTATAATCCAATGCACAATCCAGTTTCCATATCCAACGGCACCACATACACAACTCCACTGCCACGATCTTGAACTAAATGCAGACATCCCACAATGGACAATTATTCTGAGCTGCTTCTGAAGGGGGACTTACGGGTCAATAAGGCACTGATGGGGTTCTAACCATTTTCTTTCCACTCAAGTAAAAGCCAGTGCAATTCTAGGCTACTTAAGCAGGAGTATAGTGTCCAGGTTGAGGGTAGTGATAGTGTCACTCGATTCTGCTTTGGTCAGACCTTGCTTGGAGTTATATATACAGTGTCCAGCTTGGGTCACCACAGTTCAAGAAGGACATTGACAAGGTGGAAGGTATCCAGAGAAGGGTAACCAAAATGGCAAAGGTCTGAAAGCCAAGCCCAATGAGGAACAGTTCAGAGAACTGAATGTGTTTAGATTGGAGACGACGTGGTAGCCATCTTTAAATATCTGGAGGGGTGTTATATAGAAGATGGAGCCAGCATGTTTTGTGCTGCTCCAGAGACCAGGACATGAACCAGTGGATTCAAATTACAAGAGAAAAGATTCCACCTAAACATTAGTAAAAACTTCCTGATGGTAAGAGCTGCTTAAAAGTGGAATGGACTGTCGGGGGAGCAGAGGACTTCTCTTGATTGGAGGGCTTTAAACAGAGGTTGGATGTCCATCTCTTTCTGTATGCCTGCATGGACTAGATGGCTGTCATGGTCCAAACTGATCACCAACAATAGTCTGCCCTGGCCTCACATCGGGAGGCATGGAGACACACAATCCACAATGCTGCAGCCTTATTTGAGTACTCACGTCGAACAAGTCTTGAAGAGAAACGACAATGCAGAATGAATCACAACCCGGAAACATCACCCAAGGAGACCTTCTGCTGTGCTATCTGCAACTGGCACACTTGCAGAAAGCGCGGGATGAGTCCTTCCTGCATCTTCATTTGTGAAGAAAAGCCAGAGAGAGACAGAGAGAGACTCTATGATCCTATGATTCTTAAATCCCTTATTCCCCCTGTTCACCAACTGTAAACGATAAAATGTAAATTACTTCCTCCTCATCTTCCTCCTCCTTTATATCCTGCCTTTTCCTAGATTTGGGACTCATATAAATGTCCTTCTCAGGAAAAGGTTTTCTTCTTTCTATCAAGCCAATTATAGAATAAATGCATTCAGGTAGTCAGTCATTTGAGCTCTCAGGGGACTCCTTCCCTCCAGATCAGGCCCTGAGAAAGCATAGCAGTGTCTCCCATGTGGCAGGGAGCAGGTCCTTCGGATGCATCAAGAGGGAGGTCCCATGTCTTTGGAGAAACAACATCTGCAGAGAGAGAGAGAGTGAGGACTGAAGCAGATGGGACACTTACAGAATTCATCCACACTGTCCTTGGAAAGGGTGGCCTAGGGACACGCTTTAGCTTGTGGAAGGAGAAACTCACAACCTCTCAGTCTCAGAGACTTCCCAAACATTGCTGCTACGTGAGAAGCCAGGGTGAGAATCACAGGCTGCCTGGTAAAAGGATTGAAGTTCAGAGGCACGCTGCTCCACAAGCGTGGGTGTAGCATGAAATACAACCAAGGCCATTTAGCCTTAATTGAAGCTGCCACAGTGGGGGAACAGACGTTCCTCCACTCACAGTGTTTCCTCTGCTTTTTGGACATTTCGTCCTGGATGCAAGGAATGCAGAGCATCTCTGCTCAGCACCATGTGGCTCTGTCTGGAATAATACGTGCTGAGGAGACGGGAGGAGGTGTCTCCTTCTCTGTGACAGGATGCACTGAGAACAGCTGAGACAGAAGGCGCTAAAATGCTACTGAATCCTATGCAGGCCTTGGCCCAAAGGGCCTTTGCCTTGAGAAGCCACGGTGGGAAAAGGAGCATTCCAGGAGAGAGGGGCAAAATGCATCTAGTCTTGTTCAATTTTGGAACCTAAGCAGGGTCAGGCCTGTTTAGTACTTGGACGGGAGACTGTTATAGGTCAGGCTGATTTGGTGGCCAACATTGAAGCCTGGAAATATTAGGGATGTGGTCCTTCACTATGTTTCTTCTTGAAAGTAGTAATTTCTGCAATTTTCTTCCCACTGTGAGAAAGTCTTTGAAAACCACACAGTTTTCAAAAGCTAGTCACAATTAGAGACTTATTCCACACAAAATTCTCACATGGTTGTTTTGCACAGAAAACAGCATTTTCAGAATGGAAAATAATGTATCAATGGAGAAATAGTAATTCCTGTGCAAAATATGCTATTTTCTTTGCAGTTAATCATGTTTTCTGTGCAGAAAATGTTTTCTGTGCAAAACAACCACGTGTAAATTTTACACAGAGTAAATCACCAATTACATTATTTATTGTGCAGAAAACATCATTTTCTGCACAGGAATTAATATTTCTGCATTGACACATTATTTTCCATGCAGAAAATGATGTTTTCTGCACAAAACAATAATATGTGAATTTTGAGCAGAATAAGTCCGAAACTGCAAAGATTCTCAGACCAGAATTCTTCTTGTCAGGGTTACTCAACACTTGAAAAACATGTTTTTCAACCATCTTCCGAATATTTTTGAATATTCTTTCCATCCCTAGGAAATATAGCAATAGAGTACCTTTAGGACTTTATCAGACTAGCGTCTAAAAACACTGTAATTCCACAAATAAGGATAGTGGAAACATCATAGCATTATTAAACTTACTATCACATGTTTCTGTAATCACGTGAAAAACCGCCACGGAATTATCGCACAATGATCACTAGCACTTTAAGAATGGGAGTTTACTTCCTGGATAGACCGTGGGTGAGGTTTTGGTGGTTCTCATGAGAAGATGGAGGCATGCTTAAAAACAATTTTAAGAATCCTTAATTTACAAAGTAAATGAACAGACAAACAGTTAAAAACCTAAAAATGTGCAAACCTACTAGGAGAGTTCATAAAAAGAGCATCCTGTGCTTCATTTTCACCCAGACGTTTTCTCACTAGAGACTGCCCACCCATGCTGTGTAATCTTGCGATTACATCCGTACATGGTTTCACACACCTTGAATAATGTGAAAAAGCACTATTGATGATCTATTGATGGGTTAACCCATCAATTAGAAGCAAAGAATTTTTTGTGGCTGGAGAACAGAGTAACAATGTGAAGACAACAATGTCATAAAATCATAGAGCTGGAAGAGACCACAAGGGCCATCTAGTCCAGTCTCCTGCCATGCAGGAATAAACAACAAATGCATTCCCAACAGATGGCCGTCCAGCCTCTGCTTTAAAATCTCCAGGAAAGAGACTCCACCACACTCCCAGGCAGCAGCGTATTTCACTGTCAAACAGCTCTTACCCTCAGGAAGTTCCTCCTTATGTTTAGGTGGAATCTCTTTTCCCGTAGTTTGAACCCATTGCTCTGTGTCCTAGTCTCTGGAGCAGCAGAGAACAAGCTTGCTCTGTCCTCAGTATGATATCCCTTCAAATATTTAATAGGATCAAATAAGATCAAATATCAAATAAGAGACACTGCCAGCCAGAAAATCAGAGAAAATCAGAGACATTGCAGACTGGGCCAGCCAGAAAAATCAGCAGTTATAAACACGTTATAAACCAACCTAGATCCAAAATGTTATTTAAAAACACTGAAGTTCTGGACCAGGCCAACAAGTATCATGTCAGAATACACAGAGAACCTATTGAAATCCACAAACACCTGAACAACTTCAACAGGAAAGAAGAAACCCTAAAAGTAATCAGAATCTAGCTCCCAGTTTTGAAAGACAATAGAATAAAAACTCAGCACATGCAAAGGAATTCCACCCAGGGACAGGGGGACTCCCAACAGATAATGGCCCATCAACCAACCCTTAGCCAAACAGACACTAACGAACCTTGCATTTTTATACTCAGAAACTAACAATTTTATTACACAAATTTACACAATATCCTCCCCAATAAGGGTTCACAAGTGTATATAAACTCCACACACACTCCTACCCAACCATTCTCTGAAGACACCAGCCATAGATGCAGGCCAAACGTCAGAAAGAAACTTGTCAGAACACGGCCTCGCAGCCCGGAAAAAAACTAAGGAATATCTATGGATGCTGGCCATGAAAGCCTTCAACTTCACATGTTTTTACTTTATCATTTCCCCATAATTATCTCTTTCTCTCTCTGGCTTCTCTTCGCAAACGAAGATTCAGGAAGGACTCATCTCGCACTTTCTGCAAGCATGCTGATGACTAAAAAGGCCAATCCGAGATAAACAAGTCCGGTTGCAGAAAGCACAGCAGAAGGTCTCCTTGGGTGATGTTTCCGGGTTGTGGTTCTTTCCGCGTTGTCGTTTCTCTTCAAGACTTGTACGGCGTGAATTCTCAAATAAGGCTGCAGCATTGTGGATAGTGTGTCTCCATGCCTCCTGATGTGAGGCCAGGGCGGACCACTGTTGGTGATCAATTTGGCCAAGCCTGAGATGTTGTTTCAGGGAGTCTTTGTATCGCTTTTTTGGAGCGCCCCTCTTACGCTGACCCGTGGCGAGTTCACCGTAGAGTAGTATTTTTGGGAGGCGATGGTCCTCCATCCTAGAAACGTGCCCTGCCCAGCGCAGCGGTGTTCTCAATATCATGGCCTCAATGCTGGTGATCCCTGCTTGCTCAAGGACAGCAACATTTGTCACATAGTCAGTCCAGTGTATATTTAGGATTGTGCGTAGACAGCGCTGATGAAAGCGCTCGAGGAGTCGTAGGTGGTGGCGATAGGTGATCCATGTTTCAGATCCATAAAGGAGGATAGACAGTATGATGGCTCTATACACACTGATTTTTGTGCTTTGCCTCAGGTGTTTATTGCTCCAGACTCTTTTGTGAAGTCTTCCAAATGCACTATATGCCTTTGCTAATCTGTGATCGATCTCTTTGTCAATCTTGGCATCTGAGGAGATGATGCTTCCCAGGTAGGTGAACTGCTGAACGGACTTGAGCACAGATTTGCCGACGGCAATGTGGGGATGGTGGTGTTCGTCCTGTGGTGCAGGCTGGTAAAGAACTTCCGTTTTCGTCAGGTTGATTTCCAGCCCAAACAGCTCTGCAGCTGTTGCAAAGCAGGATGTTAGGCGCTGCAGAGCTGCTTCTGTGTGGGCAACAAGGGCAGCATCATCGGCGAAGAGCAGCTCACGGACTAGATAGTTTAGAGTCTTAGTGTGAGCCCTCAGGCAGCTTAAGTTAAACAAGCTACCATCAGTACGGTAACGAATATAGATGCCGTCCTCTTCTTCGAGCTCTGCTGTAGCCCTTTGGAGCATCGTGCTGAAGAAGTCAGTTTGGGAATAGCGAGGGGGAGGGGTGAGATAGAGGAAAGGAGGAGGATCCTGCCCCCTCATGCCACGTGACTTCTGTCGTAGCACTACTGTCACAGAAGGGAATACTGTGTCCAGTTCTGGGCACCACAGTTCAGGAAGGATACTGAGAAGCTGGAAGGTGTCCAGAGGAAGGTGACCAAAATGGTGGGAGGTCTGGAGGCCATGATGCCCTATGAGGAGTGGCTTAGGGAGCTGGGCCTGTTTAGCCTGGAGAAGAGAAGGTGGAGAGGGGAGATGATAGCCATGTTTAAATATTATTTGAAGGGATGTCATACTGAGGATGGAGCAAGCTTGATTTCTAGTGCTCTAGAGACTAGGACACATAGCAATGGACTCAAATGACAAGAAAAGAGATTCCACCTCAACAATATTAGGAAGAACTTCCTGACAGTAAGAGCTGTTTGGCAGTGGAATGCACTGCCTGGGAGTGTGGAGGAGTCTCCTTCTTTGGAAGTTTTTAAACAGAGTTTGGATGGCCGTCTGTCGGGAGTGCTTTGATTTTGTATTCCTGCAGGGCAGAATGGGGTTGGACTGGATGACCCTTGAAGTTTCTTCCAACTCTATGATTCTATGATTTTATGATACTATGATTATCATACGAAGGGGAATACTGGCAGAGCAGCAGTATTGAGAGCCATTGATGGGTTTTCCCCATCAGTGAAGAGATACACTACAGAAATGACTGGAACGCAAACCAGCAGCAGGATAGACATGACATTGTGTGAAAAGTACTGGTCAAATTTGCTAATTCTTGAATTGTAGCCTTGTGTGATAATCTCCCAAGTGCCTGTCTCATTAGAACCCAACTTCCTATGTTCCATTTTGTATCTACCATTCCATTCTGAACACACTCAGGACGTTAACCCCCATTAACATGCCGCTGAAGCTAAAACCAAACTTGTCCCGGCAAAAGCAAACACCTACTAGACCTACTTTTAACAGCACAAAAAAGGCATCTCCAGCAGTAATGGAGCACGAATGGAGTTCTGTTTACTTCCAGCTTCCAGATCTCAGGTATTCTCGTGAGAAGATGCTAGCATGGCAAAATTGAAAAAAAACAAGCAAAGCACATAAACACAATTTAAAAGTCCCAGGCACACTGGTGGGGGGGGGGTTCAAAAAAAGAGCATCCCCTACCTGGCTGTCATGAACTTACCTGGAAATGTTTGCCCATCAACACTGTATTCACATGAGCATAATGGCATGAGGATTCAAACACTGGCAATGCTGGCAACAAAGCGCCATGGGAGATCTATTGACGGCTTGGGCCATCAATAAAAAAGAACAGCTTTTGGACTTGACATGATCATGAGAGGACAATGTTGTCTGGTATGCGTGCCCTTTCACGATCATTAGGCATCCTTACGGTGCCATATTTGCTGCATCTGATAAAGTCCTTAGTCTCATCTTATTTCTGAACCTAAGCAGTGTCAGGTCTGGATGGGAGGCCACCTGGAGGGAAGACCAGAAGAAATATCCAGGACAGAGATAAGAAACAAACCTTTCCAAAGCCCTGGAGAGCCCAGGCTGCCAGTTAGTCAGGCACACCCACATGTGCTTTGGGGCAAGTCCTGACCTATGTCCCCACAAGGGCCTACTCCCCAGTCTCAGTGTGTGGCCCTGACATTTCAGAGAATGGGAATCAGCTGGTGATAAATCATCTGGGAAGGAAACACAGGAAGCAGAGACTGTGGCCAGGTCTACATGGTATTCTGGCCCCAGCTCAACCCTGTTCATCCCCCATTACCTGAATGAAACAGGATGGAGTCCAGACCGCCACTGCTGCTGTCTGCATCTCTCTCTCCGAAGCCAGGAAGAGGGCCACAGCACATGTTCAAGGCCCTCTGTCTGTGACTAGCCTTGGCCACATGCTGCGAGTCTGCTTCCTGGCTTCAGACAGCAGCTGCAGTGATGCGGAGTGATGCAGACAGCAGCTGCAGTGATGGGGTGGCTTTGTGGGGTGGCCTCCTGCAGACCTGTGGGGCCTGATCCTTTTTTTTTTCTGAAGAGAAGCAGTTTTTTCCAGATATTTTGCAGAAATGTCTTTGCTCTATCTTTGCCCTGGATGTCATGAGGACTGCTTGAGGGCAATACAGGGGGAAAGTCCTGCATCATCTGGACTGCAGGACTCTAAGGACTTTTTCAGATGCTATTTATTTATTTTTTATTTTTTAGTTTTGGGGTTTTTTTATTTTTTTTATTTATTTATACCCCGTTCTTCAGCCACAAGGCTATCAGAGCGGCTTACAAATTGTTTTAAGCAATAGCAATTTACATATCTAACTGCATTAAACAGTTTCCAATGTGTGTTAGCTCATTGCCCCCACAAGCTGGGTACTCAATTTACCGACCTACGAAAGGATGGAAGGCTGAGTGAACCTTGGAGCCCTCTAGGATCGGACGTGCAACATGGTGACTTGCAGTACTGGCATTTAACTACTGCGCCACCAGGGCTCATGCTATAAAAGCCCTCTGCGGAGGTCGGGAGAGGGACGCAGCTATCCCACTGCAGGGGGTCAGTTTCGGACAACGCCATCCCCCTCCTGTTGTCCTTCATTTTGTTTCCATGCTCAATCGATGGAAAAGGCGCCACTTTTTCCTCACAGATGTTTTTCATCAGTGAAGGAGGACAGGAGGGAGACAGCGTCATTCGAAATTAACCCCCTGCAGTGGGATAGCCACATCCCTGTCCCGACCTCCGCGGAGGGCTTTTATAGCCTCTGAACATCTCCAAATACAGGGGAGAGATGGGTCAATAGCCCATCTAGACAAGGCCTGTGAGAAGTATATGAAAGCTTCAAATATAAGTCTCGAATGTACCTTTTAAAAAATTGTAACAGTAAGGATACACAAAACAATATTAATGACAAGTTGGAAATGCTAGGTTTGGTAAACTGATTAATTGCTGTAGTTGGGATTTTAAAAAGTGTTTCTCAGTTTACTCTCAGGTGACAACCAAACACCTTGATAAAATGTATTTTTTTAAAAAGTGATTATTAATGCTAGTACAGTAGTTGTAATCGTTGCTGTAATATCATTAACAGGCCTTCAGTAGGCTTGTCACAACTGAATACAGTTCAATTTCTAACTGCTTGCAGCTCCATAAGCTGGTGCTACCCACTGGAAGCCCTTGGGAATAAAAAGAAAAGGGTAAAAATCCAGCTCAATAAATTACTACATTTCAAGAGCGGTTTGGCTTCTCAGCGTAGAACAAATTGCTGCCGTTCCACTGCTTCTAGGCAATTTGGCCAGGTGAGTTCTCCAAAGGCGGCTGATTTCTTCTCTAAACAGGAATCTGCTGACAGCTAAGCAGAAAAGAAAAGAAAAGAAAAGAAAAGAAAAGAAAAGAAAAGAAAAGAGTGGGTAAGGAAGGGATGCAACAAGAAGGCCTGGACTTCAAGGGCTGTGTCCCATAAAGACCTGCCTGAAGCTATTGCAATGATTCTCCTGAGTAGGGTTGCTAGATCTCAGGGCCTGGCCCTTGGTCTCCAGTTTTTGTGGGTCAACTCTAGGCAGGAGACAGAGGGTGCACATTCTCCCCTTTTGGTGGGCTCAGCTCCAGGTAAGAGGAAAGGGCTGGGGGCAAATCTCCTGCTCAGGAAGGAGAGCAGCAGCTCGCTATAATCTGTAAGCCGTAATGGATTTGCTGATACCAACCGCAAAGACTCTCTAAGGAGTCTGTCTATTTATTTATTATTGTACTGTATTTATTTTATTTAGATCCTGCTTTTCTCCCAATCAGGATTCAAAGCAGCTTACAATACATAAAAAAGAACATCTAAAACCATATGAAATATAAAAGGGTTAAATGTATTAACTAGTGTCCAGAGGGGTGTGTGTGACCAAAATGGTGGGAAGTCTGGAAGCCATTATGCCCTATGAGGAACAGCTTAGAGGGCTGGGCATGTTTAGCCTGGGAAAGAGAAGGGGATTTGATAGCCCTGTTTAAGTATTTGAAGGGATGTCACGTTGAGGATAGAGCAGGCTTGTTTTCTGCTGCTCCAGAGACTGAAACACGGAGCAATGGGTGCAAGCTCCAGGAACAGAGATTCCACCTCAACATCAGGAGGAACTTTTTGACAGTAAGAGCTGTTCGGCAGTGGAACGCACTCCCTCGGAGCGTGGTGGGGTCTCCCTCCTTGAAGGTCTTTAAACAGAGGCTGGATGGCCGTCTGTCGGGGATGCTTTGATCGAGATTTCCTGCATGGCAGAATGGGGTTGGACTGGATGGCCCTCGTGGTCTCTTCCAACTCTGCAATTCTATGATTCTATGATTAAATATGGCATCATAACGATGCTTAATGAATGTGAAAGGGTGTGTATATCAGATGACATCATCCTTGTGCAATCATGTATTGTGAAAAAGCCGTTCTATTTTATTGATGGCCCAAGCTATCAATAGATCTTCCATGGTGCTTTGTTGCCGGCATTGCCAGTGTTTGAATCCTCATGCCATTGTGCTCACGTGAATGCCGCATCAATGACAGAATACTTCCGGGTGATGTCACAACAGCCAGGTAGGGGACGGCCTTTTTATGAAACCTCCCATCCCCATTTACTTCTAAGTTGTAAAGTGTGTTTTTGTGCTTTGCTATACTTTTGTATGTGTGTGTGTTTGCTTTAAATTTTAAATTTCCTGCATTAGTGTCTTCTCTCAAGAATCTGCAGGATTTGGAACCCGGATGCAAATGGAGCTCTGTTTGTGCTCTGTTACTGCCAGGGAAGCCTCTTTTACACTTGCAAAGGTAGGTCTGGTAGGGGATGGGGTTCTTCTGCTGGTATAAAAACGCTACAATTTATGCCAGCAAAAGAACATTAACGTGGGGTGGTCTGATAAAGTACAAAATCTTCCTACTTAATTCTGCATACCATCGGGAGAAGCCCTTTGAAATATTTCTTTCCTATGCATGAGAAAAGTAAAGATTTGCATCCCTAGTTTTCACATGCAGCTTTTCTACTGTCCAGTAAAATCTTTGGCTGCTGGCCTCCTAGCTATTCCAGTATTACAGGGCTCAAAGAAAGGGTGACTGGGTGGGTTTAAGGCCTGGATGAATATGAGCAAAGACTAGCCCTTTCCTCCAGGGAAAAGTCCCCCCCCCCAAAAAAACCACACACACAGAGGGACCTGTTCAGCGTCTGTATCAAGGAGACAGGGTGACACCCCACGGATTCAATTGCCATCAAGTGCCTAGAGGCAATGCAGCTTGTCTCAGATGCCTGCTAATGTATGAACGCACTCTAATCTCCATAAGATTAGGAGTGTAATTAATGATAATTAATGGCGACATTAGTTTTCTGCTAGCTGCGATAATGTTATTTAGAGAGATAGGGACTCTGTTTTTCTCTGTTGCCAAAGAAACAGAACCAGTCAAAGAAGTCAACACAATGAGTTCAGTGGAAGTGCATTTAAGAGACGGACCATCTGATGATCCCAAGGGTTTAGATAACTGTCCCATGCCTTGAGATTTCAAGGCAAAAATCTAAGATCTAGATCTAGATCCCTTGTGATCTCACAAGAGCTTGGGCCATGGGTATGTTTCAAAGACAATGTTCACAAGGGATAACCTCTGGCAGTGTCATTAAGCATGATGCATTAAGCACCGACCACTGTTCCATAAAGTACACCATTCATTTTTTTAAAAAAAAAAAAAGTTCAATTTTTTTAAAAAAACACCAAGTTCACACAATAAGGAAAATAGATATGCACACATCTTTCAGTGCCCTCACCCTGAGATTCCTTCCCTGCATCCTAAGAACTGTGGTGGAGGGAGACAGTATACTTGAGGACAAGAGTTCATCAAGTGCTCTGGATAATAGCTTGAATGTTAGAGAGAGAACTGGGCAAATAGTGCAAGAACCTAACAGTGGGGGGGGACCCTAAAATAAGCAGCTAGTGGGAATGTCCCATGGTCTTAGAGGTCTCTACACAAATGGAAAGAGCATGGGAAATAAACAAGATGAACTTGAACTCTTAACACAGGAAAGCAAATATGATATAAAAGGCATCGCTGAAACCTGATGGGAGGGAGTCTCATGATAGGTTATACCTCTTTATTACTACATTCCAATCATTCAGAGAAATAGACCAAACAGGAAAGGAGAAGGAGTAGCATTATATGTCAAGGGTGTTTATACCTGTGAAGAGATCCATGATTTAACTACTGAAAGCCAGGTTGAAAGCATCTGGGTAAAAATTAAGGATGTGAGAAAAATAAAACAGTGATGTCTTTGTGGGGGTCTACTATAGACCTTCAAGCCAAACCAAGGACTTGGATGATGCCTTCCTGGAACAGATGACCACACATTCAGCAAGGAGAGATGTAGTAGTAATGGAGGATTTCAAGTATCCTGACATTTGTTGGAAGTCCAACTCTGCCCAGAATTTAGGATTCAACAAATTCCTCACTTGCCTTGCAGACCATTTCATTGTCCAGAGGGTGGAAGAGGCAACAAGGGGATCAGCTATTTTAGATCTGATCCTAACCAATGGGGATGACCTGATTAATGGGGTGGAAGTGGCAGGGTCCTTAGGGAGGAGAGACCATGTTCTCCTGGAGTTTGTGATACAGAGGAAAGGGGAAGTCAGGCATAGCCAGACGTGCCTTCTAGATTTAAGAAAGCTGATTTCAGAAAACTTAGTGAATTACTGGGGGTGATCCCATGGTCAGAAATACTAAAAGATAAAGGAGTTCATGAAGGATGGAAGTTGAGATATTGAAGGCACAACTCCAAACAGTTCCAATAAGGAGGGAAAAGGGGAGATGTCTAAAGAAATCAGGATGGATGTCTAATGAACTTTCAACTGCGCTAAGATTTAAAAGGGCCATGTACAAGAAATGGAAAAAGGAGAAAATCACCAAAGAAGAATTCAAACAAATAGCCAGCATGTGTAGGGAGAAAATCAGAAAAACTAAAGCGCAGAATGAGCTCAGGGTTGCTGGAGTGGCTAAAAACAATAAAAAGGGCTTTTATTGGTTATGTCAGTAGCAAAAAGAAGAGCAAGGAAATGGTATGGCCACTGCATGGAGAAATACTAACAGACTGTTTTATTAGTAATCTAGTTACCTGATCACAAAAAGATATAAGATATCTCAGGGCTGGCAAGAGAGGTCATAAAAACAGCAGAGGTGGAATTGTTGAAATCCACCCACCTTGTACTTTTTGACCAATTCCTCCTCCGTGATATCTTAAGCTTGTATGCTCATCTTAGGGCTTATCTACATGAGGCAGGATACACCGACATATCCTGGCTGCATATCTGGCCTGTTGCTTCCCCATTACCGGTACGGAGCTAGCTGGAGTCCAGTCAGGGATACTGGCCCATTCCTGCAGCCGCCACCACTTTCCTTGCTCTGATGGGTCCAGGAATCCAGCCCACGCCATGTGGCAAGGCCGGTCACATGCTGTGGGCCTGCTGCCCAGACCTGGAAAAATAAGTGCAACCGGCAACTGGGGCAACAGGTTGGCCTGCAAGGATGAGTCCTGGGGGTTATGCCCAGGGCAGATAGGGGCAAAAGCCATGCATCATATGGACAGCAGGGCTCTCAGATGGGGGCAAGCCAGGGTATTTAGCCCATGTACATAAGGCCTTAGATGGCCATAAACATCAGCTTAGGTCAGCCCATTGGGGGCTGTCTGTCAAAAGAGAGAAATGAACTAATTTTGTGTTTTGGACCTATTCTAACTCCAAGTTTGGACAGCCTTTTCAATGGTTTCTCCCCTCAGCATTTCAGAACAGGAAAGCTGCAGTGGAAAATCATTTAATTGGCCACATGGAAAAATCTTCTCCACCCTGGGGTTGCTTTGGAATCTAACTCTAAGGCTGCTGACACACTGCAGGAATAATGCCATTTGACACCACCTTAACCATCATGGCTCCATCCTATGGGATCCTGGGATTTGTAGTTTGTTGCAGCACCAGAACCCTTGGACAGGAGAAGGCTAAATATCTCACAAAACTACAAATCCATGGATTCCATAGCATTGTACCATGGCAGTTAAAATGGTGTCAAACTGGGTTATTTCTGCAGTGTGGTAGCAGCCTAAGACAATCCCTTCCTTTCAATAGGAAAATTACATTTGCATTGAATAGTTTAATGCCTCTTTAACTGCCCATTCTATGGAATCCTGGCATTTAGAGTTTGGCAAAGTACATGGAATTCTCTGTTAGAAGGCTCTAGTGCTGTGTTTCAGTGATGTTTCAGACTAAATATCAAGTACTGGCATTCCCAGAGGTAGTGACAAGAAGTTTCACAGTTAAACAGAGAACTTTATTGGCACAAAACTCCAGAAAGTGAACCATCCAAGGTTGTTGCTCAGAAGTAAAACTTAGAAGACTAACAGTGTACTAAAAGCATAGTGCAATCTGTGAAATCTGACAGGCTTCAATACTATTGGGTATCCATCACCCCCTGACCTCCCCTTCTTTTGCCCCTTGTCCATCCTACTTTTCCCATGCTGAAATCAGAGCTGCAGGCTTATCTCTCTGTTTCCATTAACAACTGTTATACTCCCCTCTACCTTTGGCAAAGAACACTTGGAAGTAGCATAGAAAAATGAAAACACAATTAAAAGCAAGGTTACATGAAAAACACTGAAAATGGCAGGAACAGGTCTTGCCAGAGACTGATCCTGACACTAAGGAGATTATCAGATGCATCAAATGTGGCGCGATCACAATGCCAGCAGAACACAAAAGGTCACCAATATCAGATGATGTCATCCTTTTGTGTTATGCTAATGTACCTTTTATTTGATGGCTGAAGACGTCAATAGATCCACTGTGCCGCTTTTGTGCCAGCATTGCTGGTGTTTGAAAACTCGGGCCATTTTAATCTCATCACTGAGCAAAAATGTGTTGCAAACACTTCCAGGTGAGATCAGGACATCCAGGTAAGTTTCACTCTTTTTATGATCCTCCTTGGCTTACTTGGGACCTTTAAAGTGTGTGCATGTGCGTTGTGCAACTTTAAATGTGTTTATTTTGTTTTTATATTTAATTTTCCCATTTGACAAAGTCTTGAGAGATTTTGAGCAAGGAAGTGAACGGGGCTCTATTCACATCTTCTTTATTGCCGGGGCTGTCTTTGCTGGGAGAGAAAGTAAGGGGGGGGGGCATTCTTTTGCCAGCATAAAAATGGTTTATTTTATGCCAGCAAAATAACATTTTAAACTGGGTCGTCTGATAATCTCCTAAAGCAACAGTTCTCAAACTTTGGGCCTCTGGATTTTTGGACTTCATCTATCAGAACCCCAACAAACCAATTCAGCCAATGGTCAGGAATTGCTGGAACTGACTTCTCAGCAATGTTTCTCACTGCAGAATTACAAGTCTAGGAGGAGCAAAGTACCTATGGTACATAGAGTGCATGGACACTGCGGAAATAATGGAGTTTGGCACCACTTTAACTGCCATAGCTCCATCCTACAGAATCATGGGATTTGTAGCTTTGTGAGGCACCAGCACTCTTTGGCAGAGAAGGCTAAAGAGCTTGTAAAACAACAAATCCCAGGATCCCATAGGATGGAACTACAGCACTTCAAGTGGTGTCACACTGCATTATTTCCACAGTGCAGATGCACCCCCCAGTCTCTCATGCAAGCGCTTGCCTTCAACAATGGTGGGCAGCTCTCAAAATTGACTCTCCAGACGTTATTGGACTATAATTCTCAGAAACCACAGCCAGTCTTCTCTTTGCTGAGTTTGCATTTGCAGGGTCATTTTGTCTTTTGTCCTTTTCTTTGGAGGCCTAAATTGTATTTCTACATGCTTGAGTGAAGTTTTAAGTGACTGACTGCAATACTAGAAATTTGGAGATGGAAGGGGGGGGAAATCACAGGAAGGCAGAATTCCTATTGGGGGAGCAATGCCCTCACACTGCACCCCCCATGTAGCTACACCCCTGGTTGGAATGGAGATAGTTTGACAGAATTCATTCCTCATGCTGTAGCTACATTATTGACAGTTTCTATTCATGCAGTAGAGAACAAATCATGTTACAAAATGAGAACTGGGGATTGCAAGAATGCCATGGGGAAGGGGGAATGCCAAAAAGTTTCCATTCTGTAACCCAAACGAGGGGTGGGCAAAGAAATCCTGGGGTTGCATGTGGCCCCTGAGGTCATTTTTGTGGCCCTTGGCCCTTCAAGACTCTCCAGGATGTCCTTTTTTGAAGCCAAAACCTGAAGCTGAAGAAGCAGCCATTCATTCTTTAAACAGGTTGAGGGGCACCTTGCATTATTTAACATCAAAAATGACCTGTTTCTCAGAAAACACCTTCGGGGCAATTCCATTTTTCATTACTGTAGTCCATGTAGCTCCAGAGGGGCCCACAACAGAAAACTGACCCCTGGATCTACCACAGTTGCCGTCCTCTGTTCCAAACAGTAAAAGAAGCATCACAGGCTTCTTGCCTGTACAAGTAATCTCTTTTTGTAGCCTCCTGCTCTTTCCCTTTAAGACTAGCACCCAAAAATGCCCTACATTAGAACAAGTGGAACTCTCTTTTTAGATTTTTAGTAGGCCACATCCTCTCTATTTTAAATCAGAGGTTCTAGGAGAAGAACATCCTGACATATACAATTACTAAGAATATTGAAGAATGATTCTAAATTGTTGTATTTCAGAAGGATATTGACAAGCTGCAACATATCCAGAGGATGGGGACCGAGATGGTCAAAGGTCTGTACACAGAAGCTTAGGGAGTTGGATATGTTTGGCTTGGAGAAGAGAAGACAGAGGTGACATGATGCAGCCATCTCTAAGTATCTGAAGGGATGTCATGCAGAAGACAGAGCCAGCTTGTTTTCTGCTGCTCCAGAGACTTGGACATGAACAATGGATTCAAATTACAAGAAAAGAGATTCAACCAAAACATTAAGAACCGCCAGAATCCTGTATCACCTTTTACATCACGTAATTTTAGGTATACTTAGAGATAGGACCAGGTCTAATGGTTTCAAGTTACAGGAGGGTAGATTTTTATTTCATACAAAACGACCTTGAGATTATTGTTGAAGATAAGTGGAACATGAGCCAGCAGTGTGATGCTTCAGCAAAGAAAGCAAATGCTATCTTAGCTTGTGTTAATAGAAGCAGCATTTCCAAGACAAGGGAAACAATAATCATACTTTATTATGTCCTGGTCAGGCTTCTGTACTGTACATTGGTAGTCATCAATGGTTCCTCTTCATTCTGTAGAGAAGTGACCACTAGTGGGGTGCCAAAGGATTCTGTCCTAGGCCCAATGCCATTCAACATCTTTATCAATGACTTGGATGAGGGAATAGAGGGCATGATTATCAAATTTGCAGATGGCACCAAAGTAGGATGGGGAACTAATACCCCAGTGGACAGGATCAGAATCCAAAATGACCCCCTTAACAGATTAGAAAGCTGGGCCAAAACTAACAAAATAAATTTCAACAGGCAGAAAATGTAGGATCTGGCAGTTGAGCAGTAAAAATGAAGGTCACAGATATAGAATGGGTGACACTGGCTTGATGGCAGTACATGTGAAAGGGATCTAGGAGTCTTAGTGGACCACAAGCTGAACATGAGTCAGCAGTGTGATGCAGCAGCTAAAAAAGTCAATGCAATTCTAGGCTGCATCAAGGGAGTACCCAGGTTGCGGGGGCAATTAGCTAACACACATTGGAAACTGCTTAATGTAGTGTAGATGTGTAAATTGCTATTGCTTAAAACAGTTTGTAAGCTGCTCTGATAGCCTTGTGGCTTAAGAGAGGGGTATAAATAACTAATAAATAAAATAAAATAAAAATAATAGTGTCACTCTATTCTGCTTTGGTCAGACCTCACCTGGACTACTGTGTCCAGTTCTGGCACCACAATTCATGAAGAATATGGGCACATTGGAGCGTGTCCAGAGGAGGGCGACCAGGATGGGGGGAGGTCTGGAAGCCATTATGCCCTATGAGGAGTGGCTTAGGGAGCTGGACATGTTTAGTCTGGAGAAGAGAAGGTGAAGAGGGAACATGATAGCCATGTTTAAATATTTAAAGGGGTGTCATACTGAGGATGGAGCAGGCTTGATTTCTGCTGCTCCAGAGACTAGGGAGATTATCAGACAGACCCCAAGGTCCATTGCAGGAATGGAACAGGATCAAGAAAGGATTTCCCTTTCTGATGACGTCGTTTCATTCCTGTGTTGCTCCCATTCTGCCCCCACTTTGCTCCAGCGATATTACAAAAACAGGGAAATAGACCAGCCATTCCGTTTCTGTAACAGAATCGCGGGTGGTCTGAACGATGCCCTGTTCCTGTTTTGTTATGCTGGCATGATGCCAGCCGCAGGGGGAGGTTCCTGCCAGACACTTCCGGGTGCAATCGGTACGACAAGGTAAGTTAATACCCCCCCCCCATAGCTAATATGTTTTTAAATGTGTTTTCATGCTTTGGTTACTTGTTTTGACATTTGGGTTTGTTTTTTTAAAAAAAATTGCCACCCGGATGTTCTCTCATGAGAACGGCCAGGATTTCAGTTCCCGGTCATAAAAGCAGCCTTACAACGGCTGCATTTACAACTGGGCAGCTAAGGGAGGGGGAGTCCGTTCCTGCCGCAGAATGAAGGTAGGTGTCTGAAACTTTTTTATTTATTCTGCAACAGAAATGGGTGTGGAGCAGGTGGGGGGTAACGGGACAGAAACGGGCTATAAGGGCCCATCTGATAACCTCCCAGGACACAGAGCAATGGGTTCAAACTACAGGAAAAGAGATTCCATGTAAACATTAGGAAGAACTTCCTGACAATAAGAGCTGTTTGGACGTGGAATGCACTGCCTGGGAGCATGGTGGAGGCTCCTTCTTTGGAGGTTTTTAAACAGAGGCTGGATGGACATCTGTCGGGAGTGCTTTGATTGTGTATTCCTGCATGGCAGAATGGGGTTGGACTGGATGGCCCTTGGGGTCTCTTCCAACTCTGTGATTCTATGATTCTACAATAAAATACAGGAGCAGTGTTTTGCATATGCTCAGAGATCTTTTGCCCTGAAGTGATGTTTTGAGCTGGAAATGGTTGTAACTGTAGGCCTCTCTAAGATGTCATTTGGTACTGAAAACTGACATACATCCCTGTTAGATGATAAAAGTTTATTGATGGTAAATGGGTGTAGTAGGTGGTCTGCAGCAAAGAAAAACACCCCAGACTTTTAGCTGATGGATTCCAGCTTCCCCTCACAGCAAGCTATAGAAATGGGCCCCTAAACAATACATTCAACTCAGGGCCCATAATAATCCAGATACCCATAAGTGGATGATGGATCTCTTGGGCTGATAAACATCTCTTCCCTGGAGCAAAGGCACTGAAAGATGTACCTCCACTGGGAAATGAGAGAGATAGTACTAAATCTCTCAAGTAGAGTAATCAATTTGGCAAGGAAGAAGCTGAACAACAACCAGTCCCATGCCCATCCACACATGCACACACACACACACACACACAAAGAATGTAGCAGGGAAAACTATGTTAGCTTTCTTTGTGAAACGTATAACAGTAGCTTTACTTACAAATACTTGTGTATAATCAAATACATGATCCAATGGAGGAGAGAGGGGGAAGAGAAAATGGCTGCAGGTGTGAGTGATGGAGAAAGGGAGTGGGTGCAGCAAAGCAAGCCAATGGTAAGTTACCATAATGGGAAATAACAATTAGTAGTATGGGTGTCCAATGATTGCTAACTAACAACTCCAGGGAGAACCATAACAAAGGAAATTGAACTATGCATTTGAATCCACCCGCCATTGTAATGATGTGAATGCAGCATCAATGGCCGGTCCAGCCAGAACACTTCTGGGTGAGATTGCAACATCCAAGTAGGTGACACAATTTTTATTACCCCACACACACACCCCGGTTTACTTGTAAGTTTTTAAGTATGCCTTTGTGCTTTTTAAAACTTTTGGAGTGTTGTTTTCGTTTTTGAATTTCCCACGCTATGTATTCTTGTGAAAATATGCAGGATTTTGAACAAGGAAGTGAACAGAGCTCCATTTACTCCTCCATCATTGCTGGGGAAGCCTTTTGCCGGAATAGAAGGTAAGTGTGACACAGGGAGTTCTTTTTCCAGCGTGAAAACAGCAAAGTTATGCTGACAAAAGAATGGGGTTTAGAAGGAGGTTGTCTGATAAAGTCCTAACTGAGAGAAAGAAGTGTCAGTATAAGGTTTTGTAGACTTGGGAGATTTTCACACGGGCTATATATCCAATGGCAGGAACAGAACAGGGTCGGGAAAGGTTTTCCCTTTCGGACGACGTTGACCCTGTTCTGTCCTGCATCCATCCTACTCCCGTGACTCTTTCAGAACAATGTAATCATGATTTTTCATCGTGAATAGACCTCCTGTTCCATCGCTATAACACAATCACAGGTGTGCGAACAGGAGCCCCGTTCCTGTTCCAAAATGACAGCCATGGAGGGGAGGTCCGTTCCAAGCACTTCCTGGTACAATCTGGACATCCAGGTAAGTGGCACCCTTTATTTTACCCTCCCTGTTTTGATTATGTGATTTAAAGTGTTTTTGTGCTTGGTGAACTGATTTTATGTTTGGGGAATTTTATTTTTTAAATTTACCGTCTGATAACGTGATAACATTTCAGGCAGCTGGTTGTAAAAGCAGCCTTATGACAGCTGCATTTATGGCCAGCCAGCAAGGGGAGGGGGAGCCCGTTCCTGCTGCAGAATTAAGGTGATTGTGTGAAAGATTTATGTTATTCTGTGGCAGGAACGGGAGAGGAGGAAGCGGGGCAGTAACGGGGCATTTTGGCCCCGTGTGAAAATCTCCTTGGTCTACTTCCTGAGAAGCATGGAGTGTTCCTAGGCATCAGTTCATTCCATCCATCTGAGGAAGTAGACCAAGTCTACAAAACCTTATGCTCCAATTTATTTCCCTCAGTTAGGACTTTACCAGACGACCAATTCTAAAACATTCTTTTGCCGGCATAGAAAAACCCATTTCTATGCTGGCAAAAAAACACTCTCCCTGCACTTACCTCCTTTCCTGGCAAAGACTCCCTTCCGGCAATAAAGAGGAAGCAAATGGAGCCCCGTTCACTTCCTTGCTCGAAATCTGGCAGGATTTTGTCGTGCAGGATTTAAAAAAAAAAAACTACAATTAAAGTTGCACAAAGCACACACACACATTTTAAAGGTCCCAAGTAACCCAGGGAAGGTAAAAGAAAAGATTGTCAATTACCTGGATGTCCTGATCTGACCTGGAAGTGTTTGTGCCGGAGCAGGTGTTGTCGGAGTAAGTACGAGATTTAAAGGGAGAGAGGTATCGCATGCCGGCAATGCCGGCACAAAAGCAGCAGGGGGATCTATTGACGGCTTAAGCCACCAATTAAAAATAACAGGTTTGGGGCAGGACATAACTGCAAAAGGGTGACGTCTGATCCGTGCGCCCTTTTGCAGTTATGTGGTATCCTTATGATGCCGTACTTTGTCAGTATGATAAAGTCCTTAGTCTCAAAGATGCTGCAAGATCCCCTTGCTCACAGGTTGGTGAAGGCAAGTTTATTCCCCAGCCTGTTCCCATCTGGTGGTTCATTCCCAGCTTTGAACTACTAGGCTACAGTGACACTATGTATCACTGTACATAGTGATACAGCTAAGCACAAAACAACCCTTTGTATGCCACTGGACAGCCATTAAGATTTAGCCATGTTGATAAGGACTCCAAAATCCATCTGCCTGGATTCCTGGGAAGTGGGATACAGAGCACCTTGTTTTGGCAAAGGAATGGTGGAATGCACTTTGGACATTTTCCAATGCAAGCCATTTGTGGAGTTAGATTTGGAGGTCTGATGTTAGAGACTCTAGATCCGAGAGGAGTGTTTGATAAATCCTATTCGCAAGTTTTTCTGCTCTATTTCTTCCTAGGAGGAGGAGGAGGAAGTGTTGTGCCCATCTGGAAAGGGCTGCCCCCATTTTCAAGGTTTCCCTTGGCTGTTCTCCTCAGTGAGCTTGGCAGTTGATTAATGCCTCGGCTGTGGAGTGACAGTTCAGCCACACAGCTTCATCCATCATTCGCAGGCCGTTTCCTCGGGGTTTGGAGCCCCTAACAAACTGCCACCAAACCACTAGGGACATTCTATTCCTTGGCTTGTCCTCCATGTTGGAGGGGGGGGGAAATGTCCCAGTTTTGTTAATGCTAATGTGGCGGGGTGGGGCGGTAAGGTTGATCTCACAGAACTTGAGCATCCCATTCAGTCCAGAAAAAGTAGGGAAACCAGTTGCATGGCTTACTGGCTTTATTAGGCTGTTATGCACAATGTATGCATGATTGTGCAAACACAGGCATAGCAAGAAATGCCATTCAGATCAAGGTGCTTCTTAAACCTACCCAAGACAAGGGTTAGTGTACATAGGCCTAAGACGCACTGTGCATGCTCAGTGATTTGTTGTTGTTGTTTTTACAATGCAAAACAGTCATATCCAGCTGAAGGCAAGGTAAGCAGAGTTGTGCACGTGGAATCTGTTGTGTATGTGATAGTATATTAAAATAAACAGAGTAGTATGTGGATGTACATTGCTTCTGTGCATTGCCTTTGAACATTACACATTGCAGTTGTAAAATGGGTTATCATCCTCGACTATTGATCCACAGTTTGCTCTCTGTTGGTATTCAGTTCAGGCATCACATACAATAAGTCTAGTTGTTGTGTTGTGTGCCTTCAAGTCATTTCAAGTTTATGGCAACCCTAACAGGAACCTATCCTAGAGATTTTTAGACAAGATTTGTTCAGAGGGAGTTTGCCATGGTCTTTTTCTGAGGCTGAGAGAGTGTGACTTGTCCAAGGTCACCCAGTGAATTTCGATGGCCAAGCAGGGATTGGAACCCTGGGCTCCCTGAGTCTAGCTGCCAGTCACCTTTACTCTTCGGGACTTTGGCCCGTTTCGTCCAGGTAACAGGGCAGAATGGGACAGCATATCCAGATTTCTTTAGCAGAAATGATCCTTTTCTCCACAGGGTTTGCAAGGAGTGGAAAATAGAGGAAGCATTTTGAACAAACGATGAAAGGAAGGAAGGAAGGAAGGAAGGAAGGAAGGAAGGAAGGAAGGAAGATGCTTCTCTGAAGTCCTCATCATGTTGTTTTTCACCCAAGCCAAGCCTCTTCCCTGCAGTTCAAGTGGAGAGAGAATAATTCTCCTCTCCCTTTATGGCTATTATATGCATCTTTTTATTATCACTCTTTTTTCATCTTGGTAGGAAATGACAATTTAAAAAGGGAATAGCAATTTAGCAAGTGAGAATTGCCCTTTGCCTATTTTTGCAACAGAAATGGGGGGGGGAGGATGAAAAGAAAATCTCCCGCCTCATCAAAAGGAAAAGTTCCAACTTTCATTTCATTTTCCCCACAGTGCAACAATGGTAGGAAAAGAACACTGCCTAAATCCAGGGTGGTCAGACTTCAGGACTGCACGATCTAGGAGACACACACACACAGTAGGACCCCAGTATGTATGAGGGATTGGTTCTAGGGGCCTCTGTGGATAATGAAATCCACAGATAATAGTGAACGCCCCCCACCCATTGTCATTCCCGCTACGGGAGCAATCCTAGGAGCGATCCTGGGGGCCTACTGTATGTGTGTGCATATATGTATACTCATTGATCCTGTATTATTATTTTTTTAGTAAAACCTTGAAATCTGTCATGGAGAGAGAATGTTGCACCCCAGATTTTTTTTTTTAATAACCCATGGCTACACAGCAGGACAAACAGATAATGTGGCACACCCATTCCTTTCAGAACAAACCATAATTTCTCATGATCGACACAATCAAAGACTTTGTAGTTATCCCAGGATTCCATAGGATGGAGCCATGGTATTTCATGGGGTATCAAAATATTATAACCTTATAGCATGGATACATGCAGAGTTGTGAAGGGAAGTTGCTACAGGGCAAAAAGAAATAATTGAAATGGATTTCTATGACAGGAAGGGAAAGGCTACAGTCTTTAAAACTCTGGCTTTGAAAACAAGTGTTTTTCTGTGCTGTGGCTTAACAGGGGAATTTTTTTGAGGTGGGGGCGTTCCTATCAGGACACAGAGCTACAAGGGGACTTGGAGTTGGAAACAACAATGCCACTTGCACTATTATCCTTTCCCCTTAACTGTAAGATAGGCAGAGTTTTCAAGAAAAGGAAATACACTTTTCATGAAAAGGAAATACACTTTGCATGTATCCTGAGACACTTTTACTATATTTCTTTTTGGCTTGTAAAAATTATTAATTTTCGCCTGAGCATAAGCTTTGGCTGGAAATCCTTTTGAGGGACAATATTTTGGGACACCTGGTCATAAGACGACTTTGACTGAATCATGCCCAGAAATCCCAGCTCCCCCTAGCTAGCAAGCAAAGGAAGCCAGAGCAGATGATGGCCTCCATAACAGAAGAGATTCTGCAAACAAGAGGAATTTCAGAGACTTTGGTTCAGTTAGAATCAAACTGATCCAATTGCATCCAGCGACTGCCTTAGTAGATGTCCCATCTGATGTTTCTGAGTTCTTCGGGCTGTTCAGTGTTGCATGTGGTACACTTAGCAAGCAACAGGGATGTCACTGTACTATTTTATCCTCACATGGAATCATAGAGTTGGAAGAGAGCACAAAGGCTATCTAGCCCAACCCCATTCTGCCCTGCAGGAATAAACAATCAAAGCACTCTTGACAAATGGCCATCCAGCCTTTGTTTAGAAACCTCCACCACACTCCAAGGCAGTGCATTCCACTTCCAAACAGTTCCTGCTGTCAGGAAGTTCTTCCTCGTGTTTAGATGGAATCTCTTTTCCTGTAGCTTGAGTCCATTGCTCCATCTCCTAGTCTCTGGAGCAGCAGAAAACTAGCTTGCTCCCTCTTCAATACAGCATCCTTTCAAGTATTTAAACATGGATATCATGTCCCCTCTTCATCTTCTCCAGGCTAAACCTAAGCAGCTCCCTAAGCCGCTCCTCATAGGGCATAAGGGCTTCCAGACTTCCTACCATTTTGGTCGCCCTCCTCTGGACATGTTCCATTTTGCCCATATCCTTCTTGAATTGTGGTGTGCATGGAAGGATGAATAATTCTCTAATTTTCCCTCTGCTGCAGGGGGAGATGAGTAATTTTGGCCAGTATTATCGCTTTATTCAAGGGTCCAAAAGTATTACAGAGGATTTTTCTGCAAAGAAAAACACATAGTAGAAAATGTGCATAGACAATGAGTTTCTCATACAAAAAGCCCCCCCACATGTTTCTCTGGGCAAAAACAAAAATCCTCTGAAAAACTTCCACTTCCTGTGTTTCCTGTGTATGTGCATGGATGTGCACTCATGCATGTACATGCCCTCATGTGCCTTGTTTCTCATTAGTGCCATATCAGGGGTAATCTATTTGCAACAGCTGCCTGAAGGACTCGTTGCATGTTATTTGCAGACTGCAATTTGTATGCACTGTACAAGCCAGCCCTCTTCTTTTAGGTGGCATTCTTGCCGTGCCAGACACCTCCTGTCCCTAGCTTCTGGACCATAAAGCCTTGGTGCTTGGCATACACCCAACCGCCTGAGCTAACAAGCCCATTTGATGCAAGCACAGCTTGTTTAAAGAGATAGATCTGCCAACTTCCCCGTAGCAAATGGCAGAGGTCCCAATGGAAAGCTGATCTTTGAGTCTGTATTGAAATGTGGACTCCAGACTTTGAATTGTTTGCTTGAGATTCCCTAGACACTGACCACTTCCGACATTTCAGGAAAGATTTGGAAGGGCAGAACCTAGAAGAAGAGAGCAGGGATTAGTCAAAGAAATGAAAGTTAATAGAAAGAGTTAAGGTAGAAATGTGTTGAGGAATTAGGTGGGAAGGAAACCCACCTAATTTGTACAGTTTTTCTGTTGCAAGAACTGGTATTGTTCTTGCAACATGCCTTCAAGTTAACTGCGACTTGTGGTAACCTCATGCCATGTGCAAGTTAACTGTGACTTGTGGTAACCTTGTGCCATGTGTAGAATTCCAGCAGTTCAGAAATCCAGGCTTTCAGGGTTAATTCAGCAAAGTTTTGTAACAGAAACTGCAGCAAACATCATCCACTGACTTTCATGGTCAGAACTGACCAATCCTCATTAGTACAGTACAATTAAAGTGTACAGATTCAAATTTCTGGAGAGCTGAAACCTCATTTGTCACTTTAGCAAAACATCTTATTTTCCCAGGCTAAGATCTTGTCTAGATGGTAAAAATACTCCTCATAGAATTTTCAGGGGATACCTTTTTGTCCTAATGTGATCCCACAGTGATTCGCTGAAAGGTGGAGGGGTCAAAACTCCAAAATGTCTTTGCAGCTTTTCCTGAATTTTTTAAAATAATGTGTGGGAATATGCATTACTGCTCATTAGGACAACTGATTCACATTACTGTACATTCTCAAACTGGACAGCTGATTGGTCGGGCATGCACTGGGGGCAGGCTTACTGGCAAGGAAGGGGCTGGAAGCACCATTTTGGATTTCCACATTCCTGACTGTGCATTTTTATTTTTATTTTTATTTTGTTGCTCTGAGCTGACCAAATAGCTTTTTAAAGCAGAAGGTTGCACTAGCACACCTTTGCTGTAAAGTTTTTTTAAAAGTATAGCAGCAGCAACATATGGAGAATAATGACATGCTGATTTATTCGGCTGCCATCTTGATTCGCAGTTGTGTGCACTTCAAATGCAGATAGTTTCACATACTATCATTTTTGCCAAAAGACCATGGAGAGAAAAGAATGCTGCTGCAAATTTGCAATAATGCACAGGAATCAGCATTGTATGTATAGGCAAGCCCTAATTTACTTGCATTTCAACACCATCCTCTCCCACCAAACTGACCCTGAGCATTCCTGCACCATTCCTTTCACCACAGCTAGATAACCAAATAGGAATGCAATGGCAAGCAGGCTGGGTATATGTCCCCCATCACACACTATAGTCAGTGCTACTACACATCCCATCACTTTTATGCGATTTTGCATAAAAGGTCAATCTGATTTTGGGCTGTATCAATAGAAGTATAGTGTCCAGATCAAGGGAAGTAATAGTGCCGCTCTATTCTGCCTTGGTCAGACCTCACCTAGAATACTGTGTCCAGTTCTGGGCACCACAATTCAAAAAGGATATGGACAAATTGGAGCGTGTCCAAAGAAGGGCAATTAAAATGGTGAAAGGTCTGGAAACCATGCCTTATGACGAGAGACTTAGGGAGCTGGCTATGTTTAGCCTGGAAAAAAGACGGTTAAGAGGCGATATGATAGCCCTGTTTAAGTATTTGAAGGGGTGTCACGTTGAGGCTGGAGCAGGCTTGTTTTCTGCTGCTCCAGAGACTGGAACACGGAGCAATGGATGCAAGCTCCAGGAACAGAGATTCCACCTCAACATGAGGAGGAACCTTTTGACAGTCAGAGCTGTTTGGCAGTGGAACGCACTCCCTCGGAGCGTGGTGGGGTCTCCCTCCTTGGAGGTCTTTAAACAGAGTCTGGATGGCCTTCTGTCGGGATGCTTTGATCGTGATTTCCTGCGTGGCAGAATGGGGTTGGACTGGATGGCCCTCGTGGTCTCTTCCAACTCTACAATTCTATGATTCATTGATTCTATGATTCTATGCTGCTGCTGTTTTCATTGCTGTGTGCCTTCAAGTCATTTCCAACTTATGATGATTTTATCATGGGGTTTTCTTGGCAAGATTTGTTCAGATGGGGTTTGCTGTTTCCTTACTCTGAGGCTGAGAGAATGTGACTTGTCTATGGTCACCCAGTGGGTTTCCATGGCTGAGCAGGGATTTGAACCCTAGTCTCCAGAGTCATAGTCCAATGCTCAAACCACTCTCCCATGCTGGCTCTTTATATTGCATATTGACTATATTATACGAATACTATTTTGCATAGAGTTTTTTTCCCCCAGCATTCATATAGTATTGCCTTGGATCCTGCATAAAGAGAAAGGTGGGATATAACTCAAATAAATAAATAAATAAATAAATAAATAAATAAATAAAGTATTCTGGAAACTGTTTTTTGTGTGAAAAAATGCAATCTCCATTACAAAACCCCAACTATTTCCAGAACTTCATGTGGGTTGGTTGTTCTCAGGGCCGGTTTAAGGGCCCTGCAGCACCTTTAGCCACAGGGGGGCCCAGGATTAGAATCATAGAATCATAGAATCATAGAATTGCAGAGTTGGAAGAGACCACGAGGGCCATCCAGTCCAACCCCCTGCCACGCAGGAAATCACAATCAAAGCATCCCCGACAGATGGCCATCCAGCCTCTGTTTAAAGACCTCCAAGGAAGGAGACCCCACCACGCTCCGAGGGAGTGTGTTCCACTGCCGAACAGCTCTTACTGTCAAAAAGTTCCTCCTCATGTTGAGGTGGAATCTCTGTTCCTGGAGCTTGCACCCATTGCTCCGTGTTCCAGTCTCTGGAGCAGCAGAAAACAAGCCTGCTCCATCCTCAGCGTGACATCCCTTCAAATACTTAAACAGGGCTATCATATCGCCTCTAAACCGTCTTTTTTCCAGGCTAAACATACCCAGCTCCCTAAGTCTCTCCTCATAAGGCATGGTTTCCAGACCTTTCACCATTTTAGTCACCCTCCTCTGGACACGCTCCAATTTGTCCATATCCTTTTTGAATTGTGGTGCCCAGAACTGGACACAGTATTCTAGGTGAGGTCTGACCAAGGCAGAATAGAGCGGCACTATTACTTCCCTTGATCTAGACACTATACTTCTATTTATACAGCCCAAAATTGCATTGGCCTTTTTAGCTGCCGCATCACACTGTTGGCTCATGTTCAACTTGTGGTCTACTAGGACTCCTAGATCCCTTTCGCACGTAGTCTCATTCAGCCAGGTCTCTCCCATCCTATATTTATGCATTTCATTTTTCCGCCCTAAATGCAGTACTTTACATTTCTCCATATTGAATTTCATTTTGTTAGCTTTGGCCCAGCTCTCCAGTCTATCCAGGTCATTCTGAATTTTGATCCTGTCCTCTAGGGTATTAGCTACTCCTCCCAATTTGGTGTCATCTGCAAATTTGATAAGTATGCCCCTAATTCCCTCATCTAAGTCATTGATAAAGATGTTGAATAGCACTGGGCCCAGGACAGAACCCTGTGGCACCCCACTGGTCACATCTTTCCAAGAAGAAGAGGAGCCACTGCTGAGCACCCTTTGGGTTCGGCCGGTCAACCAATTACAAATCCATTGAACAGTTAACTTGTCTAGCCCACATTCTACAAGCTTGTTTGCAAGAATGTCATGGGGAACCTTGTCAAAGGCCTTACTGAAATCAAGGTATGCGATGTCCACAGCATTCCCTTCATCTACCAAGCTGGTAACTTTATCAAAAAAAGAGATCAGATTAGTCTGGCATGACTTGTTTCTCTGAAACCCATGTTGACTTTTTGTGATTATGGCATTGCCTTCTAAATGTTCACAGACTCTCTGTTTAATGATCTGTTCTAGAATCTTCCCTGGTATTGATGTCAGACTAACTGGACGATAGTTGTTGGGATCCTCTTTTTTCCCCTTTTTGAAGATGGGAACAACGTTTGCCCTCCTCCAGTCTGCTGGGACTTCTCCTGTTCTCCAGGAGTTCTCAAATATTATTGCCAATGGCTCTGAGATTATATTTGCCAGCTCTTTTAATACTCTTGGATGTAGTTCATCTGGTCCTGGAGATTTAAATTCATTTAGATTAAGAAGGTATTCCTGTACTACCTCTTTACTTATTTTGAGCTGGATTTCCCCTATTGTGTCCTCTGTTCCATTCTCCTCAGGTTGGTCCTCCTTTTCCTTTTCTGATAACTCTGAGGCAAAGAAGGTGTTGAGTAATTCTGCCTTTTCTCTGTCCCCTGTTAGCATTTTGCCATCTTCTCCACGTAGCGGCCCTATCATTTCCTTCTTCCTCCTTTTGCTGCGGACATACCCAAAAAAACCCTTTTTATTGTTCTTAACCTCCCTAGCAAGCCTGAGCTCATTCTGCGCTTTAGCTTTTCTGACTTTACTCCTACACGTGTTCGCTATCTGTTTGAATTCTTCTTTGGTGATTTCCCCCCTTTTCCATTTCCTATACATGTTCCATTTAAAACTTAGCTCCATTGAAAGTTCTTTAGTCATCCATCCTGGTTTCTTGAGACACCTCCCATTTTTCTTCCTCAGTGGTACTGTTTGAAATTGTGCCTTCAGTATCTCCCTTTTGAGAAAGTCAAAACCGTCTTGAGGTCTCTTCTCTTTTAGTATTCTTGACCATGGGATCATCCCCAGTATTTCCCTGAGTTTACTGAAATCAGCTCTCCTAAAGTCAAGAATGCGTGTCTGACTATGCCTGGCTTCTCCTTTCCATTGTATAACAAACTCCAGGAGAACATGATCACTCTCACCTAAGGATCCCACCACTTGCACCCCATTAACCAGGTCGTCTCTGTTGGTTAGGATCAGATCTAAAATAGCTGACCCCCTTGTTGCCTCTTCCACCTTTTGGACCATGAAATTGTCTTCCAGGCATGTAAGGAATTTGCTAGACCTTGTAGTTTTGGCTGAGATAGATTGCCAGCAAATATCAGGATAGTTGAAGTCACCCATCACTACTACATCTCTCCTTTCTGCATGTATGTTCATCTGTTCTAGAAAGGCAACATCCAATTCCTCCGTCTGATTTGGGGGTCTGTAGTAGAGTCCCACAATAACATCCCTGTTGTTTCCCTCCCCTTTAATTTTTATCCAGATGCTCTCCACCTGGCTTCCAGTATTGATGTCATGGATCACTTCACTGGTGTAAATATCCCTGACATATAATGCTATTCCTCCTCCTTTCCTGTTTGGCCTGTTTCTCCTATAAAGGTTATACCCCTCTATTCCTACATTCCAATCATGAGACTCGTCCCACCAGGTTTCAGTAACGCCTATTATATCATATTTGTTTTGTAGTGCGAGGAGTTCAAGTTCATCTTGCTTATTTCCCATGCTCTGTGCATTAGTGTAGAGACATCTGAGACCATGTGTTCCCTTTACTTGCTCCCTGTGCAAGTTTTTTTGCCTCCCACTGTTGGGTCCTTGCGCTGTTTGCCTTGTTCCCTCTATGACAGTTTGACTATTTTCTCCAGCCCTTTTGCCTTCCAGAATACTGTCTCCCTCCCCCATTTGACTCAGTTTAAAGCCCTCCTGATCAAATTCTTGAGACTGTTGGCAAAAATGTTTCTTCCAACTGTTGTAAGATGCACCCCATCTCTTGCCAGAAGTCCCCCCGCATGGAAGCGCAGTCCATGATCCAAGAATCCAATTTGTTCTCGGCGACACCATCTACGGAGCCAGTTGTTTACGTCGGCTATTTTCCTCTCCCTTCTTGGTCCATGCCCTTCAACTGGCAGAAGAGACGAGATGACCACCTGTGCGTCCATTTCTTTCAGCTTCCTCCCCAGGGCCTCATAATCTCTTCTGATCTTGGGAAAGCTGTGCCTTGCAGTATCATTGGTTCCCACATGGACCAAAAGGAAGGGGTAATGATCCGTAGGCTTGATGAGTCTTGTCAGCCTCTCGGTCACATCACAGATCTTTGCCCCAGGGAGACAACACACCTCCCGAGTCATCTTGTCAGGCCCACATACCACTGCTTCTGTACCCCTCAGCAAGGAGTTCCCCACCACCACCACACGCCTCCGCTGAGGCTTCGCAGCTGCTGTTCCTTGCGGTGGTCCTCTCAAGGTCCCCTGCTCTACCCCTGAAGTCTGTCCATGCTGTTCTTCCTCGTTGTCCTTGATAAGGGAAAGGGCTTCGAATCGATTCTGTAGCTGCAAGCTGCTGGAAGAATCCCTGGATTTTCTTGTTCTGTGTGTGACATTCCTCCAGCTGTCTACTTCCTGTGTCCGTGAAGTGACCCTCTCCTCCACAGCCACTTCCTCTGTGCGGTCCCCATCCAAGACTGTTTGTTCTGTTCTGTCCAGGAAAACCTCTTGCTCACGAATCTGTTGAAGTGTAGCTACCCGTGTCTCCAGCTGCTGTACTTTCTCCTCCAAGAGGGCTACCAGCTTGCATTTGGTGCATGTGAAGTTCTCCACGTCTGTAGACAAGAATACAAACATCGCACAAGTGTTGCAAGTGACTGCTGCAGTCCCCTCAGTGTCCATGATGAGAGCTTTTAGGTAATCTAAGAACTCTTAGTTAATTGGGGAGGGGGTCGTCGTAACCCTCCTCCTGCAAAAACTTTATTGGTAATAATCTGAATATCCTGTACTATGAATAAGTTAGGTTAGGTTATATTGACCTGAGATAAACATATGGGCCCCCTAAAATAAAGTGTTGCAGGGGTCCTCAAACTTCCTTAAACCAGTCCTGGTTGTTCTGGACAGCTAGGTTTTGCAAAAAGCCAGCAGTTTTGCACCAGGGAGTGAAAAATATGTGGGTGTCTATAAATAGTGTGTGTTTGTATGTGCATGTGTGGTTTCACAAAAATGTGGATTTTGCACATAAAAAACACAATGTTTGCACAAAAATCATGCATATATTTCTGCACAGAATAATTTCTCCAAACACTTTGGAATGTGAAAGTACCAGGCAAGAACTGTGTATAAACACTTGTTTTCAGCCACAGCAGGTAGAAGGAAATTATTTGACTTCACCTGCGAGAGTGAAATAGTCAAATATTTCAACCTCTCTTTGGTGCCAACTTGGGAACGATTCTCACATTCGCCACTAGATGGCAGATCAGGCTCTCTTCCAGCTTCCATCCAGAGCAAGCAGAGGGTTCCCTTGAAGATGGGGAAGGTGGAGTCTTCTTCCTCAGAATGCCATCCAGGCATTTAGGCAAACTGATCAAACCTCTGCACACACACACCCATTTTTGGATTTGGAGACTTGCTTTCAAAGAGTGCGGAGAGGGCTGTGCAGATCTCCTTTTCTTTCATTTTCACCTGATGGAGTGTGCTGAACCTAAAATGAATAAGAAAACAAGAAGAAAGGGACATGGGAAGGAATAGGAAATACAAAAAATGATTTGATGTATGTGTGATGTTAAATAAAGCATCCAAAGACGTTCAGTGCTATACAGAATATATTTTAAGGGAAAAAAGAATCTTGCATACACAGGCTTACAATGAAAACAAAAGAGAAATGGGGAATCAAGGCTTGTCTATGCAGGCAATAAACCCTATCTTGCCCCCCCCTTCTCTTAGAAGCCTGCAGTCCTGATATTGCAGGGATTTTGCCCCATTCTGCACCCAGGCAGTCCTCACCACACCCCGGGGCAGATACAGGGCTCAGACAGGGCTAAGATGGGTAGAGGCTGATCTCTGGCTTTTCTTGGCAAACGAAGATTCAGGAAGGACTCATCCCGTGCTTTCTGCAAGCGCGCTGATGACTAAAAAGGCCAATCCGAGATAGACAAGTCCGGTTGCAGAAAGCACAGCAGAAGGTCTCCTTGGGTGATGTTTCTGGGTTGTGATTCTTTCTGCGTTGTTGTTTCTCTTCAAGACTTGTTCGGCGTGAGTTCTCAAATAAGGCTGCAGCATTGCGGATAGTGCGTCTCCATGCCTCCCGACGTGAGGCCAGGGCGGACCATTGTTGGTGATCAATTTGGCCGAGCCTGAGATGTTGTTTCAGGGAGTCCTTGTATCGCTTTTTTGGAGCACTCCTCTTATGCTGACCCGTGGCGAGTTCACCGTAGAGTAGTATTTTTGGGAGGCGATGGTCCTCCATCCTAGAAACGTGCCCTGCCCAGCGCAGCTGTATTCTCAATATCATGGCCTCAATGCTGGTGGTCCCTGCTTGCTCAAGGACAGCAACATTCGTCACATAGTCAGTCCAGTGTATATTTAGGATTGTGCGTAGACAGCGCTGATGAAAGCGCTCGAGGAGTCGTAGGTGGTGGCGATAGGTGACCCATGTTTCAGATCCATAAAGGAGGATAGACAGTACGATGGCTCTATACACACTGATTTTTGTGCTTTGCCTCAGGTGTTTATTACTCCAGACTCTTTTTTGTAAAATGATACCTCTTTTAATCTGTTCCTGCCGGGAAGGGTTAGGTCAGGCCTTTCAAGACCACAGGAGCCGGTCCTGGAAGGCCAGCCCTCGCTGCAGCTGCCGGTCTGACTCATACTTCAGGGAGGCAGGAAGGAGTCCCGCAGCGTGTGACCAAGTCTGGTCACATACAGGGGGTCTTGGTCACATGTTGCAGGCTGGCTTCCTGCCTTCCAAGACAGCGAGGAAGATGACGGCAGCTGCAGAGGTGGGCCAATGTGCCTGTCTGGACTCCGGCCCGTTTGGAAGTGGTAATGGGGAAACAACAGGCCTGATCCATGGCCAGGACAGGATTGTTGCATAATATAGGGCGTGCACTGGATACCTAAACAGGTCCAGGCAGCAAAAATAAATCAGCAAAGGGTTGTTCCTTCAAGCATCAGAATAAAGGCACAGACACATAGCTTTGTGTCTAAAATAAACTTCTATTTACTTGGGCATAATGCAGAGTATTTACAGACCTATACAGCATGCAAAAGAAAAACATCTTCTCTCTGTGGAATCCAACACAGAACGGGTCAGTTCAACTCTATATAAGAGAAACTAAATATCCAGCTCTGCACAGTTCTTAGCACCTCCCTCAGTCAGCTCTGCACCAGCTCAGCTCCTGGGCTCAGTCAATATTGATACATTTACCCCGCTAGCTAACTCTGCAGCTCTGTTTCCTACATCTCAGCTCTTTACAGGATAAGTCTACTGTATGTCCCAATGTCCTGACAGGGATATGCTGAGGGGAGCTGGCATATCTTGGCTGGTGTACATGAGCTCATAGAAATGGAAGAAACCTCGAGGATCATCCAGTCCAAACTTCTGATATTAGTGCAAGAAATCCACAGCAAAAGCATCCCTGACTGGTGGCCACCCAACCTCTCTGCAATGAAAGGGAAGTCGGCCATCTTCTCAGGGACACTCTTCCACTGTTGAACAATTCTTACCATCAGGAAGTTCTTCCTAATGTTTAAGTGGGATCTCTTTTCTTGTGATATGAATCCATTGGTTTGTGTTGTAGTCCCTGGGGCAGCCAAAAACAAGCTTGCTCCATCTTCTACATGATATCCCTTCAGGTATTTGAAGATGGCTGTATCGTTTCTTCTCTCAGCCTGTTTTTCTCCTCCAAACTGAACATGGCCAACCCCCTCAGAATTATCTACACCTGCTGCTGATTGTGCTGTATCACTCAACAAGGCTGGTTGGTTGGTGTGTGACTTACACCTACAGCATAATACACTAACAGAGAATGCCACCATCCTGCGCACCCACCCCTGGCATCATTCCCTTGCTCCCTCTTGCTCCCTCCAACTGCCCTGGAGGTCCATGCACCACCTCCACGCTGTGGGTTTGTCTCTTTCTGTCTATGGGAAGAATTAAACACCTCTTCATGGTTTGGGAGAAGCTGAGCTGCCCTATAGTCCCCTTTGAAAATTGCATTTGACATGACCTTACCCAGGGGCCCGTCTAAACAGTGAAAATACCTCTCAGGAATTTCGCTCAGAATCCTACCTGTCTAAATGGGATCTGGCGCCAATCCACACTATCTGGAGGGAGGGGGGCCCAGAACAGCAAAAACAACACACTAAAAGCCATCACAGATTTTCCCGTACTTTTTCAAAAACCATGAGGGGGGTGCACATTCCTGTTCATTTGGACTATTTAATGATAGGAAATCCAAAGGGAAGCACAAAACTTATTCCCGGGTAATCACGGGGGCAGGGCTTGCTAGCAGGGCAAACATCCACTGCCACCATGTTGGATTTTCACCTTAGTGATCGCTCACTAAGGTGATAAAACAGGATTGATATTTTCTGTTTTGCTTTTCTACAAAATTGGAGAATTGCTCTATTGCACCAGCACACCTTGGGATGGCTTAAAAAAACCCTGCAGCAGTGAAGAATTAATGCGAGTAAAACATTTGTGGCTGCCATCAGAAATGTGAGGCTTATGGGGCTTCTGAGGCCAGAAAAACCATTTGAACATGCCGCTACTGCTGCAAGATGCCAATATTACCAGGTACTTTGGATGTTTTCCTCTCGTGTAGCTGGGCCCCCAGTCTGTAGCCAGACAAGATCTTTGAAAGACCCCCCAGCCCTCCCATGATTAGGGGCTCTTTTGACTACCCGGTTCATCTACTCCCCAACCTCTAATCTCCACAACACATTCCCTGCTGATGGTTAGATAGCTTTCAGGGGCAGAGCTGCCTCCATCTCTTTTCATTTTCCTATAGCATACTAACCCTCAAGACGTATAGGCCAAGACATTTAAATTGCCCCCCTTCCCTCCCTCACTGGGGCAGGAGAGGAGAAGGGGTGGGATGGGCGTGAGAGAGGCATCCAATGGGAGTGCAGGTGGGTGGTAAGATTGACAGGAAAACAAGAAAGTGATTGATTGATATTGATATGTGGATATACATACATGTGCATACATGCTGGGAAGAAGAAGAAAAAAGTGCAGCTGCCGCCGTAAAATATTCCAACACAGTGAACACGTGAACATGCCGGAAACTCCCTTTTGTACCAAGGTGACTTTGGGTGGGGAAAATGTGTGGGTTTCAAGACCAATTTGAGTTCAGATTAAAATGGGTATGTGTGACTTTAACGGGATCAAACCGGGGCACAATACTGAGACTGGGGCTGTGATACAGCCCTTGTGTGGATTCAGCCATAGAGTTGGAAGATGTCTCAAGGGGAAATCCATTGAACCCCATTCTGCCATGCAGGAATACACAATTAAAGCACTCCCGTCAGATGGCTCTCCAGCCTCTGTTTCAAGACCTCCACAGAGCCCACCATCCTCTGAGGCAGCCCATTCCAAAGTCAAACAGCATTTACAGTAAAAAAAAAAAAAAGTTCTTCCTAATACTTAGGTGGAATCTCTTTTCTGATCATTGCAATCCATTGGTTCATATCCTTGTCTCCAGAGTAGCAGAAAACAAGCTGGCTCCTCCACCTCTGCCGCATTTAGTCAGGTGCCTATTTTGCCGGAGACTAGGATACAGAGCAATGGGTTCAAACTACAGGAAAAGAGATTCCACCAAACATTAGGAAGAACTTCCTGATGGAAAGAGCTTGTTCGGCAGTGGAATCCGCTGCTGCTGCCTGGGAGTGTGGCATTGGAGTCTCCTTCTTTGGAGGTTTTTAAACAGAGGCTGGATGGCTCTCTCTCAGGAGGGCTTTGATTGTGTCTACCGGCATGGCAGAGGTTGGACTGGATGTCCCCTGTGGTCTCTTCCAACTCTATGATCTATGAAAAAGCTACAGAAGAGATCCCATTACCTTCTGAAGGAACTGATTCCTCTTTTGAAAATCCTTCCACTCTCAGTGGGTTCTTAATGGGGTGGAAGAGGCAAGAGCCTACCTCAATTGTGTGCTCCAGAAGAGCAGCAACAACAACAGTACACACACAGACAGACAGAGAGAGAGGTTTTACATATGTGGGCAAACCCAAGGCCTTGCCTAATATGAAAACACAGGGAGGATAAAATCATAGAATCATAGAATTGCAGAGTTGGAAGAGACCACGAGGGCCATCCAGTCCAACCCCCTGCCACGCAGGAAATGTTTGGCTTCACAGCATCTCTCCTCTCCCCATAGGTGCAGCTGTTCAACAAACACACAAACACACACACACACACACACGAGAATAAGATGGTTTTGTGTCCCTCCAACAATAGTTCAAGAGAGGGTGTGTATACACCATTAAAGAAAAAGAAATATAAATATGCATCTTGTAGTAGTATATCATGATATTAATAGCTGTGAGACCTGGTTCTGGGGAGAATGGAGGGGGAGGGCTGCATGGTACTGATATGATATATAGCTAGGATTCTGTCTTCTGCTTCTGAGGTGCAAATTTATACTTACATGGCTAAACAGGAGTTGTGTTGTGCCATCCTTCTGCTCGGGACCAACATTGTGCAGCTGATGGTGTTTTCTGCCCATATGCCTGTTTATCACCTTATTGTGCAAAGGGGGATAATGCACACACCAACCAGGTTCCAGCAAAAACTATTTTTCCCCCAAAGGCAGGATTTTGCTACCCAAAAATGCTCCAATAAAGGATCATAGAATCATAGAATTGCAGAGTTGGAAGAGACCACGAGGGCCATCCAGTCCAACCCCCCTGCCACGCAGGAAATCACAATCAAAGCATCCCCGACAGATGGCCATCCAGCCTCTGTTTAAAGACCTCCAAGGAAGGAGACCCCACCACGCTCCGAAGGAGTGCGTTCCACTGCCGAACAGCTCTTACTGTCAAAAAGTTCCTCCTCATGTTGAGGTGGAATCTCTGTTCCTGGAGCTTGCATCCATTGCTCCGTGTTCCAGTCTCTGGAGCAGCAGAAAACAAGCCTGCTCCATCCTCAGCGTGACATCCCTTCAAATACTTAAACAGGGCTATCATATCGCCTCTAAACCGTCTTTTTTCCAGGCTAAACATACCCAGCTCCCTAAGTCTCTCCTCATAAGGCATTGTTTCCAGACCTTTCACCATTTTAGTTGCCCTTCTCTGGACACGCTCCAATTTGTCAATATCCTTTCTGAATTGTGGTGCCCAGAACTGGACACAGTATTCTAAGTGAGGTCTGACCAAGGCAGAATAGAGCGGCACTATTACTTCCCTTGATCTAGACACTATACTTCTATTGATACAGCCCAAAATTGCATTGGCCTTTTTAGCTGCCGCATCACACTGTTGGCTCATGTTCAACTTGTGGTCTACTAGGACTCCTAGATCCCTTTCGCACGTAGTCTCATTCAGCCAGGTCTCCCCCATCCTATATTTATGCATTTCATTTTTCCGCCCTAAATGCAGTACTTTACATTTCTCCGTATTGAATTTCATTTTATTAGCTTTGGCCCAGCTCTCCAGTCTATCCAGGTCATTCTGAATTTTGATCCTGTCCTCTAGGGTATTAGCTACTCCTCCCAATTTGGTGTCATCTGCAAATTTGATAAGTATGCCCCTAATTCCCTCATCTAAGTCATTGATAAAGATGTTGAATAGCACTGGGCCCAGGACAGAACCCTGTGGCACCCCACTGGTCACATCTTTCCAAGACGAAGAGGAGCCACTGCTGAGCACCCTTTGGGTTCGGCCGGTCAACCAATTACAAATCCATTGAACAGTTAACTTGTCTAGCCCACATTCTACAAGCTTGTTTGCAAGAATGTCATGGGGAACCTTGTCAAAGGCCTTACTGAAATCAAGGTATGCAATGTCCACAGCATTCCCTTCATCTACCAAGCTGGTAACTTTATCAAAAAAAGAGATCAGATTAGTCTGGCATGACTTGTTTCTCTGAAACCCATGCTGACTTTTTGTGATTATGGCATTGCCTTCTAAATGTTCACAGACTCTCTGTTTAATGATCTGTTCTAGAATCTTCCCTGGTATTGATGTCAGACTAACTGGACGATAGTTGTTGGGATCCTCTTTTTTCCCCTTTTTGAAGGAGCACCGCCATTCCCACCCAAAAGAAAAAAACGGTGCTGAGCTTCGCCACGCCCAGATGTTTCTCTGCAACAAGTGGGACAAATTCAATTAAAAGGATAGTGTGTGTGGACACACAGCTGGCTGGCCTACTTTTCTTGCTCTTGGAGGCATTCAAAGGGGTGGCCCAGCAGCAAACTCAGGGCACACACACATGCACATACACACAGGGAATACACAAAACCACCCTTTTCTACATATAGATTTATTTCCACCCTGGCAGGCGGAGGTGATGAATTGCTTCAGCATTCTCTCTTTGCTCTGACAGTTTTAAAGCCAGCAGCTTTGCTGGCGTATAAATTCCAACTGTACATCTCTAAGCTTGCAGACCATTTGTTGCCACTGCAGTTTTGTGTGATCAACAAACATGGGAAAGGTCACTTCAGGCAAGCCAGACTCCTTGTCCTTTCACTTCCAGTTGCTCTATCAGCACTTGGAAAAGTGACATTTTTGGACAACAACTCCCCAAATCCTTGTACTCGCTGGGGAGAGTCCAAAACGTAACTTTTCCAGGTTCTGCCTACTTTGCTCTACTCCAGGGACAGGAGGCTAAATACGGTGTTATCACGAAGCCAGGAGATCCCTAAAGGGCTTCCTTTGCAGATGATGCCATTCCCTTCTCGTAATGCATCTGTTCTGCTGTTGTTCTGCCAGCACTGCTTTTTATTGACGGAAAAAGCTGTCAATACATCCCCCATTCTGTTGCTGTCACAGATATGACAGTGTCTGAAAAGGTGCCCTGTTTCACTTGCGAGATCCCAGCAACAATGGGTAGTCCCTGCCAGAACACTTCCTGGTGAGATTGGGACATCCAGGTAAATGACACACTTTTTAAAAACTTCCCTGGTTTACTTGGAAGTTTTAAAGTGTGCTTTTGTGCTTGCTGTCATTTTTTTACTTTTATTTTCCTTTTTATTTTTGAATTTCCCGTGCTCTCGTCTTCTCTCAAGAACTGATGGGATTTCATTCCTGGAAGTGAACAGAGCTCCATTACAGCTCCATTCACTCCTGGGCTGCCCTGAAGCCGTGCATAAGGTAGGTGTGAAAAGTTTTGTACTTATGCCAGGACAGAGCAGGAGAGGGGCAGGAGAGGAGACCGTGGGACAGGAACGCTTTTTCATTCCTGTCTGATATATCATCTCCATAAACAAAGGGCAACCCTGAGGTCTTGTTGCATGGCTCTCTAGACTTCCCTCTAGCTAGCCAAACACACACCCAACAAAACAACAAGAACACTGTAGTTCCCCTCTGGGAAGCCTTGAGGAGAGGCAATTTATCACTGAGAAAGCTTGCAGCCCTCCATGCACTGTGCAACATTTCTTATAATCCTGTTATTTTTTCTTAGGCATTGACTTCTGTCCAGGTCCTGTCATTATTTGGTTTGTTGTAGTTGCTGGTTTGGGACTTTTGGCAGTCCACATGGCCCAGGGAGCAGAATGGCCCCTGGATGTGCCACAGTTGGCCAAACCTCTCATTGAATGGCTATTGGTTTCAACAACTTTCCCTATTGGATGCCCCTCAGATGTTTTGGGAGAGATAGTGTGGTCCAGAAACTTGCTCAAGCTCACCCGGTGATTTTCCAGGGCTAAACAAGGATTTGAACTCTTGTCTCCCAGGGTCCCAGTCCAACACTCAAGCCATTACACCACTCTGTCTCAGGATTTCTTCCAAGGAGTTTTGCCATTGCTTTGGCTGGGAGAGTGTGTTGTGTCCTGGATCACCCAGTGGGTTTCTGTACCTGAGCCAGGATTCAAACCCTGATCTCCCAGAGATCAGGAACCACAATGGCTCTGTTTTCTTGGCCAGAGTTCTTCAGATGAGGTTTCCCATTGCCTTCCTATTTAGCTGAAAGGTTGCCCAGTGGATTTCCATAGCTGAGTGGAGGTTTGAACCCTTGTCCCCCAGAGTCAAACCACTAGACCATGCTGGTTCCCCTGTTATTTGTCTTCAGACTAAGACATACAGAGCCCCTTTCCTAGAGGTCTCTTGGCCAGAATTATTTATTCTGAGAAGGTTTGCCACCATTTGAAATTGAGAGAGAGTGACATGTCCATGGTCACCCAAGGGTCACCAATCCATCGCTAAGCTGGGGTCCAAATCCTGCTTTCCAGGGTCCTAGTCCAACACTCAAACCACTATGCCATGCTGCCTCTGCTTTCAAGTCAGCTCTTCTTTTGGCAAGACTTATTTTTGCCAAGAGAAGAAAGTTTGCCACCTTTCCCTTCCTCTGAGGCCGAGACAGTATGACTTACCCATGGTGGCTCAGTGGGTTTCCATGACCGAGGGGGGCTATGAACCCTGGTCTCCCCGAGTCCTAGCCCATCTCTCAAACCACAACACCACTCTGGTTCATCGAAGCCATTTAGTGGCTCCAATGTGGCGTAGTGGTTTGAGTGTTGTACTACAACTCTGGAGACCAGGGTTTGAATCCCCGCTTAGCCATGAAAACCCACTGGGTGACCTTGGGCAATTCACATACTGTACTCCCATCCTCAGAAAACCATAGAATCATGGAGTTGTTAGAGACCACAAGGGCCATCCTGTCCAACTCCCTGCCTTTCAAGAATACACACAATCACACCCTAAATTAACCTTAGGGTCACCATAAGTTCAAAATTACTTGAAGGCACACAACAACAACAACCCTAGAGCCATCATTTTTCTCTCCGGTGGTCTCCTTATCTGCATTGCATGGAAAAAATGTTCCTGTTTACCCAAGAGATTTTTTTGGACAAATAGTTGGGCTGCCAAAGCTTCCTCTCCTTCCTTTCAGTGGCGTACGGCGTTTCCTAGCAGCGGAAGGTTCTTCCATTCTTGCACCTCACCTGCCACTTGCTGAAGCTCCCAGCTGCCTCCCCATGACCCCATCAGCTGCAGCCTAATCCTGCAGGATCCTCTGAAACTGTGTTGCGTGTTGCAGGCGTCATTCCCCATGGAGAGGCTGGTCAGTGGCATTTCAACTGCCGCTTTCCAACTGGAGCACAAAATTCCCATCCTTTGGGGCAGGAAGTCCAACTGCAAACTTGAAAAGAAAATATTCAGTGGATTTGCACTTCTGTCTTCATCTAAGAGGAGCCTGAAGGACAGAAATTTAAACTGGAGAAACTTCTCCTGTTACTGGGCCCATCTATATGAGTCCCAAAAACTAAAGTGCCCTGCAGTAATGGCATTTCATAGCAGCAGCAACCTGTCTTAATGGTGTTTTGGCCCCCAAAAGCTTCATGTGCCCACCAGTCAAAATGGTGAATTACTTGCGTTTTCACCTACTGTAATCTGTCACAACCAAACTTAAAAAAAACAAAAACAAACTATTTTAACTACGCTGGAGTGATATTTTGCCCTTTTTTAAAAAAAGGGGGAACAAAATAACACCCTGTTTTCTCACCTTAGTGCTTGCTCGCTAATGCAAACAAAAAAAATCAAAATGGAGGTGCCGGGCGCTTGCCCTGTTAGCAAGCCGTGTCCCACTTGCCTGGCCAAACAGCTTTGCACTTCCTCTCCTATGGGAAAGCAGTTCAAATTGTTATGCTTGTCCCAACGAGCAGGGTGGATTTTCCTTGGGGTTTTTTCTGGGCAGTGAGGCCATGTTCTGGAATATTTTCTTTCTGATGTTCGCCTGCATCTGTGGCTGGCATCTTCAGAGAATGAGGATGCCAGCCACAGATTTTCTCTGATTTTTTCTCTGATCAGATTTTCTCTGAGGATGCCAGCCACAGATGCAGGCGAAATGACAGAAAGAAAATATTCCAGAACACAGCCTCACTGCCTGGAAAAAAAACCAAGGAAGATCTATGGATGCCGGCCATGAAAGCCTTCAACTTCACATTGAGCAGGGTGGAGTTTTTGACGTTTTTGGCCTCCTGCTTCTGAATACGGCGAAACAATATGGGATTCCATTAAGACAGGTAAGATTCTTCTCACATTCTGTAAGAAGTATTTTCACCATTTAGACAACCCCACTGCATCTTCAAGCTGGAGAAAGCTTCAGACGTTTGAATTCCTGCATCAGCTATGAGATACTATGAGAGCTGTAGGAACAAAATCAGGCAAGTACAACCACCTCCTTCTCCCCAAAAGGCATGGCAACATTGAAAAGAGACACAAACCGAGCACTGCTTGAACATGCATCCCACACTGATCTCAAGCAAAGGATTTTGGATGAATCAGTCTTCAAAACTGTTTCTGAACAGCACGCTGCCCTTTGTGTTCTCTTACCAAGTTCTTTGGTGTGCAGTTCCTTGCAATAATAGTTTTCTTCTCTGCTTGAACAGACGGGAGAGGACCAGATTCTCAGAAAAATGTCAGGCAAAAATGCTTACCTGTGTTAGCACACCCTACTACCCCAATTTCATAACTGCACATAGTGGACACTTTTCAGGGTCAGGCTGACCAGAGGACCGTCGAGGTCACAATGATCTGAGATGTGCCCAGAATCATAACAGTGGGAAAACCCAGATTGGATTATGTGGAAAACCCAGTTGTTAATGAGTCTATTCTAATCCTTTCAACCGTGCAATCAGTGACCATCCCTCACCCTACTGAAATATTTCCTATACCCCCTACCTGAGCAAACATTAAGCAGTTTTTGCAGATCCCATCAATATTTTGTTACTCCTGAGCTAAGGCAATCAGATCAGTTTCAAACCCTTTTGTCTGTTCAATGAGAAAGTCATCCAGGATTTGCCATAACCAGAGCACCCCTCCAGAATACAAAATTGGGTATAAATATCCTAGCTCAGACCCCAACCACATGTATCACAGACCAGACCCACCATTCTGCATGTCACCTCGTCACTCTCTCTCTCAACAGACCGGATCCCCCTGTGTCACCCTCAGACGCTGTCTGATTCTTTCCACTGCGCAGACCTCTTTCTCTGAGACTGGAAACTATCACCCTTCCACCCCTGACCTCTCTTTAGCCAATCCTTCAGCCTGTCTCTTCAATAGCCTTGTGTGGTTCCTAATGTATGTTCTTGTATGATAGTTTATCACTTGTGTTAATTCAAATAATATACTTTGTTTAACTTTCACTGGAGTGCTCTCTACAGTTAGTAATGGTATACATAAGTGGAAAGATCCTCAAAGTTACCCTCTTCTTGCAGACCAGCCATTTTGAGTTATAATTCCCCCAAATTTCAAGGAGACATTATTAGGGTAACACCTGCCCCAAGCACCATTATAGGCTGCAATCTGTCTGGATTATGTAGCTCCCAAGAATTCATATTTGCAGCTCCCTCAAATCTTTTGTTGTGGTGAGCCTTCAAGTCATTTCCAGCCTATGGCAACCATTGGGCTACCTTCTCACTGGGTATTCTTATCAAGATTTGTTCAGAAGGGAGTTTCCCTTTGCCTTCCTCTCAGGCTGAGAGAGTGTGATTTGCCAAAGGTCATCCAGTGAGATTCCATGGCCGAGTGGGAATTTGAATCCTGGTCCCTCATAGTCCAACTCATAAACCACTGTACCACACTGGCTCTCTTGAACCCTCTGCCATCCCCCAAAGACCCCTGGGCTTGTCTATACAGTGAAAATACTCCTCATAAAATTTGAGGAGAGTATGTTTTGTCCCAACGGGATCTCACATCATTTCACTGTATTTGGAAGTGGCTGGGCGAGGGGAGACTCCCAAAAGCCTTGGTGGCTTTTAATGGCTTTTTTAAAAAACACAGAAGAAAATGCATTCCCACTCTTTAGGACAAGCGATTTGCATCGCTGTACTTTCCCCATAACAGCAGAAGTGAAAAGCTGATTGGTCAGGATGCACAGGGGGCAGAGCTTGCTGGCAAGGCAGTGCGCAGAACTGCCATGTTGGATTTTCGCCACAGTGATTGTGCACTGAGGTAACAGCCTTTGTTGTGGTGGTCCTGTTTATTTAAGCAGAAGATCACACTTCCACACCTTGGATTTGTTTTTGTTTTTAAATACTGTTCAGCAGCAGGAACTGATGAGAATAAGAACACGAGTAATTCACTTGCACCCGCCATCTTGATTCAAAGGCATGCCCATTCGAACAACAAATGTGTATAGCTTCACATGCCTGCGATCTTGAAAAAGAACCATGGAGACAAATGAAAGCTGCTGCGAATTGGCATCAGTGTGTATCAACCTACATTTTATTGCCTTGTATAGACAAGTCCCCCGAACCTTCTCCCAATTTTTTTTAAAAGGTCAATTTTTAGATTGTCTTCCACCCCCAAGCTGCTGCAAACTTTGCAAACATGTAGCACTTTGCCTTGTAACCTCCCCAACCTCCAAGCACTTTTGGGGGGTATTTTTTCAGCTGGAAAGGACAACTGGAAGTGAGGTTGCTTCGGGGCAGTGGCTCCACACTGGGTTTTATTCTGGTGCCCCTTAGAAAGCTCCCTATTCGAATGGTGTCATTGCCCCAAAGCAACATAGCTACAGGCTGTCTCTGGCCCAAAGTCTATTGAAAAAAGCCAGGCCTGGGGAGCCTCTAATGAAAGCCAAAGAAGAAACTGGAGAAACATCTCAAGATGCTCAAGAGATTTTTGATTTGTTAGTCCCAAAAATAGTACTCTGGTGAACTCACCACGGGTCAGCGTAAGAGGGGCGCTCCAAAAAAGCGATACAAGGACTCCCTGAAACAACATCTCAGGCTCGGCCAAATTGATCACCAACAGTGGTCCGCCCTGGCCTCACATCGGGAGGAATGGAGATGCACTCTCCACAATGCTGCAGCCTTATTTGAGAACTCACGCCGAACAAGTCTTGAAGAGAAACGGCAACGCAGAAAGAATCACAACCCAGAAACATCACCCAAGGAGACCTTCTGCTGTGCTTTTTGCAAACGGACTTGTCTATCTCGGATTGGCCTTTTTTTTTTTTTTTTGGTTATATATTTTTTATTACAATGACAAAAATAATACTCTACATTGATTGTTTCATTAATTAACAACAAATTAAAACAACGACTTCCCTCGTATGAATAACACAAAGAGTTTCTAATTTACTATAATCTTATAACTTCCTTCTTCTATAACAAATGTGTTGTTCTATTGCTAACTTTCCTGTGATTGCTTGCGTTATTTCGGATTGGCCTTTTTAGTCATCAGCGCGCTTGCAGAAAGTGCGGGATGAGTCCTTCCTGAATCTTCATTTGCGAAAAAAAGCCAGAGAGTCCAGTGTGTTTCATCCTGTATATATTCTTAGGGCTAGATAAAATTGTGAAAGGAGAACACATAATTACATGGTACCATATTGCATAAAATCATAATTAGATATAAAATCATAATTAGATTGGTACGTGGCCTGTGGCCTGTATCTACCTATTTAGAATCAAAGTTCAGAAATGTTAGGACTAAGGCTTTTGCCACATTGCAGAAATAATGCAGTTTGACACCATTTTAACTATCATGGCTCTACCCTAAGGAATCTTGGGATTTGTAGTTTGTTGTGGCACCAGAGCTCTCTGACAGAGTAGGCTAAATATCTCACCAAACTACCGACCCCAGAATCCCATAGCATTGGGCCATGGCAGTTAAAGCAGTGACAAACTGCATTGTTTCTACAGTGTGGCAGCAGTCTAGGAGCTCTCAAAGCATTTACTGGACAAGTGGAAACATGTGAGCAAGAGTGCCCACCTTTGCTGTGAAAAAAGAAGAAAAAGTAGAAGTTGGGTTTGCAAAGGGACCTCCAGAATCAGCTGTAATGCAGGCTGGCTTCATTGCACCCACCCTCAAGGGCCTGTTCTTCGTCTGGGTCAAGACACCATGGTGTTTTCATTCTGCAGAGCCCAACCATGGCTTAGCAGCAAGCAAGGAATTGGTCAGCAAAACCTTCCAAAGTGCTCGCCGTAAGAGGTTCAGTACAGAGCTGTATTTGGCCAGTTGTGGGGGTTGCAGTGAGTTATAGAGAGGGTCATATGGGCAACCAAGAGGCATGAAAGGAAGGCTATACACCTGTAAGGCAAGAGCAATGTTTGCAAAGTCTGGCAACAACGCACAAGTCCCTGCCTCTTCCTTTTTAAGGTAACTTTTAATTTGCCTCTGACTTTAATGCAGACGCAAGTTCAGCAAGACCCGGGGTGATTTGCTTGCAGCTAAGAATTTTGGCAGGTATCTGGCAAAACATTTGCACTGCTGCAAGGGCACAGCACCAGCCTTGCTGGCTTGGACAACAGGTCGCTACACCAAACTTCCTGCTTCCCACAAACAGTGGCAGATGGGAGTTTCCATGTCCATGGGGACAGTCAACCAGCTCTGGGTTTTAGTCTGAACTTTAAAGAAGCTGTCCAAGGTGCTGAAACCTACATTAGGTTCAGCATCTTGGATAGCATCTTTAAAGTTCAGACTAAAACCCAGAGTAGATTGATTACCCTGCTGACATGGGAGCCTCCAGTCTGGAATAGCCAGCAATCTGATACCTCCTGGAGACCCCAAAAGCAGGACGTGAATGTTCCTCTTGTTGTACTTAGTACCACAATGTCTCTGAAAGGGCACAGGTAGCTCCAGAATGTATTGGAGGAAAGCCTGCTGATAGTCTGCCTTCTCCTTCCTTCAAGAGATCCCAGACAATCAGGAAATTACACGGTGTAAGTGAATTCACCACCACCAACAGCAAATATTGGTTGAGATCCTACATCAGGTTTGCAACATTCATCTACTCCTGTAGTTTAGTGGTGGCTTATTTTTCATAGTATCCTAGAGTTCGAAAGGACCACGAGAGCCATCTAGTCCAACCCCTGCCCTGTACGAAGGCACAATCAAAGCACTCCCGATAGATGCCCATCCAACCTCTGTTTAAAGACCTCAAAAGAAGGAAAAGCCAGCACCCTTTTCAAGCTATTTATTCTATTGTTGAACAGCTCTTACTGTCAGGAAGTTCTTCCTAATGTTCAGCTGAATCTCTTTTACTATAATTAGAATCCACTGTTCCATGTCCTGGTCTCTGGAACCACAGAAAACAAGTTTGCTCCACCCTCAGTATGACATCCCTTCAAATATTTAAAGATGGTTCTCATGTCACCTCTCCATCTTCTCTTCTCCAAGGGAAGCTTATCCAGCTCCCTCAGTTCCTCACAGGACATGGTTTCCAGACCTTTGATTATCTTGGTCTCCCTTCTCTGAACAACGTTCCAATTTTGTGGAGAGAAGGGCAACCAAGATGACAAAATGTCTGAAAACCAAGCCTTTTATTACTTTCTCTGTTAAAATATGTATATCTCACCTGATATCTGAGGATCTCAGGGCGGCTTATGATAAAATAAATTTAAGTAGTTTAAAACAAAAGGAATACTTCAAAGGTTAAAAAAAGCACATTAAAGCATTTAACACTTGAAAACGGGAGAGAGTAAAGGCAGTTGTGCTTCATCACTCTTCCGCTGCATGCCAGCATTGTGTAGTTGTGCTATACCCTCCTTCTGCTGCATTCTGACTTTGTGCAACCCATAGTCTACCTAGCCATGTGCTTATATCAATCAATCAATCAATCAATCACTTTATCTATATTCCACCTCTTCCCCAGGAACAGGACTCAAGGCAGCTTAAAAAATGAAGAAAGATACAAGCAAAACTGCATACAGTAGACCCTCAGCATCCGCTGGGTTTTGGTTTCAGGAGCCACCCACCCGTGGATACCAAAATTCATGGATGCCCAAGTCCCATTATATACAAGGGCATAGTAAAATGGCCTCCCTTATATAAATGGTGAACAGCAAAGTTTGCTTTGTGGAATTTTCCCACCCAAATATTTCATGCCGTGGTTGGTTGAAACTGTGGATCAAGAATCCACGGATATAGAGGGCTGACCGTATATCTAAAAGCACACAAAATGTTAAGATTAAAGTAATATTATGAATAATTTCTTTTCTGTATTGTAGAAAAGAATATACACATGTAAAAAGGTGAAATTAAAGAGGAGTAATTTTATGTAAACATTAAAGGTCTGCAGCTAGTGATGTGCATTCTATGATTCTATGATCCCTAGGTGTCAGGTTTAGATCCCAAAACCTTGGGGCCTGGGACAATCCTGAACTAGCAACCCTAAAGTCCTAGTACCTCCATCCTGGGGAAGGGACATTATACTGAGGATGGAGCAAGCTTGTTTTCTGCTGCTCCAGAGAATAGGATGTGGAGCAATGGACTCAAACTGCAGGAAAAGAGATTCCACCGAAACATTAGGAAGAACTTCCTGACAGTAAGAGCTGTTCAGAAGTGGAATGCACTGCCTGGGAGTGTGGTGGAGTCTCCTTCTTTGGAAGTTTTTAAATAGAGGCTGGAGGGCCATGTATCAGGAGTACAGTTGTCCCTCCATATCCACGGATTTGATATCCACGGATTTAAGTGTTTGCAGCTTGAAAATATTCTTTAAAAAATAATAATCCAAAAAGCAAACCTTGATTTTGCCATCTTATATAAGGGACACCATTTTGCTATGAGACCTTCTGCTGTGCTTTTTGCAACTGGACTTGCAAGCCAGAGAGAGACAGCATATAATGGGACTTGAGTATTCAGGGATTGTGGTATCCACAGGGGCCAGCGAATATGAAGGGACTGGGTGTTCCTGCATAGCAGAATGGGGTCGGACTACATGGCCCTTGTGGTCTCTTCCAACTCTTCTATGATTCTATGAACCTTTCTTCCCAAATGGAAGATGTTCATTTTATTTTATTGGCAGGATGCACTATGATTGCCAGAGGTGGGGTGGGCGCTTGTGAGCTCTCTGCTTTTTGCGAGGAAGAGCTCTCTTGCAGCACCTCCCTTTCTCTCTTTCCCTCCCTCGCCAAACCTCCCTCCCACACCTTTGGGATGCTCATCTTTGCTGCAGGGACGCAGGCTTCCCGTAAAAGCTGAGCAAAGGAAATCTGCTTCAAAGGGCCCAGCAGCTCTGGAGAAACAAGAAGAGCTTGATTCACGCATGCTCCTGTTCCATCTCCCTCCCAGGGCTGCTTTCGCCTCACTCTTGCCAGGTCTCTCTTAATGATCATTAGACTAATCCCACAGGCGCTGGCAGCAGTGAGAAGGTAACATCTCAGGGGAGGCGGCAGGGAGGGGAAAGAGTATATTGTCTTTTGCAAAAAATAAAATAAAAAATGTCTGCAGTGATCAAAAGCTGATTCCCACATCCCTGGTACAGCTTTGGGTACGTCTTACTTGGCAGATGACTGGCTTAAAGAAAAAGATTATATTTCTGCAGTGGGAAAGAACAGCAGGCAGACAATGTCCCTTCCCTCTGTATTCAGTGGTCACAGCAAGGCTTCGGTGTACATGCCGCAGGCTTAGGTATCAATAGGGATCCTGTATTAGAGTTGCATAGTGTAAATCTGAGCATGTAGATTTATGCATAAGAAGCTGAATGTTGGAAAGGACCACAGGGGCCATCTAGTCCAACCCACTGCCATGCAGGAACACACAGCTAAAGCACTCCTGAAAGATGTCCTTCCAACCTCTATTTAAAGACCTCCAAAGAGGGAATGTCCTCCATCCTCAGAGGCAGCCCATTCCACTCTCATACAGCTCTTATGGTCAAAAAAGAAAGAAAGAAAAAGTTCTTATACATGTTTAGATGGAATTTCTTTTCTGAATCATAAAGCTGGAAGAGCCCACAGGGGCCATCTAGTCCAACACCCTGCCATGCAGGAAAAAACAATCCAAGCCCTCCGGACAGGTGTCCATCCAGCCTCTGTTTAAAAACCTCCAAAGAAGGAGGAGACTCCAACACACTCCCAGGCGGCAACATATTCCACTTCCAAACAGCTCTTACTGTCAGGAAGTTCTTCTTTCTAATGTTTAGGTGGAATCTTTTTTCCTGTAGTTTGAACCCTTTGCTCCATGTCCCAGTCTCTGGAGCAGCAGAAAACAAGCTTGTTCCATCCTCAGTATGGCATCCCTTCAAATATTTAAACGTGGTTATCATGTCCCCTCTTAACCTTCTCTTCTCCAGGTTAAACATTCCCAGCTCCCAAAACATACCCAGTTCAACTGCTTCCATAGGGAACATGCTTACATGTGAGAAACCAACAGAATTCCATCTGTTGTATTCTATGTAATTTCCAGATTTTGTTTCACAAAGAAAATGCAGAATTCTACAAGTTGGGCAAACTAACGAAGACCCAGTGCAAACTGCACAAGGTACCAGTTGCACTCTAGAATTCCACAGAATGCTTGGTAACAGTCATTATTACTCTAAAAGGTAGAAAGAGATTTTCTTTTCAGGTGACTTGGCAGAGGCCTAGCCTGCACATAGTTATAAGACACCTACCACTGTGAGGAGGCGATCCATTGTAATAGCTGACACTGCATCAGAGAGAAATCAGCCTCCTTTATAGAATTGTAGTCTTGCAAGAGACCACAAGGGCCATCGAGTCCAACCCCCTCCTGCCATGCAGGAAGACACAATCAAAGCCCTCCCAACAGATGGCCATCCAGCCTCCGTTTAAAAACCTCCAAAGAAGGAGACGCCACCACACTACGAGGCAATGCATTCCACTTCCAAACAGCTCTTGCTGTCATAAAGTTCTTCCTCGTGTTTAGGTAAAATCTCTTTTCCTGTCATTTGAGTCCATTGCTCTGTGTCCTAGTCTCTGGAGCAGCAGAAAACAAGCTTTCTCCATCCTCAAAATAACAACCCTTTAAATATTTAAACATGGCTCTCATGTCACGGCTTCACGTTCTCTTCTCCAGACTAAACATGTCCAGCTCCCTAAGCTGCTCCTCATAGGACATCATGGCTTCCAGATCTCTCACAATTTTGGTTGCTCTCCTTTGGACACACTTCAGCTTCTCAATATCCTTCCTGTATTGTGTTGCTCCAAACTGGACACAGTATTCCAGGTGAGTTCTGACCAAAGCAGAATAAAGTGGCACTATTGCTGTTACGTTGTCGCAGCATAGCTTGCTAACAAGCAGAACGGTTCATTTTCTTCTGTTGGTTTTATTCCAGTATTTATATGCAACCTTCCAAAGCAAAGTCCTCCCAAGGTGACTCCTGTAAACCCATTTTAAAACATAAAAAGCCATTTTAAAATATATAAGAAACCATTTAATGGCACACCGAAAACCCAGCAGCAGTTTAATGTACTATAAAACCCAGCTCACAGCACTCTTAACAACATGCCGTTTGGCACAAAGCTGTTCTTAAGGGCTATTTAAAAGCTAATAAATGTGGGACCATCATGCAGGCTACTTTGGGGAGGTAGTTTGGCAAAGTGGGAAATATGTTCAGTGGCCCAAGGTTGGAAGTCTAGGAGCCAGGAAGGAGAGAGATGATCCAAGGAGCAAGAGGAAGATGCTTGAGCCTCCAACACATTTGTTCTTGCCATGGCTCCATCCTTCAGAATCTTAGGGATCACTAGACGGGAGAATTTGTTGCGAAAAATAGCAACTTACCTCCCTATCGCTGCAGAATCCATTTGTGCCAGTGACTCATTCAAAAGGTGAAAAGGAAAAGTAGCAATTTGGCTGCTCACAAGGAGCTGCGTCCAAAAAAAAAAAAAAAAAAAAATGGTGACCATGAGTGAGTCGAGTCCCAAAAATGTCCCTCCCTTTTTTAAAAAACAGCAGTTGTGGAAGAGCAATTTTCCGTTAAAAAATACCTTTGTTCCTTTGCTCTGCCACTTTAATGATCATGCCGGCCAAAAAATAATAATACTGTAATAACAATGACAGTTCCAGTATTGAGAGCTCTCCCTTGTAAGCCTGCCCCCGCAATGTCCGACCAATCAAGTTTCAGCCCTGCTGTGTGCTGGGTGCCCCTTTTCGAATTGGTTGATCACACAACCAATTATGTGCTATTTTGCTGACTTTTTAAAAAAGAACGCTAAAAACAGTGAAGGCTGTTATCGCAATAATTTTGGAGTTTTTCAGAGTTTTCAGCCCCCCTCCTTCTGAATATGGTGAATCATGCCGTGGCTCCGTGAGGACCACTAGCATTCTCCTCAAATTGTTCGAAGATATTTATTTATTTATTTATTTATTTATTTTCTGCTGTGTAGCCAACCCCAGGTATTTGTAGTTTAGTGAGACACCAGCAATCTTGGGCAGAGAAGGCTTAAAACTTTGTAAAACTACAAATCCCAGGATTCCATAGAATGGGGCAACAGCACTTAAAATTGGTGTTAACCTGCATTATTTCTACAGTGTAGATTCACACAGAGACACCCTGTCCATAACAGCCCTGCTGAGGTCTTGCAAAGTTAGGACAACCATGGTGGCTTCCTTGATGGAGTCCATCCAATGGTCATACTGCCTTCCTGTTTTCCTACTGGTGTGCACTTTACTAAGTGTGATCATCTTTTCCAATGAAAACCATGTTGTCTCATGATGTGGCCAAAGTACAAAAGCTTCCATTTAGTCATTTTGACTTTTAGGGAGAGTCCAGACGTGAATTGCTCCATACATTTGTCCTTTTTTTTTTTTTTTTTTTTTTGGTCCTCACCTCCCACCATTTTGGTTGCCCTCCTCTGGACACATTTTAGCTTATCTCCTGCTCTGTCCTCCACCCATGCCCTGGAGAGCCATGGGAAAAGAGTTAGGATCCAATGTAGGGGTTGTAGTGGGGTTGAAGAGATGTGGGGGTGCAAGGTACCCCTTTGCTGGGATTGACCCGTACCTTTTGTGAGGATGCCTTATGTTTGAACTGAAAGGGTGAGCTGTCTAAAGCTTTCATGGGGACCTTGTTCTGGTTCTGCCGATCAAAGGGTTTCTTTCCCCATCCATCTCTTCCCTTGTTCCCACTTGAGAGATCTGGACATTTGGATCGATACTGGTGCTTATGAGCCTAACATTGAGCCAGAAATGGATGCTGAGCCCCAGCTGGACAGAGGCTCAGTAATCCACATGGAGAGATGCTGAGCACACAGACAAACAGTTTGCAGTACATGCGCTTGATCCCTGGATTTCCTAGGCTAATAGCTTCAGGCTTGGAAACCTACAAAGACAGTCGTGGCCTCCAGCCCCAAACTCCAGAAAAAGCAAAAAAGAACTGCTGGGGTATGTTCCTTTGCAGCAATGAGGAACTGCTTTGGTATAAGGATACACACACACACACACACACACACACACACAATCCCGCAGGGCTCCTGCAGTGATAAATACATCAGGGCCTCCCTCTCTGTGGCAGTGAAGGCAGGAAAATGCAGGATGTTTGTCAGGCTGTCCACAGGGTGCCACTTCTAAGGCTGCTCTGCAATTGATGTGGAGTGAAAGGCATTGATTGTAGCTGTGGATGTGAAGGCTAGCAAGTTTGGCTGCTCTCCCCAGCAGATGCACAGAAGGAGGAGGTTGGATTTTCCTCAACTGCAGAACTGTAACATCGGAAGGAACCCACAGGCCATCTAGTCAACCCAATAAATGTTCAATAAATATGAATTGCAAGCAGACTTTTGATGCTTTAGGCAAGGAGCTGCCACTTGCCAGGAGTCTCCATGCACGTTGGAAGGGTGGGGCAAAAGCCTGGATCCCTGTCCATCTTGGAGAGGTCATGCCTCATTTTAAAGTACAAACTGGGATCTCCTCTACCCCACCCCTGCTGACAAGGAAATGGTCTCATTGAGAACAATCAATGCCTAACTGCTTTGCTTCTCTCCATTGAGTGGAGAGTTTGCCAAACTGGCTGTGACTGGTGTACACCCCACATTGTGAGGTATTGTGCAGTTTCCAGAGATATTGGGCAATCCCAAATAGGGCAGAGGTCTGCATTCAATTGGCATTGTCTCAAGGTGTGCAGCTCCATTGTCTGTCTCTCCCAGGCCATCTAAGAGTCATGGCCAGTGCCCAGAGGGTGAAAGGCAGAGGTCACGTTCACATTCACATCTGATCACATCACACTAAGCACATGGGCCTTTTGAACCCCCCAACAGAGTAACACCTCAATCCATGGGGAGAGGTGGAAATGATGATGATGATGCCCCATCCAGAGGTGTCTCCTTCACTCCAGGGCCAATATATAGTCCATAAAGGAGGAGTCTCTCTCTCTCTCTTCCTTCACCTTACCTCTGCCCAGAAGATTTTTCTTTGCATCAAAAGGATGAGAAAATCCATGTGCGTCTTAGACTGCAAGCCCTTAAACTCAGCTACACCCTTCTAGCATCCCTCAGATTGATCAGGAGTAGGGTTTTACCACCCATGCTGTTTCCCCCCTCTTTTCCATTGAGAAACTGTTATTAACAGCTTGTATTGAATATAGATGGTTCTACTATTTTTGCTCCAAAATTAGCTAGTCCTTGGCCTGATTTCTTTCACTGGGAGTCACTCTGGTTCATTGCCCGTTTCTAAAACCTTTAGCCTGTAAGGTCCTGGAGAGAGTTAGTGCTTGGGAGAGCTTTTCTCTCCAAACTAGCAAACCAGTGTGCTGCTCTTAACAACGCCCCCCCCCCGCTTCCAAAGACAGGAAATCCAGAGCTAATAAGGGATTTTTGAAATACAGCCAGACCCCCGTATCCACGGAACCAATATCTGCTGATTCAGTTATCTGTGGTTCACAAAACAGGAACTCAGACCTGGAAAAGGCATCATTTCTGGACATCATCTAGGTTCTCCTATGCAACTCTATGGTGATTTTAAGTGAAGTCCCATTATTTTAATAGGGTTCACTGTTATTCATGGTTTCCAGTATCCATAGTAATTCTGGAAACCAAATCCCCGCGGATACAGGGGCCTGACTATAACAATTGTGCATCCAAATGGATACTCAATCCTCACTTTTGGAGACTCAGTTGGAGGGACACTTATCTTTTAATCAGTGGCCCATGCAATTCCCACTCCTCTTGCAATGTCACCACATCTCATTTAAAAATAAATATGTAAATCCCTACATATATATCTTTTGCAGATCCAGATCAGTTGTATGTTTCTAAACCATTTCCCCAAGCTTTTCTAGGGACTTTTCTTCTTTTTAATTAAGGCATTTTCTGGTGATGGGCATGATGATAAAATTTTGCTATGATATTGATGTGTGTAAATGTATTTGCAGATCTGTATTGATTTTTTCATTTTAAAAAAAGGAAAAATCACTTTCGACTCAATCCAAATGTCAGGATCACGCATGAACCTTTTAAATGGGAAAATGGGTGCCCAGTAACATTGGTTTTTAACATGCCCTGCCAGCTAAAGCATTCCTAATGGGTGGGCCGATTCCTTAGCATCCTGAGAGCTAGACATCCAGTCTCTGTTTAACAAACCCCAATGGAGAAAAGGCCAACATCTTCTGGCAGAATCTGTTACGATGCTGAAGAGGTCCGAACATCAGGAAGTTCGTCCTAAACTATTGTGAAAATCTCCCTTCTTGTCATTTAAACCCATTTGTTCAAGTCCTGGGATAACAGATAGCAAATGTGCTTGGAGTGACAGATTCAAATTACCATTGATTCAAATTGCAAGAAAGAAGATTCTTGTAAAACATTAGGAATTAGGAGTTGGCCTGGATGGGGCCCTTTCCAACTTTGTCATCCTGTGCATTTGTTGAACTCTCTGTATGAAGTTATGAACTCTTCGTCTTGGAAAGATGTGACCAATGGGGTGCCACAGGGTTCTGCCCTGGGCCCAGTGCTATTCAACATCTTTATCAATGACTTGGATGAGGGAATTAGGAGCATACTTATCAAATTTGCAGATGACACCAACAGTGTGATACAGCAGCTAAAAAGGTCAATGCGATTTTGGGCTGCTCAATAGAAGTATAGTGTCTAGATCAAGGGAAGTCATAGTGCCGCTCTATTCTGCCTTGGTCAGACCTCACCTGGAATCCTGTGTCCAAGTCTGGGCACCACAATTAAAAAAGGATATTGACAAATTGGAGTGTGTCCAGAGGAGGGCGACTAAAATGGTGAAAGGTCTGGAAACGATGCCTTATGAGGAGAGACTTAGGGAGCTGGGTATGTTTAGCCTGGAAAAAAGATGGTTGAGGGGCGATAGGATAGCCCTGTTTAAGTATTTGAAGGGGTGTCACATTGAGGATGGCACAAGCTTGTTTTCTGCTGCTCCACGGAGCAATGGATGCAAGCTCCAGGTACAGAGATCCCACCTCAACGTTAGGAGGAACTTTTTGACAGTAAGAGCTGTTCGGCAGTGGAACGCACTCCCTCGGAGTGTGGTGGGGTCTCCTTCCTTGGAGGTCTTTAAACAGAGGCTGAATGGCCATCTGTCAGGGATGCTGTGATCGTGATTTCCTGCATGGCAGAAGGGGGTTGGACTGGATGGCCTTTGTGGTCTCTTCCAACTCTACAATTCTGTGATTTTATGAACTGAATACAGACCTTACACCTTGGCCAAAAAAGCACAACCATGTCCATCAGTCATCTTTCATGTGCACAAAACGTCAAAAGAATGCTAGCCAGCCCTTTCCCCTCAGTACTGAGTCTATGAAGGGGTTGGAGCAATTGTGCCAAAGGAACCCTTGGCTATTCGGGAAGCTAGACAATCATGCCTCTTGCCCCAGGGCTACTTCCCAGAAGCCCTGAGGCTGCGGACATTGGCCTCTTTCCCGAATTTTGCTCTTCCACCATCCTGCAAGGATTGGTATCTCTCTCTCTCTCTCTCTCTCTCTCTCTGTAGTTGGCTTCACTAGAGGAGGGTGACCAGGATGTTGGGAGGTCTGGAAGCCCTATGAGAAGTGGCTGAGGGAACTGGGCAAGTTTAGTTTGGGGAAGAGAAGGTTAAGAGGGGACATGATAGCCATGTTTAAATATTAGAAGGGATGTCATACTGAGGATGGAGCAAGCTTGTTTTCTGCTGCTCCAGAGACTAGGACACAGAGCAATGGGTTCAAACTGCAGGAAAAGAGATTCCACCTAAACATGAGGAAGAACTTCCTGACCGTAAGAGCTGTTCAGAAGTGGAATACACTGCCTTGGAGTGTGGTGGAGTCTTCTTCTTTGGAAGTTAGACTGGAGAGCTGGGCCAAAGCTAACAAAATGAAATTCAATACGGAGAAATGTAAAGTACTGCATTTAGGGCAGAAAAATGAAATGCATAAATATAGGATGGGAGAGACCTGGCTGAATGAGACTACGTGCGAAAGGGATCTAGGAGTCCTAGTAGACCACAAGTTGAACATGAGTCAACAGTGTGATGCGGCAGCTAAAAAGGCCAATGCAATTTTGGGCTGTATCAATAGAAGTATAGTGTCTAGATCAAGGGAAGTAATAGTGCCACTCTATTCTGCCTTGGTCAGACCTCACTTAGAATACTGTGTCCAGTTCTGGGCACTACAATTCAGAAAGGATATTGACAAATTGGAGCGTGTCCAGAGAAGGGCAACTAAAATGGTGAAAGGTCTGGAAACCATGCCTTATGAGGAGAGACTTAGGGAGCTGGGTATGTTTAGCCTGGAAAAAAGACGGTTAAGAGGCGATATGATAGCCCTGTTTAAGTATTTGAAGGGATGTCACGCTGAGGATGGAGCAGGCTTGTTTTCTGCTGCTCCAGAGACTGGAACACGGAGCAATGGGTGCAAGCTCCAGGAACAGAGATTCCACCTCAACATGAGGAGGAACTTTTTGACAGTAAGAGCTGTTCGGCAGTGGAACACACTCCCTCGGAGCGTGGTGGGGTCTCCTTCCTTGGAGGTCTTTAAACAGAGGCTGGATGGCCATCTGTCGGGGATGCTTTGATTGTGATTTCCTGCGTGGCAGGGGGGTTGGACTGGATGGCCCTCGTGGTCTCTTCCAACTCTGCAATTCTATGATTCTATGATTCTAAGTTTTTAAACAGAGCCTGGATGGCCATCTCTCAGGAGTGCTTTGATTGTGTCTTCCTGCAGGGCAGAAGGGGGTTGGACTGAATGGCCCTTGTGGTCTCTTCCAACTCTATGATTCTATGATTCTAACTTTCTGTTCTGCCTGGCAGCCATCAAGGAGGGGATTGTGACAGCATGGTATCTATCCCCACTGGCACCTTGAAAGATAGGAGATCAGGACAGTTGTCTCCACCAGTTGCAAATGCTTCCACCCTTTATCTTGCCTCTGCATATCCAGAGAGACTTTATTTTTATTTTTTGTTCCCAAGTTGGCAATGAAATAACTAAGATTATGCAGGGATGGGGGATGGGGAAGACCAAGGAAGGAGATAAGAAATGGCCGGATGACAAAGGAGATCTGACAAGGCAGAGAGATGCGACAGCCCCCAGATTAGAGGGAAGGGAACTTAAAAGAGGCAAATTAAACACTTCTTCAGAGAGAGGGAGAGAGAGATAAAAATTGTGCCAGGGCGAGAGAAAGGGGGGAGGAATACAGGGAGGGGAAGTATAACTGTTTTCAAAAGGCACCTTTATCCACCATCATCATCTCAGCAGAAGATTTGGGGAGGAGGGGAGGAGAGAAGATTAACAAACAGTTTGATTCCATGGTGGAAACTATCTCCCCCACCTTCTCTCTCTCTCATTTTCTCCAGTGCCAATTTAAAGATAACTTTTTGGAAGGAGAAAACAGCAAAGTTGTCTAATAGCAGAGCAGGGACGGGAACGATGAGGCCCTTCCAAGTTTGTTGGATTGCAACTTCCAGCATTCCTCATCCATTGGCAATGCTGGCAAGAACCTATTGGGACTTCCAGTCCAGAAATATTTGGAGAGCTCTGTGGTGACCATTGTATCTACTCTACAGAGACTAACCTACACTCCACTTGCATCTATTGGCTGACCCCCAGGGTCCTCTCTTGTCATTGGAACAGGTTCCTCCGCGTGGGGACAGCATATTGGGTCTTATTTATTCAGTTAGCTAGGTGGTTATTTTGTTCATTTATATCCCAGCTTTTCCCCAATAATGGAACAAAAGGCATCTTGCAACATATCAAAAACAATACAGATTTATAGAGTTTCCTTGGGGGTTTTTTCCCAGGCTGTGAGGCTGTGTTCTGGAATAGTTTCTTTCTGATGTTTCGCCTGCATCTGTGGCTGGCATCTTCAAAAATTGGTTGGGTAGGAGTGTGTGTGGAGTTTGTATATTGTGAACCCCTGTTGGGAGTATATTCTGTAAATTTCTGTAATTGAATGGTTAGTTTCTGGGTACAGAAATGCAAGGCTCGTTAGTGTCTGTTTGGCTAATGGTTGGTTGATGGGCCATTATCTGCTGGGAATCCCCCTGTCCCTGAGTGGAATTCCTTTATAAGTGCTGAGTTTTTATTCTATTGTTTTTCAAAACTGGGAGCCAGATTCTGTTTACTTTTAAGGCTTCTTCTTTCCTGTTGAAGTTGTCCAGGTGTTTGTGGATTTCAATAGCTTCTCTGTGCATTCTGACATGATAGTTGTTCACCTGGTCTAGAATTTCTGTTTTCAAATAGCATTTTGTGTCCAGGTTGGTTTATCACATGTTCTGCTCCTGCTGATTTTTCTGGCTGGCCCAGTCTGCAGTGTCTCTCATGTTCCTTGATTCGTGTTTGCACACTGCATTTTGTGGTCCCTATGTAAACTTGTCCACAGCTGCATGCTGTGCGGTAAACTCCTGCAGCTGTGAGAGGGTCCCTTTTGTCCTTCGCTGAGCGTAGCATTTCTTGGATTTTTTGGTTGGTCTGTAGATTGTTTGGAGGATGTATTTCCTCATCAGTTTCCCTATTCTGTCTGTGATTCCTTTGATGTATGGTAAAAAATACCTTCCCTTTGGGTGGCTGTTTTTCTTCTTCATTCCTGTGTTTTTTTCTGGGACTGGCTGCTCTTGTGATGTCTGATCTGGAGTAACCATTAGCCTGTAGGGCCCAGTTTAGGTGCCTCAATTCATCCTCCAGGTAGTGGGGCTTGCAGATCCTTTTTGCATGGTCTACCAATGTTCTTATTGTGCTTCTTTTTTGTCCTGGGTGATGATTGGAGTTCTTGTGTAGGTATCTGTCCGTGTGTGGGGGTTTTCTGTATACCTTGTGGCCTAACCATTGGTTTCATTTGTGGATGACTAGGACATCCAAGAATGGCAGTGTTCCTTCCTTTTCTTTTTCCATCGTGAATTGGATATTTGGGTGGATGTTGTTCAGGTGGTTCAGGAATGAGACCAAATCTTCTTGGTGGTTTCAAATGGTGAAAGTGTCATCCACATATCGGAACCATGTTGTGGGCTTTTTTGGTGAGGTTTCCAGGGCTTGCTTTTCAAAATGTTCCATGTAAAAGTTTGCTATCACGGGGCTCAGGGGGCTGCCCATGGCTACCCCATCGATCTGTTTGTAAAATTTGTTATCCCACTGGAAGTAGCTTGTGGTGAGGCAGTGTTTGAACAAGGCTGTGATGTCCTCAGGAAGCATTTGTTGTATGAGTCCCATGGTGTCCATTATGGGGACTTTGGTGAACAAGGAGACAACATCAGAACTGATCAGTCTGTCTCCAGGTTTCAGTTTGATGTTGTTGATTTTTTCTATGAAGTGAGCTGAGGCTTTGATGTAGTGAGGGGTTTGTCATAGAATCATAGAATTGCAGAGTTGGAAGAGACCACGAGGGCCATCCAGTCCAACCCCCCTGCCACGCAGGAAATCACAATCAAAGCATCCCCGACAGATGGCCATCCAGCCTCTGTTTAAAGACCTCCAAGGAAGGAGACCCCACCACGCTCCGAGGGAGTGCGTTCCACTGCCGAACAGCTCTTACTGTCAAAAAGTTCCTCCTAATGTTGAGGTGGAATCTCTGTTCCTGGAGCTTGCACCCATTGCTCCGTGTTCCAGTCTCTGGAGCAGCAGAAAACAAGCTTGCTCCATCCTCAGCGTGACATCCCTTCAAATACTTAAACAGGGCTATCATATCGCCTCTAAACCGTCTTTTTTCCAGGCTAAACATACCCAGCTCCCTAAGTCTCTCCTCATAAGGCATTGTTTCCAGACCTTTCACCATTTTAGTTGCCCTTCTCTGGACACGCTCCAATTTGTCAATATCCTTTCTGAATTGTGGTGCCCAGAACTGGACACAGTACTCTAAGTGAGGTCTGACCAAGGCAGAATAGAGTGGCACTATTACTTCCCTTGATCTAGACACTATACTTCTATTGATACAGCCCAAAATTGCATTGGCCTTTTTAGCTGCCGCATCACACTTATGTGGGTTTGGAATTGTGTGGCCAGAAACTTGGCCAAGTCATACATGGGGGATCCAATGGCACTCACTATGGGTCGGAGCGGAATGGAATCCTTGTGGATCTTGGGAAGCCCATATAGTCTTGGTGGGAGAGCCTCTGATCTGCATAGATTCTGGTATATGCTTGGCTGAATTGATGAGTTCTTGATCAAGGCATTTGTTTTTCTGGTGATTTTGTTGGTCAGGTCTTGCTTGAGTTTTCTGTATGTTGCAGGGTCCAAGAGTTCCCTTATTTTTTGTCTGTATTTTTCTGTTTCCATGATTACTGTGGCATTGCCTTTATCTGCTGGGAGAATAATGATTTCTGGGTCTGCATTGAGATCCTTGGTGGCTTTTTTTTTCCTTTTATGGTTATGTTGCTGGGTGGTGGTTTTGCCTTCCTCAGGATCCTAGCTGTTTCTCCTCTTATCTCTTCTGCCTCTTCCTCCAGGAGACCGTAGAGGGCAGATTCAACATGAAACCTTAAAAGTAAATAAAGTCTGGCTTCCAGTTTTGAAATCCAATAGAATCAAAACTCAACACTTACAATGGAATTCCACCCAGGGACAGGGGGAGATAATGGCCCATCAACCAACCATTAGCCAAACAGACACTAATCCTCTTTGTATTTCTATACCCAGAAACTAACCATTCAATTACAGAAATTTACATATACTCCCCAACAGGGGTTCACAATATATAAACTCCACACACACTCCTACCCAACCATTCTCTGAAGATGCCAGCCAAAGATGCCAGCAAAACATCAGAAAGAAACTATTCCAGAACACGGCCTCACAGCTCAGGAAAAAAACCAAGGAAAATCTATGGATGTCAGCTGTGACATCACCTTTGACTTCACAATACAGATTTAAGCTATATAAAAACATCAATTAAAAGTATATGTTTAAAAGTTACTTAAAACACAATTATAACACATTTATAATATTAGAACCATTAAAAGACTATATACAAACTGCAAAACAGCACAAGGCAGCATAAAAGACCACCCCAGCCTATTTCTGAAAACCTGGTGGCACAAGAATGTTTTCAATTGCCGACAAAAGGAGAGCATGGACGGGGCCACCCGTGCCTCCCGAGGGAGGGAGTTTCAACATCTGGGAGCAGCCACAGAGAGGGCCCTGTCTGCCTTGTTGCCACCAAACATGCCTGAAAAGTTGGTGGGGCAGAGAAAAGGACCTCTCTTGAAGATTTTAGAACTCTACTAGGTTCATAAAGGGAGATATTGTCCTGAACCCAAGCCATATAGGGCTTTATGGATCAGCGCCAGCACTTTGAACTGTCTCCAGAAACAAACCAGCATACGGGAGGCAATGGTCGAGTTATGGGTGCCCCAATAGTAGGCAGCCAAAGTGTCATGAACCCCCTTGCCGAGGACTCAGAGGATGAGGAGCAGGAAGCAGAGAGTGCAGACAAAGCAGATAGAGAAAGCATGGCTCACCCTGAAGAGACTGCCCTGGCTCCCTCTGAGAGGGCAGCCGAAGCAGATAGGCAAAGCACAACTCACCCCAAAGAACAAACAGTCTGCCAGCCAGTGGTGGACAGTCCACATGAGAGGCCGCCTTCTTTCTCTGAACACAGGAGGGAGAAACACCACGCACAGCATCATTTAAATACTAAATGCTGACCTGATTACTCATTAATGAGACCCAGTTGGCCATCAGAATCTGGCTATACATCTCCCAGATTTCCTCCCAGCTTTAGTGCTGACAACTGCTTATCATGGCTGTTGCATTCTTCTTGTGTTCCTGCTCTGCCTTGGCTTTGGTCTGATTTCTGGACTGTTGCATTAACCCCTTGCTGACCAAGCACCTGGACCTTGGACCTGACTCCATTGATCTTTGGACTGGCTATTGACTTCCCTGGCATCTGGTATGGACAATTGGTGACTGACCTCTGGACCAGCTATTGGCTTCTCTTGCATCTGGTATGGACAATTGGTGACAGACTAGGACTGCACCCTTTATTCTGTTGAACCTGCATCCCGACCCTGTTGCTCCTCAGGCATTTGCTATTGTGAGTTCAGGACACAAAGAGGTTCATCCCCTGGAAGATGTAGGACAGAGGACTATCTCAAAGAGAGGGAAGAACTTCTAGGGTGTGGACTCTCCTTCTTTTGAGTTCTTTAAACAGAAATTGTGTGACCATGTTTCATAAGTGCTATAGTTTTCTGTTCCTGCCAGGCAGGGGGGTTGGACTAGATGGCCCTCCCAGTCCATCCCAATTCTATGGTTCTATGAACTTCTTGACAATCAAGACCAGGTAGTTAAAGGAACTCTCCAAGGTTCTGAACTTATTTGATAGATTAGAATTCAGCACCTTGGAGAATTCCTTTAAACACAAGTGCTCTTGGATAGCAACTCTTTCCCCTGAAGATTTTCCTCCATTACACCGGTCTAACAATGGTTATGCTCAAGTGTACACTTGTGTCTTAGAGGAGAACTCCATTAGGTATTTATAGTGCTTTACTCGTACTTATTTTGGGAATTCTAAAACATACAATTATTTCAAACCTATTACCATGGAAAAGGATATTGTTAACAACCACAAGTTGAGTGAATGCCTCTCTTATTAAACATGGGGAGGGGGTGACTGAGAGCAGTAATCCAAATGGCAAACAACAAAAACAACAACAAGAAGAGGACATTTATACTTCTGAGAAAGGAAAAGAAAAGAACTGGGATGGAAGGGAAGACACATCTTTTGGAGCTGGCAAAACACTTTTGTTGTGTATACCTGTATGGCAGGGGATTGGACTAGATGGCCCTTGCGGTCCCTTCTGTCAAGTGCTGATATAACCAGTATGCCTGACATGAGAGTTATGTGGGAATGATGGGATGTGTAGTAGTATAGTGGATCTTGGGAAACATTGATCTAGCCTGCTTGTTATCACATCCCTGGTTGTTAGTCTAGCTCTGGTATGCCAGGGTCAATGGGTTGGGAAAAAAGCAGGTAGAAGCAAAAGCTAGTTAGTCTGAGAAAAAAATGTTTTGCTATATTACTAAATGAGATTGTAGCCTGCCAAAACATTTGGAATTGCTATCCCTTAAATGTCTTGTGCTAATGAGAACTGGTCAGTCCTGGCAATGAAGGTCAGTGGATGATGTTTGCTACTGAATTGACTCTGAAGTTTGGATTTCTGCACTGCTGGAACTCTAAACTCCAACTCTCAAGATTCAAGATTCTATGATCCTATGGTTCTAAATACCATGCAGGGAAGTACATTGAGAAGTGGATCTGTTTCCCAATTGGAGGTATGTAACAGGTGTGCAAGCAAGTTTCCTAGTGTTTGGGAGATGTTTTCTTCCTGGGGCAAGAAAAAAGTGTCTCAGCACCCACTCAGTGCAAAGAAAACACAGGTGTACCTTACATAAATTACAAGGTGCAATAGATAAACTCTGCCAGTGGGACACACACACACACACACACACACACAAGCAGGAACACAGCCAATGGCTGCAGGAAAAACCCCACCCAACTTGGTAGGGAGTAGTTAACCCGTTGCATTCAGGTTTTCCGGAAGCTTTGGAGAACTGTGCTCAGTTAGACAGCTACCGTGAGATGTCATGGGACAGAGGGAAAAAGACAAGGCAGGCATCCTTGCACTTTTGGAAGAAGCTTTTAAGTGGTCTAGAGAAGTTGCCAAATGTTTTCGCTTTCTTATGCAAGGCTTACATGACCCAACTGGGCCATGGGTTTTGACTTGTTCCAGCCATACAATCACAGAATTTTAGAGCTGGGAGTTATCACCAAGGGTTATCAAGTCCTTTCCCTGCCAGTGCCGAAACTCACCACAAAAGCATCCCTGAGAGGTGGCCCTCGAATTTCTCTTGTCATTCGTCTTGCCAATGAACTGCAAAATGATTTGCACATACCAAAAGGTCAAGGAAATGGTGCAACAAAGCAAAGATTAAGAATGCTCTGTGTGTGTGTTCACACCTGTATGAATGCATGCTTGAACGCTGATTTGTCCTTGGCATGGAATCATAGAGTTGGAAGGACAATCATAGACCATCAGGTCCAGTCCTTAGCTCAGTATAGCAACAAGGTGGACCACAAGCTGAACATAAGTCAGCATCGTGATGTGGCAGCTAAAAAAGCCAATGCGACTCTAGGCTGCATCAATAGGAGTATATTGTCTAGATCAAGGGACGTAATAGTGCCACTCTATTCTGCTTTGGTCAAACCTTACCTGGAATTTTCCTTGTTTTTTTTCGGGCAGTGAGGCCGTGTTCTGGAAGTGTTTATTTCTGACATTTCACCTGCATCTGTGGCTGGCATCTTCAGAGAATCTGGAATCCTGTGTCCAGTTTTGGGCACCACAATTCCAGAAGGATATTGACAAACTGGAACGTGTCCAGAGGAGGGCAACCAGGATGGTAGGAGGTCTGGAGCCATTATGCCCTAGGAGGAGTGGATTAGGGAGCTGGGTATCTTCAGTCTGAAGAAGAGAAGGTTAAGAGGTGATATGATAGCCATATTTAAATACTTGAAAGGATATCAAATTGACGATGGAGCAAGCTTGTTTTCTGTTGCTCCAGAGCCTAGGACATGGAGCAATGGGTTCAAACTACAGGAAAAGAGATTCCACCTAAAAATTAAGAAGAGCATCCTGACAGTAAGAGCTGTTCGGCAGTAGAATGTGCTGCTGCCTGGGAGTGTTGTGGAGTTTCTTTTTTTGGAGGTTTTAAACAGAGGCTGGATGGCTATCTGTTGGGTGTGCTTGGACTGGGTATTCCTCCAGGGCAGGGGGTTGGACTAGATGGCCCTTGTGGTCTCTTCCAACTCTATGATTCTATGATCTCCAGCTACAGCATCCCAGGTAGCAGGGAGCTGCCCAGCCTCTTTCAGAAGATGCCCAGAGAAGGAGACACCCAATGCTGGGCAATGGTTTCCATTGCTAATGTGCTCTCACTGTCAAGAAGTTTCTTCTAATGTTCAATCAAAATCTACCCTGCTATAACATCAGACCACTATATTTAGTTTTACCCTCTGAGGTAGCAGAGAACAAATCTGCCTCCTCCTCTCTGTGGCTGCCCTCGAGGTATTTCAAGAGTGCGAGCATGTCACCTCTCAGCCTTCCCTTCACAAGGCTGAACATGCCCAGCTCCTTCAACCTTTCCTCATAGGTTTTATTTTCCATACAATTTATTACCCTTTTCCCATTCTCTCAACCCACTCCATCTTGTCTGTATCCCTCTTAAAATGGGCACCCAGAACTGAACACAGTATTCCAGATGAGGATGGACTAGTGCAGAATATAATGGGATTATTACTTCTATGTGAAATTTCTATGACTGTTGTATGAAATTTACTATGGTAGGAACCCATCTCTGGTTTCATTTGTGGAATGCTGAACAATATGTGTCAATTGTCTGGGCAAAAACAAAACTGATTTTATAAAAGATCTGAGCTTCCCACCATCCCCCAAAATACATTATATACCCAATTATTGTTCTGTGTTCTTTAATGGCTGTCATAATGACATAGCAAGATCTGCAGTCAAGGTGACTTCATGTAACACATGCACAACCACACACAGGTCTGCCAAAAACAAAAAGAAGCAAGCATGCTGGGCTGAAACGGGATGCAATATGTTTGCAAGGCACTTTTGCATCTCTAATAAAACTTTGAAGGTCATTCTTCACTAATTTTCTTCTAGAAGCAAGCAACAAGTAATTTTAGCAATTCTCCATGTGGTATTTTTAGATAGAATTTTCTGTGCAGGAGGAAACATTTCTCTGTACTGAAAATGCCTAGAATAAACCCACAGCTCTGAATATTCTTGTCAGTCCAGGAATCCTCTTGCCAGGGGTTGTCAACACTTGAGAAATACTTTTTTTTTTTTTTTACTATTTTAAAAATATTTTTGAAAATGTCTCCCCTTTCTAAATAAGGCTTGCCAGAATCTGCTTCTTGGCCAAGAACCTATAACAGGGTTGGGTAGCATAAATCTCTATTTGCAGAGTTACACATTAATTGTTCTATATGACCCTTACGTTGAAGGACAACATTGCTCAAGTGAACCAAGACACCCAACATGCAATCAAATGCACAACCAATTGTGCAATGAACATCCCTGTGCAACATACCTCTGCGTGAGTGCACAATGCACATTGGACTTGCATTTGCGAAAAATGTGTGTGTGTAAGGACACTGCTCTGCATTTCTGCTTCTGCAAACATGAACTGAATGGAGATGTTTCATATCAACTGAAAAACTGCTGCCTACCCTGATAGCCCCCATCTTGGAATATCTAATAATTGGCTATATTTAATAATTTGGCTTAATGTGGGCATCCATGTGGTTGCAGGTAAACCAGGAACCCCCTTATACCAAGGCTGGATTCATGTGTAACCAAGGGAGGGGCCTTTGGAAATTCCCCAAAATGAAATACTCAAGTACTTAACACCTGGAGGTGAGTCATTCGCTAATCCACTCAATGATAGCAGAGTCCTTGAAGCTTGTAAAAAAATGGGGCCTTCCTTTCCTCATCCCTTCCAACAAAAGATCTTGTCTGCTCCTGTTAAAGTCTAAATACATTGACCATTAACAACCATTAACTCTTCTGGACAACCCTTTGTCTAGTCCTGGGAATCTCCAAGAAACATTGTATTCCACTCCAAATCCTATCCCTTCAGGGGAATTATTTCATATAAATGTCACCCTAAACCACCACCAAAGCGTGCATGAATCCCCTGCTTTTTAACTCCACATCAGTTCATGTCACCATTCTGCCTCCCAGACCTCCTCTATGCTGGTTTGCTTTGAGATCTCAGCTCTGCAGGATTGGTATAGTATAACCTGCTATCTCCTTACTCTATTCCTCTATCCAAATTCTTCCAGCTGCCTTGAGTGAGTGTCTGAAGTCTGAGTGTTTGCATGAATGCTGTAGATATTAATTTCCAATAAAGATCACTTAATTGTACCTTTTGCCTTAGCGTCTCCTCCATTACTACTAGTGTACATAGGTTAAAAGATCCCACCATTGTCCTGCCTCTCACATGCCAAGCTGAGTTAATTAAATTCCCCAAATTAATATTAGGACATTAGAGGGTCCCCACAGACTCCAAGCAATTCGGGTAACAAAACGCCCAGCCGCATCCATCAGGAAGTGTACATATGTGTAGGACACAAACAGGATTCTGGCCCTTGATAGAGTGCTCTGTGAATGTCTCCATAAGGAATTGCAGTCTACACATGCTCAGAGGACCAGAAGCTGTATATATCCCAGGCCCTGGCCCCAAATCTGGGGTGTAAACAGTGACATACACAGAGATGTATCTTGGAAGCTGCCACTCCTGATTCTTTCCCAGTTGTGGCTTGAAATGCAGCCAAAATAGGGACTGCAGTTTGTTACACACACACACACACACACACACACTCACACACCCTGCCTCTTCTGCCAGTTCATTATCGCTTATTTACAAATGCGGCACAACAGGTTGAAGGGCAGAGTGACCTTCCCATGAAGAGACGCCCTGCGTAGAGAGCTTAGCCGAAGCTGCGTACTGCTGGCCAATCTCACCTCCTCCCTTCCTAAGTTCCCATATTGGCATTTCACCCACTCCTTGTCTGAGTTAATATTTGAATTCTCTTTGCATTGGGGTTTTCGGCAATCCAAAGAACAATTAACCTGACACAAATGCTTGTTTCACCACACTTACTCCAGGGTGCTGACAAGAAAAGTAATTTTTCTTTGATTGAATTGGACTTAGGTGGGAGGGGGGATATAACTCCCGGGTTTTGCTGAAGAGATTTCTATGTGAAACCCAGGAAATTGCCTCCCTTCTGTTTCATTTCTGTCACTGCAAATCTGGATTATAGTGTTCTTGTTCACACTGATTTGGGCATTAAGCAAAACCCTCAATCCAGAGCCTGAGAGAAAAGCTTCCAGTTGTGTCCGGCAGCTCTCTCGTCATTTTAAATTGCCTCTCGCTTTCACACTCTTTTGAAATACAAACCTGAGGATTGCTGCAGATTCATAGCATAACAGAATAAAAGAATCTTAGAACTGGAAGGGGCCACAAGGACCATCTAGTCCAACCCTCTGCCAGGCAGAAAAACAAAACTAAAACACTCCTGAAAGACAGCCATCCAAACTCTGTGTGAAGACCTTCAGAGAAGGAGACCCCACCGCCCTTCGAGACAGTTTAAGAGCTTTTTAGACAGTGGAATGAACTGTCTCAGTGGGTAGTGGGGTCTCCTTCTCTGAAGGTCTTCACACAGAGTTTGGGTGAGTATTTTTTGGGAGTGTGTTAGTTGTGACTTTTTGCATGGCAGGGGGTTGGACTAGATGGACCTATTATTCTATTACTCTATTATTCTATTACTCTATTAATTGGCTAGGTTTTGTTGGTGGCCAGGAGAGCATTTGCACAGTCAAAACTAGTGTGCCAGCTGTGCCCATTCCTGGAGATGTCAGCTCTGGCCACAGAGGCACATTCCGTTTGGATTGCTGCAACATACTCGAAGGCAACCCACAGGTTCTGGACTGCCACTGGTCTACGGACCACTGCTTTGAGGAGCACTGCTCTAGACCACTTCTGAGGGATGGCCCTTCTCTCTGTCCCAGCACCCTCACAGGCACATCTTCCGACATCACAGGAGACAGGGCCTTCTCAGTGGCTGCTCCCAGGCTTTAAAATCCCTTTCCTAGAGACGCCAAATGACCCTCCTCTGTAATGCCTTCCTAGTGGCAGGCAAAGATTTTTTGTTTGCTTGTTTCAGAAGGCCTTTGAGAACTAAGCACTCATGGCGAAAAGGCTTTTCATTATTGTCTTGTATTTGGTTGTGGATTTTAAAATGACTCAACATGTTTAATGCTATCTATAGTTCAATTATATTTTAACTTTTCTCTGTTTTAATGATGCAGAGATTTTTTTTTGTACCTCTTCTGCAAAGGGATCTTGTAGCCCCTTTGAGACTAAGGGCTTGTCTAGGCTAGCGGGAAATTCTGCACCTACCTCATACCTGTGATGGATTTCGTCAATCTGCAATGGCCCTGCAAACATCACATGCAGTGGGTTTGTCCAATTGTAGATTGGCGTATCCCACCATACTGTAATCCATGTCAAAATAAAAGGGCGGTCCTACACTCATCACATGTCCTATATGTTATACGATTTCTGGCCACATAACTGGGGCTGCTCCATTTTTGTGTTTTTTCTGTTCACCCATGCATGCAAATAAGCAAATATATTTGTTCTCAGAGAACTGTGTTACTGGATAAGTGGAAACAGGCTTATCCAGATATGCACACCATTGAAAACCTGGGGGAATTTTTTTTAAAGCACCAGAACGGTGTGTGATGAGTCAGTCTCTCATGCAGTGGGTCCCTTCCTTCTGCTTCTGCTGAGCAGAACAGGCCCTCCAGAGACCATGTATACTAGCTGCCAGCACCCACTGACTTTAACCCTTTCAGTGTAACCCAATGGGAAGTTACAGGGTTCAGTTTGTGCCTCCCTCTGACTCTGCAGAGCTTTACTTCCCCCCACCCCTGTGGGAAGAGAGCCAAGCAAGGCCCGTGAAGATGGTATGCTGAGAAAGGAGAGCTTTAAAGGAAGTTTATTCTATGCAGAAACTACATAGCATAGTAAAGGTATCTCTTCCATGAAAGCTTCCTTCCTTCTAGGCATACTTCTTAGATAGTTACTGATAGGTCCAGTCATTCCAACCAAATTTGTAAAATAAATGTAAGCCCTAATGCAACTAACAAGACAGTTCCCTAATCTGCTTACAAGGGCGCAGTCCAGTACTGGATGTTCAGGGGGCTGGGAGTCTAGGCCTTTCTACCCAGCCTCTCTCAAGCTCTGTCTACCACACTTAGCTGGTAGAAGAGTCCCCCCCCCCCTCAGGTCTCTCTTTGTTCTTCTCCTTTGTTCTTCTCTCTTGTTGCAGTATTTATCACCTCTTCACAGAAGCATCTCAAAGTTTGTTTCTGTTGGACATCTTCATTGGTCAGTTGTATTTCGTGACCTGTGATTCCTTAATGATGTAAACCCCCAATAAAGTGTAACTTTACCCTGCCACCTAGTTAACCCTTTGTTTGCTAGGTTGGCTGTGCTGCCCAGATAATGGGAGAGCCCATTATCACACAGAGTCCTGTCCACCAGAAGTCCTGCCCAGGCTTTACTCCAAAGCCAATCCTCGGTCCACCAAAAATTTGGGTTTTCCCCTCAAATGTGGAGCAAACCATGACTGTTACAGATTTGGAGTTTCCTGCAGAACCCCCAGTGAAAATGTACATCATCAAAAAAGTCATGTGTCAACTGTGCCACAAATACAGGGTGAGTATGATTTTTTTTTTGGTCCATGTAGACAAGCCTTAACTGAGAGAAAGAAGTTGGTAGAATAAGCTTTTGTTCATTAAGTCTACTTCATCAGATGCATATCCCAGACTAACACAGCTATGTCTTTGAATTCTTTTAATGTTATAAGTCTTCTTGACCCCCAGGGCTGGGGAAAAGATAGGAAGTGGATCAATCAATCAATCAATCAATCAAGGGGGCCCAGGGAAGATAGGAAAAGATGTCAATGGGAGCAAGTTTGTCTGTGCCAGGCTGTTCCGAATTGATACTTGCAAGCATCTCTCATTTGGGTCATAATCAATTTCATTTCTCCAAGAACAACGAAACCAGACAGATTGCGTTCTCAAACAGAAGGTCTGTCTGACATTTTTAGTAGTTGACTGATGTTCATGGTCTTTCTCTCCCCCTCCCACACCAAAATGACAGAAAAAAGGAAGGGGGAAATGGTGTCTGGAATCCTAGAATTATAGACTCATAGAGTTGGAAGAGACCCCCAATGGCCATCCAGTCCAACCCCATTCTGCCATGCAGGAATACACAATCAAAGCACTCTCAACAGACCGTGATCCAGCCTCTCTTTAAAAACCTCCAAAGAAGGAAACTCCAACACACTCCATGGATTCTACTGAAATCCCACAGATTCTCATGAGAAGACACGAGCATGGGAATTTTTTTTAAAAAATAGCATAGAAAAAAAAATTAAGCACATAAACACTCTTTAAAAGTCCCATATGAACTGGGGAGGTTCATAAGAAGAGTGTCACCTACCTGGATGTCATGATCTCACCTGAAAGTGTTCTTGCCGGACCAGCCATTGATGCTGTAATGATGGTGGGTGGGAGGTGTGAGGTTTCAAATGCTGGCAATGCCGGCACAAAAGTGCCACAAAAGTGGGCTGTCAATAAAAAAGTACGGCTTATTACCAATACATAAATGCTAAAGGATGATGTTGTCTGGTATGCATGCCCTTTCGTGTTTAGGTGGTGTCGTTATGACACTGTATTTAGTGCGTCTGACAAAGTCCTTAGTCTCTGGAACCGCAGAAAACAAGCTTGCTCCATCCTCAGTATGACATCCCTTCAAATATTTAAACATGGCTGTCATGTCACCTCTCAGCCTTCTCTTCTCCAAGCTAAATATAACCAGCTCCCTAAGCCACTCCTCATAGTGCATCATGGCTTCAAGACCTCCCACCATTTTGGTTGCCCTCCTCTGGACACGTTCCAGCTTCTCAATATCTTTTTTGAATTGTGATGCCCAGAACTGGACACAGGATTCCAGGGGAGGCCTGACCAAATCAGAACAGAGGGGCACTAGAAGGACAAGATGAAATGCCTCCTGATCTGTTAAAGATGCAGAAGGTGGCACATCCAGAGGCAGATTTTGGGGGAGAATGGAAGGTTTATCACCTATGCAGTTGTGAATTTCTCATCAGATTGTCTGTGACATGGTAGCATACCTATACTCAGCAGCTGTAGGCTTGCATGTCTCTCTGAGAGTTTAGGCATAGCATGTATTCAAAGAAACACAGAGCTCAGTCATCTAATCCAGTCCCCAACCAGTGCAGGAACTCACCACTAAATTGCATTGGATGCACTGATGGAATAAGCGGATTAATATCCATGAAAGCTCATGCTGAAATAAACCTATTAGTCACAAAGGTGCCACTAGGTCCCTTCTACTCATTTTCTTCCTATTCTACCCCTCTCCTGCAGTTTACCTTTTTATTCTGTGACAGACTAGCATCACCATCTCTTTGGAAACAAATATTGTAAGCCAGCAAAAAGCCCCCAGTGACCAACATCCAAAGGAATAAACACAGGTAAGTGGGGATGAAAGCTGCAAAAACTAGGCAGTGGAGAAAGCTGAGAGGAAGAAATCCACTCCTTTGAAATGTGGTGCTGGAGAAGAGTTTGCTAAAAAGACAAATCCATGGGTCCTAGAACAAATCAGGCCTGAACTCTCCCTAGAAGCCAAGATGATGAAACTGAGACTGGGACATATCTTGAGAAGACAGGACTCACTAGAAACGACAATCAGGCTTTGGAAGGTAGAAGGCAGAAAAGAGAGGAAGACCCCATTCCAGGTGGAGAGACTCGTCAAGGAAGCCACGATGGCTGCTGCCCCGAGTCTGCAAGACCTGAGCAGGGCTGTTGAGGACAGGGGGACTTGGAGGTCTCTCATTCATGGGGTCACCATAAGTCAAAGTCCACCTGACAGCAGTTAACAACAACAAAGTGGGGGTGAACCTAATATTCTTTTGATGAGATGATAAGTGTAATGGGACCCCTGGACTCCAAAGGAAATGTGCATTCCTTCTTGTTGGGACAATTGAGTTGCACTGCTGTGTTTTCCCAATAAGAGTGGAAGTGGAAAGCTGATTGGTCGGACGTGTGGAGGGGTGGAGCTGGCTGGCAAGCACCTGGAACTGCCACGTTGGATTTTCACCATAGTGATTGTGCGCCATAGCAATTGTGCAACAAAATAGCCTTTTTCTTTTCTTTTCTTTTCTTTTCTTTTCTTTTCTTTTCTTTTCTTTTTCTGTTTATTTAAGCAAAGCTCACACTTCCACACCTTGGGTTTGCTTTTTTAACAAAAATACTGTTCGGCAGCAGCAATTGGTGACAGTAAAAATGCAAGTAATTCACTGATGCCCACCATTTTGATTCAGAGGCATGCCCATTTGAAAACAAACGCGTATGGCTTCACATGCCTACGATCCTGAAAAAAAACCATGGAAAGAAATGAAATCTGCTGCGAGTTGGCATTACTGTGCACCAATCCACATTTTTATTGCCTCATATAAGTGAGCCTCTGGAGGATCAGTGAAAACCTAGTTTTATTATCCATGGACATAAGCAGAGCTTTATGACAAGCGACCACAACTCAATGCAATCACAAGCATACATATATAGCCTTAACTCCAAACCTTCTAGAATTCCCCCCCACAAAAAAAATCTCTTAGCCAATCAAGTTCTTCAGATTCATTGTCTGCCTGGTGATGCAATTGTGCATGTTTGTGTTGTATGACTTCCAGCTGTTTAAAACTAAGGAGACCCTGAGGTGAAGAACCTATCACAGGGCTTTCGTGGCAAGATTTATTCATAGCAGTTTTGCCATCATTGTCTTCCTCTGAGGCTGAGAGAGTGTGACTTACCCAAAGTCACTCCCAGTGAGTGTCCATAGTGGAGCAAGGATTCGAATCCTGGTCACCTGCAGTCCTAGGCTGCATCTGCACTGCAGAAATAATCTAGTTTGACACCACTTTAACTGCCATGTCTTGATGCTATGGAAGTCTGGGATTTGTAGTTTTTGGGATATTTTTATTTATTTATTTATTGTACACATCATTATTGCTTGACAGTTATTATTTTTGTTGTAGTTCTATATATAAAAAGAATGAAGAAAAAAGCACAAGCATCGAATAACTAGAATAAATACATTATAAAATAGTAAAATAGATCAATTTAACATCCTCCCATTAAGAAACTGATATTCATATGTGCTTTATCAATTAGTTCCCATTATCCTTTCATTCTTACTGTTACTTCTACCTCTTTTCTCTTTATTCATAGCATTCTGTTATCTATATACAAATAATAACTTCTCTGTTTTAATTGATTTCATTCCTTCACGTCTACTCCGCTTGGACCTAAATCTGTATCTTTTCAATATCAGTCTAATATTTCTCTTTCTCAATATATGTTATTACCATTATATCATATTATTTAATATTCCTCAACGTTTAACACACGTTTCTCCTCATTTCTTTTTTCAGAATTCTATAACTTCCAGCCAGTCATTTTTAAAATTATTGGTTGATTTTTCTTTGAAAAACATTGTTAGTCTGCCCATTCCAGCAAAATCCAGTAGTTTTACTATCCCATCGTCCTGTGTTGGTATTTGTTTTCTTTCCATTTCTGGGCATTGAGCCATTGCCGTTAAAGTGGTGTCAGACTGGATTATTTCTGCAATGTAGAGGCAGCCCTACTCCAACACTCAAGATCACCCTGGCTCTCTGATACCATTTTAGCGTCATATAGAAGCTTCTTCAAGTCCCCCTTGTTTTTGGCACACAAACAGCTGCCCCCAAAGGCTCAACAGAGGTGACTTTCCTGTTAAATGTGGTTTCCAGTTTGCAAAGTGGCAAACTAGCTGTTGGCTTACCTTTCCCCCTTCATCTGCTCACAGCATGAGACATTGCAACACGGACCAATTAGGGTTAAGCCCTTAATTTCTCCTTCAGAAGTTCATTTAGCAGTTTGGCAGCCCTTTTTGTGTTTACTTTTGAGTTTTGGTTATTAGTCAACCTGAGTCAGATTTGCAGAACATACTCTCTGGGGAGATTATCAGACGAGTGTCTAAAAACGTATTTGTCCCACTATATTTAAAAGCATAAGTGTCCTGGCATAATAACCCTTTTTATCACACATCACTGTAATAATGAGAAAGAGCAGCCCCAGCATTATTGGAAAACGACCGGTAGCAATGTTTACTTCCAGGGCATATGGTCTCAGCGGTTCTCATGAGAAGACACGAGCGCACTTAAAAGCCTAAAAACACCAAAATTAACAAAGAAGACAAACACACAAGCACTGAAACTCACTTAAAAATTTACAAGCAAAATGGAGAGGCTCATAAAAAGAGCATCCCATACCTAGTTTTCACATTCTCACCCGGAAGTATTCTGGCGGACACGAGAGCATAATGGGACATGGTTTCAGATGCTGGCAATGCCATGAAAAAAAACCTCCATCAGTGATCAATGGACATCTTAGTCCATTAATAAAAAGTAAAACCTTTTTCACAGGAGTGGAACGCTTGGAGAATGTGGGAATATGACATTGTGCAATAAGGAAGCCCTTTCACAGCATCGTGTCATTGTTATCACGCCATATTTGCTGTGTCTGATAATCTCCAAAGAGGGGTGATTTTTCGAGTGCTGTTTGGGGACTGAGGCCAGACTCTGCTGGGTGTGCTTCACTCCAGGAACTATGCTGGCATATGGAGTGGTGGCAGATGAAACAGGCTGCGGCTGCAAGGGTCTCAAAGGAAGTAAAGGGTGAATGAAACAGGCTGCTGAGAGGTTTTGGCTAGCATGCTCTTGGTGTCATTTAGCCCTGGGCAAGTCCCCTTCCTCGTGGTCTCTTCCAACTCTGCAATTCTATGATTCTATATCAAGATTTCCTGCGTGACAGGGGGTTGGACTGGATGGCCCTCGTGGTCTCTTCCAACTCTGCGTGGTTGCACTTTTTAGGCCATTGTGAAACGGACACATTCAGTTCATGCCTGTGTTAGTGGAGTTCTACATTTCACATGGGCCTCACTCCTGTTGTTACTCCCAACTAGAGCAGAGCCATTGGCTCCATTGGATTTCTTCCATATTTACTCACTCTTCAACAATTGCTTCAATGGACCTACTCTAGTTGTTTCTAACCCATGGGATTCCAGCTGTGCATTTGTGCATTCTTGGGTGCTGTGTAAAGATTTGTCAGTGCTTTCACTGCCCTACTTGTATTGCAAAAACTGGCCCTGTGCTCCTATGCATGAGAACAATGGGCAGGCACATAGAATTGCTTCCACATGGGTTGCTGCCACACTGCAGAAATCATGCAGTTTGATACCACTTTAACTGCCATGTCTCGATGCTACGGAATTCTGGGATTTGTAGTTTTGTGAGATATTTAGCCTTCTCTGTCAGAGAGCTCCGGCACCACAACAAACAACAAATCCCAGGAGGCGGGCATGGCAGTTAAAGTGGTGTCAAACTGCATTATTTCTCCAGTGTGTCATCAGCCAGTGTCACTAATCAGCAGAAATGTGGCATAGAGCAACCACCATGTAATTATGCAAGAATAGATTTACCCAAACATGCATGGTGCATGCACTCAGCCCTTCCTTCTCTGCCTCCACTGATAGAAGATCCTGGCAAATATGCAGCCAGTTCCAGAGAGTCCCAACAGGACTGGAGCTTGAGGCTGCTGACCCACTCGACATGCCCTCCTTTGTTATATTGATCAGGCTTGATTGATTTTAAATGTCATGGCTTCACCTCCCTGCAGGCTCCAAGTAGTTCACAAGAATAAACTATAATCATATCAGTGAAACACTGATGGTGGGGGGGGGGTGAGGGTGGAAAATAAACCCACAGTTTGCTTGGAATACCAGAGGAGGAGACTTAAGGGCCTTACTGTCACACTACACCGTTATAGCACTATTATTCCACTTTAACTGCCATGGAAACTTCCCATGGAAATCTAGGGTTTGTAGTTTAATGAGGCCTAAGAGCTCTCTGGCTCAGAATCCTAAATGCCCCTTCCTAAACTGCAAATCCCAGGATTCCATAGGAAGATGCTGTGCCAGTTAAAGTGGAATAATAATAATGCTATACCAGTGTAGTTTGATAGGGTTAAATTGACCAGAAGGTCAATTTCCAAGTCACTTCCTGAGGAAAAAAGGCCTCCCCTAGTCCCAAAACACCCTGGGAAGGGACATGGCCAAAGTACTCCCCACACCCCCAAGGAAACCCACTGGGTGACCTGGGGCAAGTCACCCTTTCTCCATCTCAGTGGAAGGCAATGGTAAAAACCTCCTCTGAAGAAATCTGCCCAAGAAAATCCTGTCTTGGAGAGGCAGCAAGGTGTAGTGGGTTCACTGTTGGACTAGACCTCCTTGAGTCTTGGACCAGAACCTCTGGGAGACCAGGGTTCAAATCTCCACTCCGCCACAGAAGCCCACTGGATGACCTACCAGGTCTAATGGTTTGAAGTTACAGGGAGAGTGAATTTTGATCAAACATTCAAAGGAAAATCTTGACAGTAAGAGTGATTCGGCAACAGAACCCATGGCCTAGAGAGGTGGTGGGGTCTCTTTCTTCAGGTGTCTTCAACAAGAGACTGGGAAGCCACCTGCTACTGGGGGTGCTCTAGTTGGAGATCCTGTATTGAACAGGTGGTTGGACTAGATGGACCATGAAGCCCCTTCCAACACTATGATTCTGCAACTCTGTGATTCTGTCACCTTGGGCAAGTCACGGTCTCTCAGCCTCAGAGGAAGACCCTGGCCAACCTCCTCTGAAAAAATCTGGCCAAGAAAATGCTAGGAGAAAGCCACTGTTACTTGGTGTCATCTTGAAGGCACAACAAGGAATGGCATCTAGGTTAAATGTACACATTGCAAATTCCCTAACAAAAGTATTTTTTTTTTTTTAGTCTGAATGAAAATGACAGTTCAGCTTTACAGTTCCAAGACAAAGCTGGAAGTCTTCCAGCTCAAATAGCTTGTGACGAGCACAAAAATGTGTTCATATATCCATTTGAATTGTTGTAATATTTCCCATTAGAATTACAAGTCAAGGGAATCCAAAGCATACATTACAGAATATGGAATTTCTTGCCATTGCTGCCTATAAATTTAAGAGTGGTTTCCTTCCTTCCATCCTTCGAAAGAATCATGCATTTGTTAATTATAGCCTCCCTACTTGGATGTTGGGAAGTTAAAAAAACTAGGCAAGCAATGTAGAGTCCAGGAGACTGGGGGACATTTTGGCCAGCCTTTTCAATGAAGTTTCTGCATGCCACTGTGTTCCTCAGATCTCCCAGATCTTTGGTATTTTCCATTTTGCTTGACCTTTGTAATGCTGAAGCAAGGTGAAGAGAAAGACCTTCCTCTACCTGCGATTTATTGTTCCTCTATGCATTCAGTTTGACTCTGACTTATGGTGACCTTCTCCTCTGGTTTTCTTGGCAAGATCTATTCAGAGGAGATTTGCCATTGCTTTCTTCTAGAGAATATGATTTACCCAAAGCCACCCCATGAGTTTCCCATGGCTGAGTGGGGATTCAAACCCTCATCTCCTGTCATCCTGGTCCAACACTTAGAATCATAGAATCATAGAGCTGGAAGAGACCACAAGAACCATCTAGTCCAACCCCTGGCCCTGCAGAAAGACACAGTCAAAGCATTCCTGACAGATGGCCATCCAGCCTCTGTTTAAAAACCTCCAAAGAAGGAGACTTCATACAGATGTTGAACAGCCTGGGAGACAAGATGGAACCCTTCAGCACCCCACTGCTAAATGGGCACAGGGCTGAGCAGGAATTCCCCCAACGCTACTCTCAGGAACCAGACCCTTAGATAGGAGTTGAACTATTGTAAAACAGTGGCTCTTACTCCCATCTGCCAGAGCCAGTCCAGTAAGATACCATGATCAATGATACCAAAAGCCACTACGAGACCCAGGAAAATCAACAGGGCAGCACTCGCTCTGTCTTTCCTCCCAAGTAGGTCATCAATCACAGCAATTAAGATTATTTCGGTGCCATGCCCTGGCCTGAAACCAGACTGAAATTGTTCTGGATAATCTGTTTCCTTGAGCCAGCATGGTGGAATGGTTTGACCATTGGACTAGGACTCTGGAGAACAGGGTTTGAATCCCTGCTCAGCCATGGGAACCCACTGGATGACCTTGGGCAAGTCTCTCTCTCTCATCCTCAGAGGAAGGCAAGGGCAACCCCCCCCCCACTCAAACAAATCTTGCCAAGAAAACCCCATGATAGGTTCACTTTAGGGTTGCCATAAATCAGAAATGACTTGAAGGCACACAACAACAACAATAACAACAAGAAGACATTTAGTCAGGACACCTCAGTCGAATTTGGATTGTGGCAACTGTAAAGAGTGGCCTTCCAGGTGTTATCAAGGCCTCTATTAACAGCCTTTGTAGGGCTACTGGATTGAAAATGGGAACAGGCTCTTCTATCTTCTATGGTTGCATAGAAGAAAGAATTTCAGCAGGAGTTGCAATACATTGCCAAATTCCTTCTTCTACACAACCACTGAAGGTAGAGAGGCATCTTCTCCAGTTCTCACTCTGGCTGCCCTAATGGCCAGCACCTGTTCTACTCTTTGTCATAGTCTGGAATATCGAATAACAACGATTTCCCACAGATGTGGGAGGAGCTGCTACCTGGGAGTTTGGCTTCATCTGGGCACATCTTCCTGGTCCTGTCTGGAAGGGAGATCTTAGCTTGATCCAGCAGGGTGTAATGGCTGAGCACTGAAACCCACTGAGCATTTTAGCGAATATAAGACCCCTTAGTCAGTATCTTGAGATGTGTCTCCCTTTCCCCCTTCTCTCCTGCGGCTTAAAGAAGGGAGCAGCTGTCTTCACGAGTTAACAGGATTTTGCATGCGCAGATGGTCTCTTCCAACTCTATGGTTCTATGAATCTATGTTTCTATGATCTCAAAACCCTGGCAGGTTTGTATGGAAGCACATGGTCCTTCACATAGCTTGGACCTTAACCATATATGACGTTATAGATACTAACCAGCACTCTGCATGGTGCTCCCAGTTACACTAGTGGCCTTCAGATTTACTAGTGTAAATCACCAAGACAATCCTGGCCAAATAATAATAATAACAACAACAACAACAATGCACCACTAAACAAAGTAGAAGATGGTGGTCATGATGATCTTTATTTATTTCTCACCTTTTCCTCAGAACTGGGACTCAAAGATTCAGTATTAAAGCATGAGCAAGTTAAAATTTTATTTAATTCAATTCAAAGTGCTTGTAAAGGCCTCAAAGCCTTGTACGGCTTGGGTCCAGATAGTCTGAAACCCATGGATGGTTATTCCCAAGTAGAATAGACTCACTCAATCCACTGTTGAATAGGGAGTCAACACATAAGTAATTCCAATTGACTCAATGTGTCTACTCCAATCAGGACAAAGAACAGGATTTCGGCCAATGATTCTACTGTAGTTATGGCTAACAATAAGATTTTGGACCCATATTTCCCCATATGAGCCTGCCCACATTTTAAGGTCTGCAGGGCAGGGCTTTCTCTCTGTCCTACCATGCTCACAGGCACATTTGGTGAAGATGTGAGAGGAAGTGGCTGCTCCCATAGTGAGGAATTCTCCCAGTCTCCCATCCACACCACACAAATAATCCAGTTTGTAACTGGATTATTTGCCAAGGCTCCTTCCTATGGAATCCTGGGATTTGTAGTTTTACACTGTCTTTAGCCTTCTATGCCAAAGAGTGATGTTGCCTCACCATACTACAAGTCCCAGGATTCCATAGGAAGGAGCCATGGCAAATAATCCAGTTTTAAACTGGATTATTTGTATAGTGTGGACGCATCCTTGTGAAAATCCCTCCCTCATGAGGCCAGCTAGGCCCCTTCTCTGCTCTCCACTGGAAGGCAAAGACCTCTTTCTTTACTTTGCAAAAGGTCTTTTAACTGGGGCGTGCTTTACATTTTATGGACATTATTATATTTTAAGTGCTTTCTAAACTGTTGTAAATTTATGTTTTTAGTCTTACTATTTATCTATTTTTTTTAAAGAAACACCTTTGTCTTATCCTTTCTTTTAACTGTATTCTGTTTCAACTTGTAAGCTGAGATATTTAAATGAACAAATGCCTTTATGAAGAGCACACCAAATTCAAAAGGGATGGGCAGCCAGTCATTTGCCAAAAGGCTGTTGGAATAAAGTCATTTTGGCCAACCAGAAGGACAGCACAGACGTGAGCAGCCTAGACTTCCTTGGCAAAGATTTCCCTCTGCCTGGGAGCACCCACCAATAAGGCCCTGGCTCACATGTCCCCCCCAAAGGGTGGTGAGAGGGAGAATACAGCCTCCTGCAAAAGTTCTCAAAGCCCAGGCAAGTTTGCATGGGACAATATTGTCCTTCCAGCTGAGTTCCCCACCCTGATAGGTTCCTCCTTTGGCACGCCAATGCGTGATGGAGAAAGAGGGAGATGAGATGCCTTGGAAAGGAAGGTTTGTATGGGAGATGTTCTGGAGGGCTCGCGGCCTACGTCCCCGCTGGCATTCTCCCACTCTTCTTGCAACATGCTGTTGCAGACACTTTGCCAAGAGCAAGCGGTGACCTGCACAGATCTGGACAGGAGCGTTTATGGGACTGACTCGCTGCCAAGTCTCAAGTCTGGGAACATGAGGCAATTTAAAAGCTGTCATTTTCTGCGGGGATTATGGCTTTGTTATCAAGGGAGACAGCACCGCGTGGGCACCGTGCCCTTGAGGGGAGACGGGTCACTGCAGCGGGAGGGGAACAGTGCCAAGCGGAGCCCAGGCTCTGATGTTTGTAACAAGCAATCGCTGGACATGCTCATTCCTCTCCCCCCCACACACACTTTTTTTTTGCAAGAGTGTATATCTCCTTCCTTGGAAAGCGAGTGGGGTGTACTTGCTTCTCTTTATGAACTGCATGACATGATGCAGTGAATCTAAACCATACAATCAGAGACAGAATTAAACTGAATGGGACTGGAAATGCTTTTATATTGTTTTAAATCAGCACTGCTTTCGATAAGCTAGTTTAATGTTTCCAGGTCACCCCCTGTATCCGCAGAACCAATATCCATGGTTTCATAGAATCATAGCATTGGAAGAGACCCCAAGGGTCATCCAGTCCAACCCCATCCTGCCTTGCAGGAATACTCAATCAACGCCCTCCCAAGAGATGGCCATCCAGCCTCTGTTTAAAATGTTCCAAAGAAGGAGACTCCAGCACACTCCCAGGCAGCATATTCCATTGTCGAACAGCTCTTACTGTCAGGAAGTTCAGTGCAGGTTTTAGTTATCCATAGCTGAAAAAATAGAGACACATACCACGATTTGTTTATTCCTGCATGGCAGGGGGTTGGACTGGATGGCCCTTGAGGTCTCTTCCAACTCTATGATTCTATGATTCTAGTAATGCTGGAAAACGCTTAGAGAGGTGTCCTCTCTAGGTCTGCCAATACAACTCTATGGTATGTTTGTACCAAAAGTCATTTATTTTAATAGGGTTCACTATTATCTGTGATTTCCAGTATCCACGGTAAGCCTGGGAACTGAACCCCCACAGATAGGGGGGCAACCTGTATTTTAAAAACTATTTACTAATAGCTTATCAATTGTTAGTGAATTGTTTTCGGATAGTTTATTAGCTACAGTGGGCCCTCCTGATCCATGAGCTCTGGATCTGCAATTTCAAGCAACCACGGATCGTCACATACTATACTTAAAATGGTGGAGATGTGAATGTGGATGCACTAAAGTATCTGTCACCACCATTTAATAATATAGGACACAATCATCCGTGTTTTTTGTAATCGGGGGGGGACTCAACCCCCATGGATCAGGGGGGGCACTGTACTTATATACAGGTCAATCCTCATATCTGTGGGGATATGTTCCAAGACACACCTGAAACCATGGATAATAGGGAACGCTATTGTATTCAATGAGACAAACACCGGAAGTTGACCATAGAATCATATTGGAGGACCTAAAAATGCCCAGAAAGAACCTATTTTTTCGGACATGGTTAATTGAAACTGTGGATCCCAAATTTGTGGATACCGGGGTCGACCTGTACTAATAACTATTTACTAATTGTTTCTTTTTAAACGATAGCCAAGATCCCACATGGTCCTAGTGCAGTGTAAATCTACACTCAGTTAACAGAATCATCTGCCATTAATGACTGCCTGTCCAAAATGCTATATATGATCAAACTAGACAATCTAACTATTAGATTACACAATATCCCTCATAATAAAACTTTGAGAGATTGGTCCCCAGTGATAATATATTGGGAAAGAATTGGTGACACTTATGACATTCAGAATAAATTGTTATAAGATAAGTTGAGATGGCTAATATGTATTATGACTCAAGATAATTTCTATACCAAGTGGCATGATGGCATGAAAGTTAATTTAGTTTTAGCAGGAGTCTATTTTTATTTTTATTTTTTACAATGCTACCCTTAACCCACTCTAGATAACGGGAGAGGAAATCAGATTTTGATTATGACACTAGAATATTAAAGATACTATATGTCATAGGAAAATGTAGGAAAAACAAGAAATGTTGATTACAAAGCTGGATGAAAAAAACTGAAAAAGTATTATATGATTGGTATGTAAATAATACCAACATTGCTTAATGGATTTATCTGTTTAATAAAAAAAAACAAATATGAAAAAAGTAAAATAAATCTACACTCATATACTATAGTGGTGGTCACATGAAGCCTTCCTTTTGCTGAATACCAATCTCTCTCTCTCTCTCTCTCTCTGGCTTTTCTTCACAAACGAAGATTCAGGAAGGACTCATCCCGCGCTTTCTGCAAGCGCGCTGATGACTAAAAAGGCCAATCCGAGAAAAACAAGTCAGGTTGCAAAAAGCACAGCAGACAGTCTCCTTGGGTGATGTTTTTGGGTTGTGATTCTTTCTGTGTTGTCGTTTCTCTTCAAGACTTGTTCGGCATGAGTTCTCAAATAAGGCTGCATCATTGTGGATAGTGCGTCTCCATGCCTCCCGATGTGAGGCCAGGGCGGACCATTGTTGGAGATCCATAAAGGAGAATAGACAGTATGATGGCTCTATACACACTGATTTTTGTGTTTTGCCTCAGGTGTTTATTGCTCCAGACTCTTTTGTGAAGTCTTCCAAATGCACTATATTGCCTTTGCTAATCTGTGATCGATCTGTTTGTCAATCTTGGCATCTGAGGAGATGATGCTTCCCAGGTAGGTGAACTGCTGAACGGACTTGAGCACAGATTTGCCGACGGCAATGTGGGGATGGTGGTGTTCGTCCTGTGGCGCAGGCTGGTAAAGGACTTCTGTTTTCTTCAGGTTGACTTCCAGCCCAAACAGCTCTGCAGCTGTTGCAAAGCAGGATGTTAGGCGCTGCAGAGCTGCTTCTGTGTGGGCAACAAGGGCAGCAGCATCGGCGAAGAGCAGCTCCCGGACTAGATAGTTTAGAGTCTTAGTGCGAGCCCTCAGGCGGCTTAAGTTAAACATGCTACCATCAGTACGGTAACGTATATAGATGCCGTCGTCCTCTTCGAGCTCTGCCATAGCCCTTTGGAGCATCATGCTGAAGAAGATTGTAAATAAAGTTGGCATAAGAACACAACCTTGCTTCACTCCATTAGTTATTAGAAAGGGCTCTGAAAGAGCATCGCCATATCTGACTTGACCACGCTGTCCCTTGTGTAGCAAGATAATCATTTTAAGGAATTTGGGGGGACATCCTAGTCTTTCCAGGATCTGCCACAGACCTTTTCTACTTGCAGTGTCAAACGCTTTGGTGAGGTCGACAAATGTTACATAGAGACCCTTGTTCTGCTCCCTACATTTTTCTTGCAGTTGCCTAAGGGCAAATACCATGTCTGTAGTGCTCCTATTGGCTCTGAAGCCACATTGGCTTTCAGGGAGAAGTTCTTCTGCAATAGCAGGAACTAATCTGTTCAGCAGTATCCTTGCAAGGATTTTTCCAGCAATAGAGAGCAGTGTTATGCCTCGATAGTTTGAGCAGTCGGATTTTGCTCCTTTTTTCTTGTACAGGGTGATGATGACTGCATCTCGGAGGTCTGATGGCAGTTCCCCTTTTTCCCAGCAATTCACAAGGAATTCGTGGAATTTTTCGTGGAGTGCATGACCTCCATGTTTCCAAACTTCAGGTGGGATCCCATCAATCCCAGCTGCGTTGCCGTTTTTCATCTGCTATATGTCCTTAAGGGTGAATACCAATACACTGTAACTAATTGTAGTGTCCTCAAACATATTGGCTGTTTCTTCAATTTCACTCAGTCAACAGGTATATGGAAGGCACTGATGTGAAGTCATGCATGCTGTATCAATAGAAGTATAGTGTCTAGATCAAGGGAAGTAATAGTGCCACTCTATTCTGCCTTGGTCGGACCTCACCTAGAATACTGTGTCCAGTTCTGGGCACCACAATTAAAAAAGGATATTGACAAATTGGAGCGTGTCCAGAGAAGGGCAACTAAAATAGTGAAAGGTCTGGAAAAGATGCCTTATGAGGAGAGACTTAGGGAGCTGGGTATGTTTAGCCTGGAAAAAAGATGGTTAAGAGGCGATATGATAGCCCTGTTTAAGTATTTGAAGGGATGTCACGCTGAGGATGGAGCAGGCTTGTTTTCTGCTGCTCCAGAGACTGGAACACGGTGCAATGGATGCAAGCTCCAGGAACAGAGATTCCACCTCAACATGAGGAGGAACTTTTTGACAGTCAGAGCTGTTCGGCAGTGGAACACACTCCCTCGGAGTGTGGTGGGGTCTCCTTCCTTGGAGGTCTTTAAACAGAGGCTGGATGGCCATCTGTCGGGGATGCTTTGATCAAGATTTCCTGCATGGCAGGGGGTTGGACTGGATGGCCCTCGTGGTCTCTTCCAACTCTGCAATTCTATGATTCTATGATTCTATAGCTGAGGAGCTCCACTTACACAACAGTGAACTAAATACAGACATTACACAGTGGCCAAAAAAAGCACAACCACAGGGATAAAGGGAACTTAACATGCACATAAAATACCAACAGGTTGCTAGCCTATTTTTTGTTATGATTTCATTTTAATCTTTAGGCGTCTAAATTGAGGTATAAATTCAGTATATAAACAAACCGAATTGTATAGTTGGGAGGGCTCCAAACTAGTCCACCCCTCTTCCAACGCAGGAAACCCGCAGCTGAAGCATCTCTCATAGACGGCCATCCAACTTTTGTTTAAATGCCTCCAATGCAGGAAAGGAATCCACCATATTCCAAAACAGTCCTTCCCATTGTTAAATAGCTCTTAACCTCAGGAAGCCTCCTAACCTTCTTTATATTTAGTTTGAAATTCGTGAGGGGGATTAAAGTACCGTGAATGTGTTTTCACACAACCCATGAGACCCATTAGGGAGCTGGATATGTTTAGCCTGGAGAAGAGAAGGTTAAGAGGATGTCTTATTGAAGAGGGAGCAAGCTTGTTTTCTGTTGCTGCTAGTGAGATTATCAGATGAGTCTCTAAAAATGTTTTTGTCCAACTATATTTTAAAGCATGAGTGTCTCGGCATAATAACACTTTTTATCACATGTTGTGGTAATAATGAGAAAGAGCAGCCCCAGGATTATCAGAGCATGAATGCTGGTGCTGTTTATTTCTGTGTTCGCCGGGGCGCGTGATCTCAGTGGTTCTCATGAGAAGATGCGACTGCGAGCACTCTTAAAGGTATAAAAATGCCTAAATTAACAAAGAAAAAGAAAACACAAGCATTGAAACATACTTAAAAATTTGCCAGCAAAACAGGGAGGTTCATAAAAAGAGCATCCCGTACCTGGCTTCTCACTCGGAAGAGTTTTGGTGGAGAACGCCCATTGATGCCGTATTTACAAGAACATAAAGGGACACAGTTTTGGATGCTCACAATACTGCAACAAAAATGCCATGGGAGACGGTTTGGCCCTTTAATAATAATAATAAAAAAAAGAACACCTAATTCATAACAACATAATGCGAGGGGCATGGCATTGTGCAATAGGGCAGCCCTTGTGCATTATCCTGTCGTTGTTATCACACAATATTTGCCACATCTGATAATCTCCTAGGACACAGAGCATTGGACTCAAACTGCAGGAAAAGAGATTCCACCTAAACGTTAGGAAGAACTTCCTGACAGTAAGAGCTTTTTAGAAGTGGAATACACTGCCTGGGAGTGTGGTGGAGTCTCCTTCTTTGGAGGTTTCTAAACAGAGGCTGGATGACCATCTGTCAAGAGGGCTTTGGTTGGATATTCCTGCAAGGCAGGGGGTTGGACTAGATGGCCCTTCATATGGTTCTATGAGACTAATCTTAGCTCTAGCTTCAGCCAGAATTAGAAAGCAAATCTAAAACCTTCGTGTAAGTCACAGAGTTTACTTGCATTACAAATGCTCATCTTTCCATTTCTGTCCCATATCAACAGCCTAAGCATAAGAGGCTCTCAGAAATCATGGCAGAAACATCAGCTGTGGAAAAGGCTAAAACAATGAGTCAGAAATCTAAAAGCTGTTTTTCAATAAGCTTAAGGAGGTACAGGGTAAAATCCCAGAGTCAGAAACACTCAAAGAGAGTTCCTCATGGATGGGAGCATGTTAAAGGTGAGATACTGAAAACCCAGTGAGAATTTGAGTCATAAAAAAGAATTTCAATTTAATTGAGAAAGAAAAGTGTGTGTGGGGGAGTGTGCCTAAAGAAACCTGGGTGCTTTTTAAAAAACCAGAAATCGAGACACTTGCAATGGAGTCGAGATGGAAAAGGGGCATGCAGAAGAAACAGAAGAAGGGGCAAATCAGCAAGGAAGAGGGCAAATGAGTAGCACAGGCCACAATCCAACAGGACCACTCATGGGAAGTTGACCTACAGCAGCAGATGTGTATGCCAGTACTTGGGGTGGGAGGTGCAGACAGCAGTTTCTTCATGGCCCTGTGCCCCCTCCCAGCCATCTATTGCCTTTGCCTTTCTCTGAGGCTGAGAAAGTGTGACTTGCCAAGGTCACTCAGAGGGTTTCCATGGCCAAGCGGGGATTTGAACCCTGGCCTCCAAAATGCTCAAACCACTGCACCACACTGTCTCTCTGTCTAACTCTCTAAATCTAGCTCTCACATTAGTACTGTGCAAAAGAGGGCACTGGTAAAACACTTCTGAATGTCTTTCACCTTGAAAACACTATGGTGATGATGATATGATCCAAAACAAAGCAAGAGACTTTGTTGCTGAGACTCCTGGGTTGGAAAGCACTCAGCCAGCTACTAGGGAAGAGCAAAGGAAGCCACAGCCCTGAGTTTGCAAGACCAGAGCAGGGCTGCTAATAATAGAATCTCTTAGCGATCCCTCATTCAGTGGGTTATCATCAGTAAAAGCCAGCTTGAGGGCAAAAAACCCAACAGCTGCAACAAGAGGGAAACAATCCTGAACTCTCCCTAGAAGCAAAAACAACTGAACTGAGGCTATCAAGCTTTGGACACATCATGAAACAGCATGACTCATTGGGAAAAAATGGCAATGCTTCATACATCTGAATGCAGAAGGACTAGAGAAAGATCACATTACAGGTGGATTAGACTTCATGAAGCAAGCCACGTCTGCCTTGACTTTGCAAGACTGGAGCAGGGCCGTTGATGACCAGGGTTCTTGGAGGTCAAAGTGGCCATAAGTTGAAGCTGACTTGATGGCACATCCAACAAACCACCAGTACAGGACTAGATGGACCCTTGGAATCAACGGTTCTATGAATGTGCAACTCCTGCATCACTAGGATTCTTTTCTTTCCTTTTTAAAAAAAGAGATTGATTTCTGTGTCTTTTCAGCCCATGTATCAGCTGCCTGTCTGACCCAGCAGGTGACAAAGGTGGGACCTGAATAACAAGAAGGGACTATGTCTCCTTAATTGTCTTTGTTGGGCACCTAGCTGATGCAAATTATGGCAAATACTAAATATTAATTGTTGCGCCTAAGAAAAGTGTTATAATTAATACACAAAGAGATTCTACAGGTGAGCAGAAGGTAGTTCTCCCTTGCCAAGGCAGTCTGGACCACCTGACTGCAGATGCAAAAAAGAACACAGATTGTATCCCAAAGCCCAAAGTTTCTGGCTTTAGCTACACTTTGCCCATCCCTGCTCCGCCAAGCAGTAAAGCTGCACAGTATAGCAGGGGTTGGGGGTATGGGCTACGTGTAGCCCCCAAGATGCACTTTTCTATCCCCAGAAGCCCCCTGGCACTCCTACAAAGCCCTCTGCCTCCTCATTTAACTTTCCCCAGGTGATTTTAATTGCAATTTAAAAAAAAGATACCCAAACCATGGGCAAACATGGTAGTTTTCTTCTTTTTCTCCAGCCCCAAGAGAATCTCAGGAGTAATCCAGACGGTGAAATAATTCATGGAATCTGTAGAGAATCCCAAGTGTCCAAAAAAGATCCTGCAGCATTCTGCCATTTTTGGAGGCGGGTGGGAAACAAAATTTGGGGGAAATCCATGGAAAAATCCTCCAGTCTTGCTGAGTTTTTTACAAGTGTGGAGAAAATGCACACTCCTGCATGTTAGGACAACCAAATCGCAGTGCAATGTTGAATTGTTGCCGTAGCGATCATGCACTGAGGTGATGAAACAGCCTTTCTTTCCTTCTTTTTTTCATTAATTAAGCAGAATATCGCTCTTCCGCACCTTGGATTTAATATTTTTTTTAAAAAAAATACTGTTTGGTGAGGACAATTTGGGAAGTGTAGAACTGCGAGTAATTCACTCGTGGCCATCATCTTGATTCACTGGCATGCCTCCATGTGAACAGCAAACACGGATAGCTTCACACACCAGTGACCTTGCAAAAAAAATAAAAAATGAGACAGATGAAAGCTGCTGAGAATTGGCATACGCAGGCAGCAATCCACATTTTATTCGCTGGTCTAGATTGGCCCTCAGTGTAACATTTTGGAAAACTGGCCAAAGACAGACCAGGAGTGATGGTGACATCACTACTGGGTGTGCCACTGATGCACCAGAAGTCCCTGGGGGTTGGTGAAAATTTCCCCTACTTGTGCAGTTGCCTACCCTTGCAGTTTCCTTTTACTACGCTCTGTGTAATCCCACCCTGGTTCCTTCCAGCAGGAACTTAAGAGAGACACATTTCTCTGATCATGAGGGTTGCTTCCCCTCTCCCCCTTCAAAAACCTGGTCCAGGACTCTGCAGAGGTATCCACTGTTCCTGCTCCTGCTGCACCAACCTGGATAAATCAGGATTTAGGCAACCCCTTGCACCATGAAAGGGAAGCCACTGCAGCTTCTGCTGGGATCAGGTAGCTCTATGAAGAAGGAGATCACTGCAGTGACATGGGAAAAGAGAAAGATGACAAGGGAGCTCAGTCTCCTGCCTTCAGGGCAGACACTGCGCTGCTCGGCCACAGCTGGGATCAGAGACAGAGGGCCATCTTAACAACATTAGAGCCACACACACACACACCCAGGGCAAAGCAGTGCACTGGGCCCTGCCTATGCAAACATTCACAGGAATAAAAATGTAAATTTTCAATAACATAAACTTATATTTCTTGGTATCTCCAACAAAACCAGTGTTTTGACCCTCTCCCCCGTGTACAGCTTCATTGGGAGCAAAGTCCCTCCCCGTCCAGACTTCAGAATCCCTGGTGTGTAAAGCAGCAGAGATAAGAACGAAAAAGAAGAGAGGAGAGAAGTGCCTTCCAATGTGGGAAAGGGGGGGGAGCAAATGCAATGTCTCGGAGGGGCGTCTGAACCGGTGTCTCCACCCTGGACCAATAGGAATGGTGGGAAGGGGAAGAGAGGTGGGCCACAGCCAGGTAACCTCCACCTCTAGGAGAGGGAGAGAGTGCAGACTGGATGGCTGGAAGGAGGCACCCTCTTGGTGGGGCTGTTGGAGAGTGCGCGTGTGCGAGAGAGGGAAGAGTTGCTCAGTGGCTTCTGGCTGTGCGGGCAACTGCTCCAGGCAGAGCCAAGGAGGCAGGCTGAGCCTCCCTTTCTAGGTTGCAGCTTGGCTTTTCTGCCTTTTCTGGAAAAGTTTCCCCGGTGCCGCCCGTGCTTTGTTCCTCAGTCAGGATTCTCCTTCAACCACCCATCCTTCCTCCTCCTCTCGTTTCTCTTTATTTTCCCCATTCATGCAAATGCAGACATGCCTACTCTCCACTACAAGTCGTAATTTTTCTCCTTATACTGAGTCAGTGGGAGATATGAAAGTTGAGGTGGGTGATCAGGAAATTAGTGTTAAATTCTGCTCTGTGCTATGCTCGTGGGGCCCCTGGGAAACTACCCAGCATGCCCATGCATTAAGATGGCACTGGAGTCAGAATCATAGAATCATAGAATGCGTCTCCTCTAGCTGAGACTGACCAACAGGATTCTAGCCACACAGTTGCTCATCATCATCATCAATATCTTGCCTTTCTCCCAATATAGGGATTCAAGGCAGCTGAGAGTGAGTTTAAAACAATACACAAGCATTAAAAATATAAATATGAAATTTTAAAAAACTGATTAAACAATTTACAGTATTAGAACATTTTAAAACATTAAAAATATTACAATACAATAAAACTATATACACCTTAAAAACCAAACTGCACAGCACATACAAGCCCAGCCCCCCTCAGATTGAAAATGCCTGACGGCACAAGAATGATGTTTTTACCTGTTGGCGAAAGGAGAGCAGAGACGGGGCCCTCCTGGCCTCTCTAGGGAGGGAGTTCCACAGTCTAGGAGTGGCCACAGAGAAGACCCTCTCCCTTGTTCCCATCAAAGGAGCCTGAGAGGGTGGTGGGGCGGAGGCCTCTCCAGATGATCCCAGAGCTCTAATGGGCTCATAAAGGGAAATACATTCTTACAGTTGAACAGCAGGATTTCAGCAATGCACTTGTACATATCTACTTGTCACTGTCTTCACTGGGATTGCAGAAGTAATCACTATGCATTTTTCTCCATTGCACCAGGGGACAAGAAGTAATGGGCACATGGGCAGCTACACCATTGGTTGCACACTGTCAGTATTCAGCAGAGGAGTGGTGTAGTACAACTACCATGCAACTAGATGAGCATCGATTTAGGAGATTTTCACACGGGCCATATATCCCATGGCAGGAACAGAACAGGGTCGGGAAAGGTTTTCCCTTTCGGACAACGTTGACCCTGTTCCGTTCACTAATTGTCATCATTCTGTTTTCTCCCTGTGATATAGTATTCACGGGGAGAAGTTGTTATTAAGCCCCCGATTCCATTTCTGTAACAGAACACGGGTGTGCGAATTGGATCCCGTCCCTGTTCTGGAATGACAGAGATGGGGGAGGAGTTCCATGCTGGGCACTTCCTACAAAGATCAGGACATCCAGGTAAGTGCCACCCTTCCCACCCCTCTCCCTGGGTTACTTGCATTTAAAAACATTTTTAAAAATTTGTTATTCTTTTATTTGACAGCGGCGGGGGGGGGTGTAATTTGAATTTCCCTCCCACTCGTTCTCTCGCAAGTACAAGCAGAATTTCCCCCACCGGTCATAAAAGCAGCCTTACGATGGCTGCATTTACGGCCGGCCAGGCAAGGAGGGAGGACACCCGTTCCTGCAGCAGAATGGAGGTCAGTGTGCGAACATTTACCTCCATTCTGTTGCAGGAACGGGAGAGGAGGAGGTGGCGGGACTGAACCGAGGCTTTTAGCCCCAGTATGAAAATCTCCTTACAGTAAGCAAGCATAATGTGGGATATCACCTCCAATGTCTGTAGGAAGCCTTAGGGCCACACATTAATGCAAGAGCTTCCATCCTGCTCCCTTCCCAGCCTGAGAGGCACACAGGCCCTAGTAATATCACCATGGCACCTAGTAACTGCTGATACTCTTATCCTCCATGAATTTGTCTAATCCCTCTGTAATTCTCATCTAGACAGATTTTTAAAAATAACTTGCATTGAGTGATTCATAGAATCATAGAATCATAGAATTGCAGAGTTGGAAGAGACCACGAGGGCCATCCAGTCCAACCCCCTGCCACGCAGGAAATCACAATCAAAGCATCCCCGACAGATGGCCATCCAGCCTCTGTTTAAAGACCTCCAAGGAAGGAGACCCCACCACGCTCCGAGGGAGTGTGTTCCACTGCCGAACAGCTCTGACTGTCAAAAAGTTCCTCCTCATGTTGAGGTGGAATCTCTGTTCCTGGAGCTTGCACCCATTGCTCCGTGTTCCAGTCTCTGGAGCAGCGGAAAACAAGCCTGCTCCATCCTCAGCGTGACATCCCTTCAAATACTTAAACAGGGCTATCATATCGCCTCTAAACCGTCTTTTTTCCAGGCTAAACATACCCAGCTCCCTAAGTCTCTCCTCATAAGGCATTGTTTCCAGACCTTTCACCATTTTAGTTGCCCTTCTCTGGACACGCTCCAATTTGTCAATATCCTTTCTGAATTGTGGTGCCCAGAACTGGACACAGTATTCTAAGTGAGGTCTGACCAAGGCAGAATAGAGTGGCACTATTACTTCCCTTGATCTAGACACTATACTTCTATTGATACAGCCCAAAATTGCATTGGCCTTTTTAGCTGCCGCATCACACTGTTGGCTCATGTTCAACTTGTGGTCTACTAGGACTCCTAGATCCCTTTCGCACATAGTCTCATTCAGCCAGGTCTCTCCCATCCTATATTTATGCATTTCATTTTTCCGCCCTAAATGCAGTACTTTACATTTCTCCGTATTGAATTTCATTTTGTTAGCTTTGGCCCAGCTCTCCAGTCTATCCAGGTCATTCTGAATTTTGATCCTGTCCTCTAGGGTATTAGCTACTCCTCCCAATTTGGTGTCATCTGCAAATTTGATAAGTATGCCCCTAATTCCCTCATCTAAGTCATTGATAAAGATGTTGAATAGCACTGGGCCCAGGACAGAACCCTGTGGCACCCCACTGGTCACATCTTTCCAAGACGAAGAGGAGCCACTGCTGAGCACCCTTTGGGTTCGGCCGGTCAACCAATTACAAATCCATTGAACAGTTAACTTGTCTAGCCCACATTCTACAAGCTTGTTTGCATATCCCTTAATCTGAGGGTATTTTCTGACTCCATGGGCATTCCAGTGTGTTCCAAGATATTAAAGTATCTGCAGGAGTGCTTGTGGTTTGAATAAAAACCACAAATGGTTGTGATTTTTTCCAAGGGTGGAATAATGCACTTGAAAAACCAAGGGTATTATTTAACAGCCCCCAAATACCCAGAGCCAGGGGAGGTGTTTTCGGCAGTTATGAGATTCCCTTTATTTAACAGACAAAAAAAAAAGTTACTAACACAAGCTATGAATTTTTTAAAATACCACTTTTTGTCTAAGGCGGGGGGAAATATATGAGAGGTGTGTGAAATTTGTGGATGAGAGGTGAAATCCTGAGGATAAGGATGGAAAGATTATTCCCAAAATATTCCCCAAAATGGTCAAACATGTTTCTTGAGTGGAAGGAAATTCTGACAATGAGAATCCTGGACTAATGAGAATTGTTGCAGTTCGAGACCTGCACAAAATTCACATTTTTTTTTTTTTAAAAAAAGCAGAAACAGCATTTTTAAAAAAAAATATTAATTTTTTGCAAAGAAGTAACATTTTATGTGAAGAGAAAAAAATCTACTTACCTACAATATTACTACAAATATTCTAGCCAGAGAGTATCTCTGAATAGCTGCCTAATACTGAGGGAAACAGCTTGTTCCATGTGCACAGATTTGGTAATGGGTAAATTTATTTTTATTTTATTTTTTTAATTTGGCTTCACAACAGATAAAGAATTAGCCAGTAATTAATATGTGCAACACAGCGTGTGAATATATCTTTCTATGAATATAGGATTTGTGGTTCTTAACTTGCAAGTTGGAATTCTGAAAGGTTTATTTTTTTAACAGACTCAATTATAAATTGCAGTGTGTGAGCTTCTAATCTCTCTGAGTACAGTGAAGTCTAGGTTTTTATCCTCCACAACCTGTCCAGAGATCTAATCATCTGGTTCAAATCTCCCCAGCAAGACATGGTTTCTGGCACTTTGGAGACATTCAGGAAAAATACCTGCCCATTTTACTGCAAATTACCTTGCTGGGTAATGTGAAAAGGCAACTGCATAATAATAATAAAAACCAGGTTTTCCCCTTAAGCTGAATTCAGAGTTATTCAGGGGCTGAAGGAGAAGACTCAGCGTGCAATGAAATAAGATGACTGGATGACAACTTGCTCAATTGCTTTGTGCACCCGTGTTCCTGCTGGACAGAAGACAGAGGGAAGTCTGTAAGGAGAAACACTGGGCTTGTCTACACAATGAAAATACTCCTTATAGAGTTTGCAGAGAATACATAGACTCATAGAATACTAGAGTTGGAAGAGACCCCAAGGGCCATCCAGTCCAACCCCCTGCCATGCAGAAAATCACGTCAAAGCATCCCTGACAGATGGCCATCCAGCCTCTGTTTAAAGACCTCCAAAGAAGGGGAAAATCTTCACCACACTCGAGGCAGTAGTGGATTCCACTTCCAAACAGCTCTTACTGTCAGGAAGTTCTTCCTAATGTTTAGGTGGAATCTCTTTTCCTGTAGCATGAGTCCATTGCTCCATGTCCTAGTTTCTAGAGCAACAGAAAACAAGCTTGCTCCATCCTCACTAACACATCCCTTCAAATATTTAGGCATGGCTATCATGTCACCTCTTCACCTTCTCTTCTCCAGGCTTAACATACCCAGCTCCCTCAGCCACTCCTCATAGGGCATCATGGTTTCCAGACCTCCCACATTTTTGGTTGTCCTCCTCTGGACACATTCCAGCTTGTCCATATCCTTCCTGAATTGTGGTGCCCAGAACTGGACACAGTATTCCAGGTGAGGTCTGACCAAAGCACAATAGAGTGTCACTATTATTTCTCTGGATCTAGACACTATACTGCTATTGATGCAGCCTAGAATCAGGCACAGTACAAGGTCTTGGTTTTAACCTTTAAAGCCCTACATGGCTTGGGTCCATCTTATCTCCGGGACCGCCTCATCCCATATGATCCTCCCCGCGCACTTCGGTCCTCTGGGAGGAACTTGTTGCAGCCTATGAAAACTAGGCTGTGGCAAACCTCCCAGGGGGCCTTCTCTTCTACGGCTCCCAGACTTTGGAATGGCCTGCCGGATGAGATCCGTCTTATCACTACTCTTGATAGCTTCAAGAAAGTGCTAAAGATGGATCTCTTCCGGCAGGCCTTCCCGGAATAATTTCCCGGCTCAAGTGGAGCTGATTGCTTACCTGCTCCCCTGCTGCTATTACCAATTTTTATTTATTTATTTATTTATTTATTTATTTACTGTATTGTATTTTATCTTTGTTTTCATTCTCTGTTAGTTTAATTTAGTTTTAAGGGGTAGGATGGTTAGGATTGGGAAGGATTGTTTTAACTTGCTGTGTTTTAATCTTGTTGTATGCCGCCCCGGTTGCCGAGCAGAGGGGTGGGTTAAAAATGAATTATTATTATCATCATCATCATCATCATCATAGAATCAGATTGGCTTTGTTAGCTGCCACATCACACTGCTGACTCATGTTCAGCTTGTGGTCCACCAAGACTCCTGGATCCTTTTCGCATGTACTGCCCTCAAGCCAGGTGTCATCCATCCTATAGCTCTGCATTTCATTTTTACTGCCCAAGTGTGATATCCTACATTTCTCCCTGTTGAAATCCATTTTATAAGTTTTTTCCCAGCTTTCAGCATACCTCTTGCCGCACAGGAGCATGCAACCCCACCAGCATGGAAAGGGAGTATCATTGGTTGGCCTCAAGGTATGCTCCACTGTTTTAAAACCAGCACACCTGCAGTCGGCCTTTTGTTAAGAGAAAAAGACAAAAGAAGCAACAGGTGGTTTTCTCTGCACTGCTTAAAATTTCATGAGCAAATCAGCCAGGATAATGGTCCAATTATAACTTTATCTGGAAATGCCCTTGGCTTCTATGGATTATGAAAACAGTAGCATGTAGAGAAGAGAAAGTATTCTCTTAGTGAGACAATCCCTCCTCTCCATTAAGCCCTTGGTTCGTTTCTGAGCCTGGCTGCTCTTGAGGGTCCTGGGAGGTATGGGGAGAAACGTAGATTTATAGGACTTTATCCGACCAGGTGAAAAATATGGTGTCATAATGATGCCTAATGATCACAAAAGGGCACACATACCATACGATGTCGTCCTTTCACGATCATGTCTTCTCAAAAACCCATTCCTTTTTATTGACAGGCCAAGCCATCAATTGATCTTCCGTGGTGCTTTGTTGCCAGCACTGCCAGCATTTGAAACTTTGCGCCATTGTGCTCACATGAATACAGCGTCGATGGGCAGAACGCTTCCAGGTGAGATCATGAAAACCAGATGCAGGACACTCTTTTTATGAACCTCCCCAGTCTAGTTCAAAGTTTTAAAGTGTGCTTCTGTGCTTGTGTGTGCATTCAGTGTTTTTATTTTGGTGCATTTTAAAAAATTTACCACGCTTATGTCTTCTCATGAGATTCGCCGAGATCGTGAATTCAGAAGTAAACAGAGCTCCGTTCATGCTCCGTCAATCCTGGGGCAGAAGGTAAGGTATGATAGAAAGGGTTACTTTGGCGGGACAATTACGCAGAAAAATATGGTGGGAAAGGAACGTTAATGGAGCTTTGTCGGTCCTATTCTAACACTCAAACCTCCACATCATGCTGGGTCTAGAAAATAGAGTTCTCTTGGCCAGATTTTTTCCAGAGATTTGTTGTCCTTGTCTTCCTCTAAATCTGAGAGAGTGCGACCTGCCCAAGGTCACCCATGGGGTTTCCATGGCTAAGCAAGGATTTGAATCCAACACCCAAAGCACTACATCACACGGATGTACATTACCATTTATTTATTTGGTTGGTGGGTGAGCAAGGATTCAAACCCTGGCCATCCAGAGGGCTTCAATTAAACTCTGACTTACAACAACACTATCCTAGGGTTTTCTTGGCCATATTTGCCCAGAGGGGGCTTGCCATTGCCTTTCTTTCAGGCTAGGAGAGGGCCATTTGCCTACGTTCACCCAGTGGGTTTCCACGGCTGAATGGGAATGTCAATCCCGATCTCATAAAGTCCTTCAAGTTGACATTGACTTATGATGTCCCTTGCCAAGGCTTTTCTTGGCCAAATTTCTTGAGAGGATGTTTGCCACCAATATTTTCCTCTAAGGCTGAGAGAGTGTGACCAGCCCAAGGTTGCCCAGTGGCCTTCTACACTGGCTGTCTGGGCTGCAGGGGAACAAAATTCATGAATTCTAGAGGAATGGATGAGTTCCTTGAGAAGTCATTTCTTGAAAAGTCAGGTCTGGCTATCGTGACACGTCTTGATTACATCCTGTTTGGACTACTGTAACGCACTCTACGTGGGGCTGCCTTTGGAAACTGTTTGGAAACCTCAGTGGCTATGCACAGACACACACACACTGGTTGAAACAGCTGTATTGGCTACCAGTTTGTTTCCAGGCAGAATCTAAAGTGCTACCTGGCATGGGTCCAGGCTGTCTGAAAACCTATATCTCTTTATACAAGCCAGTACAAGCTGTAAGATTTGTAGGGGAGGACTTTCTCTCAGTCCCACTGTTACCTGAATTGCATGGGGTCTGTAGGACCTACTCATGATCTCTGAGTTATGATATTATATTAGGGGATTTTAATTAGCTCAAAAGTATGGCTGTGAGAAGTTTGGTAACTTTGGTAACTTTACACCTGTGTATACTGGTTCTCACTGCGGAGACTCCAAGCCAAAATGAAGTATCAGGAGCAATAGCACTTACATTTCTGCACCGCTTTATAGTGCTAAGCACTATCTAAGTGGTCTACAATGTGTTTAGCTAATTGCCCCCAACAAGCTGGGGTACTCATTTTACCGACATACGAAAGAATGGAAGGCTGAGTCAACCTGAAGCCCTGCAGAAATAACAATGTTTTTTATTGAAAAATAATCATGGAAACAGTCACACGTGCATTCCTGATCACAAGCAATCACACAAGGCTAGCAAAGAATTAGGAAGAAATATTTAGACCGAGGAATAGATTCAGGGAATGGGCTACAGTTACCTGTCTGGAGAGCAGAGATTCATGCAGCGAAAGAGGTCTCAGTCTTGAAGCTGAGGCTCACACAGTAGATCGGCAGAGTGATGAGATATGAGGAAATGTGCACACTTTGGTTATGATTTGGGGTAATATTTATACCCAATATCATACCCTTAAGGGGTATTTTGAGAGTAAAACAATGGTTGGGTGAGTTTCCCATAGTTAGACAAAGAAACTCCGGCTTCATTGATTGCTGCTGATGGTCAGAACATTAGCATCGACGGAGTTTTGGCTACCTTTGTATTGTGGATGGGAGAAGGTGTAAAGGAAAGGCATTTGCGCGAATGAGTGTGGACAATAGGTGTTCCGGTCACTGTTTTGAGAATATCACTCACTGTCAGATGCGTCCAGGGAAATAAGCACATTCCACCCTAATGACTATCTGAGGGGGATTCACTTAATCTCATCCTGGGTGTGTTTGGGTTCGGGGAATTACCAAGACAACCTTTTAGGTTTTGGAATGACTTTTACTTGAACCCATCTGTGGCTGGCTTGGTCTACCATAGACCTCATGAACAGTCTAATATTACCAAATTATGAATTGTTGGAGGGAGGGGATATAAGGCCAGTAACACCACCACCTTCTCAGTCATGTTTGGTGAGGACTCCAGAGAAAGCCTTCTCAGTAGCTGCTCCCAGACTGTGGAACTCTCTTAGAATCATAGAATCATAGAATCATAGAATTGCAGAGTTGGAAGAGACCACGAGGGCCATCCAGTCCAACCCCCTGCCACGCAGGAAATCACAATCAAAGCATCCCCGACAGATGGCCATCCAGCCTCTGTTTAAAGACCTCCAAGGAAGGAGACCCCACCACGCTCCGAGGGAGTGTGTTCCACTGCCGAACAGCTCTGACTGTCAAAAAGTTCCTCCTCATGTTGAGGTGGAATCTCTGTTCCTGGAGCTTGCACCCATTGCTCCGTGTTCCAGTCTCTGGAGCAGCAGAAAACAAGCCTGCTCCATCCTCAGCGTGACATCCCTTCAAATACTTAAACAGGGCTATCATATCGCCTCTAAACCGTCTTTTTTCCAGGCTAAACATACCCAGCTCCCTAAGTCTCTCCTCATAAGGCATTGTTTCCAGACCTTTCACCATTTTAGTTGCCCTTCTCTGGACACGCTCCAATTTGTCAATATCCTTTCTGAATTGTGGTGCCCAGAACTGGACACAGTATTCTAAGTGAGGTCTGACCAAGGCAGAATAGAGTGGCACTATTACTTCCCTTGATCTAGACACTATACTTCTATTGATACAGCCCAAAATTGCATTGGCCTTTTTAGCTGCCGCATCACACTGTTGGCTCATGTTCAACTTGTGGTCTACTAGGACTCCTAGATCCCTTTCGCACATAGTCTCATTCAGCCAGGTCTCTCCCATCCTATATTTATGCATTTCATTTTTCCGCCCTAAATGCAGTACTTTACATTTCTCCGTATTGAATTTCATTTTGTTAGCTTTGGCCCAGCTCTCCAGTCTATCCAGGTCATTCTGAATTTTGATCCTGTCCTCTAGGGTATTAGCTACTCCTCCCAATTTGGTGTCATCTGCAAATTTGATAAGTATGCCCCTAATTCCCTCATCTAAGTCATTGATAAAGATGTTGAATAGCACTGGGCCCAGGACAGAACCCTGTGGCACCCCACTGGTCACATCTTTCCAAGACGAAGAGGAGCCACTGCTGAGCACCCTTTGGGTTCGGCCGGTCAACCAATTACAAATCCATTGAACAGTTAACTTGTCTAGCCCACATTCTACAAGCTTGTTTGCAAGAATGTCATGGGGAACCTTGTCAAAGGCCTTACTGAAATCAAGGTATGCAATGTCCACAGCATTCCCTTCATCTACCAAGCTGGTAACTTTATCAAAAAAAGAGATCAGATTAGTCTGGCATGACTTGTTTCTCTGAAACCCATGCTGACTTTTTGTGATTATGGCATTGCCTTCTAAATGTTCACAGACTCTCTGTTTAATGATCTGTTCTAGAATCTTCCCTGGTATTGATGTCAGACTAACTGGACGATAGTTGTTGGGATCCTCTTTTTTCCCCTTTTTGAAGATGGGAACAACGTTTGCCCTCCTCCAGACTGCTGGGACTTCTCCTGTTCTCCAGGAGTTCTCAAATATTATTGCCAATGGCTCTGAGATTATATTTGCCAGCTCTTTTAATACTCTTGGATGTAGTTCATCTGGTCCTGGAGATTTAAATTCATTTAGATTAAGAAGGTATTCCTGTACCACCTCTTTACTTATTTTCAGCTGGATTTCCCCTATTGTGTCCTCTGTTCCATTTTCCTCAGGTTGGTCCTCCTTTTCCTTTTCTGAAAACACTGAGGCAAAGAAGGTGTTGAGTAATTCTGCCTTTTCTCTGTCCCCTATTAGCATTTTGCCATCTTCTCCACGTAGTGGCCCTATCATTTCCTGCTTCCTCCTTTTGCTGCGGACATACCCAAAAAAACCCTTTTTATTGTTCTTAACCTCCCTAGCAAGCCTGAGCTCATTCTGCACTTTAGCTTTTCTGACTTTACTCCTACACGTGTTCGCTATCTGTTTGAATTCTTCTTTGGTGATTTCCTCCCTTTTCCATTTCCTATACATGTTCCGTTTAAAACTTAGCTCCATTGAAAGTTCTTTAGTCATCCATCCTGGTTTCTTGAGACACCTCCCATTTTTCTTCCTCAATGGTACTGTTTGAAATTGTGCCTTCAGTATCTCCCTTTTGAGAAAGTCAAAACCGTCTTGAGGTCCCTTCTCTTTTAGTATTCTTGACCATGGGATCATCCCCAGTATTTCCCTGAGTTTATTGAAATCAGCTCTCCTAAAGTCAAGAATGCGTGTCTGACTATGCCTGGCTTCTCCTTTCCATTGTATAACAAACTCCAGGAGAACATGATCACTCTCACCTAAGGATCCCACCACTTGCACCCCATTAACAAGGTCGTCTCTGTTGGTTAGGATCAGATCTAAAATAGCTGACCCCCTTGTTGCCTCTTCCACCTTTTGGACCATGAAATTGTCTTCCAGGCATGTAAGGAATTTGCTAGACCTTGTAGTTTTGGCTGAGTTAGATTGCCAGCAAATATCAGGATAGTTGAAGTCACCCATCACTACTACATCTCTCCTTTCTGCATGTATGTTCATCTGTTCTAGAAAGGCAACATCCAATTCCTCCATCTGATTTGGGGGTCTGTAGTAGAGTCCCACAATAACATCCCTGTTGTTTCCCTCCCCTTTAATTTTTATCCAGATGCTCTCCACCTGGCTTCCAGTATTGATGTCATGGATCACTTCACTGGTGTAAATATCCCTGACATATAATGCTATTCCTCCTCCTTTCCTGTTTGGCCTGTTTCTCCTATAAAGGTTATACCCCTCTATTCCTACATTCCAATCATGAGACTCGTCCCACCAGGTTTCAGTAACGCCTATTATATCATATTTGTTTTGTAGTGCAAGGAGTTCAAGTTCATCTTGCTTATTTCCCATGCTCTGTGCATTAGTGTAGAGACATCTGAGACCATGTGTTCCCTTTACTTGCTCCCTGTGCAAGTTTTTTTGCCTCCCACTGTTGGGTCCTTGCGCTGTTTGCCTTGTTCCCTCTATGACAGTTTGACTATTTTCTCCAGCCCTTTTGCCTTCCAGAATACTGTCTCCCTCCCCCATTTGACTCAGTTTAAAGCCCTCCTGATCAAATTCTTGAGAGTGTTGGCAAAAATGTTTCTTCCAACTGTTGTAAGATGCACCCCATCTCTTGCCAGAAGTCCCCCTGCATGGAAGCGCAGTCCATGATCCAAGAATCCAATTTGTTCTCGGCGACACCATCTACGGAGCCAGTTGTTTACGTCGGCTATTTTCCTCTCCCTTCTTGGACCATGCCCTTCAACTGGCAGAAGAGACGAGATGACCACCTGTGCGTTCATTTCTTTCAGCTTCCTCCCCAGGGCCTCATAATCTCTTCTGATCTTGGGAAAGCTGTGCCTTGCAGTATCATTGGTTCCCACATGGACCAAAAGGAAGGGGTAATGATCCGTAGGCTTGATGAGTCTTGTCAGCCTCTCGGTCACATCACAGATCTTTGCCCCAGGGAGACAACACACCTCCCGAGTCATCTTGTCAGGCCCACATACCACTGCTTCTGTACCCCTCAGCAAGGAGTCCCCCACCACCACCACACGCCTCCGCTGAGGCTTCGCAGCTGCTGTTCCTTGCGGTGGTCCTCTCAAGGTCCCCTGCTCTACCCCTGAAGTCTGTCCATGCTGTTCGTCCTCATTGTCCTTGATAAGGGAAAGGGCTTCAAATCGATTCTGTAGCTGCAAGCTGCTGGAAGAATCCCTGGATTTTCTTGTTCTGTGTGTGACATTCCTCCAGCTGTCTACTTCCTGTGTCCGTGAAGTGACCCTCTCCTCCACAGCCACTTCCTCTGTGCGGTCCCCATCCAAGAGTGTTTGTTCTGTTCTGTCCAGGAAAACCTCTTGCTCCCGAATCTGTTGAAGTGTAGCTACCCGTGTCTCCAGCTGCTGTACTTTCTCCTCCAAGAGGGCTACCAGCTTGCATTTGGTGCATGTGAAGTTCTCCACGTCTGTAGACAAGAATAGAAACATCGCACAAGTGTTGCAAGTGACTGCTGCAGTCCCCTCAGTGTCCATGATGAGAGCTTTTAGGTAATCTAAGAACTCTTAGTTAACGCTGATAATGCTAAGCTGTACTTTTAGGTCTGCTGTATTTTTGTTTGGTTACTGAAATTCGCGCGCCGTTAGGCTTGCGCCTCTGGCTCTTGAGGGTAAAAGGGCAAGGTCAGAAGTTCAAGCCCCTCAGCAACAAGCAGCCTCTCCCAACAGTTTTTTTAAAAAAGTTTTAAAAGTTGCTTCCTTCTTCTCCCTGGCAGGAAACTGGCAGGAAACTTGCTGTCCAGAAGCTGCTCTCCTTCTCTCTGGCAGGAAACTGGCCTGGAAAGCCTCTGCAAGGACTTATATAGAGCTAGGCTCCCAGCTCCACCCCCTAATGACTCACAGGTGTGACTCACAGGTGTGACTCACAGGAAGGCCTCTGGCTCTTGAGGGTAAAAGGGGAAGTTCAGAAGTTCAAGCCCCTCAGCAACAAGCAGCCTCTCCCAACAGTTTTTTAAAAAAGTTTTTAAAAGTTGCTTCCTTCTTCTCCCTGGCAGGAAACTGGCAGGAAACTTGCTGTCCAGAAGCTGCTCTCCTTCTCTCTGGCAGGAAACTTCCACAGGCTCTGTCTGGAAAGCAACTAGGTACCAGCAAAGTATAAACAGCACTAGTCTGGGAAGGGAGCCAACTGTTAATTAGCTCACAGGAATGCAAACACAGTTAAAGATTTAGTCCAGTAACACAGCCCGAAAGGTCAGAGGCTTACAGCAGTCAGTCAGCGTGGGTCAAAATCAGTCCGTGGGTCAACAGGAGCAGGCAGCAGAGTAGTCAGGGACAGTCCAAGGTCTAAGCACGAGTCAAGGCAAGAGAAGTCAAGATAACTGGAATCCAGGCACCAAAGTCACCAGGAAGATCAGTTGATCTGTGACAAAACCTCCATCACCTCTCCCAGCATATATAAAGCAATTAAGGCTTTCTCAGGTGTTTCTTAATAAGCAGGTTTTTCTCATAAAGTCTCAGAGACCTCCTTTGAGTTTTCTTTTGAGCTTGCTGCTGGGTATATGATGGTGGAGGTAAGTCCCTCTTCTCTTCTTCCTCCTTATCTGAGTGGGTAGGACTCTGCTGGGACTGGTGCCAACCCACTTGGACCAGTCTCTTCCTCTGCTTGAGGATCCAGGTAGGCAGGGATCCCTGCTGGCACAGGTGTAGATAAACCTGTGCCAGGGCCCATACGGCCGTTGCCTGCCATGTCCTCCTCTTCCTCTGACTCTACAGCCTCCTCAGGCTCACGGGGTATGACAGGCGGTCTGGTTGGCCCCCTCCTCGCTCTGTTTCTGCCAACAAACAAAGACATTGTTTATTCAGGCAGGCCTTTGGATGTTAATTATGGAGCAGTAGTGTCTATGTGTAAAATGGTGTGCTGCATTTTTAATCTTTTACTGGAAATTATGCTTTAAATATGTTTTCATGTTTTTAACTGTTTTTAATCTTTTTTTAACATGTTGTTTAATTCTTTTTTAACTTTTGTAAACTAATGTTTTAGCTTAATCTTTTAAAAATTATTGTAAGCTGCCTTGAAGGAGCCTACATTCCCTAAAGGCAGCAGATTTTGTCTGAGCTTGGAAGCTCACAAAAGAGTCTGGAGCAATAAACACCTGAGGCAAAGCACAAAAATCAGTGTGTATAGAGCCATCGTACTGTCTATTCTCCTTTATGGATCTGAAACATGGGTCACCTATCGCCACCACTTACGACTCCTCGAACGCTTCCATCAGCGCTGTTTATGCACAATCCTAAATATACACTGGACTGACTATGTGACGAATGTTGCTGTCCTTGAGCAAGCAGGGATCACCAGCATTGAGGCCATGATATTGAGAACACAGCTGCGCTGGGCAGGGCACGTTTCTAGGATGGAGGACCATCGCCTCCCCAAAATACTACTCTACGGTGAACTCGCCACGGGTCAGCGTAAGATTGGCACTCCAAAAAAGCAATACAAGGACTCCCTGAAACAACATCTCAGGCTCAGCCAAATTGATCACCAACAGTGGTCCGCCCTGGCCTCACATTGGGAGGCATGGAGACGCACTATCCACAATGCTGCAGCCTTATTTGAGAACTCACACTGAACATGTCTTGAAGAGAAACGACAATGCAGAAAAAATCACAACCCGGAAACATCACCCAAGGAGACCTTCTGCTGTGCTTTCTGCAACTGGACTTGTTTCTCTTGGATTGGCCTCTTTAGTCATCAGCGCGCTTGCAGAAAGCGCGGGATGAGTCCTTCCTGAATCTTCGTTTGCGAAGAAAAGCCAGAGAGAGAGAGAGAGAGAGAGAGAGGTGCTGAAACATTTTCTACTTTGCACATGAGTTTCAGTTGCCCTTGAGAGTCGGCCTACTTCTTCTGACGGACTGCCAAAAGAAATGCTCTGTATGAACAAAAAGATAATTTGACTTAAAGGCACATCATACATGCGCGCGCACACACACACACACACACCTTCTTCAATCCTATCTTGGGAGAAAGGCGGGGTATAAATCCAATGAATTAATAAATAGTTGTGTAACGAACTGTTTGTGGTGACCCTTGGGCCATGAAAGAGTTCCAAGAACAGGCTAGTCTCCTTGAGGTCTGTGTAGATTAGCCAAGTTAAACAAAGTGCAAGGTTGTAGTGAAAGAGCTTTGGGAATTTGCAAGGGATCTCTCATAAGCAGCAAGGGATGCTTCAATGCATATAATTAGCCAGCGGGCGGATAGGCTGCACCTTGCTTTTTAGAAAGCACCCATTGAGCCAATAAGAAACCCTCACCAACATAGTTTTTGCTTATTCTGTTTCTAGGAATGAAAGCATTGCTATTTCAAAATGACACTAGAGGTGGAAAGAGAGGAGACAAGAGGGGGAGAGGAGAAGCTCAACAGGTACCTTCTGAATTAATTCTGCATATCACACGATAGCTTTATTTGTATTGGATTTTCCAGCGAGTAATCCTCGGATTACAAAAATACGAGCGCTGTGCCTGGTGCATACAAAACATTTGGAAAGATGGACACTGCCCCAGCTTTGCAAATGAGATGTGGCCAAGCGCTTTTATGTGTCCAATGACCTGAGTGGAAGGTGCAGGGGTGTGGAATGGAATAGGCAATTAATAGAAATCCATACAATGGGTATCATCAACCTAGTAACAGCAGCAGCAGGAAAGAAGGGAGGAGAAAGGCAAAGAGGGGTGAGGGACTGCAACCTGATTACCTGATCTGCCAGGTGCAGATCTCCTTTAACTTCCCTGCATTTTCCTCAAAGAGTGGGAAGAGATTTGGACTAAATCCACACTACACAAATAATCCAATTTGAAACTGGATTGTTTTCCACGGCTTCTTCCTATGGAATCCTGGGATCTGTAGTTTCATGAGGCACCACCAATCTTTGGCTGACAAGGCTAAAGACCTTGTGAAACTACAAATCACAGGATTCAACAGGAAAGAGCCATGCAAATAATCCAGTTTCACACTGGATTATCTGTGCAGTGTGGATTTGGCCTCGGCCAATTGGTGTAGATGGACTGTTGGTTAAAGAACACCCATATGGTGTTCAACCAAAATCCCTATGAGGAATGGTTGAGAAGGTTGGGTATGTTTTAGCCTGGAGAAGAGAAGAGTGAGAGCTGATGTGATCAGCCATCTCCAAATACCTGAAGGGATGTCATGTGGAAGATGGAGCAAGCTTGTTTTCTACTACTCCAGAAAGTAGGACACAAACCTGTGGATACTAGTTCCAGATTCCAGCTAAACACAGGAAGGACCTTCCAATGGTAAGTGGGATGAATGACCTGGCATCATGTGCCCCTTGGTGGCCAATCCAGGCTGGACAGGAGATATTTGAGAGTTTTTCTTGGAGGCACAGGAGTTGGCGATGAATTGGGAAAGCTGCTTACCCATGTTGACAAGAGAGAGGCATAGCTGCTCTCCTCCTTGCTCCCTCCCATCCTGGTCCTCCAATTTCTCTCTTGCAGCAAGGACAGACCAGCTAAAAATTTTTGGCATTTTGTAATGCAGAATTTTGCATGTCATTCTTATTTCCTTTGAAATTCACCAATTTGACAATGGGTGTCGAAAAGCATTTTAAAATAATGATACAGTCAACCTTCTGTATCCACGGATTCTTTATCCATGGATTCAACCATCCATGGTCTGAAAATATTTTTTTTAAAAAAACCCAAAGGCAAATCTTGTTGTTTGACATTTTATATAAGGGATACCATTTTACTCTCCATTGATGCCCCCTTGTCATGGATGAGAGGCTTGCGTACCCTAATGATGTTTTGAGCTATGCTGGCGGTGGCATAATAGCCACTGGTAGGGTCTCCCATGCCAGACAGGTCAAAACCGAAGGGTCTGACAAAGAGCGTCAAAGGGCAGGATGAGCTCTCTAGCCTTATGGCAACCATCCTAGGAGAAGGAAAACTCTATTTCCAAAACCAGGCAGATGGTGCTTGTCCAACCCTGTAAGGTCAACCATCTAAGAGAAGGAAACTCTAATCAAACCTACGACCCGAGGATCTCGCTGCTCCGTCCATGCTTGCAAGGCCACGGCAGATGAATCTCTGGTTTAAAGGGTGAGGCCAGTTCTGTGCACGCTGCGCTCCACCAGAAAAATCCATTGCACAGGCTCGAAGGACAAATCCAGTTCCAAAAAAGCCCCGTAGCGACTGGCGAGGGACAAAACCGGCAGGTGTAAAGATGCACTGGAAGCCGCAGCCCCAACCCTGCATGCAGGCGGTTCAGGACTTTGGTCACTTGAAGCTGACCCGGGAGATGACAGTCTTGTTTGGCAGCATCCTGAATGACCAAGCAGCCTTTTTAAAGGAGAAAGCTTGCAGAAAGTGTGGGATGAGTCCTTCCTGAATCTTCGTTTGCGAAGAAAAGCCAGAAAGAGAGACCATTTTACTATGCCATTGTATATGTGGTGACTTGTGAGCATCCACAGATTCTGGCATCCACGGTGGATCCTGGAACCAAACCCAAGTAGATACCAATGAACCACGGTACTACCAAGAAAGACCAAGAGGTACGAAAGGTCCCAGGACACCTTCAAGTTGACTGGGCCTCAATAATTTGTAGCAAGAGCCAGCATGGGATAGTGGTTTGGGTGTTGGACTGCGACTCTGGAGACCAGGGTACAAATCCCTGCTTGGCCATGGAAACCCACTGGGTGACTTTGGACAAGTCAGATTCTTTCAACCTCAGAGGAAGAAAAAGGCAAACCCCTTCTGAGAAAATCTTACAAAGAAAACCCCATGAAAGGTTTGCCTGAGGGTTGCCTTAATAAGTCCGAAACAACTTGAAGTCACACAACCCCCTGCCTTATCACCCCAATACCTAGACAGATAGCTATATTAGATAGACAGACACACAGAGAGAAAGAGGGAGAATCTAATTTCCAATTGTCAGTGGACAGGACAAGGTATCTGTTCCCACACTTCTTTCCTACATCCTATTAAATATGTGAGATCCATCACTCAACACATCTCATTCTTTAATCCCTTCCTTAATCTTTTTCTCTGCCCTATTAAATTCTTTCTGCTTCTTCCCTCCCTTCTTTTTTTTAAAGTACAGAACATCTCCCTTCCCTCTTTATGCTCAGGACTTCTGGACAATATGGACCAAAATGCCTTTCAGCCAAGGGTGGGCCAAATACAGCCCTCCAGATGTTGTTGGACTGCAACTCCCAGCCACCCTAGCCATCAAAACAAATGGCAAGAGACTAAGGAAGATGCGGTCTAGCAACGTTGGAGAGGAGCCGTAGGTCAGTGGTAGGTACACATTACTTTGCATGTGAAGGTTGATGCTGGCGGTAGGGATTCTGAGAGCTGTAGTCTCAAAAATTAACTTTTCCGAATTCTGCTTGCATTGAGTGTACAGAATGATCGTTGACACAAGATGTCATGGGTACAAGTCTTTAGACAACGAAGGGAAATTCCTAGGATTCTTAATCACAACAGCTTGCCTGAACTTCCATGTCCAGAAGCAGTGTACCTCTGATGGCTGGACACTAGATGTCAGCAGAGAGCGAGAGGTATTTGCCTCCTACCCTGCCTGCCATCTTCCTGGGGGCATCTACTTGTCCAATGGGGAAAGCAATATGAAGGACATTTTTCTCCTAGTGAGTTACAATAGGAAGATGAACAGGTTAAAGACTATATGGTTAAAATTTTGGTTCAATGTAGAGTTGAAATACTGGGGGAACTGTGGACAATTGACTTAAATGATATACTTTGTTATAATTTGAACAAAAAAATGAAATAAGATGATATATAGATGGAATGACTCCAACAACATTGTCTAAGATGTATAAAGGCCTTAAGAATAAGTCTTGGAAATGTGGGAATCATAGAGTTGGAAGAGACCCCAAGGGCCCAAGGGTGGGCTGAAGCCAGCCTGTATCACATTTGATTGTGGATGTCCTGTATAAAATCATACAACCATACAGCTGGAAGAGACCCCAAGGGCCATCCAGCCCAACCCCATTCTGCTATGCAGGAAAACTCAATCAAAGCATTCCTCACAGATGCCATGCAGCCTCTGCTTAAAAACCTCCAAAGAAGGAGACTCCACCACACTTCCAGGCAGTTTGAGTCCATTGCTCCGTGTCCTAATCTCTGGAGTAGCAGAAAACAAGCTTGCTCCATCCTCAATATGACATCCCTTCAAAGATTTAAAGATGGCTCTCGTGTCACCTCTTGAGTTTCTCTTCTCCAGGCTAAACATGCCCAGCTCCCTAATGCAGAAATCCTGTATCTATGCATTTCAGGCAGCAGTGGATTCCACTGTTGAAGTCAATTTGAGGGCAGTTAGCAACACCTGCCTCTTCCACTCTTCTCAGCCCTATAGAAATGTTGGGAGGAAGAACAGAAGGCCACAAGGACAGGTGGACCCCTATAATGAGTGCAGAGCTGTGAAATGGGTCTCCCTGCTGTAATGCAGAGCAAAAAATAAAAAAAAATAAAATAAAAATAATGAAGAGTGCATCGTGTCAGGGATGATGGGAGTTGTAGCTCTTCACCTCTGGCTCAAACTCACCACCTTATTATGCAGCAGAGCCAACCAGCTTAGATCAGTGGTTAATGCTTTCCTTCAAAGCAGCAGAGTTTCAGAGAATAGGCTGAAGATCCTGACAAACTCTCCAAGCCTTCTCACTCTTCTCCAGGTGTCTCCAAAATGTCTCCAGGATTCACTCAGGCAACTCAGTAGTTTTATATAAAACCTACTTTATTCTTCTATATAAATATACTATATGGTCAACAAATCACAATCTCTATACACTACACCACCTCTACTCCACCACCCAACAATACATTGGCAAACATTGCAATTTTATAGCCATTGTTTATCACCACCCACTAAATTAGTTTCCACCCAGTGGGTGTGTACTTCCATTCTGATTGGTCCACATAGTTCCACCCATGCCTAAGACCAACCCATGTATTTCAACATTTCACCTTGTACACTTAATGATTCTCAGGTGTTTCCAATCTGCATTCAGTACCTCTGTCCTTGGCTCTCAGGCCTTATAGATTACATTAGCAGTTTCACCTGTGTAGCCCCATAATTGCTCTTGCTTAGTCATTGTGACTTTCACATACATATTTTATTTCTTTCACTGTATGTCCCATGTTGCATTTTCCTTAACAATCCCCTCCGAAATAAAATATTGTATGTGTCTTACAATGTCATTCCAACCATTTGTGTCAGCCTTTCATGTTTTTCTGCTGTCAATGCTTTTGTGAACAAATCTGCTATGTTGTGTTGTGTTTCTATATATCTCAATTCTATTTCACCCTTCTGAACCATGTCTCGCACATTTTGATATCTTACACCAACATATTTTGTTCTGTTCTTCAAACTTTCAGTTTCAGCCATCGCTATGCATGACTGTGAATCTTCCAGAATTTCCACTGGTATCTTGTAACTTTCATTTAAATCATTTAACAATTGCTTAATCCACTGTACCTCATTAACTATCTCATTCAAAGCAGCGAATTCTGCTTCTGTTGTGCTTAACGCTACATTAGTTTGTTTTCTACTTCTCCAAACTATTGGACTTTCACTATATTTAATTATCATTCCTGTAACTGACTTCTTGTCTCCTAATTCTGATGCAAATGAACTGTCTACATAACAATCTAGATCTGAACTACTGCTTCTTATAATCAATTTCCTATCTAAGGTTCCTTTCAAATATCTCAATAAATGTTTTACCACTGTCCAGTCTTCAATTTTTGGATCATTAACCCTTCTAGACAATACATTTACAGCATAAGAAATGTCTGGTCTGGTATGGCAAGATATGAATTGTAAAGATCCTATTATACTTCTGAAGAAAGTCTTGTCCTCAAATGCTCTAGTTGTTTTCTCAGACACAAAACCAGTTGTCATTGGAGCTCTTACTATTTTTGCATTCTGTAATCCACACTTTTCAATCAATCTTTCAATTTTATTTCTCTGACTTAATAAACAATGTCCTTCTTCTGTCCATTCAACACAAATACCTAAATAAGACTTCAATACACCTAAGTCCTTCAAAACAAACTTCTCAGACAATTCTCTTTTTACTGACTCAATTTCCTGTTTTGACTTAGCTGCTACGCACAAATCATCTACATAAATCACTAATACTATGTCTCCTTTTGTATAAACACAAGCATCTGCAATGCTCCTCTTGTAACCTAGCTTAACTAGCTCATCATTGATGCACAGATTCCACGCTCTGGCACTTTGTTTTAAACCATACAATGCTTTCTTTAATTTATATACTCTTTGACTACCATTTTCTTCGAAACCTTGTGGCTGCTCCATAAATATTTCTTCATTCAGAACCGCATTCAAGTAAGCTGTCTCAAAATCAAAATGTTCTACAACTAAATTCCTTTTTACTGCTACAGCTAGAACCATTCTTAGACTTTCTGGCTTTGCAGTTGGAGAATATGTCTTATCATAGTTCTCATACTGCTGTTGTGCAAAACCCTTAGCCACTAACCTAGCTTTATATTTGATACTTCCATCTGGCATTTCTTTCCTTTTGTATACCCATTTACAACCAATTACTTTCTTGTCTTTGGGTCTGTCAACAATTTCAAAAACATCTTTATTTACCAGGCAACCAAACTCATTATCCATTGCATCAAACCATCTTTCCTGTTCTTCACTAGAATAACTTTCCAATTCTTCAAAACTTTCAGGCTCTTCTACTGCTAAACAAGCTCTTGCCTTTGTCACAACAAACCTATCTGGAGGCTTTCTAACTCTATGACTACGCCTGGGAATAAAATCTGCTGTTCTGTCTCTTTCATCCTCACTTTCTCTACTAGGAGTTGTAGTTCTATGACTAAATCTCTTGTCTTCAGTCATTCGAGTAGTAGTAGGCCTAGATGCTATCTCATCATCGGAAGAACTACCACTGCTACTAGGTGATGCTTCCTGCTTAACTGAAACCCCTCCGTTTCCTGAGGTTGGTTCAGTTTGTGCTTCTGGATCATTTGAACTCCCTAATCTCAAAAACACTTCTTTATTGGCATGCAGTTTGTCCCAACCAGCATGTCTCTCAAAATTTGCAGACCTAGAATACTGCACTTGTTTTCCATCCAAATGAAACTTGTAGCTATTTCCAGAATACCCCAAAAACCTAAGCCTTTTGCTTTTGGGTTCTCCTTTCCTCCTGAAACAAGCAGGTGTGTAAACATGAGCAAATTGTCCAAAAACCCTTAAGTACTTGTAATTTGGCATTCTCCCATACAATACCCTGTAGGGAATGTCTTCAATTTCTGAATGATACAATCTGTTACTGATATGTATTGCAGTCAAAGTTGCTTCTGCCCAAAAACTATCTTTCACCCCTGCATCTGCCATCATACAAGCAGTAATTCTTTTTATATCTTGTATTTTCTTCTCTGCTAACCCATCCTCACTAGGACAAGCAGGGTTTGTAGTTTCATGCCTTATTCCCACCTTCTGAAACCAGTTAAACAATTGATTATTTAAAAATTCTCCTCCTCTATCAGTTATGATGGTGCCTACTCTGCTATCAAATTGTCTTTCCACCATTCTTACCCATGCTTTTAAACTTTGCCCAGCGTCAGATTTGTTTTTCATTATTCTCACAAATGCAAACCTTGTATACCTATCAACAATTACTAGGAAATAGTTGCTTCCCCCTAAGGACAAGCAATTAGCTTGGGCGACATCTGCATGTACATACTGAAATGGTCTTTGAGCAATTCTTTTTGTTTTCTTAGCTACTGGAAAAGCTCTGACCTTTACCTGTTGACATACCGTACAATCTAAGTGGTTTTTGCATTCAGTAACTTTTAAATCTGGACACATACTGATTAAATTCTTTAAACATTTGAAGCTCGCATGGCCGAATTTTCTGTGAAGCTCATGTATGCAGTCCTTGTGCATTGGAATATTTTCTATGTTATTAGCTTCTTCAACCCTGTAGCTATCAATATTGTCCTCCAAATAATAAAGTTTGTCCTTTTTCAAACCTATGCCACGCAATTCCCCATTCAGTTTTATCTTACACATGTTCTTTTCAAAGATGACTGTGTAGTCTCTTTCTGTTAATCTGCTTACTGATAACAAATTATTTTCTAACTCCTTTACATGTAAGACATCATTAAAATTCTCTTTTAGCCCTGGAATGTACACAGTACCCATTTGATTTACAGTACTTAGCTCTTTCCCGTCAGCCAAAACTACAGTATTTACATTAGCTGATTTTCTATTACTTATTAAATTTATGTCATTACACATCAAAGATGTGGCTCCTGAATCAACTAGCCATTTAGAATTTGCATTTTGTTTTTCCTTAATCATGGTTGCAAACCCCTTTTTATTACCACTGTCCCTCAAAAATGGAGGTCTGGACTGTTTCTGATACTGCCGCGGCTGCCATCTGCTCTCTGCTTGCTTGCGTCTCTCAGCTGCAAAATGTTTACAATGTCTCTGCAGATGACCAATCTTCTTACAATAAAAGCACCTCCGTTGCTCCCTTGTAGAGGCTGCTTCCTCCTGCATTCGCCAGACAGGAGTTGTTTGTTGTTTTGGCACAGTCTTTAAGCTTGCTGAGTCACCCTGCTCAGACATTCTTCTCTGGTTCTCTTCCAGTATTCTGGCCACAACTAAGTCTCTATTAAGTTCAGCTTCCTGCAGGTTTTGCAGGCTGTTCGTTATATTGTCCCACGAAGAGTCTAGCGATTCTATTAAAATGTAGCATTGCTGCTCTTTGCTAATTTGCACTCCCCTCAGTTCAGCTTGCACAAACAAATCTTGCATTATTTTTAAATGTTCTAACACACACTGCCCTTTAGCCATCTTTTGCCTGTATATTCTTTTAGACCATAGCATTTTTGCAAAAGCAGTTGAAGGAGTGTGTAATCTCTGCAAGGTATCCCACACATCCTTGGCAGACGTTTTATCTCTGACGTCATTAATTAAGTCTTCTTCAAGCATGAGATAAAGACAGGCTTTTGCTTTACTATCTCTCTCTTTAGTGGCTTCATCAGCATCGGCTGCCAGCCCTGTTTCAACTGTTGACCACAGACCTTCCTTTACTAGTAGAGATTGGGCATAAATCTTCCAGGTAGAGTAGTTGTTTCTATTCAATTTACTAAACTTTAGAAATTCCATCTTGATTTGTGCAGTGACTCAATTTGACACAGTCCTTCTGAGTATGCACAGCCAACCCGTCTGGGCTTAAGCAAAACACAAAATGATTTACTCACGAGGCTTATCAGTGCAGCACAAACAGCTTGCTCTGATCTGTCGTCCACAAAGCTTTCTTCCACTCTCTGGAACTTTCAGCTTCTGTGGATGCTGGGTGCTCTAGTAACTGGGCCCATAACCCTTGTCAGGGATGATGGGAGTTGTAGCTCTTCACCTCTGGCTCAAACTCACCACCTTATTATGCAGCAGAGCCAACCAGCTTAGATCAGTGGTTAATGCTTTCCTTCAAAGCAGCAGAGTTTCAGAGAATAGGCTGAAGATCCTGACAAACTCTCCAAGCCTTCTCACTCTTCTCCAGGTGTCTCCAAAATGTCTCCAGGATTCACTCAGGCAACTCAGTAGTTTTATATAAAACCTACTTTATTCTTCTATATAAATATACTATATGGTCAACAAATCACAATCTCTATACACTACACCACCTCTACTCCACCACCCAACAATACATTGGCAAACATTGCAATTTTATAGCCATTGTTTATCACCACCCACTAAATTAGTTTCCACCCAGTGGGTGTGTACTTCCATTCTGATTGGTCCACATAGTTCCACCCATGCCTAAGACCAACCCATGTATTTCAACATTTCACCTTGTACACTTAATGATTCTCAGGTGTTTCCAATCTGCATTCAGTACCTCTGTCCTTGGCTCTCAGGCCTTATAGATTACATTAGCAGTTTCACCTGTGTAGCCCCATAATTGCTCTTGCTTAGTCATTGTGACTTTCACATACATATTTTATTTCTTTCACTGTATGTCCCATGTTGCATTTTCCTTAACACATCGAACCATCCCTCAGGAAGAGGCTGTTTGGAAACAGCATTTTAATTGAAAAGCTAGAGAGATATTTTCCTCTCCCAGCAAGCTGTAGGTTTTTCAAGTGCAGAGCATGAAAAAAAATTAGTTTAAAAATTATAATTAATATCTCCTCCTAAAGCCTTTAAATGGTAATTAAAGGCAGTACTTAGAAGAAGGGGCTTCTCTCCGTAGTCCATGCAGTGCTGGAGTTAATTACCTGTAGTGTCATTTGGGGACTTGGCTGACTTAACTGGTGAGTCTTCTGCATCATTTTGAGGGAGAATTGAGCCGGAAAGGGAGGGGGGAACCTTGTGCTTTTGACACTGTTTTGTGCTGCCTTTCCAAACCTCATCTTCACACATACACACCACAATCAAGAACCTCCTCCTATTAAGAACAAGACCCCCATTCTGCATGCACAGAAGCATGTGTTATGGGGGTGGAATGACAATGTTGCTGGCTCTTTGCCATGGTATAGTGGCTAGAGAGTCAGACTAGGTCTGGGAAAACAGGTTCAAACCCTCACTCACTTAGAATCATAGAATCATAGAATTGCAGAATTGGAAGAGACCACGAGGGCCATCCAGTCCAACCCCCTGCCACGCAGGAAATCTTGATCAAAGCATCCCCGACAGATGGCAATCCAGCCTCTGTTTAAAGACCTCAAAGGAAGGAGACCCCATCACGCTCCGAGGGAGTGCGTTCCACTGCCGAACAGCTCTTACTGTCAAAAAGTTCCTCCTAATGTTGAGGTGGAATCTCTGTTCCTGGAGCTTGCACCCATTGCTCCGTGTTCCAGTCTCTGGAACAGCAGAAAACAAGCTTGCTCCATCCTCAACGTGACACCCCTTCAAATACTTAAACAGGGCTTAACCGTCTTTTTTCCAGGCTAAACATACCCAGCTCCCTAAGTCTCTCCTCATAAGGCATGGTTTCCAGACTTAATAAACTTGAGCCAGACACTCCCTTCCAGCCTAGTCCTACCCTGCAGGCTTTTTGCCAATGAGTAAAGGAAAGAGGAAGCAAGTTGTATACCACCACACTGAAGTGGCTGGTAGAATACAAGCACGTCCAGAGAGCTCTGTCTATGCGGCTGTCTTTAAAAGATGATGAATTAGCTGGTTAACCAATGGAGCTCTACCCAGATTAGACATGGCTACAAAGGAGTTATAACTGGGATGGGTGCTTCATGTTTTTTGGGATGGGGAGGAGCTGCCCCACCTCTGGAGGAACACCGTGCAGGTGTCCAGGGCTTCCATGTCACTGAGGTGGTGAATCTGCTCCAGGTTTCAGTCTGAAGTTTAAAGGAAGCATTCAAGGTGCTGAAATACGTTCAGTACCATGGAGAGCTCATTTGAAGTTCTGGCTGAAGCCTGCAGCATACACACCACAAAGCCACCCGTCACCATTGGCCGGGGGGGGGGGTGTTTCTAGACCCCTCCCCACTTCTAGACAGAGCTGGCCCAAGATGTCTTGCCCCTGGGGCAAAGAAGACACCTTTCCTTTTCGATATAAGGAATATGGTGTTATCACAATGCCAGGAGATTGCAAAAGGGCTTCTTCTTTGGATGAGATCGTTCCCCTCTTATAATGCACCTGTTCTGCTGCCGTTCCACTGGCGCTGCTTTTTATTGATGGGAAAAGCCATCACTACATCCCCTGTTCCATTCCTGTCACGGACTTCACAGCGTTTGAAAAGGTGCCCCATTTTGCTGTGTAATTGTCAATGGGAGGTTCCTCCTAGAACACTTCCTGGTGAGATTGGGACATCCAGGTAAGTGACACACTTTTTTAAAACTTCCCTGGTTTACTTGGAATTTTTAAAATGGGTTTTTGTGCTTGCTGTCACTTTTTTCTTGTTATTTCCCTTTTTTATTTTTGAATTTCCTGGACTCTCATCTTCTCACAAGAACAGGTGGGATTTCACTCCAGGAAGTGATCAGAGTGCCATTAGAGCTCCATTCACTCCTGGGCAGCCCTGAAGACACTACCAAAGGTAGGTCTGAAAAGTTTTGTTCTCATGCTGGGACAGGGATGGGACAGGGGTGGGAGAGCAGATTCTGTGACAGGAACACTGTTTTCGTTCCTGTCTGATAATCTGCTTACTTCAAGACTTGAAACTGAGAGGGCATGCTTATCCAATTTGCAGATGACACCAACTTCCATGACTGCCAAGGAGACATGTGTGGGGACAGCAGGGCCATTCAGAGGGTGAAGGACAGGACATGAAGCACACTCAATGCTGCTCCCTGCCTCCACCCCGTGTCTGCCATCTGAGGCCGCTCCCTCTCTCTGCCTGTGGAAGTACTGCCCCTGACTCTATGTAGGACTGCTGTTGAAGCTTGCATGAACATTTCTGCAGGCCCTGGGAGGCATTAGAGAGGAAGGCTGCATGAGCAATGGAGTTCAGAATGACAATGCTCCAGGGAGATGTAAAGCCAAGGTGAACATTCACTTTGTAGCTGTATGAGCCAGGCCGGGCTGCGAGGAGCCTTTCTCTCAGTCTGACCATCTTCACAGGAACTTCTGGTGAGGACATGAGACAGGACCTTCTCAGTGCTTGCCCCAGATGCTGGAACTCCTTTCCCAGGGAGGCTAAAGCGGCACTCTCTTTGCTCCCTCCAATCACCACCATCAGCAAGCAAAGACCTTTAATAAAAAAGAAATCTACCAGGCTCCTGAGAACTGAAGGTTTTTTTAAAAAGGACCTTTTAGGAGAGTGATATACAATTTGTATTGTTCTTTCAACTTTGCTTTCAAAAATTTTAACTATACATTTTAAATTGTTTTTTAATGTTTTAAATATAGCTTAATTCTATTTTAATGTTGTTTTCCCCCCTATGCTTTAACTGCACTGTATACATTTGTAAGCAGCCACCTTGAGTCCTACTGTTGGGAAAAGGCAAGAGAAGATGATGATGATCATGATGATGGGGAGGAGGTGGTGGTGGTGGTGGTGGTGGATTGTGACATCACTTCAGGTCACTCCAGATGGCAACCATGATGGGGCAATCCGCCAGAGTTTTTGAGGAGCCAAAAACTGGCACGTGAACTCCTTCTTGAGTTGTGGAACATGCCCACCCCAACATAGAATTGCAGTATAAAATGAAAGAATCGTAGAATCATAGAGGTGGAATAGATCCCAAGGGCCATCCAGTCCAACCCTCCGTGCCATGCAGGAATACACAACTAAAGCACTCCCAGAAGATGGCCACCCAAAGACCTCCAAAGACCATCCTCCCAGAGATAAGTGTAGAATCATAGACCTGTAGCAGTGGAAGGGATCATAACATCATCAGAGCTGAAGAGGACTACAAAGGCCATCCAGTCCAACCCCATTCTGCCACAACTAAAGCACTCTTTGAAGATGGCTGTCCAACCTCTGTTTAAAGAACTCCAAAAATGGAAAGTCCACCACCTTCTGAGACAATCTCTTCATAGAATCATAGCGTTGAAAGAGACCCCAAGGGCCATCTAATCCAACCCCATTCTGCTATGCAGGAATACAAAACTGAAGAGCACTCCTGAAAGATGCCCATCCAAACTCCATCTGTTCTACTTACTTGCATTGGTACCTTGCAATGGAGGAGGCTGAGTAGCCAACTAGAAGTGGCTGGCTCTGACTCTGGCATTCCTGCCCTTAGTCCCATCAGCTGCCACATTTCCCCATCTGGAGTTGGCTTTCCACATGCGGAGCCAGTCATGTGATGCAGCAGTGCTGTGTGGTGGCCTTTGTGATTTAATCTAAAAATGGGGGGGGGACTTGACAGGCTGTAGAAACAGATTAGAGAAGGGATTAAGGCAGAAGATGCATTGAGTGATGAAGATCACATATTTAATAGAATGTCAGAAAAAGATGCAGGAACAAACACTTATCCTAGTCAGTAAAAACAAAAAAGTAATGTGCGTGCAAGCATGTGTGTGTGTGTGTGTGTGTGTGTGTTCTGTCTGACTGACTGCCTGCCTGCCTGCCTTTGTTGAACTCACCTTTGGAAATTATAGCTGAGATTCTTCATTGGAGTTGTATAGCATAAATCTCTCCTTCTGTGGTCCCTTGTTTGTATTGAATGACAATGTCACACAACCAAATGCACAACTCAATGTAAAACTGAATATGCATATGTACCTGCATATTCTTGAGGGAAATCATAGTGCCACTCTATTCTACTTTGGTCAGACCTCACCTTGAATCCTGTGTCCACTTCTGGGCACCATCATTACAGAAGGATATTGAAAAGCTGGAATGTGTCCAGAGGAGGGCAACCAAAATGGTGGGAGGTCTGGAAGACATGATGCCCTCTGAGAAGCAGCTTAGGGAGCTGGGCATGTTTAACCTGGAGAAGAGAAGGTTGAGAGGGGACAGGAGAGCCATGTTTAAATATTTGAGGGGATGTCATACTAAGGATGGGGCAAGCGTGTTTTCTGCTGCTCCAGAGACTAGGACATGGGCCAAGGGGTTCAAACTACAGGAAGAGAGATTCCACCTAAATATTAGGAGAACTTCCTGATGGTAAATGCTATTCGAAGGTGGAATCCACTGCTGCCTGGGAGTGTGGCAGAGTCTCCATCTTTAGAGGTTTTTAAATAGAGGCTGGATGGCCATCAGTCAGGAATACTTAGATTGTGTCTTCCTGCATGTCAGGGGGTTGGACTGGATGGCTCTTGGGGTCTCTTCCAACTCTTCCAACTCTATGCACCACATGTGCGACTCCATTTCTGTGACCTTGAACAAACTAGCACAGATGTTGCACATTGGATAAAAATGTCCAACTACTTCTGCTGCTGCTGCTGCTGTTGTTCTTGTGTGCCTTCAAGTTGTTTCCAAGTTATTAGCTAACCCACTTACGACTCCTCGAACGCTTCCAGCAGCGCTGTTTACGCACAATCCTAAATATACACTGGACTGACTATGTGATGAATGTTGCTGTCCTTGAGCAAGCAGGGATCACCAGCATTGAGGCCATGATATTGAGAACACAGCTGCGCTGGGCAGGGCACGTTTCTAGGATGGAGGACCATCGCCTCCCAAAAATAGTGCTCTACAGTGAATTCGCCATGGGTCAGTGTAAGAGGGGCGCTCCAAAAAAGTGATACAAGGACTCCCTGAAACAACATCTCAGGCTCAGCCAAATTGATCACCAACAATGGTCCCTCTGGCCTCACATCAGGAGGCATGGAGACACTTATCCACAATGCTGCAGCCTTATTTGAGAACTCACGCCGAACAAGTCTTGAAGAGAAACGACAACGCAGAAAGAATCACAACCCAAAAACATCACCCAAGGAGACCTTCTGCTGTGCTTTCTGCAACCGGACTTGTTTATCTCAGATTGGCCTTTTTAGTCATCAGCGCGCTTGCAGAAAGCGCGGAATGAGTCCTTCCTGAATCTTCGTTTGGGAAGAAAAGCCAGAGATTAGCTAACACACATTGGAAACTACTTAATGCAGTGTAGATATGTAAATTGCTATTGCTTAAAACAATAAAACAATAAAACAATAAAACAATAAAACAATAAAACAATAAATAAATAAATAAATAAAAGTTCCAACCCTATTGTGGGGTTTTCTTGGCAAGATTTGTTCAAAGGATTTTTTCATTCACCTTCCTCTGAGGCTGAGAGAGTGTGATTTGCCCAAGGTCACTCAGTGGGTTTCCACGGCTGAACAGGGATTCAAACCCTGGTCTCCAGAGTTGTAGTCCAACACACAAACCACTACACCACACTGACCCTCAACTTCTCACTTCTGTAGGGAAAGTTAATATGTGAAAGAGACCAAGAAGATTCCTGCCCAGTTATACTGTATATGCAAAAGATATTGCCTAAACTATAATTTTTGGCCCAACTAAGTAGAGCCTCGTTTGAAATGTGGTGCTGGAGAAGAGTTCTGCAGATGCCATGGACTGCTAAAAAGACAAAAGAAAGAGTCCAAGAGCAGATCGAGCCTGAACTCTCCCTTGTAGCCAATGTGACAAAACTGAGATTGTTTTACTTTGGACATCGGAGATGTGATTCAATGGGGAAAAACAATAATGCTTGGTAAAGTGGAAGGCAGTAGGAAAAGAGCCCTGCTCATATCTTACAAACTCAGGGAAGGTGTGGATATCAATTGCATCACACATTTTGAGTTTCCAAAAGACTTGAGCTGAATTCTTGATGACCAGGGATCTTGGAGGTCTCTCATTCACAGCATCACCGGAAGTTAGGGTCGCTGTAATTCTCTTCCACAAAACTGGGGCAAAAGTATACAGGGCTGGATTGGGTAGATTATTGACAAAAAACAAGAGTGTGTGACTTGCCCAAGGTCCCCCACCGTGTTTCCCTGGCTGAGTGGGGATTTAAACCCTGGTCTTCCAGGTCATAGTCCAACATACCATGCTCGCTCTCCCCAAACTGCCCAGCCAGTATGGCTAATGGACCTACTTTCTGGGGGTTCATCAAAAAGGGCAGTTTGGGGAGAGTGGTGGTGGCTGCAGTGGGGGGGGGGAGGAAGGAGGAGGGAGCCTTCTCCCCCCCCATTCCTGTGATGACAGCACCCAAAGTGCCCACGGGGGGGGGGGAGCCCACCACGGGGGGGGGGCTAGGAGGCCAGACTCACCACACCACTCTCTGCTGCTGGCCTTCTTTCCTTCGCTCTCTTGTACTTTCTTCACTCTCCCACCTACTGGGCTCTGAGTCTAGCACACCTGTGCAATACAATACCACCTGACCCAGAGCCTGCAGTACCAGTCTTCTCAGTGATTTTGCTGATGGCTGCTGCCTTCAGCAGAGGAATCTGGAGGAATCTGGGATCTGTTATTTCAAGCTGCCCAGCCAGATGGGACAATTTTCAGTCCCTTCAGTCTGGGATTTTCCTCATTTTCCGGAACTAATAATAGCAAGCCTACGGGAAGTCAAAGTTGACTTGATAGCAAACAACAACAAAGAGTACAGGCATTGAATCAGTTGGATTCACCTACTAACTTACTCATCATTCAAGAATTCATAGAATCCTAAAGATGGATTAGACACCAAAGATTATGCAGTCAAACCCCCTTCTGCAATGCAAGAATACACAACCAAAGCACTCCCAACAGATGGCCATCCAACTTTGTTTAAAAACCTCCAAAGAAGGAGATTCCACCACTCCAGCAGCGGATTCCATTGTCAAACAGCTCTTACCATCAGGAAGTTCTTCTTAATGTTTACGTGGAATCTTTTTTCCTGTTGTTTGATTCCATTGCTCTGTGTTTTAGTCTCTAAGACATCAGAAAACAAGCTTGCTCCCTCTTCAATATGACATCCTTTCAAATATTTAAAGGATGTCATATATATTTTTAATTAGGTATTTATATCCCGCTGTTCAACCACAAAGTCTATCAGAGCGGCTTACAAATTGTTTTAAGCAATAGCAATTTGCACATCTACACTGGATTAAACAGTTTCCAATGTGTGTTAGCTAATTGCCCCCACAAGCCGGGTACTCAATTTACCGACCTACGAAAGGATGGAAGGCTGAGTGAACCTTGGAGCCCGCTGGAATCGAACTTGCAATGTGGTAGACTTGCAGTACTGGCATTGAACCACTGCGCCATCAGGGATCCCTTTTGAAGATAGAGCAAGATTATTTCAATTGACTGAAAGGAATAACTGATAGGATTTTGGTTTAAGAACTGGAAAGAGAACAAAAGGCTTTTCAGTTAAAATTACTTGGCAGTTCCTGTGATCAGTTAAAGCAAGCAGGAAGGAAATGGGCTAGAGGAAAGCTGCATCAATTGGAAATTCAGCTGAGTCTGGCTTCCCTGGGCATGTAAATGTCTAACCATTCTGATGGCTGTAAGAGTACAGCCAAAGGATACTGATCCCTATTAAGGCAGCTGAGGAAGTGGATTGTAATTGACGAACGCTCATGCTACAATAAAGCAGTGCATTTTAAAGATGTCCCGAGACTCCTTTTACAGACTAACACGGCTTGCTCATTGCAGACTGCTACCAAGTGGCACTTAGTAAGTTAACATTTTTTGGATTACAAAACAGAAATCACCATGTTGTCGAAACAAACAAACAAACAAAACTAACCCCCAAGCTCCACAGATGGGCAGCAACTTAATTAGGAGCAAATACAATTTCACAGAGTACCGACATAGTGTAGTGGCTTGAGTGATGGACAAGGACTCTGGAAGGTCAGGATTCATATCACTGCTTGGCCATAGAAACTCGCTGGGTGTCCTTGGGCAAGTCAATATCTGCCAGCCTCAAAGTAAGGCAAAGGCCCTCTGAGCAAATCTTTGCCCTCTGAGCAGATCTTGCTGTGAAAACCCCATGATAGGTTCACCCTTAGGGTTGCCATACGTCAGAAAAAACTTCATCTGCCGAGACCTGCGGAGGACCCTGGTGGGTTTCAGTGGATGATGGTATTGATCTGTGCCTGGCTACAGGGGCATAGCCAGACACCCTGTGATAATGGGCTCTCCCCATTATCTGGCCAGTACAGCCAATCAGGTAAACAAAGGGTTAACTAGGGACTTTATCAGACCAGTCCATACAGCATCATAAGGACGCCACACTTACAGACAACATTGTCCTTTTGCGATCATGTAAATCCAAAAGCCATACTTTTTTATTGACAGCCCAAGCTGTCAATAGATCAACTGTGGTGATTTGTTGCCAGCATTTGAATGCATGCACCATTGTACTCATGTGAATGCAGTGTCAACGGGCAAACACTTCCAGGTGAGATTGTGACAGTCAGGTAGGGGATGCTCTTTTTAGATGACACACACACCCAATTTACTTGGGACTTGTGCTTTCCTGTATTTTTGTCTGTTATTTTTGCTTTTATTTTTGAATTCCCCATGCTCATGCCTTCTTGCAAGAATTACTGAGATTTCACTCCATGAAGTGAACAGAGCTCCTTTCACTCCACCATCATTGCCGGGGCTGCCTTTGGATGGGATGAAAGCTACATGTGGTACCTTTTGCCGGCATAAAAACATCACAAATTATGCCGGCAAAAGAACAGAAAAGGAGGGTGCTCTGATAAAGTCCTAAGTGTTGAAAGTAAAGTTACATTTTATTGAGGGGTCTGCGTAATGGAGAAATCACAGGTCAGGAGACACAGCTGAGCAATGAAGATGTCCAGAGAGGCAACCTTTGAGATGCTTCAGAGAAGAGGTGATAAATACTGCCTTGGGGGCCATGAGGCAGAGAAGAACAAAGGAGAACAAAGAGAGTCCCAAGCTGGGGGCCCTCGTGCCATCTATGGGGAGATGCTTGGTAGAGACTAAGCCACAAGGCCTGCACTTCTAGCCTCCGTGAAATCCAGGGACTGCATGTTTGTAAGAGAATAGGGACCGTTCAGCTTAGTCGTGTTAGGGCTTATATTTCTTTCGATGACTTGGCTAGAATGACTCAACTTATCTATAACCTGTAACTCATAAGTGTACCTGGAAGGAGGAGTCTTCCATGAAAGAGATACCATTTCTTGCTATGTAATGCTGCTTAGAATAAACTTCCTTTTTAATCTTTCCTTTGCTGCACGCTCTCTCACTTGCCTGGCTCAGGCTTTCCCATCCACAAGGGTGGGTGGAGGGAGATAAACCTCTGCAGAGTCAGAGGGGGAAGCATAACTAACCCTGTAACTTCCCCCTGGGTTGCAAGAAAAGGTTAAAAAGTTAAGGGGGTTGTCAAGGATGACAGAAGACTTAAATGCAGTTTGGAGCCCTCAAGGTGTGTGTGTGTGCATGCACAGAGGGGCAAAAAACATCACACACCCTCTGATCCCTCCCTCACTCTCCACCAGCCAATAATAAGTGGGTGCTACATCAGCAGTGTGATGCTTACCACTGGCTGAGAATCACTGTTTTACACAGTCAGATTTCTTGGCAAAGCCTCTGAGGACCCCAGAGTGAAAGAAGAGAACAAAAGACCAACCATGACAATGATTATAGCCATTTCTCCAGACCTCATTTCCAGATGGCATGTTTCTTTTTGCAGCTTCCTGGTACAGTTCTCATTCCCCTGGGTGGGAGTTTGCCTTCCCAAAATATTTCCTGTCAACCAGAGCTTATTTCCCAGTCTCAATGGGAGGGATTCAGTGGTGTCCCTTTCTGGTGTGACACCTTCTTTTTTTACTGGTGTTGTCCTCTCAGTTAGGAACTGGAAGTGGAGAGTAGGCTTTGGCAAATGTTGCCATAGGAGAAACACAGACTTTGGGCAAGTTCCCTTTCCAGGGAGCAGAGTTAGAGTTCTCAGATGCTGTGGCTTGACTGGAGGAGGTCTCCTGTGATGAAGACGGAGAAGGTGAGTCCCAGGAAGATGAGGTCCAGCTGGAGACGAAGGAGGCCAGCTGTCCTGTTGTGGAAGAAGCCTGGTCCGTCCCAGGCAGCATCTGCAGATTGGAGGAGAGGAGGCTCTGAACCCTGTCATGTGTCAACAGCTCAAACATCAGGGACAGAAGAACCAGAGAAGCTCTTCTCCACCTTAAGTAAACGATACCAAGTTAATGACACCAGCTGGGCTAATTTATGCTGATTATAAAATAGCTCACCCAAGGCCATTCCGGTGCTATGGACAATAGATCCTGGCAAACTTGTATGACATTCTCGGCTTCTTGCCTCTCTGTCCTTTGGTTTGAACTTGAACTAATCTCTCCGGTTACTCCCTTCTTGGTTTCAGACTTGGCTCAGGACCATTTGCTTTGAGTGACTTTGGACTGTTTGGATTATAGAATCGTAGAATAGAATTGGAAGAGACCACAAGGGCCATCCAGTCCAACCCCATTCTGCCACACAGGAATACACAATCAAAGCACTCCCAATGACAGATGGCCATCCAGTCTCTGTTTAAAAACCTCCAAAGATGGAGACTCCACCACACTATGAGGCAGCGCATTCCATTGCCAAACAATTCTTACTCACAGGAAGTTCCTCCTAATGTTTAGGTGGAATCTTTTTTCCTGTACTTTGAATCCGTTGCTCTGTGTCCTAGTCTCTGGAGCATCAAAAAAACAAGTTTACTCCATCCTCAGTATGGCATCGCTTCATATATTTAAACATGGCCCTCATGTCCCCTCTCAACCTTCTCTTCTCCAGACTAAACATACCCAGTTCCCTAAGCTGCTCCTCATAGGGCATCATGGCTTCCAGACCACTCACCATCCTGGTTGCCCTCCTCTGGACACATTCCAGCTTCTCAATATCCTTCTTGAATGGTGGTGCCCAGAAATGGACACATTCTTCCAGGTGAGGTCTGACCAAAGCAAAATAGAGTGGCACTATTTTCTTCTGCTTCTACGGACACTGGTATCACCTTTGGACTGCACAGGCTTTTTCACTGGTCAGCCTTTATGGACTGGGGGTGTACACTCCTGGGTGCTTTCCCAGGACATCAAAAGGCAGTGGGGGAGGTTCTGGAACCTGCAATCCAAAAACAGGGAACTTTTGTCAGAGCTCTAGGTCAGATGCTGATTATGGCTTGTCTATTAAGAAAGACTACCCAACACAGCAAGAAATCCAAGGCCATTTGAGATGGTCATGTCTTTTAATGTCAACTGAGCTGGACAGAGCTCTCCAGGGAGAAAGCAGTTAGGAAATTGCCCAACCATAGATTTATGGGTTGTGCCAGAGTAAATTGGTGAGACTTTTGCAAGACAGGACTTTTCTTGTGCAGGTGTCATGAGAGGCAAAAAAGTGATGATATTCCCCGTCCTTGTAAGAGAAAGTGATGGATATTTTTGATCAGGTGCCTTGATGAACCACTTCTTTCTGAGCAAATTCTTTCCAAGGGGACAAGAAACTTGCTAAGAAATTGCTTTGTGTTCCAGAATTGGAGGGCTGATTAATCTCTAACGTCATTTCATTATTGATGAATAAGTCATATGAAGTACAAATTATCCAGTGTTTCTATTATTATTAATACCCAAAGACCTCTTGATGCCATAGGGGGTGACAGCAACTCCATATTTTGACTATTCACTATGAGACCTTTTAGGAGTGACACTTTGGTAGTGGTGTTCAATTCCCATCCCCAAGAAGGTCATTGCTTCAGCTATCATCTTTGGTGATGTATCTTTAATCAAGGGCAGCCACTTTCCCCAGAGGACACTGGCGGATGAAGAGGGATAATGTTGTCTGCCTTGATAGAACCCTTGTCCCAACCAAACTCAAGTCTGGCCTGTTCATTTATCTGAGAGAAACAGAGTCAGCTCTAGGGATGTGTCCGCTGTGGATTCCAGCATTGGCAAAGGGTTAGACATTTTTGTCAGATATTGAACACCCCTATCTGATTCAGGGTTGTGGAAGCAGTATTAGGCACCTAATGTCATTGTTCATTCAGGTTGTGTCTATACTGGGGGGAAAATCCAGATGGAATTTGGACTACTCTGGCCCAGAGCTGCCCTGGATTCACCTTGTTAGTGCCACACCTGCTTGGTTTTATGTCCAAGTGGCATCATATCAATGTCCACATGTCCCCAGGCCAAAGCCTGACTCTTCACTGCTTCCTTGCTGGTGACCCCCTTCTCAGGTCTGCTGCCACTATCTTCCTAGCCAGCAGAGCCTGGCTGGCATGTAGTTACTTGCTCTGAGGTCAGAACGAAGTGCCCAGCCATGAGATCAATGGTAAGGGGATCAATCGGGGTACCTCCTCGCGACTGATTGCATGATTGGGCACCTTGTTTTGATCTCAGAGCAAGTGAATACATGCCAACCTTCCTGGCCCAGTTGCTTGATGTGAGGTCAGAATGAGTCACCCAGTTGTGTGATCAATGGTTAAGGGGTAGCCCGATCAACCCCCTCACCATTGATCTCATAGCTGGGCGCCTCATTCTGACCTCACAGAAAATGACTGTGTGCCAGCAGGGCTCTGCCATGGACGTGCTTGGCTGGGAAGGTAGCGGCAGCAGCCCAGAGAGAAGGGGATATTAATTGTTCATGGCTGGGCTTGGCTGGGAAGTGGGCAGTGGCCCTGGATCGTTACTGCTCAAAAAACCCAGCAACTACCACTGAACATCTAACAAAAAAAATAGTGACTCTTGACATCCAAGAATCCGATGCTACCCTGATCCAGATGACCACACAAAAGCCCAGTAAAGACCTTTTCCCCCCTGGAAACTGCAGAGCAAGAGGTGAGTTTGCATTAAAGGCTAAAAGAAGTGCTTTTGGTGTGAAAAGGGCCTTATGTCATGTGTTCCTGCAGCACCAGATTCGAGATAGGTGTGGGGTTTTTTTCCCCTTGTGTAGTCAAGCTCACAGATGTGATGTATATACACATGAGGAGGTTGTATACTTTTGGCTTGGGCATTCAGTTGTTCCATGTTGCCATTCAACACAAAGGTTGAGCAGTGCAATCAATGAGAAGCTCTGCATGCAAAAATGTATACTACACAATCTCAATGCTAGGAATAGAAATATTATTTGAAAATATTCAGGGATGTGGAGTGGGGGAAGAAACCATGATGAGTAGAATCCCGGGCTGATGAGAATTTTCACAGTTCATGACTTACTCTGTGCAAAAATTGTACGTAGTTGTTTTCTGAAGAAAACAGTATTCTCTTCACAGAAAACCACATTTTCTGTGAAGAATCATGTAATCATAGTTGGAAGAGACCACAAGGGCCGTCCAGTCCAACCCCATTCTGCCATGCAGAAAAAAACAATCAAACCACTCCCAATGACATACGGCCATCCAGCTTCTGTTTAAAAACCTCCAAAGAAGGAGACTCCACCACACTCTGAGGCAGTGTATTCCATTTCCAAAACAGCACTTATGGTCAGGAAGTTCTTCCTAATGTTTAGGTGGAATCTCTTTTCCTGAAGTTTAAACCCGTTGCTCCGTGTCCTAATCTCTGGAGCAGCAGAAAACAAGCTTGCTCCATCCTCAATATGACACCCCTTCAAATATTTAAACATGGCTATCATGTCCCCTCTCAACCTTCTCTTCCCCAAACTAAGCTTGCCCAGCTCCCTCAGCTGCTCCTCATAGGGCATAATGGCTTCCAGACCTTCCACCATTTTGGTCACCTTCCTCTGGATGCATTCCAGCTTGTCCATATCCTTCTGGGATTGTGGTGCCTGGAACTGGACACAGGATTCCAGATGACGTTTGACTAAAGCAGAATAGAGTGGCACTATTACTTCCCTTGATCTGGGCACTATACTCCTATTGATGCATCCTAGAATTGCATTGGGTTTTTTAGCTGCTGCATCACATTGCTGACTCATATTCAGCCTGTGGACCACTAAGACTCCTAGATCCCTTTTGATTGTACTATTATCAAGCCAGGTGTCACCCATCCTATATCTGTGCATTTCATTGTTTTCTGTCTAAGTGTAGTATCCTTCATTTCTCACTTTTGAAATTAATTCTGTTAGTTTTGGCCCAGCTTCCTAATCTGTTCAGGTCATTTTGGATTCTGATCCTGTCCTCTGGGGTATTAGCTACCCCTCCTAATTTGGTGTCATCTGCAAACTTGATAAGCATGCCTTCTCATGTTCCCTCATCCAAGTCATTGATAAAGATGTTGAATAGCACTGGGCCCAGGACAGAACCCTGTGGCACCCCACTGGTCACTTCTCTCCAGGATGAAGAGGAGCCATTGGTAACTACCCTTTGGTTTCAGCCCATCAACCAATTACAAATCCATGTAACACTCACACAGAAAAATCTTTCTATGTAGAATTTTGTGGTTTTCTATGCAAATCAACCACCTGCAAATTTTGTACAGAGTAAGTCCCCCATTACAGTATTTTCTGGACAGGAAACAAGAGTTTCTGCATAGAAAATTATATTTGCATGCAGAAAGATTATTCTGTGCACATGAAAAATCACATTCCAACATAGATTTTGTTTCCTATGCAAAATAATTGAGCACAAATTTTGCTCAAAATAAATTCCAAATTGTGAATAGGCTTCAGAAACGCATGTTTTTCTGAGTTTTTCTCACAGCAGGAAGAAAGTTACAGAAATCATTCATTACAAAGAAGAAAATTTGTAGAGTTAGTAATTGTTACTCAATTCAGTTTCTTGGCCAGAGGCTATAGTAGGAGCTGGCAACTATGGCATCTTTGTGGTCCAATTCTATGCCTCTGGGATGCTCTAGAGTGGCAAGAACTGCCAAAAATGCCTGCTGTGGCCAGTTTTCTGGGCACTTTGAGGAGAAAGTTGCTCATATTAACTCAGAACTTGGTGTCATGGTTATCACAGAGCCCGCAGAAGTATTTAGTGTTCCATCTTCTTTGGAACAGATTCAGTTGTTGCAGCCAGAGAGTAGCACTGGAGCATTTCTGATCAGTCCCATGCCCATTAAGCTGTGAGGTGCCACAGGGCTCTATCTTGTCCCCTGTGCTCTTCAACATCTACATGAAGCCACTGAGGGAGGTCATAAGGAGGTTTGGAGTGCATTAGACCAGTGTGGCATAGTGGTTTGTATGTCGAACTATGGCTCTGGAGACCATGATTTGAATCACTGGGCCATGAAAACCCACTGGATGACCTTGGGCAAATCAGACACTCTCCGACTCAGAAAACCCTGTGATTGGGTCACTGTAAGTCAGAAGTGACTTGGAGGCACACAATGACAACAGAAACAACACGCCATTGGTATGCTGTTGATACTCAGCTCCACTTCTTGTCATTGGAGTCAGCTGGGGCTATGCAGGAATTGGATCAATGTAATGTAATGGGCTGGATGAGGACCAAGAAACTGAAGCTGAATCCTGATAAGATAGAGGCTTTGTGTACTGGAGATTCTCAAGTGCGGCTACTGGCTAAGCAACCTACTCTGGATGGGGTTGTGCTCCCCATGAAGGAACAGGTGCATAGCTTGGGAGTGCTCCTACGTCCATCTTTGTCACTGGAGGCCTAATTGCGCTCTTTGGCACAGAGTGCTTGGCACAACCTCATATTGTCTTGCCAATTGCAGGCTTTCCTGGATAGGGATAACTTAGCTACAGTACAGGTTATAGAAACAGAGGTTGTAGAAACAGAGTTGAACACACAGCACCATTGGGCAATGATGTGAACCCCTCCATACCACCCCACAGCCAATGTCCTTCAAGGACAGTGGGATTTGTTGTTGTTAACTACTGTCAAGTTGACTTCAATGTGACCCCATGAATGAGAGACCCTCAAGTCCCCCTGTCCTCAACAGCCCTGCCCAGGTCTTGCAGACTCAGGGCAGCAGCCACGGTGGCTTCCTTAATGAGTCTCTCTGTCTGGAATACGGTCTTCTTCTCTGCCTTCTGCCTTCTACCAGGACTGGTTTAAGGAATTTTGGGGCCCCCTGCAATGCTTTATTTTGGGGGCCCCATATGTTTATCTCAGGTCAATGTAACCTAACTCAACCTAAGCTATTCACAGTACAGGATATTCAGATTATTACTAATAATGTTTTTGCAAGAGGAAGGTTACTATGGGGGCCCCCAGAATGATGGGGGCCCCTGCGGATGCTGACGCCGCCAGTGCCTTAAACTGGCCCTGCCTTCTACCTTACCAAGCATTATTGTCTTTTCTAGTGAGTCCTGTCTTCTCATGATATCTCCAAACTACAACATCCTCAGTTCAGTCATCTTGGCTTCTAGGGAGAGATCAGGTTTGGTTTGCTGTATAAGGAGCAAGTTGCCTTCTCCTTGGCCATCCCTGGAACTCAGTCACTGAGCTGGACAAGTGTGTCACTGGCATGAGAAAAAGAACCTATGTTCAGAACAGCTGAGCCAGAACAAGATGCAATTCCAGGCTTTCTCAAGACTTTAGTATAATAAAAGATTTATTGGTGGTACATTAACTCCAACCAGCCAGGACTAGGTTGGCAATGGACACCCCGAAGACCTTTCTGTCAGCTACCCCCAGACTGTGGAATGGCCTGCTGGAAGAGATCCAACATGCTATCTGAATTTAAAACAGCATTAAAGACCTATCTCTTCCAGCAGGCCTACCCAGTTTATTTTAAACTATGAATTTTGAACTGATATATTTTTAAGCTTATGGATGGTTTTAAAGGGCAATGGCTGTTTTGATCCTATGTTTAGGTGTTTGAATCCATGTGTTTAAATGGTTTTATATTTTAGTTATATGTTGTATTTCAATCTATGTTGTACCACACCTTGAACATTGCGGGGATACAGGTAAGAAATAATAACAACAACAATAATAGCAACAACAACAACAACTGCTACTGCTGCTGCTGCTGCTACTACTACAAGGGAGAGGGCCTTCTCGGTGGCTGCACCTACTAGGCTTTGGAACTCCCTTCCTGGACAGCCCAGATTGGCCCCGTCCCTGCTCTCCTTTCGGAAACAATTTAAAAACATTCTTGTGCTGTCAGGCATTTTCAATCTGATGGGGGCCGGGCTTGTATGTAATGTGAAGTTTGGATTTTAAGGGGTATATAGTTTTACTGTATTTTAATAATTGTAATGTTTTTAATGTTTTAACATTGTAATTTGTTTAATCTGTTTTTTGCATTTCATATTTATGTTTATATTTTTAATGACTGTGTATTTTTTTAGGAGATGATCAGACGCAGTAAAAAGTACCTGAGGAGAACGCCAGGAGGACGTTCCTGCCCCACAAACAGGACCCATTTTCACATGACGTCATGCTCATCGCGTTCTGCTCCAGTGCTTCTGCAGTTAGTAAGGTGATGCTTTTCATTGACAGGGAGCTCTCCGTCACTGAAAAGCGATGCCTTACTAATTGTTGAAGCACTGGAGCAGAAAGTGGCGAGCGTGATGTCATGTGAAAATGGGTCCCGTTTGCGGGACAGGAATGTCGTCCTGACGTTCTCCTCTGGTACTTTTTACTGCATCCGATAATCTCCTTAGACTTATTGTTAGCCACCTTGAGTCCCTATATTGGGAGAAAGGCGGGATAATAATAATAATAATAATAATAATAATAATAATAATATCATATTTACAGTAAATGAGAGCTATAACTAATCCACCACCAAAAAACTCCAAACACTTCCCAACGGTTTTCCTCACTGCAGGGAGGCCATGGCATAAGACAGAGAAAGGAAGGGGGAAGCCCCATTCTGCCGCCTTCTTTTACTTCAGCCCCATTGATGCCATTTATATTTAAAATGACCTGCAGCCTTCCCTCCCATTTACATACTTTGTCCCTGCCTCTGTATCCACAGTCTGCAAGGAGCTTCTCCCGAGCAAGGCGACATCTCAACAGCAAAAGGGTTTTTACGGCATGAATAATGGATGTGCTCAAAGCTGCTAAAACTGAGAGTTAGGAGTTGATTTTGAAGAGCATTGCAATTTGGGCCTGAAATCCCTGCTGCTGAACCTGTACTCTGCTCTGCTGCCTTGTTTAGACAGTCATGTTTCAGGAATCATTGTAGTGTTGGAAAAGCCCCTGGAAGGGTTTTGGTCATGCAGGAATACACAGCTAAAGCACTCCTAAGAAAGGGCTACTCAGTCTTTTTAAAGACCTCCAAAGGAGGACTCCCAGGCAGCCTATTCCACTGGCAAACTGTTCATATTGTCAGGAAGCTCTCCCTCATGATTCGGTGGAATCTCATTCTTTGTAATTTGAATCCACTGGATTGAGTCATATCCTCTCTGGAACAGCAGAAAACAACCTTGCTCCATCTTCCACTTGATGGCATCTCTTCAGATATTTGAAGATGGCTCTAGTTTCTCATCTCTTAATCTTCTCTTCTCCAGGCTAAGTTATCTGTTTAGAGACTACGCTCTGGAGCAGCAGAAAGTGTGAATTCAAAATCATAGAATCATAGAATCATAGAATTGCAGAGTTGGAAGAGACCACGAGGGCCATCCAGTCCAACCCCCCTGCCACACAGGAAATCACAATCAAAGCATCCCCGACAGATGGCCATCCAGCCTCTGTTTAAAGACCTCCAAGGAAGGAGACCCCACCACGCTCCGAGGGAGTGTGTTCCACTGCCGAACAGCTCTTACTGCCAAAAAGTTCCTCCTCATGTTGAGGTGGAATCTCTGTTCTTGGAGCTTGCACCCATTGCTCCATGTTCCAGTCTCTGGAGCAGCAGAAAACTAGCCTGCTCCATCCTCAGCGTGACATCCCTTCAAATACTTAAACAGGGCTATCATATCGCCTCTAAACCGTCTTTTTTCCAGGCTAAACATACCCAGATCCCTAAGTCTCTCCTCATAAGGCATCGTTTCCAGACCTTTCACCATTTTAGTTGCCCTTCTCTGGACATGCTCCAATTTGTCAATATCCTTTCTGAGCTAAATGACCTAAAGGTGTGTGGGATGCCCCATGAGAGACAGTTGTTTGATACATGGGCATGTAAACAAACAGGGATCAGCTTGGGATACAGAGGCTAAAAGTGAAATTGATGGAAGGAGAAAAGGAAAACACACCCACACGGTGGAGGTCTTGCAAATCCAGCCCTTCAGCCTTCCACTGATGAGAGCAGAGGTTGGACTCTGGACAAGAGTTCACAAAATTTAAGGTATAAATAGCATCACTGTGGTGGGTGTGGGAGTTTCCTGCACTGGGTGCAAAGTGGACAGATATGGTGTGCATGTGTGTATGTGCACCCACACACACACGTGCACAAATATATATATAATCGGTCATGCAGTATTCCTTGGACTGCTAAATACCGTGGACTCCTAAAAAGGCAAATGAATGGCTCTGGTATCAAATCAAGCCTGAACTCTCCCTAGAAGCCAAGATGACTGAACTGAAGCTGTTGTACCTTGGATATATTGTGAGAAGCCATATTGTGAGAGACTCCACCAAGGAAGCCTTGGCTGCTGCCCTGAGTCTGCAAGACCTCCTGAGCAGGGCTGTTGAGGAGAGTGGGACTTGGAGGTCTCTCACTCAGAGGGTCACCATAAGTTGAGGTCGACTTGACGGCAGTTAATAACAACAATATTCCTTGAAAATTTGTCATAAGAGTAGAACACTGACCAAGATCTTACACCAAGTGTAATTTTACATTCACAGAGTTATATGACGATTGTGCATTAGTGAACTGTAGCATTGCACAACTGAAGGTGCAAGCCAATGTGAAATGCACAATTGAAATGTGTAACGCACTTCTATATGTGCAATGCATTTGAACAATGCAGTCACAATGTGCAGTGGCCCCTCATGTGCAAAGGCATATGTGGGTGGACATTTCTGTCTGATGTGGACATCTATCTTCAGCTGAAATTTGCAGAAGCATGTGTGTGCTGTCATTTGTTTTTACCCTTCGGTTGCATAGTCTTTCAGTCCACTAATGCGTCATCCTGTAACTCTGAGAGTTACATTTCATGCTGTCTGCAGGATGACAGATCTCAACCACCTCTTCATTCACTCCGCATCTGGAACATGAGTCTGAGAAGTTGCCTCTACCCTTGGGGAGAGGAGGAGAAGAGAGCTCTGCAAGCCTTGCTCTTTGGAGGAGCATTTCTTTCTTGACAGCACAAGATGCTTGAGGCTGAGAGCCTACATTGTCCCAGGTACCACAGGAGTTCTGCAGGTGGAACTCCAGTATGGCTCCCTACTCAGCACCCTCAGGACACAAGGTTTTGCTGCGATAGCCCCTCTGAATGGCCTGCTGTGGTTGGTGGAGACCGGTGGGTGGAGCCAAGGAATGTCTGGCTATGCCTCATATCCAAAGGCAGATGGATAACATCTTCTGCCAAGATACACTGGGGTCTTGGCCGATGACTCCATCCATCTGCATTTGGCTCTGGGGCGTAACCCTGGGCCTATCTACTCAAGGGGGGAAAATCCAAAGTACCGTGTAGTCTTGGCATCTCGCAGCAGCAGTGACATGTCTAAATGTTTTTTTTCTGGCCTCGGAAGCCCCCATAAGCCTGGAATTCCTGATGGCAGCCACGAGTTATTTGCTCGCATTAGTTCTTCACTGCTGCCATTTTTTTTTAAAAGGTCACTCCGAGCTGCACTGGAGCAATAGAGCAACTTGCCAATTTTATAGGAAAGGAAAACAGAAAATATTCATCCTGTTTTTTCACCTTAGCAATTGCTCACTTAAAAGAAAATCCAACATGGCATCAATGGGCACTTGCCCTGCTAGCAAGTCCCACCCCCTGCTCTCACCTGGCCAATCAGCTTTATGCTTTCTTTCAAATTTCCTGTTGTTCAATAGTCCCAATGAGCAGGAATACACACACACACACCCCTTGCAGTTTTTGAAAAAGTATGGGAAAATCTGTGAAGGCTTGTTTTTGCTGTTTTGAGCCTCCCTCCTTCTGAATAGTGTGGATTGGCACTGGATCCCATTTAGACACATAGGATTCCCAGCAAATTCCATGAGGAGTATTTTCACCATTTAGATGGCCCCCTGATGCATCTCTGATCCCTTCATCTCTACCGAGTATGGAATGGCTTGGGAAGGGTGGAAGAGAATATTCACCTCCACAATGTACACAGGAGTAAAATGGACTTAGGCTTGTGTATGTCACCAACAGGATGCCAGTGTGGGAGGGGCACACCAGCTACAATGCTATGCCCCTAACCAACCACTGAGGGTCCTGGAACATTTGGTCCAATTGCACAATTGATAATCCAGGCTTGCTTATACATCCAGCAGTTCAATACTGTTCAGTGGAGAGGAGAAACTCTGAGATTATTTGAGTTTAGCATGCATACAGCTGCTGAATTGTCTACTCAAGACATTCTTAACAGGATGCAGTCTATCTGAGCACAGAGATAACTTGGCATTTCAGCCAAAGCAGCACCATTAAGACCTGTGGCCAGTCTTCTCCTGCCCTGCCAAGAAGGAGAGTGAGAAGTTATTGCAGGTGCTGGAAAGCTGTGGCCAGAATCTTGGGGGTGCCTTACCCAAGTGTAAGTTCCGCTATGGAAGTGGGTGGATGTTTTTCACTGATGTGGAACATCCATCCGCCATCAATTCAAGGTAATTCTGTCCAAAGTGCCATTGTGCTCACAGGTGGGCATGGATATGCGGGTGCAGAGGGATGCACAAGGACATGCGTTCACATTTGGTTGTATGTTCAATTGCACAACATTGTCATTTGACACAAGAGTTGTACAGAGCAATCAAGGAGTCAGCTCTGCATGTGGAAGCTGATGCTGTGCAGTCTTGATGTGGAATCGTGGCCAGAGTGAACCCCTATGGAGAGGTGGTGATCCTACACCCAGCCTATGAGAACAGAGCTCAGAATACAAGGAATCATCAAGCCATTATAGTCCCGCCTTAGCTTTTTAGACCAAAGTGCCTTCCCGCTGACACCGCCCAGTTTTGAAAAGTACATGTTTCTGACACTCTTGTAGGTTTGTTTTTGGATGGTTTGAAATATCCATTGACCATCCATTGTTGTTATTTTATTCACCTTTCTCTTGATAATGGGACTCAAGGCAGCTAACATCTTTAAAACAATATGAATTAAAAACAATACAAAAACATTAATAAAAGTATAAATACAAGTTGACCCCCATGTCCATGGATTCTATATCCATGGTTTCACTTATCCACGTCTGAAAAAAATATGTTCTCTCTAGGCATTTCTAGGTCCTCCAATGCAATTCTATGGTAAAATTCTGGCTTTTGACTCATTGAAAATATTAGGGTTCCCTATTATCCATGGTTTCAAATGTCCATGGGGGGGGGGTCTTGGAATGTAACCCCTGCAGATAGGGGGGGTTGACCTGTATAAGATTTTAAAAACAATTAAACAATTTATAAAGTTAAAATATTAAATATCAAAAATATTAAAATTCATTAAAAGACTATATACAAACCGTTAAACCAGCACCACACAGCAACCTTGGGGCTCGATTACACAGCAAAATAAGTCCATGAAGAAATCGCTAAGATTCCTAATCGTTCCCACACATCACACCACAAAGTCGCCTCATTCAGAAGGGGGTGAGCTAAAAAACACAAATAGCGTAATACAGGCTTTCACAATTTTTCACAACTTTTAAAAAAAGTTGCACAACTTAGCACACTATTCATTGTGTGAACTACCATTTTGCAAAAGTCTGTGTGAACTACCAGCAATCTTCCCAAAACTGCCACAGCAGAGCTGAGTCATGACTGGTTGGGCTAACTGCGGAATGGGCAATGAGGGGAGCCTGCTGTGATCACGTTCGTGTGTGTGTGTGTGTGTCATCCCCCACTCAAGACCATCCCTCCTTCCTCCTGGGCTCCTCCATGGCTGAAAGGCTACCTCCTTCCCTCCCTGCCTGCCCTTCTCTGTGCTTCCCAGCCTCTTATCTGCTCCACCGGGCATTTGCTCCCTCGCCCTGCTGTGATCATATTCTTGTATGAACTACAAAGCTGAAAACTAATCCGATCGACCAATTTCACAGTAAATCATGTAAACTATGCAGCACTGGTGCAAAAATGAGCTAAAGTGCAAACTATCGCAATAAAAACTGCTGTGTAACTGAGGCCCTAGTCAATTTGTAAAAGCCTGATGGCACAAAACCCTGATGACCTGCCAATGGAAGGAGAGCAGAGATGGGGCCCTCCTGGCCTCTCTAGGGAGGGAGTTTCAAAGTCTGCAGCAGCCACCGAGAAGGCCCTCTCCCTTGTGCCCACCAAAGGAGCCTGAGAAGGTGATGGGACAGAGAGAAAGGCCTCCCCAGATGATCTTAGACCACCACAGGTCAGCGTAAGAGGGGCGCTCCAAAAACACGATACAAGGGCTCCCTGAAACAACATCTCAGGCTCGGCCAAATTGATCACCAACAATGGTCTGCCCTGGCCTCACATCAGGAGTCATGGAGACACACTATCCACAATGCTGCAGCCTTATTTGAGAACTCACGCCGAACAAGTCTTGAAGAGAAACGACAACGCAGAAAGAATCACAACCCGGAAACATCACCCAAGGAGACCTTCTGCTGTGCTTTCTGCAACTGGCCTTGTCTATCTCGGATTGGCCTTTTTAGTCATCAGCGCGCTTGCAGAAAGTGTGGGATGAGTCCTTCCTGAATCTTCGTTTGCAAAGAAAAGCCAGAGAGAGAGAATGGGTTCGTGGTAGTAAGTCAGTGGTTTGCAGAAATTCAGGTGGATCTGGGAAAATGGAAGGGAGATCCAGCAGGATGCGAAAAGGGGAGTGGGTTGGAGAGGTTGTTGAGGCAAACTGGGGTAGGGGGTGAGGGATCCAATTTTAGGGATGTTGTTGTCAAGGGAAGAAGTGTGAGGTTTCAGCAAGCAACAGATTGAATCAGAAGGGTGCAGGCAAAGGAGAAGAAGGAACAGCAGACGGTGTGTTGGGCAACAGTGTGGATGGTGGGCGGAACCATTAAAAAAAACAGATCTGAGGCAGAGAGATTGCTGATGGAGGTAGGTTTCAGAAGGCTAGTTTTTGACAGGTTCCATTTCAGTTTGATGAGATGACAGCTGGGCTGAAAAATCTGAAAGACAGCTGGTGCAATGCAGAATCAAATACCCCACTGTCCTTCATGTTTTTTTCATTCACCATGAGCAAGGAAACACAATCTGGCATGGCCAGGGTCAGCTGAGGCTTTGGGGCAACCTCTGGCCTGATTGATTGATTGATTGATTGATTGAATAAATGGACAAATGAAACCTTGGCTGGGTTCCTACATCACACTGGCTTGGTGTGAATCTACACTCATCACATTTAGTGGAGGTTAGAATCATAGAATCATAGAGTTGGAAGAGACCACAAGGGCCATCTAGCCCAACCCCATTCTGCCATGCAGGAGTAGCCAATCAAAGCATTCTCAGATTTTTCTGGTTGTGCTATACCAGCCTGCTGCTGGATACTGGAATTGTGTAAATACCTGAATCTCTTTCTCTCCCCCATCTCCCTCTCAATCTCTCTCTCTCTGTGAGCTCCTTAAAGTCATTTGTCAACTTATGGTGACCCTATGAATTTTCAGAGGTTTTCTTAGGCATGGAATACTCAGAGCTGGACTGGCCAGTTTCTTCCTCTGAAATACTGCCTACAGCACCTGTGATTCATTGGTGGTCTCCCATCTAAGTACTAACCATGGCTGACCCTGCTTAGCTCCCAAGATCAGACAGGATCTGGTGCCTTTAGTGTAGTTAGGCTTATTCTCTGCCCATGTGCCTACTGCTAATAGTCCCATTGTGCAATGAGAGATGCACAGGGGCTGTTTCCACACTCTCAGGGGATCCAGTGGGACACGGACGGGCACTGGCAAATAATTCCACACTACCCAGGAATGTGCCACTGCATGTGAAGTGGTTACACTTGCAGAACTCTGCTTAAACAACTGTGTACTGAACAGGGACATTACACAATGGCCAAAAGGGTACTTTTCTGTCCACTGCACATGCATAAGGGAACATAATGCCTGTGTAACACATCAGTAGGACACCAGCCATTTATATCCTCTCTTTCTTTGGTGACTTCAAAGTGACCCACGAGAAGAGCAAATACTAACAACTGAAATACTATTTATAAGTCAGAATGCTGTTGGAGTCAGAGTGCTTGGGTGTTTTTGTCCCATGTGGAATGGCCACATATCCAGTTGAAGATCACATAAAGGATCTGTGATGCAGAAGTGTTGCACATGCTGAGGTGTGTTTTGTTGTGCAGTCAGTTGCACATTTGGATGCATTCCACTATGCATTTGGTTACACAAAGTTGTCATGCAGCCCAAGGGTTGCGTAACACAACAATCGACTCCACGTGCTATGCAACCCTGATGCTGCCGTCTCCATCTCTGCAACACTGGACACTCAAGAATGGTAGTTCTCAGCCTCTGGTATGCATACAACTGGGGAGGGGGGCAGAAATTGAGTCATGTTTCACAGCCGTTCACTCTCCCTCAGTCCCCATAACCTCCAGCATTGAGGGCAAGTGGTCTCCAACCTTTTTGTATCAACAAAATCTAATGTCAACTGCTTTGGAGCTAACAACTTTTGCATCCTATACTCACTGGCAGTTAGACTGCAAGTCACTCTCTAGGAGTTTAGGCACAGGATGTTTATCGTAATGTCCTGTTTGTATGTGTGTTTGTTCACACCCACCCTCATCCTGCATCACAAGGCCTTTGTTCTCTGGGCTCTCATCTGCTCTCATCTCTCTCTCTCTTACACACTGCCTGTCCTCCTGGAAGCTTGTGTGATACGAGTTCCTCTAGGTGAGATGATCTAACTCTCCTAATACCTTGTAGTTCTCTCTCTTTTCTTACCTTTCTTCTAGAAGACAAATGTGTGTTGATGCAGCATAGTGGTTTGAGCATTAGACTACAACTCTGGAGACCGGGGTTCAAATCCTCGCTTGGACATGAAAAACCACTGGGTGACCATGGGCAAGTCACACAGTCTCAGCCTCAGAAAATGCTGTAATAGGTTCACCTTGGAAACAACTTGGTTCACCTTGGAAACAACTTGAAGGCACACAATAATAGCATTTGTGAGTAAAACAACTTTTATATACCTTACAAAGAAGGCTTTTATATACCTTACCAAGAAGGCTAAGTTTGATTTGTAAAATGTGGGCTAGACAAGTTAACTGTTCAATGGATTTGTAATTGGTTGACCAGCCGAACCCAAAGGGTGCTCAGCAGTGGCTCCTCTTCGTCTTGGAAAGATGTGACCAGTGGGGTGCCACAGGGTTCTGTCCTAGGCCCAGTGCTATTCAACATCTTTATCAATGACTTGGATGAGGGAATTAGGGGCATACTTATCACATTTGCAGATGACACCAAATTGGTAGGAGTAGCTAATACCCTGGAGACAGGATCAAAATTCAAAATGACCTGGAGAAACTGGAGAGCTGGGCCAAAGCTAACAAAATGAAATTCAATACGGAGAAATGTAAGGTACTGCACTTAGGGCGGAAAAATGAAATGCATAGATACAGGATGGGGGAGACCTGGCTGAATGAGACTATGTGCGAAAGGGATCTAGGAGTCCTAGTAGACCACAAGTTGAACATGAGTCAACAATGTGATGCGGCAGCTAAAAAGGCCAATGCGATTTTGGGCTGTATCAATAGAAGTATAGTGTCTAGATCAAGGGAAGTAATAGTGCCACTCTATTCTGCCTTGGTCAGGCCTCACCTGGAGTACTGTGTCCAGTTCTGGGCACCACAATTCAAAAAGGATATTGACAAATTGGAGCATGTCCAGAGAAGAGCAACTAAAATGGTGAAAGGTCTGGAAACCATGCCTTATGAGGAAAGACTTAGGGAGCTGGGTATGTTTAGCCTGGAAAAAAGACGGTTAAGAGGTGATATGATAGCCCTGTTTAAGTATTTGAAGGGGTGTCACATTGAGGATAGAGCAAGCTTGTTGTCTGCTGCTCCAGAGACTGGAACACGGAGCAATGGATGCAAGCTCCAGGAACAGAGATTCCACCTCAACATGAGGAGGAACTTTTTGACAGTAAGAGCTGTTCGGCAGTGGAACACACTCCCTCGGAGTGTGGTGGGGTCTCCTTCCTTCGAGGTCTTTAAACAGAGGCTGGATGGCCATCTGTCGGGGATGCTTTGATCGTGATTTTCTGCGTGGCAGAATGGGGTTGGACTGGATGGCCCTCGTGGTCTCTTCCAACTCTACAATTCTATGATTCTATGATTTCTTTCTCTCCTAGATTTTGTGTGTGGGCCAGAGTGGGTTGGTGAGTGGTTCAATTTCTGCCTAGTGCCTATTTCTGCCTTTTTGAGAGACCCACTAAAATCTCTCATATTTCTCAATAAACTAATGAACATAATAATTGAATGCCTGGAGATACATAAATAGGGGAGAAAAGTGTATTTGGTGTTCATTTCTTCTACCAGGACTCGGGTTCTTTGGCAAAGGTGTGGGTGCCATGTAAGATAGGAAAGGCAGGGAATAATGAGTGGGAACCTGAAAGAGCTTGGCTATGACCACTGAAGAGGCATGTTCTGGGGTGTGTCTGCATTGCAATGTTTTACCAGTTTGATTCCTCTTCAGTAGTTATGGCCCCTTCCCAAGGAACTTTGGCATCTGTATTTGAGCAAGGTACTTAGAATCCCCTGCTAGAGAGCTCTGCTGTCTTCCCCAGATCTACAGTTCCCAAGGTACCCTGAGAACAAGAGCGTGGAGGCTATCAGAGCAGTGAATTCACTCCAGGTTTTAAGATGAACTTTAAAGGCACTACCCAGAGAAAACGGAACCCTCCGCTTTGGCTCCCTAGATGAGTCAGATAGCAGTGGCATAGCAAATCTGCTGCAGGCAGTAGTCTGAACTTTAGTGGAGTCATCCAAGGTGCCCAACCTATTTTGGGGCAGAGAGAGCCCTTTAAAAAATTCAGACTAAGACCTCAGGTGGACTCACCACCCCACTGGCATGGGTGCCACGAACAGTCAGTGCCTGGAGGGTCACTGTTTGCCCATCCCGTTCCCAACGAAGTCATTCACTGAATTCTCCACTGCCTTGATAGGGGTGGCTGATGCCTCTCATGGTGGTGGAAGGGTGAAGCCACTTCTGGCACTAGTCTGAACTTTAAAGGAGCAATCAGAGGTACTCAGTCTGTTTTAGGGAAGGTAAGAGTCAGCATCTTGGATGGCTTCTTTAAAGTTCAGACTAAAACCCAGAGTGGACTCAGCACTCCGTTGTCCCAGAAGCCACCACTGCTTGAGAAGAGGGATTGAGAATTAAATCAAGGTGGAATGTGAACCATGTGAGAAAGGCACTAGTATTCTCACATGGTTCACTAAACTGTAAATCCCAGAATGCCATAGGATGGAGCCAAGGAAGTTAAAGTGGAATCAAAGCATTACAACTGTGCAGTGCAGATACACCTCTGGTCTCAAGTCGGCCTATTTGGCAGGATGTGTTATTGAAATACACAAGATAAATAAAATAAAATAAAAATAAATAAATAAGAGGCCCCCAGAGGACTGTGCTGGCTCCCAGTGGGGCAGTGAATCCACACTGGGTTTTAGTCTGAACTTTAAAGCTAATAGTGTTAACCCTTTCTTTTAATTTGGATAATTTAATTTGGATAATTTGGATTTTTTTTAAAAAAAGAAAAATATCAATAGTGAAATCTAAAATACTTTTAACTATATTGACTGTTACAAAATTTATACACACATATACACAGATCTGGCACATCCCATCTTGAGAGAAAGATGAGGTATAACTTCAATAAATAAATAAATGCATCAATGGATGGATTTTTTAAGAACAAAATTAAAAAGTGGAAATTATCTTCTGCCTTTTCTGTTGAGAACATGGAGAAATTGAGATGCCAAATTAGGCAAGCAAAGGAAGAAACAAACAATGGATAGGTTCACTTCAGGACAGTGTAAATCACCACCAGCAGAGTTATATTACTCAACCCCTATTCAGAATACCAACATGGCACAAGGTACATGGATCAATGGCCAATGAGTATGGCTGACCACCCTTGTGCAACTGCAACTTGCAATGTTGTTCTTAACTGCCTTTGACCCCATGAATGAGACCCTTCCAAGACCCCCTGTCCTCAACCGCTCTGCTCAGGTCCTGAAGGCTTAGGACATCTGTGTCCTCCTTGACTGAGTCTCTCCATCTGGTATGTAGTCTTCCTTTCTTTCTTCCGCCCTCCACCTTTCCTGGCATTATTGTCTTTTCTAGTAAGTCATGCCTTCTCATGATGTGGCCAAAGTATGGCAGTGTAAATTTAGTCATCTTGGCTTCTAGGGAGAGTTCAGGCTTGATCTGGTCTAGGACCCATTTGTTTGTCTTTTTGGCTGCTCTTGGTATCATTATTATTATTATTAGCACTCTTCTCCAGCACCACGTCTCAAATGAGTTGATTTTCTTCCTATTAGCTTTCCTCACTCTCCAGCTCTCACACCCATACAAGGTGATGGGAAAGACAATGGCTTGGACAATCCTCACTTTAGTGTCCAGTTTTATATCTTTGCACGTTGGGATCTTGTCTGGTTCTTTTATAGCTGCCCTTCCCAGTCCTAGTCTTCTTCTAATTTCATGACTGCAATCTCTGCTCTGATCAATGATTGATCCATTGCAATTTGCAATGTGCAAAGGCAAAATATACAGACAATGCTCATTCACTTTCTACTGTGTGTCCTTCAATGTGATATCAGATGGACAACGATCCCGAGTGTGACACTCTGCTTACGCCATCATCAGATGGATATGGCCATTGTGCATAATCTGGAGGGAAAAAATCATTCCATTAAGCATAGCATAACTTATACCTGCCAGCCCATGGGATGGCAGCCAGTGACTGTCTTGAGGCAGTGTGATTGTCTTTTAGCAATGCTACGAGCCATAGGGATCAGATATAATAATTCATTTTAAATTCAGATTAAAAACCAGAGCAGATTTTGCCCCCTACCTGCCCCACTCTACGGGCAGTGATCTCAATAGGCAGTAATGCTCATACAGGAGAAAATGGTGGTCTTCTCAAAGCAAGTGGAACTGAAGAGGTGTCCACTCTCACTCCACGATGCCCAGAGTCAGGGGAAAGAGAGGGTGGGTCTCTCCCTCTTTTCAGGTTAGGCCTGCACGAAGCCCAGCATGGGACAATCCCGGCCAGGAATGAAATCCGCCTCCATTCTGTTGACCTTTCTCAGTGTCATCTTTCTTAATTATCTGGCTTCTCTTTTCCTCGCAGGACTGTGTCTGCCACAAGAAGGAAGCAGACGGCACAGCTAATGTGGCATGAATGCAGATGAAGAGCCAGGTGAGGCTGGTGTCTTTCATTTCTCTAGTTCTGCTCCATGTTTTTTTTAAAAAGGGAAATGTTGAATCCCCGCAGAGATGATTGTGGTAGGGCTCAGAAATGGCACACCACACAGCGATTATTGTGGGCATGATGTAATGAGGAAAATGGAACAATATATACGGTCTAACCCATTCTTAACAGTGCCTTAAGATGCTAATCCTTCTTTTCTCTGCTTGTATTTGGTACCCAGGGGTTTCCTGCATTTTTCATCTCTAGTTTATTTTTGTAACATGCAGCTTGGATTGATTATTTTTTGGTTGTGCTTAGTTTTTGCACAGCACTGACCTGGGGAGAGGAGAACAACATCCAACCCTGTTTTCTCCTTACAAACATCTAAATCAAAGGTGGGCAACTGCAGGAATCCAAGGGCCAATAATACAGTGTCCACACGGACACAATGGCTCTATTCTGCTTTGGTCAGAACTCACTAGGAGTCCTACGTCCAGTTCTGGGCACCAAAGTCCAAGAAAGCTATTGTCCTATTCTTTGGGTCACCTGACTTGGGGGCACAGTGAGTGACAGATGTCTTAGTGACATCCCAGTTGGATTATTGTAAAGCATCCTATGCAGGGCTGCCTCTGAAGAGTGGAAACGTCAGCTGGTCCAAAGAGCTGCAGGGAGAGTGCTAACTGAGGCTGGCTACCAAGGACATACACACCTCCTTGTTACAATAGCTCCACTGACTGCGAGTCTGTTTCTGAGCATAATTCAAAGTGATGAGCTGGAATCCTCTATGGCAGTTATGAATGCATAACTAGGAATTACACACTTGTGACTTCTTTGTTTAGCTGCAGCAGCTAAAAAAGCCAATGTGATTCTAGGCTGTATCAACAGGAGTATAGAGTCGGGGGGAAGTAACAGTCACTCTATTTTGCTTTGGTCAGACCTCACCTGGAATAATTTGTCCAGCTCTGGGCACCACAATTCAAGAAGGATGTTGACAAGCTGGAATGTGCTATCTGTCAGGAATGCTTTGATTCTGTGTTTCTCCATTGGAACTGCCTGGATGTCATCTGGACAGTTCGGACTAGGATAGGGACAAAACCCTTGCATCACCCCAACTGCTAGGTGTGGGAACGGTGGGAGAATATTTCATTTGGCCGATGTAGACAAAGCCTGAGAGGTAACATGAGAACCATCTTTAAATATCTGAAGGAGTGTCATGTAGAAGGATGGAGCAAGCTTTTTTTTCTTCTGCTGCTTCAGACACTAGAATGTGAACCAATGGATTCAAATGACAGGAAAAGAGATACCACCTGAAAGTTAGGGAGACCTTTTTTTTTTTTTTTTTTTTTTTTTTTTACTGTAAGAACTATTCAACATGGGAATGGACTGTCTCAGAGGTTGGTGAAATCTTCTTCTTTGGAGGTCTTTAAATGGAGGTTGGGTGGGCATCTTTCAGTAGTGCTTTAGTTGTATATTTCTGTATAGAATCATAGAATCAGAGTGTTGGAGTGGGCATCTTTCAGTAGTGCTTTAGTTGTATATTTCTGTATAGAATCATAGAATCAGAGAGTTTGGGCCATCTAGTCCAAACCCCTGCCCTGCAGGAATACACAATCAAAGCACTCTTGACAGATGGCCATCCAGCCTCTGTTTAAAAGTCTCCAAAGAAGGAGACTCCACCACACTTGGGGTCTCTTCCAACTCTATGATTCTGTGTCTCTATAGCCTCCCCTTAGAAATCTAGTTAGCACCAATGCTCATATCTTTTCAGAGCCATGTCAAGACTTAGCTTTTTATTGAAACATTTTGGACCTAGTTGATTTTATTCAAACCTGCTTTAAATTGTTTTAACCTGTTTTAACTGATTTTAAATTGTCTTAAGTTTTAAATGATTTAGTCTCCGTGGGGCAGTGAATCCACTTTAGGGTTCACTCTGTTGCATCCTATTCTCCAAATAGGTTCAGTACTGTGGTGGGTTGTGTTTGAGGAAGATTGGTGAGGAGCAGGGATGGAAATATTTTTTTTCAAAAAATTGATCAATGGACCAAAAAATGGGAGTGGGGGAACTCCTCGATTTCTACTTTTCTACATGAGAAAATCTATGTGGATTTTGTTTTGTGCAGAAAACCAAATCTTCTGCACATAAAACAATATTTATATCTGAAAAAAACACAGTATTTTTTAATTTTAATATACCGGTTGCCCCCTGCCCTGTTTATGTGGGATCAGTACCCATGGTTTCACTTACCTGTGATTGGAGGGAAAAGGTCTTTCTAGGCATCTAGAAGACCATAGAGTCAAGCTGAAAGTGTTCTCTCTAGGCATTGGGAGGTCCTCCAGCATGACTCTATGATTAACTTCCACCGGGGATTGGCCATAGAGTCACACCAGATGGCTAGAGAGGCATCCTCTCTAGGCATTTTCTAGGTCCTCTGGCATGATTCTATGGTCTAATATGGTGGTTCACTATTATATGCGGTTTCATGTATCTGCAGTAAGTCTGGGCACATAAATAGGCTGGTGGGGGGCGGAACCTGTATTTATTTTGTGACTGTGTGAAGAATAACTCCTGAACCATAGATGGTTCTCAAAAACTGCAGCTTTTGAAGATTTTCTTGCAGAGGTGGGGATACATTGCAAATAATAATAATAATAATAGTCATTGCACATGGGAATGAAATTTAAGGAGATTTTCATTCCTAGCAATGAGTTTAGTTATTGGGCTTCTCATCTGTCATATACCAATTTGATAAAATTAGGGATGGAACATTCAAAAAATATTTGAAAAATTGTTGAGAAACCCTGATATGAAGAATCCTGGACTGATGAGAAACTTCACAGTTCAGGACTTGTTCTGCCCAAAATTTGTATGTCTTTGTTTTGTACGGAAAACAGCATTTTCTACACAGAAGCCAGATTTTTCTGTGCAGAAAATATCTGCACAGATGTTTTCCCAGTGTCCCAGGGTCTCAAGGACTGGGACCTTATCGGGGCCTATTGGCTAAACTTGTTTCGTTCCTTCGTGGAAACTCTGCACCAACAGGAGCAAATGTTGTCGACATGCCACTGCTTTGTATAGCACTAGACTGGATAATCAAGTGGTGCAACGCTCTAAATTTTATACAGTTGTCCCATCCTATCCGCTGGGGTTTGGTTTCAAGACCTCCCGTGGATACCAAAATCCGTGAATACTCAAGTCCCATTATATGCAATGGCATAGCAAAATGGTGTCTTCTTATATAAGATGGCAAAATCAAGGTTTGCTTTTTGGATTATTATTTTTTTAAGAATATTTCAAGCTGTGAATACTTGAATCTGTGGGTGCCAAATCTGTGAATGTGAAGGGACAACTGTAATTCCATTATGAATTACACTAACTACACATATTGATACTGAGATAATACATAGGCTCTCTCTCTCGCATACAAATATGTATCTCTCAGGTGTTTCATCCTAAAGTGTTCTCCCAGCGCCAGAGAAGCCCCACATTCCTGCTCATCTTCGTCCAAGAGTGAATGTACACATGTGCTTCCGCCAATCATGTGTTCTCTCATGGTTGCTTGAGCTCTCTCAATGCAACATTCCCTCTCATTCATTTATGTGCAGGGAATGGAATAGCACGTGAAAGTCCCACCCACGCACCCTCCATCCCTGGGGCACAAATATTGAAAGAAATGCCAATACTGTACACTTCTGGTCTGAATTCAAGGTGCTTGCTGGCAATAACAGTTAATGCCCTACTCAGTTTGGGACCTTGATACTTGGGGGAGCTCCTCTCTCTCAATCTCTCTCTCTCTTTCTCCAATACAGTAGGACCCCCATATCCATTGGGGATTGGTTCAGGGGGGTGGCTTGGATACCGAAAACCTTGGATAATAGCGAATGCCATTGAAAATAATGGGACTTCCAGTTTAAAATACCATAGAGCTGCCTTGGAGGACCTAGAAAATGGCTAGAGAAGACACATTTTCTAGTAAGACTCTATGGTAGCTGTGATGTTTTGTGTCCTGTGGATAATTGAATCAGTAGATACAGTGGTCCTACTGTATTGACAAGCTGGAACGTGTCCAGAGGAGGGCGACCAACACGGTGGGAGTTCTAGAAGCCATGCCCTATGAGGAGTGGCTTAGAGAGCTGGGTATGTTTAGCCTGGGGAAGAGAAGGTGGAGAGGGGACATGATAGAGAAGGTTAAGAGGGAGCCATGTTTCAATATTTGAAGGGATGCCATGCCGAGGATGGAGCAAGCTTGTTTTCTGCTGCTCCAGATTCTAGGACATGGAGCAACGGGTTCAAACTACAGGAAAAGAGATTCCACCTCAACATTAGGAAGAACTTCCTGACCGTCCCACAGTTCTCAGCACTCCAAATTACCAAAATAGAACCTGAGTAATATTGGGCAGACCAAAATTAAGTGTAGGAAGGAGAGGCCAATTCAGTTTGGCTCTGAACTCATTTCAAAGGCCTTTTGAAATTTTCGGAAGTGGAATACACTGCCTGGGAGTGTTGTGAAGTCTCCTTCTTTGGAGGTTTTTAAACAGAGGCTGGAATGCCATCTGTCGGGAATGCGTTGATTGTGTATTCCTGCATGGCAGAATGGGGTTGGACTGGATGGCCTTTGTGGTCTCTTCCAACTCTATAATTCTAGGATTGCCAAAGAGCTGAGATCTATTGGAGGGGCCCTCCTCTTTGTCCCACCAGTAGAGAAAATACATTGTGGGAGGACATGGGAGAAGTCCTTCTCTGCAGCGGCACCCCTGTTGTGGAACACCCTCCCTTTCAACACCTGATTGGCAGCAACATTGGTAATATTTCAGTGCCAAGTCAAAATTTGACTTATTAGTTAAACTTTAGGCATGATTTTATCCAGGCTGGGCATGTCATATGGCTGCATTATTTAGAATGGTTTTAACTAGTTTTAAATTGCCTGGTTTTAATTGACAAACTACTTAATGTTGCTGGAATCGTGTTGGAGCCTTAGGTCTTTGTAAGGGGATGTATGTCTGTGGGAATTAGAATGGCAATGGCGTACTGAATACATTAGAAGGATGCTGTTGTTACTACACAGCAAAGCTTCCAAGGAGCCCAATGTGCATCAGTCCAATGTGCATGATGCTTATTGGTGCACAATGTGCATCAGTGTGTGATGCTTATTGGTTCACAATGCACTTCAGTGCACAATGTGCATTGACATGCAGTGCACATCAGTGCATGATGCACATTGGGTGCTCTTGCTGGTTGTCTCCTCACAACTAACTAAAGGGGATTCTTAGCACCTCTGCTACGTAGCTAGGTAGAGAAAAATTGACATAATGTAACAGGTCATAGAGGATTCCAGTGGACATAATAAATATTTTATTGCCCTTATTGATCCATTTTATTGTATTAATAGATTTTCCTTGGGTTTTTTTCTGGACTGTGAGGCCGTGTTCTGGAATAGTTTCTTTCCGACATTTCGCCTACATCTGTGACTGGCATCTTCAGAGAATGGTTGGGTAGGAGTGTGTGTGAGATTTATATGCTGCAAACCCTGTTGCAAAGCATATACAAACTTGTGTATTTGAATGGTTAGTTTCTGGGTATAGAAATGCAAGGCTCGTTAGTATCTGTTTTGCTCATGGTTGGTTGATGGACCATTATCTGCTGGGAGTCCCCCTGTCCCTGGGCGGAATTCCTTTGTAAGTGTTGAGTTTTGATTCTATTGTTTTTCAAAACTGGGAGCCAGATTTTTACTTTTAAGGTTTCTTCTTTCCTGTTGAAGTTGCCCAGGTGTTTGTGGATTTCAACAGCTTCTCTGTGCATTCAGACATGATAGTTGTTGGCCTGGTCCAGAATTTCTGTGTTTTCAAATAGCATTTTGTGTCCAGGTTGGTTTATAACATGTTCTGCTCCTGCTGATTTTTCTGGCTGCCCAGTCTGCAGTGTCCCCTATGTTCTTTGATTCGTGTTTGCACACTGCGTTTCGTGGTCCATATGTAAACTTGTCCACAGCTGCATGGTATGCGATAAACTCCTGCGGCTGTGAGAGGGTCTCTTTTGTCCTTTGCTGAGTGTAGCATTTCTTGGACTTTCTTGGTTGGTCTGTAGCTTGTTTGGAGGTTGTGTCCCTACTGGAGGTCAGTTTCCCTATTCTGTCTGTGACTCCTTTGATGTGTGGTAAAAAATACCTTCCCTTTGGGTGGCTGTTTTTCTTCTTCATTCCTGTGGTTTTTTCTGGGTCTGACTGCTCTTGTGATGTCTGAACATGGCCTCACAGCCTGGAAAAAAAACCCAAGGAAAATCTACGGATGCCAGCTGTGAAAGCCTTCGACTTCATAATAAATACTTTAATTTTTATTGAAATTGGTTTTATTGTAAGCCATCCTGAGATCTTTGGATATTGAGTGGGTTATAGATATTTTAATAAATAAAACTATCTATCTGTATAAAATTCTTGGGTATGTTGCCTTTCCCGGTGTGCTGATTGGCTGCTCAGGAAACACACCCAATCACTACCCACATGCAAATTCTCTCTCCACCTCACAATCCACTCCTGCCACTCAATCTGCATCCCTCAGCCTCACAAGGGCCCCTCCCTCCCCTCATTCCCTCACCTGTCACAGGCTGCCACACGACCCAGACAGTCAATTGGCAGTGGCAGCAGGATGCCATTGCTGCTGCTGCTGCAAGTGGACCCAGGCAGTCAACCGGTGGAGGCAGCAATGGCAGGATGCCGCCACCGCCACTGTGATGGAACCCAGTCAACTGGCAGCAGGGGTGGCGGCAGGACACCGATAGTCAACTGGCAGCAGTGGCGAGCCCCCTGTGACGGGACCCAGGCAATCAACATGTGATAATGAATTCCTCTACCCATAGGTATACAGGATTTTGCCACCATTAAGAAGCCTGTGTGCAGATACTTTCACAGAGAACCTATCCACATCATCCATGTAGGCTCTACTTTTCAGACGTTTTTGTCAAACATATTTGTGAGAGAAGGGGACCTAGCTGGTAGACAGAGTTTCTTCCCCCTTAGTTACTTGTATGTGTATGTGCAAATTAAATTTATTCCACAAAGCAACACAAATGCCATCTGCGGTGCTTCATCTGTGTAGACTCCTTCTCACATGCAGATCTATGCCGGCTGACTCTTCTTCATTTTGGGGATGGATCAAATATTACAAAGGGATCAAAGCTTACCCATGCATTAACAGCTGGCCAAGATTCTACACTGAGCAGAAGGAGCATAACTTTGTGTTGATTGTTACGCAGTGGTGATGCAACAATGCCTTGTTAGTGAACTGTACAACCAAGTGTGCACTTACCCCTGCATGTGCAATGCACAAAAAAATGTACATGCAATGTACAATGTGCAGTGTGCATTTTCATGTTCATGTGCAATGTGCATAGAAGAATGCACACCTGCATGCATAATGTCCACCTGTATGTGCAATGCTCATGCAGAGCTCTGCTTCCACAACTTTGAACTGAATGAGGATGTTCCCCATCAGAAAAAAAAAAGCCCAACTACTTCTGTAGGGGAACTTGCACATATGTAAGAAGCCAACAGGACTCCGGACAAGAGAAAATAGCTATGACTATTATCACTCACCCCTGAAGAAGTCAAAAGGCCTTACAGAGATTTAGTTAGCGGTACAACCTCATATCTGCAGGATATGCCCCTTGACTTACCATGGAACTGGGAAACCACAGGTAATAGCGAACCCTATTGAAATGAACTACTTCCAGGCCAAGCATACCATAGAGTCACACTGGAGGACCTAGAGATTCACAGAGAGAACACTTCTCTAGGCATTTTCTAAGTCCTCCTATGAAACTCTATGATCACCTTCCAGTGGAAGCACACCACAGAATCATGCTGGAAGACCTAGAAAATGCCTAGAGATAATGTTTTGTTTTGTTTTTGGATGCAGGCTAAGTGAAATTGTGGCTACAGCTCTTGTGGATGTGGGGTTCATACTGTACTCACCTTTTCTGAAAGCCTATCAAGAAGAAATGATGATGATCAGGAAAAGAAAGCAATGGCATCTGGGATCTTGAGGCCAACTTGTTTTGGGTTTTAAGGTGAACCATCTCCCCCAAAAAGGCTCAGCACTCTGGCTGGCTTCTTTATAAAGTTTGGATTAAAACCCAGATCAGGTTTGCCTCCCCACCCAACATAAGACCCCACCCAGCCACCACTGAGTTATGAAATTACATTTTTCTCCACATCCTCATAACCTTCAGCCTTTCTCTCCAACTTTTGCGCCAGCCTTCACATCACAAACCAAGTTCGATTCTCCAAAAGCAAATGTGTTTTTTTATTTTTTAAAGATAACACCTTTATTATGTATTTATTACTGTTAGATAATAATTAATTTATTATAATTATTATATATATATTTTAATAATCATTATTTCTTATGCAGAGATGAACAATTCCTCCCCTCCCCCTTGATCACAGAGCAAACAGTTTTGCTGTTTTGTGATATATATATTTTTAAATATATATATATACTAATGTTTAATGGAGTCCTGATTGAAAATATATACTTTGTTTGTCGTTTCACCCCCTCTTCGCTTGGTGTGTGGGTGTGTGGGTGTGTTCCGGATTCTAAACCGTCGCAACAGGCAAGGTCTTCCCATCCTAGACCGAGGGAAAGGTTGAGTTCCAAGCTCTTGGCCGCTCCTTGGAAGCTCCTGCCTGGCTCAGTTTGTCGCAGTCATCTCCGTGAGGGCACGCAGGGCGGGATGGGTGGGTGGGCAGAAGTCGGATGCAGGGGGCAGGGTGGCGGCGGCAGCGGTGGCGGCTCTCTCGGCTATGTGGAGTCCTGGTTTACCACTTTGCCTCCATTCATGGTGGGTGTTCCTGAACTTTTCCTGGAGCGACCTTGTTTCTCTCCAATTTCATGCAGGGAAGGCTCTCTGTACATGCACACTGCAAGGAGAAGAAGGGGAGAAGGGGAAAAGGGATCCATCATTAATGCCCTGAGCTCTCGGACAGGCATGCAAATATCTGGATAATCATTTCCATGGTTGGCATGGGCAGGAGCCAGCTTCCCCCCCAAAACAGCAGCCTCACAGGAGGACAAGCAAATGCGTGAGGGCATGAATGAGAGCCAGCTGGCTCCAGCCTTTTGAATGAGGGCAGAGAGCAGTAGTCCAACACCACAAACAACATGTGCATTTTGTCAGCCCTTGTGTTTGTGATCTGTGCCTTGGACCCTCTGCTTTGTTGTCTACCTGGACTCCTTGACCCCTGGACTATCTGACCTTGCTGTTTGCCAGACTCCTGACTCTTGGATTGACTTTTGGACTGTGCTTCTGCTACACTCTCCCAGACAGACAAGCTTCTCCGGACTGTGGAAGTGTTTCTGTTTGTCTGCCTTCAGCCCGTTCTGCACTCTGTTGCCTGGAAGTGGGAGGCCGGCAGCTACGACAATGGTTTTTCTGCCTGCTGTTGGCCCAGATGACCATTATGGTCGTTTCCAACTCTGTGGTTTGGTGTAAGGCATACAGTTGGAAGGGATCACCAGAGCCATCTAGTACACACACACACACACACACACACACCATGGATGGAGGAAATTCACAGCTAAAGCAATCCCAAGAGATGTCCATCCAACCTCTGTTGAATATAGAATCAGAAACAAGAGCTGAAGAAGACCACAAAGGCCATCTAATACAACCCCCAACTATGCAGGAATCCACAGAGGTTGGATGGATGCCCATCCAACCTCCACTTGAAGACCAGCAAAGAAGGAGAGGTCTGCCACTCTCCAAAGCAGTCCATTCCACTGTTGAACTGCTCTTACAGTCAAGAAGTTCTTCCTGATTTTTAGGTGGAATCTCTTCTTGTCATTTGAATCCATTGGTTTGTGTTCTAGTCTCTGGAGCAGCAGAAAACAAGGTTGCTCCATCTTCTACATGATATCCCTTCAGATAGTTAAGGACAGCTGATCTTACCACCTCTCAACCTTCATCTGATAATGGCCTGAATCCGCTCTGTTAGTCCCAACAAGATAGCCCCATTCAGTAAAGTGTTGAATGGTGACTCAGTCCCATGGATTCAATGGGTCTATTCTGTTTGGATCCAGGCCCATTTGGAATCCCACCCACAGGGTCCATGACTCAGCAGCAGAGCAGAAGATAGTGGCCAGAATTCTGCGAGGGAGATACTAATCCATGACCACTATAGTTATGCAGCTATGCCGTGACTCCCAGCCTGACAACCCACCCGCATCCCCACTTACTGGGCAAGAGCCACTGCGATCAACAGTGGTCCATTCCCCAGTTGCTCAGGAAGCTGCTGACTTATATTCCCAACCCTCCCATGTGCAATCTCTTTTGCAACAGGCAGAAGTGGGGTTCCTGTCGCAATCCCCGCTCACATGAGATCGCTTGCACGAGGGGGTTGGTGGGTGGGTGGGAACATCAACCAGCTACTTCCTGAATGAGAGAGGAAAGGGCTCCCATCAACTGCATTGGGTGCCTCCCAGTCAGTGAGGACTGGGGGACTTTCATGCTCCCTATGTGGTGTCTAAGCATGGGGATCACGAATACCAGACAGTTATGAATGTGTATGCCTAGGTTATGCCTTCGTAACTGCCCAACAGGAAACAGAAAGTATATCTCAATGAAAAGAAAGACCAGGAAGGGGAGTGGAGAGCCACGGATAGAGTTTGCAGGATCAAACACCTTGTGGCCCTTGGGCTGCTTCTGATCCCAACTCTCATTTTTGTGCCTCCCCTCCCCTAATCCCCCAACATAACCTCGGAAATGTATTGGGTTGGATGGACCAGTGGCATGCCATGGAATCACGGAAGGAACTGTCAATATTAATACTCAAACACTGGAACATACAGCTTGAAAGCCTCTCGTTAGCACTGTCTAGAGGAAAGCTAATGAATCATTAGGGATTTATCTATGGGTTGACTCACTATCCAGCATCTGATTCAATGGGTATAAATAGGACTAGCAAACAGGGTTCCGACCACAACTGAACAGCTTGGAAATGTTCCTGGGTTGGACTACAATTCCCAGAACCCTTCAGCTAGCCCAGCCAATGTCTATGCTGGCTAAAGGATTGTGGGAGCTGTAGTCCAACCAAGGAACATTTCCAAGCTTTGTACAATTGTCTGCTCTTAATCACATGCATATTCTCTCATACACACCTCCTCACCTCCAACATCTAAAACATTTCTCTGTTGCAGCTGTTGTTGTACTGACTGAAACAAGACTTCAAAATATTGAAGCTGCCACTATCAGCTGTTAATTCATCATCCAAGGTTAAATGTGAGCTGGCTTCCTGTTGGTGATTTATGATAGTGGGAGCTGGACTTGCACATCGCAACTCAAAATAGCTGGGCATTGGTCTGTAGCTCCCCTGCTCTCCACCAACCAGGTAATGGCCAGAATCAGGGGGCTTTGTTGTTAACTGGCATCAAGTTGACTTCAACTTATGACGACCCTATGAAAAAGAGACCTCCAGGTTGCCCTCTCCTCAACAGCCCTGCTCAGGTCTTGCAGACTCAGGACAGTCGTGGCTTCCTCGACAGAGTCTCTCCATCTGGAATACAGCCCTCCTTTTTTCCTACTGTCTTCTACTTTCACAAGCATGTGTTGGGAACAATGTTCCTTTAAGACTAGGTAAAATATTTTGTATATGGTTGTGAAGAGTGTGTAACACCAGGTGTCAACCCTGAGTAATCACCACAGTATATGAGTGAGCTGAGACCCAGAGCAGGTGTGGGTTGTAGTAGTTGCTGTATAAGTTTGCTAAGAGTAGTGGGTTGACTATTGTGAGTATTTTGCATTACTTCAAACATTGTATGTTGGTGTTATATCTTGCAAGAAGAGATAAAGAGCCTCCAAGGACATTGGAAGAAGCCAACTGTGTCTGTGCATCATTTCAAGATTGGTCAGTGCCACATTGCCAAATACTGCTAAAGGGTTCTGTGCTTCAACACTCTGTTGTAATAGCTACTGTTGAGGACAAGCACCTCAGACAGTGCTGATAGTTGGCTTCTCAGTGGACCTAGTTTTTGTATTTGTTGCTGCATGCCCTGCAGGACATAACAGAGAGCCAACAGCATGATTGTCTTTTTAGGGATATCTCCAAAGTACAACAGCCTCAGTTTAGTCATCTTGGCTTCTAGGGACAGTCCAGGTTTAATTTGTTCTAGGACCCATTTATTGGCTGCTAGCTTTTAATGGGTCTCTTGCCCCTCTGGTGTTACTAAGGCTGGTCTCACCCCTTCCTCCGATGGTGTTACCTGGTGGGGTTTGGCCTCCCTGCACCTTCCTAGTACCACCACTGTCTCTCCCTGTTGTTGAATTCAAAGACACTGTTGTGTTTTTCTGGAATATCAGTAAGCAAAGGGATCTTGTAGCACCTTTGAGACTAACTGAGAGAAAGTTGCAGCCTAAGCTTTCATAGACTTGCTCTACTTCCGCGGATGCATAGAGTGAACTGGTGCCTAGGAACAGACCGTTATGAGCAAGCTGTATGTGTGAACCACCATAGAAATGCAAAAGTTGTGGGTATGGTGATGACACCCTAGTCTCATAAGGATGCTCTTGGACCAGCATCACACTACACTCCAAAACGTCATCCACCATTCACATGGTCATCCACCCACCTGGGCCCAGGCAGCATCTTTCCTCCTGCTTTTGTCCCTCAGTGACTATTGCTAAACTAACAATGGGCAAAGGAGCTTCATCTGGCCTTCTTGGGGTGGGCTGCTCTTTCTCTCATGCCTGTCCACCGAGGAAGAGCTGCCCTCCTCTTCCTTCTCCCAGAGGCTGGCTTCCTATCACTTTGCAGCCAAAATTGGAGGCCGCTGCCACCGCTGGGATGGGTGAATGGCTGGCAGCTTTTCTCCTCTTCCTCATAGTAGCGGCCCCCCTTGTCATCTCCAGATGCTGTGCTGTTGGGCCCTGTTCACCTTCCTTGCTCCTCCACATGCAAAACTGACACAGTCGCCATCTTGATTCACAGCTGTATGAACATCGTGGAGGGGAGCTTTGCTTACTATCATTTTTGCCAAAATTTTGTGGAGACAAAGGAATGCTACCACACATTGCCTATTTATTTATTTATTTATTCCCTGCTCTTCAGCTACAAGGCTATCAGAGTGGCTTACAAATTGTTTTAAGCAATAGCTGTTTACACATCTACACTGCATTAAACAGTTTCCAATGTGTGTTAGCTAATAATGCAGAGGTAGGTATGTGCATTATTTTCTCCTATATAGACAAGTCCCTAAGTCTACGAAAGCTTATGCTACAATTGATCCCCAGGCTTACTGATCTCCCTGTCATTGTGTGTCTTTAAGCTATTTCCAACTTATGGCAACCCTCAGGTATCACAGGGTTTTCTTGGCCAGATTTGTTCAGATGGTGTTTGCCTTTGCCTCCCTCTGAGGCTGAGAGATTGCGACTTACCTAAAGTCACCCAGTGGGTTATGCAGTGAGATTAGAACGCTGGTCTCCAGAGCCATAGTCCAAGGCTCAAACCGCTGTAGCATGCCGGTTCAAATACCCGAAAGGCACCAGTTCCTGCCTGATTATGCAAGCTAAAGCAGAGTCAGCCCTGGTTAGCACTTGGTTCAGCCAACAGGTTGGATTCAGAGTATGGAATCAAACCTAGGCTTGCTATAATTGGAGCCAGGGCCTCAGGAGCTCCTGGCCCTTTTTAGTCTGCTGGTTATTTATTATTTATTATTTTAATGTGATTTTAGATCAGTTGTTTTAATGTATTTTGGTTTAATGTCTTTTTATGGGGGAGGGTGGGGATGGGTGGTATTTGGGGATTTTAATCTGTATTGGTATTTTAATTTTTGTAAGCCACTACGATTGTTTTTTTAACAGAGGGGTGGGATAAAAATAAATTATTATTACTATTATTATTATTCATAGAATCATAGAATTGCAGAGTTGGAAGAGACCATGAGGGCCATCCAGTCCAACCCCCCTGCCACGCAGGAAATCTTGATCAAAGCATCCCTGACAGATGGCCATCCAGCCTCTGTTTAAAGACCTCCAAGGAAGGAGACCCCACCACGCTCCGAGGGAGCGTGTTCCACTGCCGAACAGCTCTTACTGTCAAAAAGTTCCTCCTCATGTTGAGGTGGAATCTCTGTTTCTGGAGCTTGCATCCATTGCTCCGTGTTCCAGTCTCTGGAGCAGCAGAAAACAAGCCGGCTCCATCCTCAGCGTGACATCCCTTCAAATACTTAAACAGAGCTATCATATCGCTTCTCAACCGTCTTTTTTCCAGGCTAAACATACCCAGCTCCCTAAGTCTCTCCTCATGAGGCATGGTTTCCAGACCTTTCACCATTTTAGTTGCCCTTCTCTGGACACGCTCCAATTTGTCCATATCCTTTTTTAATTGTGGTGCCCAGAACTGGACACAGTATTCCAGGTGAGGTCTGACCAAGGCAGAATAGAGTGGCACTATTACTTCCCTTGATCTAGACACTATACTTCTATTGATACAGCCCAAAATTGCATTGGCCTTTTTAGCTGCCGCATCACACTGTTGGCTCATGTTCAACTTGTGGTCTACTAGGACTCAAAGATCCCTTTCGCACGTAGTCTCATTCAGCCAGGTCTCCCCCATCCTATATCTATGCATTTCATTTTTCCGCCCTAAATGCAGTACTTTACATTTCTCTGTATTGAATTTCATTTTGTTAGCTTTGGCCCAGCTCTCCAGTCTATCCAGGTCATTCTGAATTTTGATCCTGTCCTATTATTATTATTATTATTATTATTATTAGGACATGCAGAATGCTAGTTGTCTCATCGCTGGACCCATACTGCCTGATGTGATCTTGCTTGAGGAGGTCTTAAACCCCAACATCTCTCTTCAGTTAGAAACCATCCACTGTTCAATCAGAACACAAACACTGAACATACAAAGGACGGAAGTTAAGATCCCAGGCTCACACTTTGATTGTGCTCCATCACCTTTCTGCTGAATACCCACATTGTGCAACTGCTGGTGTTTCTGCCCATGTGTGTGTGCTTATTGTCTCTGTGTGTTACAGGGACTAATGCACAGAGGCCATTATGCACCATCAAAGCCTGCCACTACATGCTTGGGATCCTGTTAGTTAGTCCCAACTAGAGAAGACCCACTTAACCAGTTGTTGAGATGAGTAAACACATAGATAGATCCCTGCTTTTGCCACACTGCAGAAATAATGCAGTTTCACACAGCTTATATTACTATGGCTCAGTGCTGTGGAAACCTGGGATTTGTAGTTTTGTGAGATATTTAGCCTTCTCTATCCGAGAGCTCTGGTGCCACAACAAACCACAAATCCCAGGATTCTATAGCACTGAGCCATGGCAGTTAAAGTGGTGTCAACTGAATCATAGAATTGCAGAGTTGGAAGAGACCACGAGGGCCATCCAGTCCAACCCCATTCTGCCATGCAGGAAATCATGATCAAAGCATCCCTGACCAGATGGCCATCCAGCCTCTGTTTGAAGACCTCCAAGGAAGGAGACCCCACCACACTCCGAGGGAGTGCATTCCACTGCCAAACAGCTCTTCCTGTCAGAAAGTTCCTCCTCATGTTGAGGTGGAATCTCTGTTCCTGGAGCTTGCACCCATTGCTCCGTGTTCCAGTCTCTGGAGCAGCAGAAAACAAGCCTGCTCCATCCTCAACATGACACCCCTTCAAATACTTAAACAGGGCTATCATATCGCCTCTTAACCGTCTTTTTTCCAGGGTAAACATACCCAGCTCCCTAAGTCTCTCCTCATAAGGCATGGTTTATGTCTGTATGGTGGCAGCAGACCCAGTGGTTTCAGTGGGTCTCCTCGCATCAGGATGAACAATAGGACTGAGCTCATGTGAAATGGTTATACTTGTGGAAATCTGCGTAGTGTGTACATCCATTTCACAACATCAAAAAAAAAGCACGATGACACACAGAAGAGAACTGACACCAGTGTAGGACATCAAGAGGATTCTGGCAAAAGGCATTCTCACGAGAGAAAAAAAATTAATGCATTTGGAAATATTTGGTGAAGGGGGAAGCTCTGCCTAAGATGAGGCCTGTGTCCTCCTTTATTATGGCTTACCTATATTTCCTAGGTCTGAAGGAGCTGCAGGGTATTTTCTCCATTGTTGCTACAACAGGCGAAGAGGCTTTTGCAGAATGTGACTCCTCTTTGCCCTGTCCATCCCCTCTCCTCTCTCTGGCTGCATGGTTTCCATCTTCCTCTTTCCAGTCCAGGCCTACCCAAGGCCCAGCCACCAAAGGGGGGGGGGGGGCTCTGGACTTCAAGGCTCTCTAACCCCCACCCACCCTCCTCCCCCTCGTGTTCTGTTTCAACTCAGAGCCTTAGATGCAGGGTGAACAACCCTTGCCTCTTGGCATTAATCCAGCAGGCGCTTAAGAGGGCAGGACGGTCAATCTCCTGCCCAGCTTTGGCTTCTTATCAGGGCCAAACAACAGAGCAGCCTGGCTACTGCGGAGCTGCTGGGCTCAGGCACCCTTAAAAGAGCCGGATCACTCAGGCCTTTGATCTGGCCTGTCTGGAGTTAAGAGGCAACTCAACCTTTCCAGCTTTGAGCCAAAGCAAAGCACTGCCTTCTGGGTTGATTTGAGGTCAGCTCTGAGGGGGAAGGAATAAAGCAGCTGCAGGTTGGTTTTTTCAGGATAGGAGATGGAGGCTGGGACCCTGTTGTTGTTTTGCCCATGCGTAATATTTCAGAGCAGGAACTGGAAAAACCACCTCTGAGGATGCATCATCTAAGAAAACCCTGTGAAATTCAGGGAGCTGCCTTACGTTAACAGGTGATTTGAAAGCAGACACACACACAAGATCTGACCTTGGTCCTTTCCCCCCAAATGCTGCAGGCTCTAACTTCCAGAGCATGGGAAAAGGTACCATTTTGGACTGACACTCCCAGAATCCCCCAGCTGGCAGTCCAAAAAGAAGAGCCTTCCCCAAGCCCAGAAGGATTGGCAAAGAATCCCAGGTGCTGGAGACTCTATTTTAGAGGCAGGAACTGGCAAAATCAACTCTGAGGATTCCTTTCCTAAAAAAAAAACCCCATTAAATTCATGGGCTCCCCGTAAATCGACAGGTAACTTAAGGTAGATTTGTAATTGATTGACCAACCAAACCTGAAAGGTAGTCACACATATAAGATCTGACCTTGGATTCTTTTCCCTAAACACTGCAGGCTAGAACTTCCAGAGCATGGGAAAAGGTTCCTTTTTGAACTGTCACTCCCAGAATCTATGCTGCCAGGGGGATTCTGGGAGTGGCAGTCCAAAAAGAAGAGCCTTCCCCAAGCCCAGAAGGACTGCCAAGGAATCTCAGGTGCTGAAGGCAATATAGTTCAGAGGAAGGAACTGGCCAAACCACCTCTGAGGGTTCCTTGCCTAAGAAACCCCTATGAAATTCATGGGGTCCCCATAAGTCAACAAGCAACTGGAAGCGACAGACACACCCACTCACAATTTCCCCTAGAGGAGCAGTTGGTTATTTTAGCCTGATACAGAATATCCACATTCAGTTTCAAGGTTCCAGAAGCAGAGTTGTGCTTACAGTCCCACTTTTGCTGGTTGAGCACTGTGCACACATACATATGGCACCCTGTTGTTGAGGGATGTATATGCACATTAGACATTTGGTGCACACTGTTGTTGTTGTCCATGTGTACCATTGTGGACGAGTGCACATGCACATTTGGTTGTATGTTTGATTGCACACTAGGTTGCACAATGGTGCCATTCAGCATAAGGGCTGAATAGCACAATTAAGGAGTAACTCTACATGTCATGATGTGCATTACACAACCTCAAATCCCCTGCGTTACCCCGCTAGTCACTTCTCTCCAGGATGAAGAGGAGCCATTGGTGACTACCCTTCGGGTTTGGTTGGTCAATCAATTACAAATCTGCCTTATAATAGCACTGTCTTAGCCCACATTTTACTAGCTTGTTTGCAAGAATGTCATGGGGGACCTTGTCAAAGACCTTAGTGAAATCAAGATACACTACATCCACAGCATTCCCTTCATCTGCCAAGATTGTAACTCTATCAAAAAAGAAAGATACAATTTGTTTGGCATGACTTGTTTTTGAGAAACCCATGTTGGCTGTTAGTGATCATGGCATTCCTTTCTAAGTGCTCACAGACTGACTGGTTAATGGTCAGTTCTAGAATCTTTCCTACAGTTGATGTCAGGCTGACTGAGCGGTAATTATTTGGGTCTTCTTTCCCACCATTTTTAAAGATGGGGATAACATTTGCCCTCCTCCAGTCTGCTGGGACCTCTCCTATTCTCCAGGAATTCTCAAAAATTATTGCCAGTGGTCTGAGATCACTTCTCCCAGTTCTTTTAATACTCTTGGTGCTTTTTCCTCCAGAAAAAAAATTGAGAAGACACTCAGTGGTCCTACCGTTTCCTTGCTCTTTCTTTTGCTATTGATGTAACTAAAAAAGCCCTTTTTATTGTTTTTAACCTCTCTAGCAAGCCTGAGCTCCAGCTGAGCTTTGGCTTTTCAGACTTTCCCCCTATATGAGCTAGCTATTTGTTTGAATTCTTGTTGGGTGATTTTTCCTTTTTTCCATTTCTTGTACACATCCCTTTTAAATCCTAGCTCAGTTGAAAGTTCTTCAGACATCCATCCTGGTTTCTTTGCTTTATTCTTTCAATCAATCAGTTTTATTATATCTGTTTTTATGGTAGGCCACTCTGACATTTTTTCCATTAAAAAAAAGATAAAAAGTTGTATATCAAATTGCCAAAGACTTTCTCTCTGTAGATTTTCCTTGGGTTTTTGTGAGGCCATGTTCTGGAATACGGTAGTTTCTTTCTGACGTTTCGCCTGCATCTGTGGCTGGCCTCTGTCAGCCAAACTAGCCAAATTAAGAGCAGAACTGTCTCTCTGAACATGACTTGGCTCCAGGTGCACAGAAAGCAAAGGCATGGTTTCAAGTATTTGTGGGCAACCGTAGTAGATCTGGGAGACAATATTTTGCTCTAGAGACCTTCCAGAGCCCACATGGATTGTCAAAAATGCCCAGTTAAAAAAGAAGAAGAAAATGAATGTAGCTGAAAAACTATTAGTGGTATTGAAAATTGGCCTCTAACAATGAAGCAGGAAGGTCTGCAACCTATTTTAAAGATGAATTCCCACTCTCAGAGGGTTCTAGGTGAGGCAATGCACCCATCCTTTGGGCCGGAGAAAGAGTAGTAAAGGGCTGGAGGAATAACAGCTTTGGGGGCCAGAGACTCCCACACCTCTGGTTTTCAGCATGAAACCCTGCTGCATGTGTCGGCATCTATTTACTACATTTAGGCAGAAAAAAGTATAATACCCAGATCTAGGATGGGGGACCCCTGGCTTGACAATAGTACATATGAAAGGGACCTAGGAGTCTTAGTAGACCAGAAGCTGAACATGAGTCAGCAGTGTGATGTGGCAGCTAAAAAGGCCAATGCTATTCTAGGCTGCATCAATAGGAGTATAGTGTCCAGTTTGAGGGACGCTGCAGAGACGGGCTGGCATGCCTGTCTCAGAATCCAAAATGACCCCCTTAACAGATTAGAAAGCTGGGCCAATATTAACAAGATTAATTTCAACAGGGAGAAATGTAGGGATACTACACTTGGGCAGTAAAAATGAAATGCACAGATACAGGATGGGTGACATATGGCTTGAGGGCAGTACAAGCGAAAGGGATCTAGGAGTCTTAGTGGACCACAAGCTGAATATGAGTCAGCAGTGTGATGCAGCAGCTAAAAAAGCCAATGCAATTCTAGGCTTCATTAATATGAGTATATAGTTGTCCCTTCATATTCACTGGGGTTTGGTTCCAGGACCCCCCTGTGAATACAAAATCCATGAATATTCAAGTCCCATTATATGCAATGGCATAGCAAAATGGTGTCCCTTATATAAGATGGCAAAATCATAGAATCATAGAATTGCAGAGTTGGAAGAGACCATGAGGGCCATCCAGTCCAACCCCCTGCCATGCAGGAAATCACGATCACAGCATCCCCGACAGATGGCCATCCAGCCTCTGTTTAAAGACCTCCAAGGAAGGAGACCCCACCACACTCCGAGGGAGTGTGTTCCACTGCCGAACAGCTCTTACTGTCAAAAAGTTCCTCCTCATGTTGAGGTAGAATCTCTGTTCCTGGAGCTTGCATCCATTGCTCTGTGTTCCAAAGTTTGCTTTTTGGATTATTACTTTTTAAAGAATATTTTCAAGATGTGAATACTTAAATCTGTGAATACCAAATCCATGAATATGGAGGGACAACCGTAGTGTCTAGATCAAAGGAAGTAATAGTGCCACCACTCTATTCTGCTTTGGTCAGACCTCACCAGGAATACTGTGTCCAGTTTTGGGCACCACAATTCAGGAAGGATATGGACAAGCTGAAATGAGTCCAGAAGAGGGAGATCAAAATGGTGGGAGGTCTGGAAGCCATGATGCCCTATGAGGAGAGGCTTAGGGAGCTGGGTATGTTTAGTCTGGAGAAGAGAAGGTTGAGAGGAAACATGTTAGCCATATTTAAATGTTTGAAGGGATGTCATATTGAGGATGTTTTCTGCTTCTCCAGAGACTAGGACACGGAGCAATGGCTTCAAACTGCAAGAAAAGAGATTCCACCTAAACATTAGGAAAACTTCCTGACAGTAAGAGCTTTTTCAGAAGTGGAATACACTGCCTGGGAGTGTGCTGGAGTCTCTTTCTTTGGAGGTTTTTAAACAGAGGCTGGATGGCCATCTGTCGGGAATGGATTGTGTATTCCTGCAAGGCAGGGGGTTGGACTGGATGGCCCTTGTGGTCTCTTCCAACTCTGTGATTCTATGACTCTATCACATTCAGTGCCTGAGGAAGAGAAGCTTAAGAGTGGACATGATAGCCATGTTTAAATATTTGAAGGGATATTGTATTGAAAAGGGAGCAAGCTTGTTTTCTGCGGCTCCAGAGACTAGGCTCCAGAGATGCAGAGGAATTGGTTCAAACTACAGTAGGACCCCCATATTCACTGATTACATTATCCACTGATTCAATTATCCATAGGATACAAAACACCACAGCTACAATAGAGTCTTCCTAGAAAATGTGTTCTCTCTAGCCATTTCCTAGGTCCTCCAGGCAACTCTATGGTATTTTAAACTATGGTATTATTTTCAATGGTGTTTGCTATTATCTATGGTTTTTGGTATCCACAGGGCCCCACAGAACCAATCCCCAGCGGATATGGGCGGTCCTACTGTGCAAGAAAAGAGATTTCACCTAAACATTAGGAAGAATTGCCTGACAGTAAGAGCTGTTCAGCAGTGGAAAGCATTATCTGGGAGTGTGGTAAAGTCTCCTTCTTCGGAGGTTTTTAAACAGAGGCTGGGTGGCCATCTGTCGGAATGCTTTGATTGTTTATTCCTGCATAGCAGGGGGTTGGACTAGATGGCCCTTGGGGTCTCTTCCAACTCTTCTATGATTCTATGTATCAGCAACTATTTCCTCTGGAATATTCTTTCCCTTCCTGTTCCCTTGGGGGGGGTGGGGGGGCTGTTGTCTTTTCCACGTTCTGCCCCACCCTTGCCCCTCAGTGGTTTGCATGCTATGATGAACACCCCATAGTGCCAAAGCAATCAAGATGGCCCCTCCTGCCCCGTGGAGAGAAAATGGCTCTTTAAAGAGGAGAGGTGCACCAATGCCAGGAGGCTGCTAACGGGGCTCTCTGAGTCACTTTATGGGGCTACAGAGCATTTTATAAGGCCAAGCCCCAACTGCTGAGTCTCTGAATGGCACATTAAGGCCATTCAGGGAAGACCCGTTCCTGTTTATGAGCTTTCCGTACTGCTAGAATTTAACTGTGAATGTCTCTGTTTTCTTGAGAAGATCTGCAGCATTTGCTGCAGGTGAATCTTAATAAAAGAAACCTGTTCCAGGGCACGCTTGGCATTCTATAAAGCAGGCCTGGGCAATTGGTCTTGGGACCCATTATGGGATGCATGAAACGCGAAAAATGACAGAAAGAAAAATCTCAAAAATGGATGGAAATCTACTTTCGGTTCTGAAAAATGGTGGTGGTGGTTAATGTTGGGGGGGGGAGGGCTTCCAACTTCTTCAAAAGATGAATGGATGCTTCCAGGGATGGGTCTCTCACTCCTTTTTTCATTGTTTTTGCTGGGGATGTGGTGGTCAAGTGCTGAAAACAGCCAGGAGGCATCCATGCACAATGCCCACCCCTGGTTTAAAGCAAAATCTTTATCAGGATGCAGCTTCTGCCCTTCCTTCTCCTTGGCCCCCTGCCCTTCTTCTGGGTCTCCAGCTCCTCAATGGGGCAGTATTTCAGACAAGGAGCAACTCATGTGTGCTGAAATGCCAACTTGGAACGGACACCTTAGAGTCGGAGCATGGCATCCAGATGGCTGGCCAGAATCCTGTTGGTGGGTTGCGGACATGTTTGGCTGTCCTCCTTGGGCCATTGTGCAACACCTATTTTCAGTTGCATGGGACATAAGTGGAGTTCCGCATGTGTTAACTATGAACTGTTGCATATGTGGTTGCAGTCTTGGATGCATGATCCAAGAATGTGGAACCAGATGTGCAATAGTTCATAGAATCATAGAGTTGTAAGAGAAACCAGGGGACTAGATGGGCCTTGTGGTCCCCTTCAACTCTATGATTCTATGAACTGTTGCACATGTGGCTGCACATTCTTGGATCATGCACAGCTACACAGTGCCATATACTGTGTAGGTTATTACATGCCTTTTTCATGGGTACAGCATCACTCTTATTCCTGCACCTCCTCAGGTCAAAGAAGGGGTGGGTCACCACAGACATTAAGTCACACGTGTTTAAAACTTGGGTTGTCCTGCAATCTGGAGTAGGGTGGATGCCATCGGGCAGCAAGAAGAGATGCTGTCACCAGATCCAGCTTTCACTAGGGGGAACAATCTTCCACATGGTTGGCTGGCTGGAATCCTGTTAGTGTCACAGACCTGTGTGAGTACCCTCACACACATGGTTGTACCTTTTGGGCCACCATGCAATGGATGTATTCAGTTCATGGTGGCATAAGCAGAGTTTCACATGTGTAACCATTTCACAAGGGTCTCAGTCCTATTCTTCATCCTGACTAGAGTAAAACCACTGAATCACTTGGATTTCCCTATGTGCTGACTTGCCATTCAAGTATTGATTGAAGTTCAGGTTGGGGTAACAGTAGGATCCCAGCCATGCAGTTGTATATTCTTGGGTGGGGAGCAACTATCGACCAGTGGCTTTAATGTACCACTTGGAGTTACAGAAATAGCCCTGCACATAATTTCCCATCACACAAGGAGCTAATGGGCAGGTACACCAACATAAACTGCACAAGTATCTTTTGCTTTCACCTGCACCAGGAAAAGAGCTACAGATATCATTTGTCCTTGCCTGTAGAGGTGAAACAGGTGAAGATTTATGTGCCTTCTCAGGGTTGAACCTATTCTGGTTTTTAGTTTGGATTTTAGAGGAGTTATCTAAGGGGATGAACTCTACTCTCCCCAAATAGGTTCAGTACCTTAGGCTGCTGACACACTGCAGAAATAATCAGTTTGTCACTGCTTTAACTGCCATGGCTCAATGCTATGGAATTCTGGGATTTATAGTTTTGTGAGATATTTAGCCTTCTCTGCCAGAGAGCTCTGATGCCACAACAAGCTACAAATCCCAGGATTCCATAGATGGAGACATGATCCTTAAAGCAGCGTCAAACTGCATTATTTTTGCAGTGTGTCTGCAGCCTTGGATAGCTTACTGTTCACACTAAAATTCAGAGCAGATTCACCACCCCTCTAGCATGAGAGCCACCAGCCCATCACTAGTACTGGGTGCATAGTCCAACACACTGCAAACTGCTAGAAAGATCTGAGAGTGGGCCTATGTTAAAAAAACTAACATCTTGGCTGTCTGATCTTTAGCAAACTCCATTATAGGGTTGCTTTGTAAAGGGTGGACATGAGAAAGACTGCAAATCCTTTGCCAAAAAGAGCCGTGTTGAGCAATGAACATCTGCAGAGCAGACTGGACAGCAGCGTGAGAGGAGAGAGGCAATTGCACGCTGGGATGCACGGCTCCCACGGCATCCTCCAACACCACCAGTTTCCTGAATCCCTCACCACCGTTGGGATGGATGCTCCAAACTGGGAGTCTTGGCCAAGAAGCAGTTGCCTATGATAATATCTAACTCTCACAGTAGCCAGAGCAGGAGATGGGGCTGCTTCCGTGCAGCAACGACCTTGAGGGTGCAACGCAAAGGGGGCTTTAGCTTGGCCAGCTTGCAGACAGCTTAGGAACTGTCACTCCTCCCGCCTCCTTTCTTTCCCTCTCTGCTCCATCTGTTTGAGGGGAGCGCAGAGAGACCTCCTGACTGTTTCCTGGACTGAGATGGTGCCCACAGCCTGTTTATCACAGATGTTGCTAAGTGTACATGTGTGGAGTATGGTGGGAGGAATGAGTTGGGGAAGGGTGGAGAAAGAGAGGTCATTCTTCCAGAAGAAGGACAAAAGGACTGTGGGAGGGGCACAGAGTTCCTATATTGGGAAGCTCCAGAAAGCAATTGCCACAGGACTGGAGACCAAGGAGGCTGGGGGTGGGGGAGATGCTCTTAAATCAATTGGATGGTGGTTCCAAACCTTAAGCAGAGGTGTTCAGGGTGCTGTCCCCAAAATATGTTTAATTCCTTGGATAGCTCCTTTACAGTTCAGAGTAAAACCCTGAGTGCATTCAGCACCCCACTTGCTCGGGCATCATCAAACATGACTCCAGGAGCCCCCGACTTTGAAAAGAGACAAAAGAGGGGCTCAGGAAACTTCAGACTGGCCAGTCTGGCCACATAAGAAGGTTCATGCTAGATCAGGCCAAAGGCAACCAACCAGTGGCCCCAAAGGGAAAGCCCTGAATTGGGAATAGCCAAGATCCTATCTGGTGCTATTGTAGTCTAAATCTATACTCGCAGAGTGAAGTGGTGGTTGCACTACTGTTTGTCCCGCTAGTAAGGGCAAGTGTTGTGGGAGGATGTGGAATCAGGACCTTCTCTGCTGTGGCACCCCAGTCCCAGAACACCTTTCCCCCCAGAGGCCTAATTGACATCCACATTGCTGTCATCCAGAACAAAGTGAAAACATGTTTGTTTACTAAGCCTTTGTGGCCTACTTGGTTCTACACAAGTATACACATGCATGGTTTTAAATTGTTTTAAACTACAGTATGACCTTGTATCCATGCAACCAATACCTGTGTTTTCACATAACTGCATCCAAAAAAAAAAGTCTTCTCTAGGCATTTTTTAGGTCTTCCACTATGATTCTATGGTCAACGTCTGGCGGAAGTTGACCATAGAGACACCGGAGGAGCTCCAGATGCCTACAGAGGACTTGAAGGTCCTCCAGTGCAATTCTATGATGTGCTTCTGCTGGAAATACAAGGCTTACTACTATCCACAATTTTTGCTCTCTGCAGTAAGTCCGGGAACATATGCCTCAGGGATTCGGGGGCCATACTGTATTTTAACCTATTTTAGTCTGTCTTCTTTTAGCTCATTAAATAGGTTTTTGGCCCTTTAATAACATCTATATATATATAATTCTCTTGGGTATGTTGCCTTTCCCAGTGTGCTGATTGGCTGCTCAGGAAACACACCCAACCAATCACTACCCGTATGCAAATTCCCTCTTCATTTCACAATCCATTCCTGCCACTCAGTCTGTGGCCCAGATTGGGACCCAGACAGTCAATTGGTGGCAGCATGTCACCCGTTACGGGACCCAGGCACTCAACTGGTGGTGGCCATGGCGGCAGCAGGGCAACACAGCAAGTCACCCTCAGCAATTCCGGGAAAAGTGTGGAACGCTGAGAAGGGGGTGGAGGAATTTAAAAATCCACCGGCCTACCTTACAGGGTTGTTGTGAAGTCTACTGGGCATTTTGGAGGGAGTTTCTTAAATGGTGTATGTTATGCCGGGTACAGCGAGTTTTATTAAATAGGTTTATTCAGCCATTTAATAACATTTAATTGGCCAAGTTGATTTTATTATGTGCCACCTTAGATGGAAGGCAGGCTGTAAATATTTATAAGATACATAGATAGATAGATAGATAGATAGATAGATGATAGATAGGGTGCAACCAACTGTGGGACTGCCAATGTACTTGCTGTTTCTACAATCCCATAGAAATAAAGTGAGTACACTGGAGGCAGTGATGAGGTATTACTTGGCATCCAAGAATGAGCAGCTTCATGTGCAACAGTTACACTTGTGGAACTCCACTTACAGAAGTGTGCACTGAATATGGATGTTGCGCAATGAAGAAAAAGTGCAACCGCATGTGTAAGGGAAGTTACGTGTGCTAAATCGCTAATAGGATGCCAGCGCTGTGTTTCTTAGCAACTCAGAAACAAAGGCACAGTGGCTTTGACACTTGAGGTATCACAAAGCCATTTTAAATAGCACCTCTGACAGCATCTATGAATTTGCTCAGTATCATTTAAAAACCATTTAAGTGCATACCAATTGCTCCATCCTGTGACAGTGAGTTCCACTGTTTAATTCTGACTCTGCCACCATCCAGCTTCACTGCACAACCCCACTGGTTTCTAGTCTTATGAGAGAAGTACTGGAAGTGTACCTGATAATTTAAAGTCCTGCATTTGTGACTTTAATGAAGGAAGGGCACTTTGCATTGTTAAGGTCTATTTCCACAAATGGGATTACTCCCTTTTTACCCAAAATAACTGTGCATAATTGCGAGTGGAAAATATGCATGCCATACAAACACGCACAGCCTTTACTCTTGGTCAAGACGTGACCAAAATGTAATAAGCGCCTGCGTCCTTGACTGCGTTTTGGATCAACTCTGAGGATCAATACCGAATCCTTTGTAATAGGGACATAATTTGTATTGCTTATGCCTGTTGTTATTGCATGCATTTTAATTTCAGCGGCTTGTTAAAACAAACAAGCTGGAAAGGCAATGTCTCCATGATCAATATAACTGTGTCTTCTTTTTACACAGTCCGTGGGTCAACCCGACAAGTGTCTCAAGGGGAAGTATAGCAAGAGGGGTGTGAGATCTCTTTCAATGGCACAGAGGGGGGAACAACCTGGAAAAAAAATGCCCAGAATCTTCTGTGACATCTTGAGAAGATAATCTTGAATGATCAAAGCCTGTTTTAACATTGGATTTAAGCTCTTGACCTCACCTGAAAACTATGCATATTATAATGGATTATGACTTTGACGCAGACCCAGCCAGAATCCTGTTGCATGTGTTACATACCTGTCAATTCCTGTGTAAGAACGATTGGGCATTTTTGACTGATGCGGAATATCCACACTCAATTCAATGTTGTGGAAGTGGACTTGTGTGTGTGTGCATTTAAACTACAGGAAATAAGATTTTGCCTAAACCTTACGAAGAATTTCCTGATGGAAAGAGCTGTTGGACATTGGAATCTACTGCTGCCTGGGAGTGTGGTAGAGTCCCCTCCTTTGGGGGTTTTCAAACAGAGTCTGGCCATCTGGAGGGAGTGCTTCGATTGTGGATTCCTGCATGGCAGAATGGGGTTGGATTGTACAACCCCGTGGGATCTCTTCCAACTCTGTGTTCTATTATTCTAGCCATCTATTACATATCTGAAGGGATGTCATGTAGAAGATGGAGCAAGCTTGTTTTCTGCTGCTCCAGAAACTAGGACATGGAGCAATGGACTCAAACGACAGGAAAAGAGATTCCGCCTAAGCATTAGGAAGAACGTCCTGACAGTAAGAGCTGTTTGGAAGTGGAATACACTGCCTGGGAGTGTGGTGGAGTCTCCTGCTTTGGGGGTTATTAAACAGAGGCTGGATGGCCATCCGTTGGGATTGCTTTGATTGTGTATTCCTGCATGGCAGGAGGCTGGAATGGATGGCCCTTGTGGTCTCTTTTATGACTCTATGCATGCAGGTGCACATGTGGATGTGCAGGTAAATTATGGCCAATATCATAAATCAAGCAGGCAGAGTATAACAATCCTCCCACACAGGTCAGTGCCCTCCCCTCCTCCACCCTGGCAGCTGTCAAACCCCCAGACGGGGCCAGTGCTGCTGCTTACTGGTGGGAAGGGGAAGGAGGGGGGCAGCAATGCAGATGAGGAAGAAGTTGTCAGACTCAGCTCAGAGGGGAAAAGAATTTATTTATTTATTGAATTTATATTCCTCTTTTTGCCCAAGATAGGGATCAAGATGGTTTACAAGACATGAGGGTGTGTTCTGAGTTGTAGTACACCTTCATAGAATCATAGAGTTGGAAGAGACCCCAAGGGCCATCCAGTCCAACACTCTGCCATGCTGGAATAACCAATCAAAGCACTCCATACAAATGGCCATCCATCCTCTCTTTAAAAACCTCCAATGAAGGAGACACCACCACACTCCCAGGCAGCAGCTTATTCCACTTCAAAGCAGCTCTTACTGTCAGGAATTTCTTCCTAGTGTTTAGGTGGAATCTCTTTCCCTGTAGTTTGAACCCATTGCTCCGTGTCCTAGTCTCTGGAGCAGCAGAAAATAAGCTTGCTCCATCCTCAGTATGACATCCTTTCAAATACTTAAACATGGCTATTGTGTCACCTCTTAACCTTCTCTCTGCCAGGCTAAACATGCCCAGCTCCCTGAGCCACTCCTCATAGGGCATTGATTCCAGACCACCCACCATCCTGGTCGTCTTCCTCTGGACATGCTCCAGCTTGTCAATATCCTTCTTGAACAGTATTCCAGGTGAGGTCTGACCAAAGCAGAATAGAGCGGCACTATTACTTCCCTTGATCTAGACACTATAGGCCTATTGATGCAGCCTGGAATCGCCTTCCTTCCCCTTCCCTTCAGAGCCCAGACCAGCTGCATCTTTGCCATCTGAATTATCTCTCCCCTGCTTTCTATCCCTCTGCAAGCAGCCACAGAAGCACGGTTTGACAGCTGCTGCAGGAGAGGTTTTGCATGGAGTGAAAAAGGCTGGAGAATAGCTCCCTGCATCCCATCCAACAAGACCCATGTAAACCACACTTAGATGGGCATGCTTCACTAACACGATGCTGCCTGAGGTTTGCATGAGATGCATATTTATTTGTTTCCTGGCTGAAAAAAGTGGTTTGCTTGTATATGGAATTTCTCACCCAGTATTCACACATTAAAGTGTTGCTGCTGTTCTTGTTTTGAGAAATTATTCTGTATAGAAATACAGGTGACTTTTGTAAGAGAATTGTGTAATTTTCTGCAAAAACCCCACACCCATACCCTTTAACACAAAGCCACATGCAGATTTTTTTCTGCAAAGTTGTTGTTTTTAATATCCAAAACAGCAATCTTGCACAACAAAAATCTTACGCAACAATTCTGGCACAAAAAGCCAGCAATCTTGCACAAAAAAGGCCACATGATTTGGATGTGCAAAATGAGTTTTATTATTATTGTTTTAATTCCTTTATAGTCCCACCTTTTCCCCAATAATGGGACTCAAGGTGGCTAACAACATATTTAAAACAATGCAAGTTAAAAACAATACAAAAGTAAAAATAAGCATATATAGTTTAAAAAACAATTAATTTGTAAGTGAAAAATTAAACATTAAAATGCATTAAAAAGCTCTATACAGAACCTTAAATTGCTAGATTGTGCAAGATGTTTGTTGGGAAAGATTTTTTAGTATAAGGTTTTTATTATGCAAGACTTCTTGTTGTGAAAGCTTGCTGTTTCTGCATAAAAAACAGCAATCTTGCACAAAAACACCCATGTCTGAAAACAGATTTTTTTGTGCAAAACCTCACAAACCTCATATAAAATAGGTTTGTGCAAAGTTATATAAATCCCATGTAAATCCCTGCACTAAATAATGTTTACAAACACTTTGCAAGTACCAAGACTAGGTGAGAACTCTGCAAAAATGTTTTTTTTTCCCCCGTCCACAGCAAGAAGAAAACGGTGGTAATTATTCATCTTCACTTGCTAGGACAAAATTAGTTAAATATTAACACGCCTACATTTGGGGTCTTGGTTCATTTGCACAAAGTTGCCAATCAACACAAAGGGTGCTCAGTACAAAACTCTACCTGTGAAGTTTTATTTGGATGTCGGATCTTGGCCCTAGTTGGTACTGAGTGAATGATCCAAGAAAAGGTTTGGAGAATGTGGAAGAAAAACCTAGGGCACTTTCACACTGTAGAAATTATGCTCAAAGAGTCATCATCAACGATTATGCTTCAAATGAAGGATGTGTCCAGTGGAGTGCCTTAGGGTTCTGTCCTAGGGCCGTCACTCTTCAACGTTTTTATCAATAACGTAGATGATGGGTTAGAAGGAATCCTTATCAAGTTTATGGATCATACAAAACTGGGAGGGGTAGCTAAGACAATGGAAGATAGGAACAGAACTCAAAAGGAGCTCTGATGAACTAAAGAACTGGGCTGAAACTAAGAGAATGAAATTCAGTAGAGACAAATGCAAAATCCTACATTTATGCCACAAAAATGCACACTTATAGAATGGGGGATACACGGCTTAGCAGCAGTCCATGTGAAAAAGACCTTGGGATTATTGTTGATCAGAAGTGAACACAACCCAGGAGTTGTGGTGCTGCATCAAAGAAGGCAAATAGGATTTTATCCTGCATTAATAAAAGCACAGTTTCCAAGTTGAGGGAAGTAATAGCCCCACTATATTCTGCTGCAGTCAGGCCTCATTGGGAGTACTGTCTTTAGTTCTGGTCATCTCATTTTAGGAAGGACAGAGACAAGTTGGAAGAAGTTCAGAGAAGGGCAACAAGGGTGATAAGAGTTAGGGCAGTGATGGACAACCTTTTGAGCTTGGTGTGTCAAACTTCGCCAAAAAACTGAGCATAACTCGGGCGGTGTGTCACTTTGAGGAAAAAACATTATCTCTGCTGGCAGAAGTGAGGGCAAAGATCCCGGCTTAACCGGAAGTCCCAGAACTAGACACTCTGTGCTGGACTTCTGTTGTTTTGGCCTATAGACCTCCGGCACAGAGTGTCTAATAGGGGAGGATGAAACATTTGCGACTACAGTTGTCCCTCCACACTCGTGGGTTTCACATTTGCGGTTCCACATATTTGCGGATTCCCGCTTTTCAGAGGGTGGAAGAGGGGAGGAAAATGGGACCGGGGCTTCGAAGCCCTGATTGCCACTTTAGGGAGGGTGGTGAGGTTGCAGGTGGGGGGGGGAGGCCTACAGCCGCGTGTCGTCAGAAATGGCTACGCGTGTCAGTGCTGACACGCGTGTCATAGGTTCGCCATCACTGAGTTAGGGAGAACAAAACAGATGAGGAGAGAGTCAGGAGTTTGAGACATTCAGCCTGGGGAACAGAAGACAGGAGGAGGGGAGGGGGTCATGACTACACTCTTTAAATAACTCTGTTATTTGTTCTCTGTTTCCCCAGAGGGGAGGGCCAGGTCTAATTGTTTTTGTAATTAACTTACAAGAGGGTAGATTTCAACTAAACATTAGAAGGGACTTCTTGACAGTGAGAGCAGTTCAGCAATGCAACCAATTGCCCAGAGAGAGGTGTAGAGTCTTTCTCTGGATGTCTTCAAAAAGAGGCTGCAGAGTTACCAGCCGGGAAGGCTCTAGCTGGAGATCCTGCACTGAATGTGGGGCAGGGTTGGACTTGATGGCTCATGGGGCCCCTTCCAGCTCGAGGAGTCTATGATCCTATAGTTACAGCACTATGATTCCACTTTACCTGCCATGGAATGTAGAGCATCCATCTCCACCTGAGGATTCACACACTGACTGTGTTACACAACCTTTGTGCTGGAAGGCAACCTTACACAATGGCATGCATGCCTCAATGTGCAACCAAATGCACAACCAAATGCACATCTCATGCATATCTCATGCACACCTGCATGGCCAATAGCACAGCATGCACCACTTGTGGTCTCTTCCAAGTCTATGATTTTATGAATGCAGGATTAGTCCTGAAGTTTCCCAGATCACTTGGACCAGTGAGCCCGGCCATTCAACCAGGAAATTAGTGGGGCAACAGCCATGTGGCTGTTCACCAGTCTGGCCCTGCCCAGGCTTTCCCCAAATCCACAACATGCCATAACTCCACCCTACCCCTGTACCAAATCAATGCACATCATCACACATGGGTAATGAACTGGAGCTCCTCTTACCTTCTATGGGTTTTGGTACAAAATGTGATGAGGGTTTGGTCTTTTTCACCCGGTTCCCCTTCATAATCTGCCCTTCTTTATTGAGTCCCAAGAACCAGGCTCTTCCCGATTCCTGCTGCCGGTACAGCGTAGAGGAATAGATAACGTAGTAGTTTTCGAAGACGGACTCCTTAAATTTGCACTCTGGTGTGAAGATGTCCTGCAGCAAGTGGGAAAGAAAAGAAGGGAAAGAAAGGATTAGGCTTGGGAGCTGTTTTCTTTTTTTTAAAGTAGCCATCAGCCAAGAGATAAAGCTCTGCAAATCTCGGTGTAATCTCTTTAATTTGAGAAAATAAAATTAAAAGGAGGCAGCCCAAGCAGAAGAGATCTCAGGAAACAGCTGCTTAAAGAGAGGGCTTTAAGAGAGAGAGAGAGAGAGAGAGAGAGAGAGAGAGAAAGAAAGAAAGAAAGAAAGAAAGAAAGAAAGATGGTGCAGAGTGGTTTGACTGTTGGACTATGACACCACCATCCCCACATTGCCGTCGGCAAATCAGTGCTCAAGTCCGCTCAGCAGTTCACCTACCTGGGAAGCATCATCTCCTCAGATGCCAAGATTGACAAAGAGATCGATCACAGATTAGCAAAGGCATATAGTGCATTTGGAAGACTTCACAAAAGAGTCTGGAGCAATAAACACCTGAGGCAAAGCACAAAAATCAGTGTGTATAGAGCCATCGTACTGTCTATCCTCCTTTATGGATCTGAAACATGGGTCACCTATCGCCACCACCTACGACTCCTCGAGCGCTTTCATCAGCGCTGTCTACGCACAATCCTAAATATACACTGGACTGACTATGTGACGAATGTTGCTGTCCTTGAACAAGCAGGGATCACCAGCATTGAGGCCATGATATTGAGAACACAGCTGCGCTGGGCAGGTCACGTTTCTAGGATGGAGGACCATCGCCTCCCAAAAATAGTACTCTACGGTGAACTCGCCACGGGTCAGCGTAAGAGGGGCGCTCCAAAAAAGCGATACAAAGACTCCCTGAAACAACATCTCAGGCTTGGCCAAATTGATCACCAACAGTGGTCCGCCCTGGCCTCACATCGGGAGGCATGGAGACGCAATATCCACAATGCTGCAGCCTTATTTGAGAACTCACGACGAACAAGTCTTGAAGAGAAACGACAACGCAGAAAGAATCACAACCCAAAAACATCACCCGAGGAGTCCTTCTGCTGCGCTATTTGCAACCGGACTTGTTTATCTCGGATTGGCCTTTTTAGTCATCAGCGCGCTTGCAGAAGGCGCGGGATGAGTCCTTCCTGAATCTTCGTTTGCGAAGAAAAGCCAGAGAGAGAGAGATGACTCTGGAAACTAGGGTTCAAATTCCTGCTCAGCCATGAAAACCCACTGAATGACCTTGGGCAAGTCACACTCTCTCAGCCTCCAAAGACCCCTGTGATAGGTTCACTTTAGGGTCACTGTAAGTCAGAAACAACTTGAAGACCCACGACGACGACAACAGCGAAGTACAAGATATTGTGTATTACGGGAAGTAAGATTTTATAACATATATAACCATCGGTAAGTAAGTTGGAAGTCAATGTTTCACTTTCCCCCCTTCATTTGTTTTTCTGTATGTTCTTTTGTTATCCTTTGTTGTAGCTTTGTGCTCTTTGGATATTCTTTCTTTCTTCCTTTTTTCTTTAGTTGTTTTACTGTGTTGGAAATTATTTACAATAAAAATATTTTTTTAAAGTTTTTCTTGGCATATTTTTCTAAAATATTTTTTGCTCCAAAATACCCAAACAGATGATCTCTAGAGGGATCAGATGACATTTCTACCATGTCTGGAGCCCCTCTGGACCTCTGATATGGGTCAAAATGAAATTTTGCAAAAGAAAAAAAGCCTTAAAATGCCTTCTAGGTGCCCCCAAAATATGTCCTCTAGAGGGTATTTGGGGGGAAAGAATTATTCTTTCTTCTTTGCTGGAACAGGTGTGGTGGGGATGTCTCCAGGAGGGTGAAATGTCCACTTCTGTGCTAAAAGGATGAAGAATGGAGCTCTCAAAGGCGCACCACTCACCACTCATGGGAATGTTCACTTGCCATTTAACCTATCAATTGCTGTAACTATTAATTGATTCCACTGAAATAAAAGCCAACATTTCCCATCAAGGACACAGGACGGAACTTCCCATTCTCAGCTGCATGTCAATTGTGCATTAGTGAATTACAAGGCTCTTCAAGTGAAGGTACAAACAACTGTGAAGTGCATGATTGTAGGTACAAATGCACATCAGCATGCAAAATGATCACCACTGCCACAATTCTGCTTCCATGACTTGCAACCTGAATACGGATTTCTGAATTAGATAAAAATGTCCAACTGCTTCTGTAGGGGAACTTCCACCCATGTAAGTCACCAACAAGATGCATTTTGCCAAACGCAGAAATCTTTGCCCAGAAACCAAAGTGTGAGATAACTTAGAATTCAACAAACAAAGACCTCTGCATTTATTCTGTACACCTCCACATGCTACAAACTGATTGTGCTTTGAGACCACTGTCATCAAGAGCAACATTGTGCAACTGAATGCACAACCAAAGGAGTACTACCACCCATCTGCCTGTGCAATGGCACTGCATGTACAACTCCATTTCCAAGACTTTGAACTGAAGGTGTGTATTGTGCATTGGGCAAAAACATCCAATGGCTTCTGTCAGGAAACCTAAAGGTAAGGGTTAGGGTTAGTCACGGATAGAGTTAGAGTTAGGGTAAGCCACCAACAGAAACCCAACTGATTCTAACAACAACAACAAAAGTAATGGTTGATGGGAGCATTGGTGCATTCAAAGGGCCCAAGTGGGAAACCAGGCTGCTCAGGAGTGCAGTCTGGTGTCTTGCAGGTGGAGAAAATCTTCTGGCTCTTGGATGTTTCAGGTTCAGTGTAAGTACTGTCTCTTTACCACCAGCCAGCACAGCCAGCTGTTGGCTTCCCTGCCAATGAGTTGCAAAGTATGTTCCAGGGTTTAATCTGAACTTTAAAGGAGCAATCCACGATCCTGAACCTATTTTTTTTTTTGTGGTGGGGGGATAGGATTCAGAAGCCTGGACAGCACATTTAAAGTTCAGACTAAAATTCTGTGTGGATTCACCCTACCTCCTTATTGGCCATCCACCATTGCCTTCAGCTGTGGTGAAGCTATGGCCCCAATGACAGGAAATCGACACTGTCCCTGCTAGACTGACCAACTCTCCCATATTTCCTGGGATCTCCCTTACTGACCTTCTATTTCTCCCTTATATTTAGGAAGGTTTGACATTCAGATATCAAGGGCAAGCAAGTTGGCACACAGAGGGAACCCATGAAAGGGTGGGGTGTATGTGTGTGTGAGGGTGAGGGTGAGGATCACCAAAAAGCAAGCCAGGAAACTCCTGCCAGCTTGAGGTGTGTGTTTGCATTTATGTCAGAGAGGGGTGGGGGGGAGGGAGAGGGGGAGAGAGGTATGTGTGTGTTGTTGCATCTGTGTGCATGTGAGAAAGGGAAGTGCATGTTTGCATGTCTCTGTAAGAGGGGTATGTGTGTGCTTTCACATCTCTGTATATAAAAGAAGGATTTTGATTTGTGTGGGGATGAGCGTGTGTGTCTTTGTGTGTCTGTTTTGATAAGACATCTGTAATAGTTCTTTCAGTTTTCTTTGAAGTTAGTAGTGGTGCTTGGGATCTTTTTAGAATAGCTTTTGTTGTGGTTCTTGTTGCTGGATAGTGCAGATAGACAGACACAAACAATCAAGATATTCAACAAGATGGCCTGGCCATTAAAGATGTAATGGTATACCATTGAACATTTGCTGGAGTGACGCCACACCGCTAAAAATGCACAAAATTTTTTGTGACTAAATCTCCCTTAAATTCATGGCCAAAAGTTAGTCACCCTAGTCTCTGCAGTGAACATGTGGTGTGACCAAGTTACAGAGTGGAATGGGATTTGTCCTTCGAGCCTGTGCAATGGATTTTTCTGGTGGAGCGCAGCGTGCAAAGAACTGGCCTCACCCTTTAAACCAAAGGTTCATCTGCTGTGGCCTTGCAAGCATGGACGTGACAGTGAGGTCCTCAGGCCGTAGGTTTGATTAGAGTTTCCTTCTCTTAGATGGTTGACCTTACAGGGTTGGACGAGCACCATCTGCCCGGGTTTGGGATTGGAGTTTTCCTTCTCCTAGGACGGTTGCCACAAGGCTAGAGAGCCCATCCTGCCCTTTGACGCTCTTTGTCAGACCCTTCGGTTTTGACCTGTCTGGCATGGGGGACCCTACCAGTGGCTATTATGCCACCGCCAGCATAGCTAAAACATCATTAGGGTACGCAAGCCTCTCTCCCATGACAAGGGGGCGTCAATGGAGAGGTACAGAGTGGACTGTGCCCAAAAAGGGTACCCAAGAGATTTTCAGGGGCAGCATTCCAATCTGCAGGATCAGCCACTGCAGCCAACCTGGACGATGCTAACTGGAAGGCAACACTTTCTTCTTTCAGGACTGGGTCTCAAGGATATAGGGGGAAGAATATACAAAGCCAACAAACAGGGGACTCTGCATGGGATGGGATGCCTCTGAAATCTGGCATGGGGAAGAAGGGGAAGGTAATAGTGCTGAAACAGTTTTCTTTATTTATTTACAGCTCTCTTTTTTTTCCCCATGAGCACTAGAATTAAAACAACAACAAAAATATACATTTAAATGCAATCATTGCTCCCATTATCATTTTACAGAACACCCTCAGTTGGGTGCACATGCAATTTTAAAAACAAATGTATTCATTTGTCTTTTAATGTTTTGTATTGAATTTTGCTAAGAGTGAGTGTATTGTATATAAAATTGTAATGCAATTCCACCAACTTGGGTATGCTTTTCTTTGGTTGTATAGCAGTGCCTTTGTTGTGGGGTGTGCGTGTGTGCACACTCACAATGTAACACGTGAAATGGCCTGGGTTGTATTATAAAAAAATAAATAAAATCAAACCACTATATTTGGATATTTTCATTTCCTGCTGTTGTCTGTGCTCCACTTGTTTCCAGCAACATATGCTGGTGGTGCTGTCAGCTATTGAAACATTTTGAAATGATTAATCCTCTGGTTTGGAATCAATGTATTGTTTAATGAAATTTGAATACATTTGTATACTTTCCAAATGCTGTGCTCCCTGAAAAGGGAACAGGTTTTGCAACTGAACTCACCCTCGTCTCATTGGCTTCCGTGGGCTCTGCATTTCTTCTACCTACCCCACTTCCTCACTTTTGTTTTAAAAGAAAAAGAGGATGAAGGAGCAAGAGGTGAAAAGATGCAGGGAGGAGAAAGAAAATGTGGACGGAGAGGGAAGGGAGCATCTTAAACCCCACAGAGATTATTTGTTGGGTGAATCTTAGCATCCCAAAAATGTTTTCCTTATTATTTTTAATTAACTCTGTAGAGACTGATGGCTACCATGTCACCAGGGAGGTGTTTTAGTCTGAACTTTAAGTCTTGGGTTTTAGTCTGAACTTTAAAGGAATGGGATAGCACCTTCAAAGTCCAGTGTGAAACACAGAGCAGACTCACTGCTCCCCACACCAACACAGAATCTATCAGCTGTTGTTGGATTGTGTGTTTAACGGCTGCATACAGCCTTGTCTACCCTGTGAAAAATTTCATAGAGTACCATGAGCAGCTACATGCTCGAACACCCCCACACACATAGACTCACACCCTACTCGGGATCAGTCTTCTATGGGGAGTGGGAGTTACATTGATATTTTCCACACCAATGGGGTGATTTTAGACTGAACATTTAAAGGGACTGTCCAAAATGCTGTGTGTGTCTTCAAGTTGCCAATTGACTTATGAATTTCATGGGGTTTTCTTAGGCCAGGAATCCTCAGAGGTGGTTTTGCCAGTTCCTTCCTCAGAAATAGAGCCTACAGCAACTGGGATTCCTTGTTGGTCCTTCTGGGCTTGAGGAAGGTTCTTCTTTTTGGACTGTCACTCCCAGAATCCCCCAGCCAGCTATGCTGGCTGGGGGATTCTGGGAGTAGCAGTCCAAAAAGGCACCTTTTCCTATGCTTACAATGACCCCATAAATTTTTCACTGGGGTTTCTTAGGCAAGGAATCCTCAGAGGGGGAGTCCTGGAAAATACACCTGTGATTTCTTGGTGTTCTCCCATCCAAGTGCTAACCAGGTTTGACCCTGCTGATCTTCCATGATCAGATGGGATCTGGTGCTTTTAGGCTATTTAGCAACTGTGTGTCTGTGTCTTCAAGTTGCCTGTTGACTTATGGTGACCCATGGATTTCAAAGGGTTTCCTTAGGCAAGGAATCTCAAGGAGGTTTCTCCAGTTCCTTCCTCTGAAATTGAGCCTACATCACCTGGTATTCATTGGCAGTCTCCCTTCCAAGTACTAACCAGAGCTGACCTTGCTTATCCTCCTCAAATAGGTTCAGCACCTTGGAGAGCTCTGGAATAATCTGAGTTTTGAAGGCATTATCCTGTCTGAAACTAGGCTCGAAACATTAGATGGCTCTCTAGTTCAGACTAAAATCTGGAGCAAACCCACCATTCAGCTGACACGGGAGCCAGCAGGCATTATGAGTGTGGGATGGCACAGAATGGCCATGGTGTGTGTGTGTGTGTTATCACAACAACATAGTCCTGGGGCTGGTGACAGGGGAACCATAGTGGGATCTCGCATGTGGAACTCTTAACCTATGTGTGACCTTGTAAAATCTCGGACACAGAGCAGATTCATCACCCCATTCTTATGGGAGCTGCCAGGAGCCACTGGTAGACCCCATCTTGGAGGGGCTCAGGATACTCCCAAACTGTCATGATGTTTTAACTCTTGCTCAATGTGTCCACACACACACACACAGCAACTAACCACCCTGCTTTGCCATCGCAAAAGTCCTAACCAAAATGTACAGGTGATCTTTTGAGATGAAAAGATGAAATACCTGAAGCCCGAAATTAAGAGACTAGCTGAAGGGTCACACCTTGGGATCTGGCAGGTCTGGAATCATTTGGGGATGATGGGATATTGAAAATAGATATCTCTCTTTCTCAACTTAGACATGCATTGTTGACATGCCAGCCAAGCCTGCCTTAACCTGGCTTTACCCAGATGGGTTGGATTACAACTCCCATCAACCTGCAGCCAGTTAGAATGATTGTATTTTTCCCCCCAAGCTCATCATCCTTTCTAAGGGACTCAAGGAAGTGCTGATAATTCCCTCTTCAGTTTGCACTGAGAAAGACTGACTTGCCCAAGGTCACCCAGTAAGTGCTGTGGCAAAATAACAAACACACACGCAGAGCACCTTTCTGTTCTAAGGAGCCTTGCTGCTGCAAAAGTTACCTTGCAGAGCTCAAGGGCTGCTTGATCTCCACCCCATAATTACAACTAGGACACACAATCTTCCCTTGCTTTTTAAATATCCCTGGAATTAAACTTTAAAAGTTTAAAGGGGTAGAGACTGCAGTTAAATTTAATTGCTAAGGGATTGTCTGGAAATTGAAAAGCTTTAAAATCCCCTTTACAGGAGACCACAAGGTGCTGAGAGCTACCTTTCCTCCTTCTCTTTAATGTGAGGTTGGCAGCTGTTGTGTTGACACCCCCAAGAGAGACATGGCTGTTGTCTCAGGTAAAAATGCTCCCATTAACCCCACCCCAGCCAGGGAGCAGCTTTAATGGCTGCAGATCCCAATTACTGCACAGCTGTCTAGAGCACAGCTGGGCCACCCCAACTCCTGGGGTCCCAATCCAGCCAACCACAGGGGGTTGTCAGTGGCTTCTCTGTCAGGGGTGCAGTGAATCTGTTCTGCATTTGCTTCCAGACTTTAAAGGAGGTCTTCAAGGTATGGAAGCTTAGACACCCCAGATCAGCCTGGCACCTTAGAATCATCGATTCATAGAGCTGGAAGAGACCCCAAGGGCCATCCAGTCCAACCCCATTCTGCCATACAGGAATACACAATCAAATCATTCCCAACAGACAGTCATCCAGCCTCTGCTTAAAAACCTCCAAAGAAGGAGACTAGCTCCGTAAAACTTTCGCCTAAAACCTGGTACAACCCTCTGACATGGTGGCCACAAGTTTTCACAGGATTTGAAGATCTATTGTCTTTGAATTGTGTCAGAAACTTGGCAAGGGATGCTTAAAAGTCCATCTTTGGATTCTTTCTGTCTGTTTTGAAAATAGAAACAGACATTTTTTGCCCATACATTTATATTTATCAACTGTTGGATCAAATGATCAGACATGTCCAGGAACCAGACTCTCCCAACCTTTCAGATGGACGAAAGGCAAAAGTAGCTCAGCGAATCAAGCCACTCAAACATAGAGCTCTTTTAAAATTTGGAATAGAACCCAGAATGGATTGACACCCCTGACATGGAACCTGTCAGCCACCAGTGCCACCATCATCTTAACTAACCCAAGAAATCTGATCCAAAACATGCCCTTCAGAATGGGCCAGACTGCAGCAGATCCGTGACTGCCTTGGTCCTCAGACACTCCAGTAGCTTTGGTGTGTATGTGAAAATCCCTCAGCACAAAAAACCAGGGCAGAACATTTCCAAAGGAGGGCAACCAGAATGGTGAAAGGTCTGGAAGCCATGCCCTACGAGAAGCAGCTTAGGGAGCTGGGTATGTTTAGCCTAGAGAAGAGAAGGTTGAGAGGGGACATGATAGCCCTGTTTAAATATTTGAAGGGGTGTCATATTGAGGATGGAGCAAGCTTCTTTTCTGCTGCTCCAGACACAGAGCAATTGATTCAAAGTCCAGGAAAAAAGATTTCACCTAAACATTTGGAAGATCTTCTTGACAGTATGAGCTGTTGGGCAGTGGAATATGCTACTGCCTGGGAGTGTGGTGGAGTCTCCTCTTTGGAGGTTTTCAAGCAGAGGCTGGATGGCCATCTGTCAGGAGTGCTTTCATTGTGTGTTCCTGCACAGCAAGGAATTGGATTGGATGGTCTCCTCAAACTCTATGATTCTATGAGATTCCAGCAACTCAGCAAGCAAGAGTGTTGAAAATGTTGCAGGCAGGCCGATGCACCTGCAGATTCCCAAGGAACAGCCACCTCCAGCTACACATGTTCAAAACTACAAGGTTGCTAGATGGCTGCTACCTGATCAAGTAGGCAGAACCATGGCGAGCCACTGCAATTCTGCTGCCCTGCCACCAGCTCTCTCCATCTCTGCTCCCCACAACCTTGCTTGCTTGCAAGGAGAACTGGGGTGAAACCAAGGTTGTGTAAATCTTCCTCTGACAATGGCATGGACTGAACAACAAGGAAGATAATCATTCACAAAACTAAACTCTAGAGGAAACTCACAAGCAACTAGAGAAAAGGGCCTCTTCTTCATTATGCTGGTCAGCTTAGTGGCAGATCTTTTCTCCCTACCAGTTGGAGCTTTCTAGGTGCTGAAGTATTTTTTGCTTCAGCACCTTGGATAGTTCCTTTAAATTCTGGGCTGAAACCCATAGTAGATTCACCAGCCCCACTGATAAGGGAAGCCACCCACAGCCACTGCATGTGAGCAATGGGGGGCGGGCACAGCAGGTCCTGTTTCAGCCTGAAATCCCACTCTCACGGTTTTAGGGAAAGGTCCTTCTCATTCATTCTTCCATTCTCTTCCCTGCCATCACATGGCCTCTCTGCTCTCCTTGAAGCCCAATTTCAAAGCTGTCAGAGGCAGTGCTGGGGATTCAATTTTCCCTGTCACTAAAACTTTCTCACATACCCTGCACCCCCCCACACACATACACCACCTCTTGCCATTGTGTTCAGATTATTAAATTTTTGATAACTCCCTGACAGGCCAGCCGCGGCTGACCAATTAACTGCTGCCTTTGGGTGCAAAACTCCATCTGTGCAGCCACAGGAGTTGGAAGCAAAGAGAAAGACTTCTTCATGAGACACTTTATATGCTTGGAAAGGCGTATCGCGAGCCACTCTCTGGTTTTGTGCCTCTTCTGAGTATGCCTTTCCATGGCTACTATGCTCTGCTATTTAGATGCACCAAGAGAGCCAGAGAAATTTCTGCTGCCACAATATAGATTTTTTTAAAAAATAGCCGGGACACTATGAAGCATGACTGAGCAGCCTCTGTAGATTCAGGCTGAATCCATACTATACATATAATCCAGTTTGAAACTGGATTATTTGCCATGGCACCTTCCTATGGAATCTTGGGATTTGTAGAATCATAGAATCATAGAATTGCAGAGTTGGAAGAGACCACGAGGGCTATCCAGTCCAACCCGCCATGCAGGAAATCACGATCACAGCATCCCCGACAGATGGCCATCCAGCCTCTGTTTAAAGACCTCCACGGAAGGAGACCCCACCACGCTCCGAGTTTGGTGAGGCACCAGCACTCTAACAGGGAAGGCAAAAGACCTTGTAAAACTACAAATCCTAGGATTCAATAGGAAGGAGGCAAGGCAAATAATCCAGTTTCAAACTGGATTATTTGTGTAGTGTGGATTTAGTCTCAAAGAGCTTTGCATACATTATCTGAACTATTAAATATACAGTACCTGTCACTGAGTCTAACCCAAGGCCATCCATTTCTGGGCACAATTCGGATTATTGATATTGACACTTCACCCCCCTTCCTGAAAAAGACTGGCAGTCCCAACAAGGATGGGGAATCATACAGCTTTCCAGATGTTGCTGGATTGCAATTGCCAGTCTCTTGTTGGACTGTAATTCCCAGCATTTCCTAAGGCTGCTAAGGATTGGAAGGGATGCTTCATCACTTTCAATCTCAGCTTTAAGGCGATTATGGGCCTGAATCCTATTGGGTAGTCCCTGCTAGAGTAGACCCATAGCATCATTTGTTGAACGGTGAGTCAACATGTAGAAAACCCTATGAAATTACTGGGATCATCATATTTCGGCAGGTGACTTGAAGGTTCATACACACACTACACGTCCACCACAGGGATCACATCATCGTGTTGGCTCTCAAGTGCAAATGGATCGGTACAGTACATGGCTTGGGGCCAGACTATCTGAAAAACCCTATCTCCCTAGACAAGTCAGTCCAAACTTTAAGACTGTTGGAGGAGGAGGGGGGCTTTCTCTCGGTCCCACCACCATCCCAGGCACATCTGGTGAGGATGTGGGAGAAAGCGTTCTCAGTGCCTGCTCCCAAGTTGTGGAACTCTCTTCCCCGGGAGTTCTAGTTGCCCCCCCCCCCTGTTGTCCTTCAGCTGGCATGTAAAGACCTTTTCATTCAGGGAGGTGTTTGGTTTTTAGAACAGTGAGTCCTTGTTATCCACTGTGGTTTGGTTCCAGGACTCCCATGGACACCCAAATCCATGGATGTTCAAGGCCCATAGAAAAATGGTATCCCTTATATAAAATGGCAAAATCAAGGTTTGCTCTTTGGATTTATCTACGGTATTTTTTAATATTTTAAAGCCATGGATGGGTGAAATTTCTAAAAAATATATATTTTCAAGCCACGGATACAGAATCCATGGGTACAGGGGCCAATAGTACTATTCTACAGTAGACAGAGTTTTGTTTTAAATGTCAGATTTTGCTTTAAATGTCTTTTTAACCCAGTTCTTTACTTGTGTGGTTTTTTTTTTAAAAAAAGCCAAAGTCTAGTTTAACTGTGTTTTAACATTTGTATATTGTTTTCTTTTTTTAATTGTACAGGTATACCCCACGTATCCATAGATTCTGTATGCATGGCTTCACTTATTCACATCCAAAAAATATATGTTCTCTCTAGGCATTTCTAGGTCCTCCCATGTGATTCTACGGACAACTTCTGGCATTTGTCTCACTGAAAATAATAGGGTTCCCTATTATCCATGGTTTCAGGTATCCATGGGGAGGGGGGGTCTTGGAACGTATCCCCTGTGGATACATGGGTCAACCTGTATTGTGCTTTTAAAACATTGCATGCTGCCTTGAATCCTGTGCTGGCAGAAAGGCAATAAATAAATAAATATGCCAAAGACTGTAGGAAGACTCTCAGGTCTGCCTTTTCCCCACTCTGCCTGAGTCTTATGGCTGCAAAACCCACAACCACAGGCCTGCCTCCCAGGCCGGGCCTTTCATCCCTATTATAGTAGGACCCCTGAATCCACTGGGGATTGCTTTTTTTGTGGGGGTGGGCGCAGATATTGAAAACCATGGATAATAGCAAACGCCATTGAAAATAATGAGACTTTTGGTTTAAAATACCATAGAGTTGCCTTGGAGGACCTAGAAAATGGTCAGAGAGGACACATTTTCTATATTTTTTTTTATTTTTTTTTTATTTAGTTATTTATACCCCGCTCTTCAGCCACAAGGCTATCAGAGCGGCTTACAAAATTGTTTTAAGCAATAGCTATTTACACATCTACACTGCATTAAACAGTTTCCAATGTGTGTTAGCTAATTGCCCCCAAGCTGGGTACTCAATTTACCGACCTACGAAAGGATGGAAGGCTGAGTGAACCTTAGAGCCCTCTGGAATCGAACTTGCAACGTGGTGGCTTGCAGGACTGGCATTTAACCACTGCGCCACCAGTAGGTAGGTGTGCCGTTTTATATCCCGTGGATAACTGAATCAGTGGATAATGAATCAATGGACACAGGGGTCCTACTGTATTCAGAAATTCCAATAGCTGGGTCACGTTTCTAGGGTGCAGACGGGAATCGATCAGTGTCAGATCCCGAAGCTGCAATGCTATAAATTCTGATTCTGGAACTGTCCTCTGTAACCATGAGAGAAGCTGGCAGAGCTCCTGTGGGGGTTTCTAAGTCAACAGAAGAAAACCACAGGGGTGCGGGAAGAAGGAAGCAGAAAGCACACACAGGGGTGGTTTGATGTGCCATGCATCCCAATGAGGGTTGCACCAGAGGAATTCCTGGTGGGTGAACGGGTGGGCGATGATCTTCTACCCTCCCACCCATCCCCAAGGACCACCTCAAATCAGTGTTAAACAGTTGTGTTAAAGAGGAATGATAACGCCCTTCAGAAATGCTAATTAACCTGTGATATAAAAGAGCAAAAAGTGTCCAAAATGGCACCCCTTCACACCCGAGATGCTTTTGACTTTCTAATGCAACTTTTGATCCTGAAATAAATGGTGTGGGTTTTTTTTTTCCTGTTTGCCCAAAGCAGATCAAGATTTCAGATTCCACCCACTCTCTGAAAGTGAGTCTCCCCTCCTTCCACCCTCTAACAAGGCCCTCCCTTTCAGTTCTTCTAAGTTTGTGAATATATATAAATATACATAGTATATTTCCCTGTAATGGCAGTATCGGCATGAGATGAAAGCAATTGTTCCCAGGGCAAAGTTGCCTGTACATTTTGGAGATGGGATGGAGGACACTGCTACAGGAAACCTTCAATTTGCTAAAAACAGTGGTTCTCAAACAGTGGAATTTTTCTGAAGTGGAGGGAATGAAGGAGTCCAGGAATGCTGAAATCTATGGCCACAATCCCCAGCTGCTTCTTACAGTGTGCCTTACTTTGTCGGGAGGCTTCTTCCAAGTAGAGAGCCAGCACAGTGTAGTGAGTTCAATGTGGAACTCAGACTCTGGGAAACCAGGTTTTGCACCCCTGCTCAGCCGTGGAAAGCCACTGAGTCATAGGCAGGTCACACTATCTCAACCTCTGAGTGTTGTAGAATCTCCTTCTTTGCAGGTTTTTAAACAGAGTCTGGATGGCCATCTGTTGGGAGTGCTTTGATTGGTATTCCTGCATGGCAGGGGGCTGGACTAGATGGCCCTTGTGGTCTCTTCCAACTCTATGATTCTATGATGGCCATGGCAAACTTCCCTGGAAGACACCTGGGTAAGAAAACCCAAGGAGAGGCAACATCGTGTAGTGGTTTGAGTGTTGGAGGAGGTCTCTGGAAGACCAGGGTGTGAACCCCCGCTCAGCCATGGAAACCCACTGAATGACCTTCTGCAGGTCACACTCTCTCAATCTAAGAGGAAGGCAATGGCCAAAAAAACCTCCTTCTGAAGAAATCTGGGTAAGATAACCCTGTGATAGTTTCATCTCAAGGTTACCATCAACACCTCCCAAGGCCCTGACTTGATTGAGGAGGCTCAGCAGATGTCATTTTTAACTGGAGTAGACCCATTGAATTAATGGGATTTACTGATATGTGAACTTGCCATTCAACAATTGATTCAACAGGACTGCTCTAGATTAGACAAACCAATAGGATTCAGGCTTCTGAGGGTCTTTTTTTCTGTTTAAAATTGTTTTACATTTTTAACCCATCTTTCACCGTAAGCTAGCCAGAGATCTGATGATACAGGGTAAGATAGAAGTAATTTAAGCAACAGGCAGTGTGGCATAGTGGTTTAGGTATTGGACTAGGACCCTGGAGACCAGGGTTTGAACCCCCACTTGGCCCTGGAAAATCACACTCTCTCAGCTTCAGAGGCAAACCCCCTTCTGAACAAATTTTGCCAAGGAAATCCCATGATAGGGTCGCCTTAGGGTCACCATAAGACAGAAATGACTTGAAGCCACACAACAACAACAACAAACAACAACATGTAGATTAAGTTGGAGCAAGCTTGTTTTCATCTGTTCCATAGACTAGAAGACAAACCAGTGGACTCAAATTAGAGAAAAAAAGATTCCACCTAAACATTAAGAAGAATTTATTGACTATAAGACCTATTTGAGAGGGGAACAGACTGTAGTGGTGGAAGGTGATGGACTCTCTTCTTTGGAGGCCTTTAAACAGAGTTTGGATGGCCATCTCTCAGGAGTGGTTTAGCTATGGATTCCTAGACTGGCAGAGGTTTCAGTTCAATGGCCCTTGTGGCTGCTTCCAGCTCTATGATTCTATGAGCCTTTTTTTTCTGCTCAGTGGCATTTTATGTTCAGTAGGCTAGTACAGATGAATTAACCTACCAAACATCTAGAGGATGAGAGGATATAATGCTGATTCCTGTGCATTATTGCAAATTCACAGCAGTGTTCTTTTGTTTCCATAGTCTTTTGGCAAAAATGGTAGCATGTGAAGCCATCCACATTTGAAATGTGCACGCCCGTGAATCAAGATGGTAGTTGAGTAAATTAGTGTTACTATTCTCTACACCTTGCCAGCACTTTGCAATCAAAAAAAAAAAAAAAACTTTAAAGCAAAGGTGCACTATTGTAAACCTCTACTTTCAAAAGCCTAAAAAAGGTATTTGGTTGGCTCGGAACAACAAAAAAGTGCACAACCAGGAACACAAAAATCCAAAATGGCACTTCTGGCTGCTTCCTTGCTGGCAAGCACACCCCCAGAGCACATGCGACCAATCAACTGTCAACTGTATGTTTAGCCTGGAAAAAAGACGGTTACGATATGATAGCCCTGTTTAAGTACAGTTGTCCCTTCACATTCGCTGGGGTTTGGTTCCAGGACCCCCCGTGAATACCCAAATCCGTGAATACTCAAGTCCCATTATATGCAATGGCATAGCAAAATGGTGTCCCTTATATAAGATGGCAAAATCAAGGTTTGCTATTAGGATTATTATTTTTCTAAGAATATTTTCAAGCCGTGAATACTCAAATCCGTGAATGTCAAATCCGTGAATGTGGAGGGACAACTGTATTTGAAGGGATGTCACGCTGAGGATGGAGCGGGCTTGTTTGGAGGTCTTTAAACAGAGGCTGGATGGCCATCTGTCGGGGATGCTTTGATCATGATTTCCTGCATGGCAGGGGGTTGGACTGGATGGCCCTCGTGGTCTCTTCCAACTCTGCAATTCTATGATTCTATGATTCTATGATTAACTCTGAGAATACGCAGTAATGCGAATCAGTGGTCCTAACGAGTGACAGCATGCATTCCTACGCATATATTTTTTTAAATGCAGGGAAAAACACAAAGGCTTTTCCCATGTAGTATTTTGAATTTTTGGCCAACCTCCTTCCAAATACTGCAAATCAATGTGGGATCTCATTGAGAGAAAAGAAATTCTCCTTAAATTCTATAAGGAGTATTTCTGCCATCTAGACAACCCCATGAATTGATTCGATCAAGGAAGCCACAGCTATCCTGAGCCTGCAGGACCTAAGCAAGGCTGTTCATACAGGGTAGCCACCTTGGCAGAAAAGGGGAATATAAATCCAATAAATAAATAAATTGGTAGTCTCTGATTCATAGGGCCACTCTAATTCAAAGCCAAGTTGATAGCAAGCAAAACAACAATAACCCAGCTGATGGATCTCTGCCTGTACGTTTGCTTTACCTCTCTCAACCTAACTGTAGAGGAAAGTCCCAACGTGGGCTTTGGTGGCCCTTTTAGGATGACAGGCCTCTTTTTGCTCCTTCCCAAATGTATTTCTCCCAGCATGCCTGAGTACTTCTGACCACCCTTGGAGACATGGAAGAAGAAAAGCCGGAGTCTCCAAACTGATTCATTTTTAGGAAATTCAAGGTCAGTTTCTCCTGCTTTTGGGCAAACGAGAGTGCCATCTGTTTCCCCCACAAAAGGATTTCTCATCTGATTGTCTGCCTTTCACCTCCTCTCCTTTGATGAGGCTCCTCCAACTCCCCTGACCCAGCAAAATGCCAGATGTGCCACCAAATCCCCCTCTGAGCTAGAACCATGATTCTGGCACTTTCCCCAGATTATCTGGGATACCTTCGCCCCACAGTTTAGGGATGAATTTTCTGCTGCTATTTTAATTGGCCAGCTTCTTTCCTCAAATCCTCCCCACCCCCATTTTTTTTCCCTTGTTGAAAGTGGGAGGGAAAGCACATGATGTCAAATTCGGGATGAGATCAAGGGTTTTAGTGTCAACTTTTCTCTCCAAACTGTCAGGAGGGTTTTATTGGGTGTGCGTGTGCATGCATGCATTTTCTTCATAATGAGCCAAGAGAAGCCAAGGCCACGTCCAAATGCATCTCTGCCTTCCAAATGGCATCCCAGGGAGTCAGTGCCCCATGCCATGGCAAGGAAAGACCTACAGGGCTCTGGGTGGCCTAAAGAAGGAAGGGATCTCGATGACCATCTGATGTGACCATTCCTGGGGATGTCAGAACTTGCTACAGTAACATCTGCCTTGATTCCTTCCTGTCTTGATTACTGTAAAGCATTCTATGTGGGGCTGCCTTTGGACACTGTTGTAGTTACAACTATATTGAAGTATAACACAAAATAACCAAGTCATTTACAAATTAATTGAAGATCCACAGCACAGTCAAGGAACTCACCAGGAAGTACTAAGAAGAATTAAAATGAAAGAGAAGAGTATGCAAGGTTGAAAAGAGGTAAAATAGATTTGAAGGTGAATATATGAAAATATATGAAATATGACATACAACTTGCATACTCTACATACGTAGACTATACTGCATCAGATTTATTTTAAAATAAGGAAAATTTAGATGTGAAAGAAAGCAGATTATTTTGCACTATACATGAACAGTTCTGCATTGTAATAATTTGCTTTAATAAAAAATACAGATGATAACAACAACAACAGAAATTGCTCAGAAACTTCAGCAGATCCAAAATTCTATAGCCAGGCTGCTGGCTGGGGTTCATAGTATCATAGAGTTGGAAGAGACTCTAAGGGCCATCCAGTCCAACCCCATTATGCCATGCAAGAATACACAATCAAAGCACTCCTGACAGATGGCCACCCAGCCTCTGTTTAAAAATCTCCAAAGGAGACTCCACCACACTCCCAGGCAGCAGCGGATTCCACTGTCCAACAATTCTTACCATCAAGAAGTTTTTCCTAATGTTTAGGTAGAATCTCTTTTCCTGTAGTTAGAGTCCATTGTTCCATATCCTAGTCTCTAGAACAGCAGAAAACAAGCTTGCTCCCTCTTCAATATGTCATGTTTTCAAGTATTTAAACATGGTCATCATGTCACCTCTTAACTTTTTCTTCTCCATCCTATATGAAGAACCCCCATATACCTGCCATGCAACACCTCGGGTACAACACACCCTGTTTGTCTGCTTGTTTGTTCTACTTGTAAACCATACCTTACTCCCAGAGTGGGAGTCAAGGCAGCTTACAAATGCTAAAATGGGGGAAATGAGATAACAAAAAAGTTAGCACACAGTTAAGCATCATGTCAGTGGAGTGGTGAATTCACATTGTGTTTTAATCTGAAACTTCTGAGGAGCTCCCCAACGTGCTGAACCAATTCTGGAGGCTGGGTTTCAGCACCCCGGAGAGCTCCTTGAAACTTCAGGCTAAGCGGTTGATCCACTGGCATGGAAGCCATCAGTGCCCACTGCTTGGGTGTGGAATATCCGCACAATCTTGGCCAAATAACTAATGCTATACTAATTAACAGAACACTTTGCATGTATAAACCAGCAAGCTATGTTTCAGTGCTCTTGGTTCATAAGCAGAAAAGGGCCTTCACACTCTAGCATGATTTGATTCTCCCTCCCTCCTCAGCTCTGTTGGAGGGAAGATTTTGGAAAATCCCCTTCTCCAATCACTGGTGCCTTTGTGGCTCCAGGGAAGTCAAACCAGTGACCTGTGTTCCTCTTTATTGCTTTTTTAAAAATTGTGATATTAGGAATCTTTTATTGACTTTGCTTCGATTAAACTGCCAGGATGTTCCAATTCTTTTTATGTTTCATTCCTCCTCTCAGAAGAAAATGCACCAATTGCTTTTAGTTTTACTCAGTTTTGTACTGCTGCATGTATGATTTGACAACCTTGTATGCAAGCCATAGAATCACAGAACTGGAAGATACCACAAGGGCCATCACTCTCTTCCACTTGGAAGTATAATCTGTTTTACTTCTTATGTCGCCCATTCATTTTAATTAATTGTGTTGGATGCTTTTTCTTCTGTGGTGCTGGTGATAAACTGCAACAGATCGATTGATAGGCTGCACTGCTTGTGTTTCAAGCAAGCAAGCAATGAATCAATCCCCTTATTTATACCCCACCTTCTTCCCCATACTGGGACTCAAGGCAGCGCTATGAGTGGTATAGTGGTTTGAGTGTTCGGACTACAACTCTTGAGACCAGGGTTCAAATCCCCACTCAGCCATGAAAATCCACTGGGTGATCTTGGGCAGGTCACACACTCTTACCCGCAGAAAACCCTGTGATAGGTTCACCTTACGGTTGCCGTAAGTTGGAAATGACTAGAAGGCACATAACAACAACAAAGCCATTTCAAAGAACAATCTTGTTTCCAGGAAACCTGGGCTGCACAGTCCACTTAGCAAAAACATGTCCTCCAATGGGCAGCTCCTGAGCGAATTTGGGTTTGGAGTGCTCTGCTTTGCAGCTCAGGGTAGGAGAGCAACCTGGGGGGAGTTTTGTTCTTTCCTGACACCCCCATGCTCCCCCCAATCCATTCCAGAGGAGGGGGTGTTCGACTCAGTAGGAGGAAAGCACAGGCGGCATTATGTAAAACCATTAATATTCATGCCGAAACCAAGGAATCCCATTTCAGCTGCCTCAACACCGGCATTAGCATTTGTGCTTTTTTGTCAGCAAACCTGAATTGATTTTCTTTGGCTTGGTTTTTAACCTTTGAGGGAAAGCCAAGGTAATGAATTTGTGTTTACTAGGTGTGTGAGAGAGAACAGGGGAGAAGGGAGAATGATAGCACCCCCCACCCCACCCATGCAAGGAAGGTGATCAAGAGAGAAGGGAGTTGGCATTACATTCTCATGTCGGTAGGGTGCCAAATCATCCCCTGTGACTTTCATTTACTGCCCCTATTACATGGAACAAAGATCTCTCCATGCACTTAGCAGAGCTGGGGAATATTCCCTTATTTGGACTATAGCTACCAGAACTCACCACTGGCCCCCTTATTTGACAATTTCTGGGAATTGTAGTCCACAAAAAGAATTTTTCCAAGCTCCGAATCCTACATGGCTTCTGGACATGTCTATGGCTAATTTCTGGATCACACCAGCAAAGAGAGTACTGCTCAGGAACACAGGGTTAAGTGGTATAACTCCCCACATGTGGTGTTGTGTGTTGATTGTGATATGTTATCCTTGTGTTTAATGGCAAGGCTGTGCAGCCAGATGTGCAAGTGAATGCACATTGGCACGTAAAATGGCACTGAGTGTGCAATGCCACCTCCATGACCTTGAAATGAATGTGGACATTTTTGCATCAGACAAAAATATCCAAACACTTTGGTGGGAAACTTACATGTGGGCAAGACACCAACAGTATTACAGTTCTTGCCTCGCCATTCCAATGTCCCCAAAGGAATTATCTACTTAAAAATTAGATTTTCCTTGGGTTTTAAAACCATCTACTTAAAAATTACCTACTTGAAGAAACACCACCACATTATACAGCACCTGTTCTGAAGAAACTGCATTGGCTGCTGATACGTTTCTGTTCTGAATTCAACGTGCTGCCAATAATGGCTTAGGACCACGATACTTGAGGGAAAACCTCTCTCTATATATGCCTGCCCAAGAACTGAAATCTATTGGTGGGATCTTCCTCCATGTCCCATGAACAGGGGAAAGACATTGTGGGAGGACATGGGAGGAGAGGGCTTTTTCTAAAGTGGCCCCCAGTTGTGGAATTCCCTCCCCATGCAGCCAACCTTAGAATTATTTCAGCACCAAGTTAAAACCTGGATTTTTATGAAAGCCTTTGGGCCGAAGTGATTTTATCCAGGCTGCACATGTTTTATAGTTACATAATTCAAGATTGTTCTAACAGATTTTAAACTGTCAGTTTTCAGATTGGAAAAAAAAAACCCTATATTTAATACATTTTTAATCTTTTAAATTCTTATAATTATTTATTGTAAGTTGCCCTGAGATCTTTGGATAAAGGGTGAGATAGAAATATTCAAATAAATAAATAATATATTTTGCATCAAACCAGCCCTCACGTTCCCCTCAACTCTTGGTAAACGTTCACCTTGCCCTTTATGTGTGATGTGCAAACAGCAATGTAAGGTGATGTATACAGACACTGGCAGCAAGACTAATGACTAGAATCAATCAATTAAAATCTGTAATTGTGGGAGTTAATGGGCAGTGGGAAGGAAAAGACCCTGGTCTCCCAAAGACACAGGCAATGACCCAAGGGCTTTGGGTTACTCTTCCATTCTAGAGCTAACCCAGAAACACACATGCACGCACGCAACTACGCACACACACACACACCCTTGTGCAACAACTACGCTTTAGGAGGTATGAGCATATTTGGCATGAAGTGTGTGTGTGGAACGCCAAACGTTTTGAGTTCCTCTAGCAGGAATCAATATTCTTGGATTCCTTTCAGGAGAGGAGAAGACCCTGCAGTGCCTCAGAAGATAGGATGTAAAGTGTTTTAAGGAAAAAATATACAGTATATCTTTTTTTGAAGACACTGTCCAGATATGTCAGGATATATTATCTCCAAGGTTGACTCTGCCTTCCATCCTTCCGAGGTTGGTAAATGAGCACCCAGCTTGTTGGGGGCAATTAGCTAACAAGCACTGTAAACCACTTAGGGAGTGCTTTGCACTGATAAAGTGGTATAGAAACAGAAGTGCTATTGCTATTATTTATTTTATTTATTAATTTCATTTGTATACTGCCTTTTCCCCAAGATGGAACCAAGGTGGCTTCCATGAAACATATTAAAAATATAATATATGCAATTAAAATATTAAAATCAAATTTAAAAAAATATAAAATCTAAATCAAAGAAGATAAAATAAACCCCTGCTGCTTAGCAAGGGATAGCCTGATGAGAAATCCCCAGACCCTTTGAAAGTTCTTGCTTCCAGAAAACAGTTGCAGTTAACATAGAAACATAGAATCACAGAATCATAGAGCTGGAAGGGGACCCCAGAGGCCATCAAGTCCAACCCCCTGCTCAGTGCTATATCTCCAGCTATAAAGCAGCACCAGCAGGGAGCTGTCCAGCCTCTTTTTCGAAGATGTCCAGAGAAGAAGACCCCGCCACCTCTCTAGGCAATGGGTGCCATTGCTGAACAGCTCTTGCCATCAAGAAGTTTCTTCTAATGCTCAATCAAAATCTAACCTTCCAACTTCAGATCATGAGACCTGGTCCTACCCTTTGAGGCAGCAGAGAACAAACCTGCCTCCTCTTCCTTGTGACAGCACTTGACATATGTAGCCCTGTCTAAGTATTTGAAGGGGTGTCATGTAGAGGATGGAGCAGGCTTGTTTTCTGCTGCTCCAGAGACTGGAACACGGAGCAATGGGTGCAATCTCCAGGAACAGAGAGTCCACCTCAACATTAGGAGGAACTTTTTGACAGTAAGAGCTGTTCGGCAGTGGAACACACTCCCTCGGAGAGTGGTGGGGTCTCCTTCCTTGGAGGTCTTTAAGCAGAGGCTGGATGGCCATCTGTCAGGGATGCTTTGGTTGTGATTTCCTGCGTGGCAGAATGGGGTTGGACTGGATGGCCCTTGAGGTCTCTTCCAACTCTACAATTCTATGATTCTATATACATGCTGATTGTGAACTATAAATCCCTGTATGGCTTGGGTCCAAACTACCTGAAAGACCATGGCTGATAGTGTAAGCAGTGTAATGCTCCACCTATGCAGTTTCATGTCCAACCACCAGCCCGCCCGGTTCCAGGAAGACGGCAAGCCTTGAACGAGGCCACTGCTGCTGCTTACCAATGGGAAGTTGGAGGGACCATGGAAAATCTACTGGTCTCAGCTCAGAGGGGGAAAGAATCAAGGGTGCCCTGAGAAACAGAGTTGACATTTTTCTTCCCCTTGGAGCCCAGAGCAGCAGAATCTTCACCGTCTCAATTGCCTCTGCTCCTCCCACTGGAAAGAGGTGGACCTGGGGATTGACATTTGCCAGTGGGTCGGATGGGGAGCAAAGGGCAAGAGAACAGCTCCTTGCACTCCATCCAGAAAGAAGCATACCTGTGCCTAAGTACACATATGGCACTAACAGGGTACACTCCCAAATCTTCTCATGAGACCACAAGCTGAACATGAGTCAGCAGTGTGATGCAGCAGCTAAAAAAGCCAATGTGATTCTAGGCTGCATCAATAGGAGTATAGTGTCTAGATCCAGGAAAGTCATAGTGTCACTCTATTCTGCTTTGGTCAAACCTCACCTGGAAGACTGTGTCCAGTTCTGGGTACCACAATTCAGGAAAGATATTGAGAAGCTGGAACGTGTCCCGGGAGGGCGACCAGGATGGTGGGAGGTCTGGAAGCCTTTATGCCCTATGAGAAGCGGCTTAGGGAGCTGCTTAGATTTAGCCTGGAGAAGGTTAAGAGGGGACAGGATAGCCATTATTGAATATTTGAAGGGATGTCATACTGAGGATGGAGCAAGCTTGTTTTCTGCTGTTCTAGATACTAGGACTTGGAGCAATGGTCTCTAACTACAGGAAAAGAGATTCCACCTAAACATTAGAAATAACTTCTTGATGGTAGGAATTGCTGGACAGTGGAATCTGCTGCTGCCTGGGAGTGTGTTGGAGTCTCCTTCTTTGGAGGTTTTTAAGCAGAGGCTGGATGGCCATCTGTCAGAAGTGCTTTGATTGGGAATCCCTATATGGCAGAATGGGGTTGGACTGGATGGCCCTTGTGGTCTCTTCCAACTCTATGATTCTACCCTGCCAAGGTTTTAAAGATCCTTGGTGTAGATGTGTCTGGAGAGGACACAGGTGAGGGTCTTCCTAGTGCTCACAGGGTGTGGAACTCCCTTCTACTGGAGTCCCTCTCTGGTCTCCTTTCACCAACAGGCAAATACCTTTTTATTAAGATAGGCCTTCAGCTACTAAATGGCTGTTGAGGAAGGTTTTTTCAATGGGGTATTATCCTTTCATGGCCCCTATTATGCTTTGAATGCTTGGAGAAACTGTTTGAGGTAAGTGTTCTTGGGAGGGTTCCTTATTTAACTGGTATTTTACATCGACATAAATTACACTATGAAAGCGGTCAGACTTTTTTGTCTTATGCAGAATGCACCTTCAATTGAAGGTTTGAGAAGTGGAGTTTTGCTTGCAGGTGTATATGGAATGCTTACACATTTAGGTATGTGTTCAGCTGTACAGTATTACCATTCAGCACAGCGGCTGGGTCATACAATCAATGCGCAGCTCTTCCTGCAGACGTTTAGGCTACACTATCCCGATGTAGGATCTTGGCCTATGATTCTATGAAGCAATCTCATAAATCCTGAGAAAGCACTCCTGATGTGCAGCGAACATGATTTGGGTGGGTTCTCTGCTCCAGTTTACAAAGGATCATACTCAGAAAGTAAAGTGTGTGGGCATCCAGAAAAGACTGAAGCACCTTGCGTTGAAGGGACAGTTGTACTAATCCACTTTAATCCCAAGGGAGGCAGTTAAGTCACTCTGTAGACCCATGTGCACATAGCCTTGTACCACCTTTACACAGGGAGGATCGCTCCTTCTCAGGCATATGTCGCCCCCAGAGCGGCTGTTTCTTCCAGCTCTATGGGAACAGAGAAAGTGGAGGAACAGTACAGAGAAGGATCTGATGCTCCACTCTTGCTTAGGCGTGCAAACAGAATTGCATCCACGTGCTCCAACCCAAGCTGAGGGCCTCCCCCGCCTTGAAAACTGTGAAGCATGGATAATTTGAAGCACAGCCCACAAAGCTATCAAGTCAGGCAAAAGGCTCATGTCTTGCAAAGAGAGAAAGTAGTCTGTATCAGCTGCCTGCCTCAGATATAAACACTGAAAAACTGTCAACCCACAACATACAAATCGCGGGTTTTGCTGCATGGAATAATTGTACATTGGTCCCTGACAGTGACTCCAGGTGACTTACCTAGATGGTGTGACAAGCCCATACAGGTGTATCTGGCCTAATTGCAGGCATCATCACCCATGTGTGGAAGCATGGCTCAGCAGTCCAGTTCACAAACCCCCCTCCACTTAGCAAACATTGCCTTCTGTGGACTATGAGTTCTGTCTATTAAATAAGGAGACTGTGCTTCTACCTTTCAGACAAATCAGGGAGAACTGATTGTGAAGTGGTGATCTTGAATGTGTCTGAACTTGCATGACAAACATCAACACTCCCAGCTGTTCAGTTGTCAGTCGTCATTTAAAGCAGCTGTGTTTTCTGTTGTGTGCCGGGAAAATGCTAAGTTTAAAAGTCAAGCAATGTGTCAATTTGAATTTTTTAGTAAAAGTGAACAAAACACCAATGGAATCTTTTCAAATGCTTACTGAGGCCTACAGGGAAGACTGCATATCTCATGTGAGTGCTTTTGAGTGGCACAAAAGATTCAGAGAAGGTCATGAGAATGTGGAAGACGATGAATGCCCTGGCAACCTTCCACTTCAAGAACTGAAGAAATTGTGTGTGGGGGGAGGGAATCAGCCAGATTGTTCAAGGAGACCTCCGACTCAGTGTCCAAATGAAAGCTGAAGCCATGAACACTGACAAAGACACTGGGTGGATATTTTGCTTGAGGATCTCAACATGAGAAAAGCTTGTGCCAAGATGGTCCCTAGGATTCTCACACCAGAACAAAGAGTGCCACAAGAAAATTTGTGCTGACATTCTGCAGCTACTTGAGGCAGACCTAAACCTTTTTCAAAAAATCTTCATTTCTGATGATGCTTCCCAGGTAGGTGAACTGCTGAATGGACTTAAGCACAGATTTGCCATCGGCAGTGTGGGGATGGTGGTGTTCATAATGTGGTGCAGGCTGGTAAAGAACTTCCATTTTCTTCAGGTTGACTTCCAGTCCAAACAGCTCTGCAGCTGTTGCAAAGCAGGACGTTAGGCGCTGCAGAGCTGCTTCTGTGTGGGCAACAAGGGCAGCAGCATCGGCGAAGAGCAGCTCACGGACTAGATAGTTTAGAGTCTTAGTGTGAGCCCTCAGACGGCTTAAGTTAAACAAGCTACCATCAGTATGATAACGTATATAGATGCCGTCGTCTTCTTCAAGCTCTGCCATAGCCCTTTGGAGCATCATGCTGAAGAAGATTGTAAATAAAGTTGGAGCAAGAACACAGTCTTGCTTCACTCCATTAGTTATTAGAAAGGGCTCCAAAAGAGCATCGCCATATCTGACTTGACCACGTTGGCCCTCGTGTAGCAAGATATATCAAGATGCCAAGACTGACAAAGAGATCGATCACAGATTAGCAAAGGTATACAGCACATTTGGAAGACTTCACAAAAGAGTCTGGAGCAATAAACACCTGAGGCAAAGCACAAAAATCAGTGTGTATAGAGCCATCATACTGTCTATCCTCCTTTATGGATCTGAAACATGGGTCACCTATCGCCACCACCTACGACTCCTCGAGCGCTTTCATCAGCGCTGTCTACGCACAATCCTAAATATACACTGGACTGACTATGTGACGAATGTTGCTGTCCTTGAACAAGCAGGGATCACCAGCATCGAGGCCATGATATTGAGAACACAGCTGCGCTGGGCAGGGCACATTTCTAGGATGGAGGACCATCGCCTCCCAAAAATACTACTCTACGGTGAACTCGCCACGGGTCAGCGTAAGAGGGGCGCTCCTAAAAAGCGATACAAGGACTCCCTGAAACAACATCTCAGGCTTGGCCAAATTGATCACCAACAATGGTCCGCACTGGCCTCACATTGGGAGGCATGGAGACGCACTATCCACAATGCTGCAGCCTTATTTGAGAACTCACGCCGAACAAGTCTTGAAGAGAAATGACAATGCAGAAAGAATCACAACCCAGAAACATCACCCAAGGAGACCTTCAGCTGTGCTTTCTGCAACCGGACTTGTTTATCTCGGATTGGCCTTTTTAGTTCTCGGAGCGCTTGCAGAAAGCGCAGGATGAGTCCTTCCTGAATCTTTGTTTGCAAAGAAAAGCCAGAGAGAGATTTCTGATGAAACCTGGATCTTCCAGTATGACCCTGAGACAAAACGACAATCAATGCACTGACAAACACCATCATCACCAAGAAGCACATCAAAGCAAGTCCACATTCAAAACCATGTACCTTGGTGTGTGTGTGTGTGTGTGTGTGTTTAAAATCAAGGGCGTAATTTTGGCAGAATGGGTTCCAGAAGGCAGAACAGTGAACCAGCATTATTATAAGGAAGTTTTGACAAAGCTGGGGAACAGAGTCAGGGGAAAGGCCAGAACTGTGGAAAAATGGTTTCATTCTCCATCAAGATAATGCACCTGCTCACATAGCCCTTTCTGTCAAGCAGTTTTTGGCGGATAAATACATTACTGCACTTGAACATCCTCCATGTTCGCCAGATTTGGCACCATGCAATCTTTTTCTTTTCCCTAAAGTGAAACATTTTGAGTCAATTGATGCAGTAAAGATTAAAAGGGCAGATGTGTTGAAACAGTTGGCAGAAACTGATCTGCTCCATGCCTTCGCCCAGTGGAAAACAAGACTGCATTGGTATGTGAGTGTGAATGGGGAGTGTATTGAAGGGGACAAGCAGTAGAATTGTAATACATATAATTAAAGATGAGTTATTGTATCAGTCTCGTTATTTAATAGACAGACCTCATATAGCTTACCGGAATCCACCACTGACCCTCTTGTTCAAGAGCTTCTGGGCATTGTACTCCAAAAAAGGAATTTTCCCAAGCTCTGAATCCCTCGTGGCTTCTGGACATGCCTGTGGCTAATTTCTGGAGCATGCCAGCAAAGAAGGTACTACTCAGTAACATGGGACTCTTGAGAATCACAATCTATTATCAGGGTTGTGTGTTGCAAATCCCCACATGTGTTGTGGTATGCTGATTGTGCTATGTGACCCTTGTGTTAAATGGCAATGCTATTCAAGCCATGGTGCATTTGGATGTGCAACCAGATATGCAAGTGAATGCACCCACACACATACAATGTCCCTGCCCAGTAGTCATTGGTCAGATGGAATGTGGCCTCATTCCAGCAGAGGAAGCATTACTCTCTGACAGGCGATGTGCTTCACCTTAAGCAGGTCCTGGAGTACATAGGGAAGCACGTAGGCACATGTCTCCAGTGGGAAAGAATCTCAGAAGCAGGGCTGGGAAAAATCTCTCTCTCTTTCTTGATGGCTTGGAGAGCCACCACCAGTTAGTACCCAGCTAGTCAGAGCAATGGCTTCATTGTCTACAAGGTAGCTTTGCACATTCAGCTAAACCCAGGATGAAACATTATGCAAACCCTGCCTATTTTTAGCTGTAACCCATCCGATAACTAGAAATTATACTTGAAATCCTGATGGTATCTTATGCATGTGTTAAGTTCCCCAACTGAAGTAGCGGGACATTTTTGTCCAATGAAGACCAGCCATCTCCAGCTGTGGACACTGTATCTGCCCTGCCAATGCACACTGATGTGCATCATGCATGGGCATCAGGCGCGTTCACATTTGGTTGTTCATTTAGTTTCCCAATGTCATAATTAACAACAGCTGCATAACTCTGTGAGTACAAAGTTACCGTAGATCACGTCTCCTTGATGCCAGATCCTGGTGATACTGTATTTTTTTAAGTCATTCTCCAAAGGATTTCTAATTATGGCCAATATCTAATGAAGAGGTTGAGCTACACTGACCACAGCCTGGATCATACCGCTATGCAAGTGACTGCACCAAGTGCATCACTGTAAATGTGCACACCCATTTTCCTATAGTCAAGAGTTTCACCCACATCCAAGAGGATGTACTTGAACAGTGCCCTGGAAAGTGCATCTACTTGCGCAATGGTTATGCTAGCCTGTACACCTGGATGGTTATAATCAGGATATGATGGTGTGCAACTCTTTCATAGAATCTTAGAGTAGGAAGGCACCACATGGGCCATCTTGAATCCCTAACTAATGCACTCCTGAGAGATGCCCATCCCACCTCTGTTGAAAGACCTCCAAAGAGGGAGAGTCCTCCACCCTCAAGGCAGCCCATTCTACTCTTGCCAGTGCCTTCAACGGACCACTGGATTCACTGGGGTTACAGAAAAAGCCACTATGTCACCCCTCCCCATTGCACAATGGAACAATTAGCAAACAAAAAGGCAGCTACACCATTGGCTGCACAATGTCAGTATTCAGCGGAAAGGCGGTCAAAACCACCACCACTTAACAGCGGGAGTGTAGCTTTACGCTACACAAGTCAATGGAGGGTCACACCGTCCTCTATTAGCCCCAACAGCTCAACTGTGAAGCTGCCAGAGCTGGCTGACCTCTGACTACCTGATGCTGGAGACTAGCAACAGGGAAAGGTCACCAGCCACCTCTGGGCTTCCTTGCTGAGCTCCCCAGAGGATTCTGGGGTTAGCCATGTGTGAAAATGCAGCACTTTTGTTCTGATCTATCAAGGCAGGCCTCATGTTCTCACTTTAATTTTGTTTGCAGTCATCCAACCATGGTGGATGGAAGTGCTGATGTGGCAGTCAATGGACAGTTTGTGCACCCAGTTGTATGACGTGTGCGCGCACGCACGTGCAGAGGGTTGAGACTGGACTAGAAAGCATGAAAAGGAAAAACAGGTCAGTTTTGAACATTGGCTGAGCAGCACTGGCTGGGGAGACCTTCCAGGCAAAAAAGGCATCCAAGGAGAGGAACCTGGAAGGTGTCCAGAGGAGGGTCAAAGGTCAGGAAACCATGCCCTTTGAGGAACAGTAGAGGGAGTTGGGTATAGACAGCCAGGAGAATGGAAATGACATGTCCAGAGGAGGGTGAGCAGAATGGTAAAAGGTCTGGAAGCCATTATTCTCCAATGAGGAGCGGCTTAGGGAGCTGGCCATGTTTAGTCTGGAGAAGAGAAGGTGAAGACGGGACATGATAGCCATGTTTAAATATTTGAAGAGATGTCATCTTGAAGAGGGAACCAGCTTGTTTTCTGCTGCTCCGGAGACTAGGACACGGAGCAATGGGTTCAAACTATAGGAAAAGAGATTCCACCTAAACATTATTAGGAATTACTTCCTGACAGTAAGAGCTGTTTGGAAGTGGAATCCGCTGCCGCTGCCTGGGAGTGTGGTGGAGTCTCCTTCTATGGAGGTTTTTAGACAGAGGCTGGATGGCCATCGGTCGGGAATGCTTTGATTGTGTATTCCCGCATGGCAGAAGGGATTGGACTGGATGGCCTTTGTGGTCTCTTCCAACTCTATGATTCTATGATTCACAGTTCCGAGAGGCTTGTCCAAAGGCATAGTCAAAGTCAGTTCAAGAATCAGGAATCCGGCAAAGAGCAAAGGTCAGACAGTCTGGATGCAGCAGGGGGAGTCTCCTTCTTTGGAGGTTTTTAAACATAGGCTGGATGGCCATCTGTCAGGAATGTTTTGATTGTGTATTCCTACCTGGCAGAAGTGGGGTGGACTGGATGGCCCTTGGATTCTCTTCCAACTCTGATTCTATGATTCTACTGCTCTTCCCAGCAGGCTTTCCTGACTATTGGGAAACCCATTTTTCAACCTGGAAAAGAACAATTACCAATATTCTTCCTTCCCTAGCCTGAGAACTATTTGATTTGTCTTTATATGTGTCCGCTGGAGCGCACCACTCCATAGGGACATATTGGTGTTGCTGGGAGAGGTATGCGTTAATCCACTCCAAAGGATATTTCCTCTCTTTCCTTCCTCCCAAAGGCCACCGAGGCCTTTGGTGAGAAAATGTCTCCTTTTGTCATTCTTGTCCATTTGTAGTGCTGATTAGTCTGGTAAAGCTGTTCCCTTTATCAATTAATAACTGTAGCAAGTCAAGCTTGGCTTTCTGCCGCCGTCATTATTATTATTAATGCTTCAAAACCCTGACACCTAAATCCTCTGGGCATTTGCAGAAGTGAAGCCTGGTTGGTGAAATTGCAGCTCGTCTGTCTTGTGAGATCGGTGCAAAACTATTCTAGGACTTGTGAGGAGGTTTTTCTCATGTGTGTGAATCACTGTTAATTGGGGCAATGCTGGGAGCTTGAGAGAGGACTTGTTTCAAAGCACAGTTGAACCAATTTCAGTATGGAGGGGGGAAAGACATTTATCATCTCCCTCCAAGATCATTTGGGGGAACTGGGAGATTCCTCCAGAATTGCTTCCCCCTCATTTTCATTCCCTTCTGCTAACTTTTGCTGCAGTGTTGACTATTTGCTTACACCCAAGATGTAAGAAGTGTGGCCCATAGACTACATGCAGCCCCTGGACCCCACTTTTCTAGCCACTGAACCCCCCAGTAGCCCCCCACCTCACCTTCCAAAAAACATAGAACAAATTAGAACAATTTTCAGGCAATCTTTGCTCAAAAACTCCACAGAAGACCTCCCAAACACATTAAAATGCTCTCACCCACAGGAACCCCACCATCCCCAAACATCCCTGTTTTCCATTACAGTCCTTTTCAAAATGGTGACACGAAGTGATGTGGCATCATTTCCTGTATCCCTTTTAAGGGGAGCTACAAAGGAAAACAGACTGTTTGTCGAGGTGATGGGTACTTGGGGAGATCTGGGGAGAAAACGGGTCCCTGATCCTTCCAAGATTGCCAGTCCTGGACTCAGCCCACCACTGCTTGAAGTTTTGATGGTCCAAGAGGTTGGATGGCCATCTGTCAGGGATGCTTTGATTGTGATTTCCTGCATGGCAGGGGGTTGGACTGGATGGCCCTTGTGGTCTCTTGCAACTCTACAATTCTATGATTCTAAGATCTGCACTTAGGGAATAAGACTAAAATTAGGAGGAGGATGCACTTGTGGAAACTGGATTGGGTACCTTCCCCCCCCCCCCATGTCAAGCAAATGAGTGCCAGTTTTCACTATGCAATTTGACATTCCCTCCCTTCCCATCAGGTTTACATCCATAGAATCCTAGAGTTGGAAGGGGCCTCCTGGACCATCAAGTCCAATGCTCTGCTCGATGCAGGATCTCCAGCTAGAGCATCCCCAACCGGGAGCACCCTTTCTTTCTCTTTCTTCTACTCCCTTTGCTTCAGGGCTGCTTTTGTGAAATGGAAGTCACTTTTTGTTGGGCCACGAAAAGTAACTTCGCATGCAGGCCTGTGGAGTTGCATGTGCTCCAGACAGAGGTGAAAGAACAGAAGCAGAATGGCAAGGCAGCCTATGAACAAAGCTCCTGGCCTGAACTCTGTGGGTGGATTTGTACACCACTCTTTCATGCAGGGTCTTTCTTCCCAGTGCAGATAACAAGAGAATCATAGAATTGCAGAGTTGGAAGAGACCACGAGGGCCATCCAGTCCAACCCCCCTGCCACGCAGGAAAACACAATCAAAGCATCCCCGACAGATGGCCATCCAGCCTCTGTTTAAAGACCTCCAAGGAAGGAGACCCCACCACGCTCCGAGGGAGTGTGTTCCACTGCCGAACAGCTCGTACTGTCAAAAAGTTCCTCCTCATGTTGAGGTGGAATCTCTGTTCCTGGAGCTTGCACCCATTGCTCCGTGTTCCAGTCTCTGGAGCAGCAGAAAACAAGCCTGCTCCATCCTCAGCGTGACATCCCTTCAAATACTTAAACAGGGCTATCATATCGCCTCTTAACCGTCTTTTTTCCAGGCTAAACATACCCAGCTCCCTAAGTCTCTCCTCATAAGGCATCGTTTCCAGACCTTTCACCATTTTAGTTGCCCTTCTCTGGACACGCTCCAATTTGTCAATATCCTTTCTGAATTGTGGTGCCCAGAACTGGACACAGTATTCTAAGTGAGGTCTGACCAAGGCAGAATAGAGTGGCACTATTACTTCCCTTGATCTAGACACTATACTTCTATTGATACAGCCCAAAATCGCATTGGCCTTTTTAGCTGCTGCATCACACTGTTGGCTCATGTTCAACTTGTGGTCTACTAGGACTCCTAGATTCCTTTCGCACGTAGTCTCATTCAGCCAGGTCTCTCCCATCCTATATTTATGCATTTCATTTTTCCGCCCTAAATGCAGTACTTTACATTTCTCCGTATTGAATTTCATTTTGTTAGCTTTGGCCCAGCTCTCCAGTCTATCCAAGTCATTCTGAATTGTGATCCTGTCCTCTAGGGTATTAGCTACTCCGCCCAATTTGGTGTCATCTGCAAATTTGATAAGTATGCCCCTAATTCCCTCATCTATGTCATTGATAAAGATGTTGAATAGCACTGGGCCCAGGACAGAACCCTGTGGCACCCCACTGGTCACATCTTTCCAAGACGAAGAGGAGCCACTGCTGAGCACCCTTTGGGTTCGGCCGGTCAACCAATTACAAATCCATTGAACAGTTAACTTGTCTAGCCCACATTTTACAAGCTTGTTTGCAAGAATGTCATGGGGAACCTTGTCAAAGGCCTTGGAGAAGTTACTTTTTTGAGCTTGGAGAAGTTACTTTTTTGGAGGGTACAACTTCCACTATCTGATTTTGTTGTCCTTAAAAAAATACATTTTCTAAGCTCTGCCTATATGCTGCAGAGGTGGGACCTATGCAGCCTCCGGGTGTTGCTAGGGGCAACTCCCAGTACTCTAAGCTAGAAAAGCCAAGTGTGAAGAATGCTGGGAGTCTCAGTCCAACACCACCTGGAGGGTCATATAATCCCCTCCATTGGCATACTGAGACCATTTGTGTCTTTCTAACCCCCCCCCCCGCCAAAAAGCTGGTATACCAGTAACCTACCATACCCCAGGTCACACCACACTCCTCCCCCTCATAGAATCATGTACAGTTGTCCCTTCATAGAATCATGTACAGTTGTCCCTTCATATTCACTGGGGTTTGGTTCCAGGACCCCCTGTGGATACCAAAATCCGTGAATACTCAAGTCCCATTATATGCAGTGGCATAGCAAAATGGTGTCCCTTATATAACATGGCAGAATCAAGGTTTGCTTTTTGGATTATTATTTTTTAAAGAATATTTTCAAGCTGTGAACACTTACATCCAAGGATACCAAATCCGTGGATATGGAAGGCCAACTGTAGCTGGAAAATGCATCAAGCATCATCTACTCCAACCCTCTGCCAATGCAAGAAACCCACAGCTAAGCACCTCTGCAAGGTGGCCACCTATCCTTTATTTAAAAACTTCCAACAAGGAAGAGCCTCCTATGTTACAGGGGAGTTTGTTTTATTGCTGAACAGCTCCTACTGTCTGGATGTCCCCCCCACCAAAAAAAGGCTGGTCTCATTTCTTGCAATTTGAATCCAGTTTTTTGGATCCTACCCTCTGGAGCAGCAGAGAACCAGCTTGCTCCATCCTCCTCTTGATGTCCCTTTGGATATTTATAGATGACTGTATCATAGAATCATAGAGTTGGAAGAGACCCAGGCAAAACAGGCATCCAAGGAGAGGGACCTGGAAGGTGTCCAAAGGAGGGTCAAAGGTCAGAAAACCATGTCCTTTGAGGAACAGTGGAGGGAGTTGGGTATAGTCAGCCAGAAAAGAAATGATGTGTCCAGAGGAGGGCGACCAGAATGGTGGGAGGTTTGGAAGCCCTTATGCCCTATGAGGAGCGGCTTAGGGAGCTGGGTATGTTTAGCCTGGGGAAGAGAAGGTTGAGAGGGGACATATAGCAATGTCTAAATATTTGAATGGATGTCATACTGAGGATGGGGCAAGCTGGTTCTCTGTTGCTCCCAAGACTAGGACACGGAGCAATGGACTCAAACTAGAGGAAAAGAGATTCCACCTAAACATTAGGAGGAACTTCCTGGCAGTAAGAACTTTCTTGACAGTGGAATGCGCTGCCTCAGAGTGTGGTGGAGTCTCCTTCTTTGGAGGTTTTCACGAGGAACTTTTCCCCAAGCTCTACTGATGATAGTATAGAGTAAAAACATTGTATACACATGCAACAAAATGGTTAAAGGAAGAGCAGAAACTGCCAAGGGAGACTAAAAAGATCACATGGCTTAAAAGGATATGTATTTTGAATATTTTGAGTGTAGATTTACATGGCACCAAAGCAATGTAGGAACTTGGCTTATAGTTTTATCTCGCCTTTTCTCTACTGAGCTCAGTGCAACTGGAGATGGCTCCCATCCTCCCCAGTTTACTTTCATTCTGTAGGTCATGTTGACTGGCCAAGGACCACAGTGGGTTTCACAGCTCAGTGAGTTAGGACCTGGACCAGTCAGTCACAGGGAAGTAATCACCGCAACTTGCCTTATGAGGAAAGACTTAGGGAGTTGGGTATGTTTAGCCTGGAAAAAAGACAGTTAAGAGGCGATATGATAGCCCTGTTTAAGTATTTGAAGGGATGTCACGCTGAGGATGGAGCAGGCTTGTTTTCTGCTGCTCCAGAGACTGGAACACGGAGCAATGGATGCAAGCTCCAGGAACCGAGATTCCACCTCAACATGAGGAGGAACTTTCTGACAGTAAGAGCTGTTCGGCAGTGGAACGCACCACTCGGAGCGTGGTGGGGTCTCCTTCCTTGGAGGTCTTTAAACAGAGGCTGGATGGCCATCTGTCAGGGATGCTTTGATCGTGATTTCCTGCATGGCAGGGGGCTGGACTGGATGACCCTCGTGGTCTCTTCCAACTCTAGGATTCTATGATTACAGCCATCTTTAAATATCTGAAGGGGTGTCATTTTGAAACCAGAGCAAGCTTGTTTTCTGTTGCTCCAGAGACTAGGACACGGAACAATGGGTTCAAACTACAGGAAAAGAGATTCCACCTAAACATTAGGAAGAACTTCCTGTGACAGTAAGAGCTGTTCAGCAGTGGAATATGATGCTGCCTGGGAGCGTGGTGGGGTCTCCTGCCTTGGAGGTCTTTAAACAGAGGCTGGATGGCCATCTGTCGGGATGCTTTGATTGTGATTTTCTGCATGGCAGAATGGGGTTGGACTGGATGGCCCTCATGGTCTCTTCCAACTCTACAATTCTATGATTCTATGGTCTCTCAAATCAACTATTCATTCCCAAGAAATTATTATTTTCCTTTGTGGAAGAGAAACCACATAAGTACCATATGGAGGGGGAAGATTGCTTACCACCCCCTGGGCTATACCCCTTTCTATGTTAGCCCCTCCCACTCTTTTTTAAAAAAAGAATCATACAGTTGGAAGAGACCACAAGGGCCATCTAGTCCAACCCCATTCTGCCATGCAGGAATACACAGTCAAAGCATTCCTGTCAGATGGCCATCCAGCCTCTGCTTAAAAACCTCCAAAGAAGGAGACAACACCACACTCCCAGGCAGCAGTGCATTCTTGCATTCTACCGCTGAACAACTCTTACTATCAAAGTGTTCTTCCTAATATTTAGGTGGAATTTCTTTTCCTGTAATTTGAACCCACTGCTTCCTGTCCTAGTCTGGAGCACCAGGTGATTCAATCAGGGCATCTTTACTGGGTTTTTGTTTTGTTTTGTTTTGTTTTGTTTTTGGACAGACAACAAAATTCTCCTTTCACATACCCAGGGAAGACTAAAGTCTTTGTTGAAAGAACTGGATGATCATTCCTCTTACAGGCAGCAGCAGTGTGTAGGCTAATCATAAATAAGAACAAGAACAAAGTCCTTGCACAGGTATTTTTCAGTCTGCAAACAAAGAAGAATGGAAGGGGAATTTGATGACAAGGCAGCTGAACTGGTTAAATCCGACTGAAGGCTGTCTGAGGATTTTCTCCTTTGATGCCAACAGATGGCATGAACATCTTCACACTGTTCCTAGTCTGGAAGAAGAGCAAACAGCAAATGGCATCCCCAAATTTAGGATCTAAAAGTGGGCAGGCAAATATTTCCTATTTACTTCAAGTTCTAGTGGCCAGATTACTCCTACACATCTATCTCATCATGGCTCTTAAATTCAGGGGGATTCCAGGTCACAGATGCTTCTCAGTGCATAAAGTCTTCTGCCCATCTTATGCCCGAAACTCAACCTTGTTCCCTGATGGTGTGGATGGGCACACATCTGCCCTGCTTTTAATTACTGGGTGAAAATGGTGGCTCCAGGGAAATGGTGCAGAGAGCAGCCCCCTCCCTTGACTAGCACAGCAAAACAATCACAGAATAATAGATGGGGCCCAGAACATGAGGGCTTGAATAGAGAACAGCAAGGAGATCTTTCACCAAGTCATCTAAGAAGAACATCATGTTGCCAGCTATCAGCAAGACCCCACATCGGGATTGTGTAAATCTACACATGTGGATTTATGCATTGATTGTACAATAAAAGCCCCATAAAACTACAAGCCAAGTTCCTACAGTTCCTGGACCTACTGTAGAAATGCAAAACCATGGATAATAGCAAGCCCTGTTGGAATGAATCACTTCTGGCCCAAGCATACCGTAGAGTCATGGTAGAATACCTAGAGATTCCTAGAGAGAACACCTCTCTAGGCATTTTTAGGTCCTCCAGCATGACTCTATGGTCAACATGCTGTGGAAGGATGCCATCTAATCATGCTAGAAGACCTAGGAAATGTCTAGAGAGAACTTTTTTTTTTTTTTGGATGTAGGTAAGTGAAACCATGGGTACCGGTCTGGCTCTATCATGTCACCTCTTCTCCAGGCTAAACATGCCCAGCTCCCTAGGCTGCTCCTCATAGAACATAATGGCTTCCAGACCTTTTACCATTTTGGTCGCCCTCCTCTGGACACCTTCCAGCTTGTCAATATCCTTCTTGAATTGTGGTGCCCAGAACTGGACACAATATTCCAGGTGAGGTCTGCACCAGTCAGTTCACCTTATAGCTCTTACAGCCAAGATATTCTTCTTAGTGTTTAGGTGGAATATCTTTTCTTGTGATTTGAATTCAATGATCTGGATTCTAGTCTTCAGAAGCTTTGCATGTTCAGCTAAACCCAAGAAGAAAAATGCTCAAGGAAATAACTTGCAGACTATCTCCTTATTCCCCCCGCCAACCCCCAACCAGAAACCATAAGAAAATGAGAAATTACAGCAGAAATCTTGTTAATGTCCCACACATGTGTGAATTCTGTAGTATGTGGGGAAATCATCATTGTAATGTACTACAATCTTGTGTACTCCATTCACATGCTAAGCTAAGCCTAGGAATTTACCCTGCATGCTTCTGTTCTCCCAACTTCCCTTTCTCTTATTTCACTAGGCAATTTCAGCCAACTGGAGCAATGGGTCATTCATTCACATGACCTAATATAGATATTATGACCCTTTGTTTATACGTTATATGACCATTTGTTTGAAGCGGCATGGAGCTGAAGCCATGCCATGACGTTGTTCCTTGCCATGATGTTCTTGCCATGATGATGTTCTAGTTGCTGTGATTATTGTTATTGTTTTTCAAGTCACCATATAGACATTCCGCTAAAAGGCTGGGTGAGTCTCATTCTACCCTAAATTCTCTTAGTTAGTTAGGAACCTTTTTAACATTTGTTTTAATATGTAGATTAAGACTGATATATCTTCAGTAAACTTTTGATATGCATTTTTAAATTGACTTCTTTGTTTTTTAATGAGCCTAATTGATTGGGTGATCAGGCCACACTTTTAAATGTTAATTGAGCTGTCTATGCATTCTTAATGCGTCACTCTGCATGAATTTGAAAGAAAAGGTTTTTATTTTTTAAAGAAGATATTTTTATTTCCTTTTAAAAGGGCTAGATCCCTGGAATTTTTAATACCTTTTTATTTTTAGACTCATACCTCCTACAAATTCTTCTAACATGCATATGTACATTGCACATGGATGCACATGAACATTTGGTTGTGTATTTAGTTGCACGTTTTGTTTCTTGGTTCAATTGCACAATAGTGCCATTCAACACAAGTGTTGTGTAGCACAACTAATGCTTAACTTGACATTAGAAGTTGCATCTGAAGCAGTAGACCAAAGAAATTATCACACTACATTGTTATAGTACTATTAATCCACTTTAACTGCTCTGGCTGCCTCCTGTGGAATTCTGGGATTTGCAGTTTAGGGAGGGGCATTTCGGACTCTCAGCCAGAGAGCTCTTGGGCCTCACTAAACTACAAACCCCAGAATTCTATAGGAGGCAGTCAGAGTAGTTAAAGTGGAATCTCTCTCTCTCTCTTTCCGGATTTTATTCGCAAACGAAGAGTCAGGAAGGACTCAATGGAAAGGTAAAGTGGAATAATAGCACTATAACAGCATAGTGTGATAAAGTCCTAAGAGTGCATCTACACTGTAGAAATAATACAGTTTGACACCACTTTAAGTGCTGTAGCTTCATCCCATGGAATCCTGGCATTGGTAATTTTACAAGGTCTTTAGCCTTCTCTACCAAAGAGTGCTGCTGCCTCACAAAGCTACAAATCCCAGGATTCTGTAGGATGGAGCCATGGCAGTTAAAGTGGTGTCAAACTGCATTATTTCTACAGTGTAGATGCACCCTAAATCTATGAAAGCTCCTGCGACTGCTTCTTTCTCTCCATCTCAAAGGTGCTCCTTAGAATGAGAAGATTTATGCAATGCAATTGACGTAAGATCTCATCCTACACAGGTTGTTATTTCCTTGTGTGCATGGTGATAAGGTAATTGTAGATTGCTGAAATACTTGTTTCACTGCCCACAATACAAGAAGAATTAAAATCTAAACATTTGGAGTGCTGTTGAAAAAGAGTCACAGAATAAGCTTGTTTGGCTTGCACTTCTCTCTGCCAAAGCACCAGGTACAATTTGGTTGCCTTTCTGAGAGGTGACATTTTACTGTAATTCCAGAGCCCTGGCAGGGGAATTGGGTGAGAGAGAGCACTTTCGGAGAGATTAGAACTAACCAATCTGTGGCATCTTAACATCGACCCAATTTATTTGTAGCAAATGCTTTTATGAGGCAGGGCCCAATTGGCCCAATGCATCACGAGTTATCCACAGCTGGCATATTATACATTGGTATAGCAGGGTGGGGAAAGAATGGGAAGTGGTGAGAGCAAAGGACCATGAAATGAGAGAAGTACAGTCGGTGACATTTCGCTGCAAAGATTGTTTTGGCTCTACTCCAAGGAAGCTTATGCAACGATAAATCTCTGACTCTTTAGGGTGCCACTGGGTTCCTTGTTTTTCTTGCAAGAAACCCCTCTGGAATTCATCACTGGCTGGAGCATCATGACTTTTCTGGATAGATATACACAGCCAGGGCTATGGCAGCTGTGTGGCTGCATTAGACAATCTGTACAGGATACTCTATCCAGCAGCAGGAAACTCTTCAGGGTTTGTTGCTTCAAAACAACACATCTTTTGTCCCTGAGAAGACAGGGTGAGGAACTTAGACTCATAGAATCATAGAGTTGGAAGAGACCACAAGGACCATCCAGTCCAACCCTCTGCCATGCAGGAGTACCCAGTCAAAGCACACCTGACAGATGGCCATCTAGCATCTGTTTAAACACCTTCATAGAATCATAGAATTGCAGAGTTGGAAGAGACCACGAGGGCCATCCAGTCCAACCCCATTCTGCCACGCAGGAAATCACGATCAAAGCATCCCCGACAGATGGCAATCCAGCCTCTGTTTAAAGACCTCCAAGGAAGGAGACCCACCACTCTCCGAGGGAGTGCGTTCCATTGCTGAACAGCTCTGACTGTCAAAAAGTTCCTCCTAATGTTCAAAGAAGGAGACTCCACCACACTCCAAGGCAGCAGCAGAATCCACTTTTCAGAAGCTCTTTCTCTCTGAGTGTTTTGTCACTCCCATTTCCCATCACCATAAACAGATAGGAGAGCTGGATGGTAAGGAAAGCTGATAGGAAGAGAATCCACTCATTTGAACTGTGGTGCCGGAGAAGAGTTCTGTGGCTATTGAGGACTGCAAAAAAGACAAATAAATAGGTCTGAGGGCATATCAAGCCTGAACTCTCCCTAGAAGCCAAGATGACGAAACTGAGACTGTCGTGCTTTGGCCATATCATGAGAAGACAGACTCACAAGAAAAGACAATAATGCTTGGGAAAGAGGAAGGCAGTAGGAAGAGAGGAAGACCAAAGACCACATTCCAGATGGATAGCCTCCATCAAGGAAGCCACAGTTTTGAGCCTGCAGGACCTGACCAGAGCAGTTGAAGACAAGGGGGTCTTGGAGGTATCTTAGTCATGGGGTGGCTTTGAATTGAACTTGACTCAAAGGCAATTAACAATGACAAAAACAACACCAGGATTTCCATGGTTCGGTAAGCAGAATATACAAGTCTTGCAGATTTCCACAGTCCTACCCGCAATTTGGAAACAAATAATGACTCCTCTAATGCTTTCATCAGCGCTGTATATGCACAATCCTAAATATACACTGGACTGACTATGTGACGAATGTTGCTGTCCTTGAGCATGCAGGGATCACCAGCATTGAGGCCATGATACTGAGAACACCGCTGCGCTGGGCAGGGCACGTTTCTAGGATGGAGGACCATCGCCTCCCAAAAATAGTACTCTATGGTGAACTCACCACGGGTCAGCATAAGAGGGGCGCTCCAAAAAAGCGATACAAAGACTCCCTGAAACAACATCTCAGGCTCGGCCAAATTGATCACCAACAGTGGTCCGCCCTGGCCTCACATCCGGAGGCATGGAGACACACTATCCACAATGCTGCAGCCTTATTTGAGAATTCACACCAAACAAGTCTTGAAGAGAAACAACAATGCAGAAAGAATCACAACCCGGAAACATCACCAAAGGAGATCTTCTGCTGTGCTTTCTGCAACTGGACTTGTTTATTTCAGATTGGCCTTTTCAGTCATCAGTGCACTTGCAGAAAGCGCAGGATGAGTCCTTCCTGAATCTTCATTTGCGAAGAAAAGCCAGAGAGAGAGAGAGAGAGAGAGAGAGAGAGAGAGAGAGAGAGATGACATTGTGGATGTATCCACACCACACAGTCATACCAGTTTCATACCTCTCTAATTGCATGGCTTCACCCTATGGAATCCTGGGATTTGCAGTTTGGTGAGTCCTTAAGAATATTTTTTTTAAAAGAGAGCTCTAATGCTATAGTTCAAAGGAGTGTAACAGAGAATTCCAAGTCCCTCACCACACCCCACATTCCAAGTTTACATAGGATGGAGCCACAGCAGTTGAAGTGGAATCAAAGTTATAAATGTGCAGTGTAGATGCACCCAGTGACACATCAAATAAAGAAATGGCTTTTAAAGGAGAGGTTGGATGTTCACCACTCAGGTATACTTGAGCAGTGGATTTAGCCCTAGGATTCTATGGACACACAGAGTTTGTACAAATAAAGGGATGCAAAATTTCCTGGTCCCAAAATTTCAAGGGTTGGGTGTTTGTGTGCTGAAAATGCCGTACTGCCCAGAGAATATTTGTGACACAAAGAACAGCACAGCAAGCTGGCACACTGTTATGTAATAATACATGGTGATTTGCAGCTTGCCCAAAGTCACACACTGTGGGTGATTGGCAAGCGAATGCCATCTCTGCCAGTATTATCTGAGCCTGGGCCTGTTCAACATGGAGAGGGAACTGTTGGCACATTTTTAGCCATCGGTATTCCTTGCCTTATGAAATTCATGGGGTTGCTATAAATTTACAGGTGACTTGAAGCCACACACACAAACACACACACATGCATTTACTTCCAACCTGAATATGACAGCAGCTGTTCTCTCCACACTCTGCTTCAAAGGAAAGCCTAATAAGCCATAGGATGCCTAAACAGATAAATGAAACAGCAGCCCCAGAATAAACCTTCCCTTCAAATATTTAAACATAGCGATCATGTCACCTCTTAACCTTCTCTTCTCCAGACTAAACGTACCCTTCAACCTTGGTGAACTCCCTTGTTTACTGGAGTCCGATCTGGACTGGCTCGACTCACCTGTAAATGTGTCTCCCTACAGCAGCTTGCTTCTCCTGGCGCTTGCTGCCTTTAGACATGGGCAATGTGTGATTTCTTAAAACTTCCTTTCTTTCCCCCTCTCCGTCCCTCCCCCTTGGTGAAATTCACACAGCCACCAAGACTTTGATTTTGCTGGCTGCAACAATAAGATAGTATTGCTCAACCTGCTTTGTGCTGACAGAGAGAGGATAGCTGGTCCTCTGAATTTTTTACACATTTGAATGACCTTTCACAGTGCCCTGCACAAGGGAGTCTTTATTCTCATCTGCTTGAGGCACAGGAGAAGCAAGTTATTGAGTTGTTAAGGGTAGGAAACACCCAGGGACACATTTTGCCTTTTCATTTATTCACCGCAAAGTAAAGGCCAGGTTAGATCAATTCCGTTTCTTCTTCTGCCTTCTTGCTGATTCCACAGTTGCAAAGTCAAGGCGCTTGTTCATCAGCTTTGATTGCCCTGACTTCCCAAGGCCAGCCTCATCTCACCAATCAGCCAAGAGGAAACCAAGAAAGGAAATCCCCTTGTTCTGTCTTTTCTCCTCCATCATGTTCATTATTTTTAATAACTACTGTACAGCATATATAGCAGGAGAATGAAGGAGCTGGGAATTCTACATCTTGACAGGGAGTCAGTCTTTCTCTCCCCCTGCCTTCCCCCCCCCCCCTATCACTTTCTTTTTGGTTTTTTAAAGTGAACTCACGTATTTTTCAACTTGCATATTTGGGGGACTCCTGTGTTTTCTTCAGGAGTTCTCACTCAGGAATGACAGACCAGCTCAAAAAGTCAAAGAATCATAGAGTTGGAAGAGACCAAAAGAGCCATCTCCTCCACCCCCTGCCATAAAGGAATCCATAAGTAAAGCACTGACAAAAAATACCATCCAACCACAGTTTAAAGACCACCCAAGAAGGGGAATCCACCACACTCCCAGGCAGCAGCGGATTCCACTGCAGAACAGCTCTTACCCTCAGGCAGTTCTTCCTAATGTTTAGGTGAAATCTCTTTTCCTGTAATTTGAACCAATCAGTCCATATCCTAGTCTCTGAAGCAGCAGAAAACAAGCTTGAATCATAGACAGAATCACAGAGTTGGAAGAGACCACAAGGGCCGTCCAGTCAAACCCCCTTCTGCCCTGCAGGAATACATAATCAAAGCCATCCAGCATCTATTTAAAACCTCCAAAGAAGGAGACTCCACCACACTCCCAGGCAGCAGCGCATTCCACTGTCCAACAGCTCTTACTGTCAAGAAGATCTTTCCAATGTTTAGGTGGAATAGATTTTCCTTGGGCTTTTTTCATGCAGTGGGGCCATGCTCTGGAATACAGTCATCCCTTCACATTCGCAGGGGATAGGTTCCCCAGACCCCCGCGAATGTGAAAATTCCGCGAATAATGACTGCCCTCCCTCTCCCCCGCCAAAGTGACCATTGGGCCTCCAGAGCCCCATACTCGCATTCCCCCACCTCCCTCCTCCCTTCCAAGGCCTTCACAGGGCCTCCGGACACCCTCCCGAGGCCCCATGGAGGCCTTCCACCCTCCTCCCGCCCTCCCAGGGCCTTCACAGGGCCTCCAGAGGCCCGTTGTTGAGGTTTTGGGAGGGCGGGGGGGGCCCTCCCAAAACCGCGAATGCTAAGTGGAGGCCTCCCCGGCCCTCCCCCCTCCCATCCAGGGCCTTCACGGGGCCTCCGGAGGTCCCTTGTCGCAGTTTTGGGAGGGTGAGGGGCCCTCCCAAAACCGTGAATATGCAAAACCGCAAATGCTAAGTTTGCGAATGTGGAGGGGCAACTGTAGTTTCTTTCTGATGTTTTGCCTGCATTTGTGGCTGGCATCTTCAGAGACTGGTTGGGTGGGAGTGTGTGTGGAGTTTATATGTTGTGAACCCCTGTTGGGGAGTATATGTAAATTTGTGTCATTGAATGGTTAGTTTCTGGATATAGAAATGCAAGCCTCATTAGTGTCTGTTTGGCTAATGGTTGGTTGATGGGCCATTATGCAGATGCAGATGAAGTATCATAGAATCATAGAATTGCAGAGTTGGAGGAGACCCCGAGGGCCATCCAGTCCAACCTCCTGCCACGCAGGAAATCACGATCAAAGCATCCCCGACAGATGGCTATCCAGCCTCTGTTTAAAGACCTCCAAGGAAGGAGACCCCACCACGCTCCGAGGGAGTGCGTTCCACTGCTGAACAGCTCTTACTGTCAAAAAGTTCCTCCTAATGTTGAGGTGGAATCTCTGTTCCTGGAGCTTGCATCCATTGCTCCGTGTTCCAGTCTCTGGAGCAGCAGAAAACAAGCCTGCTCCATCCTCAATGTGACACCCCTTCAAATACTTAAACAGGGCTATCATATCACCCCTTAACCCTCTTTTTTCCAGGCTAAACATACCCAGCTCCCTAAGTCTCTCCTCATAAGGCATCGTTTCCAGACCTTTCACCATTTTAGTCACCCTTCTTTGCACACACTCCAGTTTGTCCATATCGTTTTTGAATTGTGGTGCCCAGAACTGGACACAGTATTCTAGGTGAGGTCTGACCAAGGCAGAATAGAGCGGCACTATTACTTCCCTTGATCTGGACACTATACTTCTATTGATACAGCCCAAAATCGCATTGGCCTTTTTAGCTGCCGCATCACACTGTTGATTCATGTTCAACTTGTGGTCTACTAGGACTCCTAGATCCCTTTCGCACATAGTCTCATTCAGCCAGGTCTCCCCCATCCTGTATCTATGCATTTCATTTTTCCGCCCTAAATGCAGTACTTTACATTTCTCCGTATTGAATTTCATTTTGTTAGCTTTGGCCCAGCTCTCCAGTCTATCCAGGTCATTTTGAATTTTGATCCTGTCCTCTAGGGTATTAGCTATTCCTCCTAATTTGGTGTCATCTGCAAATTTGATAAGTATGCCCCTAATTCCCTCATCCAAGTCATTGATAAAGATGTTGAATAGCACTGGGCCCAGGACAGAACCCTGTGGCACCCCACTTCAGAAAGAAACTCTTCCAGAACACGGCCTCACAGCCCAGAAAAAACCCCAAAGAAAATCTATGAATGCCAGCCGTGAAAGCCATCAACTTCACATTTATGTGGAATCTCTTTTCCTGTTTGAACCCACTGCTCTGTGTCCTAGTCTCTGGAGCAGCAGGAAACAAGCTTGCTCCATCCTCTGTATGACATTCCTTCAAGTCATTCCCTCCCTCTTCCCAAGGCAAAGCTAACAGTAACTTCAGGGATGTTTTAGATCAATGCTGCAGAAGGTAGTGGTCCATGAGCCATGTCTTCCAAGCCATGGTGTGTTTCCAGGAAAGAAAGGAACAATTACAGCCATTGGGCCCAAATAGGGTACAAGGCCTTGGCAGCAAATATAATTGTTGGTCTCCCACATGAGATAACCTGAGATGCATTGTTTTAGATCTCAGCAGAACTGTAGCAAATAGAGTCAAAGGCCCAGGACCTTGTGATGAATGGGGACTCCAATATCTTCTTCTACCATCACCAAAAAAGAGCAAAGACTAGCAAGCATTCTCCTACCATTTAACTTTGTGCAGGGGTGAGCAACTGTTGAAGGCTAGGGGGTCTGTATTATTCTCTCAGAAGACCTTGGGAGACCTTACACACACGCACACACACCTTGAATTTCTTTTGCCCCCAAATGCCCCCAAACATCCACAAGGCAACATGGAGCCGCCTCGGAAAGGCCAGGGAAGGCAGCGGGAGGGAGGGAGGGACTCTGCCCGGCCGCTTCCCGGCTTTCCCAAGGGGGCTCCAGGGCTTCGAAGCCCCAGAGCCACCTCAGAAATGCCAGGGAAGGCAGCGGGCGGGAGCCTTGGAAGCCCATCGGTGCCCTGAGAATGGAGGGGGGAAAGCATACGGGTGGGAGGTTTTCTACCCTCCCCATACCAAGGCAGCGACAGGCCTCATGAGAAGCCCGTTGGTGCTTTGGGAAGGGAGGGAGGAAAGCGTGTGGGTGGAAGGCTTTCTGCGAATAGTTGAAGTCATGAATGCGGAGGGGCAACTGTATACATTTATAATATTTAAACAGTAAATATCACGAAATAATGTTTTTTCCTCTAAGTGACACACCACCCAAGTTATGCTCAGTTTTTTGGCGAAGTTTGACACACCAAGCTCAAAAGTTGCCCATCACTGATCTAGTCCAACTCCATTTTGCCATGCAGGAATACACAATCAAAGCATTCTCGACAGATGGCCATCCAGCCACTGTTTAAAAACCTCCAAAGAAGGAGACTCCACCACCACGCTCCCAGGCAGTGTGTTCCTCTTCTGAAAAGCTCTTACTGTTAGGGAATTCTTCCTAATGTTTAGGTGGAATCGCTTTTCCTCCATTGCTCTGTGTCCTAGTCTCTGGCCCCTACTTTTAAGATCTGTGCTACTTATTAGTCTCTGGAGCAGGAGAAAACAGACTTGTTCCATCCTCAGTATGGCATCCCTTCAAATATTTAAACATGGCTCTCATGTCACCTCTTAACTTCTCCAAGCTAGACAGGCTGAACCCCCTAAGCCGCTCCTGTGAGATTGTTTCTGTTTGCTTGCTTTCTGCTAGCTCCGCATGGTTGCCTGACAACAGGGGGCTGTGCCTTCGATAGGGGCATTCTCACCATGTTTTTTCCATCCCCCCCACCCTCCACCAGCCATTTTAGGCTCAAGTTAAGTCAAAGGGTATTTTGAGGTTTTATGGGGCAAAAGAAATTGCAATGGCCCAGGAGACTCCATTTCCACAGGTCATACTTTGTCCAACCTTGATTTAGTAGGAAAGAAGTTGTAGAGCAAATGAGTCCAGCATGCAGAAACTGGCATGGAGGGAATGGAGCTCAAGCAGAGACCAGGCCATAGAATCATAGGATCTTAGAGCTGGAAGGCATGGATGGCAAAGGCCATCTAGTCCAACCCTCTGCCATGCAGGAATCCACAACTACAGCACACCTGAAAGATGCCCATCCAACCTCTGTTTAAAGACCTCCAAAGGCGGAGTCCTCAATGCTCCACAGTTGAACAGCTCTTATAGTCAAGAAGTTCTTGCTAATGTTCAGGTGGACTCCTTTTTAAAAACAGCGAGGGGAATGCGCATTCCTGCTCGTTGGGACAAGTGATTAGAGATGAATCACTTTCCCACAGGAGAGGAAGCACAAAGCTGATTGGCCGGGTGAGCATGGGGCTTGCTAATGAGGGAAGCGCCCGCTGCCACCATGTTGGATTTTCATCTTGGCGAGCGAGCGCTAAGGTGAGAAAATGGGGTGGGGGTTGGGTTTTCTTTTGTTTTTTTTGCTCTTCTGTTAAATCAGAAAATTGTTCCATTGCACCTTGGACAACATTTTTTTTTTTAAAGTTCAGCAGAAGCAAATTGAAGTAAGTATGAATGTGAGAAAATCACTCGCGGCCACCATCTTGCATGTGAAGCTTATGGGAGTAAAAACACCATTAAGACAAGCTGCAGCTGCTGCGAAATGCCATCACTGAAAGGCAGTTCGGGGAGTTTTGCCTCATATAGACAAGTCCTACATCTCACACTACGTAAGCATGAGGTAGGAGTCTGGCCTTGAGCTTCAGCCTCCTCTGTCTTAGTGCAAAACCATAACCCCCCCCCCCAGATGTTTTGGCTTACATTTCCCAAGAGACCTTGCCAGCTGAGCCAACACCGAGTCATAGACCAACACTGCACAGAAGGCCACACTTTGCGCAGCCCTCCTCTAACCACTACAGAAGACAGGTTCTCCATGTGTACCACCACCAAGTCCTCCTGGGTCCCTTTCGCTGAAAGCAAAAGGGGTTGCACTATACTTCCCTTCTTTGGAGATCATGCCCTTCATTGAAATGTTTCCATTCCACAATGAATGGAGACATCCTTGCCTTGCACAACAGACTTTCTTCCAAAAATATTTCCCCCCAGCTCTTCCTTGACTATTCTAGACAGGACAGGGTCTGCACAGACCTCAAGGGGAACACCCCCACTGTCACGCATAACTCCCCCTGAAACCAGGAGGGAGCCTCTCAGCATGTGATCAAGGCTGGTCACATGCAGGGGGCCATGATCAGTGGGGGGGGGGCTCCTTTCCAGCTGCAGGGCGACACCAGAGGGCTATACGGGCCAATGTGCAAGTACAGACCCTGCATTCCTGTGCCGGCCTGATCCAGGTTTTCCTGTAGGAAGCAGGTTTTCCCAGGTGTTTAATTAAAATGATTTACATGTGTTTATCTGGCTTTCCCTCCCCACCTCCTGGCTCTGCCTCGGGCATCATCAGGACTGCCCAGAGACAAAACAGGCAAGAGCCTTGCATCTTTGGACTGCAGGGCTCCAAGGAAGGACCTCCTTCCTTGGAGGTCTTTAAACAGAGGCTGGATGGGATGCTTTGATGGTGATTTCCTGCATGGCAGAATGGAGTTGGACTGGATGGCCCTCGTGGTCTCTTCCAACTCTGCAATTCTATGATTCTAAGATGAGAGGAAGCCTGGGAAAATAGCACATTTAGACAAGCCCATAGTGTTATACTGCAAAAGTGCCTTTTCACTGGCATGCTGATGCACCACAGGAATTTAGAAGGAGGAAAAGAGGAAACTTTTTGTTGTTGTGTCAATGTCTCACAATTAAAAAGAAACCCACACATGTGTGGGAATCAAATGTTGCAGCTAGTCCTGGGGAATTGCAGGGAGAGCAGAAATGCCATTTGGCATTTTAAAGAAACCCAAAGAATCACAGCAGTGAATTCTGCAACCTCCTCCTCCTTCAGAAGCTTCAAAGGCCTGATTTCAGAGTATCTTCCTTTTAAAAAAATGTTGATGACAACCAGAAACTTTTTAGGATGCCCCATTCTGCTGGCTTTAGGGCTGAGCAAGAGATTTTTAAGTGCAGGGTTATTAAAGGTTCCTTCTGGGGCTTTAAAAATTAATAGCTCTTTACCCCTCTGAGATAAAACAAAACAGTAAGCAGCATGCTAAACAAAATAAAATAAAAATAAACTTGATTCTCAGAGGGTTTCCACATAGGCGCACGTGTCTAAAAGCTTCTCCACACTTGCTCGAAGGGAAGGCGCAAACAGCAGCCTGCCAAATCACACGGCGAAAAGTCAAAAAACTGTTCCATCTTTGGAAAACTAGAATCAGTATTTGTTACAACTGGAAGGCAGCTTCCGGTTGGGGTGGGCTTGGAGAACACCCATTACCTCCAGGGTTACAACAGTCACGGATCTGTACATGTTGTCATTTATCAGAAACCGGCAATATTTAAGTCTCCAAAATTTCCCTGCAGCAACCAACCGAATCCTCCTGGGACTGCAGGCAATCTTTGGAACATTTTATCATGTTCACAGCATATTTATTTTTTTCCATTTGCAAAGGGACTCGACAACCACTTGCTCTAAAAGAAATTGGAGGGGTGCCTACAGAAATGAAGGATGATAAGGAGGGCTGAGATCGTAGAATCACAGAATTGGAAGAGACCCCAAGGGCCATCCAGTCTAACCCTATTTTGCCATTCAGGAACACACAATCAAAGCACTTCTGACAGATCAGCTTCTGTTTAAAAACCTCCACCACACTCCCAGGCAGTGTGTTCCACTTCCGAACAGCTCTTACTGTCAGGAAGTTCTTCCTAATGTTTAGGTGGAATCTCATTTTCTGTAGTCTGATCTCATTGCTCTGTATCCAACCTTTGGAGCAGCAGAAAACAATCTTGCTCCATCCTCAATACGACATCCCTTCAAATATTTAAACACTAGCTGGATCCGGCGTACCATATGCCATTAAAAAACTCCCCCCAAAATGCCCAGGAGACCTCATGACAACCTTCTGAAGTAGGCTGGTGGGTTTAATTTGCCCCCCACTGCTCGTTCTGCCCCCACCACTAGTTCTGCCCCTCCCCCCACTCATTCTACCCCTCCCCCACTCGTTCTGTCCCCCACCACTCAGTCTTCCCCTCCCCCCACTCGTTCTGCCCCTCCCCTACTCGTTCTGCCCTCCCCCACTCGTTCTGCCCCTCCCCCCACTCATTCTGCCCTCCCCCACTCATTCTGTCCCCCACCACTCAGTCTGCCCCTCCCCCCACTCGTTCTGCCCCTCCCCCACTTGTTCTGTCCCCCACCATTCAGTCTGCCCCTCCCCCCACTCAGTCTGCCCCTCCCCCCATTCATTCTGCCCTCCCCCACTTGTTCTGTCCCCTCCCCACTCATTCTGTCCCTCCCCCCACTCATTCTGCCCCTCCCCCCACTCCTTCTAGCCTCCCCCACTCGTTCTGCCCTCCCCCACCACTCAGTCTGCCCCTCCCCCCACTCATTCTGCCCTCCCCCACTCGTTCTGTCCCCCACCACTCGTTCTGCCCCTCCCCCCACTCGTTCTGTCCCCTCCCCACTCATTCTGTCCCTCCCCCCACTCATTCTGCCCCTCCCCCCACTCCTTCTGGCCTCCCCCACTCGTTCTGCCCTCCCCCACCACTCAGTCTGCCCCTCCCCCCACTCATTCTGCCCTCCCCCACTCGTTCTGTCCCCCACCACTCGTTCTGCCCCTCCCCCCACTCATTCTGCCCTCCCCCACTCGTTCTGCCCTCCCCACTCGTTCTGCCCTCCCCCACTCGTTCTGTCCCCCACCACTAATTCTGCCCCTCCCCCCACTCATTCTGCCCTCCCCACTCGTTCTGCCCCTCCCCCCACTCGTTCTGCCCTCCCCCACTTGTTCTGCCCCTCCCCCACTCGTTCTGTCCCCCACCACTCAGTCTGCCCCTCCCCCACTCGTTCTGCCCCTCCCCCCACTCGTTCTGCCCTCCCCCACTTGTTCTGCTCCTCCCCACTCGTTCTGCCCCTCCCCCCACTCGTTCTGCCCTCCCCCACTTGTGCTGCTCCTCCCCACTCGTTCTGCCCCTCCCCCCACTCGTTCTGCCCTCCCCACTCGTTCTGTCCCCACCACTAATTCTGCCCCTCCCCCCACTCATTCTGCCCTCCCCCACTCGTTCTGCCCTCCCCCACTCGTTCTTCCCCTCCCCCACTCGTTCTGCCCCTCCCCCACTCGTTCTGTCCCCCACCACTCAGTCTGCCCCTCCCCCCACTCGTTCTGCCCCTCCCCCACTCGTTCTGTCCCCCACAACTCAGTCTGCCCCTCCCCCCACTCGTTCTGCCCCTCCCCCACTCGTTCTGTCCCCCACCACTCAGTCTGCCCCTCCCCCCACTCGTTCTGCCCCTCCCCCACTCGTTCTGTCCCCCACCACTCGTTCTGCCCCTCCCCCACTCAGTCTGCCCCTTCCCCCACTCGTTCTGCCCTCCCCCACTCGTTATGCCCCTCCCCCACTCGTTCTGCCCTCCCCCACTCGTTATGCCCCTCCCCCACTCGTTCTGCCCTCCCCCACTCGTTATGCCCCTCACTCACTCATTCTGCCCCTCCCACTCCACCCCCTGCACTCCAGAACACACACACACACCACATCCACCCCCATGTTACTCCCTCTCCCTCTCCGGTGACCATGTTTGGAATCTACATGATCCCGCCCCCAGTGTGCTGATTAGCTGCCCAACAGACCTATGATTGGCTGGTCAGTCTCCTAAGCAGCCAATCAGCACACTGGAAACAGCAACATACCCAAGAGAATTATGTTCCCTCTTCCCCTTCTCTTCCCTAGACTAAACATACCCAGCTCTCTAAGCTGCTCTCATATAGCATAATGGCTTCCAGATCTCCTACCATTTTGGTCGCCTTCCTCTGGACACGCTCCAGCTTGTCAACATCCTTCTTGAATTGTGATGCCTAGAACTAGACACAACACTGGGGTTGTGTCACATGGCTATCTGCATGTGGAGATATGCATTAATTGTGATAACGCAACTCTTATGTTGAATGACAGCATTGTACAAATGAATTATGACACCGAATGTGCTACTAAATTAACAAGAAAACATGCAATGCACATTGTGAGCAATGGGCATTCTTGTATAATGCACATGTGCCTCCACGTGTTAAGTGCCTTGTGCAGCCATGAACCATGCAGATGTGTGTTATGCACAATGGGAAGTACACAACCATGTGCGCAAGGGAACTCACACAGCTCTGTAGAAAGATAACAGGATTCCAGCCAACCTCTTGGCTGATCATGCCCCATGGGGCCAGCTGGATCTGGCGACAGCATCTAAGGGCATCCACCTTAGCCAGGGAGGTTGAGATTACAGGATAACCCAAGTTTGAAATATGTGTGGCTTAATGTCTCCTTCCGTCTCCAAGGAGATGGAAGAGTAAGATTGATGCTGTGCTCACAAAAAGTCAAGTAATTACCCACACGGTATAATATATTTTACAATTAAAAACCACATCCATGTGGAAGGCTGATTAGAAGTCGTTCCTTTGACATCTGATTGATGGCGACTGCCAGGATATTAAGTTGGTGACTCTGTAAACTGCAGACAAATTGCACCAGAGTGCCAGAGGGGGATCAGAGTGACCCCATGCCCTCACCCGTCTCCTTCTGGGAGCCAAGGTGACCAGACACAGAGGAAGGGGGGTTCACCAGCCACCCTCTCTTCCCTGCTAGATATCTTTTGCTCAGGAGAAGAGAAAGCCATGCTTGGCCTGGTTCAGATACTGAAAAGAATTGGGGCTGCTGGCCCCCGGCCCTGCAAATAATCCTGACCCAGCTGAACCAACAGCCTTAAACTGATGTCATTTTAGCCAATGCAGCTTTTGATGCATACTTTTAAAAAACGCCTTGTTGTTGTTCTGTACCTTCTAGATATTTCCAATTTATGGCAACCCTATGGTGAACTGATCACAGGATTTTCTTGGCAAGATTTGTTCAGAGGGCCTTTGCTTTTGCCTTGCTCTGAGGCTGAGAAAGTGTTATTTGCTCTAGGTCAGCCAGTGGATTTCCATGGCTGAGCAGAGATTCAAACCTCAGTATTACCCCTGCTATTTATATCCTGCTTCCCCCTGCAAAAAAAGACTGGGATTCATAGAATCATAGAATTGTAGAGTTGGAAGAGACCCTGAGGGCCATCCAGTCCAACCCCCTGCCACACAGGAAATCATGATCAAAGCATCCCCGACAGGTGGAAATCCAGCCTCTGTTTAAAGACCTCCAAGGAAGGAGACCCCACCACACTCCGAGGGAGTGCGTTCCACTGCCGAACAGCTCTTACTGTCAAAAAGTTCCTCCTCATGTTGAGGTGGAATCTCTGTTCCTGGAGCTTGCATCCATTGCTCCGTGTTCCAGTCTCTGGAGCAGCAGAAAACAAGCTTGCCACATCCTCAATGGGACACCCCTTCAAATACTTAAACAGGGCTATCATATCGCCTCTTAACCGTCTTTTTTCCAGGCTAAACATACCCAGCTCCCTAAGTCTCTCCTCATAATGCATGGTTTCCAGACCTTTCACCATTTGGCTCACAATTTAAAAAGAAAAATACGATTAAAAACATACAAAAAGTGAGCATTCAAGTAGAATTAAACTACAGTAGGCCCTCGGTATCTGCTGGGGTTTGGTTCCAGGACCCCCCATGGATACCAAAAACCGTGGATGTGCCAATCCCATTATATACAATGGTGTAGTAAAAAATTGCATCACTTATATAAAATGGCAAAATCAAGGTTTGCTTCTTAGATTTTTTAAAAAAATATATTTTCAAGCCATGGATGGTGGAATCCGTGGATGCCAAATCTGTGGATACAGAGGGCCGACTGTATTTACTGTATTAAAACAGTTCACACTTCAGTAAAACAATAAAATGCAATTGAAAAAGATCTTTAAAAAACCTCTTAAAACAGTTCAGTTTAAAACAATACAATACTCCCAGCCCATTCTTTTTTAAAAAAATTCTGTTTTAAAAGCCTGTCTGAATAAAAGGGTTTTCTCCTGTCAACAGAAGGGCAACAAAGAGGGGTCCATTCTGCCCTCCCTAGGAAGGGAGTTCCCAGCCACCGAGAAGGTCCTCTCTTGCGTCCCCACCAACCATGCATGTGATGGTGCATGCTGGCTCTCAACAAAAAAGGACTACTCCTGCTTAATGAATTCAACATTAATATTAGTAATTATTAATAATTATTTATTACCACTATTAATTAATTTATATCATGCCTTTTCCCCAGCAGATTATCTCTCTTCTCTGGCTTTTGTTTGCAAACGAAGATTCAGGAAGGACTCATCCCGCGCTTTCCAACCATGCATGTGATAGTGACTACACCATGCTGGCTTGCTATAAAAAAGGACTACTCCTGTTTAATGAATTAAGCATTAATATTAGTAATTATTAAATAATTATTTATTATCACTATTAATTAATTTATATCCTGCCTTTTCTCCAGCAGATTATAGCATAGATTAAAACAAAATGTAACTTAAAAGCAAACAATAAAGAAGTTTTTAAAACCATTAAATAAGCAATCCTTTTATAAACACTAATTTAAAATAGTTGAAAACCCATTTAAAACATAGAAAAGAAGGCAAGGATACAGACCACATGTCATTAAAAGAGCCTGCCACCAACAGGCGGTCTAAACAGGCGGTCTTTGCCTACTGGTGGAAGGGGGCCAACCAAGGCTCCCAAAGTGAGGGGGTTCCACAACCTGGGAAGACCTTGTCTCCCATGCTCTCTCCAAATGTGCCTGGGTCAATGGTGGGATCGAGAGAAAATCCTCCCCGAAGGATCTTAAAACTTGGCCAGGCTCATACTGAGAGATTTGAGCCATATCCATGCGGGATACATTCCCAGCATTTATAAATGAAGCCGTGGATAATAGCGAACCCTGTTAAAATAAAGGACTTCCGGTACAAAATACCACAGGGTTGCATTGGAAGACTGGCGATTCCTAGGGAAGACACCTCTATAGGTATTTTCCAGTGCAACTCTATGGTATGTGCCCCCCTTTTTTTTTTCATCTGTGGATAACTGAAACTGCAGATATTCGTTCTGCTGATACAGGGGCTGACTTGTACTCTTTCTGGGCCCAAGCCAGAAACTTTCTCTCTCTGAGCATGTGCATGCCCACTATGGTTGCCATTGGTCACGAGGACAATAAAGAACCTCTGCATTAAGTTACATTTAAGAGCTCCTTCACAGCTTGAAGACATGAGGGAGGCAGCAGTGAGCCTTTCCCTGGATGGGGTTTCCTTGGCAAACTCCCCAACACTGGACTGGTTTCAGGTGCTAATGGAAAACCAGGCTTAGAAAGAATGGGTTAGGATTGTTAACTGACAACTCACTGGGTTCTGAATAGCAAGAGGGTCAATGGAGGCAGACTTTTCAGCAAAATGCTAATGAATTTCAACTCATTAGTGGCTAGCTTAGCCAGTGATTGACAATGACTGACATTTTCAGAACCCTGGTGATTTAAAATTGCCCAGTGACCCATTCTCTGAAATGCCAATCTGCCCTGGCTCTGATATGTGCATGGATCCCTGTGTATTTCTCAACAACAGCTTTGCAGAGAATTGGGAATCTCCTATCAAAGTGACTTGTCTTTCGCTTTCTCCTTCCCAGGACCACTGAAGTCTGTGGTGCTTACTCCTGAGTGGACATGCAAAGGTTTACATTATGAGTTACCTTTTAAAGAAAGTAAGTAAAATTATATATCAAAGGTAGGAAGCCTTCTGCACATGCTCAGAGGCTGAGAGTGGGATGGATGTTATGGTCTCATTTCAGAGACTCACTTAGCCCAGTTTCCAGTTGGTCAGCCTCAATTAGAGTAGACCCATTGAATCAACTGCTGGATGGTGAGTTAGCATTCGGGACATAATTCTTCACTCATTTTCTTCTCAAAGGAAGCAACAAATATTTTTAACATTTTTCTTTCCACTGTGAGAAAGTCTTTGGAAATCACAGAATTTTTGAAGATTGTTTGCAAATTGGGACTTGCTCTATGCAGAATTTGTATGTTGTTGTCTTGAAAAGAAAACAGCATTTTCTCCACAGTAAACAGGCATTTCTGTGCAGAAAATAGCATTTCTGCATGAAATTAGTATTTTTTGCACTGTAAACCTGCTTTACTACCCAGAAAAAACACTGTCTGTGCAAAACAACCTCATGTGAATTTTGTGTGGAATATGTCTCCAATTACATAGAGCATTCACTGCACAGGAAAGATACTTTTCTGTGCATATATATAATAGTGTGTGTAAAAATATTATTTTCTGCACCAAAAAGGTTATTTCCTATGGGGTGGGGGGAATTGGCTGTTTTCTGTTTAAAGCCACCATGTGGGAATGTTTCACAGAATAAGTCCTGAACAGTGAATATTCTTATCATTCCCAGATTATTTCTGCCAGGATTGCCTAACATCTGAGGACAGGGGGATGTTTTTCAACCATTTTTCAAATATCCTATCTACCCCTAGTCATCATGTAGGTGGATTCAATGGGCTCATTTTCCATGGTGTAATTCCATCCTATAATCCACTTGCCCAGGGCTGCATCTGCACTGCAGAAATAATCCAGTTTAATACCACTTTAATTGCCAAGGCTGAATGCTATGGAATTCTGGAATTTGTAGTTTTGTGAGTTATTTAGCCTTTTCTGTCAAGAGAGCTCTGGAGCCACATCAAACTACAAATCCCAGGATTCCATAGGATGGCACCAGGGCATTTAAAGCAGTGTCAAACTTGATTATTTCTGCAGGGCAGATGCAACCCTGGGAGTCAGGCCCACTGAACACAATGGGTCATTGTGGGTTTTTTTGTCCCAGGAAAATAATCACAGAATAATTCCTCAAACACCTTTGTAAAGGCATCCATGGTTGAGACTTAGAGCAGCACTATTTATTAGAAGGTGTGTGCCAGGGATTTCTTGTTGCTAGTGCTTAGAAAAAAGTCATGGCAAAGTTTACCACTTCAAACTGCAGTAGAAAGAAAGAAAGAAAGAAAGAAAGAAAGAAAGAAAGAAAGATGATCTTGCACTTAGATTACAGCATGTCAGGAAGCAGTATAGGCCAAACTCTTCTAACCTGACATGTTAGTTTTCTCCATAGAGAGAGATTTTTAAGTGGGAGAAATATTTATAATATTACAGTCCAGGAAAATGTTTACCACTTGGCAGCACAAACTTATCCATGTCTAATGCAGTGTAAGTAAACAAGGAGTCTCTTTCTTTGGAGGTTTTAAAACAGAGGCTGGATGGCCATCTGTTGGGAATGATTTGATTGTGTATTCCTGCATGGCAGGGGGTTGGTCTAGATGGCCCTTGGGGGTCTCTCCTAACTCTAGGATTCTATGATTCAACTATTCTATAAGGGAATCCTGTACCATCTTTGAGACTAAACAAGAGAAAGAAGTTGTAGCATAAGCTTGCATAGGGGCTGACTAAATGGTGAAAATAACCCTCATGGGATTCACTGGAAATACGATGTATCTTAATTGGGCCCCACATCAATCCACTGTATTTCGCGAGGGGGGTGCACATTCCTCTTGTTGGGACAAGCAATTCGATATGAATCGCTTTCCCATAGAAGAGGAAGTACAAAGCTGATTGGCCACGCAAGTGCAGGGTGGGGCTTCCTAACTTGGCAAGCGCCTACTGCCACCATGTTGGATTTTTGCCTTAGCAATAGTGATCAATAAGGTAATAAAATGGGATGGGTTTTTTTGCTTTCCTGTTAAATTGAAAATTACTCTAGCACACCTTAGACATATTTTTTTCAAAAAAAAAAAAAGTTTGGTGGTGGCAAATTGAGGTAAGTACAAATGCCAATAAATCACTCGCTGCCGCCATCTTGCATGTAAAGCTTATGGGGGCAAAACCACCATTAAGACAAGTCATTGATGCTGTGAAATGCCATTACTGCAAGGCACTCCTGAGGGGTTTTTTTTTTCCTTGTATAGATGGGCCCATAGACTTGGTCTACTTCCTCAGATGCATGGAGAAAGCAGACCAAGTCTACGAAATTTGTTTCTTTCATTTAGTCTCAAAGGTGCTACAAGATCCCCTTGCTTACTGATACTGCAGACTAACACAGCTATGGGCTCGTCTATGCTGGCTATTGACCCTGTCTTTTTTTTTTTAATTTTTTTTTTTAATTGCAGAGTTGGAAGAGACCACGAGGGCCATCCAGTCCAACCCCCCTGCCACGCAGGAAATCTTGATCAAAGCATCCCTGATAGATGGTAATCCAGCCTCTGTTTAAAGACCTCCAAGGAAGGAGACCCCACCACGCTCCGAAGGAGTGTCTTCCACTGCCGAACAGCTCTTACTGTCTCTTACTGTCTTGCCCCCATCTCACAGCCCTGACACAAGGCATTTGCCCCATCCTGCCCCTGGGCAGTCCTCACCACCCCTGGGACAGATACAGGGCTGAGATGAAGGGAAGACGGGGTAGGGCCCAATACAATTTTTTAGAATACCTGTTTAAATTTGTTTCCACCAGGAAGAAATGGATTGGGCCTCACATGTCCATAGGAGCCTGTCCCGGCAGTGCAGTCCTCACTGCAGCTGCCAGTCTGCCTTCCTCTCCTGAAGGCAGGAAGGAGTCCCATAGCATGTGGGGAGCAAGGCTGTTCACATGCAGGGGCCTTGGTCACACATTGTGGGCTCCTTCCTGTCTTCCAAGACAGCGAGGGAAATTGTGGTGGCTGCAGGAATGGGCCAGCATGCCCATCAGGACCTCCTCCCATTCCGCGGAAGGAATGCGGGAACATCGGGCCTGATCCACGGCCAGGATACACCAGTGGGGAGCCGGCATATCCTGGCCCATGTACCATATATTCCTGTGTATAAGACTGCTTTTTAACATTTGAAAATCTCCTCAAAAGTGGGGGGTCGTCTTATATGCCCAGCAGATCTTTTCCCCTGCTGTGAGAATGACTGCCTTGTCTTTAAAGTGTTAAATTGCCCTCCATTTAGCTCAGGAGAGGTGAAAAGCAGTCAAAATGATGTTTCTTTTCAGGACAAGTTAGCATTTCTAATCTAATTAGCAAATTAGAATTTCTGGATTTAAACTTATCATTTTGGATCAAGTTTTGTCTATGGTGAAATTCTCTTGTCTGCCAATGTGGCTCTAAAATCATTAATGTGCTCATTCATTCATGTGCTCATTCAAAAATTTGGGATTTGATAGCTTCATATTAACCAACTTCACTATTAATGCAACCTTACTTTCCAAAGATTGGACACCACAGAGATTTTTCAAAGTATCCCATGCTTTTTTAGCTGTTCTCAGTCCTTTAATTTCACAGGCTATTCCATCATCTACAGCCACTGAGCTGGCTGGCTGGGGGGGGGGGCAGGATTTCCAGCCGGGTGGCTAGCTGGACCGGGGGGGGGCAAACTCTATATTTTAACTTAAAAATTGGGGGGTCGTCTTATACGCCCAGTCGTCTTATACGCCGGAATATACGGGTAGATGAACTCTTCGTCTTTGAATTCTACTCCAATGTAAGTACCACTGCATTCAATAGGGCTTACTTCCAGGTGAGTGAATACAGAACTGCATCCCAAATAACTACCAACACCAAAGTATGTGGAGAACCCAGGTGGAAGGCTTAATCTGTTGGTTCCTAAATTGGTTTATTTAAAAAGTAACAAATAATGCCAATGAATGGCATAGCCAACCACCTTTTTACCCCAACAGTAACACACTGAATTTCTGAGCTCAATAATGATTTACAAAACAAATTAAGCTTTTAAAAAAAAAAAAACAGCTCTCCAAGCTCTGCTCTTTGAAGAATTTAGTTAACTGGTATTTCTACATACTGTTGTCATTGATACTTATTATTTTTAGTTTTTAAGATTTTTTTTTAAAAAAACAAAATGCTGATTTTTGTCTGTTTCCTGTTGTGAATTACCTTGGGCTACCCTGAGGCTAGGTTGACTGCCCCTTAGATATGAGAGATAGAATCCATTTTAAAACTCACCTTTGGGTGATGCATGTTTATCACAAGAAAATAACATTTATCTGTCCATCCGTCCATCTCTCTAAAGCTTAACGATCCATTCCAGAGAGAGGGAAAAGGAGGAAGAAAAACAGCCAAGGCAGTTTGGAAAGCAATTTTGATGGTGATGAGCAGGAGTCTGAGGAGGGTAATTAAAGTTAACGAAGGCACTTTCCCAGCATCTTCTCCCCAAACAGACCTTTCTGTAAAATGCACTGTTTGGATGAGTCTGACTTGGAATCAATTCCTCAATTACTTTATGAAATCCTGGACCAAGAGATGGAAAGTTAGACACTGGTCTGTTTGGACACATTCTGTGCCTCCCTCTCAGAAAAGCAGAAAGAACATTTGGATCCACCCAGTTGCAGTTCTTGTTTTGTACCTTCAGGTAATTTCTAACTGGCGGCAACCCTAAGGCCAATTTTTCAATTTTATTTTTCTTTTAAAGGCATCATGCTTCCAAGGAAGCTTCTGCTGTGCTTTAGTCATCATCGCGCTTGCATAAAGTGTGAGATGAGTCCTTCCTGAATCTTTGTTTGCAAAGAAAAGCCAGAGAAGCTTCCAAGGAGGTTTGCCATGGCCTTCCTAGGAGACCGAGAGCATGTAACTTTTCCAAGAGCACTGAGTGGGTTTCCATGACTGAATGGAGATTTGAACCCTGAATTCTCAGAGTCCTAGGCTGCCAACATGCTGCAGAAAGAATGCAGTTTGACAATGCTTTAACTGCCATGGCTCCATGCTATGGAATGCTGAGATTTATAGTTCGCTGTGACACCAGAGCTCTCTGACAAAGAAACCTAAATATCTCATGAAACCACAAATCCCAGAACCAAAATGGTGGGAGGTCTGGAAGCCATGATGCCCTATGAGGAGCAGCTAAGGGAGCTGGGTATGTTTAGCCTAGAGAAGAGAAAGTTGAGGGGGAACATGATAGTCATGTTTAAATATTTGAAGGGATGTCATACTGAGGATGGAGCACGCTTGTTTTCTGCTGCTCCAGAGACTAGGACATGGAGCAATGGGTTCAAACTACAGGAAAAGAGATTCCACCTAAACATTAGGAAGAACTTCCTGAGGTTAAGAGCTGTTCGGAAGTGGAATATGCTGCCTCATAGCATGGTGGAGTCTCTTTCTTTGGAGGTTTTTAAACAGAGGCTGGATGCCCATCTGTCAGGGATGCTTAGATTGTGTATTCCTGCATGGCAGGGGGTTGGACTAGATGCCCTTGTGGTCTCTTCCAACTCTAGGATTCTATGATTCTCCAGAGTTCTAGTCCAGCCCTCAGCTGACCAAGGTTCTGATCAGCCGCAGTTCAAGACTGTTACGAGTTAGCCACCTCCAGGAACACAGAATCAGAGAAGTGTAGAGTTAGAAGAGATTCCCAGAGGTCTTCTAGTCTACCCCTGCAAATGCAGGAAATCCACAGCTGATGTATTCCTGACAACTAAGGCATCCACCCTCCAGTAAAACTATGGAGTGCTGCACTCCTATCATCTCCTCTATTCCCCTCTCCCAAATTTTGGACAGACCAAAAAAAAAAAAAAAAAAAGATCCATCCTACCACAAAATAGCTAACAGCTCCCACCCACCCATATCAAGACTGAAAGGGGTGCTAATGGTCATTTTGCCACATTTCCAGGTATTTTTTTTATTATTTTATTTTTTGCTTCCTGTTGCTATATTTAAGCCCTATGCAATGTGTGTGTGGGGGGGGGGAGGCACTCCAAAATTTGGCAAAAGAGCCAATAGCTCCCCTACATGAGGCCTTAGGTGTGTTGTTGGGCATTTTGTGGTTAAAAAGAAGACAGTCCCCAACCTATTTATGGTATGGTGGCCCCTTGCAGGGCCAGAATAACAGCTGGGGGGGACTCGTGTCCACCCCTCTTTTAGCAAGGAGGTATACTGGGCCATTTAAGCATCTGCATGCCATATTTTCAGCCATACAAACAGTTTTCCTTTGTGATTCTCTGAAGCATCTTCCTTCCACACTTTCTACTTCTTTCCACACCTTTTTTTTTTTTTTTTGCTTTCCTGTACTTTCACTACATTACATCCTTCCTTCCTTTAAAACCAGCATCATTTCCCGCCATTTCTTTCTGCAGTGGGGTTCACCATTCCTTCTTCCCTTCCTTGGCCAACATTCCCACTCACGACTCAACCCCAACTCTCGTGTCAAGAAGCTTTCAGTAGGGAAGTTCTGCATTTTGCACCATTGCACCGAAGGGGTCGGCTGCAGAGCCTGTGGAGGTTTCGCCTCTGCACAGGCCCATGCGCAGGCAGGGCAGGGCGCCCACGCACCACTATCAATAATACATCTTCCACAGAGCCCTCAGCCCCTTAAAAGGGAGAAGCTTCACTTTCTTGGGAAGGGAAGGGAAGGCAGCGAAGGCGCAGCAAGGCCCACTGTCCTCCTGTCACCTCACATTCCCATCAAGAGAGTGATTTCTACAGTCTGGAAAAGCTTTTAACGCAATTGCAGGACCATCTGGGACACAGCGAGAGAGCACGGCCGAGGGAGGAAGGCTGGGGTGTCAGAGAGACAAGCAGCCGGCTGAGTCGGAAGCAGGGGCAAGATTCTAGAAGGATGGCGGTGGCTGTTATCACCATAATCTTCTAGTATTATTATTATTATTATTATTAGCCAACTTTTTCCCCAAACCAGAACTCAAGTTAGCTTACGAGTTAAAAAATCTACAATATAGCTAAAACATACCAAACATTAACAATTAAACACTCAAAAACATTAAAAACAACTTACAAAACCACAATTCAAAACATTTAAAAGCAGTGCAGCACACAAACACAATCCTTTCTTGCGAGGCAGGATGGCCATCTGTCGGGAATGATTTGTCCGTGTATTCCTGCATGGCAGGGGATTGGACTAGATGGCCCTTGTGGTCTCTTCCAACTCTATGATTCTATGAATACATATAGGATGGGTAACACTTGGCTTGATGGCAGTACATGTGAAAGGGATCTAGGAGTCTTAGTGGACCACAAGCTGAACATGAGTCAGCAGTGTGATGCCGCAGCTAAAAAAGCCAATGTGATTCTAGGCTGCATTAATAGGAGTATAGTGTCTAGATAGAAGGAAATAATAGTGCCACCCTATTCTGCTTTGGTCAGACCTCACCTAGAAGACTGTGTCCAGTTTTGGGCACCACAATTCAGGAAGGATATTGAGAAGCTGGGACATGTCCAGAGGAGGGTGACCAAAGTGGTGGGAGGTCTGGAAGCCATGATGCCCTAAGAGGAGAGGCTGAGGGAGCTGGGCATGTTTAGTCTGGAGAAGAGAAGGTTAAGAGGGGACATGATAGCCATGTTTAAATATTTGAAGGGATGTCATATTGAGGATGGAGTAAGCTTGTTTTCTGCTGCTCCAGAGACTAGGACACGGAGCAATGGATGCAAACTACAGAAAAAGAGATTTCATCTAAACATTAGAAAGACCTTCCTGACAGTAAGAGCTGTTCAGAAGTGGAATCTGCTGCTGCTGCCTGGGAGTGTGGTGGAGTCTTCTTTGAAGGTTTTTAAACAGAGGCTGGATGGCCATCTGTCAGGAATTATTTGATTGTTTATTCCTGCATGGCAGAAGGGGGTTGGACTGGATGGCCCTTGTGGTCTCTTCCAACTCTATGGTTCAATGATTCTATAAACATTGGGATCCCCAAAGCCTGCCAGAGTATCTAAGAAAAGGTTTTGCCTGCTGACAGAAGGAGAGCAGGGAAGGGGCCGTTCACGCCTCTCTTCAAAGGGAGTTCCAGAGCCTAGGGGCCTCCACTGAGAGGGCCCTGTGTTGTGTCCCCACTTGCGACGCCTGTGATGCATTCCTTTGAAGGTGGGGAGACTGAGTAAAGGGCTTGGGAAGACTAATAGGGGGAGATATGGTCTTCTGAATAGCCTGGACCTAAGTCATTCAGAGATATATAGGTTATAACAAGTACTCTGAATCCTGGCTGGAGACAGAGTGGTAAACAACACCCTCCCTGGCTTTTCTTCCCAAACAAAGATTCAGGAAGGACTCATCCCGTGCTTTCTGCAAGCGTGCTGATGACTAAAAAGAAAGGGCTCTGAAAGAGCATTGCCATATCTGACTTGACTGTGCTGGCCCTCGTGTAGCAAGATAATCATTTTAAGGAATTTGGGGGGAATTTGTAAACAACAACAGCAAGAAAAGGCAGTGACCCTTTCACACTACAGAATTATAATGCTAGGATTCCACTTTAAGTGCCATGGTTCTGTCCTAAAGAATCCTCGGACTGGCAGTTTAAAGACGGGCATTTAGAATTCTCTGGCAAGAGAGCTCCAGTGCCTCCCTAAACTACAAAGCCCGAGATGGCACAGGATGCAGGCAGGGGAGTTAGGGTGGAACAGTAGTGCTCTAACAGTGCTGTGTGAATGGGTCCCTGCTCTTTGGCTTTCTAAATGGCAGAAGTGGCTCACAGCCAAAGCAGCACCCACAGCCCACCTGCTGAGGACCCATGAGAGGCCTTTTTGCTGTTTGCTCCCAGCTGTGGAATTCTCTCCCACAAGAGAAGGGCCACAAAAGGCTAGATTGTCATAACTCAGACCCTGGATGATTCAAGGGAAGAAGGAGGAGGAGGAAGAGGAGGCAGATTACCCGGAGTCTGCAGTTCTTGATAGTGGAACTGTTTCTGAGTCCAAGGAGATGGAGGCTGGGGTATAGTGGGGGGACCCCAGCAGGAGACCACAGAGGTGGAAAACGATGAAGATGACACACTCCCATCCTTTGTTGAACAGAGAAGAGAGAAGCACCCAGCCCACTGGTGGTTAACATCTAAGAGGCTAATTCAATAGCTCCCAGGTGTTGTTGAGATAGCTCCTCCGTGTCTTCACTGTTGTTCGCAACTGCCTTATCTGGTTCACTGACGGACTCTGGCTCTTGGGTTTCTTTGACTTTGGACTGGCTACGCTTTGAGGACTCTGGTTATTCCTTGCTGGCTCTTACATTTGGACTCCTGACTTGTTAACAACTCTTGGACCGGCCTACCACCCTTGTGCTTCTCCCTGCATCTTGTTCAGAAAATCCGTGACTAATTGGACTGTTGGACTGACTAATCCAACAGCTCTGACACACCCACCACCTGCTGCCTCGGGTACCTGCAGACCTGGGCTCAGGACATAGGTTGCCCTCCTCTCTGCTACCTTTCTGCTGGCAGACAACAACCCTCTCACTTAGACATACATTTGGCAACTCCCCAGTTCTGTAGAAGCCTCTTTCAAGAGGCTGTGAGTTGTGCACTTTTATCCTTATTGCTATGTTTTAAATGTTTACAGACTGCTTTAGATTAGTGCTGTTTTTAATGGAATAGCTCATTTAATTGTGCTTTAATTTCTTTTATTATCAGCATTGCTTTGAGCTGTACTTTTATTTATAAATAAATACCGGTACTTTGTTTTAATCTAAGCTGTGAGCCATCTAGCAATCCAAGTTGAGAGGAAGGGGGGTATTATCCATAATTAGATACTGAAATAAGATTCCACAAAGTTGCTTCTAAAAGTCTTCCAACTCCAGTGTTAATTCAGAGAGAAGAGGGGTGTGTCTGTGTCTGTGTGAACCTGAGGCTTTCCATGACACTTGAGGAGAACCTACACATGAGTAACATCAGCATATATCTACACGGGTATGCATTAGTTGTGTCGCACAACACTGGTGTTAAACGGCAATGTTGTACAGATGAACCAAGACACCGAAGGTGCAACTGGATGCACAACCATGTACATGTGTTTCCAGCCACAGTGCGGTTAGATGTGCACTGCACAATGCACATCCATGTACAATGGTACCCACATGTGCAACTCTACTTAAATTATCTTGGACTCAACGTGGATGTTCCTCATCAGACAGGAATCTCCCACTGCTTCTGTAGGAGAACTTTAAATGTAAGAAACCAGGAGGATTTCAGCCTGAGTAGAGTACAGTAGAGCAGTGGCTCTTAACCTTTTCGTCACCAGGGACCCCTTTTAAATATCTTTTGTTGCTGTGGACCCCTAAGACTTAACACAAAATGTAAAAACCTAAGTAATAATAATAGTAATACCTGATATTAATAATAATACAATTACACCATCCATAAAACCTTCCCTCAGAGGCAATGGAGGGGGAGGGAAGACTTTTCTCTTGCTTCTTCTTGCAAGACTGTGGATGGAGTGGTTTGAATGGCAATGCACAGGCCAAGCCAGCCAGCCTTTGCCTTCGCTCCTGTCACGTGGCCGCTCCACTGCAGGGAGGCGGTGGGCCGAGCAGCCTTCAAGCCTTCGCAGACCCCCTGTGAGGACACTGCAGACCCTCGGGGGTCCCTGAACCACAGGTTAAGAAGCACTTCAGTAGAGTATTATTATATTAGTTGCATTTTTCCCATATTGGCCAGTATTTTGGATCAGCTACTTAGCTAAGTATATTTGACTAAGTATACTTAACTAACTGACCTCTCCTGTCCTGAGTGCCCCCCCCCCGGCAGAAATTGCTAGCAGAATGGACTTCCTTCTCCCAAGTAAGGTATGTTGGGGGTGGGTGGGAGTTATGAGCAATAGTGTCACCATCAACCAAGTAGTGATCATGAATATGGAACAGCTACCTACTTTTACTCATCCATAACTGTTGACAATTGTGACCCATAACTCCCTCTGCAATCTATTTTTCTGAGCATCAGCTGCCTGGGGAGAAGGAGGTCCATTCTTCCATTGATCAGAGCGCATGTGAATGACATTTCTATTAGCCATGGGGGGAGGGGGTCAGGCCAGGAAAAGTTACTTAGTTAAGTATACAGTCGAACCACTGTATCCACGGAACCAATATCCACGATTTCAGTTATCCACGGGACGCAAAACAGCACGCCTACCATAGAGTCTTCCTAGAAAATGCCTAAGGAGGTATCCTCTAGACATTTTCTAGGTCCTCCAAGGCAACTCTATGGTATTTGCTGATGGAAGTCCTATTATTTCAACGGCGTTCACTGTTATCCATCATTTCTGGTATCTGTGATAAGCCCAGGAACCGAAGTCCTGTAGATACAGAGGTCCAACTGTACTTTACAGACAGCTTTAAATCAGTGCTGTCTTAAATGGGATAGTTCATTTAATTGTGACAGAGATTAAGACAGAGACAGAAAACTGACAGAGAATACTGGCTGTTTTTTTTGTTTTCAGGGTTGTTGTTGTTTTAATTTGACTTACAAAATCAGTGTTCACAACCATGGCACAATTAGAATCATAGAGCTGGAAGAGACCCCAAGGGCCATCTTCTCAAACCCCCTTCTGCCATGCAGGAATAAACATCAAATAATTCCCGACAGATGGCCATCCAGCCTCTGTTTAGAAACCTCCAAAGAAGGAGACTCCACCACACTCCCAGGCAGCAGCGGATTCCACTTCTGATCAGCTCTGTCAGGAAATTCTTCCTAATGTTTAGGTGGAATCTCTTTTCCTGTAGTTTGAACCCATTGTTCCGTGTCCTAGTCTCTGGAACAGCAGAAAACAAGCCTGCTCCATCCTCAACATGGCATCCCTTCAAATATTGAAACACGGCTCTCATGTCCCTTCTCAACCTTCTCTTCTCCAGACTAAAGATGCCCAACTCCCTAAGCTGCTCCTCGTAGGGCATCATGGCTTCCAGACCTTCCACTATTGTGGTTGCCCTCCTGTCAACACGTTCCAGCTTGTCCATATCCTTCTTGAGCTGTGGTGGTCAGAACTGGACACAGTATTCCAGTATTCCAATTACAGAAGATAATGTTGTTGTTGTGTGCATTCAAGTTGTTTCCAACTTAGGGAGACCCTAAGGCATACCTATCACGAGGTTTTCTGAGGGCTAAAAGTGTGTGACTTGCCCAAGGTCATTTGGTGAGTTTTCATAGCAGAGCAGGGATTCGAACCCTGGTCTCCAGTATTGTAGTCCAACATTCAAACCATTATACCAGGCTGTCTCTTAGAGTAGATAATTCCACCTCCCATCTTCTAGATACCTAAAAGAATCCCTGGAGTTCTTTGTCCTGGACACACACAATTACTACAGCAATTACCTGTTCTGGGGGAAAAACAACAACCCTTATCTCCTCTCACATAGAGTAGGAGAAAAGGAAAGGAAATATATAACCACTTCATTTGACACTCACTCCATTTGAGTGTCCTGTCCCATCCACCCTCCTACTCAAAATCTACTTAAATTGAGCACTGGACAGATTTATTTTAAAGAAAATATTCCATATTGTGAAGAGGTACAGCAATTGAAAGATTTGCCAAGGTAAAAAAGAGACAGCCTTTCAAGAAAGAGGAAAAATTTGTCCCAAGATGAGCTCATCGTAGTTAGTATTTATCTCCTTGGCATGGACCTGTTCCAAACTGGCGAAGTCGGAAGGTCCTTCTGGCTAGAATCCTGTTGGTGTTTTACACAGATGCAAACTGCTAATGGTCCCCTTGTGCAATGAAAAATAATGCACAGGGGCTGTTTCTGCAAACCCAGGGAATCTAGTGGTACATTGCAGGCCCTGATCAGTAATTGTGGTGTGTGTGCCTTCAAGGCCCCTGTTAACTTATGGCGACCCCATTAATTTCACGGGGTTTGGTTAGGCAAGCAATCCTCAGAGGCGGTTTTGCCAGCTCCCTCCTCTGAAATAGAGCACCTGGGATTCCTTGGGCTTGGGGAAGGTTCTTCTTTTTGGACTGCCACTCCCAGAATCCCCCAGCCAGCATGGCTGGGGGATTCTGGGAGTAGCAGTCCAAAATGCACCTTTTCCCATGCTTTTGAGATTCAGATGGAATCTGGTATCTTTAGGATATTTACGTCCTCTCTGTGTTTATGTGCCTTCAAGTCATCTGTCGACTTATGGCAACCCCATGCATTTCATAGGGTTCTCTTAAGGGTTCTCTTAGGCAAGGAATAATTAGAGGTAATTGCTAGAAACCTAATTTTTCACCAATTTTCTTCTCAAAGGAAGCATGTCAGAAGTTTAGCAATTGTTCTTCTTGTTGTGAAAAAGTCCTTGAAAACTGCAGTTTTCAAAGACTACAGTTGTCTCTCCACATTCACGGATTTGGCATTCATGGGTTTAAGTATTCACAGCTTGAAAATATTCTTAAAAAAATAATAATCCCAAAAGCAAGCCTTGATTTTGCCATCTTATATAAGGGACACCATGTTGCTATGCCATTGCATATAATGGGACTTGAGTATTCACAGATTTGGGTATTCACAGGGGGTCCTGGAACCAAACCCCAGCAAATGTGAAGAGACAACTGTATTCACAGTCTAGGAATTGTTCTGAACAAAATGTGTGTGTGTGTGAGTGTGTGTGTGTGTGTGTGTTTGCATAGAGAACAGCATTTTCTGCAAGAAGTAGTATTTTCTGTGCAGAAAATAGAAATGCTGTTTTCTGTGCAAAATAGCCATGTATGAATTTTGTGCAGAATAAGTCTGCAAATACAGCATTTTATGGGTGGGAAGCACCATTTTTCTAGGCTTAAAATAATATTTCTGTGCAGAAGTTTTATTTTCTGTGCAGAAGTACGGTTTCCTGCACAGTAAATGCTGATTCCTGCACAAAATGAAGATGTGCGAATTTTGCACAGAATAAGTGCTGAACTGACAATATTTAAATCAATCCAGGATTTTTCTTGTCAGGATTCCTCACTCAATCAAAACGTTTCTTACCATTTTTCATATACTTTTCAATATTCTTCCCATCCTTAATAACTGCATATCATTCAAGGATGCTCAACTACGTGTGCAATGGATATACAATACTTTTGGAAATCCATTTATCCAGCTCCAAATGAATACAGATACAACTGAATAGCCAAAAAGGAAAGGACAACCACATGTATAAGGGAACTTACAAGTGCATAAAACACACAGGATGCTAGCCGGTATGTAATATATTGAGCAAGTTATGAAAACAGACGAACCCACTCTGATGGTATCAACAACATAAATATGGATACACAAATGGTAAATCATGACAAAATTGCAGTCCTAGAATATTCTGCCAACTATTCCTAACACAGACTACTGAAACAAACAGAGGACTACTAACATGGTGTGTGAGAACATATGGTAATTCAAATCCACCTCAATACAAACTATGAATGCTAGCAACAATTTTAAAACAATATTCAAACAAGGAGCCAATGTGGGGTACAAGAAAATAATGGTCGATAATCATAGATACCTCTCTCTCTCTCTCTGGCTTTTCTTCGCAAACGAAGATTCAGGAAGGACTCATCCCGCGCCTTCTGCAAGCGCGCTGATGACTAAAAAGGCCAATCCGAGATAAACAAGTCCGGTTGCAAAAAGCGCAGCAGAAGGTCTCCTTGGGTGATGTTTTTGGGTTGTGATTCTTCCTGCGTTGTCGTTTCTCTTCAAGACTTGTTCGTCGTGAGTTCTCAAATAAGGCTGCAGCATTGTGGATATTGCGTCTCCATGCCTCCCGATGTGAGGCCAGGGCGGACCACTGTTGGTGATCAATTTGGCCAAGCCTGAGATGTTGTTTCAGGGAGTCTTTGTATCGCTTTTTTGGAGCGCCCCTCTTACGCTGACCCGTGGCGAGTTCACCGTAGAGTAGTATTTTGGGGAGGCGATGGTCCTCCATCCTAGAAACGTGCCCTGCCCAGCGCAGCTGTGTTCTCAATATCATGGCCTCAATGCTGGTGATCCCTGCTTGTTCAAGGACAGCAACATTCGTCACATAGTCAGTCCAGTGTATATTTAGGATTTAGATACCAGGCCTAAACAGATTTCCATCTGCACATGCCATAGTTTGTAAATACTATGTCAGACCTCACCTAGAATACTGTGTCCAGTTCTGGGCACCACAATTCAAAAAGGATATTGACAAATTGGAGCGTGTCCAGAGAAGGGCAACTAAAATGGTGAAAGGTCTGGAAACCATGCCTTATGAGGAGAGACTTAGGGAGCTGGGTATGTTTAGCCTGGAAAAAAGACTGTTAAGAGGCAATAGGATAGCCCTGTTTAAGTGTTTAAAGGGGTGTCACATTGAGGATGGAGCAGACTTGTTTTCTGCTGCTCCAGAGACTGGAACACGGAGCAATGGCTGCAAGCTCCAGGAACAGAGATTCCACCTCAACATGAGGAGGAACTTTTCGACAGTAAGAGCTGTTCGGCAGTGGAACGCACTCCCTCAGAGCGTGGTGGGGTCTCCTTCCTTGGAGGTCTTTAAACAGAGGCTGGATTGCCATCTGTCAGGGATGCTTTGATCAAGATTTCCTGCGTGGCAGAATGGGGTTGGACTGGATGGCCCTCGTGGTCTCTTCCAACTCTGCAATTCTATGATTCTATGATTCTATATTTATATCTGGAGCATGTCCACAGGAGAGTGACCAAAATGGTAGGAGGTCTGGAAGCCATGATGCCCTATGAGAAGCGGCTTAGGGAGCTGGGCATGTTTAGTCTGGAGAAGAGAAGGTGAAGAGGGCACATGAGAGCCATGTTTAAATATTTGAATGGATGACATACCAATGATGGAGCAAGCTTGTTTTCTGCTGCTCCAGAGACTAGGACACGGAACAATGGATTCAAACTCCAGGAAAAGAGATTCCACCTAAACATTATTAGGAAGAACTTCCTGGTGGTGAGAGCTGTTCAACAGTGGAACACACTGCTGCCTCTGAGTGTGGTTGAATCTCCTTCTTTGGAGGTTTTTAAAAAGAGGCTGAATGGGAATGCTTTGATTGTGTCTTTCTGCATGGCATGAGGTTGGACTGGATGGCCCTTGTGGTCTCTTCCAACTCTATGATTCTACGTGAAAAGCAACTGTGTCTACTCAGACCATGATCAGAAGAAAAACACAATGAACTCTGTTCCATATCAAACTGTTCTTATCAAACAGATTGGGAGACTTTGGGGGAAGGGGAGCAGCGTATGTAACTACAGAACCAACTTGGACATCATGATCTTCTCTCACTAAGAAACCAAGATGTCTAGACGGAAGCTACTGTACTTTGGACACATTATAAGACTACATGGCTCATTGGAAAAAACAATAATGCTAGAATAAAATACCTTGTGGGATTCTTATCTTTTAAAAACAACTGGTGCATCTGCCAAAAAACAGAATGTTTGCTTTTTAATACAGATTCTGCTATCACCAGAAGAGCTGCAATTTTCTTAATGGCATTAGCTAAGGCCCATGCAAGTTAAAGCCCATGCAAACTTTACCAAGGTTTGAAGTTTTACTGCCCTTATGGCTTCATTTTGTATATTTTAATTCTTACGGATAAGCTAAGTAGTATATGCGACGAATGTTGCTGTCCTTGAGCAAGCAGGGATCACCAGCATGGAGGCCATGATATTGAGAACACAGCTGCGCTGGGCAGGGCACGTTTCTAGGATGGAGGACCATCGCCTCCCCAAAATAGTACTCTATGGTGAACTCGCCATGGGTCAGCGTAAGAGGGGCATGCCAAAAAAGCGATACAAGGACTCCCTGAAACAACATCTCAGGCTCGGCCAAATTGACCACCAACAATGGTCCACCCTGGCCTCACATCGGGAGGCATGGAGACACACTATCCACAATGCTGCAGCCTTATTTGAGAACTCACGCCGAACAAGTCTTGAAGAGAAACGACAACGCAGAAAGAATCATAACCCAAAAACATCACCCAAGGAGACCTTCTGCTGTGCTTTCTGCAACCGGACTTGTCTATCTCGGATTGGCCTTTTTAGTCATCAGCGCACTTACAGAAAACACGGGATGCGTCCTTCCTGAATCTTCATTTGCGAAGAAAAGCCAGAGAGAGAGAATGGCACCAAAGACAGAATCATTCATGCCATGGTATGTTTGATTTCTATGTATGGTTGTGAAAGTGGGACAGTGAAGAAAGGTGACGGGAAGAGAATCTGCTCATTTGAAATGACGTTCTGGAGGAGAGTTCTACGGAGACCATGGGCTGCCAAAAAGACAAATCAAGACTAATGGAGAGCAAAACAATCCTGAACTCTCATTAGAAGCCAAAATTGCCAAACTGAAGTTACCATACATTGGTTATTTCAGGAGATATGTGTCACTGGAAAAGGTGATAACGTTTGGCGAAAGTGGACGGCAGTAGGGGGAAAAGAAAGGCCATGGTACAGAGGGATTGATTGAAAACCATGGAAACCACAGCTGCCCTGAGTTTGCAAGACCTGAGGTGGGCTGTCAATGACCACGGGTACTCATGGAGGTCATCCGTTCACAGGGGCACCATAATTTGAAGCTGACTTGATGGCTGCGTATGACAACAAATCATGAGATGGGTTTACCATGGCTTATTGAGAGGAGGAAGACGGCCAATCAGACTCATAAATGAGACTTTAAAAGGGGGTAGAAGGACAACTGTGAGGGGCCTAGGGTCAGTTGTTATTCCAGTGCCAATTTTAAACCTAACTTTTAACTCCTTGTGATTTCATTCAAACCTATACATACACTTCTTTAACTTTTCAAATAATTCAAATTTTATTTTACTGTAATCTGCCCAGAGCTGATAGAGAATGGGATATAAGCATTTAACCAGTTAATAAATAAATAAATGTGCAGCATTAAAGGGCAGCAGCTACTGAAGGGTTAAGTGAGTGGGGGGATGCTGTCTTCCATGTCAAATCCACTCCAGGTTTTTAAGGAGCTCTCCAGGCTCTGAACATCCCTTGGGTATATAGTTGGGCACTTTGGACAGGTCATTAAGAGTCTGGAATAAAACCTGAGGTGGAATCGCCATCACACTGATGTGGAAGCCATCGTTTGGCTACAATTTAAGTCATGGGAGAGGGTGGAAAGGGAAGCTGAGCATTCAGCCTAATACAGCTTGTTTATTAAGTCATTTATTATATGAAAGACTCAAATATTTGGTAAGGCATCAAACCATAAGACCCACCTCAGTGTCCTTTTGGATGCAGCTTTGCTTTCTGGAACCATTGCAAACAAAGAATTATGATCCAGATGGGAGGCAAATTAAAACTCTCTCTGTACAGTACAGTCCATTTGCATTTATTCATAAATCTGTTGTCATCCCCTGAATGCAAAGCACTGCAGGCAGGAAAGTGAGAGCTTGAAACTGAAACTAACAGATATGCACTTACAGACTCCTGATTTCGATGAATGACAGTAAACATGCCAGAGAAACTGGGGGGAAAAGGAAGAAGGACCACATGTGGAGGAGGGCTACATGCTTTGAGAAGAACTAACAGACAAAACAAGATTGACATTTTTAAACAGCACTCTCTCATGTTAAGAAATTTTAGAATTCCCCCTATCCAACATAAAATTTTTGTTTCATTACTGGGCCACATTTGCAAATGCGCTGTTTACTCCTTGGTAATTTTGTTAAAACCCAGGGCTCATCTACATGAGCCAGGATACACCAACACGTTGTTCCCCTCTTCCCTCCACAAAACGGGAGGAAGTCCTAACATGTACGCTGGCCCATCGCTGCAGATGCCAACACTGCCATTTTCCTCACTGTCTCAGAAGGCAGGAAGGGGCCCCACAAAATGTGACCAATGCCCCCTGGACGTGACCAGCCTTGGTCACACGCTGTGTGGCTCCCTCCTGCCTTAGGGAACTGTGAGTCAGACCGGCAGCCGCAGCGAGGTCTGGCCTGCTGGGATGGGCTCCTGTGGTCTTGCAGGGTCTGATCTGTTTCTTCCTAGCAGAAATGGATTTAAAGAGCTATTAAAACACTGTATCAGGCCCTACCCCGCCTCCCCTCTGCCTCAGCCCCCTAGCTACCCCAGGGGTGGTGAGGAATGCCCGGGGACAGAAAAGGGCAAACACCCAGCATCATATGGATTGCAGGGCTCTGAGACGGGGGCAAGAGGGGTATGTTGCTCATCTAGACATCTCTCTCTGGCTTTTCTTCACAAACGAAGATTCAGGAAGGACTCATCCTGCACTTTCTGCAAGCGCGCTGATGACTAAAAAGGCCAATCCGAGATAAACAAGTCTGGTTGCAGAAAGCACAGCACAAGGTCTCCTTGGGTGATGTTTCTGGGTTGTAATTCTTTCTGCGTTGTCGTTTCTCTTCAAGATTTGTTCAGCGTGAGTTCTCAAATAAGGCTGCAGCATTGTGGATAGTGTGTCTCCATGCCTCCCGATGAGAAGCCAGGGCAGACCATTGCTGGTGATCAATTTGGCCAAGCCTGAGATGTTGTTTCATCTAGACAAGCCCTCAGACAAAGAGGCCTAAATCCTACTCTCAGTTCCAACTAGAGTACATTCACTGAATCACAGAATCACAGATGTGGACTGCAAGGACCATCTAGTTCAACTTGCTGCCATCAGGAATGCAAAATTAAAACACTCCCAAGAGATACCCATCCAACCTCTGCTTAAAAACCTCCAAAGAAGGTGAGTCCACCAACTTTCAAGGCACTCTATTCCGTTGTCAGACAGGTTTTACAGTCAAGAAGTTCTTCCTAATGTTTAGGTAGCATCTCTTCTCTTGTAATGTGAATCCTTTAGTTTGTTTTCTAGCCTCTGAAGCAGTGGAAAACAAGCCAGCTCCACCTTCTACATTACATCCTTTCAGATATTTAAAGATGGCTCTTTCACGTCACTTCTCAAGACTTCTCTTCTCCAAGCTAAACATACCCAGCTTTCTATTGTTCCTCACAGGGCTTGGTTTCCAGCCGTCTGACCATTTTAGTCACCCTCCTCCGGACATACTAACATCCTTCTTGATCTATGGGTCCCAGAACTGGACACAGAATTTCTCCAGGTGAGCTCTGACCAAAGCAGAATAAAGTGGCACCACTACTCCCCTTGATCTGGAATCTGGACACTGATCTCCTATTAATGCAGCCCAGAAATGTAATGGCTTTTTAGACTGCTGCATCACGTTGTTGATTCATGGTTAGCTCATGTCCTACTAAGATCTTTTTCACATGTACTGCTTTCAAGCCAGGTGTCACCCATCCTATATTGGTGCCTTTCATTTTACCTGTCTAGATGAAGAATCTTACATTTATCCCTGTTGAAATCCATTTTATTAGTTTTGGCCCAACTCTCCTTTCTGTCAAAGTTCTTTTGACCCATGTGACCAGAAGTCATCTCCTGTTCACTTCCTGTCTTTCATAAAGCCTGGGGCCTAAAATGGACCCAAATTGTGGTGAGAATGACTCCCACACCCCCAAGAACACATGTGGGGTGGGGCTGACTTTTGGCCCAACATTTTCTCCTTTTTTTAAACCCTTATGGAGCACTTTGCCTCATCTGAGGCAGCTTCAACCCTCCATTGTTACTCAAAGCTGCTTTTATTGCAAGCAATTGTGTTTTATTTCTTAAGCGAAAGCAGCTTATAAGTGAAAAATAAATAATTTGGGACTCTTAAATGATGCAACAAAGGCTCAGCCAGCCAAAAACAAATAAAATTATATAAGTGCATATTGCTGCTGCGAATCTATGTCTGCATTCTGATGTTCAGCTGAGACTACATTGGGTGCATCTTTTTGATGCAGAGGTAGTCACCATTTTTATTGCAAATGGAGGTCTCCTCCAGGTGTTCTTCTCCTTCCACTGTAAATATTGGCTCCCAGCCATGCCTGGATCAGGGCCAGCATCAATAAAAACAAAACAAGCAGTGGTAAAAATGGACAATGAATCCAGAACAGATACCTGCGGGGCCATCATAGAAGAGGCCCCATTTTAGCAATTCATAGCTAAACAAAAAGTCAACATGGGTTTCAGAGAAACAAGTCATGCCAGACTAATCTGATCTCTTTTTTTGATAAAGTTACCAGCTTGGTAGATGAAGGGAATGCTGTGGACATTGCATACCTTGATTTCAGTGAGGCCTTTGCTGTTCCAGAAACTGGAACACGGAGCAATGGGTGCAAGCTCCAGGAACAGAGATTCCACCTCAACATGAGGAGGAACTTTTTGACAGTAAGAGCTGTTCGGCTGTGGAACGCACTCCCTCGGAGCGTGGTGGGGTCTCCTTCCTTGGAGGTCTTTAAACAGAGGCTGGATGGCCATCTGTTGGGGATGCTTTGATCGTGATATCCTGCGTGGCAGAAGGGGGTTGGACTGGATGGCCCTCGTGGTCTCTTCCAACTCTGCAATTCTATGATTCTATGAGTTTTTAAACAGAGTTTGGATGGGTATCTTTCAGGGGTGCTTCAGTTGTGTCTTCCTGCATGGCAGGGGTTGGACTAGATGGCCCTTGTGGTCTCTTCAAACGCTAAGATTCTTTGATTCTATAGGTTTCCCCCAAAATCCAAAGCGACCTTCTGCTCTGCTTTCTGCAACCGGACTTGTTTATCTTGGATTGGCTTTTTTAGTCATCAGCGCGCTTGCAGAAAGCGTGGGATGAGTCCTTCCTGAATCTTCGTTTGCGAAGAAAAGCCAGAGAGACCTCTTAATACCTAGAAGAGGAGAAGGGTTTCCTCGGCAGATGAAGCAGGGCAGTTGAGGACAAAATCCCATTTTACTTTGTGGTGCTGGAGAGAGGCTTACAGAGATCATGGGCTGCCAAAATGACAAACCAATGGGTCCAAGAGCAGACCAATCCTGAACTCTCCCTAGAAACCAAGATGGCTAAATGGGGCTGCTGTACCTCTTGAGCATATCATGAGATAACAGAAATCATTGGAAAAAAGCTGAAGGCAGTAGGACAAGAGAGGGATGGCCGTGCATGTGGATTGTCTCAATGAAGGAAGCTAAACAGAAATGCAGCATTGTGGGCCCAGTTGTAGCTGAGGACCCTGAATTTACAGAGACAAAACTGTACCCATCACTGAAGAGAGGCTTGGATGAAAGGGTTTAGGCACAACCCAGAGAGGGAAAAAGCCTCCTTCTGCTAAGACGGGCCACTCGGGACTGTTTATTATCATGCAAAGTGACGGAGCGGAAGAAAGAAGATGAGCTGAGAGAGGGAATGAAAACTATCCTAACGGGACATGAGCTGGTTTTTCAAAAACATTATTTGGAGCTTTTAAAAACGTCCACTTTGCATACTCTTCTCTTACACTTTAAGTCTTCTTTGTACTTCTTATATAATTCCCCGACTGTGTTGGATATTCAATTAATTTATAAATGGCTTTGCAATCTCATCTTTATACTCTAATATTTGTACTTTTTCGTCATTTCTTTTTATTTTTCCCAGTATGTTGTGATTGGTTTCCATTCTTCCTCTACTTGTCTCGTAGTTTTGTGGTTTATCCAGACAGTTAAAAAAGAGGTAAAAAAGACTTGAAGGTGATTATATGAACTATATGAAATAGGAGATACAGCTTATATACTCTAACTATTCAGACTATGCTACATTAGATTTAGAATAAGGAAAAATTTAGATGTGAAGGAAAGCAGAATAAAATGCTATTATTATAAATGTGTATTTTTGTGTGTTGAAACTTTCCTTATTGTGTTTTTTCTCTTTTTTCTATTTGTTTGAATAAAATATAAATATAAAACGCGCGCGCGCGCACACACACATCAGACAGACATGCCCAGCATTTGCATTAATCATTCCTTACTTCCATTGGCCATCACGATTAAAGTATGGCAAAATGAAGCCTCAATTTGTGAGTTTTGAGTGATGAACTGCACATCTTGAATATGTTTTTCCCCCTGCTCTCTCTCTCTCTCTCTCTCTCTCTCTCTCACACACACACACACACACACTTTCCTCTCTCAGAAGAGAGATGGGATTTTTTTTTTAATATTGCAGATGGCACTCCCTTCGCTTTTCCAAACCACTTTCACTAAATAATTTAATTACACTTTGCCTACTCAAACGGAATGCTGAGCCAGAGATAAGCGGCAAGGGATGGCATGTCGGTGGCGAAACAAACAACAGATCTGATTTTTAATAAGACGAATGGAAAGATCCGAGGTCTGTAATTCTGGAAATATTCATGATGTTCCCAGATTAATTTTAAAAAGGGTGGGCAGCAGAGGGATTTGCTTTCTTTCCAACCTATACAGCCCATTCTTAAGGGCAACCAAGCAAACACAAACTCCTCCACTGCCTAGTCATCTCTCTCTCTCTCTCTGTGTGTGTGTGTGTGTGTGTGCCTTCCAGTCACCTGGAGACTTATGGCAACCCCATAAATTTTGTAGGGTTTTCTTAGGCAAGGAATCTTCAGAGGTGGTTTTTCCAGTTCCTTCCTCTGAAAGAGAACCAACAGCACCTGGGATTCGTTGGCGGTCTCCCATCCAAGGACTAACCAGGGCTGACCCTCCCTAGTTTCCAAGAACAGATAGGATCTGTTGCCTTTAGGGGATTTAGTTGTGTATGTGTGTGTGTGTGTGTGTGCCTTCAAGGTGACTGTTGATCTATGGTGACCCCTTGGATTTCATAGGGTTTTCTTAGGCAAGGAATCCTTAGAGGTGGTTTTGCTAGTTTCTTCTTCTGAAAGAGAGCCAACAGCACCTGGGATTCACTGGCAGTCCTTCTGGACTTGGGAAAATTTCTTCTTTTTGGACTGCCATAGCTGGCTGGGGGATTCTGGGAGTGGCAGTCCAAAAAGGAACCTTTCCCCATGCTCTGGAAGTTCTAGCCTGGAGTGTTTGGGGACAAGAGACCAAGGTCAGATCTTGTGTGTGTGTGTACCTTTATGTTGCCTGTTGAAAGTGGTTTGGAAAAGCGAAGGGAGTGCCATTAACCCAAAGGGTGCTCAGCAGTGGCTCCTCTTCGTCTTGGAAAGATGTGACCAGTGGGGTGCCACAGGGTTCTGTCTTGGGCCCAGTGCTATTCAACATCTTTATCAATGACTTGGATGAGGGAATTAGGGGCATACTTATCAAATTTGCAGATGACACCAAATTGGGAGGAGTAGCTAATACCCTAGAGGACAGGATCAAAATTCAGAATGACCTGGATAGACTGGAGAGCTGGGCCAAAGCTAACAAAATGAAATTCAATACGGAGAAATGTAAAGTACTGCATTTAGGACGGAAAAATGAAATGCATAAATATAGGATGGGAGAGACCTGGCTGAATGAGACTACGTGCGAAAGGGATCTAGGAGTCCTAGTAGACCACAAGTTGAACATGAGCCAACAGTGTGATGCGGCAGCTAAAAAGGCCAATGCAATTTTGGGCTGCATCAATAGAAGTATAGTGTCTAGATCAAGGGAAGTAATAGTGCCACTCTATTCTGCCTTGGTCAGACCTCACTTAGAATACTGTGTCCAGTTCTGGGCACCACAATTCAGAAAGGATACTGACAAATTGGAGCGTGTCCAGAGAAGGGCAACTAAAATGGTGAAAGGTCTGGAAATGATGCCTTATGAGGAGAGACTTAGGGAGCTGGGTATGTTTAGCCTGGAAAAAAGACGGTTAAGAGGCGATATGATAGCCCTGTTTAAGTATTTGAAGGGATGTCACGCTGAGGATGGAGCAGGCTTGTTTTCTGCTGCTCCAGAGACTGGAACACGGAGCAATGGGTGCAAGCTCCAGGAACAGAGATCCCACCTCAACATGAGGAGGAACTTTTTGACAGTAAGAGCTGTTCGGCAGTGGAACGCACTCCCTTGGAGCCTGGTGGGGTCTCCTTCCTTGGAGGTCTTTAAACAGAGGCTGGATGGCCATCTGTCGGGAATGCTTTGATCAAGATTTCCTGCGTGGCAGGGGGGGTGGACTGGATGGCCCTCGTGGTCTCTTCCAACTCTGCAATTCTATGATTCTATGATTCTATGACTTATGGAGACCCCATGAATTTCACAGGGTTTTCTTAGGCAAGGAATCCTTAGAGGTGGTTTTGCCAGTTCCTTCCTCTGAAAAAGAGCCTCTAGCACCTGGCATTCATTGGCGGTCCTTCTGGGCTTGAGGAAGGTTCTTCTTTTTGGACTGCCATAGCTGGCTGGGGGATTCTGGGAGTGGTAGTCCAAAAAGGCAGCTTTTCCTATGCTTACAGTGACCCCATAAATTTTTCATTGGGGTTTCTTAGGCAAGGAATCCTCAGAGGTGGTTTTGCCAGTTCCTTCCTCTGAAATAAAGCCTACAGCAACTGGGATTCACTGGCAGTCCTTCTGGGCAGAAGCTGAGCTGAGTATGTGATGCTGCTGTGCATGAGGATGCACATTCTCATCCATTGGCTATCCCTACGCCATGGCTGAAACTGGCACTAGGACTCCTTCAGTGGTGCCTTCTGTTGCACATTTGGGTTCTGCATTTGGTTGCACAGTGTTACCCATTCAACAAAAGGACCACGTAACACAATTAATCCATAATTCTGCATGCAGAGATTTTTGGTAAGCAAACCCTATGTAGGATCATGGCCAAAAGGCGCATAACCCGGGGCAGAATGAGGAGGCAAAAGGGTACGCACAAATTCATTTGCTACAATAAAGAAGAGGAGGGGGGCACATCATGTCCAGGAAGAGGATTCACAGGATATTTGTACCTATCCTAAAGAATACAAAAATTTAAGTCCCTGCTAATGAGGTAAGTTTTGGCAAAAGGGAAGAATAATATGAAGAACTCCTTATATAAAGAAAGGTACTGCTACTCTGCATTCATCAGGTAGAAAAACGCCTCTGTCCTTCCTTCTTTTGCTTCCATAACTGACCTCTTTTCACAACTTTCAAGGTGGGTCTGCACTACACATTTACTGAAGTTTGATACAACTTTAACTGTCACCCCTTAATGCTGTGGAATCCTGGGATCTGTAGTTTTGGGGAGGAGCTTAGAATCATCTAGTGCAGTGGTTCTCAAGTTTTGGCCCCCCTCAATGATTTGGGCTTCAACTGTCCAAACCCCTGGTCTACTGGGGCTTCTGGGAGATGAAGTCCAAAACATCTGGGAACCCAAAGGCTGAGAACCATTGATCTAGCACACTTCCCTGAGCTACCACGTTACAGCCCTTTGGCAGCAAAGTCTATGTCTGGAGAGGCTGAGGGCTCCTGATCTATTGGGGACTCCCTTCCAGATTGCAGTGTGCTAGGATTGAAGCTTCAGCTGGTCTGGCAGCCCAGCAATGCTCAGAACTGGGTCAGAATCCATCCCAGCCACAATCCAAAGGTGGGACGGGCCATGTGTATGCACCTTAATAGCAGCTTTAATCAGGCAGCAATCAAGGGGAATCCTGCAAAGCGTGAAGACATTCGTAGCAAACGGACTGCCCTGTTTAATAAATCAGCAAGAATCAATTATTTATTTTAAATGAGTCCCTGATGAACAACCTCCCCGTGACCTTCCACAACACTTTTAAAAATCAACTGTGCTGGAATTAGTCAAATAGGCACCTTTTATTAACCATTTTGCTTTTATAAAATTCTGCCCTTTCCCCAACCCACACCTCGCCTCACCTTCCTGACTGCTCCACGTAGTTAATGTGGGTTAATGCCAACCCATCACAAACCTTTTCATCCATCTGAGCACAGTTCAACCCCATAATTGACATAAAATATTGCAAATTAGAAATCGCATGATATAGTCTTGCAAGACGTCGAAAGGGTACACATCTTTGGCACTCATTAATAAGGAGTGTGTCGTTCACTGGTGTGTGATCTCCCATAATGCATTATGCTGTGCCACACTTCACCACCATCTCCCCATCAGCCACTCTTAACAGCACCCTCAAACCCACTGTCTGAGTTGGACCATTCATTTTGCTTTGCTGCCCTGTACAGATTTGTTCTAGATTATGATCAATTTATATGCTAATTCAAGGTGGCTCCACTGAATGCAGAATGCGGCCAGGACACTCATAATGCATCCAAGACCATTTACCTGTCATTGAAACATCAGCTTCTGTAGCTGTAAGGAAGTCTCAGGACTAAGGCTAATACCTAGGGGCTCATCTACACCAGCCAGGATATGCCAGCTCCAGGCCCATCACTGCACCCACCACCATCTCCTCCCCTGGAAGTGAGGAAGCCAGCCCACAACATGTGACCAAGGCCCCTGCATGTGACCAGCCTTCGACCCCTTCCTGCTGTGAACAGCACATGAACAAGCCTTAGAAAACACTGGCCTGGCTCCTCTTCTTAATCCTGACTAGAGTAGACCCATTCAATCAATGGACTTTATCATTCAACAACTGATTGAACAGGTCAACTCAAATTGGGACTAAGCAATGTCAACCAGTAATTGAACCCTATTATTACTCTCAATGGGATTAACCTATGTGTTGACCCACCATTCAACAGTTGATTGAATAGGTTTACTCTGGCTGGAACTAATGAATAGGATGCCAGCCAGTAACTCATCCCTATTGTTAGTCTCAGCCAGAGTGGACCCATTTAATCAATGGGATTTATCTATGCTGTTGACTCACCATTCAATAACAGAGTTAGTGGGTCTACTCTACAGTCAAAGTAATCAACAGAATTTAGGCCAGTATTGGTGTAAATATTATGGAGGCACTTTTCAGGTGTTTGTTTGAAGTTGAGAGAACAGGTCATGGAGACACACCCAAAGCAATCTGCACATGAACAAGGACAGAGAATAAAGATGGGAGCCATACTGAAGGAGTGGTGGAGCCAGTGGGGAAGTTCCTTTAATACATTCAACTCAATTACATTTTCTTCTGGACCAGCTGTGAAAACCAGTTCAACCAGTTCTCAGCAAACGGGACCAAAGAAAAGCTAACACCAGTGACATCACCAACACAATTTCTTATCCTAAAAATCAGCTGTACAATCAGAGCTTGCAAAAGTTACCATGATCCGGAGGCCATCCTGAGTAGGGGATTCTGACATCTATAGTATGAAGAAGAAGAAAAACCTTCCCCCACCCATCCACTTGCCCCAAGCTCTGTTTATAATAATATGGATGGTACCCAGTTCAGTGTTTATGATGTCATAATCCAGATTTATGACATCATAATTACCAAAATTCACATTTACAATTACTGGACAATTAAAATGTGCCCCCTCCCTGCCCCAAAAAACCCTACCTTTTTAGCAGTCTGGCTGAATGGTTGCATTGCTGAAAAGGTAGGTTTGGCAGATATAGGCCAAATCCACGCTACGTAAATAATCCTGTTTCAAACCAGATTATTTGTGTAGTGTGGATTTGGGCTACGATTAAGAAGCTCTCTCACTGAACCTATGTCTTCCAATGCATGGTCTAAGCCATACATATATCCAAATATACATGGTCCTACTTTAACGTTATTTTAAAAGTAGACATTCACTTGAAGCACGAGAGGAGAAGCATTAAGTTGTGAAACAGTTTTTTACTTATTGTGTCAGGCAACCAACCAAGCCACAATCATACTATTGGTGAAATTCCCTCTGTAATAATGGTTCACAATTTGTTGGACTTCAACTCCCAGAATCCCTCACCACTGGCTACATTGTATTGGATCTCTGGAACTTGAAGTCCAAAATATCTGGAGGACCCAAAGCTGAGAACCAACTTGTAGGTAAAGAACCTAACATATGCGTCAATTTTACCCAGCGACTGTCAGCGACCAATTTCATCTCACTGGCATCAAAGATGACCCAAAAGCCATGTACAGAACTTACTGAGCTGTAGAGATACCCCTCGGCATTCATGGCCACGTAGAGGCCTGCCTTCACACCCTGGATGGCCACCACACGAAGACCCACTGGGATTAGATTGAAGAGGGCTGGAGGAGAGAGAAAAAAAGGGGGAACACACCAATTAATCAAGAGCCACGAAGGAACAAAGAAGCATCATCAGGTCCATCAACTTAATCCCAAATTGCAAAGCAGCAGAGAATAGTTCCCTCTGATCCCATCTGCCATTTATTTATTTATTTCATTTGTATGTTGCCTTTCTCCCAAAATAGGACCCATAAAACAACAGATTATAAATACAATACCGTATATACAATTAACATTAATAAAATCAGATTAAAACACATCAAATCTAGGACAATGTTGCATACACGTTAAAAGCCTGCTTGAATAAAAACGTCTTTGCCTGCCGGCGAAAGCAAAGCAAAAGGGGTTCCAAAGGGTGGGAGCAGCCACCGAGAAGGCTCTCTCTCGTGTCCTCACCAAGAAAACCTGGGATGGTGGTGGGACCAAGAGAAAACCTTCCCCTGGTGATCTTAAAGTTGTGGCAGGTTCTTATCAGGGGATACGGTCTTTCAAACAGTTTGGACCCAAGCTGTACAGGGCTTTATCGGTCATAACCAGCACGTTGAATTGTGCCCGGAAATGAACCGGTAGCCAGTGGAGCTGTTTTAAAAAGGGAGTTATATGCTCCCTAGAACTGGCCCCAGTTGGCATTCTGACCACAGCCTTCTGGACCCGCTGAAGTTTCCAAACAGGTTCCAAAGGCAGCCCCACATAGAGTGCGTTACAATAGTCCAAACGGGATGTAATCAAGGCATGTGTCACCAATAGCCAGATCTGACGTCTCAAGGAATAGGCACCATGGGTTTACCCTAGAGGTTGGAAACTTGAAAGGGTGGGGGCTAACCCTCCCCACAACTGTCCCATGGGTGTACATAGAATCATAGAATCATAGAATTGCAGAGTTGGAAGAGACCACGAGGGCAAGAAGGGGACAAGACCACACTCCATTTTCCTCAGCAGCCCTTCTCAAAATAGCAACAGGAAGTAATGCTGCATCACTTTCTGTCACCAATTTGAAAGGGACTGCAAAGGAAACTTGGGAGTATTTGGGTACTGTAGGGTTCTGGGGTGCTTGTTGGGGTGGTGGTCATTTTTTGTGGATGACAAGGATGATGAATCATAGAATCATAGAGTTGGAAGAGACCCCAAGGGACATCCGTGCCATGCAGGAATACACAATCATAGAATCATAGAGTTGGAAGAGACACCAAGGGACATCCAGTCCAACCCCATTCTGCCATGCAGGAATACACAATCAAAGCATTCCCGACAGATGGCCACCCAGCCTCTGTTTAAAAACCTTCAAAGGAGACTCCACCACACCCCGAGGCAGTGTATTCCACTTCTGAACACCTCTTACTGTCAGGAAGTTCTTCCTAATGTTTAGGTGGAATCTCCCTTCCTGTAGTTTGAACCCATTTCTCCATGTCCTAGTCTCTGGAGCAGCAGAAAACAAGATTGCTCCATCCTCAGTGTGACATCCCTTCAAATATTTAAACATGGCTCTCATGTCACCTCTTCACCTTCTGTTCTCCGGGCTAAACATCCCCAGCTCCCTAAGTCACTCCTCATAGGGCATGAGGGCTTCCAGACCTCCCACCATTGTGGTCACCTCCTATGGTGTTTGTCCCTGGTGCACGAGGAAGGTAGGGTGAGAGAAGCCGTGCTCATCCCTCACATCAAATAGCTTTAGAAGCACTGATGTAGAAGATGGAACAAGCTTGTTTTCTGCTGCTCCAGAGGTCAGGACCTATTAGATTCAAAGAACATGAAAAGAGATTCCACCAAAACATCAGAAGGAACTTCTTGACTGGAAGAGCTATTTGAGAGGAAGATAGACTAACTCAGAATGTGGTGGACTCTTTTTTTGGAGGACTTCAGAGAGAGCTTGGATGGCCATCCCTCAGGTGAGTTTTACCTGCACAATCTTCTGTGGCAGCAGGTTGGAGTAGATGGCACCTTCTAGCTCTATGAATCTATGATAATATGCATGAACATCCATGTGCAATGCACCCCTAAGTGCAATGGCGCTGCATGCTCAACTTTGTTTTGTGTAACCTTGAGATGAATATGGCTGCTACCTTGCATGGATTATTCAGGGCTGAATATTTCCAGCCACTTCCATAAGGGAGCTTCTGCATGCCTAAAACACCAACAGGATTTCTGCCAAAAAGCAATGAAATGTCATCCTGTCCCACTCAATCTACCTGGTGCTTCTCTGTGCAGCCTCCTATGGCTGCTTTTCATTTGGAGACAAGAAGAAAATTAACAGGGGATTATGCATAGGTCTCCTGGGCAAGATTTCCTTTTTTGGTCTCAAGTCTCACAGTACACTGCTGGTGAGACACAGCTGCAAATCCAAAATTGCCTGCCTGAACTCGGCAGTAGATTAACACACATGCACACACAAACACAAAGGGAGACTAATTTTTTAAAGTTAAGAAAAACAACTCTCAGGTCAGCTTCACTTGGGGAAAGCAGTATGGACAAGTGGATAATTCCAAATATGGGGAATTTTTTCCCCAGATTTCAAATGCATGCCATTTTTAAACTTTAAACCTGGAAAAAAAAACAGCACCAAGAACAATCCTCCAAGTCTGAGCAGCAAAGCAAGACTTTACGCCACAAAAAGTAACTAGTATTCTTAATAAAGGGATATACAGTCCGCCCTCCACTTTCACAGGAGTTAGGGGCACAAGACCCCTGCAAAAGTGGGAAAACGTGATTATAAATAAAAATCACACATGCTTTTTTTTAACCTGGGAGAACACTTCTCTAGGACTCTCTAGCCCCCACCCACAGTGTGACTCTATTGTCAGCCTCCGGCAGAAATTGACCACAGTATCATGCTGGAGGACCTAGAAACTCCCAGAGAAGTATTCTCTCTAGGAACCACTAGGTCCTCCAACACAACTCTATGGTCCACTTATGGTGGACATAGACCTGAGAATTGTGTTGGAGGACCTACAAATACTCAGAGAGAATATATTAATGAAATTCACAAATAATCAGATCTGCAAATGCTTAACCCACAAATGTGCAGGGAGGATTATAATGAATAATCACAAATATTCTTATTCTAGATGACATACTGCATCTCAACAGGTCAAGACACACCAAAAATCATTGTAAGATCTTTCACATTTCAGCACTTGGGGGGGGGGAAGTGAGAGGGAATGGTTTCTTTTGGGGAAAAAAAAAAGTCTCTCCTTTTTTTGCACCAAAGGTGTGATTTCTTCATGCAAATTAAATTTGTGCAGAAAAGTCCCACAATGCAAAAAACAAAAAACAAAAACCTTCCTCCAAAAGAGCAAGAAAGTTGCAATCTCACCCAGCAAGGAAGAAAACTTTTGGAATCCTTCCTGCGTGCATGCCAGAGTGAGGCAAGTACAAGATTTGCACATAAACTAGGCTCATAAACTATTTCTAAACCTTGGGTGCTACAGCAGCCTGCCCAAACCTTGCAATTAACAAGTCTATTTATAAGCGCTTTTTGATGGAGGGAGAGGGGGAAAATGGAGCACATCACTACGGATAATGAAGGTAAATGGCTGCCATCACTCATTCTCTGCCACCCATTTGTCTTGCGATGAAGGGCTGTCTCACAGACTGCTGAGGACAGGAAAGATAATCCCCTTCAAGATCAACAAAGAGAAACTCACTGTGGATTCAAGTTCCTACACTTCTTGCTGGCAGTTCACTACCAACTCCCCCCTCCTCTGCCCTGCATGTGGGCCTGATCAAAAATTGTATGCCTGGGTGCATCTGCTTTAAGCCTGGTGTGTGTGTCAGTTCACGCAGCACCTTAGTGATGGCAAAACATAATGTTTCAAGCTGGAGGGTGACCAGGATGGTGGGAGGTCTGGAAGCCCTTATGCCCTCTGAGGAGCGGCTTAGGGAGCTGGGCATGTTCAGTCTGGGGAAGAGAAGGATGAGAGGGGACATGATAGCCTTGTTTAAATATTTGAAGGGATGTCATACTAAGGATGGGGTAAGCTTGTTTTCTGCTGCTCCAGAGACTAGGACATGGAACAATGGGTTCAAACTACAGGAAAAGAGATTCCGCCTAAACATTATGAAGAAGCTTGTTTTCTGCAGCTCCAGAGACTGGGACATGGAGCAATGGGTTCAAACTACAGGGAAAGAGATTCCGCCTAAACATTATGAAGAAGCTTGTTTTCTGCAGCTCCAGAGACTGGGACATGGAGCAATGGGTTCAAACTACAGGGAAAGAGATTCCGCCTAAACATTATGAAGAAGCTTGTTTTCTGCTGCTCCAGAGACTGGGACACGGAGCAATGGGTTCAAACTACAGGGAAAGAGATTCCACCTAAGCATAAGGAAGAACATCCTGAGAGCAAGAACTGTTTAATGGTGGAATCCACTGCTGCCTCGTAGTGTGGTGGAATCTCCTTCCTTGGAGGTTTTTAAACAGAGGCTGGATGGCCATCTGTTAGGAGTAATTGGATTGTCTATTCTTACAGGGCAGAACAGGGTTGGACTAGATGGCCCTTGGGGTCTCTTCCAACTCTATGATTCTATTATTCTAAGGAGGAGCATGGTGGCACGACAGTGTCTTCCATTAATCCTTCATGTACTAGGACAGGACACGAGATGGACAATGAAACTATAAGGCAGGGGAGCTCTGAAGCTGTTTCTGGGGCTGAAAGTACACATTTCTTGCCCATGGAAATCCACTGTATGGAGATGGGACAGTGGACAGCTTCTCTCCTCCATCATACCACCATTGGCAAGGAGGAGGTCAGTGAACAGGAGCTCAGCAAATAGGGGGAGGAAAACTGGGGCGTTGCGTGTCATTGTTTTGTGGGTGAGTTGAAAGATGGGCCTGGAGGGGTGTGGACATATGGATGGCGAGAGAGCTGCTGCACCGACCTGCAACTAGAGATGTAAAATTTCTGGAAATTTTGAAGCCATGGGGAAAAACCAATTATTCCTGCTTTTTCATAAAAAATGGAAATTTTCAGAAAAATTGGGGGGGAAAAGGCAACATTAGCACTTTTTACAGACTGAAAGTCACTCTGTTACTTTAGAAACATAAAATATGACTATGTACAATTTTATTTGGCATAAAATTATCACAATTGGTATATTAATAATGCAGTGCATTCAAACAATTATTACAAACTGGATTTAGTTTTATTCATTTATTTTAATTTTTATTTGTAACAAATGGAGCAACAATGCCCCGAACTTTACATAACCTCTGGTTTTGCTAGTTTATGTGGAGCATGCAAAAACAACAAGAAAAAACAATTTTATAAAGGAAGAAATGTATCATGCTCCAGCACTGGAGAGTTCAGTTTGTAACCCAGGACTTTCTTGTCTTCCGTGCAGAGAAATTAGGATAATCGGATACTATACATAGTTTTTAGAAATGATTTGGAGAATATATAAACAACTTGTAAAGATTTTATTCATCATGCTAAAATAAAACATTCCATAATTGATTTTCTTCTTTTTTTTTCCAATTTTTTTAGGAAAAAAAAAGCTTGGGGGGAAAAAATAATTAAAAAAAATTCTGAATTTTTCCTTTTTTTTCCAGGCCTTCACATCTCTACCTGCAACATCTGTGTTATATTTGTTTTATTTCCCAAGGACGTGGGGAGGGGATATTTGCAGCAAGTACAAGCTGGTTATTCTGCTGGAAAAGTAAGTGCAATAGCTTGAGGCCCATGCTTCTACATGCCAACCTCTCCGGGAGGATGAGGCTTCGTAAACAGAGGTTGGGTGCCCATCTCTCAAGAGCACTTTGGCTGTGGATTCCTCCATGACGCTTGTAGTCCCTTCTAACTCAAAACATTTTATGACTGTGTGATGTAAAGCCAGTCAATATGCACCCATTTCCGTATCCTGCCCAAAATGCTTGGGCTGCAAATGTTATCAGGATCTGTTTTGCAAGATGGGCCACCAATTCTTCCTTCCTCCAAGCATATTTTAAGGACAATCGTCCCAAGAGGAGAGGTATTAAAATATGCACCTGACTGATGAGGAATTTCAAATATTAGCAGTTCCCCCTTATTTAAATAGCAGCATTTTCATTAACAGTCCAAAGCTGCCTCAGATATATTGGAAATCTGCTGCTACTTCACACCACAGATGTTTACCTTGCCAGATCCAATCAGCATTAATGTATTTTGCTACACCAGAGTCCACAGAAGCACTGACTTGGATCGTCTGCACACTGCCGACAGCCGTGGCTGTGCATTTCTTCCTTCACTGACTCCACTGAACCGCAGCGCAGGCAACTCTGCTGTGGTGGCTTGCTCTTCCAAAGTGTTGCTTGAAGTCAACAGGCTTGGCTTTTGAATGGACTGCAGCCACCAGTTTGACCAAATCTTCTGTCATGCCACGAAGAAGCTGCTCTGTCACTTTGACAGGTTAGGGCATTCTGGTGCCTGGCGTCCATTCAAAAGCCATATGGGTCATAACCAAAGTGCTGATTATAAAGCCCTATTAGCTCAGAGCGTGGTGGGGTCTCCTTCCTTGGAGGTCTTTAAACAGAGGCTGGATGGCCATCTGTCGGGGATGCTTTGATCGTGATTTCCTGCATGGCAGGGGGTTGGACTAGATGCCCTTGTGGTCTCTTCCAACTCTAGGATTCTATGATTCTCCAGAGTTCTAGTCCAGCCCTCAGCTGACCAAGGTTCTGATCGGCCACAGTTCAAGACTGTTACGAGTCAGCCACCCCCAGGAACACAGAATCAGAGAAGTGTAGAGTTAGAAGAGATTCCCAGAGGTCTTCTAGTCTACCCCTGCAAATGCAGGAAATCCACAGCTGATGTATTCCTGACAACTAAGGCATCCAGTAAGACTATGGAGTGCTGCACCCCTATCATCTCCTCTATTCTATGATTCTATGATTCTATGATTCAGGTCCAGGCTATCTGGCAGACCATATCCCCCCGTACGAGACTGCCCGGGCCCTGAGAGCCTCAGGAGAGGCCCTTCTCTCAGTCCCACCACCATTACAAGTATGGTTGGTGGAGACGTAAGAGAGGGCCTTTTCGGTGGCTGCCCCTAGACGCTGGAACTCCCTCCCCAGGGAGGTCAAAATGGCCCCATACCTGCTGTCCTTCCTGCAGCAGGCTAAAACCTTTTTATTCAAGCAGCCTTTTTAAAGCACAGGCAGTGTGGGGGGGTGCTGTGTGGTTTTGTTAGGCTGATTTTAAAAGCTTTTATTATTTTTTTTAATGAATACTTTTAAGTATATTTTATTCTTTTAAATATTTTGATGTGGTGTTAATGATTGGTTTAACTCTGTTTTAATGTGGATTTTTTGTAGAGCCATTGTACTGTCTATTCTCCTTTACGTGTCTGAAACATGGGTCACCTATCGCCACCACTTACGACTCCTCGAACGCTTCCATCAGTGCTGTATACGCACAATCCTAAATATACACTGGACTGACTATGTGACGAATGTTGCTGTCCTTGAGCAAGCAGGAATCACTAGCATTGAGGCCATGATATTGAGAACGCAGCTGTGCTGGGCAGGGCACGTTTCTAGGATGGAGGACCATCGCCTCCCCAAAATACTATTCTACGGTGAACTCGCCATGGGTCAGCATAAGAGGAAATTTTCCCTAGGAAAAAATTGATATTTTAAAAAAATTTGGGGGGGGGGGAAATGCAACATTAGCACTTTTTACAGACTGAAATTTACTCTGTTACTTTAGGAACATAAAATATGACTATGGACAATTTGATTTGGCATAAAATGATCACAATTCGTATATTAAAGATTTTATTGTCTTAAAGATTTTATTGATCATGCTAAAATAAAACATTCCATAATCGGTTTTCTTCCTTTTTTCAGTTTTTTGGAAAACAAAAAAAATATCTTCTGGAAAGAAACGGGGGGGGGTCTGAATTTGTCTGGGGTTTTCCTAGGCTTTCACATCTCCAGTCTCCTCTGCCTGAGCTAGAGGGGCAATTCTCAGGATACCAGTCTGCTGGAGGCTGTAGGAATTTTCTTCCTTTCCTGAGGTGGGGAGTCTTGGCTCCAAATGAATTCCCCTCCCATCTCTCTTGGCAGGCGTCAGCATCCCTTCTCAGCACGAGGAGAGTTTTATTCTCCCACCACCCCCAGACAGCCACCAAGAAAATGAAATGAAATGAGAAGGAGAACAAAGCAGGAGAGATTTATTTAAAAGGGAAATGCTGACGGGGAAAGCACAGGGCAGGGAACAGCTGGCATGGCTGCAATTTAACATTTCACACACACACACAAAAGCGGACCCACAAAGTGCTTGTGCAACAGGTCCATGAGGCCGTGAGGATGTGATTTAGACTCACTGTAGTCGCTGTTCTCGTCCTTGGTTCCATCAATCGTCCCATCTGGGTGCATCTGCAGGAAATATTCCTGCTGGCTGAATAACCTTGTCACAATTCCTTTCAGCTGGGGTTCTGGAAGAAAGACGAAGAAAGAGAGCCCTGTTCACCATCTAAGCCAAGAAGAAGCTGCTTCACAACATCCCCTCCCACGCCCTCCAACATCTCACAGGTGAACGCTGCGCCAAGCAACATTGGAGCGCGGTCAAGATGGCAAAAGGTATCAGTAAGGATGTGTTATCCTAAGAGGATGTTAGAGTCCCACCCCCAGCGCCCATTTCTCCTCTGAACTGGGGGGAAATATAGCTCAAATGGGAGGCCTGCGAAAGGACGGTAGCTTTGGGGATCTTTTCACCTGTGCGTATCAGTACTAACAGGTGAACAGGTGGTAATAAGACGAGATCCGTCTTATTACCACCTTAGACAGCTTTAAAAAAGCTGTCAAGACGGATCTTTTCCGGCAGGCCTTTCCTGAATAATTATCCCGGCCCAAGACTCAGCTACCCTTTCTAGGCTATGATTGTATGTTTTAAATTTTTTTTTCTTCTAACTTATATATATTTTAATTAATCCATGTTTTTAATTCTTTGTAATTTAATATTATTTTAAGGGGTGGGTGGGCTAGGGTATGGTGACTATGGGGTTTTTATATTGTAAGCCGCCCCGATTGCATTGCAGAGGGGCGGGATATAAATAAAATTTTATTATTATTATTATTATTATTATTATTATTAACGGTAGAGAGCACTCCAGGGGCCCGTCTATACAAGCCCCCCCAAAATGGAGTGCCTCACAGTAATGGCATTTCGCAGCAGCTGCAACTTTTCTTAATGGGTTTTTTGGCCCCTCAAAAGCTTTGCATGCCAACCTGTCAAGATGGCGGCCACACGCAAGTGAATTGCTCACGTTTTCATCTACTGTAATCTGCCGCCACCAAACGTTTCTTTTTCTTTTTTTAACTATTGCAACTGTGCACTGGAGCAATATTTTGCTTTTCAAAAAAAAAAGGGGGGGCGTTTTCTCACCTTAGTGCTTGTTAAGGTGAAAAACCAACATGGTGACGCTTGGTGCTTGCCCTGTTAGCAAGCCCCGCCCCTGCACTCATCAGCCAATCAGCTTTGTGCTTCCTCTCCTACGGGAACGTGATTCATATCAAATCACTTGTCTCAATGAGGGGGAATGTGCATTCCCCCACTGTTTTTTAAAAACTGCAGGGAAAAACATTTTTTTTAATGTTTTAGGCCCCCTCTTTTTCAAAATGGCGGAATGACGTAGCATGCCATTTAGGCAGGTAGGGTTATCCCAACCCCCAGGTAAAGTTAAAGTAAGCGTTTTATTGGAATAAGACAGACTAACAGACAAGAATATACACTCTTACAGACCATACAAGGCTATTGCAGAGTAATGCTGGATAGCGAGAGATCCCGGAAGAAGGGGGGATAGCTACAAGTTTTGGAAAAAGAGAGGTCCACACTGCGAGGGGCTCAGGCAGGTGCCTGAACGAAGAAGAGAAGGATGGTGCCCCTCTGTGGCACACCTTGCTAGGGTTGGAGCTATGATATTTATACCCTACTTCGTGCCTTGGAGGGGTGGGCTGCTTATATCAAGCGCTGGATGGCTCTCCCACGGAATAGACAAAAGGAACCAAAACTTGGCTGAGTGCTCTAGCTTCAGAGTCACAAAACACTGATGGGCTTGCAACAACCTCGTAATGTTGGATAGGAAGGGTGCGGGTGAGGAAAGATTCCCGTAGGGTATGGATGGAGGAATGGTCACTTATGTGCATGATTGCATTATTACTTAAAGCGCTGGGAGGAAACATTAGCATAGACTCCAACAACTGGGCTATTAGCATAGACCTATTAACCGCTGGGGTTTTCTGCATAATCCTAGCTGGGCTTTCCCACCATTAGCCTTTGACTGCCTTCCAGTCATTCTATCCTCTCTGTCAGCATGGCCCGGAAAAGTGTCCAATATGTACAGTTATGAAATCTCATGGAGAGGGCTAGTCGGGTATGCTAACAAAAGTACACACAAGCCAGGAGATGGTGCAGCAGTTTGCTTTTTCCTGAGCCAACTGGGAAGGGGAATATCCCACCCCCTCCTCTCTTCTCCCCCTTGCTGAGTTAATGAAGTAGAAACAACTTTTTACACTTTGAATTCAGTTTGCACCAATGGACGTAAGTACAGGAAAAGAGGGAGGAAAGTGAGAGAGGAAGAAGAGAGAAATCAAGCCATTGGAAAAGTGGTTGGAAAAGTGGGGGTTAAGTGGGACAGTCCCTGCCAAACTGGGAGGGTCGGAAGGTATGGGGAGAGGGGAGTCTCTCTTCTGTTTGAGGACTGCTGGGTATCAGCATTTTCACCTGCCTGCAGATGTTAAAAAAAAGAAGGAATCCCCCAAGCTGTAGCATACATTTGCATTTTAAAAAACTATACTTGAATTAATTTGGCCCTGACTAATGCAGACATGATTGGGCGGGTGGGATACAGTTAGCATTAAGCAACTATGCCAAATGGGTCTCCAGCTCTGATTCTCTGTCCAGCATTTATAACGTTTATTCAAAACAAAACAGGGATTGTCCAAGTGTGTCACAGGTGCGGCATGCCACCTCCCAAGCCCATGGGCTTCTATTTAGAATCATAGAGTTGGAAGAGACCACAAGGGCCATCTAGACCAACCCTCTCCCCTGCCAGACTCTTCCTGGCATGCCTTTTTTTCTGACCCCTCCCCAAGAAGCAGTGTAAAATGCCTCTTCTGGATGCCTTTAGAAACGGCAATTCCTATTTTACATATTGTACGTATATGCAGGTTCACTCTGCTTGGTTTAATGTTTTAAAAAGAATCCGTTTTCCAGAATCATGGGTGCACTAATTTATGTACAGGTTGCCCCCCGTAACTGTGGGGGTTTAGTTCCCAGACTTACCACAGATACCAAAAACCACAGATAATAGAGAATCCTATTAAAATGCAGGATTTTTGGTACAAACATACCACATAGTTGCATTGGAGGACCTGGTGATCCCTACAGAGGACACCTCTCTAGGCATTTTCCAGCACACCTCTATGGTATGTGTGCCTAATTTTTTGCCGCAGATAACGGAAACTGTGGGTATTGGCTCCACGGATACGGGGGGGGGACCTGTATTCCACTTATATGCCACCTTTCTCCTGACATAGGACCCAAGGTAACTTTCAAAAAGGCTACAAGCAGAGCTGCCATAAGCCTGATAATAAGAGAGATGAAACACCATTAAACAAGTTGTCATATTAAAACACCACTAATTTTTTAAAAAGTGTGGACTTCTGGCCACTTCTAGGTTGTTGGGTCCCCCCCTCCCTCTATTGGCATATTTTGCAGCTGATGTGGCCCTAGGGGCAAAAAAACCCCAACCCTTCCAACAAACCCCCAAACCAAAAACCTGGCCCCAGAATTGCCCAGTTCTGTATAGAGTAATAGATCCTTTTGGTGTGTTACATACATGTAAGTTCCCTTTGTGTGCGTGATTGCTCTTTTTTTGACCATGATATAACGTCTGTATTGAGTTCACAGCTGTGTAAATGGAATTCCATCAGTGTAAACATTCCAGGGTTCAAATCCCCACTCGGCCATGAAAACCCACTGGGTAAGTCACACACTCTCAGCCACAGGAAACTCCATGATAGGTTCACGATAGGGTCACCATAAGTAAAAAATGCCTTCAAGACACACAACAGTAACAACAACTAGAAAACACAGCAGCAAACGTTCCATGGGCACAATTTTTGGATGGTGCATAACTACTCATCAGAATCTTCAACGTACCACTTGGCTCACTGGAACCAGGGAAATGGTAGGCGCACTCACGGATAAGCAACTGGTGGCACAAGGATGACATTCAGCTCAAGGATGGAGTAGTTTGTGTAGTTACTTTGTAGATTTACACTATGTAAGCGGTATGTGGGATCTCAGCTGACAGGTTACATCAGGGATGAGTAACTGCAGAGAGACAGGGGCATACCCCTCCCACATACCCCCACGGGCTCCACCATCACATTTTCCCACACCAAAAGGGAGGTCTCACTGCTTCCACCCATCGTTTTGTCTTGCTTTTTTCACAGAATGATAGAGTGGGAAGAGACCCGAAGGGACATCCAGTCCAACCCTGTTCTGCCTTGCAAGAAGGAATACGCAATCGAAGCATTCCCGACAGATGGCCATCCAGCCTCTGTTTAAAACCCCCCAAAGAAGGTGTGTTCCCCTAATCTTACTGTCAGGAAGTTCTTCCTAATGTTTAGGTGGAATCTCTTCTCCTGTAGTTTGAACCCATTGCTCTGTGTCCTTGTCTCTGGAGCAGCAGAAAGCAAGTGTGCTCCATCCTCAATATATGACATCCTTTCAAATATTTAAACGTGGCTATCATGTCACCTCTCAACCTTCTCTTCCTCAGGCTAAATATGCCCAGCTGCCTAAGCCGCTACTCATAGGGCATCATGGCTCCCAGACCACCCACCATTTTGGTCGCCCTTCTCTGGACACATTCCAGCTTCTCCATATCCTTCCTGAATTGTGGTGCCCAGAACTGGACACAGTATTCCAGGTGAGGTCTGACCAAAGCAGAATAGAGGGGCACGATTACTTCCCTTGATCTTAGACACTATACTCCTATTAATGCAGCCTAGAACTGCCTTGGCTTTTTTAGCTGCTGCATCACACTGCTGACTCATGTTCAGAATGTGGTCTGCTAAGACTCTTAGATCCCTTTTAATTTTACTATTGTCAAGCCAGGTGTTCCCCATCCTATATCTGTGCCTTTCATTTTTTTCTGCCTGTGTAGTACTCTGCATTTTCATTTGGGACAGGTTAGAGAAAGCTCTAGGGAGGGTAAGAGAAGTAAAGTGCCACATTCGTGGCCTTGTTTGGATGGATTCAGCTGGTTTTCATGCAAACTGTGTGTCAAAATATTCACCTTTTGAGGGGAGGGAGGTTAGGAGGTCTGAGAGCTTTAGGAAGGCTTCAGGGCCACACTTTGGGGTCTCCTGCAGATGGGCCACATTTTGCCCACCCACTCCTGGCTTACGGAGAAGAGGTGGCCTCCCTTGACTAATGCTTCCAATGATGCAGAAGTGATGTCCGAAAGCCACAACATAGATGGCAGTGGCTGCAGTGGAGCTATCGCCCAACAAAGGTGCCTGAATTACTCCCTGGAGCGCTCACATGTTTGTCCAACTCACTGGTTGCACACTGAGTCACGATCATCATAATGAACTCTCAGATGCGCTCTGTGCATGAACTGGCCGTGCGCCAAACGTAGTCAACTCCTCCACTGTACCGAAATTGGAAACGGTATCCCCCAAACTCTGGAACTTTCCTCACTTGCCCTCAGAGACTAAGCTCCCTTGTCTAGAAATGTCTCCAAAGCAACATTTGTGGGTATAGTTTAACCCTCTCCTTGCCAAACTCTTCATTCAGGACAAAAATCAGAACTGGACTGGGATAGGCAGGTCTGTAAGTCCCACTGGTTTCAGCCACTGAGCCATTGTATTTCCCCCTGTAATCTGCATTTTAAGGAAGATTACTCTGGAAAACACACCACTGCCTGCAGTAGTGCTTCTCAGGTGCAGGGAAGTACCGGAATGAATGAGTAGGAAGCCTCTTATTTCGGACAGAGATCACCTGCAAATCCAAGTTCACAGGGTAAGGGGAGACTCAAATTACAGGAATAGGGCAGAGATGCAAGAGACTGCAAGAGTCATCCAGTTCATCTCATTCATTCTGCCATGCAGGAAGACACGATCAAAGCACTCCTGACAGATGGCCATCCAGCCTCTCTTTAAAAACCTACAAAGAAGGAGAATCCATCACACACTTAGGCAGCAGTGTATTCCACTTCCAAATAGCTCTTACTCTCAGGAAGTTCCTCCTCATGTTTAGGTGGAATCTCATTTCCTTTTGAACCCATTGCTCCATGTCCTAGTCTCTAGAGTAGCAGAAGACAAGACTGCCCCATCCTCAGTATGACATCCCTTCAAATATTTAAACACAGCTATCATGTCCCCTCTCAACCTTCTCTTCTCCAGTTTAAACATGCCCAGCTCCCTAAGCCGCTCCTCATAGGGCATCCTGGCTTCCAGCTCTCCAGTCTATCCAGGTCATTCTGAATTTTGATCCTGTCCTCTAGAGTATTGGCTACTCCTCCTAATTTGGTGTCATCTGCAAATTTGATAAGTATGCCCCTAATTTCGTCATGCAAGTCATCGGAAAGAGGTGACCAGTGGGGTGCCACAGGGTTCTGTCCTGGGCCCAGTGCTATTCAACATCTTTATCAATGACTTGGATGAGGGAATTAGGGGCATACTTACCAAATTTGCAGATGACACCAAATTAGGAGGAGTAGCTAATACCCTAGAGGACAGGATCAACATTCAAAATGACCTGGATAGACTGGAGAGCTGGGCCAAAGCTAACAAAATGAAATTCAATACGGAGAAATGTAAAGTACTGCATTTAGGGCGGAAAAATGAAATGCATAGATATAGGGTGGGAGAGACCTGGCTGAATGAGACTACGTGCGAAAGGGATCTAGGAGTCCTAGTAGACCACAAGTTGAACATGAGCCAACAGTGTGATGCGGCAGCTAAAAAGGCCAATGCGATTTTGGGCTGTATCAATAGAAGTATAGTGTCTAGATCAAGGGAAGTAATAGTGCCACTCTATTCTGCCTTGGTCAGACCTCACTTAGAATACTGTGTCCAGTTCTGGGCACCACAATTCAGAAAGGATATTGACAAATTGGAGCGTGTCCAGAGAAGGGCAACTAAAATGGTGAAAGGTCTGGAAACAATGCCTTATGAGGAGAGACTTAGGGAGCTGGGTATGTTTAGCCTGGAAAAAAGACGGTTTAGAGGCGATATGATAGCCCTGTTTAAGTATTTGAAGGGATGTCACGCTGAGGATGGAGCAGGCTTGTTTTCTGCTGCTCCAGAGACTGGAACACGGAGCAATGGGTGCAAGCTCCAGGAACAGAGATTCCACCTCAACATGAGGAGGAACTTTTTGACAGTAAGAGCTGTTCGGCAGTGGAACATACTCCCTCGGAGCGTGGTGGGGTCTCCTTCCTTGGAGGTCTTTAAACAGAGGCTGGATGGCCATCTGTCGGGGATGCTTTGATTGTGATTTCCTGTGTGGCAGGGGGGTTGGACTGGATGGCCCTCGTGGTCTCTTCCAACTCTGCAATTCTATGATTCTATGATTCTATGAACATTAGGAGGAACTTTTTGACAGTAAGAGCTGTTCGGCAGTGGACCACACTCCCTCGGAGCGTGGTGGGGTCTCCTTCCTTGGAGGTCTTTAAATAGAGGCTGGATGGCCATCTGTCAGGGATGCTTTGATCGTGATTTCCTGCATGGCAGGGGGTTGGACTGGATGGCCCTCGTGGTCTCTTCCAACTCTGCAATTCTATGATTCTATGATTCTATATTGAATAGCACTGGGCCCAGGACAGAACCCTGTGGCACCCCACTGGTCACCTCTTTCCAAGACGAAGAGGAGCCACTGCTGAGCACCCTTTGGGTTCGGCCGGTCAACCAATTACAAATCCATTGAACAGTTAACTTGTCTAGCCCACATTTTGCAAGCTTGTTTGCAAGAATGTCGTGGGGAGCCTTGTCAAAGGCCTTACTGACTGCTATTGATGAGGGATTCTATCTAACATTAAGAACTTCCTACTATAAGAACTGCTCAACAGTGGGATAGACTGCCTCGGAGGGTGGTGGACTCCCCTTCATTGCAGGTCACTAAACAATTTGGACAGCCATCTCTCAGGAGGGCTTTAGTTGTGGGTTATACATGTCAGGGGGGTGGCCGCTGGGGCTCCCTTCCAACTCTGTGATTCTATGAAAGGAGATTCCACCTAAAGATTAGGAAGAGTCTCTTGACTGTAAGAGCTGTTTGACTGGGATGGACTGACTCAGAGGCTGGTGGACTCTCCTTCTTTGGAGGCCTTTAAACACCTCCTTAAACACCTCCTGAGAGGTGCCCACCTCTCAGGAGTGCTTTTGTTATGAATTCCTGCATGTCAGGTGGTTGGTCTAGATGGCCTTTGCAGCCCCTTCCATCTCCAAGTTTCTATGATTCTATGACTCTACAACTCAGTTGTTTCACTTCTGCTCTCTGTCTGAAGTTCTCTGTCAAGTCTCTGATGTTGTTGAACAATTTTTAACACCCCCCCCCTCTATGTTATGACATTCTTCTCCGGTAGCACACCAGTAACTTCATTTCATGTTATTTATTTACCCATTTCTGCCAACTGCTGATGGCGTCTCTGCTGGTAAATGCCTCATGGAACCGGCCTCCGGAACAGATTAAGACAATAATATTGTGTGAAGCTTATCCGTACTGGGCCAAGATGGATGTTATTAAGTGATGGTTAACTGGAAGCAGCTTCAGGCAATGATCCAGGGAGTGGGGGGTTTATGCCTAAGCAGAACATGATGTATCTATGCATAGTTTTCTCCTCAGCTACAGTTGCCACATTACAGCACACTGGAAGACTGGAGGGGGGGTCATCTACATGGGCCAACCCCCCCCCAGCTTGCTCCCATTCCAGAACCTTGCAGTCCAAACAAGGCAGGGCATTTACCCCGATCTACCCCTGTGCAATCTTCACCAACCCCAGGGCAGATACAGGGCTGGAATGGGGGCACACTGAGATAGGGGCCAATACACCTTTCTAAGATAACACCCAGTTTAATCCGGTACAGCCAGATTGGGCCCCATGTATCCATGCAAACCCATGCCGACATGCCGTCCCTCACTGCCGCTGCCATCTCCCTGACCCTCCTGGAAGCCAGGCAGGCGACCCTCACCATGTGATGGAGGCTGCTCACAAGCAGGGGGGCTTCAGTCACATGTTGTGGGCCCCCTTCCTGGCTTCCAGAGCATCAGGGAACATACTGGTGGCCATTGCTGCAGCAATGGGCCAGCGTTCTGTTTGGACACCGGCCCATTTTCTCCAGGTAACAGAAGCAGGACAGGTCAGAGCTGGTATATCCTTTCTAGTGTAGATCAGCCCTGGAACTGCAATATTCTGCTTGTTTAATCAAGAGCAAGCACTGCTGAAACTGATGGGACTTACAACTATGTGCACGGCATCACTCTGGGGGCAAGATCTGGAGAGACATTCCCCGGACATATTCCCTGAAGCAAAGGACTCGTCCTCATTTACCTAAATGGGGTGTGAACACAGCCATGGACCTGTCACAGGGCGCCACCAGAGAGAGCATGGTGACTGCACACATTCTCTCTGCAGGAAGCAATTTCCTTCCTAATGATATGAATCAAGGCAAGGAGTTTTCTCTTTCTGTACAAACAGAGAAAGCTGGGTTACCCTATCTAACCAGAGTTGGGATAACTTATCTATTTGGGGGAACTAAAATGCCCTTGGAGAGACAAAGTGGTGCAGTGGTTTGAGCATTGGACTACAACTCTGGAGACCAGGGTTTGAACCCCTGCTCAGCCCACAACTTTGAACTGAACAGAGATGTGGCACCATGAGCAAAAAAAAGGACAGCCCCCATGCCTAAGGGAACTTTTATGTCCATAAAACGCCAACAGGATTCCGGCCAACTTTTTCAAGCTTTGAGTCTAACCCTCATCTGAGCTACTCTGACTGACCCTCCAGCATCTCAGACCAGGTTGTTCTTCAATACATGATACTTCCCCCTGGTCCAGCTTCTAAGCAGAGGAAAACCAAGAGATTGAACCTGGAATACCAGGTGCTGTAGAGGCTATATTTCAGAGGAAGGCAACGGCAAACCACCTCTGACTACTCCTCACCTAAATAATCCAATGAAATTTGTGGGGTTGCCATAAGTTGACAGACAACTTGAATGCACACACACACACAACCAGGTGTGGTGCCAATGAACTACAATACAGCAAAATGGGACACTCAGAGACTTCAAAGCCCAATAATACCACAGCAGAGCTGGGGAAAAGTGATGTCACATATCCATAGCATCGTGGGGGCTAGATATCTATTTATCTATCTATCTGAGCCTAGAAGAGGAGGGAGCTGGCATCCCTTAACAGAACTTTCCTACCAACTCAGTATCATGCTCTGCATTGATGCCAAGTTTCTAGTCCTTGCTGTTAAAACTCCACTGTCTTCCCTGTTTGATTGCAGCACCATATCTGCAGTAAAGAAGTCAATAAAGCAAAAGCTGAGATAGAGTGGAATTCTACTCCAGCCAATCTTAATGTTGCCAAGCGTGCGCAGCTAAAAACAGGCAGGGTAAACAGCAGAGAATCTCAGAACCCCTCCCCGAGCCAACATGAACAGCAAAACAAAAGGAAAGGGGGAGAGAGGCCTGCCTCACCAGCTCACTCCACCCGTGTTTAAAAAAAAAAAAAGGCATATACAGGTTGAGTCTCCCTTATCTTGAATTCCAAAATCCGAAATATTCCAAGATTATGCATATGCAAGTATTCCAAAATACCTCTGGTCCCAAGCATTTTGGATAAGGAAGACTCAACCTGTACCTTAAAGATGACCACATTTTATTGGGCATAAACTTTTGTGGATCCCATGGTTGCATTTGGTGAATTGGCCTGGAATCAATGAAAGCTTACACCAAATAAGCCTTCTTAGTTTTTAAGATTGAAACACAGACCTGAGAGCCACCAGTTACCATGGAAGGAACAGCAGCTGAGATCCTACATTCTTGGATAGTGTACAACTGTATCCAAGTAATTACATGGTGGTGTAGGGAGGGGTCCCTTTTTTCTTTAACTGGGTTTGAGGACTTTTGGGTTTCTTGAGAACTCAGGAAGAGTCTACATCCACCAGGACCACACCTCACCTGAGCAACCACACGCAACTGGAGAGTTTAATTTAAGCAAATTACTAGGGGTTTACTCTCTCCAGCTTGAATGTTGCAGTGTCTGAGCTGCCCAGCCGAATCATCAATCAACACCCTCCTTCTCATCTGACAGCTCTAAGCTTGAAAACAAGAACATCAAATCTAAAGAAAAGGAAGATTTTAAATCCACTTTGGCAAAAACATGCGGCAGCAGAAATGCAGCATCTTCCACATGATGGAAGTTAGTTAGTTCATTGTGCTATAACATGTCCATCTAGTCCTATATCATAGGATCTCAGGGTAAGGTACAATGAAATCAGCTTAACCAGCTGATACAGTGTCCAAAATCATCTTGATTAATCCCAACTAGAGACACTGAATCAATTGTGGAATCATGAATCAACACAGAGGTAGATCCCATAACAGGCATACCTCAGGGCTTGTCTACACGGGCCAGAATACCTCAGATTCTGGCCAGAGTTTTCCATCCCCGAGCACTCTCCTCCACCCCTCCTTACCTGCCTCTTCCCACACTGGTCGCATCTTCTGAGGTGAGGAATGAGGTGCCCAGCCATGGTCACGTGGCTGGGCACCTCGCAAACACGATGCATGTGACATGGCTGGGATACAGGGATACCCCCACCCTATTGTGGTAACGGAACTCAATAATTTCTCCAGAAGAACTGCAGCAAATGCTGAGGGTTTTTTAACCACATGTTTGCTCCATTTTAAGTGGGATTTACTCCAGATTTTTGTTGGAACTGTCTAGACGTCACCTAGACAGTTTGGACTAAAAATGGGGCCAAGATCTTGTCGTCTGGACAGCTGGGCACAGGAATGGGAGGAGGACATTTCATTTGGCCCATGTAGACAAAGTGGATGTGTTCCTGGGCATTACTTCTGTAACAGAAAATTGGGTACCAGAGATGGGAATAACATGGAGAGAAGGTCAGTTTGGGATGGTTCAGTAATTTCCCTCCATCCATACAAAACAAACAATATGCTCCTGGGTAGGGAAACGGCTAGGTCAGGTGTGCCGAGTGGAAATAAACAAAAGCATTTGAACCTTCTAGAGACCACTTGAAAGCATCTTCCAAAAAGTATCCAGGGACAACTTTCCTTCATCAGGCAGCACCTTTGTCATGATTTCCATTTTGGTGGCCAAACATATAAATACAGGTCGAGTCCCCCTTCTCCAAAATGCTTGGGACCAGAAGTATTTGGGATTTTGGAATACATGCATATACATAATCTTGGAGATGGGACCCAAGTCTAAACACGAAATTCACTTATGGTGCATACACACCTTATACACATAGCCTGAAGGTCATTTTATACACAATATTTTTAACAATGTTGTGCATGAAACAAAGTTTGTGTACACTCACCCATCAGAAGGCAAAGGTGTCACTATCTCAGCCACCAGTGTGGACTATTTTGGATTTTGGAATATTTTGGATTTTGGAATTCCAGATAAGGGAGACTCAACCTGTACCACCAGGCTCTTTATGGGTCCTCTGGCAACCCACAGGCCAGCTCTCCAGCCACCCCCACCCTGGCTAGGGTCTTTCCTTGGGTTTGCTTCCCCTTCTCCGAAGTCCCCTCACTGTCAGCACTGGGAGATGCTGATGTTTTAAGAGCTGAGCTTGCTCAGTCAAAGGCAATCTCACAGCACAGCTTCAATGATTCATAGATTCCTTTGTGCTTGTGCAACATGGACTCACAAGCTCCTTTGAGCATCCATGGCTGGGAATCACAAACCCCTTTTGCCCTTCCACAACACAGACTAATGAGCTCTTTTGTGCCTCCACAAAAACGAGTGCATGAGTTCCTTTGTCCTTCTGCAACATGGACACACTTCACCTTGGGCTTCTTCGACAGAGATTGGCAAGTTCCTTTGTGCTTCTGCAACATGAACACACAGGTACCTTGGCACTTTTGCAACACTGACTCACAAATTCCTTTACACTCCTGCAACAGAGACTCACAAGGTCCTTTGCGTTTCCATGATGTGAACTCACAAGCCTCTTTGTCCATCCGCAATGTGAATTCACAATGAGCTTCTGCAACATGGCTTTACAAACTAATTTGACCTTCCATGACTTCTTTACAATTATATTATCATGAAGTCAAGAAGGTTAAGAGGGGACAGGACAGCCATGTTTAAATACTTGAAGGGATGTCATACTGAGGATGGAGCAAGCTTGTTTTCTGCTGCTACAGAGAGTAGGACATGGAGCAATGTACTCAAACTACACGAAAAGAGATTCCACCTAAATATTAGGATTACTGGCAGTAAGAGCTTGTTCAGCAGTTGAATGGACTGCCTCGGAGCGTGGTGGGGTCTCCTTCCTTGGAGGTCTTTAAACAGAGGCTGGATGGCCATCTGTTGGTAATGCTTGGAATGTGTATTCCTGCATGGCAGGGGGTTGGACTAGATGGTGCCTGTGGTCTCTTCCAACTCTATGATTCTATGAACCTAAGTCATAAGTTCCTTTCCACTTCTGCAATATGAACGCACAAGCTCCTGTGCTTCTGCAACAGGCATTGCCCTCATCTCCCCCTGACCAATGCAATCTTACGAGAGCCACAAGTATCAACCTCCCACAATTCCTGTTTGGAACCCAACCACCCTCCCCAAACGTGGCTGAGCACACAGCCCCATGCTGCACCATCCCTGAAACTTCTTTCCTTGCACTTACATCCTGAAGAGCAATTTCCTCCACCCACTCCCATTCCCCAGTCCAATGCGTCACCAGAGGGGAGGAAGGGAAGGCAATCTGACTAAATGGCAGCTGCAAAAGAGGTGTGTGAGGATGTGTTATTTTGGGGGCTGAGAATGCGTTTACAAAGATGATCCCACGTCTCTTAATTGCAGAAAGAAATCCAAGTTTCGGGAATCAGAGACAAAGAGAGGAGAACAGAAACCAGTTCCTGCTTAAAGGACTGGCATGGTACATTGGTTTGAATCTGAGCTAGGACTCTAGGAGACCAGGGTTCAAATCCCACCCAGCCACAGAAACCCACTGGGTGGCTCACATTATCTCAGCAGCTTCAGAAGAAAGCAATGGCAAACCATCTCTGAAGAAATCTGGGCCAGGAAACCCAGTGAGAGGGTGGCAGGAAGTCAGTTTTAAAGAGCAAGCATGGAGCCCTGATTGAAGTGCTAGACTACGACTTTGGGGGACAGGGATTTGAATCCCCACTCAGCCAAAGAAACCCACTGGGTGACCTTCTTATTGAGGTACCTCAGCAACTAACACCCTCCCCCACCCCCAGGCATGTTTAAAAAGCATAGGCCTGTAAATGGAAATAGTGAGGAAAACTGTTGACAGGAAATGTCATCCCTGGATGCATTTTGGAAGAGGCCCGGAACTGGGCTCTAGAAGGTTCCAAATGTGTACTTTTGCAAAGCTGATCTGATCTGCAGATGACACCAAATGAGGAGGGGCAGGAAATACAGGATCAGAATTCAAAATGACCTTAATCAATTAGAAAGCTGGGCCAAAACTAACAAAATCAATTTCAACAGGGAGAAATGTAAGGTACTCCATTTAGGCACACACACAAAAAATGAAATGCACAGATATAGGATTGGTGACACCTGGCTTGAAAATAGTACATGCGAAAGAGATCCAGGAGTCTTAGTAGACCATCAGGTAAACATGAGTCAGCAGTGTGATGCAGCAGCCAGAAAAGCCAACGCAATTCTAGGCTGTATCAATAGGAGTCTACTGTCTAGATCCAGGGAGGTAATAGTGCCACTCTATTCTGCTTTGGTCAGACCTCACCTGGAATACTGTGTCCAGTTCTGGGCACCACTATTACAGAAGGATATTGAAAAGCTGGAATGTGTCCAGAGGAGGGCAACCAAAATGGTGGGGGGTCTGGAAGCTATGATGCCCTATGAGGAGTGGCTTAGGGAGCTGGGTATGTTTAGCCTGGAGAAGAGAAGGTTAAGAGGGGACATGATAGCCATGTTTAAATATTTGAAGGGATGTCATATTGAGGATGGAGCAAGCTTGTTTTCTGCTGCTCCAGAGACTGGAACACGGAGCAATGGGTTCAAACTCCATGAAAAGAGATTCCACCTAAACATCGGGCCCATCAGCCGAACTCCTGTTAGAAGTGGCAAGGCAGGTAGGGCTTCTGATACAGATCAAGGTGGGTAAAAGCCGTCTTTCAGGTACACAGGATGGATAGTGAGTGTTTTGGGGTTTGCCTTGAAAATCTACAAGGCCTCTGGGTCCACAGGCCAGGGAGGCTTTCAGTTCTAAAGGAATTCAAAGCCATAGCAGTGTTAGTCTGGAATATCAGTTGCAAAGGGATCTTGTAGCACCTTTCAGACTAACTGAGAGAAAGAAGTTGCAGCATAAGTAGATTTTCCTTGTTTTTTTTCCCGGGCTGTGAGGCCGTGTTCTGGAATAGTTTCTTTCTGACGTTTCGCCTACATCTGTAACTGGCATCCTCAGAGAATGGTTGGGTAGGAGTGTGTATGGAGTTTATATGCTGTGAACCCCTGTTGGGGGGTATATATAAATTTGTGTAATTGAATGGTTAGTTTCTGGGTAATAATAATAATAGTAAAATAATAAAATTTATTTATACCCTACCCCTCTGTTAAAACAACCTAAATAGCCTATATTTAGGGTATAGAAATGCAAGGCTCCTTCGCGTCTGTTTGGCTAATGGTTGGTTGATGGGCCATTACGTGCTGCTAAACTTCATGGGATGTTTGGGATTTCAGGGACAGTGCACATGTGTCAAATTTAGTATGTTATATTGTTATTAAAATATATACTAGTTTTGGAACTGGGTGTAGTTCTGGAACTGGCCCGCCAAACAAATTCTATCCAGACTCATCACTTGGCCAGCAATCAAATCCAGTCCCCATTACTGGACAGAGAGGGAGGCCCTGGGCTAGGGTGGACCCTCCCCCAGCAAAACCAATGGAAGTTGGCTTTCCAAGGGATTATAGAATGTAGAAGCAAAGATAATCAAAGTGGGTAAACATGACCCATCTCTCTCCCCCAACAGCTTCAAGAAGTGTGCAACCAGGTTAACAAAATTCACTCCCCCAATTGGTTCTTAACCTTCATATCTTTTCCCAGCCTCAAACTGTATATCTAATGAAAAAAGGATCAGCAAGGTCACTAATACAAGTTAACTCTTTCACATCACTGGACAGCTTTCAGTTTGGCCATGATGCGAGGAAGGACTCCAAAGCCCATCTGCCTGGTGGCAGAGACCCAGCTCACTACACTACATTAGTTCAACCTGAGGGCACGAGGAAACACAGGACACAGCCAATGTTTCAGTATAGACAGGTTAACAAAAAACGCTTTTCAAGTACTGAAGCAGGAACGCAATAGCTGCAACAGTGAAAACAAATGCATGGCAGTGAATACAAATGCAGTGTAAGAACCCAACGGCTTTTGGTAGCAAGGGGGGGCATCCCTTTGAGAGAGGTTTCTCAGACTGATGTTGCTGGCTCATGTTCCAATGCACTGGCATTTCCTTCTGGGAGATGAGTGTTTCTAGAATAATTTATCTGGTCCAAATCCAACTAACAATCATCACCCAGATCTTGGACAAGCATGGCACCTTTTGAGAAAACAGCTGAGTTATCACTTGCATTAAAGCTACGCTCCAGGGCTAGACCGCACTGGGATTCCATGTGATCTCTCAGCCAGCCTTTTGGCTTCATCTCCTGACTTCCAGAATTAGCTGTATAGAATCACAGAATCATAGAATTTGAAGAGACTATGAGGGTCATTTAGTCCAACCCCATTCTGCCATGTAGGAGTACCCAATCAAATCATTCCTGACAGATGGCCATTCAGCCTCTGCTTAAAAACTTCCAAAGAATGAGACTCCAACACCCTCCCAGGCAATCCATTACACTGCTGAACAGCTCTTACTGTCAGGAAGTTCTTCCTAATGTTTAGGAGGAATCTCTCTTGTTGTTGTTGTTGTTGTTGTTGTAGTTTGTACCCATTGCTCTGTGTCCTAGTCTCTGGAGCAGCAGAAAACAAGCTTTCTCACTCTTCAATATGACATCTCTTCAAATATTTAAACATGGCTATCATGTCACCTCTCTACCTTCTCTTCTCCAGACTAAACGTGCCCATCTCCCTCAGCCCATCCTCATAGGGCATAAGGGCTTCCAGACCACCCACCATTTTGGTCACCCTCCTCTGGACACATTCCAGCTTGTCAATATCCTTCTGGAATGGTGGTGCCCAGAAGTGGGACACAATATTCCAGGCAAGGTCTGATGAAAGCAGAATAGAGTGGCACTATTACTTCCTTTGATCCAGACACTATACTCCTCAGCTTTCTTCCTTGTCCTCTCTCTAGTTGGAAGGGTTTTTTGTTTTCAACATTGGCCTTGGGAGGATGATAAAGGAAGTCTGGAGAAGGACTTTTAGCATTGGGTTGCAGCAGCGTGTCCACAGTAAACAATGCAATAAAACTTGACCTAGGAAAGAATGGGATTCTGCAAAATGGTGGGAGGTCTGGAAGCCATTGTGCCCTATGAGGAGCGGCTGAGGGAGCTGGGCATGTTTAGCCTGGAGAATAGAAGGTTGAGAGGGGACACGACAGCCAAATCTTTGAAGGGATGCCATACTGAGGATGGAGCAAGCTTGTTTTCTGCTGCTCCAGAGACTAGGACATGGAGCAATGGGTTCAAACTACAAGAAAAGAGATTCCACCTAAACATTATTAGGAAGAACTTCCTGGCAATAAGAACTGTTTGGCAGAGGAATCCGCCACTGCCTGGGAGTGTGGTGGAGTCTTCTTCTTAGGAGGTTTTTAAATAGAGGCTGGATGGCCATCTGTGTTGGGAGTGCTTCGATGGTGTATTCTTGCATGGCAGAAGGAGGTTGGACTGGATGACCCTTGGGGTCTCTTCCAACTCTAGGATTCTATGCTTCTATCCTACTGTAGTTGTGTGTGCTGAATGTGCAACAGGCAAGGTAAACAGCAGCTGCCTCTAGAATCACTTCCTGAGCATGTGTAAAAACCAAAGGAGAGAGGAAAGGGAAACGCCCATTAGCTTGCCTCACCAGCTACCATGACATCAGTCTATAAGTTTTACGACCAAAATCAATATCGTAAGAAAAGTGGAGGCTGTTGAAAGAAAGGGAAAAAAAACATCCCTGGATGCTTTTTAGAAGATTTCAAGTGGTCTCTAGAAAATTCAGAATATTTTTGCTTACTTATACAAGGCTTACTTGACCTGGTTGTTTCATTCCTCACATGCATAATGTTACTTTTGAATAACAAGTTTGCTGAAACATGTTGAGCTGCTCTTCTTTCTTGTGGTACAGGAACCTATCTCTACTCTTTCCATGTTATTTCTCTCTCTGGTACCAACTTTTCTGTTAAAGAAGTAACTCTTCTGCTTTCTGCTTCAGAGAGACATGAGAACACAGCAGTATTCTCCTCAGCTCTTTGTTAAGAAAAAAACTCTCCCCAACCTCCTGGGCCTCTGGATGATGGGTGCAAAAGACCTAAGATGATTAATAGATCGTCAACATTTTGGCCAAGATCCTGCATTGAGGTTACACAGTGTAATTCTCTACCTGCAAAATTCGACATTAAAAGTATGATGCAACCCATGTGTGGCATGGCAGCATTGGGCAATTCCATGTGCAATGTACCTCCTCAGCACCGCATGAGTAACTGCTCTTCTGCAACCTCAACATGAATTCGGATGTACTGCACTGGACAAAAGCATCCAACTATTTTACTTACACATGAGAAAAATAGGATTCCAGACAGATTATTTTTATTTGGTATTGCAGGTATATCTCAATAAATGAAGGGGATGTATTTCTGGACATTCATTCTTTCAGAAAATCTGCTACCAGAGTCAGAAATCACATGAAAAGAATAGGAATAGGTTCCTATACAGCAATACAAGGAGGAAGAGGAGGAAGCAGAAGGCATGTCAACATGTTTTAGCAAACATTTTATTCAAAGCCAATAATATGCATGTGTGAAATAGAAGAGCCAGGTTATGTAAGTCTTGCATAAGTAGGCTAAGCATAAGTACAGTCAGACCCCAATACCATGGTACTAATATCCATGGTTTCAATTATCCATGGGACACAAAATAGGGGACACATACCAGGGAGTTGCAACAGAAAATGCCTAGAGAGGTGTCCAGTCTAGGCACCTTCTAAGTCCTCCAAAGCAACTCTATGGTATGTTTTTACCGGAAGTCGTTTATTGTAATAGGGTTTGTTTGTTTGTTTGTTTGTTTGTTTATTTATTTATTTAATTTATATGCTGCTTTTCTCCCAGAAGGGACCCCAGGGTTTGCTCTTATCTATGGTTTCTGGTATCCCCATTAAGTCCAGGAATTTAACCCCTGCAGATATGGGGTTCTACCTGTACATAACGATGACTTTTTTTTTCACCAGCCTCCACTTTCTTATGATTTCCATTTCGGTGGCCAAATTGGGGGGGGGTGCAGTTAACATGCTGGGTGTCGCTTTTAAGGTAGGCTTATCTGCTCTCCCCTTTTCACTCTGCTTTCTGTTGCTGTTAAGACTTGCTCAGAAAGGAACTGTGGAGGAAGGTGCTGTTTACCTTCCCTGTTGAAGGCAGGCACAAGGGGCTAGAACAGATTCCCATTCTTTTCCAGCTTAACCTTTATATTGTATTGTTTACTGTAGACACACTGCCACAACCTGAGACCAAAACTCAGTGTCCCTCCTTCACCACCTTCCCAGTGCCAATGCTGCTAAAAACCTTCCAGCTAGACACAGGACAAGGAGGAAAAGGGGTGGGTGGGTGGGCAGACATAAAAAGGCCTTGAGAAAAGGAACTTCACTGTCAGAGGTTTTGTTAACCGAATTATGACTGCACTGTATAGTTAATAGATTAATTTCAACACAAACCTCTTTCTTTTCGTTTGGCTTTTGACTAAAATATATATTGGATTATGTCTAGCTGGAAGATCTCCATCTGGATTTAGGGATTGGATGAATCATTTGTATGGGGAGAGGATGCACGGTGCATCCAAATCACCCCACACTCACACACACACACATCTTCCTGACGTTACTGCTACAAAAGCGGGCACCATCAGCAGACCGCAGCAAATTGCAGAGCACAATTCTGCCTTCAGAGCCCTAGCAAGAATTACAGGAAACCTAGGCAGTATGCAGGGAGTTGGTAAAGCTGCATCCCTGTAAATCAGTTGAACCAAACTGTCCCCACCCTATCCAATATCCCCTCCCCAGCTCAGCATAGCTGTCCCCTGGGAGGGGGGGAAATGTGGAGAAATGCAGAAGCCCAACAGATGGCAAGTTTTAACAGCCATAGCGTCCCAGCCAAGTGAACTGCAAAATATCATTCTCTCTTCTTGTCTGAAATCCCTCATGCTTCCAGGATGGACGTCTAAGACACCGCTATTGTGTGGAGATCTGGCTGAAAAGCAAAATCAGGTACAACAGAACCGTACTGTGAGCTCAGAAATCCCCTGCCATTCAGGAGATGATTAGCATTGGCCTCAAGGCTACAAAAAAGCTGCTGGGGCCCTGCAGCAACTCCAATAACAACACACACACACACACACACACACATACACACACCTTTATTCCTATGAGAGGTGTTTAAGGAAGGGTGAAATGGAAATTGGTTGACTGGTTGATTGATTTCTGTACAATCCTTTCTAGAACAACATACCCTGCAACACTTCCCAGATGAAAACCAGGACCCATGTGGTCAAGCAACATCAGAATGTGGTCAAGGTGGCAAAAAGTTTCAGTGAAGAAGGACACAGAAGGTAAGAGAGACTGTAGCAGTTTGCTTTTGCCTGAACCTACTGGGAAGGGCACAATTCCACCCCCTTCTCTCTTCTCCCTCCTGCTGCATTAATTGGGCTTTTGCACTTTGAACTCAGTTTGCAGCAACTGAAGCAAACTGAGGACGAAGAAGGAAGAGGAGGAGAAAGAAACTGGGGCATTTTAAAAGGAACTGGGAAAAAAAGTGGAATGGCAGGTAATTATTCAACCAAATCAAGAGCTGGGCATGTTTAGTCTGGAGAAGAGAAGGTTAAGAGGGGACATGATAGCCATGTTTAAATATCTGAAGGGATGCCATACTGAAGATGGAGCAAGCTTGTTTTCTGCTGCTCCAGAGACTAGGACACAGAGCAATGGGCTCAAACTACAGGAAAAGAGATTCCACTTAAACATGAGGAAGAACTTCCTGAGGGTAAGAGATGTTGAACAGTGGGAGACTCTGTTGCCTGGGAGTGTGATGGAGTCTCCTTCTTTGGAGGTTTTTAAACATAGGCTGGATGGCCATCTGTCCTGAGGACTTTGACTGTGTGTTCCTGCAGGGCAGAATGGGGTTGGACTGGATGGCCCCTGGGGGTCTCTTCCAACTCCAGAAGTCTATGATTCTGTACTCTTTTCACAGCAACCTAAAGCTGTGCTTGGATGGAACCCAGCATGGTGAATGGCTCTGAAAATGAGGGGATGCTGGTACCCCAAAGATTTGTGCTTCTTGTGGTCTCCTGTCTTCCAAATAAAATGTTCCAAATAACTTGGTCAATATGCATTAGCAAGATAGTCCCTTTACCTCTCCACCAGCAATGCACTGTGCCCACAAGGGATTGTATCACACACATACACTCACACCTCCGGGAACTGCAGCTTTCTCACACACCCTCCACCACAACAACGCCTACACTCCTGGGCCAGGAGCACAGCAGCGGGGGCGAAACGATCGCTGCCAAATCTCTGTCCATTCCTGGGCATCAGTTGCCAGGAAGATGCATCTCCTTCTTTCCCTGCCAAAGTGCAGCTTCCCCCTCCATTGCCCAAAGTTACCCACTGCCAGCCTTGAGGCTCTTTGGCTAAGTCACAAACTTTGCACAAAGCCTCCGCCTGAGCTGCTCCGTTCTGCACTGCATCCTCTCCCCAGCGCAGGACCAAGGGAGCCCTTGCTTAAAACTTTAAAAGTCTGAAGGGTTTTTTAAATGGCAAAACCACCCCTCATGAAATGGGAGGAGAATACCACCTGTCTTACTGGAATCCCACATGGTATTGCCATATTCAGAAGAAGGGGGGCTAAATATGCCATATACTCTGCAGGAAAAGCCTTTGTGGGTTTTCCGAGAGTTTTTAAACAGTGGGGAGAATGTGCATTCCTCCTCGTTGGGACAAGCGACTCGATTAGATTCACTTTCCCATATGAGCAGAAGCTGAAAGCTGACCGGCCAGATGAGCACAGGGGTGGGGGGCTTGCTACCAAGGCAAGCGCCCAGAACTGCCATGTTGCTTTTTGCCTTAACAGGTAAGCACTAATGTGATAAAATGGGGGTTGGGGGTATTTTTCTGTTAAGGCAAAATATCGCTCTGTTGCAACTTGGGAATAGTTTTTTTTTTTTTAATTACTGTTCTGCAACAGCAAATTGGTAAGCAAAAACATGAGTAATTCACTCGTGGCCACCATCTTGATTTGCAGGCACAGCAAATGCAGATAGCTTTGCATGCTTGCAACCTACCCATTAAAAAAAACACTAAAACCATTAAGACAAATCGCAGCTGCTATGTGTTGCCTTTACTGCGGAGCAATCTGCTTCTTTTTGCCTCATACAGACAAGCCTTGAAAGAAATTAACGGGAGGGGAAGCTTGCTGATGAAAAGATAGCAAGGAGGAGGACAGGTGAGCCTCCTTAGGAAGGGAGTCCCACCATGTGGAAGCAGCCACCAAGAAGGCCTTCTCCCCTGTTACCATCAAATTTGCTTAGGAAAAAGTGGTGGGACTGAGAAAAAGGCCTACTCCAAAGTTCTTAAGAGTTTGGGCAGGCCTGTACGGAAGACACAGTGCTTCAGGCAGCCTCGACCCAAGCCATGACCCAAGCCTAACAAAATGAATTTCAACAGGGAGAAATGTAGGATACTACACTTGGGCAGTAAAAACAAAAAGCACAAATATAGGAGGGTGACACCTGGCTTAATGGCAGTACATGCGAAAGGGATCTAGGAGTCTTAGTGGACCACAAGCTGAACATGAGCCAGCAATGTGATGCAGCAGCTAAAAAGGCCAATGTGATTCTAGGCTGAATTAATAGGAGTATCATGTCTAGATCAAGGGAAGTAAGAGTGCCACTGTATTCTGCTTTAGTCAGACCTCACCTGGAATACTTTGTCCAGTTCTGGGCACCACAATTCAGGAAGGATATTGAGAAGCTGGAACAGGTCCAGAGAAGGGCAACCAGGATGGGGAGAGGTTTGGAAGCCATGATGCCCTATGAGGAGCGGCTTAGGGAGCTGGGCATGTTTAGCCTGGAGAAGAGAAGGTCGAGAGGGGACATGATAGCCATGTTTAAATATTTGAAGAGATGTCATACTGAAGATGGAGCAAGCTTGTTTTCTGCTGCTCTAGAGACTAGGACATGGAGCAATGGACTCAAACTACAGGAAAAAAGATTCCACCTAAATGTTAGGTCATCACCAGCACTTTGGCTTGGGCTTGGAAATAGACCCGGATCCAGTGGAGTTTTAGCAAGCGAGTTATATGCTCCATGTAACCAGCCTCCATCAACAGTCCTGCATAAGAACAGGATAGGTCATTACACAAAAGGGAGATGTAATTAAATGTGAACCACCAGCCCTAGGCAGAAGATGATCCACCATCTCGAAGCACCTGAAGGGCTCTCAGGTGGGAAGCAGATCTCTGCATCTCCAGAAGGCAGGACCTGAACCAATGGATCCAAATGGCAAGAAAGGCGTTTCTGACTCAACACACAGAAGGACTTGTTGGCTGTAACAGCTTTTAGGCAGTGGAAGAGGATGCCTCAGAGGATGGCGGATTCTCCTTCTTTGGGTGTCTTTAAGTAGAAGTTGTGTGATCACTTCCCAGGGATGCTTTTAGCTAGGGGTTTTCTGGTTCATTGGCAGTGGGGTGGACTAGATGACCCTTGGGATCCCTACCAGTTCTGCTATTTTATGATTCCCCAGAGGTGGGATGATCTCTGATTGACTGACAATGGTGAGAGCAAAGGGTCTTTCTACGCCCTTTTAAACGCCTGGCTTCTCTCTCTAGGCTCAGAAGTCACAGCCTAGCTAACTCTCCTGGCTCTTTTCCAACACAGAGCGTCACCAGCCAAAACTGTTCAAGAATTTCCATGAAGGCACCAACCTCCACGGCAGCCCATTCCACTGTGGAACAGCTCTTTCCCCCAGGAACTTGCTCCTAACATTTAGGTGGAAGCCCTTTCTTTGGCATTTGGATCCCTTGGCTTGTGTTCTGGTTTTTGGAGCAGCAGAAAACAAGCCGACTCCATCTTCTGTGTGACGTTCCTTCAGATATTTCAGGATGGGTCTATCATGTCACCTCTCCATCATCTCTCCTCCAAGGTAAAGACTCCCAGATCGCTAAGCTGCTCCTCATAGGTCTTGGTTCCCAGGCCTTTGATCATCTGGCTCACCCTTCTCTCCACACATTTCCGCTTGCTCACATCCTTCTTGATCTGTGTAATGCCCAGAACTGGACACAGGACTCCAGGTGAGGGAGGTCTGACCAAAACAGAACAGAGTGGCACTATGGCTTCTCTTGTTTTGGACACTACGCTTCTATTGATGCAGTTCACCATTGCATTGCCTTTTTTGGCCACCACATCACGCTGTTTCTGACTCATGTTTAGCATGTGGTCTACTAAGTCTCCTAGATCCTTTGCACTAGAAGCTTTGCAGTTCCCTAAACCAGTACAGTAGGACCCCCGTATCTGCTGATTCATTATCCACAGATGCAATTATCTGCGGTTTCAGTTTCAGCGCAGATACCATAGAGTCTTTCTAGCCATTTTCTAGGTCCTCCAAGGTAACTCTAAATTTTAAACCAGAAGCCCTATTATTTTCAATGGCATTCGCTATTATCCATGGATTTCATTATCCACGGTGGGGCCTGGAACCAACACCCTGTGGATACAGGGGTCCTACTGTACACTTATTTATGGTATTTATTTCCGCCACATCCCCGGACTGGCCAACTCTCCCTTATCTCCAGAGATCTCCCTTATTCAAGCTAATTTTTTGGGATGCTCCTGGCTCCCTTACTGACCTTCTATTTCTCCCATATATTTACCAAGGTCTGACATTCAGATGTCAAGGGCAAGCTATTCACAGCACAGAGAGAACCTGTGAAGGCTGGATGTGTGTGTGTGTGTGTGTGTGTGTGAGAGAGAGAGAGAGAGAGAGAGAGAGAGAGGAAACTCCTGCTTGAGGTCTGTGTTTGCATTTATGTTAGAGATGGGAGAGTATGCATGTGTGTGTGTGTGAGGGAGGGAGAGAAACTTATGTGTGTGTTGTTGCATTTGTGTACATGTGAGAAAGGGAAGTCTCTGTTTTCCTGTCCCTGTAAGAGGAGGCTTTTGCACCTTCATATATAAAAAAGGTTTTTATTTGTGTGGGGGTGAGCCTGTGTCTTTGTGTGTCTGTTTTGATAAGATATCTTTAACAGTTCTTTCCGTTTTCTTTAAAGTTAGTTGTGGTGGATTTTCCTTGGTTTTTTTTCCGGGCTGTGAGACCGTGTTCTGGAAGAGTTTTCCAGAACTATTCCAGAACACAGCCTCACAGCCCGGAAAAAAATCAAGGAAAATCTATGGATGCTGGCCGTGAAAGCCTTCGACTTCACACTAGTTGTGGTTCTTGGGATCTTTCTAGAATAGTTGTTGCTGTTATTCTTGTTGTTGTTGTTTACATTCCCTGGATAGGGCAGACAGACACAAACATACAAAGCCAATCAAAATATTAAACAATATGGCCTGGCCATTAAAGATGTAATCCTATACCAATGTAATATTTGCTGGAGTGACGCCACAATGTAAACATGTGCAAAATTTGTTATGACTAAATCTCCCTTAAATTCATAGCCGAAAGTTGGTCACCCTACCCCGGACTGCCCAGGGAGGCTATTGAGAAGCCTCATGTTCATCTGGAAGCTGGCTGCAGCCAAGTCAGATCTGAGATGCATTCTGGCCAGCAGTTTCTCCCAAAGCTTCAGCCACATTGTGTGCTCTCTCTGTTTCCAGCCTTTGCTGTCCGGGAGAAATGTAATGTTGCTGAGCAATGAACCTGGGATCTCCTGCATCCAAAGCAGGTGCTGCTCTGTGGCTGCTAGGCCTCACTACTCAAGTCTGTGAAATGGGAAGAGCAGCTTATCTGCCAAGAAACCTTTATGCATCACAGCTCATCAAAGAGGTGACATGATAGCCATGTTTCAATATTTGGAGGCATGTCCTACTGAGGATGGGCCAAGCTTGTCTTCTCCTGCTCCAGAGACTAGGACACGGAGCAGTGGGTTCAAACTACAGGAAAAGAGGCTCCACCTAAACATTAGGATGAGCTTCCTGACAGTAAGATCTGTTCGGAAGTGGAATCTGCTGCTGCCTGGGAGTGTGGTGGAGTCTCCTTCTTTGGAGGTTTTTAAAGAGAGGCTGGGATGGCCATCTGTTGAGAGTGCTTTGATTGTATATTCGGACATGGCAGAACGGGGTTGAACTAGATGGCCCTTGTGGTCTCTTCCAATTCTATGATTCTATGAAAATCCCTTGAGGGATTAAAAAAAATGTCAGAGAAGCCATAAATAACAGCAGCTTTTGCAGCAGATAGAAAAGCCCAATAACTTTGCTCTGTACACACACACACACACACACACACACACACACTACCTGTCCCCTTAAACAACAGCTAAGGCAGAAGGACACACCAGTTCCATGCCCTCGCATTTCTGATTTCTCTGTATGGGTGGGAAAGCTGGACAGTGAAGAAAGCTGACAGGAAAAGAATTAACTCACTGGAAATGTTGGAGGAGAGTTCTCCCGTGACTATGGACAAACCATTGAATCTGAGAGCAAATTAGACCTGAACTCTCAGTAAAAGCAAAGATGACTAAACCGGAGTTGTCTTACTTTGGATCTATCACGAGACAACACAACTCACTGGAAAAGGTGATAGCACTTGGCAAAGTCGAAGGCAATAGGAGATGAAGAGGACTGTGTTACAGATGGATCAAAGAAGCCATGGCTGCCCTGAGCTGGTAAGACCTGAGCAGAGCACTTAATAACATCATTTCTTGGAGGTCTCTCATTCCCAGGATCATTGAAGCTGACTTGATAGCAATTATTAACATGGGAGTTACACTCCCTTCCAAAAGTAACCTTGTCAAGCTCAAGTCAAGCCACCCCATCAACTTTGTGCAGTACATAAAAGCCACATAGCAGTCTTATGCTGTTGTTGTGTCCCCTCAAGTAGTTTCCAATGGGGTTTTCTGAGGCTGAGTGTGTGTGACTTGCCCAAGGCCACCCAGTGAGTTTTCATGGCACAGTGGGGATTTGAACCCTGGTCTCCAGAGTCATAGTCCAACACTCAAACCACTACATCACTCTGGCTCCTTGCAGTCTTATACAGGCTGCATTAAATTTCCGTGCATGTTCTCAGACCCAAAGGAAACCCAGCAAGCAGCGGAGAGGCCGCAGTGCCTGGACCGTGATGCTTTCCCTGGACCGTGATGCCTGTGGACCACCCTATACCGCAGCTGCGGCAGGGGACGGATCCAGCAATCAATGGACCACCTATTTAACTGACCCTGATTATATGGACTCCCGATCACGCTGAAGAAAACTAAGGGCTGGCAACAACAACAACAATGGTTAGCCTCTCTCTCTACAGAGGGGCGGGGGGAGGAGATGGCTAGTGGGTGCCGGAAACCTCTCCAGGGTATGTTGCTGCGGCTGTTCTCATAATTAAGGAGGTGGGGAGCCATTTTTATTATTACCCCGAGAGCTGTGGAGTGACAGCATCACTCCACCATCACCCCACAACCCCATAAAAAAAAGATCTATCTCCACTCCTGAAGGCCTCTCCAAGTGGTAAATTAGCTTAAAATGCCCCCCTCAACTGCTCCCAGGGTGTATCCAGACTGCATAATCATAGCAGTTTGATGCCAGTTTAACTGTTGTGACTCTGTCTCATAGAATCCTGGGATTTGCAGTTTGCTGTGGTACTCAACATTCCCTAGCACATTCCCCTGGACTACAGCACTGGAGCTCTCTGACTGACAATTCTAAATACAGTCGGGCCCCCGTATCCATTGGGGTTTGGTTCCCAGACTTCTTGTGGATACCGGAAACCACAGATAACCATGAACCCTGTTAAAATAAAGGACTTCTATGGAAAGCATACCATAGAGGTATGCTGAGGGACCTAGAAGATGCCTAGAGAGGATGCCTCTCTAGACATTTTCCAGCGCAACTCTATGATATGTGTCCCACAGATAACTGAAACCGTGGATATTGGTTCCAGGGATACAGGGGTCCAACTGTACATCAACAAGTTCTACGATTCCATAGGACAGAGTCATGGCAGTTAAAGCAGTATCAAACTGCTTTAACTGTGTGGTGTGGATACCTTTCCCTGACACAGAAATTACCATTTTTGTGACTTTCAGCTAATTTTTCAGCTGCAAATGACGTTTTTGCTGCTGATACATAAACCCTAATCCAAACTGGCCTCAATCTCAGTTGCCCAACACTAGCCAAAACAGTGAGGGACTTATGAGCCCACCAGCCCCAGACATATGTTTGACAGTATGTATCCCTGCTCCTCCAAAAAGGAAGGAAGGGATTGTATGGGACGTGTTTGTACCCTGTTTTGTAATGGCTTGGGGGGGGGATGTAACCCTGCTCAGGCTTCCCTGTCTTATGTATAAAAATAGGGTGGGCGGATGAGAAAATACCATTTTGATAGGTATGTGGATTGGTCCACAAGCTGAGCACAGGCGTGGTGGAGAAGGAGCCCAGGCAGAAAAGAGGTGGCTCAAGGAAGGAAGCCAAGTTGCATGCCTCAGGGAGAGCCCACCGGTGCCAGCACATTAACCAGAGAGTGGAAGAAAGTCCTCCTTGAACCCAAGTGACACAGTGCACTACTAGATCAAGCCCCAATCTGTTTTAAAGGGGATCATTACAGAGCTCAGAGGGAAGCTCTTTTTGTGGGCTCACAGCACCCTCAGTGACCATGCTGGCTGGGGATACTGGGACCTGTAGTCCAAACATACCTTGCTCTGAGCTCTAAGTTCCATTAGATACAATGGTGTAGTAAAATGCCATTGTTTTTATAAAATGGCAAACTGCAAGGTCTGCTTTTTGGAATTTTTTCCTGAATATTTTCGAGCCATCGTTGGTTGAATCCATGGATAAAGAATCCGTGAATACAGAGAGCTGACTGTACAGTACAGAATCACAGATTCATGGTCCTGGGAGGGTCCCAAGGGTCATCCAGTCCAACCTACTGCTGTCTGGGAATCTACTGATTAACACACCCCGGAAAGGTGGCCATCTGAGGATCTCCAGGCAAGCGTTTCACACCCTTGTGAGGAAATGGGAAACAAAATACTCCACAGAAACACAAGCCGTTCTTCCAAGACCAAGGCTGATGTGTGGAAGAACAAGGTCTCTCTAAATACATAAATCTCCTCCAGTGTGCAAAGTAGTTCTTGGGCAAATGTGAGGGAGATGCAGGTATGGTGGACAGAGGTGAGAAAAAGACTCACAATTTTTCTTATCATTGACAAGAAAGGGTGTCAGGACACACTGAGATGTCCTGTTGAAAAAACGATCAGGCTCCACAAGGGTTTGGGTGGGTGTGGGTTGGTGTGTGGATGTGAATCTCATGACTTTGGGCAAAAAAATATGTATGCAAAAAACAGGGTCTCCAAATTGCAGGGGGGGGGGCTTAGTTTTTTGTGCAGAAAACAGCATTTTTTGCACAAAATTTCTTGTGGGAAATACACTGTGCTGGGGGTTTTTTTTTTGTATCTTTGCAAAAATAAAATACATATTTTTGGTGGAAAAACCTTATTTGCCACAAACATTTGACCCCAAATTTCCAAACTGAAAAACAACCAGAAAACAGATAATAGGGAGTTGTGCAGAAATCACTATTTTATGTAAACACGAATAACAAAATCGTGCATCATTAATTTAATAAAACATTTAGCTAAAAACTCTCAAAATAAAAAAAAATATCGCTAAAAATGTGTGGGGGGGTTGGGAATGCTTTTTTCTTGCATGAGGGAATGAAACAAGGGCAGATTTACATGTTTACATGTAGGTAGTGCATTTTCATATTCCACCTACACAGTGGGATCATGCTGTCTTTCTATTATATAACAACTCATTATTAAGCCCCACAATGAACTTTTTTTTTTAATATAAAATTAACTAGTTTTAGTCATTTCCAAACTGCAGCAGCAGTTCCAGCACCAGTGAAATGTTCTGGAGAAAACCTTTTCCAACTCTCAGGCTAACCCATATTCAAGACTAAGCTCAGCACTAGAGTCTGGTCTAGCCAGTCTAGGATCCATTTTCCTTCTGGGAAAACTCATTTTCCTTCTGAGAAAGGGGGCAGCCAGGGCACTTTCTTTCCTTGAGCTTCCATTCAGACCACTTAAGCGTGCAAAAGGCCCCACACATGCTGCTATAGGCAAGAGATGCATCCTTCCTGCCAGCAAGCGCAATCCTAAATATGATAGCCCTGTTTAAGTATTTGAAGGAGTGTCATGTTGAGGATGGAGCAGGCTTGTTTTCTGCTGCTCCAGAGATTTGAACACGGAGCAATGGATGCAAGCTCCAGGAACAGAGATTCCACCTCAACATGAGGAGGAACTTTTTGGCAGTAAGAGCTGTTCAGCAGTGGAACGCACTCCCTCGGAGCGTGGTGGGGTCTCCTTCCTTGGACGTCTTTAAACAGAGTCTGGATGGCCATCTGTCAGGGATGCTTTGATCGTGATTCCTGCGTGGCAGAATGGGATTGGACTGGATGGCCCTCGTGGTCTCTTCCAACTCTACAATTCTATGATTCTATGTATCCAGGGTGGCATCAATGGGAGTGCCCACCCATTCACGGCTTAGCAGGAGATCCAAATGCATGTTACCGCAGCAAAAATAAAAGTCTACTTCATCAGTTCAAGAGCAGGGGGTAGAAAATGAACCACATTAGCCAGCATGGCTAAACAGTTCTGGCTTCTATTCAAGAGATCTGAAAAAAAAACTCCACATGAAACAGCTTTCTGGCTCCAGGCAATTCCTTTGAAAAATCTGAAATCTAGAGCATCAAACACAACTGGATGGAGCAGGATTATGTGGGGCAGAGGAAAGGCTAGGGGAAGCTCCTAGAACAAGCCCAATTATTTCACTACTCTGTGCTAACTGGTTCAAATACAGTACTATAGACTTCCTGCCAGCAGCTCTGGATTTAGCAAGAAAATAGGACTTAAGCTTGAACTGGTTGCTCAACACAAGCTCCAGGAAATGGATTTCTGGAGTTTGTGTGGAGCAGTCAACCCCACAGCTTTGTCCACTGGTGGGTGGCATCTGGTTCCTGAGTCAGCAGAGGAATGAATCCACGGTGGCCTTTGGCTAGCTTTCCAGGAGCTCTCCAAAGTGCTGAACCTATTTAGGAATAAGAAATCTTTTAAAGGCTGAATTAAAACCTAGTGTGGATTTATTGCCCCACTGATATGGGAACCGACAGCCATGCTGCCTTTGACCTTAGACCAAGGGGAAAGACACAGGCTTCTAGTCTTATGCCATCCTATCCCACACTCCCACCACTCTTCTTGTCCCTTAGAAATTGCCTGGAAAAATCAAGATGCGTATATCACAGGCTGAAATCTGTACTGTTAAGACAAAAACAACCCAGAAAGGGAAATGCAAATGATTCAAAAGCTGTTTGGGGGGGAATGAAGCAGCCCAAAAGTTCTAGAAAGAGGAGAACTTGTTTGTTTGTGCCCCCATGTTGGGTGCCAACAAGTCAATGGTAGATTCTGGAAATTCACTTTTCCTTGAGATTCCTAAGAGCTTAACAACTCTGCACCTTATAAAATGTTCCCTGGTTGAAGATCCTTTTCTCTTCAGTGAGGCTCTACCTTACTCTGGCCTTACAGTCACCCTCTCACCTTCCCACATCAAGACCATTCCTTCCCTATGTTTGCAAATTGTGTATTTGTGAGAACAACCCAAACCTTGCTCCCTAGTAGATAAAACTGCCACAGCTCCTGAGATGGGTGAAGTGTGGAGCTCCTAAGGCTGTTCATGAGGCCCTTCACCCCTCCAGACTCCCTGGATGGCCTTTTCCCAGCCAAAATGAAAAGGTGAATTGACTCTCCTGGAAGAATCACCTTCAAAAAAAGGTCAGGGGACTTGAAACAGATAAAACACACCTCTGGGTTATTTCATTGCATTTTGTTTTTCAGCAATCCATGTAGCCTCTCAGAACCAGGGGTCAGAAAATTGATTCCTAGATCTGGCCCAATTGCCTCTTTCTGCTGTGGCTCAAGAGCTGTGTTGTTGTTGTTGCTGGTGGTGTTTTTGTGTGGCTTCAAGTCATTTATGGCAACCCTGAGGCTAACCTATTGGGGAGGTTGGTCAACATTTGCTCAGAGGGGGTTTGATTTTGCCTTCCCCTGAAGCCTGAGTGTGTGTAATAGCCAAGGTCACCCAGTGGGTTTCCAGGGCTGAGTGGAGATTCATAGAATCATAGAATCATAAGAGTTGGAAGAGACCTCAAGGGCCATCCAGTCCAACCCCGTGTCATGCAGGAATACACAATCAAATCATTCCTGACAGATGGCCATCCAGCCTCTGCTTAAAAACCTCCAAAGAAGGAGACTCCACCATACTATGAGGCAGTGTATTCCTAGTCCAATGCTCAAACCACTAGGCCATGCTGGCTTCTCTACCAAGAGCTGCTTGCCTTGCAGAAATGCCCAGTGGTCCTACTCCTACTTCCTGAGTTAGTTATGCAAGTAGAGGAGGTAGGACAAGATCCCTGACCAAGACTCCAGAGAACCCCTCCAACTCAGAGTAGACAGTGGCCACAATCCTACTGGTATCCTACCCTGTGTTTATATCCTTTCATGCAGTTGTGTTTTTCAGGCCATTGCACAACAAATGTCTGCCATTTACAGTTGCATAAGCAGATTTCCACAAGAGTAACCATTTCCCATGTGCCTAAAACCTTAGTCATGATCACAGTTAGAACCATTGATTCCACTGGATCTACTAACATGTTGACTCACCATCCAACCATTGACTGGATGGGTCTACTCTAGTTGAGTTTAGCTAACAGGATTCCAGCTACGAAGTTGCGCATTTTTGGAAAGTGCTAAATTCTGTCAGTGCCGACTACAGCCCACTTGACCCAATGTCCATATTCAGCAGAAGTGTGGTGTAGCACAACCACCGTGCAATGACACAGGCGTAGATTTACACCTTGCAGACATGAGACAGAAGATGGCTTCTTAAGGTGTGGGTCTCCTCTGGACAGTTTCCCAGGGGCCAGCTACTGCTCTCCCCAACATGCTTGCCTAAAATCTTTACACTCAGAAACATGGCAGTTGCACACAAAAAAAGAGTGTTTTTGCTCCTCCGAAAGCCCATTTGGGAGGAAATAATTCATCTAACCACACTGCATGGAACCAGCAAGGGGGAAAGAGTGCATACTGGGAATGAACGGAATCTCAAATACCTGTAAAAGGGTATTATGTGGGGGGGGGGGTGTTGTTGACTAGAAAATTTTGCACAGCTGCACCGAAAGGAAAGCAAAGGTGAAGGAGTCCTCACCAATTTTCTAACAGACCCCATGCGGTGGGAACTGGTCCTGATCTTAGCTGGGATCCCAAGCAGAGAATTGGGAAGATCAGCTATTCTGAATGAACAAATCAAAACCAATTTCACCCAAATCTGCACGTGCAGATTTGGGTGGAATTGTTTTTTTTTTTCATCCAGAATAGCTGATTTTCTCAATTCTCTGTTTGAGATCCCAGAATCTCGGAATTCTCAGTTTTCAATGGCCTCAGAGTGTTTCTAAATTATTTTAAGCACCTCGCTTTAACCGATTAGATTGTTTTATAGACTTTTCATCTGTTGCCACCATTCTTATTCTTTTTAAGCTGTGCAAATTGATTTTTATGTAGGCCACCCCAAGATCCTTGCAGACATGGAAGGATAGCAACATTGTAATGCTAATGTTAACATTCATAATAATAGCAACAAAAACAACAGACAATTATGAGAATAGTTACCCACAGGTAACCTATCAGTTCATGCCACCCTGTTTCAGACTGCAGAGGGCAACACCCAACAGCATGCAATTCTACTTCTGCAGCCACCCTTGCCCCCTGTTCTCTCCCAAACCCCAAAAATCTTCTTCAGAGGGTCATCGTTCACTTTCTGGAACCAATTTGGGTGGTCATCCAGAGTGAGGCTGGGAAGCCGTTCCATCAAGAGTATCGATTCTACGCTACCAGCTTCTCATAATGGTGTTCTCAGAATTCACCCGCCTTTAGGTAAAAAGCATACCCATTTTACAGTTGCAGAATAAGATCAGTGAGGAATTTGCACAAGCTGAGTTGGACACTGAACTGGGAAAACTCAGCTACCCCCACAAAACACCTCCTCTGTTCAGTGGGCAATTTTTATCCACTCTTCTTTCCACCAACTGCAAAGTTCTGGCCACGATTACGCTGCAATTTAATGCACGCTTACTCCTTAGTAAGTCCTGTAGTAGGCTAGGGTGTACATCATCATCAGCGCTAACTAGGGCTAGGGAGAGAGACATCAGTTGCCCTACTGGCCAGTAAACTTTTGCAGCTAAAATAAGAGGCCCTTGCATTTGAGCAAAGAACAGTTGAAAGGCCCTGACTTAATTCACTTCAGATATACAGTGCTGACAACATCTTTAAACATGCCCCACAGGCCTTCCCAACAGTCTGAAACTCTGGAATTTTGTGTCCTGGCCCTAAAGTTAAATTCCAGGGCCAAAATCACAGGTGGTTTTGCTTCATACTCTGCCCTGGGAGCAACAACAAAGCCCCAAATCCCAAGCTCAGTGCAGCTGCCTAATTCGCCCAGGCAAAGAGATCAGGTTGCACTTGGACACTAGGCATTTGGAACACAGCACATAACACACCCTCATCCAAACATTTCTAAAGGACAACACAGCAAGGAATTCTTCATGCAGGGTGTAGCCCCAAGCATCCTCGAGCTGCTCAAAAAGTAAAACACGCACGGAGAAAGGCAATGTTGCTCCATATAGCTACTCCAGAGTAAAGGGAAAGGTTGAAAACTCTTCCCGTTGGGTTGGCCCATGGCTGTTTCCATGCCCTGGGAACAAAGCCCTCTCCAAACCTCAATCCCTCTGACAACAGAGGCTGTGGCTGTTCACTGGAAATCTGCACATGCTCAGAGCTACCTTTCCACAGGCTGTGTTTTATGGATCAATGGCTCCCATCAACCCATGGCATCTAACCACATGGAGCTTCCATGTTCAGTAGCTCTATACCTCCGAATATCCACAGTTGTGGGAGGGGGAGGGCAAGGAGCAGCTGCAGGGATATGATGCCCCACTTGACCCCCTGCCTCAATGCAGGAGGCATTTGGGTTCATTATCCTGCCCAAAGCAGGATACTGGGTTAAACAGTCACACTTTGGCCTGGGGAAGCCATGGGATTGTTTTGAACTCTAAGATACAAACTCAGGGGAGAAAAGAAAAAGAAAAGTCTACCAGCAGCTGCCAGGCTAGAATGATAAACAGAACCTCCAGGTTTGGGAGCAGTCTACCTTGCAATTATCAGCAGCAGAGACTAGTGAATAGCCCTTGGGCTTGCTGGGGAGAGGAAGCGGAGGGGGAGGAAGTTTCGTGGTAGGCATCAGCCAGGTGGAGAATGGCGAGAGAAGACAAGCAGAGGAGCCGCAGAGGGCGGCGAAGGGCCAGGGGGGCTGCAAGCGCGGGGCTTTCTGGACCCCGGGAGCGGAGGAGGGAGAAGGAGAACCTCCCTGCCCGGGCGCAGTCTACCCCCCCCCGCGGCGCGGGACTGACCTGGCCTCCTGCGGAGGTGCCTCTTGCGCCCGCTGCAGAAGCGGACCTTGCTGAAGACGCCCAGGAGGTGCCTCTCGCAGAGGGAGCGCCCGTCCTTGGTGGGGCTGGAGCGGCGCTTGGAGGCCGACACGCGGTCGCTGTTGGACTCGCGGGCCTGGCGCTTCTGGCGGATCAGCGAGCTGGCGATGGCCGCGGCCATGGCGGGCGGAGGGGGGTCCGGCGCCTCCCTCCCGGCTGGCTAGCGGCGAGCCCGCCTCACCGGCCCCGCGCCGCCCCCATCCCTCCCCCCGGCCACAGGCCGGACCCTCGGCCCGCCGGCCGGCCGGGGGGGAGGAAGGAGGGCCGCCCCGGGGGCCGGAGGGCTCCCGCTTGCCTGGCTGCCTGGCGGGCGGGCTGCCTCCCTGCGGGGCCAAGGGGACCCCTCCCGGGGCTGCCCCGCCGCCCGCCGGCCGGCCCCCGCCGCGTCCCTCCAGGGCCGGCCGGCCGGCCGGGGCTCCCACGACGGGCAAGGAGAGGCTCCCGGTCCGGGGCGAGCTGGCGGGGAGGGCGGGCGGGCCAGGCGAGGGCGCGGGAGGGAGGCAGGGACCACCCAGGCGGAGGCGGCGGCTCAGTCCGACGGGGCGGCGGCGGCGGGCTCCTGGGGCGGCGGGCGGGCTCCTTGGGCCGGCATGGCGGCGGTGCGGGGCCGGGGGACCCCCTTCCTCCTCCTCCCCGGGGGGGGGCCTTCCTCCGCGGCGGCGGCGGCGGGCGTGCCCTAAAATCGGCGGCGCCGCCGTCTGTCTTCCCGCTTGTTGCGGAGCGGAGGGGGGCGGCGGGGGCGCTCTCTCTCTCGCTCTCCCTCCCTCTCTCAGGCGCCCGCCCCCCCGGCTGCTCGCGTCCGCCCCCTCCGCCGCTGCCTCCCCCCGCTCGCGTCGGCTGGCGCTGGCCCGGCGGCCCGGTGGCGGTGCTGGTGGCGGCCCCCGCGGCTCCTGCGGCCCCCGGACGCCAGCCTCATCGTCCCGCCGCCGCCGCTCCGCCTCCTCCTCCTCCGTCCAGCCGGGCTGGCCTCCCCCGTCCCGCCGCCGGCTTCCTCTGGGTCCCGCCGCCGCCGGTCACAAACCCGACCCCCCCCAGAAGAGAAGCCAAGGCAGCTCACGGGCCGGAGGAGCGGAGGGGACCCCCACGGCCACCACGACCCCCGCCACGCCGCGCTGCCCCGGCCCCCATCCTCCGAGCTGCGCGGCGGCGGGGCTCCGAGGTGGCGGCGCCGGGAGGGTCGCAAATGCCGCCGCCGCCGCCGCCGCGAACCGGCCGCCTCGCCTCGCCTGCCGCCCGCCCGCCCGCCGCTTCTACGCAATCCTACGTGCCCCGAGCTGGGGCTGCCAGGCTCCCGGGCGCGGCCAGAGAGGGACCGCCCGCCCCCGCCGCCCCCCGGCCGCCCCTGCGGGAGAAGCCCCGCCGCCCCCCGGCTGGGAAACCCCCTCCCTCCCCGTCCCCCCCCGAAGAAAGGCGGCCCCGCGCTCCCTCGGACCGGCTTTTCCTTCCTGGCACCCTTCGGGGAAGCCGAGCCTTCCCTGAGCATGTGCAGAGCGCCTCGCCGCCAGGGAGTGGCAGTAAACCAACTGGGCACCTCCGCTTGGAGGGCGCCTAAATAAATAAACGCCTAGATAAAGAAATAATGAGGGGGGAGGGGAGCCAGGCGAGGGAACCCCCCCCCAGTGAAGCCCTTCGCAGCCCCTCCGGCCGGAGCGGGTCTCCCCCCCTGGGTCCCGCCGCTCTGGGGGTCCCTCCCTCCCGAGGAAGGGGGGCCGGGGCAGCCCCCAATTCCCACTCCTCAACCCCCCCCCCACGACACTTCGGCTCAGCGGGCCGACTGCCAAGAGGAGCAGCCGGAGGGAGGGCGACCGCCTCCGCCGGGCACGCGCCCCTCTCTCGGGAGGGTTTGGGGGGCCCCTCGTGTCCGTGGGGGTGCGGGGGGGAGGAGGGCTTCCTTGGGGAAACCAGGTTCGAACCCCGGGCAAGAAACCTCGCTTCCCGCCCGCCCCCCCCCCAAGAACACTGCAGCAAAAGGTTGCAGCGCGGCCCAAGCGTCGCTTCCAGCCGAGGAGCCGCAGGGACCTCCCTCGCTCCCCCCCCCACCGCACCCCAGGAAGAGCCCGGGACTCCCCAGACGCGTGGGCAGGGGGCGGAGCCACAAGTGGGGGCGGAGCCAGAGGTCTCGGGAGGCCACGCCCCCAGGGGAGTGGGTTGCTCCCCCCCCCATGGCTGCCTCCATTCCCCCCTCCTGTCTCTTTTGGTTTCACACACCCTCCGGCGCACACGTGAAAAGGGAGCCATTCCCAGAGCCCGGGTGGGCCGAGGGGCTGAGGCTAGAGGGTCGCCCATGGGGCTGCACCCACAGCTCCTTCTAGGGCGCAAGGGACCCCCAGCGTTGAGTGCTTCAAGTCCTTTGCTGACGTATGGGGAGACCCTAAGGCGAACCTGTCACAGGCTTTTCTGGGCAAGGTTTGTTCGGAGGGGGGGTTGCCTTTGCCCTCCTCGGAGGCTGAGAGAGTGTGACTCACCCAAGGTCACCTAGTGGGTTTCCATGGCTGATCGGGAATCCAAACCCTGGTCTCCAAAGTCCTAGTCCAACACTCAAACCTCATAGACCGCATATATTGCTACACGGAAAAAGTGCTTCCTGCACAGAAAGTGCCGCAATTGGAGACTCTTTCTGCGCAAAATTCACACATAGCTGATTTGCATGAAAAACCACTTTTCTAGCACTTCAGCACAGAAAAGAGTGTTTCCTCTACACAAAAGGTTGTTTTCTGTGCAAAGCCACCACATCTGAAATACTGCATAGAAAAAGTCCTAAACTGCAAAAATGCTCATCAGGCCAGGATTCTTCTCATCAGGGTTTCTCAACACTCGAAAAACTTGGTTTTTGACCATTTTTCAAATATTTGTTAATATTCTTTCCATCCCTATCTTCTACTTGACATCCATTCAGGTATTCAGATACAGCTATGCCGTAAAGGTACTAGATCCCATCTGATCTTGGAAGCTAAGCAGGTTGCCCCTGGTTAGTATTTGGATGGGAAAGCACTAATGAATCCCAGGTGCAGAAAAAGGAAATGGCAAAACCACCTCTGAGGATTCCTTGCCTAAGAAAATGCAATGAAATGCATGGGGTCACCGTAAGCCAACAGGTGACTTGAAAGCACATATACACACACAAGAGATGACCTTGGTCCCTTTTCTCCAAATGCTACACGCCACAACTTCCAGAGCATGGGAGAAGGTGACTTTTTGGACTGCCACTCCCAGAATCCCCCAGCCAGCATAGCTGGCTGGGGGATTCTGGGAGTAGCAGTCCAAAAAGAAGAACCTTCCCCAAGTCCAGAAGGACTGCCAAGGAATCCCAGGTGCTGTAGGCTACTTTTCAAAGCAAAACCACCCCTGAACCTTCCTTGTTTAAGAAATCCCTCTGAAATTCATGAGGCCACCATAAGTATGGGGGAAGGTGCCTTTTTTGGACTGTCACTCCCATAATCCCCCTCTCTCTCTGGCTTTTCTTCGCAAATGAAGATTCAGGAAGGACTCATCTCATGCTTTCTGCAAGTACGCTGATGATTAAAAAGGCCAATCTGAGATAAACCACCCAGTCAGCATAGCCGGGTGCAGGATTCTGGGAGAGGCAGTCGAAGAAAAAGAACCTTCCTTCCTCGAGCCCAGGAGGACAGCCAAGGAATCCTAGGTGCTGTAGGCTGTATTTCAGAGGAAAGAACTGGCAAAACCACCTCTGAGGATTCCTGGCCTAAGAAAAACCTGTGAAATTCATGGGCTCACCATAAATCAGTGTGGGACTGGAAGGCCCGTACACACACACCCATCATACCCTCACCCTGTCTTCTCTTCTCCAGGCTAAACACACCTGGCTTCCTGAGCAGATCTTCACAGAGCTTGGTTTCCAGACCTTTTACCACCATGGTTGCCTCTATGCCTGCAAAGTTATCTCAGGATGTTTACACCTCATCTCTGAGGCAGGATGACTCTTACCACCAATTTCTGGCTGACCAGAGAGAGAGATGGTGCAGTTGCGTCTACGCACTGCCGCTAGGCTTCTCCCGTTGGCCAGCCAGTGGGAACAGAACATTTGATTCAATAGGCTTGTTTGGGCTCTCTCCCAGCATTTTCTAGGTCCTCCATGATTCTTACTACCAGCATATTCTTGTGAGTATCCTTCTTACATGTAAACTGCTAATGTGGGAAATGCAAAACCACATCTACAGTGAAAACTGCTTAAACCCTTGGGAGCAAAGTGGAACCCTCAGAGGTTGCCAAGCCTTCTGGGTCAATTGTTGAAGAGCCAGTGGCCATTTCCATGGGGATCCTCAAGGGCCCTTTCTCTTGAGGTAGTCACAACTTCAATCAGAGGGTGAGATCAGCACAGAGAATGCTATACGTGGACAGGCAATGGTGTGCTGCATGTGGTAGATCCGTGCTTCATTCACAGAAACGCTTTCCATGATGGAGCTCCTACATCATGTTTGTGAGATGTAAATCTACAGAGTTACATAGTCATTCCACTATACTACCCTTCTGATGAATACCAACATTGTGCAACCGATGGGTTTATCTGTCCTCCTGTCTCCTTGCGCAATGCTGGATAGTGCACAGGGAATTTCATTCACAAACCCTGGTCATCAAGGGAGACATAGAAAGTGCTGGGAAAGAGTTACACACCATCCATGAAAGCCCAGCTGCATGCCTAGAATCCTGTTGGTCAGCCCCAGTGAGCGTAGTCTCACTGAATGAATTGTTGGTGAGTCAACAAGTAGGTATATCCTATTGATTCAATACTCTAGCGTCAGTTACCAGTGGGATTCACGCCTATGTGAAATGGTTACGCTTGTGTAACTCCACTTACACAGCCATGAACTGAATACATCTGTTGTACAATGGCCAAAAAAGTACAACCAGATGTGTGATGGAACTCACACAAGTGTAAGACATCAACAGCACTTGTATGGAATGTGTAACTCTTCCAATTTCTTGCAACTGGATCCTTTGGTGTCTATCTACCTGATTGTCTTTTGAAATGCATGCAAAAATAATTCTCTCTCTCTCTCTCTCTCTCTCACACACACACACACACACAAACAAACACACACACACACCTGATCTCCAGATTGCTGCCTCTTGTGCATCTCATTTGCAGGTTCCCTTGAGCATCTATTAGATGAGATACAAAGATGAGAGAGAAATCTCTCTTAAAAAAAAAAAACTGCACACACCCATGAACCTGTAGGGAGGCTCCTCTGGCAGTGGTTGGTGGAACCAATGTTGGCGGGGCAGTGAATCCACCCCAGGCTTTAAAAGAGCTCCCCATTCTGGTGGGAGGGTTCAGCACCCTGGTGAGCTGCTTCCAACCCAGAATGGTTTGTCCCACTAGGTTGGATCCACCAGTGGCATCTCATCTCCTCGTCTCGTTTCCCCTCCTCATTCCCAAAGCTTTGCCTATTTCCTTTCCTCTCCTGGGTCACGAGGGATTGCCAACAAACTGGATGATGGGAACAGGAGTGTAAATTTATGCTTCCCCTCAGCCTCTTTACACTAGATGACTTTTCCTCATGCCCCAAGTAGGCCTCGTTCCTTGGCACTGGGATTTTTTTTTTTTCATGACAACAAGTTGATTAGAGCTGGCAGCTTGTTACTGACTTACTCATGGGTAAGTTCCCCTACAGAATTGTTCAGACATTTTTGTTGGATGCGGAAGTCTGTATTCAGTGGAAGGCTGGGGAAGCAGAGCTGTGCATGTGATGCCACTGCGCATGGCGCATACAGATATGCATTGCATATTGGAACCATGCCATTCACATTTGCTTGTGCACTCACTTCCCAGTGTTGCAATTCACAAATGCACAACAGTAATCATTGTAAAGTTACACTCCATTTCCTTGTTGTAGGATCTTGGCCTAGAATCTGTTACCCCTGTACAAGCCAGCATGTAACTTGACTCACTGGCTTGAGACATCTGGAACTGTTTTGCTCTGTGGACATGTTTTCTACAGAGCATTTCCCTATTCTATCTGGTTACCAGTGGTATGGCCTCAGAGTTGACCCTGGACTGGGTGGTATTTTGGTCTTCCTTCACCGCACATGAAGGCTGAATAAATTTTGGTTGCTTCCATCTTGGTTGCACAGATGCTTCTCTATTCCTACTGGTTACCTCCAAGATCCTGTATTTACTGCAAAATTCCACTCCTCCCACCTTCTCCTTCTCTTATTCCCAAAGTTCTGTGCCCAGAACTTCAGTTGGGCATGTTTAGCCTGGGGAAGAGAAGGTGAAGAGGTGACATGCTAGCCATGTTTAAATACTTGAAAGGATGTCATATTGAGGATGGAGCAATCTTGTTTTCTGTGGCTCCAGAGACTAGGACATGGAACAATGGGCTCAAACTCCAGGAAAAGAGATTCCACCTAAACATTATTAGGAAGAACTTCCTGACAGTAAGAGCTGTTCGGAAGTGGAAAGCACTGCCTGGGAGTGTGGTGGAGTCTCCTTCTTTGGAAGTTTTTAAACAGAGGCTGGATGGCCATCTGCCAGGAATGCTTTGATTGGGTACTCCTGCAGGGCAGAATGCGGTTGGACTGGATGGCCCTTGGGGTCTCTTCCAACTCTGTGATTCTGTGATCCATGGCCACCAAACTACCAAGGACACGCCTGACGTCATGTAACTTTGGAACTCCAGCAGGGTTTGCAAGACTTCAGTTGATGGCAGAAGCTCTTGGAGGTTTCTCATTCTTTGGGTCACTATAAATCAAAGCCAACCTGATGGGACCTGAGAACACCATCAACAAAAGAACAGCGACTGTGGTGCCCTGCATAGGATCCAACCCTTGCACAGCCTCCAAAATAATGAAGCCAGCTGCGTAAATGGAATTTACTCCATTGTAAAGTCACAAGAGGTTTCTAGGCAAGGTCCCTCTACCACCAAGTAGACAGTGGGTATACGACTGCAGAACAGTTCCTGCCAAACACCACAACCACTGCAGCTGGGATCAAAAGGCAAGAAGATGATGTTCCAAAAATCCAACCTCTCTTTGAAAACCAATGGCTGCTGCTATGAATGAATAAAAAGGTGGTCCCCACACTGATGGCAAGGCTTTTATTTTTCACACCCAACCCATCCTAAGGCTCTCTGGTTTGGCAGTGGGGGAGTCACATGTCACTGTGCAGGGAATCCCTCCCCCCCAGTTTAACCAGCCCTTGTTAGAACGGCTCAGAATCTCCTCCATCTTCCGCATTGTCAGGCATGCTTATTAAGCAGAAATGAGACCAATGCTTGATGTTTTATTAATATTCCATCTTCTGCATGCAGGGAGCCCTGTGATTAAAATGCATGGCGTTTCGGCACTCCTGGGTGTCTTGGTGTGGGTGGCAGGTTTTGAGGCATGGACAAACCCTGAAATTACAGCATTTTAGCTCTCTCCTCAACTCATTGCGTTTTCCTAGCATTTAACTTCAATTGAGGTAGGAAATGGATATGTCACATGGCAAGATTTTCTTCAGGCTTTGAGGGATGCCTGGTAAGGTAAATGAAAGTCTGACTCTGGCTTTCGGGATTGAATTTGAGTATCCTGACCTCTGGCCTCATGCCCCCATGGGGAGTAACAATGTTCACACCAGTGGAACAATCAATCCATGCTGGAATTTAGCCTGAACTTTAAAGAAGTGATCCAAAGTACCAGATCTATTTCAGTGTAGAGTCTGACCCTCTGGCTAGCTTCTTAAAAGTTTAGGCTAAAATCCAGAGCAGATCCACCACCCTATTGACATGAGAGCCATCAGACACCACTTCTGTTGAGCATATCTCTACTGAAACCAACCAACCAAAAAACCTGAAAACAAAAACATATATACATTCATTCGGAAGACATTCCCTGCCCCAAAAATTGAGGAAGAAGCATCAAGAATAAAATGAAAGCATGCATTTATGTGCTCCTCCTCTCCCTTCCCTATGATATGAAGATGTAATAAGATTTCCCTAAAGATGTTTGAGAGAGGCAATATGATGGCATGCTTAAAGATAGTAAACACAATCTCTTCTTCACAGTATTCCACTCTGTCCCTTGGTGTCTTTTCTAACATACATCTGACTCCTTGCAAACCTTGGCTGAGATCCTAAATCATGCTTGCATAGAAAGGAAGGGGATATTGTAGCAACTTTGAGACTAACTGAAGAGAAAGAAATGGTAGCATACACTTTTGTAGACTTGGGCTACATCTGAGTAGACCAAGTCTACAAAAGCTTATGTTACAATTTCTGTCTCTCAGGCTCAAAGATGCTACAAGATCCTCTTGCTTACAGATTCTATGTCCAGTTGTGGGCACTGCAATTCAGGAAGGATATTGACAAGCTGGAACGAGTCCAGAGGAAGGCGACCAGGATGGTGGGAGATCTGGAAGCCATGATGCTCTATGAGGAGCAGCTTAGGGAGCTGGGCATGTTTAGTCTGAAGAAGAGAAGCTATGTTTAAATATTTGAAGGGCTGTCGTACTGAAGATGGAGCAGGCTTGTTTTCAACTGCTCCAGAGACTAGGACATGGAGCAATGGGTTCAAACTACAGGAAAAGAGATTCCACCTAAACATTAGGAAGAACTTCCTAACCGTAAGAGCTGTTCGGAAGTGGAATGCACAGCCTGGGAGTGTGGTGGAGTCTCCTTCTCTGGAGGTTTTTAAACAGAGGCTGGATGGCCATCTGTTGGGAATGCTTTAATTGTTTATTCCTGCATGGCAGAATGGGGTTGGACTAGATGGCCTTTGTGGTCTCTTCCAACTCTATGATTCTGTGAGTCTATGAAATCCACACTCAGTGGATTACGCTACTGCACCTTCTGCTGAATGCCACCATTGTGCAACTGATGGTGCACCTGCCACTGTGCATCTACTTCTTGTCCCCTGCCTTTTGTCTCCCTCTGAGGGTGAGAGAGTGTGACTTGCTCAAGGTAACCCAGTGGGTTTCTCAGACTAAGTGGGGTTTTGAACCTTGGTCTCCCTGCAGTCCACACACTGGCTCAACTGGAAGGATTACTGCCTGTCAATAGAAGCTCTTCTTCCTCCTGAGTGACTTTTCATCACTCAAATCAAAGAGAGATGCTGCAAAATGAAGCTTCAGCCAGCCGAAAGGCAATCTTCTCCACAGCCCGGGAATGAGTCTGTCAGGATGCATTTTCCTCTGAGGGAATACAATTGGTTCATGAAGCCCCAAAATAGCATCTTGGGGGTTTTCAGAAGGAGAGTGATACTGCTTCAGAGAACACCATGATTAGGTTGAAATGCAAAGAGAAAATGATATTTGTACAAGACGGTGGGGGATGCTGGATGGGAACACCATTGTGCAGGTGCGGGAAGAGCAGGAGAAAGGTTAAACACACACACCAGTCTTTACACAAATGCATAATCAGTTAACATTGACATAGAATCATAGAATCATAGAGTTGGAAGAGACCCCAAGGGCCATCCAGTCCAACCCCATTCTGCCATGCAGGAATACACAATCCAAGCATTCCTGACAGATGGCCATCCAGCCTCTGCTTAAAAAGCTCCAAAGAAGGGGACTCTACCACACTCCCAGGCAGCAACAGCGGATTCCACTTCTGAAGAGTTCTTACTGTCAGGAAGTTCTTCCTAATATTTTGGTGGAATCTCTTTTCCTGTAGTTTCAACCCATTGCTCCGTGTCTCTGGAGCAGCAGAAAACAAGCTTGCCCCATCCTGAGCATGACATCTCTTCTAGTATTTAAACATGGCTCTCATGTCTCCTCTCAACCTTCTCTTCCCCTGGCTAAATCATAGAGCTGGAAGGGACAACAGGGGCCATCTAGTCTGACCCCTGCCCTGCCAGAATAGACAGATTCAGGGAAGAACTTCTGCATGGCTAAGAAACAAAAGCATTCCAGCCATTGACTCAATCTATACACACGTTGTTTTCAATGTACTGCACTGTCCCTCCTGCTCCAGGGTCACTGCTCCGCTTCCCACAGGAGATGCCCATGCTCCAGGTGATCAGACCAAAGCAAGCAGGGGAGGCCCTGAGTGCTTTCCAGGGTAATTGGAACACTTAATTAACTAAATGCGGGGGTGGCTGTTTGTGAAGCTCCAACTGATGGCAACGGGGCTGTGCCAAGGGAGAGAGGCAGGCCAGGGATGCTTGGAAGCAAGGGTGGTTGGCTCTCTTGTGAGACATTCAAGATGTAAGCTAAGATTCTGCATCCTGCTTGCGTAGTGGAAATTTGCACTCATGTAGTTCAGTGACGGTTGCACTCCACCACTCTATAGCAGCATCGTGCAACTAGGTGTGCATTGGCCACTGTGCCTGCTTATCGTCCCCTATTGCAATGGAGAAATAATAAACAGCTTGGGTCCAGATTACTTGAAGAGCCGTATCTCTCCGTGTGAACCCAGCAGAACATTAAGATCAGCTGGAGAGGCCCTTCTCTCTGTCCCACTACCCTCTCAGGCTCGATTGGTGGGAACGAGGGAGACAGGGTCATTTCGGTGGCTGCCTTCAGAGTTTGGAACTCCCTCGCTACAGAGGTTCGGATGGCCCCATCTTTGTTCTCCTTCAGTCGGCAGGTTAAAACATTTTTATGCCACCAAGGCCTTTGCTGACAAATGAAGGTTGGACTGCTGGTGCTTCTGTTTTTTTTTTTTTAAGATCTATTTTAATTTTTATGGAGTTTTAAAAACGTTTTATCATATATGTGGAATTTTAATTATATAAGTGGTTTAATCTCTTCTAATTCTTATTTATTGTACTATGGGTTTTTTTTTAGCTACTGTTGTTTTTAAATGTTGTGAGCTGCCTTGGGTCCTGCTATAGGGAGAAAGGTAGGATATATATAAATTAAAAAATTTAAAAATAATGTACAGGGGCTATTTATGCAATCCCAGGTAACTGAATAGGATGCTGAAGGCACTGATTAATACTTATGCACTATGCATGAAAGCATAGCTGTACACACAGACCCCTGTATCCGCGTGGATACTGGAAACTGCAAATAACAATGGACCCTATTAATAGAAAGGATTTCTGGTGAAGACATACCATAGAGTTGCATTGGAGAACCTAGTAGATGCCTAGAGAGAATGCCTCTCTAGGCATTTTCCAGCATGACTCTATGGTTTTTGTCCCTATTTTTGCAGCCTCGGATAACTGAAACCATGGATATTGGTTCCACGGGTACGGTGATCCAAATGTACTTGGAATGGTTACACTTGTGGAACCATTTCTGCAACTGTGAACTGAATACAGATGTTATGCAATGGCCAAAATACAGCCACCACAGGCATAACAGAAGTTCCACGTAATAAAACATCAACATCATTTTCTCATAGAGTTCCTCCTCCTCCTCCTTTGCTCAGGATAAAAACCACTTGAGCTGGGAAGAACACATTAATCTTTTAGCAGCAACTCTGACCCAAGGGGCTGACAACATTATCATCATCATCATCATCATCATCATCTTATTCATTTTTATCCCACCTTTCTTCCGATAATGGTACTCAAGGTGGCTAACAACCTATTTAAAACAATAAAAATAAAAACAATATAAAAAACAGAATAAAAGTACATAAATACCATTTTTAAGAAACAAATGTTTTATGAGGTTAAAACATCAAATATTAACAATATTAAAATGCATTAAAAGACAATATACAGACCTTAAAAACAGCACTGCACAGCTTTAAAAGCCCAGCTCCAGTCAGTTTGTAAAAGCCTGATGGCACAAAACTGTTTTGATCTGCTGATGGAATGAGAGCAAGGATGGGGTCATCCTGGCCTCTTTAAAGAGGGAGTTCTAGTCCAGGACCAGCCACCAAGAAGGCCTTGCCTCCCTTGTTCCCACCAAACGTGCCTGAGAAGGTGGTGGGACAGAGAGAAGGGCCTCTTCAGACGATCTTAGAGCTCTAAACATTGAATCATAGAATCATAGAGTTGGAAGAGACTAGAAGGGCCATCTAGTCCAACCCCCTGCCCTGCAGGAACACACAATCAAATTATTCCCAACATAATGAGCTCATAAAGGGCTATGCTCCATGTGAATGATGAAGCCTGGAGTCCAAATCAATTGGAGGGCAGCCGGTTCATGAAGGCTGCTTTTTCACTCCAACGGTGGCCTAACCAGCTTCTTTGGTGAAGCAGAAAACACGGAAGGTGGATGGATAAGTCAAGACTGAAGCCAAGACCAAGGCCCCAAATGTGCAACTCAATGCACAATCAAAGGCACACCCATGTGTAATGTGGACTGTACATCCATGCACAATTCACAACAAGCATAGTTCACAATGCACAATGTGAAATTGTGCATGCAATGGTTCTGTGTGTGCAGCTCTGCTTCCACAACCTTGAACTGAATGGGAATGTTCTACATTGGCCAACAATGTTCAACTCCTTCCCCAGGGAAATTTGCACAGGTACAAGACACCCCAACAGAATTCTCACACATGTATAAGTTCAGCCATTTCTTTGGTACACTGACTTTTTAGATGCAGGACAGCTTTCCTTACACACACGCACATGCACACACACACAGAGCAGGATTAAACTAAGGAGATCTCATACAAGGTAAGGAGATCTCCTACTGGCCCAGTCTTGCCACACTGCTATAGATCTGGGTGATGTCTGGATGCCACTTTGATCCTGACAAGCCAAGAGTAGGCACATTCCAGAGCTCGGAAGGCAACAAACCTTATTTCAGTTGCTTCAGAGCTCTGGAAGGCTGAAGCGCACTGTCCCAGCTGCCTTTTTGCGGGGAAAGATTAAATAGTTTTGGAGGGGTGCAGGGGATTGGAGCTGCATGCAGACTATGAGCTGTGACATTTCCACTCCTGGGCTTGGCTCTACCCACAGTGGAATGCTTGCCCCACTTGACATAAAAGATACACCCATATGCTGTACGCATCCATGATCATCCCAGCCACCAGAGCTCCTTTGACTGCCACGTCCAGCCACGGAGCACTCATGCCCTGAAGGTGGAGCAAGATCCTCCCACCAAGCAAAACTGGAAGGTCAGAACCAACATCTGGAGCCATGCTGAGACTATTTGCAGCTAAGCCAATTTTGATGAAATGTCAGGGGGGAAATGACAGAACTTGGATCTGGCTGAAGTTGCAATGCCCTCTTGCTTGGACGTAAGCCCACTAGTGGTGTAGTGGAGCCGGAACCTGCAGGGTTGGGGTCTCAGGACTTTTTGACAAGCAGGGACTAGGACCTAACCTGCCTTGGACTCCTCTGTTCCCCCCTCAGAGCTTAGCAGCTCATAAAATCCCCACAGTAGCTGTTAAGAGAGACAGATTTTCCCAGCAACAAGGGATTGCTCTGCTCTGTCTCTGTCGAACCAAAAGGTCTTGAGCAGGCAAGATCCATTGGTGTTACAAAAGCCCTGCTCCTGCTAGAGAAGAATGCAGCTAAAAATGAGTTTGGTATAGAGATAGACACAACATTTTGGCATTTTGAGATTCTCCATGGAGGTAATGCTACAGAAACGGTCATGCTGAGAGAGCTATTATTTCACACTTCACCACTGCCACCTCTGGGCCCCAGTAAACCTGAGGAGGCAGGTCTGCCCAGGAACTGCCCTTGCATGTCTTTGTTCTCCTGTCTTCTCCGACTGACCAGGAGAGATTAAGTCTCACAGTCACCTCCATTCCAGACTCCCAGCTAACAGCTTTGTCTGTTTCCGGAGCAGCTTCTCTGCTCCTGTGCCATCAATCCATCGACCAGGAAAGGCTGGAGAAATGCCTGCTAGCATTTCATTATCAGGGAGCCAGGATTGGATCTATTATGTTGGCCTTCATTCAGCCACCCCTCCACGCACTGCCTTGTGGGGGAGAGCTGTGGCCAGGGGTATCTTTTTGGATGGGGAGGGGCTGCCAGTTCAACAAGCTGACTGGGAATTTTATGAGAAAATGGAGGGTTTCCTAAGCTGCTTGGTGGAGGGTCTCCCTGGCAAGAGGGGTGGGAGAAAGGCTGAGGGGCAAGGCTCCTGGTAGACCTGATTGGATTTGCAGCAAGTTTTCTGGACCAAATTCTGCGCATGAAGCCAGACAACTGCATGGAATCATAGAATCATAGAGTTGGAAGAGACCACAAGGGCCATCCAGTCCAACACCATTCTGCCATGCAGGAATACACAAGAACAATCATTGTTCTTTACAAAGTGCTCTTTTAAAGCAAGTTGTTTGGGTTGAACTTGTATGAATTGAAGGATTTGTTTCTGCATGGCATTTCTTGCACTGTAAAATAGTGATTAAAAAGAAGCAACGGACACTGGATAGTGGTCTAACTTCAAGAGATTTCCTAGAACACACACAATCACACACATCCTGGCTGAAACCAAAGTCAGAGTTAAGGGCAGGAAGGGGGTCCCCAAAGAGAAGACAAGAAGGAGAAGACACCACCAACAGCAGAGGCAAGAGACCTCCACGTGAGCAGAGTAGTGCTTCCAGTCTGGGTTGCAGTCTGAACTTTTGGAGAGCTAACCAAGTTGTTGAGCCTGTTTGGGAGATATGGCCCAGCGCTTTGGACTGCTCTTTTAAATAAGTCTGGACTAAAACTCAATGTGGTGGACCCACCATTTCACTGACTGGGAGGGCTGTCCATCTCATTCCCTTTGCTTCTCGTCTGAAAGCCAACCAGGGCCTCCTCCTCCTCCTCCTTGACTTCCAGCAAGAGAGAAACCAGAGAGAGCGGAGGCTGCACATCATTTCAGCGCCAAGTGGTGCCATCTGAGACGCAATGCTGCCCCCCTGTGGCAAAGTGCAAGGGCTGCACAAGGCATCCGTTTTCCTCCTGAGCTGGCCTTATGCTAATGCTACTGCATTATAGAATCATAGAGTTGGAAGACACCACAAGGACCATCTAGTCCAACCCCATTCTGCTCTGCAGCATAATCCACTGCCAAACAGTCTCAATTGAATGTCTCCATTTTAATGTAATTATTTGGTTATCTATTAGAATAAAAATAAAAATTACACAGCCAAAAGTCCAGAGTGGTAACATACCACACTGATCATATCCCTAAGAAGCACATCCCATTTTGCATTAGAACATCGAACTAAAAGCAAGAGTAAAAGACTTTCTAGAAAGAGAGTTCAAATATTCATAGCGAATGAAGCAAGCACATTTATTGTTTCCTGAAAAGAGTGAGGAACTGGATTGAACTGAAAGCTTTTTCCAAATGTCAGTGTGCACCTGGGGAGGTCTTTTTGGCTGGATCTTCATTTGCTCTGGCATGAGAAATTAAGTTGCATCAGACTGAACTCAAGTCAGATGGCCTTAAAGGGGCATTGGATACACTTCAAAACACTCTATCAAATACCTTTATAAAGGCATCTCTCCTAAACCTTACATCACCTCATCATGTATCAGAAAACTCCCTGTATTAACAGCAGCATCAGCCAAAGCACCAGTTGACTACCGGAGCAAGAACTAGGGCACAGACAGGAAAAGATTATAGATTTTGAAGGCGATCCAGGATCCAGTGCCAGGTACCGGGTTTCTGTTGGCTTCTCAGTTCTAAAGGAACATGTCTCAAAGAGTGGTATGGAGACCACTTCCAGCTCACAAGGAGGAGAAGACCATAAGCCAGTTTGTGGAAGGCAAGATCCACTCACCAGGAGCAATGGTCAGACAGCAGGGGTGGACAGCTGCAGAGTGGTCATTTCTACCTTGACCCTCACCCAAGGGCCACACAGCATGATCAGAAATGCTTGGACTGGGTATTCCTGCATGGCAGGGGGTTGGACTAGATGGCCCTTGTGGTCTCTTCCAGCTCTGTGATTCTATGACCATAAGTGACCACATATTACCTTAGCTTCAGAGTTCATGGAAATCATAGAATCATAGAGTTGGAAGAGACCACGAGGGCTACCCAGTCCAACCTCCTGCTATGTAGGAATACCTAATCCAAGCATTCCTGACATATGGCCATCCACCTTTTGTTTAAAAACCTCCAAAGAAGGAGATTCCACCACACTGTGGATTAGTTTTGCACTCCCCCCACCCACCCCAGGGGCTGGAGGTAGTGGAAAACAAAGGAACCCAAACCTCCATGGGGCAACTTCTGGCTGAAAAGTAAGCCTAAATAAATGCAACTTTAGTGGGGGTCTAAAGGACTTGGGGCAGGTGGTCCCGGGACCATACTTTTCCCACCCTCCCCTTACATGTGCTGAAAGAACCTTCCAGTTTTGTTTCTCAAGGGGCTGCAAAAGCAGAGGTAGAGTCACAGACCACTAGGTTCTCCACTTGTAGCTCTGTTGGGCGGCACACCAGGAGAATGAGGGCAACCCAGGTGCTGAAACCAAGCAGACCATGGCCTGGGTCCAGTCTACACGAAGGGGGGGGGATGGACTGCTCCTCAATAACAGCAAGTTGCAAGAGCTGGGACCTGCCTTAATGGTTTTCCAGGCCCCATAAACTTCGCATGCCTGTAGCTGAAATGGTAGCCGCAAGTGGATTACTCGCGTTTTTAAATTTGCCATGGCTGATTTTTTTTTAAAAGACACCTATTTTTATGGTGCACACAAGCGATATTCCACCTTTCCCAAAAAAAGAAAGAGAGAAAAAAAGATAGCACAAACCCCTGTTTTATCACTTTAATGATCACTCACTAAAACAAAAATCCAGCATGGCAGCAGCGGGCGCTTCCCCTGTAAGCCAGCCGTACCCCATGTGCTCCTCTGGCCAATCAGATTTGCACCTTGTCCTGCATGGAGAAGTGATTCATTTTGAATCGCCTGTCTTAACATGCAAAAATGCACATATCCCTGGAGCTTTTTTGAAAAAAGTCGGGAAAAGCTGTGAATGCTTTTCTCTTGTAGTTTTTGCTCTTTTTGGCCCCCCTCCTTCACAATATGATTAGGTAATGTGGAATCCCATTAAGACAGCTCGTTTTCTGAGCAAATTTTGTGAGGGGCATTTTCACCGTGTGGACAACCCCCTAGTTTCTGTCCCATGAGCATGGCCACGTGACATTGTTGTTCTTAATGGCTACCAAGTCAGCTTTTCCATTAAGTAACTACAGTACTATCCACAATGCTGCAGCCTTATTTGAGAACTCACGACGAACAAGTCTTGGAGAGAAACGACAATGCAGAAAGAATCACAACCCGGAAACATCACCCAAGGAGACCTTCTGCTGTGCTTTCTGCAACCGGACTTGTTTATCTCAGGTTGGCCTTTGTAGTCATCAGCGCACTTGCAGAAAGCGCGGGATGAGTCCTTCCTGAATCTTCGTTTGCAAAGAAAAGCCAGAGAGAGAGAGAGAGAGAGTGGAGCACTTGGCATTTCATTGTATTATTAGCATCAGGTTATATGGATAACTTGCTGTATATATGGGTTGTTGGATGCAATTCAATTGATTAAAGTAAAAGATAAGTCATTATATGTGAGTTTAGAACACTCCTGCTCAACAGTTTTACACTGAGCATCATAGAGTGTTTGCAGGCCTGAGTCCTAGTGCACCAAGTCAACTTAGACATGGCAGCCTATGAAATGGGGGTCCTCCAAGTGTTATTAAGTACCCTGCTCACGCCTTGCAAACTCAGGGCAGCAGCCATTGTGTCTTCCTTGATGGACTCAATCCACCTGTATTGTGGTCTCTCCCTCTTTTCTCACCACCTTCCATTTTACTCAGCATTATTGTCTTTTCCAGTGGATCACGCCATTTCATGATAATCACAGAATCACAGAGCTGGAAGACACCCCAAGAGCCATCAAGTCCAACCCCCTGTCCTGCAGGAACACGCCATCAAAACACTCCCAACAGATTACCATCCAGCCTCTGTTTAAAAGCCTCCAAAGAAGGAGACTCCACCACACTCTTTGGCAACAGCGGATTCCACTTCCGAACAGCTCTTACTGTCAGGAAGTTCTTCCTAATATTTAGGTGGGATCTCTTTTCATAGAATCATAGAATCATAGAATTGCAGAGTTGGAAGAGACCACGAGGGCCATCCAGTCCAACCCCATTCTGCCACGCAGGAAATCACAATCAAAGTATCCCTGACAGATGGCCATCCAGCCTCTGTTTAAAGACCTCCAAGGAAGGAGGCCCCACCATGCTCTGAGGGAGTGCGTTCCACTGCTGAACAGCTCTGACTGTCAAAAAGTTCCTCCTAACGTTGAGGTGGAATCTCTGTTCCTGGAGCTTGCACCCATTGCTCCGTGTTCCAGTCTTTGGAGCAGCAGAAAACAAGCCTGCTCCATCCTCAATGTGACACCCCTTCAAATACTTAAACAGGGCTATCCTATCGCCCCTTAACTGTCTTTTTTCCAGGCTAAACATACCCAGCTCCCTAAGTCTCTCCTCATAAGGCATCGTTTCCAGACCTTTCACCATTTTAGTTGCCCTTCTCTGGACACGCTCCAATTTGTCAATATCCTTTCTGAATTGTGGTGCCCAGAACTGGACACAGTATTCTAAGTGAGGTCTGACCAAGGCAGAATAGAGTGGCACTATTACTTCCCTTGATCTAGACACTATACTTCTATTGATACAGCCCAAAATCGCATTGGCCTTTTTAGCTGCCGCATCACACTGTTGGCTCATGTTCAACTTGTGGTCTACTAGGACTCCTAGATCCCTTTCGCACGTAGTCTCATTCAGCCAGGTCTCTCCCATCCTATATTTATGCATTTCATTTTTCCGCCCTAAATGCAGTACTTTACATTTCTCCGTATTGAATTTCATTTTGTTAGCTTTGGCCCAGCTCTCCAGTCTATCCAGGTCATTTTGAATTTTGATCCTGTCCTCTAGGGTATTAGCTACTCCTCCTAATTTGGTGTCATCTGCAAATTTGATAAGTATGCCCCTAATTCCCTCATCCAAGTCATTGATAAAGATGTTGAATAGCACTGGGCCCAGGACAGAACCCTGTGGCACCCCACTGGTCACATCTTTCCAAGACGAAGAGGAGCCACTGCTGAGCACACTTTGGGTTCGGCCGGTCAACCAATTACAAATCCTGTAGTTTGAGTCCATTGCTCATTGCAAGTCCAAAGTATGCCAGCCTCAGTTAAGTCATTTTAGCTTCTAAGGAGAGTCCAGGTTTGATTTGCTCTAGGATCCATTTATTTGTCTTTTTGGTAGTCCAGGGTATCTGCAGAACTCTCCTCCAGTACCACATTTCAAATGAGCTGATTCTTTTCCTATTAGCTTTCTTCACTACCCTGCTGTCACTTGCCAGGTACAAAAGCGTCTTCCAGGACACCTCACTAGAAGTCCAAGGGATCTGGACAGGGGCCAATCAAGACTGGCTCTCACTTCTTGGAGTCCCTTAAGCCTCCAGGAGTTGCTGAGCAATTGCAAATGCAATACAACTTCTATTTCTATACCACTTACCAGGGCAAAGCACTTCCTAAGTGGTTTACAATGTGTTCGCTAATTGCCTCCCACAAGCTGGGTACTCATTTTACTGAGCTACAGAAGGTTGGAAGCCTGAGTCAACCTTGGAACCCTGTAGGATTGAACTCACAACGTTGTGGCAGCAGTATCATAGAAACACAGAATCACAGAGTTGGAAGAGACCACAAGAGCCATCCAGTCCTATCCACTGCCTTGCTCGAATACACAATCAAATCATTCCCGACAGATGGCCATCCAACCTCTGCTTAAAAAACCTCCAAAGAAGGAGACTCCACTACACTCCCAGGCAGTGCATTCCATTGCCAAACAGCTCTTACGGTCAGGAAGTTCTTCCTAATGTTTAGGTGGAATCTCTTTTCCTGTAGTTTGAACCCATTGCTCCATGTCTGAGTCTCTGGAGCTGCAGAAAACAAGCTTGTTCTATCCTCAGTATGACATCCCTTCAAATATTTAAACATGGCTATCATGTCCCCTCTCAACCTTCTCTTCTCCAGGCTAAACATACCCAGCTCCCTAAACCGCTCCTCATAGGATATCATGGCTTTTAGATCTCCCACCATTTTGGTCACCCTCCTCTGGACACGTTCCAGCTTATCAATATCTTTCCTGAATTGTGGTGCCCAGAACTGGACAGTCTTCCAGGTGAGGTCTGACCAAAGCAGAATAGAGCAGCACTATTACTTCCCTTGATCTAGACACTATACTCCTATTGATGCAGCCTAGAATCACATTGGCTTTTTTAGCTGCTGCATCACACTGCTAACTCATCTTCAGCTTGTGGTCCTCAAAGACTCCTAGATCCCCTTTGCATGTACTACCATCAAGCCATGTGCTGAATGGGAACACTGCGCAATTGAACCCAGGCACCAGATGCACAACTGAATGCACAGTGCACATTCATGCTCATGTGCACCTGTGTACAATATGAATTTGCATGAATTCACAGTATGCTCCCCATGCAAAACTCTGGACTTGTCTAGATATAATGTGGATTGCTAATGCATATTCACAGCAGCATTCATTTGTCTCCACGGTCCTTTGGCAAAATTACTTCTATGCGAAGCTATCCACATTTGAAGTGCACACGCAGCCATGCCTCCAAATCAAGATGGTGGCTGAGAGTGAATTACTTGCATTATTATTCTCCACAAGTTGTCGCTGCTGCACAGTATATTTTTAAAACTGTAAATCAAAGGTGTGCAAGTGTAGCCTTCCGATTCCAAAAAAGCTGTTTGGTCACCTCAGCACAGCAAAAAAGTGCACGATTGATAATGTAAAACTCCAAATTAGCGCTTCCAGCCACTTCATTGCTGGCAATCCGACCCCCTGCACACATCCAACCAATCAGCTTTTCCACTTCTGAGAATGCACTGTGACCGATAATGCACATTTCCCACACATTATTCAAAAAACCTCAGGAAAAGCTGTAAACGCTTTTTCCATGCAGTAGATGGAGTTTTTTTGGCATGGGGGGGGGGCTCCTTCCAAAAACTGGGATTCTTGGTCAGTTCTCATTAGGACAAAAGGTATTCTCTGCTAATTCTATTAGGATTATTTTCACTATCTAGACAACCCCTGTTATACGGCCTTGGACTGAATGAGAACATTGCTACTCAAACATAAAATGCCTAGCCTCTTCTGTAGGTGAACTTAGACATAAGTAAGGTACCCATAGGATTCTGGTGCAATTTAAAAAAAAAACACACACCTTTCTGTTCTGTTGTTCTAAATAACATGTGAAAATGCTAAACAATAAAATATTCTAAAGCTGAAGACATATCCTGTGCAACTCTAAAACTCATCCCATGCATTTTTGTAAAGGACAGTCTCAGCTAACCAGTGTCCCTCTCTGCATTGCCACTGGAAACTTTCCACAAACACGTCTAAGCCACTGCCTTTAACATTCTGCCCACATGTCCAGATTCAGTATCAGGGAAGAGGCCCCTTGCTGTGAATGATATCTGCAGTTGTTGTGCCTTGCCATTTGATTTTTATAATCTGCAGCTCTGTGCAGGAGCCGAACAGGATGGGAGGACACAGCCTCTGGTGAGAATATGAAATACATACCTTTCAGTTGCAATCACTTTCCATTCAATCTCAATAAACACACAGTCTAACGGAAGAATTGCATTTCTCCAGGTACAACATCTTTTGAGCTTTCAGCAGTTGGAAAAATGAAACATCTCTCTGCAACAAAAATGCTACCTTGGGAAATGAATGTGAATTTATCACACACACAACCCACACCACATGCCTAACTGTGCAGAAGTACCGACCTTATGTTGATATTTGATCATTTCTATTTACGTCCTCTAAAGAAAGCAAAGTTGTGCCATCTGGTGGCCAGAAAGGAAGACAGATTTTAGCAAATAATACTGAGCTGGGGTCTGCCAAGACATCAGAAACAGGAGATGTCGCTGGACCGTAAGATGCAAAATCCAAAAACACACAAAGCTTAAGTGAATGATGGAAGTCACAAGATTGAAACCTGTAGCTGACTCAGTTATCCTGGGAAATGCAAATCACCACCTTGCATTGTCTTTCGACAATTCAGGTGAGCAAACGCTACAAGATCTCCATGTCCCAGAAGATTTCCACGTCCTTGCACTGGGCTTTGGAAGGACAGGGATGGAGCCTTGTGGAAATGCTGGCATTTTAAAGAAGGAAGGAGGAAGGGGTTGGGGTTGGGGGTCGCATCACACAATCAAAGCAAATACAACCACATACACAATTTTGGCAGAGCATGACTGCAAAGAAGGAGGAGGAGGAGGATAGAAAGAGGAAAAAAGATGCCCTTCCTGTTTTGCAAAAAGGTATGTGGTGTGACAGAGAACATAGGCTCTGTTTCTGTGTTTGCCAAGAGTAAACTATACATCTTGATGTGATGTTGTGGCTAAGAGTGTCGGTCTGGGATTGAGGCAGCTCAGAGCTGAATCCCTGCTCAGCCACAAAGCTCCCTGGATGACCTTGAGCCAGTCCCAGGAACATAAAAAGAGGCCAAGCCCTGAATCGGGGTCACACGAAAGACCTCTCTGGCCCGGATCATCTTTCCCACAAGGGCCTGTGAGATGCCCCCAAGCAGAAGCTCATAAGCCAGCATGCCATAATGCTCTGCCACACATGCTCCCCAACAGCTGGACTTCAGAGACAGATTGACCGAGAGCCAACATCATGCTTGTGTAGTGTAAATCCACACTCATGTAGTTAAACGGAGGTTCTGCTACACCACCCTTATGATTAATACCAACAGAGTCTAACTGGTGGGGTCTCTGCCCATGTGCCTGTTTCTTCTTGCCTTGTGCAATTTGGGAAAAGGGTTGTTCCCACAATTCCCGTGTATCAAGTGGCACACTAAAGGCTCTGACAAATACTGTTGCTGCAAACCATTCAAGACAGGCGTACTATTTGATGGAATGGGACATTGCAGTGCAGCCAGTCCAAAGTGGCCAGTTCAGTGCAGCCACTTGAGTTTCAATGTGTTTCAGTGTGGTGCAGTTCCGCTTGTATATGAATTGATAATTGATATTAACCATAACTTTAACCCTTATCTTAACCCTAAGCCTTCTCCAAATGGTTTTGTAAGGCAATCCCAACCAAATAGACATGGTTTTGATTGCATTTTCTTGACATGACAAAATTATCAATTATCAATTGATATGCAACAGAACCGTGCCACATTGAAATGGTCACACTGAAACATCCTAGACCCCTATTTGATTTCCTGATATTGCAGAGACAGCACAATGGCATATTGTGCTGGGATATTGGCAGAGACCCCCTTGGTTGCACAATGTTGCTATTCAGAGCTCGTCCTGGGTCATCCGCCACCTCTGCTGCTCCATTGGAAGCCACATTTTTTGAAAGCTAAGAATCCTGAACTGATGAGAATCTTCACAGTTCAAGACTGAATCTGCCCAAAATTTGCACGTGGATGATATGGATATAAAATAATGTTTTCTGTGCAGGAAAAAGCTTTTTCTGTGATGAAAATAGTATTTCTGCATAGAAATATTATCTCTTGTTCACAAAAAACCCTGTTTTCTACACAACAATTGCTTTAAATGTGGACTTACTTCTGTGCAAAATTTGCACATTGCTGAGTCGCATATCAAATGGCATTTTCTGTGCAGGAAACGTAATTTCTGCACCAAAATGTTGTTTCCTGTACAGAAAATGCTGTTTTCTCTGCAAAATCAACCACATGTGAATTTTCTGCTGGATAAGCCCAGAATTGTGAATAGGTTTCAAAAACTTTGTGGTTTTTGTAGACTTTCTCAGAGTGGGAAGAACATTAATAAAATTATTCATTGCTTTCTTCAAGATGAAATTTAGTGAAGAACATGAAAAAGAAAACATGATGACCTGTCTGATACAGATGGGGAAGAAGATCCCTGTGATGCGTCCCCTGGAAGAAGCATCACACAGCTACAGGGCATGAAACTATATGATGGGATGAGAGTGCAAGGCACAAGAAACTCCAGCAAGAAACAGGCAGTTCCCAGTTTCAGACACCATTTTGGGTTCTGTTATTCTGACAGCAGTTGGACTAGATGGCCCTTGAGATCCCTTTCCAACTTTATGATGGTGACTGAAATTCAGTTGGTATCATATACCTGTGTAAGCTCCCTTATACATGTAGCTGTAATTCTAGGGGACATTGTTCAATGGATGTTTTCAGTTTGTGGCTGCATAAGCAGAGTTCTACAGGTGTGAACATTTTGCATGGGGCCCAGTCCTACTGTTAGTGCTCACCAAAGTAGAGCCATTGAATCAACTAGATTTACCTATAGGTTGACTCACCATTCAACAGTTGACTGGAAGTGTCTTCAGTAGTTGGAACTACACCAACAGGATCCCAACCATGCAGCTGGGTAGATAGGGGTCAGCAACTTGGACCAATCCTTTGAAGTTCAAACCCAAACCTGGATTGGATATACCACCCCATTGGCATGAGAGCCAGCACTGGCCTAACGGAAGGGAGAAGCCAACACTGGACCACTTGCTGGGAGCAGATGGAAAGGCAGTTCTGTTAGAATCATAGAATTGGAAGAGGCCACAAGGGTCATCCAGTCCAACCCCCTTCTGCCATGCAGGATACACATTCAAAGCATTCCCGATGGCTGGCCACCCAACCTCTGTTTAAAAACCTCCAAAGAAGGAGACTCCACCACACTCTCAGGCAACGTACTGAAGAGATGTCATATTGTTTTCCACAGCTCCAGAGACTAGGATATGGAGCAATGGACTCAAACTCCAAGAAAAGAGATTCCACCTAAACATTAGGAAGAACTTCCTGATGGTAAGAGCTGGTTAGCAGTGAGATATGCTGCTTGAGATTGTGATGGAGTATCCTTCTTTGTAAGATTTTAAAGCAGAGGCTGGATGGCCATCATTGTGCAGTCTTGCATGGCAGAATGGGGTTGGACTAGATGGCCCTTGTGGTCTCCTCCAGCTCTATGATTCTATGACTTGCAACTCCCCCATGTTTGACCATGGAAATATTGGGTGCTACAAGGAGTCTGGGTGAACTGAGATCCACAAAAACAGCTCTAGGGTCCACCCATGGCCACAGAGCTGGCTTTTGCCCACCCTTTCTCTGCATTGCTTGGCAGTGACTCCGGTTGGCACAGCCTTAGGTTGGCACCCCTTTTTGATTGGGAACACTGCCCAGGACTGAACTGATGAATATCCTGTGTGCAAAATATGGGCTCTCTCTGGGAAGTAGAATTATTATTTATATTCACTTATCTCCCTCACTTTCCCTAATAATGGGACTCAAAGTGGCTTATAAATTATTAAAACCAGTACACATTAAAAACATACAAATGCATTAGTGTGTGTGTGTGCGTGCGCGCGCGCGCGTGTGTGTGTGTGTGTATGTAGGGGCTTATCTATATGAGGAGAAAATGTGGATTGAGGCACACTAGCACCAATTTGAAGCAGCTTCTATTTGTCTTAACGGTTTTTTGGGCAAGATTGCAGGCATGCAAAGCTAACCACGTTCATTGTTCAAATAGGCATGCCTGTGAATCAAGATGGCAGGCATACGTGAATTACTCACATTTTTATTGTCACCATTTTTATTATAGAATCATAGAATCATAGAATTGCAGAGTTGGAAGAGACCACGAGGGCCATCCAGTCCAACCCCCTGCCATGCAGGAAATCACGATCAAAGCATCCCGACAGATGGCCATCCAGCCTCTGTTTAAAGACCTCCAAGGAAGGAGACCCCACCACGCTCCGAGGGAGTGCGTTCCACTGCCGAACAGCTCTTACTGTCAAATACGTTCCTCCTAATGTTGAGGTGGAATCTCTGTTCCTGGAGCTTGCACCCATTGCTCCGTGTTCCAGTCTCTAGAGAAGCAGAAAACAAGCCTGCTCCATCCTCAGCATGACATCCCTTCAAATACTTAAACAGGGCTATCATATCGCCTCTTAACCGTCTTTTTTCCAGGCTAAACATACCCAGCTCCCTAAGTCTCTCCTCATAAGGCATGGTTTCCAGTTTTTTTTTTTAAAAAAGCATGATTAAGGTGCAAAAGTATAACATTTCACCTAAATAAATAGAAAAAAAGGGGGGAAGCCTGTTTTGTCACCTCAGCACATGATGGTTACAGTGAAAATCCACAAAAAAAACATTAAACCCACATGTACATTAAAAAGTATTTGAAATTCATTAAAGGACAATTTTTAAAAAAAAAAGTCAACACAAGAACACACCATTAAAAGCCCATCACAGTCATTTCCTAAAACCTGGACAGAATGGGAAAGTTTTCACTTCCTTGTGGAATGGACAAAGAGTACAGGGCACACATTCAGCCCTCAAACCAGCAACCTGAAACAGAAATGATTTTCATCTCCCTAAAGAAGGAGAGCAAGGAGGGGGCCATCCTAGCCTCCATAGGGAGAGAGTTCCAAAGTGTGGGAGCAGCCACTGAGAAGACCCTGTCTACCTTGTTTCCTCCAAACAGACCTGAGAATCATAGAATCATGGAGCGGGAAGAGACCCCAAGGGCCATCTAGTCCAACCCCATTCTGCCCTGCAGGATCACCCAATCAAAGCATTCCCGACAGACGGCCATCCAGCCTCTGTTTAAAGACCTCTAAAGAAGGAAAAGGTGATGAGGAAGAGAGAAAGGACTCTCCCAAAGATCTTAATGCTCAAACACATTTCTAAAGCATACCCTTTAAATGTCCCATTTTGGCAGGGACAGTTGGTCATCTCACTCTTCAGCTGCTTTTAAAATGTCCAGTTTCTTGCTCTTCCTCCACCTTCTTCTTTTGTTCTCAATGTACTTCACCTGCTATTCTCCTTTATGGGTCTGAAACATGGGTCACCTATCGTCACCACTTATGACTCCTCGAACGCTTTCATCAGTGCTGTATACACACAATCCTAAATATACACTGGACTGACTATGTCACGAATGTTGCTGTCCTTGAGCAAGCAGGGATCACTAGCATTGAGGCCATGATATTGAGAACGCAGCTGCGCTGGGCAGGGAACGTTTGTGGGATGGAGGACCATCGCCTCCCAAAAATACTACTCTACGGTGAACTCGCCACAGGTCAGCACAAGAGGGGTGCTCCAAAAAAGCGATACAAGGACTCCCTGAAATAACATCTCAGGCTCGGCCAAATAGATCACCAACAATGGTCCGCCCTGGCCTCACATCAGGAGACATGGAGACGCACTATCCACAATGCTGCAGCCTTATTTGAGAACTCACGCCAAACAAGTCTTGAAGAGAAACAACAACGCAGGAAGAATCACAACCCAAAAACATCACCCAAGGAGACCTTCTGCTGTGCTTTCTGCAACTGGACTTGTTTATCTCAGATTGGCCTTTTTAGTCATCAGCGCGCTTGCAGAAAGTGTGGGATGAGTCCTTCCTGAATCTTCGTTTGCGAAGAAAAGCCAGAGAGAGAGAGAGACTTCAGCTACTGCAAACTGAGTTCAAAGTTTGCACTCCATTAACTCAGCAGGGGGGAGAGGAGAGGAAGGAGTAGCAGCTTGCCTTTCCCAGGAGGCTCAGGCAAAGGCAAACAGCTGCCGCCTCTTGAAGCTTGTGTGTTCCTTCTCATTGATAACTTTTGCCATCTTCACCACACTCTGATGTTGTTTGGCCACAAGTGTCCCAGTTTTCATCTGTGAAATGTTGAAATAGCCCTTCAAATAACCTGGACCTGAGCTATGTCAATGTCTTTCCCTGCACAATTCCAGATTCTCAGGAATACAGACTGAAAATGCAACCCCTCCGGCTGAGGCGGCAGCACAGAAGAAAACGTGGGTGTTTGTGGCTGGCAGTGATGCAGATTGGCCTCCGGGGGGTGCCAAATCCACACGCTGTTTCCCACTGGAATTTTGGGGGTGGTGGTGGACAGAAGGCTCCCTGCCCAGCAGCAATCCCCTTAGTAAATCTGTGGCAGCTCCTATGCACACTGAACCAGCCCTGGCAGAGACCCAAAGAGGGGGAGGGTACTTTAGCGACTCTGCTTCAAAGGACAGACCCTCCCCTCCCAGACATGTCCTGGGAGTAAATGCAACCTCACAAAGCTGCACTAGGCTTTTGCAAGCAGGCTGGGCTTCAGGGGGTACCCAAGCATCTGGTGTTGCCAAGGTTGTGATCTTCTGGTGTGGGCAGTGGAACTGTGGATCACAGAGTTGGAAGAGACCACCAGGGCCATCCAGTCCAGCCCCATTCTCCCATGCAGGAACACACAATCAAAGCATCCCCGATAGACAGCCATCCAGCCTCTGCTTAACAACCTCCAAAGAAGGAGACTCCACCACACTCCACACTGTTCAACAGCTCTTACCATCAGGAAGTTCTTCCTAATGTTTAGGTGGAATCCCTTTCCCTGTCGTTTGAACCCATTGCTCCGTGTCCTAGTCTCTGGAGCCACAGAAAACAAGCTTGCTCCATCGTCAGTATGACATCCCTTCAAATATTTAAACATGGCTATCATGTCCCCTCTCAACCTTTGCTTCTCCAGACTAAACATGCCCAGCTCCCTAAGCTGCTCCTCATAGGGTATAAGGGCTTCCAGGCCTTTTACCATTTTGCTCACCCTCCTCTGGACACATTCCAGCTTCTCAACATCCTTCCTGAACTGTGGTGCCCAGACCTGGACACAGTGTTCAGTCTGCAGCTCAATTTACTTTGTAAATGCCACTCTGCCTTGTATGATTTTGGGAGCTAAGCAGGGTTGGGCCAGGTCGTAAGGAGGGAACCACCAGTAAATGAAGAATGGACATTAAAACTGTTTGATAAGATGGAGATGGACAAGTTAACTACATTATTGAATGATAAAACCGTTGATGATTTTTAAAAAGATATGGAAGACGACAATTGACTTTTTGAAAAAAAAAACAATAAAATAACTATTTATGAGAATATGTGAATGAGACAATAAGCAGGTTCTGAAGGAGATTACAGGTTGACCCCCATATCCGAAGTGGGTATGTTCAAAGATCACCAACCCACCCACCCCTATGGATACCTGAAACTGCGGATAATAGAGAACCCTATTATTTTCAATGAGACAGATGTCAGACGTTGACCATAGATCACATTGGAGGTCCTGGAAATGCTTAGAGGGAACATATTTTTTTGGACATGGATAAGTGAAACTGTGGATACTGAATCTGTGGATACAGGGGTCAAACTGTATATTTACTTTTAGATTGAACAATATGTAGTATTTTATTCTAATAGAGAACAGGTTAAGAGTTTGTTCATGATACAGAAAAAAAGTAGTATAATAGTATAAAATTTGATAAGATTAGAATCTTAATGGGCTATTAAGATTTTGGGTTATAACCTTTTAGCTGGTAAGTCAGAAGATAGATTTACCCTTTCTGGTGTGGTAGATGTGCGTGTTTTTAGTAGTGTGGGGTAAGGGACAGTTTAGAAACTGAAGGAGATTGTAGAAAATGTGTGCTTATCAGATGAAAGATTTTAGCACCTTTGTAGTTTTCTACTTTTTTGTTTCCTGATTATCATAGCTCTTCCCTTCATATCTATATAGCAGCAAAACATAATCTGGAACACAATCCTTAATCCATTTTTGTTGGAGCTAGATAGCCTAGGGAAATTGAAAGGTGGTGAACTTGTTTCAGGTTGAATAATATTTTGTAGTATGTGAAAAATGTGATAAATGTTTGAAAACACAGGCATAGCACTAAGGAATAAAATATCACTGTTTATGAAAAGGACTCAAAAGCTTGTTTTCCATAAAACTTCAGTTTCCAAAAGTTTGTGAAGCTATAATTAAAGTTCCAAATAAGAAATGATGTATCTTTGGGATTACTTCTAATTAGAATTAATAACTTGAGTTATAACTTCAGTTAAAATTGAGTGCTTTGATTGTGTATTCCTGCAGGACAGGGGGTTGGACTAGATGGACCTCGTGGTCTCTTCCAACTCTATGATTCTATGATTCTAAGGGAGGGGATAAATTAGTGGGGTGGGATTATTGTTTAGTGTGTATTTTCTTTAGTGTGTATGTCTTTTGTCTTTTGTTGTTTATGATTTTTCTAATGTATTTTTTTAGATTGTAAAATTTAGATGTTCAAATAAAAATATTATATATTTTTTTAAAAAAGAATGAATCCTACCTGATGGAAAACCTCAAGAGCCCTGGATGCCAGTCAGAGCTGGCACTATTGGGCTAATCTTTGGTCCTCTAGGTGTTTTGGACTTCAACTTCCAGAATTCCTCAGCATTGGCCATACTGGCTGAGACTTCTGGGAGTTGAAGTCCAAAACACTTGGAGGGCCAAAGGTTGAGAACCACTGAGGGACCAAGGCCTTGATTCAGGAGATGGCAGGTTCCTGTGTGGGAGGTTCATTCCCTTGTGTTATTTTCAGGCTACGAAAAAGTCCCACCTGAAATCCAGGAGAGCCATTGCTGCATTTTGAACTTCAGGTGATCCGATAAATGTTGTCACCCCAGTTTGGGAAGGGGTTGTATGTGGAACAAGCAGGTTGGCCAAGATGGCTTTTGTGACTGTCTAGACTCTTCCTAGGGAGAGGCAGTATGGTGTAGCAGTTTGAGCTCTGGACAAGCACCCAGGGGGTGGGGAGAGAGAAGAGTTCAAATCACGCTTCCTTCCAGCCTTGACAATACTAGACTTTCTTGTGTTCCTATGAAGGAGAGCCCTGGGTTCAATACTTGGCAGCATCTTCAGATAGGACCAGGAAGGACTCCTGCCTGCCTGAACACCCCAACAGCTGTGGCTGCCAGCCAGAGCTGAGAATGCCAGCTAGATGGACTAAGGTCTGGCTCAGTATCAGAGTAGCTTCAGGGGTACCTCTGCAAAGGGTCCCAGGTTCACTTCTCAGTGGAATAGCCAGGTAGGGTCAGGAAGGAATTCTGTCTGAAACCCTAGAGAGAGAGGAATGGGCTGTCACCTGCAGGACATATCCTTGCTTGCTTGACTAAATTTATGTCCTGTCCTTCTGGGAACCTGGTGAGAAAAAGACGGCTCATAATACACACATGAGTTTGAGTGTTGGCCTAGGACTCTGGGAGGCCAGGGTTCAAAACCCACTGGGTGACCCTGAGCAAGTCATCCCACTCTCTCATCCTTAGAGGAAGGCCATGGTGGCAAACTTCCTATGAAGAAATTTGGTCAAGAAAAACGCACAATAAGGTCACCCTAAACCAGAGCCAACCTGAAGGCCCATAACACCAGAACAAGGCTCCTCTTAGAGAAACAACCTTTTCCAGTACTCTACAACCCAGACTAAGGGATTCTAGGAAGTTGTTGTCCAAAAAGTAATTTTCCCCAAGCTCTGCTTAGGTGCTACAATACAGAGGGCACAACAGGTTTCCTGCCTCCCATTGCTCACAATCTGGTTTGAGAGGACAAGAAAGAGGTGGGACTAAAAGTCATGAGAAGAATTATTTTACTGGAAAGGGGCTGAGCAAGACAACCCTTGGTTTCTCTTCCAACTCTATGATGCATAGCATAAGTCGCTTTAGGTGGAGTTACACACTGGTTGTGGTTTACAACCCTTGTGTTAGGCAATTGGATGAACATCTGGATTTGCAGCCAAATATGCCTTTCATATGTGTTTGCAAGGCTCATTGCAAATCCGTGTGCATTGTACAGCTGCAATACGCAGTGGCAACACACATACAACTCTGCTTCCACAATCTTGAACTGAATGTGAATGTTCCACAATGAGCAAAAACGGCCACTTGCTTCCATAGGTCAGGGGTGGGCAAAGTTGGGAGGCTGGGGGGCACATTACCCCCCCCCCGACACCTTGGAGGACTGCACCTCCCTCACTGTCCTCCCTGCAAAAAAGGCCAAAATAACTTTTTGCCCCAAATGTCCCTCTAGGGCACTTTCATCATGTATCCCACCTCCACCACCATTATGGGCTCAGGAGAAGGTCTTTCGTAGTAAAAGGAAGAGATCAGAAGCCACTTCCTGTTTTAGAAAAAGGCCTTTCCTGGACCTAAAATGGTTCAGAGGGGCCAATTACATGGTGACAATGACCCTAATGTTTTGGGGTAAAACATAGAAATATTTTATAAATGACCCCTGGAGTAGTCCTGGGGCCACAAACATGGCCCTGTGTGGGCTGCATGAGGTCCGTTTCGCCCCTCCCCACCACCACAAGGGAACCGATCACTTACATGTAAACCACCAACAGGTGTCTGTGGCCAAATCTACACTACACAATAATCCAGTTTGAAACTGAATTATTTGCCATGGCTCCTTCCTATGGAATCCTGGGATCTGTAGTTTTACAAAGTCTTTCACCTTCTCTGCCAAAGAGTGCTGGCGCCACACCAAACTACAAATCCCAGGATTCCATAGGAAGGAGCCATGATCTCTAAAAGTCAACATGGGTTTCTCAAAGACAAGTCATGCCAAACTAATCTTATCTCATTTTTTGATAGAGTCACAAGCTTGGTAGATGAAGGGAATGCTGTGGATGTAGTGTACCTTGATTTCAGTAAGGACTTTGATAAGGCCCCCCCATGATATTCTTGCAAACAAGCTTGTAAAATGTGGGCTACACAATGCAACTGTGTCCAGTTCTGGGCACTACCATTCAAGAAGGATGTTGACAAGTTGGAGCGTATCCAGAGGAGGGCAACCAAAATGGTGGAAGGTCTGGAAGCCATTATGCTCTATAAGGAGCGGCTGAGGGAGCTGGGTATGTTTTGCCTGGAGAAGAGAAGGTGAAGAGGTGACATGATAGCCATGTTTAAATATATGAAGGGATGCCATACTAAGGATGGACTCAAACTACATGAGAAGAGATTTCACCTAAACATGAGGAAGACCTTCCTGGTGGTAAGAGCTATTGGACAGTGGAATGTACTGCTGCCTGGGTGTGCGGCAGAGTCTCCTTCTTTGGAGTTTTTTAAACAGAGGTTGGATGGTTGTCTGTCGGGAGTGCTTTGGTTGTGTATTCCTGCATGGCAGAATGGGGTTGGACTGGATGGCCCTTGGGGTCTCTTCCAACTATATGATTCTATGAGCCATGGCAAAGAATCTAGTTTCAAACTGGATTATTTGTGTACTGTGGCTTTGGCTTAAGTTTCAAAACAGGGCAGGGGTACAGACAGAGTGATGGCAGATGTCTACAGAGATATTGGGGGGGAGGATACTCTTGGCCACCCTAGGCTGCCCCCTTGACTCCTCTGCTTACATCATGTCTGCTTTTCTCTTCCTAAACATCTGTCCAAAACTGATGTCAGCTCAGACGTTATCTAAGTGGCATCAGCCATATTTCTTCCCCAGCATTTGACAGGAGGGGGCCGTGGCAAGAGAGCTGAGCTCTGCAGCCAGATGAAGACACTGGACCTCCATCTCCCATCGAGACCCTTTTGCCTACAGAGAGTGAAGATGCTTCTGAAAGCTGCAGCTGCTTCTGCTTAAGATTCAGACAGAATCCCGGGCTGGACAGAACCGGCAGAGAGTGCTGAGCCCACACTTTGAAACAGCCCTTTTTAAATCTTCTTCTTCTTTCTTTTAGCCAGCTGTTGAGAGGGAACATGCCTCTTTTCTCTGACTAATTACAGGGTCCGGAGAGGACAGCTAAGCACAAAAGGAAAGGACCCTTTATGATTCCAGAAATAAGATGCGCTGGAGCAGATGACAAGCTTTGGGTACACGGGTAGCAACTTGAGGCTCTCCAGCAGGCTGCGGCTGAAGCCAGACTCCCTTCTGGGCTTGTTCTCTTTAGGCAGCCTTGTAGGTCTCCTGTGGTCGTACAGAGGGCTGGAGACCCAGTTGCAGTTCGTATCCTCCAGGACTGGTGGGGTGGAGCCCAAATACAGGCATACCGCCATTAACAAGGCCTCTGACAGAGATGTTCCTTTTGGCAAAGTCTTTTTCTACTCACCCAACCTGTCCTCCTTTCTCTGTCTAGCTGGAGGTTTTTTATAAACAGCACTGGCATTGGGAGGGTGGTGAAGGACTGGAGAAATACAGTCTTTCAGTTGCCAGGTTGTAGCAAAAAATATTGTGCAATAAAGCTTGAGCTGGGAAAGAATGGGAGACTCCTCAGCCGATCCTACTCTAGTTGCCTGGGCCTACCAACAACAGGCAAAGTAACAGCAGCTGCCTTTAGAACCCCTTTCTGAGCATGTGTGGACAGCAGAACAGAGAGAAAGGGGGAAAGTTTTTAAAAAAGGAGGAAGGAAGGGGAATATTATTTTAAAATGTGGCAGCACCTTTAAGACTAACTGGTTTTATTTTCGCATCAGCTTTCATGATTATAAACGAAACCTGCAGTATGCAGTACAGATGCAATACAAAGTGATAACAAAAGCTCAGATATAAAGCATATTTACACACTTATGGGAGTGGGATGGAATGTAATAGGGTCCCCTCTCTCTCTCTGGCTTTTCTTCGCAAACAAAGATTCAGGAAGGACTCATCCCGCGCTTTCTGCAAGCGCGCTGATGACTAAAAAGGCCAACCCGAGATAAACAAGTCCGGTTGCAAAAAGCACAGCAGAAGGTCTCCTTGGGTGATGTTTTTGGGTTGTGATTCTTTCTGCGTTGTCGTTTCTCTTCAAGACTTGTTCGGCATGAGTTCTCAAATAAGGCTGCAGCATGATCCTTGCCCTAAATTTTCAATGGGCTGAGTGAGGTGATACAGCTCTTTCAGATCTTTACAGGGGTCAATTAGTGTTGATAAATCCGCTAACCAAAGTCAGTTTCCCAGGGTTCAAAATTCTGAGAAGATTCTTGCCATGTGCAGTAGGGAGGACTCTTGCATTAATATAGGCAGTGTGCCACGAAACCATTGTCTTTGTTCATACCTCTGCTAATGGACTGGAATTTGTGGAGATAATTCAATCCAGCTGTTTCTCTTTCTAGTCTTCCTTTGTAATTTCCTTGTTCAATGACCACAACCAATAAATCCCTTACTGTATGCCCAGGAAGGTTGAAATGTTCTGCAACTAGTTTTTGGGTACTGCCTTTTTTAATGTCCAATTGTGTCCATTAATCCTCTTGCGTACAGACTGTCCTGTTTGTCCAATGTAGAGTGTAGGGGGGCATTGCTGGTATAGGATGGCATACATCACATTGGAGGACGAGCAAGTATATGCACCTCTGATGTGGTGAGTGATGTTATTGACCCCTGTAATATTGCTCCTAGAGTAAATGTGGGGACAGACTTGGCATCTGGGTTTGTAACAGGGTCTTGTCTCTGTATTACCATCCATGTTATGCATTTCATTGTAAGTGAGGAAGATAAGGATGATTTCTGTAGGCCTGTGACAAACTGCAGGGAGTAGGAGAAGAAAGAGAGCAGGCACATTGGTCTCCAAACTCAACACAGAGGGAAAGAAGAAAACCAGCTTGCCATAGCTGCAAAGTCGGGGGGGAAACAACCTCCTCACTCTCAGAGACACAGACACATACCGCTCAGGGCAGCGTTTGCAAACACAGAGAAACAACTTCCACCAGCAAATCCTGCCCCAATCCAGGCAGACTAGCTGAAAAGTACAGCCCCCCCCCTTCCAGGGAGCCAGGCCAAGTACACACACACACACACACACACACAACACACACACACACCTCAGCCTCAGGCTGAAACAGGACTCAGAGAAAGCTCCCCAAAGCTCCCAGCGTGAAAACAGCACTCTAAGCCACTAAGAACTAAGAAAGCCACAAGGGTCCACCAAAGGCAGAACACTTGTTTTATTCAGCCATCCTTCACTCCATGCGGTTCAAAAAACCTGCTGACATCCATGTGATAACCTGGCCCTTCTCTTCCAGCAGGAAGGGAAGGCTTCCAGCTTATTTGTACAATCTGAAAACAAACTCTCAAGGGTTCCTCTAGTCTAGAAATCCCTTTCTAAGGTAAAGCCGCCACCACTCACTGAGTTAACCCTTTCCTTTGTCTAGAGCAGCGAGAAGCCAGACAGGTTGTGTAAAACCAACAAGGACCTTTTTCTCTATCCCAGAGAAGTTGACCAGGAAAGGCACGTGACCATGGAGATTAGGAAACAGAAAAAGCTTTATTTTTAGTTCCAAAGTCTTAAGGCTACTTGAAGGACAGCATGCCCCCAGGATTTTAGCTTGGGTTTATAAGAAAAGATACACTCAGTCAGAGTACTAAAATGAAATCATAAAAGCTAACGCAACTAACTAGACGGTCCCTAAGCTAAGAATAATAGTAATTTACATTTTTGGTGTCATGCAATCAGTTCCTGTCCCAATTGGGATGGGTAGGCCTGGCTCTCCTAGCCTGCCGAGCTGGCTCTGGAGATGGAAATTCAGAGTCTTTAAATGGAAGTCTCCTCCTGAGGCTTCAGGTATCACTTGCGGGCCTTTTGATGTTATCAGGCCCATGGAAGAGAGATTGGCTTCCCCCAACCTCTGTTATCACAGTTTAGCATCGCTCTAGTTAAACCATGTGCTCTCCCCATGTGCTCACCCAGAACAAAGGGAGGTCAGAACTTAAAAGTCCTCTGGTCAGATTTCTGATTGGTTCTGCATTGCCAAGCCTGATTGGCTCTCCAGTCAGGGGATGTGATGTCACGTTTAGGGAATGAGGTTCCCACCCCCTTAGCCATACCTGATGGGATGGAATCCAGGGAACGGCATTTTCCACTGCTGTGAACTATAGACTTTGTAGATGAAGTCTCCATGATGGCTGGGCAGGCTATCATGACGAGGCCAAAGAAAGGCCTGGCTTCCAGAGCAAACCAGCCTGCCTCGCCATCTCCCCCCGCCCGCCAGCATGTTAAAAAAAAGGATAGGGCTATAAGTAAAATAGAACTGTCCATTTGGTCACCAAAATGGAAATCATTACAAAAGCAGAGGCAGGTGGGTGAAAGATTTTGTATTTTGGGTGAGTTTTGGCAGAAGCTTTTAAGGGGTTTGTAGAAGACTCAGAATGTTTTTGTTTACTTCTGCAAAACTAACCTGACTTGGCTGTTTCATTTCACATGTGTGTACTTTTAGTTTTGAATAACAACTTTGGTGAAACATGCTGAACTGCTCTGTGTCTGTCTGTGTGTGTGTGATAGGAACCTATCTCAATTCTTTCTATGTTATTTCTACCTCTGCTGCCAGTTTTTCTGTGAAAGAAGTAACAATAATAATAATAATTATTATTATTATTATTCAATGTATTTTCTTTCTATGTTATTTCTACCTCTGGTGCCAGTTTTTCTGTGAAAGAAGTAACAATAATAATAATAATTATTATTATTATTCAATGTATTTCAATGTGTTTTAAAGCACACTTTTTGTATGTTTTAATTGTGTACTTTTTAAAACTGTGAGCTGCTTTGGGTCCCAGCCTTGGGGGGAAACTGGATTATTAATTAATTAATTAATTAATTATCCAGTTTCCCCCCAAGGCTGGGACCCAAAGCAGCTCACAGTTTTAAAAAGTACACAATTAAAACATACAAAAAGTGTGCTTTAAAACAGAATTAAACCAATTATATCACTAAAACAACATCCAAATATTTAAAAGAATAAAATATACTTTAAAGTATCAAAAATGTATAAAATAAAAAGCTTTGAAAAACAACCCAACAAGACCACACAGCACCCCACCCCAGCCTGTTCTTTAAAAAGCCTGCTTGAATAAAAAGGTTTTGGATTTCTGCCTGAAGGACAACAGGGAGGGAGTTCCAGAGTTTAGGGGCAGCCCCCAAAAAGGCCTTCTCTAGGAACATATCTACTTTGTTAACTGAGGTATACCTGTAGTTTGCTATGCTACTCCTCCCTTGTACAGCTTGCAGATTGGGAAGGGTGTTTTGCAGGGTTAGGTGGGGTTCTGCCCCAAAGATCTTGACCACCCCTGGAGAGAGGACCTACTTTGCATGGAGAAGCTTTCACGCTCAGTCCTCAGCAGTATCTCCACCTCAAAGAAACAAGAAAAGCCACAGATTGGGAAGACCTCCAACCAAGCCCTCCCCAGATGAGACAAGGCTGGACTGACAGAACTGACTCATCAAATGAATCTGGCAGCAGCTGGTGGCTCCAATGTCACCAGGACAGTGGCTCTGCTCTGAGTTTTAGTGCAAACTTTAGACGAGCTATCCAAGGTCACAGAATCATAGAATCCTAGAGTTGGAAGAGACTCAAGGGCCAACCAGTCCAACCCCCTTCTGCCATGTCTGAATACACAATCAAAGCACACCCAACAGATGGCCATCCAGCCTCTGCTTAAAAACCTCCAAGGAAGGAAACTTCACCACACTCCCAGGCAGTGCATTCCACTTCTGAACAGCTCTTACTGGCAGGAAGTTCTTCCAAATAATGTTTAGGTGGAATCTATTTTCCTGCAGTTTGAACCCATTGCTCCATGTCCTAGTCTCTGGAGCCTCAGAAACCAAGCTTGCTTCATCCTCAATATAACATCCCTTCAAATATTTAAACATGGCTATCGTGTCCCCTCTTTACCTTCTCTTCGCCAGGCTATGTAAACATACCCAGCTCCCTAACTACTCAACCAAAGTACCACTACTAAGTACTGAAGTAGTGGTATTATAGCTCTGCTTCACATTTAGTGCTTTTAAAGCTTGGACTAAGACCCAGAGATAATTTGCCACTCTGCTGACATGGAAGTGGCCACCCCTACTAGGAAAAGTTACCCTGGAACTTGACAGTCCCATGTTGAAAACTGAGATCATTTATTATGAGAGCTTTAAAGAAAAAGAAGAAGAAAAGACTTGGGGAGATTTCCAGAAGTCTGTCTGCTCAGCTGCCCAGCCGCTCAGCAATCACTGCAATTGCATTTGCCAATTAGACAAACAGCCTGAAATATATTCCCCTCCCCAAATCAAGACCCTTTTGTGTTCTTCTTGCAACAGTTTCCAATCAACTGGAATTTCCGCCGCCCCCCCTTTTTTTAAACTCTCAAATAAAAAACGATGCAGTCATCAGAAAGCCAGAGGGGACTGCGGACAAGCAGAACAAGAGACAGAAAATACTGTCATCTTCTTATGGATGTTGTTTAGGCAGAAGCGCTCTCCAAAGTGCTGAAGCTATTTCAGAATATGTTCAGTACCTTGGAGAGGTCCCTTAAGACACAGCTAAAACCCCAGGCATGGGTTCAGGGCCTCAATGAAGTGGAAGCTAGGAGTTGCAGCTAGCTAAGACAAGGGTGGGCTCATCTAGCCCAGCCGCCAGCTTCCAAAAGGGACTCGCCAGCCCAGTGCTCTGGGATTTCCACAAGCTAGCTGTAAAGACAACACACACACACAAACACACACACACCTCCCAACTGCGTGCCTGCTATTGCATTTGCTGCTTTATGCAACTTCACGATTTGTATGTTTGGGGTTTGTGTGTAAAAGCTGTAAGGGGTTATTAAAACAGCTTGATATGCTAGTATGCAAACATGGGGCAAGATCCTGGATTGAGCAGATGGAATATAATGCTCTGTCAGGACAGTTCATGCCCTTCCTCCCCCGACCTGGGAGTTGTCAAGACCCAGAGGGTAGCTGCTATGGCCATTCTCTGGCCCAGCTAGGGAGGATGGGGGAAAGCTAGGCAGAGGAGGAAAAAGCAGTTGGTCTTGGCTGCTAGGGGAATAGAAATTAGGGTTTGCTCGCAGACAGAATGCACCCTCATTATCCTTCTGGTTGCTGTTCATGCATGTGCACAATGAGGTCAAGCACAGTGGATTGCTTTGTGTGCCGGACTAGGACTCTGGGAGACTAGGGTTCAAAGCCCCACTCAGCCATAGAATCATAGAGTTGGAAGAGACCACAAGGGTCATCTAGTCCTACCCCATTCTGCCATGCAGGAACACATGATCAAAGCACCCCCAACATATGACCATCCAGCATCTGTTTAAAAACCTCTAAAGAAGGAGACTCCACCACACTTTCAGGCAGCGCATTCCACTGCCGAACAGCTCTTACTGCCAGGAAGTTCTTCCTAATGTTTAGATGGAATCTCTTTCCTGGAATGGAAACCGCTGGGTCACTTTGTGCAAGTCACACTCTCTCTGCCTCAGAAAAGGGAAGTCTTTGAGTCATAGACCCATATCTGTAGGACAATTGCCTGCCTCTTGAAATGTGCCATTTCCAAACCCTAAGTTTGAATATTTTTCATTATGTAGTGATGATGACAATTAAATCCATTTTTGTTCCAGTGACCCTTTCTCGTGACACAATTATAGCAGTATGATTCCACTTTAACGGCTGTATCCTATGGAATCCTGGGATTTGTAGTTTGGTTAGGCATTAGAACTCTCTGGCAGAAGATTCAAAGTAACTGCTCACACACACACACACACAACCTGTAAATCCCAGGATTCCTTAGGATACAGTTAAAGTGGGATCACAGTGATAAAACTGTGTCACATGGAAGGGCCCAGGTTATAACACAGCAAAATATGGGAAGGTCTATGTGGAAGGGGTTTAAATAATTTCACAAGGAACTGTTGAGTTCCATAGAGTAAAAGAGTCAGGATTTATTCAGGATCCATCATTAACTCTCACCTAGATATAAAGACTCAGAAGAAGGTTTTTAAAAATTACATTAACAAACCCTGGAACCCCAAGAGAAAACCTCCCATCCACTTCTACAGCTCTCATCTCCTCGAAAGTCTGTGCCCTGGAGATTTCCACATGCCATCAAAACAGACCAAAGGAGAACAGGAAAAAAAACACAATAACGTCAGATGATTTCAATAAATGAGCCCAAATTGCCAAGAGAGAGAACAAGAGAAAGAGAGAACTGGAGAACAGAAGGACCCAGAGTCTATCCTGGCAGCAGTCTTGGTTGGTTGGCATATGTGCCCAGCCAGGAGCTGCTGAACAAGGTTTCCCAATGAGGAGACCTCACTTCAGGCCCCGACATTCAGCCAAAACTCTCCATGCATCTCTTTCTCTCATTCTCTCCCCTACTCCATCCTTAATCCCAGCAGCCTCTTCCAAGCCAGATGAATCTTCTCCATCACTAATACACAGTCATTACATTCTACCTCTGCTGCAACCCACCTTTGGGCTTACATAGGAAACAAGTGAGGGGAGAAGAGGAAGGCAGGCAGGCTGGAGTTGCCAAACCTCAGACTCTGGACCTCAGGGCGAGGAGTCTCAGGGCAAGAATGCTGCCTTGTAAACAGCATGTGTCTCTCTCTTCTTTGTGTTTCTTCATTATGTAGACTGAAAGGATTAATTGGTGTTCAGTGTGTGTGTGTGTGTACCTTTAAGTTTCCTGTCAACTTATGGTGACCCCATGAATTTCATAGGGTTTTCTTCGGCAAGGAATACTCAGTAACCCTGCTAATTAGTTTCACTTTAGCTTTGCTGGGGGGAACCAGCAGCCAGGAAAAGACTGGAGAGTAAACTTTCCTGTTACTGATCTTCTTGTGCTAGTCTCATATCTTTGAGCATGGCTGATGGGTCATACCTGCAACGTTCAGAATCCTTAATTTGGTTCTGCCCTATATAATCCCACCCAATGGGGGGGGGGCACCATAGCCCAGGGGGACCCATCATTCAGCCACAGGGATCAGGGGTGTTGGCCCTTGGACAGTCTGGGTAGAAATCTACCACTGCCTGTAAGGGGATGCTGGAACCCATCAGCTCACAGGCTGGGATGTTTTCCTCTGTGGCAGACCACCCGCCACACCCAATTACCCACCAGTGAAGCCTATTGTACAGCAGGGCAATGTGCCAGTTTGCAGAAAGAAAGACCTGGGCAACTGAGAACGAAAGTCTCTTACCCATTAAGAGAAAAGCTGGCTTGAAAGCTTTTCATGGGAATACTGGCTTAGCCACTGAGGGATTGATTTGGCTGGACAAGATGGGACTGATCCAGCCCTGGGGATCTCCTTTCACTGTCCTGATTTCCATCTCAGCCAGTCTACAAGGCCTTTTGCTTCAGTATGGAGAAATCGACATTCAGAGCAAGTCTTGGGGAAGAGAGGAGCAATGTTTCCATTATTTCTGTGCTCATAGGATGGATTTTGGCACAGCTGAATTATGGACACTTGGCCTATCTGTTTCCATTGCAACATCTTCATAAAACTTGACAGCAAATTCACAGTTTCATAGAGTGAGAGAATCACAGAGCTTCAGATTTGGAAGGGCACCAAGGTCTGTTTGGTCCTTTCTACTGCATGAAATTCACCATTAAGAGATGGCCATCCGTCCACTGTTCAAAAACCTCCAAAGAAGGAAAATCCACTACTCTCAGAGGCAGTCCTCTCCACGGTCAAACAACTCTCAATTTAGTCAAACAACATCAGCAGCAGCAGCAGTAGCAAACAATGGCTGTTGAATACGGTGTCTGTGTTTACCTACAACCCTGCCTGAGTGATGATTAAAATACGGTAATTATTGCTGTTTGTACTTAGCAAAAACGGTGGGAACCAGCCACTGAGGAAAGAGTGCTAGAGACTCCACATAGACTCAGCCATCTCCATCCAGAGAGAAGAAAACAAGACCACCTCACGCAGGGAAGAGCCTGTCCCTATCCAAGCTGTGAAAAGAGCAGATAACCAATGGCAGGTGGGCTTTAAGATGGGATATAAATAAATAGATGAGGAAGAGGAAGAGACAGAAGAAGAAGAAGAGGAGGAGGAGGAGGAGGACATGGACAGGATTCCAGCCTACGTGGTCCACCCAATGTTGTTGGACTGCAGTCTCCCAGAGGCCAAAGACAGTACAGCCAATAGGGAAGGATGCTGGGAGGTGTGATCCAACAACATCAGGAGAGTTGCAGGGTCTCCACCCAACCCTCATTTGTCCATTAACGAGGAGATTCTTCACACAGAATAAGTTTACCACCTCCTACTCTTTCTCCTCTTTCTTGGTGGTTTCAGGACAGAAGAGACGGCACTCCTTTTATTGTTGTGCCTTCTGTCCCCCCCTCTGCTTTCCTCAAGAGGGATTCTCTATTTATAGGCCATTGCCTGGTGAAGACAGTAAGCCTGACTGCTAGCAAAATATAGGCTTCTCAATCTATTCTGGGAGGCAACGGAATCTCCTCGTGCTACCTGTCAGCGCTGGCGTGATGTAGCAAGTTGGACTTAGAATCACAGAACCCTAGAATTGGAAGAGACCACAAAGACCATCTAGTCCAACCCCCTTCTGCCATGCAGAAATACACAATCAAAGCACTACCAACAGATGGCCATCCAGCCTCTCTTTACAAAAAAGGAGACTCCAGCACACTCCCAATGTCAAACAGCTCTTACCATAAGAAAGTTCTTCCTGATGTTTGTGTAGAATCTCTTTTCCTGTACAGTTGTCCCTTCATATTCACTGGGGTTGGGTTCCAGGACCTCCAGTGAATACCAAAATCCATGAATACTCTAGTCCCATTATATGCAATGGCATAGCAAAATGGTGTCCCTTATATAATAGGCAAAAACAAGGTTTGCTTTTTGGATTATTATTTTTTAAGAATATTTTCGAGCTGTGAATACTTAAATCTGTGGATACCAAATCCATGGATATGGAGGCACAACTGTACTTTGAAGCCATTGCTCCATACCCTAGTCTCTGGAGCAGCAGAAAACAAGCTGGCTCCCTCTTCAAGATGACATCCTTTCCAATACTGAAACATGGCTATCATGTCACCTCTCAACCTTCTCTTCCCCAGGCTAAACATACCCAGCTCCCTAGGTCTCTCCTCATAAGGCATGGCTTCCAGACCTCCCACCATCCTGGTCGCCCTCCTCTGGACATGTTCCAGCTTGTCAATATCCTTCCTGAATTGTGGTGCCCAGAACTGGACACAGAATTCCAGGTAAGGTCTGACCGAACCAGAATAGAGTGGCACTATTCCTTCCCTCAGTCTTGACACTATACTCTGTATGATGCAGCCTAGAATTGCATTGGCTTTTTTAGCTGCCACATCACACTGTGCTGCCTCATGTTCAGCTTGTGGACTCCTAGATTTCTCTCACATGGACTTTTTTCTTGAAATCACCATCATCACACACCCTCCTTGGACTGGAGCCTGAAGTGAGCACCATTTCCCCCTGACTCTGCTCTTGTGCCTTTGACACCAGGCCATTGTCCTGGCATGAAGTAGTTGAAGGGTTCCTCTTTCCTGATCTCTGTACCAAGAAAAGCATCCTGCACCACAATTCCTGCATGCAGCCAAAGCTGCTGTGAAAGGCAAGGGCAAGCAGGGGCAGGTGTGGGGGAAACACAACCGTTTTCATTATGTCACCTTAGAATCATAGAATCATAGAGTTGGAAGAGACCATGAGGGCCATCCAGTCCAACCCCCAGCCACGCAGGAAATTTCAATCAAAACATCCCCAACAGATAGCAGTCCAGCCTCTGTTTAAAGACCTTCAAGGTAGGAGACCCCACCATGCTCCAAGGGAGTGTGTTCCATTACCTTGATAATGACATTCCATTTTTAGTGAAATGGGAACACCAACAACTGGCTGCTAAAGGTTTTTTTCCCCAAGAGTACAAGCAAATAAAATCTGGGATCTGTTGTTTAGTCTTACATAGAGTAGATACAGGGAGACAACTGTTGGATGGTAACACACAGGTGAATCCTATTGGTTCAATGGGTTTACTCTGGCATTCAGCAGAGAAGGGCAACAAGGATGCTAAGAGCTTTGGGGAACACAACATATGAGTGGAGGTTGAAAGGGCTGAGCATGTTCAGCTTGTTAAAGAGAAGACTAAGCAGGGAGATAATGACCCTTTTTAAATACCTCAAGAGCTGCCCCAGAGAAGAGGGGGGTGTTCTCTGCTACCCAGAGGGAAGGACTGCATCTAATGGGTTTAAGTTCTACGCAGGTAGAATTTGAGGAACGTCTTGATAATAAGAGCAATTTGGCAATAAAAGGAACTGCCTAGAGAAGTGGTGGGGTCTCCTTCTCTGGACATCTTGACAAAGAGGCTGGACCGCTACCTACTGCTAGGGATGCTTTAGCTGGAGAGCCTGCAGTGAGCAAAGAGTTGGACTTGATGACCCATGAAGTCCCTTCCAACTCCAGGATTCTACGACTAACCAACAGGATTCCAGTCTTTATTTGCTTGAGGTATTATTCTTGATCAAGTTGGGCCAACTTCTTATCATTCTGCAACCTGGTGCCCATTGATGTGGACTGCAATGTCTATCATCCCCAGTGTATGCATTAAGAGGCTGATTATCTCAGCAGGTTTTGTGTATGACCAAACGTAATTAAAGTCTAGGCTTTGTTAGTTAGCCTCAAGTAACGTAGACTCAATTCCAGAATGGTAGGTCAGCACAGAGGTAAATCTAACCGATTAAAAGATTTACTTAGGGATTTATCACACCAGCCTGTTGTCTCACAGCAATTGTGTTGTTTAAGGAAATGGAAACATACTGGTATGCAAACAATCACTTTCACACTTTCTCTCCAATAACACTGTGGCGATGCTTTGGTGATTCATGTTCCTACAATCTGTCTTCCACACTGCCTTGCTTGACTCCACCTTGCTACCTGTGCCTGCCCTACATAGAGCATGCACACTGTTTATTTATTTTTTTATGCCGCTACTGTGCAATTGCATAGTTTTGACACTTCTCGCAAATGGAAGGCAGTGTATAATTGCATCATGCTGATGATCCACAACAGTAGCACAATTGCACAATTATAGCAAAACAAATTAAAAATGAAACCTGGGGAATGGGATAAAAACAACATGACTTCACCCTGCTTGGGGATAGAGAAAGAAAGAAGAAAAGAACCATGCCCACTCACACCAGACGACTTCTGGGATATCAGAACTGCAGCAGAATGAAACAATTTCACCAGAAACAATACCTGAACAGCAGTTATATTGGAGCCATTCACAGGTTTTTCCCATCAGTGAAAAGATGCAATCCAATGATGATGGAAATGCAGTGCAAGAACAGGAGAGTCATGATGTTGTATGATAAGGAAAGATCAAATATGGAACTAAGCCAGTGCAGTTGGTAGGAATGTTTTTGCTAAGAGTCTGAAAGATCTGATCAGGAGGGCTTTAAACTGAGTTGTATGGGGGAGGGAGACAGTACTCTTGAAGGCAGGAGTCCATAGAGTCTAGAGATAATAACCCAAATGTTATACACAGATCAAGGCAGGTAGCACAACAACCCAACAATGGGAGGAATAAATGCTTTAAAAGGCAGATAGGGGAAATGGCCTATGGTCTCAGATGTCTCTATGTGAATGCACAGAGCATGGGAAATAAACAGGATGAACCTGAACGCTTAGCACAGCAAAACAAATATGATTTAATAGGCATCACTGAAACTTGGAGGGATGAGTCTCATGATTGGAATGTACTAATAGAGGGGTATAACCTATTTCAGAGACCAAACAGGAAGGGTGGTGGAGTAGCATTATATATTCAGGATGTGTACACCTGTAAACAGATCCTGACTTAAATCCTGGGAGCCAGGTTGAGAGCATCTGGGTAAAAATTAAGGGGGAGAGAAACAGCAGGGATGCCATTCTGGGGGTCCACTACAGACCTCAAAGCCAAACCAAGAACTTGGATAATGCCTTCCTGGAGCAGGAAACCACACATTCAGAAAGGAGAGATGAAGGGCCTCTGCCAAAGATCTTAAGGTCCAGGCAGGCTCATATAGGTGGGGAGAAAATATCCTTCACATCTCCTGGGACAGCTAAGGGGGTAAAAGCACTAAAAGAGCCAAAACCCACATTAAAACTGCAAAAAGGAAGAGAATAGAACAGAAGACCTCAGCAATACCAATAGGTATTTAAAACCCTAATAAAATTAAAAACTTCTTTGCTGCACAGTGGAGAGATTTAAAAGTTGGCATTAGATGAACTGTCATAAAAGAGGTTCTAAACTTATTTAATTTAATTTAATTTGTATGCTGCTTTTCTCCCAAGATGGGACCCAAGGTGGCTTCCATAAAACAACAGACTAAAAATACAATATATACAATTAAAATTTATAAAATCAGTTTAAGAACATATAAAATCTAAAACATACCACATAAAACAAGTCCTGCTGCTTAAACATTAAAAGCCTTCAAGGATCACAACTGAGATGCTGTTGTCCATAACTGTCACCTGCCTAGATTCTGGGGAAAGTTATTCTCTCTTTCTCTCTCTTTCTCACACACACACACACACACACACACACACGGCCCTACATAAGGGGCTTAAGAAAGCTTTTTAGGACCACCACTCCCCCAAGCTCCCAGCTAGCATGGCCACTAGAACTGTTCTCCAGGAGAGCAACTTCTCTGAGCCCTGCGCCTGCTCCGATAGATTCTTTTGCTTTTCTGAACCTGTGTAGTCACTTTGGATGTTGTGGAGGAACAGTGGGACAGAAAGCATGCATATGGACCATTCCATGGCCAAAGGTTCATGCTCTGCTCTCAGCTGTGCATTTCCTCCAAGGTCAAAGTCCCCTAGAAATCCTGCACAAGCTCCACTGAAATGAATGAGAATAGAGCCAGATCTTCCCTCTGCCACGGCCAATCTTGCCAGTTAGGAGCAACTTGGTAGAACGTGGACTGTCCTAGGACAAGGCTGCATCCTCCTCCACCCCAAGCTCTGGAGCAAGAACCCAGCAATAGAAGGGAACCCAAAGGCCATCTAGTCCAACCCCATGATCCCAATGTAGGAAATCTAGAAGTAACGCATCCCCAATTGGTGGCCCCTAATCTGTTGAAAAACCTTGAAGGAAGGAGAGTCCACCACCTCCCAAGGAAGTCCACCGTTCCAATGGTGGTGGAATCAATACATGGTCCCTCCAATGCTCTCACGTGTGCTAGCCAAAGGCCCATGGGGATTCAGCCCAGAAACCTGTTGATATGCTACACTAGTGGTTGTACCTTTTTTTTAGGGTCACACAGCAGTGGTAGAGAGGGAAGACAAATGAGCACCAGAATCCTTTTGGTGTCCTTTACATGCATTAAGTGTTTTAGAGTCATAGAACCATAGAGTTGGAAGAGACCCCAAGGGTCATCTAGTCCAACCCCATTCTGCCATGCAGGAACTCATAATCAAAGCACTCCTGACAGATGGCCATCCAGCCTCTGTTTGAAGACCTCAAAAGAAGAAGACTCCACCACACTCCCAAGCAGCAGCGGATTCCACTTCCGAACACTTCTTACTCTCAGGAAGTTCTTCCTAATGTTTAGGTGGAATCTCTTTTCCCATAGTTTGAACCCATTGCTCTGTGTCCTAGTCTCCATCCTCAGCTTGCTCCATCCTCAGTATGACATCCCTTCAAATATTTAGACATGGCTATCATGTCACCTCTTCACCTTCTCTTCTCCAGGCTAAACATACCCAGCTGCCTAAGCCTCAGGCTTAAAAAGTCAGCCCTCCATATCCACAGATTATGCATCCACAGATTCCACCATTTGTGTCTTGGGGGGGAAATTCAAAAAGCAAACCTTGATTTTGCCATGTTATATATGGAATACCATTTTACTACACCACTGTATATAATGGGACTTAAGCATCCATGGATGTTGGTATCCATGGGGGATCCTGGAACCAAACCCAGCAGATATCAAGGGCTCACTGTAATGGGCAAGATCCTATGACAGAAGCTATGAGGTGTAACTTTGTGCTGACCCAGCTACACCACTGACATGATAAATGATCATAGTAGTGAATTGCAATAACACACAACTGGGCACTGTGTAAGATGTTTGGCGGCACAATGGGGGCTCCATTTGTGCAATTGGACATGATGTGGCTCAGAAGATGTTACACAGAGGAACACATTGCCCATTGAGACTGTGGCACAAAGGCTACAATGCCAGTTCTGCTTGCACAATGGTCCCCATGGTGTCACTATGTCTCCACTTCCCTACTGAGAATATGAACATTGTGCAACAGTGCAATTCAACTTCCCATGATCATAAGTCAGTGTACAATGGTGTAACTTCCCAACAAGATGCCAGCTAATGTTTTGATTGGACTGATGGTTTAATGCCTTTTAAAAACTTTTGTATCACACATTGTTTTAGCTTTTTGTTTTGTTTTCACTTATATTGTAAGCTGCTTTGAGTCACATTTTGAAAGGAAAGCATAATATACATCTAATGAATTAAAGAAATAAAGTTTCCCTAAAGAGCAGACGTAGGTGGATAATCAGTTCAAATTCACAGTAGAGTTGCACACAAGGAACCATTGCACCTTCAGTTGTACATTGCATAGGGATACACATGCACACTGCATATTGATGTGCCTACAGCACATTGATACATATTGGATGTTGATACGCATTGTGCACTGTGCACCTATGTGGCATGAACACTTTGATTATAGATTCAATTACACTCTCATTGTCTTGGTTCAGCTGCAGAACTTTGTCATTCAACACAAAGGTTGTGTAGCACAGTTGGCGGGTAACTGCATGTGGAAATTTGAGCTATGCCACCTTTATTTATTTATCTATCTATCTATCTATCTATTGGATTTATATCCTGCATTTCTTCCAACATGTGGTTCAAGGCGGGTTACAATAATTAAAATATACAACTAAAACAACACAAGTTACAAAGATTTAAAAAAGAATTAGACTAAATTACCATTATTAAAATACAGTTTAAAACACATGAATAAAAAACATAACTGATAAAGATGCAACATTAAAAGCAGCACACCAAGTAAAATTCACGTTGCAAACATCTGCCTAAATAAAAACGTGTTCAACTGCCAACAAAAAGAGAGCAGGGAGGGGGCCAAACGGACCATCCGTGGAAAGGACGTCTACAGTCTGGGAGCAGCCACGGAGAAGGCTCTCTCCCAAGACCAACTGCACCTGTTGGATATTAGCCAAGATTTGCCACTTCCAAGCAGCCTCTTCCTTTAGCACCTGGTCTCCTTCCTTCCTCCTGCTGTCATTGTCTACACTGGCAGAGTTATATCGACATCATTGCATCAGGAAGCTTCTGGCCTACGTTTGTTGACCAAAGGCATGCGGCAGGAAGTGGAGCTCAGTGGCAGCTGGCGGGTCCCATGTCAGTTTGCAGTGAATCCACAGCTTCTTTGAAGGCATTCAAGGAGCTCTCCAATGTGCTGAACCAACTCTCCAGAACAGATTCAAGCACTTTGGAGAGTTCCTTTGAAACCAGCACTGCAACCTGGATTGGATTCACACACACCCCTGACATGGGACCCACCTAATGATGCAGCTTCCAGCTAGCACCAGGAGAGGGAAACTTCTTTAATGAGCACTCCTTCTCCAGGCCAAGAGCAATCCCTCTGGGCACCTCCCTCAGCAAAGTGCTCCCTGGGCTTAAAGTTCATTCTGTGGAAAAGCAGGAGGTGTTTGCTTGCGAGTCAGGAGAATTTCTCCCTCAGGAGACAAACTCTTTCCGTTAAGAAAACAAGGCAGACGTTGCTAAGCCAGTGGCTTTGAGTCACAGCCTTTGATTGTTGCACTTTTAAAAAAATGCACGTACATACGTGCAAACACACACACACACCTCTTTCTAACAGTTACCACCAGATTTACAAGATGCACACAGATCAATACTTTTAGGACCCACCAAAATGTTACAAAATAAGGCACAAGCTTTCCAGCTCTCCTCACAGTTTTAAAACCTTCTGATTTGCACTAGTCAGAGTTTTAAGATGGGAGAAGATGGAAAGTAGTTATAGACCTCAAAGGACAGGGGCTCTACAGGTTACGCCTAGGGATGCTGACAGAAAGACATGAAAGTGTTTCCATACTGCACAAATACAGCAGTGTGGTTTTCTGCTTTATCTGCCCTGGCTCCATCCCTGAGAATCTTGGTATTTGTAGCCTAGTGGGGTAGTACTTAGAATTTTCTAGTGCATTCCCCTGAACTACAGCAGGCAAAGGATTCTTAGTAGTTTGGGAAACTACAAATCCCAGGAGTCCAAAACAAGTTTTTTTAAAAAAGTAGATAGTCCAGTGGCACAAATCCCACCCTGTAATAAATGAATAGATACGTAAATGAGATCCAAACACACACAAAGCCTGTATTTCTCCTAGCTTACACCCCATGATCACTGGCAGTTTCTCCATAGGAATCAGTAGCTTTTATCGCCTATCCAAATCATTTACGCATCTGCCTTTGTTTACTAATGAACTGGACAATCCAAATGGCTCTGACACCAACGGAACAATGCAAATCCCAACACAACAACACACTGACACCAGAGTAAGGACTATTATTCCTGTTGCCTCATCCGATCTGTGTTGCTAAAGTAGGCACCTCTCCAAACGTGGCTTCTCCTCTTTGCCCCGAGATTGCCTGAGGAATATTCTCATTTAAACATTTAATAAACATTTCCTGTGTCTCGTTTCTCCAACTACACATCATTAGTTTTCAGACTACACAATTTTTTCCATTGTGTGTCAAATGTCATGCTTTAAAAAAACAAATAAACACTGCTCCATAGGATGGAACCATGGAAGTTAAAGTGGTATTGAAGTGCTAGCAATTGTGTATGTGGGTATACTGACAAACAACAGGTGATTCCTCCACCATCACCTTCTAAAAAATATAAAACTCAGCGGTTATCAAGATCTTTTTTCAGCCCTAATTGAAACATCCAAGTTCTTTGCTAAGCAGACAACAAAAGTAAAGGCAGTATAGAAATCTGGTGACTCTAGCCCAAGATGAGAATTATGCATCTCTCCAAAACCTGTTGGACTACAACACCCAGCAGCCTCAGACAGGCTAGCCAATGCCCTTCCTAGGGAGAAAAGAATGAACCCCTTTTTCCTCCCCTTCCATAGCAGACAAAGATTTTTTATTCCAACACAGCCAGCTGCTTAACTTCGAAGATCAAACAGGGTCTGGTGCCTTCCGGGTATTTAGGTCCTGTGTGTATATATGTGCCTTCAATTTGCCTGTTGATTTATGGCGACCCAATGAATTTCAGAGGGTTTTCTTAGGCAAGGGGTGGTTTTGCCAGTCCCTTCCTCTGAAAGATGCAGCCAACGGCCCCTGGGATAGGTTGGTGATCTCCCCTCCAAATACTGACCATGGCTGAGCCTGCTTAGCTTCCAGGATCAGACGCGACCTGGTGCCTTTAGGCCCGGGGGCGCATTGGCACATACATGCCCAAGCCGCCCCTGCTGTGTGGAAGGGCGAGGGAAGGGGAGTCCGGGGTCGCTGCCCGCTGGGCCACAGGCGGGGGCCGAAGGGGGACCAACTGCCTCCCAGGAAGGAGGTCCTTTCCTGCCTCCCCTTCTTTGTGCCTTGGCTTTGCAAGCCGTGGGGGGGGTCTTCCCCGCGGTGTGCTCCTGAGCACGTGCAGAGCGCCCTTCCCTGGGCACACAAGCGCACGGGGAGTCCCTCGGGTCCTGCTCCCAGGAGGGGCGGAGGGGAGGCTTTGGGGGAGAAACCTGGAGGAAGGGGCAACCCCACCGGCCGGGGCTAGCAAGACCCGCTCCCGCCTCGAGGGGGCCCTCCCCCCCCGGTTGCAGCCGAGCGGCCGGCGGCGGGGACTGGAGGGGAGCCCGAGGCGGCCCGGGAGCCCCCAGCCCGGAGGGGGTCCTGGGCCAATTCAGCACCCGGGACAGGGGCGGCGGAGGAGAGACCCCCGGCCCGCTGAAGACCCCCAGCACAGCCCCCCCTCAGCCCAAGGGGCCGCTCCCCAGGAGCCAGGAGCCCCCCACCCACCCACCCACGCGTGTCGCGTCCACGAGCCCCCCACGCCCCCCCGGCTCCCACTCCCAGGGGCAGGCGAAGGGTCCCGGCCCCCTCCCCGGCGGAAAGGGAGCGCCCCCCGCCCCCGCCCCCGCCCCCCGCCCGGGCCCACCTGGGCTGCCGCTGGAACTGAGGCGCCTTCCACAGAGGCACTGCAGCATAGGCGAGCCGGGCGCGGGAGGAGGAGGAGGAGGAGGAGGAGGAGGAAGGCCGGGCGCCCGCACCCCCCCCCGCCCCGCCCGCCCCGCCCTCTCGGCCCGCCCCTCGCCCCCCCTGCGCCCCGCCCCCCCGCCCGAGGCAGAGGGCCCCACCCCGGCTGGCCGGACAGCCGCCCACCTGGCCAGGAGGCCCCCTTCCCCGCCCCCCGCCCCTCCAAACCCAAGGGGCGAAGAAGAGCCCGTGGGGGGGGGCAGGAAAAGGCCAGCCAAGCGGGAAGGGCACCTGCGGGAGCCCCCGGCCCAGGCCCCCCGGTGGGTCCCCTGCAGCAGCGGAGGAGGAGAGGCGCTGGCCCCAGGCAAGGAATTGGGCCCCACAAGCCCCACCGGAGGGAGGGGTGGCCTGGATCCCCACCCCAGCGCCAAGCCTGCTGTGCAAGACACCCACCCACCCACCCACACAGCCTGGGTTCAGCCTGGAGAAGGATGCCAACTCTCCCCCTCCCCGGGTTCGCACATTTCCTGCCCAGAGTGGCCGAGCTTCCAAAGCAAAGTTGCAAAATAGTTGCTTCATTTGCACCCTGGCTGCTGCCCCTCGCAGGAGCAAAGTAATCGGCTTTCGGTGGGATGGATGCAACAGCTGGTCACAGGAGAGCCATAAGGAGCTTAGGAAGGACACGCCAGTGGCACCCACCACCCACCCACCCAGCCTGCTTCCAGAGGCGCTGAGCCTCACTCCCCCAGCCAGCCCGCCAGCCCGCCAGCCAGCCCCCTCGCTGTGCCTTCGGGGATTGTGTCCACCAGGTGCCCTCCAGATGTTTTGGGCTACAACTGCCCTGACAGATCACGCCAGGATTGTGGCTGCTGTGAAGCAACACAGCGGGAAGAGCATCAGGAAGTTCTTTTCTCTGCCAAGATATCTGTTTCTTTTATCCTCTTGTCGTCGTTGTGTGCCTTCAAGTCTTTTCCGACTTGTGGCGACCCCAAGGCAGCCAGCCTATCAGGAGGTTTTCTTGGCAAGATTGTTCAGAGGAGGTTTGCCCTTGCCTTCCTCTGAGGCTGAGAGAGTGTGACTTGCCCAAGGTCATCCAGTGGGTTTTTATGGCTGAGCAGGGATTCGAACCCTGGTCTCCCAATGTCCTAGTCCAACACTCAGACCACTCCACCATGCTGTCTCTCATCTTAGCCTCTATAGCAGGGTGGGAAATCATCTTTGGGTTGGTCCTTGCTCTCAAGTGGGCTTCAGTTTATGGAGACCCCAGGAATGAGTTGCCTCCAAGAGACGCTCTTCTTATGAACAGCCCTGCAGCCCTCCAGATGTTGGACTTGAGCTCCTGGTGTTCTTCAACATTGGCCATGCTGGCTAGGAGCTGTGAAGAAGCACACAACACAACCAACATCTGGAATGGTCACATGATTACCACCACTGCTGTAGACTATCACACTACACTGTTACAGCACTATTATTCCACTTTAAATGTTATGGCTGCCACCTGTGGAATCCTGGGATTTGCAGTTTAGGGAGGGGGCTTTTACATTCTCAGCAGAGAGCTCTTAGGCTTCACTAAACTACAAACCCCAGAATGCCACAGGAGGCAGCCATAGCAGTTAAAGTGGAATAATAGCACTATAACAGTGTAGTCTGATAAGGATAGCTTAGCAAACACAGTTCTTGGGGTTGTTGTAGTGTGTCTTCAAGTCATTTTCAACTTATGGGGACCCTAAGGTGAACCTATTATGGGGTTTTCTTGGCAAGATTGTTCAGAGGAGGTTTGCCCTTGCCTTCCTTGGAGGCCAAGAAAGTGTGACTTGCCCAACAAGGTCATCCAGTGGCTTTCTATGGCTGATCAGGGATTTGAACCCTGGTCTCCCAATGTCCTAGTCCAACACTCAGACCACTCCACCATGCTGTCTCCCATCTTTTCCTCTAAAGCAGGGTGGGAAATCATCTTTGGGTTGGTCCTTGCTCTCAAGTGGGCTTCAGTTTATGGAGACCCCAGGAATGAGTTGCCTCCAAGTGACCCTCTTACAAACAGCTCTGCTCTAGTCCTGCAAACTTAGGGCAATTCATGCAGCCCTCCAGATGTTGGACTTGAGCTCCTGGTATTCGTCAACTTTGACCATGCTGGCTAGGTGCTGTGAGGAGTTGCACAGTCCATCAACATCTGGAATGGTCACATGATTACCACCACTGCTGTAGACCAATAACAAACAGTTTTTGGAGTTGCTGTAGTGTGCCTTTGAATTGTTTCCAATTTATGATGACTCTAAGGTAAACCTATCACAGGGGTTTCTTAGCAAGATTTGTTCAGAGGGGGTTTGCCTTTGCCTCCTTCTGAGGCTGAGAGAGTGTGATTTGCTCTAGGTCACCCAGTCACTTGGCCAAGCAGGGATTCAAACCCTGGTCTCCAGAGTCATAGTCCAACGCTGGGTCTCATTCTTGGGGTGCCGGGCCTTATAAAGCCAGAACAGGGCCACAGAAATCCAAGAAGGCCCAGAAGAACCTCATGGTTTGGAGAAACTTCAGGGGAGAAAATCCCTCTGCAAAAATGGTGGGAACCGTATGGTTATTGGACTTGAAACTCCCATGAGTGAATCAAGCCTCAGCTCTGGCCAGAAGCCAAGATGACTGAGGCTGTCATACTGTGGTCATATCATGAGAAGACCTGACTCATTAGAAAATATAATGATGCTTGGCAAGGTAAAAGGCAATAGGAAAAGGAAAAAGACCACACCACAGGTGGCTAGTCTCCATCAATGAAGCCACAGCCCTGAGTCTGCAAGACCTGGGCAGGTATGTTAAGGTCTCTTGGAGGCCTCTCATGGTGACACTATGAATGAGAGAGAGACCTCCAAGAGTACCTGTTCTCAACCGACAACTCCATGGCACAGAAGAACAACAGCAGTGCAATACATCTCTGCATGGAGAGTTACACATTGATTGAAGCATGAAACTTCTATGTTGAATGGGTGGCTCATACATATTTTTTTTCAATATACTGTATAAAAGGTGTTCCTGTACTTGCAAAAAGTCCTCAGGTGTGCACTTTCCAATTCCCTTGAGTTCAACAAGTGTTTGAGTCATTAAGCAAGAGAGTGAAGGTCAAACCACAGGGAGAATTGTGTTGCATGCACACAGGAGGGAGTTGAAAGAAGGTGTGTGGAGTGAGGAAAACAGGATATCTCAATCTGTGTGTGTGTGTGCATGTGTGTGCAAGGCATAAGCAGCACACTCATCAGATGCCTGTCTTTTTGACCAATCACGTCGGGTGTGCGTTCTCTACACACCCATGCATGTGCACTCCAAAACCTCATAAGCATGAAGCACACTCCATTGAACTTGCTTCTCATGCATCACCCAGCTGCTTTCTTGTTAAGGATTATTACTCATTAACATATAATGAAATCATCATAATGCTACATGACAAAGGTTCCCCCTTACTTACTTCCTTCCCCCACGCAGGTGCACAAGTGGAAAGAGCACTTAAGCTCTGAGTTTGTTGAAGGGGGAGGGAAGAGGGCGCATGGCCCTGCAAAGGAGGGTTTATACATGTGGGCCCAGAGGTGGGCTGGACTGGGGAGTGGGGGGGCATGAACATGAGCATTGTACTGAAAGAACCCCTGAGCCATGCACACAGCTGAGGAGATTTCTTTTTAAAACCACATCTACCTAATAAACATAGAATGATAATTAATAAACAAATACAACCAGACAGAAACAAAGGCACGTGGGGGATGAAAAAGCAGGCAGATGTCACAGGGGGCTAGCAAGGTAGAGGAAAAGGACCAGGACCAAACCAGAATTGGGAACAATGGGAGGAAGTGAGAGGAGAGGGTGAGAGATGATGGGCCAGATGGGACCTTGGGAAGGAAGCTGAGGGGAGTGTGGGGTGATGAGAGGGGAGGGAAGATGGTCAGGGATCCTGTGCATGCACCAGGGATATCCTGCACATTAAGGGGTGGAAAGAAGATACTCTATGATTTGTTTCCCAGTTGGAAAATGAGTTGTTCAACTGTCAGGAAATCCCCATTGGGGAGAATATTAGAGAATAATACTTATTTTCTCCCTCTATTCAAACTAGTTTTCTGCACAGAGAAATGCATGGCTTTGGGCGGTAAGCCCTCCCCACACAAACACATTTTCTGCATAGGTGTGTTCTCTGCACAGGTAATGTAGTTTCCATGGAGTAAGCACGAGGGTTTTGCACAAAAAAACCCTGACATGCTTTTCTGCACACAAAAATCCTCCAGAACATTTTGGGATGCATTAATATAGAGAGAATGTTGTTCAAAAGTATTTATTCTCTCTGTCAGCTGGGAGAAAAACCCCATAGTAATTATTCATCTTTGCACTTGAGGATGAAATGACTGAGGATGTATGTACATCTCTACTGCACATGCACCTCAGGGGTGCAGTCATGGGAAGAGCAAAATGAGGCATGCCCCCTCAATAACAATTCTGCCCACCTCAAAGGAACTGTTTTCTTCAGTTCCTCAATTTCTTGCATCACAGAGCATGAGACCTTGAAAACCATTAGCTCGTAGAACTTTTACGACTTGCTGTGTTTGCCTTCTCTCTGGGCCTAATCTACACTACACAAATAATCCAGTTTGAAACTGTATTATTTTCCATGGCTCCTCCCTATCAAATCCTGGGATTTGTAGTTTTACAAGGCCTTTAGGCTTATCTGCCAGAGTGCGGGTGCCTCACCAAACTACAAACCCCAGGATTCCGCAGGAAGGAGCCATGGCAAATAATCCAGTTTACTGGGATACCTGGATTATTTGTGCTGTGTGGGTGCATGTATCACTTTGCCTGCCCCTTTTCTTTGGAGGCCTAAATTGTACTTATAAATGTTCAAGTGAAATTTTAAGTTACAGTAACACTAGAAATGTGGATACTGAAGGAAAATTTCATGAGGGGGACAGAATTATTATGGGGGGGAAGAAATTTTGCTCCCACCCTAAAGACAAAAGGGAATAATAAACAAACTTTACATGATAACTGCAGCAAGGATTGTATTGGCTAAATATTGGAATAATAATAATATACCCAACATAGACGATTGGTTAATAAAAGTATTAGAGATTATTCAAATGGATAAACTAACAATGATTCTGAAAGGAAAATTGAGGACTAAGATTATCAATAAATGGGAAAGAGTACTAAACTTTATGAAAGAGAGGTGAAGTAAGGAATTGATAGCTGATTAACCTAAAGTTCTAAAGATATTACAGAATATTAGTACTACTGTGATGTTTACTGAAAAATAGAGGGGTAAAAATGTAGCAAGATATGAATATAGGAAGAGTAAAGAGAGAATGGGCTATAATAGAGGACAAGAAGGAAGGTTATTAAGCAAAAGGGATAGGAAGGAATAAGGAAAGAAATAACTATAATTATGTCATAGTTTCTAATGTTTGCTTTATTTTTGTTCTGGTTTCCACTTTTTTGGAGACAGGAAGTATGTATTATTCTTTGTTAATTTATATGAGAACAATTGTGTAAAATAATGGTGTAAAATAAAATAAAAACTACAGTCTAATTTTTTAAAATTTGCTCCCACCCTTCAGCTAAATTCCTGATGCAGCCAGGGATCCCATGCATGCAGCCAAAAATCTCCTGGGCTTTTGGGTCACCATGAAGAAGAAGACAGCAAAAAGAGAAGAGTCCTCCACAGCTCTGTGCTCAATAGCAGATCCCGAGGGGAGGATCCAGGTCTACAGGATGTGCAAAGAAGGTCCAACTTCTGACAGCTGTCCGCACATCCCCAGGCATTAGGAAGAAATTTCCAGTTTGCCAAGGGATGGAGCACAGGTGCAGCTCCTATCCTCAGGGAGCCAAGGGAGATGCAGTCATGCCTGTTGCCTTGAAAACGGGTGCAATTCCCCTGTTGCTGGGGCACAGAAAAGAGCTACAGATGCAAAACTACTTCTCTGCTTCGGCATTTCATGGCAATGAGAGATCTCCGCCGTAGCTCCCACACACTTCACCTTGTCCAGCAAGCAGGGTGGGGCCAGGTTACCATCTGGATGGGAGACCAGGAATCTCCAGGTGGCATGAGGAAAGGAGTCACAGCTGCCAGTCAGAGCTGTGCTAGATGGATCAAGTGTCAGATTTAGTTCTTAGGGCAGCTTCCTAAATTACCCATGTAAAAGAATCATAGAATCATAGAGTTGGAAGAAACCTCAAGGGTCATCCAGTCCAACCCCATTCTGCCATGCAGGAATACACAATCAAAGCATTCCCGACAGATGGCCATCCAGCCTCTATTTAAAAACCTCCAAAGAAGGAGGCTCCACCACACTCCCAGGCAGTGCTTTCCACTGCCGAACCACTTCATTCTGCAGCATCTTTAGCTAGGAAGGGTTCTTCCCAAATATATGGAGAGCCACTGCTGCCAGCCAGAGCTAGCAGTACTGGGATACCTGGATCTCCAAGGGCCTGACCCAGTTGTATAAGGCAGCTTTCTTTGCTTTTGTGCTCCCTGGCATCTGGTGGGAGGACTAGAAAAGGATCCTGCTTGAGGCCCCAGGGAGCCATGACTGCTGCCATTCTGAGTTGGCAGTGCTGAACTGGATAAGCCAAAGGTCTGATGCAGGATCAGGGCAGCTTCCTATACTCCTATGGAGAAAATACCAAGTTCATTTCCTGCCTCTCTGGGTAGAGGCCAGGAAACCTTAGAGAGCCCCATGGTTGCCAGTCAGAGTTCACTATACTGGGTTGGATGGACCAAGAGTCTGGCTCAGGATAAAGCCCTTTCCTATGTTCCTACACTGAAGTTCGCTGGTTCAATTTCTGGGTAGGGCCAGAAACAAATCTTTCCCACCTAAAATCCTGAAAAGAGCCACAGCTGCCAGTCAGAGCTGACCACACTGGGCTAGATATACAGTACCGCAAAGGGCCGAAGGCTGCTTACTGTCTTTCTGTGGTTCACTTCCCAAGGCCTTATCCTCACTTGTTTGACTAAATTTATGTCCTCTCCTGCAGGGGATTTGGTCAGAAGAAGGTGGTTGGTCTCTCATACACATGAGCCGGCCTGGGATATTGGTTTGAGTGTTGGACTAAGGTCCTGTCTATATGAGGGGAAAGAATACAAACTCCTCCAAAAAAGCAGCCATCTGCAGCATTGTGAACTGCTTAACAGTCAAAATATCTCCCCTAAACTTTGCATGGCCCCAAGCAAACAAGATGGTGGCCATCAGTGGTACTCACACTTTTAAATCTGCCGCTGCCGTTAAAAAAAAACACAACAGTTTACCATGGTGCACACATGCAATATTTCACATTTACAAAAGGGCAGAGCCAGCAAGCTCAGAGGGTTGGGCTAGGACTCCGAGGAGACCAGGGTTCGAATCCGCACTCAGCCAAAGAAACCTCCAGGGGGTAATCTACAGGATGTGAAATGCACTGCTTATTAAGTTAAAAATGTAATTGAAACTTTAGCTTTTGACTGAAAAAGAGAAATTGCCAAACCATCGTTGCAGAAAATTTTGGTCACGGTTTAATGAGACAGCCCCAGCAATAACTTAAGGGATATCTTTGAATAAATATTTTCTTCTTCTTATTATTATTATTATTGTATTTTTATTGTTTTTTTTCTCTTCCAAATGTATATAATTGTAATGTGTAACTTCTAATTTTAGTATAAAGGTATAATTATGTTTATTGGAAAAGAAAAGAGAGAGTTTATAGTGTATTTAGATTAAGAGGAAAAATGTATTCGTGTTAGGATAGATAGTTTTATTTTTGTATTAGTAAGAAAAGAGAATAGAAAAAAATTGTGTTATTGTTACAGCCTTTTGCAATCAGGTGTATTATTCTGTAGAATGGTTTTATTTCAATAAAAAAATTCCTAATCCCCACCCTGCCAAAAAAAAAAAAAAAATCCTAATCCCCAGGGGGTAACCCTAGGCAAGTCACCCTCTCAGCCAAGCAACATTGGCAAACCCCCTCCAAAGAAATATGGCCAAGAAGAAGACTAAGAGAGGGTTGCCATGAGCTGGAGTTGACCTGGGGGCACATCACAACCACTGGGCACATTCTCCGGATTCATCAGAGGTGGTTAAAAGAATCTAAGAACCTGAGTCAGACCAAATGCCTCCCTAGTCCAACACTTGGTTCATGGGTTGCTCTGGCCAGATGTCTTCTGTTCCCCACACCTATCCCTCCTCTCTGATAGCATGGCAGAATCCTTGAAAAGAGAGCACAGTGCTAAAAACTGGTTCCACTGTTGAGTTCAATGCCCTGCTTCTGGATGATGTTTAATTGTGGGGAGGACTGTTGCTTCTGTGGAAATTTAACACTGCCAGTGGTTGAGCTGCTGTGATGTCCTGGAACAGTGGCTCTTAACCTTTGCTTTACCAAGGACCCCCTTTAAATATATTTTGTTGCTTCAGACCCCCAAGACTTAACTCAAGATTTACAACAACAATAAACAATCGTAATCATCATAATCTTAATATAATTACACCATCCATTAAACCTTCCCTCAGAGGCACTGGAGGTGAAGACGTTTCTCCTGCTTCTTCCTGCAAGTCTGTGGCTGGAGCAGATTGAATGGCAATGCGCTGGCCAAGCCTGCCAGCCTTTGCCTTGATCCTGTCCATGCCGGAAGGAGATAGGCCAAGCAGCCTTCAAGCCTTTGAGGACCCCCTGTAAGAACATCATGGACCCCTGGGGGTCCTCAGACCACAGGTTAGGAACCACTGTCCTGGAAAGTTCACAAGTATTCCAACAACTTCTGGCGAAAATGTCAGCAATCAGCCACAAATAACAGTTCCAACTGTACAGGCCAACTGTACATTTAAAACACAATTTAAAACATACAAAACAAAAACAGAGCACATGTTAAACATGTTCTGCCCTATGAGTAAAATCAACCAAATGCTTGCCTTTAGAAAAAAGGTCTTAGCCTGAGTGCAAAAAGAGAGCAGGGAGGGGGCTAACCGGACCTCCGGTGGGAGGGAGTTTCACAGGCTAGGAGCAGCCACTGAGAAGGCCCTGTCTCCTGGCCCACCCCAGATGGGCATGTGAATATCCAAAAGTTCTGCCCTAGTCCCTGACCCTGATGGGAAATCTCTCCTAAAAGCACAAAATCCAGACCACGTGCTTTCAATTCATGGGCAAAGTTTGCCCTGCGAGACCTGGGAGAGTTTGGCAAGGGGTGGGTGGGAAGAGGGCAGGGTGGGTGGGCCAGTAGGTAGGTAGGTGGGGGTTAAAAGAAAGGGAAGGGTAGAGGGGAGTTGTAGGGAGCAGATTGTGGTGTGTTCCAGTTATTAAATTAAGTTGCCCTGGCATGAAACAGAGACAAGGTTATGTCTGGGATTATGGATTTTAAGTGGATGCCTCTGATTAAAATAAGAAGAAAAAAAACCAAACAGCCGCTGCTTAGGAAGGAAATAACAGCGATTTGCCACAGCAAGCTTTTGGCATGTACCTTTTAAAGCACCCGTGGCCCCGTTCCAGGTAGCCTTCAGGGGAAGGGTGCAAAAGTCCCTTCGGAAGACTTTATCGGATCAAACCGTCGGCGTTCTGCACGTACTCAGCAATACCTTGTCTTATTTTACACACACACAATATCATTTTACTACAGGAGTAGGAAATGCTGGGGGGCAGTTTTCTGCTCTAGATCTCTCTGGTGAGGGGTCTCACAGACTGTCTCCCACTTCTTGGGTACATCCAGATTACACAATTACCGTAATAGTGTTTGGATACCAGATACCACTAACTGCCACGGCTCCCCTGTAGGGAATTCTGGGATGTGTATTTGGTGAGAGACTTTTAATTCTTTCTAAACAGACACTGGGTCTCTCCAATGGAAAAGTCCAAGTATTAATTTTTGATCTTTTTATCTAATTGTCTCTACTTATATAATAATCTCACTTTTGTCCTGATGTGGCATCCAAGATGGCTTACAACAAAATTAAAACAGAATAGAGCTAAAAATCTGGAGACAAAAAAAAGTGAAAATGCACTTGAACTACAGTATCTCATTAACATGACATTTTTTTAAGTATAAAAGCATCTAAAAATGAGCAATAAAGATAAAACTACAGCATGCACACACACACATAAAAGACAACCAATTAATCTCCAGTTTAAACATAAAGGTCTTTATCTGCAGATAAAAGGAGAGTAGAGATGGGGCCAGCAATAGAATCATAGAATCATAGAACAGAACAAAACCACGAGGGTCATCCAGTCCAGCCCCCTTCGGCCATGCAGGAATATCCAATCAAAGCACTCCTGACAGATGGCCATCCAGCCTCTGTTTAAATACCTCCAAAGAAGGAGACTCCACCACACTCTGAGGCAGAATCAGATTCCACTTCCGAACATCTCTTACTGTCAGAAAGTTTCTCCTAATGCTTAGGTGGAATCTCTTTTTCTGTAGTTTGAGTCCATTGCTCTGTGTCCTAGTCTCTGGAGCTGCAGAAAACAAGCTTGCTCCATCTTCAATAGGCCATCCTTTCAAGAATTTAAACATGGCTACAATGTCATGGTTAAGGTTAAGAGGTGACAAGATAGCCATTAAAAAAAAATCAAAGATAGATCCAGCATGGTGTATTGGTCTGAGTGTTGGGCTAGGACTTCAGAGACCAGGATTCAAATCCCCACTTAGAATCATAGAATTGTAGAGTTGGAAGAGACCCCCAAGGGCCATCTAGTCCAACTCCATTCTGCCACGCAGGAATCCCGATCAAAGCATCCCCGACAGATGGCCATCCAGCCTCTGTTTAAAGACCTCCAAGGAAGGAGACCCCACCACGCTCCAAGGGAGTGTGTTCTACTACACACTTGGGCATGAAAACCCACTAGGTGACCTTGGGAAAAATCACACTCTCTCAGCCTCAGAGGAAGGCAAGGCAAACCTCCTCTGAACAAATCTTGCAAAAACAAATAAACAAACCCAAACCCTGCGATATGGTCAGCTTAGGGTGGCCATAAACTGGAAACGACTTGAAGGCACACAACAAAACATCCTCTCCCCTTTCTTCCAATATGGGACCCAAGGTGTCTCACAGCCTAAACAAAAACAAAATACAGTTTGAAAAAACAATAATAGGTATATCTGGAGGGAACATGGGAGACAGGACCTTCTTGGTGGCTGCTCGCTTAATCTGGAACGCCCTATCCAGAGAAGCTAGACTGGTCCCCTCCTCCTAATCCTTTCACAGGTGAAGACTCCCCCCCCCATTTCAGCAGGCCTTTGATGGCTGATTGCTCAAGGGGATGGGCCCCCCATAACATGCTATATTACCACAGTAGTGTCACTCTTTGCAATTGTGCTGTTGTGATCCCATCTATGGTGATTTCGTTCAGAGATTTTGTAAATCCATTTGGAACGGCTTCCAGAGCACTTGTCACCACTGGGTGACTACACTTGTTATTGTTCATAGAATCATAGAATCGCAGAGTTGGAAGAGACCACAAGGGCCATCCAGTCCAGCCCTCTGCCACGCAGGAAATCTTGACCAAAGCATCCCTGACAGATGGCAATCCAGCCTCTGTTTAAAGACCTCCAAGGAAGGAGACCCCACCACTCTCCGAGGGAGCGTGTTCCACTGCCGAACAGCTCTTACTGCCAGAAAGTTCCTCCTAATGTTGAGGTGGAATCTCTGTTCCTGGAGCTTGCATCCATTGCTCCGTGTTCCAGTCTCTGGAGCAGCAGAAAACAAGCCTGCTCCATCCTCAGCGTGACATCCCTTCAAATACTTAAACAGGGCTATCATATCGCCTCTTAACCGTCTTTTTTCCAGGCTAAACATACCCAGCTCCCTAAGTCTCTCCTCATAAGGCATGGTTTCCAGACCTTTCATCATTTTAGTCACCCTTCTCTGGACACGCTCCAATTTGTCAATATCCTTTTTGAATTGTGGTGCCCAGAACTGGACACAGTATTCTTTGTTATTGCTATAATTGATTACAGTCAGCCCTCCACATTTGCAGGTTTAACTTTTGCAGGTTTGATTATTCGTGGATTATTTGCTTCTGCCTCCACTTCATGGGGTGGAAACTGCCAATGCGTGGTGAAGCTTGGAAGTCCCTAATAAAAGTGGTGTAGGGCAGCAATGGAGCTGACAACAAGCTCTGCCCACTGCATGCTTCTGCCTTGCGAAGGAACCTTGCCCCCTCAAAGGCATCCGCAATGGATGGAATCCATGGATCATACTTTTCATGTGTGTTAAATCTGGTTTGGGAGGGGCCCAGAGATATTTGCAATTTTCCCACTTTCATGGGGGCCCTGTGCCCCTAACCCCAGCAAATATGTAGGGCCCATTGTAGTTTTGAAACTATTAAATGAACTATCCTATCAGGGTCACCATAAGTTAGAGCTGATTCGATGGCAGATAACAACAACTATTAAAACTACATTAATTGAAGATAGTTCAACAGCATTATTATGCATGCAAATTAATTTTAATTTTATGGAGTTTTTAAAATGTTTTATTATTTATGTGGATTTCTAATTATATAATGGTTTAATCTCTTTTAATTCTTATTTATTGTACAGTACTGTGTTTTTAGCTAGTGTTGTTTTTAGATGTTGTGAGCTGCCTTGGGTTCTGCCATAGGGAGAAAGGCATGGTATAAAATAATTAAATACTGTAGATAAATAAATAAATGCTTCTGCATGGAAAACCTGTGGATTTGAGTGATCCTATCACCTGGTCACCTGCTCAAACCAAAGGGTCTTGCTGTGCCAGTCTCCTTGGCTGACACTGCACAGAAAGAGGTTCAATGCACACACTGGAGGTGCAACTGCATCTCCCTTTGACTTGTGATTCAACTCCGAAGCCCCGGGTTTGGAGCTGGCCTCTGCCCACCTACAGTAGAGGAATAATGATCCCGGCTGAACTTACAGGGTTGTTGCAAGGATTATTCAGAGAATGTACCCGAATGCTCTTTGAGCACTCAGAAATGCTATACAAATCCTCTGTATTATGCTAAGTATCGACACAAAGGCTTAGAGCTATTTTGGAGTTACTGCACCCATAGTAATTAATCTCAGAATACTACTGGCATTCTCAGGAGTGCTCTGTTATTAGTGATTTAGAGATTGCACCCATTATTGTACTATTGTTAGTCATATATTTACACAGAGTCATGGTGGTACTTTACAAACATCCATTAGGCAAAGCAAAGGTCCCTGCCCCATGGAGCTTACAGTCTCCCTCAGCCTTCTCCAACCAGCAAGCCTCCAGCTGTTCTGGACTGCAATTCCCATAAGCCATTGCCATCATGGCCAATCTAGAAAGTAATAAATGGGGAAGGCTAGTCTGCTGACAACAGTGATGATAACAAAGCTATGATATGGGTGTGTTCAGAGTCTATCCCCCTTTTTGGTTAGATATACCACAATGTATTAACTCTGTAAATGTGCACATTTTAAAGTCATATTTCTGTGATGTGTCATCTAACTCACATTAGATGACACATGTGGTTGACTCCTCTGTTTTCACTATGGCAAAAAGACCAATGCCATTTACACTCCAAAGTTGGAAAGCTACACATTCACCTTCCATCATTCAGTGATGAGAAGATCTTACTGTTTCAAGCGTGCATGAGTGTCAGCTTATACAGACTTCAAAATAAATAAATAAATAAATGTATTTTGGGAAATATGAACCAAGAGGTTACATTGAGGAGACAGAGTGTAACTTTTCACTCATGGAACCGTGTGAGGATTGTGCATTAGTGAATTCCAACTGAATGTGCAGAGAGATGTGGAATGCATGACTGTAATGCTCAATGCACACTTGCATTCCCAATGCACAAGGGCCTGTGCCACAGCAGGGCATCTTCAACTCTGCTTCCTCAACCTTCAGCTGAGCATGGATGTTATGCTATCATCAAAAAAGTACAACTGCACATGTAATTTCCCTACAGAAATCATGCGTATGTTAAGTCACTATCAGGCTGCCAGCTAGGATCAACTAATATCTATTATATGTCTAATCCATGTTTATATTCCATGTATTTCCTTTTTCGCATTTTTGTTCTTTGATTTCTATTCCTTTTCTTTCTAATCATTTTTTTAAAAATGATCCAATAAAAAATATATTTTTAAAGCAATGGATAACGGGACAGGAGTCACTAAAAAGATAGGTTTTGTGTAAGTGAGTGCACTCTATGGAGATCTGGGTGTGTGTTAAACAGGGGAGAGGGGCTCTAATCTTAAAATATGAATTGGCACTCCATTTTCAATAACCCCAAACCTCTAGGCTGAACAGAGATGCCTGCGCAGTTCTCCAGAGTCAAACCCAGATGTGGGTTTCAGGGTGTCACTGACGTTCACCCCCAAAAGGAGATGCACATCCAAAGACCTCATTATGGGCTTATCTGCTCAGGCTAAATGCCCTGGCTTGCCCCCATCTCAGAGCCCTGCAGTCCAAATAATGCAGGGCATTGGCCCTTCTCTGCTCCTGGGCAGAAACGAGGCTGAGATGGGGGCAGGCTGGGATAGGACCCTTGCTCAAATCTGTGCTCAAGTCTGTTCAGCAGTTCACCTACCTGGGAAGCATCATCTCCTCAAATGCCAACATTGACAAAGAGATCGATCACAGATTAGCAAAGGCATATAGCGCATTTGGAAGACTTTACAAAAGAGTCTGAACTAATAAACACCTGAGGCGAAGCACAAAAATCAGTGTGTATAGAGCCATTGTACTGTCTATTCTCCTTTATGGGTCTGAAACATGGGTCACCTATCGCCACCACTTATGACTCCTCGAACGCTTTCATCAGCGCTGTCTATGCACAATCCTAAATAGACACTGGACTGACTATGTGACGAATGTTGCTGTCCTTGAGCAAGCAGGGATCACCAGCATTGAGGCCACGATATTGAGAACACAGCTGCACTGGGCAGGGCACGTTTCTAGGATGGAGGACCATCGCCTCCCAAAAATACTACTCTACGGTGAACTCGCCACGGGTCAGCATAAGAGGGGCGCTCCAAAAAAGCGATACAAAGACTCCCTGAAACAACATCTCAGGCTCGGCCAAATTGATCACCAACAGTGGTCCGCCCTGGCCTCACATCGGGAGGCATGGAGACGCACTATCCACAATGCTGCAGCCTTATTTGAGAACTCACGACGAACAAGTCTTGAAGAGAAACGACAACGCAGAAAGAATCACAACCCAAAAACATCACCCAAGGAGACCTTCTGCTGTGCTTTTTGCAACCGGGCTTGTTTATCTCGGATTGGCCTTTTTAGTCATCAGCGCACTTGCAGAAAGCGCGGGATGAGTCCTTCCTGAATCTTCGTTTGCGAAGAAAAGCCAGAGAGAGAGAGAGATAAAGAAAGAAAGAAAGTCCATCATCCCCGGAGGAACATGCCGGGACATTACACTAGACTCATCAAAATTTGAAAGAATGTTTTTGCTTATCATCTAACTTTCAGGTCTATGGCTGGCAGCCTGCAGGTGAATTAATGATGTTAAGCCAGATTTACACTGCCAAAACTCACTTCATCGGTCATTGTGAAGGTCAGAATTCTCTACCAATGGCTCAATGACTAAAATCCCCCCAAACCACACTTTTTCTTAGCTGCAGCCCCCCGCCCCAAGACAGCCATGTTGGCAGAAACCAGAGGAAGCATCAGACAAGCATCCAGCTATTCATCTACAGCTGGACACACAGCGGCAGGCATCATTAGGGACTTCCGGAGGTCCTCTAGAGATCCTTCAGTGTATCCACACTGTAGAATTATTGCAGTTTGACACCACTTGCTATGGCTCCATCCTACAGAATCCTGGGATTTGTAGTTTAGCAAGGCACTGGCACTCTTTGACAGAGCAGGCCAAAGACTTTGCAAAACTACAAATCCCAGGGTTCGATAGGATGGAACTATGGCACTTAAAGGGGTGCCAAGCTACTATAATGTTGCAGTGTGGATACACCCTTTGCTGACGATGTCATTGCTGTCCATGGAAGCAGCCGTATCTCTTCAAGAAACTAAAACAGAAGCCTCAAAATCTGACAGAACATTTTGGGCTGTTCTCCAAGTGTGCCCGGTTTCAGGTTGAAAGTCCAAACTTTCCAAAAGCGGTAGTTTCCCGGAAGCAAAAAGGGAAGCCTGCCATAACTTGTCAAGACAACCTGGAAGACACTTCAAAATTTGAGAGTGCCTTTGCTTCTCACACATGTTGCAGTGGTCAGAAGCAAAAGAAAGGGGTGGACCTAAATGTCCAGATCCAGGGAAGTCATAGTGCCGCTCTATTCTGCCTTGGTCAGGCCTCACCTGGAATACTGTGTCCAGTTCTGGGCACCACAATTCAAAAAGGATATGGACAAATTGGAGCGTGCCCAGAGAAGGGTGACTAAAATGGTGAAAGGTCTGGAAATCATGCCTTATGAGGAGAGACTTAGGGAGCTGGGTATGTTAAGCCTGGAAAAAAGATGGTTAAGGGGCAATAGGATAGCCCTGTTTAAGTGTTTAAAGGGGTGTCACATTGAGGATGGAGCAGGCTTGTTTTCTGCTGCTCCAGAGACTGGAACACGGAGCAATGGATGCAAGCTCCAGGAACAGAGATCCCACCTCAACATTAGGAGGAACTTTTTGACAGTAAGAGCTGTTCGGCAGTGGAACACACTCCCTCGGAGCGTGGTGGGGTCTCCTTCCTTGGAGGTCTTTAAACAGAGGCTGGATTGCCATCTGTTGGGGATGCTTTGACTGTGATTTCCTGCATGGCAGGGGGTTGGACTGGATGGCCCCTGTGGTCTCTTCCAACTCTGCAATTCTATGATTCTATGAAGTGATCAAGAAATAATTTTGAAAAGCACTTGAACCCAGAAGAGGGATCTCTAGCGTGATGCTGCTAATGGCTCATCTACACACACGTTGGCTTCCTGCTCAGAATGGGCCAGAGTCCAGACGAGCACGCTGGACCGTCCCTGCAGCCACCGCTGCTGCCCTCCTCGTCGCACTCTCTGACGTCAAGAAGCCGGCCCACGGCACGTGAGCAAGGCCCCCTGCGTGTGGCCAGCCTTGGTCACATCTTGTGGGCCCCCTTCCTGGCTATGGAAGAGTGAGGCACAGGGCAGCTGCAGAAAAAGTTCCTGTGGTCACACGGGGTCCGGTCTGGTTTTTGCCGGCTGGAATGGATTTTATAGTGTTTTTTTTTTTTAATGCTGTAACAGGCCCTACTCTGTCTTCCCACCATCTGAGCCCCGTCTTTGCCCCAGGGCTTGTGAGGACTGACTGCCTGGGGGCAAAAAAAAGCCCTATGTTGCCAGGACAGCAAGGCTCCAAGATTGGGGCAAGACAGGGTAGATAGAGAAGCCCTGTGATTACTGAGGCAGGGGAAAGGACAGGAAAACAGCAATTGCTTCAAAGGGCAGGAAAGAAGAAACAGTTCTCTGAGGTACTGCTAGTGGGATTTCTGAGATTTAAAAAAGTAGGGGAGGGAAGGGAGGAAAAAAGGCCTCATGGATATCTTGGGAGGTATTAAGAACAACACTGTGCAACCAAATGTGCAGAAAAATAGGAAATGCACAATTGCAATATGCAAGGCACATCAGCAATGTGCAGTGGCTTCACGTGTCCCATGGCATCACATGTGCAGCTCTGCTTCCACAACATTCACCTGAATGGAGATGTCCCACATCACACAAAAATGTCCAGCCGCTTCCATAGGAGAACGTATGCAGTTTTTAAAATGCATTTTCATATTTTTAATGTTTATTTTTTTAACTTATAAAATGTTTAATTCTTTTTCAATATTTTGTATTTATACTATTATTTTTACTTTTGTATTGTTTTTAACTTGTGTTTTTTTAAAATATGTTGTTAGCCACCTTAGGTCCAATTGTGGGGAGAAAGGCGAAACATAAATGAATCTCTCTGGCTTTTCTTCACACACGAAGATTCAGGAAGGACTCATCCCGCACTTTCTACAAGCATGCTGATGACTAAAAAGGCCAATCCGAGATAAACAAGTCTGGTTGCAGAAAGCACAGCAGAAGGTCTCCTTGGGTGATGTTTCCGGGTTGTGATTCTTTCCATCTTTTCTAGGCCCCTCCCCATATGGAGCAAGCAGTGCTCTCCTTTAAAAAGGCTGCTTGGTCGTTCAGGATGCTGCTGAACAAGACTGTCATCTCCTGGGTCAGCATCAAGTGACCAAAGTCCTGAACCGCCTGCATGCAGGGTTGGGTCTGTGGCTTCCAGTGCATCTTTACACCTGCCGTTTCGTCCCTTGCCTATCGCTACAGGGCTTTTATGGAATTGGATTTGTCCTTCGAGCCTGTGCAATAGATTTTTCTGGTGGAGCGTAGCGTGCACAGAACTGGCCTCACCCTTTAAACCAAAGTTTCATCTGATGGGGCCTTGCAAGCATGGAGGGTAGCAGCGAGATTAGAGTTTCCTTCTCTTAGATGGTTGACCTTACAGGGTTGGACTGTCGTGAGAGAGAGGCTTGCGTACCCTAATGATGTTTTGAGCTATGCTGGCGATGGCATAAAGCCACCGGTAGGGTCTCCCATGCCAGACAGGTCAAAACCAAAGGGTCTGACAAAGAGTGTCAAAGGGCAGGATGGGCTCTCTAGCCTTATGGCAACCGTCCTAGGAGAAGGAAAACTCTAATCCCAATAAATGAATAAAATAATGATAATAAGAAGTAGCGGTCAGTAACAGGATGCCAGACCGGGAGATTAAACATGGTGGCCAAAAATAGATGAGAAGGCTGACATTCATTGGCAAACAGTGGCTTCCACGCCACTACAGCAGTGAATCCATTCTGGGCTTTATATGGGGACTTTAAAGAAGCCGTTCAAGGTGCTGGTATCTATTTTGTGGAGGGATTTGCAATAACTTCTTTGAGGTTCAGAGTCAATCCTGGAGCTGATTCACAGGAGTCACCAGATGTCAGTGGCAGCATATCAACCTCCACCATCTGACATGAGGGTCTCTACTGGACCTAAAATTATGAGGAAGATTTTCAGCAGAGGCTATGAAATGGGATGCAAGATTCATTTGCCAATCAGATGCTGTTTCACAGGAAACAGATTGCAGGCAGGGCATTTACACAAAAGATAGCTGAAATGCATGTGGTGTTCACATACATTTGCTGAGTGTTCAGAGCTCCCCAAAATGCCAGGTCACATCCACTAGGAATTAAACTGCTCATAGCATCATGGAGTTGGAAGATACCCCAACGGTCATCCAGTCCAACCCCCTTCTGCCCTGCAAGAAGACACAATCAAAGCCCTCCCGACAGATGGACATCCAGCCTCTGTTTAAAAATCTCCAAAGAAGGAGACTTTCCCACTTTTCTTTGGTCTTGTGCAGTTCTTGCTCTGAGCCTTGCTAAAAAGCTTCCAGATTCTTCCCTTGTACCTACAGGACTTGGCCAATAAATAATACATTTTATTTCTTACCCACCTTTCCCCAAGGCTCAAGGTGGAGTACAACATGAATTAAAATACATGTCATAAAATAAGTTAAACACACAGATTAAAAACACATGGGATTAAAACAAACATTAAAACCATCCATAAAATTAAAATACCAATGTAAAAATTCATAGATTAATATCAACTGGGTAGGCCTGCCGGAATAAGCCTGTAATGAGCTCATAACCCATCCCACTAGGCTGCTAACAATAGCAATAACCAGCTAATAATCCTGCTTTTCTCGCTCAGGTCTTCTCATGGCCACCAGAGGGCAGCAAAGTATTACCGAAAGCCCAGGGAAAAATCCCATCGCTCAGTCTCCATGGATTTCTGCCATCATCTCCCAAAGCAGGCTGGCAAAGCAGGCAGAGAAACCACTGCGCCTCTGCCAGACCATGCCAAGGCAGACATCTCAGCCGAGGGTGGGCAAAGCGTGGCCCTGGGGCCGCATGGGGCATCCAATCTTGGTTTTGTGGCCCTCGTCACATCCAGGCTGTGCAGACGGTCCTTTTGCTGGCCAAAAAGGGGTAAATTGCCTCTCTTGGATATTTCCAGGAGAAGCATAGAAACCACGGGATGATACAAGTTGGAAGGAGTCTCAAAGGCATAGCCCCCACATCCTGAAGTGCCCCCCCAGGCCAGGATCTTTGGTGGGCCGCCAAACTTACAGCTAAGATTGAGGGCAGAGAGATGGCCTACAGGATTTAGGATAAAAATTAAAATACGTCAGCTTAAATGATGACACCAAAGTAATATTTATATTTATTCATAAACTAAATGGAATTACAGAATAAAAAATTACAATAATATCATGCTGGAGACCCATCTTAATCCTGGTCCCCCAGGCTAGAGCCCTATCAGACCCCCGCTCCTTGTGCGGAACATGCTCAAAGGACAAGTTAACAAGTTACCTGTTCAATGGATTTGTAATTGGTTGACCGGCCAAACCCAAAGGGTGCTCAGCAGTGGCTCCTCTTCGTCTTGGAAAGATGTGACCAGTGGGGTGCCACAGGGTTCTGTCCTGGGCCCAGTGCTATTCAACATCTTTATCAATGACTTGGATGAGGGAATTAGGGGCATACTTATCAAATTTGCAGATGACACCAAATTGGGAGGAGTAGCTAATACCCTAGAGGACAGGATCACAATTCAGAATGACCTGGATAGACTGGAGAGCTGGGCCAAAGCTAACATAATGAAATCCAATAAGGAGAAATGTAAAGTACTGCACTTAGGGCGGAAAAATGAAATGCATAGATATAGGATGGGAGAGACGTGGCTGAATGAGACTACGTGCGAAAGGGATCTAGGAGTCCTAGTAGACCACAAGTTGAACATGAGCCAACAGTGTGATGCGGCAGCTAAAAAGGCCAATGCAATTTTGGGCTGTATCAATAGAAGTATAGTGTCTAGATCAAGGGAAGTAATAGTGCCACTCTATTCTGCCTTGGTCAGACCTCACTTAGAATACTGTGTCCAGTTCTGGGCACCACAATTCAGAAAGGATATTGACAAATTGGAGCGTGTCCAGAGAAGGGCAACTAAAATGGTGAAAGGTCTGGAAACGATGCCTTATGAGGAGAGACTTAGGGAGCTGGGTATGTTTAGCCTGGAAAAAAGACGGTTAAGAGGCGATATGATAGCCCTGTTTAAGTATTTGAAGGGATGTCACGTTGAGGATGGAGCAGGCTTGTTTTCTGCTGCTCCAGAGACTGGAACACGGAGCAATGGATGCAAGCTCCAGGAACAGAGATTCCACCTCAACATGAGGAGGAACTTTTTGTCAGTAAGAGCTGTTCGGCAGTGGAACGCACTCCCTCTGAGCGTGGTGGGGTCTCCTTCCTTGGAGGTCTTTAAACAGAGGCTGGATGGCCATCTGTCGGGGATGCTTTGATCGTGATTTCCTGCGTGGCAGAGGGCTGGACTGGATGGCCCTCGTGGTCTCTTCCAACTCTACAATTCTATGATTCTATGATTCTATACAATTCTATGATTCTATGACATCTATCCCACCCCCTGGTGTGGAAAAATACACAAATAAAGCTGAGAGATGGCATCCAAACTTCAAGATGGTTTGTCACCTCCTCTCCCTCCAACACATTTAACATCAAAAATACTATCTTTGCAAAGCTGGTATTTGTTCTTTGCTATTTTGGAAGCCCACATGGAGGGCCGCAGGGGCCGGTGACTACCTCCTGGATTCCCCCACAGTTGCCCACTCCAACCTAAATGGAGTCCCACAACGGCCAGAGAAGGGCAGGGTCATTGCAACTCTCACGTCGTGTCCCGAATCCTGTTGGCATCGCTTGCACCTGCAAGTTCCTCTTTGAAAGGGGTCGGACATTTCTGCCCAAGGTGGAATTGCATATTCTGTCTGAGTTTGCAGGAACAGAGTGGTACATGTGATAGGGATGCAACTCTTTGCTAATTTCATTCCCAAAGGAAGCGGTGAATAATTTCAGCAATTTTCTTCCTGCTGTGAGAAAGTCTTTGAAAGCTGCACAGTTTTCATCTTAAGATCTTTTTATTAAACATTTTACAGTCCTAATACCTGTTATCATTTCTCATTATAAATCATCAAATAAACAATTAACAAATAAAAATAAAATAATTCTTCTGCAGTAGTTTTATGGGTAACTTCTTATCTCATAGACTTCCTTATTTTATCCAGCCTTATAGAGCATTTCTCTTTCATCAATTGTGTCTTCATAATATACAACAAAGCTATAAAGTAACAGTAAATAATAAAGTATTTTAAAATACCACTTCTCTTTTGTCTGTACTCCCTCCCCCAAAGCTGCACAGTTTTCAAAGATCATTCACAGGTTCTGTGCAAAATTTATGTGCAGGTATTTTTACCTAGAAAACAAAATTTTCTGTGAAGGAAACAGAATTTTCAGTGCACAAAATATGCACTGAATTTCCTGTGCATGTTGTTTCCTTCTGCGCGCGCACACACACACACACACACACAGACCATGTGCAATTTTTGCATGGAACAAATCCTGAACTGCAAAAAGAGTCTCACCAGTTGAGGATTTTCCTCTTCAGGGTTTCCCAACACTCAAGAAACAAGTTTTGCAACCATTTAAAATATTTTTGACAATTCATCCATCCCTAGCACGTGGTGCCACTACACATGAATTTGCAGTGCATAGATGCACCTTCCACCTTATGCTCTATACATGGATGCACATTGTACATACAGTTGTCCATGCACATTGCATTGAAATTCATTGACAAGGCACCTCTGCGTAACTCACAGTCCATCTCAGTGCCTATATTTTGCCTATATTTTGTGCATTAAAGCATGAGAAAGGAAAAAACTCTGCAGCCCATGATAAATTAGGGTGCAATGTTCCTGTAAAGCCATTCCAAAACTCCCCTAGATACCATGGGTGGTTCCCACAACTGATAACTCAGTCAAACACAACTCAAAAGATTTGATACAGAAGAGAATTTTTTCTCAGAGTTCTACCTACCCCTCAAATTCCTTATCTAGAATTCCAAAATCCAAAATATTTCAAAATCTCTAACTTTTTTGAGCACTAACATGAAAGGGCATTTTATATTTTATGTGTTTTCTGATGATTCAATGTACACAAACTTTGTTTCATGCATATAATTATTAAAAACATTGCATATAAAATTACCTTCAGGCTATGTGTTTATGAAACATAAATGAATTTTGTGTTTAGATTTGGATCCCATCTCCAAGATATCTCATTATATATATGCAAGTATTCCAGAATCCAAAATATTCCAAAATCCAAAATACCTCTGGTCCTAAGCATTTCAAAAAAGAGAGCCTCAACCTGCACTTTCTCAAATGTCTTCCCAGCTCTTCTAAACTCCAGCAGTTTTTAGAGACAAATAGCATACAATAAAGGTATCATTTATCCTGTGTTATGATGCCAGCAGAGACTACAGAAAATGAGACAAATTAAACATCCCATGGAGGCAGCAAATTAAAACCAAGAAACAAACAGCTAAGACCAGAAAGAGACGATTGAAATAGCAATCAAATATTGCACTGCTCTCAGATCATTAATATAAAAATTAGGCTGAAGATTATTTCCTGTGCCAACGTCATTCCCGGTGCCACAGTTCCTCATACCAGTTGTTAAAATTCTAGCGTTTAATTCAATTTAGAAAGGAATAGGAAAAGAATTTTGAAAACTCTGAGCTCTAATGAGTTTATTGTGGCTTGATCATTCATAAACAACCAACAACTGTTATGGATGCATGAATGGAACAGAGAAGACGATGCTGAGCTCAAAAATGTTCATGTGAAAGCTAGATTGTTGTTATTTGCTATCAAGATGGCTTCAACCCATGGGGAACCCTCTGGATGAGAGATCTCCAAGAGCCCTGGGCATGAACATCCCCATGCAGGTCTTGCAAACTCATGGCCATTGTGGTTTCCTTGACTGAATCAACCCACCTGTAATGCAGTCTTGCTCTTTTCCTGGGGTATTAACTTAAATGGGAAATATATTTTGGCTGGCCTCGTTAGTAACATACGCAGTCAGCCCTCCACATTTGCTGGTTTCCCTTTCATGTATTTGATGGTTTGCGGATTTGAATAGGAAGAGGACCATAGAGTCGCACTGGAGGACCCAGAGATTCCCTAGAGAAGTGTTCTCTCAGGTTTTAAAAAATAGCATTTGTGGGTTTTATTAACATTAGTGTTCTTTCCACTTTCCTCGGGGGGGCTGTGCCCCTAACTCCTGCAAAGGTGGAGGGCTGACTATACATGCAGATGTTCCCTTACAGATGTGGTTGTACCTTTCTTGGCCATGGTGTAATGTGACGTTCAGGTGAAGGTTGAGGAAGAGTTGGGCACACGGTGCTGCTACACATGTGGTTGCACTGCGCATTGTGCATTGCAACCAGACTTTTCACACTCCTTTGCACATTCAGTTGACCAGTGTTGCAATTCACTAACCCACCTCTGTCACAGAACTCCACGAGTTTCAAGTTGCACCCAACAGCCCTATTTGGCCCTTATTTTCAAAAAAAAGAGGCAAAACTTATCAGAAAAAAATTGCTGCATTAATTGTTAGTCATGTGCTAGTAAAGAATCACCATTTCATGTTGCTAAAGGGTCACTTTTTGCAATTAGTAATTTGAATCACTAAAAGTGGCCCAAAATGGCCCATTCCCCCACCAATAAACCCCAAATGTGACAAATTAATGTACTAAAACTGTAACATCCTTCTTCTAACAATTAAAACAACAGCTTCTAAAATGATTGTCACATCATAATCAATTAATTAACTGATTAATTTTAGTGAATTACTTCCAAGCACTGGGATAATGTTACGGTACACACACAAACATCAAGGTATGATCAGACCAGATCAGGAGTTCTTTAGCTGAGTCTTGCTCCCACCAGTGGCTTTTGAGACTTCTGGAATATTCACAAACAGCATGAATGCTCCATATTACCTTTCTTCTCTCTCTCTCTCTCTCACACACACACACACACCTTTTTATACAGACATATTGCCCAGGATTATACACCTGGGTGTGTAGCATAAAGCGCCACACGTGGAGTTACACATTGCTGTACACAGCCCCTGGGTTGAATGGCAATGTTACACATAACACCAAATGTGCAATCAAAAGCACGATCCACTATGACTGCGCATCCCTGCTCTTTATGCATTTGCATGCACAGCACATATCTATGTGCACTATGGCACCTCACACACAGCTCCAGATTCATAACCTTGATCTGAATACACACACTCTGCATCTGGCACAAATGTTCAGCCATTTCCACAGGGTAACAGACACATATGCAAGGCACCAACATGATTCTGGCCATTGCCTTGAAAGATAGACTGCCTTGGTACATGAAGGTTCTATGTAGCTATTGCAACTAAGAGTTATTGATAGACCTGTCTCCTCTCGCACTTCCCCACCCTATCCTGCATGAATTAATCCCCATGTATTAAGACAGCAAAGGGTCAAACTCCACACGAAGTTAGCCACATGTTTCTTCTAGTGTACTTAGCTCAGATGTACTAAGTGATGATGAGATGATGGCTGATGAAGACATGGAAACTGTTAAAGATGTTCTACTCCTTGGCTCAGTCATTCATCAGAATGGAGACTGCAGTCAAGAAATTAGAAGAAGACGAAGACTTGGAAGGGTAGTTATGAAGGAGCTAGACGAGATCCTGAAGCGTAAATATATATCATTGAATACCAAACTTAGGTTTGTCCAGGCCATTGTATTTCCTGTTTCTTTTTTAAAAACCATATATCTCATTGCCTCCCAAAAATAGTACTCTACGGTAAACTCGCCACGGGTCAGCGTAAGAGGGGCGCTCCAAAAAAGCGATACAAAGACTCCCTGAAACAACATCTCAGGCTCGGCCAAATTGATCACCAACAGTGGTCCGCCCTGGCCTCACATCGGGAGGCATGGAGACGCACTATCCACAATGCTGCAGCCTTATTTGAGAACTCACGCCGAACAAGTCTTGAAGAGAAACGACAACACAGAAAGGATCACAACCCAAAAACATCACCCAAGGAGACCTTCTGCTGTGCTTTTTGCAACCGGACTTGTTTATCTAGGATTGGCCTTTATAGTCATCAGCACGAAGAAAAGCCAGAGATATCTATTAGTATAAAATACTCTCTCTCTCTCTCTCTCTCTCTCTCTCTCTCTCTCTCTCTGGCTTTTCTTCGCAAACGAAGATTCAGGAAGGACTCATCCTGCGTTTTCTGCAAGCGTGCTAATGACTAAAAAGGCCAATCCGAGATAAACAAGTCCGGTTGCAGAAAACACAGCAGAAGGTCTCCTTGGGTGATGTTTTTGGGTTGTGATTCTTTCTGAGTTGTCGTTTCTCTTCAAGACTTGTTCGGCGTGAGTTCTCAAATAAGGCTGCAGCATCGTGGATAGTGCGTCTCCATGCCTCCTGATGTGAGGCCAGGGCAGACCACTGTTGGGGCTCAATTTGGCCGAGCCTGAGATGTTGCTTCAGGGAGTCCTTGTATCGCTTTTTTGGAGCGCCCCTCTTACGCTGACCTGTGGCGAGTTCACCGTAGAGTAGTATTTTTGTATAAAATACAAGTAATACGGAAAAACATTTCTAAACATAAAACATATATTTCCCATTTCTATGTATGGTTGTTAAAGCTGGACAGTGATAGGAAGAAAATCAACTCCTTTAAGATGTGGTGCTGGAGAAGAGTTTTATGGATACTGTGGATTGCAAAAAAGGCAAATAAATGGGTCCAGGAGCAAATCAACCCTGAACTCTCCCTAAAAGCCAAGATGACAAAACTGAGTCTGTTGTACTTTGGACATGATGCTATGCTTCAATATCATGAGATTATGTGACTCATTGGAAAAGACAGGAATGTTTGGTAAAGTGAAGGCAGTGGGAAGAGAGGAAGATGGCATTACAGGTGGACCGAATCCATCAAGGAAGCCATGGATGCTGCTTTCAGCTGGAAAGACCTGAACAGGCTTCTTGGTGGCTGAGGCCCATGGAGATCTCTCATTCGGAGGCCCACCATAAGTCTAAGCTGACAAATAACCACACTGACAGCTTAGGACAGGGCATGCTACCTCTCAAAAGCAAACTGCTGCATGAACTTTGGGCACAGGGGGAAGGCAGACATGGATTCAGACTAAGGCAGGGTGAGAGGAGCACTTAATGTTTTTTCCACATGCACCATTTCCTTCAGAAACCCTTCCCCTCCCTGAATCTATTTGGCTATAATGCTTGAAGTCAAAAAGGGAGTCAGATTGTTGGTAAGAAAATGGCATTTCATTGGGAGAAAGGCTTTATCATCCCTCCATCATGGGCCAGATTCCACCTGGAGAGATATGGTGGCGCATCCCTGGATGTCATGCCAATGTAAGTACTTTGTTAGCATTGTGCAAAGACGGGTCTGGAAACTCTTCATGCAGCGTCTTTGCTCTGCATGTGAAAAGGAGAGGCAAGCAGCTCCCCAGGTCGGCTCCATCTCCTCTCTCTTTCTCTCTCTCTCTCCCTCTCTTTGGGCTTTTTCAGACAGGACTTACTGCGCAAGAAGACTCCGTAATAGTTACAATGCTGTTGCATGGCAGGGGGGTCCATTTCGGATGATGCCGTCCCTCTCTCAGCATCATCCATGTCACTTCCATGTATGATTGGAGGCAGCCGCGCCATATTTTACTCAAGGAAGTTGTCCGTGAGTAAAATATGGCATGGCTGTCTCCAATCATACACGGAAGTGACACGGACAATGCCAAGAGCGGGACGGCATCATCCAAAATGGACCCCCTGCCGCACGACAGCATCGTAACTATTCCGGACTCTTCTTGCACGGTAAGTCCTGTCTGAAAAAGTCCTTTCTCTCTTCCATGCATGGTCCCTTTCCAGAGCTCCCCACATGACACCCAGCTGGCTTCCTGTTGGTGTTTTACACAGACAAACATTCACTTGATGCCTTTGCTTGTGACTTTTTGCCCCCTGTGCAATAGCTGTGTTCAGATCACCGTGGGGTAAGTGGAGTTCTACGAGTGTAACAGCTGCACGTGCAGCTGTATAGTGTTGGATGGTGTACAACTCTTCACCAGTGCCTTCCATGTCTTCTTGATCCCTGTGAGGAGCGGCTTAGGGAGCTGGGCATGTTTAGCCTGGGGAAGAGAAGGTTAAGAGGGGACATGATAGCCATGTTTAAATATTTGAAGGGATGTCATATTGAGGATGGAGCAAGCTTGTTTTCTGCTGCTCCAGAGACTAGGACACAGAGCAATGGGTTCAAACTACAGGAAAAGAGATTCCACCTAAACATGAGGAAGAACTTCCTGATGGTATAAGAGCTGTTTGGATTCTATGCCTTGCTTGATCCCCGGGGGTTGCCGAACCAGCCGCTGTGCACAAGGGGATGATCAGTAGGCACACGGGCATAGACCCTGTTGGTTGCACAATGCCGGTCCTCAGCAGAAGGGCCATGCAGCACAACTGCCATGTAGATTTGCACCTTGCAAGCACAATCCAGGATCTGGAAATAAGTGCCAGATGCTTTTGCAGCAGAGGGCTCGGCTCAACACCCGCCTGCTCCTGCCTTCAATGGGGGGTGGGTAGGATGAGGCCCCTTTGGCAGGTGGTAATTAAAACTCTCCCGGGGATGGGATTTTCAGCTCCTCCTCCTCCACCTCCGCTCACTTTTCCTGCATGGCAATCTTGAACAATTACTCAAATGACCTTCTCCCCAATTGACATCTCTCTATAAATGGAACAGAAAGTGATGGGGTAAGGTGGGGGGGGGAGGGCAGATGGAGACAGGGGGCAGACACTGAGTCAGGCTCCTCAGCGTCTCCTCCCAGCTCCGATGCATCCACGTGTCCCCAGGAAGAGTCGCCAGTCAAGGTCACCATTGGCCCTCTCAGCAAACCAGCCAGCAAGGGAGGCACCTGGGTTGAGAGAGCCTGCTTCCTTGCAGAATGTGTATCTGCAGAGGCAAAGTCCAACTATTCATCCCAGCACCTCCAAAAATAAGCCAATCTGCCACTTTCTGGACATCTGAAAAGGGGCAGCTTTGGGACCATGTCCCCCGAGAACAGGACTTTATCTCAGGGACAGCAAAGCCCTCAGCAAAATTATTTTGCTTCTGCTTAGGGCTGCCTGAGAGAACAAATGGGTTGTAATGGTTTGAATGTTGAACTAGGATTCTGGGAGACCAGCATTTGATCCCTGCTCAGTCACAGAAACCCACTGGGTGACCTTGGGCAAGTCACACTCTCTCAGCCTCAGAGGAAGGCAAGGGAAAACCACCGCTGGGGAAATCTGGCCACGAGAACCCTAGGAGAGGGTCCCTGTAAGTCAGAGTCAAACTGAAGGCACACAACAATGAAACAAATACATATCTTTAGAGACAGCATGGTGTAGTGGTTTGACAGTTGGACCAGGACTCTGAGAGACCCGCGTTTGAATCCTGTTCATGCTTGGGAACACCCTGGAGAACCTTTGGCATGTCACTCTCTCATACCCTCAGAGGGAAGCAATGGCAAAACTCCTGGAATGCGCTGCCTGAGAGTGTGGTGGAGTCTCCTTCTTTGGAGGGTTTTAAACAGAGGCTGGATGGCCAACTGTCAGGAGGGCTTTGATTGGGTATTCCTGCATGTTATGGGGTTGGACTAGATGGCCCTTGTGGTTTCTTCCAATTCTAAGATTCTATGATTCCTCTGAAGAAATCTCACCAAGAAAATCCGACAAGACAGTTGCCACCAGCTGAAGTAGACTTGAAGGCAAAGGCAGTGTGATGTAATGGTTTGAGTGTTCGATTAGGACACTGGAAGACCTGGGTTCGAATCCCTGCTCAGACACAGAAACCCAGTGGGTGGCCTTGGGCAAGTCAGATGAATGCAAAGGCAACCACCTTCTGAACAAATCTTGCCAAGAAAACCGCAAGATAAGTTTGTCTTGGGTGTCATCATAAGATGAAAACAACTTGAAGATGACAACAAGAAGGGTTAGAAGCATAGAAGCATAGAATCACAGAGTTGAGAGAGACCACAAAGGCCATCTAGTCCAACCCCCTGCCCTGCAGGAATACACAATCAAAGCATTCCCAATGGATGGCCATCCAGCCTCTCTTTAAACCCCCCCAAAGAAGGAGACTTCACCACGCTTTGAGATGGCATGTTCCAAAGCTCTTACCATTGGGAAGTTCTTCCTAAGAGATTAGGTGGAATCTCTTTTCCTGTAGTTTGAACCCATTGTTCCATGTCCTAGTCTCTGGAGCAGCAGAAAACAAGCTTGCTCCATCCTCAGTATGACATCCCTAGTTTTTCCACACAGAGACCAAGGGCCTGTCTACACTGCAATTTGACACCACTTTATCCACCCCAGTTCTAGCCTATGGAATTGTGGAATTTCTAGTTTTGTGAGGTACTTAGCCTTTTCTATCAGAGAACTCAGGTGAGAAATGACAAATACCAGGATTCCATAGGATAGAACTTGGATGGATAAAGTGGTGTCAAAACTGCTGTATTTCTGCAGTGTAGACAGGTAGAGAGAGGGAGAATGAAAGAGAGAGAAAGTGTGTTCAACTGCATCCTGAATTTGAGATTGGGGTCTACTGAAGAGCTGGTGACAAGAATCAAAGAAAATAAGTAATGGGGTTGCTAGGTTTTTTTTTTAAAAGGCATATATGATCAAAACAGGAAAGCCAAGACATGGCAAGCTAGAAAGAAGGGAGCACCAGAGATACTGTCTGACAGCATATCTCCTGAAGAAGGCTTGGCTGTTCTTGTTCTGATAAGAAATCCCATTTTGCATCAAGTACATCTCAGTTTCTCTAGATTTCATTGATCTGCCACTTCCCCCTTGCTCCTGTAGCTGAATAGGACTGCCATGGGTCTATTTCACTGCCAAGAATAATGGAATTGGAAGGAAACACAAGGGCCATCTAGTCCATCCTCTTGACCATGCAGGAACAGGAAATCTCCCACAAAAGTAACCCTAACAGGTAGCCTCACCCAAGCTCTGTTGTTGTTTTTTTGTTTGTTTGTTTTTTTAAAAAACCTCCAAAAGAGAAGAATTCACCATCATCTGAGGGACTTCATTCCACCGTCAAACAACTCTTGCTCTCAGGAAGTTCTTCCTAACATTTAGGTGGGATCTGTTTTCTTGTAATTTGAACCTGTTGGCTTCAGCTTGCATGGGTTTCCCCCACCCAACACACACCTTTCAGCGTTCTTCTTTTTATTCTGTTTGCTCAAAAAAACCTTTTGCCAAATAAAACCCCCTAGTTTTTATGGGATGGGTGGAATGGAAAAGACTGAGGGAGCCATCTAGACCTGGCACACAGAGGACGAACATGGAGCACTTTCCTGCTCATCTGCTGTTCCCAGATTTACTCCAAAGAAGGCAATGCCTTGCACACCCTCTCTCGGCTGCTCGGTTTCCATCGCTGGTGGCGACTGGCTCGCTGCAGCACATCCACTCCAGGCTTTAGTCTAAACTTTAAGGGAGCTAGGTCCAAAGGGCCAAACCCCATAGCTTCAGCATCCTGGACAGCTCCTTTCAAGTTCAGAGTAAAACCCAGAATTGATATACTGCCTCACTGACATGGGAGACCACAGCTGGAGCTGATTTTCATTGGGGAGTGGCTCTCTTCACCCTTTCATGCAATTCTGTCTCAGAGCTTGGAAATGTTATTTTGTTGACTATAACTCCAGAATCCAGTGGTCATGCTGGCTGGGGAATGTACTAGTTGTAGTCCCAAAAAGGTAACTTTCAAGATTCTTCTCTGCCTGATAGTAGAGCCTCCCCCCTCCTTCCTCTTCTCCCCCCCTTCCCCCCTCTTCCTCCCCTTCTCATCTTCCTCCTTTCCCTCCTCCCCCTCTTCTCTCCTCCCCCTCCTCTTCCTTCTCTCCCCCCTCCTCTTCCTCCTTCCTCCTTTTCCTCCTTTCTCCCTTTCCTCCTCCGCCTCCTCCTGTCAAGTGGCAACATTGTGCAATTGAGCACACACACACACACACACACACACGTGCAATGGAATGCCCAGCCAAATGCACACGTGCATCCCCCACACATCTTGTCTGCATCCATGAACAGGTGCCGATGCAGGTGGGAAGAGCATCCATGACCTTGAACTGAATGCAGACATTGGACAAAAACTGAATGACACAAAACTGCCCAACTGCATCCCTAGGCATGCACGAGACTCCGACAGGGTCCTGGCTGCTGGGTGTGTCCAGTCCCCTTTCCCCACTCGCATCCTTCCTCCACATCGGTCATTCTCCTTAAAATACCCTCTCAAGACAAGAGAACACTGTTACCAAGAAGGAGAGTGTCTGCCTTCTCCTGCGTTTCAACCACAAGACTCATTTGGAGCTCAGAGATCTAATAACTTGGAAGGGGCAAACTTATTTTCAGCTGTAATGAACTCTAGTGCCAATTGCCAGCTGAGGGAGGGAGTGGCATCATGCCACAGAAGGCATTAAGGGATCGGCTCTTCTTTCCTGGAAGGAAGACGTCTCCCTGCTATTCGAGCTCATCCAAAGATGAGAAGGAACAAAGAGGCTGGCAGGCATCTCTGGAGGTCGGCCACAGGGAATCTGGGGGCAGGGGTGGAAATCCCAGTTTCCTTCATTTTTGCATTAAAGAGTAAATTATTCTGAAAGACACCCCCACACACACACACACACTGGGCAAAGATAGGTTTTTCCCTATCTTTGAGGACCTTTGGGGGCAGGATTCATTTGTGCAAACCCTCTTTTTTGTACGCAAAATGGTTGTAAAACATACACTTTTTTTTTTACGCAATAAGATTATTTTGTGTAGAAACCACTACATTCCAAAAAACCCTGTGGATACTTGAAACCATGGATAATAGGGAACCGTATTGTTTTCGATGAGACAAATGCCAGAAGTTGACCATAGAATTGCATTGGAGGACCTAGAAATGCCTATGGACATGGAGAAGAGAAGAGAAGAGAAGAGAAGAGAAGAGAAGAGAAGAGAAACCATGGATACTGAACCCATGGATGGGGGGGGGTTTGACCTGTATCTTTTTCTGCTTAAACTGTTTTTTTTTTTAATAAAGATGGAAATTTAAATACTGCCTTTCTCCCAACACAAGGAGACTCACAATATAAGTTTAAAGCAGGACTACAGTACTACAAATCCCAGAATCCCATGGGAAGGAACCATAAAAGTGAAAAGTAGTTTTAAATCACTATAACTGTGTTACATTTATATAGCCCTGTAAAAGATGGACAGGTGCCCCTCCATATCCACAGGTGATACATTCCCGGTCTTAGCGTTTATATATGAAACTTCAGATCATAGCAAACCCTATTAAAATCAAGGACTTCCGGTACAAACATACCCTAGAGTTGCACTGGAAGATCTAGAAGACACCTAGAGAAGACACCTCTCTAGGAATGATTTGATTGTGTATTCCTGCAGGGCAGAATGGGGTTGGACTGGATGGCCCTTGGGGTCTCTTCCAATTGTAGGATTCTATGATTAGGAAGAAAGTCCTGACACTGAGAGCTGTTTGGCAGTGGAATGCGCTGCCCTGGGAATGAGGTGGACTCTCCTTCTTTGGAGGTTTTTAAACAGAGGCTGGTTGGCATCTCTCATTGGGAGTGCTTTGATTGGGTATTCCTGTCAAGGATAATGGAACATACAGTCCCAGAATCCTAACAATAAATTCTCACTATAGGCAAAAATACAGGCCAGCTTGACTTTCAATTAAAAGCAGACCTGTCTGCAAGGTTATTTTATATAAACAAATGGTAGTAACTGGGGGTTCTTCTCACCAGCTGTGTCTTGTCTTTCTTGGAAGTGGGCCCATGTTACAGAGGCCTAACCACTGAGTTCGTGTGAAAGTCTTATCTATGCAAGGCTGTGAGATGTTTCCTATGTTATGGGTTAGCTCTAATCAGTTCTCTGTGTGAAAAACTGTCTCTGTCAGTCTGTGAGACACACAGAACTTCTTTGCTTTCTAGTGAAGAGAAGGCTGCATCATTTCAAGCAGCCAGAATGTACTGTTTTTGTAGTATTTTTGTAGAACTTTAAATAAAAGGAAAAAGGATATTTTTCATCTGTCTCCATGTCTACACACCTATGTATGCAGAAGGGCATATGGTCCTCACACTTCTGCTATTCTGCTGTTATTCCCTCTGGGCATGTACAGATCGCTCAGGGGGACTGCATACCATGACAATTCCTGCATGGCGGAATGGGGTTGGACAGTCAGAGCTGTTCGGCAGTGGAACGCACTCCCTCGGAGGGTGGTGGGGTCTCCTTCCTTGGAGGTCTTTAAACAGAGGCTGGATGGCCATCTGTCAGGGATGCTTTGATCGTGATTTCCTGCGTGGCAGAATGGGGTTGGACTGGATGGCCCTCGTGGTCTCTTCCAACTCTGCAATTCTATGATTCTATGATTCTATGGAGAGCCCTTGGGGGTCTTTTACAACTCTATGATTCTATGATTCTACAATTCTTCCCCCCACCAGTGGACACCATTCAACCACCAGGAGAAGCCCTGGAAGGGCTCCTGTGGGCCATATCTCACCTGTCCTAAAGCAAGAGTCCATGTCTGAGGACATTCCCAAGTGCCAGAGCTTGTCTCTGAAGCTCTGAGTAGCTTCACGGAAGGATCACACTCTCTAACAAGAACATGCTGGAGAACGGAGACCTTGAAGGCTCTTCTCCATATCCTCCAGTCATCAGAGGTGAAGTGGATGAAAGCCAGGAAGAGGAGCTCTTTTTCTCTCTTTTTGAGAGAGTGAGTGAGACCATTAAGTCCCACTGGGTGCTGAAAGCAGGGGTGTTGGTGGCCTCCATGGCCGTGGAGCAGAAAATCTGCTCTAGGGAGTTGGCTACATGATGAAAAAATTCCTCTAAGAATTTGGACAGAATGCCATTGGTCCTCACAGATGATGGCCCACATTCGCCATATTCAGAAGGCGGAGGGCCGAAAACTCCACATAGTCCATGATAACAGCTTTCACTGTTTTTTGTGATCTTTTTTAAAAAGTGCATGAACATGTAACACAATAGGTCATCTGTACAACCAATTCACAAGTGAACACAGCAGAGCTAAAAGATGATTGATTGGACCTCGGAGGGGATGGGTTTGCAAGGCAGGGCTTGCAATGCCGGAGCTGCCATTGTTGTTGTTTTTTTGCCAGCACAAGCGTTCAAGCAGCAGAGCAAAAGTAGGAACGTTTATTTCAGCAGAAAACTGCTCTTCCACATCTGTGTGTTTGTTTTTTTTAATGGGGGGAGTTTTGGGGACGCAACTCACTTGAGCCTGTGATTTCTCAGTTGGCTGCTGTGGGTGGAATCGAGCCTCCAGGCTGGGGCTGGAGAAGCCTTTCAAGAGGCGGAGGGTGGCTTGTTGAAACTAGCCTCATCCCCCCCCCCGGGAACAAGTGGCTCTGCGGTGGGCGCCAGGGGTTTGAACAGCTCTCACCCCCCCAGGGAATGAGTGGCTTTGCAGTGGTGCCTGGGAGGCTTTGCAGCAAGCCTTTTGCTTGGCTCTGCCACTGCAGGGGCCTTCAGCTGCCCCAACCCCCCTCACAACCCTGCTAGGCAGCGTGACCCTTGGGGCCATTGGCCATCCACCCGCAGCCCGATCGCTAGGCCAAGAACAGATTCCAGCGCCCCTTTCCAACCCCGCTCCATCGGGGCCATTGGCGGTCCACCCGTGGCCCTATTGCCAGGCTGTGAACTGATTCCACAACCCACCCACCCCCCGGCTGTGCATGAGCGCCAGGGTTTTTTACTGCCTGTTTGACAGCTTTGAGCGGCTAGCTAGCTGTTGATCCTTCAGCCACATGTCTCGAGGCAGCCACGAGTGAAATATCTAGTTTATATCACTCGTGGCCACCATTTCTTTCGTGGCCACCATTTCTTTCTGGCTGCTCTGTGTGAACTGCAAAATTGCTACTTTCCCCCTTCGATTTCAAATGCATCATGGGCACAAATGGGCACTGCTGCAAAAGGGAGGTAAGGCGATATTTTCCGGAATTAATTCTCCTGTCTACCTGACCCCTCTGATTTAGTCTGAACCTTAAAGCTCTGTTTGCGGTGGAGGGGGGTATTTGCTATCCAAGGTGCCGAATGTAATCCAAGGACAAGGCTCAGCACTTTGGAATCATAGAATCATAGAATCATAAAATTGCAGAGTTGGAAGAGACCCCAAGGGCCATCCAGTCCAACCCCATTCTGCCACGCAGGAAATCACGATCAAAGCATCCCTGACAGATGGCCATCCAGCCTCTCCTTTAAAACCTCCAAAGAATCATAGAATCATAGAATTGCAGAGTTGGAAGAGACCATGAGGGCCATCCACTCCAACCCCCTGCCATGCAGGAAATCACGATCAAAGCATCCCCGACAGATGGCCATCCAGCCTCTGTTTAAAGACCTTCAAGGAGGGAGACCCCACCACGCTCCGAGGGAGTGCGTTCCACTGCCGAACAGCTCTTACTGTCAAAAAGTTCCTCCTCATGTTGAGGTGGAATCTCTGTTCCTGGAGCTTGCATCCATTGCTCCGTGTTCCAGTCTCTGGAGCAGCAGAAAACAAGCCTGCTCCATCCTCAGCGTGACATCCCTTCAAATACTTAAACAGGGCTATCATATCGCCTCTTAACCGTCTTTTTTCCAGGCTAAACATACCCAGTTCCCTAAGTCTCTCCTCATAAGGCATCGTTTCCAGACCTTTCACCATTTTAGTTGCCCTCCTCTGGACACGCTCCAATTTGTCAATATCCTTTTTGAATTGTGGTGCCCAGAACTGGACACAGTATTCTAGGTGAGGTCTGACCAAGGCAGAATAGAGTGGCACTATGACTTCCCTTGATCTAGACACTATACTTCTATTGATACAGCCCAAAATCGCATTGGCCTTTTTAGCTGCCGCATCACACTGTTGGCTCATGTTCAACTTGTGGTCTACTAGGACTCCTAGATCCCTTTCGCACGTGGTCTCATTCAGCCAGGTCTCTCCCATCCTATATTTATGCATTTCATTTTTCTGCCCTAAATGCAATACTTTACATTTCTCCGTATTGAATTTCATTTTGTTAGCTTTGGCCCAGCTCTCCAGTCTATCCAGGTCATTCTGAATTTTGATCCTGTCCTCCAGGGTATTAGCTACTCCTCCTAATTTGGTGTCATCTGCAAATTTGATAAGTATGCCCCTAATTCCCTCATCCAATTCATTGATAAAGATGTTGAATAGCACTGGGCCCAGGACAGAACCCTGTGGCACCCCACTGGTCACATCTTTCCAAGATGAAGAGGAGCCACTGCTGAGCACCCTTTGGGTTCGTCCGGTCAACCAATTACAAATCCATTGGACAGTTAACTTGTCTAGCCCACATTTTACAAGCTTGTTTGCAAGAATGTCATGGGGAACCTTGTCAAAGGCCTTACTGAAATCAAGGTATGCAATGTCCACAGCATTCCCTTCATCTACCAAGCTGGTAACTTTATCAAAAAAAGAGATCAGATTAGTCTGGTATGACTTGTTTCTCTGAAACCCATGTTGACTGTTTGTGATTATGGCATTGCCTTCTAAATGTTCACAGACTCTCTGTTTAATGATCTGCTCTAGAATCTTCCCTGGTATTGATGTCAGACTAACTGGACGATAATTGTTGGGATCCTCTTTTTTCCCCTTTTTGAAGATGGGAACAACGTTTGCCCTCCTCCAGTCTGCTGGGACTTCTCCTGTTCTCCAGGAGTTCTCAAAGATTATTGCCAATCGCTCTGAGATAATATTTGCCAGCTCTTTTAATACTCTTGGATGTAGTTCATCTGGTCCTGGAGATTTAAATTCATTTAGATTAAGAAGGTATTCCTGTACTACCGCTTTACTTATTTTGAGCTGGATTTCCCCTATTGTGTCTTCTGTTCCATTATCCTCAGGTTGGTCCTCCTTTTCCTTTTCTGAAAACACTGGAGAGCACCTTTAAAGTTTTGGACCAAAAGCCAGAGCCGATTCTTTTATGCCTCTGCTGGCTTTGTGACTATTTTTGTGATTGCATTTCGTTTTCTAATTGTTAGAAGGCCTTGGGAGGAAAAAAAACACTGTGCTTGTATGCCTAATAAGTAAATACATTGCTGCCCATGTAGACGTGTGGGGAAAGAGCTGACCCAAACAGGATGCCTTTAAGGTGGCAGGGCCAAACAGTAGCTTACTTGTGAGCAAAGCTCACCACATTCTCTACGTCTCGTTTCTCGCTTTTGAATAAAAGACAAAGAGGATCGCACTGCAAATCCCAGACCTTATAGTGTTGCTTGTTAGTCCTAATTTGCGTAGGCCCACTGAACCAATTGTAACCTGGTGAATCAACACACAAGTAAATCCTACAGATTCAGTGGGGCTACTCTTACTAAGACTAACCCACAGGAGACAGGCCTCCCTTTCTTTGGTATTCATTTGGCTTGTCGGAATTTATTTTCATTCCCTTTCTCTGGTTTTCATTTGGCTTGTTAATTTTGATGTGCACAACATATAAAGTCTCGGGGAAATCTCTTCCTTCATTTTCTTCATGAAGTCATTAAAAGGAAGAGTTGAGAGAGGCAAAGCAAAACTCCCTTTCCTCTTCACGGACCACTTTCGCACTTTCCCCATTCACTCCCTGGGTGTTTTCCTTTTTTGCTGATTCTTCCTTTCTTTGGTCAATTGGTGTGCAACTCTGCTGACTGGCTAAACACAATCTGTTCAGATAAATTATCCCACAGAGAAGCACTGCTTGATTTGCTTAAACAGGGCAATGAAAAGTCTGTGGTGTGTGTGTGTGTGCTCAGTCACTCCTGCCAGGGATGTTACAAGGGTTAATTCAAAGCCCACCAGACATTTCCGCAGAGCATGTCTTTTGACTCCAGAAAACCAAGGCAAAATGTTGTTCCTTCTGCTCCAAGAAAAAGGAGAAGAAACTCATACTGAGCAGATGAATATCACAGATGCGACCAGCCCTACCATTAGGAAGAGCCAGGCACCCACCTCAGGTGGCAGAGGCTGAGGGGGTGGCAATGTCAGCCCACCCCCAAGCAATTCGTCTTGAAGTCCCCCCCCCCAGGTTGTGGGGCGTGAAGGAGAAGAGGCATTTTTATTTTGTATATATTTATACTCTAGCATTGCCTTTTGTCTGGAGGAAATATTGGGGCTCAGCTGGATGGGAGAATTAATCGCAGAAAATAGTGCATTAACTCACTATCGCAGTGGTGTTCATTGTCCCCATGATCCATTCACAAGATCACAGGCATGGAAAGCTATCAGAGTTTGAAGTTCACGTGGAACATGCCTGGGAGAAAAGATGGTGACTATGAGTGAATTACTTGCATTTTATTCCCCAAAAGCTCCCTCCATTTCCCTTCTTTTTTGCCTTGTTAAATGAGAGATGTGGAAGAGTTTTGTATACTTAAAAAAACATATATTTTTTTTGCTCTGCTGCTCCAAAATAGTGCACGATCACTTCTGTGAAAAACAACAATGCCGGCAAGCCAGCCCCTGCACACATCCAACCAATCTCATTTTGACTTCCTGGATGAATGGTCTTATTCCAATAAAAAAATTCCTAAAAATTCCTAATTCAAATTGGTTGTGCAGATGGGTTGTAATGTGCATTTTCACATATATTTTTTAAAAAAAGATCATGAGAAACAGAGAAAGCTGCAATCGTGAACTACTTGAAGTTTTCAGCCCCGCTCCTTCCGGATATGGTGAATCCAGCTCATTTAGACAAAAGGTATTCCGCCCACAATCCTTGAGGATTGTTTTCACCATCTAGACAACACCTTGGACAATGTAAGATTTACATTGGCCTCTGCTAGCTTGAGGGCTTGTCTATATGGTTAAAATAATCCAAATGGCAATCGCATGGAAGGCGATCTGTACAAACGGACATTAACATAAATACATCTCATTCAGAAGGGGGGCAGCCAAATCCACCTTAAACTCCTTCAGGGAAGCCTTTGGAGCTTTTCTCTGAGTTTTTAAAAAGCTCCGTAGGGCATCTGAATATGCGATCCTTTGGACATTTGCAGTCGACCAGGCAGCGTAATCTGATTGGCTGGACGAGCATGGAGGGGGGGGATAGGAAGCAGGGAAAGCACCTGCGGCTGCCATCTTGGATTTTCAGCTAAGTGAGGGTCTGGTAAGTTGATAAAACAATGATCTTTTACTCTTTTTTTCCTTTTTGAAAATATGAAATGTCACATGTGCAAACCATGGTAAACTGTTCTTTACCATGGTAAAAAATGGCGCTGGCAGATTTAAAATTGTGAGTAAATCACTCATGGCTGCCATCTTGTCTAGGGGGCATGTGAAGTTTAGGGGGGTCTCTTTTGACCGTTAAGACAGCTTGCAGCGCTGCAACTGGCTGCTTTTTCAGAGGAGAACGTATTTTTTCCCACTCATATAGATGGGACCGAAATGTGTCTGGCTTCTTCTGTTTAAATGAAGAATCGGATGAGACCCTGGGCCATCCTTTTTCCTTCCACAAATGATTAATGTCTTGTGGACCTTCTCCCACACTAGTGTGTACTGGTAGTCTTAATTTGAATAAGTGGTAGTTTTAGTGATTTATTATATTTGCTATATCCCTTGACAGACACAGACATATATTCATATTCATGCCCTAACTCTTTCTGGTTTTGTCTCTACAGAAAGATAGCACTGCATGTGCCGTGCAGGCATGCTGTGTACCACCAAAAACAGCCGGACCCCTCCGGCACATTGCTTTGCAGACTCAATCCCGTTCCCCAACTGACGTAAGCCCAAATGGCTTCTGTGCCTCATGGAGAAATGGGAGGTTGGGGGATAATTTGCCTTTTGTCTCAGGCAGCCAGATGTCTTGAGTCAGCTTTTGGAAGAACAGCTCCAGTTTTTTCAAGTCCATGACACAAAATGTACAAGAGGTTCATAGAATTGTAGTACAGTGGGGTCCTTGGTATCTGCTGGGGTTTGGTTCCAGGACCACCCGTGGATACCAAAATCCATGGATGCTAAAGTCCCATTATATGCAAGGCCATAGTAAAATGGTGTCCCTTACAGTTGTAATCAAAATTATTCAAACACCATTTCAAATCAGGTTTATTGTCAAAATGTACAGACTTTTAGCTGTTTGCAGTGAACAAATCAAACAAAGCAAGTGAAATACCTCAAAAAAATGAAAACTTCAAGTGGTTCCCCCAAATTCAACTGAAAATGCAACACACACACACATACACACATATATGGCTGCTGCCAACACTGCAGAAATAAGGCAGTTTGACACTGCTTTAACTGCCATGGCGCCATGCTATGGAATCCTGGGATTTGTAGTTTGTTGTGGCGCCAGACCTCTCCGACAGAGAAGGCTAAATATCTCACAAAACTACAAATCCCAGAATTCCATAGCATTGCACCATGGCAGTTAAAGCGGTGCCAAACTGGATTATTTCTACAGTGCAAATGCAGCCTTAGACTGGGGTTCCTATCATCAAGCCTTTTGCTTGTTTGTTTGTGTTTTACACACACGTAAATTCCCTTACACGTGTAGTTGTACATTCTGGCCATGGCATAAGGTCTCTATTCAGGCCATGGTTGCATAAGCGGAGTTCTACAAATGTAACCTTTTCACATGTGGTTGCACATTCATGGATGGTGCATTAAGCTTGCATCATTGCCTTCAATGTCCCACTTGATTCACTGGGGATGAGGAAACAACCCCTGCACATTATTCTCTATTGCACAATATGCAGGAACATTTGTGACGCACAATTGGTTGCACAGTGTCAGATTCAGCAGAAGGCATCCCCTGCAAGATTTCACAGATGAAAACCAAGACACACATGTGGCCAAGGAATGCTAGAGTGTGGTCAAGGTGGCAAAAGTTAGTAGTGAAGAAGAACACAGAAGCTAAGAGGGACTGCAGCAGTTTGCATTTGCCTGAGCCTCTTGAGAAGGGCAAGATTCCTCCACCTTCTGCTGAATTAATTGAGTGCAAACTACTTCGGCACTTTGAACTCAATTTGCAGCAACTGAAGAAAACTGAAAATAATGGGAAGAAGTGGGAGGAAGTAAGAGAGAAACTGCGACATTTTAACAGCTGCTAAAAAAGTGGGATGACAGAGGATTCGTCTGTACTCTCCCTGACAAGTCAGAACAGTTGGAGGGTATGGGAAGGGAATGTAACACCACTGCTATAACTACTACTCCGGCAGTTTTACACTGCTATGTAAGGATTTACGCTCAAGCAGCAGCATGGCATGGTGGTTTGAGCATTAGACTCTGGCTCTGGAGAACAGGGTTCAAATCCCTGCTCAGCCATGGAAATCCCCTGGGTGACCTTGGACAATTCACACTCTCTCAGCCTCAGAGGAAGGCAAAAAGCAAACCCCCTCTGAACAAATCTTCCTAGTAAAATCCCATGCTTGGTTCACCTTAGCGTCACCATAAGTTGGAAATGACTTGTGGGCACACAACAACAACAACAACAACAACAACAACAACGGGGGGTTGGACTGGATGGCCCTCGTGGTCTCTTCCAACTCTGCAATTCTATGATTCTATGAACAACAATGTTTACACTATGGAAACACTATGCAAGATCTCAGCCAGTGGCTCTAGTTACCCATGGAAGTGAACAGCCAGTGCCAGGAGCACATTCTACAAATTTGTTGAATCCTTTTTTTAAAAAGCCATTTAAATTATTGGACAACCCTGCAAGCCATGGCAGCAAATTCTGAACTGGCAGTGTTGTGAAGGGCCTGTTGTGGGTCAGGAAAGGGCTTCCTTAATTGGTCCCCATTCTGCTGTGTTGATGTTGTTTGCTCCAAAGGAAGTCTTTGTCTCTAATAGTCCAATGGAGCCCTTTGCCAGTTTCAGCTCAGTGGCCAAAATTCCCAGCCTCCCTCTCTCGCTGGGGCCAGGCGGAGAAAGGACGGCGCCTAATTCTCCAATCTTCTCATTGAGGAATTGCCAAGCTGGACTTGCAACTGGCATTCATTTATTTATTGCAGAAAACACACAGCTATGAGCTGGCCAGAACATTATTTATAAGGTAGGATTCCTGTTACAATTCCCCACACCCCTATTGATTCTACTTGGATGTACAAAATGTGACTTATTTATGTTTTGCAAATTCACACATGCGGCAACTTGCCCAAAACTCTAAGGCTGGAAAACTGTGTCCTATCTCATGGGCTTGTTTTAAAAGCTATCATTTCCTCTGGTTAATGGTTTCCCAAAGGCCTGGGCCAGAATCCTCGGGGCCTTCCATGTGCATAAATTCCCCTATGGGAATGGTTGGACATTTTTTGACCAGCGCAAAATAACTGATTTCTTTTTAATGATGTGGAAATGGAGTTGCACATGCAGGACCATGGTGCATATAGGTATCCATATGTGTCCATGCAGGTGCCCATGTGCATTCAGCAAGTTGCATATGTGGTTGTGCATTCAGTCAAACAACATTGCCATTCAACCCAAGGGTTTCCTAATACAAGCAAGGTGTCAATCCCTATGCAAAGATTTATGCTACGTGACCCGAGTGTATGATCTCAGTCTAGATGATCAGTCAGTGGCCCATGGGCTGGGTGGTGGTGATGGATTGATTGAGGCAGCCAGATTGCTAACTGGGGCCGGTTACACGGAGCGCACAACTCCCTTGTTGCAACAGAACCACTGGCTGCCAGCCCATTTCCATGCATAATTCGAAGTGCAAGTGATGACCTATAAAGCCCTACGGAGCTCAGGTTCAGGCTAGCTGAAGGACCCTATTTTCCCATATGAGCCTACCTGTGTTTTGAGATCGTCCGGGGAGGCCCTTCTCTCTGTCCCATCACCCTCACAGGCACATCTGGTGGGAACACTGGGAAGGGTCTTCTCAGTGGCTGCCCCCGGGCTCTGCAATCACTTTCCTGAGGAAGTTGGACTGGCAACCACCCTATTTTCTTTTCACAAAGAAAGAGTTTTCTGTTTTGACAGGCCTGTGAGGACGGAGTGTCCATGGCCCCTTCCACCTAAACAATGTGCTGGACTTTCTAGCTGCTATTTTGTTGTGCTTATTTTTAAAACTCATTTTAATTTTTGATAGTTTAATCATCCCTTAACTTTTGTATTTCGTGAATTTTAACTAGGTGTTTTTTATCTGTTGTAAGCCACCTTGAATCCCAAACTGGGGGGGGGAGGAGGAGGAGGATGATGATGATAAATGAGAATGATGATGATAGATTTATATCCCATCTTTTTATCAATCAGAGAATCAAGGTAGCTTGCAAAAGTTGAAACAGATACAGCTAAAAATTTGCATCACACAAACGTTAAAATATAAACTACCAAAATTAAAAGCAGTAAAAAAACAAAAAAACGCACCCAGAACATTAAAAAGGACAACAAACATGAATAACACCACACATGAAAAGTCCTTTTCCCCTTGAGCAGTCGGCCCTCAAAGCCCAAAGCTCTTCACCTGCCTACGGTGTGACTTCTCTAGGAAAGGGGTTCCACAAAATGGGAGCAGCCCCTGAGAAGGCCCCGTCTCCTGTGTTGGCAGCAAATGTACTTGTGAGGATGGTGGAACAGAGAGAAGGGTCTCCTCCTCGGAAGTTCTTAAGACATGGGCAGGTTTATATAGGGAGAGAAGGTCTTTCAGATGATCTGAGCCAGACAGTGCTCTATGAGCCCGTACAGGCCATAACCAGCACTTTGAGAGATTCATTTCATGGTTGCCTTGGTGCGCCTGTAGTCTGACCAGCATTCTTCTCAGCTGCCAGTTTTGTTCATCACCAGACTGAGAATAATGCACAAAATGATGTCAAAGCTATGTTGGAGGCTCCCTAAGCCCCAAAGCCCTCCTTGCACTAAGGCCAATCCCAGGAGCCATGGCTACAAGCCCAGGGCCTGGATCAAAGCAAGGAACCCCACCATTCAGCCGCAGTGGGTGGCCCTGGATTCTAGTGTGATGAGAGGCTTCTCTACTTTTTCCACACCATGGACAATTTTATATGCCTCTGCCCCAAGGAGACATGATTGTTGTTGTTGTTAACTGCTGTCAAGTCAACTTCAACTTATGGCAACCCTATGACTGAGAGACCTCCAAGTCCCCCTCTTCCTCAACAGCCCTGCTCAGGTCTTGCAGACTCAGAGCAGCCATTGTGGCTTCCTTGATGGAGTCCATTGGTCTGGGATGCCATCTTCTTCTTTTCCTACTGCCTACCAAGCAATGTTGTCTTTCTAGTGAGTCAGGTCTTCTCATGATATATCCAAAGTATGACAGTCTCACTTCAGTCATCCTGGCTTCCAGGGAGACAGGTGTATAAAATTACGCATGGTGTGCCAAAAGTAAGTAAGAAGAAGCTTTTATCACTCTCTCATAACTCCAGAACCCACATCCATTGAAATCAAGTAGTGGGAGATCTAGAAGAGAGGAAAAGAACTTCTTTACACACCATGCTTAACTAAACTGTACAAGTCACAGCTACAAGATGTCAATGCCTTGGAGAACTTTAAAAGGAGACAGGACAAATTTATGGTGGATGGATCCACTGGTGACTAGTAGTTAGGATGGCTATATGTCACCCCTGGGATTGGGGATAGGTTACCTCTGAGCATAAGCTGTGGGGAGGGCATGAGACAGCATGAGACGGAGAGCACAGCAGTGTTTGTGTCCTGCTATTGGACATCCTATGTGGGCAACTGATCGGTCACTGAACAAAGAACTTTGGGTGACAGAGGCCTTTGGTCTGAGCCAACCTGGCATTTCTTATATCCTTCTGTTCTGATATTAAACTGAATTCTTCAAAACTAGATTCCTGCTAATTTGATGGGTGCCTCTGGGAGACCCACAAACATAGCATAGAGGCAAGGCCCTCTGGGAGAGGAACATATGGGACTTCCATAAATTTCTGGACTATAACTCCTATTATTCCTCATCATAAGCTTTGCTGGCTAAGGCCAATAAGACCCGCAGTCTGGAAAAATCTGGAGAACTACATGTTGTCGCTGCTACCACCACACACTGCGATAACAGCCATTTCCTGCTGTGCTTTCCTTGCTCCGGTACCCACCACCCACATTTCCAAAAAACCTGAAAGCTCCTCTAGCCTTGCATAACTAGACCTCTCTTTTCCTCCATGAGGTTGCCAGCTGCTCTTTTCAAAAGGCCCACTGCCTGCATGCTAGCACTCCTCACCGCAAACGATGACCACTGAATGCCACCTATGAATGGTGCACTGCATTCATTTTGCCTCTCCTGGATCTAATGTTATATTCACAGAGTGGCTGAAAGGCTTAGTGTAATACCCATGATATCCAAACAAACATACGGTCGTCCCTCTGTATCCACAGATTTGGCATCCACAGATTCCATCATCCACAGCTTGAAAATATATTTTTTTAAAATTCCAAGAAGCAAACCTTGCCATTTTCCATTTTACTATACCATTGTATATACCGGTAATAGGACTTGAGTATCCATGGATTTTGTTATCCACGGGGGAACTGGAACCAAACCCCAGCAGATACCAAGGGACCACTGTTATAAAAATGCATACATAAATCTACATTGATCTCCACATGCCCTCTTTGTTGTTGTTGTTGCTGTTATGTGCCTTTAGGTTAACTCTGACTTTGGGCTAGAGTTTTCTTGGCTGGATGTATTCAGAGGAGGTTTGCTGACAGAGTGTGACTTGCCCAAGGGAAGGGATTTGAACCCTGAATTCTAGTCCAACAGCCAAATCACACCATCACACTGGCTCTACATACAGAGTTACACATTAATTGTGCTACATGACACTGGTGCTGAATTGCACCATCGTGCAACCCAATGCTCAATGTGAATCCATGTACCACCTGCAATGTGCACCCATGCACAATGCATACCTCTACTTCTTCAAGCTTGAATTGAATATGGATGCCCATCATCAGACAAAAATGTCGAACTGCGTCTATAGGGGAACTTCCTCATCTGATCTTGGAAGCAAGGGAGGATCAGCCCTGGTTAGTACTTGGATGGGAGACCACTAACAAATCCCAGGTGCTGTAGACTCTATTTCAGAAGAAGGAACTGGCAAAGCCACCTCTGAGTTTTCCTTCCCTATGAAAACCCTACAAAATTCATGGGGTTGCCATAAGTCAACAGCAACTTGAAGGCACAGGCACACACAATAATCAGAACTACGCACAGTATTCCAAATATAGATCTATCACAGGTTTGTATAAAGGCATTGTGATAACTGTCAGGTTAACAACAGGTACAAACCTCGTCATATGTTTTAACACTGACCTCCAAGACATCTCTGAGAGTCACAATCACTCCCCTGCTCTCAGCCCTGTGTATGCAAAACTGGATTTATTTGAGAGCTGCAAATCTTTTTTGCTTATCCCCAACATGTGATGTGCTACCTTGCACATTTTTTTCGAACACATGTACTTCCTTCTCTCGAAATTGCAAGCTTGGGGTTTCAATGTATTTATTTTTCTCCTTCACAAATGCTGAATTTGAAAATGGCAACTGTATCGAAGCTGCTTCTTCTCCCTACCTAACCTGTCCAACCTTTAGAAGTTTCAAAGACATTGGGCTTCAGATACCCATGGTTCTGCTAGAGGAATGATCCCTCCATGTTGCAAGCTGCAAAGTGACAACCTCGAAGAGTCTTCAAGTGACAGGCAAATGGTAGCCTAGTGAGCCGCCTGTTCACCCATCCCTCTGCATAAAGCAAGACCGAAACATTCAGGGGTGGGGTGGGGGATGTGCATCCAAGAAAAGCATCCATCCAGGCAACATTTATGCTCTTTGCTCGTGGTCAGCCTTTGTCTCTCTCTCTCTCTCTCTGGTTTTTCTTCGCAAATGAAGATTCAGGAAGGACTCACCCCGCACTTTCTGCAAGCGCGCTGATGACTAAAAAGGCCAATCCGAGATAAACAAGTCTGGTTGCAAAAAGCACAGCAGAAGGTCTCCTTGGGTGATGTTTCCGGGTTGTGATTCTTTCTGCGTTGTCGTTTCTCTTCAAGACTTGTTCGGCGTGAGTTCTCAAATAAGGCTGCAGCATTGTGGATAGTGTGTCTCCATGCCTCCCAATGTGAGGCCAGGGCGGACCATTGTTGGTGATCAATTTGGCTGAGCCTGAGATGTTGTTTCAAGGAGTCTTTGTATCACTTTTTTGGAGCACCCCTCTTATGCTGACCCGTGGCGAGTTCACCATAGAGTAGTATTTTTGGGAGGCGATCAGCCTTTGTAGGATAGAAGGATACCCCGAGACAGCCCTGTTCTCCTCACCTGGAGTAGTCCTGGGTCCAGTGCTTGGCACCACAGCTTATTAAGGGGTTATCTAGATGGTAAAAATAATCCTCATAGAATTCGAGAACACTTTTTGTCCCAATGGGATCCTGCATCATTTCACTGTATTCAGAAGGAGGGGGGCCAAAAACACCGTATACTCCTCAGGAAAAGCCTTCACAGTTTTCCCGGAACTTTTTTAAAAACTGCAGTGGAAATGCATATTCCTGCTCATGGGGACGAGCGATTCGCTTTGCTGTGCTTTCCCAATAAGAGTGGAACTGAAAAGCTGATTGGTCAGCCATGCACAGGGGGTGGAGCTTGCCTGCAAGTCATCGTCCAGAACCCTCATGTTGGATTTTTGCCATACCAATCATGTGCTGAGGTGACAAAAAAGCTTTCCCACCCCCTGTTTATTTAAGCAGAAGGTCTCACTTTCACACCTTGGATGTGTTTAGTTGTGTTTTTTTTTAAATACTGTTTAGCCTCGTGCCTGCCATCTTGATTCATAGGCATGCCTGTCTGAACATCAAAGGCAGATAGCTTTGCATGCCTGCAATCTTGAAAAAAAAGTGGAGACAAATGGAGGCTGCTGCGAATTGGAGTTATTGCACACCAATCCACATTTTATTGCCTTGTATAGTCAAGCTGTAAAAGGATATCAACAAGCTGGAACATGTTCAGGGGAGGGAGACCAAGACTGTAAAAGATCTGGAAACCAGCAAGCCCTATGCAGAATGACTTTGGGAGATGGGTATGTTTAGCCTGGAGAAGAGAAGACTGAGAGGGGATGTGAGAGCCTTCTTTAAATATCTGATGGAATGCCATCATTTAGAAGATGGAGCAAGTTGTTTTCTGCTGCTCCCAAGGATAGGACCCAAACCCCAGAGGATTCAAATTACAAGAAATGAGATTCCAATAAATGTTTTGTTGTTGTCAAGTGGTTTCAAGTTAATTCTAACTTATGGTAACTCTACCCTATGGTTTTCTTGGCCAGATTTCTTCAAAGGAGGTTTGGCATTGCCTGAGGCTGAGAGACTGTGACTTGCCCAAGGTCGCCCAGTGGGATTTGAACACTGGTCTCCTAGATCCCTGCTCCAGCACTCAAACCACCAACCTGGGTATGTTGGCTGACTAAACCTTGGAAATATTGCTGAATGGCAGGGGGTTGGACTGGATGGCCCTTGAGGTCTCTTCTAACTCTATGATTCTATGAAATAACTTTTTCTTGGTGGCAAGAGCTGTTCAACAGGGGAACGGACTGTCTGAGGAGGAAGTGGAGCCTCCTTGGTTGGAGATTTTTAAACAGAAGTTAAATTGTTTTCAAAGATGAGCACTTTAGCACTGGAGGCTGGACCAGATGACTCTTCAAAAGCTACAGTTCTATATTTCTATGCTTCAGTGGACATGGGTTACATTCCTGGTGAAATGGAGCAGGTCATGAAATGAAACCCAAAGCCACCTGCACTCCCTAGCAGCCCTTTGCTTTTATCCTCCTGAGCTTGACAGAGAAAAAGCAGTTTCCTTGACCATGGAAACTCTCCCTCACCGCTCACCGCTAGAAGGTACCAAAGACCAGGAAGGACACAGCCTGCTTCCTGCTCCGATTCTCCTCCTGTGTGTCCATCTGAGCCTCTTTTGCTGAGGTTTGTCCAGAAACATTCACCTTCTGTCTTCTCCTGCCTTTTGCAAGCAAACAAAATTCACCAGGGTGATTAACTGTCGTTAACTGGAATTAATTCTCCTAGGCAGTGAACCACTGAGACTGACTTATACTTCTTCCCTGAATCTGTCCAAATCCTTAATGAAGGCAGGTGTGGGGTGGCGTGGGGATAAGGAATATCCATCTAGACCTTTCCATTGCCTCTGAACCTTCATTGGCATCATTCAGCCATCCAGCAGCAGGTGTAAAGTCTTATCATCCAACAGAGATGGTGAATAGGGAGACATCTTGTTCCCCTGAACTCTTAGAATGAATCAATCTACACCAAGGACTTTGAAAGGGATTTTTAAAAAATATATACATATCAAAAACCCCTGCTGGTGCAGGCAGATAGATAAAGATGCCTTTTCATCAAAGAATAGAATAGAATCAGAGAGTTGGAAGAAACCACAATGAGCCATCTAGTCCTACTCCATTCTGCCCTGCAGGAATACACAATCAAAGCATTCCTGACAGATGGCCATCCAGCCTCTGTTCAAAAACCTCCACAGAAGGAGACTCCACCACACTCCCAGGAAGCAGGAGATTCCACTGGCAAACACCTCTTACACTCAGGAAATTCTTCCTCAGGTTTAGGTGGAATCTCTTTTCCTGTAGTTTTAGTTCATTGCTCCATGTCCTAGTCTCTGGAGCAACAGAAAACAAGCTGGCTCCATCCTCAGGATGACATCCTTTCAAATATTTAAAGATAGCTATCATGTCTTCTCTTAACTTCTCTTCTCCAGGCTAAACATACTCAGCTCCCTAAGCAGCTCTTCATATATGGGGCATCGCTTCCAGACCTCCCACCATTTTGGTCACCCTCCTCTGGACTCGTTCCAGCTTGTCAACACCCCTCTTGAATTGTGGTGCTCAGAACTGGGCACTGTGTTCCAAGTGAGGCCTGACGAAAATAGAATAGAGTGGCACTATTGCATCCCTTGAGCTAGACACTGTACTCCTACTGATGCACCCTAGAATTGCATTGGCTTTTTTAGCTGCCGCATCACACTGCTGACTCATGTTCAGCTATATGGAGCCATGCAGCTGCCAGCATTTCACTCAAAGTGGATTTGCCACCCCCTCCCCCAGCAATAGATCTGCAGCAGCCTGCCTGGAAATGGACTCTGCACCCCAAGAATGGTGCATTCCGTTCCACAGCCATGGGGTGCTCTGTGTTTTAAGGAGCCCCTATTTGGACGGTAAGAGGAACACATACCTCACCATGAATACTCTAAAATAAGCAAACTTAAGCCAAATGCTGAGAATCACCATGCGCTCACTGATCCTTGACTGAATGTCTTATAAGCTAGCAAAAAAGTATACATATTGGCTACTTCTAGCAAGGCAAGGGAACCAAAACATTCCCTTTTCTTCTAAATTGGGAATAAAGCAGCAGGCAGCCAGAATGTAATACCCCATGTAGTAGATGATAATAGGGAGACAAATGTTCACCTATTTTATTCCCACACACACAGAGAGAGAGAGCAAGATTATGAGATCTTGTGTGCATTATCCTATCACATTTTTACCACAATGTGTGCATTTCCCTCAAAAATTTAATGAAGGGAGTTCTGTGCAGCAGCAGAGGAGGAGGACAATGTTTTGTGCAATAAATAAATAAATACATGTTTCTGTAGAGAATACAGTAGCCAAGGTTGGACATCAAAGAGACAGAGTATAACTTTATGCTCATGGAGTGTTGTGGCACTTCTGTTTTTTCAAGTTGCAACACTGCACAAGTGAATGTGCAAACAAAAGTGGCACACACAACTGCAATGTGTTATGCACATAGAATCCTAGAATCCTAGAGTTGGAAGGGGGCTCATGGGCCATCAGGTCCAACCCCCGCTCAATGCAGGGTCTTCAGCTAGAGCATCCCCAGCAGCAAGGAGCTGTCCAGCCTCTTTTGGGAGGCCTGCAGAGAAGGAGACCCCACCACCACCTCTCTAGGCAATGGGTTCCATTGCTGAACCACTCGCACTGACAAGAAGTTCCTTCTAATGTTCAATCAAAATCTGCCCTCCTGTAACTTAAAACTATGAGACCTGGTCCTCCCCTCTGGGGCAGCAGAAAACTAACCTGCCTCCTCCTCTCTGTGGCAGTCCTTGGGTATTTAAAGAGTATGGTCATGTCACTTCTCAGCCTTCTCTCTGCACATGCAATGCACAATGCTCACTCGCATGCACAATGTCCAATGGCACCACACGCACAATGGCACTGCATGTACAACTCTGCTTTCACAGCCCTCCACTGAATGGAGGCATTTCTGCATCAGACAAAACTATCCAAGTACTTCCGCAGGAGAACTTGCACGTGTGAAAGTCACCAACTGGATGCCAGTCCTCCTCTGCAAAAATAATCTTTCCGGCACACAAAGAAGACCCTCATCTGGAATTTCTCTAGCAATGCCTCAGAAAGGGAAAAACCCCATGAGAGTTGACCCCCCACCCCCACAACCCTTTCTCAGCGAAGGAATACTCTTCCCATGCCCAAGCGATGGGCTTCCTCCCCCACCCCAGAATGCATCTCTTGCAAGTGGGCAAAATGCAGCTCATCAGGGCCACAGGGTGGGGGGATTTTCTCTCCCAAATCCTATTAGCAGAGAGCAGTCTATGAGTGGGGTCACCTTCTCTTCCAACCCATTCATCCATGTTGTTCCCCAAAGCCAGAAGAACCCATTCTAGACCTTCCACTAATACGCCTAACACGAGGTTGGAGAAGTGCTGCTCTTGGACTACAACTCCCATCCTCTTTTGCACAGCCTGGCCAATGGGTGGATTCTGTGAGTTGTGATCCAAAAAAGATCCCCCCATCCCTTGCCACCACCTAGGCTCTACCCATAACTGTGTGCCCAGCAGAGATCTCAACTAAACATTAGGGGGAATGAGGGTAAGAGCTATTCAACACTGGAACGGATCCCCTCAGAAAATGCTGGACTCTCCTCTGTAGGAGAGTTTTAAACAGAGGTCACCTCCCCTCCTCACAGGAATGCTTTGGCTGGCAGTTTCCTGCTTTGGTGGTGGGGTTGGACTAGATGACCTTTGGTAGCACTCTCAAGTTACAATTCTAGAATTCTATGCAAGGCTGCTAAAAACCACAGGGAGCTTTGCTGAGGCAGCGCTTTGGGGGCACTTGTACAAAGCATTGCCATCTTAAGTGAATTAGCATCTCCTGCAGCCTGGCTCAATTCATCATCACCAGCCACTTCAAGCTGCATTACAGCCCAAAATAGAATGACCTGAACTCAGCTTTCACCATAATTTATAACTATGGGAAAGAGAAGAAAACCGGCTTCTTCCTTTTTACTCCTGCCAGCCCCCTGCTATCCTGGCTGCTTTCTTTTGTGTAGCAAGTGAAGTGCAAAGTGGATTTTTTTCCCCTGGGAACATTTGTTTGTGGGCAAAGCCTCCCCTTGGAGGTATTCACTGAACACTGCAGAGCTGAAGCAGAAACAGGCCCTGTTCTCTTCTCTGCTCTCACAATGTTCATGAGACAGAGAGAGACGGACAGACTGTGAGCCCCGCTACACATTCTGCACAACTGCATCACACTGCAACCTTTGAGAGAATGCCGCACATCAGATTCCCCCCATCTTGGAGGGGAGGCAGACTAAAACCTCCCCACCTCCTGAAATGTAGAAAGCAGCCCAGTCAGATCTAAACTAGCCCAGACCAGAATCTTGCAGGTGTCCTACACCTGTGTAAGCTCTCTTATACAAGTGGTTCTACTTTTTGGTCAGTGTGCAAAGGAGCACAACCCCTGTATCTGCAAGGGATATGTTCCCAGACTTACAGTGGATACCAGAAACTGTGGATAATAGTGAAACTTATTAAAATGAATGACTTCTGGCCCAAGCATACCACTGGAGGACCTAGAAGATGCCTACAGAGAACACCTCTCTAGGCCTCTTCTAGGTCCTCCAGAGCAACTCGGTGGTCAGCTTCCAGGAGAAGAATACCATAAAGTCATGCTGGAGTACCTAGAAGGAACCTAGGGAGACCCTATTTTTTCAGACATGGCTAAATGAATCCGCAGGTACCAGTTCTACAAGTGGAGTAAGTGTAAAGATATATCGTTAAATACCAAAGCCAGAATCATCCATTCTATAGTATTCCCAATTTCTATGGATGAGTGTGAACGCTGGACAATGAAGAAAGCTGTCAGGAAGAGAATCAACTCGTTTGGTGCTGGAGGAGAGGTCTACCAACACCATGGACCATCAAAATAAATGTTTGGCACTCTTAATAGAAGCCAAAACAACTAAAATGAGGCTATTGTACTTTGGATACATCATGAAATGGCATGTCTCATTAGAAAAGATGATATTGCTTGGTAAAGTGCAAAGGAGAAAAAAAAAGATGAAGACCACATTATGGATGGGTTGACTCAGTCAAAGAAGCCATGGCCACCCTGAGTCTGCAAGACCTGAGCAGGGCTGTTGAGGGCAGGGTGCCGTGGAGGTCTCTCGCTCAGAGGGTCACCATAAGTTGAAACTGACTGGATGCCAATGGACAACCTTAGAATAGGTTCTTCTGGCTGAGATCTTGCATGGGCTTTCCACAGACACAAGTGTTTGGCAGAACGCACTATGCAAGCAAAGAGCTTGGCCCTAGCCTTCTCCCCGAGCTCCTAGCTTCCTGCTTTTAAAAATAGGTAGCTAGGAGCCAATGGGACTAGAATGCCAATGGGACTAGAACATCTGTATAATGTTGTTAGGATGCTCTTCCTTTTTGTACTCATAAAAACAGTGTATTCACTGTTCTCTAGTTCTAACCCAGTGCCTTCCAATCTTTTGTTGACTTAGAGGGGGAAAGGCCATTGATTCGACCTCCTGTGAATTCCAAGTTCACCTCCTGGCAACCCAAAATTATTCTGCTACCCTGCATCTTCCTGAGCCCTAATGTCCAACTATAGATCCAATGGCTATACAGAACTGGGATGTAAATTGTTCTTCTAAAGAGTCCCTTTGGGAACTAGTTACCCTTTTGCAGTAATGAATTGGGATTGAGTTATATTTTGCCTGTAGCAGAAAAGGCAGTAATCCACTACTTTCCAGTAGAGCAAGACTTAGTTGTCTGTCTGTTGTCCATGACTCTGTATGTATGTGCTGACTCAGTCTGAACAATAAGAGGGAGAGTCTTGTGGTTAGCTGCTTCATGTTGCAGCCAAGAAAGGTTGCTTTGGAATGCTTTCTGCATTTTTCTCAGAATTTACCCACATTGCAGTATTTGAATTGGCCACTTGGCAGGACTAGAGAGCGTGTTCTGGTATTTTCCAACAACACAATACAGTTGTCCCTTCACATTCACTGGGGTTTGGTTCCAGGACCCCCCCGTGAATACCCAAATCCGTGAATACTCAAGTCCCATGATATGCAATGGCAGAGCAAAATGGTGTCCCTTATATAAGATGGCAAAATCAAGGTTTGCTATTAGGATTGTTATTTTTTTAAGAATATTTTTCAAGCCGTGAATACTCAAATCCGTGAATGTCAAATCCGTGAATGTGGAGGGACAACTGTAGTAACAATGTATGGTTTTAAAGAGGTTGTTAGCCACCTTGGTTCCCATTGGTGGGAGAAAGGCGGGATATAAGTGAATAAAACAACAACAATGGGAGTAACTTGTCAGTTACACAATAACCAATTGAGTTCCCCTTTTGGGAAACAATAAAAGTAACAACAATGGAACTCTTAGGCGATCACAGTAATGATCAAAGAACCTAATTCCTTTTTAAAACTAATTTTCTAAACTCTGTGGCCGTAACACCTGGCCAGAGGGATTGGGGGACTTTTCTGCTTCTCCACCCATCCTCTAGTTAGAATCATAGAATCATAGAGCTGGAAGAGACCACGAGGGCCATCCAGTCCAACCCCATTCTGCCCTGCAGGAATACACAATCAAAGTTATTGGCCAAGATCCTGCATCATGCTTGTGTAGTGGAAACCTACAATCATGTAATTCTGGGGCTGTTGTGCTGCAACCGATTGTCTTATCTGCCTGCGTGCCTGAAGCTTCTTGTCCCCTTGTGCCATGGGGGAATCATGCACTGGGGCTGTTTCTGCAATCCCAGGGAATCAAAGAGTGGCATTGAAGGTACTGAGGAAGAGTTACACACCATCCAAGAATGCACAACTGCTTCTGCAACAATTCCATTTGTAGAACTCCACTTGTGCAAAGGCAAACTAAATACAGATGTTCAAACCAAGTACAACCACAAGACTTGTTCGGCGTGAGTTCAAGTGAGCCCAGGGGTGTATAAAACATTCACAGGATACCAGCTGTTATTTTTCTTTGGTATCACCTAGTTCATAAAGAACTCCACAGTAAACCATCTCCCACCACACTGGTATTTTAATAGCAGACATTTGGGGTGGAAAATTTTCAGTAGGAATTGTCTGCAGAAATTTTCCAGTGCTGAATTTTTCTGTGGAAAATGTTCCCTCCCTCTGAGGTTGAGAGAATGTGACTTGCCCAAGGCCACCCAGTGGGTTTCCATGGCCGAGATAGGATCCGAATCCTGGTCACCAGAGTCATAATCCAGCACTCAAAACACTACACTACAATGACACTTTCTCTCTCTCTCATTCTATATATGTCTTCACAGTTCCTTGTACTATTGTATTCCAACCAATCCTTTAGTGAAATAGAATGGTTACCTCATTGCACTAATTCATAGAATCATAGAATCATAGAATTGCAGAGTTGGAAGAGACCACGAGGGCCATCCAGTCCAACCCCCTGCCACGCTGGAAATCTTGATCAAAGCATCCCCGACAGATGGCAATCCAGCCTCTGTTTAAAGACCTCCAAGGAAGGAGACCCCACCACGCTCCGAGGGAGTGCGTTCCACTGCCGAACAGCTCTGACTGTCAAAAAGTTCCTCCTCATGTTGAGGTGGAATCTCTGTTCCTGGAGCTTGCACCCATTGCTCCGTGTTCCAGTCTCTGGAGCAGCAGAAAACAAGCCTGCTCCATCCTCAGCGTGACATCCCTTCAAATACTTAAACAGGGCTATCATATCGCCTCTAAACCGTCTTTTTTCCAGGCTAAACATACCCAGCTCCCTAAGTCTCTCCTCATAAGGCATTGTTTCCAGACCTTTCACCATTTTAGTCACCCTTCTCTGGACACGCTCCAATTTGTCAATATCCCTTTTTGAATTGTGGTGCCCAGAACTGGACACAGTATTCTAGGTGAGGTCTGACCAAGGCAGAATAGAGTGGCACTATTACTTCCCTTGATCTAGACACTATACTTCTATTGATACAGCCCAAAATCGCATTGGCCTTTTTAGCTGCCGCATCACACTGTTGGCTCATGTTCAACTTGTGGTCTACTAGGACTCCTAGATCCCTTTCGCACGTAGTCTCATTCAGCCAGGTCTCTCCCATCCTATATTTATGCATTTCATTTTTCCGCCCTAAATGCAGTACTTTACATTTCTCCGTATTGAATTTCATTTTGTTAGCTTTGGCCCAGCTCTCCAGTTTATCCAGGTCATTCTGAATTTTGATCCTGTCCTATAGGGTATTAGCTACTCCTCCTAATTTGGTGTCATCTGCAAATTTGATAAGTATGCCCCTAATTCCTTCATCCAAGTCATTGATAAAGATGTTGAATAGCACTGGGCCCAGGACAGAACCCTGTGGCACCCCACTGGTCACATCTTTCCAAGACGAAGAGGAGCCACTGCTGAGCACCCTTTGGGTTCGGCCGGTCAACCAATTACAAATCCATTGAACAGTTAACTTGTCTAGCCCACATTTTACAAGCTTGTTTGCAAGAATGTCATGGGGAACCATGTCAAAGGCCTTACTGAAATCAAGGTATGCAATGTCCACAGCATTCCCTTCATCTACCAAGCTGGTAACTTTATCAAAAAAAGAGATCAGATTAGTCTGGCATGACTTGTTTCTCTGAAACCCATGTTGACTTTTTGTGATTATGGCATTGCCTTCTAAATGTTCACAGACTCTCTGTTTAATGATCTGCTCTAGAATCTTCCCTGGTATTGATGTCAGACTAACTGGACGATAATTGTTGGGATCCCCCCCCTTTTTTTTTGGAAGATAGGGACAACTAATTTACTAATTTCATATTCACTAATTTACTAATTTTTCAACTTGAAACAGAATGGATATACAGTACTTAGCATAGAGTGAAACTGAAGGTACTACATTTACATACACTGCAAAGTAAGTTATACTGTTGATATAGGATCCCTCCTTAGCTATTTGTCCTACAAAACGAAACAGTGTTGAGGTATACAGTAGTCATTTTTTTGTTGTTGTTAAATACAAGGGAGGCATATGCTACTCTCTTTACGTTATTGTAAATATTCAAATAAAGTAATTTCCACATAAAACTTTGGATGTGTTTGAAACCAACACTTAAACCAAGCATTCTGAATAAGGACGCACTATCCACAATGCTGCAGCCTTATTTGAGAACTCACGCCGAACAAGTCTTTTTTAGTCATCAGCGCACTTGCAGAAAGTGCGGGATGAGTCCTTCCTAAATCTTCATTTGCGAAGAAAAGCCAGAGAGAGATTCAGAACGCTGGGAAACCTGTTCACTTTTCAGTAGTATTGCTCAACTCTATTTTGTTTTGTTTTATGGGCCTTATGGCTATCTCTCTCTCTCTATCTCTCTCCTTGCTTCACCAAGGTAATTCTATCTGGCTATTTTGATTCAAAGGATAAGCTGAGGATTCAGGAGTGGGTGGCAGAAACACTCCATGGAAGAGAAGCATCCTTGAAGGACTGACAGCCAAAACACACAACAGAGAAAGAGGGAGGGGAGAAGGGCAATGTGGAGGAAGAAGCACAAATTGTCTTCTGCAAGACCAAAGCACAAATTGCCCAAAAATAAAGGCCAGGCACACCAGCCTTCTCAAAGGCTCTCCAATAACCTGCAGGCTGGATCGTCTGAGTCACAGTGAACAAAGAGAAGCACATAGACTCATATAGTCATAGAGTTGGAAGAGACCACGAGGGACATCTAGTCCAACCCCCTGCCCTGCAGGAGTACCCAGTCAAAGCATTCCTGACAAGTTTTAAGTTACATATGGCCACACCCTTGTCCCAAACTCACCAGTTCTGTTTTTCTTCATTTCCGACAGATATAACTAAATGCAACACTTTAAAAAAATGTGATGCTTTTATTTTTAAGGGAATGAAAACACTCATAGAATCAGAGTTGGAAGAGACCTCAACGGTCATCCAGTCCAACCCCATTCTTTCCTGCAGGAATACACAATCAAAGCATTCCCAACAGATAGCCATCCAGCCTCTGTTTAAAAACCTCCAAAGAAGGAGACTCCACCACACTCCCAGGCAGCAGCCTATTCCAAACCCAAAAAGCTCTTACTGTCAGGAAGTTCTTCCGAACATCACATGGACAGCAGTGAGAGAACTCATGGGAGGCTGGGTGCTTCCCAAGAACCGATGGTGCCTCAACATCTCAGAGTCAGGAGCGGGAAGCAGATATACACCACCCTGAGATTTGAGGTCTGCAGGAGGGGGGAACCTGGTCTAATGGTTTGCATCAACAGGAGAGAGGTGGGGATTCCTTCTCTAGATATCTTCCAAAAGAGGCTGGGCAGCTCCCTGCTGCTGTGGATGCTCTAGCTGGTGATCTCCACTAAGCAGTGGGTTGGACTTGATGGCCTCTGCGGGACCCCTTCCAACTCTAAAATTCTGTGACTCTGTGATTCCATGACCCTACTCTGTTCCCCACCCATAGGGGCAAAATACTATGGGAGAATGTATGTGGGAGGTCTTCTGTCTTAGAACTGTGTTGTTGCTTTGTGTCTTTAGGCCGTTTCCAACTTATGGCAACCCTAAAGCAAACTTATCACAGGGGTTTCCTGCCAGGACTTGTTCACAGGGGGGTTGACACCAGTGTTGAGAGGGGGGTTGAGCCCTGGTGGCACAGTGGTTAAATGCTGGTACTGCAGCCACAATGTTGTAAGTTCAATCCCAAGGCTCCAAGGGTGACTCAGCCTTCCATCCTTCTGTAGGTCGGTAAAATGATCACCCAGCTTGTTGGGGCAATTAGCTAACACACATTGGAAACTGCTTAGGGAGTATTTTGGCACTGATAAGCAGTATAGAAATAGAAGAGCTATTGCTATTGCTATTTGACACTCTGAGGCTGAGAAAGAGTGACTTGCCTGAGGTCACCCGGTGGGCTTCCACAACCAAGAGGAGATCATAGAATCACAGAATCATAGAATTGCAGAGTTGGAAGAGACCCCGAGGGCCATCCAGTCCAACCCCATTCTGCCACGCAGGAAATCACGATCAAAGCATCCCTGACAGATGGCCATCCAGCCTCTGTTTAAAGACCTCCAAGGAAGGAGACCCCACCACGCTCCGAGGGAGTGTGTTCCACTGCCGAACAGCTCTTACTGTCAAAAAGTTCCTCCTCATGTTGAGGTGGAATCTCTGTTCCTGGAGCTTGCATCCATTGCTCCATGTTCCAGTCTCTGGAGCAGCAGAAAACAAGCCTGCTCCATCCTCAACGTGACACCCCTTCAAATACTTAAACAGGGCAATCATATGGCCTCTTAACCGTCTTTTTCCAGGCTAAACATACCCAGCTCCCTAAGTCTCTCCTCATAAGGAATTGTTTCCAGACCTTTCACCATTTTAGTCGCCCTTCTCTGGACACGCTCCAATTTGTCAATATCCTTTTTGAATTGTGGTGCCCAGAACTGGAAGCAGTATTATAAGTGAGCCCTGACCAAGGCAGAATAGAGTGGCACTATTACTTCCCTTGATCTAAACACTATATTTCTATTGATACAACCCAAAATCGCATTGGCCTTTTTAGCTGCCGCATCGCACTGTTGGCTCATGTTCAACTTGTGGTCTACTAGGACTCCTAGATCCCTTTCGCATGTAGTCTCATTCAGCCAGGTCTCTCCCATCCTATATTTATGCATTTCATTTTTCCTCCCTAAATGCAGTACTTTACATTTCTCTGTATTGAATTTCATTTTGTTAGCTTTGGCCCAGCTCTCCAGTCTATCCAGGTCTTTCTGAATTTTGATCCTGTCCTATAGGGTATTAGCTACTCCTCCCAATTTGGTGTCATCTGCAAATTTGATAAGTATGCCCCTAATTCCCTCATCCAAGTCATTGATAAAGATGTTGAATAGCACTGGGCCCAGGACAGAACCCTGTGGCACCCCACTGGTCACCTCTTTCCAAGACGAAGAGGAGCCACTGCTGAGCACCCTTTGGGTTCGGCCGGTCAACCAATTACAAATCCATTTTACAGTTAACTTGTCTAGCCCACATTTTACAAGCTTGTTTGCAAGAATGTCATGGGGAACCTTGTCAAAGGCCTTACTGAAATCAAGGTATGCAATGTCCACAGCATTCCCTTCATCTACCAAGCTGGTAACTTTATCAAAAAAAGAGATCAGATTAGTCTGGCATGACTTGTTTCTCTGAAACCCATGTTGACTTTTTGTGATTATGGCATTGCCTTCTAAATGTTCACAGACTCTCTGTTTAATGATCAGATGCAAACTGTTGTTTCCCAGAACCCTATTCCAATGTTCAAACCACTGTACCACGCTGGCTCCCAGTTTGGGTACATCCATCCCATAAAGATCCGTCTGCCACCAACACTGGTGCCATTATGGCACTAAGCAGAAAAATGTCTCAATGGGGCCTAAATTATTTCATCACAATCTACACGTGTGATGGTTCAGAACTGCCTTAAATTGTTTGATTGGGTTTCAACCTTTCTTGCTTTAAACTTGTCATAACTTGGATATGCTGTGAGTCTGTTCAAATGTTTTCCCCCTCCCTCTTTAAAATTGGTCCATATGGTTTTACTGTACATGGACTTGAGATCTTTAGATGTACAGCAGGGCAGGAGATAAAAAACAGGTCATTCCCCACCCACTCCCAGGACCAATGTCGGCGGTTTTACTTATCTGTTATCTGAAAAATATGGTCTCCAGGCATTCCCATTTTGTCCAGAAAGCAGCAGTTTCTGTATAGGAGACAGGATTTTCTACATGGAAAGTAATATTTCTGTGCAAACAATGCTATTTCCAGTGTAGAAAATGTTCCTGTGCTATAAATGTTGCATAGAATAAGCCCCAAACTGCAGAGATTCTCATCAGTCCAGGATTCTTCTCATCAGGGTTTGTTGACACTCAAGGAACCCATTTTTGATCATTTGTGTGTGTGTGTGTGTGTGTGGAATATTTTGGAATATTCTTTCCATCCCTACTTATAGGCATTGTCTGCAAAAATGCTTACGGTGGACGATGGCAGACCTTTTTCTCCCACAAATGCAATTAGTGGCTAATGAATACCAGCCGTGAAGCCAAATGAAATCACCGCAAATGTTAACAAGTGCTTGTTTGCTCATCTCATTTTCTAAGACATTTCCCCACCTTCTCTCACACCAGTCCGACTGCCCACTGAAGTTGTCTGGTGAGGGTCTGCCCTGTCTTCTGATGGTTTCTGGGGGGCAGCTGGTGGGTAGGCATGCCAAGGCCATTTTGGTGGTTGTACTCTTTGGCGGCTCTGCACTCCCTCTGGCCTGAAGCACTTTCAGCCTCTTCCCTTCCAGGAGTCCAAAGGATGGTTAGATCTGTCCCTTTCAGGAGCACAATCAAGAATGGCCAAAATCTTAGCTTTAAACTAACACACCGTTCTCACCTTGATCTATTTTAACATCAACTACCAAAGCCAACTGCCGTTGCATCCCCCTCCCTATGGTGTATATATTCTATAAATAATTTCCATTCTTTCAAAAAAGTTGGCTCTTTGTACTGTGGTGGTTTTTAATAAAATCTATGCTTGCTTTAACCAATTTTCTAAAGAAAACATTGTTAGTGTTTCCAGCCTTGCTTACGAGAGTCACTTAGCAGTCTTCCTCACAGCCCAACAGTGGCATGCAAGCATGGAACGCTCTGAAATGTTGCAGAAAAATCAAGAAACAATACTAATAGAAATAAAGCTTGGAAAGAATAGGTTTTTGGAATACAACACCCTGAGGGGATTCTGGGAGTCCCATTGGTCATCCTACTTTTTCCAGTTTCTCTCTCTTCTTCCTTCCTTTCCCCTTGGCTGTCAGCTTCCTTCCATTGCTTCAAACAGAGTTCAAAGTGCAAAAGTAGTTTGCACTCAATTAATTCAGCACGGGGAGAGGAGCAGGGAGGGCAGAAACTTGCCTTTCCCAGCAGGCCCAGGCAAAAGCAGACAGCTGCAAGCCTCTCATGGCTTGTCTGTTCGTCCTCATTTTTCATAACTTTTGCCCTTTTGGCCACACTCTTGGGCAAATCTGCTCTAGCTTTCATCTGTGAAATGGTGGAAGGTACGGCATACCAACCTCCACAACAAGAAAAACAAAAAAGACATATACAGGCCTTAGAAGTTGGGCTTAAGGCTTTTGTGTGCCATTAATGTTGGGCTCTGAGTGTGTGTGTGTGTGTGTGTGTGTGTGTGTGTTTTCTCCCACAAGGCTGGAGTCCTGAGATAAGTGTAAGCTCCCCAAGGGAGTCTAGAGGATCACTGGAGAGGGAAGAAAGCTGAAGTAGGACGCCATTGCTGCCAACAGATATGATGGCATCCTGGCCCCTGGCAGTTGGGGCTGGCATTCACCCCTTGCCTTCTCTTAGACAAAACATGGCAGGCCGCTGACCAAGCGGTCTCAGAGTCGTACCTCCCGTCAATTCTGAGCGTACTGCAAACTGTAGTGGTTAAGCATTCTGTCTAACCACATTACATCTCAAGAGATGAACCTCTGGATCTATCTCCTCCTGTGGCAGTCGGCCCCTACCCCAGTATGCCTGGAAACCAAACCGAAAAGGGGGGAGAGAGAAACAGGATTCAGTGGTGAGTCATGGCCTCACGCGGTCCCAAAACCAAGTTTGGTGGCCTCCCGCAAGTCTCCCCAAAGACCCTTAAATCCCCCAGTCCTCTCATGCATTGAACCTTTAAAACTGGGGGGGAACAATCACCCCACAAAGACAGAGGAAGCCCAGCAAAAACATAACAGCTGGAAAATGTTTACTCGCCATAACCCCTGGAACACCTTTCCATGGGAGGCTTGGCTGGCCCTCTCCTTGCTTTTCTTTCATCAGCAAGCAAAAACAAAAACAACCCCTCCTCCTTTTTTTTAAGTAGGCTTTTAATGTGTAGCTGTATGCACAGAGGCTTTTTTTGGGTGGGGGAGTGTTTGCAACTTCTATGTTTTAAATTTTTTAATTGTGATGCATTTAATCATTTTAAATTGCACTGATGTATTTTCATTGATCTCTTTTGTAAGTTGCCTTGGGTCCCATTCTGGGAGAAAGGCAGCATATAAATTAAATAAATAAAGACCCTGACCAAACCCTAAATGGCCAATTTTCCACTGAAACTGGAACCAGAAGTGACATCACCTCACTTCTAGGTCATCGGAAGCCTATCCATGCAGTCTCTCCCCAGCCAAGATCCAACCCTCACAGCGGAGTTCATGGAGTGCAAACTCCTTTTGCAATTTATTTCATTTATTTATTTATATATTTGTGCAATTTCTATGCTTCTTTTCTCCCACAGTGGAGAGCCCTGTTGGTGCAGTGGTTAAATGCCAGTCCTGCAAGCCACCACATTGCAAGTTCAATTCCAGCGGGCTCCAAGTTTCACTCAGCCTTCTTCCATCCTTTCGTAGGTCAGGAACATGAGTACTTGGCTTGTGGGGGGCAATTAGCTAACACACATTGGGAGCTGCTTAATGCAGTGTAGATGTGTAAATTGCTATTGCTTAAACAATTTGTAAGCTGCTCTGGGAGCCTTTGTGGCTGAAGAGCGGGATATAAATAATTAAGTAACTAAATAAATAATTTGGGACCCAAGACAGCTCACAGAACAATTAAAATCACAATTAAAAACAATTCGAACCACTTAAAAGCATACAATTAAAAAAACAGATTAAAAACAACTTTGAAGTAAGTTTGCAGCAACCGAAGAAAGTGGAGAACAAAAGGAGAGAGAGAGAGAGAAGAAAAACCCAGGACTTTTTTAAAAAGCAGCTGGAAAAGTTAGGAAACAGAGGATTAACCTGAACAGTCCCTTCCAAATTGGGGCAGTTGGAAGATATGCCTCTGGATAGACCGATTGATGATTGGACAGCCCTCTTTCTTCCCCTCATGCACAGTAATGCTGTGATGCTCTGACCACTCTTTTGTTGGGGAGAGCTAATATTATCCATCTTCTCTTAGAAACGCAGCAGGTAGTGATGTTCGAATGTGTCTTGTCTGCCAGTTCTGACACTTGGTTCTTAACCTGCAGGCTTCGCACCCCATCCTCAAAGATCAAACATGGACAGATCAAAGCTTTTCCTTCCAACTTTAAAAAAGAGATCTTCTAAAGTTTTGGAGGGAGGATGACCCTGTGTCCTCTGCACAGAACATGCCTCTATTTGAAGTCATCCTCTGTGGGAAGGATTGCATGGTCCAGTTCCAGTTTAAAAGATGAAAATAATCAGAATAATCAGAGAGACCTGGGGCCTGGGCTTATTTATTGATTTATATCTCTTCTACTTGTCTCCCCAAAGTGGCCAGAAGTTGCACGTCCGCACGTAGCCTCCAGGGGGCGACAGGTCACCCGGCCATGGTCCTCCCCAATCTACCGCCTTAAACTGTAGTAATTATTTCTAGATTTCCATCTATGCAGGTAAATGAGTGCAGCTTGAGTATCCCTTATCTGGAATTCCAAAATCCGAAATGCTCCAAAATCCAAAAAACTGTCCACATGGGTGGCTGAGATAGTGACATCTTTGCTTTCTGGTGGTTCAAAAATATGGTGTGCTGCTTTTAATGTTGTATTTTTATCGATTTTATAGTTTTAATTAATGTTGTATATTTAACTATATTTTAATGATGGTAATTAGTTTAATTGTTTTTGTAACTTTTGTAACTTGTGATGTTTTAGTTGTATTTTTCAGATTATTGTATTGAATCCCATCTTGGGAGAAAGGCAGGTTATAAATCCAGTAGCTAGATACATAGGTAGATAGAGTACACAAATGTGAAGTCGAAGGCTTTCATGGCCGGTATCCATAGATTTTCCTTGGTTTTTTTCCGGGCTGCGAGGCTGTGTTCTGGAAGAAACTCTTCCAGAACACGGCCTCACAGCCCGGAAAAAAAAACCAAGGAAAATCTATAGAGTACACAAACTTTGTTTCATGCACAAAATTATTAAAAGTACTATGTATGAAATTAGCTTCAGGCTATGTGTATAAGGATTATATGAAACATAAATGATTTTCATGTTTAGACTTGGGTCCCATCTCCATGATATTTCATGATGTACGTATATGCAACTATTTCAAAATCCAAAATACCTCTGCTCCCAAACATTTCAGAGAAGGGAGACTCAGCCTAGAATCACAGAGTTGGAAGAGACCCACAAGGGCCATCCAGTCCAACCCTATTCTGCCATGCAGGAATACACAATCAAATCATTCCCAACAGATGGCTCTCCAACCTTTGTTTAAAAGCCTCCATAGAAGGAGACTCCACCACACTCCCAGGCAGCAGCGGATCCCACTGCCAAACAGCTCTTATCCTCTGGAAGGGCTTCCTAAAGTTTATAACCTGTATAAGCCAAAAGCATGCTAATCCACACCTTCTTTTCTCCTGTCTTTTTAACAATTTGTTGATGACAATGATATAATTTCATGATACAGTTTCCTGTTTTGTGGTGCACACCACTACAATGGCTGCACACAAAAAGCAAGGAATCCTAAAACTGAACAGACTTTCACTCAATGTTACCTACCAAAGCAGAAAGTTTGCAAACATAGTCTTGTACAGAGAACAGCCCGTGCCTGCAGATACTCGTATAATATGTCTAAGGCAACATCCAGAAGCCACTTTGAAACTCAGTTACGGCAGAAAGGCAGGATATAAGTGATGATGATGATGATGATGATAGTAAGAACGCAAAGACACCAATATTGTGTGATAGTGGTGCCCATTTGCACTACCCTGACATCGTGATCCTGAGATTTTTGTCACACCTTAGAGAAAGAGAGAAGCAGTGATCAGGTTAATGAGTATTCCAGTGATCTAAAATCTCCTCGTCTTATCCACCAATCCTAACGTCTCATAGACTGAACGTCTTAGGGATCGCTTCACAGCTTCTTTAATCTCCTTTTTGCTCTTTCACTGTGCCAAAAGTAAAACTAATTTAGCCACTGCATGCATGCACTCTCTATCACTGCGTCCACTGCCCACCCCTTCCATACTGTCTCCCATCCACTCACTGATCAGCCACAGGCCTGCTTTGCTTCAATAAGTTTCTTCAATACGATCACAAGTGTTCTTGACAAGATTTGACCAGAGGGGGTTTGCCCTTCGCCCTCCTCTGAGGCTGAGAGAGCATGACTTGCCCAAGGTCACCCAGTGGGTTTCCATGCCAAGTAGAGACCTGAACCCTGGTCTTCAGAGTTGTAATCCAACGTGCAAAACACTACACCACACTGGCTCTCGAGACTCTTTCTAGCTCTGTTTCATTGTGGTTGTGGTTTAGAAAGTGCAGCCACCCCGATATTATAGACAATTTCAGCTCTCCCCAGATGGCTTGTCTTCTTCAGCAAAATTCCCGGATTCAGCAGGAATGGCAGCCCAGGTTTTCTCAACAACAACGACGAGAAGCTCATCCAAGTGCTAATTTCAGAATAATCTCTCACGAAGGAAAGGCATCTAAAAACAGCTAAATTTGTAGGTCAAATCTGTAGCTGCAGTGGCAGCAACATTAAAAAAAAAAAAAAGGCAGGGGGGAGAGATGGATTCTCTACCCAGAGCCAAAACAAACCACTTTGCACATTAAAATGGCAGTGTAAATTAATTCATGGCACAGCCAACACCAGGAGAGTTATGCCTGTAACACCTAACTTCCCCAAGGTGTTAGATTAGGAGGAGAAAATCCCAAGTGTCCTGCACAGATTCCCAGCATGGAGTAGCTACTGGTGGTTCCTGTGTGACTGGGAGTGCTGAATCCATCCTGTGGTTTAGTCTGAATTTTAAAGGATTTGCTCCTTTTGAGTTTGGAATCCGACACCTGTGTAAGTTGCTTTGCAGATGGAAGGCATGGGGCAAGTGGATTCTAGTGATTCTAACTGAGTAGCCCAGAAAAAGAAAAAGCAGACAGAGGGATTATCTGTAGAATCCACTTCGCTCTCATTTGCTTGTCATTATTAAAGTAATCTGTAATTTTCTCTAGCAAGCTCCGGGAGATGCAAAGCACAGCCGAGAGAATCGCACTCTTGGTAATAATAAAAATGTTGCAGCTTCCTTTCACACAACAGAAAATATTTTACTTTCAGAATATAGCGTCTTGATTAGAAACGTTCTCGGCGGATTTCCCCCACCCCAGGCAAAGAACAGGTGTGAGGCGTGAGGACAGGGATGGAGGGTTCGGCACAGCTTAGTTGACTTGAGTGGCATGAGATGCTCAGGGCTCCCAGTGTTCTCCAAAAAGCAAGCCAAGGGGGAAAGACTGCCTTTTGTCCAAGGGACAGAGCTGGGGAAAATCTCCTCTTTTGGACTACAACTCCCAGAATCCCCCAGCCAGCCATGCTGGCTGAGGAATTCTGGGTGTTATAGTAAAAAAATGGGGGAGATTCCCAACTCTACAGAGTGATCACTGGACTACTTGAACCTACTGCCTAAAACAACTTTGTGCTTATTTCTCTCTGGCTTTTCTTCGCAAACGAAGATTCAGGAAGGACTCATCCTGCGCTTTCTGCAAGTGCGCTCATGACTAAAAAGGCTAATCCGAGATAAACAAGTCCGGTTGCAAAAAGCACAGCAGAAGCTCTCCTTGGGTGATGTTTCCAGGTTGTGATTCTTTCTGCGTTGTTGTTTCTCTTCAAGACTTGTTGGGTGTGAGTTCTCAAATAAGGCTGCAGCATTGTGGATAGTGCATCTCCATGCCTCCCAATGTGAGGCCAGGGCGGACCATTGTTGGTGATCAGTTTGGCTGAGCCTGAGATGTTGTTTCAGGGAGCCCTTGTATCGCTTTTTTGGAGCGCCCCTCTTTCGCTGACCCATGGCGAGTTCACCGTGGAGTAGTATTTTTGGGAGGTGATGGTCCTCCATCCTAGAAACGTGCCCTGCCCAGCGCAGCTGCGTTCTCAGTATCATGGCCTCAATGCTGGTGATCCCTGCTTGCTCAAGGACAGCAACATTCGTCACATAGTCAGTCCAGTGTATATTTAGGATTGTGCGTATACAGTGCTGATGAAACAACTTTGTGTTTATAGATTGTGCTAAAATGTTCACATCTCTCAGGATGGTCAATGTCCTAGCTTGTGCTACAAGAAGAGATTCCACTTAAATATTAGGAAACCCTTTTTTTTTTAACTGTAAGAGATGTTTGAGAGTGGAGTGGTCTGCCTCAGAGGGTGGTGGGCTTTGGAAGGTCTACAAACAGAGGTTACAGATGAGCATCTTTCAGGGGTGCTTTAGTTTTGTATTCCTCCATGGTGGTGGCAGCGGGGGGGTTGGACTAGATGGCCCTCGTGGACCCTTCCAATTCTAAGATTCTACCATTTGATGCTGATCCTGAGACTAAGCCATGAACCAGTGGATTCAAATTACAAGAAAAGTGACTACTGCCATTTCGAGAGGAACTTCATAGGAAAATGGAGATGGTACCGTGGGGTTCTGGGGTGCTTTGTAAAGTGGGCATATTTTCAAAGGTTTCCATGCATTGAGGGGGCTTTCTGTATGGTTTGGGTCACCCTTTCCCCATCATCATCATCATCATCCCTATCATTTTCATCATCATCCACTTCATTTGTACTCCCCTGTTTCCCAAAACTGCAACTCAAGTCAGCGTACAAATCAAAATAATACAGTTTCAAACACACACAAAAATCAACATTAAGAATATTCAATGTTGACAGTGTGGTGTAGTGGTTTGAGCACTGGACTAGGACACGGGAGACCACAGCTGGAATCACCTTTCAGCCATGGAAACCAACTGGGTGACTTTGGGCAAGTCACAGTCTCACATGTATGTATATATACGCCTACACACACAATGTAGTGATTTGAGCATTGGACAGTGGAAGGCCAGGGTTCAAATCCCCGCTCAGCCATGGAAACCCCCTGGGTGACCTTGGGGAAGTCACACTCTCTCAGCCTCAGAGGAAGTCAAAGGCAAACCCCCTCTGAACAAACCTTGACATGAACACCCCATGATAGGTTCATCCAAGGCTCGCCATAAGTCAGTCAGTTGAATGGGAAACCACCAATGGATGCCTGGTGCTAGAAGCTCTATTTCCGAGGAAGAAAAACCACCTCCGAGGAGTCCTTGCCCAAGAAAATCCTGTGAAATTCATGGGGTCCCCATATGTTAACAGGCGACTTAAAGGCACACACACACGCAGCTCCTTTGTTTTAAGTCTAATCCGATGCACATCTACTCAGAAGAAAATACTAATGAATTCAGTGCCACTTACTCCCAAATGAACAGGTACAGGCCTGCAGCCATAATGCATTGTTTGCATAAATGTACAGCTAAATATTTTAAACCTTCTAGCTACTCCCTAGGGGAAGAAAGATGAAAGTGTATTTTAAAGAGTGGAGTAAATTAGCCAAAATGTAAACAGATTTTTAAAAAACAGCCACCCACAGAATCTCCCAATAAGCATTTCATAGAATCATAGAATCATAGAATTGCAGAGTTGGAAGAGACCACGAGGGCCATCCAGTCCAACCCCCTGCCACACAGGAAATCACAATCAAAGCATCCCCGACAGATGGCCATCCAGCCTCTGTTTAAAGACCTCCAAGGAAGGAGACCCCACCACGCTCCGAGGGAGTGTGTTCCACTGCCGAACAGCTCTTACTGACAAAAAGTTCCTCCTAATGTTGAGGTGGAATCTCTGTTCCTGGAGCTTGCACCCATTGCTCCGTGTTCCAGTCTCTGGAGCAGCAGAAAACAAGTCTGCTCCATCATCAGCGTGACATCCCTTCAAATACTTAAACAGGGCTATCATATCGCCTCTAAACCGTCTTTTTTCCAGGCTAAACATACCCAGCTCCCTAAGTCTCTCCTCATAAGGCATTGTTTCCAGACCTTTCACCATTTTAGTTGCCCTTCTCTGGACACGCTCCAATTTGTCAATATCCTTTCTGAATTGTGGTGCCCAGAACTGGACACAGTATTCTAAGTGAGGTCTGACCAAGGCAGAATAGAGTGGCACTATTACTTCCCTTGATCTAGACACTATACTTCTATTGATACAGCCCAAAATTGCATTGGCCTTTTTAGCTGCCGCATCACACTGTTGGCTCATGTTCAACTTGTGGTCTACTAGGACTCCTAGATCCCTTTCGCACGTAGTCTCATTCAGCCAGGTCTCTCCCATCCTATATTTATGCATTTCATTTTTCTGCCCTAAATGCAATACTTTACATTTCTCCGTATTGAATTTCATTTTGTTAGCTTCGGCCCAGCTCTCCAGTCTATCCAGGTCATTCTGAATTTTGATCCTGTCCTCTAGGGTATTAGCTACTCCTCCCAATTTGGTGTCATCTGCAAATTTGATAAGTATGCCCCTAATTCCCTCATCTAAGTCATTGATAAAGATGTTGAATAGCACTGGGCCCAGGACAGAACCCTGTGGCACCCCACTGGTCACATCTTTCCAAGACGAAGAGGAGCCACTGCTGAGCACCCTTTGGGTTCGGCCGGTCAACCAATTACAAATCCATTGAACAGTTAACTTGTCTAGCCCACATTCTACAAGCTTGTTTGCAAGAATGTCATGGGGAACCTTGTCAAAGGCCTTACTGAAATCAAGGTATGCAATGTCCACAGCATTCCCTTCATCTACCAAGCTGGTAACTTTATCAAAAAAAGAGATCAGATTAGTCTGGCATGACTTGTTTCTCTGAAACCCATGCTGACTTTTTGAGATTATGGCATTGCCTTCTAAATGTTCACAGACTCTCTGTTTAATGATCTGTTCTAGAATCTTCCCTGGTATTGATGTCAGACTAACTGGACGATAGTTGTTGGGATCCTCTTTTTTCCCCCTTTTTGAAGATGGGAACAACGTTTGCCCTCCTCCAGTCTGCTGGGACTTCTCCTGTTCTCCAGGAGTTCTCAAATATTATTGCCAATGGCTCTGAGATTATATTTGCCAGCTCTTTTAATACTCTTGGATGTAGTTCATCTGGTCCTGGAGATTTAAATTCATTTAGATTAAGAAGGTATTCCTGTACCACCTCTTTACTTATTTTGAGCTGGATTTCCCCTATTGTGTCCTCTGTTCCATTCTCCTCAGGTTGGTCCTCCTTTTCCTTTTCTGAAAACACTGAGGCAAAGAAGGTGTTGAGTAATTCTGCCTTTTCTCTGTCCCCTGTTAGCATTTTGCCATCTTCTCCACGTAGCGGCCCTATCATTTCCTTCTTCCTCCTTTTGCTGCGGACATACCCAAAAAAACCCTTTTTATTGTTCTTAACCTCCCTAGCAAGCCTGAGCTCATTCTGCACTTTAGCTTTTCTGACTTTACTCCTACACGTGTTCGCTATCTGTTTGAATTCTTCTTTGGTGATTTCCCCCCTTTTCCATTTCCTATACATGTTCCGTTTAAAACTTAGCTCCATTGAAAGTTCTTTAGTCATCCATCCTGGTTTCTTGAGACACCTCCCATTTTTCTTCCTCAATGGTACTGTTTGAAATTGTGCCTTCAGTATCTCCCTTTTGAGAAAGTCCCATCCGTCTTGAGGTCTCTTCTCTTTTAGTATTCTTGACCATGGGATAATCCCTAGTATTTCCCTGAGTTTATTGAAATCAGCTCTCCTAAAGTCTAGAATGCGTGTCTGACTATGCCTGGCTTCTCCTTTCCATTGTATAACAAACTCCAGGAGAACATGATCACTCTCACCTAAGGATCCCACCACTTGCACCCCATTAATCAGGTCATCTCTGTTGGTTAGGATCAGATCTAAAGTAGCTGACCCCCTTGTTGCCTCTTCCACCTTTTGGACCATGAAATTGTCTTCCAGGCATGTAAGGAATTTGCTAGACCTTGTAGTTTTGGCTGAGTTAGATTGCCAGCAAATATCAGGATAGTTGAAGTCACCCATCACTACTACATCTCTCCTTTCTGCATGTATGTTCATCTGTTCTAGAAAGGCAACATCCAATTCCTCCGTCTGATTTGGGGGTCTGTAGTAGAGTCCCACAATAACATCCCTGTTGTTTCCCTCCCCTTTAATTTTTATCCAGATGCTCTCCACCTGGCTTCCAGTATTGATGTCGTGGATCACTTCACTGGTGTAAATATCCCTGACATATAATGCTATTCCTCCTCCTTTCCTGTTTGGCCTGTTTCTCCTATAAAGGTTATACCCCTCTATTCCTACATTCCAATCATGAGACTCGTCCCACCAGGTTTCAGTAATGCCTATTATATCATATTTGTTTTGTAGTGCAAGGAGTTCAAGTTCATCTTGCTTATTTCCCATGCTCTGTGCATTAGTGTAGAGACATCTAAGACCATGTGTTCCCTTTACTTGCTGCCTGTGCAAGTTTTTTTGCCTCCCACTGTTGGGTCCTTGCTCTGTTTGCCTTGTTCCCTCTATGACAGTTTGACTATTTTCTCCAGCCCTTTTGCCTTCCAGAATACTGTCTCCCTCCCCCATTATTATCTTATTTAAAGATAATAATAATAATCCAACTGAAATAAGATTTTGCAGCAACACCAAATACACACAACACTTTCCCATGATGGCTCTGTCCTTAAGGGTTGAGAAGTGAACCAGATCAACTACCCAGAAAAAGTCCTCTTTTGAGGACAGTAAATTCCAACATGCAATGAGATTCCTGTCTGGCAGGGGGTTGGACTAGATGGCCCTTGTGGCCCCTTCCAGGTTCTATGATATTGTACCAGAAAAACTGAATTTTTACACCTCTTCTCACCTCCTGTGGATTCCATAAGCTATCATCCCCTTTAATAGATGGGGGCCCAGTTCACAGGCAGATTGGCTCTAGAGTCTTGGTCAGCACCGTGTCCAAATATTAACAGCTGTGGAATTGTCAGGATAGGTCCCTGAAGGTGCCTATTCCTGCCATGTTTGTGTGGTGCTGTAACCTTATTATAAACTTGCTGTTAATTGTGTTTTCATTTCTCTGTACTGGCTAATGAGGGCTGTGGAGTGGGGAGTATCCAGTCACTATGGACGGGAGACAAGGTGGCAGGCGGCTGCAGGAATTGTCTGGGAACAAGAGGAGGTATGATTGTCTGGGAAGAAAGGGTCAGGGGATGAGTGGTAGCCAACAGCTTTGTAGCCCACCAGATCTCATAGATTGTAAACTGCTTTTAGTATACTGTTTGTTTTCTGGGTCTCAATTCTGAGCAACAACATTGTATGATATGCTTTCTAGATTAGTGTGCCAATAAATTTTTCTGTTTAACTCTGAAGCTGCTGGTCCCTGCATCTGGGAATGCAAATACCTGACAGTCATGACCTACAAAGACTTCATAAAATGATAGGGCCCGTCTATATGAGGGGGGCGGGATGGATTGCTTTGCAATAGTATAAATTCGCAGCAGCTGCAAACTGTCTTACCGGTTAAGGGCCTCCATAAACTTTGCATGCTCCCTAGCCAAGATGGTGGCCACAAGTTATTTAGTCGTGTTTTAAAATCTGCTGACGACGGCCTCAGCACAGCAATGTGAATGCGACTGTCCAAATCAGCAAACATGCACATCCCCTATGGAGCTTTTTAAAAACTCAGAGAAAAGCTGCAAAGGCTCTCCAGTCGCACTTTATGGAGTTTTTACCTGCCCCCCCCCCTTCTGAATAAGATGCATTGGTGCAAATGTCCATTTAGACAGATCGATTTCTCAGCGAATTCTATCAGGATTATTTTGACTGTTTAGACAACCCCATAGAATCATAGGACTTTTTCGGACGCATCAAAAATAACGCAAGCAGCCTCGTCGCGTTGCGAGGCTGCTGCGCTGCAGAGCGTTGGTTTCGGATGACGCTCTCCCCTGCCGGTACTGTTACGGTACCGCGGGGAGATTTGAGCATCATATTTCGTTGGTTTTTAATCACGATCAACTTTCATGCTTAAAAATCGATGAAATATGATGCTCAATCTCCCCGCAGTACCGCAACAGTACCGGCAGGGGAGAGCATCATCCGAAACCAACGCTCTGCAGCGCAGCAGCCTCGCAACGTGACGAGGCTGCTTGCGTTATTTTTGACACGTCCGAAAAAGTCCATAGAGTTGGAAGGGACCCAAAGGGCCATCCAGTGCAACCCCCTTCTGCCATGCAGGAATACACAAGCAAAGCCCTGGCAACAGTTGGCCATCCAGCCTCTGCTTAAAAATCTCCAAAGAAGGAGACTCCACCACACTCCCAGGCAGCAGCAGATTCCAGTACTGAACAGCTGTTACCATCAGGAAGTTCTTAGGTATGTTTAAATCCATGCCTTATTCAATCATTAAAGCATGAAAATAATACCAAATACTTTTATAAAACTTTCATGTCAAATCAGATCCACCAATCTTGCTAGCAAACACTGAGTTCTGCACCTCTTGACAATGTCAATATTTGGAAACAAAGACACTGCTGAAAAAAAATATACAGTTGCTTCTTTTGATTAAAAAAAAGTGGTATTCGGCTTCTTCAACACAAACTGCATGCAAAATTTAGCATTTCTAATTATCTGGCTAGCCTGGCCCATCTTTACATTCTTTCCAATTTATCTTTTCTGCTCTATTAAAATCAGGCACAGAGATGTTAGGAAGAGAGTCGATTAATTCTACTCAATGTAAGAAAGAGGCAAAACAACATTATCAAAAAAATCCATTGAAGACACCAACATACAGCTATACACCATCCAAGAATGTGAAACTGCACAATTACACTTGTGAAACTTCACTAATGCAACTGTGAACAGAATACAGATGTCAAACAAAGCACAACTGTGTGTGTAAGAGAACTTACATGTTCTTAAAACATTAATAGGATTCTGGATTTTACTGTTTAATTCAAGATCCTATCAGGACGTTGCTGTCACGTCCACTTCAGCTTTAGGAAGTAACAAAGCAGTGGGGTCACTAAAAAGTTTTCCACCACTAAAATTGCAGAATTACACACACAAGTGAAAGCATGCACAGGATTGCACAGGGGTTTTTGTGTGTGTGTGTGCTCTTAGAACCTCCAGGGGCTAAATGAACTGCACCCCCCTCAAGAACTCCTACACATAAAAGCAGAAGTGGAAAGAAAATTGTTGCTATGTTGTTCTGTGCCTTCAGGTTGTTTCTGACTTCTGGTGACCCTAAGGCCAAACTACCAAGAGGCTGAGTGTATGTGACTTGCCCAAGATCACCCCGAGAATATTTATGGCTGAGCAGGTATGCAAACCTTGGCTTCCAGAGTTGTAGTCCAATACTCAAAATGCTACACTGAGCTGGAAAGAAAATACCATTTTTAAAAATGAATTTCAGCTCTTGGGCGCTTCTTTTTATGACCATAAGAAAGGTAGTATGGGGAGCCTGGAAGGGTGAAAGGTCAGGATCCTGTATAAGCCACTTAAGGCTTAGGGCTTATTCTGCTTTGGTCAGACCTCAACTGGAAGACTGTGTCCATTTCTGGGCACCACAACTCAAGAAGGATATGGACAAGCTGGAACATGTCCAGAGGAGGGTGACCAAGATGGTGGGAGGTCTGGAAGCCATGATGCCCTATCAGGAGTGGCTTAGGGAGCTGGGTAGGTTTAGGCTGGAGAAGAGAAGGTTGAGAGGAGACATGATAGCCATGTTTAAATATTTGAAGGGATGTCATAGTGATGATGGAGCAGACTTGTTTTCTGCTGCTCCAGAGACTAGGACACAGAGCAATGGGTACAAACTGCAGGAAAAGGGATTCCTCTTAAACATTAGGAAGAACTTCTTGACAGTAAGAGCTGTTCAGAAGTGGAATCCGCTGCTGCTGCCTCATAGTATGGTAGAGTCTCCTTCTCTGGAGGTTTCTAAACAGAGGCTGGATGGCCATCGGTCGGGAATGCTTTCATTGGGTGTTCCTGCAGGGCAGAATGGGGTTGGACTAGATCAACTCTATTCTATGATTCTATGATCTATACCAGCCAGGATATGCCAGCTCCCCATGGGCATATCCTGGCTGTGGAGTTGTTATGTTTAACATAAAAAATACCTAGTTTCCAAAACAAGAAGTAGACATCTACCCATCTCCAAATTTTAATTTTGGGGTCTTTGTGTGGTTCTTTTTGGCAGTCAATGTGCCTCCCAGAATGTTCCCAAAGCAGAAAGGTGGCCCCTGGACCCACCACTGTTCCCACCCTCACTCTATGGCGGCAGGGGATGATTCTGTCATGTCCTCACCCACTCCAGCTGTTTTAGACCTAGGAGAGATCTTTGTTAAACTAGGAAGCAAACTTCCAGTTTACTGGCAAAGTTACTCCCTACAAACCCTAGAACTCACAGCAGTCCCATCAGGTCAGATCCACCAATCTTGCTAGCAAACACTGAGTTCAGCCCCTCTTGATAATGTCAATATTTGGAAACAAAGACTCTGCTGGGGGAAAAATGCAGTTGCTTCCTTTGATTTAAAAAAAAAATGTGGCATTCAGCTTTTCCAACACAAACGCCATGCAAAATTTGGCATTTTAAAAATCATTTTTCCATTGAGGGGATGGGTGCTAGGCGCCCTTGAGAGCAAACAGGAAACATTTGGGCTCCATCCCGGCCACACAGCAAATTTTCCTCCCTGCTGCTATTCCCTAAAACTCAGATTGTCCCATTCACTCCTGTCTCTCCTCTCTTGTCTTTCTCTCCTTCTGTTGCTGATAATTTTTCTTTCTGTGTATGACAAGCAGTTTGGTCTTAGGAGATTATCAGATACAGGGAAAAGTACCTTAGTAGAATGCAGGATGACATTCCTGTCCTGTGAATGGGACCCGGTTTCACATGACGTCGTCCCCGTCAAACTCTGCTCCCATGCTTCAGCAGTTAGTAACGTGGCACTTTTCATTGATTGGAGCTCCCCAGCAATTAAAAGTGCCGCCTTACTAACTGCTGGAGCACAGGAGCAGAATGTGGCAAGCACAAAGATGTGTGAAACCGGGCCCCGTTCGCGGAACAGAGAGGGGACATGATAGCCATGTTTAAATATTTGAAGGGATGTCATACTGAGAACCCAAAATATCAAATGTTGCTGTGATCGCGTGAAAAAGCAGCCTCGTACTTCTGCGTTTGTTGCCGATTGTGATCTTGGCAGTTCTCATGAGAAGACAGGAGCATGCTTAAAAGTCTAAAAACAGCTAAATTAAAAAAACAAAACAAACACACAAGCACTCACACACAGTGTGTCAGTGCTTGCCTGCAACACAGGGGGTTCATAAAAAGAGCATCCTATGGCTAGCTTTCCCATTCCCACCTGGAAGTGTTCTGGCAGGGACCTCCCATTGACGTTGGAATCGCAGCAGAACAGGGTGCGGTTTCACACACTTGTAATAAACACCTGAGGCAAAGCACAAAAAACGGTGTGTATAGAGCCATTGTACTGTCTATCCTCCTTTATGGATCTGAAACATGGGTCACCTATCGCCACCACCTACGACTCCTCTAGCGCTTTCATCAGCGCTGTCTATGCACAATCCTAAATATACACTGGACTGACTATGTGACGAATGTTGCTGTCCTTGAGCAAGCAGGGATCACCAGCATTGAGGCCATGATATTGAGAACACAGCTGCGCTGGGCAGGGCACGTTTCTAGGATGGAGGACCATCGCCTCCCCAAAATACTACTCTACGGTGAACTCGCCACGGGTCAGCATAAGAGGGGCGCTCCAAAACAGCGATACAAGGACTCCCTGAAACAACACCTCAGGCTTGGCCAAACTGATTACCAACAGTGGTCCGCCCTGGCCTCACATTGGGAGGCATGGAGACGCACTATCCACAATGCTGCAGCCTTATTTGAGAACTCACGACGAACAAGTCTTGAAGAGAAACGACAACGCAGAAAGAATCACAACCCAAAAACATCACCCAAGGAGACCTTCTGCTGTGCTTTTTGCAACCGGACTTGTTTATCTCGGATCAGCCTTTTTAGTCATCAGCGCGCTTGCAGAAAGCGCGGGATGAGTCCTTCCTGAATCTTCATTTGTGAAGAAAAGCCAAAGAGAATCATAGCAATGGAGCTAAGTTTTAAACGGAACATGTATAGGAAATGGAAAAGGGGGGAAATCACCAAAGAAGAATTCAAACAGATAGCGAACACGTGTAGGAGTAAAGTCAGAAAAGCTAAAGCGCAGAATGAGCTGAGGCTTGCTAGGGAGGTTAAGAACAATAAAAAGGGTTTTTTTGGGTATGTCCGCAGCAAAAGGAGGAAGAAGGAAATGATAGGGCCGCTACGTGGAGAAGATGGCAAAATGCTAACAGGGGACAGAGAAAAGGCAGAATTACTCAACACCTTCTTTGCCTCAGTGTTTTCAGAAAAGGAAAAGGAGGACCAACCTGAGGAGAATGGAACAGAGGACACAATAGGGGAAATCCAGCTCAAAATAAGTAAAGAGGTAGTACAGGAATACCTTCTTAATCTAAATGAATTTAAATCTCCAGGACCAGATGAACTACATCCAAGAGTATTAAAAGAGCTGGCAAATATAATCTCAGAGCCATTGGCAATAATCTTTGAGAACTCCTGGAGAACAGGAGAAGTCCCAGCAGACTGGAGGAGGGCAAACGTTGTTCCCATCTTCAAAAAGGGGAAAAAAGAGGATCCCAACAACTATCGTCCAGTTAGTCTGACATCAATACCAGGGAAGATTCTAGAACAGATCATTAAACAGAGAGTCTGTGAACATTTAAAAGGCAATGCCATAATCACAAAAAGTCAGCATGGGTTTCAGAGAAACAAAGTCATGCCAGACTAATCTGATCTCTTTTTTTGATAAAGTTACCAGCTTGGTAGATGAAGGGAATGCTGTGGACATTGCATACCTTGATTTCAGTAAGGCCTTTGACAAGGTTCCTCATGACATTCTTGCAAACAAGCTTGTAAAATGTGGGCTAGACAAGTTAACTGTTCAATGGATTTGTAATTGGTTGACCGGCCGAACCCAAAGGGTGCTCAGCAGTGGCTCCTCTTCGTCTTGGAAAGATGTGACCAGTGGGGTGCCACAGGGTTCTGTCCTGGGCCCAGTGCTATTCAACATCTTTATCAATGACATAGATGAGGGAATTAGGGGCATACTTATCAAATTTGCAGATGACACCAAATTGGGCGGAGTAGCTAATACCCTAGAGGACAGGATCACAATTCAGAATGACCTGGATAGACTGGAGAGCTGGGCCAAAGCTAATAAAATGAAATTCAATATGGAGAAATGTAAAGTACTGCATTTAGGGCGGAAAAATGAAATGCATAAATATAGGATGTCTAGATCAAAGGAAGTAATAGTGCCGCTCTATTCTGCCTTGGTCAGACCTCACCTAGAATACTGTGTCCAGTTCTGGGCACCACAATTCAGAAAGGATATTGACAAATTGGAGCGTGTCCAGAGAAGGGCAACTAAAATGGTGAAAGGTCTGGAAACGATGCCTTATGAGGAGAGACTTAGGGAGCTGGGTATGTTTAGCCTGGAAAAAAGACGGTTAAGGGGCGATATGATAGCCCTGTTTAAGTATTTGAGGGGATGTCACGCTGAGGATGGAGCAGGCTTGTTTTCTGCTGCTCCAGAGACTGGAACACGGAGCAATGGGTGCAAGCTCCAGGAACAGAGATTCCACCTCAACATGAGGAGGAACTTTTTGACAGTAAGAGCTGTTCGGCAGTGGAACGCACTCCCTCGGAGCATGGTGGGGTCTCCTTCCTTGGAGGTCTTTAAACAGAGGCTGGATGGCCATCTGTCGGGGATGCTTTGATCAAGATTTCCTGCATGGCAGGGGGTTGGACTGGATGGCCCTCGTGGTCTCTTCCAACTCTGCAATTCTATGATTCTATGATTCTATGATAGCAAAAGAATGCCATAGCTGATCGATTGATGGCTTGGCCCAACAATAAAAAAAAAGGATGCTTTTTTTACACTACATGATCTCAAATGCACAACATCGTCTGGTATTCATGCCCTTTCGTGTTCATTAGGTGTCTTTATGATGCCGTATTTGCCGCATCTTATAAAGTCCAAAAACAGTTTTAAAAGCATGTCTAAAACATAATAAAATAAAAACTCAGTGTACACACCCATTAAAAGGTACATCTGCCTCTGCAAATTAAACATTTGTATGTTTGTTTCCTGCCTTTCTCCCAATTTAGGGACTCAAGGCTTCCCTAAATTAAAAAAGTCTTTAACTACTGGCAGAAATACAGCAGGGAGGGGGCCAATCGGACCTCCCAGGGGAGGGAGTTCCACAAACTGGAAGCAGCCACCAAGCAAGGCCCTGTCTCCTGTATCCTCGCCAAACATGCCTGTGATGGTAGTGGGAGTGAGAGAAAGCCCTCCCCAGCAGCTTGGGCAGGCAGCAGTTGTTGCAGGGAAGTATTCTGGCCCATCCGTCTTTCGCTTTTAATTTTTTAATTTTTTTAAATGCAAACCAAAAGCTGCAAAGCCAGTTAAATGTTGCTAGTTAAATACTAAACAGGGACGGGACAGCTGAGGATCTTATTAATCTCTCTTAAAGCAAAAGGGCAGAAAGAGAAAGGTCAGTGGTATCAAATGTACAGCCTTGACCTCCTTCTCTTGTCCTTATTCTTAATGCTGACTTGAACTTACTTACTATCCAAAAATGCTTTAAGTCAGCTGGAACACACCTGGGCCATTGGTTCAGCTGAACAAGGTCAGCAGCTCAGAGTCTGGCAGTTTTGCTGGTTCACTTGGCCATCCAGTCTCGTCCAGGGGTGAAATCTTACCTCAAGGATACGGAGAACAACTTTGTGCTCGCAAGACTTACAAGGCAGTTCTGTGACACCACCTCGTTAGCGGATTGCAATGTTGAGCAAATACCGGTAAATGTGCAACCCAATATGCTATCTGCATGTGCAATGCACAATAAGCATACACATGCATGGGAGGATGCATGCTCATGTGCAATGTGCACTCATGCTCAATGTGCATTTGCATGCACAACTCCATTTCTGCAACCAAGAATTGAATACAGCCATTCTGCATCAGGCAAAAAATGTCCAACCATTTTGGTAGGGAAATTTACACTTGTGTAAGGCACCAACAAGATTCCAATGCAGATGTGCTGGGGAGGAAAGCCACATTTGTTCCTTCTCTCCCCCCCTCCCCACAAATCTCAGCCATGGAAGGAGCGTCAGACTGAGGAGGTCTCCTGATCTCTACTCCTCCAGGTTTCAGGTACAAGTTGCTGAGCAAAGCCTGCCTTAGTCCCCTCTCTGCAATGGAACCGTGAGATATCACCATTGTCTTCTGGCTGCACCAGCACTCCTGATGACAAATGGAGGCTCGGAGGCATTGTTTAAAAAAGTCTTGACTTTTGCGGTGCAAATTTTAAAGCCTTGCAGCTCCCTCTCTGCCACAAAGTGGAGGAGGCCATTTCAGAAAGCCCTTTCTCTCTCCTTGGGCAGCTGAGCAAGAAGAGAAGGGATGCCATGGCATGAAATATTAATTGGGGCCTTCAGACAATAATGGAGCCGCTTTGGAGGTGGAACGGTGTGACGTACATCTTGCTGCCTGCCAGCGTGGTCGGTGCTCGAGTGGAAAGGCATCTAAGGCCTGCCAAGACATCGCCTGCAGAAGGAAAATGGCTCTCTCGCTCTCTGCAGCCCTAAACACTGTTTCCATTTAAACACCTTCTTACCTGCCAAAGGCCACAAACCAGGTGGGCATTTTCCATACAGAAGAGGCTTCCTGGATCAAGCCACTGTTTCACAGCCTGTGCTCCAAGCAGATGGCTATGGGAAGCAGCCCCCCAAAACAGAAGTGCACATTCTGTTTTGGTTTTCTCAGGCTGCTGCTCCCCAGCATCTGATATTATTAAGAGCCATTCTGCTTCTGATACAGAGGCATCATGGCTAGTAGCCACTAAGGTTGCCAGTTCAGGATCATCCTGGGCCCTAAAGTTTCCGGACCCAAACTTGAGACCTAGTGATACCTTCTGGTGATGTCAGTTTGTAGTCTGTATTTGTGTGCATTGAGCTGTCATTCCTCCAAGGTCCCTGGGCTCAGATGCATCATTCCCTCTCATGACAAGGCACGCACAGGAGGAGCGAAGAGCCCATACGTGCAGAGCACATGCAGCCAGCCATGGCTCACAATGCTGCAGCTACAGAGCTACTCTTAAAGTGCTCGACTCTAACCTATCGCACACCCTTCAACATTTCATAGATGAAAATCAGGCCGTGCATGGCAAAACAACATCAGCATGTGGTCAAGATGGCAAAATGTTATTAGAAAACACCAAAATTCTGGACCAGGCCAACAACTATCATGTCAGAATGCACAGGGAAGCTATTGAAATCCACAAACACCTGGACAACTTCAACAGGAAAGAAGGAAACCCTAAAAGTAATCAAAGTTTGGCTGCCAGTCCTGAAAAACACCAAAATCAAAACTCAACACACGCAAATGAACTCCACCCAGGGACTGGGATTTCTAGCAGACAATGGACCATTAGCCAAACAGACACTGATCGGCCTTGCATATCTCCCCCCAGGAACTGGCCTTCCAAATACACGAAGGTACATATCTTCTCCAACAGGGACTCACAGTATATAAACCACACACATCCCTACACCACCATTTTCTGAAGACGCCAGCTACAGACGCAGGCAAAACGTCAGGAATAAACTCTTCCAGAACACAGCTTCACGGCCTGAAAAAAAAAACCCACAGAAAACCTATGGATGCCAGCCGTGAAAGCCTTTGACTTTACAAGGCAAAAGTTATTAATGAGGAGGAATCATAAAATCATAGAGTTGGAAGAGACCCCCAAGGGCCTTGCAGGGCCCGTTCTGCCCTGCAGGAACACACAACCAAAACACACCCAACAGATGGACACCCAGCCTCTGTTGAAAAACGTCCAAAGAAGGAGACTCCCCGACACTCTCAGGCAGCAGCGGATCCCAATGCCGAACAGCTCTTACCATCAGGAAGTTCTTCCTAACGTTTAGGTGGAATCTCTTTCCCTGGAGTTTGAATCCATTGCTCCTGGTCTCTGCAACAGTAAAGTAAAAAGCTTCCTCCCTCTTCAATATGACATCCCTTCAAATATTTAAACATGGCTAACAAGTCCCCTTTTAACCTCTTCCCCAGGCTAACCATACCCAGCGCTCTAAGCCACTGCTCACTGGGCATAATGGCTTCCAGAGCTTTCAGCATTTTGGTCGCTGGTCTCTTTCCCCAGAGGACAATCACACACATACATACACACCCTTAAAAAAAGACCTTGCAGGGGATGGGATTAGTGCCCCTTGGCATTTCTAAAGGCTGATGGAGCTCTCTTTAGGCAAAGGGAGGGGGCTTCTCCTCAGCCGGACCCTCCTCACGGGGCCCATGTTGCAGCAGACTGAGCTGGAATCAGCAGGATTGGGAGGGAGGATCAAATAAATATCAGTTGGCCTTCTGTTGGTGTTTTACATAGATGCAAGTTTCCTTTTGCAAGTGGTTGTACTTTTGGGGGGCCATGGCATAATGTCCACATTCAGTTCACAGTTGCGTAATTGTATTTCTACAACTGGAACCATTGCAACAGCAGCTCTGCATTCTTGGAGGGTGCACATCTATCCCGCAGTGCCTTCAATATACTCCTGGACTGTGGAAGCAGCAGGTACGTTTGCAAATGCACAATTGCTCCTCCCCAAACTGCACCTTTTTTAAAAAAAGTGGGAGAGGTTGAGGGCTTGAGGGACTGGTATGGGGTTTCAGGTACCACAACAGTGGGACCAGGAGACAAAGCAAGTCCGGGCCAAACTTTGGCCACCCAGGACCTACAGGAACAGAGCTAGGCTCTTCTCTGATCCCCCCTCTGCCCCCACCAGCTAGTAAATAGCCATTTTAGGGAGTCTGCAGTAGCTAAAAATGGGGGTGAGGAAGAGATAAAAGCCATGGTTCCACTTGACCAAACTTTATGGCACATAACCCCAGTTTGCTTCTGGTCACAATGCAAAGTGCAGATTACATCCTATAAAGCCCTACCTGGCAGACCGTATCTCCCCATATGAGCCTGCCCGGGCCTTGAGATTATTGGGAGAGGCCCTTCTCTCAGTCCCACTGCTATCACAAACATGGTTGGTGGTGACGCACAAGAGGACTTTCTCGGTGGCTGCCCCAAGGCTCTGGAACTCCCTCCCCAGGGAGGCCAGACTGGCCCCATCCCTGTCGTCTTTCCATCGGCAGGCTATAAAGCCTTTTTACTCAGACAGGCTTTTTAACAGAAAATTTTTAAAGACTGGGCTAGGAGGTCCTATGTTGTTTTAAACTGAACTATTTTTAATAGTTTTTTACCTTTTAAAATTACATTTTATTCCTTTGACTTGAGATTGAATTGCTTTAATAACCAGTGAGTAATTTAATATATTGTTAATGTCCACTCTTTGTATGTTTTTAATTTGTATTGTTTTTTAAAAAGTTGTGAGCTGCTTTGATTCCCAATTTTGGCAGAGGGAGAAGCAGGATACAAATAAATATCACACCATCATGCAGGTTCTGCCAACTGTTCAAGTATCACGTGCCATATTCAACCTGGCAACCCTAAGCAGACTATGTGAACACACCCTCCAACTGTCCCAGTTTGGTAGGGACCATTCCAATTAATCCTCTGCAATCCCACTTTCCAGATGCCTTGAAAATGTCCCCATTTTTGTCTCTTCCTCCCACCTTTCCCCTTTCTCCTGGAATTCTAGCGTTGGAAGGGGCCCCATGGGCCATCAAGTCCAACCCTTCCCCCATGGGAAGCTCTCCAGAGAGAGCAATGGTTCTTAATGTGTGGTCTGCGGACCCCCAGGGGGCCGCAGTAACCTCACAGGGGGTCCACCAAGGCTTGAAGGCTGCTCAGTCCACATGACAGGAGCCAAGGCAAAGGCTGCCTGCCTGGCTTGACCTACACATTGCTCTTCAATCTGTTCCAGCCACAAATTTGCAGGAAGAAGCAGGAGAAAAGGAGAAAAGCCTTCCTTCCCCTTCCAGTGCCTCTGAGGGAAAGGTTAATGGATAGTGTAGTTGTTATTATTATTATTATCATTAGGGTTTTAAATCTTGAGTTAAGTCTTGGGGATCTGTGGCAACAAAAAATATTTAAAGGGGGTCCCTGTAAAGAAAAGGTAAAAGGTTAAGAACCATTGAGTTAGAGCATCCCCATCAGGGAGCTGGCCAGCCTCTTTCTGAAGACATCCCAAAAAAGGAGACATCAACACCAGCTACTGCCAACTGAGTTCAAAGCACAAAAGGCGTTTCCCCTCCATTACCTCACTGGGGCAGGGTGTGGGAGAGGGTTGATTATGAGTTCCTGCATGGCAGGGGGGATGGAGTGGGCGGCCCTTGTGGTCTCTTCCAGCTCCAGGATGCTGTGATTCTGTGATTTCCTCTTGCAGCCCAAGCCATGAAGCAAAGCTACGCTTCCTAGAGGGAATGCAAAGAGAGGGAAATGGGAAGGAAAAGATGCCTTCTGCAAGGGGAGAAATAGGTAAGATGGAACTGCTAGCAATCCAATCATGAACATTGTCTCAAAACCCTGGGAGGATTCTGCTCCATTAGTTGCCGCCAGCATGAAGCTGTCTCCCTGTTCCAAAAGTAGCACTGGGGGAGGCTCCATTTTCCAGTTTATAAAAGTCCTCCCACAGCTCCCAGTCAGGACTTTAATCTTCATGGGCAGCCTTTGGGGTTCTTATGCTTGGCTGAAGCAGCTCGCCTGCCCCCTCCATGAAAGAAAGAAAGAAAGAAAGAAAGAAAGAAAGAAAGAAAGAAAGAAGAGGGCTCTCAAGCTTGCAAGAGGAGGAAGTGCAAGCTGCAGGCCATGCTGACTAAGGGAACCTGGGAGTTATAGCCCCAAAACTGTTGCTCTCCCAGCTCTGGTCTACTTCAGTTCTGCTTGTTTGTTCCCATAAGCATGTTGGTGACTTTTGACAAGACACTGCATGTAGGTCCCTAAACTAGGATCGAGGGACAGGGGACCCTTGCAGGCCGACATCTGGCTGCACTGTCGTATTTTCCACCAAAAAGAAGAGACTGAAAAATCCACTTTGGATTTGGATGTCTAGGTCTTTTTGTCTGATATTTTGGTGAGGTGGTCAGGGGTGTTTACAGGGAAACTGTTCCCCTGGGCAGCATTTGCAAATTTTCCCCCTCAAAAAAATTTAAAACCTAGGAGGGCCCATGGGCTTCAGGGTAAAAAAAAGGTTTTGAGTTATGTCTGGCCACACCCTTGTCCCAAATTCACCAGTTGTGGTTTTCTGCATTTCCTACATGTCTTGAGTAAATGCAACACATTTTTTTAAAAAATAATGTTTTTATTCTTGAGGGAAAGAAGACATTCTCATAAAATTAAAAGAGTAAGATTCTCAAGTTATATCACTAAATACCCAAGTCAGAATCATCCAGGCCATTGTATTTCCAATTTCTCAGTGTGGTTGTGAAAGCTGAATGGTGAAGAAGCCAACAGGAAGAAAATCAACTCGTCTGAAATGCGGTACTGGAGGAAAGTTCTGTGGATACTGTGGACTGCTAAAAAGACAAATGAATGGATCCTAGAGCAAATCAAGCCTGAACTTTCCCTAGAGGCGAAGAGGGCTAAGCTGAGGTTTTCATATTTCGGATATGTCATGAATCAATGTGACCCACTGGAAAAGATGGCCATGCTCCGTTAAAGTGGACAGCGGTAGGAAAAGGAGAAGACCCTATTACAGACGGATAAAGTCAATCAAGGAAACCACAGCTGCCCTGAATGTGTAAGCCCTGGACAGGGCTGTTAATAACTAGGGGTGCATCCACACTACACAAACAATTCAGTTTGAAACTGGATTATTTGCCATGGTTCCCTCCTATGGAATCCTGGGATTTGTAGTTTGGTGAGACACCAGTACTCTTTGGCAGAGAAGGCTGAAGACCTTGTAAAACTACAAATCCAAGGAATCAATAGGAAGGCACCATGACCAATAATCCAGTTTTAAATTGGATTGTTTATATAGTGTGGATTAGACCAGGGTGTCATGGAGATCTCTCACTCACAGGGGTGCCATAAATTGAAACCAGTTTGATGGCAAATAACAACAAAAACAACATCTGTAAGGATTAGAGATGCCTACAGATAACATGGACTGTCAAAAAGCAAGCCCAAACTCTCCCTAGAAGCCAAAATGGCTAAAGTGAGGCTGTCATGCTTTTAAAATTATTTTTATATTTTTATTCAAAACCATTTTCAATTATAAAACTCATATTTATTTATTTATTTATTTATTCCCCGCTCTTCAGCCACAAGGCTGTCAGAGCGGCTTACAAATTGTTTTTTAAGCAATAGCTATTTACACATCTACACTGCATTAAACAGTTTCCAATGTGTGTTTCATACATACATACTCCATTTCATACATATTCCATTACCTTTCATCCAACTTGTGTATTTTATAAAACAGTTTCCATTTTACTTGTACGCATCTCTCTTTGTATGTATTACAACATCTCTCTCTCTCTTCTAACATTCTATCATTCTAGCATACGTTCCTAATTTACATCTTCATCTTCCATCCATTTAACCGTTCCCCTACCCATTCATTCGTATCACATTCTCATCTCCATCCCTTAGCTTCCTATCTGATCCATCCATGTTTTTCATTTTTATCATTGCGTATCCTTTGCTGTACTATTATTGCTTGTTTCATTTATCCAATTTTATATCTTATCCTTCTTGCTTTCTGATTAATCTCATTTCTTTCCTATGATTTCTTTTAAACCTTGTTCTTGTTCTGCCATATTTAAGAATCCTGAATGAGGCTGTCATGCTTTGGACATATCAGGAGAAGAGATGACTCATCAGAGGAGACAATCATGCACCACAAGGTGGAAGGCAGGAGGAAAAGATTAAGACTGCATTGCAGGTGGACCAGCTCCATTTGGGAAGCCACAGCTGGCCTGAATTTGCAAGACCTGAACAGGGCTGTTGATAACCACAGCTCCTGGAGGTCTCTCATTCAGAGGGATGCCAGACGTCAAAGGGGACTTGGTGGCATATAACAACATTACTCTTTTTTTGGGGGGGGGGAGATCTTCACTCCCACTCATTGCATTACTTCTGAGATGTGTGTCCTCATTTCATCCACATTACCAAGAAAGCACAGCTCATTAAACATGACGTGTTTTTTCCAAGATCCAGAATGGGCATTTGAGCAGCCAAAGGCAGTAGCTGCTGTTGCTCTTTCTTTCTTTCCTTCCTTCCTTCCTTCCTTCCTTCCTTCTTCTTATCTAAGGAAACTGAGACCAAGAGGATGGGCCAGGAGCCATCACCTGAGCCTACCTCGAAGGGCTGCTATGAGGGCACAGCGACATACCTCACCTGTGCTGAGTCTCTGGGATGCAGGGCAAGACAGAAACCCAAAAGATTATTAAAATAAGCGGCATGCTTGAAAGTAGGGTGTACGCATGGCAGATCCCAATTTAAAAGATGGTGTTAATGTCATTCAAGTCCCCTCTCAAACAAAAAGTAATTTTCCTGAAGCAAACATTTTCCTCCCCAATAGCAAACGGGAGTATAATTAGTCAGCAGAGAGAATCTGTTACTCTGACAGTGTTTCCTTCTGCCATTTCCCCCAATTATTTCAAATATTTGTCTTCAAGGAAGAATTTTCTATTCTCTTGAATGCGGGGAGAAAGAAAAATGAACCAGAAATTAACAGAGCCTATAATAGTTATTTTTTAATTATGCCATTTTTTCTTTTTACAAACATATGTGTTTCTGTAGATTGTTGTTTTTTTAATATTACCATTTAGATTTCATCAGGGCTGTCTACGCACAATCCTAAATATACACTGGACTGACAATGTGACGAATGTTGCTGTCCTTGAGCAAGCAGGGATCACCAGCATTGAGGCCATGATATTGAGAACACAGCTGCGCTGGGTAGGGCATGTTTCTAGGATGGAGGACCATCGCCTCCCCAAAATACTACTCTACGGTGAACTCGCCACGGGTCAGCGTAAGAGGAAATTTTCCTAGGAAAAAATTGATATTTTAAGAAAAATTGGGGGGGGGATGCAACATTAGCACTTTTTACAGACTGAAATTTACTCTGTTACTTTAGGAACATAAAATATGACTATGGACAATTTGATTTGACATAAAATGATCACAATTCGTATATTAAAGATTTTATTGTCTTAAAGATTTTATTGATCATGCTAAAATAAAACATTCCATAATTGATTTTCTTCCTTTTTTCAATTTTTTGGAAAAAAAAAAAATCTTCTGGAAAGAAACGGGGGGGGGGGGTCTGAATTTGTCTGGGGTTTTCCCAGGCTTTCACATCTCTAGTCTCCTCTGCCTGAGCTATTTCGGGACAAAACTTGCTCGAAAATGTAATGAGAATGCTTTTAGACCAGGCCTAATCGGCAGGAGAATAGATTTCGATTGAACATGAGAAGGAACATCTTGACAGTAAGAGCGGTTCGGCAGTGGAACCCCTTGCCTAGAGAGATGGTGAGGTCTCCTTTTCTGGATACCTTCAAAAAGAGGCTGGAAAGCTACTTGCTGCTGGGGATGGTCCTCTACCAGAAGATCCTGCATGGAGCCGGTGTGTTGGACTCCATGGCCTTGGGGGAACCCTTCCATCTCTAGGATTCTATGATTGGGAGTTGGAGGCTTTGAGGGGCCACAAAAGTCAGGTCTAGGGCTACATGCAACCCACACACCACACTTTACCCACCCCTGGTACCCAGCCTTGGTAGGGCTTGCCAATAGTTCTGCTTGGAGGGAAGAGTATCCTGTCCCACCACCCATCACTCTTTATTCTCAAAGCAATGGCACATCTTCATGCCCTGGGCCATAGGGTTGCCCGAGTGAAAACTGTAATTAAACTATCAAAAAATTACAAACCTGTCAAAAACATAAAACCATTAAAAGGGAAACATTAAAAAGAAAAAAGAAAAGCCAGCTCATTGAGCAGGACCCTTTCTTTCCCTTTAAGCAATCAGCCACCAAAAGGCTGCCAAAAGAAAAAAGTTTTCACCTTCCTGCTGAAAGACAGGAGGGATGGGGCCAGTCTGACCTCTCTGTTTGTTTGTTGCTTGCCTTTTCCCCAGTCTGGGACTCAAGGAAGCTTACAAACATCAAAACGTACAGCTAAAAAAAATGCATCATACAAAATTTCATAGAAGCATAGAATCCTAGAGCTGGAAGAGACCCCAAGGGCCATCCAGTCCACCCCATTCTGCCATGCAAGAATACACCATCAAAGCACTCATAACCAATGGCCATCCAGCCTCTCTTTAAGCACCTCCGAAGAAGGAGACTCCACCAAACTCTCAGGCAGCAGTGGATTCCACTGCCAAACAGCTCTTATTTATTGTTCCTAATAATGTTTAGGTGGAATCTTTTTTCCTGTAGTTTGAACCCATTGCTCCATGTCCTAGTCTCTGGAGCAGCAAAAAACAAGCTTGCTCCATCCTTAACATGACATCCCTTCAAATATTTAAACATGGCTATCATGACCCCTCTCAACCTTCTCTTCTCCAGAGTAAACATACCCAGCTTCTTAATCCACTTCTCATAGGGCATGGATTTCAGACCTTTTGCCATTTTGGTCACCCTCCTCTAGACACCTTCCACCTTGTCCATTTCCTTCTGGAATTGTGGTGCCCAGAACTGGACACAGTATTCCAGGGGAGGTCTGACCAAGAGTAGAGTGGCACTATGACTTCCCTTGATCTAGACACTATACTCCTATTAATGCAGCCTAGAATCACATAGGCTTTTTTAGCTGCTGCATCACACTGCTGACTCATGTTCAGTTTGTGGTCCACAACGACTAAATGTATATATGTATGTATATATATATATATATATATATATATAAAATTACCCCCCACCAAAAAAAAAAAACAGTTAAAAAAGCACAGATGATTTAAAACAATGAACAACAAATATAAAGAACAGAGGCCATGAAAGACCCTTTCCCCCCTTAGCAATCTGTCCTCCAAGGTCTGCCACAACAGAAAAGTCTTCACCTGCCTACAGAAGGATGCTAGTCTCATCTCTCTGGGAAAGGATTTCCAGAGCCTTGGGGCAGCCACCGAGAAGGTCCTGTTTCCCGGGCTCCCCCCAGATGTACTTGTGAAGTGTGAGAGGGGGGGGGGGCTTCCCAGAAGACTCATATGAGAGACCCTCATCCTTCAAATAACTGGGATCTGAGCCATATAGGACTTTCCAGGTCATCACCAGCACTTTGAATTGTTTCTAGAAATGGGCCCGCAGCCAGTGGAACTGTTGCAACCCGGGAGATCCAAGCTCCTGGTAGATCCAAGCTCCCCAAGCCATCACTCTGCTCCACGCCTGCTTCCTAATGACCCACCAGTAACATCAGCCAGGGATACCATTTGCTTGTTCTTCCTCTATTTTATTATTTATTCATAAAAAATATGCACCTTGCTTTTCTGCCAAGAGGCACTCAAGGCAATATAGGAGCAAACTCTGCCTGTCTGCCTGGTGTAAATTAACAGCACTAAACTCGCCCTTAAAATGCCAAACTGGAGTGGACATGGATTGGGGAGGGGGTTAACCCTTCCTCCATTTAGGCAAATGGAGAGGAGGAGGAGAAGGAAATGTTTTGATTCTATACCAAGATTGCATTTTAATAATAATGTTTTTGCATGTACAGGATTTACTATTCTATGGGTAATGTTTTAATTCTATGCATACTTTAATTGCATTTTAAGAATAACTTTTTTGAATGTTTTTACTATTCCATGGGTAATGTTTTAATTCTACGGATACTTTAATTGCATTTTAATAATACCTTTTTGCATGTTTCTACTATTTTATGGATATTGTTTTAATTCTATGGATATTTTCATTGCATTTTAATAATAACTTTTTGCATGTTTTCACTATTCTATGGGTAATGTTTTAATTCTATAGATATATTAATTGCATTTTAATAACTTTTGGCATGTATTCACTATTCTATGGGTAATGTTTTAATTCTATGGATACTTTAATTACATTTTAAGAATAACTTTTTGCATGTTTTTTCTATTCTATGGGTAATGTTTTAATTCAATGGATACTTTAATTGCATTTTAAGAATAATTTTTTGCATGTTTTTACTATTCTATGGGTAATGTTTTAATTCCATGGATACATTAATTGCATTTTAAGAATAATTTTTTGCACATTCCTACTATTTTATGGATAAGGTTTTAATTCTACAGATAGTTTAGTTGCAATTTAATAATAACTTTTTGCATGTCTTTACTCATCCCTTCATATGTGGTTTTACCTGTGTTTGATTTAAATTCTGGAAGCAACCCTCAGCACCAGTTTTGAAGGAAAGGTGTGATACAAATGAATATATTATGATTATGATTCAACAACATAATCATCATCAGCACGTCTCCTGTGTTCAGGATGAGAAAAACCCTGATTTATTTTCTCATTAAATGAAATTCAGAACGCACAGTCGGGCCCCACCGCCAATTCCACAAAGACAAAACAATCTTCCCAAGACCCAAATGAGCACAGACGTAAATTGGCAAGGCAGCCTCGGATGGGCTATAGCCTCATTTCCCACCCGGCACTCCTCTCCCCTCATAATCCCACTCCCCATCTGCTTGATCCTGCACCAATTTCTTCTTCAACAAGGCATTTATGGAATTGACAGCTTTTGCCAGCATTTTCCAGGGTGAACACATGGGGTTAGCAGCAAGCCAAGGCAGATTTTGAAAAATTGCTCCATTAAAGAGGAATGGTTTCATGATGAAGTTTTCTAATTATATGGATGGGAGTGTGTTTCGGGGGGGGGGGTGCAGGAAAGCTCACACAAAATATGACGTGGGGAAATAAGGATGGCAAAAATAATAACGATTCCAAGAAATCTACATCTCGTCTTCCTGCTGGGTCAGAGATGGTGATACTGTTTTTCTGAAGCATAATTAGGATAGAGAGAGCCCGGCTTATGGGCTGCATATGGCTCTCAGAGCTGTTTTTAGGGCCACAGAGCCACCAGCTCATTCATCTTCTACATGATATCCCTTCAGATACTTTAACATAGTTATTGTATCACCTCTCCATCTTCTCTTCTCCAGGCTAAACATACCCAGCTCTCTCCTTACTGGGCCATGTCTGTTTAGCCTGGAGAAGAGAAGGTTAAGAGGTGACGTGGTTGCCATGTTTAAATATCTGATGAAAGGACGTCATACTGAGGATGGAGCAAGCTTGTTTCCTGTGGCTCCAGAGAATAGGACACGGAGCAATGGGTTCAAACTACAGGGAAAGAGATTCCACCTGAATATTGGGAAGAACCGCCTGACAGTAAGAGCTGTTTGGAAGTGGAATACACTGCTGCCTGGGAGTGTGGTGGAGTCTCATTCTTGAGAGGTCTTTAAACAAAGGCTGGATGGCCATCTGTAGGGAGGGCTTTGATTGGGTATTCCTGCAGGGCAAAAGGGGTGGACTGGATGGTCCTTGGAGGTCCCTTCCAACTCTAGGACCTTTGACCACCCCAGACACCCTCCTTTGGACACCTTCCAGCTCCTCAATATCCCTCCTGAATTGTGGTGCCCAGAACTAGACACAGTACTCCAGGTGAGGTCTGACCAAAGCAGAATAGGGTGGCACTATTACCTCCCATGATCTAGACAATTTACTCCTATTGATGCAGCCTAGAATCACATTGGCTTTTTTAGCTGCCGTGTCACACAGCTGTGAGACTCCTAGATCCCTTTTGCATGTACTGCCAACAAGCCAGGTGTCACCCATCCTGTATGTGTGCATTTCATTTTTACTGCCCAAGTGTAGTAAACTACATTTCTCCCTTTTGAAATTCATTTTGTTAGTTCTGGCCCAGCTTTCTAATCTAAAAGAAAGGAGGCATCCGTTTAACCTCTCCAGGAAGGGAGTTTCAGAGCGAGAACAGCCACGAAGAAGGCCTCTCCCTTTCACCACATCCCCCTCCACACACACACATCCAAGCCATTTTAGGCCCTTTACACAAGACAAATCCAATTGGTACTCAACAACAACCAGGTGCATTTTGAGCCAATAATGAAATCCAAAAGAGAAAGAGAAAGAAATCAGAGTTGGGGGCATGACATGAACCTCTAAGGTCCCATGGAGGGTCAATGCAGACCCCCCAAAACCCATGTCAATTGCCCACCTCATGACAGAGGCTGCTGTTGGCTCGACAACATGAGAGAACATTTGACTTTTACTAGATCAGTTTCTACCCTTGCCAATGCATGAAGCCTTTGAGTTACACAGAACTCTTCACTCAGAAGAGCAAAAATAAAATTGAGAACAGTTGGCCTTCAACTTTGGCGTGGGTTAGGGGCACAGGATCCCTACGAAAGTGGAAAAAACATTAATATCTTAAGACCCACACCCACCATTTTTAACACACATTAAAAGGGCAGTACAATCCATGGGTTCAACCCACCTTCCATCACAAGGCAGAAGCAGGTGGTCAGAGGGGCTCGCCGCCACCTCCGTTTCTGCCTTACACCATTTTTAATATGGACATACAAGCCTCACTTCGTGTTCACAGTCTCTCACACTCAGAGTCTAGCAGAGAGAGTGACAATGCGAGGCAAGACTTATAAATCCCCTTTTTTAAAGGATGTGGGGCAGCAGCAGAGGCAAATAATCCATCAATAATCAAATCTGCGAAAGTTAAACCCATGGACGTGGAGGGCTGACTGCAGCTGTGAAGGAAGTTCGGTCAGCTCCCGCTCTGCTCTAGAAGGATATGCAACAGCTGTGCTTTCTAATTAATCTGTATGTATATCAAAGGTATTTTTAGTTATTTTAAATTGATATTTTTAAATTAATGTTTGAGTTGGATTTAGGACTATTTAACATTTTTTTAAAACTTTTTTGCTGCTCACTGTTTTTAGGAGTGCTTTGTTTTAACTTACATTGGCTGCATCTACACTGCAGAAATAATCCAGTTTGATACACCTTTAACTGCTGTGGCTCAATGCTATGGCATTCTGGGATCTGTAGTTTTGTGAGCTATTTAGCCTTCTCTGTCAGAGAGCTCTGGTTTCACAACAAAGGCAATCATAGGAAGGAACCATGGCAATTAAAGGAGTATCAGACTGGATTACTTCTGCAGTGCAGATGAAGCCATAGTGGGAGAAAGGCAGGATATAAATCACAAGAAAAAAAGAAAGAAAGAAAGAAAGAAAGAAAGGAAATGGAAGATGCATGCTGAAATAAGTACTCTTTTTTTCCCCTCTGTGTACAGCTTTCTGCAAAGCCCAGCAAAGAATGTTGCATCACTTCAAAGCTTGCTCAGGATTTCACCTCTTGGAGTAGTTCCTGCAGTCAAAGGTATCGCTTAGCTTCCCCCTCCCCTTTTGCTTCCCCCCCCCCTTCATGAGAGCCAAGGTGGGAACAATGGCACAACTGAGAGCCCTTTGTCTGTGACGCAGGCTGGCGCCTTGGGATGCTGTGCCTGCACCACAACGGTTTTCTAAACACTCTTTATTTTACAACCTGAGATCAGCAAAGAAATTAAGGCCCTGCATCCTCCATGATGGGAAATGACACATTATAGGGGGGAAAGGCCCAATGACAATAATTCACCAATCTCACCAGAGAGACTTCTTAAAAGGAAAAATGCCAGGAATTGCAGGCAGGATTTTCTGAGCTGAGAAGAGACAATGCTCTCTGCAACCAACCACTCTTTCCTCCAGGGCCCCTCCTTTGGAGCATATGCATGAACGTGAATTAGAAATGATAACCTGATAACGAACGACCACTGTTCTGTAACCCCATAATGGCAGAATCTCAGCCCCCAATCTGTGATATCCCTGGGAGATGTGAGCGAGGAGTGTGAGTAAGATCCTGTTGGTATTTTACATGCAAATTCTCTTACTCATGCTGCTGTACTTTTATTTGGCCATGGTGTAGTTTTGTAATTTGGTAAGGAACCAAATGGTAAGGAACGAAAGACCTTGTAAAACCTACAAATCCCAGGATTAAAGGTGCACCAACCACAGCAGCCACTGTCCACGCCAGGAGTTGAACTGAGCTGAATCCAGAATCATGGGACTCCTGTCGATGTTGCAACTGGGATACAAGTCTGCCAAGGCAAGAAAGGGATTGATGCAAAGTGGGACTGAAAGCTGGAATGTGTCCAGAGGAGGGTGCCAAGATGGTCAAAGGTCTGGAAGTCGAACACTTTAAGGAACTGTTCAGGGAGCTGGGAATGTTTAGCTTGGAGAAGAGAAGATGGAAGGGCAGTATCTCCAACACACACATGGAAGACTCACATCCACTGCCTGGGAGTGTGGTGGAGTCTCTTTCTTTGGAGGTGTTTAAAGAGATGCTGGATAGCCATCTGTCAGGAGTACTTTGATTGTGTGTTCCTGCATGGCAGAATGGGGTTGGACTGGATGACCCTTGGGGTCTCTTCCAACTCTATGATTCTATGATATGATACACCAAATATCTGAAGAGATATCAAGTAAATGATGGAGTGAGCTATTTTTCCCTGATGTCCAAGACACTAGGACACCAATGGAGCTTGTTTTCTTCAGGCTGCAAGAAAAGAGATTCCATGTAAACATTAGGAAGAACCTCTTGGCTGCAATAGACTGCCTGGGTGGATTCTCCTTCTTTGGAGGTCTTTAATCAGAGGTTGGACAGCCATCTTTCAGGAGTGCTGTGCTTGTGTATTCCTGAAGACCAGGGAGTTGGACAACATGGGCCTTTGGATCCCTTCCAGCAATTTGTTCCTATGATTTTACAACTCCCCAAAGCCATATATATATATATATATATATATATATATATATATATATACAGTATATATACAGTATATATATATATATATATATATATATATGTATATATATGAAGACTAAGCCGGATAAGGCTGATGCTCAAGTTTAGCTCAGCTGGCAATTCCAGACTGCTGGTCCTTTGATTCACAAAAAATTGCAAGTCAGGTCATGCACAGAAAAACAGACATGCACAAAGACACATCAGGTACCCACAAGCTGTCTTTGGCCCAGAGAAAGAGAGCGAGAGAGCAGCAGGCCCCATTATTCCTGGGCTGATCTGCCCATATGGATCACAAAGCCTTAGTGATTAATAAGGCAACCAGCTGTAATTCACTCCAAGATGAGATGGGCAGTGGCATTATCATGGTAACTCTCTATTAATCAGGGAATTTTGGTAAATGCTCGCCACTGCCATACAGCCCCACAGAGATTAGGAGCAAGCCTATTTTGCCCCTCTGTCTCCACATCCACACCAGAACTGGTTGCCAGGGGAGAGACATTTGGGACATTACCAGGAGCCACTGACATGAATTGGCGACAGGAACATCTCTCTTTCAGTCCCCCTGCCCCAGAAACACACATTGAAGACTCTGGGCCATTTCTAAGAATGCCTCTGTCTAAGCAAAGGAGCTCAAGCTGATTCTTTCATCATCATCATCCTTAGAGTTCCCCCAAAGGGCAAGGGCCTCCTCCTCCTCCTCCTCCTCTTCCCATCATCACCATCATCATCTTCATTGTCAGTATTTCTTTTATATCCTACTTTCTCACCAGATCTGGGACTGAAGGCAGTTTACCAAAATGAAAAAAGATGCAACTAAAAGCATGCGGAGAGAGGTAAATAAAAAACAGAAAAAGACAAAATGCAATTCGAGCTCTCCGAAGTGCTGAACTATACAACTCTATGCATAGAACGTGTTGTTATTGTTGTTGTTATTTTGTGTCTTCAAGTTGTTTCTGACTTACAGAGACCCTGAGATGAACCTATCACAGAGTCTTCTTGGCAAGATTTCTTCAGAGGGGTTTGCCTTTGCCTTCCTCTGAGGCTGAGAGAGTATGACTCACCCAAGTACACCCAGTGGGTTTCCATGGTTGAGTGTGGATTCGAACCCTGGTCTTCCAGTGTCCTAGTCCAACACTCAAACCATGATACTACACTGGCTCATTGTTATTATAGTATATTACTTATATTCCATCTTTCCCCCTGGGGCTTAAAACCTTTAAAAAGCACCCAGGCCATCTTCTTAAAGAGGGCCAGTGGATTCAAAAAGGCAAGAAAAGAGATTCCACTCAAAAATTAGGAAGAACATCTTGACCATGAGAGCTGTCTGACAGTGGAATGAACTTCCTTGGAAGGTGGTAGACCTCTCCTTCTTTGGAGGTCTTTCAACAGAGATTGATTGGATGGGCATCTCTCTAGAGTACTGTAGTTGTGTATTCTTGCATGGCAGAATGGGGTTGGACTAGATGGCCCTTGGGACCCCTTCCAATTCTAAGGTTCTATGATTAAGATCCATGGTCCCAAAGAGAGGAGAAGGAGATCATGGCTCCTTGTTTCATCCTTCACATCCAAAAAAAGCTGTGTCTGAGGAGAGATAGGAGATATTCCTTTTAAAAGAGCTGGTAATTCAGTGGGTCCTTGGTATCCGCTGGCGTTTGGTTGCAGTATACCAAAATCCGTGGATGCTCAACTCCCATTATATACAATGCCCTAGTATAATGGTGTCCCTTATATAAAATGGCAAAATCAAGGTTTGCTATCTGGATTTATATATATTTTCAAGCCATGGATGGTGGAGTCCGTGGATGCAGAATCCATGGATACGGATGGCCAACCATAATGTAATACAGCTTTCATTGCCTGTGAGGATCCAGGATCTTTTCCTACGTCCCACATTCCTTGGTGGCACAGTAGTTAAATGCCAATATTGCAAGCCATAACGTTATGAGTTTGATCCCAGAGGGCTCCAAGGTTGACTCAGCCTTCCATCCTTCCGTAGGTTGGTAAAAGGAGTACCCAGCTTGCTGGGAGCAATTAGCTAAAAACAAACAAACATTGTAAACCACTTAGGGAGTGCTTCGGCACTGATAAGCGGTATATAAATATCAGTGCTATTGCTTGCTATTGCTTCTCCTGACATCAAGAAAAACTTCATAGAATCATAGAATTGCAGAGTTGGAAGAGACCACGAGGGCCATCCAGTCCAACCCCCTGCCACTTAGTTCTCTATTCATGGAATCATAGAATCCTGGAGTTGGAAGAAACCACAAGGCCCATCCAGTCCAGCCTCCTGTCCTGCAGGAATACCCAATCAACGCCCTCCCAACGGATGGCCATCCAGCCTCTGTTTAAGGACCTCCAAAGAAGGAGACCCCACCACACTCCCAGGCAGTGCATTCCACTTCCAAACAGCTATTCCTTGCTGCATCACCATCAGAACCAGAAGCTATGGACTCCACCAGTGATCTATATAGGTGTGCCCTAGGACTGAGATCTGCTAGAGAGGGCATCCCTTGTGTCACACCAGTAGAGACAGCGGACTGCTGAAAGATGAGGGAGCAGGGCACACTTTGCTATGGCATCCTCATTATCAAATAGTACCTCCCGTTGATGCCCAATTAGTGCCAATGCTGGTATCATTCTGACACCAGGTAAAATCATAACATTTCACTAAATCCTTTGGGGCCTAATTGATTTTATACAAATCTGTGCATATGTTACAGTTTTAAATAACTCTTTTTAACTGGTTTCAAACAGTCTTTGTTTTAACTTGCTGGATTGTTTAATATGTTTTTAGGCTGTGTACATTTTCTTCCACTGTTTTAAATTGTTTTAAATTGGTCTACTTTGGAGGGGGGTTGGTATGCTGCCCTGAATTTTTTTTTCTGATACAGAGTGGAAGAGAAATATTGTGATTCATAAATAAATAACCCTTTCTTGAATGCAATTTCCTTTTACTTTGCTGCTTCCCCCTGGCTGTTCTCTCCTTGCCCGTCTTCTTTCCTCTCCGAAACCAGCAGATATTTTCCTGCCTCTATCCCGTCCTCTCTCCTTTCTCCACCGCAACAGCCAGCGCCCTGTCACTCCTTCATCTAAAAATTGCTGGCTGCCCAGATTTGCTATCTTAACAACTTAATCCTCCTTCTCTCTGTTCCAGACACGCAGAGCTGTCACCCAACCCTTGCTCTGTTCCCCGCATCCTTCCCCACTTTTCTGCCTTTTGACAGGGACACCGCCTGTCCTTTGCTCAAGTTCTCCCTTCTTCTGCTTCTCCTGATTTTAGGCCACTAGATGTGGGGATGGGCAATGCTAAGTATGTAATTGAAAATTTAGCTCTGAGTGAAAAAGAGAAATTGCCAAACCATCGTTGGAAAAATTTTTGGCTGTGGTTTAGTGAGACAACCCCAGCAATAACTTGAAATGATATTTTAAATAAATAAATAAATTATTATTATTATTATTATTATTATTGTATTTTTGTATAATTTTGTATTATTTTTAATTAATCTTTTATTATTATTATTTTTCCAAATAGGAATAATTGTATTGTGTAAATATAATGTGATTATAGTCTGTTTAGATTAAGAGGAAAAATGTATTAGTGTTAGGATAGATAGTTTTATTTTTGTATTAGTAAGAAAAGAGGAAAACAGTTAATATTATTTTTGTGTTGTTGTTGTGGCCTTTTGCCGCAGGGTGTATTTTTCAGTAGAATGGTCTTATTCCAATAAAAAATTCCTAACCCCTTAAATTCCAGGCTGCCCTCTTTCTAGCCAAAAAGACAGGGTGAATGGCATCGCCAGAAAGCCATCAGGAGTGGCAGCCCACCTTTCAAACTACAGGAAAAGAGATTTCACCTAAACATTAGGAAGAACTGTTTAATAGAGGAATATACTGCTGCTGCCTGGGAGTGTGGTGGAGTCTCCTTTGGAGGCTTTTAAACAGAGGCTGGGTGGATATCTACCAAGAGTGCTTGGATTGTGTGTTCCTGCACGGCAGAATGGGTTGGACTGGATGACCCTTGTGGTCTCTTCCAGTTCTATGATTCTGTGAAATAGGTTGCAGGGCCTAGCAGCACTGATTAACATTTTAAAAATAATAACTGCTCTCCTCTGGGTCCCATCCGTCAGAGGGCACAAGAAAGCTTTCTCACTGGTCGCAAACTAATTAAGGAATGCCTTCCTCTAGGAAGCCTAACTGTGCCTATGTTGCTTTCATTACAGCACCAACTGGAAATATGGTTGCTTACAAAAGCCTTGGGGGCTTATAATTGGTTTTATACAACACAAGTGTACACAGTTTTGAATTATTTAAAGTATTTTAACTGGTTTTAATCTGTCTTCTTTTAACTCACCAAACTGTCCAGTAAGTTCTTAGCCTTTTAGAAAATAGTTTATTGTCCACACTGTTTTAAACTGTTCATGCTGATTTCACTGTATGTCCCCTTTAGGTTTTTAGACAGAGGGCAAGATGTAAATAGTTTAATTAATAGATAAATAAATAAGCAATAATAATTTCAAAATCAGAAGTAGACTTCTTTCAGGAGTGCTTTAGTTCAATCTACACATTTCTGGGTTGGGAGAGATTTGGGGGTTTTGGCATATTTATTTATCTATCTATCTATCTATCTATCTATCTATTTATTTGTAGTCCATGAAGCCCCCAGAAAATGAGTTCCTGGCCCAGCCAGATTTGCCCACTTTATACTAAAGCTTCTCCCTTGCTATTACTAAATAACTCATCTCCTTTCCGCCTATATGTAGTTGCCATACCACCCTATTGGCTGGGTTTCCTCCAATGTCTAACCATGCCTCTTACAGAATCATAATGCTGGAAGGGACCTTGAGGGCCGCCTAGTCCAACTCCCTTCTGCCATGCAGGAGTCCACAGGGGTGCTGTAGTTGTGCATTCCTGCATACCAGGGGGTTGGGTTAGATGGCCTTTGTGGTCCTTTCCAACTCTACGATTCTATGGTTCTATGAAAGGCCCAGCCTACAAATGGGAGGAACAACACTTCCTCTGCTGAAAAACTCTTACCATCAAGACGTTCTTTTCCAAATTTAGCCTGAATGATCTTTCCATAGAATCATAGAATCATAGAATTGTAGAGTTGGAAGAGACCACGAGGGCCATCCAGTCCAACCCCCTGCCACGCAGGAAATCTTGATCAAAGCATCCCCGACAGAAGGCCATCCAGCCTCTGCTTAAAGACCTCCAAGGTTCAAATGACAAGAAAAGAGATTCCACGTAAAAATTGGGAAGAACGTCCTGATAGCAAGAGCTGTTTGGCAGTGGGTCAGCGGACTCCATCGGAAGGTGGTGGACTCTCCTTGGTTAGAGGTTTCTAAAAAAAGGTGGAACGTCCGCTTCCTGGGAGAACTTTAGCCATGGGTTTTCTGCACTGCACCAGGATCCTGGCCATAGTGGTCCCTTCCAGTTTTATAATTCTGTGATTCTGTTCCATCTCAACATAGGGAAAACTGGGGAAGGAGAACATGCTGGTTTTAGGAAGAGGCACTGAATATATCCTGATGGTGGCAGTTGTAAAGCATCATCAACCTGATTTGAAAGAGACCTTGCTCTAGAATCACAGAAGCCTAGAGTTGGAAGAGACCCCAAGGGCCATCCAGTCCAACCCCATTTGGTCATGCAGGAATACCCAATCAAAGCATTCCTGACAGATGGCCATCCATCCTCTGTTTAGAAACCTCCATAGAAGGAGACTCCACCACACTCCCAAGTAGCAGCATATTCCACCGTTGAACAGCAATTACTGTCAGGAAGTTCTTCCTAATGTTTAGGTGGAATCTCTTTTCCTGGAGTTAGACTCTGTTGCTCCGTGTCCTAGTCTCTGGAGCAGCAGAAAACAAGCTTGCCCCATCCTCAGTATGACATCCCTTCAAATATTTAAACATGGCTATCATGTCCCCTCTTAACCTTCTCTTCTCCAGACTAAACATACTCAGCTCCCTAAGCTGCTCCTCATAGGGCATCATGGCTTCCAGACCACTCACCCTTTTGGTCACCCTCCTCTGGACATGTTCTGGCTTGTCAACATCCTTCTTGAATTATGGTGCCCAGAACTGGACACAGTGTTCCAGGTGAGGTCTGACCAACGCAGAACAGAGTGGGACTATCTAAAGATACAACAGAGAGGGGACTTGGGAACTGTTCTGGGGGCTTCAAATAGAGTTGGAGCCACACACCTCCTTTGGGCCAGACTTTGTCCACCTCCACTCTAGACAGCAGGGAATGGTTGTTGCTTCTGTGTGCCAAGATGAAAGTTTTGCTTTCCTCCGTTAACTGAGCATCATCCCTCCCCTTACCTCTGCCCTGCCTCTTCCCCAATGCTGGGACTCATAGCAGCTTATGAAACAGAGAGAATTACAAATAAAAACACGTGTCAAAAACATACAAAAAGTTATTATTAAAATAGCATTAAACTGTCAGTGGAATTTATGCCATTTAATACATTGGTTTAAAAGCAAAGAATAAAAATAGTACAGAACAGTAAAGGAAAGCTGTAAAAACAGTGTCTCCAAAGCCTACTGGAGTAAAAAAAGGCCACCACCTGCTGATGAAAGAATAGCAAAGAGCCTTCCTAGCCAGGGCATTTCAAAGTCTGGGAGCAGCCTCCAAGAAGACCCTCTCCTTTGCCCTCACATTTAAGCCACACACTCACACATCCTGAGCCATATTGTGTCCCAGCACTGCCTGGGCAGCCATCAAAGGCTGATTCCTACACAGCTGACAGCAGAGGCACAGCACAGTCAAGCTAATTACAGGCAAAGGAACCAAGGCAGCATGGAGTCAGACACTTACTTTACTAGCAAGCAAATACGAGTTTGTAAGCAAAATCCAAATAACAAGGCATAGGTACAACAAACAGAGTTCAGAGTAGTCCAGCAGAATCCAAGTCAGGCAAATAGAGTCCAGAGTAAACAAGCACAGTCCAGGTCAAATGCAGAAAGCAGGAACATGACTCAGGTAGGTCAGATAATCTCCAGCAACCCCTGGAGGACAGGGCTGCGTATTTATAAAGCAGCAGCTAATGCGGCTGCTGCTTCGCTAATTGCTGCTTGCTATAAATATACTGAGACCGCATCAAGCCCTCCTTTTGTTGTCTCTATGCTGCGAAGGTGAATATAGGTGAGTTGTCCTCTGTATCTGAAGGGGATCAGGACCCTCTGCCAGAGCTGGAACAGCACTATTGTCTGTCTCTGAGGCTCTGCAACACCCTCCTGCTCTGGTTCAGCAGGTCCTGGCCTTTCCACTGCTTCCGTCTCTGAGTCAGAGCCCATTTCCACGTTCTGGAAGCAGGGCATGCCATGTTCCCACTAAGTGTGGCTATGAAGGTTCTAAGATTGAGAGAAGCACCTCCTCTGAAGATCTTCCAGCTCGGGCAGGATGCAGCCCTCAGCCGAGTCGGGCGTCATAGGGCATCACCTGTACTCTGAACTGTGCTCTGAAACAGACTGGCAGCCAGCTGAGCTGTTGGAGGAGACTAGTTGTACCATCCCTGTAGCTTGCAACAAGGGAGTCCTTTGCTCCTGGTGACCAGTCCCCCATTTGGCCATCTGGCTGCAGCAACTGGCAGGAGAGAAATGTTTTCTGCTCAAGGGAACAACTACTGTATTTGTTAACCACACTAAAACTGAAGTGGTAGTTTTTGTGGAGAAGATAATCCCATCGATGGAGTCTGAATACAAAATCTATAGATCAACAGTCTTATTTTAAATATCTGGGTATAGGGTTCAAATCAAATCTATCTTGGAATGCACACTTCCAAGCAGTTAAGCTGAAATCTTCCTACCCTATCAGTGCCCTGTTGAGGTTCCATAGATCTCAAGGGGGGAATTTGGGTGCCCTCTCTGTTGAGGTCTTTCAGAAGAAGAGCAACAATTATTATATGGTGCCGAGATCTGGAGACATAATAGTGTGTTTCCTCTTGAACCTGTACAAAATGCTTTTCTGAAATCCTTGTTGGTTGTGCCAAAAGGCACTCCCGCCCCCTTTTTAAGAGCCGAAATGGAGCTAGTCTCTTTGCAAACTGGTGTTCCTGTGGCACTAGCTCTATATTGGATAAAGCTGGCTGCAACGAGTGATCCTTGTTGGTTGTGCCAAAAGGCACTCCCGACCCCTTTTTAAGATCCGAAACAGGGTTAGTTTCTTTGCAAACTGGTGTTCATGTGGCACTAGCTCTATATTGGATAAAGCTGAATGCAATGAGTGATTCTCGTCTCCCAAAAAATGCTATATAGAGCAACTACAAGCTTCTGATCAAAGCATGTGGGCAAAATCAGTTAATGCAATACTCCTCTCCTATGGGATCAATCCAGAGGCCTTACAAATTTATCCTTCTAACAAAATTAAACAACTAGTCAAGGGGAAAATATATCTTGCTTCTAAGTGGGGAGATTTATATATACTTTCTCAAACTGCATTTTCATTATGGTACCCATTGTATAAAACATCTTTTGGAATGGAGAGATTTGTTTTGACCTTACATTGTCTCCATTAAGAAAAGCAAATACAGCAGTACACTTTCAGAGTATACCCGCCTGCTTATTTGAAAGATACAATAATACCCCAGTAACTCAAAGGTTTTGTATATCCGAGACAGGGGAAGTGAAGGACCTACAACATTATTTGTTGGAATGCCCTCTATACATACCTCCAAGACAAAAGTTTTTAGGTTACATTCTTCATTCCCTGGTTAATTGTTCTCCTCTTGAACAAATTTGTGCCCTATTAGCTGGCAACAATGTGTAGCACACTAATATGGTGGCAAAATTTGCTTCGGCCGCTAATAAGAAAAGAGCCAGATATCAAAACTATCACTAAGAATTTTACTGTGCTTCTATGTAAACGGCTTTCTACAATAATGTTTTAATTCCTCATACTTTTATATTCTGGATATTCTTGGTTTTATTATTCGCATATGTGCTAAATTGTATGGCTTTGTAATTGTTTGTGTATGTGTGTTTTAACTTACTTAAAGTTATTGTACATTAAGACCCCTGTATCTGCTGGGGATTGGTTCTGGGGGCCAGTGGATACCGAAAACCATGGATAATAGCAAACACCATTGAAAATAATGGGACTTCCAGTTTAAAATACCATAGAGTTGCCTTGGAGGACTTAGAAAATGGCTAGAGAAGATTCATTTTCTAAGAAGACTCTATGGTAGGTGTGCTGTTTTGTGTCCCATGGATAATTGAATCAGTGGATAATGAACCAGTGGATGCAGGGGTCCTACTGTATTGCGACTGCTTACAGCTTTTAGCAATAAAGATGTATTTCGTTTCATTTCAACTGGCAGGAGCTGAAATTTCCAAACGCTCTTCAAAGTTACCGTAACCCACCTTCTGCCAGGAGTATCTCCTGCAGACATCACGGCGGAATGAACAAGAGCTGTGCAGTAATGCATTAGTTCGGATTTCAGCTGGGCTTGCACTGGCAGAGGGGGGGTGTTGCACCCTTTGTTACCCTGGCTGTAATGCTGATAGAGATATGGCCATCCTCAAGTGCATATAAAGCTTGTGCAAAGCAAATCTTGACAAGAAAACTAGGACTTATCTAAACAGTAAAAATACTCGTCATAAAATTTGAGGATAATACCTTTTGTCCCAATGGCATCCTTCATCATTTCACTTTATTTGGAAAGAGGGGGCCAAAAACGCCATGCACTCCACAGAAAAAGGCTTTGTGGCTTTTCCTGTATTTTTATTAAAAAAAAAAAACAAAACTCCAAAGGAAATTAGCATTCCTGCTCATTGGGACAACCAATTCGCTTTGCTGCGCTTTCCTGGTAAGAACGGAAGTGGAAAGCTGATTGGCCGGACGTGTGTGGCGGTGCAGAGCTTGCAACAAAGCAGCAGCCAGAAGTGCCATGTTGGATTTTCGCCATAGTGATCATGCGCTGAAGCAACAAACTTTATTTTTTTCTGTTTATTTATTTTTCTCACTTTTTTCTGTTTATTTAAATGGAAGGTTGCACTTCCGCACCTTGGATTTGCTTTTTTTTAAAAAATACTATTTGGCAGTGGCAACTTAAGAGAATAAAAACATGAGTAATTCACTCGTGCCCACCATCTTTATTTGCAAGCATGCCCGTTTGAACATCAAATGCAGGATAACTTTATATACCTGAGATCTTGGGGGGGGGGGAAATGGAGACAAATGAAAGCTGCTGTGAATTGGCATTACAATAGGACCCCCATAGCCACTGATTAATTGTCCACAGATTCAATTATCCATGGGACACAAAACAGCACACCTACCATAGAGCTTTCCAAGAAAATGTGTCCTCTCTAGCCATTTTCTAGGTCCTCCAAGACAACTCTATGGTATTTTAAACCAGAAGTCCGGTTATTTTCAATGGTTTTCACTATTATCCACGGTTTTTGGTATCCACGCTGCCCCTCCAGAACCAATCCCCAGCAGATACGGGGGTCCTACTGTACTATACATCAATCCACATTTTATTGCCTCATATAGAAAAGCCCCCTGTGATCGGTTTTCTGTAGGAAATGACTTGAAGACACACAACAACAACAATAACAACAACTGCTACAACTGAGCATGTGCAGAATCATGTCTTTTTAACTGTAAGCCGCCTTGGGCCCCAGTCTTTGGGGGAAATGTGGGGTCTAAATAAAGTGATCGACTGATGACTGTTGAATTGGTCACATACTTTGGAGACTGGGTCACGTCCCTGGCAGGAGGTCGGTGGACACTGGTATCCATAACAGGTCACTCCTGGTCACATTCCTCTTGTTCACCTCCCTTCCCCACAACCTCAGACCCCTTGCTAGCTTCACTCTGAGATTTTAGGCCACAACTGGATCTTTGCTTTTGATCTGGTACAAGGAGAAAGGTGATGTATAAATCATATAAATAAATAAACACCTCATCTGTCTATCATTTGCCATGGAAGCCATGCATAGAAGAAGGCTGGAGGATTTCAGCTCACAGCAAAGAAAAGGGATGCCATAGCCCCCTATATTCTGTGCCTCATTTTAGGAAGGATATAGTTGAGTTGGAGCTGGTTCAGAGAAGGGTAACCAAGGTGATGAGAGGCCTGGAGAACAAAACCTATGAGGAAAGGTGGAAGGAGTTGGGCATGTTCAGCCTGGAGAAGAGAAGACGGAAGGGTGACGTGCCTCTTTAAATACATCAATTCTTGCCACAGAGAAGTTGGAATAGGTTTATTCTCTGCTGCCCCAGAGGATAGGACCAGGTCTAATGGTTTTAAGTTACGGGGGGGGGTAGATTTAGACTGACAATTAGGAGGAACTGCTTGATGGTAAGAGCGGTTTGGCAATGGAACCAATCCCCTAGAGAGGTGTTGGGGTCTCCTTCTCTGGATGTCTTCAGAAACAGGCTGGACAGCTACCTGTTGGGGATGTTCTAGCTGGAGATCCTGCATTGAACAGAGGGTTAGACTTGATGGCCTCTGGGGACTCCTTCCAGTTGCATGATTCTGTGTAACAATCGCTATGTATGTTCCAAGTGCAAGCTGCAAGCCTTCCCACTGTGTAAATAATTGGTACAAAATCCAGCAACATCAAGAACCGTATATAGAATGACTTTGGAACATGTTTTTGGAAAGAGCTCTCAAGCAAACTGGCAGTGCCAGAATCTAATTTTGGTCTACTCTGTTCACGTGGCTGCAACGAGATCTGGGCAGCAATGGCACGTTGAAGACAACTCCAGTTCTCCTTTTAGCATCACCACCGGTGTGCTACTTTCTGTACAGAGAGGAGACAAAATGAGTCTGCCTCCGTCCCGCTCCAAAAGGATTGTGGGTTAACAACATGTGTAAAAGTGTGGGTAATCAGCCATTCTGGATCTGAATGAGTCCCTAGAAATCTGGCTCTTAAATGCAAATGACCTGCTAGATGTTTGCCATCTCATTGTGCCAAGCTGGTTCCAGCCAGAACAACTGGGAAAACAACTTGTGTGGGTGGAGGTATCGATCCCTCTGGGGAAAGGCAAGGAAAAGAGCAGGGCTGCCACATTCTAGGCCTTTACTCTGGGCAACTTATATGCATATTATGCAAATTATTATAATTATGTACATAATGCAAATTATTATAATCATGCCCATTACTTTGCATTCTAACTACACTGATGCAACACATTAATTGTTCCATTTCCCCCCACCACTATGTTTCAGCCTTGGTACCATTTTTTAAATAGTAACTTCTAGCCCCCAGAAGCTTCAGGGTGCGGGGGACAAAAGGGCCTGCCACAGTCGCCCACCTCACACTAAAGCATCTCCCTGGCTATTGCTAATTAATCCACCTCCCTTCCACCCAAATGGGGCTGGCTTATCACCCAACTGGCTGGGTTTCATCCAGTGTCTGGGCATGCCACTGGTATAATCACAGAGTTGGAAGGAATCCCATGGATCATTTAGTTCAGGAAACCACAGCTTAACGCACCCCTCAAAGATGTTTTTTTTTGGGGGGGGGGCTCCAGTGAAGGAGAGCCCACCACCATCTGAACTAACCCATTCCACTGAGGAACAGCTCTTACCACTGAGAAGACTTTAGCCAGAGTTCTCTTTCTTATCATTGGAATGTGTTGTTTCAGGTTGACTATTCTGGGGCAGCACAAAAAAAAAAAAATCTTCTCTCCATTTTCCATGGGACAAAAGCCCCAAAGGTATTTAAAGAAGCCTGATCATATCACCTCTTCATCCTCTCTTCTCCATAGTTCTTGTTGTGGTCCTTCAAGTCATTTCCAACTTATGGCGACCTTAAGGTGGACATACCACGGGGTTTTGTAAGGCTAAGAGTGTGTGACTTACCCAAGGTCCCCCAGTGGGTTTTTATGGCCAAGCAGGGATTCAAACCCTGGTCTCCAGCGTCGTAGTCCAACGCTCAGACCACTATGCTGGCTCCCTCAGCCGTTCCTCACAGGGCTTCATTTTCAGACCTGTCACCATCTCAGTCACCTCCCACTGGAAGAAAAACTAACTCTTCCTCTGGAGGACAGACAGAGTCCAGGCTAAACATACCCTCTGATATGTTTAGCCTGGAGAAGAGAAGATTATGAGGTGACATGACAGCCATGTTTAAATATTTGAAGGGATGTCATACTGAAGAGGCAGCTAGACACAGAGAGCAATGGACTCAAACTACAGAAAAAGAGATTCCACCTAAGCATTAGGAAGAAATTCCTGATGGTAAAAGCTGTTCAAAGGTGGAATCCGCTGCTGCCTGGGAGTGTGGTGGAGTCTCCATCTTTGGAGGTTTTTAAACAGAGGCTGGATGGCCGTCTGTCGGGAATGCTTTAAGTGTGTATTCCTGCATGACAGAATGGGGTTGGACTGGATGGCCCTTGAAGTTTCTTCCAACTCTATGATTCTATGACAAGTTCTAGCTTGTTAGTATCCTTCCTGAACCAGAGTGTGCAAATAGGGAGCATCTATTCCTCCCTGCTCCTTAGCCACAAATGAAGGATAAAGTGAAACAAAAATTATAGGTATCTAATGGACTCTGGGTTTGCTTTTCCCTTTCATCTTTGTGGTTATGGCTCCATTCCACTGTTTTATAGTGCGTCCAAAACAGCCACTAACTATCTACGTACAGTATAAACAAAAGCCTTTCTCTTTTCTTTTCCTACTTCCTTTTAAAAACACCACTTATACTATTGTGGTTTGTGACATAATAAATTCACTGTAAAGTACTGCAGAAAGGCCTTTGAATGAAAAATTTATATTTCCTTCTCTCTTTCTCTCCCTCACTCTCTCTCTCTCCCTCTGCACGCACGTGTGTGTGTGTGTGTGTGTGTGTATGCCATCAATATATATTCTCACTGCTGAAACCTCACCAGAAAGCATATCTTTGAATTCAAGGTCTCCTTTGCAAAGCAGCAAAGCCAACACTTGCACACATTCCAGCATTTCACAGATGAAAACTGGGTCACATCAGAGTGTAACCAAGAAAGACACACAAACTGGGAGAAGTAGCAGGGGTTTGCTTTTGCCTGAGCCTGCTGGGAAGAGCAAGATCCCACCTTCTGCCCGCCTCTCCCTCCAGCTGAGTTAACTGAGTGCAACTGGCTTTTGCAATTTGAACTCAGTCTGCAGCAACGGAAGCAAGCTGAGGACAAAAGTGGGAAGTGAGGGGAAGAGAGAGAAACTGGGACATTGTAAAACAGCAGAAAAAGTAGGATGATAGAGGATTAATCAGGACTGTCCCTGCCAAATCTGGACAGTTGGAGGGTGTACACCTCTATCCATGTTATGACAATTGTACTAAGACGATTCACCCTGTAAGAAGAAATGAGTAGGTACAAGAGAAGGGAAGCATCCTGCCATAGGGGCAGGGATGCCAATACAAGCCCACCACCCTTTCCTCCTACTGAAGGAAGGAGCAGTGCACTTATGCTCCTTGATTCACATGGAATTGCCTTCCACAGAAGGACTGGTCCAGCATGCATGGCTGGACATGCAGCTTCAGACTTTGGCTAGGGTCACATATTACCTTTCCATAGCGTAAATCTACTCTCATAGTTGAATGGTTGTTGCTCTGCACCATCCATCCCTCCATCCCTCCATCACTTACTTTATATACCATCTTTCTCCTAAGCTGGGACTTCAGGCGTCTTCCAAAAAGACAGAGAATAAAACACATATAGTTTTTTTAAAAAAAAAATACAAAATCAAGATTAAAAAAGAATTAAAATCAACTGAAATCTTACTTTAAAACAGATGCAAAATAGTACAGTACCATAAATGCCATTTTTGTTAAAACTGGTTTCCAAAAGCTTGCTGGAAAGGAAAGGTCTTAACCTGTCGCTGAAAGGAAAACAAAAAAAAGGAGCCACTCTGGCTTCCCTAGGGAGGGAGTTACAAAAGTGTGGGAGCAGCCACAGAGAAAGCGGCCTTCTCTTTGTTCCCACCAGCCATGCCTGTGAAGATGGTGGGACAGAGAAAAGCACCTTCCCTGCAGATCTTAGAGCTCAGGGAGGTTCATATGGGAAGACAGAGCCCTTCAGATAAGGATCCGGTATTTTCTCCTGAATACCAATATTGCACAAGTGATGGTGCTGATGGTGTATCTTTAGCCTTGGTGCCTCACAAAACTAAAAATCCCAGGATTCTGTAGAATGGACCCATAGCAGTTAAAGTGGTGTCAAACTGCACTATTTCTACAGTGTAGATACACCCACTGCTCTTGGCTGAGTAAGATTTGAATCCAGGACTTTTGGTTCACGTTCTTTGCTATTCCCACACAGGACCAGCTCCTGGATGCTCATGCTCCCATGTGGTCTGACATCTCTGAGTTGCACCTCATCAGTCCTGGCCTGAAACTTATTGTTACTTCCTTCTAACTAGAGTAACTGCATTGAATCTATGGGATTTTTCTGTATGTTGACTCACAAGCCAACAGTTGGTTCAGTGGATCTCCTCTCATGGAGACTAACGCCTCTGACAAAGAAGATCCTTTCTACAACAGCTTTTTATGCCTGCCCACCCCTCCCTTCTCATCCTCTGTTTAGCTAGAACGTTTCTTAGCAGCATCAAGAATTGGGGCGATGGTGAAAGAGGGCTGGAGAAACACAGGCTTTGGGTGCCAGGTTGTAGCAGCACAGTAAAAAATGCAATAAAGCTTGAGCTGGGAAAGAATGGGATTCTCCTCAGATGATCCTGCTGCAGTTGCATGTGCCTACCTACAGCAGGCAAGGTAAACAGCAGCTGCCTCCAGAATCTCTTCCTGAGCATGCATGAACAGCCAAGCAGAGGGAAAGGCGGAGAGCAGGTAACTCTGACTCACCAGATACCCTCAACCATCCAAAAAAGATATACTGGGAAAGAATGGGATTCCATTTTAGCTGATCCTATTATAACCATATGTGCCTGCCTCCAATAGGGAAGGTAAACAGCAGCTGCCTCTAAATTCCAGCCTTAACACCCCTATTTTGCCTTCAGGTTGCCTTGTTAATTTTTAAAGTGTGTTCAGCCAGAGCTGTCATTCCTCCAAGGTCCCTGGGCTCAGATGCATCTTCTCCTCTCATGAAAAGGCACGCACAGGAGAAGTGAAGAGCCCATTCATGCAGAGCACACGCAGCCGGCCACGGCTCACAACGCTGCAGCTGCAGAGCTACCTTTAAAGTGCTCTATACCCTATTGCACACCCTCCAACATTTCACAGATGAAAATCAGGTCGTGCGTGGCAAAGCAACATCAGCATGTGATCAAGATGGCAAAGGTTATTAATGAGGAGGAATCATAGAATCATAGAGTTGGAAGAGACCCCAAGGGCCATCCAGTCCAACCCCATTCTGCCCTGCAGGAAGACGTAATCAAAGCACTCTGGACAGATGGCCTCATACCGTCAGGAAGTTCTTCCTAATGCTTAGGTGGAATCTGTTTGCCTGGAGTTTGAGTCCATTGCTCCATGACTATTACATCTGTCATTTTGACCTGCTTGCTGGTCTTGAGAGCTCCTTCAACACACACACACACACACACACACACACCTCTTTCAGGACAGTGCTGCCCCAGCAAAATATCCAAGGGGAGCAAAAGCCCAGCCAGCCTGCAAATGCCTGGGTCCCGCCTGGATTTCTCTGCCTCGCCTTTGCCCTTCCTTTGTCTCCCAAGTGTGCTGAGCAAACAAAGCATCCTCCCCCCTCCTCGCTCTCCCTCTGTTTTTGCCAGGAGAGAAAATGCTTCCTGCAACCTCAGCCAACAGCAAATGCCTAGCCTTAGCCATCGCTCATCTCCTGTCAGCGAGTTTACCCAGCCCTAGCCAAAACCAAGGAAGGAGGACGGAGGACCTGAGAGGAGTCGTAGAATCATAGAATCCTAGAGTTGGAAGAGACCCCAAGGGCTATCTAGTCCAACCCCATTCTGCCATGCAGGAATACACAATCAAGGCAGGGGGTTTGGACTAGATGGCCTTTGGGGTCTTTTCCAACTCTTCTGGAGGGCATGGCGACGGCAGGGGTGATGAGAAGCCATAAAGAAGAGGTAGGGCAGAGAAGGGGTAGAGGGGGGAAAGGCAGGCAAAACAGGGGAGAGCCGGGAGAGGCCAAGGAAGGGCACCCTGTCTGTTCACAGGGCCGTCTTATGGAATGGGTGACCCAGGGATATAAAGGAGAGGGGGGAATTCTGTCACCCTTTGGGTGTCACTGGACTGCAACTCCCATCAGCCCTTAGCCACTCATTGGTGATGGATATAGGAATTATAGTGCAACAACTGTATTATGGATTTATTTATTTCAGCGGTGCAAGGCAAGGGGGCTACATTAACCCTCAGTACAATCTAAAAAACCCTCCCAAATGTCCTCTAGGAGGCATGAAGGACTTTTTCACTATATGGGTGATGGGCCTTTTATAACAACAGGAAATGAGCAGAAGTCACATCTGGTTCACTTGTGTTTTTTTTTTTTTTAAAGGTCTCTCCTCTGGGCCTAAAATGTGGCAAAAATGCCCCAACATCCCCTAGAGGACATCTGGAGAGGATCTAAAACAATTACCACTGGGGGGAGAGGAGCTGCATTTAGCCCACCCCTGTTTTATATATTTAATGTATACCCTACTTTTTTCCTGGCATGGTGCCCAAAGCAGCTTACAAATGTTTGGAACAAAAATTTCAGGTAAAACCTTATTTTACAAAAGTTACTGACTATGTGACGAATGTTGCTGTCCTTGAGCAAGCAGGGATCACCAGCACTGAGGCCATGATATTGAGAACACAGCTGCGCTGGGCAGGGCACGTTTCTAGGATGGAGGACCATCGCCTCCCAAAAATAGTACTCTATGGTGAACTCACCACGGGTCAGCGTAAGAGGGGCGCTCCAAAAAAGCGATACAAAGACTCCCTGAAACAACATCTCAGGCTCGGCCAAACTGATCACCAACAATGGTCCGCCCTGGCCTCACATCAGGAGGCATGGAGACGCACTATCCACAATGCGGCAGCCTTATTTGAGAACTTACACCGAACAAATCTTGAAGAGAAATGACAACGCAGAAAGAATCACAACCCGGAAACATCACCCAAGGAGACCCTCTGCTGTGCTTTCTGCCACTGGACTTGTCTATCTCAGATTGGCCTTTTTAGTCATCAGCGCGCTTGCAGAAAGCGCGGCATGAGTCCTTCCTGAATCTTCGTTTGCGAAGAAAAGCCAGAGAGAGAGAGAGAGAGAGAAAACAATGGAACAACAATTTGATTTCAAAAACACATGGTTAACAACAGTTTAAACATGTGAAAAACATAACTGAAAAGATGGGAAAAGAATCAAGGGCCTGCTTAAATGAAAAGGTATTTGTCTGAAAGAGGAGGGCCAGGCAGGCCTCATGTGGGAGGGAGTTCCACAGCCTGGGAGCAGCCACCAAAAAGACCCTCTCAGGGGCCACATTTTCTCTACCTCTGATGTGAAGAATACACACAACTCTTCTTGTCCTCAACAAAGTGAAGCTGGCCCCAACACATCAGGAGACCCCCATTGAAGAAAATGGCCAATTGCTCTCAGACTTTTCACACGTTTAATCTTTTTCATTTGTAAGAAGCAAAATCCATTTGCAACCAAAAACAATTCCTGGTGTTTTTGTACAGAAAACAAGGGGTTTGTGCAAAAGAGAGTGTCCTGTACCCTACTGGTTAGTCACAACTAGAGGAGACCCATTGGATTCAAACTACAGGAAAAGAGATTCCATCTAAACCTTGGGAAGAACTTCCTGAAAGTAAAAGCTGTTTAGCAGAGGAATCCGCTGCTACCTTGGAGTGTGGTAGAGTCTCCTTCTTTGGAGGTTTTTAAGCAGAGGCTGGATGGCCATCTGTCAGGGATGCTTTGATTGTGTATTCCTGCATGGCAGAAGGGGGTTGGACTGGATGGCCTTTGAGAGTCCCTTCCAACTGTATGATTCTATGGAACACGTTGCCTGGGAGTGTGGTGGGGTCTCCTTCTTTGGAGGTTTTTAAACAGAGGCTGGAGGGCCATCTGTTGGGAATGATTTGATTGTTTATTCCTGCATGGCAGAATTGGGTTGGACTAGATGGCCCTTGAAGGTCCATTCCAGCTCTAGGATTCTAGGATTCTATGGAGCTGGGTATGTTTACCTTGGAGAAGAAAAGAATGAGAGGGGATACAATACAGCCATCTTTAAATATCTGAAGGGATATCATGTAGAAGATGGAGCATGCTTGTTTTCTGCTGCTCCAAAGACTAGAACATCAACCAATAGATTCAAATTAAAGATTCCATCTAAACATGAGGAAGAACTTTTTTCACTGTAAGAGCTATTTGACTGTGGAATATAGACAGCTGTGGAAGGTGGCAGAATCCCCATCTTTGGAGGTCTTTAAACAGAGTTTGGATGGGCATCTTTAAGGAGTGCTTTGGTTGTATATTCCTGCAGGTCAAGGGGTTAGACTAGATGGCCTTTGGGATCCCTTCCAAGTCTAAGATTCTATGATTCTGTAGATGCTACACTCTGCAAATTCTGGTGTATGCTCAGAGGCTGCTAGCAAACAGGCCACTAAGCTCAGTTTATATAGAATTTTTACAAAAATCATGCGGTGGCAGCAACTGAGCAATGAAAGGCTAAGACAGTAATACTAACCCACCAATAGTGAGTAAGCACTATTTTCAAACTCTGCAAGTGGCATTTATTCTTTATATCTCACACGAGGTGGAATCCTTGTTGGTAGGAAACACTGCAACATTTGAGGACAGATGTCTGACTACCTTGTACAGGTTTAATTTAACTTGGAAGCCCTAGGAGCTTACATTTTATATGTTTAAGCAAACTTTTGTTCAGCATAGTTCTACCTTACTTTGGCCTTACGGTTATTCTCTGAACTTTCTGTTGAACTGACTGAATGCACTTTGGAACCATAAATATCATATGCACATAAAATTCCCTAAAATTAATAATCTACTATCCATAAAATACAATAATTCCATAAATATATCATGTTTGACTTCCTACAACAAAAGTACTGCTTGATTATTGCATTTAACATGTAACTCAAATAAATGGTAAATATATGCCATCCACTATTTTAACAGAAATATTACCCCTATACAAATACTTCATTAATTTCATTACTAAAATTATAACTACAGTTGTCCCTCTGTATCCATGGATTTGGTATCCATGGATTTAAGTATTCACAGCTTGAAAATATTTATTAAAAAATAATAATCCAAAAAGCAAACCTTGATTTTGCCATCTTATATAAGGGACAGCACTTTGCTATGCCATTGCATATCATGGGACTTGAGTATTCATGGATTTTGGTATCCATGGGGTGTCCTGGAACCAAACCCCAGCGAACACGAAGGGACAACTGTATTCTTCAAAAAGACTTTCCATTTTTCCCATCTTTTTCCTTTAACCAACAAGTTTATGGAATTATTGTACTTTATGGATAGTAGATTATTAATTTTAGGGAATTTTATGTGCATATATTTGTGGTAACATTATATTTGAAGTATACAGTAGTTGTAAAACCACAGTAAAAATGTAGTAATGAAATGCACTTTGGAAACAGTGAGCGTGCATCTTTACATTCACATACAGTGTCAGTCATGGGGAGGTAATATTTCATGTTTGTCATTTTATCTTCGTAACAACCCTGCAAGGCAGGCAAGGCTGAGAGGGAAGACAGCCTGCTTACTTCTACTAGTGGTATAAAAAATATCCACCATTTTTTCCTCCTTGACAAGAAAGGTTGTCTCAACACTTTACATGACTTTTTTGGTGAGTTTGTCAATGATTTTTCGCATTTTGAGCCTGCAATAAAAATGCATTTGGTTTTCTTGGCCTTGCCAAGAAAAGTTATTGACACTTTACAAAAAAAACTATGAGCATGTATGCACATTTCAGGACTTCTTGGAGGGGAAATAGCTTTGTGCAAAAAACAAAAGCCTATATTTTGCACAAAACTATGCTGCCATTTCACAAAAACAGTGTTACTATGCACCACATTGCATCTTGCACCAAATGCAACATTTTCCTACCCATGTCTGCAAATGGTGCCAAAATGAGAAAAACCACTGGAAAACGCTGGAAAAACTCTCACCTTCTTTGTTCAGTGGAGGAAGAACATTTTGCAATCTTTTTTTATTTTCAAAATCAAGAACAAAGACTTATAGCCCCAAGGTCTCCCACCAATGAGCAGACTCACAGAAAATGGAGTTAAGTGTTTTAACCCTGAGATCGGGCAGAGAGACTCTCCTCTGTGCCTTGCTATGCAGGAACAATGGAAGAGGCCCTTCTCTACTGTGGCACCCCATTTATGGACTCTTTGGGGGTCCGACAGGTGCCCATCTTGACTTCTTTTAGTCACCAGTTTAAAACATGGCTTTTTATTAAAACCTTTGGGGCTCATTCTTTTTTTTTAACATACGTGTACATAGTTTTAACTGTTTTAGCCTCTTTTGGTGTTCCAGTTCAGTGGTCTGTTTAATATACTTTTATCTTATTCAGATTATTTTATTGCATTTATCTGGAATTATTTCCAATTGTTTATATCAGTGGTTCTTAACCTGTAGCCTGTGGGCCTCCGGGGGGACAAGATGTCCTCAGAGGGGTCCGCAAAGGCTTGAAGACTGCTCGGCCCACCTCCTCCCCACAGTGGAGTGGCCAAGCAACAGGATCCAAGGCAAAGGCTGGCTGGCTGGCTTGGCCTACACATCGCCATTCAATCCGCCCAAGCCACAGACTTGCAGGAAGATGCAGGAGAAAATTCTTCCCTTCCCCTTCAGTGCCTCTGAGGGAAAGTTTAATGCATGGTGTAATTGTGTTGTAGTTGTTGTTGTTATCAGGGTTTTAAATCCTGAGTTAAGTTGTGGGTGTCCACTGCAACAAAAGATATTTAAAGAAAAGGTTAAGAGCCATTGGTTTATATGGTTTTAATTGCATGCTGCCCTGACAGCTCACAATAGAGATAGAATCATGGAATCATAGAGTTGGAAGAGACCACGGAGGCCATCTAGTCCAACCCCATCCTGCCTTACAGGAATACACAACCAAAGCAGTCTGGCCATCCAGCCTCTGTTTAAAAGCCCCCAAAGAAGGAGACTCCACCACACTCCCAGGTAGCTGCGCATTCCACTGTTCTAAACAAAACAAAAGAGATTAAACAATATGACCACACCCTGCACAGGTTGAACAGAAATGAAGTTTGAACTGAAACTGAGTTTGCCTCCACAGAGCCAGATTGATTCGGTCAATATCCCCTTATCTTGCAGAGCCGTACTTGCTTACTCGCTTCCCCCATGTCCTTGGTTTATAAAATGCCATTTTAATGACTTCACTGAGCTATAGCTTTTGATCAACATCCATTCATTCACACACACACACAGAGAGAGAGAGAGAGAGAGAAAGCCATCCCATCTCCTGCTAATCTCATGGGTTTGAGGGGAAATGGCCTTTCTTGACAGAAAAGAGGACATCTAAACTGATGAAGACTTCTGCTACCTCGCAGGGGTGTTGGCGTTCAGTGACCAACCCCGTACCTCCTGCCCCCAGTCCAAAGATCTCTGCCATTGGACACAGTCGTGCACTTCTGACACATTAATGAACCATGAATACACCTTACACCTGATACATAAGTCGCCAATTAATTAAGATTACTTAACTGATTTATGTGATTAATTAATCGATAGATTAAGTAAGGTTAATTGCATTTATGTCCTGTCATTTCCATGAGGAGCAGCAAGGGGCAGTGATGCTACATGGTCCTTCTCTCCCATTTCATCTCTTGGCAACAACCCTGCAAGGTAGACTAGAGTAGGTGAGAATGACTGGATGATGATGATATTTATTTATATCCTGTTTTTTTCCAGTATAGGACCAAGATGGTCAAAGGTCTGGAAACCAAGCTTTATGAGGAACAACTGAGGAAGCTGGGTATGTTAGCTTGAAGAAGAGAAAATGGAGAGGTGACGTGATAGCCACCTTTAAATATCCGAAGGGATGTCATGGAAAAGATGGAAGGGAGCTTGTTTTCTGTGGTCCAGAGACTGGAACACAAACCAATGGGTTCCAATTACAAGAAAAGAGAGTCCACCTAAACATTAAGAAGAACATCTTGATTGTAAAAGCTATTTAACAGTGAAATAGATGACCTCAGAGGATGGAAGGCTCTCCTTCTTTAGAAGTGTTTAAACAGAGGTTGGATGGCCATTTTTCGGGAATACTTTAGTTGTGTATTCCCACACGGCAGAATGGGGTTGGACTAGATGGCCCTTGGGGATCCCTTCCATCTCTCAAGATTCTATGTTCCTTGGATTCTAGGATTCAAGGCAGCTTGCAAAGGTTGAAGAGCTACAGCTTAAAAATGACATCATACAAAGCAGGTAAAAAATCAGTTAAAAGCATGACTATTAAAAAGGTAACAACATACGGCACATTCTGAAAAGCCTTTTCTTGTCCATGGCCACTCAGAGAGCTGAATGGCTCAGTGCGGCCTCAAACTCAGGTCTTTCCAGTCCTAATATGACACTCCAATTACTGTCCCACCCTGACGCCCAAAGCTCTCTTGACTTTCAACTTAAGCTGTAGCAACTCATCCCTTCTAATGTCACTGGTCTCCTCTGAGTAAAATGGGAATCTTGCTTGTGGACACTTTGGAGATTGAAACAAGGAAAGAGAGACAGTGGAACTCCTTCAGACAAGAATTTCTGGCACACAGAGCAAATTCTGATTATTATTTTTTTTCCCCAAATACTATGCCAACTTTCCCTCCTCACCGGCAAACTTATTTATTAATTCATACAGTGAAAGATTTATATCCTGCACCATACTGTGAAATCTCTGGGTGGCATAGAAGTAGCAACAATTTTAAAAGTTTAAAACAATTCCAATTTTAAAAATATTTTTTTAAAAAATAAACAAATAATAAAAACTATTTGAACGGATTAAACACACAAATCCATCCAAACTAATGTCTAGTAGGGTGTGCTGCTGTCCAAGGACAAGACTTTGATACTCTGCCCATATAGCTAGAAACATCAAGTTTCAAGTTTCTAGCCCTCACTATTTAGACAAACATCTAGCAGAAGCTGCAAGAGTTTCAGTTAGGAGACATTTATACTTTGCATCAAATCCCGCATATGAAATTCAAGTTTCTAGCCCTCACTATATAGAATGCCAAAGACATAGAGAAGGATGTCTAGCCGGCGCTCTCAGCATCCTGAGGAAGGGGCTTTAATACTCCAGAGAAAAAGACTTTTCTATTCAGCCCTTAATCTCCAATTACTCATGTGTATTTTTCAAATTTCTAGCCCTCCGTGTTTGTAACTCCTTAGCCTATGCTGTCCTGTTTCTCCAAAGTTTTCATGCCTCTGTATCTTCCTTCTTCAGCAGGAGATGAAAGGACCATACCTTCCCCTTCCCATGCCTTATGGCTCCAATCCTAAACACACACACACACACACACACACACACGTTTGATTCTCAAAAAAGAAATCTTTGAATCTGCCACCCAGCAGGGTTAGGTGCGCTAACCTTGGGGAACACGTCAAACTTGCACATTCTGTACAGCACCTGCCGGCACATGGGTCCCAGATAAATGTTAAGTAAGTAGGAAGACTGCCATCTCATCATCAAACACCAGCAGCAGCAGCAAGGGCAGGCACAGCACAATCAATTTAAAGAAACCGTCCTGCCCACAAGGTTCGCAGCAGAGAAGAAGGGGGAATGGAAGGCAGAAAATGTGAGTGAAAGGAGAAGAAACTAGCAACCACAACAAACTTTGACATGGGGTGTGCTGGACTCACAAACACACACACACACACACCACTTGGTGGCTTGCACTAATTGCTCCACTGCAATTAAGACTGGCTACCTGAACTTGAGGGGCAGTGCTCCCGGTTACTCCGTTGTTGACCCCTCCAGGGGTGTATCTATGGGGGACAAAATGAGAGCACTGACCTCTCAAATAAGAATTCTGCTCCCACAATGAATTTTCTCTTCAGTCCCCACATTTCTAGCATTGCTGAGAACGAGACACACCTCGAATGCTTCTATTTGTGGTGTTGTGTGCATTGCCTTCGTCTCTTTGCCTGCCCCTTTTCTCTGATGCCTGAACTGTCTTCCTAAATGCTCAGCTTAAGTTTTACATTAGAGCAAATGCTCTAACTTAATTTCATGGGAAGGAGATGAAGGAAAATCTTATGAGGGGGATTTTTATTTGGGTTTTAGTGATCTCATTCTCCTACTGTAGCTGTACCCCTAAACTCCCCCTTTAATGCTAGACTGAGCACATACTTCAGGCATCTATTTCCAACCCCCCCCCCATCGCTTACTTGAGGAAAACTGAGCCCCAAGCTTTAATCGGTCTGTCCTTCCTTCTATGCTCACCCCTTACTCACAGAATTCTGCTTCCAGTTGCATAATTTTGCACCACTTTGCATACCTTTGCATCCAGAGGGGAGAGTTGCTAGACTTGGTAATGTGCTGGCACCTTTGCAAGCTCCACCTTGCAGGGCTCTTGTGAAAGTATATGCAGTTGATGCCATTTCCCCCCCATTCTCCCTCCAGCTGCTACAACCATGGCTGTAAAAGTATCCTCTTGCATCAGGCTTCAGGCCTGTCTTTCTTTCTCCTGCAAGAGTCCCACCTCATAGGACTCTTGTGAGAGTATACGAACTTAACCCCGTCTAAGTTGCCTCTCCCTCCAGCCACGGATGAGTCTTAAGGTTTGCCTTTCTGTCTTCTCCTTGGAGGTCACTTGTCTCCAGCTGTAGCCAAAGGCTCAGGCAAACAAACCAAGGTGTCTCTTAATCTCTAGTCTTAATTCTTGTCAGTCTTGGCAAAGCTGAGCCATCAGAATGCATGGGTTGCATTCTCCTACAACCCAGCAAAAAAGACCTAAAAGGCAGAAGGATGCCAAGATTTCAGAAGTGTTTGTCCAGAGTCCAAACACATGCACATACACACAGAGATTTCAAAGTTGATAGTCCAGATACCCATCCCTGGTTTGGGTTCACCCTGGTACAAGAATGGAGGGCAGAGCTAGGGAAAGTCCCTGGGAGTGGGACTATGACTCCCACAGGCCATACCAACCAGGGGAGTCTGGGTGTTGTGGTCCAAAAAGTCAACTTCTTCCAAGCAGAGGGTGGTTGTACTTGCAGGCAAACTTCCTGCTTCCTTTCCCAGCTTCCAGACCTGTGATCTGTCTGCCCAGCGATCTGTCTGCAAGGCTGTTGCTGCCGCAGTCTTTACGCCTCACCACGTGGTCAACACATTAATGGTTCCTCTCCTGTCCATGTGCCATGCCTTCCCCTAAAGGGATAGCAACTAGTGGCTTCCATGTCAATAGGATGGGGTATCCACTCCTGGTTTTAGACCAAACTTGAAAGGAGGTGTCCCGTGGCAGCGCTCTGGGGTCCCTGACCAGGTTTAGAACCCGGGAGGACTCCTCTGGCACCAGCCAAAACCTGGCATGGATTTCCCACCGCAGTGACTTGGGAGTCATTGGCCAGCACTGGAGATCTCCAAAGTACCCCCCTCTGCTCCAATATAGTTCAGCACCCCGGAAGCTCCTTTGGCTCTGGTCTAGAATTTGTAGCAGACTTACCCCCCCCCACACTGACATGGAAGCCCCCAGTCCTCACTGCCCTAAAGGATTCTGGGGGCTATTGTGTGTGGGGAGGGGGGAAATTCAAATCCCCACGGGGCCACTTCACCCCCTCCAATCCTCTAGGCTCCAAAGAAAAAGAGGAGTGGGCCAAGGGCTCATTTCTGTCTGGTGTGTGGGCTCATTCCTAGGAACAAAAGAGAGTCAACAATTCAAATCTACTCTTTTGGTTCTTCTGGACTTTCTAGAAAAGGTACATATCTGGCAATAATGTTCTCTGGACAGAAGACGTTCTCCCTAAAAACCCAGAGGTGTTGAAGCAGGTGGTGTACAACTCATCCACACATTCAGATTCATCACTGCTCCTGAGTCTGTACCATTTCAGGATTTGGGAAAGGAGGAACATGTTGGAAAGCCAGTATTCTATTATGGCACCTGAAAATTTGACAGAATGCTCCTGGTGTGTTTTTAAAAAAATTCTCATGCCTGTGGAAATCAAGGAAATGGCGACTGTCTAACCTATTCTTCTTTCTGTATCTATGCAACTCATCCACCTGTGGCCTGCAATGGTACAGTCCACATGCACAAAACAAACTGCAGAGGCAGGATTACGCTGGTGAAAGGAGCCACTTGTGAAAGAGGAGATACGTTTTTACACTAGCTTGGTGCAGAGGGACCCTCTTGAAGCACCAAAGCCCACATTGGCAGCCATTGCACTGGGGCTAGGAGGTGGGCTCCATTTACTCTATTTTATTTATTTATTGCACTTATATCCCTCCTTCCTCCCAAAATGGAATTCATCAGCAGATCTCTCCCATATGAGGGGATCCTGTAGCATAGACTAGCTTCAGAATATTAATATATACATAAAAGCAAAGTGCTTCCAATCTAAGAATGAGATAAAAGCAGCATATCTTTGAACGAAGTCTACAGAGTAGAGATTGGAAAACTCCGAGAATACAGTGTGCAGTGAATGACAACAGAAACAGGGACACGGGAATTATAGTCCATAATGAGAAGGCAGAGACAAGAACCTATGAATGCAAAGAGTCTTCTGCAGGAAATCAGATGAAATCCTAATTAAAAATTAAGAGGAATTTCCTAACAGTAAGGGCTGCTCAGCAGCACAACAGACTCACTCAGAAAGACACTCTCCCACACTGATAGTCATAGAATTACAGAATCATATCATAGAATCATAGAGCTGGAAGAGACCACAAGGGCCATCCAGTCCAACCCCATTCTGCCACACAGGAACAGAGGTCTTTAAGGAAAGGGTGGAGGGTCACCTCTCAGGGGTACTTGGGCTGTGGACTCCTGTGCTGGCAACACGAGGGATGTAGACTAGATGGCTCTTCCAATTCTATGCTCCCATTTATGTAGGGAAAACCCTACATAGGCTCTATGCATGGAGCTGGCTTGGATGTTCTAAAAGGACAGAGGCAGGCATCTTTCCAGATAGGGATTCGGTTTACGTCAGAAGTGGTCACTGTGCAACTCACAAGCTACAACAAATGGTTTCTGGTGCCTTTTAATGCATGGTTTTTGCAGCTTGACTTTCTAAGTAAGTCACATGCTCTTGTGGCCCTAGAGATTACCAAGGAATAAGTAATAGCCCTAATTTTTTTAAAAAAAAATGCATAAGTAAAAATCCAGTGTGGCCATTGATCCTGAAAAAAATGATCCACACTGGTCAAGGAAACCTAGCGGTTCCTGGGTAGGGTGGGGTGAATGTGGGGCATACATTAAGATGATGATGAATAATAATTTTTTAATAATAATAGTAATAGCTTTAGCTATATGTTAAATGTTTTAACTATACTGTATTGCACTTGCTTTAATTTGTAGGCTGCCTTGAGTCTCAGTCTTGGGGTAGAGGGAGGGTAGAAGTACAGGTAATAATGGCCACAGTAACGGCATCAATGCCGCCTCCTCTCTGTTCCACACACCCCAGATCTTCCCAGGCACTCTCCAGCCCTTTACCTCTGAAGTCAAGAAGGCTTGGTTAGGGGCCTGAGAGACACGCTAGCCAAGGCCACTGGACGAGAGGAGGGACGTGGATCTAGTGGCACTGTTAAGACCAATGGGTTTATTTTAGCCTGAGCTTTCATAGATTGCATTCCTTCCTTCCTCCCCTTTCCTTTCCTTTCCTTTCCCTTTCCTTCTTTTCTGGTGGTCTTCATAGACCTCCCCACTGCTAAAGGCCTCATTTCAGAAATCACCCATGATTCTGGCCATGCCATGCCATGCCGCTGCCACCCTGCACCGTGTGTTTTCTCTCCACAAATATGTGTGTGTGTGTATGCGCCACAGCCCAAAACCTGACTGTAAGGAGAAGCGCTTATCTCCACACAGAACTTCTGACTGCAGCGAGGCTCCCCTTGGAATGCCCAGAGCCCCCCAAAGCAAGGAGCCCCAGTCCAAAGTGCCCCCCTTCCCCTTCCCTCTGGAGAAGATCCAGGACCCTCATGCCGGGCCCAGGGCTGGTGCTGCTCTGCCAGAGCCTGGGGCCCAATCCTGCCGCTGCTGCTGCTGCCAAGAGAAGCAGGGCTGGACCCCAAGGCCTGAGGCTGCCTGCCCGCCCGCCCTCTCCCTCTTTTCCTGCTTTCATGGGGGGGGGGAGGCATCCATCTGGTTCGGGAATGCATGACTATGCATATCATGGGGTGTCATTTGCGAGAGCCACGCCACGGCCTCCCCCCCCCCCACACCCCCACAGCCCAGGCACCCACCACCCGGATTCCAATGACACGGCGCGTGCGGGCGGATGGCGCGCCAGCCACGCTGTGAGGAGGCGGCCCCCCAGGCACACTCCGGGCCCAGGCGCCGGCCGAGGGGTGGGGAGGGGGCACTTCTGCGCCGCAGCGGCCGGGGCCAACGCCGGGTCGCATGCATTGCTGGGGGGGGGGGGTTGGAGCAACCTGGGGACCGGGAGGCCAAGTGGGAGGGTCCCCTTTCCCCCGAGGAGGGGAACCGTCCCCCCGGGAGGGTCCCCCTGCATCGCCTTGGAGGGGCCGGAGCGCCTCTTTACGAAGCCCGTCCTGTGCCATGGGGGCCCCCTTGGGGAGAGGCCCCTTCCGCTGGCCTCGGGTGTGTGTGTGTGTGTGTAGGGGGGGGGACAGAGCCGCCCCCTTGCCTTGCCTGGGCTGACTTGGAGGGGGGGGTGTCTGAGGTTCCCAGGTGCCCCCTTGGCCGTGCCTCTGCTGGGGAGTCGGGCTGCGCTGGGGGGCCTCGACGGACCCCGATCCTGGGCCGAAGGGGCGCCGCATTCGCTGAACCCCCCCCCGCCAAAAACAGAAACGGAGCAACGCCCCCCCTCCGGGCCCGGCTCCCCCCCCCCGCGTGGCAGGTCCTGTCTGCAGCGCCCGGGGGGAGGAGGAGGAGGAGGAGGAGGAGGAAGGCGCGACGGTGGCGCCACGGGGCCGCCCGGCGTGGGGGTCCGGAGCCGAGGCCGAGCCCCCCGCCCGCCAAGCGCCGGAGCCAGGCAGGGAGGGAAAGAGGCCCCTTCGCCGCTTCGGCCGCCCCAGCATCGTGATCAGCCCCCCCCCAAAAAATCAATTAGGAGCCCCCCCGTGCCTTCCGACTGGACCCCCCCCCGCAGCTGCCCAGGGCCCCCTTCCGCCGCCTCCATCAGCATCAGCATCATCATCATCCTCAGGACGACCCCCCCAACACACCCACCCACCCCACGAGGCGCCCTCCCCCCCGCGCCTTGCGACTGACCAGGGCCTTTGGGGGGCCCTCCCGGGGCTGCTGCAGAGCCCCCCCCGCCGCCCCCTACCTTTGCCTTCCATGGTCTGCGGGCGCCGGGAAGTTGCCGCGAACTTTCAGGGCGGGCGCGGGGGCTGCTGGTGGTCCTCTCCTCCTCCTTCCTTCCTCCGGGCGGGCTGCCTTCCTCCTCCTCCTTGGGCCGGCGGCTGCCGGGGGCCGAGAGCGAGGGGGCGCGGGGGGGCCCAGCCAGCCGGCCAGCCAGGGAGGGAGGGCGGGAGGGGCCGAGGCGGGCGGGCGGGCGGCGCGGGGCTCCGGCCGGGCGGGCGTCCCTGGGGCGGCGGGGCGGCTGTCCGTGGCCGCCGGTGCTGCAGCGCCGAGTGAGGGGCCGCCCCGCCCGCCCGGAGCAGGCAGGGGAGGAGGGAGGGAGGGCGCATGCGCCCACTCGCCCGCCCCTCGGCCCACCTGCCGGCCGGCCGCCTCCTGGGTGGGCGCCGGGCAGCCCCGGGACAGCCACCGGAGGGGAGCCTCCCCCCCCCGGCCTGCCTCGGCTCCCCCGGCCGCCCTTCTCCTCCCCCAAGGGGGGCTGGTTCGCGTGCCAAAGTGCCGGCCTTGGGGGGCCGCTGGCTGACACCCCTTGGAACCCCCCCCCCGCCCCCCGGGAGGGCCTGGCAAGGCCCGCTGGTAAAAAACCCACACGCGCGCCCGGGCGGTGGGCCGGGGGCTGCTGCTTAAGGGGCGGTTGGAGGCACGCGGGAGGGAGGGAAGGAGGGCCCCGCGGCGCCGGATTTGGGGGGCCCTAGGCTCTCTGCCCTCCGGGTAAGCTCCCCTAGACACAGGGCGGGGCAGGCCGGTTACTCCCAGGCTGCCTTCGCAGTCTTAGGGGCGCCCCACACACAAGGGCGGCAGGCCCCCAGGGCCCTTCCACCGGCCGGACTCGAGGAACAGTTTGGAAGCTGCTCTGATGAGAGCCTGGCTGGCTCAAGGGCAGGGTAACAATACCGAAAATAAAATGAATACGTTAAAAAAATAACCATGGAAACTTAAAAAGAATTGGAGGAGACCCCAAGGGCCATCCAGTCCAACCCCCTCCTGCCATGCAGGAAGACACCATCAAATCATTCCCAACAGGCGGCCATCCAACCTCTCTTTAAAAGCCCCCAAAGAAGGAAGAGACTCCGCCACACTCCCAGGCAGGGCATTCCACTGCTGGACACCTCTGGCCCTCAGGAAATGCTTCCTAATGTTTAGATGGAATCTCTTTTCCTGGAGTTTGAACCCATGGCTCCGTGTCCTAGTCTCCAGAGCAGCAGAACACAAGCTGGCTCCATCGCCAGTATGACATCCCTTCACATATTTAAACATGGCTATCATGCCCTCCTCTTCCCCAGACTAAACATGCCCAGTTCCCTAAGCCGCTCCTCATAGGGCATCATGGCTTCCAGACCACCCACCGTCCTGGTCACCCTCCTCTGGACACATTCCAGCTTGTCCATATCCTTCTTGCATTGTGGATCCCAGAACTGGACACAGTACTCCAGGTGAGGTCTGACCAAAGCATTATAGAGTGGCACTATGACTTTCCTTGATCTAGATACTATACTCCTGTTGATACTTCCAGTTTTCACAACAATACACTGAATTTGGAAATGTTATGTCATGGATATCATAGTACCAAGGGTATACTACCACCAGTTTCAGCAGAGGGCAACAGATGTGCACCAGCTGAGAATATGGGTGCATAACAGCACCACACAAGCAGGCCCACTCCTGCAACCTGAAACTGAATGCAGACATCCCATACAAGACAAAAAATGTCCAACTTTTTCCAAAGAGGACTTAACACAGCTGTAATATACCTGCAGGATCCCCTACAGGTATATTACAACTGTGTTAAGTCCTCTTTGGAAAAAGTTGGACATTTTTATCTTGTATGGGATGTAAACCTCCTGGTTTTGCTGTAGGGTTGCCACCTGCCTGGACCTTCTCTGGCTGCTGGAGCCCCATTCCTAGTTCTGGAAATGTTGGGACCTGACAAGCTCAGAGACTGTTGGATTGGGAACGTGTCAAAGAATGCCTCTCCTAGAGTCCCCTCGAGTTTGAACTTGGGAACACAAGGCAGCATCACCCAGTGGCACCTGATACCTTCTGTATCCACTGGACAGCGACTGTGCCATGGGTTTCAATGGTCTCTCCAAGGTGCTGCTGAACTTAGCTTGGTGGGTTGGGTTCAGAACCATGGAAAGCTCCTTTAATGCAGAGATGGAAAAGGGGAGCAGCTTCTCTAGCTTGGGAACCACCGGCTGCCTTCGCCAAGAGACATTGTTCAAGGGTAGTTATTTGGGGCCAGGGTGCTAAAACAGCCTTGGACTGGAATTTGGGACTGAGGGGAAAGGAAGAAAGGCAGGACAACATGCAAGGAAGAGGAACCCACAATGGAACCCAGCCATTGGGTTTAGGCAGCTGTGCTGGCTGTGTGATTGTGAGATTTGTTTCAAACACATCTAGGGGGAATGAGGTCGCAGAAGGCTATTGCAGTGCAAAATGGGAGATGGATCTTCAAGATGGTTGGACAGGACTTTGAGCCAATGCTTCCTCCTGGCCAGGCAATTGCTTTCTCCACCCACATGTGTGACTTTGCTCAAAGTTTTGAGTGTTGCAGTTGAGCAGGCCTTGTGGCCATGATATCGCTCCTGCGGTTATGCTAGGTTCACGGCCCCTAAGGCCCCTACTTTCCACACTCATTTGTTGATTTATTTATTTACAACATTAGTAAGCCACCCTTCCTTTTGATGGATACCAATGTGGTATGCAAATATAGCATAAATAGAAAATATGACATTAAATAGTAAAAAAAAAAATAAACTCCTAATCATGTATTGAAGCAAAGCTAAGCAGCACAAAATAGACACAGCCCAGACCAACCAATTAGAATGGTTTGGTGGAATAAATGATGTGCTATCACATTAATGCGAAGGTGAACAAACATAACCAAAGCAACACAGAACACAAGATGGATGTATTTTGGTAGGCGTGGTTCTCTTTTATTCAACACGATAACCAACATAGAGAAGAGATGGGCCCCCTAGAGACATCTTTCAATACAAGAGACATTTTAGGAACAATGATTATGAAACGGAATGTGAATGCAACCTGAAGAATTTGAGAGAGAAGAAGAGATAAAAATAAGAAAGACGGTTTGTGGAATTACAAACCTGGACCTTTGCCTGTTGCTCTGAAAAAGCAAACAATGGAAATCGAAATGCCTCCGTTATTTGCTCTTTGCCTAGAGTCCTGTTGGTGCTTTGTATGTTCACATGTAAGTTCCTTTACTCATGCAAAAGGTTGTCCCCTTTTTTGAGGAGGGGCATTGTGTAACATGTGTTCCGTTAACAGTTGCATAAACAGAGTTCTATGAGTGTGACTCTTTCACATGCAGTTGCACATTCTTGGATGGTGTGTAACAATTCATCACTGCCATCAGTGCACAACTTGATTCCTGGGGATTGCAGAAGCAGACTGTTGTTATTCCCCATTGCACAAAAGGAGGCACAGCGGAAGAGACACCCTTGGTTGCACAGGGGGAAACACCAGTAGGATGTTAAACTGGCATGACAATTCAGAACACAGATGGTGTGAGGCTGAATAATGGGGAAAATGCATGTAAAGGTCATTGTACAGAAGTAGAAATCACTCCAGATTTGTGTAGCCTTTTTGCCATGCAAAATGGCTGTGCTGCAAAGAATTCCTACATCTCAGGTCCTGGCTATGATTCCCAAAGCCTGGACCTTGTTCTCCAGTCCTCAGGCAAGGAGGAGAAATCTCAGGATGAGAGCACTGCCTTAAACATATGTATGAATAAGCGATACTTTATTTGCCAACCAAACTACAAGACACGTGATGCAAGCTTTCAAAGCTCTACTGGCTTCTTCATCGAGCAAAAGATGTTTTGTAAAAAAGGTGACAGTGTTGGAGTCACAGGCCTACATGTTGTCTCAGATGTTGCTGTGCTATTTGTTGTTATTGTGTGCCTTCAACTCATTTCTAACTTAGGATGACCTTAAGGTGAACCTATCACAGTTTTTCTAGCCAAGATTTGTTCAGAGGGGGTTGACTGTGACTTCCTCTGAGGCTGAGAGAGTGTGACTTGCCCAAGGTCCCCCAGTGGCTTTCCATGGCCAATGCTCAAATCATTACACATGCTGGCTCTCACCCCCTGTGAAATTCCTGAACCCAGTCCTTGGTTTTGGCCTGGACTTTGTTTGTTTGATCTGGACTCTGTCTCCCTGACCTGGACTCTGTTTACCAGACCTTGACTTTGTTTATTGGATTACACTTGTGGATTTGTGGTTTTGCTTGATGATAAAACAAGTTAATGGCTTCAAGATGCCTTGATTCCTTTGCCTGGCAATTAGTTTGACTGTGCGGTGTCTTTGCTTGTCGGTTGTGTAGTAGCAAGCCTTTGGCTGGCTGCACAGACACTGTTTGGACATGACCCAGAAATCTCTGGGTCACAACCTGGCATCCCTGGTGCTGCATGATCTGATAGGTTCACCCCCATGACCTCTGCTAGCATTCTGGGACATATGCTTGTCAATGCAGGCATAAAAGTAGCTTTGTTTTTTATCTCAGCCTCCTCAATGTAGCAGCTAAATTCATCTGCTTTGTGTCACCTACTCCAAACTATTTTTCCAGTGGCAACCAGCCCTCTACTATTGGTTTCTTCCATGGCTCAGTGGCTTAGCCTCCAGGCCACCAGTCTTGAAACCCTCATTCTGTAATCCTGAAATGCTGCCAGATTGTCAAGTTTCTTATGTGCCCAGCTTCTCCCCATTCTGGAGAATGGAAAAGGCAAGTGACTTTATTCCTAAGCATGCAAATACAGGTCAGCCCCTGTATATGTGGGACTGGTACCCATGGTTTCAATTATGCATCATCCAAAAAATCAGGTCCCTTTAGGCATTTCTTAGGTCCTCCATCCTGACTCTATGGTAACTTCCAGCCTTAAAGAACCTTTGGAGGGGGGCACACTTTGCGTGCCTTGACCCCACAGTATCTAAGTGTAATTTATCTAAGCCAACACATGTGTGGATGTTTTTTGACTGTTCACCTGATAGTCAGAGGCTGTACTCAATTTGGGGAGGTGGGTGAGAATCCTCTAAATAGCTTCTAGCTGGATCTTGAAGGAGTTATGGGATTGTGAAGTCAAAGGCTTTCACGGCTGGCATCCATAGGTTTTCTGTGGGGGTTTTTCTGGGCTGTGAGGATGCCGTGTTCTGGAAGAGTTTCTTTCTGATGTTTGGCCTGTATCTGTGGCTGGTATCTTCAGAGAATGGTGGCATAGGGGGTGTGTGGGGTTTATATACTGTGAGTCCCTGTTGGAGAGGATATGTACATTTGTGTATTTGAAAGGCTAGTTCTTGGGGGAAGATATGCAAGCAGAATTAGTGTCTGTTTGGCTAATGGCCCATTATCTGCCAACCATTGTCTGAAGATGCCAGCCACAGATGCAGGCGAAGCATCAGGAATAAACTCTTCCAGAATACAGCCTAACAGCTCAGAAAAAAACCACAGAAAACCTATAGTTATGGGATTATCCCACCATGCATCTGGATTCAGTTTGATGTCTATATCTGTATATGTCAAATTGAAGTTGGATGCATGGTGAGATAATCTCGTGACCAGGAGAGATATCTGTGTATAGATATAGGTGTAGGTATAAATATATTGGATGCATAATGAGATAATCTTATGACCAGGCGATATATCTATGTGTGTGTGTGTGTGTGTGTGTGTGTGTGTATTCATACAATGTTAGCATTGGAAGGGATCCTGTTGGCCATCTAGTCCAACCCCTTTCAGTCATGGAGGAATACACAGCTAAAGCAATCTTGAGAGATGGTCATCCAACATGTGAAGATTTTCAAAGAAGAAATCCACCACCCTTCGAGGCAATCTCTTCCACTGTCAGACAGCTCTTGCAGTCAAAAAGTTCTTCCTAATGTTTAGGTGGAATCTCTCTTCTTGTGATTTGCATCCATTGGTTCCTGTCCAGGTCTCTGGAGCAGCAGAAAACAAGCTGGCTCCATTTCCTACATGACATCCCTTCAGAGAAGGTGAGGAGAGAATAGAGAGATATCAAGTCATCTGTCTGTCTGTCGGTCTAATCTATCCATCCATCTCACAACTCTCAATCAGTCCTTTTGAGGAGCTACGAGGAATCATTCTGATTTCAATTCACTTAAGTGGAATATAAAGGAAAATGCTGGGATTGACTGAAATTTATAAACCAACACCCAGCCTTGGGTTGCACTTCTTGAGTTGTAGTGCCCAGTCTGTTTTCTAAGCATGAAATCCTCACTCTGCTTGAGATTTGTGCCCGCAAAAGCACTGGTCTTGTTGTTGTCAGAGATGGTTATTTGTTGGAGGGGGGGAGGGAAAGGGAGATGAAATTTTGTGCAGGTGGGGAGAACATAGAAATCTGATCAGGCCATTGCACCATCTCCAGCAGCACTGCATTCGATGCCAGATCTAAAAACGGAAGAAAAGCGGAAGCATCGAGTCTCAGCGGGATGCCATTTGAGACTGAGGAAGGCCACGGAAGGTGACCCAGCTTCCACAGATCAGGAGTCCCTCTCTGGATCACCAGAGAATCATTTTCTCTGCTCCATAATGGGGATTTATTATTCCAAAGAATCACCAACAGGACTAAATATACAGAATAAAACTCCTTATCCCCCCAACATTTTTAAATTTAAGAATTTGCTTATCTTCCAGACATTCAGAGCTCCCAAGGTCAACACAAAAACAGATTAAAAACTAAGAGGCAAAAATTTGAACAACTTGTTAAAAGCAGGTTTTTAAACACATACACACAAACAAACAAACGACCAGAAAAGCTTGATTTTAAAAAAATTAATAAAGTTTTTATTAACATAAAAATAAACAAGCATCCAGTTGTTCTTTCGTTATATACATGGTACAAGTGAGCATGAATTGTTACAGATTGGGAATATATTTGATGCATTTAAGGAGATTTTCAGACGTGATTTTCGGGTCTATATATTCCAAAACAGCTCCGTTGCTGCCGCGCGGCAGGGGAGCAGTTTTGGACGACGACGTTCCTCGGCCGAACCCCTCCATGTCACTTCCATGACAGAATGGAGGAAGCCGCGTCATATTTCACTCATGATTGTTGCCCGTGAGTGAAATATGAGTGAAATATGGCTTCCTCCATTCTGTCACGGAAGTGACATGGAGGGGTTCGGCAGAGGAACGGCGTCGTCCAAAACTGCTCCCCTGTTTTGGAATATATAGACTCGAAAATCGCGTCTGAAAATCTCCTAACATAACAGATCAAAATACATTTTAAAAAAACTAACAAGAACTAGAAAAGCTTGATTTCAAGGATTTTAAGGGCCAGAAGCTGTATAAAATAGTGACCCACTGGAAAGTCAGGAGAGATGAAGTCAGCCCAATTTGCCTTGGGATAGAGGTCAATGGCCAAGGTGCTGCTGCTGAGAAGGCCCTGTCTCATGTTCCCACCAACCAAGCCTTGTGAGATGGTGGGGCGTGAAAAAAGGGTCTCCTCTTATGACTTCAGATTTTGGGCTTGCTCATAGGGAAGCCTTTCAGATATCCAAAGCCGTTTAGGGCTTTGTGGGTTTAAAACGGAGTTCAGAAGCAGATGGGAAGCCAGTGATGTGGCTTCTCAAGGGTACAACAGTTTGGCTGCCACATTTTGCAGTAGCTGTCGTTTCTGAATGCTCTTCAAGGGCAGCCCCACGTTGAGTGCACAACAGTAGTCGATGGAGGCTGATTCTTCATCTGCAGGAAAGTCTCCAAGTGCTCTGCAGACAGTCTTTATTTATTATTTGAAACAAGCCCAACATGTTTTGGCCTTTGTAATTGATTCAATGGCCTTCTTCAGGGGCTATATTAGCTAACACGCTTTGGAAACTACTTAGTGCCTAGCGCAGTATAAAAGATGGTGTAGATGTGTAAAATGCTGTTGCTTAACAATTTGTAAGCCACTCTGAGAGCCTTTGTGGCTGAAAAGAGGGATATATATATATATATATATATGACAAATTAAAGATGAAAAGGACAACACATAATTACAATAATATCTATTAAAAAATCATAAATTAGATTTTCTATATGTTGCTTAAAACCCTATACATGCCAAAATAATAATAATAATAATAATAATAATAATAAAATTTATTTCTGTCCCAACCCTCTGCAATGCAAACACAAACATATGCAGCTAACTGTCATGGTAGCGCACTGGTACCTCTGAGCATATCAAGAGGACCAGGCAGCAAAAGTTGTTGTAGCAGAGCTGCATTCATCAGGTGAAGAAATGGGCATGCAGACACAGAGGTGTCTAAACTATTCCTCTTTACTAAAGCATGTTGGACTATTATCTACAGTGAGTCTGAGACTCCTAGCATTCAGACTACATAACACAGCACAATGTACAGTGCAGTCTTGTCACTGTACAGGATAGACTGAAAACACACAGTCTGAGAGGTAAATCCAAGTCAAGTGCAGAGACAGAGACTGGGGTGATATAGTTATTCAGGACAGATACAGTACAGTCATGGGTTATACAGTTAGTGCTTCTCACACACATTTTCCCATACAGGTAAGGCTTCCTTCACATGTCCTTCACATGCCTGTCTTCCAGCCATAATCTAGAAATTCAGACAGTCAGGAGAAAAGGAAAGTGTGAAAGGGATCGTGCGAAAGACAGTGCAAAAGGGATCTAGGAGCCCTAGTAGACCACAAGTTGAACATGAGTCAACAGTGTGATGCGGCCGCTAAAAAGGCCAATGCGATTTTGGGCTGAATCAATAGAAATATAGTGGCTAGATCAAGGGAAGTAATAGTGCTGCTCTATTCTGCCTTGGTCAGACCTCACCTAGAATACTGTGTCCAGTTCTGGGCACCACAATTCAGGAAGGATATGGAAAAGCTGGAACTTGTCCAGAGGAGGGCGACTAATCTGGAAACGATGCCTTATGAGGAAAGGCTTAGGGAGCTGGGTATGTTTAGCCTGGAAAAAAGATGGTTAAGGGGCGATATGATAGCCCTGTTTAAGTATTTGAAGGGGTGTCACATTGAGGATGGAGCAGGCTTGTTTTCTGCTGCTCCAGAGACTGGAACACGAAGCAATGGATGCAAGCTCCAGGAACAGAGATTCCACCTCAACATGAGGAGGAACTTTTTGACAGTCAGAGCTGTTCGGCAGTGGAACACACTCCCTCGGAGCGTGGTGGGGTCTCCTTCCTTGGAGGTCTTTAAACAGAGGCTGGATGGCCATCTGTCGGGGATGCTTTGATCATGATTTCCTGCATGGCAGAAGGGGGTTGGACTGGATGGCCCTTGAGGTCTCTTCAAACTCTACAATTCTATGATTTCCTGCATGGCAGAATGGGGTTGGACTGGATGGCCCTTGGGGTCTCTCCCAGCTCTACAGTTCTATGATTCTATGCTCGCCAGCTGCATTTAGCCTTCTTATTGCTGGCCCCTGCAGGCTGTACTATACGATACTAGCTCTTTCTAATATAAGTTTGTGATTGTATATCCCAGCACCCTGACACTAGCATCAGAAATTTCTGGAGCTGAAAAAAATCTCTTTCCATTCGCTGGACTGATATAAAACTAGAGAATCATTCTTAAAGTTTTATTTTATTTTATTTTATTTTATTTTATTTTGCAGATGGTCAGAAATAAGGAGAAGGAGAGCAAAGGGAGTGAGATAGTCTTCAAAGCCAAATAATGCAACCAGGCTAGGGAGAAAGAAAATACAGTGACTTTACAATATTGGGAGGAAATCAAATTTAGTCCTCCTGAAATCAAAGATTTAAACTTAAAAATCCACTCTACTTCTTTTATCCAATAGTGTTTTCTCATTGTTACTCTTTATTTATTGTATAAACCAAAATTTTATGTCTGTTAAAGAATGATGACATTCTAAAACACAACCTACCAAATGGGCCCCTATTTTTGTTGTTGTTTCTTATATTAGAGAGGTGCTCTCCTATACGTTTTCAAAGAGGTCTTGTTTTGTCCACATATAATTTTGGGGACTCACATTTTATAGCATAGATGGCAAAACTGTTATTGCAAGCATGCCTCCATTTGCTATTGCAGTTTGTAAATCCAGTCATTCTGGAGGTATACCTGCAACAGTCACAACGGCCACAGGGTTGGTGTCCAGTGGGTCTGGCTGCACCCATCAGAGGGGTCATGGGTGTTTGTTCCCTGAAACTGCTATTCCCCAAAATGTCTCTGATGCTTGATCCCCTTGCTTACTGATATTCCGGACTAACACGGCTGTGTCTTTGCATTCTGATGTTTTGAGTTCTTCAAAATGATATCTGGGGCTTTTCTTGGCAACCTGGAATGTTTTGAAGTACTAATGTTTTTTAATGAACCCTTGTAAGCAATCAGTGATATGACCGAAGCTTAGAGTACAATTGAGGCGTTGGGTTGAGGTCTATCTTGCTTTTGTAATAGTTTGGAACATAGCTTTTGAGATGCCTCGTATAAATCTTGAGCCACCCCATCGTGTGGATACCCTCTGTCTGTTAATTATTTTGTCCATATGCAAGCTTCCTTTCTGAAGTCATTTTCATTAGAACAGTTTTGTTTCAACCTAAGCAACTGTCCCATAGAGGAGATTGCATCTAAGGACTTTTTCAGATGTCGATTTACCACGGAAGAAAGCTCGTAACACTTGCGAGGCTGCTGCGCGGCAGGGGGACCATTTCGCATGACACCGTCCCCCTGCCGCAAGAGATCGGAGGCAGCTGTGCCATATTTGGCCATTTTTTACTCACAGAAGTTGCCTGTGAATAAAAAATGGCCAAATATGGCGCGGCTGCCTCCGATCTCTCCCGGAACTGAAACAGTTGATTTCGGCAGGGGGAAAGCGTCATACAAAACAGGTCCCCTGCCACGCAGCAGCCTCGCAAGTGTTACGAGCCTTCTTCCACGGTAAATCAACATCTGAAAAAGTCCTAAGGAAGCATCTACATGACCAAAAAAATCCAGCAAGAATGTGGGCAGAATACCTTTAGTTTAGACGAGCCCCTGCCGGGATTCGCCATATTCAGAAGGAGGGGGGATGAAAACTCCACATAGACCGTGATAACAGCTTTTGCTGTTTCTCACAATCTTTTTTTTTAAAGTGCGCAAAAATGTGCATAATAGGTCATCTGTACAACTAATTCGATAAGTGGACACAGTAGAGCTGAAAGCCGATTGGTCGGATCTCGGAGGGGGCCGGCTTGCAATGGAGGGCTTGCAGTGCCAGAGCCGCCATTGTTGTTGTTTCTTGCCAGCTGATCATTCAAGTGGCAGAGCAAAAATACGAAGATTTTTTCAAGCAGAAAATAGCTCTTCCACGTCTTTCATTTTAAAAGAAAAAAAGCGGGGGGAGAATGGGGAGAGATTTTTCCGGACGCAACTCACTCGCGGCCACCATTTCTTTTCTGCCATGTAAACTATTCTCTTCCACCAAGCCTAAAAATTAGCTGTAGGCACAAATGGGCGCTGCAGCGATAGGGAGTTAAGGCGATATTTTTCATTACAAAATCTCCCGTCTAGCTGCTCCCTAAGTGAACTGGAATGTGAGCTGACAAATCTTCAATAGGTGTTTGCATCTGTAAGTTTTCTATACAGGGAGGTTGCCTTTTTCACATTTAAGCCCAAAAAGGGGACTTCTGTGTTGCTGAACTTTACATTGAATTGTATGTTGATGCTTCTGCAGTTGTCCCTTCATATTCGCTGGGGTTTGGTTCCAAGACCCCCTGTGGATACCAAAATCTGTGAATACTCAAGTCTCATGATATGCAATGGCATAGCAAAATGGTGTCCCTGATATAATAAGATGGAAAAATCAAGGTTTGCTTTTTGGATTATTATTTTTTAAAGAATATTTTCAAGCCGTGAATACTTAAATCCATGGATACCAAATCCGTGGATACAGAGAGACAACTGTATTTTCATTTCCTCTCCAAATATATATATTTTAAAAATCATCTAAAAATCTGACCCAAAATACCAGTTGTTTTTGAACCTACTTCTTTCATACCTCTTCATGTACAAATTGACCACCTCAGGGGCATCCTGTGGCCACACCTTTAAACTGCTAATAAAAGTGGTTTTCAGAGTTAAAATATTTTTTTCCCTTCTCAGGACTATTTCAGCCAGAGAGGTTAAGAAGTAAGACGGAGGGTGCCTCCTTTCTCTCCTATCTAAAGTTTATTTATTTACTAATTTTATTTATATGCCACCTTTCTCCCAGAATGGGACTCAAAGCAGCTCACAACAATATAAAATACAATTAAAATACAGCAATTAAAAATTAAAAACAATTAAGATCATGATAATTTAAAACACATAATATAAAACATATAAAAGTTAAAACAATAACGATAGAGAACACACCCCAACAGAAGCTTCTGTGCCTGCAGCTATAAATTAAATGCCTACTGGTGTGGTGTGTTTCTTCATCTGCCCAGGTGGGCAGTGGTTACCAGTTCCCTTTCTTGCACACTGGTGTTACTGGGAGGTGGACCCTACTGTCCCAGCAGTCCACACCATAGCTTGAATCAAACACACACACTTGTTGTTGTGTGCCTTCAAGTCACTTCCGGCTTATGGCGACCCCAAGGCAAACCTATCACAGGGTTTTCTGAGGCTGAGAGTGTGTGTCTTGCCTAAGGTCACTCTGAGTTTTCATGGCCACATGGGGATTCAAATATGCTACCCAGCTAGTATATAGTATATAACATACACCATTAAAAAACTCCCAAAACTGCCCATCAGTGGACTGCCTTGGTCCCATCGCAGGTGGCCTGCTGCCACCACCGGGCCACAGATTGAGTGGCAGGAGTGGATTGTGAGGTGGAGAGGGAATTTACATGTTGGTAGTGATTGGTTTGGTGTGTGTCCTGAGCGGCCAATCAGCACACAGGGAAAGGCAACATACCCAAGAATTTTGTGTGTGTGTGTGTGTATTCTACTGTGGCATAGAGGTTTGCATAGTCAGTGTGGCATAGAGGTTTGCAGTCTGAAAACCCAGGATCAACTCCCCACCCAGCCATGGAACCCCACTGGGTGACCTTGGGCAAGTCACATTCTCTCAGCCTCAGAGAAGGGCAAAGGCAAACCCCCTATGAACAAACCTTGACAAGAACACCCCATGATAGGTTCACCCAAGGGTCGCCATACGTCAGAAATGACTTGAAGGCATGCAACAACAAATAAGTGTGTGTGTATTTCTTACTGGCCCCCCAGTAAGATCAAGCTAACAGGAGTTAGGCCTTCATGCACCATGGCCTAAATTCTCTTGCTAGACCTTGCTAGAGTAGACCCATTGCATCAGTGATATTTGCACAAATGTTGACTTACATTGCAGCAACTGATTCAATAGGTCTGCTCTCCTTTGGCCCAACAAGTTGGGTTCAGGAGTATCTACTCAATCAAATATGGTGGTGCAAAACTGGCACTTGGAAAAGATATTTGTATAGAGAAACCTCCCTTGGACATGCTGGCTAGGGGATTCTGGGAGCTGCCATCCAAAAAAGTAGCTTTTTCTGCTCTGTCTGGAAAACAAGTTCTACTTGATGTCACCCATGGATTTACAACCCATTATAAATTGCCCTAAGCAGAGGGAATGACACCTAAGGCCGGATCCAGCATGATTTCGAAAAAGCCAAGCCAGAGAGGGAAGGAAGGAGCCAGCGCTTAATGGATGTCATGAAAGCAGCGTTATTGATCGAACATTACGTTGAATCAAATAAGGTTGGCAAAAGAAAGAAAGATGGACAATACATGGAAGCCTAAGAAAGCTTAGAAAAGTTGTTTGTTTGGACTGTTGGTTGGGAGATTCTGGGAACTCCAGTCCCAAACAAATATATTTTTATATTGTCCAAAATGGGCAGGCACAAATCAACTGCGTGAAAGCACAAAAATGCCTTAAATGCACCCTCCAACATTTTACAGATGAAAACTGTGGACAAGTAACATCAGAGTGTGGTAAAGGAAGAACACATAAGGTAGGACAGGTTGCAGCAGTTTGTTTTTCTCTTTGTCACGGGGCCTCCACACTAGAGAAATAATCCAAGTTGAAACTGGATTATTTGCATGGCTCCTTCCTATGGAATCCTGGGATTTGTAGTTTCATGAGGCAGCAGCACCCTTTGTCAGAGAAGGCTAAAGACCTTGTAAAACTACAAATCCCAGGATTCCATAGGAAGGAGCCATGCAAATAATCCAGATTCAAACTTGTTTGTGTCGTGTGGATTTCCAATCTGCTGGAAAGGGCACGATTCTTCCCCCCCACATCCTTTCTTATCCTTACTGCAGAGTTAATTGAGTGCAAAATAAATTTGCACTTTGAGCTCAGTGTGCAGAAAGTGAAATAAGCTGAGGGCAAAGCTGGGAGGTGGAAGGAGGAGACTGAAACTGGAACATTTAAAAAGCAGCTGAAAATATGAGGTGGAAGAGGATTAGTTGGGAATGTCCCTGTCGGATTGGGACAGTTGGAGGGTGAGCCCAGGGCCATCTCTGCCTTTGCAAGGCCTCTTGGATTTCCTGGAAGCATTTCCTGTCCCAGCTCCCTGACAAACTTTTGCTCAGGGACTAGGGGTCATGTGGCCCTCCAGATGTTGTTGGACTCTAACTCCCATCATCCCTATGCTGAGAAATGTTGAGAGCTGTGATCTGACATTATTGGGACAGCCACACAATTCCAACCCCTGTTTTAGGTGGAGGTGCTAGGGGAACTGATCCTGCTTGACTCATCTCTGCCCAAATTGCAGAGCTTATAAGAAGCAGCCAGTTACAAATCCCAAACTCCTTTTTGAAGAACTAAGGTGTAGCTAAGTTAGATTACAATTGAAACTTAAAGAGGGAGGATCATATTATAAAGATCTTTAAGTGCCTGGAGGTCAGTCATGAAAAACAGTGGATTCTCAGACTCTGGCCCTCCAGGTGCTTTGAACTTCAGATCCAGAATCTCTGACTACGGTTGCCCCTCCACATTCGTGGCTTTCACTTTCGCAGTTTTGCCTAGTCACTGTTTCCTCAGCAAGCATCCCATTTAAATCAGCTTCTGTCCCTTGCACACAAGGGAGAGGAGCCAATTTAAATGGAGTGCTCCCAAAGCAAACTGCGCACCCAACTCCCCGCTCTCCTGGGATTTGGCTCCGTTTGGGGTGGAGAGCCAAGCCCCGGGAGAAAGGGGAGTTCACAACAAAGGTGCTTTTCAGCCACCGCCATGCCCACCCTTCCCAAAGCGGCGATGGGGCTCTCAAGCCCCATAGCCACTTCGGGAAGCATGGGGCGGGGTTGGCCAACCTCCTGGCGACCTGGCCACCCCCCCAACCTTCCCAAAGCATGGGGGGTGGCCAGACAGGCAGAAGGCTTTTTAGCCACACCCCATGCTTCCCAAAGCGGCGATGGGGCTCGAAAAGCCCCATCGCCACTTTGGAAGGGCACAGGGGTTGCAAGCAGGCAGGGGGAGGACTTTTTTTATTTGCGGTTTTTTTCACATTCGCGGGGATCTTGAGCCCCTAACCCCCATGAATGTGGAGGGACAACTGTATTGGACAAAGTGGCAATGGCTCTTGGGGGGTAAAATTCAAAACACCTGGGGGAATAAAATTTGAGAACCAAAGATGTAGACGAGGGAGTGAGGTTGTTTTTTTGCCACTCCAGAGACTAGGGCGCCATTTACACGGCAAAATAAATCCTCAAAGAATGCGACAAGAAGCCTGATAGTTCCCACGCATTTCGAAGCCACAGTGCCCTTTTCAGAAGGAGGGGGAGCGAAAAGCCCATAAGTCATGCAGTATCAGCTTTCGATAGTTTTCCCGACTTTTTTGATAAAGTTCGCGAAAATGCGCACAATTGGTTGTGTGAACTTACCATTCACAAATGTCTGTGTGAACTAGCAGCAACCTTTTTGAATTAGCGTGAGCAGAGCTGAATTCTGATTGGTTGGAGTGGCCATTGTGCCTTCTCCGAATAGACGGAGGGGTTGGAGAGGGAAATCCACCGAGCCTGCCATTTGGCCCTTCTTCTGCTTGCAGCCCACTTTGGGAAATCCGCTGCTCTGAGCCCTTCCTGTTTGTTTCAAAGGAAGGCTTTGGGGGCAGGGAAGACGATCGGGAATGGGGCTAGCCCCCGCTTGGGTGGTGTGTATGTGCGTGCTGCAACGGGCGGATCGTTCCATCGTTCTTTTGTTTGTTTGTGCTTCCCTTCAGTCCTTTGTCTTTATTTAAGGCTTTGGGGCAGGGAAGACGATAGGGAATGTGTCTAGCTCCTGCTTGGATGGTGTGTTTGTGCATGTGTGCATGCTGCAACCAATTGCTCCATCGTGCTTTTGGCTTTCCGGGCAGGGAAGCTTTTCTTCCCTCTCTTTATTTATGGTCTATGACCTCCTTCTTGCTCCCTTCCCACCTCCTGCCTGGCTTTAATCATCTGGAGGCCATGCCCCCCCCCCACACCTTTGCCTGTGTAAACTAAGGAAAACTGAAACTTGCTGCATGTTCCAAATAAGCATGGATTCATGTGAATTATGCACTCCTGGTGCAAAAGAACAGTAACCCAGAATTCCACAAACTTTATCCTGTCGTGGAACTGGCACCTAGAACAGAAACCAATGGCTTCAAATTACAAGAAAAGAGATTCTCACCTAAACATTAGGAAGAACCTACGGGCTGTCTTACAGTGGAACAGAGCAGATTGCCTCAGGGGGTGATGGACTCTCCATCTTTGGAGGTCTTTAAAAGAGGCTGGATGAGTCTATTTCAGGAGTGCTTTAGCTGTGTATTTCTGAAATGGCAGAAGAGGGTTTGACGAGATGACTCTGGTGTTCCCTTCCAACTCTAAGATTCTATGACTTTATGTCTTTTCCAGTCACCACTTTTTGGGGTAGAATCCAAAGATATTGCCTTGTTAGTCTGGAATACCAGGAAGCAAGGGGATCTTGTAGCACCTTTGAGACTAAATGAGAGAAAGAAGTTGGAGCAGAAGCTTCCGTAGACTTGGTCTACTCCATGTTCACTCCATGCATCTGAGGAAGTAGACCAAGTCTATGAAAGCTTATGCTACAACATCTTTCTCCCAGTCTCAGAGGACCCCTTGTTTTATGGGGATTACTTTTATAGTTGCAAGGATGTGTGGTTTCACTACTTAGTCTGGTTGTGTGCCACAGGTGAGCAACCTTTTAGCATTGACTGATGCTGCTACTATGAGCCTTGGCTTGTAGTGCTGGTGGTGGGTGCCTTTTGCCTCCTGGCCTGGGCCATCTCTGCTCACCAGGAATCAGCATTTAGGACTTCTACACACAAAATGGAAGACCACCTTCTCCCGTAGGAGTCTGCTCAGAATATGAGATCCTCTTTGGAGATCTGGCTGTGTCTCCCACCACTCGGTGAGTCTAGAGTGCTGAGTGGGCAAGATAGAGTTTCTCTCTAGTGGCCACCCAGTTGTGGAACCTCCTCCTCAGCAAAGTCAGGCTGATTCCACCCCGCTGAGCTTTCAGCAGGCAGCCAAGATGGCATTGCTCCATATGGCCTTTGGTCCTCAAAACACAGGACCTGAGAGAGTTGCCTGATGCTCTCAGACCATGGGTTAACCTAGAGTAGTATTGTCAACACTGACTTGCAGCCATGGCTTCTGAGCTTTCCTTGCAGGCAGAGTTCTCTTCCCACCCTGCCTGGAAATAGCATGGATATGCTCTCCTGGTGGCCTCCCATGCAAGTGTTCTCCAGAGCCAACCCTGCTTAGCTTTTGAAACTGAATGAGATGGCATGTGTTCAAGGTAAGATAGGAGAGAAAGCCAACATTGGCTTTGGGGATGTAAAGAATAAAATAAAATAAAAATATCTCCTCCGCCCCCCAGTCCTGTTGTTAGTTCTTGCTAAAGCAGATCCACTGAATCGATGGGATTTACCTACATGTTGACTTACCATTCATCAATTGATTCAATAGGTCTACTCTAGTAGTGACTAATAAACTCTGGTCTTTAAATGTGTTTTGTTTTTATTTCTTTCAGACAATGTTTGTATGTCTATTTCACCACCCCTGGGATTGCTGGTGAGCTGAGAAACAGTAACTGAATACAAAACCAACCAAGAGGAGGAAGAGGAACAACATCCCATGAAAGCAACAGGGGAAGAGAAGAAATATAAGGAAAGCAGAGATACAGAGCCTCGGTTTTTGAGACAATAGAAATGCTGAAGCAAGGCTGGAGCTCACCTCTAGAAATGATTTTCTGGCCACAACTGTGCTGATATTTGCTTTGGATGCCTGTGCAAATCATCGGGCAACTCATTTAGAAGTCAAAGCGCCAGCCACCCTGCCCCGCACAAGCACCATTAAGATCAATGGAATTCTCTTCCTCTGCTTTAATGGCATCTGGATCCGATCCACCCACTTGAGAATATTATTGCCTGCAAAGTGCTGGACAACCACAACTCCTGTTAAAAGGCCACAGAAGCTGTGAGAGCGCTGGGCACCTTCTGGAGAACATTCGCTTAAAGCTATTTGGAGAAAGGGAAGGAGAGAGAGACACAGAGATCTCTCAGTGTGCTCAGCCACTTTTATGGGGTCCCTGACCTGCTTTTAATCCCCACAATAACCCTGTAAGGTAGATTGGCTGAGAGGCAGTGATGGCCCAAGGTCACATGGTAAATTCCATGACTAAGAAGCAATCTGAACATGAGTCTGTCTGTTCCAAATTCAGTACCTTAAACATTACTCTGTACTGGTCCTCTCAAAAGAGAAGTTACTATAAAAATAGTACCAAGGCTGAAACATAGTGGGAGGGAAAAACAAATCATTATTAATGTGCTGAATAGGCATTACTGGAATGCAAATTAATAATATGAATGATTATAATGATTTGCATAATAATATACAAATTAGAGGTCTGGGCTTGAGGAGCTAGAATATGGCAACCCAGTTCCCAGGGTCTTTACTACTATAAGAGGAGTACCCCAGAAAATACACTTTATACAAATTAATGTCATCTGAACTCCATTTTCCCCAGCTTCCTCTGGAGCATTGCAAACAATATCCTGGGTAGCAGATCCTGAGTTCAATACAGTCCTATCAGTTTCTTCTAAACATGCCACAGTTTGTGTTGGTTGCATCTTGTGTGTGTGCGTGGTGTGTGTGTGTAATTCAGCCCTCCTTGAATTCAAATCCTTGGGGATAGCCCACAGTTCAGTAACTGAGCACCCACATTCCACACACTAGCCTCCCAGTTCAGCTGCTGTGACGTCCAGCAGTTTGATAGCAGGCCTGCAAACGATCCATGCATGAAAAGTGAAAACCATGGGTGGTTGGAACAGAGAATGAATGAATGAATGAATGAATGTAAAAGCCATGGAGACGCCATCTGAGGGTGTTTCCTCCTATCCAGTCCAGCACCTGTGTAACTGTACACCCCCTGTTCAAGCAGCAGTGTTTTTGAGTGTTTTCAGCAAGGCAAATAAATATACATGCGGAGGCAAACAAAGGAGAACGGAGGGGAGGGGAGGCCAGAGTGTGAGACTGCATAGGAGTTGTTGTTCTCAGCAGCTGGGAGGGAATCTCCGTCCTTTTGACCACTCACTCCACATCTCCCTCTTCCCCCTGTGCCAGGTGTGCCCAAGAGGAAAGAGCAGCATTTGGGGGTACCATTCCAAAAGCAACAGGAGGGGCTCTGAGGAAATTTCCACTGCAGAGGCAGCAGAAGGGGGTGCGCTACTGAAATCAGGGAGGTTTGCTGGAGCTTGCCATCTTTTTCCCCTAAATCAGTGGTTCTTAACTTGTGGTCTATGGACCCCCAGGTGGCTGTGATGTCCTCGCAGGGGGTTCGTGAAGGCTTGAAGGCTGCTCTGCCCATGTGACAGGAGCCAAGGCAAAGGCTGGCTGGCTGGCTTGGCCTGCGCATTGCCATTAAATCCAGTCCAGCCACAAACTGTCAGGAAGAAGCAGAAGAAAAGTCTTCCCTACCCCTCCAGTGCCTCTGAGGGAAGGTTTAATGGATGGTGCAATTGTTGTTGTTGTTGTTGTTGTTGTTGTTAGGGTTTTAAGTCTTGAGTCCAGAGGAGGGCAACCAAAATGGTGAGTGGTCTGGAAGCCATTATGCTTCACAGCAACAAACCTCTATGGTTTGCTTCTTGGATGTCTGTGCCAAGAAAAAAAAATTGTTTTAACTCTGAAACTGCTGGTCACTGAGTCTGGGAATGCCAGCACATGACAAACACCCACTGAGCTTAGAATCATAGAATCCTAGAATACAGAATACAGTGGCACTGTTACTTCCCTTGATCTAGACACTATACTCCTATTAATGCAGCCTAGAATCACATTGGCTTTTTTAGCTGCTGCATCACACTGCAGACTCATGTTCAGGTTGTGGTCCACAAAGACTCCTAGATCCTTTTTGCATGTACTGCCCTCAAGCCACGTGTCACCCATCCTATATCTGTGCATTTTATTTTTAGTTCCCAAGTGTAGTATCCTACATTCCTCCCTGTTGAAATTCATTTTGTTAGTTTTGGCCCAGCTTTCTAATCTGTTCAGGTCATTTTGGATTCTGATCCTGCCCTCTGGGGTATTACCTACCCCTCCTAATTTGGTGTCATCTGCAAACTTGATAAGCATGCCCTCTATTCCCTCATCCAAGTCATAGAATCATAGAATTGCAGAGTTGGAAGAGACCATGAGGGCCATCCAGTCCAACCCCATTCTGCCATGCAGGAAATCACAATCAAAGCATCCCCAAGAGATGGCCATCCAGCCTCTGTTTAAAGACCTCCAAGGAAGGAGACCCCACCAAGTCATTGATAAAGATGTTGAATAGCACTGGGCCCAGGACAGAACCCTGTGGCATCCCACTAGTGGTCACTTCTCTCCAGTGAAGAGGAGCCATTGGTGACTATCCTTTGGGTTTGGTCAGTCAGCCAATTGCAAATCCCCCTAACAGTTACATTGTCTAGCCCACAGGTTACTAACTTTTTTGCAAGGATATCATGGGATTTTGCAAGGATTCCCCCCACCCGAACCCCGACCCCAAACTCACACGGGCTGCACCCCCACCCACAGCAAGCTCTTGGTTTTCCTCTGTGGCCCCTCTCAAAATGGTGACAGGAAAGTAACATGACACCACTCCATCCTCACAAGCACTGCAGAACCCTACACAAACTCCAAATACCTGTTTTCCTCTGCAGTCTCTCTCAAAATGGTGATAGGAAGTGATGTCGCATCACTTCTTCTCACCATTTTGAGAAGGACTGCGAGGGAAAACAGGTAGTGCTTCTGTGGGGTGGAATGACTGCATCTTCTCATGTTTTCATATATGAGGGGAACCCAGGGGCAGCATGCAGGGATGAGTATCCTAGTCTTCTCCTGTCTCCCTCCCCTTTGAGAGGGACTGTAGAGGAGAACAGGGGTTTGGAGTGAGCAAGGCAGAAGGAACAAGAAGGAATTAGGAGGAGTAGCTAATACCCTGGAGGACAGGATCAAAATTCAAAATGACCTGGATAGACTGGAGAGCTGGGCCAAAGCTAACAACATGAAATTCAATACGGAGAAATGTAAAGTACTGCATTTAGGGCGGAAAAATGAAATGCATAAATATAGGATGGGAGAGACCTGGCTGAGTGAGACTACGTGCGAAAGGGATCTAGGAGACCTAGGAGACCACAAGTTGAACATGAGCCAACAGTGTGATGCGGCAGCTAAAAAGGCCAATGCGATTTTGGGCTGTATCAATAGAAGTCTCTCTCTCTCTCTCTCTCTCTGGCTTTTCTTCGCAAACGAAGATTCAGGAAGGACTCATCCTGCGCTTTCTGCAAGCGCGCTGATGACTAAAAAGGCCAACCCGAGATAAACAAGTCCGGTTGCAAAAAGCACAGCAGAAGGTCTCCTTGGGTGATGTTTTTGGGTTGTGATTCTTTCTGCGTTGTCGTTTCTCTTCAAGACTTGTTTGGCGTGAGTTCTCAAATAAGGCTGCAGTGGATAGTGCGTCTCCATGCCTCCCGATGTGAGGCCAGGGCGGACCACTGTTGGTGATCAATTTGGCCAAGCCTGAGATGTTGTTTCAGGGAGTCTTTGTATCGCTTTTTTGGAGCGCCCCTCTTACGCTGACCCGTGGCGAGTTCACCGTAGAGTAGTATTTTTGGGAGGCGATGGTCCTCCATCCTAGCAACGTGCCCTGCCCAGCGCAGCTGTGTTCTCAATATCATGGCCTCAATGCTGGTGATCTCTGCTTGCTCAAGGACAGCAACATTCGTCACATAGTCAGTCCAGTGTATATTTAGGATTGTGCGTAGACAGCGCTGATGAAAGCGCTCGAGGAGTCGTAGGTGGTGGCGATAGGTGACCCATGTTTCAGATCCATAAAGGAGGATAGACAGAGCCCATCAATAGAAGTATAGTGTCTAGATCAAGGGAAGTAATAGTGCCACTCTATTCTGCCTTGGTCAGACCTCACTTAGAATACTGTGTCCAGTTCTGGGCACCACAATTCAAAAAGGATATTGACAAATTGGAGCGTGTCCAGAGAAGGGCAACTAAAATGGTGAAAGGTCTGGAAACCATGCCTTATGAGGAGAGACTTAGGGAGCTGAGTATGTTTAGCCTGGAAGAAAGACGGTTGAGGGACGATATGATATCCCTGTTTAAGTATTTGAAGGGGTGTCACGTTGAGGATGGAGCAAGCTTGTTGTCTGCTGCTCCAGAGACTGGAACACGGAGCAATGGGTGCAAGCTCCAGGAACAGAGATTTCACCTCAACATGAGGAGGAACTTTTTGACAGTAAGAGCTGTTCGGCAGTGGAACACATTCCCTCGGAGCGTGGTGGGGTCTCCTTCCTTGGAGGTCTTTAAACAGAGGCTGGATGGCCATCTCTTGGGGATGCTTTGATCGTGATTTCCTGCGTGGCAGAATGGGGTTGGACTGGATGGCCCTCGTGGTCTCTTCCAACTCTGCAATTCTATGATTCTATGATTCTATGAATCACAGAGCCTGGGTGCCCTGCGGGAGCTAGCCTGTTCCCCAAGACTTCCAACAGCTTGAAGAACTCTTTCTTCTTTTTTCTATTAGAGCTGGAGGAAGGGTTCCTGTTTGTACACTTTTGCTTGTAAACCCTGTAAAAGTGAGAACCAACCAACCAACCAGGGAAGACCCCTGACCACAACCAAGATGATCAAAGATCTGGATTTATGGAGCTAGGTATGTTCAGCCTGGAGAACAGAAGACAGAGAGCCATCTTTAAATGTCTGAATGGATGCCATCATTTAGTAGATGGAGCAACCTCGTTTTCTGCTTCTTCAGAGACTAGAACACGAAACAATGGATTCAAATTATGAGAAAAAGAGATTGCATCTGAACATTAGGGAGAACTTGGCTGTAAATGTAGTTTGACAGTGGAACAGATTGGCTTGGAGGGTGGTGGACTCTTTTTATTTTTCTTTGGAAGTTCAATGGGCATTTTTCAGGAGTGCTGTAATGGCTTCCTGCATTGGAGTGGGTTGGACTAGATGGCCCTTGTGTTCCCTTCCAACTCCAACATGCTAAGATTCTGCAATTCTGCATGAGTTGCTCACCTAGCCAAGGCTTCTGCAAAAGTCAGTTATACACACACCATGCATAGACGTGGCAGTGAGCTTGCTCTCTGCAGTTCTTACCACAAGCTGGCATTGCATTAGTCTGTTGGTCTCTGCCTGTATAAATTCCAAATATTCCTACAGGTATCTGAAGCAGGAGCATCTTCGTGGCTATTCTGTCATGTGTGTGTGTGTGACCAGAATAAACAGAGAGCATCCATACTGTGATGAAGCTGTGGGCGGGGGATGGATATCCCAGGTTTGGACTGCATCAGCAGAGCCATTGGTGAAACAGGCAAACAGGCAGGAGGAAGATACAGGGAGGTAAGACATGGATGATCAGTGAAAGCAAGAAGAGATTAAGAGTCCGAGGCCATGCAGAAGGAAAAGCAAGAGGAAATGGCCTCCTCTGTAAGCTGCTGCTAAACATCTAGGCAATAAAAGTGCATAACAGCAGCCGTTAAATATTTAAGAGCCTGTTAAGGAAGCAAGCGGAAGGAGGAGAAGAAACATTCTCCCAGCTGCTCCAAGATGAAGAGAAGGCGGAGGGCCAAACTGCATGAAACTGTGGCAGGGTTAGAGTTAGGGAAAGGATGGAGGGGGCACAGAGGGAGGGAGAGGTCCCCTTGTATTAACCAAAGGTGTGGAACTTCCTTCTCAGGAGGATTTTTTTTCTTAAAGACAGAGAACCAAAAATGTTGGCTGAGGATGCTTCATAAAATGGGAGGCTGTAATAGGAGATTGTAATTTGTAACCTTAAACAGGTATGTTGCTGTTGTTATGTGACATCATATCAGCTTTAACTAAAAGTGAGAGGCCTCCAAGACACCCTGTCATTAACAGTTCTGCCTAGGGCTGTCGCTTCAAGTCACCTGTTGGCTTGTGGTGACCCCATGGATTTCAGAGGGTTTTCTTAGGCCAGGAATCCTCAGAGGTGGGTTTTCCGGTTCCTTCCTCTGAAAGAGAGCCTATGGCAGCCCCTGGGATTCCTTGGTAGTCCTTCTGGGCTTGGGGAAGGCTCTTTTTGGACTGCCACTCCTAGAATCCCCCAACTGGGAATTCTGGGAGTGACAGTCCAAAAAGACACCTTTTCTCATGCTATGGAAGTTATAGCCTGCAGCATTTGGAGAAATGGGACCAAGATCGGGTCTGGTGTGTGTGTATGTGCCTTCAAGTTGCCTGTTTACGTATAGCAACCCCATGAATTTCGGAGGGTTTTCTTAGGCAAGGACTCCTCAGAGGTGGATTGGACAGTTCCTTCCTCTGAAATATAGCCTTACAGCACCTGGTATTCATTGGTGGTCTACCATCCAGGTATTAACCAGGGCAGATGCTGCTTAGCTTCCAAGATCAGATGGGAACTGGTGCCCTTAGGGTATTTAGACCTCCCAGGGCTGTAATAGGTGACTTTGTGTGTGTGTGTATCAATGTTGTTGTGTGCCATCATGTCAACTTTAACTTCTGGAGGTCCTGTGAGTGGGATGCCTCCAAGACACCCTGTTTTTCACAGCCCTGCTGAGGTCTTCCAAACTCACGGCAGCATCCATGGCTTCCTTGAGGAACTCAATCCACCTGCCATGGGCTCTTCCTCTTTTCTACTGCCAACCACTTTACCATGAATGAATACAGCACTTAGGGGAGAAGCATTTAATTCAGATAAAGCAGAATCATAGAATGACAGAGTCAGAAGAGACCACAAGGGGCAGGCGACACAACCAGTGTGCCAATGGAGAAAATCTACAACTAAAGTGCCACTGAACTGAAGTGGCCATCTTCCCCCTATTGAAAAGCCTCTAGGCAAGGAAAGCCTCCCATTCTCTGAAGAAGTCCATCTGATTGTCAAACAGCTTTTGCTGTTAGGAAGGTCTTCCTAATGTTCAGTTAGAAACCTCCTTTCTTGTCATTTGCATCCAAGCATATTCTCTCTTCTGCCTAACAGCCCCTCATGTAAGACACTGCTCATAATGCCTCCCAGTCTTCTCTTTTTGAAGCTAAAAGTAACCAATTTCTTGTAGCATTGGGTTTCCAGGTATCTATCTGTCTTGATCACCCTCTTCTGGATACCTTCCAGCTTCTCCATATACCTCTCGAACTGTGGTGTCCAGAACTGGACACAAGATTATTCCCGGTGAGTCAAAAGTGTGATGCAGCAGCCAAAACAGTTGACGTAATTCTGTGCTGCATCAATAGGAGTATAGTATCCCAGTTGATGCAGCCCAGAATGATGTTGAATGTTTCGGCTGCTGCATCACACTGTCGACTCTTGTTTAGCTTGTGGTCTACTAAGAGGGAATTAGTAGCACCACTCTACATTGCTGTGGTCAGACCTCACCTGGAATAATCTGGTGATCTACTAAGATCCCTAGTTCCTTTTTACATGTACTGCTTTCAAGCCAGGTGTTACTCATCCTATATTTATGCATGGGGATCTTGTAGCACCTTTAAGCCTAACTGAAAGAAGTTGTAGTGTATGGTTTCATAGACTTGGTCTACTTCATGTATTCCTCAGATGTCTCCATGCATCTGAGGAAACAGACCAATTCTACAAAAGCTTATGCTACAATTTCTTTCTCCCAGTTAATCTCAAAGGTACTACAAGTTAAAGTGGTATCAAACTACATTATTTCTGCAGTGTGGCAGCAGCCCTGATGACTAACTTTTGCCATCTTGACCACCCTCTGATGTTCCTTGGCCATGTCTGTCTGGGTTTTCCTCTGTGAAATGTTGGCAGGTAGGTGGTTGTGTGAATGATGCCAAGTGTTCAGGTCCTAAGGGATCAAAGCAGGCAAAAACAATCCCATTCCCACAACTATGCTTGATGGTTGGGATACGGTTCTTTTTTTGTGACTCACTGTTTGGTTTTCACAAAAGATAACATGGCTCATTGAGGCCAGAAAGTTCTACATTTGACTCGTCTTTCAGCAAACCTTGTTCCAGAAGTCTTGAGGGCCATCTATGTTCTCTTGGCCAAACTTCAGACAAGCTGAAATGTTGTTTTCGGAGAGCAAGGCTTTCCTCTTGGCTGTCTTCCCATGAACATCACTCTTGTTCAGACTTTTCCTGATCGTTGAGTCAGGAACACTCCCATTAGCCAAGGCGAGCATGGCTTCCAGATCCTTGGATGCTACTCTGGGATTCTTTGGGACTTCCCAGATAATGTGCCAGTTTGTTCTTGGAGAGATTCTGGCAAGCATCTCCGTTCCTGGCGAGAGTGACTGTGTTCTTGAACCTTCTCCATTTGTAGATTATCTGTCTGACAATGGACTGGAGGAATCCTAAATTCTTAGAAATGGTAACCCAGTCCACACCGAGGCACACCAATAGCTGTGCTTCTGAGGTGTCTTTTGCTCCTGCCATGACACATTTCCACAAAATCGTATGATGAAGATGAAACTCACAGATTTTCGGATCCTTTTACAGCAGAGGAGGGCCACTACAGGAGGTTAGGGAGCCATATTAGCCAACCAGGAAATCTTGACGGGCTGAAAGGACACTCCCCACTGCCTCCCTGGCCCCTAAAAATGCCTCCAAATGCCCTGAAACAACCTCTAGGGCACTGCCATGTTTTTATGCCTCCTCTGGTCCATTGTAGGCCCAAGGAAGGCCTTTGTTTAACAACAGACAGTGACAGGAAGTTATGGCAGTCTGATCTCACTTGACGTGCCACTATACAATTAAGTATATTATACCCTTAGGTCCTTTTCAATACCAGTTGAACTCCCATGGCTCCATTCTATGGGATCCTGGGATTTGTAGTTGGATAAGGCATTTGGAGAGCACCAGCATGATGTAATGGGTTTAAGCTCTGGACTATGATTCTGGAAGACCTGGGTTTGAATCCCCACTCAGCCATGAAAACCCACTGGGTGACCTTGGGCAAGTCATACCCTCTCAGCCTCAGAGTAAAGCAAAGGCAAACCCCCTCTGAACAAACCTTGCCAAAAAAAATAAAATCCCATGATAGGGCTGCCTTAAGGTTACTATAAGTCGGGAACAACTTGAAGGCACACAACAACAACCGAGGCATTTCTAATTCTCTGCGAAAGAGCTCTAATCCACTCAGTTCCAAGTTCCTCACTAAACTACAGATCTCAGTATTCCATAGAATGGAGCCATGGCAACTAAAGTAGTATTGAAGTACTGCAACTAGAAAGTGCAGAAACATTCTTGTTAGCTTCACAGCCATGCACCAATGAGAGAAAAGACAGACCCCACTTCAGATCTGCATAGCAAAAAAATTAAAATAAAATAATCTCAGCCTGCTATTGCTTAAATAAGGGATACCATTTACTATGCCATTGCATATAATGGAACCAGAGTATTCATGGATTTTGGTAGTTATGGGGGGTCATGGAAACAAACCCCAGCAAATATGAAGGGGCAACTGGACTTTAATATTGAGACTTTGGGAAATGACAACGTTGGTGGTTATTGCTGCAAAATGGAGATGTATGTCTCCTTTAACCAGGCGGAAGAAGTAAGACATCCTGTTTGTGCTCCAGCAAGTTTTTGAGTTGCAAACATCTTTCCACATTTAACACATTGGTACTTGTCAGATCAGGCATCCGTCCAGTCCGCTGATGAATGTGCAGCTTTTCTGCTTTCTGTGCCAATGGCGGGGTTCAGCATCTTCCTCTTGAATGCAGTAGTCACCATTCAGTGGCTTGGGTATCGTTTGTTTTTAGCAGAGGGGCGGGGTATAAATAAATTTTATTATTATTATTATTATTTGTGAATTTCTGCAGGAGGCAGAGAGAAAGTCTTTATGAAGCCTGGCTTATTCATGCTTTATGTTCTTAAGTGAAAAACATCAGCACCTTCTTCTGTCAGTTCAGTGGCACAGGATCATTCAGAAAAGTTTCAAGTTTGTTCCCCTAAATATCTTAAAGGGACCAGATCCTGTCTAATCTTGGAAGCTAAGCAGGATCAGCCCTGGCTAGTACCTAGGATGGGAGCTGTGGTTAGTACCTGGATAGTACCAGGAGCTATAGGCTCTATTTCAGAGGAAGGAACTGGTGAAACCACCTCTGAGGGCTTGTCTATACAAGGCAAAAAAATATGGATTGCTCCACAGTAATGGCAGTTTTCAGCAGCTGCTATTTGTCTTAACGGTTTTTGTTTTTGGCAGATCGCAGGCATGTGATGCTATCTGTGTTTGCTGTGCAAATGGACATCCCTGCGACTCAGGATATGGCCGCGAGTGAATTACTCGTGTTTTTATTTACCGGTACCTCAATTTGCCTCCACCAGACAGTATTTTTTAAAACCATATACAATGGGTGAAAGAGCGGGATGCTTTGATTGTGATTTCCTGCATGGCAGGAGGTTGGACTGGATGGCCCTTGTGGTCTCTTCCAACTCTACAATTCTATGATTCTATGAAAACAATTTGTAAGCCGCTCTGATAGCCTTGTGGCTGAAGAGTAGGGTATAAATAATTAAATTAAAAAAAATCCATGCACAAAGCCCATGCACAATGCACATCTGAACATGCAATGGCACCTGATGCACAGCATTGCTCTTGCAGCTTTGAGCTGAACGTGGATGTTGAGCATGGGACAAAAAATTCTAGCCACTTTTGCTGGGCAATGTACTCACATGTAATCCAACACCAGCTGGATTCTGGACAAAGAATGGCAAAGGACTTGGCAATCATTCATGCAAAAATTATTCCTAACAATTAAAGAATCAGTTGCCTGGGACCCCATATTGGGAGAAGGGTGGGATATGATTTAATTTAATTGAAATAATTTGTTTGCTTTCTCTCACACACTTTGTGGAGCTAGACTAGGACATGGAGCAATGGGTTCAAACCACAGGAAAAGAGATTCCACCTAAACATTAGGAAGCATTTCCTGACAGTAAGAGCTGTCTGGAAGTGGAATCCGCTGCTGCTGCTGCCTGGGAGGGTGGTGGAGTCTCCTGCTTTGAAGGTTTTAAAAGAGAGGCTGGATGGACATCTGTTGGGAATGATTTGATTGTGTATTCCTGCATGGCAGGGGGTTGGAATGGATGGCCTTTGTGGTCTCTTCCAACTCTATGATTCTATGAAATCAGGGCCCAAAGCATGCTGCAACAGTGTATTGGTGAGCAGACACGTGCATGAACAAAGGCACTGACAAATCCCACAGGAAAAGCATATTTTCCCGGAGTAGCAAATGGAGGGGAGGAAAGGAAAGGGAATTAAGCCTGCTCCTTCGCACCAGCAATGCTGCCCCTCTGCCCATTTCTTGGCAGCCCCAGCAATAAACAGCTGCTCCCAGCAAGGCTTCTAAGTGCACCAGATGTACCCAGGGCATCTGTCCATCATTTCCCCCTAATCCCAGGTCTTCAAGCTCTCCCCTGATTAAATTACTGGACTGGAGTGGCATTATCAGCTAGATGAATGACCAGATTCGGTGTTTTAGCTCAATATACCAACATTAACAGGGCACATGATACAGGATTTGACTGGGCGACCCAGTCAGAACATGCTGGGAAAGACAAGTCACCATGCAACAGGCTGGGGAGGGACGCACTGGTGAGACCTCAGGGACTCTTTTAATTTTTAAAATCCACATTAGTGTAATACCTTTATTAGGCCAGCCAAAAGGATGGGCGAGCTCTCAAATGGGAAGGAGAGGAAGCCATGCCATCGCTCTTGCGTCAGTTTGGGATAGGGATGAAATTCTCTGCTAATTTTTTTCTCAAAAGAAGCAATGAGTCATTTGAGCAATTTTCTTCCTGATGCGAGAAAGTCTTGGGAAACTGAATGGTTTTCAAAGACTATTTGCAGTTCGGGAGTTATTCCGTGCAAAATTCACACTTAGTTGTTTTGTGCAGAACCTTCTGTACAGAAAATTATATGTCTCTTCAGAAACATTATTTTCTGAACAGAAAATGCTACCTCCATCTTTTCCCCACAGAGCCTAGACCAGCTGCTGCTTCATTGTCTGAATTGTCCCCTTGCACTCTGTCACTCCCCACTTGGTTTGGACGTGGTGGAGACCCTTCCAGACACTTGACAGCTTCCAAGGTGAGAGGAGGACACCAAGCTGAGTAGGCAGAACATTATGCTATGGTGTTGGATCTTGGCCCTAAACCAGTGCTTTGTGACCAGTTTGGGATACTTCTGGCCAGTTTTCAAGGGGGGGGGATCACCCTCAAATTGGGATAAATATATTTTTTAAAAGTGAGTGTTGGATCACTTTGGGAGTCACTGAGAGCTTTCAAAGGCTGCAGAAGTTAGGTTGGGGGCTCTATGTGGTCCCCAAGTCACATTGTTACCCAAATTGGGCAGGGTCCACAAGATTCCCACTAGTGTCCTAATTAGGGGAATATTTAATTAGCTCAAAATGGCAGCAAGAGGCTGAGTAATGGTAGGATCTGTTGCCCTATGTATACCAATAGTAACTGAGGAGGTGCCAAACCAGAATGTACAATTAAATTATCTTTATTGGAAATTATTTTTATTGGCCGTAAGAGGGGCGCTCCAAAAAAGCAATACAAGGACTCCCTGAAACAACATCTCAGGCTCAGCCAAATTGATCACCAACAATGGTCCGCCCTGGCTTCACATCGGGAGGCATGGAGACACACTATCCACAATGCTGCAGCCTTATTTGAGAACTCACGCCGAACAAGTCTTGAAGAGAAACGACAATGCAGAAAGAACCACAACTCGGAAACATCACCCAAGGAGACCTTCTGCTGTGCTTTCTGCAACTGGATTTGTTTATCTCGGATTGGCCTTTTTTAGTCATCAGCGCGCTTATAGAAAGCGTAGGATGAGTCCTTCCTGAATCTTCGTTTGCAAAGAAAAGCCAGAGTGAGATTGGAAATTGATCTTAACAGCATTCATGCAAACACTCAGGCTTCAAGCAATCAAACAAGGCTATCAAAGAAAGTAGGGAGTATTTGGATAGAGGAATAGAGTGAGGGGGTTGTGGGTTATACCATACCTATCCTAGAGAGGTGAGATTGCGAAGTAAACTGGCAGAGATGAGGTCTCGAAGGCCAACTGGTAACTCAGATTGATGTGGAGTCGGAAAGAAAAGGGTCTGTGTACACCTTGTCTATGTTTAGAGTGATATTTATATGTGATAATTCCCCTGAAGGGATGAGATTTACAGTGGAATACATTGTCTCTTGGAGTTTCCCAGGACTAGACAAAGGATTCTCTGGAGGAGTTAATGATCGTTAATGGGCTAGACATCTGGGATTGAATAGGAGCAGGCAAGTGCTATTGTCAGGGAGAAGGGAAGAAGAAAAACCCGTTTTGCAACCATCAAGGATTCTGGTATTGTTGAGTGGATTAGTGAATGGCTCATCTCCAGGTGTTCTTCGGGGGAACTCGGACCTGGGGTGTGACCTGTTTGCGGAATTTAGAAGGCCCCTCCCTAAGTTGTACATGGCGCCAGCCTTGGTATCTGGAGGTCCCTGGTTTACCTGCCAACCATGTGGAAGGCCACAGAAAAACCACATTTTTAAATATTCCCAATTATGCAGCATTCTAAGATGGGGGCTATTAGGGTAGGTAACAATACTCTCCCCACCAGTGGTGGACCTAGTATGTACGACATCTGGTGCGGATGATTTTTTTAATGCGCACACCTTCTCTCTACAACAAAATTATTTTCAGCCATACTCACCACTGTGATCCACCTGCCATCCAGTAAAAGCTTTCTCTGCCACCGCCATGCTTACTGCGGAGGTTGACGCCTGCCTGGAAGTGGCGCAGGCACAACAAAGTAAGTGCAGAGGGGTGTGTGCTGGTGACACCCCTCTAATGGTGTCACCTGGTGCGTTCCGCACCCCTGTACCCCCCTAGTGATGCCCCACTCCCCGCCCCTCATTACCCTGACAAAGTAGGATCCTCTTGATCATGGCGTTAACTTCTGGCATTTAATGTCAACTGCTCTGCCTTCCTTCTGCAAAATGTGACTACAGTAGTTACAAGTCACTGTGTTTCCAAGCTGCGTTCTCTGGATAAGAGATGATCCACAGCCAAGTTTTGCATTTCTGTAAGGGGAGAATTACATCTCCTTGGGATTCGTGCCCTGGGTGTGCTGTATATGCGCACACATGGAGAGAAAGAGTATGGAATCATTGGAGTGGGATTTAAAGATAGATATGAGAAAAGCCCACCCCACTTAATGACCCCATCCTTAAAAACCAGGCCTGTTCCATCCTGTTCTGCTTTTTTAAAAGACTTGCATTGCTAACAGTTTTTCACCTTTCCCCTTAATTATCTTCTCTCCCTTCTCTGTCCCATTGCATTCAGAGGAGGAGCTGGATTTTCCTTGAACAAAACTTCCCTGCAGGATGGAGATCAGGTAGCCCACTCTTCCCCCCACCTCCCACCCCAGAGGAGGACTCTGACACCCAGCACAGTCCCTCCCACCCTGTTGGTTTCTATCAATAGCTCAGGTTCTCAATATCTCCTTGGCACTGAGCTGGGAAGAACCTGAGCCGCCTCCCTTCAGCCGAAGGAGTGGTGTCCTTGAGAGGTGGAAACCAGGCCTAGGTTACCGTATATTTCGGATGATGGAGATGCCAGTGCTCCTCTGAGCTTATCTCTGAAGCACCAGGGTGAGCTGGACAAAGTGATAGGAATGGAATAAAGCAAAAGGTGCAGCAATGATAAAAGGCACTGCCCTTCTGGCATTGGTTCACGCTTGCAGCCGGCTGAGGGATGCAAAACAGCCAGGAGAAGAGTGACAGGGAGAAGCCGTCACTTGAAGGGCATTTGGTGGCTAGAGAGAGTGAGTGATCTCTAATCCTAAACACACTTCTGTTGATGTCTTACATGTGTGTATGTTCCCTTTCCACATGAGGCTATAGAACTGTGGAGTTGAAAGGGTCCACAAGGGCCATCTAGTCCAACCCCCTGCCATGCAAGAAGAGACAACTACTGTAAAGGATTCCTTAAAGATGTTAATCCAAACTCTGTCCGAATCATAGAATCATAGAATCATAGAATTGCAGAGTTGGAGGAGACCCCAAGGGCCATCCAGTCCAACCCCCTGCCATGCAGGAATCACGATCAAAGCATCCCTGACAGATGGCCATCCAGCCTCTGTTTAAAGACCTCCAAGGAAGGAGACCCCACCACGCTCCGAGGGAGTGTGTTCCACTGCCAAACAGCTCTGACTGTCAGAAAGTTCCTCCTAATGTTGAGGTGGAATCTCTGTTCCTGGAGCTTGCATCCATTCTTCCGTGTTCTAGTCTCTGGAGCAGCAGAAAACAAGCTTGCTCCATCCTCGATGTGACACCCCTTCAAATACTTAAACAGGGCTATCATATCACCCCTTAACCATCTTTTTTCCAGGCTAAACATACCCAGCTCCCTAAGTCTTTGCTGAAAGAGAGTCCATCACCTTCTGACTCAGCTTATTCCACTGCAGAATGGCTCGACTGCCTGAAATTTGAATCTTTTGGTTCATGTCCTAGTCTGTGGCGCAGCAGAAAACAAGCTTGCCTCATCCTCAATATGACATCCCTTCAGATATTTAAACATGGCCATCATGTCCCCTCTTAACTTTCTCTTCTCCAGACTAAACATGCCCAGCTCCCTAAGCCGCTCCTCATAGGGCATCATGGCTTCCAGACCTCCCACCATTTTGGTTGCCCTCCTCTGGACATGTTCTGGCTTGTCAATATCCTTCTGGATTTGTGGTTCCCAGAACTGGACACAGTATTCCAGGTGAGGTCTGACCAAAGCAGAACAAAGTGGTATTATTACCTTCCCCAATCTAGACACTATATTTCTATTGATGCAGCCTAGAATTGCATTGGCCTTTTTAGCTGCCACATCACACTGTTCACTCATGTTCAGCTTGTGCTCTACTAAGGCTCCTAGATCCCTTTCACATGTACTGTGGTCAAGCCAGATGGCACCAGTCTTAGATCTATGCATTTCAATTTTCCTGCCTAAGTGCAACACCTTACATTTCTCCCTGTTGAAATTCATGTTGAAATTTATGATGGCTCTGTCATGTCACCTCTCAATCCAATGCAGAATAACTGCAGTCAGTTCAAGTTTGTGGAAGTAATGTTGTGCATATAGGTGCACACTGCACATGGATGTTCATGCACATTTGGTTGTCCATTCATTTGTCTAATGGGTGCCATTCAGCATAAGGTTTGCACAGTGCAATTAATGTGCAACTGCATCTGGATATTTTTGCGACACGATCCTGATCGAGGATGGTGGCCAATATCACTTCAAGTGAGTCTGCCTGAGTTTTGATATCTGCTGGGGGGGACTTTCTTGTGACTTTAATTATGTGAGTGGAGATTTATCTTAGAGCCAGGGAGTGTGGCCTAATGGTCTGAGCATTGAACACTGGAGAACAGGGTTTAGATCCCTCCTCAGCCATCGAAATGCACTGGATGTCCTTGGGCAAGTCACACTCTCTCAACCTCAGAGGAAGGGAAAGGCAAACCCCTTTCTGTAGAAATTGTGCCAAGAAAACTCCATAATAGGTTCACCTAGGGTCTCCATAAATTGGAAACAACGTGAAGGCATACAATAACAACAAGATTTCTACTATGCAAGTAGAAATATAGGCGACTGAGCTCTTATTTCTTAGAAATACACTGGAGTGGGTAGAGGGGGAGAAGAAAACCAAGGGTGTGTTTGCTGGAACAAAGACAACAAGCACATTTTGTTGCGTTTCCCACCAATTCCATTTGGTGCTACTCACATACTTGATGTAAAATCACAGACAGAAAGACAGGGATACACAAACACACACACACACAGAGACATCCTAGCCCAATTACAGTGTAATTGTCAGGTCATCCAGGGAGGCCCTGATGTGCCTCATCATGTTCCCTGCAGGACCTGACACAACTTTCGCCTCTGTCTTGTCATTAACTTCCCTTGAAGAGCTGCATGGGACAAGCCCTGCAGTTTTCACGGACGACTCTTGCTCCCTCTGCTGTCCTGAAGTGATTTTGTGCAAAAGAGATTGTGCAGGCACAGGTTTTTAAAAATGCTATCCAGCAGTTCCCTTGGGAAGGGAATAGACCACATTCAGGAAGATTCTTTCCTGTGTCAGACCTCTGAAGGATGTAGGACTAGAATCCATCCTTGCCAACAGAGATTGTCCAGATACTCTTTGATAGCATTCTCTCTCGGGCTTTTCTTTGCAAACGAAGATTCAGGAAGGACTCATCCCGCGCTTTCTGCAAGCGCGCTGATGACTAAAAGGCCAATCCGAGATAGACAAGGCCAGTTGCAGAAAGCACAGCAGAAGGTCTCCTTGGGTGATGTTTCCGGGTTGTGATTCTTTCTGCGTTGTCATTTCTCTTCAAGACTTGTTCGGCGTGAGTTCTCAAATAACTCGGTGAGCATTGTGCATGCTGATGTGTATTGCACATGGCACATGAATGTGCACTGCACATTGGGTATCTAATTTGGATGCACATCTGAGCCAATATCTTTCATCAAGGCTGTGTAGTGTAAATCTACAGGGTGAAGCAGAGGTTGCTTTATATCCCCACCCTTCTGATGAATATGGTCGTTGTGCTGCCAGTTGTGTATCTGAGAATGTGCTTTCTGTTTCCACAATCCCAGTGAATCAAGCAGTACATTGAAGCCACTGGCTGGTGTATAGTTATGCACTTTCAAAAATGTGCAGTGGTTCCACTTGTGGAATGCTGCTTATACAACTTTGAACTGAATACAAACGTTAACACTGTGGCCAAAAAAGCACAACCACTTGTGTAGAACACTAATGGGACGCCAGCGCTGGTGTCTCAGTTCTGTCGTGCAATGCTGTCATACAAGACCATTAATGCATAACTCCACATGGGAGTGATTTATGCTACACAACGGCAAGGGAGGATCTCAGCTGATACAGCCCAAAGGCAGGACCCCCTTTTAACAAAGGGTTACAACGAAGCAGGAAAACAAAGCCAAGAGTTTTGGAGTCCCCTTGGCAAGATATCCAGAAGGAAGGCCCTGGATGTTTCTCTCATGCTGCTCCTTGGTCACTCCTTTCTCTGGTTCTCACCCATCAGGCCATCTTCCCAGTCCCTGGTCCTCTCCACCCCCAACTTGGATGGGGGAAATGCAGGAGGGAAGATGCTCAAGTCTGGCCTTTAAAAAGATCAGCAATATCAGCCCATTTAAAAAAAAAAAACTATGTTAATTAATTAATCAATTAAAGCTGCATATATTTGCATGAGAATAAAGCAATAATGCTGAAAGGGGAAAAGGAACACTTCATTAGGTTTCAAAGAGGCCAATATCTCCACTCTGAGTTCAACAGGAATCACTTCCGAGCAAGCTGGGGTATCCTGAAGTCCTCCAGATATCATCAGACTGCACCTCCCATCAGCCTTAGCCAACATAGACATTGATGGGAGTTGCAGTCCAACAATATCTGTAGAGGCACATGGTTCCCCCCCCCCCTGGAGTAGCACAAAAGAGGTCATTTTCAAATGCCCAAGAGGAGTCCATTTTGCTCTCTGTAGCTACGCCAGGCCCAGAAATGCCTACAAATAATTTAAATAATAAAAACAGAGAGTGTGTGTTTTTAAAAATACATTTCTGTTTGGTTTTTGGTTTAATTTTGGAGAGCTTGGAACATCTTGGAGTCCCCCTATCCTGTTCTAAGTGAAAACTGCCTCTCTAATCCAGGAGTAGGAAATGTTTATTTTTGTTGGAAAACATGAAACACTGAAGCATCAGTGGGCATGGGGTGCTAAAACAGCCTTGGGGGGCATACAGCTCAGGGGCTGCACTTTGCCCACTCTGGTGTGGAGGGCTAAAAAGAGATCCACTGGCTTTCCTGGAATAAGAAGGAGCCACCAGAGAAAAGACTCTGCCCCACAGGCCTATCAGGTGCACATTGAACAGTGCTAAACGATGGAGTAAAAGTGCCAGGGGCATCTATATGGCAAGTTATGGGTTCAGCAACTTGGATAGCTCCCTTAAAGTTCAGACTAAAACCCAGAACAGGTTCACCATACCAATTTGAGCAAGCAGCATTCAGTGTAATCTGCTGGTGTAATGTTTGAAAATTCGTGAATTCATGAGAAAGAGTTGACATCCTTGCAGAATGGAGGAGGGCAAATGTTATTCTCATCTTTAAAAGAGGGAGGGGGAAACACCCAGCCATCTATTGACTGGTCACCTTGATGTCAATACTAGGATTTAGACCATTAACTAGTTGGTCTGTGAGCACTAAGGAAATAATGCTATGATTACTAAGAGCCAATGAAAACAAGACATGGCAGTCTGAACCTATCTCTCCTTTTTAATGTTTCAAGCTTGGTAGATTAGGGGAGTGCTATTGATGTAGTATATCTTGCTTTCAGTAAGGCTTTTGACAAGGTCCCTTATGATATTCTTGCAGCCATGCTGGTGAATGATAGGTTAAACAATGCTGCTGTTATATGGATTTGGAATTGGCTGACCAACGAACCCAGAGAGTGCTCACCAATGGCTCCTCTTCATCCTTGAGAGAAGTTACTAGTGGGGTGCCTCAGGGTTCTGTTCTGGGCCTGGTATTAACATCTTTGCAAAAGACTGAGGTGATGGAATAGAAGGCATGCTTATCAATTTTGCAGATGATTACACCAGATTGCAGGGGGGGTAGTTAATGCCTCCGAGGAGAGGAACAGAATTCAGAAGGACTATGACAGTTTGGAGAGCTGGGCCAAACTAACAAAATGAAATTCAGCAGGGATAAATGTAAGGTACTACATCTAGGTAAGACATGCACAAATATAGGACACCAGGCTTGAAAGCAGGACATGTGAGAAGGATCTAGGGAGTCTTAGAAGCATCTAACCTAAGGAAGTGGTAAAAAAAAGCCAGTGTAATTCTGGGCTACATCAATAGGAGCATTTAATATCCAGATCAAGAGAAGTACTGTAGTATTCTCTCTCTCTCTCTCTCTCTCTCTCTCTCTCTCTCTCTCTCTCTCTGACTCGTCCCGCGCTTTCTGCAAGTGCGCTGATGACTAAAAAGGCCAATCCGAGATAGACAAGTCCGGTTGCAGAAAGCACAGCAGAAGGTCTCCTTGGGTGATGTTTCTGGGTTGTGATTCTTTTTGTGTTGTCGTTTCTCTTCAAGACTTGTCCGTCGTGAGTTCTCAAATAAGGCTGCAGCATTCTGGAGTGCCCCTCTTACGCTGACCCGTGGCGAGTTCACCGTAGAGTAGTATTTTTGGGAGGCGATGGTCCTCCATCCTAGAAATGTGCCCTGCCCAGCGCAGCTGTGTTCTCCATATCATGGCCTCAATGCTGGTGATCCCTGCTTGCTCAAGGACAGCAACATTCATCACATAGTCAGTCCAGTGTATATTTAGGATTGTGCATAGACAGCGCTGATGAAAGCGTTCGAGGAGTCGTAGGTGGTGGCGATAGGTGACCCATGTTTCAGACCCATAAAGGAGGATAGACAGTACGATGGCTCTATACACACTGATTTTTGTGCTTCGCCTCAGGTGTTTATTGCTCCAGACTCTTTTGTGAAGTCTTCCAAATGCACTATGTGCCTTTGCTAATCTGTGATCGATCTCTTTGTCAATCTTGGCATCTGAGGAGAGGATGCTTCCCCGGTAGGTGAACTCAATCAAAATTGAATCAAAAATGTAACCCTGAGAATAAAAGTGCAGCCAATACACGTACTGTTAGAGGACCCTACCTTAACCATTGGCAAAGCTGTGAAATAAACCTTCCTAAATAAGGAGGCTTTTCAGCCCTGCTGCTGGGAGGAGAATGGCGCAGCCACCAAGAAGGCCCAGCCCCAAGGGAGGTGGTCACCCACTGGTGGGACTGTCTCAGCTTCTGTGGCACCAGAGCCCCTTTCCCTGGAGGAGGCCTCTGTGTGATGAGGGACCCCGGTCTCCCTTGGCGTAGTCAGATGGGCCCCTCTTGATGCCCTTCCTTCTGCTTCCCCTCCCCGAGTTCCTCGCCTTGGCTGAACAGGTGAGAAGCCAGCCGCTGGACACGGCCCCCTGGACCTGGACTGGCTGGAGCAAGTGAACAAACACGCCCATCCCTATGAAAGCAGCTTCTCAGTTTTGCCTTGAAAGTAAATAAGTAAATTACAATATTGCAGAGTGGGGGGCTAGGGAGGCCAGAAGAGTCACCAGCAGCAGCTGCGGACTGGAGATTTCTCCTCCTTTGAAACCCATTCTGTGTGCTTTACATTTTAGGGAGACAGGACCTGGGCTGGCGAGGACAGGTCGCCTGCCTGAGCCTTTTCAATGTGCTCTTTGCAACGGTGATCAAAGGTACTCTTGCCTTCCTTGCTACAGTGCATGGCCTGATCATAGAATCATAGAATTGCAGAGTTGGAAGAGACCACGAGGGCCATCCAGTCCAACCCCCCTGCCACGCAGGAAATCACAATCAAAGCATCCCCGACAGATGGCCATCCAGCCTCTGTTTAAAGACCTCCAAGGAAGGAGACCCCACCACGCTCCGAGGGAGTGTGTTCCACTGCCGAACAGCTCTTACTGTCAAAAAGTTCCTCCTCATGTTGAGGTGGAATCTCTGTTCCTGGAGCTTGCACCCATTGCTCCGTGTTCCAGTCTCTGGAGCAGCAGAAAACAAGCCTGCTCCATCCTCAGCGTGACATCCCTTCAAATACTTAAACAGGGCTATCATATCACCTCTAAACCGTCTTTTTTCCAGGCTAAACATACCCAGCTCCCTAAGTCTCTCATCATAAGGCATCGTTTCCAGACCTTTCACCATTTTAGTTGCCCTTCTCTGGACACGCTCCAATTTGTCAATATCCTTTCTGAATTGTGGTGCCCAGAACTGGACACAGTATTCTAAGTGAGGTCTGACCAAGGCAGAATAGAGTGGCACTATTACTTCCCTTGATCTAGACACTATACTTCTATTGATACAGCCCAAAATTGCATTGGCCTTTTTAGCTGCCGCATCACACTGTTGGCTCATGTTCAACTTGTGGTCTACTAGGACTCCTAGATCCCTTTCGCACGTAGTCTCATTCAGCCAGGTCTCTCCCATCCTATATTTATGCATTTCATTTTTCCGCCCTAAATGCAGTACTTTACATTTCTCCGTATTGAATTTCATTTTGTTAGCTTTGGCCCAGCTCTCCAGTCTATCCAGGTCATTCTGAATTTTGATCTTGTCCTCTAGGGTATTAGCTACTCCTCCCAATTTGGTGTCATCTGCAAATTTGATAAGTATGCCCCTAATTCCCTCATCTATGTCATTGATAAAGATGTTGAATAGCACTGGGCCCAGGACAGAACCCTGTGGCACCCCACTGGTCACATCTTTCCAAGACGAAGAGGAGCCACTGCTGAGCACCCTTTGGGTTCGGCCGGTCAACCAATTACAAATCCATTGAACAGTTAACTTGTCTAGCCCACATTCTACAAGCTTGTTTGCAAGAATGTCATGGGGAACCTTGTCAAAGGCCTTACTGAAATCAAGGTATGCAATGTCCACAGCATTCCCTTCATCTACCAAGCTGGTAACTTTATCAAAAAAAGAGATCAGATTAGTCTGGCATGACTTGTTTCTCTGAAACCCATGTTGACTTTTTGTGATTATGGCATTGCCTTCTAAATGTTCACAGACTCTCTGTTTAATGATCTGCTCTAGAATCTTCCCTGGTATTGATGTCAGACTAACTGGACGATAGTTGTTGGGATCCTCTTTTTTCCCCTTTTTGAAGATGGGGACAACGTTTGCCCTCCTCCAGTCTGCTGGGACTTCTCCTGTTCTCCAGGAGTTCTCAAATATTATTGCCAATGGCTCTGAGATTATATTTGCCAGCTCTTTTAATACTCTTGGATGTAGTTCATCTGGTCCTGGAGATTTAAATTCATTTAGATTAAGAAGGTATTCCTGTACTACCTCTTTACTTATTTTGAGCTGGATTTCCCCTATTGTGTCCTCTGTTCCATTCTCTTCAGGTTGGTCCTCCTTTTCCTTTTCTGAAAACACTGAGGCAAAGAAGATGTTGAGTAATTCTGCCTTTTCTCTCTCCCCTGTTAGCATTTTGCCATCTTCTCCATGTAGCGGCCCTATCATTTCCTTCTTCCTCCTTTTGCTGCGGACATACCCAAAAAAACCCTTTTTATTGTTCTTAACCTCCCTAGCAAGCCTGAGCTCATTCTGCGCTTTAGCTTTTCTGACTTTACTCCTACACGTGTTCGCTATCTGTTTGAATTCTTCTTTGGTGATTTCCCCCCTTTTCCATTTCCTATACATGTTCCGTTTAAAACTTAGCTCCATTGAAAGTTCTTTAGTCATCCATCCTGGTTTCTTGAGACACCTCCCATTTTTCTTCCTCAATGGTACTGTTTGAAATTGTGCCTTCAGTATCTCCCTTTTGAGAAAGTCCCATCCGTGTTGAGGTCTCTTCTCTTTTAGTATTCTTGACCATGGGATCATCCCCAGTATTTCCCTGAGTTTACTGAAATCAGCTCTCCTAAAGTCAAGAATGCGTGTCTGACTATGCCTGGCTTCTCCTTTCTATTGTATAACAAACTCCAGGAGAACATGATCACTCTCACCTAAGGATCCCACCACTTGCACCCCATTAACCAGGTCGTCTCTGTTGGTTAGGATCAGATCTAAAATAGCTGACCCCCTTGTTGCCTCTTCCACCTTTTGGACCATGAAATTGTCTTCCAGGCATGTAAGGAATTTGCTAGACCTTGTAGTTTTGGCTGAGTTAGATTGCCAGCAAATATCAGGATAGTTGAAGTCCCCCATCACTACTACATCTCTCCTTTCTGCATGTATGTTCATCTGTTCTAGAAAGGCAACATCCAGTTCCTCCGTCTGATTTGGGGGTCTGTAGTAGAGTCCCACAATAACATCCCTGTTGTTTCCCTCCCCTTTAATTTTTATCCAGACGCTCTCCACCTGGCTTCCAGTATTGATGTCATGGATCTCTTCACTGGTGTAAATATCCCTGACATATAATGCTATTCCTCCTCCTTTCCTGTTTGGCCTGTTTCTCCTATAAAGGTTATACCCCTCTATTCCTACATTCCAATCATGAGACTCGTCCCACCAGGTTTCAGTAATGCCTATTATATCATATTTGTTTTGTAGTGCAAGGAGTTCAAGTTCATCTTGCTTATTTCCCATGCTCTGTGCATTAGTGTAGAGACATCTGAGACCATGTGTTCCCTTTACTTGCTCCCTGTGCAAGTTTTTTTGCCTCCCACTGTTGGGTCCTTGCGCTGTTTACCTTGATCCCTCTATGACAGTTTGACTATTTTCTCCAGCCCTTTTGCCTTCCAGAATACTGTCTCCCTCCCCCATTTGACTCAGTTTAAAGCCCTCCTGATCAAATTCTTGATGCTCGCTGCTCTTTTGGACCCTGTGCAAAGGTGTTTGGACAAGGCATATTGTTCTGGTTCCTGGTACAGCATCAGGGGCCAGAGCTACAGAGATGCCCCATGCAGCCAGGGCTCATCTCAACAAGACTGTACAAAGCAGGGAAGGAATTGCTTGATCTTCCTTGACCTTCTGAGGGCAAGGCTCCTCTCTGTCCCTGTTTGCCCTCCAAGTTCATGCTGAGCGAGGAAAGTAAACTAACCCTTCTCTCTCCCTCTTTCCCTTTGTTGTTCTGTTTGTAAAAGATTAATGAGCGTTCTCTTGGGCAAGGGACTGACAGGCCCCCACACACCTGAAACTGGAAATCTCTGGTTTCCCAACACAATCATTTTGGGATTCTCACAGAAATGTTGGAGAAGGCAGAGAGATGCTCTTGCAACCTCCTGTGCTTTGCTTTTTTCCCTGGAAAGGGCCTCCCTTCCTTCTGAAAAACAAACAAAAGAGTCAAGGTGGGGCTTCACATTGTATGGTCTTCTCTCTGGGAGATTGCTTAACTCACTCTTCCTACAAAATCATAGAATCTTAGAGATCAAAGGGGCCACAAGGGCCATCTAGTACAACCCCTGCTTTGCAGGAATATACATTTACAGCACTCCTGAAAGATGCCCACCCAACCTCTGTTTAAAGAAAAGAACTATTCCAGAACACGGCCTCACAGCCTGGAAAAAAAACAAGGAACATCTGTTTAAAGAGCTCCAAAAATGGAGAGTCCACCACCTTCTGAAGCAGTCTGTTCCACTGTTGAACATCTCTTAGAGTTAAGAAGTTCTTCCTAATGTTTGGGTAGAGTCTCTTTTCTTGTAATTTGAACCCACTGATTCATGTTCTAGTCCCTGTGGCAGCAGAAAACAAACTGGCTCGTCTTCTACATAACATTCTTCAGTTATGTAAAGATCACAGCTCCTCTCCGTCTTGTAATCTCCAAGCTAAACATACCTCCTTCCCTCAGTCATTGCTCATGTTTGGCTTCCAGACATTTTATCATCCTGGTCACCCTCCTCTGGACACATTCCAGCTTGTCCATATCCTCCCTGAATTGTGGTGCCCAGAACTGGACAGAGGATTCCAGGTGAGGTCTGACAAAAGCAGCAGAGTGGGACTACAATTCCCCTCAACCTGGGCCCTGTGACATTGTCATGAATCCCGTTGCCGAGCATTCAGAGGAGGAGGAAGCAGGGAGTGCAGACAAAGAAGATAAAGCATGGCTCACCCTGAAGAGACTGCCCTGGCTCCCTCTGAGAGGGCATCTGAAGAGATAGGGAAAGCACAACTCACCCCAAAGAACAAACAGTCTGCCAGCCAGTGATGGGCGATCCACATGAGATGCCACTTTCTTTTCTCTGGACACAGGAGGGAGAAATGCCCTGCCTCGCATCGTTTAAATACTAAATGCTGACCTGATGACTCACTGATGAGGCTCAACTGTCCTTGAAGGCTCTCGATATAAATATCCCAGCAGTTCTTCTCCCAGATTTAATGCCGACAACTGCTTAGTGTAGCTATTTGCATTTTTCCTGTGTTCCTGCTTTGCCTTGGCTTCAGACAGACTTCGTTCCCTGGACTGTTGCATTAACCCCTTGCTGACTAAGTACCTGGACCTCAGACCTGACTCTATTGATCTTTGGACTGGCTACTGACTTTCCTGGCATCTGGTATGGACAAGTGGTGACTGACTAGGACAGAACCCCTTATTCTATTGATCCTGTATCCCTAGCCTGTTGCTCCTCAGGCACTTGCTATTGTGAGTTCGGGACAAACATGATCTTCCTTTACAAGAAATGCACCCATTGTTCCCCCCTCCCACTCGGAGGCAAGGTCATCCTGCAAGGCCTTTGTGAAATCTTCCCACTGAGTTGTCTCCTCTGTGCATCTGAGACCAATGCAGATATTATTTGGCATCCTGGCCAAGGGACAGACAGGTGCTTTGCCTGCAGGGTTGCCTGTCAGTTGAGAAAATGCCTTTGAGTGAGCAAGACCCTTGTAGGCCATTGAAGCGAACATTGTTATCTCTGGCTGGCAGCAGTGGCTCTGTACCAGGGATTCTTTCCTTCCCCTACCAGTGGAGATGCTCCTGGGGACTGAAGCTCTGGACCTTCTTTCTACTCAGGGTTATGGGAAGCTCAGCCTCCCTTGACCCATCAAGAAGGGCACTCCTCCAAACAAGGACAGTTGGTGACTCCGGTGCCAGTGGGTGGTGAATCTGCTTTGCAATTTGACCCAAACTCCTGTTGTGGTCTTAGGCGTTTGGAGGTTCTCTTATGTGTGTGCGTTTGGCCATATTCAGCTGAAGGTTGTGGAAACAGAGTTGAACGTGCCCTGCCATGGCACACGTGGTGCCATTGTGCATGGCAGGAACATATGTGCATTCCACATTGTGTACTCCCCATGTGCACTGAGAACTGATGCCATGCATTTCACATGTTTGCACATTAAGTTGTACAATGTTACAATCTGCTTAGTGCAATAGTCACATAACTCCATGAGCTGTCTCAGAGTGTGGTGGATTCTCCTTTGGAGATTTTTAAACAGAGGCTGGATGACCATCTATCAGGAGTGATTTCATTGTGTCTTCCTGCATGGCAGAATGGGGTTGGGCTGGATGGCCCTTGTGGTCTCTTCCAACACTAAGGTTCTATGATTACATGGCTGCAATCCAACACTCTCCCCAGAAAAGTGAAAATATCTGTTGGGAGAAATACATAGCACCAGTGTTACACAGTTCTCATGTGGAATGGTGACATTCTGCAATACATGTCAATGGCAGGGTACCCTCTATACAATGTGCAACTGCAGCGCACAACCACCATGTGCAATTTTGTTGTATGCATAAATTTGTTTCAGCTGTCATCAGCAGAATATATTTTGTCACACTGTCATGAATAATTTGCCCACATTCATAGAATCATAGAATTGTAGAGTTGGAAGAGACCACAAGGGCCATCCAGTCCAACCCCGTTCTGCCATGCCTTCATAGCACAATTTATGCAGGCACACATAGAGTCATAGAATCATAGGATCATAGAATTGGAAGAGACCACAAGGGCCATCTAGTCCAACCCCATTATGCCCTGCAGGAACACACAATCCAAGCACTCTTGGCAGATATCCATCAAGCCTCCATTTAAAAACATCCAAAGAAGGAGACTCCACCACACTCCCAGGCAGCCACGGATTCCTCTGTAAAACAGTTCTTCCTAATGTTGAAAAGGAATCTCTTTTCCTGTCATTCGAGTCCATTGCTCCGTGTCTCCTAGACTCTGGAGCAGCAGAAAACAAGCTTGCCCCATCCTCAGTATGACCAAATATTTAAACATGGCTATCAAGTCCCCTCCCAACCTTTCTTCTCCAGGCTAACCACACTCAGCTCCCTAAGCCGCTCCTCATAGGGCATCATGGCTTCCAGACCTCCAACATTTTGGTCACCCTCCTCTGGACACATTCCAGCTTCTCAATCTTTCCTGAATTGTGGTGCCCAGAACTGGACACACTATTCCAGGTGAGGTCTGACCAAGGCAGACTAGAGTGGCACTATTACTTTCCTTGATCTAGACACTATACTCCTATTGACGCAGCCTAGAATCACATTGGCTTTTTTAGCTGCTGCATCACACTGCTGACTCATGTTCAGCTTGTGGTCCACTAAGACTCCTAGATCCCTTTTGCATGCATTGCTGTCACATGCACATCACTAACAAAATGCCAGCCCATGCATGTAAAGTGGAACCCTGCCTGTCTGATGTGAGCTCTCAGCTTGTATCTCCCTCTAGGGCTCTGCCCCAGTTCTCTGTGGCTGCTTCCAGACTAGGGAACTCCCTCTCCTCTCTGTTCCGCTTCTGCCCACAGGCAAAATTACTTTGATTTAGACGGGTTTCTGCTCTTAGCTGGGTGGTAAGGCTCTTTCAACATGTGGTGCTCTAACTTGATGCCAACATTTTGTTTCAAATTGTTTTAAACTGTTCTAAATTAGTGTTGCTATATGTGCAGTCTAAGGCTTTAACAGCCGGCATCCATAGATTTTCCTTGTTATTTTTCCAGGCTGTGAGGCCGTGTTCTGAAATAGTTTCTTTCTGACGTTTCGCCTGCATCTGTGACTGGCATCTTCAGAGAATGGTTGGGTAGGAGTGTGTGTGAGATTTATATTCTGCGAACCCTGTTGCAAAGCATATACAAACTTGTGTATTTGAACGGTTAGTTTTTGGGTATAGAAATGCAAGGCTTGTTAGTATCTGTTTTGCTCATGGTTGGTTGATGGGCCATTATCTGCTGGAAGTCCCCCTGTACCTGGGTGGAATTCCTTTGTAAGTGTTGAGTTTTTATTCTATTGTTTTTCAAAACTGGGAGCCAGATTCTGTTTACTTTGAGGGTTTCTTCTTTCCTGTTGAAGTTGCCCAGGTGTTTGTGGATTTCAATATCTTCCCTATGCATTCTGACATGATAGTTGTTGGCCTGGTCCACCCAGGGACAGGGGGAGATAATGGTCCATCAACCAACCATGAGCCAAACAGACACTAAGAAGCCTTGCATTTCTATACCCAAAAACTAACCATTCAATTACACAATGCAAGACTGGCTGGGGAAAATGGGTGTTATCTTACTCACCTCCTGTTATGGGAAATCCATTATGATTTGCTGATAATATTGCATTTCAGGCTCTGTGTTTTACAAATCAGAAGTCTGCAAGTTATCTGTCTGTGCAAAAGTTAGGGAAATATTAGATGTGCAGGCTTGAATTCTCTTTCTGGACATGGTCAACCAACACAAGACCAGACAAGGTGAAAGTAATGTTGTATGATCTGGTGTGGAGAGCTTCTGAGAGAAAAAACATTTTTGAAGCTGCAATGCTGGGCAGGTAAACAAATAGCAGTCTTGGTTCTTTGAACTTCGCTTCTCCAGGAGATAGGAAGTACCATGTACAGGCAGCAGGAAGCCAAACTGGACATTTTAGACTTTTCAACACAGTCTCATTTCAATGGCACAATATCTGAAGTGTGATTGTATGAGAAACAGATAAGCAAATGTCTGTAACAGCCATAGAAGCTGCCAGACTACAACAGTTCGAGACTGGCCAGCCCTCAGGGCAACTGCGGTGAAGACCTACGTGGCCTCCTGTGTTAATGCAGTTTGTAGAATGGGTGAGACCACTTTGAGTTTACAGGACCCTGATTGAAATGCCAGTCTGCAGGAAACAGTTAGAAATACTCTTAGAACAATGAAAGAGTTAGAAATACTTCATAAATCAATGATTGTGATTATGCTGAATTAATGCACAGATAGACCCGAGTTCCCAGACTTATCATGGATACTGGAAACCATGGTATTAAAATGAATGACTTCCAGTCCAAGTCCAGTCCAGTCGTGCTGGAGGACCTAGGAGATGCCTAGGGCAGTGGTTCTTAACCTGAGGCCTGCGGACCCCCAAGGGGCCACAGTGTCCTCACGGGGGGGGGTCTAGGAAGGTTGAAGGCTGCTTGGCCCACCTCCTCCCTGCAGCGTAGTGGCCACATGACAGGAGCCAAGGCAAAGCTGGCTGGCTGGCTGGCTTGGCCTGTACGTTGCCATTCAGTCTCCTCCAGACACCAAGCTGCAGGAGGAAGCAGAAGAAAACGCTTCCCTCTCCTCTGTTGACTCTGAGGGAAAGTTTAACGCATGGTGTAATTGTATTATTATTAGAGTAGCACCCCCACGTCTGATTTGCCATCCGCTGATTCAATTATCCATGGATGGTGACCGTGGGGGTGGATGGAGGAGGGAGGGGAGGAGAGATTTCGCCTCTCCTCACCCTCTACCCCCTGGATCGCTCCCAGGGCAGAAATGGCAAAGCAGGGGTACCGGGATCGCTCCCGGGGTGGAAATGGCAAAGGGGGGATTCATTATCATCCATGGATTTATCTGTGGGTCGCCCTAAAACCAATCCCCCGCAGATACAGGGGTCCTAATGTATATTATTATTATTATTATTATTATTATTATTATTATTATTGGAATACACTGCCTGGGAGTATGCTGGAGTCTCCTTCTTTGGAAGTTTTTAAACAGAGGCCATCTGCCAGGGATGCTTTGATTGTGTCTTCCTGCAGGACAGAACAGGGTTGGACTGGATGGCCCTGGGGATCCCATCCAACGCTATGGTTCTATGATTTTGATCATTATTATTATTACCATCATTATCAGGTATTATTGTTATTATTATTAGGGTTTTAAATCTTAAGTCCTGGGGATCTGTGGCAACAAGAGATTTAAAGGGGGTCCCTGGTAAAGAAAACGTTTAGAGCCATTGCCATAAAACAATGTAATTATGCTGAATTAATGTACAGCTAGACTCCTGTATCAGTGGGGGATACATTCCCATACTTACCATGGATAAAACTGGAAACCACAGTATTAAAATGAATGACTTCCAGCCCAAGCATACAGAGCTGCTCTAGGGTACCTAGAAACGCTTGGAGAAAACACCTCTCTAGACATCTTCTAGGTCCTTCAGCCTTCAGTAGAGGCATACCATAGTCATGCTGGAGGAGCTAGAAGGTGTCCAGAGAGACCCTATTTTTTCCAGATGTGGTAAGTGAATCCATGGATACGGGTCCCGCACATACAGCGGTCAATCTTTAATACTGAAATGTGTATTACTGCTCTGTATGAACTGTGTGATATATGATGCTCATGTGCTACAAACACTGTGTATGTTTTACTGCGATGTAGTATGATCATGTACTACAAGTACCATGTACCTTATAAGCTAATGTACCCAGAGTGGAAATGTTTATGTGATTACATACTCTCCATAAAGAGTATGTAATGACATAATGTGATTGTTGTTGTTGTTGCTGCTGTGTTGTGGGAAGACCGTGGATATAAGTATAACCATTTTTTACCAGTTCAAACCACTGGTGCATTGGGCCTGATCTTACTTGCTCTCCAGGGAAGCAGCTCATCCAAGGATGTGGACAAAGACTTTTGCTAATGTGATCCCTGGATCCAGTGGAGATCTCCTGCATGCAACACCTCAGCTCCTCCCCCTCCCCACTGACTTATGGGGGACACTTTGCAAGAGTTGCTTCACTGCAATCTGACTGCCCACTTGCATCTCTGGGCAATGCAAGCCCAGCTAGCCAGAATAAAATCACAAGATGAGCTCCTGGTATGTAGCTATCCATTTCCAGAAGAACAGGGCTGGTAAGGCATCATGATGTGCTCAGCAGACACTGGCCCCAGACCTCCCCCCCCAAAAAAACCCTCCCCTAACAAGACAGGCCTTAGTGCTGAGCAGGGGAGTGGCCCCTGGTGCCTTTGCAACGTGGATTTTGTAGAAGGTTTGGTCAGTTCAGAGTTGCACTTGGCAGATCCTTTCTGGGTTTTCTTGTGCTCTCGGGGACAGTGGCGGATGATTCCCATGTCATTGGGGAGCAGTGAGTGTATTCCATGCTTTGGCTGGCTTTGAAGGAGCTCTCCGCGGTGTAGGAACAGGAATCAATACCATGGAGAGTTCTGTAACTCCCCATATGAGCCTTCCTATGTCAATACTTTAACTGAGCTGGTCTGCAAATCTTCCCTTCATTCATTCTTGCACAAAACAGGAAAATATCAGAAGTTTTCTCCCTAACAGGGAAAACTACAAGAGGTTTTGCATCTTTTCCAATGATTTTATTTTGCCGGGGGTGTGTGTGCATTTGGGGATTCTTCTATAAAGGCTTTATGAAATGCATTTTTGTGCAAGAAAAGAACGAAGGTCCAGAAGACTGATTGTGCCTTCTGTGTCTGCAGGTTCCCCAACAGATGTGGCTGTATACAATTCAACGTTCAGGAAGAAGAGTTGGCCATGAGGTGCCATTCTCTGTGGCAGTGCACTGAGTGTGCACGTGCAACATCCGTGGATACGCATGGTTGCATTTGGCTACACATTCAGTGGTGCAAGGTCACAACTCACTAACTAGGTGGCAATCCGCAACCATCACATAAAGTTACACTTTCCCTCCTTTAGGTAGGATCTTGGCCATTTTTTAAAAGAAAAAGATGGCTGAGATCATATATCACAGAGGTAGTTTAAGGATACTTTGCTAGTAGTGTCTTATGACTCGAGACTCTCCAAATCTACCTTAATGGCCAGCAGCTGCACTGAGCAATAGAAATCTGTTCTGATGGTGATCGGAGCACTGCAGGGTGACAGCGAGCCAGGCTGCGACAACGAAAAGCAGGAGGACTGACGCAATTCCTCACCACACCACAGATCACTGGCAGAAGGGGGCTGGAAGCATCCTCCTGCTGCGCCCTGACCACCAGCAGAATACAGAATCATAGAGGTGGAAGAGACCCCAAGGGCCATCTAGTCCAACCCCCTTCTGCCCTGCAGGAACACACAATCAACACACAGATGGCCCTCCAGCCTCTGTTTAAAAACCTCCATGGAAGGAGACTCCACCACACTCCCAGGCAGTGAAATCAACGCAGCTCTTACTGTCAGGAGGTTCTTCCTAATGTTTAGGTGGAATCTCTTTTCCTGTAGTTTGAACCCATTGCTCTGTGTCCTAGTCTCTGTTTAAAAACCTCCAAAGAAGGAGACTCCACCACACTCCCAGGCAGCTATGGATTCCACTGCCAAACAGCTCTTACCCTCACAAGTTCATCCTAATGTTTACATGGAATCTCTTTTCCTGTAGTTTGAACCCGTTACTCCATGTCCTAGTCTCTGGAGCAGCAGAAAACAAGCTTGCTCCATTCTCAATATGGCATCTCTTCAAGTATTTAAGCATGGCTATCTGTTGCTCAGTACAGCAGCTGGCTGTTAAAGCAGGTTTGGGGAGGAGCATTTGTGATTGTGGTAATAGTACCCCTGTCATAAACATGATTACCAAACAGCTATGAATGCGTAAGTCTGCACTGGTAACTCCTCAATAGGATGCCAACCAATATTCCACACATACACACACACACAAAACACCACCCTTTCACACAAACAAAACCATTTTTTGTACCAAAAATATACCAGTGGTTTTTCATCTTCAGTTTGAGAATCACACACATGTGTGAGCATAGACAAAAGATACCCAAAATAGAACACCTGATGACTTTGCAAACTGTAGCCACCAGAACTGCTGAATCTCACAGAAGCAGCAAACCACGTCAGGCTAATCAACCAAAGCACGGAGGGCGTTTATGGGGCACCCTTGCCATCGCGCATGCAAGAAACAGGATCAGGGCCTACCCAGCTGGATCAGATCAAGGGAGGATCATAGAGACAGAAATGTTCTCGAGCACCGGGCGGATCAGAGCTCCCAACAGATGCTCACCATGAAAGGCGGGAGGAAACCAGTGGAGTTGCAGCGGTGGCACGAGATGTCATTAGTGCAAATTGACATTTATAATGGTGTGTTCTTTAATAGCATTTAAATAAGGCTTTGAATAATTACACCCACTAAAAACTAACATTCCAGAACCTTATTCCACACAGAAGATGAGCCAAAAAAAAAGCATTCTTTGTACTTGATGAAGTCTCATTCTGAACAATTACATTCAAGAAGAGGTGACCGAAAGAAGGTGATTCAGGGCAGGGGAGGGAGGGTTTTTTTTTTATTTTTTAGGATAAATGCTCCAAAATTGGCAAAAAAAAGTCTCTTGCATCACTAAGTTTATAAAGTCAATTTGATCTTTCTGGGTAAGAGAGGTGGGGGGCCAAGGGACAGGGAGCCAGGTGAGCCTTTCCGACCAGAATTGCTCACCCTGGCTGTTGCAAACCAAACAGAAATTTGGGAGCAGAAGAGAGGAGATACGATGAAAGGGCAAGAATCTTCCAACCGCATGAAGGAAGCTTGCAAACAAGGAGGCCAGGAAATGTGTGTTTGTGTGCATGTGTGTGGAGGAGTGTGTGTGGCTCAAGTTTCTCTTGAAACAGGGATGGGAAAAGTGTGGCCCTCCAAAGGCTATTTGGAACCTGCCAAAAACCCCACTCAATTTTTTTAAAATGGGGCTTTTGCCCTCAAATGACTCCTAGCTAAAACACATTTGTGCCCCCACCCCTTGGAGAGACTTTTCTCTACAAAGGAAGTGACCCCCCCCCCAAGGTGACTTTCGGGTCGCTTCCTGTTTGGAAAAAAATAAAGGTTTCAACTGCTGAAAAAGTGGTGATATTGACCCATTGTGGTTCCTAGCGGATGTTGGAAGGCACTGGAGGGGGGCAAATTTAACATAAATCTGGATCATGGGGCAACCCTTTAAGCTCCCTGGGGGGGCTGACTTGCCCCCTGACCATTTCTCATCTGATTTACGCTACGCACACAGAGCGGTGAGGGCAGCGGCGAGTGAAAGGGCCTAACCGTATGGGAGAACTTTCTTGCCGATTCTGTGTTGTCCTCAGCAAATCCGTTCTACACTGGATATGTGTTTTTTTCAAAGAAGACATAGGAAGAGAGGGAGGGAGAGAGAGATAGAATAAAAAGAAAGGAAATGCCAGAGAGGAAAGAAAACCTTTGTTCAAGTCTGAAATTGGGTGGCAGAGAAGGGGCGCTGTGAGGGGGGGGGCAAACCCTCAGAAGAATTTGTCATCAATTCTAAAGTGAGGCCGGGTGACGTCGTCGGGGTTAATAAAGACCGAGATGGACTTCCCCGGGTTCTCAGTCACAAGCTGCTGGAGCTTTTTGGCTAACCGGTCATCGGGCTGGCTGCTGTCCCCTCCGTCCGACTGTGGGGACGGGATATTGCTGGAGCTCCCCCTCCGCTGGAGTTCTAGCGTTAGCCGGTTGGCCGCCTTGACATGCTCGATGGCCGTCTGGAGGTGCTCAGCCGGGTCCGAGCGCACCGAGGAGAGCTTCCGGGCGTGGAGCATGACTGTCTCCTCGGAGAGGTGCTCCAGCATGTTGCACTGGGGGATGAAGTAGTTGGGGCACATCTTGTTCACCAGGCAGTGCTGCAGGTCGTCAATTAAGCCGAGGAGGAAGTGGGCCGCGTAGTCCTCCTGGGCCAGGTAGTTGGCCGGCAGCCGGTCGCAGGCCCAGAGCATCATGCTGCGCAGGTGGTAGGGGCTGATGGCCTTGGGGCGGGAGAGGAGCTTGATGATGATGGCTTTGCAGGCCTGGTAGGCCTGCATGAGGCTGGCAGAGATGCACTTCTTCAGCTGGACCTCGCTCCGGGCGAAGGAGAGCCTCCATTCGTTGTCCTTCCGGCCCTTGTAGGAACAGGCCGGCACCAAGTAGAAGCCGCTGATGACCTCTTCCTCGGTGATCTTCCCATCCCAGAAGTGGTTCTCCATCAACCAGCTCTGGGCCACAGCCGGCCAGCCTTTGAAAGAGACGACAGGGACGATGTCGTAGAGCATGCGGCTGCTGCCCACGCCCAGGATGATGGAGATGATGGTCCCATTCTTCTCCACCTTCTCCACCTTGGGCATGCCCCTTTGGGGCTTCTTCTGGATCTCGGACAGGACGATGCTGATGGAGTCATAGAACCACTCAGCCACTTTGGTGGGGGAGAAGAAGTAGTTGGTGGCCCCGTTGATGTGGTCCACGATGGTGCAGCAGTCCTTCCACTTGTTGATGGTCCCCTTGTCGAAGAGCCGCAAGCTCAGCCATGAGTGGCAGAGGGCCGAGTGGCGCATGTCCAGGGTGACCGGCTGGTTCCGGTCGTGGAGCTTCAGGGCCGGCACCAGGAGCGTGAAGTCCATGTCGTAGTCGGTGCCACGGGCATAGATGTTCAGTTCGTCCAGGTCCAGGTCTACCACCCCTTCCCGGACGCCACCCGAAAGGAGCAGGTATTCGTTGGCCACCGGGAGTTTTTGGTCGAGTTTTTGCACCATGCCTAAAAAGAGAAAGAGAGATAGGGGCAGTGTTAGAAAAGGAAAGAAGGAAGACACCACGCCCAGCTCCAACGCCACTTGAGAGTCTGCCACTGAGAAGCAGAGAGGCATCAGTACATTTGTTCCCTCTCAGCAGCAGATGATGGCTCAGGCATTGCTGGATCCACTATGAGTGTTATTCTGAAAGTGAAAGGAGCCATCCAGCAGGGTGCCAAATCCCACTTGACAGGCGGAAGCATCTTGGAGAACTCCTTTCAACTTGCAGCTGAAACCTGGAGTGGATTCATAGCATTATAGAGTTGGAAGGGGCCACAAGAGCCATCTAGTCCAACCCATTCTGCCATGCAACTAAAGCATTCAACTGATATGGAAGCTACCATCCACTGCTCTTTCCTCCACGCGTGAAACTGTGATGCCAACATTTGTGGCCTGTTGTTTGGACTCCATGTGTGCTCTCTCTCTATACACACACACACACCTCACCATCTGGTGAATGCTTCTCATGTGTTCCCAATCCCCGTAGAACCAGCACCTCCATTCCAAATAAAAACCAGTCAGACTTGTAACATGCTGGGCACCAGCTGGGCTCAGCTGTCATGAAACTGAGAAGAGCTTCCCAAGAAAGCACTCCTGACAAAAATGGGTCACAATATACACAGATGACAGGCTGCATTTGGAGATGCACCAAGGAGCACTGCTTAGTTGCCAAGAAAGCCTCTCTCCATCAGCTTCTTGGTCCTGATAGTCTAAATGGTTCCCAACTAGAGCTGTAAATCTTCGTAAATTTCATTCTCATAGCCAAGAACAGATAATTTGACCGTTTGTCTTCCCATTGAAAGAAAGTTCATGCCGTTTTCAAGGTCTATTTGCAGATTGGGACTTATTCTGTGAGAAAATTGCATTTTTGCAAAGAGAAGGGCATTTTCTATGGAGAAAACATAATTTCCTGCGCAGAAATGTTATTTCCTGCACAGAAAATGATGTTTTCTGTGCAAATATGGTGAGTTTTTCATGCAGAATAAATCCAAAAGTGCAAAGATTCCCATCTGTCCAACATTCTCTTTGCTATGGGTTTCCTGGACCCTCAGAATGTTCATTGATTATTCAAATGGTATTAGATATTATTTCTATCTGATATTCTATTAGATTATTCACAACACAGGTTGCCTCCCTTATCTGTTAGTCCTGATTAAAATGCAGCCATTGAATCAGTTGTATGTGGGGGGGGGGATCCTACACTGGGGATTCAGGCCACTGCCACAGTGCAGAAATAATGCAGTTTGATTCCACTTTAACTGCCATGGCTGAATGCTATGGAATTCTGGGATTTGTAGTTTGGTGAGCTATTTAGCCTGACAGATAGCTCTGGTGCCACCAAAAACTACAAATCCCAGGGTTCGACAGGACGGAGCCATGGCGGTTAAAGAGGTCTCAAACTTCATTATTTCTGCAGTATCTCAGCAGCCTCAGACTGAATGGAATCAAGAGTCCTGCGGAAGAGCAATTTGCATAATGACCCATCTGATGTCCATCAAGGCAGCCCTGCTTCAAAGGAGGCCTCAGGGAGGGTTGTAGGCCCACTGACCAACTGGGCTTTGGCTCAGTGGCCACCCACACTTCTTGGCCAGGGCCCCAGAGTTCTGTGTAAATGCAAATGATGTTGGGACAAGGAGAGAAAAACAGAAAGGAGGCTGAAGTCCGCCCTGGCAGCAAAGACTGGCAACAAGAGCAAAGGAGCCAGGGACAGGAAGAGAATGCCTCTAAAAAATTAAAAGCCAACCTATGGCCAAGACAGCAGGATGAAGGGTCCTGGAAGGAGGAGTACTTTGGCTCCACTAGCCTTACAGGCTCACAGGGTAGGAAAAGCTGGGCTGAAAATGTGGGATGCTTTGGTCATACTCTTCTAACATTTCCTCAAGAAGGAAAGTAGGATTAGAATCATAGAATCATAAAGAGTTGGAAGAGACCCCAAGGGCCATCCAATCCAACCTACTTCTGCCATGGAGGAACACACAATCAAAGCAATCCCGACGGATGGCCATCCAGCCTCTGTTTAAAAACCTCTGAAGAAGGAGATTCCAACACGCTCAGAGGCAATACATTCCACTTCTGAACAGCTCTTACTGTCAGGAAGTTCTTCCTAATGTTTAGGTGGAATCTCTTTTCCTGTCATTTGAACCCATTGCTCTGTGTCCTAGTCTCTGGAGCAGCAGAAAATAGCTTGCTCCATCCTCAGTAGGACATCCTTTTAAACATTTAAAAATGTTGCTGCTGCTGTTGTTGTTGTGTGGCTTCAAGTCATGTCCAACTTATGGCAACTCTAAGGCAAACCTATCATGGGGTTTTCTTGTTTGGAGAGGGGGTTTGCCTTTGACTTCCTCTGAGGGACAGAGAATGTGATTTGCCAACAGTCACCCGGTGGGTTTCCATGGCTGAGCAGGGATTCGAACCCTGGTCTCCCAATGTCCCAGTCCAACACTCAGACCATTACACCACACTGGCTCCCTTAGGAATAGATACCAATCCCCCAGAATTATTTGCCCCAGTATAAGGTAGCAGTTGGAGGGGACGCAGAGCAAGCATGGATACCTCCCACACACCCCACACCCTGGATCAGGCTATTAAGCAGATGTGCAGGATTTGTGACGCATGAAGCTGAATGCAGCCCTATCACTAGTGGGAAATGAATTATGCAAAACCTGTTTAATTCAGGATAAATGTTTCCTATTTCACTGCCTGCCCAGTAACAGAAACAATAAAATGGAGGTGCAACGCATGTGTCAAGACCAGACAGCTGAGCCTATTCAACTGCTGCATCATGTGCATGTTCATGAGCTGCAAATGGTAAATGCGCATGTCCAAAAACATTGGCTTGTTCTGATGCCTGCCTTCTTGCATTTGGAAACTGAGCCATGGGAAGTGACTTAAGGTAAGATGGAAGGCAAGTTATTAAGAGGTTGCGTCCCAGAGGTGATCTGTCAAGCCAAGAGCAAAATGTACTTAAAGTACTGAACACCAGGGATAAGGAAACTATAACTTGGAATTCTCCAAAAGTCAACTTCTGTGTCACTTCTTGGGGAAATGGCTTATCCCAGCCTAAAATGTCCAGAGGGGGCCAAAAATATTGAGAATTTGTGCCCCACAACCTATAGGGGCCATGGAGGGCAGTTGGGGGGGGGACATTTTTTCAGGTATGCAATATGGAGTTGCTGTCCTCCAAATGTGTAATGCAACTTCCATCAGCAGGCATGATTTGTTAGCTGAAAATATCCAGAAACCCTCTCCAGTTTTCACTCAGGCAAAGAACTATGAGAGTTGTAGTCCAAAATATATAGAGAAGCAGAGCAAAGTTTCCTTCTCCTTCCCCTGCCTTATACACCCTGTGTTACACAAACACGCACTTGCACAAACATTGGCCTCAATCCTATTGTTAGTCCTAGCTAAAGTACAGCCACAGAATTAATTTGATTTATAGCAATAGCAACAGCACTTTCATTTCTATACCACTTTATAGTGCAAAGCACTCCCTAAGCAGTTTACAATGTTCCCAACAAGCTTAGTACTCAGTTTACTGACCTATGGAAGGCTGGAAGGATAAGTCTACCTTGGAGCCATGCAGGACTGAACTCACAATGTTGTAGCTGCCGTACAGGTATTTAACCACTGTGCCACCAGGGCTCATTTACCTACGTGTTGACTGAGCATTCAACTCTTTCTTGAATGAGTCTGCCCTATTTGGGGCCGTCCCACAGGATTCCAGAAGTTGTGTACGGAATCCACAGGGAACGCCTCTGCAGAACCCAAAGGGAGGAAGCCGGATCCTTCCCTGTCCTTCCAAAAATAATCCACTCTGATGGCTACTCCAGTGATCACCTTCCCCCCCCCCTCCGCTTCGTCCAATTTGCAAGGAATTCAGCCTTCAAGCGTGATTTGGGGCTCTGTGCTCAAAGATTCATCGATCCAAAGCCCCCGACTCCAGAGACTTTGGTCCCACATGGCATGCCTGTGGAGAGCTTGCCCTCTCCAACTCATTAACCCCAACTATTTTCTGCAGAAGGCTTCCATTACGGAGCACCTTCTTTCCACACCTCCTGGGGGTGGCCATGGCCTTTGGGCTGGAGGTCCAGAAACTTTGGCTTCTTGGAGAGGCGCGAAAACAGACTGCTCAAACCTGGTGCCTTCCATATGCATCTTATTAGGAATATTGCTATGGTTGTTCTTACAGAGAACTTTATGCTTTTTTCAGTTAGGCTAACAGTTATTGTGGTATATTTTATTTATACATTTACGGTATTTTTTGTCCTATCTTTCTCCAAATATGGAACCTAAGGTGGCTTGTTGCATGCATTATGACTAAATATACCGTAGCTAAAACCCAATCAGAGAATCACAGAGAATTGCACTGGCTTTTTTAGCTGTCGCATCACATTGCTGACTAAGTCAATAATAGTTGTGTTTATTTTTTAAGAAACTTTGTTGTAGTATGCCTTCAAGTCAATTCTGACTCCAGACGACCTTCTCCCAGGGTTTTCCTCGCCAGATTTCTTCGGAGGAGGTTTGGCTTTGCCTTCCTCTGAAGCTGAGAGACTGTGACTAGCCAAAAATCAGCAGGGGGATTTCCACGGCTGAGAAGGGATTCAAACCCTGGTATCTCAGAGTCCTAGTCCAACACTCAAACCACTCGACCACATTGGCTCAAGGTTCTTTTGGCCAGATATCTTCAAGGAAGGCTTGTGAGACTGAGAGTCTGACTTGACTTGGTGGGTTTCCATGGCTGAGTGGTGATTCGAACCCTGATCTCCCAGAGTCAGGTCCAACACTCAAGCCACTATGCCATGCCAGCTCTGTCAGTGATTCATGTAGGCGTAATTACAAATTATACCTGAGACTACGACAGTTCAGGGTTTGCCTATCCCTGTTCTACCCTCCTCTCATTGGAGAGCCCACAAGTCTGAGGATGGCAATGAGTCAATTGTTCACCAAAGTCCCCATAATGGACACCATGGCACTCATCCAACAAATATTTCCAGGGGACATCACAGCCCTGTTCAAACACTGCCTCACCACAAGCTGCTTCCAGTGGGATAACAAATTTTACAAACAGATCGATGGGGTAGCCATGGGCAGCCCCTGAGCCCAGTGATAGCAAACTTTTACATGGAACATTTTGAAAAGCAAGTCCTGGAAACAGCACCAAAAAAGCCCACAACATGGTTCCGATATGTGGATGACACTTTCACCATTTGGAGCCATGGAGAAGAAGATCTGGTCTCATTTCTGAACCCCCTGAACAACATCCACCCGAATATCCAATGTGAAAGCCTTCGACTTTACAAGGAGTCAATTGTCTCAGCAAACCCAGCGCCTTCAGGTGGGGTGGCAGGCATGCCCAGTCGGTATTTTACTGCCTCCGTTCCCACGGCTGCTTCAAGCTGAATGGAAACTCCACCAGTGTTAAGAGTCTAATTTACAAGCTGAAGCAAAAAACCTCCAAGTCATAGAATCATAGACTCAGAGTTGGAAGAGACCATGAGGGCCATCCAGTCCAACCCCATTCTGCCATGCAGGAATACCCAAAGCAAGCCCTCCCAAAAAGATGGCCACCCAACCTCTGTTTAAAGACCTCCAAAGAAGGAGACTCCACCACACTCCCAGGCAGCCGCGGATTCCACTTCCGAACAGCTCTTACTCTCAGGAAGTTTTTCCTAAGGTTTAGGTGGAATCTCTTTTTCTGTAGTTTGAATCCATTGCTCCATGTCTTAGGGGTTGTCTAAAAACAGTGGAAATAACCCTCATGGAATTTGCTGGGAACCCTGCCATCTAAATGGGATCCCACATAAATCCACAGTATTCCATAAGGAGGGGGGCCCAAAACAGCAAAAACAACAGCGAGGAGGGTGCACATTCCTGCTTGTTAAGACAAGCAATTCACTCTGAATCACTTTCTCATACAACTGGATGCGCAAATCTGATTGGCTGGCTGAGTGCACGGACGTGGCTTCCTAATAAGGCAAGCGCCTGCTGCCACCATGTTGGATTTTCATCTTAGCGAGCAATTGCTAAGGCGATAAACAGGGTGCGTTTGGGTTTTTTTTTACTTTCCTTTTACCGTAATTTGAAAAATCGCTATTTCACTCCAGTGCACCTTAGATGACTTTTTTTTAGAACAACAGCAAAGAACTAATGCAAAGAACTAATGCAAGTAAATCACTTGCTCAGCAACAGCAAAGCAACAGCAAAGAACTAATGCAAGTAAATCACTCGTAACTGCCATCTGGTATGCAAAGCTTCTGGGGCCAAAACCACCGTCAAGACAAGTCACTGCTGCTGTGAAATGCCATTTTTACGAGATACTCCATTTCCCCCCCACCTCGTATAGACTAGCCCAAAGTCTCTGGAGCAACAGAAAACAAGCTTGCTCCATCTCCAGTATGACATCCCTTCAAGTATTTAAGTCAAAACGACCCATGCTGAAAAAGTGATGTTCATAACACACCATCCTAAAATCTGCCACACAAGAAGCGCATGGGGGAAGGCGAGGGCAGATGCCCAAATCCAACTCCCCCTCTGGTTTCATAAAGTTAGCTGCTGCTACGGTTCTCTCTTTTTCTTTTAAAATACAACAACCACCAAAACCTTAACTTGTTAACTTGTTAAATAAACATGCCACTGAAAGGGAGCCCTATGGGACGGCTGGAGTTATTTTGGGGAAAACTATTTTTAACATCACATGCCAAGTGAATGTGATGCTGTGCTCCCTTTCAGAGACTTTGTGATGTAATAGAAGGAGTGGGTACCAGCTTGGCCAGAAAAGGTGGAACGGAGAAGAGAAACTATCTTACCAGCATCTCTACCCCCACCACCTCCCCAATTCAACTCTCTGCTTCCCCATCGAGGGACACTCAGCAATTCTTGGACTGATGTTTTCCCAAAATAGCAAACGCTGCTCGAGGTCTAAATTTTTAAAAATAGTCTTTATTTGGCCTCATTATAGAGAATGCTTGATGCAAAGCAAGGCACAGCTTTCCAATGCAAGATTAACTCAACCCAAAGCAATGCATTTTACTGGAATCCTGTTGGTTGGTCTGCAGTAGAGTAGACCTATTCAGCCAAGTGTTGAATGGCGAATCAACACACAGGCAAATCCAATTAATTCTATGGGTTTCCCTAGTTGAGATTAGTAATAGCATCCAGGTTATGATAGCCAATGAAGGGTCGATTTGGCGATGTCCAGTTGCCACTTTGCATTTAACTTTCTCAGTTCTTTCCCTCAGCCCCAGCTCTTCCTCACTACCACCACCAAAATTCATCCATCACCATCTACCCATCAGGACCTGGGTTCAAGATGCATTAACTTGGGTTTGAAGGGAGGGCAACAGGTGGGGTGAGACCACTCCTCTTTGGACAGAACGTTATTCTATGGGACATTCTTTTTCAATGTCACTTGCCAACTTTGTCCACCCAGAATTTCCTTGTTGACTCATGGGGTCCATCCACAGTATTTGCCATGGCTCCTTCCTATGGAATCCTGGGACTTGTAGTTTGGTGAGGCACCAGCACTGTTTGGCAAAGAAAGCTAAAGACCTTGTACAACTACAAATCCTATGGTTCCACAGGAAGGAGCCATGGCAAATAATCCAGTTTCAAACTGGATTATTTGTGTAGTGTGGATTAGGCCATGGTCTCTCTACTTCTGAACTTTTTAAAGTTCTTTTGATTTTAAGGTTGTCACCTGCCCTGAGTCTTCTGTTTGCAAAATAATGAGCTTTGAATCTCATTACTGAGAGAAAGGTGGGATGTAAATGAATGAAAGAATAATAAACAATAATTATCTTCTACATGAGATAGGATCATAGAGTTGGAAGAGACCCCAAGGGCCATCCAGTCCAACCCATTCTGCCATGCAGGAATACAGAGCTAAAGCATTCCTGAGGGATGGCCACCCAATCTCTGTTTAAAGACCTCCATGTATGGAGAGTCCTCCACCATCTGAGGCAGTCTTTTCCACAGTCAAATAGCTCTTAATGCCAGAAAATTCTTCCTTATGTTTTGTTGGAATCATTTTTTTGGTAATATGAATCCCATACTTTTTGTATTCTACAGTATGGAGCAGCAGCAAATGAGCTTTCTCCATCTCCAACTCCCTCACTGGGGAGACTTGGATGGCCCAAGCTTGTTCTCCTTCCATCAGCAAGTTGAAACTATTTTTTATGCTGTCAGGCTTTTAGAAACTGACTGAGGTAAGCTTTTAATCATAGAATCATAGAGCTGGAAGAGACCCCAAGGGCCATCCAGTCCAACCCCATTCTGCCATGCAGGTAAACACAATCAAAGCCCTCCCGAGAGATGGCCATCCAGCCTCTGCTTAAAAATCTCCAAAGATGGAGACTCCACCACACTCCCAGGCAGCAGCGGATTCCACTTCTGAACAGCTCTTACCGTCAGGAAGTTCCTCCTAATATTTAGGTGGAATCTCTTTTCCTGTAGATCCCTTGAAATGTTTAAAGATGGCTATCATGCCGCCTCTCCATTTTCTCTTCTCCAAGCTAAACCTACACAGCTCCCTCCATCATTCCTCATAAAGCCTGGTGGCTTACAGACTTCTGATTATCTTGGTTGACCTCCTCTGGACACGCTCCAATTTGTCAATATCCTTTTTGAATTGTGGTGCCCAGAACTGGACACAGTATTCCAGGTGAGGTCTGACCAAAGCAGAATAGAGTGGCACTATGACTTCCCTGGATCTAGACATTCTGCCTCTATAGATGCAGCCTTAATGATTCTACCTTGCAAAATTAAAGTATCCTGGTATAGTCCTGCAAAGAGATGAGATGGAAGAGAAAGGACCAAGATACCTTTTAGCCTTTGTTTACACAGCTCATGCAGTAGCTAAAAAAAGCCAATGTGATTCTAGGCTGCATTAATAGGAATACAGTGTCTAGATCCAGGGAAGTAATAGTGCCACTCTGTTCTGCTTTGGTCAGCCCTCACCTGGAATACTGTGTCCAGTTCTGGGCACCACAATTCAGGAAGGATACTGAGAAGCTGGAACATGTCCAGAGGAGGGCAACCAAAATGGTGGGAGGCCTGGAAGCCATGATGCCCTATGAGGAGTGGCTTAGGGAGCTGGGTATGTTTAGCCTGGGAAAGAGAAGGTGAAAAGGTGACATGAAAGCCATGTTTAAATATCTGAAGGGATGTCATACTGAGGATGGAACACGGAGCAATGGACTCAAACTACAGGAAGATTCCACCTAAACATTAGGAAAAACTTCCTGACAGTAAGAGCTGTTCGGATGTTCCTGCATAGCAGGGGGTTGAACTAGATGGCCCTTGAGGTCTCTTCCAACCCTAAGATTCTATGACTCTCTGAGATGCAAGTGCAGAGCCAGCATGTGATAAGTGTATGGAATAAATTAATCCTGTTTGGGGCTTTGTGCCCCTGAAGCTAGGAGGAAGTGAGACCCAAAACAATCCCTTTCTAAAACAGATCGTTCCAGCTTTGAAGGTTTATGCAGAAATAGATGCCAACGTCACATATTTATAATAGAGAATCTGCCTTGTGCCACCGAAAGCAGAAAGGAAAATATCAAGCTCACCATGCCACCTAGCTATCTTCTGGAGGAATAACATCTTTAAAATATCCACAGCCAGCATGAGTGGATTCCAGAGAGGAATACCTGCCCCAGTTTAGACCAGAGAATTCATCCAACCCACCCACCCCCGGACTGGTGGTACTCTTTCCACATCCACACTTCCCTGTGGCTCAGGGGTGGGGAAAGTGTCACCCTGTAGGTATTCAACTTCTTTTTGCAGCCCTTCAATCCCACCGCCTGCAAACACACAAAGTCCCTGGATGTCCACTTCAACTTAAAAAAAAAAAAATCCCAGGCAAAAATCTTGCCTCCACATTGCCCAAACCAGAGCGAAAATTCACCAAAACATAGCAGTTTGTCTTTATTTGGCTGCCATTGCCAGAAAAAGGGGCAAGTATTAGCTGAAAATAAAGCCAGCACCAAATAGGAAGGAATTTGCAGTCACTTCTGGGTAAACTAGAATGTTTCTGTGTGTTGTGCCAGGGGAGGTGTGTGTGGGGGGTGGAGGGAATTAGCCATGCTGCAAAGGCAATGTGCATCAGCCATCTCTCACAACTCTTGATCTGGTCAAAAATCCACATGGAGACCTACAACTACTGCATTTCCTAGAGATCCACATATGCCAGCCATTCTGAGCCCCCAAGAAAGCTAAGGAAGTTTGCCTCAATCACCCTAACAAGCCTTTTTTTCCAAGAACATTTGTCTCTCCATATCCACGGATTTGGCATCCATGGATTAAAGTATTCATGGCTTGAAAATATGCTTTAAAAAATAATAATCCCAAAAGCAAACTTTGATTTTGCCATCCTGAATCTTCGTTTGCAAAGAAAAGCCAGAGCCATAAGGGACACCATTTTGCTATGCCATTGCGCTGTTTACACACAATCCTAAATATACACTGGACTGACTATGTGACGAATGTTGCTGTCCTTGAGCAAGCAGGGATCACCAGCATTGAGGCCATGATATTGAGAACGCAGCTGCGCTGGGCAGGGCACGTTTCTAGGATGGAGGACCATCGCCTCCCAAAAATAGTACTCTACGGTGAACTCGCCACAGGTCAGCGTAAGAGGGGCGCTCCAAAAAAGTGATACAGGACTCCCTGAAACAACATCTCAGGCTCGGCCAAATTGATCACCAACAATGGTCCGCCCTGGCCTCACATCGGGAGGCATGGAGACGCACTATCCACAATGCTGCAGCCTTATTTGTGAACTCACGCCGAACAAGTCTCGAACAGAAACGATAACGCAGAAATAATCACAACGTGGAAACATCACCCAAGGAGACCTTCTGCTGTGCTTCCTGCAACTGGACTTGTTTATCTCAGACTGGCCTTTTTAATCATCAGCGCGCTTGCAGAAAACGCGGGATGAGTCCATCCTCGATCTTCGTTTGCGAAGAAAAGCCAGAGAGAGAGTGTTAAATTATGAATTTTAAATAAGTATGTATTGTTTTATAGCCCTTGAACGATCACGGCTTAATATTGACATCGCTGCTCTTAGTGAAGTTCGCTTACGAATGTTGCTGTCCTTGAGCAAGCAGGGATTACCAGTATTGAGGCCATGATATTGAGAACACAGCTGCGCTGGGCAGGGCACGTTTCTAGGATGGAGGACCATCGCCTCCCAAAAATACTACTCTATGGTGAACTCGCCACGGGTCAGTGTAAGAGGGGCGCTCCAAAAAAGCGATACAAAGACTCCCTGAAACAACATCTCAGGCTCGGCCAAATTGATCACCAACAATGGTCCGCCCTGGCCTCACATCGGGAGGCATGGAGACACACTATCCACAATGCTGCAGCCTTATTTGAGAACTCACAACGAACAAGTCTTGAAGAGAAACGACAACGCAGAAAGAATCACAACCCAAAAACATCACCCAAGGAGACCTTCTGCTGTGCTTTCTGTTGTAATACCGCGATTTTTGCCACATCTGATAATGTCCTCAGACGCTTTAGCTTTTGTTTCTATCAGTTTTCCTACCACACTGTCCTTTGCTTATGAGAGCTAGCCTAACCACCAGGAAGGCAAAAACAAGCAGGCTAGATCTATGTTTCCCAAGATCCACTATACTACTACACATCCCATAATCCCCACAAGATAAGTTTCATGGCAAGCATGCTGGTGTACCAGCACCAGGCAGACTTCCTTCCGAATGAGACAACCAAAATCCCAGATCATGAGCAGCCCTGCTCAGATCTTGCAAACCCAGGGCAGCAGTTCAGGCTCCCTTGAGAGAGTCCATCCACTTTTTTGATATATAGTGGTCTTCCTCTTTTCCTCCTGCCGTTCAGTTTTACCAACATTATTGTCTTTTCTAGCAAGTCTTATTTTTTTATGATAGAGTACAAGTTGACCCCTGGTATCTACAGGGGATTCGTTCCGGGACTTACAGTTTCTAAGTGAATCTGCGGATAATAACAAACCCTATTAAAATATAGGACTTCCAGTACAAACATACCATAGAGTTGCCTTGGAGGATCTAGAGCATCATAGAATCATAGAATTGCAGAGTTGGAAGAGACCACGAGGGCCATCCAGTCCAACCCCCCTGCCACGCAGGAAATCACGATCAAAGCATCCCCGACAGATGGCCATCCAGCCTCTGTTTAAAGACCTCCAAGGAAGGAGACCCCACCACGCTCCGAGGGAGTGCGTTCCACTGCTGAACAGCTCTTACTGTCAAAAAGTTCCTCCTCATGTTGAGGTGGAATCTCTGTTCCTGGAGCTTGCACCCATTGCTCCGTGTTCCAGTCTCTGGAGCAGCAGAAAACAAGCCTGCTCCATCCTCAGCGTGACATCCCTTCAAATATTTAAACAGGGCTATCATATCGCCTCTTAACCGTCTTTTTTCCAGGCTAAACATACCCAGCTCCCTAAGTCTCTCCTCATAAGGCATCGTTTTCAGACCTCTCACCATTTTAGTTGCCCTTCTCTGGACATGCTCCAATTTGTCAATATCCTTTCTGAATTGTGGTGCCCAGAACTGGACACAGTATTCTAGGTGAGGTCTGACCAAGGCAGAATAGAGTGGCACTATTACTTCCCTTGATCTAGACACTATACTTCTATTGACGCAGCCCAAAATCGCATTGGCCTTTTTAGCTGCTGCATCACACTGTTGACTCATGTTCAACTTGTGGTCTATTAGGACTCCTAGAGAGAATACCTCTCCAGGCATTTTCCAGCATAAACTCTATGGTATGCGTCCCTTCTTTCTCAGCCATGGATAACTAAAACTGCAAATATGGGTTCCTCAGATACAGTGGGCAAACTGTCTATCCAAAGCAAAATAGCATCCATTTAGGCATTTTGGTTCTAGAGAGTATTTGGGCTTCATTTGTTTTTATTTGTCTTGGTGGCAGTCCATGTACTCCTCCAGCACCATATCTTGAATAAATTAAATGTATTGGGCGGGGGGTACTGCCAGGATGGTCCCCTTTGCTCTTGCCATATTGATTAGTGTCCCTATGGCCTTGGTGTAGAGTGTGCATAGCAGTTTCTGTAGGGGTGTTCTGAAAGGAGCTTACTTGTGGTGTTCCACAGGGCGCCATCCTGTCCCTGATGCTGTTTAACATTTATATGAAGCCGCTGGGTGAGATTATTCGGGGTTATGGGGCTGGGTGTTATCAGTACGCTGATGACACCCAGATCTATTTCTCCTTGTCCCGATCATTGGCCTCGAATTCCGATGGCGTCTCTCCTCTTAATGATTGTCTTAAAGCAGTAATGGGCTGGATGAGGAAAAACAGATTGAGATTAAATCCAGATAAAATGGAGGTGCTCACGGTAGCGGCCCCGAAACCAGGAGTTGGGTTGCAACCTCCAGTCCTGGACGGGGTCACGCTCTCCGTTAAGGACTGTGTTCGCAGTCTGGAGGTGCTCCTTGATTCATCGCTTCAGATGACGAGTCAAGTGAATGCGACGGTCAGGAGCGCTTGTTATCAGCTTCGGCTGATACGCCAGCTGCGCCATTTCCTGGAAGTAAGGGACCTCGAGACTGTGGTGCACGCGCTGGTAACCTCCCGTCTAGATTTCTGCAATGCGCTCTACATGGGGCTGCCCTCATGCTTGGTCCGGAAACTTCAGTTGGTACAAAATATGGCAGCCAGAGTGGTCTCGGGAACATCTCGGAGAGACCATATAACTCCAGTATTAAAATCTCTCCACTGGCTGCCTATCAGTTTCCGGGCCCAGTATAAGGTGTTGGTTATTACCTTTAAAGCCCTAAATGGCTTGGGTCCAACTTATCTCCGGAACCGCCTCCTCCCATACAATCCTCCCCGCGTACTCCGGTCCTCTGGGAGGAATCTGCTTCAGCCACAAAAATCTAGGCTGTCTGCAACCTCCCAGAGGGCCTTTTCGGTAATCACCCCCAATTTATGGAATGGTCTGCCGAACGAGATCCATCAGATGACAAGCCTGAGTGGCTTTAAAACAGCACTAAAGACGGATCTCTTTCGGCAGGCCTTTCCTGATTAGATCCCGGCCTCAGGAACTCAGTCTCCTGGCTTTTTAAAAATTATGTATATATTTGTTTTTAATGTGTTTTTTAGCTAGAAGGTTTTAATCTTATTGTGTTTAATGTCTTTTTATGTGGGAGGGTGGGGGTGGGTGGTGTTTTTAGTCATTATTATAATGTTTTAATTGTTGGAAGCCGCCCCGATTGTTTTTAGCAGAGGGGCGGGGTATAAATAAATTTTATTATTATTATTATTATTATTATTATTATTATAATGTATGTGTAACTGTTTGGGCTTTGCTTGGAAAGGAGCAATTAATGGCTAGAGACCCTGGGAAGATGATAACTTTTGCTTTAAGGAATGCCTATATCAGTGGAAGATTTTGCTGATTGCAAAATGCTTTTAACTTAGAGCGTATCCATTAGACTCTCAGTCTCAGCAATGGCTTTGCATTGTGTACTTCCTGGATTTCTGGCAATAACACTTTCCAATGAACCCTGAAGCTTGTGCTTGATGACTGTGCGAATGCTGACAGGTACATACACACCCAAGAAAGCCAGAGTGGTGTAGTAGTTTGAACACTGGATTATGACTCTGGACACCAGGGTTCAAATCACCACTCAGCCATAGAAACTCACTGAGTGGGCAAGTCACACTCTCTCGGCCTCAGAGGAAGGCAAAGGCAAACTGCCTCTGAGGATTTTCCTTGGGTTTTTTCTGGGCTGTGAGGCCGTGTTCTGGAAGAGTTTATTTCTGATGTTTCGCCTGCATCTGTGGCTGGCATCTTCAGAGAATGGCTGGGTAGGAGTGTATGTGGAGTTTATATGCTGTGAACGCCTGTGGGGGAGGATATGTGAATTTGTGTAATTGAATAGCTAGTTTCTGGGTGTAGATATGCAAGGAGGATTAGTGTTTGTTTGGCTGATGGTTGGTTGATGGGCCATTATCTGCTGGAAATCCCCCTGTCCCTGGGTGAAGTTCATTTGCAAGTGTTGAGTTTTGATTCTATTGTATTTCAAAACTAGGAGCCAGATTCTGTTTACTTTTAGGATTTCTTATTTCCTGTTGAAGTTGCCCAGGTGTTTGTGGATTTCAACAGCTTCTCTGTGCATTCTGACATGATAGTTGTTGGCCTGGTCCAGAATTTCTGTGTTTTAAATAACATTTTGTGTCCAGGTTGGTTTATAACATGTTCTGCTCCTGCTGACTTTTCTGGCTGGCCCAGTCTGCAGTATCTCTCATGTTCTTTGATTCGTGTTTGCACACTGTGTTTGGTGGTCCCTATGTAAACTTGGCCACAGCTGCATGCTATGCGGTAAACTCCTGCAGCTGTGAGAGGGTCTCTTTTGTCCTTCGCTGAGCGTAGCATTCTCTGAAGATGCCAGCCACAGAAGCAGGCAAAACGTCAGAAGTAAACTCTTCCAGAACACGGCCTCACAGCCTGGAAAAAAACCCAAGGAAAATCTATGGATGCCGGCTGTGAAAGCCTTTGACTTCACATTGCCTCTGAGGAAATCGTGCCAAGAAAACCCTGTGATAGGTTTGCCTTGGCGTTGCCATAAGTCAGAAACGACTTGAAGGCACACAACAACAGCAAGTATATACAGAAGGCCTAACCAGGAATTTTTTCCTGTTGGAAGAATACAGTTCCAGAACACAGCCTGAACTCAGCTTCGGCAGAATCTGGTTTCAGACCTTTGTTCAGCCAAAGTCCATCAACAGAGGACAACAGCATGCAGTGTGAGGAATGGCCACTAGAGGGGAGCCTTCTTCAGCAAGTCTACTTCAACTGAGCACTGGATATGGGTGTGTTCAGTGGCTTTCCTTCTGCAGTGGCAGGCATTCATTTTGTATGAGGAAAGCCTTTGGCATTTCTAAGCGAACATGTTCTTTTAAATTAAACCTTCAATCCCACCCTCTGCAAACACACAAAGTCCCTGGATGTTCACTTCAACTTAAAAAAAAATCCCAGGCAAAAATCTTGCCTCCACATTGTCCAAACCAGAGTGAAAATTCACCAAAACATAGCAGTTTGTCGATCTTCCCCGTACATTTATGTCTTCTTGGGGACGTTTGCTCCAGTCTGCCAGGACTAGGTTGGCAACGGTCACCCAGAGGAGTTTTTCTTCAGCCGCCCCCAAATGTAGAACAGCCTGCCGGAAGAGATACGGCAGCTGAATACAGCCGTCCCTTCATATTTGCTGGGGTTTGGTTCCAGAACCCCCTTTCATGGATACCAAAATCTGTGAATACTCAAGTCCCATTATATGCAATGGCATAGGAAAATCGTGTCCCTGATATAAGATGGCAAAATCAAGGTTTGCTTTTTGGATTATTATTTTTTAAAGAATATTTTCAAGCCGTGAATACTTAAATCCATGGATACCAAATCTGTGTATAAGGAGGGACAACTGTACAATGTTGGAGTTTAAAGTAGAGCTAAAGACCTGTCTTTCCTGACAGGCCTATTCAGATGATTTTTAAATTGTGGGTGTTAAGTTACTCGCCATGGGTCAGCGTAAGAGGGGCGCTCCAAAAAAGCGATACAAAGACTCCCTGAAACAACATCTCAGGCTCGGCCAAATGGATCACCAACAGTGGTCCGCCCTGGCCTCACATCGGGAGGCATGGAGACACACTATCCACAATGCTGCAGCCTTATTTGAGAACTCACGACGAACAAGTCTTGAAGAGAAACGACAACGCAGAAAGAATCACAACCCAAAAACATCACCCAAGGAGACCTTCTGCTGCGCTTTTTGCAACCGGACTTGTTTATCTCGGATTGGCCTTTTTAGTCATCAGCGCGCTTGCAGAAAGCGCGGGATGAGTCTTTCCTGAATCTTCGTTTGCGAAGAAAAGCCAGAGAGAGAGAGTTAAATTATGAATTTTAAATAAGTATTTATTGTTTTAATAGATTTTTTTATCATATTTGCTTTTTAAACTGATGTTATGTGTTAGTGTTTTTAATGGGTGTTATTCGTTTGCGAAGAAAAGCCAGAGATATGTTATATGTTAATCTGTTGTTGTTTAGTGTGAAATTTAACCAATGCTCATCGTGTTTGGATCCAGCGTGCTTTATACTATTGCAAGAACACTTACATTTCAAGGATGGAAAGAGAATAATTCATCATCTGTCATTCAATGGCCAGAAGATACTCTTGCTATGCACGGACATCTCTTTTATAGACACCAACTTTATGAAAATGTGTTTCTGGAAATAAACCAGCATTGTTCTGCGTTTCTAAATTGACTTTGACTTATAGGGACTTCATCATAGGATTTCCTTGGCAAGACTGATCCAGAGGCAGTTTGCCATTTTGTTATTGTGAGTCTTCAAGTATCACGCGGTTTTATCTGCAAGATTTGTTTTGCCTTTGACTTCCTGTGAGGGTGAGAGAGTGTGACTTGCTCAACGTCACCCCGTGGGTTTCCATGGCCAAGCAGGGATTCGAACCCTGGTCTCCAGAGTTGTGGTCCAACGCCCAAACCACTACAGTATGCTAGCTAGCTTGGGGTTTTCTTGATAAAATTTGTTCAAAGGAGGTTTGCCATTGCTACCTTCTTAGGCTGCTGAGAGAGTGTGACTTGCCCAAGGTCACCTAGTGGGTTTCCAGGGCTCAGCCAGGATTCGAACCCTGGTCTCCCGGTGTCTTAAGAGTCCAATACTCAAACCACTACTCCACAAAGGTTTCCTGTATATATTACTATATCCACATGTTTATATGCCTAGCCTATGCCATGTCCTATGTATCACCCCTTTTCTTCTTTTTCATTTCTTTTCCCAAATCCAATCATATATATATATATATATTTTTAAATGCAAGACGTTTTTCTAAAGGTTCAGCTGCTCTCCTTTTGCAAGTGTTTCCTCTTCCTTTCTACCCTGCAGGTGGCTTTATTTAAAAACAAGCCACCAAAGCAAAATGCTTTGACATTTCCTCACAATACCTGCTGGTAAAGTGCACAGCTGGCATCAATACTTATTATTATTTATAACATCAGCACCTAAAAACCACTCAGTACTGTGGGGCGGGGGGAAACCCAAGAAATAGAACAGGCCCCACCTTCAGGCTTGCACAGATCAAAGACCAGGTACCCCAGGGAGGAAAAGGAAGGAGGCAATGTACTTTCCACCTGAAGAAAGAACATGCAAAAGCTTCTATATCTAAGTGTATCACAAATCAAACAGTCTCAGATGGGGAGCACAGGAAGCTGGCATCTGACCACCAGTCCATCTGAGATGGTCAAAGGTTTAGAAACCAAGCCCTACGAGGAACAGTTGAGGGAGCTGGGCATGTTTAGTCTGGAGAAGAGAAGGTGAAGAGGGGACATGATAGCCATGTTTAAATATTTGAAGGGATGTCATACTGAGGATGGAGCAAGCTTGTCTTCTCTTGCTCCAGTGATTAGGACACGGAGCAATGGGTTCAAACTACAGGAAAAGAGATTCCACCTAAACAGTAGGAAGAACATCCTGATAGTAAGAGCTGTTTGGAAGTGGAATCTGCTGCTGCTGCCTGGGAGTGTGGGGGAGTCTCCTTCTTTGGAGGTTTTTAAACAGAGGCTGGATGGCCATCTCTCAGGATTGTGTTAGCCGGATACTCCTGCAAGGCAGGGGGCTGGACTAGATGGCCTTAGCAGTTTTTTCCAGTTCCATGATTCAAACTCAGGATTGCTTGCACTGACTGGCAACATGATTCCAGATGAACTTTCCCTGCATGGAGACAGAACCATAGAAATGATAGAAACACAGACACTTTGTGTTAGAAGGGGCCGCAGGGCCATCTAGTCCAACCCCCGGCAGGCAGGAATACACAACTAAAGCACTAATGCCCATCCAACCTCTGTTTAAAGCCCACCAACCTCTGAGGAAGTCCATTCCACTCTCAAACAGCTCTTACCGTCAAGCCATTTTTCCTAATGTTTAGATGGAATCTCCTTTTTTTGTCATTTGAATCCCTTGGTTTGTGTCCTAGTTTCTGGAGCAGCAGAAAACAATGCCAGGGAGCGAACTGGGAACCTTGCAAAGTGCATACCCCACCACTGAGTTGTTTTGCAGAAACAGCAGTGGGGTGTTGCCTGACACCGTTGCTGGCCAGTCAGTTTAATTGTCCTGAGTCCCAGCCAAGGGGCCATGGGAGCTGCAACTCTTTCTTCAGAGCACAGTGAGTCTCCTATGCACCCTCTCAACCAGTGGGTCTTAACCTATGGTCTGGGGACCCCCAGGGGGGCGCAGTGTCCTCACAGGGAGTCCAAAAAGGTTTGACGGCTGCTCAGCCCACATGACAGGAGCCAAGACAAAGGCTGGCTGGCTGGCTTGGCCTGCGCATTGCCATTCAGCCAGCCACAAGCCTGCAGGAAGAAGCAGGAGAAAAGTCTTCCCTCCTCCTCCAGCGCCTCTGAGCAAAGGTTTAATGGATGGTGTAATTGTATTATTGGAGATTTTCAGACAGGAATGAAAAAAGCGTTCCCATCTCGCAATCTCCTCTGCCACCCCTCTCCTGTCCCTGTAACAAAAAACAAAATTAATTAATAATAATAAATATTTTTTCTTAATTGTGTGTCGTTCCCTCAGCAGGGCAGCCCAGGAGTGAATGGAGCTCGAATGGAGCTCCTTTCACTTCCTGGGTTGAAATTCCGGCTGCTCTCGCGAGAAGATGAGAATGCGGGAAATTCAAAAGTAAAAACAAAAATACTACAGTAAAAGTAACACCAAGCGCAAAAACACACTTAAATCATTACAAATAACCTGGGGAGGGCACAAAAAAGTGTGTCACTTACCTCGATGTCCCGATCTCACCTGGAAGTGTTCTGGCACGGATCTCCCATTGACACTGGCATCGCACCAGCATAACTGGGCACCATTTCAGTCGCAGAAAATTCCATTACAGAAACGGAACAGGAGATTCATTGCCGGCTTAGACCGTCAATAAAAAGAAGCGCCAGCATAACAACCACTGAATGGGAGTATGAAGACATAGGAATGACATCGTCTGAAAAGGAAGCTCTGTAGTGGCGATTTCCTTGTGTCATTATCACACCATATTTAGGGTGTCTGATAATCTCCACTGTTGTGTTGTAAATCTTCATTTAAGTCTTGGGGGTCTCCACAGCAACAAAAGATATTTAAAGGGGGTCCCTGGTAAAGAAAAGATTATGAACCACTGACCTAAACTCTACCCGGCCGCAGTGATTGGACAGACTTCCCCCCTTTGAATCAGTTTCAAGCTTAGCATATCAATGGGGACCTAAAACGATTTTCTGAAAGTCACAAAACTTCAGAAGAGACTATCCACACTTGGGTAAGAACCTACAATGGGAAGGCACGGCATCAATCTTCTGCATTTTGTGTTACACATTGAATCTGCTATGCAACCGTTGTGTGGAATGACATCATTGCACAAATGAAGGCCCACCAAATGCACAGCCAACGCTGTCTGGGGCTTTTGGAGTTGCTGGAAGTTGCAGTCCAAGAGCACCTCTGGAGAAAGTCCTCCGCATCCAGCCAGCCCATTTTCTCCTGGGTGAGACCGCTCTCAGGACAGGAGTGTGGATGAGAAACGTTGGCCAGAGGAAAGGACTGAAGAGTGACCTGTGGGGGAGGCATAGCTATGGGTGTGTGTGTGTTAAAGTGAAGACACTGCCCCCCCCAATAAGCATTCTGTCCCCTCCAAATGGAATTTTCCTTGAGTCCTTAAAAACTGCAGTAATCCAACATTTCAGGGGCAAACAAGGTTTAGCGTCTTATTCTCTGCCATGCTAGAAATTTGTGGACTGAAGGAAAATTCCTTGGGTAGGTAGAATCCTTATTTGGAGGGGAAAGGCCTCATTTTTGCTCCTGGGCTACACCTCAATTTCAGCCCTTTTGAGACAGGGCAGGATATTTTCTTGACAGTCATCACCCTCATCATCAGTATTCTTAAGGCAATAAACCATTCCCCTTCCAGAGCTGTTGAAGATGATTTCGTCTTCACATTGCAACTCTCAAGTATGAAAACGGATGGAACAGCGGCAAGGAATAAACTAGGCTGTGGGCATCTGGGATTCCTTTGCAGCGGGCAAGCCAAATGCTGGCAAGCCGTGCCCCCACCTCCCACCCCCAGCCCTGCTCCAGCCGTGTCCAAAGCCGAAACACTCAATACCCTGGCTTCCCAGGCAGACGGAGAGTTGCCAGACCTGCCACTCTGGCCATTCACAACCAGCCCTTGGCCGACCCCGAGCGATCTTGGATTTCGGAGACGCCCAGCCTGGAGCCCGGCCCCAGGTCTGGAGTTTTCCTCTGCCAAGACTGCCAGCCAAAGGGGAAATCTCAAGAGTTAGAGGGCGCATGGCCAACGTCGGGGAAGAAAGAGGCCCAAGAGGCAAAGAAGGGGTTTGGATCACCAGCTCCCTGGCTCCTTGTTCCCGGCTGATGCTTCCCCAAGACAGCGGGATCGTGGGCCAGGAAGCAGCCAAGGGAGCCCAAATGTGGCTCTTGGAGTACCTTAAGCCACGTGGGGAGCATCGGGTGGAGAAGAGCAGAGAAGGAGGAGCACCTTATTTATGTATGCATTTCGGATCTTGTCTTTCTCCCAACATGAGACCCAAGGTGGCTTACAAAGAAGTCCCGCCAAAGTTGCTGAGGGGGGAGACAACCCAGCTCCCTAACCCTAGAGAGTTGCCCACCTAGGGTTGCCATAACTCTCTGCCAGACAAAAGTACCCACATTTTGGCCAGGGAGGGGCAGGATGGCTCTCTCCTCCCCCCACATGGAAGCCTTCCTGCTGCCACTGCAGCCGAGAGACCCACCCAGCTCACCCAGCCGCAGCCGCCTTTGTCCAGCAAGCCTGTGAGCTTTGATAGGAAGGTGAAGCCCTGCAGGTCAGGAGCGGGCCGGGCGGGATTGGGGGCAAAGGGGTGCATAGTTGCTGCTGCTGCTGACCAGGTGAACCAGCCCAGCAGGGAAGAGGACCACCACCCTGCTGGGCCATCAAGGGGGGGAGTTTGAGGAGTGAGTGTGAAGCAGATTCCTGTGATTTAAATCAGCAAAACTGGGTTTCTAGCTGCCACTGCTGACCAGGTGAGCGGAGAAGAGGACCTACCATCCCTCTGGGCCATCCCACCTACCGGCAATGACCGAAAGGCACACCGTCCCCCCTCCAGCTTCTACACAGGCAGTGACCTTGGAGGCCAGACTCACCACACACACACACACACACATTGCTGGCCTTCTCTTGATTTTCCTTCTCTCTCTCTCTCTCTCTCTCTCTCTCTCTCTCTGATGCTGCCTGCTCTGCATGCTCTCCCTCCTTTTGCGCACTGCGCTCTCCCGCCTCACCTAGACCGCCCTTTCCCGCCTTCTGCACTCCCTCCCCATGTGACCCAGGGCAGAGAGCCTGCAGACAGAAAGCCTGGAGTCGGAATCCAGGATCTGTTATTTGAAGCAGCCCAGGCAGCTGGGACAACTTTCCGTCCCTCTAATCCAGGATTTTCCCGGTTCCCCATGACTTATGGCAACCCTATGCCCACCCCTCTGGCCCACCATGGCCATCCAGCAAGTGGAAAGGAGGCACCTTCTCACCTGGCCACCAGAGGGCACTCCAGCCTTTCAGCAGCCCCCACCCCCACCCAGGACTTCCTACAGGAAATCTGGCTGCTGACCCTCGCCACTCACTCCACACACCAAGTGGGGGGATGTCTATCGAGGCAAATGGGCCACTGGCCACCCAGGCTCATTCTGCCCCCAACTGACCCACTCCTTCTGGCTGCCTTCTTCCTGATTTATAACCGTATCCCACAAGTTGTTTTGCTCCTCAAAACACAGCAATGTCTGATTTGCAGGATGGCGGAATTTGTACTCAAATCTAAAATCCTCATCCTCTCAGCAGCCTTCTTCTCCTTTTGGGGGGTGGGGTTATTTACTCTAAAGCAGATATGAAGTAAAATTCAAATAAAACAAAACATGGCAAGACTGCTTACGCAGACACACCCTTAAATATCTATCACAGAAGTAAACTGGGGCTGATGATAGATGTCAAGATGCACACAAGCGATGCTTGACAAGCATATGGAATTTAGGTTCCCCTAGCTGCTACTCAGAATAAGTTCTGTACTCAGCAATGAAAGATGAGAAGTTACATTCCAAAACCCCTTCACACAATTTCTGCTGTCTGCCTGCTACTGCTATGCTCTTGCAAGACTGTGATGCAGCAGCAAAAAAGGCCAGCATAATTGTAAGATGCATCAGCAGAACTACAACATAGGGTCCTAAGCAAGGGAAGAAAGAATGCCCCGTTATTCTGCTTTACTCAGACCTTGCTCGGATTAGTCCTGTATCCCATTCTGGGCACCACAGCTCAAAAAGGATATCAATAATCTGGAATGTGTCCAGTGGAGGGTGACCAAGACAGTAAAGGGTCTAGAAATCAAGACTTGTGGAGGATGACTGAAGGAGCTGAATATGTTTAGCCTGGAGACAGAAGGGGTGATAGGAGACAGACATCTTTAAATATCTGAAGGGGTGCCATCACATGGAGATGGAGTGAGCTTGTTTTCTGCTTCTCCAGAGGACAGGAATTGGACTTATGGATCTAAACATACAAGAAAGGAGATTCCAACCAAACCGTTCAGAAGAATGTTGTGATGGTGAGAGCAGTTTCAACCGTGAAGAAATAAATTCCCTTGGAAGATGGTGGGTTTTTTAAAACTGAGATTGGATGCTCATCTGTCAGGGGTGCTTAGCATTGGATTCTTGCACTAACAGAAGGGGGATGGATTAGATGAGCTTTGGGGTCCCTTCCAACCCTATGTTTCTATGAGGTATTAATCAGTGCCAAAGCTGAACCAGACAAGATCCTGGTGGCACCATGGAACGAACACACAAATGTGTCCCGAATCCCCCTTCCCACACCCCCAGGGTCCCGGAGGCATCAGCCCTTTCCTCCAAAGGGTCTCTTGGAGGGGCAGCCCCTGCCCACGCCTGGCCTTGCCTTTAAAGCAGACCCCCCCCTACTCCCAAGCAGGAGGCGTAAGGAGGCCTCCTTAAACCTGTTAGAGCAGACTCACCGTGACCAAGGCGGAGAAGGGGATTAGGGCCAGGCGGGGAGGGGCAGGCATGGTGCCGGATGGCAGGGCTTTGTGCCATAAGCCTTTAAAGTGGATCAGGATGGGGGGCGGAGGGAGAAAGGATCTGTTGCCACAAAGGGTGGGCCTTGGGGGGCCAGGTGCTGTTTGGGAAGGAGAGGTACGCTTTGCATTTCTCAACCAGCCACTTTCTCCTCTCAGCATAAAAGGCTCTTTATTGAAACGCCTGGCATGTTTTCCCTCTGGTCCAGTGGGCGAGCAGGAGTGCCACGCTACGGCTGACACGGCACACAACACAGCGCTGCCTTTACTGGCATTTTGAACCCAGCTCTCTGCCATCTTCAGCCGCAAAGCCCATCTCGATCAGCTCGGGGGAGCCATTTACTTTCTCAGCTTTAAATCTCCGGAGTGCCGGACAGTAGTGGCATTCCTCAGCAGCTGCTACTTGTCTGAACGGTGTTTTTGCCCCCGTAAGCTTCGCATGCAAGATGGCGGCCGCAAGTGAGTTACTCGCATTTGTACTTAACTCAATTTACTGCAGCCAAACTTTTTTTACAGACAAAAGACAATGTCGAAGCTCTAGAGCAACTCTTTGATTTAACAGGAAAGCAAAAAAAAACCCACCCTGTTTTATCGCCATAGTGACCGTGAAGGCTTTTCCTGCGGTGTTTCTGCCATTTTTGCCAATACAGCAGGTTGATGTGGGATCCCATTTAGACATATTGCCTCCCCAGTGAATACCATGAGGTTTATTTTCTCTGTTTAGGCAACCCCTCTGTCTAAAGGGCCTCTTGCGTCTGTAAACGAGGGGTGGGGAATGACCCCCTGCGCTCCTCCTTCCAAGGATTTGTAAATGATTCGCTTAATTAAACTGAAAGTGGTCTCCTGCCCCCTTTCCTCCCACCACTTCTTCTCCTCACTCAAACATCATCATCAACATCATCATCATCACTTACCTGCCCCTCCCCTAGGTTCAAGGCATACAATATATATCGAAAACATAAAATCATTTTAATGCTTAAGAATATTTTAAGTTCGTGCTGTTTCTGATAGGATCATTTATTTACCAATGTTTGATTTTTAGAGACAGCACAGTGTCATGGCTTGAGTGTTGGAATAAGGCTCTGGGAAACCAGGGTTCAAATCTCCACTCTGCCATGGAAACTCATTGGGTGACCTTGGGAAGGTCACACTCTCTCAGCCTCAGAGGAAGGCCATGGCACACATCCTCTGAAAAAATCTTTCCTTGCAAGAGGCAGGGTGTATAGTGGCTTGAGTGCTGGACTAGAACTCTAGGAGACCAGGGTTCAAATTCCTGCTCAGCCATGGAAATCCCTTGTGAGACCTTAGGCAGGTCACACTCTCTCAGCCTCAGAGGAAGACAATGGCAAACTTTCTGTGCATAAATATTGCCAAGAAACCCCCAGGAGGTTGCCATGTGTCTGGGAGCCAGCATGGCGTAGTTGAGTGCTGGAGTAGGGGTTTAAATCTCCCCTTGGCCGTGGATGACCTTGATCAAGTCACACCCTCTCAACCTCATAGGATGGCAATGGCAGATATTCACTGAAGAAATCTGGTCAAAAAAGCCTAGTTGTGTATCCCTGCATAGTGGGTTGGTCTCTTCCAACTCCATGAGTCCATGATTCTAGGGTCACCGTAAGTCAGAAATGCCATGGGGATTCTTATCGGGGTATTGGAAAATTCTCCAGAATGCACTCAATGTGATCCTGTTCATCTTAGCCCAGGAGGCTTCAGCCGGTGGCCACCTCTGTGCCGGTGAGTTAGGAGGTGGCCTCCCATTTCTCAACCTGTCATGGGGAACCGGAGAGGGTTTGCTTGTTCCCACAGCTCAGGCTGAGGAGTAAACTACCAAAATGTTGCCTTCTTCTCCCCGCCTTGAAAAAAAGGCTTCCCTCCCTGGTTGTACAATGTCCGGGCTCCCCTTTCTTCCCCTCTCCTCCCCAAAACAGGGATTACAAAGGGGACATCTGTTCCTTTTGGACCTGCTGGCTGCCTCCACGGGCAATAAAACTCTGCCCAGGAGAGAAGGGGGCCCAACAGCAGAGGTGGCAGCGGAGCTGGAGTGGAGTGGAGTGGCTGTTAATCACCAGTTGCTGAGTGATCAAAGTGGCCGCCATTGCGATTGCAGAGAGGCCGGAAAATCCAGGCCAGCGACAGAGCAAACCTCCCTCCCTCCATTCAAAGAGAGAGTCCAGCTGGCAAGAGCAGGGACCCCATGTGGGAGAGTAAATCCCTAGGCTGCTGCTGAGCTGGAGAGCCCTGCAGGGACCCCACAGACTGCCCAATCCAGCAACCCTCTAGGTCTTGCGTTAGAGCAACACATAGCAATGGGATCCTAAGCGGGAGAATGAAGAGCGTGCACCACCTTAAATAGTCCCTCCATTTCCCTGTGTGTGGATATCCACATTTAGTTCCAGGTTGTCAAAAGTGGAATTGGAGATGCTGCCCTATTGCGCTTGCAGAGGCAACTTCACATTGCACATGGGAATGGCGCATGGAAGTGCATGCACACTTGGTTGGGGATTTGGCTGCACATTTGGGGTCTAGGTTCAGTTGTGCAATGTTGCCATTCAACTGTAGCACACCTATTATGTAATTCTGTCTGATGAGGTTTATGCGGGGCAACCCTGGTGTCGAACCTTGACTAAAGACTTGATTTGCTGTGGGTTTGTTCCCCGTTGAGCAAAGGGAGAGCTACCCAGGAGGAGCTTTGCTGCTGCCTTCCTCTGAGGGGAGTGCCTTGCCCAAGGTGTCACGGGGGGGGGGTCCATGGCTGAGTGGGGATTCGAACTCAGGTCTCCAGACTCAAACCACTACACCACGCTGGCTCCCCGCTCCCAGTGTATTGCAGGTTCTTAAGACACTCTTATCTCCAGAGGTAAAAAGGAGGAAGGGGGGGGAGAGAAAGAGTATAGTAGCACCACTAAGACTGTTTTTGGTTTGTTTGCTTTTTAAAATTTCAGCATGGGCTTTTGTGGAAAGCTATCTGCAGAGGTGTGCTTGTGTGCACCATCAGATGTGTTCTACCCAAACAAGAGGGGATACAGTAGGAAAATGCGGCCCCCAGGTCCATGTGGCCGTTTGCGGCCCTTGGACCCTGTAGACTCTATGGACCTGGGCAAAATAAACACCCTCCCCAGGACACATCCAGAAGCCCCCATTCATCTTTTTAAAAGAGTGTCAGGCTCCTTAAATCTCTCTCTCCTCAATGAACCCCAGCTTTTCATGTCCAGACACCTCATTCTGTTTTATGGATGGGTGGGGTAGCATTTTTGGCAGTCCTTTCCTGCCCCACACCCCAGGAGTCCCAAAAACAGCAAAATGCAATGAGCTTGCCCACCCTGACAAAGAACCAGAAAACCCAGGACAGAATAAAAGTAAGATATAAATCGAATATAAAATTGTCTTGGGAAATAATTCCCAGTTGTCATGGATTCCAGTGTACTCCCCACACACTCCCACCCCACATAAGGAATTTCAGTCTCTCTCTCTCTCTCTCTCTCTCTCTCACACACACACACACACACAAACACACACATGCACACATACCAAGTCAACCAGATCAAGTCACATTTTGCTGAATCTTATTTTTCCTAGGTAAACTGGGGTAAATGAGGCATTTTCTAGAAACAGTTTATCAGGCCCTATCCCAGTTTACTCCCGTTCTAGCCCTGTATCTGCCCCATGGGTCATTTGGACTGCCCAGGGGCAGATCGGAATAAATGCCCTGCATTGTTTGGACTGCAGGAGTCTGGAACAGGGGCAAGCCAGGCTAAACAAGCCCCATGTAGATAAGCCCCTAGTTTCGGGAGCAGCAGAATCCCTTCTCCAAGCTAAACATACCCAACTCCCTAACTCATTCCTCACAGGACTTGGCTTCCAGAATTTGATCACCCTGGGTTGCTCTTCTCTGGACACCACCACCCAGCCCAGTTTGTTGATATCCTTCTCGAACTGTGGTGCCCAGAACTGGACACAGTATTCCAGGTGAGGTCTGACCAAAGCAGAATAGAGCGGCACTATTAGTTCCCTTGATCTGGACACTATACTCCTATTAATGCAGCCTAACATTGCATTTTAAGTGACTTTTCAAAGGAGTAGGTAATATAGGTGGGAAAGGATCCATTATGAGCTCTGTAAGCTAAGTGGAGCCTCCATGATCAGAGGCAGGCCACCTTGAAATTATCAGACACAGCAAGAGGGGGAAACAGGGAAGACAGATGGGAGGGAGGCTGTAGTTCAGTGGGTAGAGCAGCAGCTATGCATATAAAATGCCCCAGGTTTATTCCCCATGGGCATCCCCATCTCTAGGTATGGATGGAAAAGGTCCTCTGTCCGAAATGCCAGTGAGTGGCTGCCAATCAGTGTAGGTAATGCAGAGATACGTGGAACAATGTTCTGACTATCGTTAAGGCAGTTCCATGGGATCCTAATTGTTAAGACAAGCAAGTTTTCTTGAGGAGGTTTGCTTTGGGACTTCAAATGGTGAAGCCAAACTCTGTGTGTGTGTGTGTCTGTGTGTGTGTGTAGTGCCTTCAAGTTGCCTATCGACTTAAGGCGACTCCTTAAATTTTGTAGGGTTTTCTTAGGCAAGGAGGTTTGGCCAGTTCCTTCCTCTGAACTATATAGCCTTCAGCACCTGGGATTTCTTGGCAGCCCTTTTGGGCTTGGGGAAGGTTCTTCTTTTTGGACTGTCACTCCCAGAATCCCCCAGCCAGCTAGGCTGGCTGGGGGATTCTGGGAGTGGCAGTCCAAAAAGACACCTTTTCCTATGCTTACAGTAACCCCATGAATTTTTCATGAGGTTTTGTTTGGCAAGGAATCCTTTGAGGTGGTTTTGCCAGTTCCTTTGTCTGAATACAACCTACAGCACCTGCTGTTCATTGGCGGTCTACTTGTTCCCACTCAATTCACAGGCATTGGGGGAGGGTGTGTGTCCATGTGTGTGTGTGTTTATACACACACTTCCTAAAGCATCCCAAAATGTAAAGGTTGTGCCCACCCACCCCCTCATTTTCCTTCCCCTCCCTGCTATTTTGTCCTTTTTTGCTGATCAAAGAGAGATCTGTGAGACTTGAAAACGAGCATAATTGAATTGGCATCTTTTGGTTGGCCCCAGAAAAGTATCACCACCAGATGGATTTGGGATTTTGTATTTTTTTGGTGGCCAACACAACAATCCCTGTAATTTTGTCTGTCTCTCTTCTGTGTGCAGAACAGATTGGGAGGGGGGGGGCAGAGCAAGATGCCTTCCTCCTACCAGATGCCAGATGAAAAATCTTTTTGAAATATTTTCACTTGCAGAATTTAAAAAAAAATCAAGTTGTGAGCAGCACTTGTTGGAACCAGGTAAATATAGCAGTTCCGTCTGTGTACGGAGACAGGAAGGGCTCCCCCGCCTCACTCCCCAAATTGGCAAAGCTCTGGAAACTCTTCTCCTTTTTTTTTAGCCAAGAATATTATGAAAAAGAGTATTAAACAGGAAATGGAGCATCCTGCCTTAAGACAGCCCCTGCAAGCGCACTGCGCACACACACCATACATGCAACAACCAAAAAAAGAGAATTATCCACTCCATTCCTTTTAAGTAAATACTTGCTCATTTACCACTCAGCACTCCCTCTCTGCTCTTAAATACCCTGAAGGCACCATCAGATCCTGTCTGATCTTGGAAGCTAAGCAGGGTCAAGCCCTGGTTAGTACTTGGATGGGAGACCAGCAACAAATTCTTATTTATTTCATTTGTATGCCACTTTTCTTCCAGAGTAGGACTCCAAGGCAGCTCCCAGCAAAAGTCAATTGAGAAGAAAAACACCTTCAGAATAAAATTGTGAAAACAATAAAAAACTCCACATAAAACTGTATAAAATCATTTTAGAAACACACCAACGTTTAAAAACATAAGTGAAACAACCCAGTAAGAAACCCCTATGAAATTCATGGGGTCACCATAAATGGATGGGAGATTTGAAGGCACACACACACACACACACAGTCCCTCTGTACAAAGGCCTCATCAGCCTAATTAGATTATCTGCAGCCCCTTCCTCTCTGTGTGAGTCCAACACTGTCATAAACCCCCTTCCACCTGTTTTGTCTTTCCAAAAAAACATCTTTGCCTGATGAAGGAAACTCTTTGGCTTTGAACACTTGCAAAGAGATTTTTGTGCCATTTTGGTTGGGCTCATCAAGGCATGAAGGCTGGACAGTCAAGAAAGGAGGAAGGAAGAGAGAATAAACTCCTTTGAGATGTGGCCTCCCCAAAATAGTCCTCTACGGTGAACTCGCCACGGGTCAGCGTAAGAGTGGCGCTCCAAAAAAGCGATACACGGACTCCCTGAAACAACATCTCAGGCTCGGCCAAATTGATCACCAACAGTGGTCCGCCCTGGCCTCACATCGGGAGGCATGGAGACGCACTATCCACAATGCTGCAGCCTTATTTGAGAACTCACACCGAACAAGTCTTGAAGAGAAACGACAACGCAGAAGGAATCAAAACCCAGAAACATCACCCAAGGAGACCTTCTGCTGTGCTTTTTGCAACCGGACTTGTTTATCTCGGATTGGCCTTTTCAGTCATCAGCGCGCTTGCAGAAAGCGCGGGATGAGTCCTTCCTGGATCTTCGTTTGGGAAGAAAAGCCAGACAGAGAGAGAGAGGATATATATATATATATATATATATATTATACAGATTAGCAAAGGCATATAGTGCATTTGGAAGACTTCACAAAAGAGTCTGGAGCAATAAACACCTGAGGCAAAGCACAAAAATCAGTGTGTATAGAGCCATCGTACTGTCTATCCTCCTTTATGGATCTGAAACATGGGTCACCTATCGCCACCACCTACGACTCCTCGAGCGCTTTCATCAGCGCTGTCTACGCACAATCCTAAATATACACTGGACTGACTATGTGACGAATGTTGCTGTCCTTGAGCAAGCAGGGATCACCAGCATTGAGGCCATGATACTGAGAACGCAGCTGCGCTGGGCAGGGCACGTTTCTAGGATGGAGGACCATCGCCTCCCAAAAATACTACTCTGCGGTGAACTCACCACGGGTCAGCGTAAGAGGGGCGCTCCAAAAAAGCGATACAAAGACTCCCTGAAACAACATCTCAGGCTTGGCCAAATTGATCACCAACAGTGGTCCGCCCTGGCCTCACATCGGGAGGCATGGAGACGCACTATCCACAATGCTGCAGCCTTATTTGAGAACTCACGACGAACAAGTCTTGAAGAGAAACGACAACGCAGAAAGAATCACAACCCAAAAACATCACCCAAGGAGACCTTCTGCTGTGCTTTTTGCAACCGGACTTGTTTATCTCGGATTGGCCTTTTTAGTCATCAGCGCGCTTGCAGAAAGCGCAGGTTGAGTCCTTCCTGAATCTTCGTTTGCGAAGAAAAGCCAGAGACACACACATAACAGTTAAAAACACAGCATACAGTAAAAACAATATCAGTAAAAATTGCACACATTAAAAGCAGCACACCAATTAGTTGATGGCTAAGCTACTGCTAACTGACTGCTATGTACTAGTGGTTTACTACCATGGCTGGCCCAGCATAAGTAAATGTTTAACTGGCTCTGGGCCTAGAGTTCTCCCTTTGTCTACAGCAGAGCCATAAAGTCAGAGGAGAAGGTCCAGTCACGGCTGCCCTCTTGGACTCTGCAGAGTCTCCTCTTGCAATAAAATCACATTCTTTTCCCCTGCAAGGGACAAGAGCCACCATTGTCTGCCTTCTCCCCCTGCAAGCTCTTGAATCCAGGGAGAGAGCGAAAACGAAACTCTTCCAGCTGTTCCTTGGAAGATTTCCAATTTGATTAAAAGAGGAGTTCTCTAATCGGGTCCTGATGAGCAGAAAACACTCCCCTGCCTTAGCCAGGAACAGATGGGGAGGGGCCCAGTTAAATGTATTGCCCCCAATTCTGGAGGCCAGCGTGAAAGACTGTTGTGCAAATGGTTGCACTTTCCCATGCAGTTGTGGTCCCTGGCACAGCCAATCGTTCCACAAAGAACTAGGCCAGAATCCTCTATACAGTGTGTGATGCTGCATAGCAGAGGCACTAAAAATACCTGTTCATGAATTGTGGAGATGTATAACAGGCAGGAGTATTCCGATCCACATTGGGCTTTAGCAATGTGTGTCCTGATAACACAACAGGACGAATGCACATCTGTCCTGTTCTGGATCGGTCCCACTGAGCATTGGTCACTTTCCCAGCTCCCCTAAGTAGCAACCTAACAACAGCCCTTTACCGCATACAGATGTTACAGAATTGTGGACTACTGCAATGCGTTTCATATGGGTCTCCAAGCTGCTTTTTGTAATGACTTTCCCAATGCAAAGAAAGTGTTCATATTCATGTGATGTTTCTCTCGGCCTATGAAAAGGCATGACACCAATATCACAGAACCATAGAGTTGGAAGGGACCTCCAAGGGCCATCCAGTCCAACCCTCTTCTGCCATGCAGGAATACACAATCAAAGCACTCTCAACAAATGGTCATCCAGCCTCTGTTTAAACACCTTCAAAGAAGGAGACTCCACCACACTCCACTCCAATATGGATCTTAAAACCTAAATTCTGGGGTTCCCGAGATCTCAAGGCCTGGATCCAACTCTCACAAATCCTGGAACAACTTCTTTAGTTCTCAAGGCTCAAGGGTAGAATCTCAGGGAGAGAGGACTGCCTCGAAAAAAATGTGTGTTCTGCTTATACTACTATATTAGCTAACACACATTGGAAGCTGCTTCTTGCAGTGTAGATGTGTAAATTGCTATTGCTTAAAACAATTTGTAAGCCGCTCTGATAGCCTTGTGGCTGAAGAGCAGGGTATAAATAACTAACTAAATAAAAAAAAATATACTGCATTTTCTCTTGCTGTTAAATTTGGTGCTGTTGGTCCAAACAGCATATTGTGTGCAACTGCAGCTGACACTTATTGTTTCCTGCTTAATTCATAACCAGGTGGCACCACCTTTGGAATACCTCCCCAGCACCAGGGCCTGCCTACCCGAAACATCACAAATAAGGTTGCCGGGTCAGGATCATCCCAAGTTCTTTGATTCCAGTGCCAAATCCTGCAACCTAAGAACAATCCCTTACACAGGAGATAGTGATTTCTCAAACACACAGCTCCTGGTGATGCAATTCAGTATGATGCGCTGAGCATCAACCACAGCTGCACCATTCCAGTATAAAACAGTAAATCTAACAAATTTACTGCGACAAAAAGCTGCAGTCCTTGCACAAGGAAACTATGACAGAAGACTAGAAAGAGAAACATCTGAATTGAATTATATTCATAAATTCCAAGCCATTGGCCGCAGTATGAACAAAGACAATGCCTTCATGGCATGCAACATGTATTAATAAGGAGTGTGGTGGAGTCTCCTCCTTTGGAGAGGCAGGATGGCCATCTCTCAGGAATGCTTTGATTGTGTATTCCTGCAGGGCAGAATGGGGTTGGACTGGATGGCCCTTGGGGTCTCTTCCAGCTCTATTATTCTATGATTAATACAAGAGTCCTCCCTACTGCACATATGTAATGGGCTCTGGCCCCATCTCCTGCACACACACAGCCCACAAATTCTATCTCGCTGTCACCACCCACTAATTCACCCCATGTGACTCAGTAACTTAGTGGAAAGTTACTACGTAGTAGTTTAGCTTGTATTTTGCCCACCTCTGACTCTGCAGAGATTTTCCCTCCCACTCCTGTTGGAGATGAGAATCACACACACACCAAGCAAAAGCACAGAGAGAGAGAGAGAGAGAGAGAGAGAGAGAGTAGAAAAGAAGAGATTGTTTAAGGAAAGCTTTTATCCTAAGCAAGCTTTATCTTACATTAGCAAAAGTGCATCTTGTACACGAGCCCATTATCACAGTATAGAACAAAAGCAATCTTCTCAGAGAGTCTTGAACCCTGGGAAACTGACTTTTGCTAAGCAGATTTATTGCTTTCACACACCAACACTAACTGACAATTGACAAATTGGAGCATGTCCAGAGAAGGGCAACTAAAATGGTGAAAGGAACAAAGAGCAATGGATGCAAGCTCCAGGAACAGAGATTCCACCTCAACATTAGGAGGAACTTTTTGACAGTAAGAGCTGTTCGGCAGTGGAACACACTCCCTCGGAGCGTGGTGGGGTTGGACTGGATGGCCCTCGTGGTCTCTTCCAACTCTACAGTTCTATGATTCTATGATCCTATGACCACTGTAAAGCTCTGAAAGACTGGTATCATCTCACCCAGCCCTTGGAAAATCTAGGGCAAGGGACATGATTTGCATCTTTCTGGATCCTATTGCAGGTTGAATCTCCTTTATCTGGAATTCCGAAATCCAAAATATTCCAAAATCCAAAACTGTCCACATGAGGGGCTGAGATAATGATACCTTTGCTTTCTCATTGTTCAATGAACACATACTTTTGTTTCATGCGCACAATTATTAAAATATTGTGTATAAAATTACCTTCAAGTCATGTGTATAAGGTGTATATGAAACATAAATGAATTTCATGTTTAGACTTGGATCCCACCTCCAAAATAGCTCATTATGTATATGTAAGTATTCCAAAATCCAAAATATTCCAGAATCCCAAATACCTCTGGTCCCAAGCATTTTGGATAAGGGAGACTCAACCTGTACATTCTACCACACTCCCACAACTATATAAACATGCTTTATACATATGGCTTTAATACCACTTGGTACTGCATCTGACGAAGTGGGTTTCTATCCATGAAAGCGCATGCTAAAATAAAATCCAGTCAGTTTTAAAGGTACTGCCACATTTTTCCCCTGCCCCCTTTCCTCCTTTTTTATCTAACAAATGAGGAATATACAATATACAAAATGTACTGTAACTATCATAGACTACCAAAGCCTTTCAAGGAGTGCTCTCACCCTGAGATTCCTCTCCTTCCAGGCCTTGAGACTCCAGCATATCTGTCAACCTTGCTAAGTGTTAAGTCTTAACCCTGACATTTCATGAGCTGGCAACTCTACTTAACAGGGTACATCTGACATAAATATTACCAGGGAGTTGTCCACCCACATGGTGAAAATACCTCTCACAGAATTCACTCAGAAAGCAAGCTGTGTTAATGGGATCCTGCATTGTCTCATTGTATTGCGAAGGAGGGGGTCAAAAAAAGGGGAAAACTACGCAAGAAAAGCCTCTGCAGCTTTTCCCCACTTTTTAAAAAAACTCCAGTGATAAGCGCATTTTTGCTCGTTAAGACAAGCAATTCGACATGAATCGCAACCACAGTCCCCAGTGAACGATGAGACGGTGCTATTTCTGCTCCTTGCAGTGCTGCTGAAACCCCATTCCAAGGACTGCTGATCGTTTCCACAAGTTCCTTTTTCGCCAGCAGTCGCCAGATATTGCAGGAGATTTAGCTGACTCATTGAGTACAAACAGAAGCCACATCAGTTCCAGCTACATGACCTGGAAAAGTCTCTTTGCTACAGCAATTGCACATCATGTGGGTCTGGAGGGAGGGGACAGACTAAGGCATGGAGAGCGGCCACGGCCTCTTTGCCTGCAGTGCCTGACCTATCAACATTTATATTCTCCGAAAATAATGCAGAAGCGCCTGCCTGCAAGCCACAAGCTAATTCGGTGGCTGCTAAAACAAGCAACAGCAACAACTGTGACTCTGTCCAGGAATAGTCCCGGCAAAGGCTTTTTCTGTCCCTGAACAGGACGAAGCAGGAAACAGATGTCATTATCCAGAGATGGAGGAGGAAGGAGAAGGAGGGAAGCAGGAAAGGTCAGGACTTTGAGCAGTTTAGATTTTTAAAAGAAAATGTATATCCTGCTTTTCTCCCAACATAGCTCCCAATTTAAAATAAAATGCAGGGCCCTTGGTATCTGCTGGGGTTTGGTTCCAGGACCCCCCAAGCATGCCAAAATCCATGGATGATGCTCAACTCCCATTATATACAACTGTGTAGTAAAATGATGTCTCTTATATAAAATGGCAAAATCAAGTTTTGTTTTTTGGATTTTATTTATTTATTTATTTATTTATTTTTGGAATATTTTTGAATCGTGGTTGGTTGAATCTGTTGACGCAGACTCTGTGGATACAGAGGGCCAGCTGTACATCTTGGTGTGTGTGTGTGGGGGGGGGAGGTTATAATAAAAAAATTAAAACAATTAAATTATCTTATTTCAAAGAGAATAATTTTAATTCTATTTATAGTTTAATTAGATTTTTAATATTTGTATGATGTGGGTTTTTGTTTTTTGGCTGCATCTGTTTTAACTTTTGTAAGCCCAAACTGGGGAAAAGGTGAAACAGAGATGAAGATGAAGATGGCAATAACAGGTTTAAGAATATTTAAAAGAGCCGGCACAGTGTAGTGGTTTCAGTGCTGAACCAGGACGCTGGGAGACCTGGGTTCGAATCCCTGCTTGGCCAGGGAAATTAATTATATAACCTTGCTAAGAAAAACCCATGATAGGTTTGCCTTAGGTAAGCCGGAAAAGACTTGTAAGCACACAGCAATGACAACACAACCAAAACAACATGAAGATATTTAAAACATAGCACTGAGAATAAAAGTTTAACGCCTCCTATTAAAACAGCCTTCAGCAAGAACCAGTTAATAACCTGACAATAGCTTCAGAAATAGTTTGGGTGCCAGTGGCATGGATGACAGCCAAGCGCATTCTGACTAGAAACAGGAATGGTGAGGTTCACCCCACTTATCCAAAGACTGATAGCCATATTTAAGGCTATGAAAAGGCCCCAGCCTTGCCTCCTGGTTGGGCAGCCTTAAAACTTGCCCCATGGTCACAGCTTTGGAATGGGACTCTTCAGAGCGGCCAGTTCAGTCCAGCCGTTTCAGCGTGCTGAGGTTCTTCTTGTGTATCTATTGATTATTGATAATTTTGTCAAGAAACTGCAATCAAAACCATTTCTGTTTGGTTGATAATTGATAATAACCCTATCCCTTACCCTTAAATAGTTTTTCAAGACAATCCCAACCAAACAGAAATGGTTTTGATTGCATTTTCTTGACAAAATTATCTGTTATCAATTGATATGCAAGCAGAACCACACCAGTCTGAACTGGCCACACTGAGACGTCCTAGACCCCATAGCTTTCTTTGCACAGATGACCATCAGGAGAGAGGCTGCAATGCTGCCCTTGGCCATGGGAAAGGCTGCCATGTGTGGAAACATTTCTGGCCTACCCTGCACACTTTGTGGCTTTATTGTGAGTCTGCTGATCCAACACACAACCAAGCTGAAAACCAACGAAAGACCAGGGGCCCGTTCACGCTATGATCACACTATGATTCCACTTCAATAGCCATAGCTGCATCCCATGGAATTCTGGGATCTGTAGTTTGGTGGCAAGGCACTAGAGCTCTCTGGAAGAGAATTTTCAACACCTCTCCCTACACTGCAAATCCTAGGATCCCACAGGATGGAGAAGCAGGGCACTGTGACTGTGCAAAGTGGAAAAGCACAGATGCTTAAAGAGAATTGTGCAGCTGTGAGCGTGGGAATCTCTGGTTCAATCTCTCCCCCAACGCTCAGGTTCACAGGAGGTTTAGACTAGATGTGTGTCTTTATTAAACCCTTATAGTAGGTTGATACCACTTCTAACAGCCATAGTGCCATCCTATGTCAAGCAGAGGTTTAAAGTTTAGGTAGGTTCACAGTATTCCCGATAAGAAAGGTGTAGCATTTAGCACTAGGTAGAGCTTATAGTGAACTAGAGTTCTCTAGCAGAGAATTTGAAGTACCCCTCCTGAAATTACTAATCCCATGATAGAATGGAGACAGAGCACTTAAAATAAAACTGAACTACTAGGACTGGGTAGCATGAATACTAGGAAAGGTGGTCTCATAGAATCCTAGAGGTGGAAGAAATACCCAAGGGCCATCTAGTCCAACCCCATTCTACCATGCAGGAATATACAATCAAAGCATTCCCGACAGAGGCCATCCAGCCTCTGTTTAAAATCTCCAAAGAAGGAGACTCCACCACACTACGAGGCAGCCTATTCCACCCCCAAACAGCTCTTACTGTCAGGAAGTTCTTCCCAACGTTTACGTGGGATCTCTTTTCCTGTACTTTGAACCCATAGCTCCATGTCCTGGTCTCTGGAGCAGCAGAAAACAAGCTTCCTCCATCCTCAGTATGACATCCCTTCAAATATTTAAACATGGCTACCATGTCCCCTCTCAACCTTCTCTTCTGCAGACTAAACATGCCCAGCTCCCTCCTCTGAGAGCATAATGGCTTCCAGGCCTCCCACCATTTTGGTCACCCTCCTCTGGACACGCTCCAGTGTGTCCATATCCTTCCTGAACTGTGGTGCCCAGAACTGGACACAGTATTCTGGGTCTAGCGTTGGGCAGCCTTAAACAATATGACACTGTCCATCAGTGTCCAACTGCAACCCCCACCATCCTCACCTACTCTGACCTGCAGCCTCACGGCTGGGGATGATGTCCATTATAGTCTGGCACAGCTTGGAAGTGGGCTTAGAGACCTTGTGAAATGACCCTCAGGATCTGCACCCTCTCTCTTCCTTATCTTGCAGCCCCATTGATCCTGCATGATGTCATTTGAACCCTAACCTGCTATACAAGGATCTATTAAAAGTTATTCAAGTCACAAGACAGGAGACTTTGACCAAACATTCAGAAGAACTTCCTGATGGTAAGAACTCTTCATCAGTGGAATGGACAGCCTTAGAGGGTGCTGAATTCTCCTTCTTTGGATGTCCTTGAAAAGGGGATGGAAGGCTAGCTCTCAGGGGTGTTTTAGCTGTGTCCTTCCTTCCTGCCAGCGGCTGGACTAGATGATCCTTGGGGGTCCCCTTCCAACTCTATGATTCTGTGGTGAGCACTGCAGACACCTTGCTAAGGACTGGTATCAGCAAACTGGCTGGAGGCAAAAAGCAAGCCTGCATTCATCGGAGCATCTCTCCAAAAATGAGAACTCCCTCCCCCAACGCCGTGGGGTCTGGGAAGGTGAGTGTAGAAGACGACTTCCAGACTGGTCCCCCACTGGCAGAAAGCCCTGGTTTTTGGCACCTCCCCTGCTAGGTGATGGTTGCCAAAGAGGGCCTAGCAATTGGGGAAGAGCATGCTGAGCTTATGCACAACAGCTCAGACCTAATGAGGAGGACGGACACCGTCTGGCCCAGGTGCTCATTAGCCGGTCCTGTTTTAACCTGGTGTGAAGAGCGGCTGCTGTGAAGTGACCCATTTTCCCCCAAACCATCCACCAAAATCTGTTCAGTGAAATCCCTGAGGTCTGGCAAAGCTTGGAGCCGTAGCGGCTCTGACTTTCCTAAAACCGGCAGACATCTGTACAAAGAGTGAGATGAGGCAGGGGGTGCGGGAGAGAATAAGAAGGCTTCGCTTCCTACATCGATTAGGAGAATCATAGATTCATAGCATCCTAGAGTTGGAAGAGACTACAAGGGACATCTAGTCCAACCCCATTCTGCCTTGCAGGAAGACACAATCAAAGCATTCCCGACATATGGCCATCCAGTCTCTGTTTAAAAACATCCAAAGAAGGAGATTCCACCACACTCAGACAGCAGCGTATTCTACTGTCCTTTTATTCCTTTTATTTCATGTTTTAGAGTAGGAAGGGACCCCAAAGGCCATCCAGTCCAACCCCATTCTTCCATGCAGGAATACCCAATCAAAGCACTCCTGACAGAAGGCCATCCAGCCTCTGCTTAAAAACCTCCAAAGAAGGAGACTCCACCATCACCGCCACACTCCCAGGAATCAGCGTCCCCCTCTCTGCAATGCTAGATATTTGGGGGCTGAAGGGAAATTTCATTGAGGGGCATGAATTCCTATTTGGAGGGGGAATGAGGTACAGAACTGCAGTCATTATTCTTAGCAAACTGTACATACCTGGTTTAAAACTGTTTCACCTTTTGGAATTTTTCAGCTGTTGGCTAGAATGTTTGATTTTTTTAAAAATGTTTTCGCATTTTAAATGGTTGAAACTGATTTTATTGCAAGCTGTTTGGAGATCTTATGATATAAGGCAGGATATAAATATTTACACAAATAAATAAAGCTTGATCCAGTGCAGTGTAATGGTTTGAGAGTCTCTGACTACGACTCTGGTGGCCAGAGTTCGAATCACCCTCTGCTCGGCCATGGAAAACCCCCAGGTGACCTTGGGAAAGTCACACTCTCTCAGCCCCAGGGGAAGGGAAAGACAAACCCCCTCTGAACAAATACTGCCAAGAACACCCTGTGACAGGTTCGCCTTAGGGTGGCCACAAGTCAGAAACGACTTCAAGGCACACAACAACAAAGAGATGTACAATCTCAGCCACAGCATGGTTTTCTGTGTGTGTGCTTTTTAAAATCCTTTGTGCCTGTTTGAACCACAAAAATTAGAGCTGAATTTCCTGGCAAATGGGTCGCTCTGGCACCTCACATTCAAGAACAGCCAACTGAAGGGTGCCGGTACCAAAAGATACAACCGTCCGAGTGATCGGACCACCCACCCCCCCATGGCTGCTTCCCACCCTTGGCACTCCGTGACTTCATTTGCCCTGCGCTGGGCTTGAGGCCAGATTGGAGATGACTGGGAACAAATATCAAGAATTAAAAAATAATAATAATTAAGCAGGATTCTAACTGGAAGAAGCTGCTCTTCCACCAAGAACCTGCAAGCAACAAGAAACTCTAACCACATAATCTACTCTTGTGAAAAAGATCCACATACACCACTAAGTAAAGGGAATGTACACTCGAGCTTGGTAAAGTTCCTTTTTGGACTGCATCTCCCAGAATCCCCACCACCAGCAAGAGACCCAGATACACCATTGAGTAAAGGACAGATGCACGCGTGCGCATCAGAGCTTGGAAAAGTTACCTTCTGTTCTCTCAGAAAGCGGGGCATTATGGGTGTTGCGATCCCCCCAAAAAGGTAACATCTCTGAGCTCTGAGGCTGGTGTGCTTCCATGTCTATAGGCTAGTGAGTCCGCTCTGGGTTTCAGTCTGAACTTTAAAGGACCTCTCCAAGGTACTGGGCCCGTTTTGCAGAACAGGATTCAGCCCTTAGATAGTTCCTTTCCGTTTAGTGGACTGGCCGCTCGCAGAGACATGGATGTATGGTTTCTTTCTTTATCCCTGTTGAGGAGGAGCGCCTGCTGGGAACTCAAGAGACCGGCCTTCTTGGTGGCCGCTCCCAGGCTCTGGAATCCCTCCCCAGGATGCTGGGACAGCTCCCTCCTTGCTGTCGGCATATGAAAACATTTCCATTCTGACAGTATTTGAGGAACCAACTGCAAGTGCTTCAACAGTGTGCTGTTCCATAGAATTTTCTCTTCCCTCCTTTTGATGGATTTGGTCTAAATCAGTGGCTCTTAACTTTTTCTTCACCAGGGACCCCCTTTAAATATGTTTTGTTGCCATGGACCCCCAAGACTTCAAGATTTAAAAGCCTAACAACAACAACAACAACAACAACAGTACAGTTACACCATCCATTACCCCTTCCCTCAGAGGCACTGGAGGGGGAGTGAAGTTTATTCTCCTGCTTCTTCCTGAAAGTTTGTGACTGGAGCAGATTGAATGGCAATGTGCAGGCTAAGCCAGCCAGCCTTTGTCTTGGCTCCTGTCACGTGGCCATTACACTGCAGGGAGGAGGTGGGCCAAGCAGCCTTCAAGCCTTCATGGACCCCCTATGAAGACATCATGGACCCCTGAGCGTTCCTGGACCACAAGTTAAGAACCACTGTTCTAAATGGTTTCCATTCTATGGAGAGTTTCACTGATCGTTGGGGAGGGGGGGTCCTATACCAGCGGAGCAGTGAATCCACTCTGGGGGTTGGCTGGTTTTCAAGGACTTCTCCAGGGTGCTGAACCTATTTTGGGGACAAGGTTCACCACCTTGGATAACTATAGCAATAGCACCTGCATTTGTATACCAATTTCTCCAAGCAGTTTACAATGTGTTATCTAATTGCTCCCACAAGCTGGGTACTCATTGACCTATAGAAGGATGGATGGCTGAGCCAACCTTGGAGCCCTGCAGGATCAAACTCACAATGTTGTGGCTGCAATACCGGCATTTAACCACTGCACCACCAGGGCTCCTTTGAATTTCTTTGAAGCCTGCATTAAAATCTGGAGTAGGTCCATTTCCCTGCTGACACGCCTCCCAGCCACCGGTGGAGAGTTCAACTGCTCTTTAATGACAACCTTTGATGTATTTTTACTTCTGTCTTTGTATGAATTTTTCTTTTGGGGTGGTGGTGGTAAAGGTAAGATGGAAACAAATTCATCACCACCCCCACCATCATTCCCACCCACCAGTCCCTGCCTGCAACCTCAAAAGATCCAGCAAAGCAGATCCTTGCTCATGATGAAGCCCCTGTATCTACAGCTCTCAGACGGAAACATTTGTGCTTGCAATTATGGAGCCCGCCCTGCCAGCAGAACAAACCTGCCCAAGAGACACCGGCCATCTGGAGCGACAGCAGCCTCACCAGATTGTCTGTCTGTAGCTCCAAACAGAGAAACAGAGAATGCACAGAAGCACTCTCCTAGTTTTGGACAAAACAGCAGGCAAACTCCCCAGGCTAACCCCAGCACCGGTTGATCGCTCCCTATTGCTGTGTTCTGCTCACAGTTGGGTAAGCCAAGTTCTGCAAGCACAACCAGTGCCCTTGCATTTTGTGCGATCTTGGATGGTGTGCAACTCTTCATCAGTGCCTTCAACGCACCACTTGATTCCTTGGGAATTGTAGAAACAGCCCCTGTGCATTATTCCCCATTGTGCAAGAGACTGATCAGCAGACACATGGGCAGGGGCACCAATGGTTGCACAACACCAGTTGCAGAACCACCGTGTAACTATGTGAGTGTAGTTTTTATACCACAAAAGCACAATGTATAATCTGAGCCATCTTTTAATCTGCTTCTATATCTTCATTTTGTATGTTTCACAACGGCCTTTGGACATAATCAATAGACTGGTACAATCTTGGTACAAAACCCAAAAGGTATTCACCAATGGCTCCTCTTCATCCTGGAGAGAAGTGACCACTAGTGGGGTGCCACAGAATTCTGTCCTGGGCCCAGGGCTATTCAACATCTTTATCAGTGACTTGGATGAGGGAACAGAGGGTATGCTTATCAGGTTTGCAGATGACACCAAATTAGGAGGGGTAGCTAATACCCCAGGGGAGAGGATCAGAATCCAAAATGACCCCCTTAACAGATTAGAAAGCTCGGCCAAACCTAACAAAATGAATTTCAATAGGGAGAAATCTCGGATACTACACTTGGGCAGTCAAAATGAAATGCACAGATATAGGATGGGTAACACCTGGCTTGATGGTAGTACATGTGAAAAGGATCTAGGAGTCTTGGTGGACCACAAACTAAACATGAGTAAACAGTGTAATGCAGCAGCCAGAAAAGCCAATGTGATTCTAGGCTGCATTAGTTGGAGTGTAGTGTTTAGCTCGAGGGAAGTAATAGTGCCACTCTATTTTGCTTTGGTCAGACCTCACCTGGAAGACTATTTCCAGTTCTGGTCACCACAATTCAGGAAGGATATTGAGAAACTGGAACGTGTCCAGAGGAGGGTGACCAGGATGAATCATAGAATCATAGAATTGCAGAGTTGGAAGAGACCACGAGGGCCATCCAGTCCAACCCCATTCTGCCACACAGGAAATCACGATAAAAGCATCCCCGACAGATGGCCATCCAGCCTCTGTTTAAAGACCCCCAAAGAAGGAGACCCCACCACGCTCCGAGGGAGTGCGTTCCACTGCCGAACAGCTCTTACTGACAAAAAGTTCCTCCTCATGTTGAGGTGGAATCTCTGTTCCTGGAGCTTGCACCCATTGCTCCGTGTTCCAGTCTCGGGAGCAGCAGAAAACAAGCTTGCTCCATCCTCAACGTGACACCCCTTCAAATACTTAAACAGGGCTATCATATCGCCTCTTAACCGTCTTTTTTCCAGGCTAAACATACCCAGCTCCCTAAGTCTCTCCTCATAAGGCATGGTTTCCAGACCTTTCACCATTTTAGTTGCCCTTCTCTGGACACACTCCAATTTGTCTATATCCTTTTTGAATTGTGGTGTCCAGAACTGGACACAGTATTCTAGGCGAGGTCTGACCAAGGCAGAATAGAGCGGCACTATTACTTCCCTTGATCTGGACACTATACTTCTATTGATGCAGCCCAAAATCGCATTGGCCTTTTTAGCTGCCACATCACATTGTTGACTCATATTCAACTTGTGGTCTACTAGGACTCCTAGTGGGATGGTGGGAGGTCTGGAAGCCATTACACCCTATGAGGAGCGGCTTAGGGACCTGGGCATGTTTAGCCTGGAGAAGAGAAGGTTGAGAGGGGACATGATAGCCATGTTTAAATATCTGAAGGGATGTCATACTGAGGATGGAGCAAGCTTGTTTTCTGCTGCTCCAGAGACTAGGACATGGAGCAATGGACTCAAACTACAGGAAAAGAGATTCCACCTAAACATTAGGAAGAACTTCGTGACGGTCAGTGCTGCTGAACAATGGAATATGCTGCTGCCTGGGAGTGTGGTGAAGTCTCCTTCTTTGGAGGTTTTTAAGCAGAGGCTGGATGGTCGTCTGTCAGGAGGGCTTGGATTGGGTTTTCCTGCATGCAAGAATGGGGCTGGACTGGATGGCCTTTGGGTTCTCTTCCAACTCTATGATTCTGTGAGTATTGCACCATCGCTGTCCAATGGAGAAGGACCCAGCTGATCTCCCTTTTGTCACGGCACTCTTCTTGGCTGGGAATGTGGCCCCTCAGTGTAGAGCTCTTGATCTCTAGATATTGTTGCCACGTTCTTCTTCGCATAAAAGTCCACTCCACTAGAGAAAGCCTCCTTCGCCCTGAACCAGCCAGGAAAAGCACTGGATCACAGAAGATGCCGCCTTCTCCCCCTTCTCATCTCCCCCCTGCCCTGCATGTCTGGGCACCAGATGGCACAAGGCTGCTGTAGGCTGCATCTTTTTTTTCCGAAAAAAGCTTAATAAGCCCCTGGAAAACAGGAGGGGGTGTGGGTTGGGCACGCTAATATTCGGTGAGGGATGAGCCGACCTTCAAATATTAATACCTCAGCTCTTGTTTAATTCATGGGCGGAAAGCAAAGGAGGAAGAGGAGGAGAGAAGCCAACCTGGAGCTCTGCAAACCCTCTTCCTTCTTTTCCCATTGCAGCTCATGAAAAGATAGTGGGAGGGAAGGAGGATTTAAGTGGGAGGAACAGATGGCCAAGGGCGGAAAATCCTACCTTTCTGCTCTCCTTGAGTCCCTCTGCACTTTTCGCAATGCCAAGCAGAAATAAAAAGGCAGCGTCGGTCTCTCCAGTTATTAGAGCAGCCAAGTTCTTCTAGTACACAGGTGGGGAACATATGGCCCTTAGGATGTTTTTGGACTACCACTCCCATCTGCCCCAGCCTGGACATCCAAAAGGTGAGAGGTCATGAGTGTTGCAGATAAGTTGCCAGGTGAAATGCAAGCCAGCTTTCTACTACCATGAACGGTTGTGCAGGAGCAGGAATTTCAAACAAACAAACAAACAAAACCTGCTGGAATGTCCTCTCTGACTAGCCCTTAGCTTCCTCTGAGGCTGAGAGAGTGTGACTTGCCCAAGGTCAACCTGAGGGTTTCCAGAGCTGAGAGGAGATGCTAATCCTGGTCTCCCAGAATACTAGTTCAACATTCAATCCACTACACCATGCTAGTTCGTTGTGATAATGCAAATACATGAACATATATGCTCACATCACCCAGCAACCCAGGCTAGTGGATAAGGATAGGGAGTGGACATCCCAAAAATACTACACTACACAAATATTCCAGTTTCAAACTTGATTTTTATATTATTTTTGCCATGACTCCTTCCTATGGAATCCTGGGATTTGTAGTTTAGTGAGGCGCCAGCACACTTTGGCAGAGAAGGAGTCATAGCATATAATCTCGTTTCAAACTTGATTATTTGATTATTTGTGGTGAACTCGCCACGGGTCAGCGTAAGAGGGGCGCTCCAAAAAAGCGATACAAAGACTCCCTGAAACAACATCTCAGGCCCGGCCAAATTGATCACCAACAGTGGTCCGCCCTGGCCTCACATCGGGAGGCATGGAGACGCACTATCCACAATGCTGCAGCCTTATTTGAGAACTCGCACCGGACAAGTCTTGGAGAGAAACGACAACGCAGAAAGAATCACAACCCAAAAACATCACCCAAGGAGACCTTCTGCTGTGCTTTCTGCAACCGGACTTGTTTATCTCGGATTGGCCTTTTCAGTCATCAGCGCGCTTGCAGAAAGCGCGGGATGAGTCCTTCTTGAATCTTCCTTTGCGAAGAAAAGCCAGAGAGAGAGTGTTCCTCAGGAGTCTCAGGGCAAGGGTGCTGCCTTGAAAGGTGTCCACATACACACACACACACACACACACACATTGATTTTTTTTAATTGGCACAGCATACACTCTGCAGCTGTGACTGACACTTAATGTATGGTGCCTACTGGCATCCCAAATCCGGAATACAAATACAAATCAGCACGGCAACATGACCAGGGCCCAACTCCTTGACGTCACCAGGAACCATCCCTTGTTCTCAGGTTTTGGCCCTGACATCTCAGGGGCCAGATCCCCTTCTCTGATCCTAAGGGGGAAGGGAGGAATCTCAAGCCAAGAGTATGACTTTGAGGGAAGTGTTGTTGTTGTTGTTACTGTGTCCCTTCCAGTCCTTTCTGACTTATGGAGACCCTAAGGCAAACCTATCAGGGGGTCTTCCTGGTAAGATTTGTTCCGAGTGGGTTTTGCCTTTGCCTCCCTCTGAGGCTGAGAGAGTGTGACTTGCCCAAGGTGACCCAGGGGATTTCCATGGCTGAATGGAAATTCGAACCCTAACCTCCAGAGTTGTAGTCCAACACACAAACCACTACACCATGCTGGCTCTCACCTGAAAAGTGTGCGCACAAGTGTGTATAGAATGGGGGGGGGGGGCTAAATGCCATGTTTTTTACAAAACAAAAAACATGATCCATGGGGCATCACTAGAACCCCTTACAAGCCCTCCGGCATGGGCTCTGGGACCAACCTACTCTGGCAACCCTAATCCCCACCCCTGTTTCAGGCCAAGCAAAGAGGCAGCCCTGTGGGGTCACCGGAGGCCCTTCATCTCCTCCACAGTAAGAGAAACATCCCCGCTAGGGCCTTAAATGCAATTGGAACCCAAATGCCCGCCTGTGAGGCCTGGGCTCCAACATCGTCTCTTTTCTGTTATGATTTTTGACATCTTTCCCTGGTGACGTGCCAGTGAAGCCTCAAAAGCTTGCATGATATATTTTCTGCATTTTGGCTGGCCAATAAAGATACTGCTTGTTTGTGGATTTTGGACTTTCTTGTATTGCACTGCCTGAGAGTGTGGTGGAGTCTCCTTCTTTGGAGGTTTATAAACAGAGGCTGGATGGCCATCTGTCAGGAGGGCTTTGATTGTATATTCCTGCATGGCAGAAGGGGGTTGGACTAGATGGCCCTTGAGGTCTCTTCCAACTCTCTGGTTCTATGATTCTACCCAGCCGAGGTTTTAAGATCCTTGCTATTGGCATATCTGGAGAGGAACTAGATCATAGGAACTGCCAAGTAATTTTAACTGAAGAGCCCATTGTTCTTATTCCAGTTTTTAAACCCAAATCCTATTGGTTATTCCCATTCATTCAACTGAAACAAGCTTGCTCCATCTTCAATATGACAGACAGCTTTTAAATCTTTGAAAGGGTTAGAAGGAGTAAGCTTGTTTTCTGCTGCTCCAAAGACTAGGACATGGAGCAATGGACTCAAATGACAGAAAAAGAGATTTCAATCTAAACATTAGGAAGAACTTCCTGACAGTAAGAGCTGTTCAGCAGTGGAACACACTCCCTCGTAGTGTGGTGGGGTCTCCTTCCTTGGAGATTTGTAAACATAGGTTGGATGGCCATCTTTTCGGGAGTGCTTTGCTTGTTTATTCCTGCAGGGCAGACTGGGGTTGGACAAGATGGCCCTTGGAGTCTCTTCCAACTCTATGATTCTATGAATCTATTTTACAACCAAATGTGTTTTGAGCAGCAGCTGCTATGAGGGCAAGCAGAGCTGAGGGAGGGTCGGGGTCACCCAAGTGCCACCCCCTGCTGTCCTAATGGGACCTTCCACAGGGCAAATAAATCTTAATTAAATCATGCTGTAAACAGGCACAAAGGCTCTTTCTATGATGGCAGTGAATACGGCACTCAGGAACGCATGCATGGTGAGCACACAGAGAAAGAGCTGCATTTAAAAACTGAAAGAACATTCTCTCTAATCTTTCGATTGGAAGAGAAGAAAAACCACATTCCCGAAATACCACAGCATAGGAAGGAAGGAGGGAGGGAGGGAGAGGGAAAGGCTTCATTCCCAGATATAAGTGGGATTTAATGGGCCTCATGAAGGTTTTAATTTAAAGAGAATACTCAGTCAGCAATAAGGGCTTTTACGCAGCATGTGGAAAAGTTCCTTTTTTAGAATACAATTCCCAGAATGCCCCAGCCAGCACTGGGGAGCTGTACTCTAAAAAAGGAACTTTTGCTCAGCCCAATTGCTGCTGCTTGCTGGAGAAGGCTCTGGGTTTCAATTAAAGGTTTCAATCCCAGAACAATATCCCATGAAGAACGATGCAACTAATCAATTACAACTGCATTTCTCACAATTAATCTACAGTTATGAAGAATATCAATTGGATTGGCCACCTGTACCTTCCAGTACTCTGGCATGTTGAGTTCAGGGCCTCTGAGCATGTAGAGAGGGCTGATACACACACTCATACACACACACACACAAGGGAACACAGCTTTCAACATGTAGGTGGAGTTCCTTCAAAATACAAAGCTAATACATTCAATTAAAATCTCAGTGTTTTTCAGCCAACTGGTCCAAACAAGAGTTGTCATCATCATCATCACCACCACCACAACCATAATTTATTTATTTATATAGTGCTATCAATCTACATGGCACTTGACAAGTAAAACAACCAACCCCCAACCCTGCCAAAAAAACCAGCCAGCCCTGCCAAAGGTGTACAATCTGTGCATGTATGTATGCATATATATAATATATATATGTATACACACACACAGTGGGGAAAGGAGTAATGCAAATATAAAAGGATACAATGCAATTGTAAAACAAATTATCCAGATATAATTTAAGAAAACAACACAATATAAAAGAAAGCAAACTGATAAATCCATATAAAGTTGTCCCTCCGTATCGACAGATTTGGTATCCACGGATTTAAGTATTCACGGCTTGAAAATATTCTTAAAAAAATAATAATCCCAAAAGCAAACCTTGATTTTGCCATCTTATATCAGAGACACCATTTTCCTATGCCATTGCATATAATGAGACTCAAGTATTCACGGATTTTGGTATCCACGGGGGTCCTGGAACCAAACCCCAGCGAATATGAAGGGAAAACTGTAATCAAAACATGAGAGAGGATAACACAATATTAAACTGAAACTCCAAAAGCTTTGGAAAACAAGCACAATTTCAACTGAGATTTAAAAACAATGAAGGGAGGAGCAGTCCATAAATGTTTAGGAAGGCAACCCCAGAAATATGGAGCACCGAGTGAAAAAAGACAGAGCGGAGCCAAGGAAGAGAAAACCCTTGGTTTAGTGGGAAACCTAGAGTTCCTCGAACACACATCCCAAGCGTGCCGGAAGAAATGGGGAATAATAAAAAAAGCCATGTTTCATTTGGGAGGAACTAAAAGGATCCCAATATGGCCGGTGGATCCAACCTGAATTCACTCTCGGTTTCAGCGCAGCTCTTCCAAACTGAGCTGGAGTTTTGGCAGTGCTGAATCTCTGCAGGGATTGGGTCCAACACCAAGGCAGCTCCCATACAACCTGTATCAGCTGCAGGAAAAGTGACCAAAGATGGCTCTCATGTTGATGGGGTAACAAATCCATCCCAGGATTTGGATAGCTTTAAAGGTGCTCTCCTCATTGCTGAACCTGTTCAGGCATAGAAACCTGGGTTGCTGCCACACTGCAGAAATAATGCAGTTTGACACCGCCTTTAACTGCTGGGACTTGTCCTTTGTCATGGAAGGCTAAATATCTCACAAAACTACAGATCCCAGAATTTCATAGCATTCAGCCATGGCAGTTAACACGGTGTCAAACTGCATTGTTTCTGCATTGACGTGGGAACCACCAGCCGCCACTGGGAGTGACAACGACACAGAGAGTAGATGTACCAACCCCCACAACGGCAGATCCCAGCGGCCCCTTACGGGACCAGGACGGGAACGCACCTTGCCAAAATGCCAGAGGAAAATTCTGGCAGCAACACACATCTTTATTAGGAACAGCAGATGTTTCACCCTCTTAGGAGATTTTCAGACTACACTGTTATAGTGTTACTATTCCACTTTAACTGCTCTGGCTTCCTCCTGTGGAATTCTGGGGTTTGTAGTTTATTGAGGCCTAAGATCTCTCTGGCTGAGAGTTGTAAATGCCCCTCCCTAAACTGCAAATCCCAGGATTCAACAGGAGGCAGCCCGAGCAAATAAAGTAGAATAGTAACACTATAACAGTGTTGTCCGAAAATCTCCTAAGCCAGAAGGGGACTTGCAAGTGCCGATGCCCAAACGCCAGTGTTGCATAACAGCTGAACGTTGGGTTACAACGCTGGAGATCAAGGTTCATAGAATCCTAGAATTGGAAGAGACCCCCAAGGGCCATTCGGTCCAACCCCATTCTGCCATGCAGGAATACCCACTCAAAGCACTCCTGACAGATGGCCATCCAGCCTGTTTTTAAAAGCCTCCAAAGAAGGAGACTCCGCTACACTCCCAGGGAGTTCCATTGTTGAACTGCTCTTACTGTCAGGGAGTTCTTCCTAATGTTTAGGTGGAATCTCCTTTCCTGTCGTTTGAACCCATTGCTCCGTGTCCCATTCTCCGAAACATCAGAAAACAAGCTTGCTCCATCCTCAGTATGGCATCCCTTCAAACATTTAAACATGGCTATCATGTCCCCTCTTCACCTTCTCTTCCCCAAACTAAACTTGCCCAGCTCCCTAAGCTGCTCCTCTTAGGGTATCGTGGCTTCTAGACCTCCCACCATCCTGGCCATCCTCCTCTGGACACCTTCCAGCTTCCAGGGTTCAAATCCCTGTTCAGCCATGGAAACCCTGTGGGCAAGTAAGCAAAAAACCTCCTATGAACAAATTCTGCCAAGAAAACGCATGAGCAGTTTAAGATTAGGGTCACCATAAGTCAGAAAAGATTTGAAGGCACGCAGGGACAAGAAGGGGAGGCCAAGAAACTAACCAAGGTGACCTCGGTCCCAGGGAGAGGCTCCGTTTCCTCCTCACCCTTCTAGCATTTGAAAAGAGAGAGGCCTAAAAAGTGATTCCACAGACACAAGCCACAGGACTTGGGGAAATTTGATGGCGCCCGGCTGGCAGGGACGTAGCAGCCCTCCCCGTGGAAGGGGCGTGGCCTCTGGGCCTCCACCAATGGGGGCTTCCGGATGCCGCGTGCCCTGCCCAGGCGCCCAAGATGGCGGGTGGCAGGGGCCACATTCAGGGGGTCTATTTGGACTACTTGCACCTGGACTCCAGGGAAATAATACTAATTCATTTGAATGCCGCTTTTCTCAAGTTAGGACCCAAGGTGGCTTCCATAAAACAGATCAAAAAATACAATCTATATAATTAAAATACAATCACGCCCCTGGAGACTGGCCATTCACAGATTTGTGGGGAAGAGTGATTTAATGAACACTCAAGAGGAAGAGATTTCAGCGAATAGCATGGACTGGCAAAAAGACAAATTAACAACGGCTTTTTTTGGCCCCTTGGTAAAAACATGGATTTTCCCAAAAGCTTTTGGGAGCTAATGGATATTATGCAAATCCACACATGTGCATGTTTTTCAGTTGTCTTTAAAACTGTTCAAAATTAATTTTAAACTATCCTACTTTAACTTGATTAATTGATTGGTTATGTTTTGAATCTGTTTAAATAATGTTCTCTTTGTTTAAATTGGATGAGGTCATTTTACTGACCTGAGATCTTTTCAGATACACAGCAGGATATGAATATTTTATTTTTTAAATAAAATAAAAAATTCCCAGGAGGAGTCTGAAGAGGCAGGAGGTCAACCACTCTCCATACGCACACACAATCACACACACATACTTATGCATGGATGCATGCACATGTGCGTTCACACACACACACACACACACAAGTCGGGCTCAAGCTCCTACCGGTGCCTCCTTCCTTGGGGACCGAGCAAATGTCAAGTGTTTAAGAGATTGAGGTGTCACACAGTGTTAGGCTGACACAGATAACAGTTTTTTCTGTATTTTTTAAAAAAGAAGGGTGGGGAAGGAAAGGGAGTAGAAGGGGTCTTATGGATTGTTTAATGCTGATTTATTTTTAGCTGGAGCTTTTGTGGGTCAGGAGCCACTTTGTCAGATGCGGCAGCACTTCAGGAACAAGGAAGATATATGTTCCTCCTGGTGTTTTTTGTTTTTGCCTTTTGTTTGCTGACTTCACACTGCAGATGGAAGAGCAAATATCAGAAGCTGGAAGGGGCTGGGAGTGAAAAAGGGCTTTGCAGGGGTCTCTGCAGGCAGGGGGGTGTTGTGCCACCTGCCTTCTTCCTGCCCCAACTTTCGTCAGAGTAAGAATTTCATTGACCCCAACACTGCAAACCCACCTGCAGCATGGAGTTTAATGCTTGCAGCCCACTGGACTTTCCAGGGATGGTGGGATGGGAAATGATATTGAGAATGCAGCTGAGCTGGGCAGGGCACATTTCTAGGATGGAGGACCATCGCCTCCCAAAAGGCGATTTCAAACAAACAAACAAAACCTGCTGGAATGTCCTCTCTGACTAGCCCTTAGCTTCCTCTGAGGCTGAGAGAGTGTGGCTTGCCCAAGGTCAACCTGAGGGTTTCCAGAGCTGAGAGGAGATGCTAATCCTGGTCTCCCAGAACGCTAGTTCAACATTCAATCCACTACACCATGCAGGGTCGTTGTGATAATGCAAATACATGAACATATATGCTCACATCACCCAGCAACCCAGGCTAGTGGATGAGGATAGGGAGTGGACATCCCAAAAATACATTACTCCTACCCAACCATTCTCTGAAGACGCCAGCCACAGATGCAGGCGAAACGTCAGAAATAAACTCTTCCAGAACACGGCATCCTCACAGCCTGAAAAAAACCCCACAGAAAATCTATGGATGCCGGCCATGAAAGCCTTCGACTTCACATCCTCACGGAATGCGAGGAAAATCCTACCTGTCGTAATGGCATCCCACCTGATTTCGCCATATTGTGAAGGAGTGGGGCCAAAGCCAGCCAAAACCTTGCCAGAATAGCCTTTGCAGCTTTCCCCGTTTTTTTTTAAGAAAAACAACACGAGTTTGCACATTTCTGCTCATTTGGGTAAGCGAATCGATCTGATTCACTTTCCCAAACAACATGAAATGCAAACTGATTGGCCAGAGGAGTGCAGGAGGAAGGGCTGCGTTATGGGGCACCCCCGTTCCTACCGTCCCACGGAGACCGAGGAAGGGAGGAAGACTCCCTCACCCACTTCTCCCTTCCTCAGCTGCCAAGCTTATGGGGGCTGGTGGGCAAAACCACCATTAAGGCAAGTCGCAGCTGCTGGGACTTGGTTTTTCTGCAGGGAACTACGTTTTTGGGGTGCTCGCATAGACTAGCCCATACTGACCGGTGCTTGAGAAGCAATTCCAAATGGACCGACCAAACGTTGCCATAGAGGGGATCACAGTCACACAAGGACAAAAAAACAACACTGCTTGGAGCTGGCCACGATTCCCAATGTTACATCACAGACTGTTGAACAGAAGCTTAATCATTGTTTGTCAAAAAGTCCAATATAATACCTTTCCCCCCTCTTTAGTCATGTGTTATGGGGGGGTATAGAGTAGAAAGGGGTGGTTAGATTAGGTGGGGGGTTAGTTTGGTTATTTTGGAGTCTAGAATGTGTATTGTTTTTTGTAGTTGTAGCTAACACACATTGTGTGTAGCTAACACACATTGGAAACTGCCTAATGCAGTGCAGATGTGTAAATTGCTATTGCTTAAAACAAATTTTGTTTTGAACTTTTTGACAGTAAGAGCTGTCCGGCAGTGGAACGCACTCCCTGGGATCGTGGTGGGGTCTCCTTCCTTGGAGGTCTTTAAACAGAGGCTGGATGGCCATCTGTCAGGGATGCTTTGATCGTGATTTCCTGCATGGCAGAATGGGGTTGGACTGGATGGCCCTCAGGGTCTCTTCCAACTCTACAATTCTATGATTCTATGAAATTGTAAGCCACTCTGATAGCCTTTGTGGCTGAAGAGCGGGGTATAAATACTTAAATAAAAATAAATAAATAGTCTGATTTTTTTTCCCCTTGTATGTTTTTTAAACTTTTAAAATATCTTTCTTAATAAAAATATTACTTACCAAAAAAAAAAAAAAACCCCTCCAGTCAGTAAAGACCTGGTAGATGAGCAAACTGACAAAATAAATGTGTTCCAACCTAATTAGAAAAGCTCTCCATGGACTGTTCTCACAAGCCGGTGCTCCCCAAAAGAGACAGATAGGTTCCTTTTTTGCAACCGCTTCCTATTAAGCCTGCTCTCCAACAACAGTCCTGCCAGGTTGCACTTCTTAGCACCTTCTATGTCCCAAAGAAAGGCTTTTGTCTGTACACTGGCAACTGCTGCCCTGTCCTGCTGGCTGGAAGCAAAGCAATTCAGCTACAGGTCAGGAGAGGACAAATAACAAAACCACAATAAACACCCAGGCCTCGTGCCTGATTTTGGCCTCAGAACAGCATTTCCAGCATTTGGATGCTTTTTCTAAGACAGTGGTGATCAGAGTCTGTAGACAGGGCTGCAGGATTAACAGAAGAGCAGCACCAATCCAGGCCTCTTCTGGTTTTATTCCAAGATTTTTAGCTGATTGCTTCTGCTCAGATGTCCAGATTCATCATCATCATCATTATTATTGAATTAGCAAAAGTTTATTATAATTTGTAGCAGATAGCAAAAAAACTTATTTTCCCAATCAATAAACATCCAACCCATACATTTGTGCAGTTGTTCTTAATATATAAATAAAAAAGAAATCACAATTCTTATACATTATCAACAAATTCTTCTTCCATAGCACATGCACTCTCCATTCATTGCTTCCCAATTAAGTTATCACACTAAAGTTTATATCCCTCTCTACAAACAACCTTGCTTAATCAAGGCAGAAAGAATCACAACCCGGAAACATCATCTAAGGAGACCTTCTGCTCTGCTTTCTGCAACCGGACTTGTCTATCTCAGACTTGTTTATCTCGGATTGACCTTTTCAGTCATCAGCACGCTTGCAGAAAATGCAGGATGAGTCCTTCCTGAATCTTCGTTTGGGAAGAAAAGCCAGAGAGAGAGATTATAGTGCTATTATTCCACTTTAACTGCTCTGGCTGTCTCCTGTGGAATTCTGGGGTTTGTAGTTTAGGGAGGCCTAAGATCTCTCTGGCTGAGAATGTTAAATGCCCCCCCTCCAAAAAAACTGCAAATCTCAGGATTCCATAGGAGTCAGCCAGAGCAGTTAAAGTGGAATAATAGTGCTATAACAGTGTAGTGTGGTAATCTAGATGCATGGATTGAACTAGTGCCTTATAAGCAAACTGATGAATAGCTATACAAATGCAAAAGAAATGCAAAACTTCTGGGTGTGGTGATGGGGTGACAAGTTCCATTTAATGATGGTTTTGCAGACAAAGGCGGGAGGAAAGATGTTGCCTGAGGACAGGGTGGGGAGATGACCATATAAATGGTGGAGGGAGTTTTTGCAATGTACAGTGAGTGGGCCCTTGGTATCTATCCACTGGGGTTTGGTTCCAGGACCCCATGGATATCAAAATCCATGGATGCTCAAGTCCAATTATATACAAGGATGTAATAAAATGGCACTTTATATAAAATGGCAAAAGCAAGGTTTGCTTTTTGGAATTATTATTTTTTAAAATATTTTCAAGCTGCGTATGGTGAAATGCGTAGATGCAGAATCTGTGAATACAGAGGGTTGACTATAGTGGTTGGGAACCCGAAAGCAGATGTGATGAGAGACTGGGATGTTAACTTCCAGGTTAACATGACTATTGTCTTTGAATTCATATTTCAAGAGTACATGACACGGGTCAGACTCGAGCAGGGCTTCTTAAAGTTTTTCCACATGCGACCCCTTTTTGCCCGAGAAATTTTTACATGAGCCCAGGTATGTAGGTATACAAAGTAGGCATGCAAATCAAATTTACTGTTGCCAAAACTTTTGCAACCCCACATTCAATTACGTGACCCCATATGGGGTCGCAACCCACAGTTTAAGAAGCTTTGGACTAGAGTGCCCTTGTGGTCCCTTCCAAGGCTATGATTCTAAGGTTTCCTGCACTGTTCCCACTTTCTTCACAGCACCATAAACGGTTACGGCTGAGCTACGGTTCCTTCCTTCACGTATGGATGATGCTCAACGGCTTCAGCAGGGCCCTCCCTGTGAGATCACCAGGAGCCCCTCACCGGGGCATCACCGGGGCCCCTGACCTGGCACCCCTGCCCAGCTGCCTTCTAAGAATCTCTCCACCCAGGACTGGGAGCAGGCCAGTCTAGATGCCAAGCACATGCCGGTCCCACTGGGTGGTCTCCACTCCCATTCCCTGGAGCCTTTTCGCTGCCAAACAGGGAGTCATGAACTGCCTTTCTTTGCCTCCTTTTGCAAGGCAGAATGAAACACTGAATGGACATTTACTCTGCAATGTGTAATTCACTTACTGAGGGAAGTGGGAGGGAGATTTCCTAACTCTGTTATGTGTTTCTTCTCCCTTGGACAAACCACCCCAGAGCTGTAAATCCAGGGAGACTTGAAGTCATGGAACTTTCCCTAAAAACTACCTCAGAGGCTAGAATGCTGTTTGCAAGCATGAAATGCAGGAGGGCTGGTGGAGTCAAGCCTGAACCACAAAACAACCCCCCCCCCCAAAAAAAAACCCAAGATAAAACAAGCAAACCCAGCAGCAAGGGTATACACATGCCAAGCCCAGCCTATATGAATCATTAAGCACAAGTACAGAGAAATCAATATCCAATACCTTCATACAGGCTTGGGAATACTACCTTCCTTCTTTGTAGCTGGCAGGGGGAGTCTGGGAGTGGCAGTCCAAAAAGAAGAACCCTCCCCAAGCACAGGAGGACTGCCAAGGAATACTGGGTTCTGTAGGCTCTATTTCAGAGGAAGGAACTGGCCAAAACTACCTCCAAGGATTCCTTGCAAAAGAAAACCCGGTGAAATTAATGTGTTCGCCATACATATTGGCAGGCTACCCGAAGGCAGGTACAGACACACACATTGTCGCTACCCAAGCCAGTGCCAAACCATCCACCTCAGGGTTTCAGACGCACAGCTCAGGTTGCTTAGAGTGATGCGCTCTGACACTCAGCAGCAGCACGTCAGGGATTATTAAGATCACAACTTAAGCCGCTGACAGGCAGGCCAGACAGGCAGTGATCGATCCACCACAACAATGCACGCTGTAGACTCAGGGCTCCTCCACACCCGGAAAGTTTCAGGAATGGGTAGGCTGTTGATCCATCCAACAGCTCTGATGAAGGAACTCTGCGGTGTCTCATCCAGTGCTGTAGTAGTAGTGTGGTCCGTGGGCTGGTGCTGATTTCACACCCCATCCCATTATTACAACGAAATGGGCAGAGTTCCACACACACCCCATCCACCACGCACACACAACAGCCGGTATCCTTGATCACAAGCTGGGGGCCTCCTTCCCACCTGCAGAGTGACATCGGCAGTGGAGGGCGGCACAGGTACGTTCCTGTGCTGGATCCATCCAGGTTTTCCCACATGAAGCAGGTTTTCCCAGGGTTATATTAAAACATTTTAAATGGGTTTACCCAGACCTCCCCCCGCCCCAGGTTTTGCATCAGACATAGTCAGGAGTGTCCGGAGGCAAATTGGGGAAAGAGCCTGCATCATGTTTGGACTGCAGGGCTCCAATACGGGGGGGGGGGGAGGTTGTAGCTGGGGTAAAACGCCCATCTAGACAAGCCCTTTGTTAGGGGTTACAGACACTTTCCATGCACTCAAACCAAGATCCAACACTGGCCCTTGCACGTTGTAAATCTATCTGTTAGTTTGAAGGGTGTCATGCTGAGGATGGAGCAAGCTTGTTTTCAGTTGCTCCAGAGACTAGGACATGGAGCCATGGGTTCAAACTGACTCTGACGAAGGGGTTGTCCATAAAGTGAAAATGCTCCTCATAGAATTCAAGGAGAATACGATTGTTTTAATAGGATCCTGCATCAATCAGCTGTATTCTGAAGGAGGGGGGCCAAAAGCTCCAAATACTCTTCAGGAAAAGCCTTCGTGGCTTTTCCTGTATTTAAAAAAAAAAACTCCAAAGGAAATGTGCATTCCTGCTTGTTGGGACAACCGATTTGCTTTTATGTGCATTCCCAATAAGAGCTGAAGTGGAAAGCTGATTGGTCAGAGTTGCATGGGGGTGGAGCTTGCTGGCAAGGCAAGTGCTCTGAACCACTATGTTGGATTTTCGTCATAGTGATCATGCACTGAGGTGACAAAGCAGCCTTTTCTCTTTTTTTCTATTTATTTAAGCAGAATATTGCACTTCCACACCTTGGATATGCTTTACAAAAAATATTGTTCAGCAGCGATAACTGGTGACAATAAAAATGTGAGTAATGCACCCACACCCGCCATCTTGATTCGCAGGCATGCCCATTTGAACAACAAACATGGATAGCTTTGCATGCCTGCAATCTTGCAAAAACAAACACGTGGAGACAAATGAAAGCTGCTGCAAATTAGCATTAGTGTGCATCAATCCACATGTTATGGTATTGCATAGACAAGCCCCAAGTGCTTGCACATTGTAAACCTACCCACATCTGGCTGTGCTGCACCACCCAGCCGCTGATTACTGACCGCTGCCAACTGATGGTCCGTCTAGAAGGCCTTTGTGGCCCCTTCCAACACTGAGCTCCTCTGTGTCTGTGCTGTGTAGTCCTTCAGGGCAGGGGGTTGGACTAGATGGCCCTTGTGGCCCCTTCCAAATCTCTGTTAGTTAAGAACAGATGCATGCAACTCTTTCTTCCCCAAGGTTTCACTGGTAGGGTCCAAGGAGGAAATCCCCCCCTGCCCACATTACCTTTATGTCACGTCTACCCGGCCTTCCTCCACAGAACTCAGAGAAGTACAAATGGATTCTTCTAGGAACAGTCCTTGAAGCGTCGCTCCTGCTTCCGCCAAGAGCCTTTCAAGGAGGACTTGTGAAAAGTGCATCTGGGGGCTTGCACGTAAGTGTGCCCAGGGGTTGTCCCCTCTAGCCAAACTCCAAGGTGTGCTTTGTCCCAAAGGAACACAAGGAGTCCAGGTAAGGTCTTCCTGTTCCTGGGGGAACCGGATGTGTACAAAGAGAAACCGAGTCTCAGGATGTATTTTTAAAAAGGTCCTATTCTGTAAATTGCTCCAACACCATTTGGCCAAGAAACAACATTGTATGGCTGAAATGTATTGGGCTAATTTGTGGAACAAGACCATTTTTATATATGGATCCTGAGACGCAAGTTTATTGGATGTTTCCAGATCCGTCGCGCGCCTGCAGATCCCCGAGTGAATTGCTCACATTTTTAATTACCTCAATTTGCCATCACCAAACTTTTAAAAAGCTATTTCCTATGTGCGATAGAGTGATATTTTGCCATTACAAAAAAGAAAAAGAACAACACCCCATTTTATCGCCTTAGCGCTTGCTCGCTCAGGGAAAAATCCAACATGGTGGCTCTGGGCACTTGCCTTGTTAGCAAGCCCCGCCCCCCACACTTGTCCAGCCAATCAGCTTAGCTTCTGTTGTATGAGAAAGTGAATTAAATCAAATCAGTTGTCCCAACAAGCAGCAATGCGCACCCTTCCCACACTGTTTTTTTAAAACTCCGGGAAAAGCCGCAAAGGCTTTTCCTTCAGATTTTTTGGCATTCCCTCCCGCATCCGTCCAAATATGGTGAAACGATGCAGGATGCCATTAAGACAGCTTGTATTCTTCTTGCATACCATGAGGAGTATTTTTGCCATTTAGACAACCCCAGAATTTGCGGCTGGACCACATTACTAAGAAGATCATAGAATCATAGAATTGCAGAGTTGGAAGAGACCACGAGGGCCATCTAGTCCAACCCTCTGCCACGCAGAAAATCACCATCAAAGCATCCCTGACAGATGGCCATCCAGCCTCTGTTTAAAGACCTCCAAGGAAGGAGACCCCACCACGCTCCGAGGGAGTGCGTTCCACTGCCAAACAGCTCTTACTGCCAGAAAGTTCCTCCTCATGTTGAGGTGGAATCTCTGTTCCTGGAGCTTGCACCCATTGCTCCGTGTTCCAGTCTCTGGAGCAGCAGAAAACAAGCCTGCTCCATCCTCAGCGTGACATCCCTTCAAATACTTAAACAGGGCTATCATATCGCCTCTTAACCGTCTTTTTTCCAGGCTAAACATACCCAGCTCCCTAAGTCTCTCCTCATAAGGCATTGTTTCCAGACCTTTCACCATTTTAGTTGCCCTTCTCTGGACACGCTCCAATTTGTCAATATCCTTTCTGAATTGTGGTGCCCAGAACTGGACACAGTATTCTAAGTGAGGTCTGACCAAGGCAGAATAGAGTGGCACTATTACTTCCCTTGATCTAGACACTATACTTCTATTGATACAGCCCAAAATTGCATTGGCCTTTTTAGCTGCCGCATCACCCTGTTGGCTCATGTTCAACTTGTGGTCTACTAGGACTCCTAGATCCCTTTCGCACGTAGTCTCATTCAGCCAGGTCTCTCCCATCCTATATTTATGCATTTCATTTTTCCGCCCTAAATGCAGTACCTTACATTTCTCCGTATTGAATTTCATTTTGTTAGCTTTGGCCCATCTCTCCAGTCTATCCAGGTCATTCTGAATTTTGATCCTGTCCTCTAGGGTATTAGTTACTCCTCCTAATTTGGTGTCATCTGCAAATTTGATAAGTATGCCTCTAATTCCCTCATCCAAGTCATTGATAAAGATGTTGAATAGCACTGGGCCCAGGACAGAACCCTGTGGCACCCCACTGGTCACATCTTTACAAGACGAAAAGGAGCCACTGCTGAGCACCCTTTGGGTTCGGCCAGTCAGCAAATTACAAATCCATTTAACAGTTAACTTGTGTAGCCCACATTTTACAAGCTTGTTTGCAAGGATGTCATGGGGAACCTTGTCAAAGGCCTTACTGAAATCAAGGTATGCGATGTCCACAGCGTTCCCTTCATCTACCAAGCTGGTAATTTTATCAAAAAAAGAGATCAGATTAGTCTGGCATGACTTGTTTCTCTGAAACCCATGTTGACTTTTTGTGATTATGGCATTGCCTTCTAAATGTTCACAGACTCTCTGTTTAATGATCTGCTCTAGAATCTTCCCTGGTCTTGATGTCAGACTAACTGGACGATAATTGTTGGGATCCTCTTTTTTCCCCTTTTTGAAGATGGGAACGTTTGCCCTCCTCCAGTCTGCTGGGACTTCTCCTGTTCTCCAGGAGTTCTCAAAGATTATTGCCAATGGCTCTGAGATTATATTTGCCAGCTCTTTTAATACTCTTGGATGTAGTTCATCTGGTCCTGGAGATTTAAATTTATTTAGTTTAAGAAGGTATTCCTGTACTACCTCTTTGCTTATTTTGAGCTGGATTTCCCCTATTGTGTCCTCTGTTCCATTATCCTCAGGTTGATCAGATCCTCTCAATGAGATGCAGTAGATGTGGACTCCACCTGGGGATGATGGGATGCAAGTTTTACCTTCTGGATTTTGGAAAGAAGTCGATGTTGAGATAGCAGTGGTTGTCGCTTTAAGGTCTTAACGGCACCCACAGCTGTTGTTCCGCAATCTGTACCATAGGCATGTTCACACTCTCTCAACACACACACACACACACACACACAGATTATCTGTTATAACATGATAACTAGGTCACTTCCATAAGCTCTCTGCTCTGAGCTCAACTCCTTTGACCCCCGGAGGCTGCTAAGTCCCACTGAAGGGAGAAGGCACAGAGCAGGAGGAGAAACGGGTGGCATCCACCCTTGCTTCTGATTCACAGCATTGTCTTCCAAATTGGCCACTTGCATAAACAACTGACCACCAGTCCCATACTATGGGGATACCCTTCTCAGGCCAAATGACAGGAGCAAAACACATTGTGCCAGCTTCCAAAGCCCACTGGATTCTTCATCAGGCAAAGAGGGTTAAAAAAATAATCATGCAACAGAAGGAAAGCCGGAGAATGAGAGCCGGAGGTTTGCATCTTGCTTGCTTGCAGTCTTATATAAAGCGAGGATCTATGCAGACAGAACCTTCAACCCAACCCCAAAATGGCCTTGAGGTGACTGAGAACAAAAGCAGTAAAAAGAAAGCCATGGCATTTCCGTTCTCCACTTGCAGCCACAAAGTGGTTTGAGATTGGGTCCCCCTCTGTGCTGTGGGAGGCTACATGCTAGTGAAGGCACTGGGGGGGGGGGGCTTGCAGAGAGGCCAAACCCCACCAGGTGACACCTTGGGGGGGGGAGAGATGATACCGGATTTGGTGAAGCCATAGCTACAAGCCCCTAGGTCAGCAGAGCAGTGATACTCTCAGGAAGCTCTTGTCTAGATACACATAGAATCATAGGATCACAGAGTTGGAAGAGACCTCAAGGGCCATCCAGTCCAACCCCATTCTGCCATGCAAGAATACACAAGAACAATCATTGTGCTTTAAAAAGGGCTCTTTTAAAGCAAGTTGTTTGGGTTGAACTTGTATGAATTGAAGGATTTGTTTCTGCATGGCATTTCTTGCGCTGTAAAATAGTGATTTAAAAGAAGCAACGGAAACTGGATAGCGGTCTAACAACGGTCAACAAACTGTTAAAGTTAAAATGTTTAAATGCAAGCCATCATTGTTATTCCAATAGTAAGAATAGTCAGACTTTTTTAAAAAAAGAGAGAGAAAATCCCAAGTACCTCATAGGACTACAAATCCCAGCATTGCCTGGAATGGAGTCAAAATGCTACAATGGTGTGATGGGAAAGACGTAGCGGGCTTTTTGGTGGCTGGGCAAGGAGAGGACAGGAGAACACCAGCCGCTCCTGCTGTGACTTCTAGCCACCTCTGGCATATTTTTGGAAGGGAACTGTATTCTATTCCTTTATTTATATCCTGCCTTTCCTTCAAGACGAGGCTTGAGGCAGCTAAAGCTGGGCCTCAAGGCTGCCCCGTGGCCCCCAGAGATTTGGCTTGGTTTTTTCAGACTTCGAAACTCTCCCAGTTCCCCCAATGTGTGACCCTCCTTTAGGCTGCCATTCCAGCTGTGATTTTTCTGCCTGAATTCACTGGATTCTTATTGTTTTTCAGAAGAATGGAGATTACCAATCTTGCAAGATCCATGTCCCGGAGAAAGAGAAGGGCATCCCTCAGCCCCACCACCACAGTCCCAGCCACGGGAGGAGAAGGCCTTCTTGGTGGCTGGTCCCAAACTTTGGAACTACAGTTGTCCCTCCGTATCCACAGATTTGGTATCCACGGATTTAAGTATTCACGGTTTGAAAATATTCTTAAAAAATAATAATCCCAAAAGCAGACCTTGATTTTGCCATCTTATATAAGGGACACCATTTTGCTATGCCATTGCATATCATGGGACTTGAGTATTCATGGATTGTGGTATCCACGAAAGGGGGTCCTGGAACCAAACCCCAGCGAATAGGAAGGGACAACTGTACTGTTTATGTACAATTGTCCCTCCATATCCACTGATTTGGTATCCACAGATTTAAGTATTCACAGCTTGAAAATATTTTTTAAAAAGCAATAAACCAAAAAGCAGACCTTGATTTTGCCATCACCATTTTGCTATGCCATTGCATATCATGGGACTTGAGTATTCACGGATTTGGGTATCCACGAGGGTCCTGGAACCAAACCCCAGTGAATGGGAAGGGACAACTGTTCTTCCTAAAGAGGCTCGAATGTCCTCCCATCAGCAGATGATTTCCTTTTCATTCCAGCAGTCTTTGGGGGTACTGATTTAGAAAACAATAGCAACTAGAAAATGGCTTTTTGTTTAGTATACCTGCTTTTATTCTCTGCTTTTACTGGTTTAAATGCTTTTTTAATCCTATAGAGAGTGTAATGCTATTTCATGCTATTCTAGAGTTAGAGTTAGGTTTAGGATTACAATTTTAAACTCAATCTTTTTGTGTTTTTAGGTTCTTGTTATTTTTCTTGTGTTTTTTTTTTTTAATCCTATAATCTACCTGGTGTGAAAGTGGGCATAAATAAAACTGATTGACTGATTGAGGAAGGTAAAGGGTCTGGAAACCAACCGGCTGGGTATGTTTAGTTTGGGGAGGAGATATGATCTGGCCATCTTTAAATACCAGCATCTAAAAGGCTGTCATGTGGATGGAGCCAGTTTGTTTCCTGCTGCTCTCCAGAATAGGACCCAAACCCATGGATTCAGATTTTGAGACAGAGATTACGGCAAAATATTCAGAAGCACTTCCTGAGGGGAAGAGCTGCCCACAGTGGAATGGATTGTTTCAGAAGGCGATTTAAAATAAATAAAAATACAAGTGAGGAGTCTAGTAGCACCTTTTAAGACTCATCTATTTTAGCATGAATCTGTGGTGTTGTGGTTTGAATGTTGGGCCACCACTCTGGGTTCAAATCCCTGCTAAGCCATGAAAACCCACTGGGCAACCTTGGGCAGGTCACACAGTCTCAGCCTCAGAGGAAGGCAAAGGCAAAACCCCCCCCCCGAACAATTCCTGCCAAGGAAATCCAGTGATAGGTAATTCATAGCTTGTGCGCACAGAGGTTTTTTTATTGGGATGTGGTTTTATTTTTATTTTTTTAACTTTTTAAAAAATATCTTTATTATTATTAAATAAATAGAGACACCCTAAACATCAAAGACAATCTAAAAATATTAATAAGCATCATACAAATACAAACAAAACATCATATCCTATCTATACACATACACAATACAGACAATACTAAAATGACTTCCAATTTCTACCTCATTAAGAATCATTTGATCATCTATTTACCCCTCCCTTTTTTCATTCATATATATATATATATATATATGTCTGAATATTATTGCTCTTATTTTCCTTATTATTAATTTAAAACTTTATTCCTGTAGTTACTTTATCACCCCAGTTTTCTTTGAAATATACTATCAACTCATTCAATTATTTTAAAAAGTTTCCTATGGAATAGTTTCTAATTAGACAAGTTAATTTATCAATTTCCATATACTCTTTTACTTTGAAGATCCAGTCCAACATTTCTGGTATGACATCTTCTTTTCATCTCTTCGCATATGCAACTCTGGCCTCTGTTATCATGCTATTTTTAAAAACTTTTATATGTTTTATATAATTTTAAATTGTCATGATTTAATTGTTTTTAACTTTTAATTGCTGCATTTGTAATTGCACGTTTTATTTTATGTGTTGTGAGCCGCCTTGGGTCCCATTCTGGGAGAAAGGCAGCATATAAATAAAATAAATAAATAGGGTTGCCTTAAGTTGGAAACTGACTTGAAGGCATGCAACAGCCACTGCAGATTTCAATCCACCTCCTCAGATGCACGGATGGAGTCCAGATTCAAGCCAGAAGGCAGTGGACTCGACTTCCTTGGAAGTCTTTAATCAGAGGCTGGGCGTCCTTCTTTCCAGAGTGGTGTAAGGGGTCTCCTCCAACTCTATGAGTCGGAGTCTTTAAACCGGGCATGGGGTTGGACTGGATGGCCCTTTGGGGTCCCTTCCATGCTTTTGTGATTCTCTCTCAGGACTGCTTTGAGCTGTGGGTTGCTGCACTGGGCATGGGGTTGGACTAGATTGCCTTTGGGGACACTTCGAATTCTGATTCTATGAGTCTTTATAAACAGGGTCGGTGGGTTCCTGCACTGGGCATGGGGTCGGACTGGATGGCCCTTGGAGGTCTCTTCCAACTCTATGAGTCTATGAGTTGTGGATTCCTGCACAGCCAAAGGGGGTTGGAATTTGCAGTCTCCACCAAGCCCAAATCTGTGATTTTATGACTCATGCTCCACGTCTTGCCATGACAAGAAGAATTGCATAAAATCACCCAGACGGAGGCCCAACCCCAGCATTTGCAAATACTGGTTCTGGCTTGCTCAACCCTTAAGGCAGGGCAGGGCAAGGCGGGACAGAAAAATCCCTCCGTCAGCTCTTGCTGGAGAATTTGTGCGCCCTGAAGGCATGTTCCTAGTCAAGCCTGTGTTGAATTTCTAGAAGCACTAAGGAAGCAATAAAGGAGTGGGCAAAGTCCAGCTGACATGATAGTTAAAGCACTGCGATCCCACCTACCATGGCAGCATCCTGTGGAATCCTGGGATCTGCAGTTTAGGGAGGTAGGGAGGGGTACTTAGAATTCCCAGCCAGATGCTGGTAATAATGTATTGGAAAGAAAACTGGGACGTTTGTGAAATACATTTCTAAACCTAGATCTAGAAGATATAATAAGGTTTAGGAGATACAAGGTTTGAATTGTTATATTATAGAGGATACCGCACAACAACACATTGCAACAGGTGGTGCATACTTGTTAGTTAATTAAATGTGACAGGAAGTTCATGGGACTTAGATGCCATGCTTTTGTTTTATGGATAAGATCTGAGGGCCAGAAGAGAGGAGGGAATAAAATGTGTACAAAATTCTGGTGTACAGAAATGCCAATTCGCAGCAGCCAATCCTCTACAGGTTTTTTTGCAAGTTCGCTGGTGTGAGAAGCTATCCGTGTTTGCTATTCACACGGAGGCATGCCATGAATCAAGATCGTGGCCGCGAGTGAATTACTCATGGTTTTGTACTCCCCAACTTGCCCCCGCCAAACAGTAATTTTAAAAAAACAAACTATATCCCAGGTGAGAAAGAGTAATTGGGGCAGAGGAAAGAAAGTCTGTTTCATCACATGAGCGCACGATCACTACAGCGACAATCCAACACGGCGGTTCTATGGTGTGACTTCTTAGCAAGCTCCACCCCATGCGCACATCTGACCAATCAGCAATCAACTTTGGCAATGTGGTGCAATGCGATTTGGTTGTCCTAACAGGCAAGGGTGCGCATTTCCGTTGTTTTTTTAAAAACTCAGGAAAAACCCCAAGGTCTTGAAGCGCAAAGTTTTCCCATATTTTGCTCCCTCCGAAAACGACGGAACACTACGGGATCCCATTTGGACACATGGGATTCCCTGTGGATTCTAAGAGAGCTTTTTCACCACCTGGACTACCCCTGAGAAGATTCAAAAATCAGCATCTAAAACTATTTGAATGCTTTACAGAAATGTAAAAATGGGTCGGGGGGAATTGTAATAAGATAATTACATTTTTTCAAAAGTTGAAGGCAACAATTTCCCCATTCAGTAAAAACATTCATATATATTATACAGTATATATAAAGAATTCTCCGCCAGAGATCTCTGTTGCTTTCCCAAAGTAGAAACCTCAGCATCCACAGGATGGAACCATGGCAATTAAAATGGAATCATGGCACTATAATTATGCAAAATGTGAAAAAGGGCACAGACGCTTCTGGACTGCAACTCCCAGCATTCATCAGCACGATCACCAGGGATTAATGGGAGTTGAAGTACAATAACATCGAGACCTTGCCCACCTCTCAAGTCACAATTGGCCGCCTCTTTAAAGACATGGTTGCATTCTGAAACCCATTTTGGTTCTTGCAGCAAGCTTGTAAATTGTGGATCCAAGAAGGTTATCTCCCTTTTCCTCCCTGGCTGAGAAGAGCTCCGATCCTCTCCTCCTTGCCTGCCCAGCAATCTCCGTCTACTCATTTATTTATTTCGCTTATTCAAATATCTTTATCTCACCCGTTCATCGTGAGAGCTCAGGGTACCTAGCCGTTGCAGCCATATGAAGTATTTAATGAATTTCAGACTAAAACCAGTGAATCATTTGAACAAGCATATTAAAAGCATATCAAACAACTCAACAGATTAAAACAGCTTTTTTTAAAAGAGCAAAAGAATCTCCCAGGCACCATGGGACATCCACTTATGGCGTTAACAGTGCAACAGAGGCGCCAAGCGCACGTGGGCCAAGATCACGTCGGCCTCTGTTCCCGGACATTTGGGGAGGAATTCTCCTAGCCGGAGCCACACCTGTTGGTGCCAGTCAAAGGCTGCGCCACCCGAAACATCAGAGACAGGGCAGAGGCTGGGCACCAAGGCTCCCTCCGGCTCCTCACTTCACTTTGAGAAGCAAACCACAGAAAGACACACAGGATCCAATCTTCCCTGCCAGACCCAAACTGCTGCCTTTGGCAAAGAGCAGGCTGTAGATACCCCAGACTGGGCAATTCCATTCTGCTATGGGTGATTTCAGGGGTGCAGTTACCGGAGAGGGCCGGGGGAAGATGCCTTTCCATACCCAAATAAGAATCCTCCCTACCCAAATGAAATTTCCCTCCATTCCTGAAATGTCTCTAGCATTGCAGCAATTCGGCTGAGCATTTAGAAAAATAGGGGCGGGCAGAGACCTAGGGAATGCAAACACAGCAAAGAGAATCATAGACTCTTAGAGTTGGACGAGACCACAAGGGCCATCTAGTCCAACCCCCTTCTGCCTTGCAGGAGGATGCAATCACAGCACCTCTGACAGATTTCCATCCAGTCTCTGTTTAAAAACATCCAAAGAAGGCGATTCCACCACCACTCCAAGGCGGCAAAGTATTCCACTGTCCTTTTACTCCTTTTATTTTATTTCATTTTTTAGAGTTGGAAGGGACCCCAAAGGACATCCAGTCCAACCCCATTATTCCATGCAGGAATACCCAATCAAAGCACTTCTGACAGATGGCCATCCAGCCTCTCTTTAGAAACCTCCAAAGAAGGAGACTCCACCACCACACTCCCAGGAATCAGCGGATTCCACTGTGTTGTAGGCTTGAACGATTTTCAGTGTCCCCCTCTCTGCAATGCTAGATCTTTGGGGGCTGAAGGGAAATTTCATTGAGGGGCATGAATTCTTATTTGGAGGGGGAATGCCTTAATTTTGCCCCTCTTCTCCACAGTTAACCCCCATGGGGCCCTTTCACTCCACACAATTGTAGCATTTTGATACCACTTTAACTAGCATGGCTGCCTTCTAAACACCCCACAAAACTACAAATCCCAGTATTCCATGGGATGGGACCATGGCAGTTAAAGCAGAATCACAGTGCCACATCTGTGTTGTGTGACTGGGCCACAAGAAAAGCCTTTTCTTACTGTGCTGTGCAACTCTTTTCTTTTTTTAAAAACGAGGAAGTTTTCAGCAGCTTTTGTTCCGTACATAGTTTAATGCCATTTTAAACATAAATGTTTTTGTGTTTTGATATGCAGTTGGCCCTCAAGTTTCGCGAGGGTTAGGGGCGGAAGAGCCTGCAAAAGTGGGAATACCACAAATATAGCCCTGTGCTTTTTTAAAACCTGAGAGAACACTTCTCTAGGAACTTGTAGGTCCTCCAGCACGAATCTATGGTATGCTTCCACTGGAAGTTGATCATAGAGTCATGCTGGAGGGCCTAGAGATTCCTAGAGAACACTTTTCCAGGCATTTGTAGGTCCTCTGGCACAACTCTATGGTCAACTTTCAGCAGAAACTTTCAGAAGATTTGCTTCTAGGACCAAACAAATGCCTAGAAAAGACATATTTAGGTAATCTGAGAATAAGCAAATCTGTAAATGCTTAACCCGTACATGTAGAGGAAAGACTGAACATACGTTTTTACTTATATTTCTTTTTCACTTGTAAGCCACCGTGAGTCCCAGATTTGGGGGAAAGACAGGGTATAAGTCAACCAATACAGTACAAAGGTGGGGCGATTTAAAAAAAAAATTAAAAAATTATCGCAATTAAAGGGATGTGAGAAATGCAAAATGTTGAGGAGGTACAAGAAGCTACGCTATAGCACTGAGGGCATCTTCTTTGATTTATTATCATTACCATTTTCATCATCTTTATTATATCCCACCCACCAGGACTCTAAAAAGCATAGAAATTAAAACAAATACATGACCCTATAGGTGGATCTCGCCTGCAAAACCCACACTGCCATTTCTATGCCATCTTGAATGCCATTCATTAGGAACAGGCCAGATATGTCAAATTGATCAATATTTTTTTTAAAATGGACCCAGTCATTTTCTGTGCATATTCTCAACAGAAATAACTGTAAAGAACTCTAAAGGCACCGGATCCTGTCTGATTTCAAAAGCTAAGCAGGGTCAACTGTGGTTAATACTTGGATGGGAGACCACCAACAAATACCAGATGCTGGAGGCTCTATTTCAGAGGAAGGAACCGGAAAACCCACCTCTGAGGATTCCTTGCCTAAGAAAAACCCATGAAATGCATGGGGTCACCACAAGTCAGCAGGCAACTTGAACACATGCACACACACTACTGTGAAGTCAGATGGAGCACTTTGGCTACAACCCAAAATGCAAAGGAATGGCACATTCCCAAACTGGGGGAAGGACCTTTAGAGTCAAACTTCAACTATTCCAGATTTATTAATTTTTATACACAAACATGCCTATGCATGCATATTACGGTTCTTTTCCATCCTGTCTTCCTGCTTATAATGAAAGAAAAACAAACTATGCTGAAACCAGAACAAGAAACGTAATAATGGAAGAGAAGAAGCAAGAGTAAAACTAGGAACAGAAAGCAGGAGACTCTGCTGTCTTTGGAGGGCTTTACAACTCAAGGGACAGAGTGCCTACTTTGCTTGCAGAAAGCCCCGGGTTCAAATTCCCCAGGAGCCCCTCAACTTAAAGGATCTCAGCTGGCAGGTGAAGAAAGTGCCCAGGAATTGGGAAGAAGTGATGAGAGTCAGAACCGAGACGGTTGGACCACAAAGTCCCACAAAGTCCGTCAGTACATTCAGAGGTCAGGGATGATAGAAACAGGCCAACCCAGCAGGATAATGAGGTTGAGGATGAAAACGCTTCTGCTGCTGTTGTGTGCCGTCAAGTCATTTCCAACTCAAGGGGACCCGAAGACAAACCTATTGCAGGGTTTCCTGTGCTTTATTACCGGCTCTCAAGACAGCGTACGATAGAAACAATTTAAAACACTTCCAGATGAAAACACAAAACAATCTGAACAGGATAAAAACATATTCAACATAGCACAAGCTAAAACCACTTTTAAAACCACAACAGTTTAAAATAATCACATGTATACTTTGAAGTAAATTAGTCCCTGACGGCTTTAATAAATCCATGTTTTGGCTAGCAGTCAGAAAGAAAGCAATGCTGGCACCTGTCGGGCCTCCAAGGGAAGGGCATTTCAACAACTGGGGTGCCACAGTCAAGAAGGCCCCGCTTCAGTGTCCTCCAACTTCTTCCCCCCCATCCCTCCCACTGGTGGGACACAGAGGAGAACCCCTCCAACTGACTTCAATTATTGGTCAGGTAACGCTTTCATCAGCGCTGTATGCACACAATCCTAAATATACACTGGACTGACTATGTGACGAATCTTGCTGTCCTTGAGCAAGCAGGGATCACCAGCATTGAGGCCATGATATTGAGAACACAGCTGCGCTGGGCAGGGCACATTTCTAGGATGGAGGACCATCGCCTCCCAAAAACACTACTCTACGGTGAACTCGCCACGGGTCAGCGTAAGAGGGGCGCTCCAAAAAAGCGATACAAGGACTCCCTGAAACAACATCTCAGGCTTGGCCAAATTGATCACCAACAATGGTCCGCCCTGGCCTCACATCGGGAGGCATGGAGACGCACTATCCACAATGCTGCAGCCTTAACATTCTCCTTACTAGCCTCACTCAGAGCACACTGCAGTAAGGGTAACAACAACAAGTGACACATAAGCGTTAACACACAAACCTGTGAGAGGAAGAAATTGGCAAAGGCTAAACTTGGCACCCCACTACTAGTAGTGGAGATCAAGGAGGAGCAGCCAAAAATCCAGAAAATATGTACTGCCAAACCACAAAAGCTGAGCTTTAATAACAGGGAGAATTTTCCTGCCCAGACAGGTCAACTGGCTCTCATGTGTTGAGGTGCACCACCCTAAGGCAAGATAGATGGAAGGTGGACTCCAAGAGTTAGAGCATGCAGAAGCAAACAGAGAAAACCAGAGTGCCCGAGCATGGCCCATCTACCAGCTCATAGCTAGGAGAACTCTACAAGCAGGTGAGCAACAGAGGAAAATTCACTGCCCCCCCCCAGTCCCTTCTCCGCCTTCATAGCTTTTCCTACCCTCAAACAGCAAAGCCAATGAAAAAAGCATCACACGAGGTCAGTAATACAAGTCAGCTCTTTCATGCCACTGGACAGCTGTCAACGCTTGGCCAGGATCCTAGCAAGGACTCCAAAACCCATCTGCCTAGTAGCAAAGGCCCAGCTCAGCACAAGCACTCTGCAATGTTTGCACAAACACAGGGTCTCCCACCTGTAGCAGGAGTGATGAGTCTGAGAGAAGGCCCTATGAAGCAACATGGGGCTGACCCCACATCACGGCAGTGCAGCCAACTCTAACACCAGTCTGCTTGAGATGTGATGCTCAGCTCTGGCTTTGCATTATGTGCCTTCGTCTGGTGCCTCCCCTCTTTCAATGCAGCCACAACACCTTACGAAGATTCACCTGTGTCTTTTAAACTAATCACATTTTAGCACTGGACCCAAACTGTGGTTATTGTACTGGAACCAGCCAGCCTCATAAACCATGGTTTGAAGTTTCTTTCAGTAAAGCTCAATGAAACATAGTTTAGACCAGGGGTTCTTAAAGACTTTTCCCACTCTCAACCCCTTTTTGCCCAAGAAATTTTTACACGAGCCCAGGTATATAAGCATATGAACTAGGTTTTATATATATGCCAAATTTTTCACGACCACCACATTCAGTTATGCAACCCCATATGGTGTTGTGCCCACAGTTTAAGAAGCTTTGGTTTAGACAAATCATGCAGACAACCAGATGTTCCTGGATTGCAGCTCCCAGCATTCCATACTACTGCCTATGCTGGTTAGTAGGGATGCTGGGAGATGCAATCCAATAATATTATTTATTTATTTAATTAATTAATTTCTATTCTGCCTTTCTCCCAGAAGGGATCCAAGGTGGCTCACAATACAGTTTAAAGCCATTTAAAACATCACAATATAAATATATATTTATATAAAGATCTGTAGGTTTCCCAACCCTGGTTTAGGCTAACCACAGTTTGTCCTTATTCAGAGATAGCGTTAAGCCACAATTAGCTTAAAATGGATTGGAAAACATGCAATTTTTTCACACCAGAGGGAGAGAGAGGAGGCAGCCGACAAGGGAGTTTACACAAATTCTTTTAACGTTGCCGAATGGCTGCATTCAGACACGAGGCGAAACGAGGCCTAGTTTTGGGGACACCCTCTTTTTGATGGCAGGAAAAGAGTTGCTTACAGAGGGAAGATGAGGATCCAGGAGTTGCATGCAGGAGAGAGAACAGGGCCTGGGGGTTCCAGATGGGGCTCAACCTAACTTGTGGCTCCTGCCTGCAACGCTCTGGCTGTGATTTATGTCCATTCCAATACATCTCAGGCTTCATAATTACAGAGGAAAGCAGGACTGGGAGGGAGGCTCGTTTCTCCCTTGCCCCTCCCTTCCTCACCCCCACCCCCATTATCCCCCCTGCTGAGCAGCTCTGAGGAAGCACATTCTGCCCCCAGGCTCCCCGTTATGGAAGAGAACAAGGCCTGGGAGGGAGACCTGTTTGCAGTGTGCAAATGGGATTGCCCCCTACCTGCCTGCCTGCCTGACCTAACTCCCCCCCCCAAACCCTGCCCCTTCCCCTTTGTCTGCTTGGGGAAGCTGCCTCCTGTGCAGGAATGACTAAAGCTGGGGTTGGTGGGGAGCAGGATCTCAGAAATGACGCCTCCATCAGGGTATCCTTGTGGGGAGGGGGAGGAGGAAAAGGGCCCCCCAGCCTCTGCTCTCCCTCCCCCCAACATCCCCTTTTCCTCAGGCGATGGAGAACCCAGCTGTGCAAGAGAATTGGGGGTTTCAGAGGAAAGGTGTGTGGGAGGAGGGTTGCATCCAGACACCCTCAATGGGGTAACCTTAAGACCCTTCCTGCACTGACCCTGGAAGAACTGGAGGAGGAAGAGGAGGGAGGAGGGATGAAGGAGAGAGGCTGGGAGGAAGAGGAGGGGACTGTGGGTTTCTGGCCAGCCTCCTGGTTGTCTCTGGCAGCCAAAGAGTGGGCAAATCGGCTTAGTGGTCACCTCTGCAGCCAGGACTGAGAGAATGGCCACCTCTCTGACACACACACACACATACACAAAGGGCAGCCGCCCCCCATCCCACCCACTCCCTCTTGGCCTTGAGGTGCCAGGCAGTGCCAGGCAAAGGGCACCCCACCCCATCCCCGCTTCGGCCTTTCAGCCACTCTGGACTCTTTGCCTAGATGGTGTGTGTGTGTGTAGAGAAACAGCACCGAGCAATACTTCAACCTCACCCCCTACCCCACCCCAGGGATTTAAGAGGGGGGGGTCTTCCCTTCCCCCCTCCCCATCCTGACTGAGCTCAGGCCTGCCTTTCACTACTAGCAGGGAACAAAACCTCCACCCACCCACCCACCCCAAATCCAAAAACCCCTTTCTAGGAAAAGCCTTGGCCTCTTTCCTTCTACAACCAGGAAAGGAAGCCCCATCCAGACAAGGGGGTGCAGGTGCTCCTGTCCCCCCCCCCCAGAAAGAAGACCAAATGCAGCCACAGAGAGGGGGGTCCAGTCCTTTCCCCTCCACAAAGGAACCCCAAATCCAGCCAGAGAGGGGGTCCAGTCCTTCCCCCCCCCAGACACACACAAAGGAACCCCAAATCCAGCCACAGAAAAGGGGGTCCAGTCCTTCCCCCCACACACAAAGGAACCCCAAATCCAGCCAAGGGGGTGGGGGTGGTCCAGTCCTCCCCCAAGAAAGGAGAGTGGGGCAGTGGGGGGCTTTCCCGTCCTCCCCCTCCCTTAGAAAGATCCAGCCACGGCAAAGGGAGGGGGTGAGCTCTGGGGGGGGGACCACTAGACCTCCTCCTGCCCTGCCTCCCCCTAAACCTTTGGAGCCTGGGACGGGGTCGAGAAAAAGAACCCACCCACCCCCACCCCCTTTCCTCGGGGAGGGGGTTGCAAAAATGAAAAAGGCAAGCGGTGCCCCTTCCCCTGGCAGGAAAGGGGGGGAGTGGAGGGCTCCCAAGGGTGGTCTTCCTAGTGGGGAGGGGGCTCCGGGGTTAGTTGTCCCACCCGCCTGAAGCGGGAACGGGGGGGGGCTTGAGAGGACTCCGTCCCCGCTTGGGGGTCTTTGGTATGGGGGGCCTCCGGGGTCTTTGGAATGTGGCCTTGGGGGTGTTTGGCATGGGAAGGTTGGGGGATCTTTGGCATGGGGCCCTTGGGGGTCTTTGATATGGGGATCTCGGGGATCTTTAGCATGGGGGGCCTCCGGGGTCTTTGGCATGTGGCCTTGGGGGTCTTTGGCATGGGGGTTTGGGGGGGTCTTTGGTATGGGGGGCATGGGGTATGTTTGACATGGGGGGTTGGGGGGCCTTTGGCACGGGGCTTTCGGGGGGGGACCTGTGGCACCCACCCAGCATGGAGAAGATGAAGTCCTTGGCGGTGTGGATCTCGAGGGCGCGCTGGTCGTCGTAGTCGCGCTGCTCGTGGCGGCCGAACTCGTGGATGAGGCGGTTGAGCTCCTCCACGCGCGACCCCGATCGGAAGTCCAGCTCCCAGCCGGCCGAGGGGGCAGCCAAGGGGCCCGGCGGGGACGAGGAGGAGGAGGACGGGGCGCCCGGAGGGACCCCCCCGGACACGCACGAAGACGACGACGAGGAGGAAGAACAGGAGGAGGAGGAGGAAGGCGCCGACGACCCCCGGCCCGGCCCGGCCCGCCCGCCCGGAGCGGCCATCTTCGCGCCGCGGAGGAGGAGGAGGAGGGAGGACGGAGAGGGAGGGAGGAGGGAGGAGGGAGAGGGAGGGAGGAGGGAGGAGGGTCCGCCGCCGCCGCCGCCTCCGCCCGGTGGGCCGCTCTTCCTCGGCGGAGGTGCTGAACCGGCCGGGCGGGGCCAGGGGGGCCACCAGCGCAGGAGGGCGGCGGCGCCTCCGCTTTTTGGGGGGAGCCTCGGCCGCCCCTCCCCCTCTTGGCTCCTCCCTCCCCCTCCCGAGCCTCCCACCCCCCCCACACACACAAGCAGGCGGGAGGCCGAAGCCCCCCCTCCCCTCCCCTGCCCACCCACCTGGGCCCCCGCCCCCCGCCAGGTGCGAGGCAGAAGGCGCCCCCTAGCGGACCGGAGCTTGGAGGAGACCCGCGCCCCGGGCCAGGCCGGCCCCCGTCCTCCGGAAGGCACCGGGGGGCTACGGAGCTCCACAAGCCCCTGGGCAGCTCCCACGGGAAAGAAGAAGCCCCGCAAGCCAGCAAAATCTGCTAAAAAATCACCACTCAGCCCTTATAAAAGAATCCCACCCGGGGACAGGGGAGTCCCAGCCGATAAGGGGCCATCGACCCACCCTCAGCCAAGCAGACTCGAATCCTCCTTGCATTTCTGCCCCCAGGAACTAGCCATTCACATACACAAATTGACGTATCCTCCCCAACAAGGAGTTCACAACTGTATATAAACCCCCCACACCCCCTACGCCACCATTCTCTGAAGACGCCAGCCACAGATGCAGGCAAAACCTTAGGAATAAACTCTTGCAGAACACGGCCTAGAAAAAAACCCAAGGAAAATCTATGGATCTAGAAATATTAGTAGACCAAAAGCTGAGTATGAGTCAGCAGTGTGATGCAGCAGCTAAAAAAGCCAATGCAATTCTAGGCTGCATCAATAGGAGTATAGGATCTAAATCAAGGGAAGTCATGGTGCCGCTCTATTCTGCTTTGGTCAGACCTCACCTGGGATACAGTGTCCAGTTCTGGGATTCACAATGCAAGAAGGATATGGACAAGCTGGAATGTGTCCAGAGGAGGGTGGGTGGTCTGGAAGCCATGATGCCCTATGAGAAGCAGCTTAGGGAGCTAGGCACATTAGTCCCGGGGAAGAGAAGATTGAGAAGGGACACGATAGCCATGTTTAAGTATTTGAAGGGATGTCACACTGAGGATGGAGCAAGCTTGTTTTCTGCTGCTCCAGAGACTGGAACACGGAGCAATGGGTTCAAACCACAGGAACAGAGATTCCACCTAAACATTATTAGGAATTACTTCCTGACAGTAAGAGCTGTTAGGCAGTGAAATGTGCTGCTGTCTGGAAGTGTGGTGGAGTCTCCATCTTTGGAGGTTTTTAAGCAGAGGCTGGATGGCCATCTGTCAGGAATGATTTGATTGTGTATCCCTGTATGGCAGAAATGGGGTTGGACTGGATGGCCCTTGGAATTTTGGAATTTTGGAATTTTTTATTGGAGTAAGACTTCATGATTCTATGTCTTGGAGTGTGGTGGAGTCTCCTTCTTTGGAGGTTTTTAAACAAAAGCTGGATGGCCGTCTGTTGGGAATGGTTTGATTGTTTATTCCTGCAGGGCAGAAGGGGGTTGGACTGGATGGCCCTTGGGGTCTCTTCTAACTCTATGATTCTGTGATTCTACCCCCCTCCAGCACCGGCACCCTCCAGAGATGGGCACGGAGAGGCTTTTGCACCCTTTCCCCAAGGCTGGAAGGTGAGGCAGAAGGGCCAACAAGGGGGGCGGGGAAGTTTTTCCCGGAAGGGGGCCTGACCTGCTGGCCTAAAGGAGGGCCTCGCATGCTCTGGTCCAAGAAGGTTCCGGAGGATGGAGATGATGGCACCACGTGGACATGCAAAGGAGAGCGGTTCCTGGCCCTTTCTCTGGATGCCGGCTTGTAGGTCACAGAGCACTCCTTGTCGAGGTAGAATTACACCCCTTAAGGGGGACATGAAACTCCCACATACATTCTTGGCACCAATTCTGTGAGGATTATTGATTCAAGGAGAGCGTTTGGTACCCAGTCGCAAGAACCACGGTGGGATGCTGTTGAGAGTGGTATGTAGTGATTTCAGCATTCAGCTACAGCTCTGCAGAGCAGGGTTTAAATCTCCACTGGGCGACCTTGGACAAGTCACACTCTCTCAGCCTCAGAGGAAGGCAAAGGGAAGCCGCCCCCCCCCAACAAATCTTGCCAAGAAAACCCTGTAATTAAGTTTGCCTTGGAGTCACCATAAGTCAGAAACAAATGGAAGGCACACAGCAACAATTTTATTTATTTATTTATTTATTGGATTTATATCCCGCCTTTCTCCCAAGGTGGAATTCAAGGCAGGTTACAATAGTTAAAGAATCCAAAGCTATTAGAAAAATATTTGTTTGATGTTGAATTTTCTCTCTTTTTCCCCCCACCTTTCTCACCGCACTGGGGCACAAGGTGGTTTACAAACATTAAAACAGATACAGATAAAAGTTCACCCCACTGAAAAGATAATAGTGGTGAAAATATAGGCTGGAATCCAACTCCCAGCCTGAGTAAACCCATTCAATCCACTGGCGAATGATGAGTCACTGGTTAGGCACAAATCCAATTCATTACATGGGTCTATTCTAGTCAGGATTAACAACAGGATTTAGGCCTTAATTAAGCTATCAATGGGGGGGTTGAAATAGCCTTAATAATATTTATTAATTCCTTTTGAAGGTTGCAGACATGGCTACATCACAAACAAAATCAGCTAGGTTTCCTTGGACAGCTATTGTTGGTGGAGAAATAAAAGAAGCCACACAGAATGCTTCAGCGTTAGCCTAGATGCAAACGTTCTGTGAAACTGAGAAGCTGGCATACTCCTCCAACCTCATGTTGGCAGAGGCAAAGAAATTCCTATGAGCTTATTATTTTTGATCTCTGCTTTTCTTCAGGAATAATGCTGACTAGAAAGTGGAGACCAGAAGATGCTTCTAAACCTCACTCTCTGACTTTATATAGCATGTTAGTTGTGTTGCAGTGAAATTGCACAATCCTAGAGGTAGAGAGGCCCTCAGAGGTCATGCAGGCTCACCCTTTGCCAAGGCAGACCCCACCCACCATAGAATTATTTGTATTGTGTGTATAGCTAACACACATTGGAAACTGCTTAACACAGTGTAGATGTGTAAATAGCTATTGCTTAAAACAATTTGTAAGCCGCTCTGATAGCCTTGTGGCTGAAGAGTGGGGTATAAATAAATAAATAAATAAATAAATATTGGGTTTGAGGAAGATACCATCTTCGAAGTTTCACAGAACTTTCTTATCCACCAAACTAACACCTAAGTGTTCTGTGTGGCTTCTTTTATATTCTACGAGCCCTGGAACTCAAGTTGGCACACACAATTAAAAGAGATACAGATAGAGGCTTTCATCAATGAAAACATACAGAGGCTGAAATACTGTACATTTAAACTGCCAATAGAATTAACAGTACAGATTGAGTCTCCCTTACCCGAAATGCCGGGGACCAGAGGCATTTTGGATTTTGGAATACAGTTGTCCCTCCGTATCCATGGATTTGGTACTAGATTTATGTATTCACAGCTTGAAAATATTCTTTAAAAAATAATAATCCCAAAAGCAAACCTTGATTTTGCCATCTTATATGAGGGACACCATTTTGCTATGCCATTGCATATAATGGGACTTGAGTATTCACGGATTTTGGTATCCACGGGGGGTTCTGGAACCAAACCCCAGCCAATATGAAGGGACAACTGTATTTCAGGTTATGGAATACTTGCATTTATATCATGAGATATCTTGGAGACGGGTCCCGAGTCTAAACACGAAATTCATGTATGTTTCGTATGCGCCTCGTACAAATAGCCTTAAGGTAGTTTTATGCAGAATATTTTCAATAATTTTGTGCATGAAACAAAGTTTGTGAACACCGAACCACAAGAAAGCAAAGGTGTCACTATCGCAGCCACCCATGTGGACTATTTTGGATTTGGGAATATTTCAGAATTCCAGATAAGGGAGATCCAACCTATAGCTTTAAATTGTCATAAATTGTCATAAATTGTCATAAATTAATTGTCAAAAATTGTCAAAAAAAGTGATACAAAGACTCGCTGAAACAACATCTCAGGCTCGGCCAAATTGATCACCAACAGTGGTCCGCCCTGGCCTCACATCGGGAGGCATGGAGACGCACGATCCACAATGCTGCAGCCTTATTTGAGAACGCACGCCGAACAAGTCTTGAAGAGAAACGACAATGCAGAAAGAATCACAACCCAAAAACATCACCCAAGGAGACCTTCTGCTGTGCTTTCTGCAACCGGACTTGTTTATCTCGGATTGGCCTTTTTAGTCATCAGCGCGCTTGCAGAAAGCGCGGGATGAGTCCTTCCTGAATCTTCGTTTGCGAAGAAAAGCCAGAGAGAGAATTAAAAGCAGCTTTAAAAAAAATACAAACAGCAGGGCACAGTATTGTTTCTCCTTAAAAGGGTCTGTTCCCAAAGGCCTGGTAGTACAAAAATGAAGTCTTCACAGGCTGCTACAATGACCTCATCATGGTGTGGGGCAGTCTAGCCTCCCTAGAACTGCGGGTTCACAGCCATGGAACAAACATCAAACAGACCCTTACCTGGTTCCTCATCAGATCTACCTGTAGAGTGGGGGAGAGGTGGAAAGGGGGGCCTTCCCTGAAGATCTCAAACTGGGGGAGGCTGATATGGAAGAACCCAAGTGGGCTAGGCCTGATCCCAAAAGGGCTTCATAGGACATGACCTGCACTCAAAATTGTTCCCAGAAACAGACTATCAGCCAGTGACGCTGTTGCAACAAGGGAGTTATGTGCTCCCTCAAACCATTACTTTCTTGGAACGGCACCTGAGGAAGAAGACCAGGCCTATGAAAGCTTCTGTTGCAACTTCTTTCTCTCAGTCTCAAAGGTGCTACAAGATCCCCTTCCTTACAGATATTCCAGACTAACACAGCTATCGGAGCATGGGAGTATAGTGTCTAGTTTGAGGGAAGTACAGTTGTCCCTCTGTATCCATGGATTGGTATCCACGGATTTGGAATCCATGGATTTGAGTATTCACGGCTTGAAAATACTGTATTCCTAAAAAAATAATAATAGTCCAAAAAAACAAACCTTGATTTTGCCATCTTATGTAAGGGACACCATTTTGCTATGCCATTGCATATCATGGGACTTGAGTACAGTATTCACAGATTTTGGTATCCATGGGGGGTTCTAGAACCAAACCCCAGTGAATATGAAGGGACAGCTGTAGTAGCATTCTATTCTGCTTTAGTCAGACCTCACCTGGAAGACTGTGTCCAGTTCTAGGCACCACAATTCAGGAAGGATATGGACAAATTGGACCGTGGCCAGAGGAGGGCGACCAGGATGGTGGGAGGTCTGGAATCCATCATGCCCTATGAGGAGCCGCTTTGGGAGCTGGGTATGTGTTTAGCCTGGAGAAGAGAAGGATGAGAGGGGACATGATAGTCATGTTTAAATATTTGAAGGGATATCATATTGAGGATGGAGCAAGCTTGTTTTCTGCTGCTCCAAAGACTAGGACACAGAGCAATGGGTTCAAACTGCAGGAAAATAGATTCCCCCTAAACATTTAGAACTTCCTGAGAGTAAGAGCTGTTTGGAAGTGGAATGCGCTGCTGCCTGGGAGTGTGGTGGAGTCTCCTTCTTTGGAAGTTTTTAAACAAAGGCTGGGAGGCCATCTGTCAGGAGGTCTTTGGTAGGGTATTCCTGCAGGGGAGAATGGGGTTGGACTAGATGCCCCTGGAGATCTCTTCCAACGCTATGATTCTGTGATTCTATGTCTTTGAATTCTTCCTCTGAACTGTGCACTGTACCTCTCTTAGTAAAATTTGGAAACCTGGTATGTGAATAAATAAGTAAACATAATACCAGTATGTGTCCTCTCAGAAGTAAGCCTTTGTAGTGCAATAGACGTTACTCCATTATAAGTGCATAGTGGGTTTCTATGGCTGAGCAGGGATTCAAAGCCCAGTCTCCAGAATCATAGTCCAATTCTCAAACCAATGCACCATTACTGTCTTAATATAAGAGCTCACTCTGAAGAGTTGCGAAGGCCTGGCTTCATGGAAATGTAGGTCAGTGGAACATCATAAGTCATCCGTGCCAGGAGATGCGTGTGAGAGTCCACCCTGGATTTAGCACCACCAGCCTCGAAAACACTCAGAATTGATAGAATTTTCTTTGCTGTGATGGAGAACCTGGCACAAGGCACATTTCCTCCAGTCCAGTTGTGTATTGTTCATAGAATCATAGAGTTGGAAAAGACCTTAAGAGCCATCCATTCCAACCCCATTCTGCCATGCAGGAATACACAATCCAAGCATTCCTGACAGATGGCCATCCAGCCTCTGTTTAAAAACCTCCAAAGAAGGAAGAGACCCCACCACACTCCCAGGCAGCAGCATAGTCCACTGCGTGAAGAAGCTCTTACCATCAGGAAGTTCTTCCTCATGTTCATGTGGAATCTCTTTTCCTGCAATTTGAACCCATTGCTCCGTGTCCTAGTCTCTGGAGCAGCAGAAAACAAGCTTGCTCCATCCACAGCATGATGTCCTCTCAATCTTTCTGCCTTCCTCCTCATTAGCCTTGTATGGCCCTTAGGAACATGTGTGGATGCATAGAATCATTCAAATTATTCCCAACATATGGCCATCCAGCCTCTGCTTAAAAACCTCCAAAGAAGGACCAGACTCCACCACACTACGAGGTCTCGTCTTAATCTGTGGCTGCATTGCATATTTATTAGGTGCGCACAGCTCTCCAGGGCACCTGTGACCACGCTCTCTCGTTCAGGAATTTGAGTGCAAAACAGGTTGCTTTCCAGCTGGGTTCCCCTAAATTTCACAGGGAGAAAGAAACTATTCTTTCTCTTACATAAATTGAAGGTTAGTAAGGTTTTACATTTTGTAGCCCCATGATGGTTCTTCTTACTGTTTCCTTTATTTTATTTTTAAAGAACCAATGATTCTTTAAAATGCACCTTTTAGGAAAAAGGCCAAGTGCTGCAAGGGAAGATGAAAATGGATCAAGGCCCCAGGGCCAAGAATTGATGGGAGGCTCTGCAAAGGCACCATCAGCAAGGGAATGAGCCATTACCAGCAGCGGCTGAAGAGAGATGTGGAGCCCTGCATCACTTTGTGAGACCCACACAAAGGTTAAAAGAGCAACTGAGGAGGGGGGGGGAAATTGCAGGGAGGAGAGATGTCTCCGCTGAGGTTTGCTGCAATGAAAAGATGGGAAACAGAATTGTGTAAATGAGTGATGGAAAAGCCTTCCTTCCTATGGGTGGGGCCAGCGCAATCCCCTCCCCCTTGTGCACGCTTGCACATGGTCATTATAGTGCATGCAAAAGCACAAGCAAAGCAAAACCTTGCTACTCAGTACAAGACAGCTGTAAGCATGGCCCCCCACGAGGAAGGGGAGCTGACAGGACTCTGCCCTGGGGTCCTGGGATTAGGAGGGGGCCTTCGTGATATTATTATAAGTGTTTATTATGTAAATCCATTTAGTTTTTTTAAGAAATATAAATACTGTATTACTTTGGTGTCATCATTTAAACTGACTTATTTTAATTCTTATCCTAAATCCTATAAAGCATCTTGTTGCCCATAACCTTAGAAGTAGGTTGGGGGCCCGCCAATGATCCTGCCTGGGGCCCCACTTCAGGACGTGGGAGCCATGGCCGTAAGCTGAGCCGTCCTGGGGGGAATTAAGAAGATGGACTGAAGATTCCCCATTGAAGAGCTGGAGCAAAACTGGAGTTATGCAGTGATTGCACGATATAACCCATAATCCCTTACTCTATTCCTCTATCCAAATACTTGGTTCTGCTTTCGATAGCCTTGTGTGAGTGTCTGAAGCCGGAGTGTTTGCTGTAGACATTAGTTTTCAAAAAAGATCACTTAATTGTACCTTTTGGCATAGAGTCTCCTGCATTATTACCAGTATACATAGTTTAAAAGGTCCCACCGTTGTCAACCTCTCACATGCCAAGTTGAGTTAGCTAAATTCCCCTATTTAATATTAGGACATAAGAGGGCCCCCATGGACCCCACACAATTCGGATAACAATTCATCCTGGGGAAAACTAAGAAGGTGGACTGAAGATTCCCCATTGAAGAGTTGGAGCAAAATTGGAGTTAAGCAGTGATTGCACAATGCCACTACACTGGTGAACTGTGCTGTTGTTCAACTGAATGGGTACAGTATTTGTAGGCGCAAGTGGCAGCATGCATGCTTGTGCACTGATGTGTGTACACATCCATGTGCAATGCCCAGTCATGCACAGTGGCATTGCATGTGCAATTCCATCTCCATAACCTTGGACTGAATGCAGATGGCCTGCACCCTGTGGCCGCCCACTTCCATAGAGGAACATGCACTTTCTTAAGACACCCGCCTGTGAGCCAGTGTAGTGGTTTGAGTGTTGGACTAGGACACTGGGAGACCAGCCATGGAAAACCAGTTCAGCCATGGAGACTTACTGGGTGACTTTGGGCAAGTCACAGTCTCTCAGCCTCAGAGAGAGGCACTGGTGGCAAACCGCCTCTGAAAAAATCTTGTGAAGAAAACCCTGTAATAGGTTTGCCACAAGTCGGAAATGATTGAAGGCACACAACAACAACAACAACAACAACAACAACACACACACACACACACACAGGATTCCAGCCCGGAGTTTTGCTTCACCCATCTGTTCAATGGATTCAAATTACATGAAAGGAGAGTTCACCTAAATCTTAGGAAGAACTTTTTTACTGTAAGAACTGTTTGAGAGAGAAATCAACAGCCTCAAAGGATGGTGGACTCTCCACCTTTGGAGGTCTTTAAACAGAGGCTGAACAGGCATCTTTCTGGAGTGCTTTAGTTGCATCTTCCTGCAAGGCAGAATGGGGTTGGACTAGATGTCCCTTGTAGTCTCTTCCAACTCTTAAGATTCTATGATTCACCCCGTCTTGAGATGGGAGGAGCAGTTCCAGGAGATCTGGAAGTCTTCCATTTCTTCACTCCATCCTGTAGTTCACCTTGGTGAGCTCTTGTCTAGAGATACATAGAATCATAGGATCACAGAGTTGGAAGAGACCTCAAGGGCCATCCAGTCCAACCCCATTCTACCCTGCAGGAATACACAAGAATAATCATTCACGACAGATGGCCATCCAGCTTCTGTTTAAAAACCTCCAAAGAAGGAGGTCCATTTCTTTGACCCGGAGAATTTTGCATCTCCTCCCTTTGCAACCTGAATGTTGGTTGGTGCTGTTGTGGTGCAGTTTGTAGCATCTTGATTTGGGCCGTGGAAGGTTCCCCGGGCACAAATGCCTTCTGATCTTGAGCATATCTTGATGCATAATATAGAGTGCGCACTGGGTACCTAAACAAATCCAGGCAGCAAAGATAAACAGCAGAATCGAACACCACCATCCCCACATTGCCGTCGGCAAATCAGTGCTCAAGTCCGTTCAGCAGTTCACCTACCTGGGAAGCATCATCTGTGGAGCCCTGCATCACTTTGTGAGACCCACACAAAGGTTAAAAGAGCAACTGAGGAGGGGGGGGGGAAATTGCAGGGAGGAGAGATGTCTCCGCTGAGGTTTGCTGCAATGAAAAGATGGGAAACAGAATTGTGTAAATGAGTGATGGAAAAGCCTTCCTTCCTATGGGTGGGGCCAGCGCAATCCCCTCCCCCTTGTGCACGCTTGCACATGGTCATTATAGTGCATGCAAAAGCACAAGCAAAGCAAAACCTTGCTACTCAGTACAAGACAGCTGTAAGCATGGCCCCCCACGAGGAAGGGGAGCTGACAGGACTCTGCCCTGGGGTCCTGGGATTAGGAGGGGGCCTTCGTGATATTATTATAAGTGTTTATTATGTAAATCCATTTAGTTTTTTAAAGAAATATAAATACTGTATTACTTTGGTGTCATCATTTAAACTGACTTATTTTAATTCTTATCCTAAATCCTATAAAGCATCTTGTTGCCCATAACCTTAGAAGTAGGTTGGGGGCCCGCCAATGATCCTGCCTGGGGCCCCACTTCAGGACGTGGGAGCCATGGCCGTAAGCTGAGCCGTCCTGGGGGGAATTAAGAAGATGGACTGAAGATTCCCCATTGAAGAGCTGGAGCAAAACTGGAGTTATGCAGTGATTGCACGATATAACCCATAATCCCTTACTCTATTCCTCTATCCAAATACTTGGTTCTGCTTTCGATAGCCTTGTGTGAGTGTCTGAAGCCGGAGTGTTTGCTGTAGACATTAGTTTTCAAAAAAGATCACTTAATTGTACCTTTTGGCATAGAGTCTCCTGCATTATTACCAGTATACATAGTTTAAAAGGTCCCACCGTTGTCAACCTCTCACATGCCAAGTTGAGTTAGCTAAATTCCCCTATTTAATATTAGGACATAAGAGGGCCCCCATGGACCCCACACAATTCGGATAACAATTCATCCTGGGGAAAACTAAGAAGGTGGACTGAAGATTCCCCATTGAAGAGTTGGAGCAAAATTGGAGTTAAGCAGTGATTGCACAATGCCACTACACTGGTGAACTGTGCTGTTGTTCAACTGAATGGGTACAGTATTTGTAGGCGCAAGTGGCAGCATGCATGCTTGTGCACTGATGTGTGTACACATCCATGTGCAATGCCCAGTCATGCACAGTGGCATTGCATGTGCAATTCCATCTCCATAACCTTGGACTGAATGCAGATGGCCTGCACCCTGTGGCCGCCCACTTCCATAGAGGAACATGCACTTTCTTAAGACACCCGCCTGTGAGCCAGTGTAGTGGTTTGAGTGTTGGACTAGGACACTGGGAGACCAGCCATGGAAAACCAGTTCAGCCATGGAGACTTACTGGGTGACTTTGGGCAAGTCACAGTCTCTCAGCCTCAGAGAGAGGCACTGGTGGCAAACCGCCTCTGAAAAAATCTTGTGAAGAAAACCCTGTAATAGGTTTGCCACAAGTCGGAAATGATTGAAGGCACACAACAACAACAACAACAACAACAACACACACACACACACACACACAGGATTCCAGCCCGGAGTTTTGCTTCACCCATCTGTTCAATGGATTCAAATTACATGAAAGGAGAGTTCACCTAAATCTTAGGAAGAACTTTTTTACTGTAAGAACTGTTTGAGAGAGAAATCAACAGCCTCAAAGGATGGTGGACTCTCCACCTTTGGAGGTCTTTAAACAGAGGCTGAACAGGCATCTTTCTGGAGTGCTTTAGTTGCATCTTCCTGCAAGGCAGAATGGGGTTGGACTAGATGTCCCTTGTAGTCTCTTCCAACTCTTAAGATTCTATGATTCACCCCGTCTTGAGATGGGAGGAGCAGTTCCAGGAGATCTGGAAGTCTTCCATTTCTTCACTCCATCCTGTAGTTCACCTTGGTGAGCTCTTGTCTAGAGATACATAGAATCATAGGATCACAGAGTTGGAAGAGACCTCAAGGGCCATCCAGTCCAACCCCATTCTACCCTGCAGGAATACACAAGAATAATCATTCACGACAGATGGCCATCCAGCTTCTGTTTAAAAACCTCCAAAGAAGGAGGTCCATTTCTTTGACCCGGAGAATTTTGCATCTCCTCCCTTTGCAACCTGAATGTTGGTTGGTGCTGTTGTGGTGCAGTTTGTAGCATCTTGATTTGGGCCGTGGAAGGTTCCCCGGGCACAAATGCCTTCTGATCTTGAGCATATCTTGATGCATAATATAGAGTGCGCACTGGGTACCTAAACAAATCCAGGCAGCAAAGATAAACAGCAGAATCGAACACCACCATCCCCACATTGCCGTCGGCAAATCAGTGCTCAAGTCCGTTCAGCAGTTCACCTACCTGGGAAGCATCATCTCCTCAGATGCCAAGATTGACAAAGAGATCGATCACAGATTAGCAAAGGCATATAGTGCATTTGGAAGACTTCACAAAAGAGTCTGGAGCAATAAACACCTGAGGCAAAGCACAAAAATCAGTGTGTATAGAGCCATCGTACTGTCTATCCTCCTTTATGGATCTGAAATATGGGTCACCTATCGCCACCACCTACGACTCCTCGAGCGCTTTCATCAGCGCTGTCTACGCACAATCCTAAATATACACTGGACTGACTATGTGACGAATGTTGCTGTCCTTGAACAAGCAGGGATCACCAGCATTGAGGCCATGATATTGAGAACACAGCTGCGCTGGGCAGGGCACGTTTCTAGGATGGAGGACCATCGCCTCCCAAAAATACTACTCTACGGTGAACTCACCACGGGTCAGCGTAAGAGGGGCGCTCCAAAAAAGCGATACAAAGACTCCCTGAAACAACATCTCAGGCTTGGCCAAATTGATCACCAACAGTGGTCCGCCCTGGCCTCACATCGGGAGGCATGGAGACACACTATCCACAATGCTGCAGCCTTATTTGAGAACTCACGACAAAAAGTCTTGAAGAGAAACGACAACGCAGAAAGAATCACAACCCAAAAACATCACCCAAGGAGACCTTCTGCTGTGCTTTTTGCAACCGGACTTGTTTATCTCGGATTGGCCTTTTTAGTCATCACCGCGCTTGCAGAAAGCGCGGGATGAGTCCTTCCTGAATCTTCGTTTGCGAAGAAAAGCCAGAGAGATTGTTCCTTCAGGCATAAGAATAAAGGTACAGACACAGGCTTTGTGTCTAAAAAAACAATTTCTCTTTACTTGGGCATAATAAAGAATATTTACAGTAATATACAGGATTCAAAAGAAAAACATCTTCACACAGTGAGATTCATTAGCCCAGCCCAGCTCTGCTCCACTCTAATCAACATTGATTTACCCAACTAGCATCTGCAGACTGTTTGTTACAACTAATCCTCTGTACAGGATAAATCTACTGCATGTCCCAATATCCTGACATATCTTTCTGAAACTAACCTATCATGCAGGTTTGTTGTAAGGACATGTTCACTCTGGAGAAGAGAAGGCTGAGGGGTGACATGATCACACTCTTTAAGTACCTGAAGGTACTTCAAAAAGCGGTTGGACAGCTACATGCTGGGGATGGTTAGCTGGAGATCCTCCAATGAGCAGGGGGTTGGACTAGATGGCCTCAGGGAACCATAGTATTCTATGATTCTATGATATTGAAAGCCTCCCTCCCTGGGAGCATTTGGTGAAGATTGGCTTTACTTAGAATAAAGTAAGAGCTGTTCGGCAATGGAACGCACTCCCTCGGAGCGTGGTGGGGTCTCCTTCCTTGGAGGTCTTTAAACAGAGGCTGGATGACCATCTGTCGGGGATGCTTTGATTGTGATTTCCTGCGTGGCAGGGGGGTTGGACTGGATGGCCCTCGTGGTCTCTTCCAACTCTGCAATTCTATGATTCTATGATTCTATGATGGGTACAGAAGCAGCTCTGCAGCGCCTAATGTCCTGCTTTGCAACAGCTGCACAATTCAGAAAGGATATTGACAAATTGGAGCGTGTCCAGAGAAGGGCAACTAAAATGGTGAAAGGTCTGGAAACAATGCCTTATGAGGAGAGACTTAGGGAGCTGGGTATGTTTAGCCTGGAAAAAAGACGGTTTCGAGGCGATATGATAGCCCTGTTTAAGTATTTGAAGGGATGTCACGCTGAGGATGGAGCAGGCTTGTTTTCTGCTGCTCCAGAGACTGGAACACGGAGCAATGGATGCAAGCTCCAGGAACAGAGATTCCACCTCAACATGAGGAGGAACTTTTTGACAGTCAGAGCTGTTCGGCAGTGGAACGCACTCCCTCGGAGCGTGGTGGGGTCTCCTTCCTTGGAGGTCTTTAAACAGAGGCTGGATGGCCATCTGTCGGGGATGCTTTGATCATGATTTCCTGCGTGGCAGAAGGGGGTTGGACTGGATGGCCCTTGGAGGTCCCTTCCAACATCATGATTCTATGTCTTGGAGTGTGGTGGGGTCTCCTTTCTTCCTTGGAGGTCTTTAAACAGAGGCTGGATGGCCAATGCTTTGATCGTGATTTCCTGCATGGCAGAATGGGGTTGGACTGGATGGCCCTCGTGGTCTCTTCCAACTCTGCAATTCTATAATTCTATGATTCTAAGGGGATAAAAGTTGGTGAAAGCCTTTGTTGGATTTTTCTTTTTCTCAGTCTCAAAGCAACTGGATTCCTTTATGTCTTTTTATACTAAAACAGACCAGTCTCAAGGGCCTGAAAAACCTCAAGGCACCAGATCCCATCAGATCTTGAAAAGCTAAGCAGGGTCAGCCCTGCTTAGCACTTTAGATGGGAGACCACCAACAAATGCCAGGTCCTGTAGGCTGTATTTCCAGAGGAAGGAACTGGCAAAACCACCTTTGTGTATTCCATGTCTAAGAAAACACTATGAAAAAATTAATGGGGTTGCCATACATCGACAGGAGACTTAAAGCCCCCCCCCAAGACAACAGATCCCATCTGATCTTGGAAGATAAGCAGGGTCAGCCCTGGTTAAGACTTGGATGGGAGACCACCAATGAATACCAAGTGCTGTTGGCTCTATTTCAGAGCAAGGAACTGGAAAACCACCTTTGAGTATTCTTTGCCTAAGAAAACCCTAGGAAATTCACAGGGTTGCCATTGAGAGGCGATGTTTTGGTCCCTTTCCCCCAAATGCTGCAAGCTGGAAATCCCAGATCATGGAAAAGGTGCCTTTTTGGACTGTCACTTCCAGAACCCCCTGCCAGCTGGTTAAGGGATTGTGGGAGTGGCAGTCCAAAAAGAAGAACCTTCCCCAAGCTCAGAAGGTCTGCCAAGGAATCCCAGGTGCTGTTGGCTCTACTTCTGAGGAAAGAACCGGCAAAACCACCTCAGAGGATTCCTTGTCTACGAAAACCTGAAATCCACCATAAGCCGACAAGGGACTTGAAGGCACATGTGCGTGCACAGAGAGAAAGAGGGAGTGAGAGAGAGTCTTAATGGATTCCTTTATGTCTCTATTTAAAAGTCAGCAAGAACTTATTAAGAGACCTCAGGAAAGGTAAACAGATTAAGACATGGGTGACCACCCACCTTCTGTTTCTTCTCCTTAATCAACCATTCTCTGCCTGCAATTTTGGCATTTCCATCTCCTCTGGGTTTCTCCTGCTCACTAGAGTTCACCATAAGGTTAAACTCTGTTTGGGTGGGACAAGCACTTTTCATCATCATGCATGCCTTAATCAGCTTATCTATGCTAAATAATTTTATCATCACCTTCCAAGGACTGAAATGACCTCTGCTTGCTTGTATGCTTAGTAAAAGCCATCTTTTTGCCTTTGGGGCCATCTTTTGGGGAACCCGAGATGATGGACAACAGATAAAATGCATTGCTTAAGAATGGACTAAATCAGTGCTTTTAAAAGAGGTTTTAAAAACATACACACAATTAAAATAGTTATCTAAGCCTACCCTGGTTTAGTTGCCAGCTGGAATCATAGAATCATAGAGTTGGAGGAGACCTCAAGGGCCATCCAGTCCAACCCCATTCAGCCATGTAGGAATACACAATCAAATAATTCCTGACAGATGGCCATCCAGTGGAGTTCAACAGGGATGGAGCCAACCTGACTTCCCTTGGGAGGGAATTCTCCAACTGAGGTGTTGCTACGGAGAAGACCATGGAGATTATCAGATGCTTCAAAAGTGGCATTACAACAAAGCCAGGAGATGGCAAAAGGACTTCCTTACCAGAGGACATCATTCCCCATCATCATGCACTCATTCTGAATGCTGCCATGCTGCAGGTGCTATTTTTTGATTGATGGGGAGAAGCTGTCAATAGATCTCCCATTCCATTTCTGTCCCGGATTTCCACGTGTGTGAGAAGGTGCCCCATGTTGCTGGTGAGGTCCCAGCATCAATGGGCAGTCCCTGCCAGAACCCTTCCTGGTGAGATGGGACATCCAGGTAAGCTGCCCTCTTTTTATGACCCTCCCTGGGTTACTTGTAAATTTTAAAGTGTGTCTTTGTGCTTGGTGTCAGTTTTACTGTTCTGTTTTTCTTTTTAAGTTTGAATTTCCCACGCTGGCATCTTCAAGCTAAACATTTTAATGGATGCTTCTCCCTCTTTTTATGTTTTTATGTTTTATGCTTATGTTTTTATGTTATAGTTTAAAGTTTTAGGGTAGTATTTTATATTATTGGTGAATTTGCCAATACCTCTCCAATGATGCCCCCTTGTCGTGGGAGAGAGGCTTGCATACCCTAATGATGTTTTGAATGATGTTTTAAATCAATGCGTATAGAGCCATTGTACTGTCTATCCTCCTTTATGGGTCTGAAACATGGGTCACCTATCGCCACCACCTACGACTCCTCAGACGCTTTCATCAGCGCTGTCTACGCACAATCCTAAATATACACTGGACTGACTATGTGACGAATGTTGCTGTCCTTGAGCAAGCAGGGATCACCAGCATTGAGGCCATGATATTGAGAACACAGCTGCGCTGGGCAGGGCACGTTTCTAGGATGGAGGACCATCACCTCCCAAAAATACTACTCTACGGTGAACTCGCCACAGGTCAGCGTAAGAGGGGCGCTCCAAAAAAGCGATACAAGGACTCCCTGAAACAACATCTCAGGCTCGGCCAAATTGATCACCAACAATGGTCTGCCCTGGCCTCACATCGGGAGGCATGGAGACGCACTATCCACAATGCGGCAGCCTTATTTGAGAACAAACAAGTCTTGAAGAGAAATGACAACGCAGAAAGAATCACAACCCAGAAACTTGTTTATCTCGGATTGGCCTTTTTAGTCATCAGCGCACTTGCAGAAAGCACGGGATGAGTCCTTCCTGAATCTTCGTTTGCGAAGAAAAGCCAGAGAGAGAGAATTCACCAATTATTTTTAAATATATGTATTACTATATGTAATTTACAAGGGGGGTAAACTGTTTTAAGCTATTACTGTTGTTATGGATTTGTTTGTTTTATATCCAATTATCGTGAGCCGCCTTGGTTGCCTAATAGGCAAAAGGCGGGGTACAAAAATAAAGTAGTTGTTGTTGTTGTTGTTGTTGTTGTTATTATTATTATTATTATTATTGTGTGAATGGGCTGGATTTCACTCCAGGAAGAGCTCCATTCACTCTGGGCTGCCCTGTTGGCAGGAGAGAAGGTAAATGCGGTGGGGAGGGTGATTGCGCCCGGACAGGAGCAGGAGTGGAGATGGTGGGACAGGAAGGCTTTTTATGTTCCTGTCTGATAGTCTCCCCTGTCTCATGTACTAATGAACCTGGCCTCCCCAAGTGGTGAAGATCACTATTCCAATCATGGAAAGTAGCTCCAAACAGCTACTGGGCAGCAACAGTAATAATGGGGGGGGGGGTGTCAGACTGTTTGAAGATCCCTCAGAGACTATGACAGTGGCACCATAGATAACACTTGTTAGTACTGCACAGAAGGAGGCCCAGTAAACCTCCTTTTGAAGACCTTTTATCAGATGAGCCTCTAAAAACATTTCTTTGCCAGCATATTTTAAACCATTAGTGTGCCAGCAAAAGAACCCTTTTTATCAGACGTTGATGCAATAGCGTGAAAACGCAGCCCAGTACTTCCACATTCTCTGGGGCGCATGATCTCGGAGGTTCTTGCAAGAAGACGTGAGCATATTTAAAAGTTGAAAAACACCTAAAATAAAAAACAAAATGAACGCATAGACACTGAAACACACTTAAAAATTTGCAGGTAAAGTGGGGAGGTTCATAAAAAGAGCATCCCGTACCTGTGTTCTTTCCCAGAAGTGTTCTGGCGAGGACTGCCCATTGATGTTGGAATTGCACCAGCAAAATGGGATCTGGTTTCACATGCAGGCAATTCTGACAGAAAAACGCCACGGCTGATCTGTTATGGCTTGGCCCATCAATGAAAAAGAACACCTTATTAACAGCCCATAATCACGAAAGAATGACGTCGAGTAAAATGGGCAATCTTTCGCATTTATGTGGCATCGTTATAATGGCATATTTGCCGAGTCTGATAGTCCTGTAACAAAACAATCCAAAATGAAACAAGAGACAGTGCCAGAAGATAATGCTCCCAAGTCAGAAGGCACACAACAAGCTACTGGGATACAGCAGAGGACAACTACAAGTAGCCATCTGGCTAAAGGACTCAGCTGGACTCAAGCTGAAAGGACGTTCAGCTGTTGACATGCTCAGAGGCAAAAGGAAAGTCCAAAGCTGCACAACACATATTATGGGAACATGGAAAGTGAGAAGAATGGATCAGGGGAAGCTAGACATACTAAAACAAGAAAAGGAACATATACATTTTGTGAGCTAAAGTGGACAGGAATGGGGCATTTTGAGTCAGATCATTACACAGTGTTTTACTCAGGAAATGACAATTAAAGAAGAAATGGGGAGGCATTAATAGTGGGGAGAGATGTGGCAAAAGCAGTCAAAGGATATAATGCAAAGTCTTACAGAATCATGTCAATAAGACTTCAGGGGAAACCCACCAATATAACCTTAATCTAAGTTTATGCTCCAGCTACAGAGGCAGAAGCAGAAGAAATTGAGAGATTCTATTCTGGAGTCCAGGAGGAAATTGATCACATACCAAAACAGGACTTCTTATTAATCATAGGCAATTGGAATGGGGGGAAAAAATTTAAAAAATAGGAAACAGAGCAGAATCAAAGATTGTAGGAAAAATTGGCCTAGATCAAGAAATGTACCAGAATGAGTTTGGATTTTGCAATTTTTGAATGACTGAATTTTACAAGGACAAGAAGGACAGAATACAGAGAAATGTAATGGTTTCCAATTGGCAAGGGAGTCAGGCAAGGCTGCATTTTATCACCCTGTTTAATTTGTACACTGAGCATATTACTGGTATCTGTAAAGCAGGATTAGACCCGTAGGAAAGAGATGTGAAAACTGGAGGAAGGAACATCAACAATTTAAGATATGCAGATGACACCACACTACTAGCAGCAAACAGCCAAGACTTGGAATGATTAGTGAAGAAAGTCAAGGAAGAAACTGCAAAGGCAGGTTTACAGTTGAACACTGATGAGTTACATAATTTTAAAGCAGACAATGAAGACATTGAAATAGTTCAAGATTTTCCAAACCTAGGCTCTGTCATTAACCAGAATAATGGAGCCTGGAATCAAGAAATCAGAAGATCAGGATTTGGGATGGCAGCAAGGAAGGAACTAGACAAGATCCTGAAGTGCCAAGGTATCTCATTGAATACTTGCCAGGATCGGCCCCTGACAGCGCTTGCTCCTGCCATTTTTAGTTATTTTCCTGTAACTTTGATACTAATTGTGTGGTTTTTTTCTTGGCACTTGCTAATGAGTGTTTTTTTGCCCACCGTGGTGGTGGTAACGGTTTCTGCTGGTTTGGAGAGAGATAAAGATCCAACTGCAAAGTCAGCCTGGAAAACGGAGGGTGGTCAGAGAAAGGGAATGTAATATCAGGAGATGATGGATAGCTAATAGTGTTGAAGCGTGCCAGATTTTATAGATTGTAATATGCTTTTAATATACAGTAGTGTGTACCCTTTAAATTTCAATTCTCAGCAACCATCTTGTATGGTATGCTTCTTAGATCTCTGTGCCAATAAAGTTTTATGATCACTCTGAAACTGTTGGTCGCTGCATCTGAGAATGCTATCACATCGCAATACTGAAGTTAGGATTGTCCATGCTATCGAATTTTCAGTTTCTATGCATGGTTGTGAAAGCTGGACAGCGAGGAAAGCCGATAGGAAGAAAATCAATTCCTTGGAAATGTGGTGTTGGAGAAGAGTTCTGCGGATACCATGGGCTGCTAAAAAGTCCAGTCAGTGGGTCCTAGAATAAATCAAGCTTGAATTCTCCCTAGAGGCCAAGATGACTAAATTGAGACTATTGTGCTTTGGACATATCGTGAGAAGACAGGACTCCGCAGAAAAGATACTAATGCTTGGTAAGGTAGAAGGCAGGGAGAAATGAGGAAGACCCCATTCCAGAGGGAGAGACGCCATCAGGGAAGCCACAATGGCTGCTGCTCGGAGTCTGCAAGACCAGAAAAGAACAGTTGAGGAGAGGGGGGCTTGGAAGTCTCTCCTTCATAAGGTCGAAGTTGGCTTGACAGCAGTTAAACAACAACAAATCCTGTAGTCCTAGTCCAACACTCAACCCACAAAACACCGTACTGACCAATTAACAGCTGTATCCATAGTGTTACTGTAGTTATGGAGTCTTAACTTGTTCCCTCCACACCTTCATCTGAAGCAGGAAAGAGCAAACATAGAGGAGCTGGCAGACGATGCAAGCACTTCTTGGTGTGAAAGGTACTGAAAGGAAGACCCATAATAATAATAATAAAAATCCCAAAGCCTTTAAGTCCCAGTCTTGGGGGGAAATTGGGGTATAAATAAAGCGAATGATTGAAAATCTATTTTACTGCTCAGTGAACTAGAGCAAAAGTTTCACCCTTGAAACTGTCAGTAAAATACAGCCGTTCCTATAGCAGTGAATTAATGTGTTGGGTACAGAAAGAAAGGGAGGTTTATGCTGTCAGGTGAAGGCACAAAATAAAGTTGGAAGAGATCACAGTTGCAGCTGTCAGCTTCCACAGTTGGATGTTTTCAAGCAGGGCAGCCTTCGCCCATCTCTGATTCTTGCGTTTTACCTCTCCATGGGAGACTCGATTAAATGAAGTTTCTGGATGGATTTGCCTGCTGGCCCTATCTCAACACACAGTTCCAGTACTATGATTCCACGTTCACTGCCATGGTTCCATCCTTGGGGATCCTGGGATTTGTAGTTTGGTGAGGCACTAGAGCTCTCTCTAAAAACCTGGAAACCCCAGGATTCCATAGGGTGGGACCATGGCAGTGAAAGTGGGATCGTAGTGCTATTGATTGTGTAGTGCGAAAAGGAGTCTAGGAACAGCAACATATGCATCTTGCAGCTTTGTTTCCAGGCTGACTCCATCCCCATCTTTCACTAAAATGTGCCTTGCCTTTAAAAAAACACACTCACAAATCCATATTATTTATTTATTTATTAAATTTACATCCCAGTGTTCTCCCAATATGGGAACCCAAGGTAGCTTACATCACAATTTGAAAGCAAATACAGTCCTACCCCAGTATCTGCAGAATCTGTCTCTATGGTTTCACTTATCCCTGTCCAAAAAATATGTTCTCTCTGGCCATTTCTAGGTCCTCCAATGTGATCCTGTGGTCAACTTCTGGTGTTTGTCTCATTGAAAATAATACGGTTTCAGGTATCCACGGCTGTGTGTGTCTTGGAACATATTTCCTGTGGATACGGGGGTGGACCTGTATAGCTTGAGATTTCATGCAGTTTAGCCAGTCATGAGGAGAAGCTCTGCTGATTTCTTGACTTTATTTGAGCCTAGCAGAAGAGAAAGCGCAAGGCTGAATCCCGTATCAGTCCTTCTTATAGTAGACCTATTGAAACAAATGGGACTTGCAAATCATAAACCAGGGTCGGAAGTATCAGACCCTCCAGAGGTTGTTGGACTGCCACTCCCAGCATTTCTCACCATTGGCAGCAGGGACTGCTGGGAGTTGTCAAATTATGTATGAAAGGATGTCATATAGAAGATGGAGCAAGCCTCTTTTCTGCTGCTCCTGAGATTAGACCAGGCATAAATGGATTCAAATTACAAGAGAAGATATTTTACCTAAACATTAGGAAGAATTTTTTTATTGTAGAGCTGTTTGACAGTGGAATAGATTGCCTTGTAGGCTAGTGGACTCTCCTTCTTTGGAGGTCTTTAAACAGAAGTTGGATGGGCATCTCTTATGGGTGTTTAATTGTGTATTCCTGCATGGCAGAACGGGGTTGGACTGGATGGCCCTTGTGCTCCCTTCCAGCTCTAAGATTCTATGGAGATTATCAGACGCAGCAAATATGGCATGGTAACGACATCAAAAGAACATGAAAGGGTGCCCATATCGCACGACATTCTACTATGGCATTATGCAGTTGTTAATAAGGGAGAACACAGCTGCGCTGGGCAGGGCACGTTTCTAGGATGGAGGACCATCGCCTCCCAAAAATACTACTCTACGGTGAACTCGCCACGGGTCAGCGTAAGAGGGGCGCTCCAAAAAAGCGATACAAAGACTCCCTGAAACAACATCTCAGGCTTGGTCAAATTGATCACCAACAGTGGTCCGCCCTGGCCTCACATCGGGAGGCATGGAGACGCACTATCCACAATGCTGCAGCCTTATCTGAGAACTCACGACGAACAAGTCTTGAAGAGAAACGACAATGCAGAAAGAATCACAACCCGGAAACATCACCCAAGGAGACCTTCTGCTGTGCTTTTTGCAACCGGACTTGTTTATCTCGGATTGGCCTTTTTAGTCATCAGCGCGCTTGCAGAAAGCGCGGGATGAGTCCTTCCTGAATCTTCGTTTGCGAAGAAAAGCCAGAGAGAGATTCTTCTTTATTAACGATCCAAAGCTGTCAGTTTATCTGCCGTGGAGTTTTTGTCGCAGAATTTCAAGCATCTGAAGCCGCGCACTGTTCTGCTCTCATGAATATAGCGTCTGTCAATGGATGGTCCCCTCCAGAACACTTCTGGGTGAGAACATGAAAACTAGGTTTGGGACACTCTTTATGAACCTCCCCATTTTGCGGGCAAGTTTTTAAGTGTGTTTCAGTGCTTGTGTGTCTGTTTTGTTTTTTCATTTAGCTATTTTTAGACTTTTAAGCACGCTTGCGTCTTCTCACGAGAACCGCCAAGGTCATGCACCCCAGTGAACGTGGAAGTAAACAGTGCTAGCAGTTGTGCTCTGATAATGCTGGGGCTGATCTTTCTCATTATTACAGTGATGTGTGAGAAAAAAGGTTACTGTGCCGGGACACTTGCGCTTTAAAATATAGTGGGACAGGAACGTTTTTAGAGGCTTGTCTGATAATCTCCCATGATTATAGGCATCCATCTGGCACACGGGTGCTGTTTGTTACATGGCACAAGCAGGGCAAGAGGGGAGCTGTGGGGAATGCAAATGCGCCGCCAGCCGGTGTTGGGATCGGCCCCTGATGGCGCCGGCTCCTGCCATTTTTAGTTACGGTATTTTCCCATAACCTTGATACTAATTGTGTGGTTTTTTCCTCTTGGCACTTGCTAATGAGTGTTCGTTGCCCACTGTGGAGGGAGGTGGTAATGGTTTTGGCTGGTTTTGGGGAGGGGTAAGAATGCAGCTGCAAAGTCAGCCTGGGAAAAGCAAGCTGGCCGGTGTAAGGGAATAATATCATGTCAGGGGATGATGGGTAACTAATGGCGTTGAACCCTGCCAGATTTTATAAATTGTAATAGGCTTTTAATATAGTGTGTATCCCTTAAATATCAGTTCTCAGCAACAACCTTGTACAGTATGCTTCTTAGATTGTTGTGCCAATAACGTTTTCTGGTCACTCTGAAACTGTTGGTCACTGCGTCTGGGAATGCTAATACATGACAGCGGCTTTCCTACAATTCCTTCATGTGAAAGGCATTAAGAGTCTGGATTAAATTCTTGCTGAATTCCTTGGCAATTGGCTACTGTAGGGCATTTGTTGGAGTACATGGACAGGGTGTGTGTGCGCCTGGTCAGTGCAATTTAAAAAGAGAGAGAGAGAGAGAGAGAGAGAGGTCAGTTGAGGCTTCTGGTCAGCCAAAGACTGTTCCTGAGCTGAAACTGATTAAATCACAGCTGAACTACAGCATTTAATCTTCAAACATCAGCAAATCTGCTCCAACTCCATCCAGAAGCTGTGGTCAGAGAGGAGGTAACTTCTGCAATGTGAAAAAGGAGTAAACTTCCCCACTTAGAACCTACCTCACAAATATTACACAAGTTCCCTTTATTTCAACGGGTTGGATTCAAAGAAGGTGAAGACACAGTAAGGAATCCTCTAAAGAGCTCCAGTAGTTTTTCTTAATGAAATTTTACTTGGCCTCTAAACTCTGTTTTATCCACTTAATCTGGCTGGATAAAAACTGCTGCTTTCAGGAACAATTGAGAAATTGCTGAAAGTATAATTAGCAGACAGACTTACTTATCTTGTTCTCCATCCTTGCTGGAAGTGTTTCAAACTGAGCCGTCCAGCAGTTTCTGGCAAAGCCACTAGTACTGTTTGCATTTCAGTGTGTCTGCTATACAAACATCTCAGACTGGGCCAACCCATTATTTAGTGTGTCTGAATTGTGGGAAAGCTCTTGTATATCTTCGTACGAAGCTTGGATCCTTGTCCAATGTGCACCTGTGTGTGTGTGTTGGGAACTCATTGCTGGTGGTTACTCTCCAATGTATGTGGTATTCATGGTAGAACAGATAAAAGCACCCATTAGTAATAATGTGCACAGATATTTTCTTTTTTTAAATCTTGCACCTGAGTAGAAAACAAAATATGTCTGAAGAAAATAATTCTATGCCGAAATACTGGAGCCATTCCAAGATGTTTTGAAACTTGAGCACAATAACAAATGTCTGACCCATCTAGTCCATAGTGCATCATATCCAAGGGTATCTGAGTCATTTTAGTGCTCGAGGCAGAAAATTCCACCAGGCTCTATTTCTTCCACATAATAAAACACCAACAATAAATTATAATATTTTTTTCTATATAGATTTTTATTGATTTTGCCAATGAATAAAACAAGACACATATCACTAACAACAACAACGAACAACATCAGGTCACATCCAATATAAGAACTACAAAGAGTCAAATGGAGACAAAGCAAGCCCACTCTGTCAGGAAAGAGGTTCATGCTGGGAAGAAGATGTGTCTGCTGAAAGCACACCTTTCCGGAAACAACAATAATCTTCTTGAGGTCACACAGAGTGTGTATTTGCATTAACATAGTCAATAAAAGGCATCCAGTCCTCCAAGAAGGTATTATGTGTCTTTTGTCCTCTGGTCACTTTCAGATTGTAGGATAATTTCTCCAATAGCCAAAAGTTCCAAAGTCTAGTCCACCAGTTCGTTATGGAAAGGTTCCCTAGACTTCCAACACAATAATAAAAGAGAATGCCTGTGGTGTCTTGGTTGTCACCTATGTTGCAGTGCCAAGTTTCCAGGCAAAATTCCCAACCAGTGTTGGGAGTCACTAGAAGCGTAAGAGCAGGGCAGCCACAGCTCATCAGGAATCTTGCTAGACACCCAAAATGTCACAGTGCTTTTTGTTGCCATCTGAGTAAGAGTGCCCATTCCCAAGTTGAAGGGTTGAAATGGAGGTTTCCTAGAAGCTGGGGAAAGTGGAGGGTGGTGGGGAGACTGTCAAATCTCATCAGGAGATAGTGGTACAGTCAGCCCTCCGTATCCACAGGTCCAGCATCCACAGACGCAGCACAGCTTGAAAATATTCAGGGGGGAAATTCTTGCTCTTTACCACTTTATATAGGAACGCCATTTCACTACGACATTGTACATAACAGGACACAAGCATCTACAGATTTTGGTGTCCACAGAGTGTGTGTGTGTGTCCTTGAACCCAACCCCAGTGTATACCAAGCACCCACTGTAATTCAAAATTTGACAGTGTTTTGGGCTATGTTTCAAATTCCAGTCAGCTTCAAGTCGAAATTCCACCCAGGGGTCTTCCTAGAAGCAAAAAAGGTGTCCTGCCAAACCTCATCAGGAAACAATTTGTATAAAAGGGCTAGAAAACAGGAAAGGGCTCTCTCTGAGTGATTGCTGCTAAGATTCCTGGGCTGGGAATAAAGGTGAGGAAACAAGAGAGGGTTAGGGCACAGATGAAGCTTCAAAAACAGTGGGGAAAGGAGAGGGCTCTCTTTGGGTTGTTGTTGTGTGCCTTCAAGTCATTTCCAGCATAGGTTGGCCCTATGGTGAATGTATCATGGGTTGGGTTTTTTTGGGGGGGGGGATTTCCTCAGAGGGGGTTTACCTTTGCCTTTCTCTGAGGCAGAGAGAGTGTGACTTGCCCACGGTGTCCATGTCTGAGTGGGGATTTGAACCCTGGTCTATTGAGGCATCGTCCAATGCACAAACCACTACACCATGCTGATACTACTGCTGGCAAGATTTCTGCAGTAAAAAAGGAGACAAGAAAATAGGTGGTCCCACGGACCCCTTAAGGTTATTAGGTGTGAATCAGGGCCATGATGAGTCTACTTCAACCAGCAAATTCAATAACAGTTTGCTGTCTGCTCTTTCATGATTCCTCAAATCAGCCGCCTGAGGCATTCATGTCGCTCTACCGAGTGACAGGACTGGCTTCATGAAATACAGGTGGGCAGAAAGCTGGGTAAATAAATGAGCTTGCCAGGTTTAGTGAATTATTCAGGGCAACTCAGTTTCTGAATATAGTTTTTAAAAACTGCATCAGTCAACTGAATAAGGCCCTGATTTTGTGGAACAGGCTTCCTTTGTCCTCTGAACAGCGAGCTAATGAACGCAGGGCTCAAAGGCCGCTCTGTGTCCACCCCAACCATATCAATGCCTTGCAGGATAGTTAGAGCTCCTGACACTGTAAAGAAGCAAACCCATTTTGGGATCTTTCCTGTGTCAACAAATCAAGGCATTTACGATTCTCCTTCAGAGAACAGAGCCCTAGCTCTGACTGTTTCTGTCATCTCCATTATCACCAGTTGAAACACAAGATAAAGCCCTATTTTTGTAAATTCGATAAAAAATATATTAAAAAACTCTGTTTCTTCTCTTTCTCCCCATTCCCATGATGGAAGAGAGAGAGAGAGAGCTATCTAATCAACCCCTGAGCTCCTACAACAAGGAGGCAGAGTGTAACTTTACGCTCACAGATTTATGTGATGATTGTGCATTATTGAAGTGCAGCCATGCGTGCAATTCCAGTGTGAGAACAAATGCGAAACCTCATGACTGCAATGTGCAATCCACATTTGCAAGCACAATGCACAACGGACACCTGCCTGTGCTATGCTACTATGTGCACCTTGGTGATGTGTACTCTGCTTCTGCAACCTTCAAATAAACACGATCATTTTGCACCAGACACAAAATGTCCAACCACTTCTGTAGAGGAATGCAACACACATGTAAGCCACTAATGCCAGTCATAATCTTTTAAAAAGCATATTTATTATGGAGATTATCAGACAGGATTGCAAAAAGTGTTCCTGTCCCACAGTCTCCACTTCCACCCCTGTCCCGCAACAAGACAGATCTTTTCCAGCAGGCTTTTCCTGAATAACTATCCCGGCCCAAGACTCGGCTGTCCTTTTCTAAGCGGCAACTAGATTTTTTAACCATTGTATGTTTTAATTTTTCTCTTTCTAATTTATATATTTTTAATTATTGTATGTTTTTAATCTTCTATAATTTAATATTATTTTAAGGGATGGGTGGGTTAGGGTACTGGGACTATGGAGTTTTTATATTGTAAGCCACCCCGATTGCGTTGCAGAGGGGCGGGATAGAAATAAAATTTTATTATTATTATTATTAACAATCATCCACCCCACCGCACTTACCTCCTCTCCCATAGACAGGGCAGCCCAGCTCTAACGGAGCTCCGTTCCCTTCCTGGATGGAAATCCCACCCATTCTCGCGAGAAGACGCGAGCATGGGAAATTCAAAAATAAAAACACAAATACTCAAAAATAAGTTACAAAAGGCACACACACACATACACTTAAAACTTCCAAGTAAATCAGGGAAGTTTTTAAAAAGTGCATCACTTACTTGGATGGCTCAATCTCACCGCAAAGTGTTTGGGCAGGGACCGACCATTGATACTGGGATCTCGCAAGCAGCACGGGGCACTTTGTTGCACATAAGCAAGTCTAACAGAAACGGAACTGGGGATCTATTGATAGCTTCTCCCCATCAATAAAAAAGAGAGCCCCACGGAACAGCAGCAGAACAACTGTACAACGATGGGGGACGATGTCGTCTGGTAAGGAAGCCCTTTTGCAATCTCCTGCCATTTTTATAACACCACTTTTGTTGTGTCTGATAATCTCCTATGTCTCTATGTACAGAGATGATCAACTTAATTAATTAGCAGCTGAACCAGTTAAAAGTGAGAGTGTGCAATTCAATGCAGTTGTCCCCTTCATATTCTCTGGGGTTTGGTTCCAGGAGCCCCTGTGGATACCAAAATCCATGAATACTCAAGTCCCGTTATATGCAATGGCGTAGCAAAGTGGTGTCCCTTATAAAAGATGGCAAAATTAAGGTTAAAATCTAAAATACAACAAGAAATAGAATACAGAGTGTAGAAAGGAAAGGGAGGGAAGAGGAATAAAAAAAATGAAGAGACAGATGGTAGGGATGAGATGGAATTAACAAAAAAAAACGTATAAAGAAGTTAGAAGTAGAAAGATAACATTTTCTTTTGTGTATAAAGAGGAAGACACAAAAACATACATAGGCACAATAAATCCTTTGAGGTTTTTTTTACGAGGGAAGTCATGTTTTTATTCTAAATTGATTGGTTTAAATTTATGTATGTATAATCGATGAAGAAAGGCTGAAAATTTGTTTGCCCTTTTGTGTTTTTTTAAACTTCTTAATGTACATGCAATTTAATAAAAAGTAATTAAAAAAATCTAGGGCAAAATCTAGATGGTTCATCTAGATGACCTCTAGGCTTCCTCCCAACCGTATCATTCTAGGCTATTTCCCCTCCAACAAGAAACTGCCCTTCATCTTTTCCTTTTTTCAAGCTGACGTGATTTTTCTTTTAAAATACTACTTCTGTGTTAGGAGTTTCAAAAGACATTCTCTCCAGACCCAAGGAGTTGTAAAACAACAACAACAACACCTGAAACCACAGACTGGGAGGACTTTCCAGCAAAATCCCGGCCTGAGAGTCAGAGCATGCAAAGAATGTTCCCTCGGGCTGAGGGGATTTAAAGGAGCCTTTTCACCTATGGGGAGGGATTCAGAGGAGAAGGTCTCTTTCAAGGCATTTCTCTGCCTAAGGGGATTGTTTGGGCTGTCCAGTTTGGATAAGCAGGCGGTCAAAGGGCTCCGTTCAGATGATCTCATAAGCCATAAGAGAGTCAGCGCATTGTAGTGGTTGAGTGCTGGACTCTGGCAGACCAGGCTTTGAATCCATGCTCAGCCATGGAAAAACCTACAAGAGGCCTCCGGCACATCCCACTCTCAGCAGAGGGCAATGGCAAACCTCCTCTGAATAATATCATAATGAATTGTCAGCCTTGCCAAGAACACCCCAGGAGAGACCACCAGAAGTCGTAGCAGACTGGAAGCCACACAGTAACAGCAGCAGCAGCAGCAAAAGCTTACTGGTGCTTAATGGTAGCACTGAGAAGGAAATCACCATATTCCTCTGAACCAAGGGAGGACAGAGTGCAACTGGCCAAGGCTTCTGTCTTCCCTGAAACAACATCTCAGGCTCGGCCAAATTGATCACCAACAGTGGTCCGCCCTGGCCTCACATCGGGAGGCATGGAGACGCACTATCCACAATGCTGCAGCCTTATTTGAGAACTCACGACGAACAAGTCTTGAAGGGAAACGACAACGCAGAAAGAATCACAACCCGGAAACATCACCCAAGGAGACCACCTGCTGTGCTTTCTGCAACCGGACTTGTTTATCTTGGCCTTTTTAGTCATCAGCGCGCTTGCAGAAAACGCAGGATGAGTCCTTCCTGAATCTTCATTTGCAAAGAAAAGCCAGAGAGAGAGAGAAAAGAGGGAATTTCCACTGGTGTTGCTTGTTGCCCAGTTGCCATACCTCCTGAAATTCCTTCCTTTACACAACCGGTAAAGATACAGGAGCCCTCTCCAGTTTTCACTCTGAATGTCAATACTTGGATGGATGGACACCACCGCCCCAAATAGGTCTGACTAAGTCTTCCTTTAAGCAGAAAAAATAAAATAAAATGAATGGGTGACACCTGGCTTGACCAACAGTAGATGTGAAAGGGATCTAGGAGTCTTAGGAGATTACCAGACGCTACAAATATCCCAGGACAGGGACGACAGGATATCACTAAAAGGCTTACCTTTTAGGCGACATCATCCCTGTCCTGGGAGGCTCCCGTTCTGCTCCTGAGCCTCCCCCGAAACCTCTTATTCATGGAAAAACCAGTGAATAAGAGGCCCGTTCCCTGAGCAATTGAACAGGAGCCCCATTGGGCTCCTGGGATCATAATGGATGCTGACGTCACCAGGAGGTCCGTGCCAGACACTTCCAGGTGCAATCTGTACTACAAGTTAAGTAAAACCCTTTATTTTCCCCTTCCCCTTTAGCGTTTTATTTTTTAAATGTGTTTTCCTAGTTGATTTGCTGTTTTGGCAGCTGGGGGGCGGGTATTTTTAAATTTGCCAGTTGGCCGTTCTCTCCTGAGAACAGATGGAATTTGAGCTTCCCGTAGTAAAAGCAGCCTTACCACGGGCTGCATTTACGGCCAGGCAGTGAAGGGAGGGGAAACCTATTCCTGCTGTGGAATTAAGGCAGGTGTGTGAAACTTTTCTCTTTATTCCACAGCAGGAGTGGGATTGGAGCCGGTGGGAGAATAGCAGGACAGAAATGGACCCTAAGGGTCCGTCTGATAATCTCTTTAGTAGACCTCAAGGTGAATATGAGTCAACAGTGTGATGCGGCAGCTAAAAAAGCCAATGCGATTCTAGGCTGCATCAATAGGAGTATAGTGTCTAGATCAAGGGATGTAATAGTGCCACCCTATTCTGCTTTGGTCAGACCTCACCTGGAATACCAACAATAAAGAACTTCCTGACAGTAAGAGCTGTTCGGAAGTGGAATATGCATCTGCCTCGGAGTGTGGTGGAGTCTCCTTCTTTGGAAGTTTTTAAACAGAAGCTGGATGGCCATCTGTCAGAGGTGCTTGGATTCTGTATTCCTGCATGGCAGAATGGGGTTGGACTGGATGGCCTCTCTTCCCTCTGCTGATGATCTCAGGTCCAATCTGCAAGGAAGACAGGGCTGGAAACCTTGGAGAGTTACTGCTGACCTTGGCCTAGATGGAGATGCTTCCTGAGTTTAAAGCAGCATTAAAGACCAGCCTCTTCTGCCATGCTTGTCCAAATGATTTTTAGATTATGATTTTCAAAATGTTTTAAAATTGTTTTTAATATGTAGTGGCTTTATAAGCTCTTTTAGTGGTGTTAGGCATTTATTTATTTATTTATTTATTTTTGCATCCTGCCTTGGTCCATAGGGAGAGGCAGGCAAACATCCATTGTTGTTGTTGATGATGGATTCTGATGACTCTGACTCACTACAGAGAAAGCTTCCAGTGTTCTCCTGGTAATGTTTCCATGCTCAGGGGCAGTTTGCCAAAATCTGAGCTCAAGGCACAGACAACCTCCTCCCCCTCTTCAGGGTACTGCCCAGGCCGGCTGCTTCTCGAAAAAGGATGGTGAATGAGGTCACCTTTGGGCCTAACCCTGCAAGACAGATCTTGGCTGAGCAACCTACAGGTAAAAAGCAGGTCCCTAAAAAAAAACCAGGGTTGAAAGCAACAGGGAGGGTTGCCCCCCTCCCTCCCTCTGAGTCTATCCCGTCTCCATCTCTCAGTAGCACAATTCTCCATGCTCACCCTGGACACCCTCCTTTTTTCGGGAGCCATTAATCACATTTCAGTATAAATCCAGCCCCAGACTAACTATCAAGGGCTAGGGACACCTCTGCTTGAGCTGCTGCCTGTAAATCCGCTGGAAATAATGTATTTTTGCTCTTGGGTGATGCCTCATAATGAGATTGCAATATTCCACACGGCGTGGTTTCCTGTTGGCGGCAACAGCAGATAGGACAGCAAGATCAGCAGTAAAGGGACGCTCCTAATCCCTGCGCGCCCTCTCAGCTGTCTCCGTACAGATGCATCAACAAAACTGCATGGTGTTTCGGCAGTCATGGCAGGATGCACATTTCAGGAATGCATCAACTCTGACTGGGCACAAAAGTTTAAAGATTATGCCATAAGAAGAGCTGGCTCTGGATGCAAAGTGTGCCTTCTACTGGGAGTTCTCTTCCCAAGCCAATGGGCTTACTCAATTATCAACTCATAGAGTTTGAAGGCACCCCAAGGATCATCTAGTCCAGCCCCCCTATTGTTGCATGAAATGCACAGTTGCAGCACCACCAAGAGGAGGGCCACCTAATCCTCTGTTTAAAGACCTCCAAAGAAAGAGTCTACCACCATCCAAGGGAGCCTATTCCACAGTCAAACAGCCCTTGCGATCAGGAAGTTCTTCCTAATGTTTAGGAGGAATCTTCTTTCTTGTAATTCATTGGTTCTGGAGCAGCAGAAAGCTAGTACAAGGTGTTGGTTATCACCTTTAAAGCCCTAAATGGCTTGGGTCCAACCTATCTTCAGGACCGCATCCTTCCATATAATCCTTCCCATGCACTCAGGTCCTCTGGGAGGAATTTGCTACAACCTTTAAAAACTAGGCTTTCTTCGACCTCCCGGAGGTCCTTTTTCTGCTATCACTCCCAAATTATGGAACGGCCTGCCGGATGAGATCCGTCATATCACCACCCTAAATAGCTTTTTAATTGTTGTAAGCTGCCCCAATTGCGTTTCGTAGAGGGGTGGGATATAAGTAGTAGTAGTAGTAGTAGTAGTTGTTGCAAGCTAGCTTCATCAGCCCTTCCTGTCTTTAATGAAAATCCATAGAATCATAGAATCATAGAGTTGGAAGAGACCCCAAGGGCCATCCAGTCCAACCCCCTGCCATGCAGGAAGACGCTATCCAAGCCCTCCCATCAGATGTCCATCCAGCCTCTTTTTAACAACCTCCAAAGAAGGAGACTCCACCACATTCCCAGGCAGCAGCTGATTCCACTTCTGAACAGCTCTTAATATCAGGAAGTTCTTCTTAATGTTTAGGTGGAATCTCTTTTCCTGTCGTTTGAGACTCCTCATCACTTCTCATTTCTTCTCTTTTCCATACCAAACACCTTCACCTGTTCCCTGTGAAACTTGGTTTCCAGACCCTTGACCATCTTGGCCACTCTCCTCTGCAGTGACACATCCCACCTTGCCTATCCAGTCGGTCCTCAACTTTTGCAGAGGTTAGAAGCGCAGGACCCCCCCAAAAGTGGAAAACCCATGAATATAGGGTGCTGTTTTTTTACCTGAGAGAACACTTCTCTAGGCATTTCCAGATCTCCCAATGCAATTCCATGGTCAACTTCTGCCAGAAGTCATAGGAGGAGGTTGCCATGGCAGTTAAAATGAAATCTTAGTGCTTTAATAGTGTCGTGTGAATGGGCCTCTGGACTCTGGACTCTCCTGAGTCATGCTAGAGCCAGTGTGGCATAGTGGTTTGAGCATTGGGACTGTGACTCTGGAGACCTGGGTTTGAATCCCCACTCAGCCATGGATGCCCTCTGGGTGACCTTGGGCAAGCCACACTCTCTCAGCCTCAGAGGAAGGCAATGGGAAACCCTGTGTGAACAAATCTTGCCAGGAAACCCCTTTTCATAACTCAGAAATGCCTTGAATCCCACCTAGCTGCCTGAGCCCCATCTTGGGAGAAAGGTGGGATATAAGTCCAAATAAATAAATAAATAAATAAATAGTTTAAGGCACATATCAACAAAATTATGTTCTACCAAGAATTATTTACAACATTCGGTTAAGAGGTCATCTCTGACCAAATCTCTCTCTCTCTTTCTCTCTCTCTCTGGTTTTTCTTCGCAAACGAAGATTCAGGAAGGATTCATCCCGTGCTTTCTGCAAGCGCGCTGATGACTAAAAAGGCCAATCCGAGATAGACAAGTCCGGTTGCAGAAAGCACAGCAGAGGGTCTCCTTGGGTGATGTTTCCGGGTTGTGATTCTTTCTGCGTTGTCGTTTCTCTTCAAGACTTGTTCGGCGTGAGTTCTCAAATAAGGCTGCAGCATTGTGGATAGTGCGTCTCCATGCCTCCCGATGTGAGGCCAGGGCGGACCATTGTTGGTGATCAATTTGGCCGAGCCTGAGATGTTGTTTCAGGGAGTCCTTGTATCGGATTTTTGGAGCGCCCCTCTTACGCTGACCCGTGGCGAGTTCACCGTAGAGTACTATTTTGGGGAGGCGATGGTCCTCCATCCTAGAAACGTGCCCTTCCCAGCGCAGTTGTGTTCTCAATATCATGGCCTCAATGCTGGTGATCCCTGCTTGCTCAAGGACAGCAACATTCGTCACATAGTCAGCCCTGGTGGCGCAGTGGTTAAATGCCAGTACTGCAAGCCACCACGTCGCAAGTTCGATTCCAGCTGGCTCCAAGGTTCACTCAGCCTTCCATCCTTTCGTAGGTCGGTAAATTGAGTACCCAGCTTGTGGGGGGCAATTAGCTAACACACATTGGAAACTGTTTAATGCAGTTAGATGTGCAAATTGCTATTGCTTAAAACAATTTGTAAGCCACTCTGATAGCCTTGTGGCTGAAGAGCGGGGTATAAATAAATAAATAAATAAATAAAAATAAAAAAGTGTATATTTAGGATTGTGCGTAGACAGCGCTGATGAAAGCGCTCGAGGAGTCGTAGGTGGTGGCGATAGGTGACCCATGTTTCAGATCCATAAAGAAGGATAGACAGTACGATGGCTCTATACACACTGATTTTTGTGCTTTGCCTCAGGTGTTTATTGCTCCAGACTCTTTTGTGAAGTCTTCCAAATGCACTATATGCCTTTGCTAATCTGTGATCGATCTCTTTGGCCATCTTGACATCTGAGGAGATGATGCTTCCCAGGTAGGTGAACTGCTGAATGGACTTGAGCACAGATTTGCCGATGGCAATGTGGGGATGGTGGTGTTGGTCCTGTGGTGCAGGCTGGTAAAGAACTTCTGTTTTCTTCAGGTTGACTTCCAGCCCAAACAGCTCTGCAGCTGTTGCGAAGCAGGACGTTAGGCGCTGCAGAGCTGCTTCTGTGTGGGCAACAAGGGCAGCATCATCGGCGAAGAGCAGCTCGCGGACTAGATAGTTTAGAGTCTTAGTGTGAGCCCTCAGACAGCTTAAGTTAAACAAGCTACCATCAGTACGGTAGCGTATATAGATGCCGTCGTCTTCTTCAAGCTCTGCCATAGCCCTTTGGAGCATCGTGCTAAAGAAGATTGTAAATAGAGTTGGTGCAAGAACACAACCTTGCTTCACTCCATTAGTTATTAGAAAGGGCTCTGAAAGAGCATCGCCATATCTGACTTGACCATGCTGGCCCTCGTGTAGCAAGATAATCATTTTAAGGAATTGGGGGGGACATCCTAGTCTTTCCAGGATGTGCCACAGACCTTTTCTACTTACAGTGTCAAAGGCTTTGGTGAGGGTGACAAATGTTACACAGAGACGGGAAAAAAAATACAAGAACAACCCCCATACCCTTCCTCATCTTCACAGAGCCCCTGACTTTCTCAGCCTGGGCACATGGGTGAGCCCCCTCCTCTCTCTCTCTCTCTCTCTCACACACATACACACACACTGAGTAAGTAGCAGAGGAAGCCTCCCAGCTGACATCACCCCCTATTTCCAACAGGCCTGGATCTTCCTCATCAGCTATAATGAGCCCTCCAGCAGCCAAAAGCCCATTAAGAGGAAATGCATTGATGAGCTTCAGCAGAGGAAGAGGATTTTGGCCTCTCCAAACCAACTGGCCAGGAAGATCCTGGCTGGTCACAACAGGCTGCGTTGTGCGCAACCAAGATTGAACATATTCATGGATTTGGCATTCACAGATTTAAGTATTCACGGCTTGAAAATATTCTTAAAAAAATAATAATCCAAAAGCAAACCTTGATTTTGCCATCTTATATCAAGGACACCATTTTGCTAGGCCATTGCATATAATGGGACTTGAGTATTGATGGGTTTTGGTATTCATGGGGGTCCTGGAACCAAACCCCAGCGAATGTGAAGGGACAACTGCATTTAAAAGCATCCTTTTTGTGTTTGGCTTTTAACACTACTGCATTGTGTGTTTTTGATATAATAAGTAACATTGATTTGTTGTTTCCAAAATGCTATTTTTAAAGAGTCACTGGGGGATTTTTTAAAATTACTATTTTTATTTTATTTTATTACTTTTTATTATTTGTAAGGGTGTTTTTTAAAAAAAGATGATGATGATGATGATGATTTCTTTGCTTTATTTATATGCTGCCTTTTCCCCAAGGCTGGGACTCGACAGCTGCCAAATTAAAACGATTACAATATTATAAAGTCAACATTAAAATAGAATTAAAAATAGAATTTTAAACTTATAAATGCAATTTAGAATAATGTATTGCTAACATGTTGGTGTGGAGCCAGCATAGCATCGTTTTAACATATGTATGTATGTCAAGGGTGGGTTCAAACCCTGGTCTCCAGAGCTGTAGTCCACTGCTCAAACCATGCTGGCTCTCCCAGGACCCCATATTACCCACAATACCTCTGTTTTCCTCTGAAGCCCTTCTCTATCACCATTTGGAGAAGGACTGCAGAGGAAAATGAAGGTATTTTGGCTTGTTGTGGGGAGGATGCAGCCCATGGGGGGGGGAGGTATGGGGAGAAATTGGCCTCTTGCCCCCTTGTAGCTGCCCACCCCTAGTACAGTATATGTGAACAAAATGCCTTGTGGGGTCTCTTCAGAAACCCACCCATTTTTCTTCATTACCTGTCACCCCACACATTGCTTCAATGATGTCAATGTTCCCTTTGATGAGGAAGTTGTTTCCTGAATTGCTGAGGTTCGGGGAAATTCCACGTGTGTCCGAATCTGAATTTGAGGAATTTAGTTAGCTCAAATTGGCATGAAAGAGGCTAGGTAACAATGGGACCTTGTGAACTGTGTATACTGGTACTCACTGGAGAGACTCACAGCTAGGAATGAAATAAAAATGGTTGTATTGAGAAATAATCAAGGGAAAACACACACATGCATGCACTCAGGACTCAAGCAGTCACACAAGGCTAGTGAAGAGAGTAAGAAGAATTTAGATAGAGGAATAGATTAAGGGGTGGTGGGTAATACTGTATTGAGCCAAAGAGCATATGGCGCAGGAAACTGGCAGTGTGAAGTCCAGGAATGAAGAGTGGTGGCACAGACTGACGTAGAGATGGAAGGAAGGGGATCTGTGCACACGTTGGCTGTGTTTTGGGGTCATATTTATATTTAATATTCCCCTGAAGGGGTGAGTTTTGGAGTGGAATACAATATGCGCCTAACGTTAGAGAATGGATTCTCTGAATGCGTTAACAATCGCTAATGGGTGAAGCATTCAGAACTGAAAGGTCACAGGCAACCTTCTATTGTTTTAGGATTCAGGAAAGGGGAACCTGTTTTGCAAAGATAATGAGCACTCAGCCACTTTTTGATTGGATTAGTCAGTGGTTCTCTTCCAGACGTTCCCAGGGAGAATTAGCCCTTATTACCCCTACTCTACAGTCTCCGGGGAATTCACATAACTCTGACTTGTGTGTGGTCTTTTAAGGAATTTAGAAGGCTCTTCCTTAGGTTGTGCGTACCCTTGGTGCTTGGGAAGTCCCAGTTTACTGCCAATCACTTGGAAGGCCACAGCAAGCCAATTTATGAAATACTGCCAATTCCAGGTTCTTAAAGGACGGGGGCTGTCAGGGCAGGTAACAACGTAGTTGAAATTTACATATACTATGTGAAGCTTTCACTTTGCCTCTCACTGGTTAGAAACCTCAGTTTGTTGTGCATCCAATTACCATATATTCATGGAAACGTTTGCTCATCGACCGTTGCTCATTCCCATCAGTGGACCCACTGACCTTTGGAATCCCTATCAGTGGCTACATCCAACATTTGCTGATCCAAATAGAACACAGTTTGCCCCATAACTCGGAATCCATTTGTACTGTACCAACCTTAATGGGAACAGTTGGGAGGCGGCAGCTGCATTATGCCTGAAATATTAACAGAATGCAGAAACCAGTCATTCCTCCAGGTCTTTAATCTCAAAGGCCCTTTTCCAAGCTTGGGAGATCACAGACTTTTCCAAGTCTGCAATTCAGGTGCTCCTGGCTTCACTGCCTTTACCTGTCACATACTGGCTTCTTCAGACTCAGAAACCAGCAGTTTCAGAGTTAAAGAGTAAACTTTATTGGTACGGTAATCTAAAGAGCTAATCCTACTACATTTGTTGCTCAGAATGAAAACTATTTACAAAATATTAAGTTAAAAAGTACAGTATTTACAATTTCCAAATCTAACAGGGTATACTTCCCTTGATCTAGACACTATACTTCTATTGATACAGCCCAAAATCGCATTGGCCTTTTTAGCTGCCGCATCACACTGTTGAACATGAGCCAACAGTGTGATGCGGCAGCTAAAAAGGCCAATGCGATTTTGGGCTGTATCAATAGAAGTATAGTGTCCAGATCAAGGGAAGTCATAGTGCCGCTCTATTCTGCCTTGGTCAGATTGGAGTGTGTCCAGAGGAGGGCGACTAAAATGGTGAAAGGTCTGGAAACGATGCCTTATGAGGAGAGACTTAGGGAGCTGGGTATGTTTAGCCTGGAAAAAAGACGGTTTAGAGGCGATATGATAGCCCTGTTTAAGTATTTGAAGGGATGTCATGCTGAGGATGGAGCAGGCTTGTTTTCTGCTGCTCCAGAGACTGGAACACGGAGCAATGGGTGCAAGCTCCAGGAACAGAGACTCCACCTCAACATTAGCAGGAATTTTTTGACAGTAAGAGCTGTTCGGCAGTGGAACACACTCTCTCGGAGCGTGGTGGGGTCTCCTTCCTTGGAGGTCTTTAAACAGAGGCTGGATGGCCATCTCTTGGGGATGCTTTGATCGTGATTTCCTGCGTGGCAGAATGGGGTTGGACTGGATGGCCCTCGTGGTCTCTTCCAACTCTGCAATTCTATGATTCTATGATTCTATGACCATCATTGGCTATCCATAATCCCGACTCCACTTTCTCACGGAGAGTGGGCACAACCCGTTATTCTCATGGCAGTCACAGGTGTACATTTTAATCATACAGTTACAGACATATAACATATCCTCCCAGGTCTCCCAGGACAGTACCAGCTTGTTAGCAGGCACGAAAGAATGCAAACATAATTAGCCACAAAATTGATAACACAGAAATAGAGCAGAACTGAAACTTGACAGGAGAAGGTCACATCCAGCACCAATCCTGACATTACTTTTCTCAGGCCACCAACGATGGTGCGTTAATCCCATGAACCACCACCCTGTGAGGACAGGTTGTTGGGTACACATAACAGGGCCTTCTCTATAGCACAACCTCCATTGTGGAATTTCTTCCTCAAGGGAAGCTAGGCTGGCTCCACTTCTTTTGAGTTTCCAAAAGGCTGCCAGGAGTGTATTATTTCGCAGGACCTTTGGTCCTTAAAACCAGGGCAGACTGCTTTGGCTGTGTTAACTAGAGGGTTTTAAACAATTTAAAAAGATTTTCCTTTTCTTTTTTCCTGGGCTGTGAGGCCGTGTTCTGGAAGAGTTTATTCCTGATGTTTTACCTGCATCTGTGGCTGGCATCTTCAGAGAATGGTGGTGTATGAGTGTGTGTGGGGGTTATATATTGTGAACCCCTTGTTGGGGAGGATATGTGAATTCTAATAATAATAATAATAATAATAATAATAATAATATTTATTTTTATCCCACCCCTCTGTTAAAAACAATCGGGGCGGCTTACAAAAATTAAAATACCAATAAAATCCCCAAACAACACCCACCCCACACTCCCCCATAAAAAGACATTAAACCAAAATACATTAATACAACTAATCTAAAATCACATTAAAAATAATAAATAGCCAGTAGACTAAATGGGGCCAGGAGCTCCTGAGGCTGGGAACAAATTAGGAAAGGCCTGCCGAAAGAGATCCGTCTTTAGTGTTTTTTTTTTAAATTTAAATTTAAATTTAAATGTGTGTATTTGAATAGATAGTTTCTGGGTATAGAAATGCAAGGCTCGTTAGTGTCTGTTTGGCTAATGGTTGGTTGATGGTCCATTGTCTGCTGAAATCCCCCTGTCCCTGGGTGGAGTTCATTTGCATGTGTTGAGTTTTGATTTTGGCGTTTTTCAGGACTGGCAGCCAGATATTGTTTACTTTTAGGGTTTCTTTTTTCCTGTTGAAGTTGTCCAGGTGTTTATGGATTTCAATAGCCTCTCTGTGCATCCTGACATGATCGTTGTTGGCCTAGTCCAGAATTTCTGTGTTTTTAAATAACATTTTGTGTCCAGGTTGGTTTATAACATGTTCTGCTACTGCTGATTTTTCTGGCTGGCCCAGTCTGCAGTGGCTCTCACGTGTCTGGAGGAGGGAGACCAAGATGGTCAAAGCTCTGGAAACCACCAAGCCCTATGAGGAATGACTGAGGGAGATGGGGATGTTTAGCCTGGAGAAGAAAAGGCTGAGACATGGCAGCTTTCTTTAAATATCTGAAGGGATGTCATACTGAGGATGGAGCAAGCTTGTTTTCTACTGTTCCAGAGACACAAGCCAATGGCTTCAAATTGTAATGCTCAGCTGTCTGCACTAATGCGCTGCACTGTATCCATGGGCATCTCTGGCACTACCACTGGCATCATTCATCATCATCATCATCATCATCATCATCTTTAATTATATCCCGCCTTTCTCCCAATATGAGTATATAGGAACTCAAGGTGGCTAACAGTGAACTTAAAACAATACACAAACATTAAAAATATAAATATAAACATAAAATTTAAAAAAACAGATCAAACAATTAACAGTGTTAAAACTTTTTAAAACATTGAGAATATTGAGGGGGGGACTACTGGCAAGAGATGGGGTGCATCTCACAACAGTTGGCAGAAACATTTTTGCCAACAGTCTCAAGAATTTGATCAGGAGGGCTTTAAACTGAGTCAAATGGGGGAGGGAGACAGTATTCTGGAAGGCAAAAGGGCTGGAGAAAATAGTCAAACTGTCACAGAGGGAACAAGGCGAACAGCACAAGGACCCAACAGTGGGAGGCAAAAAAACTTGCACAGGGATCAAGTAAAGGGAACACATGGACTTAGATGTCTCTACACTAATGCACAGAGCATGGGAAATAAGCAAGGTGAACTTGAACTCCTAGCACTACAAAACAAATATGATATAATAGGCATTACTGAAACCTGGTGGGATGAGTCTCATGACTGGAATGTAGGAATAGAGGGGTATAACCTTTATAGGAGAAACAGGCCAAACAGGAAAGGAGGAGGAATAGCATTATATGTCAGGGATATTTACACCAGTGAGGAGATCCATGACATCAATCCTGGAAGCCAGGTGGAGAGCATCTGAATAAAAATTAAAGGGGAGGGAAACAACAGGGATGTTATTGTGGGACTCTACTACAGACCCACAAGTCAGACGGAGGAATTGGATGATGCCTTTCTAGAACAGATGAGCACACACGCAGAAAGGAGAGATGTAGTAGCGATGGGTGACTTCAACTATCCTGATATTTGCTGGAAATCTAACTAGACCAAAACTTCAAGGTCTAGCAAATTCCTTACTTGCCTGGAAGACAATTTCATGGTCCAAAAGGTGGAAGAGGCAACAAGGGAGTCAGCTATTTTAGATCTGATCCTAACCAACAGGGATGACCTGGTTAATGGGGTGCAAGTGGTGGGATCCTTAGGTGAGAGTGATCGTGTTCTCCTGGAGTCTGTTATACAATGGAAAGGAGAAGCCAGGCATAGTCAGACACGTATTCTTGACTTTAGGAGAGCTGATTTCAGTAAACTCAGGGAAATACTTGGGATGATCCCATGGTCAGGAATACTAAAAGAGAAGAGACCTCAAGACGGATGGGACTTTCTCAAAAGGGAGATACTGAAGGCACAATTTCAAACAGTACCATTGAGGAAGAAAAATGGGAGGTGTCTCAAGAAACCAGGATGGATGACTAAAGAACTTTCAACGGAGCTAAGTTTTAAACGGAACATGTATAGGAAATGGAAAAGGGGGGAAATCACCAAGGAAGAATTCAAACAGATAGCGAACACGTGTAGGAGTAAAGTCAGAAAAGCTAAAGCACAGAATGAGCTCAGGCTTGCTAGGGAGGTTAAGAACAATAAAAAGGGTTTTTTGGGTATGTCCGCAGCAAAAGGAGGAAGAAGGAAATGATAGGGCCGCTACGTGGAGAAGATGGCAAAATGCTAACAGGGGACAGAGAAAAGGCAGAATTACTCAACACCTTCTTTGCCTCAGTGTTTTCAGAAAAGGAAAAGGAGGACCAACCTGAGGAGAATGGAACAGAGGACACAATAGGGGAAATCCAGCTCAAAATAAGTAAAGAGGTAGTACAGGAATACCTTCTTAATCTAAATGAATTTAAATCTCCAGGACCAGATGAACTACATCCAAGAGTATTAAAAGAGCTGGCAAATATAATCTCAGAGCCATTGGCAATAATCTTTGAGAACTCCTGGAGAACAGGAGAAGTCCCAGCAGACTGGAGGAGGGCAAACGTTGTTCCCATCTTCAAAAAGGGGAAAAAAGAGGATCCCAACAATTATCGTCCAGTTAGTCTGACATCAATACCAGGGAAGATTCTAGAACAGATCATTAAACAGAGAGTCTGTGAACATTTAGAAGGCAATGCCATAATAACAAAAAGTCAGCATGGGTTTCAGAGAAACAAGTCATGCCAGACTAATCTGATCTCTTTTTTTGATAAAGTTACCAGCTTGGTAGATGAAGGGAATGCTGTGGACATTGCATACCTTGATTTCAGTAAGGCCTTTGACAAGGTTCCCCATGACATTCTTGCAAACAAGCTTGTAGAATGTGGGCTAGACAAGTTAACTGTTCAATGGATTGGTAATTGGTTGACCGGCCGAACCCAAAGGGTGCTCAGCAGTGGCTCCTCTTCGTCTTGGAAAGATGTGACCAGTGGGGTGCCACAGGGTTCTGTCCTGGGCCCAGTGCTATTCAACATCTTTATCAATGACTTAGATGAGGGAATTAGGGGCATACTTATCAAATTTGCAGAGGACACCAAATTAGGAGGAGTAGCTAATACCCTAGAGGACAGGATCAAAATTCAGAATGACCTGGATAGACTGGAGAGCTGGGCCAAAGCTAACAAAATGAAATTCAATACGGAGAAATGTAAAGTACTGCATTTAGGGCGGAAAAATGAAATGCATAAATATAGGATGGGAGAGACCTGGCTGAATGAGACTACGTGCGAAAGGGATCTAGGAGTCCTAGTAGACCACAAGTTGAACATGAGTCAACAGTGTGATGCGGCAGCTAAAAAGGCCAATGCAATTTTGGGCTGTATCAATAGAAGTATAGTGTCTAGATCAAGGGAAGTAATAGTGCCACTCTATTCTGCCTTGGTCAGACCTCACTTAGAATACTGTGTCCAGTTCTGGGCACCACAATTCAGAAAGGATATTGACCAATTGGAGTGTGTCTAGAGAAGGGCAACTAAAATGGTGAAAGGTCTGGAAATGATGCCTTATGAGGAGAGACTTAGGGAGCTGGGTATGTTTAGCCTGGAAAAAAGATGGTTAAGAGGCGATATGATAGCCCTGTTTAAGTATTTGAAGGGATGTCACGCTGAGGATGGAGCAGGCTTGTTTTCTGCTGCTTCAGAGATTGGAACACGGAGCAATGGATGCAAGCTCCAGGAACAGAGATTCCACCTCAACATGAGGAACTTTTTGACAGTAAGAGCTGTTCGGCAGTGGAACACGCTCCCTCGGAGCGTGGTGGGGTCTCCTTCCTTGGAGGTCTTTAAACAGAGGCTGGATGGCCATCTGTCAGGGATGCTTTGATTGTGATTTCCTGCATGGCAGGGGGTTGGACTAGATGGCCCTCGTGGTCTCTTCCAACTCTGAAATTCTATGATTAAAATACAATAAAACTATATACACCTTAAAATCCAAACTTCACAGCAAGTACACGCTCAGTCCCCATCAGATTGAAAACGCCTGATGGCACAAGAGTGCTTTTGCTTCTTTCTGAAAGGAGAGCAGAGACGGGCCAATCTGGCCTCTCTCGGGAAGGAGTGCCAAAGCCTAGTAGGAGCGGCCACCAAAATGGCCCTGTATCTCCTGTATCTCCTTTGTTCCCACCAAACGAGCCAGAGCGGGTGGTGGGACAGAAAGAAGGGACTCTCCAGGTGATCTACATGGCTCTATCTGATGTCACAACAAGGCCCCCAGCATATGATCAACCCGTAACGGCAGAGGTGCCGCCAATACAGTGTAGCATACGCATGCAGACATGTGCCCATTCCCGCCACAGAATGCAAGGTAACAGGGGCATGAATCCAGGGCAGCTTCGGGGGTCAGTACTGTATACTCTGACCAGAATATGGAGCACACCAGCCAGTGCCAAGAAGACCTTGAATAGACCTACTAGATCAATTGCTGACTGGTGAATGAATCCCATTGATTCAACTGGTCTACTTTAGTTGGGACTTAGGAGATTTTCAGACACGGAAAAATCGTCCCTTGCCGCGCGAGCAGCCTCCCGAAACTGCTGCGCGGCAAGGGTCTTTTTCGGACCGCGCTGTGCCTGTTGCGAAGCCGTCCGTGTCACTTCCGTGAAGCTTGGGACGGCTCCGCGTCATATTTCAAGCACGGAGGCTGCCCGTGATTGAAATATGACGCGGAGCCGTCCCAAGCTTCACGGAAGTGACACGGACGGCTTCGCAACAGGCACAGCGCGGTCCGAAAAAGACCCTTGCCGCGCAGCAGTTTCGGGAGGCTGCTCGCGCGGCAAGGGACGATTTTTCCGTGTCTGAAAATCTCCTAAGAATAAATTGGGACCTATATCTGTATTCCCACAGAGCCTTCAGGCTGCATTCTGTAGAAAAGAAGCAAATGATCAAAGGCTACTCATTCATTTGCAAACAGTAGTATTCTCCTCTCTTTAGTCCCACCCCAAGCCACTCTTTGCCTCTCTTCCCCAAATTACCCTCTTAATGATCCAGACTTCAGTAACAAAATTAGTTGTTGGTTTCTGTGGGTTTTTTCCCCTCGGGCTGTGGGGCCCTGTTCTTCCTTTTGCTTGCATCTATGGCTGGCAATTTCTCGGAAGATGCCAGCCACAGATGCAGGCGAAACGTCAGAAATAAACTCTTCCAGAACACGGCCTTACAGCCAGGAAAAAAAAACCATGGAAAAGCAATGGATGCTGGCCATGAAGGCCTTTGACTTCACAGTTGTTGTTTTTGTAAAGTTGCAACACCAGAAGAGAGTGTCCAGATAATTTGAACCATGTGCTGCAATATATATCTAAGAGCAGAAAAATTGAGCCTTGTGATGAGGACAACCCAGGAGGTGGATCTGCCCACACAGAAAAATAATTTGGCAATCAGTATGTAGAGGTCTCTATACAATCACAGCACATGATGTACCCACCAAGGTGGCCTCATTATTTTTATCCAAATGGAGAGTGGGAGGAAGCAACCTATCATACACACAGAAGTTCAACATCATCTCCTAAAATGAAGGTGAGGGCTTGTGCTAATTCCCTGTGTGCAAGTGCAGTGGAAACCTGTACTTAAAATCACAGAATCATAAAACAGTAGAGTTAGAAGGGACCTCAAGGGCCATCTAATCCAACCCCCTGCCATGCAGGGATACACAATTACAGCACTCCTGAAATACCACCATCTAACCTCTCTTTCTTTAAAAAAAAATCAAATAAGGTGAGTCCATTCCATCCCACTGTCAAAAAGGTCTTTTAACAGCCAAAAATGTCTTCCCAATTTTTCGGTAGAATCTCTTTTCTTGTACAAAATGGGCTCAGCAGGGACACCACTATAACAGATGGACCCAAGGTCATGATGTAGTGTTCTGAGTGTTGCATTGGGGGGGTCAGGATTTGAATCCCCACTCAGCCATGAAAACCCAGTGTGACCCTGGGCAAGTAACACTCTCTTGCCTCAGAGGAAGGCAATGACAAAGCTTCTCTAAATCTATCTTGCCAAGAAAATCCTAGGGTAGGGCCACCTTAAGCCACTTTTAGAGTGATAGTGTGAGTGCTGGAATCCTATGTCCAGTTCTGGGCACCACAATTCAAGAAGGATATGGACAAGCTGAAACACATCCAGAGGAGGGCAACCAAAATGGTGGGTGGTCTGGTAGCCATTATGCCCTATGAGGAGCAGCTTAGGGAGCTGGGCATCTTTAGTTTGGAGAGGATAAGGTTGGGAGGGGACATGATAGCCACATTTAAATATTTGAAGGGATGTCATACTGAGGTGCGGCTATACGATCATAAAAAAATCCGTATGGGGGGCAAAAAATACGAACAGCCTGTCGTTCGTATGCATACAAACCGGCTATACGATTTTTAAGCCCCCTAAGCTCCGTATGACTCCCTCTTCCCGAAGCTGGCTGCAGCGAGCAAGCCAAGCGGCAGTTTTAAATCTCCCGCCGTTTTTTTTTTTTAAAGGTTCCTGGTTTGCGGACATTCGGTTTTCCGTATTTACAATAGAAAATAAAAATAAATAAACATATAAATTCACGGACTTACCGGACGCTCGCTAGTCGGGAAACCAACATGGTGGCCGCTCCCAATTCCCCTCCGTGCTAGCCCCGCCCCCTCTACTCGGCCAGCCAATCAGATTACCCTGCCTGTTCATATGTGTGCGAACGGACCGTTCAGACCCGTCAGCCATCCGAACGGTGTACGGATTTCTCTTCGCGATCTGCTTTCCTTCCCAAATGCCGCGTGTGCATATTTCAGGGTGGAAAACCGGGGGCCCCCTCTTTTGCATTTGTGTGCATCCGAACGGCCGTTTGTACGGAAGTGCGAACTTTCGCACGCCGTACGTATTATTTAAATAGTGTAGACGGGACCTGAGGATGGAGCAAGCTTGTTTTCTGCTGCTCCAGAGACTAGGACATGGAGCAATGGCTTTAAACTCCAGGAGAAGAGATTCCACCTAAACATTAGGAAGAACTGACAGTAATAGCTGTTCAGCAGTGGAATATACTGCCTCATAGTGTGGTGGAATCTCCTTCTTTGGAGGTTTTTAAACAGAGGCTGTATGGCCATCTGTTGGGAGTGCTTTGACTGTGTATTCCTGCATGGCAGAATGGGGCTGGACTAGATGGCCCTTATGGTCTCTTCCAACTCTGTGTTTCTAATAACTCTGGGAGATCAGGGTTCGAATCCTTGTTTAGCCCTGGAAACCATCTCAGAGGAAAGCCATGGTGTCAAAGCCCCAATGAAGAATTCTTTCCAGAAGAACCATGTGATAAGTCCACCTTAGGGTCATCATAAGTCACAAAATGAATTGAAGGCATACGAGAAGAACAAAGGAGGTGAACTTTCCACAGCAAGTTTGAAGAAACAGTTGTGTAGGTGGGCTTTTAAAAAAAGCTTGAGTGGCATAGCTCAAGGAGCAAGATTTAGAACTGTTCTTCATGCTGCATTCTGGATTTCTGCTGAAGGGCAGGTGTAGAGAACGCTCTGTCTCCACCTCTGAGAGACATACTGTGGGACATTGTGCCTCTTTCGGCTGGCTGACAGGAGGAGAGCGTCCATGGTGAAGGGCTGGAAGCTGCCTCTCCTGCATATTTACCCCACCACCACCAGAGAAAAAAGTTTGTTGGTGCCTCTGTTCCACAGATCTCCTGTTCTGTTTTCAACCAACTCCTGGGTTACAAAGGCAATGGATTAATATTTTGCCGTTGGCATCGGGGAAAAAATATTTCATCCATGAATCATGAGGACATCACAACATCTCCAGTGCTTTGTGGTTTTCTTATGTCTCTTGGTGAGAGGTATCCAAGTGTAAGCAGCTTCCTTCGCACAGCCGGTTAATGTCCTCACTGTTTATGTCCTGGTTGTGTGTGTTGTTTGTTATTTCAATGGTTAGAGTAATTTTCCTCAAAGGTTTTTCTGCATCCCGCCCTTCCCAAAGTGTGTGCCATCCCAAATTGGGGAAGGGGTGGAAATTTTGGCTCTTTGTGCATCTAATCCAGAATTCTTGCTAGTTTCTATGGCAATGGCTTTTGCCTTAGTTCAGTTTTCCTTTGTTTCTTTCTTTCTTGAATCACTGCAGGGATAAGTCTTATGTTGCATATTGAATGTGTGGTGTCTATTCTGAATGGGCTACCTCTAAATAGCTTTATCTGTATTTGATAGCAAATGGCCCGCTTTTCTCAGTTCCTAAATCACCTCCTTTTCTCTGGTTTCTGTTTTTGCTACTGGCTTTCTTGGCTCAGAATTACTCTTCCCTATAAATTTCAGCTGTGACCCTACACTGAGGAGCCACATTGTACTTTGTTGTTGTTTACTGTTGACTTGGATTGATGGTAATCCCATGAATTGGAGACCTCCAAGTCACCCCGCTCTTAACAGCCTAGCTCAGGGGGGTCTTGCAGACTCAGGGCAGCCATTGTGGCTTCTTCCTGCCTTCTACCTTACTAAGCATCATCATCTTTTCTAGGGAGTCCTGTCTTCTCATGATATGTCCAAAGTACAGCAGTCTCAGTTTAGTCATCTTAGCTTCTAGGACTTCTTTTAGTCATTCTTGGTTTCAGCTGCAGTTTTACTGCTTAAAGCAGGTCCATTTGTTCTTTCCTTTGCTCTTGTTCTTTCCTGTAGAATGCTTCTTGTGTTCAGACCCATAAAGGCATCTTAAGGCGTAACCTTGGTTTGTATTTGTTCTGTATCCTTAACAAGGCATGTCTGGTGAAATGACTGTTAAAATCTGCATTCACTTTAACTATATTGCCCCTTAGCTTCCCATGCCACCCAAACTTCAGGTCATGCCCTTTCAGGTCCAACAATCTCTTATGACTCAACATAATCCAATCTTCCAACGAAACCCAACAGCATGCATAGACCCCACCCCTAGAATGGCTGCCTTTCCATTTGGATTCCTTTTGATAAGATCTTGGGAAAACCTAAGCATGACATCAGAATTTATCCAAAAGCAAAGCAACTTCTTCAAACAAAGGGTGTCCATCCAGACATCCTTGGAGATATTGCCCAATGCTTGGTTTATCAAAAATGCCTCAGACCATCACCAGCTTAAGAAAGATATCACAGAAGCCTTAAGTCAATCACCCCTGCCCCAAAGGTGACATTTCCTATCAAGGGCATTTCCTGCATGTAATCTCTTGTTTCCCAACTGATGGCAGAGAGAGAACCTTGTCTAGGGGGCAGGGGGACTTTATCCAGTATTCAATTGTTTAACCAGGAAACTTAAGCAAACTTGATGATGGTGGATAACAAAGTCCAGCAAGTGTGCTGGCCACAGGAGAGGCCTTCTCAGCTAGCCCTTGTTCTCCTGGGCCAGAGAGGTTCCATTTTAGGACATACACATGCACGTCCTGGCCGGGGTGTTGTACAGACGTGGCCATAATGGGCTACCAGCCCCTCTTCCCCCTGGGCAACCAGCCCTCCGAGGGCACCTCAAGGTCTCCACCTGCCTATGGAAGGAGAACACCAGTCTGGCCTCTCAAGGAAGGGCGTCCCAGAGCCTGGGAGCAGCCACCGAGAAGGGCTTCTCTGCCCTGTATTCCCACCAGATGTACCTCTGACAATGATGGGATAGGGGAAGGGGCTCCCCCGAAGAGGGTGGCCGAATCAACTTCATCCCAATCTGCACATGCAAGATTACCTTAAAGTGTTATAACGGGTTTTAAAACTAACTCGCACTCAGTGGTCCCTTGTTTTTATATGTTTTTCATCTGCTTACACCTTTTGCTGTGCTTTCTGCAACCGGACTTGTTCATCTCGGATTGGCCTTTTCAGTCATCAGCGTGCTTGCAGAAAGCACGGATGAATCCTTCCTGAATCTTCGTTTGCAAAGAAAAGCCAGAGAGAGAGAGAGAGAGAGAGAGAGAGAGAGAGAGAGAGAGAGAGGGAGAGAGAGAGAGAGAGATTATTCTTATTGTTTTAAATTGCTTTAAACTGATTTAAATTGATTCCAAAAACATAGTTGTATTAGTCTGGAATATCAGTATGCAAACAGATCTTCTTGCACCTTTGAGACAACTGAAAGAAGGTAGATTTGTAGATTTGCAGCCTTACCACAATACCACAAGAAAAGCAGCAAGGCAGCAGGAATGTTCTGTGTCTTTCCTGCTGCCTTACCGCATGGCGTTGGCGTTCTTGTGGCATTCTTTTGTTCCAGTCCCATGGGGGATTGAGGCAAAACCACATCTTTTTGCAAATGGATTTTACTAGTTAGCAAAAAGATGCAGTTTTCCCTTGGTCCAGTGGGAATGGGATGAGAGAACACTGACATCATGCAATAAGGCAGCAGGAAAGTCTGCTTTTCTTGGGGGTGAGGTAAGGCTCTGAGTCTGTGGAAGTAGACCAAGGGGTTGTCTACCCTACACTACACTACACTATCCCCACTGGTGTATCCTGGCTCCGGATATGGCCAGCCCTGCCCCTGTTACCTGGAGAAAATGGGACAGCGTCCAAACACAATACCAGCCCATCACTGCAGCCAATGCCAACATCACCACCATCATTTTTCCTGCTGACGCAGAAGCAAGGAAAGGGTCCCGCAACATAAGACTGCATGCCCCTTGGTCCCGTGCTGAGGGACCCCTGCCTGGCTTCCAGGAGAGCCAGAGAGCTGGCAGCAGCCGTGAGAAGTGGCCTGCTGGACAGGCACCTATGCTCACATGGGGCCCAATTCAGGTTCTGGCTGCTGTAAATGGAGTAAACTGAGTATTATATTGTAACAGTTTATTGGGCTCTATTCCGGCTTACCTCCATTCCAGCCCTGTATCTGCCCCCGGGGGTGGTGAGGAGTCACTGTGGGCAGATTAGGGTAAATGCCCTGCATTGTTTGGACAGGAAAACTCTGGATTGGGGGACAAGTAGGGTATTTGGCCCATGTCCTCTGGCTTTTCTTCGCAAAAGAAGATTCAGAAAGGACTCATCCCGCACGTTCTGCAAGCGCGCTGATGACTAAAAAGGCCAATCCGAGATAAACAAGACAGGTCGCAGAAAGTCTCCTTGGGTGATGGTTTTGGGTTGTGATTCTTTCTGCGTTGTCATTTCTCTTCAAGACTTGTTCGGCGTGAGTTCTCAAATAAGGCTGCCGCATTGTGGATAGTGCGTCTCCATGCCTCCCGATGTGAGGCCAAGGTGGACCATTCTTGGTGATTAATTTGGCTGAGCCTGAGATGTTGTTTCAGGGAGTCCTTGTATCGCTTTTTTGGAGCGCCCCTCTTACGCTGACCCGTGGCGAGTTCACCGTAGAGTACTATTTTTGGGAGGCAATGGTCCTCCATCCTAGAAACGTGCCCTGCCCAGCGCAGCTGTGTTCTCAATATCATGGCCTCAATGCTGGTGATCCCTGCTTGCTCAAGGACAGCAACATTCGTCACATAGTCAGTCCAGTGTATATTTAGGATTGTGCGTAAACAGCACAGATGAAAGTGTTCGAGGAGTCGTAAGTGGTGGCGATAGGTGACCCATGTTTCAGATCCATAAAGGAGGATAGACAGTACGATGGCTCTATACACACTGATTTTTGTGCTTTGCCTCAAGTGTTTATTACTCCAGACTCTTTTGTAAATTCTTCCAAATGCGCTATACGCCTTTGCTAATCTGTGATCGATCTCTTTGTCAATCTTGGCATCTGAGGAGATGATGCTTCCCAGGTAGGTGAACTGCTGAACGGACTTAAGCACAGAGTTTGCGATGGCAATGCGGGTATGGTGGTGTTCATCCTGTAGTGCAGGCTGGTAAAGAATTTCCGTTAAGCCCCAAGTCTATGAAAGCTTATCCTGCAATTTCTTTCTTTCAGTCTCTAAGGTGCTACAAGATCCCTTTGCAAACTGTTGCCCTGAGAATATTGGATATAGGATGTGATACAAATCACAGAATCATAGAGTTAGAAGAGACCACAAGGGCCATCTAGTCCAGCCCCCTTCTTCCCTGCAGGAATGCACAATCAAAGCACCCCCAACAAATGGCCACCCCACCTTTCTTTAAAAGAAGGAGATATTCTAGCCAATGTTGTTGCTGTTTGCCTTCAAGTCATTTCTGAATTATAGATGACCCTAAGGCGAACTTATTGCAGGGTTTCCTTGGCAAGGTTTCTTCAGAGGGGGTTTGCTGCCTTTGCCTTCCTCTGAGGCTGAGAGAGTGTGGCTTCGTCAAGGTCACCCAGTGGCCTTCCATGGATGAGCAGGGATTCGAACCCTGATCGCCGGATTCCTAGCCCAATGCTCAAACCACTCCACCATGCTGGCTCTCATTCTAACAAATGCATAATAAAAAATAGTTGTGGTGATGATACTGATCATGACGATGCTTGTGATGGCAGTGAACGTGGCAATATGGCTGTAAAGCAAACTGACCTCCTTATGTCTCTCCACGCCCCCAGGCATAAGCAGACCCGTTCAGTGACTGGTTTGGACAAGAGACCAGGTACGTGCCCTTCTCTTCTGAATAAGGACCCGTTGTGGTTGCTGCTGTTGTGTGCCTTCAAGTCAAGCCTTTTATCTTTTTTTTAAATGTTTTTAATACTTCTAAGTATAATTTTATATTGTTTTAATAACATACAGTATCACCCCCATATCCGCTGATTTGCCAACCGTGGATTCAATTATCCGTGGTTGGCGATGGCGGGGAAGGAGGGAGGAGGGATCTTACCTCCCCTGTCCCCTCCCCTAGGAGGGCTGCTGTCACTGTGAGCTGCTTTGGGTACCAGCAAAAAAAGTGGGATTCAAACTCGGGTCCGTCAGAGGCTGCTGGCACAGTGCAGAAATAATGCAGTTTGATACTGCTTTAACTATCATGGCTCCCTCCTATAGAATCCTGGGATTTGTCGTTTGTTGTGGCACCAGAGCTCTCTCTGATAGAAAAGACTAAATATCTCACAAAACTACAGATCCCAAGATTCTGTAGCATTGAGCCATGGCAGTTAAAGTGGTATCCAACTGGATTATTTCTGCAATGTGGCAGCAGCCCCAGCCCAACACTCAAACTCCTACTACACCAGGCTGTCTCCAATACAGTGACTCCATCCTAGGGTTTCCTCAGCAAGATTTTTTCAGAGGAGGCCAGTCATTGCCTTCCTCTGAGGTTGAGAGTGTGTGATTTGCCCAAGGTGCTGTTTCCATGGCTGAGTAGGGATTTGAACCCGCATCTGCCAGAGTTGCAGTCCAAGACTCAAACCACAACACCTTGCTGATTCTCACTATGACCTGACCGGCTGGCAATTGATTTCCACCCTCTCTCCCTCTGAAACCAATGCCTTGGGATGGCAAGCCAAGCAATCTCCCCGTACTGTCCAGTCATGCCACTTTCTCAACTCTTGGAACAGGTCCAGTGATCCGTGTTGAGAAGGGATACTCCGAAGGGAAGCAACCCGGTGCCCCTTGGATCGTGTCCTACCAATACCCCAGGCACTGGTGGCACTCAGGGGATGCAGCCGCAACTGAGGGGCAGATCGACTCCATGCAAAAGAGGACACGCTGGCCACGACGGGTCAGAGCGGCCGCAACGAAGCATCCAAGAAAAGGTGAGGGGAGCCAATGGCCAGAAGCCCCTGCACGAGGCCAGAACGGGATCCGGAGGGATCTCTTTTCTCTCCACTAAAGCAAGTGTGAAAAATAGCATCACAACTTTTAACAGCAAATAGGGCCTGGCCTCTCTTCTCAAGTGAATGAGGAGGTATCTCAGGGTGAGAGCACTGCCTTGAAAAATGTGTGAATACTGTGTGTGTGTGTATTCATTCCTCATTTGTTTGACTTGGGACATTATCAGACACATCAAATATGGAATCATAATGACGCCACATAAATGCAAAAAGGCGCACAAACCAGATGATGCCCTTTTGCGTTTATGTCTTGTCCAAACCCCGTCATATTTTATTTATGACAGCTTAAGCCATCAATAGCTCTCCCCTAGCACTTTTGTGCCGGCATTGCCAGCATTTGAATCTGCGCATCATTGTACTCACATGAATGCAGCGTTAATGGCCAGTTTGGCCAGAATGCTTCCAGGTGAGATCTTCCCGACATCCAGGTAGGTAACACTTTTTTTGTGACCTTCTGCTGTTTACTTGTAAGTTTTAAAGTGCATTTATGTGCTTAGTCTAACTTTTTGAGTGTTGTTTTTGGTATTTTTAAAAATTTCCCACTTTATGTATTCTCTCAATAATACATGGGATTTCGAACAAGGAAGTGAATTCACACCTCTGTCATTGCCATTCACACCTCTGTCATTGCCAGGAAAGCCTTTTCATAGAATCATAGAGTTGGAAGGGACCTCCAAGGACCATCCAGTCCAACCCCATTCTGCCATGCAGGAATACACAATCCAAGCCCTCCTGACAGATGGCCCTACAGCCTCTGTTTAAAAATCTCCAAAGGAGACTATACCACACTCCCTGGCAACAGCGGATTCCACTTCCGAACAGCTCTTACTGACAATAAGTTCCTCCTAATGTTTAGGTGGAATCTCTTTTCCTGTAGTTTGAGTCCATGGCTCCGTGTCCCAGTCTCTGGAGCAGCAGAAAACAAGTTTGCTCCATCCTCAGTGTGGCATCCCTTCAAATATTTAAACATGTGGCATGGGGAGTTTTTTGCCGGCATAAAAACGGCAAAGCTATTCTGGCAAAAGAACAGGGTTTAGGGGGTCAACCTGTAATTGCTAAATGCCTTCGTCCTCAGCCTGGTTATTTTTAAAGAAATAATGGAGAACCTCCTTGCTTTCTGCAGGACGGTCCTGCCCACCCAACAGCACTTTCAGCACCTGTGCCTCTGCCTGTCCGGCGTCCTGCTTAGAACCAGCGGCTCCAAAGACCTGCGGCTTCCCGTGTGTGAAGGGCTGCGCCTGCATGAGTGGATTCCTCCTCTACAACGGGACTTGTGTTCCCCACAAGCAGTGTGAATGCTGGCATGAGGGGAAGTATTACCCAGTGGGGACCACAGTGTGGACCAAAAACTGTACCACCAAGTGCTCCTGTGCAAGTCGGGGGAGCCCCATGGTTTGCATCTCGGCTTCCTGTCCCAAGCACTCCTACTGTGGGGTCAAGGATGGTGTCCTCGGGTGCCACAGTAAAGCACACGGGGTCTGCCGGGTCCATGGGGACCCTCATTATAGCACGTTTGACCAGGCAACGCACCACTTCCTGGGCAACTGCACCTACATCCTGGCAAAAGTGTGCGCCGAGCCAACCTCCCTGCCCCAGTTCATGGTTGCGGCCAAGAACGAATACCGGGAGAACCCCCATCGGTCGTTCGTACACAAGGTCTTTGTGGAGATTTATGGAGAGCTGATAGAAATCCACAAAGACAACGAGTATCAAGTGCTGGTAAGTAGCGCTTCTTTGAATCAGGGGTTTTGAGCCATTTTTGTCCCTTATAATAAGGAAAATATACCAAATTGAGCACAGTAGGACAGTTTCTCATCAAAGCTCGTTTCTTCCTCCTTCACTACCTCTTCCGTCTTCTCCTTGCCCAGACCACTTTATCTAAAATAAATGAACTTATTTATTTAGTACCTTTCTATCCCTGCTTTCTGCCAGAAAACTCATTCTATTATACATAATTATCAGAAGGCAAATGATGCTGTGTTACTCTATTTCTTAAACATAGGCTAGATGTTCATCAGAATCAGTGGTGGGGAATCAATGGGATTTATTCATGGCTAACCCACTATTCAGCAATGGACTCCATGGGCCAGCTGTAGTTCTGTCTGGTAAGCAGCGGTCAGGAACCTCTATGTGACGAAAGGGAAATGTTTTCTACCTTTAAGGCTCCTGAATAGAGTCTAATAGGAGACTGAGCTCAGCCATTTACTGTATTTAATGATGCAGCACTGGATGGAGGAGGGGACATGGTAGCCATGTTTAAATATGTGAAGGGATGTCATATTGAGGATGGAGTAAGCTTGTTTTCTGCTGCTCCAGAGACTAGGACACGGAGCCATGGGTTCAAAATACAGGAAAAGAGATTCCACCGAAACATTCAGATGAACTTCCTGATGGTAAGAGCTTCTTCGCGCAGTGGACTATGCTGCTGCCTGGGAGTGTGGAGTCTCCTTCCTTCTTTGGAGGTTTTTGAACAGAGGCAGGATGGCCATCTGTCTGGAATGCTTGGATTGTGTATTCCTGCATGGCAGAATGGGGTTGGACTAGATGGCCCTTGGGATCCCTTCCAACTCTATGGTTCTATGACTCTGGCTTGGTAACCCAGGGGAGCCCAAACAAACAACTGACCCAATTTTATACCAGTCGGTACAGTACTGGTACCTGCTGTTTAAATAATTCATCATCTTAAAAATATGGTCTAAAAATATGTCAGGGAATGGGATATGCAGTACATGAAATTCATGTTGTAAAGAGATACAGAGCAAATCAATGTGTCTGTCTGAAGGGGGCATACAAGCTGTAAACATGACTGCAGCTGGCCAGTGTTATGGGAACGTCATGCTTACCTGTGTGAGAACTGTATGAGACAGAATGTTTTTACACCTGTGATGCTGAAGCTCTGTGTCAGCTATACCCAGTGTGTGTGTGTTGTTGTTGTTGTTGTTCAATGCTGACTGCAGGACTGAGCAGTGATTCAAAGCTGCTATTGTCCTGGGATTTTGCCACAGGGATGATTCTCTGTTGTTTTCTGTATATATTCTAACGTGTATCAATAAAGTATAGTTGTTTAGGCACCACCTGTGTGTCTATATGCTTATTAAGTGTCCTAGAGGATATGCTTGGGGCAACTGGAGTTACTTTTGTTACTCTGCTACAGTTTTTGGCTGTCTGGATCTCTGAGCATGTACAGAGTGACCTGTACAGAATTTGTAGACCAACATGCAGTGGAACCAAACAACCAAAGGGCCGTGATATACATGCAAATTCACCAATAAGGAGCAAGCCCTATTTCCGAATTGTAGGCATGATCTTCTTTGTTTCTTATTTTATTTTTTTAGTTGTTATCATATCAACAGAACATGCCAAGATGTTTTGGAACATGGCTCAGAGTGTTCTGTACATGTTTGCCTCAATTTGAAATCCCTAGGAACGTATAAGATTTTCTGTGTCTATGCATTCTGGTTTCTTCAATGCAGCTCTGGTCAATTTCTGACCTTCCCCTTCATTGACCCCTGACCCCTGGGAGTATCTGGGGTCACATGGCCCAGGGCGGCCCAGCTCCATGGATTAGTGATGACCATGCATTGCAACCTATAGCAGATTAAATGGGGGAAGGTTTGAGAGTGTGTGTGAAAGGAGACAAGCTAGAAAGACATATTTCCTAAAGCCTCGGTTGCTCCCATAGGAGAGGGGATGTCAAGGGTGTGCTTGAATGGCACATCACTTTCCAACACCATGTGTTATGTACAATAGCAAAGACTGCTGGAGGTTGTGGTGACTGTAGTTCTTAGGGTTTTCCAAGGAAAAAAAGTCCAAGATACCAAAAAGAAAGATTTTGTTTGTTTTTTTGTTTGCACTATTTGCTGGTAACTACACTGTGTGTTGGCAACAGCTGCAACTTTTTCTTTCTACTCTTCATTTTTTTTTAAAAAAAATATGGAGACAGAGCAGATAAAAAAAAATTCCCGAGGGGAACGCATACATCGTTTATTGTGGTTCGTGCTGGGTTTTTGGTCACTCCCCCAATGGCGTGGGTATATAATTGTATGAAATAGGCTGCCATGGTTGCATGATGGTCAGCTTCAAGATGGGCAGTGTTAAAGGTAAAGGTAAAAGCAATTTTTTCACCTTCCTCTTCTCCTTTCTCTCTCGCTCTCTCTCTAAAAAATATAGTTATAGTATCATAGTGTAGCAGTGATATAATGAAATAGTGACATAGCACTTTTTCACTGAAATGCTATAACACAATAACTCTCAGATTACAAATACAAAATCAGAGAGAGCATTTCAAAACATAAGGCCACACCTTGACCAGCCACCCTGTTTAAAAAACATTCTAGCGAGGATTGAAGAAATGGCTACATCCAGCAACTGACAGCTCCCAAAAAGAACGGAAAAGAGCCAAGTGACAGTGAATGAGCAGATACAGAGGTGACAACAGCTGGAAATACTCAGCGAAAAACAATGGAGCTATACTCTCAGAGCTTGTGCTTCTTTGAGCCAGTGAAGAAGAGCAAGTCACATATTCTCAGCCTCAGAGGAAGGCAAAGGCAAACTCCTCTCTGAACAAACCTGGCCAAAAGAGCCCCGTGATAGATTTGCCTTAAGGTCTCCAGTAGCCCCTTAATAATAACTTACTCTTGTAATAGTTCTAGAGCCAAATTAGACATGAAGAGGGTGTATGATCCCCATGGTTGATCCATTTCCCCTCCAGCCATGGGAGATTTGAGACTCATCAATCGGATTTGCAAATTCAGCTCATGTTTACTTTCTGAAGGCCAATCACAAAACAAGGCATGCTGAATACGGATGTGGAAAAGGCTGGGAGGGGACATGATAGCCATGTTTAAATGTTTGAAGGGATGTCATACTGAGGATGGAGCAGGCTTGTTTTCTGCTGCTCCAGAGACCAGGACATGGAGCAATGGGTTCAAACTCCAGGAAAAGAGATTCCACCTAAACATGAGGAGGAACTTTCTGACAGTAAGAGCTGTTTGGAAGTGGAATATGCAGCTGCCTGGGAGGTTGGTGGCGTCTCCTTCTTCTTTGGAGGTTTTTAAACAGAGGCTGGATGGCCATCTGTCAGGAATGCTTGGATTGTGTATTCCTGCATGGCAGAAGGGGGTTGGACTGGATGGCTCTTGGAGTCTCTTCCAAATCTGTGATTCTATAATTCTATGAATAGACATCTTTCACCACTTCAGAGAGGACTTTAAAAAAATAGTGCTAAGTATAAGAGATTCTTTGACTCTTAATCTTTGGATTTTCCTTAGGTTGATGAAATGTGGAGGACCCTTCCTGTGAGAAATGCCAATGGCTCGGTAACAGTGAGCAAGAGTGGGCGGTATATTTCCATAGAGACAGATTTCAACTTGACTGTCAGCTATGATGCCGATCACTTAGTGGAAGTCAGGATGCCTGCCACCTTGTTCAACATGACCTGTGGCATGTGTGGGAACTTCAACGGCCTCAAGGAAGATGACGCCATGATGCCAAATGGGCAGCAAGCAAATAGTTCTGTGGAGCTGGGTAACGGCTGGCGCATGCCACACGGCAAGTACGACCACCCCTTTTGTGGCACTCCAGACATCCAATCCCTCTGCACCACCGAGGAGGAAGAAATTTACAGGGAAAATGGATTCTGCGGGATGCTAACGAACACGGAGGGACCCTTTCAGGAATGCCATGCAACGGTCAGCCCAGAGCTCTTCTTCGACACATGTCTCAGCGATATGTGTGCCTTCAAAGGGCTCCAGAAGCTTTTGTGCAACGCACTGGGGGCTTACAGTGATGCGTGCCAAAGAGCTGGCGTTCTCCTTGCCAACTGGAGACTGGACACTTTCTGCCGTGAGTAGAGCCCTCTGCAATTAAAAAGCAGCAATGCCAGGCCTCCAAAGTGGCCTAGAAATGTGGAACGTATCACCTGGTCAAGCTTCATATTATTGCTGGGGAGTTTGAAGGTGGGTGGGAGGGAAACTGGGAGAGATCCGTGCCTTTTGAATGCGGCTGACTAGGTACCTGGCAATGTTGTGCTGGTGTTTTTTAATGTTGTGTGTGTAACTCTGCTGCCACACTGCAGAAAAAAATGCAGTTTGACACCGCTTTAACTGCCATAGCTCAGTGTTATGGAATCTTGGGATTTGTCATTTTGCGAGATATTTGGCCTTCTCTGTCAGAGAGCTCTAGTGCCACAACAACTAAAAATCCCAGGATTCCATAGGACGGAGCCATGATATTTAAAGCACTGTCAAACTGCATTATTTCTACAGTGTGGCAGCAGCCTGAATGAGAGACCTCCAAGCTGCTCCATACTGCTCCAGAGACTAGAACACGGAGCAATGGGTTCAAACTACAGGAAAAGAGATTCCACCTAAATATTAGGAAGAACTTCCTGGAGTTTGAACCCATTGCTCTATGTCCTAGTCTCTGGAACAGCAGAAAAGCTTGCTCCATCCTCAGTATAACATCCCTTCATACAGTCAAGATTTTGTAGACCTCTTAGTCATCAGCATGCTTGCAGAAAGCACAGGATGAGTCCTTCCTGAATCTTCGTTTGCGAAGAAAAACCAGAGAGAGAGTATCACTCCCAGATAGTGAAGCATCTTGCATACAGGATGCTTAGCTTCGTAACCGGTCATTGGAAGGGACTTAATTTGCAAATCTGACTGCTGAAGCATGAATACTCGTATCTTTGAAGAAATTCTTTAATGGGAGAGGGAAAAATCTAGAGTATCTCTCTTGCATTGCACTCAAATAGCTTTCCTTCAGTGAGGTGGGACTGAAATGGCTGAGTTTCAGGGAAGCAGGGAACATGAGCATAACATAAAGGAAGGAAAATCTGTCTTCAGCACAGGGAAGGTCCCCTCGTAGTGGCTGTAACACCTCCCTAAAAGGGAAACTGAGAGCTCAAACATGTCTTCCCCCCAATGTGACCATTTTCTTCTCACTTTACTTTCCAGTGTACCTTTGCCCTTCCAACAGCGAGCACAACATGTGCACCAGTGCGTGTCCGGCCACGTGTGCCAACCCACTGGCACCGCATAAGTGCAGCAAGCCCTGCGTGGAAGGCTGCCAGTGTCACAAAGGCTATGTTTTTAGCGCGGGAGAGTGTGTGCTGGCTGAAAATTGTGGTTGCCTGGATGAAAACAAGTATTATGAGGTTTGTTCCCCATTAACAACTCAACGTACACACTGGTATTGCATGACCGTCGGCCCTCCACATTTCCACGTTTAACTTTTGTGGGTTTGATTATCCGCGGATTATTTGATGCCGCTTCCTCTACTGCCCTGTGCCATTTTTATTAGGGACTGCAAACCTCACGAGACTGAGGCTGCTGCCACACTGCAGAAATAATACAGTTTGACACCACTTTAACCACCATGGCTCCTTTCTATGGAATTCTGGGATTTGTAGTTTGTTGTGGCACCAGAGCTCTCTGACAGAGAAGGCTAAATATCTCACAAAACTACAAATCCCAGAATTCCATAACATTCATCCTTGGCAGTTAAAGCGGTATCAAACGGAATTATTTCTGTAGTGCAGATGCAGTCTGAGAGAGACTGTGAACATGTGGCAAGGCTTGTAAGTCGCTCATAAAAATGGCACAGTGCAGCAGTGGAGGCAGCAGCACGCCCTACCACCCGCCCAGTTCTGCCTTGTGAAGGAACCACAAAAGCATCCATGGTGGTTTGAATCTGTGGATTGCACTTCTCTCTGTGTTGAATATGGTTGGGAGGGGGGCTAGAGATATATGCAATTTTCTTTCACTTTTGCAAGGGTCCTGTGCCCCAACCCCAGCGAATGTGGAGGGCCTGCTGTATATTAGCCGAAGACCTCCTGGTGAGTCCCAGGTAGGGGAGACCCATTCAATCAACCATTGAATGGTGAGTCAACATGTAGGCAAATCCCATTGATTCAAGGAGTCTCCTTTCATTGGGATTCATAACTGAGATCCTCCGTTGTGCTTGCAAAGCATAAATCGACATACATAGTTAGGTGTTTCTTGCTCTTCACACCCCTTCTGCTGACTCCCAGCCCATGTCTCAGCCTCTTGTCCCCTTCTGCAATGGGCAATAATGCACAGGGGGCTGCTTCTGGAACCCTAGAGCAGACACCTGTATCCAAAAAGCACTGACAAATATTTGCACACCATCTGAGCATAGGGGTATTTGGGACCTATATGAAGCAGAGTGCAGCAGGGCTAGTGCTTTACGAGCATTTGGTAGAAACCAGAGTAGCTACTCTGAATGCTGTTGTAAGGTAAAAAACAAACAAACAAACAAAAAAAACTTATACTTATTGTCTCCAGAATTCCATCTCCAGATAGGAAAGGAGACAGACAAAACAAAAAGAAAAAAAGACTACACATGGGCAGTAAAAATTAAATGCACAGATACAGGATGGGTGACATCTGGCTTGATGGCAGTACATGTGAAAGGGATCTAGGAGTTTTACAGGACCACAAACTGAACATGAGTCAGCAGTGTGATGCAGCAGCTAAAAAAGCCAATGTGATTCTAGGCTGCATTAATAGGAGTATAGTGTCTCCTACAGTGCTTTGGCAACACCTCCGAGACGCAGTCATCATCACCCTGTACAAGAAAAAAGGAGCAAAATCCGATTGCTCAAACTATCGAGGCATAACACTGCTCTCTATTGCTGGAAAAATTCTTGCAAGGATGCTCCTGAACAGAATAGTTCCTGCTATTGCAGAAGAACTTCTCCCTGAAAGCCAATGTGGCTTCAGAGCCAATAGGAGTACTACAGACATGGTATTTGCCCTTAGGCAACTGCAAGAAAAATGTAGGGAGCAGAACAAGGGTCTCTATGTAACATTTGTCGACCTCACCAAAGCCTTTGACACTGTAAGTAGAAAAGGTCTGTGGCAGATCCTGGAAAGACTAGGATGTCCCCCCAAATTCCTTAAAATGATTATCTTGCTACACGAGGGCCAGCGCGGTCAAGTCAGACATGGCGATGCTCTTTCAGAGCCCTTTCTAATAACTAATGGAGTGAAGCAAGGTTGTGTTCTTGCACCAACTTTATTTACAATCTTCTTTAGCACGATGCTCCAAAGGGCTATGGCAGAGCTTGAAGAAGATGACGGCATCTATATACGCTACCGTACTGATGGTAGCTTGTTTAACTTAAGCCGTCTGAGGGCTCACACTAAGACTCTAAACTATCTAGTCCGTGAGCTGCTCTTCGCCGATGATGCTGCCCTTGTTGCCCACACAGAAGCAGCTCTGCAGCGCCTAACATCCTGCTTTGCAACAGCTGCAGAGCTGTTTGGGCTAGAAGTCAACCTGAAGAAAACAGAAGTTCTTTAGCAGCCTGCACCACAGGACGAACACCACCATCCCCACATTGCCGTCGGCAAATCAGTGCTCAAGTCCGTTCAGCAGTTCACCTACCTGGGAAGCATCATCTCCTCAGATGCCAAGATTGACAAAGAGATCGATCACAGATTAGCAAAGGCATATAGTGCATTTGGAAGACTTCACAAAAGAGTCTGGAGCAATAAACACCTGAGGCAAAGCACAAAAATCAGTGTGTATAGAGCCATCGTACTGTCTATCCTCCTTTATGGATCTGAAACATGGGTCACCTATCGCCACCACCTACGACTCCTCGAGCGCTTTCATCAGCGCTGTCTACGCACAATCCTAAATATACACTGGACTGACTATGTGACGAATGTTGCTGTCCTTGAGCAAGCAGGGATCACCAGCATTGAGGCCATGATATTGAGAACACAGCTGCGCTGGGCAGGGCACGTTTCTAGGATGGAGGACCATCGCCTCCCAAAAATACTACTTTACGGTGAACTCGCCATGGGTCAGCGTAAGAGGGGCGCTCCAAAAAAGCGATACAAGAACTCCCTGAAACAACATCTCAGGCTTGGCCAAATTGATCACCAACAGTGGTCCGCCCTGGCCTCACATCGGGAGGCATGGAGACGCACTATCCACAATGCTGCAGCCTTATTTGAGAACTCACGCCGAACAAGTCTTGAAGAGAAACGACAACGCAGAAAGAATCACAACCCAAAAACATCACCCAAGGAGACCTTCTGCTGTGCTTTTTGCAACCGGACTTGTCTATCTCGGATTGGCCTTTGGAGTCATCAGCGCGCTTGCAGAAAGCGCGGGATGAGTCCTTCCTGAATCTTTGTTTGCGAAGAAAAGCCAGAGAGGAGAGAGTGTCTAGATCCAGGAAAGTAAAAGTGCCACTCTATTCTGCTTTGGTCAGACCTCACCTGGAATACTGTGTCCAGTTCTGGGCACCACAATTCAAGGATATTGAGAAGCTGGAATGTGTCCAGAGGAGGGTGACCAAAATGGTGGGAGGTCTGGAAGACATTATGCCCTATGAGGTGCAACTTAGGGACCTGGGCATGTTTAACCTGGAGAAGAGAAGATTGAGAGGGGTCATGACAGCCATATTTAAATGTTGGAAGAGATGTCATACTGAGGATGGAGCAAGCTTGTTTTCTGCTGCTCCAGAGACTAGGACCCGGAGCAATGGGTTCAAACTACAGGAGAAGAGATTCCACCTAAACATTAGGAAGAACTTCCTGACAGTAAGAGCTGTTCGGAAGTGGAATCCGCTGCTGCTGCCTGGGAGTGTGGTGGAGTCTCCTTCTTTGGAGGTTTTTAAACAGAGGCTGAATGTCCATCTGTCATTGGGAATGATTTGATTGTTTATTCCTGAAGGCAGGGGGTTGGACTGGATGGCTCTTGGGGTCTCTTCCAACTGTATGATTCTATGATTCTATGATTCTAAGTGGGCCTACGCTTGGTTAAAAGAGCCCCTGAAGTCTGGGTCTCCGGTGTGTGTGTCAGGGTGGGGTGGAGTGGGGGCTAAGCTAGCAGCCTCTTTTTGGAGACGTCCAGAGAAGGAGACCCCCCCCCCACCACGCTAGGCAATGGGTTGCATTGCTCAACCTCGCTCACTGTCAAGAAGTTCCTCCTCATGTTCAGTCGCAATCTGCCCTCCGGTAACTTCAAACCAGAGACCTGGTCCTCCCCTCTGGGGCAGCAGAGGACAAACCTGCCCCCTCCTCTCCTGTGTGGCAGCCCTTGGGGTATTTAAAGAGGTCAATCGTGACCCCCCCCCAAGTCTTCCCCTGGCTGAATGCTTCCAGCTCCATCGACCCTGCCTCATTGGTTTTGTTCTCCAAACCCTTGTTGCCCTTCTCTGAACTTGCTCTAACTTGCTCGCATCCTTCTTAGAACGAGGCACCCAGAACGAAACACAGGACTCCAGATGAGGCCGGAGCAGAGCAGAATATCATGGGACCATTTCTTCCCTCGACTTGGAAACTACGCTTCTATTAATGCAGGCTAATATAGCATTCGCCTTTTTTGCTGCAGCATCACACTCGTGTTCGACAATAGTCCCATGGTCCTTTTCAGATATAGTACTGCTGAGCCAAGTATCCCCTATCCTATAACTGTGCATTTGGTTTTTGTGGCCTTAATGTAGAGTTTGCATTTGTCTTTGTTGAATTTCAGTTTATTAATTTCAGCCCCATTTTCTAGTCTATCAAGGTCCCTTCATATTCATAAGGCTTTCCTAGGCAAGGAATACTTAGAGGTGGTTTGGCCAGTTGCTTCCTTGGAAACAGAGCCTCTAGCACCTGGCATTCATTGGCGGTCTCCCATCCAAGGACTAACCAGGACTGACCCTGCTTAGCTTCCAAGATCTGGTGCCGTTCAGGTGTTGAGGCAGTGAAGTCACTGAAAAAGAGCTAAAAGCCATCTAAGAATGCACTATATGTGCAACAGCTATGCTTGCGGAAGGCCACTTACACAACTGTGAACTGAATATAGATGTCACTTCATGGCCAAAAAAGTATAACTGTGTACATAAAGGAATTTGCATGTGCCTAAAACACCAACAGGATTCCTGCCGATAATAGCAGCCAAGACATTATTTTGAATTGCATTACATTTCTTTATTTAAATCCCACCTTTCCTTAAAGCTCTGATTCAAGACGACTGAGGCCTAATCCGCACTACACAAATAACCCAGTTTGAAACTGGATTATTTTTCATGGCTACCGCCTACTGAATCCTGGATTTTGTCATTTTACAAAGTCTTTAGCCTTCTCTGCCAGAGAGCACTGGTGCCTCAGCAAACTACAAATCCCAGGATTCCATAGGAAGGTGCCATGGCAAATAATCCAGTTTCAAACTGGATTATTTGTGTAGTGTGGATGCACCCTTAGGGCCCCTTCACAGTATACAGTTATAGCACTATGATTCCACTTTAACTGCCATAGCTGTATCCTATGGATTCCTGGGGTTTATAGTTTTCTGAGGAACTAGAGCCTTCAGGTTGCGAATAGTCATTACCCCTTCTTAAAGTGGAATCATAGTCCTATAACTGTTTAGAGCAGTGGTTCTTAACCTGTGGTCCAGGACCCCCGGGGGTCTGTGATGTCCTCACAGGAGGTCTGTGAGGTTTGAAGGCTGCTTAGCCCACCTTCTTCAGTGGAGCATCCACATGACAGGAGCCCAGGCAAAGACTGGCTGGCTTGGCCTGCACATTGCCATTCAATCCTCTTCAGCCACAAACTTGCAGTAAGAAGCAGGAGAAAAATCTTCCCTCCCCTTCCAGTGCCTCTCAGGGAACATTTAGTAAATGGTGTAATTGTTATTATTATTAGGGATTTAAAATCTTGAGTTAAGTCTTGGGGGTCCATGGCAACAAATGATATTTAAAGGGGGTCCCTGGTAAAGAGCCACTGATCTAGAGTTAAAGTGCTTTTAGAAATATATATATATATATATATATATATATATATATATATTTAAAGTAAAGGTGGCTTATAAGTTTTCTTTGTTAAAAAGAAGCCATGTCTGGTTCTCCTGGAGTTATGTTGTAGCAGGCAAACAGTTATGGTGTAGTAAACAAACAACTGTCCAGACCTGGTTTCTTTCTTTTTGCTCCAACAGAAAGGGGAAACCTTCTGGCGAGTGGGCTGTGCTGGCCAGTGTCTCTGTGCAGAAAATGGCACTTTAGTGTGTAACACAGACACCTGCCCTGAGGACCAGATTTGCAAACTGGACGAGGGTGTTCTGGGCTGCAACGTTCCAGACGTGGCCGCCTGCCACATCTTTGGGGACCCCCATTACATCACCTTCGACGGGAAGCTCTACAGTTTCCAGGGCGGGTGCAATTACACTGCGGTGGAGACCGTCGGCCAACTCTTGCAGCACTTCTCTGTGACGGTGAGGAGCGAACGCCAGGAGCAAGAGGACATGATGGTCCTCAACTCAGTGGCCTTCTCTTACAAGAACCTCCATATCGCTCTGAGAAGGAGAAAGGAGGTCTATGTGAGTATTTGCACACGCCAACAGAACTGTACTAAAGGAGCAAAGAGATGGCAGGGTAAAGAGGTGCGCACTATCAGTCATTTTGGATTTTCTTTAAGTGGCCTATTGCTGAATCTCAAAGTCAGGACCAGCAATAGGGCTCATCTATACAAGGCAATAAAACGTGGATTGATGTGCACTAACACCAATACACAGCAGCTTTCATTTGTCTACAGTTTTTCTTTTCAAGATTGGAGGCATGCAAAGCCATACATATTTGTTGTTCAAATGGGCATGCCTGCAAATCACGATGGCGGGCATGACTGAATTCCTCGCATTTTTATTGTCACCAATTGCCACCGACAAAAAGCATATTTTTTAAAAAAGCAAATCCAAGATGCGGAAGTACAATCTTCTGCTTAAATAAACAGAAAAAAGTGGGGGGGGGAGGCTGTTTTGTCGCCTCATCGCACTATCGCTATAGCAAAAATCCAACATGGCTGTCCCGGGTGCTTGCCTTGTCAGCAAGCTCCACCCCCTATGCACGTCTGACCAATCAGCTTTCCACTTACTTTCTTATCAGGAATGCTCTGCAAAGTGAACTGTTTGTCCCAATGAGCGGGAACGTGCATTTCCATATATATATATATATATATATATATATATATATATATACATATACATATATATATATATATATGTGGGGAAAGCTACAAAGGCTTTTTTCTGTAGAGTATTTGGAGTTTTTAATGCCCCCTTCCAAGTACAGCAGATTGATTTGGGATTCCATTTGGACAGAATGAATTCTCCTTGAATTTTATGAGGAGTATTTTTGCCATTTAGACAACCCATGCTGTAGTATTTCCAGTTTTAATGTGTGGTTGTGAAAGCTGGACAGTTAAAAAGGGGGACAGGAAGAGAATCAACTCATTTGAGATGTGGTGCTGGAGGAAAGTTCCATGGATTCTGTGGATTCCCAAAAAAGACAAAAGAACGGGTCTTAGAGCAGATCAAGCCAACTCTCCCTAGAAGCCAAAATGACTAGACTGGTGGCATTATCACAGGAGGGTTGTGAAGCATGTTTGCAACTGCATAAACAACATCTATGGCTGTACCTTATTGCATGAAGTCATCTCCATCCCATTGCCAGCTTGTATTCAATTTGTCATTGGAATGAAGGTCTTTGTTGATGGGGAAATCCCATCAATGACTGCCATTTTCGATTTTCATCCACCGCTGCTCCAGTGCCATAGGTCTCTTCCGGTTCTGTTCCGGGATGAGTGCCGCCACGTGGCATGAGGGGCCTGAGTTTCCTCCTCTCCCCCTCCTGCTGACTGTTCCAAAACAGGCTGACTCCACCATGATGCTTTGGAAAAGCGATTGGGAGGGAGGAGAAGAGGAGAATAAGGGCCCCTCCTGACACGTGACTGCACTCATTCCGGGATATTGCACCAGGGACAGCAGCAAGGGTTGCCAAATGGACACAGAGAGGTGTGATAATGAATGTTGTAGGACCATTATGTTCCCATGTAATTGAAGTGAGACATGAGGCTGGTGTGATAATCTCCAGAGGTTAACATAGTTTGGGTGTGTGATGAGACAACCAGGCTCTTTAGAAAAGTTGTTGCTGCTTAGTAAAGTCAGAGGGAGTAGGAAAAGAGCAAGAGCACATAACACATGGATAGACACAACTGCCCCGAGCTTGCAGGACATGAGCAGGGCTGTCAGTGTAACAGGGTGACTTGGAGGTCTCTCATTCACAGGTCGCCATAAGTCAAAGACCTTACTTGATGGCAACTGAGAACAACAGCAGCAGCAGCAAAGCCTGCCTGTCCTTATAAAGATCTCAGAAAAGGAAGTTTTCCTGCTCCTTGCTGGAGGGGGATATGAAGAGGAGAGAAGGGAGCGAGGGCTTGCTCAGTGTCAACCGATTAAGCCTTCCACAGCATCTTCTCCATTATAACTGTTCCCCATTTTCCAGGTAAATGGAGTGAAAGTCAGCATCCCTGCAAAGCTGGACCATCAGATTACTCTGGAAGAAAAGCGGAACTCTGTGGCCATCAGCAGCCCGTTTGGGCTCCGGGTTGAATTTGATGGCAACCAGAACATTTTTATCCAGGTGAATGAAAAATACAAGAAGCACCTGCGCGGCCTGTGTGGCGCTTACTCTGGTGACAAGGGAGACGAGCCCATGCAGCCCGAGGGCCTTGTGGAAGAGGGTTCCAATGCCTTTGCCAACAGCTGGATGGTGAAGGATGAAGGCTGGAGGTACGTGCCCTGGAACGAGGTGGCCCCTCCTTTGTTACTAAGGGGGAGCATCAGGTTTGGCCAGATCCTGAAGTGAGTCAGGCTCCTTTACTCAGGTGAGGCAGGGGATTCTCTCCAAAGCAAATGGAATCGGGTCAGCAAAACTGGGTGAGAACTTGCAGAGGCAATTTGCTACTTTATTCTTGCTTCTCCATATCTAGAAAACTCCAGGTTTGGAAAGAGGAGAATTGGTTGACTGGCAGGGCTGGCTTACCTTCTCTAATTGCAGAGAATGTTTCACCAGGATTCTCCGGCCACAGTGCTTTGAGGGAAGGAAGTTGAGCCTTACACGATGCTTTTCTCATGTCTGCTTCTCTGACAAAAGCAGCCATTCTTCTAAGGACTTTATCAGATGGGGCTGTAATTGCAGAATCACAGCATGACAGTACCCCAAATGGGTTCCTGCTATTGCATGATGCTGTTGTCCTCCTATGGCCAATGTGTGCTCCACCAGTTAATTGCTCATCACTTTTCATTGACAAGAAAATCCATGAATAGCCCTCAATATCATTCTTTTTGTGGTATCGACGAGCATGTGAAATCATGTCCCGCTGTAATTGTGCAATTACAGCATGAATGGGTGGACCTTTCCCCGCTCCCCTTTCCCAGGAAGAACACAGGATGCACAGGGCACTCTTTTAATGAACTGTCACCTTGTTATTTATGTGGTTTTGGTGTGTTTAAACAAAGTTGCGTCTTCTTGCAAGAACAGCCGAAATCTCGCCCATACAAAATCACAGAAGTAAAATCCCGTTCTTAAACTGCTAGTAGTGGTCGTGCAATGATTCTGTGGTGGTAGTATTGTGCAATTCTGGAGTAGTATCATGCAATTCTGACGATGTACAATAATTACATCGTAATTACAATAATTACATCGTGGGAGGGAAACAACAGGGATGTTATTGTGGGACTCTACTACAGACCCCCAAATCAGACAGAGGAATTGGATGATGCCTTTCTAGAACAGATGAACACACATGCAGAAAGGAGAGATGTAGTAGTGATGGGTGACTTCAACTATCCTGATATTTGCTGGCAATCTAACTCAGCCAAAACTTCAAGGTCTAGCAAATTCCTTACAGCTGAAACATAGTGGCATGGTTACAGTAATTCATAGAATCATAGAATCATAGAATTTTAGAGTTGGAAGAAACCCCAAGGGCCATCCAGTCCAACCCCATTCTGCCACGCAGGAATCACGATCAAAGCATCCCTGACAGATGGCCATCCAGCCTCTGTTTAAAGACCTCCAAGGAAGGAGACCCCACCACGTTCCGAGGGAGTGCGTTCCACTGCCGAACAGCTCTTACTGTCAAAAAGTTCCTCCTCATGTTGAGGTGGAATCTCTGTTTCTGGAGCTTGCATCCATTGCTCCGTGTTCCAGTCTCTGGAGCAGCAGAAAACAAGCCTGCTCCATCGTCAACGTGACACCCCTTCAAATACTTAAACAGGGCTATCATATCGCCTCTTAACCGTCTTTTTTCCAGGCTAAACATACCCAGCTCCCTAAGTCTCTCCTCATAAGGCATGGTTTCCAGACCTTTCACCATTTTAGTTGCCCTCCTCTGGACATGCTCCAATTTGTCAATATCCTTTTTGAATTGTGGTGCCCAGAACTGGACACAGTATTCCAGGTGAGGCCTGACCAAGGCAGAATAGAGTGGCACTATTACTTCCCTTAATTTGGACATTATACTTCTATTGATACAGCCCAAAATCGCATTGGCCTTTTTAGCTGCTGCATCACAGTGTTGACTCATGTTCAACTCGTGGTCTACTAGGACTCCTAGATCCCTTTCGCACGTAGTCTCGTTCAGCCAGGTCTCCCTCATCCTAAATCTATGCATTTCATTTGTTCGCCCTAAGTGCAGTACTTTACATTTCTCCGTATTGAATTTCATTTTGTTAGCTTTGGCCCAGCTCTCCAGTCTATCCAGGTCATTCTGAATTTTGATCCTGTCCTCTAGGGTATTAGCTACTCCTCCCAATTTGGTGTCATCTGCAAATTTGATAAGTATGCCCCTAATTCCCTCATCTAAGTCATTGATAAAGATGTTGGATAGCACTGGGCCCAGGACCGAACCCTGTGGCACCCCACTGGTCTACTCTGAGCGCCACTCTCTTTTTCTCCCTGGGTCTGATCATGGGGGTGGCACAGGGGGTAAGGGCTAAATAACCCCCCATGTCCTTGTGAGACTCCCTCAATCAAATTCTCCACCTGCTCCTGGGCCCCACAATTGTTTAGCAGTAAAGGAGAGCCAGTATGGGGCAGTGGAGGTTCAAATCTCCATTCGGGTATGGAAACCCACTGGGTGACCTTGGGCAAGCCACACTCTCTCAGCCTCAGAGGAAGCAAAGTATACTTTGTTTGCAAGATTAATGTAAATATAGGATGTACATTGTGTTGTTTGAGGCGTGATGTTTGATGGTTGTGTATAAATGCTGAGTATGATACATACTCTATGAATGTAGATAAAAAGGTTTGTCCGTAAGAGTGTATGTATGTGCAAATGTAATTGTGTAATTGTAGAATATTTCAAGTTTTTAGCTCATAATATTTCATAATGTGTGTAATGGTATATAGGTCGATACAGGTGTATAGTGCTAAATAGTTTTAAAGTACAGGCTAACCCCCATATCCACGTATTCAGTATCCACCGTTTCACTTATGCACATCTGAAAAAATATGTTCTCCCTAGGCATTTCTAGGTCCGCCAATGTGATTCTATGGTCAACATCTGGTGTTCATAGAATCATAGAATCATAGAATTGTAGAGTTGGAAGAGACCCCAAGGGTCATCCAGTCCAACCCCCTGCCACGCAGGAAATCACAATCATCTAATTTAAAATAATAGGGTTCCCTGTTATCTACAGTTTTCAGGTATCCACAGGGGGTCTTGGAATGTATTCCCTGCACAGGACGAACACCACCATCCCCACATTGCCGTCTGCAAATCAGTGCTCAAGTCCGTTCAGCAGTTCACCTACCTGGGAAGCATCATCTCCTCAGATGCCAAGATTGACAAAGAGATCGATCACAGATTAGCAAAGGCATATAGTGCATTTGGAAGACTTCACAAAAGAGTCTGGAGCAATAAACACCTGAGGCAAAGCACAAAAATCAGTGTGTATAGAGCCATTGTACTGTCTATCCTCCTTTATGGATCTGAAACATGGGTCACCTATCGCCACCACCTACGACTCCTCGAGCGCTTTCATCAGCGCTGTCTACGCACAATCCTAAATATACACTGGACTGACTATGTGACGAATGTTGCTGTCCTTGAGCAAGCAGGAATCACCAGCATTGAGGCCATGATATTGAGAACACAGCTGCGCTGGGCAGGGCACGTTTCTAGGATGGAGGACCATCGCCTCCCAAAAATAGTACTCTACGGTGAACTCGCCACGGGTCAGCGTAAGAGGGGCGCTCCAAAAAAGCGATACAAAGACTCCCTGAAACAACATCTCAGGCTTGGCCAAATTGATCACCAACAGTGGTCCGCCCTGGCCTCACATCGGGAGGCATGGAGACGCACTATCCACAATGCTGCAGCCTTCTTTGAGAACTCACGACGAACAAGTCTTGAAGAGAAACGACAACGCAGAAAGAATCACAACCCAAAAACATCACCCAAGGAGACCTTCTGCTGTGCTGTTTGCAACCGGACTTGTTTATCTCGGATTGGCCTTTTTAGTCATCAGCACGCTTGCAGAAGGCGCGGGATGAGTCCTTCCTGAATCTTCGTTTGCGAAGAAAAGCCAGAGATGTATATGTATATAAAACCACAATATTTTTATTTTTTAAAAAAGGGGAAGGCAAAGACAAACCCCCTCTGAACAAATCCTTCCAAGAAAGCCCTGTGACCCTTAGGTTCTCCATAAATCAGAAATGCCTTGGATACACACAACAGCAGCAGCCGCAGCAACAAAGGAGGAGGCTGCAAAGAGGAGACCCAGTCACCAATTGCCCAAGCGTTGGCCAACCTGTGTGCCAGCCAGGATGCTGCTCCGAAGTCTGCAAAGTGAGGGCACCTCAAGGAGTCCTGCCCAGTCCAGCTCGGCTCCAGGAACCGCCGCCTCTGCCCTCCAGGTGGCAGCACTGGACCGCTCCTGGCTCTCCATCCTTCCTCAGCTGCTCAAGCAACCCTCTCTCCCAAGGCAGTGACCATGATAACCATTACAGTTATAACCATTATTACTAGTGTTATTTAACATTGTGGGTTTCACAGTCTCCCTGGTGTTAGAGCTAGAGTTTTGGACCGTCGGTGATCCAGATTGTGTCCAAGAACCTAGGAATCAATGGCTGGCAAAACACCTGAAATCATCATCATCATCATCTACTGTTTCCCTGGTGTCACTGACTGGCGTTTTGGACCATCAATAATTGGGATTCTATCCAAAACCCTAGGAATCCATGAGGTCTCCTCAGATAATGTGGCACGTGCAGAATGGTGTTCTTTTCATTTTATTTTTTACACTCGCGCTCTTGTGATCCTGTCTCTGAAAATTTCATTCAGGTGTTTTCTCATTCTGTTTGGAATTGCTCCCAGAGTACCTCTGAAATTGATCACCAACAATGGTCCGCCCTGGCCTCACATCGGGAGGCATGGAGACGCACAATCCACAATGCTGCAGCCTTATTTGGAAACTCACGCCGAACAAGTCTTGAAGAGAAACGACAACGCAGAAAGAAGCACAACCCGGAAACATCACCCAAGGAGACCGTCTGCTGTGCTTTCTGCAACCGGACTTGTCTATCTCGGATTGGCCTTTTTAGTCATCAGCGCGCTTGCAGAAAGCGCAGGATGAGTCCTTCCTGAATCTTCGTTTGCGAAGAAAAGCCATATATATATATATATGTGTGTGTGTGTGTGTGTTTATCTTGGATTGGCCTTTTTAGTCATCAGCGCGCTTGCAGAAAGCGCAGGATGAGTCCTTCCTGAATCTTCATTTGCGAAGAAAAGCCATATATATATATATATATATATATATATATATCTGTGTTTATCTTGGATTGGCCTTTTTAGTCATCAGCACGTTTGGAGAAAGTGCAGGATGAGTCCTTCCTGAATCTTCGTTTGCAAAGAAAAGCCAGAGTGAGAGACCTCTGAACACTGGAACCATGAGGTTTTTCTTTTCCCAGAGGTACTGAATCTCAATTTTTAGGTCTCAATATTTTATAATCTTTCCCTTTGCTTCAATTCTGGTGTCCCTTGGGATTGCCACATCTGCACTCCAGGCTTTCTGTTCCCATCATCATCATCATCATCATCTTTTAACAGGTGAAACTAGTGGGGATCCATGAGAGGAGCCTTCCCCTAGCTGGAACTCCTTCCCTGGGGAGGCTAAAATGGGCCCCTCCTTGCTCTCCTTTCTTGGGGAAGAAAACACGTTCTTGTTTCCAACAAGCTTTTGAAAACAGAAGGTTTTTAAAGAAAAGGATCTTAAGAGGATATTGTACTGTTTATAAACTGCTCTTTTTGTTTTCAATTGTATGTTTTAAATTGACATCATGGGGTTTTCTTGGCAAGCTTTGTTCAGAGGGAGTTTGCCTTTGACTTCTTGGAGGCTGAGAGCATGTGACTTGCCCAAGGTCACCCAATGGGATGCCATGGCTGAGTGGAGATTCAAACCCTGGCCTCCAGAATTGCAGTAAGCAATAGGTTTTCTTTTTCTTCTTAGTTGCAAGCCCAGCCTTGAGCTGTTGCCTCTGCCAAGGCCATGACCAAATATTCTCTCCAAGAGAGAACCTCCAAATGCTGGTACCATGCATATTCGTGGCTTCTTTTTCTGTTTGGCCCAAAAGCTGCCGCCTTTTGTTCCCTGCTCCCAGCTAGCGTGCCCCTTTTTCAGTGAAGAGAGGGGAGAGCAAAGATGAGTCATGTCTTTCCCAACCATCTCCTTGTGTTCGTGGACCACTTATCTGGATCAAGAATCCATGGTCAAACAGTCATCACTCTTGGAGACACGTCATCTCCACATGGTTCTTTGTAGTCTCTGCACAGTCACACACAAGGGTGTGTGTGTACTTGTGCAGAACTGCACTTTAGCAAAATAATAACAGCATTCTAGTGCTTAAAGAAGCTGGCAGCCTACACGTGAGGCAACTGTGTCCCTTCCATGGCTCTGGATAGAATAAAAGCTCTCTCCTTGGTTTCCTTTGGGATGATTCCGTAAGTAATTTTCTCTGGAGCAGGGCTGGGCAACTGCCAGGGGCTGGGGGCACTTTGGTCCCTTGCACAAATCAATAATCATATGCCTGTGTGTTTTTAGGGAGCAGCCATTCTATACGCCTGGAAGTCTGACGATATATGGGCCATCTTTAACTATCAGAATGGATGCCATCTTGGGGGAAATGGAGCAAGCTTGCTTTCTGCTGCTCCAAATGGTGTGACCTAAATCAATGGTTCTGAACCTGTGGTTCAGGGACCCCCAAGGGTCTGCAATGTCCTCATAGGGAGTCTGCGAAGGCTTGGAGGCTGCTTGGCCCACATGGCAGGGGCCAAGGCGAAGGCTAGCTGGCTGGCTTGGCCTGCACATTGCCAGTTAATTCGCTCCAGCCACAAACTTGCCAGATGAAGCAGGAGAAAAGTCTTCCTTCCCCCTCCAGTGCCTCTGAGGGAAGGTTTGATGGGTGATGTAATTGTATTATTATTGTTGTTGTTGTTGTTGTTGTTTTAAATCTTGAATGAACTCTTAGGGATCCATGGCAACAAAAGATATTTAAAATGGTTACCTGGTAAAGAAAAGGTTAAGAGCCACTGACCTAAATCATTGGTCCAGTTGACAAACATTAGGGAAAAGGTAACTGTAAGAACTGTTTGACAGTGGAACAGACTGAGCCGGAAGGTGGTGGACTTACCTCTTTTCAAGGTCTTCAAAACAGAGGTTGGATGTCCACCTCTTAGGTGTGACTTAGATTTGGCTTCCTGCATGGAAGAGGGTCAGACTAGGTGACCTCTGGAGTACCTTTCAACTTTATAATTCTATGACTAAGCAAGGACTGTGTCTGGAGGCATGTCAATTAACTGGAGGCATGACAATTAACTCCTAGAAGGTTATGATGACATTTGCAAGCACTTTCCTGCTTTCTTTTCTTCATGCTCATTGATGAGGTTGCAAATTACATTGAGTGATGGTTTTGAATAGAGGCCAAAATACCCTAAAGGCAACAGATCTCATTTGATCTTGGAAGCTAAGCAGGGCCAACCCTGGTTAGTACTTGGATGGGAGACTGCCAATGAATACCAAGTGCTGTAGGCTCTATTTCAGAGGATGGAACTGGCAAAACCATCTCTGAGGATGCCTTGCCTAAGAAAACCCTATGGAATGGGGTCACCATAAGTTGGCAGGAGAGCTGAAGTTGAAGGCCCATCTTGCATTCTGGTTTCTTCGGCCTGATGATAACAGACAGGCTCTGAAGAGTACAAACACTTCCTGCATTCCAGGAAGCTGCGCACCTGGTGAAGACTGGTGTAGTGAACCGGCTACGACCGGTACGTGAGGGCCTGATCCTGTACCATGCTTGCAGAGGATAATGCTGTCAGTGGCATTCTACATGGCTACCTGTCCGTCCGTCCCCACACACACACCAGGATGTTTTCAAGTGTCAGAGTTGTTTGGTCTGTCTGTAAATGGTCTTCATAGAATCAGAAGGGACCACAAGGGCCATCTAGTCCAACCCCCTGCCCTGCACGACTACACAGGGCTCCTCTACATGAGGTGTTGGGGGGGAGAGAGAGTACCTCATAGTATTGACATCTCGCAGCAGCAGCAGCAACATGTCTTAGTGGTTTTTCTGGCCTCAGGAGGCCCCATAAACCTCGCGTTCCAGATGGTGGCTGTGAGTCATTTACTCGCATTAGTTCTTCACCACTTTTGTGTGTATGATTTTTTTTTAAGGTTGTTGAGGGTGCGCTGGAGTGATAGAGCAAATTTTCAATTTTATAAGAGAGATCGCTAAGGCAAAAATCCAACATGGCGGTAGCGGGCACTGCCCTGCTAGCAAGCCCCGCCCCCGCTCTTGCCCAGCCAATCAGCTTTGTGCTTCCCTTCGAATTCCCTGTCGTTTGATAGTCCAAATGAGCAGGAATGCGCAGCCCCCTCACGGTTTTTTAAGCAAAGGTTTTTACCGCATTGTTTTTGCCATTTGCCCCCCCCCCTTCCAAATAGTGTGGATTGGCACTGGATCCCATTTAGACAGGTAGGATTCCCAGCGAATTCCATGAGGGGCATTTTCACCGTGTAGACAACCCCACAATCAAAGCATTCCCAACAGGTGGCCATCCAGCTCCTGTTTATGATATTGAAAACACAGCTGCACTGGGCAGGGCACGTTTCTAGGATGGAGAACCATCACCTCCCAAAAATAGTACTCTACGGTGAACTCGCCACGGGTCAGCGTAAGAGGGGCGCTCCAAAAAAGCGATACAAAGACTCCCTGAAACAACATCTCAGGCTTGGCCAAATTGATCACCAACAGTGGTCCGCCCTGGCCTCACATCGGGAGGCATGGAGACGCACTATCCACAATGCTGCAGCCTTCTTTGAGAAGTCACGCTGAACAAGTCTTGAAGAGAAACGACAACGCAGAAAGAATCACAACCCAAAAACATCACCCAAGGAGACCCTCTGCTGTGCTTTCTGCAACCGGACTTGTCTATCTCGGATTGGCCTTTTTAGTCATCAGCGCGCTTGCAGAAAGCGCGGAATGAGTCCTTCCTGAATCTTCGTTTGCGAAGAAAAGCCAGAGAGAGACTTGTGTTATTTATTTAGGTGTATTGTGTATTACTGTGTGTGCAGTCAAGATCCTGCATTAGGCTGCCATGGAATAAATCTACACTGATGTAGCGGCCCCATTCTGCTACACACCAGCATTGTGCAACGGATGATGTCTCTGCCAGCGAGCTTGCTTCTCTCCCATGGTGCAATGGGGCACACACAACGGCCAGCGTACCTGTTAGTGACATGCGCTGGCCCAAGTCCACCTTATGCCTGCATGTGACTTTTTCAGGTTGTTGCGGGGGTTGCTGTTCTCCTTCACCCTCCACAATGACCAAAATGCCTCCCACACTCAACTGGCCATTCAGTGGAGGGGGAAGCATCAGAAAAGCATCTGGCTACGTTTCCGTAACCAGAAGCAGAGCAATGATACCACCTGTGGAGACCTGCGGAGGATCTCAGCCAATGATGGTTTCCCTATTCCTTACGAAACAACAGAGGTTGTCTGTCTGTCTGTTGGCAGGGGGTTGGACTGGATGGCCCTCAGAGACTCTTCCAACTCTATAATCCTATGAGTACTGATAAGTAGTTACGCATCATCCAAAGAATGCACAACTACTTATCAAATCGCTACATACCCTCCAACATTTAACATGTGAAAACTGGGACACATGTATCTGAGCAACAGTGTTGTCAAAAAGGTATAGCCAGGCAACAAGAGGCAAAAATTATTAATGAGGGAGAACATGCAAAACTACTGTTTTAAGCAGAGAAACCTTGACATTTATGTAATGAATGAATCACACACACACACACACACACACGCTTACTGCAAAAGTCAAGACTCCATCCACTCCTCTCCATCCCGCTTTGTTAACAGCGTGCAAGCTATTTTTTCACTTTAAACGCTGTTTGCAGCCATCGAAGTAAGCTGCGGGTAAAGTGCAAAAGTAGGAGGCGGGGAGAGAAACGGAGGCATTTTAAAAGCTGCTGAGAAAGTGGGGAAATAGTGGGTTGACTGGGACTAAACTGGGACAGCTGGAGGGTATGCCGTTAATCTCACCAAATTCCATTTATGCAACTGTGAACTGAATACAGACATTTTGGCCAAAAACGTACCACGCACAGTAAGGAAATTTAGGGGCAAATAAAGCACTGGCAGGATTCCAGGCGTCCGTAGATTATGCTTTAAATGTTTCTGTCTGTTGTCTATCACCTGGGGGAAGGAGGTGGTTGGCAGACTGAGAGGTGATAAATAAATCTTCGATATAAATTAATAAACTTCTGATGGCAAGAGAATGCCCCCTCCCCATTCTGTATTGCAGTTGTGACCCACAGAACACCATGCCAGTAAACTGCAGTTCGGATTTAAAGAAGCGCCACGAAGCCGTCTGCAGCGCTATTTCCAACCAGGAAGGTCCTTTCAACTCCTGCCACTCAGATATTCCGCCCTCCAACTACGTTGCGAGCTGCGTACTCGACCAGTGCACCTCCAAGGGAAGCAGCACATTCTGTCGGAAGTCCATGGAGGCTTATGCGGCCACATGCACACGCATCGGCATTGACCTGGGAGACTGGTGGGCCGAGAGTCTGTGCAGTGAGTAAGGCCGGGAAGGCCCCGATCCGCTCATTAGTCACAGCAGGATGGATGGCTTTTAGCTGGGTTTTCTTTTAATTTGCATTGTGAGCCACGTTGGTGAGGGCCGGGGTGTCTCATACTGGGAGAAAAGCGGGATTCGATGTTAAATAAATAAACACATCAATAACCAAATTGCACCAAGAGAAGAGGAGCCCACGGGACCCTCATGAAACTGAATGGAGTGCCCCCCAGCCTTTTGTAATTCACGCCCTGTAAACCCCCACCCCAATTAGGGCAAACTGTGTGGTCCACCATTCAGGGCCAACAGGAGCAGGTGGGGGCTCCAGTGAATATCATTTGGGGGGGGGGCTGGAAGGTTGACCATTCCCTCAAGGCCCGTCCAGTCTTAGGAAGGAGGGGAAACACACAGTCACTGCCAGGTACAGTCATCACCCTCCTCCCCGGCCCACCTGCCAACTTCACTCCTGGACCGGCACCCAAAGGATGCCCTCCTGAGGACCCATCAGAGCCAGCCAGGAGATGCTCGGGAGCTGATCTCAGAGGCAGAGAAGGGGTAAAGAGTTGGGAGAGCTGCCTTCTCAGGCCACAGAGATGGAGGTGCTGGGCTCTCCTCCGCCTCTTCTTCCTCCTCCTCCTCCTTCCTCCTCTTCTTTCTCTTTCTCTTCCTCCTCCTTCTCTTTTTTCCTCCTCCTCCTCTTCTTCCTCTTCCTCCTCCCCCTGCACCCTTTTGCTCTCCTGTGGCTTCCTTCCCCTCCTTCCCTTTCCAATCCTCCTCTTTCTCCTGTAGTGAGAACAGACCAACTAAAAGTCATCAGCATTTTGTAATATAGAATTTTTTTATTATGTTACAATGTTCTTTTTAATGCAGTAATTTTTACAACACCTGCCCAAAACAATGAGCAAATAATGATACTCCGGAGAGAGACAAAAGCATGCAGCCTACTTGGGGCCGGCCCCTCTCTGGGACTGCTGGGCCCCAACAGTCTGCACCAGCTTCCCCGCCACCCCCACTATTACCCCTGGCCAGTGTTTTTGTAACAGCTGGGACTAAAGATGCATGAACTGATATGCCGGCCCCTTTTCTCTCTTTGCCAGAACCTGTGGTCAACTGCAATTTCTCCTGTTCTTTTGACACTGACCTCTGCCTCTGGAACCAGTCGGCCTCTGACGACTTTGACTGGACACGATTCAGAGGCTCGACCCCCTCGGAGATGACAGGACCCACCCAGGACCACACCACCGGAGGTGAGCAGAGGAGAGCGATCACTGACCATGAACAGAAGCACTTTCTCAATCGACTTTCTTCAGCAAGGGTTCCAAGTCTTGGCTATTTGCTGCCAGTAGTGTGGCGTCATCTCCATATCTTAAATGGTGGATGTGCCTTCCTCCAGTTTTCATGCCTCCTTCCTCTGAGTCTAATCCTACTTTATGTGGTATATGTTCAGTGTACAAGTTAAACAGATAAGGTAATAAAATATAGCCTTTTCTGACCCCCTTGCCAGTTGGAACCCATTCTGTTTCTCCGTATTCTGTCCTAATAGTATCCTCTTGTCCTGAGTACAGGCTACGTATCAGGACAATGTTAAGTTGTGGCACACCCATTTCTTTAAGAGTGATCCATAATTTTTTGTGAAAAACACAATCAAAGGCTTTGCTATAATCTAGAAACCACAGGCTGATTTTCTTCTGAAATTATTTGGTGCACTCCATTATCCAATGTATGTTTGCAATATGATCCCTAGTGCCTCTTCGTTTTCTGAACCCAGCTTGGACATCTGGTGTTTCTTGCTCCATATATAGCAAAAGGCTTTGTAGAAGAATTTTGAGCATCACTTTGCTTGCATGGGAAATTAATGCAATGGTCCTGTGCTTACTGCCATTCCTGGTGTCCCTTTTCTTGGGGACTGGAATATATGTTGGGCATTTCCAGTCTGTGAGCCATTGTTTGGTTTTCCAGATTTGTTGACAGATTTTAGTTAGAAGTAGAGTAGATTCTGTCTCTGCAGCTTAAAGTGGCTCTATTGGTATGCCATTTGTTACTGGTGATTTATTTCTCCCAAGTGCTCTGAGTGTAGCTTCCACTTCACTTTCTAAAAACAGAGGTTCATCTTCAAATGGTTCTTCTTCAAATGAATCTGTCATCCTTTTATTTACTTCTTCCATATATTGTTTCCATCAGCCTTTTATTTGTACTTGTTCTTGTAATGTGTTCCCCTGCTGGTTGTAGAGCATCCCCGCTCTTGATTTAAATTTCCCTTTGATTTCTCAGACCTTGTGGAAAAGGTCTCTTGTTCTTCCTTTTTTTTCCGTCATCATCTTCTATTTCTTTGCATTCATTATTGTAGCAGTTCTCCTTGTCCCTGCACACAAGCCACTGAACAGTTGCATTTAGGATTCTGACCCTATTTCTGTCCCCTTTTACTTTTGCTTCTCATCTGTCTTTATTTTAACTGCTTGAAGAGTATCATCTGTCATCCATTGAGGCTTCTCTTTCTTTTTGGCTGCAGCTAGTTTCCTTTTGCATTCCTCCCTGACAATGTCCTTGGCTTCAGCCCAGAGTTCTTCTGGCTCCTGGTCAATTAGGCTTAATAATACAAACCTATTTTTTTTTACATTATCTTTAAATTCTACGGGATGCTCTTCAGGTTCTGTTTCAGCATGCCAGTTGGTTTAGTGTTCTTCTTTAGCTTTGCTCTAATTTTTGATGTTAGCAGTTCATGATCTGTGCCACAATCTGCCCATGGTCTTGTTTTTGAAGAGAGAATGGAGCTTCTCCACCTTCTGCTTCCCATTATGTAGTCTATCTGATTTCTACATTGGCCATCAGGTGATGTTCATGTATACGGTCACCTCTTCGGTTGCTTGAAGAATGTGTTTGCAGTGAACAAACTGTTGGCCTCATAAAAGTCAGTCAGTTGCTCTCCTGCTTCATTTCTTGATTCTAGGCCAAATTTTCTTATAAGCTTTGTTTCCGCTCTGTTTCCTACATTTGCCTTCCAATAGCCTATGATTAGGCAATTAGGTGGTCCTGTTTTGGTGTGTGATCAATTTCCTCCTGGACTCCAGCATAGAATCTTTCACAGTTTCTTCTTCTTCTGCCTCCGTAGTTGGAGCATAAACTTGGGTTATGGTTATATTGATGAGTTTTCCCTGAAGTCTTATCGATATTATTCAGTCAGACTTTGCATTATATCCTTCAACTGCTTTTGCTATATCTTTCCTCACTATCAATGCCACCCCATTTCCTCTTTGATTTTCATTTCCTGAGTAAAATACTGTGTAATGATCTGGCTCAAAATGTCCCATTCCTGTCCACTTTAGCTCATAAGATTTATACAGTCCTTTTCTTGTTTTACTATGTCTAGCTTTCCCTGCATCATGCTGCTCACATTCCATGTATTCCTATTGTATGTGTTGTGCAGCTTCTGTCTTTCCTTTCGCCTCTGAGCACGTAAACAACTGAATGTTCTTTCGCCTTGAGTCCAGTTGAGTCCATTAGCCAGATGGCTACTCGTAGTTGTCCTCTGCTGTATCCCAGTTGAGTGCCATCCAACCTGGGTGTCTCATCTTCTGGCACATCTGGTTGTTTCATCTTGGATTGTCTCTTCATAGGGTTTTCATGTTAAAAGACATTCAAATGGGGTTTACCATGCCTCCCTGTGCACAGTACTAACAAGCATTAGCTGTGGTGCGCTGTCGTAGCCTCTGAGAAATCCCCTGCCAGTGTCAGCCCCCACGACTGCTGCTGCCTAGTCGCTGTTTATCCCATTGGCTCCTTTGCAAAAACCTCTCTGATGTGGGAGACCCTTACCAGCAGCCGGCTGCCTGTCAGCATGGCCTCTTGCCTCCCAGGAGCATGCAAACCCACCACCCTTGAAAGGGAGTGCCATTGGGATCTACTCTAAACTCAACTAAACTAGACTGGACTAGACTAAACCAAACCATTTCAGGGTTTATAGGTCAGAATCTTATTCTGAAAAGCAGACCCATGGAATTGACAGATAAGGGCTTGTCTGTATAAGGCAATAAAATGTGGATTGGTGTGCAGTAATGCCAATTTGCAGCACCTTTCTTTTCTTTTTTTTTTAAGATTGCAGGTATGGGAAACTATCCACGTTTGCTGTTCAAACGCGCATACTTGTGAATCAAGATGGTGGGCATGAGTTGAATTACTTGTGTTTTTATTCTCCCCAAGTTGCTGAACAGTATTTAAAAAAACCCAACTAAATTAAAAGTGTGGAAGTGTGACTTCCACACAAACAAACAAGCAAGACTGTTTTGTCAGCTCAGCGCATGATCGCTATGGCAAAAATCCAACATGGCAGTTCCAGGCTCTGCCTTGCTGGCAAGCTCCACCCCCCCACGCATATCCAACCAATCAGCTATCCACTTTTGGAATGAGCAGTGAGGCAATTCAGTTGTCCTAACGAGCAGGAGTGCGCATTTCCCCCACAGTTTTTTTAAAAACTCAGGAAAAGTCCCAAAGCCTTTTCTGCCAAAGTTTTTGCAGTTTTTGGCCCCCCTCCTTCCGAATATTGTGATTCAACATGGGATCTCCTTAAGACAGATGGAATTCTCTTCGAATTGCATGAGGAGTTTTTCACCATCTAGACAACCCTGGAGTTTACATATGTTTTTACCATTGAGCAGCAGAAATGTCATGGATATTCTTTCAAAAATAAATAAACAAGCCCTGAGAATTGCAGCAACAAATACTACTAACTCAGGCCTGTCTAAATGGTGAAAACACCCCTCATGGTTTCGCTGGGAATCCTACCTGTCTAAACAGGATTCAGCGCCAATCCACACTATTTGGAAGGAGGGGGGGCCCAAAACGGCAAAAACAACGCACTAAAAGCCTTCACAGATTTTCCCGTACTTTTTCAAAAACCATGAGGAGTCCTGCTTGTTTGGACCATTGAACAATAAAAACCGCGAAGGGAAGCCCAAAGCTGATTGGCTGGGCAAGAGTGGGGCAGGGCTTGCTAGGAGGGAAAGCACCCGCTGCTGCCATGTTGGATTTTCACCTTTGTGATCATTCGGTAATGCAATAAAAAAGGCCGATATTTTCTGTTTTGCTTTCTTATAAAATTGGAGAATTGTTCTATCGCACCAGCACACCTTGGGATGACTTAAAAAAAACAACAGTGGCAGTGAAGACCTGATGCGAGTAAATCACTCGCGGCTGCCATCACAAATGCAAGGCTTATGGGAGCTTCTGAGGCCAGAAAAACCATTTGGACATGTCGCTGTTGCTGTGAGATGCCAATACTACAAGGTACTTTGGATTTTTCCCCATCATGTCGATGGGCCCATTCTGAGGCATTTTCCCCACCAGGAAGAGCAGCCGGTCTGAGATTTTGGTGGCCCTGAATTACCTCCTGTGTCAGCGGTGGGATGCCTTGTCTAGATCCCCGTTGCTGGGGGAGCCACGGTGGGAGGGAGCCATTGCTCTCATGCCGCGCTTGTGAGCCTCCCCTTGGCTCACCGGACTGGCCACCATTTTCCTTCTTTGGAGGTTTTTGATCAGAGGCTGGATGACCATCTGTGGAGAGAGCTTTGATTGTGTCTTCCTGTATGGCAGAATGGGGTTGGACTGGATGGCCCTTGGGGTCTCTTCCAACTCTATAATTCTATGATTCTAAGAAAAATAACAACAGTAATAATTGATGTCTTTACTCCCCCCCCCCGCTCTTCCTCCCTTTAGAGGGCTTCTACCTCTACCTCGAAGGGGACAACGTCATTGAAGGCAACACGGCCCGTCTGGTCAGCCCCACCTGCAACTCCCCCGGCCCGTTCTGCTTCAGCTTCTGGTATCACATGTTCGGTTCCGCCAGCTTGATGTCGCTGAGGGTTTACGTTGCCCCAGAAGGCCAGGAGGCCACTCTCGTCTGGGTTGCCACCGGCAGCAAGAAGAACACCTGGCTCCAGGCCAACGTCACCATCCCCAACACCGGCAGGCTGAAGGTAACTGGGAGCCGGTCTGTGAGTCGCTCATCTCTGCCAGGAACTTTGCGTAGGGGTGGTGGCCGGACCAGGCCTGGACCTTTCACAGGGTGAGGATCCTGTGGCCCTCCCAGTGTGCTTGGACTGCAGCTCCCAGCATTCTCCCCCATTGGCTGTGCTGGTTGGGGCTGCTAGGAGCTGCAATCCAACAACAGCTGGAGAAAGGCCTCTGCATTAAGCCTGCTCCTTTTGTGCCAGGCAAGACTATTCCCAGAACCAGAGGAGACCTGAGAGACCACGGAGATTATCAGACAGGAACACACAAAGCGTCCCTGTCCCACAATCTCCAATCCCGCCCCTGTCCCGGCACAATAACCCCCACACACCACACTTACCTTCTCTTCCATCGCTCTAACGGATCTCCATTCACTTCCTGGAGTGAAATCCCGCCCATTCTCACGAGAAAAAGTGAGCATGAGAAATTCAAAAAGAAAAAGAAAAAGAAAGCTTTAAAAAAAAAAAAAAGCACCAAAACACAATTTTAAAGTCCCAAGTATCCCAGAGAGGGCCATAAAAAGAATGAAACTTACCTGGATGTCCCGATCTCACTTGGAAGTGTGACGTCGAAGGCTTTCACAGCCGGCATCCATAGATTTTTCTTTGTTTTTTTCCGGGCTGTGATAATGGCCAATTAACCAAACACTAGCCAAACAGACACTAACGAGCCTTGCATTTCTATACCCAGAAACGAACCATCATCTGATATTGGCATCCTTTTACATTATGCCGGTGCCATATTAGCCGCATATGATAATCTCCCATGACTGGCGAAAAGGATTGAAGTGTAAGCAGAGGGGAGCTACAGAGGGTGACAGAAATGTGGGCATTGCCCCTTGAAGGAAGACTTCCACCTCCTCAAAATGAATTTTTCCTTCAGTCCTCAAATTTCTATCACTGCACTAACCTAAAATCTCAGTTTAAAAAGAGTTTAAAAGGGCAAAAGGTAAAGCGACCCAGGGGAAGTGCACACAGCAAATCGAAAAGAGTTCTAGGTGTGAATGTGGTGACTGAAAGAAAAGGTCTGGTGGGGGTAGAATTCTTATCTGGGGTGGAAATACCCTCACCTCCCCCCATCTCCCCCCCATAGCTTCATCCCTGAGTATGAAGTGGGGCAAAGGGATTCATGACCCCAATCCCTGCATCCCTTTTGGCCCTCTAAAGTGTGCGTCCTTCCCCAGAGGATGGGCAGGTACCCAAAAGGGATAACCTCTCCTTAACGGTTGTACAGAAGAGGGAATTTCGACATGTGCGGCATCTCACACTATCAGAAATAATACCATGCTTGGCTGAATCTGTGGATGCAGAATCTGTGGGATACGGAGGGCTGACTGTACTTTGTTTTAAGCTATGCTGTGAGCCACCTTGGGCCCCGTATTGGGAGAAAAGCGGGACAGAAATATTAGTCAATCAATACATCATCCAATCACCAGTCAACCATACATGCCGCGCCTGCTGGAATCTCCTCTTCTGCACAGCCATTCAGCGGCATTTGTTGGCCAGAGCAGAACCTGGGTGATCATTTTCAGCTGAAAAATGTGTTATTTCATCTGGAATGTATGGGAATTTAAGGAGGCTAGTGAATCCAAAGGCACACAGGAGTCCCCCAAGGGCCACATGGACACACCCCAATTAAAGGCAAAAGAGGATTGTCCTCTCTTTCACCAAGGGCCACTTACCCTCCTAACTCACTCCCCCATTTTACACCCGAATAGAGCCGAGAAGTGGGCCTGCTTCCTCCATTCCACCTTCCAAAAAGTTTGGAAACTCTTTCCGCCCCTGCAGCTATCTTTCTGAAATGTTGCAGGTTTTTACCCGAGGCAGAAACTCTTAGACATATGTGCTTTTCACACATAATCCCCCAAAACATCCCATGGAAGGGAGAAAAGGGAAGCAAGGGCTTGTCTATACGAGGCTATAAAATCTGGATTGATGTGCAGTAATGCCAATTCACAGCAGCTTTCATTTGTCTTAATGATGTTTTGGCAAGATCGCAGGCATGCAAAGCTATCCGTGTTTGTTGTTCAAACGGGCATGCCTGTGAATCAAGATGGCAGGTGTGACTGAATTATTCACATTTTTATTCCCACCAGTTGCCATTGCCAAACAGTATCATCATCATCATCATCATCATCATCATCATTATTATTATTTTAAAAAAGCAAATCCAAGGTGTGGAAGTGAGATCTTCCACTTAAATAAACAGAAAAAGGGGGGGCTGTTTCATCACCTCATCACATGATTGCTACGGTGAAAATCCAACATGGCGGTTCCAGGCACGTGCCTTGCCAGCAAGCTCTGACCTCTGCGCACGCCTGACCAATCAGCTTTCCACTTCTGCTCTTATTGAGAATGCACATCAAAGTGAATCGGTTGGTTGCCCCAATGAGCAGAAATGTACATTTCCTTCAGATATTTTTTTTAAAAAATGGGGAAAGCTGTGAAGGCTTTTCCCGTGGAGCATTTGAAGTTTTTGGCCTCCCTCCTTCTGTACATGGCAGATTGATGGAGGATCCCATTTAGACAAATCATATTCTCCTTGAATTCTCTGAGGAGTATTTTCACTATATAGACAAGCCCCAAATCACCCACTACCACACACATTAAACTCTCCACACACTAGATTTGCCAGACGTGGATGATATCATTAAGCAGGATACGGATCCCTAATTGCACGGAGGACACCGTTCAGGCAAAAACGCCAAGCTGAACAAATGAGGAGACACACACTTTTGAAGGCAGCGCTCTCACCCTGATATTCTTCCCCCTTGCCCTGAGGACTGGAGAAGAGAGTCCAGGCCCCAAAATCTGGGAACCCTGCTCAGGAGGGTCCTCCAGCATGGAGTCCGATGTGCCACTGAACTCATTTCCGAGGTCATCCTTTCCTCTAGATAATTGTGGAAGGCGTGCGAGGGGAAGATTTTCACAGTGACGTGGCTGTGGACGATATCTCCATGACTGAGGGGAAGTGCACAGGTAAGAGTCCCGTCCAGAGCCCCAGAAGACCTTTTCTTAAAAACTGAGATTTCATTCTACATAGCAGTGTCAGACTCAAGCCCTTCCCGGTATCTTTATCCTCCCCCGTGTCCAGAGAGACCATATTTTTTTGTGTAGGAGGGTGTAATTTTTGATGATAAGTTGAACATCAGCCAGCAGTGTGATGTTGCAGCGAAGAAGGCAAATGCTATCATAGCATGCATTAATAGAAGCATAGTTTCCAAGTTAAGGGAAATAACAGTTCCCCCTGTATTCTGCATTGGTCAGAACACATCTGGAGTAGTGTGTTTGGCCACCTCATTTTATGAAGAATATAGACAAGCTGGAACATGAGGAGTGGCTTAGAGAGCTGGGTATGTTTAGTCTGGAGAAGAGAAGGTGAAGAAGGAACATAATAACACATGTTTAAATATTTGAAGGGATCTCATAATGAGGATGGAGCAAACTTGTTTTCTGCTGCTCTAGAGACTAGGACACGGAGCAATGGGTTCAAACTCCAGGCAAAGAGATTCCACCTAAAGATTATGAAGAAATTCCTGACTGTAAGAGCTGTTCGGAAATGGAATCCACTGCTGCCTGGGAATGTGGTGGAATCTCCTTCTTTGGAGGTTTTTAAACAGAGGTTGGATGGCCATCTGTCAGGAGGGCTTCGATGGTGTGTCTTCCTGCATGGCAGAAGGGGGTTGGACTGGATGGCCCTCGTGGTCTCTTTCAACTTACGGTTCTATGATTCTAAGTTGGAGCAGGTTCAGAGAAGGGCAACGTGGATGATAAGATGTATGGAAAATAAAACATATGAGGAAAAGTTTGGGGGAATTGGGTATGGTCAGCCTGGTGAAGAGAAAATGGAGAGGGGGACAAAACTGCACTCTTTAAATACTTTAAGGTCTGCCCCAGAGAGAAGGACCCAGTCTAATGGTTTTAAATTACAGGAGAGTAGACTTTGAACATTAGAAGGAATTACTTGACAAGTAAGAGTGCTTTGGCAATGGAACCCATTGCCGAGAGAGATGGTGGGCTTGCCTTCTCTGGATGTCTTCCAAAAGAGGCTGGGCATCTCCCCGCTGCTAGGCGTGCTTTAACTGGAGATCCTGCACTGAGCCCCAGGGGGTTGGACTAGATGGCCCATGAGGCACCTTCCAGCTCTAGGATTCTAGGATTCTATTAATTGTAATGGAGCATGCAGAAAGCAGAGTTTGTTTGTCACCGTAATTTATTTTTAATCACATATTTTACTTTGTTTTTATTGTTATCAATAGTTTAACTCCATTTTATTGTTGACTTCTTGTGTGTTCTATCGGTGTTGCATTTATTTTAATTTGTAAAGTGCTCTGAGTCCCAGTTTGGGTGGAAAGGCAGGATAACAACAACAGCAATAACGGCTCTGACAACAATTCACTGTAGCATAAGAAGAGCCCTCTCTGAACTAGATGTGTAATAATTGCAGAGGTCTTAGCATCACATCACAGAAATTAAAGGCAAGGTGGCGGGGAGGATGCCATAATCTGGATGGCTCAGAGCTGAGGTTGTGCTTCTGCCCATCCTTGCTTGGGATAAGTGCAATTAAAGTGTGTAGGACTTACTGCTGGGTCAACATGCATGAGATGGGCTACCAGTAAGGCTAATGGTGCTGCACAGCAGGGGTGTTGTTACCACCAGACCGGGAGAGGCTTTACCCCTGGACCCCTAGCTGGGAAGGGTCCGCCTGCCTCTGCCTGCCTTGCCCCTGGTCCCATTGAGCAAAAGGAGGGCAGGGGCCACACACAGGGGCCCCATTTACACCTCGTATGTCTGGGCTCCAACTTACTCAAGAGAGATGTGCAGACTGTTCAGATCATGAGCGCATCACTGTCTGCATGTTTCTCTTTCTGTTTTGATGTTCCATTTGTGAGCTTATTCTGTTTTGTGGACTCATGGCTTCTTCTCCTTAGTAAACTCAGTGTGGGCAAGGGCGGGTATGGCAAGCAACTAAGCACAATGGCTGCTTAGTCCAACTGTTCATCTTCCCAGTGGCCTCTTTTTTTCCAAAATGCACTGCAGATTTCTTGCCATGAGCAGGAGACAAAATTGCCCCTGATTTGGGAATGTCCCACCTATCTGAGAAGGTTCAAAACAGGGATTTAACTACATATTTCTTGTCCAAAATTGTGACTTCAGTACCATTGCTAGAGGAGAAAGAAGAGTTCCCCAAGGTGCCACCGAGACAGCAGAATCCTTCACAAAGTGGGAAAGAGAAGGAAGAAAAAGCAGCATCAGCAGACTTACTAAAAGAATTATTCCAACAGCAGCGGTCAAAGTTCAAAGCCGATTTAGCTGCAGCCCTAGAGCCAATAAAAATGCAGCTAACCTCCCTGAAGGAAGAAATGTCAGTGATAGAAAAATCAACAGGTGAAGCCTTCAACACGGGAATGTCACATGCAAAAGAGATGGCTGAATTGCAAGATATCACAGCAGGTTTTCAAAATAAAACAGAAGACCATGAAATTCAACACAGAAGGCTAACTCTTAGATTTCACAGCACACCTGATGAGGCTGACGAAGGAAGCATAATTCTCTTTCTCATCGACTTACTGAATAATATCTGCCCAGAGGTACACGTGTCAGAAAGGGACTTTGAAATAATCCATAGCTCTCCAGTGCCAAAACTGCAGAAGCAGGAAATGCCAAGAGTCATGAGGCACTCCCCTACATTGCAAAAGCTACATGCTCTCCCATCAATAGAGTACGGCAACACCAAAATCATAGCGTCCCCAGATCTCTCCATGAAAACATTGAGGAGAAGAAAGATGTTTAAGCCTTATACTGACCAGCCAGAGGAGGGAGGTTTTTATTACAGAAAGGACGTTCCTTTGCGCCTTTCAGTCCATCATGATGGGAGAACCTTTGTAGCAACAACACCGGATCAAGCTGCTGACATTTGTGATAGCCTTAAAGTAGCAGCGCAAGAGCAAGACAAGCGCTGAGAGCGAATTATTCTTGGCAATGTGAAGTCAAAGGCTTTCACAGCTGGCATCCATAGATTTTTCTTGGGGTTTTTTTCCGGGCTGTGAGGCTGTTTTCTGGAAGAGTTTCTTTCTGACGTTTCGCCTGCATCTGTGGCTGGCATCTTCAGAGAATGGCTGGGTAGGAGTGTGTGTGTGGGGGCTTATATACTGTGAACCCCTGTTGGGGAGGAGATGTAAATTTGTGTAACTGAATTCCACCCAGGGACAGGGGGATTCCCAGCAGATAATGCTCCATCAACCAACCATCAGCCAAACAGACACTAAAGAGCCTTGCATTTCTATACCCAGAAACTAACCATTCAAATACACAAATTTACAAAATATACTCCCCAATAGGGGTTCACAAGTGTATATAACCCCCCCACACACACACACTCCCACCCAACCCTTCTCTGAGGATGCCAGCCACAGATGCAGGCCAAGCATCAGAAAGAAACTATTCCAGAACACGGCCTCACAGCCCGGAAAAAAACCCAAGGAAAATCTATTCTTGGCAAGTCATACTATTTGGACAATTTTATCATTTCCCCACATCTGTGAAAGGCTGTGGGCCTGGTGCAGAGACAAACGACATTTTCAGACGATCCTTGCCGCGTAAGGATCGCCCAGGAGAGGTTCGTTGCAGCAGTGTGGCAGAGGGTCGATTTCGGACGCCACCGTCCCTGGTGAGATCATCCGTCCCTCTTGCGCTTAGGCTTGGAGCCTGCCGCGCTATATTTGGCAAGATTTTATTCACAGAGGTTGTCTGTGAATAAAATATAGCGCGGTAGGCTCCAAGCCTAAGCGCAAGAGGGATGGACGATCTCGCAGCAGGGATGGCGGTGTCCGAAATTGACCCTCTGCCGCGCTGCTGCAACGAACCTCTCCCAGGCGATCCTTGCGTGGCAAGGATCGTCTGAAAATGTCCAAAGACTTCCACCTAGCCTGTTCACTGACTATGAAGCTAGATGCAGCCTCATTGTATGAACAGATGCATAAAAGCAGGGCTGGTTTAAGGCACCAGTGGGGTCAGCATCCGCAGGGGGCCCCATCATTGGGGGGGGGGCTGTAGTAACTTTCCTTCTACAAAAACATTATTAGTAATAATCTGAATATCCTGTACTGTGAACAGCTTAGGTTGAGTTAGGTTACATTGACCTGAGATAAACATATGGGCCCCCCAAAATAAAGGGTTGCAGGGGCCCCCACAATTCCTTAAACTGGTCCTGCATAAAAGTTTCTTTGGAAGTGTTAGAACTTGGTTGTTTGGACATTCCTCTGTCTCCACATCCTCCCCCCCCCATTCTTTTCTTATTCTCTCTGTAGCAAATGGTGGCATTTGCCACCTTCAGGGATGCATCTTCCTCCCCTGTTTGTTGGTTTTCACTCTGTTAATTGCTGTTAGTCTTCTGCCTGTTGAAAGCCACAAACAAATAATTTGCTTGTTGAAAACCTGCACATTTTGTGGAAGCAACTCATGCCAGTCTGCCTGGGACATCTGGTGATTTTGTTGTGCTTGTTATGGAGAAATCAGTTACTTTATGAGTAGAATTCAAAGACATAGCTGTGTTTGTCTGGAATATCGGTAAGCAAGGGGGATCTTGTAGCACTTTTGAGACTAACTGAGAGAAAGAAGTTGTCCTATAAGCCTTCGTAGATTTGATCTGCTTCCTCAGAGGCATGGAGTGAACCGGTGCCTTGGAACAGACCTTATAAGCAGGCTGTGTGAATAGCCATCAAAATGCTAAACTTGTGGTTGTGGTGATGAGGTGACAAGTTCAGTTTAACAATAGTAGTTGAGGAACAAAGGCAGGAGGAAAGATATTGCTAAAGGCCAGGGTAGGTGGATGACCATATACATGGTGGAGGGAGTTTTGGAATGTAGCGTGATGCTGGTTGAGGACCAGAAGGTGATAAACTATCCAACTGTTGATGGACTGGACAGTGAGTAGAACAGAGACAATGGTTTCCTGGCACAGTACACAACCCAGAAACATCACCCAAGGAGACCTTCTGCTGTGCTTTCTGCAACTGGACTTGTTTATCTCGGATTGGCCTTTTCAGTCATCAGCGCGCTTGCAGAAAGCGTGGGATGAGTCCTTCCTGAATCTTCATTTGCGAAGAAAAGCCAGAGAGAGAGAGAGAGACATATTATAACATGAGTTAACACCCCAGCCTCATGAAGGCACTCTTGGCCTCTTTATCACATCTCCTTTCTGGTTTCTCCCTCCACCATTCACATAGTCATCCATGTATCCTGGCTTTAGGCAACATATTTCCTCCTGCCTTTGTCCTCAACAGCCATTGTTAAACTGAATTTGTCACCTCATCACCACAACCACAAGTATGGCATTTCTATGGCTATTCAACAGCCTGCTTGTAAAGTCTGTTCCTAGGACCATCGCCTCCCAAAAATACTACTCCACGGTGAACTCGCCACGGGTCAGTGTAAGAGGGGTGCTCCAAAAAAGCGATACAAAGACTCCCTGAAACAACATCTCAGGCTTGGCCAAATTGATCACCAACAATGGTCCGCCCTGGCCTCACATCGGGAGGCATGGAGACGCACGATTCACAATGCTGCAGCCTTATTTGAGAACTCACGACGAACAAGTCTTGAAGAGAAACGACAACGCAGAAAGAATCACAACCCGGAAACATCACCCAAGGAGACCTTCTGCTGTGCTTTCTGCAACCGGACTTGTTTATCTCAGATTGGCCTTTTCAGTCATCAGCGCGCTTGCAGAAAATGCAGGATGAGTCCTTCCTAAATCTTCGTTTGCGAAGAAAAGCCAGAGAGAGAGAGAGAGAGTTTACTCCAAGCGTCTGAGGAAGTAGACCGAGTCTATGAAAGCTGAGGCTCCAACTTCTTTCTCTCAGTCTCAAAGGTGCTGCTACAAGATCCCCTTGCTTGCAGTTACTTTATGATTTAGCATGTCATTTAATTGATAAACAATGCTAAAGAATACTGTGTCCAGTTCTGGGCACCACAGTTCAAAAAGGATATTGACAAATTGGAGCGTGTCTAGAGAAGGGCAACTAAAATGGTGAAAGGTCTGGAAACGATGCCTTATGAGGAGAGACTTAGGGAGCTGGGTATGTTTAGCCTGGAAAAAAGACGGTTAAGAGGCGATATGATAGCCCTGTTTAAGTATTTGAAGGGGTGTCACGTTGAGGATGGAGCAGGCTTGTTTTCTGCTGCTCCAGAGACTGGAACACGGAGCAATGGATGCAAGCTCCAGGAACAGAGATTCCACCTCAACATGAGGAGGAACTTTTTGACAGTAAGAGCTGTTCGGAAGTGGAATGCACTGCCTGGGAGTGTGGTGGGGTCTCCTTCCTTGGAGGTCTTTAAACAGAGGCTGGATGGCCATCTGTCAGGGATGCTTTGATCGTGATTTCCTGCATGGCAGGGGGTTGGTCTGGATGGCCCTGTGGTCTCTTCCAACTCTGCAATTCTATGATTCTATGATTCAATGCACAGTCTTAAATGTAAATATATTGTAAATGATCTGGAAACAGCAGTCAGATGTGCCAAGATTCTTAAAATATTGAACCGACTAGCACTGTATAGATTGCTTTTATGCACAAGAGACAGACCATTGCCCAGGGATAGTAGAACAACATCATACTTGGGGGTTTATTATTCTACACTTGTTCTACACTTCTACATATTGTTTGGGAGGATTGTCAAAAGGTGGAAGAGCGGCCATTCTATTCTCAAAATCTTGCTGTATTGGAGAGGATGCAGCGTGTGCGTGCGGATTTTCAAACACAGGTGGGCAGGGGGGACAAAAGATCTGGACCATGTTCTGCATATTATGTCACAAACATTTAACCAAGTTATGCATCATTGGGGTGGAGGGAGGGAAGACTTGTGCTGGCAGTATTTTTAGTGGACCCAATAAAGATATCTGGCCCAAAGGCTTCAAGAATGGATGGTTGCTAAAATAGAAACAGCGAAGTGCTGGAAAACACTGGGTGGCTGTACTGGTGTGGTTGTGTCGTAAAACATGGTGGATTACTCTGCTGAAGAAAGACTCTTAACTCTCTGAAAATCTGGACAAAAGAACACCTCTTCGGTTTTCTAGCAAAGTAGTTTCCATCATTTGGCCCTCCTGATAAGTCTTAGAAAGTTCTAGGGAAATCTATTTTGAAACCAAGACAATGAAATTACAGTAAAAAGGGCCATGAATAGCAGTGAATGCTCTGAAACAGGCCACAAAACAAAATAAATGATGCACACATGTTCCGAATATCGGCATATATATACCATATATATATATAGTCGGTAGTATCAAAATGGGATTATAAAACCATGTCAATAAACAGCAGAAATATGGCCCCAATCTCCACCTTTTATTAAGTTACAACATGAATCAAAAACAAAACAAAAACTTAACAAATACATCAGGAATCAGGAAATGTTGACCAAAATCTCAAGACATAAAAACATCAGTAAACATAGTCCGTACTGACAATGAGGACAATGAAACACCTCTGGCACAAAAAGACAAAATACAAGACATGATCAGAATAAATGTCAGTGGCATGTTTAATAGGATTGCTATATGTTGTTTTGTTTTGCTTTAGTTGTATTTATTTTCATATTTTGTGAGCATATTTTCTAATGTTCAATAAAGGTTAAAAGATAGAGTAATTCACAGAGTTATGAGTGTTTCTTCTCATGACACCTGGCTTGATGGCATTACATGTGAAAGGGACCTGGCAGTCTTAGTGGACCACAAGCTGAACATGAGCCCGCAGTGTGATGTGGCAGCTAAAAAAGCCAATGCCATTCTTGGCTGCATTAACAGGACTATAGTGTCTAGATCAAGGGAAGTAATAGTGCCACTCTATTCTGCTTTGGTCAGACCTCACCTGGCATACTGTGTCCAGTTTTGGGCAACACAATTCAAGAAGGATATCCCTAACACGCTCCTCATAGGGCATAATGGCCTCCAGACCTCCCACCATCCTGGTCGCCCTCCTCTGGACACGTTCCAGCTTCCCAATATCCTTCTTGATTTGCGTTGCCCAGAACTGGACACAGTACTCCAGGTGAGGTATAACACCCTCTGCCTTCCAGGGCCGGCTGGGAGGACATGGGAGAGGGAGAGAGATGCTCTGCAGAGCATAGCAATAGCACCACCACCCCTGTCTTCCTTTCCTCTGGCTGCAGACTCATAGGCTTGCCGTTTCCCCGTCCATTAAGATGTGTGTCCTGCACACACCTAATTGAGAGCCAGAGTGGTGTAATGGTTTGAGTGTTGGACTATGACTCTGGAGACCAGCGTTCAAATCCCCACTCAGCCATGGAGACCCACCAGGTGAACTTGGACAAACCATACTCTCCCAGCCTTAGAAGAAGGCAAATGCAAACCGCTCTGAACAAATCGCGTTAAGAAAACCCTGTGATAGGCTCACATTGGGGGACTGAGCCAGGAAACATTACTTATAACTAAGTAGCTGGTGTGGAACTTTAGCAATGGAGCTTAACTGCCTTCCCTTTGAGAAAGGATTAAGAGAGCCTATTGATTCTTTTCCCCAGGGTAACTTTTCCCCAGAGCAGCTGAAAGAGCAAAGAGGTAAACTGATGCCTGGAGTCAGAGCTGGAGTCCTCTTGCTGTCAGGAACTTTGAAGCCGGACCAGCCCGGTGTGCCAGGAACTGTTGCGACAACCACTAGCCTTTGACTTGTACGTGTTTGCTTCCTATCAGCATGAGCAACAGAAAAGCACTACCAACCCGTAAAGCCCTGATGGTGCAAAATGACTTGAGATATATTAATACAAGTCAGCTCTTAATACATTTCCTGGTTCCAAACACTCCCTTGGCCATGGAGGCAGCCACCTGTATATTATTAATGAACTTCCCAGTACCCTGCGGACAAGGGCAGAGAGCAGTAAGGTTCAATACAAATCACTCAGCATTTCTCTAATCAGGGCCAGATTATCAGCAGCCCAGCTGGAGCAATGACTCAGGGGGGCCTTCCCTGGCAGGGACCCTAGCAATGAAGTGTGTGGGGGGGGGGAGTGTCAATTGCTTTTGCCTCTTCCCTAGCTACTTCTGGAATCTCCCATTTTCTTTTATCATGAAAAGAAACCTGAATAAACATTCATGGGGTCAGGCTCTTAAGTGTGGGGATGAAAATGGAGACTGAAAGCCTTCAACTTCACAATGGAGACTGACATTGTTACCCGAAGAGGTGTGGGTGCTTTAGATTCCCACTTGTGATATTAATATTTGGGGGAATTATGATTAGCTCAGATGGAATGCTGCAAGAGGCAGGTAACTTCAGGACCTTTTCACCTATGTCTCTCTCTCTGGCTTTTCTTTGCAAATGAAGATTCAGGAAGGACTCATCCCGCGCTTTCTGCAAGCGCGCTGATGACTGAAAAGGCCAATCCGAGATAAACAAGTCCGGTTGCAGCAAGCACAGCAGAAGGTCTCCTTGGGTGATGTTTCTGGGTTGTGATTCTTTCTGCGTTGTCGTTTCTCTTCACATGTTTGGCGTGAGTTCTCAAATAAGGCTGCAGCATTGTGGATAGTGCATCTCCATGCCTCCTGATGTGAGGCCAGGGCGGACCATTGTTGGTGATCAATTTGGCCGAGCCTGAGATGTTGTTTCAGGGAGTCCTTGTATCATTTTTTTGGAGCAACCCTCTTACGCTCACCCATGGCGAGTTCACCATAGAGTACTATTTTGGGGAGGCGATCGTCCTCCATCCTAGAAACGTGCCCTGCCCAGCGCAGCTGCGATCTCAATATCATGGCCTCAATACTGGTGATCCCTGCTTGCTCAAGGACAGCAACATTCGTCACATAGTCAGTCCAGTGTATATTTAGGATTGTGCGTAAACAGCGCTGATAAAAGTGTTCGAGGAGTCGTAAGTAGTGGCAATAGGAGACCCATGTTTCAGATACCAGTAATAACTGCAAAGAACTCCAGGTTAAAGTGAAATAAAATGTTTTATTGGAAAATAACACAAAAACATTCACACATACAACACACACTCACAAGAACCACACAAGACTATTGAAGAGTTAAGGCAAAATGGTTGGATAGAGGAATAGATTTGGGAAATAGTGTGATATTTACCAGTCCTGAAGAGCAGTGAAGAGCTCAGATGGACGCAGAGGGTGGCACTGGGAGCTTTGACCTGGGAGCGCACCAACAGAGAGAGTGGCCAGGTCTTTGCTATTGTTTGGGGCTTATATTTACACTATGTTTCATATCCTAAAGGGGTATTTAGGGCTAGAACAAAGCTTAGTAGGTGGGTTTCCCACCATTTAAACAAAAGAAACCGAAGCTCAGCTGATTGCTGTTTATAGCTGGGAGATAGGAATTGATAGATTTATGACAACCTTGTATTGTAGGACACGACAAAGATTCAGAGGGATATTTCCTAGAGATAAGAGTTGTTTAGGTCACTTGTTTGTTTATGATGTGTAACTCACCGCCAAGGGAGCCCAAGAAGGGATTAGCACTTACCTCCTTAATGGTGTTGTTTACTAGGGGCTCCACTTAATCCTAGCTTGGGTGCATTTGCTAAAACACTTCTAAGACACCTTAGCAGGTCCTTGTGACCTCCTTCTGCCATCACTTTGGCTCACCCTGGTCTAATAGACCATTCAAAGTGTCCAATATTGCCAATTGTGAGATATTAATTGGATGGGGTAGTAGGGCATTGTAACAACATCCTACATCAAAGAGACAGAGTGTAACTTTACACTCCCAGAGTTATGTAACGACAGAGTTATGTGACAGCCGTGCCTTAATGAAGTGTTAACACTGTGCCACAAGTCAATGTGAAATGCAGGAATGCAACGCTCAATGCATGTCTTCATGTGCAGTGTATAATATTGGCAGCACATGTGCCATGGCAGAGCATGTCCAGCTCTGCTTCCGTGACCATCAACTGAATACAGATGTTATGCCATGGCCAGAAAAGTGCAACCACAGATGTAAAGGATCTTACACATGTGTAAGTCACCAACCGAGATTTTTGTGGCTGATATCATGTATTATTTAATTTCTATACCACCACGCCTAGAATAGTTCATGCACGCATACAAAGGGAGCCACTTTTATGGAACTTCTCCAGGGCCTCAGCTCCTTTCATCTGGCCTTGGAGATAATGTTCAAGCAAACTGGTGATGTTCATACAAATGCCTATGGAGGAACTGCTCTTTCAGTCCCTCCTCTCCACTGTTCCCAGTCCAAGGACATCTCATTCAGCATCTCAGACACAAATTAACACACCCAGCTTCTGGCATGGGTAGGAGAGTCTGCGGGGCGGGGCGGGTGGACTTTCAGGTGAAAAACGTGGATAGAGGAGCCACCCTGCCACCTGCTTCACGCTCCCCTCTGCCTCCCCCATGTTTGGTCACCAACTGAGGGTTGGCCAAAAAACCATCCTGCTGCCCCATCCCATGAGAGGGATAGCATCCCCACCACCCCTGTTCCGTCTATAGAAAGCAAATTGGATCTTACTTCACATCAGTGCGAGGCAGGGATGTAAATATTGGTTTATCTCATTCTCCCATGCAAGGACAAATAGGCTGCCAATCCTGCTGTAGGAGACAGAGCTATGAGACATCATCACTACAGTTGCCGCCCATCCAACATGCCCTCCACCCAATTATTTTGTGAATACAAGACAGTCACCTAGATTTGCTCATCCGTAACTGTTTCGTATTCACCGTCACTACTCAGTCACAATTTCAATACTATTTTCACTTACCCAAAAGCCCCTGAAGCTGCTCCACACAGCTGTTCCTTGCTTGATGGGGAGCAGGAAGGGCTGGGGAAGTGTCTGACTATGTACCCATTGCCAGATGCAAAATGATAGCATCAGTGCTGAGACCTCCCCGAGGATCCCAGCGGATGCCCGTGCTGGTGCCCTCATTCAGTGTCTGGCTATGGGGACGTAGCCAGAGCCTTCTGCAGTCCCACCTACTCCGCACAGAGCAGAGACCAGCTGCGTGGGGTGGCTTCCGGGGCCCTTGAGCGTGTGGGTGGGCCTTGGATGCTGCAGAGCAAGGAAGGGGATATCAACCCCCGTGGTGCTTGGAAAAGGACGTAGGCACACGTAAGGAAAAGTGACATCTGCAGGTGTCCCTAACAGGATCCTGGCCTTGGTGGGTTTTTGGTTTTCCTCTCACCTGCATGGCATTCTCTGTGCAATGTCTGTGGTGGTTAATGTCTCAGGTTAAGGACATCCCCAGGCCCACCTCCTGTGGCATCACGAGTGAACATCCCAGGCCTCAGGTTTTGGCCCTGATATTTCAGGACCTGGGATGGTCCTGACCTGCAACCCTACCAGGGACATCTCAAAAGCCCACAGACCCACCCTCACATGAATCGGCTTTCCCTCTGCCATCCTGAATGACCTAAACCACTGAAAACTACTAAAAATGTGGACACTTTCTCCCCTCCCAGAATGCCCCCCCCCAAAAAAAACCCATAAGACTAACTAAAACCAGAAGTGGTATCATTTCACCTTTCTTTCTGGATTCACACAATAGTGTTAATCTGTTTCTGGGCACAATTCAAAGTGCTTGTTTTGACCCATAAACTCCTATATTACTTATTTTATTTAGTTAGTTTGTCATGGTGGAGTACCATCCTCCTGCTACAGGGTGGATGGGTGATTTTAAGGGTTCTCTGAAAATCAAAAGGTGGTGGTGGTGAGAGAGACATAGTTCTGGGATTTCTAGGCTAGAGGAATCCCTGGGAGTGTGTCTAGAAGGATCCAGTTTGAGGGTTCTCCAGAAGGAGGTGCCTGAGTGGATCACAAAGAGTAACCTGCTTCTAAGTTGTGTGTATATAGGGCAACCTTACATAGTTATATCCTACTTTTCTTCCTATGGCAAGACCTAAGGTGGCTCACAAAATTTAAAAACCACAATAGTTTTTTTAAAAAAAGTACAATAGACAAGAATTAAAAAGAGATTAAACCACTTATATAATTAGAATTCCATATAAATGTTAAAACATTTTTAAAACTCCATAAAAATTAAAATAGACCTTAAAAAAGATCAGGAGCACCAGCAGTCCAACCTTCATTTGTCAGCAAAGGCCTTGGTGGCATAAAAATGTTTTAACCTGAAGGAGAGCAGAGACGGGGCCGTCCTGGCCTCTCTAGGGAGGGAGTTTGAACGTCTAGGAGCAGCCACCAAAATGGCTCTATCTCCCTCGTTCCCACCACATGAGCCTGAGAAGGTGGTGGGACAGAGAGACGGGACTCTCCAGCTGGATCTTAAAGCTGTACTGGGCTCATACCGGGAGATACGGCTCTTCAAGTAATCTAGACCCTATATGGCTTGGGTCTACATTACTTGAAGGACCATGTTCTCCGTTTGAACTTGTTCATGTTCTGAGATCTTCTGGGGAGCCCCTTCTGTCCATCCTACCGCCCTCACAGGCAAATCTGGTGGGACGTGGGAGACAGGGCTTTCTTGGTGGCTACCCCCAGGCTGTGGAACTCCCTTCCCAAAGGGGTTAGATGGGCACCATCTGTTTTGGCTGGCCTTTCAGGACTGATTGTTTAGGTGAGACGAGCCTTCTGGGATGTGCTGGATTTTCTATTTCTTTTGTGTGTGTGTGTTTTAATGGTTTATAACTGCTGTTTAAATTCTTTTTGATAGTTTAACCACTTTTAAACTTTTTTTTGTTTTGGGAACTTTTAACTTTTTAAAAAACTGCAGTTGCCCACATCTGTGTGCCACCAGGACAATGCCCCTTCCCTGTGACATATCTATGGTGTGACCCAGCAAGGACCCTTTGTGTATGAATGAGAGAACGAGGTCTGTCAATGTGCTGTTATGTGCAAACATTATCATCTAAACATCTCTTGGTAAATGCATTTGCACATAAGCAAATTAGCTGATAAGTGTCTTCACCAGATTTGAGGTCTCATCTAATCGGTCAATAAGAGTTTAGATACCTCAGTGGTCAGCCTGGGCTTGGCTGTGATTTTGCAATGGATGCCAAAATGTTGAGCTTTCTTGTGTAGATAAGCCCTAGGAAGGGAATTCTGGAGCTCGAGAGGAAGGCCTCCCCAGCAGATCTCAAAATAGAGACAGGCACATATAGGGGAGAAGATGGTCTTTCAGACTAGCTGGACCAGTACCATCTAAGCCTTTATAGGTTATCACCAGTATGTTGAACTGTGCCTGGAAAGAGACTGTCAGTCCGTGGAGCTCATATAACAAGGAAATGGTCTCATCTGCTCCTTATTGCCAACTCTGGTCAACAGTCATTACAAGAAACAACAGAGTTACAAAGCAACCAAGAGCAAGAAACAGAGAAATCCTAAGAGACCTCACGATCTTCAAAAACTGCTGCGGCATTCATTAAATGAATAAATAAAACCTCTGGCCCATGTTTACAGTACCTATTTATAGCTACCTTGACCTACTATATTTATATTTTTGCAAGAGACTGGTACAGCTTTTACCATAAACACAAACGTCTACTATTCCTTCCTTGGCTCCTTTATGAACCTTGATGTTATCTGTGGAAGGTTTATTTCGTAAGAAAGAAACCGAGCTGCCGAACACAGGAGGTAATTGGAGACTGGATAATAATAACAACAACAACAACAACAACAACAACAACTTTATTTTTGTACCCCGCCTTTTGCCTATTAGGCAATCAAGGTGGCTCACATCTCTGGGCTTTTCTTCCCAAACGAAGATTCAGGAAGGACTCATCCCCCGCTTTCTGCAAGCACGCTGATGACTAAAAAGGCCAATCCGAGATAAACAAGTCCGGTTGCAAAAAGCACAGCAGAAGGTATAAAACAAAGAAATCCATAACAACAGTAATAGCTTTTAACAGTTTCTCCTCTCTCTCTCTCTCTCTCTGGCTTTTCTTCACAAACGAAGATTCAGGAAGGACTCATCCCGCGCTTTCTGCAAATGCGCTGATGACTAAAAAGGCCAATCCGAGATAAACAAGTCCGGTTGCAGAAAGCACAGCAGAAGGTCTCCTTGGGTGATGTTTCCGGGTTGTGATTCTTTCTGTGTTGTCGTTTCTCTTCAAGGCTTGTTAAAATTCCATATAATAATACATATATTTAAAAATAATTGGCGAATTCACCAATAATATAAAATACGACCCTCAAAACTTTAAACTATAACATAAAAACATAAGCATAAAACATAAAAAACATAAAAAGATTCCCCAGGGAGAGAGAAGGAAATCAGTCCTGGGACTGAAGGGTTGCACCTCACCACACCAAAGTTAACATCTCATTAGACTATCAATAGAATTGAAAGCCTTTACAAGCATGACCTTAGTTCAGCCTTTCTCAACCTTTTTATCCTGTAGGAAGCCTTGAAATAATTTCCAGGTCTCAGAGAACCACTGCATAAACATTATTCTGTATACTGCCATTGCTTTCCACCCACAATCACACTCTCTTGGTGAACCCCTAGCAACCTCTTGGGGAACCCTAGGGCCCAAGGGAACCCTGGTTGAGAAACGCTGCCTTAGATCAATCAGAGATCAGAAGGGAAATTGCAGTCAAGAAATCAGAAGAAGATGAGGACTGGGAAGGGCAGCTATGAAAGAATTGAACAAGATTCTGAAATGCAAAGATACAAAACTGGACACCAAAGTTAGGATCGCCCAAGCCGTTGTATTTCCCATCACTATGAACAGAAGTGAGAGCTGGACAGTGAAGAAAGCTCACAGAAAGAGAATCAACTCACGTGAGATGTGGTGCTGGAGAAGAGTGCTACGGATACCACGGACAACCAAAAAGACAAATAAATGGGTCCTAGACCAGATCAAGCCTGAACTCTCCCTGGAAGCCAAGATGACTAAATTGAGGCTGACTTACTTTGGTCACATCATGGCAAGGTAGGACTCACTAGGAAAGTCAATAAGGCTAGGAAAGGTGGAGGGTAGTACAAAGAGAAGAAGGCCACGTACACAATGGATGGGCTCACTCAAGGAGGCCACAATGGCTGCCCTGAGCCTGCAGGACCTGAGCAGAGCAGTTGAGCACAGGGGGTCTTGGGGTCTCTCATTCATCGAGTCACCGTAAGTCCAAGTTGACTCAATGGCAGTTAACAATAACAAAAGCATGGCTACTAGAAAATAGCCAATAAAAAGTCCAGCACATTCTGAAAGGCCCTCTCACCCTCCTCCCCCAAGTAATCGGTTCTCATAGATCTGATGAACCAGACAAGTCTTCGCCTAACTACAGACGGACAACAAGGAAGGCATCAGCCTAGTCCCCCTAGGAATGGAGTTCCAGATCCCTGGAGCAGCCGCCAAGAAGGCCCTGTCTCCTACATCCCCACCAGATGTTCCTGTGAGGGTAGTGGGACAGAAAGATGGGCCTCCCCAGCAGATCTCAAGACATAGGTGAACTCATATGTGGGGACCTGGTGTGTCAGATAGCCTGGGCCTCAGCCATTGGGGGCTTTATAGGTCATAACCAGCAATCAAAATAGGCTGTTGAGTGCTTAGACCAGCGTTCCCCAACCCAGTGCCCCTAAAGATGTGTTGGATGGCAGCTCTCACCATCTCCAGCTGGCTGCCCTTTGGGCTTTTTCATGTGCATGATGGCACTTATGGTTATACACATTTAGGGTCTGCAGTCCAACAACATTCGGGGGCCCACACAACTCCCAGTCTTCTTCTAGACAGTCAAATTCAAGAAAGTATTTTTTTTTTCTTTGAACCATTTACCCATATATATTGGGGGAGAAAGGCATTATTAAATTATATGGGGAAAGACATTGAATTTTAGAGTTGGAAGGGACCTCAAGGGCCATCTCATCCAACCCCCAGCCACACAGGAATATATACAGTTACAACATTTCTGAACAATGCTCATTTGACCTCTGTTTAAAAATCTCCAGAGCTCCTATGGTCAAGATGTTCTTCCTAACCTTTAGATGGAATCTCTTTTCTTGTCATTTGAATCCATTGATCCATTTCTATCTGGCTCCATCTTCTAAATGACCTCCCTTCAGATGTTGAAAGATGGATCTCCTGTCACCTCTCAGGTTGCTGACACACGGTAGAAATAATGCAGTTTGACACTGTTTTAACTATCATGGCTCCATCCTATGGAATCCTAGAATTTGTAGTTTGCTGTGACACCAGAGTTCTATGAAAGAATAATAGAATCATAGAGTTGGAAGAGACCTCAAGGGCCATCCAGTCCAACCCCATTCTGCCATGCAGGAATACACAATCAAACCAATCCCGACAGATGGCCATCCAGCCTCTGTTCAAAAACCTCCAAGAAGGAGACTCCACCACACTCCCAGGCAACAGAGTATCCCACTGTTCAACATCTCTTACCCTCAGGAAGTTCTTCCTAATGTTTAGGTGGAATCTCTTTTCCTGTAGTTTGAACCCGTTGCTCCGTGTCCTAGTCTCTGGAGCAGCAGAAAACAAGCCTTCTCCATCCTCAATATGACATTCCTTCTGATATTAAAACATGGCCATCATGCCCCCTCTCAACCTTCTGTTCTCCAGACTAAACATACCCACCTCCCTAAGCCGCTCCTCATAGGGCATCATGGTTTCCAGACCTTCCACCATTTTGGTCACCTTCCTCTGGACACGTTCCAGCTTGTCCATATCCTTCTGGAATTGTGGTGCCCAGAACTGGACACAGGATTCCAGGTGAGGTCTGACCAAGGCAGAATAGAGTGGTACTATTACACTCTATTGGGCTGTATCAATAGAAGTATAGTGTCCAGATCAAGGGAAGTCATAGTGCTGCTCTATTCTGCCTTGGTCAGACCTCACTTAGAATACTGTGTCCAGTTCTGGGCACCACAATTAAAAAAGGATATTGACAAATTGGAGCGTGTCCAGAGAAGGGCAACTAAAATGGTGAAAGGTCTGGAAACGATGCCTTATGAGGAGAGACTTAGGGAGCTGGGTATGTTCAGCCTGGAAAAAAGACGGTTAAGAGGCGATATGATAGCCCTTTTTAAGTATTTGAAGGGATGTCACGCTGAGGATGGAGCAGGCTTGTTTTCTGCTGCTCCAGAGACTGGAACATGGAGCAATGGATGCAAGCTCCAGGAACAGAGATCCGACCTCAACATGAGGAGGAACTTTTTGACAGTCAGAGCTGTTCGGAAGTGGAACGCACTCCCTCGGAGCGTGGTGGGGTCTCCTTCCTTGGAGGTCTTTAAACAGAGGCTGGATGGCCATTTGTCGGGGATGCTTTGATCAAGATTTCCTGCGTGGCAGGGAGTTGGACTGGATGGCCCTCGTGGTCTCTTCCAACTCTACAATTCTATTCTATTCTATTCTATTCTATGATCCCTTGATCTAGACATTATACTTCTATTGATGCAGCCCAAAATCGCATTGGTTTTTTTAGTTGCCGCACCACACTGCTGGCTCATGTTCAGCTTGTGGTCCACTAAGACTCCTAGATCCTTTTCTCATGTACTGCCCTCAAGCCATGTGTCACCCATCCTATATCTGTACATTTCATTTTTAGTTCCCAAGTGTAGTATCCTACATTTCTCCCTGTTGAAATTATTTTTTTTTTAATTTTGGCCCAGCTTTCTAAACTGTTGAGGTCATTTTGGATTTTGATCCTGTCCTCCGGGGTATTAGCTACACCTCCTCATTGGGTGTCGTCTGCAAACCTGATAAGCATGCCCTCACATGTTCCCTCATCCAAGTCATTGATAAAGATGTTGAATGGCATTGGGCCCAGGACAGAACCCTGTGGCACCCCAATGGTCACTTCTCTCCAGGATGAAGAGGAGCCATTGGGGACTACCTTTGAATTCGGTCAGTCAACCAGAGAAAGAGTCAAAAGAGAAAGGTAACTATCTCACTAAACTACAGATCCCAGAATTCCATAGCATTGAGCCATGGCACTTAAAGCGGTGTCAGACTGGATTATTTCCGCAGTGTGTCAACATCCTCGGCCTTCTTTTCTCCAAGCTAAACATCTCCATCTATTTCCAGACCACCGACCATCTTGGTCGCCCTTCTCTGGACATCTTCCAGCTTGTCCCTATCATCTGTTTTGAATAAGTAGCAAGGCATGGCTTAATTATGTAGGATTCTGAAAATGTCTGTGTGCCCTGATTTGCAGGCATTATGTACTGCGTTGCTGGGTACATGGGGAGTATGGTTCAAATCATAATGTTCAGTCAGAACCAATGTGATCCCCGGGCAAAGTCTCCTCTGGGAACAGAGGGCTGTTTAAAGATTGCCTCTGCTTTCGGGCAGGAGTGGTCCAGATAAACACTTTGCTTCCTTCCTGGTTCAGCCCCATCAGGGCGAGTGAGGCCCTTGCTTTTGCATAATCAACTGCTGAGGCAGAATTAAAAACTGTGGCGCCTGGCAGTTGTTATCGTGTTACATTACCAAGCAATGCTCAACTTTGTGGACAAGATCCATCTACATGTTTACCTGGGAAAAGTGCTATTTAGCCAATGCTGAATGATCTGAACCTTCTGATGTTGGCGTAATTCCGGTTGACCATCTCGTCTAGAATAAACCCACTCAGTCAATGGGAATTTGCTAAGTCTACACCTATGTAAGTTCCATTGATTTAACTCATCCGCACCAGTTGAGACTAATGGTTGGATTTAGTCACATTATTCCTTTCATGCAGCACATTGTTAAGAATGTTGAGAAAATGACCCATTCATCTTCTTAAAAAACAACAACAATTAATTCCCAAAAGCCTCCCCTTCCTGTAGGGAACAAGAACTGACTAAATAAGAGGCCATTAGCAGGTGATGCTACAGAACAGAAAGCAATGGAAGGCAGAAGCCGCGTAGAGGAAGCTGCTAATTAAAGGGGCAGGGGGCCCACAGAGCCTCTTCGGCTGGTGCTCAAACCGCCACAAATCATCCCTCCCTCCTAAAGTCAGGAGGATGGCATAGAAAGCACTGGGTTGAAATAGGCTGACAGGAAACAATCCTGTATGGACTACTTTTTTAAAAAAATAATATTTTTATTACACCAGTTTCCATACAATAGAAAAGTTAACTCATAAACAACAATCCACTAATTAAACAAAAATATGACCGTTAACATTAAACAGCAAACATATGACATTCAAACCACATAACATCATGGACACTCTCATCATGGACACTGAGGGGACTGCAGCAGTCACTTGCAACACTTGTGCGATGTTTCTATTCTTGTCTACAGACGTGGAGAACTTCACATGCACCAAATGCAAGCTGGTAGCCCTCTTGGAGGAGAAAGTACAGCAGCTGGAGACACGGGTAGCTACACTTCAACAGATTCGTGAGCAAGAGGTTTTCCTGGACAGAACAGAACAAACAGTCTTGGATGGGGACCGCACAGAGGAAGTGGCTGTGGAGGAGAGGGTCACTTCACGGACACAGGAAGTAGACAGCTGGAGGAATGTCACACACAGAACAAGAAAATCCAGGGATTCTTCCAGCAGCTTGCAGCTACAGAATCGATTTGAAGCCCTTTCCCTTATCAAGGACAATGAGGAAGAACAGCATGGACAGACTTCAGGGGTAGAGCAGGGGACCTTGAGAGGACCACCGCAAGGAACAGCAGCTGCGAAGCCTCAGCGGAGGCGTGTGGTGGTGGTGGGGGACTCCTTGCTGAGGGGTACAGAAGCAGTGGTATGTGGGCCTGACAAGATGACTCGGGAGGTGTGTTGTCTCCCTGGGGCAAAGATCTGTGATGTGACCGAGAGGCTGACAAGACTCATCAAGCCTACGGATCATTACCCCTTCCTTTTGGTCCATGTGGGAACCAATGATACTGCAAGGCACAGCTTTCCCAAGATCAGAAGAGATTATGAGGCCCTGGGGAGGAAGCTGAAAGAAATGAACGCACAGGTGGTCATCTCGTCTCTTCTGCCAGTTGAAGGGCATGGTCCAAGAAGGGAGAGGAAAATAGCCGACGTAAACAACTGGCTCCGTAGATGGTGTCGCCGAGAACAAATTGGATTCTTGGATCATGGACTGCGCTTCCATGCAGGGGGACTTCTGGCAAGAGATGGGGTGCATCTTACAACAGTTGGAAGAAACATTTTTGCCAACACTCTCAAGAATTTGATCAGGAGGGCTTTAAACTGAGTCAAATGGGGGAGGGAGACAGTATTCTGGAAGGCAAAAGGGCTGGAGAAAATAGTCAAACTGTCATAGAGGGAACAAGGCAAACAGCGCAAGGACCCAACAGTGGGAGGCAAAAAAACTTGCACAGGGAGCAAGTAAAGGGAACACATGGTCTCAGATGTCTCTACACTAATGCACAGAGCATGGGAAATAAGCAAGATGAACTAGAACTCCTTGCACTACAAAACAAATATGATATAATAGGCGTTACTGAAACCTGGTGGGACAGGTCTCATGATTGGAATGTAGGAATAGAGGGGTATAACCTTTATAGGAGAAACAGGCCAAACAGGAAAGGAGGAGGAATAGCATTATATGTCAGGGATATTTACACCAGTGAAGTGATCCATGACATCAATACTGGAAGCCAGGTGGAGAGCATCTGGATAAAAATTAAAGGGGAGGGAAACAACAGGGATGTTATTGTGGGACTCTACTACAGACCCCCAAATCAGACGGAGGAATTGGATGTTGCCTTTCTAGAACAGATGAACATACATGCAGAAAGGAGAGATGTAGTAGTGATGGGTGACTTCAACTATCCTGATATTTGCTGGCAATCTAACTCAGCCAAAACTACAAGGTCTAGCAAATTCCTTACATGCCTGGAAGACAATTTCATGGTCCAAAAGGTGGAAGAGGCAACAAGGGGGTCAGCTATTTTAGATCTGATCCTAACCAACAGAGACGACCTTGTTAATGGGGTGCAAGTGGTGGGATCCTTAGGTGAGAGTGATCATGTTCTCCTGGAGTTTGTTATACAATGGAAAGGAGAAGCCAGGCATAGTCAGACATGCATTCTTGACTTTAGGAGAGCTGATTTCAATAAACTCAGGGAAATACTGGGGATGATTCCATGGTCAAGAATACTAAAAGAGAAGGGACCTCAAGACGGTTTTGACTTTCTCAAAAGGGAGATACTGAAGGCACAATTTCAAACAGTACCATTGAGGAAGAAAAATGGGAGGTGTCTCAAGAAACCAGGATGGATGACTAAAGAACTTTCAATGGAGCTAAGTTTTAAACGGAACATGTATAGGAAATGGAAAAGGGAGGAAATCACCAAAGAAGAATTCAAACAGATAGCGAACACGTGTAGGAGTAAAGTCAGAAAAGCTAAAGTGCAGAATGAGCTCAGGCTTGCTAGGGAGGTTAAGAACAATAAAAAGGGTTTTTTTGGGTATGTCCGCAGCAAAAGGAGGAAGAAGGAAATGATAGGGCCGCTACGTGGAGAAGATGGCAAAATGCTAACAGGGGACAGAGAAAAGGCAGAATTACTCAACACCTTCTTTGCCTCAGTGTTTTCAGAAAAGGAAAAGGAGGACCAACCTGAGGAAAATGGAACAGAGGACACAATAGGGGAAATCCAGCTGAAAATAAGTAAAGAGGTGGTACAGGAATACCTTCTTAATCTAAATGAATTTAAATCTCCAGGACCAGATGAACTACATCCAAGAGTATTAAAAGAGCTGGCAAATATAATCTCAGAGCCATTGGCAATAATATTTGAGAACTCCTGGAGAACAGGAGAAGTCCCAGCAGACTGGAGGAGGGCAAACGTAGTTCCCATCTTCAAAAAGGGGAAAAAAGAGGATCCCAACAACTATCGTCCAGTTAGTCTGACATCAATACCAGGGAAGATTCTAGAACAGATCATTAAACAGAGAGTCTGTGAACATTTAGAAGGCAATGCCATAATCACAAAAAGTCAACATGGGTTTCAGAGAAACAAGTCATGCCAGACTAATCTGATCTCTTTTTTTGATCAAGTTACCAGCTTGGTAGATGAAGGGAATGCTGTGGACATTGCATACCTTGATTTCAGTAAGGCCTTTGACAAGGTTCCCCATGACATTCTTGCAAACAAGCTTGTAGAATGTGGGCTAGACAAGTTAACTGTTCAATGGATTTGTAATTGGTTGACCGGCCGAACCCAAAGGGTGCTCAGCAGTGGCTCCTCTTCGTCTTGGAAAGATGTGACCAGTGGGGTGCCACAGGGTTCTGTCCTGGGCCCAGTGCTATTCAACATCTTTATCAATGACTTAGATGAGGGAATTAGGGGCATACTTATCAAATTTGCAGATGACACCAAATTGGGAGGAGTAGCTAATACCCTAGAGGACAGGATCAAAATTCAGAATGACCTGGATAGACTGGAGAGCTGGGCCAAAGCTAACAAAATGAAATTCAATACGGAGAAATGTAAAGTACTGCATTTAGGGCGGAAAAATGAAATGCATAAATATAGGATGGGAGAGACCTGGCTGAATGAGACTATGTGCGAAAGGGATCTAGGAGTCCTGGTAGACCACAAGTTGAACATGAGCCAACAGTGTGATGCGGCAGCTAAAAAGGCCAATGCAATTTTGGGCTGTATCAATAGAAGTATAGTGTCTAGATCAAGGGAAGTAATAGTGCCACTCTATTCTGCCTTGGTCAGACCTCACTTAGAATACTGTGTCCAGTTCTGGGCACCACAATTCAGAAAGGATATTGACAAATTGGAGCGTGTCCAGAGAAGGGCAACTAAAATGGTGAAAGGTCTGGAAACAATGCCTTATGAGGAGAGACTTAGGGAGCTGGGTATGTTTAGCCTGGAAAAAAGACGGTTTAGAGGCGATATGATAGCCCTGTTTAAGTATTTGAAGGGATGTCACGCTGAGGATGGAGCAGGCTTGTTTTCTGCTGCTCCAGAGACTGGAACACGGAGCAATGGGTGCAAGCTCCAGGAACAGAGATTCCACCTCAACATGAGGAGGAACTTTTTGACAGTCAGAGCTGTTCGGCAGTGGAACACACTCCCTCGGAGCGTGGTGGGGTCTCCTTCCTTGGAGGTCTTTAAACAGAGGCTGGATGGCCATCTGTCGGGGATGCTTTGATTGTGATTTCCTGCGTGGCAGGGGGTTGGACTGGATGGCCCTCGTGGTCTCTTCCAACTCTGCAATTCTATGATTCTATGATTCTATGATTCTATGAACATTTCCACTCGATTATCTTTCCCCAGTTGTGGTGATTAATTTAGGTCTGTCATCCCCTCTTAACTTGTCTTCTTACTCAATTGTCTCCTTCTACACCCTATAGTTATGAAATATGTATATATGAAATTTGTCTGGATTATTTTTTAAAAGATGTATTCCCTCATCTAGGATGCTACTCTTCCCAATATTTAAGAAACGCATTTTCCGACCATTTAAAGTGTTTTTGAATATTCTTTCCATCCCTATTCCTTTCTCTCTCTGGCTTGTCCTCGCAAATGAAGATTCAGGAAGGATTCGTCCCGCGCTTTCTGCAAGCGCGGTGATGACTAAAGAGGCCAATCCGAAATAAACAAGTCCGGTTGCAGAAAGCACAGCAGAAGGTCTCCTTGGGTGATGTTTTTGGGTTGTGATTCTTTCTGCATTGTCGTTTCTCTTCAAGACTTGTTCGGCCTGAGTTCTCAAATAAAGCTTCAGCATTGTGGATAGTGCGTCTCCATGCTCCCGATGTGAGGCCAGGGCGGACCACTGTTGGTGATCAATTTGGCCAAGCCTGAGATGTTGTTTCAGGGAGTCTTTGTATCGCTTTTTTGGAGCGCCCCTCTTACGCTGACCCGTGGCGAGTTCACCGTAGAGTAGTATTTTTGGGAGGCGATGGTCCTCCATCCTAGAAACATGCCCTGCCCAGCGCAGCTGTGTTCTCAATATCATGGCCTCAATGCTGGTGATCCCTGCTTGCTCAAGGACAACAACATTCGTCACATAGTCAGTCCAGTGTATATTTAGGATTGTGCGTAGACAGCGCTGGTGAAAGCGCTCGAGGAGTCGTAGGTGGTGGCGATAGGTGACCCATGTTTCAGATCCATAAAGGAGGATAGACAGTATGATGGCTCTATACACACTGATTTTTGTGCTTTGCCTCAGGTGTTTATTGCTCCAGACTCTTTTGTGAAGTCTTCCAAATGCACTATATGCCTTTGCTAATCTGTGATCGATCTCTTTGTCAATCTTGGCATCTGAGAGATGATGCTTCCCAGGTAGGTGAACTGCTGAACGGACTTGAGCACAGATTTGCCGACGGCAATGTGGGGATGGTGGTGTTCGTCCTGTGGTGCAGGCTGGTAAAGAACTTCCGTTTACTTCAGGTTGACTTCCAGCACATATCTATATATGTGAAATATGTCTGGATTACTTTTTAAAAGATGTACCTCTTTGTAAATTTTGTTTTCACAGGCAAGAGCAAATAATGTTACTGTTTATCTCCTTGTTGTAAGAAAGTCATTGAAAACATTGAAGTCATTGAAGAGTAGTTGCAGTTCGGACTTATTCAGCTGGAAGGAGGAAAAAGAAAGAAGAGAGAGAGGGGATTTATTTATTTATTTGACCTATAAAACAGCATTTTCTGCATAGAAAATAAGTTTCCTGAGCAGAAAATAGCATTTTCAGTGGAAAAAACAACTTTTATTTGCACAGAAAAAAGGTTTCCTGTGCTGAAAATTCCAGTTTTTGCATGAAGAATCCTCATGCATTTTTGGCTGAGAATTACGGTAAGTCCCAAACTGCAAAGCTATTCCCTCATCTAGGATTCTACTCTTCCCAACATTTGAGAAACACATTTTCCAACCATTTTAAGTATTTTTGAATATTCTTTCCATCCCTATTAAGGAATCAGTGAAAGAAGAAAAACAATTTCAGACAAGTTGATTGGTTAGAGTAGAAGCAATCCTTGGCAAAGGGCCTTCTTGGACACTATACAGTATTTCGAAACTGAGCTGAGCATAGCACGTAATGAAAATAAGTCAGCTCAGTCACATAGGGCTGGCTATGGAAGAGCAACAAGGAAGCAAACTGGATAAAAGAATATCTATGAATAAATAGCCGGGCACAGATTAGCACTCAGATTTTCAGAACCAAAGGGCAGCGTGAAGAAACCACATTCCTGCAGGAGGGGAATTTCCCCATCAATTCCCCCTTCAAGGGCAATGTTTCAAATCTTGCAGCTGGACAGAGCAAAACCGTGGTGACCGAGTGCTGGGGTTATGGATTTCAAGGAAGCCATTGTTGACCAATTTATCTCTTTGAGGGATGTAAATTCCTGACTTGGTTCATCCTCATTTGGCAAATGAGACAATATTAAGAAGACAGCATCTATGGCCAAGACCCTACCGGGGGACTGGATAGTGCAACTCACCACATGCAGAATTACACACTAATTATTATTGTTGTTGTTGTTTATTTATATAGCACCATCGATGTACATGGCACTTTACAAAAGGTTACAGAATAAAACAATTATAACGATTCCAATAATATAAAATATTAAAATACAATACTAAAATACAATAAGAGAAGAAAAAAGCATACACACAATGCAGAATAAAATAAAATAATCAGTACAGGTAATCAAATATAATAAAGATACAAACATTAATCCCAAACTGTGCTTCACAATCCTTGTGTTGAATGTCAATACTGAGCAATTAAGCCAAGTTGCCAAATCTGCAACTGAATGCACAGCCCAATGTGGATGGACATCCATGCACAGTGCCCCAGGATGCCCACCTCTGTTTCCACAGCCTTGAACTGTGGAGCTAAGCTTCCTTGGGTGGAGCAAAGCGGTGCCCTTTGGGGTGTGATAGAACCACCATCCCTTCCCTTGTGACACCCCTTGAGATCAGTTAGGCCAGAGGGCCACGATTGCTCCCGTGTTACCCGTTCAAACACACCTCTGCACGGGGGCTTGGAATGAGAACTTTCTGGTCCATGGGCCCACTTGTGGGTGACTTTACAGGATGGTCTGGGGGACAAAGGAGGGAAGGGTCCAAACTGGGTGGTCCAGAGAAGTTCCACGATGGTGGAATCCCAAAGGAGCCCTTTTATCCATTTCTGACTGTAAGTGCTTTTACTTTCCTGAAACAGAATCATAAAACGTTATTGCCGGTCACTGACTGCAAAGGCAATGGAGCAAAGGTGAGAAGGCAGGGCAATAATGATCTAACGTTATTATGAACTAGGGATAATTTGATAGACTCTCCTACCTACTCCCTTTTATTCTCTCTGGGAAATAATCCTGAATCATATAAGAAAAGCCTGACAATCAAAAATGCTTCATTAAAAATCAGGGGCTCGTTTACATGGGCAAATATTCCCCTAAATATACCGCAAAGATAGCTCATTGTTCCCACACATTGCGCCATAGTATCGCCTCATTCAGAAGGGGGGAAGGTTAAAAAAAACAAATATAGCATGACAGGGGATGTCGCTACTTTTCCCATCTTTTTTGACAAGTAGCGCAACATAGCTGATTATTAATAGTGTGAACGACAAGTCTGTGTGAACTACCAGCAATCTTTCCCATACAGTCACAGCAGAGCTGCACTGTGATTGGTTGAGATGTGCAAGGAAGGGGAGGGCAAGAGATGGAGGATGGAAAAAATCTCTGCAGCTTGTTTTGCTGCAAGAAAATAAGGAAGTGTGTGTGTGTGTGTGTGTGTGTGTGTGTGAGATCTTAGCTACTACTCCAAATTAGGAGGAGTAGCTAATACCCTAGAGGACAGGATCAAAATTCAAAATGACCTGATTAGACTGGAGAGTTGGGCCAAGGCTAACAAAATGAAATTCAATACGGAGAAATGTAAAGTACTGCATTTAGGGCAGAAAAATGAAATGCATAAATATAGGATGGGAGAGACCTGGCTGAATGAGACTACGTGCGAAAGGGATCTAGGAGTCCTAGTAGACCACAAGTTGAACATGAGCCAACAGTGTGATGCGGCAGCTAAAAAGGCCAATGCGATTTTGGGCTGTATCAATAGAAGTATAGTGTCTAGATCAAGGGAAGTAATAGTGCCGCTCTATTCTGCCTTGGTCAGACCTCACCTAGAATACTGTGTCCAGCTCTGGGCACCACAATTCAAAAAGGATATGGACAAATTGGAGCGTGTCCAGAGAAGGGCGACTAAAATGGTGAAAGGTCTGGAAACGATGCCTTATGAGGAGAGACTTAGGGAGCTGGGTATGTTTAGCCTGGAAAAAAGACGGTTAAGAGGCGATATGATAGCCCTGTTTAAGTATTTGAAGGAGTGTCACGTTGAGGATGGAGAAGGCTTGTTTTCTGCTGCTCCAGAGACTGGAACACGGAGCAATGGGTGCAAGCTCCAGGAACAGAGATTCCACCTCAACATTAGGAGGAACAAGCGTGGTGGGGTCTCCTTCCTTGGAGGTCTTTAAACAGAGGCTGGATGGCCATCTGTCGGGGATGCTTTGATCGTGATTTCCTGCGTAGCAGAATGGGGTTGGACTGGATGGCCCTCGTGGTCTCTTCCAACTCTACAATTCTATGATTCTATGATCTTTAAGAGGCAGGCATGCGTAAGCCATTCCTTCCTCTCTCCCCTTTCCCCCATAAATGGTCTAAACTGCCCCACACTGCTGCAAAAAAGCACTAAAGCACAAATTGCGGCAATAAAACCTGCCTGTAACTGAAGGGACACGTCTTCTAAGAAGGGACACCTGACACCCCAGATGACCCTTTAAACACCTAGTTTTTCACTGGGCGTCTACAACTAGAAAGTACCGACTTAAGATTTGGTTGGCACACCTACATACGGTACAATAAAGCATCAGTACACAAAGAATTTAACCATCATTATGTGAGGGGTGCCTTGCTAAGAGTCTGGCTGAAATAGAAACAGAAACTATGCCGAAAGATATCATTATGGATTTTGAATCACAAAGCCTTTCATAAAAAAGAAAATTTATACAACGATAAATGGCTAACATATAATGATATACAGAAAAGAAATGGGAGAACATATACAATGAGAGCGCACGAAGAATTACAGGCAGCTACTAGAAAAATATAAAAAAGATATTAAACTAGAAGGAATAGGACTAGACAAAACAGAACTAGATGTATTACTAAAAGGGGAAAAGAAAAAAATACTTCCTAAAATATATAAGATCTTATTAAAAATTAATCTAGAACAAGAAAGAATTAAGACACATAATATTGGGCATGTAATTCAATTAGAACAATGAGAAAGAGCCTGGAATAAAAACCTATTGTTTACCAGAAGCTATAATGTAAAAGAAAACTACTACAAGATGATTTTTAGATGGCATTTAATGCCAGAAAAACTAGCCAAAATTTACAAAAACTCATTGAGTAAATGTTGGAAGTGTGGAAGAACAACTGGTACATATTATCATGTATGGTGGAGATGTGAAGAAACAAAGAAATATTGCGAAAAAATACACACCCTAATCACCAAAACTCTAAACATAGACTTCCCGTATGAGCCGGAAGTATATCTTCTAAATATGATACATAATACCAATAAGCAAATTCAGAAAAAATACTGGAAAATTCTCCTCTATATGACAACAGCAGTGAGAGTAACTTTTGCAAAAAATTGGAAAAGTCAAAATATACCATCAATAGAAGAGTGGACTTTAAAATTATACGACATGTATGAAATGGACAGACTGGCAAGCATAATAGATGAAAATAAAACCTTTAAAAGTAATGAAGATTGGCAGATACTAACTCCCCTATGGAAGGAAAAATGGGGAGAATGGGTGACAATAAGCACAGAGCTATAAGGAGAGTAGAAACAAAACATGTAAGGGGGGAAAGCAGAGAATAGATATATTATAGGAGAGAGCGGGGGGGCTATTGTGAAGATATCAACACAAGAGAGAAAGAAAAAGGAAGCATTGTTGTTTGATGTGATATATGTGAGAGGTTTTATGTAAACGTTTGTTTATATTTTGCTGTCTAGTGTACATTTTTGAATTTTCCGGTTCCTTCCTGAATCTTCGTTTGCGAAGAAAAGCCAGAGAGAGAGAGAGATTTGAATTTTATGATTGGAAATTACTAATAAAAATAATAATAATTAAAAATAATTGCTTCTATAGTTTTAAAGTTTTAGGGTAGTTATTTTATGTCACTGGTGAATCTGCCAGTTATTTTAAATATATGCACTATTATATGTAATTTTTTAAAATATATTTTTTATTGATTACTGTTGATATATTCTCATACATACATTGCTAAATGTTATCACATTTTTATCTACTTGCATTACCTCTAAGTACAGGTCACATTGCATAGTTGTCCTTTTTTAATTTACTGTAACCTTATTTCAGGGGGTAAATTGTTTTAAGTTATTACTATTGTTATGGATTTGTTTTTATATCCAATTGTTGTGAGCCACCTTGAATGCCTAATAGGCAAAATGCGGGGTACAAAGATAAAGTTGTTGTTGTTGTTGTTGTTGTTGTTTAAAAAATAAACACCCAGTTTTTGCACTCTCCACAGGTCTCAGAGCAGAACCAGGACCTCATTTTCTCCCTCGTGAGAACAATGGAGAGAGGAACCAGAAGGAGGTTGATCAGCCTGGTGAAGGGAAGATGGAGGGGTGACATGGATGGTGGCCCTCTTCAAATACCTCAAGGGCTGCCCCAGAGAGGAGGGGCAGGTTTGTTCTCTGCTGCCCCACAGGGCAGGTTCACCAGGGCTCATGGCCTGAAGTTACAGGGAGGGTGGATTTCAACTGAACATGAGAAGGAAATTCTTGACAGTAAGAGCAGTTGGGCAATGGGACCCATGGCTTGGAGAGGTGGTGGGGTCTCCTTCTCTGGACGTTTTCCGAAAGAGGCTGGACAGCTCCCGGCTGCAAAGGATGATGCTCCAGCTGGAGATCCTGCGTTGAGCAGGGGGTGGGGTTGGACTGGATGGCCCATGGGCCCCTTCTAGCTCTAGGGTTCTATGATTCTAGATTATTCATGGGGGCAGGAGCTAATCCATTTTTCCTGACTAACCCACAAACTGAAGTCTGTCCTATAGTGGGGAAATGCAGGGACAGCTTGTGGGCTCCACAGATTTGATGGTGTTTTGCACTCTGAGAAATTGCTGTGCAACCACAGCTTGGCTTGTGAGGTGCTCTTACCTCAGTCATACCTGGGCTGGCACGGCCACTTTGAAGACAAGGAAGAGAAGATGGTCCCATCTTTGTCAACCCAATGGCAGAGCTGGGTGAGCATCTTATGTGTGATGAAGCCAGCAGAAATTGGCTCAGGGGCACAGGATCCTCTTGACCCCTGTAGCGGGTGTGGCCCCTGCCACCAGGCAGATGGGTTCTAGAGTCCATTTCCATATAAGGGTCTAACATTAACAGGTCTCCAGGGTTCTTCTGGGTTCAGGAGGACCTGCTAGATGGTTGCTGTTTCAGCCTGTCAGTTCCCAATTACAGACCCGCCTGGGACAAACTTCCCTGCTAGCCATTAGCTTGTGCTCTCCTCACAGCTATTAGGATGGGAGGCTTTCACATCTGTGCAGCTGTTTGTTTCTGCCCTGTATAAAGCAGGGATCCATCTTCTGTTTGCCTTGCCCTGGCAGGGGTGGGGTTGCCCCCCAGCCCTGGGGAGCTGTAATTCCACCACAAAACTGGGTGGAATTCAGTTTTGTGGCCCATTTCTACCACCTCCTATATAAAAGGTCTGGAAACAAAGGATTATGAGGAATGGCTGAGGGAGCTGAGTATGCTTAGCTTGGAGAAGAGAAGACGCAGAGGTGACATGAAAGTCAACTTTAAATTTCTGAAGGGATGTGATGTAGAAGATGGAATGCACTTATTTTCTGCTGCTCCAGAGATTAGAGCACAACCAATGGATTCAAATTATGAGAAAAGACGTCCTACCTAAACATTTGGAAAAACTTTTTAAATTCAAGAATTGTGTGACAGTGGAATAGTCTTCCTTGGAATGGGACAGGTTCTCCATTTTTGGAGGTCTTTAAGCAGAGGCTGAATGGGCATCTTTCAGAAGTGCTTTAGTCATGTATTCTTGCACGGCAGGGGTTGGACTGGATGGATGGCCCTGGAGGTCCCTTCCAACTCTTGGACTGGATGGCCTTGGTGGTCTCTACCAACTCCATGATTTTATGATTCAACTGTGAACTGAATATGGACATTACACTATGGTCACCTGCCATCAACCCCCCCACACACACACACATAAGGGAACTTGTGTGTAAAACACCAACAGGATGCCAGCTAAAGTCTTGGGAAGGCTGTGGCATTGCAACCAGTTCCTGCTCATGACACTGCCCCATCCCTATTCCCTTCCCCGAAAGACAAGATGGTGGGTGGGACTGTGGCCTGCAGCCCTTGGGAACTCAGCCATGACCCTGGTGTGTGTGAGAAGGAAGATATGGGCCATGCTGAATGAATCTCAACAATATCTGAACAGCACAAGCACGGATTATCTCTCACCATGCTGTGCACCCACTTTTTGAAAGCTCTACTGAGGAGCCACCATCATCTGTATATTTTGGGAGCTTTCATGAGACCTTGGTAATCATCTGCAAATCCACTGGAAATGGAGGCAACTCCTGGGAGTCTCCAAATGTGTGGTGTGGGTGCAGATTCGGCCACATAGCCCAGTTCAGAATGCCGCTCTGTATTCCTGCTCTCTCTGAACCCCTCGACTATAAGCCATGTGAAAGCTGCCAGCCTCTTTTTTGCTTGCTTGCTTGCTCATTCACACCTGGCTGGGCAGATTTTTATGGCTGCCTCCACCCCGCCCTCCTGTCCCCACGGCTCTAGTCTCTCTGACTCACCTGTGCCTTTCTCAGTCTGCTCTTGGTTTCCAACAGAGATGAAGTAGATATTCTGCTGCAGGCAGCGGACGAAGGCTTTCAGCGCGTCCAGCCAGAACAGGGACCATGCCATATCTCTGGCCTATTTTCGTTCTCGTGTGTTTCTCAGTGACGGATGTCAGAGGGTAAGCTGTTCCGATTCCCACTTCCTTTGCTAACTATACAGTTAATTGCAAAGGGAACTTGTAGCACCTTTGTAGCATCCTTGAGAAAGAAGTTGGTAGCATAAGCTTTTGTAGACTTAAGTCTACGTGCATCTGGGGCTTCTGATGAAATAGACTTAAGTCTATGAAAGCTCATGCTTCCAACCTCTTTCTCTCAGTTAGTTCAAAGGTGCTACAAAATCTCTTTGCCTGCTGATATTCCAAACTAACACGGTTCTGCCTTTGAATTGTACAGTTAATTGTAAGCAGAAGTCCCCCTAGTCTTCTAGGAGCCAAACATTGTATTGTATGAAAGGGACCATTATGTTGTGGTGGGAGCTTGTTTCTGGATCAGGTCCTTTCCTCTAATTCTCTGAACCAGCCTTGAAGATATAGGAAGATAATGGTTGTTCAGGAGTAACCACAGCAATTTCATCTTTTCTGGCCTGTCCTGCTTACCCACTGGGCTGGGGCTGAGCATCAGAATGCCTTTCTTGGGTTTCTTTGCAAAGTTACCTGTCATTCCAAAGAGTGCTTTCTGTCAATCCTTTTTCTCTGCCTCACATTTTGTTAATTGAACCAATCACTTTGGGCTCCAAAGCATTCTGTGTGGTTTTTTTAATTTGCTTGTTATTTTTCTTTGAACTTGTGAGTCCAGACCACCAAAGGTGACATGTTTGGTTCACGCTTTCCTAGGACTTGATCACACATAGCTTCTACAGAGCTGCAATCGTGTTTTTGAAGCAAATGGAAACATACCAGTATTGAAGCAATTGTCATGGCACCTCTGCTTCAATACCGGCATGGTGCTGCATGTTCCTTCTTCATTGCCCCACTCCCTCCCTCTTATTGCCCTACATAGGGCATGCAAATTGGCCTGGCAGAGGCGGGGTGGGTGGGAGACAGAATGGGCCAGTGGAGGGGACGTGAACAGAGATCGCTCTGGTGGGGACAGAGAGATTGGGTTGAGTCATGCCACGTGACTGCTGTCTCTTCCATTTCTGAAGAGGAAGAGATTACCACACGAGGGGGACAACGGGGATAGAAGTGTTATTGGGAATCATTGAGGGGCTTTCCCTGTCAATGACAAGGTGTGCTTCAGAAACAACTGATGCACACACCAGCAACAGGATGAAAATGACAACGTGTGCTAAGTACCACCCAATAACGCTACTATCTTGCTCTAGTTGCTCAATAGAAGCCTCCTGTGATCAAGCCCCTAAACTGAAGAAGTACTTCTCAAACTTAAATGCATTCACTGGAGGCAAGCGTGAAAGCTTGCTTCCTACAGGCAATGCTTCAGACTGTTAGATGCAGCCCAGGTAGGGTTGTCAGTATTTTATTTTAATTTAATTTATTGCATTGCATTTGTATGCTGCCTTTCTCTCAAAATGAGACCAAAGCTGGCTCCCAAAGACAATCATAAAAACAGTAAAACCAGACAAAACAGTATAAAAACATTTTTAAAACAGACACAAATTTATTTAAAATAGTTTTATTGAAATTCTTAAACACACAACACATAAGAAAAGAGGAGAAATAAAAAGTTTAAAACCAATATGAAAAAAACTCAAAAAAGAAAAAAGAGTGAAGCATAAAAAGAAAGAATAATATATATACACACAAAGAAAAATAATAATTACATTAATAAAAATAATAGTTACAAAGACAAAACAAACATATCTCCCTTAACCCCCCAAAAGAGAAGAAAGAAAATTGAACTTCCCGCATCTCTCGGAATGTATCTTAACTTTAAAGCTTAAATACCCCTTCCTTTATACAACATCAGCTTAGAGATATTTTATTACCTTTTATACTTACTGCTCTAATCAGCCTTATATAACTATTCTATTATAAATATGAATCATAGAATCATAGAATTGCAGAGTTGGAAGAGACCACGAGGGCCATCCAGTCCAACCCCCCTGCCACGCAGGAAATCACAATCAAAGCATCCCCGACAGATGGCCATCCAGCCTCTGTTTAAAGACCTCCAAGGAAGGAGACCCCACCACGCTCCGAGGGAGTGTGTTCCACTGCCGAACAGTTCTTACTGTCAAAAAGTTCCTCCTAATGTTGAGGTGGAATCTCTGTTCCTGGAGCTTGCATCCATTGCTCCATGTTCCAGTCTCTGGAGCAGCAGAAAACAAGCCTGCTCCATCCTCAGCGTGACATCCCTTCAAATACTTAAACAGGGCTATCATATCGCCTCTTAACCATCTTTTTTCCAGGCTAAACATACCCAGCTCCCTAAGTCTCTCCTCATAAGGCATCATTTCCAGACCTTTCACCATTTTAGTTGCCCTTTTCTGGACACGCTCCAATTTGTCAATATCCTTTCTGAATTGTGGTGCCCAGAACTGGACACAGTATTCTAGGTGAGGTCTGACCAAGGCAGAATAGAGTGGCACTATTACTTCCCTTGATCTAGACACTATACTTCTATTGATACAGCCCAAAATTGCATTGGCCTTTTTAGCTGCCGCATCACACTGTTGGCTCATGTTCAACTTGTGGTCTACTAGGATTCCTAGATCCCTTTCGCAAGTAGTCTCATTCAGCCAGGTCTCTCCCATCCTATATTTATGCATTTCATTTTTTCGCCCTAAGTGCAATACCTTACATTTCTCCGTACTGAATTTCATTTTGTTAGCTTTGGCCCAGCTCTCCAGTCTATCCAGGTCATTCTGAATTTTGATCCTGTCCTCCAGGGCATTAGCTACTCCTCCTAATTTGGTGTCATCTGCAAATTTGATAAGTATGCCCCTAATTCCCTCATCCAAGTCATTGATAAAGATGTTGAATAGCACTGGGCCCAGGACAGAACCCTGTGGCACCCCACTGGTCACATCTTTCCAAGACGAAGAGGAGCCACTGCTGAGCACCCTTTGGGTTCGGCCGGTCAACCAATTACAAATCCATTGAACAGTTAACTTGTCTAGCCCACATTTTACAAGCTTGTTTGCAAGAATGTCATGGGGAACCTTGTCAAAGGCCTTACTGAAATCATGAGTATATGTCAATGCAAATATGCATACAAATTGTAACAGAGATTTTTTAAAGCCCAATACATAAACAAGATAGTTTTTAAATTCTTATCCAACTTCACCAATAAACTTACATTAAACGACATTACTTTCTATAATTTAAACTATAAATCCTTGCTTCACCTTCTGTAACTCAAAACCTAAAGTAGCAACTTTTCCTTGTTGATTTTTCATAAAGTCTATAAAGGGTCCCCAGGTTTTCTTTTAAAGTTCTCTATTGTATTTCATTTAATTAGGGAGATGATCAGACATGGGAGAATGCGGCAAAAATCCGTGTTCCCAACCGCATCAGAAGATTGCTATGAGAACAGAAAGGGTGACATTGCCAGATGTCCACATCCTTCAGCCATTCCTAGGGCGTAGCGCTGACGCAGACGAGGCTTCCCTTTTTCATTGACGGGGACAAGCCACCAATAAAAAGGGACACCTTACTTATGCCGGTGCTTTGCCCCGGGACACCGAAGGACACCGTCGTCTGATAATGTTGCTCCTTCCTGTTCTCCTAGTGATCTTCTGATGCGGTTTTTGCCGCATCTGATAATCTCCTAAATTAGTTAATATCTCCATTTCCACTATCTTCATCATTTTCTCTATGCACACCATACAATTTGGTAGGCAGACATACATTTAAAAAGATAGATAAAACATTCCCATTAAACAGCACCCCTGTTTAAATGTTAAAAGCTTGCTTGAATAAAAACGTCTTTTCCTGCTGGCGAGGTCAGTTCTGGATTGTCCCAGGCACTGAGGTTTCCCGGCAAAAACGGGAGACGGCCCCTGCTGATGTCATTTGGCGCTATGCATTGAATACCAGCCACAACTGCTCAGAGCTTATCATTCAAGCAAAGGGGGACACACACGCACATGTCCCCCTATTTAGATAAGACAGAAATTTTATCTAAAAGGGGATTATTCCTTATAAATCCTGGGCTCAGCTCCAGAGGAAAGGGCTGCATGTACAATGTCCAGCTCTGCTAGGAGAGCAGCAGCTTGTTCCAATTTGCAAGGCTTAATTGATTAGCTGCTGCAATTTGCAAAGAGGTTCTAGAGGGGATGTATTTACTTAGTGAGCTTTCTCCGTCCCTGCCAATCATTGTGGCAGCCGGACTCACCCTCCACTCTGCTCTGCAGCCACTTTCTGGCTAGAAGCAAGCAGGCTAGATTGAATGTTCCTTATCCTCCACCCCATTTCCCTAAGTAAGTGAGAAGGAATAATTCTCTCATGTTACCTTGTTCTGGGGACAGCCCCTTTAGACAATATTTCTGTCTTAATTAGCAAACAGGAAACGATTTCTTCCCCCATTTGAATGACAAGCTGTGAGCAACTATGGTCAGTATTTAATGCATAACACTTAATGACATCAGCAAGGCTCATCCCTAGGACGCGGTTTTGGGCCCAGGAACTGCGTCGCCGAACAATCTTGAATTGGCATCCCTAAGGGAGTGGGGTGGGGAAAGGGATGGACTTTAAAGTATGAAGGGGGTGGGAAGAAAGAGGTTTTATTCCTTTTTTCCTGGCCACTACTTCTTTCCTACAGCCACTATGCTCCTTCTCAGATCTTTTCCTGTTACCTAGGAATTGGCCAAGAGGGCCAGCGTGGTTTGAGCATTGGGCAACAGCTCTGGAGACCAAGGTTCAAATCCCCTTTGCTTTGCTGTGGAACCCCACTTGGATTCTTGGTTGGGCAAGTCCCACTCTCTCAGCCTCGGAGGAAGGCAAAGGCAAACCTCCTCTGAAGAAATCCTCCAAGAAAACCCCATGCTAGGGTCATTTTAGGATTGCTATAAGTCAGAAATGACTTCAAGACACACCACAGCAACAAAGGAACTGACAACACCACCTCTGAGTATTCCTTGCCCAAGAAAACTTTACGAAATTTGTGGGGCCACCATAAGTCCATGTACACACGCACACACTTACAAGAACAGAAGGCAGTGTGGTGTTATGCACTGCTATTAATAGTTAAGAATAAAAATAACATTGATAGTTTGCATTATGATATACAAGCATGTGCTGGCTATACAGCTCTCTAGCAGTCAGCTGGGCTTAGTTCAGACTGAGTGCTAATTTCATGGTGTTTTGGTCCCTTTCAAGCTGAGATGGCGGCTTGGAGTAGGGTACTCGCATCTGCTGAACTTTTTTTAAAAAAAAACTATTTTTATGGTGCGCACAAGCGATATTTCATCTTTCCCAAAAAGAAAGAGAAAGAAAAAGATAGCACAAACCTCTCTTTTTTTAATCACCTTAGCAATCACTCGCTAAAGCGAAACGCCAATATGGTAAGGCGGGGTGAAGGCAGCCCTGTGCTCCTTTCACCAATCAGGTTTACACTGTGTCCTGCATGAATAATAATAATAATAATAATAATAATGGGCAAGCAATTAATGTCCAATCGCCAGTCTTAACATGCAAAAATGCGCATCTCTCTGGAGCTTTTTAAAAAAGTTGGGAAAAGCCACAAATGCTTTTCTCTCCTAGTTTTCCCTCTTTTTGGCCCCCCTCCTTCACAATACGATGAGACGATGCAGGATCCCATTAGAAGAACTTCCTGACAGTAAGAGCTATTCAGAAGTGAAATACACTGTCTTGGAGTGTGGTGGAGTCTCCTTCTTTGCAGGTTTTTAAACGGATGCTGGATGGCCATCTGTAGGGAATGATTTGATTGTGTATTCCTGCATGGCAGGGCGTTGGACTGGATGGTCCTTGTGGTCTCTTCCAACTCTATGATTCTAAGACAGCTTGTTTTCTGAGCTAATTCTGTGTGGGGTATTTTCCCTGTGTGGACAACCCCATGGCACATGGGGGGAGGCACCTGCCTACCCATATTGGCTTTTAATGGGAGGACAGTGCATGCCAGGGCTAGAGCTGAATCTTTGAGAATCGAAAGGACAATGTAAAATATGCATGGTGGGGCGAGGAAGTGTGTGTGTGTTCAAAATGACAACCCCAGTGGCTTAAATATTGAGGCTGAGCATGGGAGTGGGGAGCAGCTGGTTCCCTTCCCCACAAACCCCCTTCTATTCTTCTTCACCCTTTAGCCAAAATCTCACAGTGCATTTGAAAGGGGTCTAGGAGTCTTAGTGGACCACAAGCTGGTAGCTAGGATGTCCTATGAGGAGCGGCTTAGAGAGCTGGGCATGTTTAGCCTGGAGAAGAGAAGGTGAAGAGGAGATATGATGGCCATCTTTAAATATTTGAAGGGATGCCATGCTGAGGATGGAGCAAGTTTGTTTTCTGCTTATCCGGAGACTAGGACATGGAGCAATGGGTTCAAACTACAGGAAAAGAGATTCCACCTAAACATTAGGAAGAACTTCCTGACAGTAAGAGCTGTTCATGCACTGCCTCGGAGTGTGGTGGAGTCTGGACTGGAGTTGGACTAGATGAGGTTAGACTGGATGGCCCTTAGGGGTCTTTCCCAACTCTAGGATTCTATGAGCTCTCCATGCTGATGAAATTGTTAGGACTGGAGGCTGGATGGCCATCTGTCGGGAATGCTTAGATTGTATCTTCCTGCATGGCAGTATGGGGTTGGATTAGATGGCGGTTGGGGTCTCTTCCAACTCTGTGGTTCTAGGATTCTAGGATGGCATGTATGAGGTTAAACTGGCAGTCCAGCAGGGCTAGAGGAGAACCATGAACAGGGCTTATTCTGTGGCGATTCCTCAGCTGTGGACACACTCCCAAGTAGTGTTGTAGCAAAGTACAAAGGGACCATCTTTTCAGTACCACATCAAGATAGGTTCAGTTGCCTGGGGATTTTAAAATGCAGTAATCGTTGTAGTTCTAGGGATTTGCCTCTCTCAGTTTTATGCTTTGAAGATGAATATGGTGGGTCGCAATGTGCTTATTGTATTGCATGTCTGTGTGTTCTTTCATTTCTGCATGGCACCTGGGATTCCAAGAGGATGAAGGGCAGTTTCTAAAGTCCTAAAATCAATGAATAAATATTCCACCAAATTCACTGACCTTTTCCTTAGCAGGGAAGAAGAAAGCGATCCGGCGAGTCGTTTAGGAATCTGGACTCCTGGCACAGGTAGGTACCTCTGCTCTGTCCTGGCAAACAGCCCTTGCTCTTGCTATGATGCCCTGGAGGGGCAGGGAAGCAAAAGCACCTCCACAAGTTGAACATGAGCCAACAGTGTGATGCGGCAGCTAAAAAGGCCAATGCAATTTTGGGCTGTATCAATAGAAGTATAGTTTCTAGATCAAGGGAAGTAATAGTGCCACTCTATTCTGCCTTGGTCAGACCTCACTTAGAATACTGTGTCCAGTTCTGGGCACCACAATTCAGAAAGGATATTGACAAATTGGAGCGTGTCCAGAGAAGGGCAACTAAAATGGTGAAAGGTCTGGAAATCATGCCTTATGAGGAGAGACTTAGGGAGCTGGGTATGTTTAGCCTGGAAAAAAGACGGTTAAGAGGCGATATGATAGCCCTGTTTAAGTATTTGAAGGGGTGTCAGGTTGAGGATGGAGCAGGCTTGTTTTCTGCTGCTCCAGAGACTGGAACACGGAGCAATGGGTGCAAGCTCCAGGAACAGAGATTCCACCTCAACATTAGGAGGAACTTTTTGACAGTAAGAGCTGTTCGGCAGTGGAACGCACTCCCTCGGAGCGGGGTGGGGTCTCCTTCCTTGGAGGTCTTTAAACAGAGGCTGGATGGCCATCTGTCGGGGATGCTTTGATCAAGATTTCCTGCGTGGCAGGGGGGTTGGACTGGATGGCCCTCGTGGTCTCTTCCAACTCTGCAATTCTATGATTCTATGATTCTATGATTTCATGACCAACGCCTGTGTTTCAGACTACCTCACCAGGTGTGACTTTAACAACAATTCCCAGCCTTTTTGTGACTGGACACAGATTTGTGGCACAAGCCAAGGAACGTGGATCCGGACCAAACATGCCACACCCACCCCTGGCACGGGACCGGATGGGGATTATCCCGATGGAAGTAAGTGTCTGTGTTTTGCAGCTAGCAACAAGCCCACCAAATTGGGGCTGGGGAGGGCTGGGGGGAGGCTGTGGTACCCCGATTTTGGAACACCCTCCCAACTGGTGCCAAAGTTTGTTCTTTTTTGGCTCATAGCCAAAACATAGCCTTTTATCTGGTTTTAATTTTTTTGATAGCTTACTGCATTTTAAGCTTTTGTAGGCTGTGGATTCTTAGATATGTTTGTTGCAAGCCACCTGAGTTCCAAACTGCAGGAAAGATGGGATTAAAAAAAAAAACATATTATTGTTATTTTATTTAAACTTTTGGTGACTAATTAACTTTTAAGAAGGTACATGTTGTTGTTGTTTTTTAAAACCTCTTAGCTTTTTAAAGTTGTTTTAACTTGTTTGGATTGCTTAATACGTTTTTAATCTTGTTAGATTATTTTTTTGGCTGAGATCCTGCATCACAAATGTGGTTACAAATGTGTAATGAAGGGCTCATCTACACAGGCCAGAATATGCTGGCTCCCCACTAGCATATTCTGGCTGTGAATCTGGCCTGTTTCTTCCCTGTTACCTGAAGGAAACAGGATGGAGTCCAGACCGCCACGCCGGCCCGTCTCCACAGCCTCAGCCGCAGCGGCCTGCGTCACTCTCTCCGAAGCCAGGAAGCCGGCCCACAGCATGTGATTAAGGCCTTCCGCACGTGACCAGTCTTGGAGCTTTTCTGCACCCCCAGGAAAAGTGACAAAGCAGCATGAACTTTCCGTCTTCCCTGCTGCCTTCCTGCATGACATCGGCATCCTTCCAGCGTCCTTTCATTCTGGTCCAATGGGGGATCGAGCTAAAACCTTGCCTTTTTGCAAATGGGTTATCTGGTTAGCAAAAAGGCATGGCTTTAACTCAGTCCCTTACAGGATTAGAATGAAAAAACAACTATGCCATGCAGGAAGGCAGCAGGAAAGACGGGATGTTCCTGCTGCTTTGCCGCTTTTCCTTGGGGCGCGGTAAGGCTTTTGGTCACATGGTGTGGGACTCCTTTCTGGCTTCAGGGAGAGCAACGCAGATGGCAGCTGCAGCAATGGGCTGGCATGGTGGTGTGGGATCCTGCAGTCATGTTTTTTCTTGGATGAGACGTTTTCCTAAAAAGTTTTATTGGGCTTTAGCCCATCTTCAATGCATCTTAGCCTCCTTTTTGCCCCAGGGGTTGTGAGCACTGCCCAGGGGCAAAAAAGGGCAAAAGCCCTGCGTCATTTGGACTGCAGGGCTCTAAGACAGGGAGCAAGGCAGGTTAAACAGCCCATCTAGACAAGGCCTAAGTAAGTCTCCTAGTTACTTTAAATTAAAATCAATTACTGCCATTCCATTGAGCAGTAACAAATGCATGAGCACATTTGTAACTATTCGATATTAATGTTTATGATTGTGCCATAATCGTAAATGCCTGTCTTCCCCTGCAAAAAACCTACCTTAGCCAGCAACCACACTGAATAATAGAGATCTGTTCCGCTGGCAATTGGGATGCAACAGGATGACCTTTTCTGCTACCTCCTGCCAGCGAGCCGTGGTGAGACGAGGAATTTTGGCTGGAGTCCTGCTTCTGATTGTCGCACTGCAGAGCACTGAAATGTCATCCTGTTGCACCCCAACTCCCAGCAGAACAGACCTCTGTTGCTCAGTGCAGCTGCTGGCTGTTAAGGTATTTTTGGTGGGGGTGGCATTTATGATTGTGGCAATAGTGACACAGTTATAAATATGAACACTGAACAGTTACAAGTGTGCATTATGCATTTGTAACTGCTCAACAGAACGGCAGCCACTGATTTCAATTTGTAATTGTTCAGATTTATACTGTTTATACTGTTCTCCTATTTGCCTCCTTGAGATCTCATATAAAAGGGTAAGATTAAAAGATTTTTAAGGGAGGGAGGGAGATTTCCTACCCTATTGGTTCAGTTTTTCATAGCTTGTAGCTTTTGCAGAAAGTTTCTCCATATATCTCCATGGCTCTTCCCCGTGAAGACTGTGGCACTTGCACCCATTACAGCAGACGGCTTGTCTGATATACTTATTGTGGGATTCCAGGATCCTTTCCTGTTCAAATTCATAAACAGGAGGACACTGGGCCTCTTTTGACATCATTCTGGCTTCACTTCAGATCTAACATGATGTTTTACACCAGGGGTGAGAATCACGCAGCCCCACCGATGTTGCTGAACTCTACCTCCCAGCATCCCTCATCATCAGCTGTGCTGGCTATTGCTGATGCAAGTTGCAGTCCAACAACATCTGGAGCACTACACAATTCCTATCCCTGCTTTTGGACATTTGCTTTGAAAATCTATTCCTTTGGACCACATCTCCCAGAATTTCCAATAGCATGGTCACTGGCTATATTGGCTAGAGGATTCTGGGAGTCATAGTCCAAAATTAATTTTCTTGGCTTTGATTGTAATGTCCCTTGTAAAGCAAGGGTGTTGCTTAAAGAACAACATTATATAATATTAGTGTGAATATTCACAACCCTACAATTCCTAAGCCTCTTTGGTGAAGCCATGACAGTTAACTTGGTGTAACGTCAGTATACTTTTTAAACATAGGTGTGTCTCACAAAGGTGCCATGGTGGTGTAGTGGTTTGAAGGCTGGGGCAGGCCTCTTGGAGACCAGGGTTTAAATCCCCACTCAGCCATTGAAAACCCACTGAGAGACCTTGGGCAAGTCACACTCTCTCAGGGCAAGCAAGAAACATTGGACTTGCCCTGAATCCGGTACTGGCAGTCCATGCAATGTACAGTTTCTTCCAGGGAGGATTCCAGCCCTAAATCTGACTTTGCCCCACACTAAGTGAAGTCGGAGAAAAGCCTGATTTTTCCCAGAAACCCTGGAGTGGCTTTGGGTTCTGTTGGCCTGTGGACAGCTGGAGCAGGATTGATTTGGGTGGTCCAGCTGTCCATATGGCAAAAGCAGTGCCTTATCCTGTGCTGCGAAGTGCAAGGAAAGGGATGGATCCCCATCGGAGCTACCACAGCTACTTCGTTGCAACCCCCTCCTTGTTGATTGCATGTCTGGGTGCCCCAATCTGACCACAGCAGAGGCAACGTGTGCCAGGCAGGCTTTCCACAGAGCTCCTCAGCTGGCGAGGAAGTGGCAGCTCCAACAACAGGGGATGGGCCAGCGGGGCAGATGTGCTGCTGTTGGCCTGGCTGGCCCATGTGGCCAATGATGGCCGTCACACTGGATTCAACCCAGTGTATGTAGCTGCCATCGTGGTCGATCTGGAGCCAGTCCGGAGCATCATGTTCTGGACTGGCCCTGGATTAAGCAGCCAGTGTAGACGAGCCTTTAGCCTTCGAGGAAGGCAATGGCAAATCTTCACTGAATCAATCTTGCTAAGAAACTCCTGTGATAGGTTTGCTGTAGGGTTGCTGTAAGTCAGAAATGACTTGAAGTTACACAACAACAACAACAACAACAACAACGTTTCCAATCTCCCCCCAAATGCAGCCTTTTTAATAAACTGAGAGGCCACTGCTGTTCCTAATAATAATAATAATAAAAATAATATTTAAAAGAAACATTGTAGGGCATTGGCATTATAAATTCAACCTGCCCCCCTCAGTTGGTTAAGATGGTGCCTTCCTTCACTGTGTCAGAATCCGCCCTCGCTGTACTTTCACAGCAAAGCTCTGTGGAACTTCCCCAATGGTTGCCTCCCTTCCTCGGTTGGCTCTTGTTTGTTTTGATGATGTTCCTTTACTACCATTAGCAATTCTTGAGTTCCACTCCACTTCACTTTCCACTTGGCCGCACTTCACTTCCAAGCCAGCATGCCGGGCAAAGACTGCCCAGGACAGTTTCTTGTCTTTCGTGGGTTTTCTTGCAGGTGGCTACTTCATCTACCAAGAGGCCAGCAACCTCGTGCCTTTCGACACCAACACACTGGAGAGCCCAGAGCTGGTGGTCTCAGGCGAAATCTGCATTGACTTCTGGTACCACATGTTTGGCTCAGAGGATTTGAACAAGCTGAATGTTTCGGTCTTGGCTGAAGGGGCTGAAGGGTTCACCGTCTGGAGCCGAAGAGGAAGCCAGAGCTCAGCTTGGCTGCATGGATTCGCCTCAGTGCATTTCCCACGGGAAGAGCACGTCAGGGTAACACAGAGAGCATAACAGTACACGGGGCTTTGCAAAACTAGGGTGTGCAGCAAACAAGAAGCCTAGAGGGATGGCAGGCTTCAGAGGTTGTTGATTTATGAATTATATTCATGGGCTGGAATGTTGGACAGAAAAGGGGAGTGAGGAGAGATTTCCATAGGGCATAGACTGAGGAATGGCCACTTAATTGCTCGATTGAATCACTGCTGGGAATGCCCAAGGCTGGAAGAAAGGATTAGCACAGACCCCTCGAAGGACTGGGTTGTTAGCATGAACCCATTACGGGGGCTTCCTGCTCAATCCTAATATGGGCTTTCTCACCATTATATTTCTAGACAAACTCAGGTCATTGTGACCTCCAACTGATCTCTGGTCTGCCTCAGCCAACTTGACCCCGAAAAGTGTCCAATATTTCCAGTTATGAGACACCATGGGGGGGGGTAGTCAGGCAGACTAACAACGCATGCAGGGGGATGTGGGGGTGGTCCACATGGTGAAAATACCCCTCACAGAATTTGCTCAAAAAATGGACTGTCTTAACAGGATCCCGCATTGTCTCGTTGTATTGTGAAAGAGGAGGGCCAAAACAGAGGGGAAACTATGTGAGAAAAGCATTTGCGGCTTTTCCTGACTTTTAAAAAAACCCCTCCAATTATATGCACATTTTCGCTCATTAAGACAAGCGATTTGACATGAATTGCTTCCCCATGCAGAACACAGTGTACATTGCTATTGCTTAAAACAATTTGTAAGCCACTCTGATAGCCTTGGGGCTGAAGAGCGGGGTATAAATGAATGAATGAATAAATAAATAAATTAACTGATTGGCTGGTCGAATGCAGGGGGCGGGCCAGGTTACGGGATAAGCACCTGGTGCCTCTATTTAGATTTTCACTTTAGTGAGTGAAGGTTTGTGCTATTTTTCTCTTTTTGGGGGGTGGGGGGTGGACTATCCATTATGAGCAGCATAGAAATAGGTGTTTTTTTTAAAAAGTTTGGCAGCAGCAGATTTAAAAAACGGGAGTAATCCTCTCACAGTCACCATCTCAGCTACAGGCATGCAAAGTTTAGGGGGGCTGTAAAACCATTAAGATAGTTCCCAGCTGCTGGGACTTGCTAATACTGTGGAGCAGTCCCTTCTTGTAGACAAGCCCATGGTCTTACAGGTAACATTTTTACTCTTTGCTAGGTGGCTTTTGAAGCTGTCCGAGGACTGACGGAATTTGGCGACACAGCTCTGGACAACGTGGCTGTCCGGAGGGGACCTTGCTGTAAGTGACTCCTTCCTGATCTCTGTTTTTCAGTAGGAACCAGAATGGGAACTCCCTTAGGATTCTTGCCTTGTGCCTACTTACAGAATATTTTGCTAGCCTTTAGAGTCGCCAGACCAAAAAACCAGAAAGGGCTCCGTTACCTTAAATGGTTGGGCAGAAGAGGGAATCTCAGCAGGTGTTGCTTTTCATGCCACCTGGGAACAAGCACAACCATTAAAGATACAGGAGCTCTCTCCAGTCTTCACTCTGGCAACCATAGCCTTCATACAGCATCATCCAGTTGGAGAAGATTACAGAAATACATGGGCAAGGATTTTTGAGGAACTCTGAGAGGTGTGTAGTCCAAAGAACTAACTCTTCTGATCTCTCCATTGATTGCCCGGCACACAATCGCATCATTGTGTTTGTGATCTAGGTGGTTGACCAGACTCTTCTGTTTGTTGTTGTTCCTGCTGCATTTTGTTATTCATAGAATTATAAAGTTGGAAGGGATCCCAAGGGCCATCTAGTCCAACCCCCTGCCTTGCAGGGATACACAATACAACACTCCTGAGAAATGCCCACCCAGCCTCTGGTTAAAGGCCTCCAAAAGTGGTCTCCATACTCCATTCTCAAACACCTCTTACTGTAAAAAATAGTTCTTCCTCAGGTTTAGGTGGAATCTCTTTTCTTATAATTTGAATCGGTTGGTTCATGTCCTATCCTCCAGAGTAGCAGAAAAACATCTTGTTCCACCTTCTACATGATTATATATTAAAATTTTACAAGGTTTTTAACTGTTCAGTTATAAGTCAACGTAAAGGCAAATTAGTTGATTCAAGGGCTCTCCTATTGTCATGAATCACAATGGAATTTAGGCCTTGTGCTGCTGCCACACTGCAGAAATAATGCAGTTGGACACCACTTTAACTGCCATGGCTCTATGCTATGGAGTTTTGGGATTTGTAGTTTTGTGAGATATTTAGCCTTCTCTGTTGGAGAGCTCTGGTGCCACAACCAACTACAGATTCCCAGGATTCCATAGGATGGAGCCATGGCCATTAAAGTGGTGTCAAACTGCATGATTTCTGCAGTGTGGCAGCAGCCTAAGTCTTTGTTGGCTTCTGAAAATCTTAATTTCCCTGATGTGTGCAAAGATGGAGACTAATGCTATCATGGGCCAAGAGCATCATACCCCATTCCATCTCCCTCATGACAACCCCCCCCCCCACAAAACCCCCAGCACCATGGGCAGCTTTTAGACAGGCAGCATACTCTGGCTGGGAAGAGCCTCACGCATATCCAGAGTAAGCATTATTGGAACTGATATGAGATAGAGAGGGAGATTGAGGACAGACAACTGAATACTCTGAGGATTTGCCATGTAAACTCTCCTTGGGTTTTCTCTTTGAAAGGAACAGGCTGGTTGGCCTGCAGAGACAAATTTGCATTTGTCACTCCTCTAAAAGTTAACCTGAGATCAATGCAAAAGGAGAACAGTATATATGTATGTGTGTGTAATAAGGACATTTCAGTATGATGCTTTGAGATGGCAGAATTGACAGGGGATGGATCGCTTGCTCCGGAAGAGGGACCATCCTTTGGCTTAGCTAGATTTCTCTGAAACATAGGGCTTGTCTATACGGTGAAAATAATCCAAATGGAAATTGCATGGAAGGTTATCTGTACAAATGGACATTTGTATCAATACGTCTCATTCAGAAGGGGGGCAGCCAAATCCACCTTAAACTCCTTTAGGGAAGCATTCGGAGCTTTTCTTGGAGTTTTTAAAAAACTCCATAAGACATGCGAATGTGAGATCATTTCAATAGTCGCATTCATGTTGCTGCGACCAGGCAGAATAAGCTGATTGGATGGATGAGCATAGGGGTGGGACTAGGAAACAGGGAACGCATCTGCTGCCGCCATGTTGGATTTTTAACTAAGCGAGGGTCTGGTAAGTTGATAAAACGGTGATCTTTTACCCTTTTTTTCCTTTTTGAAATTTGAAATATCACATGTGTAAACTGTTTTTTAAAAAACCAGTTTGGCAGCAGATTTAAAAGCACAAGTAAATCACTCGCGGCCACCATCTTGGCTAGGGGGCATGCAAAGTTTAGGGTGGCTCTTTTGACCATTAAGATAGGTCGCAGTGCTGGGAATGGCTGCTTCTTCAGAGGAGATTGTATCCCCCCCTCTTGTGTAGATGTGACCATAGAATTTGGATCCCGAGGGTCATCTAGCCCAACCCGCACCAAAGTACCCCTGAGGTGTCAAGCTTCCAGCCTCTCTTTGAAAACCTCCAAAGGAGGAGACATTCTGTGACCATTTGTTCCCAGATCATCCAGCTTTTACAACTGGAAATCTCTTCCTAATGTGCAGCCACCAGAATCTCCTTTGTTGTTATTTGAACCCATCAGTTCAGGGCTTACCATCTGGAAAAAAAGAAAACAAGCTTGCTCTGTCTTCTGCATGATGGCAGCCCTTCAGATAATTGAAAATGTTTACATTCTTATCACCTCATTGTCTTTTGGGGGCCAAGAGTTTTCTGGCTCTGAAGAATACTGGTTTCAGGATTTCCCAATTCCTGGGCTGTGACCATTCAACACAAATCCAGCTGACCTCATTGGGACTTAAGTGTGAATAACCAGGAGCAAGAATAAGTGTCATTGGACACAGCTGGGAAACCCCCATTCTTGCTGTGAAATTGCAAAGCCAGGCCCAGGGAAAGAAGGGAGGGAGGGCTGTGACAAATTGCCTTTTCTCCCAAACCCCGTCTCTGAAATAATGTCTATAGGTCATTGTCTCTCACCAACACTTTCCCCACAAAAACACCCTGTTGCTGAATAAACTAGTTAGTCAGTCAAGGTTATAGTGCTGTATTACTTAAACCATAATCAGCTGTAAAGTCAGCAATATGAGCTGGATTTTGCCCCATAAGAAGTGGAAGTGTGGGTGTGGAGAAATGGATTTGGATCACTTGCTCCCAGGATGAGCTGAGCTGTTGCAGAAAATGCTTCAGGATCAGATGTTGTTGTTGTTGCTTTCACAGTGTACCAGGTGTTTTTGGAACATCAACGATTCAGATTCTATCCAAGAATCTAGGCATCTAGGCATATTGGCCAAAATTCTGTATCTTTTACAGATCTAGGACATTTCAGTGTGGACAGTTCAGCGTAGATAGTTCAGCATGGCCATTTCAGTGTATCACAGTTCTGCTTGCATATCAATTGATGATTGATAATTTTGTCAAGGAAATGCAATCAAAACCATTTGTCTTTTGTTGGGATTGTCTTGCAAAACCATTTGGGTAAGGATTAGAGTTAAGATAAGGGTTAAGGTTAGGGTTATCAGTTATAAATAATATCAATATTGTTTAGATTGCATTTTCTTGATGAAATTATCAATTGATATGCAAGCAGAACCGCACCACACTGAACTGGCCATGCTGAACTGGCCACACTGCAACGTCCCTTCCAAACTCTACTTAGCTACTTATCCACCTTAGTTTCAAAGCTAAGTAGTGTCTCCTAGCCTGACCGCCCCCCCCCCCCGCCATTCCTCACTTAATTTATTTGTTTTAAAAACTCAACTGTCTTATTCCTCACTTAATTCCATTCCTCCATACCGGGCAATGGCCACTGTGATTAAGGGGTCTCTTCTCCATCATGGGGAAGCAGCTGACTGACATTTCCCCCCTGCTCCCATGAGCGATCTCTGTTTTGTCAGCCAGAAGCAAGTTCCCTGTCACAATTCCCCCTTGCAGTGGAGACTGCTCATGGGAGGCATGGGATTGGAAGTGTCAGTCAGTTGCTTCCTGATCAAGAGGCTGCTGCCTGGTACATAGGATCATAGAGTTGGACAAGACCCCAAAGGCCATCTAGTCCAACCCCATTGTGCCCTGCAGGAAGACACAATCAAAGCCCTCTCAAAAGATGGCCATCCAGCCTCTGTTTAAAACCCCCCAAAGAAGGAGACTCCACTGGATATCCTGACACACATTTTGAACAAAAAAATATATAGACAAAGTGAAAAAGGATTGGCTTTCATTAACAAAATTTTGGAAAGAGAAATGGAGAATTGAACATGACATTTTATTTGAATAAATTTTATAATGGTAACATAACAAGCCATATCAGACACAAACAGAGTCAGAAAACAAAGGGAATAAGACAGTTGAGTTTTTAAAACAAATAAATTAAGTGTATCATAATACAAACAGGTCCAAGTATCTTTGAAGCCCTGGAGCCTCCTTGGGAAGGCTGGGGATGGCGGTGGGAGGGCTGGCGGGAGGCTTGCCGGCCTCTCCCCGGCCTTCGCGAGGGGGCTCCAGGGCTTTGAAGACCTGGGACCTGGGGTCCTGGGTCCTTGGGCCCTTCTGTCCTGCTTGGGGCCTGGGGCCTTCCTGTGGGGCCTGGGGCCTTTTGACTTTCTGGGCTACCAGAGGCCTAGGGGCTTTTTGTGCAGGCTGGGGCCTGGGAGTTTCTGTGCTGCCTGGGGCCTTGGGCCTTGCAAGGGGCCTGGGCCTTTGGGCCTTTCTGTCTGCTTGGGGTCTGGGGCCTTCCTGTGGGGCCTGGGGCCTTTTGACTTTCTGTGATGTCTGCGGCCTCTCTGTGCTGCCTGGGATCTGGGGCCTTTCTGTGCTGCCGGGGGTCTTTCTGTGTGGCGTGGGGCCTGGGGTTTTTCTGTGCTGCCTGGGGCCTGGGCCTTTGCCTCAAGATTAATAGAATTGAAGTACCGAGTATTCGTAATATTAAAACAATTTATGACATAAACTTTACAAGGATAAAAAACAGCTTTAAAGCAATACAGGACCCTCTTAAATGCCCTTTCTAGACCATTCTCCAATCATTTAGGGCAAAAACTATAACAGCTTTGGAAACAGTGAGTTACAAATAATGTAGTAACTACCTTTTTTGGGGGGGGAGGGTGTAACACAGTTGCTCAATTAGCTCAAACTCCGATGTTTCTGACCTTTGGTCACAATGCTGGCAGGTTACAAAAGTAGTTCTTTTTGTGGGTTGGCATCATCAGATGTAATTATAATCTTTTTTTAAAAAAAAGATTGATTTCTCTCCTTCTAGTACCCACCACCATGATCCCGGATGAGACAACCACATCAACCCACGCAGAAGGTAGGTGGCTCCATCGGCCAGTGCTGGGTGTCCATCATGGGTGAGGGGATGGTTGATACGGTGAGTGGTGGTGGGGGGGGATTTTGTCTTACCTAAAGCCCCAGGTCTCAGCCACCACAGGTCCTTAGCTGAGCCTGTGCATTGCAAAAAGAAGGCTCAGCCCTGTTTCATGCTACCCAAAGAGGCCTTGGAAATTCCAAGATAATATCGAATTTCTCTTTATTATTATTATTATATATTTTTATTGTTACATTTCCAAAACATACTTACATTTTCTATAAATCCGCATGATCATATGTAACTTTACACCCTAATCCTAAAAAAAAAACCCTATATAGAAACTCAAAAACTTCTTATCAGTTCTAACAATGTTCACCTATTTTCAGTTATTTTACTATAATTATATCCAACTTCCAACCTTTTTCCTGATTTGCTAGGGTTTTGCTATAAACATTCTTTTTTAAAGATTTCCTTTTCTCTGATTTCCTCCTGAATTCCCCCATTCTTATCAAATCTATACATCTAATTTGACAGCTACTGCATAATTATAGAGTAGAAGAAAAGAAACATAAAAAGATTTTGCGATGATGAACATGTACCTTTTGATCCTTATATCTTCTACAATTTCTAATACGTTGGAGAAATTAGCAGCAACTCGATTTAGCAATGCAAGAAAGGACAACAGAGAAGGGATATAAACACCTTTGTATGGCAGGGAAATTTTAACCTTTCTATGGGTCTTCTTTTGATTGGCAGAATAATGCTGTGGTTTACATGAAGAACAAAACAAAAACTAGGCATGTTAGTTGGAATCACGCACTTAGGATCATCTAAAGTGTGGTGGGTGGGTGCGTGGGGTAAAGGGTTAATCCCTGTCCTGATCTGCTTCAGTGGCTCTCATCGCTGCTATTTACAATGTAAAACAAAGCTGCGCCCTTTCCTGGACGTTGGGGACCTTGAGACCATGGTACATGCTCTAGTAACCTCCCGTCTGGATTTCTGTAATGCACTCTACATGGGGCTACCCTTGTGCTTGGTCTGGAAACTTCAGCTAGTACAGAATATGGCAGCCAGAGTGGTCTCGGGTACATCTAGAAGAGACTATATAACACCGATCTTAAGATCACTCCACTGGCTGCCCATTAGTTTCCGGGCCCAGGACAAGGTGTTGGTTATCACCCTTAAAGCCCTAAATGGCTTGGGTCCAACCTATCTTCGGGACCACCTCCTTCCATATAATCCTCCCTGTGCGCTCAGGTCCTCTAGGAGGAATTTACTACAACCTTGAAAAACTAGGCTCTCCTCGACCTCCCAGAGGAAATTTTTGGCTATTGCTCCCAGATTATGGAATTATGGAACGGCCTGCCGGATGAGATCCATCACATTACCACTTTAAGTAGATTTTAAAAAGCTCTTAAGACGGATCTCTTCCGGCAGGCCTTTCCTGAATAGATACCCAGCCATCAGAAGGAAAAAAAAATCTTATTGGTCCGATCCCTATTCCAGTTATTTTATTTTATTGTGTGTGGTAGTGTGGGTGTGGGTGTGTTTTAATATTTATTAAGTATTTTAAAATGTTTAATTATTTAATTGTATTTTAAGGGGCTGGGTGGGATGGAGGGTTTTATATGTATATATTTTAAATGTTGTAAGCCGCCCCGATTGCATTTTGTAGAGGGGCAGAATATTATTATTATTATTATTATTATTATTACCCCTAGTTGCTCTGAACGGACGCAAACAAATGCAAGATGAAAAGTTAACAATAATATCTTTAAAGATCTAAAAATAATAACACCAAGCACGCACACATTCATACACAAAGCATTCACACAAGACTACTAGGAAAGGAGGAAAAGAGGTTGCCAGAGGAATAGGTAGGGAGATTTCTGGGGGAAATACTACACTGGTCTTGTAGTCCAAAGTTCATCGATCATGCTGGCAGAGTGGGTGGATGAATCTGGAGTGGCTAAATACAGAGTAAAAGAGTTTCCCCTGGAAATGGAATCTGTGCAGGCTGAAACAGACTTTGAGGGTAATATTTATACCCAAAAATGTGCCCTAAGAGGAGAAAGTTTCTTGGTCTGAAACCATAGATTCCAGGAGCTTTCAAGGATTGCACAATGACTTTCCTGCTCTTTGAGAATAGGTGGCTAAAGATGCTAATATGTTGTAATGTACAATGATTGGATTCACAAAGCTTGAGCTGCCTCCTCTTAAGCTTGGGGAATTAAGGGAGGGAAGTTCGAAACCAGCACACAAAGGATTGCTCCATCCATCTATTGTCTATCGCTTAGGTGTACAGTGGAGACTGTGTCCCCTGGACCTTTTGATGTTTCCCTCACAGTTTGGAATTTGTCTGTAGACCTTCCTTTGGGCAAAGCATGGCTTTCAGCACATCTCTGAAACTATCCTGCTCTCCCCTGTGGAAGACCACATTAATAAACCAGATTATTAATAAGCCCATTTTTGGGGTCTCTGGGGTCAGGGCTTATTAGGGGTGCTAACATTCCATATATAGTATGAGTTAAAAGGAAGCATCAGCTGTCCAACCTTCATTTGTCAGCAATGGCCTTGGTGGCATAAAAATGTTTTAACCTGCCGACTGAAGGAGAGCAAAGATGAGGCCATCCGAACCTCTCTAGGGAGGGAGTTCCAAACTCTGAAGGCAACCACCGAAACGATCCTGTCTCCCTCGTTCCCACCAATTGAGCCTGAGAAGGTGGTGGGACAGAGAGAGGGGCCTCTCCAGCTGTTCTTAATGTTCTGCTGGGTTCATACAGAGAGATACGGCTCTTCAAGTAACCTGGACCCAAGCCATGATGTTCAAAACATCTGGAGGACCTAAGTTTGGGATAAACTCTGGACAGCCACTGCCAGTCAGAGCAGACAAGTCTAGATTCAATGGGCAGATGGACTGGCAGAGGAAAGGTAGCCTTAACTGATTAATCCATTCAAAATGCACACACACACACACACACACACACACACACACACATGCCAGTTGACAGTTCTGTTCAGGTTACTTTCCCTGACCCTCCAGATAGCCTTACACGGCCTTCAGTGTCTTACCTTGACTAAGGTTTTGATAGTGGACCAATGGCATTATTAATTAATAAATGAAAAGGCAACCAATTCATCTGCTCAAAATGCACCCCTTGCTCAATAGTCCTACTCATAAGTAAGCAAGTTTAGTCCTGCTAAATCCATGCTTCTTGATCCTCCTAGCTCTTATCACTACCATCCAGACAGCGGCAACTACCCCAGCTTCTCTGCCAGGTATGTCTCTCCACCCCCCACCATTTGGGCAGATGGAGACGGGAGGCAAAGGGACCCTGAAAGCAGGCAGGGGAAATCCCAGAGGGTGAGATGCTTATCCTTTGCGGGATGGGTGGGCCTTCCAACGCCCTGGGGAAATGGAAGTGTTCCTTGTGAGCCATGGAATGGTGCTCTCCAAACAGTAGCCGTGTTTGCCTCTTCCATCCTGAGTAGCTCAGTTGGACCATGGAGTCTACTGGAAAGAGGAAGGAGACGGGAGGGTCTGTACCAGTGGAAAGAGAAAGCTAGAGAACCAAGCAAAAACCGTGTCCTCCTTGGCATAGGGACGCCTGTCCAGCATTTGGCTCTGAGGGACCCTCAAGCAACACCTGACGGGGGGGGGGGTCCAAGAAGGACCCGCAGCACCCATTCAACTTCTGGAAGGTTGCAGATAGGGTGCCTTTGCACAACCACACTTGGAGCCCTGTGGCCTTATTGTAAGGCCCTGCCTTTACACAACTCAAGGAAGGGGCTTAATGGATAGACCCAGAAAAGGTTTATTGAAGATCAGGTTCAGCACAGTAGCATAGCTTTTGCCAGAACTGAGGATGCAACCTAGGTTTTAGTTTTAAGAGCCTTTCCCTCCCCCTCCTTGAGCTTCGCTGGCTCATACTTTCCCAGTACCAAGGCTCTGTGATGACCTTGCTTCCCAATGAGCTCCAGTCTGCACCTGCCTCCCCCTCCCAACACACAAGCCTCATCCCAATAGGGCAACGGAGTGGCTAAGCAAACTAATATGGCAAAGAAGCCAAACTTAAATGCTGCTTTCACACCTACCAAAAAGTTCACATCGAACTCTTTTCTGTCCCTTTCTCAGATTCCTCCATTCGGTGTGACTTCTCCTGTTCCTTCGAGGTGGACTTCTGCTCCTGGACACAGTCGGACACTGACAGCTTTGACTGGACACGACACAAAGGCCCAACATCCTCGACAACTACGGGGCCATCCTATGACCACACCACGGGAGGTAAGGAAGGAAGGGTGAAGCACATGGATCTCTGCCAAGGGAATCTGTCACTCTTTGCTCAGGCAGAAAATCCACCTCCTTCCCCTCTGGCGGCTGCTTCGCATGTCCTACAGAAGGTCCCCGGTTTTGACAGCTGGTTCTCCTTTTCAGAGGGCTACTTCATCTACCTGAAAAGCAATGACGCCAACCCAGGGGACGTGGCACACCTGGTCAGCCCCACCTGCACTTCCCACGGTCCCCATTGCTTACGCTTCTGGTACCACATGTATGGCGTGGCCCGCGCAATGGCTCTGCGTGTTTACGTGGTCTCTGACGGTGCAGCCCCTGAGCTGGTCTGGTCTCAGACGGGGAACAAGGGCAACCGGTGGAACAAGGCAGAAATCTCCATCGCTCACACAGGAAGGCTGCAGGTAATGGAGAGGGTCTTGGCTGGGCTATTGCAGGCCTGGTCAGTCATGCAGAGACCCATCCAGTCACGGAACTAACTGGAGAGGTTCTCTTTCCATAGATCATCCTGGAGGGTGTGCGGGGAGAAGACTTCCGCAGTGATGTGGCTGTGGATGACATTTCCGTGACAGAGGGATACTGCCCAGGTAAGCCTCCGTGGGTAGGTTCTTCAGAGATTACAAGTGCTGCTTCCCACAGATGGAGTGGGGACAGTCTCAAGGTTTCTTTCAGCCCCTAGCTGATTTTTATGGGCAGAAGTTTGCGTGGAGGTGGGTGGGGAGGCCTCCTCCTCTGAAAGATATTCCTGTCTCTCTCTCTGGCGTCCTTTGCATGAATTTGAAGGTGCCAGGTTCACAAGAGAAGCCATGAACAAAAATCGAAATGTCAAAGGCACAGGAGAGGGCTTAGAGAAATGGCCTTTCTTCCAAGTCCAACACACACCTATTTGGAACACATTGGAAAACATAGCAGCCATGTAGGAAAACACAGGCGTAGCATCTTGTGCTTGGACGCATGCATTGAAATGCCAACTATAGCTGGAATCCTGTTGGTTTTATATTCATGCACAGATTTCCTTCCACCTGCATGTATACTTTTTGGGCATATTCAGTTCATGATTCTGTAAGCAGAGTTCTGCAAGTGTGAGGACTTTGTAGGCAGTTGTGCATTCTTGGATGGCACAGAACTGTGCATCAGTGCCCCGCTTGATTCCCCAGGAATGCAGAAACAGCCTCTGTGCATAATTCCCCATTGCACAAGAGGACAATAAATAGATACACATTGGCAGTTACACACCAGTGGTTGCACAATGTCATTATTCAGAGCAAGGGAGTGTAGCACATCAAACATGTAACTGTGTACATGTAGATTTAGGCCTTGTGAGCATGATGTCAGACCTAGGCCTTCATGTGACAGTGGCTGTTTTTATTGCAACGGTTTATTGCATGTGGCCCTAAAGTAATATGGGATAGAAGATTTAAATGAAATAATAAAGTGTAATTTTTCATTGCAGGATTTCCGATCCCCACCACTACTGTGACTACCACCCCAACCACCACAACCACCACCCCGGCCCCACCAACCTTAGGTGAGTCTCCTAGAACTACAATCTCTGTGATGTGGCTGTGTCTCCAATCCTTTTTAATATATATATATATATATATATATATATATTCCACAAACATATACAAATACAAAAAAACCCACTAATCCCCCACTACATATGATGAGCTTCTTCAATTTTACATAGTATATGTTTACACTTCTGTCTGTTAGAATAATCCAAAAACGGCTCAGTAGTCAAATCCCACAAGCATCTTTAACATGTCTTTTTTCTTTAGAAATATAATAAATGGTTCTCAGTCTTTCCAAAAACCATCTAGTGTCTTTTCTTTTTGCAAAATAGACAACTTGTCCATTCCACTTCTTAGTTTAGCTGTGTGTCCAGTCCTAACACTTTCCCCACATTCATTACCTTATTTTGGGTGGGTGTGTGCGGTGGTGGTTTTGAATTGGCCCCAGGTGTTGCAAGTTGTAGGGAGAGGAATGAATTCAACTTGGTGAGCTTATGGGATCTCCAGCGCTCAGGAGGTTCTTTCATTCTTCCCAGGTAGTCTGGAGAAGTGGGGCCGGCACGGATGTGGACCCCCTTAGAGCACCTCGTAGCCTGAGAGAGAAGTAGACAAGAGTGCTTTGTTCCTCAGAGTAGGGACTCTGGTGGTCTGAGGACCCTGACACCCAGGGCAAGGGAAGCCAATGCTTCCCAAGGCCATTTGGGGTGTCTCCCTCAGCTCAAGGTGCCAAAAAAGGCAGGAGAATGCCAACAGTGTTTCGCTGAAGCCTGGAGGTTACAGCTTGCCTTGGGAGGCCCAGTAGATCTAGATCCACAATGAGGTAAATTAAGGGAAGCTGTCCAGTTGTGAACATGGTCCAAAGGCCCCAGGAGGCTACAAATTAGGAGCGAGGAGCCATCAAGATTCAGGAGGCGGCTGGGTTTCATTGAAGTAGAAACAGTGTTGTTCCAACATTTGAAGGACCAACCAGAGTGTGATGTCCCATCTAGACCCACTTCACGAACACCAGCCTTCAGTAGTTGCCAGTAAAGCTTTATTCCAGGAAGTAGAACAAAATCCAGTACAAAGGCATTGTCAAGACTAAAGGTTAGTTGCTATCTCAGCAGAATCTCAAAGCTCATCATTTCCTCACCACACACAAGTATCCTCCTTGGTCAGCAAAGCACAAACCATTCCTATGCTCAGCCCTAGTCCACTCCTCCTCCCAATGCCTCTCCTGTCAAACAACCTTGAATGTTTAACCTTAAGACATTCCTAAGCAAACATGTCAACCGCATTATCTCTAAAGCATAATTACAGTCTTTAGCCAAAGTAGCACACTACATTACCCATCATCCTGAACTGCAAGGCCAAGCACTAATTGTCATGGTAGGAGCTGGCTGAGCTGAGACAGAGTGAACTTTCAATAGTTGGAGCCTCCACAACCCCAACACAAAAGCATTTGGGCTAAATGATCTCAAGGCAGGGATTCGAACCCTGGTCTTCCATGGTCCTAATCCAACATAGAAACCAGTATGCCATGCTGGTGCCTAGTTTTCAAAGGCAGTAGGCAAACGATTCATAGACAGAAGTAAAGCTGGGGGTGTCCAAACGGTGAAAAAAGTCCTAATGGCATCCCGTGTGACTTCGCCCTATTGTGAAGGGGGGGGGCAAAAAAGCCAAAAAAACTAGTCAGAAAAGTCTTTGTGGCTTTCCCCATCTTAAAAAACAAAACAAAAAACAATGATGAGGTGGGGCACATTGCTGTTCATTAGGACAAGCAAATCGATCTGAAAACGAGAGGAAGCTCGCCTCTGATTGGTCAGACAAGTGCCATGGCAGAGCTTGCTAGCAAGGCAGGCAGCCCCCAGCCACCATTTGCCCCCCAGCGATCAGGGATGGGGAAGGGGGGGAGCGTAGCTCTCATTCCCACCCCCACCGCCACCACCCCCTTTCTCCCTTCCTCAGCTGCCATTCGGGATGCAAACCTTATGGAGGCTGCTGGGGACAAAACCACAGCTAAGACAAGCAACTTGCTTTTTCTACAGGGCACTATGTTTTTTTGTGGGGGGGTGGGTGCTCATATAGATAAGCCCCTGGATTACAAATTGGCAGTAGGTGAGAAAAATAGAATGAGATGTTGGCTGTAGGTGAAGGACAAGAATTCAGGATAATCTCTTGTTTGGCAGCTTTTCCTCAGGGAAAGCCAAGGCTTCTTGGTGAAAAGCTGCCTTGGAAACATGCCCAAGGTCAGGAAATGGTGAGAATGCTTTTCATCCAAATAGTCACAACCAAATACACAAATCCTGGACACTGAAGCACTGAACAACCATGGTTTCGAGATTGTCATTGCTATTCATCATCCTGTGTTGTTATGGAAATAAATTAGTTTCATTGCAGGTTGTTAATTAACTCACTGTGTTACTTATAGTATCATACAGTGGGCCCTCGGTATCCACTGGCATTTATTCCCAGGACCCCCTGTGGATATCAAAAACTGTGGATTTTGTACCATTATATGCAATGGTCTCTTCCAACTTTATGATTCGATGCTGTATATATAAAATGGCAAAATCAAGGTTTGCTTTTGGGATTTTTTTATTTTTTGGATGGAATATTTTTGAACTGTGGTTGGCATTATATATCTCTAGCCATGTGCTTTTCCAGCACACTCAGCTTTTCTTTTGCTTTTTGACTGCTACCTCTTTGTGTTGTTTGAGGTTTATAACTTCTCCCAGTTGGTTCTTTCACCCCAGAAGAAGGAATCTCCATTCCAGTTAGATAGCAAGTCAAGCTGGCACTTTTGGCCAAGGTGTTAGATGGATCTTGGAGCAGGAGCATGAAGCTCTGCAAGATGGAAGTCCACCCAGTCGTGCTGTTTGCACCCAGAAAGCCCACCTGTCTCCTCTGCCATCCTAAGCAACACTTCTTTAGTGGCGGCAGGTGCCCAAGCAGGGTCCCCCTGTCTTTCTACATCCTGATACATGAGAATGAAAGCATCCTCTGAAACCTCCAGGGGTTTCTTTGGTGGTCCTGGGGGAGAGCTTCATCTTCATGTGTCCAGTTGTTGGAAAGTTGTTTGACTGCCGCTCCCTCCCCTGGCAGTGTTGGAGGGGTTCCACAGATGTGGGGGGGTCTTTGTGCCAAGGAGGTAGTGTATGCCTGTATGTCACCAACAATTGTACTGTGGCTATTGTAGTTTGGACATATGACAAGACAACCGTATTGGAAAAGTAGATAATGTCTGGGAAAGGTGAAAGCAGACAGAGAAGAGCAAGCCAACACGACAGGTGGATCAGCTCCATGAAGGAACCCACAGCCGCTCTGAGTTTGCAAGATTGCAGCAGGATTTTTATGATGGGAGTTCCTGGAAGTCTCCCATTCCGAGGGTTACCATAAGTGGAAACTGAGTCAATGGCAATTGACAACACATGCCACTAATGGCATTCTGACCAGAGTCTCTCCCATGTTCCCCACTTATGACAAATAGCATAATTCCATAGAGGAAGGGATGTGCCGTGATGCTGCTCGCTGATCCTCCCTTTCCTACGAAGTCTGGTTCCAACCTGCTTTCCTCCCTCGCAGAGTCCTGTGTGGTCTCAGGGGACCCCCACTACTACACCTTCGACAAGCAAACCCACCACTTCATGGGCAACTGCACCTACACCCTGGCCCAGCGGTGTGGCACCACCAGCTCCCTCCTGCCCTATTTCAATGTGGAAGCCACAAACGAACACCGCTGGGGCAACACACAGGTGTCCTACGTGAAAAGTGTGGACGTCGATGTCTTCAGCATCCGGGTCACTCTGGAGAAGGGGGGAACCGTGAAGGTATGTGGCAAGCGAGGGAGGGGGGCCAATGTGCCACGAGGAAAGGGTGCATCCAAAATGTGTCTTCTCCAGAGGGGTCACGCCATAGCCTTTCCCCTCCATCATCCTGAGTCTCTATTGGACATGTCTCAATCTCTCTCTAGGTCAATGGGAAGGGAGTGGATGTCCCCTCCACACCAGCACCAGGGGTGGAAATCTTCCCCAGCGGCTTTTACACCGTGGTCTCAACAGACTTTGGGCTGAGAGTCAAGTTCGATGGCGACCATCAAGTGGAAGTGACTCTCCCGAGCACCTACAAGGGCAAGGTGTGTGGCTTGTGTGGCAACTACAACGACGACCCTGCAGACGATTTCCTGAACCCCCGTGGGGAGCGAGAGCCAGACTCCACCAGCCTGGGGAACAGCTGGCAGGTCTCCAACCACACCAGGTAGGTTGCTTCCCTGAGAGAGGTATGACTTTTGCCCCCAAATCTTGCCATGTCTCAGGTGAACGTGTTGCTTTTCCCTCTCAGCTGTTCCCCAGGGCCCGATCCTGTCTGCACGGACGCCGTGATGGAAGTGGCTCAGAGCAACAGCTTCTGTGGACTCATCACAGACCCCTCCGGGCCATTTAGACACTGCCACAGCACTTTGGACCCCACGGGGCACTTCACCAGCTGCGTTTACGACCAGTGCGCGCTGTCCCTGGACCTGGGCTCCCTTTGCAGGAACCTGCAATCCTATGCAGACGCCTGCCAGTCCCACGGCATCCGTGTGGAGCGCTGGAGGAATGCCACCTTCTGCCGTAAGTCTGGGGGAGCAGCAAACCCACAGCCTCCTGGGTGGGTGGCAGAGGAACACCTCTGCAGGTGAAGCAGCATGGGATGAGCCCAAACACTGTAGGAATGGTTTGGCTTTCATGACAGCATTCACCCCAAAGAGAAATGCTCCCTCTCTGAGATTTCCAGGAATCCGGTTCAAAGTGCAACCAAGTTTCCTTGGCAGTAAAATTGCCCTCCTGCCAGGCATATCTTTTCTGTTGGCACACATCTTTGTCCTTCACACCATTCCGGTATTTTCAAGGGTGTGGTGGAGGGGGCACTGATTCCTCAAGACGGTATGCGTCCTGCCTCGTTGAGGCTGAAGACTCAGGGCCCAACATGAATAATAATAGTAATAATAAATAATTTATTCATTTATTTATTTCCCACCACTCCCTGTGAATCGAGGTGGGGAACAACACATCAACATAATATTAGTTAAAAACACATATCAGTTAAAACTTATCAATTTAAAAAACAAGTAAGACTAAGACATTTTAAAACCATCAGTTCACAGTTTAAAATTCACAATTTAAAATCAACTGGATAGGCCTGCTGGAAGAGGAAGAGACTGATCTTGACCTAATGCTGATTTGAGTTTAGACAGCGTATTCAGCTCTTGTATCTCTTCCAGCAGACCATTCCAGAGTCTAGGAGTGGCTGAAGAAAAAGTCCTCTGGCTGACAGTCGCCAACCTAGTCCTGACGGACTGGAGCAAATGTCCCGCAGAGGACCTGAGTGTATAGGGCAGATTGTACAGGAGGAGGCGATCCCATAGGTAACATGGACCCAAACCACATAGGGTTTTAAAGGTAATCACTAACACTTTGTACCTTCCGCGGAAACTGATTGGCAGCCAGTGGAGTGATTTTAATATTGGTATAATATGAACACTCCTGGGTGTACCAGTGACTAATCTGGCTAACATGGTTTGAACCAATTGAAGCTTCCGAACTTGGTATAGAGTTCAAGCCTTTTCTGCTCGAGTTACTGGATAGCAGCTGCCAGCCCGAGCATATGATACTAGGGGTCTAGGTGGGGGAAAGAGCCCCACCTCTTCATGACAAAAGAAGCGCTCTTACGTAACTGGACCGTGAGGCTGGGGCTGATCAGGGGTGATTTTGCACGTAATGCCAAAGAACGTAATGGGCACAGTACCTGTGAGAGTGGGGGCGTGAGAACGGGGAGCTTTGTCCACAACTTACAGGGGTCCCCTTGCTTCCTGCAGCCATCGCCTGCGCCCCCAACAGCCACTACGAGCCATGTGCCAACGCCTGTCCCGGTACCTGCGTGGACCCGACCGCTCCCGCCACCTGCGGCCTCCCATGTACGGAGGCCTGTGTGTGTGACAGCGGCTTCCTTCTCCACAGCGGCGCCTGTGTGCCCAGCCACCAGTGCGGATGCTGGGAGCAGGGCAAACACTACCCCGTGGGCGCCGAGTTCTGGACGGATGACACCTGCGCTTCCAAATGCGTGTGCCCCAGGCGAGGAGGGCGGCTGGAGTGCCTGCCGGCCCACTGCCCCAAGGACCATTACTGCGGGGTGCAGAACGGAGTGCCCGGCTGCTACCCTCACACCTACGGGGTCTGCCGCGTCCACAACGACCCTCATTACAACACCTTTGACAAAGCCACCCACCACTTCATGGGCAACTGCACCTACACGCTGGCCAGGGTGTGTGCCAGCTCCGCAGAGCTGACGTTCTTCAACATCGAGGCAAAGAACGAGCACCGTGGAGGAAACCCCTCTGTCTCCTACGTCCAAAGGGTCCTGGTGGAGGTTTATGGGCAGCGGATTGAGATGGTCAAGGGCCACCCAAGCCATGTGCTGGTAAGCTTTGGTCATCTCTCTACGAGGGGATTCTGGTTAATGCTATGAATGGCTGAACACATTTTCCGATGCTTAACTCCTCTGAAAGTGCCTCTTTATCTTTTCTAGTCATCCTTTTTAGAGTTTAGTGGATGCTTTCCCCTCTCTGAGTCCTAGTGGGCCTCCCTTACTCTTGTTGTTTAGAGGGGACCAATGGTCAGAGGTTTCATCTTGCCCAGCCTGTCATTACATCTCACATGCATGCTGTATACACACACCCAGTCTTTGGCTTTTGGAACCCACGCAAACCCACACAAACTTGGTGTATTCACTAGTAAATACTGCTGGCACTCTATATCCATGGATTCTTTTTCCACAGATTCAACCATCCACGGCTTGAAAATATATTTTTTTAAGAATCCCAAAAGCTAACTTTGATTTTACCACTTTATATAAGAGACATCATTTTACTCTGCCATTATATATATTGGGACTTGAGCATCCACAGATTTGCTATCCACAGCGAGTCCTGGAACCAAATCCCAGCAAATACAAAGGACCTGTTGTATCTAGGGAGCTGTAAGCTATCTCAAAACCCCGGCAGAAGAGAAGAACTCGCTTCATGTTCTCTCTGTTTACATGTCTCCTGTGTCCCTTGGGTGGGTAGGGAGTTTCCATCACTTTCCTCCTCTTTTTCTGGTGTGATTTCTGACTCATTCCCTTGAACTTATAAGAAAGATAAAGCCATTACAACGCAACAGGAATCGACAACCTGTGAGGGTTTTTAAAAACGAGAAGGCTCAGTTTACCCCCAAACAAGAAAACAACCAAACAACCTCATATCCACAATAATTGTTTTTCTGCCTTGTTGTAAACATCCATGATAGTTTTTCATAAGTTGGACACAACTAGAAGGCACACAACAACAAGAGAGGTAGGAAGTGACCTCTTCCATCCCACATCCTCAATGATGCACATCCTTCTTTTGGATCTTTAAGAATTCTCTCGCCAGCCTGAAAGACCCAGTGCCTGAACTCTCTTCTTTCTGTGGTTTTCTGCAGGTAAATAAAATATGGATGACTCTTCCGGTGCACATGCTGAATGTTCCACATTCTATTAATGTGGAACGGAACGGGAGGTACGTGAAGCTGGAGACGGATTTCCGTCTGTCCGTCTCCTACGACACTGATCACTCGGTGGAAATCCGGGTGCCCACCAGCTACTTCAACCGGACTTGTGGCATGTGTGGGAACTTCAATGACCGCCCGCAGGATGACCACATGATGCCCAACGGAGAGCAAGCCAGCAGTTCCACCCAGCTGGGCAACAGCTGGCAAGTCCCCGATGCGGAATATGACCGCCCCTTTTGCGGCGCTCCGGGAGAGAATGCCTCCCGCTGCAGCCCAGAAGAGGAGGCGCTCTATGGCTCCGAGGCCTTCTGTGGGCTCCTGACCAGCAGCCAGGGGCCACTGGCGGCCTGCCTGTCCGTGATCAACCCCGAGAGCTTCTTTGAGAGCTGCGTCTTTGACCTGTGTGCTTTGGGTGGGAGCCAGCAGCTCCTCTGCAGTGCACTGGAGGCCTACTCGGACGCCTGCCAAAGAGCCGGTGTGGACTTGCCCAGCTGGAGAAACGCCACCTTCTGCTGTGAGTAGAACTCTGCACTTCCATTTTGCCTCCTCGTGTGACAAGCCTCTTAGGATGGAAAAGAAGGCAGTAAACTTGGGTCCCAGCTGCAGGAGGATGGCAGGGTATAAACAGAAGGAGCGGGGAAACAGTAGCAGCATCACAAAATGTATAGTTTTTGCCAAAGCACACAGGCTTAGTGTAATTTTTCTGCAAAAGAAATCTTGAATTATGAAAATTTTTGCAAGGATTCCTTATCAAGGGATGGCCAACTGCTGTGAGACTTTGCATAATTCAAGACCTTTTTTCTGCAAACAAAAACTCATCTGTGAGGGAGACATTCTTCTTGCTGAGGCTGGGAAAATGTGTGAGCATTCCTTACATTGCTCAGAGTTAGGCCAGTGCGGTTTCAGAGGCACTGACCACCCGCACTTTGTGTTGCAGCGCTCTCGTGCCCCTCCAACAGCCATTACAACATGTGCTCCAGCTCCTGTCCGGCCACGTGCTCTGATCCGAGCCCCCCAGGGAACTGCAGCAAGCCCTGCGTGGAGGGCTGTGAGTGCGACAGAGGCTTTCTTCTCAGCGGTGGACACTGTGTACCAGCAGCAGACTGTGGATGCCTCGTGGGAGGAAGATACCTTGAGGTTGGTTTCCGGGCAGAGTCCAAGGGTTTGGGAGATCCCGGAGCCTGCTGCAGCTTGCAACAGCCAACACACATGGATCTAATGGCTCTTCTTTGCTTCTCTCCCACAGAAAGGAGAAACCTTCTGGCAACCAGACTGCATTGGCCACTGCCGCTGTGCAGAAAACGGCAGCCTTGTTTGTAACTCAGAGACGTGCGAGGAGGGCCAGATCTGCAAGGTGCAGGATGGAGCCTTGGGGTGCCACGTGTCAGAGAAGGCCACCTGCCACATCTACGGGGACCCACACTACATCACCTTTGATGGCAGACTGTACCATTTCCAGGGGAGCTGCAATTACACAGCGGTGAAGGTTTGCACAGACTCCTCCAAGCAGTTCTCTGTGACAACTCGGAATGAACACCGAGGGAGCAAGACCTGGACAGCTCTCAACTCAGTGGCTGTCTCGTTCCAGAACCTGCACATTGCCCTGAGGAAGAATAGAGAGGTCTATGTGAGTATGATGCTCCACAGGCAGCTGTTGTGCATTTGGGCTGAGTCTTGTGTGTGTGTGTCTTTGCATGGGCAACACATGACATGTGTTGCATGCTTGGCTGTCATAATATTGAGCTAGCAATGGGCTCAGTCCATAATTGACACCTTCTGGCAGCCTAGCTCGGGACGTTGCATAAGGTCACAACTATTATTAACCTTAAGATCTAGAGGCAGAAGGAAAAATTGGGTGAACACCCAGCAAAAGTGGTAGAAGTTAAAAGGTGAGGGCCTGGATCCGGCTAGTCCCAACTAGAGTAGACCCACTGAATCAATCATTGAGCAAAGAGTCAACCTATAGGCAAATCCCATTGATTCAGCACAGTTCCTATTGTGACACTGGGAAAACTCACTATTTAACTCAATCCCACTCACGTTTTGTAGAATCATAGCCTGAACAAGTTTGAAATTAGATTATTTGCCATGACTCCTTCTCTGCCAAAGTGTGCTGGCACCTCACCAAACTACAAATCCAAGGATTCCATAGGAAGGAGCCATGGCCAAAAAAAATAATCCAGTTTGAAACTGGATTATTTGTGTAGTGTGGATTCAGCCATAGAGTTGGAAGGCACCACAAGGCCCATCTAGTCTAACCCCATTCTGCCTTAAAGGAATCCACTACTAAAGTGACCTGAGATGTCGCCACCCAACTTCTGTTTAGAAAACCACCACCCAGGAGAGCTGGCCCTATTCCAAAATACTTTATTCTGCTGTCCAATAGCTCTTATCATCAGGAAGATCTCCCTAAAGTTTAGTTGGAATCTCCTTTCTTCTATTCACATCTGCAGTGAAGACAACAGGATTCCTGAAACCATGGAATCCTAGAGCTGGAAGGGACCACAAGGGCCATCTAGTCCAACTCCCCTCCTCAATGCAGGAATACACAACCAAAGCACTCCTGAAAAAAGACCCTCCACCCTCTATTTAAGGACCTCCAAAGATGGATAGTCCACCTTCTTCTGAGGCGGTCTCTTCATAGAGTTCATAGAGCTGGAAGGGAGCCCAAAGGCCATCTAGTTCAACCCCTTCTGCCATGCAGGAATCCCCAAGTACAGAAATCCTGAATGATGCCCATCCAACCTCTGCTTAAAGACCTCCAAAGATGGAGAGTCCACTATCTTCTGAGGTAGTCCATTCCACTCTCAAACAGCTCTTGCCATCAGAAAGTTCTTCCTAAAGTTTAATTGGAATTTCCAATTAAAGCACAGTGAGGACAACAGGATTCCTGAAATGATAGAAGGGACCACGAGGGCCTTCTGGTTCAACCAGAAGAGCTGTTCGGAAGTGGAATACACTGCCTCGTAGTGTGGTGGAGTCTCCTTCTTTGGAGGTTTATCATTAGAGGCTGGATCATGGCCATCTGTCATTGGGAGTGCTTTGATTGTGTATTCCTGCATGGCAGACTGGGGTTGGACTGGATGGCCCTTGGGGTCTCTTGCAATTCTGGGACTATGTGATTCTATGATTCTATAACCCTTTGCCTGTTCAGTCTCTCTCTGGCTTTTCTTCGCAAACGAAGATTCAGGAAGGACTCATCCCGCGCTTTCTGCAAGCGCGCTGATGACTAAAAAGGCCAATCCGAGATAAACAAGTCCGGTTGCAAAAAGCACAGCAGAAGGTCTCCTTGGGTGATGTTTTTGGGTTGTGATTCTTTCTGCGTTGTCGTTTAATCATCTACTAAATCATCTAACCTCTGTTTAGAGTCTCCCATGTTCCAAAACAGTTTATTCTGCTGTCCAATGGTTCTTACCATCAGGACGTTCCTCTCAGAGTTTAGTCTGAATCTCAGAAAAGGTCAATTTTGGTCTGTTCCAGAAGCCGGACCTCAAAAGCTGGTATCAACTCTCCTTCTTAACTGATGAACTGGTTCCCTTCTTTCCCCTCCAGGTGAATGGCGCAAAAGTGGAGATGCCTCTAAATCTGCCTCTGGGCATCAGAGTGGAGGACAGCCCTCCTTACGTGGTCCTCAAGAGCCCTTTTGGCTTCTGGGCCAAGTTCGATGGGGACCAAGAGCTGTTTGTCCAGGTGGATGAGAGATACAAGGGCCAACTGTGTGGGCTCTGTGGCACGTACTCTGGCAACCAGCTGGACGATTTCCAAAAGCCAGATGGAAACCTGGGATATGATCCAAATGCCTTTGGCGAGAGCTGGAGAGTGCCTGATGATGGCTGGACGTAAGTGCTGGACCAGTTTGACCTCCTTCCAAGTCCTGTTCCTAAGTGCCATGTGTTGCTCTTGGTGACTTCTGAAGACGTAGCGATGGGGGGGATTACATCAGCATAAGCACTTCCTCAGACATTGTGCAAGGAGGTATCCAGTCATCTCCTTGCACACCCTTTCCCTCCCAGGCTGCACAACAGCCTCTGGATGGCACTGCAGTGCAGCTTCACCTCCACCGAAATGGCCCCTGATTGGCTGAGGGGTGCATGGGGGTCCCTCATGCTATCTTCCAACTTTCATCCGTCAACCTCATGGTTGCAATTCACTGCTTTTCAATGGAAAAGGAATGAATTGTCGGCTTATTACTCATTGTGGTGTGCCAGTTCAGTCTGACCAATGGGAGGGAGGACAGGAATGGTCACATGGGTGGCTGCCTCCTCATGTTGCATCTCAGAAGGATTGCTTTAGAATGTTGTTTGCCTTTTCCCTGGAATTTCCATGGTGCAATATCTGAACTGGATGCTTGGGGGAGCCAGAGAGCATTTTCCGGTATGTTCCAATGGCACAATAGTAACAGTAATGTGTTAATGCTGAGTTACTGAGCAAGTGACTTTTCTAGACTGTAGTAACATCTCTCTCTATAATCCTCTTGGGTATGTTGCCGTTTTCAATGTGCTGAGTGGCTGCTTAGGTTTCAGGATCTGCCTCTCCTTGCAGGACTAGGCCCCTGGCTGCAGCAGCCAGAACAGCCTCTTTGCAGACTCAGGCCCTGGCTGTGGGAGCCTTGGAAGAACCAGGGCCAAACTATCAGGTGCAGCTGGATGCAATCATGCAGCACACCTGAAGCAGGAAGGGGAACGGCTATTTCAGAGCAGTATTTGGCCCTCAGTCTTGGCCACCACAACATGGTCTTCTGTGCTGTCTGTAGCTGTTCCTTGCTTTTGGGCTGGAAACATGGCAGTGGAGGGATTCTTGCATCCTGTTGTGTTATGGGATGTGTGTGTAGCATGGGGGTGTTGTAGCATGGTGTGTGTGTAGTGTAGGGTGTGTGTTTGAGCATGGTGATGGTGGAGAGGCTTTCATGTCCGGGTATGCATGGTGTGTGTGTAGCATGGGGTGTGTGTATGTGTAGCATGGGGTGTGTGTATGTGTAGCATGGGGTATGTGTAATTGCATGGCAGTGCTGAAGTGGCTCTCACATCTGGACACATGTGAAGTGTATGTGCAGTTGCATGGCAGTGGCGGAAGGGCTCTTGCATCCTAGTGTGCAGTGTGGTGTGTGTGTATGTGTATGTATGTGTAAGGCTCAAAAAGTAGAATTAAAGCTGGATAATAGAGAATAGCATCTATGGCCAAACCTCATCCCATGACACCATGACTGTCCTGTGCATGGTGTGTGTTCAAATCATTCCTGTGACATCCCTTTAATTGAAAGGGGAAACCCATCCGTGGCTCTAAACGTTGCTATTTTTCCATTGCTGGCCCGAGTGCAATAGATCCCTTCGCTTCAGTTCCGGCATTACAGCAGTCAGCGCCGTGAGGGGGGTCTGATTCCCCTCCTCTGTCCCCCTCACATTCTCTGTTCCAAAGCAAGCTAACTCCATGCACGCTCAGGGTTTATCTTATTTTATTTTTATCTTTTCTGTGTTCATGTACTCAGAGCAAAACGATAAAATAAAAATAGGTTTTAATTGTATTTCATAGAATCATAGAATTGCAGAGTTGGAAGAGACCACGAGGGCCATCCAGTCCAACCCCCCTGCCACGCAGGAAATCTTGATCAAAGCATCCCCGACAGATGGCCATCCAGCCTCTGTTTAAAGACCTCCAAGGAAGGAGACCCCACCACGCTCCGAGGGAGTGTGTTCCACTGTCGAACAGCTCTTACTGTCAAAAAGTTCCTCCTCATGTTGAGGTGGAATCTCTGTTCCTGGAGCTTGCACCCATTGCTCCGTGTTCCAGTCTCTGGAGCAGCAGAAAACAAGCCTGCTCCATCCTCAGCATGACATCCCTTCAAATACTTAAACAGGGCTATCATATTGCCCCTTAACCGTCTTTTTTCCAGGCTAAACATACCCAGCTCCCCAAGTCTCTCCTCATAAGGCATCGTTTCCAGACCTTTCACCATTTTAGTTGCCCTTCTCTGGACACGCTCCAATTTGTCAATATCCTTTCTGAATTGTGGTGCCCAGAACTGGACACAGTATTCTAAGTGAGGTCTGACCAAAGCAGAATAGAGTGGCACTATTACTTCCCTTGATCTAGACACTATACTTCTATTGATACAGCCCAAAATCGCATTGGCCTTTTTAGCTGCCGCATCACACTGTTGGCTCATGTTCAACTTGTGGTCTACTAGGACTCCTAGATCCCTTTCGCACGTAGTCTCATTCAGCCAGGTCTCTCCCATCCTATATTTATGCATTTCATTTTTCCGCCCTAAATGCAGTACTTTACATTTCTCCGTATTGAATTTCATTTTGTTAGCTTTGGCCCAGCTCTCCAGTCTATCCAGGTCATTCTGAATTTTGATCCTGTCCTCTAGGGTATTAGTTACTCCTCCTAATTTGGTGTCATCTGCAAATTTGATAAATATGCCCCTAATTCCCTCATCCAAGTCATTGATAAAGATTTTGAATAGCACTGGGCCCAGGACAGAACCCTGTGGCACCCCACTGGTCACATCTTTCCAAGACGAAGAGGAGCCACTGCTGAGCACCCTTTGGGTTCGGCTGGTCAACCAATTACAAATCCATTGAACAGTTAACTTGTCTAGCCCACATTTTACAAGCTTGTTTGCAAGAATGTCATGGGGAACCTTGTCAAAGGCCTTACTGAAATCAAGGTATGCGATGTCCACAGCATTCCCTTCATCTACCAAGCTGGTAACTTTATCAAAAAAAGAAATCAGATTAGTCTGGCATGACTTGTTTCTCTGAAACCCATGTTGACTTTTTGTGATTATGGCTTTGCCTTCTAAATGTTCACAGACTCTCTGTTTAATGATCTGTTCTAGAATCTTCCCTGGTATTGATGTCAGACTAACTGGACGATAGTTGTTGGGATCCTCTTTTTCCCCCTTTTTGAAGATGGGAACAACGTTTGCCCTCCTCCAGTCTGCTGGGACTTCTCCTGTTCTCCAGGAGTTCTCAAAGATTATTGCCAATGGCTCTGAGATTATATTTGCCAGCTCTTTTAATACTCTTGGATGCAGTTCATCTGGTCCTGGAGATTTAAATTCATTTAGATTAAGAAGGTATTCCTGTACTACCTCTTTACTTATTTTGAGCTGGATTTCCCCTATTGTGTCCTCTGTTCCATTCTCCTCAGGTTGGTCCTCCTTTTCCTTTTCTGAAAACACTGAGGCAAAGAAGGTGTTGAGTAAGTCTGCCTTTTCTCTGTCCCCTGTTAGCATTTTGCCATCTTCTCCACGTAGCGGCCCTATCATTTCCTTCTTCCTCCTTTTGCTGCGGACATACCCAAAAAAACCCTTTTTATTGTTCTTAACCTCCCTAGCAAGCCTGAGCTCATTCTGCGCTTTAGCTTTTCTGACTTTACTCCTACATGTGTTCGCTATCTGTTTGGATTCTTCTTTGGTGATTTCTCCCTTTTTCCATTTCCTATACATGTTCCGTTTAAAACTTAGCTCTGTTGAAAGTTCTTTAGTCATCCATCCTGGTTTCTTGAGACACCTCCCATTTTTCTTCCTCAATGGTACTGTTTGAAATTGTGCCTTCAGTATCTCCCTTTTGAGAAAGTCCCATCCGTCTTGAGGTCTCTTCTCTTTTAGTATTCCTGACCATGGGATCACCCCCAGTATTTCCCTGAGTTTATTGAAATCAGCTCTCCTAAAGTCAAGAATGCGTGTCTGACTATGCCTGGCTTCTCCTTTCCATTGTATAACAAACTCCAGGAGAACATGATCACTCTCACCTAAGGATCCCACCACTTGCACCCCATTAACCAGGTCATCCCTGTTGGTTAGGATCAGATCTACAATAGCTGACCCCCTTGTTGCCTCTTCCACCTTTTGGACCATGAAATTGTCTTCCAGGCATGTAAGGAATTTGCTAGACCTTGTAGTTTTGGCTGAGTTAGATTGCCAGCAAATATCAGGATAGTTGAAGTCACCCATCACTACTACATCTCTCCTTTCTGCATGTATGTTCATCTGTTCTAGAAAGGCAACATCCAATGCCTCCGTCTGATTTGGGGGTCTGTAGTAGAGTCCCACAATAACATCCCTGTTGTTTCCCTCCCCTTTAATTTTTATCCAGATGCTCTCCACCTGGCTTCCAGTATTGATGTCGTGGATCACTTCACTGGTGTAAATATCCCTGACATATAATGCTATTCCTCCTCCTTTCCTGTTTGGCCTGTTTCTCCTATAAAGGTTATACCCCTCTATTCCTACATTCCAATCATGAGACTCGTCCCACCAGGTTTCAGTAATGCCTATTATATCATATTTGTTTTGTAGTGCGAGGAGTTCAAGTTCATCTTGCTTATTTCCCATGCTCTGTGCATTGGTGTAGAGACATCTAAGACCATGTGTTCCCTTTACTTGCTGCCTGTGCAAGTTTTTTTGCCTCCCACTGTTGGGTCCTTGCGCTGTTTGCCTTGTTCCCTCTATGATAGTTTGACTATTTTCTCCAGCCCTTTTGCCTTCCAGAATACTGTCTCCCTCCCCCATTTGACTCAGTTTAAAGCCCTCCTGATCAAATTCTTGAGACTGTTGGCAAAAATGTTTCTTCCAACTGTTGTAAGATGCACCCCATCTCTTGCCAGAAGTCCCCCCCGCATGATAACTCACACACCAGCCAAGATAAAAATTTTAAAAATGATATGCACTGAGTTATCCTGCTTTGGAAACTGACTGCTGTAATGCTAGAAGTGCAGTGAAGAGATTATCACACCAGGGAGTGCTTCAAAGCAGTGCAATCGTGCGAAATATGAGAGGTGGGATAAGAAATGCTTTCAAAGTGGCATGTTCCTGCTTCCTTTCATAACGTGATTGCCCCGAGACACTAGCCTTGTGTGATAATCTCCTTGGTTGCTTACTTGCATGTCCAAAATTTCAGGTGGGAGAATTCCATGTTTAACCAGGCCTGCTTAGCAGCCAGGCCTGAGTAATAGCAAGTTTTCCAAAGCACTTTTGAGCAGCTGCCACATTATAATGTGAAGTCCTTCTGCCCCTCAGGTGCGACTCCTCATCAGTAGTCCCTCCGCCCTGCGACCCCGTGCAGGAAATTGCTTTTGAAGACCTCTGCAAAGTCCTTCTGGACAGCAAGGGGCCTTTCTCCGCCTGCCACTGGAGCATCCCGCCGCAACTCTACTTTGAAACCTGTGTGTATGACCAGTGTGCCACAGGGGGAGACAGCAGCCAGTTCTGCAAAAGTTTGGAAGCGTACGCCGCAGCATGCGAACAAGCTGGTGTGGCCCTTGGCGACTGGAGGAAGGATACGACTTGTGGTGAGTGCAGCACAGTAATGGGGGGGCTGCCTTGTGGTCTAGAGGAAATGGACAACCATGCAAAGGAAACACGGCTTCTAACAGGAAGATGGGAAGAGGGCACTTCAGCAGGTTCTAGGCAAAAACAGCCACGTGCTGTTGCGTGACTCCCATTCATCTCCATGTGGTTCTTTCGTAGGACTTCCAAATGGATGCATCCCTTAATATGCTACAATAGGGGTGGGCTTCCCCCAGAGTCCAGAGGGCAACACCCCTGCTCTTTTCCTGGACCTCCAAAGGGTTGGAGCCACACTGTTGTGGCTGCCATGTTGGGTGGCCGGAACTGACGCCAATCACTTCTGGTCAACTCTCAGCCTAATTTTTTGGATGTGTGTGTGTGTGTGTGTGTGTGTGTTTATTCATTTATTTAAATTTATTTCTATCCCACCTTTCTGGTAATAATAGGGACTCAAGCTAACATCATATTTAAAAATAATATAGATTAAAACTATATAAAGTCATTAGTAAAAGCATAAATATAAGACTAAACAGAGGCTGGATGGCCATCTGTTGGGAATGCTTTGATTGTTTATTCCTGCAGGGCAGGGGGTTGGACTAGATGACCCTTGTGGTCTCTTCCAACTCTTCAGAGTCTATTATTTATTTAAACAGTGATTAAATAATGTATACAGTTAAAACATAAACATTAAAAACTTTGAAATTCATTAAAAGTCCATATACAAACCTTAAAAACATTGAATGCTTCAAGGTGCTGATTCTACTGAAACAGTATAAAAATATCTTCTCAAACGATTTTTCTGCACTGTCCAAATATGTTTTAGTCTGAGAAACATTTCCCCCAGTTAAAAATCAAGTGTGTTCAGGCCTTTGAGGCTTGAGGGGGATCCCAAGGGGTGCATTAAAAGCAACCCCCCAAAAAAACCCACAACCCAACTCATGTTCTAGAGTTTCTTATGCAGATCTAGGCCAAGTTCCACCACCAAGGAGATGGAGAGTAACTTTGCATTTCTACACTGTAGAAATAATGGCGTTCGACACCATTTTAACTGCCAGGGCTCTGTCCTACAGAGTCCTGGGATTTGTCGTTTGGTGAGGCACCAGCACCCTTTGGCAGAGAAGGCTAAAGACCTAGTAAAACTACAGATCCCAGGATTCCATAGGATGGAGCTACAGCACTTAAAAGTGGTGCCAAACTGCATTATTTCTACAGTGTAGATGCACCCAGAGTTGTGCCATGTTACTTTTTTAGTGAGTTGCAATGTCAGAGGTAAAGAACATCTACACGCCCAATAGGCATGAGTGAGCATCCTTGTTCAATCTGTGATGCACACACCCCTGAGTAAGGATGCCACGTGTGCAAGGCCACATCTACAACATTGAACAGAATAAGGTCATCCCGTGTTGGACAAACATGTCCAGCTGCTTACATGGGAGAACTCAGAAAAGCGTAAGACACCTACAGCATTCCGGAACTGGCTGGCACTTTTAGAGGGCCATGGCTGAAATTTGGGTGACAGGAAGTGATTTCTACCTCTCTAAACATATCTTGGGCTGTAGGGTGTGTGTGTGTGTGTGTGTGTGTGCGTGCGCGCGCGCGCGCACGCGCGCCTTTCAGGTAGTATTGCCAGGTTTTCAAACTAACAGTAAGGGACAGCTGAAATTCATGCCATGCAGAGTTGACAATCAGGAGGCAGCTATTATGTTTCGTGAGCCGCCTTGGGTCCTATTCTGAGAGAAAGGTGGCATATAAATCAAATAAATAAAGAAACAAGTTTGTGTTCTGCCTGAATGCCAAATAAAAGTAGTGCTCTTATATACTTACACACCTAGCCCTGTGTTTCTCTGTAAAATAACAATAATAATAATATTTATTTTTACCCCGCCCCAATTGTATTTTAATTGCTGTATTTTACAACAATTAAAATACAACAATACTGAGTAAAATCCCTAAGCATCACCCACCCCACCCTCCCCCATAAAAAGATATTAAATTAGTATCAAATTAAAATAATCCAAACTAAAATCACATAAATAAACAAATAAAAAATTAATAGCCAGCGAAACTAAAAGAGGCCAGGAGACGCAGCTCCTGAGGCCGGGATCTAATCAGGAAAGGCCTGCCCAAAGAGATCCGTCTTTAGTGCTTTTATAAAGCTACTCAGGTTTGTCATCTGACAGATGGTCATTCCACAATTTGGGGGCGATTACCGAAAAGGCCGTTTGGGAGGTTGCAGACAGCCTAGATTTTTGTGGCTGAAGCAAATTCCTCCCAGAGGACCGGAGTGCGCAGGGAGGATTGTATGGGAGGAGGCGGTTCCGAAGATAAGTTGGACCCAAGCCATTTAGGGCCTTAAAGGTAATAACCAACACCTTATACTGGGCCCGGAAACTGATAGGCAGCCAGTGGAGAGATTTCAATACTGTCCAGATTCATATTCTGTCTTCCTGATGGCCTCCACCTGAAAACACATATAGAAAAAAAGGCATTTCATTTAATCCATATAAAAATTGTTCCAACCTTCACATAGGAGATATCCCATATAATAAAGGACACCTGCCATAGCTAAAAGGGAAAGAACCTTTCTGGCCCTCTAATAAGAGACACCCCTCATACAAAGGGGCACCTGGCAACCCTACTCTCAGGGCAACGAAAAATATATACTATCTGTGTGTGTGAGAGAGAAAGAGGGAGGGTGATGGTTTTCCAAGTGTGACGCTGGCTCCCCCAAAAGTGCCACCTGTGGCTGATGGGATGCTCAATTCCAACCCCCGTTCTCCAGTTTCTTGGGCTGATCTGTTTGTATGCCTCCTGCAGCTGGGCTCCTTGGCTCTCTTTTATTTTGTAAATATATTTTTATTAATTATTAAAATTTCTAAAACACGCACAACAGATACAAGTTTGCTCTGAACACCATACATACGTACAATTAACAAAATAAACCACTAAACAATGAAACACTTTACAGAGAACATCTATACATGTGTATCTCCTTGGTTTTAGTTCTGGGTGTGCATCTGTGTGCCTTCAAGGTGCCTGTCGACTTATGGCGACCCTATGACTTTCAAAGGGTTTTCTTGCACAAGGAAGACTCAGAGGTGGTTTTGCCAGTTTCTTCCTCTGAAATTGAGCCTACAGCGCCTGGTATTCATTGGCTGTCTCCCATCCAAATACTAACCAGGGATGACCTGGTTCCAAGATTTTTAGCTTCCAAGTTTGGACAGGATCTGGTGTCTTTAGAGCCTTTAGGCCCTGTGCTATACAGTAGGACCCCCATATCCACTGATTCATTATTCACTGATTAATAATGATTAATAATAATAATAATTAATAATAATAATAATAATAATTAATAATGGCAGGGGGGTTGGACTGGATGGCCCTCGTGGTCTCTTCCAACTCTGCAATTCTATGATTCTATGATTCTATGATTCAGCTATCCACGGGACACAAACTAGCACACCTACCATAGAGTCTTCATAGAAAATGTGTCCTCTCTAGCCATTTTCTAGGTCCTCCAAGCCAACTCTATGGTATTTTAAACCAGAAGTCCCATTATTTTCAGTGGCATCCGCTATTATCCATGGTTTTTGGTATCCAGGGCCTCTCCCAGAACCAACCCCCAGTGGATACGGGGGTCCTACAGTATTGTATGTGTCTGTTCCTTCAAGTTGCCTGTTGACTTATGGAGGCCCCATGGATTTCAAAGGGTTTTCTTGGGCAAGGAAGATTCAGAGGTGAATTTGTCAATCCCTTCTGCCTGGGTTGAAATCCAGTCTGCTTTCACTTGCTGAAATCACTGGGACTTCCTTCTGAGCAAACACTCATCCCTCGGTTCAAAGAGCCAAAGGACCAGTTGTCTGTCTAGTGGGCCTCTTCCTGAATAAGTACCGTATGGCCATGCAGCTCTTATCTGGTGGCCAGGAAAATGAATGACTGCTTGAAGTTTTTATGGCTCAGGAGCTCAAGGTTTAAAATGAGAAGCAGAGGCTCAGACTCATGGAGCTGAGTCCAAGAGTTCAGCAGGTGGGGTTTTGAGGTGTTCCTTGCACTGTGTGGGCCTGACCTCTTAAACCCATAAATGACATTTTCCAGAAAGAGGAGGAAAAGGGAATCTAGCCTCTACGATGTTATTGTGATGTACCAAACACACACGTTCACATTCAATCAATACATTTCTTTATTGTCAAGGATCTGTGTGTCAGGAGCATGGAACAAAGCCGAAACTGAATACAGCTGAAACAAAACCCCAGATAAACCCCACAGCGTGGGAAAGGCATTTGGGGAGGAACAACTGCCCGGCTTGCACCTGGACGCCCTGACCTTGAGCCGCAGTGGAGAGCAGCGTTCCCAGGCCAACAAGGCGGGCTGGCTTCCCTGCAGAACCTCTAGAGGCCTAGGCAAGGGAAACAAGCCAGAGGCAGCCTCATGTCAGGGGCTTCCATGAACTCTACTCCAAAGCCCAGGGTTCAGGGATGAGCCTGACAGTTATTTGCCACCAAGGCAGTTTTGACTTACGGTGACCTGATGAATGGGAGCCCACCAGGGATGCAGCTACACTGTTGAAATAATGCAGTTTGACACTGCTTAAAGGGCTGTATCTCCATCCTATAGAATACTGGGATTTATAGTTTTACAAGGCAATTAGCCTTCTCTGCCAAAGAGTGCCTGTGCCTCACCAAACTACATATCCTGGGACTCTGTGGGATGAAAGTGGTGCGAATCTGCATTATTTCTGCAGTGTAGATGCCCCCAGCACACCCTGCTAAAAATAGCACTGCCCAGGCATTGGAAACTCAGGGCAGCCCTGGCTTCCTGGATGGAATCAATCCACCTGTGGTGTGGCCTCCCTCTTTTCTACTGCCTCCAGCTTTTCCCACATTGTCTTCTTTTCCCATGAGATATGTCCAAAGTAGCCTGTATATGCTTGAAAATTAATTTTGTTCTAGACCATGAATATAGCTGGGCAACCATTGAGTTTGTAGCTCTAATAAGAAAGGGGAATACAAGAGTTTCTTATACCAGAAGATGGCGGACTCTCCTCCATAGCAGGCTTCTAAAAAGGAGCTGGATGGCCACCCACCTGGGGTGCTTTTAAACTGTGGATCCCTTCATTAGCAGAGGGCCGGACTAGTGGAGCCAGTGGGGTGTAGTGGTTTGAGTGTTGGACTAAGACACTGGGAGGCCAGGGTCCGATTCCCAGCTTGGCCATGGAAGCCTGCTGGGTGACCTTGGGCAAGTCACACACTCTCAGCCTCAGAGGAAGGTAAAGCCAAACCCACTCTGAACATAGGTTTTCCTTGAGTTTTTCCCAGGCTATGAGGCCATGTTCTGGAAGAGTTTGTTTCTGATGTTTCACCTGCATCTGCGGCTGGCATCTTCAGAGAATGGCTGGGTAGGAGTGTGGGTTGGGTAGTGTGGGGAGGGTTTATATCCTGTGAACCCCTGTTGAGGAGGATACATAAATGTGTGTATTTGAATGGTTAGTTTCTGGGCGTAGATGTGCAAGGAGGATTAGTGTCTGTTTGGCTAATGGGCCATAATCTGCTGGAAGTCCCCCTGTCCCTGGGTGGAATTCCTTTGTAAGTGTTGGCTTTTGACTGCGTTATTCTTCAAAACTGGGAGCCGGATTTTGTTCACATGCGCAGTATCACATTTACAGTCACCAAAACTGAGATCAGAAAGGGCATCAAGTGTAACTAATGATAATTGCATCCACATCTTCACCTCTCACTGTGTGTCATAATTCTTTCTCCCCCCAGTTTATTCCAGCTCCACTGCCCTTCCTGTGACAACAACAACCAGTAAGTACCTGAGGCCTGTATGGATTCATGGGGAAGGGTCAGCCATTAGGTCAAAAACTGAGAGCAAATGCATCCATGATCTGGTGGACTGAGAGTGTGTCAGGGTGGGAGGCAAGCTGAGGAGAAGCAAAAATCCAGCCACCAACTCTATGAAGTGGACCCAGTAATTCAAGACCAGCCTGTTGAGAACGGACAGTTCTGCAAAATGACCTTTCCTCTGCATTGTCTTGCTGATTCTTCAGCACATTTCCTTCGCAGCATGTCCCATTGAATTTAATGGGTCCTGCTTCCACTGGACAATTCTGCCCCTCAGCCTCCAACATGACCCCCTAAATGTGGCCTCCAAGGCTGTCTTGCAGCCCTTTCTGGGCAAAAATAAAGGGCCTCTTGCTGCTCCCATGTTCAGAGATGACAACACACCTTCTAAAGGTAGGGCAGTCCCCAGCCTGCAAAATATTTAATATCCAACAATCCACTTTTCAACTCCAGAGTTTCTGTCCACTTCTGACTGTGGGAAGTGTGTTGTGGGCAACCTATGTGGAATTACGTCACATCTCCCCTCCCACCGAACCCCCGTCCCCATGGCCACTTAATGGCTGTTAGAGAGTGGTGGGCATCAGAGGAGCCTCTGGAGACATCCCTTTCGCCAGGAGCACAAGGACGAGGCCATACTGCAGGACCACTTGGGGTCCTCTCGTCATCTCTCCTGGAGGGGGCCGCCTCTGCTGTCCCTCTCTGCCCAGCTATAAGGCCACAGCTGGATGCTTCTCCAATGACCCTTCACTCTACAGGTGGTGGTTGTGGGCCCTGCAGGAAGAGGGTGTGTCCTGCAGGGATTTGGGTCATTGTGTGAGGAAGGTAGTGAATCCCCCCCTCCCCAAGGACCAAAGAAGATCAATAGCTCAGTGACAGGATACCAGTCATGGTGTTGCATGGCTCCCCCCTCTTTTTCTTTCTCTCTCCCGCCTTCCCTCTCTTTTACATGCTTGTTTCAAGTCCCCCCTTTTTCAGAGAGGCATTTAACTCTCTGAAAATAAAACTAGCTGTGGAAAAAATCTCTCTCTCTGGCTTTTCTTTGCAAATGAAGATTCAGGAAGGACTCATCCCGCGCTTTCTGCAATCGCACTGATGACTAAAAAGGCCAATCCGAGATAAACAAGTCCAGTTGCAGAAAGCACAGCAGAAGGTCTCCTTGGGTGATGTTTCTGGGTTGTAATTCGGCGTGAGTTCTCAAATGAGGCTGCAGCATTGTGGATAGTGCGCCTCCATGCCTCCCGATGTGAGGCCAGGGCGGACTCATACACTATACAGAAAGGAGGATTTTTACAGCTGTCCAAGAGCCAGCATAGTGAGTGTTGGGCTAGGACTCTGGGAGGCCAGGGTTCAAATCCTCACTCAGCCATAGAAACCTTCTGGGTGACCTTGGGCGAGTCACGCTTTCTCAGCCTCAGAGAGGGGCTAAGGCAAGCTCTCTCTGAAGAAATCCTGCCCAGAAAACCCCATGATAGGTTCACCTTAGGGTTGCCATGAGCTGGAAACAACTTAAAGGCACATGAGAACAAGAGCTCTCCAGCACTAACAGCACCTCCACATGGGTTTTGAAGGAGGCAGCCATTCAGAATTTCCAAAAATTAGAAGAAGCACACCCAACGCCAGCTGTCCTGGAGGAACAAAATGACAGCTGCTCCCATCCTCTCTGCCCCCCCATCCAAAGAGTGCTCCATCACCACCAAACTATCTCCAAACAGAACAGTCAGTCTTGGTGTGATTGAAATCCCTGTGACTGCTTCTTGCCAATTCATGGTAGCCCAAGGGTGTGTGGGGAAGACCCAGGATGACTCTCTTTCCATCTGTGTGATGCTCACAGAGTAGGGTGGCCAGGTGAAACAAGGGGCAGGCCTCCGGTCAACTTCAAGGGTTGTGTGAAAGAGGGGGGTTCAGCAGGTGTTGTTTGCATGACAAGCCACGCCTGCTGAAATTCCCTCTTCTGCACCACCACTGAAGGTCCTGGAGCCGTGCCCCTTATTTCACCCGGCCACCCGGCTTCAGAGTGGCATTGCAGTCGTGCCTCTCTCGTTCAGCCTAGACAGCTGCGACAATGCTTTGTGGTTGCTAACTGCTGTCAAGTCGACCTCAACTTATGGTGGCCCTCTGAGTGAGGGACCTCCAAGTCCTCCTCTCCTCAACAGCCCTGCTCAGGGGGTCTTGCAGACCCAGGGCAGCAACTGTGTCTTCTTTCATGGAGTCTCCCCACCTGTAGTGGGGTCTCCCTCTTTTCCTCCTGCCTTCTACCTTGCCAAGCATCATTGTCTTTTCTAGTGAGTCCTGTCTTTGGATGATATGTCCAAAGTACAACATATAAGTACAAGTAATGCTACTCGTACGTTTTCTTACACCCATTAATAAGGGGTTGGTTTATCGCTTAGGATACCCTTTGCCAATCAAGTTGCGTGTGAGTGTAGAGGTGCTGAAACATCAGGAACTTCTGAAGGTCAGGGGCATAAAAGTTGTACAGGTCAACCGCTGTGTCTGCAGGGGATATGTTCCAAGACCCCTGTGGATACTGGAAACCGTGGGTAATAGGGGACCCTATTATTTTCAATGAGAAGACTGCCAGAAGTTGACCATAGAATTACATTGGAGGACCTAGAAATGCCTAGAGAGAATATATGGATGTGGATAAGTGAAACCTGTGGATACTGGGGTCAACCTGTACTGCCTTTGTCCCGGGGGGGGGGCGGTTTGGCTGTCTCTTCTTTCACTCCCTTCTGTTGGGATGTTGGCCATTGGCATGAGGAAGGCTGATCTCCAAGGGTTCAGACTCCCACCTCCTTAGACACAGGAGGCCTGAGAAGAGAAAGCTGGCTATTCTGTAAGTGACAAGGGACTCTTGAAGTTAGGAGGCATCAGGGACTGTTCTTGTATCAGTTTCTGGGTATCTTTGGATGTAATCTGTTTCTGTACCTTTGCAACTTTCTACGCTGTTGCCCAGAAAGGGATGCTCCAAGATGGGATACCAGAAACCTGACTGAATCCTTACTTAGTATACCACTTTCTGCTAAGCCTTGCAGTGCTTTTGGCTACTCATCACACACGCAGATTCTTTTTCTCTCCAGAGGAGAGGGAAAGGAAAGGTGGTTTTGCCTTCCCTGGGAAAGGGGGAGAGAAGGGTGCTGGGGAGCATGTGGGGAGGATCAGGGAGCTGCTCCTGTCTGGCTCGCCCTCTCTTTGGGCAGAGGAGCAGCTACAACATGGTGCCAGTGGTTATTGCCATGAGCAGATGCTGGCAAGGGAAGGGAGCAAAACCACCACCCTCTGCTTCTTGGGTGGGATGAAATGTGAAGAAATGCATGGCTGCCAGGGAGCAAGCAACAAGGGATGATGATGATGATGCTTTCACTGTCTAATTTTGACTGAGGTTTTGAGGGCACAGACTGCACAGATTAATTAACAATCGAAAAGCAAATAATTCATGGGGTCAAAACACACCCCCTTGGTTGATGCTCCTACTCAGTCCACTTTTCTTGGTCTTCCTAGCTCCTACCACCACCACCCGCAGTGAGACAACCACCCCAATGTGTAATACAGGTATGTGGATCCATCTCCCACAGGTTTTCCATGTGGAGGTGGAGACAATGGGCAGAGAAAGGGCAGGGAGAGTCTTGGTCCTGCCAGAACCACGAGCCAGAGCCACTTGTCGAACTAGAGGCGGGGCCTTTTGAGGGGCTTGAGAAATGAAAGCAATCCTTATAGGGCATGAGAGGATGTTTTACCCACAGTTAGAGCATCTACCTACCTCTTACTTCCTGGGTAGCCTGATAGGGCCATGGAGTTTAGCTCAGGGGGGAAGATGAAGAGAGTGTCTGTGCCAGAAAGAGAAGGCTGGAGAAGCACAGAGACTCCAGCATTTTGCTCTGAGTGGGTCTCAAGCAAGACTTGAAGGGGAGGTCATGCAATCATAGAGTTGGAAGATTCCCCCAAAGAACATCCAGTCCAACCCCCTGCTCATTTCTCCAGCAGGTTAGCTACAGCATCTCCAGCAGGGAGCTGTCCAACCTCTTTTTGAAGATGTCCAGAGAAGGAGAACCAACCACTTCTCTAGGCAAGGGGTTCCATTGCTGAACCGCTTTCACCGTCAAAAAGTTCCTTCTCATGTTCAATTGAAATCTACCTCCTGCAACTTCAAACCCATAGGCCTAGCCCTACCCAGCGGAGAACAAGCCTCCCCCTCCTCTCTGTGGCAGCCCTTGAGGAATTTAAAGAGGGCAATCGTGTCACCCCTCAGTCTTCCCTTTGCCAAGATGAAGAGGCTCAGTTCCTTCAGCCTCTCCTTGTATGTTTTGTTCTTCATATCTCTTAGCATCATTGTTGCTCTTCTGTGAACCCACGAGGGCCCAGCAGTGGTCATTTGATCTTTGGGAGCTGAGAAATAGAGTAACTTTGGGCCATTGAAGATGGAAGCTCTGTGGTCCTACCATGCTTGTTTCTGTCCCTTTCTCAGGTGCCTCTGCTCCATGTGACTTCTCCTGTTCCTTCGACGTGGACTTCTGCTCCTGGACACAGTCGGACACCGACAGCTTTGACTGGACACGACACAAAGGCCCAACATCCTCGACAACTACAGGGCCATCCTATGACCACACCACGGGAGGTAAGGAAGGAAGGGTGGAGCACATGGATCCCTGCCAAGGGAATCTGTCACTCTTTGCTCAGGCAGAAAATCCACCTCCTTCCCCTCTGGCGGCTGCTTCGCATGTCCTACAGAAGGTCCCCGGTTTTGACAGCTGGTTCTCCTTTTCAGAGGGCTACTTCATCTACCTGAAAAGCAATGACGCCAACCCAGGGGACGTGGCACACCTGGTCAGCCCCACCTGCACTTCCCACGGTCCTCATTGCTTCCGCTTCTGGTACCACATGTATGGCGTGGCCCGCGCAATGGCTCTGCGTGTTTACGTGGTCTCTGACGGTGCAGCCCCTGAGCTGGTCTGGTCTCAGACGGGGAACAAGGGCAACCGGTGGAACAAGGCAGAAATCTCCATCGCTCACACAGGAAGGCTGCAGGTAACGGAGAGGGTCTTGGCCAGGCTATTGCAGGCCTGGTCAGTCATGCGGAGGCTCATCCAGTCACGGAACTAACTGGAGAGGTTCTCTTTCCATAGATCATCCTGGAGGGTGTGCGGGGAGAAGACTTCCGCAGTGATGTGGCTGTGGATGACGTTTCCGTGACAGAGGGATACTGCCCAGGTAAGCCTCCGTAGCGGAGGTTCCTTAGAGTGCTGGAGCGTTGCCTCTTTGAGATGGAGTGGGAAGAATAGCAGAGGGGTTTTTAGAAGTCCCAGTTTCATGGAGTTTCTGCAAAACTCACAGGCTTCCCCCGCTGCCCTTGAGCCACATCCCACAAAGGAAGGGAGCAGAAGGGAAGCCCGAGAGCAGAGCGTCCCGACTTGCCTTATCACATGACGTCAGTGTGTCTCAGCTGCTCTCCCGTTCCAGTCCTGTGTGAGATGGTGGTAAAGGCAGGTCCTTCTGCTAACGAGTTTTCCAGTTAGCAAAAAGACTCATGTTTGCCACTGACTCCACTGGGACCAGGATGGGAGAACAGCTGAAACACAACGACATCATGCAATAAGGCATGGCCGGTGGCACTATTACCGGGGTGCACTGCCGATTCCTTCCCTCGTGCGATAATCCCCCTTGTTTTGTATCAGGTGCTGAGTGTTTGTATTTTCATCCTGGACTGATATTTGTACAGCTATATTTTACACAATTATCCAAAGTATGGTTTCTTTCGGCAATTGACCTATTTTATGCAAATTTCCTCCACTGACTAAAGTGTGTTTCTGCATGTTTTCTCAATGACACACATTTTAGCTGTTCTTGTTTTTAAATATGTGCATTATTGACTGCAGACTTTTAGCACACTCCTGTCAGTGACATAAGGTGGCGTAAGCTGGGTTTACACCTGCAACTGTCACTTTACTTTACAGATGTGGTGGAAGGCGCTATTCACGAACTCCTTTTGCACCCCTCCCCCTATTAGGAAGGACCCCCCCCATTGGAAAGTACACCCCCACACACACAGTCATTGATAGTTGGGGAAAAGTGCTGGAGTGCCCAACCAGCTGCTGGCTGCCATTTTGCACCCAGCCAATGAGAGGAAGATTCTAGATTTTCACCCAGCATGTGTATGCTGCCACATTTTCTACCCTGAGTCCTCAGTGTGATGTGTGCCATGAGCTTTAAATCAAAGAATAAATCAACCTTGGCAATCAATGGGGTGACAGATGTTGCAGCTAGATCGCCTTCACATGAAATTAACAAGTTCCACTAATAGACGACTGGCTGATTAAATTGTTGGAAATGGCCGAAGTGGACAAACTTACAAATTTGGTGAAGGGAAGATCAACAGAGAAATTCAAAAAGATTGGGGGAAAATAACAAACTACATGGAAAGATGCTGGGGGGAAATAGCTATGCTCGGTTTCAGAAACTAGATATCGCTGACATCATTGACTTGGATTATATAAAAGAAAGAGGTTTTAAGTATAGCATATAAACATGGATAATATGTATTGTAAAAGATAAATTAATAATGGTTGCTGAAGGTTTAAAGTTTGGTATTAAGCGTAACTCAAACATTTCTAAGTAGAAAAAAATCAAATTATATGTCATTGAAGAAGAGATCAGACTATTTAGTACTAAGACAATAAAAACAGGCAATGTTAGACAGGAAGTCAGTGGATAAATAAGAGGAGAGGAAGAATGAAGTAAGACAGTAAAGTAAGTGAGAAGGTTTGTGTAAGTGGGAGAGGGGTCATAGAATCATAGAATTGCAGAGTTGGAAGAGACCACGAGGGCCATCCAGTCCAACCCCAAGGTTGGAAATCACGATCAAAGCATCCCCGACAGATGGCCATCCAGCCTCTGTTTAACACAGGAAATCCTGATCAAAGCATCCCCGACAGATGGCCATCCAGCCTCTGTTTAAAGACCTCCAAGGAAGGAGACCCCACCACGCTCCGAGGGAGTGTGTTCCACTGCCGAACAGCTCTTACTGTCAAAAAGTTCCTCCTAATGTTGAGGTGGAATCTCTGTTCCTGGAGCTTGCATCCATTGCTCCGTGTTCCAGTCTCTGGAGCAGCAGAAAACAAGCCTGCTCCATCCTCAGCATGACACCCCTTCAAATACTTAAACAGGGCTATCATATCGCCTCTAAACCGTCTTTTTTCCAGGCTAAACATACCCAGCTCCCTAAGTCTCTCCTCATAAGGCATGGTTTCCAGACCTTTCACCATTTTAGTTGCCCTTCTCTGGACACGCTCCAATTTGTCAATATCCTTTTTTAATTGTGGTGCCCAGAACTGGACACAGTATTCTAGGTGAGGTCTGACCAAGGCAGAATAGAGTGGCACTATTACTTCCCTTGATCTAGACACTATACTTCTATTGATACAGCCCAAAATCGCATTGGCCTTTTTAGCTGCCGCATCACACTGTTGACTCATGTTCAACTTGTGGTCTACTAGGACTCCTAGATCCCTTTCGCACGTAGTCCCATTCAGCCAGGTCTCTCCCATCCTATATTTATGCATTTCATTTTTCCGCCCTAAATGCAGTACTTTACATTTCTCCGTATTGAATTTCATTTTGTTAGCTTTGGCCCAGCTCTCCAGTCCATCTAGATCATTTTGAATTTTGATCCTGTCCTCCAGGGTATTAGCTACGCCTCCTAATTTGGTGTCATCTGCAAATTTGATAAGTATGCCCCTAATTCTGTCATCCAAGTCATTGATAAAGATGTTGAATAGCACTGGGCCCAGGACAGAATCCTGTGGAGAAGGGAGAAGATGAGAAAGATAAAATTTGGAAGGACAAGGAAAAGAGGAAGATTGAGAAGGGTAAATGGGTATGAATGGAATGGGTTAGATGGAGAGAAACTTTTAATCTATGTTTATTTGTGAATGGACTGATAATTATGATGCTTACCACTGTTTTGGTATATATACTTTGTGTATGTACTTATGCAAGTTTCATTATGTTTTTGACTACATATGTATAATATATATGTGTGCATATATATATATATATACGCACACACACACACACACACACATATATACATATACATATATATATATACACACACACATACATACATATACATGTATATATATGTGTGTGTTTATATCTATAAAGAATAAATGTCATTTTCCATTATAGGACATGTGATTACCACCACCACCAGCAAAACAACGAGCCCAGATCCTCCAACCTTAGGTGAGTCTCCGAGAACCGAAGCCCTGCTATGTGGGGTACTCGAGGGGCCACTTGGCTCCTCCGAGTATTAACTGGTGTTGGAAGAGCTGAACATCTAGGACGAGGCAAGTGAATGCTTCCCTTTTAGGGGCCTCACTTGGGTTCACGGGGCCCCAAAGGACAGAAGAAGTCCAAGTGTATTCTGCTCCAGATTAGGGGCTGCTGGTTGCCCTGCTGGCGGGCGGGTGGGGGTGGATAGATCCAAGCAGCTCAGTAGATCTACCCTTGAGAAGTAATCTGATTCTAAGGACGTTTCCACACCAGGCTCCTTTCTCACAGCAATCGCTTTACTGAAGCAAACGGGAACGTACCGGGATTGAAGCCAAAACTATTGTACTTTCCTCCTCACTCATGCAAGTGGGCTGCGATTGTGCCGCTTTGGCAATTTCCGTCCTATCGCTCCAGTTCTGTAACTGCACCACTCAGCACATATGTGCCTTTCTCTCTTTTTTGCCACAATTGCATACTTGTAGAAAAAATATTTTTTTAATTGTTCCCCCATAAGTACACAATGACAGCAAAAAAGGAAAGAAAGAAAGAAAGAAAGAAAGAAAGAAAGAAAGAAAGAAACTCATGGAGAAAAAGTAGTTTTTGCCAACTTGGAATAGCGAGGGGGAGGGAGGAGAGAGGAAATCACGGGCCCCCTTCATGCCATGTGACTTCCTTCATATCACTACTGCCACAAAAGTATCTCATTGCACGGAGGGGAATGCCACCAGAGGAGCAATATTGGGAGCTATTGATGGGTTTTTCCTGTCAATTATAAGATTTGTTACAGAAGCAGATGAACAGCAAGACAACAAGAGGGTAGAGATGAAGTTGTGCAATAAGTAAGGGCCACATTTGCTACTATCTCACTGTAATTCTGGAATATGAGCCTCGTGTGATAATGGCCTAAATGTGGTTCAAAGGCCCAGGAGGTTTTTAAACTAGGAGTGAGGAGCAGATAAGGTTCAGAAGGCAGCTGGGCTTCATGGAGGTAGAAAAACTGTTGGTTTCCCCCCAGCAGTTACGAGACTAAAGTAAACGTTTAAGCACAGGTTGAGTCTCCCTTTTCTGAAACACTTGGGACCAGATAGTATTTTGGACTATTTCACATTTTGGCATACTTGCATATACATCATGAGATGTCTTGGAGATGGGACCCAAGCCTAAACACAAAATTCATTTACGCTTCATATACACCTTTATACACATAGACTGAAGGTAATCTTAGACACAATATTTTAAATAATTTTGTGCATGAAACAAAGTTTGAGTACATTGAACCATCAGAAAGCAAAGGTGTCACAATCTCAGACACCCATGTGGACAATTTTGGATTTGGGAATATTTTGGATTTTGGAACTCTGTATAAGGGATGCTCATCCTGTTATTTGGTCCTCCAGAATGCCACAAAAACCACCCACAAGCGCTGAACTGAATCTCAAGGCTTTCTGTTCTTAAGGGTTCTCCTATTCCTGAGAAATCTCTAGACCTCGGGCGTGTGTTTCACCAACCGGGGTGCTGTCTTTGCCGGCCTCTTTGAGTGTTCGCTCAGGACGGAGGGTCATTAGGACTCTTCCACAGATCTATGAGTGAGCCCAGTTCCTTGGGGCTCATCCCAGACTGGCCCCAGATCTTCTGCTGCTGTAGGTTCTGGCCCAGCAAGCCCAGGAATGTCTTTGTGACTCCTGGTGGCCTGAGGGCTCCCAGAAAGTTCAACTTCAGAATCTTCCTCGGAGGATGAGATTTCTGACCCTGAGGAATATCTGGCAACCAGAAAGGTCTGAAACATAATAAGCACAGTAAATACTTGGCAGGCCTTTCACATCAAGAGGTTGGTAGCTTTCACCTCCAAATAATGGATCTCTCCTCCAAATTTTATCAGTCACCAAATCAAGGTGCTGCTTCTTCTCTCGCTCGCATCCTCCGGTTATGACAAATAGCATGGTTCCATAGAGGAAGGGATGTGCCGTGATGCTGCTTGCTGATTCCCCCTTTCCTATGAAGTCTGGTTCCAACCTGCTTTCCTCCCTCACAGAGTCCTGTGTGGTCTCAGGGGACCCCCACTACTACACCTTCGACAAGCAAACCCACCACTTCATGGGCAACTGCACCTACACCCTGGCCCAGCGGTGTGGCACCACCAGCTCCCTCCTGCCCTATTTCAATGTGGAAGCCACAAACGAACACCGCTGGGGCAACACACAGGTGTCCTACGTGAAAAGTGTGGACGTCGATGTCTTCAGCATCCGGGTCACTCTGGAGAAGGGGGGAACCGTGAAGGTATGTGGCAAGCGAGGGAGGGGGGCCAATGTGCCACGAGGAAAGGGTGCATCCAAAATGTGTCTTCTCCAGAGGGGTCACGCCATAGCCTTTCCCCTCCATCATCCTGAGTCTCTATTGGACATGTCTCAATCTCTCTCTAGGTCAATGGGAAGGGAGTGGATGTCCCCTCCACACCAGCACCGGGTGTGGAAATCTTCCCCAGTGGCTTTTATACCGTGGTCTCAACAGACTTTGGGCTGAGAGTCAAGTTCGATGGCGACCATCAAGTGGAAGTGACTCTCCCGAGCACCTACAAGGGCAAGGTGTGCGGCTTGTGTGGCAACTACAACGACGACCCTGCAGACGATTTCCTGAACCCCCGTGGGGAGCGAGAGCCAGACTCCACCAGCCTGGGGAACAGCTGGCAGGTCTCCAACCACACCAGGTAGGTTGCTTCTGTGAGAGAGGTATGACTTTTGCTCCCAAATCTTGCCATGTCTCAGATGAATGTGTTGCTTTTCCCTCTCAGCTGTTCCCCAGGGCCCGATCCTGTCTGCACGGACGCCGTAATGGAAGCGGCTCAGAGCAACAGCTTCTGTGGACTCATCACAGACCCCTCCGGGCCATTTAGACACTGCCACAGCACTTTGGACCCCACGGGGCACTTCACCAGCTGCGTTTACGACCAGTGCGCGCTGTCCCTGGACCCGGGCTCCCTTTGCAGGAACCTGCAATCCTACGCAGACGCCTGCCAGTCCCACGGCATCCGTGTGGAGCGCTGGAGGAATGCCACCTTCTGCCGTAAGTCTGGGGAGCAGCAAACCCACAGCCTCCTGGGTGGGTGGCAGAGGAACACCTCAGCAGATGGAGGAAGAGATACAAATGGGTGGAAAGCAATTTCCTTTCCTCCTGTGAGAGAAGGGCTGCCTTTCATTGATTTTCAGTCAGTTCTTTCAGAATCAAATTTCCCTCATTTCCTTGCTTACCATTCCCATTGTTGCAGCTCCTCTCTTTCATCCCGTTCTGCCATGGGGAGAGCCCATATTCTGAGGAAAACTGAATGCTTAACGCACCCCGAGCTCTCAGTCTTGGCCGTCAACTGCAAACGTCCTGTGTTTGATACTGGGGATTTTCAACCATAGTGTGTAATACTGCTAGTCAGAGATCTTGGGGCATCTTTGTAGTGGGCATGCCTGAACTCTCTCAGAGGGTTGGTCTGGGACTTCAGTGGTCCAGGTCCTTTGGTGATCCACATGCTGGAATTCACTCAGTCAGTCCTCTCTCAACTTGACCAACTTCACAGGGTTGTTGTGAGGATGAAAGTGGGGATAGGGAGCGCCATGTGTCACCCCCAAAAAAACTCTTTGGAAGAAAGGTCTCTAAAAGAACTCACTCTTTATAGCAGTAAAAACAGTTTCCTGCAGGTCAAGGGGTTGGACTGGATGGCCCTGTGGTCTCTTCCAGCTCTGTGATTCTATGAACAATGGTATGAAACTGGAATTTGAGGCTATGGCTAGTTTAGTGGGCATTTTACATGTTGCTATGAAGAATGTAATCCAGGGAGAGATGTGAGCACTTCTTGGATTTCACCCTCCCAAACACAAACTATATTTTATTTTATTTTATTTTATTTATACCTTTCTCCCAGCATGGGATCCATGGCAGCATAGAACATTTTGAAAGCACAATAAAATTTAAAAGCTCTTAGTACAAAAGTTAAAACACAATTAAACTAAATTTCTATTTTAAAAACCCACATTAAAAACAGCATTAAAATATCCTTAAAACATACTAATATAAAAATATTGCTGATTGCATTAATATTTCAGCTGAATATTAGTCTACGTACAGAAAATAAAAAACTTTATCTAAAGCATTAAAAATAAGCAGGTGAAATAAGTGAAAACATCGCTTGTTTGACCATCCCAATGTGAAGTAATGATGTGAGTCAGAGGGAATGGGGGGGGTGTTAACAACTTCTCAAAATCCACTTGGTTTCTACAGCCATTTCCTGTGCCCTGGGAACTGTGCCCCAATGCCCACCCCTATATAACGCAGCATTCAGAGAAGAGCGTCTGTTTCGCCTACATAGAGTTGAAGATTCAGTGCACAGAATGTATTGTGGGCCTCTATACTTCTAGACTTCTGCTCGAGTTACTGGAGAGCAGCTGCCAGTCCGAGCATATGATATTCACCTCTTCATGACAAAAGAAGCACTCTTACGTAACTGGACCGTGAGGCTGGGGCTGATCAGGGGTGATTTTGCACGTAATGCCAAAGAACGTAATGGGCACAGTACCTGTGAGAGTGGGGGCGTGGGCATGAGGAGCTTTGTCCACAACTTACAGGGGTCCCCTTGCTTCCTGCAGCCATCGCCTGCGCCCCCAACAGCCACTACGAGCCATGTGCCAACGCCTGTCCCGGTACCTGCGTGGACCCGACCGCTCCCGCCACCTGCGGCCTCCCATGTACGGAGGCCTGTGTGTGTGACAGCGGCTTCCTTCTCCACAGCGGCGCCTGTGTGCCCAGCCACCAGTGCGGATGCTGGGAGCGGGGCAAGCACTACCCCGTGGGCGCCGAGGTCTGGACGGATGACACCTGCGCTTCCAAATGCGTGTGCCCCAGGCGAGGAGGGCGGCTGGAGTGCCTGCCGGCCCACTGCCCCAAGGACCATTACTGCGGGGTGCAGAACGGAGTGCCCGGCTGCTACCCTCACACCTACGGGGTCTGCCGCGTCCACAACGACCCTCATTACAACACCTTTGACAAAGCCACCCACCACTTCATGGGCAACTGCACCTACACGCTGGCCAGGGTGTGTGCCAGCTCCGCAGAGCTGACGTTCTTCAACATCGAGGCAAAGAACGAGCACCGTGGAGGAAACCCCTCCGTCTCCTACGTCCAAAGGGTCCTGGTGGAGGTTTACGGGCAGCGGATTGAGATGGTCAAAAATGACCGCAGCCACGTGCTGGTAGGTGACTAGATATCCTCGTCCTCTGCTCACTTTTTTTAAAAATTGAAAATAACAATTGATCCGTAATGATCTGTTTGGCAGTGGAATGTGCTGCCTCGTAGTGTGGTGGAGTCTCCTTTTTTGGAGGTTTTGAAGCAGAGGCTGGGTGGCCAACTGTCTTTGGGAGTCCTTGGATTGTGTGTTCCTGCATGGCAAAATTGGGTCGGACTCGATGGCCCTTGTATTCTCTTCCAACGCTATTCTTCTATGAAACATTATTATAGATATTAGTTTAACCTGCATAACTTTAAGGCCTATCAAGGAAGCGCTTTCATCCAAACAAGCCTTTACCATCCGTCATTTTATTTCAACTTAAAAAAAAAAATAATGATTAACAAAATAATGTGTGATCCCCTCCACCCTGAAATGCTTGTATATCCTGTCGCTCATGTTGTTAAACCTAAGTGGAATAAGCATATCCCAGCAGCTAGCAAAAAGGCTTTAGAACGTTCTTTCTTTCTGGATCTTTCTTTGACTCCTCTTTAGGTGAACAAAGTCCTAACAACACTTCCGGTGCACGTGCTGAATGTTCCACATTCGATTCATGTGGAACGGAACGGGAGGTACGTGAAGCTGGAGACGGATTTCCGTCTGTCCGTCTCCTACGACACTGATCACTCGGTGGAAATCCGGGTGCCCACCAGCTACTTCAACCGGACTTGTGGCATGTGTGGGAACTTCAATGACCGCCCGCAGGATGACCACATGATGCCCAACGGAGAGCAAGCCAGCAGTTCCACCCAGCTGGGCAACAGCTGGCAAGTCCCCGATGCGGAATATGACCGCCCCTTTTGCGGCGCTCCAGGAGAGAATGCCTCCCGCTGCAGCCCAGAAGAGGAGGCGCTCTATGGCTCCGAGGCCTTCTGTGGGCTCCTGACCAGCAGCCAGGGGCCACTGGCGGCCTGCCTGTCCGTGATCAACCCCGAGAGCTTCTTTGAGAGCTGCGTCTTTGACCTGTGTGCTTTGGGTGGGAGCCAGCAGCTCCTCTGCAGTGCACTGGAGGCCTACTCGGACGCCTGCCAAAGAGCCGGTGCGGACTTGCCCAGCTGGAGAAACGCCACCTTCTGCCGTGAGTACAAGTCCAACATTACTCTTAAGGGGGAAGGATCCAATTTTGCCATTAGATATAGATCCATACCAGTCGTTCATATGCTACAGTCATGTGAAGATGAGACATGCCAGTTCCAGTCTGTTTCCAACTGTGTGCTGGTGTGAAGGAAAGGGTCTTCTAGTACTTATATGTGCACTGTGTGCATTTAAATTGTTTCTGACTTATGGTGACCTATCACAGGGTTTCCTGAGGCTGAGAGTATGTGACTTGCCCAAGATCACCCAGTGGGTTTGCATGGCTGAGTAGGGATTTGAACCCTCATCTCAAGTCATAGCTGAACATTGAAACCACTACATGACAGCCTTTCTCCTTTTTCAGAAATACATGTAAAAATATGTTTTTACACAGAAAACAAGTTCCTTGGGCAAGGGACAACGGCTGATACCCTACACTGGCTACTTAGGGGCTTACTGGACTCTGAAGAAATGCAGCAAGGCAGCAGGAATGTTCCGTTTTCTGCGCTGCCTTACCGCATGAGGCAGTTGTTCTCCCATCATTCTTTCATTCCGGTCCCGTGAGGGACTGAAGCAAAACTGTCTTTTTGCTGACGGGTTGTTCCAGTTGGCAAAAAGTCATGGTTTTACCGTGGTCCTCCATGGGATGATGTCATGCAGTAAAGCAGCATGGAAGACAGAACTTTCCCACTTTTCTTTGGACTGCGGTAAGCCCCATAGTTATGCATGCATCACTAAGGGCTTGGCTAGACGCATTGGCTTCGGGTAGATGCCCATTCATAGCAAAGTTGATTTTTCTTCATATTTCCACGCCTATTTGCATCCATATGCATTCTTTTGGATTCAGCAGGCACACACACTCATAAAGGGCAATTGAGTGAAAATGCGCAGCAATGCGGTTTGCAGAGGTTTTAGCCACCCTCTCTCCGAATGCTGCGAATAGTGTTTGGACCGATTGTATTCTCTGTGAATGCCATGAGGAGTATTTTTATTGTATAGACAAGCCCTAAGTGACATTTCCTGGCCTGACTCCGGAAGCCCACCTTAACCGCCAGCACCTGTGCTTGGGGTGCAGGTGGATGACATCTCCTGACTCCTCTTGCCAGCAATCCGCAGAGCAACCATCAGAATCAGGACCTATGTCACAATTCCTCGTTTTCTGGCAGGAGGGGACAGGAAACCTCACCCTGCTGCACCAGCAGAATAGACCTCTTTGACCTCTTTTGCTCAATGCAGCTGCTGGCTTTTAAGGTGGGCTTGGAGGGGCTTTTGCAATCATGGCAATGGTGCCACATCCATGGCTACATAGTGTTGCTGAGTGTGGAGCAGCTACAGCTCTGTAACTCCAGACTACTAATCTGTTACTGCAATATAGAATACTAGCCAATGTATTTGGCACAAGAAACACGGTTCTCTTTTCAGGAAACGTGATAAAACAACCATATTTCTGTGCAAAGAAATAACTCCCATGCAGAAAAAAAAAGGTGTTCTTGCACAGGAGGGAGAGGTTTTTCTTATTCTCTTGAGAATGAAAAGTGCAGACTTACATCCTGATCAAGATTTCCTGCGTGGCAGGGGGGTTGGACTGGATGGCCCTCGTGGTCTCTTCCAACTCTGCAATTCTATGATTCTATGATTCTATGATCCCTCCCATAGTCTTATTTTGTCACTGAAAGATATTCAGTATGCAGCCTGACATAACACGAGAAGCTGAGTTTCTTCCTCTTCCCCACCATTATAATTCTCAGTTTCGCACATTGCAGCCCATAAGGCGACGCCCCCCCCCGTCATGCCCACCACCAGACCTGTGAGCTGGGGTACCTTCAGACATAGAATCAAACATTTAGGGGACAAAACTAAGTCTCCATGTTTTGCCTCATCGTTAATTTTCAGTGAAGTGCTGGAAAGTTCAAAACATTACACAAGAGGCAAAATATTGCACAGCATTCATATTGGGGGTATAGACCTTGGCCTGGGTCCCATTGTTCATCCCAACTAGAGTAAACCTATTGAATCAATTGTATATTTAGTGGGCCCTTGGTATCTGATGGGGTTTGGTTCCAGGACCCCCCATGGATACCAAAATTCATGCTTCCTCATGTTCCATTATATGCAATGGTATACTAAAATGGTGTCCCTTATATAAAATGACAAAATCATGGTTTGCTTTTAGGAATTTTTTTGGGGGGGAATGGGAATATTTCCAAACCGCAGGCGGTAGAATTAATGGGTGCAGAATAATAATAATATAATAATAAAATTTTATTTCTATCCCGCCCCTCTGCAACGCAATCGGGGCGGCTTACAATATAAAAACTCCATAGTCCCAGTACTCTAGCCCACCCCCCCTTAAAATAATATTAAATTATAAAAGATTAAAAACATACAGTAAATTAAAAATATATATATTAGAAAAAGATTAAAACATACAGTAGTTTTAAAAAAAAAAATCTTAATACAGCTCAGGGAGGACAGCCGAGTCTTGGGCCGGGATAGTTATTCAGGAAAGGCCTGCCGGAAAAGATCCGTCTTGACAGCTTTTTTAAAGCTGTCTAAGGTGGTAATAAGACGGATCTCGTCCGGCAGGCCATTCCATAATCTGGGAGCAGCAGCGGAGAAGGCCCTCTGGGACGTCACCGACAGCCTTATTTTCATAGGCTGTAACAGATTCCTCCCAGAGGACCGAAGTGCGCGGGGAGGGTCGTACGGAAGGAGGCGGTCCCGGAGATAAGTTGGACCCAAACCATGCAGGGCTTTAAAGGTTATAACCAACACCTTGTACTGTGCCCGGAAACGAATAGGCTGCCAGTGGAGAGCTTTTAGCACAGGTGTTATATGCTCTCTTCTGGAAACGCCAGAAATCAACCTGGCTGCCATGTTCTGAACTAGTTGAAGTTTCCGAGTCAAGCACAAGGGTAGCCCCATGTAGAGCGCATTACAGAAATCCAGACGGGAGGTTACCAGTGCATGTACCACAGTTTCGAGGTCCCTAGTTTCCAGGCAAGGGCGCAGCTGGCGTATCAGCCGAAGTTGATAACAGGCATATCAACAGAATCTGTTGCTAGGGGGCCCTGACTGTACTCACTGCAGGGGAACCTTTCCCCGCTCCTGTTTGGAGGCAGGAATGCAGGCATTAGTGAATTGAGGACAGCCATTAAATAAACTGCCCACTTTGAATGCTGGCATCTGGACTAGCAATGTGCCATCAAAATACATTGCTGGTCCAGATGTCAGCATTCAAAGTGGGCCGTTTGGCACTGAAGCAAACATACACCCCACCATTTATCACAGTTCTGGTAAATCCACCCAGCAACTGCAGGCTACGAAATATAGCCAATCCCAGGAGTACCTTAGATGTAACTTTGCTGTTAACTGCCGCCAAGTCAACGTTGACTTTGACCCATGAATGGGAGATCCCCCTGCAGGCCACCCTGTCTTCAACTGACCTGCTCAGGTCTTGCCGTCTCAGGGCAGCCCTGGTTTCCTTGATAGGGTTTCTCCACCTGTAATGGGATATAACTTAGCCAGCCATTAAACAGCAGTCATTAAACCATAACAGAAAACTGCTAAGCAAGTGCCATGTGAAAACTATTTCTGTCAGACCTGTTCCATACACTTCCAAATTATCATAGCTTCCAGATCTCCCTCAGGTGCGTCCGCATGGCTCTCTCTGGATGCTGACTCCTTCTACACCTCCTTCTTTTGCAGCCCTCGCTTGTCCTCCCAACACGCACTACGAGCCATGCTCCACCGGCTGTCCCGCCACATGCCTCCAGCCACAGGCCCCTGGGAACTGCACTCAGCCCTGTGTGGAAGGCTGCGCTTGCAACTCTGGGTTGGTGCTCAGCGGTGGAGACTGCGTGCCTGTCTCAAGATGCGGCTGCTTGTACGCCGGCCAGTACTACAGCGTGAGTGAACCATGGAGACTATTTGGGAACAGTGCCAAGCATTAATGATGGGTCTCCTCATCTCCGTGGCAGGAGTATGTTGCTTCCAGTTTTGGTTTCTGGCTGAAAAATCATCCATTGGAAAGCGGGGCTGTGGTGGAAGCAGACTTACCCCAAACATTGTGTTTTGTTGTGGTTGGGGGCAATGTTTCACCCCATTGTTTTTTGAACTAGGGAGCCTGGGGAACTTTGGGAGGGTCTCTTGGGGGACTTGGAGAGCCACCAAATTGGCTTGGGGGTTGCTTGTTTCCCATGAACTGTACCTTCCTCATCCCGGTCTACCTGGTGTTCAAAGGGGGACTCGGCGAGTCGTGCGTTTTCCATGCTAGACTGTCTTTCTTTTCCTCTGCAGGAGGGAGAGAGCTTTGTAACCGAGGACTGTACAGAGCGTTGTGTGTGTCAAGGAAACAGCAAGATGGTCTGCGTGGACATATCCTGCAGCCCTGAGGAGGCCTGCAAGGTCCAGAACGGCCTGAGAGGTTGCTACCCGGCCACCAGAGCCACCTGCCACGTCTACGGAGACCCCCACTACTCCACCTTTGATGGGTGGCTGCACCACTTCCAAGGATCCTGCAATTATACTTTGGTGCAAACCTGCCACAGCCACACTACTGTCCCTTTCAGCATCACCGCCCGGAATGAGCACCGAGGCAGCCCCCACTGGACGGCCCTTAACTCTGTCGCCGTCACCCTGAAGGGTCTGCACATCGCCCTGAGGAAAGGAAAGGCTGTCTATGTAAGCATCCAGCTTGGCTCCATGGTTACGAAACCCTGGTCTTTCTTTGCTCCTCTTCTCTCTCTGATGTGTCCTTGAAGTAGCATTGTAAAAATCCTTCCTTTCATCTCAACACTTTCATTGGCAGATCTGGAGAGGATGTGAGACAGGACCTTTTTCATGGCTGTTCCCAGGCTGCAAAACTTCCCTCTTGTCTGTCTGTCCATCTATCTATCCATCCATCCTTCTATTTCCCCTCCCAGCTCGCGAGGACTCCTGAGGTTATAAACAAATTCTTGACAGCGAGATGGTTTGGCAATATGAAATGTGGCAAAAATTAAAATATGTGTGCTTGGGTGTCATAGGGTACAAGCATTCACTGCTCTTTCTTCAATATACCCAATTTTGCTTCTACACAATTAATGCTATCATGTTTTTAAACCCCAATAATGTGTTTTTATGTGCCAACTAAGTTATGAATGAAGTATGTAATGTAATGCAAAAAGATGCAGTTTTACCTCTACCTCCCATGGGACTGGAATGGAAGAACACCGGAAGAATGACAACATTGTGCAAGAATGTGAAGTCGAAGGCTTTCACGGCCGGCATCCATGGATTTTCCTTGTTATTTTTCCAGGCTGTGAGGCCGTGTTCTGGAAGAGTTTCTTTCTGACGTTTCGCCTGCATCTGTGGCTAGCATCTTCAAAGATACCTCTCTGAAGACGCCAGCCACAGATGCAGGCGAAACATCAGAAAGAAACTATTCCAGAACACAGTCCCACAGCCCGGAAAAAGAAAACAAGGAAAATCTATTATGTAGGAAAGCAGCATGGAAGACATAACCTTCCTCCTACACTGCCGCTTTGCTTCAGCATGCGGTAAGCCCCTGAGATCAAATTAGCATTCTGTTCACATTCATAAATGAACATGCTGCAGGCATATTTGTCTTTATGAAGGACCCACACCCCAAAATACATTTCTGCCTATATTAAAGGAAAAGCTTTCCAAATCTCAAAAGGGGGCATCCCTTATAATAAGGGAGACCTACTACTTCTATAAGGGACAAGATTCCCAGTCGTCTGTTAAGTGGCGTCCCTAATAATAAGGGACCCCTGGCAACCTTAATAGCGCAAAGGGATTAAAAACATAAGAAGCTCTGTGGTGAATGCCAAAAGTTTGAGCCCCTTAACTTTAGCCAAAGGGCAGCCAGGTGTTTGGGGAGAGATGCTAATGTGAGGTGTGTTGTTCTCTTCTTCTCATTCAGATCAATGGTGTTTTGGCCAAACCTGTGACAATCCATCTCCCTGATGCCACCATTGAATATGTTGGGTCTTATGTGCGTGTCACAACAAACATAGGGGTGCAAATTAAGTTTGATGGAGACCAGGACCTCCTGGTTGATGTTACAGAGAACTACCAAGGGAAGGTGTGTGGGCTGTGTGGGATCTACAACGGTGACCCACAAGATGACTTTTCTACCCCTGCTGGAGTGATTACGGAGGACGTCAATGCATTTGGAAACAGCTGGAGGGTGCCAGATGACCAGTGGCCGTGAGTAAATGGACCGGAAGTCACAAAGCCAGTGTGTGCGTGTGCGTGCGTGCATGCGTGAAATCAATATGGCTATGGAATTGTGACCGAGATTTGACTTTTCTTCTAGTGTAGTGAGGGATCATTTTCAGCAGTTTTGCTGTGGGCTTCCTATAGAAGTGTAAAGAATTTGTGTGTTCACAATATTCACACATTTTCTTATCCTGAATGAAAAACTGTGTTTTGAGCCATCAAGACACCCTGTCAAAAAGTTGTAAACTAATGGAAATATTTTTGCCCCAAAGTTAACTTTTTTCAAAAGTTTTAACTGAGTTTTGTTCAGAATCATATTTTGCAGAAAATGCAATGTTTTTACCCAAAGAAATGTGGTTTTGTGTTTTTATGTACAATGCAATATCCAGAATCCTGTTGGTTTAGTCCCAACTAGAGGAGACAAATTAAATCAATTATTGAGTTCTGGAAGGCAGGCAGGCAGGGAGGCAGCAACTGGAGTCGGCCCTCCATATCCACAGATTCTGCATCCACAGATTCCACTATTCACAGCTTGAAAATATTCCTCCCTCCTCCCCCCAAAAAATCCAAAAGCAAACCTTGATTTTGCCGTTTTCTATAAGGGACACCATTTTACTACACCATTGTATAGAATGGGATTTGAGCATCCATGGATTTGGGTATCCACGGGGGTCCTGGAACCGAATTCCAACAAATACAAGGGCCCACTGTAGAGAAGATCATGCCCAGAGTGAAAACTTCTATACTTTTCATTCACATGTGCAAGCATGAAATGTGGGCAATTTTACATACCCGCCTTCCTGACATTTTGGCTGATAACCAGGGTAGACTGGAAGAGCCACAGTCCTGCCACTGGTGGGGTCATGCCCATACCCTTGTATCTGCCCCAGTGGAACCGTGGGTGAGGCAGTAGAGCTGATGGCAGGCCCTGCCTCACTTGTGGGCTTGTGACTAGGACTGTGGCACATGCCCCGGGCCAGCGCATCACCATTATGTGCCTGTCATGCTTAGGGAACAGGCGGCCGCTTTTCTGAAAAGGAATTCCAGCTTTTCCTGTGAGAGAGCTGCTTCTGACGCAGTTCTTTGGGGCTTCTTCTGTTCAGCAGCTCTTCCTGTTCCAGGCTCTTTCTTTTCTTTTTCCGTGGCTGCTGTTCAGCATCGTGAACTTGATTTCCCTCGGCCTTTCTTAGGTGCAACTCCACAGTCGATGCTCCCAAGCCGTGCCCTCCCTCTGAGCAGCAAGCGGCCATGGCGCGATGCGAAGCCCTCTTAGCCGGAGACGGCCCGTTCTCGCTGTGCCACCCTGCCGTCCCTCCTCTGCCGTATTTCGACAGCTGCACCTATGACCTTTGTGCCACCGGAGGAAGCTCTGCCCAGCTCTGCAATGTGCTACGGGCTTACGCGGCTGCTTGTCGGGAAGCTGGCGTAGCGCTGGGGAGCTGGGAGGCAGAGACAGTCTGTGGTTAGTCCTGAACAGTTTCTCCTTAGTCGTTGCTGTAAACGTCTGTATTTCACTGCTTTCAGTCTAGAAAGGAAATAGGCAGGAGATGCTGGAAAGGGTCAGGGGTGTTCCCACTTCCTTTCTGCTCCCTCTTAGCTAATTTCCTGTCTCCTGCAGAGTCAGAGGACTTTATCAGACGCATAAAAAAAAAAAAACACATCATAAGAATGGGATGATAGCCCAAAGGACTAAACTTATCAGATAACGTCATTACTCACCCGTTCCCTCTGTGTGGCATGATTGTGAATAAGGTACCACTTTTTATTGCCAGATTTTCCCATCAATAAAAAAGTGATGCCTTAGGGAACAGGTGAGGATGCAATCGTCTGCTCATTTTGCCCTTTGGGCTATTGTCCTGTCCTTATGGTGTGATTTTGCATGCATTTTTTTGCTGCATTTTCCCACATCTGAGAAAGTCCAGATTCAGCAGGATAAAGTGAGGGAAGCAGCAGGAAGGGACATCCCAAAATATCACAGGACCTGCCAAATGTGCTGTGTATGTCTGGGCTATAGGCAAATCAGTACCGTAGAACATTTGGGAGAACTGAAAGATGTCAGTCCTAGATCCGCATCCAAGCTTTGGAAGGGCTTTTGCTCTGTAAAAGGTGGCCTAGAAATACTGTAAATAAATAAAACCAAACTTTTAACGACATTGCAGTCAGTTCATAGACCAAGATCCTGCATCAGAGGTGTAGTAGCTATGCTCCATCTCCTGATCCAACCTCTGAAAGCCACCTGAAATGCCAGCCAGCCATTCTGAGTTGTTGGAGGTGTCTGTTCTGCTGGTGGTGACCAGCCCTCTTCTTCGGCTCCTCACGCCATTGCTCACTGGTGGGAGGGAGACGGTCACACCATCCTTCAGCGACCCACTCACCAGCATTGCAGAATACTATTGCTCAGGGCAAAAGACTGGCTTTTAAGGTGGGTTTCAGAGACATTTACGACAGTGGCAAATGTGAACACCAAGCAGCGACAAGGCCGTAGGTCTACCTTATGGCATCATAACTGTCTAACAGGATGCCAGACATAATTCCTTGTGGCCTACAAGACACATAAGGAAGCCATGGCCTTGAATCTGTGAGACATGAGCCAGGCAGTTGATGACCGGGGCTCTTGGAGGCCTCTTATTTAGAATGTCACCATAAGTCAAAGTCAACTTCATGGCAAATAACAGCAGCAGCAGCAGCAGCAACAGCGGCAAGGTACGCAATGGGCAAGATCCTGCATTGCATGTGCAGAGTGCAAGGTGCATGCATATAGCTCTGCACATCTCTTTCCCCAGCTGCTTCTAAGACCCATGGGGAGCAGCTTTGGCTGTTAAACAGGACTATCTCCCATCCCTGTTGCAGTTCTCAAAAGAGGGGAAGACAGAGGTGGTTGTTTCTTTCTCTCTCCCTCTGGAGAACTGCAGTGGGGAAAGGAGGCAGTCATGGCTGCTTGGTTGTCCCCCACCAGACCTCTCTCCCTCCCTCCCCCCTTCCTCTGGCCATTTAATGGTGATGGCACTGACCCCCCTCCACTGACTTTGCAGCTGTTGGGGGAAGGTTTGGGGTGGAGCACAGGGAGCTACTGAGTAGCCCCTCGCACCCGGTCCAAAACAAGAGTTACACAAGCGCAACATCACATTATTCACAACAAGAAAAGAAAATAAGCCTTTGCATATGAAATCCAACTAATGGTTGAGTCCCTTTGGGACCACATTCACCTACAGATTTCTTTCCAGAATCCTGCTTCTTCAACTGCACCTTTGAAGAAGACTTTTGCGAATGGCAGCAGTCCAGAGAGGATGACTTTGATTGGAGTCGTGCAAAGCATTGTCTCCAGAATGACACGGATGGGATCAGGGGCAACTGCAGCTCCTCAGGTGTGTTTTGGGTGGACTGCATTCAAGATCCCTTGCTTGGGTCATGGAGAAACTGGGATCCCCGAAGGAGCTGTCTACCCCAGGGAAACTGCCTTGACCACTCCATGCCTCATGAGCACCTTGTCTACACTAGTGATCAAATCCAACCCCAGATTTAGCCCAACAATGCCACACGACCTGTGGCATTATCCCAGATCTGGAGTGATTGTGCCACACAAGATACAGCTTGCTCTGCAGCAGACTCAAGGTGTACCACCTAAAGCCCTGGTTTTGGAGACTGGCAGTTCTCTCCAGAGTTTGCTGGACACTCCGGAGAAAACTGTAGTGTGGACAAACACTGGCTTCATGGGGTGGGGAGGCAAGACAAGCACTGCCTGACGGTCACGGCCCTTTCCCCCCTTCTTCCATGCCGCTGCCACACGCTCTGCCTTCCCAGGACACGGTCACTCATCCACTATGCACCGGGAAGGCAGATCCAGTGGTGGTGGCGCGGAGGGAGAAATGGTGGCACCTGTTGTCCTTCGCCAGGTGGAGTCGCTTGCCCTGACCCTCAGAAGGAGTGGCTGCACACGCGGACGGGGGTCTGCCTTGTTGAAGAGTGCGCATGAAACCTTTGGGGAAGAGGTGCCTGGCTAGGCAGTGCCGGTGGACCGACAGCAGGGGGTAAAAATCCAGTGGAGAAATTCAGACTTTTTGGCTAAGCAGGTGGTCCAAATATCATGTGGAGTAGCTCCGGCACAGCTCCAGGCCAAAGAAGTCCAGTTTTCAATCAGATTTTTACCCCACCCCACTCCCCATGTAGTCAAGCCCTCTGTGTGATGCCAGACAATGCAGAGAGTATTCACAAATCTTCTCACCCTGAATGAGAAAGGAGGTGTTGACTCATTGAAAAAATCAACCAACCACTTTGACATTTTAAAATTATTTTTAGAGTGTTGGGAGGATGGGGTCTGTGCACACTTATGGTGGAGTTTTAGACTGATATTTATATTTGATAATTCCCCTGAAGGGATGAGATTTAAATGGAATACAGTGTCTCTCAGAGTTTCCCAGGACTAAAACAAAGGGTTCTCCAGAAGAGTTAATGATCATTAATAGGCAATATATTTGGAACTGAATAGGAACAGGCAACCTCTATTGTGAGAAGGGGTAGGGAGGAAAAACCTGTTTGCAACCATTGAGGACTCTACTGTTTTTGAGTGGCTTAGTGAATGACTCGTCTCCAGGTGGTCCCAGGAAGAGCTCTGACCTGGTATGACTGATTTGGGGAATTTCCAAGGCCCCTCCCTAGGTTGTGCATAACTCCGGCCTAGGCCATCCGGGAGTCCCTGGTTTACTTGGTGACCTTGTGGAAGTCAGATTACGAAATATTTGCCAAATGTGCGATATTCCAAGATGGGGGCTGTCAGGGTGCGTAACAACTCTCCTGGTACATCTTTATCAAAAGCAAATCAAAATGAACGCAATTGTCCTTTGGATTAATCTTGGTGGGACACGGGGCTGTTGGGTGGACTCCCCAACTGCTCAGTGCCTTCCACTCATGTGGAACATGGAGGCTGGCCCTCATGTTCTGCTACCTGCCTTCCTGATCCTTTCCCATCCATCCATTCTATCCCCAGGAAATTATTACATCTACGCCGACAGCTCCTTCACCCACGTGGGCCAGACGGGTCAGCTGATGAGCCCTGAGTGCGTGGCCCGTGGACCATCTTGCTTCCGCTTCTGGTACCGCATGGAGGGGGCCTCCGAGGAGGGGTCCCTGAAGGTCTACCTGGTCCAGGAAGGAGAACGGGAGCCCCTCCTGGTCTGGCTAACGGCTGGCAGTAACGGGGGGACGTGGCTTCAGGCAGAGTTGGATCTACACCTCTCGGGCAGGTTCCAGGTAAAAGAACAGGAAGACGGTGGTGCGGATGGCGGAGGGGGGTGGGATTCCTACAGCCAAAATGGGAATGTGTGTGTGTGTGTTTTAAAGAATAATTGGTTTCTGTGTTGTGACATGTTTTAAGTGGGGATAAAAGCAAACTGCTCTGAAGTGTCCAGGTGCAAAGTGGTTATACATAATTTTTAAAAATTATTTATATCCACTCTATTTTATGGAATCTCAGATCAGTGTGCAAGTAAAAAAATTCATTTTAATTTTTGTAAGCTGCAATGAGTCCCTATTTACAGCATCACTATTATTTCCTTTATAGCACAGATCCCCCCACCCCATATCCGCAGAATTAGTATCCATGGTTTCAGTTATCCAAGGGGCACAAAATAGGGGACACATACCATAGAGCTGCACTGAAAAGTGGCTAGAGAGGTGTCCTCTCTGGGCATCTTGTACGCCCCCCAATGCCACTCTATGGTATGTTTGTACAGGAAGTCCTTTATTTTAAGAGGGTTTCCTATTGTCTGCGATTTCACTTATGAGGGACCCCACATATAATGATAATCTAAATGCTCTAAAGGCGCCAGATCTTGTCCAGCCTCAGAAGCTAAGCTGGGTGAGGCCTGGTTAGGAACTGAGAAGGAGATGGCCAGGAACTACCAGGAGCTGTAGGCTGTATTTCAGAAGAAGGCAAGGGCAATCCACCTCTGAATAAATCTGACCAAGAAAACCCTCTGTCACCATAGGTCAGATTCAACTTGAAGGTCCATAACAACCACAACAATAACAACAACATAATTGTTGTAAACAGTTCAAAACAATTCCATTTAAAATAAATAAATAAATAAATAAATAAAATTGAACAGACTAAAAGCATGTTAAACAACTCCAGGAAAAAGGATTCCACCTAAATATAGTCAGACCCCCCCATATCTGCAGAAGCAATATCTGTGGTTTCAGTTATCTGCAGACCACAAACTAGGGAACACATACCATAGAGTCATGCTGGAAAATGTCAAGAGAGGTGTCCTCCCTCGGCATCTTCTAGGTCCTCCAATGCAACACTCTGGTATGTTTTTACCAGACGTCCTTTACCTTAATGGGGTTCTCTGTTATCCCTGGTTTCTGGCATCCTCAGAAAATCCAGGAACTGAACTCCCATGGATACAGGGGTCCGACTGTATTAGGAAGAACCTCCTGACAGTAAGAGCTGTTCAACAGGGGAATCCGTTGCTGCCTCAGAGTGTGATGGACTCTCCATCCTTGGAGGTTTTTAAACAGAGTCTGGATGACCATCTGTTGGGAACAATGCATAGTCCTGCAATGCAGGATGGGGCTGGACTGGATGGCCCTTGGGGGTCTCTTCCAACTCTGTGGGTCTGTGGTTCTAACTGAGCACATCAAAATACAGCCCCAAAGAAAGGAAGAGGAAGGCCAGCATGGCCAGGTCCCACCCTAACACCACGAGGCCCGGGTGCTTTCAAAGGAACTTCCCCTCCGAACAGGGAGGGCCTGCAGCAGCCCCTGCCTCCGCCTCTACCCCGCTCTCTACTGAGGTCCTCATGGGTTCCTGCTTTCTGGCAGATCCTCCTGGAAGGCGTGACGGGAGCCGACAACCAGACAAGGCTGGCTGTGGATGACGTCTCCCTCGACCCCGGTTGCTGCCTTGGTAAGTCGCGTGGTGTCGTGGTTGGAGGGTTCGACTCCAGGACATCCCGACCACTGCATCTCTGCTCTGCCATGGAAACCCATTGGGGACCTTGGGTGGATCACACTTTCTCAGCCTCAGAGGAAGGCCATGGTGGCAGAACCCCTCTGAACAAATCTTGGTGAGAAACCCCCATGATAGGTTCACTTTAGGGTTGCCATAATTTTGAAAAGACTTTAAAGGGCACAAAACAACAAGAAGAGGAGGAGGAGGAGGAGGAACAGTACTTTGTTGTGTGCTTCATGTCTACTCTAGAAATCTGTTTGCACCAATTAAAAGTTAGAGGGGGAGAAGGTGTCGGGAACAACAGTGGGGTTGTGCCAGATCTCAGTTGATCTTTTGACCTTCCAATGTGGGACTTTTCTAACCGAAATTGGCATGTCTTTCTCTTTCATCAGGGGAGGCCCCTACTACTGAGGAGACCACACCTTCAGGTAATGCTGTGTAAGAAAATGCACGGATTGTTAGCAGTGAAGTAACCCATGAGATATTCCATCACAATTGTCATGGTAGTTTATCTGTGCCTGAACAAGGAAGAGTCTCAGAGCTTATTAAAGAGTAATAGGTTTTATGTGATGTTGCCATTTGTGTAGCATTGGAAAGCATATATGTTATTGTTGTTTCTTGGTCAAAAAGAACCTCATTAAAAACAGGGAACCTCATTAAAAAAACAAACAGACAGAGCAGCTACAAGATCAACCCCTCACCCCCAACATTTACCCAGCCATGACTCTCTTGGGAAAAAGGTACAACTTGAGATTGAGGACAATTGTGTTTCTTCTGTGCATGTCCATGCCATTTGCACACAAATCTGGGGATGACAAGGTCTGCCAAACCCCCTCTTCTACCCTGCTGTCATGCACTGGCATTCCCAGACTCAGTGACCAACAGTTTCAGAGTTCAAAAACAGGAAACTCTGTTGTCACAGTAATCCAAAGAGCTATCCCTACAAGTTTGTTGCTCAGAATGAAACTTCACTCACAAACAGTACCATAAAAGCATATTCCAATCTACAAAATCTAGCGGACTACACAGCAATTGGCGATCCATCATCCCCACTCCCATTTCTCACTGTGCCAGGGCTGAACCACCTTTTCCCAGAGTTGAGACCCAGGTGAAGTACTTATCAAACCATTCCCGACATTGACCGCCTACTCCCTTCTAGCATTAGGCTACACAATCGTTAACAAGCACAGGAAAATGCAAACATGGTTGCCTGCAAGGTTAAACAGCAAAACTGAACTTGGCAGGAAAAGGTCACATTTGAGACCAATCCTGGCGCCTGCCTTACCAGCTCCCTCCTTTCTCTTTTAGAGCAGAGCACTATTAGTCAGAGCACCACCATGGAGCTGCAATCCACTCTCCTCCCTGAAACTCCTCCTGTAGAAGGCAGTAAGTAGTCATGAAGGAGTAAGATATGGGGCGTGAGTGGGAACATCACCTGAACGGCCAAGAGCAAGTTGGGCTAATGTTTGGACTCTTCCCTCTCTAAGGCCCACCTCCTCCGACTGATCACACAGCCATGTCTTCTCCCATGGCCCCAGATTCAACCAGTTTGCCATCTTCAGAAGTGACGTCTCCAGGAACAGCTGATCTTCCATTCACAAGTGAGTCATCAAGTAGCACATTGCTTTGCTTTGCAGAAGTGGATTCCAAAGAGTGCAGGATCAGCTCCATGAAGTCCAGCATCCTGGTTGCAGCAGATACTTTTAAGCAACCCATGAACAAGGTAGAAGACATTGGGCCAGCCGTGCGCTGCCGCCAACGTATTTGCACTTGAGAATCATATGCTATCTAAGCACGGAGCTTGTCAACAGTCAATGGGGCAATGAACCTCTCCTCTTAAGTATTTGGCTTCAGCATTGATACTTCTCTTTTTCTCTCTTTCTCTCAGATGAGATCACTCCGGGTCAGGGAACTTCTGTGGATCCACAATCAACCACTTCTCCTCCAATAACTGGTACCATGCAACATGCTAATTCCATGGTGGTAGAATTCAAAGGCACAGCTCTGTTAGTCCGGAGTATCAGGGTGCAAAGGGATCTTGTAGCACCTTTGAGGCAAAGGGCCTTGCCGCACTCTGAAGAAATGCAGGAATGCAGCAGGGACGTTTTCCATGATGCCTACTGCCTTACTGCATGACATTGTTGTTCTTCCATTTTTTTGCCATTCCCGTTCCATGGGGGACTGAGGTAAAACCAAATCTTTTTGCTAACAGTATTTTTTCGGTTAGCAAAAGGACGTGGTTTTTATCTCAGTCCCCCACAGGACCAGAACGAAAAAATGACAATGTCATGTAGTAAAGCAGCACGGGAGAAGGAACGTTCCTGCTTTTCTTCAGTAAGTGCAGTAAGGCCCTAACTGAGAGGAAGAAAGTTGTGACATAAGCTTTTGTTGACTGGGTCCACTTCCTCAGATGCATCTCACAAAACACACAACATCTACAAAAGCTGATGCTCCCAACGTCTTTCCCTCAGCTAGCTTCAAAGGTGCTACAAAATCCCTTTAGATGCTAATCCCAATAAGATTTACATCAGTGCTTCTTAAACTATCTCATCTGGGGGGCTGCCAGGCTTTCCTCCCTCGATACGCCAGGGACCGGCACCGCTTTTGTACCCATTGGCTGAAACTGTTTCTTTCTTCCCTGGAAACTTGCTGCGGACCAGCAGTCCATGGGTCAGAAGCCGGAACAGGTCCACTTGAAGAGGCACAGGGTGCAAATATAATAGAGAGAGAGCTGGGGACTGAGGGTGAAACCATCATGCATACTTGACTTCTGGCGTGCCCAAGCTCCGTCACAGGAAAATGCTTTGGCCTGCAAGTGTGGGATGAAACTGAGGGCACAAGAAGTCCCAGAGTGGCTGCTGATGTTTGTAGGTGCTCTTTCCTCAAGGCCCACCTCCTCTAACCACCCCAATAGCTGTGCCTTCTCCTGTGCCCCCAGCTTCAACCAGTTCCTTACCTTCAGAGGTGACATAGAACCATAGAGATGAAGAGACCATGAGGGTCATCCAGTCCAACCCCATTCTGCCATTCCCAACAGTGGCTTATCCTCCGGTCACGGGTGAATCATTTCAGTTCTGCGCCTGCTGAGCTGGCTATAGCATTGGCTGGGCTGGGGTGGAATCAAAAGGGAGCAGGGTCACGTTTATCTAGTCCCACATCCTGGATGGAGAATAATCTCCATCTTTTGTTTCCCCTGGAAAAAAACTGTATTCAATTGCATTTCCCTATTTAAACCTCGAAGCATCAACCAACTCAAAATTATCCATAAAATTAAAAAACAATTTAGGGAGTTTACCTGGCTTAGATTTAATAATTCTTTCTCACTTTCTATCCAATAAAGGTGAGATAACCCCATTCCAATCTCCCCAGATCATCCAATTTTGATAGGTGTAATTCAAAACTTCATTTATTAATCTCTCAAAAATGGGCCTTGTTTGTTGTGTCTCTGTGGTGTTGTGTGATGCATTTTTTCTGTTTTTTTAATTATTATTTCTAGCTGTATTTTATTCTATAATATTTTTTTTAAAAAAGATGCTCCATTGAAGGATGCATTTATTGTTGTTGTTGTTTTTTAAAAACCCAGTTTTTTTGCCTTCTTTATACTCTCTTCAGGACCTATTTGCAATGTATCTTCAGAAATTCAGACAACTCCCAAACCATTTAGTGAAGAAAAATAAATTTATACACCATTTACTAGTTCCTTTTTGTCCAATAAATAGTGTGAGTGAGATTTTCAGCTCCAGAAATTTTGGAAGTTAAATTTCAAATAGCCCCAGAAGAAGGCCTTGTGGAGCACGGATTGGCTGAAATGTGTTGGGCTTTGGTACTGATAAAACCACCCATCAGTTGAGCGCCCAGCGATATTTTCCCAGTATCTTCTGTGGATTTTATTGGGTGCTCCCCAGTTTTTGCTTCCCTAGCTTTGGTGGGCCAGAGTGGCATTAGAAGAGTGCAGGATCCTGTCCAGTGTCCTTACAAGTGGCCAATGTGATAAGCAGACTTTCCTGCATACATCTGGTTTGAGCACGGACTCCCTCCGTCAAGTCTTTCTCTTATTCTCTCTCTCTCTCTTTCTCAGACTGGGTGACTACTGGTCAAGAAACCTCTCCAGAGCCACAGCCAACCCTTTCCGGTGGGACATCACCTTCCTTTGAAGCAGCTCCTACCAGTAAGTACAACAGGATTTCCACCCAAAACCATCAGAGGCTTGGTGGGGATGGGGTGGAGAGAGGTGCGTTAATATTATATGGAATTTTCTGCCAAATACTGAGATGATGGCCAATCCAGTTGCTCCAGAGTTATAAGGTCAAAATGGCCCCCATATTATAAGGTCAGAATATAGTAGTGAGTGCCAGGGACTGGGGAAAGGGAATTCTGCATAATTAAGTTAGAGAATACCCAGGTTGCTGGTGGGAATAAGGGTGTGGGGTGCAAGTAGTATTTGAACTGAAGGAGCAAAAGGTTCCAACGTAGCTGCTCAGTGCTTGTATTGCTCCTTCCCCAAGGTTCACCTCCTTTAACTGACCACACAACTGCAACTTCTCCGCTGCCCTCATCACCAACCGGTTCATTGCCTTCGTCCTCTGTAACGACATCCAGGCCTCCAACCACCACCAGCACCCTTCCGCCACTCACCGGTGAGATGTTTTGGTTGGACACTTTCCTACTGGCTGACAGCTTTTCCCAGGCAAAGTAGCAGAGGATGAAAATGTGGGGGTCCTTGTTGAAGGTGATTCTGTGCAAGCATCATCAAAGTCCTCAGGTGCAGAAGGTGGCAATGATGAGAGTAGCCATGTGGCAGGGTCCAGTGAGGGGTCAAGAACATTCTTCAAGATTGCTGGAGAAATGTGCCAACACAGACAGTGTGATATACATGCCTCACACGATCCCATGTTAAATAAGTGAAGAATTTGTTGCAGTTTCCTGCAAAATTAGAAGCAAGGCCTAGAAGTTGATCTCCAACAATCAGGGTTCCTTCCATTCCTTCATTCACTCTGCTTATGTGCCCATTCCCCACCGGCCCAAAAAAGAGAGTGTAGGACCAGGGTGGAACAAGCCTTCACTCTTGGCATTATGTAGTGTAAATATGCATGATTTTGGTACACAGTCCTTGTATTGAATGGCAGTGTTGCCCAACTGAAACCACAACTGACTGTATCAAAAGTGCACAGGTGAAGGTGAGCGTCCACCAATTTCAGCAGAGGCAAATAGATACACATTGGCCAAGAATGTGCGGCTGCGTGAACAAGGGCATCACATGCGTAGCTCCACTACTGTGACCTTGAAATGAATGCAAATGTTCGCATCAGACAAAAATGTCCAGCCATTTCCATAGGGGAACTCACACCTGAGTAAGAAACCCACACGATTCTGGGTCAAGTAGTAGAATGAAATGTCTGGAGGGTCAGATTAAGGCATGCTGAGTCCCTAACCTATGCCAAGTTTAACAGGTCCTATGGTATTACCAAAAATGTGAATTATTTAAACATTTCAAATGCATGTTATAATGTTATTTGGGCATTTAGAGCCCCCCTCATAATTTGTAGTTTTTTCAGTAGCCCTAACCTGTAACTTACCTAGCTTGTGTGTCAGTCTGGGACTGAATGGCCAGACCCAGTAGACGGGATCTTCTTCTACATCCTTGGTTTCTGATTCCTGGGTTCCATGAGCATCAGGCTTCATGCACTTGCAGCCCCAGTGGCAACTCAGACAATGTCCATGGACCATCCACATCCATACTGGGCTCATGCCTTGTTCTTCTGTCTTCCGCAGGCCGTGCCACCTGCAGTGCCTCGGGGGACCCCCATTACACCACGTTCGATGGCCGGGTCCACCATTTCATGGGCAACTGCACCTACACCCTGTCCCAAGTCTGTGCCAACTCCAGCGGCCTGCCAGGCGCTTTCCATGTCTCCGCCACCAACGAGCATCGGGGCTCCAACACAGCCGTGTCTTACGTCAAGTCAGTTCACGTGGAGGTCTATGGCGAGAAGGTGTCTCTGCTGAAGAACCGGAATGTGAATGTAAGGAAATGGGTGTCCCTACTGGCCTCGTGGTGGCTCTGAATGATGTGCAGCCTTAAAGGTTTGCAGGCAGGGTCATCTAGTCCGAAGCCCTGCTGCCAGTGCAATAAAAATTGCCAGCTAAAACAGCCCTGAGAGGCAGCCATCCAAACCTTCTTCAACATCTCCAGCAGAGGGGATCCTACCACCTTTTGAGTAGAATGGGACAATTCAACGCGGCACAGTTCTGCTCATGTATCAATTGATAATTGATCATTTTGTCAAGAAAATACAATCAAAACCATTTCTGTTTGGTTGGGATTGTCTTGCAAAAGTATTTTGGTAAGGGTTAGGGTTAGGGATATTATTATCAATTGATATTATTGATAATTGACAATAACCCTTACCTTAGTCCTAACCCTTACCCAAACAGAACCATGCTTGCACTGAAACAACCATCCTGAACTGGCCATGCTGACCTGGCCATGCTGAAATATCTTAGACCTCTTCTGAGGGAGTCCCAATTCTTCTACTGTTGAATTGCTGTTACCGCCAGGAAGGTCTTTCTAAGGCTTAGTCCGAATCTCCTTCCACCTGCAAACCTTCCATCCTTCAGAGCTTGTTCTTGGCTATCACAGGTATCCGTGTGGTGGCAGTGGGGGGACTCTTACTGTGTCCCAGGCAGAAGCTTCAGCTTCTAGGAGCAAGGAGTCCCACAGGTGTCGGCCTAGAGAGTTGGTGGGGTCTCCTTCTCTAGACGTCTTCAAAACGAGCCTGGACAGCTACCCACTGCTGGAGATGCTTTACTTGGAGATCCTGCATTGAGCAGGGGGGTTGGACTGGATAGCTTTTGGGGGCTTCTTCCAACTCTAGGATTATTTGATTCTATCCTGAGGGATCATTCCTAGGCACAGTGGACACATGGAGGGAGCCACCACGGGGGCTTTCTGAGCTCCTCTGAGAAATCACTGCAGAGGGATGTGGGTCAGACCCAAGCTCTCCAAGGCCCCGCACAAGGCCTGAGTTGTCTCGTGTTGTTGGGGGCATTTGTAGGTCAACGACAGGAGAAGCAACCTGCCCATATTCATCGGCAACAACAAGATTGTGGTGAAGAGCAGCGGCAGCTACGTCTTTTTGGAAACGGACTTCGGCCTGGGTGTCAGGTTTGATGGGAACCATTACGTGGAGGTCTCCGTGCTGCCGGCTTACAAGGGGCAGCTCTGCGGCATGTGTGGTAAGTTGCAGACCCCTATGTTCCAACAGTGAGTTGGGGGGGGGCGTGCTTTGGCGCTCTCTTGCTTTTTGTTTCCACCTTAAACTCTTGCAGTTATGGGAGCTGCTCTCTTGCCCTGCAAGCCATGAGTGACAGACCGCCTAATCTGTTTTGAGCATGGGGTGGAGTAGCCCACTATTCTTGGGGGGGGGGAGTCAGGGGTCACTCCTCTTTATCCCCTTCCCTCCCGGTTCCATGGACACACCACAGTGTCTGCTGTTTCTACTCCTGCTCTGAAAAGGTTTATTTATTCCATTTGATAGATAGAAACACCATTTTTAGCTGGTTTCTGGGGATTAAATGGTCTTTGAAACCATGTAGAAAACAAGAATTCTGTAGAATTACTCTTGCTATATTGCAGCATCTTCCTCAGCTTTTTTGATATTTGCAGTTAGCATTTCATAGAGCTTTCCAAGCCACTTTGAAAAGATGGGAACATGGCCTATATAGGTGTCCCCCCATTTATGCAGGGATATATTCCTGGACTCACCACAGATATGCAAAACTGCATATAACAGCAAACTACCATATTGGACCATAGAATTGCATCAAGGACCTAGAAAATGCCTAGAGATGATGCCTCTCTAGGCATCTGGTGTGACTTTATGGTCAATTTCCAGTAGAGAGTCACGCTGGAGGACCTCCCGGTGCCTAGAGAGACCACCTCTAGCACCACTCTATGGTCCTTCAGATGCCTAGAGAGACATTTTCCCCCAATCATGAGTAAGTGAAACCGTGGGTACCTATCCTGCATAAATGGGGAGAGACCTATAGATAATCAAAATCCACTCAGTCAGTGGCAACTGGTGGCTCCATGTCAGTGGGATGGCAGATCCACTCCAAATTTTGGTCCAAATTTTAGATGAGCTCTTAAACCTATTTTGGGGGATAGGGTTCAACCCCTGGAGCAGCACCTTTAAAGTTCAGACTGAAACCTGGAGTGGATTCCCCACCCCACTGACACTAGCTCCCATTGAACTCAATCCGTGGTCAAGTGGAGCTTTAAACTCAGGCTCCCTGGGCCCAAATTTAATCTGTTGGTCCTGAGGAGGCACAAATCTCTGCAGCTGTCGAAGGCATTAGAAGAATCAAAGAATGAGCATTACTGATGCTTCAGTTTTATGTCAGAGAACACTCTGTCCACCAAACATTATTGGCAGGCTATTTTTCAATAGTTTATTTTTATTCACTGTTGGTTTTATAATTTTTTTCCACCAAATTATACTTGGTTGGTTCGAGGACTGATATTTTAAACAAATAAAATAGGAAGAGTGAGACTCCTGCTAGAGAAAGAGAGAGGGAAAATTGAACAGGGAGCCAAGACACAGGAAAATCCCATGGATTCAATATCTCTAGTCAGAACTAGCAGGCCATAAAGTGCAGGGTTGAGAGCATTCCTGGTCATCCTGGCCTCCCCCCCCCCCACATCATTCTTTCCCCAGTTCAAAGTTTGGGAAGGCAGAGGGTGGATTTGGGGGGAAGAGAATTGGGAGAGGAGGAGATGCCGTGAGCAGCCCAATTGGTAGCAGGACCAGAGCGCTGAGGTCCGCTGGCGCTTAGACTGACCAGCAGGGGGCAGCAGCCACTCACAAATACCTGTGAGATTGTTGTTCACATCAGAATTAAAAGGAGGCGTATTGGTAAGTGGTCAATGTTTAATAGCAATATTGAAAAAATATTGGTATGAGTATAGAAAATGGTATAATATATAATGGCTCATCTGTGTATTTTACTATACAGTAAGTGATTGCTTTGTCCCCATCACACTATTGTTATTCAGTAGGATATTGTTCAGAGGCAGCATTTGTATTCCATTTTTTATTCAAATGCATGTGTAAAGTCTCCTAAAAGTGTCCTGATCAAAATCCATGCGCTTGAAAGGTTTGAAGAATTTTTATATTTCTGCTTTCTGATGTGCCCAAATTATATTTGCATGATCTGGTCATCGCCTCCCAAAAATACTACTCTACGGTGAACTCGCCACGGGTCAGCGTAAGAGGGGCGCTCCAAAAAAGCGATACAAAGACTCCCTGAAACAACATCTCAGGCTTGGCCAAATTGATCACCAACAGTGGTCCGCCCTGGCCTCACATCGGGAGGCATGGAGACGCACTATCCACAATGCTGCAGCCTTATTTGAGAACTCACGACGAACAAGTCTTGAAGAGAAACGACAATGCAGAAAGAATCACAACCCAAAAACATCACCCAAGGAGACCTTCTGCTGTGCTTTTTGCAACCGGACTTGTTTATCTCGGATTGGCCTTTTTAGTCATCAGCGCGCTTGCAGAAAGCGCGGGATGAGTCCTTCCTGAATCTTCGTTTGCGAAGAAAAGCCAGAGGATCTGGTCATTTAAATGGCTGTGGTTCCAAGGGTGTTGCTGAAGTGACTTCATTTAGCCAATAGATTGGTAGCTCTGTGTGCGTGCATGCGTTCGTGCACACATGCGCTCTCTCTCTCTCTCTCTCTTATATAACAAAAACAGGGGATATGTGTCTTGCCTAATATTTGGCATGACTTTCTTCTCCAGCCCCAAAAGTCTTTTAAGAAGCAGACTCTGGACTTGTCCATATGAGGCAACAAAATGTGAATTGATGTGTACTAACACCAGTTTGCAGCAGCTTTAGTTTTCTCCACAAGTGTTTTTCAAGATCGCAGGCATGCAAAGCCATACACATTTGATGTTCAGACGGGCATGCCTGTGAATCAAGATGGCATGTGCGAATGAATTACTTGTACTCATGTTTTTATTGTCACTAGTTGTTGCTGACAAACAGCAATTAAAAAAAAAAAACATATCCAAAGTGCGGAAGTATGATCTTCTACTGGAAAAAAGAAGAAAAGCTGTTTTGTTGCCACAGTGCATGATCACTATTGTGAAAAGTCAACATGTTGGTTCCGGGCACTTGCCTTGCCAGCAAGCTCCGCTGTGTACATCCAACCAATCAGCTGTCCACTTCCACGCTTCAAAGTGAATCGGTTGTCCCAACAACCGGGAATGCACATTTCCATCACAGTTTTTTAAAAAAATACGGGGAAAGCTGTGAAGGCTTTTCCTGCAGTTTTTGGTGGTTTTGGTCCCCCTTCCTTTCAAATATAGTGGGTTGATGCGGGATCATTTAGACAAATCATATTCTTTTCAAATTGTATGAGGAGAATTTTCACCATATAGACAAGCCCTCTGCCTCTGGCCAGGAACCTGACAAATTTTCTTCTGATTCTCACCCCCGAAAGGTAATTACAATGGCGATCCACGAGATGACAACCTGAAGCCTGACGGACAACCTGCGGGCAGTTCCACCCTCCTCGGGGACAGCTGGCTCATCCCAGAAAACTTCACAGAGTAGGTGGTGCCTTGGCTGTTCTTAGCTTCAGGCTCGTTCTAGAAAGAGGATGCCACCGGGAAGTCCCCGTGGCAAGATCTGGGCCCCTTAAAGAAGGCCCAGTGTGGATTCATCCCCATTCCCACCTTGAGATGGGAGCCAACTTGGCCAGCATTGGATGAAACCTGGTAGGCTCAGAATGAAGCTGCGATGAAGTCATTGCTTCCCTCCTTGCCTTGCACAGATGTTCCAGCCCCCAACCGGTTTGCAGACCACAGCTGGAGAATGAAATCCGGAGGGATTCTGCCTGCACGATGATCACAGATCCAGCAGGTAGGACTTCAGAGCCCCTAAAAGGGTGCCTGCCAAGGAACTGCCCCTCTTCACCCAGAAATGACCAAGGAATTGAAGCTACCAGTTGGGTAGAAGAGGGAAGGGCTGCAGAGCTGAGCTTGCTGGCTTGGCCACTGTAAGGTCCAGCTTGGCCCTGACTCCCCCCCACCCCATGGCAAATCAATGGCTAGGGATGGGCAGATCTATTTGTTTTCCTTTCTCACCCCTGCCCCGCCCCTATTCCAATTGCATTAAGCATCAAGTTCTTCCTCTTGGGTTTATGGAGAACCATGTGAACTTTGGAAAGGTCTATAACCCAGAAAAAATTCACACCCAGCTCTCCAGAGAGCCCCTGTGTCTTACTGCCTCAACTCCTGGATTTAGTTTGCACCATTCTCTTCCCCCCCCTTTTGAAAGGATTCAGGTTGCAGGTCTGGGGGAGTCCCCTGTCTAGGAGACTCCTCAGTCCTCATCACTGCCTGCCAAAAATCAAGGGGAATTACTGGCTTTCCCGAGAGGAGCCCTCCCAGCAAGAGGTGCCACTTGCCTGGCTTTCTGTATCTCTGTATGTGGCACACAGTGGCAGCCACAGCAGCAAAAGTGGCAGCCAAGGTCAGATTAAAGTGGATGGGCCCTGGAGCAGGTCTTCAAAGAAAGCCATGGAACTATAGAATCCTAGAGTTGGAAGAGAACCCAAAGGCCATCTTGTCAACCCCCCTTATGCCATGCAGGAACACACAATCCAAGCACTCCCAACAGATGGCCATCCAACCTCTGTTTAAAAACCACCAAAAAAAGGAGACTCCACCACAATCCCACTGCCGAACAGCTCTTAAAGTCAGGAAGTTCTTCCTAATGTTTGGCTGGAATCTCTTTTCCCGGAGTTTGAACCCATTGCTCTGTGTCCTAGTCTCTGGAGCAGCAGAAAACAAGCTTGCTCCATCCTCAGTGTGACACCCCTTCAAATACTTAAACCTGGCTATCATTTCCCCTCTCAATCTTCTCTTCCCTAGGCTAAACATACCCAGCTCCCTAAACTGCTCCTCATAGGGCATCATGGCTTCCAGACCTTTCACCATTTGGGTCACCCTTCTCTGGACACAGTCCCCTGTGTGCACACATTTGAAATATAACAGAAACATCGGGGGATAAAGCAAGCCCCACGCCTTTCCTCCCTTCATTGCTGGGCTCTCAACCAGCCATTTCAGCAACAGAACCATTGTCCATCTGGCCCTGGGAGTCTTGTGGAGTCCTGCAGTGGCTGTGTTTGGAGGTCTTGAAACAGAGGTTGGATGGGCATCTTTCGGAGAGCCTTGGTTATGCATTTCTGCACAGCAGAGGGTTGGACTAGATGGCCCTTGGGGATCCATTCCAGCTGTAAGTTTCAAGGATTCTAGGATCTTCTTTCCCCCTTTTTAACAGGAATCTTCAAGGATTGCCATCCCATGGTCGACCCAGCAAATTTCTTTGAGAACTGTGTTCTGGATGCCTGCCTCACCAATGGGCAGCAGACCTCCCTCTGCAATGGACTGCAGGCCTACGCGGAGGCGTGCTCCAACGTGGGACTGTGCCTGGAGTGGAGGAACGCCACCCTGTGCCGTGAGTGGAGCCATCCAGCTTCTTCCCTGGCGTGAGGCAGAGCAAAGCCAGGACCGGGGAGAGAGAAGCCTCGGCATGGCTGGATTTAGGGGGAGATCAAGCTTGGAAAAGTGGTCTTTGTAGACTACAGATCCCAGAATCTGACAGCCAAGAGAGCTGTTCGCCAAGCTAGCTGATGGATTCTGGAACCCCTAGCCTCCCAAAAGGACCCGTTCAAGCTTGAGATAGAGGAACAGGCAGGAAGCATCACCGGCAAACAGGTGAAAGGCAAGCAGACTTTGGCCAGGATCCCGTTGGCGCCTTATGCGTGTGTAAGTTCCCCTGCAGAAGCAGCCGGGCATTTTTGTCTGTTGCAGTATATCTGCATTCAGTTCAAGGCTTCAGAAGTGGAGCTGGTGCCATTCTGCACTCAGGGCAATGGAAATGCATAGGCATTGTGCATGCATGCACAACTGATTGGGCATTTGGTTGCATGTTCAGTGCAGTGCAAGTCACCGTGTAAAGGGTGGAACACAACCACGGCATAACTATGTACATATAGGTTTATACTGTTGTTGTGTGCTTTCAAGTCAGTTCCACCTTATGGTGACCCTAAGGCAAACCCATCACAGGGTTTTCTTGGCAAGATTTGTTCGGAGGGGGGGGGCTGCCTTTGCCTTCCTTTGAGGCTGAGAATGTGTGATTTGCTGAAGATCACCCAGTGAGTTTCCATGGCTGAGTGAGGATTTGAACCCTGGTTTCTAGAATCCTCGCCCAACACCCAAACCACTACACCCCGCTATCTTTCATAGATTTACACTATGCAAGTGCAGTATAGGATCTTGCCCAGAAGGTGTTCTCAGGCAACGTGACTCCTGGCGAAGGTCTTTTGAGGAGCCATCCTCACCCCAGACCCTGTGACTTTCTCTTCCCTTCTGTTTCCTTCCTTCCAGCCATATCCTGCCCTGCAGGGAGCCACTACCAAAGCTGCGGGAACCGTTGCGCTCCCAGCTGCGTCACCCGCTCAGTGCTCAGCTCCTGCAGCCCCTTGCCAGTGGGGGGCTGCTTCTGTGATGAAGGCTTCGTACTGAGCGGAGACAGGTGCGTCCCGGAGAGCAGCTGTGGCTGCGTCACTCCCCAGGGGTGCTACTACCAGGTAGGTCCCTTCCTCTATCAAGGCTGGGTTGGGGGCTGGGAAGGGTGTGAGGAAGGAGGCTCACGCATTTTCTTTCTTTCACAAGAAAAGGCATCTCCTGACACATTGAGACACACCACAGAGAAAAGCTCCACTGCCAGGAACAGAGATTCCACCTCAACATGAGGAGGAACTTTTTGACAGTCAGAGCTGTTCGGCAGTGGAACACACTCCCTCGGAGCGTGGTGGGGTCTCCTTCCTTGGAGGTCTTTAAACAGAGGCTGGATGGCCATCTGTCGGGGATGCTTTGATTGTGATTTCCTGCGTGGCAGGGGGGTTGGACTGGATGGCCCTCGTGGTCTCTTCCAACTCTGCAATTCTATGATTCTATGATTCTATGTTTCATAAACGACAAATGATTTTGCCGGGGTGGGAGTTAGGGGCACCCCTTTTTTGCATTAAAAATGGCCTTTGTGCCAAGAACTCAGCTTTTGTGCAAAAAATGGATTTTTCTGCACATACATATGCACTAAATGAAACAACAACAACAACCCATAAACTCCCATAAATTTACCCAGTGGGGAGGGAATTTTGGAAATGTTCTTAGGTGCAGGAATGAAACAAATGTTTGCATTTTTAGTTGGCTTAGCTGGAGATCCTATACTTAGCAGGGGTTTGGACTAGATTGCCCCTGAGGACTCTTCCAACTTCTTGATTTTATGAGTCTATGACACATGGGATGTGCACATCGATGCGCAAAGCACTTTTGTTATGCAACATTGCAATTCACTAATGAGAGGGCATTGCAGAATTGCCTTATAACTCTATGAGCATAAAGTTATACTCCATCTCTTTGATTTAGGATCTCAGCCTACTTCTCCCTTTGTGTAGGAACCCTTATTTTGTTTTTATATTAAGGAGTGTGGCAAGGCCTGCAACCTATTTAAAAGGTGAACAGCCATCCTGAAAGTTTTCTGGAGATTCGGGTCACCTTATTTTTTACCAGAAATGGGGGCAGTCTCACGAACCTGGAAAGGTCAAAGTCTGCAAAAATAGCCTTGGGGGAGGCCACACTTTCCTCCCTCTGACTTGAGCTTCCAAGTGGAGGAGGGAAGAGTGCCCAGTCTTCCTAAGCATCTGCTCACGCATGATGGTTCCCTCCTCTTCTCTCTCTCTCTGCAGCTGGGTGAGAGCTGGTTCCCTGAGGAGACCTGCAGCGAGCGCTGCACCTGTGAGCATGGTGGTGCCATTGCGTGCACACCATGGGAATGTGGCGTGCTGGAGAAATGCAGTGTCCAAGATGGAGTGCTCGGCTGCCACACCAGCCGTGAGTTTGGGACTGATGGGCAATGCTCAGAGGCTGTACGATTGGGGGAGTGCAGGTTCTCCATGGCTGGGGAGGATGGGTGCCCTTCCAGGCAGAAGGGATGAGGGTGGAACCGTGCTAGCCTGGTCTTTGAAGAAGGAAAAGGTGGGAGCTCAATGGGCCAAACAAATACACAAAATTTGCATTGTGGGCTCTAAAGGAACCCACAGGACAGGGTGAGGATCCTGACCAGCAAGTGGAAGGACCAAAGGCCCCCCAGTTCAATTCAAGGGGCTGGTGGATGACTTTCAAAGCTCTAAATGGATCGGGACTTTGATACTTGTCAGGCACACTTTCCCTGTATTTGCCTGCCCAAAAACTGCTGGAGAGGCCCTCCTCCATGTCCTGCTAGTAGGAGCTGTACGTTGTGGGATTGTGTGGGATCAGGGCCTTCTCTGCTATGGCACCCCACTCCCCATTTATGGAATATCATCCCCTAAGAGGTCAGATTGGCACCATCACTGGCTTCTCTACAGCAGCTGGTGGACAAATATTGACTTCTTATTGGGTCCTTTGGGGTCTAATTTGAGCATGCACACGGTTTTTAAAAATTATTTTACTCCTTTCAAGCTGTTTTAATTTGTTGAATTGCTTAGTATGTTTTTTTATCTCATTTAAATTAGTTGTTGATTTAAATCTGGAATTGTTTATATATGTATTTTTTTGCTTGCTGTCCTGCAATGATAAAAATATTTCAATGACATAGTAATGGCTAATAGGCAGCTCTTTTATGCTGGGTCAGATCTTTGACCTGTCCAAGGCCAACAGCAAGCCAGTTGTGTGCTCCCAGCAGCCAGCCTCAGTTAGCAATCTGGCTTTCTCCAGGGTTTTGAAAGGCAGGCTTCTTTCCTGTCTTTACCTGGAGATGCCGCTGCAGACTGAACTTGGGACCTTCCGCAGAGGAATGTAGGAAGCTGGTCTTGTACTGAGTCGGCACTTCTTTCCCCCTACCCTGGTGTTGTCAGCTCTGACTGGCAGCCACAGGTCTTCAGTGTTTGAGGCTTTCCTAGCTCCACCTGGAGATGCTAGGGACTCAACCTGGGGTGTAGGAAGCCGCTCTGATACCAAGTCAGATCCTTGCTCCATCTAGCTAGTATGGACCACACTGACTGGTAGTTGCAGGATTCATTCCTGCTTGGAGTTCCCTAGTGTTCTACCTTCCAAATCCTGCTCAAGTTTGACTTTGCTTCGCTTCCAAAACCAGACACATCAAGTGTGCTGAGGACAGATTGGTGGGGTCAGACTGTCACATTCCCCTGTAGGCAGCTGCCCTTATACTGAGCCAGAACCCCGGGGGTCCATCTGGCCAGTATTGTCCACTCTGACTGAGAGCTGAAGCTCCCTCCAGGATTCCAGGTGTAGATCTTGGTTATTCCTTCCTGGTAATCTCCCAGCCAAATAACAGCCAGCCCCGACTCTCCTTACTCCTGAGTTAGACAAGATTATGGGTGTTCAGATGGGGCGCTCAAGCACTGTAGAGGAACAGGACCTGAGTATTCACCCTTTCTTGATCCTGGTGGCTCAGGATGGTCATGAGAACTCTGATTCCCCCTTGGCCTCAATCTCCTGTCTTTAAAATGGGGACAGTCATGACAGAGCTGAGCTTCCTCCTCTGAGCTCACCAAGGTCTCCATGGCCTCCCTCTTCAGGCCGAGCATCGTGCCACGTGGCTGGCGATCCGCACTATTACACCTTTGACAAAGTGATGCACACCTTCCTGGGCACCTGCACCTACACCCTCGTCACCATCTGCGGCAGCAACAGCAGCGTCACTCCTGTCACCATCAGCGGCAGGAACGAAGACCGTGGCCAGAGAGGAGCCACCTACCTCCGGGAGGTCTATGTTGATGTATATGGCACACGGGTCACCCTCCAGAAAAATAAGAGGATCCTGGTATGGAAGGGCACCTGCCTGGCTTGGGAGGGCACCGGGGGGGGGTTGGACCCATGCCCACCTGCTTGTCACTTTGGCACCTGTGTAGATGTGTAGCCCACCCAGTCCCTGGGCTCTGGCTGAGTAAGACAAGGACTGATAGCTTCTCTGTCCTGCGTGAGTCCCTCCATAGAAGCAAACTTTGAATGAGTTCTCCAAGGTGCTGAACCCACTGGGGGAAGAGATAGACGTCAGCACCTAAGATGGCTCCTTTAAAGTTCAGACTAAACCCTGGAACAGATTCAGTACCCAACTGGCTTGGAAGTCACCAAATGCTAGTGATTAAATGTGTGGAGCAACGTTGGGAGATTGTAATTCTTTAAAAAAAGCTACCAAAATAAAGTCTTTGCCTATCCCAGTCTCAGAGAGTACAACCCAGCTGGGCTTTTTATAGTGGAACCAGTTTCCATCTATGCTTCCGCTTTGTGACTTTGGCTGAAATCCTACACTGGGGTTGTGTAGCATAAATCTATCTCCACACCCGGTGTTACACATGAATTGACCTCTTGTGTTGAATGGCAACATTGCAAAGGGAGCCAGCTGTGTAATGGAATGCACAAGGAAACATACATGCTCATTCTAGCACAAAGTGCTGCACCCATCTGCAATCCATCCATACCAATTCATAATGTGCAATGGGCATTCATGTGAAATGTGCATACAATGCACATTCATTCATTCATTCATTCATTCAATTTATACCCTGCCTTTCTCCCACCAAGAGAATCAAGGCTGTTTACAATACTTAAAATACAAGTTGGCTAAAATGCATATTGCAAACTTTAAAAAACAAACAACAGTACTATAAAAATAGTTTAAACTAATTTAAAACACAATAAAGTTAAAACACATCAAAGCACAATTCCACTTTGCATAGTTTGAATGTGGCCATTCCTCATTGGACAAAAATGTCCCACTGCTTCTGTCGGGGAAAGCACTCCATGCATAAGACACCCCACAGGATTCCAGCCTTTGGATGGGGTGGGTGCATGAGTGAACATGTGCAGAAGGGAGAATGCGGCCTATGAAAGAGCCCCTTCCCGCCCCTGACGGATGTCTCTTTCCCCCTCCAGTTTGACAACGAGAGAGCCTATGCACCCGCGGAGAGGCGCTCCCAGAAAAACAGCGTGTCTGTAGGCAATGTGGGGATCTACTTGGTGGTGGAAACCGACTTTGGGCTGGTGGTGAAATATGACGGGAACCAGCTCCTGGAGATCAGCCTGCCGGGCACCTACTTCTCCCAGGTGAGTCTGTGGGCAGGCAGCGTTGACCTAGTTGGCAGAGATGTTGGTCCATTCTCCTTTGCCCAGGAAGCTCAGAAGTAGCATTCAAAGCCAAGCATTTTCCAGGTCAGGACATTTTCTGCTGCTCCAGAGCCTGGAACACGGAGCAATGGATGCAAGCTCCAGGAACAGAGATTCCACCTCAACATGAGGAGGAACTTTTTGACAGTAAGAGCTGTTCGGCAGTGGAACGCACTCCCTCGGAGCGTGGTGGGGTCTCCTTCCTTGGAGGTCTTTAAACAGAGGCTGGATGGCCATCTGTCGGGGATGCTTTGATCGTGATTTCCTGCATGGCAGGGGGGTTGGACTGGATGGCCCTCGTGGTCACTTCCAACTCTGCAATTCTATGATTCTATGAAACCCACTCTGAAAAAATCCGGCCCAAAAAACCCCTAAGTCTGAGTCAGCTCAAAGACACATCACAATGACAGCACCAACATCCAAGGTGCTGAACCGTGTCCTCAAAACAGGCTGAGCTTCTTGTATAGCTCCTCTAAAGTTCAGACTAGAACCCAGAAGAGGTTCATTGCCCCCCACATGTGTGCCACTGGCTGCCACTTGGATGCAGAAAGTGAGGATGCATTTCCATCACAGAAGACAACCTTTGGGGGATACAGCCATGGCATGGTGGGTTTTGAGGGGGGACAAGCCACAGAGCTCCATAGGCTTCCCCTCCATGTTCCTTCAGCACGTGGGGACCTCTCTAATGTCTGCTTGTTTGACTCATAGGTTTGTGGCTTGTGTGGGAACTACAACGGCCTTCAGGAAGACGAACTGCTGATGCCTGATGGAACCCAGGCCAAAAATGTCACCCAGTTCGGGAACAGCTGGAAGGTGGACGACGACAGCGATGCCAGGTAAAAGCTCTGCCTCCTGACCTCCGCAGGCAAGCTGAGCCCCATGTCGTCTCCGCTCCCTCCCAATTTGGAAGGGGACACACCTGGCTCAAAGGTGCCAGAGAATCTCCTTAGCCCTTCCGTTTGGGGAAGGAGCATCAGTTCCTGCCCTTTGTGGAGGATCAGGATCCTCGTGTTGGAAGGGACCCTGAAGGCCATCAAGCCCACCCCCTGCTAATGGAGGAAATCCTGACAGGTGGCCATCCAGCCTCCATTTAAAGCCCTCCAACCAAGTATACCATCCCCTGAGGGACCCTATTCCACTGTAGAACAGCTCTAAACCTCAAGAAGGTCTTCCTAATGCTTAGGTAGAACTTCATTTCTTCTCATTTGAATCCATTGCTTCATGCACTACTCTCTGGAGCAGCAGAAAACAAGATGACCCCTACTTTCCCACAATGGCAGCCTTTCAGATATGTAAAGATTTTCACATGATAGGGAACTAATTTGATGGCAAATATGGCAAAAAAAAAAAAGTGCTCAAGGAAAAAAGTCAAGAAGGAAAGTGGTAGGAGGGGCACAGGATCCCACATTAATTTTGTTTTTCATTATTTTTATTACTTTCTTTGCAGATATTTATATGCATATTATGTCCAAACATTTCATAGCAGTGCAAAACAAGGCAAAGAAGAGTATAGTCAAACACAGACCTTGGATTTAAAGCAAACTCCAGAGAAAACTGCGAGTTTTCTAAAATGCAGATTAAGGTGCTTCCCCTGCCCCCGAATCTGGTGCAAACAGGGCTGTATGTCACATGGTATTATTGCACCAAGTTTGGGGAAAAGGCTGCGTGTCGTGTAGCACCATTGGGCCAGATTTGGGGGGGGGGGATTCAGGGGTTTTCACTAGTGTAGACAAGCCCTTACTCTAAGTCTTGATATTAGCAGTTCATGGTCTGTGCCACAATTTGCTCCTAGTCTTGTTTTTACAGCGAGAATGGAGCTTCTCCACCTACTGCTTCCAATTATGTAGTCCATTTGATTTCTGTATTAGCCACCAGCTGAGTACATAGCCACTCTTCCCAACAGCACCTCCTTCTGTAAGATGGGGAATAAGGGCAAATGCCACTAACAGGATTCTACTGCCTTCATTCACCCCATAACTGCCTTGGAGTGAGCCTGCCTCGCAGGGGTATCGTTGTCCCAAAGGGTGGTCTGGGGGGAAACTTGTCCTCGATCGGCACAGCTGAAAGGTCATGTGAGAAGGTAGTGGAGAGGGTGGTTTACAAAGCAACCCAGTTGCTTCATGTGGGAGATGTGGAGGTCTTGAAAGCAACCTCTGCCTCCAGGGCAGCCACAGTCACTGCCTGCAGGCATGGATGGATGGATGGATGGAGGTAGCAGCCATTTTGGTCCACCTTGGGCTTGAGAGGAGTGTGAGTCAGTGGTGGAGGGGCAGTTCTGTGCTCCTGGCCCATGCCACCTTCGCCCCGTTCTGTTGCAGTTGCTTGCCAGACACACGGCAGGATTTGGGCCCACCCTGCACTGCCCAGCTGAGGCCATCCGTGGAGGAACAGTGTGGAGTCCTGCAGTCCAAACCCTTCGCGCCGTGCCACCGCCTGGTCCGGCCGGAGCTCTTCATTCAGACGTGCGTGTACGACATGTGCAAGTATGACGGGATGCTCTCCACCCTGTGCGCCATTGTGCAGGCCTACGCAGACGCCTGCAAGGCTGAAGGAGTCATTGTCAAGTGGAGGAACAGCACCTTTTGCCGTAAGCAGATATGATGGTGGTGGGTGGGAGTGAGGCCAGAGAGAGGCAAGGGATGGGGAAATGGCACAACCTCTTGAGCTGGTTGAGAGGGGTCCCTACTGAGCTGGAGCGCCGCAGGGGGAAGACTCACAAGGCCATCACTGGCGATGCAGCATGGAGATGGTGGAGAGGCCCCAGCAAGGGCGCAGGGGGCAAAGCGGTATTAAGCAGGAGGAGGGAACCACATTGGCGGAGGAGGAGCAGGGAGAGGAGCCCCCAGGGAATCCGGGGAACCAACTGTCTTCTCTCCTCATTGAGGAGAAATGGGTTGTAGAAACACCATGGCCAAATCCGCACTATACAAATAACCCAGTTTGGAACTGGTTTTTTTTTGCCATGATTCCCTCCTGTGGAGTCCTGGGGTTTGTAGTTTGGTGAGGCACCAGCACTCTTTGGCAGAGAAGCCTAAAGACCTTATAAAACTACAACTCCCAGGATTCAGTAGGAAGGAGCCATGTGAAATTATCCCGTTTCAAACTGGGTTATTTGTGTAGTGTGGATTTGGCCCAAGACACCCCACTGAGAAAATAGTGAGCCATCAGGAAATTTTGCACCTTTGGGGGTATTTTTTGTAAAATAATTCTTTGTGCAAAAAAATGCCTAGAATCCTTTGTGTTTTGCACAAAATACAACTTTCTTTTTGTACAGAGGGCTTTTTGAGCCAAAAATCCAAAGCTTTTGCACTGAGTTTTTCACAGAAAGGCCCCAGAGTGTGAGAAATCATTGAAAAATACACAAATATGCTTCTTAATCTCAGCCAATGGGGACACCGCCCCCAACATTATTTACTTTTTGCATGTGAGAATGCAGTAATGGAAGATCTTCATCATTGCTGTGATAACACAAACAGTGATTACAGTTACGTGGTATAAAAATCACTTACATGTTATCTGTTCCTGATGAGAAAGGGTTCTTGACGTTTTGAGACACCTGGTCCAAAAACGGGGGGTTCAATCATATTGCAAACATTTTATTTCCATAAAAATAATGGGCTTTGCACAAACAAAAAATCCATTGAGTTTTGTACAGAAAGCCATTTTCATTATGAACAGTGTTTTTGCCACACACAAAAAATGTTTTTGCAGAAAAAAGATTTTTATCAAAAAACAAAAAACCAACACCACCACCTTTTACACAAAAACCAATGGTTTGTGTGTGTGGGGGGGGAGTGATTAAAAAAGTTCCAGAATGCAAAGAATTCTTAAAAAATGTGTGTGTGCGTGTGCTCACTCCCCCCCCCCCCCTGATAATCTCACCCAGTGGGGAAGAAAACTTCTGGAATTCTCCATTCTTGTGTGTGAGAAGAAAATAAGCAAAGATTGTCCTCCTTGCTTGCTGCTGATGCAAAAGTGTCCCCATTAGTACCCGAGCTTGTAGAGATATTGTGATATTATGGACAGCAAGAGGAATGTGCTGAGCATGTGCTTCCAGTGCTCCCTCATGTGGTGAGAGCCACTACTCAGAACCATAGAACCATAGTAGCCAAGGGTTAGTCTACACAAAGGGGAAAAAACGGACTGCTCCACAGTAATAGCAAGTCTCAGCCGCTGCGGCATTCCTGCAGTTGAGACAGTGGCTGAGAGTGGATTACTCACGTTTTTAAATCTGCCACCAGCAAACTTTTTTCTATGGTGTGCACAAGTGATATTCCACCTTCTCCCCCCGCCAAAAAAGAGAGAAAGATAGCACAAACCCTCATTTTATTGTCTTAGCGATCACTCGCTAAAGTGAAAATCCAACATGGAGGCAGTGGGCGCTTGCCCGGTAACCCAGCCCCGCCCCCTGCGCTCACTCAGCCAATGAGGTTTGCGCTTTGTCTTCTATGGGGAAGCAATTCATGTTGAATTGCTTGTCTTAACAAGCAAAAATGTGCATATCGCTGGAGCTTTTTTTAAAAGTTGGGGAAAGTCGTGAATGCTTTTCTCATGTAGTTTCCCCGCTTTTTGGCTCCCCTCCGCCACAATACGATGAGACAATGTGGGGATCCCATTAAGACAGCTCGTTCTCTGAGCAAATTCTGTGAGGAGTATTTTCACCATGTAGACAACCCCCTGGAGTTGGAAGGGACCGGAAGGGCCATCCAGCCCAACCCCATTCTGCCATGCAGGAAGACACAACCACAGCACCCCTGAAAGACCCCCACCGTGCCACAGCCCAAGGGAGCCTGCGGCTCTCCACACTGTGCCAAGGACACAAACAAGGGAGACCATGGGAATCTGGCAAGGGTGAGTGGGTGGGAGGGGGAATCACCTCATTTAGCTTTTTTCCGCATCCTGAAGTGCAATGTTTAATGGATGATGGAAAAGCAGGACGGGAAGTGCAGGAGGCAGACATTCAGGAAGTGGGACCCTGGGGCAAAACAGGGACCAGGATGGAGCACTGCGCCAGCCATGGGAGGGATGGGTGTCTCTCCAAACGCCAGAGCTGACCCTCTGCCTCTCTGGTGGCCATCTGGCTCTCTGGCTCTGGCACATCCACAGGCCGGCCCTGCAGCCCTTCCCTCTCTGTTTCTCTCCATTCCAGCCCTGCCCTGCCCTCCAAACAGCTACTACACCGACTGTGCCTCCCCTTGCCCCCCGACCTGCAACAACATTTACGCCGAGGACCTCTGTGAGAAGCCGCCCGGGGAGTGCCTGGAAGGGTGTGCGTGCAGCGAGGGCCACGTCCTCAGCGATGACCAGTGTGTGCCGCTGAGCGAGTGTGGCTGCCGGGACAAAGACGACAACTATTACAAAGTGAGCCGTGGCTGCTGTTGCTGCTCCTCATAGGGATGGGGCCGTGTGTGTGCGCTAGTGGGGCATTGTTGTGGGGGCGGTGAATTCACTCTCAGTTTTACCTCCACTCCTTCCACAGCCCTTCCAAGTGGAATGGCAGATCCGGGTCCAAATCCATCAGAGTCGTTGATGAGATTAGTCCACATGTTCCCTTCCCTTTCCCTGGCAGTAGGATGCAAGGCAGCTTAGGTGGTGGTGGTGGTGTTACTTGGTGCCAAGTCGGCTTTGGCTTGTGGCAGCCGGATGAATGAGAGACCTCCACAGTCCTCATTCATCAACTGACCTGCTCAGGTCTGGGAAGTTCAGGGCAGCCGGTGGCTTCCTTGATGGGGCCAACCTCCGGGGGGTGCGGCCTTCCTCTTTTCCTACCACCTTCCCCTTGACGCAGCACTGTCACCTTGTCAAGAAAGTCGCACCCTGTGACGGTACATCTGTAATGCAACAGAGGCATTTTGGCTTCTTGTGAGAATTCCGGCTTGATTTGGCCACTGCAGTCAAATCCTAAACTTCTGCTGGTGTTAAATACACTTTCAAATCAAAGTGAGAGCCAGGAGGGAGCCCTCCCAGCCTCCTAAGGAAAGAGTCCAAAGCTTAGGAGCAGCCACCAAGCAGGCCTGTGTTCCCAGCAAAGGTGGTTTTGGCATCCGCAGAGCTCTTCTTATTCCTCATGGAGCAGCTGGAGGAGGAGAGAACCTACAGCTGCCTCTGGGTGGGATAGGTGTGTGTGTATGTTTAGGAGACCTTGGGCTGCATCAATAGAAGTATAGTGTCCAGATCAAGGGAAGTCATAGTGCCGCTCTATTCTGCCTTGGTCAGACCTCACTTAGAATACTGTGTCCAGTTCTGGCACCACAATTCAGAAAGGATATTGACAAATTGGAGGGTGTCCAGAGGAGGGCGACTAAAATGGTGAAAGGTCTGGAAACCATGCCTTATGAGGAGAGACTTAGGGAGCTGGGTATGTTTAGCCTGGAAAAAAGACGGTTAAGAGGCGATATGATAGCCCTGTTTAAGTATTGGAAGGGGTGTCACGCTGAGGATGGAGCAGGCTTGTTTTCTGCTGCTCCAGAGACTGGAACACGGAGCAATGGGTGCAAGTTCCAGGAACAGAGATTCCACCTCAACATGAGGAGGAACTTTTTGACAGTCAGAGCTGTTCGGCAGTGGAACACACTCCCTCGGAGCGTGGTGGGGTCTCCTTCCTTGGAGGTCTTTAAACAGAGGCTGGATGGCCATCTGTCGGGGATGCTTGGATTGTGTCTTCCTGCATGGCAGAATGGGGTTGGACTGGATGGCCCTCGGGGTCTCTTCCAAGTATACAGTTCTATGATTCCTTACCCCTGCTGTGTCGCTCTCTGCCACCTTTACTGCTTTGTGTCCAAGGGGAGAAAGGGGGAGGCCAGGACCTTGTTTGGGTTTCTGCACCCTGAGGATCCTCTTCTGAATGGGGCATGGGGGGCTCTTCTCTCGCCTCTTGTCCCCTCCCCACAGCCTCTGCCCTGGCAGCTACCAAGCTTCCTCTGCAAGCGGTGGTGGGATGCCACTCATCCCACCGCCATTTGCCAGAGGGAGCCAGAGGAACAAAGATGGCTCTCCTCTGCCTTTCTCACGAAAACAACAACTGTGGAAGGGGTGTTTTAAATAAATGTTATTATTAAGTCCATGCTTTACCATTCATAGCAGTTTAGAAAATATATGTAGCCGCAGCACATAGCCAAAAACTCTGAAACCCACTAACCAATGATAAGGAAGCACTAAGTGGAAACGATGTACAGTATAGCAAAGTTTTTCTGTTTATTTCAAACTGGTGCACTAATCAGTAGGAAATGCCATGGTGTCTATGGACATGGTTTGGGATGCCCCCTTCAGCGTTTAACTTGTTTTTCCTTGGAATTCCCAAGACGTGACTTGGCAGCTTATCCTATTTTCAGCTTGGCTGAGCATGAGTTATGGCAGTGTGGCTCTACCTTACTTGTGGGTGGTGTAGTAGTAGTTCTTATTATTTCTTACCCGCAACAAATTAACACATAAACATAACTTTGGTTAAAAGCACATATCAATTCAAAACATATATCAATTTAAAAGAACAAGTAAGACCAAGACAAAGGCCTATCAGAAGCAGCAAGTAGTAGAAGTAGTTGTAGTAGTTATTTCTTACCTGCCTCTCCCCACGGATTGAGGTGGGAAACAGCAACAGACCAACATACAACATCAGTGAAAAAGATGCAATGTCAGTTAAAATGCGTGGCATCAATTTAAAAGAACAAATAAGACAAATACCTACTGAAACAATCCCTCTGTCTCTGGCTTTTCTTCGCAAACGAAGATTCAGGAAGGACTCATCCCGCACTTTCTGCAAGCGCGCTGATGACTAAAAAGGCCAATCCGAGATAAACAAGTCCGGTTGCAAAAAGCACAGCAGAAGGTCTCCTTGGGTGATGTTTTTGGGTTGTGATTCTTTCTGCGTTGTCGTTTCTCTTCAAGACTTGTTTGTCGTGAGTTCTCAAATAAGGCTTCAGCATTGTGGATAGTGCGTCTCCATGCCTCCCGATGTGAGGCCAGGGCGGACCACTGTTGGTGATCAGTTTGGCTGAGACTGAGATGTTGTTTCAGGGAGTCCTTGTATCGCTTTTTTGGAGCGCCCCTCTTACACTGACCCAATCCATATTTAAAACTCATAGTTTAAAATTCACAGTTGAAAATCATCCGTATAGGCCTACCGGAAGAGGCTGGTCTTTAAGGCTGATTTGAATCCAGACGGCATATTCAGCTGCCGTATCTCTTCCTGCAGGCCGTTCCGCAGTCTGGGGGTGGCTGAAGAAAAAGTCCTCTGGGTGACCGTTGCCAGCCTAGTCCTAGCTGACTGGAGCAAAGGTCCCCCAGAGGACCTGAGTGTCGTGGTTTGAATGTTGGACACTAACTCTGGAGACAAGGGTTCAAATCCCTGCTCAGCCATGGAAATCCTCTGGGTGACCTTGGGCAAGTCACACTCTCTCAGCCTCAAAGGAAGGCAAAAGCAATTCCCCTCTGAACAAATCTTGCCCGGAAAACCCCGTGATAAGTTTGCCTTAGGGTTGCCATGCATCCAAACTGATGTGAATGCACACAACACCACCACCACCACTACCAATTGATCACTTCTTCACAGTTCCTCATAGCAGACCCATCACACTGGGGGCAGGATTGGCTCATGGAGCATGGCCGGGGGAAGGGACCCCTTTGTTCATCCCATCAGTAGGACTTCTTCTCCAGCCTCACCCACCCGCCTGCATTCCTCCCTCTCTCCTCCATCCCATAATGACTCAGCTGTCTTCCGGCAGGTTGGGGAGAGCTGGGTGACCCGGCACTGCAGCCAGAAATGCCGCTGCCGCTCGGGGGGCATCATCAAGTGCCAGAGCTTTGGTTGTGAGGTTGGAGAGATCTGCCAGCTCAAGAATAACGGAAAGTACGGCTGCAAACCAACAGGTATGGATGCACATTTGTGGAGGAGAAATGAAATGGCTTCACTTGTTCTGGATGACAGGGAGCCCTCGTCTAGGGCAAGACTGAGAGTGCTGCACTTTTGGGGGGCGGGGGACGGGGAACAGGAACGTGGCTTCAGAGGAGCAGGGAAGGGGGCTGTTTCACTGCAGCCTTGGCAGTCATTCCTGGGAGGAATCCAGAATGGATTCAGACTAGGGGTTGGTGGCTGATTCAGGGAGAAATGAAGCCGTCTGGGCTCTTGGACCCTCTGGCATCTGTGTCTAGTGGGAACTGCACACAGTGTTCACGGGCTGCATTGCATAGAATCATAGAGTTGGGAGGGACCCCATGGGCCATCTAGTCCAACCCCATTCTGCATGCAGGAATCCCCATCTAATGCAGCTGTGAGAGAGGATCACCCAGCATTTGTTTGAAGGCAGTCCATCCCCTGTGGAACAGCCCTTACAGCAAAGATGTTCTCCCTAACGTTTATTCAGAAGGTCCTTTCTTGTAATTTGTTTTAAAAATCTGCATTATCTACTCCACAAGTGGAGCACTTATGAGTGGAAAGGAACTGCAGAGGAATCAGGTGGAAGTATTTACTCGCCCGCCCTGCTGGCATTTTCCCTCTGACGGCTTTTCCTGGCGTCTCCCTCCCTCCCTGCAGGTTTTGGGAAGTGCCTGGTCACGGGGGACCCCCACTACCTGACCTTCGATGGCTTGCTGCACCATTTCCAAGGAACGCACACCTACGTGTTGTCCCAGAGCCAGCCAGGTGCCCCTCCACGCCTGGAGCCCTTCAGCATTGAGGGGAAGAACAAGGTGGAGGCGAAGGGCAGCCAGATCACCTTCCTCAAAGAGCTGAAGGTGGCTGTCTACAACCACACGGTGCTCCTCAGGCAGGGAAAGAAGCTGGTGGTAAGGACTCTGTCAGAGGCTGGGCTTTGGGGCCTGACCAATATCTCCCACCTATCTTGCCTGGCATCCAGTTGGTGTTTTACGCACACATAAATTCCACCAGGTATGCGGCCAGGCTTTCTGGCCACAGCGTAATGTCTGTGTTCAATGCACAGTTGCATAATAGAATTCCTCAGATATATACCACAACCTCTAACTATTCAGATCTGGCAGGAATAGTCCCAATTACTCCTCTGTCCTCCCACTTTTTCAACTGCTTTTGAAATGTCCTACTTTCCCACTCCTCCCACCTTTCCTCTTTGTCCTCATCATAATACAATTGCTGTAAACTGAGTCCCAAGTGCAAAAGTAGTTTGCACTCCGTTAATTAAGCCCAGGGGGCCAATGAGAAGCGGAAGGGGCTGAACCTTTCCCTTCCCAGTCAACTCAGGCAAAAGCAAACTTCTGCAGCCCCTCCTAGCTTGTCTCTTCCTCCTCCTTAATAAAATTTGCCATCTTGATCACACTTTGATGTTGCTTGGCCAAGCCTGTCCTAGTTAATAATAAAAATAATAAAATTTATTTATATCCCGCCCCTCTGCAAGCAATCGGGGCGGCTTACAATGATAAAAAATGGTAGACAGTATAAAACAACCCAAAATCCCTCCCTCCCCTTAAAACATTATTAAATTAATGCAAGTTAAAATCAATACAAGTTAAAATCAATATGTAATACAATATGTTAAATATCCTTTTAAGCAGGCAGCATCTGTTAGGAGATCCAAAAGCAACCTCCAGAGGGGGTTCCTGAGGCCGGGGATAGCTATTCCGGAAAATCTGGGGTAATATGCAGTTTGTCTTTCAGATGCTGCTACACTGCTTCCCTCCCCTTTTCTTTTTCATGCTTTCTCAGGTAGCCTGTTCTGCTGTGGAACAGCTGTTTTCAGCAGGAAGGTCTTTCCTAATGTTTTGGTAGGACTTTATCAGACAAGCCTCTCCAAGTGCTCTTTTGCTGCCATATTTTAAAGTGTTTTTCTGCTGGCAAAAGAACCCTTTCTACTAGACCTACCTTTACTTGCATCAATAGGCAGCCCTTCAGCATGAATGGAGCACGGATGGAGCTCCGTTTACTTCTGCACTTGTGCTCTTGCCGATTCTCGCGAGAAGATGTGAGCACAGTAAATTTAAAAAATACAACAAACAAAAAACAAAACCAAAGACACAAAATGTGCACACAAGCACAAAAACATTCTTTGCAACTTAAAAGTGACCCAGGGAGGTTCATAAAAAGAGCATCCTCTACCTGTTTTTTGTGATCTCACCTGGAAGTGTTTTGCCCATTGATGGGTATTCATGTGAGCACAATGGTGTGAGGTTTCAAACCCTGGCAATGCCAGGAAAAAAGTGCAGTGGGAGATCTATTGACAGCTTGGCCCGCCAATAAAATAGAAGGGCTAATTCACATCTTAAAATCACGAAACGACAACATCATCTGGTATGCGTTCCCTTTTGCATTCGTTAGGGGCCATTATGACAGCATATTTGCCGTATCTGATAAAGTCCAGAGAATCTCTTCTCTTGTAATTTGAATCCACTGATTCGTGGCTTATTGCACGAGGGAAGGGAGTGGCTTATTTCATCCTGATAACAATGCCACCCTCCTTGCCTTATCGCTAAAGACCCGTCTTTACCACTGTCTCCCATGGGACCAGAACAAGAAAACAGCTGAAACACGGCAACGTTGTGCGATAAGGCAAGGCGGGAGGTGTGTCACCTTCGGGCTTCCCTTCCGCTTCCCTTCCTTCCTGCGATAAGGCTCCTGGTCTCTGGAGCAGCAGAAAGCAAGCTGGCTCCATCTTCTACGTGTGGCATCCCTTCGGACATTTAAACATGGACTCCATTATGTCCTTTCTCCATCTTCTCTACTCTGAGTTAAATTTCCCACCGGTTTCTGAGGCCTTCCCCCTAGGGCTTGGTTTTCTTGACCTGGCCTGGGAGGTTTCCTTTGAATTCTGCCCTTCGGGAAAAGCTGTTGAAATTCTTCCTCCTCTTTGCCTTTCAGGTGGATGGAGTGAAGGCGGTGCCCCCCGCCCAGCCCCACGAGGGCCTCTGGATTCACCAGCGAGCGATGAGAATTTACCTGGAGACAGATTTTGGGCTCTCTGTCAGCTTTGATGGTGCTGAGAATTCAGGTAAGGGAGGCTCTGCAGAGTTTGGAAAGTTTGGAGGGCTTCTCAGAAAGAAGCTTCTGGCAAAAGGACCCAAGCAATAGCATTAGCAATACCATTGATATTTCTATAACGCTTATCAGTGCCAAAGCGGTTTCCAATGTGTGTTAGCTAATTGCCCCCACAAGCTGGGTACTCATTTTACTGACCTACGGAAGGATGGAAGGCTGAGTCAACCTTGGAGACGTCTGGGATCGAACTCACAACGTTGTGGCTTGCAGTACCGGCATTTAACCACTGCGCCACCAGGGCTCCCAAGGTCGTCTTGCGCTTCTTGCCGGTGTTTTCAAACACTTCTATCATTCCAGTAGCTAAAGATAGGCTACAACACCTTGGACTTCATCAGACGTGGCCAAAAGTGCATCAGAAGAACGCTACTACAACAAAAATGGGCGACATTACCAGGCAATGACATCGTTCAGCTGTTCTAGGGGTGTAGCACAGGGATGAATAACACATCCCTTTTTATTGATGGCTTAGCTCATCAATAAAAAAGGGACGCTTTATTCACTCCTGTGCTATGCCCCCGTAACGGCTGAGGACGCGGGCATCTGATAATGACGCCCTTTCTGTTCTTGTAGCATTCTTCTGATGTGGTTTGGGACACAGTTTTGTGCCACATTCCCCTGTGTCTAATAAAGTCCTTTAAAGACAGTTTATTAAAACTGAATAAATGTAAACACAGAAGCCAAGACCAATCAATGAATCACTGTATTTATACCCTGCCTTTTCCTGGAAATCCTACAGAGAGGTTGCAAAGTACAAAAATCTCTGCATGCAGAGTAGCGCATTAATTGTGCTACTCAACCCTTGTGTCGAATGGCAACTTTGGCGCAACTGAACCAAGACAAGGCAACCAAGCATGACTACACACCCTTGCACAACACGCTGGATACTCACAGGCTCAGTGTGTGCCCACATGCAATGTACATCTCTGTGCCAAAGGGCCGTGCAGGTGCAAGTCCGCTTCTGCAACCATGGAATAAACAGATGTCCAATGGCCACTTCCCTAAAGGAACTTGCACATGTGTAGCACAGCAACACGGTTCTGGCCAGAAGGATGTTGGACGTTATATGGCTGACCCCACCCTGGTCTCTCTCTGTCTGTCCACTTAGAGCAGGGCTGGCCCCACAAGTAACCCACAGGTGTTCTGGGGGGCTTTGCCCCTCCAGACCCCTTTTTTCCACCCCTCTGCCAAACAGGGTGAATTAATTTTCCCAGAAGACCCCAAGAAGCAGCCATTCATCTTTTAGAGAGGTAAATATCCCCACCCTTGGGGAAAAGGCAGGATATGAATAAAGGGATGGATGGATGGATGGATGGATGGATTCACTGATAGCAGAACCCCCAGCACTTTTTAATATTAACTACCAGTTTTGCCAATATATGTTTGTGTGTGTGTGTGGCTTTCTGGGAAGTTCCAGGTTGGGCGGGCAGGGGTGCCTGTATTTTTGGGAATCCATGAGGCTCTTGGAGGGTCCCAGGGCAGAAAATCAGCCAGCAGACCCACTTCATTTGCCCACCCCTGACTTAGAGACCAACCAGAGAAAGTGTACCAGCTCCGCCGGAGATCAGCTGAACCTCTTAAGGACTGGGCTGGCCCATGGCATTTTGCTGACTTAGTCAGAGGACCAGATGCCTTCATGCTGGCATTTTCAGGGCTCAGAGCTGGCTCCTCTTCCCAGTCCCCCTGGTGAGGGAGAGGAATCTCAGGGCAAGAGGGCTGCCTTGAAAAGTAAGAGTGAACGTGTGTGTTTGCTCCTCGTTTGTTAGACCTGATGTTTTTGATTAGAATGGCGTATTTTGTGCAGCTGCAGTTGATGCTCAAGTTTTCATGCTTAGCGACATCATCAGGGGCTGTTCTTTGTGGCATCACCCTTGTGACATCATCAAGGCCCACTCCCTGTGGCACAAACAGATTATCCCAAGGTCTCAGGTTTTGAAATCTCAGATGCTGGGATCATCCTCACCAGGCAACCCTAGACTGCCAGGGGACCCCTGTACACACACACACACACACACCAGTACTAAAGGCCAAGGTGTCTCATAGTGAAGGGCAGCCCTGCTGCTTTGGCAGATGAGGCAGAAAAACCCACCAGCACTTTTCCTCCTACTTGGCAGCTATAGCGGCACTAGCAATGCTGCAATAAGGAGCGCCATTTGCTTCCCTCTCGTTGGGACCCCAGACTCAAGTGCCTGAGGAGTCTGCTCTCCTCTGCCTAACAGAAGGGATGGACTGACTTTGGGATGTGGGGTGATTTTTTTGTGGGGCTCACAGACTGGGAGGACGGCGTGCTCACAAGGGCTTGGAGAAGTGGAAGAATCCAGTCATGGTGGCTGGGCAGACAGAAAGGTCAGAGCCGCCTGGCTCCTGTGTCTGACTCCAGGCCTTGGCCCTGGAACATGGGAACAACACAACTGTGCCTCTGGGAATGTGCAGAGTGCCTTCCCCTAGACAGGTGCCTTTCACTCCACCCTCTGAATGGGATCAGAGCACAGAGCAAGAGGGAATTCCAGACAGGCGAGAACAACCCTTCAGGCTTCAGCTTCACACTGGCTCTCTCTGTCCCCAGACATCATGCTCCCCAACACCTACAAGAAGAACGTAGAGGGGCTGTGTGGAAACTTTGATGGGAAGTATAAGAACGACTTCACTACGCCGGACGGCGTGCTGGTCAAAGATGTGGACACCTTCGGGGAGAGCTGGCGAGTCCCTGTCCAAAGAGGAACCTCCCGGCTCAGGTAGCGTCTCCAGAAGCCCAGGGCCTGGGTAGGGGCCCCTTGGAGGGGATGCCCTGAGCCCCCATCTGCTCCAGACACACATAATAGAGCTAGGGTTTGCATGTCAAACACACAAGAGACATGGCAGAGGACTGACTGAATGGCTGGAGGCCTCCAGGCCACTAGGTGGCACTGACTCCACACACAGACAGGCCAGTAATGCCGCCACTCTGGCTGTTTCTGTGCTGGTCTTGACGCAAACCGAGGTGCCAAGGAGAGCCAATAGCTTCACCAGCAAGGGGGTGGGACGCATGTATTCCTCCCAATGTTGTTGGGCTGCAACTCCCAACCATCCAAGCCAAACATAGCCATTGGAAAGGAATGCTGGGAAATGAAATCCAACCACACCTGGAGGACCACACAGTTCCAGCCACTAGAGGTAGTTCTTGTTCTGGTCCAAAACACCATCTTATGAAGAAGGAATGGCTACCAAGCTCCCGGATGTGACCACAGCAAGCTCCAAAGTGCTTCTCTTGGGCTCTCCCCAGTGTTAATGGCCATGGCGGTTGTGGTCATGGTACAAGCACCGTTGGGCCTCTGAAATTGTTTGTGGGTATGAGTACACCATGTGGGTAAGACTGTGGACATCTATAGCACTTGTTGATACGCTTCCTGAAAGGTTTCTAACAAGAAGCTGGATTGTGAGGACGTTTTGGGGGACAGATCAGCCCATTTCAGAGCAGGGAGTCCAGGGAGAACTATAATTAGATTTTCCTTGGGTTTTTTCCGGGCTGCGAGGCCATGTTCTGGAATAGTTTCTTTCTGATGTTTCGCCTGCATCTGTGGCTGGCATCCTCAGGGAATGGTTGTGTAGGTGTGTGTGTGGAGTTTATATGCTGTGAACCCCTGTTGGGGAGGATATGTAAATTTGTGTATTTGAATGGTTAGTCTCTGGGTATAGAAATGCAAGGCTCATTACTGTCTGTTTGGCTAATACCCAAGAGACTAACCATTCAATTACACAAATTTACATATCTTCCCCAACAGGGGTTCACAGCATATAAACTCCACACACACTCCTACCCAACCATTCTCTGAAGATGCCAGCCACAGATGCAGGCAAAATGTCAGAAAGAAACTCTTCCAGAACATGGCCTCACAGCCTGGAAAAAAACCAAGGAAAATCTATGGATGCCGGACGTGAAAGCCTTCGACTTCACATAGAACTATAATTCTAAGTTCCCCTTGCTCTAATCAAGAAATGCCAACATGTCCCAAGAAGACAGAGTTCTTCTCCTTCTCAGAGAGACCAAGAATTCTTCTCCAGCATATCTGAGTGTGCTCTCTGACAACATATTCTCCATTCCAGGCGAAACATCCTTTCAGAAGAAGAGCTGGACAGTGCTGAGCTGGACACTGGATTTGCCCTCCGTTGCACCCCTGCCCAACTGAGCCAGGCCAGCAGCAGCTCCAACTGCGGGATCCTGGAAGACCTGAACGGACCCTTCGGGGCCTGTTTTGACCATATCCCTCCAAGCTCCTTCCTGATGTAAGACCCTCAGCCTCTCAGGTTCCCTTCGCTACGCAGTGGGGCTTTCCTTGGGGCCAGAGGCTGGATTTTGTGTGAAAAGGCTGGAAAATGGAAAGATGTTGTTTGAATGCCTCTGTGTTGTTTCTACATTTATGAGCTGAGGAGAAAAGGCCAAAGACCAACAGAAACAGGGAGAGGCCAAACACCAGGGCCAGGTAGAAATTGTTCTGTTGGCACAAGCATTTATCCCAATATATCCTTGCTGCAGCTATAGGGAGTTGAGTGGTTTAATCCAGGTTTGTTCATTAGCTGCTGTACTACTTCCAGCCTTGCTGTGCTTTGATCTTTGTGTTTTATTATTCAGAGCCTGCAATCACCTTAAATACCTTTTTTCACTTTTTGGAGAAACAGAATTAACTTTATAATGGCTGGCAACCTGTGTAACTGTCCTTACACAAGTGGGAACTTATATGGCCAATGTGTAACAAATGGATTCAGTTGAAGTTTATGGAAGTGCAGTTATATTGAGAAATACGAGAGATTGTATTGGGTCTTTTCAACAGAGTAACTCATGCGCTAGGCAGAAGTTGACTTGCTCACTAGCACACTCCACCCCACACAAGTCATCTAGCAGAGAAAGTGATCAAACTTAGTCCTCTTCATAAGGTATATAAAAGCAGTTTTGCTCACAAATACTTGTGCATAGTCAACACAGGTCCATCTTCTTGAGGAAGGTAAGAAAAAGAAAGAGTGTACATAGCTTCAGGAAAGTTGGAGCATCTCATCCAGAGTGCTCATATCACATGCATGCTTCACAGAGGGCGGGCAGGGAGAGAAGTGTGAGAGCAGATGAGACCCAGAGAACAAAGGAAGTCTAGGCGGCACACACAAACAGGAAGTTACCATGAACATGCTCTGCCTGAACTCCTAGAGGGTGGCATGCAAACTAACTGCGTGTAGGCATACAAAGGTTGCTAACTCTGACGAGTTAAGCTTGTGGTGCCATTGTGCATTATTGCACAGTGAGCATAACTGTGCATTTCACACTACTGTATTGTGCATTTGTGCATCAATGTGGATTGTGTATTTGGTTGTGCAATATTGCAATTCTGTCTCAGAGTGGCATGGTGTGACTCATAACTCCAGGAGTGTAAAGTTATGCTCCATCTCCATGATGCAGGGTCTTGGCCAATATAAAACATATCAATAAGCCCCTATATTGAGAGAAAGGCAGGAAATAAATAAATAATATCAAGGCTGTTCCAGAGCATATGTGGTGTGTGTGAGTGTCTGTGGTGGGGAGCACCCATTGCCTTCCGTGGCCTGACCTGTCCCCCTGCCCGCCTTCCCTGCAGGGTCTGCCTTTTCGACATGTGTGTGGAAGCCAACAGGACCACCAGGCTGTGCCCCCTCCTGGAGCAGTACGCCCTGGCCTGCCAGCAAGAGGGAGTCGCCTTGGAGGACTGGAGGGAGAAGGCGGCGTGCGGTGAGGAGCACTCCACGGGAATCCTTTCCTCCTGCTTGTGCTGAGCCTGCGCATGGCTCCCCGCTCCCAAGCAAGGGCCACATCCTGTCTCCATCATCTGCCTTCCTTCTCCTGGGAGGGAGATGGAGGCAGCAGAACCTCCTCCTCATCATCATCATCATCATGGGCCCAATCCTGGCATGCAGGCCTCTCCTGGCTGGGCTCTGCTTTTGCCCATTCTGGCCATGCTCCAGTGCCTGTCTCTCAGCCCAAATCCTAAGAATGAGTCCCTGCTAGAGTAGACCCACTGACTCAGTTGTTGAAGGGTGAGGCAACATTTGTGTAGTAAATCCCATTGACTCAATGGGTCTACTCTGCTTTAGCTATACCAGGGATGAACATATGAGTAAGGGGCAGGGGGCAATATCTTTACCTTTGTGATCCCCCCGTGGGCCACACCCACACGTCCCAAGTGCACCAGAAGAGGAGTCATATCATTTCCAGTCAGCATTGTGCTGGTCCATTTCCACCATATTTTCTGGGGTGTTGGGGCTTCCAGGTTGGTGGGGAATAAGTTGAACTAACAGGTCTGAGGGCAGTTTTTGGTGATGTTTGGGAACATTTATGCAAAATTAACCCCCAAATCAGTCTGAAAATTTTAACTTGTTTAAAAAAGAATTATTTATTACAGGTTATAACAATACACTAAAAGGGATAAAGAAAAGAGAGATAAAGAGGAAATTTAACATGTTTTCAGGCTTTGGAGGGGGCTCTTGGGTCTCCAAAGGGTCTCTAGGGGCTACAAAAAGAGGGCTGGGGGGCCTCATTCTGCCAGTGGGCCACATTTTCTCCACCTGTGAGCTATGGGGTTAGGGCTGATCTCTTTCTTATCCAGCCCCCTGCCAAAGTTCAGCATGGAGAGGTGGAAGGGGCTCAGAGCCGCCCCCTCCTCTGCCCGTTGTATGCTCAGAGGTGGTGTCCTTCTCTGTCTCCAGTGCCACAGTGCCCTCCAAACAGCAAATACAGCACCTGCATGTCCGCCTGCCCGGCTTCGTGCTCAGATCTGGCTGCCCCAGCGGAGTGCAGCGGCCCCTGCCTCGAGGGCTGCGAGTGCCTCTCCGGATACGTCCTCAGCGGGTTTGACTGCGTGCCCTTCCGGGAATGCGGCTGCTCTTTCCTGGGAAGATACTACCAGGTACGGCAGGATGATGTCCTTCCTCTGCCCGCCCACAGCAGCCGTGGTCTGTCCCTCCAGTATTCCAGCTCCCAGAGGTCTTGCTATTCAAGCGAGAGCAGGAGAGAGGTTTCAGATGCGCTTCACCTTTGAGTGAGGATTTTCTTCCCATTGTTCGCTTTGGGGTTGTTTAATGTACAGAAGCATCTCACAAATTGGACTTTCTAGCAACCATTCACTCCTCCCCCAGACACAAAATATGGCCTGGTGGGATTTACTGTCAGGAAATCTAGCTGCGAGGTGCACACACCCAAAGTAATCTTAATCTCTGTCTCTGTCTTGATTTAGATGGTAAAGGGATTGCCTGTTCCCTGCAATTAGCATGTGTTCCCACCAACACCCAAAGTAAGCCTGTGTTCCAATGATCAATCCCAAAACAAAGCAGGCAGAAATGCAAGGTGCCAGTTACACGACAGAAATTGTCGCATTGCCTACCATGACATAGTGATCACGAATCCGCCCCTCGCTGTTTATACGATTTATGTCTCTGATCTGGATATCCCGTGTGGTCCCGTGACTGATATTTACACGTCCATAGTTCTGGTTTTGTTTAGGGTTTGTTTGGTTTTTTTTTTGGCTGTCAATCAAAGATGCGATTACTCGTGTTTTCACAACCTCGGTGACGCACTTCCTTTAGAGTTCCGCGCCACGAGCGATGCTATTGGCTGGCTGGAGGGGGGAGAGAGGGGGGCAGAGGTTTGTTATTCCCCTTGCTTCTTGAACATTTTAACCCTTTCAGAAGAGGCAGAAAGCATTTTGAAAGATCCTGATAGATCTTTCGCTCAGACGCAGGGCTTTCCTTTTGAAATCAAGCTGAGTGCTTTGAAAGCCAGCTGAGTGCTTTCCCTTTGAAATCAAGCTGCTTGGTTATCCTCTTGCCTTTTTAAAATATTAACCCCTACAGCTGGCTGCAGAGATGGCTATAGGTAGGCGTTTTGAAAGACACAAACACAGAGAGGGGGAATTAAAGGGTGCTAATTTGCTCAGAGGCTTGAATATTTTAATGTGCCAGGGAGGTGACCAAGCTACTACGATCTCTCTGTAACAGGCAGTTGAGGAAAAGGTAAAGCTGAAGGGTTTGCAGTGTAGAAATCCATTTAAAAGGTGATTGAGTACACGCGCACGCACACACACATACACATCAACCTTCGTGCAGCTGGAAGGGATGCCTTTGTTTTTGGCTGGTGAGGCTGGATCTGTTGAACGGGTGACTGCCCCCTCCTTTTCTGGTCCCTGAGCTCTAAGCCCGCCCCCAGTCATCATTTCCGGTCATCCCAGTACCGAGACTTTTTGTCTTTTTAAAAAACCGGCACAAACCAGGGGACTGGAAGTCCCGCAGGTTCATAGAATCATAGAATTGCAGAGTTGGAAGAGACCACGAGGGCCATCCAGTCCAACCCCCCTGCCACGCAGGAAATCACAATCAAAGCATCCCCGACAGATGGCCATCCAGCCTCTGTTTAAAGACCTCCAAGGAAGGAGACCCCACCACGCTCCGAGGGAGTGCGTTCCACTGCCGAACAGCTCTTACTGTCAAAAAGTTCCTCCTCATGTTGAGGTGGAATCTCTGTTCCTGGAGCTTGCACCCATTGCTCCGTGTTCCAGTCTCTGGAGCAGCAGAAAACAAGCCTGCTCCATCCTCAGCGTGACATCCCTTCAAATACTTAAACAGGGCTATCATATCGCCTCTTAACTGTCTTTTTTCCAGGCTAAACATACCCAGCTCCCTAAGTCTCTCCTCATAAGGCATCGTTTCCAGACCTTTCACCATTTTAGTTGCCCTTCTCTGGACACGCTCCAATTTGTCAATATCCTTTCTGAATTGTGGTGCCCAGAACTGGACACAGTATTCTAAGTGAGGTCTGATCAAGGCAGAATAGAGTGGCACTATTACTTCCCTTGATCTAGACACTATACTTCTATTGATACAGCCCAAAATCGCATTGGCCTTTTTAGCTGCCGTATCACACTGTTGGCTCATGTTCAACTTGTGGTCTACTAGGACTCCTAGATCCCTTTCGCACGTAGTCTCATTCAGCCAGGTCTCTCCCATCCTATATTTATGCATTTCGTTTTTCCGCCCTAAATGCAGTACTTTACATTTCTCCGTATTGAATTTCATTTTGTTAGCTTTGGCCCAGCTCTCCAGTCTATCCAGGTCATTCTGAATTTTGATCCTGTCCTCTAGGGTATTAGCTACTCCTCCCAATTTGGTGTCATCTGCAAATTTGATAAGTATGCCCCTAATTCCCTCATCTAAGTCATTGATAAAGATGTTGAATAGCACTGGGCCCAGGACAGAACCCTGTGGCACCCCACTGGTCACATCTTTCCAAGACGAAGAGGAGCCACTGCTGAGCACCCTTTGGGTTCGGCCGGTCAACCAATTACAAATCCATTAAACAGTTAACTTGTCTAGCCCACATTTTACAAGCTTGTTTGCAAGAATGTCATGGGGAACCTTGTCAAAGGCCTTACTGAAATCAAGGTATGCAATGTCCGCAGCATTCCCTTCATCTACCAAGCTGGTAACTTTATCAAAAAAAGAGATCAGATTAGTCTGGCATGACTTGTTTCTCTGAAACCCATGCTGACTTTTTGTGATTATGGCATTGCCTTCTAAATGTTCACAGACTCTCTGTTTAATGATCTGCTCTAGAATCTTCCCTGGTATTGATGTCAGACTAACTGGACGATACTTGTTGGGATCCTCTTTTTTCCCCTTTTTGAAGATGGGAACAACGTTTGCCCTCCTCCAGTCTGCTGGGACTTCTCCTGTTCTCCAGCAATAGCTCCAAAGCTCTGGTTTCAGCCGTGTTTTCCGAGGGTTCTCCCTGCATACCTTGGGGAGGGATGGAGCAGAGCAGAATCTTCCATTTGTGCAGTACTTACAAACTTCTTCAGGCTGCATACAGATAGAACCATAGAGTTGGAAGAGACCACAAGGGCCATCTAGTTGAACCCCCTGCCATGCAGTTGATCAATTCAAAGCTTATGAAGGTCTTCTAGCATTTTTTGGTGGGAGGGATATGCGCCTGGACATTGGCTGGGGAAAATGAACCTGAAAGAATTCTCCTAGGGAAGTTTTCTTTTCTTTCTTCTTTCTTCTCCAGGTTGGAGAGAGCTTCATGACCGACGACTGCAGCCAGGTTTGCGTGTGCACCAACAGCTCCAGCGTCTCTTGCTCCAGGGCCGCATGTGCCCATGGTGAACTGTGCACTGTGGACAGCTTTACCCGTGGCTGCTACACCTGTGAGTAGTTTCCCCAGCTGTTGCAAAGGATTGTTACTCCTGGAAGGGAGGTGGGCCCTCATCTTCCCACTCAAAGGGGGGTACCAGCAGATCTGCCCATCCTGGACAGAGTGACATAATTCCAAACATGCAGAAAGGGGGCAGGTTTGTTGGGTGTGGGGCACAGCCGTCCCTGCTGGGAAGGAACTCACATCCACAGGTCACTTCCCTGAATCCTGCGCATCCTGCTCTTTCTCTCCCTAGCTGGACCCTGCCTGCCAAATCCTTGCTTGAATGATGGGGTTTGCATAGAGGAGGGCAGTCCGAATGGCTTTTATTGCAAATGCTCCGAGGCCTATCATGGAAACTACTGCGAGATTGAAGCTAAACCAAAAGGTAAACGAGAGGCCTTAGTTGACAAATGCACTGGCTGCACGCCCTCAACCTGTCCCGATGTGGCAGGGACAGCCCCATTGAAGCCTCTGTCATCCCATTTTCCACCTGCTTTTAAAATGTCTCAGTTGCTCACTCTTCTTCCTCCACTTCCCCCCTCAGCTTACTTCAGTTGCTGCAAACTGAGTGCAAAGTGCCAAAGTAGCTTGAACCCAACGCAGCAGGGGAGAATAGGAGAGGAGGGGGTTGCATCTTGCCCTTCCCAAGAGGCACAGGCAAAAGCAAACTGCTGCAGCCTCTCCTACCTTGCCTGTTATTCCTCACTAATAATGTCTGGCATCTTGTCCAAACTCTGATGTGGCCACACATGTCCTGGTTTTCACCTGAGGAACATTGGAGGATATGAGGCTGGCCTGGGATATCTACTCCTTCTCTGCTGATGCATGTTGTCCATCCCTCGCAAGCAACATGTCATCCACATGTCATCTGCCCATTCTTCAAGGCTGTCTCCAAACCAGTTCTGCAGGTGGCCACATCCATATAGTCCCTGAAAGCCAGTGCCTCTGTCTGTCCATGTAGCCAGTCTCCCAGCATGCATGCAGGCCCCGGGGGGGGGGATTTAAGAGGAGGAGGAAGTCTGTCTCTTTGGGGACCCTGGAACTCCCTCCCAGGGATGCTCGGCTGGCTCCCTTCTCGCCATCCTTTCGTCAGCAGACAGAGGCCATTCCATTCCTGCAGGCTTTGGCAAAGTGGTGGTTTTACAAGAAAACGTTTTTTCTTAATGTGGTTTGCTTTTGAATGGAATGCTTTAGGTGGTTTTCATTCTATAGACAATTTACAGGTTGAGTTCCCCTTATCTGAAATGCTTGGGACCAGAGGTTTTTTGGATTTTGGAATACTGACATATAGATCATGAGATATCTGGGAGATGGGATCCAAGTCTAAACACAACATTCATTTATGTTTCATATACACCTTAGACACATAGCCTGAAGTTAATTTTATGCACAATATTTTTAATACTTTTGTGCATGAAAGTTTGTATACATTGAACCACCAGAAAGCAAAGGGGTCACTCTCTCAGTTGCTCAAGTGGGCAACTTTTGGATTTTGGAATTCCAGATAAGGGGAGATTCAACCTGTAATACTATTTTAATCTGAACATTTTGGATGGCATCCTGTAATTTTTTTATGCACAAGTGGGGATTACAGAGTTGCAAAGGACCACAAGGGCCATCTAGTCCAGCCCCCTGCCGCACAGTTCCCTTACACATGTGGTTGTACTGTTTTGGCCATTGTGTGTTCAGTTCACAGCTGTGTAAGCAGAGTGCCACAAATGTAGCCATCGCACCTGCAGTTGCTCATCCTTGGGTGGTGCTTGACTCTTTGCCAGTGCTTTCAATGCGCCCCTTCCTTCCCTGGCATTGCAGAAACAGCCCCTGCGCATCACAGTGGCAAAAGGGGGCAAGGAGCAGGCACGCTGGCAAGGCATCCATGCAGTCGATTGCACAATGTCGGTAGCACAACCAGCACTTAACTACATGGGTGTATATTTGCACCGGGCAAGGTGCTGCCACTGTATTCTTTTAGGTACCCTGAGTTTTTAACTTGCATTTCTCTTTAGCTCATAAGTCACCTTGAAGCACAGTTTTGGGGAGGAGGTGGGATGGAGACCATGGGATCAATAGGCAGATTGGGGGAGGAGAGTGGAGGGGGCCCCAGCCCCCCAGGGCTCCTTCTGATCCCCCCTCCTTTTCTTTCATGCTTTAGAAGACCACCCAGAAGACCATTCCCAGACTATCATCTACTTCACTGTGGGGGTGGCAGCCGTTGTCATCCTCCTCATTTTGATCACCGCCATAGTGCTCTGCTGCTGCTGCGTCCCCAGGTGAGCCCCCCCCCACCCGGGCAAGTGGCTTTGCAGGTAGGACAGGAGAGGGTCAGAGCGAAGGAGACGGATGCCTTCGGAGCAGGTGCTGGCTGAAGCAGGAGGGAAGGTTTCTGATGAGTGGAGGAAAGGGATGATTTCCACATGGTTCCATGGGAAGAAGGAGTGCCAGGGGTCCTTCCTGAATGGCCGCTGCCCTAGAACAGGGATGGGCAAAGCGTGGCCCTGTGGGACCCAAGAGATCAAACAAAGTGGGGTCAGGGCCATTTTTGTGGTCCCCCAGGTGTCAAAAATGGAAAAAGTGCCCTCACACACCCTCTAAGGGTTGGGAGCATTTTCACTGACCCTTTTGGGCCCAAGAGAGAGCAAAACAGAAAGCAACCCTGTAGCAAAAAAAAAAAGGGGGGGGGGCTTTTCTGGCTCTAAGAGGGCCCAGGGGGCTAAAAACATGGTACTCCGTGCCTTTCTTGCATTTTGCAGCAAAAAATTGTCTTTTTCTGGGGATTGCGGTAGGTGGCATGGACCTCCAAGGTCTCGTGGAAGACGCAAGTGCCTCCTACTGTTGCCTTCCCCAGCAGAAGCCACCATTGTCTTTTGAGGGCAAATAGCATCCTACAGAAACCTGGGATTTGTAGTTTTGTGAGTCACTGGCACTCTTTGACAGAAAATGCTAATGACCTTGTAAAACCTGGCATCCCAGGATTCCATAGGATGGAGCTGCAGCACTTAAAGTGGTGTCAAACTGCATTATTATTTCTGCAGTGTAGACGCACTCTAAGTGTGAGATGCACAGTTTGGAAACTGTGCTTGCACCTATATTGACCAGTTTGCATGACCACCATAGACTTTTATAGTTTCCAGTTTCTGCTTCTGTATAGAGTTGTGAGAACTCTTTCTAAGCCCGGACTAACTACCTGTTGCACATAAGCAACACCTGAACACATAAGCCAGCCTCTGCTCGGTGCTGCAGCTATCTAAACCCCTGCATCTGGTCTACTCCAGGCTCCATTCTCCAATTTCCCTCTGCGACTAATAACTGGACAGGTGGCAGAGGGTGCCACAATGACCCATGGGGTTCAGCACAGCATATGGGGAGGGGGGAGGGTGGTCTGCCAAGTTTATTTTCACAGTCCTCAGCTCCTCCAGACTCCCCAGAGTGAACTTTTTCTGGGACCCCAGAAGAGAAGCCTCCAGGAGTGTGTGTGGGGGGTGTTCATCTTTTAAATGGGTAACAGAGCCTCCTTGTACTGTTAGACATACCCCAACCCACCCCATTTTTCTAAACCAGAACTTCCAGTTCAACTGGGGGGGGGCATTTTTGGCAGCTGTGTATCCCTCAAAGGTTCTTGGGAGAAGAAAGCTTCCCCCCAGGAAAGCAGAGGGCGAGTGCCTCTCCCCCACCAGAGGAAACACAGAGACCCCCTTGCACAAAAAGGAGAGTGCTAACAGGGAGCAGCCATGGAAGAACACGGGCGTGGGGTGGGGAAGGGAAAGGCCGAGTCAGGGAGAGCTTCTGCCAGCCCTTTTGATGAGGACAATCTTCTTCCTTTTTAACAGGAAGCGTGCACGGAATTCCTCCACGAGACAAGCCCGCTCTCTGCACCCTTCCAGGGTCTCCTCAGCTGCCCAGCGAGACCTGGTCCACGTGTCCAACCTTGCCTTTGAACAGGACTAAAATCAACCCTCCCCCTTGAATTCCTTCTGGCAATATTTTCATTGCAGGATTTTCTTGACTCTGTGTTGGAGTCTGTAACTGTCTCCTCCTGTTCATAATAAAGAGAAGCTATTTTTCTGAAGACTGTGGCTGAATCCCATGTTCTCCAAAGTACGCTTTCCAACTAACATGAAGCTTTATCACCTTCATGATGACTTACAAGGCATAACTCCCAGTTACACCAGCATGTGTGCTATCTGGGACCTTGTGGAAGGGGGTATCCAGCACCTCCTTCTGCAACTCTCTCACTGTGCAACAGCACCGGAGGAGGGCTCCCAGGTGCAGTTCTGTCGCCCCAGCCACTGATCTGCTGAGAGGGTGTGCCCAGACATGTCCCACCTGCCCCTGAGCATCCCAGGAAAAAGGGGCGCCCTTTCTCTGGGGCCACAGTCTGCTCCTTCTTTCCTGGGTGCACGTGGGCAGCCGCAGTATGTCCCGGTGCGCTGCCATGGCCACAGCGTCAGTGGAGCCGCATCCATTGGAGCTGCTGCTGATATGCACCTCGAAAAGAACCAGGGAGAGGAAGGCGCACCCCCCACCCCCACTGCTCCACCGACTGGCATCATTTACGCTGGCAGAGAGCAGCAGGCGACCTGGGCCTCAGCCAAGATGCTTGGGTGTTGTTTCTTTCTTATCTCCCTGGGTCCTTTACTCTAATCCATCTTCTGTTTGCTACAAGAGGTTTAAAAGAAAATGGGTTAATTTTCTTTAGGGGGAAAAAAATCAGTGTTAACTTTAACTTTATTATCACAAAGTGGAAGTTCGTAGCCTATTTAGACATCCTCAAATGTCCACCTGAAACCTTTCAAGCCTTCGTTAAGTGGTGGTTTAAAAAGCACAGTGTGGGTCAAAAGCTGGCTGTCTCCAGATCTCCTGAGTCTGCTTCATAACAGTGTTATTATTTTTTAAAAAAGAAAGTTCAGTTTACATCCTGTACAGTTTTCAAGTCCTCATCCACCAACTGGCCTTTTAGGGGCACTAGCCAGCCTGCTAGTTCTCTTCACTGTTTTCATAGACGGGGTTGATGTAGTCCTCCCTTTTTCTGTCTGATGCAAAATCTCTGTGGTTCGTGGGAGGCCACGACGCATCTCCCTCCAGCTGCCTCTCCACCTTCCGGTACTGGCTGGAGGAACGGAACCGAAACAGGGCCTTGATCCACAGCCAGAGGCGATGGTTTTGCAAGATGCCATCCTGCAAAGAAAATGGTAGGGTGCAGAAGAGGGAACAAGCCAGCATGGTGCAGAGGTTTGAGTGTTGGACTATAACTCTGCAGACCAGGGTTCAAATCCATGCTCAACCATGGAAACCCACTGAGTGGCCTTGGGCAAGTCACACTCTCTCAGCCTCAGAAGAAGGCATGAACTAACCCCTTGTGAACACATTTTCCCAAAGAAAACCCCATGATAGGCTTGCTTTAGGGTCGCCATAAGTCAGAAATGACTTGAAGGCACTTAAGAACTACAAGAGGGAAATTCAGCAGGTGGGTTTCCCTAACTGTTGGGTGTACCCCAGTTCTCCCAGCCCAAGGTGGGCTGATACAGCCCAGGTAGGAAGGCCACCTTGCTTTCAGGTGAGGAAGAAGAGAACAATGAGAGGAAGGTCAAGCAATATATTTTCAGCCAAGAGCTTTGCTGTTGGACACGGGATGGAACTGCCCTTGTCCACAATCAGTACCACCTGTGGCAGGTACCAACAGCAGTGGGTACCACTCTGATGAAAGCATAAACCTTTGGCCAGTTTTCAAGAGAAACACGGCAACCGACAAACCCTCACCAGTTGTCCACTCACCTCCACAAAGAAGGAGACACAAAACTTGACCACCACCATAATCAGAACATAAATCCTCCAGATGTTTGGGGTGCACAGGAACTGTGAGGGAAGGAAAGGAATCCCAGGGTGTCAGTTTCGCTCCACAGCCCCTTCAAGATCAGCTGCCCAGGTCTGGCAGTCCTTACGCCCCAGCACTACCATCCCCACCCGCCAGATCGAGGGTTTTGCCTGCAGGCCAGCTGAGCATAACTCCGCATTTTGTTCCAAACAGAGAGCACGGCGTTTAATCTTGTGCTAGTAGATCACATCCTGATGCCAGAGGGGAGCTGGAGCCGATGTGCTCACAAGGGAAGTGGAAGACGCATCCTGTCCCTGGGCGCCCTGAACACTTACCTGCATCCCCTTGTACACAGCATCTATGTCAGCAAAGAAAAGAAACAGGGAAATGCCTAGCTGGATGCAGAGCAGGCAGGCGAAGATATCTGGAGAATCAAAGAAAGGAGAAAGCGGTCCCAGTTAAAGCCAGTTAAAGCCACCTTTCCTCTGGCAGGGCGATGGAGAGCCAGGAATTAACAGGCAAGCGCAATCACAACGTGATGCTACCTGCACAGTAAGTGGTTTCCTTATGTTTAAAAGGGGAAGGGGGGCCAAGATCTTTAGCACCAGGCTTGGCGGTCCAGACAGGTGCAGGCTGGTGGCAGCGGGTGCCCCGGCAGCAAAAGGCAGAAACGTACAAGGGGCGCAAAACAGGGGCTGTGCAGCCTGACTCACAGTTGGTGTAGATGGGCTTCCTGAAGGGTTTCCCCTTGGAGAAGACGAAGGCCACAATGAGGCAGTTGAGGGTGACCAGTGGCCACAGGGTGGTGTCTTCGTAGCTCAGCACAGTATCCGCTGGCTCTGTGGAGTTGGCTGTCCTGTTGCCCAGGAAGAGGGGCTGGTTTCCTAAGGGGCACCCCCTGCAAGGAAGCAGAGCCCCCAGAATGATGTCTTCCCTCTCACCGGCCTGCCTTCTCCCTCAGCCTTACCCACTGCTGAGGGCATGCGCCATCCAGCCACAGACCTGGGCATGGCCCCCACCTCCTGAAGCCCCCAGGGTCTTTGGCGGGCCCCCTATCTATTGCTAAGGTCAAAGGCAGCAAGATGCTCTACAGGATTTAGGATAAGAATTAAAATAAGTCTTTTTAAATGATGACACCAATGGAACACACTCCCTCGGAGCGTGGTGGGGTCTCCTTCCTTGGAGGCCTTTAAACAGAGGCTGGATTGCCATCTGTCGGGGATGCTTTGATCGTGATTTCCTGCATGGCAGGAGGTTGGGCTGGATGGCCCTCGTGGTCTCTTCCAACTCTGCAGTTCTATGATTCTATGAGATATCTGGAGCCCCATTAAGAAGAAGAAGGAAGTTAAGTTGAGTTAAGACGGTTAATGGGCAATATGATAGCCCTGTTTAAGTATTTGAAGGGATGTCACGCTGAGGATGGAGCAGGCTTGTTTTCTGCTGCTCCAGAGACTGGAACATGGAGCAATGGGTGCAAGCTCCAGGAACAGAGATTCCACCTCAACATGAGGAGGAACTTTTTGTCAGTAAGAGCTGTTCGGCAGTGGAACGCACTCCCTCGGAGCGTGGTGGGGTCTCCTTCCTTGGAGGTCTTTAAACAGAGGCTGGATGGCCATCTGTCGGGGATGCTTTGATCGTGATTCCTGCATGGCAGGGGGTTGGACTGGATGGCCCTCGTGGTCTCTTCCAACTCTGCAATTCTATGATTCTATGAATATTTATATCCTTTTTTTAAAAACTAAATGGGTTTACATGATAAAAACGTACAGCAATATCATGCCATGGCCCGCTCCTAATCCCTTGTGGGAGCCATGGATGTGGGGCTCGAAGTGAGGCAGGGATGAGATTCAGGAAGACCCATCCCTGCCTGCCTCTCTTTCTGCCCTGCCTTTCCCCCAAGACTGGGGGTCAAAGGGGCTTAGAAGAGGAAAATACCGGTAGCTAAACATGTACAGAGAAATGAGATTAAGGCAGAATTAAACTGCCTACAGAGTTAAAACAATTTAGAACAGCAATTTAAATGCAACTGAAGTCTAGTAAACAGGACTCCGGAGTCAGTTTGTTGGGATTTAGTCGAAGGCTTAAATAAAATGTAGGCTAACACACACTAACGCCAATTCGCAGCAGCTTTTTATTTGTCTCTATGGTGGTTTTTTTTCAAGATCGCAAATATGCAAAGCCATACACGTTTGTTGTTCCAATGGGCATGCCTCTGAGTCAAGCTGATGAGTGCGACTGAATTACTTGCGTTTTTATTGTCACCAGTTGCTGTCCAACAGTATTTTTAAAAAAAGCAAATCCAAGGTGTGGAATTGTGACCTTCCACTTAAACAGAAAGAAAAAAAAGACTGTTTTGTCACCTCAGCGCACAATCAATACGGCCAAAATCTGCCCCCTGCGCACCTCCAACGAATCAGCTTTTGACTTCTGCTCTTATCGGGAACACACAGCAAAGCAAATCAGTTGTTTCAACGAACAGGAAAGTGCATTTCCTTCAGTTTTTTTGTTTTTTAATATAGGAAAAGCCACAAAGGCTTTTACCATGGAGTATTTGGAGTTTTTGGCCCCTCTTCTTCCAAATACAGTGAACTGATGTGGGATCCTATTGGGATAAATCTTATCGCCCTCGAATTCTATGAGGAGTATTTTCGCCATATAGACAAGCCCCAAATGTCAGCAAAGATGGCAGTGCCTTGACTCGGATCCTTGGGAACCGGGGCCAAACTGTGGATTAGAAGGTGACTGCTAGGGGAGCATAAATACAAGTGCCTCTGGTGCTTAGGAAATAATAATAAATATAAAATAAAAATAAATAAAATTGCTGGGGATCTACTGTTATTGTTAAATGTATGAATGTGTTTTATTAAGTGTTTTAATTGCTGTTTTAATCTGTAATTTGATTTAATAACTTTTTAAGGGGGGAGGGGAATATATTGTTTTACGCTGTATGGTGTTTTAATGTTGTTAACTGCCCTGATTGGGTTACCAAAGGGCGGTATATAAATAATAATAACAATAATAATAATAATAATAATAATAATAAAACAAATAAAAATATAAATAAAGTAACTGCTACCTAGCAGGAGTAAAGGGCCGTCCTTCTGTTCAGGAGCCATCTTTGGAAAGGAGCTCACCTGTGGCTGCGCAGCTCCGAGTACCAGGGCTGCTGCTTCACAAAGAGGAAGGCAAAGACCTGGACGGTGAGGGTGAAGCAGACGTTGAGGATGACCGACAGGAGCAGCGGTGGGGAGATGAGATGTCCAGCGGGCCGGTAGGGAGCCAGTTTGGGATAGGCCTCTGTCAAGCTCACTGTGGGAGGAAAATAATAAAAATAAGGTTTTTTTAAATTTCTTACCCACCTCTCGCCAAGGCATGAGGTGGGATACAACATAAATTTAAATACAATACAGTTGTCCCTTCATATTCACTGGGGTTTGGTTCCAGGACCCTCTGTGGATACCAAAATCCACAAATACTCAAATCCCATTATATGCAATGGCATAGCAAAATGATGTCTCTTATATAAGATGGCAAAATCAAGGTTTGCTTTTTGGATTATTATTTTTTTTAAAAAATATTTTCAAATCATGAATACTTAAATCCGTGAATATGGAGGGGCAACTGTCTATGACATAAAATCATTTTAAAACATTGATAAAAACACAGAGGATTAAAACAAACAGTAAAACCATTCATAGACTTAAAATGCCAATTTAAAATTCATAGATTAAAGTCAACTGGGTAGGTCTGCCAAAAGAGAGAGGTCTTTAGTGCTGTTTTAAATTCTGACAGCATGTTTAACTGTTGAATCTCTTCCGGCAGTCCATTCCACAGTCTGGGGGAAGCAGACGAAAAGGTCCTCTGGGTGACCGTTGCCAGTCTAGTCCTGGCCGGTTGAAGTCAATGTCCCCCCCACCCAGGACCTGAGTGTACGGGGTGGATTGTACGGGAGGAGGTGATCCTGAAGGTAATCCCAGGGAAGCATTCCAGGGGAGCCGCCCATTGCAAGGAACGAGGACTTTGGCTTCCCGAAAGCCTAGCGGCAGCACCTAACCTATGTAGAAAAATCCAGGGGACCAGAGACTAGGAGGGGCAGCAAGCTCAGTCTCGTCCGCTGCGCAGAAATGGGCAGGAAAGGGCGCAGGGCAGAGCATCTCCTTCCGTTCCAGAAGGGGAGGGAAGCCCACCCCCGTCACCATTTTTGCAGCTCTGCCAGTTTCAGCAGGGCAGGTGCCAGACAAAAGTCAGCAGGGGAACATGTGGCAATGGCTCACAAGCCATGCTTTTCCTGTGTGTGTGTGCCTTACTTGCCCGTTGACATATGGCGACCCCATGAATTTTTCTTAGGGTTTTCTTAGGCTAGAAATCCTCCTCAGAGGTGGTCTGGCCAGTTCCTTCCCCTGAAATAGAGCCTCCAGCCCCTGGCATTCACTGGAGGTCTCCTACCCAAGGACTAACCAGGGCTGGCCCTGCTTAGCTTCCAAGATCAGGCAGGATCTGATGTTGCCTTTAAGGGTAGTTACCCTAGTTTAAATTCAGCAGGTGGCAGGGAGATTTTGCAAAGCCAGAGGGAGTGGGCAAGGGCAGAGAGGGGAGGAATAGGAGGCTGCCCCACAGAGACCAGGCAGAGGCCTTCTTGGTGGCTGCCCCACAGCTCTGGAAGCCCCCTGCCCTAAAGGCTCAGCAGGCCTCAGACCTGACCAAGGCTTGTTCAGGCACGGCTGTTCCTGGCAAATAGGGGCTAATTCTAAACCAGTTAAGAATTGTAGTACTTCAAGTGTGAAATGGTGGCAGGGATAAGTTGAGCCAGACTGTTCAGTGGAGGAGAGAGAACAAGGCCATGATCTGCTTACTTGTGAGGCAGACTACAAGGGTAATGCAGACATCTTGCATGAGGTACTGGTAATTCCCAAAGATCTGCAATTGCTAAAAAAGGAAAAATTAAAATTAGTTCCCTGAAGACTTGTTTTGCAACTCTTAATGATTATTTCATTAACACAGACAGGAACAAAGCCACAGGACTTTGCAAGGGCAATCCAAAAACTACACCCACAACCCAACACCCTGTTCCAAGAAGGGTTTCCTCCCTCGCAATGCATTCCTCTCTTGTGCTGAAGCGGCCCCACTCGCTCCTGTTCTGTCCCCAGAGAGAGGCTCCTTGCCAACCTCCCACCCCCCTGAAAGCTGCCCCACACTGTGCTTCTTGCAACGGGATTTTGGGTGTGCCCATTTCTAGGCCCATTCATTCAAATAATGAACCCCTGAACTTTGAGGGGATTGGCCCTTGACATGCAGAAATATGGTCACGTGATCCTAGGCCATTCCGCCCTCCCCATATCTGATAGTTGCCCAGAGAGAACGTCACTCTTCCCAATTGCGGGGGGGGGGGTATTCATTAGCTCTTTGGGGTTTTGGAGCACCTTAAAAAAACTGCCAGGACCATCTTTCGGAAGGAGTAGAGAGTCACAGTATGTTTAGACCATCAAAAGGGAGGCACCTCTGTCAGTCATTCTTCCTTTAGCTCTTAAAAATGACACCCTCCCACCTCCTCTAAGCAGACTTTAAGCACACCATGGTCTGCAATCCAACATCTCCTCCCCATGGGGAGATACGATGCACCAGCACTATGCAACCCCCACGCAGAATAGCAACGTTGAATGATGCGGGTCAGTGACTGGGTGTCATTGCGGATTGTGCCATGTGCAGCATCTCATGCATGATGTGAAATGGAACAACTGTAATGTGCAGATCCCATGTGCAATGTGCAATCACAATGTGCAATTGAAATGCATAGCCTGCAAACAAAATGCTCTGCTTCTGTCACTGCCGGCATCCTGTTGTGTTATGGCAAATAATTCACCCCACACACACATAGCGCAAGGTACACATGCAACCTAAGCCATTAACAGGATGCCAAATTCCGCCTGCAATATAGATAAGCTCAGTGTGTAAGGACGTACCCAATAGAGCAGAGCAGTACCGATGAACTGCGACAGGCCGTAAAGCGTCAGGTATTTAAAAACCGCAAAGGAGGAGACCAGGGCAGCACGACCTTCCCTGTGATGGAAAAGGGAACAGTCTGTGATCGGCCCCGAGCAGCTCAGGTGTGAGTGAATGGCTCAGGATTTCAGAAAAACAGAAGGAGAAGAAACCTTTGCGAAACTGTTTGGGACAACGGGTTGAGTTCCACATGCAGGAGTTCCCCCTGTTAGCTTGTGATGCTCAACACAACAATATGGAAGCCAGGTTGGGGGGGCCACAGTCAACAGCAGAGAAAGGTGTAATAGGAGGAGCGCAACAGACTTTTGGGGGCTCATCTACACCAGCCAGGATATGCTGGTGTCATGCCCCGTGAGCCTGATGAGGGTATGGAATCAGAGGAGGAAGAGGACATGGCAGGGAACGGCCCTATGGACTCTGGCACAGGTTTATCTACGCCTGTGCCAGCAGCAAGCCCTGCCAATCTGGAGGCTCAAGCAGAGGAAGAGCCTGGTCCAAGAGGGCTGCCATCACTCCCAGCAGAGTCCTGCCCACTCAGATATGGAAGAAGAAGAGGAGAGGGACTTACCTCCACCATCATACACCCAGCAGCAAGCTCAAAAGGAAGCTCAAAGGAAATATCTGAGACTTTATGAGAAAAACCTGCTTGTTAAGAAACACCTGACAAAGCCTTAATTGCTTTATATATGCTGGGAGCACTGTCTATGCACAATCCTAAATATACACTGGACTGACTATGTGACGAATGTTGCTGTCCTTGAGCAAGCAGGGACCACCAGCATTGAGGCCATGAAACTGAGAACACAGCTGCGCTGGGCTGGGCACGTTTCTAGGATGGAGGACCATCACCTCCCAAAAAAAGGTATTCTACAGTGAACTTGCCACGGGTCAGCGTAAGAGGGGCGCTCCAAAAAAGCAATACAAGGACTCCCTGAAACAACATCTCAGGCTCAGCCAAATTGATCACCAACAGTGGTCCGCCTTGGCCTCACATCGGCAGGCATGGAGATGCACTATCCACAATGCGGCAGCCTTATTTGAGAACTCACGCCAAACAAGTCTTGAAGAGACTGGTGAAAGCTTCCTGCTGGCTTCATTGCCTTGATCCTTGCTGCTTTGACTCGTGCCCTGACCCGGACTATTCCTGATTGCTCTGCTGCCTGTTTCCTACTGACTCACGGACTGGTTTAGACCCACGCTGCCTGTCACAAGCCTTTGACTTTCTGGACTGTTTGCATTCCGGTGTGCTCATTAAAAGCTGGCCACCTTCTGAGATATTTGCTGTTTATATATACTTTGCTGGCTGGTATCAAGCTTTTCCAGACTGCTGGCTCCCTGTTGGCCCGTTCTACAACCATTACATAAAGAAAATAGGCTGCAGTCCACACAGGAACACCAGTCTGTGGCTGCAGACGCTGCCACCATTTCTCCTGTTCTGGTTGGTTGGGGCAGCTGGCCACACCATGTGACAAGCCCCCTTCATGTGACCACCCTTGGCCACATGCTGCAAGCCTGCTGCCTTGACCAGGCAGGGCAAAAGTGACCAGTGGCAGCAGCAGCAGCAGAGAGAACTGACCTGTCAGGACAGGCTCCTGTGGACACACGGGGTCCAATCTGTCCCGTTCTGGTGGGAACGGTTTAAACTGGGTATTAAAAAAAAACCAATAAAGGACCCTATTCCAGCTTACCCCTGTTCCAGCCCTGTATCTGCCCCAGGGGTGGTGAAGACTGTCTGGGGGCAGATCGGGGCAAAAGCCCTGCATCATATGGACTGCAGGGCTCTGGAACGGGGGCAAGCTGGGGTAGTTGGCCTGTGCAGGTAAGCCCTTAGTTCTCTTTAGAAGAATGAGAGATCCACATGAACATCACCAACATGATTCTAGGTGAGACCAAACGTACCGTATCAGTTCTGGCACACACTCAATGTTGGGGATTTGGGAGGTGAAGGGCGAAGCCACGGAGGCCTCCTGCTCCGAAAGCGAGATCCCAGCGTGAGCCATTTTCAAGGCCTAGGGGAGGAAAGCCAAAACATCTGAGGAGGAATTCTCACCTAGTCCATCTCTGCATTCAAGTAAAATGCAGACAGATTTTCTGGATGCTGTAGCTGTTCATGTTCTGTAAGTTCTAAATTTCAGGCAGAGAATCAATCTTGTTGCGGCTGTTGTGTGCCTTGAGTCATTTCTGACTTATGGTGACCCTAAGGCAAAGTTATCACAGGGTTTTCTTGGCAAGATTTGTTCAGAGGGGAGTTTGCCTTTGCCTTTCTCTGAGGCTGAGAGAGTGTCACTTGTCCAAGGTCACCCAGTGGGTTTCTATGGCCGAGTGGTAATTTGAACCCTGGTCTCCAGAATCATAATCCAACATTCAAACCACTGCACTAAGCTGGCTCTTTTTTAACATATGCAGTGTAAAATAAATTTAAAATATTTGTTAGCCTGCAAAAATTCCTCATCTTATCTCTCTGCACAGAGGTCTCAAGTGTGTGTGTGTGTGGGGGGGAGCGAATGTGCACAACCATGTGAAACTCAGGTTTCCTAATCACACAATCGGTGATTCAGCTAGAAAAATTTTTAAAAAATTATTCTGTGTAAAATTTGGTCCTGGGTTCCCCTGGGCCAAACCCAGAACTTGAGCTTCTCTCCAAGCATATGAGAATAGAAAAAAAAAATCCTGACATGATTTCATATGCAGGTAGACATAGCCTGTGCCTATGATACATGGGTTTGCCTACAAGACAGGGGTGCAGGAGAGTTCCACTTGAAAGGCGAAATGGTGCCTGAAATCAGTCCCGTCTCCCTCCCTTTTCTGCACTTTGTCGCCTGAAGCATCTTTCCCAGGTCTGGCTTGCTTCCAGTAAGGAGCCCAAGAGGGTGCATCTGCATTGCAGAAATAATGCAGTCTGACACCACTTTAACTGCCATCCTACAGAATCCTGGGATTTCTAGTTTGGTGAGACACGCATACTCTTTGGCAGAGAAGGCTAAAGACCTTGTAAAACTACAAATCCCAGGATTGCTTAGGATGGAGCTACAGTGACAAGGCACCCAGAATGATGCTCAGGCGGAAGAAAATTTGTCTTAGGAAAGAAATGTCTTTTAGAATCCTTGGGAATTAAGTTATGATGAAAAAGGACAGAGGGAAACATAACCCCATCTCAGCTCCACACACTGACTGCTTTTGAGACTGTGATAAATAAACTGATACACTAATTCGACAACAAAATGGGATGTGAATGGATAACAAAATGGGATGCGTTCTTACACAATCAATTTTTTAAAAAAACTTCAATGAAATCTCTATTTACCACGAGGAGGTGTACATTGTTTTAAATTTTTTAGAAGATATTACTCCCACTAAAAACTCACCATGTTTCTGGGGAAGGGATCAGGGTGAGCAACAATTAATATGAAAACAACAACCAAACACACTGCCATGATGACCTACCCCACAGTCGTTGGCTCCATCTCCACACATCCCCACATAGTAACTGGAAGACAGGAGGGACATCATTTAAGAGACCATTAAATAAAATAAAAGCACAGCAGGATCATTCCTGTCTGCAAAAAAACAGGTATGGAAAGAGTCTTGGGATGTCTTTAAAGATTTATTTTTCTAGGAGCTTCCTTCCTCCCCTCCCTTCTCATTGTGTGCCTTTAAGTCATTTCTGACTTATTACAACCTTAAGGCAACCCATTTTCCCTCTCTGTATTATGAGCAAGTGACATACTCCAGTTTCTGAAACTCCTCCACAAGGCTGGACTTCTGTCCTGGAGACATCCTTGCAAACACAGTGCCATTCACAAGGATCTGCAGAAAGCAAAAACGGAACCTCAACCATTGACTCCCGGTGCCGAAAGGAGCACCAGCCCTGAGCTCCGTCCCACCCCCTTGGTTCCCTCACAGTTTACCTTGGGCAGCAAAGCACTGAAGTATTTCTGGAGCACCTGGTAGGTCTTCCCGTTCAAGGCAAAGTGGAAACTGCTGCTGCTGCTGCCTTCAATTACAATGCAGGGGTCCTGGAAGTCAGGGGAATATAATTTCCAGGCATCATCCCCGCTGATCTTTTAGATCTCATGCAAGTGAAATGCAAGCAAACAGGAACAGAGGTGGGAGGGCCCCAGCCAAAGATGCTCAGCCATGCTTGAGCCTCGGATGAAGGAAAAGGTCTACCTATTTTACCAGTCCTTCAGGGACCAGGTCTGCCTGCGGTCGTGGGCTTGGTCCCCAGCCCTTGCTGCGGCTCACCCATAAGCTCTACCAGAAATGACCAAGCAGGTGGCCGTGTTGAGAAAACACCACAATTATTTCCCATATATCTCCTTATTAGTTCATCTTACTTACCACTGACAGGCAAGGATTCTTCTTCTTCTTTTCCATTGCCATGAGTTTAACTTAACGATGATGGATGTCTGCCACTCATGTTGGCACTGGCCTCCTACAGGAGCCGGAGGGAGGGAGGGGGCTGGCTTTCCTTTCCCACCCCCATAAGAAGAGTGAGGCCCAGGGGGAGAACTGTGGGTGGGACCAAGCAGGCTCAGGGTGGTCTTTGTGGTGGCAGCAAGAGTTATTTAAATTCATTTATTTGGAGCCATCTATGCCCATAAGGAGAGACAGCATGGCATAGTGGTTTGAGTGTTGGACTACGACCACAGACACCAGAATTTGAATTCCCACTCAGCCATGGCAACCCACTGGGTGACCTTGGGTAAGTCACACTCTCTCACCCTCAGAGGAAGGCAAAGGCAAACATCCTCTGAACAAGTTTGCCAAGAAAACCACATGAAAGGTTTGCCTTGGGGTCACTATAGGTCAATCCCATTTTGGGAGAAAGGTGGGATATAAAACCAATAAACTAGCCAACTAACTGGAGGACACTGTCCTGGCCTGTGAGTCTGATGAGGGTATGGAATCAGAGGAGGAGGAGGAGGACATGGCAGGGAATGGGCCTATGGATCCTGGCACAGGTTTATCTACACCTGTGCCAGCAGGGAACCCTGCCAACCTGGAGGCTCAAGCAGAGGAAGAGCCTGGTCCGAGTGGGTTGGCACCAGTCCCAGCAGAGAGCCCTGCCAATTCAGATAAGGAAGAGTAGAGGAGACAGATTCACCTCCACCATCAGTCAAGCAGCAGTGATCCCAAAAGGAAGCTCGAAGAAGATCACTGAGGCTTTATCAGAAACACTTGCTCGTCAAGGAGCGCCTGACAAAGCCTTGATTACTGTATATATGCTTTGGGGAGCTCTGGAGGCTTTGTCAGAGATCAACTGATCTCCCTGGAGAAAGCTTCGTGTCTGCTATCTCTGGCTCTGTGTTCCTGTTGCCTTGATTCCTGTTGCCTTGATTCATGTTTAGACCTTGGACTGTTCATGACTACGTTGCTGCCTGATCCTATTGACCTACGGACTTGTTTGGACCCATGCTGAATTCTGTAAGCCCCGACTCTTTGGATTGTTTTGCTGGACTAATCTTTGCAAGACTGTGTTTCCATTCCTTTGTGTTAATTACCAGTTGGCTACCTTCCCAGATTCTTGTTGTTTGTATATACTTTGCCAGCAACTACCTGCTTTTCCGGACAGACACACAAAAACAACCATGCCCATGGGGCTTCCTGGGCCATGGGGTGAGGTTTCAGGAAGGTGGACTTCTGGCAAGGGATGGTCTGCACCTCACAGCAGCTGGCAGCAATGTTTTTGCTAAGACTATGAAAGATCTGATCAGGAGGGCTTTAAACTGAGTTGTATGGTGGAGAGAGACAGTATTCATGAGGACAGGAGTTCATCGAGCGCTAGAGATAATAGCCCAAATGTTATACAGAGAACAAGGAAAATAGCACAACAACCCAACAATGGGAGGAATAAACCCTTTAAAAGGCAGATAGGGGAAATGGCCCATGGTCTCAGATGTCCCTATACGAATGCACAGACCATGGGAAATAAACAGGATTAACTTGAACTCTTAGCACAGCAAAGCAAATATGATATATCATAGGCATCACTGAAACTTGGTGGGGTGAGTCTCATGATTGGAATGTAGGAACAGAAGGGTATAGCCTATTTCAGAAAAATAGACCAAACAGGAAGGGTGGTGGAGTAGCATTATATGTTAAGGATGTGTATACCTGTGACATAAATCATGGGAGCCATGCTGAGAGCATCTGGGTAAAAATTAGGGGAGAGAGAAACAGCAGGGATATCATTCTGGGGGTCTACTACAGACCCCCAAGCCAAACTGAGGACTTGAATGATGCCTTCCTGGAATAGATGATCACACATTCAAAAGGAGAGATGGAGTAGTAATGGGGAATTTCAACTATCCTGATATTTGTTGGAAGTCCAACTCTGCCAAGAATTTAAGGTCCAACAAATTCCTCACTTGCCGTGCAGACAATTTCAGTGTCCAGAAGGTGGACGAGGCAACGAGGGGAGCAGCTATCTTAGATCTGATCCTAACCAATGGGATGACCTGGTTAATGGGGTGCAAATGGCGGGATCCATAGGGGGGAGAGACCATGTTCTCCTGGAGTTTATGATACAGAGGAAAGAGGAAGCAAGCGTAGACAGACATGCCTTCTAGACTTTAAGAAAGCTGAATTCAGAAAACTTAGGGAATTACTGGGGGTGATCCCATGGTCAGGAATACTAAAAGAGAAAGGGAGTTCATGAGGGAGGGGAGTTTCCAAAAAGGAAGGTATTGAAGGCACAACTTCAAACAGTTCCAATGAGGAGGGAAAATGGCAGGTGTCTAAAGAAACCAGGATGGATGTCAAAATTGTTCTTAGACCTTACCTGGAATACTGTGTCCACTTCTGGGCACCACAATTCAAGAAGGATATTGAGAAGCTGGAACATGTCCAGTGGAGGGTAACCAAAATGGTTAAAGGGAGGTTTATGCCCTATGAGGAGCAGCTTAAGGAACTGGGCATGTTTAGCTTGGGGAAGAGAAGGTTGAGAGGGGACATGATAGCCATGTTCAAATATTTGAAGGGATGCCATACTGAGGATGGCGCAAGCTTGTTTTCTGCTGCTCCAGAGACTAGGACACGGAGCAATGGGTTCAAACGACAGGGAAAGGGATTCCACCTAAACGTTGGGAAGAACTTCCTGACAGTAAGAGCTGTTCGGAAGTGGAATCCACTGCAGCCTGGGAGTGTGGTGGGGTCTCCTTCTTTGGAAGTCTTTAAGCAGAGGCTGGATGGCTATCTTGTGAGGAATGCTTTGATTGTGTCTTCCTGCATGGCAGAATGGGGTTGGACTAGATGGCCCTTGTGGTCTCTTCAACTCTAAGATTCTATTATTCTATGAAATGGCTCCTTCCTGCTCCCTTTCTCCATCTTCTGGATACATGTCCAGCCCTATCCTGAGTTGCAGCAGCTCTAATGATAGCTAAAATTCGCCAGGCAGATGAAGAACAAGGAAGCCAGGCCTGATCCTCCACCATCCTCTTAGACAAAGGGAGGGGGCGGCTGGCTCTTACCCGTGGCCTCCTCAAAAGGCATGTAAACAAGATTTGCACTTTTCCTCATCCTCAGTGAAAAAGGCTGCCTTGGCATATCAAGACATGCCATAAAAAAAGAAGAATTTGTCAATGACCATGAAATTATTTCACCCTTCAGCAAGACTGAAAAGACCATCATTTGGGGCGGGAGGTGTTTGCCCCTCAGAAATCAATCTTCTTCCACACAGGCTGTTTTTCTCACTCAAAAAGAGCCTGCAGCTACAATGTCACTAAAACACATAAGCACACATGCTGCCCTATGCGCTCATCCATTCTGCCCAGGAGCTCTAGGAGGGCTTACTTGGTTTTTTTCCAGGCATGGTTGTGTGTCCTCCATCACCTTCCAGGTAACAGATGCTGGCTGGGTCTCCTCCGGCTCGCTGGCTTCCACAAGGATCACCCGGCTGCCCCTGGAGACCATCCCAGAGTTCCTGGCAACGGTGATGGCCGTCTCAAGATTGTCACCTGGGAAGAAGAAGCCAACAGATTTAATTTCACTGATGCTTCATTTTGCTCACCTGTCTGCATCCATCAATCAGGACTTTATTAGTCCATGTAAAAACTAAATCAACCATGGACTTTCCATCTATAGTGTCCCATATCAGTGAGGCAAAGGAAAAGGAATAGTTTCTTTATTAAAAAAAAATAATGAATGCCTGGAGTGGTAGTGGAGGATTAGAAGGACATTGTCCTAGTACTATTTGCTTTGACTCCCGGTATCAGGTCAGGGCCAGGAGGCCAAGAGCTACACAAGGACGTCTGCCCAGGCAAAGAGAATTTGAGCTGATGTGTCTTCAATAAATCTCCTCTACCACAAAGCAAGCCCCCCAAACTTTCAAGTAGTTTGTTCCCAGCCCAGTTTTTACCCTTTTGACTCAAAATGACACAGACTAGAGCTACTGAATCTGCCAGGAGCAGCTGAGAAATCAGAAGTCCAGTGTCTGCAAAGCCTCAGGCCCAGCTGGGTGTCTCCTTGCAGTGTCCATTTTGTGTTCATCAAAGCCTCCAAAACCTCAGGTTCCTCAAGACATTGTCAGAAGGTACTTGGTGACCCTCCTAGACCTGCAAGATGGCATTTTTTAAAAACCAGGGCTGTCCCTCCCTAGTAAACAAGATCACATGAGTCACTCTGCCAGAATAGAGCTACCTACCCATGGGGTGCAATTTTGGAGCAGGAATGTAAATCTTCATTTATCTCATTTGTGTGCATGAGAATAAAACATTATGATTTCTGGTATTTCAGAACTTTTTAAATTTAACATTTTGTTAAGGTTTTTTGGGAGGTGGGGAACGAGGTGGGAAACAAAATACATTTTTCATTTATAAAGAATTCAATTCCCATGAAACAGAATCATTTTTTTTGTCAGATATGTACCAGATATCCAAAGGAAAACAAAGGGGGGAAAGCCCCATAAAAGTATTTTTGTTCTCATGCTCTTGCAGTGGTTGACAGTTTTCTTGAACAGGGCATCTCAACCCATTATTGTCAAGGACAAGAACACCTGCAAAAAAATTTTTTTATATATCCTTAAGTCAGAACAGCCTTGCTGCTTGGCCCATGTTAGAGAGAGAGCCCGACAGGGTACCTGTGACCATGACACTCCGGATGCGGGCATGGCTGAGTTCCTCCAGGACGGGCTTGGTCTCGCTCTTCAGCCGATTCTCCATGATGAGGAGGCCCAAGAAGGTCAGGCTGGACTCCAGTTCATCCCTTGGAGGGGTCAGAAGGCAACAGGTGAGAGTTACGTCTGCAGTGGTGGAAAAAAGATGCTACACTCTGGGCAAGCATGACATAAAAAGCCAGGCACCTCTGGGACAAAGGTCTTCTCTGCACTGGCCAGAATACTTCACATACTGGCTGGAGGTATTCTGGCCCCAGAGGTGCCCTGGATTCCCCCCCCCCCCGTCACCTCACGTTCCATGGTGGGAACGGGCAGCCGTCAGAATACAATTCCCGCAACATGGAGAAAGTGGGTGGGATGCTTGGCACTGTGAGACTGACGTTTCATTTGGTAATGTTGGTTTGTTTGCTATACTCACAGAATTGGAAGACACCCCAAGGGCCATCTAGTCCAACCCCATTCTGCCGTGCAGAAATACACGATCAAATCATTCCCAACAGATGGCCATCCAGCCTCTCTTCAAAAAACCGCCATAGAAGGAGACTCTGATCCCTATTCCAGTTATTTTAGTGTGTGTTTTAGTGTTTATTAAGTATTTTTAAATGTTTAATTATTTAATTGTATTTTAAGGGGTGGGTGGGATGGAGAGTTTTATATATATGTTTTAAATGGTGTAAGCCGCTCCGATTGCATTTTGTAGAGGGGCGGCATATAAATACATTTATCATCATCATCATCATCATCATCATCCACCACACTCCCAGGCAGCTTATTCCAGTTCCAAACAGCTCTTACCCTCAGGAAGTTTTTCCTCATGTTAGGGGGAAGTGTTTCCTCCTTTCCTTAAAATACTTGGGCCTGGAATCATCCAGTGAAGCTCCGTGGCACAAGATGCAAGCGTTAGACAGTCATTCTCCATACAGCATAAAATGGAGGAAGGGAGAGGAAGAAAAAGAGGAATCTGGCAGTATCGCTAACCTGTTTTTATTTTAGCATGAGCTTTTGTGAATATAAACCCACGTATTCTGCTGGCGTGCCGAATGGTACTGCCTCAGGCATAAAACATATTTATACAGTTGTGGGGGTGGGCTGGAACGTAAGAGGATCCAGATAGATGCCAATCATGCCCCTTGGCCTAAATTTCCAAGGCTCATGCTAAAATAAAAACCAGTTAGTGCTGCCACATTTCTTTCTTCCTCCTTTCTGTGCTGCAAGAGACTGACACAGCTACTTCTCCACAAAGCACAGTCAAACTCTGCAATTCCCTGACACAACATTTATTGATCTCTACCTACTTGTTTAGTTTCAAAGAACCTAAGAAAGGCCATGCTGGATCTGGCCAGTTTCCCCAGTGCAGCCTCCAGTTCCCACAGTGGCCACCAGCAGCCCGTGGGATAGGAGCAGGCCCCCTCTCTTCTGTTCTCTCTCCAGCAACACAGAGAAGCCAACTGGACGGCCCTCGGGGTCTCTTCCAACTCTCTGATTCTATATTGTGCCTGCCTGCATGGCAGGGGGCTGGACTAGATGGCCCTTGCGGTCTCTTCCAGGTCTATGATCCTAACTGCCTCTGATATCACAAGAAAGACAAACCCATCGATGCTACTAGAAGTGTATTACAAACTCTTGCGGGGAAATAGTAGTTATTGGTCCTGATGGCTATATGGCATTGGTGGGACCAGAGGCATTATGTGTCAGCATACCAGTAGCTGGGGGAACATGAGTGGGAGGCTACTGATGGAAGCATGTCCTGCTTGTGGCCTTCCCATAGGCACCGGTTGGCTTCCATGGGAATTCTGGAGCGGACGGTCCTTTTGCTAATTCTATGTGACCCCCAATACAGAGCCAATAATGGCTCTTTGCTACCTAACCTTTGGTTCCCTGCTTTGGAAACTTGAGACTCACAGTTTTAAGTGAGCAACTACACCAGTTGAATTGCTAGGGCTGAAGCCTTTCAAGCAACACCGGCGGACACGCCACCGGCTCACCCACCTAGTGTCGGAGGATGGCAGTGAAAAATGAGAAGGGGCTGCCCAGCCCAAGAGTGGTAGGGTGGCTGTCTATTCAGTTGTTCACGTGCTGTGAAGGTACGCAACTTCAGTCCCACAACAAAGGTGCCACCCCAACACCTTTCCATAAGGATGCATCCAAGGGGACATCATTTGACCAAGGAGTCTCCAGGTCCAACTAGCCATTCTGCATGACAGTCAGGAAACAGCCTTTCCTACCTGCCATTTCCCAGAGCCATTCTACAAGTGTTTCTTTAAAAAAAAAATCAAGGCAGACAGCTCCACAGAAACACATTTGCACACATATCCAGATTCACCCCAAGTCCCCAAGGAATAAAATGGATTGGATGGTCAGTTGTTACAGAGCTTCCTTTGTATATATTGTTTGCTGTGTGCCTTTAAGTCATTTAGAGTTATGATACCCCTAAGGCAATCCTATCAAGGGGTTTTCTTGGCAAGATTAGTTCAGAGGGGCTTGCCTTTGCTTTCCTCTGAGGCTGAGAGAGTGTGACTTGCCCAAGGTCACTGAGTGGGTTTCCATGGCCAAGCAAGAATTCGAATTCTGGCCTCCCGGAGTCCTCATACAACACTCAAATTACTACACTGTGCTAATTCTTGTTTTCTTGGCAGCATTTGTTCAGAATGGGTTTGCCTTTCCCTTCCTTTAAGGCTGAGAGAGAGAGAGACAGCGTGGCGTAGTGTTTTGTGTGTTGGACTACAACTCTGGAGGCCAGGGTTCGAATCCCCGCTCAGCCATGAAAACCCACTGCATGACCTTGGACAAGTCACACACTCACAGCCTCAGAAACCCCGTGCTAGGGTCACCATGAGTTGGAAATGACTTCAAGGCACACAACAACAAGGCTGAGAGAGTGTGACTAATGTCCCTCAGTGGATTTCCACAGCTGAGTAGGCATTTGAAACCTCGTCTCCAGAGTTTGTATTCCCAAGCTCAAATCACTGCACCTTGCATCTGAGGAAGAAGACCAAGTCTACGAAAGCTTATGCTACAGTTCCTTTCTCTCAGGTGGGACATTATCAAACACATCAAATATAGCATCATAATGAGGCCACATAAACACAGAAGGGAATGCATACCAGATGACGTCACCCTTTCACGTTTATGTCTTGTCAAAATCCCATCCTATTTTATTGATGGCTGAAGCTGTCAATAGATCTCCTCAGTGCTTTTGGGCCAGCGTTGCCAGCATTTGAATCCACACACCATTGTCTCTCTCTCTCTCTCTGGCTTTTCTTCGCAAACGAAGATTCAGGCCATTGAAAACATGACTATAGCATCAACGGTCGGTCTGGCCACTTCTGGGTAAGATCACAACATACAGGTAGGTGACACTCTTTTTGTGACCTTCTGTGGTTTACTTGTAAGTGTTTAAGTGTGTTTTTGTAACTTTTGGAATGTTATTTTTGTTTTTGACTTTCCTGCATTACGTATTCTCATGAAAATATGCGGGATTTCGAATGAGGAAGTGAACGGAGCTCCGTTCACTCTGCATTCACTGTTGGGGCTGCCTTTTGTCGGGACAGAAGACGAGCACGGCATGGGGAATTCTTTTGCCAGCATACAAATGGCAAAGTTATGCCAGCAAAAGAGCAAGGTTTAGGATGTGGGTGGTTTAGTCTTTAGTCTCAAAGTGCTACAAGATCCCCTTGCTTGCCACTACACCCCCCCTCTCTCTCGGTTTGGTTTTCGTTGTTGGTTTTTTCTGCCTCTCAATACCTGCCTGAGATAGGCTGGCAATACCCAGGGCTGCGCCTTTGCCAGGCTTACCTTTCCAAGTCCTCCAGGCTGTCGCCTCTCCCCAGGGCGAGCTCCTTGTGTGCCAAGGCTATGACGCGGAAGCCTTGCGAGGTGAAGGATTTCAGCTCCGCCTGGAAGTCCGGTGGAACTGGAGGAGGGAGACGTTCCATGTCAGAGACACATGGGCTCTGGAGTCAAGGGAGTCAAGGGGGAAGCGTTTGCCCTAAGACAGGCTCAGAGAGGCTTTCGATATCATGCGGACAGGCAGAAATGCTGCAGGCTCAGCACAGGGGACAGAGTAACTAGGACAATATAGCCACCACACAGAAACATCCAGCTCTTAGGATGTTTAGTTTGGAGGAACTTTTTGACAGTAAGAGCTGTTCGGTAGTGGAACGCACTCCCTAGGAGTGTGGTGGGGTCTCCTTCCTTGGGGGTCTTTAAACAGAGGCTGGATGGCCATCTGTCAGGGATGCTTTGATCGTGATTTCCTGCGTGACAGAATGGGGTTGGACTAGATGGCCCTTGGAGGTCCCTTCCAACTTCATGATTCTATGTCTTGGAGTGTGGTGGGGTCTCCTTCCTTGGAGGTCTTTAAACAGAGGCTGGATGGCCATCTGTCGGGGATGCTTTGATCGTGATTTCCTGCGTGGAAGAATGGGGTTGGACTGGATGGCCCTCGTGGTCTCTTCCAACTCTACAATTCTATGATTTTAGGATTTTGGAAAGCAACCACCACTCTCTGGGGTAACTTCCTGTGTTGCCACTAAAAGGAGGAAATGCTTCTAGTCTTGGGCAAGCCAGGGGGAAAAACTAAGATGATTATCAGACGTGTCCAAAAAACACATGAGGAGCACACAAGGGTGACGTTACTGTCCAACAAACTGGTCCCGGTTTCAGACGTCACTGTCATCCTCGCATGCTGACTCCATGCTGCAGCTGCGAGTAAGGCGTCATTTTTTCATTGACGGGGAGGATAGTAACATCGTCCTCTGAATATGATGCTCCTCCTGTGTTTTTGGCCATGTCTGATAATCTCCTAAGAGCGCTGTTCTGGATGTAGGCATACTCTAGCACCAGATGCACAGATGACAAGATTTGTGTATCAGCTGCTGATGAGCAAAGGAGGAGGATGCTGTTGCAGAGACAGCCTGCTTATGGGATGCTTGGTCAGCATGAGAAGAGAATACTCAACTAGATCAGCCTTTAGTCCTAAAAGGCTCCTCTTCCATTCTTAAAATGGGGCAGGAAGTTTGCTTCTGAGACATTCATTTAGAGGCACTGCAGTATTCTGTTTCAAAAGCCTCTTATGCGAGTTGCCTTTAAATTGTTCAGTGCAGGTGAATTCCACAAGTTAAATAGGCATTACATAAACACAGGAGCTTAATCCCCAGAAAATCCTTTAACAAAGGATTTCCTCTTGAACTGGGATGAACAATTAATGCATGCAGTGTTCAGACAAAGACATCTCAGGAGGAAGGCTAAGCCGAAACCACTTTGTTTCCGCATATCACAACAGTCTTGCATGAATGGCGAGAGAGGGAGAGAGGGGGTGGAGGGGAGCAGTTTGCTCTGAACTGCTTGGGGCTAGGAAAAATTGTTCAGTGCCGGTGAGAGCCATATCTAAGTGGCAGGACCTCTGCTCTGAAGGCTAAAGGTCTCACGTGAATCCGCCTCGGGCCTTTGACACCTGCTGCCAGCCCATGTCAACAATAGTAAACTAGAGAAACTCTTAAAGTGCGTGCTGATCTCCAGGAACTTCTCACTGTTCAGAGAACAGGCGTGCTGCAAGTAACAAGGCAATGGCTCGCCTTTTGCTGAGAGCACCATCACTCAAGCAGGAGCGCTTTGGAAGGTACTGCGCAAGAGCTTTGACCAGGAGGCTCTCAACCACTGTGCAGCAGAAGCACGCAGCGGTGCAATGCAACACCTGCAGTTATAACTGCAATGGTGTAGTTATAACCTGACTCTATGCAACCCCTCTACTGGATTGTGGCCAACATCTGGATGCTATGGGTTGGTTTATGTAAATTATGAAATACATGTGTCTGGGAAGCCAGACTGGGCTAAAGGCAGCTACACAGGAGTTTGCCTGAGACAGACATTTGGACACCACGTTTTTGCTGATGGTAACACCAGTGTTCTGATTAATATTCGGTCATACCCCCAAGGCACCAGATCCTGTCTGATCTTGGAAGCTAAGCAGGGTCAGCCCTGGTTAGTACTTGGATGGGAGACCCCCAATGAATCCCAGGTGCTGTAGGCTGTATTTCAGATGAAGGAACTGGCAAAACCACAGATTTTCCTTGGGTTATTTTTTTTCCAGGCTGTGAGGTTGTGTTCTGGAATAGTTTCTTTCTGACGTTTTGCCTGCATCTGTGGCTGGCATCCTCTCTGAGGGTGCTAGCCACAGATGCAGGCAAAACGTCAGAAAGAAACTATTCCAGAACACGGCCTCACAGCCTGGAAAAAAACCAAGTAAAATCTATGGATGCCTGGCATGAAAGCCTTCAACTTCACTTGGCAAAACCACCTCTGAATATTCCTTGCCTAATATTCCCTGCCTAAGGAAACCCTCTGAAAAATTCATGGGTTCGTCATAAGATGACAGGCAACTTGAAGACACATACACACATACACACGCTAGTGTTCCCCCAATGGGCAGAGCTGCAATATCTGAGACCAGGAATGAGGCCAGGCTCCCTGCCTGGCTTTGGCCGGCACACAGGCCGGCTGGACTTTCCCCTCATACCGGTCATTGGCTTGCAAAAGCTGGCCACCACCTCCGGGGCTCCCTTCATGTAGAGATCGTACACCTCCTTCCCCAGTTCTTTGGTGACGACCGACATCCGCAGCAGAGACGAGGAAAAGGGGAACTGGTGCAGAATCGCCATGCCTTCCACGGGGGCCTGCGAGGGGGAGAAACAGACATTGTCCCTAGCCGGGTCTCTCCCTGCAAGCTGATGGCGGGGCTCTCCTGACTTGCCACCAAGGGATCCCAGTTTGTCCTTCTGAGAGGGGTCTGGGCCACCATTTCCTGAGGCAAGACGGAAAGACTAAATCATTTGGAAGCTACTTTGCCTCTGCGGTGTGCCTCTGCTATGCAAGAGAGGGCTGCACCTGGGGGCTCGTCTGTTCACACACTCATCCAAACTCTGCACGACATCCTTTTAATCTCTCCAGCCTTTTCAGTTGCTTACACTAACTCTCCTTGGGACTTCTGCATGTACACTTTACTTTTAGTTTATTTCTCATGGAATTTTTCCTGGATATGGTTGTGATATTCTGAGATGTCTGCCAATTGTCTCTTTCCTTCTGTCCCAAAGTCAGAAGGGAAGCTAAGGATTACTGTGCTTTGTTATTCAGTAGTCTTAGGACTCATCTACACAGGCCAGGAAACGCCAACTTCCTGCCATCATATTCTGCCCACGGATCAGGCCTGTTCCTCCTGTTACCAACATGAAACAGGATGGAGTCCAGACCACCACACTGGCCCATCACTGCCGCCACCACTGCTCCCACCCACATCCCACCCTCTGGATCCAGGCGGGAGGCCCACAACACCTGAGCAAGCCCCCCTGCATGTGCCCAGCCTGGCCAAATGCTGCAGGCCTTTTTCCTGGCTGTGGAAGAGCAACGGCATGGCGGTGTGGGCTCCTGCGGTCACTTGGGGCCTGATCGGGGGTCTTTTTGGCAGCTGAAGCAGTTTTCCCCAGGTATTTTTTTAAAATGGTGTAACATGCTTTACCCCAGCCTTTCTCAACCTTTTTATCTTGGAGGAACTCTTGAAATAATGTTCAGGTCTCAGGAAACCCCTGCATAAACATTATTCTATATACTGTTATTGCTTCCCCCCCACATTCACACTCTCTTGGGGAACCCTAGGGTTCTAGGGAACCCTGGTTGAGAAACACTGCTTTACCCTGTCTTGGCCCCATCTTTGCTGTGGGAATCATGTGGACTGCCCGGGGGCAAAATGGGGCAAATGCTTTGTGTTATCTGGTGTGCAGGGCTTCAATACAGGGCCAAGATGGGGTAAATCTAGTCAAGGCCTTTGTTTCCAACCTGGGTAAATATATGTAATCTAAGCCCAAACCCAAGAAGCTGCAAATATAGCACCAACTCTTAGCTCCCAGGTGGCCAGTTTTTAGCACGAGGGGTCTTTGCAAAGAGCTGGCAGGGCCAAAGGTCCTTGAGGGGAAGATTCAGGGCTTACCTGGGAAGCGGCAGGTCCTGGTTTAACAACAATACACGTCTCTGGCGTACCTGTTGCCCTGTCCTCTGGACTGGATTCTTCCATCTCCTGTGGGAGGAACGACACATAAGATGCCCCAAGGGATTCCTGTTAACACAGTTGTGTGTGATATTAGCATAGAAGAAGTGCATGTGAATGATCCTGGATGCAGCATCAGATTCCCTTGTTTGTCCTTCAATTTCAGAAAAAGATTTGCAGCTCTTAGGGTTGAAGGGTTGTGCTTAAATTGTGCAGGACACCTCAGAAAGGGAAAGCACTTTACCTACGGATGATTTCAATTGCCCTCACACCGTCTGGGTAAACATGGGTTTTGATAACAGTGAACAAGTAAAATTTCTAGAAACAACTGTGACAGAACTGACCACACAGAAGGTGACATTGTATTTAAACTTAAGTAGTGCTTTAGATCCAGCATAACATGTATGTTTGCTAAAGCAGTTGGGTCTGGGAGCCACAATACTACAAAACTTAATGTATATGTAAGTGGGAAATGGCAAAAACAAAACCAAAAAACCAGATTCTCACATTTGGTTTCAACAGAGGAAACTTCTTAAAAATGAAGTGGTAGATAAAAAGGAAGTTGGAAGGAAAAATCAAGAGAAGTTTCTCAAGAATTCTTGGAGGCTACACAGAACCATGGCAAAAGGAGCTCAGGAAAAATATACGCTGCCAAGTCCAAAAAGTCACCAGAGTGATTAATGAGCAGTGCCAAGAAAGAAGTCAGAGAAAAGGAAGTTTCAGAAAACAAGAACAAAAAGAAACACAGTTTTGCAGAACAAAATTTAAGCAAATAATAAAGCATGTATCCAAAAAGGAGTTTGAGAAATATTAATATTGACATCTTCAGAGAATGGTGATGTGTGGGTGTGTGGGGTTTATATACTGTGAGTCCTGAGTTTTGTCCCTGTTGAAGAGGATTAGCATGTAAATTTGTGTATTCGGTTGTTGGATGTTCAGTTCTTAGGGTGGGAGGATATGAGAGGGGGATTAGGAATTAGTGTCCATTGTCTGCTGGGAAACCTCCTGTCCCTGGGTGAAGTTCATTTGCATGTGTTGAGGGAAGGTATTTTTACCAAACATCAAAGGAGTCATAGACATAATAGGGAAACTGATGAGGAAACACAACCTCCAAACGATCTACAGACCAACCAAGAAAATCCAAGAAATGCTACGCTCAGCGAAGGACAAAAGAGACCCTCTTACAGCTGCAGGAGTTTACCGCATACCATGCAGATGTGGACAAGTTTACATAGGGACCACTAAATGCAGTGTGCAAACACGAATCAAGGAACATGAGAGACACTGCAGACTGGGTCAGCCAGAAAAATCAGCAGGAGCAGAATATGTTATAAACCAACCTGGACACAAAATGCTATTTAAAAACACAGAAATTCTGGACCAGGCAAACAACTATCATGTCAGAATGCACAGAGAAGCTTTTGAAATCCACAAACACCTAGGCAACTTCAACAGGAAAGAAGAAACCCTCAAAGTAAACAGAATCTGGCTCCCAGTTTTGCAATACAATAGACTCAAAACTCAACACTTACAAAGGAATTCCACCCAGGGACAGGGGGATTCCCAGCAGATAATGGCCCATCAACCAACCATTAGCCAAACAGACACTAATGCCTCTTGCATATCTTCCCACACTAAGAACTGAATGTCCAGCAACTGAATACACAAATATACATGCTAATCCTCTTCAACAGGGGCTCACAGTATATAAACCCCACACACCCGCTATGCCACCATCCTCTGAAGATGCCAGCCACAGATGCAGGCGAAACGTCAGGAGTAAACTCTTCCAGAACACGGCCACACAGCCTGTGAAAACCCCACAGAAAATCTATGGATGCTGGCCATGATGTAAATATTAATTCACATTAATATTGACAGTTTAAACACCTTAAATAAGTCAGAAGCAGGAAACTGGCTAGGTTTGTACTGAAATAAAAGAATTCCAAAAGAAGACAACAAAATTGCAGAGAAGCTAAATGAATTCTTCCCATCTGTCTTTACTGCATAAGATCCTGAACTGATATTTTTAGGAAGGGAGTCTGAGGAACTGAAGCAAATAGCAATTACAAGATATGAATTTCTAGAACTTATTAACAAATTAAAAACAAAATAAATCAATGGGATGGTTAATGTGAAAATGCTTATTTTCCAAACAAAAATACATAACATGTTTCTAAAATCCGCTCTCCACTAGCAGACTGCAAAGTGGATAATACAGTACAGATACATTAGTTTAAGATCTTATTTATTTATTTTTAGGTATTTATACCTCGCTCTTCAGCCAAGAAGGCTCTCAGGACAGCTTGCAAATGGTTAAGCAATAGCACTTTACACATCTGCACCACATTAAGCGGTTTCTAATACGTGTTAGCTAATTGCCCCCAACAAGCCGTGTACTCATTTTACCGATCTACGAAAGGATGGAGAATGAGTGAACCTTGGAGCCCTTGGGATCGAACACACAACGTTGCGGCTGCAGGACTGTCATGCCAAAACATGCCAGTGTTGCTGGTTGGTTGGGCACAGAGTGGGAAAATGGCCCCCACCCCTGCACTAGAGGAATGGGTGGACCTAAATGGTAATTATTGGGAGATATGAGATAGTTAGTAGATCTCTCTAGCAGAGTATTGAAACGCTAGGCAGAGGTTTGAACAGCTCATCAGCCCACCATCATCCCTTAAACACGCTCCGTGCCTAACGCCTAGAGGGTAACGTGCACTCACTAAGTATCAGTGAGTCAGGCATGCAAAGGTTGAAAACTCCAACACAAATCTCCTACCCTCCGTCTATACCTCTTCCCTTCATAGCCAAAAGCTGTGATACACAGCAATCTCATGCTGTGGGGTAATCCCATAGTTGGACAAACCAGGGAATTAACGTCCTAGCCCAACTGCTTAATAAGAAAGATGGTTTATTTGAAGACCTTCTTTATTTATTTATTTATTTATTTATTTGGAACCTTCTGAAAACTGCCTTATGGCAATACCTGCAACCTGGACCCGGCCTAAGGGCCCTACTTGGCCCAGGGGGTATCCAAGACGCCAGGGACACTTCATTTCCTATACATAGTGGAGGATTTCCCTCAGCCACAGGGGGTTTCTATGGCATTATTGTGTCAGAGCTGCACTAAGGCCTGGGTTAGGAGAGTTTGGGGCCAAGCGAGCTACTGAACTGGGAAAGCCATTGGATGCCTCCGTTTGAAACTGTATTCTGGCAAACACAAAAGCCTCCCTCCTTGGACTTACGAGAACAACTGCAGTTGTCCCTTCCTATTCGCTGGGGTTTGGTTCCAGGACCCCCCGTGAATACCCAAATCTGTGAATACTCAAGTCCCATGATATGCAATGGCACAGCAAAATGGGGTCCCTTATATAAGATGGCAAAATCAAGGTTTGCTTTGTGGATTATTATTTTTTAAAGAAGCCCTGGTGGCGCAGTGGTTAAATGCCAGTCCTGCAAACCACCACGTTGCAAGTTCGATTCCAGCGGGCTCCAAGGTTCACTCAGCCTTCCATCCTTTCGTAGATCAATAAAATGAGTACCCAGCTTGTGGGGGCAATTAGCTAACACACATCAGAAACTGCTTAATGCAGTGTAGATGTGTAAATAGCTATTGCTTAAAACAATGTGTAAGCCGCTCTGATAGCCTTGTGGCTGAAGAGCGGGGTATAAATAAATAAAAAATAAAAAAAATTAAAAAAAAATACTTTCAAGCCATGAATACTTAAATCTGTGGATACCAAATCTGTGGATATGGAGGGACAACTTTAATTTGACAGGAAATCATCTTGTATGCTTACTGCCACAGGTTTTCCCACCTTCCTCCACCCCCCACGGCATTCCCTTTTTTGCCCCAGGTGGAGACTCGGGGTGTCCCCCCACCAGCCCAGGGGGGTCCCCCCCTTGGCAGGCAGGTAGGTAGCCCCCCTCCTTTGGCAGACCCTGCCCCTTTCCTAAAGCCCCTTTCCGAAGGGCCGGCGCCACCCGACCTCCTGTGTCCAGCCCAAAGGCCTCCCCAAACACGAGGAAGGGCTCCCTGCAGTGGGATCCGCAACTGCTGTCACCTCAAGAGTGTCCTGGCTTCTCCTTCTTCTTTGGAGGTTTTCAAACAGGGGCTGGATCATGGCCACCTGTCATTGGGAGGGCTTGGATTGTGTCTTCCTGCAGGGCAGAAGGGGGCTGGACTGGATGGCCCTTGGGGTCTCCTCCAGCTCTACGATTGTGCAGTGAGATCAACTGACTGAGCAGAAGAAATGCCGGAGATGCTCTGGACAAAGAGGAACTCTAGCCCATATGGCTGCAGTTCTGTCTAACTACAACCCACTTTTGGCAGGACGCAATGAAGTGTGTCAACTTTATATCAGAGAGAGAAGCCTGGCCTTTCCTAGGTGCAATTAGCTGCTAGGTCACTTGTCACCACAGTTCCCAGTGGGCACAGAGTATGGATTCCAGGGTGGTCGCACACATTATCTTGCACGGCTAGAAATCCCTAACTGCACCATACACACAATGGTAGGCAGAGGAGCTCAGTGAGGTGGCCAAAAAGGAGAAAATAGTGTTCAGTATGAAGGGGATGGATGAGACATATTTAAATGTATGGAATTGGTTGAAGATTCATTTAGATCAATTAAACACTCTAAACACTGTTCCTATGACAACGCTTCACCTGGCCTCAGTTTTCCACACACACACTGCCCTGTGTGTTGTGTGATTGCTTTGTCTATTTGCACGTGCATGAAAGCGTGAGTGAAACTCCTGTTTCTCACAGTAAATTCTTATAGATTTTTTTTCTATTCAGAGCAGAAAGTAGTAACTGGATCAAGTTGGCAGGGAGACCTGAAGTATCAAATTGCAATAAAACAGGAGAATCCACATCCTTGAGCGACACCAAAGTTCTCCTTTTGCTCAGTTAGTAGGAAGGTAACCTCTCCATTGACGCCCCCTTGTCATCTCAGGCTCGGCCAAACTGATCACCAACAATGGTCCGCCCTGGCCTCACATCGGGAGGCATGGAGATGCACTATCCACAATGCTGCAGCCTTATTTGAGAACTCACGCCGGACAAGTCTTGAAGAGAAACGACAACGCAGAAAGAATCACAACCTAAAAACATCACCCAAGGAGACCTTCTGCTGTGCTTTCTGCAACCAGACTTGTTTATCTTGGATTGGCCTTTTCAGTCATCAGCGCGCTTGCAGAAAGCGTGGGATGAGTCCTTCCTGAATCTTCATTTGCAAAGAAAAGCCAGAGAGAGAGAGAGGAAGGCAAGCAAGCATAACTGCAATTAGCCAAAAAGCACATCTCCCAATGAACATTTCCTGCTCCTCCCTGTTAGACGAGGCCTGTGCCACAGCGGTAAGCATGAATCCCTGGCCATGTGATCACGGCAGATAGTGGTTGATCTGTGCCAACTTTATGCCCACAGAGGCCAAGGGCACAGGGCTCAGGAGAGCAGGGTGGTGAGGTCCTAGTTAAGCTAAGCTTCTGGAGACCGTGGTGCGGCATTTGTGCCACTGTTTATTCAGGAGACGTAAGAGGAGCGTTCCACTCTCATGCAGCAACCCGGCTGATCCCTTCAAACCACAGCCTCGTCATTCTCACACCCACCCAAAAGCATGTTGTTTCTCCCACTCTCACACTGCCACCCGTTCCACCTATTGAGATAAATGCTCTCTTCCCCCACTTCTACAAACTTACTAATGGAGAGAAAAATGCTCACCCAGCTGGTGCCCTCAAACATCTTCAGGTCCAGGGGGTCCCCCTGAATCTTCCCATCCAAGAGCAGGAGGGAATGGCAGGTGGCCATGGCTCGGCACAGCGGCCCCCAGGGCAAGGGACGGGCAGAGAAGTTGTGGACGTGCTGGAAACTGATACAAAGACAAGGATTAGCATTTGGTGCCTTCCCTAAGGAAGGGCAGCAGAGGACAGAGCGTCTCTCCTCAGCTCAGACCACGGTCAGCCAGTGTGGTTTGCGTGCTCCACTGCTCACCAACCTGGCTCTTTGCACAAGCAAAGCTTCTCCAAAAGCCTCTGCCCACCGTGTTTCCTGTGGAAGAGGAAGGCGTCAGGAGGAAGAGCTCCTGGCCCTCCAGAAAGAGCCCTTGGGAGGCATCAGCCAGGCCAAATGAAAAGCAGCACAGTGAACGATTCCAGTGGTGCATGAGGCCTCGTGAGCTCTGTGGCCCCACAGCCTTTGTGGTCCTACAAGGGATCATCCCCCCCTTCCCTCTGGGCTTCCAGGAGGGAGATCCCCCCCCCAAAACACACACACCCAGGACCATCCGTCCAGTGGCCTCGCTTGCCCTCTGCTGAACTGGTTTTTGGTTTTTTGGTTAGAAGAAGTCTCTCCCAAGGCTTAAATAAACCTGCCTTCCAGTAGTTTACAACTGCTGCTTCTTAATCTGTTCTCACAAAACAGGGCAAACAAGAGGTCCTTGTCTGAAAACTGTTGGCCTAACTCCACCTAATCTATTGCCTCGCAGGCCAAACAAATCTGGCTCCTTCACCCTTTGTTTGCTGAGTGCCTTCTAATTCCTTTGCAGCTCTTGTCTGATTCCAGTCTATAGTTTGCAGTTTAGAATCACTTGCTTTTTAAAAAAAACAATCAGGTAAATGCACAGTGTCCTGATCTTGTTGTAAGAAAATGCTCTCCTCTCATTCCCTTGCTCCCGGGGAGGGGGCGGGGGGGAATTTAAAATTTCCCCTTGCCCACTTTTGAAACAAAAGCCCACTCCATCTGACATCTAAAACAAATTCCCCCAAACCCTTCTGCTCAGAGCATCCAAGTGACTGGCACTTGTTTACCTCGGATTGTGGTCACACATGTGCCCCTAGCACTAGCATATCATGCAGTGCCAGCCCCACATGGGGCAATGCTGCAGACTGGTGCCCTGGGACCTGATTATTTAAAAGAGACGGCAAGCGCAAGGAGTCTTTCAGGGGCACAATGTTGTTTGGCCCTCCTGCGCTTAAATCATGCCTAACTCTTTCCTGTCTTAGCCATATCCTTCTCACACTCCCAGTACAGAATCATAGAATCATAGAGTTGGAAGATACCCCAAGGGTCACCTAGTCCAACCCCATCCTGCATTGCAGGACTACACAATCCAAGTGTTCCCAACAGATGGCCACCCAGCCTCTGTTTAAAAACCTACAAAGGAGGAGACTCCAACACACTATGAGGTAGTGTATTCCACTTCCAAACAGCTCTTACTCTCAGGAAGTTCTTCCTAATGTTTAGGTGGAATCTCGTTTCCTGTAGTTTGAACCCATTGCTTCGTGTTCTAGTCTCTGGAGCAGCAGAAAAAAAGCCTGCTCCGTCCCCAGTATGACATCCCTTCAATATTTAAACATGGCTATCACATCCCCTCTGAGCCTTCCCTTCCCTGGGCTAAACATACCCAGCTCCCTAAGCTGCTCCTCATAGGGCATCATGGCTTCCAGACCACCCATCATCCTGGTCGCCCTCCTCTGGACACGTTCCAGGTTCTCAATATCCTTCTGGAATTGTGGTGCCCAGAACTGGACACAGTATTCCAGGTGAGGTCTGACCAAAGCAGAATAGCATGGCAGTATGACTTCCCTTGATCTAGACACTAGACTCCTATTGATGCAGCCTAGAATCACACTGGCGTTTTTAACTGCCAGTAGTTCCCACAAAAGGAGGCACCGCCAGGACTGAGGAGAGCAGTCAGTCCCCTTGCCTCCGTCACCTGCAGTTAACTTATTCCTTGCCTAACCCAACCCACCTCTCCAAGGAGCAAAGAGCAGTGCTCCTCAGTCTTTGGTCCTCTGGGTGTTTTGGATGCCCCAGCCAGCTTGGCCAATGGTGGGGGACTGGCAGAGCCACTGGCTCCACGGGTTGCCCTGGGCCTCTCTGGCTATGAAGCCCAGCAGCAGCAGCAGCAGCAAATCCAGCCTTCCCTCCCTCCCTCCCTCCTCAGATTCTGGCTGAGCCTTTGCAGCCTTACAAATTCCTTTGGCCGGCCAGGGGAGGAGGAAGGAGCAGGTTTGCTAAGAGTCTCACACACACACACCCTGCAGGAGTCCTCCAAGGTCATTTTCCTTCTCAACCTCTTCACCCCTTACTCTGAGTCTTGTCTCAGCCAAGGATGGAACAGGCAAGATCCTGACACGCCTTGCCATGCAAGTGGCTACACCCCAAAGAGAGGGAGGGAAGAGGGAAAGGGCTCGATCCCTTTAGGACACGCAAGCGCACTGTGGTCTAAACAGCAAAAATACTCCTCACGGAATGCGAGGAGAAGACGACCTGTCCTAATGGCAACCTACGTTGTTTCACTGTATTGTGAAGGAGGGGAGCCCATCACAGCAAAAGCTCAGCTGGAAAAGCCTTTGTGCTTTTTCTGTAGTTTTAAAAAAAACGGGGGGGGGGTGCACATTCCTCTCGTTGGGACAAGCGTTTCAATGTGGATCGCTTTCCCATATGAAAAGAAGTGCAAAACTGATTGGCTGGACAAGTGTGGGAGCGGGGCTTGCTAACAGGGCAAGCGCCCAGAGCCACCATGTTGGATTTTCATTTGAGCAAGCGAGCGCTTAAGGCGATAAAATGAGGTGTTTTTTTTTTCTCTCCCCACCGTACAGGTGAAATCTTGCTTATGCACACTGTGGAAATATATATTTTTTTAAGTTTGGCAGCAGCAGCTCTTCTAGCCTGAAAGCAGAAGGAAATACCTGGCCAAGGGATCTGTTTTCAGTCCCCTTGAGTTTCTTCAGATGCAAGCTACCTTCTTTCCCCATCCTTGTTTTGCACTGAGTTGCAGGAAATCCACTTTAACCTATTTCCCCTAATTTACACAACTTACCCCACTGACTAAAATAGTTGCCTCTGTATTTTCCCCCCAGTTATGCACATCTTTTAAAACACATACAGTTTTGTGTGTGTTTTATGTCTCAGAAATGCCCTGCAAGTCTTGAAAATGTGCAAACGAATATTCAACAAGAGGCGAGCACTTTCTCATAACAAGCACTTGGGAGAGGCTAAAATGCTGCTTCCTTACACAGAAGACCACTCTGTAGCCAATATTTCTTACCTCCTTTTCTGGCAAGGGATGGCACCCCAGAGATCGAGCCCATCCTCTGTCAGGGTCCCTGTCTAGATTCAGGAGAAGCAACATTAAGTCAAGGTCAGAAAACAGTGGCCCTGGTTTTTGGCTGCGTCTGAGGAGAGGGGGGCCAGGCACAGACCCCTTATGAGCGGAAGTGGACCAAGAGGAGAGAGCGAGAGCGTGGGCATGGCGGGCAGGGGGCTGAAGGGGAAGCCAGGCCTCTGGGGAAATAGGGAGTTCAGAGCTTTCCTCCCACTAAAACCATGGGGGGGTGTGTGTCCACATTTCTGTTCTAATTTTTTAAAATATGTATTTTTTTCTTGCCTCAGGTCCAAGGCAGATTACAACAAGGCTACAATGGCCTTGTCTAGATGGGCTATTGACCCCATCTTGCCCCCATCTTAGACGCTTGCCATCCAAACGATGCAGGGCTTTGGCCCCATTTTGCCCACAGGCAGTCCTCACAACCCCTGGGGCAAAGGGGGGGGGAGAGACAAGGTAAAGCCCAATAAAATGTTTTAGCAAAATACCCAAGAAAAACCAACTCAGCCAAAAAACAACAACAACAAAAAAAGGATTGGGCCCTGCATGACCCAGGCCCCCATACAGGCATGTTGTCCGCATTTCCCTCCCCAGGCCAGGCAGGAGTCCAGCTGGTCACGTGCAGGGGGTTTCAATCATGTGCTGCAGACCAGCTTCCTGGCTTCAGGAAAAGCAACACAGACACAGAGGTGACGGTGACTGCAGAGACGGGCCGGCATGGCAGTCTGGACCCTGTCCCGTTTGTTCAGGTAACTGGGGAGAAATAGGTCGGATCCGTGAACAGAATATGGCAGCAGGGAGCATGCGTATTTTGGCCGTGTAGGTGAGCCCCATGAGATAAAGCTAAAAACCTGATTATAAAAAAATAAACTACAACTAAATAAGATATCATATTAAAATGACACAAGTTTTAAAGGGTATAAAGTTATTTTCAAAAAGCCTAACATTTAAGATTTAAAAAAAACCTCCTTGCAACTTTTAAACCATCCAGTATCTGTGTGAAGTTGAAGGCTTTCACGGCCAGCATCCATAGATTTTCCTTGGTTTTTTTCTGGATGCAGGTGAAATGTCAGAAAGAAACTATTCCAGAACATGGCCTCACAGCCCAGAAAAAAACCAAGGAAAATCCATCCAGTGTCTGTTTAAAGAAAAAGGCATTTATAGGTTTTCTGTGGGTTTTTGAAGATGCCAGCCACAGATGCAGGCGAAATGTCAGGAATAAACTCTTCCAGAACACGGCCTCACAGCCCAGAAACCCCCCCATAGAAAACCTATGGATGCTGGCCATGAAACCTTCGACTTCACAAAAAGGTATTTGTTTGCTGGTGAAAAAAGAGCAGAGAGAGGGAGCCAACCAAGGTTGCCACGGAAGGGAATTCCACATCCTGGGAGCAGCCACCAAGAAGGCCCTCTCCTGTGTCCTCACCAGGCAGGCCGGAGACGGTGGTGGGGCCATGTCAGAGCTGGTGGCTGAGCCTTTATAAAATGCAAACATTGGAGCTGGGGCAGATCTTTATTAGGACCACTATAGTTCTCCAGAACTCTCCATCAGGCTAAGGGTTCATCTGCACTCCCTCCTGGTGTATTCTGGCTGCGGGCCTGGCCCGTTGCTCCCCCGTTACCTGCACAGGACAGGCTGGAGTCCAGACCACCACATCGGTCAGTCTCTGCAGCCACCACTGCCGCCATCCGCGTTGCTCTCTCAACCACATGCTGCTGGACTCCCTCCTGGCTATGGAAGACCGAGGCGGAAGGCAGCAGTAATGGCAGGCTGGTGTTCAGGGCTCCTGTGGTTAGGCAAGCTCCAATCTGTTTTGTTTTGCCTGGAGCTAATTTCACCAGGTTGGGTTTTTTAAACGGTGTAACAGGCCTTATCCTGTCTTAGTCCCATCTTGGCCCCATCTTTTCTCTGGGGGTCGTGAGGACTTCCTAGGAGCAAAACTGGCAAAAGCCCTGCATCATCTGGGCAAAAAGCTCATCTAAACAAGCCCTAAAATTAGGATATAGAGGAAGAAACAAGGCATCCACAAGTCTAGCCAGATGTACTCCAGCTGCGTCCAAACCCAGATGGACACTGTGCGCTCAGGGCGACAGGGGAGTTAAGTGCTCAAAGGCTTCCTCCTCTTTGCCAGTCCTTCTGAGCATTCAGGGTGCTTCCTCTTTACAAGCTGAGCAACCTTCGCTGGAGCCCAGATAGGGAAGGCCTTATATTATCATCCCACCGTGGCAGATAAGGGGTCAGGAGGGTGAGACGGAGAAAGAGATGTCTGCCCAAAGCTGGGTGGGGGCGGATTGAACGGGAGCCTTCTCAGCTCCCACATTTATCCAGGACAGAGTGGGAGCTCCCTGCCCCTCGCCACGCATCCTGCCTTTGGAAGCCAGGCCTCTCCCACCCCACAGCCACCCTCAAGCCAACCAGCCTTCCCAGAAGATCCGGGCCATCCCTGGACCGCCACACCTTGTCAAAGCAGACCAGGTTGATCTGCCCACAGACATTGATCCTTTGTGGGCTGATGCAGAAAATCTTCTTCTTCTTCAGCCTCCGCTGGGCGTAAACAATCCCCGTGGTTAAGGCCGCAGGGATAGCAGGGGGGACAGCAACCGTCATGAGGAGGAGCGCCATCGCCACCGTGTCTGACACAGGTCTCTGGGAAATGGTACAAGCATACATGCGTCAGAGTGTGGGAAGGATTGAGTGCAGCAGTGGAAGAATGTGGGTGCATTTCTGGGGGACAGCGAAGGGAGAGGGAGCCCACCACAGAGGGGAAGACCTGAGCAGGGTTTCTGAGAGAATCGGGTGGGTGGAGCAAGAGGCCATCTTCCTCTGGACAGGGGCTCTGTGCCTGTGCTTTATCACCAGGCTGTCACCAGCATTCATTATCTCATGCCTTAACAGCACATGCATTCCCCAAGGGCAGATCCTGATATGACCCACATAGCGTCACCCAGGCACAACAGGGAAGCATCAGCAAGTTTGGGGAAAACCCACAATTGGCAGGGCTGCCAAAATCATTTTCTTAAGGGAAAAGAAACTTCTTGTAGGGGGAACCACAATGAGGATTGGGCATGCTCATTGGCTGAAGGATGCTGAATGGCTGCTGGGAAAATCAGGAAACGAGAGCCGGGAGCATCTTGGAAAAGAAGACAGCCATCTGACTGAAACCCTAAATAGAACCACTGTCTGCCCCACTTTGTTGCTGGTTCCACTTACAAATAACTTTCAAATGACAGTGAACTCAGGTGCTGAGTTACAATGGCCCAGTTGCCCAAATGAGGCCACAAGACAGAGGGGTTGAAACATATTCAGGAGAAACCAAGATTTGCAGAATTTTGTTTTTTAAAAAATCATTAGGAAAAAAGAAAACCGAATGGAATCCCCTCCCACCCATCCTAGTAAAACAGCCCAATGAAAACCAGACATGCTCAGCGCCCACACTGAATGCGGAGTGCCTATTGCTGGGCAGGAGGGGAAGGGGGAAATGCCTCCCGAAAGGCATGGTCAGCTGGCACACTGACTGGGAGCAAAGGTTTCCCCCTTACAGAGACATTGCAGGTCCCTCCTTTGGGTCAGATTTCTTCACAGCTCACATCACATTCCTATCAAACAGAAAGCATCGTGCCCCTTTATTTCACTGAGGGAAACTGTAGACCTTCTGCCCACCACAGAGACATGGGAGTGGGGAAGGAAGCTCACGTGGCCACAGACATGTTTGTGGCACTGGAGTTCTTTTTTTTAAACCCACCTTGTGAATCACATACACACAAGCTGCATAGATGAGCCCTGCGATCCCAATCAAGGCCAGGCAGACAATGAATCTGAAGGCCTCGTTGTAGAGCTTGAAGTTCAAGGGCTTTGGGTAAAGGATGGACCTCACCAGGTCTCCCTTGGCAGTGTTGAAGCCTGCAATAAAACGTTCAGAGGACAATGATGAACAAAGGATGAACAGAGTTTGGCCACATATGGGTCATGGGGGGGGGACCTTGAGTGGGTATGGGTGGATTTCCCAGGGCAGAGAAAAAGAAAGAGACTTTCACATTGCATGGCATTAAAAAGGCCCACCCCACACAGAAATGAAGACGTGTTTTGGATTTGGAGGGCTAAAATCCAATTTTCAGGTGTTTGAAGCAATGTCTGGCTGAACCCTGAAAGCCAAGAACTCTAGGATGCAGTTAGGCCTTTCACTGTACTTTCTCCTGGCAACAGATTCATCCATGAAACTGCCAATGTGCTTATGAAGCTAGATCTTTCACAGCCCACATTAAAATCAGGAGGGTGTGTTTCTAGGCTCTGCAAAGAGCTGCCCAGCAGAGCTGCTTTGACTGGTGAGAGGTCTGGTAGACCCTGGCCCAGGAGAAGAGAAGGCAGGATGCTTGGTGGCTAATGGGGAAGAACTTACAAAGCATTTTGCAGTGAAAATCTTTCATGTCTGGGAGATTATCAGACACTTGAAAAAGCCCCAAAGGAGCATGCAAGAATGATGTCACTGTGCTGGAAACAGGTCCCAGTATCGCACAGTGTCATTCTCCTGGCGTGCTTGCTCTGTCCTCCTTCTGTGCTGATGCAATGAAAAAGGTGCCACTTTTCATTTGGGGCTTTTTTCAAGCGTCCAATAATCTCACTGTTCTGCCTCAAACACTACCTTGGATGCCATTCCAGTGGATGTGACTTTGGCCCTGATTTGCCCGGTGATAACAGATACCTTTCAGTTTGCACAGCCCCAGCATGTGGACAGGACCCTTGGAGAGGTGGGAGATATACTCCATGTACCGAACCCTTCCATTCTCAATCCCATGAATGAAGTAAACATAGTCATTAAAAGACGGTAAGCATACAAATCTAGATACAAATCCATATTTCCCCCCAAGACCACTTTCCAGTCAGGAGGATGTTTCTAAGGATTTCCTCTTGCCAAGAGACCCTGAAGAGTGATGCCTGCCTGCCTGCCGCTTGGACCTCCTCCATGCCTCTACCTGCCCGCCTGCAAGAGCAGCTTCAGTCGCTCTTCCCCAGTTCTCTTTCTCACACCACACACCGAGCAGCCCATCTCTTCCTCCAAAGGTGGAGCAAAACCACTCACCCGTCTGCAACACAACGGCTCTTGCCGGCCCTTTGCCTGCCCGCCTGGTCTGGATGATCTCCGTGCCGCAGAAGAGGATGTGCCGCCGGTAATCCTCCACGCTGTGCTTCTTCCAGGGCATGGTGTTGTCCGTGTGGGGCAAGGGGGTCTTGGTCACTGGGACACTTTCACCTACAAAGCCATCCCAAATCCCGCCCGGCTCAGTCGACATGATCAGGGACAATTGACAATAATACTACAGAACCATCAATGGACTCAGAGCTCTACGGAGCAAAAGAGGGTGGAATCCTGCCCCAGGGAAGTGCCACAATGGAGACGGAGGAAGGCGAGGTACGGGTGGGCAGCGGACACATCCCTGTACGTGTTCTTAGGTAGGGAAGGGGTTGGGACAAAGTAAGGCACAGGCCATCAGCTGAGCAGTTTGTCTTTGCGATGTTGCAGATGCCCCATCACAAATGAGGGCTGCCAATAAAGTGTCCCCTGCCTTTTCTTCCTCAACTGTATGTGTGTGAGAGAGAGAGAATTAAAGAAGACAGAAGAGGTCCCGAGAAAGCATGGGATGGGGACCAAAGCAAGACAATGATCTTCAGTAAAATTCAGTCTTTGAAGGAGGGCAATTCTGCACTAAAAGCCTCATGCAGAAGCTCCCTGTATTGAAGCCTGACGCTTTCCTCCCCTTCAACCTCCCCTCCTCTATAATCATCTGCAAGGAAGCCCACCCAGAAAGGCACTCCAGGGTTTCCTTCCTCAGGAAAAGAAACAATTCCTGAAAACAGCAGCAGAAAGTACAGTGATGGCAGAAGTAGCGCCTGTCTGGAAAGAAGGCAAGAGAGAAGAGCCCGAGGAAGACTTCGTACCTGTGAGCATCCCTTCATCCACGATGCAGCTCCCGTCAATGAGGATGGCGTCGCAGGGCAGAGAGAGCTTCTGGCCTTCTAAGAGAAGGACGTCTCCTGGGACCAAGTGGCAAGACTCCGTCGTACAGCCACCTAGGGAAAAACGAAACCAACAAAGAGGGGAGGTTCTTTAGAAATCAATTGTTGTGGTTAGATTTTCCTTGGAGTTTTTTTCCAGGCTGTGAGGCTGTGTTCTGGAATAGTTTCTTTCTGACTTTCATCTCTGAAGATGCCAGCCACAGGTGCAGGTGAAACGTCAGAAAGAAACTATTCCAGAACATGGCCTCACAGCCTGGAAAAAACCCAAGGAAAATCTATGGATGCCGGCCGTGAAAGCCTTCGACTTCACAATTATTGTGGTTGTTGTGTGCCTTCAAGTTGAATCCAACTTATGGCAACCGTCTCCTGGGGTTTCTTGGCAAGATTTTCAGAGGAGGTTTGCTACTGCCTTCCTCCGAGGCTGAGAGAGTGGGACTTGACCTAAGTTCCCCAGTGGGTTTCCATGGCTGAACAGACATTCAAAATCTGGTCTCCTGCAGTCCAAATCCAGCACTCAATTGCTACACCACACTGTCTCTTAAATTTCAAGTCAACTCCAACTTTTAGTGACTCTCCCCTAGAGTTTTTTTGGCCAGATTTCTTCAAAGGAGGTTTGCCACGGCTTTCCTGAGGCTGAGAGAGTGTGACTTGACCTAAGGTCTCCCAGCAGGTTTCTACAGCTGAGCAGGGATTAAAACATTGTTCTCTCTCAGTCCTAACCTGACACTTGAACTGCTGCACCATGCTGGCCCATCTTTGCTAAAACAGACATTCTCATTAAAGATGAGGAAATTTGCAACATTTCTTTAAATACCTAATTCAAACCTTGTTCTTCTAGAGTGCTGGCTAATCACACCAGGGAAGTGGAGTGGAAGTGCCGCCCAATAGTAGCACCTCCCACCTTGCCTTATCACACGATGTTGGTGTGCTTCAGCTGTTCTTCCATCCCAGTCCCGCAAGTCTTTTTTTCTAACTGGAAAAATCCATTAGAAAAACAATCCTTGTGTTTACCACCATCTCCCATGGGACTGGAACAGAACAACAGCTGTTAAATGCCAAAGTTATACAAAAAGGCAAGGCAGGAGGCACTATAATTGGGCTTTATTGCTGCTTCGCTTCCCTTGGGCAGCTCTCAAGCCACTACACCAGGTTGGCTCAGAAATAAATTTCTGGGAGGCCTTTTGATTATGTTCAAGTTATGGCACAACCTGGCCTCAAATTTCCATCCATTATTACCTTCATGCCTGGGGTGGAGGGCAATGTGCCCGAGGGTGTCTGTTTGCACATGTGCATGTGTCATAACTACTGCGTGGCAGGGGGTTGGACTGGATGGCCCTCGTGGTCTCTTCCAACTCTGCAATTCTATGATTCTATGATTCTACTTTCAGAACAAAACATGGAAGAATATGGTGATAGGCTTCCAGCAGGAAACTGGTCCTCGAGAAGAAGACCGCTTGGGTGGGCTCCTCCAGTTTCTGATTTGAAACATACTGGTGATCCCAGTCAGGAAGCATAAGGTGATGGTGGGATGGGAACCATGGAGAGCTTCCAACCAGCTTCAAAGTGGCGGCCATGGAGCCAGAGGTGAGAGCAGAGGCAGGGAGGCTCACCACACACACCTTCATTTTTAGTCCACACCACGACTTGGACCTTGTTGTGTTCCTCCACCAGGTTGTGCAGTTTGACAGATTGCTGCGACAAATAAAAAGAGAAGACAGAGAGGAGACATGATAGCCATGCATAAATAGTTGGAGGGCTGTCAAATGGAAGATGAGGTGAGCTTGTTTCTGCTGATCCAGAGATCAGAACATAAACCAATGCATTCAAAGAAAAGTGATTCCACCTAAATATTTGGAAGACATTTCTGACAAAGCCATTCAACTATGAAATAGACAGCCTTGGAGGATTGTGGACTCTCTATCTTTGGAGGACTTTAAACAGGTTGGGTGGCCATCTCTCAGGAGTACTCAGGAGACGGTTGGACTAGATGGCTCTTGGGGGTCCCTTCCAGCTCTATGATTCGAAGTACAGAAACTGCCTGATCTGTGATTTTTTTGGTGACTGGATGCGGCCACACTGGAGGTATGGAGGACAAATTGCGACCCTCCTGCAGCATGAGATTTGATACGGCCTGTAGATCATATAGAAAATCTATGAAATACTTAATTTTACACATATGCTCACATCCCTAATCTCCATAACAGAGGGAAGTGAAACTTAATAAGGTTATTATGGGTTCCAAGGAGGCAGAATGGATTCTACAGAACCCTTTCCCCCCCTTCTACACGAAGAGAAAGACTCAGGCTGCGCCCTACAATGGCTCTGCAAAAGGAGCCAAAGAAAGGAAGAGCATGCTGAGGTGGTGGATGCTGGGAGAGATGGTTTCCAATCCCTGCGCATTCACTCACTGGCTGACCTTGGGCCAGTTGAGATTAAGAAGACTAGAAAACTCCAGGCTTTGCTCCTGTTCTTTCTGATTTTATTTTGGAGATCCATACACATTCTGTTTATCCCACAATTTTTTTTTATCAGCTCCTGGTACAATCGGAGGCCTTTTATACCAGCTCCCCAGGCCGGTTTATTTTAACCCAGTGCCCAATCAGAAAGAACAAGAACAGAATCTGGGACTTCCCAATCAATCTGGACATGCTACATCTCTTTGCCTTACGACCTCACAGAATTCAGATCTGGGCCAGGTTCAGATGGGATTGATCCAGACCCATCCTATTCCGACCCAGAACCCAAATCTGAATTGAGATTTGGGAAACTGTATTGGCCTGGATTGCAAAATCCAGAAGGCTATAACTTTTGTATAGCTAAAATTTGGAGATACAATAAGCACTAAAGAGGGGATTGTGTGTGTGTGTGTGTGTGTGTGTGTGTGTGCATGAGCTTCTTCAAGTCACCTGTTGATGTATGGCAACCCCACAACTTTCTGGTATACATTGGTGGTCTCCCATCCCAGTACTATATAAGTCCTTGCAGAGGCTTTCCAGGCCAGTTTCCTGCCAGAGAGAAGGAGAGCAGCTTCTGGACAGCAAGTTTCCTGCCAGTTTCCTGCCAGGGAGAAGAAGGAAGCAACTTCTGGACAGCCATTCTGACTGGGGAGATTGAATTTTTTAAAAAAACTGTTGGGAGAGGCTGCTTGTTGCTGAGGGGCTTGAACTTCTGACCTTGCCCTTTTACCCTCAAGAGCCAGAGGCAAGCGCCTAACGGCGCGCGAATTTCAGTAACCAAACAAAAATACAGCAGACCTAAAAGTACAGCTTAGCATTCTCAGCGTTAACTAAGAGTTCTTAGATTACCTAAAAGCTCTCATCATGGACACTGAGGGGACTGCAGCAGTCACTTGCAACACTTGTGCGATGTTTGTATTCTTCTCTACAGACGTGGAGAACTTCACATGCACCAAATGCAAGCTGGTAGCCCTCTTGGAGGAGAAAGTACAGCAGCTGGAGACACGGGTAGCTACACTTCAACAGATTCGTGAGCAAGAGGTTTTCCTGGACAGAACAGAACGAACACTCTTGGATGGGGACCGCACAGAGGAAGTGGCTGTGGAGGAGAGGGTCACTTCACGGACACAGGAAGTAGACAGCTGGAGGAATGTCACACACAGAACAAGAAAATCCAGGGATTCTTCCAGCAGTTTGCAGCTACAGAATCGATTCGAAGCCCTTTCCCTTATCAAGGACAACGAGGAAGAACAGCATGGACAGACTTCAGGGGTAGAGCAGGGGACCTTGAGAGGACCACCGCAAGGAACAGCAGCTGCGAAGCCTCAGAGGAGGCGTGTGGTGGTGGTGGGGGACTCCTTGCTGAGGGGTACAGAAGCAGTGGTATGTGGGCCTGACAAGATGACTCGGGAGGTGTGTTGTCTCCCTGGGGCAAAGATCTGTGATGTGACCGAGAGGCTGACAAGACTCGTCAAGCCTACGGATCATTACCCCTTCCTTTTGGTCCATGTGGGAACCAATGATACTGCAAGGCACAGCTTTCCCAAGATCAGAAGAGATTATGAGGATCTGGGGAGGAAGCTGAAAGAAATGGATGCACAGGTGGTCATCTCGTCTCTTCTGCCAGTTGAAGGGCATGGTCCAAGAAGGGAGAGGAAAATAGCCGACGTAAACAACTGGCTCCGTAGATGGTGTCGCCGAGAACAAATTGGATTCTTGGATCACGGACTGCGCTTCCATGCGGGGGGACTTCTGGCAAGAGATGGGGTGCATCTTACAACAGTTGGAAGAAACATTTTTGCCAACAGTCTCAAGAATTTGATCAGGAGGGCTTTAAACTGAGTCAAATGGGGGAGGGAGACAGTATTCTGGAAGGCAAAAGGGCTGGAGAAAATAGTCAAACTGTCATAGAGGGAACAAGGCAAACAGCGCAAGGACCCAACAGTGGGAGGCAAAAAAACTTGCACAGGGAGCAAGTAAAGGGAACACATGGTCTCAGATGTCTCTACACTAATGCACAGAGCATGGGAAATAAGCAAGATGAACTTGAACTCCTTGCACTACAAAACAAATATGATATAATAGGCATTACTGAAACCTGGTGGGACGAGTCTCATGATTGGAATGTAGGAATAGAGGGGTATAACCTTTATAGGAGAAACAGGCCAAACAGGAAAGGAGGAGGAATAGCATTATATGTCAGGGATATTTACACCAGTGAAGTGATCCACGACATCAATACTGGAAGCCAGGTGGAGAGCATCTGGATAAAAATTAAAGGGGAGGGAAACAACAGGGATGTTATTGTGGGACTCTACTACAGACCCCCAAATCAGACGGAGGAATTGGATGTTGCCTTTCTAGAACAGATGAACATACATGCAGAAAGGAGAGATGTAGTAGTGATGGGGGACTTCAACTATCCTGATATTTGCTGGCAATCTAACTCAGCCAAAACTACAAGGTCTAGCAAATTCCTTACATGCCTGGAAGACAATTTCATGGTCCAAAAGGTGGAAGAGGCAACAAGGGGGTCAGCTATTTTAGATCTGATCCTAACCAACAGAGACGACCTGGTTAATGGGGTGCAAGTGGTGGGATCCTTAGGTGAAAGTGATCATGTTCTCCTGGAGTTTGTTATACAATGGAAAGGAGAAGCCAGGCATAGTCAGACACGCATTCTTGACTTCAGGAGAGCTGATTTCAGTAAACTCAGGGAAATACTGGGGATGATCCCATGGTCAAGAATACTAAAAGAGAAGAGACCTCAAGACGGATGGGACTTTCTCAAAAGGGAGATACTGAAGGCACAATTTCAAACAGTACCATTGAGGAAGAAAAATGGGAGGTGTCTCAAGAAACCAGGATGGATGACTAAAGAACTTTCAATGGAGCTAAGTTTTAAACGGAACATGTATAGGAAATGGAAAAAGGGAGAAATCACCAAAGAAGAATCCAAACAGATAGCGAACACATGTAGGAGTAAAGTCAGAAAAGCTAAAGCACAGAATGAGCTCAGGCTTGCTAGGGAGGTTAAGAACAATAAAAAGGGGGTTTTTTGGGTATGTCCGCAGCAAAAGGAGGAAGAAGGAAATGATAGGGCCGGTACGTGGAGAAGATGGCAAAATGCTAACAGGGGACAGAGAAAAGGCAGAATTACTCAACACCTTCTTTGCCTCAGTGTTTTCAGAAAAGGAAAAGGAGGACCAACCTGAAGAGAATGGAACAGAGGACACAATAGGGGAAATCCAGCTCAAAATAAGTAAAGAGGTAGTACAGGAATACCTTCTTAATCTAAATGAATTTAAATCTCCAGGACCAGATGAACTACATCCAAGAGTATTAAAAGAGCTGGCAAATATAATCTCAGAGCCATTGGCAATAATCTTTGAGAACTCCTGGAGAACAGGAGAAGTCCCAGCAGACTGGAGGAGGGCAAACGTTGTTCCCATCTTCAAAAAGGGGAAAAAAGAGGATCCCAACAACTATCGTCCAGTTAGTCTGACATCAATACCAGGGAAGATTCTAGAACAGATCATTAAACAGAGAGTCTGTGAACATTTAGAAGGCAATGCCATAATCACAAAAAGTGGGTTTCAGAGAAACAAGTCATGCCAGACTAATCTGATCTCTTTTTTTGATAAAGTTACCAGCTTGGTAGATGAAGGGAATGCTGTGGACATTGCATACCTTGATTTCAGTAAGGCCTTTGACAAGGTTCCCCATGACATTCTTGCAAACAAGCTTGTAGAATGTGGGCTAGACAAGTTAACTGTTCAATGGATTTGTAATTGGTTGACCGGCCGAACCCAAAGGGTGCTCAGCAGTGGCTCCTCTTCGTCTTGGAAAGATGTGACCAGTGGGGTGCCACAGGGTTCTGTCCTGGGCCCAGTGCTATTCAACATCTTTATCAATGACTTAGATGAGGGAATTAGGGGCATACTTATCAAATTTGCAGATGACACCAAATTGGGAGGAGTAGCTAATACCCTAGAGGACAGGATCAAAATTCAGAATGACCTGGATAGACTGGAGAGCTGGGCCAAAGCTAACAAAATGAAATTCAATACGGAGAAATGTAAAGTACTGCATTTAGGGCGGAAAAATGAAATGCATAAATATAGGATGGGAGAGACCTGGCTGAATGAGACTACGTGCGAAAGGGATCTAGGAGTCCTAGTAGACCACAAGTTGAACATAAGCCAACAGTGTGATGCGGCAGCTAAAAAGGCCAATGCAATTTTGGGCTGTATCAATAGAAGTATAGTATCTAGATCAAGGGAAGTAATAGTGCCACTCTATTCTGCCTTGGTCAGACCTCACCTAGAATACTGTGTCCAGTTCTGGGCACCACAATTCAGAAAGGATATTGACAAATTGGAGTGTGTCCAGAGAAGGGCAACGAAAATGGTGAAAGGTCTGGAAACAATGCCTTATGAGGAGAGACTTAGGGAGCTGGGTATGTTTAGCCTGGAAAAAAGACGGTTAAGAGGCGATATGATAGCCCTGTTTAAGTATTTGAAGGGATGTCACGCTGAGGATGGAGCAGGCTTGTTTTCTGCTGCTCCAGAGACTGGAACACGGAGCAATGGGTGCAAGCTCCAGGAACAGAGATTCCACCTCAACATGAGGAGGAACTTTTTGACAGTCAGAGCTGTTCGGCAGTGGAACACACTCCCTCGGAGCGTGGTGGGGTCTCCTTCCTTGGAGGTCTTTAAACAGAGGCTGGATGGCCATCTGTCGGGGATGCTTTGATTGTGATTTCCTGCGTGGCAGGGGGGTTGGACTGGATGGCCCTCGTGGTCTCTTCCAACTCTGCAATTCTATGATTCTATGATTCTATGATACTAACCAGGGCTGGCCCTGCTTAGCTTCCACAGTCAAATTCCAAGGTGGTGTGATGCAGAGGAGAGGAGGTGAACTTGTTACCCTAATTGCATGGGGCCCTTTGGGAGCCCGCTAGTGTCTGAGTATTTCTATGGGGATTTCTAAGTAGCTCCAGACGGCAGTAAGGGGCCGGGTAATGGCGGGATCTTTTGACCTACTTATGCCAGCAGTAACTGAGGAGACTCCAAGCCAGGGGATGAAATAAAAATGGTTTTTATTTTCCCTCTATCTATTTGGGTCTTTCCCACTTATTATGTTTTTTTAATGCCCCAAACATGCAGCCATCCTCTGGAATGGGACTGAGTCAGTCTATTCCACTCTGGGGCTCATACAAATCAGTCCAAGGCAGATCCACATGGTGCTGGTATAGCACTTTGATCCCACTTTAATTGTATTGACTCTCTTTCCCATGGGATCTTGGGGTTTGTAGTTTGGGGTGGGACTAAGAATTCTATAGCTCATTCCCAGGAGAGCATCACTAGAGGCGCCCTCTAGCAAGGAATTCTGAGTTCTTGTCTACAAACTACAAATCCCAGGCTCCCATAGGAGGGCACTATGCCAATTAAAATGGGGTTATGTGGTGAGGGTACACCCCAAATCAGCCTGGTTTGCTTTTCTGTTTGGGATTTGGCTGAAGCTGTTGTATAGCCCTAGCCTGAGCGTAGATTCAGAGCAGGAACAACGGCCCGTTCTTCTTGTGGCTTCAGTCAGCGTGGCAAACGGAGCGGCAGACTCACCTGCCGTAGGTCGTAGATGGTGAGGGCAATGGAGATGATGGAGAGGATGATTATGGCAATGGAGTACTCGATGTATCCTTGGCACAGCCAGAGCGTCAGGGTGAAAGCTTGAAACACGTAAAAGGGGTTCAGAATCTGCCAAGAGAGCAGAGGCCACCGTGTCAGCGTGATGCGTTGGCTGCTTCTGGGTACAGCAAATCTCCCCCTCCTAAAAAACAAACGCCTCTCTCACTAGGCCTCTCTCGGGTGAGCTCCCAGCCCAGGCGTTCTGTATCTCTGTGCTTCATGGGAATTTCAGAGAGAGGCCACGGGGGATTGAGCAGAGGGGCTGCCCTCGTCGGGTTCACTCTGAGAACCTGAAGGGTTGACCCAAAGACTGTGCTGCCTGAGTCCCACTTCCCCATGCCACCAAACACAGAGGCCCCCTCGCCATCAGGAGAGGGCACGGGCTCGGACACACGCCATTTTCTTCTCCAATACCATCCCATCTCTCCAGCTGGCCCCTCCATGTAGTTTGCCTGAACCAAAGCTGTGATGCTACAAAAGTGGCACCACGGTGCATCGTATGAACACAGCAATGTAGTTTCAGTTTGGTTTGGATCAGAATTTATCAAAACTTGCAAAACTCAATACGGGATAAAGACTGATTCATCCTTCGCTATCATGGGCACGTGCAATGCCTGCTCTTGGCTTCCTCTCTGTTTGCTCACTCAGTCAAGTTAGCTGTAAATGCACATTTACTCTGATTAACCCATTTTCACTCCCACAGTGAGGTATCCTCATAGATGCTACCTCAGCCGTCAGACTTGTAAATTAAGCCTGTTACCTATCCTGACAGCCCCCCCCCCACCTTCTAATATCTCGTAATTGGCTATATTGAATAAATTGGTGTATTATTGGCACGCCACGTGGTTGGTTGGTAGACCAGGGACCTCCCAAAAGAAGGAGCCAATGTTTGCTCAGAAAACCTACGGTAGTAGCCAGCTCAAATTCCTCCAAGACACGCCCAGATAAAGAATTACATGAACTCCCCTGAGACTGTACAGTTAGGGTGACAATGGGTTAATACTCCCTGTGGACTTCTGGAAGTGAACCAATCACTAATCCAATCAAAAGTGGTACTTGCATCAGTACTTGCAAAACAGTTGTCCCCCACTCCCCAACAACAGAAAATGGCCTGTGACCATTCAGTCCCAAATGTACTTCACATTGTTGACAGCCATTGACACATCTGGAGAATCCATTGCTTAATCCTGGGAGCCTCTGGTATACATTGTATTCCACTGTAAAACTCACCCCTTCATGGGAAACATCAAATATAAATATCACCCCAAAACCCCACCAAAGTGTGCACAGGCCTTCTTCCTCCCGTCAGCCTGTGTCGCCAGGGTTGCAGCTTCTACACAAATCTCTGGTCTTCAGATTGGTATGGTATAACCCACAATCCCCTCACTCTATTCCTCTATCCAAATACTTCCTACTTTCTTTGATAACCTTGTGTCAGTGCTTGAAACCTAAGTATCAGCATGAATACTGTTAAGATTATTGTTCAATTAAAAACCATTATTATTTTACTTCCTGGCTTGAGTCCGTTCAGTTGGTACTGGCATACACAGGAAAGAAGCACAGGATCAGACATTTATAAAATTTGGAAAATGAACTCCAAGGTCATATAGTCCAGCTCCTTCAGCCAGTGTAGGACATGCACAGCTAAGTCTCATCCCTGAGACATGGCTGTGCAAACTCTCTTTAAAGTCGCACAGTGATGGAGTGTCCACCCATAGTCTTCTCAGGAAATCTGTTCCAAGATCAAACAGCGGCTGACTGTCAAGCATTTGCTGATAACGGGCAAATCCCCGTGCATGTGAAATTCCTCTTCCTCCTGCGCATCCCTCCCCGGCCCCACCACGCTCATCCTTTCCCCCCTTCCCTGGTCTGGTTGGCACAGGGGCCTCTCCTCATGGATTATGCCATCAGCCACCATGGATGGTGCTGGTGCTGCATAAATACACAGAGAAATAAATGATAGAGATTTATAGTCTGGCTCATCCTAAAGTAAAAGAGCCCTCCCCACCCTCCGTCATGTTGACTACAACTCCCAGCACTCCAGATGCCATGCCCACACTGACTGGGAATGATAGGAGTTGTATACTAACACATCTGGAGGGCTCTAGCACAGGGAATGGTGACCTAAAAGCAGAAGAATTCTCTTAGCAGAGCATAAAGTCTTTGTAAGCTGCCTTGAGAGAAAAGGGCATATAAATAAAATAAAACACAGTTGTCCCTCCACATTCACGGATTAGACATTCATGGATTTGAATATTCACGGCTTGAAAATATTCTTTAAAAAATAATAATCCTAATAGCAAACCTTGATTTTGCCATCTTATATAAGGGACACAATTTTTCTATGCCATTGCATATAATGGGACTTGAGTATTCACGGATTTGGGTATGCACGGGGGGTCCTGGAAACAAACCCCAGCGAATGTGAAGGGACAACTGTACTTCAATCTGATTATGACCCGACCAGATGCAATTTTGCCAGTATAACCCTGTTCCATCCATAAAACCAACCTAATTGGGGGGGGGGGGCTGAAAAGATGGCTACAAGGGGCTTGGAACATCTTGGGTTGAAAACTCTCAGAAACCTTTTAGAAAAGCAATCAGGTATGAATGGAATGGTATTTAGTTACCTCTTTAAAAAGCAATTTCCAGAGTGGCCGTATTTCAATTTCGATGCTGTTGGGTCCACACACCAACTTCCTGAGAAAGAGGGATATGGAAGAGAACCTGTTACTCCCCCTGGACAAGGAGGGATGGTGGCAGAACACGAATTAACCTCATACTTCCTCACAACATGGGATCCCAACAAATAAGGGAGTACCTTGAAAGTGTGATGATGCCATAACCATTCTGATTTTACAGCGTTAGGATGTCACAAAGCCAGTTCAGAAGAAGGGTAATTCTTCCTTCCCTCACTCTGAACTAAATGACGACTCCAGGATGCAGTATTCTTGCCCCCATCCTTGAAAAATCTCCCAGGGGGGCTGTATCCCATACAGTTCTGAGAGCTTGTCTACACTGGCTAGAATATTCCATACTCTGGCTGGAGTATCCCAGCTCTGGGCCAACGGCATTTCTCCCCATTACCTGCACTTCCATTGTGGCAACAGGGAGGTGTCCACACACCTGCAGACGGCGCACAAACAGGCACTTCCCCTTCCCACATGGGTTGGGTCTTACAAGGCTTGGAACAAGGTGCCCAGCTGTGGTCACATGGCTGATCTCCTCGTGGTGACCTCAGCAAACATGACACATACGTCCCAGCCAGGACTGGGCACCACGCAGGCTGTGTGTGTGGACAACACCCACCCACCCTGCCGCTTGCAGTAACAGAACTCAAAGTTTTCTCTGGAAAAACCACAGGAAATGGTGAGGGTTTTTTTGGCCATGTCTCCACTTGGTTTTAAGAGGTATTTGCCTCAGATTCTAATTGGAATTGCCGAGACGTCACCTGAACAGTTTGGACTAGGATCAGAGCAAAAACCCTGCATCACCCGGACTACTGGGGGCAGTCATGGGGGAGGTGAAGCTATTTCATTTGGCCTATGTATACAAGGCCTTAGTCAATAATCAAAAATAGGAAATCATTTCAGACTCCTAGGCATCAACCATCACATTTTGGAAGACTACATCAATATATTTTTGGCCATCAGGCTTGCATAAGACTTTCTACTACGTTTGTGATTATGGTGAGATTTGAACTAGAGGACACACAATTTCAGTCACTTCCAAAACACTAGCTAAGTAAAAGTGGGTTAAAAAGAAAGCAAACAGGGAGGGCCCTGCAGGCCTGCCAAAATCTGGAACATTGACTGGACACCCGACTGTGCTGTGGAACAGACCGGAGGTTTTGCTCTTTCCTCGTCAGCCCATCTCCAAATTTGTGGTGTATCTCATGACAAGTGTTGCTGTCCTCAAGGCACCTAGAACAGGGACAACACAGAGGAGAGAAATAATATTTCAGGCAAAAGTTCTTGTCCTTATTATTATTATTTGTTTTATTCTCAGTGGTTGTTCTTAACTGCCTTCAAGTCAACCCTGACTTAGGGTGACCCTATGAATGAGACCCCTCTGGGACCCCCCTCTCCTCAACAGCTCTGTTCAGGTCTTGGAGACTCAGGGCAGCATCCATGGCTTCCTTGATGGAGCCTCAGAGTCCCCTGCTAATAAGTCAAAAACTCACCCGACTCTGACAAACGCTTTTCCGGACACATCCCAGACGTAGCGGATTTTTTGTACCTGGATGTATCTCACCTGCAAGAGCAACACATTGCGAAGGCATTAGAAACAACTGGGTCTCATGGAGACTTCTTCCTGACAGCCCCCTCCCTGGGCAGAAAGAAGCGGCTGGATGGCCATATGTAGGGAATGCTTTCATTGTGTATTCCTGCATGGCAGGGGGTTGGTCTGGATGGCCCTTGGGGTCTCTTCCAACTCTATGATTCTGTGATTCTAAGACTGGGGAAGGAGAGATTGCGGGGCGAGCAGAGGGCCTTTCGGTTGGCGAGAGGATTTGTCAGCATCAACCGCAGGCCAAGAGGGGTCTGAACATCCCCACGGCCCAGTGAGGCCTTCGCAGGGGCCTCAGGAGAAAAGTCTCAACCTCAGCACCAACGATGAGTCCCACCTCTTTCCTGGGGAGCCAAGCAAGGTTGGAGGGGAGTGATTCTGACCCCCATTATACAGAGTTCCAGACGGTTCACTGATGTCCTCTGAAGACCTCAAACCAAAGATATTTGTGCCTAGCTGGCATTCTGAGATATTCAAAGATTTTCAGACCCATCTCTAACCTCAGGTTGTTCCTGCCCCTCCTATCCAAAATGGGGCATAACTGAAATAAACTATAACTTTCTCCACAGTCTTCACCCCATTGCCTGCAGTGAACCCCTTGATTCCAAGAGAAGCTTACTTTCAAGCCAGGCCTGGCTATGGCTCTGTTTAGAACAGATTCCTGATCTGCGCTGAAGATGCCATCCAATTTTTCACCGTCCAAGAGATTCAGCAAGTCAAGCCAGATCACCTTCTTCCTAGTGTATTTTTGAAACTCATCCTAGCGGGATAAATAGAGAAATATGTGATGAATTCTCTTGTACAGAAACTTTGGAAAATGATATAATTCTTGAGCGGGGTTATTCATGCAACCACCGGTGTAATTTGCCATATCGCTAAGAACTCACAAGGGATAAAGAGAATCCTCATGAGTAAAAATGGACACAAATGCGGAGAAGAACGCTCTTTACCTATGACAGCCAGGCATCGCAATGTTCACTAGCAGCATGTGGTAAAGCTGAGAGGACTTACTGTTGCCCGTAGCAATACGGTATCTGCCTCCTCCAGGCCGCAGGGCACGCAGTTTGCCCACACGTCCCACTCCGGCTTCCAGTAGAAGAGAAGCAGGAGGACTCCACAGGACAGGATGTAGCCAGCAATGCAGAGGGCCCTCCGGAAGCCTTGGGTCTTGTAGCCAAATATATTCTGCGGGGGGAAAGAGCAATGGCCCTGCGTTACCAGGTGTTCTGCTCAGAGGGCATTAAACCCGGGCAATGCCACAGGACGGAGCCATGGCAGTTAAAGTGGAACCAAAGTGCTATAACTGCGTAGTGTGAAAGAGCCCTCCAAGCCGCAATTCTGACTGGCCCCTCGGTGGATGCCTGAACCTTAAGAAGAAAAGGGCGGGGGGCACCACTATGAAGACCCAGCGCCTTTTCGCTCCATGGAGACCTCACGAGGGATCAAGAATCTTCCCAGCTTTCGGTCCATGAGACCAGTTTAATGCAGAGATTTAACATAAAGAGAAACTGGCACATGAGTTACAACAGATCACATTTGACACTTTTATTCCAGCACACATAGAGACGCTATGACTCTGGAAGACAAATCATTCAGCAATGCACATTATTAATTTCAGAGATGGAAAAATCAGCCTCTCCCCATAGAGTGACTGGATCTCTCCATCACCTTTTTCAGATTAAAAATGTTTTAGTCCATTTACCAGGCAGTACCATCCCAACTCTGCAGTGGGAAGCAGACCTTATGGGGTAAAAGTCCCAGGGTCCACCCCTGGCAGCAGGTAAGGCTGAGGGAAAACTCTGCTCTGAAACCCCAGGAATCTTCAGCCAGGTCTAGGAAACCTTCCAAATCCTTGGACTCCATGCCCTCTAGTTTCAGCCATGATGGGAGCTATAGTTCAATAGCATCTAGAGGGTGGTAAGTTCCCCACCACTGCTGTAGACACTTCTGAGCTAGACAGATCAATAACCTGATTTAGTATCACACCACTTTCTTAGGTCCTGTTCAGTTGAGAGAGTCATCATGGCCTCAGTTTAAAAGATTGGCCTCTTCCAGCCATCATCTTCCGATGATTTCTCCTTGCTCCTTCCACCTGCAATATTGCTACGGAGGGGGAAAGGGAGCCATTGGCTTCCCACATGAATTAATTACCCTCCATCCAGCACATGGCACATGGCACTCTATAGGAATTCTTCTTTCTCTTTTTTTTCAAACATCAGAAATGCATTGAAGGGATTGTTTAAACTCACTCCTAGATATTCACTTGTAGTTTTTATGCGATAAAATGTGTAAAAAAAATCATGTTCACAACCTGGACAAGCACTGGACAAATAGTGCTATGTGTGCATGTGTCTATGGGGATGGGGAGGATGAGGGAGACATACCACTGACACACATGACACAAATCAAAACTTGACAAAATTGACACAAAAAATCCCATGACAAATGAATCCAAATTGACAAATGGACATTAGAAATATCAATACCCCAAAAGCAGTTGTAGAACATTTCAACCTCCCTGGACATACAGTATGGGTTTTAAAGGTTGCTGTCCTTGAACAAGAAAATTAAAAAGGCATACTAGAAAGAGAAACAACTGAACTGAATTGTATTCACAAGTTCCAATCCATTAGTAGAGGTATGAACAAAGACAATGGCTTCATGGCACATTACATATACAAGTCCTTGCTACCACAGGGGTAAGGAAAGGAAACTTTTCAGAGGAGGTTTTGAACCCAAGGAAACTGACTTTTGCTAAGCAGATTTATTGCTTTCACACAGCAACACTAACTGACCACAGTAAAGGTCAGAAAGACCTGTATCATCTCACCCAGCCCTTGGAAAAGTCAGGGCAAGGGTCACAATTTCCATCTTTCTTGATCTATTACATTCAACCCCACTCCCACAACTGTATCAATATGCTTTCTATAGCAGTGGGTTTATATCCACGAAAGCTCAAGCAATTTTTTTTAAAAAACCAGTTAGTCTTAAAGGTGCAGCTACATTCCTATCCCCCCCCCGCCTCATTCCTTCCTCCTTTTTACGCTGCAAGAGATTAACGGAGCTACTTCTTTGAAAATACTGACACGCATGTGTGCATAGGGTTGCCAGAGTGAAAACTGGTGAGGGCTCCTGTCCCCTTAATGGTTGTATAGAAGAGAGAATTAGGAGCTGCTTGTCCCGCAACCAGGTAACAGCCGCCACACTGGCTGCAATCCCCTCTTCTACACAATCCTTACAGGGACAGAAGCCAGCTCCAGTTTTCATGCTGAGCATTCCTTGCCTAAGAAAAGCCTGTGAAATTCATGGGGTTGTGACTTGAAGGCACACACACACATACACGATATAGATATGGGATCACATCCACTGAAGGTGAAAGATTAGGGACAGACAAAAGGAAGGAGTTCTTGATGGGGCACATTTTTAACTGGGCAATTCGCTACCGTAGGATGCAGTGATGGCAGCCAACTAGGAAGGCTCTAAGAAGAGACTAGACAAAGTCGGCACAGGATGAAGCTGTCAGTGGTTGCCAGTCATGATGGGCATGAAGTCCGTCCAGTACCAGAGGCAGCAGCATCAGACAACCGTGAACACAACCAATCTAGTCTGATCTTGGAAGCTAAGCAGGGTCAGGCCTGTTTAGCAACACCCCCAGCCCAGGAACACTGGGGACCAACCACCAGGGAGGGCTAGGAAACCATCTTTCCTGAAGCCCTGGAGACAGCCATCCCTGCCAGTCAGATCACAGGACCCTCTGCTGCATTGTGGGCTGCATGGATCTTTGGTCTGATCCAGCAAGGCTCCTGATCCATAATGCCCTTCTATAAAGGTGCTACCCAAGGTGCTGAACGATACGGCCACAATAGGGTCAACACCTTGGATAGTGCCCTTAAAGCTCAGGTGGTAACCCAGAGGAGATGACAACTCCACAGACAACAGCAGGCGGTATCTGCCATACAGGGAGACAGTAGAGCTGGAGGAAAAGCCTCAGATGCCCAAAGGTCAGCTTCCTGATGTTTCTGAAGCATTGCTGTTAGTCAACTGGCCATACCTGCATCCTTTTTTAAGATGAAAGAGAGAGAGAGAGAGGCTTAATCTCCAAAAGAACGGGCTAGACCTGTTCCTGCTCGGGTGTAGCTGATGGTGCAGAGTTACGAAAGGCTGATCCAGAGCTTGAAAGAGGGTGTGTTTGGGACCACAGGTCAGAAGGTTGTGGCATTCAGATTTTAAACTTAAAAAGTAGCTGCAGAGTAACTTTGAAAAGTAACAGTGAAGTAACTAGTTGATCTTGAAAAATAACTGACACAGTTAGAAGAGTACTTCATCAGCACAAGCAACTGGGGGTCCAGGATCGCCTCAAAAGTAGGGAGGAGCCGGCAAACAACCTCTGAGCAGCCTCTCCGACTATGTCCTGCAAGCACACAGGAGGAAAGGACATCGGTGTGAGGGCACTGTAGGCTTGGGTCTGGGAACGCAACTCCGCTAAGCCACAGAGGTGTGGATGAAATCTCTTTCCTTCTCCTGTGGCTCATGCAATTCATTTAAGGCTTTGTTTGCTTTTCTGCTCTTGCTTCGCTAAGAAACCCACTTCCTTTGTTCCAGTCCATCCATCTTTTCCTCTCCAGTGTGCCAAGAAGGCAAGCATTGTTCCTCTGCCTTTTTTATTCTGTTATACATTTCCTTGGTAGCAGAAATCTTATACTTCTGCTTTTAGAATGCCTTTCACCATGCGTTGATCTGCCAATTCTACCACTTTCTGCTGCCCCCAACCCCAGTGATTCTGCCACTGAGTCAGAGGAAGGAGGCCCGCAAAAGAGACCATCATCCCCAGCTTTGCTTTTGCTCAGGAGGATCCTTTAGCTGAGATCCAACCTAGTGCTGGGCATGATGTTCTTGTGTGCTTCAAGTCATTTCTGACTTTTGGTAACCCCTAAGGTGAACCTATCATGGGGTTCTCTTGGCAAGATTTGTACCAAGGGGGTTTGCCTTTGCCTTCCTCCAGGACTGAGAGAGTGTGACTTGTCTAAGGCCACCCAGCGGGGATTTTATCAGACGTGGCAAAAACCACATCAGAAGAATGGTACAAGAACAAAAATGGGCAACATTACCAGACAATGTCGTCCTTCAGCCATTCTGGGAGTATAGTGCAGATGTGAATAATGCATCCCTTTTTATGGATGGCTTAGCCCATCAATAAAAAAGGGATGCTTTATTCATGCCCGTGCTATGCCCCCAGAATGGCTGAGGACGTGGGTGTCTGATATTGTTGCCCTTTCTGTTCTCTCAGCATTCTTTTAACGCAGTTTGGGATGTGGTTTTGTGCCGTTTTTTCCTGCATCTGATAAAGTCCTGGGTTTCCACAGCCCAGGAGTGATTCACACCCTGATCTCCAGAGTCCTAGTCCAACAATCAAACCACTACACCATGCCAGTTTGGGAAGTGCTCTGATGAAGTGGGCAGAGGCTACAAAAGTTTGGGATAGAAAAGTTTGTGCCTAGAAGTTATGCTCCATGTATGAGAAGCAGCTTAGGGAGCTGGGTATGTTTAGCCTGGTGAAGAGAAGGTGAAGAGTTGGCATGAGAGCTATGTTTAAATACTTAGAATCATAGAATTGTAGAGTTGGAAGAGACCACAAGGGCCATCTAGTCCAACCCCATTCTGCCACGCAGGAAATCTTGATTAAAGCATCACCGACAGATGTCCATCCAGCCTCTGTTTAAAGACCCCCAAGGAAGGAGATCCCACCATGCTCTGAGGGAGTGCGTTCCACTTCCAAACAGCTCTTACTGTCAAAAAGTTCCTCCTAATGTTTAAGTGGGATCTCTGTTCCTGGAGCTTGCATCCATTGCTCCGTGTTCCAGTCTCTGACATACTTGAAGGGATGTGATACTGAGGATGGGGCAAACTTGTTTTCTTCTGCTCCAGAGACTAGGACATGGAGCAATGGGTTCAAACTCCAGGAAAAGAGATTCTACCTAAACATAAGGAAGAATTTCCTGACAATAAGAGCTGTTCAGAAGTGGGAAATGCTGCTGCCTGGAAGTGTGGTGGAGTTCCTTCTTGGAGGTGTTTAAACAGAGGCTGGATGGCCAGCTGTTGGGAGGGCTTTGATTGTATATTCCTGCATGCCTGAAGGGGGTTGGACTGGAAGGCCTTTGGGCTCTCTTCCAACTTTTTAGGATTTTGTGATTTTATTATACTAATCTTCTTTTTCTTTGTTAGCCTCAAGGGTGCTACTGGATTCCTTTCTCTCTTTTTATGCTTTCCCACATGGCTATTGTGCCTTTGAAGAGTTAAGTAGTGGTTGTGCTCTTCTGCCTTTTGGCTGAATGTTGACGTTGTGCCACCACCTGTCTTTCTGCCTGTGTGCGTCTGCTTATCATCTCATGATGCAGTTGGGAGATTATGCACAGAGCTACTTGCCACAATCCCAGCGAAATATAGCTACACACACCCTCCAGGAACAAACAGTTGTATGTGTATCAGTTACACTGGTCAGACTCCTGTTATGCAATTGGTCTGAATGTGGACCTTACACCATAGCCAAAAAAGGACCACTGCATGCAGAAGGGAACTTACATGTGTGTGTAAAACACCAGCAGAATGCCAGCCATATACTTAAAGATCCTAGGGATTAGTGGTATATATTGGACCAGGCAAGTTGATTCAGTAAATTAAAGAATACATTCTTCTTTTTTTTCACTATTACTTCCCTCAATCTGGACACAGCACTTATAGACTCATAGAATCACCGAGTTGGAAGAGACCCCAAAGGCCAACCCCAATCTGCCCTGCAGGATGACACAGTCAAAGCCCTCCCGACAGATGGCCACCTTTTAAAAACCTCCAAAGAAGGAGACCCCACCACACTCCCAGGCAATTCATTCTACTCCAGTTGATACAAAATCATTTTAAATGCATAAAATAAATTAAATCTTTATGTGGCCATTCGGTGACAGTATTTCACTATATAGAAATGTTGTCTACTATTCTTCTGGCCTCCATTTGATGGTAGCAGATATCAATATCGCTCTGAGTTCATTCAAATTTCCCCAGCAATAAGAACATGTCGGGCACTTTTATCTAATCTTCAGCTCAAAAACATCAACATGAAACTCTCTCACAGTTAGAAATGTCTTTATTCCTGTCCAGGAATAGTCTAGTTAGTCTAGTTTACCAATCCGATAGTCCAGGGTCACAACGAGCAGGGGGTCTGGTACAGTCCAAAGGCCAAAGTCCAGGCAAGGCAACACGAGTGTTCAGGAACAGAGGTTTACCACCAATGCAGTCAGATAAAGTCCGACAAGTTGGCAGAGCAGTTGTCCCTGATTTATACCAACTCAATGGTTGCACAGCTGTTCTCTGATAAGACAGCGTCTCTCATAAATATGCTGAGACTTCCGCTCCTCCTCCCTTTGGTGTTGGTGTTCCTGAACGGTGGGTACAACTGGGTCTAAGGTCCCTCCATCTGAGGAGCCAGGCCTCTCTGCCAGGTCTGGGTTATCTGCTCTGTCCCCTTCTTTTCTCTCTGGGGGGCCAGGCAGCTCTGTGGGGTCGGGTGCTGTTGTCTCAACTCCCTGCTGCAAATCCTGCTCTGATGCTCTTTCTTCCTCTATTTCATCTTCAGAGCCAGAAGAGCAGAGCCTGACAATTCCTCAATGTTAATTTATTTTTCAAGCTCTTGTTATACTTTTTGAGTTACTGCTTCAGCTAAATAAAACACATTTTTTCCAACCCCCTTTCCTTTGTATCTCCTTAGTCCACAAAGTCAGGCAGACTTACCAAAGGCTGTTCATTATCACCGCGGAATCAACAGCTTTGTTTCTTTAATCCAAGGTTAATATAGCTTAAAAGTTTAAGAGAATGACTTGCAGCCTTAATGTCCATTTCAAACATCTTGCTAAAACAGCAACTAAGCAAAGCTGGTTGTCCTGTCCCCTCTCCTCCCATGATGACCACATTCTTCCTGGCGGTCTCCCTTGGAGTAGCAGAGTCTCCAGTGGTGCATCCCTGGTTGTTTCCCTTTCCAGGGTGGAATTTAAACCTGCCAGACCATCCCTGGCTGGCAAAACTGCTGCAATGAGTCTTTGTCATGGCAGAGCGCGCTCAAAGAGAGCCACTCACCATTATTTCTCGCCTGGAAGTCATGCACAGCCAGTGTTAATAAGTCTACAAGGCCTAGCATTTCAAGAATTGCTGTAACATAAAACATAGCTGAACACATAGAAAAGGAACAGGCATGGTTCCCCAGGGAAGGCTAAGACGGAAATTTAAGTGTTCTAGGTGTGAATTACTTTCAGTGCCTCACTTTCTGAAATGCTAGAAATTTTAACATTGATAGAAAATTTCATTCGTGGGGGATAAAATTATTATTTGGGGACTAAGCCCTCATTTTGACACACTGGGTACATACACCCTGCAGTAGCTACATCCCTTTATAATATGTCGTTACATCCCTGCTGGAAACTAACAAGGCAACATACAACGAAGCTAAAAAGAAACAATAAGCACATTAAAACAATTTTTAAAAGATGACACTGCTTTTTTAAAGAGCCTTGTTAAAAAGCTGCATCTTCAATGCAGAGAGTCTCTGTAAGTAATCCAGAACCAGGATGTAAAAAACTTTGAAGGTCAAAGGCAGCACTTTAAAATTACTCAGAAACCAACTTCCAGCCAGTGGACATCATGAAGGATGGCCGTGTAACACGCTCTGACAGCTAACACTGCTCAGGTGTCATGCTGTGGACCAACTGAAGTTTACAGAGTGCTTGCAAGGGCAGCACCACATAAAGTGTGCTGTAGCAATCAAGAAGCCAAGAAGTTACACACCCTTTCACTGAAAGCTGAGCTCCCTTCTAGGCAAAGCAGCTCCTTTACTCTCATAAAATATCACTAGGTTGAACAGCATGCCCAAGATAACAAGCCTGTTCCCTAAGGGGGGATGTGGCCTCAGCCAAGATTCGGCACCTGCAATCCATTGCGGTTAAAATTACAACAGAGACCCTCCCCACCCCCAGGCCACGCAGGCAGTCCAGAAGGAAACCTCGAATGCTGGCAGCAAAAGCTCTCTCCAGAGATCCAGGAGAATGCCAGGGACTGTCTACCAGGAGTTTGTCTTCCCCCTTTTATTAAGACATCTACACCAAGATCATCTGCCCATCCATTACCGCCAGTTCCTTGAAGAGCGTAGGGGGTTAACACAAGATTTGCCCATTCATTTTGAAAGCATTTCCCTCCTCCAGTGGCTGTCCATGGTGCCTCCACAGGGGTGACCTTACCTCCCATTTGCCCAGCTGGAGCTGAAAGCTGGGAGCTGCCTTTGGACTGTGAGTGAATCTCCTTCCAGAGCCCAAGTCTCCTGACCAGACACCAGCAGGGCAGATGCATAGAAATGCCTGGAAAGCTCGCTCCTTTGGGCAGCCTGGGCCAGTGAGCAAAGTGAGCAAAGTTGCTGCTGCTGCCTCTTACCGTCTCGTCCTCCTTCCCCTTGCTGAGCAGGGCATGGTGGTGATCTGAGGGGCATTTTCTTCCCATCGGACTGGGCAGCTGTCTCTCTCCCCAGCTGCAATGGACCTGAACTCAGGGCAGGAATAAGCTTCCCCATGATCCTGCCGGCTGCCTTTAAGAACCAGAGCACACGCCTTTCCCCATAACACTCCACGCTGAGAAAACCTGTTCCTGCCTCCAAGCCTCTGGGCTCTTGGTTCTTACGTAAACCCCTCCTTCGCCCTGACTCTTCCTCTTCAGGTTAGCTGCTCACACCTTAATCAATGAGCCGCCCTTCAAATTCTAGCGGCTGCTTCTCAGAAACCGGGTGGGGGGATTGGACACCTAGAGAAGGCAAGAAAGGGGGAAGCCAAGTGACCCCAGGGCGGGAGCAAATCCCTGTGAGCAATGTGGCATTTTTTTAAAAAAGTGAGCAAGCCAAGACTTGGTACAGATGTATAAAATGATGGATGGTGTGGAGAAAGTGGATAAAACATTGCTTTTCTGCTTTTCTTAAAACACCAGATAATATTCTAATGCAGACCCCAGGGTCTTCCTCTGAAGCTGAATGGCGGGAGATTTCGGGACAGACCATAGGAAGGATTTATTCAGACAACAGCACAGAGTTAGGATCAACCTAGAGGTCCAGGACTTGAGATCCACTCCAGAACTAGTCACCCAAGGCACATAGGACTCCTGGAGCTCATAACAGGGCCTCCTCAGCGTGGCACCCTGGCTGTGGAACAGCCTTCCCCTCAAATGGAAGTGGGCTTGAAACCAACATTGGTCAGTTGTCTACATCAGGAGAATATGATGTTTTTCTTCCAGATTCTCAGAAGACCGAGAAGTGAAATGATAGCTTTGGTGTAGAAGGTGCTATGAAGTTTGTTTCTGGCTGCTCCAAAGGGTTGGAAGAAGGTCTTAACACCCCGAGCTATGTGACAGTAGAAAGGTCTTGAAATCTCCCAGTCCTGTGAGGAACAGCTTGGTGAGCTGGGGATGTTTAGTTTAAGAAGAGAAGATAACATGATAGCCAACTTTAAATATCTGGAGGGATGTCACATAGAAGATGGAGCCAGCTTCTTTTCCAGAGACTAGAGCAGGAAAGAATGGATTCAAATTAATTTGTTGTTCTGTGCCCGCAAGTAATTTCCGACTTACGGCAACCCTAAGGTGAACCTAGGACAGGGTTTTCTTGGCAAGATTTATTCAGAGGAGGTTTGCCCTTGCCCTCCTCTGAGGCTGAGAGAGTGTGACTCACCCAAGGTCACCCAATGGGTTTCCATGGCTGAGCGGGGATTTGAGCTCTGGTCTCCAGAGTCATAGCCCAATGCTCAAACACCACACTGGTTCTCAAATTGCTAAAAGAATTACTTTTTGACTGTAAGCGCTGTTGGAGAGCAGAAGAGACTGCCTGGGAGAATGGTGGTCTCTCCGTCTTTAGGGGTCTTTAAAGCAGAGGTTGGATGCCCACCTCTTGGACTTGATGCCTCTTGGGTAACGGTTCCCACTTTACGATTGGATGCCTTTGGATCGGCAGTCGGGCCTACATGTCACAGTACATGCAGAAGCCAACCAGGACTTAATGGCGGCTATGTTTATTGGATTTTATAACGACCCAGCAATTCTTTTTCAAGGAAGGGCAGGTTTTAAAACGTTATAAACAAACAAACAAACACTAAAGCTAGAGCGTGCGCTGTTCCTGCCCACACAGATGGTTTTAACAGTGGCTTAGGCAACGCCAGAGGACAGGGCTGGCCAGGGTGACCAGTCATGATGGCTACGTGCGACTTCCGGGATCAGAGGCGGATTTCTTGGTGAGCGTGCCCAGGAGTGCGCTACGGCACTGGTGTCCCCATAGACCAGGGGTGAGGAAGTTGTTCTCAGCTTGCCATTCTGGTCAGATGTTAGTGGCCTCCTATCACCCTAGCCAGCATAGCCGATGTTGAGGGATGATGTGAGCTGCAGTTCACAACAACATCTGGAGGCCCCATGTTCCCGTCCCCTGCCTTAGGCACCTGGTCTGCTATTGTGGGGCTACATAGGACTTTGGCTTATCTAGGGAGAGGGTGCAGTCTCCAGTTGGGCCGGCCACGATCCTGACCTTTCAGTTGGGCTGTGAGTGCACAGAGTAATGGGCTCTGCAGTGCAGGCAAAGACCTCCGCATAGAGATGCTGTGGTGCCGAACCGTTCACCTGATCACTTTGAACAGTTGGGTCCCCAGCATCTCTGGTCAAAGGATCTCAGGCAGTTGGTTCTCGAAAGAGACCGAAGACTAGTGGCTGGGTGGACTGATGGTCTCACTGGCTGTAAGGCAGCTTTGCCGGTCGGGCTTGTGATTCTCCAGCATTGATGCGGCCTGCAGCTACGTTTGGCAGCCTGGGCATCATTGCAAAACGAAGGGAGATTGTCAGGTGGCTGTCGGGCAAGAAGGCCTCCTTGGAGGGCTGTGGTTTTGGCTTAGAGCTTCTTCAGTTCCCCAGGCCTGGTATGCAGGATGTGCTGGCAAGACAGCATCCTCCCCTCCCGGTGTTGGCTTCTGTTGTAGTGAGCTCTATACCCTCAAACACATGTGGCCAAGCAACATCAGAGTGTGGTCAAGATGGCGATTGTTATTAATGAGAAACAGCAGACAAGCTAGGAGGGGCTGCAGCAGTTTGCTTTTGCCTGTCTCTCCTGGAAAGGGCAGATTTCACACTCCTCTCCTCTCCTCTCCTCTCCTCTCCCCGCTGCTGAGTAAATTGAGTGGAAATCTGTTTTGCACCTTGAACTCAGTTTGCAGCAATAGAAATAATCTGAGGGCAAAGTGGGAGCAGGAGGAGAGAGAATCCAGGCCATTTTAAAAGCAGCTGGGAAAGCGGGGTGACAGAAGGTGAAGGGGGGGGGCCTGTCCCTGCCAAACTGGGACAGTTGGAGAGTATGTGAGTGACCACTCTAGGCCTGAGCAAACTGATTTCTCCCTCCCACTTCTTCCACGACAACAGTGCTTTGAAGCCTGGGTGTGGATGAAGCACAGGCGGAGGAGGCAAAAGCAGTACCAGTTGCTTCTAATCCCCTTTGGCGCTGGCAATTTGATCTCCCACGTGAGGTGAAGGGAGGCCCATTTCCTTCCAGTCAGTGCCAGGCCCTGAGCTGGGAAAAGGCCCAGGTATAATTACGCCCTTTAGAGGAAGGAACTGGCAAAACCACCGCTGAGGAGGATTCCTTGCCTGAGAAAACCTTATGAAACTCGTGGGGTTGCAATGAAGCCAACTTGAAGGCACACCCACACACCCAAGGGGGGAAATACTCCTTTGCAAAGCAATGGTGCTGCAAAGGGGGAAATGAATTGAATATCTGGAAATGCCCGGCATGAGGTATCAAGCTCAGTGCAGTGCAGCCCAGAAGCCTAAATCCACCTAATTGACTTCTAACTATTTCCTGCCTTACTTGGACAGTCTTGTATGTGTGAGTGTGACTGCAGTTTAAACCGCTCAATAAAGTTTCTTCAGGGTTGTTTTGGTTTTTTTGGTCTCTTTCTCCACGTCTTTCCTCAGCCCCACTGGTATATACAGGTTGCATAACTCTTATGTTAGGCAAACTCTTCCATGCTAATCGAGTTGCGCAATTCCCCAGTATAAGATCAAATCAGGTGTGGACATTTTTCCATGGACACAAGGGTTTTGCATAACAAGGGGAGACTTCACCTGGTTTCAATGTGAAGCTGAAGGCTTTCCTGGCCGGCATCCATAGGTTTTTTCATGGTGTTTTTTCCCCCTGGGCTGTGAGGCCATGTTCTGGAAGAGTTTACTTCTGACGTTTCACCTGCATCTGTGGCTGGCGTCTTCAGAGAATGGTGGCGTAGGGTGTGTGGGGGGTTGATATCCTGTGAGCCCCTGTTGGGGAGGATATGTAAATTTGTGTATTTGAATAGCTGGTTCCTAGGGTAGGAGGATATGCAAGGAGGATTAGTGTCTGTTTGGCTAATGGCCCATTGTTTGCTAGAAATCCCCCTGTCCCTGGGTGGGGTTCATTTGCATGTGTTGAGGACTGATTTTGGTGTTTTTCAGAACTGGCAGCCAGAATTTGTTTATTTTTAGGCTTTCTCCTTTTTTTTTGAAGTTGCCCAGGTGTTTGTGGATCTTCCTGGGCCAGGGGCCAAATCATTACGTCGTGCCAGTTATGGAGGGATCGAGCCAGGGTGAAGCCAGGGTGAATCAGGGTTCCCAGATCCCAGGGCTTGGCATCTCTTCCCTAGGCCTCAGGGTCACGGTGAGGGGAGGAATCTCATGGTGAGGGCACTGCCTCAAAAGACTTTTTAACCCCCCCCACACACATAGTTGCCCCTGCTGCTTCAGCTTCTCCAGAGCAGCTGCTGCTGACTTTTTTTGGGGGGGGGGTACAACATCCTCTGCTTTCTTCTTGATCTCTCCAAGTTTCCGAAACTACAGCCTACACCCACATGGGGAAATACTAGGCTGGCTTAGTTTGGGGACTGAGAAGAGAGACTGAGGCAGAGCCCTCCCAGCCGGAGCCGTCCACGGGGCACATGCTATTTATTAGTTCTGGTAAGAAGGCCTGTTCGGGAGTGACGTTTGGAGACGGGAGACTCTGGCGTGCTCAGTGACTGCTCAGCTCAGAGGTGGCAACAAAAGAGAAGGCATAATTTGCCACGGCGGGTGGGTGGGTCCGTGGTCATTCTTGGGATGAGTGCCTTCCACGGCATACCAATCCAGGGCAGGGTTGGGAGAGCGAGCAACCGTTAAGGACTGAGCAGCTGGCTAACAAAGGCAACCCGTTACACAAGCCAGGGCGCAGGATGGAGCCCAGAAGAGGTCTTGGCTTCGTGGGGAGTCTGAGACGACGGCACTGGAAGCGCAACAGTTATGTGGTGTCCCTACTGGGGTTCCCAGTCCTCAGGGGCTGGGATCTCTTTTCCAGGCTGCATGGCAAGGGGGAGGAATCTCAGGGTGAAAGTGCTGCCTTGAAAACTGTGTACATCTACCAGATTTTCCTCATTTGTTAGACTTGGTCTTTTTATTTATAATTTTAATGGCATACTGTAGTTGATGGCTAATGTCTCATGCTCAGTGACATCAGCACAAGGGTCTGCCATTGTTAAATCACCCTTATTAACTTTACCGCCAGGACCCTCTTCCTCTGGCATCACCAGGAGTCTCCCCTCCATCTCCGTTTCTGGCCCTGAAATCCCACGGCCGGTATAGTCCTGACCTGGACAGACCAGCTTCCCCTCTTCTCCTTGGAATGTCTCTCTTCCCTCCATCATGGAAGGCCTAGAAGATGCACTGCTCAGGTCGCCAGGCAAGAACTTTGGGCAAAAATGCAAGAGGAATGCCAAGTGCAGATGGCAGCAAGAGCTGGAAGAGCCAGAGAATTCCAGGAATGAGGCAGGGTGAGGGAGCCTTGCATGTACTGGGCAGAGAAGAGACATCTTCGCCCTCCCAGGTCTCCAACAGCCGTTCCCCCGCAGGGCTTCAGAAGTGCCTTTTGACACCACCCAGTTGTCTTGCACCTTGCCGGATGGATGGCTGCCTGCAGTGGGGTGATTACAGCTGGGAGGTTGCTCTCCACCTGGCGCAGAAGGGGCAGCCCAGAGGGACTACGCAGGTGGAGGGTGATGCTCCATCACCCCCGCCGACAGAGGACCATCAGGCCCTCTGGATCCAGGCCCTACACAACTTCCTGTGTGTACATGTGTGTAGATTATCCTGCAGTATTTAATGAGCGTGGGAGGTCCATGGACAGTTGCCGGGTGGGAGGTTTTTGGGTGGAGTGCAAGGGCAAGCGAATAGCACTCTGCATCCCACCCAAAAGAGGACTTACATGCACATAAATCGTTAACAGGATGCCAGCCATGGGCCTCTTCAGCCTCCTCTTTGGTTCATCTTGTGTTTCTGGAAAAAAATTAAAATTTAACTACCCTGCATCATTTAATGAATGTGGGTGGCCCATGGATCAGTGTGGGTCCACAAGCTATAGGCCATTGGCCCAGGAAGAGTTTCCAGGAAAGAAGGGGACAGTTACAGCCGTTGGGGACAAAGACGGCACCAGTCCCTGGCATATTGGTGGTGGGGGGTGGGAAAAGAGAAAATTCTGCTTATCTCTCCCCCCCCCATCATCATCGGGGAGAAGCACTGGTTCAACCAACCCCCTTATCTTGTCATCAGCCCTGAAGACGTTTCTGATTGCTTCACTGCATGGAACGCAAATTACTGGCCATCCTCTCAGGCCATGTAAAAAAAGATTGCAAAGAAGACAGGTCCCAAGACCTGCAATGTGCCTGTTGTGTTCTGTCCTGCAACACTCTGCCACCTAAATAGCTCTTCTGGGGTTCCCACTTCATCCTGTGATGCCACCTCTTTGCTCAGCGGCTTTCTGGGCAGAGAGAGCAAATGCCGCCCTCCTTTTGCGTCCTGCGGTCCAGCCTCTACCCCAGCTTCCAGTGACTGCTTTCCCTCATGTTGGCTTCAAGGGTGGTTTTCTTTCCATCTACAATACTGTGTTTTATGGCTCAGTCAGTCCTTTCACGTATTATTAGAGAAGCAGAAGCCAGCTTCTGATAGTGAAAGATGGCATGCAGCCACATGGGCTGTGGATTTATTTCCCTTTTGTAAAAAAGTTCACAGCTAAAAGACAAATCTCTTCCCGCTCTTGTATATGGTGTATACAAGAAAGTGATTGGTATTTCCAGCGGCAGGTAAAGAACCTGGCATTTAAACAGGGATTTTGAGGATTAATTAGAATCATAGAGTTAGGAGAGACCCCAAGGGCCATCCAGTCCAACCCCCTTCAGCCATGCAGGAACGAACACACAATCAAAGCCCTCCCAACAGATGTCCATCCAGCCTCTGTTTAAAAACCTCCAAGGAAGGAGACTCCAACACACTTCCAGGCGGCAGCAGCGGATTCCACTGCCGAATAGCTCTTACCCTCAGGAAGTTCTTCCTAATGTTTAGGTGAAGTTTGAACCCATTGCTCCATGTCCTAGACTCTGGAGCAGCAGAAAACAAGCTTGCTCCATCCTCAGTATGACATAGAATCATAGATTTGGAAGAGACCACGAGGGCCATCCAGTCCAACCCTCTGCCATGCAGGACTACATAATCAAAGCATCCCTGACAGATGGCCATCCAGCCTCTCTTAAAAACCTCCAAAGAAGGAGATTCTACCACACGACGAGGCAGTGTATTCCACTTCTGAACAGCTCTTAATGAGAGGGTCTGTCTGTATTGATTTCCCAAAATTTTGTTATATTGAGTCTGTAGAGCAAAAGACCTAGTTTGCCAAAATATGTCTGTGTCAGAGAAAGCTGAGAAATATAACTGTATTTGCTCCAGCTTGACCAAAAGCCTAGAAACAGACATAGTATGGTTTGTCCTGTTTATTAGAATCAGAAACAACGGACTATTCATTTAGCTCTTCAAATTGTTATCTTTTTCTGGGCGCACTGCCCAGGTCGACTGCCAAAGGTATCAAAATAAGAAACATATAGAGCTGACAAATGATTTCTGTTGTCTGTTTGGTAACCACTATAATACACATGCGCAGTGCTGTAGATTTTTTTGGGTTTTGTTTCTGTATAATAAAAAGCCTGTGTGCCTTTAATTTTTTGGCACAGTTTGGCAGGAGTGAGCCCCCTGTGTCATTGCTAGCAATAAAAGTCATCTAAATAAACCTGGACTTTTGAGCGTCATTGTTTGTTACCCAGATAGACCTTAACATTACCATCATCCCGGCCCCTGCACACACCAGGCAACACACCCCCTGCTACTCACTCCTTGCCAGCGGCCATGTTTACACTGGACGTAAATGTCCACATGATCCCGCCTCCAGTGTGCTGATTGGCTGCCCAAGCAAGCTGTTATTGCTTGGTCAGTTTCGTAAGCAATCAGTTGGTAAGCACACTGGAGGCGGCAACATAACCAAGAGAATTATATAGAGAGATGTTTAGGTGGGATCTCTTTTCCTGTAGTTTGAACCCATTGCTCCATGTCCTAGTCTCTGGAACAGCAGAAAGAAATCAAGCTTGCTCCATCCTCAGTACGACGTCCCTTCAAATATTTAAACATGGCTTTCATGTCCCCTCTCAACCTTCTCTTCTCCAGGCTAAACATGCCCAGCTCCCTAAGCCATTCCTCTTAGGGCATCATGGCTTCCAGACCTCCCACCATTTTGGTCTGGACACGTTCCAGCTTGTCCATATTCTTCCTGAATTGTGGTGCCCAGAACTGGACACAGTACTCCAGGTGAGGTCTGACCAAATCAGAATAACAGAGCAGTACCATGACTTCCCTTGATCTAGACACTATACTCCTATTAATGCAGCCTAGAATCGCATTGGCTTTTTTAGCTGCTGCATCACACTGCTGACTCATGTTCAGCTTGTCCACTAAGACTCCTAGATCCTTTTTGCATGGACTGCACTCAAGCCAGGTGTCAACCATCCTATACCTGTGCATTTCATTTTTACTGCCCAAGTATAGCATCCTACATTTCTCCCTGTTGAAATTCATTTTGTTAGTTTTGGCCCAGCTTTCTAACCTGTTAAGGGGGTCATTTTGGATTCTGATCCTGTCCTCCAGGGTATTAGCTACCCCTCCTAATTTGGTGTCATCTGCAAACTTGATAAGCATGCCCTCTATTCCCTCATCCAAGTCATTGATGAAGGTGTTGAATAGCACTGGGCCCAGGACAGAACCCTGTGGCACCCCACTGGTCACTCCTCTCCAGGATGAAGAGGAGCCATTGGTGACCACCCTTTGGGTAGTTTCTTTGTTAATCATTCATAACAAAGAAAGCAAAATGCTTTCCAGGAAGGGGGGGTTCCCATAATGACGCCTGTTGGAGTGAATCATTCCAGAGCCAAGACTCCCATATGCCTCATTTGTGGCACTTAGGTGCATCTGGATGTGGGGGGAGAATGAGGGGAACACAGCTGACCCCGGAAATCCCCGCCCCAAACAGCAGCGGGTGTGGCTCCACTGGCCCTCGGCCCTGCTCCCCCCAGCCCTCTGGTCCAGACCCCGACTCCCCCCACACCCACTTGCACATTGGGGAGAGGGGGAGACAGGCTACAGGGACTCCCCTGTGGAACGTTTCCAGTATCCTGATTCACACACGTCCCAGGCAGGAGGATCAGTCAAAAGGAAACAAAGTCACGGGTGCCCCCAAATCATGGATCAATGATGGCAGAGAGATGCTAAGATGGATGCAGCAATCCAACCGAGGGGCAACGAGCAGTCATGTCTGCCCTGCCGCGGATTGAAGCCGCCCCTCACCACAGCTGCTCTTCTCCAGGGTCCTCAACATGAATCCGGTGCCGCCCCCAGACTGAATGCACGTGTAGGTATATCCATGTGCCCATGCACACACACATATACACACCCTTCGGGATCACCTGCGTGGGTTCCTCCTGATCTTTAAATATCCCTCAGGCTTGTTCTGAAAAGTTTGCTGATGCCTTCCTGAGCCAAGGGAGAAAATCACCCCAGCCTTCAAGGGGACAACTTCCCAGGATTATATGGTATTGCTGTTTACTCCCCTTCCTCTGAAATTCCCTTTGCATCCAAGCCCCCCCCCCATGTTAAATGCAAAGGGGGTGTTTCTCCTACTATCCACTGGTCTTCCTGGCATCTTTATTGGGGGGGGTTCAGCCTGAGTCTACACCTTAATCTTTCTGAAGACGGGTGGGGCCAGATTCCCAGTCCAGACCTTCACTGAGAAAGGAGCCCTTTGTTTGTGGGACAGTGTCCGGATGCCTGTCTGGGCCAGGCATCTCTTAGCCTCAGTCCAGCCAGGATCCAGTCATGCCCAGTAAGGGTCTGGATGTTGCTGATGTGTCTGGAGGGAGGATGGAATGTGAGAACCTTGCAGTTCCCAGGCTGGGACCCATGGCTACCTATCTCCAAGGCCACACAGCCCCGGGGACCTTGAGAACGGGCTAAGGTGGGAAGAAGGGGTGTGAGCTCGAGCTTCTGTTGAAACTGTATTCTCCCTGTTTGTGAATCAGTTCTGCCAATGACTTGGAACCTGTTCGCCTCTTTACCTCTGCAGTAATAAAACACTTTCATTAGTGGTGGTGGTTGGAGTGAATTGAAGTTCTGACTGGAACCTTACAGACGGCCCCAGGCAGCCCGAGTTTACCTCCGGAAAAGCCTTTGGCCACTGAGCAACAGGGACGGGTCCAAGGGCCATTTATCTGTCCCCTGGGGCCTACCTGGACTACCCAAATGTCAAAACAAACAAAACAAACAAAGAAATGCAGAGAGAGAAATCGCTGCATTTTCCACTTCTAGTTTTGAAAAATGAGCATTAAAAAAAAAGTTGAACCATGCAATATATCCAAAGGAAAATGTCCCACTCCTGGGTGCCAGTTACACGACAGAAATTGTTGCGTTGCCTACTGGGACAAAGTGATCATGAATCCGTCCCTCGCTGTTTATACGATTTTTGTCACTGATAAGGATATCCCGTTTGGTCCCGTGACTGATATTTACACGTACAAGGTTCCGTTTTTAATTTTAGATTCCGAGATGGTTTATCCCGTGATTTTATTGTTTACACGTACTGGGTGTTCCGTGATTTTTTTGTGTGTGTGTGTCTGTCAATCAAAGATGCGATTACTCGTTTTTTCAAAATTTGGCCTACGTGTTTCCGTTCCCTTTTCCCACCACGGATGCAGCAACTGGCCAAACATTAAACAAAGAATGACGTCACATGCGCTTTTCATGCACCTCATCATTCCTGAATGGCAACATGGAGGTGGCAACTTCGGCAGCTCTGTCTACCGCTGCCCGTTTGCGCTTATCTCTTTTAGCTCTTAAGAGGCGCGTAATCCTCACGCATAGAAGAAGGATGCTCCTTATTTTCCTTCTTCTTCTCCATTCCCAAGCTATGGAAGTAACACTTTCAAGGCCACAGGTCATGTACTTTGCTGCCATCGATTCCCCAGAGGTTTTGAGATTTGTTTGCCCAGACCGGAGGAAGCGACATTGGTGGGTGTACCCGACAACGGACGAGTGGTGGGAGAAATTTGTGATGAACATTTGGTCGGATGAACGTTGGATACTGTACTTCAGGATGCCAAGGTTCCTATTTATGTGCCTTGCCGAGCTACTACGTCCTGAGATAGCAAAGTCGGACACTAACATGAGAAAAGCCATTCCTGTGGAGAAGCAATTCGCTGTTGCTGTTTTCCTTCTCGCCCACCGATGCTCGTATGGAGCAGTTTCCCAGTTGTTTGGTATTGGGAGATCTACTGTGTGCAAGATTTTTGTGGAGGTCGTGCTTGCAATGGAGAAGTTACTTCTTAAGCGAACAGTGTTCCTTGGAGACCACAGAAAGATAAATTTTTTTTAATGAGTAATCGTGTAATCGGATTTTCTGTAATACTTTCAAAGTAATTATTAGGGAGTACCCATGTATAATACTGTACTGTAAGTTCTTGAAGGTTCACCCGTAGTGATTATGCACATGACATGTATACTATGGCAAAACATAAAGGATTTTTTTTCCTTAACACTAATGTTTATTCGAAAAATCCTTATTCCGAATTCTCACCATCTTAACTTCTGTTATTTGTTCTTTCCTTAGGTTATGGATTCCTTTGCAGCAATGGGATATCCTCAAGTGGTTGCTTGCCTGGATGGGTGCCATGTTAATATAATCCCCCCAATACGCCAAGGGGACGAATTTATAAACAGAAAGAATAGGTACAGCGTTCTTCAAGGGACTTGTGACCACCGTGGGGTATTTATTGATGCGGAGATGGGTTGGAGCGGGAAGAATCACGATGCCCGAATGTTAAGGAACTTTGGTTTTTTTGAGACTATGGAAGCAGGGATATTTGTACCTGGGAATCCAACTCTGACAATTATGGGGAAGCCGGTTGTACCACTTACTCTTATAGATGGGGCATATCCAATAAGAAATTGGCTGTTGACACCGTATAGGGGGACTACAAATCCCAAACAGAGACTGTACAATAAGTACCATAACAAGATAATATCGACGGTGGAGAGGAGTTTCGGCCGTTTGAAGGCGAGATGGAGAGCATTAAAATACTGTATTGAGGTTGCAGAGGAGAATGTATGTTCTGTAATATGTGCATGCATTATTCTACACAATATATGTGAAACCAAGGGCAGTATACTTGACGATCCTAACCGGCGTGTGCAGAGGTTTGTCCTTGACACGCTTGGAGCCCCAATGGTAAATAATGATGCTAGGGAGAAGGAGCGGGGGGAGGCGGTACGTAACGCTTTAAAAGAATATTTTTGGCAGGAAAATCACCGTGTGGACGGGGAGTAAGTGTATGCATGATTCTCAATTTCCTACATGTACTTGATAACTTCTTCTTATGACCAATTAAGTTAATTCATCATTTTATGTTCCTGCTTTTTCTTTTCATGACAGCATGTTCTTAATACCCTTTTTAAAAGCTGAAAAGGCATTGCCTTTACAGGTTTCTGTTATGGAATATATAGAGCATGCAAGACAATAGGAGTGGAAATTGTCTCTGAAAAGTAGGCCAAACTTGATACAAATGAATTGTTAGGCAAGCTACCTGAACTGATACATTGTTGCGGCTTCGGCGGTTGAAGGAATTGGTGGGCTTTTGGAAGGGATTACTCTTTCTGGTAAAGGATCCAGACACTGCCTTATAGCCTCAAAGAGTATCCTCCGCAAATAAACCAATCGATTAGCACAAACTACTTAAATTTTGAACTGTTTTGAAAGCTCAAAACTCTATAGGCTTATTGCAGAAATGTAACGGTCAACACGGTAAGTTATAAACTCGAGTTTTCGCATCCCGCCACATGGCGTTACGATGGCCGAAGGGGGGAGAGAACGTTTCCGGCCGGAACGGCGCATCGCCTACTGGGGCACCAGGGAGACCAACTTGATGTTGGAGTCCCTGGCCCAGCAGGTCGGTGCGCCGGACCGGCTGATGCGGTCCTCCAACCGGAGGAACTGCAACTTCTTTTCAGAGGCAGCGAGGTTCCTCCGGTCGAGGGGCTACTTGCGTACTGGCCTCCAATGCCGCTCAAAATTTAAGACCCTTAAGGGCAAGTTCTTTGCGGCGTTGGAGGCCAGTGACGGTAGCCCCCCCCCCCTGTAGGCGCCCACCGTTTTATGCCGTCCTGCACGACATGTGGGTCCGTGCAGGACGGCCAAGCTGGCACGACAGGCTCCCTAGAGGTAAGCACATCCCAGACATAAATTGCAATAATGGGTATGTGTGTGTATGGGTGTTAGTTCTTGTTATGCTAAAGTAATACCTTCCCCTTCTACGTGTTTATACAGCGGTGCGGATCCAGAGACGGGCCGCTGGGGAGCCTGTATTGGAGTCATCCTCAGGAGAGGAGCAGGCAGGCCCGGCACCTGTTGCACCCCCCAAGGTAACTTTTGCAGAAATTAAAAACTGCCCTACTAATAATGTAATGTGAATAATGTATAGGACCGTCTATATCTGTGGGATTTTTAGTGCTGCTGCATTGTCTTTAAAGGTCCCCAAGATGCACAGGAGGCAGCTGCTCAGCTGGCAGGCCTCAATATTATCGCTAGAATTGAGGAACTAGGTAAATAGTTCTTATTTAGTGAAAAATGAAGCTAATTAGTATTCGCATAATTCTGTTGCAGCACACTAATACATTACCTTTCTTTAACATTGCAGGGCGCACACTAAGGGAGGAGATAAGGGACCTTGGAAGGAGGGTGCAAGCGATTGAGGCTTTAAAGGCTTGCACTGTAAATAATGTAAATATTGTAAATTGTTGTATTGTAAATATGGTTGACAAAAAACATGTATTAATGTTTTGATGATGTAAATATTGTAGATATTATCATTGTACATAGCCCTATTCCACTGTAAAGTATTTCAATACCCGCATCCTTGTAAATATGCCCTTCCCTTGATGAACACCCCTTCAAACTGTAAATAATGTATATATGTGTGTGTGTGTGTAAATAGTTAAAAAATAAGTTTATTGAAAAAAATAAATTGTTTATTGTTTGCACAACATAAAACCTGCTTTTTTGTATCTATTGCCGTAAACTACACAGTAACACAGACTTAGAACAATCAAGGAAAATAATTATTGTAAAAATAGTTTCATTTTTGAGGTAGATAACTGCTGTAAAAATTACAGCTAATTATTAAAACCGTGCATTCCCTCCCACTCAAAACTTTCAGACATATCTTACTGTTTAATAGTGCCCCTACAGTGACAAGGGAATTTTTTTTTTAATCACCCTTGTCGGTCTGAGCGCATTTAAAGTACTAGGAATTTTTTTGTTTGTGGGTGTATCACCCTTTTCCACAACAGAATTTTCCTTTTCAGCATCAGAAACATTGTTAGTGGTGTTATTTCTCCTTTCAACGGCACGTTTCTTTACACTACCAATTGATCTAATATGAGATACCATTCTGCCGTTGAATTTCTTTTAACATCCTCTCTGATTCATCAACAGAATGCTCATAAAATTTTTCTAGGTAACCATGCAAAGACTGTGTTTGCTCTTTGGAAATTTTTTCTATCCGGGAAGCAAACAAATCTGCCACAGATCTTGTATTCGCCATCATCTGTTCAACATCTGAAGAACGTTTTTTTATAATGCCAACCTCTCAGCGGGTGATAAAGTGGCAGTCGGATTACTCAAGTCCGCGGCTGTAGGAAAACAGAAAAAATTAAGTCAATGTATTTTTTGGGGCCACAGCAGTGGAAGGTGTACGTAATTCCCAGCCCAATACTGCTTGGACGCGTACCGTTTCTTGCAGGTGTTGTTGACCACACAGTGTCAATTTCCTCCACAACAACAGTAGTGTTTTCCTGGGTTTCATTTACCACCCCGTTTTCCTCTCCCTCCTCAGTTAGGGTTAGAGTAACAGCTGCATCTTCAGAGTTCTGGGTGGGAGATATTTCTGGTTTAAAAGTAGAACACAGAAAAAACAACTGCGTTATTCCTATGAATACAGTTATGCAGTGTAGATAACATGTAGCTGTGGGTATGCCACAGTGTAAGAGGGGGACAGATAGATTACATCCTTCTTTATGTCAAGTACTGGAGGCGCCATTGCAAACGTGCAAAGGTGCACGCATCCCTTTTTAGTCCCAGGGCACAGAAACAAAAGAGCGCCATTTGGCTTTTACAGCCCTCATTAGCATAACACAAAGTTGAAACCACAACACAGCACATCCGAAATTCAATGTTGTAAACATGGAGAAATAAGGCTACGTTTGCTAACATAAAAATATGTACAGGTACTGTTAATCAGAGTAGCAAGAAACATTAAACAAGTATTTGTTAGAAGATGTTTAATCGAACAACTAAGCAACCGTGTTTGCACATTTATTCCCAAACCTCACCAATCATTTTTACATTGAAAAAACAGCACTGAAATACTCGGGCTGCATATTAGTGACCCAAAAAGGGGATACCAGCATCTGGTTTGCATTGCCCACTTTGAAAAAAAATATTAATTGCACAGATATGAAATTCGCATAATAGATTAATCGATTTTTCACATGCATTTATACATAGAGAAAAAAAAAACTCACCCAGGGGTTGCGAAAACAGTTCCTAAGAGAAACCCTGTAGCATCTCTTGGGAGGATGGAGGGAATCCCTCTTCTTCTGAGATGATGGGGGCGTGATGTGGAACTGCTGACCCTCGTGGAACCCGCACAATGTCGGTGGTGCTTCCTAGCCGCTTTGGGTGGTAGTTGGCATCCCCGCCAAGAATAGCATGCAGTTCTTTATAAAAGGGCATTGTAGCCGCGTTGTTTCCACTTTTTGAATTGTGGTCAGTTACCTGGCGGTAATTTTTACGCATCAGTTTTGTCTTCGTGTGGCACTCTTCTGCGGTACGGTCATGCCCTTTCTTTTTCATTTCCTCAGCAATCTTTTCAAACAAATCTATATTTCTGTGTGATCCCCTCAGCTGCTCCTGCACCTTTTCTTTGCCCCATATAGCCAAAAGATCAACTGTTTCATTGTAGGACCACGAGATCCCACGACCACCTTTTCTGGGATGAGGTGCGCTTTTGGCGTCCTTTGCCGCAACTGCTAACAGGTAAACGTACAGCAGCAAAATGGAGAAGCATCAACTTGAAATTTTAGGGATGGCCAAAAAGGGGGCAGGTACACCACCTACTAACTGGTCAGAGCCCGCCCACGGGTAGGGCAATTTCCGGGCATCTCCTGTACCTGGGATAAATTGTCACTGGCTGTTTACATATTCGATTTTCCGCTTCCCCCCGAGCTTTTTTTAAAATTCGGCACAACCCGCGGGATTGAAAGTCCCGCAGGTTGAGCGACAAAAGGTGGCCCCCCTTCCGAAAATCACGTGTCCGACCCGATGTACATGTAAACTGCCGGTGATCGACACGAATTCTTCCTAGGACATTTTCATCGTGTAAACGGTGCCCTGGAGGCTTTCAGAAGAGGCAGCTCACCTTTTTTGGAGGGGCTGGGGGGACAGAAAAAGTGTGGCCCAGGGAGTCTGGAGGGGTGAGAGCCACAAACGCCCCCCCCACTCGAGGGGAGGAAGAGACCCCCCAGACCTCAGTGATGCCGCTCTCTCCCCACTCCACCCCAACATTCCTCAGCCATCAAAGGGGACCAGTGCCATCCGTGGAGCAAAAAGAGAGAGCACTGGGCGACTGCGCAGCACAACTACATTTGATTGCATCTGGCCTGGACTACTGTAACACACTCTACATGGGGCTGCCTCTCTTTGGAAAGCAGGTCGGAAAGGCTGCAGCTGGGTGGGTAGAGTGGGCTGGCTAGAGAGTCCAGGCAGCCTCACTGGCCACCGGTTCCTTTCTGGGCACCATTCAAAGCGCTGGCGAGGGGGACCTTAGAGGCGGCTCTCCCTGCAGGGCTGGGGCCTGGGTGATGGGAAATTGTGGATTATCTCCCTCCAGGAGTCTCTCCCTCTCTCTTTGTCCACAACTATCTCAGGAGGCCCCTCTGGTGCGGGGCACTCCACATGGCCCCAACTCCAACTCCCATCATCCCCAGCCACTCTGGGGAAGCCTGCAGGACATCCGGACTAAGGAGGGGGAGACAGCAACTGCCCCCTCTCCATTTTCTCTCTCCATAGACCACAATATAAAATATGAGACCACAGCATGGGGAGGAGCAGTTAAACAAAAAGGCACATCTAAGGTGCAAAATTGCAACGTTCCACCATAATAATGATAACGAGGCAGTTTTGTGGCCTCAGCACACGATGGATCGCTAAGGCGAAAATCTTACACAGCAGTTCCAGTCACTTACTTGCCTTGTAAGCAAACTCTGCCCCCTGTGCACCTTTGATCAATCACCTTTACACTTCTGCTTTTTTTAATTAATACTTTTATTGTATTTATTAAAAAATAATAATAAAAAGAAAATGTCAATGGTCCAGCTTCCCAACTGTTTTCCAGTTTAAAATCTTCTTTTCTTGCCTTCTTTCTGTTCATCCATAGGACCCACCCTGGGTTGTTCAGTCTTTGACCCCATGATCTTCTTCTAATAGAACCCCCGTGGGGACCCCCCCCACTTCACTCCCCCATCCGCCGTCCGTTTTTTCATCCGAACTTCAATTGAAGCTGCCTCCGCTGCACCTTCAGCCTTGGGTCCGGGCAGCTGGCGTTAATTCTCTGGAGCGATCTCTGGGGCACCCCCAGGGCCTTCCCAAGGATGGACTCAGGACCAAGGACCCACCGCCCACTCGCCTGCCTTCCTTCCTTCAAGCCCAGCCAGCCTCCCCCCTCCACGGACAGCCCCCCTCACACCCTGCCTCCCCTGGGGGCCCATTGTGAGCTCACTGGCCAACCGCTGCCACCGCCCGCCCACCTGCTGTTTGTCCGTCAGCTGCGAGGGTGGATGCAGCCATGAGCGTTGCCGTCGGCCTCATGAGAGATGGGGGGGGCACGCTGGTCAAAATGGCAACCTTCCTGGGCCTGTTCTACGTGGTCCACATTGCCCTCCTCATCGTCAGCCCCGGGCAAGACAGAGGAGAAACCCCGGTGGGAGGGAGGGCAGGGGGACGGCCGGGGATGATGACCGACCGACACCCCCACGCCTCTCTCTGTCCCCGTTACGCAATCTCTGCCTCCTCGGCGAAGACCAGCCCACCCAGGACCGGCAGCGCCCCAGGGAGCCCACTTAGAGGGGCGGGGGCAAGAGGGAGGGAGGGGTGGAGCTGGCGTGGCCTCCAGCTGTGGCCCTGCCCAACTGCAGCACCCGCTCAGCAAGGGGGGTTCCCAGGCCGCCGCAGCCCCTCCTCCTCTGGGCTCCTCCAGCGGCGGACACGGCGGGAGGGCAGGGACGGGGCGGCTGGGCTGGCCTCCTCCCTCCCTTTCCCCCCCCAAAGCAGGGGCCTGCTGCCCCCCCCCCGTAGCCACGGCAAGGGCAGCGAGATCCCCTCTGGCTATAGCGCCTGAGGAGCCTCGTAGAGGGTGAGTCCTGGCCCCCTCCCTCCTGTGACCGCCTTGGCCCTGGCCTGGGGGCCTCTTCTTCCACCAGAGGAGAGGAAAGGAGGCCACCCCCCAGCCAGGCCCTGCACCCTCCTCTGGGTGCCAGGGTGGTCCAGATATCCCCCTCTGGAGGGGCTGCCTGGGAGAAAAAAGGGACCCCCTGGGCCTCTCCTGCAGAGCCCCCTCCCATCTCAGGGAGACCCCTCTGTCCTTCACTGGCCAGCCGTGGGGCACTGCCAGCAGGGAGAGCCACAGTGGGGGGCCCTCCAAGTCCAGACCCCTGCCGCCCCCTGGGGCACTCATCCATCTCTCTCCAGCAGACCCCTTGGCTTCCTCCCCCCATCTGCCCTCCATACTTTCCTTCCAGGCCAGCCCCTTTGAATCATAGAATTATGGAGTTGGAAGAGACCACAAAGGCCATCCAGTCCAACCCCCAATCTTGAGAATGAGGAAGAGGTGGCAATGGACCTCCAGCTCTCCCAAGAAGAGCCCCACTGCCTCCCCTCCTCTCCACAGACCCCCTGAATCTCCAGCCCGTCCAGGCCAGAGGAAGATTGGAGTCCAGCAGCACCCCCCCTAATTCCCCTCTCCCAGGGCCCAGATCCAGAAAGTGGAAATATAAGTCTCTTTGTAGCAGGAGGTCTGGTAAAGGCGTGTCTCTGCAGGGACTGCTATTCATGGCGGGGGTCCTTCAGTAGAGTCCATTGGAGCAAAACACATGTGAGGAATCAGTCCCATGCCAGTTTAAACCCTATTTACCCCCCCGTCCCCCAAGCAAGCTCCCCCTCGCCCCACTTTGCTGGGGGGGGTCTTTTCTGGGTCCCTCCAGGGAAGGGCCAGGGCATCGGACACCCCCCAGCCTCACCCTCCTCTCCTTCTGGTGCTGGGGGGAAGGACCTAAACCTAACCCCCACACACACACAGAGAGGGGGGCATCTAGACCCCCCCACACCGGGCCATTGTTGGTGTGGACGGGAGGTATCGCCCCAAAGGTCTCTCTCTTTCTCCCCACCCCTCCATGGAGCATGAAAGGTCCTGATCCTCCACCAAGGAAGAGCACCTCCTTGCTCCCTTGCAACTTCCTGAATTCTTTGTAGCTCTTGTCTGATTTCAAAGTACAAGAAAAGAGATTCTACCTAAACATTAGGAAAAACTGTTTTGCTCGAAGAGCTGATTGACAGTGGACTAGATTGCCTTGAGGGTGGAGCACTCCCTTTCTTTGGAGGTTTTTAAACAAGGTTGGAGGGTCATCTTTCAGGAGTGCCTGGCAGAAGGGGGCTGGACTACATGCCTCTTGGGTTCCCTTTCAACTTTGTGATTCTGCCTGAACTCTTTTATTGTTGTTGTCTGCCTTCAAGTCCTTTCCAGCTTTTGGTGACCCTAAGGCAAACCTATCACAGGGCTTTCTGAGGCTGAGAGTGTGTGTCTTGCCCAAGATCACCCAGTGGGTTTTCATGGCTGAGTGGAGAATCATAGTCCAACACCCAAACAACTATGCCATGCCGACTCCAGGCTGTACATGGCTTTAAAGAAGTAGTGTACAGGTTAGGATCAGCTGTTGTTTTTTTACTCTGAAGTAAATACACTTTCTCCTGAAACTATATCAAGACATGTGAATTCAAAGGCTTTCATGGCCAGCATCCATAGATTTTCTGTGGTTTTTTTCCGGGCTGTGAGGCCGTGTTCTGGAAGAGTTTCTTTCTGACGTTTTGCCTGCATCTGTGGCTGGCGTCTTCAGAGAATGATGGCGTAGGGGGTGTGGGGGGTTTATATACAGTTGTGAACTCCTTGTTGGGGAGGATACGTCAATTTGTGTATTTGAATGAGTAGTTCCTGGGGGCAGAAATGCAAGGAGGATTAGAGTCCGTATGGCTAATGGTCCATTGTCTGCTGGAAATCCCCATCCCTGGGTGGAGTTCATTTGCATGTGCTGAGGTTTGATTTTGGTGTTTTTCAGGACGGGCAGCCAGATTTTGTTTACTTTGAGGATCTCTTCTTTTCTGCTGAAGTTGCCCAGGTGTTTGGGGATCTTCCTGGGCCAGGGGCCAAATCATTACGTCATGCCACTTATGCAGGGATCAAGCCAGGGTGGTACAGGTGATTTCTCATGTTACCCGACAACTTTTACCTCAGAAAACACTTGTATTTCCAATTTCACACTGCCCATCCCTTGTTTTGCTGGATAAAACCATGAATATTCTAATGATTCCAGTGATTTCTTACTTTACCCTGAGATTATTACCTAAGAAATCACCTTTATTTTAAATGTCAGACAACCTAGCCTTTAGTTTGCTGGCTAACTATCCTCTTTTACTTTTAAAATGGCTCTAGAGGCTGGAGTCACTTTTTTTTCTTTTGTCTTATATCCCTTACTTTATACCCAAGTCTTTTTACCTCAGGGATACAGGTAATTCTTTTTAATGTGCAGGTCTGTGCTTAATGTCACTTTACTTAGAGGCTTTTCTCTCAGCTAATCCCTTACGATTACCTTTGACTGATACCTCAGGGATTGCTGTGTCCACACACTCCAGTATCTCCTTACTTTACCCGCTCTTTTTTTTTTAACTTCAGGGGTATACTGTACTTAGTTTAAACTGGCAGCACTTTTCCTGTCAGCACTTTATTTTGAGGCTTGACGTTCAGCAACCCTTACATTTACCTTGGACAATTACCTCAGGGTTTGCTGTTACTACTCACTCCAGTATCCCCTTACGTTACCCAAATCTTGTTACCTCAGGGGTATACTGTACTTTTTCCAGTCACAAGAATTCCTTACTTTACCGCAGGACAATTACCTCAGGAATTACTTTTCCACACACACCTTTACTAACCATACACACAAACTTATATTTGGTTCTTCCTAACCAAATATACTAACTGAAATCCTTCTCTGGCCACTGGATCTTTCTCCCCAGCACTAGATCTCTCCTCGACCCTTCCATACTGGCTTTCTTAGATCCCCTCTGCCAGATTCACCAAGGATTAAATCCTGGATTCTCAATCCCTAACTGGGTCTTGTGAATCCCTCCACTGGGTTCTCAAACCTTCACTGGATCTCTCTAATCCTGATGCTGCCACCAATTTGTGACGCCAAGCGTCCTCCTAGTGGCGCGGGGGCCTTTTCTATCCCACCGCTGCCTCCACTTCGTGGAGAAGGGGGATTTTCACCTCCCATCCTGCTACCACTTTCGTGACGCAATTTTAAGAGAAATTAAATGGATATTAAAACAGTATATTGAACTTTTCGGCACTTCTGTTCACTAGGAAAACAAAGTCCAGCCTGCTCCTGGATTTGCTAGCTTGACCGTGGCAGGATGCTGTCCGAAGTCCAAAGTCCACCCGTTTTCTCCCAATCATGGGCCTGAAAGATTAACCCCAAGTTGTGCTGCTCAAGAAGAGAGGATACCTTTAAACCATCTATCCTCAATCTCTCATTCTCTTGCTTAATATAAACCCTGGTTTTTCTCCAAAGCTGGGACTCAAAGCAACATGGCTACATTTTGCCCTGGGTTCAAGCACTGGCCCTTTCTTCCAGCATTGCACATTGTGGAGCTGGACTAGATGACCACCAGGGTGGCCTTCTGATGGTGTGGGGATTTGAGCAGCAAAGACGGCCAAGTTTTCCTGGTGGCACAAGTTTATTTAGGGTGAGGGATGCTTTTAACAACAGGGATGGACCATGGCTACCCTCCCTCCACCTGCAAAGGGTGGGGTGGGACAGTGAATCTGCTCTGTTGTTTAGTCTGAACTTGTAAGGAGCAGATCCAGAGTGTGCAAGAGCTTTGCAAACCTAGGGATTTCACCTTGGGAAGTCACCCTGTCAAAAGTTTGGTGCTAGCTGTTTAGTTCATATGCACCTCTTTAAAGTTCGCCCTAAATTCTGGAGCAGATGCATTCCCTACCCCTCTGATAAGGGACATCGCTGTGAGGGGGCATCTGGTCACAATTCCAACCAATATTTTTCTTTTCTGGTGGCTCCCCTTTTGCAATTGTATAGTTAAACAAAACAAACCAATCAATATTGCTAATATCATTCCTATTATGAGTTATGAATTAATACGGCTTAATGGTACAATGGTGGAAAACAGGGTCAGGCAGAAGGATTGAGGATTTCCAAAAATTAAAGTTTTCTGAACTATCTTTGGGTGGGAGCATTGGAACAGAATGGGTTGAAATAAGGTAACTAATCATTAATTATATTTTCAAAAAATTCTGCTCCATCTCTCCAGGTCAGCAGAGAGCAGAGAGGTTTCTCAAGGCGGTCACACCCCAATGGGCAAGTGCCAGCCATGAAAGACTGGCAAATTCGCCTTATCCAAGAGGTTAGCCATGCACAGTCACAACGCGGGAGTTTTCATAGAAATTGGGGACACCAATTATCTGGACCCCAAAAGTCCCTAGACAGCACGGACAGACTTCAGGGGCAGAGCAGGGGACCCTGAGAGTAGCACCGCAGGGAACGGCTGCTGTGAAGCCCCGGGGAAGGCGTGTGGTGGTGGTGGTGGGCTCCTTGCTGAGGGGTACGGAAGCAGTCATTTGTGGGCCTGACAAGATGTCACGGGAGGTGTGTTGTCTCCCTGGGGCAAAGATCCGTGATGTGACAGAGAGGCTGACAAGACTCGTCAAGCCTACGGACCATTACCCCTTCCTTTTGGTCCATGTGGGAACCAATGATACTGCAAGGCACAGCTTTCCCAAGATCAGAAGAGATTATGAGGCCCTGGGGAGGAAGCTGAAAGAAATGGATGCACAGGTGGTCATCTCGTCTCTTCTGCCAGTTGAAGGGCATGGTCCAGGAAGGGAGAGGAAAATAGCCGGTGTAAACAACTGGCTCCGTAGATGGTGTCGCCGAGAACAATTTGGATTCTTGGATCATGGACTGCGCTTCCATGAGGGGGGACTTCTGGCAAGAGATGGGGTGCATCTTACAACAGTTGGAAGAAACGTTTTTGCCTACAGTCTCAAGAATTTGATCAGGAGGGCTTTAAACTAAGTCCTATGGGGGAGGGAGAGAGTATTCTGGAAGGCAAAAGAGGTGGAGAAAATAGTCAAATTGTCATAGAGGGAACAAGGCAAACAGCGCAAGGACCCAACAGTGGGAGGCAAAAAAACTTGCACAGGCAGCAAGTAAAGGGAACACATGGTCTCAGATGTCTCTACACTAATGCACAGAGCATGGGAAATAAGCAAGATGAACTTGAACTCCTTGCACTACAAAGCAAGTATGATATAATAGGCATTACTGAAACCTGGTGGGACGAGTCTCATGATTGGAATGTAGGAATAGAGGGGTATAACCTTTATAGGAGAAACAGGCCAAACAGGAAAGGAGGAGGAATAGCATTATATGTCAGGGATATTTACACCAGTGAAGTGATCCATGACATCAATACTGGAAGCCAGGTGGAGAGCATCTGGATAAAAATTAAAGGGGAGGGAAACAACAGGGATGTTATTGTGGGACTCTACTACAGACCCCCGAAGTCAGACGGAGGAATTGGATGATGCCTTTCTAGAACAGATGAACACACATGCAGAAAGGAGAGATGTAGTAGTGATGGGTGACTTCAACTATCCTGATATTTGCTGGCAATCTAACTCAACCAAAACTTCAAGGTCTAGCAAATTCCTTACTTGCCTGGAAGACAATTTCATGGTCCAAAAGGTGGAAGAGGCAACAAGGGGGTCAGCTACTTTAGATCTGATCCTAACCAACAGAGATGACCTGATTAATGGGGTGCAAGTGGTGGGATCCTTAGGTGAGAGTGATCATGTTCTCCTGGAGTTTGTTATACAATGGAAAGGAGAAGCCAGGCATAGTCAGACATGCATTCTTGACTTTAGGAGAGCTGACTTCAATAAACTCAGGGAAACACTGAGGGTGATCCCATGGTCAGGAATACTAAAAGAGAAGAGACCTCAAGATGGATGGGACTTTCTCAATAGGGAAACACTGAAGGCACAATTTCAAACAGTACCAATGAGGAAGAAAAATGGGAGGTGTCTAAAGAAACCAGGATGGATGACTAAAGAACTTTCAACAGAGCTAAGTTTTAAACGGAACATGTATAGGAAATGGAAAAAGGGGGAAATCACCAAAGAAGAATTCAAACAGATAGCGAACACATGTAGGAGTAAAATCAGAAGAGCTAAAGCGCAGAATGAGCTTATGCTTACTAGAGAGGTTAAGAACAATAAAAAGGGTTTTTTGGGCTATGTCTGCAGCAAAAGGAAGAAGAAGGAAATGGTAGGGCCACTACGTGGAGAAGATGGCAAAATGCTAACAGGGGACAGAGAAAAGGCAGAATTACTCAACACTAACACTTACTCAACCAGGTGCTGTAGGCCCTATTTCAAAGGCAGGAACTGGCAAAATTACCTCTGAGGATTCCTTGCCTAAGAAAACCCTAGGAAATTCATAGGATCATCATAAGTCGATAGCTGACTCGAAGGCACATATGTGCATACACACAAAATCTGACCTTGGTCTCTTTTCGCCCATTGCTGCAAGTTAGAACTTCCAGAGCATGGGGAAAAGTGCCTTTTGGACTCTCACTCCCAGAATCCCCCAGACAGCTATGCTGAGTGGCGAACTGAGAACTCTATGGTCCTCAGAGCTTCTCCCTGTAGATTCGGAAAGTTAGAAGGGACCCCAAGGGCCATTCAGTCTAGCCCCTGTCATGGAGGAATCCACAGCCCCTTCGAGGCAGCCATCTAACCTGGTCAAAAACCACCAGTGGAAGCAATTATCATCCTAGAGTTGGAAGAGACCCCAAGGGCCACCCAGTCCAATCCCCTGCCATGCAGAAAAAAACAATAAAAGCATTCCATCCAGCCTCTCTTTAAACACCTCCAAAGAAGGAGACCACCACACTCCTAGGCAGCAGCGCATTCCACTTCCGAACAGCTCTTACTGCCAGGAACTCCTCCACATGCCGAGGTAGCAGTGTATTGCACCGTTGAACAGCTCTGACTGTCAGGACATTCTTCCTAATAATGTTTAGACGGGATCTCTTTTCCTGTAGTTTGAACCCAAGGCTCCGTGTCTGAGTCTCTGGAGCCGCACCTTCTTTTCTGCTCTTCCGGAGACCAGGACGTGAACCTAATTCAAATGGCAAGAAAAGGGATTCCACCTAAACATTAGAAAGAACTAATTGACCGTAAGAGCTTTTTGAAAGTAGCATAGACTGCCTTGAGGATAGTGGCCTCTCTTTTTTGGAGGTCTTTAAACCGAGCTTAGGTGAGCATCTTTTGGGAGTGCTTTAGTTGTGTATTTCTGCATGGCTGGGGGATAGACTAGATGGCCCTTGGGGTCCCTTCAAACTCCTAATTGTATGATTTGGATACAAAATGCTCCCTGGAGCCTGGTGATGGTTATGGCCTCCTTCCCATGGCCGGGGGTCCCTCTAAGTGCCCCATTTCCCCCTCCCCTTGACAGCGTTGGAAATCTGGTTAGGCTCAAAGCGGGAGTGACCCACCTGTGTGCCAGACTGCACCCAAAATGTAAGCTAACAGAGCCCTGGGCAGGAGGAATATGTGGGTGTAACAGTGAGGGGTATGGGAAGATGAGGGCCTAAATCTCCTAAGGGCACCAGATCCCCCTCTGACCTTGGAAGCTAAGTAGGGCCAGCCCTGGTTAGTCCTTGGACAGGGGGCCACCAATTAATCCCAGGTGCTGTAGGCTCTCTTTCAGAGGCAGGAACTGGCAAAAATTACCTCTGAGGATTCCTTGCCTAAGAAAACCTTGGGAAATTCATAGGGTCACCATAAGTCAATAGGCAACTTGAAGTCACATATGTGCACACACACAAGATCTGACCTTGGTCTCTTTTCGCCAAATGCTGCAAGCTAGAACTTCCAGAGCATGGGGAAAAGTGCCTTTTGGACTCTCACTCCCAGAATCCCCCAGACAGCTATGCTGAGTGGCAAACTGAGAACTCTATGGTCCTCAGAGCTGCTCCCTGTAGATTCGGAAAGTTAGAAGGGACCCCAAGGGCCATTCAGTCTAGCCCCTGCCATCTAACCTGTTCAAAAACCACCAGTGGAAGCCATTATCATCATAGAGTTGGAAGAGACCCCAAGGGCCACCCAGTCCAATCCCCTGCCATGCAGAAAAAAACAATAAAAGCATTCCATCCAGCCTCTCTTTAAACACCTCCAAAGAAGGAGACCACCACACTCCTAGGCAGCAGCGCATTCCACTTCCGAACAGCTCTTCCTGTCAGGAAGTTCTTCCTCAGGTTCTTTCCCTGTAGTTTGAACCCTTTGCTCCGTGTCCTAGTCACTGGAGCAGCAGAAAACAAGCTTGCTCCGTCCTCGGTATGATATCCCTTCAAGTATTTCATAGCGTTGGAATAGACCCCAAAGGCCATCTAGTCCAACCCCCTGCTGCTCTGCAGCAACACACCATCAAAGCCCACCCCCCTCGAATGATGGCCATCCAGCCTCTTTTTAAAAGCCTCCACAGAAGGAGACTCCAATGCCACACTCCCAGGCAGTGGATTCCACTTCCAAACAGCTCTTACGATCGGGAAGTTCTTCCTAATGTTCAGGTGGAATCTCTTTTGGGACCCATGGCTCCGTGTCCTAGTTCCTAGAGCAGCAGAAAACAAGCTTGCTCCATCCTCGGTATGATATCCCTTCAAGTATTTCATAGCGTTGGAATAGACCCCAAAGGCCATCTAGTCCAACCCCCTGCTGCTCTGCAGCAACACACCATCAAAGCCCACCCCCCTCGAATGATGGCCACCCAGCCTCTTTTTAAAAGCCTCCACAGAAGGAGACTCCAATGCCACACTCCCAGGCAGTGGATTCCACTTCCAAACAGCTCTTACGATCGGGAAGTTCTTCCTAATGTTCAGGTGGAATCTCTTTTGGGACCCATGGCTCCGTGTCCTAGTTCCTAGAGCAGCAGAAAACAAGCTTGCTCCATGCTCAGTATGACATCCTTTCACATATTTAAACATGGCTATCATCACTTGAGGGAATGAATCCCACTGTCCAACTCTTCTTGCCGGCAAGAAGTTCCTTCCCAATGTAGAGTCAGAATCTCCTTTCTTGCCCTTTGAACCCTTTTGAATCTACACTCCTTGACTTGGGTTGGGGTCAGTCTCCAGATCAGCTCGGTTATAGAAGGGAAAAGACCCCTGAGATCAAAGCAGCCATGCCTAGCCAGTGCCCTGCTATCGGACCCGCGTGCCTCCAAAGACCACCACAGAAACGGCTGGTGGCTGGGCTTCCGGACCACTTGCTGAGACATCCACCGGAGCCACTCCAAAGACACTTCCATCACTGAAAGGTCCAGCAACGTCCAGCAAATGTAGGTCTGAACCCCCTCCCCTGAGGAGGATTAGTTTGTCCGTGGGTCGCCCCCAGGGCCGGACATGAGGTCCAAAGAGGTGGCCTTTGGTCTGGGAAAGCAGGGCGGTGGGCAGCTCTTATCACTGATGGTCTATGGTAGTAAAACTCGTTTTAAGGGGTGGCTGTAGTCTGTTTTTAAAGGTCCCATGTCCTAAATGCTTTGATCCATTATATACCACCACAAGGGCCCTGGTGGGTTGAGAGGAGGATAAGGAAGCACTTTAAATAACGCAATATCCTTCCAGCAGCGAGGAATCTGGGAAGTAAAGCAAGGAGACAGACTGGGACCCCCCGCCCCTGTAAGCATCACTGCAAGGTGGAGGAAAGGCAGGAGGCGGCTCAGGAAAGAAGGATCACGCAGCCCACCAGATGATGCCGCCAGACTGCGAGTCCCTTCATTCCTCACCATTGGCTGGATGCTGGTGGGGGATGCTGGGAGCTGCAGCCAACCACCATTGGAGGACCACGTGATTCCCAAGCCGGTCTCTTCCACAGTTATAGCACTTCCATACCACTTTAACTGCCGTGGTTGCCATTTTATGGAACACCGGGATTTGTAAGTCCATGAGGTATTTGGAACCTTCTGCCAGAGAGCTCTCATGCCTTACCAAACTAAAAATCCTAGGATTCCGTAGGGTTCAGCCATGCCAGTTAAACTGGCATGGAAGTGCTATAACCGTTCAACATGAAAGAGCCTGAGGGCCCTTTCACATCACACTTCATAGTGCTATGATTCCACTTTAGCTACCATGGCAACATCCTGTGGAATATTGGGATTTGTAGTCTGGTGAGGAACTAGCACCTTCTGGCTGGGATTTCTTAAAGGATCCCCCCTGCAAACTGCAAGTCCCAGGATGCTGCCATGGCAGTTAAAATGGAAGCAATGTGCTATAACTGTGTAGCCTGAAGGGATTCTGAAAGAAAGGACATAAGTGGCCTCCCCTTTGAACCTGTGTGTGTGTGTGTGTGTGTGTGTATAGGATGGAAAGCAAGAAGGGATGGGCAATGTACACCCCCCACAGTAGTGCAGCCCTTCTTGCATTCATAGAATCACAGCGTGGGAAGGAACCCAAAAGGGCATCTAGTCTGACCCCCTGCCACTCCAGTAAGTCAGGGCTCAGTGAGCAGCCCAGCTCACCTCCTCGGACACCAGGCTATGGCTCTTGCTCTTTGCCAGCCAAGGGGCGGGGTCCACCTCCGGCATTTCAGCTTCTTCCCTTTGCCCTCTTCCAGCATTCGGTCCGTGGACACGGCAGGCATTTTTGGCCAAGATGTGGCTGCTTCCTTTCTCTGCCACTCTCTTGCTCCTCCTCTCCCGGCTGGGCATCACAACAGCAGCATCGCCCTGCGAGTACGTCTTGCGAGACGCTTTCTGGTGCTTGGGCCTGGCTGTCCGCGACCTGGCCGCCTTGGGCCTCCCCACCAACATCACCCAGACACTGGTCACGGGAACGGGGGCCACGGAGCTCCCGCCCGGCTTGTTCTCCGACATGCCCGTCCTGCAGCTGCTCATCCTCTCTTCCAACCAGCTCTCCAGCGTTTGGCCCCACTTCCCAGACCCCCAAAGGCACCACTCCAACCCCCTCTGCTCAGGCAACTGAACTGCCGGCTTCCCCGTGGCCTTTGACCCAGTCCCAACTGACAGCTGCCGCCTGGACTGTCCCGGCCACCTCTGCCCGCCCTTTTTTCTCCAGCACAGAGGCTGCTCTCATGGAGATGGAAGCCAATTCCCCAGCACCCCCAGCCACACCAGCAATGCCTTTCCCCACAGATTGGGGCAGCTCTCTGGCGCCAGAGGTCAGCCCCACAGCCTCCATCTCGTGGCGTTCTTGACTCAGGCTTTCGCTATGGCGCTATTGCTGTGCACAGGCCTTTGCCTCAGGCACATCTGGGGCAGAAGGAGGGATCTGGCCACTGCCAGGCCTCTTCTTGTGGGTTCAGCCCGGTGGGATGCCAGGGGAGGCGCTCAGGAGCAACCGCAGGGCCTGGCCTATTGCACCCTTGGGCTGGTGCTGTCGAGTCGCCAGGTCAGCGCTCTGCAACCGGGCTCTCTTTCAGTGGCCCAAGGGACCCGGCCCTGAATCGGCAGCAGGGCCTGCTCTTCCTCCTCCTCCTCCTCTCCAGCCATGGCCAGAGAGAGCCTTTCCCTCCCAGCCAAAGTCCTTCCACTTGCCTTCCCTGGCGCTCCCTCCCAATGTCCGGTGTGGCTAGCATGGCGGTGCTGGTGGCCCCTTGGCCTGGCCCTGCCCCCTCCCTGTGCAATCTATCTGCCCTATCTATCTATCTGTCTGTCTATCCAATAACTGATACCTTTCCTTTCCCCTGGACTTGGGACTCACCTTACCAGGTGAAAACAAATACAGGTAAAATGTATGGTATTCATGTAATTTAATAAAAAATAGATTTAAAAAAAATGTATGGTAGCTGAAAACATACAAGAAGCTATGATTATAGTAGTATTAAACCATCTATCGCATCTGTGCTGAGACAAATGTGGGGTATCAAGCTGAATAAATGAAATAAAGTGTTAATGAGAAACCTGGATAAGGAAGACGGGGTGGTGGTGGCTCTTTTCTGCCCCTTCGCCTTTGCCTCCTGGCCTGAGCAGAGGCTGCCTTGGGGAGGGGGTCCTTTGCTCCCCTCTGGGAGGGCCTGGTCTTACTTCTGCCTGGATGCTCCTGGATTTCTGTCCCCCCATCTCATCCCTCCTGTCCTGGTTCAAAGCCTGAGTGCTGATCAAGCACACGTGTGCCAGACACGCAGGCTTGCACATGCTGTACCGATTGGCCTAACTTTACATGGAGTAACATGTGGAAAGCTTTAGGCTTTCCATCCCAGTAGCTGTTGTCTCTAATGCAAAGTTGTGAACATCCACGTCTTGCTGCTTCAGCTGTGTTGCTTACACTGGAGAGGGAAAATATCTTGGGGCATTGTAATGCATTACTGCAGGGGTAGTAAAGCTCTTTGAGATTAACTGAGAGAAAGAAGGTTGTAGCATAAGCTTTCGTAGACTTGGGGGTAGTTTACACGGAATGATTTATTACGCGAAATTGCGCAATTACGCAATTTCGATATTGTAGCGCATAGTTCCCACGGCATTTGTAGCTTTGTAAATATATAGCGTGAAATTAGTTTACACGGAAATAATTCCGTCATGCTAAATGAATCGCTATTTATCATACCGCTCCAATTTTAGTTCCCACTGGCAAAGATGCGCTAAGGTACTCCTGTTAATCAAGCTCACATGATCTAAATTCCACACGTATTTCCGTTTGGTCTTCCCGCCACCTTTATTCCTATTGGCTATCCCAAAGAAGGCAAAGATGTGCTCTCATTGGTCTGGCTCTATTACCTTTGTCTGCACATCTGGATGAGCAATGGCGGATGAGGATGAGATAGAGTCGCTTGTGATAGTTGCATGTGGGTTTTATTTGTTATCCACCATATGCTCAACATTGAGTGCCTTAGATGAGAACTTGCGTGTGTACCTTGACAGGAAATCTAGACGAACAAGCAGGGCTCTGCGATTGAGTCATGGAACGCGCGATGGGTACAAAAGAAGAAAATTGCTTACGTCGTCATGTGCTGGCATGCTAGCTACCTCCCAGTTAGTCCCATCAATGCGTTCGGAAATGCAACGTCGCTCTCAAAGGGGGAGATTATATTGGGAGTATCCGAGATCGAAAGAGTGGTGGGAGAAGTTCGTTATGTCTGTCTGGTCTGATCAGCGCTGGTTTTCAAATTTTAGAATGGACAGGTCTCTCTTTATCAAACTTGTTGAGATGCTCCGGCCACATATTCAAAGTCAGACACTAATATGAGGAAATCGATACCTCCTGAGAAGCGTGTCGCTATTGCTATTTGGGTCCTCGGCCATCGGTGCTCCTTCCTTACCGCAAGTCATCTATTCGGAGTGGGGAAAGCAACAATTTCCAAAATTCTGGAGGAGGTCGTATTAACAATGGAACATGTATTCCTACCTAAAGCGGTGTATCCCGGTGATCCTGACGAGGTAATTTTTAATTTTTTATCCAATTATTGCTCCCTTTTTTGCTATTATTACAAACCTGAAAATGCGTACCATAGAACAATCAGTCTTGCGCTTTTCCCCTGTTCCCTGCTTTAATAGTTGCTGCTTTCCAGTCTTTCCTCATATGTTATCCTACCAGGTTACAATTGAAACAAAGTACAAAATGTTTTATGTATGCTCACACTATAAGGTCTCTTTACCTTGTGGAGGTATTTTGCTGTTAAAAAAAAATGTTGCGCTTTTCCAAGAGATCTACAATTTGTCATATATGTATTTATATGCTCCCTTGGATTTTTTACTGTATTGCACATTCCGTTTTGGTGTTAGAATGTTCCTTTGTGGAATGGAGGACTTTCTCATATGCGAAATTGTTGTCATAATGTTCATCCCTCAGAGATCATAAACCAATGTATAAACAAAACAGCAGATGACATAAAGTGTATACATTTACGTGCTTTTTAAATGCTAGTAATATCCTTTTTTAACTTTTACAGATAATGGCTGGTTTCAAGCGGATGGGATTTCCAAACGTAATTGCGGCCTTAGATGGATGCCACATAACGATAGTCCCACCTGTGAGGCAGGGGAATGATTACATCAATAGAAAAAATAGCTACTCTGTGTTGCTTCAAGGTGTTTGTGATCACAGAGGGTTGTTTGTGGACACGGTCATCGGTTGGAGCGGCAAAGTGCACGACGCACGCATGTTGCGCAACTCCATATTTTTTGAGGCCATGGAGGCCGGGATATATGTCCCAAGTAACCCTTGCATTACAGTTAACGGTGTGTTGATTCCTCCACTTGGTCTTGCTGATGGTGCATACCCCATCAGGGAGTGGTTAATGACTCCATATAGGCAGGGCCGTTTAACCCCAAAGCAAGTACTGTACAACAAAACCCATAATAGGGTTCGAAATTGTATCGAAGTTATGGGCGTCTCAAGTCCAGATGGAGGGCATTAAAAGTACCCCTCGAGGTATCAGAACAGATGTTCTGTGATTGCCGCATGCGTTGTTTTACACAACTACTGTGAAACTAAAGGAGAGATTTTTAATCCAGAACGTTACCGTTCCAACCATTACGTTCTGCACACACTTGGAGCACCACTATTAAATTTAGAGCAGGAAAAGAAAGGGGGGGAGGCTGTGCGCAACGCGCTAGCTAATTTTTTCTGGGACAGAAGAAGAAGGTAGCTTTTTCACAGGGAATGTGTGTCTTCTCATGACGACTGTGCTGTAGAAAAAGTACTCATACAATGTGTAATTGCGCTTCTTTAAATGTTTCTCAAAATAGTAATGAAAATAAAATTTGTATTCTTTTTAAACGTATTAAACAATCTCTTTTGGTGTCATTTATTCATGGGGTGCGAAACCGCAAATAAACTAGTCCCTAAACGGACTTGAATATATGCATTTTCGGCAGTGTATGTATGCAAGAGTATTACTACACCTTAGCAGTTCAAAGTAACCTATTGCACTGGTGGCTCAAAGTTGATACTTTTAAATTTAAATGTCCCTACCGGTTACCGCGCCGGACCTATACTAACCGCCGGAAGAGTGCAAAAAGGGAAGAGCGCTTTTTTTGTCATTGCAGGCATGGCTGACTGGGGCATGGAACCACGGCGGATCACATACTGGAGGTCACAGGAGACATTGTTCCTCCTAGAACACCGTGTCCAGCAGGAGGGGTGTCCTAGGAGGATAATGCACTCCTCGAACCGAGTGAACCGCCACATTTTTGCCTCGGCGGCTGCAAGCCTACAACACGCAGGTTTTAATCGATCGGCACAGCAGTGCCTGTCGAAGTTCAAAATATTAAAGGCCAAATTTTTTGAGGCCCGCGAGGCCTATGATGGCAGCCCGCCCCCACGCCGTCGACCCCCCTTCTACCAGGCAATGCACAACCTGTGGGTTACGGGGGGGGAAACCCAGTTGGAGGGATCGCCGACCAGCTGGTAAGTGTATTCCATTAGACGTCCCAATGTGTGCTGTCATTTTTATGAATTGGAATTCAGGAAGGGTGCTTCCATTTGCTAGGGATGGGTGGCCGCGCGAGAAGGGCTGTGGAAGCGGCCGAGTCTTCCTCGGAGGAGTCAGCCGCCGGGCAAGCTGAGCAGCCAGGTGGACAAAGGCCGGAGGAGGAGGAACACCCCCCCCCCCAGCAAGCTGTTGAAGCACCCGGTAATGTTTAACTTCCAGAGCACTTAAGTATGAATAGTGTCCGTTAAGTTGCCCATTAAAATCTACTGCCACTGTTATCATTGCATTTTCAAAAGCACTTTTGGTAAGAAAATCAAAGTACAGTACATGTAACAGAATGTAGGATGATATCTGTAGGGAAACTATTAATCTCCAATAAGGAAGGAATACCACATAATAATGTTATTTTTTCTCTTATGTGTGCATGTGTGTGTGTTTGTGTGTGTGTTTTTGCCAAGCTGTACAGTACATCAAATGTTAATACTCATCTCCAACATGCAATTGATCTGTGTCTACACCATCATCCCATTAATGCATACTATCCCGTTTTCGTTGCCATGGAAATGAGAATAGTGTTTTTAATTGTCATTTTCTTACTTTCAGAAATGCCAAGGATGAATATGCTGGAGTTCCTTAGAGGGGAGGAGGGCCAGCAGTTCATTGCTGCAGTTGCAGATGCAGTAGGTATGTACCCAGGAATGCATCCACAAGTGTTGCTGTTCTCCATAAATTTATCCTAGCAATTTTTGTTACGTACACACTGAAATAAAGTTAATCAGTTCAGAAAAGTTCACCTTACTGAATGAAATAACAAGGCCTTGAAAACTTGCTCAATTTAACTGTAATGTTCATGTCACAGCTAATTGAAGTCATACCTGTATATTCTTGCCTTCTGTGTAGTACATATTGTGCATGATAGGATATATTACATTTTTTTTTTAATTCCAGTCAGGATACTGGAGCCCAGACTATCTGCAATTGAGCAACGGCTTCAGGAGGGGGGGCTATAATTTCTGTGTCTCTGCTATGGGAAACCAATTTTTTGGTGTTTTCTTTGCTTTGGTCAGCACTGCAGTGTATGTTTACAATGTACATAGTTTTTATATGGTATATTTTGCAGGATTTCTGCGTGTTAAGTTATGTTTCCCAGTAATACTGCTCTGATTTCATATGTGTTATGTACATACTGTCAATAGAACTACAGTGATATGTAAATAAATTATTGCCTTTTTATATCACTTTACTTCTCATAGTGATGTGTCTTTATTTAGGAAGTAGAACACAGGTCCAACAGAACCACAACAGAAGATGGACACTATTCTATCGTTCTAAAGGTTATACACCTGCACCTTAGTTCAAGAAGAAAGGAGTAGTTCCTTATAGGGGTTAACTGACAGTAAAGTTAAACTTCCACATTAATACTGGCTGGGAAGGTGCATTTAATAATTATTATGAGTTATGGCACACATGACCACCATGTCTGTGTGCAGTTGTCAGAAATGTAAGGTATGCACCTCTATAGTGACATAATATCTGGTTTTTTGATTTTTCTGGCCGGCCTTGTCTTTACAGGTTGAGCATTACCTGTATTTTCCTTGTCAGATAGTGGTTCAGAGAATAACTCCACACTGTCTGGCGTGGAATGACCATGGTCACAACAAGGCCTAGGGGTAGGCTGCTTCCTAACCACCGTACGTACAGATGGTGGTCTATTGGCTAATGTATTGGACCATTTCAGAGAGCAGAGATGTCTGCTTCTCCAAATTGGCATGCAAGAAAGAAGTGTTACGTTCATACATAGCATCCTCAACCTTCTGTCTTTCTTCAGCAGCTTTTTCCAACCTATCAAGCCGCTGATTTTCTTTTTCAGCCAGAGCATCCATATGCGAGAGCATCAGTGTCATTAATCGGGAGGAGTGTAGCATAAGCTGCTGATGTTCAGAGGGCTTTCGTTCCTTCCTTCTCTTACTTAGTGCCAGTCTTTCACCAGGGGTGAGGGCAGACAGAGGCGAGGATGTTGTTGTCCCTGAAATTAGGGAAAAAAAATAGGCAAGTTATGTCAACCACATAGCACTACCATATCAGCTGCATTGCTGAGAAGAATTAAAGATGTGCTTTACTCCCACCTTCATTGGTCTCTGTCTGCTGACTGGTCCATGCAATCTCAAATTCGGTTGCTCTCCTCTCAGCAGCCAAATCAAGCTCTGGATCCTGGCTGTCAAGCAGAACAACTGGTGTAGATGTTGTTTGAGTGTCTACTTCTTCAAGTGTAATGGTTACTGTTTCCTCAGGACTGATCTCTGTTGTTGCCTGCATGTCTAGGAATGTAAGAATAAGTTTTCAGGTTAAATGATTACAACCAAACAACACAATGACCATGTAGACTATGTAAAAGTGTCACATAGGTATTATAAACGGTAGGTAACATTAGCACCACATGTTATGCCATTTATAGCCGCTAAGGGTAACCTGTAGAGAATAAGAGCAATTTATGTATATGCATGTAAAAGTGTCACATAGGTATTATAAACGGTAGGTAACATTAGCACCACATGTTATGCCATTTATAGCCGCCAAGGGTAACCTGTAGAGAATAAGAGCAATTTATGTATATGCAATGACATTTATATATAAGGGAAAATGCACCAAGTAAAGTATTATAAGAGCCAAACTGCCCATGCATAGGTAATTCAGCTTCCACATATTAATTTCCAGCAACAGCTGTGCTTTCCAAAATCAGACCTTCAGAACTGAGAAATTGGGCTTCAGCCCTCCAGGTGCTGATGAAACTACAACCTGGAGGGCTGAAGGGCCCCAGTCAGCATCACAGGCCATCTCCAGGGGGGAGACAAGGGGGCCTGTTCCCCAGTTTTGTGGGATTCATCTCCAGGCAAGAGGAAGGGTCTCTGTTCGAATCTTGAGCTCATCTGGGAAAGATGCAGCAGCCTCTGACCATTTGCAAAGCCTAATCCATTTGTTGCTGCAACTGGCAAAAACACTTTGCAGGGGGGGGGGTCTGTGAATATACTTAGCTGTGAAACCAGGGCTCACCCTCCACTCTGCTCTGCTTCCACCATCTGGCTAGAAGCAAGTAAGCTAAATCAAGCGTTCCTTACCCTCTCCCCCTGAGTAAGTTTTCCTCTCTTGGAAGTAGTCTAATCAAAATTCCCGAGGGCCATCCCGCAATGTTGGGTCTGCAATGCAGCTTCCTGAAAGCTGCGTCTAAGGCTTGGTTAGCTATTTTTAGTTTTGGGCTGAAATTACATTTTCGGCCAAGCTGCTTAATTTCCTTGGTACAACAAGGTAACTTCCAACCAGTCTGGAAAAAAGCCATACCTGCTGAACTCAGATTTTATGGTCTTTCTGAGAAGTATCTTTTACAGGTGGGATTTGGCGTAGCTAGTCGAGCCCTTAGGCGACGAATGGTGGATGTGGGGAGGCAGCATGAGCTGGGGGCACCCTCAAACCACATATTAATTGATACTGCATCGATGCCCTTCAAACCACCTGATCAATTTTATTGACTTTTAATATCAAATCAACGTAAAGTGTTTACTCTTGCCCAATTAAACACTTTGTCATCAGCAATACAAGAAGGGAAGCTTAAAAAGATCCCATGCATGCTCCTGTAAATCTGGTGAAATTGAAACAATAACTCATTCTTATTTTTTACACTGTCCCTATTATTTTGGAAACCAGGGAACTCTTATTGAACCCTACAATAAGGGCTGGGAGATAGTAATGGCTCTTGGGAGGTTGAGTGTGTGTGTGTGAATCCATATGGATCCTTTAAGGTAACAGAAGGCCAGATCTGGTGCTAACAGTCTTTCCGCACTCCGAAACCTGGAGGGAGGAGGGCTCTGTCTGTTTCCTCGGAGCGTGGTGGGCTCTCTCCTTCCTTGGAGGTCTTTAAACAGAGGCTGGATGGCCATCTGTCATCGGGAGTGCTTGGATTGTGTCTTCCTGCATGGCAGAATGGGGTTGGACTGGATGCCCCTCGGGGTCTCTTCCAACTCTACAATTCTATGATTTCCTGCGTGGCAGGGGGTTGGACTGGATGGCCCTTGTGGTCTCTTCCAACTCTATAATTCTATGTTTCTATGATTCCCTCACTGCATCCAGTTTATCTTCCTGGGACTGGACAGGACACCCTGTAGCCTCAGGATGTTGAACTGCACCTCCCATCAGCCCTTCGACAGCATAACAAATGAGTGATGGATGCTGGAAGTTGTAGTCCACCAACACCTGGAGGGCTGGAGGGTCCCCACCCCTGCCTTCAGGCTAAATCTTGTGGTAATCTCAGCTAGAAGGGGTTTTTGGTTTTGTTTCCCTGAAGGAGAAGGAAGGAACCCAACAGAAGAGCCCTTTGTTGCTGTCCCGTGGTGTCAGCTTGGCTACAAGCGAGGGCAACCCTAGGAGACCCTCTTATGAACAGGCTCAACCGGGTCTTGCAGGCTGAACGGTTTGGCTTCCACTTTACTGACCATCATCATCTCTTGCAAGGAGTTGTGTCATCTCACAATTGTGTCTCCACAGCCTCCATTGAGTTCTTGTTTCTCCTAGGGAAAGGTCAGGCTTGATTTGCTCTTAGAGCCATCGAATTGTCTTTTGGGTGGCCCATGGAAGACTGTCCCAACGTCTGCCCATATGAAACCCTCCCTTTGTGCTTTCTGCAGGTGTGCATCGGTGGGGAGAGGAGAGTTTCCCTTCCATCCCTCCTCCGTGGAAAACGTGGCCGGAAAGATGCCTTTGGTGAGTGTTCACCTCCTCCTCCTCCTACGTGACGGAGCCATTGGGAGGGGTCTGCAACAGAGGGTCCCAAGAGGTCGATACCAAGGGCAAAGCCCTTCCCTCTCTAGAGTGTTCTTCAGTTCAGCCCCCCCCCCAGAACTAAATCCTTGGTTGGTCAGTCTGGGATGCCATGGGGGCTCAGGGGTGGTCCTGTGTCCTGCAGTGGCTCAGTCGGTCAGTGCGTGCCGCCACCTTGTCCGTGCTTCTCCTCCTCCCAGCCAGTCAGGGCCGGGGTGGTGGGAGTGGGCTTCCTGCCAATGGGGGTCCCCCAGCGTCTCTCAGGCTTACCAGCAGGACTTGCCCTCTACTCAGGTTGGTGCTAAACCCATGGCTTTTAGGCAGGGTTGGTCCACAGTTTTGGCCAAGGACGGCCCCGGACTCAGGCCGCTGGTTTTGAGCTGGAAACTTTATAAATCTGCTGATTGGGTGAGGCTGACCAAACGTATCCCAGATATTAATTAATGCAGATTGGGAAGAGCTGTGTGGAGGAGCTGCCACACGCTAAGCATGCTTATTTTTCATGCACTATCCTTCAAGAGGAAGGGAGCGAAGGAAAAGAGATGGGAGAATAATCAGTCGTGTCCCATTCTATCTGTACCCTGCAGTCATCAAATCATATTTGGGATGCAACGTGTGTTTTTCTCCACTTGTGAAAGTCGCTCTCTGGATGATGCCTATTTTCCGTTGCAGGTGACTTTTGCGGATGTGGCGGTATATTTCTCGGAGGAGGAATGGAAGTTATTGACTCCGCAGCAAAGGGCTCTTTACGAAGAAGTCATGATGGAGAATTATGAACATGTGGCCTTCCTGAGTAAGGAACTTGAATCCATTGTCCTGCCTATGGAGACTGAGGGTCCTTTCATACTACAAAATCATAGTGCTATGACTCCATCTTAATTGTCATGACAACAGCCTGTGGTGTCTTGGGATTTATAGTTTAGTGAGGACTAGAACTCTTTGGTTGAGGATGCTGAAAACTCCTCCCTAAACTGCTACTCCCGGGATTTCATAGGAGAGAACCATGGCAGTTAATGTTCTTTTGCCCCCAAATGATCTTCAACACAACCCAGAGAAATATTTCCCAGGTTTTTGGGCCCTCTTTTGGCCCCTTTGGGACTCCAGCATCCTCTTGGGGAAAAGGCCTCTCCTGGCCGAAAACAGCTCAGAGAGGGCCTAACAGTGGCAGAACGGCCCCCACTTCTCCCAATTCCTGTAACAGCCCTCTGGCTGTCATTGGGCTGCAATTCCCACTTTGCTTCCCATAGGGCTGCTCGGAGTCGCAGTGTTTGGAGGAGGGTTCAAAATGCTTATGTTTTCACTACTTAAAACAAATCAAAATAAATTGAAATGCCCTCCTGTAAAGGAATAGGGAACCATTTTGCCACATTCTTACCCCCTTCAGCCATTTTAAGCCCTGGAGAGTTGGGCAAAAGGGCTTTCCTGTCCTAAAATGGCCCAGAGAGGGCCCCAAAGTGGCAACTCCCCCAGTATGCTTTACATGGTGATGGGGAATATTTAGGTGCAAAACCTAAATTTTCCATCTTTTTCCTGGGGCTGCATCAGGGGATATGCCCCCCAAGGTACACTGGGGTCCCAGTGCCCCCCATCCTCACCAGTTGCCCACCCCTGTCTTAGAGGCTCTCTGGAGTCCCTACTCTCACTAGCCCCCATGCTTAGACTTTCCAGTTTTATTTCTTGGTTTGCTTTGTCTTCCACCTTTCTCCCAAAATGGGGCTCAGTTTCAGCTGCCGTGAGGGCTGTGCCTCACTCTCCTTTTCCTTTTGTGGCTACTTGTCCCAAAGAGCAGAGGGAGTTTGAAACCACACACCCTCCTGGGTAATCTTTGGGGTTTAATCCCCCTCCTGTGGTGTTCAGTCTCTGCGCATGGAGAAAAATAAAGCCTTCTTAGGGAGAAAAGCTCTAAATATTTAACTCCCTGATGTCCTGGGCTGCAAAGTCTGACTATATTATATTTTTATTTTTCTGGAAGAACCACCCATAACGTGCACGCCTAACCTGCAGCCTGCAGGTGTGTGTGACAGAGGTGTTTCTTTCTTCTTCCTTCTCTAAAAATCAGAGCAGGTTACCTGTTTCCTTCGCCACTGGGCTGCCATTTTCTGCTGGGGGATTTTATAGGCCCAGAGGGTCCCTCTTCTTCTTGGCCAAACGCCCAGGATCCAGAGGTGGTCTGGATGCCCGGCTCTCTAGCCCGAGGAGCGTGACCTCCCCCTGTGTTGCTAAGGGTTTCCGGAACTCAGAGCCATGTGTCCAAAGGCCTGGTGGAGCTGGCCCAAGACAGGAAGGACTCTCCTCCCACCCCAAGGACAGGAACTGGTCAGGTTGGCACCCCCACAATCCTCTTAAACTGAGGCAGGCCAGCACTGCCTTCCACCTCCCAGGTGAGAGGGGGAGTGTTAGGGGTGCAACGCTGGGCTTTGGTCCCCATGGCAGAGTAGGAGGCCACCAACGGCCGGGTCCTCACTGGTAGGAGGCAGACAATGTGCCTTTTGGGACGGAGGAAATAACAGCACGTAGATGTGGGATGCTGGATATTTTATACTGAGGAGTAATAGGTTTCCTTCTTTCCCTGAAAGAATTTCCCAAACCAGATCTTCTATCCCAGCTGAATGATCAGAATGAGGAAGGGGACAATTCAACAAGATCCCACCTCCATGTCTCTTAGGACAGATTAAATTTCCACAGAAGGGATTTCACAATGGAAGTGCTAGAAATGAGAGAGAGATTGTTGGTTTATTATGGACTGAATTGCAATTTGTACACAGAACCTGGTTATCAGGCCGCCTAAGGAAAATACCCAGTCAGCAGTCAGGAGAGCAAGATTTATGTATGTATTTATTCAAGTTATGTGCCACCTTTCAACCAGAATAGAACCAAAGCAGTTCACAAAAGGACATTAGTGAAATCTACTAATAATATTTTAAACAATTTTAAAATAATCACAATTAAACAATTTAAAATTATTTAAAACATTCAAAAGGTAATAAATAAAGACAAAAATAAGACTCAATAGCAGGGGCCAATCTGATGGCTGCCGACAGTCAGTTGTTCCAAACTGTTATTGTGTTTCCTGAAAACCTGGCCAAGATTGATTTCATGGGGTGGTTTAGCCATACCAAGGACCACTCAGGACCCCTAAGGACTACTCTTCAATGTATTTATTTATTGACCATGCCTCCCTCAATGGAGGCTTGCTTTACCCCTAAGGTGTAAAGTAGGTAAGCATGGAATGCAGAAGGAACATGACTTTTGTACCCTTTTGCACCGGTACCTTAAGCTTGACTTGAATGAGAATGATTTGTCCTTGGCTGTGAAAGACCAGGACGCCAAGGGGCCAAGTGCCGCTCTTGGGCCACCATTGCCTCTGCGTCTGACCAGGTCCGGTTTCCGCCTGAGGAAAGATGAAAAAGATTCACACAAGGCAATAAACATGTACCAGCCAGGCCAGACTTTTCTTCTCCTCCTTGTCTCGCTACCGCTGTGGCGTCTCCCCTGCCTCTCATAATTTTACGGAAATCCTACTGTTGTGTTACCAGGAAGAGAAAGGGACAGATGTCTCTACCGCATGGATTGAAGGGGGAATTGATCTGAACAGATGATATTGGCTGTGTTGCTAGAGGGATCCAAAGGGGAGGGGGATTTTACCAAGGTGTATTTAAGAGGACAGGGGAGAGTCTTGCCAATAAAGAGGGAACTACTCCTAGTGAGATCTTTTCCTTTCTCCTCAAACAGATAATGTACAGGAGAATCTACATTTACATCATGGAAGGCACACGGGAGAGCGGCCGTATAACTGCCTGGAATGTGGAAAGAGCTTCAGTAAGAGAAGAAATCTGCGTCACCATCAGAGGACCCACACAGGGGAGAAACCATACAAATGCCTGGAATGTGGAAAGAGCTTCAGTCAGAGAAGAAATCTGCGTCACCATCAGAGTACCCACACAGGGGAGAAACCATACAAATGCCTGGAATGTGGAAAGAGCTTCAGTCAGAGAAGAAATCTGCATCAGCATCAGAGTACCCACACAGGGGAGAAGCCATACAAATGCCTGGAATGTGGAAAGAGCTTCAGTAAGAGAAGAAATCTGCATCACCATCAGAGGACCCACACAGGGGAGAAACCATACAAATGCCTGGAATGTGGAAAGAGCTTCAGTCAGAGTGAACATCTAAATTCACATCGAAGGACCCACACAGGGGAGAAACCATATCAATGCCTGGAATGTGGTAAGAGCTTCAGTCAGAGTGGAGATATAAATTCACATCACAGAAGCCATACAGGGGAGAAAGCATATAAATGCCTGGAATGTGGAAAGAGCTTCAGTAAGAGAAGAAATCTGCGTCACCATCAGAGGACCCACACAGGGGAGAAACCATACAAATGCCTGGAATGTGGTAAGAGCTTCAATCAGAGTGAACATCTAAATTCACATCACAGAAGCCATACAGGGGAGAAAGCATATAAATGCCTGGAATGTGGAAAGAGCTTCAGTCAGAGAAGAAATCTGCGTCACCATCAGAGGACCCACACAGGGGAGAAACCATACAAATGCCTGGAATGTGGTAAGAGCTTCAGTCAGAGTGGAGATCTAAATTCACATCACAGAAGCCATACAGGAGAGAAAGCATATAAATGCCTGGAATGTGGAAAGGGCTTCAGTCAGAGTGGACATTTACGTTCTCATCAAAGGACCCACACCAGGGAGAAACCATACAAATGCCTGGAATGTGGAAAGAGCTTCAGTCAGAGTGGAGATCTAAATTCACATCAAAGGACCCACACAGGGGAGAAACCGTATAAATGCCTGGAATGTGGAAAGAGCTTCAGTCAGAGTGGACATTTACATTCTACATTTTACTTTTTACTTCAGTTTGAGTATATTCTATCACTTCTCCCCTTTCCTATTGTCATCTCTTTTTTCCTCATTCTTTCAACCCAATTACAGCAATGTCACCCCATGTGTTTTCTAAGTAATTTAACTATTTTCCCCAATCCTGTTGAAATTTTACCATGCTTTTCCCTTTCATTAAATAAGTAAGTTTATCATTCTCTATCATTTGATATGTTCTGATTAACTAATCTTCTAATGTTGGAATCGATGGGTTTTTGCAAAGTTTTGCATACAATATTCTTGCTGCTGATAGTAAGTAAAATATAATATTGCCAAAAAATATCGTTCCACAGTTTTTCATGGGTGGCGGGTGGGGTTTGATGAACCAGGTTGTGATTTAGATATTCAATCATTAGGAACCATTTTTCTGCAAAGGTTGTTTTTGCAAGACTGCCTTGGGATGCTCTAATTTGTTCCTTAAGTTTTTCCATTAGCCAAATGTTCCAAAATGGATTCCACCATTTTTCCATTGTAAATTTGCCTGTTTTCCAATTTTGCGCAATTTCCAGTCTTGTTATTGCTAATAAAAATCGTATCAAGTCTCTATGTTTGACTGTGGTGTTTTGATCAGTGAAACAAGAGAGGAGTACCAGGCTGGAGTCACGGTAATGGTTTGTTTCGTAATTTGTGAGATCAGTCTGAGTATCTCAGCCCAAAATGTTTGAACTACAGGGCAATGAAACCACATGTGGAGATATGTACCCTTTTCTTTGCATCCTCTCCAACAAGTGGGGTTATTGTTTTTGGTGATTTGAGTAAGTTTGTGGGGTGTCAGATACCATTTGTACACCACTGATAAGTATGTTTTCTTGTATTATGACTGGGCTTTTCTGAAATGTTGGGAATTTCCAGATGTTCGACCAGTCCAAATCACTTAAGGGGTGTGCAATATCTGCTTCCCAAGCTAATTTAAAATGTGAAGTTTCAATCATGGTAGTTTCCATCATGAAGTTATATATAGTTGCCATGTGGCCTTTGACTTGGTTGGTAGAGGATACACATAAATATTCAAATTTTGTTAGAGGTCTGGGTACAAATCCCTGACGTTGAATATGAGACAAGAAATGCGCAATTTGGATATGTTGTAGCCAGGTGGGTTGAATAGGGTATAGGTCTCTTATTAGCTCCTCTTTAGTTTTAGGAACGTGTTTGTTATAAAGGTCAGATATCGTATATATCCCCTTTCTGTTCCAATCCAAGTAGGATTTGTATTTGATCAGGTCATAAAATTCCGGATGTGTCAGAAAAGGGCGGACAGGTGAGACTTGTGGCATCATTTTATGGCTCCATTGTTTCCAAATTCGTAAAGATGTTTGTAAAAAGGGGTTGTCAAATTTATTAGTCTGAGAGTTGGAAAGGTTAGACAAATATGTTTCCATGTGTTTTGGGTCGCCTTGGTCTAGTTCAGCTTCAATCCAGTTGGTTTGGGGGTTTCTCTTGAATATCTGGACCAAATGCGCTAGCTGTGCAGCTGCAAAATAATGTGGAAGATTTGGGACACTTAGACCACCTGATTGGAGTTTTAAATGTAAAATACTTTTTGGGAATCTTGGTTTTTTATTGTTGAAGATGAAAGTATAGAATAGTTTTTTCCAGTTGTTAAAATATGTTGTAGGCGGTTCTAGAGGTAGTGTAAAAAATAAAAATATAAGTTTTGGGAATGCAAACATTTTTATTATAGCTATCCTTCCCAGGAGGGAAAGGCTGAATGTGGTCCAGTGTTTTATTTTTTGCTTAATCCATTTTGTGAGTGGCTTATAGTTCCGTGACAGCAGTTGTCCCCTATCTTTGGTAACTAATATCCCTAGGTATTTAAATCCTGAGGGCTGTAGGTGTAGTTTGGTCAACCGCTGCCATTCCTGTTGTGTTGCGTGTGGAGTGTTTGGACATAGTAGTTTGGATTTTTGCATATTTATCCTAAAACCTGTATATATATCAAAACTGGTCAGGATGTTTCGGAGAGCTGGAAAAGCTGTGGTCATATTTGTAATATAGAGTAAAATATCATCTGCAAAGAGACCAATTTTGTGCATTTGTTGGTAGATTATTGGGCCTTCGATTTGATGTGACATTCTGATTTGTTCTGCAAGGGGTTCTATGGCTATTGCGAACAATAGTGGGGATAGTGGGCATCCCTGTTTGGTTCTGCGGTGAAGTTCAAATGCTTGGGAGTCAACTTTGTTAGCATATATCGTTGCTTCGGAATTGGAATACAAGTTTTGGAAGAATGTTACAAATTGGTGACCCATATTCATCTTCTGAAGCAGTCCAAATAAGTAGGGCCATTCCAACCTGTCAAAGGCTTTTAATGCATCTAGCGATATCAACACCAAAGGTATACGTTTGTTATTGCAAAAGTGTATTATGTTTAATGTTCTTCTGATAGCATCAGCTAAGCGTCTGCCAGGCATAAAGCCTTTTTGGTTTGAATGTATGTATTTGGTGATGAAAGTGTTCAAACGTTTTGAGAAAATTGTGGTCATTATTTTGAGGTCAGAGTTGATTAGAGCGATTGGTCTAAATAAAGGAGGTGATGACAGGTGTGTCATCTTCTGTCTTAGGGATCGGAATGATCCGCGATCTTTTCCAGCTATTGGGGTGTGGATCGCTGTGAAGGAGTTCATTATATAAATTGTGTAAATGTGGGGTGAGATCGGTTTTAAGTTGTTTATAAAATTCAGCAGAAAATCCATCGGGTCCAGGTGACCGTCCCAGTTTGAGTTGACTGATGGTTTGTTCAATTTCCTGTATGGTGATTGGGGAGTTTAAAGTTGTCTTGTGTTCTTCAGTGAGTTTTGGGATTTTGAGTGAATTTAAAAACTGAGTTAAGTCTAAAGACTGGGGGCATTCTGAGGTATATAAATCTTTGTAAAACGTGTGAAATTTGTGAAGTATATCTGTGGTTTTGGTTATAGTGGTTCCATCCAGAGTTTTAATTCTCTTTTCGGCTTTTCTTTTGATTAAGCGTGCTAATAATTTTGAATTTTTATTTCCGTGTTGGTAGTACTGTGCTTTTGTATATTGGATGGCTATATGAATGTTTTTAAGGTCTAATTCTTCTATTTCAGATTTTATTTTTGTCATTTGAACTAGTATCTGCTTATTTTGAGTCTTCTTGTGCATTTGGGTCAGTATGTTTAATTCGTTCAATAGGAAGTATCTGTGCGCCTCTTTTAGTTTTTATTTTGTTTAGCTCCTTCTTGAATCAGGAGGCCGCGCAAGACTGCCTTTAAAGTGTCCCAGAGTAGTGATTCTGGGGTATTGTCTCTTTTATTCTCTTGATAGAATTGTTTTATTACTTGTTGTATTTGCATTTTGAAAGGTTCATTGTTTAATAAATAAGAGTTTAATCTCCATATTTTAGTGGGATGTGTTGTTTCTGTCAGGGACCAATCCATAGTTAGTGGAGTGTGGTCCGAGTGGAGGGCAGGGTGGATGGTTACTCTTTCGATGTGGGACATCGTTAGTTTATCAACAGAGAAATAGTCAAGTCTTGAGTAAGAATTGTGAACTTTGGAGAAATAGGTGTAATCTCTAGTAGTGCTGTTTAATAATCGCCAAGGGTCAACCAAGTTAATTCTTTTAAGATTTTCCAAGGGAATTTGTGGTACTGAGTGGGATTTCAGTGATTTGTAAGAGGATTTGTCCATGTATGGGTTGAGAACTGCATTAGCATCTCCTGCGATTATAACTGCACCCTTTGTTATCTGTTGTAGAGATTCTAGGAAGGATATCAAGAATTGGGGTTTGGTTTGAATTTGGCGCAAAGAACCTAGCTAGCGTGACTTCCCTGTTCATAAGATTACCTTGTACTATCACAAATCTGCCTTTAGGGTCCATATGGGTTTTCTGTGGAGTGAATGGGGTATGTTTGTCAAATATTATTGCAGTCCCTCTTGCCTTCCCATTACCTCCAGCCACAAATTGTTGTCCAAATTGGGATTTTGGAAGCACCGGGTCAGATGATTTGTTGTGAGTCTCTGGTAGGAAAATTACATTCGGATGGAGTGGTCTGATTTGTTTCAAAATCTTGGCTCTCTTGACCAATGATCCCAACCTTCGAACATTAAAGGAGAGAAATTTGAGACTAGACATATTTAGTTAAATGAAAATTGCTATTATAGTTGTTACTCCATGGGTGGGCTGGAGGTGTCAGTTGTAAAGGGCCAGAGAGAGTGCAATTACAGATATTTAGCAACCATATAGTAGGAGTCCAGCATTTTTCCAGAACATCGTAAGGAGAGATGTACAGCATAATAGTTAAAAATATCAACATAATCAACATTAACATTTGAACATTCAAACACCTGGGCGTGAAGTTCCACAGAATGCGTGGGACTTCGAGTAGGGGTAATATCCCCATCCTTTCCAGGGAAAACATTTTTGGGGGTTAAAGTAGAGCAGAGGGCAGTCACTGAGGCCTCTTGATATCAGGGTGTTGAATGTGCCCTATTAGTCATTGATTTATTTATTTTTTTATAGAGGGTTATGTGGCGCACTGTCTCAGGTCTGAGCTTTTCACTCAGGCCCAGGACCACGACACTCCCACCTACGTCAATAAAAATATAGCAAGTAGATACTTATCAATCAGGTAAACCATCAGTTAAGGCAACAACTGTAGATGTGATGATAGAAGGTCTGGTAAAATCTTCAGAGGGTTTGGCTTGAAAATGTACATTTGTCTTGGCTGACGGTGTCTAGCACAGTCATTCGCTTTTTTCTTGTCCTGTGTTCTGATTTTTGCTGTTGATGGGGTTGATGGTGGTCCGATGTGTGTTAGACCTTTTGGAGTGTGGGGCTTTCCTTTTTGCGTTTGGAGATCTGAGTCCACTTGTTGGTATCAGACGGGTGAATCCTCTGTGCGGCCCAGTTGTCCTCATGACGTACCTCTTGCTCCAACGTTGTAGGCACTGGAATATCAATGGCCAGTAGTATATCCAGGAGTTGAGATCTTGTGGGAGCGATCATTGTTGTATTGTTGTGGGAGATGATAAGTTTAAATGGGAAAGCCCCACTTGTAGCGTATCTTCTCTTTTTGCAAAATTGATGTCAGTGGTTTGAAGAGTTTTCTTTTGCGTAAAGTTTCTGGGGCCAGATCTTGATATGTTGCTATCTGGGTTGCATTGTGAAGTATCGGTGTTTGTTTTGAGAGGAGGTCAAATATGCCGGCTTTTATGGAAAAATTGGTAAATCGAGCCATGATATCCCGAGGAGGTCTGTTTATAGAGGGTGGAGGGCCCAGTGCTGTATGAGCGCGTTCTAGATCAGTTGCAGTAATGGTGGCGCTGGGGCAGTGCTCGTTAATCCAGTTTACTAGAAAGGTTAGAATGTCTTTTCCCTCAGCGCCTTCTACAAAACCGCAAAATCTGATATTAGCCCGTCTCCCTCGATTTTCCAAATCCTCCAGCTTATTTGTTAGAGATTCATTGGCCTCTTCAAGGTGCTGCAATCTGATTTCATGATTTTGCCCCATTTTGTGTGCCTCAGTGGGAATAGGGAACCATTTTGCCACATTCTTACCCCCTTCAGCCATTTTAAGCCCTGGAGAGTTGGGCAAAAGGGCTTTCCTGTCCTAAAATGGCCCAGAGAGGGCCCCAAAGTGGCAACTCCCCCAGTATGCTTTACATGGTGATGGGGAATATTTAGGTGCAAAACCTAAATTTTCCATCTTTTTCCTGGGGCTGCATCAGGGGATATGCCCCCCAAGGTACACTGGGGTCCCAGTGCCCCCCATCCTCACCAGTTGCCCACCCCTGTCTTAGAGGCTCTCTGGAGTCCCTACTCTCACTAGCCCCCATGCTTAGACTTTCCAGTTTTATTTCTTGGTTTGCTTTGTCTTCCACCTTTCTCCCAAAATGGGGCTCAGTTTCAGCTGCCGTGAGGGCTGTGCCTCACTCTCCTTTTCCTTTTGTGGCTACTTGTCCAAAAGAGCAGAGGGAGTTTGAAACCACACACCCTCCTGGGTAATCTTTGGGGTTTAATCCCCCTCCTGTGGTGTTCAGTCTCTGCGCATGGAGAAAAATAAAGCCTTCTTAGGGAGAAAAGCTCTAAATATTTAACTCCCTGATGTCCTGGGCTGCAAAGTCTGACTATATTATATTTTTATTTTTCCGGAAGAACAACCCATAACGTGCACGCCTAACCTGCAGCCTGCAGGTGTGTGTGACAGAGGTGTTTCTTTCTTCTTCCTTCTCTAAAAATCAGAGCAGGTTACCTGTTTCCTTCGCCACTGGGCTGCCATTTTCTGCTGGGGGATTTTATAGGCCCAGAGGGTCCCTCTTCTTCTTGGCCAAACGCCCAGGATCCAGAGGTGGTCTGGATGCCCGGCTCTCTAGCCCGATGAGCGTGACCTCCCCCTGTGTTGCTCAGGGTTTCCGGAACTCAGAGCCATGTGTCCAAAGGCCTGGCGGAGCTGGCCCAAGACAGGGCGGCCTCTCCTCCCACCCCAAGGACAGGAACTGGTCAGGTTGGCACCCCCACAATCCTCTTAAACTGAGGCAGGCCAGCACTGCCTTCCACCTCCCAGGTGAGAGGGGGAGTGTTAGGGGTGCAACGCTGAGCTTTGGTCCCCATGGCAGAGTAGGAGGCCACCAATGGCCGGGTCCTCACTGGCAGGAGGCAGACAATGTGCCTTTTGGGACGGAGGAAATAACAGCACGTAGATGTGGGGTGCTGAATATTTTATACTTTTTTTATTGTTTAATATCATCCATATAAAATATATATTTACAAGGATTAGACAATAAAGTCACATTTTCTCAGCACATTTTACCTTATCAATACATGTTTTACATTGTCAATTTGAATCTTTTTCTAACACATATCTTTTATAATTAATATATCTGCAGTCCATACCCTAGACAATTTATTCTATATCTTTGTCCTTGTCTTATTTGTACTGAGCTTATTATGTTTTATCTTGTACACTTCCTTCCTGGAGATCACCTGATGTTACTGATTACAGAAAAAAAAATTCTGTACCACGAAAGAAAATTTTTATTTACTTGTGGTTTCTGTTATTTCTCCCATATGAAAACCCTTTTTATCATTACCAAAAATGCTTGCTATCAGATGTTAGCTTATTTTAATTGAAGATCTCTTTCCTTTATTTGTCCTTGTAGTTGCTATTATTGTTTTTGTTTTCTGAAATTTTCTAGTTTCTTCATTAGTCATTTTCCTTTTCCCCATCTTGTTGTCAAATAATCAATTGTTTTTTGCCAGTCTTCTGTATATTTTCTCATATCTTTTCCTCTCAATAACATTGTTAATTTGTCCATATGTAATGTTTCCTGAAGTTTCTCCAACCATTGGTCTACTGTAGGTATGTCTTTATTTTTCCATAATTTACCAAAGGTAATGCGTGCTGTGGTTAGCATATAAAAAATTATTTTCCCATAATCTTTTTGAGTTTTTTTTTCTATCATACCTAATAAAAATGCTTCTGGCTTCCTTTGTATTTTAATTTCTAAAATATTTTCAATTGTTTGGTGAATTCGTTTCCAATAGCTGGTAGCTTTTTTACAACTCCACCATGTATGGTAGAAAGTTCCTTTCTCTTCATTACATTTCCAGCATAAATCTGATGTCCCTTTATACATTAACGACAGTTTATGTGGTGACAGATACAAACGGAAATACATCTTATATACGTTTTCTCTTATACTTTGGCTTAATGTATAATTTATCTGTTTTATCCACATGTTTTCCGATTTTTCTAATTCTATTCTGTATCCAAAATTTTGTGCCCAGACGGTCATGTTATTTTTAATTTGCTCATCTTCTGTGTCCCATTTTAGAAGGAGATTGTAAATTCCCGATATCATATGTTTATTGCCTCTTCCAATAATCTTGTCCCATTCTGATGTTTCGGTTTCAATTCCTGTCAGTTTAGTGTCTATCTTATATCTTTCCTTCATCTGCATGTACAGGTACCAATGGCAGTCTATATTTTCTTTTTTTAATACTTCTTGAGATCTCAATTGTTGGCAATTTCCTTTGGTAATTAATAGATCACTGTATCTTATCCTTCTCCTACAGTGTATCAGATCCTTCTCCCACAGTGCTTTGGCAACATATCAAAAACAGTATCCTCCAGTCTGCAGAAGAATCCCTCGGGTTCTCCCACAAGAAAAATCAAGACTGGTTTGATGAAAACAACCAAGAGATCCAGGAGCTGTTGGCAAGGAAGAGAGCTGCTCACCAGGCATACCTCGCCCAGCCAACCTGTCATGTAAGAAAAGCAGCTTTCCGCCTCACATGTAGTAAACTTCAACAAAAACTCCAAGACATGCAGAACAAGTGGTGGATCAATATAGCAGAAAAGACACAACACTGTGCAGATCTGGGTGATCTTAGCGATTTTATGAAGCTCTTAAAGCAGTGTTTGGACCTACTTATCAGGTCCAAAGCTCCTTATACAGTACAGATGGTCAAACATGAATTACTGATAAAGCCTTCATCCTGAATCGATGGGCTGAACACTTTCAAAGTCTCTTTAGTGCCAACCGAGTCGTCCAAGGCTCAGTTCTCCAACATATGATACAAAAACCAATGAAAAATGAATTGGACATAGCTCCCACTTTGGAAGAGACCCTTAAGGCCATATAGCAGATGAAAAACGGCAAGGCAGCTGGGATTGATGGAATCCCACCTTGAAGTTTGGAAACATGGAGGTCATGCACTCCACGAAAAATTCCACGAATTCCTTGTGAATTGCTGGGAAAAAGGGGAACTGCCATCAGACCTCCGAGATGCAGTCATCATCACCCTGTACAAGAAAAAAGGAGCAAAATCCGATTGCTCAAACTATCGAGGCATAACACTGCTCTCTATTGCTGGAAAAATCCTTGCAAGGATACTCCTGAACAGATTAGTTCCTGCTATTGCAGAAGAACTTCTCCCTGAAAGCCAATGTGGCTTCAGAGCCAATACAGACATGGTATTTGCCCTTAGGCAACTGCAAGAGAAATGTAGGGAGCAGAACAAGGGTCTCTATGTAACATTTGTCGACCTCACCAAAGCTTTCGACACTGTAAGTAGAAAAGGTCTGTGGCAGATCCTGGAAAGACTAGGATGTCCCCCCAAATTCCTTAAAATGATTATCTTGCTACACGAGGGACAGCGTGGTCAAGTCAGATATGGCGATGCTCTTTCAGAGCCCTTTCTAATAACTAATGGAGTGAAGCAAGGTTGTGTTCTTGCACCAACTTTATTTACAATCTTCTTTAGCACGATGCTCCAAAGGGCTATGGCAGAGCTCGAAGAAGACGACGGCATCTATATACGTTACCGTACTGATGGTAGCTTGTTTAACTTAAGCTGTTTGAGGGCTCACACTAAGACTCTAAACTCTCTAGTCCGTGAGCTGCTCTTCGCCGATGATGCTGCCCTTGTTGCCCACACAGAAGCAGCTCTGCAGCGCCTAACGTCCTGCTTTGCGACAGCTGCAGAGCTGTTTGGGCTGGAAGTCAACCTGAAGAAAACAGAAGTTCTTTACCAGCCTGCACCACAGGACGAACACCACCATCCCCACATTGCCATCGGCAAATCTGTGCTCACGTCCGTTCAGCAGTTCACCTACCTGGGAAGCATCATCTCCTCAGATGCCAAGATTGACAAAGAGATCGAACACAGATTAGCAAAGGCATATAGTGCATTTGGAAGACTTCACAAAAGAGTCTGGAGCAATAAACACCTGAGGCAAAGCACAAAAATCAGTGTGTATAGAGCCATTGTACTGTCTATCCTCCTTTATGGATCTGAAACATGGGTCACCTATCGCCACCACCTACGACTCCTCGAGCGCTTTCATCAGCGCTGTCTACGCACAATCCTAAATATACACTGGACTGACTATGTGACGAATGTTGCTGTCCTTGAGCAAGCAGGGATCACCAGCATTGAGGCCATGATATTGACAACACAGCTGCGCTGGGCAGGGCACGTTTCTAGGATGGAGGACCATCGCCTCCCAAAAATACTACTCTACGGTGAACTCGCCACGGGTCAGCGTAAGAGGGGCGCTCCAAAAGAGCGATACAAGGACTCCCTGAAACAACATCTCAGGTTTGGCCAAATTGATCACCAACAATGGTCCGCCCTGGCCTCACATCGGGAGGCATGGAGACGCACAATCCACAATGCTGCAGCCTTATTTGAGAACTCATGCCGAACAAGTCTTGAAGAGAAACGACAACGCAGAAAGCATCACAACCCAGAAACATCACCCAAGGAAACCTTCTGCTGTGCTTTCTGCAACCGGACTTGTTTATCTCAGATTGGCCTTTTAGTCATCAGCGCGCTCGCGGAAAGCACAGGATGAGTCCTTCCTGAATCTTTATTTGTGAAGAAAAAAGCCACCGTATCTTATCCATTTTTTAGTCGGGATTCCTTCTCTGCTACAAAACGCTTCATGTGGATAAGTCCATATTGGTAATTGTGGGAATAATCTTGTTTTATATCTCTTCCAAGTTTGTATTAATGAATTTCTAATAGTGTGTTTATAAAAGTCTTTATTTGTCAATTCCTTATTGTAAAAGAGGTGGCATGCCAACGGTACCAATTTCCTTCTTCTATTGCCAACAACTTTTCATTTTTAAAAGAAGTCCATTCTTGGATCCAAACCATACAACAAGTGTCATGATATAATTTCAGATTAGGTAGATTCAATCCTCCTCTTTGTCTGCTATCTTGTAAGATTTTCATCTTAACCCTTGGTTTCTTGTCCGACTAAATAAATTTAGCTAAATCTGCATGCCATCCTCTAAATATTTTTTGAGATTAGACAATCAGAATTGTTTGGAACAGGAACATCATCCTTGGTAAAATATTCATTTTGATTGCGTTTATTTTGCCTAAGAAGGACACTTTAAGATGTCGCCAATTCTCTAAATTTTTCTTAATTTGTGTCCAGATTTTCCCATAATTATTGTGAAAGAGTTCTGTATTGTTGTTTGTAATGTTAATGCCCAAATATTTCGTCATTTTAACCTCTTTAAATCCTGATTTTTCCATCAAGTCAATTTTTTCATCTTTTGTAAGATTTTTAAATAGTAATACTGTTTTATCTTTGTTTTCAGTCCAGAAAAGATCTCAAAGTCATTCCATATGGTCATTAATGGAGTTATTTCTTGTTTAGGGTCACCAAGAGATATGACTAGATCATCAGCATACATTTTCAATTTAAATCTGTGGTTTTTTATCTTGATTCCTTCTATTTTTTCTTCTTCAGTGATTCTTATACTTAACACTTCCATTATTATAAATAGCAATGGTGATAGGGGGCAGCCTTGGCGTGTGCCTTTCTGAATAGGTTCTCTTTTTTCGCCATTTATTATTAATTTCGCTGATTGGTTATAATATATTCTCTTGATCCAATTTATGAATTTTGGGCCTATATTTATCCGGTGAAGAATTTCAAACATTGTACACCAATCCACATTGTCGAAGGCCTTCTCAATATCTAGAAATATTAGAGCCAATTTTTTGTCTTTACATTTTTCATGATACTTGATAAGGTCCAAAACGTGTCTACATTGTCTTTAATATATCTATCCAGAAGAAAGCCCCTTTGGTCTTCTCCGATCCATTCTCGTAATACTTTTTTTAATCTATCATCTAATATTGATGCAAAAATTTTATAGTCAACATTCAAAAGTGAAATCGGGCGATAATTCTTTGGATCTTGCGGGTCTCTATTTTCTTTATGTATGATAGTAATGAATGCTTCTTCCCATGTTTTAGGGTATTTTCTTCTTGTAATGGCTTCTAAAGTATTCTTTTATGGTAGCAGTATTTCATCCTCCATCACTTTATAAAATTTGGTGGTAAAACCATCTGGGCCAGGCGCTTTTCCTTCTTTTAACTTTTTAATGGCCTCCGCTATCTCCGCTGCTGTTATTGGTTGGTTTAAAATTTCTCTTTGCTGGTTTGTGCATTCAGTAATAAAGTTTTCTTTTAAAAACTTTTGTGAATTGTTGACTTTTATATTGCATTTTCTATATAATGTTGCATAATAGTCTTGAAAAATTTGTTTGATCTTTTGTTGGCCTGTATAAATATTATCGCCCACTCTAATTTTATTGATAATATTTCTTTCTTTTTGTTTTCTTAATTGATATGCCAGCCATTTCCCAGATTTGTTCAAGTGTTCAAAATTCCTTTGCTTTAAAAACTGTAATTTCCTTTGGATTTCTTCTATAGCCTCTAGGTTTAACTGTTCTTGCAATATTTTGATTTCTCCTAAGAGCTTTTTATTTGTTGGATCATTTTGCAAACTTAACTCTTTTTCTTTTAGATTTTCTTTAATTTTTAATGTTTTTTCCACTTTTTTCTTTTTCAAAATATTATTTTGTTGAATAAAGAATCTGTGCATCACTGCCTTGAATGTTTCCCATATAGTAGTGATATCTGTGTCCTTTTCCAAATTGGTTTCAAAAAACCATTTTGCTTCTTGTTTGGCTCTTTTAACTATCTCTTCATTTTGTAAAAGATTATCATTTAATCTCCAAGATCTATCTATCTTCCTCTCTTTTTTAAATTCCAATAAGACAGGGTTGTGGTCTGACCAAATTTTTGGAAGTACTTCAGTTTTATGAATAGTATTAGCAATATTTCTTGATGTCAAAAAAAAGTCTATTCTGGAAAGGAATTGATGACGTTCCGAGTAGTAGGTATATTCTCTTGCATTTTTATATTTAAGTCTCCAACTATCCATCAAAGATAGATTTTCCATCATGGTTTCAAAAGTTTTTGGTAACTTCCCTTGCTTCATTTTGGTTTTCGTTTGTGATTTTTTATCTAAGGTGGGTGAGATCATTCCATTCCAATCTCCCAATAGGATTAGTCTATCATGGTCAAATTCTAAGGGGTGGTTTGCACGGGCAAATATTCCTCTTAATATACCGCTAAGATCGCTCATAGTTCCCACGGGTCGAGCCACAGAAACGCCTCATTCAGAAGGGGGGTTGCCAAAATTCCCAAACATAGCAATGTCGCAAGTTTTGCCGGTATATTTCAAAAATAGCAATACACACAGTTTTTTTTATGTGTGTGAACTGCTTATCGGTATATTAAAGAAAAAAAAATCAAACCGGAAGCTGGTGCCCTGTGGGCAGTGCCATGGGAGGGGTCAAGCCCTTTTGCCCGCTCATTTTTTTTAAAAGAAAGGGGATAGATAAAGCGCATCTTCTCAGGAGCGGTATTGTTTTTAGGAGTGGAAGCAATGGCGTGCACACCTCAGGACAGAACCAAGAAGGGTGGCCGTGGCATAGCGTGGGGGCATGTTGAAACACTTGATTTGATTGAGTTATGGGGTGAGCAGAAGGTGCAGGAGCAGCTTCAAAGCAGCCACCGAAACATAGATGTCTTTGAAAAGATAGCTGATGTTATGCGTAAGAGAGGGCATGAGCGCACCTCAGAGGAGTGCCGATCCAAGAGTAAAACACTAAGGGCGAGGTATAGGCAGGTAAAAGACCACAATTCTACTAGCGGGAATGATGCGGCAACCATGCCATTCTTTGCTGAACTTCATGCTATATTCTCTGGGGACTGCAGTTTAAGCCCGCCGCGAGTTTCTCACAGCTCTTCTGCCGATCGCAGACCTTTTTCCACCAAGCGCTCAAGGCACAGCATCTCCGGTTGCTCCGGTGGCTCTGTGAGGGACACGGAGGTGAACTCTCCCCCTTTGTTTGACGAAGACTTAGGTACGTGGAAAAAGCTTAATGTTTTCGTTATAATACACTTGAATTATGCCCTACTTTGCCTTCTTACAGTACTGGAATTTAGTTTTATTTACCAGCCCACTGAAAACAAAAGCGCTTTGTCGATCGTTTTCAATTCCCTTTTTTTTTGCAATTCTAATATATTCTTCCTTCCCCCAACCTTTGCGTTGTGAGGTTTTATGCGTAATGATACCAGCCTCATCATTAACTCCATTCAGGCTTCCATTAGATAGCCCTTTCTTATGGCTCAATAATACCCCTTTACAGAGCAAGAGCGCATACTTATTTCTGTTCTACTGCGTACTTAGAAAACATCTGTAACAAACAAGTAACCGTGATTCAGAACAAAAACTTTAAACTCAAAAGTGCTTGTTGATTCTGAAATATGCCGCCTGTGTCCTTGTGGGGAAAAAAAAGCATGTCTGTTACCTAATACTGCCTGACCGACCGGCAAACTAAGGTACACCGAACCTGAGAATTTGTTATGGGAGAACTCCATTACGCCGTTTGGGGGGGATGGGAACATCAAATTGTGATGATGCTTGCAGTCTTTCTCACTGTTTACGTGCAATGCTGAAATCACATAATGGCTACCATCCCATGCATTGGCTGATCCTGATATAGGGCAATAAAAGGGTGATTTAAGGTGACCGGAAAAGCAGCTTCCTTTGTTTGCAGGATTACTTTCGGTTTCAGGCAGAAAAAATTTGACCCTTCCTTTTCATATACGACAGCTTTATATTTTTTTTCCCTTCCTTTACTGCCAATTTAACATTCCTGAAGGTCTGTTTTTTGAAGACACAGTTACTGCAGGAATTTAATATGTTGAAGCAGAATTACCTATGCATGGGCAGTTGTGCTCATTTAATACGTTACTAGCTGCATTTTCCCTTACATATAAATTTCAGTGCATGTAAATAAAGTGCTCAGATTCTCAACTGGTAAACCTTAGCAGCTATAATTTTCATTACATGTGGTGCAAATGTTACCTTGCGTTTTTAAAAACCTATTTTAAACTTTTAAATAATCTAGGTTGCCATTGTGTTGTATGGGTGTCATCATTTAAACAGAAAACTTTTTCTCACATTCCTAGACATGCTAGCAGCAACAGAGAGCAGTCGTGAGGAAACAGTAACCATAACACTTGAAGAAGTAGACAGTCAATCAACATCTACAGCTGTTATGCTGCTTGACAGCCAGGACACTGAACTTGATTTGGCTGCTGAGAGGAGAGCCACCGAGTTTGAGATTGCCTGGACCAGTCAGCAGACAGAGGACAATGAAGGTGGGATTAAAACACAGCTTTAATTCTTCTCAGCAATGCAGCTGATATGGTAATGCTATCTGGTTGAAATCACTTGCTTACCTTTTTCATATTTCTATTTTCAGGGGCAACAACATCCTCACCTCTGTCTGCCCTCACCCCAAGTGAAAGACTGGCTCTAAGTAAGAGAAGGAAGGAACGAAAGCCCTCTGAACATCAGCAGCTTATGCTACACTCCTCCCGATTAATGACACGGATGCTCTCGCATATGGATGCTCTGGCTGAAAAAGAGCATCAGCGGCTTGATCGGTTAGAAAAACGCTGCTGAGGAAAGACAGAAGGTTGAGGATGCTATGTATGAACGTAACACTTCTTTCTTGCATGCCAATTTGGAGAAGCAGACATCTCTGCTCTCTGAAATGGTCCAATACATAGGAACCATAGCCAATAGACCACCATCTGTACGTACGGTGGTTAGGAAGCAGCCTACCCCTAGGCCTTGTTGTGACCATGCTCATCCCACGCCAGACAGTGTGGAGTTATTCTCTGAACCACTATCTGACAAGGAAAATACAGCTAATGGTCAACCTGTTAAAAAAAGGCCGGCCAGAAAAATTCGAAAACCAGATATTATGTCCCTCTAGAGGTGAATACCTTACATTTCTGACTACTGAACACAGAAATGGTGGTCATGTGTGCCATTACTCCTAATAATTCTTAACTGCACCTTGCCAACCAATATTGATGTGGAAGTGTAACTGTAGTGTCAGATAACACCTAGTAGGAACTACTCCTTCCTTCTTGAAAAACGGTAAAGGTGTATACTCCTAAAAATGATAGATTACTGTCCTTCTTTTGTTGAAGGTCCGTTGGGCCTGTGTTCCCCTACATAAATAAAGGCATATTAGCATGAGTAGTAAAGTGTCAATCCAAACAATTTTTTATTTACATAAATCTCTATTTCCATTTACATTATGTACACGACATATATGAAGACTTTCGCAGTATTTCTGCGAAACATAACTCGAAACCCAGAATTCCTGTAAAATATAACAAATAAAAACTATGTACATTTTAAAGATACACTGTATTGCAGACCAAAGGGGAAAAAATCCCCAAAAAAGTGCTTTTCAGAGCAGAGAAACAGGAATTATAGGCCCCCCTCCAGAAGCCATTGCTCTATTGCAGCTAATCTGGGCTCCAGTATCCTGTCTGGAAATAAAGCATAACAGAAGAAGGTAATGTAATATGTCCTATTAATGCACAATATCTAGTCTACAGAAGGCATGAAAATACACGTATGACTTCAATTAGCTATGACACGTACATTACAGTTACATGGAGCAAATTTCCAAGCATAGTTCTTTCAGTCAGTTAGCATAACATGTCAGAACTGAATTACTTAATTTCACAGTGTGTACGTACCAGAACTTGCTAGGATAAAAGTATGGAGTACTGCAACACTTGTTGATGCATTCCTGGGTACATACCTACTGCATCTGCAACTGCAGCAATGAACTGCTGCCCCTCCTCCCCTCTAAAGAACTCCAGCATATTCATCCTGGGCAGTTCTGCAACAAAGGAAATAACATTAAAAAAACTTTTCTATGTGTTTGAGGAGAAACAGTAACAATACAATCATTTCCATGGCAAGAAAGACTTGAAAGTCTGCATTAATGGGATAGTGGTGTAGACACAGAGCATTTGCAGGTTGGAAATGAATATTAAAAATTGATGTAATGTACGGCTTGGCACACACACACACACACAACAGGAAAAAATCTCCTTAAAAGGTGGTATTCCTTCCTTATAGAAGAAGAATAGTTCCCCTACAGATATCATCCTACATTCTGGTTCAATTACTGTAGATTTTCTTTCCAAAAGTGCTTTGGAAAAAAGCAATGTTACCAGTGGGAGTAGATATAAATGGGCCACTTAAAGAACACTATTCATAGTTAAGTGCATTGGCTGATAAACAATACCGGGTGCTTCAACAGCTTGCTGGGGGGTTGTTCTTCCTCCTCGTGCCTTCATCCACCTGGCTGATCTGCTTGTCCGGCGGCTGACTCCTCAGAAGAAGACTCAGCCGCTTCGGCAGCCCTTCTCGCGCGGCCACACATCCCTGGCAAATAGAAGCACCCTACTTGATTTGCAATTCACAACTCTGGCTCTACACATGGGGACATCTAATGGAAAACACCAGCTGGACGGCGATCCCTCCAACTGGGTTCCCCCTGCCGTCACCCACAGGTCATGCATTGCCTGGTAGAAGGGGGGTCGACGGCGTGGTGGCGGGCTGCCATCGTAGGCCTCACGGGCCTCAAAAAAACTTTGCTTTTAATATTTTAAACTTCGACCGGCACTGCTGTGTCGATTGATTGAACCCTGCGCGTCACAGGCTGGCGGCCGCCGAAGCAAAAAAGTGGCGGTTCATCCAGTTGGAGGAGTGCATTATCCTCCTAGGACACCCCTCCTGCTGGACAAGGTGTTCTAGGAGGAACAATGTCTCCTGGGACCTCCAGTAGGTGATCCACCGTGGTTCCATGCGTCGGTCAGCCATGCCAGCACTGACAACAAAAGCGCAGTTCCCTTTTTACACTCTTCCGGCGGTTAGTATAGGTCCGGCGTGGTAACCGGTGGGGACATTTAAATTTGAAAGTAGCATTTTTGAGCCACCGATACAATAGGTTACTTTGAATTGCTTAGGTGTATTGATACTCTAGCATGCATAAGCTGCCGAAAAGGCATATAGGCATGTCTGTTGTGGGACTAGTTTTTTGGTGGCTTCGCACCCCATGAATAAATGACACCAAACGAGGTAGTGTAATCCTTTTTAAAAAAAGAAAAATTTTATTTCCTTTGGGATTCGGAGAAACATTAAACAAGCACAATTATGCTTTTTTGGGAAACCAATAGGAATACTTTTTAAACAGTACATTATTCATAGGCAGACACACATTCCCTGTGAAAAAGCTACCTTCTTCTGTCCCAGAAAAAATTAGCCAGCGCGTTGTGCACAGCTTCCCCCCTCCTCTTTCTTTTCCTGCTCTAAATTTAATAGTGGTGCTCCGAGTGTGTGCAGAACGTAATGGTTGGAACGGTAACGTTCTGGATTAAAAATCTCTCCTTTAGTTTCACAGTAGTTGTGTAAAATAACGCATGCAGCAATCACAGAACATATGTTTTGTTCTGATACTTCGAGGGGTACTTTTAATGCCCCCCATCTGGACTTGAGACGCCCATAACTCCGTTCTATACAATTACGAACCCTATTATGGGTTTTGTTGCACAGTGCTTGCTTTGGGGTTAAACAGCCCTGCCTGTATGGAGTCATTAGCCACTTCCTGATGGGGTATGCACCATCAGCAAGAACCAGTGGAGGAATCAACACACCGTTTACTGTAATGCTAGGGTTGTTTGGGACATATAATCCAGGCTCCATGGCCTCAAAAAATATAGAGTTACGCAACATGCGTGCATCGTGCACTTTGCCGCTCCAACCGATGACCGTGTCCACAAACAACCCTCTGTGATCACAAACACCTTGAAGCAACACAGAGTAGCTATTTTTCCTATTGATGTAATCGTTCCCCTGCCTCACAGGAGGGACTATCGTTATGTGGCATCCATCTAAGGCCGCAATTACGTTTGGGAAGCCCATCCGCTTGAATCCAGCCATTATCTGTAAAAGTGAAATAGGGCTATTATTAGCATTTAAAAAGCATGATACTGTACACACCTTATGTCATCTGCTAGTTGATTAATTACGTGAGTTATGATCTCAGTGGGATGTCCATTATGACAACAGTTTCGCATATGAGAAATTCCTCCATTCCTCAAAGGACCATTTTAACCCCAGAAAGGTATGAGTAATAAATAAAAAGGACAAAGATAGCATCTAATGCAGGATTTGAGGTTTCTTAGGAGAAAAAAAGCAGTGAAAATAAATATATATATATGACGATTTAAGATCAGTGGGAAAAGCGCAACCTTTTTTTAATAGAGCAACATACCTCCACAACTTACAGAAATGTTATACTCTGAGCATGAATGAAACATTATGTAAGTAGTAGTACTTGAAAAACGTTAGGATAACATATGAGGTAAGATTGCAAAGCAGGAACAATATAAGCAGGACATGGGGGGAAAGTGCAAGATTGATTTTTCTACGGAACGCATACCCAAGTTTGTAATCATAGGAAAAAGTGGAGCAATATATGGCTAGACAATGTAGTGTTACCTCTTCAGGATTACCGGGATACACCACTTTAGGTAGGAAAACGTGTTCCATTGTTAATACGACCTCCTCTAGAATTTTGGAAACTTGCTTTCACCACTCCGAATAGATGACTTGCGGTAAGAAAGGAGCACCGATGGCCGAGGACCCAAATAGCAATAGCGACACGCTTCTCTGGAGGTATTGCTTTCCTCATATTAGTGTCCGACTTCTGGATATGTGACCGGAGCATCTCAACAAGTTTGATAAAGAGAGACCTGTCCATTCTAAAATTTGAAATCCAGCGCTGATCAGACCAGACAGACATAACAAACTTCTCCCACCACTCTTTCGATCTCGGATACTCCCAATATAATCTCCCCCTTTGAGAGCGACGTTGCATCTCCGCACGCATTGATGGGACAACCTGGGAGGTAGCTAGCATGCCAGCACATGAAGACGTTCACGATTTTCTTCGTTTGTACCCATCGCGAGTGCCGTGACTCAATCGCAGAGCCCTGCTTGTTCTTCTAGATTTCCTGCTAAGGTAGACACGCAAGTTCTCATCTAAGGCACTCAATGTTGAGCATATGGTGGATAACAAATAAAACCCACATGCAACTATCACAAGCGACTCTATATCATCCTCGTCCGCCATTGCTCATCCAGATGTGCAGACAAAGGTAATATGGCCAGACCAATGAGAGCACATCTTTGCCTTCTTTGGGATGGCCAATAGGAGTAAAGGTGGCGGGAAGACCAAACGGAAATATGTGTAGAATTAAGGTCATGTGAGCTTGATTGACAGGACAACCTTAGCGCATCTATGCAAGTGGGAACTAAAATAGGAGCGGAATGATAAATCGCGATGTGGCCTGAGTGGCCGGAGGATGTCAAGGTGCAGTTTTTCCAAGAAGGGCTGAATGCTGACATCCTAGACCATGCGTTCCCTTTACTTGCTGCCTGTGCAAGTTTTTTGCCTCCCACTGTTGGGTCCTTGCACTGTTTGCCTTGTTCCCTCGTCTCCAGAGTCTAATACTCAAACCACGACACCATTGCTGGCCTTCTCTGGACAAGCTATTTACCCCATCTTGCACCCATCTTGGACCCTGCAGTGCTAATGATGCAGGGCTTTTGCCCCATTTTGCCCTTCGGTAGCCCTCATGACCCCCAGGGCAAAGATGGGGCTAAGATGGGGTAAAGCCCAAATAACTTTTCAGCGAAACACCCAGGAAAACCCATTTCTTTTCTGAAGAATCAGATCAGAACCTGCATGACTTCAGGAGCCCATAGCGCCACGCTGGCCCGTTGCTGCGCTGCCGCCGTCCGCATCACTCTCTGCAGCCAGGAAGCAGGGCTGCCGCGTGTGAGCCGGCGTGTTGCGTGCAGGAGGGTTTGAACGCATGCCGAGGCCTCCTGCCTGGCGCCAGGGAGAGCCGCCGTGTGGACAGCGGCGGGGTGCCTGCAGAGGTGGGCCAGCATGCCTGTCCAGCCGCGAGCCTGTTTTGTTCAGGTAACGGGGGAGGGAGGAATGGGCCAGATCCACAGCAGGAATATGCCGGCGGAAAACCGACCTATTCTGGTCCGTGTACACAAGGCTGCTGGCTCTCTCCATTGTGCAAATCTATACAGTACTCACCATATAGTGAAGTGGTACTTGTGCTACGCCAACCGTCTGGTGAACGCGGACACTGCGCAACCTACGGTATCTCTGCCCATATGCCTGTTGCCCCTTGTGCCCTTGTGCCGTGGGGAAGAATAGCACACCGAGGGATTTTTTTAATTTTTTTTATTCAAATTTTCCAAAAACACGTTTAAAAAAGAAAAACATTCATACATTTAGCCATTTCACTTTCTATTCCATACATCTCATATCAGTCATTTTACATACATACCATTTAACTTCCTTATTTCTTTTTCAGCCATATTGTTAATTTCATGCCTTTCTTCCCCTTTTTTCTTCAATCTCAAAACTTTCCTGTTTTCCGGGTTTTTTTCTTACATCAGTATTTTTGTAACCACAATTTTACCCTATCACCCACATCTTTCCCCATTTCTCTTTCCATGTAACATTTAGAACCTCCCATTCTTTCATATCTTTTTGAGTTTTCTTCTCGTCTAACAATATCGTCAATCTATCCATTTCAAACATGTCTTGAAGTTTTCCTAACCATTCTTCTATTGTTGGTATTACCTCTGTCTTCCAATATTTTCCATACAATATTCTAGCTGCAGTCGTTATATATGCTAGAACTCTCCAGTATCTTTTTTGTACTTGTCCATCTAACTTAAAAAACATATTTAGCAAGTATATCTCTGGACTGAGAGAAAAGTTTGTATTAAATATTCTTAACATTACTTTATGTATTTTCCCCCAAAATTTTACTGCCTTGTCACTTCTCCACCATATATGAAAATAGGTACCGGCTGCTTTTTGGCATTTCCAACATTGGTTTGACATGTTTTTATATATGTTTGCTAGTTTTACCAGGGTTAGATGCCACCTCATCATCATCTTATATATATATTCCCTTATATTATAGCTTCTTGTAAAGGATAGACATTTCCCCCATAATTTTTCCCAATGTTTCAATGCTATTTCATAGCCAAAATCTTGACCCCAATTCATTTTTATTTCCCAATAGAAGCTCATCAAATTTTGTTGGTTCCATCTCTATTCCTGAAAGCTTTTGATCTATCTTAAATTTCTCTAACAACTGTCTATATAATAACCAATGGCATTCGTTATTTTCTGACTTTAGTTCTTCCTGAGTCTTCATTTTGTATATATTTCCTTCCTTTTTCAATATGTCTTTATATGTAAGCCATTTTCCTTTAAATATATCTTCTTTTTTATAAAACTGTTCCTAGTCACCGTGGCAGCTGCAACAATGGTATTAGCTTTTCAGTGGCATACGGTGAGTCAGGCTGTGGCCCCAGAATTGTGCACTGGGGTGCCACTTGTTTGCAACTGGAATGAGGCAGGAGATGGGGGTGGGCTGTGTGGAAGGAGGGGGAACAGGGAGTGCAAGAGGGGGAGCCGCTCCTAGAAGTCCCTGGCTGGCAAAGGGAGGAAGCTGCTGGTGCCAAGGCGCATCCACCCACCCACCCACCACCCGTGCCTTCTCCCCTGGCCTGCAGCAACAGCCTCTCTGGCAAGCGTGCTTGGCAGCGCTGATGCGGCCTCCAGTGCCTGGCTCACTTCTGGCTCTGTTCTGGTTGAGGGACCCACACACACACACTGTTCCCCCAATGAGAGTGGTGGCTGGCCAGCAGCGAAGGGCCTTTCCTTGCCCCCACGGCAGGCACACAAAGGAGGAGGGCCTGTGGACCAAGCAGGGGCAACTGGTGCTTTCTGCTGGACCCTAAGGAGTAAACACCCCGTTCAGCAGCAAGGAAGACGGAGGCCCTTCCCAGCTGTCAGGCTCATCCCTGAATTCTGGGTGTTGAAGTGGAATTCATGGAGGACCCTGACATGTAGCTGGTTCAGGCCTGGTTCCTTCAGGCTCCTTCTCAGGCCCCGGAATGTCTTGGCGTGAGGCCAGCCCGCCTGGTAGGCATGGGAACGCTGGTCATTCCAGTAGCTCAAGGCCTTTGAGGCCAGGTGCAGACATCTTCAAATGTCTTCTTCCCCCGTCTCCCTCCCCCTTGCCTGTGGTGACCTCCCTTTTCTGCATTTTTCACGCTGGGTGCTTTATCTACAGTCCTGCTTGTCTGTAATTCAGTTTCGGCTTTTTCCAATGTTCCTGACACATGAGTCCATGTCAATAAAGCAATTTATTGATTGCATGTGAGCATGTGTTCTTTGTACATCACAGTAAACCGAAACTCCATTCCTTCTTTATAACCTACTACTGAGAGTGGTTCTACCCACGATGTCGGACAACGCGGAGACTGGAACTCAGCCGGATAAAGATCTGGTTGCCAGCGGCGACCAGGAAGCTGGTGCCTCTGGGCTGGAAGATTTATTCTCCCCTCCAACCCCATGGAGCTGGGAGCCAAGCAAGCTCAGGCGAGGGGCACCATGCCGCACTTCGGCACTCCAGTCCGAGAAGTCCTGGCTCCCCACTGGCCTTGGGTGGGTGACAGCAGCTGGGAGGAACATCGGTCCCGCCGGTGGGACAGGCCCCTGGGCGAGGGGGCTCGTGAGCCAGGAGTCCGGTTTTCCCGGCAGAAATAGGAATAGAGGTCCTGCAGTTGAAGCAACAAATGGGGGAGATGCAGGCGGGCCTCCTGGAACTCCTACGAAGGATACCACCAGCCCCACCCGCCCCTGGAGGGGCCCAGCCTCCCCAAGCCCAACCAGCAGCTGCTCCGGCGCCCAGAGCAGGGGTTCCAGCTCCGCCTCTGGAGGTCCCTTGCCTGCTGGCTCCTGGATCGGCTCCTCCTGGTGGGGCTGGACCAGTTGAGCCGCGGGAAAGACTCCGAGGCCTGAAGCAACGAAATCTGAAGGCGACTTTTGATGGAGATGTAGCAAAGCTACCCTACTTCCTGACCCAAGTGGTGAGTTTCATGACCAAGTGGGAAGGGGAGTTTCAGACGGATGCTGAGAAAGTGCAGTATGTGTCCAACCAACTAGAGGGAGAGGCGGCACAGTGGTTGGTGGGGCTCTATGATATGGGAGCACCAGAACTGGGGAACTTCCAAGAGTTCTTGCTGGCCCTACGGGCCCAATTTGAAGACCCCTTGAGAGTGAGAAGAGCTTGGGCGGAGCTCAGGCAACTAAAGCAAGGCACTAAGACAGTGGGAGAGTACGCTGCTGAGTTCCGCCGCCTGGCCAGCCAAGTGCCTGAGTAGCCGGAGGATGTCAAGGTGCAGTTTTTCCAAGAAGGGCTGAATGCTGACATCCTAGAATGGGCAATGTTCCAGGGGCACCCCGAAACCCTCCTAGGGTGGGTGCGGCTTGCCGGGGAAGTGGAGACACTGAGACAGCGCGTCAAGATGGTATGAAGTCTGCAAGGGGAAGAGGGGAAGGCCACCGGGTCCACCGGGAAGAAAGGGCAAGTCGGCCCGCTCAGGTAGAGCCACGGCCGGAGTGAGAACGGGAGCGAAGGATAAGAAAGGGGTTGTGCCTGCAGTGTGGGAAAGGTGGCCATCGCATAGCTGAGTGCCCAGACAGGAGCCCTCGGGAGCCAGCGGCAGCTGACAAACCCCAGCGGAGGGAAGGGAGATCAGCGGTGTCTAAGACCCCACTCAAGCCGAAAGCAGCAGCCCGGGCCTTGGTGACAGGCCATGCTGCAGGGGAATCTTCAGATGACCTGGATGACACTGGATCCTTTTCTTCCGACGCTGAGCTGGTGGGAAACAGATCCAGCCCGCCCTATTAAGCGCCCGAGGGCAGGCTAACCCCGAAGGGCGCCCAGAAGCTGTGGTGAGTGGAGTAAAAGGACCTTTTTTTATTAAAGCCACAGTAGAGCCCGAGGGGGAGGGCCTCACCTGAAAAGTAATGATAATGATTGACTCGGGGTGCACCCAAGTTCTAATGCATCCCTCTCTAGTCAGTGAACTAGACATTAGTACTGTTAAGTTGGGAAAGCCAGTGTGGCTGTCGCAGATGGATGGTGGGATGATGAAGGGGGCCCAGCCAGGCAAATGACCAGCCCTGTCCATATGAGAATGGGGAACCACCAAGAGGAACTCCAATTTGTAGTTTCCCCAGGGTTAGTTCCAGCTGCGGTGGTGGGCTTAAACTGGCTGAAGTTTCACAACCCCTCCATTGACTGAGTGAAAGAGACACTGATGTTTGCAGACCCGGTGTGTGTGCAGGAGTACCGGGTGGGGAACGCGTCCTCTAGGGATGGGGTCCCTCTAGCGGTTGATTCGAGGAACTACACGACTGCTTTGGTTAAAGGAGAACTGAAAGGCCTGCCAGTAGAGTACAAGGCGTGGCAATGTTTTTGAGGAGAGGGAGTGTGACATTTTGCCTCCCCACAGGCCCTTTGACTGTGCCATCAAGATACTCTCTGAGACTAAACTACCCAAGCCCAGGATTTATTCCATGACCCCTGCTGAAATGGAGGCACTGCGAGTTTATTGACAAGAACTTAGTGCGGGGGTTCATTAGACCCTCAACCTCACCTGTGGGGTCCCCTGTGATGTTCAGGTGCAAATCAGATGGGGGTCTTCGTTTAATTCAGGACTACCGAGGGTTAAATGCAATTAGTGTCTCCAACCAATACCCCCTGCCCCTCATGAAGGACATATTAGCCCATTTGTCCAAAGGAAAGATTTTCACTAAGTTGGATCTACGGGAGGCTTATTACAGAGCGCGGATTAGGGAAGGGGACGAATTGAAGACTGCTTTCAATTGCCCTTTGGGGGCTTTCGAGTTCAAGGTCATGCCTTTGGGATTAAAAGGGGCCCCAGGGGTATTTCAGAACCTTATTAATGACGTTTTGAGAGACTTACTGTACAAAGGAGTATTGGTGTACCTAGACGAAGAGTTGATTTACTCTGTGGACTACACGTCCCATATGAAATTGGTGAAAAAGGTGCCCCAACCCTTTGTAGTCCAGGTTGACGCGTCTGATGTTGCTATGGGCGGGGTGATGTTGCAAAGGGGGGAGGAGGGAGAGCCCAGACCATGTGCCTACCTGTCTAAGAAATTTAATGAAACTGAGCAGAATTGGCCTGTGTGGGAAAAGGAGGCGGGAGCAATCAAACTGGCTTTAGAAACGTGGCGCCACCTGCTGGAGGGGTCTCCCAAACCTTTCAAAGTTTGGACAGACCACAAGAATTTTGAAGTGTTGGCCATCCCTTGACGGTTGAGCCCTAAGCAGGTCAGGTGGGCCAGTTTCTTTTACCGGTTCAATTTCACCCTGAAATTTATCCCGGGGAAAAGGAATTTCCTGGCTGATGCTTTGTCCACATGATTAAATCCTATACCGAAGAAAACCGAAGAGATTGGGGCACCAAGCTGCAACACCTGTTGTTCGCATACTGAGAGGTCCCACAAGAAAGCTTGGGATTCAGTCCATTTGAGTTGACGTTTGGACGCAGAGTGAAAGGACCTTTGGATCTCCTTCGACTCGAGTGGGAAACTCCACGAGAAAGGGAGCCCAAAGATGTGGTGACATATGTCCAGTCCCTGATGTCATCTTTACGTCAAGTCTTACAAATTGCTGGAGACAATTTAAAGACAACCCAACGTCAACAAAAGACCTGGTATGATAAGAAGGCCAGAGAGCGAAGTTTCTTGCCAGGAGATGAAGTTTTACTTCTGCGACCAACGAGAGGGAACAAACTTCAATATGCATGGACTGGCCCAGTTCAAGTGACAGAAAAGATGAACAATGTCAACTATATAGTGGACTTGGCAGATGAGGGCGGATGTAAATTAATACATGTAAATATGTTAAAACCCTGTGACAGGAGGGAAAATCTGGTGTCATATGCAGTAAAAGAGATGGGGAATGAAGGGATTGCCATTCCTAGATGGACCCTTGAAAATACAGAAAAAGAAAAGGTACAAGAGGTTACTCTTGACTCTTCTCTTACGCCCCAACAACAAGAAGAAATAATGCATGTGTTAGCTAAGTTTAAGGACATTTTTTCTGATTTACCAGGAAGGGTAAAAGAGATAGTTCATCATATCAATACAGGAGAGACAAGTCCTGTTGCCATGTCTCCATACCGAGTAACTGGTCCAGTGGCAGACAACATAAATAAGGAAATTGATACCATGATCCAGATGGGGCTTATTGTACCATCAGAGTCCTTGGGCATCACCGGTAGTATTGGTGGAAAAACCTGATCACACTGTTAGGTTTTGTATAGATTATAGGCGGTTAAATAAAATAACCCAAACTGACGCCTATCCTATGCCCCAAACAGAAGATCTAATTGAGAAGATGGGAAGGGCACAGTATATCTCCACATTAGACTTGACCAAGGGATACTGGCAAGTAGGCATGTGTCCAAAGGACCAGATGAAAACGGCCTTTGTTACACATAGGGGTTTATACGAATTTACGGTGTTGCCCTTTGGTTTAAAAAATGCACCCTCTACCTTTCAAAGGCTGGTTGACAACACCTTAGCAGGTTTAAAACATTGTTGACATTGGAATCTTTAGTAATTCCTGGGATGAACATATTCACCATCTCACTGAAGTTCTGGGAAGACTTAAAAAGAATGGGGTGACCGTCAAAGGTTCATATAGGGAGAAGAAAGAGCCGATACCTAGGCTATATTGTAGGCAGTGGAACCATTAAGGTCGAAACTTCTAAAGTGGAAGCCATAGTTAACTGGCCTATTCTGACTTCTAAGAAAGCTGTGTGATCATTCCTAGGACTAGCAGGATACTATAGGAAATTTATTCCCAATTTCAGAAGTATCACAAGTCCATTGTCCGATTTAACCAAAAAGGACAAGCCTGCCAAAGTCCTATGGTCAGAAAGGTGCGACAGTGCATTCAGAGAGTTAAAATACCTGATGACTAGAGCGCCTGTTCTGACAGCACCAGATTACACCAAGACTTTTATAGTCTCTACGGATGCCTCTAATGTTGGACTTGGGGCAGTTTTAAGTCAAGAAGACAATGATGGCCAGATACATCCAATCTTGTACATACGTAAAAAACTCCTCCCCAGAGAACGACACTTAGCCACAATAGAAAAGGAATGCATGGCTATAGTGTGGGCTATAAAAAAGCTTACACCATACTTATAGGGAAGAAAGTTCATGATCAGAACAGATCACTCCCCCTTATGCTGGTTGAATCAGACCAAAGATAATAACAGCAAGTTACTGCGATGGAGTCTAATGTTACAGGACCTTGATTACTCCATCCAGTATATAAAAGGTAAGGAAAATATAGTGGCAGATAGTCTGTCTCTCTAGACAATACGAAGAGAGGTAAGATAGTAGGGCAATAAAGAGTACATGAATAGTTTGATATAATTGTGTATATAAATATGGTATGGATATGTATAGAGTTTGTATTCACATGTTATATATTGTGCATGGTGAGGTAAGCATAATTTGGGAGTGATGTTGTATTAACTCACATAACCGTTTGTTCGTGTGTGTTAATACACCTGTAAAGGGGGGAGGTGTGTGATGAAAAGGCCGCTCTTTTAGCCAATCTCAGAGCAGCAGGTGCCAGCCAATAGGAAGGCAGCTTGGCATGGCTTTAAAAGGGGCCGGACAGAGAGTGAGGGGGGTTAGTTGTTTGGAGGTCTGACTGGAAAGAAAGAGTGACACCAAAGGGAGGGTGTGCTCTGAGAGTCCCTGAGGGAACTTTTCAGTCTGATGACCACCGAAGGGTCTTAAGGGTCCAGAGAGGGACGGAATAGACTTGGAGAGTCTAGTAGGGAGAGGCTCAGAGCAAGTCAAGTATATAAAGGGACTGGCCGGACCTCCAAGGGATACTGGAGTCACAGATCTTGGTGATATCAAGAGCGGTAGCTCTCCTGTTTGCCATGGGGGCAATTATCCTTGCCTTCACACAGCGGGGTGGCCGTGGGGTGGACGTGTTAGCCATTTGTTCTGTTCTAATAGTCCATTATATCTGGGAGAAGATTCGGAGGCCTGGTAAAAGATAAAACCGAAGAAACTCAGGTGCCTGCCAGCCACCCCGGTCCTCCCCCTCACAGCATGGGGGCTCAAGGGGGCTTCGCCTTCTTATCTTCTTATATAACATTAATGGAGCCCATTGAGGGCTCTGTCTCTCCCCCCCAATTGCCCTTGTAGGAATGATTTGGCAGCACCTCCTGCTCCACATCTGGGGGTTTCCAGATGTTCACCTCGGCCGCCTTCGGGGGGAAGGACCTGCTCTTGGTCCCAATCCCAGGGAGAGTTACCGGGCCCGCTGGGGGCCACAGGGAAGAAGGGGACACTCAAGAAGAGGACAAAGAAGAAGGAGTATTAGAAGGATAAACCAAATAATCAGTAGAAAATAAATAATAGATAAAGGTTATTATTAATATTTTAAAAACAAAAAATAAAATTGATAGTAAAATTCTGTCTTGGAATATAAAAGGAATAAATTCTAACTATAAAAGAAGGCAAATATTCCACTTCTTAGAAAAATCCAACAATGATATTCTATGTCTGCAAGAAACTCGTATTAATAAGGCTGATATAAAATACTTGAAGAATCCTTAATTGGGACAAAACTTTATATCTTTATGTTTAGCCTGGAAAAAAGATGGTTAAGAGGCGATATGATAGCCCTGTTTAAGTATCTGAAGGGATGTCACGCTGAGGATGGAGCAAACTTGTTTTCTGCTGCTCCAGAGACTGGAACACGGAGCAATGGATGCAAGCTCCAGGAACTGAGATTCCACCTCAACATGAGGAGGAACTTTCTGACAGTAAGAGCTGTTTGGCAGTGGAACGCACTCTTATCGGAGCGTGGTGGGGTCTCCTTCCTTGGAGGTCTTTAAACAGAGGCTGGATGGCCATCTGTCGGGGATGCTTTGATCGTGATTTCCTGAATGGCAGGGGGTTGGACTGGATGGCCCTCGTGGTCTCTTCCAACTCTGCAATTCTATGATTCTATGATCTGCAAGTGATAAAAAGAAAGGAGTGGTCCTATATGTAAGCTGAAGATATGAAGCGAAAGGAAGGTTTAACAATGCCAATGGCCAATATGTGGGAGTTGTAGTCAATACTGGGAAGATGAAAATATTGATAGTTGGGGTTTATGTCCCAATAAATAACAAAGAATCTTTTTTAAAAAAACTTAATTAAGGAAGTGGGAAAGTTAGACAATGAAAACATCTTGATCCTAGGAGACTGGAATGGGGTTATAGACCAGTTACAGGATAGAATGTCTGATAAAGAAATTAAGAAAAACCAGGAAAAATTATGATTTTTTTTAAAATGTGTGATGATTTCAGCTTAATGGATATATGGAGATGGAAGTATGGGAGTGCAAACGGATATACATTCTACTCTGATGTGCATCACACTTTTTCCAGAACTGATATGTTTTTAAGGTCTAAAAAACTATGCAGAAATATTAAAAGCATGGATATTCACCCAAAATGGATTTCTGACCATAATCCCATTCAACTATACATAAAAGGATATCCGAAAGAATGGAACTGGCGATTAAATTATATACTCCTGTTGGACACGACAATTCTAAGAAAAGCAAAAGAAACTTTAAGGTTTTATTTCTTAGAAAATACAACTGAAGGTATGAATATGAAAATGATCTGGGACGCATCAAAATCTGTGATGAGAGGATTTTTCATTAAACAGACGGTGGAAAAAAGAAGAGAAGAATCAAAAAAGTTACAGGATCGGTTACATGAAGTATCAATTATTGAAAATAAACACCTTGACTCATCAAATGATAAAGAATTGCAACAGGAATTGAATTTGTTGAAAAAGCAGATAACAAACTAAGAAGACTAAGGCAACGGCATTTTGACCTAGCCAATAAAACGGGAAAGTGGATGGCGTATAGGCTTAAACAACTTAAAGAAAAGAAGTTAGTAACAGAAGTATAAAGGAAAACTTGAGACAGATATAAAACTAATTAAGAAAAGCTTCTATGAATATTATGAGAAATTATATAATGAAACACCCATAACCCAAACTGACTTAAAGGAATTTAATTCCTATCTGGCTATTATATAATGAAACACCCATAACCCAAACTGACTTAAAGAAAATTGATTCCTATCTGGCTATGCAAAAGATAAAAGAACTTAATAAACAGCAGAAAGAGAGCTTAGATGCTAACATTACGATGGCTGAGATAACAGAGGCTATTAGTAAATAAAAACAGGTAAAGCGCCAGGCCCTGACGGGCTCACACCAATGTACTATAAAAAGTTGGAAGACGAATTAATTATCCCCCTACAAAAGACTATTAGAAAGATACTAGATGAAGGAATCCCAACATCTTGGAATGAGGCTCACATTACCCTTATACTGAAGGAGGGGAGGGATGTTAAGGAACCCAAAAATTATAGACCTATCTCACTCCTAAATTGTGATTATAAGATATTTGTATCGATTCTCTCTCAAAGATTGAAAAAGATCTTATCGCAGGAAATCCAAGAAGATCAAAACGGCTTTTTAATTGGAAGACACTCAAGGTACAATGTAAGGAGAACCATCAATTTAATCAAATACTACGAACAACATAATGAAAAAAAATTAGCCATGATCTTCTTGGACGCTGAAAAAGGACGCTGACAGGGTAAAGTGGACATTCATGAAAGCAGTTTTGACTAAGATGGATATGGGGGAAAAGTTTATACAATGGATTGAGACAACATATACAAATCAAACGGCGCAATTGTTGGTGAATGGTGAAAAAACAGTTAAAATTAGTATAAAGAAGGGAACCTGTCAGGGTTGTCCTTTATCGCCGCTGTTGTTCATAGCCACTATCAAGATATTAGTAAACAGTATTAGACATAATGAAAAAATTCTGGGTGCAAAGATCAAAGGACATGAATATAAAATTAAGGCTTATGCCGATGACATTGTATCGTAGTTATCTCAGTTAATCCATTAGAACAACTTGATGAGCTGAGTAAAACTATATACGATTACGCTGAGGTTTCTGGGTTTAAAATTAATAGAGATACAACAGCGGTACTTACAAAAAAGAATAGGAATAGGAATCAAGAAGAACAGATTGCACATAAAACAGGATTCATTATAGAACATAAAGTTAAATATTTGGGTATTTGGGTAACCAAAAGAAATACGGAGCTATTTAAAAATAATATGAGAAACTATGGAAAGAAATCAATAGCGATATGGTTAAATGGTCTAAACTCAATCTTTCTTTACTGGGGAAAATAGCTTCTTTCAAAATGAATATACAGTACTTCCCAGATTTATGTTCATGTTTCAGAATTTACCAATCATAAATAACAATAAATATTTCAAATTATGGCAGTCGGAAATATCTAAATATATTTGGGCATGGAAAAAACCTCATATAAAATGGAAATTTTTATTAGAGAAGGAGAGAGATGGGTGTGCGATGCCAGACCTACAATTATACTTTTAATCGTGTGCACTACAATGGATAGAAGATTGGATGCATTTAAAAAACAGCAAAGCATTAGCGCTAGAAGGTCCGAGTAATAGATTTGGCTGGCACACATACCTATGGTATGGTAAGGTAAAAGACAACAGAGATTGCAACAGCCACTATATCAGAAAAGTGCTCTTAAAAGTATAGATTAGAGTAAGACAAACTTTTACAACAGAATTCCAATATGGATATCTTCAGAAGAAGCCTTCTTTGGTAGGACTAAAAGTAAAAAGGAATACTGGATCAGATATAAGGATATTCTTATGAAAGACGAAACGGGCACAAGGATAAAAACAAGAGAGGGAGGGGCACACTTTAAATTGCTTCCTATATAAACAGTTACTTGAGCGCTTTAAAAATGGACCAGAAACGGGAAGGTTTTGAGCTAGATGAAGATCAGATAGATGAAATGATCTGGGATAATAAGAAACAACATATAGCAAAAGGTGGGAAAAAGCTTGGCATAACACACAGAAGTTCACATTGTCTCAAAATCTAAAAGAAAATTTTCTAAAGATGTCTTACAGATGGTATTTAACACCCGTAAAAATAAATAAGATGTATAATAAAGGAAATTGCTTATGCTGGAAATGTGAACAAATAAGAGGTAATTTTTTCCACCTTTGGTGGAATTGTCAATATGCAAGATCATATTGGGAAAAAATTCATCATTGTGCCATTACGAAGATATTAGGGCTGATATTTCCCATGTATCCTGAAATCTATTTACTAAATATGATTGACAAGACTCAATTAAAAATGTTCATTTAAAGTGGAAAGTTATTTTATATACGATTATCTGCGGCATGGTTATTATATGCTACGAAATGGAAAAAGAAAGAGAACCCCTCCTTAGAGGATTGGCTGATTAAGCTCCATGAGATGATGGACATGGATATGCTAACAGCCACAATGAAGGAGAAAATAAATGATGAGGTGAGAGAAGGATGGTTATAGATAAAAAATTTCTGGAAAAAGAAGTGGAAAGATTTGGATAAATTTGTCTTATAAAGGTATCTTAATATCTGAAAATATACAACTTATTATTAAAAATGTAGAAGGGAGTCAAATTTGGTATTTTCATGAAAAGAACAATTAGAAGAACAAGAAAGGAATCCTCTATTTCAATAAAAAATATTTTTAAAATATCGAAGAAACTCAGGTGCCTGCCACCCCGGTCCTCCCCCTCACAGCGCGGGGGCTCAAGGGGGCTTCCCCTTCTTATCTTCTTATGTGACATTAATGGGGCCCATCGAGGGGTCTGTCTCTCCCCCCAATTGCCCTGCGGGGGAGGCTCTTGAGGGGGAGGGGCTGCCCCACCGGGCCCTGGGGGTCTCCGGGTGGTTTGGCCTCCGAGGCCGCCGCAGAAGCGAGCCATCTAGATGCTCCTGCCTGCATTGGCTGCCAGGACTGGGCGGGAACGCGAAGGGACCCCCCCACATCACGCGGGGAGAGCGGGGGCGGCGGCTGGATCATACAGTCATTTATATAATGTGCCAAATTTGCCTATCAGGTGCTATATTGTTAACATATACCTTACTTTCCTCAATACAGGGAGGACTTTACAAGCCTCTATTGAAGACCTGAGTAGGAGGGTGGCTGCAATACAGCAGAGGCTGGGAATGTAAATAATGTACATATTTTTTTTGTAAATACTGATTTGTACTTATTATGTTTCCATGGTTTATTTATGATGATGCATCCCTTTATTTATGTTTGTACATATACTTGTTCTAATTGTGTTATTATTTATTATGCACCTTATATGTAAGGATGTTGGTGAATTTTCATTGTAATGTATTCTTTCCTTTGCTTGTGTTTGTTTATTGGTGTATTTTTTTCCTATATATGAATATACAGAATTTTTGTAAACAAAAAAGAACTATTTTGTAAATAAAACGAAAATGCTCTTTAATGAAGAACTTGTCCTTGCTTATTTTCTCTTTGTTCACTAGAAAGTGTAAATATATTAAAATAATGATATTTACAATTGAAATATCATTCTTTTTCACTAGAACATACATAAAATGCCCTTTAAGTAGTAGCATTACAAAGTACAGTTAAATTTCATAATTATAAAAAAAAGAGGAATGCTTTTGTTTCTCCAATTAGCTATAATGTGAGGGGAACAGACGTGGAGAGCTTGCAACAGGCCTAGGAAGATTTTGCACCTGGAAGGATCCTGGTGGGACCCCTCCCCCACTGATGGATGTGGGGATCTTTTTGCAAGAAAACCCTGGTTTTGTAAAAATAAATAAAGCATTTATTATAAAAAGTAAAGGTGCCCTGGTGGTGCAGTAGGCTAATGCAGCTAAAACCGTAGCCAAAACTCATGTAGATCTTGAGTTCGTAAGTTTGATTCCAGGCCCCCCCCAGGTCGACTCAGCCTTCCGTAAGTCGGTAAAATGAGTACCAGCATAATAAAAGACCTGGGGCGACACGCTGTGGAAGCTGTTAACTCAGTTTCCAAAAAAAGCAGCAGTCGTTATTAGTGTCCAATGCATTCTGCTACTGAGCTACTGACCGCCCCATCTCTCGCCCTCTCTCTCTGTTCCTCCAGATTTGCACTGCCCGGCTCGGCGAGCTCATGGACAGCTGCACATCCCCCCTTGAGATGTTTGCCGCATTCGCGGTGGAGGTGGTGGGGCTGGCTTTTAAAAGGTTTTAAAAGGGGCACACAGCAGGGAAAGGAGAGTTATTCGGGATGGAGAGGCCGGAGACTGCAGCTGTCATAGCGGACACATCCTTTAAAATCATGGTGGCTATTTCCGTTCTGCTAGGCCTCAGAGCCGTCTGCGAAGTCCTACGTTGGAGGCACCAGAGGGCGGGTGGTGGGGTGGAGCCAGGAGTCGGTGACCTCCCATCATTCTCCTCTCTCTCTGTCTGTCCGTCCAGATTTGGGACGAGTTCATGGTCCGCTGGAAGAGAGGCAAAGACCCCCTCAGACCCCATAAGCTGCTGGAGCTGCTGCTCTCCTCTGTAACTTCCTTGTGGCTCTTTAAAGTGGGGTAAAGTCATAAGTCGGTGGTGCCAGAGTGCGGAGGAAGAGGTGGGGAGGGGCCAGACGCAGAATTCGCCCCCATCTCTCGCCTTCTCTGTCTCTGCAGGTTTGGACCATTTACAAAAAGCCGTAGCAGTTTCTATGTGCATAGCTGTCTCCTTTGCCGTGGTCTCAGCCGTTCTGGCCTTAACACAGGGGGGTGGAGGTGAGGTGAGCGTACTGGCCGTCTGCTCAGTCCTCCTGATCCAGTACATCTGGCAAAAGGTTCAAGGCCTAGGTAAAAGATAAGATCCAGCCACCCGCCAGCGCGGGGCACTTCCAGAAGGCAAAGAAATAAAAATATCTTCTTTAAAAGTTAAAAAAAGACCACTTTTCTTTCAAAGTAAGCAAGTAAGGCATCCGGAATGCAGATACAGTTCAATGAATATTTAAATGTGTGGTCTGATCACCCAGTCAATTAGACTCATTAAAAACAACAAAGACGTCAGTTTAAAAATGCATATCAAAAGTTTAGTAAAGGTATATTTATCTTAACATATTAAAACAACCTTAAAAGGTCCCTAACTGACTAAGAGGATTTAGGGTAGGAAAAGACTCACCCAGCCTTAAGCGGTGTGGGCTACATGGTGACTCGACTAAAAGGACTCAAAGACGGCTAAGACTCTAAGATGGCTACAGCCGCATGGAGCCAAAACTTAAAAGTGTAATAATATTTAAATTAGGTCATGTGATGAATGACCCATTCCCAATGAAAGCAAATGACTCCTTCCCAATGAGTTTATTTCTTTTACTGCACCTGTAGTAGGTTTGAGCAAGCCCTATCTTAGAGTGAGGGCACTTGCTTTCCTCAAAACTGTTGCTTTCTCCTAACTCTCTTTTGTTGTCTCTCTTTTAAGTTTTTCTGAACAGCACTACATCATTGTGTGGTTCCTTAGTCCAATTCTGGGTCTCATCTTCACCAGGACCGCTTTAAGGAATTTCGCCCCCCCCCCGCAATGCTTTATTTTGGGGGGTGTTGGGAGGTATGAGTCTAAAATTAAAAATGTATTTAAAAATTCCAGGGATCTAGCCCTTTTAAAAATAGGAATATCTTCTTTAAAAGTAAAAACACTTTTCTTTCATAAGCAGAGTAAGGCATCCAAAATGCAGACACAGCTCAATGAACATTTAAATGTGTGGTCTAATCACCCAGTCAATTAGACTCATTAAAACAACGAAGATGTCAGTTTAAAAATGCGTATCAAATGTTTACTGAAGGTATATCAATCTTAACGTATTAAAACAAACTTAAAGGTCCCTTACTAACTAAGAGGATTTAGGGTAGGAAAAAAAACTCTCCCAGCCTTAAGCGGTGTGGGCTACATGGTGACTCGACTAAAAGACACAAAGATGGCTACAGTCACATGGAGACAAAACTTAAAAGGAACTTAGACAAAGTGTAATATAATATTTAAATTAGGTCATGTGATGAATGACCCATTGCTCCATTTGGCTGAAATTGCCTAGGGAAAGAAGAAGGGGTGTGAAAGAGCTCATGCATGCAGGTAAATTCCTAAACTGAACTTAACATGGGATACACAGGAAAGCATTGCATTACAATAATGATTTCCCCACATACTACATTCCCCTTCTCAATCGTAGTGGATTCCATGAACAATCTTCATTTCTTCTCGTAGTCTTACTGTCCTTAGGTGTTTATTGCTCCACACTCTTTTGTAAAGTCTTTCAAATATGCTATCTCTCTGGCTTTACTTCACAAACAAGATTCAGGAAGACTCATCCCGCACTTTTTGCAAGCGCGCCGATGACTAAAAAGGCCAATCCGAGATAGACAAGTCTGGTTGCAGAAAGCACAGCAGAAGGTTTCCTTGGGTGATGTTTCTGGGTTGTGATTCTTTCTGCGTTGTCGTTTCTCTTCGAGACTTGTTCGGCCTGAGTTCTCAAATAAAGCTTCAGCATTGTGGATAGTGCGTCTCCATGCCTCCCGATGTGAGGCCAGGGTGGACGATTGTTGGTGATCAATTTGGCCGAGCCTGAGATGTTGTTTCAGGGAGTCCTTGTATTGCTTTTTTGGAGCGCCCCTCTTACGCTTGCCCGTGACGAGTTCACCATAGAGTAGTATTTTGGGGAGGCGATGGTCCTCCATCCTAGAAACATGCCCTACCCAGCGCAGCTGTGTTCTCAATATCATGGCCTCAATGCTGGTGATCCCTGCTTGCTCAAGGACAGCAACATTCGTCACTTAGTCAGTCCAGTGTATATTTAGGATTCTGCATAAACAGCACTGGTGGAAGCATTCAAGGAGTCGTAAGTGGTGGCGATAAGTGACCCATGTTTCAGAACCATAAAGGAGAATAGACAGTACAGTGTCTACATTGTCTATACACACTGATTTTTGTGCTTTGCCTCAGGTGTTTATTGCTCCAGACTCTTCTGTAAAGTCTTCCAAATGCGCCTTTGTTAATCTGTGTTCGATCTCTTTGTCAATCTTGGCATCTGAGGAGATGATGCTTCCCAGGTAGGTGAACTGCTGAACGGACTTGAGCACTGATTTGCCGACGGCAATGTGGGGATGGTGGTGTTCGTCCTGTGGTGCAGGCTGGTAAAGAACTTCTGTTTTCTTCAGGTTGACTTCCAGCCCAAACAGCTCTGCAGCTGTTGCAAAGCAGGATCTTAGGCGCTGCAGAGCTGCTTCTGTGTGGGCAACAAGGGCAGCATCATCGGCGAAGAGCAGCTCACGGACTAGATAGTTTAGTCTTAGTGTGAGCCCTCAGACGGCTTAAGTTAAACAAGCTACCATCAGTACGGTAGCGTATATAGATGCCGTCGTCTTCTTCAAGCTCTGCCATAGCCCTTTGGAGCATCGTGCTAAAGAAGATTGTAAATAAAGTTGGTGCAAGAACACAACCTTGCTTCACTCCATTAGTTATTAGAAAGGGCTCTGAAAGAGCATCGCCATATCTGACTTGACCACGCTGACTCTCGTGTAGCAAGATAATCATTTTAAGGAATTTGGGGGACATCCTAGTCTTTCCAAGATCTGCCACAGACCTTTCCTACTCACGGTGTCAAAAGCTTTGGTGAGGTCAACAAATGTTACATAGAGACCCTTGTTCTGCTCTCTACATTTCTCTTGCAGTTGTCTAAGGGCAAATACCATGTCTGTAGTACTCCTATTGGCTCTGAAGCCACACTGGCTTTCAGGAAGAAGTTCTTCAGCAATGGCAGGAACTAATCTGTTTAGGAGTATCCTTGCAAGGATTTTTCCAGCAATAGAGAGCAGTGTTATGCCTCGATAGTTTGAGCAATCAGATTTTGCTCCTTTTTTCTTGTACAGGGTGATGATGACTGCATCTTGGAGATCTGATGGCAGTTCCCCCTTTCCCCAGCAATTCACAAGGAGTTTGTGGAATTTATCATGGAGTGCATGACCTCCGTGTTTCCAGACTTCAGGTGGGATTCCATCAATCCCAGCTGCCTTGCCATTTTTCATCTGCTATATGGCCTTAAGGGTCTCTTCCAAAGTGGGAGCTATGTCCAATTCATTTTTCATTGGTTTTGTATCATATGTTGGATAGCTGAGCCTTGGACGACTCGGTTGGCACTAAAGAGACTTTGAAAGTGTTCAGCCCATCGATTTAGGATGGAGACTTTATCAGTAATTAGTGTTTGACCATCTGTACTGTATAAGGAGCTTTGGACCTGATAAGTAGGTCCAAACACTGCCTTAAGAGCTTCATAAAATCCTCTAGAATCACCCAGATCTGGACAGCGTTGTGTCTTTTCTGCTATATTGATCCACCACTTGTTCTCCCTGTCTCGGAGTTTTTGTTGTAGTTTACTACATGTGAGGCGGAAAGCTGCTTTTCTTACATGGCAAGTTGGCTGGGCGAGGCATGCCTGGTGAGCAGCTCTGTTCTTTGCCAACAGCTCCTGGATCTCTTGGTTGTTTTCATCACACCAGTCTTGATTTTTCTTGTGGGAGAACCTGGGGGATTCTTCCGCAGACTGGAGGATACTGTTTTTGATATGTTGCCAAAGCACTGTGGGAGAAGGATCTGTAGGATGGTCTTCAAGTTTGGTTTGAAGGTTTGCCTGGAAGTTGTCTCTCGTGGTAGCTTGTTGAAGATTGTTGACTTGGAGTCTCTTCTTTATGATGCCACCCCTCTTAGGCTTGAACTTAAGATGAAGATTTAGTTTACATCTGACGAGGCGATGATCTGTTTGGCATTCTGCACTGGGCATCACTCGAGTATGACGGACATCGCGAATGTCTCTCTGACGGACTAGAACGTAGTCAATGAGGTGCCAATGTTTGGATCGGGGATGCATCCAGTTGTCTTCAAGCTATCTTTCTGCTGAAAGATTGTGTTTGTAATAGTCAGCTGTTGTTCTGCACAGAACTCTAGCAGGAGGCGTCCGTTATCATTGCAATTTCCAACACCATGCTTGCCTAAGACACCTTTCCAGGCTTCGGAGTTCTTTCCTACTCTGGCACTGAAGTCACCAAGGATAATAATTTTATCTTCCTTTTTTTTTTGTATGAGTTGGCGTAGGTCTGTGTAGAATTTGTCTACAGGGTCGGCTTGCATAGTTGGGGCATATATACTAAAGAGAACAACATGTGGGAGGCGTAAGAAAATAATGCGATCAGAGTGTCCTGTTGGTAAGGTTTCGAGTTTGGAGACAATGGAGTTTTTAATCATAAAGCCTACTCCTGAAAGATGTTTTTCAGTTTTGTGTTTGCTAGACCAGTAAAGTGTGTAGCAGGCACCGTGTTCTTTAAGGCTGCCTTCCTCATGGAGACGAACTTCACTAAGAGCAGCGATGTCAATATTAAGCCGTGATAGTTCATGGGCTATTAGAGCAGAACGACACTCAGGCCGTCCACTATCTTCAGAGTCTCGCATGGTTCTGATGTTCCAGCATGCAAGCGTCAATTTGTTTACACCTTTGGAGGCTGGTGTGTGCCTTTGTTTCTTTGCCTTGGTTTGACCGCATCAGAAGATTCTCGTTGGCCGCGGCTAGCCAACCAGGTAGTTGGGGATGAGCTTTTGTTAGGCTACCTTTTCTAGGCCCCTCTCCATATGGAGCAAGGTGGAGCGCAGCGTGCACAGAACTGGCCTCACCCTTTAAACCAGAGATTCATCTGCCGTGGCCTTGCAAGCATGGACGTGGCAGTGAGGTCCTCAGGCCGTAGGTTTGATTAGAGTTTCCTTCTCTTAGATGGTTGACCTTACAGGGTTGGACGAGCACCATCTGCCCGGGTTTGGGATTGGAGTTTTCCTTCTCCTAGGACGGTTGCCACAAGGCTAGAGAGCCCATCCTGCCCTTTGATGCTCTTTGTCAGACCCTTCGGTTTTGACCTGTCTGGCATGGGAGACCCTACCAGTGGCTATTATGCCACCGCCAGCATAGCTCAAAACATCATTAGGGTACGCAAGCCTCTCTCCCACAACAAGGGGGCATCAATGGAGAGGTAAATGTGCTATACGCCTTTGCTAATCTCTTTGTCAATCTTGACAAATACTGTTTTTGTAAATGTGTAATTACGAAGTCTGTTCTGTAACTTCAAAATTGCATAGAGCACAAATAGGAAACGTGTAGCGCTGGGACCACATGCAGTCCCCCTCCCCAGGCTGTTTCTGCATCCCTCAACCCCTCCAAACTCACTTTTTCTAGAAAAAAATAATAATAGTGGGGGGATGAAGTGTCAATTCTGAAGGCTTTAAGGACCACAATTTCCCCTTTTGAACAGGTTTCCCTTCCACCACCCCGTTTAAAAACAGAACTGGGTCCCAGACTCCTGGCAGAGACATGAATTTATGTTGTATTCACAGAGAATACAGGAATACAGTTGTTCCTCTGTATCCACGAATTTAAGTATTCACGGCTTGAAAATATTATTTAAAACATAATCCAGAAAGCAAACCTTGATTTTGCCATCTTATATAAGGGACACCATTTTGCTATACCATTGCATATAATGGGACTTGAGTATTCGCAGATTTTGGTATCCACGGGGGGCGGTGGTCCTGGAACCAAACCCCAGCGAATATGAAGGGACAACTGTAATGCTTCCCCACAAGGAGTTTATAAGCTAGCGTTTAACAAAAGGGAAAGATTCAGCTTTTAAACATTTACTCTGCTTGACTGTTAAAAATAAGTAATTTATCCCAGTTAATGTTTAAAAGTTGCAGAGCTCTCTAGTACTGCCTGCAACATCAACTATAAATCCAAACTAGAATATATCATGATATAGCTTTTAAACATCCATTTTTAACATTGCTAAATTAGTTGAATCCGCAGCAAAACATATACATCCCATAATGTTGCTACCTATTGCATATTCTGCATTTGAGAAACCATTTTCACAATCTCGAGTACGGTAAGTTCTTTCCTCAAGTGTTTCGGATAATGCCAACTTTCCAAACAAGACTTCCATTCACCCTTTTGTACTGTCTTTGTTCCGCTATCCTAATTCCCAGTTTTCCAGTACCCATATACCAATGAGTTTATTGGAAGACAACTTAAGCTCCTATGTAAAGCCTTTATGCTGTCATTAATTTGATTTAAAACAAGTTTTGAATTTGCTCTTTCCGAGTAAAATTCATACCAATTGCTTGACAACATAAAATGGTGCATGAAGGCCTTTATAGTAGGTAGCACCACACGCTGAGACTTCTGTTCCTGTACAATACACCAGGTGGGATTCAGGAGCCCTTTTTCTCTTTTCTTTTTGTTCCCCACATCACAGGCTCTATTCAGCAGTTCCTCTTTATCATAAACAACATGGACACTGAGAGGGGAGGGATCTGGCTCCACCAGTCCAGTTGCCACTGCCTAAACATGAATAAAACCCCGAAAAAAACAGCAAAAGATTTTGTAACACAGTGCTAATTTACTTTTGCTTAATTCTTAGAATCTAACTTGCAAACTATCTTAATTTCCATCCTCAACTTGCTTTTCATTTTTTGCACAGTTGTAAAACCTCTTCCCAAGATTTATCTTCTTTCTGGTTAACAAGAGCCAGAAGGAACTGGAATTAAGTCAGTGAAACATGTCTCTCTTTTACCCTCTTGCACTGGCCTATGGCTGTCATAAAAATGTGCTTTACCTTTAATCCAATAGAACTTTTAAAAACCTTTGTTTTGAAAATAACACCACAAATTAAATCAAGGCGTTAAGATTTAAATGGGTTTAATGTATGAGCCTTAAATGTAATGGAAAAAACATGGCGGTGTGAAGGAACTCTGTGGCGTGTTAGCTGAAGCCTAGGAGCAACGGGACACGGCAAAGAGGTGTAAAAAAAATCAAATATTGTCTCCAAATTATGTAATGTAATGGCATCTCTTGGAATATTTTTTCAATAGCTCCTATTTGTTCTAGCCAATGGTCAGAAATAATTGGGCTTTTTTCTTCAGTATGAAGAGAGACAGAGGTCCTGGGCACCTGCTGCATGGCTTACATGGACTTGACTAAACTACCTGAATGGCTCTTAACCTGTAGCCTGCAGACCCCCAGGGGTCGGTAAGGTCCTCCCTCACAGGGGGTCCACAAAGGGGTCTTGAAAGTTGCTCAGCCCACCTCCTCCCTCCTTGCAGTGGAGTGGCCACCTGACAGGAGGAGCCAGGGCAAAGGCTGGCTGGGCCTGCACATTGCCACTGAATCCACTCCAGCCACAAATTTGCAGGCAGGAGAAAGGGGAAAGTCTCCCCTCTCCCTCCATTGCCTCTGAGGGAAGGTTTAAGGGCTGGTGCAATGCCACTGCTGTTGTTATTCCTGTTGTTTGAGACCTTGAGTCTAAGCTAATACACACTGGAAGCTGCTTAATGCAGTGTAGATGTGTAAACTGCTATTGCTTAACAGTTTGTAAGCCGCTCTGATAGCCTTTGTGGCTGAAGGGCGGGGTATAAAGACCTACATAAATAAAATAAATAAAAATGAGTCAAGTCTGAGAAGGGTTAAGGGCTGGTGCAATGCCACTGCTGTTGTTACTGTTTTAGATCTTAAGTCTTGGGGGGGGGGGGTAAAGGCAAGGCTAAGAGCAGTCCCTGCCTGGAATATTTTCCCACCAGCTCCCCTTGGTCCCAGCCAAGGGTCAGAGATAACTGCGCTTCCCCCTTGACTAGGAAGAGAGGCACAGGAGCCCCCTCAGCCCCCGCTGGTCAGCCAAGGAAAGAAAGGCCTCTTCTCTTTCTCCTTCCCCACCAGTAAGCCCCCTCCCGCTTCCCTCAGCAGTGCGAAATGGCGACGGGCAGGAGGAGGCGCTCCTTTTATAGCCTCGGAGGGAGGGAGGGGGAGGCCGTGACGTCATCCAAGGCCCGCCCTTTCTTTCTGCCCTCCAATCCCGTTCCTCCTCTCCTGTTGCTGGGGCGACGGGCCTTGCCTGGGCTCCCAGCGAAGCCTCTCAGCCCCCCGCCCTGCGACCTTCCTTCCCTATGGCTGGCATGGAGGGGTGGGGGGCCTGGCAGCCCGCCTTTCTCAGGGGTCGAAGGGGGTCCCTTCTTTCCCCACCTTCCTCTCCCTGACCGTCACAGGAATGGGGGGGGGGGACACACACTAACACAACACACACACAGAGCCATCCCCATGTGCTGCTGGTGGGGAAGACTATTATGTCTCTTGCTGGGGTTTTTTTTGGGAGGGGGGTTGCCACTGACGACAGAGCCAGCAGTGGCTCTTCCCCTTTTCTTTACCAGGGACCCCCTTCAAATACCTTCTGTTGCCCAGGACCCCCTGGTAAAGACTTAAGATCTAAAACCGTAATAATAATGACACTGGAGCATAGAATCATAGAATCATAGAATCATAGAATTGCAGAGTTGGAAGAGACCACGAGGGCCATCCAGTCCAGCCCCCTGCCACGCAGGAAATCTTGATCAAAGCATCCTCGACAGATGGCCATCCAGCCTCTGTTTAAAGACCTCCAAGGAAGGAGACCCCACCACGCTCCGAGGGAGTGTGTTCCACTGCCGAACAGCTCTTACTGCCAGAAAGTTCCTCCTCATGTTGAGGTGGGATCTCTGTTCCTGGAGCTTGCATCCATTGCTCTGTGTTCCAGTCTCTGGAGCAGCAGAAAACAAGCCTGCTCCATCCTCAGCGTGACACCCCTTCAAATACTTAAAGAGGGCTATCATATCGCCCCTTAACCGTCTTTTTTCCAGGCTAAACATACCCAGCTCCCTAAGTCTCTCCTCATAAGGCATGGTTTCCAGACCTTTCACCATTTTAGTTGCCCTTCTCTGGACACGCTTCAATTTGTCAATATCCTTTTTGAATTGTGGTGCCCAGAACTGGACACAGTATTCTAAGTGAGGTCTGACCAAGGCAGAATAGAGTGGCACTATTACTTCCCTTGATCTAGACACTATACTTCTATTGATACAGCCCAAAATTGCATTGGCCTTTTTAGCTGCCGCATCACACTGTTGGCTCATGTTCAACTTGTGGTCTACTAGGACTCCTAGATCCCTTTCGCACGTAGTCTCATTCAGCCAGGTCTCTCCCATCCTATATTTATGCATTTCATTTTTCCGCCCTAAATGCAGTACTTTACATTTCTCCGTATTGAATTTCATTTTGTTAGCTTTGGCCCAGCTCTCCAGTCTATCCAGGTCATTCTGAATTTTGATCCTGTCCTCTAGGGTATTAGCTACTCCTCCCAATTTGGTGTCATCTGCAAATTTGATGAGTATGCCCCTAATTCCCTCAGCCAAGTCATTGATAAAGATGTTGAATAGCACTGGGCCCAGGACAGAACCCTGTGGCACCCCACTGGTCACATCTTTCCAAGACGAAGAGGAGCCATTGCTGAGCACCCTTTGGGTTGATTGAATGGCAATGTGCAAGCCAAGCCAGCCAGGCTTTGCTTGGCTCCTCATGCCACATGGCCACCCTACTCTGGGGAGGAGGTGGGCCAAGCAGCCTTCAAGCCTCCACAGATCCTCTGTGAGGACATCACGGACCCCTGGTTGTTGACTTAGAATCATAGAGCCATAGAGTGGGAAGAGACCCCCAAGGGCCATCCAGTCCAACCCCATTCTGCCCTGCAGGAACACACAATCCAAGCATGGCTGACAGAGGGCCATCCAGCCTCTGTTTAAAAACCTCCAAAGAAGGAGACTCCACCGGACTCCCAGGCAGTGCATTCCACTTCTGAACAGCTCTTACCATCAGGAAGTTCTTCCTCATGTTTAGGTGGAATCTCTTTTCCTGGAGTTCGAACCCATTGCTCCATGTCCTAGTCTCTGGAGCAGCAATTTATTGAAACACTTTGGGGTGTGTGAATATGGGGTGAGAACTGTGCAAAAATATTTGTTTTTTGCAAGTAGAGAGAAAACTGTTGAATTTATTCATCCCCGCTTTTGAAGATGAAATAGTCAAACATTTAGATCCCTAAAATAAGCAAGGGTGCTAGAGTGGAAATTATAGGGGTAGCCCAGACGGTGAAATAAATCCTCATGGAATCCCATGTGGCCAAATAGGATCCAGCAGCATTTTGTTGGTTTTGGAGAGAGGGGGAGCACAATTCAGGGAAAGTCCCTGGCAAAAGCCTCTGGGACTTTTTCCAGAGTTTTTTGACAACTGCAGGGAAAATGCTTGCTAAGAAGGCAGATCCTGGAACCACTATGTTGGATTGTCACTATAGTGATGGTGCGCTGAGGTGATGACACAGACTTTCTTTCCTTTATTTTCCCCCATTATTTAAGCAGAAGATTGCTCTTCAGCATCTTGGGGTTAGGGGTTGTTTTTCTTCAAAAAAATACTGTTTGGCAGGAGCAATTTGGGGAGTATACAACTGTGAGATATTCACTAGCACCCGCCATCTTGATTCGCACCAATCCACATTTTATTCCCTCGCCTAGACCTGCCCATAGACACCTCAAGACTAGAAAAACTATGCTGTTGTTTGCTTGTTTCCCCAGAATTTTTCAGCAATCCTCCCGTCTTCCTCTTCGCCCTCCCTCTTTGCTTCCTTACTTCTGCACCTTTACCAGCCGAAAAGCCTGGCCTCCTCCCTTGGATGACCCCCTCCCATAACAGCCTTTCCTTAATGATTCCTGCCTCAGCAATTAGAATTGCAAATTAAGCCTTTAGGCAAAGGGACCTTGAAGCTCCTTTGAGACTTAACAAAGAGAAAGACATTGGGAACATAAGCCTTCCTAGACTTCAGCCTATGTCATCAGGTGCATGAAGTGGAATGAACAGACCTTTGCGAGCAGGTTGTGTGTGTGAAGAAATGCCAAACTTGTGGGTTTGGTGATGAGGTGGCAAGTTCAGTTTTAATGATGGCCATTGGGGGAGAAAGGCAGGAGGGAAGATGTTGCCTAAAGCCAAGGTGAGTAGAGAAGCACATGAATGGTGGAGGGAGGTGTGGGAATGTCCTGTGCTGCTGAGACAATTTAAAACACTTCCAGATTAAAGCGTCATTTAAACAAGGCAAAACCATATTAAGCATAGCAACAATTAAAACCACTTTTAAAAACTGCAGCAATTTAAAACTGTGCATGTGCTGAAGGCTTTACTACAAAGCCCCATTTTGGCTGGGCAGCGGAAAGAAATCAGTGGTGCTACCAGTTGCCAATGGGGCGCCACAGCAAAGCAGGCCCTGCTCCCATGTTCCCCCTCTCTCCTATTTGAAGGCGTACGGGTGATTGTACCTCTGTACAACATTTATTTCCCATTCACTGATGCTCAACATTGCATTGCCTTGGCCTGGACTAGTAATGTGTTACAGCCCAGTGCTCTTCTGAGAACCCTCAGACACCAAGCGTCCATTGGATGTAACTCCTCATTCCTCAAAAAACCCTCTCCTTCAGTGGCAGCCAGTAACTCGGCATTCCTTCTTTGAGGTTGGGGAGACCGCCTTGCCAATTAATCCCTGAGAACACTTATTCAGAATACAACATGGGCGTGCTTGCATCTTTTAAAAAGTGCAATGGCCATTTCCCTTTTTTGCCTCTACAGATTCTTCTTGGTGCCTCATTGAGCATTACCAGATGCTCCTTCCTTGATGTTTCTTATAAAATCTTGTATTGATTGAAAAGAGGTCAGCAAGAAACTTTTCAATAGCCTTCCTAGCAGCTCCAGGGAGGACAGAACTTCGTGTGGATGCTCTAATATGGATAATATTAGTAGCCTGTTGAATTACCTAGAGATGGCCTGCCTAACCCATTCTCACCAAAGGGAAATTGGATCCTGTGTATGCAAAGACTACTTCGGATGACCCAAAGCCTCTGTGAATGTCCGGCTATTCTGTGCATCCCATCATGCCTCAAACATCGGGTTGGGTTGATTCTTTTGGTTGACGTGTGCTGTGGGTGAGGTATCCCCCCCTTTCCCAGATGCACACGGAGGAAGGGGGGAAAGGGCATTGGAAGCTCACCTTTCTGCAATGGCCAGGAGTGCTTTCATACAAGTAAAGCTCAGCTGTACCCATCCCTTGAGACATCAGACCTGGCCAAATGACACATGCCTTCCAACCTGCTTGGATTTCTGTACCATGCTCTACGTGGGGCTGCCTTCGAAGAGGGTTTGGAAACTTCAGTGGTCCAAAGAGATGCAGCCAGATGGTTAACTGTGGCTGGCTGTGGGGAGCACACAGCTGTCAGGTTGCAAGAGTTCCACTGGCTGCTGCTCCATTTCCAGGCTCATATTCAAAGTGCTGATGGTGACCCATAAAGCCCTATATAGCTCAGGTCCAGGTTACGTGAAGGGCCGTATCTCCCTACATGAGCCTGCCTGTGTCTTGAGATGCGCAGGGCAGGCCCTTGTCTCTGTTCCACCAGCCTCAGAGGCACATCTGCTAGGAACGTGGGAGACAGCAAGGCCTTCTTGGCGGCTGCTCCCAGACTCCAGAACACCCTCCCAGAGAGGTGAGACTGGTGCCTGGCTTGCTACCCTTCTGTAGGCAGGGGAAGACGCTTTTCTTTCAGCCGTCCATTGAGGGCTGATTGCTTGGGGGAATGCCTGTGCATCATGTGCAGCATTGCCTATCTGTTGTTTCCTTTCTAATGGCTGTGTTTTCAATTGGCTGTAATGTTATTGATAGTGTAATTCAGTCTTTAACTTTTTTGTCAGATACATTTTTACCTGTTTGTTTTAACTGTGGAAAGCTGCCTTCTGCCCTGGACTGGGAAAAAGGTATGATGATGATGATGATGGGTACAGAAGCAGCTCTGCAGCGCCTAACGTCCTGCTTTGCAACAGCTGCAGAGCTGTTTGGGCTAAAAGTCAACCTGAAGAAAACAGAAGTCCTTACCAGCCTGCACCACAGGACGAACACCACCATCCCCACATTGCCGTCGGCAAATCTGTGCTCAAGTCCGTTCAGCAGTTCACCTACCTGGGAAGCATCATCTCCTCAGATGCCAAGATTGACAAAGAGATCGATCACAGATTAGCAAAGGCATATAGCGCATTTGGAAGACTTCACAAAAGAGTCTGGAGCAATAAACACCTGAGGCAAAGCACAAAAATCAGTGTGTATAGAGCCATCGTACTGTCTATCCTCCTTTATGGGTCTGAAACATGGGTCACTTATCGCCACCACTTATGACTCCTTGAACGCTTTCATCAGCGCTGTATATGCACAATCCTAAATACACACTGGACTGACTATGTGACGAATGTTGCTGTCCTTGAGCAAGCAGGGATCACCAGCATTGAGGCCATGATATTGAGAACAGAGCTGCGCTGGGCAGGGCACATTTCTAGGATGGAGGACCATCGCCTCCCAAAAATAGTACTCTACGGTGAACTCGCCACAGGTCAGCGTAAGAGGGGCGCTCCAAAAAAGCGATACAAGGACTCCCTGAAACAACATCTCAGGTTCGGCCAAATTGATCACCAACAGTGGTCCGCCCTGGCCTCACATCGGGAGGCATGGAGACGCACTATCCACAATGCTGCAGCCTTATTTGAGAACTCACGCCAAACAAGTCTTGAAGAGAAACGACAACGCAGAAAGAATCACAACCCGGTAACATCACCGAAGGAAACCTTCTGCTGTGATTTCTGCAACCGGACTTGTCTATCTCGGATTGGTCTTTTTAGTCATCGGCGCGCTTGCAGAAAACGCGGGATGAGTCCTTCCTGAATCTTCGTTTGCAAAAAAAAAGCCAGAGAGAGAGAGAGAGTTATGGGTACACTCCCATGCAAGAGAAGGAAGTGAGAGGGGGAAATTGCCTCTGGCTGTCTAGGAAGCTCCTGGGGATTTGCCGTGGGTGCAAAAAGTAGTGGTTGTACCCAGAAAAGAACACTAGTTAGTTGGTAACTAACTAGGACTAATTAACTAGGAGTAAACAAAAAACTCATTTCAAACAATGGGCAAAGCTTGTCCACAGGTTCAGTAGGCAGGGAGTGTGCCAAAGGGGACTCCTCGGCCTGTCTCCGGATATTCCAAGGCTCTTCTTTGTAAACTGTCCTCCACAGATGTCCGTCTTTAAAAATTGATATCCTGTACAGATAAGTTATCAAGTCCTCATCCCTCAGCCGGCCTTTCAAGAGCACTAGCCAGCCAGCTAATTCTCTTCATTGTTTTCGTAGACGGGGTTGATGTAGTCCTCGCTTTTTCTGTCTAATGCGAAATCTCTTTGGTTTGTGGGAGGCCACGATGCATCTCCCTCCAGCTGCCTCTCCACCTTCCGGTACTGGCTGGAGGAACGGAACCGAAACAGGGCCTTGATCCACAGCCAGAGGCGATGGTTCTCCAGGATGGCATCCTGCAAAAAAGAGGGGATTTGATGGAAGGGGGAAGAGGAGAGCGATTCCTGCACGCTGAGATCTATCTCAGGCAGTTCTGGTTGAAGGCAGGAGGAAAAGAGGAAGACTATACTAGAGGTACAGACATCTGATGTTCTCTGCTCAAGAAGGGGCCCGTGGCTTCACAAAAGGCAGAGACACCCTGGATCCCAAGTGGAATTGCTTTACTGATGCTAATGCTGTTCAAATTTGACTGTCCTTTGTCCAGGTCCCCACAAGGCCAAAAAGGGGGACTGGCCTCTGCCTTTGTTGAGGTCCCTCCAGACCAACTGAGCCACAGCAGAGACAACATCGGATACAAGCTGGAGGCCTGTGACTCCAATACTGTCACCTTCCCCTTTTTTTCTTTCTTATGCGTGATTTTTTTAAACTTCTTTTGCCTCATGATGAAGAAGCCAGTGGAGCTTTGAAAGTTTGCATGATGTGTTTTGAGCATCTCAGATGGCCAATAAAGGCATCATACTTTTCTGCATTGTTTTATTTTCCTGTATGGCCAACATGGCTACCCCTGAATTTTTTTTAAAAAAAAATCTGGAGGTAGGTTGAATGAATCAAGAAAGCCAAGGCCATCCTGAATTTGTTGCACCTAAGCAGGGCAATTGAAGATGGTACTACTGGAGGTCTCTCTTTCATAGGGTTGCCATCAGTTGAAGCCAGTTTGAGGCCACATAACAACAAAAATCAGAGAACTCAGGCCTGAACTCCCACTGGAAACCACGATGACTATACTGAAGTTGCCGTCCTTTGGCCACATCATTAGATGACAGGACTCATTGGAAAAGACAATGGCCCGGGAAAAAGTGGAAGGCAGTTGCCAAAGAGAAAAACTTTCTGAGAGGTGGGTTGGCTTCAACCAGGAAGCCTCAGCTGCCCTCCTTGAGCAAGGCAGTTGTTCACTGGGGATTTTGGAGGTGATGTGGCAACTTAAAAAGCCAATGCAATTCTGGGCTCCCAGTCTTTTCTGCTTTGGTCAGACCTCACTTAGAATCCTGTCTCCACTTCTGGGCACCACATTTATAAGGAAAATATCGACAAACTGGAATGTGTCCAGAGGAGGGTGACCAAGTTGATCAAAGATATGGAAAAGTCTTATGAGGAATGACTGGTGGAGCTGGGTATGTTTCACCGGGAGAAGACTTGAGAGGTGACATGGCAGCTATCTTTAAGTATCTGAAAGGAGGTCATGTAGAAGAAGCAGCAGCCAAGGAAGGACAAGCGCTGCCTGAGGCACTGCCATTTTCCGCCTCCTCAGCATCATTTCTCAGTCCAGAGGCAGAGCCCCAGCGGTAGTCACCCTCTCTAAAGGCAGAATGAGCACCTACCCTGTCATCGTGAGGCTAGCCACCAGATTTGGCTTCAGAGAGGGCAACTAACCCTGGGACTTCGATTTTCCAGCACACAATTGCCCAGGAAAAGCAAAGCGCCAATGGTAGTCGCCCTCTCTGAAGCCAGAACAGGTGGCTCACCCCACCATCGTGAGGCAAGCTGCCCGATCTTGCTTCACAGAGGTGGACTACTACTGGCCCTTTGATTTTCCCAGAGCTCAGAGTCAAGCATGAGTAACAGCTTTGAATGGGCAGGAAAAGTAAAAACTCAATGCAGATTGAGCTTTGGCAGGTGTGGCACTGAAATCCGGGCCAAAATAGTCCAAATTTCATGCACCCCACCTCGAAGCTAAAGTAGCCTGAATCTCATTTGGATGTTTACCCCCGTGTAGTCAAGCCCAAAGCAAGAAAGAATAACCCCATAAATTAATAAATAAAATGGCTGCTTACCTCCACAAAAAACGAGATAGCAGACTTGACCACAAGCATAATCAGAATGTAAACCCTCCAGAGGGTGGGGGTGCAGAGAAGCTGTGGAGAAAGAAAAGGGGTCAGGATGGGGTCTGGGACAACTCAGGAAAACTGATATGAGGGTCAATATGATGAGACAAAGCCAAAGAAGATTTTTCTGGAGTTCCACAGAAACCTGCTGCACCAGATTGGTTTAGAGCAAAGACCATCATCTCCTACACTGGTGTGGGGAGCCCTCAAACCATGGAGAGGGGTTCCCTGGAAGCCACCATGTCTCTAGGACTGGGCCAGAAGCATATCGGCTGCCAGTGCAATCCCTTTGAGACCAATAGTGTCTATATAGTACTTTGGTCATCCATCTTGCTGCTGCATTTTGCACTTGTTGTAGATTCCTAGGGCTACTCTAGATGAGAGAATATAGAGTTAATTCCTATGCATTATTGCAAATTTGCAGCAGTGATCTTTTGTCTCCATGGACTTTCAGCAAAAACAATAGGCTGAGAAGCTATCCAGATTTCATAGAATCATAGAGTTGGAAGAGACCATAAGGGCCATCTAGTCCAACCCCCTTGAAGTTGACACTCCCACGAATCAAGATGGCAGCCATACATTAATATGTTGTACATTGCCACCGCATTACAGTATATGTTTGTGGTTGTTTTTTTACTTTAAAGCAAAGGTGCACAAGTGTGACCTTGTGCTTAAAAAAATTATTTGGGTGCCTTGCTGATGCAAAAACCCAACAGGGCACTTCCAGGCACTGCCTTGCTAGAAAGCCCACCCACCGTGCACATCTGACTAATCCAATCTCCAATTACACCCTCTCCAACAACACTCAGCAAAGCGAATTGGTTGTCCTAACGAGCACTAATGCGCATTTCCTTGCATTATTTTTAAACCTTCGGGAAAAGTCACTAAGGTTTTTCCCTTGCAGTAAATGGAGTTTTTCGCCGCGCTCCTAAATAAGGCAAATCACCACAGAATTTATCTTAATGGGATCCCACATCAATCTGCTATGTTCAAAAGGAGGGGGACAAATACTCCATATACTCCACAGGAAAAGCCTCCATGGCTTTTCCCATATTCTTTTAAATAATGTGTGGTAATGCGCACTATCATCCGTTAGCACTATTGATTCACATCTCTGCGCATTCTCTGAGTGGGCAGCAGATTGGTCAGATGTGTGAAGGGGGTGGAGCTAGCTAACAGGGAAAGCTCTCATAACCACCATGTTGGATTTTCACCGTAGTGATAGTATGCTACGGCGACTCGAGGTAAATAAAAACATGAGTAATTCACTCGCACCTGCCATCTTGATTTGCAAGCATGCCCGTTGGAACAGTGAAAGCAAATATCTTTGCATGTCTGCAATCTTGAAAAAAAAACCCATTAAGACAAATAGACACTGCTGTAAATTGGCATTACTGCACACCAATCCACATTTTATTGCTTCATATAGACAAGTCCGTTGTCCTTCGAGCCTATGCAATGGATTTTTCTGGTGGAGCGCAGCGTGCACAGAACTGGCCTCACCCTTTAAACCAAAGGTTCATTTGCTGGCCTTGCAAGCATGGACGGAGCAGCGAGGTCCTTGGGTCGTAGGTTTGATTAGAGTTTCTTTCTCTTAGACGGTTGACCTTACAGGGTTGGACGAGCACCATCTGCCCAGGTTTGGGATTGGAGTTTTCCTTCTCCTAGGACGGTTGCCACAAGGCTAGAGAGCCCATCCTGCCCTTTCACACTCTTTGTCAGACCCTTCGGTTTTGACCTGTCTGGCATGGGAGACCCTACCAGTGGCTATTATGCCACCGCCAGCATAGCTCAAAACATCATTAGGGTACGCAAGCCTCCCTCCCACAAAAAGGGGGCATCAATGGAAACGCGCTTGCAGAAAACGCGGGATGAGTTCTTCCTGAATCTTCGATTGCGAAGACAAGCCAGAGAGATAGACAAGCCCACAAGCACCTCACAAAAAGGGCGTGTTAGCAATGGGGCAGTACTTCTCGCATACCTCTTGGTGCGCCATTGCCTCCTTCAAGCATCTCCCCTGATGTAAAGAGACATTGACTGACCACGTCCTGGAACCACCCGGTCCATCCACCTCTGCTAGATCTGATCGATCAAGACCGGCAAGGGGCCAGGTTACACGTGGTGGAATGGACGGATTCAAGTGTCAGGCCACAACAACTGAAACTGAGGCAAAGAAACCTGACTGCAGTTGTTGTGGCATCAGCATATGAGTGAATATGAGCACTTTGTCCCTGAATTTACCACAGCAGGTAATGGAGGGTTTCACTCCTGGCATCTCCAATCTTGATCCCAACAGGCTGCTTGCCACTTGGAATAGTTCTGCCGGGTGGCTTGTTGAGGATATGACAATAGAGCCATTATAATGTGGTGGGTTGTTGTTGTTGTTTGGCCAGCTTTATCACTGCCACATAATGCACACAATGAACATGCACTGACTGATGATCCTACTGGTGACCTACATCTCCAGCTTGTTTCATTGCCTGTACATCTCCTGTGTACCAACCACAGTAAATGATGAGCTCCAAGGAACTGGAGTAAGCACTTCTATCAATGGGCCTTTCCATCTCATGGTTCCACCATGAAACCAAGACCTTGACCAAATCGCCAGTCCTAGGAGCCAGGAAATCCTCAGAGCATTCAGGAGTCCTTAACATTCTGTAAAGCTCTTGGGGGGATCATTTCAACTGGAAGAGTCCTCTTTCACAAAGCCAAACTTCACAAGGAAGTGATCGGACCATGAAAATCGGGTCACTGAACCTCTGTTGGAGATACAGCATTCTTCCTGCACCCCCCACTTGCTAAGATTAGGGAACTCCTTTGCATGCTAAATTTTCCTCCCCTCCTCCTCCACCCACCTTAGTCGTTTTGTAGCTCATGGAAGCTATATGATATGGGGCGACCTGTTAAGTCATCCATCACGTGACCTCATGCTTTAAATGTTTTATTGCTCTTTGTCCTTCTCTTCTGAGAGAGGTCTCGCACGAGGCTTTCTTACACATCTAACTCAGCACGCATGAAGATGGGAGTTAAGCTCTCACTTACCTGCATTCACCTTTTCTGAAGTACAAAGAAATATGGATGCTAATGCAAGTAAAACTTAGAGAATCCTCTCTTGTTTATCCTATCCTAACCTGAATTCACTAGATTGGCTGAGTTCTACCCTGAAAACCTTTACTTAGTTAAAGATCTTACCTCTGCCTTTGAATGTGTAGATTGCAGGACCTATTTAGTAAATGCTTTGGTATGCTCCTGTCAGAAATATAGGTTTCACTACTATCCGTGATTTTTCCTATCTGTGGTAAGTCTGGGAATGTAACCTCCATAGATACAAGGGTCGTACAGTAGTTCAGGACAGTTTGTGTTCAATGGGCTGCACTTTACCCACCCACTCATAGAATCATAGGTTGGAAGGTACCTCAAGGGCCATCTAGTCCAACCCTTTCCATGCAGGAATATGTAACCAAAGTACTCCTGAGAGATACTCATCCAGCCTCTGTTTAAAGACCTCCAAAGAAGGTGAATCCACCACTTTCTGAGACAGTTTATTCCACTGTGGAACAGCTCTTACTATCAAGAAGTTCTTCCTAATGTTTAGCTGGCATCTTCTTTCTTGCAATTTCAATCCATTGCTCCGTGTCCTAGGCTCTGGAGCAGCAGAAAACAAGCTGGCCCCATCTTCCACATGGCACCCTTTCAGATATTTAAATATATTAAAATGTCCTGATTTCTTTCTCTTCCTCCCATTTTTCCCTGTTGACCTCAAGTTATTCAGTTGTTGCAAATCGGGGTCAGAGGGAGAAGGACTCTTCACTCAGCTCAGCAGAGGGGAGAGGAAAGGAAGGAGTGGAATCTTGCCCTTCCTAGTAGGCTCAGGCAAAAGCAAACTGCTGCAGCCTCTCCTATCTTGTGTGTTCTTCCTCATGAATAACTTTACCCATCTTAACCATACTTTGATTTTGCTTGGCCACAGATGTCCAAGTTTTCACCTGTGAAATGTTGCAGGGTGTGTAACGGATCTAATGGCTTTCTCATGGAATGGAGAGAATTTGTGGACTATGCTCATCTCTGGATACACTCTACATATAATAGATTAGACAGCTGGGGAGAAACAGAATGGTTTTCAACAAGGATAAATGTAAAGTATTACACCTAGTGTCATGCCCTGTGAGCCTGATGAGGCTGTAGAGTCAGAGGAGGAGGAGGACATGGCAGGGAATGGCCCTAGGGACCCTGGCACAGGTTTATCTACACCTTTGCCAGCAGGGAATCCTGCCAACCTAGAGACTCAAGCAGAGGTAGAGTCTGGTCTGAGTAGGTTGGCACCAGTCCCAGCAGAGAGTCCTGCCAATTCAGATAAGGATGAAGAAGAAGAGAGGGACTGGATGGCCATCTGTCGAGGATGCTTTGATCATGATTTCCTGCATGGCAGGGGGTTGGACTGGATGGCCCTTGTGGTCTCTTCCAACTCTGCAATTCTATGATTCTATGATTCTATGATTCTTTTTTAAACAAAAGTTTTCCATGTCTTTATTTTGTTTTGAGTGGCTTTAATGACTGAGTGATTTGCAGTACTTACCAATGCTAATTGAGTCTGCTTTGCTTTGTGTCTCTGCCTAACTCTGCTCTACAGTAAACGTTTACTTTTCAGGGCTTGCTCCCTGGAATCTTTAATAAATTTTTAATTTTAATGCTTATACACCCCAACAACCTCCCCTACCCCTGTCCAAGAAGACCATCCTCCATCCACCTGACAGCAAAAAGCAGATCCAGGGTATGTCTTGCCACATGTGTCAGACCAGCCATGTACTGAGGCAACCCCATGGTTGTCGTGGTAGCCACAATGCTGGGCTTCTTCAGCAACATCTCCAACACAACCTTGGCCAACTCAGGCAGGGAGAATGCTGTGCATTTGGGTGGGCAGGACACCAGCAGCGTTCCTTCCCAGTACCTTTGGCCCAGCAAAAGGCCCGGTTCCTAAAACCTAGTGCTGGGGTGGCTGGGCTGCTAAGGTCTCATTTTCCCCTCTACTGGAACACCATGCCAGGGGCGAACTGCTTCAGTGTCGCCTTCCTGAGCATTCTGTGCACTGCACAGGAACCCATGCCAAGTCCCCTGGGATCCGGGCCATGCTTACTACCGGGCCTCCCATAGGTTGCCTCCCCCAGCCCTTTCAGCTCAGCTGACTCGGAATGATGGTCCTTATGCTCCAGCGCCCGTCTCCCCCCCCCCCACGCCCCGCAGCTTAGCCTGGTCAAGGGGTTTCCATTGGAGGCCAGCTGAGGACGGTCCTGCGTTTTGTTCCAAGCAGAGAGCTCTCCGTTCACTCTGATGCTCGTTGCCCCATCCTAAGCATATTCTAAACCCATGCTGCTGAAAGTGGTGCTCTGTGGGCTGGGGCTGGTCCACAAACCCTTGGCTACTGGCCCTTGGAGGGTTTCCGGCCAAGAAAGAAACAACGGCAGCCAATGGGCACAAATATGGTAGCATTCCCTCGCACATTAGAGGGGAAAAGCCACCCCTCTCCGCCAGATTGGCCTGACAGGCACTGCTCTAGATCAGTGGCTCTTAACCTTTCCTTTACCAGGGACCCCCTTTCAATATCTTTTGTTGCCATGGAGCCCCAAGACGTAACTCAAGATTTAACACAACAACAACACCTGATAATAATAATGCAATTACACCACCCATGAAATCTTCCCTCAGAGGCACTGGAGGGGGAGGGAAGACTTTTCTCCTGCTTCTTCCTGCAAATTTGTGGCTGGAGTGGTTTGAATGGCAGTGTGCAGGCCAAGCCAGCCAGCCAGCCTTTGCCTTGGCTCTTGTCACGTGGCCATTACACTGCAGGGAGAAGGTGGGTCAAGCAGCCTTCAAGCCTTTGCAGACCCCCTGTGAGGACATCGCGCACCCCTGGGGTCCCTGGGTCCCAAGTTAAGAACCACTGCTCTAGCTGGTTTGCTTGCAAGGGGAGTGGAATATGCCCCTCCTTCCTCTGAGCACATTAAACACTCACCTCTAAACCCGTGTACACAACTTTTATATCAGCAAAGAGAAGAAACATGTAAATCCCAAAGTAGATGGATATCAGGCAGGAGAAGATATCTGGGGAAATCAGAAAATGAGGAAGACGTTCCCGTTAATCCCACAGGATTTTTTGATGGTGCCCATCACATAGCAGAATGAAAGGGGCCAGGAGTTAATTAGCAGTTAGGTTCCCTGTGTCCCCGGAAAACAGGGAAGGCGCGGGTGGCAACCAGGCCCACCAGCAAGGGAGAAAGGAGGAGGGATGTAAGTATAAAACTGTCCCGTCCTCACTACTGGGAGGGGGGGGGTCATGTCCACAGTTTTCTCTCCACTGTGGCAAAGGCAAGTATTTCTGTGCAGTTCTCATATCCCCAAGTGTTTGAGGAAATGATTTTCCACAGATATAAATATAGCCTTTTTGTGTAAGAAATGGGAGGGGGGTGGCACAAAAAAATACTGTTACTAGACAGGCTTTTTTTGGGGGGGGGGTTGTGCAAGATTGATGTTTTTCTGCAAAAAAAACACAGCAAAAAGATTTCTTGCACACACAAAAATGCCACATTATTTTTAGGGGTGCAAGATTGGTGTTTTCTGTGCAAGGTTTTTGTGCAAGGTGGCTGTTTTTTGCAATTTAGAAACAGTGTTTTTGTGCACAAAAGAATGTGGGGTTTTGCCCAATAAACCCACATGCATTTCTGAGCAGAATAATTTGCTGAAAAACCAGAGGATTTGTGAATACCGGCCAAAAAGTGTCCTAAATTCTCAGACTGTCTTCTCCTTCCTGACTGAGTTTGACCAGGAAAGGAATAAAGATTAATTTTCTTTCCATCCCTAAGAAGGCACTTTCTGCCCCAGTAGCAACATCCAAAATGGCAGCTCAGCCCCTCCTGAGAGGAAGGCTGCTGACCAGTGCCACGAGACAGATTGGTCCCTCCTTTGGAGACGATGTGTGTGAAACGAAATAATCTCAAATCCTCTTTCAGAACGAGTTACCTCACTCGCAGCTGCTTATTAAAAAGGCAGAATGTATATTGATCATAATCAGAAAGGGGATCAGGAAATACCCCCCCCCATATCATTCTGCCCAGTGGTCCAGGCAGCCACATGATCTGGCCAAGGTGGCGAGGGGCCTCTCTCTCATATCCGGAGCCAGAAAGTGGGGAAGGGGAAGATCCGACTTACAGTTGGTGTAGATGGGCTTCCTGAACGGCTTCCCCTTGCAGAAGACAAAGGCCAGGACAAAGCAGTCAAGGGTGACGATGTGGAAGAGGGTGGTGTCCTCGTAACTCACCACAGGGTGCTCCGTGACTGTGGTGTTGGCGGTCCCATTGCCCAGGAACAGGGAATGGTTTCCCAAGGGACACTCCCTGCAAGGAAAAGAATCCCCCCCCGAAAAAAATATTTCTTCCATCACGCCAATCTTGCTTCTCCCTTGGCCTTGCCCAATGCGGCTGGCTTTCTATCTACAGCCACACATGTGGGGCTTAGCATGAGGCAGGGCTGAGGCCCAGAACATCCTTGTTTCTCAGGGCTCAGGAGATGGCCTGCCCGGGTCAGGGGTCCCAGGACTGAGGCCTCACGCCTATGAGAATCAGGGAGAAAACTCTGAGGAGTGGAAGGCCACCCCCTTTGGTGCTCAGCAGCTAAAGCCAGGAGGAAATGGCTCTCCTTGTGCTCCGCATCTCAGCCTCTGTTCAGAGAGCCCTGTTTGGATGGGGAGCTCACCTGTAGCTGCGCAACTCCGAGTACCAGGGCTGCTGCTTCACAAAGACGAAACCCAAGGTCTGGATGATGAGGGCAAAGCAGACATTGAGGATGACCGACAGGAGCAGCGGTGGGGAGATGAGATGCCCAGCGGGCCGGTAGGGGGCCAGTTTGGGATAGGCCTCTGTCAAGCTCACTGTGGGAAGAAAGACGCATTCCAGGAGAGCTGCCCATTGGATGGAAGAAGACCCCTGGCTTCCCCACAGCCTAGCAGCATCTGGCCTACACAGCAGCCATCTTAAATCCAGGGGGCTGGCAAGGGCAGCCAGGCTGGAGCTAGTCAAAGGAGCAGAAGCAGGGGCTTTGTGTGGGACAGAACCACAGAACTGCCCTGTGTCCTGGCAGGGCAGAGCGTCTCTTTTCATTCCCGGGGGGGGAGGAATAAAGAAAAGCCAGAGGGAGGCTCCCCACAGGGCCAGCTTTGAGATGAGACTGAGGCCTTCTCAGTGGCTGCCCCCCCAGCCCTGGAAGCCCCCCCTGCCCTAAAGGCTCAGCAGACCTTGAACCCATGCAAGGCAAGCGGTTCATGGCCAACAGGGGCTCATTCTAAATCTGTCAAGAATTTTAGGATTTCACAGCTTGAAAGTGTGGTGTGCCCATTGCCTAGCAGTACTCGATAGTTGGAAATACGACAGAGAATGGAGTGGGATGCTTACTTGTCAGGCAGGCAACCATGGCAATGACATCTTCCAGAAGGAACTGGTAACCCCCAAACATCTGTAATTGCTGAAAGAATAAAGTGAGTCTGAGGGAGACTTACCGTAGCTGCAGCTGCACTGAGATAATGTTTTCATTAACATGTACGAGGCAAAAGACTTATCCAAAAGTACCCCAATAGCCATTTTGTAAGATGGTTTCCTCTCTTGCAGGAGGATCCCAGGCAGCGTTGGGCGGGGCAATGCATCCCCACCTGCTCAAAGGACTCTGTGGCTCCAAGCGGGCAACAGTGTTGGAGGAGGAGACTAATGCAATCACCTTTAAGGGATGGATTCCTCTCTTCGCCTTGCCTGGTCTCTCTCTTCCTTACCCGGATGGATATTCTTAAAATAGATCCACTCCCTCCCATCCTCAGCCTCACTTCTCTTTCGCCCTCCTTGGCCTGCAGCTTGCCAACCCACCCCAACTGTCTCTCTCTTGTTCCAGATGCAGTTCCGGTAATAAACATTTTCTTTATTTGTGGTGATAAACCAGAGACTGTGAAGAAAGACACTGTGCACTGAAAAAGCAGAAGCACAGCCTCAAGAACGATCCAGGGATGGTTCAAGTGCAACATTTTCTTCTTGGGAGGCTCTCCTCTGCCAACAAACTGTCTCTGGAACTTCGCACTGCAGGGCACCTCCACGGAGAAGAATGGCAATTTAAACCACCGGATTCTAAATTCTGGCTCATTTGGCTCCCCGCCACCAGCTAACTCTCCTCCATGCTGTGTAGATTTTCCAGGGGTGGTTTTGGGGACAATCTGCTGCCTTGGCAGCAGATGACCCGCTGGCCATTTTTAAAGATTTGAAGGTTGCCCAGAGGGCACATCACTCTTCCCACTTGGGGGGTTATTCATCACTTTTGTGGGGGTTCGGAGCACCTTAGAAACTTACCAGGACTGTCTTCCAAAAAGAGCAGAGGGACAAAATTGTGTTTGCTCTGTGTTTTTCAACTCTTGGAAATGATTCCTTCTCTCCAGCTTTCAACGACTACAATTTATGCACAACTGCTCTCTATCATCCCACCTTGAGAGCACATGAAGACACACCATCAATTCAGCCTCTAAATACGTACCCAGTAAAGCAGAGCACAAGCAAGGAACTGAATCATGCCATAAAGGACCAGGTATTTGAACACACCGAAGGAGGACACCAGGGCTGTACGGCCTTCCCTGGGATGGAGAAGCGAATAGCCTGTTAAACAACATCTGTACTGACCAACTCAAAGCAGCTCCGCTGGGGGGGGGGCTTAAGGGCCCCCTGCAGAAAAGCCTTCAGCCCCATAGAGTGAAACTGTTCCAAGGCAAACAGCTGTGCCTGCAAGATGAATGGCCATGATCCACCACCCACAGTCCCCCAGGACAGCGGACCAGCAGCTGCCACAAACAGCAGAGAAAGGCATCACGGGACGGACGGCCACAAGCTCCTTCGTTCCCACAAGTCATGTCCAGAGCCATGAGTGTGCTGCATGAACAGGAATGGCAGATCCACCTGAACATCACCAACATGATTCTAGGTGAGACCAAACGTACCGTATCAGTTCTGGCACACACTCAATGTTGGGGATTTGGGAGGTGAAGGGAGAAGCCACGGAGGCCTCCTGCTCCGAAAGCGAGATCCCAGCGTGAGCCATTTTCAAAGCCTGGGGGAGGAAAGCCAAAACATTTGAGGAATTCTCACCCAGTCCATCTGGACAGATTTTGTGGGAGCTCCAATATGTGATGTTTCGGACATTGTCACTCTTAGGCTGAGTGTCACAGTATCACACCAGTGGAGTTATAATCACTCTAAACAAAGATTGCGCAGCAAAGCTTTTTCTTCAGTTTAAGACCAACTGGTTTTTGTTTTAGCATGAGCTTTCGGGGATTGTTGTCATTCTGAGCCTTCAAGTCATTTCTGACTTATGGTGATCCTAAGGCAGCCCTATCATGGGGTTATCTTGGGAAGATGTGTTCAGAGGAGGTTTATCCCATCACCTTCCTCTGAGGCTGAGAGAGCATGATTTGCCCAAGTTCACACCGTGGGTTTCCATGGCCATGCGAGGATGCAAACCCTGGTCTCCAGAGTCATAAATCCAGTGCACAAACCACTGCACCACGCTGGCTCATGGATATAAACCACCTCTTCAGATGCATTAAATGGGTTTCTATCCATGAAAGCTCATGCTAAAATACCAACCAGTTAGCCTTAAAGGTGCTGCCACATTTCTTTTCTTTTCTTTTCCTCCCTCCCCCTTCCTTCCTCCTCCTTTTTATGCTAAGATGGCCACAGATAAATTTTGATGCTAGACCAGAGGTATCCTTACTAAATATGATGGATAAATTGGGGGAAACTAATGAGAAACGCTATTGGAGAATGATATGGTATCTTGTAACAACAGCCAGGCTAGTAATACCTCAAAAATGGAAAACGCCAGATCCACCTCGGCTTTTAAAAACATAAGATATATTAGAATTGGATATTTTGACAACTAAATTAAACAACTTAACAAAACAAAAATCTTTGGAAAAATGGCTCCCGATAATGGGAAAAGAATGGAATGAGCTATGAGAAAAAAAGACTTAATATTACTCAGATCTTAATTATTACACCTATAATAGTAAGGAAATAAGGGATGGTCAACCGAAATTGACCAAAAAAATAAGAGGAAATGAATTACGAGGAGTAATGGTATTAACATAATCTAAATTAAAATAATAATAATAAAAACAATAATAAAACAAACAAGTAAGACACTTACAGGTATATATGTACTTATGTGGGTATATGCGTAAAGAAAAGGATAATAACATTAAAAGTGTTGTACTTATTAAAAGGAGTTGGATATTTAACTACAATGATAATGTTTTTAATTTCATTCAGATGATTGGTTTGGAACTCACTAATGTTTTCTTTTAAAAATCTGATGTATACAGATATAGAAAATATTATATAATATATAGTAGTAAATGTTAACTGCACTATATTCTATACTGTAATTATAAAAAGATTATGTATTGATGTACTGATGATTATGAACATGAATAAAGATTAATAAACAAAAAAAAAGATGGCCACTTCTTTGCAAAATGCCTTGAAGGGTTGTTTCTGTCCCTTCATCTGGTCAGGGCATAAATATTCACAGTTAAGATTAAAAAGGAACTGTTCTTATAATAACCAGTTTATTACAGATGCCCATCAATTTCTGGATGCATTATCTTTGAGAGGTTACCCTCAAAAGGTACTAGAACAGTCATTCACATGAACTTCCAATGTAAACAGACAACTTTTCCAACAAAAACATAAAACCGATAAAGCATGTACAGTTGTCCCTTCACACTCACTGGGGTTTGGTTCCAGGACCCCTCGTAAATACTCAAATCCATGAATATTCAAGTCCTATTCTATGCAATGGCATAGCAAAATGGTGTCCCTTATATAAGATGGCAAAATCAAGGTTTGCTTTCAGGATTAGTATTTTTTAAAGAATATTTTCAAGCCATGAATACTGAATCCATGAATGCCAAATCCGTGAATATGGAGGGACAACTGTATATTCTGGACAAGTACATTCCGTCCATTGGCACAAGGGATTAAAAGCACTATCATCAAGCATTGGCATATTGTTAATCAAATAGCAGGATGTGAGTTGTCTCCTGTTGTGGGTTTCAGAAGATCCTCTGATTTAAAGAATAAACTAGTCCACGCTGACCTTAACAAACCAGTTCACCCTATTCCAATATTAACAAGCCATATAAATGTGGCCGGTGTTCTTGCCACGCTCAAAGTTTGAACATTACACAGTTTATTCACCCCGTTACTCCTATTTCCTATAAGCTACACTCCTTTTCTATTGGCCAGTCTAAGGTGCTGGTTTAAGTCATAATTTGTCCCTGTAACAAACTGTTATAGGACAAACCAGCCGTTCACTGAATACACATATAATAGAACATACAAGTAAATTTAGACAGGGGTGCAAGACATACCATTATATGAACATTTTTTTAAAAAAAAGATATCATCATGATTCCTTTAAATTTTGTGTCATAGAAGTCCCTCAAATACAATCTGGGCATGAATTCAACGCTGTTCTTTTAAGAAAAGAGGCAATTTGGTCTTTTTTGTTGAGAACTACAGTCCCACATGGGCTTAATGAGCAATCACCCTTCAGCTATTTTTTGTGAATTTCCTCTGCCAAACCATCTCTGTTTCTGGGCTATTTAAATTGCTTTTGGTTACTGGGCCACATAATGTATGGAATGTATCTTCTTGATTGTATGTTATTCATTGCTTATAGGTGTTATTATTTGTTCAGCTTTACTGGCTAGTTGATAATGATGGATTTACTTTCCATAGATATAGAAGCATAAAGTATTAATGGCATCCAGTCAGAAAGTGCTTTCCATGTTGCTACTGAGGAAGACTCTAGGAACATCTCAATAATCCCGGGCTTGATGTATAACATCTCCTGGTTAATACCAGACCCCATTGGGAAATTTCTCTGTACGAGACTTCCTTGAGAACCACAACTGGAGAAGCTTTGCTACAAGGGGGCATCTTTGAAAAAATATTTTTCTACAGCTTTAAATGGACATTCAAGATCCTTAATAGTTGCAATAGCAACCTGGGGAGTTGCATACGTCAAATGAAAGATATAAGTTTGTTGGAGCATTTATAGTTGGGTAACTTTTGTGTTTAGACCTACATTTGGTTTCATTGTTATATTATAATTTCTTTCTCACTGTTATTTTCAGGTAACCTTTTATTGCAGCGTTCTTATATATCTTACATTCAAATATTGATACAACAACAGCCTTTCTTTGAGCCTGAGCCCTTAGTGTTTTGTGTTTGTCAGCCCATAAATATCCTATGATTCTGGCACTCTTTTGTAGCTGCTCATAGCAGAATTTAGTGCTATGCACCATCTGCAGGTTGCTTTTCGGGTGCTCTTTTCTCCCGCTTGAGGTATCCTTACCCTGTGGTGTGGACATGGTTTCCCTCCACCCCACTGCTGCCCCTTCCATGAACACCTTCCCTCCATGTTCCGCGCCCCCCATATCCATGTTTCCTGTCTTGTATTTCCACTCCTGACAACCCACCATGTTTATGGGGAAAGAGACTGAATGCAAACAATCAAACAACAACCAAACGGCACTGTCGTGATGACCTACCCCACAGTCATTGGCTCCATCTCCACACATCCCCACATAGTAACTAGAAGACAAGAGGGGACATCGGTCAGCAGCTCATTAAATAAAATAAAAGCAGAGCAGGGTCATTTATTTTCGCAAGAGTTCCTTCCTCCCCTTGAAGCCAGTGTGGTTCACCATCCCTGTCTCTTTAGGGTTCTTTGCCTTTTGTCAGCTAATCTGTACCTGCACAGAGGTCCACTTTATCACCCTCCAGCCGCCTGGGCATCCAACTTGTGGCCAACGGCAAATCATAGACTCATAGAGTTGGAAAGGGGCCCCATGACCTGTCAGGTCCCGCCCCTCGCGCAATGCGGGATTTCCATCCAGACAAGAGGAGTCAAGACTCCACTTGAGCATTCTTAAGTACTAGAATCTCGGGATATTTGTATGAGAGAAGGAACTGATTCTATTAGGGTTTTTTAGGCTAATCATAGATATACAAACATATAGCCGTTAGGGAGAAATATAGAAAGTCTATATATTTGAGAAACTCAAAGTCTACGCTCTTGACTTTCATTACATTGCATACTGCATTATAGTATGCTAGCCGTACCCGGTGTAACATACACTGTTAAAAACTCCCCAAAAATGCACAGAAGACCTCATGACAACCCTGTAAGGTAGGCCGGTGGATTTTAAAATTCCTCATCCCCCTTCTCAGCATTCCACACTTTTCCCGGAATTGCTGAGGGTGACTTGCTCTGTTGCCCTGCCACTGCCACTGCCAGTTGACTGCCTGGGTTCTGTCGTGGCTTCATTATAGGTTAATTCGCTGTTCTCCCACTAGCTTATTGTTGATAGGTAGGTTGGCTTTATGCCCGGAACTACAGTTGTCCCTCCGTATCCACAGATTTAAGTATTCACAGCTTGAAAATATTCCTTAAAAAAAACAATAATCCAAAAAGCAAACCTTGATTTTTCCATCTTCTTATATCAGGGACACCATTTTGCTATGCCATTGCATATAATGGGACTTGAGTATTCACGGATTTTGGTATCCACGAAAGGGGGTCCTGGAACCAAACCCCAGCAAATGTGAAGGGACAACTGTACTCTCTTGGTGACAAATGTACGCACATTCCACAATACCCAGAGGGGTCAGCTGTATATTTTATGCTTTATAAACAGACTTATTTACACTTCTGAGTCTAAAATTGCACAAAAGGTAACCCAAATCAGCAGCCAGCCTGTATCAGCCTTCCTTCCTAAACACATTTTGGGATTTCTAAGGGGAAAAAAACAGCCCACTCTCTCTCTGTATTATGAGCAAGTACTTACTCCAGTTTCTGAAACTCCTCCACAAGGCTGGACTTCTGTGCCGGGGACATCCTTGCAAACACAGTGCCATTCACAAGTATCTGCAGAAAGCAAAAACGGAACCTCAACCATTGACTCCCAGTGCCCGAAAGGAGCCCTGAGCCCCGTCCCACCCCTTGGTTCCCCCACAGTTTACCTTGGGCAGCAAAGCACTGAAGTATTTCTGGAGCACCTGGTAGGTCTTCCCGTTCAAGGCAAAGTGGAAACTGGTGCTGCTGCTGCTGTTGCCATCGATGATAATGAATGGATCCTGGAAGACAGGTGAAAATTGTTTCCAGGCATCATCCCCACTGACTTTTTAGAGCCATTCCAAGTTAACACAGAGACACCTAATCAAAGAAATGCTAAAAGGGGGAAGGCGCCACTCAAAGATGCTTTGTGTCCTCCTGGGATGAGAACCACACTTGAGTCTCCTCTCTTTGGGACAGGCGCTGGAGGGGTGGACCTGGGGTACAACTGTGGCGGGCATGGAGCACCTGGTAGCACTGCCTGCCACTGGAAGGAGTCCAGCAGGCTTCGGAGGGGATTGGAGAGGACGCAGCCTCCTCGCCACTGAGCTCGGGTCAGCAAGAGGTGTCTCAGTCCTCAGTGAGCCTTGCTCCGCGGGCGGCGGCAGGTGGAGAGGGAAACACAGCCTGGCTTAGATTTTCTGTGGTGTTCTTCCAGGCTGTGAGCTCATGTTCTGGAAGAGTATATTCCTATGCCAGTCGTGAAAGCCTTCACTTCACACAGCCTGGCTTCTTCCGATCGCCTTGGAGACCGTTGTCCAGTCTGGGGAAGAGGACGCTGCGGACAACAGCAGCAGGGAAGTACCCACAGGGACACGGTCTGGGGGAAAGGACGCCCAGGAAACAAAGCCCTGAGCGGGGCAAAGGCAAGGCCCAAGCAGAGCTCGAAGCATCTGCCTTTAGGCATGGGGGTGATTTCTAGCATGCCTCTTTGTGTGGAGGTCCTAGAAGAGGCAGACCCAGGGGAAGGTCCATTGGCCATTACCCACATGGTCGGGAATAATGGTGGCCACCATCTTGAAACCCCATGTCACACACACCCTCACGTAATAGTGCCACATGGTCTATGGTTACCTTTGTCCACCAGCCCAATTGATTATGTAGTGGCAGAAAAGCGAGCCATTGAGGCAGCAAAGGTAGCCTTTGTGCAGGCCTTGGCGAATCCCACCCCACACACATGGGGAGCACACATGGGGGGGGATATAGGTGGCCTACAGCAAACCAGGGGTCTGGGATTCGCAACGTACGCAGCTTGCAGGACACAGGGACATCAGTACCCTACTTTCAAGCAGTGTGCCTCCTTGAGTCCAGATCAGGAGCCACACCGGGCCCCAGAGGTGCACAAACTGCCAGACAGTCCAAATGCAAGACTCCTCCCTCCCCTCACTCCTTAGCCGAGTCGGAGGGGTCGTCAGCTGATGAGTTATCCATCCTAGAATCTGAACATGTTATGCAAAGGGACGCAGACAATCACTCTGATAGAGAAGAAGGAGAGGGGTCTGACACCGAGCCCTCGTCTGAGAGGCTCTTCCATTTGGTGGCCAAAGCTATTTTGACTCTGGGCCTCACGGGACACCAGTCCCAGCAGGGGCAACCATCCAACGAATTCAGCAAACAGGCGGCAGCGGTATTAAGTGCTCCAAAGTCATTGGGAAGGCAAGTTCCTTCCCCTTCCATATTTGTGAGAGCTGTTGAAGGTGAATGGGAGAAGCCCCTGCAAAGCAAGAAGGGCACCCTTTTGGCTCAGAAGATTTATACTCCATCTAAACAAATAATGGAGAAACTGAAGGTCCTGGTGGTTGACTCTCCAGTGGCCTCAATGGTTTCAGGAGTTCTAGTGCCCAAGGAGGGTGAAGGATTTTTAAGGGATTCTGAGAACAAAAGGATCGAGGGAGCCCTTAAGAAGACTCACAAAGCAACGGCTCTAGCCATTAGGACCTCGACAACAGGCTCCCTCTTTGCAAGAGCCTCCTTACTATGGATAGAAGATATTCTTCAAGACAAGAACGTGGACTGGGTCTCCCTTCAGAGATCACTGAATGAGGTCTATATCGCTTTACAATTCTTAACAGACACCGCTCTGGACGCGGCGACCTTTGCATCCAGGGCTATGGCTGTGGCTACAGTAGCGAGGCGTTCCACCTGGTTAAGGCACTGGGAAGTGGACACACACTCTAGGGACAATCTGGCTTCTACCCACTTCAGAGGGTTGAGGCTATTCGGACAGGAAGCCCTAAAGGACATACTTGTGGAGACAAAAGGCAAGAAGAAGGCAATGGTGGTGTTATCCAAGAAGATGGAAAGGACGGGAACCAAGAGGCCTTTTCAGCCATCATCTTCCTACAGATCCTCATGGGGTTCCAGAAAGAATTGAGATTTTTGCTCCTTTTGTCCAGCCTGGCCAGATCCAGCTTTCCTGCAAGAGCCGGCTCTAACCAGTCACAAACCAGTCGCAGAGGTGGCTCCCAGTCCCAGAGAGGAAGGGGGACATCAGGAGTTCTGACTCGGATTCTCTTTCCGTGAGAGGCAGGCTTCATCGTTTTTGTCATCACTGGATTTCGACCACTACGGACAAGTGAGTCATTTCCTCCGTCTCCCACGGTTACCGCTTAGAATTCAACAGACTCCCCCAAGGCAGATTTGTTCCATCCACCCTGGCAAAGGACTCACAGAAAAGGAAGATCCAGGTCAAGGTGGTGGATCATCTCCTCAGCATCAAGACGAAAGAGGCCATCCCAGTCTCTCCGAGATTCTTAGGAGTTCACTCCATGTTCTTCACGGTACCAAAGAGAGGTGGAGACTTTCTCTCAATCCTCAACTTCAAGTACACTAAATCTCACATCAGGTACAGGAGATTCCACATGGAAACCTTATATTCTATATGGGAAGCATTACAAAAAGGAGACTTCCTAGTCTCTCTGGGCTTAGCTGAAGCTTATCTCCACATGCTGATAGCAGAGGACATCAGAAAATCCCTTCGCTTTGCCTTCGGTTAGCAGCATTATCAGTTCTGGGCTTTTCCTTTTGGGCTCACGTCAGCTCCAAGGGTGTTTACGAAGATCCTGGTTGCAATGGTGGCTCTTGTTCGAGCTCAGGGCATCCACATCTATCCTTATCTATCTGTCTATCCTGGATGATATTCTACTTTGTGCTCCGTCCAGATGGAAAGCACAGACGGATCTTCAGATCACAATGCGGTGCCTTCAGGATCACAGACTCATGATAAACTTCAAGAAAAGCACCCTCATTTCAACACAGTCTATCAACCATCTGAGTACAGTGTTGGACACCCAGTTGGAGATTATCTTTTTATCACAAGAAAGGGAGGACTCAATTTGGAAGGAGGCCTTTAGCATGCTGTTGCAGTTGGAGGTTCCTCTTATGGAGCTCTCTCAACTTTTGGGCCTCATGGTTTCATCCATTCATTGAAACCATGGGCCAGGGCCACGCGTGACCTCTGCAACTCTTCCTAAACCATTATCAATTGCAGATATTCCTCCGAACATACATCCTTCTCTCCATGCCGATGGAGGTCAGAGCATTGCTCCGTTGGTGGAGAAAAGCGAGCAATCTGGCCAGGGGCTCACTATGGACCATAAAGCACCAGGTCATAGTAACTTCGGACATCAGTCTCCTGGGGTGGGAAGCTCACTGCCAGGGCCAATTAGTCCAGGGAACCTGGAAGATGCACAGCATCAATTGGCTGGAAGTCAGGGCAATCCGCCTAGCACTCCTGCATTTCGCGGAGGAGCTCAGAGGGAGGCATGTCTTGGTTCTCACAGACAACAATACAGTCCGCTCTTACATATCCAAACAAGGGGAACGAAGTCCCGCTCTCTGCAGAAGGAACGGTGACATACTTGTCGGCTCAGCAGATCCAGGAAAATCTTCAGGCAGACTACCTGAGTAGGCACGAGGTTCTCCCATGGGAGTGGGCTCTTCATCTTCAAGTATTAGATCAGCTGCAGGCGAGATTCAGACCAATGGCAGTGGACATGTTTGCATCCCCAAGCAATCACAGAATCCCAAGGTTCTTCTCAAGCTTCCCCGATTGGAGGGCAGAAGGGGTCGAGGCATTGCAGTCCCCCTGGCCGGAAGGTATCCTTTACCTTTTCCCACCTTTTCTGCTGATAGCCAAGGTGATCGGGAAGAGAAGGCGCAAGTAGTTCTTATTGCCCCCCATTGGCCAAGAAGACCTTGGCTTTCAGATCTAATGGAAATGGCGCTAGTTCCACCATGGATTCTGCCCCTAAGGAACGATCTCTTGTTGCAGGGTCCTCTGTTACACTCCGACCCAGGCTTGGCTACACCTAGCCACCTAGAGGTTGAGCAGAGAGCCCTGAGGCTTTGTGGATACGAAGAGATGGTAATCTCTACAATGCTGTCTTCAAGGCAACATCCTACCACTAGAACATATGAAGCCACCTGGAAGGCCTCTAGATGGTGTGCACTGAGACACAGTCCAAGGCTAATGTTAAGCACATCCTGACTTTCCTACAAAATGTGTTAGACCTTGGCCTAAAGCCCAACACGTTAAAAAAAGTGGCCACATTGTCTTCAGTAATTTCCCTAGCTAAGGGGGTGTCACTTTCCCCTCACTCCCACATCAGGCAACTCTAGAAAGGGTCCTCCATCATTTCCCCTCCGGTTCAGCACCATTTTCCTACTTGGAACCTCCCTCTGGTACTTAGACAGCCGTCTAAGCATCCCTTCTGGCCTCTCAGAGAGGTCTCACTCAGGGTTCTGTCACTCAAGGTGACTTTTCTAATTGCCATAACCTCAACCAGACGAGTCTCAGAGCTAACGGCGCTTTCGGGACATCTGTGTTCATTTAACGATGACCATGTGGTTCTTCGCCCGGATCCCTCCTTCCTCCCGAAAGTGGTGTCACAGTTCCATCTCTCACAAGAGCTTGTCTTACCTTCTTTCTGTCCCAATCCTTCTCATCCAAGAGAGAGGGAATGGCATAAGTTGGACGTTCGCAGAGCAGTGAAAATCTACATAAGAGAACGAGATCCTTCAGGAAGTGCAATTCCCTCTTTGTGGCTTTTTCCCCTACCAATTTAGGCGAAAAGGCATCTAGGCAGACCTTTCTTGTTGGATAAGGCCTTGCATCCTGACAGCCTGCGACGTGGCAAGGGTCCCTTGTCTCACAAGGGCGTTGGCTCATTCCACTCGGGCAGCAGCGACATCGGCAGTTTTTTCTTCAAACGCCCCGATTTCAGAAGCCTGCAGGGCAGCCACTTAGAGTATTCCATTGTCATTCATTCGTCATTATAAGATTGACAAGTTTAGGACCTCAGAGGCTATCTTCGGTTGGAGAGTCCTACAGGAGGTCCTCCAAGACTAGATTGGCAGTCACACACCCTAAATCAGCAATGGCTTGGGTACGTCCCAAGTGTAAGGATTTTCCGGATTCCTCCTCTCACCAACCCAAAGAATGCCACGTTGGTACTTACCATGAAGGTGCATTTTGGAGTTGGTAGAGAGGAGGAATCTGGCCCGCCCTGATGACTGCTGGACATGGTTGGTTATTCCAGAGGGTAACAGGGTCAGCATTCCTCGGTTCAGCTAGAAAAGAACTGAGGACGTGATGGCTGGGTGGGGTGGAGCCAACGGTCCCCAGCAATCATGAGTTCAGTTTAAAAGTCTTTCTCCCTGCCTCTTCTCTGGGTGGTGGAGCAGCATAACCCAAGTGTAAGGATTTTCCAGATTCCTCCTCTCTGCCAACCCCAGAATGCACCTTCACGGTAAGTACCAACATGGCATTCCCTTCTAACTATTTCTTGTCTTACTCTAGTAGCCTTGTTTGCTTGGTAGATGGATGCAAGGGATGTGTGATTGCCTTAATTCAGTTCAATAAAGTTTCATCAGTTATTTTTGGACATCTGACTCCGTGTTTTTCATAAGCTCAGCCTGTATACACAGGATTTAAAGTCCAGTATGTTACACGACCTCTCACTAAGCCATATGAGATGCTTCTAATTCCCCATTGAAGCTGAGAACTTGTGTGAACTTTCCATGAACACTAGTGTTTCATGTAACACATGTGCCCATATATCCTGCTCAGACGGAGTTTCTGTGAAGACTCTAGAATTGACTGCCTTACTTGGTTTTTATCCATGCATGGTTGTGTGTCCTCCATCACCTTCCAGGTAACAGATGCTGGCTGGGTCTCCTCCGGCTCGCTGGCTTCCACAAGGATCACCCGGCTGCCCCTGGAGACCATGCCAGAGTTCCTGGCAACGGTGATGGCCGTCTCAAGATTGTCACCTGGAAAGAAGAAGCCAACAGACTTAGTTTCAATAGAGCTTCGTTTTGCCCACCTGCCTGCACCCCTCAACCAGGACAGTCCTAATCCTTAAGAAATTCAGCAGCATTACTCTATTGTGGCCCAAGTAAATGGATCTGGAATCAGATGAGCAAAGTGTATAGCCACAGCCTGTTGGAACAAGAAAACAAAAGGGTTTGCCTCTATTTAATCAACAACAAAATGGTGGCAGGGTGAAGAATGGAGAAGAAGAGGGGCAAAGTCCTGGTATTTATTTTGATTCTCAATATTAAATGTGGGCCAGGATCCTAAGAACTACCCAAGGGCTTCTGCCTAGCCCAAGGGACTTGGAGTTTCTGAGTCTTGAACAGATCTGCAGTATTACCTAGCAGAAAGCCAAAAAGTCATAGAATCCTAGAGCTGGAAGAGACCCCAAGGGCCATCCAGTCCAACTCCGTTCTGCCATGCAGGAACACACAATCAAAGCATGCCCAACAGATGGCCATCCAGCCTCTGTTTAACTCCGCTACAATCCTCACCTGGTTGGTGGGAGGGGGAAGCAGTAGATATCGCTTTGTGCTGAAGATGCATGGGTGTAAGGTAAGATCCCTTACCTTGGCTTTGTCACAGATCTGTGCAGAGCGCAGTCACTCCCTGTTCATCCGAACAGGGGATAAGCAACGAAAACGTGTGCTTTGTGAGCAAACAAATACTCCTTTGGTGCAAAAGTAAGTCCATGCCAAAATTCTTTTAGGCTTTTATTAATAACAATTAAATAAAAAGGAAAACAATAACAAAAAGCATTTAACCATGTTTTCTAGGTTCTCTCTAAGCAAGAGAGGTACACACAAGCTTGAAGCTCTTTTCTATCTCAGGAACAAAACAATATAACCCCTCCCAGTTATATAGGCCATAACATTTAGTCCTTGGGAGAACCGAAAGTAATCCAATCTTAAGTTTCGTTTCTCACATACAAGCCCAAAAAACAGAATAACAAAAACAGACAGATTTATTACCTTCTGATAACTAAAGATGGCGCCAGGCATGTCTGGCTAAAAAATTATTCAGGGAGGGGGAGACAAACTCCTGATCTCAAAAACTATTTTCCCTGACACCCCTCTAATTTTTCATCCAGACATCGACATATCATACCCAGTCTGTCACACAAAAGATCATGTTTAATATTACCCAACGCTTTAGTAAATAAATCTGCTATATTTTCTTCACTGGGACAATACACCAAATCAATTAAACCATTTTGAACAGCTTCCCTAACATTCTGAAATTTTACAGCCACATGTTTTGTTCTACTTTTAACACCTTGTGTTGTTGCCATCGCTATACATGCTTGAGAGTCTTCAAAAACTTTAACAGCTTCTGAAATTGGCATACCTAAATCACTAAAAATTTGTTTTAGATAAATCAGCTCATTTACCACGCTTGACAACGCGGCAAATTCTGCCTCTGCCGAGCTTAAAGCAATAGTGGATTGCTTTTTTGACCCCCAGTGTATGGCAGTGCCAGCATAAAAAATTATCATTCCTGAATCAGAATATCTATTTTGGATTTCGCTGGCAAAACTGGCATCGCAAAAAGCTTCCAACTCATGAAAACCTTGTGAACTTATTTTCACGCCATAATCCAAAGTTCCACGCAAATATCTTAATATGCGTTTCAAACCTTGCCAATCATGTTGAGTTGGTTTTGACACTTTTCTAGACAAAACATTTACAGCATATTGTATATCTGGACGTGACCATCTTGCAATATACAATAAACTTCCAATTACAGAATGAAAAAGTTCAGGATGTTCAAATGGCCTAGAATCTGTGACATTTATGAAATCACAACACATAGGAGTTCGAGCAGGTTTACATTGAGACATGTTACAAAGATCCAAAACTCTTTCAATCTTTTGAACTTGACTCATTTTAAAATCACCATTTTCAAACCTCTGGAAATCTACTCCCAAATAGTTTCTAATTTGACCAAGGTCCTTCAATTTGAATTTTGAACCCAATTCCTGTTTAAACCTTTGCACCTGAACATCAGTTTGTGTAATCAGGCAGAAATCATCCACAAAAGCGACGACGATTTCATAATTCTGATTAACACCCCTTGTATACAAACATGGATCAGCAATGCTGTTCTGAAAACCAACATTCTTCAGCTGTTCATCCAAACAAAGGTACCAACATCGGCCACTTTGCTTGAGACCATACAAGGCTTTATTGAGACAATAAACCTGGTCTGCTCCCCCACTGTGAAACCCAGGAGCTTGCTCCATATAGATGCACTCATCCAATGGAGCATTTAAATATGCAGTCTCTACATCAAAGTGATTGACTTTAAGTTGATTTAAACTTGCAATAGATAAAGCAATCTTTACACTTTGTACTTTAACAGTGGGTGCAAAAACCTGATCATAATTTTGATACTGTATCTGTGAATACCCCTTTGCAACCAAACGTGCTTTGTATTTGACACCCCCATCCTGCAATTGCTTTCTCTTATATACCCAACGGCAACCCACAGCCTTTTCTCCCTGTGGCAATGCCACAATACGGAAAACATCATGGTCTTTGATGGACTCCATTTCATTTTCCATTGCCTCTTGCCACTTTTGTTGTTCTTCTTTTGGCAACTTTAATACATCAGTATAATTATCAGGTTCAAAAGTCACCTGGCAAACTTTTACATTCTGTGCTGTGAATCTTAAAGGAGGCACTCCCTTTGTCTCTCTGTTAGAGCGACGGGGGACAACAGGCTGAGCCTGATCATTGTCAGAATCTGCATTTGAATCACTTTCAACATCAAAGGATTCATGCTTGGAACCCTCTCCTCTCAAGTCTGGGGAAATACCAGTGCCTGACTCAGCAGCCTGTTGCTGCTGCTGTTGTTCAGGTTGATTTCCACCAACAAATGAAGGCAAAACCACATCTAAATTAGCATGGACATGAGACCAGTTGGCCTGCTCCTCAAATTCAGCATTCCTGGAAATCAAAACTCTCCCATCCCCAAACGCGAACCGCCAGCCCTTTGATGATTGGTCGTACCCGACAAATCTGAGCCTCCTAGCCTTGGGTTCCCCCTTTTTTCTGTTTGCCTTAGGGATATTCACCCATGCATAGGACCCAAAGGTCCTAATGTGCCTCACAGATGGCTTTTTGCCATAAAACATGAAAAAGGGTGTATTTGAAACCACAGAACTGGGTACACGGTTACTTAAATAAGCAGCTGTTAACATAGCTTCTCCCCAGTACTTCTGCTCAATGTTTGCATCAAACATCAGGCTATCTTTAATTGTTTGCAAAACACCAATTTTTCTCTCAGAAATCCCATTCTCATTAGGACTATAAGGGGTTGTGAGTCTGTGGAAAATTCCTTTTTGTTTTAGCCAATTTTGGAACTCATTTGACATGAATTCCCCTCCCCTATCTGACTGGAGAGATGACACCTTCTGGGGAAAATGTCTCTCAACATAAGCCACCCAATTTTTAAAAGTCTGAAATGTCTCATCCTTACTCTTGAGTAAGAATAGGAAACAATAACGACTGAAATCATCAACCAAGACCAGGATATACTTGGCTCCTCCCAGGGAAGGTGGATAGGGGCCAGACAGGTCCATATGAACCAATTCTAGAATTCTTTTTGACTTTCTCTCACTATGCTTGGGAAAAGGATGGACCTTGGATTTCGATTTTTTACAAATTTTACAATCCAGGTACTTCTGACAAGCCCTCAAACTTAACCCATCCACCATGTCAGGCATCTGCCTGAGGACCTTAAAACTAGCATGGCCAAATCTCCTATGCAACAGATGTACACAATTATCATGCAAAGGAGAGTTTGCCATTATAGTACTGGTTTGAGGCTCCTGTACACTATTATACATATAATACAGTTGGTCATGAAAAACCCCTTCAGCCATAACAGTACCATCCTTTAAAATATAACATTTGTTCCCTTTAAATTGTACTTCATAACCCTCCTGTGTCAATTTAACAACAGAGAGTAAACACATTTTTAAATCAGGAACATACTGAACATTTTTTACATCCATGTTCAAACATTGTACAAAACATGTACCTTTACCCAAACATTTTGACTTGGATCCATCAGCCAAACTCACACTTGAGGGGCTAGTCTCTTTAAAGTCCTTAAAGAGTTCTTTATTATTGGAGATAAAAGCATTGCAGCCGCTATCCAAACACCATTGAGATAAATCTCTATTTTGCTCCTTCACAGCTTGCAAAACAACTGCAGAAACAGTCATACTAGATGAAGCAGGCTTTTTTTTGCTTTCTTTGCTCTTTTTTGCTTTGCACTGTTTTGCGAAATGTCCATCTTTGCCACAGTTCCAGCAAAGCTTAGATTTCACAGCAAAAGCGGGGACCATACCCTTACTGGAGTCTTTAGAGCCATCTACTGGATCATTTGTAGAATTGCGGGTCTTCGCCTGTACAGCCTTTTGAGCAGAACCTTTCCTCTCCAACCACTTAGCCTCTTCCAACAAACGACCAGTAATAAAATTAATGGTCATATTTGCTGCTGCCATATTTTCGAAGGAGAATATTAAGGCATCGAATTTTTCTGGTAAACTTGATAAAATGATATGAACTTTTTCTTGTTCAGTAAAATGGACATTAATCTCCTGCAACTAATGGAAATATTGCCGGATAGTTGAAATGTGTGTGGCCACATCGCCATCTGGCTGCAGCTTTAGTCTATACAGCTTCCTTGTTAACATAAGCTGTGAACCAGTCCCAGCATGGACATAAACCTGCCACAGTGCTTGCCAAATGTCCCTGGCCGTGGCACAGCCTCGCACATACATCAACTGACTGTCCTCAATTGTCAAAATGAGAGACGCTCGAGCGCGTTCCTCAGACTGCTGTTGCAATACAGAAGCACCTTGGGCAGGGGGGGCTAAAATGGGAGCGTGTATCAATTGTTGATGCAAATAAGCCTCCATCTTCACAGCCCACAAATGATAATTCTTATCATTTAACTTTTGGAAGGGAAAAACTGCCATACTCTGAGCCATTGTCCATAAACTCTTTAGCCCCTCTCAACTGATTATCTGCTTCCCTCACACAGGGGTTGCTTACCAGCAGGGCGTTGTAAATGGTTCGGTCTCAGCAGTCCTCACAGCAGGCTTTCTCACCTTCCAGTCCCCTCCTTGCTGGGGTTATAAGCTCTTGCCAGGCGTAAACAAAAGCAAGCTCCAACAGCTTCAAAGGAAAAAGACTTCACACCAAAGGGACAAGTTGCCCAACTTGCCGCTTGTTCAAAGCCCCTCTCAGCTCAGGCTTAAACAATTTGCAGCATAAGAGCTTCACGGCTCATAAACTCTTGAGCCAGCAATCCTGGGCATCCCATAACCTGTCACAGATCTGTGCAGAGCGCAGTCACTCCCTGTTCATCCGAACAGGGGATAAGCAACGAAAACGTGTGCTTTGTGAGCAAACAAATACTCCTTTGGTGCAAAAGTAAGTCCATGCCAAAATTCTTTTAGGCTTTTATTAATAACAATTAAATAAAAAGGAAAACAATAACAAAAAGGATTTAACCATGTTTTCTAGGTTCTCTCTAAGCAAGAGAGGTACACATAAGCTTGAAGCTCTTTTCTATCTCAGGAACAAAACAATATAACCCCTCCCAGTTATATAGGCCATAACATTTAGTCCTTGGGAGAACCGAAAGTAATCCAATCTTAAGTTTCGTTTCTCACATACAAGCCCAAAAAACAGAATAACAAAAACAGACAGATTTATTACCTTCTGATAACTAAAGATGGCGCCAGGCATGTCTGGCTAAAAAATTATTCAGGGAGGGGGAGACAAACTCCTGATCTCAAAAACTATTTTCCCTGACAGGCTTCACCTGTGCTGACCTTCCTCCCAGTCCTAGAACTGGTACTCTAAGTGCCGTTGCAGTCTCTTCCTTCATTACGTACATACTCTCTCAACTACTCTCCTTGTAGAGGAAGAGACATCCAAGCTTTGTTTGAAGACAAGCTACGGGAAATGCACATGGCTGTTTGCATCTCCCCCTTAGAATCATAGAATCATAGAATTGCAGAGTTGGAAGAGACCTTGAGGGCCATCCAGTCCAACCCCCCTGCCATGCAGGAAATCACAATCAAAGCATCCCCGACAGATGGCCATCTGGCGACTGTCACCAGTGATTAGCGGGAACACTGTCAAGACCACAAAAGTCAGGATGACAGAGATCACTCCACAGCAGTACTTCTATACACCATCACGGGATGTAGTCAGAACAGCCTTGCTCCTTGCCCAACACTTTATGGAGTGGAAGAAGATGCCAATGGGCAACTTTCTATGACAAAAGTGCATGGAAGGGGCAAGCACTGAGGCCAAAGTGGCTTTTATGGGCTTCCTCTAGCAATCTCTAGAACTGTAGAGCTCTGCAAGAAACAGCAAATGGGGCTGCATAATTTCTAGAGATTCCTTTCTAGAGAAAAGAGATTCCACCTAAGCATCAGGAAGAACTTCCACTGTTTGACACTAGAACCCACTGCTGCCTGGGAGTGTGGTGGAGTCCCCCCCTTCTTTAGAGGTTTTTAAACAGAGGCTGGATGGCCGTCTGCTGGGTGTGCTTTGATTGTGTCTTCCTGCAGGGCAGAATGGGGTTGGACTGGATGGCTCTCGTGGTCTCTTCCAACTCTGCAATTCTATGATTCTACATTCTGGCCAAATGAACTGCTATGACCTGGATCCTGCATCATCTGAAGGCAAGCAGGGACGCTCTGTGACTGCTGGGAGCATTGACTGTGTCACAACAATCAGGTATACAATCAAAAAGCACAGATATAGAATGGGTGATACCTGGTGTGATAGTAGTACATGCGAAAGGGATCTAGGAGTCTTAGTGGACCACAAACTGAACATGAGTCAGCAGTGAGATGCAGCAGCTAAAAAAGCCAATGCGATTCTAGGCTGCATTAATAGGAATATAGTGTCTAGATCAAGGGAAGTAATAGTGCCGCTCTATTCTGCCTTGGTCAGACCTCACCTAGAATACTGTGTCCAGTTCTGGGCACCACAATTCAGGAAGGATATTGAGAAGCTGGAACATGTCCAGAGAAGGGCAACCAAAATGGTGGGTGGTCTGGAAGCCATTATGCCCTATGAGGAGCGGCTGAGGGAGCTGGGTCTGTTTAGCCTGGAGAAGAGAAGGTTGAGAGGGGACATGATAGCCATGTTTAAATATTTGAAGGGATGTCATACTGAGGATGGAGCAAGCTTGTTTTCTGCTGCTTCAGAGACCAGGACACGGAGCAATGGGTTCAAACTCCAGGAAAAGAGATGCCACCTAAACATTAGGAAGAACTTCCAGACGGTAACAGCTGTTCAACAGTGGAATGCACTGCCTGGGAGTGTGGTGGAGTCTCCTTCTTTGGAGGTTTTTAAACAGAGGCTGGATGGCTATCTGTTGGGAATGATTTGATTGTGTCTTCCTGCATGGCAGAAAGGGGTTGGACTGGATGACCCTTGGGGTCTCTTCCAACTCTATGATTCTAGGGCTCCACAGCAGTTCTTCTGCCCACTCCAACAGTGTGAAGTCAGAACAGCCTTGCTACTTGGCCCATGTTACTTATTTATTGCTTTTCTTCTTTTAACTTTATATGGTTTTTAACATAATTTTAAATGGTCATAATTTTAATTATTTATAAGTTTTAGTCATTGTACTTTTAATTGGTTTTATGTGTAGTGAGCCACCTTGGGTCCCATTCTGGGAGAAAGGCAGCATAGAAATCAAACAAACAAACAAACAATAGAGAGAGAGCCCGACAGGGTACCTGTGACCATGACACTCCGGATGCGGGCATGGCTGAGTTCCTCCAGGACGGGCTTGGTCTCGCTCTTCAGCCGATTCTCCATGATGAGGAGGCCCAAGAAGGTCAGGCTGGACTCCAGTTCATCCCTTGGAGGGGTCAGAAGGCAAGAGTTACTTTTGTAAGGGGAATAGAAAGGAGGCTACATTCATGCTAGATGAAAAGGCCTCCAGTTTTGGTTTAGTTCCGGAGTAGGCTTTTGATGTTGCAGGACCAGCTGAAAGCCATTCCTCCTCTCAGGTACTTATAAAGGAGACCCACTTCCAAAGGTTCCAGTGTTTCAGGCTTTTCGGCTCAGAAAAAAACCGAAAAGAAGATTGGGATGGGGACTAAGAATGGCACAGAGACTCAGGCATGGGGTGAAGAAGATGGACGGGCAAGTTCAGCTGCTTGACACTGTGAAGCTGATGACCTTGGATTAATTGAATTTGCCTTTTGTTAAAATAAAAAGGTTAAAAATACATACAATTAAGAGGGAGAAGGGCTGAGGGATGAGGTTCTCACCCTCTCTGCAAGAACTAGAACCTCAGGTCGTCTGCTTAAAATGGATGGTGGGGGAGTCAGGAGTGATAAAAGGAAGTACCCCTTCACACAACACCCAGCTAAAACTTTACAGTTTGGTTCCACAGCATATATTGATTTCTCCCAATGTGAATAATTTTAAAAGGAGACTAGACAAAGTGATGGAAAACCAGGTTGCTTACCTGTAAAGGTGGTTCTTCAAGTGGTCATCTGTGAATTCACACAACTGGGTTATCTGCGCCTCCACAGAGCATTGTTGGGAACTTTTTAGAGCATTATGTAAGCGTTTTAGCGGTAACCCTTCCCACGCACTGTACCAGCGTGCTCCCTGCCTAAACCCCCAGCGCCACGGACACCATGGTAGCAGTACCCAATGAAACTGACGGATGGCGGGACAGCGACAGGATGCAGAGCGTTCCAGGGGTACGGTTTGTGCAGCACTTGTGGTAGCAGGCAAAGTAGGGCGAGTAAGAACACGTTCGGGTTCCCGTCGACGCTGGCCCCAACAGCTGGGTGAGGGAAGCGACCCCTATGTCTATTTTGATGAGGTAACTATTCGCGTCAGAACAAAGAACAGTCGCATCCCTTAAAGTGCTGGCAACCGTCGGGTACAGGCTCCCAGTAATAGGAACCTGCATCCCGAGATTGAAAATGATGGTTGAATTTGCCACGGTACCGATGTGAGTGTCGGTACTGAGGGGAGCGACTTAGGGGTGGAGAGTGAAAGTGTCGGTACTGAGATCTAGAGGACCAGTATGAAGAGAACAATCTTGAGGAATATGGGGGCCTCCAGTAACGACCGGAAGGTGATTGAGGTCTGTGATGTCTGGATGTAGGCACCAGAGAAGTGGCTTATCAGGTCGCACGGTGGATCACCTGGTCAAAAGTGGAGATCTTGGTGCAGAGAAGTGAGTAACACCGACATCTCATGAAGAATCATCAGTCTCACCCTCAGAAACAATGACTGCCTGCTGACGTAGAGGAGACCGAGTCCGGGGTGACAAAACCAAGTCGTGTCACTGAGGGGGCTCCTGATGTTGACGGGAGGCGAGAACTTGGGCGAGAGAAGAGTCAGTGGAGTCCACCGCAGAAGACTCTGTGACGAAAATAACGCATCTTGTGCCTCCCTTGGGGAAACACGTTGCGGGACAACAGCCAGAGGAGAATACATTTGTCCCTCCGTATCCACAGATTTGGTATCCATGGATTTAAATATTCACAGCTTGAATATATTCTTTTAAAAAAACAATAATCCAAAAAGCAAACCTTGATTTTGCCATCTTATATAAGGGACACCATTTTGCTATGCCATTGCATATAATGGGACTTGAGTATTCACGGATTTAAGTATTCGCGGCTTGAAAATATTCTTTAAAAAATAATAATCCCAAAAGCGAACCTTGATTTTGTCATCTTATTATAAGAGACACCATTTTGCTTATGCCATTGCATATCATGCAATTTGAGTATTCATGGATTTTGGTATCCATGGGGAGTCCTGGAACCAAACACCAGCAAATAGGAAGGGACAACTGTAATCCAAAAAGCAAACCTTGATTTTGCCATTTTATATAAGGGACGCCATTTTGCTTATGCCATTGTATTTAATGGGATTTGAGTATTCACAGATTTTGGTATCCACGAAAGGGGGTCCTGGAACCAAACCCCAGCGAATATGAAGGGGCAGCTGTAGTCCCTGGCCCTCTTTTTATGTTTCTTGCGGGCAGGTTCCAAGGATGGTACCGAGGTGGCCAGTACTGAGGAGGATAGTACTGAGCGTATGCAGGCAATATCAATGGATCGCTCTGGTGTCGGATAGGGCCAGCGCCAAGTCTAATGTCGGACATGTGAAACACAGAACGAACCAGAGATTACCAACAGCTGAAGAGAGCCTTAAGTCGAGCCTCCCATTAGAGGTCTTTGTTGGAGTAAAAGACCAGGTTCCCTCCTCATGAGTGGCCACAGTTAAGGCATGCGCATATAAGAGAGCCTTAAGTCGAGCCTCACGATTGCGCCTGGCCTGTGGTGTAAAGGCCTTACAATGGTGACATGTCGGCACTTTGTGCTGTTCTCCACAAGAGGCACTTCGAGGGGCATCTTTTTCTGGTATCTTACCAGAACAATCCATGCACCACTTGAAAAAGCTAGAAGAGGCCATTTTCATCCATGGTAAAACTGAGTCAAAGCTTAAAGAAGAATTGTAGACAAGCAGTCTGAGGTCAGAAGGAATGAAGGAGAAATACCAGCCAAAACGCTAAGAAGAAGAATAGTTGAGCGAAGACAGGAGTCAAAACTGAAAGTAGAAGTGAAGATCTGAGATGTTCCTTAGACGCTGCTAACATGGCAAACAGAACTGAGGGTTTGCGTGAGAAGCGCAATGGTACAGCGTGTGCGGGAGATGGCGGGGCTACCACAAAAACGTTTACGTAAGGCTCTAGGACGTTCTGAATGGTGCGCTGCACAGGTGCAGATAACCCAGTTGTGTGTATACACAGTGGCCACAAAGAAGATGATGAGGCTATCAGCTCCTCACCAAGTGGAGAGCAGTCTTGCAGAGAATGGATGTTTTCTCTCTTGACAAGGAGGAAAGAGAGATTTTGGGAGAATGGACTCAGCCATGGAGCATTCCTTACGCTAGCCTGTTATACTCTGAAAATTTTCTTTACTTCTTAACAAAGCCAACAGAGCAATCCCTGGAAGTCTGACGAATGATCCTCTGTGATAACATCCAAGATCCCATATCAAGCAGACTGAGTATAGCTCTTGCACTCACAGAAAGTTTACACAGCACTTGTGCATTGTTGTTGTTTTGTGCCTTCAAGACCTCTGGCAACCCTAAGGTGAGCCTATCATGGGGTTTTTGTGGCAGGATTTGTTCACAGTGGGTTGCCTTTGCCATCATCTGAGGCTAAGAGAGTGGGACTTGCCCAAGGTCACCCGGTGGGATGTTCCTGGTCCAGCGGGGATTCAAACCCAGGTCTCCAGAGGTGTAGTCCAACATTCAACCACCACACCACGCTGTCTCTCTTAGCTTATTCATGTATCGATTCTTAAGCCCCACCTCATCTGTGGGTTGCAGTTCACTGATGCACAAGTATGTGGCACTTGTGTATTAGTAAACTACAACATAGAGATGAGGTTGGCCTTAAGAATCGATACATGAGTAAGCCAACGAGCATTACCCTTCACTGAGACGAACTGAGCTTACACAGTTGTCCCTGCAGCCCTCTCCCTGGCTGAGACAGATCGGGACTGGCTACGGCTGCGCCTTTGCCAGGCTTACCTTTCCAAGTCCTCCAGGCTGTCGCCTCTCCCCAGGGCGAGCTCCTTGTGTGCCAAGGCTATGACGCGGAAGCCTTGCGAGGTGAAGGATTTCAGCTCCGCCTGGAAGTCCGGTGGAACTGGAGGAGGGAGACACTTCATGTCAGAGACACATGGGCTCTGGAGTCAAGGGAGTCAAGGGGGAAGCGTTTGCCCTAAGACAGGCTCAGAGAGTCTTTCGGTTTTGGGAGTGTAGTAATCAGTTTCAAAAACCACTTACACAGTTTACCCTCAGACTCTGCAGTGTCAATGAATTCCACAGCTGAGCATTACATAAGTGCAAAAGTTCAATCACCAGGAAGCCCGTTAATAAAACTTTTCCTTTCAAAGACAAAAGAGGCCAAAGCAAAGTTCCACCAAAGCCACTTTGTTCTTTCCCTCATCACAACAACCTTGCATGAAGGCTGAGAGACTGCAGGAGAGCTGTACCCAAGTGGCAGGGGCCCTGCTTCGCATGTCGGGGCTCCATGGCAGCATCTCCAGGTCTCGCTGTCAAAGAATGCTATCTCTAACCTTTCACAGTGGCGACTGCTGGTCAGTGTTGGCCATAGACACTGCTAGGTCCATCAGCCACCTGACTCAGCACAGTACAGAACTTCTCACTGCTCAGGGAAGGAAGGGGTGTTAGTGACAATATATAGTGTGTCATGTGGAATATCATAATGCACACTATTGAACACCAGCATCTGGCTGGGCCAGAGGCATCTGCACTGGACCTTGACAGCCAGAGATATTTGGGCACTTAAGTTGTGGTTGATGGTGACACCAGTGTTCCCCTGGTGCTGCAATATCTGAGACCAGGAATGAGGCCAGGCTCCCTGCCTGGCTTTGGCCGGCACACAGGCCGGCTGGACTTTCCCCTCATACCGGTCATTGGCTTGCAAAAGCTGGCCACCACCTCCGGGGCTCCCTTCATGTAGAGATCGTAGACCTCCTTCCCCAGTTCTTTGGTGACGACCGACATCCGCAGCAGAGACGAGGAAAAGGGGAACTGGTGCAGAATCGCCATGCCTTCCACGGGGGCCTGCGAGGGGGAGAAACAGACATTGTCCCTAGTCGGGTCTCTCCCTGCAAGCTGATGGCGGGGCTCTCCTGACTTGCCACCAAGGGATCCCAGTTTGTCCTTCTGAGAGGGGTCTGGGCCACCATTTCCTGAGGCAAGACAGAAAGACTAAATCATTTGGAAGCTACTTTGCCTCTGAGGTGTGCCCCTGCTATGGAAGAGAGGGCTGCACCTGGGGGCTCGTCTCTGTTCACACTAATCCATCCTTTTAACCTCTGGCCCATTCTCTCTACAGAATTATAGAGCTGTTATTACTCTTGAGCGGCCATGGTTGTGTCTCACAGAATCCTGGTGTTGGCAGTTTGGGAAGGAGGATTTAGAATTCTGAATGCATCTTGATTATTTCCAGTCTGTGGGCCAATGCTTTGTTTCCCACATTTCTTGGCAGATTTTGTCTGGAACTAAAATCAATTCTGTCCCTATAGATTGTAGCAGTTCTATTGGTATGTCATCTGTTCCTGGTGATTTATTCTTTCCAATTGCTTTGAATGCAGCTTTCACTTCCAAGTACATTTACTTCCATGTACGGACGTGGGAGCCGGACAGGGAAGAAAGTTGATAGAAAGAAAATCAAGGCATTTGAGATGTGGGGCTGGAAAAGGGTCTTACTAAGGAGTTTGCAAAGATGGTATTTTTGATGTTAAATGTGTTGGAGGGAGAGGAGGTGACAAACCATCTTGAAGTTTGGATGCCATCTCTCAGGAGTTGTGTATTTTTCCACACCAGAGGGTGGGATAGATGTCATAGAATCATATAGTTGGAAGAGACCACGAGGGCCATCCAGCCCAACCCCCTCCTGCCACGCAGGAAATCACGATCAAAGCATCCCCGACAGATGGCCATCCAGCCTCTGTTTAAAGACCTCCAAGGAAGGAGACCCCACCACGCTCCGAGGGAGCGTCTTCCACTGCTGAACAGCTCTGACTGTCAGAAAGTTCCTCCTCATGTTGAGGTGGAATCTCTGTTCCTGGAGCTTGCATCCATTGCTCCGTGTTCCAGTCTCTGGAGCAGCAAAAAACAAGCCTGCTCCATCCTCAGCGTGACACCCCTTCAAATACTTAAACAGGGCTATCATATCGCCTCTTACCCGTCTTTTTTCCAGGCTAAACATACCCAGCTCCCTAAGTCTCTCCTCATAAGGCATCATTTCCAGACCTTTCACCATTTTAGTCGCCCTCCTCTGGACACGCTCCAATTTGTCAATATCCTTTCTGAATTGTGGTGCCCAGAACTGGACACAGTATTCTAAGTGAGGTCTGACCAAGGCAGAATAGAGCGGCACTATTACTTCCCTTGATCTGGACACTATACTTCTATTGATACAACCCAAAATCGCATTGGCCTTTTTAGCTGCCGCATCATACTGTTGACTCATGTTCAACTTGTGGTCTACTAGGACTCCTAGATCCCTTTCGCACGTAGTCTCATTCAGCCAAGTCTCCCCCATCCTATATCTATGCATTTCATTTTTCTACCCTAAATGCAGTACTTTACATTTCTCCGTATTGAATTTCATTTTGTTAGGTTGTCCTTCCTTGCCTCCCAAAGTCAAAGAGAAGCTGAGAATTACTGAGCATAATAATTCCTGGTTTAAGGATGCTTTAGTTCTTTCATTTAATTCAACCCAAATCTCCCAATCTGCAAACATAGCACCAATTTCCAGGTGGCATCAGTTTTCACAGTGAGGGTTTGCTTAAATGTGCTACAAGGGCAAAGGACCCTTCAGAGAAAATTCAGGGCTTACCTGGGAAGCAGCAGGTCCGGGTTTAACAACAGTATATTTCTGTGGCCCATCAGTTGCCATGGTGTCCCCAGGACAGGATTCCTCCACCTCCTGTGTCAGTTGCTGGTGGAAACACAATGTGATTGGAAGGCATCCCAAGGAAGATCCTGGGAACAATTATATCAGGGAAATTCCTGATAAATCAGCACATAGATAAAGTATTGTGTAGAAGAAGCCTAAACTTGGTTCAGAACTCAGATTCTGGAAAAGCTGTTTCTTTGGACTTTTCAGATGTCGCAAATATGGCATCATAAGGATGTGTAATGATCGTGAAAGGATGTGTATACCAGATGATGTTGTCGTTTCGTGATCATGTGTAATGAATAAGGCATACTTTTTTATTGACGGCCCAAGCTGTCAAAAGATCTCCCATTCCGCTTTGTTGCCAGCATTGTTGGCATTTGTATCCTCACACCATTGTGCGCATGTGAACGCAGTGTCAATCGGCAAACACTTCCATTAGATGTGAAGTCGAAGGCTTTCACGGCCAGTATCCATAGATTTTCCTAGTTTTTTTCTGGGCTGTGAGGCTGTGTTCTGGAAGAGTTTATTCCTGACGTTTCCCCTGCATCTGTGGCTGGCATCCTCAGAGAATGATTGGGTAGGGGTGTGTGTGTGGAGTTTATATGCTGTGAACCCTTGTTGTGGAGTATATGTAAATTTGTGTAATTGTGTAACTTTCATTTGAGATTGCGACAGCCAGGTAGGGGATGCTCTTTTTATGACAACCCTCCCCTGGTGTACTTGGGACTTTTAAAGTACTGTATGTTTTTGTGCTTGTGTTAATTTTGTGTCTTTGCTGTTTTTTAAATTTGCCACACTAGCATCTTCTCATGAGGATTGCTGAGATCAGGAATTTGGAAGTAAGCGGAGCTCCATTTGTGCTCTGTTACTGCTGGGGAAGCCTCATTGACGCTGGCAAAGGTAGGTCTGGTACGGGAGGTTATTTTGCCGGCAAAAAAATGCAGCAAAATATGCCAGAGGGTGGTCTGATAAAGTCCTTTGGCTTTCACATTCAGAAAAAAAAAGGGGGGGTTACATTTTCTAGCCTTGAGAGGTTTGAGCATGGAGGCAAATCCCTGCTGAGAAGTCTTCAGGAGGAGACAAATGTTGCAATCATGGATGATTTCAATACTCTCACACCAAACATGTACATCTAGATACCTGGAGGGATGGTCTTAAAATAGGCGGTTGAACACAAACATTTGGTTGGGGGGACTTGGGAACAAGGTTTTATTTGGACTTTGAGGCGGCTTCTGAAAAACTCCTGCATGAAGGACTTCTCATAAAGACAGCTATCTGGGGATAACAGGAGAAGTCTCTTTATGGAGAAGCAACTGAACAAGAATGGCCAGAGAGTACATGGAAAGAGACTAAAGAGCGCTCACCCAGCTAGTGCCCTCAAACATCTTCAGGTCCAGGGGGTCCCCCTGAATCTTCCCATCCAAGAGCAGGAGGGAATGGCAGGTGGCCATGGCTCGGCACAGCGGCCCCCAGGGCAAGGGACGGGCAGAGAAGTTGTGGACATGCTGGAAACTGATACAAAGACAAGGATTAGCGTTTGGTCCCCTCCCTAAGGAAGGGCAGCAGAGGACAGAGCGTCTCTCCTCAGCTCAGACCAAGGTCAGCCAGTGTGGTTTGCCTGCTTCACTGCTCACCAACCTGGCTCTTTGCACAAGCAAAGCTTCTCCCAAAGCCTCTGCCCACCGTGTTTCCTGTGGAAGAGGAAGGCGTCAGGAGGAAGAGCTCCTGGCCCTCCAGAAAGAGCCCTTGGGAGGCATCAGCCAGGCCAAACGAAAAGCAGCACAGTGAACGATTCCAGTGGTGCATGAGGCCTCGTGAGCTCTGTGGCCCACAGCCTTTGTGGTCCTACAAGGGATCATCCCCCCCTTCCCTCTGGGCTTCCAGGAGGGAGATCCCCCCCAAAACACACACACCCAGGACCATCCCTCCAGTGGCCTCACTTGCCCTCTGCTGAGCTGGTTTTTGGTTTTTTGGTTAGAAGGAAGTCTCTCCCAAGGCTTAAATAAACCTGCCTTCCAGTAGTTTGCAACTGCTGCTACTTCTTAATCTGTTCTCACAAAACAGGGCAAACAAGAGGTCCTTGTCTGAAAACTGTTGGCCTAACTCCACCTAATCTATTGCCTCGCAGGCCAAACAAATCTGGCTCCTTCACCCTTTGCCTTCTGAATTCTTTGTAGCTCTTGTCTGATTTCAAAGTACAAGAAAGAGATTCTACCTAAACATTAGGAAAAACTGTTTTGCTCAAAGAGCTGATCGACAGTGGTCTAGATTGCCTTGAGGGTGGAGCACTCCCCTTCTTTGGAGGTTTTTAAACAAGGTTGGGTGGTCATCTTTCAGGAGTGCCTGGCAGAAGGGGGCTGGACTACATGCCTCTTGGGTTCCCTTTCAACTTTATGATTCTATCTGAACTCTTTTATTGACGTTGTCTGCCTTCAAGTCCTTTCCAGCTTTTGGTGACCCTAAGGCAAATCTATCACAGGGTTTTCTGAGGATGAGAGTATTCTGAGGCTGAGAGTATGTGTCTTCCCCAAGATCACCGAGTGGGTTTTCATGGCTGAGTGGGGATTCGAATCCTGGACTCCAGAGTTATAGTACAACACACAAACAGCTATGCCATGCTTTAAAGAAGTAGTGTACAGGTTAGGATCAATTGCTTTTTTTACTCTCAAGTAAATGCACTTTCTCCTAAAACTATATTGAGACAATTGCACACAGTTCAAACCTCCTTCACCTAGTTTTGCTTCAGGATGTGTCTGCACTGAACTATTCTAGCCTTTTGATATCCCTTTAATGGCCATGGCTCTGTTGTAGGGAATCCTGAGATTTGTAGTTTTGTGCAGGACTTGGCATTCTCTGAACTCCCTGAACTACAGCACTGGAGGTTTCTGTCAGACAATTCTAAGCAGCTCAAAAAGATCCCCTACAAATCCCAGGATTCCCTAGGATCGAGTGTAGCAGCTAGCGGTATAAGAGTGCTATAATTCTGTTGTGTGAATCCATCCTCAAAGGCTCACTTCATCCCACCTCGTGGACTAAGATACGGCACTTGAGTGTTCAAAACAACTCATAAAAAAGTTAGTAACCTGTGGGCTAGGCAGTGCAACTGTTAGGTGGATTTATAATTGGTTGACTGACCGAACGCATAGGGTAGTCACCAATGGCTCCTCTTCATCCTGGAGAGAAGTGACCACTAGTGGGGTGCCACAGGGTTCTGTCCTGGGCCCAGTGCTATTCAACATCTTTATCAATGACTTGGATGAGGGAATTAGGGGCATGCTTATCAGGTTTGCAGATGACACCAAATTAGGAGGGGTAGCTAATACCCTGGAGGACAGGATCAGAATCCAAAATGACCCCCTTAACAGATTAGAAAGCTGGGCCAAAACTAACAAAATGAATTTCAACAGGGACGAATGTGGGATACTACACTTGGGAACTAAAAATGAAATGCACATATCTGGGATGGGTGACACATGGCTTGATGGCAGTGCATGTGAAAAGGATCTAGGAGTCTTAGTGGACCACAAGCTGAACATGAGTCAGCAGTGAGATGCAGCAGCTAAAAAGGCCAATGCGATTTTGGGCTGCTCAATAGAAGTATAGTGTCTAGATCAAGGGAAGTCATAGTGCCGCTCTATTCTGCCTTGGTCAGGCCTTGTCTAGAATACTGCGTCCAGTTCTGGGCACCACAATTCAGGAAGGATGTTAACAAGCTGGAACATGTCCAGAGGAGGGCGACCAGGATGGTGGGGGGTCTGGAAGCCATGATGCCCTATGAGGAGCGGCTTAGGGATTTGGGTATGTTTAGCCTGGGGAAGAGAAGGTTAAGAGCGGACATGAGAGCCATGTTTAAATATTTGAAGGGATGTCATATTGAGGATGGAGCAAGCTTGTTCTCTGCTGCTCCAGAGACTAGGACACAGAGCAGTGGATTTAAGCTACAGGAAAAGGGATTCCACCTAAACATTAGGAAGAACTTTCTGACCGTAAGAGTGGTTTGGAAGTGGAATACACTGCCTGGGAGTGTGGTGGAGTCTCCTTCTTTGGAGATCTTTAAACAGACGCTAGATGACCATGTGTCAGGAATGCTTTGATTGTGTATTCCTGCATGGCAGAAGGGGGTTGCACGGGATGGCTCTTGAGGCTGCTTCCAACTCTATGATTCTATTATTCCCCCCGCACAACCGGCACTTGGGGGGATTCCAGGCAACCGGCACATTCTCCCCTTTGCCTCTTTTGTCTCTGCATCATGCCCTCGTGAACATATCTCTGCAAAGCTACTGGTGCTGCAGTCTGGTTTACTTTGGCGAGGATGTTCCAGCGGTCAGCCATTCTGCACAGACTCCAGGGTTAAATCACACCTAACCCCCTTCCAGATGTTCAGGGCAGAGATTCTGTCACAGCCTCTTTCCTGCTTGCCCTCTTCACTCATCCCCATTCTTTTTCCCAGCCAAGAACGGACAAGGGAGGTCCCATCCAGTCCTGTCCTGTCTGGCTGCAGCAGGAGGGAAGAAGGGAGCAGGGCTTAATTAATAATCCCTTTAAAGCATGGGCTTCCTTATGAAGAGCCAAGGAAAGGTATGTGCGGATTCCATGAGGTCCCTTAGCTAATCTGAAATCTGGCCTTCGAAAGGGGACACCCAGCCAAAAGGGGTGAGCCAGCCAGCCAACCACTCTCCTGGTTCTCAGCCACGGGTGCCGCCATCAGTGGCAGGAGCTGGCCCAGGTATGCGCAGCGCTATGAACAGAGGTCACGGTTTCTGGGCATAGATCAGCACACAGCTTCTCAGAACTGCCCATAGAACGGAAGGACTCTCCTCAGAGAAGGAAAGAGGCTTTTCTAGTACGCAGGTTTGCGGCTTTCACGCCCCCATCATAACAGACCAGCTCCTTGAAAGACTGGACTCATCTGCCACAACTCTTTGAAGGCCTCCAGCTTGCTTCCTGCCCTATCGTGTTAGGTTCTACCCCATTCCCACAGCTAGGTAACTGTGCTTAAATGCCCGGGGCTGTTGTGGTATTGACTCCATCAGGGGATCTGAAGAAGTGGCTGGACGCCCACAAATGCTCCCACTGAAATAAATCAATTAGTCTCAGAAGTAGCACCACAATCCCCCTCACCTCAGAATGACAGAGCCATAGAGTTGGAAGGGACCCTACCGGCCATCTAGTCCAACCACCTTCCGCCATGCAGCAGTACATAACTAAAGCACCCCGACAGCTGCCCGTCAGCCTCTCTGTGAAGATGGAGGGTCCACCACCTTCTGGGGCAATCCATTCCACTGTCTCCCAGCCCCATTTTACTTTTTAAGTAATCCGCCGAGAGGCTGGAGACGCTGCGCCCAGAGTCTGCAAGCAATTCAGCAGCATCCAGAAAACAGAGCCAAGACCAGTCGCACGCGCAAGCCAGGCCCAAAGGGATGGGCGCTCTCCCAAAACAGGGCCAGTGTCACATGGGTAAGGGCTTCCAAGTCTCTCACCAGGTCCAGGGAGGCAAAGTCAGAGACGAAGTTTGACAGCGAACCCAGATCAGAGTCAAGAATATTCCAGGAAAGCCAGGAGGGTGAAATGCCAAGGCCGGGGTGCATCATCCCCAGCAAAGCTGGCGTTACTGACAGGTCTTTTGCCTGCCTAGCCTCCATGCTCACACAGCTGGGGAGTCTGTCTAACTGGCCACTCCGTCCTGCCCCTTTAGGGGTCACCGCTGTCAGGACCTTGGAGGCAGCCAGGTTTCTGAGTCTCCTGCAGAAGGCCTCTCCTTTGAGTCCTCTGGACCCTCACCATTTCCCCCCTCAAGGGCCCTGACTCCTCCTGGACCCTGGTCTCTGGCCAGTCCAGAGCAAGTCAAGTGCACTGCAAATGCAAAGACCGGAAGGAGAGGAACAGATACTGTTTGGATTTCCTCACAGTTTCTTACCTTGCTTCCTGGCAAGGGATGACACCCCAGAGATTAAGCCCATCCTCTGTCAGGGTCCCAGTCTGGGTTCGGGGGAAAAAGAAAAAACGGAGTCAGAAGGAAGTGGGCCTGATCCTTGGCTCAGTCTCTGGAATGGGTCAGGCACAGACCCCTTATGAGCAGAAGGAACTGAGGGGTGGGCCACCAGGAAAGAGAGAAAGCAAGGCCGGAAGGAGGGCTGGCGTTTGGAGGAAACGGGGACATTTGTGGGGTGCCAGCAGAAGCCAGACTTCTGATTGTTGAGGACTGGAAGTTTCTCACAATGCCCAAAGGACTCTTCATCCTTGCCAGTTGCACCATTTTGGGTGCTTCCTGTATACAAGCGGAGCAGCCTTAGGTAGAGCTCATATAGGGAAGGCTACGGCAGGTGGGGCGAGGGGGCTGGGTCGGAGAAAGAGGGCACAGTTGGACGGTGGCCTTCTCAGTGCCCAGGTCTACCCAGGACACAGCAAGAGCTCCATGGACGTCCCTCCTCCCCCAGCCTTTTGAAGCCAAACCTCCCTATACAGCCCCCCCAACCCACCAACGCCAGCCCCTCCCTCAGCAGCACCTTGTCGAAGCAGAACAGGTTGATCTGCCCACAGATGTTGATCCTTTGCGGACTGATGCAGAAAATCTTCTTCTTCTTCAGCCTCCGCTGGGCATAAACAACACCCGTGGTCAAGGCCGCAGGGAGGGCTGGGGTGACGACCCCCGTGAGCAGAAGGAGCGACATCAACACCGTCTCAGCCGCAGGTCTCTGGGAAATAGCAATACCACTTCTATTTCTATACCGCTCATCAGTGCCAAAGCACGCCCTAAGCGGTTTGCAGTGTTGTTAGCTAATTGCCCCCAACAAGCCGGGGACTCATTTTACTGACCTACTTGAAAGGATGGGAGGCTGAGTCCACCCGGAGCCCTGCAGGGTCCAACTCACAACGTTGTGGCTGCAGGACTGGCATTTAACCACTGCGCCACCAGGGAAATGGCGGGAAGGACTGAATGCCAAAGTGGAGGAATGCTGCTGTGTTTCCAGGGGGAGGAAAAGAGATACAGCCTGCATATTGGTGCAAAGGAACTGGGCAGAGCTTTGGGGTAGAATTAGATGAGGGGTGGAACAACCAGAGGAAACGTTCCTGTTGGCTGCTCGGTCTGTCCATTGCTATAGTTCTTGGCTGCTTGGTTTAAAATAACCCAGCCACACGATGTTTGAACTCTCACAGACGATTCAGAGGAAATGTCCAGAATAAACAGCAACATTTTTTTCTTAGCTATAGGTGTGGGGAGGGGGGATTATTCCAGGACACATCACAGAAAAATCCAATTACAGGGCATTCCTCTTCCTCTTTACTGGATGGGAGGGAGACCCAGGGCCTTTATGTGGGAAAGGTAAGCTTTTGGAACCCTGAATCTTTAAAAAGGGAGGCATGCCCTTCTGGGTCCATAGCATTAAGAAACCAGAAGGTTTATTGGTCAAACTGCCTCCCAGCTTCCTTTATTCTCCCTCCCTCCCACCTTGTGGATCAACAACAGTGTCCTGGAAGTCTCAGCTGGCAAGAAATGGGGCTCTCTGTTATGAGAGTTCTCGCTTTTTTGCAATAGTCTGGACACACCCTGCCTGATAAAGGGTTAAATGGAGAGCTTCTGTAAAAGGTTAACAAATATTTCAAGACGTTCCTCTAGCTAGGCTGAGGATGGCTGTATCCCACACAGCAGGGCTTTGTTGCAGGTCCCACTTGTCCAGGGAATAAGAAAAAGAGCCCCCCAACTCCCTTGACGCTGTCCGACTGAAAGCAACATGGACCTTTCTTTCACGAGGGGGGACCATGGACTTCCCGGCAGTAATTGGGGGGCAGCTGCCAGTGATCTTAGTTAGCCACAGACAGACTTGTGGCACCACCATCAACAGTTCTGTTGTCAAAACTCACCTTTTCCTTCACATACACACACGCTGCATAGATCAGCCCAATGATGGCAATAAAGATCAGGCCCATAATGAAAATGAAGACCTCTTTGTAGAGTCTGAAGTTCAGTGGCTTTGGGTAAAGGATGGATCTCACCAGGTCCCCTTTGGCTGTATTGAAACCTGCAAGAGAACAGTCAATGGGCGACGCAATCTTTCATGGGGAGCATGAACGTAATTTGCACTGTGTGGGGAAAACTCAGAGTGGGCAGGCATGGATCTCTCTTCACAGACTGGGATTGCCCAGGCCAGAGGAAGAAGGAAGAGACTTTCCTTTGCTTGAGCACCAATAGGACCCCCACACACATACACACACACAACACAGAACTGGTGAAATATTCCAAATTCTGAGGGTTCACATCGAGGGGTTGGTTACATGGCCAGTTTTAATGTGGAAAATGCCGGCTTACCTCCATTTTGATTCAGAGCTAAGCAATGTACACAATTTTGGCCGTTCCAATAAATCCCAAAAAATAGCAATCTTGCTGTTCACATGGGGGGGGGGCGTGGTCTCCATGAATGACAGTCACAGAGGCCTGTCTCTCTCACGGGGCAGAAAGGGCGGCAGCGGCAGAGAAGTCCGAGCCCCCCTTCAGCCGGGGAATGGGGGGGCAGGGAGGAAGAGGCTTCACTGGCGGACAGGCGGGCAATGAGACTCGTAGGCCACCAGTCCGCGCAGGGAGGAGCAGGTTTCAGCAACTGATGGGCAGGCAATGGGGCTCGTAGGCCCACCTATCTGCCACTGCAGCCTCTTCCTCTCTTGCCCCCTCCTCCCCACTCACGGCTACTGGGGCGAATGGGGAAGAGAGGGGGCACACAGCGGAAGAGGTTCCAGAGGTTGACAGGCGGGCAAGAGGATTCGTAGGCCCAGCTGTCCGCCGCTGCAGCCTCTTCCTCCGTTAGCCCCCTCTCTTCCCAGTTGCCGGCTGCTGGGGTGAACAGGGAAGAGGAGGGGCCAAGGGAGGGAGAGGCTTCAGCCTCGGACAGGTGGGCAATGGGACTGTCCGCCCCACTGCCCGCAGCTTCTTCCTCCCTGCCCCCCTTCCCCATGCACCAGCTGCTGGACCAAATGGGGAAGAGGGTGGCCCAGGGAGGAAGAGACGGCAGCAGCGCCCACGCCAGCCCTCGGCAGCCCATACCGCCCTGTGCATGTCCCAGACCTCTCCACCACTGTAACCACGCGACTGATGACAGAACACCACTGGGATGTTCATTTCAGGCTACTTTATCCTGGCAACTGTCAGGATGCAGTCCTAGTCAGCCACCAGTTGTTCATACCAGATGCAAGAGAAATCAATAGCCAGTCCAAAGATCAATAGAGTCAGGTCTGAGGTCCAAGTACTTAGTCAGCAAGGGGTTAATGCAACAGTCCAGGGAACAAAGTCTGTTTGAAGCCAAGGCAAAGCAGGAACACAGGAAAAATGCAAACAGCTACGCTAAGCAGTTGTCAGCCCTGAATCTGGGAGGAGAACTGCTGGCATATTTATATCCAGATCCTTCAAGGACAGTTGAGCCTCATCAGTGAGTCATCAGGTCAGCATTTAATATTTAAACGCTGCGAGGCAGGGCATTTCTCCCTCCTGTGTCCAGAGAAAGAAGGCGGCATCTCATGTGGATCGCCCACCACTGGCTGGCAGACTGTTTGTTCTTTGGGGTGAGTTGTGCTTTCCCTATCTGCTTCGGATGCCCTCTCAGAGGGAGCCAGGCAGTCTCTTCAGGGTGAGCCATGCTTTCTGCTTTGCACTCCCTGCTTCCTCCTCCTCATCTTCTGAATGCTTGGCAAGAGGATTCATGGCAGCAATAGGCTCTGTAGCGAAACATTAGTTCCCACTGTCTGCAACTATTTATTCTTTCCTGGAAACTCTTTGTGGGCTGACAGCCAATAGCCAATAGCTTGTAAACCTGCGTCAATCCAGGAAACACAGCTTTGGGTAGCACTGCTTTAAGGGAGACAAGGTGGCCTTTCATTAGCCAGAAGTCATTTACCCCGGTCTACTGGGGGAAATGCCTCCAGAAGTGGAGTGGGGAGCAGGCCAGAAACAGCACAGATATGAAATGTGCCTGGCCCGTTTTGCATCCATTTCAAAATGATTAGAACACCTGGACTCCCAGTCACCACATTTTACAGCTTACCTGATGGCTATTGTTATGAACATAAAGGACAGCATTTTGCAGTGAAAATCTTTCAGATCTGTTCCGCCTCAGACAGGACCTTGGATGCCATTCCAGTGGATGTGACTTTGGCCCTGACTTGCCCGGTGATAACAGATACCTTTCAGTGTGAGCAGCCCCATCATGTGGACAGGGCCCTTGGAGAGGTGGGAGCTATACTCCGTGTACTAAACCCTTCCATTCCCAATCCTATGAATGCAGTAAATACAGTTGTCCCTCCGTATCCATGGATTTGGTATCTACGGATTTAAGTATTCACAGCTTGAAAATATTCTTTAAAATATAATAATCCAAAAAGCAATCTTTCTTCCCCAGTTCTCTTTCTCACACCACACACCGAGCAGCCCATCTCTTCCTCCAAAGGTGGAGCAAAACCACTCACCCGTCTGCAACACAACGGCTCTTGCCGGCCCTTTGCCTGCCCGCCTGGTCTGGATGATCTCTGTGCCGCAGAAGAGGACGTGCCGCCGGTAATCCTCCACGCTGTGCTTCTTCCAGGGCATGGTGTTGTCCGTATGGGGCAAGGGGGTCTTGGTCACTGGGACGCTTTCACCTACAAAGCCATCCCAAATCCCGCCCGGCTCAGTCGACATGATCAGGGACAATTGACAATAATAATGCAGAACCATCAATGGACTCAGAGCTCTCCAGAGCAAAAGAGGGTGGAATCCTGCCCCAGGGAAGTGCCACAATGGAGACGGAGGAAGGCGAGGTAAGGGTGGGCAGCGGACACATCCCTGTACGTGTTCTTAGGTAGGGAAGGGGTTGGGACAAAGTAAGGCACAGGCCATCAGCTGAGCATTTTGCCTTTGCGATGTTGCAGATGCCCCATCACAAATGAGGGCTCACACTGCCGCCAATAAAGCGTCCCCTGTCTTTTCTTCATCAACTGTATGTGTGTGAGAGAGAGAGAATTAAAGAAGACAAAAGAGGTCCCGAGAAAGCATGGGATGGGGACCAAAGCAAGACTATGATCTTCAGTAAAATTCTGTCTTTCAAGGAGGGCAATTCTGCACTAAAAGCCTCATGCAGAAGCTCCCTGTATTGAAGCCTGACGCTTTCCTCCCCTTCAACCTCCCCTCTTCTATAATCATCTGCAAGGAAGCCCACCCAGAAAGGCACTCCAGTGTTTCCTTCCTCAGGAAAAGAAACAATTCCTGAAAACAGCAGCAGAAAGTACAGTGATGGCAGAAGTAGCGCCTGTCTGGAAAGAAGGCAAGAGAGAAGAGCTCGAGGAAGACTTCGTACCTGTGAGCATCCCTTCATCCACGACGCAGCTCCCGTCAATGAGGATGGCGTCGCAGGGCAGAGAGAGCTTCTGGCCTTCTAAGAGAAGGACGTCTCCTGGGACCAAGTGGCAAGACTCCGTCGTACGGCCGCCTATGGAAAACCAAACAAGGGGATTCTTGGAGAACTTTTTACTACTTTCAGTTATGGCTCAGCTTGGCTTCAAATTATTATTAAATTATTATTGCATTCCCATCCACCCTTGTCCTTAAGCCCCTGTAGTCTGTATGTGTGTTTGTGTTTTAGCCACTTGAAAAGAGAAACACTGAAACAAATAAAAGTAGAGACCTGTATATGTCCTAGCCTTGGGTATCTTATGATTAGGAGACATCGTGTTCTGTTTCTCACAAGTCCAGCTCTTGACCCGCTTCCAGGGGTTGTCAGGAGCAGAGAAGGAAGCCTGCACAAGACACTCTCCAGGGCATTTTTGCAGATGTTTAGTCGATACGTGCTGCGGTGTTGGGGTGGGGTATTACCAGGAAGGTACAGATTGCTCAGTGAAGAGCTTCATCGGTCAAAACCAGCAGAGCAGGAAAGCATAGGATTGGATTTAGAGTTGCAGAGGTGGGGCAGAAGGCAGAGGTGGGAAATTGGGGAGGAAATGGATATGTACTTGATAAACAAATAATGTTATTATGATGTATTGGTTAAATAAGGATAGAAGAAGTAAAAGAATATTAGTGATGGAAATAAAAGGTGGGGTGATAGTGGAAAAATGATTGTGGGAAAACCAAAGACTTTAAAATTTCGGTTAAATCCTTTTATCTCTTAAAGGTGACTTTAAGGAAGTTTTGCTTTTTTGTTTTTGTTTTTTTGTTTTTTTGTTTTTAATATAATGAACCAAATGGAAAGTATGAAACTATTTTGTGTAAACTTAACAAATAGAAAAAATAAGAAAGTGGATAACGCTAGCAAACAAACTGTTGAAATATGTATTGTAAAAATCACATAAATTGATAGGATTGCTGTGTAAATAGATTACTACTTTTATTTAATAAAGAAGTGTTTTTTTAATGTAAAACAATTTTTAAAAAAAGAAGGCAGAGGTGGGTATGATATCCCAATACCTACCTTCATGTTTAGTCCAGGCTGTGACTTGGACCTTGTTGTGTTCTTCTACCAGGTTGTGCAGTTTGACAGATTGCTGGGAGAAATAAAAGGGAATTACTGGAATTTCCTGAACAGGGGCTGGGCTGGGCTTCCTGGTGATTTTTTCCAAGCGTGTAGGCAAGGGAACGAGCCTGAGTAGCTTTAAAAAAGCACTAAAGACGGATCTCTTTCCGCAGGCCTTTCCTAATTAGATCCTGGCCTCAGGAGCTCCAGGCCTCTTTTATTCTGCTGGCTATTTATTATTTTTTTTAATGTGATTTTAGATAAGTTGTTTTTAATTTATATTGGTTTAATAGCTTTTTATGGAGGAGGGTGGGGGTGGGTGGTGTTTAGGGTTTTTAATCTGTATTTGTATTTTAATTTTTGTAAGCCGCCCCAATTGTTTTTAACAGAGGAGCGGGGTAGAAATAATAATAATAATTATTATTATTATTATTGGAACAGCAAATCTAGATCCCACTCTGTGCAAAGTAAGAGCTACTCTCCACCTACTGCCCTTCACTTCCAGGCTTAGCACTATAACTAAATTATTTGGTCCATGGAATATCCGTGCATGTCCAAATCATGATTTGGAGAATATTAATTAGCTCAAATTAGCATGCGAGAGGTTGGGTAAGGACGTTGCTTGCCTGTAACTGCAGTTCTTTGAGTGGTGATCTGTGAATTTACACAATTGGGTATTTCTGCACCTGCACAGAGCACCTTTTGAACCTTCTAGATCCTTCCATAACATTTTTGATGGTAACCCCACTTACCCTTCCCTGCCCTGTATAAGGGTGGTTCCTACCTAAACACCTCAGTTCCTAGGATGCCACGCTAGAAGAATCCAGATCCGAGACTTCAGGGCACAAGAGGGGAGGGTGGGTGGGCTTGTGTGAATTCACAGATCATAGAATCATAGAATTGCAGAGTTGGAAGAGACCATGAGGGCCATCCAGTCCAACCCCCTGCCACACAAGAATCACGATCAAAGCATCACTGACCGATGGCCATCCAGCCTCTGTTGAAAGACCTCCAAGGAAGGAGACCCCACCACGCTCCGAGGGAGTGCGTTCCACTGCCAAACAGCTCTTACTGTCAAAAAGTTCCTCCTCATGTTGAGGTGGAATCTCTGTTCCTGGAGCTTGCATCCATTGCTCCGTGTTCCAGTCTCTGGAGCAGCAGAAAACAAGCCTGCTCCATCCTCAGCGTGACATCCCTTCAAATACTTAAACAGGGCTATCCTATCGCCTCTTAACCGTCTTTTTCCAGGCTAAACATATCCAGCTCCCTAAGTCTCTCCTCATAAGGCATGGTTTCCAGACCTTTCACCATTTTAGTCGCCCTCCTCTGGACACGCCCTTCTTTGGACAAGATGACCAGTCAAAGAGCTACAGTTACAGGAAAGCAACCTGTCCTTCTTCTTCATGGTCTCTGTGAATCCACACAATTGGGAGACTAGCAAGCTACACCCGTCAGGAGGCGAGAGTGTCATGCAAGCCTCAAAACACGACAACAAACACAGGCATGAAATTAAACCAACAACCTGTATTATGTGAAAGACACAGGTAGGACTTAAACCATCACCTTGAATAAGATTGCAGAACAAAGCAGAGGAGACATGAAACAATCACATGAAACACCTGAGAATAAAGCCACCCTCCCCAAAGCAGCCACTGTACGAGAGGTGGGATCAACTTTATAGTGAGACACAAAAGTCAGAGATGTCGACCAAGTTGCAACTCTACAAATGTCATGTAAGGGGACTCCTCGAAGGAAAGATGCCAACGTTGCCACCGCCCTTGTGGAATGACTCCCAAGTGTCACTGGAGGAGCCTGGCCTCTAAGCTGATAGGCCACTCTAATAGTTGTCGCCACTCATTTGGTGAACCTCTGGGGAGAGAGCGGCAGTCCCTTATGTGACCCCCAGTAACGGACAAAGAGTCTGTTTGACCTGCGGTAGGCGGCAGATGCGTCCACATAAAATGCCAATGCATGATGCGCATCAAGCACATGCAGCATGTGGTCTAAGCCCAATGAGAGCTTCGGCAAGAATAAGGGCAACACAATGTCCTGATTCAGATGAAATTGGGAAACCATCTTAGGAAGGAAGGAGATGTTTGGTCCTTATGAAGACACTGGTAAGGGGCATCCACCCTCGGGGTGCAGATCTCCCCAGCAAACCTCCTCGCTGAAGTGATAGCCACCAGGAAGGCTGTCTTAAATGAAAGAAGACAGAGATCACAAGTGGCGAAAGGCTCAAAAGAAACCCTAGACAGGGAGAACAACACAGTATCTAGGCTCCACAAAGGTGTCAGAGCTGTCACAGGGGAGTGAAGATTTCTATATCCTCTCAGAAAGCGTTTCACCAGTGGATCAAGAAAGCAAGATGGTTTGCCCAGTTGTCGTAAGCGCCAGGATACAGCTGCTCGGTAACAGCGGACCAAGGAAATGGATTGTCCTTGCAGTGAAAGTGACACAAGGAAGTCCAGAATCAAAGGAGTAAAGATCTGATCTGTTGATGTGCCTCTGGAGTCCAGAAAAGCCACAAATTTCTGTCACTTATAAGTGTAAGATTGCTGGGTACCAGGGCGTTGAGCAGCAAGCACAATTTCCCATGCTGGATCAGAGAGGCATGCTAAAGGAATGCCCTCCACGCCATTGGCTTGATGGTCTGCAGATCTGGGTGGAAGATTCTCCCTTGCTGCAGAGTCAGGAGGTCATGACTGAGAGGAAGCTTGAGGTAAGTCCACTGAGATAACAGCTGTCACTTTCACTGCAAGGACAATCCATTTCCTTGGGCAGTATCGAGGGCCTTTTCCAAACCTTGAAGAGTGGGAAGGAGCCGATACCGAGGACGCACCCAACAGACCTGGCAGGGAGGTGGATCCGGGCAAAACATTCGTCCCAGAAATCATGGGCAAGGCTTGAAACAGTACGGTGGAGAGCGTGTGCTCATAAAGGAGAGCCTTGGGTCTCACCTACCTATTTCTTCTCGCCTGAGGGGTGAAAGCCTTCCAGTGGTGGTAAGACTGAACATTATGTCACTCACCCAGACACAGCAGACATATGGAATGGCCATCAGTTTCTTGTCTCTTACCAGAACAGTCAAAGCAGGTTTTGAAAAAAAAACAGGAGACCATGGTGAGAAAACCTTAGTCCAGTGGAAATCTGAGTTAAAGCCGAGGAGCAGATAAACCGGGGCAAAAGGACCAAAGGAGCAAACGATATCAAAGTTGAGGGACAATCTGAGTCAGATATGAGATAGAGAAGCCAAAGACCAAAATCGAAGGAGTAAGCAAACCCCAAAACCAGAACAATCCAAGTCAAAAACCGAAGACAAAAAGGCTCATGATAGAAACCTTCCTAGAGTGCTCCTAACACAGCGTGGGGGAAAAGGAACTGAGGTGTTCAGGCAGGAAGTGCTCTTATATAGGGCAGGAAAGGGTAGGTGGGGTTACCGCCAAAAATGTTATGCAAGGCTCCAGAACAATGGTTCTCAACCTGTAGGTCCCCAGATGTTGTTGGACGACAGTTCCCAGGAACCCTCAGAGGTCTCACCTTGACAGCCAGGTGGTCCTCCCAGTCATGAGTGAGGCTGTGGGATTGAACTCCCAGCCTCCTCACTCATGACTGGGTCTGGCTGTCAAGGTGAGACCTCAGAGGGCTCCTGGGAACTGTAGTCCAACCACATCTGGGGACCCACAGGTTGAGAACCACTGCTCTAGAAGGTTCCGAAAGAGCACTCACCAGGTGCAAAATTACCAATTATATGGATTCACAGAGACCACGATGAAGAATATCCACTCCTCCCAGACTGTGGAACTCCCTTCTACGGGAGGTCTGGTTGGTCCCCTCCCTGCTCTCTTTTCACTGGCAGGTGAAGAAGACATGTTTATTTAGGCAAGCATTTGAAATGTGAATGTTAAAAGGCATGCTGTTTTTAATGTTTAACATTTTTACTGAAATCATGGTTTTAATCTATATTGTGTTTTAACTATGTTTTAATAATGGGAACTATTTAATGGCAATTTAAAAAATTCTTTTTGACTTTTAAAATGTATTAGTTGCATTTTTTAAAACTATTTTGTACTTGAATCCCATCTTGAGAGAACGGCAGGATATAAATCCAATCAATCAAATTCTTTGGAGTCCATGTTCTCCAGGACAGAGGGTGAGGCCCCCGGAAGGCTAAACCATCCCTACAGTCCTACAGTGGTCTCTGCAAAATTATGCCCAGAGCAAAGAGAATGGGGGAGTAGCCATCCCGGTGGGTCCACAGACAGCAGCACAAATGGAACAGCGGACTTACTTGTCGAAGGTCATAGACAGTGAGGCCAATGGCGATGGTGGTCAGGATGATGAGGGCAGTGGCAAACGGGTAGTACCCTTGCGATAGCCAGAGCGTCAGGGTGAAGGCTTGGAACACATAGAACGGGTTCAGAATCTACCAAGAGAGCACAAGCCACAAGGTCAGTATGATGCACCAGACGGCTTATTTTATTTACTTATTTGATTGATCGATTGACTGACATGCCACCTTTCTCCCAGAATAGGACCTGAGGCAGCTCACAACACATAAAAGCATACAATTAAGATGTGACAATTAAAAGTTTTAAAAATAAGTTAAAAAATAATAAACACAATAAAGCCACACCCCAATAAAAAGCCTCTGTGTGCACAGCTACGAATTAAAAGCCTACTTGAATAAAATCGCCTTTGCCTGCCAGCGAAAGGAAAGCAGGGAGGGGGCCAGCCAAGCGTCCCACGGGAGGGATTGCCAAAGTGTCCTCCTAGCTTGTCTACCTTATCCTGCTCCCTCTGAGATTAGCACCTTGAGTAACTTTCCTGTCTTAGAATGGAGTTTCTACAATAAAGGATCCATTTGTTTCTCTAAAGGCATTGGTGTATTTGCTCCTTAAGTCAGGATCTCTAATTGATCCCTGCATGCATGCATTATCTGTCAGAGAAAATTCTTGGGAACCCTTTAGGAAAGCAATCAGGTGTGAATTGAGTGGTATTTAGTTACCTCTTTGAAAAGCAATTTCCAGAGTGGCCGTATTTCAATTTCGATGCTGTTGGGTCCACACACCAACTTCCTGAGAAAGAGAGATATGGAAGAGAACCTGTTACTCCCCCTGGACAAGGAGGGATGGTGGCAGAACATGAATTAACCTCATACTTCCTCACAACATGGGATCCCAACAAATAAGGGAGTACCTTGAAAGTGTGATGATGCCATAACCATTCTGATTTTACAGCGTTAGGATGTCACAAAGCCAGTTCAGAATAAGGGAAATTCTTCCTTCCTTCACTTGGAAATGACAAGGGCTTCAGCCTACAGTATCCATGACCCAATCCGTGAAAAATCTCCAAGGGGGCATATTTTGAAGGTCAGTGCTGTTCCTAACATGGTCCATAATCAAGGCTGGGAACATACTTCAGACTCTTGGGCAACAACATCACATATTGGGGAAGATGCAGCAAGGCTTTTTAACCATCAGGTCTGCTTCCTATAAGTTTGTGCAAGTGGTGAGTTCCAGCATGGCATAGTGGTTTGAGCACTGGACTGTGACATTGGAGACCAGGGTTTCAATCCCCACTCAGCCATGGAAACCCACTGGATGACCTCAGGGAAGTCACACACTCTCAGCCTCAGAAGAAGGCAAAATCAACCCCCCTCTGCACAAATCTTACCAAGAAAACCTCTCAATAGGGTTGCCTTAGGGTCACCATAAGTTGGAAATGATTTGAAGGCACACAACAACAACAAGTGGCAAACACTGAACTAGAGATCACAGAATCTCAGCCATCTCCAGAACACCAGCTAAGCAACAGAGGCTGGCCCAGTCTGCAGTGTCTTCCATGTTCCTTGATTCATGTTTGCACACTGCATTTAGTGGTCAAGGCTGGGAACATACTTCAGACTCTTGGGCAACAACATCACATATTGGGGAAGATGCAACAAGGCTTTTTAACCATCGTGTTTGCACATTGCATTTAGTGGTCCCTATGTAAACTTGTCCACAGCTGCATGGTATGTGGTAAACTCCTGTGGCTGTGAGAGGGTCTCTTTTGTCCTTTACTGAACATAGCATTTCTTGGTTGGTCTGTATCTACGCTCAGCGAAGAAAAATCAGGAGTAGCAAAACACGTTATAAACCAACCTGGACCCAAAATGTTATTTAAAAACACAGAAATTCTGGACCAGGCCAACAACTATCGTGTCTGAATGCACAGAGAAGCTATTGAAATCTACAATCACCTGGATAACTTCAACAGTAAAGAAGAAACCTTAAAAGTAAACAAAATATTGCTCCCAGTTTTTGAAATACAATAGAATTAAAACATAAGACTTACAAAGGGACAGGGGGACGTGCAGCAGATACTGGCCCATCAACCAACCATCAGCCAAACAGACACTAATCCTCCTTGCATTTCTATACCCAGAAACTAACCATTCAATTGCACAAATTGACATATCCTCCCCAACAGGGGTTCACAAGTGTATATAAACTCCACACACACACCTACCCAAACATTATCTGAGGATGCCAGCCACAGACGCAGGCAAAATGTCAGAAAGAAACTCTTTCAGAACATGGCCTCACAGCCCAGAAAAAACCCAAGGAAAATCTATGGATGCCGGCCGTGAAAGCCTTTGACTTCACAATACCTGAGATCTTGCTCTTTCCTCGTCAGCCCGTCTCCAAATCTGTGGTGTATCTCATGACAAGTGTTGCTGTCCTCAAGGCACCTAGAACAGGGACAACACAGAGGAGTGAAATAATATTTCAGGCAAAAGTTCTTGTTCTTATTATTATGTCCACCATGGTTGTTCTTAACTGCCTTCAAGGCAACCCTGACTTAGGGCGACCCTATGAATGAGACCCCTCTGGGACCCCCCTCTCCTCAACAGTTCTTTTCAAGTCTTGTAGACTCAGGGCAGCATCCATGGCTTCCTTGAGGGAGCCTCAGAGTCCCCTGCTAATAAGTCAAAAACTCACCCGACTCTGACAAACGCTTTTCCGGACACATCCCAGACGTAGCGGATTTTTTGTACCTGGATGTATCTCACCTGCAAGAGCAACACATTGCGAAGGCATTAGAAACAACTGGGTCTCATGGAGACTTCTTCCTGACAGCCCCCTCCCTGGGCAGAAAGAAGCGGCTGGATGGCCATATGTAGGGAATGCTTTCATTGTGTATTCCTGCATGGCAGGGGGTTGGTCTGGATGGCCCTTGGGGTCTCTTCCAACTCTATGATTCTAAGACTGGGGAAGGAGAGATTGAGGGGCGAGCAGAGGGCCTTTCGGTTGGCGAGAGGATTTGTCAGCATCAACCGCAGGGCAAGAGGGGTCTGAACATCCCCACGGCCCAGTGAGGCCTTCGCAGGGGCCTCAGGAGAGAATTTGCAGCCTCAGCACCAGTGATGAGACCCACCTCTTTCCTGGGGAGCCATGCATGGTGGAGGGGAGTGATTCTGACCCCCATTATGCAGAGTTCCAGACAGTTCACTGTCCCCTGAAGACCTCAAACTGAAGATATTTGTGCCTAGCTGTCATTCTGAGATATTCAAAGATTTTCAGACCCATCTCTAACCTCAGGCTTTTCCTGCCCCTCCTATCCAGAATGGGGCAGAACCGAAATAAACTATAACTTTCTCCACAGTCTTCACCCCATTGCCTGCAGTGAACCCCTTGATTCCAAGAGAAGCTTACTTTCAAGCCAGGCCTGGCTATGGCTCTGTTTAGGACAGATTCCTGATCTGCGCTGAAGATGCCATCCAATTTTTCACCGTCCAAGAGATTCAGCAAGTCAAGCCAGAACACCTTCTTCCTAGTGTATTTTTGAAACTCATCCTAGCGGGATAAATAGAGAAATATGTGATGAATTCTCTTGTACAGAAACTTTGGAAAATGATATAATTCTTGAGCGGGGTTATTCATGCAACCACCGGTGTAATTTGCCATATCGCTAAGAACTCACAAGGAGTAAAGCGAATCCTCATGAGTAAAAATGGACACAAATGCGGAGAAGGACGCGCTTCACCTATGACAGCCAGGCATCGCAACATTCACTAGCAGCATGTGGCAAAGCTGAGGGGACTTACTGTTGCCCGTAGCAATACGGTATCTGCCTCCTCCAGGCCGCAGGGCACGCAGTTTGCCCACACGTCCCACTCCGGCTTCCAGTAGAAGAGAAGCAGGAGGACTCCGCAGGACAGGATGTAGCCGGCAATGCAGAGGGCCCTCCGGAAGCCTTGGGTCTTGTAGCCAAATATATTCTGCGGGGGGAAAGAGCAATGGCCCTGCGTTACCTGGTGTTCTGCTCAGAGGGCATCAAACTCGGGCAGTGCCACAGGACGGAGCCATGGCAGTTAAAGTGGAAGCAAAGTGATATAACTGCGTAGTGTGAAAGAGCCCTCCAACCCACAATTCTGACTGGCCCCTCGGTGGATGCCTGAACCTTAAGAAGAAAAGGGCGGGGGGCACCACTATGAAGACCCAGCGCCTTTTCGCTCCATGGAGCTCTCACAAGGGGATCAAGAATCTTCCCAGCATTCAATCCATGAGACCAGTTTAATGCAGAGATTTAACATAAAGAGAAACTCTGGCACGTGAGTTACAAACAGTTCACATTTGACACTTGTATTCCAGAACATCCACATATAGAGATGCGATGGCTCTGGAAGACAAACCACTCAGCAATGCACATTACTAATTTCAGAGATGGAAAAATCAGCCTCTCCCCATAGAGTGACTGGATCTCTCCATCACGTTTTTCAGATTAAAAATGTTTTAGTCCATTTACCAGGCAGTACATCCCAACTCTGCAGTGGGAAGCAGACCTTAGGGTTAAAAGTCCCAGTTTCCACCCCTGGCAGCAGGTAAGGCCGAGGGAAAACTCTGCTTTGAAGCCCCAGGAATCTTTGGCCAGGTCTGGAAAACCTTCCAAATGTCCTTGGACTCCGTACCCTCTAGTTTCAGCCATGATGGGAGCTATAGTTCAATAACATCTAGAGGGTGGTAAGTTCCCCACCACTGCTGTAGACACTTCTGAGCTAGACAGATCAATAACCTGATTTAGTATAGCGCCACTCGCTTAGGTCCTGTTCAGTTACGGCTGCTGTAATATACAAATAGGAGCAATTATTTCCAATGAGAGAATCATCACGGTCTCAGCCTCTTCCAGCCATCCTCCTCCGATGATTTCTCCTTGCTCCTTCCACCTGAAATTTTGACACAGTAGCGCACTGGTACCTCTGAGCATATCAAGAGGTCCAGGCAGCAAAAGGTCTTGTAGCAGCGTTGCAGTCATCAGGTGAAGAAAAGAGCACAAGACACAGATGTGTGGCTAAACTACTTCTCTTTTCTAGAACATATTATGGTGATATTTGCAGTGAGTCTGAGGCTCCTCTCATACAGACTACACATCACAGCATAAAGTACAGTACAGTCCTGTCACTGCAATGCCCAGGCAGAACTATAGAGCCTCAAAGCACAGACTAACAGAATAAGACAGGGACAGTGATTCCCACACACGCTCCTTCACTCTCTCACAACGATAAGGCTTCCGGCCTTCTCCTTCCTCACGCCAGCATCCCGGGCATAATCAAGATATTCTAGCCAGCTGAATTTAGCCCTCTCGCCACTGGCCCTGCTGGCTGTAACATGTCATCCTTGCTCTTTACAGTACAAATTTCTGTGTTGCATATCCCATTACCCTGGCAAACTTTGCTAAGGAGGGGGAAAGGGAACCAGTGGCTGCCAACTGCAGAGAGTCCTCCGCCTCGGCCGGGCGCTCACTCGGCAAAGCTCTGCGTTACGCTTATTGCTTTCCACAGACCAGGGCTGGTTTAAGGAATTTTGGGGCCCCCTGCAATGCTTTATTTTGAGGGCACCATACGTTTATCTCAAGTCAATATAAACTAACCTATTCACAGTACAGGATGTTCAGATTACAGTAGGACCCTCGTATCCACTGATTCAGTTATCCACAGGACACAAAACAGCACACCTACCATAGAGTCTTCCTAGAAAACGTGTCCTCCCTAGCCATTTTCTAGGCCCTCCAAGGCAACTCTATGGTATTTTAAACCAGAAGTCCCATTATTTTCAATGGTGTTCACTATTATCCACAGTTTCAGTATCCATGCCCCCCCGAACTAATCCCCAGTGGATGGGGGGAGGCTACTGTATTACATAATTTGCCACCAATAATTTAGTTTAAAAACTATATTATAGGCACTAACATAATATTTTTTGTTTATTAGCAATTAGCGTAATGGTGTAGATTTCCTCAAAGAAAAGAAAGAGTGGACTACAAGCTGAACATGAGTCAGCAGTGTGATGCAGCAGCAAAAAATGCCAATGCGATTCTAGGCTGCATTAATAGGAGTATAGTGTCTAGATCAAGGGAACTAATAGTGCTGCTCTATTCTGCTTTGGTCAGACCTCACCTGGAAGACTGTGTCCAGTTCTGAGACCCACAATCCAGGAAAGATATTGATAAGCTGGAACGTGTCCAGAGGAGGGTGACCAAAATGGTGGGAGATCTAAAAGCCATGATGTCCTATGAGGAGCGGCTTAGGGAGCTGGGCATGTTTAGCCTGGAGAAGAGAAGGTTGACATGATAGCCATGTTTAAATATTTGAAGGGATGTCATACTGGGGATGGAGCAAGCTTGTTTTCTGCTGCTCCAGAGACTCAGACATGGAGAAATGGACTCAAACTACAAGAAAAGAGATTCCACCTAAACATTATTAGGAAGAACTTCCTGGCAGTAAGAGTAGTTTGGAAGTGGAATACAGTGCCTGGGAGTGTGGTGGATTCTCCTTCTGTGGAGGTTTTTAAGCAGAGGCCGGAAGGCCATCTGTCATCGGGAGTGCTTGGATTGTGTATTCCTGCATGGCAGAAGGGGGTTGGACTGGATGGCCCTGGGGGGTCTCTTCCAACTCTATGATTCTATGAAAGGCAGCACTTTAAAATTACTCAGAAACCAACTTCCAGCCAGTGGACATCATGAAGGATGGCCGTGTAACATGCTCTGACAGCTAACACTGCTCAGGTGTCATAGAAGCTGTGGACCAACTGAAGTTTCCAGAGTGCTTCCAATGGCAACACCATATAAAGTGCGCTCCAGCAATCAAGAAGCCAAAAAGTTACCTCACCTTTTCACTGAAAGCTGAGCATCCTTCTGGGCAAAGCAGCTCCTTTACTATAGATTTTCCTTGGGTTTTTTTCCGGGCTGTGAGGCTGTGTTCTGGAATAGTTTCTCTGAAGATGCCAGCCACAGATGCAGGTGAAACGTCAGAAATAAACTCTTCCAGAACATGGCTTCACAGCCCAGAAAAAAACCATGGAAAATCTATGGATGCCAGCCATGAAAGCCTTCGAGCTCCTTTACTCTCATAAAATATCACTAGGTTGAAGAGCATGCCCAAGATAACAAGCCTGTTCCCTAAGGGGGGATGTGGCCTCAGCCAAGATTCGGCACCTGCAATCCATTGCGGTTAAAATCACAACAGAGACCCTCCCCACCCCCAGGCCACGCAGGCAGTCCAGAAGGAAACCTCGAATGCTGGCAGCAAAAGCTCTCTCCAGAGATCCAGGAGAATGCCAGGGACTGTCTACCTGGAGTTTGTCTTCCCCCTTTTATTAAGACATCTACACCAAGATCATCTGCCCATCCATTACCGCCAGTTCCTTGAAGAGCGTAGGGGGTTAACACAAGATTTGCCCATTCATTTTGAAAGCATTTCCCTCCTCCAGTGGCTGTCCGTGGTGCCTCCACAGGGGTGGCCTTACCTCCCATTTGCCCAGCTGGAGCTGAAAGCTGGGAGCTGCCTTTGGACTGTGAGTGAATCTCCTTCCAGAGCCCAAGTCTCCTGACCAGACACCAGCAGGGCAGATGCATAGAAATGCCTGGAAAGCTCGCTCCTTTGGGCAGCCTGGGCCAGTGAGCAAAGTGAGCAAAGTTGCTGCTGCTGCCTCTTACCGTCTCGTCCTCCTTCCCCTTGCTGAGCAGGGCATGGTGGTGACCTGAGGGGCATTTTCTTCCCATCAGACTGGGCAGCTGTCTCTCTCCCCAGCTGCAATGGACCTGAACTCAGGGCAGGAATAAGCTTCCCCATGATCCTGCCGGCTGCCTTTAAGAACCAGAGCACACGCCTTTCCCCATAACACTCCACGCTGAGAAAACCTGTTCCTGCCTCCAAGCCTCTGGGCTCTTCGTTCTTACGTAAACCCCTCCTTCGCCCTGACTCTTCCTCTTCAGGTTAGCTGCTCACACCTTAATGAATGAGCCGCCCATCAAATTCTAGCGGCTGCTTCTCAGAAACCGGGTGGGGGGATTGGACACCTAGAGAAGGCAAGAAAGGGGGAAGCCAAGTGACCCCAGGGTGGGAGCAAATCCCTGTGAGCAATGTGGCATTTTTTTAAAGAAGTGAGTAAGCCAAGACTTGGTACAGATGTATAAAATGATGGATGGTGTGGAGAAAGTGGATAAAACATTGCTTTTCTGCTTTTCTTAAAATAGCAGATAATATTCTAATGCAGACTCCAGGGCCTTCCTCTGAAGCTGAATGGCGGGAGATTTCGGGACAGACCATAGGAAGGATTTCTTCAGACAACAGCACAGAGTTAGGATCAGCCTAGAGGTCCAGGACTTGAGATCCACTCCAGAACTAGTCACCCAAGGCACAAAGGACTCCTGGAGCTCATAACAGGGCCTCCTCAGCGTGGCACCCTGGCTGTGGAACAGCCTTCCCCTCAAATGGAAGTGGGCTTGAAACCAACATTGGTCAGTTGTCTAGAGCGTGCGCTGTTCCTGTCGTGTTGGCCGCCCACACAGATGGCTTTACCAGGGGCTTAGGCAATGGGGATATCCAGGGTGACCAGTCATGATGGCTACATGCGACTTCTGGGATCAGAGGTGGATTTCTTGGCGATCATGCCCAGGAGTGTGCTGTGGCGCTGGTGTCTCCATAGATTTTCTTAGGCGGAGGCAAAAACAGCACCGGTTGCTTCTAATCCCCTTTGGCGCTGGCAATTTGATCTCCCACATGAGGTGAAGGGAGGCCCATTTCCTTTCAGTCAGTGCCAGGCCCTGAGCTGGGAAAAGGCCCAGGTATAATTACGCCCTTTAGAGGAAGGAACTGTCAAAACCACCGCTGAGGAGGATTCCTTGCCTGAGAAAACCCTATGAAACTCATGGGGTTGCAATGAAGGCGACTTGAAGGCACACCCAAGGGTAGAAATGCTGGTTTGCAAAGCAATGGTGCTGCAAACTGGGAAATGATTTGAATATCTGGGAATGCCCAGCATGAGGAATCAAGATTGGGGGGGGGGGGGTTGGCAAGCAGCCTCCCTCCCACCTAGGCTCAGACTGGGCACAGAAAGCTGTGCTGGTGCTGGCGGGGAAGGTCGGGTGCTGCATTGGGCTAGGCCCACCCGGCCCACAATTGCTGCCCTCTTGGATCTCAGGCAGAGAGGGGTTTCCCCTCATTTGCCACTCAAGACCCCTTTTCTTAAGGCGAGATGCTGGATGCTGAAACCAGAGTTGGCGCTGCTGTTAGGGTGGTCAATCCTTGGGTGGTCAATGCTGAGGGTGGGGCAGCAGCAGAAGACAAAAACCCAGTTTCCCTCCTCCTCCCCTCCAGCCCTTGCCAGTCTCCTGAGATGGCAAGAAACGCTGCTCTCCCTGCCTCCTGAGTTGGGACTCAAGGCAGCAGGCTGACTAACTAACTAAAGGGGCCTGTCTACACTGCAGAAATATAGCAGTTGGATACCACTTCATCCAACATAGTTCTATCCTATGGAGTCCTGGTATTTGTAGTTTTGTGAGGTTTTTAGCCTTTGCTATCAGATAACTCTGCGACCTCCCCAAGCTACAAACACCAGGATTCCATAGGATAGAACTATGGCAGATAAAGTGGTCAAACTGCTGTGTTTCTGCAGTGCGGACAGGCCAAACTGTACAATGATTGTCATTAAAATGTAACCCCTAAACTACCCATAAAATTAAAAACAATTTTAAACAAGTATTACTTTTTTAAGATTTAAAAAACAGCAGTACAGCACACCACTGAAGCCTTTTCTTAAAAACTTCCCGAAAGCCTGCCAAAATAATTTAAGAAGTCACTGCCAGCCGTCAGAAGGACAGCAAGGAAAGTGCCAGCCCAGCCTCCCTAGGAAGGGAATTCCGGATCCCGGGAGCAGCCACCGAGAAGGCTCTGTTGTTGTGTCCCGTATTCCCGCCAGACATGCCTGTGAGGGTGGTGGGAGCGAGAGAAAGACCCTGAGCAACATACGTGGGACAATACAACACTTAGCCTGAGAAGAGAGACTGAGGCAGAGCCCTCCCAGCCGGAGCTGTCCACGGGGCACATGCTATTTATTAGTTCTGGTAAGAAGGGCTGTTTGGGAGTGACTTTTGGAGACGGGAGACTCTGGCGTGCTCAGTGACTGCTCAGCTCAGAGGTGGCAACAAAAGAGAAGGCATAATTTGCCACGGCGGGTGGGTGGGTCCGTGGTCATTCCTGGGCTGAGTGCCTTCCACGGCACACCAATCCAGGGCAGGGTTGGGAGAGCGAGCAACCGTTAAGGACTGAGCAGCTGGCTAACAAAGGCAACCCGTTACACAAGCCAGGGCGCAGATGGAGCCCGGAAGAGGTCTTGGCTTCGTGGGGAGTCTGAGACGACGGCACTGGAAGCGCAACAGTTATGTGGTGTCCCTACTGGGGTTCCCAGTCCTCAGGGGCTGGGATCTCTTTTCCAGGCTGCATGGCAAGGGGGAGGAATCTCAGGGTGAAAGTGCTGCCTTGAAAACTGTGTGCATATATTAGATTTTCCTCATTTGTTAGACTTGGCCTTTTTATTTATAATTTTAATGGCATACTGTAGTTGATGGCGAATGTCTCATGCTCAGTGACATCAGCACGAGGGTCTGCCAATGTTAATCCGCCCTTATTAACTTTACCGCCAGGACACTCTTCCTCTGGCATCACCAGGAGTCTCCCCTCCATCTCCGTTTCTGGCCCTGAAATCCCATGGCCGGGATAGTCCTGACCTGGACAGACCAGCATCTGTGAATTCCACGAATGAGGCGGAGTGAGAGAGCATCACATGTACTCATGCTGTAAGTATTAAGAGTATAGTGCAGTGATGGGCAACCTTTTGAGCTTGGTGTGTCAAACTTCGCCAAAAAACTGAGCATAACTCGGGTGATGTGCCACTTACAGGAAAAAACATTATTTCGCGATATTTACTGTTTGAATAACATAAATGTATACAGTTGCCCCTCCATATTAGTGACTTTGACTATTCGCGGAAAGCCTCCAACCCGCACATTCCCCCCTCCCTTCACAAGGCTCCGACGGCCTTCTCATGAAGCCTGTTGCTGCCTTGGCAAGGGGAGGGTAGAAAACCTCCCACCTGTACCCACACTTTCCCCCCTCCCTTCCCAAGGCTTCGACGGGTTTCCAAAGCTCCCGCCCACTGCCTTCCCCGGAATTTCCGAGGCGGCTCCTTCCTTGGAGGTTTTTAAACAGAGGCTGGATGGACATCTGTTGGGAGGGCTTTGATTGTGTGTTCGTTCCTGCATGGCTGAAGGGGGGTGGACTGGATGGCCCTTGGGGTCTCTCCTAACTCTATGATTCTAATTAATCCTCAAAATCCCTGTTTAAATGCCAGGTTCTTTACCTGCCGCTGGAAATACTGATCGCTTTCTTGTATACACCATATCAAGGCGGCGTGGTGGGGGGAGAGATTTGTCTTTTAGTTGTGAACTTTTTTACAAAAGGGAAATAAATCCACAGCCCGTGTGGCTGCATGCCATCTTTCAATATCAGAAGCTGGCTTCTGCTTCTCTAATAATACGTGAAAGGACTGACTGAGCCATAAAACACAGTATTGTAATGGAAAGAAAACCACCCTTGAAGCCAACATGAGGGAAAGCAGTCAATGGAAGCTGGGGTGGAGGCTGGACCACAGGACACAAAAGGAGGGCGGCATTTGCTCTCTCTGCCCAGAAAGCCGCTGAGCAAAGAGGTGGCATCACAGGATGAAGTGGGAACCCCAGAAGAGCTATTCAGGTGGCAGAGTGTTGCAGGACAGAACACAACAGGCGCATTGCAGGCCCTGGGACCTGTCTTCTTTGCAATCTCTTTTTAGATGGCCTGAGAGGATGGCCAGTAGTTTGCGTTCCATGCAGTGAAGCAATCAGAAACGTCTTCAGGGCTGATGGCAAGATAAGGGGGTTGGTTGAACCAGTGCTTCTTCAGCTCTCTTGAATGATGATGCTGATGATGATGGGGGGGGGAGAGACAAGCAGGGTTTTCTCTCCCCCCCCCCCAATATGCCAGGGACTGGTGCCGTCTTTGTCCCCAACGGCTGTAACTGTCCCCTTCTTTCCTGGAAACTCTTCCTGGGCCAGTTCCTATAGCTTGTGGACCCACACGGATCCATGGGCCACCCACATTCATTAAATGATGCAGGGTAGTTGAATTTTAATTTTTTTCCAGAAACACAAGATGAACCAAAGAGGAGGCTGAAGAGGCCCATGGCTGGCATCCTGTTAACGATTTATGTGCATGTAAGTCCTATTTGGGTGGGATGCAGAGTGCTATTCGCTTGCCCTTGCACTCCACCCAAAAACCTCCCACCCGGCAACTGTCCATGGACCTCCCACGCTCATTAAATACTGCAGGATAATCTACACACATGTACACACAGGAAGTTGTGTAGGGCCTGGATCCAGAGGGCCTGATGGTCCTCTGTCGGCGGGGGTGATGGAGCATCGCCCTCCACCTGCGTAGTCCCTCTGGGCTGCCCCCTCTGCACCAGGTGGAGAGCAACCTCCCAGCTGTAATCACCCCACTGCAGGCAGCCATCCATCCGGGAAGGTGCAAGACAGCTGGCACTTCTGAAGCCCTGGGGGGGAAACGGCTGTTGGAGACCTGGGAGGGCGAAGATGTCTCTTCTCTGCCCAGTACATGCAAGGCTCCCTCACCCTGCCTCATTCCTGGAATTCTCTGGCTCTTCCAGCTCTTGCTGCCATCTGCACTTGGCATTCCTGTTCATTTTTGCCCAAAGTCCTTGCCTGGCGACCTGAGCAGTGCATCTTCTAGGCCTTCCATGATGGAGGGAAGAGAGACATTCCAAGGAGAAGAGGGGAAGCTGCTAGTCTGTCCAGGTCAGGACTATCCCGGCCGTGGGATTTCAGGGCCAGAAACGGAGATCGAGGGGAGACTCCTGGTGATGCCAGAGGAAGAGGGTCCTGGCGGTAAAGTTAATAAGGGTGATTTAACAATGGCAGACCCTCGTGCTGATGTCACTGAGCATGAGACATTAGCCATCAACTACGTTACATTTCATTCCCCCTCATCCCTGGTCTCCCCTGGTCTGCTTATTATGTTAAAAATGTAATTGAAAATTTAGCTTTGACTGAAAAAGAAAAATTGCCAAACCATTGCTGGAGAAAGTTTTGGCCGTGGTTTAATGAGACAACCCCAATAATAACTTAAGGGATATCTTTAAATAAATAAATTATTGTTGTTATTATATTTTTATTATTTTTTCCTTTTCCCTATATGTACAATTGAAATGTGTAACTTCTAATTTTAGTATTTTCCCTTAGACAACTGCAAGAAAAATGTAGGGAGCAGAACAAGGGTCTCTATGTAACATTTGTCGACCTCACCAAAGCCTTTGACACTGTAAGTAGAAAAGGTCTGTGGCAGATCCTGGAAAAACTAGGATGTCCCCCCAAATTCCTTGAAATGATTATCTTGCTACATGAGGGCCAGCGTGGTCAAGTCAGATATGGCGATGCTCTTTCAGAGCCCTTTCTAATAACTAATGGAGTGAAGCAAGGTTGTGTTCTTGCACCAACTTTATTTACAATCTTCTTTAGCACGATGCTCCAAAGGGCTATGGCAGAGCTTGAAGAAGACGACGGCATCTATATACGCTACCGTACTGATGGTAGCTTGTTTAACTTAAGCCGTCTGAGGGCTCACACTAAGACTCTAAACTATCTAGTCCGTGAGCTGCTCTTCGCCGATGATGCTGCCCTTGTTGCCCACACAGAAGCAGCTCTGCAGCGCCTAAGATCCTGCTTTGCAACAGCTGCAGAGCTGTTTGGGCTGGAAGTCAACCTGAAGAAAACAGAAGTCCTTACCAGCCTGCACCACAGGACGAACACCACCATCCCCACATTGCCGTCGGCAAATCTGTGCTCAAGTCCGTTCAGCAGTTCACCTACCTGGGAATGCCTCCTGGGATGATGCCAATGGGAGGCATGATGCCTCCAGGGCCAGGAATCCCACCTCTCATGCCTGGTATGCCGCCAGGTAGGTCAGGAATGATGAATCCATACTGTGGTGAGAGTTACTTAATTATGTTTTTAATTTGGCTCTGTGGTTGGTAAGAATGATCTGCACAGAAAGTAGGGGCACATAATGGCAGTTAGGTGCAGTAGTATTAAAAATACTGGCTAAGAAGTATAGTGTCTAGATCAAGGGAAGTCATAGTGCCACTCTATTCTGCCTTGGTCAGACCTCACCTAGAATACTGTGTCCAGTTCTGGGCACCACAATTAAAAAAGGATATTGACAAATTGGAGCGTGTCCAGAGGAGGGCAACTAAAATGGTGAAAGGTCTGGAAACCATGCCTTATGAGGAGAGACTTAGGGAGCTGGGTATGTTTAGCCTGGAAAAAAGACGGTTAAGAGGCAATATGATAGCCCTGTTTAAGTATTTGAAGGGATGTCACATTGAGGATGGAGCAGGCTTGTTTTCTGCTGCTCCAGAGACTAGGACACGGAGCAATGGATGCAAGCTCCAGGAACAGAGATTCCACGTCAACATGAGGAGGAACTTTCTGACAGTCAGAGCCGTTCGGCAGTGGAACACACTCCCTCGGAGCGTGGTGGGGTCTCCTTTCTTGGAGGTCTTTAAACAGAGGCTGGATGGCCATCTGTCGGGGATGCTTTGATCAAGATTTCCTGCGTGGCAGGGGGGTTGGACTGGATGGACCTCGTGGTCTCTTCCAACTCTGCAATTCTATGATTCTATGAAGCATCATCTCCTCAGATGCCAAGATTGACAAAGAGATCGATCACAGATTAGCAAAGGCATATAGTGCATTTGGAAGACTTCACAAAAGAGTCTGGAGCAATAAACACCTGAGGCAAAGCACAAAAATCAGTGTGTATAGAGCCATCGTACTGTCTATCCTCCTTTATGGATCTGAAACATGGGTCACCAATCGCCACCACCTACGACTCCTCGAACGCTTTCATCAGCGCTGTCTACGTACAATCCTAAATATACTATGTGACGAATGTTGCTGTCCTTGAGCAAGCAGGGATCACCAGTATTGAGGCCACGATATTGAGAACGCAGCTGCGCTGGGCAGGGCATGTTTTTAAGATGGAGGACCATCGCCTCCCAAAAATACTACTCCACGGTGAACTCGCCACGGGTCAGCGTAAGAGGGGCGCTCCAAAAAAGCGATACAAGGACTCCCTGAAACAACATCTCAGGCTTGGCCAAATTGATCACCAACAATGGTCCGCCCTGGCTTCACATTGGGAGGCATGGAGACGCACTATCCACAATGCTGCAGCCTTATTTGAGAAGTCACGACGAACAAGTCTTGAAGAGAAACGACAACGCAGAAAGAATCACAACCCAAAAACATCACCCAAGGAGACCTTCTGCTGTGCTTTCTGCAACCGGATCTGTTTCTCTTGGATCGGCCTTTTTAGTCATCAGCGCGCTTGCAGAAAGTGCGGGATGAGTCCTTCCTGAATCTTCATTTGCGAAGAAAAGCCAGAGAGGGAGATAAACATAATGTTTATTGGAAATTAAAAGAAAGTGATTATAGTGTGTTTAGATTAAGAGGGAAAATATATTAGTGTTAGGATAGATAGTTTTATTTTTATATTAGTAAGTAAAGACAGATTGGTCTTTTCAGTCAGCCAGAGAAGTAAAGAGATGAAAAAAAAATGGGTTATTGTTATGGCCTTTTGTAGTTGGGTGTATTATTTTGTAGAATGGTTTTATTCCAATAAAAAAAAAAAATCCCTAACAACAACAACAACAGCCCTGGTCAGTCCTGGGGTATCCAGGCAGGCAAAGGGGCGAGAAAGTAATCTTCCTAGCCCTGGTCTCATCTGTACGCAAAACACAAGGAAAGCATGTAGATTCATATCACACACCAACAGGGGAGTCATTTGGTTTGTTGTGGAGCTTTGGGTGTAGCCATGCCTGAAAACTAAGCAAATCAGTGTGTATGACACTCAGCAAATCGCAGGATTTAAATGAGATGTTGTGCAGACAAAACTGTGTCCCTTGCCACCCCGCAGCACAATTCTGCCAGAAATCCAAAGAAGGTGCAGAAAAAGGAGAGTTCAGGTAAGCTTATCCTTTCAGATATACAGTACTGTACAGTGATGTGACAGACATTTGCTTGTTAAGGAACTTTCCCAATTCTGCTGCCCACCGTGCCTTCCCATGGGGAATGTGCCCTCCCTGATTTGTGGGCCAGCTACAAGCAATAACCCAAAGTGAAGTCGAAGGCTTTCAGAGCTAGCAGCCATAGATTTGGGTCTTTGAACATGCCCTCACAGCCCGGAAAAAACCAAGAAAAATCTCTAATAACCCAAAGGTTGTGCAGGTTCTGATGCAGTATCTGCTGACCAAAGACAGCAGGCAGAGTTTCTCTTCCGGCCTCATAACAAAGGAAGCAAAATGCTTTCCAAGGAGGGGGAATTCCCAGAATGACACCTCTTGGTGCAAATCATTCCCGAGCCAAGACTCCCACACGCCTCCTTTGTGGCACTTGGGTGCCTTGGGAGCCTCTCCACCCTCTCCTCCTCCCTCTGAGTTTTGGTCCTTTGGGGAGTATGTGCTGGGGAGGCTCCCAGTTCAGTTTCTGGTGGTGGCATCACCAGCTGCCAGCCAGGGGAAACAGTGGCGGGTAAGACTGGCCAGTGGTCTGACCCTCTACAGGTGTCCACACGTGACAGCCAACACAACAGAAGCCCAGGCACACAAGTGCAGAGGAAGGGCTGAAAGAGCCTTTGCTATTTTTTGTTCCTGGGTTGAAAATTGGGTTTCTGGATGGTTGGGAACCCACTGGGAAGAATAATAGATCAGTGAGAATGGACAGGTTGTTTGCTTGTAACTGTAGTTCTTTGAGTAGTCATCTGTGAATGCACACAATTGGGTATTCTTTGGAACTTTCTAGAACTTCCCATAAGCCCTTTTTGGCCGTAACCCCACCCACCCTCCTAGGCCCTATATGAGCGGGTTTCCTTCCTAAATCCCTCAGTTCCCAGGACGCTGTGATAGCAGATCCCAAGGCAGAGGCAGGACACCAAAGGTGCGTGTGAATTCACCCACTCAAAGAGTTCCAGCAACAGGTAAGCAACCTGTCCTTCTTCGTGGTCTCTGTGAATACACACAGTTGGGAGGCTAGCAAGCTGGCCATTCTGGAGGTGGGGTGTCCTGTACACCCCGAGAACCACAGACAAAAAAATATAATCCCCACCAACCACCATAAAGATCATGAACGAGCATAGTAGCATCAACAAGAGAGTGTGTATTAAACTGATCACACAATTCAGAATAGCATATAAGGGGAACCAGAGTGGTAGAAACGCTGGACAACATGAGAGCAAGGGTATGTCCAAGAACACTGAACTGTAACTCCAATTAGCATATGCGTGAGCAGGAGATTAGCTACAAGTACACAATTGCCCAGTTGCAACATACAGGAGGACATTGAACAATACTGATTGTAATAACTATGACAGTATCATGGTTACGCAACAGATGAGAAGAGAACCTTTCCTGAATAGCAAAGATTCAGCTGCTTTTTCCCTTAAACTGCCACTGGATTATTCCATTTTTTCCTCTTTTTAATTATTGTATGTTTTTAATCTTTTTAATTTAATATTGTTTTAAGGGGTAGGTGGGTTAGGGTACTAATGTAATTATGGGCTTTTCATGTTGTAAGCTGCCCCAATTGCATTGCAGAGGGGCAGGATAGAAATAAATATTATTATTATTATCATCATCATCATCTGCCCTCCCCAATGCTGCATCAACCCGTGATAATACATCAACCTTGTAATGCAATACAAAAGTCAACAGGGTAGCCCAAATGGTCACCCTACAGATGTTGGGCAGAGGAACACCCTTAAGAAAAGCCATTCACACAACCCTTACTCTTGCAAAGTGGCTGCAAAGGTGGGCAAAGAGGCTGCTAGTCATCAAGGTCTGAGGCCTGGGCATCAGGGTTTAGGAGCAGAGGCACCAGGGCTGGGTCAGGAACACAAGAGACAGAGTCCAAAGTCCAGGCAGGGTCAAAGATAAGCCAAAGTCAAAAACCGTCCAGGGTCAGAGCCTGTACTTAGGAGTCCAGAGGGCCAAAGGCAAGGTCAGGAAGGGAGTGCCAGGTCAGGAACACAGGAATCAGAGATGATCAAGCAAGCCAAAGTCCAAACACAGTCCAAGGTCAGAGCACATACCAGATACCCAGGGGGCAGAGGCAGGTCCAAGAGGCAAATAAAGGCCTGAACACAAATAGCAAGCCAGTGTCCAAGGAGCAGCTACAACCCAGAAGACCATGTTGTGGTGGCCAAGACTGAGGGCCAAATGCTGCTCTGAAATAGCCGTTCCCTTGGCTGCTTCAGCTGTGCTGCATGATTGCATCCGGCTGCTCCTAATAGCTTGGCCCTGGTTCTTCCAAGACTCCCACAGCCAGGGCCTGACTCTGAAAAGAGGCTGCAGCAGCCAGGGGCCTAGTCCTGCGAGGAGAGGCAGATCCTGACACCTGTGAGCAAGTTCATAGGCGTCAACCACTATAGAGTTTGGAGCAGGATGGTTAAACAGGAAAGACGCACCCTCTGGCTAGAGACGATATAGGTTTTCCAAGCGCTTGAAAGCTGGGGGCAAGGAGGATGGCTTGTGCCAAGAGTGCTTAACAACCTCGCCCAGAGCTGGAAGGAGCAGGATGAGAGCCAGGGAAGTGGGATGGGAGTCCACAAGCTGGGACACGGGACCGTTTGGGGGCAAGAGTGGACTTGATCTCGATACCCAACACCTTGGCCATGTGAAGGACCACTTCCAAAAATAGCTTGGCATCCTCTGTAGGGGAGGGTGGGCCAGAATCCTCAATGTTGCCCAAAGGAGACAAACCCAACAAGGAGGCTGGCGAGGAAGACTGCATGTCAGAGTCATAGTCATCGGTTCCAACCTGGTCTTCAGCTGGAAGAGCCGGAAGGGCCTCGAAGACTGGGACCATGAAAGGAGCCAGAGCCGGAAGCGGTACGGCCAGGGTCGAGGCCGGTGAAGGTACCAGTATCGGCAGCAGAAGCACTGGAGGTTTGGTCTGGAGGGAAAAGAGGCAGCAGCAGTGGAGACAGAGCCGGGCTGTCAGTGTTGAAGCCGGAATCGGTACTAGCCATGGCTGAGCCGGTGCCGATGGCAGGGCTGGAGTAAGAATAGGTGGAGCCGTTGGAGTCTGTGGGTCCATCTAAGCTGGGAGTAGAGGCACGGTGCTCGATATTGGCATTGGAACTAAGGTGGTCAGGACTGAGGAGGTTGAGACCGGAGAAGCCGGAACTGGGGAGGAAGGAGGACGGGAGGCAGTAGCAGTGGTCCTCAGTGGTGGCAAAGGCAGGAGGAGTGGCGATGGTTGGTGCCGGAGCAGAGAGGGAGTACGGTGGGGAATATAATGTGGTGATTGGGATTGATGCGAAGGTGAACGACGGAACAGAGAGAGGTGACGATGTCTGGAGGAGGAGCAAGATCGACTGTGACTTCGGAGTGGTGAACAGAGGATGGAGTGGTCTCGGCAGCGGTACCAGTCCAGGTGGGAAGGAGAGTAGGATCGGTAAGAAGCCGGACGTTCCCTCCAGAAGTCCTTGTAGCAGTAGCGGTCGAGGTAGGAGGCAGAGGAATAGGGTGAAATAGCCCGGTGCTGGTCCCACATTGGACTGGGGAGTGCAAACGGGCCTGTGGAGAGGGAGAGCGGTATCATAGTGGTGAGGCAGATGAACTACGGCCACCGGGTAGGTCTGAAAGAATAGGAACCAAGATGGAGAGGAGCTGCACTGACGTAGTGGCTGGTGGGACGGTAGCTGGAGGCAATGACACCGGCACCAGAGGGCACCATCCCAGGAAGTCGGGGCTGGAGCTGCCAGAATGGGCAGAGCAGGAGCGGGATGGGCGCGTTTCGCCTTCTTCTTATCCTTATGACCCACCTTGCCAGAAGTTTTATCCTTCCCCAGGGAAGCTCCCCACTTTTTCAACTTGGGGTGGGATTTCTTCTTCAAATTCTCATCCGGAACAAGAGGTGGAGGAACGGAAGAGGCGGAGTCAGCAGTAGTGGGAGGAGAACCGACGACCGACAATACGAAAGTTAGGTCGGTACTGGACAATACCAAGGACGGACCAATCTTCACTTTCAATGAAGAGACACCTGGTGGGGCCATCAGTGTGGATGTTGGTACAGACGGTGCTGGTTTCAATACAGAAGATGCCAGTTTTGAAGAACAGGAATGGGAAGCGGAGGCCGAGAACAACGGTTTGTCGAGAGCAGCCTTGTCTGCAGCTTGTAGAGACTTCTCCCAGCAGTGGATTTTAAGGCATTGGGCGTGATTTTTGAGTGCCTGGGAGGTGAATCCGTGGCAAATGGGGCAACAGTCTATGATGTGCCCCTCGCTGAGGCAAAATAGGCATTCGTCATGGCCATCAGAAAGGGAGGAGACCTTGCGACCACAAGAAGAACAGAGTTTGAACAGAGAGGTGGAGGCCATAGGAGGAGATCGGGGGGGGGGGGAGATGATAGACAGATTTTTAAAAAATGCTTAAGAAGGAAAGAAATGGAGGGGAAAGAGAAACGCAAAGCAAAAAACAGCTAAGAACAAGAGAGAGGGCCAAACTACTCAGCAAGAACCGAAAGGATGACCTTCGCTGACGGCGGACAAAAAGAAACTGAGGAGAGGGTAGCTTGGTGGGCTTGTGCATGTGCGGTGGGGAGGAGGGGGATAGGCTTCCTGCCGAACTACTCAGCTCTAGAACTTTCCAGACCGAGTCTCTGCGCAGGTGCAAGACCCGTTGGAGAAAGCCATTGCGTGAGGCACAGAGACCGCAATGAAGAAACCTGGTTCCAAACAGTTTGGGTCTTTAAAGTTTAATACCAGGACGTTGAATGGTGCCTGGAAACAGATGGGAAGGCTGTGCAGATGACAGAGCCCTGCCACAGTATACGAGTGAAAGCATCAGCTTTGTGAGCAAACTTGGCACCTGCTTTTGGACTTTTGGATCGTTTCTGAAGGCAGCCCCATATGGCCGGTCCAAATGGCAGATTCCCAGAGCATGGATAGCCACTGCAAAGCTGTCTTTGTCCACTTAACTAGTTTGCCCACCTAAACATACATAGTATGAAGGAGCTCCCCAATCTCAGTTTTCTCAGAAGCCAGCCTAGCTATGGCTGAGAGGTAGATCCTCACCACTCAACAAGATACACATCTAGGCCTGAACCATTTCTTGCCTTGACCAGATTCCTAGAGCCATAAAAGACTATCTGTTCTTCCTACAGTTATGGGAGTTAGCATGAAAAAGGAACGCATATCCTAATTTACTTTCCCTTATAGAGTATTGTTCTGAATAAAAATGTCTGAAGCAAGTCACTGATCCACCTTGTATTCTTTTGCACTTTTTGCAGACTCTAGAATCTCCTCGGATGGTGTTCTGATGTTTGACTTGTTTCGGTTAGAATGCAGACAGTTTCCATCTGACTCTCTGGAAAATAAATAAATAAATAAAGATGGATGCAGGTCAGGTGAAATTCTGCCCAGACTGAATGGTGCTCATAACAATTGTAAATCTTCAGAGTCAGTGATCTGGCATAAGAATTTATCCACAGTTGCCATTCATTTCTCAATTTGGTTAGTTGCTTCCTACAAACCTACTTTTTATATGATCCCACTAAGGTAGCTTTCATGATACCCCATTCCCATAACATAGTCAATTTGCTGAAATTTTGAATTTGCTGAGTGGTAGTTCAAGAATGGAATAAAACCCACTGATTCAGTACTTTAGTTGGGAGTAGTAATCAAATTTAAATTTCAATGAGAGCATTTTAATCTGGCAGACTCTCAGAAACCCCCTTCTCTGATCAGTAAACCCTTTGGGGAAGTCTTGAAGCAGAAAAAGTAATTAGTTTTTTGTTCTCCCCCACCCTGCAAGGGACCATTGCCTTCACCCTCCTCCACATAATCCTTTTATTGTGCAAATGGACCGAGAGAAATATAATACAGGTTGAGTCTCCCTTTATCCAAAATACTTGGGAGTGGGGCCAGAGGTATTTTGGAATATTTCGAATTTTGGAATACTTGCATAGACATAATGAGATATCGTGCAGTTGGGGCCCAAGTCTAAACATGAAATTCATGTAAGTTTCATATACACCTCATACACATAGCCTGAAGGTAATTTTATATACATTTTTTAAAATAATTTTGTGCATGAAACAAAATGTGTGTACAGTGAACCATCACTATCTCAGCCACCCATGTGGACAGTTTCAGATTTTGGAATATTTCAGATTCTGCCATTCTGGATAAGGGAGACTCATCCGGTAGCTGTCGGGGTGGGGGAGTCATTTCCAGCCTAATTTCCAGTAATGGTCTTGAGGCAAACGCAAGGCCTTGCTCTCATTGATCTGCCCTGATCAGGATAGATTCCACCTCCTTCCTGGGCCGGTCCAAATCCTTCCGCTGAGCCCCTGAGAATATCCCTTCGTTGTTCCAGTTGCCCTATTGAGCCAGCAGAACAGACAGCCCATTTCAAGCGCTGGGATGCACGGTTCCTCTTCATCCCTTCTCGCTGCAGCGTGAACAACAAGGTTTAACTCTGCCATCCCCAGCGGCAGCGCAGCTTGCCTTTCTTTCCTCTGGTTCTTTGGTGGTTTCGTATCAACTTTGCAGGCAGGGAGCCCGGGGAGGCAGAAGCCAACCTGTGTCCCAATTTTAGCAGGGCCCAGGGCCTCTTTCCTGGATGGCCGACTCTCTCCTGCCGCCAAGGTGAGCTGTTGGGTGCCTTCAAGTCATTTCTGGCTTACGGAGAACCTATCGCAGGGTTTTTTCTTGACATGATTTGTACTACAGAGGGGTTCTGCTTTGGCCTTCCTCTGAGGCTGAGAGAGTGGGGCTTGCCCAAGGTCACCCAGGGGGTTTCCATGGCTGAGTGCGGATCCGAACCCAGGTCCCCTGAGTCGTAGTCCAATGCTCAAACCGCTACACCAGTACCAGCCCTCAAATCATCATTTTTAAAACATTTTTATCATTATCACAATTACATCTTATCTCTTGTTCAAAACAATCATATTCTCCATTATGCATATTTCTTGTAATATTAGCATCCCTTTTAATAATAATAATAATAATAATAATAATAATATTTATTTTTACCCCGCCCCTCTGTTAAAAACAATCGGGACGGCTTACAGCAATAAAAATGCAACAATGCTAACTAAAATCCCTAAGCACCACCCACCCCACCCTCCCCTATAAAATGATATTAAACGAATATAAAATTAAAAACCACCTAACTAAAATCACATAAAAAATGAATACAAGCAACACTAAAAGAGGCCAGGAGACGCAGCTCCTGAGGCCGGGATCTAATCAGGAAAGGCCTGCTGAAAGAGATCCGTCTTTAGTGCTTTTTTTTCATATTTGTTACTTCCACACTTATAATAATATTACATAAAAAAGAAAAAAGAACATCACTTATCTATAACTTCCTCATTTTGTCATTTGGATATAATGAGACTATAGCTATATTTCCAAAACCTAAATGACTTCTGTTTATTTTATTTCTTATATTACAGACCTCGGCTCCCCTTTTCATTTTACGCATTTTCTATATTTTCTCTTCCTTCTGGAGTCCTTCTCCTTTCTATATTGTTTCGCTATCTTGTATTTCATTTGTTCATTTGCATTTCCTTATCTTTCCAATAGTACAGTACTTGTTTCCATTCTTCTCTCCATTTAGTATCTTTCCTATTACGTAATTTATTCTAGTTCCAACATGTCTATCAGTTTAATTTTCCATTCATTTTTAGTAGGGCAATCATCATGTTAAGATGTTGGCAGGCTTGCTATCTGCGTGTATACTGAGAAGACATGTTGACTCATTAGAAAAGATAATCATGCTCGCAGTCGGGAAAGAAGACAGCATTACAGGTTGATCGACTCAGTCAAGGAAGCCATGGCTGCCCTGGTCAGGGCTGTTGATAACAAGGAGATGTAGAGTCCTCCCATTCGTAGGTCGCCATACGTTGAAGTCCCTGACGGTAGTTAGCAGCAACAGGCATCACTCCCACCTGTCCATCCAAAAGGACTTTCTGCTCCAGCTGGAGGTCTGGTGTTCAAGGATTCCTGCCCTTGCATCAAGAGCCTAAAGCAATGACCGCCCCGAGAAAGGCAGGATAGAAGTTAAATAAATGAATAAGTATATTTCCTCCAGAGTTCCCACCACAAGTATCATGGGGTATCAATGTACTGGAGGGAAAGGGAGGTACACTCTTTGTTGGGGTGCCAGGTATTCATATCTGTCTTTGTTTGGGGCTTAAAGGATTAGTCTATGGGGTCTCGTGCCTTTCATGAATAACTATCCCGGCCCAAGACTCGGCTGTCCTTTCCCTCTGAGCTGCAATTGGATTTTTTTTTAATTATTGTATGTTTTTAATCCTTTATAATTTAATATTATTTTAAGGGATGGGTAAGCTAGGGTACTGTAATTATGGAGTTTTTATATTGTAATGTTGCTGTCCTTGAGCAAGCAGGGATCACCAGCATTGAGGCCATGATATTGAGAACACAGCTGCGCTGGGCAGGGCACATTTCTAGGATGGAGGACCATCACCTCCCAAAAATACTACTCTACGGTGAACTCGCCACGGGTCAGCGTAAGAGGGGCGCTCCAAAAAAGCGATACAAAGACTCCCTGAAACAACATCTCAGGCTCGGCCAAACTGATCACCAACAATGGTCCGCCCTGGCCTCACATCAGGAGGCATGGAGACGCACTATCCACAATGCTGCAGCCTTATTTGAGAACTCACGCCGAACATGTGAAGAGAAACGACAATGCAGAAAGAATCACAACCCAGAAACATCACCCAAGGAGACCTTCTGCTGTGCTTTCTGCAACTGGACATGTTTATCTCGGATTGGCCTTTTTAGTCATCAGCGCGCTTGCAGAAAGCGCAGGATGAGTCCTTCCTGAATCTTCATTTGCGAAGAAAATCCAGAGAGAGAGAGAGAGATTGTAAGCTTCCCCGATTGCATTGCAGAGGGGTGGGATAGAAATAAATTTATTATTATTATTATTATTATTATTATTGGTGTCTTGGACAGGCTGATGACCTCTTGAAACCTCCCAGGAGGAGAGGGGAGAAGGAAGAAATGGGACCTGATGCCTCTTCCAGCCTCAAACAGAGGCTTCCTCTAGCAGTAGTGCAGCTCCCCTGGAAAAATGGATGGATGGATGGAGTTATTTAATTTTTACCACACTTTTTTCCCACTATGAGACAATTTTAATGCAAAATTAAATAAGCAATGTTGTTAAAACTGATTTAAAACAGTGCAGCTAAAGACCCTTCTGCAAGAGCCAGTTAACAGCTGAAGGCCAAACTGGATAGAAAAGGCTTTGCCTGCTAGCAGAGAGAGGGCCAGCCGAGCCTCCTGTGGCAGAGAGTTCCACAGCCTGGGAGCAGCCCCTGAAAAGCCATGATGCCCTATGAGGAGCGTCTTAGGGAGCTGGGCATAGAGAGTGATTTAGGGTGTCTGGAGAAGAGATGGTTAAGAGGGGACATGAGAGCCATGTTTAAATACTTGAAGGGATGTCATACTGGGGATGGAGCAGGCTTGTTTTCTTCTGCTCCAGAGACTAGGACATGGAGCAATGGGTTCAAACTACAGGAAAAGAGATTCCACCATTAGGAAGAACTTCCTGACAGTAAGAGCTTTTCAGAAGTGGAATACACTGCCTTGGAGTGTGGTGGAATCTCCTTTGGAGGTTTTTAAACATTAGAGGCTGGCTGGCCATCTGTCAGAAGTGCTTCAATTGTGTATTCTTGCATGGCAGAAGGGGGTTGGACTGGATGGCCCTTGGGGTCTCTTCCAACTCTATGAGTCTATGATTCTATGATAATCAGCACTTTGAACTTACATGGTGTTACGCAAATTGCTTGAGGTCTGTGGGGACCCCCTGATGTCCCTAATAAATTGGTGATTTTAGCTAATTCAACTTGGCATACGAGAGGTCAGGCAATGGCAGGACCTTTTAACCTATGTATACTGGTACTAACAGAGGGGAACTAAGCCAAAAGGTACAAATAAATGATCTTTATTGGAAATTAATATCGACAGCATTCACACAACCACTCAGGCTTCAGACACTCAAACAAGGCTGTCGAAGAGAACAGGAAGTATTTGGATAGAGGAATAGAGTAAGAGGCATCTTGGGTGATATGATACCTCTCAGAGGAGCAGAGATTAGTGCAACAGAGCGTTCTCAGAAGTGCGTTTTGAGGGTCACACAGCAAGCCAGCAACATGGATGCAGGTGGAGGAACTGTGGACATTTTGGTGGTGTTTTGGGGTGATATTTATATGAAATACTTCCCCTGAACGGATGGGAGCTTGCGTGGAATACAGTGTTTCTTGGAGGCTCCCAGAGCGAGACAATGGGTGCTCCAGAAGAGTTAACAAAATCTTTAATGGGTGCTATACTCTGGATTTGAATAGGAACAGGCAAGGTCTTTTGTTGGAGAGGAGCAGGACAGGAAGGCCCCGTTTCACAAACATTAAGGTCTCTTGCTATCGTTGAGTGGATTAGTGAGTGTTCCACTTCCAAGTGTTAAGTTCTGTCCTGAGTCTTTGGGGAATTTGCAAAGGCCTTCCTTGGTCTTGTATGAATCCCTCCTTGGTATTCAAGGGTTCCTGGTTTACCTGTAACCATGTGGATGGCCACCAGATTATTAAATATAGCCAATTATTAGATATTCCAAGATGGGGGCTATCAGGTAGGTAACAATTCCCACCCCCAAATGGAATCCGTTTGCAGAAAAGGATTTCATTTTTGAACATTTAGGATAGCTGGCATTTAATTGCTTCCGAAAGGCAGTGTCTAGGGAAATAGGGAAAAGGGATAGGAATGCCTGTTTCCCTTCAAATGCTAGCCAAATTTAAGTAAGAATGAGTTCTGTGGGAATATGGGCATAAAACACTCAAAACCTTTAGCTTAATTGGATATAATGTGGGCACAGTGAAACATCTGATCCAGTTAGGCTGTGGGTGCAAATATGGAATCTGTGTTGCTCTACAGAATGCAGGCACAATATATACGATACAGCAGAAGGATATAACCAACATGTTTTCACAAAGGTTGACTTAACAGAAGGTGATAGGCACAGCATCGGAATACATGGCTTTTTCCTAAAACATACACACTTGCATATGCATAAACAAAATCTTAGAAACAACACAAATAAGTTGGTGAACACAATGCATGGCAATGAAACAATATACATAGGCAAAATGGCATACACGAAGACAAACAATAGCAATCGCAGTTGTTACATGAGCATTACACAGATGAATGACTCCGTAGTGGCGGGAGGGAGGAAAAAAGTCCTGTTCACAGACACCGATGAAATGGTGTTTGAAGTCCGTAACATATGCAGAAAACAGTACAATACAGCAAAACAGTTCACAGCAAGGTTTAAATGTAGTCTTTAAAGCAACAAAAATTCAGAGTCCTGGTCAGGAAACAGTTCCAAGGTTTGTATTGGTAGAAATAAGTCCAAAAGCAGTTGCGGTGGCAAAAGCTTGATGCAAAAGTCCACGTTGTAGAAGGCAGAGGTGGCTGGTTGCTTCGGAGGGAGATTGTCTTCTCCCGCCTCCCACCCTCAGGACTGGAAGAATGATGGCAGTGGTTCATTGAAGGTTTGTGGTGGCGGTAACATTCACCCACCAACCCACCCCCAGGATACGGAGGAAGCCTGCAGATGAGGATGGACGTCTCCCCACCAAAGATCTGGCTCTATCACAGTCCGAGGTGGCTTCTTCGCGGAAACCGAAATTGGAATTTTCTGTTTATTTATTTGTTGAATTTATATCCTACCTTTCTCCCAAGACAGGATTCAAGGTGGTTACAATAGTTAAAAAAAATACAACTAAAATCTTACAAATTACAAAAGTTAAAAAATAATTAAATTAAACTTCCATTGTTAAAATATAATCAAAAACACATAATTTAAAACATAGAATCATAGAATCATAGAATTGCAGAGTTGGAAGAGACCACGAGGGCCATCCAGTCCAACCCCCCTGCCACGCAGGAAATCACAATCAAAGCATCCCCGACAGATGGCCATCCAGCCTCTGTTTAAAGACCTCCAAGGAAGGAGACCCCACCACGCTCCAAGGGAGTGCGTTCCACTGCCGAACAGCTCTTACGGTCAGAAAGTTCCTCCTCATGTTGAGGTGGAATCTCTGTTCCTGGAGCTTGCATCCATTGCTCCGTGTTCCAGTCTCTGGAGCAGCAGAAAACAAGCCTGCTCCATCCTCAACGTGACATCCCTTCAAATACTTAAACAGGGCTATCATATCGCCTCTTAACCGTCTTTTTTCCAGGCTAAACATACCCAGCTCCCTAAGTCTCTCCTCGTAAGGCATCGTTTCCAGACCTTTCACCATTTTAGTTGCCCTTCTCTGGACACGCTCCAATTTGTCAATATCCTTTTTGAATTGTGGTGCCCAGAACTGGACACAGTATTCTAAGTGAGGTCTGACCAAGGCAGAATAGAGTGGCACTATTACTTCCCTTGATCTAGACACTATACTTCTATTGATACAGCCCAAAATTGCATTGGCCTTTTTAGCTGCCGCATCACACTGTTGGCTCATGTTCAACTTGTGGTCTACTAGGACTCCTAGATCCCTTTCGCACGTAGTCTCATTCAGCCAGGTCTCTCCCATCCTATATTTATGCATTTCATTTTTCCGCCCTAAATGCAGTACTTTACATTTCTCCGTATTGAATTTCATTTTGTTAGCTTTGGCCCAGCTCTCCAGTCTATCCAGGTCATTCTGAATTTTGATCCTGTCCTCTAGGGTATTAGCTACTCCTCCTAATTTGGTGTCATCTGCAAATTTGGTAAGTATGCCCCTAATTCCCTCATCTAAGTCATTGATAAAGATGTTGAATAGCACTGGGCCCAGGACAGAACCCTGTGGCACCCCACTGGTCACATCTTTCCAAGACGAAGAGGATCCACTGCTGAGCACCCTTTGGGTTCGGCCGGTCAACCAATTACAAATCCGTTGAACAGTTAACTTGTCTAGCCCACATTTTACAAGCTTGTTTGCAAGAATGTCATGGGGAACCTTGTCAAAGGCCTTACTGAAATCAACGTATGCGATGTCCACAGCATTCCCTTCATCTACCAAGCTGGTAACTTTATCAAAAAAAGAGATCAGATTAGTCTGGCATGACTTGTTTCTCTGAAACCCATGTTGACTTTTTGTGATTATGGCATTGTCTTCTAAATGTTCACAGACTCTCTGTTTAATGATCTGCTCTAGAATCTTCCCTGGTATTGATGTCAGAGTAACTGGACGATAATTGTTGGGATCCTCTTTTTCCCCCTTTTTGAAGATGGGAACAACGTTTGCCCTCCTCCAGTCTGCTGGGACTTCTCCTGTTCTCCAGGAGTTCTCAAATATTATTGCCAATGGCTCTGAGATTATATTTGCCAGCTCTTTTAATACTCTTGGATGCAGTTCATCTGGTCCTGGAGATTTAAATTCATTTAGATTAAGAAGGTATTCCTGTACTACCTCTTTACTTATTTAGAGCTGGATTTCCCCTATTGTGTCCTCTGTTCCATTCTCCTCAGGTTGGTCCTCCTTTTCCTTTTCTGAAAACACTGAGGCAAAGAAGGTGTTGAGTAATTCTGCCTTTTCTCTGTCCCCTGTTAGCATTTTGCCATCTTCTCCACGTAGTGGCCCAATCATTTCCTTCTTCCTCCTTTTGCTGCGGACATATCCAAAAAAAACCCTTTTTATTGTTCTAAAATCTATTTTTTTAAAAAATACATAAAATCTATTTTTTAAAAAAACAATATCTGTTGCCTTGGAAATAGAGGTGCCAGCGAGTCTGCATACTATGGGTTGTTCTGGATTCTGAGAGGAATTTAGACAAAATAATTCACAAGTCCACCCAGTCTAACTGGGGGCTAAAACACAAAGCCTTATGGGCAATCACATTATCAAAATAAAACATAACTTCTAACAAGACCTACTGCAACTAAACACATGTGTACAGAAATATCTCCTACCCCGTCCATCCTATTCCTTAAGATCGGGGTTACTTAACTACACACTATATCTGAAAGGGACACAAAAACAGTGGGGAGTCCCGGTGAAATGAGGGAACATTCGGCTGGGAGCGGCCATATGACCAGAATAGGAAATGGCTGCCTAAAGTCCCTCCGTTCAGTCCCCCTTCGTCCCTGGCAGTGTGCTCGGGCCTTTCTCCTGCCTTGACCTTCCACTACCCCTTGCCAATAGGCACATGAGATATGTGGTCAGTCTTGACGCTGGAGGGACTATAGCTCCCAGTTAGGGCCTTCCTCAAAAATGAAAAGGAGAAGTCCTGGGGGTCCACCAAGCAAAGGGGCTCCTGAACGATACAGTTAAAGAATAGACTTAAAACTCCTAGAAGAAAACTATTCACAACAGTGACTTTAGTGAAACAAGAGGATTTGTGCGACCTGCCAGCCATCGTGCTTCATGGAGATTCTTGCCAGGCCCGCCTTTGGTAGGACGTCTCCCCAGTCCACGGATATCTCTGCCAAGCTATTACAGTCGGGGGCAAGGACAGTGTCTCGGCCTCTGGCCGCTTGCTTAGAAGAGGCTTGGGCAGTCTTGTTTGGGGGTCTACCTTTCCCTTCTAATGGTCAGTCTTTGAGTGATGGCAGGGAGGAAGCTGAACTCCTCTGCCAGGGTCCACAAAAGGTTTTGATCTGCTAAATTTTGGGAACTTCTGAGATGTCCGTCATGTCTTCAAGAGAGGGCACATTCTGGGGCGTGGGAGGTTTGAGGACTCCCTCCACCCGCTGTACCTCTGCTGTCCTGTCCGGAGTTCTCTAAGCTCAATCTGCGTGACATCTGGCGCTTGCAGCTACGGCCTTTAGAACTGCGCTGCGTCTGGCCATTGCAGGGGCAGCTGGAGGGGTCTCAGCCTTATGGGCTCATCAGTCTTCTTCATCTCTCCCTCACTTAGTATATTGTCCTCGTTGGGGGCTTCCACATCTTCCCGAGCAAGTGCTTGGACACTCTTGCCAGGAGCAATGCGTGAAACTGGTGTTGAGGAGGTTGGACACCCTATCTCCTTTTCCTTCATGTCCACACCCTCGGGGGGGGGGATGTTCCCTGTTATGGGGGGCATCTAGGCTGCTGTGCTGAGCAGTCCTTATGAGGGGGACCTGCTGGAGATTCTCTCTGGGCTCATTCTCTACATTCCCCAGTGGGGGCTCGTTTGGATGACCTTGAGGCAGTAGGGGAAGAACCAGTATACTGGGACCTCCTGGAGTAGTTTGGAGGTCCCATTATTGTTACACTAACATAGTTAATATCAAAGAAATTGTACTCACCCCTCTTCCTGTGTGTCCCGTCCTGTAGGTCAGTCCCCAGAGGAATACCTATGTAATCTAGGGGGAGCTGCCATTAGACCTTTGCCTGTGTGGGTGCCACCATCTCAGCCTCCAATTTTGTAGGCAAGACTTGGCCCTTCCAGTCTGGGGGTCTACTATGCCATTCCAACAACTGCTTTGGGATGGTGTAAAGGTGTTCTGCCCCAGAAGATTCCCTTCAGGGATTGCTCCCACAAATGTGTCCCCAGCCAAGAAACACAGTTCCTTAGGGCCTGGCTCATGAAGCCATGATAAATTGGGCACAGATGAACCTGGTGCCCCTCGCCAAGGTAGAATAGGTACTCAGCTTGACTGTTCAAGTGTGGGGTTTTCCCTCTGCATGAAGTGCACTTCTTAAACTAGGCCTTGGAGGCCACTTCAGAGAAAACCACCAACCAGGTCAGGGTTGAGAGGAAGCGAAGGAGAGGTCGCAGGAAATTCCAAAGAGTTTTTCTCTCTTTTTTCTTTTTCCATTTTTTTCCCCATTTATCAGCAGATGAAAAACAAGAGGAAAAAACGATGAAAAATGAAGCAGAAGAATAAGAATACATAACAGTCCTTTCCCCTTCTATGTGAGCAATAGCTTTTAAAAGAGAAAGAGCCCTGGTGGCGCAGTGGTTAAATGCCAGTCCTGCAAGCCACCACGTTGCAAGTTCGATTCCAGCGGGCTCCAAGGTTCACTCAGCCTTCCATCCTTTTGTAGGTCGGTGAAATGAGGACCCGGCTTGTGGGGGCAATTAGCTAACACACACTGGAAACCGCTTAATGCGGTGTAGATGTGTAAATTGATATTGCTTAAAACAGTTTGTAAGCCGCTCTGATAGCCTTGTGGCTGAAGAGCAGGGTATAAATAACTAATTAAAAAAAAATAGACAGAGGGGTCCATGAGAGACGTCCACCCTTGGCTGCCTTCAGTGCAAAGCAAGACAGCATCCAACCCCTGACTTTCAACGGGCACTTCAGTATTTATTTATTCTCTGGAGCACTTCCCTTGCAGACTCTTCCTGACTGACCCTGTGTTGGAGACAGAGCCTCTCTTCCCTGTCCTCCCACTCGGAATACACTGAAGCCATGTTCCTGAAGAACACAACCAAGTCCCAAACTATGCTTCAAATGTCAAAGTACCAAGAGATGGTCTCCTTATATCTATGGATGAGTTTCTCCCCCACCCACCCAAGAAGCAACCTTTGCTTTCCACCCCCATTTCTATTAGCTGCAAAGAGTATAAAATAAAACCACTTAATATTTTTAGAAAACAAAACCAGAGATAACTTTATTATCACAAAGTGGATGTTAGCCACCTGTACAGTTGCCATCCCAATGGCCTTTTGCAGCAAAAATTGGCTTGGCCAGGTGGAGCAAAAGCAGGTTGTGGACCAAAAGGGAACCAGCTGCTGACTTCCAGATCACCAAAGGGCTTTCTTTTTAACAATGTTTTCCAAAGGCTTGTATCTTAAAAAGTTGAACTCACATGCTATACATAAAAGTCATCAAATCCTCGTCCACCAGCCAGCTCTTGTGGTGGCTGCCAGCCAGCTAGTTCTCTTCGCTGTTTTCATAGATGGGGTTGACGTAGGCCTTGCTCTTTCTGTCTGATGCAAAATCTCTGTGGTTCGTGGGAGGCCACGATGCATCTCCCTCCAACTGCCTCTCCACCTTCCGGTACTGGCTGGAGGAACGGAACCGAAACAGGGCCTTGATCCACAGCCAGAGGCGATGGTTTTGCAAGATGCCATCCTGCAAAGAAGAGATAATTTAATGGGTACCACTTCGACTCAAAGGAAAAGCATGGAGCCATTTTTCAAGGGGGACAAGAAACAAAGCCAGTTGTCTACTTACCTCCACAAATAATGAGACACAAAACGTGACCACCAGCATAATCAGAATGTAAACCTTCCAGATGTTTGGGATGCAGAGAAGCTGAGAGGAAAAGAAAGTGGTCCTGGGCAGTTAATCTCCTGCCACACTACTTCAGATCTGCTGGCCAAACCTGGCAGTTCTTATACATCTGACCTTGCACAGTCCGGCTAAGCCTGGTGAAGGGTTTTCCCTCCAGGCCAGCTGAGCATAATTCTGCATTTTGCTCCAAGCAGAGCGCACTGCCCTCAGTCCCATGCTAGCTGCCCACATCCTAAGGCTAGATGAGAGCCTGAGATGCTGTGCTTCCATTGAGGGAGGTGGAAGTCACACCTTGCCCCAGGCACTCTGCGCACTCACCTCCATCCCCTTGTACACAACGTCTACATCAGCAAAGACAAGAAACAGGGACACCCCAAGTTGGAGGCCGAGCAGGCAGGAGAATATATCTGCAGAATCACAAGCAGAAGGGGAAAGAGAAGGAGAAAACGGGGAGACCCTAGTCAATCCTATGGGAGAGCTGATGGCGCCTTTCATCAAACAGACTGATGGGAGCCAAGAATTAACAAGCAAGCACATTCGCGTGTTACACTTGAAGAACAGGAATGCTACCTGGTCATTAAGTGTTCTTAGGAGAAAGGTGGCCCCAGTCCCTGGCATCATGGCTTCAAAATAAAACAGAGGAGATTCCAACTAAACACAAAGAACTTCTTCCTGATGGTGAAGCTCAGAGTGAAAAAGGTTCCTGCAGAAGTTGGTGAGCTCCCCTTCTTTGCAAGCTTTTAAACAAAGGCCGGACGCCCACCCGCCAGGGGTACCTTAGTAGTGAATTCCTGCACTGGGTTTGGGGCTCTGGAGTAGACGGGTCTCTTCCAGCTCTGTGGTTCTATGAACATGCCAGGCTTGGTGGTCCGGGGATAGGGAGGGGGCTCTGACATCAGATGCCACAAAGCAGGAGCACTGACAAAGACAGGCCCTCCCCACTGGACTCACAGTTGGTGTAGATGGGCTTCCTGAAGGGCTTCCCCTTGGAGAAGACAAAGGCCACAAGGAGGCAGTTGAGGGTGACGAGGTGGCAGAGGGTGGTGTCCTCATAGCTCAACACGCGCTGCTCCTGGACTGTGGAGTTGGCTGTCCCGTGGTCTGGGAAGAGGGGCTGGCTTCCCGAGGGGCACCCACTGAAAGGGAAAGGATCCCCAAGAATGACATCTTCCCTCTTGTCAAATTTACTTCTCTTGGCCCTGGCTGATTCCTGCCTGCATGCTGTGTCCAGGCACTTACGTAGGGCTTATTGTGAGGCAGGGCTGAGACTCAGAAGTTTCTTGACTGTCAGCACCAGAAAATTGCAAAAATGACAATAAAGGAGGTACGGCCTTGATCAAGCATGGCAGGACAGAGAGCCCACGCCTCTGGAAACCACGGGCAAAACCCTGAAGATGAGAAAGTGACTTCTAGGAAAGCACAGAAACAAGTGTCCCTGGCACTTGGGAAGTGGCCACTAACTAGCCAGAGACAATGGCTGTCCTTGCGCTCAGCATCTAAGTCCCTTTTTGAGAGCCCTGTTTGGAAAGGGAGCTCACCTGTGGCTGCGAAGCTCCGAGTACCAGGGCTGCTGCTTCACAAACAGGAAGGCAAAGACCTGAATGATGGTGGCAAAGCAGACATTGAGGATGATGGAGAGCAGCAGCGATGGAGAGATGAGGCGTCCAGGGGGCCGGTAGGGGGCCAGTTTGGGATAGGCATGGTTCAGGCTCACTGCCGGAAGAAAAAGAAAGGTGCCCCGTTGCACCAGAAAGCCCTGCCAACTGGCAGGACATGAGCCATGGCTGGTCCTCCCCTGGTTTAAACCAAGCAGATGAGCCTAGAGAAAGAAATGCCCTTGTTCCAGGGAGGGTTTTTCCAGCAGTAGCGGGCAGGGGCCGGCCTCTCAAGAGAGGCGCCAGAAACTACTGGGTCTGAGTTCAGCCAGAGGCCTTCTTGGTGGTTGCCCCACCGCCATGGGACTCCCCTTGCTCTAGAGGCTCACCAGACCTTGAAGATGAGCTCGGCTTGGTCAGGCCAGCTGTTTGTGGCAAGCAGGGACTAAGTCTAAATTAGTCAAGAACTAAATAAATAAATAAATCAAGAATTTTGAAAGTGTGCCTTGTGTATCACTTCCCACCTTAGGGCCGCCCACTGCTAACCCACGGGGATAAGTTGAGCCAGAAAGTTCAGTGGAGGAGAGAGAACAGGACCATGATCTGCTTACTTGTGAGGCAGACTACAAGGGTAATGCCGACATCTTGCATGAGGTACTGGTAATTCCCAAAGATCTGTGTTTGCTGAAAAAATAAAATGAAGTCCGGGAAGTTCAACATGAAGTCGAAGGCTTTCACGGCCGGCATCCATAGGTTTTCCGTGGGTTTTTTTCTGGGCTGTTAGGCCGTGTTCTGCAAGAGTTTCTTTCTGACGTGTGAATGAAGAGAATGAAGATGCCAGCCACAGATGCAGGTGAAACATCAGGAATAAACTCTTCCAGAAAACAGCCTCACAGCCCAGAAAAAAACCATGGAAAACCTAAAGTCCAGGAAGGCTTGTTTTGCTAGTGGTACACTCTTGATTATTATTTCATTAATACAGACAGGGACAGGGACACAGAGCTTTGCAAGAGCAGCCCAAAATTGTACACACAACCCATCGCCTTGTTGCAAAATGTGTTCAAATATGTATGAAGTCTCTTCCATTTGTTAAATACAATGGCTATGTGGTGTGTGTGAAATTCACTCAGCGGGCTGGAGGGGACACTCCTATTATTTTTCATTATATTCTCACCAGATTTGGAAGGGATTATCTGACTTGAAATACAGGCTGCGTGGATGAAACAAACTTCACTTGGGGGAGGGGCTGGGGGGCCCCAATTACTTTTTCATTTACACAGAGCTGTACGGCACATCATGTGAACCATTTTGATGATCTGAGTTCAATAAACATCCTTTTTGAAGTTTTGCTGTAACTATATAAATTAAACTAAGTTTCTATCTAACTGTGAAATACAACAAAATCCAAAATCCACAAAAGAGTGATACCTTTATTGGCTTTCTCTGACTGCATCCAGGTAAGCAGCTCAACAGATTTTTACCAAATGTGGTAGGGAGTTTGAGGTCCTCCGATTCAATATACAGGCTCTGAGGTGTACAGCAAACTAACTTTCTGTGGGACTCTGTGAGGGCAGCCCAAGTATTGTGTTTGGCAGCCGATTGAAAGAGGGACTTCAGTTGGTGGCCCAAAGGTTGTTAGCTGGGGCTGGCTACAGGGAGCACACAACTCCCTTCATTGCAACAGCCCTATTGGCTGCCAGCCCGTTTCTGGGCACCATTAAAAGTGCTAGTTTTGACCTATAAGGCCCTGTACAGCTTGGGACCAGGTTATTTGAAGGACCATAGCTCCCTGTATGTTAATTGACAATCATTCATGAGTTTCCTGAGCAATGCTGGATAGTGCAGCTAGTTCAGAATAAAAACACATACCCAAAAAAGCAGAGAAGTACCAACGAACTGTGCCATGCCATAAAGAGCCAGGTATTTAAACACTGCAAAGGAAGACACAAGGGCGGCACGACCTTCCCTGAAATGGAGAAGTGAATATCTTGTTAAAAGGCTGCAGTGATCTGCCATGAGCAGCTCAAGCAGGGCATTCAGCCTCATAGGACGAAACGATCCTCACAAAGGCAAACAGCGGTGCTTGTGAGAGGACCTGCCATGTCCATCACCCACAGACCTCCATTACCCTGTGATCCTGCACATGGCAACATGAAGGACAGGACAAGTCCCACCAGGAGAGAGGAGCCAGCAGCTGCCCCAAACAGCAGAGGAACACATCACGGGAAGGGAATGAGCCGGACAGCAAGAAGCTCCTTCGTTCCCACAAGTCATGTCCAGAGCCATGAGTGTGCTGCATGAACAGGAATGGCAGATCCACCTGAACATCACCAACGTGATTCTAGGTGAGACCAAACGTACCGTATCAGTTCTGGCACACACTCAATGTTGGGGATTTGGGAAGTGAAGGGCGAAGCCACAGAGGCCTCCTGCTCTGAAAGCGAGATCCCAGCGTGAGCCATTTTCAAAGCCTGGAGGGAAAAAGCCAAAACATTTGAGGAGGAATTCTCACCCAGTCCATCTCTCTACAGTCCAAGTAAAATGTGGACAGATTTTGTGGGAACGCCAATGGTCATGTTTTGGAATTTTCAAACCTCAGGCAGAGCATCAACTCCTTTCCCCCCAAAACATCCCTTTCAACAGCAGCAAAGACCCAGAGAGGTATTTGTAAACCATGCAAAATGTCTGAGGGTCTGCAAAGCCTCCCTTTACAGGCAAATCATAAGAGGTAGCTTTGCTGTCCCCAGCCTCAACCTTTATGACACAGTTCTTTAGCTTTAGAAGCTTCTGGACATTATGATTGATTCAGTCAGCACATTGCCCTTGCTCTCTGCTGGGGTGACTAAGGGCCTCCTAAATTCTTTAGGACACATTAAGCAGGGCACCAGCCCTGCCTACAGTAGACAGCCTCTTCTACAGGGGACTTTAAGAACATGGAGGCAGTGGGCAGGTATGTTCACAACACCAGCCATCCATCTTATATCCAGATCGGATCACCCTAGATTCGTGGGAAATAGCAAACTGTCCCAATTACAGAGGCTGGTGAGTTATGGGAGTGTTCCGTTTGCAGGACGTTTTTATCAGGATAAACCAAAATGGAGACTTAATTAACATTGCTCAAGGGAACATCTCATCCCATAGCTACAGTAAGAGCAGATAGAAGTGCAAACAAGGAACCCAACCACCTCTAGTCCATCAAGGTTTCAGAAGAATGCATTTTGATTATTTTCTGATATTTTCAGAGACAGAATAATGCCTGGTTGTGAACGTGTGCATTTGTGCTGCTGGAACACCATTTCTGGCCATGTAATTTGGGCTTATGGTTGTTGTTTCTTGTACATTTGTTCTAAGACGTATAAGGTAAAATAAATCTAAAGTATCTGTTACGTTCCTACCATCCCACCTCTCTGAATAGAGATGCCAAAGGCTCACAGGGGAGGTTGTGGGGAGGGGGTGAAACCAAATTCTCCCCACCCCTCCCTCTTTCCCTGAGCCCAGCTTGCCTCCAACAGGGGTAAGTTTAGAGGGAACTTGTCTCAGAGGACAAATTTTAAGCATTCCTTTTATAATCCCTAGCAATTAATCCATGAGCTAAACTAAAGCAAAGAAGAAGAAAGCAACCCTAAATCTTCCAGCATCCATCTGATCTCCTCAGACTGGCTGGGGGTTCAGATTATGATAAGTAGAGAATGATAATAAACTGATATGCTAACAGATGAACTGATAACAAAAAGATCCAAACACGATCCATAACTTCAAATGCCTCTGCAGTTCATATTCTCTCTATAGGCCACAGGCAAGTACAAGCTATTTTAAAATGTTATATCCACTTAGCACCCACTTTGTTTATGGGGAAGGGCCTGGATGGGTCACAATCATTGTAAAAACAACACATCGCTCTCTTGAGGACCTACCCCACAGTCATTGGCTCCGTCTCCACACATCCCCACATAGTAACTGGAAGACAGGAGAGGATGTGAATTAACAGTTCGTTCTTTTCCCAAACAATAGCATCATTAGTCCATGGGAACATTGCAACACACATCTCACTAACTCTGCCTATTGGCATTTCTCTGCCAGAGGTGCCAAAGCCCTAAACAGGAGATCTGAAAGACTGCCTCCTCCTCTTCCTCCTATATGAGCCTATGGAGCTCCCTACCCAAGAAATACTTTAAACCAACCAATCAATGAATCATCAAACAAACCAACCCCCCTATTTTGTCCGCAGAGGCCCTTTGAGAAGCTTGGATGGTATCCGTGGCCTCAGGGAACCAAATGGGCTCCAAACTGCCCATCTGAGTGACCGTGCCGGCTTCTCAGCCTTTTGAATGGCTGCACCTGTAGGCTATACAGGTCAAAACCCACCCACCCCAATATCCACAGAGCCGATATCTGCAGTTTCAGTTATCCACGGCTGAAAAAATAGGGACACATACCATAGAGTTGTGCTGGAAAATGCCTAGAAAGGACCTCCCTAGGAATCGCTAGGTCCTCCAAGGCAACTCTATGGTATGTTTTTACTGGAAGTCCTTTATTTTAATGGGGTTTGCTATTAACTGGGGTTTCACTTATAAAAACGGTAAGGCCGGGAACACAGCCCCACGGATACGGGGGGGGGGGTGTATTTCAGAAGAAGGCGATGGCAAATCCGCCTCTGGGGATTCCTTGCCTGCCTAAGAAAACCTTATGAAATTCATGGGGGTCGCCACAAGTCAACAGAGGCCTTGAAAGCACACGCACACACAACGTGGGTTTGGATTCCTTGTCTTTTACAGGCAGGTACATTTCCTCCCCTGCTGGACCCATTAAGGAGAATAAGGAAATGAAAGAGAGGACAGGGGTGGTTTTTAGACAGGAAGACTCTGTGCAGAAGACGGTGCCAATGAAGAAAGAGGGAAAAAATAAAACCTGAAGACAGAGTAAGACCCACAAACAGGACAGAGGAGCAGAGCCTGCGTCTTGTGAGGAGGAAGGGAAAGGCAGCGGAAGGAAGGGTCAGAGGAGGCAGCTGGTCAGCAAAGCTTTGGTCCTGGCATTCCCTGCCTCTCTCAGAGATAACGGGTGCAAGGTCCATTCTGTGTGGAGTCTTCCTGGCAGCAGCCAGAGGAAGAACACTTGGTCGGCCACAGCATCTCCTGTTTGTGGAGAAGGGAAATGCCAGCCTCCATTGCAATGCAAACTGGATGGAGAGAAGCTGTGTGTGAAGGTCAGCAACCAGCATTCAAGAATGCAGGGCCTCCTTCGTGCTCCTCCCTCCAGAGAGCTAGAAATACATTTTGGGGTTGGGGTGAAAGCAGCTTTCTCTTTCCCTTTCCCTTTCCCAGCATTACAAAAACTTACTCCAGCTTCTGAAATTCTTCAATAAGGCTGGATTTTTGCCCAGGAGACATCCTTGCAAACACAGTTCCATTCACAAGTATCTGCAGAAGAAAGACCGTGGTGAACAGCAGCCACCACCATTTACTCAAACAATGAGGAAAGTTCATGTCTCTTCTGCCATGAGAAAGGTGCATTCCGGAATATACTGCTTCCAAGGAAGCCACATTGATTTCCATGGTGCTCATTTCCATGAAGGGCTAAATACCCTAAAGCAGTGGTTCTCAACCTGTGGGTCCCCAGATGTGGTTGGACTACAGTTCCCAGGAGCCCTCTGAGGGCTCACCTTGACAGCCAGGTGGTCTGTGAGTTCAATCCTACAGCCTCACTCATGACTGGGAGGACCACCTGGCTGTCAAGGTGAGACCTCAGAGGGCTCCTGGGAACTGTTGTCCAACAACATCTGGGGACCCACAGGTTGAGAACCACTGCAAGACACCAGAAGCTAAGTGGGGTCAGCCATGGTTCGTGCTTGGATGGGAGGCCGCCAAGAAATACCAGGGATTGTAGGCTATATTTCAGAAGAAGGAACTAGCAATGCACCCCCACCCCCTGAGTATTCCTTGCCTTAGAAGACCCTAGGAAACTCATGGGGTCACCATGAGCTGACAGGTGACTTGAAGGCACACCACTCACACATTTCCATTAACATTTGCATAGGTTGGCACTTGGATATTAAGGGGAGCACTCAGCACTGGCAGCGGGGGACTTCTCACCCATTTCCTTCCAGTTTACCTTTGGCAGCAAAGTGCTGAAGTATTTCTGAAGGACCTGATAGCTCTTCCCATTCAAGGCAAAGTGGAAGTCACTCTTTCCATCGATGATAATGCAGCAATCCTGAAAGACAGGTGGACATTATTCTGGGGTTGGATCTTTGCCGGCTTAGAATTCATGTACAGTTGTCCCTTCTTATTCACTGGGGTTTGGTTCCTGGGCCCTCCGTGGATACCAAAATCGGTGAATACTCAAGTCCTATTATAAACAGTGGCATAGCAAAATGGTGTCCCTTATATAAGATGGCAAAATCAAGGTTTGCTTTTTGGATTATTATTTTTTAAAGAATATTTTCAAGCCATGAATAGTTAAATCCGTGGATACCAAATCCATGAATACGGAGGGATAACTATAATGCAATTTGAACAAAGAAAATGAACAAACGATAAAAGCGGGATGGCCTGATCAAAGATGCTCCGTGTTTCACCTGGACAACAGTCACACTGGGGTCTGCTCTTTCCGCAGGAGGTGGGACAAGGGCGGAACTGGCGTACAAGGTTTTCAGAAGGCAGAACTACCCACCTCAGCCGACCAGCCCTGGCAATTTTCCCAGAGCCAAGGACTCCAGTATGTGCTTCATCTCTTTTACTCAAACGGGAGAAATAAATGGCCTTTAGCACCCTTATATAATAATAACATAGCCGTTATTATTATTTTATTAATTTGTATCCCACCTTTTCCCCAGCTCTGGGACTCAAGGCAGATTACAACAGTTAAAACAGATGCAAACATTCACATCACTAAAATTTGCAAAAGTTAAAATATAATGAAACCATCAATAAAATTGAAAGCTATTTAAAACCATATTGATGTTTTAAAATAAATACAGACAATGCAGGACTTTATTAAAAGCCCTTTCTCCACCAGCAGTTATTTTTGGAAGGACCTGTCGAAACCAAAAAGGCTTTGCCTGCTGCCAGAAGGGTTCCCTCGGGTCCTGCTAGGAAGGGAATTGCAGAAACTGGGAGCAGCCACCAAGAAGGAATAGTCCTTCACATAACCCGGGCTGAAGCCACATAGGGCTCCATGGGTCAGGTCCAGCACTTTGAACTGTGCCTGGAAACAGACCGGTAGCCAGCGCAGCTTCTGGGCAGGGGCGCAGAACGGCGCTGCCTGTACATATAGCCTTCCTGCCACAATGCCACTACTATCTCTGCTTCACATGGTCATCACTTCTAACCAGGCTGAATTTCTGTGAAAAGTTCCACAATTGCTGCCTTACTTGGACTTTATCCATGCATGGTTGTGTGTCCTCCATCACCTTCCAGGTAACAGATGCTGGCTGGGTCTCCTCCGGCTCGCTGGCTTCCACAAGGATTACCCGGCTGCCCCTGGAGACCATCCCAGAGTTCCTGGCAACGGTGATGGCCGTCTCAAGATTGTCACCTGGAAAGAAGAAGCCAACAGACTTAGTTTCAATGAAGCTTGGCTTTTGCCCACCCACCTGCATCCCTCAACCAGGACAGTCCTGAGCCTTAAGGAAATCCAGTGGCTTTCCACCTACGTGAATCTGGAATCAGGAGAGCAAAGTCTATAGAAACATGTTCTGTATGGACAAGAAAACAAAAGGGCAGTGGGAGTGGGGAGTGGAAGAGAAGAGGGACAAAATCCTAATATTTGATTATCAATTTTAAAGGTGGGCCAGGATCCCAAGAACTACCCCTGCCTAGCCAAAGCTTCTGTGCTGATTTGAACAAGTCCCCCCATCACATGGAATGGAGTGGTGGGTCCTAGTTCAGACAGCTGAAGCTACAGTACCGTCCGTATCAACTAAAAAACAAATCAACAGGGCAAGACTTGCACCCAGGCCTCATCTACTACTGAACAGACTGAAGACAGGAAATGACAGAACACCACTGGTGGTCACACTCAGCTCTTAACTGAGGCCCCTCAGATGTGTCATCACTGAACTACAACCTATCTTGGACAATAACGCTGGCCTTTCAAAGGCTCTTGGTGGCAGGCCTGTCGTTGCCTACAGACAGCCTCCCAATCTCATATAGCTGCTTACTTACACGAGGACACACAACACAGATGGGGACGCAGGTGCAAGATCTTGCCACAAACCCAGGTGCCAACTCTGTCCACACAGCAAATGTCATCACACGACCTAATCACATCTCCTACAATATTAGAGGTCCTTCCACTTGCTCATCCTCTCTAATATGTTGTTACTTGCCATCCTCTGTCAAGAATGCCCTTCTGCACTCTACATTGGGCAGATAGGCCAGTCTCTACGCCAGAGGATAAACGGACATAAATCAGACTTGAGGAATAGGAATACACAAAAACAAGTTGCAGAACACTTCAGTCTTCTTGGACATTACATCACTGACCTCAAGACGGCTGTACTTGAACAAAAAAACTACCTGTACAGGGAAAGATTGAAAAGAGATATAGCTGAATTGGAATATATCCACAAATTCCAGTCCATCAGCAGTGGGTTGAACAGGGAAACCGGTTTCCTGGCACACTACACACATCATAACACAAGTTAACACCGCAGCCTCATGAGGGTGCTCTTGGACAGTTTATCAGCTCTCCTTTCTGGTTCCCAATCAGCATCGCACTCCATTCCAAAACTCCCTCCACCATCCCTATGGTAATCCACCTGCCTTGGCCTTAGGCAACCTCTTTCCTCCTGCCTTTGTCCCTTAACAACCATTGTTAAACTGAACTTGTCACCTCATCACCACAACCACAAGTATGGCATTTCTATGGCTATTCACACAGCCTGCTTATAAGGTCTGTTCCAAGACACCGGTTCACTCCATGCCTCTGAGGAAGCAGATCAAATCTACGAAGGCTTATATGACAACTTCTTTCTCTCAATTAATCTCAAAGGTGCCACAAGATCCCCTAGCTTACTGATATTTCAGAATAACACAGCTATGTCTTTGAATTATATGTGTGTGTATCTTTACACACACACACACACACACACACACACACACACACACACAATCTTCTTCTTGTTCTTGTTAAATTAATTTTAAAAAATTAAAGAGAAGTCCATAAACTACAAAGCTGTGGTTTGGCCTCAAGTGGTGCCACTTCGCTGTGTTTCTTTGAGATCATCAAGGCCTCCAAGGACTCGGGCGCCCCAAGACATACATTCTCAAGATGTACTTGGTGACCCCACACGCATACACACACACAAGAGCTGCAACTTCTGTTTTAAAAGGAAGACATGTTTTTCAGAGTGGCCTGGAAAATGTTGGAAGCAGAATCACATTTCAGAAATGAAGCCTCTGTGCCTGCAGCTGTTCAAGGGGAAAGGAAGGCAGTTCCTGGGGGCACAGAGAGGAGATATAATACAGTGAAACCAGAAAACAGGGAGGGGGACATGGAGGACACCTGGAAGAAGAGTCTTTTGTGTGTAGGGAGGGGAAATAGGAAGAAGAAGATGCCGATGGGCAATTTCCTATGACAAAGCTGCCTGGAAGGGGCTAGCACTGAGACCAAGGTGGCTTTTGTGAGCTTCCTCTAGGAACCTCTAGAACCGTAGAAGCTCTGCAAGAAACAGAAAAGCGGGCTGCGTCATTTGTAGCGATTCTTCTGCATTCTGGCCAAAGGGAACTGCCACAGCCTGGATCCTGCCTTGTCTGAAGGCAAACAGCGACACTCCAGCGACTGCTGGGAGCATTGACTGCATCACAACGATCAGGGCTCCACAGCAGTACCTCTTCCCACTCTCACCGTGTGAAGTCAGAACAGCCTTGCTGCTTGGCCCATGTTAGAGAGAGAGTCCCACAGGGTACCTGTGACCATGACACTCCGGATGCGGGCATGGCTGAGTTCCTCCAGCACGGGCTTGGTCTCGCTCTTCAGCCGATTCTCCATGATGAGGAGGCCCAAGAAGGTCAGGCTGGACTCCAGTTCATCCCTTGGAGGGGTCAGAAGGCAACAGGTGAGAGTTACGTCTGCAGCGGTGAAAAAAGATGCTACACTCTGGGCTAGAAGACTAAGAGTTGTTATGATACAGCCACCTTCTCTTCTCTAAGCAAAACACCCAACTCCCTCAACTGTTTCTTGTCCGGCTATTCGTTTTCAGACCTTTGACTGTCTTGGTCACCCGTCTCTGAACACATTCCAGCTTGTCATCAGTATCCTGAACTGTGGTGCCCAGAACTGGACACAATCTTCCAAGTGAGGCCTGACCAAGGCAGAATACAGTGGCTCTGTTACTTCCCTTGATCTAGACACTGAACCCCTGTTGATGCAACCCAGAACTGTATTGTGTTTTGGCTGCCACACCACGCTGTTAACTCATCTTTAGCTTGTGGTCAACTGAGACTCCTTAGATCATTTCCATCCAAATTGCTATTAAGCCATATGTCACATCCTGTAGGTGTGCATCTGATTTTTTTCTCCTGTCCAAATGTAGAAATTCACATTTTTTATTATTGAATTTTATTTTCGCCCAGCTTCCCAGTCTATTGACAACATCCTGAATCCTGATTCTGTCTGCAGAGTGAAGAGAATGCTTCTATTGTTTCATCTAATCATTTAGAAAAATGCTAAATATTGGTCCAAGAACAGAACCTTGTGGTTATGGTCTATCATCCAGATACAAATCCACCTAAAAGTAACATCGCATAATCCACATTTTACCAACTTGTCTGTTAAACTACCATGTGTGGCCATGTTAAAAGGCACTTGAAAAAAAAACAAAGAAGACAACCCTATCAGATGCACATTTGCAAGCAATGGGATATTGTAGGATCCAAGTATCTACAAATCAACATGTCAGGTATTCAATCATAGAATCATAGAATCATAGAATTGCAGAGTTGGAAGAGACCACGAGGGCCATCCAGTCCAACCCCCCTGCCACGCAGGAAATCACAATCAAAGCATCCCCGACAGATGGCCATCCAGCCTCTGTTTAAAGACCTCCAAGGAAGGAGAATCCACCACGCTCCGAGGGAGTGCGTTCCACTGCCGAACAGCTCTTACTGTCAAAAAGTTCCTCCTCATGTTGAGGTGGAATCTCTGTTCCTGGAGCTTGCATCCATTGCTCCGTGTTCCAGTCTCTGGAGCAGCAGAAAACAAGCCTGCTCCATCCTCAACGTGACACCCCTTCAAATACTTAAACAGGGCCATCATATCGCCTCTTAACTGTCTTTTTTCCAGGCTAAACATAACCAGCTTCCTAAGTCTCTCCTCATAAGGCATCGTTTCCAGACCTTTCACCATTTTAGTTGCCCTTTTCTGGACACGCTCCAATTTGTCAATATCCTTTTTGAATTGTGGTGCCCAGAACTGGACACAGTATTCCAGGTGAGGCCTGACCAAGGCAGAATAGAGCGGCACTATGACTTCCCTTGATCTAGACACTATACTTCTATTGCAGCCCAAAATCGCATTGGCCTTTTTAGCTGCCGCATCACACTGTTGGCTCATGTTCAACTTGTGGTCTACTAGGACTCCTAGATCCCTTTCGCACGTAGTCTCATTCAGCCAGGTCTCTCCCATCCTATCTTTATGCATTTCATTTTTCCGCCCTAAATGCAGTACTTTACATTTCTCCGTATTGAATTTCATTTTGTTAGCTTTGGCCCAGCTCTCCAGTCTATCCAGGTCATTCTGAATTTTGATCCTGTCCTCTAGGGTATTAGCTACTCCTCCTAATTTGGTGTCATCTGCAAATTTGGTAAGTATGACCCTAATTCCCTCATCTAAGTCATTGATAAAGATGTTGAATAGCACTGGGCCCAGGACAGAACCTTGTGGCACCCCACTGGTCACATCTTTCCAAGACGAAGAGGAGCCATTGCTGAGCACCCTTTGGGTTCGGCCGGTCAACCAATTACAAATCCATTGAACAGTTAACTTGTCTAGCCCACATTTTACAAGCTTGTTTGCAAGAATGTCATGGGGAACCTTGTCAAAGGCCTTACTGAAATCAAGGTATGCAATGTCCACAGCATTCCCTTCATCTACCAAGCTGGTAACTTTATCAAAAAAAGAGATCAGATTAGTCTGGTATGACTTGTTTCTCTGAAACCCATGCTGACTTTTTGTGATGATGGCCTTTATTGTTGACCTTTATGCCAGTAAGTTGACCTGTCAGCATTTCCTCCAAATAAAAAGGAGCTGTACTATACCTCTACCTCTACTGGTGATGGTTGCCTCTTTGCTTTTGGTTTTGCCCTTATTTTTTGTTCAGGATACCTGGCTGAGACAGGCTGGCAATACCCAGGGCTGCGCCTTTGCCAGGCTTACCTTTCCAAGTCCTCCAGGCTGTCGCCTCTCCCCAGGGCGAGCTCCTTGTGTGCCAAGGCTATGACGCGGAAGCCTTGCGAGGTGAAGGATTTCAGCTCCGCCTGGAAGTCCGGTGGAACTGGAGGAGGGAGACACTCCATGTCAGAGACACATGGGCTCTGGAGTCAAGGGAGTCAAGGGGGAAGCGTTTGCCCTAAGACAGGCTCGGTGAGGCTTTCAGTACTGGGAGTGTAGTAATCAGTTTCAAAAACCACTTACGCAGTTTACCCTCAGACTCTGCAGTGTCAATGAATTCCACAGCTGAGCATTACATAAGTGCATGAGTTCAATCTCCAGGAAGTCATTAATAAAGCTTTCCCTTTCAAAGATAAAAGAGGCCAAAGCAAAGTTCCACCAAAGCCACTTTGTTCTTTCCCTCATCACAACAACCTTGCATGAAGGCTGAGAGACTGCAGGAGAGCTGTACCCAAGTGGCAGGGGCCCTGCTTCGCATGCCGGGGGTCCCTGGCAGCACCTCCAGGTCTCGCTGTCAAAGAATGCTATCTCTAACCTTTCACAGTGGCGACTGCTGGTCAGTGTTGGCCATAGACACTGCTAGGTCCATCAGCCACCTGACTCAGCACAGTACAGAACTTCTCACTGCTCAGGGAAGGAAGGGGTGTTAGTGACAATATATAGTGTGTCATGTGGAATATCATAATGCACACTATTGAACACCAGCATCTGGCTGGGCCAGAGGCATCTGCACTGGACCTTGACAGCCAGAGATATTTGGGCACTTAAGTTGTGGTTGATGGTGACACCAGTGTTCCCCTGGTGCTGCAATGTCTGAGACCAGGAACGAGGCTTTGGCCGGCACACAGGCCGGCTGGACTTTCCCCTCATACCGGTCATTGGCTTGCAAAAGCTGGCCACCACCTCCGGGGCTCCCTTCATGTAGAGATCGTAGACCTCCTTCCCCAGTTCTTTGGTGACGACCGACATCCGCAGCAGAGACGAGGAAAAGGGGAACTGGTGCAGAATCGCCATGCCTTCCACGGGGGCCTGCGAGGGGGAGAAACAGACATTGTCCCTAGCCGGGTCTCTCCCTGCAAGCTGATGGCGGGGCTCTCCTGACTTGCCACCAAGGGATCCCAGTTTGTCCTTCTGAGAGGGGACTGGGCCACCATTGCCTGAGGCAAGACGGAAAGACTAAAGCCTTTAGAAGCCAGTTTTCATTTGTAATATTCCTCAGCTTGCCCCAGTGCACACATCAGTCTGCTTGCCAGCCTTTATTTTTATTTTATTTTATTTTATTTAGGTATTTATACCCCGCTCTTCAGCCACAAAGGCTAACAGAGCAGCTTACAATTTGTTTTAAGCAATAGCAATTTACACATCTACACTGCATTAAGCAGTTTCCAAAGTGTATTAGCTTTAAATCTCTGTGTTCTCTGTCTTTTCAGCTGCTTACACTAACTGTCTCCCTGTGTTTCTGCATTTAACATTTCTTAGTTGTTTATTTTCAGAGAAAGTCCTTTCTGGATTGGTTGTGAGTGATCTACTGGGAAGATCCCCCATTGCCTCCTCCCTTTGCTCCCAGAGTCAGAAGAGGAGCTGACGATCAGTGGGTATCAGCATTCCTGTCTTATGCCTCCCTTGGTTTCCAGCCAGGAAAAGTAATTCTTCCCCCTCAGTCCACACCCAAACCCAAGAAGCTGCAAATATAGCACCAACTCTTAGCTCCCAGGTGGCCAGTTTTTAGCACGAGGGGTCTTTGCAAAGAGCTGGCAGGGCCAAAGGTCCTTGAGGGGAAGATTCAGGGCTTACCTGGGAAGCGGCAGGTCCTGGTTTAACAACAATACACGTCTCTGGCGTACCTGTTGCCCTGTCCTCTGGACTGGATTCTTCCATCTCCTGTGGGAGGAACGACACATAAGATGCCCCAAGGGATTCCTGTTAACGCAGTTGTGTGTGATATTAGCATAGAAGAAGCGCATGTGAATGATCCTGGATGCAGCATCAGATTCTGGAAAAGCTGTTTCTTTGGCTTCCACATTCAGAAAAAAAAGGGGGGGTTACATTTCTAGCCTTGAGAGGTTTGAGCATGGAGGCAAATCCCTGCAGAGAAGTCTTCAGAAGGAGACGAATGTTGCAATCATGGAAGGTTTCAATACTCTCACACCAAACATGTACATCTAGATACCTGGAGGGATAGTCTTAAAATAGGCGGTTGAACACAAACTTTTGGTTGGGGGGACTTGGGAACAAGGTTTTATTTGGACTTTGACGCGGCTTCTGAAAAACTCCTGCATGAAACTCCTGCATGAAAGACTTCTCATAAAGACAGCTATCTGGGGATAACAGGAGAAGTCTCTTTATGGAGAGGCAGCTGAACAAGAATGGCCGGAGAATACATGGAAAGAGACTAAAGAGCGCTCACCCAGCTGGTGCCCTCAAACATCTTCAGGTCCAGGGGGTCCCCCTGAATCTTCCCATCCAAGAGCAGGAGGGAATGGCAGGTGGCCATGGCTCGGCACAGCGGCCCCCAGGGCAAGGGACGGGCAGAGAAGTTGTGGACGTGCTGGAAACTGATACAAAGACAAGGATTAGCGTTTGGTGCCTTCCCTAAGGAAAGGCAGCAGAGGACAGACTCAGCTCAGACCAAGGTCAGCCAGTGTGGTTTGCTCCACTGCTCACCAACCTGGCTCTTTGCACAAGCAAAGCTCCCAATTCCTTCAGCAACATAGGTTGCTTCTTTTAGCTGTAATGTTCCCATGAAGCTCCTAGGCAAAACAGGCCAGGAAGAGCTTGAGATCAAGGCAGTTCTGCCACCCAAGCAGCTTGGTGAAGCACCAGGCAGACCAGGCTAAAAGCAAAACGGTTCACTGAACTGGTGAACAATTCAGGTGACTCTCAGAGTCTAAAAGAGGTGGGCCGCAGTCCATGGCAGGCCGCTCTTGCCAAATAAGCCTCCTTTAAAGACGGAGCTCAGCTGGAGACCACAGCATCCGCCTGAGACTTTGCCAAGCTCAAGACCCCTTTGCTGGGCGTGGGGTAGAGAGGCTTGTTGATTCACCTTTCCATGTTTCCTCCTTGCCCCTCCGGGATCGTTTTCTTCCTTGCCTCCTCCACTCATTGCCTGCCTGGTTCTTTTCTCAGCCCAGGCTGTCCTGGGATGGTCCCAACCACTCCTATCATGCCTGGCTACACCTAGGAGGGACAAGGAGGATGCAGCGGGCTCAGTCCCTCTAGAGCACATGAGGCATATCATGCACCCATTACAAAGAGGTGAATAGAGGTCTCTGTGAATTCCATGGGGCTGCGCGGCCAGCTGCAAATCAGAATGGAAAATCTGGCCTAGAGATAGGACAATCCCTTTCTCAAATCCATTGAGTTTCTTCACATCCCATGCTCATTTTCTCCCCATCTCTCTTTCATATCAAGGTATAAGACTTAATCTTAAATAGTCACACACAGAATCATAGAATCATACAATCATAGAATTGTAGAGTTGGAAGAGACCATGAGGGCCATCCAGTCCCACCCCATTCTGCCACGCAGGAAATCACGATCAAAGCATCTCCGACAGATGGCCATCCAGCCTCTGTTTAAAGACCTCCAAGGAAGGAGACCCCACCACGCTCCGAGGGAGTGCGTTCCACTGCCGAACAGCTCTGACTGTCAAAAAGTTCCTCCTAATATTGAGGTGGGATCTCTGTTCCTGGAGCTTGCATCCATTGCTCTGTGTTCCAATCTCTGTGTTCCAATCAACATTATCAATAGTACTTTACGGTAAACTCGCCATGGGTCAGCGTAAGAGGGGCACTCCAAAATAGCGATACAAAGACTCCCTGAAACAACATCTCAGGCTCGGCCAAATGGATCACCAACAATGGTCCGCCCTGGCCTCACATCGGGAGGCATGGAGACGCACTATCCACAATGCTGCAGCCTTATTTGAGAACTCACGCCAAACAAGTCTTGAAGAGAAATGACAACGCAGAAAGAATCACAACCCAGAAACATCACCCAAGGAGACCTTCTGCTGTGCTTTCTGCAACCGGACTTGTCTATCTCAGATTGGCCTTTTTAGTCATCAGCGCGCTTGCAGAAAGCGCGGGATGAGTCCTTCCTGAATCTTCATTTGCGAAGAAAAGCCAGAGAGAGAGAGAGAGAGAGAGAGAGAGAGATAAGACTTAATCTTAAATAGTCACACATTCTCATAATCATAATGCTTTGATACCGGTTTAACTGCCATGGCTGCATTCTATGCAATCCTGGGATTTGTGGTTTTCTGAGGTGTTCAGAATTCTCTGCCAGATAGTGCCAGTGCCTTCTCAAACTCCAAATCCCAGGATTCCATAGAATGCAGCCATGGCAGTTAAACCGGTATCAAAGTGCTACAATTGAGTAGTGTGAAAGAGACCTTTGTCCTTTCTTTCCACACTGAAATTGGTCCCCATGTCTCCTACGCATTGTTACTAAAGCGCACATAGAATCACACTCATAGAAAGGGGCCTCAAGGAGCATTGATTCCAACCCACTGCTGAATGCAAGATCTCCAGCGTCCCCAGGAGGTAGCTGTCCAGCCTGATTTGAAGATGTCCACCATCTCTCTAGGCAACTGGTTCCATTGCCAAACCGCTCTTGCTGTCAAATCTACCCTCCAGTAATTTAAACCCTAATCCTGGTCCCACCCTCTGGGACAGTAGAGAGTAAATCAGCCCCCTCCTCCCTGTGGCAGCCCTTGATATATTTAAAGAATGCAATAAGGGAAATGCAGCAAAATAAATTAATAAATAAATGGGCAAAGAAATAGAATCATAGAATCATAGAATTGTAGAGTTGGAAGAGACCACGAGGGCCATCCAGTCCAACCCCCTGCCATGCAGGAAATCACTATTAAAGCATCCCCGACAGAAGGCCATCCAGCCTCTGCTTAAAGACCACCAAGGAAGGAGACCCCACCACGCTCTGAGGGAGTGCGTTCCACTGCCAAACAGCTCTTGCTGTCAAAAAGTTCCTCCTAATGTTGAGGTGGAATCTCTGTTCCTGGAGCTTGCATCCATTGCTCCGTGTTCCAGTCTCTGGAGCAGCAGAAAACAAGCTTGCTCCATCCTCAACGTGACACCCCTTCAAATACTTAAACAGGGCTATCATATCGCCTCTTAACCGTCTTTTTTCCAGGCTAAACATACCCAGCTCCCTAAGTCTCTCCTCATAAGGCATGGTAGTACAGGAATACCTGGGTACTCTAAATGAATTCAAGTCTCCAGGGCCAGATGAATTTCATCCAAGGGTATTAAAAGAACTGGCAGAAGCATTCTCAGAATCTCTGGCAATAATCTTTGAGAATTCCAGGAGAACAGGGTTGCTCATCCCAGACTAATTTTTGTCTCTTTTTTTGATAGATGAAGGAAATGTCAGGATTTGGGGACATGCAGTCCATGTACTGTACACTAGATTTATTCTCTAAAGAGATGAGGCTGAGATGTAATAGTTTGCAAGGCTTGCAAGATACTTATCTCTGAGAAAATGGCAGTTTGCAAGCCTAGCAATTGTATCAATATTGACTGGGCCCAGGAGCAAATCTGGGCAGGGCTGAGCAGAGAGCTAAGCAGTTCTACTTTGGATTTTACAATGCAAAGATATGTTCTTCAGGATCTCACATTGAGAAGATGTGTTTTTCTTCTGTAAGCTGTACATATCTATGATTCTATGTTCAAGTGAAGAACAAGAATTCTTTTAAACACAAGCCTGTGTGTCTGAGCCTTTATTTCTGATGTGATGAAGGAACAACAACTCTGCTGCAATTTATTGTTGCCTGAGGCATGTTTAGTTTCTCAATCTGCGCTACCACCTGACAGGGAATGCTATGGCTGGAGCATATCTTGATTTCAGTAAGGCCTTTGACAAGGTCCCACATGACACTTTTGCAAACAAGCTAGTAAAATGTGGGCCAGACAGTGTGGCTATTAGGTGGATTTGTAATTGGTTGACTAACCCAAAGGGTAGTCAGCAATGGCTCCTCTTCATCCTGGGAAGAAGTGACCACTAGTGGGGTGCCACAGGGTTCTCTCCTGGGCCCAGTGCTATTCAACATCTTTATCCATGACTTGGATAAGAGAATGGAGAATGAAGTTTGCAGATGACACCAAATTAGGAGGGGTAGCTAATACCCCAGAGGACAGGATCAGAATCCAAAATGACCCCCTTAACAGATTAGAAACCTGGGCCAATATTAACAAAATGAATTTCAACAGGGAGAAATGTAGGATACTACACTTGGGCACTAAAAATGAAATGCACAGATATAAGATGGGTGACACATGGCTTGAGGTCAGTTCATGCGAAAGGAATCTAGGAGTCTTAGTGGACCACAAGCTGAACATGAGTCAGCAGTGTGATGCAGCAGCTAAAAAGGCCAATGCGATTTTGGGCTGTATCAATAGAATTATAGTGTCTAGATCAAGGGAAGTCATAGTGCCACTCTATTCTGCCTTGGTCAGACCTCACTTAGAATACTGTGTCCAGTTCTGGGCACCACAATTCAAAAAGGATATTGACAAATTGGAGCGTGTCCAGAGGAAGATGACTAAAATGGTGGGAGGTCTGGAAACGATGCCTTATGAGGAAAGACTTAGGGAGCTGGGCATGTTTAGTCTGGAGAAGAGAAGGTTGAGAGGGGACATGATAGCCATGTTTATATACTTGAAAGGATGCCATATCAAAGAGGGAGCAAGCTTGTGAAGTCGAAGGCTTTCACGGCCAGCATCCATAGATTTTCTGTGGGTTTTTTCTGGGCTGTGAGGCCGTGTTCTGGAAGAGTTTATTCCTGACGTTTCACCTGCATCTGTGGCTGGCATCTTCAGAGAATGATGGCATAGGATGTGAGGGGTTTATATACTGTGAATCTCCTCTCCAACAGGGACTCACAGTATATAAACCCCACACACCCCTACCCAATCATTCTCTGAAGATGCCAGCCACAGATGCAGGTGAAACGTCAGGAATAAACTCTTCCAGAACACAGCCTCACAGCCTGGAAAAACCCCACAGAAAACCTAGGGAGCAAGCTTGTTTTCTGCTGCTCCAGAGACTCGGACACGGAGCAATGGGTTCAAACTACAGAATAAGAGATTTCAGCCAAATATTAGGAAGACCTTCCTGACAGTAAGAGCTGTTTGGAAGTGGAATACACTCCCTGGGAATATGGTGGAGTCTCCTTCTTTGGAGGTATTTAAACAGAGGCTGGATGGCCATCTGTCGGGAGGGCTTTGATTGGGTATTCCTGCATGGCAGAATGGGGTTGGACTGGATGGCCTTTGGGTCTTTTCCAACTCTATGAGTCTATGATTCAATTGTTATATTTCAATCATGGCAGTCATCCCACCAAATCTCTGTTATACCAATAAAGTCATATTTACAAGGGTTTAGATGTCTATATACCAATGCACAGAGTTTGGGATATAAACAAGATGACCATGAATCATAGAATTGTAGAGTTGGAAGAGACCATGAGGGCCATCCAGTCCAACCACTGCAAGTCTTGTTGCAGGAAGCTAAATGTTTTACAGTGCTGTGTACGCTGATTGAACTAAACAACGAAAGCAATGCTATTTCTGTTGAGGCTGTTCAGCTCAATTAAATTTCTTTCCATCCCTAATCTTGCCCTTGATCCATCTAGCAAGACTTGGGAGGAACAACGAGGTTATTATGAATTCTAAGACTGAAGAAAGGTTCTGTAGGCATCAAACATTTGCCCCAAATTTTCCAGCATGTGTTGAACCAGGTACAGGCGACAATCTTGTGTGCTCTCCAATTTTTGGCCATCACCAATGGGGTTCCCTAAACATCGGTCACATTTGTGGTCAATATTTCTTACCTTTGATTTTCACAAGGGATAAAGCCCCAGAGATCAAGCCCATCCTCTGTCAGAGTGCCGGTCTAGGTTCAGGAAAACAGCAAGATTATGTTGTGGTTTTTTAAAAAGTGGCCTTGATTCTTCACTTAATTGGGAGGGTAAAGTCATGCACAAGTCCCCCTCATTAGGAATTGAGGGATGGGTCACTAGCAGAGAGTGGGGTCAGAGGGAAGGGCCCTGAAATCGGGGAGAGACTTGCCTGGACGCCAATGGATGCCAAACATCTGGTTGCGGAAACTTTATAAAATGCAAAGACCAGGCTCAGTTTGCAGACTCAGTAAAGCAGGAATGGCAATAAAATGGAAATATCCAAAGGATTTGGCATTTACACAGCACTGGTTAGTACTTGAAGTGCTTCTCATACATGAACTGAGCAATCTTTACTAGAGCTGTGTTGGGGAAGCCTGTATTCCCTATGACAGGACTGCCCTAAATTGGAGACAACTTGAAGACCCGCAGCAAATGGCAGCTGGGGTGACGGGGCCGAGATGGGGGAAAGCACTTTGCCTCAACTACCCCACCCATACACGCATGCTGCTTTTGGACGCTGAACGTCTCTCATCACAAACAGCCTCCTGAAAAGATCCAGGTCTTAGAATCATAGAATCACAGAATTGCAGAGTTGGAAGAGACCACGAGGGCCATCCAGTCCAACCCCATTCTGCCACGCAGGAAATCACGATCAGCCGCTTCTCTGAGCCACACCTTGTCAAAGCAGACCAGGTTGACCTGCCCGCAGATGTTGATCCTTTGTGGGCTGATGCAGAAAACCTTCTTCTTCTTCAGCCTCCGCTGGGCATAAACAACACCCGTGGTCAAGGCAGCTGGGATGGCGGGGGGGACAGCAATCGTCATGAGGAGGAGCGCCATCGCCACTGTGTCCCCCACGGGCTCCTAAGAAATAGTACAGACACACCTCAGGCAGAGTGTGAGAAGGAGGGAACGCAGCAGTGTGTGTTCAGCGTGTGTTTGGTTATGTATTCGAGTATTTATGCCCTGCTCTTCAGCCACAAAGGCTCTCAGAGCAGCTTACAAATGGTTTAGCAAGAGCACATCTACACCCCTTTATAACAAGCTAGGCACTCACTCTCTAAGTGGAACCAACCTACGGAAGGATGGAAGGCTGAGGGACCCTTGGAGCCCTTGGGACTGAACGTGCAAGGTTGTGGCTGCCATACTGGCATTTAACCACTGTGCCAGAGAAAAGGGGAGGATGATGGAGCCTGCCACAGAGAGACAGAATGGAGCAAGGTAGATCTGTGGGGCTCTGCTGCTGGCCACCAGCATGGAGCTGGGAAGGAGCCGGAGGCCGCCTTGGTCCGGACGGGGGCTCCGTGCTTGCCACATGCGCAACAGAGGCAGACTTCAAGGGGTGAAGCTTTTCTCAGCAACGAAGGTCTGGGAGATGCTTCTTTGCTTCTTGTTTTCTGCCCACTGCATAGCAACAGAGCGGTTTGCCCTTGACGAAGAAGCCGTGTGGTCCTGCTGCCCCTGCCCGCAGTTCTCATTCTCAAAGATTAGGTTTCCCCAACAAACGTCAGCAGGAAGGGGACGTTTGCAGGGCAGTTTTTTCAGGTGGGTCCATCCAGTGAGCGAAGCAACATGTCACACAGGAAGGCAATTCCTCACCCCAAATATGGCTCATGCTGGAGAGGGGCAAAAGGCCCATCTAGAGAGGGACCTCAAGAAACTGAGTGAGGCAAAACGAATTGAGACCAACCACACTCCCTCTCAAAGCTAAGCCAACAGGACTCCAAAGGGAGCCCCTGAATCCCTCACTCGAGACCATCCTAAATGAGCAACAGCCTACGCAAGCCCAGATAAGGACTGTGGCCTGAGGGAGGACCTTTCCTGCATCTTCCTCTCCCTTACCCTTACCTTATATTATATGTAATTTTAAGGGGGGTAAATTGTTTTAAGTTATTACTGTTGTTATGGGTTTTTATATCCAGTTGTTGTGAGCCAGTTGTTGTGTTTTTATATCCAGTTGTTGTGAGCCACCTTGATTGCCTTAGAGGCAAAAGGCGGGATACAAAAATAAAGTTGTTGTTGTTGTTGTTGTTGTTGTTGTTACTACCCTACAGCAGGCAGCAGGGAAAGAAAAGGGAGACTGCACTACCCTTGGATCGAGTCAGTCAAGGAAGCCTCCACAGCTGCCCTGAGTTTGCAAGACTTCATCCGGGCAGTTGACGATGGGACCTTGGAGGGCTCTCGTTCAAAGAGTCGCCATAAGTCAAAGTTGGGGGGGGGGAATAAAAACAGCAGCAACCTCCTGGCTCTTACTTGTTCACAACTGACACGGCCTGACCCTGTCTGCACTCCTTCCCGGTACACTCCTGCTGCTTCTGTTCCCCGCCGGCTCCTCTGCTGCCTTCATGGTCTTGCATTTTCAGCTATGGACGCATCAGGAGAGGGACCCATTTTCTTATACTTTAAAGGGCTTCAGACTTGCACACTGACAGCCTCATCCCACACACTCTGGGTGTGGATCCTGTTGGGTCCAGTGTGGCACCACTCACACACAACAAGGGAGTATCTGCAAGCTTGAGGGAACCTCACAATTTGCAGAAGTACAAAAATCTTCACAGAAGATTCAAAAACTGCTCAGTGAGGACTGGGCAGGCTGGTTTCTGACCAACTGTTGGGAGAAGAAAAATGGGAGATGTGTGTGTGTGTGTGTGTGAGATGGAGTATCATGGAAGAAGGCACGGCCAGCTGGCTGAAACCCTGAATGGGAGCATCCATGTTGTTGCAGCTCCCAATTGTAGAGATGAGGATGATAGTCATCATCATCATCATCATCCCCAGGTCCCAGCCTTGGGTCTGGCTTCTTCATAGCCTGCAGTTCAACCCTGACAGGCTGAAAGCAGCATGCCCCTTCTTTCATACAGGGGAACCATGGGTCTCCCAGTCACCAGGCTCCCATGGAGGTGGGGGGACTGGGCCACGGACACCACTGTTCTGTTGCCAAAACCCACCTTGCGGCTCACATACACACAAGCTGCATAGATGAGCCCTGCGATCCCAATCAAGGCCAGGCAGACAATGAATCTGAAGGCCTCGTTGTAGAGCTTGAAGTTCAAGGGCTTTGGGTAAAGGATGGACCTCACCAGGTCTCCCTTGGCAGTGTTGAAGCCTGCAACAAAACGTTCAGTAGACTATGATGAACAAAGGATGAACAGAGTTTGCTCAAATGTGGGTAATTTGGGGGGAAAGAATCTTAGGGGTCAGATGAAGATTTGCCAGGGCATCCCAGGATACCAGGAGGACCCAAAATTCAACAAGCATTTCAGATTCTGAGTGACAACATCCAATTTTTAGGAGTCTAGAGGAAAGTCTGCCTGGACAACTGATGGCTGAAAATTCTGTGATGCATTTACACTTTCTTGTGGCAATGAGTTCAGCCACGCAATTGGGAACTTTCCTGCAATACGTTCCAGTTCTGTAGCGCTACACTTTTTTCTGTGTGGTTAGTATTCTAACTATTTGAAAGTGAAAGAATTACTAGTAACAACATATGAGTCAGGCTTCATTTGGTTTTTGTGTGCAGTCTGCTTTTGGGAGAAAGGTGGGGCAAAAGTAAATGAACACTGATTATGCTGACTGATCTCACAGAACAGAATCATAGAATTGACATTGCACTTAAAGCTCATCTGGCCCAAACCCCTATCAATGCAGGCGGGGAGGAATCTGTTTAGTTTTATATTTGGCATATTTCCAGCTTTCATATTATTATTAGGTTTTTGGTTTTTGTAAAAAAAGAAGAGGAAGAGGAGGAGGAGGAGGAAGAAAATAAGACTGTTCTATTTCACAGCTTTGTGGCTTCTAGCCTATTTCCAAAGAAAGAAAGTGCACATGACTGCTCTGCTCCTCCATAATAGTTCTATCTCTGGTTTTGATAGATCCTTTATGGGTCTGAAACATGCGTCACCTATCGCCACCACTTACGACTCCTTGAACACTTTAATCAGCGCTGTCTACGCACAATCCTAAATATACACTTGACTGACTATGTGACGAATGTTGCTGTCCTTGAGCAAACAGGGATCACCAGCGTTGAGACCACGATATTGAGAACACAGCTGCGCTGGGCAGGGCACGTTTCTAGGATGGAGGACCATCGCCTCCCCAAAATACTACTCTACGGTGAACTCGCCACGGATCAGCATAAGAGGGGCGCTCCAAAAAAGCGATACAAAGACTCCCTGAAACAACATCTCAGGCTCGGCCAAATTGATCACCAACAATGGTCCGCCCTGGCCTCATATCGGGAGGCATGGAGACGCACTATCCACAATGCTGCAGCCTTATTTGAGAACTCACGACGAACAAGTCTTGAAGAGAAATGACAACGCAGAAGGAATCACAACCCGGAAACATCACCCAAGGAGAGCTTCTGCTGTGCTTTCTGCAACCGGACTTGTTTATCTCGGATTGGCCTTTTTAGTCATCAGCGCGCTTGCAGAAAGCGCGGGATGAGTCCTTCCTGAATCTTCGTTTGCGAAGAAAAGCTAGAGAGAGAGAGAGACAGGTATATACTGAATGGAGTAATCCTACTCAACACAAGTCAGGGGCTGTTGCAAACCTCCCACTCCTGGTTCCTGCCCAACCTGACTAACGTCTCTTGAGATAAGGCTCCTTTTCCGTTCATGCAAGCCAGCCTGGCAGTGATGGAGAGGAGGTCCCAAGGGGGGAAAATATACATGATTGATTCCTCATGTCATGCTTACTCCAAATTTTCCTTCTCATAATAAATCTAAGCTAGTCTTTGGGGAAGACTTCAGCTGTTCATGAGCAACTCTATGCAATAAAACAAGGGAAGTGTACAACAATTTAGAACTACTGTTTCTGTATTTGTAACTGCCGGGGGAGGTCATAAGGGGTTTTGGAATGGGGTGCCATCAGTATGCCGATGACCCTCAGCTCTTTTTCTCCTTCTTGGGCGTCAGCTGGGGCTGTGTAGGTGCTGGACCAGTACCTGGGGGCTGTAATGGGCTGGATGGGGCCAATAAACTGAAACTGAATCCCGATATGACGGAGGCTCTGTGGATAGGTGGTTCTCAGGTCCAGGAACGTGACAAAGAGCCTGTCCTGGACAGGGTTGCTCTGCCTCGTAAGGAGCAGGTACGTAGCTCAGGCGCGCTCCTTCTTACCGGAGGCCCAAGTGCGCTCCGCGGCATGGAGCGCTTGGAGCCAGCTTTGAAGGGTGGGCCCGCTTCAGCCTTTCCTGGAGAGAGGTAACATAGCCACTGTAATCTATGTACTGGTAATGCCCCAGTTAGATTTCTGTAATGTGCGCTATTTGTGGTTGCTCTTGAAGAAGACTCGGAAGTTGCCGCTAGTGCAAAATGCAGCAGCTTGACTGCTGATTGGAGCACCGTATAGGCAGCATATTACGCCAGTCTTTAAAAAAATTGCACTGGCTGCCAATGAGTTTCTGGTCTGAATTCAAGGTGCTTTTGTGGGGGCATTTAAAGCCCTAAATGGGTCCTTGCTACTTGAGGGAGCGCCTCTCCCCATGTGCGCCTGCTGCCTGAGGACTGACTGAGGTCTGCGTGCCCCACTTGGTGGGGGCAATACACCGTGTTGGGACATGGGAGAGGGTCTTCCTAGCCACGGCATTCGCATTCGTGAATGCCTCCCCCCCCTTGGAGGCCCTCCCGGCACCAACACTCAGGCCACTTGGCACTGGGCTATAGCCTGGCTCCTCATCAAAGCCTTTGGGCCTCATTAACTAAATATGCTAAATACAGTGTACAGTTTTAAAACCTTTTAAAAATCATTTAAATCTGTTTTAACATCACTCCAGTTTAATATGTTTTGGTTTAATTATTTTACTGTTTTAAATTTTTTAACTTCTTTTAATGCTTTTGTAAGATGCCCTGAGATTTTTGATATAGGGCAGGGTATAGTTATTTTAAAATAAATAAATAAATAAATAAATAAATAAATAGTCTTGTTAAAACACTTTTTCCTAAGGAGGCTAAAATGAGCCCCCTGATTGTTGTCCTTCTGTAAGCAGGATTTTGAGAACTCTCTGTTTTTAAAGAAACAGCTTTTAATCAGCTGCTGTACTTTCTTTAAACCAGGCTGTTAATCTTCTCTTTTCCAGGCTTCCTTTAAATATATTTTGTTGCCGCAGACCCCCAAGACTTAACTCAATATTTAAAACCATAATAATAATAATAATAATAATAATAATACCTGATAATAATAATAACAATGCAATTACACCATCCATTAAACCTTCCCTCAGAGGCACTGGAGGAGGCGGAAGACTTTTCTCCTTCCTGCAAGTTTGTGGCTGGAGTGGATTGAATGGCAATGCGCAGGCCAAGCCAGCCTTTGCTTGGCTCCTATCACATGACCACTCCATTGCAGGGAGGAGGGGGACCGAGCAGCCTTCAAGTCTTTGCGGACCCCCTGTGAGGACATTGAGGGCCCCTGGGGGTCCCCAGACCACAGATTAAGAACCACTGCTTTAAACTACTCTTTATTTTTGTTACTCCACATTGTATTTCTATCTTTGCATGTTTTACATGGTTTTTCAAATGTGACTGACAATTTAAGGATAAGCTTTCATATGTTTTTATCTATATTGTATGTGTTTTTTATTTATCAAGTGCCTTGATTTCCAGGAACTCAAGGAAAATACAGAAATGAAAAAATAGTAATAGTATGCAACCGGACTTGTTTATCTTGGATTGGCCTTTTTAGTCATCAGCGCCCTTGCAGAAAGCGCGGGATGAGTCCTTCCTGAATCTTTGTTTCCGAAGAAAAGCCACAGACAGAGAAAGGAGGCGGCAGCGGCAGCTATTTAGTAAGATCTACTCCATACTTCTGGCTGGCTATAGTAACCATATCTTACCCACACAGAGAGTAGTTCACCTCCGTACTGCAAAGAAGAGTGAATTCTCCCTCTATTCAACTCACCCGTCTGCAGCACAACGGCTCTTGCCGGCCCTTTGCCTGTCCGCCTGGTCTGGATGATCTCTGTGCCGCAGAAGAGGACGTGCCGCCGGTCATCTTCCCCGCAGTGCTTCTTCCAGGGCATGGTGTGGTCCGTGTGGGGCAAGGGGGTCTTGGTCACTGGGACACTTTCACCTAAAAAGGCATTGCAAATCCCATTGGCTCAGCATGGGGCATTACCCTTGAGCCCTGCAGATTATAGGAAAGGGGAGAAGAAACTGTCCTCAACCTTCTGCCCATCTATTGACCAGCCTTTCCGGTCAGCTGCCTAGGGGACACCATCCACATGCCAAGGTTGTTCCTCATGCCACCTAGAGGCGATTGGGAGGACATTTATGGCAAATAAATAGAAACCAGAAAGTTTGGGAGGGTCTATAGGGGTCCTCAAAAACAGCCTCTGGGGCCCCAGGCGATATTTTCCATAATGCCATAAAAAGATACATCATTTCTTCTTCCCTTCCCCCTTTCTGCTCCATTAACCACTTGAGGCACAATAACAGTAATAATACCAAATCAACGACATACATCGTCTCCTAAAAAGTAGAATAAGACAGGATCCTGATACGCGAGGGAATCCTTATCAAGTTTTCAGATGATACAAAACTGGGAGGGACGGCTAACACAGTAGAAGATAGGAACAGAATTCAAAAGGTCCTTGATAAACTAGAAAACCGGGATGAAATTAATAGAATGACATTCAGCAGAGACAAATGCAAAATTCTACATTTAGGCCATGAAAACCAGATGCACAGGCATGCATAGGATGGGGGAACACTTGGCTTAGCTACAATACACATGAAGAGGCCCCTGGGGTTATTGCAGATCATAAATTAAACATGAGGCAACAGTGTGATGCTGCAGCAAAAAAGGTGGATGCTATTTTAGCCTGCATTAATAGCGCTGTTCATTTATAGTTCTGTGGGCCTCGACCTGCTGCCGGGAGCGCAGAAGTGCCGTGGATGCTGTTTTCTGTTCCTGGAGCGCTGTGGGCCTCCACTGGAGCATTGATCTTCTGTTTCCAGACCGCTGGGAGCTTTGCTGGCATCCTATTGGTATACTGGAGCACCGTTGGCCTCCCATGATATACTGGAGCACTGTGGGCCTCCGCTTGATATGTGATCAATTGAGAAGCCTGCTCTTCATAGGAGTCCCCTGTTAGGATCCCCGGTTAGCTGTAGGGAGTTTACTTTTTCTGGGGGCTCTGCAAGGGGTTGGTGGTCCCTACTGGCTGATCTGGTGGGGGAGAGGGGCTGAGCAGATGCTTGCCCCTTTTCCATGGCAGGCAGAGGGGGAGATCTGGTAGTTCGGTGTGCACCTTTGGCACCTTTTTGGAGGTGAAGGGGGGATCTCAAACTACCCCTTTAGGCCCCGCAAACTGAGGGGTGGGGAAAGTGACCTCCTTAGAGGCTGGCCTGAGGGATAAACCCTCCTTTTAATTTCTGCAAATTGGGGGATGGACTTTTGGGTCGGCCTTCCTACTGCGGGCTGGCTGGGGAGCAACCCAGCTTATAGGTTCTCCCTGGGGTTCAAATGTTGTCACCCAAGGGAGGTTGGGGGGGGTCTTGCTGTTGACCTCCTGGCCCCAACTATTCCCACACTAAGTTGCTCCCTCCATTGTGGATCTCTCAGAAAAGGGGTTAAATAGGTCACAGCTTAATAAAAGTGGTCCTTTACAACCCAGCTATATATGCGTTGTCTCTTTATTGTGTCTGGTCTCCTTATTTCTGTGTCTATCAGCAAGGGACCATGAGACTATTGTTGATCATAAACAGAACATGAGGCAGCAGTGTGATGCTGCAGCAAAAAAGGTGAACACTATTTTAGCCTGCATTAATAGAAGCATCCTTTCCAAGTTGAGGAAAGTAATAGTCCCACTGTATTCTGCACTGCTCAGGCCTTGTCTGGAGTCCTATATTCAGTTCTGGGCACCTCGTTTCCAGAAGGATAGAGACAAGTTGAGCAGATTCAGAGAAGGACAATGAGGAGGATAAGAGGAATGGAGAACAAAGGTTAGGAAGCCATGATGCCTGATGAGGAATGGCTTAGGGAGCTGGGCATGTTTACTCTGGAGAAGACAAGGTTGAGAGGGGACAGGAGAGCCATGTTTAAATATTTGAAGGGATGTCCTACTGAGGATGGAGCAAGCTTGTTTTCTATGGCTGCATAGACTAGAACACGGAGCAATGGGTTCAAACTCCAGGAAAAGAGATTCCACCTAAACATGAGGAAGAACTTCCTGGCAGTAAGAGCTGTTTGGAAGTGGAATACACTGCCTGGGAATGTGTTGGAGTCTCCATCTTTGGAAGTTTTTAAACAGAGGCTGGATGCCTGTTGGGGATGATTTGATAGGGTATTCCTGCATGGCAGGGGGTTGGACTAGATGGTCCTTGGGGTCTCTTCCAACTCTATGATTCTATGAAAACCTTTGACGACAGGTTGAAGGAGATGGGGAGGTTCACCCTGGTGAAGAGAAGACCGAGAGGTGACATGATCCCCCTCTTTACACTCCTCAGGCTGCCACGGAGAGGAGGGGCAGGCCTGTCCTTTGCTGCCCCAGAGGGTAAGGCCAGTTCTGATGGTTTGGAGTTACAGGAGAGTAGCTTTTGATTGAACATTAGAAGGAACTTCTTGACGATACGAGCTGTTCAGTAATGGAACCAATTGCCTAGAGTGGTGGTGGAGTCTCCTTCTCTGGACATCTTCAAAAAGAGGCTAGATGGCCACCTATTGCTAGGGATGCTCTAGCGGGAGATCCTGCACTGAGCAGGGGTTGGACTGGATGGCCTTTGGTGAACCCTTCCAACTCTATGACTCTATGAGGAAAGGGAGGGGAAAGCAAGGAACGTGATGGGTGAGAGGTGGAAACGGGGGCATTTTAATACTGAGAAACAAGGAATGCAGAGGATTAAGTGTTGCTGTACTGGTTGATCTGCGGTACATGAAAGGTATGATCCTGTCCCAAGCATCTGTCAGTCTCAAGCCTGATACAGTGGAGGAAAGGGGGGGCATGGAGGAAGGACGAGCATCTGTCTTGGAAGACGGTACAAGCCAAGGGCCGGTGGGAAGCCAAGGCTTCGTACCTGTGAGCATCCCTTCATCCACGACGCAGCTCCCGTCAATGAGGATGGCGTCGCAGGGCAGAGAGAGCTTCTGGCCTTCTAAGAGAAGGACGTCTCCTGGGACCAAGTGGCAGGACTCGGATTTATGGCCACCTGGGGAAAAAGGAAACCAAGCAAGGGGGAGGTTCTTTAGAAATGGGTTCTTTGAGGCCTTTTGGCTACTTTCAGTGATGACTCCGTTTGGCCTCACATTTCTCTCCATGGTTATCCTTCAGCTTGGAGTGTGCATGTCTATCTGTTAAGATAGACATATCTGTTAAAATAGTGGGCTCATAATACACACCTTCCTGTTTCGTTAAGACCATGACATGGACCTTGTTGTACTCCTTCACCAAGTTGTGCAGTTTGACGGATTGCTGTGGGAAACAAAAGGTGAAATTTTGGGGGGGGGGAGCTGGTCAGAGTCTGGTCTCCTGGCAGTTTCCCAAGAAGGTGGGCAGGGCGGAGGTATGGTGGGCAAATCCAGACCCCACTGCTGCATGAGATTTACAAGGTCCTTAGCCTTCTCAGCCAAAGACTGCTGGTGCCTCACCAAACTACAAATCCCAGGCAGGATTCCATAGGAAGGAGCCATGGCAAATAATCTAGTTTCAAACGGGATTATTTGTGTGGTGTGGATTTGGCCACAGAGAGCCTTCTCTTCAGCCACTGGCCTAGAACAGAGGAGGAATAATAGGGACAAGGGTTTTGTGTAGGGTACATTCTCCCAGCCGTTGAGTAGCCACGAGCTGCCAGCCGAGACATCCTGCTTGGATTGGGGTCAGTCAGAGAAGTCACAGAGGGAGCCCACCCTCCCGATAGGCTTCACGCATCAGTCTATGCAGCATTAAAGCGCCTCTGAACACAGCAGAAACATGGACGCCAGGAGTTCTCGCTTCTTGGGGGTCCGCACAGGGGACAAGACCGAGAACATGGCAAATGGGAGAGGCCGCCTACCTGTCGGAGGTCATAGACGGTGAGGCCAACTGAGAGTCCCGTTAGGATGACGATGGCAATCGAATACTCAAGGTATCCTTGGACTAGCCAGAGAACCAGGGTAAAGTCTTGGAACAGGTAAAAAGGATTCAGTATCTATGAGAGAGCAGAAGCCACCAGGTCAGTATGATGCGCTTGGCTGCTTCTGGGCACTTTCAACCACAGGATTAGTGTGGAAAAGCACAAACAAAGGGCCTGTCTACCGTAAGTGCTTGTTGAGGTGAATGCACACTTTGACAGCTCTGCACAGTTTGTGCCCAAACCCTTGGAAGGGTGAGTGAAATGGCTAAGGGCTCCTCTACACCAGCTGAGATCATCCAGGGCCAGCCGGGAGTCTACTGGCCCCGGAGCTGCCCCGGGTTCCCCCGTGACTGGTACACTCTGCAGCAACACCAGGCAGACGTCTACACGCGTATCCCTGCTGTGCTGCCTGCGCCGTCCACCGCCGCCGGTGCAGGTTGTGTCCTCTGAGGGCAGAAATGAGGCACCCAGCATTCAAATGGCTGGGCACCTGGCTGTGACCTCAGAGGATGTGACGCGTGTCGGAGGCAGCGCAATGGTGGCCAACGCAGCAGGTCAACGCAGTAAAGACCTCTGCAGAGTGCACCCGGTTTTCCTGTAAATCCAGACCAAATGGTGTCTTTTAAATCCATTTTAAGGGTGGTTTGGTGTGGGTTCAGTGCTGAACTGGCCAGGAGTCGTGTAGACAGTTTGCGCCAGAATCCCACCAGAATCGGGGATTGGGCCTTGCGATAACTGGACAGATCGCCATGGGGATGAGGTAGAGATAGCTTATTTGGTTAGTGTAGACAAGCCCTAAGAATGAGAAACCACAGTGGAAAAATATAATATATACCATTAAAATATTAAAAAATCAGAATAAAATCTAAAGCATACCAAATAAAACAAGCCCTGCTGCTTATACATTAAAAGCCTACTTGAAAAGAAAAGTCTTTGCCTGCCGGTGAAAAGAAATCACTGGGATACTGGGTAGGGGCCGTGAATCCGCTCTGGGATTGGGTCTGAACTTTAAAAGTGCTATCCAAATTGTAGCGCCCTGTCCCCCCAAAGTGGATCTGGATATGCCCACATGGCCCTGGGCCCCACGTGTGGCACGGGCAGGTGCCAGTGGGCCTTTCCTAAGGATGACAGACCAATAGATGCCCATATGGCAAAGATGGCTGTGGCTCCTTTCACGCCATCTGCCCATCCATGGGGAAGCTTTTTTATTCATTAGATATTCCAGATTATGATAAATTGCCTTTTGGAAAGAGTAGAACAGAGGCTGGGCATCCCTGAAGTGGAGTCCAGGCCGTGGTGGCCTATAGTCCGAGCTGGGGAGGTTTCTACCTCCGGCCATTTTGGGGTGAGGGGCCCACCCAAGACAAGATGGGGCAGCCCCTCTTTGCGGCAGGGGGTGAATGGCACTGAATTCAGGCCTGGCAGGAGAAAAGAGGGACCGATTTCCCTGGTCCCCCATTCCCAGTGGGAAAAGCTTGCGGATGAATCCCATCCTTCCAAAGGCTGTCCCTCCATCTTGTCAGAAGGGCCTTTCTTCTTTCCCCACTTGAAGGGAGTCAGCCTATCATTAATCGTTATCATAATCTTCATTTATTCCCCGCAAAACTGGAGGTCAAGGCAGCTTGACGGGGATCTTGGTCAGCCCTCTGTATCCACGGACTTGGCATCCACGGATTTCACCACCCACGGCTTGAAAACATTCAAAAATAGCTGGCAAGCAAAGTTGACCAACAAAAGTAAGGATCTGAATAAAATACATATCAGAATATGAATTTATAGAATTGTTACACAAGATGGGTATATGAAGGATGAGGGTGGTAACGAAAAAAGAAGGAAGAGTGGTGTGGGGACCTTTCAACCGATGAAGGTCTGAAATACAACTGAAGCCACCTGTTTTTTTGGGGGGGTTCCCTCCTTCCAAGGACTTCAGCCCAATTTACTCCTTTGTCGTGTGTGATTTATACTTTTAGTGAGATTTTTATTTGAATGTAGACTATGGTCGTATCATTTTAACCTGTGTAACAATTCTATACATTTATATTTTGATTGTGTATTCCTGCATGGCAGGGGGTTGGACTGGATGGCCCTCGTGGTCTCTTCCAGCTCTACAGTTCTTTGAGTCTATATATGGATATATATTTTATTCAGATCCTAACTATTGTTGGTCAACTTCTCTTGATTTAATTTAGGTTGTATTTCCCCTTTCCCCTTTGGTGTTTACTTACTTAGCAAGCAGGCATAGAGCCGTCTCCCTCAGTAATTCAAAGGAGTGGTTGTGATAGTTATGCAAACAGTCTGCAAGCCCATCTCTCCCTATATCACCCCCTCGACATTTGAATGACGGGAACAGCAGAGGGTTAATTGGGACATCCAAGTGTGGTCAAGATGCCAAAAGTTATTAATGAGGAAGAATGCACAAACTAGGAGGAGCTGCAACACAGAGTATCCAGGGAAGGAAGGAATTGAGTGAAAATTAGTTTTGCAAGTTTAGTTTGCAGCAACTGAAGTAAGCTGAGGATAAAAGGGGAAGTGGGAGAAGCACAGAGAAACTTGGATATTTTAAAAGCAGACCAAAAATTGGGACAGCAGCAGAGGATTAACCAGGACTGTCTTTGCCAAAGCCGGACAGTTGGAGGGTATGATACAGTGACACACTCACACCAAACTTGTGCTGTGCTATGAAAGCCCCCTGTTTGGCAGTGGCTGATGGGAGCTGTATTCTAATATATCTGGAGCACTCCAGTCCAGGTAAGGTTGACCTAAAACCATAAATATTTCATTAACAGGCGTAATGTCCAAACGGATCATTGTGATACCACCAGAAGCCCTTTCACCTCCATAACTCTATCCTATCCCCTAAAGTCAACCTTATCCGAGCGCCCTGGCAAGATGTTCTGAAAGAGGCTTGGACCACCTTCATTATGCTGTAAAATACGCTTGAAACATTTTGAAAAAATAAGGATGTGACTGGAGCGGCTACCTCTTTGAAAAGCAGTTTCCAGATGGGGCGAATTTCAATATCCATGGTGTTTGGACCACACACCAGCTTCCTGAGATGGAAAGAGATGGATCAGAACTGGTTAGTATTACAAAAGAAACAATTCAGTCCTGCAGGGCAAGGCAAGGCAAGGGCATGGCAGGGGAGGAAGAAAAATGATCAGAGATTACATTATCATGATATGATAGCCAATTGGATTTGGCTGTGTAAAGATATCACAAAGCCAGTTCAGAACAAAGGCAATTCTTCTTCCTCTCACTCTGAACTGACTCCAGGCTATTTGTGACCACTCCTTTGAAAAGTCTCCAAGGGGAGACATTTTTCAGGTATATCCCATCGCAGTCTTAGGACTGTTTCAAACAGGGTAAAAAAAATCCGAGGAGTTTGGGAGAAGGACGGGGCTACCGTGCATACAGAGCCCCATTTCAGACAGCCCCGTCCTCCTCCTCATGAATAAAAGTGGCGCGTTTCTCACGCGGGCAGCACGGATGAAGGACGGACGAAGGTCAGGAGGGGCTGTCTGAAATGGGGCTCTGTAAACACAATAGCCCCGTTCTTCTCCCAACCTCCTTGGGGTCTTTTTACCCCATTTGAAAAAGTCCTTACTCCATATCAAGGCTTGGAAAGTATTTAAAACCCCTGGGCACCAGCATCATGTTTTGAGGAGAGTGCATCAATACATAAATAAAAATCCTAACTACCAGGTGTATCAAGATTGCCTAATAAGTTTGCTCCCGGGAAGAGAACTGAGCCAGGAATCTCATTTTAGTCACTTTTTTGAAGAGCAGGTAAGTGAAGAAAAGTTTAAAAGGAAGAAAACGAGATAGGTCCTGCCAAAACTGGAGGCTCTGTCTCATCAGTCTAACTGTGCTCTGGACCATACCTAAGGTCTCTCTGTTCCTTTGTCAGTCCATCTCCAAATTTGTGGTGTATTTCATAACAAGAGGTGTTGTCCTCAAGTGACCTAGAAGGTAGAAGCAAGAGAAATGAAATAAGATTTCAAATAAAGGCCCTTTGATTTTTATTTTCACAGTCTCCTGCTCATAAAATTAAAAACTCACCCAACCCTGACGAACACTTTTTCCAAGATGTCCCAGACATAGCGGACTTTCTGTACCCGAATGCATCTCACCTACAGAAGCAATGCATTGTGGAGCCGTTAGAAACAACCAGGTGTTATAGACAGTTGTAGTCAAACCTCTCCTAGTCATAATTTAAATGGAAGGGGAGAACCAGGGGTTGTGGCTGGAGCAGTTTCATTTGGAAAGAAAACGTTGTCAAAATCAGCAGCAGACTGGGTAGGTTCTGAACAGCCCTGCAGCCATGCGAGACCTTAGCACAGGCCTTAGAAAAAGTTATAGCTCAGCCTTGGTGATCAATCCCCGCGCCTTGTTTGTGGAGCCATGCAGGTTTGGCGCAGGGTGGTACTGATCCCCATTATGCAGGGTCCCAAAAGTTTCCATGATGGCCAAAGAAGACCTTGAATCTGGAGATTTGTCTACAGTAAGAAGAGTCTGAGTGGAGTTCTGAGAAATTCAAACTTTCCCAGGGAAGGACTGCTTAACTTTAACCATCTCAAACCTCAGGCTGATTCCCTCCCCTCCACTTTAGTATGGGGTGGAAAAGAAATAAACTATAACTTTCTCCACAGTCTTCACCCCATTGCCTGCAGTGAACCCCTTGATTCCAAGAGAAGCTTACTTTCAAGCCAGGCCTGGCTATGGCTCTGTTTAGGACAGATTCCTGATCTGCGCTGAAGATGCCATCCAATTTTTCACCGTCTAAGAGATTCAGCAAGTCCAGCCAGATCACCTTCTTCTTAGTGTATTTTTGAAACTCATCCTAGGGGAAGAAATGTAGAAATATTTGGTGAATCTTCACATAATGTCACACTTTTGTTACAGCAGGAATTGTATGATCCTTGAGAATGAGCCAAAGAAGCAAGTCTTGACAATGGTTTATTTTCTCCTTGTGGGGTTCCATAAATTTCAGCCATAGTAACAAAGCCTTGAAAAAAGACAATTAATTCTTCAAGTAACATTTGCCATATTGCAAAGAAACTCATGTGTTGGTAAGGTAATCTTCTTTACTGTAACTGGGCTGTATAACTATTTCAGATTTGTTGAATCCAGCAGTAAAATCATTTTTAAGGAGTTTGGAGAAACCAATTTGGATAGTTCAGCCCTTTCTACTGCCACACTGTAATTCCCAAATTACTCACTGGTCCAGCAGATTCCTTATCTGTGAGATGTCAAGACATAGTCATGCAGGAGGACATGCATAAGTTGTGTTATAACCCTAGCTAGGGCAACTAAAATGGTGAAGGGCAACTAAAATGGTGAAAGGTCTGGAAACAATGCCTTATGAGGAGAGACTTAGGGAGCTGGGTATGTTTAGCCTGGAAAAAAGACAGTTTAGAGGCGATATGATAGCCCTGTTTAAGTATTTGAAGGGATGTCATGCTGAGGATGGAGCAAGCTTGTTTTCTGCTGCTCCAGAGACTGGAACACGGAGCAATGGGTGCAAGCTCCAGGAACAGAGATTCCACCTCAACATGAGGAGGAACTTTTTGACAGTAAGAGCTGTTCGGCAGTGGAACACACTCCCTCGGAGCGTGGTGGGGTCTCCTTCCTTGGAGGTCTTTAAACAGAGGCTGGATGGCCATCTGTCGGGGATGCTTTGATCGTGATTTCCTGCATGGCAGAATGGGGTTGGACTGGATAGCCCTCGTGGTCTCTTCCAACTCTGCAATTCTATGATTCTATGATCCATGGGGAAATATACAGGCTGCATGTGGTAAAGCTAAGGGGACTTACTGTAGCCCGTAGCAATACGGTATCTGCCTCCTCCAGGTCGCAGGGCACACAGTTTGCCCACACGTCCCACTCCGGCTTCCAGTAGAAGAGAAGCAGGAGGACTCCACAGGACAGGATGTGCCCCACAATGCAGAGGGCCCTCCGGAAGCCTTGGGTTTTGTAGCCAAATATATCCTGTGGGAGGAAAACCAATGCACCAACATGACCAGGCCTTTTGTTGAGAGAGGCATCAAACCAGAGGTGTATTTGAGCACTGTATCTCTTGGCGGCACTCCGTATATCTTGTACGGAGATGTATGTATATCTCCGTATATCTACTGGTGGCAGAAGACAAAGCCCCGGAGCTGGGCTGGAGCCATAACCATGAACCACTTCATCTCTCTTGCAACCATCACTCTTCAGCCTGGCACAGTAGCTTTCCTGGACCTTTGGCCAGCTCCACTTATGGCCACCATAACTGGTCACTTTCCTGTACCATCCCAAAACTTCCCCTTCCTATTAGCAGACTCTGTGTATGCCCTCCAACATTTCACAGATGACCAGCGGGACAAGTGTGGCCAAGCAACATCAGAGTGTAGTCTAGAAAGAAAAAGTTATTGATGGGAAAGAGCATGCGGGCTAGGAGGGGTGCAGCAGTTTGCTTTTATCTGAGTCTGCAGGGAAGGCCAAAATTCTGCAGCCTCCAGTCCTCTCCCGCTCCCCCCCCCCCAGCTAAGTTAAATGAGTGCAAAATGTTTTTGCACTTTGAATTCAGTTTGCAGCAAGGGAAGGAAGCTGAGGACAAAGGAGGAAAGAGAAATTGGAACATTTTGAAAGCAGCTGATGATGTGGAATGGCAGAGGATTAGCCATTGGGACAATTGGATGGTATGGGATTGCGCAATACAGCAAATTTCTGGGTGCAGCTCAGAAGCCTTGCATTTCTTTGTGCTCTGACCTTGTAGTCCTGTTAATGATTCATCTTTCCCTCCAGTCCTCCCGTATTAGCATACCCCCCTACCCCTTCCCACAAGATTTCATAACTGTACATATGTTGGACACTTATCGGGGTCACACCAACCTGGGAGACTTTTCGGGGGGCAAGCTGACCCGAGGACAGTTGGGGTCACAATGGCCTGAGACATGTCCAGAATCATAATGGTGGGAAAGCCCAGATAGGATTATGCGGAAAGCCCGGTCATTGACAGGTGACTCCCCCCCAAAAAAAAATATTACATAGAAGTATTAAGAAATAATGCCAAACAAGACTAGATATACTGTAGATAAAATAGAGGAGGAATGTTTAGCAATAAAAGAAGATTTGTTTAATAGCAGAAAGGCACATTAACAGAGATAAGTGAGAATTGAATTTTGTTAGTAAAAATAACAAAACAAAAAGGTCTTTGCCTGCCTTTGGAGGATGGGGGGGGCAGCCTAGCTTCCTGCAGCAGGGAGTTCCAGAGGGTGGGAGCAGCCACTGAGAAGGCTCTCTTTTGTGTCCTCACCAAAAAAGCCTGTGATGGTGGCAGAACTGAGAGAAAGCCCCCCCCCCCTTTGAAAAACTTAAGGCTCTAGCAGGTTCATATAGAGAGAGATGGTCATACAGATAGTCTGGACCCAAGCTAGGTCACATCCAGCACTTCAAATTGTGCCCAGAAGCAAACAGATAGCCAGTGAAGCTGTTTTAACAAGGGGGTTATATGCTCCTTGTAACTGGCCCAGTCAGAATTCTGGCTGCAGCATTTTGGACCTGCTGAAATTTTGGAACAGTTTCCAAAGGCAGCCCCACGTAGAGTGTATTACAGTAGTGCAAACCAGATATAACCAAGGCATGTCTTCCCACAGCCGTATTTGGCTGCTCAAAGAACTAGTGCAGCTGGTGCACTAGTTATAACTGTGCAAATGCACTCCTGGCCACAGCTGAGACCTGAATGTCAGAAATGAATACGCTGACTTTGGAAGAGTGGTTAAACAAGCTAGATGAACTTTTAGAAATTGACAAATTTTGTCTTAGATTGTTGAAGATATACAAGGTTAATCAATTAATTATGGCTCTGAACAGCAAAAGTATTGAAGACATATTTTCTTATTAATCAAGAAATATAGTAGATTTTTGCTTTTAAAAAGTTTTCCAGCTTGTGTGGGGGGGTCACTATAGTATGTAGTAGGTAGTTTCTAGTAATTTCTTTTCTTTTTTATTTTTTTTATGTTTGTACATTTTTTCTTCTCTTTTTATAATATGTAGTAGTGCTTTTTGCAACCGGACTTGTTTATCTCGGATTGGCCTTTTTAGTCATCAGCCCACTTGCAGAAAGTGAATCTTCGTTTGCGAAGAAAAGCCAGAGAGAGAGGCCAGAGTTGCATCTTAAATATGTGAAATGTGTGTTTAATAAAAAGTATTTTTTAAAAAAAAAAACCCTGAGTAACCAGGCTCAGGGTTTGGGTCCAGGAGAATACCTAAGCTCTGAGCCTAAGATTTCAGGGGGAGTGTAACCCCATTCCTTATTCTCTTGTCTGCCTTTTGACTGACCAGGAGCACCTTGTTCTTGTCTGATGACAGATATTGGTTTATTACTGAGAAAGCTTCTTTGGAATCAGATGGAAAGGAGAGATAGAGTTGAGTGTCATCAGCGTTTTCATGTCACTAAACCCCCAACTCTGGATGACCTCTCCCAGCGGTTTCATGTATATGTGAAACTGAATGGGGAACAAAACTGAGCTCTGAGGGTCCCCACAACCCAATGGCCAGGACGTTGGAGAGGAGTCCTGCAGAAGCACCTTCTGGGTTCGCCCTTCCACCAAGAAGCAGAACCACTGCAAAACAGTACCCACAAGTCTCATCCTAGAGAGGCGGCCCAGAAGGATACTATGGTCAATGGTATCGGAAGCTGCTGAGAAGTCCAGCAGAACCTGCAAGGACACACTCCCCCTGTCCCGTTCCTGACAAAGATCACCCACCAAAACAACCAAAGCTGTCTCTGTTCCATAGCCAGGACTGAAACCAGATTGAAATGGATCTAGATAGTCCATTTCATCCAGGAATCTCTGGAACTGAGAAGCCACCACATGGTCTAGGATCTTGCTCATGAAAGGAATATATCTTCAGTTGTCTATAATTCTGGGGCATTGTGGGATTCAAATATGTTTTTTTTAAGTAACTTCTGTCTCATTTGGATCACTTCACAGACTCCCCCAAGCTTATTCACAGACTCCCCCAAATCCATTACTGAGCACAAACAGGCATTCCAGGGGGTCTCCAGCACACCCAACAGAAAAGCCAAGAAGAGCAAGATATCATAAGATTGCATAGAAATGACACTTTTCCCCAAATCCCCAGATCCCCTCACTCAGCAATTTTATGGAAACACAAAAGCTCATCATGAGTAATGCTTGGAGCCTCAACAAAAGCACCCCCATAGAACAGAATAGTTGTGTCCCACGAACACCTGCTGGGACCTCCCTCCCTCCTTGCAAGGTAGGAGAAGCACGGCAATGCAGTGTCCTAAACACACACAGGATGAGACAGAGGCCACAAATGGCTGGCCCTATCTAAGAGCTTGTCTGGATGGGCTATTGACCCTGTCTTGCCCCTGCCTGAGCCCTGCAGTCCTAATGACACAGAGCTTTTGCCCTGTTTTGCCCCCAGGCAGTCCTCACCAGGCCCAGGGCAAAGGCAGGGGGAAGACGGGGTAAAGCCCATTAAACCGTTCTATGAAAACACCCAGGAAAAGCCACCTTAGCCAGAAAAGAAAAGGACTGGGCCCCGTGTGACTGCAGGATGGAAGGCTGAGTGAACCTTGGAGCCCGCTGGGATCGGACGTGCAACATGGTGGCTTGTAGTGCGGCATTTAACCACTGCGCCATCAGGCCTGCGGACCGCCTGCCTGGCTTTGGGTGGCAGCGGAGGCAGCTGCAGCGATGAGCCGGCATGCCAGTATGTACTCCATCCTGTTTTGTTCAGGTAAAGGGGGAGGAATGGGCCAGATCCATGGCCAGACTACACCGGCCCATATAGATGATCCCTAGGAGAATCATCTGCCCCAAGTTTGACTCATCCTTTTGTACAAGACATCTACAATTGTAGCCATCCATCCACTGCCAAAGCCTTGAATAGCATGGGGCCAAAAGCAAGAGGTTAACAAAAGGTTTGCCCATAAATTTTAAGCTAGGCAGGAAGGAGGGCTAATTTTGAATTAGGGAATCATCTCCTTCCAGAGCCAAAGTCTCCTGACCAGACACCAGCAGGGCAGATGCATAGAAATGCCTGGAAAGCTCGCTCCTTTGGGCAGCCTGGGCCAGTGAGCAAAGTGAGCAAAGTTGCTGCTGCTGCCTCTTACCGTCTCGTCCTCCTTCCCCTTGCTGAGCAGGGCATGGTGGTGACCTGAGGGGCATTTCCTTCCCATCAGACTGGGCAGCTGTCTCTCTGCCCAGGGGATTCTCTCTCCAGCTGCAATGGACCTGAACTCAGGGCAGGAATAAGCTTCCCCATGATGCCGCCGGCTGCCTTTAAGAAGCAAGAGCACACACCCCTTTGTTTTTCATAAAACCCACAGCTGAAGAAACCTGTTCCAACCAGCAAGCCTCTGGGATGCTCTCTCTTGCGCAAGTCCTTTCTTTGCACTTTCTCCACATCAGGATTGGCTGGCGGAACCATCGTCAGAACCCATTAAGTTCTGGTCACTGTGTCTCAGAAAAGGATATTGTGCAGCTCAAAAAAAGATGGAGAATACAGCATCCGAAAATAATTGAGAGGCTGGAGCCTTTCCCTGAGAGAAAAGGCTTACAGTGCTTGGGAGTTTTAGCTTTAGAAAGGCCAAGTAGGAAAAGGCACAAGAGGGGTGTTTAAAATGATGTTTCCTATGGAGAAAGAGGATAGAAAGATGTCCCCTCTCTTGATAGCGGCTCCCAGGATCGATCATCCTCTGAAGCTGAGTGGTGGGAGATTCAAGTCAGACAACAGGAAGGATTTCTTCACACAGGCGAAACTTGTGCTAAAGGTCTGGCTACTTGTGATCCATTTCATCCTGTTTGTGATTTGAGATGTGCTGGAGAGACCCATTTACTTATATCATCACCACAAAACAGAGACTTTGGCAATTCTCTCCCACACACTTTTTTTAACTTTCTGTTTTAAAAGCCTCTCTGAATAAAAAAGTTTTAGCCTTCCAATGGAAGGCAACAAGGAGGGGGCCATTCTGGGAGTCCCAGAGTCTAGGGGCAGCCACCGAGAAGGCCCTCTCTCGCACCCGCAGCTGAGTGGGAAGATGCTGTGGCACTCATATCCTTCATGTGAGCTTCCCACAGGCCATCATTGGAAAAGACAAAAATGCTGGAAACAGTTGAAGGCATCAGGAAAAGATGAGAATGACAATACAGGTGGACTGAATCCATCAAGGAAGCCCTGCTGCTCCCCTGAGTCTGCAGCATCTGAGCAGGGCACTCAATAGCAAGCTCTCTTGGTGGGCTCTCATTCATAGGGTCACCATAACATGGAGCTCACTTGATGGCCCATAACAAGAAGATGTGCCTGGTTTGCAACCCGCATTGTTCCTAGCCAACATACTAATTTGGAGGGATGGTGCATCTCAAGGGCCCCATGTTCCCGTCCCCTGCCTTAGGCACCTGGTCTGCTATTGTGGGGCTACATAGGACTTTGGCTTATCTAGGGAGAGGGTGCAGTCTCCAGTTGGGCCGGTCACGATCCTGACCTTTCAGTTGGGCTGTGATTGCACAGAGTAATGGGCTCTGCAGTGCAGGCAAAGACCTCCGCATAGAGATGCTGTGGTGCCGAACCGTTCACCTGATCACTTTGAACAGTTGGGTCCCCAGCACCTCTGGTCAAAGGATCTCAGGCAGTTGGTTCTCGAAAGAGACCGAAGACTAGTGGCTGGGTGGACTGATGGTCTCACTGGCTGTAAGGCAGATTTGCAGGTCGTGTTTGTGATTCGCCAGCATTGATGCGGCCTGCAGCTACGTTTGGCAGCCTGCGCATGATTGCAAAACGAAGGGAGATTGACAGGTGGCTGTCGGGCAAGAAGGCCTCCTTGGAGGGCTGTGGTTTTGGCTTAGAGCTTCTTCAGTTCCCCAGGCCTGGCATGTCTTGGTCACCACACGGTAGAAAAGGCTTGTGCGAGTGACAGATATAAATGTACCATTTTATATCTCGATCTTGGATACTCTTCTAAAATGAATGAAAGAACTGGACTAAATGCTGGACTCTAGGGTGTCTGGCCATCCACCAGTGAAGGCTGTCTATGTGAAATGCTACATTTATATCTATCACACACATAAGCCTTTTCTACTGTGTGGTGACCAAGACATGCCAGGCCTGGAGAACAAAAATAATGACCACAGATGATTTACATAACTTTAAAATAGGTGATGAAGATGTTGAAACAGTTAAAGATTTTCCATACCTTGGCTCAGTCATTAATCCGCATGGAGACTGCAGTTGAGGAATCAGAAGAAGACTAGGGTTGAATCTTCATGAGGGCTGTATCCCACCTCCATTGCGTAGGACCCCTGCTCCGGTTTGACCCCTGTACTGCCACACACACCTGGTTTAATCTAAACTAAAATCAATTTGGAAAGCCACACAGGACCCCCATTGTGCAGCTACATTGGGCCGAGGGGCTGTTTCTACTGCGTGCGTGTGTTTGCTCTATCCATTTAGGTCTGGTCACATCATTGACTGCAGCAGCTGTGCGGGGGGGATTTGGGGGGAGAGGGTCCTGCCATGCCTGTGCATATTCACATATTCGCTTCATCCAATAGCCTTTTGTGTTCTGATTGCCCACCTGTGCTGCTACAGAGTGAAGCCCATAGAAAAGGGGAAGGTGACATCCCAACCTGTGAATGCGTGCATGCAAACGCTAAATCCCCCCCCCCAGAAGACAACACTGCCTTTTTCGGATGCCAACGCAAACAAGGGACCCACCCTTCTGTGGCCGGAATGATCAGGTGACCTCGGTGACCACCACCAACCTGGCCCCACCCTCCCCCCACCCGGGATCCTACCACCGTCCAAATGCGAGGGTCAAACCACATTTTTAAACACCTGGTTCTTCCGCAAAACAGTGGAGCAAACTGGAGGGTGTGTTTTTTTAAATCCCCTTAAAACCCTCAGGCACTTCAAAAAGAAGTGCTTTCACACTGAAAGGGAAGGAGGGTTGTGTTTTTCAACAGGACTGGGATCGAAGTAATGCCACGTTATTCATCCTAGGGCTTGGAAGCTCTAAAGGAACTAGGCAAGACCCTGAAGTGTCAAAAGATATCATGGAATACTAAAGTTAGGATTGTCCCTGCCATCGTATTTCCCATTACTATGTATGGTTGTGAAAGCTGGACAGGGAAGAAAGCAGATAGGAAGAAAATCAACTGAAATGTGGTGCCGGAGAAGACTTCCACAGATACCGTGGACTGCAAAAATGACAAATAAACGGGTCCCAGAGTAAATCCAGCCTGAAATCTCCCTAGAAGCCAAGATTATTTAACGGAGACGGCCGTACTTTGGCCACATCATAGAATTGCAGAGTTGGAAGAGAGCACGAGGGCCATCCAGTCCAACCCCATTCTGCCACGCAGGAAAAGGCGTGACTCACTAGAAAAGGCAATAATACTTGGTAAGGTAGAAGGCAGTACAGTAGGCAAAGGGGTCAATCGTGGGGTTGCCATAAGTTGAAGTCAACTTGATAACAGGTAACAATAGCAACAATATTCAGAAAAGCAATGAAATGTTGTGGGAAAATTCAAGCCCATATTCTCAATATGCAGCCTCAGACATTAAATGCTCTAGGGATTGTGGGACATCTCTTCTCAAAAAGAGAAAAACTAGAAGCCCTGGACTATCCGAAAGGTTTTCCCTTTCCAAGGGCACCAAACTCCAAATATTGTTTTCAGTGTGCTGGTCAGGTTGGGCATCCAATCTCCACAATCATCATACATTTTGCTCTCTGGCACCAAGATCATTGTAGGATCACTGTCAGAACTTTGAAGTTGAAGGCTTTCACAGCTGGCAGACATAGGTTTTCTGTGGGTTTTTGCTGGGCTGTGAGGCCATGTTGTGGAAGAGTTTATTTCTGATATTTCTCCTGCATCTGTGGCTGGCATCTTCAGAGAATGGTGGCATAGGGGTGTGTGGGGTTTATATAATGTGAGTCTCTGTGGGAGAGGATATCTACACTTGTGTATTTGAATAGCTAGTTCCTAGGGTAGGAGGATATGCAAGCAGGATTAGTGTCTGTTTGGCTAATGGCCCATTGTTTGCTAGAAATCCCCCTGTCCCTGGGTGGGGTTCATTTGCATGTGTTGAGGACTGATTTTGGTGTTTTTCAGGACTGGCAGCCAGATTTTCTTTACTTTTAGGATTTCTCCTTTCCTGTTGACGTTGAACTGGCCAGTATGACCGTATCCTTCCCAAAGGATTGGCAAAAATGGTTGGCACATTTATTTGGTGAACCTCCTGGCACTCTGTACAGGGACCAATGAGCATCCCCTGCTCCGCTCAGTAAATCCGAAGTTCTAGCGATCAGTCAGCCCCTTCCCACCCTCTCCCCAGCATCTTCCTCTGTCAAAGGGTTCCTCCAAAGGTGAGCTGCACCCCCATCTCTTCCTCTCCCCCCCCCCAGTGCTTCTTAGGCCTGGGTGCGGATGAAACACAACACCAGTTGCTTCTAATCACTTTTCGGCATTGTCTCTTGATCTCCCACACGAGGTGAAGAGAGGCTCTGCTTCCTTTCAGCGAGTGCCAGGTACAGAGGTGGGAAAAGACAATCACCATGGAAAAGCTGTAATTAACCCATTCCCCCCCCCAAATGTGGCAATGCAGGATTGCACAGTTAAGTAGGTGGCAATGCCCAGGATGAGAAATCTTGATAAGCAGGGCTCTGGCAAGTGGCACTCATCCCTGTGAATCACCTTGGCACAGAAAACACTCTGTTGATGTTGGCATGGAGCATCAGCAGCTGCCTCGCGTGCGGTCTTCATAGTCTCAGGAAGGAGGAGTAATTCTCATTCGTGCTTCTTGCAGTCTTTGAAAGCAGTTTGTTGTCAGTAACCCCTGGTGTTACGCATTACTATACTTTTTATGGCTTTGAAAAACACATTAGGATTGTGCAGCAGGCAAAGAATACCAAGGGGACTGTTAGATACCCTGACAGCCCCCCTCTTGGAATATCAAATAATTGGCTATATTTAATCTCAGTTGGGCTATCCATGTGCTTACAGATAAACCAGGGATCACCAAAGAAGACTGGATTCATGTATGCACCAAAGCAGGGGCCAGTGGAAATGTCCAAAAACAAACCCTTTCAAATGAGGCTTAACACCTGGAGTTGAGTCAATTATAATCCACTCAGCAATGGCAGAAACCCTTATTGCTTGTAAATGGGATTTTTCTCTTTTGCTCCCCTCCAAAAATAGGCCTTGCCTGTTGCCTATTCAATCCCAATGTATCGATCATCAACCATCATTAACTCTTCCGGAGCACCCTTTGTTCTAGCCTGGGAACCTCCAAGAACCATTGTATTTCACTCACATTGTATTTCAAACCCTGTAAGGGAATTATTTCATATAAGTATCACCCCCCACAAACACAGCCAGTCCATCGTCCGGACCTCCCTGCTGTTGGTGTACTTTGCGGTCTCCGCTCTGCAGGATCAGTACAGTATAACCCACTACCCCTCACTCTATTCCTCTATCCAAATATGTCCTACCACTTTCATTAACTTTGTGTGCGTGCTTGAAGCCTGAGCGTTTGCGTGAGAGCTGTGATATTATTTTTCAATAAAGATCAATCTTTATTGGCTTAGACTAGTCTCCTCCTTAGTATACATAGTATACTTAGGCTAAAAGGCCTTGCCGTTACCTACTTCTCATATTGCCAAGTGCATTAATTCCCTATATTAATATTAGTATATTAGAGCGTCCTCACGGACCCCCTGCGTTTTGGGTAACAGGGTGGGTAAGAGAGGCGGCCTGCCTGTTGTCACTGCTGAAACAAGGCCCACTGCTGCCAGCCCATCCGACTTCTGTCCGTGAGATGGAGGTCCTTCGCCGCGGGTGACAAGAGGTCCTGGCTGAAGGGTGGCTTTGCTACACACGCCTATTTCCTCGGTACAGAAGAGCATTGAGGGCAGCACGCCGGACCTTCCTCATGCAGCAAACACAGGGCTTATCCTTTCATCTCCTGTTCTTAAGGAGTCCCTCTGTGGTCTGACTCATCTGAGCGGCTTGCTTCCAACTCGTAGCATCTGCCTTTGTCACCTCTAAGTGCTCACGCAGATTGGCTTCTCCTGCTGTTCACACAGCCCACTCTTTTCAAGAATCTGCCCTCGTGGTAGGGTGGCTGTGTGTCCTACTTTACAAAGGACAGTCCTCTTTCTGAAGAGCAGTCAAAGGAAAGTACTCTGCAGCCCCAAAACAGCAGGCAGAGCAATGTCTCTCTCTCTCTCTCTCTGGCTTTTCTTCACAAACGAAGATTCAGGAAGGACTCATCCCGTGCTTTCTGTAAACACACTGATGACTAACAAGGCCAATCCGAGATAGACAAGTCTGGTTGCAGAAAGCACAGCAGAAGGTCTCCTTGGGTGATGTTTTTGGGTTGTGATTTTTTCTACATTGTCATTTCTCTTCAAGACTTGTTCACCGTGAGTTCTCAAATAAGGCCGCAGCATTGTGGATTGTGCATCTCCATGCCTCCCGAAGTGAGGCCAGGGCAGACCATTGTTGGTGATCAATTTGGAGCCTGGGATGTTGTGTCAGGGAGTCCTTGTATCGCTTTTTTGGAGCGCCCCTCTTACGCTGACCCGTGGCGAGTTCACCGTAGAGTAGTATTTTTGGGAGGCGATGGTCCTCCATCCTAGAAACGTGCCCTGCCCAGCGCAGCTGTGTTCTCAATATCATGGCCTCAATGCTGGTGATCCCTGCTTGCTCAAGGACAGCAACATTCGTCACATAGTCAGTCCAGCAATGTGCACACAGGTCAATCCAGGTCACAATCTTACCCGTGTTACCCAAAACACTTGGGTCCATTGGGACCCTCTAAAATATCGATATTAATTTCCCAAACATGGGTGACATAGGTAATATACTCAACTTGGCAATACAAAAGGCGGACAATGAGCAGGATCGTGAGACCTATGCATACCAGAGGTATACTAAGGAGGAAACATTAAGCTAGATGGTACAATTAATTGATCTTTATTCAGGAGGTAATAATAACAACATTCACACACACATTCGGGCTTCAAGCACTTGTGCAAGGCTTGCAAAATAAGTAGGAAGTATTTGGATAGAGGAATAGAGTAAGGGGTTGTTTGGGGGTGATACTGTACCGATCAGAGGAGCTGAGAACACGGAGAAAACCAGCAGAGTGGGGGTCCAGAAGCAGGAATGGCGATGCAGTCTGACGTGGAGTCAAGAGGAAGATGAACCTGGCTACACAGACAGGAATAGAGTAGATAGGAAGGGGATCTAATATTGCCCTTCAGGGGATGGGATTTAGAGTGAAAGACAATGCTTCTCGGAGGTTCTCAAGTTAAGACAATGGACACTCCAGATACGTTAACGACCCTTAATGTGTTAGCAATTTGAAATGGAATGAAGCAAACATCCCTCTTTGGTTGCAGGGAATGAAGAGGGGAAACAACTCTTTACAAACCTTGAATACCTCGTCTATGCTTGATTGGATTAGCCAGATGTTCAGGCAAGGAGTTGCCTTTCACATTACCTTTCTTTGGAATTTGTAATGGCCCCTCCCTGGGATGTATGCGACTTAGTCTCAGCATGAGTCTTTGGGATTCCTGGTTTTGGGGAGTTCCCAGTTAACTGGCCACAGTTAGCCAAATTATTAAATATTGCCAATTATTATAGAAAAGGGGCTGGGGGCTGTCAGGGCTGGTATCACCCACACAGGTGAAGATATTACTTATAATTCTGTTTAAATTATTTAAAAAATAATTAGTCAAATCCATTGTACTTTTGGACATATCATGAGATGAGATGACTCACTGGAAAAGACAACAGTTCTCATTAAAGTGGGAGGCAGTAGGAAAAGAGGAGGACCCCATGACAGCTGCGTGGACCCCACCAAGGAAGCCACGGCCATGGCCCTGAGTTTGAAAGACCCCCTGGGCAGGGCTGATGATGGCTGGGGTCTTGGGAATCTTGGGCTCATGGGGCCACCTTCATTTGAAGTTCACTTGACAGCAAATGACGTCTTCACACACACATTTTATGGGTTCTATGTTCTTTTATTCTCTTGTGTGTGTGTGTGTGTGATGCAGGTTCTTCTTTTTAGTGAGGAATACGTAGCCGCCCTCCTTGCCCTCCTTGAGAGGCATCTCGTGGTGGAGTCATTTTATCCAGCATGTTCCATCCTCTTTATACTGAGGTAATCAAAGAAGGCATTCATTGGTGGAGACAGTGGTGCACAGAGTCAATGGGGAAATTGTGCTAAAAATTAGCCTTTGGTCACATTCAGCAAGGTTGATGAGAGCCAAGCCAGTTGAGCCCTGGTGCAGGCTGATGCTCCTGCCTACCCCTGTGAAGAGGAGGGGGAGAGGCGATTCGGACCATGCTCTCCTTTCGCAAGCAAGTGCTCCTGGGGAAGAACAAGGCAGGCGCACTCCATCTGACCGTGTGTCCTCATTTCCTCCACCCCACACAGAGCTGAGATCAGATGCTTCTGTAGGGTCTGAATTGCCTCCCCGTTCCCTTCCTTCCCCGCCAGTAAGCCACAGCAAAAAGGGTCCTTCGAGAGCTGTTCAGGGCACGGGGAAATCATAACATCACAGAATCCTGGAGCTGGAAGAGACCCCAAGGGCCGTCCAGTCCAAGCCCGTTCTCCCAGGTAGGGATACACATCAAAGCATTCCTGACCAATGGCCACCCAGCCTTTGTGGAAAAACCTCCAGAGAAAGTTCCACGGCTGAACAGCTCTTACCATCAGCTCTCGTTCCTGCCTGGGAGTGTGGCAGAGTGCGTTCCTTCTTTGGAGGTCTTTCAAGAGAGACTGGATGGCCATCTGTCGGGAGGGCTTTGGCTGAGTCTTCCTGCATGGCAGAGGGGGGGTTGGACTGGATGGCCCTTGGGTCCTCTTCCAACTCTTCTATGCTGCCGTGCTTGGCCTTGCAAAACAAGGGTTGTGACAGTCACAGTGGAAAGGCTCCCGACCAGGTTCTCTAAAGGACCGTGTCTCCCTTGATGAGCCTGCCCATGTTGTAAAATCTTCTTGGGAGGGACTTTACTTTGACCCCCCCAGCCTCAAAGCCACATCTGGTGGGAATGTGAGAGGCCAGGCCTTCTTGCTGGCTGCCCCCAGGCTCTGGAAGTCCTTGCTAGCCCCCCCCCTTGGTATCCTTTGGTCATCAGGTGAACTTTGTGGTGGTGGTGGTGGTGGTTGTTCCAGCAGGCCTTGGAAGACTGATTGTTCAGTCCAGCCTAATGTGCTAGATTTTCTGTTTGTATTCTTTTTAAGGCTAATGTTTTTCCACTGGATTTAATTTTATTGATCAAGTGTTCAATTACACTTTTCATTTTATTATTATTATTATTTGGTACGGGGTGAATGTAGTCGTAATGGGAACTGTGGGACATGTTTCTTTGTGGGACATGAAGGGGAGGGGAGGACGGCTCTGTGGGCACGTTTGGTCTAAGCTTCTTCCCCTTCGCATGGTGATCAAGAACAGGTTTGGGACAGAGAGCAACAGTTGAGGATGAATCTGCTTGATAAACACCTGATCAATCTTCCTGGCATGACGTTTGGAGATAGCTATCACCTGTCAAAGCCGGAGGGTTGGCCCACCCCTTGGTAAAGAGATGGGATGAGTGATCGGGCACCTTATCTGGACAGAAAATCACCCTCCAAGCACACAAGGGCAAAATTGCTGAGGAGGCAACAAGTAATGGTGCCAAGGGAAGGCAGGGGTGGAGAGGGAACCCCAGGGGTTCAGGAGAGGCAGGGGCACGACACTCCATCTTCTCCTGTGTGGGTCTGAAGAGTCGCCTCGTGGGAGAAGGTACCCATGTCCCAGAAAAGGGATGCCGGGCAGAACGACAGGCGGGCGTTGCAGGTGCTGAGGGCAAGGCAAACCTGCCTTGGCAATCTCCTTTCAGCTGGCCTGAGAGGATCCCTGTGATCAGGGATCCCTGTGACCGATGGATGTGGCAAAGCAATCAGAAAAACTCTTCAGGGCTGATTACAAGATAAAAAGGATTAGCTGCTGCCATTAACGGCTAAAAGAGAATTTGGTCAAAATAAAAAGGTTTCACTCCAAAGCAAAGTTGTTATGTAGGACCAAGGTGTTCTGTGCGGTTGGACTGAAGGCGGATCTCAGAACAAGTGGGGTCAACCCCTCCTCAAATGGGGCTAAGGTGGGGGTGCACTCCTCCTCCCCCCCCCCCAAAAAAAATGATGAGGCAAAGTTGGATCCAGACTCCCGTGTGGTTAAGATCCCTTAGGAACCACCAGTCAAGGGTATTAAAAAGTATTAGGCGAAAAGACTATATTGAGATAACAACTAAAGCTCCTGACTCCCCATTCCCACTTCATGTCTCAGTTCATTTTACTGGCTAGTTTTATTTATATACATAGCACTCTTTGTGCAGGGTGTTTTTTCCTATACTTTTGTATCTTCTGTGCTATGTATTTTCCCCCTCTCAATTCCCTACACTTCCCTCTCTGGAGCTTTGCCTGGTCTCATTTTGAACAATTTGGTTTTTGTTTTGAAATAAAAGGTTAAAAAACCCCAAGCGCACTAAATTTCCGGTTGCAGACTGCCCGTCAAGTGGTAGCCCCTGCTTGGCCACCTTCGCGCTGCGTTTTCTGCCCGTGTCCTTCTAGCTGTCCCCCCATTCATCTGATCACACACACAAACCTCTCTGAAAACAAAGGCGCTCCGCTTGGTCTACTCAGAGGGAGAAGGCGCTCAGGACCAATCCTGCCAGTTGCCTCAGCCATGCCCTCGTTCTAGAGATCAGGCAGGGCTTCCGGAGAATCTCTTGCCAAGAGAATAGGAAAATCCAGAGAGCTGTTGGAAAACCATCCAGAGGTATCAGCCTTCTGGGGCTGGCAAGCTTGGTTGTCTGGGGACACTCTAAAAAATGTCCAAGCCACATGGTGCCCATCTCTGATCTTCATTCTGACCCCCACCACCCCACCACGCACACCCTCCAACCTGCTGAGGCATCAGGTCTCCAAGCAGGCAACGATCCGTTCATGGTAGCAGAACTATAGACAGTTCCTCCACAAGCAGACCCCTGTCATCCCACCCCTCAAAGAGAGCTAGATCCAAACTACGCCCAGCTGAATGAATCTGGCTGGTGGCAAATGGGGCACAGCCAAGGTGGCCATGGAGGCTGTGGAATCCTAAGCCACTCCTGGCATGGCAGCCTCAGCATGGCTGTTGACGTCTATCAATATGAGAAGTCGGACGGGGAGTCTGCAGCCCCAAACGCGACTCTCTCAGCCTGCCATTGGGCCGTGGGGGTGGCAAATGGGTCTGCAAATGAACCCCAGTGAGCAGCCACCTCCAGATACATGCATCCAGACCTGGAAGACTGCTTGACCACTGGGAGTGGACCACTGGACCCCAGCTTCTGCTCTGCTCGCCCTCTCCCTGCTACAAGTCTTCCTTGCTGCGACTTGAAAAATCCAGGTCTCTGGGAGAAATGTCTCTCCCCACCCCTGGTCTGACCTGTATGCAAAACACAGAGAGCGTGTTGACCCACCCCAAACCCTGGAGGACAGGATCAAAATTCAAAATGACCTGGATAGATTGGAGAGCTGGGCCAAAGCTAACAAAATGAAATTCAATACGGAGAAATGTAAGGTACTGCACTTAGGGCGAAAAAATGAAATGCATAAATATAGGATGGGAGAGACCTGGCTGAACGAGACTACGTGCGAAAGGGATCTAGGAGTCCTAGTAGACCACAAGTTGAACATGAGCCAACAGTGTGATGCGGCAGCTAAAAAGGCCAATGCGATTTTGGGCTGCATCAATAGAAGTATAGTGTCCAGATCAAGGGAAGTAATAGTGCCGCTCTATTCTGCCTTGGTCAGACCTCACCTAGAATACTGTGTCCAGTTCTGGGCACCACAATTCAAAAAGGATATTGACAAATTGGAGCGTGTCCAGAGAAGGGCAACTAAAATGGTGAAAGGTCTGGAAACGATGCCTTACGAGGAGAGACTTAGGGAGCTGGGTATGTTTAGCCTAGAAAAAAGATGGTTAAGGGGCGATATGATAGCCCTGTTTAAGTATTTGAAGGGATGTCACGTTGAGGATGGAGCAGGCTTGTTTTCTGCTGCTCCAGAGACTGGAACACGGAGCAATGGATGCAAGCTCCAGGAACAGAGATTCCACCTCAACATTAGGAGGAACTTTTTGACAGTAAGAGCTGTTCGGAAGTGGAATACACTGCCTCGTAGTGTGGTGGAATCTCCTTCTTTTGAGGTCTTTAAACAGAGGCTGGATTGCCATCTGTCGGGGATGCTTTGATCAAGATTTCCTGTGTGGCAGGGGGTTGGACTGGATGGCCCTTAGGGTCTCTTCCAACTCTACAATTCTATGATTTACAAACTTAACAGTAGCAACAACAATGCAATTACACCATCCATTAAAGCTTCCGTCAGAGTTGCCAGAGGGAGAGGAAAGACTTTTCTCCTGCTTTTTTCCTGCAAGATTGTGGCTGGAGTGGATTGAATGGCAATGTGTAGGCCAAGCCAGCCAGCCTTTGCCTTGGCTCCTGTCATGTGTCCGCTCCACTGCAGGGAGGAGGTAGGCCAAGCACACCCCCTGTGCACACCCCCTGTGAGGACATCACACACCCCAAGGACAATATAGAAATACTCTAAATAAATAAATAAATAGATTTAATGAAAGAGACTTGCAATATTATTTACACATGTTCTTGCTGCTGTTGTGTGCCTTGAAGTCATTTCCAATATGTAGCAACCCAAAGGCAAACCCATCACGGGGTTTTCTTGGCAAGATTTATTCAGAGGGGGTTTGCCCTCTGAGGCTGAGAGAGTGTGGCTTGCCCAAGGTCACCCAGCAGGTTTTGAGGGCTGAGCAGAGATTTGGACCCTGGTCTCCTAGAGTCCTAGTCCAATTCTCAAACTGATACACCACACGGGTTCTCTCAAATCTATTCGAGAATTTTCATGGCCAGATTTCGCCAGAGGAGGTTTGCCATTCTCTTCCTCTGAGGCTGAGAGAGTGTCGCTTGCTCAAGGCCACCCAGTGGGTTTTGCGTGGCTGAACACGGAGACCACCCCTAATGTCCCAGCAAAACAAAACGTTTTGGGGCCATCCTGGGGTGAGCTGTCCAGATGACGCTGGGTCCAAACCCCAAATCTGGTCCGAAGAGTTCTGACAATGTTCGGCCAATTCAGTCCCCAAAACGGGGTAAACCCCCTTTAGAACACTTCCGTAAAACTCCAGATTTACCCCATCTCTTCCAGGAAAATCCTGAGCCCTCCACGCTGAGAGCAGGCAGCTGTCCTCTCGTGCATCCTTCCGGCTGTGTCGCCTGGCGCTGCGCCGCTGCTGGCACGTGCCGCGTCTTCTGAGGTCACAGCCAGTCCCCCAGCATGGGTGCCGTGTTTCTGGCCTCTGGGAATGTGATGCACGCCAACAGCCGTGTTGGGCGATACAGCACGGCGGACGTGATGCCAGCAGCCCGTTCCCGGCATGGCGTGATCCGGTAATGGAGGGAACCTGGGCCGGTTCTGGGGCCAGAATACTCTGGCTGGCCCCAGATGATCTTGGCTGGTGTAGATGAGCGCTCCGAATCTTAGTCCGAGACTCAAACCACTAACGTAAACTGGTTCCTGTGTACGCTGTGAAGATGGGGAATGGTTCGCCCTAAAGGAAGTCCCCGTCCTGACGTTCAGAATTCTGAATGGACCCCAGCGGAAACCGGCACCTTGCTCTGGCCAGAACCTTCCAGAAGGCCTCGGCTCTGGCCTTCCAGACCTTTCATTAAAGAAGCGCAAGTGCGATATTCTAGGACGGCTAAAGGGTTTTCCTCCCTCAGACTTGGACGTCAGGCTCCACGCCCAGTTGCTTTTCTGTGGCTTCCTGTCACCCCAACCCTCTCCAGTTTGTCATCTAATCCGGGAATGAAAAGACTCTGCGACATTTCTTTTGCTGCTGCCTAAATACTCTGCATATGCTCAGAGGTTGAGCGCGCCTGCCGTGACATGGCCTCCCGCTCTGACTTCCTTCCTTCCTTCATTATCTGCCAGCACAGCAGAGGTTAAGGAGGGTTGGGAGCAAAGCCACGCCTCCAGGGGGCATCGGCCAATCAGAGCTTGCCGGGTGGCTTCCTTCCAGAATCTTCCAGGAGGAGGGTATATATAGAGCCCTGGGGAGGGGTCCCAGAGAGAGAGAGAGAGAGAGAGAGAGAGAGAGAGAGAGTCAGAGTCCTAAGGTGGGAAGACCCCTTCCCTTCAGCTGGGGGGGGGAGACTGGTTTCTGAGAATGGCCGTGACAGGTGCCACGTGGCTCACAGAAAGATCCGCTCATAGAGGAATCATAGAATCCTAGGGGTGGAAGGGACCCCCAAGGGCCATCCAGTCCAACCCCATTCTGCCCTGCAGGGGATTTACACCATCCAAGGGCTCTGTGGCTCACAGCGGGATCTGCTCATAGAGGAATCATAGAATCCTAGGGGTGGAAGGGACCCCCAAGGGCCATCCAGTCCAACCCCATTCTGCCCTGCAGGGGATTTACACCATCCAAGGGCTCTGTGGCTCACAGCGGGATCCGCTCATAGAGGAATCATAGAACCCTAGGGGTGGAAGGGACCCCCAAGGGCCATCCAGTCCAACCCCATTCTGCCCTGCAGGGGATTTACACCATCCAAGGGCTCTGTGGCTCACAGCGGGATCCGCTCATAGAGGAATCATAGAACCCTAGGGGTGGAAGGGACCCCCAAGGGCCATCCAGTCCAACCCCATTCTGCCCTGCAGGGGATTTACACCATCCAAGGGCTCTGTGGCTCACAGCGGGATCCGCTCATAGAGGAATCATAGAACCCTAGGGGTGGAAGGGACCCCCAAGGGCCATCCAGTCCAACCCCATTCTGCCCTGCAGGGGATTTACACCATCCAAGGGCTCTGTGGCTCACAGCGGGATCCGCTCATAGAGGAATCATAGAACCCTAGGGGTGGAAGGGACCCCCAAGGGCCATCCAGTCCAACCCCATTCTGCCCTGCAGGGAATTTACACCATCCGAGGGCTCCCAATGGCCACCCAGGCTCTGTTAAAAACCTCCAAAGGATACGCCATTGCCACGCTCCAGGCCTTAGCGGCGGATTCCTCTGCCAAACAGCTCTGAGGACTGTCAGGAAGTTCTTCCTAATAATCTTTAGATGGAATCTCTTTTCCTGGAGTTTGAACCCATGGCTCCGGGTCTGAGTCTCTGGAGCAGCAGAAAACAAGCTGGCTCCATCCTCAGCACGACGTCCCCTCAAAAATATTTTTAAACACGGCCATCATGTTCCCTCTCAGCCTTCTCTTCCCCAGCCTAAACAGGCCCAGCTCCCTCACAGGACCCGAAAGATGGTGAACTATGCCTGGGCAGGGCGAAGCCAGAGGAAACTCTGGTGGAGGTCCGTAGCGGTCCTGATGTGCAAATCGGTCATCCCACCTGGGTATAGGGGCGAAAGACTAATTGAACCATCTAGTAGCTGGTTCCCTCCGAAAGTTGTAAAACCCCAAGGTAATTTCCTGAGCTTCCCTGCAAAGATGGCTTATGAAGCCAGATGTTTTATTGGCCCAATTGTAAAGGTAGGAACAAAGGAAGCATCAAGTTCCCATGAAATGTCTGGTGTGCCAGACAGCTGAGAACCTCAGATTCCTGCATATGGTGTCATCACTGTACATGAAAATGGGAAAGGGACTTTTGTTGCTTCAAACAACATGTTTAGCAAGCAGTCCAGCCCTCTTTCGAGCCCTGCGTTGTTGACACACAACATTCACTGACTCCTATGTTAAACCATGGTTGCCTCCTGTGTTCCGGAAAGGACCACGCTTTCTTTGGGCTTTCCCTAGGTAACGCGTTTTCTTGCCCTTTTCAATGTCACCAGTGCCGTGGGTGGGGTTCACTTTTCGCCTTCCTTCGGGGAATGGGCAGGCAGGGGCGTTGCGCTGCGTCATCTTTGGGCTAGCTCTTGTGGGCAATCTCAGGGAGAAGGAAAGGGTTTTGGTTTTGTGTCTCTGAGGAAGAAGGAAGGAACCTTTCTGGCCGTCCGGTGCTGTCCAGCCGGCTTCGGCCAAGGGCAACGCTAGGAGACTCTGTGAGGAAGAGGCTCAGCCAGGTCTTGCAGGGTGACCGTTTGGGCTTCCTGGGGTCACTCCTGTAGTGTGTTTTCTCTCTTTTCCTGCTTCCTTCCACTTTTCCAGAGAGTCACGTCACCTCACAATGTGCCTCAACTGAGTTGTTTTGTCTCCGAGAGAAAGATCAGATGTGATTTGCTCTCGGAGCCATGGATTTGTCTTGCTGCTGGTCCATGGAAGACTGTCTAAATGTCGCCTGCACATGTAACACTCCCCCATTGGTGCTTTTTGCAGGAGCGCATAGCTGGAAGAGCAGGCTGCCTGGCCTCCAAAGGCAGGAAAGATGGCCGTGAAAAAGGTGAACATCCACCCCCTCCTCCTTTGAGATGGGGGAGCCCTCGGGAGGGGTCTGCAGGAGGGGCCCCAAAGGCGGGATACTGAGGGCAGGAGGCTCTTGTGGGGATCTCTGCTTCATGTGCTCTTTTCTGTTGCAGGTGACCTTTGCTGACGTGGCCATCTATTTAACGGACGAAGAATGGAAATTGCTGGACCCTCACAAAAGAGCCTTGTACGAGGCGGTCATGATGGACAATTATGAGAACGTGTCCTTCCTGAGTAAGGAACTTGAATCCATTGCCCTTCCTGTGGAGACTGAGGATCCTTTCCCACCACACAGTGCCAAGAATTTAAGGTCCAACAAATTCCTCACTTGCCGTGCAGACCGTTTCATTGTCCAGAAGGTGGACGAGGCAACGAGGGGAGCAGCTATCTTAGATCTGATCCTAACCAATGGGGATGACCTGGTTAATGGGGTGCAAGTGGCGGGATCCATAGTGGGGAGAGACCACGTTCTCCTGGAGTTTGTTATACAGAGGAAAGAGGAAGCCAAGCATAGTCCGACATGCATTCTAGACTTTAAGAAAGCTGAATTCAGAAAACTTAGGGAATTACTGGGGGTGATCCCATGGTCAGGAATACTAAAAGAGAAAGGGAGTTCATGAGGGAGGGGAGTTTCCAAAAAGGGAGATATTGAAGGCACAACTTCAAACAGTTCCAGTGAGGAGGGAAAATGGCAGGTGTCTAAAGAAACCAGGATGGATGTCGAAATTGCTCTTAGACCTTACCTGGAATACTGTGTCCACTTCTGGGCACCACAATTCAAGAAGGATATTGAGAAGCTGGAACATGTCCAGTGGAGGGTAACCAAAATGGTTAAAGGGAGGTTTATGCCCTATGAGGAGCAGCTTAAGGAGCTGGGCATGTTTAGCCTGGAGAAGAGAAGGTTGAGAGGGGACATGATAGCCATGTTCAAATATTTGAAGGGATGTCATGCTGAGGATGGAGCAAGCTTGTTTTCTGCTGCTCCAGAGACTAGGACACGGAGCAAAGTTACGGCTCTTTGCTAGTGAGTCAGTGTGACTCACTTTGCTAGTGAGTCAGTGTTTGCTAGTGAGTCAGCTGACACACAACGTTCACTGACTCCTGAGTTAAACCCGGATTGCTTTCTGTGTTCCGCAAAGGACCACATTTTATTTGGGTTTTCCCTGTGTAATGTATCTTTTCTTGCCATTTTTAAATGCAGTCCGTGCCTAGGGTGGGATTCACTATTCATCTTCCTTCGGGGAATGGGCAGGCAGAGGAATTACGTTGGGTCACCAGGTCATGAACTGGTCAGGTAGGGGTTTTTTGCAATTTTTCTGGAGTTCTTCCAGGCTGGAAAACTGCATAGGTACATATCTGCACATAGTCTTTGCCTTGGCCCAACACCCTGCGCAAGAGACGTGGAATCACACAGGGTGTCCAGTACAAAGGGGTGAAGAGTGAGTGTTGGCCAGAAAGACCAATGGGATTGGGGGCATTTCCCCCCCATATATACCTGGGAAGCATCATCTCCTCAGATGCCAAGATTGACAAAGAGATCGATCACAGATTAGGAAAGGCATATAGTGCATTTGGAAGACTTCACAAAAGAGTCTGGAGCAATAAACACCTGAGGCAAAGCACAAAGTCAGTGTGTATAGAGCCATTGTACTGTCTATCCTCCTTTATGGATCTGAAACATGGGTCACCTATCGCCACCACTTACGACTCCTTGAATGCTTCCACCAGTGCTGTTTATGCAGAATCCTAAATATACACTGGACTGACTGTGACGAATGTTGCTGTCCTTGAGCAAGCAGGGATCACCAGCATTGAGGCCATGATATTGAGAACACAGCTGCACTGGGCAGGGCACGTTTCTAGGATGGAGGACCATCGCCTCCCAAAAATAGTACTCTACGGTGAACTCGCCATGGGTCAGCGTAAGAGGGGCGCTCCAAAAAAGCAATACAAAGACTCCCTGAAACAACATCTCAGGCTCGGCCAAATGGATCACCAACAGTGGTCCGCCCTGGCCTCGCATCGGGAGGCATGGAGACGCACTATCCACAATGATGCAGCCTTATTTGAGAACTCATGCCAAACAAGCCTTGAAGAGAAATGACAACGCAGAAAGAATCACAACCCAAAAACATCACCCAAGGAGACCTTCTGCTGTGCTTTTTGCAACCGGACTTGTTTATCTCGGATTGGCCTTTTTAGTCATCAGCGCACTTGCAGAAAGCGCGGGATGAGTCCTTCCTGAATCTTCGTTTGCGAAGAAAAGCCAGAGAGAGAGAGAATGATAATAGCAGTTCTAATAATCAACTGATTTACATAATTATACTTGATTTTCTGTACATTGATTATCTATACATAGCTATTACTTAATTATCTAATCAAATTTTACACATCTATCATATATATATATATATATATATATAATCTGTTGTATATATTGCATAATGTTTATAGGGTTTATCGTTATATTACACACATATGTAACATACCTCTACCCTCTTCCCTTTTGTCATCTTCTAACACCTTTCCCTGGAATTTCTCCTCCCTTTAGAAGTAAAATTTCTTGTAAAATGTGAGCTAGACAAGTTAACGGTTCAATGGATTTGTAATTGGTTGACCGGCCGAACCCAAAGGGTGCTCAGCAGTGGCTCCTCTTCGTCTTGGAAAGATGTGACCAGTGGGGTGCCACAGGGTTCTGTCCTGGGCCCAGTGCTATTCAACATCTTTATCAATGACTTGGATGAGGGAATTAGGGGCATACTTATCAAATTTGCAGATGACACCAAATTGGGAGGAGTAGCTAATACCCTAGAGGACAGGATCAAAATTCAGAATGACCTGGATAGACTGGAGAGCTGGGCCAAAGCTAACAAAATGAAATTCAATACGGAGAAATGTAAAGTACTGCATTTAGGGCGGAAAAATGAAATGCATAAATATAGGATGGGAGAGACCTGGCTGAATGAGACTACGTGCGAAAGGGATCTAGGAGTCCTAGTAGACCACAAGTTGAACATGAGTCAACAGTGTGATGCGGCAGCTAAAAGGGCCAATGCGATTTTGGGCTGCATCAATAGAAATATAGTGTCTAAAAGATCAAGGGAAGTAATAGAGCCGCTCTATTCTGCCTTGGTCAGACCTCACCTAGAATACTGTGTCCAGTTCTGGGCACCACAATTCAGAAAGGATATTGACAAATTGGAGCGTGTCCAGAGAAGGGCGACTAAAATGGTGAAAGGTCTGGAAACGATGCCTTATGAGGAGAGACTTAGATTCTATGATTCTATGAGGTATCTGGAACCTTCTGCCAGAGAGCTCTCATGCCTTACCAAACTAAAAATCCTAGGATTCCGTAGGGTTCAGCCATGCCAGTTAAACTGGTATGGAAGTGCTATAACTGTTCAATATGAAAGAGCCTGAGGACCCTTTCACATCACAGTTCATCGTGCTATGATTCCACTTTAGCTGCCATGGCAACATCCTGTAGAATATTGGGATTTGTAGTGTGGTTCTCCCGTCACCACGCACCCCCATTTCTCATTTCCCACCTTCACTGGCGGAGTCTCCAGCCCTCTGGCCCTGGAAACAGGCAGCCACAAGGTTTCCTCTTCAATCTCTTACGCCAGAAATTACTGAAGAGCTGGCAACGTAGTGGAAGGGTTGGGGTGGGCGTGCGGTGGCTTCTAATGCTTGGTTAAAGGGGAGGGCAGGAGGGAGACCCCGTCCCAGGCGGAGAAGCCACAATGGCCGCTGCCCTGCCTCTGCAAGACCCCCGGAGCAGGGCGGTTGATGGGAGGGGGACGTGGAGGTCCCTTATTCATGGGGCAAAGGGATCTTTGAGGTCAACTGAGAGAAAGAAGTCAGTAGCATAAGCTTTCGTAGACTCGGTCTACTTCCTCAGATGCGTCTCATGAAACAGACTCAAGCCTACGAAGGCAGGTGCATGGCTCTGTCTTTGAATTCTGCTCTAACGTGGTAGCCATTAAACACAACAACAACAAGAACAACAACAGTAAAATCTTGCAGGTAAGAGGCAACCCGCCACCCCATGATTTAACCCAGCTGGGTCTGCCTCACCCCTCCATTTCATCACTGTATTTATAGCTTCCCTTGTGCCTGTGTCACAGATGTTTGCCTGGTGGCGGCTAAATAAATAAGCAGGTTTCTCTTCTCTTAGGATGCTTCAGTTGTGGATTCCTGTAAGGCAAGGGGGGTGGACTGGATGGCCTTTAGGATCCCTTCCAGCACTGGGATTCTCTGGCCTGAACTGCGCCTGTGAACAGTGCCTGTTCATCTCTGCTGGCCTCCTCTTACCCACAGGGGCCAGGGGCCATTTTCACTGGACTGATGGGAGCTGGAGTACCAAAGCACCTGGAGGGTGGAGTGGATTTCACACCCTGGCCCCTCCAGTCTCAGGGATGGGGGGATCTGAAAGGCAGACCCCCACTGTCCCTGGACCGCTCGGGACTCCCCTCTTGGCCAGAAAGGGCTGGTGGGGGGGTCTTCCATGGTGAGAGAGAGAGCCCCCCCACCCCCAATGGCCTTTCTCTCCCAGCTTGGAGATGCCCCCCCCCCGCCTGGCCTGAGCTTGGGGATCCCCGGCTTCCTCTGGGCAGCCCAAGGCCTGGGGTCTTCCTCTCCCCCACCTGACTCACCAGCCGGAGGTGGGGGGCTCCCCTCGGCCAAGGCAGGGCCCCCACCTTCCTTCCTGGCAGCCCTGCGGGGGGGGGCACAAATAATGGGGAGCCCCTCCCCATCTGGTACACGGGGGGGGGAGGGAGGGAGGTCCTTACACCCTAAAAAAGAAAAAAAAGAAGAGCCTTTGACCATGTTTCAGCAAATGTTTTTATTCAGAACTAAGAATGTGCTCGTGTGAAATGAAACAACCAGGTCAGGTTGCACGCCTTGCACGTGACCACAAACATTTTGAACATTTTTCTAGAGACCGCTGTAGTTTCCACAGCCTCCACTTTTCTCAGGACTCCTCTTTTGGTGGCAAAACTGACACTGTAGATCTATGAAATACATTCAGGGGTAGCTCTGTCGGCCGTGCAGCAAAACAAAATGGAAACCCCACAAAAAAGAGATACCTTTATTGGCCAACCAAAATGCAAAACGCCTGGTGCAAGCTTTCCCACCTCTACTGGTTTCTTCATCAGGCAAAAGATATTTATTTATAAAGAAAGAAAGAGTGACAATGTGAAGTCGGAGGCTTTCACGGCCGGCATCCATACATTTTCCTTGGGTTGTTCCGGACTGGGAGGCCGTGTTCTGGAAGAGTCTTTCTGACGCTTGGCCTGCGCCTGTGCTGGCATCTTCAGAGAAGGGTTGGGTAGGAGAGTGTGTGTGTGGGGGGGTCATATACACTTGTGAACCCCTGTTGGGGAGTATATTCTGTAAATTTGTGTAATTGAATGGTTCGTTTCTGGGTATAGAAATGCAAGGCTCGTTAGTGTCTGGCTAACGGGTGGTTGATGGGCATTATCTGCTGGGAGTCCCTGGGTGGAATTCCTCTGAAAGTGCAGAGTTTTGATTCTATTGTTTTACAAAACTGGGAGCCAGACGTTGTCTAATTTGAACACACACTCCATCTTGGGAGGTTCTGCCAGCCCAGCCGTCTGGTCAACGAGGGGTTAAGGAGGGTTGCGAGCAGTGTCCGGCCTTTAGGGGGCGCCATGGTCACCCAGCAGAGGGAGCCGGCCAATCAGAGCTGCCAGGGTGGATTCCTTCCAGAACCTTCCAGGAGGAGGGTTATATAGAGAGAGCCCTGGGGGGGGGGTCCCGAGAGAGAGAGAGAGAAAGAAAGAAAGAAAGAAAGAAAGAAAGAAAGAAAGAAAGAAATCCAGCCAGTCAGTCAGGTGAGTCCGAAGGGAAAGACCCCCCCTCCCTGTTTGGAGACCGGCCACGAAAGGCACCACGTGGCCCACAGCCGCCTGAACGCAACAGGCTGGATTTCGTCCCAGGAAGCGGCACAGGGAGCAGCGTCCACGCGACGCATCAGGGACGTTTTCCTTAGGGTTGGAAGAGACCCCGAGGGCCATCCAGTCCACCCCTTCTGCCCTGCAGGAATACATGCGCCCTCTCTTTTCACTCGCCCTCCATTCCCTTCTAAAGGGGGAGAAACTCCTCGTTTTTGAGATTAGGCGTGAACTCAGCGTCCCACAGGCTTTCCTTTCCAAAATTAGGACCCTCCTGCCTTGGAGACTGCTTAGCCCCTCCTCACTCTGATCTCAAGCAGAGAGGCTGGAGGGGCTGCACCTGTTGGATTTCGGCCTCTCAGCCAGCCTGCACAGCCGTCCCAAAGCCCCCTGAGGGGAAGGGCAAGGGGAGGCCGAGGGCATGGAAGCCCCCCCAGGGAGGGTCCTTGGTGGTGCCTTCTGGGTGAGGGGGACCTCCTGGGGGCTGCCGGCTGGGCCCCCCAAAGACCCTGGCCCGGGGGGTGGGGGCATGGGCCGAATCCCCAAAGGAGGAGGGATTTCCCAAGAGGCAATGGGCCTTGAAGCTCCTCCTGAGCAGGAATGCTTTGATGGTGTCTTCCTGCAGGGGAGAAGGGGGTTGGACTGGATGGCCTTTGGGGGTCCCTTCCAACTCTCTAATTCTATGGAATATTTGGAGGGATGTCATATTGAGGACGGAGCAAGCTTGTTTTCTGCTGCTCCAGAAACTGACAGGACATGGAGAAATGGGTCCCAACCACAGGAGAAGAGATTCCCCACCAGCCCACCTTCCAGCCCCTCATCCTTCCCTCTTGGGGGGACCCCCATTCGCTCTCCTCGCTGGCCCTTCTTCGCCTTGAAGACCCCGCTGCGCTGCCTGGAGAGATGGGCTTCACTTTCTCCTCCTGCTGGAGGGCAGCCATTTTCTTTCCCCTTTCGCCTCAAACGGGTGACACAAGATGGCGGCCCTGCCTTCTCCCAAACCTCTGCCTTAGTCTAGTTAGAATCTCGGCCACTTGGCACCCAGCTCCCTTCATGGGGAGGCTGAGAGATAGCAACGGCTCTTAGGAGAGCGTGTGTGTGTGTGTGTGAATAAATATGGACCCTTTAAGGTAAACGGAGGCCAGCTCTGGCGCTGACCCTTTTCCGCACTCTGTGCCCCAGGCTGCCTCCGAAACCTGGAGGGAGGAGGCCTCTGCCTCTGTTTCCTTCACTGCATCCAGTTTATCTTCCTGGGACTCAGCTGGACACCCTGTAGCCCTCCAGATGTTGAACTGTACCTCCCATCAGCCCTTTGACAGCATAACAAATGAGGGATGGATGATGGAGGTTGTAGTCCACCAGCACCTGGAGGGCTGAAGGGCCCCAGTCAGCATGGAGAAAAATAAAGCCTTCTTAGGGAGAAAAGCTCTAAATATTTAACTCCCTGATGTCCTGGGCTGCAAAGTCTGACTATATTATATTTTTATTTTTCTGGAAGAAGCACCCATAACGTGCACGCCTAACCTGCAGCCTGCAGATGTGTGTGACAGAGGTCTTTCTTTTTTCTTCCTTCTCTAAAAATCAGAGCAGGTTACCTGTTTCCTTCGCCACTGGGCTGCCATTTTCTGCTGGGGGATTTTATAGGCCCAGAGGGTCCCTCTTCTTCTTGGCCAAACGCCCAGGATCCAGAGGTGGTCTGGATGCCCGGCTCTCTAGCCCGATGAGCGTGACCTCCCCCTGTGTTGCTCAGGGTTTCCGGAACTCAGAGCCATGTGTCCAAAGGCCTGGCGGAGCTGGCCCAAGACAGGAAGGACTCTCCTCCCACCCCAAGGACAGGAACTGGTCAGGTTGGCACCCCCACAATCCTCTTAACCTGAGGCGGGCCAGCACTGCCAGGCAATGCGCTGCCTCTCGTGTGGATTGACAGGCGTTGCTTCCCTCCTCCTGCCTTTTGGGATGGAGGAAATAACTACACATAGATGTGGGGTGCTGGATATTTTATACTGAGGAGTAATAGGTTTCCTTCTTTCCCTGAAAGAATTTCCCAAACCAGATCTTCAATCCCAGCTGAATGATCAGAATGAGGAAGGGGACAATTCAACAAGATCCCACCTCCATGTCTCTTAGGACAGATTAAATTTCCACAGAAGGGATTTCACAATGGAAGTGCTAGAAATGAGGGAGAGATTGTTGATTTATTATGGACTGAATTGCAATTTGTACACAGAACCTGGTTATCAGGCCGCCTAAGGAAAATACCTAGTCAGCAGTCAGGAGAGCAAGATTTATGTATGTATTTATTCAAGTTATGTGCCACCTTTCAACCAGAATAGAACCAAAGCAGTTCACAAAAGGACATTAGTGAAATCTACTAATAATATTTTAAACAATTTTAAAATAATCACAATTAAACAATTTAAAATTATTTAAAACATTCAAAATGTAATAAATAAAGACAAAAATAAGACTCAATAGCAGGGGCCAATCTGATGGCTGCCGACAGTCAGTTGTTCCAAACTGTTATTGTGTTTCCTGAAAACCTGGCCAAGATTGATTTCATGGGGTGGTTTAGCCATACCAAGGACCACTCAGGACCCCTAAGGACTACTCTTCAATGTATTTATTTATTGACCATGCCTCCCTCAATGGAGGCTTGCTTACCCCTAAGGTGTAAAGTAGGTAAGCATGGAATGCAGAAGGAACATGACTTTTGTACCCTTTTGCACCGGTACCTTAAGCTTGACTTGAATTAGAATGATTTGTCCTTGGCTGTGAAAGACCAGGACGCCAAGGGGCCAAGTGCCGCTCTTGGGCCACCATTGCCTCTGCGTCTGACCAGGTCCGGTTTCCACCTGAGGAAAGATGAAAATGATTCACACAAGGCAATAAACATGTACCAGCCAGGCCAGACTTTTCTTCTCCTCCTTGTCTCGCTACAGCTGTGGCGTCTCCCCTGCCTCTCATAATTTTACAGAAATCCTACTGTTGTGTTATCAGGAAGAGAAAGGGACAGATGTCTCTACCGCATGGATTGAAGGGGGAATTGATCTGAACAGATGATATTGGCTGTGTTGCTAGAGGGATCCAAAGGGGAGGTGGATTTTACCAAGGTGTATTTAAGAGGACAGGGGAGAGTCTTGCCAATAAAGAGGGAACTACTCCTAGTGAGATCTTTTCCTTTCTCCTCAAACAGATAATGTACAGGAGAATCTACATTTACATCAGAGAAGCCACACGGGAGAGCGGCCGTATAAATGCCTGGAATGTGGAAAGAGCTTCAGTCAGAGAAGAAATCTGCGTCACCATCAGAGGACCCACACAGGGGAGAAACCATACAAATGCCTGGAATGTGGAAAGAGCTTCAGTAAGAGAGGAAGTCTGCGTCGCCATGAAAGAATCCACACAGGGGAGAAACCATATGAATGCCTGGAATGTGGAAAGAGCTTCAGTCAGAGTGGAGAACTCCATTCCCATCAAAGGACCCACAGAGGAGAGAAACCATACAAATGCCTGGAATGTGGAAAAAGCTTCAGTCAGAGTGGAGATCTAAATTCACATCACAAAAGCCATACAGGGGAGAAAGCATATAAATGCCTGGAATGTGGAAAGAGCTTCAGTAAGAGAGGAAGTCTGCGTCGCCATGAAAGAACCCACACAGGGGAGAAACCATACAAATGCCTGGAATGTGGAAAGAGCTTCAGTCAGAGTGGAGAACTCCATTCCCATCAAAGGACCCACAGAGGAGAGAAACCATATAAATGCCTGGAATGTGGAAAGAGCTTCAGTCAGAGTGGACATCTACATTCACATCAAAGGACCCAAACAGGGGAGAAACCCTATAAATGCATCGAATGTGGAAAGAGCTTCAGTGACAGTGGACATCTGCATCGCCATCAAAGAACCCACACAGGTGAGAAACCATACAAATGCCTGGAATGTGGAAAGAGCTTCAGTCAGAGTGGAGATCTAAATTCACATCACAGAAGCCATACAGGGGAGAAACCATACAAATGCCTGGAATGTGGAAAGAGCTTCAGTCAGAGTGGAGATCTAAATTCACATCACAGAAGCCATACAGGGGAGAAACCATACAAATGCCTGGAATGTGGAAAGAGCTTCAGTCAGAGTGGAGATCTAAATTCACATCACAGAAGCCATACAGGGGAGAAAGCATATAAATGCCTGGAATGTGGAAAGAGCTTCAGTCAGAGTGGAAATCTGCATCGCCATCAAAGAACCCACATCGGGGAAAAGCCATATAAATGCCTGGAATGTGGAAAGAGCTTCAGTCAGAGTGAAGAACTCCATTCCCATCAAAGGACCCACACAGGGGAGAAACCCTATAAATGCATGGAATGTGGAAAGAGCTTCAGTCAGTGTGGAGATCTAAATTTACATCACAGAAGCCATACAGGGGAGAAACCATACAAATGCCAGGAATGTGGAAAGAGCTTCAGTAAGAGAAGAAATCTGCGTCACCATCAGAGGACCCACACCGGGGAGAAACCATATAAATGCCTGGAATGTGGAAAGAGCTTCAGTCAGAGTGGAGGTCTCCATTCCCATCAAAGGACCCACAGAGGAAAGAAACCATATAAATGCCTGGAATGTGGAAAGAGCTTCAGTCAGAGTGAAGAACTCCATTCCCATCAAAGGACCCACACAGGGGAGAAACCATACAAATGCCAGGAATGTGGAAAGAACTTCAGTTGGAGTGGACATTTACGTTCTCATCAAAGGACCCACATAGGGGAGAAACCATATAAATGCCTGGAATGTGGAAAGAGCTTCAGTCAGAGTGAAGAACTCCATTCCCATCAAATGACCCACACAGGGGAGAAACCCTATAAATGCATGGAATGTGGAAAGGGCTTCAGTCAGAGTGGACATTTACGTTCTCATCAAAAGACCCACACGGGAGAAGCCATATAAATGCCTGGAATGTGGAAAGAGCTTCAGTCAGTGTGGAGATCTAAATTTACATCACAGAAGCCATACAGGGGAGAAACCATACAAATGCCAGGAATGTGGAAAGAGCTTCAGTCGGAGTGGACATTTACATTCTCATCAAAGGACCCACATAGGGGAGAAACCATATAAATGTCTGGAATGTGGAAAGAGCTTCAGTCAGAGAGGAAATCTGTGTTGCCATCAAAAGACCCACACAGGGGAGAAACCATATAAATGCCTGGAATGTGGAAAGAACTTCAGTTGGAGTGGACATTTACGTTCTCATCAAAGGACCCACATAGGGGAGAAACCATATAAATGCCTGGAATGTGGAAAGAGCTTCAGTCAGAGTGAAGAACTCCATTCCCATCAAAGGACCCACACAGGGGAGAAACCCTATAAATGCATGGAATGTGGAAAGGGCTTCAGTCAGAGTGGACATTTACGTTCTCATCAAAAGACCCACACGGGAGAAGCCATATAAATGCCTGGAATGTGGAAAGAGCTTCAGTCAGTGTGGAGATCTAAATTTACATCACAGAAGCCATACAGGGGAGAAACCATACAAATGCCAGGAATGTGGAAAGAGCTTCAGTCGGAGTGGACATTTACATTCTCATCAAAGGACCCACATAGGGGAGAAACCATATAAATGCCTGGAATGTGGAAAGAACTTCAGTTGGAGTGGACATTTACGTTCTCATCAAAGGACCCACACTGGGGAGAAACCATATAAATGCCTGGAATGTGGAAAGAGCTTCAGTCAGAGAGGAAATCTGTGTTGCCATCAAAAGACCCACACAGGGGAGAAACCATATAAATGCATGGAATGTGGAAAGAACTTCAGTTGGAGTGGACATTTACGTTCTCATCAAAGGACCCACACAGGGGAGAAACCCTATAAATGCATGGAATGTGGAAGGGCTTCAGTCAGAGTGGACATTTACGTTCTCATCAAAAGACCCACACGGGAGAAGCCATATAAATGCCTGGAATGTGGAAAGAGCTTCAGTGATGGCAGCACATTGACTAAGCATCACTTAACTCACTCTGAGTGATCTACATGTTACATTTTACTTCAGTTTGAGTATATTCTATCACTTCTCCCCTTTCCTATTGCCTTCTCTTTTTTCCTCATTCTTTCAACCCAATTACAGCAATGTCACCCAATGTGTTTTCTAAGTAATTTAACTATTTTCCCCAATCCTGTTGAAATTTTACCATGCTTTTCCCTTTCATTAAATAAGTAAGTTTATCATTCACTATCATTTCATATGTTCTGATTAACTAGTCTTCTATTGTTGGAATTGATGGGTTTTTCCAAAGTTTTGCATACAATATTCTTGCTGCTGATAGTAAATTTCTATTGTTCTATCTATTTTTCCTAATAAATGTTTTTCTTGCTTAAATGGGATATTGGTTTGTAATATTTCTGTAATGGCTTTATAAATGTCTCTCCATTATTTCTTCGCTGTGTTACAGGTCCATCACCTGTGGAAACATGGGCCTTGCTCTTGGTTACATTTCCAACCATTACTCTTGAGACCCTTCTAGATTTTTGCCAATTCATCTGGGGCCAAGTGCCGTCTATAGCACATTTTATATGTTTTCTTTCATGTCTTGTGATAGCATGCATTCCCCCTTCTGTCCTTCCACATTTTTCCCCATTGCACTCCTTTGCTGCTTCTGGGGAAGGCAGAATGTTGTGCCAGTTGCAAATCTGGTTCCTCCCAGTAGAGCTGTGCCTTTGGAGGTGGCCCTCTGGCCCCGTAGACTACAATTCATTCAAAGGAGTTTAGGTATTTCTCTGCCACCTCTTTGCCCCTCTTGAATTGCAGCCCCCTCACGGCCTGGTTTCTTCCACTTTCGCTGGATGAGTCCTGCCTTCCTTTCCAGAGAAAGCGACGTAGGTGTCGGGCCGTTGTGCGTTTCCTCCATCCTCCGGTCCACCTCCATCTCTTGCTCTTCTCTCAGGAGAGGCTGCTCTGGTCCAGCCAGAAGCCCTTCCTCTTTTGCCCTGGGGAGGCCCAGTGGGGACGGGGGGGGCGACCTCCCTGCGTGGGGCCTTCTCGGCCAAGACGACCCCCTTCCTGCCCTTGGGGGGCTCAGACCCAAGGGGAACCTACTGGAGGTGTAGCAAGGGGACATTTCCTGGCAGGGCAGTCTAGTGGGAATAGCCGCCCTGTCTTTGTGGGCTGGAGGAGGAGGGGGAGCTTCCCAGTGGCCCCCAAGGAAGCTGTAGGTTTTCCTCGGCAAGAGTCCCACCACTTCCCAGGCAGACCAAGAATAGGAGGGAGGAAGGAGGGCTGCCCTCCCGGTGTCCCCCCACTCCCACTTTGTGTATATGCTCACCCCTGCTTAGAGTAGACCCACTGCAATCATTGAGACAGTATAACATCTACCGGTAGCAAGGAGCCAGTAGGGTATAAAGCATCTCTCCCTAAACACACCTAGAAATTAAAGATGGGATAGATCGTGGGGAAGGGTCAACCATTAAAGCCCCCCTTTCCTCTTCCAACAGGATGCTCTGGGGGTGTCCAAGGCTGAGGTGCAGCTGCTTAGATATTCAAAGTCCTTATTCAGATTACCAGAGCAGCATACTCCTGTCCTGGCAAGAGGTTGGAGTTGATGGCCCTTGGAGGGCCCATCCAACTCTAGGGTTCTCTCACATGCTCAGAGGCCATGCCTGAACACCCTTTTCCTGGGACATTGTGGTGATGAAGCACCCAGCCATTTCCAAAGCAGGATTTGTTTCTGTTGCCCTGAAGCGGAGATAAAGCAAACCGACGCATGCATATAATCAAAATAGACGACATGATTAATCAGTACACTATCAAACTGACATGAGTTTGCTTCATTAGAGGACTCTCTGCTGGTCCCCAAGCAGGCGCCAGAAAGAGGGGCAGAAGAGCGGAAAGGACCCTCCCCTGGCTGAGGAGGAGGAGGAGGAGGTTGTTCCTGGTTTACTAAAGAGGCCTTTATGTGTGTTGTGTGTTGTGTGTGTGTTGGGGAGGGGTGAATGAAGGAGCCCCTCTTTGTCTGCAGGCAGAGGAGGGAGGGAGGGAGGGGAGGCATGGAGGCCTCTCTGGCTCTACCCCAGACCTGCCCTGCGGTTGGGAGGGGCCGCAGGAACCAAGCCTTTCCCTTCCTTCCTCTGGGGCTGAGAGAGTGTGACTTGCCCAAGGTCACCCAGTGGGTTTGCATGGCAGAGCAGAGGGGGATTCGAACCCTGGTCTCCAGAGTTGTCGTCCATTGCTGGCTCTCAGGGACGCTGTGGGGACCCCCCCAAGTTTCTGCCGTGCCCGCCATGTGTCTCGAGAGAATGAGGTCAGCCACAGAGGCCACGGGTGTAGGGTGCTGGACTAGCAGGGCTCGGGGAGTCTAGGGTTCGAATCCCCTCTGCTGAGCCTTGGCCTTGGGCAAGTCGCCCTCTTCTCCCAGCCTCAGAGGAAGGCCAGGGGGGCAAAGCTCCACGGGATGACCCTTGCCAAGAGAACCCTAGGAGGGTCAGCGAGGTGTAGTGACCGGACTAGGGCTCTGGGAGATCCGGGTTCAAATCCCTCTTCATCCCTGGAAACTCATTGGGAACAGCTCACACTCTCTCAGCCTCAGAGGGAGGCAAAGCCCCCCAGATATATTGCCAAGAACACCCTAGGAGGCAGCCGCCCGAAGTCAGAATCAACGTGAAGGCACAGGATGGCACCCACCCACCCACCCACCTGCTCCCTTTCCAAGGCCCCGAGATTCCTCCCTCTCCTCCTTGGGGTTTACCTGGTTTTTATAAAGGTTTACCTGGAATTATAAAGCCTGTTGAGAGGAGGAGGAGGCAGAGTCCAAAAAGCAACCATTCCAGTGCATTGTTTGGCCTTCCTGTCTTGGTGTTTAAAGGCTGGATATATACATAGATGGGTTCATATATACTGGATATATATATCTACATGGGTTCATCATTATAAGCACAGTGTGAAGAGATGCCAATGTTGAACATCCCCCCAAGAGGGCCATACAAATGCTTTCCAGATGAAACATGTTGGGCTGTTATTCATTTATTGAGGAATGAAACCTATTCCTGTTCATCCCGAGGGTTTGTCCTCCTCAGCAGATTCTATTGGAGGTTTCCAGCTTCTTCTCTTTTTAGCCCATAAAAGCCTTCGCAGCTCGGGGGCCGCAGGATCTGGAGGCCACCCCCTCCCACATGGGCAGGGCCAGCCATGTCTGTCTGTCTGTCTTTCTCCCGAAACAGGACCCGAGAGAGCTTGTTAGGCAGAATGAGAGGCGTGCCTCGGGCAGCAGATGTTGAGGGGCGGCAGTGGTCCCTCCCTCCCGCCTGCCCTGCTGTGCGTTCCTGCCTTGGAGGACAGAGCGGTGTCTGCCACCTGCAACCCGTCCTGGGACCCCACGTGAGCCCACGGCCCTCTGGCATCCTGGAGGCCTTCTGCCATTGATGGGCCAAGCCCAGCCGACCTCCATGGAGGGCCGGGGTGGCTGCCATCTTGCCCTGTGCCTAGGCCCCCTCTCCTGCCCCCAGGGCCGGGCAGTCGGAGTCGCGGCTGCTCAAAGGGCCCCAGCTGCATGCTGAGGTCCAGCAAAGGGTCACACTGGAGGAAGGGCCCCCTTTTTGGCAGCCCCACCACCTCCGCAGTTGGGGCATGCGCTTCCCAGAAATGCCTGCCGGGCTCCGCCTTTCTAACCCTTTTCATTGCTCAGCAGACGCCTTTACATTCTCACAGACTTTCTAATCCTCTGTACAGTATATTTTGGCTATTATATTCTGTTTTCAGTTAATCTGGATGGCCATTGTCGTTTGCAGGTGCTGCCATTGTAGGTTCCAGCAAGGCAGGGGTGGACTACGAGGCCTTTGAGGTCCCTTCCCAATCCGTGAATCTGTGCTGTTCATACTTCCTTTATTTCTGCTGTTTTCATTGGGCTGCATTTTGACTTGGCATAGACAATGGTGTGTTTTTTTAATTTCATTTATGCCTTATCATAGGCCATCGGGAAGGCTATTTGGCAGGGGTGATTAATACATCTTACAAATATGTCACTAAATTGGAGGAAACGGGAAGGCCAGGCAAGGCCTGGGAAATGCAGTGCAGCGTGTCTCCCCCCTGCCATGAACCCGTCCCCTGCTGTGACTTCTGAAAGCAAGAATCACTGATCAGGGAGGCTTGCCAAGGATGTCTCTTGGAGCCATGGCTGGAGCGTTTCAGTGCCAAGATGAAAGGCAGATGTTGCTGAGTTGCAGCTTCTGCTGTGAAGATCTCTGGGAACTGGTGCATGCATGGATGTGTCTCCAGCTTGTCCCGAGGGCCACAGGCCCTGCCGCCCAGGACAGCCGCCCAAGCAAAGATCTGGGCCAATGTCCTCTTTTTCTCCCTTGGCCTCCTCTCTCAGTCCCCTGCCACACACACACACTCTTGCTTTTCCTGCCTGACTCACTGCTTCTCCACCCCAGGACTAATTTGGGACTTTAGGAAGACTCCCTGCTTTGTGTTTAGCAATCCGATGACCTTCCAAATCATGGCATTCCCTGCAGCTTGGAAATATTGGTTGGAATCTGGTGTTTTCATGCACACTAACTTCCCTTACACACGTGTGGGTTCTTTTTTGGCTCTTGTGTAATACCTGCCTTCAGTTCACAGTTGTGTAAGTGAGGTTCTGTAGGGTGTAACCTCTTGGAACCATTCTTGGAACAGCCAAATGCAGAGCTAAAGCACTCCTCAAAATTGCCCACTGAAACGGTGTTGTATACGTGTGTGTGTGTCTGTGTGTGTTTATGTGCCTTCAAGCTGCCTGTTGACTTGTGGTGATGCCATGAATTTCGCAGGGTTTTCTTTGGCAAGGAATACTCAGAAGTGGTTTTACCAGTTTCTTCCCCTGAAATAGAGCCTCCAGCACCTGGGATTCCTTGGTGGTCATCCATCCAAGCCCTAACCAGGGCTGGCCCTGCTTAGCTTCTAAAACCCTCCAAAGGAGGAGAGTCCACCACCTTCCAAGCCAGCCTATTCTGCCGTCAAACAGTCCTCACAGTCATGAAGAGCTTCCAAATGTTCGGGTGGAGTCTCCTTTCTTGTCTTTCTTTGGTTCCCTTGGCTCATGTTTTAGTCTGTGGAGCAGCAGAAAATCCCTCAGGTCTTTAAAGGTGCCCCTCTAGCTCACCTCTCAGGACGGTGCATTCACCAGCGCCTTCCATGTCCCCCTTGATTCCCTGGGGCTGCAGAAGGAGCCCCTGTGTGCTGTTCTTCCCCACGGCACAAGGGCACAAGGGGCAACAGGCACATGGGCAGAGATACCGTAGGTTGCGCAGTGTCCGCGTTCACCAGACGGGTGGCGTAGCACAAGTACCACTTCACTATACGGTGAGTACTGTATAGATTTGCACAATGGAGAGAGCCAGCAGCCTTGTGTACACGGGCCAGAATAGGTCGGTTTTCTGCCGGCGTATTCCTGCTGTGGATCTGGCCCATTCCTCCCTCCCCCATTACCTGAACAAAACAGGCTCGCGTCTGGACAGGCATGCTGGCCCACCTCTGCAGGCACCCCGCCGCTGTCCACACGGCGGCTCTCCCTGGCGCCAGGCAGGAGGCCTCGGCATGCGTTCAAACCCTCCTGCACGCAACACGCCGGCTCACACGCGGCAGCCCTGCTTCCTGGCTGCAGAGAGTGATGCGGACGGCGGCAGCGCAGCAACGGACCAGCATGGCGCTATGGGCTCCTGAAGTCATGCAGATCCCGATCTGATTCTTCTGAAAAGCAACGGGTTTTCCTGGGAGTTTTGCCAAAAAGTTAGTTGGGCTTTACCCCATCTTAGCCCCATCTTTGCCCTGGGGGTCATGAGGGCTACCCAGGGGCAAAATGGGGCAAAAGCCCTGCATCATTAGCACTGCAGGGTCCAAGATGGGGTAAATAGCTTGTCTAGAGAAGGCCAGCAATGGTGTAGGGGTTTGAGTATTAGACTCTGGAGACGAGGGAACAAGGCAAACAGTGCAAGGACCCAACAGTGGGAGGCAAAAAAACTTTTACAGGGAGCAAGTAAAGGGAACACATGGTCTCAGATGTCTCTACACTAATGCACAGAGCATGGGAAATAAGCAAGATGAACTTGAACTCCTTGCACTACAAAACAAATATGATATAATAGGCGTTACTGAAACCTGGTGGGACGAGTCTCATGATTGGAATGTAGGAATAGAGGGGTATAACCTTTATAGGAGAAACAGGCCAAACAGGAAAGGAGGAGGAATAGCATTATATGTCAGGGATATTTACACCAGTGAAGTGATCCACGACATCAATACTGGAAGCCAGGTGGAGAGCATCTGGATAAAAATTAAAGGGGAGGGAAACAACAGGGATGTTATTGTGGGACTCTACTACAGACCCCCAAGTCAGACGGAGGAGTTGGATGATGCCTTTCTAGAACAGATGACCACACACGCAGAAAGGAGAGAGGTAGTAGTTGATGGGTTATATATGGCCATATAAGAGCTTAAGTGATGGCAGAATATTCACTAAACATCCATTTACTCACTCAGACTGATCTACTGATAGTACAGTAGCAGCCCCGCATCCACTGAATCACCGTCCACGGATTCAATTTTCTGTGCTTGGCAACAGCCGGCGGATGGAGGGGAGGAGGCTTCCAGAAGCCTTCTGCGGCAGAAATGGCGACGGAAGAGCCAAGGGTGTGGAGGAGAGGACTCGCCTCCCTTCTGTTCACCCCCCATGTTTCTGGTGGCCCCGGTGAGGGGGAAGCTCCGGGGAGGTTAAGGGAGGGGCGAAGCTTTGTTGGCGATGGGAAGGCAAAGGTAGGGGAGGAGACGCCTCGCTTCCCTTCGCCCTTTGCCTCCCCTTGGCTCCGGTGGCTCCGGTGAGGGGGAAGCTCCGGGAGGGTGAAGGGAGAGGGCGAAGCTCTGATGGCGACGGGAGGGAAGGAGAGGTCTTGCCTCCTTTCTCCCTTCACCCCTTGGCATGGCTTCCGTGGCGGCAATGGCGGCCAGAGGGGCATTCACTATTATCGGTGGATTTCACTTTCTGTGGTGGGGCCCGGAACCAATCCCCTGAGGATGCGGTTGTCCTAATGTAATATATATAATATTTCCATTTGAGAGATTTAGAAGTAAAATTTCTCCTCAAACTTCATGTCATATTTGCTGCTTCTGGGGAAGTCAGAATGCTATACCAGTTGTAAATATGATTCCTCGAAATAGAGCTGTGCAATTTTTTTCCCCTTACATGTTCTAAAGCAACAAACTGTTTACAGGAAGTTTTTCAGAGGGACAAAATCTCTTTTAAAATCTTTTTATATATCATTTTATTTCAAAAACATGATATAAAAAATTTACAAAACAAAATATATTAACTTCCCCTCCACCTGTGTTTGAACTTGCCCAATGACTTATTTTGACTTTCTTATATAAATATCTATTTACGTTACTGCACAATATAACTACAGATAGAATACGATAACATTATCTTTTTGAAACAATATTTCTTATATTATCATATCTCCAACAGAAGAATTAATCAGCATAATTCCAACAGAAGAATTAATCAACTATTTCAGAATATGGCCTCACAGCCCGGAAAAAAACTAAGTGGGTGGGTGGGTAGAGGGAAATGGAGCTGCCTAAAGCCCAAAGAATCAGAAAATTCTCTGAAGACGCCAGCCACAGATGCAGGTGGAACATCAGAAAGAAACTTTTCCAGAACACGGCCTCACAGCCTAGGAAAAACCCAAGGAAAATCTATGGATGCCGGTCGTGAAAGCCTTCGACTTCACATCAAGCAGAAAATTAATCCTGATGTATTTGCAGACTTGCCATTAGGCCCACTTGGTGTGAGGATGGGCCCAGGTAGCAGGTGTACCACTGACCTCCCTTCCTCTGTTTTTTATTGTTAAAACAATATTGTTTTATTGTTATTGTTTTATTGCTCTTCCCACTGTTTCTCCTTTGGGCAATGTAATTATGGTTCGTTCCCCAAGCTTTATTAGCAATTATGGTGAGTTCTCCAAAAGCTGAGCTGAGCTTCCTGAATCAAAACAAAAACCCACCGGGCCAGACCTCCCAGGTCAAGAAACTGTGTCTCCTGCTTGCAAATTAAAATAATTTTACACTCTCTGGGGACCATTTAGGCAGGGCTGGCATGAGTGTTTGCCTTGTCAGCCATCTGGCGCAGGATCCACCATTTGGATCTTGTTGCATCCTGGTTTTGGATCCCACCATGTCATTTTCCCTTCTGTGTCTCTTCCAGTGTGTGCAAAAGACAGAAATGAGACGGATCCAGAGATTCCCCACCCTTCCTCTCTGCTCCGGGTTCTTCTTGCCTCCACTTGGCTCCTACTACTGGCTCCGGGGTTGAGACAACCATGGCTGCCCCACTCCTCCCTCCCAACCTTTCTGCCTCTACTGTCAGGGACTCAGAAGGGCCTCCTGCAACAGCCTCCATGTTACGCCAGAGAGTTAGACAAGAGGGAAGACAGGACAGCGATGGCAGAAGGAAGCTGTTCTCACTGCCAGAAAGAGAAGTGGGAAATAAGCAGTGAGCAGTCCTGAAGAGAAGTCGCCATGAAGGGCTGTGGTGGAAAGGGCCCTTGCGGGCAAAGAAACCCCTAGAGCCAACTCTCGGTTTAGCTTCGCACCATGAAAGTGTGCTATGGGGAGGGGCCATTCTCAGGAGGTCAAAGAAACCACCACAGTGTTCAGGAATTAGGAGCAGCAGATGTCACCAAGCAATGGCAGGGAGAAAACACTCAGCCAAAGTGAAGAACAGACCAGTGAAGATCCTGCCCCACATGTGAGGGTGTGGATTGTGTGGGCAATCACAGCAGACAGCATCAACCTGTCCCCCCCTCCACCCATTCATGTTGCAAAGACCTTGTTGTTTAAGCAGGCTTCACAATCCTAAATATACACTGGTCTGACTATGTGATGAATGTTGCTGTCCTTGAGCAAACAGGGATCACCAGTATTGAGGCCATGATACTGAGAACACAGCTGCGCTGGGCAGAGCATGTTTCTAGGATGGAGGACCATCGCCTCCCCAAAATAGTACTCTACGGTGAACTCGCCACGGGTCAGCGTAAGAGGGGCGCTCTAAAAAAGCGATACAAAGACTCCCTGAAACAACATCTCAGGCTCGGCCAAATTGATCACCAACAGTGGTCCGCCCTGGCCTCACATCAGGAGGCATGGAGACGCACTATCCACAATGCTGCAATCTTATTTGAGAACTCACGCTGAACAAGTCTTGAAGAGAAACGACAACGCAGAAAGAATCACAACCAAAAACATCACCCAAGGAGACCTTCTGCTGTGCTTTCTGCAACCGGACTTGTTTATCTTGGATTGGCCTTTTTAGTCATCAGCGCGCTGGCAGAAAGTGCAGGATGAGTCCTTCCTGAATCTTCGTTTGCGAAGAAAAGCCAGAGAATATGTAATCGCTCACAGGGAGGCTTCTTGTTAGAGTACATGCTTTATTATTTTTAACTTTTGTATGTTTTTAAAATAATTTTATATTGTTTTAATGTAATTATTGTAATTGTTTTTAGATTTTTTTATTGCTGGGTTTTAATATATTCCCTCTTCCCATTTTGTTCATCCCTAACACATTCTTGAAGCAACCCAAGAAGCAACTGGATACCTGGACATCACTTGATGGCTGTGATGCACAACAGGGGGTCTTGGAGTGCTTGTCACCAGCCTGGATGTGTGGTGGAGTCTCCTTCTTTGGAGGTTTTTAAAAAGAGGCTGGATGGTCATCAGTGGGGGGGGGGCTTTGATGGTGTGTTCCTGCAGAGCAGAAGGGGGTTGGACTAGATGGCCTTTGGGGTATATTCCAATGCGATGAAATACTTGAAGGGATATCATATTGAGGATGGAGCAAGCTTGTTTTCTGCTGCTCCAGAGACTAGGACACAGAGCAATGGGTTCCAACTGTAGGAAAAGAGATTCCACCTAAACATGAGGAAGAACTTCCTGACAGTAAGAGCTGTTCGGAAATGGAACTCACTGCCTCGTAGTGTGGTGGAGTCTCGTTCTTTGGAGGTTTTTAAAGAGGCTGGATGGCCATCTGTTGGGGATGCTTTGATCGTGTAATTCCTGCATGGCAGAATGGGGTTGGACTGGATTGCCCTTGGGGTCTCTTCCAGCTCTAGGATTCTATGTCATACTGAGGATGGAGCAAGCTTGTTTTCTGCTGCTCCAGAGAATAGGGCATGGAGCAATGGGTTCATACTATAGGAAAAGAGATTCCACCTGAACATTAGGAAGAACTTCCTGACAGTAAGAGCTGTTCGGAAGTGGAACATGCAACTGCCTGGGAGTGTGGCAATGGCGTCTCCTCCTATGGGGGTTTTTAAGCAGAGGCTGGGTGCCCATCTGCTGGGAATGCTTTGATGGTGTCTTCCTGCCTGGCAGAATAGGGTTGGGCTGGATGGCCCTTGGGGTCTCTCCCAACTCTAGGATTCTAGGATTCCTTACTCAAATGGGAAAAGTGTACTTGCTGCTTGTTCTCTCACTTGGGGAAGTGAAATGACGGGGAGCCCTTGGAACACCTGGGCCCATGGGATGGAGGTACCCCCAGGTGGGGACCCACAGCTTAGCCTCTGAATGGGGAGAGCCTGCAGTGAAGGGGCTCACTGGCCAAGGAGCTCCCCTTCCTTCTGGTCCTTTGATCCTGAGCACCCCAGAGGGGCGGGGAAGGGTGGGGCACACTTTCCTCTGGCCCGCCTTGCACGTGCGAATGGCGGTGTTTCTCGGGAGCGGCTCCGACAAGCCCGGTTCTTAGGTGGGGAGCCCCTGGGGGGCAGGGCAGGAGCCCCCCCAGGAGGTGGAGGAGGAGGAGGAAGGGGGCCCTCAGCCAAGGCAGCCCTCCTTTCCCTTCCCTTCCCTTCCCTTCCCTTCCCTCCCCTTGGGGCTGGCGGCCAGGGCAGAGCCAGGCCCGGGAGGGTGGGAGCTGCCGCCGCCCCCTTGGCCCTACCTGGGCCCCTCCGTCGCGCCCAGGGGTCCCCCGGCAAGGCAAGGCAAGGCAAGGCAAGGCAAGGCAGGGGGCGGCTGGGGTCCCTGGCGGCTCCCTTGGCCCCCGGGCAGCCTCCCCTGGGGTCCCGGGGGACGAAACACGCCCCTCCACCAACCTCCCCCCGGCCCGCTGGGGGTCTCGGGAGCCCAGCCCAAGCCGAGGGGGCGGCACTCGGGGGCCACAGACCCACGCGGGGCTCCCGTCCGCTGTCCGAGCCCCCCGGGTGGGAGCAGCCAGGGGAGGAAGAGGGGCGGCGGGGGGTTGCGGATTGGGAGGGCCCGGCCCCAGGCCGCCAGGCCAGCTGAGGCATGCCGCCAAACCAGCACCTGCGGGGAGGGGGGGGCTCCTCCTCCTGCCAAAAACCAACCAGGCCACAAAACCAGGGGAGAGCGGGCAGGAGGCCGAGGGCGCCCCAAACCTCCTGCCGGCCGGGCCCTTCGTCTCCCTCCTCCGCCTCCTTCGGACTTTCACCCCGGGGCGAGCAGGAGGCCGGGCGGAGGCGCTGGGGAGCTTCTTGCCCCTCGGCCTGGCCCCCGGAGCAAGAGGAGGCGAGCCCCCCAGCCGGAGCCCCGCCGAGCGCCAGCTGTGCCGGCCCAGCGCCCGGAGGGAGGCAGGGAGGCAGGGAGGCGGGCGGGCAGCTCCGGGCTGGCCTCGCAAAGTGGGTGGCAAAGCAGCGGCGGCGGCAGCCCCCCTCCGGCACGCACCGGCTGCCCTCCCCACAGGTGGCCGGCCCAGGTTGGGCCTGGTGTGGGTGTTGTGGCCGCTGGAGGAGCTCCGGTGGGAGCCGAGCGCCTGGAGGAGGAGGAGCCCCCCCAAGGCCCCTGGACCCACGGTGTCATTGTCCACCGATGCAGTTATCCACAGGACACAAAACACCACACCTACCGTGGAAAACCAGTCCAGGGTATTTTAAACTGGAAGTCCCATCTTCTTCAATGGCCTTCAGTATTATCCACGGGTTTGGGTATCTGTGGGCCCCCCAGAACAACCAATCCCTAGCGGATACGGGGGTCCTACTGTATTACTAATAATGTTTTTGCAGGAGGAGGGTTACGACAGGGGAGCCCTACAATGAGGAGCCCCCCTACCCATGGCTGCAGGTGCTGTGGGGCCCTTGACCCGGCCCTGCCACCCTTGCCCGGTGGACTCCGCAGGGCTTCCAACCCAGGGTCCCTGGAACAACAGGGTTACCCCAAAGAGGTGGCCAGGGGTTCCCCAAGAGATGATGGGGTGGGCCACAGGGTGAAAATGCCCCTCACAGCAGGGCCCATAGTAACCCTCCTCCTGCAAAAACATTAATAGTAATAATCTGGATGTATCCTGTACTATGAATAGCTTAGGTTGAGTTAGGTTACATGGACCTGTAATAAACATATGGGCCCCCCCAAAATAAAGTGTTGCAGGGCTCCCCCAAATTCCTTAAACCAGCCCTGCCAGGCAGACTCACCCTTGGGTAGCCGGGCGGGCTCCTCGGCCGGTGGCGGGGGGCTCTCCTGGGGCGTCTTCCCTCCGCACAGAGGGGCAGCTGTGGAGGGAGGGAGAGTTGGGGGGTCGGTAGAGAGGTCACCCCCACCCTCTTGCCCGGCCCACCTCCCTCCCTCCTCACCACCAAAAGGGCAACGAGAGTCCGCAGCAAGAGAGCCCCAGCTCTGTGGCACTCAGGCCCATCTCCGCCCTGCAACTGGGGGGCGGGCAAGAGCGGTTGCTGGGAGACCCCCGCCCGCCCACCCAGTGAGGCCACAGTGGGCAGCTCGGCCGGTCTGCCCGCGTGCCCCTGGGAGAAGAGCTGAAGAGCTGAAGTTGAAGGCCCATCTTGAGTTCTGGTTTATTGGGCCTGATGATACCAGACAGGCTCTGAAGAGTACAAACACTTCCTGCATTCCAGGAAGCTGCGCACCTGGTGAAGACTGGTGTAGCGAACCGGCTACGACCGGTACGTGAGGGCCTGATCCTGTACCATGCTTGCCAAGGATAATGGTCTGTCAGTGGCGTTCTACATGGCTACCTGTCCGTCCGTCCGTCCCCACACACACACCAGGATGTTTTCAAGTGCCAGAGTTGTTTGGTCTGTCTGTAAATGGTCTTCATAGAATCAGAAGGGACCACAAGGGCCATCTAGTCCAACCCCCTACCCTGCACAACTACACAGGGCTCCTCTACATGAGGTGTGCATGTGGGGGGAGAGTATCTCATAGTCTTGACATCTCGCAGCAGCAGCAACATGTCTTAGTGGTTTTTCTGGCCTCAGGAGCCCCATAAGCCTCGCATTCCAGATGGTGGCTGTGAGTGATTTACGTACTCGCGTTAGTTCTTCACCACCTTTGTGTGTGTTTTTTTTTAAAAAAAGGTTATCCAAGGTGCGCTGGAGTGATAGAGCAAATTTTCAGTTTTACAAGAGAGTAAAACAAAAAAATAACCATCCTATTTCATTGCCTTAATGAGTGATCGCTAAGGCAAAAATCCAACATGGCGGTAGCGGGCAGTGCCCTGCTAGCAAGCCCCACCCCCGCTCTTGCCCAGCCAATCAGCTTTGTGCTTCCCTTCGAATTTCCTGTCGTTTGATAGTCCAAATGAGCAGGAATGCGCAGCCCCCTCACAGTTTTTTAAGCAAAGGTTTTTACCGCATTGTTTTTGCCATTTGGCCCCCCTCCTTCCGAATAGTGTGGATTGGCACTGGATCCCATTTAGACTGGTAGGATTCCCAGCGAATTCCATGAGGGGCATTTTCACCATGTAGACAACCCCACAATCAAAGCATTCCCAACAGGTGGCCATCCAGCTCCTGTTTAAACACTGTTTTACTTGTGCATTTATGTCATTTTTTTATGTGTAATGTGTATTACTGTGTGTGCAGCCGAGATCCTGCATTAGACTGCCATGGAATAAATCTACACTGATGTAGTTTTAACTAGCGGTCGTGCTGCGGCCCCATTCTGCTACACACCAGCATTGTGCAACGGATGATGTCTCTGCCAGCGAACTTGCTTCTCTCCCATGGTGCAATGGGGCACACACAATGGCCAGCATACCTGTTAGTGACATGCGCTGGTCCAAGTCCACCTTATGCCTGCATGTGACTTTTTCAGGTTTTGGCCAGGGTTGCTGTTCTCCTTCACCCTCCACCCTAACGCAGCTGCACTAGGCAGGGCACGTTTCTAGGATGGAGGACCATCGCCTCCCAAAAATAGTACTCTATGGTGAACTCGCCACGGGTCAGCGCAAGAGGAGCGCTCCAAAAAAGCGATACAAAGACTCCCTGAAACAACATCTCAGGCTTGGCCAAATTGATCACCAACAATGGTCCGCCCTGGCCTCACATCGGGAGGCATGGAGACGCACTATCCACAATGTGGCAGTCTTATTTGAGAACTCACGCCGAACAAGTCTTGAAGAGAAACGACAACGCAGAAAGAATCACAACCCAAAAACATCACCCAAGGAGACCTTCTGCTGTGCTTTTTGCAACCGGACTTGTTTATCTCGGATTGGCCTTTTTAGTCATCAGCGCGCTTGCAGAAAGCACGGGATGAGTCCTTCCTGAATCTTCGTTTGTGAAGAAAAGTCAGAGAGAGAGAAAGATACTACTATGGTTCAATGCTGTGGAATCCTGGGATTTGTATTTTTGTGCGATATTTAGGGCTATGTTTCCATAACCAGAAGCAGAGCAATGATGCCACCTGCGGAGACCTGCGGAGGATCTCAGCCAATGATGGTTTCCCTATTCTCTACCAATCAACAGAGGCTGGATGGCCGTCTGTCAGCAGGGGGTTGGACTGGATGGCCCTCGGGGCCTTTTCCAACTCTATAATCCTATGAGTACTGATAAGTAGTTACACATCATCCAAAGAATGCACAACTACTTATCAAATTGCTACATGCCCTCCAACATTTAACATGTGAAAACGGACACATGTATCTGAGCAACAGTGGAGTGTTATCGAAAAGGTATGGCCAGGCAACAAGAGGCAAAAATTATTAATGAGGAAGAACATGCAAAACTACTGTTTTAAACAGAGAAACCTTGACATTTATGTAATGAATGAAACACACACACACACACACACACTTACTGCAAAAGTCAAGACTCCATCCACTCCTCTCCATCCCGCTTTGTTAACAGCGTGCAAGCTATTTTTTCATTTTGAACGCTGTTTGCAGCCATCGAAGTAAGCTGCGGGTAAAGTGCAAAAGTAGGAGGCGGGGAGAGAAATGGAGGCATTTTAAAAGCTGCTGATAACGTGGGGAAATAGTGGGTTGACTGGGACTAAACTGGGACAGCTGGAGGGTATGCCGTTAATCTTAGCAAATTCCATTTATGCAACTGTGAACTGAATACAGACATTTTGCCAAAAACGTACCACGCACAGTAAGGAAATTTAGGAGCAAATAAAGCACTGGCAGGATTCCAGGCGTCCGTAGATTATGCTTTAAATGTTTCTGTCTGTTGTCTATCACTTGGGGGAAGGAGGTGGTTGGCAGACTGAGAGGTGATAAATAAATCTTCGATATAAATTAATAAACTTCTGATGGCAAGAGAATGCCCCCTCCCCATGCTGTATTGCAGTTGTGACCCACAGAACATCATGCCACTAAACTGCAGTTCAGATTTAAAGAAGCGCCACGAAGCCGTCTGCAACGTGATTTCCAACCAGGAAGGTCCTTTCAACTCCTGCCACTCAGATATTCCGCCCTCCAACTACGTTGCGAGCTGCGTACTCGACCAGTGCGCCTCCAAGGGAAGCAGCACATTCTGTCGAAAGTCCATGGAGGCTTATGCGGCCACATGCGCACGCATCGGCATTGACCTGGGAGACTGGTGGGCTGAGAGTCTGTGCAGTGAGTAAGGCCGGGAAGGCCCCGATCCACTTGTTAGTCACAGCAGGATGGATGGCTTTTAGCTGGGTTTTCTTTTAATTTGCATTGTGAGCCACGTTGGTGAGGGCCGGGGTGTCTCATACTGGGAGAAAAGAGGGATTCGATGTTAAATAAATAAACACATCAATAACCCAATCGCACCAAGAGAAGAGGAGCCCACCAATGGAGCGCCCCCCCAGCCTTTTGTAATTCACGCCCTGTAAACCCCCACCCCAATTAGGGCAAACTGTGTGGTCCACGATTCAGGGCCAACAAAGCAGGTGGGGGCTCCAGTGAATATCATTTGGGGGGGGGGCTGGAAGTTTGACCATTCCCTCAAGGCCCCTCCAGCCTTAGGGAGGAGGGGGAACACACAGTCACTGCCAGGTACAGTCATCACCCTCCTCCCCGGCCCACCTGCCAACTTCACTCCTGGACCGGCACCCAAAGGATGCCCTCCTGAGGACCCGTCAGAGCCAGCCAGGAGATGCTCGGGAGCTGATCTCAGAGGCAGAGAAGGGGTAAAGAGTTGGGAGAGCTGTTTCTCAGTGGCATTACCAGACGGAGCCAGCCGGCTAATTTGCCTCTGGCTGGCACAGAGGGGCTGCTGGTTCTCTTGGCCACAGGCTGTTCCCAGGTGACCGTCAGCCCGCAAAGGGGCAGCTGCTACTGGGGGTCGGCTGTGCTGCCCCTCCTGACCTTTAGGAACAGTTGGCATGGGTGCCAGAGCACTTCCGAAATGGGACGGGGAAGGATGTGAGGAGTCTGTCCAGGGTGGAAAGGGCACAGAGCAGGGTCAGCAAAGTGCAGCCCTGGGCCCCCAGGCAGTTTTTGTGGCCCTGGACCCCTCTAGGCTGCCTAGGCCTCCTTTTTTTCAGGCCGAAGAAAGGATGAACTGTCTCCTAAAAGCCTCCAGTATGACATAATTTTAATTTTTTTAATAGACCCAATCTTGCACTGTTTTAACATCAAAATGCACCTGTTTTACAAAAACAGAACTGACCATAGAATCATAGAATTGCAGAGTTGGAAGAGACCACGAGGGCCATCCAGTCCAACCCCCCTGCCACACAGGAAATCTTGATCAAAGCATCCCCGACAAATGGCCATCCAGCCTCTGTTTAAAGACCTCCAAGGAAGTGCATTCCACGGCCGAACAGCTCTTACTGTCAAAAAGTTCCTCCTCATGTTGAGGTGGAATCTCCATTCCTGGAGCTTGCATCCATTGCTCCATGTTCCAGTCTCTGGAGCAGCAGAAAACAAGCTTGCTCCATCCTCAGCGTGACATCCCTTCAAATACTTAAACAGGGCTATCATATCGCCTCTTAACCGTCTTTTTTCCAGGCTAAACCTACCCAGCTCCCTAAGTCTCTCCTCATAAGGCATGACCAAGACTGCCTTCACTTGTGTTAGTTTTGAGTTACCCCCTTTCCTCTTCTCCCTTTGTCTAAATACAGACTGTAAGCTCCTTGGGGCAGGGGACTGGCTTTTTCTGGCTGTTCTTCTGCTCTCTATGAAGACCCATGAATGTTGATGGAGCTCCCTGGAAAAAAAATGCCAGATTTCCACCCGCACCACCTGTTTCCCCCCCACTCTTTCGTCTGGTCAGTGGGGAGAGGAATCCAGACAAATTCCTCTGCTCATTGAAAGTATTTATTTTTTAAAATTGCATGCAACAGCAGTAAAATGGCACACGTTCAAGATGAGATTGTGAGGATCTAGCTTTTTGAATGGGGGATCCTGTTGGCAGTATTAGGAGTGGGAATCAAGTGGTCCTCTGGACGTTGATCGACTGCACTTCCCAGCATTCCTCAATATTGCCTATGCTGACCAGGGCTGCTAGGAGTTGCAGTCCAACAACATCTGGAGGGCTACACAATTCCCATCACATGGGACTTTCTGTTCCAATTCAGGAATGGAAAAGTGCAAATGATCTTTGCTAGACATGTTTCTGTAATAACTCAATAAAAGAACAGTCTCTGGCTTTCTGGAGTAACTCCATGTTTCCACTCTTTTTTCAAAGAGTGTTATGGGTAGAAATGCCTGCTGCAGCAAGATCCTGAGCCCATCGTAGGTTTAGTTCACAGACTGGGGATTCCTTGGTGAAAAACAGCAGCCTGGGTCCTCTTTCAGAGGCATTCCTGGGATGCCATACTCTAAAGCCTATAGAAACGTTGCTATGCCAGGAAGGCCATGGTGGCAAGCTTCCCCTGAATAAATCTTGGTAAGAAAACCCAAGGAGAGGCAGTGTGGTTCAGTAGTTTGAGTGGTTGGCCGAGGACTCTGGGAGGCCAGGCTTCAAATGAGCAAAGAGCTCCAGGTGAAGTTTCTGCCAGGCATCTCTGGCACTGGAGCAACAAAGAGGCCATTCACACGCATTCTTCAACCAGAACTAGACTTTCCCCTTGCATTGATCTTTCAATGGCTTTGATTCGGCTCTGGGTTTTAGTCTGAACTTTAAAAGCCTTCTCCAAGAGGTTAATCCCTCTTTCCCCAGAGGTCTCAGCACTTTGGAGGCCCCCTTTAAAAGGCTGGACAAAAACCTGGAATGGATTTAGCACCCCCTCCTCAGAGTCAACAGCTGCTGTTTTGTCTCCTCCACTATTAGGCAGAGGTGTGCGTGTGCGCCTGTGCGCGCATGGTGTTGGCTTACGGGGGCCCCCCACCCCATGGATTTCAGAGGGTTTTCTTAGGCCAGGAATCCTCCTCAGGGGTGGTTTTGCGCGTCCCTTCCTCTGAAATAGAACCAACAGCACACCTGGGATTCATGGGCGGTCTCCCATCCAAGGACTAACCAGGGCTGACCCTCCTAGTTTCCAGGAGCAGATAGGATCTGTTGCCTTTAGGGGATTTAGTGGTCTGTGCCTTCAAGTTGCCTGTTGACCTACAGTGACCCCATGGATTTTTCCAGAGGGTTTTCTTAGGCCGGGAATCCTCCTCGGGGCGCTTTGGCCCATTATTTCCTCTGAAACAGAGTCTCCCTCCCGCACACCTGGGATTCCTTGGCAGTCCTTCTGGGACTGGGGAAGGTTCTTGGTTTTGGACTGCCATTCCCATAGCTGGCCGGGGGGATCCTGGGAGTGACAGTCCAAAACGGCAGCTTTCCCCCATGCACTGGAAGTTCTAGCATGCAGCATTTGGGGGAAAGGGACCAAGGTCAGATCTTGTGTGTGTGTTTGTGCCTCCAAGTCACCTATGGCGACACCATGAATTTAAAGAGGGTTTTCTTAGGGCAGGAATCCTCCTCAGGGTGGTTTGGCCCCTTCCTCCCTCTGAAACAGACTATGGCAGCGCCCGGTCTTTGCTGGTGGTCTCCCATCCAAGTACTAACCAGAGCTGACCCTGCTTAGCTCAGGATCTGGTGCCTTTAAGATATTTAGGCCATCAAGGTGGTTTACAATATTTATTTATTTGTTAATGGGACCCAAAGCAGCTCACAGCATCATTAAAATCACAGCTAAAAGCTATTAAAAAAACATACAAATTAAAAAACAAAAAAATAACATTAAAACACCACCACCACCTGGATAAAAGCCACAATTAAACACGTCAAAGGCCTGCTTAAACAAGAATTTAAAAATAAAGGTTTAGCTGACATGTTTATACTATATTACAAAAGTTTAAAAAAATTAAAAACACTTCTATGAAAAGCACACATTTTAAAAACAACTGGAAAAGATACAAGATATGAGGAAACACCCTTTCCAAAATTCTTCCGCCAAGTGATTAAATTCAGTCGAAATTCCCGCCTTTGGCTGCTGGAGGGAGGGAGGGAAGGCGCCATTATTCCTCACCCTGGGAGCTCTGTAGAGGCATGTATGCGGCTCCTTTTAAGTTCGGGCTAAAATCCGGAGCGGACCACCCACCCTCCGGCTGAAGCCAAAGGAGGAGGGCGGGAAGAGCCATGGGCTACCTCGCAGGGTTGTTGTGAAGCCTCTCCCAGCTCTACCGCCATCGCCTCAGCGTGGATGTGGCAGTCTTGCTCTTCGTAAGTCTATGGCGCTCTTCCTCGCCTTGGGAGAAGCCTCTCCCTCAGTCCGCGTGGACGCAGCGTCGCTCTTCCCTTTCCTATCTCTATGATGTCCGGGAGCGCTCCTGCGTCGGCGCATCGCTCAACGCGGCCCGGCTCCCCCACTTCCGGCTTTGGACCGGAAGGAAGGCTCCGAAGCGCGGTGGGGGCGGAAGGCGGAAGTGGCGGCGGCGGAAGTGGCGGCGGCAGCAGCGGCAGGAGGGCCCGGCTCCGGCAGCGAGGATGTGGCGGGCTCGGGCGGCCGCCGCCTGGTCAGTAGGCGGGGAGGGCGGGCGGGAGGTGCGGGCCCCACCAGTCCCAGCCTATCTCCTGAGGCTGAGAGAGTGTGCCTGGCCTTGCCTTGGGTCCTGTTCTGGGAGAAAGGTGGCATATACAGCAGCTACAGCCCCCGTACCCGATGATTCGCCAGCCGCGGGTTCAGTTATCCGCGGCTGGTGATGGCGGGGGGGAAGGACCGCACCTCCTTCACCCCTGAGATCTCCGCTGCGGAGGGCCATGGCTTCACCCCCTCAGCGATCTGGCCTCCCTCCCCCGGTTCCCCAGGATGGCCCCCGGATGGCGTTCGCTGCTATCCGCAGAATTCACCACCCCGGGCCCCCCGGAACCACTCACCCGCGGATACGGGGGTGCTGCTGTGTAAATCAAAGCAATCAATAAATAATTATCAGGTCACCCAAGGGGTTTCCCTGGCCAAACAAAGGGGGTTTGAAGCCTGGCCTCCTAGAGTCCTCGTCCAACCACTCAAACTGCTGAACCACAGGATTTTCTTACCAAGATTTATTTAGGAGAAACTTGCCACCATGGCCTTCTCCTGAGGCTGAGAGAGAGTGCCTTGCCTAAGGTCGGCTTCTGTGGTTGGATGGGGATTCAAACCCTGGCCTCCCAGAGTCTTAGTTCAACACTCAAACCACGGCATCTTGTCCAGCGGCATGAAGGCGGCAGACAGCATAAATGGGGATGAGGGGGGAGTGCAGCCTCTGGCGCCAGTGTCCTCCTTATCAGTTGTCCTGCAATCTGGCCACAGTTGGTGGCCTTCAGTCTTCATTGGGGTTCAAATTCTGGTCTAGGGAGTCCTAGTCCAACGCTCAAACCATTACTATGCCATGCTGGATCAAGCTAAAACCTCCCTCCCAAACAGGACCTGACCAAACATATGCACATGACGCTGAACTCCTGTGTTGCAGCTCATTCCTGGGAAAGTTTCCTTATTAGATATTCCAGAGTATGACAAAGAGTAGAACAGGTGCTGGGCATTAGATTAATGCGTGTTTTTAATCCTTTGCAATTTAAAGGGGTGGGTGGGCTAGGGTATTGTGAGTATGGGGTTTTTATATTGTAAGCCGCCCCGATTGCGTTGCAGAGGGGCGGGATATAAATAAAATTTTATTATTTATTATTATTATTATTATAGAGTGAGAATTGGCGAGGATGCCTCTCTACCTCCAATGGTTTGTAGAATCATAGAGTGGGAAGAGACCCCCAAGGGGCATCCAGTCCAACCCCCTACTGCCATGCAGGAATACACAGTCAAAGCATTCCCAATGACAGATGGCCATCCAGCCTCTGTTTAAAGACCTACAAAGGAAAGAGACTCCACCTTCTTGTGTAGAAGAAGGGGTTTTGGTAGGTGTTGCAACCCCTGCTGAAATTCCATCTTCTACACAACCATTGCAGGTAGAGGAGCCTGTTCCAGTTTGACCACCCAACAAAGGCTGGAAATGGAGGCCTTGCAAACACCTGGGAGGACTCTCTCCACAGTTTCCACACTCCCAGTGAATCAAGGGGTACAGCGAAGGCACTGGTGACTCGCTACACACCACCCAAGAAAGCACCATTGCAGGTGAAACAGTTGTGGAACGCCACCTGTGCAACTGCAGACTGAATATGGAAGTCACACCACGAAAAAGCACCACTGCAGGTGTAAAGGGAACTTCCGTGTACGTAAAAGACCAACAGGATGCCCGCCAGCCAGCCAGCTTTGTTAGTCTTTTTCAGCATAAAATGGGGAAGGGGCGGGAGGAAGTGGGGAGAAGGAATCTGTATGTGAAGAGGGTCTCTTTCTTCTCCTTTCCTCAGCGTCATCTGTCGAAACCTAACAAATGGGACCCACAGAGCAAGAGGGAAGCCGCTGCTCCAGCAACTGCACCTCGTTTCCCGAAGTATTCATCATTCCCGCTATGCCATCTCCAAATTTCAAAGGCCTCCGTTACGAACCTTGACGCAGCCCTTCTCCACCCTTCGCCGCCTTCCCTCGCACAGCAGCTGGCGGCTTGTAAAGTATGGATCCCAACCCCGCAGGAACTTTTGGCTAGCGAGAGTGGCCTCAAGGCTTCTGAGGCTTCGGTACATCGTCCTCGGGTCTGCTGTGGGTGGCGGCTACACAGCCAAAAAGGTACTGAGGCATTCAGTAGGTCCTGTTCTGTGCTGTCTGTCCTGTGTGTGGTTTCTGAAACCGAGAGTCTGGAAGTTTCATCTGATGAATTAAGAGATCTGATGCTGGAGAGGAGACAGCAGTTCATCTGGGACGAGGGGGGTTTCATTCTGCTGATAAAATCTTTACATGGAACATAAGCGAGGAGAAAATTATGGAGGTTTCTAAAATTACTAGGAAGCGTTCTAGCTAATGTATTGGTGGCAGAATGGGGTGTTTTTGTGGGAGGGAAAGTTTGAGTGATAGAATTGTAAAGTTCAAAGGTACTCAGGGCTCTTCTGCCCCAACCCTTGCGAAACTTGAGGGCCAACCGCATATCAAAACACAAAAACATTTATGTTTAAAATAGTATTAAACGATCTACAGAACAAAAGCCACTGAAAACTTCCCCATTGTGAAAAAAGAAAAGATAAAAGTCGCACAGCACAGTAAGAAAAGGCCTTTCTTGTGGCCCTGTCACACAACACAGTTGTGGCACTGTGATTCAGCATTAACTGCCTTGGTCCCATCCCATTGAATACTGGGATTTGTAGTTTTGTGGGGTGTTTAGAAGGCAGCCATGCTAGTTAAAGTGGAATCAAAGTGCTACAGTTGTGTGGAGTGAAAGGGCCCCATGGGGGTTAACTGTGGAGAAGAGGGGCAAAAAGAAGGCATTCTCCCTCCAAATAAGAATTCATGTCCCTCAATGAAATTTTCCCTTCAGCCCCCAAAGATCTAGCATTGCAGAGAGGGGGATGCTGAAAATCGTTCAGGCCTACAACACAGTGGAATCCGCTGATTCCTGGGAGTGTGGTGGTGGAGTCTCCTTCTTTGGAGGTTTCTAAAGAGAGGCTGGATGGCCATCTGTCAGAAGTGCTTTGATTGGGTATTCCTGCATGGAATAATGGGGTTGGACTGGATGGCCTTTGGGGCCCCTTCCAACTCTAAAAAATGAAATAAAATAAAAGGAGTAAAAGAACAGTGGAATACGCTGCCGCCTCGGAGTGGTGGTGGAATCGCCTTCTTTGGATGTTTTTAAACAGAGACTGGATGGAAATCTGTCGGACGTGCTGTGATTGCATCTTCCTGCAAGGCAGAAGGGGGTTGGACTAGATGGCCCTTGTGGTCTCTTCCAACTCTAAGAGTCTATGATTCAAGGGCCATCTAGTCCAAACTCCTGCTGCCACGGCAGGAAATCTATCACCGAGGCACCGTGACAGATTAAAAACCTCCAGCAAAGGAGGATTCACAACTGTCCATGGTGGTCCATTCCATTGTCAAATAGCTCTTGTCCGCAGCACTGTCTTCCTGATGTTTAGGTGGAATCTCCTTTCTTGTCATTTGATTCCATTGGTTTCTGTTCTGCCTTCTGGATCAGCAGAACACAAACTCACTCCATCTTCCATGTGATGGCAGCCCTTCAGATACTCAAAAGTGGCTTTTTCATTTCACCTCTCAGTCTTCTGTGTCTAGATCAGTCTATAGTGTCTAGTTTGAGGGAAGTCATAGTGCCACTCTGTTCTGCTTTGGTCTGACCTCACCTGAAATAGTGTGTTCACTTCTGGGCACCACAATTCCAGAAGGATATGGAGAAGCTGGAAGGCGTCCATAGGAGGGCGACCAGGATGATGAGAGGTCTGGAAGCCATTATGCCCTGTGAGGAGCCACTAAGGGAGCTGGGTGTGTTTAGTCTGGAGAAGAGAAGGTTGAGAGGGGACATATTATCCATGTTTAAATATTTAAAAGGATTTCATATACCTAAGGACGGAGCAAGCTTGGTTTCTGCTGCTCCGGAGACTAGGACACGGACCAGTGGGTTCAAACTACAGGAAAAGAGATTCTATCTAAACATTAGGAAGAACGTCCTGACAGTAAGAGCTGTTTGGAAGTGGAATACACTGCTGCTGCCTCGTAGTTTGCTGGAGTCTCCTCCTTTGGAGGTTTTTAAGCAGAGGCTGGATGGCCTTCTGTCGGGAATGATTTGATTGGGCTAAACCTGCCCACTTCCTTCAACAATCCCTCGTGAGTCTTTGCTTTTGCCCTCAATTCTTTTTCACCTACTTACATTGGCTCATCCCTTCCTCTTTATTGCACTTTTCCTGGCTCCAGCTTTCTGTGCCACCATCCTCTCACCCTGCCCCTGGGGAAAAGAGTTTGCACCACAGAGCTGGATGCCTAGAGTGCCCGGTTGAGTTTCTGTAGCCTGCCACAGTCTTGACTCCCCCACCCTCACTTCCTTAGTTGTAGACTTTAGAAGCAAGGGAACGGAAGGGGGTCTGATCTCCCCTCCGTGCTGTAGCAAGTGTGGCTGCTAAGGGGAAACTCTCTGGAACAGAACTGCCATTGCCACAGAAGGGGAAACTTTCCTTATCTCTTCTTCCTTGCAGTAGTGATGTCTCCTGCTATGATGCACAGCAGAGAGTGGCTTTTGCTTCAGGACTGTGCTTAGAGCGGCGGCAGCAGTGGCCTCCCGAGGGATGAGGAGAGAGGGAGGCTGAGGATCAACTTCCCTCGTACTCTTCTGTCTCCCCTGGGATCTCAGGGATCTCAGGGTGAAAAACAGCTGGATAAAGGAAGGTCGTGGAACTAATGGCCTCAGAGTATTCTGATTACCCATAGCATTCCTTTTCCTTGTGGTGTACCTTCAGGTCGATTCTGAGTTAGGACTTCTTGGTCAGATGTATATAGGGAAAGTTTGCCGTTGCCACCTTCTTAGGCTGCTAAAAGAGGGTGTCTTGCCCAAGATGACCCATTAGGTTCCAGTGACTGATGTGGGGACTTGAACCCTGGTCTTCTGGAGTCCTAGTCACACATTCAACCCACTGAACCATGCTGCCTTTCCTAGGGTTTTCTTACCAAGATTTCTTCAGGGGAAGCTTGCTACCACGGCCTTCCTCTGAGGCTGAGAGAGAGTGTGCCTTGCCCAGGGTCATCCAGTTGGCTTCTATGGCTGGGGGCTGGGCATTCAGAGCCTGCTCTCTCAGAGTCCTCGTTCAACCACTCGAACCACTGCACCACGCTGGCTCTTGACAAACAACATAAATGGGGGGAACTGCAGCCTCTGATACCAGGATACTCTCCTCATTATCAGTTGTCCTGAAATCTGGTCATAGTTGGTGGACTTCAGTCTTCAGTCAGCTGTCAGTCCCAGTTGGACTTGGAATTCCTATCTTCTAAATTTCTCTCTCTCTGGCTTTTCTTCGCAAACGAAGATTCAGGAAGGACACATCCTGCGCTTTCTGCAAGCGCACTGATGATTAAAAAGGCCAATCCGAGATAAACAAATCCAGTTGCAGAAAGCACAGCAGAAGGTCTCCGAGGGTGATGTTTTTGGGTTGTGATTCTTTCTGCGTTGTCGTTTCTCTTCAAGACTTGTTCGGCGTGAGTTCTCAAATAAGGCTGCAGCATTGTGGATAGTGCATCTCCATGCCTCCCGATGTGAGGCCAGGGCGGACCATTGTTGGTGATCAGTTTGGCCGAGCCTGAGATGTTGTTTCAGGAAGTCTTTGTATCGCTTTTTTGGAGCGCCCCTCTTACGCTGACCCGTGGCAAGTTCACCGTAGAGTACTATTTTGGGGAGGTGATGGTCCTCCATCCTAGACACATGCCCTGCCCAGCACAGCTGTGTTCTCAATATCATGGCCTCAATGCTGGTGATCCCTGCTTGCTCAAGGACAGCAACATTTGTCACATAGTCCAGTGTATATTTAGGATTTAATTTAGGACTTCTAATTTAGGACTTCTAAATTAGTATTGTTGTAAATACCCATTTTAATGAATTTTCAATGGATAAATTATATTTGCATTCACTCTCTCTCTCTCTGGCTTTTCTTCACAAATGAAGATTCAGGAAGGACTCATCCCGTGCTTTCTGCAAGTGCGCTGATGACTAAAAAGGCCAATCCGGGATAAACAAGTCCGGTTGCAGAAAGCACAGCAGAAGGTCTCCTTGGGTGATGTTTCTGGGTTGTGATTCTTTCTGCGTTGTCGTTTCTCTTCAAGACTTGTTCGGCGTGAGTTCTCAAATAAGGCTGCAGCATTGTGGATAGTGCGTCTCCATGCCTCCCGATGTGAGGCCAGGGTGGACCATTGTTGGTGATCAATTTGACGTACAGTAATTGTATGTTTTTAGTGATATGAATTTTTATCTCTGTCTAGATTTTTGCAAGCTGCCTTGAATCTCAGGGCTAGGGAGAAATGGGATATAAATAGAAATAATAATAACAATAATGTAATTCATAAATTATGATGGGCCCTGGAGATACTTAAGTGCTTTATAATTCTATGATTCTAAGAATGGTAATGTTAACATGGAAAATTATGGGATTTCAGAGTTCTTGACAAGGTTGTGGGGGGGATTAGGTTGGGTTTTTTTAAAAAAAGAACTACCTTTTTAAATTGTTTAAACCAGGATTTGTTTGTTTTTTGCATCAAAACCAATATAGTACTAAATTAGAAAATGTAGTAGCAAAATGCAGTTCAGACATTATGACCACTAGCTTAAATAATAATTGTTGTTTAAAAAGTGCTCTTTTAAAGCAAGTTGTTTGGGTTGGACTTGAGTTAATTGAAGGATTTGTTTCTGAGTGGCATTTCTTGCACTATAAAATAAAGTGATTAAAAAGAAGCAACTGACACTGAATAATGGTCTTAACAATGAACAACTGCCAATCAACTGTTAAAGTTAAACTATTTAAATTCAAACGGTTGTTGTTCCAATAAGAGGGTTAGAAAATAGTAATAATAGCCAGATCTAAAAAAGGAAGAAGAATCAGTTTTAAAAGCCAGGAGTGTTTCTTTTTTTTAAAGTCATTTGGTTTAAACCAGCCAACCCTGGTGGAAATTGAAGGAAGTACCTACAATCGAAGAATAGAAAACAAAATTAATAGACATGATGGAATTAGATGATCTGACAAATAGGTTAAGAAAACCTGCATGTAGCAAAGTGAGTAAAGATTGGTTACCCTTAATAAAGCAATGGGAAGATGAGATGATGATATAAGAGAAGAAATATATATATATATGTATACAGATGGACCTACTGTTATATTTTGTTATATGAAAAGAGATGGTAAACCATAAGTATTTGAAAGCAATATCGTATGGTAAATAAGATGGAGTGATAGATAGAGAGGAAAAAAACATATGTCTATAACATGAGACTTTATTGATTTTTTGCTTTTTTTGTGATACTTGAAGTTGATTAAGCTTATGATTAAAGCAAGGAAACCTAGCCTTAAATATTGTTAAAGGAAGTCTTAAGAAATAGAGCTTGTAAAATACAAATGTGGAGAAAAGAATGTAACACTTTAAAAATTAATAAAAAATAAAGTTTTCTATATACACACACACACCAACCTGGTTTAAACCAGCCAACCCTGGTTCTTGGCCTTCCTTTCAGTGAAAGTGTCACTTCTGTTTGCTCTGTATGTGAAGGTTGTCAGGCTAAAGAGATGGCTTTAGAAGGAATAAACAGTGGGTTACTTAATATGTAGGGAGATCAGGAGGCTGAATTTCCGGTGGCGGAGAGGGGGCTTAGCCTTCTCCTTCTCAGGTTTGCCTTTTTCATCATTTTACAAAATGCTGATGATCTCTGCTTTTATTGCTAGACATATGAACAGTGGAAGGACATGCTGCCGGATCTTGGCGAGTACAAGTGGATTGTACCGGACTTTGTCTGGGAGCTTGATGAATATGTGGACTTTGGTGGGTACTTGGTTTTAATTATGTCTTCCTCTCCCCCTCCTTAAATGCTGAGTTCCTACACTGTAGAACCTGGAGATCATATACAGAGATCAACATGCATCAGTTTCCTTTTTCTGAAAAAAGTTTTCGAGCATTTTTCTGGAAGGCAAATTTTTGGCGTGGGGCATAATGGGCTGACAGTCTTGTTGCCCTCTGCTTTGAAACAAAGCAGCTGAGACCAAATGGGGCAGGCGGAAGGAGAATAATTGCTCGGCCTGTTTATTATTTTGAAAAGAGTTACAGCAATGAACCTCACAGGTTGTTAAGAACTGTGATGTATACAGTACGACCCCCGTATCCATGGGACCGGTACCCAGAGATTCACTTAACCATGTCTGGAAAAATACGTTCCCTCTAGGCATTTTCTAGGTTCTCCAGCATGTTTCTGTGTATGCTTCCACCAGAAGTTGACCATAAAGTTGTGCTGGAGGACCTAGAGATTCCTAGAGAAGTGTTTTCTCTAGGAATCTGTAGGTCCTCCAGCAGGACTCTGTGGTATGCTTGGGCTGGATGTCTTTCATTTTCGTAGGGCTCACTGTTACCTGCGGTTCCCAGTATTCACGGTAAGCCCAGGAACGTATCCCATGCAGATATTGGGTCCGTACTGTACATGTGTAAAATACTCTGTTTATTCTGCTGAAAGTCCTTTAAATGTAGATTTTTTAAAAAAATTTAAAAACTGCATGTTTAGAAGAGTTTCTACCTGCCATAAAAGTATGGCATATCATTTTTACAAAGGCTATCAAAACCCTCTGTTGTGTTATTTAAAATTGTTTCCGCTTAAAGCATAACCTTTCCAGTTGACGAGCTGAACACAATCTTGGTGAAAGCTTAGGCGGTGAGTGGTTATTATTCGCTTAGAATCCAGAAGTAACTCATCCTCTGGCCTCTCTTCCTCCCCCCCCCCCAGAAAAACTCAAAAACGCCCTTCCTGACTCAGAAGACCTTGCTAAGCTGATGCCTGACTTTGACAAGATTGGAGAGAGCATCCGTTCGCTGACAGGGTTTTTCACGCCAGGTAAGGAAATGTTTCAAAACAGAAAATGCAGGTAATAAAAAGCTGAATAACGTCCTCAGTTCTCACCTCTCTTAATCTGAAAAGTGTCTCCTGACCCACTGGAGAGCAAGTGAATTGCATTAACGGTCTTTTGGGCTTTGGTGCCAGCGTGTGGAGGCAGGACTAACATGTAACGGGCTCCTTGTGCCCGCTAGCCTCTTCCCAGCTCCTCCATTCCATTCCTGCTCTCCTTCCCAGTCCTCACTGAGCAGTTTAGGGGTTTCCTTCCCCCTCTGGTTTCCCTTGGTGGGACTTTTTTGGTTCCGTCCTGCAGCCCTTTCTCAGGGCCGCTGATGCCTCATTCCTTTATGCACGGTGGTCTAAATCAGAATCCACATGAAGAACAACTTTGCTTTTAGTATAGGGGGCGGTGGTGATGCTCTGGATGCAGCTGGATTTCCCAACTCCTTAACCAGCGTGTCCCATGGCCAGGGGATAATGGGAATTGCATTCTGACAGCTCGAGAAGCTCTGGCTGGACTCCTGGCCTCCCTGGTCTCTTCTTTGGCCTGTCGCACTACACCCTGTTCTAGGCCTTGTGCCAGAAGGCCAAGGGAGCAGGCCAGCCTGCCTCTAACCTCTGCCTTTTCCTGACACCTCATTGCGTGGGAGGGTCCTGCTTTCTGTTTGCTCAGCTCCTGCTCCTAATTTTCTTTCAGCCTCCAAGTCTAGCTGCCTTGTGACATGGAGCTTTGGAGCATCTTTGTCATTTTGCTAGCTGCCACATGGCAGTTGTGGCACTTGTGATGTGTGCCTTCAAGTCGCCTATTGACTTACGGCAAGCCCATACATTCCAGAGAGTTTTCTTGTGCCAGGAGTACCCAGAGGTGGCTTGCCATCGCTCTCCTCTGAAATACACCCAGCAGCCCCTGATATGCCTTGGCGGTTGTGCGTTGGTCAGTATTAAAACTCACAGTTTGTATGCAGAAGGTCACAGGTTCAAACCCCAGTATCTCCAGTTAAAGGTTTTGTTCAAAGACAGGGAGAGATGAGAGAAAGATCTCCTGTTGACCAGAGAGGAAATTCAGAGCTGCTGTTCTTATTCATGCAAGTCACACCCATTTTAGGGCTCAGAATGAAGTATGTGCCACAGTCACCCGTCAACTTCCTGGGGTGTTCCTAGGGAAGGAGTGCTCAGAGGGGGCTTGCCATTGCCTCCCGCTGAATTACACCTTGCAGCACCTGGCATTCCTTGGCACTCATCTTGATTGAATCGCCACCATGATTTGAGTTGTCACTTAGGAATGCACAGTTTCACCCCAAAGAGCAGGGGGTGGGGGGGGTGCAGTGCCTCTCCAGGCATCACTGAACTGCAAAGCCCAGCATGCCTCACCGTTGAGTGTGCCGTTCACCATCGCCTGGAGGGCTGCTGCACCTTGCCTGCCTCTTCCAAAGAGGGAGGTCGTGTCATATTAGGTTGTACATGAGCATCTGCGCACATTTCTCCCTGTGAGCAAAAGAAGGCTCGTCTGGTTTGCTGGCGGCTGCTGGAGACTTTCTTGAAACTCCCCCCACCCGCTTTCCAGTGTCCTGTCAGGAGTTCTGATCGGATCAAGCCCGTGCGGCTTTTCCAGGGCCCCGCCTGCCATGCCAGAACTGCCGCCTTCAGGCCCTTGAAGGCTGTTGTCGGTAGCAGGGTGCCGGAGCTCGGCAGGAACCGGGTGTCTGCCTCGCCCCGGCCTCTTTCTGTGCCGTTTGGTGCTGCCTTTCTGAAGGCCTCTCTGTAGAGGAGGAGTTTTTAAAAAACAAAAAACAGGTGTGTGGTTTTTTTAGTTTAAACTTTTTTGGGGGGGGGGGCATTTAAACCAGTATAGGACTAAATCAGAAAATTAAGTAGCACAATGCAGTTCAGATGTTATGGCCACTTGCTTCAATAATACTTCTTTTTCCAAAAAACTGCTCCTTTAAAAGCAAGTTGTTTGGGTTGAACTTATTTTAATTGAAGGATTTGCTTCTGAAGGGCATTTCTTGCACTATAAAATAAAGGGATTAAAAAGAAGCAACTGACCCTGGAGACTGGTCTAAGAATGAATAAATACCAATCAACTGTTAAAGTTAAAATATTTGAATTGAAATTATGTACTAATTAATTATGTACTAATTCAAACAGTCATTGTTGTTCCAGTAAGAGGGTCGGAAAATAGTAATAATAGCCAGACTTTTAAAAAAAAACAAATAACCAATTTTCAAAAAACCATGAGTGTTTTTTTTAAGTCATTTGGTTTAAACCAGCCAACCCTTCTCTGTGGAGCAGAGGAGTGGTGGATGGTTTGTACAAGGAAGCAAACGACAAGTAGATGAGACCTTCCTATGCACTTTTGGTGGTTTTTTTCCCCCCAGAAAACTGGAATGTTAATTTGTACTTCATTGTGAATTATTATTTTGGACCGCCCTGCCCCGCCCCGCCCCACCTAGTCTCTCTCTGTTGGCGTGCCATGTGTGCTTGAGTGTGCCATTACGTCTGTCTGGCTCATGCCGCATACAAGACTGAAGGGTCTCTCATTTGCTTTGCCATTTGTTTGTATTTATAATTTTTATTTCCCCTTTTTTGCTGGTTTTCCACAGGTTACAATTTGGTTAGTGAAGTCATAGGAGCTTCTGATCTACTTCTCTTGCTGGGTGTGTAAAAAGCACTTTTTCTCTACTGTCCGTTAACGGTCCCCCCCCCCCACTCATTTTAAAAACAAAAAAAGCAAGAGTAGAAGGGAATTCATCATTTAATATGGAATATGTTGTCCATTTTTGTGAGTCCCATGTTGAGAGAGATGCAGAATGTATAAATGAATGAATATTTTTTATGGTTTGGGACTCCTGTGATCTTGGTAGACTCAGTTCTGTTAAGTAGTTTGTTTTTTCTTTGCATTACAAGTCTTGTTTTTCAGTTTAAGTAGACAGAGCTTCCCAAGGGAGAATGAATGGTCAGTGCTCCTTGTGTGTCCTTCATTTTTTAAAAAGAAAAAAGAAAGCACACACACACACACAAAGCACCAGTTGCTTGCATAAATGCAAACATTTTGCTGAAGAGCTTCTGACTGTGCAGAACATCTGAAGGGGACCCCTGTCCCTCCCTCCACGTCCAAGCATTTGACGCACACCCTCTGTGTCACCCGGGCTTCCTGCCTCCCTCTGCGATGGGCATGTCATTGGTTTGGCAACCGGTGCTTACTTCATCTGCCAAACTACTTGGTGAGGGAGCAGAAGATGGCCATGATGCTCTGTGTATGAGTTGTCATGGCAACTGCAACCTTTCTGGTCAATCCGGATGCAATTCTGCACATAAAAGAGAGATATTCTTTTAGAGAAGTTCAGTATCCCGGAGGAGAAACCTATTTTCAAAAACAGCATCATTAGAAAACTGGACAGCTTATTGCTTAATTCACGCAGCTTTTCTCTCTTCTGTGCCAAATGGGGACCATACAGTCCTTCCTCTTTCTTTGCAGGTTCTTCCGGGGATACAGCATTCAGAGCAACAGACCAAGCAAGCGATCACGAAAAGCAGTACAAGAAGGTAAGCTTCCAAGGAGAAGCACTTAAAGAGCGCAGGAGGTGACGGGCAGGATCCAGCTGGCAGAACTGTAGAATCTGGGAAACCAGGAAGGGGCAGCCCCTACAGCACCCAGCAAACCCCAAACAGTTCTGGACAACTGGGAAGCCCCCCAGGATCAGATTTTGGGTGGTGTGGGGGGTTCAGTAGAGGGCGGGGGAGAGTGTTCCTAAAGTTCTGCCAGAGGACAGTTAGCTTTAACCCACATGAGGAAGGGGGCAGGGAATGTGGACTGCAGTTTGGGGGGATTTCTTCTCCATCTCATAAAAGTCTTCTTGAAAGAACTCAGGCTTCTGTGACATTAGTACATAATTTCAATTTCAGATGTTCAGTGCCATTGTCAGGGTGAGCCACACTGCGTGATGAAAGAAGTATTGCTTAGATTTCTAACAGTTAAGTTTGCATCCTCATCACAAACACATTACACTTTTTGTTTGTTGTAAACTGCCATCAATGTGAACTTACGGCAGCTCTATGAAGGAGGGACCCCCAAGTCCCCCTCACCTCAGCAGCCCTGCTCAGGGGGTCTTGCAGGCTCAGGGCAGCAGCCACTGTGGCTTCCTTGGCAGAGTTTCCCCACCTGGAATGGGGTCTTCCTCTTTTTCTCCTGCCTTCTACTCTCCCAGGCATTACTGGTTGACTCAGCCTTCCATCCTTCCGTAGGTCGGTAAAATGAGTACCCAGCTGGTTGGGGGCAATTAGCTAAAAAACATTGTAAACCGCTTAGGGAGTGCTTTGCACTGATAAGCAGTATAGAAAGATAAATGCGATTACTACTGTCTTTTCTTGTGAGTCCTGTCTTCTCATGATCTGGCCAAAGTACGACAGTCTCCGTTTAGTCGTCTGGGCTTCTAGGGAGAGTTCAGGCTTGATTTGCTCTGGGACCCATGGATTTGACTGTTTGGTATCTCTAGAACTCTCCTCTAGCACCACATTTCCAATGAGTTGATTTTCTTCCTATCAGCTTTCTTCACAGTCCAGCTTTCACAACCACATGTAGAAATGAGAAATATGATGGCATGGACCATCCTAACTTTAGTATTCAATGATATATCTTTATAGTTCAAGATCTGGTCTAGTTCCTTCACTGCTGCCCTTCCAAGTCCTCGTCTTCTGATGTCTTGACTGAAGTCTCTAATCTGATTAATTTATTAATTTTTTGTTTCATTTATATACTGCCTTTCTCCCAAAATGGGGCCCAAGGTGGTTTCCAAAGGGAATCAATTAAAATATCTTAATAAAATTTTTAAACAAGTAAAATCATCATCATCATCATCAGCCTGCCCCTCTGTTAAAAACACTCGGGGCAGCTTACAACAGTTAAAATACAACAATACAGACTAAAATCCCTAAGGGTGGCCACCCCCACCCTCCCCCATAAAAAGATATTATACAATATAAAACCATTTAAAAAGATATTATACAATATAAAACCATTTAAAAGTCTTGCAAAAGATTAATAAATAAATAAATCACAGATCCCAAAACAAACAAACAAAAATTAAGGACTGAGACAAGGTATGACAAGTCTTGAACTATTTCAGTGTCTTCATTGCCTACTTTAAAGTTACATAAATCATCTGTGGTCATTGTTTTTGTTTTCTTAAGATTCAGCTATAGCTCTGTTCCAAATCTTTGCTGTTTTCTGTTTGCTCTTTTCTGCTAGTGTTATGGTGTCACTTGCATATCTTAAATGGTGGATGTACCTTCCTCCAGTTTTCACGCCTCCTTCCTCTGAGTCTAATCCTGCTTTGCATATGATCTATTCAGAATAAAAGTTAAACAGACAGGGTGATCAAATGCAGCCTGACCTGACCCCCTTGACAATTGGAAACCATCCCGTTTCTCCATATTCTGTCCTAACACAGTTGCATCTTGTTTTGAGAACAGGTTATGCATCAGGACAATCAAATGTTTGTGGTACACCCGTTTCTTTAAGAGCAGTCCAAAGCTTTTCATGATCTACACAATCAAAGGCTTTGCTCTCATCTATGAAGCACAAGCTGATTTTCTTCTTTTTTCTTAGTTTATGGTGTTCTTTTTGAGCTTTGTTCTGTTTTTTTATATCAGCAGTTCATGGTTTGTGCCACAAGCTGTTCCTGGAATTGTTTTTGCAGAGAATGGATCTTTTCCATCATCTGCTTCCAATGATGTAGTATATTTGATTTCTTTATTGGCCATCAGGCAATGTCCATGTGTACAATTACCTCTTTGGTTGCTTAAAAAATGTGCTTGTGATGAACAGACTCACAAAATTCAGTCAGTTGTTCTCTTTCATTTCTTGATCTGAGGCCAAATTTTCCTACAGTCTTGATTCTGCTCTGTTTCCTATTTTTTGCATTCCAAATGCCTAGGATTAACAAGAAGTCCTGTTTTGGTGTGTGATCAGTTTCGTCCTGGACTCGTGTAGTATCTTTCCATTTCTTATTCTTCTGCCTCTGTAGTTGGAGCATAAACATGGATTATGGTTATATTGATGGGTTTTTCCTAAAGTCTTAATACTATTTGGGCAGACTTTGCATTATATCCTTTTACTGCTTTTACTCTCTCCTCACTATTAATGCCTCTCCGTTTCTTCTTTGATTTTCATTTCCTGAGTAAAACACTGTGTAATTATCTGACTCAAAATGCCCCATTCCTCTGCCACTTTAGTTCACTCACCCCAAGTATTGCAATGTTTATACATTGAATTTCTTGTTTTACTGTGTCCGGCTTTCCCTGATCCGTGCTTCTTACTTTCCATGTTCCCATAATATGTGTTGTGCAGCTTCTGACTTTCCTTTCGCCTGCTGAATGTCCTTTCATCTTGAGTCCAGTTGAATCCATTAGCCAGATGGCTACTTGTAGTCGTCCTCTGCTGTACCCCAGTAGCTCATTGAGGGCCATATCTGACCTGGGAATGTCATCTTCTGGCACTAGCTCTTGTTTCATTTTGGATTGTCTCATCATGGGGTTTTCGTGGTAAAAGGTCTTCAAAAGGAGGTTTACCGTGCCTCCTCCTGCACAGTACTAACAAGTGTTAGCTATGGTGCCACTGTTGTATTCTCTGAGGGATCCTCTGCCAGGGTCACACACACCCCCACTACTGCTGCTGCCCAGTTGCTGTTTGGCCCATTGAGTCTGGTTCCTCCTCAGCAAAAGCCAGTCTGACATGGGAGACCCTGCTAGCAGCACTGCTGCCTTGCAAGAACACAAAATCCCACCACCGCAGAAGGGGAGTGCAGTTGGTGGGACATGACACTTAGTGTAGTCCAATTGCCAACATGCCTCATTCTCAGTGGAGTTGCTAAGTTTTAAAGACACAGTAGCCAAGTCCACAAGATGAGACCCCCAATTTAAATATGGAGAATTCGTGTGAACAAACTAAAATGGCTTCCCACCTGCTGAACCCTTGTTGCTAAATGCCACCTGTATGTGGGGCGTACTTTTGCATTTCCATAAAATGCTTATGCTCACATTTTGGAAAACTTTCAGAAGAAGGGAGGGCGAGTGAGCTGCACTCAAGAGCGATGGATATCTCCCATGCAGCATGTGTGTGTTTGAGAGAGAGTATCCGTCCCAGGTTTTGTCTAGCTTCAGTGGAGCTCTCCAGTCTCCTAGACCTGCTCATGAACAGGGTGGTTCAGCACCTTGGAGAACTCATTTAAAGCCTCAATTAACACGGCAGTGGATTCGCTGCCCAGTGACACGGGAGCCAGCATTGGCTACAGTTACGCTTCAGATGGCAGCCTAAGCCAAGTCAAGAAGGGCCAGTGGCTGCTTTGCCTGTGTGTCAGGAGAGCCAAGGGAGGGCAAGTGAGACAGATCAGGTAGCCCCACATCCTTCACTCTGGCCTGTCTTTCCAGTTTCCTCAAGTAGAATCATAGAGCTGGAAGAGACCACAAGGGCCATCTGGCCCAACCTCATTCTGTCCTGTAACAATATACAAGCAGAGCACCCCTGACAGATGGCCATCAAGCCTCTGTTTAAAAACTTCCAAAGAAGGAGACTCCACCACACTTCCGGGCAGCATATTCTACTTCCAAACAGCTCTTCCTGTCAGGAAGTTCCTCCTAATGTTTAGATGGAATCTCTTTTCCTAGTCTCTGGAGCTGCAGAAAACAAGCTTGCTCCATCCTCAGTATGACATCCCTTCAAATATTTAAACATGGCTATCATGTACCCACCTTCTCTTCTCCAGGCTAAACATACTCAGCTTCTTAATCCACTTCTCACAGGGCATGGATTTCAGACCTTTTACCATTTGGTCACCCTCCTCTGGACACCTTCCACCTTGTCCATTTCCTTCTGGAATTGTGGTGCCCAGAACTGGACACAGTATACCAGGTGAGGTCTGACCAAAGCAGAATAGAATTGACTTCCCTTGATCTAGACACTATACTCCTATTGATGCAGCCTAGAATCATTGCCGTTTTTAGCTTCTGCATCACACTGTTGACTCATGTTCAGCTTGTGGTCCACTAAGACTCCTAGATCCCTTTCGCATGTACTGCCATCAAGCCATGTGTCCCCCATCCTACAACTGTGCATTTCATTTTTACTGCCCAAATGTAGTATCCTACATTTCTCCCTGTTGAAATTCATTTTGTTGGTTTTGGCCCAGCTTTCTAATCTATTAAAGGTGTCATTTTGAAGTCTGGTCCTGTCCTCTGGGGTATTTGCTACCCCTCCTGATTTGTAGAGGCACTCAGTTGATTCCTCGGTACGCCACAGGTGGGCGGCACTTGGGGACGCCTTTGAGCCCTTCCCGTGTCCCCCTTCTGCCTAGCTGGCTTATCAGCTGGCTGGTGGGGAAAAGAGTACTGCCCCTGAGCTGTTTCCAGGAGAGCAGGGATCACGGGGGTCTTTGCTGGGATTGCTCTTGGGGTGAGGCTGTAACCTTGCCCCTTCCCCCATGATCCCTGTGTGGCCGAGCTGCGTTTGTTCCTCTAAGTGACCAGATATGTAGCAAATGCTCTACAATAGCCTAAACAGCAAGGACCAGGTAAACATAGAATCCTAGAATCATAGCACATGTTTTCGTCAGCAAAAAGAGTTAAGCAGTGACCTTTTAAATTGCATTTTCACTTTACATTTTGCACCCTTTGCTGGGCACGGTCCTATTGTAGAACCTTCAGAATCACTGCTAGAGTTGAGGATTTTCAGCTGCGAAAGTAGCAGAAGACCAGGAGGGAGCCTGGATTCTGGCTGTACCACAGCTTCCTTTTAATAATATGATCATTGTAGATCCTGTAAGCATTCTGGGGGTGGATTTAAAGCAAGGATGGGGAGGCTCTTCAGCTTAAGACCTCCTGTATCCAGCCTGGAAAAAAACCTCTCAGCAACCGCAAGGATGAAAAGTTCTTCTAAAAGCACAAACAATGAAGATTGGGCTTCCGAAATGTGATAGGAAGGCGGGTGTAAACTTAGTGGGACAGTTGGTTCCCTCTTCACTTCCAAGCTGTGGGAGAGCAGGGAGGCCTCTCCTTTGCGTCCATGTTCTGCTTGTTTCTGGAAAAGTCAGGAAAACCTTTCAGAGCTCCAGCTGTGCTGCTTTGCCCTGGCTTTTTCTCGGGGCGAAGGTGCTCATGCCTCTGGCAAGGCCGCCACAGTCACTCTGCATGGACTGGAAGCCCCCCCCCCCACAGAAGGCAGTGGTTTTCCTTGCTGTAGCCTGTTATTTGCCTCTGTTACTCACCATTACGTTCAATAAGGTCGTCTTTCGTGCAAGTGGCTTAAGCAGATCTGAGAATCTGTCTGATGAACACTAAGTGGATCAGGCCTCCGAGTAAGACTCAGAGGTTGACAGCCATGTAAAGCAGACTGTAGTTCCTGGTTGTCTGGTTTACAAGAGTTAGAGGAATACCTGGGGAGCGGATCTGCCTCTGTCTCGACATGCTGTTCCCACACTCCATTCCCTGGATGGTGCTACTGGTCTTTGTAAGTGCTTTTCTACTGGGTATTAGTTCTCCTCTTGTTTTAATAGATACCTGAGGGTTTTTTCCCCCGAAGCAGTACTGACCCCTAGAACAATCACTTTCATAAGAAGGCCAGACTTTAAGCATAACTGAAATCATTTGTGGCCATTTGGCTCAACATCTGCTGTGGAGAAGAAAGTGCTAAAAAGCACATATGTAAGCAGAAAACAATGAGGAGACAAGCTCCATGTGCTGTTGGATGGTCAGCTGTTTATTCCTTTTTTAAAAAGCCCTGCATGTTTTGACTGATACGCGTAGGGCTTTTTAAAAATGAATAAACCATTGACCATCCAATAGCACATGGAACTTGTCTTCTCATTGTTTTCTAGTAACAGTGGAGACAGGAGAACACACGCTGGACATTTCCTGTTTTTGTCTGTCATCCCCATTGCTTTATGTTTGTGGACTGCACGGCCCTTTGCTTTACCTTCTGTACATCTTTTTTCTTGTTTTTGTCTGTCATCCCCATTGCTTTATGTTTGTGGACTGCACGGCCCTTTGCTTTACCTTCTGTACATCTTTTTTCTTGTTTTACCCATTAAAATACTTAGGCCTCATCCTGTATCCAACACACTCAAAGGAAAACATTCCAAGATCTTCTTCCATTGCAGGATACCACCAGCGGGTTTCTAATGATGTTTCTGCAAATGGCCTTTGTAAAAAATTATGCACATAAACAGAACCACCCCAATAATGTTATTTTTTTTTTACTACCTGTGGAAGGCAGGTTCTTGTTCAGAGGTTCTACTGTTACTGTGCATTTCTCTGTCTTGTCCCCCAGCCTACCAGTTCTCAAGTAGTTTTCCACTCACATAGTTAAGAGCATTCAGATGAATTAAAATTGCATGTATTTAGGCAGATTGGGCCGGCTGTATAGATGTATTTTGTACATCTGTCAAATAACTGAATCAGTATGAAGATGTGCATTTCTTTATTGAAGGAATGTCTGCACAGTGTTGCCACGTGAGAGCGGAGAACTGACTTTTCCTCTTAAGCTGATCATCGTGGTTACTGGGGGTGCAGTGTGTTTTGAACACGAGTGATAGCTGTCTGGAAAGGAAGAAAGATGAAGCCTGTTGTGTTTTCTTGCTTTACGTGGCACTTTTCTGTTGGCTAGAATCGGTGACAGCTATCAAGGGAGCATCAATCCCTTTAAAGAACTTCTGTCTTGACAAAGCTGCTGTAACATTTCTCCATTTTTAATTCCAAAGTGTTCCTACGTAGCAGAAACTTTGCCTGCTTTAGGGATCTGTTCCTCTCTTTTGTTTTTGTCTGCTGGAACAATCCTGTTTGTTCCTTTTTGACACCTTCTCCTGTGTGTGTGTTGTGTTTGTTTGTTTGTTTGTGTGTTCAGTCCTTTGGTTTAAAATTATTGCTCCCCTCACCTCCATTTTCTTTTTCCTTCTCCTCCCCGTTGTAAACTGGCCGCAGGGTCTCCTGGGCGAACTCATTCTCTTGCAGCAGCAAATCCAGCAGCACGAAGAGGAGACGCGCAGAGCCGCTGACCAATTTGGCCCAGGCTCCTCCCAACAGAAGCGAAAGGTGATGGCTTAAAAAAACAACCCCAAACAAAACCGGGCACTGGGTGCTTTGTAATCCTCCTCTGCCCAACTCCATCTAATCAAACACTGTGATTTGCCCCTATCAATGAATCCTTAATTTAACTTTGGCTGTGGGTCTTAGCAGTGATCTTGCAATTGATTTAAAAAAAAAATCACAATATAATTGATTGTACTTATTTATAGCACTCTCTTCTAGCACAGTGGTTTCTGTCATTTTAATTTTGATGACAAATGAGGCTTGTGGAAGAGTGACAGTTGGCTTTGCTTTCAGCAGATCTGCTACTCACTTGAAGGTTCGTCTGTTCAGAGGAGGCAGCCTGCCTTTGAATACCCGCTAGAGCTGGGGGCCCAGGGAGTTGTGGGGAGCTCCTGTTGCTGGATCAGTGGGCTTATTTGCAGATCCCTGGGTAGCAACTGTTGCTGCTTGGAGCGGAGAAAGACCCTCCATCTGATCCAGCGGGGCTCTTCTTGCTTGCATCCTTAGAGCTCTGAACTTTGAGTAGGCAGAAGACTTGGGGCAGCATTTTAATGGAAGCTGACTGACTTCCCAGTTTGTCTGGCCTGTGCAGAATGCCAGGCCTCCGTCTGAGGCTGAACTGGCACCCTCCTGTTCCTGACAGAGTGGCTTCGGCGCCAGGCAGCGTAGCCCCACGAAACATCCCCTCTCCAGACTGGACACACAATCTCTCAACGAAGGCCGCTCATGCATTGATAATTCCCACCTAGCCCCATAAACAAGTTGGGGGCATTGTTTTTCTCACAAGAACAGAGGCTCTTTGCCATTTGTCAGCTGAGCTTTATCTACCAGGAGTTACCTCTGGTCACCTTCTGGTCACCTGGACTTCCAGCTCATGAACAACAGTATTGTTCAGACAGGCATATGAGAACCAGCACTCCCCTTAAATCATCTGCTTACTGGAATTTCAGGATATTTAACCTGGGAAAATAGGCAGGAGACTTGGTCATCTTTTAGGATATTTTATTAATATATACAAAGCAGTCCAGAGTGATATAGACACAATATGCGCACATGCATGCACACTCCCCTTGGGAAGGAATGTAGGCTTCTCATTATAGGTGCATAATTTCCATTGCATACCATCTGCAAATCTCCAGACGTCTGTACATTTTTACCTATATATGAAATACAGAGGCATCCATTATACACCTAACCGACATCCATGTAGGAAGCCATACCTTTCCACAGGCATCTCTATACCTTCCTCTATACGCTGAAGTAGAGGCATCTGTTATATATTTTTCATTGCAGGCGTTGCACTACAGTGCCGTATCTAATGGCCTCACTGCCTCCAGCTTTATCAGGCCTTAGGAACAGTATGGTAGGGGGATCTCTTATATAGCTGTATGTGCCCCCAGAGGAGGCCGTTGCAAGCTACTTGCTGTCTTATCTGCCCACGGTGATTTTATGCTGCTGTCTTATTTTTCTCCTTTCTCTTCTTCTCTGTCTTCCGGATTGGCTGTTCACTGGTATTCTGTCCTCAGCCAATTAGATAAGACTTGTAGTCATCTATCTGTTGAAACTCACCCTTTCTTCAGTTGGGAACAATATTTTACTGACCTTTCAGTATGCCACTAGCCAGATGTCTTTAACTAGTTGCCAGTATTCTGGCTACTTGCCATCAGGTGATTGCATCATGTATGGCTACAGCATGACCAAGTACCATTTAAGTACACCTCTTGGTTTTTCCTTCTTTCAGATAGACTGTTTCTCTACAGACATCTCTACTTTTTTTTATCTTCCTTTTATAGTGAAGTGGTTGAGTGCCCAGAACTGGCTTTATTAAATCCTGTTAACTCTGTGAAGATACCACACGCACACGCACTTACTGCCATTCTTTCTTTCAGTATACAGGGTTCAGGGCCTTACATTTTGCGAAATGTATTCAAAATATAGTGCCCAGCCTATGACACCAGGCTGACCAGGGAATGTGATTGATGGATAGTATTGATTGATAATGCAGGATTGCCACTTATTGGAAAGGCAGGATAAATCTTGCATCATAAGATGTCTTTGTGGAGTTGGAACTGGGAATAAGAACAGAAGAGTATTTTCTGGATCAGACCAAAGTGGTTCTCTCTGGTCCTGCATTGGGTTCACACCGCGGCCATCCCATTGCCCCAGTGGGACAAAAATGTGACTGCCTCAAGTTCCTTAGCAGTGGATGTCATGAGGCTGGGTGTGAGTTACGCTCATCCTGACCAGTAGCCATTTTAGAGCCCTCCCAAGATAGCGGCCATCCCCTAACATTGTGGCTATGAGCTCCACGGTTTAACTAGCCACTGGGTGAATAAGGCCTTCCTTTTACCTGACCAGAATCTCCCATCACTTCACTTCAGTGGATTATTCTTGGTTTGAGTACAGGTTGCCTCCCATTTATGCAGGATTACTACCCATGGTTTCACTTAACCGCTGTCAGGAGGGAAAAGGTATCTTGGGGCATTTGGAGGACCATAGAGTCACATTGGAAGCGGTCTCTCTAGGCATCAGGAGGAGGTCCTCCACCATGACTCTGTGATCAGTTTCTGCTAGAGAGGCATCCCATCCTCTTTAGGCATTTTCTAGGTCTTCCAGTGCAATTCTATGGTATTCATGACAGTTTGCTATTATCCGTGGTTTCAGGTACCCATGGTAAGTCAGGGAGCGTATCATCACCTGCAGATACAGGGGCCTGTCAAGGGCTAAAACCTGGGTTCATTTCCAAGGACCCCCAGATTAGCCCTCTTGTAGTAGCCTCACTCCAGGATGCTCCCTACAGATCCCAAAAACAACCAGTAGCGCCGCCACCACCCGCTGAGTTAAACTGGGGAGGGGTTCTTTCCCCTTGGGACCCCCCCTTTCTCACGCACAATGCAGTGGGAAATTGTACATAGTCTCTGATAATCAGTGGCACTCCTTGCCATAGAATCAACAAACTCCCTCCTCCTAACCCAGGAGACTTACAGTAGCATAGTCAAGAGCAAGGCACATGGTAAGCATCAGTTATAGGAAGATCAATAAAGTTACTTCCTTCAAGTGGAAGCAGTCATGCAATCTCACATGAGGTAGGCTTAAAGTTATAGCAATCAGAGTATTAAGATTAAAGTATTACATTACTCAGGTTACATTCAGTTTCTAGTTTAACTACATTCAACCAAAGTAAAGAAATTAAAAAGAATTCCCTAACGCAGCTAAACATGCTCTAATCTCTACTAAATACTTGCAGTTTGTTGCCTTGAGGTGTTATCCAGGCAGCTGGGAGCTAAGCCGGAGGTGGAATGGCTTTTTGCTCCACCAGTCATATCGCCAGTCCTTTTCTCTCACATCTCTCTCCAGAATCTCCCAAAATGGCTTCAAACAAAAGCAGTTAAATTTTCATCAGAGTTCCTGGGCTTAGAGCTGTAATTGGTCAGTCCAGTCATAAGGTAATGATGCCATCTCATTAGCTCTGTGGAGGTGGTCTTTTAGACTTCCCTTCCATTAACCCTTTTCTTACCTGATACTATGCTGACAAGACAGTCTGTTTACAGACAAAGGGAGTTATAGTTCTCTAGCAGAATGATGGGAGGTGCACCTTAAGGCAGCATGATGGGACTCCATCATGACAGGGCCGACCCGTATGATGAGCAAAGGGAGTGGGGGACCTCCTCCCAGTTGGCTTTCTCCACACCAGGTGTCATTTCACTCATTGCGGTCCTGCGTTCCCTTAGCTTTTCCTAAGCTAAACCATCCCAAGCACTGGTGTGACCTTTCCTCCCATAGGAGTGGCTCCAGGCCCTTGACCATTTTGGAGGCCCTTTTGGCCCTTTTTCCAGCTGTGCTGTGACCAGAATAGTGCACAGTATCCCAGATAGGGTTGTACTGTAGATTTGCATCAGGGGAGTGTAATTTGGCAGTTCGATTTTCAATTCCTGTTTTAAGTATGTCCTACATGGAATTTCTCTCTCTTCTTTCCTTTTTACAGCAGCCACATATTGAGTCGACACTTTTAACCAAGCTGCCCACCATCACACACAAACACACACAGACCCCTTTCATGCCAGCTCAGGCCCCTTCAGTGTCACTGTGGAGTTGGGATTCCCCTCCTACCCCATTCTGCATCACTTCACACTTGCTTTTCCACGAATTTCATTTGCTATTTCAATGCCCATTCCCCTCTGTTTGGAGAGATCATTTTGCAGTTCTTCACAACATGTTTTTGTTCTCGCCACTCTGTAATTTAGCATCTTCACCAAACTAAGCTCCCATCCTATTCAGCCCTCACTCCAGGCTGCTTATGAACACATCAAAAAGCACCAGTCCAATACAGACACCTGGTAGACCCCACTGCGCTCATCCCTCCATTGTGGCAACTGGCCATTTTTTCGTGTTCTCTGCTTGCTCTTTCTTCGCCAGGTTTTGGTCCATGAGAAGACCTCGCCGCTTCTTCCCTGACTGATAGAATGGTACAAAAGTCTTTTATGTGGGATTTTAACAGCAGCCTTTAGGAAGTCCAGCTAGACAGTGTCTACCAGATCACTCTGTGAGTGTGTTCCCCAGCACTTGCAAGGAATTCTGAAAGGTTATGGAGGCAGGATTTGACCTGTTGTTTCCTCCCACACACACACACACACACACCGGCAGGGCTTGCCCTTTGCTGCAGGTTCATTCTTAATGCTTTGCTTTGCTGCATGTTCATTCTTAATAACTCTTTCCACCAGTTTATCAGGAATGGATATTAAATGGACTGGCTTGTAATTTCCCAGATCTCCCCTGGAGCTCTTTCTCAAAAATTGTTAGACACCAGCCACTCTGCAGTGCTCGGGCACAGGCACTTGTCTGAGAGGGGCAGAACCGTTGAACCTTAGGGTTGGAAGGAAAGTTCCAAGGGGCCATCTAGTCCAACCCCTGCCAGAACAGGAGCCCACAGCTAAAGTATCCCTGACAGATGGCTGTCCAGCCACTCTATGTGGCACGCCAACCTTCTAACTTGCTACATATTTTAATTAGGAGGCAACAATTAAACACTGGAGTTCTTGGGTAGATACTATCTGGACCCGGTGGCTTGTTTTTAACTTGTCCAAACATTTTTTAACTTTCTCATCACCAATGATTTGCTTCATTTTCCCTTTTCTGGAAACATCAGTTCAGGCATAGGTCTGTGTCCTGCATCTTCATCAGTGAAGGCAGATGAAAACAGTTCATTCAGTATCTCTGCAGTCTCTTTATCCTCCTCCAGAGGAGTGCCTTTAATTCCATTGTCATCTGGTGGGTCAACTGCCTCCCCAATTTTTGTCGCTGTTGGTCTCAATGTTCTTTGCAAGTCTTGTGGGACTGGTGTGCATTTGTTTCATGGGACTCAGCGGGGTTTAAGTGGGGTTCACCCTTAGAAGAAAGCCAGCCAGGCTGTATGGTTTATTTATCTCACTTGTATGCCACTTTTCTCCCAGAGTGAGACCCAAGGCGGCTCCCAGAGAGAATTGTTTAAAAAAACTTAAAATAAAAATGGTTTTAAAACAATTAAAAATCCTCCCACTAAACACTGCAAAATCGTTTGAAAAGACACACAAAAGTTAAAAAATAAAATAAAAACACACCCCAGTAAGACGCTCCCCTGTTTTCACGTTAAAATCTTGCTTAGACAAAAAGGCCTTTGCCTGCTAGCAAAAGGAAAGCAGGCAGGGGGCCAGGCTAGCCTCCTGCGGAAGGGAGTTCCAGAGGGTGGGAACAGCCACTGATAAGACCCCGTGTCCTCACCAAGCGAGGCTGTGATGGTGGCGGGACCAAGAGAAGGCCTTCCCCTATAGATCTTAGAACTCTTTCAGGATCGCATGGGGAGATTTGGTCTTTCAGATAGTCCGGACCTGAACCATAGGACTTTGAATTGTGCCCAGAAATGAACTGGTAGCTGTGAAGCTGTTTTAACAAGGGAGTTACATGCTCCCTTTGCCTTTGCTCTCCGAAGTGGGGACACAGTCTTCCCATGGTGGTGGTAACTTGCGTGAACATCCTTGGGAGAGCCAGGAATGTGCAGACATACCAGCAATTTTCCCAGTTTGATAATGTTCATTAAATTCTCTTCCAATTAATAGAAATGCTTGCTCCTCTCTGAGAATGTATGAAGACAAGTCAGCAGGCTTTGTTTGAAATGCATATCTAGCTCCCTGTTTTATCTCCAGACCCCTCTGGGCTAATTGGAGAAAGTTAATTTAAAATCACCAGTTTGCTGGCTCCGTCTTCTCTGAATCTGCTTCTTCCTAGTCATTAAAATTGAACCTTTCTAACACAACAGCCTGGTTAAGGCAGGAGTCCATTCCTGTTTGGCAGAGAACTCCTGGTTGCCCGTTTCCAGAGTTGGCATCATGGAGGGAATTCCCGTCCCTCTCGTTGAGGCATCGCACCCTTTTCCAGCCCAGCCATGGCACAGCTCCTCCGAAGTTCAAAAGGTTACTTCTTAAGAAGGAATCATGCCCATTATTCTTTACAGTGTTTGAGGAGTATCTTGTTCCTTGTCACGCTATTGGAAATGTCGCTCAGTATGTTTCCTGTTGCACTGCCCACTATTTTTCTATTCATTTCTGTTCCTTCTTTTTTGAGAGAGAGAGGGTGAGAAAGAAAAAAAATGACATTGATAAGAGCACACAGCAGAAAAGCAGGAAATTTCCTGTGAAGTCGAAGGCTTTCACGGCCACCATCCATAGGTTTTCCGTTGGTTTTTTCCGGGCTGTGAGGCCGTGTTCTGGAAGAGTTTATTTCTGACATTTTGCCTGCATCTGTGGCTGGCATCTTCAGAGAATGATTGGGTAGGAGTGTGTGTAGAGCTTATATACACTTGTGAACCCCTGTTGGGGAGGATTATGTAAATTTGTGTATATGAATGGCTGGTTTCTGGGTGGACATCTCCCATTTCTCCATATCTCCTCACAGCCCAGAAAAAAACAACAGAAAACTTAGGAAATTTCCCGTTGAAATGCCTGTTTAAAAAAACTCTTATTACAATGTAGCTAGAAATCATTACTCATTGCATTAATAAAGCAGCTTAAAAGAGCAACTAGTTTTGGGTAACTGCACTACTTGTAACTCACTGCTGCCAAGCTATGACCTCCACCTCTTAGAGGCAGCAGAGATACCCATTCTGTCTCCTTCCGTGCCTCTCGCAGAATGAAGTATCAGTGACCTTGACTACCTTTTACAGAGTAGGGTTTTTTTCAGAATTTTTTAAAGGCAAGAAAGTAGAAGTACCTTTGCAGTGGTGGAGGAGAATTGGAGAGTTTGCCATATTGGATGCTAGAGGGGTTTGAGGTAGGAGCGTTTGGTCACACATTGTTTGGCTTTGCCCCATGATGTGTATGTTTTTCAAAGTATATGAAACAAAAATCAGCAGCTCTTGCTTTTAATCTTGGTGTTCTGCATTTTCCTGGCTTGTGACAAAACCTCTGATGCCAGAAGGGCTGGAAATAGTGTAACTGGTGGGCTTAGTTCCTACTGGAACTGTGAGTCCCTATTTCAAATGACCTTTCATTTTAAAAATACTGTTCATGAGGAGACCTTGGCAGGTAGCATTCTGGGGGTACAATTTAATCCATATGTGTTGTTACTTTTTAGTTTTAAAAAGTGTATTTTATTTATTTATTTATATCCCGCTCTTCAGCCATAAGGCTATCAGAGCGGCTTACACATTGTTTTAAGCAATAGCAAATTTAGACATCTACACTGCATTAAGCAGTTTCCAATGTGTGTGTATGCTGTACTTAAAAAATACCAAGAAAAGGTGTACAGCAGTTGTCAGCATGAAAACTCTCTGGGGAAAGACGCTCTCTGCTCCTCGTTTGCTTTTTGTCTCAAGCTGTCAGTTTGACAAAAGAGCTTGAGTTTGATTCTTCTTGGGAAACGGATGCCGTCTGCCACTCAGGGTTGGTCAGTTATGTTCTGAACATAAAATAAGCCCAAGATGTTTATGTCCACGCCTTTTGCTCTTGCAGGTTTCTGACAAAGAAAAAGTTGACCAGCTCCAAGAAGAACTACTGCGCACTCAGGTACGAATCTCACCTGATTTTGAGGCTAAAATGGACTGTGGGTAAAGAAACACAAGGCTAGTGGTCTGTTCACTGTAAAGTCCTTACCTTGCACAGTGTTAAATAATTGTGTGGGTTACAGTAGCCCCATACAGTTGAAGGCCCCCCAGGGGGCATGGGCAACTCTTAAAATGTTGAGCAGGAAAGTCCTTGCAATGAGGAGGCTTCGAACAGGTGCTGAAGTTATGAAGAGCCACACCGGGCCAGAAGAAGAAATGAAGGATGGGGATTCTATAGAATCAACGTGATGAAAGGGAAGGGAGCCCACAGGCCAGCTAGAATCATAGAGTTGTAAGATACACCAAGGGCTATCTAGTCCACCCCCTTCTGCCATGCAGGAATACCCAATCCAAGCACTCCCAATGACAGGTGGCCACCCAGCCTCTGTTTAAACACCTCCAAAGAGGGAGACTCCATTGCCACACTCCCAGGCAGCAGCGTATGTCATTGCCGAACTGCTCTTACCGTCAGGAATGTCTTCCTAATGTGTCGGTGGAATCTCTCTTCCTGGAGGGAAATCATAGTCCCAGTATATTCTGTGCTGGTCAGGCCCCATTTGGAGTCCTGCATTTGCTCTGAGTGCCTTGTTTTGAAAAGGGATGAAGACAAATCGGAGCAGGAGAGGGGTGGGAAACGAAGCATATGAGGAGCGGTTGAAGGCACTGGGCCTGTTCGTCTGTGTGAACTTGAGAAGACTGTGGGTGACATAATCACACTCCTTAAATACCTGAAAGGCTGCCACAGGGAGGAGGGGCAGGTTTGCTCTCTGCTGCCCCAAAAGATAGAACCGGAGCTAATGGTTTGAGGTTGCAGGAGAGGAGATTCGACTGAACATTAGCAGGAGCTTCCTGACAGTGAGAGCTGGTCAGCAATGGAACCAGCTGCCTAGAGGGGCGGTGGTGGGGCCTCCTTCTCTGGACGCCTTTAGAAAACCAGAAGCTGGACAGCTCCCTGCTGCTGGTGATACTCTCCGCTGAGATCCTGCATTGCGGGGAGGGCTGCATGGCCCATGACACCCCTTCCAACTCTAGGATCCATAACATATACATTTCCTCTGCTGAAGGAAATATTATTGAATTTCCCCCAAGTCACAATTTCTGATGCGAAGTCAAAGGCTTTCACAGCTGGCATCCATAGATTTTCCTTAATTTTTTCCCCCGGGCTGTGAGGATGCCGTGTTCTGGAACAGTTTTTTTCTGACATTTCGCCTGCATCTGTAGCTGGCATCTTCAGAAAATGGTTGGGTAGGAGTGTGTGTGGAGTTTATATACTGTGAACCCCTGTTGGGGAGGATATATAGATTCCACAAACTCTTAGTTTACTGTATGCTTGTATTTCAGCAACTGATTACCTTTCCCGCTTTTCCTCTCCTGATTTCCTCTGCTGTTGCTCTGTGGGTTTTTGTGTCTAAGATTGGACATATTTCTTGGGTCTGGGACATATAAACATTTGGAAGATGTTGTATTTTGAAATGGAAATAATTAATAAGAGCAAAAATAATTTTGCTATATACAGTGAAATCTTTGATTACTGATGCTCTTTTGATCAAAAAGCTAAGAAGGAGCCCTTGGTTTGGTTTCTTATATCTCCACATTTCCAAAATGGGCTCTGTTGTAGAGTACCCAGATCTCCTTTTGGAACTCATTATCTTAGGCAAGAAAGGAGTCCCTCCTGAGCTGGATGGCATGGCTAGAGCGAGCCACTGTGTGTTAGCAGAGAGGGTCCTTCCTTGGCTGAGCTTTCTGCCCCTTCCTCTTCATTCTTTTCCACCCCCTCCCTCCTTCCTGCCCTCTGGTTTTTTTTTTAATTAATTCTTTTTATTAACATACAGAGTCTTATATTTGACAGATGCTCTCATAAACTTAAGTTTACACATTTTTTAAAAATTCTTTTTCTTTAAAACATTCATTTCCCAATATATACTTTTCTCTCTCCTTCTTTCTAAATACCATCTCCTAACCTTTACCTTACAACAAATTCATTCTGCCTTTCTTTCTTCTTTTTCCCCCCTCTTATATTCTAATTCTTTCCTTCTTCACTTTCATTTTCTAAACACTTCCGCATACCTTCTCACATACTGCATTCCATCTTACCTACTATCATCCCATCCATAACTGCAAATTCATTTGACCTCCTGCCCAATAGTTCCTCCTTCCTACCCTCTGGGTTTTAACATTTACTCTTTTGCAGTTGAAATACCAACGGATGCTTGAGCGTTTAGAGAAGGAAAATAAAGAGCTAAGGAAGATTGTTTTGCAGAGAGATGACAAGGGCATTCACCAACGAAAGCTGAAGGTACTGCCTGCAAAAATCTGTGCATCCCCACCTTGCCTTCTTCCCTCCTAATCATCCACCCAGTCCTTGCTCAGCTTTGCTCACTGCTTTTAGCAGCAATTCTGATGAATAAAAATATTCCCTGTGGGGATTGGTACTCCCTTTAATTCTAGGGCAATGATGTATTAAGGTCTCCTGGATACTTTATCGTGGGGTGGTCTCCCTGGAAGGCTCTCCGCAGGCAGGATCCCGCCTTCAGTTTCCTTCCATGAGTGGCCTTTGAGATTAGAACCCAGTGATGCAGGAACTGTAGGTTGCTCTTAAGAGGCTGAAAGGAGCCTTTCTCAGGAATGACTTTGGCTTGGTTCACTTGAGTTAGCCTCCATTCTTTCTTCCTTAGAAATCTCTGATTGACATGTATTCAGAAGTCCTGGACACACTGTCGGATTACGATGCCAGCTATAACACCCACGATCATTTGCCTCGGGTAAGTAAGCGGCGAGCCTCCAGTGGCCATGGTGTTAAACGGCCGCAGTCTGGTGTAGCTTCAGATTTTTCATTTCAACCATGAATAAGAGGAAACTGCTCAGGGAATTCTAGCACTGTTGAAAATACAGTCGGCCCTCCGTATCCACAGATTCTACCACCCATGGCTTGAAAATATTCCCCTCCCCAAAAAATCAATAAATCCCAAAAGCAAACCTTGATTTTGCCATTTTATATAAGGGACACCATTTTACTACGTCATTGTATATAATGGGACTTGAACATCTACAGATTTTGGTTTCTACAGGGGGTCCTGGTACCAAACCCCAGCAGTTACTGAGGGTCCACTGTACTCAATTTTTAAAACATGGGCAGGCAATATTTGAACTAGGTCAGGAGAACACAGGTGTAAGGAGGAGAACTGGTGGGAGCCCTGGTGGCGCAGTTGTTAAACACCAGGACTGCAAGTAACCACGTTGCAAGTTCGATTCCAGAGGGTTCCCAAGGTTCACTCAGCCTTCCATCCTTTCGTAGGTCAGTAAAATGAGTACCCGGCTTGTGAGGGCAATTAGCTAACACACATTGGAAACTGCTTAATGCAGTGTAGATGTGTAAATTGCTATTGCTTAAAAAACAAATTGTAAGCCTATGATGATAGCTAACACACATTGGAACACACATGATAGCTAACACACATTGGAAACTGCTTAATGCAATGTAGATGTGTAAATAGCTATTGCTTAAAACAATTTGTAAGCTGCTCTGATAGCCGCCTTGTGGCTGAAGAGCGGGATATAAATAATAAAAAAAATTAAAAATAAAAAGAACTGAGCCAGATCAAACAAAAGGCTTCTCCTGTCCAGTTATTTGTCCCCACAGTCACCTGCAGGATGCCTTTGGGAAGCCCACAAGCAACACAAGCTCACCTCTTCCAGTTCTTTTCTCCAGCAAAATGGCATCAAGAGGCACATGGCCTCAAAGGTGCCGGTGAGTTATATGCAGCATTCCTGGCTAGTAGCCCTACAGGGCCTTCTCCTCCATGAATTTGTCTCATCCCCTTTCAAAGGCAACCAAGGTGGTGGCCACCATTATTGTTATTACTGCTATTTATACCCTACCTTTTCCCAAAACTGGGACTCAGGCAGCTTACAAATTAAAACAAGAACAATATAGGGAAACATACAGACGTTCAACATGTAAATGGAATTAAAGTATTAACAACATTAAAAATCATGTAAAACATATGATTAAAAATGTTAAAAATCAGTTGGGAAAAAACAGTACAATTAAACAATACAGTAAGGTCTTAAAGTCCTTTCTTTTTAAAAAAAACAGAAAAAAGAGCCCTCCAGCTCTCAAAAGCCTTTGAGAGTAAAGCAAAGGCTTTTCCTGTCATTGGAAGGACTGCAAAGGGGGGGGGGCATTCAGGCTCTCCTAGGAAGGGAGTTCCAGTGCCATGGGGCAGCCGACAAGAAGGCCCCCTCTCCCTTCACCACTTCTCATGACAGTGAATTTCAGTATTTTAATTATGTTTTCTCTGAAGACGTACTTTTGTTTCTCTGTCCTGAACCTCCCGCTGCTCAGATCTGTTGGATGATCGTGGATTGTTCCTCCTCACCGTTTTTAACAGCTAGGTTATGCCTCCTCCATAAGTCACTAGTTTCATATTTTTCTGTAACTACAGTTGGATATGTCTGCAAAGCTTTGCTTCCTCCCCCAAACCATTGAAGAACTCCTGCTTCTGATAAGGTTTCCGGGGTGATTGGGGAGAGGGTGCAGTTTGTCCCAAAACAGAAACGCCTGTGTTTGTATGTGTTTAAAAGACAGTGACTGGATATTTTTGTTTAAGGTTGTAGTGGTTGGAGACCAGAGTGCTGGAAAAACCAGCGTGCTTGAAATGATTGCTCAAGCCCGGATCTTTCCACGCGGCTCTGGAGAAATGATGACTCGTTCCCCTGTAAAGGTATGGAGGTTGCAGTACAGTAGAGCCCCAAAGTGATTGATGTGAGTTGGAGTAGGTGCTCCTGTTGTTATGACCACATAGAGGTCCTTTTAATCAGGTAGTGTTTAAGATTTTCCCAGACAAGTGACAGGCAGAAGGGAATCCTTGCCTTTTTTCTTGCATGGTCCCCATGGAAGTTACTTGAAGGTCCTTGACTGGCTGTCCTTTCCTCCCTTTGGCCGTTAGGTCACCCTGAGTGAAGGCCCCCACCACGTGGCTATCTTCAAGGATAGTTCCCGGGAGTTTGACCTGACCAAGGAGGAGGATGTAAGTCTGAAGGAATCTTTTACTCTCCACGTACTGACTTTTGGGGGCACATCCGTGACGTGGAAAATGTGTGGTCCTTGTAGAGGCAGTTGGAGTGAGGAACCTTCAGTGTGATGGAGAAAACACACCCCTGGTGTAAAAATGTCGTGAGGTCTGGAGCATGGACGGAGGATCTGAGTTTAAACTTGGCCATAGCTGGCCAGCCGGGGTGGCTGAGAAAAGAACTGCCCGCTCATGTAACTCAACAGGGATGACTCTGAGGTCCTTGGTGAACTGAAGTGCGTCACCAGTGGGTGAAAAATAAAACACCCATGGTCTCCTGGCAGCAAAGAGCTCTCCCCACCAAACACACCCTCTGCACAGCCTCCGTTCACTTCACGGGGCTCCACGTGTCTCTCCTGTGTCTCTGTCTTGAGAGCCAGCTGAGGTTGCTCATCTTCAGAGTTCAGAGAGGCTTATAGTCTTGTCTGGGAACTGCCTGGCAGCTTTCTTGATGGTAACATTTCTTCAGAATAGGGACAGAAATTATGTGGCCCTCCAGAAGTTGTTGGACTGCAACTCCCATGTGTCCCCTAGCCAGCCTAGCTGATGGATGAAGAATGCTGGGAATTGGAGTCCAACCACCTCTGGAGCACCACATGTATCCCACCTGTGCTTTAAAGGTTTATTAATCGGTGATAAGTGACCAGCCTCCATGGAGTCATCTGGTGATGCTACTCCTCAAAATGAGTGAAAGAGCATTAAAATATACTGAAAAGTTTATTCTCAGTTCAGGCATATCCGATTTCACTCATATCAAGAAATCCTCCTGTCCTTAAACCTTTGCGTTGGACTATGCCTGAACAGTTAAGATGCTTATAAGTATTCCCAGACATCACGAGAGTTCAGCCAGTGGGTATGAGTGCCACATGGCTACTGCAAGCTTTGTCACTTTCTCAACATCCTCTGTCTCCCCATATCCCTTCCTCTATTTGCAAATGTGTGAATTCTATAGGATTCCTCTTTTGAGAGGACCTTTGTCCACGTCTGGGCACCCTGACATGCTGTTCATTTCTGTAAAAATACTCCAAATTGCTTACAGAGTAAAACCAAACAATACAATAGAGTTACACTTTAAAATGCCTTAACAAACCTTGCTGAGGAGAGTGTGGTTAGCTTAAAGCAGCAAGCCTTTTAAAGGCTAAAAGGGCTCCAGGTTGACTCAGCCTTCCGTCCTTCCGTAGGTCGGTAAAATGAGTAGCCAGCTTGTTGGGGGCAGTTAGCTAACACACATTGGAAACTGCTTGGAGAGTGCCTGGTGCTGTAGAGCGGTGTAGAAGTGTAAGTGCCATTGCTAAAAGCTTTTTGAAATAAGCCTTTAGCAGATGTTTAAAAGCATAAAAAAAAACTACCTGGTGGATGGCCTTAGGGAAGATTTTCCACATGCTGGTGCCAACACCCAAAAGCACCTGCCAATTCAGTCTCCCCATCATGTTGGCCGGGCAGAGAGAGGACATGGCCCCAGGATCTTAAAATGCAGGGAGAAGGGAAAACAATTCTTGAAGGAACCTGGGCCTGATCCATTTAGGGCTTTTGAGGCCATTACGAGCACCTTGAATTGGGTTTGCAAATCAAATGAGCAACCACTGAAGATAAAACAAAACAGAGGTTACATGCTCCACTCACCAGGCCCCCAGCAACAAGCAGGCTGCCACATTTTGAACAGGTAGCTTTTCCCAAAAATGTGTGTCTCTTCAAAGATGATTCAGTGGGTGCTGGTTGGTGTCATGTTTTACTATAATTTGCTACCAGATTTTGGCAGCAAAATGTGAGCTCTGTTAAAATTAGCATTTCTTACTTGTTTCAAAACATTTTTTCAGGTGGGGTAATCGGTGGGTTCCTGGAGACTAAAAATGGCCTTCAGGGATGCCCCCAAATGGCCACATGTTTCCCACCCCTGCTGGCGGTGCCTTGTTTGTGGGAGTGGAGGGAGGGAGCAAGCTCTGTGTAACTGGAAGTTATTTCCATTGTTCAGCTGCTCCGTTTCTGTTGGGACGTACAACGGATACGTCCCTTGAAGATTTCCCTTCCATCTCTTAAAACGAATAAAATGAATGGAGCAGGAGTCTGATGCGAGCATCTTGATTCTAATGCCACACTTCTGATTTCTCTTCTCACTCGGTCGAGACAGCTGGCAGCCTTGAGGAATGAGATTGAGATCCGGATGAGGAAGAGTGTTAGCGAAGGCTGCACCGTCAGTTCAGAGGTAAGGCCTGGGGCTGGTGCCTTGAGTTCTCTGCCCTGCGCCCCAGGAACTCTCCCCCTCTCCCCCCACTCTCCTAAGAGGTCTCATCTTGCCCCTCTTCCCGGAATCACTTGCGTGGGACAGAGCCCTGGGCACTGCTCCCTTTGCTTGTCCTTCCTCTCCAGCAGGAAGGCTCTGATGCCTTTGCTTTCTCTTACAGACCATCTCCCTCAGCGTCAAAGGGCCAGGCCTGCAGAGGATGGTGCTGGTCGACCTGCCGGGCGTCATTAGCGTAAGTATGTGGTGCTTCTGGGCTGGTGTTTGGAAGGACGGGTGCTGTTAAAAGCGAAGGGCACTTTTGGGTGAGATCAAGATACTGATCTCAGTAGGTCAACCCAGAAATTAGGCGGAGCTGGATTGAGCTCTGAATCTGAGTAGGAAGGAAAACACACACAGAGAATTCTTTAGCCAAAGGTTCCACCCTACACTCAACCACTCTCAGTTCAACCAAGAGATAGCAATGGTCTAGATGGACAAGCTTATTCTGAAAGTCACAGGCATTTATAAATCTTTTTAGCTGAAGAAAGCAAAACACAAACTGTGTGAGCAAAAGGGTACTTTCTGCTTCTATTGTCCTTATCAACAGGAGGACAAAGACTTCCCTGGCAAGTACAGTGTGTAGCTTGTTTATATATGTCAGGATTGAGTGCCTGATCAGAGTGATCATGACCATTGCCTCTTCTTCCCTTGGAACATACACAGTTAGAGTAGTTTTGAATAATATTTCAAAGATCAGTCAGCAGAAGCCTTACTAAGTAAATAAGCAAGGAATTGCTTTGTGAGGAATAATTGACTGAACAATTTACGTAGACCTGGTCGTGGTGGGCCCAGTCATACTTTTCACACCAACAATGACTCCCAGGGAGGCAGGAGCACCAGGGCCTCCCAGAGACTCCGTGGGCATGCAGACTGGCTCTAGGCTCAGGGCTTCCTCTGCCTCAGTTTTCCTTCCTGGAAAGTGGAGGAGGTCCTGCTGGTCTTATTGCAGGTCAGCTGAGAGAATGGTTGAGGGGAGAGTCGGTTATAGCCCCCGTGCTCAGCTGGGGACGCCACAGTGTAAGAGCAGCGTCATGAGGCATGGGAAAGGCCGAGTGACTGCGGAGGCGAGGGCTTTGTGGTACCGAAGGGCTTGAAGGAAAGCGGGGCTGGGAGAGGAGAGGTGGTGTTCTGGTTGATGGCTGTCCGGTCAGCTTGGACTTAAGGTGACCCTTAAGGTGAATGAGAGGCCACAGCCTGGCTCAGGTGTTGCAAACTCAGAGCAGCCCAGACTTCCTGGATGGAGACCACCCATCTCCAACGCCCCCTCTGGCCAACGCATGCCCACACTCATGTGGGTCCTTGGAGATTGGCCCGAAAAGGCCTTCGCTCCCGCCAGATTCTGTCTTTGGGGGCTTGTGGGGCTTTGGGCAGAATGTTCTCACTGACGGACGGGGCCGGCCCTTAGAGATTTGCCACCCCAAAGCAGGCTGCCTTGCCAGCTGAACGTGGGTGCAGAGTGGGAACACGCAGGTGTGTCAGGGCTGGTGGGAAGGAGGATTTGTCCATAAAGTCTGTGCGCTGCTTCAACACACAGTTTAATACAACAACTGAGTAAATCCTTCCGTCACCTGCAGTTCTCTCTGACAGGAAGCGCATCTTCTCACAGCAGTCAGTTGAAAGGCTGTAGCCAGGGTGGCAGTCATGGGGGACACAGGAGAAGCGCTGACAGGAGAGAGAGAAAAATGGGGGTTTTCCGTGCCTGGGGTTCACGTGTGCAAAGCTGCATCCAACCCCATATATATGCAAAAGTTGGGAGAGAAAACATCCTGGTCACCGTTATTTGTCTCTTGCTTCAGTCACTTATTTAAATATCTGTATCCTGCCTTGTATCTAAAGATCTCAGACAGCATGCCATAAAATAAATTTAAACAATTTAAAACAGTTCTAAATTGTAAAAAAAACTTTTTAAAAACTTTATTTATCCAGCTATAAAACAAATATAAATCAAACCCAAAAAACGTACATGTTAAAATTCCAATATATCAAACAAACACTTATGCACCCTACCACACACACACACACACACACACACACTTACAATATGTCTACATGGTCAATTATTAATTATCACATCTTCAACATATATCTTTCAGTCTTGCATCTTCCTATACTTCCAATTAAGTTATCGTAGCTAAGTGTAACAAAGTTATCCAACTGTCTTAACTAATATATATATATATATATATATATATATGTATATATATATTACAACAATGGAATAGTATTGTTAATTTGGAGCAGAAATCATAGCCTTATTTTGTATTGAGAATTAACCAAGAAACCCCAAATTAGCTCACTCACCCCAGATGTCTCTGACATGAATATTTAAAATATTCCAATCTTTTTTCAGTGTATTAACACTTTTCTCTTTTATTAGCTGAGTCAAATTATCTTTTACAATTATATTACAGAATTGTAAAAAATAGTTGTGCGAACTCAAAGTGTATTGAACAATTTGACAGAAGACAGCAGTTTAAAACAATGCACGTATGCAGATTTGGATGACATCAGTTAGGCTTCAAAGGCTTTCATAAAAAGCTACGTTTCTGCTTGGTGGAAGAAAGAAGCCAATGTTGGCGCTAAGGAGAGGGTGTTCCACAAAAATGGGGTGCCATAACAGAGAAGGCCCTGTTCCCACATCCTCCCACACTGTGTTGCCCACACTAGTGGACAAAGAGGACAGTGCCTCCTGCAGACCTTAGAGGACAAGTTGGGATAGTGAGAGGCGTGGAGTACAGCATAGGGAGAGGTGCTCCTTCAAGCCCGGAGGTCCCAGGCCATTGAGGGTTTTGAATGTTGGCTCACACTCAGACCAGGCGTATACCTAGAATGTTTGGGGACACTTACCTGTCAGTAGGAAGGTGGCTACGCCCAGTCCTCCTGTCCTTGAATCCGCCTCCGTACGGCTGCGTTGGATGACCGTGGGGTTCAAGTAAGGTCTCAGAAAGTGAATTGGATGTTCCCTTGTTGGGATGTCCCTGCTAGTCGGCTAAGTCAAGCTCTCCTTTTCCTCCCCATTTTGCCCATTGGGACTGTCTCTGCATCTTTCCCCTCTGTTTTCTCAGACGGTAACTTCAGGGATGGCTCCCGACACAAAAGAAACCATCTTCAGCATCAGCAAAGCCTACATGCAGAACCCAAACGCCATCATTCTTTGCATCCAAGGTAAGCAAGGAGGTTGTTCCGTGACTGGAATCGCCTTGAGTGAGAACTCCTGTTGCCAATGGATTTGCAAATGATGCACATGCTGTCTCTGTTTGTGGGTCTTGGCTGAGTGGGGTCGTTCTGCCTCCACATTGTGGGAAGACTGGCTGGCCTCTTTTTCCTTCTCACTCTGGCGGTTGGCTGCAGGGCCTCATGGATGAATAATAGTGCACATTCTCTTTCTGTGGCTCTCCAGGTTTTTATTTTCTTTGGGCTGGTAATCTCACCTTTCCTTGAAAGTGCTTTGCATATTCTTTGGGTCAGATGTGGGCTTTCCTTTTCTTTCCAGATGGGTCTGTGGATGCAGAACGCAGCATCGTCACAGACCTCGTCAGCCAAATGGACCCTCAGGGCAAGAGAACCATCTTCGTGTTGACCAAAGTGGACCTTGCTGAGAAGAACGTGGCCAGTCCCAGCAGGGTGAGGAGGAGGAGGAGGAGATGCAGTTTTTCTTTCACTGGTGCTCTCTGAGCCCCTGGAAAGGCAGGAAAGGCATGTGGGCGGATCCAAAATGGAATCCTTATTTTGGCAGCTTGATTCCTCTGACTGCCAGCCACAGTGGAATGATCCTGTTCTCTTAGGAGTCAGGCTTGCTGTGCCGAGACGCGGCAGCTGTTGTTTTCCTTCAATGCGTCAGAGAGATCCATTTATGTACTTGGGATGATTTAGTCTGGCATCTTCTCTCACAGCAGTGTTGATGCAGCTCATGATGTGATCGGAAATCAATAACAGCAACAAAATTATGCTGCCTTTTTTTCAGTGTGTGCCTGTGAGACTGTAAAATATGGCTTGTTCCTTGGCTTGTGAGGGGGGAAAAATGTCCTCCCTAGAAACTGGTATAGCTTTATGGACCAAACTCCAAGTGATCTTTTAGGTGAATTTCTTTTCCTCCAGTATATAACTGGAGTCTCGTTGGTGGACTCTTGGCGTCCCAGGAGCTGTTGAGCATAGCCATGCAGGGCCTTTCCTTTTTGTTAGGGTTCCAAGGTGTCCCATTTTCTACTGGAAGTCCAGCTCCATATTGGTGCCATATGGGGTGCCCCAAATCCTGTGTTTCTTGATTGGTCAATGGAGGACACCAGCCGCGCTCCCAGCAGACCAACCCCTGAGCAAAATGGCTTCACCCACCAAATGGGAGTACTCCTGCAGGGAACGCAGCTGGCATGGTCCTGCTTTTCTTTCTCCTTCTTGGCCAGTGAAGCAGAGCAACCGTGAACCTCGCCTGGTGTGCTCCTCTCTCAGTCACCTGTAGAGCCGAGATAGGAAGAGCGGGCACCAGCTGCACTTGGAACAGACAGACACCACTCTGAGGCTGCTTCTTGTCCGTTGTGAGCATGGCTTGTGCCCATTTTTGGAAAGAGCCAACACCAGCCACACTCTCCCAACAGACTAACCCCAGAGCATTTCGCGCACAGCAACGTGGCCTCAGATGGGTCCATTTGTTACAAATGTGGCTGATGCATGCTCTTCCTACTCATACTTCTACAAGTGACTGACTAAGGAGTACGGGAGGCAGGCCTATGTAAGCCCTGTCTCAAATCTCCTGGGAGTTCTTCCTCTCGCGAGGGTTAAGCAGGTCTTTCTATTGGCCTGTCTCCCATGTGTACCAGCTAGTCTTGAGCTGGCTGGGCAGTGAAGTGGGTTGTCCTACATAGGGGTCCCTACTTTTTGTATACTTTCAGTACTTATAGAATTGTAGAGTTGGAAGAGACCACGAGGGCCATCCAGTCCAACCCCCTGCCACGCAGGAAATCACGATCAAAGCATCCCCGACAGATGGCCATCCAGCCTCTGTTTAAAGACCTCCAAGGAAGGAGACCCCACCACGCTCCGAGGGAGTGCGTTCCACTGCCGAACAGCTCTTACTGTCAAAAAGTTCCTCCTCATGTTGAGGTGGAATCTCTGTTCCTGGAGCTTGCATCCATTGCTCCATGTTCCAGTCTCTGGAGCAGCAGAAAACAAGCCTGCTCCATCCTCAACGTGACACCCCTTCAAATACTTAAACAGGGCTATCATATCACCTCTTAACCGTCTTTTTTCTAGGCTAAACATACCCAGCTCCCTAAGTCTCTCCTCATAAGGCATGGTTTCCAGACCTTTCACCATTTTAATCGACATCCTCTGGACACGCTCCAATTTGTCCATATCCTTTTTGAATTGTGGTGCCCAGAACTGGACACAGTATTCTAGGTGAGGCCTGACCAAGGCAGAATAGAGTAGCACTATGACTTCCCTTGATTTGGACACTAGACGTCTACTGATGCAGCCCAAAATCGCATTGGCCTTTTTAGCTGCCGCATCACACTGTTGGCTCATGTTCAACTTGTGGTCTACTAGGACTCCTAGATCCCTTTCGCACGTAGTCTCATTCAGCCAGGTCTCTCCCATCCTATATCTATGCATTTCATTTTTTCGCCCTAAGTTCAGTACCTTACATTTCTCCGTATTGAATTTCATTTTGTTAGCTTTGGCCCAGCTCTCCAGTCTATCCAGGTCATTTTGAATTTTGATCCTGTCTTCTAGGGTATTAGCTACTCCTCCTAATTTGGTGTCATCTGCACTTTTGATAAGTATGCCCCTAATTCCCTCATCCAAGTCATTGATAAAGATGTTGAATAGCACTGGGCCCAGGACAGAACCCTGTGGCACCCCACTGGTCACATCTTTCCAAGACGAAGAGGAGTCACTGCTAAGCACCCTTTGGGTTCGGCTGGTCAACCAATTACAAATCCATTTAACAGTTAACTTGTCTACCCCACATTTTATACGCTTGTTTGCAAGAATGTTAATCCATCATTTAAAAGGTTTAGCATTATCCTGTTTCATGCAACAAGTGAAGTAGGTTCTGATCCATGAAAGCTTAGTCAGGAATAAATTTCTTAGGTTTGAATTGTATCCCTCATTCCAACTAGAGTATATCCAGTGAATCAGCTGAACTTATGTAAGTGTTGACTTCCCAAATTACTATTTATTCAGTGGGTCTGCTCTGTTTGCTGTTGGCATTAGGGCTTAATCTTTAATGTCCAGTTACTTTACTTGCATGTATTGTTTTACATTCCAAGTAAAAGAAATTGAAGAGTGGCTGGCTGTGAGAGGAACTGGGTTTCTTTCCTGTTTTTACAGATTCAGCAGATAATTGAAGGCAAACTCTTCCCAATGAAGGCTCTCGGGTATTTTGCAGTCGTTACAGGAAAAGGTAACGGGAATTTTCCATTTGGACAGCCAGCAGAGTCTCCTTGCCCATGTTGGAGGATTTTAAGTGCTCTCCTCTCTGTTTTGTTTTCTTTGTTTCTCTAGGAAACAGCTCTGAGAGTATTGAATCTATTAGAGAATATGAAGAAGAATTTTTCCAAAACTCCAAACTGCTGAAGTATGCCAATATTGGTGGTTGCTTTTAAAAGTGGGTGTTATTAGCTTAATACCAGCTGCTGGTGCAGAATTCCTAGTGGTCAGAATCCATTTCGGTCTCTCTAGGTGCTTGTGGTGTGGTTTGGCACTGATGGTACAGAGCAGATTTCTGACCCTGTCTGACAACCCTTTGAATGGTGGGGGTCTCCATTACTGAAACAGTCTAAGGGCCCTTTCAGACATCAGGCTGTACAGCTACAGAGATAGTCCTACCAGTTCTGTGGAAATATTTTTCTGGAGCATTTGCTCTGTGTGTGCATTTGGGAAAGGAAAATTCTCAGGAAGATCTGACATAGGAAGGGGCTCCTTTTTCCCTCTTACACCAGAAACCTGTGCAGTACTACTTGGTAATAAGCCCTGCTGTATCCAATGGATCTTACTCCCTAGTAGGTCAGTTTAGGATTTACAGCCTTGGCTGTAGATCGGCATCCTCCAAGCAGCCACCACGTAGAGCGTGAGCATCTCTGCAGTGCCGTTCTGTCAGATGGTTCTGAGCAGGGGCTGTCAGGCTTGCTCGCCATTGTGAACATCCCTCCCTCCTCTCTGAACTGAGAGGGTGACCTTAGCCCCCCCCATCTCTGGCTTGGAGTTTATGGGGCGTAGGATGCTTTAATGTGGACTTTGCAGTGGGCTTTTCTCAGTGTGACTACAGAATCAGATTTTGAGGTGAGGGGCTGGCGGCAGTGGGGATGTTTCTCGTGCCACTTTGCTTCCCTGCCACCCTCCCTCCTGTCAACATTCTGGGAATTTCATGCATGGAAGTGGTGGAGAAAGTGTGGCCCATGAGCTTCCTAGCCCCCCCCCCCAGCCATTTTGTGACTTCCCCCAGGACCGAACATTTTAGCGACTTTATTGTTTTTGCTCTTTTGTTTTCACTTATATTGTAAGCCACTTGGAGTCCCATTTTGGAGGGACGAATGAGCCAGTGTGGTGTAGTGGTCTGAGTGTTGGGCTGCTACTCTGTGAGACAAGTTCAAATCCCTGCTCAGCCATGGAAGCCTGTTGGGTGACCTTGGGCAAGGCACACTCTCTCAGCCTCAGAGGAAGGCAAGGGCGAAGCTCATCTGAATAGATGTTGCTCAGAAAACCCCATAATAGGGTCACCTTAGGGATGACATAAGTTGGGAACAACTTGAAGGCACACAACACACATTGGAAGAGAGGCAAGATAGAAATCAAGAAAGTGTGTGTGTGCGTGTGCACACACGTACGGTGATATCATTATATCTTTGGCTCCCCTGGAGTGTTTTAAGCATGTAGGGAGGAAACATAGTAAAATTGAGGGGTGGCATTTGGGTGCAAAGAAAAATCCCCCCAAAATAAGCATAGCATAGCATAGCATTGATATTTATATACCACTTATCAGTGCCAAAGCACTCCCTAAGCAGTTTACAATGTTTTTTTAGCTAATTGACCCCCACAAGCTGGTACTCATTTTACTGACCTATGGAAGGATGGAAGGCTGAGTTAACCTTGGAGCCCTCTGGGATCAAACTCATAACCTTGTGGCTTGCAGTACTGGCATTTAGCCACCGTGCCACCAGGACTCCCTACAAAAATAAGTTGGGGGTTACAGCCTTCCAGGGTCCCCTGAAGGGGCCAGTTCAGCCCGCTGACCCCCAACAGTTGCCCGCCTGCCCTGCATGAGCTCCCTCCCTTCCCTGGTAAGCCTTCTCCAGGGATGTTGCCCTTCTGTGTCCTTTGCAGGAACTGTATGCTGAAGGCCCACCAGGTGACCACGCGGAACCTAAGCCTCGCCGTGTCAGACTGTTTTTGGAAGATGGTCCGAGAGTCTGTGGAGCAGCAGGCAGATGCTTTCAAAGGTAACAGGGCTGATGGCTCAGTGGGAAATGGTTAGTGGAAACATGCCCCCTCCTCAGCAACGGGTGGGTGGTCTTGCTCTGATTTCCCTCTCCTAGTCATACACAGAATATGAACAGCCCAGGGTCAGGGTTCTTGGTTAGAACAACGTTTTGGCTTCTGCCTTCCCAAAGCTTCCAGGAAAAACCTGCCAATAACCATTTTAGGTGCCCCCAAGTTTATGTGCAGCTTACCCATGTTAGATTGGGTCAGTAGACAAGGGGTGCGTTCGTCTCTTAATTCTTTGACGAGTGGAATTAGACAAAAAGCAAGGATCAGTCTTAGAATGGAACAGAAGGGTCTGGTTAGGGGATGCTGGGAGCTGCAATCCATCGATGCCTAGAAGGCTGCCCTTTGCCCTCAGGGAGTAAAAGCCCCCTGAAGCACAGCTACTCACCTCTTTCCCACTCCATTCTTCTCACAGCAACCCGTTTCAATTTAGAGACTGAATGGAAGAACAACTATCCCCGTTTGCGGGAGCTCGACCGGGTGAGTACGGTTCCTGGACGGGCAACAGTCAGGGTGGCAGAGGAGGTCTGTGGCTGCCCCACTTGTTCGCCCCGGTCTTGTTCCTGCTGCTGCTACACGTGTGCGGCCGTTTCCCCAATGAGGGTGGTCAGGCCCTGGCCCTCCGTAGCTCCCAACAGCAGGTCACCTCTTTATTTTCACAGATCTTCCCTTAGATTGTTGGCTTGGGAGGCTGAGATTTTTATTCCCCTCTGAGCCATATATATATAGTTTGTGATCCTCAGCCTGGCATGACCTACGTCACAGGGCCATTGTGAAGAGAATGTGGGGAGGAGTTCTCATTGCAAGAACAATGGGACAAAAAATGTAACAGATGAATAGATGGGGAAACTGGCTGTTCTGATGGCCAGCCATGCTCCCCCTTTTCCTTCTTCTTTTCTATCCTGTTTCTGTAATACTTTTTAAAAACCTGGGTTTTTTAACTTTTAAAAAAAGTGTGGCTGGTGGCTTATCTATTAAGCCAATTGGCTGACAGTGGCAGGGTCCTCAATTGTGATATTAACTGGCCTTGTTTAGAGATATTATTGCATACCATTTGGGCAGAAGAGTTGCCCTGCTGAAACCTGCCAGGCCACCTCGAGAGGAGAGCCTACCTCTGTTCAAGAAGGCCCAGTGGAGCAGAGATCGGATCAGGACATAAACCTGTCCCAGCATGAGTAGCACAGTAGCCACCAGTTCTTTTTTTCTTTTTAATTTTCTGTTTAGAATGAATTGTTCGAAAAAGCCAAGAATGAAATCCTTGATGAAGTCATAAGCTTGAGCCAGGTGACACCAAAGCACTGGTACAGTAATTGAATGATTTCCTCCCATTCTCTTTTGTTAAGTTTTGCTGGGGATATAGTTGGTTGTGCTCAGAATAAAATGGGTTCCTATAAATTCCCTGTGGTTCTCGGATGATGATGATGATGCCGTGCATTTCCTACAATCCATCTGGAACACATCTGCTCCTTTCCCCTTGTAAAAATATTTATTGGTTCTATATGTCTGAATGACCCCCAGACCTTTGTGCGAGTGACTGGCCATTTTGCTGTTCTCTTCAGAGAAACCTTTGCATGTGTTGACTATCCTCATTCCAGGAATTAAAGAAATGAGCAGAGAGTTTGGGGTGGAGTTGGGGTACTTTTGAAACACAGGCAGAAACAGTTCAGTGCAGAAGGCTGTGAATACTCAGGGGGAAATCCAGTTAATTTCCATTTGCTGATGGGGCAGCATCTCATCTCCAATTGCAGCCCCCAAGTCTGCGCTGGAGTTTTGTAGGGGCCTTCTGGAGCAGATTCTGGGGCTGCATGGGGCAGACGCTGATGAGAAAGCTTACTTGCATAAGCATTCAGAAATGTTGATGATGATGATGAAGAAGTGGACTGGAGTCCATGAAAGCTGATGCCAGAAATGTCTTTCTCCTGGACTCCTTGGTGTCTCTTCACTCACACAGACATGCAACTCAAATGCCCCCCTCTGCTTTTTCTTCAACAAAAAGAAATTCTGCACCAAGAAAAGTTTGGGTTTAATAGTGTGCAGACAGTGTGTAAATCTGCCCCTGCATGTGTGCTTTCCTTGCTTCTGCCTCTGCCCGGCCTGGAGATGCTGCAGAGACGCAGACGGCAAACTGACCGGTGGTGAGACCTGCCCTGGCTATCCCTCCCCGCCAGCTGACATGCCAAAGGGGGCTGCTGCAGGGTCACAGCAAGCAGTCTCCGTTGCAGCCCCCTCCCCAGGGCTTAGGCCCTGTCCTGGAAGCTGAGCTTCTCAGAGCTGGGGGTGACAGGAGGCACCCAGATCTTCTCCCAGGGGGCATAAACCCTCTGGCAGCATTGGGGACTGTGCCCCTCAGGTGCCTTCAGGCCAGGCCAGGTGGCTGCAGTGGGTGGAATGAAATGGGTGCCCTTTTAAAAAAGAAGAACTCAGCAGGAACAGGTTAATTTGCTCTGCGCCATAGCTTAATGTAAACCGTTGTTTGGCTGAAGACAGTAGCACCTTATTTGGTTCCTAGTTTCCAAAAACCATCCCTACTTAAAAAAAACCCACAACCTTTGGCTCCTTTTAAGTTCTCATAATAACACTTCCAAGATTTTAGAAGCTGGTTCCAAGAAGCAGGGTTGGTTTGAGCTCATCTGGATTTGGTTGACGATGTTGAATTCACCACCATCTGGTGGACCTTGGAAAGACTTTGGCAAGGGAAGGGACGGCTTGGCTTTATGATGCAGAAACAGAAGGCGTGTGTTTGGGGCTGGGTGACGGGGAGTCTCCGCACAGACGCTTTAGGGTGAACCTGATCAGGGCGGCAGAGGTTGCGCTCTGCCACGAGTTAAGGTTTTCACACTTCTGAAATGTCCCTCCATTAGTTCCTAGTGTGGAAACAGCACGGCCTGAGAATTTCATTTCCATTTTGAGAGTTGGTGGTCTGGGAGGAGAGAGCCTTCCATAAGTCAAGCCCTGTAGCTGGATCTGGCCAAAGTGGCCTCCACTAGTCCAGCCCTCCCTTGCCACTGTGGCCAACCAGGTGCCCCAGTGCAAGCCCCCCTCCCACCAATCAGCAGCAGGACAGGAGGGTGATGGCACGCTCCCACTAACACTTCCTAGTGGCTATTCCTCACAATAACCCTTTTGCCCGACTGTATTTCTAGGTTGCCTGTGGCGACGCAAGCTGATTTCTTCCTTTCCCTCCTCCGCAGGGAGGACATGCTCCAGAAGTCCTTGTGGGAGAGGGTCTCGACGCATGTGATAGAAAACATCTACCTTCCTGCAGCACAGACCATGAACTCGGGGACTTTCAACACCACGGTGGACATCAAGCTGAAGCAGTGGACAGACAAGCAGCTCCCCAACAAAGCCGTGGAGGTGAGGCTTCTGTGTGGCCGGCCCTAGAGAGCAGGGGTGAGCAGCTCAAGTGGGTCCAGGGGGCCCTTTCCTGCCTTCAGAGCCCCCAGGAGGGGCACATGGACTGCCAAAAACACACCCAGATTTATAACAACAACAGGCAAACCAGAAGTAGTTGGAAGTCCACTTCTGGATATGTAAATTTTATATTTAATGCAGTGGTTTCAATCTCTAGTCCTCCAGGTGTTTTGGACTCCAGCTCCCAGTACCCCTGACCATTGGCCAAACTGGCAGCAGGGTCTTCTGGGAGCTGAAGCCCAAAACAGGAGTCACAGAAGCATCCTTAGGGTGCTCCATGTGGCCCCAGGGCTGCTTTTGGGCCACTCTGATGCAGGGAATCCTTCTGTGTTACTTCAAGCTCTCTGTGCCAGTCACGTGCAAGGTGGCAGCAAGATAAACGAGCAGCAGTTCGGATGGCTGTTTTCACTGTGCTCACACTCTTTTCACCCTCAGGACTTTGTGTATTCCCTTGCAGCGGCTCATGTTGAAATTAGTCCCACCTCGTGTGTTCTGTGGTGTCCTTGAGATCCACTCCTCAAGTCAACCTTTAGCTGTCCCAACAGTAGTGGGACTGTTGGTTAACGTTCTGTTACAGGACACTTCCGCCTTGGTCAGTTAGAAGGTTCAAGACTATTCCCTGGCAATGTGAAGCCACCTGGTTGATAAATTGGGATGGAGCATTGCCCTCTTACGCTGGGATGTGGCGGCATCCACCGTGGTCTGTGGCCTGTGTATTTTCTTATAGCCCCGCCGGGCATTCCCGGCCTCTGGCTCCGTTTGAAGGCCAGACTCTGTTGCCACACTTGCAGGTTGCCTGGGAGACGCTCCAGGAGGAGTTTGCCCGCTTCATGACGGAAGAGAAGGGCAAGGAGCATGACGACATCTTTGACAAACTGAAGCAAGCAGTCAAGGAGGAGAGCATCAAGCGGCACAAGTGGAACGAGGCTGCAGAAGACAGCCTGGTTAGTTTACGACTCACCGCTGTTTTTCTTAAAACATGTTAATGCCTGTCTAGGAGGCATAAAAGAGAAAGAAGGCTTCATTATTTTGCTATGTCATTTTAGTATCTTTTGGTTGTGTGGTTTAAAACTAGCTAAAGAGGGATTCGGTCTGTGCTGGCAATGTGGCTGCTCCCTGAATAACCTGCTGCTGCTGCTGCTTCAGTGTGGCTTTTCCTGCAAAACCTTTGAAACAGTACGGAGGCAAAAACTTTAAAAGCAAATTAAAATACTATTTGAAGGCTAACTTAAAGAGATAAATACCCTTTAGTTCTTAAAGAGTATTTTAATTCTTAATTTAAAAACGGTCCTTAAAAGTCATTTTAAAACAAACAGATAAAACAGACAAGAGTGGTTTCAGACACCAAAGGCTGCGAGGAACAAGCCCCGCTTCCCTCGGCAGGGAGCTCCCCAGTTGTGGTGTTGCTGTGGAGAAGGCCCTGTCATGTGTGCACACCAGCCTACCCTTGCGAGGTGTTGGGACCGCAACAGGGCCTCCCCTGGGGATCTTGAATTTTGGGCGGGTGCTTACGGGAGGAGGCCATCTTTCCGAACCCTCTGTATTTAGGGTAGTTCCGTCTCCGTCGCCATGGGTGAGCTTGTCCAGCGTTAGCTCCACTGGAATCCCAGCCTGTTTAGCCATGGGCTTCTTTGGGTGGGAAGCCTGGCCAGCCATACCTGGACTGCCCCCCTCTGTTGTGGGGGCTCTTCCGAATCCTTGGGACTTCTCCCTACAGTGTGTGCAGGCTGTTTGGGGTGGGGGGATCCCCACGGCCCCTTTGGTGAGCAAGTAGGGCCCAGGAAGCCTTGGTGCCCCTGACCGTTTGCCCTGTGCTTTGACAGAGGGTGATCCAGCACAACGCCTTGGAGGATCGCTCCATCTCAGACAAACAGCAGTGGGACGCGGCGATTCAGTTCATGGAGGAAACGCTGCATAGCCGCCTGAAGGACAGTGAGTGCCTCCGCCATGCCTCCCTTAGCGGCCCATCCCTTGTCTCCCGGTCCTGTCTGCACGGACTGTGAAAACGCCTCTGTCGTTGAGCCGTCCCTGGTTTCCCCATGCTGACCTCCTCCCCCGGCACTTGACCCAGGGTGATGCTGCAGTGGCTTGCGGTCTCCTCCGTCACTGAGAGCTGTTGTGTTGTGTTCCAATCCTGAAGGTTTCCTTTTTGGCTTGTCTTAGCTTTTCTGCTCTCTCTTTCCAGCTGAATCCGTCATTGAGGACATGGTGGGCCCCGACTGGAAGAAAAGGTGGCTCTACTGGGTGGGGCGCACCAAGGAGCAGGTAAAAGGGATGCAGGGGGTGTGGCTCGTTGTGAGGGTGGGGGTGGCTCGGCCCGCCTTCTGTGGATACTCCCGCTGCCTTCCCATCCAGCCACTGTTTTGGCCAACACGTTTTTCAGATCAGGAGAAGGAGAGTACAAGCGGCAAAGCCTGAGCTTAACACTGAATGAAATTGGAGGGGGGGGGGAGGTTGGCCGGTCCTTCCTGGATCTGCTCTCAGGGCCCTGGGGACTTCCTGCAGGCAGCTCAGTGGCGAGTGAGCTTCGACAGGGCGGGAGGGTCACAGCCCTCAGGGACTTCCTCCTGTGTGCCCCATTTCAGTCTCTGAGGCCAGCTTGGATGGTGTCTCTTTTTCAAAATAGAAGCTGGATCTTTCCCAAAATTGTTATCCTGTGACGCCATTCGAGCATCACAGCAGATGAGTTTTAAAAAGTTGTACATGGCCTTGAGGACACCCTTTTGCCAAGATGGCCCATTTTATGTTGGGCTTCTGCTGTTTCTTTCTATAGTAGTCATGGGCAAAGTGTGATCCAGTGGCCACAGGCAGCCCCCTCCCTCCAGGACTGTTTTTGTGCCCCTGCAGCCCTCCAGGCTTCCCAGGCTTCTGGCCTTTCTGTCCAAAAAGGGATGAATTGTCTCTTTTCCTTTCCTTTCCTTTCTTTTATTTACTGTTGTGTGAAAAAGTACACCCTAATCATAGAATCATAGAATTGCAGAGTTGGAAGAGACCACGAGGGCCATCCAGTCCAACCCCATTCTGCCACGCAGGAAATCCTGATCAAAGCATCCCCAACAGATGGCAATCCAGCCTCTGTTTAAAGACCTCCAAGGAAGGAGACCCCACCACGCTCCGAGGGAGTGCGTTCCACTGCCGAACAGCTCTGACTGTCAAAAAGTTCCTCCTCATGTTGAGGTGGAATCTCTGTTCCTGGAGCTTGCACCCATTGCTCCGTGTTCCAGTCTCTGGAGCAGCAGAAAACAAGCTTGCTCCATCCTCAACGTGACACCCCTTCAAATACTTAGAATCACAGAATCATAGAATTGTAGAGTTGGAAGAGACCACGAGGGCCATCCAGTCCAACCCCCCTGCCACGCAGGAAATCTCGATCAAAGCATCCCCGACAGATGGCCATCCAGCCTCTGTTTAAAGACCTCCAAGGAAGGAGACCCCACCACGCTCCGAGGGAGTGCGTTCCACTGCCAAACAGCTCTTACTGTCAAAAAGTTCCTCCTAATGTTGAGGTGGGATCTCTGTTCCTGGAGCTTGCACCCATTGCTCCGTGTTCCAGTCTCTGGAGCAGCAGAAAACAAGCCTGCTCCATCCTCAGCGTGACATCCCTTCAAATACTTAAACAGGGCTATCATATCGCCTCTTAACCGTCTTTTTTCCAGGCTAAACATACCCAGCTCCCTAAGTCTCTCCTCATAAGGCATCGTTTCCAGACCTTTCACCATTTTCGTCACCCTTCTCTGGACATGCTCCAATTCGTCAATATCCTTTTTGAATTGTGGTGCCCAGAACTGGACACAGTATTCTAGGTGAGACCTGACCAAGGCAGAATAGAGCAGCACTATGACTTCCCTTGATCTAGACACTATACTTCTATTGATACAGCCCAAAATTGCATTGGCCTTTTTAGCTGCCGCATCACACTGTTGGCTCATGTTCAAGTTGTGGTCTAGTAGGACTCCTAGATCCCTTTCGCACGTAGTCTCGTTCAGCCAGGTCTCTCCCATCCTATATCTATGCATTTCATTTTTCCGCCCTAAGTGCAGTACTTTACATTTCTCTGTATTGAACTTCATTTTGTTAGGTTTGGCCCAGCTCTCCATCTATCTCTTTGAATTCTGTGGTTTTACATATCAGGACATAATGACAATCATCTGTTCCTTAGCAGGTCTTAAAATTAGGTAAATGTAGCCCCAGAGTAACAACAACACATAACATATTACATTGTGTCATGATTTATTCAACAAAAATAAAGCCAACGTTTCTTACAGTAAGGCAAAAATACAGTCAAAACAAGGGATATATATATATATATATAATTTGTTTTAAATGATATATATATATATTATATATCATTTAAAACAAATTTAAAATCATTTTAGAAGGCCTTTTGCAACGGACAGGTGCATTCAAGGTCCTAGGTAAAAAGAAATGTCTTTGCCTGCTGGTGGGGAAGAAGCCGAGAGGGAGCCAAGCAAGCCCCCCCTCTTTCAAAACCACTTCCAGTTTTGTTTGTTTGATTTTTCTCTGCACTCCTTGGGGCCCCTGGGAGGTACCAGGGCCAAAAAACTGGTCCTCAGGTGCACTGGAGCCACCCACCCCATGGCATGTCGGGAGAGATTCCTGGTATGAAACTCCCTCAGGATGCATGAAAAGTTTGCCCTTTCTGGGGGCCTTTTGGGTAGCTGAGGGAGTCCCCAGGTTTGGATGCTTTTCAAGGGGGGCTTTGCTGTTTTCTCCTGATTTTTGACTCACTGAACCCCCGCCTGTCTGTACTGTCAGCAACATGCTTTAGCGGCAGCCCTGAGGGGGGGCTAAGTGAGGGTGACAGGACGGCAGTAGTGGGGAGCGCAACGAATCAGGAATTGCACCTCTTTCATTTCAGTCCATCCGCAATGAGACAAAAAATGAGCTGGAGAAGATGATCAAATGCAACGAGGAGCACCCGGCTTACCTGGCCAACGACGAGGTCACAACCGTCCGAAAGAACCTGGAAGCCCGAGGGGTCGCAGTCGACCCATGCCTGGTAAGGGGTCTCTGTCAGGGTATTTGCGAGCTCTGGCTAAGAGACGGGATTTGAAGCGGGGAGGCCGTAATCCAGAGCAGTGGTCCTTAACCTTTTCTTTACCAGAGACCCCCAAGACTTAACTCAAGATTTAAAACCCTAATAATAATGATAACGATGATGAATATAATAATAACAACAACAACAACAATACAATTACACCACCCATTAAACCTTCCTTCAGAGGCACTGGAGGGGGAGGGAAGACTTTTTGGGCTGGAGTGGATTGAATGGCAATGTGCAGGCCAAGCCAGCCAGCCTTTGCCTTGGCTCCTGTCATGTGGCAGCTCCACTGTGGGGAGGAGGTGGGCCAAGCAGCCTTCAAGCCTTTGCAGACCCCCTGTGAGGACATCGCAGACCCCAGGGGTTTCCCAGACCACAGGTGAAGAACCACTGATCCAGAGCATGCACCAGATTGATGTGTGTCTGCAGGCTGCCGGATGTTGTTGCTGGTGGAGGATGGTTTAAAGCTGGGGAGGGGGTGGTTTTGGGGGGTTGTTGCTGGCAAGGGAAGGGTTAGTTCTCCCTGAGCACTGAGATCTCCCCTCACAAAATTCACCTTCCCCACTCTGTGATTCAAAGCCCCCACTGGCAGTGGTGGAAGCTTTTTAAAAAGCCAAATTACTGTGCAGGGGGCTTGGGCAGGATTTTCACTGCTGGCAGGGAAACAGGGCTAATCCTGCGCACAGACCCCACACACACGCGCGCGCACTAAAAAACCCTCCTCCCCCCTGCAAGGGGACAGGTGCCAGTGGAGGCTTTAAAAAAGCGAGTTGTGTTGAAGAGTGTGTGTGTGTGTGTGTGTGTGTGCAAGAAAGAAAGAAAGAAAGAAAAGAGCCAGTATGAAAAGGGTTACGTGTGAAAAAAGGTGTAATCACAAAACAGGAGGTAGTTAACACTCTCTCTCCCTTTATACACACACACACACACACACACACACCCCACCTTTACCCCAAAAACAGGCGTCTGGGCAGCTTATAATTATAGCCAATACAATAGAATTGATACCTACAGAAGGCCAGCCTTAAAATGGAATTATATCAGTTAGACAGTACAATACCCTCTTAAGTGTCCTTCCTTTAAAAATATGCCATTCTCAAGAGCCTGTCAGAATCATAATAAAAAACATTGGCTGCTAATGAAGGATTGCTGGAGAGAGTGCGTTTCTTCTGAGGTATTAAAAGATCTGCCTGTCCGGCAGAGTTGGTGCATTTCACTGTTCACGGTGAAAATGGTAACTGCAGAGTTGGGTGTGAGTTCCTCTTCCCTACATGAAGGTTCCAGTCACGAAAAGCCACTTCACCCTTTCCCAACACACCCAGCCTTTTTGACTGTCCACCTTGGGGCAGGTGTTCTCTTCTCCTGTCCTCGTAGGGCAGCTATTGATGTGGGGACCATGAAATAATAAGCAAGTCCAGGGGGTGGCATGCATGTAGAAAATGGCACCAGAATCCGTCTGAGGAGTCCTTCCAGCCCAATACGGCCAGCTCTGACCAGCGGCCGTGGCTCCCTGGGATTTCAGGGACGTGTCTGTTCCCAGCCCTCCCTGGAAATCCCTGCTGTGATTTCCCACCCAGTCCTCTCCCTGGGCTTGTCTATACGGCAAAAATACTCCTCGTAGAATTCGAGGAGAATGCCTTTTGTCCCAATGGGATCCCACATCATTTTGCTGTATGTGGAAGGGCGGGGCAAATACTCCACAGGAAAACCCTTCATGGCTTTCCCCCTATTTTAAAAAAAAAACTCCAAAGGAAATGCATATTCCCCGCTCAGTGGGACAACTGATTTGCTTTGCTGAGCATTCCTTATAACAGTGGAAGTGGAAAGCTGATTGGTCAGGCGTGCACAGGAGGTGGAACTTGCAGGCAAGGCAAGCACCCAGAACAGCCATGTTGATTCTTGTCATAACGATTGTGGGCTGAGGTGATGAATCACCCTTTCCCCCCCTTCTTCTGTTTATTTAAGTAAAAGATCTCACTTCCGCACCTTTGATTTGCTTTTAAAAAGATACTGTTCGGCAACTGGTGACAATAAAAACGCAGGTAATTGACTCGCGCCCGCCATCTTGAATCGCAGGCATGCTTGTTTGAACAACAAACGTGTATAGCTTCATATGCCTGTGATTTTGAAAAAAAACTGTAGACAAATGAAATCTGAAAATTGGTGTCACTGCTCACTATTCCACCTTTTATTGCCTCATATAGACAAGCCCCCTGTTTAGATCCTGTAAGATGCTGCGAGTGCATGGTTTTGTGGCTATTTGGTGGGCAGGTTTCCAGCAGGCCTTTTTGGACTAAAAACCGGTGGCCGTCCAAGGAGAGTACAGAGCCATTTCTAATCTGCTTTTTGCCCTCTTTGTAAGACAGTGTCCGTATGAGCCAACGACACTCCCAGCCGGCCTTCTGGCAACCTCGAAAGGCTGAGCTGCGTTTTCTTCTGGGCCGTGCACAACGTGGTGGGGCCTGTTTGGCAGCTGCACCATCTGAATTCAGGCCAAGAGTAACCAGATGTTTCCCCCCCACTCCAGATTAAAGACACCTGGCACCAGGTTTACAGGCGGCACTTCCTGAAGAAGGCCCTGGGCCACTGCAACCTCTGTCGGCGGGGCTTTTATTACTACCAGAGGCATTTTGTGGACTCTGAGGTAAATGGGGAGTCCCTTGTAATAGTAGACACCCCCCCACAAAAAAAAGAGAATCTAGCCAGAAGAGGGAATGTTCTCAGTCTCTGCACCCATAGATACAAAGGTATGTATGCGCGCACAGTGATATGTGTGGGAAAGAGAGTGGTATAGCCAGGGCCTTCCACCAGGTGGCACTCTTGGGATAAAACCCATGTAAACACATATTTTTAAAATGTACAATAAAGTACGATACCAGATGCTGTAGGCTCCATTTCAGAGGAATGGACTGCCAAAAGCACCTCTGAGTATTCCTTGCCTGAGAAAACCCTAGGAGATTTATGGGGTCGCTGTAGGTTGACAGGCAACTTGAAGGCACACCAGATACCAGGCCCCATCTGATCCTGGAAGTGAAGCAAGATCAGCCCTGGTTAGCACTTGGATGGGAGATTGCCAGCAAGTCCCAGGTGCTGTAGGCTCTACTCCAGAGAAAGGATTCCTTCCCTCAGAAAGCCCTAGGAAATTCGAGGGGTCGCCGTAAGTCCATAGATGACTTGAACGTGTGTGCACACATGCGCACACAGGCCTAAATACCCTGAAGGCACCAGATCCTATCTGATTTCGGAAGCTAAGCAGTATCACCCCTGGTTAGTAATTGGATGGGAAACCACCAACAAATCCCAGGTGCTGTAGGCCGTATTTCAGAGGGAGGAACTGGCAAAACCAACTCTGAGGATTCCTTGCTTCAGAAAATTGTGAAATTCATGGGGTCGCCTAAGTCAACAGGTGGCTTGAAGGCACATATGGACACATACAATATCCATTTGTTAAAAGGCCTCTCCTCAGCAGCTAGTCAGTTGCCCGAATAAAAAGGTTATAGTGAAGTCTGCTGAGGGGAGACTTTAAGGTAAGGGGTGTGAGTGAACCTCCGCCCTTGCTGTGCCTCCACTTTGTGCTTTCAGCCACCGGCAGCCCCTTCCTTGCCCACCTGCCGCCTTGCTTGCCCAGCTGTACCTGCAGTGAGGCTCCAGGCATTTCTGATTTAGGTGTGCCTGGTGACAACTTTGGGCAATCAGGTGCTCTAAAAGAGCCATGCTTGAGAGACTGTTTATCCATTAGTAAAACAGATTTGAGTCTCCAAACAGCTTGGTATCACTGTGGATGAAACAGGATCTACTGTTCAATGGATTTGTAATTGGTTGACCAGCCGAACCCAAAGGGTGCTCAGCAATGGCTCCTCTTTGTCTTGGAAAGATGTGACCAGTGGGGTGCCACAAGGTTCGGTCCTGGGCCCAGTGCTATTCAACATCTTTATCAACAACTTGGATGAGGGAATTAGGGGCATACTTATCAAATTTGCAGATGACACCAAATTGGGAGGAGTAGCTAATACCCTAGAGGACAGGATCAAAATTCAGAATGATCTGGAGAGCTGGGCCAAATCTAATAAAATGAAATTCAATACAGAGAAGTGTAAGGTACTGCACTTAGGGCTGAAAAACGAAATACACAGATATAGGATGGGGGAGACCTGGCTGAATGGGACTACGTGTGAAAGGGATCTAGGAGTCCTAGTAGACAACAAGTTGTACATGAGCCAACAGTGTGATGCGGCAGCTAAAAAGGCCAATGCAATTTTGGGCTGTATCAAAAGAAGTATGGTGTCTAGATCAAGGGAAGTCATAGTGCCACTCTATTCTGCCTTGGTCAGACCTCACCTGGAATACTGTGTCCAGTTCTGGGCACCACAATTCAAAAAGGATATGGACAAATTGGAGCGTGTCCAGAGAAGGGTGACTAAAATGGTGAAAGGTCTGGAAACGATGCCTTATGAGGAGAGACTTAGGGAGCTGGGTATGTTTAGCCTGGAAAAAAGACAGTTAAGAGGCGATATGATAGCCCTGTTTAAGTATTTGAAGGGGTGTCACGCTGAGGATGGAGCAAGCTTGTTTTCTGCTGCTCCAGAGACTGGAACACAGAGCAATGGGTGCAAGCTCCAGGAACAGAGATTCCACCTCAACATTAGGAGGAACTTTTTGACAGTAAGAGCTGTTTGGCAGTGGAACGCACTCCCTCGGAGCGTGGTGGGGTCTCCTTCCTTGGAGGTCTTTAAACAGAGGCTGGATGGTCATCTGTCAGGGATGCTTTGATTGTGATTTCCTGCGTGGCAGAAGGGGGTTGGACTGGATGGCCCTCGTGGTCTCTTCCAACTCTGCAATTCTATGATGCCATTTCAGAATGTTAGTATGCTTCATTCTGCTTTAGGCACCCCTAGTTTCAAGCGATTTAACTGGTTATAAATGCCAAGCCTGGTCTCTCTCCTACTTGAAAACAATAGGGCCAGAGGATTTGGGAGGGCCTGACAAACGTTACGAGCTGTTGCACCTCAGACCTTGCTTCATCTGCCCCCTGGTTGCAAGAGGGCAGGGCTAGCAGGGCACCCACCACGGTGGCCCCTTAGCTTTGGAACAGGACCCTTCTTTGAGATGGGAGGAGGAGGAAGGGGGCCCAAGAGAGGGCTTTATTGTGGGTGGCATGGGATAGATGCAGTAGTTCAAAGGCTTTGTTTGCTCTTTAGGTGGGCGATTTTATTAAATACTGGATATCTTTATAAAGTCTTATCTGTGGCTTTAAGTGCTGAGAGATTCTGCAGAGGGGCATTTTGTGTTAAAGCATCTCGAGCTCTATATTTCAAGAGGGACCTCGCTGTGTTTTCAGTCCTAACTTCCTTTCCTTCTGTGGTTTCAGCTGGAATGCAATGATGTAGTCCTCTTCTGGCGCATTCAGCGCATGCTGGCCATCACCGCCAACACCCTGAGGCAGCAGCTGACCAACACGGAAGGTAAGCGGGCTGCAGTCTTGGGGTGCTCTGGGCTTCATCACTGCACCTCACACTTCTTGCCTAGAAGAAGTGGGCACCCCTCTTTGACTTTTCTGCAACTTGACCCTGGAATGGATTAAATAGACATTGTTACACAACAGACTCCATGCTGTGAAGGCACAAAATATTTTTGTTGTGTCACAAAAATTAAGTAAGCAGAAACTGCTGCTTGTTGGTGGCATGGATGTTAACAACAACACCACCACCACTACCCAAAAAACCCACATCTGTAGTCAGTTCCTTAGAGAAATACCTTCCTCCACCATCATGGATTTTTTCCCTCCCTGCAGAATATAAAAATAGTTTTCATAGAATCATAGAATCATAGAGTTGGAAGAGACCACAAGGGCCATCCAGTCCAGCCCCCTTCCATGCAGGACTACACAATCAAATACACGAAAAAATTGTATTGTTAAAAAGTATATCTTCCCTACAGTGCGGCGCTTAGAGAAGAATGTAAAAGAAGTGCTGGAAGATTTTGCAGAGGACTGTGAAAAGAAAATGAAGTTACTAACGGGAAAAAGAGTTCAGCTTGCTGAAGACCTCAGTAAGTCTCTTTCTCTCACGTTCCCTCTCTTTCTCTCGCATTCCCTCCCTCTCTGTCTGTCTGTCTGTCTAGTAAAGTCTGTCTGTCTGTCTAGTAAAACAACCACTGGGCCTGCAGAACTTGGCCCCTCAGTTTGGAAGATTCTGTTCAGGTTTTTTTTAAGGGTGCTTGTTTTATTAGACATATGCTTAAAGCCAAGCAGATGTTGAATCTCAGCTTCATCCATCTTAGTGAGGTTGCTTTCCTATGATTGACTTAAGAAATTGGTATAGCGTACCACTTTCAGATCCGTGATCCTTTCACTGTGTCTTTCTACTAATACTAATATACTAGACTGGTACACAGTATTAAACTCCTCAGTGGTTTAGAGCACGTAACTCCTTTGATGGAGCCAACTTTTCCGGCAGCTTTTGAGTTGCCCAGCACTCTTCATTGGGCTGAAAAGAGGGCCAGAGGGTTCTGTGCATCCAGAGCTTTCATAGAATCGTATAGATTTTTGTTTGTTTGTTTAGTTATTTATACCCGGCTCTTCAGCCACAAGGCTATCAGAGCGGCTTACAAATTGTTTTAAGCAATAGCCATTTACACATCTACACTGCAGGAAGCAGCTTCCAAGGTGTGTTAGCTAATTGCCTCCACAAGCCAGGTACTCATTTCTTGCTCACAGATTCTCCTCTTGCTCACAGCACGGAAAAGGTGGTCTTTGAACCAGTTTGCGTCTCATCTGCTGGGCTTTGGGGTGGTGCGCATGTTGAGTTTCTCTCTTAACTTGCAGGCCTGGTTGTGTGGGGGGACAGCCCTTGACTTCCTTTGTAGTGAGTAGAACAGTGGCATGGGACAATTCTGTGACTTTCCTAGGTGAGTCCAGGCCCCTCTGTCCAGAAGTAGAAGCAGAGGGTCACCTTTCCTTTGGACCAAGCTGCAGTCGCAGCCTGCAAGCAGCCGTTGCAAATCCTCCTTCTCTCCCTTCTTCAATATTTGTATTTTAATCTCCCGTTGAGTTCTTGACTGTAAGCATTTCCCTGTCAACAAAGCCGCTCTCCTGTTGGGGCTTGCTGCCGGATACAGCAGCTTGCTCTGTTGCTAAGGGAACGTCAACACTTAATGTGGCTGCCACAGCCGTGTTGTTGAAAGGGCTTTGTCATTATTCGCTTACACCAGGATGCCCCTGGATGCCGTCTCCCCCTCTTGAAAGGCTGCCAAGCCTGCGGTTCTAGTGTAATGTGAGCCTTTCTTCTTGGTTTTCCTTCTTCCTCTGGAGATTGGGGGGGGGTTAACTAGGCAAGTTATTTTTCTCTGAGAGTTAATTTCCCCCCTTTTGCTATTATTACAATTAAGCCTTGTGACACCTGCTTGTAAAATAATTCCTTGAAAAAGCAAATGAGCAGAAATTGCCTTTCTTTTTTAAAAAATCCCATACTGTGGAAAATCATATGTTTTATGAACACATGAAAACAGAAAATATGATTTTCTTAGAAATATAGTTTGGACTTTGGAACGTGAATAGCTTCAGCATTAATATTGTTGGGCTGGGATCAAGTATGACATTTTATGGCCCTGGAATATTGAGAAGAGGTGCAGACAAATATGTTGGGTGCCGAAATATTTTGTCCAAATATCTTGACCCGTCTGTAATACTTCCAGCTGGTGATTTTCATTGAGGAATTGGTTTTAATACATCGCCTCCTGCTGAGCTCTGTTTTAATCAGGCCTTGGTGTGGCAAAACTATTTCAGGAAGGTGCTTGACTCATGCCTACTGTCCTATCCTGGCACTGCCATCTTTGCTGCGGGAGGGCTGGGGGGTGTTGAGCTAGGGAAGGAGCAAGGAGAACAGGTCTGTGACTGGGGGACAAACTGGATTTTCAAGTGCATAGAATCACAGTATCCTAGAGTTGGAAGAGACACCCAGGGCCATCCAGTCCAACCCCATTCTGCCCTGCAGGAAGACACAATCAAAGCATTCCCGATAGATGGTCATCCAACCTCTGTTTAAAAAACCTCAAAGAAGGAAACTCCACCATCCTACAAGGCAGTGTATTCCACCTCCAAACAGCTCTTACTATCAGGAAGTTCTTCCTATTAATGCTTAGGTGGAATCTCTTTTCCTGTAGTTTGCGTCCATTGCTCTGTGTCCTAGTCTCTGGAGCCGCAGAAAACAAGCTTGCTCCCTCTTGCAGTCAACATGTGCCTAAAAATAACCACAGACATGGAGCCATAATCAGGGTGGGGGCCACCAAGTGTTCAGAGTGAGGGGTGGCAATTGACTCTTTCCCCAACTCCATCCTTCTGGCTGAAAACTTGACTCCTGCACTGCTATTTGTTCTGGGAAGCAGCTGCCACCAAAGACTGGAGGAGGGCAAACATTGTCCCCATCTTCAAAAAGGGGAAAAAAGAGGATCCAAACAATTATCGTCCAGTTAGTCTGACATCAATACCAGGGAAGATTCTAGAGCAGATCATTAAACAGAGAGTCTGTGAACATTTAGAAGGCAATGCCATAATCACAAAAAGCCAACATGGGTTTCAGAGAAACAAGTCATGCCAGACTAATCTGATCTCTTTTTTTGATAAAATGACCAGCTTGGTAGATGAAGGGAACGCTGTGGACATCGCATACCTTGATTTCAGTAAGGCCTTTGACAAGGTTCCCCATGACAGTCTTGCAAACAAGCTTGTAAAATGTGGACTAGACAAGGTAACTGATTAATGGATTTGTAATGGGTTGACCGGACGAACCCAAAGGGTGCTCAGCAGTGGCTCCTCTTCGTCTTGGAAAGATGTGACCAGTGGGGTGCCACAGGGTTCTGTCCTGGGCCCAGTGCTATTCAACATCTTTATCAATGACTTGGATGAGGGAATTAAGGGCATACTTATCAAATTTGCAGATGACACCAAATTAGGAGGAGTAGCTAATACCCTGGAGGACAGGATCAAAATTCAAGATGACCTGGATAAACTGGAAGCTAACAAAATGAAATTCAATACGGAGAAATGTAAAGTACTGCACTTAGGGCGGAAAAATGAAATGCATAGATATAGGATGGGGGAGACCTGGCTGAACGAGACTACTTGCGAAAGGGATCTAGGAGTCCTAGTAGACCACAAGTTGAACATGAGTCAACAGTGTGATGCGGCAGCTAAAAAGGCCAATGCGATTTTGGGCTGCATCAATAGAAGTATAGTGTCCAGATCAAGGGAATTAATAGTGCCGCTCTATTCTGCCTTGGTCAGACCTCACCTAGAATACTGTGTCCAGTTCTGGGCCCCACAATTCAAAAAGGATATTGACAAATTGGAGCGTGTCCAGAGGAGGGCGACTAAAATGGTGTAAGGTCTGGAAACGATGCCTTATGAGGAGAGACTTAGGGAGCTGGGTATGTTTAGCCTGGAAAAAAGACGGTTTAGAGGCGATATGATAGCCCTGTTTAAGTATTTGAAGGGATGTCACGCTGAGGATGGAGCAGGCTTGTTTTCTGCTGCTCCAGAGACTGGAACACGGAGCAATGGGTGCAAGCTCCAGGAACAGAGATTCCACCTCAACATGAGGAGGAACTTTTTGACAGCAAGAGCTGTTCGGAAGTGGAACGCACTCCCTCGGAGCGTGGTGGGGTCTCCTTCCTTGGAGGTCTTTAAACAGAGGCTGGATGGCCATCTGTCGGGGATGCTTTGATTGTATTCCTGAGTGGCAGAATGGGGTTGGACTAGGTGGCCCTTGGGGTCTCTTCCAACTCTACGATTCTATGATTCTATGACGTTCTCCTGCTGTTTGGCGAGGGATGAATGTGTGGGGAAACCAGCACTGGCTGATCCCAACCCTGAACCAGCCCCTCCCCATGGGTGTTGCTGCTTTTTGGAAATATATTTTAGCTGTAATGATGCCCTTAGTGGTATCATCTAGTTTAGTGTCCAGTCTTCCATCTTCTCCATCTTGGATGGGGCTCCCTGCCCCGTTTTCCCTCCCTCTAGTCCTGGAAAGCATTTGGGCAATTATGCTGACTTGGGCAAAGGCAGAAATCAGCAGTTCTTGTTTTGATCTGAATTTCTCCTTAAAGGCGATTTGTTTGTGATTTGTTCTGCTGATAACAAAGTTGTAGGGGAGCAGTGAGAAAAGTGTGGCCCCAAGGCCTCCAGGACCCTCCCTCCATATTACCCCCCCCCGTCTTCCACCCCCAGCCATTTTAAGCCCAGGAGAGGCCCTGAGTGATCTGGAAGTGGGGCTTCCTTTGTGGGGGGGAGGCCTCTCATGGGCACAGAACATTCCAGCTCTCCCCCAAAAAGGGGATGAATTGCTCCCTTCAGTGCTCCCATGACTGTGCGTGCGTGCGCACACGCTTTCAAGTCACCTGTAGGCTTGTGATGACCCTACGAATTTCATGGGTTTCCTTAGGCAAGGAATCCTCAGCCGTGGTTTTGTCAGTTCCTTCCTCTGAAATGGAGCCTATGGCAGCCCTTCTGGGATTTCTTGGCAGCCCTTCTGGGTTTGGGGAAGGGGGTTTTTTTGGACTGCCACTCCCAGAATCCCCCAGCCACTCTGGCAGTTCAGTCGGGATCTGGTGCCTTTAGCATGTTTCGGTCCTCTCTGTTTGTATGTGTATATCTTCAAGGCGCCTGTCAGCTTATGGAGACCCCATGAATTTGAAAGGGTTTCCCTAGGCAAGGAACCCCCGGAGGTGGGAACCCAGTGCTGCCCCCACAGCGGCCCCCCACCCTTGTTTGTCACAGAGGGAAGAGAAGAGAATGCCTCAAAGAGAAGGAGCTCCCTCATGGCTTCTGGGGGCAGCAGCAGGCTGTCTCTCCCTTTGCCAAAAAATATAGGGGCGGGGGCTCACTCCAAGGAAGAAGAAAGGCCTCCTGTCTGCTGCCACTGTGGCTTCTGCCGCCACGTGCCAACCACTGGTCTGTGTTTGCCATCCGTCACCACTCAATGCTTCAACATCTCACAGACAGGGGTGGCTGGCAGCCGGGGACAGATGGTTGGTGCTTTTTCAGGTTCCTCCTTCTGGGGCCTGTTGGGACTTGCTGGCCTGGCCTCCCCCCAACAACAACCCCTCCACACCACAGCCTTACAAATGCAGGCTTCCCCGCCTGAGCGTGGCTGCCCAAGGGGTTGTGTTTGTGGCAGTTGCTGGGTTGCCAAGTCTTGTGGCTTTAGATTTGCTAACTCTGAGACACTCTCTTTCTCTCCGTCTCTCTCTCTCTTTAAGCAAAGATCCTGGGTGGTTTTACTTTTTACTCTTCCAAATGAACTGTGGTTATTGTGGACCCCAGCAGGTCTTTGAAGTATTTCTAAAAAACCACCCCTTCTGAACCACTTTGTATTCCCAAGACCTCCGTAACAATTAGGAGCTCAGCTGTCCTGGTCATGATTTATTGCTCCCACTCACCCAACAGCCTACATGCCGTCCAGTTTTTGTTTTTGTTTTAATTAACATTGCATTTTAAGTCCTTTGCTAATTGTCTCTTCTGCCCCCACAGCATCTCTGGATGGGGAGAGGGGGAAGTGAGCAATTTACCTGTATCAAGAGAAGACATTATTTGGGGTTTTATCACTCCAAGATTAGAGAAGTAGATTTTTGTAAAAAAAAGAACCCTTACTGTTTGTTTTCACTTGTGTTACAAAACACTGCAGAGGTCTGCATAGCCCCAGAAAGACATTTGAGCCCATGGGGGTTCATTCTGTTGCACCTGTTATTGTTGTGCTTAATTTGTAATGTTTGGGGAAGCAGAAAAGTCCTGCTAGGCAACCAGGGTTCACTAGAATGAACTCAGTGAACACCTACTGTCAACTTAGTATTGAGCCAGATGCATTCTAGCTTCTCTTTCTTTCTTTTTTTCACTGGTGAGGAATGGACCAATGAGGAAATTTAATTCTGGTTATGACTGTTGGTTTTGTGCTGGGCTACATTTTTGGAATGTGATGTCAGTCAGCCTTGGATGGATCCAGAAATAATAGGTCCGGTGGAGTCATGACCTGCTTTACTGAGCTTTACTTCCTTGGGACCCGTAATGGTTAACTGCCCACCCAAACTGGCCTGTTGACTGGGGCCCCAATCCTAGGTGGCTGTGCACACCTCCTCTTATTGCTTCCCTTGTTAGTAGGAGAAAGGGTGGGAGACTTAGGTGTGTTCTGGGGGCCATTTTCCCACCCCCAGAATGCTCAGTGGGTGGTATGGGGATAAAAAAATACCCTCCTCCCACCAAAAATTTCTGGAACTGTCTGGAATTTTACTTCTGGTTTTGATTGCGGTGGGATCCTAAGAAGTTTTTTTCAGGCTTGAAGGATCCTGTTTCCTGTTTAAGGTCAAAATTGCTGCACCTGGTTGCTTCCTGGGGCAGAAAAATCCATTTTTATCTCTGATTTATTTTGTTTATATCCCCACCGTTTTCTTTGGACAGGATCCAGTGACACTTAGAACCAATTAAAACAAAGTATAGTACAGCAAAAAAAAAAAGTATTATTGTAAAAGGTTTTTTTTTAATTTATCAAGCAGTTATATTAAAAATACAAAATTAAAATAATTTAAACACATTTAAAATTTGATAAAATGGATAAAGCCACAGCACATCCCATTCTAAGACCCTTTTCTCCCATGAATTAAAAGCCAAAGGTCTACCTAAATAAGATGTTTGCTTGCTTGCTGGTAGAAAGAGAGCAGAGAGAGAGCCAACTGAGCCTCGTATTCATGTAAATATTTGCATACATATATATACATATATATTTCTCACTCAAAGGGCATCGGTGAGGTGGCAGCAGACACTAAAAGGGGGGGCACTTTGCCCCCAACCCGTTGTCAGAAAGGCTTCCTGGCTGCTGTGCCAATAGCCAACTCTGCAGCGTTCTGGTTAGGCTGTTTATTTTCAAAGGGACTTGTTGGATGAATTCTTGCAAAAGTGGTCTCTGTGAGTCCCTTTCTTTCACTGCCTGTCAGGTCCAGAGGTGGTTTTCTGTTCTTCCGCTCCAAGGTGCCACAAGTGCCACAGATTTGCCCCTGGCTAGGTGTCATTGGTATCAGAAGAACGGAAGGGAGACTTTGCCTGCATGATCACCCCAGAAGGGAAGCGATCAGCTAAAAACAGGAGGGTCTCTGGATTCCACCCCCCTCTGAAAGGCCTCTATGTTGTTCTTGTGCAGTGGGGAGGAGAGAAGGGAGCATGCCCTGGAAAGCTGAGACACATGAAAGGCAGGTGGTGCGTGTGTGTATGTGGGGAGGGGGTGGATTTGTCCCCCCACTTCATTCATTGCCAGCACCTGGAATGCTGGCACCTGGGCCGATGTTGCAGGCGAGCCCAGACAGCCTTCTGGAGACAAAGAGCCCCTTTAGCCTCAGCCGCCAGGGCGCAAACGCGGGACTCCTTGCCCGGGAGCCAAGAACTCCCATTCTGACACTCTGCTGGTAATTATTACTAGGTGGGAAGGTTCAGGGGCTTCATGCCACCCAGAGAGCAGCTGGCCTTCATGAACTTTCTGAGCTTCCCACAAGTTTGTGCACACCCTTGCTGTCCTCTCCTTTGGTGTCTTTCAGTGTGCTCATCCCTCCTGCATTGAGCTTTGTGTATTCAACATCCATTCTGTGGCTGTTGCAAGCTCCCCTCCATCTTGCCTGTTCCTTCTGTTGGCTGGGCGGACTCTGAATTCTGTGTGAGAAGTCAAAGATCATGCCAGGTTGTGTTAGATGTGCACCCTTTAAAGTATTAGCACTTTACGAGTGGTAGCCCTTCAAAAAATTCCAAAAAGGGAGCACCGGATGAGGAAAGGATGTGGCATGTGATGGTAGAAAGGTCAGGCTTATACCACTGGGAGTGTTAGCCCACATTGGAAACATGGCTTGCAGGAATGCTGAGGCATGCTGCTTCAGGAGAACAGATAACAGTCACAGCACCTACACTGGGTTAGGGGGAAAGGGGGTTTTAAGGACTGTGCCGGATGTGTGTGTGTGGGATTTTTAGCTTAACAGCCAAAAGCCTCTTTTAAAAAAAGATCTTTTGCCTGCTGGAGAAAGGAATGCACAGAGCAGGGAAGCTTAGCCTCCTGAAGGGCGGGTTTCCACAGCTTGGGAGCATCCATCAAGAAGGCCCCCTCATGTGCCTGTGACCGTGATGGGCCTAAGACAAAGCCCTCCCTCCCTCAAGGATTTCAGGCAGGCGTGCGATCTTGGGTGTGGGCCCAAGAAAATGAGCTCAGGGTAACACAAACATCCTGTGTGATAAGAGGTATGGAGGACAAACTGTGAGGAAAGGTTGAAGGAATTGGGAACAGGTAGCTTGAGGAAGGGAAGACAGAGGGGTGACGTGGTCGCACTCTTTAAGTGCCTCAAGGGCTGCCACCGGGGAGGGGGCAGGTTTGTTTTTTTGCTGTCCCAGAGGGAAGGACCAGGTCTCATGGTTTGAAGTTACAGGTGGGTAGATTTTAATTGAGCATTAGAAGGAACAGTTCAGCAATGGAACCAGTGGCCTTCTCTGGCCATCTTCAAAAACAGGTTGGACCGCTACCTGCTGGAATACTTTGGCTGGAGTTCCTGCATTGAGCAGGGGGTTGAACCTGATGGCCTGTGGGGCCCCTTCCAACACTTTGTTGTTAACTTCGACTCATGGTGATCCCATGAATGAGGCATCTCCAAGACCACCTATCTTCTGCTCAGGTCTTTCAGGTTCAGGTCTATGGCCTCTCTGAATGAGTCTGTCCACCTGGTATGCGGTCCTCCTTCCTTTCTTTTTCCCTCCGCCTTTCCTAGCATGATTGACTTTTCCAGTGAGCTGTGTCTTCTCATGATGTGACCGAAGTACAACAGCCTCAGTGCAGTCATCTTGGCTCCTAGTGGGAGCTCTGGCTTTATCTGTTCTAAGAGCCATTTGTTTGTCTTTTTGGCCGTCCACAGTATCCTCAGCACTCTTTTCCAACACCACATTTTGAATGAGTTGATTCTGTTTCTATCAGCTTTCTTCCTTGCCCAGCTCTCACATCCATACGTGGTAATGGGGAAGACAATTGCTTGAATGATTCTGACTTCGGTGCTCAGTGTTTTTAGGATCTTTCCTAGGCCCATCTACACAGGGGGGGGAGTCCCAAATACTTCGTACTATTGGCATCTCGCAGCAGCAGCAACATGTCCAAATGGTTTTTTCTGGCCTCGGAAGCCCCCATAAGCCTCACATTCTTGATGGTGGCCGCGAGTGATTTACTTGCATTAGGTCTTTACTGCCACCGGGTTTTGTTTTGTTTTGTTTAAATCATCCTAAGGTGTGCTGGTGCAATGAGTGATTCTCCAAAGCAAAACAGAAAATATTAATTATTTTTATTGCCTTAGTGAGCGATTACTAAGGCGAAAATCCAACATAGTAACAGCAGGTGCTTGCTCTCCTATTTATTTTATTTTTTTAATTATTTTTATTTTTATTTTATTTATTTATTTATACCCTGCTCTTCAGCCACAAGGCTATCAGAGCGGCTTACAAATTGTTTTAAGCAATAGCTATTTACACATCTACACTGCATTAAGCAGTTTCCAATGGGTGTTAGATGATTGCCCCCCCCCCCACAAGCTGGGTGCTCAATTTACCGACCTACGAAAGGATGGAAGGCTGAGTGAACCTTGGAGCCGGCTGGAATCGAACTTGCGATGTGGTGGCAAGTCCTGCCTCTGCTTTCGCCCAGCCAATTAGCTTTGTGCTCCCCTTTGAGTTTTTTATTGTTCTATAGTCCAACCGAGCAAAAATGCGGACCCCACCTCGCAGTTTGTGAAAAAGTACAGGGAAATCTGCGAAGGCTTTTACCCCGTTGTTTTGTCGTTTTGAGACCCTCTCCTTCCGAATAGTGTGGATTGGTGCTGGATCCCATTTAGACTGGTAGGATTCCCAACAAATTCCATGAACGGTATTTTCACAGTTTTGACCGGCCCCTAGTCTTTTTCTGATTTCATGGCTGCAATCTCCACTCTGGTCTATGATTGATTCAAGAAATAAGAAATCTTAAACTATTTCAATTTCCTCTTTGTCTGTTTTGAACTTGAGTAAATCCTCTGTGGTCATTATTTTTGTTTTCTTAATGTTCAGTGTTAAGCCTGATTTTGCCCTTTTTTTCTTTGACTTTCTTTAGCAGTTGCTCCAAGTCTGTGGTGTTTCCAGCTAGTATTGTGGAGTCGTCTTCATATCCTAGATTGTTAACGTTCCTTTCTCCAGTCTTCACTCCTCCTTCCTCCAACTCTAAACCTGCTCTGTGTATGATATTTTCTGTGTACCAGTTGAACAAGTAAGGTGATAGAATGCAACCCTGCCTGACTCCTTTTCCGACTGGGAACAATTTTGTTTCTCTGTGTTCCATTCTAATGGTAGCCTCCTGTCCTGAGTACAGGTTACGCATCAGGATAATCAAATGTTATTTATGACAGACCCATTTCTTTAAGAATAATCCAAAGTTTCTCATGATCTATGCAGTCAAAGGCTTTGCTGTCGTCCATAAAGCACAGGCTAATTTTCTTTTGAAATTCTTTGGTGCGTTCCGTGATCCAGCTTATGTTTGTTATATGGTTCCTGGTGCCTCTGAACACCGCTTGCTCCTTTGGAATCTCTCTCTTCATGTATGGTAGGAGTCTTTGTTACAGAATTTTGAGCATGACTTTGCTAGTGTGAGAGATTAGTGCAATGGTCCTATAATTGCTGCAATCTTTAGTGTCTCCTTTTTGGGGAGGAGGGGTATCTAATCATCGTTTCCAATCTGTGGGCCACTGTCCAGCCTCACGATTCTATTTTTCACATTCCTCCTCTTACTTGCCATTTGCTTTTCTGAATGAGTCCTTTCTCTTCTCTCTGTGGGTTCAGCCTTTCTCCTGCATTTAAGAAGTGTTGGCAAGATACCTGGGCCTGGAGATCTGCAAAATCCCTTCCTGATGAAAACATTGGCTCTTGTAGCCATGGGCATCCTGCCCTGCTGTTTTCACTCATTTCCATTTTAATAATAGGGCAGTGTTGGGGCTGCCCCTTTAAGCCGCCAGTACCCCTTCAGTCGTGCTCAAAGGGCCCCATGCTTTCACCAGGTCTGGTTGGTGGAGTTATTTGTGTGTTTAATTTAATCTCTGCCTTTCTCCTAGTGTGGAACCCAAGCCAGCTCCTAGCACAGGTTAAAACAAAACACAGCTAAGAAAAGACATGGTAATGAAAATGATTTTTTTAAAAAAACAAAAACACTAGTTTAAAATTATTTAAAAGCATTTAAAACATAAGAATAAGACTGTATGGCCCCCCTCAACCCCATTGAAATCCCTTCTGCAACACCCCGGGGTTACTCTATCCAGAGATTTAAGATGTAGCAGGTTATATTCCGGTTTGTTAATTCTTGCTAAGTATGAACTCTGCTTTCTTCCTCGGCAAGACATGAGGCCAGAAAGATCCAGGGAGCCACCCCGAGATGGGAGGCAGGGAGCTGGGCCTCCTTGCTGGCCTCCCATCAGCTGGTGACAACTTTTATGTCCCATAATTATTTTAGGAACTGACTGCCAAGGGGCTCTTAATAGGGTGCTGGTCAACTGACTTTTGCCATTTGGATGGATTTGTTTTACTTGACCTCAATTCTGTGGATAGATTCTAACACTAGAATCATAGAATTGTAGAGCTGGTAGACTGAAAGGGCCATCCAGCCCAACCCCATTCTGCCACGCAGGAAATCACGATCAAAGCATCCCCGACAGATGGCCATCCAGCCTCTGTTTAAAGACCTCCAAGGAAGGAGACCCCACCACGCTCCGAGGGAGCGTGTTCCACTGCCGAACAGCTCTTACTGTCAAAAAGTTCCTCCTCATGTTGAGGTGGAATCTCTGTTCCTGGAGCTTGCACCCATTGCTCCGTGGTCCAGTCTCTGGAGCAGCAGAAAACAAGCCTGCTCCATCCTCAGCGTGACATCCCTTCAAATACTTAAACAGGGCTATCATATCGCCGTCTTTTTTCGAGGCTAAACATACCCAGCTCCCTAAGTCTTTCCTCATAAGGCATCAGTTCCAGACCTTTCACCATTTTAGTCGCTGTTCTCTGGACACGCTCCAATTTGTCCATATACTTTTTGAATTGTGGTGCCCAGAACTGGACACAGTATTCTAGGTGAGGCCTGACCAAGGCAGAATAGAGCAGCACTATGACGTCCCTTGATCTAGACATTAGACTTGTATTGATGCAGCCCAAAATCACATTGGCCTTTTTAGCTGCTGCATCACACTGTTGACTCATGTTCAACTTGTGGTCTACTAGGACTCCTAATAATAATATTAATATTAATAATAATAATAATAATAATATTTATTTATACTCCGCCCCTCTGCTAAAAACAATCAGGGCGGCTCCTAGATCCCTTTCACACGTAGTCTTGTTCAGCCAGGTCTCCCCGATCCTGTATCTATACATTTTGGTTTTCCGCCCCAAGTGCAGTACCTTACATTTCTCCATATTGAATTTCATTTTGTTAGCTTTGGCCCAGCTCTCCAGTCTATCCAGGTCATTCTGAATTTTGATCCTATCCTCTAAGGGTATTAGCCACCCCTCCTAATTTGGTGTCATCTGCAAATTTGATAAGTATGCCCCTGATTCCCTCATCCAAGTCATTGATAAAGATGTTGAATAGCACTGGGCCCAGGACAGAACCCTGTGGCACCCCACTGGTCACATCTTTCCAAGACGAAAAGGAGCCACTGCTGAGCACCCTTTGGGTTCGGCCGGTCAACCAATTACAAATCCATTGAACAGTTAACTTGTCTAGCCCACATTTTACAAGCTTGTTTGCAAGAATGTCATGGGGAACCTTGTCAAAGGCCTTACTGAAATCAAGGTATGCGATGTCCACAGCATTCCCTTCATCTACCAAGCTGGTAACTTTATCAAAAAAAGAGATCAGATTAGTCTGACATGACTTGTTTCTCTGAAACCCATGTTGACTTTTTGTGATTATGGCCTTGCCTTCTAAATGTTCACAGACTCTCTGTTTAATGATCTGCTCTAGAATCTTCCCTGGTATTGATGTCAGACTAACTGGACGATAATTGTTGGGATCCTCTTTTTTTCCTCTTTCTGTAACTTTCTGTATTTTTTTTAATTATGTATGCCTTTCTACAGACATTACTCTGTACTAGTTTTTGATTTTTGTAAGCTGCCTTGAGTTGTAGTTTTGGAGAAAGTGAATAATAATAATAATAATAATAATTAGTTGTAGTAGTATCATTATTTTTATTAATTTAAAAACAAATTTTAAAACAAGCTGGATGAATTCATCAACAGTTAGGTTCACAATAGCGCAGTTAGAAAAAGAACAGCATTTTAAGTTAGAACTGTCCACTCGGTATAGGTTCCCTGATAGGTGACTGGCACAGCCTGGGGACGAACTAAACCCAGGAGTAGCCAAACAGCAGATAAGCTACGCAGCAGAATAGGGCTTGAAAAACAAAGGCTTCAGCTGGCAGGCTTTTAACACTGCTCTAACCCACTTTCATCCACAATAAGAAGACTTACAGGTAGCAAGGTCCTTCCAATAATATCCGGAGGCTTTATCTTCAGTTCTAGTGCAAAACAAACACAGAATATATACAGCAAACCTCAATAACGAACCCAACAGCAATTCTTCAAACACCCAACACTCCTCAACACCAGCCCACAACAGTAATTCACACAGAGTGTATCTTTATAGGCGTGTTTGGCTAGTCACCTTCTGCCTAGCCACAGCTATGCACACACCCATTTCAACTGTGCTATCAGAGTAGTCTGTTGCTCCAACATTTTCTCTCTCCATGTAAAGGGATATTATCCTGACAGGAACAGGGCACATTATATGATGAGACCTTGTGGATTCCTAGATTCTTGGATAGAATCTGGATCACTAAGGATCCCAAATGCCAGATGGTATCACCTGGCGGGCTGTGTAACTGAGAGATCCTTTTAAATAACCAAACCCTCACCTTGCCTTCATCATCTGCTAAACTGTCCTTCCTCTGCCACTGTGTTGCATCCTTTGTCAACCCAAACGCTGCCATCCAGACGGTGTCTGGGTGCTGCCGTTCAAGGCCATTACATGGGGGAAGAGGGAGCAGTGCATCTTGGACCTTCTAGAGCCTGTCCTAAGTGGATGAAATGAAGGCAGGAGAGGGGAAAAGTCTGGGGTAGAGCAGCACGGTGCTCAGGCCAGCTTACACTGTAGTGACACCCACCCACAAAGTGTTCCACCGGCACAGATTTAACCTTCACTTCGGCAGCAAATCTGATGCGTCTTTGTTTGTCAGGGCATTTCAATCCCATCAGTCTGTTTTAGAGTGTGCATTTTTAATTGCTGATTATTGCTTTATAAAGGTGTTTTATTGTTTTTTATTATAGACCTGCTGTTCACTTCCCTGAGATTGACTGCTGAAGGGCATTTTATAAATGTGTCTGTGTGTACACACGCTTTCTCTCAAGTTGCCTATTGAATTATGACTTCCCCATGAATTTCTTAGGGTTTACTAAGGCAACGAATACTCAGAGGTGGTTTTGCCACTCCCTTCCTCTGAAACGCAGCCTACAGCCCTTGGGATTCGTTGGCAGTCACCCATCCCAGTACTAACCAGATCCGACCCTGCTTAGCTTCCAAAATCAATGCCTTTATGGTATTTAGGTGCCTCGTTTTATAAATACCCAAATAAAATTAATAACGTAGCGGCCAAAATAACAGCCCAACAATTTACATTTGACAGATTATAACATCCTTAAAAGCATATTGATTTTTTTTTTTAAGTCCAGTAGGTTTTTAAAATGATAGAAGTATCCTGGTAGTTTAGCAAGGTGGAAGCAGTCGGGTAGTTTGAGAGACACTGAGTCCAATCAGCAAGATCACTTGCGACACAAGTGATCACTTGCGACACAACGGCTCCTGGTGAGCATCCAGAGTATCATGAACTCCTTGGTCACTTGCTTGTGACTGGTGGCAGATTTTGCCAGAAGCAGATAATTTTGCTCAGATGTTGGAAAAGCTGTTGAAGAAATCCAAGTTCTGTGCTGGTGTTTCTAATCCCAGCTGAGTTCCAGTGCATAAAAAAACCACGCACCTTAAACAGAGGCTGGACGGCCATTTGTCAGGAGGGCTTTGATTCCTGTATGGCAGAATGGGGTTGGACTGGATGGCCTTTGGCGTTTTTTCCTACTCTAGGATTCTGTGACTTGGGCGCCAGAGTTTTTCCATTCCAACCCAAACACACCTTGCAGTGCCACCAAACTCCCCCCGCCACCCTCCCCCCCCCCGACTGTTACAGCTTTTAATTTGTCCACCCCCTTTCTAACTTGATTGTTGCAGGGCAAGATGGTTCCCCTCATGCCCTGCTCACAAGTAGCAGAACTGACTGACGCCAGGGAAAGAATGCCAAGCTTGGGGTGGGTGGTGGGTGGTCTGGCTTGAGGACATTTCCACTTTTCCTTCTGCAAGGCAGCTCAAGGAGGAAATCATCCAGATTGTGTGTGTGTGTGTGTGTGTGTTTGCAAGGCTTTATGCTTTGGCAGAGGCTCACTTGTAATCCGAACTAGCCAGACATTCAGGAATTCCAGGCTAGACCCAAGTTGAGCTGGTGTTCCATTTTTCCCTTTGGCCTGATCAGGAAGCAGCAGTTTGGGGTCTGGAAGAAGCCGGAGGCAGAGCGCGGAGTTCCCAACCCCTCTTTCCTGCCCCACTCTTTCTTTCGTTCTCCAAGGCTTTCTTGACAAGGAGGCAGGCAGGCAGCCTCTTCTCCATTGGAAGGAGACACAAGGCCGCTGGTCTCTCCCTTCAAAAGGCTCCCTGCATTTCTAGCTTACTTTGAACAGGTTACTGGTTTACAGGTTCAGATAATTTATTTCACTTACCAACAATGGTCTGCCCTGGCCTCACATCGGGAGGCATGGAGACACACTATCCACAATGCTGCAGCCTTATTTGAGAACTCACGACGAACAAGTCTTGAAGAGAAACGACAACGCAGAAAGAATCACAACCCAGAAACATCACCCAAGGAGACCTTCTGCTGTGCTTTCTGCAACCGGACTTGTTTATCTCGGATTGGCCTTTTTTAGTCATCAGCGCACTTGCAGAAAGCACAGGATGAGTCCTTCCTGAATCTTCGTTTGCAAAGAAAAGCCAGAGAGAGAGAGAGAGAGAGAGTATCATGAGTTTGGGGGGCAGTGTACAAATAAAATCAACTTAACATTTAGAACAATAAAAATAGTGTAAGCAGGCTTCAGAAAATAAGTTTGCAGGAGAAAGCACAGTGTAAAACCACGCATATTTTTGGAATGTTTTGGGGGGGAAATAAATTAGGCTCCAAAGGCTTTAGTGAAAACCCATGTTTGACTTGGTGCCGAAGTGAAACCAGCATGGGTGCCAGCTGGGCCTCTAGGGGAGGGTGTTCCCTAACTGGGGTCCCACAGCTGAAAAGGCTGTGCTTTCACTGGTGGGACACGGGGGTGAGGGGCCCTCCAGCAGATCTCAGTCCTCAGGCAAGTACATTTAGGGAGAGGGGCTCCTTCCAGCATGGACTTCCCAAGCCATTGGGGATTTTACACCTTATAAGCCAACCCCTTGAGTTTAAGCTAGAAGCATATTGGCAGCCATTTCCAGCTGGAGGTTAAGAATACGAGAGTTCGTTAGGCTTGGATTCAGTTCTGGTACCACACATGGCCCAAGGACAGTTCCTTCCTGAACCTAATCTTGAGGTTGGCTCAGTTCCCCTCACTGATGGCAGTGGGAGCGTTTCCCAGATGTTTGGTGCCTTCTCCTGAATGCACAATGGAAGGGCCGGCATGTGCTTTACATGCAGGAGATCAGATTTGCTCCCTGGTGTCTCTTGTGAAGTAACCCACTGGAAGAAACAGCTGTCAGAATACCAAATTAGAAGAGGTAGCTAATACCCCAGAGGACAGGATGAGAATCCAAAATGGCCTTAACAGATTGGAGAGCTGGGCCAAAACTAACAAAATGAATTTCAACAGGCATAAATGTATGGTACTACACTTAGGCATAAAAAAATGAAAGGGACATATATAGAATGGGGGACACCTGGCTTGATGGCAGTACATGCAAAAGGGATCTAGGAGTCTTAGTGGACCACAAGGTGAACATGAGTCAGCAGTGTGATGCAGCAGCTAAAAAGGCCAATGCGATTCTAGGCTGCATTAATAGGAGTATAGTGTCTAGATCCAGGGAAGTAATAGTGCCACTGTATTCTGCTTTGGTCAGACTTCACATTGAATACTGATACAATTCTGGGCACCACAATTCAGAAAGGATATGGACAAGCTGGAACAAGTCCAGAGGAGGGCGACCAGGATGGTGGGAGGTCTGGAAACCATTATTCCCTGTGAGGAGCAGCTTAGGGAGCTGGGTATGTTGAGCCTGGAGAAGAGAAGGTTGAGAGGGGACATGATAGCCATGTTTAAGTACTGGAAAGGATGTCATACTGAGGATGGAGTAAGCTTGTTTTGTGCTGCTCCAGAGACTAGGACATGAACCATTGGATTCAAATGACAACAAATGAGATTCTACCTAAATATTAGGAAGGACGTGCTGACTGCAAGAGCTCTTGGACAGTGACATTGACTGCTTTGGAGGGTGGTGGACTTCCCTTCTTTGGAGGTCTTTCAACCCAGACTGAATGGGTATTTCTCAGAATGGGTTTAGTTGGAGGGTTTTTTGTATGTCAAGGGGTTGGACTAGGTGGCTCTTGGGGCCCTTTTTGACTCCATGATTCTAACTTGAGCCATCATCCCAGTGAGATCAATGCACTTCCTTACTTCCTTTCATCATTCCTTGCCCAGGAATCTCTTCCGTCTCCCCCCCCCCAGACTATGGCCCCTCAAAATTTACTCCTATTCTCAAAAGCCTCTGAGAACGATATGTAAACATCTGGTGTGGGTTAGAACCTAACCGGTCTGACTTTTCAGTTGCTGCAGAGGCTGGGGAACCTTCTGGCCTTCCAAATGGTTTGACCTTCAGTTCCTAGAAGCCTCACCAGCAAGGCCAGTGGTAGAGGCTGATGGGTGCTGTAGTCCCAAACATCCAGCGGGCCTGATTTTGTGGCAAGCTGGACTGATAAACATGGGGTCTCCACTACTGGTCCTGCTCACCGGTTTTCCACACCTTGGAGTTCCCAGGGAAGGCTGGCTTCGGCCTTGGCTCGGAAATGGGTTCCCCCATCCCATGTGCTTTTCGATGTCCTCCTTGTTGTGGGGCGGATGCACTCAGTTCTTGGTGTTGGGAAAATTTATGCCACTTCAGCTTTTCTCCAAGCTCTCCCTTGCCCCAAAAGCCCCTCATAACCTTTGTGAGCGATTCATGGGGCCAACTGTTATATAAATCCTGTCCCAACGCTTTTCTCCCCCATTTGGCAGTTCTTTGTCTCTGGTGCTCTTCTTGAGCTAATGAGCTAATTGTTTAAGAATCCCCTCGGGTTTCCTTAGCCTCATGTTGGCCTCCTTGTTTGGAAGCCCCAGGGCAGGGAGACCCTTTGACAGGCCCATTTCTCTGCCCCCGTGATGGTGGTGGCGGCAGCGGGTGAGGAACAGCGCCAGCCTTTGTCAGCCTGGAAAGAAAAGAGCCTTTTCCAGCCACCAGCCCGGCCTTTTCCGTCTTGACCCCCTTTTCTCTCTCGGCTGCCTAAATGCGGCAGACAAGCGGAACCTGCCCTGTGTGTTCTTGACCTGCGGACTGTCCTTTCACTTCCCATCTGGTTTTGCAGCCTTAAAGAAACCAAGGGGGCGGAGGAAGGCGTATTATACGTCTGTCTTTGCAAGTGATCGATGGAGATCTCTCTCTTTAATAATGCACAGTCTGGGTGGCTTCCCTCTTTCTTTAAAGTCACTGCTGCTGCTCCTCTCCTCCTCCTCCTCCTTCTTGGCCAGAAAGGTATGTGAGCAAGAAGAAACTGGCTTGGAAATGTGAAGCATTCATGGAAAATGTGTGTGTGTTTTTCAAAGAAATCTGCTCCAACTTAGCTCACTCAGTCCAGGCAGCATTTAGTTGGATCATGGCAGGAAATTCCCAGCCCAGCCTAAAGAGGAAGGCCCGTTGCATCAAAGGAACCTGTTAAATGGGAGCAGGACCAGTGGCAAGAGTGGTGAAGGCAAGGGGTCAGAGTGACCCGGTGGAGGTGGTGGGTGAGGAGGGTCATGGTGAAATTGGGCTGATTCGTGGGAGCTGAGCTAGCTGCTGGTCCTCTGGGATGATGGCAGGAGGGGATCCTCTATGCTGGGTGGTGAAGAAGAAGCAGAAGAAGAAGACGTCCCCTAGTCGTGTGGCCATGAGCCAATCCAGATCTAGCCCCGGAGTGAGGGAAGTTGCCCTTTGAGTGTGAGCCAGGCCTTGGCAGTCCACTTAGCCCAATATTGCCAACACAGGCTAGCAGCAGCAGTGGCCCTCGGGGGTGAGGGGTGGATTCTTTCCCAGCCCAGAATGGAGGCCCCTGGCAACGCCCCTGCCTGTTGGTGTGAAGTGCCCAGGGGAGAAAAGATTTCTTGCTCCCTTTCTTCAGAATGTTTCCCAGCTGGGTTGGCAGCCGAGGGGCCTGGCAGGGTAGACTTTATGGCGGCCTGATCCAGCCGCAGAGCCCTTCCCTCTCCCAGGAGCTTCTAAGGACGGTGGCATCATAGAATCATAGAATTGCAGAGTTGGAAGAGACCCCAAAGGTCATCCAGTCCAACCCCATTCTGCCACACAGGAGATCACGATCAAAGCATCCCCGACAGATGGCCATCCAGCCTCTGTTTAAAGACCTCCAAGGAAGGAGACCCCACCACGCTCCGAGGGAGTGCGTTCCACTTCCGAACAGCTCTGACTGTCAAAAAGTTCCTCCTCATGTTGAGGTGGAATCTCTGTTCCTGGAGCTTGCATCCATTGCTCCGTGTTCCAGTCTCTGGAGCAGCAGAAAACAAGCCTGCTCCATCCTCAACGTGACCGTTTATTCCGTTTCTTCTCAGGTGGGATGGCCAGCCCTTGCTGCTCTTCCTGGTTTCAGACCGGCTCCATGAACCCCACCCCCATTAGTCATGTGCCTGTCCACCCTGGATTTTCCGTAGTCAGGTGCAAAACCCAACTGGGTTGTTAAAGAGTCTGCCATCCGTTTTTGGGTGTGTTGCCCATATGGCAGCAGAGGAGGAGGAGCATCAGCTTTGGGAGTTTGGGTGGAAGGTTTCCCCTCTTTATTTTCTCCTCCTCCTTCCGTTCCTCAGCCCCTCGTCCAACACCTCAGTTCTTTGGGGGTCTCTTGGTACCCTTTGTCTCTCCCGGCACTGGGGGGGGGGGTCTTCTCACATCTTGAGCTGGCGTTACCAGCCAACGCCATCCTAGCCCCCTTCTGCTTTGTTTTGCTGTGTTCCTGGTGTGTATGCAAACCCTAATTACAGATCAATTAGTCTGTTTTTGAGCCCCCTTAGGGCTGGTAATCAGAGGATTAATGAAAAGAAAATGAGAGGGGCTGTGGGTGTTGTTTCATGTGGAGATAAAGACCCTCACGAGCCTGAATGGGGTCTTTGAATAGTGGATTTCTTCTTGTCAGCCGAGGTTTATGGGAGATTGGGGAGAGGGGATTATGGGAATATTCATGACCCGAGCAGGGGCCGGAATGAATTGAGCCATGGAGCAGCTCATCTTTTGAGTAAACACTGAGTAAATGGGGAGGAGAATGGCCATTCATGGCGGAGGCCTCCCCTGGCCTCTTTCATTCTGGCAAAGCTGAAAACGAGAGCTTTGTGCCTTGCGCAGATCCTCTGGAGCGGAGGTCGCTGTTCAACAGGTGGTGGTGAGCGTCAGGCGTCTGTATCCTGTCCTTTGCAGAGAAAGCTATCAAAGGGGACCTTGCTTTTTGCACAGGAGCCATCCGGATGGAGAGAGGCAGGGATGGCTGGGCACTGGTGGAAAGAGCAAAGGGGCAAATGGAAGGACAGTGGGGTGGGCAGCCGCTTGTTCTCAAGGGGTGCAGAGCTACAGGTGGAGGTGCAGTGGTTAGATGCCAGTATTGCAAGCCACAAACATTGTGAGTTCAATCCCAGAGATCTCCAAGGTTGACTCAGCCTTCCATCCTTGTGTAGGTCTGTAGGTCAGTAAAATGAGTACCCAGCTGGGTGGGGGCAATTAGCTAAAAAACATTGTAAATCGCTTAGGGAGTGCTTTGCACTGAGAAGCAGTATAGAAATAGAAGTGCTATTGCTGCTTCAGCCACAAAGGCCTAGTTGGACTGAGGGAAAGCCCCCCCCCTCCCGCTTAGAGCCTGTCTGAACGAATCCATCACAGTTTCCAGGTTGGCCAGCTTCACAAGATGCCTTACTTATAAATCTCTGGCTTTTCTTCGCAAACGAAGATTCAGGAAGGACTCATCCCGCGCTTTCTGCAAGTGCACTGATGACTAAAAAGGCCAATCCGAGATAAACAAGTCTGGTTGCAAAAAGCACAGCAGAAGGTCTCCTTGGGTGATGTTTCCGGGTTGTGATTCTTTCTGCGTTGTCGTTTCTCTTCAAGACTTGTTCGGCGTGAGTTCTCAAATAAGGCTGCAGCATTGTGGATAGTGCGTCTCCATGCCTCCTGATGTGAGGCCAGGGCGGACCATTGTTGGTGATCAATTTGGCCGAGCCTGAGATGTTGTTTCAGGGAGTCTTTGTATCGCTTTTTTGGAGTGCCCCTCTTACGCTGACCCGTGGCGAGTTCACCGTAGAGTAGTATTTTTGGGAGGCGATGGTCCTCCATCCTAGAAACGTGCCCTGCCCAGCGCAGCTGTGTTCTCAATATCATGGCCTCAATGCTGGTGGTCCCTGCTTGCTCAAGGACAGCAACATTCGTCACATAGTCAGTCCAGTGTATATTTAGGATTGTGCGTAGACAGCGCTGATGAAAGCGCTCGAGGAGTCGTAGGTGGTGGCGATAGGTGACCCATGTTTCAGATCCATAAAGGAGGATAGACAGTACGATGGCTCTATACACACTGATTTTTGTGCTTTGCCTCAGGTGTTTATTGCTCCAGACTCTTTTGTGAAGTCTTCCAAATGCACTATATGCCTTTGTTAATCTGTGTTCGATCTCTTTGTCAATCTTGGCATCTGAGGAGATGATGCTTCCCCGGTAGGTGAACTGCTGAACGGACTTGAGCACAGATTTGCCGACGGCAATGTGGGGATGGTGGTGTTCGTCCTGTGGTGCAGGCTGGTAAAGAACTTCTGTTTTCTTCAGGTTGACTTCCAGCCCAAACAGCTCTGCAGCTGTTGCAAAGCAGGATGTTAGGCGCTGCAGAGCTGCTTCTGTGTGGGCAACAAGGGCAGCATCATCGGCGAAGAGCAGCTCGCGGACTAGATAGTTTAGAGTCTTAGTGTGAGCCCTCAGACGGCTTAAGTTAAACAAGCTACCATCAGTACGGTAACGTTTAACATTTAAGCATCATACAGACATAGCTGAAAGTCAGCTAGGCCAAAATCCCAGCAATGATGGAAGGCAGGCGGCAAACATGGTACGCGAGCTTGATGCGGCTGTGCTCAGTAAGGAAAGTCCTGGCGGCATGAAGTCTCTCCACTCTTACCAACATCTGATGTTGTTGTTGTTGTTGTTAGTATACTGTATATCTGTAGAAGTGTAAATAAAACTGATAGAATAGTTTTAAGAACTCACCAAATGAGAGATCCAAGATTTCTCATAAGAGATGGAAGCTTCCCTCCCCCACTGTGAAGTGCATGGCTTATTGATCATTGGTTTTAGAGTCAGCTCTCTCTCTCTCTCTTTCTATTCCTGCATGGCAGACAGTTGAAGTGGATGGCCCTTCTGATCTCTTCCAATTCTATGATGTCTCTCTGTCCCCCCATCTTTATTTTTGCTTTGAGAGACCCACTCTCTGGCCTTTCTTTCTCACTCTGGCTCTGAGTTTCACCTGCCCTGTCTCTGCCCAGGAGGGGTATCTGTACCTAGAGCGTAGCCATTCTAATGGCCATGTCTTAATTATTCCAGAAAAAGTCCGGGAGATCCAGGAAAAACTTGAAGCCTTCATTGAAGCTCTTCATCAAGAAGAGAAGTAGACGGCTCACACAGGTAGGCTGCTTTTGACAGGCTCATGAAAGCATAGCGCTCCAGCAGGAGCCGGAAGGGAGCGTTAGACCAGGGGGGTCATGAGAAACCATCCTCAGGGAGAGACTTGGAGGAGGCCCCGAATTTCTCAGCTTCGTCTTGCCAGACTCACCTTGTTTATTCCCACAAGAGTGGCCACTCTCCAGGCAACCTGGAAAGCCTCCCACCTGATTAGGGATTTGGACCTGGAGCTCCGCAGTCGAACAGAATTGCACCCTGTGTGATGATGTGGCTCTGGGATAAATCTCTCCCTCTTCCTCTCAGTGCCTCGGCCTTTGCTGGTTGTGTCCCTGCTCCCAGAGTCCCAGCAGCTTGCAGGGGAATGCCACCAGCATCTCTCTGGGTTCAGGGTGGTGGGTGGCCGGGAAGGTGAACGGCTAAAGGTGGGTGCTGTGGTGTTTCTCTGGGGAGGCTTTGGTCCCCCTGGCCCCCATGCTGCAGGAGAACTCCATCTCCTGGGTGCTGATTCTGTGCCTGAGCAGGACTTACCTTGTTCTCTATGACTTGTGGGGAATGCTGTAGCCGCTGGGCTGGGCCGGGCCCGGCCATGGGACTGTACGACTGAGCTGTGCTCTCTTTGCAAATTCAATTTGTTTTTGTCTTACATTTCAGCAGAACCTCTACAGCAAGGAGACCCCCACCCCCTCCGGATCACACACGGCCCCAAACCTGAGCAGTTGGAATACTCCTCCTCCTCCTCTTCCCCCCTCCCCCAATTGTGTAACTGAAGGGTCTCGCAAGAATGTCACAAGTGCAGTGCCATCATTTGTGGGAGGTTTGCAATGTGTAACCTGTTTGTTGAATGATGGGAGAGAAGCACTCACAGCAACAATCATCTGGATGTCTTTCCCTTGAAATGAGTTGGGGGGGGGTGTCCGGGTTGGCTGTTGTTCCTTTCTTTCCTCCCTGGGGGGAGGAGGAGACAGATGAAGGGAGTTTTCAACCTGGGATGGTGGGGCTCCTCTTTGGTCCTCCTCAAGCAGTTTCATTCGAACTGGGTTGGGCTCTGTTGTGTGGAAAGAAAAAGACCAGGGGAGCATAAAACCAGACTTTAGCCTTTGTACATATATTGCTGACACCTAAGTAATGCCTGTTTCAGTGAGCAAAGCCGTGTCTGTATGTCCCCCAAGCAGTAAAATCTTGCTTTAAGTACCTTGTTGAGAAACGGTGTCCTGAAGAGTCAATGATGGACTTGGTTGAAGCATTTCAGAGAAATTCAGCCATGGCGATAGGTGAATGTTCCCAGTTGGTTCCAAATATGCACGGAAGATGGCATCTCCCGCTTTTGGTTTGACTGCGGTTTTTGTCAGGCGGAGAGACGGACAAAGCCAAGCACATTTGATTTTCCCTTTGTTATGATCATTAACGTCGTTCTTTACTGATTCTGTGCCTGCAGAAATGCTTGGTATAGGTGGGGCTGGGTTCTCAGATGGGCAAGGTCTCTCGATACTCTTGCTTCAACATCACCAGGAGAAGCAGGGAGCCTTGAAGGAGCTTTCATCCTCTTCTTCTTCTGGGGAGCCTTCAGGGGAAAAAGCTCCCTTGGTTAAAACTTGGCCACTTTGTCCAGTGTGACCTTGCCAGAGAGAGGCTGACACACTTCTAAGGCCCTTGCTTGAGCCGCTCCATGCCTTGATTCCCTTGTGTGTAATGTTGGCGTGGAAGAGGGTTGCCCTTGCCTGCTTGATAAGGAGCACGAACCCAGATGGGGGACGGACCCCCACCCTACAGGGAACACTTTAGGTCTCCCATCCCATAAACACTGCATTTCTTCGCCTACCCCGAGTGATGTGCTTTCTCTTGCCACTAACGTTCCCCTCCCTTGGTCTTTGAGGTGTGTATGCATGTTGTGTGGAGGGTTAATTCTCTCTGTTTCCAAAGTGTACGAGACCCCTGTATTGACCACTCTGGTCCTGACGCCCCCACCTGCCTACCTGTCTCTGTCGGAACCACCTTCCCCTCTTCCTTATCTACTGGGTTGAGACATCTCACCTGTTCCTGCCTCCCCGTGTTGCTGGTTGGCTCCAAAATGTATGACAGGAAGCTTGAGTCTCTTGCTTTCCGGTTGCTTTGGTGGGGGATGCCACCCCTGAGGACAATGATAAAAGCGGAGGGACTCTCTCCCACTCTTCCATCCTCAGCTGGTGTTATGTGGAGAGCAATGGTAGCAATACATCTTGAGTTCTTGTGCCCTGGGCGGTAGGAAAGAAAAGTTCTGCCCCCTTAGTGGCTCCCCCTGGACTGGGAATGACTTACAGTGTCATCGGGGAAGTTCTTGCTGGAGTCACCCGTGCCGCCACCCCCCCCCATTGTCCTGTCCGTGGGCCCGCACTCAAATGGCTGCCCAGCCAAAACTTCTCTTGCCCTGAGATGAGGAGATCCCTGTTGCGGACGGGGAGGCGTCCTGGCCAGTCCAGAGGTTCCCACTTCTCCGGCTGGGGCTGCTTCACCCGGCCACCCACCCACTCCCCCCCCATCCCGTTCTCCTTGCCACCGCCTGGCACACTTTGGGGTTATGGGTCTCTGCTGCTAATCTGAGATTACGCATGATGTATCCCGTGGAAGTTTATTTATTGAATGCAGATGTCAGTGAAGAAAAACTCAATAAATACAGGTTTTGAACACTTGGTGGCTCAAGCTGTGTGTGTGTGTGTTCGTACACGCATGTGTGTGTGCTTTGCCCTTCCTTTCAGATGGAGAAGTTTCACTCTTGCGCCAATCACAGTGAGAATTTCAGACAAGATTTCAGTGGGCCGCTCTTAGCAAAGGAGGTAAACCTTAGTGGTGTTTCATTCGCACATGCAAGGGCAAATGTTTTCAGACCTTTTCTACCTGCTAGGTTGAGATTAGGAAGCCAGCATGGCGTACTGGTTTGAGTACCGGGCCAGGACTCTGGGAGACCAGGGTTTGAACCCCTGTTTAGCCCTGGAAGCCCACTGGGTGGCTTTGGGCAAGCCAGGCTCCCTCCCAGCCTCAGAGGAAGGCCGTGGGGGCAAACCTCCTGGGACGAAACCTTGCTAAGAGAGCCCTAGGAGGGGGTTGCCATCTTGGTGCCAGTGCAGTGCATTTGTCTGAGTGTTGGACTGCGGCTCGGGAGACCAGGGTTTGAAACCCTGCTCAGCCATAGACACTTCCTGGGAGACCTTGGGCAAGTCACACTCTCTCAGCCTCAAAGGAAGGCCATTGTGGCAAACCTCCTGGGAAGAAATATATATCCCCCCAAAAAAGACCATGGATAACAACTACCATATACACAAAGATTTACCTTTCACCCCCCCAGCATCCACCCCTTAACTCCCGCCCCCCTTTCCCCACCCATTTTCTTTTTCCCAATTATGTCTGAATGCATCATATCATACCAGTTCTACACACCCTCTTTTTTTCCTAATCTGTAATGTATGTTACATATCGCTATATAACTTCCTAGCTAGTTCTTTGAAGTAACAGCATAACTTTCTATACTGAGCAATATTGTACTCTTGCTTCATGTTCTCAAAACCAGGAATAGTAACCTCCCCTCCCACTCCTGTTAGGGACATTTTGTAAGGCATGGGGGGGGGGTGACACAGGCTTGGAGCCTCCCAACTAGAGTAGACCCATTGAGTTAATTGTTAACGACAAATCAAGATGTGTGTAGGTTCCACTGATTCTGTAGCTCTACTCTAACTGGGACTAACAATTAGGCCTCGCGTTTGTGGAAGAAAAACCTTTGTGCAGTCATTTTCACACAAAATCCATGGGTCAGCAGGAGTGGCGGAGCAGATGCCCAGCTGTGGGACTGGCCCGCCAGAGCCTTGACCCGGCGGCGGAGCCACAGCAGAAGGTGGCAACCCTCAAGGCTTCCCAAGGAGCCCCATCTCTGTTGCCCCCCTCCCCATTGCTTGCTATCTTCTAACGCTGCTCCCAGTTGTTCCCAGTGAGTGTCTCTTTGTGTGGGACCCCTCCTCACTGGAAAAGACCCCATTGCTGGGGGGAGAGTGGGAGGCAGTAGAGAAAGACAGGCAGATGGACTCCCACCAAGGAAGCCGCCCTGACCGACCTGAGTTTGGAAGACCTGAGCAGGGCAGGGGGTGGCCAAGGGGACTCCTGGAGGCCTCTCATTCATGGAGTCACTGGGCTTGTCTATACGGGGGCTGGAGATGTGGACTGGTACACATTAATGCCAATTTGAAGCAGCTTCAGTTTGTCTTAGTGGGTTTTTTGGCAAAATTGCAGGCATGCAAAGTTATCCTCTTTTGCTCAACAGGCATGCCTACGAATCAAGATGGTAGGCGCGAATGAATTACTTGCATTTTTCTTTTCACCAGTTGCCACTGCCAAACAGTATTCTACGGGTATGCTTATGAAGTTTGCAGGTGACACCAAATTAGGAGGGGTAGCTAATACCCCAAAGGACAGGATGAGAATCCAAAATGACCCCCTGAACAGATTAGAAAGCTGGGCCAAAACTAACAAAATGAATTTCAACAGGCAGAAAATGTAGGATACTACACTTGGGCAGTAAAAATGAAATGCACAGATATAGGATGGGGGACACATGGCTTGAGGGCAGTACATGCAAAAAGGATCTAGGAGTCTTAGTGGACCACAAGCTGAACGTGAGTCAGCAGTGTGATGCAGCAGCTAAAAAAGCCAATGTGATTTTAGGCTGCGTTAATAGGAGTATAGTGTCTAAATCAAGGGAAGTCATAGTGCCACTCCATTATTCTGATTTGGCTGGACCTCACCTGGAGTACTGTGTCCAGTTCTGGTCACCACAATTCAGGAAGCATATTGAGAAACTGGAACGTGTCCAGAGGAAGATGACCAAAATGGTGGGAGGTCTGGAAGCCATTACGCCCTGTGAGGAGCGGCTGAGGGAGCTGGACATGTTTAGTTTGGAGAAGAGAAAGTTGAGAGGTGGCATGATAGCCATGTTTAAGTATTTGAAGGGGTGTCACGTTGAGGATGGAGCAAGCTTGTTTTCTGATGCTCCAGAGACTAGGACACAGAGCCATGGGTTCAAACAACAGGAAAAGAAATTCCACCTAACCATTAGGAAGAATTTCCTGAAAGTAAGAGCTGTTCGGAAGTGGAAGCGCTGCTGCTGCCTGGGAGTGTGGTGGAGTCTCCTTCTTCGGAGGTTTTGAATCAGAGGCTGGATGGCCATCTGTCGGGAGTACTTTCATTGGATATTCCTGCATGGCTGAAGGGGGCTGGACTGGATGACCCGTGAGGTCTCTTCCAACTCTATGATTCTAGGATTCTAAGGTGTGAAAGTGCGATATTCCACTGAAATAAATAGGAAAAAAAAGAAGAAAAGGCTGTTTCATCGTGTCAGTGCGCGATTGCTATAGCGAAAATCCAACGGTTTTGGCACTTGCCTTGCTAGCAAGCTCTGCCTCCTGCCCATGTCTAACCAATTAGTTTTCCACTTCTGCTCTTTCTAGGAATGCAAATGAAAGTGAGTCGGTTGGCTCAACGAGCGAACAGGGAAAGCCACAAAGGGTTTTCCTTCAGCGTTTTTGGTGGATTTGCCCCCCACCTTCCAAATACTGCAGATTGGTGCAAGATGGCGTGTAGACAAATCACATTCTCCTCGAATACTATGAGGAGTATCTTTTCCATTTAGACAACCCCAACTTGTGCTGTCAAGTTGAAGCCGACTTGACAGCACATGACAACCGCTACCCCTTGAGTTCATTTCTGGGGTGGGCTCTGAACTCGAACTCGGGTCTTGAGCCCAAAGACCTTTCGCTGCCCGTTCAAACAAATGCCTTGAAAAGAGTTATGTTGACTCTCTTTTCAGCCCTGTGCGCTCGCTCCCTTTGAGTCCCTTTGAGGGACCAGAGACCCCCCTTGAACTCAGAGGGGCAGATGCCTTGGGCTTATACAGGGGCAAAGTGGACATTCCCTTGCTTGATAAACCACCCCCACCCAACCGTCCACCCTTGTTTTCAGGGGTCATCTGCTGTCCCCCCCTTCTTTGGCCTGGCTCTTCTCCCCCCTCCCTTTTTTTCATTTCCTTTTTAAAAGAAAAGCTAAAAGAGGTGTGCTGCATTTGTTCCTGTCTTAAAATGCTAATCCTTCAGCTACTTAATTAACTGAGACAGATCACCTTTGGTAAAACACTACTGAGTGCCAAGGAAATGGATTTTGCTTTTAATTAGCTGAAACCCACACATTGAGGAGAGGCTGGTTGGATGCACTTTACTTGAAACTGTATTAAAACAAAATTACCCTAATTACCTGATGATTGGTTGGAACAAAGAAATTATAGTGCATTACCCAGAAGTTCACCCATCAATCCATCTCCTGAAGTTGCAATTCGGTTTCTGAAAGAGGTTGAGAGGGGATCTTGAGAGGAGGAGGAAGAGGAGGAGGGGTGGAGAGATGGTGGGGAGGTCCTCTCATTTAGTCAAAATGGGAGTTACAGCTCCTCCTATGGATGTTCCACTGGGAATGTGGACTGCAGTCCCCAGCACCCCTCTATTGGCTTAGGGGACCATGGGAGTTGCAATCCAACAGTATCTAGATGCCTGCACTGTGCATTTGGATTTCTGAATGTCCTGCCATGAGAAAGTGATTCCAGATGTTGCCTGCAGCTGATGCAGGGCCACAGGATTTCTTAGCCTTCCATTAGTAAAACCATGAGTATCTCCCTTTTCAGTGAAAATGCTGTGACAATGCCTTCATAGACCAATTTTTGTAAATAAAAATGGGAGTGAGAGATCACCCAAACCACAATATTTCTGGTTTCATAGAATCATAGAATTGCAGAGTTGGAAGGGACCTCGAGGGCCATCCAGTCCAACCCCATTCTGCCACGCAGGAAATCACGATCAAAGCATCCCCAACAGATGGCCATCCAGCCTCTGTTTAAAGACCTCCAAGGAAGGAGACCCCACCACGCTCCGAGGGAGTGCGTTCCACTGCCGAACAGCTCTTACTGTCAAAAAGTTCCTCCTCATGTTGAGGTGGAATCTCTGTTCCTCGAGCTTGCACCCATTGCTCCGTGTTCCAGTCTCTGGAGCAGCAGAAAACAAGCCTGCTCCATCCTCAGCGTGACATCCCTTCAAATACTTAAACAGGGCTATCATATCGCCTCTAAACCGTCTTTTTTCCAGGCTAAACATACCCAGCTCCCTAAGTCTCTCCTCATAAGGCATCTTTTCCAGACCTTTCACCATTTTAGTTGCCCTTCTCTGGACACGCTCCAATTTGTCAATATCCTTTTTGAATTGTGGTGCCAGAACTGGACACAGTATTCTAGGTGAGGTCTGACCAAGGCAGAATAGAGCAGCACTATTACTTCCCTTGATCTAGACACTATACTTCTATTGATGCAGCCCAAAATCGCATTGGCCTTTTTAGCTGCCGCATCACACTGTTGGCTCATGTTCAACTTGTGGTCTACTAGGACTCCTAGATCCCTTTCACACGTAGTCTCGTTCAGCCAGGTCTCTCCCATCCTATATTTATGCATTTCATTTTTCTGCCCTAAGTGCAGTACCTTACATTTCTCCGTATTGGATTTCATTTTGTTAGCTTTGGCCCAGCTCTCCAGTCTATCCAGGTCATTCTGAATTTTGATCCTGTCCTCTAGGGTATTAGCTACTCCTCCCAATTTGGTGTCATCTGCAAATTTGATAAGTATGCCCCTAATTCCCTCATCCAAGTCATGGATAAAGATGTTGAATAGCACTGGGCCCAGGACAGAACCCTGTGGCACCCCACTGGTCACATCTTTCCAAGACGAAGAGGAGCCACTGCTGAGCACCCTTTGGTTTGATTTCTATGTATGGATTTGAAAGCCGGACAGTGAAGAGAGCTGACAGGAAGAGAATCGATGCATTTGACATCTGGAGGAGAATTTTACAGGCACAACGGACTGCCCCCCAAAATAAACAAATGGGTCCAAGAGCAAATCAGGCCTACACGTTCCCTAGAAGCCTCAGGGACTCACTTGAGGCTCTCACACTCTGGAGACTCTGTTATGAGAGAAGAGGACTCACGGGGAAAGGTCCTGATGCTCTGGAAAGCGGGAGGCAGCAGGAAACGTGGAAGGCGGTGTAAGAAGTGGGTGGGCTCCATCAAGGAAGACATGGCTGCTCTGGGTTTGCCGGACCTGCGCAGGACCGTTGACAAAGAAGACCCTCGGAGGCCTCTCATTCAGAGGGTCACAAGAGCTCCAAGCTGACTTCATGGCACCCAACCAAAAAGGGGTGAGAGACCACCAAAAAAACCCAGGAGAAGTCCCAGCCCAACCCAGAAACGGAGAAGCTTAATCTTTTATAGGCACCTGGGCAATGAAAGGGCTCAATGGGAAGATTTAAGAATGAGTTGGTAAAAACTGGAGTGGGTAGAAAGAATTGCCTGTCGCTGGAGACTTGGGAGCCAGAGAGTCCCTTTCTTAAGTGGTCCACAACATTCAAAGAAGGAAATCGGGAAACAACTTCTGCACCAAGTAGAAGTACATCCGTGCTGGAACAACGAACACTGCTGTGCCAGTTTTACAGGGAAGTTTTTCTTGGCGTGGCAGAAATGGGTAGTTTTTATGTATCGCTCTCCCATGCTTTACCTCCTCCTGGTCATCCCGTCGCCAGATGTTACCAGCGATGCACAAGGCGTGCGTCCAGTTGTGATAGGGCCAGCTGCCACCATGACGGCAAAGGCATTGCAGCTATCAGTAGTCCATGCCGCCTCTGGAGCTGAGCTGGGGAATTGGTGGCCCTCCAGAAGTCCCTTGCTGGTCCCTCATTTGTAAGGTTGCCGTAAGTCTAAGACAACTTCAGGGCACGTCTTGGGCTGCAGCTGCCATGAGCCCTGGCCAGGGAAGCCGATGGGGAGGGATGCAGTCCAGCAACATCTGGAAGGCCACACATCCTGCCCTTCCCGTACTCCCTTCGAGCCAAGATTACTCTCTTCAGCAGTGGTGCGCGATGGGGATTGTCCCTGCAGCTGATGCTCACGGAGCAAAATGATGCAAGGGACACAGCTCTTGCCTGGTATGAGTGACAGCCACCCCCACCAAAGCGCTGAGCACACCTGCACATGAGCTGCTTTGGTTAAAATTCATTATGTGCTTTCAGTTTAATTCCAACGTACAGCAAACCCCTCCTTGGGTCTTCTTGGCAAGATTTATTCCAAGGTTTGCCACCACTAACTTCAACTGCGGCTGAGAGAGTGTGACCTGCCTAAGGTCACCCTGTGGGCCTCCATGGCTGAGTGGGGATTCGAACTCTGGTCTCCTGGAGTCCTCTTCCAACACCTCTTGCATCACACTGGCTCGCTTTTCTTGGCAACATTTCTTCAGAAGATATTTGTTCTTGGCAGTGGATCCGCTGCTGCTTCCTGGGAGTGTGGCATTGGAGTCTCCTTCTTTGGAGGTTTTTAAGCAGAGGCTGGATGGCCATCTGTTGGGAATGATTTGATTGTGTATTCCTGCAAGGCAGAATGGGGTTGGACTAGATGGCCCTTGGGATCCCTTCCAACTCTTGGATTCTATGATTCCTTTGAGGCCGAGAGATGGTGATTTGCGCAGAGTCACTCAGTGGGTTTCCATGGCATGACACCACGTAGGATCAGTTAAAAGATGTTTGAACTGCCACCTTCCTCCATGCATTATTCTTCCATTAGTGTTTTTTTTAAATATATAAATAAAAATGATGCTAATAATAGAGTAAGAGGAGGCAAGGTCTTTTCTACTCAGGAAGTCCTTCAGCGACTGGCCAGAGATGGTAAACTGGAGGCACTGAACTTTTGAAATATTTCATTGTGTGCTCTATTATTAGTGCAGTCTTTTTAAATTGCTCAAATTGCTGTTTCCATCATATAGCTAATTAAGTTTGCACTTTAATGTGTATAATTTGTTGTGTTTTCCCTGGAACTGTTGTGGTTGCCTCGGAAGACCCCTGTCACTGAAACCCTGGAAGAAAGGTGAGACTTGAGCCCCAAATTCACCCCGAGGCTGTTTGTTTGTGGAGTCCAGTGAGAAAAAAGGCCCACCCCACCCCGCCCCTGAACCGGTTTGCTCTCTTGGAGTCTTCCTGGGCGACCCCTCGACTGCCCACCCGTCCTCTCCCCACAATGAGGCCTTTGCTGCCCCATGGGGAAACGGCACCCTTCAGAAGGCCACCCTTCAGAAGGCCACCGTCCTATTAGCATTTGCAAAGGCCTTGCTTCCTCTCCTTGCCTGCTTGGCCTATTATGTGGGAGACACAAAGAGGCAGAAGGCAGGCAGACTTGCCCTGTCTTGCCAAGGGGTAGCCGGCCCAAAAGATGCACATTCCCTCTTTTCTCCCCCCCCCCCAGCCCTGTGGCCTCCTTCTCCCCCCCCCACTCTCCCTGAATGGGCTCTGAGGTAGGTAAATTAATTCAGTGGGCGAGTGGGTGGGTGGGCAGGGGGGTCCTTTGTGACCAGGCCCTGTTTCCGGGCTTGTCAGAGGGTGAAGGGAACATCCCCCAGCCTTTTGTTTCTAATAATTTTTTACAGGTTGTGGAGTTAATGCAAACCTTGTTTGCGCCCACCCGAGCAGAAAAAAAATTGGGGTACAAATTGCAACACACTGGGGAAGGGGGGCACCCCCACAGAAGGGATTAAAGCGACAGGGGGGGGGCAGGCAAAGGAAGCAGGCACCCCCACCCACCGCTGCAGCAACTCCGGCCCTCTCTGTGCAGGTTTTGGCAAGCAGAGGCCGCCTCACACACACCTGTTCTCCAACATGGAGGCAAAGTGCTAAATCGATGGCAGTTCCTAGAGTGAGTGAGTGAGTGAGTGAGCTTTGTGGAAAGTTGCCTACAGGTCGTGCCAGACAAATCAAGGAAAATATTGGCCCAGAGTGGGGGTGGACTGGGGGCTGGGGAAGAGGCTGCGCATTGAGCTGCAGGAACGACATAGAGGGTATAAGGCAGACAACGTCACCATGCCTTCGCCCAGTCTGAACAAGTCTCTGCAGGGCTGCCATCATGTTGGAGACGGAGCTGCGCCAGAGGGTCTGACCCACAGATTTACATGGCTGAGATTCTGGCTGATGGTTGCAAGACCTTCCTGTTGGTAACCAGAGCTGTTGGGCAGTGGAAGAGGCAACCTGGCAAGGCAGAATCATAGAACCATAGAGTTGGAAGGGACCCCAAGGGTCATCCAGTCCAACCCCATTCTGCCCTGCAGGAATAAACAAAGCTTTCCTGACAAGAAAGCCATCCAGCCTCTGTTTAAAAACTCCAAAGAAGGAGTCTCCAACACACTCCCAGGCAGCATGTTCCCTTTTCCATTGCTCCATGTCCTAGTCTCTGGAGCAGCAGAAAACAAACTTGCTCCTTCCTCAGTATGACATCCCTTCAAATATTTAAACCTGGCCATCATGTCCCCTCTCAACCTTCTCTTCTCCAGACTAAACATGCTTAGCTCCCTCAGCCACTCCTCAAAGGGCATCATGGCTTCCAGACCTCCCACCATCTAGTCCAACCTCTGCCATGCAGGAATAAACAATCAAAGCATTCCTGACAGATGGCCCTCCAGCCTCTGTTTAAAGCCTCCAAAGAAAGAGACTCCACCACACTGCGAGGCAGTGAGTTCCAATTCCGAACAGCTCTTACTGCCAGGAAGTTCTTGCTAATGTTTAGGTGGAATCCCTTTTCCTGTAGTTTGAACCCATTGCTCCGTGTCCTAGTCTCTGGAGCAGCAGAAAACAAGCTTGCTCCCTCTTCAATAAGGGGTAAGTGATGGAAGATGGAACCAGTTTGCTTTCTGCTGCTCCAGAGACCACAACATGAACCAATGGACTGAAATGACAAGAAGACAACTAAACTTTAGGAAGAAACTCTTGACTGTAAGAGCTGTTTGAGAATAGAATAGACTGCCTCGGAAAGTGGTGGAGTCTCCATCTTTGGTGGTCTTCAAAGAGGTTGGTGGGCATTTTCAGGAGTGTTTTAGTTGTGGCTTCCTCCATGGCGGGTGATTGCACTCTATGGCCTTTGTGGTCCCTTTAACCATGTAGTTCTGTTAGGTGGGGCCTCATACTGGGAGCTGTGAGCAGGGCTGGCTTGGGATGGGGCGGAGTGCAAGGTGGCTGCAGTGTGGCAGAGTGGTTGAGTGTTGGACTACAACTGAAACCAGAATTCAAATCTCCACTCAGCCATGGAAACCCACCCTGGGCAAGTCACCCTCTCTCAGCCTCGGAGGAAAGCAAAGGCAAACCCCCTCTGGCCACATCTTGCCAAGAAAACCCCATGATAGGATTGCCTTGGGTTCGCCATAAGCCAGAAACAACCTGAAGGCACCCAACAATGATGAAGTGCCAGATTCACATGAGGCGCAATGGGCAAGCCAATGTGGGGATGCGCCTATGAATATTGGCCTTCAGCTCCTTTCCCGTGGCTTGTTTCCCGGTGTGGGTTGCGCCTTGACCAGAGCGCAGAGGGAAAGGGAGGAGCGCCTTCCTTCGCGGCAGCACCCTCGCCATCGGGATCACTTGCGATGACAAGGGCCCTTCAAGACATCCGCTCCAAAGCATTTTCCTGTCAAAACGTCTTATCAGCTCTAATGACATTGATTGGGGAGGGGGTTGAGTTGATTTGATTTACATCTTGACGTTCTCCTAAAACTGAGGCTCAGAATAGCCCACAAAAGAATAATTTTTAAATAATAATAATACTAATGTGCAGATAGAAACATGGACACGGTCAAAAATCTGTGCCTGGAGGAGCCTGGCTTTCCGAGGAGAGCAGGGGACACGATGGCAGAGCATTGTCCAGCGGCCTGGGCGCAGGAGGAGGCGCAGAATCTGGGGAGTCCGGTGCGTTTGTGTGAGTTCTCCTGAAAGAGAGGAAGGGGCTGTCCTGGACACCAGAGGACCAGTGGCGGGTGTGTGTGTGTGCTTAGGTTCCCCTTCCCAATCCCCAAAACAGCCTTTCCCACTCTGCCTATCAGGCCTGTGACTCCCTGGCAATGGGAGAGACCCTCGGTCTTTCTGTGTGTCCCAAAGGCTGTGTCTTGCCAAACTGGGAGCCAGTTGGGTGAGAAGGACAAGTGATGGCAACAAAGCCTCTAGCCAGCCTTTTCTGCCCTGCAAAAACTCACGCCGAACAAGTCTTGAAGGGAAACGACAACACAGAAAGAATCACAACCCGGAAACATCACCCAAGGAGACCTTCTGCTGTGCTTTCTGCAACCGGACTTGTTTATCTCGGATTGGCCTTTTTAGTCATCACCGCGCTTGCAGAAAGCGCGGGATGAGTCCTTCCTGAATCTTTGTTTGCAAAGAAAAGCCAGAGAGAGAGAGAGGTGGGCAGAGGTCCAAGTCACGCATCTGTGCAATTTGGGGCAGCCCACAAGGCAGCCTCAGAAATATCCCTGCAGGATGGGGCCCAAGGATGTTTTCCCCACATAAGGGACAGGTGGGATTCACATGAAGCAAATGAGGAGAACCCGACGTCCCTCAAAAAGGATCCATTGCTCCATGTTCCAGTCTCTGGAGCAGCAGAAAACAAGCCTGCTCCATCCTCAGCGTGACATCCCTTCAAATACTTAAACAGGGCTATTATATTGCCCCTTAACCGTCTTTTTCCCAGGCTAAACATACCCAGCTCCCTAAGTCTCTCCTCATAAGGCATCGTTTCCAGACCTTTCACCATTTTAGTTGCCCTTCTCTGGACACGCTCCAATTTGTCAATACCCTTTTTGAATTGTGGTGCCCAGAACTGGACACAGTATTCTAGGTGAGGTCTGACCAAGGCAGAATAGAGTGGCACTATTACTTCCCTTGATCTAAACACTATACTTCTATTGATGCAGCCCAAAATCGCATTGGCCTTTTTAGCTGCCGCATCACACTGTTGGCTCATGTTCAACTTGTGGTCTACTAGGACTCCTAGATCCCTTTCGCACGTAGTCTCATTCAGCCAGGTCTCCCCCATCCTATATCTATGCATTTCATTTTTCCGCCCTAAGTGCAGTACCTTACATTTCTCCGTATTGAATTTCATTTTGTTAGCTTCGACCCAACTCTCCAGTCCATCCAGGTCATTCTGAATTTTGATCCTGTCCTCTAGGGTATTGGCTACTCCTCCTAATTTGGTGTCATCTGCAAATTTGGTAAGTATGACCCTAATTCCCTCATCCAAGTCATTGATAAAGATGTTGAATAGCACTGGGCCCAGGACAGAACCCTGTGGCACCCCACTGGTCACATCTTTCCAAGACGAAGAGGAGCCACTGCTGAGCACCCTTTGGGTTCGGCCGGTCAACCAATTACAAATCCATTGAACTGTTAACTTGTCCAGCCCACATTTTACAAGCTTGTTTGCAAGACTGTCATGGGGAACCTTGTCAAAGGCCTTACTGAAATCAAGGTATGCAATGTCCACAGCATTCCCTTCATCTACCAAGCTGGTAACTTTATCAAAAAAAGAGATCAGATTAGTCTGGCATGACTTGTTTCTCTGAAACCCATGTTGACTTTTTGTGATTATGGCATTGCCTTCTAAATGTTCACAGACTCTCTGTTTAATGATCTGTTCTAGAATCTTCCCTGGTATTGATGTCAGACTAACTGGACGATAGTTGTTGGGATCCTCTTTTTTCCCCTTTTTGAAGATGGGAACAACGTTTGCCCTCCTCCAGTCTGCTGGGACTTCTCCTGTTCTCCAGGAGTTCTCAAAGATTATTGCCAATGGCTCTGAGATTATATTTGCCAGCTCTTTTAATACTCTTGGATGTAGTTCATCTGGTCCTGGAGATTTAAATTCATTTAGATTAAGAAGGTATTCCTCTACTACCGCTTTACTTATTCTGTGCTGGAGTCTGGCAAAATGGATGCCAGGCGAGCCTCTCTGGAGGGTAGCATTACACAAGCAAGAGTCTGTGGCAAAGAAGATACACACAGAGCACAGCAGTTGTTCTCGGTCTGGAGCCGGGAGGGGGTGAGTCTGCACTTGCTTTTAGTCTGAACCTTAAAGCTTTACATTTTGGAGGCAGGGACTGGCACCTACAGCCCAACTCCACTGGCATGGAGGCCACCAGCCACTTCGGCACACCCTCATCCCAAACGGCCACCGGCTGGGTCTGGCTCTTTAAGTGGCAAAGGTCCCAGGGGGAAATGTTCTGAAAATCTGGGCAGGGATAGGTTTTCTTGAGCATGCCTTTGCTGGAATGGCTTTTTCACTTGCAGCCTCTGGTGACCCTGGGATGGAACGGTTGAAATGTGAAGTGAGCCGTCCTTGCCATCTTGGGGCAAATATTGAACTAACATCTTGACAGCCCCGTCCTCCCCCCTCACCACATATGCACACCCCAGAGGCAACTAATGACCTTGTCCTCTTTTGTTCCCATGGAGTGCAACTCAGGGATGGACCCTGGAATAATGCTCTCTGTGTAAACAGGGGCCGTGCTGAGGGCACTACTGTGGAGGAGCCCGGGATGTTTGCTCTGCCACTAGAGAGCTGTCAGCGGCGCCTCCAAGACGAAGCCAAATGGAAACAGGCCTTCCTTCCTTCCTTCGGCCTGCCGGCCTGCCTGCCTGCCATGGTTACGCTCAAGCGTGGCCAACACAGGAAGCGGCCCATTCACCAGGAAGACTGAAGAAGCCCTTTCCCGAATGGCTGCCAGTGTGTGGCAAGAAGGCTCTGAGCAAAATCTCAGCCTTCCCCTAAGGACCACATTCCCCAGCGGATTTGGACACCTTTAGCCCATTGAGCTCAGCGGGTCTTTGGCCTGCCCCAATTCTGTGTGGGATTGCAGTCTGGCTTCCAAATCTGCTCAGGGTTTTAGTCCCAAGTGTAATGGAGCTATCCATGGTGACAAAACCTCACCCCCAAATTGGTTTCACCACCTTGGATAACTCCCTCCTGCTATCCCACTGTGGGGTGTTTGTGTGATCTCCTTGCTTGTCTTCCCCACCTGCCCCGGAGGTCAGTGGAGGAGTCCAGTGGATCTCCATGGGGCCTGGAGGACGGTTCCAGGTGGGTGACCGCAGCAGAACAGGCCAGGCAAATGGCTCCTGCAGGGAGGACCTTTTTCCAGAATGGAAACCATAAATAAAATAGAGACTGGTGGGAACATTTTGGAAGAAGCCTTTGCGTGAGCTCTAGAAAGTTTGAAATGTTTTAGTCTACTGAGGCAAGGCTCACCAGACCCGGCTGCTTCATTTCACAGGTGCATAATGTTAGTTTCGGATTTAAACATTTCGTGAAATATACTGAGCTGCTTTTCTGTGGTGCAGGAACTGATATCATTAACCACGATAGGCAGAGAGACAGACACACAGACAGACAGACAGTGCCTTCTTCCCAACTCCCTCCCCGCTGAGCTCCCCCTTCATCGTCATGCACGTGGTGTTGTGGCGAAGCCCCAGGAGACGCGCTCGGCACCCACAGCCACTGTGCCCCACCATTGCTCTTCCTGAGATGAATGCACCATTGGTCCCTGATCCCCGGCTTTCCTCCTCCTCCCCCATTTCAGATCCCTCGTTGTCGATCACGGGGACTGTGCCTTTTGTTGTGGGTGACAGGGGACCTTCCGCATTTGGGGACAGCACCCTCCTTGCCTCCCCGCCTCCCTTTGAGCACTGAGGCAGGTGCTGGGCCTCATCCATCTCGGGGGATGTAGGCGCCTCTCTTGCGCTTTCAGGGGGGAACAAGGCCCGCAGTGTGCAGCGGAGGCCCCAGGGCGGCAGGGGCGGCGTTGGGTGATGGGAGGAGAGGCTCCGGTTGCCACGCTCTCCCCACAACAAAGCCCTGACCCCTTGTTTGCATTTGGGGAGCCAGGGGGAGATGAGTTGGCAATGGAGACGGGCGGGGGGGGTCCTTTCACTCTCACAAAAGACCAGGTGGGTGCAGTCATGCCTCTGCCCTGCCCTTCTGGGATGTCTGAGGATGCAGAGCCTTACTCTTGGGTCGGGAGAAGCGAAAGGGGTACGGGAAGGGAAAGAGGGGGGGGGTGAGTAACAGCTGAGAGGCTCCAGCATTGCTGTAGCTGCTTCTGTCCTACGCACATGAAGTGCGCAAGCACCCAGGGCAAGGCGCATGGTGGAGGGCGCACTGAGGCTACAGCCAGGCAAAGGGGCTTCCTCAGGGCATGACCAGAGGTGGAACAAGAGAGGAAAGGGCAGGGCCTGCTGGGTGGGGAATGGGGGAAGTCTTATGTAGCCCACAGAGCCCCATTTTGTGACCTCGATGAAGCCCCCCCCCCCGCCCCTGGACCCAGTTAAAAAAAATAGTTGATATTTTTTGCCCATCTACAGGCTTGATAGATTGGGGGAGTGCTGTGGGTGTACTATACCTTGATAAGGCTTTTGATAAGGTTCTCCGTGATATTCAGACAAGTGGGGAAAACGTGGGCTAGACCGTGCTTCCGTCAGGTGGGTGTTTCGCTGGTGGACTGAACCCACAGTGCTCGCCAGTGGCTCCTCCTCACCCGGGGGAGATGTGCCTCCTGGGGCACCACCGGGTTCTGTCCTGGGCCCAGCGTGACATGGACGACACCGCGGGTGCTCATCAAATTGGCGGATGACATCTGCAGTGGCTAATACGGTGTTTCAGAAGACAGAATCGAGACCCAAGATGACCTGAACAGATTGGAGAGTTGGATGGAAACTAACCAAAGGACTTTGCATGGGGTAAATGTAAGGTGCTACAGCTGGCAGGAAAAATCAGATGGCACAGGTGTAAGGTGGACAGTACTTGGCTTCACATTGGAGAACCTGCTTGGTTTAGTGGTTTGACATTGGACTAGGACACTGAGAGACCGGGATTCGAATCCCTGCACAGCCTTGCAAATGCACTGGGTGACCTTGGCCAAGTCACTCTCTCTCAGCCTCAGAGGAAGGCAATCACAACCCCTCTTGGAATAAGTCTTGCCATTTAAACCCCGTGACAGAATCATAGAATCAGAGAGTAGGAAGAGACCCCAAGGGCCATCCAGTCCAACCCCATCCTGCCATGCAGGAATACAGAATCAAAGCATTCCCAATGAGAGATGGCCATCCAGCCTCTCTTTTAAAACCTCCAAATAAGGAGATGCCACCACACTCCCAGGCTTCCACTTCCAAACAGCTCTTACTGTCAGATTTACCTTAGGGTCACCATAAGATGGAAACAACTCCTAGGGACCCAAGCTGCCCATGTGAAAGGATCTACAAAGAGGTCCTGGCAGATCAGAAGCTTAGCACCATGAAGACCCCTGGTTCAGCTGAACGCCACCAATGTCTGAGTCCTTAAATTAATCTCAGTGGCTATAGGGGGAGGGGGGTACTTGTAAGACCCTGCTCTGCTTCCCTGGAGGGCAATTAGCATCATTCGGTGGGTCTAGCTGGTCCCTGGGGCTTCTCCTGACAGAGTTCGAAGGCCATTTTTCAGCATTTGCCAAGGGCTGTAATTGAAAAGCCAAGACTGTCTCTTGAGACACAGAGAGAGAGAGAGAGTGAGCCATGGGCGAAAGGGACTCTGCAGCTGCATCTTATTATCTGCCGGATGGAGGGGCTGCTCTGCACACTTCTTGCAGCATGGATCATTTTCTCCCCCTCCAACAACCACTTAATTACTAAATAAAACAAGCCAGCTTTCAAGCTGATTAGCCCAGATTAATGGGCAGCAGGGCATTTCCCTCCCTGCGCCGCCCATTCATCATGGTGAAGGGTGAGGCCTTTAATGATTTCGCTACCTGGCCCAGCAGATACAGGGCACCTCCAATTGCCTTTAATTGCTCTTCATAGCCGGTGACCTGGAACAGCCAAGTGACAGTGCGGCCGCCAGCCCCAGAGGCCCAGCCAGTGGGCTAGTGACTCCTCTTGCCACAAAATCTCACAAGGGAGGTCTTCCCTGCAGAAGTCATGGCCAAGGTACAGGTGTGGTCAGCCCTCTGGCCGCTGCATGGCTGGGCCTGGGCAGGCTGTCTCTCTGGCCCAAGGGACTGAACTCAGCCCTTGCGGGTGTGTTTCCCTTGATTCCATCCCAGCCCCCTTCCCTGAGGCTTTTAATCACCTCAAAAGGTGCTCTGTGTGTGTGTGTGTGTGTGTGTGTGTAAGCCAAGTTCCCCTCTGCCTCCCTCTCATTCCTGAAGGTGTTAATTATAGTCCATTTGCAGCAATCTTGGACTGAGGGCAGGAGCTGTTCGTTCTGTCTCCCATTACCAGTGAAAAGCCTTTTCATTAAGCTCTCCGGCATAAAACCCTTAAGTGGGGCCCCAATTAATATTAAAAGGAAGCAGGGGGGTCTGGGAGCTGCTGCAGTGAAGGTAAGGTGGGAAGGACAGCTTTGCAGGCCACTCCTTTGGGACAGGTTGACCATCAGGCCCTCCAGCAGTCCCGACTGGTCAGGGACAGTCCAGATTAATCCTCTGCTGCCCCTCTTCTCAGATGCCTTTAAAATGTCCCGGTTTCTCTCCCCCCCTTCTGCTTCTCCTCTCTGTCCTCAGCTTACTTCCATTGGTGCAAACTGAGATCAAAGTGGAAAGGGAGTTTGCACCCCATTAATTTAGTGCCGGAGGGGGGGAGGAAGGGGCAGTGTCTTGCCCTTGCCTGCAGGGTCAGGCAAAAGCAAACTGTTGCATCCCCCCTGGCTTGTGTTTCCTTCCCTTTTTGCCATCTTGGCCACGCTCTGATCCTGCACGGCCACAGGCGCCCCAGTTTCCACCTGTGAAATGTTGGAGGGTAGGAAAGAAAGCTGGGCTCAGGAGCATGCTGGCTTCAGACGTCCTTAGTTTGGAGGACCTCTCTAAGAGACCACTGCTCTCGGCCTGGGCCAGGGACACACGCTGGTGGGTTTTATTCTTGTCTAGCCTGCTTTCCCGACAAAACTGACATTCATGGCAGTTTATTTGTAATTATAAACAAATATCAATTAAATCAGAGGCTGTGTGGTGGTGTAGGAGTTTGAGCATTAGACTACAACCCTGGAGACCAGGATTCAAATTCCTGCTCAGCCATGGAAACCTGCTGAGTGACCTTGGGCAAGTCACACTCTCTCAGCCTTAGACCCCCTCTGAGAAAAGTTTGCCAAGAAAACCATGGGATAGGGTTGCCTTAGGGTTGCTGTAAAATACTTGAAAGCAAGCAACAGAAAATACTTGAACGCAAGCAACACACACATAGATTAAATTGCATACAAAGACATAAACTAAAGCAGACCAAAAAGTTATAGTTGAAATGCAATTAAACAATCTGTGAGGATTAAAAGTGCTTAAAATAAATCAATTGAAAAGATAAAAGATGGACCTCTGCCCAAATTCTGCTCTTTTGGAGGGTGGGAAGACTCTGGGAAGGCAACATAACTGTTGGGACCGGACCGGCAGTTGTGCTTGGTGTGTGTGTGTGTGTGTGTGTGTGTGTGTGTGAAAGAGAGAGCATGTGCCTGCATGTGCCCGTCTGCCTGTCAGGGAGAGACCCTGGGTGTCATGGGGAGACCCCCACGCCCTGTGCCACCTGGGCTCACAAGTCTGTGCCGTGTGGTGTTGTGGCTAGAGAGTTGGCTGCGGAGCACAGAGCGGCCCTGCATGCCCACAAAACCCACCAGGTAGCCTCAAAGGAGCCTCCTTTCCCAGAATAACCCAACTGAAAGGGATTTGGGGAGGATCCACACAAGGGAAAACACACCCAGACATCCCTCTACTCCAGAGGAAACCTGGAATGTGCATGCAACCCGGAAATGATGCCAAGCCCGTGGAGCTGATCTTCAGGGTGACTGTTATTTGGGGTGGGGGGACCGGGCAGGGAGACCCCAGCCTGCCACTCTGCTCCTTGCCTGAGGACTCTGGGTCCTTCCAGCGCCTCTTTCCCCACCTTTGCCCCCCAACCCAACCTCTCCCCTCCCACCTTCTTATTGCTTCGGACACCTTGCCGGGTGGGCAAGGCAGGTCTTCCTCTACTCCCCAGCTGGGGCACGCAGGACCCTCCAGGCATTACTGGGCTGCCGTGCTTCCCACCACCCCACACCCCTGGCTGGGCTTGGTCTAGTTGCTGATGGGAGCCGCAGTCCAGCAAAACCCACAGGGAGGCCACACAGTCACCGCCAGCAGACCCACCTTTTAGCCCAGTTAAATAAATAAGCCAATTGGCTGGGCCAGTTTTGATTCCTTGGTTGCAGCAGCTCCATTGGCTGCCAGTTCATTTTCAGGTACAATTCAACGCGCTGATTGTGACCTGTGAGGCCCTGTACGGCTTGGGTCCAGATTACGTGAAGAGCAGGATCTCCCTGTACGAACCCAGCGGAACATATAGATCATGTGGAGAGTCCCTTCTCTCTGTCCCACCGCCCTCCCAGCCTCCTTTGGTGGGAACGAGGGAGAGACGGGGCCTTTTCGGTGGCTGCTCCCAGACTCTGGAGCTCCTTCCGTAGAGAGGCTAGGAGGGCCCCATCTTTGCTCCCCTTCCAGCGCCAGGTCAAAACATTTTTGTGTTGCCAGGTGTTTGCAAGCTGAGAAGGGCTAGGCTAGTGAGGCTGTGCAGTGTGGGTTTTTTTTTTTTAAGGTTTTCTAAAGGTATTTTAATTTTTACTGTAATGTTTTTAACTTGTAAATTGTTTAATTCTTTTTTAAATTTTATATTTATACGATGTGATTTTGACTTTGTACTGTTTTTAGCGTGTATTGTTTTTATAATGATGTTGTTAGCTGCCTTGAGTCCCATTGGTGAGAGAAAGGTGGGATATAAATGAATAGAATAATGAATACGAATAATCACTGAGACCGAGCTGCAGCTCACAGGGAAATCTGTGGGGGGCTTCGGAGCAAAAGGTGCTTCAGCTGGGCCCACATCCACCGTGGGCTGCTGGGTGTGTGTGTGACGTGGAGCAGCACCTGATCTTGGGGCGGGTGGCCATGGCGGTGGTGGGAATCCACATGATCCGTGCTCCTCGGTGATTGATGGCGGGCAGGTGAAGAGCCTGGAGCTAATCCAGGCACACTTCTCAAGTTCTCCCTGGGCTGGGAGGGAGTCCCACTGGGCTTCTGCACCCTCTCTGTCCTCCTCCCGAGCAGGCTTATAGGCTTCTCCTAAGACAACCGTTAAGCTGGGCTCCCTTTTCCCCTCCTCCCCTGCCTCAGATCTCCATTTCGTCCAGAATGTGACACCTACTTGAATTTCCCCCACCGCATGGAAAGCAGACGCTCAGCACCCAGACCTGGGAGATGCCAAGGCCCCTCACGCTGGGACGACAGGCACGGCGCCAATGCAGGGCTGCGTGCCCCCCGGGTGACGATCCCGGCCTCTCAAGGCCTCTCGGCCCAAAATGGAATTTGCAAGGCGCTCAGTTTGCTCCCTCTTGCCCTGCACTTGCCTGCAATGGGATCTCTCAGCAGCTGAAAGCGAACCTGGATGGATCTCCCTGATGGCTTTGGACACCATCAAGAAAACTTTGATGACTCCGGGCCCCTCTCTGCTACCTCTCGGAAGTGCTGGGGAGGCTTCTGTGCCGGACTGCAAACACACCCAGCTAGTTCCAGAAGACCCCATTGAACAGGTGCCTGGAAAAAATCCCAGGACTTCCAGGACTCCCTCCTCTCAGCTGTGGCTTCTGATGTCCACTCTTTGGATGGTGGCAATGGTGGTGGTGGTTGCGTGTGTGTGTGTGTGTGTGTGTAATGTGCCAGAGTCAAGATCACAGGCAAGAGGCAGTTGCGACTTCTCCATGTGTCCTTGGCCACCACTCAGAGCAGGGAGGGATCTGACAGAGAAGATGCGTGTCATCTCCACTGCCTTGCCAGGTTTAGAGGCATCTCCACTGGCATGCAAGTTTGTAGAAATCTTCCAGGGTTGTAGACATCTCCACTGCCTTGCAAGGGTTGCAGATATTTGCCTGGGCTACAGATATCTCACTGCATTGCTGAGGTTGCAGAAATCTACCAGGGTCAGGGTGAGGTGAGCAGGTCCTGGGCTCAATAAGCAGCAAGGGACATGATGGGAGTGGACGTTTTGATCCTGAGTTGGCCCTGATGCTGCCACCGCTACCTACCCCAGTGACACCTTGCCTGTCTCTGGCCTTGCTATGGGATGGCCCCTGCTGAGGGGAGGCACAGATCCTAGCAGGTGGGAGTGGAGGGAGGGGGAACTCACCTGGCCCTCGAAAGCCAGGTCAGGGAACGCCCATGAACCCCATCTGGGGAGAAAAGTGGGGTATAAAGTCAATAGATAAACTGGGGGAACCACGTGTACCTGTCTCCCTCCTTTGCCCCCTGTGGCTGGATGGAATTTCTCATAAGGAGTCCTAGGCGGAACAAACTTTGAGTGTTGAGTCTGCAGTTCCTGGTTTCACAGTCTTCCAAAAACCATTCCTAAAGCCACAGCTGGCATCCTGTTAGTGTTTTACATGCATCTAAGTTCCCTTCCCCTTGCAGTTATCCTTTTTTTGGCCTCGGAGTAATGTCCGGAAGCAGCTGACAGTTGCATATGCAGAGTTCCCAAGGTGTAGAGGTTTCACATGCAGTCGCATTTTCTTAGATAGCAAGTAACTCTTAATCCATGCCTTCAGTGTCCCACGTGATTTGCTGGGGTTGCAGAAGCAGCACAGAAGGGCAGCAAGGAGGGTATCCCAAAGCCTGGGAGCAGCCACCAAGAGGGCCTGTGAAGGTGGTGGGTAGAGAGAGGGGCTTCTTCCAGAGATCTCAGAGCTGAGGCAGGCTCATAAAAGGGAGAACACAGCCCTTTATGTAGCTTGGAGAAGAGAAGGTTAGGAGGGGACATGGCAGCCATGTTTAATGTTTGAAGGGACGTCATGCTGAGGATGGAGCAGGCTTGTTTTCTATGGCTGCAGAGACTAGGACACGGAGCAATGGGTTCAAACTTCAGGAAAAGAGATCCCACCTAAACATTAGGAGGAACTTCCTGATAGTATAAGAGCTGTGAAGTTGAAGGCTTTCACGGCCGGCATCCATAGCTTTTCTGTGGATTTTTCCCAGGCTGTGAGGCTGTCTCCTGGAAGAGTTTACTTCTGACGTTTCGCCTGCATCTGTGGCTGGAAATCCTCAGAGAATGGCTGGGTCGAAGTGCGTGTGGAGTTTATATACTGTGGGTCCCTGTTGGGGAGGATATGTAAATTTGTGCAATTGAATGGTTACTTTCTGTGTATAGAAATGCAAGGAGGATTAGAGTCTGTTTGGCTAATGGTCCATTAGCCCAAACAGACACTAATCCTCCTTGCATATCTCCACCCTGAAACTAACCATTCAATTACACATACACTAGTAAATAGTAAATACACAATTCTCACACAGAGGCAAGTGTATGATATATATGTGTATGTAATGAAAATTAAATCCTGTTTTTACAGTTGTCAAAATTCTATTTGTTGCACAAGAATACAAAGGAAAATATGGTATGCACTTTAAGGGGTAGGTGGGATTGAGGGGTTGGATGTATATTTTAATTGTTGTAAGCCACCCCAATTGCGTTTCATAGAGGGGCGGGATATAAATAATTGTATTATTATTATTATTATTAATAATAATAATACAACGTGGTCAATCAACTCTATTTGATATACAATATAATACAATATATGCACTTAAATTGATACACAAACAACTTCCCTCCGGAGATTCTCTATGTTGTTTCGTGGTCACTTCTTCAGTGTGTCCCTAAAATAAATATGTTGTTTCAATTGAACCATGTATCATATCAAATAAAGTACCATTTTTATTTTAATTGTTTGTTGAGGAAAGACATGCTGGGCTCACCTCATGAAAGTAACTATTTTCATAAATCTTGTATAAATGTGTTTTCAACAATTTCTATAAAGAAAAAAAGTTTTAATCTGAAGTATGTGCATTATTGTTAATTCTAATTGTTATATAAACTGTAGGTGCAACCAATGGGCTCACCTTTATACTTTAACTGTGTTTAGGAAGGAGCAATCTGTTGCTGCTTCAAGTAGGTTCTGCAATGTAAATGAATAGTACTTTCATGTATAATTCATAAATAATGATATATATAAATCATTTTAAACAATACAAACTCACCTCTATGTCTACCTGAATATATTTCCTGAATATATTTCACCAAAATGTAATCCCTATTGAGTGTGTTCTCTCTATCTAAAAAAGACAGTGAGAATATTTAGTAATACTAATTGTACGGAAAATAGTGTAAAGCACAAGAACAAGGCTTACCTACAACTGCCTTGGGTGATTTCCAACGATGCAGGCATACACAGAATACTCACAGGTGTGATATAGTATGTGGCGTATAACTGGGTTAATGAGTCCGTGAGTCTATGGTACTAGACGCACATGGAGCCTGGCCTGATGGGCTTTGCGTTGGGCCTGGATTTTCCATGCAAGCCTGTTGCTTCTGACCTGCAACGCTTGGCACTTACCTGAGTCCCAGCCAGCCCCTGAGAGTGCTGAAGAGCTGGGCAAAGGGTTGCTGTTTGAAGTGGAGCAACAGGGAGAGATGGAGGAGGACCCAGGCATGGCCTGACTTTTCTAGAGATGAAGCACGAGTGACTGAACACACACACACACTCACACACCAGCACACCGACAACAGTAGGGCAGGACCTCATGGGTTCAGCAGTTTGACTGGGGCTTCACAGCAGGGTTGCTTGCTGCTGTTTCCATCAGCCCTAATTGTTTCCAGAATCAACAGGAGGTGGGCGAGGGGGGACACACCGGATATTTCCATAGTTAGGACCTCTTTGCACCTCCCTTGGACCATGGCAGAATTGGGGCTGCCCTTCTTGGGGTTTGTGTCCCACTTGCAAAGGGATCAGCAAGTCTTCAGAGCACATTTGGTCTGCAGGGCAGAGAAGGGTGCCTTTGGATTTGGGAGTTGGGCCAAATGTATGTCTTAAAAAGCCTTGTAATGGGAAGAACATCAACAGGCAAATATATCACTTGATGCCATTTCAAAGAATCCTGAAACCATGGAGTTGGGAGGGATCCCAAAGGTCATCCAATCCCACCCAACGATGCAGGAAATCCAGAGCCAAAGCACTGTGGGAGGTGGCCATCCGGCCTCTGTTCAAAAGAGATTCACCCCACTGACCACCAGCTCTCACTATCAGGACGTTGTCCTTTCTTGCCATTTGAATCCGTTCTCTGGAGCACCAGAAAATGTGCTTGTTTGACAAGCCTGATGGTGCAAAAAAACCTGCTCTGGTTGCATTTCCGCCACATTCAACTCAGAACAGCTTGAGACTTCTCGGGGTGTGGGGCATGAAATGAATAGCAACAGCAGCCAAAATCCTTAAGCTCTGTGTCAAGTAGCTGCTTGCAGGAAGCCCTTCTCTTTTCAAAGAGCTCGCTTCAACACAGGCATGGAAATGCACATGGTATATTCCCACAGGAACGGCCAGTTAAAACATGCTCTTGTTTGACGTGTAACTCCTTTCGCACTTTATTCTGGAATGGGAACCATTGCAAAGGGAGCTGTGGGCGACACTGGTGCCGTCTCAGCTCCTGGAGATGCTAATCGCACAATGGTGCTTATTTGGCTCTTCTTGGTTCTGGGAGGGAAGGAACCTTGTTTGTCCCGGTGGGTGCCTTATGGTGGGGAACGGAGGGAGGAACACAATTCTCTTAGAGATCGGCCAGTCCCTGCCCTGGGGAAGACTGACGTGCCACAGCGTCACGGCTCGGGGCCAAGCTATACGAAGGGCGACCTGACCTGGGACGGCCCTGCCTGGGCCTACCATCAGCCACAGAGGCTCTGCTTGCGTGTCCCCCCCCCATGGGATCTCTTGATCTGATGGACTCACGGGATGGCAAGGCCTTTTCTGAGGCAGCCCCCTCTTGTAAGAAATGCCCTACCACGGGATGTCTCCATGCTTCCCTCCCTGGCTGTTTTTAAAAGGAGCCTTAAAAGAAAAGTTTCACGCAGCTGTTTCAACCACATGCTCCAGCCTCTTGGCTAGAATCCTGTTGGTGTCTTACGCGCAATGTAAGTTCCCAAACAAAAGCCGTTGGGACATATTTGTCCGATACAGAGAATCTGTTCAGTTCAAAGCTGCAGAAAGAAAGTTGTGCAAGTTATGCATTTGTACATGTGAAATGTACACAGACATGAAGGTGTGCATGTGGTCACACCTGCACCTGTTGGTGCATCTGCCAATGCACATACACATACAGCTGTGTGTTCAGTTGCACAACGTTGCCATTCAGGGCAAGGGTTGCCTTGCACCATCCGTATGGATCTCTGCATGTCCCTATCTAAACTACACAACCACCGCTGTTTTATGTTTCTGCCATGTAAACTGGATGGAGGAGACTTTGTCTTGAAGGGTCCTATTTAAGTATTTTAGATGAAATCAGATAAACAAACACATGCTTTTTCTTCCCAAGGAGAACAGGAGGTTTGGCTCCTTTGGATGGGAGGGCAAGCCAGGTTGTCTCTCTCTCCTCCATCCCTTTGTTTGGAGGAATGTGATGACCCTCCTCCCCAGCTGTTCCCTGGGCTTCCTTTGGGGTCTGGGAGACCCCACCCCAACCTTCCCCCCCACCCCCAGTGGCTCATTCTGCTTCTCCCCCTACTGCCCCCCTTTGCACCAGTGGCCGGCCCCCAGGTAGGGTCAGAGCTTGCTGTGGAGCAAGGCTGTGTTTTTCCTTCTTTGCTGCCTCCTTCCCTCCTCCGCCAGTCCCCTGATGCCGCTGTTTGTTTCCTCCTCCCCTTCTTCCTCCTTTTTGGTTGGAACACTGGAAAGGGAAGAGTCCTTTCCACAGTGGCTGGAGAGCTTTTGCAAACCCAACACAAAGTTGTGTTTGCTGACCACGTCTTCGCCTGCCACATCTTAATTCTCTGTGCAAACTCCTCCAAGTTTGCTTGTTCTCTTGCTCGGTCTTTCCATGCATGTCCTCACTGTTAGTTTAGTTTTGCCTGGGTGTGAAGATGCCACATTTGATTTGGGGGCCCACAGGGAACCTTCAGTCTTTGGGGGACTCTCCAGAGCCTTCCCAAAACCCCCGTCCCCTCTTTCCCCCTCCTTCCCAGCTGCCATGGCTGCGCATGGCCTCCCCGCCCGCTCTCCATGTTGACATTCTTCCGCCTGAGTAGCCCTGAATGGGCTCTGAGGTAGGTAAATGTATGCAGTGACACTGAGCACATGATTTGGGCCAGAGGGACCCTCCGGCCGTTTGTTCCCGGCTTGTCTGAGGGCCGGGATGCCGTGTCGGGCTCTTTGTTACACGTGCGGCCTGGGCAGGGCCAGAGTTAATGGAGAGCCTTGTTCGGAGCCACCGGAGCAGAAAGTGGGTTTTGTCTGAGGAGACAAAGGGCCGTATCAGCTACCTTGGGGCCCGCAGGGCGGAGGCCGACCCTCCTGGGCTCCCAAAGGGGGAAAGAAAGGGAGAGAAAGGAACACAAGTTTGGCTCCCCAGAGACCCTTGCCAGACACTTCTAGCCCCCTTCCCTCCCCAGGCAACACCTTCCTGGTCCGGGGCATCCGCCTCCCTCTGCAACCTCTTGGCAGGAGCAGCAAAAAGGCTTTTCCCTGTTTGGGGTTGTCCTTTTGGTTTCTGGCTGGCCGGCCAGCCCTAGCTGCAAATGCACCAGGCCGTCCTGCTCTGCCTGGGGCTTAAGGGCTCTGGACACCTCTCCTCCTCTGAAGGCCTCCAAACAGACATTGGATGGCCAACTCTCAGGGATGCTTTAGCTGTGGGTTTCCTGCATGGCAGGGGGTTGGACTAGATGACCTTTGGAGAGCCCTTCTCACCTTATGCTTTGTGATTCTAAGCAAAAAGTAACCATCCAACACATAGTAAGAATTCCAAGGTCCAGGGCAGGTCAATTCCCAAAAGTATTTGGGAAGAAGCCCCTCCGAAGAAGGTGGGGCAGGGGCTTCTTGACAGAAGGTTGGCCTTCTCTCAGGGAGGCTTCAGCCATGGATGTCCTGCCTGAAGGGCTCGCGGAGGCCCTTCCGCTGCTACAATTCTCAGACTGCATGTTTTGCATTTCTATTGCGCTTCATACTCCTCAACTGTACACGTGTCTGTCTACCGAAGCGCCACTTTACGCCTCTAGAGAAATGGGCTGGAGCCCACAAAAGCCGGCGCTGAAATACACTTCTTAATCTGAAGGGTGCCTCAAGAAAGTGTGGGACTCTCCTACTTTGGGGGTTTTTACACAGAGGCTCAATGGCCACCTGTTGGGTGTGCTTCAGCTGTGAATTCCTGAATGGCAGGGGTGGACTAGATGGCCTTTGAGGTCCCTTCCAACTCCTCTAGGATTCTATGAAAGGTGAGAGGGATGATGACACGCCCTGCAATTAACTCAGCCATGGTCCTGATTAATCCTCTGTTGTCCCACTTTCCAGCTGCTTTTAAAATGCCCCGGTTTCTCTCTCCTGCTGCTGCTGCTGCTGACGTCCGCTGCTGCAGACGGAGCCCAAAGTCTTGCCTTTCCTAAGGTCAGTACAGGTATACCTCCGGCAACAAAGTGGAGGTGTTCTGCACTTTCCTCTTTTAACAGAAAGTTTGGTGCCAGAAGCAGAAGCAGCAGGGAAAGACCAGAGACAGAAACTTACACCACAAAAGCTAACATTATATATATGTGAAATGAAACAGGTAAGCCTTGAAGAAGTAAGGAGAAGCATTCTGAATTTTCTAGAGACCACGTGAAGACTTCTTCCCAAAATAATCCCTGGAGAGAATCCCTTTCTTTCCCAGCTCAAGCTTTATTGCATGGCTTACTGCAGCGGCTGCAACCCAACACTGAAAGTCTTTCTCCATCCCTCCTTCGCCATCCGCCCAAGGCCGGTGCCACAAAACAACCTCCAGCTGGACAGAGGACAAGGAAGACAGCTGGGGTTGGACCAAGTTCCCCTAAAAAGACTTTGTACAAAGGAGCTTCCTTGTCAGAGGCTTTGGCAACCAAGGCCTGCCTGTACATAAACTCCAGGGTTTCTCTACTTAAAATGTCCGTTTTGTCCGTTCTTCCTCCATGAACGTTAAACTGTGAGAATGGAGTGCCGAACCTAGATTTGCATCTGGACATCTGCACTGCTCCTGGCCTTTGGAGCCGAATGTGTGTGCAGGATATTTATGTGCCTTTTAAAATTCTTAGTGTGGGGACCTCACACTCTTTTAAGTGTCTCCCGTTTCTGCAGCTGGGGATGGATCCTGTCACGCTCCTCCAGGGATTAATATGACAGATGGTCCCCATGATCAGGGTGAAGATGGTCGGTGATTTTTATTATGCATACGGTGCTTTCCAGTAATTTCCCCCCCTGAATTTTGAGTAATTGCTCTAAATTGAACAGATTTGTTTTCCTCGCTCTGTTTTTGCAGAACCTTCTGGTTCTGATAGACAGAGCTGATTTGATCTGAAGAAGCAATCGCTTCCAGTCCCACACTATAAGTAGAAAGGGCTCTGAGTTTAAGCACAATCTATGGCCAATTGGGGGCGGGGTCATTATCCCATTTATTCAGTCCATAAAACCATTGCAATATACTTTATTATCCTTTTTAAAAGCACAGGAAGCAACCGCGATGTTGCAAGTAGCCACTAATTTCTATGAAAAATTCTTTTGAGAGGGAACAGTGTGTACCCACCCCTAGGCATGTCTACTCTGATGTAAGTCCTATTGTGTAAAACTGTGTAAAAACCATCTTAATAGCCATATCCAGATAGATAGCCATCTTTAAATAACTGAAGGGATGTCATGTAAAAGACGGGACAACCTTATTTTCTGCACTTCAGAGACTAGAATGAGAACCAATGGCTGCAAATGACAAGAAAAAAGATTCCACCTAAACACGAGGAAGAACTTTCTGACGGTAAGATCTGTTGGACGGTGGAATCCTCTGCTGCTGCCTGCAAATGCGGTGGCGTCTCCTCCTTTGGAGGTTTTTAAGCAGAGGCTGGATGGACATCTTTTGGGAGTGCTGTTGTTGGACTGGATGGTCCCTGCAACCCCTTCCAACTCTTAAGATTCTACAGCAAATGAACCCTTAAAACGTTTAAAACTGCACTACACCGCCTTAGACGCCCACCCCGTGTCAGTTTGCAAACACCTGGTAACACAAAACGTTTTGACCTGGTGCCAGAAGGAGAGCAAAGATGGGGCCCTCCTAGCCTCTCTACGGAAGGAGTCGCAGCGTCTGGGAGCAGCCACCGAAAAGGCCCCGTCTCTCCCTCGTTCCCACCAAAGGAGGCTGGGAGGGCGGTGGGACAGAGAGAAGGGACTCTCCAGATGATCTTAAAGGTCCCCTGGGCTCGTACAGGGAGATACAGTCCTCCAAATAACAGGTACACGGCATACCCATTCAGTGCTTAAAAAGACAGGCCAGAATCCTTCATTAGCCTCTACATAACGTAATTTTATGTATACATAACTACATAGCAGAGGCGCTAAGAAACCCCGCTACCAAAGTGTGAAGATGCACGATGGGACGAGCACCCAACGCACATTGGATCCCCCTCGCCGGTGTCCCATCATGCATGGGAGTGCCCAATGAGCATCAGGGGGCTGTAGTGCATGGGGGGGGGGGACTATCCCACATCGGTCCCAAGTCATGCCAGTCACAAATGTGCCACAATCACTTTGCTGGCTCACCTACATAGCTATGTACCTGCAGGCCTCTACTGGAGGGGGACGTCACAGAAGTGCCCAATTCTAACCCCTGCAGAGGTTAAGTCCACTGATGAAGACGTTCACGTCCAACAGGATTCTGACCACGTATTTGAGAAGTAGGTGCTGTAGGCTCCGCTAAGAAAACCACAGGAAATTCGTGGGGTCGCCATAAGTCAGCAAGTGACTTGAAGGCACATAGACACACACAATATAGCTAAGTAGGGCCATGCCTGGTTAGTACTTGGATGGGAGACTGCTAGGAAAGACCAGGTGCTGTGGACTCTATTTTAGAGGAAGGAATGGGCAAAAAGCATATCTGAGGATTCCTGGCTTAAGAAAACTCCATGGAATTCATGGGGTTACCATAAGTCATAGAATCATAGAGTTGGAAGAGACCCCAAGGGCCATCCAGTCCAACCCCATTTTGTCATGAAGGAATACACAATCAAAGCATGCCCAACAGACAGCCATCCAGCCTGTTTAAAGACCTCCAAAGAAGGAGGCCCCACCACACACTCCAAGACATAGAATGATAGAATGGTAGAGTTGGAAGGGACCTCCAAGGGCCATCCAGTCCAACCCCCCTCTGCCATGCAGGAATAAACAATGAAAGGACACCCAATGACAGATGGGGCCACTCATCTTCTGTTTAAAAACCTCCCAAGATGGAGACTCCAACGCCACACTCCCAGGCAAAAGCGTGCTCCACTTCCAAACAGCTCTTACCCTCAAAAAATTCTTCCTAATAATGTTTAGATGGATTATCTTTTCCTGTAGTTTGAACCCACTGCTCCATGTCCTAGTCTCTGGAGCAGCAGAAAACAAGCTTGCTCCATCCTCAGTATGACATCCTGCAAATATTGAAACATGGCTATCATGTCACATCTCAACCTTCTCTTCTCCAAACTAAACATGCCCAGCTCCCTAAGCCGCTCCTCATAGGGCATCATGGCTTCCAGACCTCCCACCATCCTGGTCGATCTCTTCTGGAGACGGTCCAGTTTCAAAATAGCCTTCCTGAACTGCGGTGTGTTGAGCGTCACTTGGATGTGAGACCGCTAGCAAAGAGCAGATACTGCTTGCCTAAGAAAACCCTCAGAAATTCACGGGGTCGCCGTAAGTCAACAGGTGACTGGAAGGCACAAAGAAACACACACGTCTCTTTATTACATGACACTGTATGCTATTTTTTAAATTATTTATTCTCCCTGGCATCTGAGGTGGCAATGGTGCCATGGGTGTTGCTGGGAAAAGAAACCATGGCCTGCTGTTATGCAAACGCCAGCCCCTGACCCCGAGCTATAAGCCTAGCGGCCCTTCATTTCCCATACCTATTTGCTTTTTAATTTCTCAGCTGGGAAGAAATAAAAATCGAATAAAAATTGGCTAGACTGTATCTTTGATCTTTTGAAGTCCCTCTTCTGCATTTCTTGTTGTATTAATGAGATTGGGGAGCAACGCATTAGGCTAAAAAGAACAGTCTAAAAGGAACGTGCTTCTCCATGCGTGACAGTTGTGGGCAAACAGAGGCTGCGGCGCACGAGAGCGTGCGTTTGTGCTGCCACAACACTTTGGACTCCCTTGTGCATCCCTGTAGTTCTCCGCTGGCATGGCCATCCCCTTTAAGACCACCTGCAGCGCCCGAGGGAGGGAGAACAGCCCCTCGGTTACAAGTACCCCATAGGCCGGGCCCTTAAAGTCTCCGTTGGTTTTTTGCCCCCAAACCTCAAAATGACTCAAAACCACTGTAAAATACTGTGGTTCCCCCCCACCTCTCCATACGTCCCCTAAAGAAAAACAACCCCAAAAAGGCCTGCTGGAGAGACAGCGCATGCGTGCGTGCGTGCGTGTGAAAACTTGTCCTTGCCCCTCCACAGTTGATTGATTGGCTTTTATAGATCAAGGGCATTTATTTATCACCTCTTGACCTACCAGGGCAATGCACAACTGAGAAAAATATTTCAATTTACCATTAAACAAGTGACTGGAAAACAATTTTAAAACATCTTAACTCCTGTATAAATTAGTTCTAAAACCCAAGCAACTGTGTGAAAAACAGCCCAAGCGGACCCCGCTGACTTTGAGATGGAGGGTGGAGGCGGGCTGGCCTCCCTAATGGACGGCAGAGAAAGCCCAGCCCTGACTCAGGACTTTACCAGACAAGGCTAAAATTGTGCAATTACGGCATCACGGTAGCGCAAACGGGTTCCTGCTATCACATGACGTCCTCCCCCTCCTTCCATGGTTACTGTGTGCTCCAGCTTCCAATAATGCATCCCTTTTAATTGACAGGACACCAAATTGGGAGGAGTAGCTAATACCCTGGAGGACAGGATCAAAATTCAAGATGACCTGGATGGACTGGAGAGCTGGGCCAAAGCTAACAAAATGAAATTCAATATGGAGAAATATAAGGTACTGCACTTAGGGTGGAAAAATGAAATGCATAGATATAGGATGGGGGAGACCTGGCTGAATGAGACTACGTGCAAAAGGGATCTAGGAGTCCTAGTACTGTACAAGTTGAACATGAGTCAACAGTGTCATGTGACAGCTAAAAAGGCCAATGCGATTTTGGGCTGTATCAATAGAAGTATAGTGTCTAGATCAAGGGAAGTAATAGTGCCGCTCTATTCTGCCTTGGTCAGACCTCACCTAGAATACTGTGTCCAGTTCTGGGCACCACAATTCAAAAAGGATATTGACAAATTGGAGCGTGTCCAGAGAAGGGCAACTAAAATGGTGAAAGGTCTGGAAACGATGCCTTATGAGGAGAGACTTAGGGAACTGGGTATGTTTAGTCCGGAAAAAAGACGGTTAAGAGGCGATATGATAGCCCTGTTTAAGTATTTGAAGGGGTGTCACGTTGAGGATGGAGCAGGCTTGTTTTCTGCTGCTCCAGAGACTGGAACACGGAGCAATGGGTGCAAGCTCCAGGAACAGAGATTCCACCTCAACATTAGGAGGAACTTTTTGACAGTAAGAGCTGTTCGGACGTGGAAGGCACTCCTCGGAGCGTGGTGGGGTCTCCTTCCTTGGAGGTCTTTAAACAGAGGCTGGATGGCCATCTGTCGGGGATGCTTTGATTGTGATTTCCTGCATGGCAGGGGGGTTGGACTGGATGGCCCTCGTGGTCTCTTCCAACTCTCCAATTCTATGATTCTATGATGCTATGATTCTAGGACAAGCGATCAATAGCTCTCCATATCACTATTTTCATGGTATTGAGGAGCATGCGAAAACACGTCCCCCTGTAATCGCAAGATTACGACATAAATAGGCGGTCCTCTTACCCCTCCCCCCGTTCCCAGCAAGAAAACGCCAGATGAGAACGTGAAAACGATCTACAGGATGCTCTTGTCATGAACCGTCCTGTTTTGTTTGCAGGTTTCAGGTTTGTTCAAGTGTGTATGTGTGGATTTACTTTGTTCTCTCTCTCTCTGGCTTTTCTTCGCAAACGAAGATTCAGGAAGGACTCATCCCGCGTTTTCTGCAAGCGCGCTGATGACTAAAAAGGCCAATCCAAGATAAACAAATCCGGTTGCAGAAAGCACAGCAGAAGGTCTCCTTGGGTGATGTTTCTGGGTTGTGATTCTGTCTGCGTTGTCGTTTCTCTTCAAGACTTGTTCGGCGTGACTTCTCAAATAAGGCTGCAGCATTGTGGATAGTGCGTCTCCATGCCTCCCGATGTGAGGCCAGGGCGGACCATTGTTGGTGATCAGGCCAAGCCTGAGATGTTGTTTCAGGGAGTCTTTGTATCGATTGCTATCCTTCCCCCTCCACTGAATGGCCAGTTGAGTGTGGGAGGCATTTTGGTCATTGTGGAGGGTGAAGGAGAACACCAACCCTGGCCAAAACCTGAAAAAGTCACACACAGGCATAAAGTGGACTTGGGCCAGCGCATGACACTAACAGGTATGCTGGCCGTTGCGTGTGCCCCATTGCACCATGGGAGAGAAGCAAGCTCGCTGGCAGAGACATCATCTGTTGCACAATGCTGGTGTGTAGCAGAATGGGGACGCAGCACGACCGCTAGTTAAAACTACATCAGTGTAGATTTATTCCATGGCAGCCTAATGCAGGATCTCGGCTGCACACACAGTAATACACAATACACCTAAATAAATAACACAAGTCTCTCTCTGGCTTTTCTTCGCAAACGAAGATTCAGGAAGGACTCATTCTGTGCTTTCTGCAAGCGCGCTGATGACTAAAAAGGCCAATCTGAGATAAACATGTCCAGTTGCAGAAAGCACAGCAGAAGGTCTCCTTGGGTGATGTTTCCGGGTTCTGATTCTTTCTGCGTTGTCGTTTCTCTTCAAGACTTGTTCAGCGTGAGTTCTCAAATAAGGCTGCAGCATTGTGGATGGTGCATCTCCATGCCTCCCGATTGAGGCCAGGGCGGACCACTGTTGGTGATCAATTTGGCCAAGCCTGAGATGTTGTTTCAGGGAGTCTTTGTATCGCTTTTTTGGAGCGCCCCTCTTACGCTGACCCATGGCGAGTTCACCGTAGAGTACTATTTTTGGGAGGCGATGGTCCTCCATCCTAGAAACATGCCCTGCCCAGCGCAGCTGTGTTCTCAATATCATGGCCTCAATGCTGGTGATCCCTGCTTGCTCGAGGACAGCAACATTCGTCACATAGTCAGTCCAGTTACTACCTGTATATATAGGCCAAAAGATCGCACCATTACCCAACCTCTCGCTTCCATCTGGAGCTAATTAGAAATCCCCATAGTAAAATTCGGACACTAGTGGGCTCCCCACGGACCCCACGCAATTCGGGTAACAGAAGTTGTTGTCCAAATCAGGTACGGTAGCTTTCCAGCCCCGGCCAGCTCTCCTTTAACCCTTTATATGAGACTAGCATTTCTGCATCAAAGTAGCCAATGGCCGGAGGAAGGAGTCCACCCCATTGTCCAGTCTGCCAAAGGCTCCTCTCCCCCCAAAAAGGCAGGGCAACTGTTGGTGGCCTTGGCAAGAGTCAGCGACTCCTCCTTGGGAATGCGGAGGGGGCAGAAAGAAGGCGTCCTCCCCTCCCCGCTCTCCCCAGGCCCCCCTTGCAACTTAACTGGGCATGCTGGGAAAGATGGAAGGGTGCCATTTAAGCAAATTGGAGCAGACACGAAGAAGCTGTCAAACTTTAATTTCCAGGCTAAGTAATGGCAGAAGATCCATCATTTCACTATTTTTGACCCTCGGAACAAAATTTATGGGTACTTTCAGGCTGGGCACAGGCGTACTTAATGGGGCGTTTAATGCACTAATTTAGTGCTTCATTAGCATAATCGCAACCTCTGTATGCATCTACGTTTGCTGGCTGGCTGCTCTCACAAGACCCCCAAAGAACCAGCCACGGGGAGTGGGGCCTATTAGTCATCTCCCCATTGCCGCCCGGAATCGATAGACAGGCTCCTTCCCTTCCCTCTCACTAGTGGGAATGCATAAAAGTGCCCATTGATCTTAATGAGGGAAATTAAAATGCAGGCGGCCCCTCCTCTTCCCACCCCACACACTCTTGGTCTGGCTGTATCTCCGACTGGGCTGAAACTGAAGCCAAAAAACTACCCTCAGACCTGGGATGGGGAAGAAAGGCTTGTTCAGTATCACTGCTAAAAAGGAGACCAACAAGTTGGTACTAAAAGAGAATCTTACAGTTGGGGGGTACCCTGGGGCCATCTAGTCCAACCCCCTGCCATGTAGGAGTACACAGTTAAAGCACTCTTAAAAGAAGCCCACCTAACTTCTGTTCAAAGACCTCCAAAGAGGGAGAGTCCCCCCACCTTCTGAAGCAGCCTATTCACTCTTGAACAGCTCTCCAGAAGTCCTTCCTCATGTTCAGGTGGAACCTCTTTTCTCGTAATTTCCTAGTATCTGGAGCTGCAGAAAACAAGTGCACTCCCTCTTCTACATGATGGCATCCCTTCATATATTTAAAGACAGCTATCGTGTCGCCTCTGAGGCCAAATCCACACTGTACAAATGATCGAGTATGAAACTTTGCCATGGCTCCTTCCTATGGAATCCTGGGATTTGTAGTTTGGTGAGGCACCAGCACTCTTGGGCAGAGACGGCTAAAGACTGAGTAAAATGACAAATCCCAGGGTTCCATAGGAAGAAGCCACGGCAAATAATCCAGCTTTGTGTCGTGTGGATTTGGCCCCTGTCTTCTCTTCTCCAAGCTAAACCTCCCCAGCTCCCTCGGTCATTCCTCACAGGGATTGTTGGTTTCCAGGCCTTTTGCCCTTCTGGCCACACTTGTCTGGACACAGAGAGAAGAGAAATGTGAGTTTTCAACACATCTGTGATCCAGCGTAAGAGCATCTTCAAAGGGGTAGGCAAAATGTTTTTAAAACTGGATCATAGATTCCCAGAATAAAGTGGGGTCATGGAGTCGGAAGAGACTCCAAGGGCCATCCAGTCCAACCCCATTCTGCCCTGCAGGAATACACAATCAAATCATTCCCAATGACAGATGGCCATCCAGCCTCTGTTTAAAGACATGCAAAGAAGGAGACTCCGCAGTGGATCCCATGGTCGAACACCTCTTGCTGTCAGGAAGCTCCTCCTAATGTTTAGGTCAGTCCTGCCGGTCCTCTTTGCTGGACGCAGCTAAGTACCAGCATTTTTATTTTATTTATTTATGCCCTTCCTGATGGCGAGGCGTGCCAAACCCACTGGCCATTCCCTGGGGAAGGTCTTTTTCCATGACAGGATGTTGCTGTGTTCATGTACCTTGCCTCCCCTGGCTCAGCCAGATGTGCCTGTTCAAAGAGGAAGGAGCAGCCGGTGAATCTGCAGAGGAACCAGAAAAATGTCAAGGCGAAACGCCCTTGTTGCAGAGAAGGTCAGACCGCAGCCCCTGGGCTTCTGGAAAGGAATGGTGGAGAAGTGAGCTGTGCCTGGCCTCCAATTTGGGAAGGGGGACGGGGTGTGTGTGCTAGGGTCCCAAGCTGTAGCCAGAGCAGAGAAAGTGTGCCCTGCTCTTCTGAGGCCATGGCACTTGGGCCGTTAAGCACGAGGGAGGGTGGAGGACTTGAATCCGGAGACGCAGCTGCGCTGAGCCCTTCCGTGCCCCATCCAAGGTAACGGAGTCCCACCCTGGCATCTTCAAGGGGAACACATTGAAGGTGGCACAACTGCCCCCAATGGCTTAAGCCAGAAGAGAGGGTCCAGGGAGAGAGAGGGTCTTTGGGGTGCCGGAGAGGGCACGGTTTCCTTGTGGCCCCCAGAGGGCACTCTTGACTTGCAGGACGCTGACCCACAGGCCATGGCGGCTGCTGGTGGGACTAGCCAGGGAGGCCGGTGGGCAACCTGAAAAGTGGAGGGGGGGATCCAAAAGGGCTGGTTTGGTTCTAAGTCCCAGAGGAGCAGAACGGCTGGCAAGGAGGTGGGGAGCTTTGCTGGAGCAATGCCCCCCGTCACGCCTGCCCAAGGGGCCACCCCTGTGGACTTGCTGGATGCCCCCCAGCTGTGGGAACAGCCTGGCATCGCCCTTGAACTCGGCTCTTCCTCAGCAGCAGCACCATTATAGCCAGGGGCAGCTGGTGGTTGACCACCGCAGCAGGTGGGTGGGTGGAAATCCTCTGGGTCTCCCCCCCACCCACCTTTAAAGGGACTATCCTGTGCAGATGGGGTCCAAGCTCTCTGGGGGACTGTCTCTCCCTATATGAGCTGGTTTGAGCTCTCCAGCCCACAGAAGAGTTCCTTCCCTCCATCCCTCCACCTTCACAGGCTCATTTTGTGGGGGGCACCTGGGAGATGGGGCCATCTTTGTGGCTGCCCCCCACCAGGTTCTGGAAGTCCCTCCCCAGGGAGGCTGGGAGGGCCCCTTCTGTCCCTTTGCCACAAGTGAAAACCTTTCCACCCCAACAGACTTTTAGAAATTGATGGTGGTGTGCTGATTTGTTGTTTTTATATGCTGGCTTTTAAAATGCTTTTTAATTCTACAGATTGTTTGATTGCTTTTAAAAATAGCTTTTCTGTATTGCACTGATGTTTCTGTATGTCTTGAATATGCTCTGGTTTTTAAATATTCTGTAAGCTGCCTTGAGTCCCAATACAGACGAAAGGGTGGGATGTATATAATACAACCAGGAGCTGGGATACCAGTTCCTGTTGTGACCCTATCAAGGGGTTTTCCTGGTCAGATTTTTTCGGAGATTTGCCACCTCTGATGCTGAGAGAGCGTAACTTGTGGAGCTTCTGTGGCTGAGCAAAGAGGATTCAAACCCTGGTTTCTCAGAGTCCTGGTCCAGCTGTCAAACCACACTGGTTCAGACTGGTTCACTTTTCTTGGCAAGGTTTCATAGAATCATAGAATTGCAGAGTTGGAAGAGACCCCGAGGGCCATCCAGTCCAACCCCCCTGCCACGCAGGAAATCTTGATCAAAGCATCCCCGACAGATGGCCATCCAGCCTCTGTTTAAAGACCTCCAAGGAAGGAGACCCCACCACGCTCCGAGGGAGTGTGTTCCACTGCCGAACAGCTCTTACTGTCAAAAAGTTCCTCCTAATGTTGAGGTGGAATCTCTGTTCCTGGAGCTTGCATCCATTGCTCCGTGTTCCAGTCTCTGGAGCAGCAGAAAACAAGCTTGCTCCATCCTCAATGTGACACCCCTTCAAATACTTAAACAGGGCTATCATATCGCCTCTTAACTGTCTTTTTTCCAGACTAAATATACCCAGCTCCCTAAGTCTCTCCTCATAAGGCATCGTTTCCAGACCTTTCACCATTTTAGTCGCTCTTCTTTGCACACTCTCCAATTTGCCCATATCCTTTTTGAATGGTGGTGCCCAGAACTGGACACAGTATTCTAGGTGAGGTCTGACCAAGGCAGAATAGAGTGGCACTATTACTTCCCTTGATCTAGACACTATACTTCTATTGATACAGCCCAAAATTGCATTGGCCTTTTTAGCTGCCGCATCACACTGTTGGCTCATGTTCAACTTGTGGTCTACTAGAACTCCTAGATCCCTTTCGCACGTAGTCTCATTCAGCCAGGTCTCCCCCATCCTATATCTATGCATTTCATTTTTCCGCCCTAAATGCAGTACTTTACATTTCTCCGTATTGAATTTCATTTTGTTAGCTTTGGCCCAGCTCTCCAGTCTATCCAGGTCATTCTGAATTTTGATCCTGTCCTCTAGGGTATTAGCTACTCCTCCCAATTTGGTGTCATCTGCAAATTTAATAAGTATGCCCCTAATTCCCTCATCCAAGTCATTGCTAAAGATGTTGAATAGCACTGGGCCCAGGACAGAACCCTGTGGCACCCCACTGGTCACATCTTTCCAAGACGAAGAGGAGCCACTGCTGAGCACCCTTTGGGTTCGGCCGGTCAACCAATTACAAATCCATTGAACTGTTAACTTGTCTTCAAAGAAAGTTTGCCTTTCTTCAGAGGAAGTTTGCCTTTGCCTTCCTCTGAGGCTGAGAGAGCGTGATTTGCCCAAAGTCGGGGGGGTCAATGGCCAAGCGAGGAGTCCAACCCTGGTCTCCCAGATGCTTATTCCAGCGCTCTAACAATTATACCACGTTGGCTCTCTAAAAATATTTACCCCGAGGAGGTCTACCGCCAGTGCCTTCCTTTCAGGCTGAGAGAGTGTGGCTTGTCCAGGGTCACGCAGGGGGTTTCCTTGGCTGAGCAGAGGGGATTTGGACCCTGGTTTCCCGTTATCTCATGTCGTTGCGCACTTGGATTCCAGATGCTGGAATAAACCACAGGGTAGTTCTTCTTCTTTGCCTTCCTTCATCTGCAAGATTCTCCTGGACACAGATGCAGGCTCTACAGTGGAGTGGGGAATCACCCAGCCCTGTGGATGTCATTGGACTGCAACTCCCAGCATCCCTGTCTCTCTTGGATGTGTGCTGGCTGCAGGTGTGAGGGCAGGGCGCAGGGATGCCAGGCAAAATTAGGGGAGGGCAGGCTCCTGTATCCCCAATAGTTGTGTAGAGGAGGGGAATTTAGCAGCAGAAGTAACACCCGCTGACATCTCCTCTTCTACGCAGCCACTGAAAGGGCCTTAGGATCACTAGGCTTGCGCTGCCTCTTACGCAACGGAGGAGTCGCACAAGGGTCTCCTTTCTGGGGCAGGGCTGGAAGGAGGAGCAGTGCCCCCCACCCCTTCCCCGTGGGTCTGTGAGGGCCTCTGTTGCCTCGGATGGGCCAGGACCAGGGAGGTCTTGCTTGCCCTCCTCTGCCAGACTCAGCCTGGCACCTCTTTGCCTTGCTGGCCGCAGTTGGCCTTTGACCCTCCAGGTAGGTAGCCACAGATCAGGAGTCCACCAGTAGAGGGCAGTAGAGGTTCTGCCAGGAGCACTTCGGCCACCCCGGACCAGATAAGGGACCAAGGGCACATTTCATAGAATCAGAGAATCCTAGAGTTGGAAGAGACCCCAAGAGCCATCCAGTCTAGCCCCCTTCTGCCAGGCAGGAACACGCAATCAAAGCATTCCCAATGACAGAGGGCTGTCCAACCTCTCTTTAAAAAGAAGGAGACTCCACCACCCTCCCAGGCAGCAACGCATTCCACTGCCAAACAGCTCGTACTGTCAGGAAGTAGCCGTGAAAAATCATCCAGTTTCAAACTGGGTTATTTGTGTAGTGTGGATTAGGCCTCAGTCGTCTTGAATCAGAGCTTTAGGGAAAGGTGGGATTTAAATAAAGAAATGTAATGCAATACAATATAATGGCCTGGCTGCTATTATCAGCAGGAATCCTGTTGGTGTTTTAGGCACACGCAAATTCCTTTATGCATGCAGTTGTACTTTTTTGGCCATGAAGTGACATCCCTATTCAGGTCACAGTTCTGTAAGTCTCCTTCCGCAAGCATAACTGTTGCACATATAGTTGTGCATTCTTAGATGGCTTTTAGCTCTTTTTCAGTGACTTCACTGCCTCAAGACCTGAACGGCACCAGAATGCACCAGATCTTGGAAGTTAAGCAGGGTCAGTCCTGGTTAGTCCTTGGATGGGAGACCGCCAATGAATGCCAGGTGCTTCCAAGGAATTCCAAGGAAGCAACTGGCCAAACCACCTCTAAGTATTCCTTGCCTAGGAAAGCCCTATGAATATGAAGGGACCTTGATAGACTAGAAAATGGGGCTGAAATTAATAAACTGAAATTCAACAAAGACAAATGCAAACTCTACATTAAGGCCACAAAAACCAAATGCACAGTTATAGGATAGGGGATACTTGGCTCAGCAGTACTACGTCTGAAAACGACCTTGGGATTATTGTCGAACATGAGTGTGATGCTGCAGCAAAAAAGGCGAACGCTATATTAGCCTGCATTAATAGAAGCGTAGTTTCCAAGTCGAAGGAAGAAATGGTCCCACGATATTCTGCTCTGCTCAGTCCTCATCTGGAGTCCTGTGTTTCCTTCTGGGTGCCTCGTTCTAAGAAGGATGCAAGCAAGGAACACGGAGCAATGGGTGCAAGCTCCAGGAACAGAGATCCCACCTCAATATTAGGAGGAACTTTTTGACCGTCAGAGCTATTCGGCAGTGGAACACACTCCCTCGGAGTGTGGTGGGGTCTCCTTCCTTGGAGGTCTTTAAACAGAGGCTGGATGGCCATCTGTCAGGGATGCTTTGATGGTGATTTCCTGCGTGGCAGGGGGGTTGGACTGGATGGCCCTCGTGGTCTCTTCCAACTCTGCAATTCTATGATTCTATGATTCTAAGTTAGAGCAAGTTCAGAGAAGGGCAACAAGGGTTTGGAGAACAAAACCAATGAGGCAGGGTCGATGGAGCTGGAAGCATTCAGCCAGGGGAAGAGAGGACTTGGGGGGGGGTCACGATTGACCTCTTTAAATACCCCAAGGGCTGCCACACAGGAGAGGAGGGGGCAGGTTTGTCCTCTGCTGCCCCAGAGGGGAGGACCAGGTCTCTGGTTTGAAGTTACAGGAGGGCAGATTGTGACTGAACATGAGGAGGAACTTTGATAGTGAGCTTGGTTGAGCAGTGCAACCCATTGCCTAGAGTGGTGGTGGTGGGGTCTCCTTCTCGGGATGTCTTCAAAAAGAGGCTGCTAGCTTAGCCCCCTCCCTCCGGCTACCCAGGAGAAGGTGCAAAACCTCTGGGTGGGGAGCTGGAAGCAAAATGCAAGGAGAGCGAGGCAGCTTGCATCTGGCCAGGAGGGATCCAGCTGCTCACTTGGCTCCCTTTTTTCTCTGCTTCTCCCTGAGCAAGCTGGCCTGCAACCCACCTCTCCCTCTCTGCTGTTGGCTCTCTTTTATGTCCTGCAAGGCGTGCAGCCACAAATGTAAAAACTAGGCTCACAGAGACACCAACTAACAGCACCACCACAGTAGCTAATCGTCAGCAGAGTGTGGAAGCACAGAACCCTTTAGCAGTATTTGGCAATCTGGCACTGACCAACCTGGAAATGATGCACAGATACAGTTGGGTTCTTCCAAAGTCCTTGGAGGCTCTTTATCTTCTCGTGGCAGGATATATACAAGACACAAACACTCCTTTGGCTATCCCCAACAGTCTGATATAATGCAAATATACCATAGTTAATGCACTACTATCAGTAAATGCACACAACTCACCAATGATCCACTCCAACCCACTATTACTACACACTACTGCAACAACCCACACAAACTCTGGCTCTTAGCACTCTGATATACAGAGGTGATTACAGAGGGCTAACACCTAGTGTTACACACCCTTCCCAGCCATATAAAGCATTTTAACCCTGTTTTTTAAAGGAACATTGTTCCCAACAATCCCCTTCAAAATAATTTGTTATGGCTAAATTATACATAAACATAACACAAACGTGAAGTTGAAGGCTTTCACACCCAGCATCCGTAGATTTCCGCTTAGGTTTTTTCGCCCACAGATGAAGGCGAAACGTCATAAAGAAACTATTCCAGAACACAGCCTCACAGCCTGGAAAAAACCCAAGGAAAATCTATATAACACAAATGCTTTACATACATTAAACTTTAAACTTGTTCTTGGCGATTACATAGATACAGGATATTATTCACAGTTTTTACTCAACCCCAACAAGGCAACCATTTCCCCACTCCTTTGGACTGGCAATGCCTTCGTGAATACGCCAGCGAGACTTTCTCCCGACGGACAATATTGCGGGGCACAGGAGACCTGGCAGATGGGAATTGCTCTGGGTGCTGAGGGCGAGGTTACCAGCGCCGGTGGCGTCCGGCGAGGCCTCAAAGGGCAGCCCCGGCCAAAGGTTCCTAGCCCTGGGTGTAGGTCAGGGGCAGGCCCAGCACAGCCTTACAGAGGTGGCAGGACTGCAGGTCCCAGCATTCCTCCTCATTGGCTAGGGATTGTGGCTACCATGATTCCCACTCTGGATGTTTTATGTTGGGTTGAAACGGTTTCCCTCCCCTCGCAAGTCCTCAGGTACATATTTTCCCCATCAGGGGTTCTTTATTTGCATGGCACCCTCTGTGCTACTGGGGTTGAGGCTCAGTGGCATTGCCCCTGGTAAGGTCACCAGACTCCCACCCTGCTGTGACATCACCAGTGGCCCTCCCAAGGTCATCGGTTTGGGCCTTGGCATTCCAGGGCTTGGGGAAATCCTGACTTGGTGGCCTGACTTGGTTCAGGTGGTGGGGAAGAGTGGCTGGCCGATGTCTGTCCATCTGATGCAGCCCGGTCTCCGGGGAGAGCAGGAGGTGTGCTTGTGCCCTCTGGCAGGGAGCATGCGACACCGGACCCTCGCCACGTACACACACACACACACACACACACCTATGAAAATGCTGGCCCTGCTCTGCTTCTCCCACAACTGGCTAGCTGAGTGGCTAGCAGCAGCTGACCCTCATCCCATGGCCCCACAAGGGTGGTGGTGGTTTGGCAGGGCTCTAGCCTGGGGACCCAGGAGCCTAGGATTAGGAGAGGGGCCTGCTGTTATATTATTGTAAGTTTTTATTATGTAAATCCATTTAGTTTTTTTTTTAAAAAAATAAATATAAATATTACTTTGGTGCTATTATTTAAACTGGCTTATTTTGGTTTTTATCCTAAATCCTGTAGAAGAGCATCTCGCTGCCCTTAACCTTAGCAGTAGGTAGGTAGGGGGGCCCTGCCAAAGATGGTGGCCTTGGGGGCCTGCTTCAGGATGTGGGGGCCATGCCCACCCCTGTCCAAAGTTGTCTGGTCCCTGGAGGCTGAGCCCTCTTTCTCAAAGAGAAAGCAAAATCCCTGGAGACCCCCACTGGGTGAGAGGGGGAGAAACCGGCCTTCCTACCCTCCTGCCAAAAAGCCCCACAACCATGAGCAACACTTGTGTTTCCAAACACAGGCTGGGACATCCCGCACCCCTTTGAGGGAGCCTTTGGGCCCCTTGGCTGCTGGAATCCTGCCCTCCTCGTTTTACACATGTCGTTGTACCTTTGGGGCCATCGAACCATGGGCATCTTCACAGTGGTGGGAGCAGAGTTCGAGAGGGTGAGTGTTTCGCATGCGGCTGTGCGCCCTCGGATGGTGAATCCCCTGTCCCTCTTGGCTCCCACTGGGATTGCAGAAAGAGCCCCCCCCCAGCATCATTCCCTCAAGAAGGAGACGTGATGCCAGGATACATGACCAGCAAGTAGCACAAGGTTGGTATTCAGTACCAGGGGTGGGGTGGGGGTGAATGTAGATTTACAGGAGACAGGCAAGAGGCAGGGTCTCGGCCCTGATCCCATCCCCTCCTCCTTTCCTCCTCCTTCGCTAGCCTGCCCCTCCCTCTCCCCTGTCCCGGACAGAGCCCCCCCTCCCACAAGGTCCCCCAGTGCATTAAGCGCACACCCTGCAGGTGCAAGAGGGAGGCCAGGAAGGCCGCCTTCCCCTCCCCACCCTCTGGAATTTGCCATGCAGACCATTAAACAGCCTTCCAATAAATGTGGAGAAATGAGGAGGAATTTGCAAGGCTGGAGATGAAAAACTGCCGGTTTCCCACCTTCCAAAATAAATATGTAGGCTGAAGTGAAAACAGAGAGAACAGGGGACTTCTATGCTGCCTGGGCCAGGAGGCGGGTGGGCGGGTGGGCGGGCAGGTGGCATCAGCAATGGCTGACGAGCCACTGGCTTCCGTCCTGGGGCTTCCCAAGGGACTCTGGATGAGAAAACCGGGAGGAAAGGGGGTGCAGTGGTGGCTAGTGGCACAGTCCCTGGTGGCCAAGATCCGGCATCCAGGAGACAGAATGGAACTTGACACTCTGGGGATTATGCAGCAGTTGCACGACCCCACCTGCTTCGTGAAATGCAGTGTTGCACAACTGAAAACGCAATGCAAAGGTGCATCATGCGCATCAATGAACGGCACAGATGAGAACTAAGCAGCATGCATCCGGGTGTGCTTTGTGCATTGTGCATTCAGTGGCATAGCCTCACAATTCACTAGTGATGTGGTGCAATTGTTGCCTAACTCTGTGAGCATAAAACTACACTGTGCCTCCTGGATGTCCAACCTTGGCCAAGCCATTGGTGGCCAACCAGCGAAGAAGACCAGGGCTGTATCTGAGCCCCGTGGCCCCGGCACCAGCCGAACAAAAGAGGGGAGCCTGCCTGGCCGCTGCTTTTTTGGAGAAGGAAGCTCAGCATGCTCAGCACCAGATGGGGCCCACCCGAGGAGCCCCTTCACAGGAACCATGGGGGTGCAGGGGTAGGCAAATGCAGGTGAGAGATTGGACCCCTTGAGAGGACCAGACAGATGGATGGATGGGGCTCTTGTGGTCTTCTTGTAAAGGGATCCATGACAGATGCCACAAGTTCTGTGGAAGGAGCAGTGTGGCTCCCTCTCCTTGGGAGCATGATGAAAGAAGGATATGCGGCAGCATCAGCATCACTTCCATCTTTCCAGTTTAGGAATTTGACTGGTTAGTTGATGGACAGCATCTGTTCATGAAGCAGGAACAGGCTTTGGGCATGGCCTAGCAAGACCCAGGCTGGAAGGAAGGAAGCCAAGAGGGAGTTCAAGAGGAGGAGGAGGAGGAGGAGGAGGAGGAGGAGGAGGAGGAGGAGGAGGAGGAGGAGGAGGAGGAGGGCTCTTTGAACCATATTAGCAGCCATAGTGGGGCACAATTCTCCATTTGGTACCCATAGATTCAGGTCAACCATGCAAAGCCCCAGTACCTTGAAACTCTGACCTTGTCTCAGCTCCAAAGAGCTTTTACAGAACTCAGAGTCCAGCAGATTCCTCTTGCGTGTCTTGAAGGGAGATTTTCCAGGTATTCCAGTTATAGATAAAAAATGTGTATGTGGCTGCAATCAGATTGATGACATAATTCATTACTTGTTGTTCTGCCCCCTTTATTCTTCCCATGGGCAAAGGTCTGTGTCACCTGTCATGCAGTTATTCGTATACAGCCTGCACACCTCTGAAAGTAGTACTGGAACTGTGGCTGATACGTGGCTGTTGGTCACATACTCAGTAGCCCAATTTGCTTTGGCAGCTAAGAAATGACCTGCTGGCTTCATTAAGGAACGTGTTGTAATATAGATATTAATTTTGCACGTTTTAGTTGGTTTTACAGGGGTCTGTCTAATGTTTTTAATAATTTTAATTGATGTTTTATTTCATACATTGTAAAGGCTATTGGCTATATACAATCAAGATGATGATGATGATGATGCTAAGTCCTGCAATTGCAGGAGCCCTTCCCCAATCCTCCTCTTTGGGACCACTTTGTTGTACAGCAAACATGGCCTGGGTTAGGGAATGGGTCTCCCCCAATGAAACACCCTCTCCCCACACTTTGCCTGCCCATCATTCCAAGGAGAGAAAGATGAGATTTGGGGGGGGGGGTCCTGGGGAACAGAGCTCCAAGGTACCTCTCCCAAAGACAGAAATCCTCCTTAGGATTCAGGCACCACCAGGAAACACATTTGTTTGTTCTTTCGTTTCTGCAGGCTTTTGGATCGCTTCCTGTTTGAATTTTTACCTCCCTGGCTTCTTCATGGAGATCCAGTTCTCTCGGAGGGCAGTGTTACCCGAATTGCATAGGGTCTGCAGGACCCACTCGTGACCTCAGAGTTATGATATTATATTGGGGAATTTTAATTAGCTCAAGGTGTGACTGTGAGAGGTCAGATAACTTTGGGGTCTTTACACCAAAATTAAATAAAAATGGTTTTTATTGAAAAACAATCATGGAAACACACACACACTCACCTTCACAAGCAATCACACGAGGCTAGAGAAGAATTAGGAGGAAGTATTTGGACAGAGGAACAGATTCAGGGAACAGGCGATAATTACCTGTCTGGAGAGCAGAGATTCGTACAGCAGAGAAAGACTCAGATTTGCAGCTGAGGGTCACACAGCAAAATGGCGGAGTGACAAGATGGGAGGAGCTGTGCACACATGGCTATGATTTCAGGTTACTATTCAGACCCAATGTTGTGCCCTTAAGCGGTGTTTTGAGTGTCGAACAATGCTTGAGTGAGATTTCCAGAGTTAAACACTGGAAGCTCCAGCTTCGTTGATTGCGGTTAATGGTTGGAACGTTAAGACTGATGGGTCTGAGGCAACCTTGCATTGTTGGAGAGGCAGAGGTGTGAAGGAAGACCTTTGCAGGATAATGGGACTTTGGCCATTTGTTTGTTTTGAAGTATGCCTCCTTGCCAGGTGCATCCAGGGGAAATCAGCACATCCCACCCTAACTACTGTCTGAGGGGACTTCGCTCAGTCTTGTCCTGGGCGGGCCTATTTTGGGGGGATTTACGAGACAACTTAATTAGGTCTCTGGGTGACCTTTGCTTGAACCCTTCTGTTACTGATTGGGGAAATAAGTCATTTTTGTTATCTGCTACAAATTATAATAAACATTTGCAAATTCATTTGTTTCTTTAAAATATGACATCCCTTCAAAATATTGAAACATGGCTATCATGTCCCCGTTTCACCTCTCTACTCCAGGCTAAACCTACCAAGCTCCCTAAGCCGCCTCTCATTCGGCATAATGGCTTCCAGAGCTCCCACCATTTTGGTCGCCCTCCTCTGGACACTATTACCAAACAGGCAGAAATACATTAAAATCAGTCTGTAGAGTAGCCAAAAATTACACCAGGGTTTAACTAAGGAGGTGACAGATGTTATCCAGTCATCACAGATTTGTGAAGGAAGGCAGACTGCGGGACTCAGATGTCTTTAGGCTGAGAAAAGACACGACTCCTTCCAGGGGTTTTCCTGGTGTCCCACAGAAACCACCCACCCACCCACCCACCCACCCACCTGCTCCTGGTTCCAGTACCACAAGCCCATGGAGTGGTTTTTTTTTCAAAGCACTCCCCCACACACACCAGTATTCAAACCAACATTTTTGTCACAATCCCACCATCTGGAATCCGCTGCTGCCTGGGAGTGTGGCACGGGAGTCTCCTTCTGTGGAGGTTTTTAAACAGAGGCTGGGTGGCCATCTGTCATTGGGAGTGCTTTGACTGGGTCTTCCTACAGGGCAGAATGGGGTTGGACTAGATGGCCCTTGGGGTCTCTTCCAACTCTAGGCTTCTATGATTCATCCAGTTAAATATTTGTTCAGCACACCTTTTAAAAAGCCTTTTTAAAAAACCCACCTTGTGGAACCTTGCTCCTTAGAATCGAGGCGTGGGCATGAGGGGGAACACCACCAACCCGCCAGCTGGAAGCAATATGGCCTGGTTTCCATTTGGGCTTCTGACTGGTGCCTTTGGCTCACAGTGTGCATGGGGGGGGATACCAAAGGCAGCCCCACAGCGTCCCCCCCCCACCTGTGCAAGAGAAGGACATCCCTGTGTCTAGGCAGTCTGAGGTTGGAAAAATATAAAACACAGCAGGACGGCTAAGGGCCCAGTGCAACCCCCCCTCCATGGTTTTGGGTTCAGTTTGGATGGACTTTTCAGTATGAAGATGAAAAATGCTGCTTTTCCATGGAAACAGGCACAGTCTGCCTTTGTGCCATTTCAGCACAATTGTCTTTGCGGTGTTGTGTTTTGAGACCAGCCAGCCAAGGGGCTGGGAGGCCCCCTTCCCTCCTTGTTCTGGGGATGTGGAATCCCAGCCACCAGGAGGGAGAGGACTGAGGGATGGGGCTGGGGGGGTTATGCTGTGGCTTCTGTGCCCAACCTGGGGGCTTCCAGAGGCTTCCCACCTTGGCCCTGCATGTTGAGCTGGCCGGCCTTTCTTCCGGCCCCTGGAAGAGCCTGGCCCTTCGGAGGGAGGGAGGGAGAGAAGCAGGTGACGGGCTCCAAAAATAATATTTGGCTGGAGGTGAGATCACAGAGCAGAGCGGAGTTTTGGAAGGGGGCCCGACTTTGAAGAGGGGTGTTAATGCGTTCACCGCTTTGCTCCAGTGGCGCAGACTGTTCCCTGCCAGAACACATGTGCATGCACACGCACACCCTCCCTCCCTCCCTGGTTCTCTGAGAAGCCCACCTCTCTGCACCCATCAGAGCCGGGGTCTTCCAGCGTCTCCACAAGAGACAGACCTCCTCCACTCCCCCCCATTTTGTCTCAGGTGCTTCAGACTCTGTGGTAATCTTTTTCCAAAGAGAGGGCCACATGAGGCTGGGATCTTTGTGTGCATAATTTCCCACTACAGAAGTAATTGGACATTTTTTGTCTGGTGGCGGCGCATCCACATTCAGTTCAAGGTTCCAGAGGCAGAGTTGCACATGGGAGCCCTGGGGCGCAGTGGTTCAATGCCCGTCCTGCAAGTCACAAGGTTGCAAGTTCGATTCCAGCGGGCTCCAAGGTTGACTCAACCTTCCATCCTTTCGTAGGTCGGTAAAATGAGTACCTGGCTCATGGGGGCAATTAGCTAACACACATTGGGAACTGCTTAATGCAGTGTAGATGTATACATTGCTATTGCTTAAAACAATTTGTAAGCCGCTCTGATAGCTTTGTGGCTGAAGAGCCGGGTATAAATAACTAAATAAAAAAAAAAGTATGCTTCATGCATAGATGTGTATTGAGCATTGCACACAGATGCCTTTGGATGTGCATCTAGTTGTGCATTTGGCAGCATATTGGGTACCTTAGTTTAGTTGTACAATGTTGCCCTTCAACACATTGTTGAACACATAGATGTGTAAATTGCTATTGCTTAAAAAAACAATTTGTAAGCCACTCTGATAGCCTTGTGGCTGAAGAGCGGGGTATAAATAACTAAATAAAAAAAATAAAACACAAAGGTTGTGTAGCACAATTAACATGCAACTGTTCAAGCAGCCATTTATGCTATGCAACCTTGATGTAGGATTTTGACTTTTCTTTTTCAGAGCCAGCGTTGTTGGAAATTGTGTAATTTCCAACAAGCGTGGTGTGTAGTGCTTGACGTTGGACTCGGACTCTGGAGACCAGGGTTCGAATTACCACTCAGCCATGGAAACTCACTGGCTGACCTTGGGCAAGGCACACTCTCTCAGCCCCAGAGAACGGCAATGGTGGCGAACCCCCTCTGAACAAATCTTGCGCAGAAAACCTCCTGATAGGTTTGCCGTAGGGTCATGTGATAAGCTTCCATGGCCCCTTCACAGCAAGGGGAGGGCGACCAGCTACATGCCACGAACCACCAGTGGCCGCAGCCAGCTCCCTGGGTCTGTGGGGCAATGAATCCAGTCCAGGGCCAGCTTTCCCTTCAAATCTGTGGGGCTCCCCCCCTCCAAAACTTGGCCCTGGAGAGGAGCCAGTTAATCTGCAAGCCTATAAGGCTGTTTCTCCTAACATCTTGTGCTCTGGGGCAAGAATCCCCTCCCGGACAAAAGATTGCACATTTGCATGATTGCACATCTTCACTTCCCTCCCACTCCCCCTCCCCCAAGAAAGGAGCAAAGGGATGCAGAACAAACTCCGAAAATTGCCAATTAAGTGCCTTTCTCATGCAAACTGATTGTGTCCAAAGCTCCTGGGGGGGGATCCTCCTGCCTCCCGACTGTGACTTAGGATCTAATCAGTTAGCACCTGGCTCCAGGAACTTGCTCCAGATCAGCCCCTCCTCTGTCTAAATCCCATCCGATAACAAAGGCTAGTGGCTGCAGTTAACGGCTACTGACTTCCAGAGTAACTCTCCATCCTCAGCTCATGAAGGGCAGGGAGAGCGGATTTGTGTGTCCGAGTGGAACAAAATCCAAAGTCCAGAAAAGATCAGATACCTTTATTGGCCAACCAAAATGCAGACTATGCCTCATGCAAGCCTTCACTGACTTCTTCAGCAGGCAAAGATGTTAAAAAGCATACAGGAGAAGAAAAGTGAGGACGTTAGAGTCACAGGCCGACATTCTGTCCCAGATTTTACTTTTGCTGTAAGTTAAGATGGCATTGAGGGATTTCATTGCAGGCAGAGGCCATGCCTTCTTGACCACTAAGGGCCAGGGACAAAAGGCAATAAAAGACAAGTAACAAAATTTCAACTCCATTAGCAACAGAAAAGTAACTTCCCTTGAGATCCAACTTTTTTTTAAGTTTATTTATTTATACCCCGCTCTTCAGCCACAAGGCTATCAGAGCGGCTTACAAATTGTTTTAAGCAATAGCAATTTACACATCTACATTGCAATAAGCAGCTTCCAATGTGTGTCCCATGCATTTTGGTTGGCTAATAAAGATAATTCTCTTTTTGTGAATTTTGGCTTTTGCTGTATGGCCAGCGCGGCTACTGCTGAATATGGGGTTGTCTAAACAGTCAAAATAATCCTCATAGATTCACATGGAAGGCAATCTGTCTAAACGGACATTTGCATCGATACATCTTATTTGGAGGGGGGCAGCCAAATCCACCGTAAACTCCATCAGGGAAGCCTTTGCGGTTTTCCCTAGAGTTTTTAAAAAGCTCCGTAGGGGATGCGAATGTCCGATTGTTAAGAAACTTGCATTCGCAGTGCGGAGGCAGCGCAAGCTGATTGGTCGAACAAGCATGGGGAGCAGCGCTTGCAAATAGGGCAAGCACCTGCTGCCGCCATGTTGGATTTGCGGCTAAGTGAGAGATCGGTAAGGCGATAAAAGAGCAATCTTTTCCTCTCTTCTTTTTCTTTTGTAAATATGAAGTATTGCTTGTAAATATGAAGTCTCAGAGTCTGGCATAGTCCGGACTGGGCAACCCGAAGCAGAAATAACACGGCCTGCACAATTCTGACTCTGGCGTAGGGAGTCTTCTCGTAAGCTTAGTTGCCAGTCAAACAGTCAGACGTGCAACAGGCAGGCCTCTGCTGAGGATCTCAGATTTGGGCCAGTTCACAGGGGAGAGGGAGGCCTTGCACATGTCTTGGCCTCAAGCTGTTAGGGCTTTGCTGGTCCAAACCAGCCCCTCAAATTGAGCTCAGAAGCAACTTGGAAGCCGGTGCAGTTCCCATAAGACCAGTGTCCTACGGCGGCTAAAACGCACACTGGACAACATTCTGGCTGCTGTTTTGTGCACTTGCTGAACACTTTGCCAGGGCTGCCCCAGGTAGTCTAATCCACACGGCCCAAACCCTTCCAACCCATCCGAGGGAGCTGGCTCAGCTTGGCTTGGCGCCTGGTTTTCAGGAAGCTGGAAGTGGGGAGGGAGGCAGGGGCGCTTTTCTGGCTACTGGCTGGGTGGGTGCCGGGGCTGTTGCTACTTGCTAGTTGAAGAGTAACTTGCCCCCCTAGACCTCTCCTGTTTGCTTTCCGCCTCCCCCACCCCTGCAACCCACCCACCTTGAGGACTTCCCGGGAATATCTTCCAAGCTGCCTGAGGAGGCCCCCTCCAGCCCAGCCCTGGTGATGGGGGGGGGGGCTAAGGTGGGAGCAATTGTCAATCTTGTCAATATTGACTCTCCCGCAGGCTCCAGTGAGGAGGTGGGGGGCACGGCCATTATCTGGCATCCTCTTTAGGGCTGGTCTGCTGCTGCCCCAGGGAGCCTCTGGAGCCATTAAATCTCTAACAGGGATGGATGGAGCCTGGAGCCGCTTTATCTTTCTCGCTCTCATACACACACAAACACACACACACTGTTGTTGTTTTTTAATGGGAGAGACACAGTATTGACCAGGCAACACCCTTTCTGGGCTCCTGAGATTCCTGCCAGGGAGTCAAAGCTTTGCAGGGAATCTCATAGAGATGGCCATGGCTACAAGGGACCAGCAGCCAAAGTCCACCTGTCTGTGTCAAAAGGCAACTGGAAATGTAGGAATTTTTTTTTTGGGGGGGGAGATTAGGAATGTTTTATTGGAATAAGAGCATTCTACTGAAAAATACACCCGACCGCAAAGGGCCGTAACAATAACGCAAAAATAATAATAATTGGAAATTGGAAATCTAGGCCTTGGCTCTTCCCCAGGAAGCTCCGTGTTCACTGAATGGCCTTACTGAACCATAATAGAACCATCCTGCTCCACTCAGTCACCTGGCTGCAGCTGTTCAGGCCAAAGATACTTTTGCACACTTTCCAAAGGCAGCCCCACAGAGAGGGAGCGCATTGCAGGAATCCAAAGGCCTCTGGTTGCTCCCCCCCCCACCACCAATCGGGAGGGTTGTGGTTGCAGGAGCGTCCATCCCACATGGTTGCGTTCCCAATCTCACAGGAGGGAGGGACAATGAAACCAGACCATACAGTATCATAACCACTTGCTGTCAGGATATCTTATCAGGGACCCCGAGAAGAGTTGAAACACTCTCTCCAGCTCAGCTTTCCCCAGCCCAGAGTCCCTTGAGCAATGTTGGACTAAAGTTGCCATCATCCCCAGACATCATGGCCCGAACATTAGGGGAAACTGTTTTCTGCCTGAATTGCAAATTTTTGCCCTTGTGGGAGGCAAAAGACAGAGCGGCTCCTCAGTTCTGCACCACTAAGCCAGTGAGAGACAGCGCAGAAAGAGGACGGCATCCTGCGAACGGCGGTGGGGGCTTCACGCCATGTGTAACCTTTGGCCCATCTGGCCCAGTGTTGTTGGCTCTGACTGGCAGTCACAACTATCAAGAATTTACCATAAAGGAGCGACAGGGAAGTTTTCATTACAAGGCATGCATTTTGGCTGAGAAGTAGTAATATTGCATCTTCAAGGGAAACTACTTGAAAATCAACCTGCTGGGATTTTTTTAAAGACTGATCAGTTGCTATCCACAAGATTTATTAGAGAGATAATTTTTTGAAATCCCTGCAGGTCAATTTTCAAATAGCTTTCTATAGAAAGCAGTCATCCATAGAATCCTAGAGTTGGAAGAGACCCCAAGAGCCATCCAGTCCAACCCCATTCTGCCATGCAGGAAATCATAGAATCATAGAATTGTAGAGTTGGAAGAGACCACGAGGGCCATCCAGTCCAACCCCATTCTGCCACGCAGGAAATCTTGATCAAAGCATCCCCAACAGATGGCCATCCAGCCTCTGTTTAAAGACCTCCAAAGAAGGAGACTCCACCACGCTCCAAGGGAGTGTGTTCCACTGCCGAACAGCTCTTACTGTTAGGAAATTCTTCCTAACGTTTAGGTGGAATCTGTTTTCCTGTATTTGAACCCATTGCTCCGTGTCCTAGTCTCTGTTGCAGCAGAAAACAAGCTTGCTCCATCCTCAGTATGACAAACCTTCAAATATTTAAACATGGCCATCATGTCCCCTCTTCATCTACTCTTCTATAATCACAAAAAGTCAAAATGGGTTTCAGTGAAAAAAGTCATGCCAGACTAATCTAATCTCTTTTTTTGATAAAATTACCAGCTTGGTAGATGAAGGGAACGCTGTGGACATCGCATACCTTGATTTCAGTAAGGCCTTTGACAAGGTTCCCCATGACATTCTTGCAAACAAGCTTGTAAAATGTGGGCTAGACGAGTTAACTCTTCAATGGATTAGTAATTGGTTGACCGGCCGGACCCAAAGGGTGCTCAGCAGTGGCTCCTCTTCGTCTTGGAAAGATGTGACCAGTGGGGTGCCACAGGGTTCTGTCCTGGGCCCAGTGCTATTCAACATCTTTATCAATGACTTGGATGAGGGAATTAGGGGCATACTTATTAAATTTGCAGATGACACCAAATTAGGAGGAGTAGCTAATACCCTGGAGGACAGGATCAAAATTCAAGATGACCTGGATAAACTGGAGAGCTGGGCCAAAGCTAACAAAATGAAATTCAACACGGAGAAATGTAAAGTACTTCACTTTTTATTTTTAATTTTATTTATTTATTTATACCCCGCTCTTCAGCCACAAGGCTATCAGAGCGGCTTACAAATTGTTTTAAGCAATAGCAATTTACACATCTACACTGCATTAAGCAGTCTCCAATGTGTGTTTGCTTAGGGCGGAAAAATGAAATGCATAAATATAGGATGGGAGAGACCTGGCTGAATGAGACTACGTGCGAAGGGGATCTAGGAGTCCTAGTAGACCACAAGTTGAACATGAGTCAACAGTGTGATGCGGCAGCTAAAAAGGCCAATGCGATTTTGGGCTGCATCAATAGAAGTATAGTGTCCAGATCAAGGGAAGTAATAGTGCCGCTCTATTCTGCCTTGGTCAGACCTCACCTAGAATACTGTGTCCAGTTCTGGGCACCACGATTCAAAAAGGATATTGACAAATTGGAGCGTGTCCAGAGGAGGGCGACTAAAATGGTGAAAGGTCTGGAAACGATGCCTTATGAGGAGAGACTTAGGGAGCTGGGTATGTTTAGCCTGGAAAAAAGACGGTTAAGAGGCAATATGATATTTGTTTAAGTTTAAGTATTTGTTTAAGTATTTGAAGGGGTGTCACGCTGAGGATGGAGCAGGCTTGTTTTCTGCTGCTCCAGAGACTGGAACACGGAGCAATGGGTGCAAGCTCCAGGAACAGAGATTCCACCTCAACATGAGGAGGAACTTTCTGACAGTAAGAGCTGTTCGGCAGTGGAACACACTCCCTCGGAGCGTGGTGGGGTCTCCTTCATTCCTTGGAGGTCTTCAGAGTCTGGATGGCCATGTGTTGGGGATGCTTTGATCAAGATTTCCTGCGTGGCAGGGGGTTGGACTGGATGGCCCTCGTGGTCTCTTCCAACTCTGCAATGCACAGTCAGAGCTGTTCGGCAGTGGAACGCACTCCCTCGGAGCGTGGTGGGGTCTCCTTCCTTGGAGGTCTTTAAACAGAGGCTGGATGGCCATCTGTCGGGGATGCTTTGATTGTGTCTTCCTGCGTGGCAGAATGGGGTTGGACTGGATGGCCCTTGTGGTCTCTTCCAACTCTGCAATTCTATGATTCTCTAGGCTAAACATGCCTAGCTCCCTAAGCCATTCCTCATAGGGCATGGCTTTTCAAATCCAAGTAGGTCTCAGCCCAAACATACTGGGTTTCTTGAAACACAGCCTTTTTTATAACCAGAAACATCAGGTTCAAAGAGATTCAGTTTCTTGTTGTGCAGCATTGTTGTCCTCATTGTTGTTGTTGTTATTTACTCTAGGCAGGATTTCTTACTGAGCCTCACTTGGAAATGCAGCCAGGGAGTGCAGCTTGGGTCCGTGTAGCCTGAAAGACTGTCTTGTCCCTCCATCAGCCTTTCCTTATCAAAAACAAGCCTGTTGGAACAGAGAAGTCTTCCCCTGCCTTTGGAAGGGCAGTAAGGAGGAGGAGACCAGTCTTGGCTGCCTGGGGAGGGAAATTCCTGACCTGGGAGCAGACACCAAGAAGGCCCCGTCCTGTATCCCCACCAGTTCTCGCTGAGAAGATCTGCAGCCTGGGATTTCTTCTCCATCTTTTTCCTTCCGCCTTCCACCTTAACAACCGTTATCACCTTTTCTAGGGAGTCCTGTTGTCTCCTAGTGTGTCCAAAGTACAATAGTCTCAGTTTAGCCACTGTGGCTTCTAGGGAGAATTCAGGCTTGATTTGCTTGGGACCCATTGATTGGTCTTTTTAGCATCCACGGTATCCCTACAACTCTTCTCCAACATCACATCTCAAATGCGTTGATCCTCTTCCTGTCAGGTCTCTTCACTGTCCTGCTTTCACAACCATACATAGAAATCAGAAATACAATGGCATGGCCAATGCTGACTTTGCTGTTCAATGATATAAATGGTCCACAGTTAGAAAGAGTAAATTGGGGTAGATGGACCCTTGGTCTGATGCTGCAAAGCCTCATCTGGGCCAAAATCTGACATCATGCTTGCATGGTGTAAATCTACACTCCCGTGGTCAAGTGGTGGTTGCACCTGACCGCCCTTCTGCTGAACACCAACATTGTACAACCAATGATGTATCAGCCCATGTGTATCTGTTTCTTGTCTCATTGCATGATGGGGAACAGAATACAGCAGTGATGGCGAACCTATGACACGCGTGTCAGCACTGACACGCGTAGCCATTTGTGCTGACACGCGGCCATAGGCCTCCTCCCCCCCCGTGCCCCCGCCTGCAACCTCACCACCCTCCCTAAAGTGGGGATCCGGGCTTCAAAGCCTCACTTTAGGGAGGGGGGAGGAAAGTGGCAGGTGGGGCTATGATCACCACTTTAGGGAGGGTGGGAGGGTGGAGGAAAGTGGCGGGCAGGGACGACTGCACATTTTGATTACTCAGTTGTCACATGAGTTGTGACAACTCATTAATTATTAATATACAATTAATTATATTGTTGATTAAACAATAAATATTATTGTGAAATAATGTTTTTTTTCCTCAAAGTGACACACCACGCGAGTTATCCTCAGTTTTTTGGCGATGTTTGACACACTGAGCTCAAAAGGTTGCCCATCACTGGAATACAGGGACTGTTCATTGAACCCCAGAGAATCAAGTAGAACATGGAAGGCCCTGACAAATCACTGCGCACTATCCCGCAATCTGCAAATGCATGCGCAACCATTACATTTGCAGAACTCAGCTTGGGCAACTGTGAAATGGCCAAAAAAAAGTACAACCACATGTGTGAAGGAACTAAAGTGTGCAAAACATCGCTCAGAGACAAGCCCTGATTTTTCTTTAAATACCTCAAGGGCTGCCCCAGAGAGGAGGGGGGCAGGTTTGTTCTCTGCTGCCCCAGAGAGAAGGGCCAGGTCTCATGGTTTGGAGTTGCAGGAGGGTAGATTTCAGTTGAACACGAGAAGGAACTTCTTGACACTGAGCGGTTCTGCAATGGTAGCCATTCCCTGGAGCGGTGTTGGGGTCTCCTCTCGGGATGTCTTCAAAAGAGGCTGGCCAGCTCCTTGCTGCTGGGGATGCTGCTCTAGCTGGAAATCCTGCTTTGGGCGGGGGGGCTGGACCTGATGACATCTGGTGACCCCTTCAGCTCCACGATTCTATGATTATGGGATTCTGTCCACAAGAAGCAGCTCAGAGGCCGCGCATGCAGGACTGGGAGGGAGAGGGTGGGGGTCCAGGGGGGCTCTGACCGGGGGGGGGCACAAGGGTCCTCAGCAACTGGAGGAACTGACCAAAGTCAGCCAAGACCTCACTTGACTGGCGAAGGGCCTCCATCAAAGGCGGACCGAGATCGCATTTTGCTTCCATTGAAAGGAGGAGGCTCTTGGCTCAAGTGACTTTTCTTCCCACAGACAAAGTCGAGTGTGGCTCCCAAGATGTCCCACAAAGGAGGCCGGTGGAGGGGGGCACCACTCAAGGCGCTCAATGGGGAGATCAAAGTCGGACGTCCTCCATCTCCTTCCTGAGTTCCCTGCCCAAATATTTCTCTTTCTTCCTTGCTCTCTTTTCTTCCTTCAGCTGCTTTTCCATCATCAGGAACTTCAAATTCTTTCCCCCCGCTATTCAGGCTTGAGATCAAACAGGCTGAACATCTGCTGGTGGGTTGTGGTGTGTGTGTGCTTTACATTATTTGATTGTGATTACATGTATATACACACAACTCATGCACACACTTGTTCCTCTTCTGTTCAGGAACTGAAAATGAGAGTGCTTTCCCCCTTAACTTGCTGCAATGTCAAGGTGCACTTCTGTTTCCTCAAAATATATGTCTGTGGATGTATGCAGAGGGAGAAGGGGTTCTCCAGTGATCATCCAGTCCACCTTGCCCTACCACTGTAGGAAAGAGTGTCCTGTACTTCATGCATGCCTGGCAAAGTATACTTCAGTGTGTTATTCAAAAGGACAGAGGGCTTTGTAACCTCTATGTTCAACCTGCACTGTGGCAGAGCTCCTCCTCCATTGTGAGGAAAGATCAGTTTGGAGTCAATAATTGATGCACGGCTAAGAGACATCTTGAGTGAACGAAACCAAATCATTTGCACCCAGGTTTCGCGTCCCAATGGATGTGCAGAAATAGCTACAACTCATCCTTTAACATTCGCTGGAGCAAGGGTAGGTCTGCTCTGAAGCCACTCCAGCGGGTTTCTGGTTCCTCCTTCACTCCGCTGGACGGAACCATCTCAGCAGCCATCTGGAGTGACCAGAATATCTGGCATCCTGTCATTCCCAGTCACCTTTGGGCCTGTGTGTGTGTGTGTGTAAGTGTCTTGCTGTTTCAAAGTGGGGTAAAAAACCCAACAGTGTGGCTGGCATCCTGTTGGTGCACAATGCACACTGATGTGCAAGATGGTGCCGTGGGCATCACACATTGCTCCACATGGCATAATGCCACAAAGCCAGTGTTGCACAGCAGCCACGCAACTCCGTGAGCATAAACTCCAGCTTTGTTTCATTCATAGAATCATAGATTCTTAGAACTGGAAGGGATCCCAAGGGCCATCCAGTCCAACCCTATTCTGGCATGCAGGAAGACTGAACAAAAGCGCTCCCGAAAGATGGCTCATCCAGCCTCTCTTTAAAGACCTCCAAAGAAGGAGACTCCACCACCATCAGAGGCAGCCCATATTCCACTGTTGTACAGCTCTTATTCTCAAGAGGTTCTTCCTAATGTTTAAGGGGAATCTCTTTTCTTGTAATTTGAATCCATTGGTTCAAATTCTAGTCTCTGGAGCAGCTGAAAACACGCTCATTCCATCTTCTGCATGACTTCCCTTCAGATATTTTTTCCCAAGTAATGCAAAGGTTGTTTTATGTTGGACAATGTAACCAGTAGCATCTACTGTCAGTATCTACTAGTGGTAGATAAATTGAATCATTTTTATTAGGATTCTACATTCACTAAATATTAAATACAACAAACAAACCAAAGGAAAAAAACCTACAACATTATATCAATATACATCAATATACACTAAGGACTTTTTCAGACGTCAATTTACCGTGGAAGAAGGCTCATAACACTCGCAAGGCTGCTGCGCGGCAGGGGCCCCGTTTCGTACGAAGCCGTCCCCCGGCTGTGAGAGATCGGAGGCAGCCGCGCCATATTTGGCCATTTTTTACTCACGGAAGTTGCCCATGAATAAAAAATGGCCAAATATGGCACAGCTGCCTCTGATCTCTCCCGGAACTGAAACAGTTGATTTTGGTAGGGGGACAGCGTTGTATGAAACGGGCCCCCTGCCACGCAGCAGCCTTGTGAATGTTACGAGCCTTCTTCCATGGTAAATCGAAGTCTGAAAAAGTCCTAAAAGAAGAAAAAATTAATGACTTCCAACTATCTTTTCTGTGGTTAAATAGTAATTCCTAACCTCCCAGCTCCCCTTTTATAATATAAAATATTACACTTCATTTGTAAAGTTAACTCATATTAATAATCAAAACCAATTGCCATCTTATCCTCTTCATTCTTTCTCAAAAAGTCAATTAGGGGTTTCCACTTTGTCAAAAAAGATACTAATGACTTTCCCCTAATCAAAGTAGTTAATTTAACCATTTCTGCGCACTCATTTATCTTTAACAACCATTCTTCTTTAGTCAATAATACAGTAGTCTTCCATTTCTGGGCATATAGTAATCTTCCAGCTGTAATCATATATTGAAGTATTCTTCCAAAGTTCCTTTCTAATTGATCATCCATCAGTCCCAGAAGAAAAAAAGTTCAGATTTTAATTATATGTTAGTCTTTAGAATTATCTACATCAATGTGTGCGTTTGTACCCAATACTTTTTAGCCTTTTCATAAGTCCACAACATATGGTAAAATGTCCCTTTTTGTTTTTGATATTTCCAGCAATCATTCAAAGTTTTCTTGTACATCTAACCTTCAGACATGAGGTTGTTGGAATATTACAACCTTTTGCATGCATTGGGGTACATGGTACTTAAAGGGTTAATTGCATGTGGAATGCTTTATAGCCTAATTTCCTGTCAATGCCAGTTTTAAGACAACCCCTCACCCACATATACAAATCCTTTGATTCTTTGTTTTGAATACTAACTTAGCTGCCATCCCCTGTGAGACGCCCATGTGGGCACACACACTTTAGCATGTAGAACTTTCTATTTTTCTTCCCTGCTTGCATATCTTAAGATGATGTACCTGTGTATCTCTGTGCACAAGATATTGCATGTAAACTATTTGTTATATTCTTCTAATGAAGACTGGAGCTTGTTTATTGTCTTAGCTAGAGAGGAGGAGGAGGAGGAATGATTTTGAGCTGGCTTAGCTGCCTTCCCAATGGAAAGCGTCTGCTGAAGCGCTGCTATTTTAACTCTGCTACTGAGATTAACCAATCTCAAATATTAAAACTCTAACAGAGGCCACCTCTTCCTCTTCTCTTCTCCAAGCTAAACACTCAACTCTCTGATTCCTTCCTCATAAAGTCTGGCTTCCAGACCCCGGATCATCTTAATCAACCTCCTCTGGACACGTTCCAGCCTGTGGAGGATATCCTTCTTGAATGGTGGTGGCCGGAAGTGCGGGGAGGTCTGCCCAAAAGCAGAATAAAGCGGTGCTATTACGTCCCTCGATCTGGACACTATAGTCCTGTTGATGCAGCCTAGAATCGCATTGGCTTTTTTAGCTGCCTCGTCACACTGTTGACTCATGCTTAGCTTGTGGTCTACTGAGACTCCTAGATGGTTTTTCACATGGACTGCTTTCAAGTGTCACCCACCCTATATTTGTGCCGAGATGTACCTCACATGTATCCCTGTCAAAATTCATTTTCTTAGTCATGTAGGATCTGAGTCCATATTGACTTTTTCTGAAGCCATTGTAAAGGTGTTTTTTTAAATCCCAAATAAAGTTTTTTCAGTTGAGAATTTGGGAGAGGTGTTTGTTGGGGTTTGGGGAGGGCCAGTGCATCTCAAAAACTGCACTAGATTTCCCAGGAACCACGCAGTTCCTGCCCTTGCGGAAACCTATCTCCCTCACCCCAAGTGTGCCCAGTCCTTCTTTTTAGGGGCTAGCTTCCCCTTCACTTCTTTTTTCAGACGTTGATATGCAGAGATCCAAACACCCCAACCTCTCCCGAGGTGAAATACTGGAAGCAAGCAGAATATAAAACTGGCGGTTTGCATGGAAATGCTCAGCCTGAGCTTGGGAACAAGTCAGGTCTTTTGTGAGCAACAGCAGGCGCTAGGTTACTATTGCTACCACCAACACCAGCAGCAGCACATTGGGCTGAGAGGCCTAATGGGGAGAGCAACAGGGTAGCTTGGACTGCATTTTCCTAGCCAAGCAGGTAAAGCTCAGAGCCAGCCCTCCTGGCACCGGACCCCCTACTTCATTCATCCATAGAGGGAAGCAGATCACTGTTCTGGGCACCGCAATTCAAAAAGGATATGGATAAGCTAGAATGTGTGCAGATGAGGGTGATCAAAATGGTGGGAGGTCTGGAAGCCATGATGCCCTATGAGGAGCGGCTGAGGGAGCTTAGTATGTTTAGCCTGGACAAGAGAAGGTTGAGAGGGGATATGAGAGCCATGTTTAAATATTTGAAGGGATGTCATACCAAGGATGGAGCAAGCTTGTTTTCTGCTTCTCCAAAGACTAGGATATGGAGCAATGGGTTCAAGCTACAGGAAAAGAAATTCCACCGAAGCATTAGGAAGAACTTCGTGATGGAAAGAGCTCTTCAGCAGTGGAATGCGCTGCTGCCTGGGAGTGTGATGGAGTCTCCTTCTTTGGAGGTTTTTAAACAGAGGCTGGATGGCCATCAGTTGGGAAGGCTTGGATTGTGCATTCCTGCCAGGCAGGGGGTTGGACTAGATGGCCCTTGTGGTCTCTTCCAGCTCTATGACCCTATGATCCTCCCTCATCCTGGTCCAGCTCTCTGCACTGCATGGGGGGAGTGGAGTCTTATTCCCAAAAAAGTTAGGGAGGAAGAATGCCATCCCATGGCCACTTGTGGCTTTGCTGTGCAGTGGCCCCAGAAAAATCAATTGGCCACCCGCTGCAGGTCAGCAGTAAGCGCTGGCATGGTGTGGTGCATAATCTGGTGACCCTCTGATCCATCTCTGTCATCAGTTCAGCCCTCTGCAACGAGGGGTTTTGGCTCCCCAATGTCCAGGAGGCTCTTTCTGAGGCAGGCAGACAAAACCTGCAGGTGAGCAGCTGCATTTTAGGGGGGAAGAAGGAGGGAAGTGATTACTTAGCTTGCAAATTACTCTGTTTGGTCTCAGTGGTGTTTCTTTGAGGAGCCCTCCTGAGCTGATAAAAACCAGATAAAATTGTGAGGTTCCTGAACTCCCATTATGGATGATTTATGTCCCTTGCAAACTGCTCGCACCTGCCTGAGGGAAAGAAACGTGGGTTTAAAGAGAAGGGGTGTTAAATACCTCCTTGTGTTCATTGAGGCGCAAGGGGGAAGGAAAGGAATGGTGACATCCATGCTTAGGCTCCACCGCAACAATGTTATGTGCGGCTGTACCAGCAGCCTGGCTTCTTTCCTTGACTGTGAAGCAGGATCTGCACCCAGCACCCAGCAGGCCCACAGCACCATGAGGACTAGTGGACTGAGGGCAGGAGAAGCTTTGGCAGAAGAAAGCGAAATTGCCCCAGCCCGTCCGGTCCTTGAACATGATCCCACCAGATTTCCCCAGTGGGTCCCTGCAGCAGCCCGGCACCCTAGGAATTAGGGGCTTCCTGAGGTCATAGAATCATAGCATCATAGAATCGTAGAGTTGGAAGAGACCCAAGGGCCATCCAGTCCAACCCCTGTCATGCAGGAATAAACAATCAAAGCAGCAGCGGATTCCACTGTTGAAGTTCTTCCTAATGCTTTGGTGGAATCTCTTTTCCTGTATTTTGAACCCATTGCTCCACATCCTGGTCTCTGGAGCAGCAGAAAACAAGCTTGCTCCATCCTCACTATGACATCCCTTCAAATATTTGAACATGGCTCTCATGTCCCCTCTCAACCTTCTCTTCTTCTGGCTAAACATGACCAGCTCCCTAAGCCGCTCCTCAGAGGGCATAATGGCTTCCAGATCTCCCACCATTTTGGTCACCCTCCTCCAGACACATTCCAGCTTCTCAATATCCTTCTTGAATTGTAGTGCCTAGAACTGGACACAGTATTCCTGGTGAGGTATGACCAAAGCAGAATAGAGCGGCACTATCAGTCCTTTAAGATTCTAGACCAGTTCCCCCCCCCCTGACCCCAGAAGTGCTGAAGCGGTGGGAATGGATAACATAAAACAGAGGCAACATAAAATATCATGTAGAAGACAGAGTGAGCTTGTTTTCTGCAGTGCCAAAAACTAGGGATTCCAGTGACAAAAACAGAGATTCCGCCTATGCATTAGGAAGAACTTTTTCACAGTAAGAGCTGTTTGACAATGGAAACACCTTGACGGATGGTATGTATTGTATTAGTTTATTTATTGACTTAGTCTATTGACTGTTTCAAACAATTACAGATATTAAAACAATAAAATTACAGCTACAAAGATACAGTTACAATAAAACCAAATTAGTGACACTTGTTTTACCTTCTCCCAAATTCCCCTACCCAGATATGACTGAAATTTTACAGTGGTGTAATATAGCACCACTCAGAGACAGTATAGACAAAAGAGACAGTTCAGAAGACCATCAATAAATACAGAAAAAAAGTTTTCAAAAGAAGGATGAAAACCAAGCACCCACTAACACTTTTCTAATGTTGTTCCCTCTTCAAATGTATATTAATATTTTTTTTCCTGCCAAAAATATACCCTCACAAAAATGCAAAGCCTTGAAGGAGGTGGGCCCTCCATCTTTGAAGGTCTTTCCACAAACGTTGGATAGGCATCTTTCAGGAGTGCTGTAGTTCTTTCTTCCTATATGGTGAACAGGGTTGGACTAGATGGCCTTTGTGGCCCCTCCTGTCTCTAAGATTCTATGAAACTATAGTTGTATGACTTACCTGAGTAATACAGAGAAATGCAGGCTCTCTTGTGCTCCTTATTTGGGTGTTATGGCTTGACGCCCTTCTCGCTGGGGGTGCCAGGACCAGGCGCTGAGAACAGAGTTCCACTTACAGACCCCGTCTGCTGCTGCTGAGCTCTTGACCTAAGGCCAGACCGGCTCTATAACCACTCCTCCACACAACCTCAGTTCCTCCAGGGCACCCAAACCTTTCCAGATGCCAGCAGTGAGACCTGCTCAAGAAAACAAAGGCAGTCAGAGGCTGAGTTCCCTGCTGAAGATCTGGCTGAGAAACGAAAGGAATGGCGGCAAGGTGCACACGGATGCATCCCTTGGGGATCCTGCAAGCGGCTTTGCTCCTGTGCCTGGCCTCGGTGCACATGGGGGCCAAATGAGGCAAGCGCCTGGGTGGCTTGATGCTCCTGCCTTACTGATAGCACAGGGTGGTGTTTAAAAAAAATAATCCAAAAATTTGGCCACCATCCTGTTAGTGAGAAACACAGGTATAAGTTGCGCTACATGTGTGGAGTGGTTTGTGTGTGTGGATGATGATGTGCTATTCCAGAGTTACACGTGTAGAACTGTGGTACATGTGGCAGTGCATTAACCGTCATCGTGTAGTGCGCCAGAGTCCTTTTCTGTACTCCTGCGCATTGCCCTACATGCACATTGGCCTGCCTTGCCCTGTTGCTGCCCTCCAGTATAGAGATTGCACTGTGGCAGCGGATCATAACTCTGCTGGCATCACTCACGCTCCGTGGCAGCAAGCAGGATCCCAGGCTCTGTGACACACAAGGGCAAGTGTCTCTCTGCCGCCTCCTCTGCATCCAAGAACCTTTCCCCAAGAGACACTTGCCACTGCGCCAAGGGGTTAAAAAGACCAGGGCGTGCAATGGCAGAGTTGGCCGGGCAGAGGAAGCGCAGGGTGGTGCTGACTGGGAAATCTGTAGTTTCCTTGCATTTCGGCAGCATCCTACAGCTTCCCTGAGGAGCAAGGGGTCCAGGGCTGCTTTTCAGGATTCCTTCCCTTTGAAAGGATCCGACCCTGGCTGGAAGGCCTTCCTAACCCACCCGCTACAGCCCAGCCACAGCCCCCCAATCTTTCAGGACGGGCACCCAAGTCCTCTGTGCCCCAGGGTGTGTGTTTGCACCTGGACTTTCACTCAGCATCCACTTAGGGTTCATGTTGCTGTTCTTGTTACATGAGGTGAAGTTGCCCTCAGTTATGGTGACCCTTGAAATGAGTGGCCTCCAAGACTACTGGTTATCCCCAGTCCAGCTAGGGTCTTGCCAACTCTGGACTGCAGCCCTGGCTTTCTGGACAGAGTCAATCCCTCTGTAGCGTACCCCCCCTTTTCCGCCTGCCTTCCACTTTTCCCACCATGCCCCTCTTTTTCAATGAGTCACAGCTGTCTCTCCATAGACCCAAAGCGACTGAGCATAATTGTTCCTTGGCTCATGCCTGGGGGAGGAAAGAGCAGTCCCAGGGTCTTTGCCCTGGGGGAAGTGCGTGTGGGCATACCTACACACACGCATGCAAACAAGGAGCCCTTGCTTTGTTTCCCAGCCAGTGTGAGTGACCTCCTCCCCCCCCCTTGCCAGAAAAACCAACCCTTTCTTGCTTCCCCTGCCCCGCCAAGATGGAGGCCCTTTTGGGGTGTGAAAATCCTCCTCCATCATTTTGAGAAGTGTGTCCAATCACATTGTCCCAAGCAGCAGGTAGCGTGGAAGGGAGAGTAGCCCCCCTGACCCACCCCTTGAGGCCTCTTTCACTCCTGGTGAAAGACCTACCCCCCCCCCAAACCATGGGCAGCCCCCTTCCTCCTCCTCCTTTGCGGGCTGATTGTCACAAGGTAAGTCAATCAGATGTGCAACACAGAAAGGCCCTCCCAAGACCGAAAAGTGGATTCTCAGCCCTTCCCCACACCCCAAACCCGCCCCCTGCCACCACCTTCTGCTTTGTAGTCCCAACTTTTCCTGCTCTTGGCATTTGCAGCTCTAGGTGATGGGCACAGAGCTTGGGGTGGGTTTGGTCCTGGCTGTTTCTCTCCGCCTGCATGTCTGGCAGGGAGCCAAACCCTTCTGCCTGCAAGGTCTTAAGTCTGCCCCCCCTTTGACCCCCAGTGACCAAAAAACAGGTTTGGATAGGATCTGCTGGCACAGCTGCCTCACAACATGGTGCCTTCTAGGCATGATGGATTGCAACTCCCAACATGCACACATTCCAGTTTTGGGGGATTCTGGGAGATGACTCCTGCCTGGCAGAATGGGGTCGGACTAAATAGCCCTTGGGGTCTCTTCCAACTCTATGATTCTGTGATTCTTATAGGCCTTCCCCTATATTCCCATACCTCTTTGCCTACATGCTAAACTGCTGGGTGTGGCGGATGGTTTGCTCTCTTAACAAGGTGTGTGGCTATTGGGGGAGCATCCGAGAAGGTGCCACAGGGGTGTAGCTATGGGGAAGGAAATCATTGCCCCCCTCCCAATAAGAATTCTGTCCCCTGATGAAATTTGCCTCCTGTCCCCAAAGGTCTAGCCCTGCAGAGAGTGAGACCTTGAAAACGGCTCACACCTCTTCTGTTGGCCGGCTTCTCATTCCCTTGGCCGGCTGCCTCTTTTCTTTGGATGCCTAAAAGCTCAACTGAAGCCGTAGCTTGATGCAATGCTAGACATTAGGGACGGAAGGAAAATTTCAGGGGGTGGGGGCAGAATCCTTATTGCGGAGGCCAAGTCCTCATTTTGCCACCACCCCGGTGTCATTTTGCCACCCCCAAAAGGAAAAAGGATGGGATTCAGCAAGCAAGCTGCAGCCAGGGCGGCCTCCCTCCCTCCCTCCCCGTGCAACAGCCCAGCCTGCCTTTCTGTGGTTATTTATTTCCTCTGCAGCTTCCAGAACAATTGGCCCAACAGCCTGCTTTGGGAGCCTGGCGGGGCTCTCTGACTCCCAGCGTGAGAGAGCAGCCAAGCCCTGTGAAGATGGCAGGGACGTTTTATCGGGCCAGGCAGGAGAGCGTCCACTTCCTGCTGCTCAGAATTTGTCAGCCCATTTTGCTCCTTGACAGGGGCCGATGGGCCCAGCAGCGCATGGACGCTGCCTGGTGCGATAACTCGATAAAGGCTGTGGGACGATGACTGAGTGCCACCACCGCAGAGCCGCCTCAAAGGGAGCATTGCTCCGGGCCCTTAACCTCTCACCAAGAGATCTCAGGCTGCTCTGGTGGTCCGGTGTGTTTGGGATGTTCTCCTGGCAGGCACTCTCAGTCCAGCTGAGCAAAGCATGCATTTATGTAGCCGATGGCAAGCATGTGGCAGGACGTTAGAAGCGAGACCAATGGCAACAAAGGCTGTGAACCAGGGCCATCCAGTCCAACCCCCTGCCACGCAGCCTAGGCCTCATCTACATGGGCCAGAATATGCTGGCTCCCCACCACCATATTCTGGCTATGGATCTGGCCCATTACTCCCCCATTACTGGCACAAAACAGGATGGAGTCCAGGATGGAGTCCGAAGCCAGGAAGCCGGCCTGCAGCACATGAGCAAGGCCCCCTGCGTGTGACCAGCCTGGTCACATCTTCCTGGCCAGCTTCCCAGATCCAGAGCGTGCAATGTGGGCGACAGCTGCAGCAATGGGCTGGCATGGCGGTAGGGCTGCAGTCCCACAAGGCCCGATCCATTTCTTCCAAAGAGAAATGTTTTTTTCCAGATATTTTAATATCATGGTTTATTGGGTTTATTGCCTCGGGTGTCACGACGACTGCCCGGGCGCAAAATGGAGTAAAACTCTGCATTGTTAGGACTGCAGGGTTCTAAAACGGGGACACAACGGGGTAAATAGCCCGTGTAGACAAGGCCTTAGTCTCCTTTATAAAAAAGTAAAATGGTGAGTAATGGCATGCAGAGGTTGCAAACTCTAACAGTATTTGCACGGTGGATAATTTTTAATTACTGGGTGGTCGTGTTTTGAGACCACGATCTTCACAGGAGGCACTAGACTGCACCTGCCCGTGGCGCAGTGGCAGCTGATGGCTCCCAGGCCAGTGGGGCAATAAATCCATTCTGGGCTGCGGTCCCAGGACAGAACTCTGGCTACCTGTCAGAGTTGCCAATATGCGCGTTAGATGGGGCAAGGGTCTGAGCCCATGGAAGTGAAGCTTCCTAGGTTTGCATGTTTCTGGTTCTATCTGCGCTCAGAAGCTAAGTGGGATGGGACATGGTTAACGCTTGGATGGGAGACCATCAGGAGGGAACACCAAGACCTCCAGGGAGGGCAGGGAAAGAGTTCTGCCTAAACGAAACCCTGGCGAGCCAAGGCGGCCAGTCAAGTACTGGGCTAGGTGGATCTCCAGGGCCTGACTCTGGCCCTTGCCAGGCTGCATAGTTAGAGCGCTTTGATACCGCTGTAACTGCTGTTGCTGCATCCTATGGAATCCTGGGGTTTGTAGTTTGGCGAGGGACTATTGCTCTCAGGCAGAAGATTAGTGCACAGGATGGAGCAATAGCTGCTGAAGTGGGATCAAAGTGCCATAACTGGGCAGTGTGACAGAGGACTCTGTGATAAGGCAGCTTCCCATGCGCCTGTTTCTTCATGAAGCCTGGTTGCTTTTGGATGTCAGGCCTGATGGTGGCATGCCCCCCACCCATACGTGCCTGAAAAAGCCCCACCTGAAGGGGCTGGTGTGGGGGGAGCCCCTTTCTGGGCTCAGTGGTTGAGCTTGGTTTCCTGGGACATGGAGGGGGCTTTGCACGTTAGCAGCCAGAAGGCGCGTGAAATGCCCAGGCCCTCCCTCTGGCCATGCACAATCACCCCCTAGTGTTCCTTGCACAAACAAGCAGGTCACAGCTGGAGGCAGGAATTTTGCAGAACTGCAGACAAGCCCCCTCCATGTGCTGGCAAGCTCTTCTTGTGCAAAGCCAAGAGCATGTGCAGATGTGGTCTCCCTGATGCGCTCAGCCACATCCTGTTCTTAACTGCTCTTAACAAGGGACCAGTTTTCCCATCTCAGCCCCAGACCAGGGGGAGCGGAAGGAAGGAGTCGCAGCCGCAGCAGCCATGGTGGTTTAAGCATCTGGGCCAACCTCTCTGGCTGGGCTCTCCTAGCCCTCCCTCCCACCCCAGATGCTCAAGAGACATGAGCTCACGGCGCTCTAATGGGGCCACCTGAGTGAGGAAATCTTTCCCATGGTGCTGCTGAAGTCATTCATAGCCAGCTTGGCAGAGAGGTGATTTACTGTCCCGAAAAAAAGCTGTGGGGTGCTTCAGTTAGCCCTGGGACCAGGCTGTCATGGCCTTCTAGGAGGGGTAAAATAATGCCTAAAGGAGGGGCTGTCTTCATAGGAGCCTTGCTGGCAGGGTCTGGCATGGTGTGCAGCGTTGAACCCTCACAGACAGTGGACTGGCGTTCTGCTTGTGCGTTACACATCATGAGCCCAACCTATACTGCTGTGACACACTTTGGGGGTCGTTGTGGAGGTCAGAATTCTTTACCAAGTGCATAACAACCGCCCCCCCCATCTTTCAAGTGACATAGCCCCCTCCAATATGTCAATTTCCCACTCAAATCCAAAGAGGGGTTCTTCTCTTGTGCAAGACTCCTCAAGAAGAAAGGGTTTGAGTCCCATGAGTCTGCCTGCCTCCATCACCTTAACCATTGGGACAGGGTGCGGATCTCCTGAGGGCTTTACCTGTGGATTCCTGTTCTGGCAGAGGGTTGGACTAGATGGCCTTTGGGTTCCTTTCTGACCCCATGGCTCTATACTTGTAGGGTGGGGGTGGGCAACTAAAGTAGGCCTAAGCTGAATTTTCTACTCCTGGCAATCCCTGGGAGTGTAATGGAGGCTAAAAATGTCCCCAAAGCTCCTCCAAGGGATTAGAAATCCACTTCTGGTTTTGGGAGAAAAAAAATGTATTTTCAGTTCAACAGCATGGAGTGGGGGCTGCAACGGGTTGAAAAGAAGGCTTGCTCCTGCAGGGTGGGTGACCTGCCCAGGCCCAATTTCCCTTACAGAAACAATTGGTTATTTCTATCTGATGCAGAACATCCACTTTCCGTTCCTGGTTGTGGAAGCGGAGTTAAGTGTGCATACACATGGAGTGCACATCATGCATTTGGTTGTGCATTCGGTGGCACATTGGGTGTTTGGATTCTGTTGCACCACATTGGCAGTCAGCACAAGGACTGCACACCACAACCGATGCTTGACTCTGTGTGCGAAGATCTATGCCGTGCAACTCTGAAATGGCATCTTGGCTCCTGGGGTCCGCTCCTACATCCTCCCTTGGAAATAGCTTCTTCTGATGTTCCACCTGGATGGCCCAGTTGCCCCTTGGAAAAGGGCACCCACTCAAGAGCTCCTTTCCCCGCCAAACAAACCAACCAGTTCTTCCAAGAAGGGTCAGCCCCTCCCTCTTAGCCCCCTGGCCGGCTGATCCCTTGGTCTGAGGGGCTGCGGGTGGCCTTTGGCTTCTGCCTGGCCCTTCTTCACCCCAGGCGGCTACCTGAGCTGCCCGGCCTGTTGACAGAGCCCCTCTCCTTTGTCTTTGGCGATTGACACAGCTGCATGCTTGGCAAACAGAATCCAGCCCGGGAAGCCTTTTGTCTGCATTGATCTTGGCAGATTAAGGCCAGGAAGAATCAGCTCCCATATTGCTAAGCCCGGCATTGGCGGCCAGAGGAGAAAGGAGAGGTCTGTTGGCCAGCCTGCCCTGCCCAGTCCTGAGAGTGGTCACCGCCTGCCCCCCTGCCGGGGAGGGTGTTTGCTTCCCCCTTGGGGGGTAGCCTTCCTGAAGGCCAGGCCTCACAAAGCCCCCACAGTTAATTAGCACAGTGGATAATAGGGGGATTCACCCAAAGATTACAAGCCCTGATCCCTTTCACCACTCACAATCCCTCCGGACAATCCAGAGGGCACCTGGGAGACAGAGGCATCCAGCCGGGAAGGCCAGCCTGGTGGAGGGGAAGGAAAGACGGAAGGACGGAAGGACGGAAGGAAGGAAGGAAGGAAGGAAGGAGGGAGGGAAGGAGGGAAGGCAGAAGCAACCCTGGAAGCAGTTTATAAGGGGTTCTTCTGTTCCCCTGAGTTTAGCTTCAGGGCAGGGAGAAGACATTGACTGGAATTCCTCTGAGGGAGATTTTTGACATATTGGCTGGAATCCTGGTGGTGTTTTACACGCGTGCAGGTTGCTTTGCAGATACACTGGACTCCATAAGCACAGTTCCTCAAGTATAACTGCACTTGTATGCACAGTTGAGTACTGTTGGATCACAGAAGCACAGAGTTGGAAAGTGGGGGCAGAAGATGGCGTCGGAGGAGATCATCTTCTTCAGAGCTCAGCAGTTGAACTAACTGCTGTTTTATTTTCCAAGAATCATAGACTCATAGAGTTGGAAGAGATCCCAAGGGCCATCCAGTCCAGCCCCATTCTGCCGTCCAGGAAGACACAGTCAAAGCACTCCTGAAAGATGGCCATCCAGCCTCTGTTTATAAGCCTCTAAAGAAGGTGACTCCACCACACTCTGAGGGAGCAGTGTATTCCATTGTCTTTTATTCCTTTTAATTTGTTTTAATTTTTTTAGAGTTGGAAAAGCCCTCAAGAGCCATCTAGTCCAACCCCCTTCTGCCTTGAACTCCCGAGAGATGCTCATCCAAGAGTTGTCATCCGTGGCTGTGCTTCAGACTGGAAGGAGGTCTTGAGTGGAGTGACGCAGGGTTCTGTATTGAATCCTGCCTTGCTCTTGGACTATTTGGACTATTTGACTTTTGGGGCCCCTCCAGCCCTGCCCTGCTGGGTGTCCCTATGACTGGATTTTCTGCATTGGGTGCCCTTCTCCTTGGGCTTCTCATTCCCTGGAATGTGGCTGTTGGTTACAGAGGAGGAGGAGGCCTTCCTGCTGATGCCCAAGGCCCCAAGGAAGGGGCCAGCCAAATAAACTGCCCCTGTAGCTTCCCCCCCCACCCCAATCCCCCCCCCACTGCCCTTTTCTTTTTCCTTCTGACCCCAGAGTGGCATCTGCTCCAAGGAGAAATCCTTGGCAGGGTGGGGGGCAGTGAAGGGAGGACAAGTTGTTAATGGTTTTGTAGCAGCTTAGATAAAATGGCCCCCATAAAACTACGGGCTACTTTCTATTGCTGGACACAACCCTAAATGTGTATTAGCTTAATAAGGAGGCTCTGGGGGCTAGCCATTCAGCCAAGGGGGCTTCTGCTTTCCCCTGGGAAAGAAAAAGACATTGTTTTCTCTCAGATAAAAGGGCTTTCCCCCTTCTCCTTTGAGCTAATGAGCCGGGGCCAAGAGATCATAATGGGGGCCCATTTGCCTCCCAATGGCTTTATGGCATCTGCAGAGCAGGGGGGCATTTAAGGGAGGCCCTGAAATTGAGGGTGGGGTGGGGTATGGTTGGGCTCCCTCCTTGTGACCTTGGCCCAGCCCAGGGGTCTGTTCTTCAAATGGCCGGCAGAGAGGGTGACACCACTGGGGCAAGCACATGAATGCATGCATGCATGCACGCACTCCTCTGAGGTTCAAAGCAACTGGGAGAGCCATTGTCCTTGGGGATTTTGACAGGGGCTGGTCCATCAGAGGACAGGGCACAGGATGCCCGGGCCCCCCATTCCCCCATCAGTCATCACCCATAACGGCAGAAAAGCCAGGCTGGAATCACCTGCTGGTGCTTTATGCCAAGACCTGCCTTTGGGGATTAGGAATTTTTTATTGGAATAAGACCATTCTACTGAAAAATACACCCGGCCAGGGAGGCCGCGACGGCCCCTCCCAGGCAGGACCACCGCCCTGGACTCAAGGCTGAAGGAGCAGAAAGAAGGGACTGAGAGGAAGAAGGCACTGGACGCCCATCACAAGACACTCAAAAGATCTTGCGTTTCCCTTTGTCTGTTTTTGGCTCTTTGGCTAATGGCTTCTTGGCTTTAAAAAGCAGCAACTTTTGAGCATCTTGAGGCAGGTCTCCGGTTTCGTCTGTGGCATCCGAGAGGCTGAGGCAACCTGCCTGCAATATATTCACAGCAGGAGAAGGTCAGGGCAGTGGAGGGGATTTTAAGCCACCAAAATTGGAAGGCTCCTTGTGGATAAAAGCAGCAACCCCACCCACCCCTAGGAGCATGTGGGGTACAGGGCAGTGGGCTGGGGAGCCCCACACACATTTGTGCTTGTGCACCCACACCATTTCTCTCTCTTTCTCTTTTTCTCTCCCCCTCTTCCTCCCCAGTCCCCATTTTCTCAGGCGCAAGCAGATACACGCAGACACACACCTTCACCTCTCCCTCTCCAAATCTCAGCAACCAGGGATGGGAGGCTAATATGCCCCTTCCTTGCACTGAGATCACTTTTGCCCCATAGATCCAATAATGGGGGGGCGGTGAGATCTGCATTATTTAAAATGGGAGGGAAGTGTGTGAGAAAAACACCTTCATTCTCATATAAATGGGGCTCCCACCAGTTGTATGGCAGGCTGTCAGGGGAAGCACAACTGTGTTGTCATCACTGGCCATCTTCTTCAGCAAATGCGTGCCGCCACTTGGCTTTTGGGACAGCAAAGGCACACCATCACTGTCCGTGTTCTTTAGCAAAATCATGTCAGCAAAAGCAGTGACGCGGCGGGGGGAGAGGAAGATGCCCAGCAGTGTGGACAGCCTGGTGAACCACACAGGCCTCTGAGGGCTGGACTGGTGGGCTGCAACTGGCCCCACGTAGCCTCCGTCCTGGGAGAGACTTCCCAGCCCCACCACATTGTTCCTGCTGGGATGGTGCTGCTTCAGGGTGGAGGAACAGCCCCCCTTTGCTCCTTCCCCCTGCCAAGCACTGTTGGGACATCTTCCCCTTTCCAGAATCGGATGGAAAACCATCCGGATCTGGTTATCGCCCTGGAGAGGCCTTGAAGTCTTCGGTGGCTAGGAACGGTTAACTTGCTGTGAAGTTTGCTCCCTTGCTGCTGCTGCTGCCGCCAGTGGGACACATCTGGGAAGCAGATGTCCAGGGGTTGGCCAGATGTGTGCGTGTTACAGCTCTTGCATTCCTGGCCTGCCCTGTGTGAATTTCGGTTGTGGCCACCCTCAGAAATGCTCTTGGTGAAAGGCTTCCTAGGACTCCCCAGCGAAGGAACAATTTTGGGGGTGGTGGTGGAGGAGAGTCTTTCTGTGCAGCAGCTGATCAGCCCCAGGAAGAGGCCAGAGTTTTAGGAAGGAAGGAAGGAAGGAAGGAAGGAAGGAAGGAAGGAAGGAAGGAAGGAAGGAAGGAAGGAAGGGGAAACTGCAAAGCTCTCTTTCCTGCGATTCTTGTGGGGATTAGGAATTTTTTTATTGGAATAAGACCATTCTACTGAAAAATACACCCGACCACAAAAGGCCGTAACAATAATGCAAAAAATTAAAATGTTTTCCTCTTTTCTTACTAATACAAAAATAAAACTATCTGTCCTAACACTAATACATTTTTCCTCTTAATCAGGTTCTGTCGCTACCTGGTTATTACTCCCAGGCTTCCCTGGCTGAGGAGGGTGTTTGTCAAGGGAGTCACTTGAGGGGAAGGTCTCCAGATCCCAAGGCCTAGCCTTTCTTCTTCAGTCCTCAAGGCAAGGGGGAGAAATCTCAGGGTGAGAGCACTATCTTGGAAAAAAAAACCCTCTCTACCTTCCTCCCCCTGTTTCTCTCTCTCTCTGCAAAACACACACATACACACATATTGCGGTATCCTTGGTCCCCATTGCAGCAGCTGCTTTGGGGAAATTACTGCATGCTATTCATTGTTCAAAAGCTGGATTTGGAAAACTTTCCCTATCTGGACGACAACTCCCATCTGTTCTTACAAGCAGAGCTTGCAAAGCTGTTAAGAACAGAGCTGAGGAAAGGTGGGCATTTCCCCGCCCTCCAATTCAGAAAATTTTATTTCCAACCTAAGAAACATTTCCTCATTAGTGTTTGTGGTTCTTATATGAATGAAGTGCTCTGAAGTACTGTGGCTGATGCTGCATGCACCATGCCTTGATGATATCTGCAGGGGCCACCCCTAGGGTTTTGGGCCTGAAATCCACACAACAGATGGGGGGGGGGCTTACGTTGCATCTTCAGTTTTCTTAACCAGGGGGTTGTGTATATGAGGCAAAAAGAAGTGGATTGCTCCACACTAAAGGCAACTTGCAACAGCTGCAATTTGTCTTAATGTGGGTTTTTGGGGGCAGGGGTAGGTAGATTGCAGGCATGGGAAGCTATCCATGTTTGCTGTGCAAACAGGCATGTCTGTGAATCAAGAAGGCGACTGCAAGTGAATTATTCGTGTTTTTATTCTTGCCAGTAGCGGCTTCCAAAAAGTTTTTTTTTAAAGCATATCTAAGGTGTGAAAGTGTAATATTTCACAATAAAATAAAATCAACCCCCCATTTTATCACATTAGCACTCACTCGCTAAGGCGAAAAAAACATGGCAGTTCCAGGCGCTTGTCTTGTTACCAAGCCCCACCCCACCCCGCATTTTTCTGGCCAATCAGCTTTAAGCTTCTGCTCCTTTGGGAAAGCACATCAATTCATGCCGCTTGTCCCAGCGAGAGCAGGAATGTGCGTCCTCTCCCAGTTTCTTAAAAATGCAGGGAAAAGATGCAAAGGCTCTCCCTGCGGAGTGTGTGGCGTATTTGTTGATCTCAATAGAAATCCTTCTGCTAAATGCATGTTTATTTTTACTCTGCTACTGATATACCAATATTTCCAACAGTATTTAGCCCCCCTCCTTCTCAATACGGCGATACGATGTGGGATGCCATTAAGACAGCGTGTATTCTCCTCTCGCATTCTGTGAGGAGTATTTTCAGCGTTTAGACAACCGGTGAGTTGCCCTTGGCATCCTTCCTAGGAGTGGAAAAGGAGCAGAAGCCCATCCCCACATCTCACCCCACATCTTCCCACACCCCATGCCTTTGCATCTACCCACAAGGCCTCATTATGCTTTTGGGGCAACTCCTTTCTGAGCAACAGGGTTTCCTGGAGGATTTCTGCCTAGCAGAGCTTTGATAGCTGGATTGCACTGTGAGCTGCTGGCGGCCCTTCTTGTACAAGATATAGGATATACGAATTTTAATGGTTGGGGGAGGCATTGCAAAGACAGACAGGGTATGTGAGCACAGTATTCATGATTTTAGTCTGTTTAGATAGATAGATGGATAGATAGATAGATAGATAGATAGAACTGTTTTTATTATCCACAACCCTGCAAGTGTATGATACTGGGTGGGCTATAAATATTTAAAGAAACTAATATATGTATTTGCTTTGTGCCTTGATTGTGTCTTCCTGCATAGCAGAATGGGGTTGGACTGGATGGCCCTTGGGGTCTCTTCCAGCTCTAGGATTCAGGGTTTCCAGACAAACCCTGAGACCAAGGAGCAATGGCCCCTGGTGACATCATTTGGCGCTCTGCATTAAATACCAACCACAGCTGCTCACAGCTTGTCATTCAAACATACACACACAGAGACATATTTTCCAAACTTAGCTATTCCCAGCTAAGTTACTTATTGAGTACTTACTGAGGGAGATGGGATAAGGAACATTAGAATCATAGAATTATAGAATTGGAAGAGACCACAAGGGCCATCTAGTCCAACCCCATTCTGCCCTGCAGGAATACACAATCAAATCATTCCTGACAGATAGCTATCTACCCTCTGTTTAAAAAGCTCCAAAGAAGGAGACTCCACCACACTCCGGGGCAGCAGCGGATTCACTGCCAAACAGCTCTTACTGTCAGGAAGTTCTTCCTAATGGTGGAAACTCTTTTCCTGGAGTTTGAACCCATTGCTCCGTGTCCTAGTCTCTGGAACAGCAAAAAACAAGCTTGCCCCATCTTCAGTATGACATCCCTTCAAATATTTAAACATGGCTGTCATGTCCCCTCTCAACCTTCTCTTCCCCAGGCTAAACATGCCCAGCTCCCTAAGCCGCACCTCATAGGGCATCATGGGTTCTCGGCCCCCCACCATTTTGGTTGCCCTCCTCTGGACACATTAATTAAATCTAGCCTACTTGTTTCTAGCCTGAAACTGGATGCAGAGCAGAATGGAGGGTGAGCCCTGACGCCATCACAAAGGAGAAAGCTAAGGAAATGCATAGACACCCCCCCCCACCCCTCAGTAGGTCTGACTCAGGGCCAGGCCATGAGATCTGTCGATCCTAGATATAAGCAGTGGGGCAGCCATCCCCAGAGAGGGGGAGATGTGATGCCAGGTGGAGAGGGAAGAATGTCCTAATTAGGGGTGGGGGTCTTGGTGCTTCTGCTGTGACCCATCAAGGCCCCTTTCTGCCTCCCGGAGTCAGTTCTCAGCCGAATGGCAATTCCTGGCACCGTGAGAAGGGCTGAGAGAGCCAGAGAGGGAAATGCGGCCTGGTTTGGCTCCCACAACGTGCTCTGGAATAATCCGGGCATTGTTTCCGGCACAGAATGGCTTTTCGTCTCTGGCAGCAAACATGTAGGCTGCAGGCTGTTCCGCCGTGGCAACGCTTTGATATTTGCCATGACTTTGGCTCAGAAAATGTGACCAACCAGCTCCCTCTCCCTCCCTGGTCTTCTCCCTGCTCTGCTCAAGCGCCCACCACTTCCTCTGCGGCAAAGAAGGGCGCAACCCACCAGAGGTTCCAGAGGTTATCCTGAGGTCTAGACAGCAGTGGTTCATGCCTGGCCTCTCGCCTCCTCTCAGGGGTATTTCCTCTCCTCCCTGCCTGTTTCTCTCCCAAGCAAAGTCCAGAATCCTGGGAGAGTCTTACTGAGTGTGGAGCCCTGCCAGTTGTGGAGCCCTGCCGGTCAGCACAAGGGTTGGTTTTTGTTTTGGAAGCACAATCAAGGAGTCTCTCCACGTGTGGAGGAGGTTCACACTGCGCCACCCCAGTGCAAGATCTCAGCCTCAAAGCCCAACTTCACCTGTGCAGCACTGCATTGGAAGCAGTGATGGCAAGGAGCATGGAAGCACATGAATGACCTCAATGGCTTGGGCCAAAGGCATGTCTAGCCACCAAGCTCTCTGGCTCCCAGCCCAGGTAGGTCTGGGTGCTTGCCTGCTGTGACACAAGTATCCCTGGGGCTTTTCCTCCTCGCTATTTCCACTCTGGGGAGATGTGGCGTATTCATTTTTCATTTCCAGCAGGCTACCCTCAAAATCAGTTTGTGAGCCTCTGTGGTGGAATGCAAGAGCAAGAATCCTTGTGATGGGTGGGCCAGTCCCACAGTCACATGGCTGGCAAGTGGGAAGCCATCCTGGGCATCTCCCAAGGCAACTGGGCTTCCTGAAGAAACAGAAGCTGAAAAAGTTCACTTTTTGCAAAATTCATCTCCGTAATCTTGCAGCCAGGGTGAGGGATTTGGGGAGCCATCATCCAAGAAGCTGACTCCCCCAAGCTCCGCACAGACCCACATGTCTGGGGTCTCACAAGGTCTAGCCAAAGAAGGTGCCGTAGTGGGGAGGTGAATCCACTCTCAGTTTTAGTCTGAATCCAAAGTTCAGAATAAAATCCAGAGTGGATTCATCCTCCCCAACCCCAACGCACTGTGCTTTCCAAGTCCAAATACGTAGTCCAAATACGTTTGAACTAATTTGAAGGGAAGTCATACTGAGGATGGGGCAAGCTTGTTTTCTGCTGCCCCAGAGACTAGGACATGGAGCAATGGGTTCAAACTACAGGAAAAGAGATTCCACCCAAACATTAGGAAGAACGTCCTGAAAGTAAGAGCTGTTTGGAAGCGGAATACACTGCCTTGTAATGCAGTGGAGTCTCCTTCTTTGGATATTTTTAAACAGAGGCTGGATGGCCATGTCGGGAATGCTTTGATTGGGCATTCCTGCATGGCAGGGGGGTGGACTAGATGGCCCTTGGGGTCTCTTCCAACTCTAGGATTCTATGAAAAACAACCTCAGCAACAAAGTCTAGAGGGCCACAGCATCACCTGTGAGGAATGGTTTTAAGGATACTTCAAGGGCTGCAGGCTCTCACTAGGGAACCTTCTGAATGCAAGCACTAAGTGCTGGGAGGAGGAGGAGGAGGAAAATGGAGGGGATGGTGGTCTTTGCCTCACCCCAAGAGAAAGACTTCTCCACCTCTCCTCCTGTGCAAGGCAAGCTCTTTTGACTTGTAGCCCCCCCCCCCAACCCTTGGAAGAGATGTTAGCCAGAAGTCCCAGATGGTATCATTTAAAGGTTGCCTCTGAGCTCCTTTGGGCCTTTCAGGTCTTGTTTATTTGGAAGGGGGGGAAGGAAGAGTGGTTGCAGCCGCCACTCCATCCCTCCTCCGGCCCCCCCACTGCTGCCCCGCCAGATATCCTGAGATGTGGATTGAGAGGCTTCTCCGTCTCCTGGCTGCTCCCCTGGGAGGAAAAAGAATGGACTTTATGATGCTGGCTGTAAAGTGGGGAGGGGGAGGTGTGAAATCTCTCTGACACACACTTATTTGGCGAGGGGGGGGTCTCTTTGCTCCATGGAGCCCTTGACTCCTGCTTGGCAGAGGCGTCCAGAGAGTGGAAACCTCCAGGAATTATGAACCAAGGAAGGGAAGCTGGTTCTGAATGGAAGACAGTGGGAGGATTCCACAAGGAACATCTGGGGTGGGGTAACCTCTGGGGGGGGGGTTCCTGCTCAAAATCTGTATTGTTGTTGCTGGTTTGTGTGTGCATGGACACATGCATGCATACAGTCTTGTGCACATTGGCTGAAGCTGGTGTGTGTGTGTGTGTGTGTGTGCCGCTGTGTACATTCAGGTTATGGTGACAGCAGTATTCTTTGCCCAGAGCTGTCAGGTCTCAAACTTGAGGCCCAGACTCACCCCCTAGGGATGTCACAGGAGCCACACACACACACACACACACACACACACACACACGGGAGCATCAAGCATGGAAGTCTGGAGAGCCTCAAGGCTTTTGGTTAATCCCAGGCAGAGCAAAGCCAATGAACACACTGTGGCATGGCGTGGAATCCGTGGAGTCGCCATTGAGTTGGCAGGTGACTGGAAGGTTGATACTTTCCTGTAAGTCAACACATAGGTAAATTCAACCGATTCAGTATGTTTACTCTAATAGGGGCCACCAACAGGATTCAGCCCAAAGTACGTGTGTGTGTGATTGTGTATTCCTGCAGGACAGGGGGTTGCACGAGATGGCCCTTGTGGTCTCTTCCAACTCTGTGATTTCTATGTGTAGAGGGGAAGGGACAGTGTTGCAAGGCAGCACTCCCACCCCTCCTCACCACAAGGAACAGAGAAAGCGGGGGGGGGTCAGAGCCTGAGACCTGGTAACCCCAAATCTGTGCCTGCACAGAAGGCGTAACTGCAATTTGCAATTTTATTGTAAGAAATGAAGCCCCCACAACTGCCGTCTAAAGAGAAGAGATGCCAGACAAGACGCTGGACTGCATTTCTGTGAGATGTTTGCTTCTTCTTCTAGTTCATCCACCACAAAGTGCCACACCAGTTGCCAGTGGACTCCCATGCCAGTGGCAGGCTGTGGTACCGGTCAGTACCTCCCCAGTCTCGGCAGCCAGCCCCCTTCTGAGTCTGGGGTGGCTTCCAGCCATGAAAGAAGGCCCTTCCTGGGCCTAAAATGGGGTGAAAATGGTGGGCCGCCCCCATGGGGGGCATTTGGAGGGATCCATTTGGGGAGGGGGTGAAAGGGGGTTGGCACCCTCCAGGGTCTCCTTGGGGCCCGATGTGGCCCTCTAACCCTGGCAGATGCATGCCTCCCAATGTTCACAGATGGGAAACAGGACGCATGTGGGGCCAGGCAACATCAGAGGAAGAATGCACAAGCGAGGAGAGGCTGCAGCAGTTTGCTTTTGCCTGAGTCTGCTGGGAAGGACAAGATTCCACCCTGTCCTAGCCTTTCCCCTCATTCACTGAGTTAACTGACCACAAACTAACGGCTTGTCTATACAAAGCAATAAAAGGTGGGTTGGTGCACAGTAATGCCAATTCGCAGCAGCTTCTATTTGTCTCAATGGGTTTTTTTTTGAAGATCACAGGCATGTGAAGCTATTCACGCCTGAGAATCACAAATGAATTACTCGCATTTTTATTTACCTTGAGTTGTCACCGCTGAACAGTTAAAAAAAAAACCCTAAATCCAAGGTGCAATTTTCTGCTTTAACAAAGAAGCAAACAAACAAACAAAGCTATTTTCTTGCCATAGTGCACGATTCTACAGCGAAAATCCAAAATGGCAGTTACGGGTGGTTGCCTTGCCAGCAAGCTGCGCCCTCCCCGCTGCACAGGTCCAACCAATCATCTTCTCACTTCTGCTCGTATCAGGAAAGTGCGCTGACTCATGTTGCTTTTCCCAATGAGCAGAAATGTGCATTTCATGCGCTATTTTTAAAAAACTTTGGGGAAAGAGGCAAAGTCTTTCCCCCATGGAGTGTACGGAGTACTTGGCCCCCTCCTTTCAAATGCAGCAAAATGATGTGGGACCCCATTGGCACAAGAGGAGCATTTTCCCCATTTAGACAAGCCCTTTGCTGAGGACAAAGGAGGAGAGAGAAGCCAGGACATTTTTAAAGCAGCTGAAAAGGTGGGAAAGCAGAGGAGTAATCAGGAGTGCTGCCAAATCGGGACAGCCAAAGGCACGGAGTTGCTCACCTTGGCAACCAGGCGGGCAGGCAGGCAACGGGTGGGGTGGGGGCCCTTCATCCTCTCCCTGGAGTAACCCCGTGGGCCGGTTCACACACCTCCCTCCGAGCTCATGGGGTTTTCTCTCCTCGCCTCTGCTGGGTGCCAGCCGCCCACCTTCTGCTGCCCAGCAAGGCCAAGCTGGCACCGGGGCCAACGGCCCCCCACACCCTGCCTGGCAAAGGCTCCCTCAGCACCCCCCCCAGGCCTAAAACAGGGGCAGGGGTCTTCTGGAACTCCATACTCCGCTGGCAGGCAAGGGTAAGGAATCCTGGGAGCTGCAATCCCCCCCTCGCCCAACGGATTCAGACGAGGTCCAGCCACTTCTATGACTGTGAAAGAAGAGGGTCTACATTGGTCGTGACAAGAGCCCCTGGCTCATAAAGCAAGGGTGCACGAAAGGGGCCACAAGGCAGAGTCTACACTACACCCATTATAGCAGTTCCATCCCACTTTCACTGCCAGGGATCTGTCAGTTGTGGAATTCGGGGATTTGTCCTGTATTGAGGTAATTCCCTGCAAGATATCACAGTGCTGTAGTTCTGCAGAGTGAAACTACAATTCCTAGGATTCGATGGGGTGGAGCCATGACATTTAAAGTGGTATCAAACAGCTGTAACTCTGGTGTGTAGAGGGATCAGACCAGGGCTCCATCTGGCTCCATGCTGTCTGCACTGACCAGCAGCAGCTGTTTGAGTCTCTTAGGCAGGGGAAAGGAGTCTTTCCCAGCCCAACTCAACCCAGAGGTGCTGCTGAGAGTTGAACCCAGAACCTCTGGTGTGCAAAACGGGCACTTTGCCATGGAGCTACTGCCCCATGGAAAATCATGGGCAGATTTGTCTTGCAGTGAGATCACCTTACACACACACACACACACACACACACACACACACACACACAAGCTTGGTGGAGAAGAGGGTGGTTTGTTCTGTAAACAACAGTCTCATAGGTGGGGGGGGGGCAGTTCCTGAGCCTGGAAAGTCAGCAGCTGAGCCCTTTCCAGATGTTGGCCTTGAGGCATAGTGATGCTAGAAGAGCAGCTCCTCCTTTTAACAATTTGGAGAGCGGAGCAGAGGATTTTGCTGCTGTGCAATGGCCGTTTCCATGTACGGGCATGTTGGACAATGTAGGCCACTCTTCACGTGCAGACCTGTGCACACTGGAGCGTGGCACTGAAGGAGGAAGATCGCCAAGGCTGGGGTGATGGCGCAAGGGGAAAAGCAGAGGCAGAGCAGTGGGTCACTTGCAGGGCAGCCATGGCTGTATTTTATTTTATGCTCCCTTCACTGCTGCTTCTTTAGCACAGAGCTGGGCCAGGATTCCCTCTTGGCTGGTGAGTGGGAACCTGCCTCCCTCTGTGTTTTCTGCACCCATGGCTGAAAGCCCAGCCTACTTGTTGTGGGGAAAATGCTTTTACATCTGTCAGACAAAGCTGGATGGGGAAACCGGAGGAGCTTGGTCTGGTTTCAGAGATCAAAGTCACTTTGTTCTGGGGAGAGGCAGGGTGGGAGCTGATGTCACACACACACACACACACACACACACACACAGACGCATTTCTTGGCCCTTCCCCTTTGGAGGACAGGTCAGCCTTCAGGAGCACCAACACCAGAAGCAGGAATGCCCTTCTCCTCCGGGGTAGAGGAGAGCTCACCCCGACACCCACACCGCCTTGCCTTGGGTCCTGGGGCAGCCAGGATGGCTCCCCTTCCCCTTCCTGCTCCAGGGGAGTCGGGTTGAAGTGCCGCCCTGGACAACCCCCTCCTCTTCCCAGGAGGCCCCCAACAACCTTAGGCATCAGGTTGTTCTCCTTGGGCTGCGGCATGACACCCACCTTCAGTTCACAGTTGCAGAAGCCGAGTCTGCACAGGGAAACAATTCACCTGCATCTGCACATTTTTGGGTGGTGTGTGACTCTTTGGGGTTGTCTAATCAGCTAAAATTGCTCCTCATGGAATACGAGGAGAACCCTACCTGTCTCTATCTATCTATCTATCTATCTATCTATCTATCTAATCTGCCTTTTCTTCGCAAACGAAGATTCAGGAAGGACTCATCTCGCGCTTTCTGCAAGCGCGCTGATGACTAAAAAGGCCAATCCGAGATAAACATGTCCGGTTGCAAAAAGCACAGCAGAAGGCCTCCTTGGGTGATGTTTTTGGGTTGTGATTCTTTCTGCTTTGTCGTTTCTCTTCAAGACTTGTTCGGCGTGAGTTCTCAAATAAGGCTGCAGCATTGTGGATAGTGCGTCTCCATGCCTGTTGGTGATCAGTTTGGCCAAACCTGAGATGCTGCTTCAGGGAGTCTTTGTATCATTTTTTTGGAGCGCCCCTCTTACAATAAAATCAATCTAAAACAATCATAAAATAAATAAATAAATAAATAAAATAAATAATAAAATCATCATCATCCTGCCTAGATCCTTTACCTCTGGCGGCCTCTTCCCTCTCCACAGCAGAAGTCTTGAGACCCTCACCCCAAAGGCTTTCCATGAAGAACCTGCCACAAACATGGCCTCATTTTCCTAATGAGGTAACTGGTGCCATAACCTCATCAACAGGTTTAGTGCCCAGCCAAAGCAAACCACGTGCTGCTGCCTCCTGCCTGGGAGAGGGACCCTCGCCCACATCCTTCCTAGCTAAGCTGGGGGTGGGCTGGCCCTCTTCTCCATCGCCCACCTTCTGGGTCTCCCCTTTGGCCTGCCTTGTGGCCCTTATCTTGCCCCCCAAAACAGATGGAAAAGAGGGGGCCTGGCCCTTCACACCCACACACCCTGCCCGGTGGGTGTCTGCTTCCCCCTCCTCTCTCCTCCAGCCTCCCTGGCCCTGGATGGGTTGCCATGGTTAGTAGCTGTGGGGCTGCCCCCCTCTCTCTGTGCCCCCCTCCCTGGTGAGTCTGTGCCCTGGAATGTCTCTTTTACAAGCTGAGCTGTTTTGGGGAGGGGGAGGCTGAGCTGATGCCAAGGCCCCATGCTGAGGGCTTCATTAGGGTTTTAATTTTCTACTGGCCAGCCCATCAAACTTTCCACAGCTGTTGGGGTTTATTAACAAAGCCCCCCCCCCCGCCGCCGCATGTTGTCCACTTGTGTTCCCCTCCCCAATTTCTTAATAAAACTGGGGGAGGGAATGCAACCTCCTCTTTAGAGCTATTAAATTTAAAACTACTTTGGTGTCTCTCCAGTGAGTGAATGCCCGGCAAACTGCCCTGGCTGGGGAAGACGTTGGGGAAGAAGGCCAAAGAAAGGCCACTGGCTGGAATCCTCCTGGAGTCTGACTCATGAGTAAACTCCATGTCAGAAGTAGTTGCACATGTTTGTCTGATGCAGGACATCCACACTCAGTTCAAGGTTGTAGAAGCAGAGTGGTGGTATCACGGTGGTATCACTGAGCGTGCACATGCGCACTCTGCATGGAGGTGCCTGGTTGTCCATGGCTGTGTGCTGTACATTGGACATGTAGCTGCTTTTGCAGGGCAGCCCTGGCTGTGTTTTATTTTATGCTCTGTGTGTATGTGTGTGTGTGTGTGTGTGGTCTGCAGCCTTATTTGAGAACTCACGCCAAAGAAGTCTTGAAGAGAAAGGACAATGCAGAAAGAATCACAACCCAGAAACATCACCCAAGGAGACCTTCTGCTATGGTTTTTGCAACCGGACTTGTTTATCTCGGATTGGCCTTTTTAGTCATCAGCGCGCTTGCAGAAAGCGCGGGATGAGTCCTCCTGAATCTTCCTTTGCAAAGAAAAGCCAGTGTGTGTGTGTGTGTGTGTGTGTGTGGTCTGCAGCCTTATTTGAGAACTCACGCCAAAGAAGTCTTGAAGAGAAAGGACAATGCAGAAAGAATCACAACCCAGAAACATCACCCAAGGAGACCTTCTGCTATGGTTTTTGCAACCGGACTTGTTTATCTCGGATTGGCCTTTTTAGTCATCAGCGCGCTTGCAGAAAGCGCGGGATGAGTCCTCCTGAATCTTCCTTTGCAAAGAAAAGCCAGTGTGTGTGTGTGTGTGTGTGTGTGTGTGTGGTCTGCAGCCTTATTTGAGAACTCACGCCAAAGAAGTCTTGAAGAGAAAGGACAATGCAGAAAGAATCACAACCCAGAAACATCACCCAAGGAGACCTTCTGCTATGGTTTTTGCAACCGGACTTGTTTATCTCGGATTGGCCTTTTTAGTCATCAGCGCGCTTGCAGAAAGCGCGGGATGAGTCCTCCTGAATCTTCCTTTGCAAAGAAAAGCCAGTGTGTGTGTGTGTGTGTGTGTGTGTGTGCCAGCTGCACAGCAAGAGGCGGCTCCTCCCTTCACTGGTGCTTCTTTAGCACAGAGCTGGGCCAGGATTCCTTCTTGGCTGGTGTGTGGGAGGCTGCATCCATGGCTGCCCCCACACACTGAAAGCCCAGCCTACTTGCTGTACACGTGGTTGGGTAGTGTCACAATTCCTTAACAAGATGATGCTATGCAGCTGCTACATAACTCCATGGCCAGCCACCTGTGACTGGGATTGTGGTTGTTAACTGCCACCAAGTACACTTTGACTTGTGGCAACCCTATGAAGGAGCCCCCCTCACCTCAGCAGCCCTGCTCAGGGGGTCTTGCAGACTCAGGGCAACCATTGTGGCTTCCTTGACGGAGTCTCTCCCTCTGGAAGGGGGTCTCCCGCTTTTCCTCCCGCCTTCTGCCTCACCAAACACTGTCTTTGCTAGGGAGTCCTATCTTCGCATGATATAGCCAAAGAATGACAGTTCTAACTTAGTCATCTCTAGGGAGAGTTCAGGATTGATTTGGTCTTGGATCCATTGATTTGTCTTTTTATCAGTCCGCAGTATCTGTAGAACTCTCCTCCAGCGCCACATTTCCAAAGAGTTAATTTTCTTCCGGTTACCAGCTTTCTTCACTGTCCAGTTTTCACAACCATACATAAAAATGGGAAGTATGATGGCATGGACTATCCTAACTGTAGTATTCAATGATATATCTTGACATTTCAGGATCTTGTCTGGTTCCGTCATAGCTGCCCTTCCAGGTCCTTGTCCTTTTCTGATTTCTTGACTGCACCCTCCATTCTGATTAAGGACTGAGCCAAGGTATGGGAAATTTTGAACTGTTTCAATATCTTCATCATCTGTGGTCATTCGTTTAATTTTCTTAATGTTCAGCTGTAGACCTGCCATTGCACTTTCTTCTTTGACTTTCTTCAGTAATCATTCCAAGTCTGTTATTTCCTGCTAATAGTAAGTATGGTGTCACCCGCATATCTTAAATGGTGGATGTTCCTTCCTCCAACTTTCATGCCTCCTTCCTCCAAGTCTAATCCTGCTTTGTGTATGATACGTTCAGCACACCAGTTACACAGACAGGGTGATAATATGCAGCCTTGCCTGACCCCTCTGCCAATTTCTCCATATCCTGTCCTGATAGTCGCCTCTTGCCAGGACAATCACACTGCAAACCAAGGAGCAAAGCTTGCCCTGCCATGCCACAGAAGAACTGATGGCCTGTAAAGGTGATGCAAAGATGTAAAGTGAGAGAAACTCCACTAACAGTCTCTCTCCCCACCACCACCACTTCATCTTTTGTGTGATTGTGTATTTGTGCCTTCAATGTGCCTGTAGACTTGCAGGGACCCCATGATTTTTTTCCCTAGGGTTTTCTTAGGCCAGGAATCCTCTGAGGTGGTTTAGCCAGTTCCTTCCTATGAAATATGTGGCAATCCCTTAACACAAGAGCAACCTCAAAATTGATCTTCCTGTTAAAATGGGCAGATCCAGAAGGAGCAAAGTGGAGGCCAGGAGCGAAGTCAGGAGGGCCGGTGCCTCCCAGGAAAGAAGCAACCGTGGGGAAGAGCGCAGAGCGTCTGAAAACACCCACAGCCGGCATTCTGGTCTTAGTCTTGACTAGAGGACAACCACTGGATCCCATGGATTCCCCCACCTGCTGCTGACTCCCCGTTCCACAATGGATTCAGTGGGTCTCCTCTAGTTTGGGACATAGCCACCGGATTCTGGCAAAAATGTCAAGGCGTAGCATCCCCATTTTTTTGCAGATGTTGTTTTTATTCTAAAATAAACAACCTCACAATGCTTCCTATCTTGTATTTTTTGACCCTTTTGTGTTGGCTTCTAAAAATCCAAACAAGAGGGACTCACATAGTTCAGCCCCAAGCAGAGTTACGTCCCGGGGGCTGCCTGGGAGAAAGGCTTCACCTTCTGCTCAGGGCTGCCACCAACCAAATAACCAGAAGTTCTCTTATATGTAATTTGGAGATGCTACTAGAATCATAAAATCATAGAGATGGAAGGGACCCCTAAGTGCTGTCTAGTCCAACCTCCCTCTGCCATGCAGGAATACATAGCCAGCACACTCTTGAAAGGTGGCCATTTGTCCAAAGACTTCCAAAGATGGAAGAGTCCAGCGCCTTCCACGCCACCCATTCCACTGACAAACAGCTCTCACCCTCAGGAAGTTCTTCCTAATGTTTAGGCGGAATCTCTTTTCTTGCCATTTCAATCCACTGATTTGGGGCCTAGCTTCTCCCAAGACTAGGGGCTTATCTATACTATTAAAAACCCTGAATCTCCCCGTGAATTCCCCCAGTGGTGTCACTAGGGGATGTGGAGAGGCCGTACCGTACCAGGTGACACTGTCGGAAGGAGGGGTGACGCTGGCCTTAGTAATGCCACGGAATTCCCCTGAATCTGGGGCAATCAGGCCACACGTCACATGGCCCAGATTCAGGGTATTCTGGGGTATTTTACTCAGATGCAGAGTTTTGGCAATTCAGGTTTTTCTCGGCATTTCCATCCACCAGCGCAGCTGCGACCACTGCTGCCACTGTGACCATTTTAAAGCTCAGGAGTCAGTTTGAAGGGATGTCATGCTGAGGATGGAGCAAGCTTGTTCTTTGCTGCTCCAGAGACTGGAACACGGAGCAATGGATGCAAGCTCCAGGAAAAGAGACTCCACCTAAACATGAGGAAGAACTTCCTGATGGTAAGAGCTGTTCGGAAGTGGAATGCGCTGCTGCCTGGGAGTGTGATGGAGCCTCCTTCTTTGGAGGTTTTTAAGCAGAGGCTGGATGGCCATCTATCAGGGATGCTTTGATTGTGTATTCCTGCATGGGAAAATGGGGTTGGTCTGGATGGTCTTTGTGGTCTCTTCCAACTCTATGATTCTATGGCCAAAGGGAGAGGCTTTATCCCTTCTCCTGGCTTCAGACAGGTGAGCAGAGACCGGGCAGAGGCAACACCTCCAAGCCAGGCAAAGGGAGGAAGCATATCCCTTCAGCTGGGAACAGCCTCCTGAGCTTTAAACTATGGTGGCAGTGGCCAAAACTCTGCAGGGACCATGAAGACAAGGCACCCCATGTCCCTGCAGAGAATTACAATGCGCAGGTGAATGCGGGGGCATGCGGGCAGAACTCCTTTTGGAGTTTTTGCCCCACACATAGTCAGGCCCTGGGACACAAAGCCATGGATTCAAACTGGCGCATCTCCTGCACATAGAGACTGCGGGTTGGCCTTGTGGCATGGCTGCTGGAGAACTGATGTGGCTCCAACCTGCCTGGGCAATAAATCCCATTATTTGGATGTCAGACGAACGATTTGTTCCTGTAATGAGGTGTTTTAACCTTACTCCATATTCATTGTTCTGTCCGCTTTGATTTTACTGTAAGTGGCTGAGCGTGCTTTTGATGTGTGGCCAAGTGCCCATAAATTTTGGCAAGCCAAGCGGAGGAAGGCTCTCTGCAGCAGCAAGAGAGAGAAAGAGAGAGAGAGAGGTGGCAGCTGCCACGGACTTTTACAAATGGTTGCACTCTTTAAAGTGCTTCTAGATTTGGAGGCAGCAAGGAACTTGGCAGGATCAAGAAGAAAGAGAACCAAAGCTACAGAACTACTTGCTTGAGATTTCCTGAAACTGGGAGGCAGTTGGCAGCATACTCTGTGTGTGTGTGTGTGTGTGTGCATGCATGCCCGGTACAAGAATCCCAGTAGGCCATGGCTTCCACGTCTCAAGTACGCCCATGTGGAGGATGATCTGCCCCAGAGACATTTCAGCAGCGACCTCCAAGGTGCCGTCCGGCCTCCTCCCTGCCCTCTCAAGAGTCCAGCCAGGTCAGTCTTTTGGCCACATTCCTGCCCACAACAAAGCAGATGCGGGTCAGCAGGCATGTCTGAAAGCACCCTTTGGCCTCCAACTGCAGGGCTGCTTTCTGCCCCAGAATTCACTTTCTAAACAGAGACTGGGGGCTCGACCCACCTACTGCCCCTCTGCCTTGGAGCCCTTTGCTGGCTGTGCCCCTTTATCAAGGGCTGCTGGTGTTGCGATAAAGCCTTTTGCAAATAAACGCTCTGGGTGCAGCGCCAGGCGGGCCGCTCCTTCCCACAATGATTAGGATCTGGGCAGATTTGGGGCAGGGAGAGGAACACCAGTGGCTCTGGAGCCCGGATCATGGCCTGCCAGTCCCTGCTTTGGAGGGGCAGGAGGGGGCCCAATCCACCCTGGATCTGGCTGGTCCCTCGCGGAGCTGTGAGGCCCCTGGACAGCACAGGAAAAAGCACGTTGATACAGACGCTGAGGAGCAGGGAACCTTTGCCATGAGGCAGCCACGTGAAAAGGGGGACCGGGCTCATGTCTGCCACATAGATGCCACCTCTCTCCACCTTACATTATGAGAAGAGAAATTGTGACTAAAAATTAGGGAGAACTTCCTGATAGTTAGAGCTGTTCGAAGGTGGAATGGGCTTCCTCAGGAGATGGCAGCTTTTCCTTCACTGGAGGTCTTTAAGCAGAGGTTAGAGGCTCACCTCTCAGGGGCTCTTTAGTTGTATATTCCTGCATGGCAGGGGGTTGGACTAGATGACCCTTAGGGATCCCTTCTAACTCCATTTTCTCCCCCCCCCCATCCCACAGATGGACCGGCTGGGTAAGAAAGATGGATGTGGCCATTACTGGCTGTAAGGGTGGTTGAAGAGAGAATCATGCAATTGGAAGGGACAACCCCAACCCCACCCTGTCTAGTCCAAGCCCTGGCATGCAGTCCTGAGAGACAGGTGGCCACCCGGCCCCCATTTAGAAAGCCTCCAGTGGCTTCCGGGGGCATCTGGTCCTCTGTCAAAGAGCTCTTCTCCTAAAGTCCCTGTTGCATCTCCTTTCTTCTCACTTGAACTCTTCCCTTCGGATTCAAATTACAAGAATTACTTGAGCACTTGCAGCCAGAACTGGTGGTCAGTTCATAGGATCATAGAGTTGGAAGAGATCTCAAGGGCCATCCAGTCCAACCTCATTCTGCCATGCAGGAATAAAGTATTCTCCGACAGACAGCCATCCAGCCTCTCTTTAAAAACCTCCAAAGAAGGAGACTCCACTACACTCCCAGGCAGCAGCAGCGCATTCCACTGTTGAAGAGCTCTTTCCATCACGAAGTTCTTCCTAATACTTCAGTGGAGTCTCTTTACTGGAGTTTGAGCCCACTGCTCTGTGTCCTAATCTCTGGAACAGCAGAAAACAAGCTTGCTCCAGCCTCAGTATGGCATCCCTTCCAATATTAAAACATGGCCATCATGTCCCCTCTCAACCTTCTCTTCTCCAGACTAAATATACCCAGCTCCCTAAGCTGCTCCTCAAAGGGCATCATGGCTTCCAGACCTCCCACAATTTTGGTCGCTCTCCTCTGGACACGCTTCAATTTGTCAATATCCTTCCTGAATTGTGGTGCCCAGAACTGGACACAGTATTTCAAGTGAGGTCTGACCAAAGCAGAATAGAGTGGCACTATGACTTCCCTTGATCTAGACACTCTGGCTTTTCTTCACTATACTCCTAGTAATGCAGCCTAGAATCGCATTGGCTTTTTTAGCTGCCGCATCACAATGCTGACTCATGTCCAGTTTGTGGTCCACTAAGACTCCTCGATCAGCCCAACAGGTTTGCCTGGCAGCGCTTCTTTGGACTGCAGGGCTGGTTCAAGGGCCCTACAGCACCTGCAGCTGCAGAGGGCCCGTCATTGTGCCCCCCCTTGTAACCCTCCTCCTGTAAAAACATTATTAGTAAAGACCACCATTTTGAGTAATGCTGCCTTGCTGGCTTTTCTAGCCTTCTTCTCTGCACAGGGGGCTTCACAGCTTTCTCCGCCATTGCTTGGTTAGGAAGGGGGGCTTTTTGCTTCGTAAAAGAGAAGTGGGAACGTTAAACATTTCCTGCGTGGCAGAATGGGGTTGGACTGGATGACCCTCATGGTCTCTTCCAACTCTACAGTTCTGTGATTCTATGAAACACACAGCCACACACGCTCCTTATTTCCACTGAAGGGATGGCTCTGCCCGTCTTAATCCAGCCAAGAGGCAAAGCCAAGCCCACCCTCAGGCAGAGTGAGGCAGCTGCCTCAGGCAGCAGATTCTGTGGGGCAGTAAAAGGGACCTGGAGGCAGGAGCTGGGCGTACCCTTCGGCCCCCTCCACTGAGCTCACCTTGTGCGCTCCCTCGGGTGCCCCAGAGGACTTGGCCAGGGCTGAAGCCAGACCCAGTAACCAGCCCACCTTGCCCCTGTATGTGGGGCGGAGGGGACACCCCCTACTCCTTTGCCTCAGGCAGCAAAATGGCTGGGAGGGGGCTCAGTAGGCCAGGAAACCTTTTGCCCTGAGGAGCCAGCCAGTTTTCCAGGGACCCTCAGAGGATGCTGTGATGGTTTCTGCTACAGCAAGCCAAGGGGCCTTTCCAAACTGGTCCAAAGAGGCCTGAGTTCTCCTGGCAGAGCTCTTTCTTTCTACTGGGTTTTGCCACATAAAATCATAGAGTTAGAATTTATTTATTTATTTTATAATTTGCTCTTCAGCCACAAAGGCTCTCAGAGTGGCTGACAAATTGTTAGCAATAGCACTTCTACATCCCTCTACAGGGCCAGTGTTTTTTAGCTAATTGCCCCCCATAAATTGGGTACTCATTTTACTGACCTCACAGGGCACATTTCTAGGTGAACTCACGCACTATCCACAATGCTGCAGCCTTATTTGAGAACTCATGCCGAACAAGACTTGAAGAGAAACAACAACGCAGAAAGAATCACAACCCGGAAACATCACCCAAGGGGACCTTCTGCTGTGCTTTTTGCAACCGGAGTTGTTTATCTCGGATTGGCCTTTGTAGTCATCAGCGCGCTTGCAGAAAGTGCAGGATGAGTCCTTCCTGAATCTTCGTTTGCAAAGAAAAGCCAGAGAGAGGAAGGATGGAAGGCTGAGTCAACCTGGAGCCCTAGGATCAAAGTCACAAAGTTGTGGCTGCAGGACTGGCATTTAACCACTGCACCACCAGGACACCCAAGGGCCATCTAGTCCACCCCCTTCTGCCATGCAGGAATACCCAGTCCAAGCCCTCCCAATGACAGATGGCCATCCAGCCTCTGTTTAAACACCTCCAAAGAATAAGGAGACTCCAACACACTCCCAGGCAGTGTATTCCACTTCCAAACAGCTCTTACTGTCAAGAAATTCCTCCTAATGTTTAGCTGGAATCTCTGTTCCTGTAGTTTGAACCCATTGCTCCATGTCCTAGTCTCTGGAGCAGCTGAAAACAAGCTTGCTCCATCCTCAGTATGACATAGAGTCCTAGAGTTGGAAGAGACCCAAGGGCCATCCAGTCCAACCCCCTTCTGCCATGCAAGAATATACATCAAATCATTCCCGGCAGATGACCATCCAGCCTCTGTTTAAAAGCCTCCAAAGAAGGAGACTCCACCACTGTCCCAGGAAGCAGTGGATTCCACTTCTGAACAGCTCTTGCTGGCAGGTAGTTCTTCCTAATGTTTAGGTGGAATCTCTTTTCCTGCAGTTTGAACCCATTGCTCCGTGTCCTAGTCTCTGGAGCAGCAGAAAACAAGCTTGCTCCGTCCTCAGTATGACATCGCTTGTCACCTCTGCATCCATTCTTGGAGGAGGGCTGTTAGTAACAATGTGTTGGATCTGCACTCGGGTTCTTCACAACTGGGGGCATGATATTCCTGACAGAGACAGTGAGGTTTGAGTGTTGGACTCAGATTCCAGGAGAGCAGGAATCCCTGGTTGGTCACAGAAATCCACTGGGTGACCTTGAGCAAGTCACACTCTCTCAGCTGCAGAGGAAGTCAGTGGTGCCAAACCTCCTCTAGAGAAATGTTTAAACCCAGTGTGGTGTAGTGCTTTGAGTGTTGGACTAGGACTCCAGGAGACCAGGGTTCGAATTGTTGTTCACCCATGGAATCCCACTGGGTGAGTGTGGGCAAGTCACACTATCTCAGCCTCACAAAAAGGCAATGCTGGCAAACTGTCTCTGAACAAATTTTGCCAAGAAAACCCTGCAACAGGCATGCCTTGAGGTTGCAATACATCAGAAACGACTGGAAGGCACGCCACCACCGCCATGACAACAACAGCAGCTACATTGGTTTGCCAGGGTGGTCCCTGAATTTTAAATTTTAAAAAAAAGATTTATACAGTGCAAAAGTGCCATTTCAATGATGCAATATGACACTATAATTTTTAAAACAAGTTTTAAAAGAAAGAGCAGAAGAGAAGGGAATCATTCTGAGCTGTCTTGGAATTAAAAACAAACCCAGCCAGGGATGGGAATAAAAGGTTGCCGCTGGTGTTGGGAAGCGGAAGAAAATAGTTGGGAAAACTGAAACATCACCACCACCGCCTGAAATATTTGCCCAATCTGTGGGAGCCCGCCTCCCCCATCAGCCTTCCTTGGGGTTAAATAATGCCTTTCCTCCCCCCCCCCCAAAAAAAAACCCCTCACTAGTGCTTTGGATCACCAGCAGAATTACAATAGCCCCTGAGAACACATCAGTGTTGAGAAAATCCCCTTCCCTGCCAGCTCTTGTGGGGATGAAGTTAAACCTGGGGGGGGATGGAAGATGGGGGCTTTGATCCTACTGCTATTCATTCACAATGAGCAATCTGGGCTGCCCATCCTGGTGTTGGTAATGCATGTTTGTTTACTGTCTGGTTTCAATGGGGTGTGTGATGCACCAGGCGGATAATGCACTCTTGTGAGCTCTGGTGCCAGTCAGGGGGAAAGGCCATCTGAGGCATTGTGACCACAAGCCACTTGGCCTGTCCCTCCTGCAGAGTTTCCAGGAAGGAAGGAAGGAAGGAAGGAAGGAAGGAAGGAAGGAAGGAAGGAAGGAAAAGAAAGAAAGAAAGAAAGAAAGAAAGAAAGAAAGAAAGAAAGAAAGAAAGAAAGAAAGAAAGAAAGCTGTAGCCAACAGGCCCAAAGATGGGGCAGGTCCCTGGCACGGGGGGGGGGGGCGTTGCTGGTCCTCCATGTCAGAATGTTTTAGATGCCAGATATCAGGCGCTGGACTGGATGTGAACAAGCAGAAACCTTCCCATGGAGCAGAAGCCGGGGATGTCTTCCGCTGAGCCAAATGAATGCTCACAATTCAGATAATGCAAGTAGACAGATAAATATATCCTTTGCAACAAGCTGAAATGCAGAGGCTGCATTCTGCCAGATGTCTGGACGGAATTAAAATGAGAAACATCAGCTGCTAATTATCTGAACTGGCTTCGGATAAGCTGAAAGCCATTGAATCCTAGAGCTGAAAGAAGAGACCGCAAGGGCCATCCAGTCCAACCCCATTCTGCCACGCAGGAAGACACAATCAAAGCACTTCCCTTTTAAAATCTTGCCACCTCTCTCTCTGGTTTAACAATGCGGTCTGGACTCTTTAAAAAAGAAAACAAAGACATGCATCTGTGCGGACGCAGGCATATGCAGATAGAAAAAGCTACTCACAGAAAATTATTTTTTTGCTTTGCACATGCACTCATAACCGTGAACACATGTGCACATAAACACAGGAAGACAGCGAGATCTCATGGAGTCCTGCTTGAAAGAAGGTCTGAGCTTTTTTGGCTTTCCATTCTGCAGCACCAGATGCTGAGCAGCTGCAATTTCAGCAAATCTCTAGGAAGCAACAGATTGGAACCCCCCACCACCTCCCCATGGTAAAGGGGGCTGGAAATGCCCTGGAGAAGGAATTGGTGAACCAGAACCCCTCCAGAATGTTTAGGGCTCTGGAGACATGGTAAGGGATTTGATTTCTTTCACCATCTCTACTGTTTTCCACCTCCTTAAATCGTCTCTTCCCACCACCCACCCACCTGCATGCGTGCATCACAGAGAGAGAGCAGGAGAGAAGGGAGAGCTCCAGGCAATGCCACTATTGATCAATGAACAATCATTATTCATTTCCTCCCAAAGTGCTTTGCAGCCAAAATCAGCCTCCTTCACTGGCACAGAAGCTCTTGCTGTCATTACCCCTGCAGGGACGAACCAACATATTTTACCCCCTACAGCAAAGACCAAGACCCCCCCCCCCATTCCATGTACTTACCTGCTCCTCCTTTCTAGAGTTGTAGGCACGTACTTATTCTTGCTGTCCCCACAACTCGCTCCCGTGCTGTCACCACAACTGTGGGTGAGGATCCTATAGGTCTCGGACGCATGCATCCGTTCTTTACAGAAGTGTTTGGGCATTTTTGTCTGATGCAGAATGGCCATTTTCAGTTTGATTTGCAGAATCAGTGTTGCACATGTGATGCCACTGTGCATTCATCCACAACTGTAAATAGCATATGGATGTGCATTGCACCTTTGCGCATCTGGTTGCACATTTGTTGCCTTGGTTCAGTTGCACAATATCACCCTTTAACACACAGGATGCATGTGGAGAGTCAGGGCCCATTCACACTTCACAATTATATAGAGCTATGATTCTACCTTAAGTGCCATGGTTTCATCGCATGGAATCTTGGAATTTATGGGGGCATTAAATGCCCCTCCCTTGACTGCCAGTTCCAGGATCCCAAAGGACAGAACCATGGCAGTTAAAGTGGAACCCTAGCACTATAATTCTGTAGTGCGACTGGGCCCTTGGACTACACAATTCCAGCACAGATCCTTCCTCAGTCCTGGTCTTCTTCTTGGTACCAGGGTCTGACTCCCGTTTCATGAGCCAGGGCTGCCTGAGCTGCCTGTTGGATCTTTCTTCCACACTGGCAGTGGCAGATTACTCCCCGCCCCCGCCCCAAATACACACACACACACACACACATATACCTGAAGGCAGCAGTCCTGAGCTGAGGAGGCCAAAAGGAGACCACGTGGTGCAGTGCTCTCTTCTTCCCTCCTGGTGCCTGCGGCCACCTCCCAGCCTCTGTCACCTGAGGCAACTGCCTCACTTTACCTAATGGTTGCACTAGCCCTGTTTTGTTTGGGTGGGTGGGTGGATGAAGCACACAAGACCCCCATCCCCAAAAAAGAGATGGCAGGAAAGCCAAAGTAAAACTGCTGGGAAGGAAGGGAAGCCAAGCCAAGACCACACCGGCTTTGCTCCTTGCTCACAACTTGGATCCATTTCTGAATCTGTCTTTGTTCCTTCACTAAGAGGACAGTCTTGGGGCTCCTGCCCCATCAGGGTCAATCCCAGCTTGGTGAGACCCCCACACACACCAGCACAAGGGGGGGCATTCCTCCTGCTCTACCTCACCAACTAGGACTTCTTCCCAAAGTGGGCGCCTCCTCTTTTCACCCAGATGTCGATCAAACTCTGTCATCCAACTCACATGTCTGGTTTCCTTCCAGTTTTTCCAACTGCAAGGCTCGGTTTTCAAAGGGCACCATTTTCTCCCCAGCAGCATTTTTTGTGTTGTCCAGCTGCACACTAGGGAATAACACGCACCCGGTGCTGTTGTTGCCTCCATCAACCCCACCTGGGTTAAGAATGGGTGGGTGGGCTGTGGGTTGGGGGAGACCTGTTTGGGAATGCCAGAAGGAGGGAGGGAGGCTGGGAGCAGGAAAGAGGGGAGACATTCATCAGCAGGAGGAAGTGGGACATGCCATAGACCCATAGGGTTGGCAGGGAACCTAAAGGGCCATCCAGTCCTGCCGCCAGGACAGGAAACCCACGGCTAAAGCACACCCGACAGGTGGGTCACCCAACCTCTCTTCTTTAAAAGCTTTCATGGAAACAAAGTCCAGCACTTCCCAAAGGAGTCCATGCCACCATAAAACATCAATTACTTCCAAGTTCTTCAGAAAGAGGAATGTCTTAAAGGTGGGGACAAATCAGAAGAGGGCATCACATCATCCATTTTGTCTCAGGAATCAGCTGAGACCCCCCCCCCTTGTAGCCATGTATATTAATGGTCTGTAATGATATGAAGAACTGGAGCCTATGAACAATCGCTATAATGGACTTTTAGGCTTGTGTGAAGCCAGGGCTTTGAAGATGGGAGCAAATGGACATTCTGCGCCCGGATATAAACCCCAGGACTGAATCTATTTGAAACTGGTGGTACTGGCTCTGACCCTTTTTGACCCCAAACTCTCTGGGATGAGCATCGTTTGCACATTTTGACTTTGTTGCAATTATTTTCTTAGTAAAAAGGAAAAGGAGCTGCTGTGGAATCTGAAGAAGCATACAGATCAAACAACTTTTACCAGAGTCTTATTATTCCTAATGTATGAAAACTGTATATTCTTTTTACATCTCATATTATATATTGCATGCAAACCATGTGCAATTGGTCTTGGTTTGTGCTCTATTTACCTTGTTAGAAGTGTGTGTTTGGGGCTGTGTGCTTTTACCTTCTGTGATTTGTCCACATCCGTCTCCTTGTCCTGTTTGGTTTCTCCATAACATTGGAAAGACCAGGGCCTCCTTCATGGTTGTGATGAAGGTCCCCGTGTGCCATGGGGCAGGTAGTGACAGCTGGCGCAGGCGGCAATTTTGTGGGGGAAGACCCTGTCCTTTGCTACTGAACTGTAATTGTAGATATTGCTGTGTACAGGAAGACTGGGTTTTGTCTGGACATTCTCCCATGAGTGTTTAAAAATCTTGTGTCCTCCGTAGGATGGTGCCTCTTCTGTCATTGTCCCACCTGTCCGGGTCAGGGCTGGTGCCCACTTGCATCTGGCCCTGGGTCAGGGCGCCCTTGAGAGCCTCCTCCATCATGCATCCAGCCCAGGGAGGGGGGCAGGAAGCAAGGCTGGTGCTCAGCACACCCATCGCACAGGTGGGGAGCTGGGTCTGGGAGCCCTTCTCTGCCCCTGAAGGGCCACCAGCTTTTCACGGGCCTCACGGCAACTTCTTGGTCTTTGGCCGCCTTGCGGCACCAGGTGTCCTGAACCTGAGATGGGTTGGGGGCTGGGGGGCCGCAGCAGGGGGGAGGGGGCAGTGATGCTTTGGTCATCTCAGCAATTTGCTCAGTAAGCAGGGATGGGCAGCAAGATGATCCGCTCAGCAGAGTCATCGAAGATGGGATTAGCAGCTGAGGTCAAGCATTCCAGAGGCTTTGAGCCGATCCAGGCAGGGCGCCACTTTCCAGGGGTCTCAGCCACATCCCCCCCCACACACACACACTGCCCCAGAAGAAGCTGAAGCATCAGCAGCAGATTCAGTGGCACAGAAAAGCCCCCCCACCCTGCAAGCAGGGCTGGCTGAGGCTGCAAACTCTCATCGCCTGGTGCTGTATTTTTGAACTGGGCCCCTTCAAAATAGAAAGTGCCCTGGGAGGCCAGTTCCGCCACACATACATGTGCATTTGTGTGAGTGTGTGTATGTGTTTGTGTGTGTGAGAGAGAGAACCCCAGAGGGACCAGCAAACTCTATGAGCAGCTTGTTTGTCCTTCTTTATTCCAAATGGGATCCACACTCAGTCTCTGATTCAATTCCAAGCAGGCCCTTTTCTTTACAAGTCAGACCAGGGCCCCAATCCCCAGCGCCTTCACTGTCTCCCCACTGGTAGAAAGCTCTGAGGCAAAAGCCCTTTCAAACACGCCAAATCTGCAACCACACGGACGGACGCAGCTGGGCAAGGCAGAGCTGTACCATATGTGAACCCACCAACACACAGGCACATTGGATCATTTGAATCGCCTCCAAGCCAACTGCTTCCCAAGGGAGTCCTGCCATTCCACGGCTGAAGAGCTCTTACTGGCAGGGAGTTCCTAATGTTTAGTCCAATTCACCTTTCCAGAGTCAAATTAGGAGAACAGAGATTCCAGCTGAATGTTAGGAAGAATTTCCTGGTGGCAAGAGCAGTTCAAGAGTGGACCATATTCCCTTGGAAGCTGGTGGGAGGTGGTAGCCTCTCCTTTGTTTGGAAGTCTTTAAGTAGAGGCTGGAGGGTGCTTTAGCTGTAGATTTCCGTGCATCATCAGTGGGTTGGACTAGATGGCCTTACAGGACCCCTTACAACCCTGGGAGTCTGTGATTCAGTCCCTTTGGGGGAAGATGGGTCTCCCCCATGTGCCACCTACCTCATGGCACACTGCTGGGACAGCAGCAGGCAAAGCAGTTACAGAGGGCTGCAATGGATCTCCACTGAAATCAAGGCCTTGCCCTGGCAGCCCCCCCTTTTTGGCTGGGGTAGTCTCCCCCCCCCACCGTTTCTCTGTCTGTCTAGTAGAAGAGTCCAAACTGGTTCAGTGCCCAGCAGGCACTGGGCTGCAGCTTCATGACTGAACAGGAGACCCGGGGCTGCATGTCAAAAAAAGATCTTTGGGAGGGGGGTATCCCAGTTCTCCTCACCCATCTAGGAAAGAACCCTGACTGGCATTTGGGGTGCCACCGATGCCCCCTGGGGCAGATAGGACTGACCTTGGTGGGCAGAGGTGGTAGAGCTCTGGGTCTACGGCTTGGTCCCAGACTATCTGAGAGACCACCTCTCCCCACATGAGCCTGCCTGAGTCTTAAGACCCTCAGGAGGGGGGTTTCTCTCACCCCCAACTTGAAAGCACCAGATTATTTGAGAGACTTTGTTTTATACCTAAAGAAATATAGAATTCATGCTGAGGAGTTGAAAGGGGAAGACAGGCCAGGTCAGAGTATCAAGAGAGTTTTGTACAGGAAAATAGTGGAGGAGAGTTATGTTAACCCGTGTTTGCAAAAATGTCAGGCCAAACCAGATTTGTCAGACTACCTAAAACACCAGACTAGCCCAACTGTGTATTTCATAGACAAAAGGGTCCCAACAACTTGTGGGACTTGAGGTGGAGGCTCTACCATCAGGTTCTTAATCTGAGGGGAAAGAGACCATGGACAGCAGAGGATGAGCAGACCTGTCCACGTCTGAAATGTAAAAAGGCTGAGATTTTGAGTGGCGTGGCGCAAAAGGAGATGATCAGACATTTTGTCCAGGACTGCCCGAGTGCCCAGGAAACATGGGAGGAGGTGGCCCAGGTCCTGGATTGGCTGGATTTGGCACAACAGGCTTGGGAGACAGTGCTTTCGGGGACTGAACCTCTGGAGGGTGTCAGGGGACCCAGAAAGTCAGTGGGCCAAAAGAGGAAGAGGAAGGAGTCCGGTTCCCCAGCTGTGAGTTTTTGGACAGTGCCCTGGTCCACGGTGCGCCTGGTAAACCTCCATGTGATGCTGGGGTTATTATTTTTCCAAAGACAGAGGTGGGTAAAGAGTCAAAATCTGCAGGATGTAAAAGGCACTGCTCATTATGTTAAGAACAGAATGGAAAATTTAGCTTTGACTGAAAAAGAGAAATTGCCAAACCATTGTTGGAGAAAGTTTTGGCTGTGGTTTAATGAGACAACCCCAGCAATAACTTAAGGGATATCTTAAGTTATTGTAATGTATATACTCTCTGACTTTTCTTTGCAAATGAAGATTCAGGAAGGACTCATCCCGCGCTTTCTGCAAGCGTGCTGATGACTAAAAAGGACAATCCGAGATAAACAAGTCTGGTTGCAGAAAGCACAGCAGAAGGTCTCCTTGGGTGATGTTTTTGGGTTGTGATTCTTTCTGCATTGTCGTTTCTCTTCAAGACTTGTTTGGCGTGAGTTCTCAAATAAGGCTGCAGCATTGTGGATAGTGCGTCTCCGTGCCTCCCAATGTGAGGCCAGGGCGGACCATGTAATGTATATAAATTACAATATAAATGTAATTGTAATGTATAACTTCCAATTTTAGTATAAAGGTGTAAATATATTTATTGGATAAGGAAAGAGAGTGTTTGTAGTGTATACAGAATAAGAGGGAAAAGGTAGTAGTGTTAGGATAGCTAGTTTTATTTTTGTATTAGTAAGAAAAGAGACTGGGGAGAAAAAAAAATTGTTGGGAGCCCGCCCACATTAGAAGAACACAGCAGGCTATACAATGGATCAATTAAATAATCAGTCAACCAATCATGGATGAAAGTCTCTTCCAGGCCCCTTCCTCCTGCCCAGGCTGGTCTCTCTGGCACCCCCGTGGCTGCTGGGACCAGATCTCAAATCAAGGGGGTGGGTGACCAAGGGGGCTGGGGAGGGGGTATCCAGCTGTTCTCCCAGCTGTCCAAGGGCCCAGGTAGGGGTTAGCCGGAGGGGAAGCAGGCCTGAACCAGGGGAAGAGGGGGCAGCCTCTTCCCTCTTCCTCTCCGCCCCCCATCCGGTAAGGGACGGCCAGCAGCCCTAGCAGGGAAACCCTGAGAGCCAGGAAGCCATTGCTCAGGGGGCCCCTCCCCACCTCTCCTCTGGGACCCTGGGCTGCCTGAGGCTGGAGGGAGAAAAAACCAGAGGAGGAGGCAGCCACATGGGCGCCTTTTGCTGCTCATGGCTCTGTGCACACCAGGCGGCAGCTGCTCCCAGGCATGGGGTTGTTGTTGTTGTAGGGACCAGACTTTTCTGCACACTTGGATGGCCCTGGAGGAAGAGGAGGAGGAACTTTGGGGTGGGGGGAGAGGGAGACTGCACACCTCTATTATTTATGTATCTGATTTATTAGATTTATATCCCGCTTTTCTCCCAAGATGGGATCCAAGGCAGCTTACACTCATTAAAAAAAATACAGCTAAAAACATCACAAGTACAAAAATTTAAAAAGAATTAAATTAAATTATCATTGTTAAAAATATAATGAAAGTACATGAATTGAACACATAAAATCATAAAAATACAAGAATAAAAGCCGCACACCAATTTGGCCCTCAGTTTGAAACTCGATTATTTGCCATGGCTCCTTCCTATGGAATCCTGGGATCTGTAGTTTTACAAGGTCCTTAGCTTTCTCTGCCAAAGAGTGCTGGTGCCTTACCAAACTACAAACCCCAGGATTCCAAAGGAAGAAGCCATGGGAAATAATAACCCAGTCTGAAATTGGGTTATTTGTGTAATGTGGATTAGGCCTTTGACTCTGCATTTCAAAAGGAACTTAAGCAAAAGGGAAATCGCTGTCCTTAACAGCTAACAGTTGGTAGTTATTGTCAAGGGACAGTTCTAGGAGGGGAGCCAAGGGGGAGTCGTCCCCCATAGTTAAGCCTGGGAAAGAAGCCCACCTGGTGAGCGGGAAGGGAGGGATGTAGCCATGGGGGGGGGTGAGGGGGTCCTCCCCATTGAGAATTCACCCCCCTCCAGTGGAATCCCCCTTCGCATTGCCCAGAGGGAGGCACCAGGGCTGCTCTGTCCACTGGCCGGGGCCTCCCTCCGGCCCTGGTCCCTTGGCCTTTGGCCCTTCCCTCCACTGAGGGGTTCAGGCATTGCAATGGGAGAAATGTGGGCACTGGAATTCCATGGAGGGAAGAATTCTTATTTGGGGGACACAAGGCCCTCACCACCACCACCCCTGCAGGAAATGCACCAGCTGCAGGGGCAAAGGAGGGGAAGGAGGGTGGGGGGGAGTCCTGGGCAATGGGCAGTGGTGCCCACCCCCTCTATGCACCCCCAGACAGTGGGCACTGTTAAGGCAGGCTGAGCACTGGGCAAGTGTGGTTCAAACTCAGTCCAGCGGCCCTCGGCCAAGGCCTCCCTCCCTCCCCCAGGCCTTCAAGGGCTGCTTTCCCTTCCAGAAGTCTCTTCCTCCTCCTCCTCCATGACCCTCCGGCTCCCTGGAGCCTCATCCATCCCTTCACGGGTCACCAGAGGGGGTCACAAATAAACAGGCCACTCATTAATAATGTGGAGGGGGGGAGCATGGCTGGGTCCCTTTGGGGCCTCCCGGAATTCAGGGCTCCGCTTCCCTCTCAGCAAAGCCCCTTCCCTCCCTGTGTCAGGGAAGCAGGCAGGAAGAGAGCACCATGGCATTTGGAAGTTTGGCCCATAGCCTGGACGGACTGCCAGTCAAGCCCAGACTCTCCCTAGAAGCCAAGATGGCTGGGCTGAGAGGCTGTTCTATCGTTAAAAGACCTGGTGAGCGGACAAAGGTGCTTGAGAAGACGGAAGACAGCAGGAAAAAAGAAGACCCCATCCCAGATGGAGGGACTTGGGCAAGGAAGCCACAATGGCTGCTGCCCCGAGTCTGCAAGACCCCCTGAGCAAGGCTGTTCCTAGCAGGGCAGGGCTCTGGAAGTCCCTCTCTCCTTCAGAGGGGGGGCATAAGTCGACTGGATGCAATTGACAGCAGCAGCCTTAACAACAAGGAGAAGCCCCCTCATGTCCACTCCCCCACTGCTGCCCTTGGGGTGGCAGAGGGGTTTTGGGGAGGCCGCACAGTCAGCCATTTGCACAGCGACATGCAATCGTGTCTAAACACCCCCTCTCACACACATACTGTTGATGAGGATGAGGATGGTACAGATACTGAAGTGTGTTCCTCATTCTGCAAAAAAAGCCTGCAAACTCGTTGCTGTTTTATATCCTGACTTTCCCCCAGTCCTGGGGCTCAAGGTGTCTTAGAGAAATTAAAACATGTTTGGATAAGTTTCACATCTTTAAAAGCATGCAAAAAGTTAAAATGCAATTGAACTACCAACAGAGTTAAAAGCAATTATTAAAACATATCCATTACGAAAGCAAGAAAGAAAGACAACAGGGCTCAATGACTAAAAAGCCCTTTGCTTAGGAAGAGGCAGTTCCCAAGGTCTTCTTGGAACAAAGACAGTCTTTACCTGGCGGGAGTCCCTGTCGCCTCACTCAGAGCGGGGTCCGAGCGCCTGGGAGCAGCCCCCAAGAAGGCTCTGCCTCCTGCCTGCCTGCCGGTGAGGGTGGCCAGACAAAGAGAAGGCTCTCCAGGGAGGATTTCAAGACACAGGCAGGCTCCTCAGGGAGAGAACAGGGGCCTAGTCCAGATAACTGGACCAGAGCCATAATTTGCGCTTTATAGGCCATGACCAGCACTTGGAATTACCTCCTCCCCACACAAAATATATCTAGCTGAGAAATAAAACAAGCTTAGTCTTCTTTAAAAAGTATAAAAGGTAGTTTACTTACAAAGCAGCATGTGCATAATCAATACACAGGTTCAGCATTTTCAGGTAGGTGGGAGGAAGAAATACAAAGGTCTACATGCTGTTCAGAACTTAAGACGCATCTTTATCTAGAGAGCAGGGATCACCAGCATTGAGGCCATGATATTGAGAACACAGCTGCGCTGGGCAGGGCACATTTCTAGGATGGAGGACCATCGCCTCCCAAAAATACTACTCTACGGTGAACTCGCCACGGGTCAGCGTAAGAGGGGCGCTCCAAAAAAGCGATACAAAGACTCCCTGAAACAACATCTCAGGCTCGGCCAAATTGATCACCAACAATGGTCCGCCCTGGCCTCACATCGGGAGGCATGGAGACGCACTATCCACAATGCTGCAGCCTCATTTGAGAACTCACACCAAACAAGTCTTGAAGAGAAACAACAACGCAGAAAGAATCACAACCCGGAAACATCACCCAAGGAAACCTTCTGCTGTGCCTTCTGCAACTGGACTTGTTTATCTCGGATTGGCCTTTTCAGTCATCAGCGTGGAATGGAGGAAGATTAGTAAAAAATGTGTGCTCCCTTGGAGCTTGTTCCCCCAGAGAACAAAAGGTGCCTAAGTGAACAGGAAAAGAAATATGTAAACAAGCAAACACATCAGCCATACACATCCTTTGCATGAACTCCTAGAGAGAACATGTGCTTTAACTACCATGGAGTTTATGCATGCAAAGGTGGTTAATCCCGACACAAGCCGCCTCTCCCCTTATGGTGGCCCCAGGCATCTCAGGAGGTTTTCTTAGGCAAGGAATCCTCCCCAGAGGTGGTTTGGCCAGTTCCTTCCTCTGAAATAGAGCCTGCAGCACCCGGGATTGGTGGTGGGTCTTCCATCCAAGGACTAACCAGGGCTGACCCTGTTCGGCTTTCAAGATCAGATGGGATCTTGCCTCTGTGTGTGTGTGTGTGCGCGTGTGCACCTTCAAGTTGCCTGTGGGCAATCCCAAGAATTTCACAGGGTTTTCTTAGGGGAGGAATACTCAGTGGTGGTTTTGCCAGTTCCTTCCTCTGAAACAGAGCCCACAGCACCTGAAGAGGGCGACCAAAATGGTGGGAGGACTGGAAGCCATGATGCCCTGTGAGGAGCAAGTTAGGGAACTGGGCATGTTTACTCTGGAGAAGAGAAGGTTGAGAGGGGACATGATAGCCATGTTCAAATACTTGAAGGGATGCCATACTGAGGATGGAGCAAGCTTGTTTTCTGCAGCTCTAGAGAGTAGGGTGATTTTCAGATGTGGCAAAAAACACACGAGGAGCACATGGGGATGATGTTACTGTCCCACAATCCTCCGTCAATGAAAAGCGACGCCTTACTCACGGCTGCAGCACAGAGTCAACATGCAAGGATGATGAAGTCCTAAACTGTGACTCATTTGCGGGACAATATTTTGTGCTCCTCTTGTGTTTTTTGGAGGTATCTGGTAATCTTTTTTGACCCGGAGCAATGGGCTCAAACTCCAGGAAAAGAGATTCCATTTCCACCTAAACATGAGGAAGAACTTCCTGACAGTAAGTGCTGTTCGGCAGTGGAATCTGCCGCCGCCGCCTGGGAGTGTGGTGTTCCTTATCAGCATGAGAACGGAGGTGTACCAGCCTGTATCATGCGCTGAGCTGCTGCATGGATACTCACTACTGCTTATCTGTACGCTGTATGCTGTGCTGTGGAAAGCCATCTTTGCTTTCTAGCGGAAAGGTTGCAACACCTCAGGTTAGGAAGCATGTAATCTGTATGTAGTGATTCTAATTGCTTAAATAAATAGCAGATAGTTTATTCTACTTGTCTCTATGCCTCTAATTGATGGGAATATGCCTGGCAGTGACTGGATGAATTTCCGCTACTCTGCTACTGTTTTCAGCAGTACTGTTTTCAGCAGTACTGTGGGTTCTCTGAGCATGTACAGAGTTCCAGTGAGGCTGTATACCACATCAGAGTCTCCCTCTTTGGAGGTGTTTAAACAGAGCCTGGATGGCCATCTGTTGTCGGGAGTGCTTCGACTGGGTCTTCCTGCAGGTCAGAATGGGGTTGGACTGGATGGCCCTGGGGGTCTCTTCCAAATTCTATGATTCTATGATCCTACGAATGTGTCCTAGAGCAAATCAAGCCTGCACTCCCTGCAGAAGTTGAGATGGTGAAACTGAGGCTGTCTTACTTTGGCCCCACCATGAGACCCCTGACTCCCTGAGAAAGGCAAGGATGTTGGGAAGAGTGGGAAGGTGGGAGGCAGGGTCGGTTTAAGGAATTTTGGGCCCCCCTGCAATGCTTTACTTTGGGGCCCCCATATGACTTGAAGGCACATGGGCAAGAAAGAAAGAAAGAAAGAAGCCCTTTCTGAGGGAGACAGCCCTCAAATTCCCTGTCTCTCTCTCTCACACACTCACACTCACCCTCTCCGATGTGCCTCTCCCTCCAGCTTCTGCCATGGAGGGCTGCTGTTTCTTTCTCTTTCTCTTTAGTTTTGGAGAGGTTGTTTTGTTTTTTTAAAAAAAGCCAGCAGGAAGTTTTTGGAGGAGGAGGGTAAGAGGGGGCTCCTCCCGGCTGTCTCCTGGCTGTTCCTTCGTCAGATTAAGGAGGCCAACATGGGGCCCTCTCTTGACCTCGGGGCCCCCTCTTGACCTCGGGGCCCCCTGCCAATGCTGATTTGGCAGACAGGTTAAACCGGCCCTGGTGGGAGGGCACCCTCCCAGTGGGCTTTCCCATGTGGGGGTTCCTGGTGCTGCCCCTCCCCTCCCCTCCCCGGGGACTGCCTTCTTCCCGGGAGGTGCTGGGGGGCACCTATGGTGGCCCTGAGCCCTGCCTGCCCCCACCGCCTTGGTCCCTGGGCAGGGCTTGTGGGGAGGGGGCTGCCCCGTTGGGTCCCTGCGGGCAGTGGGGGGTTGCGGGGGGGGGGGAGGCTCCAGCCAGTCGGGCTCCGTCTGCCTCTCCCACCTGGCCAGGTTGTGGGGCGGAGGAGGAGGAGGAGGAAAGCAAAGACCCTCTGCAAGGGAGGCCCAAGGGCCTGGATCCTGCGGGCAGGCGGGCGGGCGGGTGGCTCCTCCTCTGCGGTGTCCAGTCGGGGGAGCGGTGCCCTGGGCATGGACAGAGTGCCGCTGGGGGGGGGGGCAGGCCGCCCGCCAGACAGGAAGGCCGCCGGCGGGATGGCCAGCCAGGACCCCCGCCCCCCGTGCACGCGCCCCACGGCCCCGGGCCTCGCGAGGGAGGGGGGAGGGAAGGACCGGGGGGCCCTCCTCTTCCTCCTCCTCCTCCTCCTCCTCCTGGGGCGGGCGGGCGGGCGGGGGGCGCGTGGCGGGGCGGCCCTTTCCCACGCTCCCGGGCGGCCGGATGGAGGGCTGGCTGGCTGGCTGGCCGGCTGCCTTCCTCGCTCGGGGATCCTGGGGGGGCAGAGGGCGAAGCCCCCCGGGAGTGTGTGTGTGGGGGAGTCCGGGAATGGGGGTCCGGCCTCTCGCCTCCCCGGGACGGGGGCCGGCGCGGGGGGAGGCTGGTTTGGGATGCGGGGGGGGCCAAGAAGGGTGCCCTTCCTTCCTTCCTTCCCTCCGGGCCCCCCGGCGAAGCCTCCTCCCTGGGGAGGGGAGGGGTGTGGGGGGCGCGGCTTCCCCTCCGGCCCGACCCCCAGCGCCTCCTCCGCCCCCCCCTCCTGGCGGCGCCTCTCGGGGGGGATCCGGCCAGAAGCCCCCCCTCTCCCGGGGTCGCGCCTTTCCTGCCGGGGCTGCAACGGTGGGCCCGGGAGGCGGGGGGCGCGCACACACCCCCTGGGGGGCCAAGGGAACCCCCTCCCCCTAGGCAGGGCTGACCCTGTTTGGCCCCAGGCCCCTCTCCGGGGAGGGCGCAAGGGCTTTCGGGGACCCCCCGGCTGGGCCCCAGCAGCAGGGGCGGCCATTTCCCCTGGAAGAGGGGCGGGGGGCTGCCCCCTTCCCCTGCAGCCCCCCCCCTGCGGCTTCCAAGGGGTCCCCGGAGAGTCCGGCCGGCTGGCCTTGTGGGCTGAGGGCCCGGGCACTCAGGCTGGCCGGTGGGGCAGGAGGGCTTGGCCGGCCTTAGCAGGGTCGACCTCAGCCCCCTCCCCGCCCGCCCGCCCGGCTGGACCCTGGCTGCTTCTGCCCCTTGGCGCCCACCCTCCCCACCGGTGACCATCCTGGAGCAAGGCTCCCAGCAAGGCCGAAGACCCCCTCCTTCCCAAGGACCGCCACCCCCCCCCACAGGCACGCACCCTCCAGACCCCAGCTGCTGGGTCACTCCTTGGGCGAAGGGGGCACGAATTCCTCCTGAATTAGGGGATAGGGGGAGCCGGGGTGCTAGGCCAGTGGTCTGTTGTTATTGTGTGCCTTCAAGTCATTTCTGACTTGTGCTGACTCTCAGGCAAGCCTGTCGCGGGGTTTTCTGAGGCTGAGAGTGCGTGACTTGCCCGGGGTCGCCCAGCAGGGATTCGAACCCTGCTCTCCAGAGGCACTTCGCCCCCTGGCTGGCTCCGTTCTTACCAGGTGAGGAGCATTACTGCCGGCCCAAGCAGCCAGCCTGCTCCTCCCTCCTGCGGGGGGGCAGAAGGGAGCCCCGGGCAGCAGCCAGGAGGATGTTTGCAACAGCCGAAGAGGCCCGGTTAAAAGTAACTTCTCCCTTGCCCTCCACCCTTTTGTTTTTTGAGGGGGGGGATAAAAGGCCAAAGCCACCACGAGGGCGAGGAGGGGGTGGCGAAAGCCCCTGAGCCATTGTGTCCCCCCAGAATTCTCATGACTGTCGAGCCAATTTCATGGGGAGGGGGTGATGGGACTAAAGTTGCAACCCCAAAGTTAAGATGCCACCCCTCCCTTTGCCCTCCCCCTCCCTGCCGGGATCTGGTCCAGCAGCCAATCCTGTCTAGGAAGCATGGGGCGAGCAGGAGGGGGAGCTGTTCCCAAGGCCTCCCGCCCCACTTGCCAGGGAGAGGGGGCCTGGGAAACTTCTGGGCAGGCCTGAGAGGGGGGGGGGCTGCCTGCCTCATTTGAGGTTCTGTCCTGCATGTCTGATGGGGACGCCAGGCCTTCCTTTTGAGCGCCAGAAGGAGGTGCCTCACCCCCAATGCACATGTGCACACACACACTCCCCCTTCCTGCCTCTCCCCATTGATCCACTCGCCTCCCCAGCTTTGAAGCTCCAAGCTGTGGGGATGCTCACAGCCTCTGCCCTGTTCCTCTACCTGCACATGTGGTTGCCCAAGCTTGAGAGAAAGCACTGCACATCTGTCTGCACATGTGCACGCACCCGCACAAGCACACACACGTGGGACTCCCAGCCTTCCAGTTGCCTGCAGAACCTCCTGGGGCTGCCCAGAAAATCCCTGGCCAGGCCTGTCCTGAAAACTGGCAGGGTGGCAACCCCTGGCTTGCAGGCCAACCCCTGCCGGTCTCACAACAGGAGGGGAGTGCAGTAGGACCCCCGTATCTTCTGGGGATTGGTTCATGGGGGGCGTGGATACCAAAAACCGTGGATAATAGTGAACACCACTGAAAATAATGGGACTTCTGGTTTAAAATACCATAGAATTGCCATGGAGGACCTAGAAAATGGCTAAAGAGGACATATTTTCTAGGAAGACTATGGTAGGTGTGCTGTTTTGTGTTCCGTGGATAATTGGATCAGTGGATACGGGGGTCCTACGGTAGGCTGTGCACATTTCCCTGCAAACACGCAGGAGGAAGGGAAAGCCCATGTTGCACACACACACACACACACACACATCATGGGAGATGCACTGGTTCTGGAAGCGCAAGATGATGATGATGCTGATCTTTATTTGCAGCCCACTTTCCCCCCCAAGGATGGGACCCAAAGTGGCTCAGTTTTTAAAAACACACAATTAAAATATACAAAATAAGATATACAAAAAGTGCCCCTTAAAACAGGATGAAGCTACAACTCAAAGAGCTGCGCCAGCCACCCGCTCTGCCACGGCCGTGGGTGCGGAGGGGAGCCTTCCTGGGGGCGACTCCCAGGCGGTGGAGCCCCCCCTCCCAGGGGAGACCCCCGGCCCCTCTCGATTCAGCCCTCCCCTCCCCACGGATGGCTTGTTGCCGGAAGGGGGCTGGTTTAATGGGGGCTGACCTTTCCTTCCCCAGACGGGGCAAGCGCCTTGAAACTGGCTTGCGGGCCACCGTGAGTCCCCCCCCCTGCAGAAGGACAGCATGGCAAGGGCTGAGCCCTGGGGAGAAAGGGCCAGGGGCCTCCGCCTGGCCAGGCCCCCCACTTCTGGGCCTCCCCGCTCCCCGCCTGGCCCGGAGCCCTCCCGGATCAGCGCCACCCCCCCGAAAGCATTTCCACCCGGGGTCCGGCTGGGCGGTGATGGCTGCGGAGGGCCCCCCCGGCTCCAGAGCCCCCCCGGCAGGGCGGGACCAGCAGACCCCGCCCCGCCCAAGCCCAGGGTCCAGCCGAAGGAGGGCGGGCAGGCAGGCAGGCAGGGGGGGCCTCGGAGCCTCCGACGGCCAAGTGGGGGGGAGGGAGGGAGGGAGGGGGACGGAATGGGGGCGTCACTTGGCAGGCAGGCAGGCCGGCCTCTGCGCATGGACCCCCTGCCCCCCCCATGATGGGGCTTTGGCAGAACTGCTCCCTCCCAACCAAAGAGCCCCCACCCCCAGGGTAACAGGGGAGACCCCCCAGGGGCGGCTCTTTCGGGGCGGAGGGGGAAAGAAGCCCTGAGCTCCGCTGCCCCCTCCCTCCCTCCCTCGCTGCCAAGCCCAGGGGGGTCCGGCATCGGGGGGGGAGCCGAAAAGGAGTGGGGGTCCCGCGCCCTCCTTCCCGCCCACAGAGCTGGGGGTCCCCCGGGCCGGCAATCCTCCGGGGGGGGCGGTGCTGCGGCCGGGGCGTCCGTCCTCCTTTGGGCGCCCCGGAGCCAGCAGAGGGACGGAGGGAGGGGGGGGGCTTCAGCGCCGCGGGCCCCGCCTGCCTCGACTCGCGGGGGGACCCGAGGGGGGCTGCCCCCCCCGCCCGGACGGGCCTCCCCCCCCCGCCCGCCTGCCGGATTGCCCGGGGTCCGCCGGGGGTCGGGCTGCGGGGCGGGCTGAAGGGGTCCGGCGGCCGGGGCGGGGAGCCAATGGGCGGGCGGCGTCCACGAGCGGGGCCGCGTGGCCGCGTGGCTCGGGCTCCCATTGGCTGGCAGTCCGTGTGGGAACGGCTCGGGGGCCGCTTTCACACGAGCCGCTCGCGTGCGCCGCAGCCTATAAAGGGCGGGCGGGAGGGCGGGAGGGCGCGAGAGGGACGCCCACGCAGCCGGCCAGGCCCACTGCCCCCCCCTCCCTCCCTCCCTCCCTCCCTCCCTCCCGCGCGTGCGTGCGAAGGGGCCGGCGGGCAGGAGCTCCGGGCACCGTCCGTCCGTCGCTCAGTCGGTGGGTCGTCCGGCCGGGGGCGCCAGGATGCCCGGGGCGGACCTGCTGATGGAGAAGAGCCCCTCGCCGCCCGCGGCCGCCACCCCGGCCAGCGCCCACGCCACGCCGGACAAGCCCCGCACCGCCTCCGAGCACCGCAAGGTAAGCCCCCCGGCCCCGGCCGGCCCCCTCCCGCCCCTCGAGGCCCTCCCGGCCGCCCCTGACCCCCGGCTCTCTCCCTCCCTCCCTCCCGCAGTCGTCGAAGCCCATCATGGAGAAGCGGCGGCGGGCGCGCATCAACGAGAGCCTGGCCCAGCTCAAGAGCCTCATCCTGGACGCCCTCAAGAAGGACGTGAGTGGGCGCCGCAGCCGGGGGGGGGTCCCCCTCTCTCCCCTCCCCGGGACGGAGCCCCCTGCCCCGAGTGGGGCTGGCTCCCCGGGCGTGGCGGCGCGCTCCCCTCCGGCCCCAACGCCCCCCGACCCCCGCCCGCCCGCCCGGTGGCCCCTGCGGGGATGCTGACGCCCCTCTGCCCCTCCGCAGAGCTCCCGCCACGCCAAGCTGGAGAAGGCCGACATCCTGGAGATGACCGTCAAGCACCTGCGGGCCCTGCAGCGCGCCCAGATGGCCGGTGAGGGGTCCCCTGCCTTGCCTTGCCTTGCCTTGCCTTGCCTTCCCTGCCCACGGGCGGCCTCGCTGTGCAGCCGGAGGGGTCCCGCCAGGCCCGGCTGGCCCTCCGCCGCCTCGGGAGCCGCCCTGGCCGTCCGGCGCCCGCGAAGGGCCGCGCCGAGGCTTCCTCCCCCGCCCCAGCCTTCACTCTCCGCCGCGGCCTTCGCCGCCTCCAGCCCCGGGACGGGAGAAAGGCGGCATCCGAACAAAGAAAGGGAAAGAACCATGGCGTCGATAGGAAGAGGGCCCCCAAGGGCCATCTAGTCCAACCCCCTTCGGCCAGGCAGGAAGAAGCCTCTGGGAAGCCGCCCATCTGACCTCTCTTTAAAGTCCCCCAAAGGAGGAGAGCCCTCAGCCAAACAGGTCTTAAAGTCTAGAGGGGTTTTTAAAGCTTTAAGTGGGATCGTTTTTCTTGTCATTAGAACCCAGAGCAGCACAAACAAGCTGGCTCCATCTTTGCATAGAATGGAGACCAGGAGGGCCATCCAGTCCAACCCCCTTCTGCCCTGCAGGAACACCCCACCAAAGCTCTCCGGACAGATGGCCCCCTCCAGCCTCTGTTTAAAAACCTCCGTGTCCTCCCTTCTGATATTCAACCCTGACTATCCCAAGAGGAGGGGACCTGGAAAGGAAACTCCCCCTGAACTCTCAGGAAGAATGTCCTGTCCAAGAGAGGAAGGGTCTGCCTCCCGTGGAAGAAGGTGGAGGCGGGCTCTCCTTTGCTGGAGGACCGGTGGCAACTTCTCAGAGGTGCTTTTGCAGTGGATTCCTGCATGCCAGGGGGTTGGACTAGATGGGCCCTTCGAGTCCCATCTAGGATTCTAGTTTGTAGCTGTGCTGATGTGAATGGTTACTGTGTACCGCAAAACACATTTTAACAAACATGGGTTGCAATCCTGTTGATTCAACCCCTACTAGAGTAGACCCATTGAATCAGTTGTCAAATGGCAAGACAGTCGGCACAGAAGTAAATTGCATTGACCCAATGGCTCTACTTTACCCAGGAGTAACAATAGGATTTAGGCTATGGGGTGTTTTTTCCAACAGGCTGCCTTCTTCCTTGGAGGGTTTTTTTTTAAAGCTAGGGGCTGATGACCACCTCTCATGACTGCATGAGATGTGGAGTTACTGCACTGGTAATGGGGGTTTGGACTAGATGGCCTTTGGGGATTTCTGAAAGAGGGTTGGTTGTCTTTGCCTCTCCTTTTCTGACCACAGTCTATTTCCCTTCCTCTCTTGGCAGCCACGCTGAACACAGATCCCACGGTGCTGGGCAAATACCGGGCCGGCTTTAATGAGTGTGTGAATGAAGTGACGCGCTTCCTCTCCACCTGTGAGGGGGTGAACGCCGAGGTGCGCACCCGCCTTCTCGGCCACTTGGCCACCTGCATGAGTCAGATCAACGCCATGAACTACTCCACCCCACAGCCGCCACCACCACCGCCAGGTGCCCTGCCGCCCCCCTCAGCCCCCGGAGCTCAGCACGGAAGTGCCTCTTTTGGGCAAGCCCTGGTCCAGATCCCCACTGGCGCAGCGCCCCAGACTACCAGCGTGGCTCCTTGCAAGCTGGCCGGCAACCCAGCGGCTCCTGGAGAGACCCCGAAGCTCTACAGTGGCTTCCAGCTGGTCCCAGCCTCTGATGGGCAGTTCGCCTTCCTCATCCCCAACGCTGCATTTGCGCCCCACGGCAACACGGTCATTCCGCTCTACGCCAGTGCAGGAATCAGCTCGGGGGGGCTCCCTCCCCCCACGGCTGCCGTCTCGCCCGGATCGGGTGCCCCGTCCCTTCCGGCAGACTCAGTTTGGAGACCTTGGTGAATGGGGCCCTGCCGGATGCAGAGGGACTGTGTTGCGGAAGCGGACCCTCAGGCGGCTCGGACTGGGTGGCTGCCCTGGGCATGGACAAGCTTCCTCTTTCTGGGGAAGGTGGGAGAGCCTGGTGACTTTTTGCCCCCACTCCCCCCCCAGCTCTTGTAAATCATAAGCCCTGTTCCTCTTGGATTGTGCCTTCATGTGTACAATAGCAAACCTCTTATGTACGATAGCAACTCTTTTTCCGTTCCTGGGCCTGCCTGCGTGGATGTGTGTGTGCGTGCGTGCATGTATGCAAGAAAGCAAGGTGATGATGTCACATGTCCTCCCCCACCCACCCTCCATTTATGTTTCTTTTTTTAAAAAAAATGACACCAAAGATGTCTTTGTTCTTAAAACAGAAAAAGGCCTCTCCTTCCTTTTTGGAAACTCTGTGACAGAAATAAAAAGGTCTGCTTCTCAGTTAAGGGGACAATGTGGCTCTCTGCCTGGAAGCGGGGTGCGGGAGGCAGAGGACTGGATGCCTCCCTGCTTTGGAGGGGGCAGAGAAGGGGCTGCACAGGACCCCGCCCTTGTTCACAGGGCAGCGCCCAGCACCATGGTGTGGCAAAGGGCAGTGGGGTTTACTCTGTCTTCTGAGTGATTTCTCTGAAGACGCTGGCTCCTCCGGTGGGTGTGTGGCCAGTCCGAATGGCCCGATCAGGAAGGGGTCTCCAGTGCTAGCAACCAAAACAGAAAGGACCACCAAATGTAAATGCATGTTGTTGAACAGAAAACAGACAACAATATAATCAAGTCACGTGAAGGTGGTTGTTTTGTGAAGGTTGCTCTGTGCAGTCAAGGTTGCTTCAACTTCTCTCGCAGCCCCCCTCGAAATAAGAAAACTCTGAGAGCACCCCATTCCCACCCCCCTTAGCAAAAGGTCCTGCTCGGGTCTTGGCAGCTCAGGGCAGCAGCCGGGGCTTCTGTGGTTGGGGGCTTCCTCCTTTCCGTCAGCCTTTACCAAGAGTTGTCATCTTTTCTGCTGAGTCTCCTCTAACATCTCAGGACACACCAAAGTACAAGTCTCAGCTTAGTCATCTTGGCATCTAGAAAGAGTCCAGGCTTGATTTGCTCTGGGACCCCTTTATTTGTTATCAGTCCTTGGTATCGTAAGACTTTGTGGTTGTTCTGTGTCTTCAGAAGCCCTGCTATGAGTAGCCCAGCTCTTGCAAACTCAGGGCAGCAGCTGATGAGAGTCTGCTCACCTTCCTTGTGGTCTTCCCCTTTCCCGTCGCCTCCCCCTTTGCAAGTATTATTGTCTTATGGCAGCAGTATCAAACCATGGTTACAAAAAACAGTTCAAGGGCCAATATTAGAAACAGATTCTTTTTAAAAGCAGGCTACATGTTTGTAATGGTTTGATTTCTTACATGGTTAGCATGGTGTGTGGGGCCATTTCTGCTGTTGTTCCTGGACATGGCTTTTGTAGTCATACAGTTTTGGTATGACTTTCATGGTTAGATTATACTTATTCCTGTTTTCACAACACAGGGCTTGTTGTCTCCACTGGTCTTTGTGTGATGCCTTTTGTGTTACTGGTGGTCCTTTGTGTGGGCAGAGGTGTGGGCAAAGAGGGCAGAGTCCTGTTGCTTCACCAGCCTGGGGGTGGACGTCCTGAGGGGAAGAGCTCTTGAGCAGTGGAACGGGCTCTCCTTTGCTGGAAGTTTTTAAAATGCTGCTGGGGTGGTTCCAGGACCCCCCATGGATAACCAAATCTGTGGATGCTCAAGTCTCATTATATACAATGGTGTAGTAAGAGGGTGTCCCTTATATAAAATTGGAAACAGCAAAGTTTGCCTTTTGGAATTGTTTTTTCCAAATATTTTCAAGCTGTGGTTGGTTGAATCCCCACTTGGAGGTGCTTTTGCCATGGATTCCTGCATGGCAGAGGGTTGGACTAGATGGCCTTGGAGATACCTTCCAGCTCTAGGATTCCAGAGGAGGGAAGGTAGGCAGGGTTTTTATGCTCAAGAGTGGCTCGGAGGCCTGATTCTGTTGCAGAGGTGTGAGGGTGCTGGGAGCTGTCCCAAGGACTCTGGGTTGGGAAGGGCACCCAAGGGGCCTTCCTGCCCTGTGCGGCTCTGCTGGGGAAGGTCACCCCCTTCCTTGCGCGAGGGCGGGCTGGCTGACCTTGGAGCTGCTCCAGCAGGCGCTCCAGCAGCTCCTTCCCCTCCACCACCACTGCTCTGCAACCAAGGAGAGTGGCAACTCCATCACACACTCACACAGACAGTGTACAGTGGGGAGTGGCGCCCCCTGCTGGCATATGACTGCGTAGGGCACAAGCAGCCCTTTTTATTCCCTGACTGCTGCCACCTCTTTCATAAGTCACAGTGCTTTAACTGCTGGCTGGGATTTGTAGTTTTGTGGCAGCATATTTAGAACTCTCTGCCCGCGAGCTCTAGCATCTCCCCAGATTGCAAACGCCACAGTAATCCCACAGAACGTGGCCATGGCAGCTAAAGTGGCATCCAAGACACCCATCATCTCAGGAATACCTAAAGAAATGTACAGAAATGAAAGGATGGAGAAACCATTGGGTGGGAGAAGCAGCCCACTGCTAGGCTGCCCTTACAGAAAGAGCTGCAAAGGGACCCCCAAAGGTCATTTAGTCCAGCTGTTGCCTGGTTTGTCTTGATACTGGAATCCTGAGCAGTTCCAGATGGAGGCGGCAACCAGGTGACCAAGAGCTAGCAATGGATTCCTGACCAGCAAAGGAGCTCTCCTCTCTGTAATGATATTCACCGAAGGATCCCGCTGCAATGTGCTGGGAGCTTGGTAAAGTGGGGCTGGGGTGAGTGAATAATAATAATAATAATAATAATACATTTTTATTTCTTAATGCTTACCTGCCTCTCCCTAAGATTAGAATCAGGGATGTTGCTGAGGCACTTCGAGGGGCCTAGTGGTTCCAGCGCTGGACTCTTTTGGACTCTGGAGATTAGGGTCCGGATCCCCTTTTCTCGGCCATGGAAACCCAGTGGCTGACCCTGGGCAAGTCACACTCTCTCAGCCCCAGAGGAAGGCAAAGGCAACCCCCTTCTGAACAGATCTTGCCATAAGTTCGCCATAAGTCGGAAACGCCTGAAGGCCGCCCTGTGAGGACAGGACGCACAGGCACGTTTTAAAACCACCCCCGGGCATCATCCCAGGAGGGAGGCAGAGGGAGGCCATTTCTCCTCCTCACTGAACAAGAGTCTTCAGCTGAGTTGTCAGCCCCCCCCCGCGTGTCCCGGGCCCCCTCCCTCCCCCTGGCTTTCCTCGGCGGGGGGGCGACTTTTGCACCAGACCCGAGTTGCCGAAAGAAAAGCTCAAAGGGGAGCCAAGGCAAATCCCCCCCCCGCCCCATACTGACGACTCCCGTCCGAATTCCCTCCTGGGTCCCCCCCGCCCCCACTGACTGCCAAATACGAGTGGGGGGAAGGGCGGCGAAGGGGGGAGGCCCCCCTCTTTCCTGGGGGGGTCCCTCCCCTCCCGTCCCCCTCCTTCTGAGGGTCTGGGGGAGCTTTGGGGCTCAGCACCCCCTCCTGGCACAGGGGGCGACTTGGCAGGCGGGGAGCCCCCTCCCCATTCCGGAGTCCAGGGAAGCGGGACAGCCCCCCCCCCCGCAGTTAAGGCAGGCTTCCCTGGACGACCCCGGGGCCGAATGCTGGCCAACCCGCCGGCTCTCACGTGCCTCTTTGACACGCGACTTCTTCCTCCCCCCCCCCTCTACCGGCGGTCAGTCGGGCGGCCAGACTGGGAATTTTTTTTTATCTAGGGAATGTTTTATTGGAGTAAGACCATTCTACTAAAAAATACACCCGACCGCAAAAGGCCATAACAATAATACAAAAACAATACTAATTATTTTCCTCTTTTCTTACTAATACAAAAGTAAATCTATCCTAACACTAATGTATTTTCCCCTTTAATCTAAACACACTATAATCACATTATATTAACACATTATAATTATACCTACTGGGGGCTTCGGGGGTGGGAGGGTGTCCAGGGCTGGGGGTTCTTGCCCCGCGGAAGCCTCCGTCCCCCCCCACTTCTACAGGCGCCCTCCCCGCCCCAAAGATAAGCGCCCGCCCTCCCGTCCTGTCCTGTCCTGCTCGGGCGGCGGAGAGGCAGCCCCCAACACCCCCACACCCCTCCCTGGTTGTGATCCGGGCTGCTCCCTCCCTCCCTCGGTGCCTGGCTCCTGGACACCCCCTAAGCGCCCCCCCCCCGCTTTAAGCCCGGCCCCATTTGCAAGCCCGGAGGAGGGGGGAGGCAGCCAGGTTCAGGAATTGGGGGCGTCTCAGGTTTCAGCGCCTCCGGCCCCCCTTTCTCCCCCTCCCCCTCCCCCTCCTTCAGGTGTCCAGGAAGGAGTGCCAAGCGGGGGGGGGGGGGCGGAAGGGGATCCCCTCCCTGTCAGCACAGGCCCGGCGCCCCCCCCCCCGTGGCGAGACCCCCCAGCCTCCTCCCCAAGGGCCGCCCCCTCCCCTTGGCCCCCCGACACCGGAGCCCGGCGGGGGTCTCGCCTTCCTCCGGCCCCCCTCCCCATGGCCAACCCCCGCTTCCTTCCCGAAACCTCGAAAAGCAACCGCCAGCTTCCCCGGTCCGGAGCTTTCGAAGCCCCCCCCCACGTATCCAGGGGTTCAGGACCCCCAAGTCGGGCAGATTCCGATCCGGAAGAAACAACCCCCGCCCCATCCCCCCCGCAGCAGCCCCCCCCAAGTGAGGCGAGAAGGGGCAGGACGGGTGGGGCGGAGGGCCAGAGAAAGGACCCCGGACAGCCTGGGCAACTGGCAGACCCCCGACCCACTGGGTGCAGGTAAGGGTCCCCTGGGTGCCCGGGTGCAGGGCTGCTGTTTGGTGATCTGGGGGGGGGGATGATCGACGCCTTGTGCTTTCCACCGAGCAGCGTTGCTGTTGCTGCATCCCAGCATTCCCGGGCCAAGCCTCCCGGGTTTTGGGGAGGGCTGCTCTGCTTTTTACAGATGTTACAGGTGTGAAGGGGGGCGCCCAGGGAGAGGGTCCAGGGTCCGGTGGCAGCTGTGCATTTATAGCCCAGCAGGGTGGGAGGGTGGTCCACTCAGCAGAACAGCCCCCACAGCGCCCTGGAGATGCCACCCCGGGGGGGGGGCAAGAGGAGTGGAGCTCCCTGCAGGGTTGGGTGGGGTGGGGGCTTTCTCAGGATGGGGGCGAGGCCTTGGCTGTTATCTGGCCAAGCAGACCTGCTGAACCCGGCGATGCCCATGCACACACCAGAGAGGCAGCTGTGCTCTCCAGATCTTGGCCCCGTCCCAGAGAGAGGGGTGCCTCCGAAAGATAAGTCCCCCAAGACGGCTCAGGCTCTGCAGCCTCCACTTGACGCCACCCCGGCCGGCTCAGTCCACCCTGCAGGGCTACTGAGCAGGTAAGTGATGCAGCCGCTTGCTCGGGCCAAACTGCTTCCGGAATGGGGGGTGAGAAAGAACCCCCTCCCCTCCCTCCCTGCCCCCCATCTTTGGCTGTGGCCCCTCAAAGCCCCCCTTGGCAGCTCCTCTGGGCTGCAGGGCCAACAGGGGGAACGCCATCCTGGCAGCGGGCTTTGGGCACCCCACAGGCCCCGTCTGGGGCACCCTCACCTGTTGTGGCCCTAGCTGACCCCCTGTGCCCCGACTCTGTGGGCCTCCCGTGGTCACCTGTGGGCCTCCCGTGGTCACTTAGGGGAGGAGGGGAAGGGCACCCGTGGGTGTTGGGGGCACCACACTTGGGGACATGAAGAGGGGTGGCAGCCGCCGCCGGAGCAGCACGTGCTGTCTTTCACACCAGACCTAGTTGTGCGTGTGCCAAAGAAGGCGGAGGGGGGAATGCCAGTTGTGGGGGGGGGGACGCATGGGTGGCAGTGACGTGGCTCAGTTCCTTGCAGGATCCGCATCATGCACCCTTCTCTGCCAGCATTACCCCCAGCATAGCCCTTGGTCCCTTGGTGCACCCCTTCCAAATTTGGCAGCAGACTCACTCCTTAAGCAGCCAAACTGGGCCCCTCCATTCACGGGAGAGAGATGTGGGGAGGGGGGAAGGAAAGAGGGGCGTCGGGAGGGGCCGGAGAACCCCAGAGTTCCCAGAAGGGCCACAGGACCATTACGGATGAGAAAGCCAAGTGGAGGGAAAGGAAAGACCCCCTCCCACCCAAGGGAAAGGACCCCCCCCAACACCCAGGGGGAACCAAAGAGGCCCCAGAGCAAACGCTGCCTCCATGGCCGGTGGTGTCCGTCCGTCCGCCTGGGAAGCCAACAGAACGCTGACCTGTTTCTCACTTTAGGAACAGAGTTGCCGGTTAATTCTTCCCTCCTTCAGCCTAAACAAGGGCTGAGAGATGACGTTCGGCCTCCCTGACATTTTAGGATTGCACACACCATCATCCCCTCCCAGTGGCTATCCTGGCTGGGGCTGATGTGATAGCTGGATGGCTAGAGCTTGCCCATCCTGACTCCCAACAAAGTTTTGAATCCCCTCCCAAAACCCTCTCAGGATTTGCCCTCCAGCAGTCTCAGGTGAGAGGATACCTGTGGGAGAGACTCTCAGGTGAGAGGATACCTGTGGGAGGGACTGACACACACACACACACACACACACACACACACACAGAGGAGGCATGGCTTTTATATTCTGGGGTCTTAAAACAGGGCTCTTCATAGCTTCCCCGTGCTCAGCTCCCATACAAATGCTTCCCTTACAAGAAAAAGGAACGTACCATGGAAGTCATAGTCCCACGATATTCTGCGCTGGTCTGGAGTCCTGCATTCAGCGCTGGGTGCCTTGTTGTGAAAAGGGAGACAGACAAGTTGGAGCAGGTTCAGAGCAATGAGGCTGGTGAGAGGGAACCCATTGCCTAGAAGAGAAATGGTGGTGTCCATGGATGTCTTCATGGAGGCTGGGCAGCTCCATGCTTCTGGGGATGAGGCTCTAGCTGGAGATCCTACATTGGGCAGGGGTTGGTCTGTATGGCCTCGGGGAGACCCTTCCACCTCTAGGGTTCTAGGATCCTATGGGTCAGTAGCTCAGCATCAGGTCACACTAGTCTAGAGGAAGTCAGGCAGCATTCACAGGCTAATATAAAAACCAGAGCACCAGAACCAACCATACCTGTGTAAGATGTCCTTAATTGTTAAGAACTGGTGCAAATGTCATGTACAAATCTAGTCTTATTTCAAACAAATATACAGTCTTACATGTAGCATACAAAAAGACTTTCCAGAGTTCTACAAAAGAAGGACTTTTAGTTCTTGCAAATTGCTGCAAAAAGTAAGTCCTTAGTACTTGTAATTACTGCAAACTTTCCACAGTTCTCCAGGAGTGAGTCCTTGGCTGTAAATACTGCAAAGAGCGAGTCCTTAGTTGTTGTATGAGTACTTAGGAGGTGGGTTGTGTTTTGTTGTGTTTTGAGCAGTCCTAGGCAGCCAGGCGCAATCCTATGCCTGCTTGCTCCGAAGTAAATCCTCTTGTGTTTGGCATTCCTCCGAGTGCATGCTTCTTCATCCCTGCGGGACATTTTCTTTCCTGCCAGATTCACTAGGAATGGCCTCCGTGGACTGAACCGGTCACGTGAGAAGGAAACCCAAGCCAAAGCAGTGGGCCAACGTCAGGGGAACAAACTCTTTGGCAAGAGACCGCCCTTGCTTTCGCCCAGCATGTTGGCCAGGACTGGCCTCCTCCTCTTTCTCCTCCTTGCCACCAGCCAAGGTCAGCAGCCCTGCCGTGGCGCTGGGAATCTCGACTGCCCGAAGCCCAACCAGGACGTCTACACAAAAACCAGGGACATCACAGAGATTCCAAAGACGGCCAATCCCCTCATTACAGAAATGTTCTTTGTGCAAACCAGCCTGACCGAAATCCCAGCGGGAGCCTTCCAGAACAGGCCCAACCTGGTGAAGCTGGAATTTATTGACAACAAGATTAGGAAGGTGGAGGTGGGAGCCTTTGATCACCTGGAGGAACTGGAGGAACTGGAAATATCCGGCGCAGAGTTGGGGGTCCTGCCGGTCGGCACCTTCCGGACTCTGCCTCGCTTGCGGAAGCTCAACCTGCGGAACTCTCGCCTCACCTGGATGGAAAAAGGCCTCTTTGACCACCTTGGGAACTTGGAGGAGGCGTATCTGCACCTGAACGAGATCCCTTCTCTTCCCGAAGGCCTCTTTGATGGGCTTCTGAACCTCAGCTATTTACATTTGGCCAATAACAAGATCTCCAACCTCTCGCGGGACACCTTCAAGCCACTCTCTCAGCTGAAGACCCTCCGGCTCTATGACAACCAGATCACTCGCCTCCCAGGCGGATCCCTGGACAGCCAGCAAAGCCTGACGGAGCTCCACCTTGCACGGAACAGGATCCGGACCCTCCCACCCAACTTGCTCCAGAACCTGTCCAGCCTGGGCAAGCTGTTTCTGGAGAACAACCAAATCGAGGCTCTCCCAAATGGCACCTTCTCTGGACTGAGGAAACTGAAACAGCTGAGCCTGGCGTCTAACCGGCTGAAAGCGCTCCCAAGCCAGGGGTTTGCAGAGACGCCTCTGCTCACCAGCCTGGACCTGAGCAAGAACCAGATCTTTTCTCTGGAGAGCCTGGAGTCATCTTCCCTCCCACAGCTGACGACCCTCAGGCTCAACGGGAACCGTCTAGAGAGCATCCCTGGGGGACTCTTTGACCACTTTGGGAAGCTCACCTCAGTGTATCTTGGTGAGAATCCGTGGCGGTGCGACTGTCGTCTTCGCTACCTCCTCCAGTGGATGAGAGGTCATCCCAAAAAGGTGAAGGATGCCGCCAAGGTAACATGCCTGAGCCCCAACGATCTCACAGGGATAGTGGTTAGCTCTCTGACGGAAGACCAATTAATCTGCTTGACCACCACCTTGGACACCACTAGACTGCCCACCGTCACTTCCCCTCCTGCGGTCACAACAAGAAAAGGCACAACTGTTCCAGCAACCACTCAAACATTCACAGCGGTTGATGTTACCACAACCACCACCACCAAGTCCACGCCTTTCAAGACTCCTACCACAACCCTCAAAATCTCCACCAGCCCAGTGAATCCAGGCACAACCCCATGGATTGTTCCCACCTCAGAGAGTCCCACTGAAACCTCACAGATCATGGCCACTAGCAGGACAACTCCTGAAACCACCAGCAGCACAACAAAGATGCCAACTCCACAAGCCATCACCACTCGCTTAGCTACGTCTGCAGAGACAAGCCCTGTGCCCACTGCCAAGGTTTCAAGCACAAGCTCCCAGCCCATCACAACCACAGTCTCAACTCGCACAGTTGACTGGACTGTCACTGAGACTCCCCACACAATCAGCACTACGCAACCTGCCACTTCAGTCAAGAAACACTTTGAAACCACCACGGAGATTTCTGGCACAACCTCTGAGTCCATCACAACTGCAATCACCTCAACCGCAACTGATGTCCCATCCATAACCCCACAAGCCACAAGCATCAGAAGAATCGAAACCACAACCGTGGAGACTTGGACACCAGGGGCTGCCACGGAAGCATCACACACAAGTGTGCCTGGCGCCTGCGCCTCAACCACAACCGTGCCAGTTGTAACTACTGCCATCAAGACATCCACAGCAGCAGCTGTTACAACCACAGGCAGTCCGGAAACACCTAGCAGGACACACACCACATCTCCCTCACTTGAAACCTCCCATGGAGAGGACTTCTCTCCCGTGAGCACACCCGCCACCCCACCAGAGTCTACAATGATGGGCCTCTACAATGCCAGCTCTCCAGTTGGATGTCCGTCTGCATCCTCCTCCACACCCGCAGGACCAACAACCCAAAGGGAAGAAGAAACTCAGAGCCCCTCCCAGACCCCTCCCAGCCCCATCTCCGTAGCCACACAGGCAGGTACCTCCGTGGTTGTTGGTACAGCCATGACAACCACCCCTCAAGCTGCAACCAACAGCACCTTTAGTTCGTCTACTGTCCTCCCGGCAGCAAGAACTTCCCCCCAAAGCTCTGGGGCCTGGACCCCAGCCAGCATCCCACGGCCCCAATCCCAGGCCCTGGGGTGGGGCTTCTCCCTGAGCACCAACTACCGCTACTGCCAGGTTGCTATGACAATGTACCTCTCCATGCTTTGTGTTGAAATCTGCTGCACAGTTGCCTTGGCCAGGTTTGTGTACATGCTCCACAAGGCCGCAAGTAGAAAAGAGTTGCCCGTTGGGCCAGTAAAGCTGGTGGATATCAAGCGCAGGAAGGAGAAGCGCTGAAGGGCTTTGGGGAGCAGGAAACACAGTCCCTCCACCTCCCTGCCTGGCACCCCAGGTTTGCATCAATGTACACCTCCTGTGCCCCAGCACTGCTGCTGTCTTTGGCAATTGATGCCCACTTGTTCTGGAGGAAGAAGGAGAGCTTTTCTCTGGAGAGCATGGCATCAACCCCCAGACTCACCCAGAAGTGTCTTTGGAAAGTCTACCTCAGCGTACTTTGGTGATCATCCATGGTGGTGTGACTGTCATCTTCGCTACGTTCTTTGTTGAAAGAGAGGTCATCCCCAAAAAGTGAAGGATGTCTGAACCCCAGTGATCTCACTGAGAAAGTGGTTGGACCTCTGATGAAAGAACAATTAATCTGCTTGACCACCACCATGGACACCACAAGACCACTCACTGTCACTACTTCTCCCATCAGTGTCACAACAAAGAAAGTTGCTGGGGGATTTTGGGAGTGGCAGTCCAAAAAGAAGAACCTTCTCCAAGCCCAGAAGGACTGCCAAGGAATTCCTGGTGCTGTAGGCTCCGTTTCAGAGGTAGGAACTGGCAAAGCCACCTCTGAGGATTCCTTGCCTAAGAAAACACTGTGAAATTCATGGAGTCACCATAATTCAAGAGGTGACTTGAAGACACATACACACACACACACACACACACACACATATCTTGGAAATTTAAAAAGGGCCAATGGAAGTGGAGTCTACCTGCCCTTTTGTCTGCTAAAAGATTGCTACTTTGATATTGGGAAGATAACCTTCCTCTACCTGTGGACAGAAGACTAACAACACTGGTAACATTTGAAATAATTTATGTACAGACAACATTTGCAAATGTAGTCTCATTTGGTCATTTGGTCAGCTTTTATAGACACGTATCCCTGCCATTGCTATGTTTCTATTTTTCTGCTTTTGTTATACAGGTACTGGAATATATATCATAGCAAACGGCTGAGAAAATTCCTTGTGTACTTCTATCATGCTTAAGTCTAATAAAATTTAATTTAAAAATTAAGTAATTGGCTAATTCAACACTTGTTCTCCAAGGGTAAACTAAAGTCTAGAGAAACACTGACAGGCCAGCTGTACCCACACCCCATTTCCTGTCATCAGTTAAATCAAATGGTCTCTTCTTCAGGCCTTATCAGGTGGCCCATTATCACCATTGGGCTCAGCAACATTCCTGGCCTTAAGAAGCACGGCTGCTGTGCAACCCCACGGGGCCAGCCCTCCATCCGGCTGCAGCATCCACTCCAAGGCCAGGAAGGCAGCCAGACAGGCAGCCGGCAGCCTGGTGAGGCTGATTCCCAGCATGCAAAAGCGCCAGGCCGCAGAAGGTGGCAGGGACTTTTCATCCAGCTTCTGGTTCCTGCTGCTCAGGATCTGTCAGCCATTTTCCCTCCTTGACCGGAGCGGAGGGGTCCAGCAGTTGAGACAGGCACTGCCTGGCAGGACAACTCAGTTAAGGCCAGGGGCGATGACATGGTGCCACCACTGCAGAGCTGCCTCAAAGGGAGCTGCGCCCCCAGCCCTTAACCTCTCCTCAGGGGCCTGCAAATGGTGCCCCCTCCGACCATGACTTTCTGGCTTCACAGCCCAGCTGCCTGCTCACATGTACGCCCATCACGCCCAGGGGGGCTTGGTTGCCTCTCTAGGGATAACTGCCAGAAAGGGTCTCGTGCGCAGAAAGGCTGGGCCGAGGAAGAGCAGCTGAATGTGGGAATCCCTGCACTGAATTCCATGGAATGGGGTGCCCATGCATAACTGGGGGGAGCTGCCAGTTCTTTCCTCCTCCCCATTTCTGTCACCGCATCTTTCGCTAGAGTAGTCACCAGTGGTTCCCCTTCCTCCTGGAGAGAAGTGACTACAAGTGGGGTGCCACAGGGTTCTGCCCTGGGCCCAGTGCTATTCAACCTCTTTATCCATGACTTGGATGAGGGAATTAGGGGCATTCTTACCAAATTTGCAGATGACACCAAATTAGGAGGAGTAGCTAATACCCCCGAGGACAGGATCAGAATCCAAAATGACCCCCTTAACAGATTAGAAACCTGGGCCAATATTAACAAAATCTATTTCAACAGGTAGAAATGTAGGATACTACACTTGGGCACTAAAAATGAAATGCACAGATATAGGATGGGTGACACCTGGCTTGAGGGCAGTACATGCGAAAGGGATCTAGGAGTCTTAGTGGACCACAAGCTGAACATGAGCCAGCAGTGTGATGCAGCACCCAAAAAGGCCAATGCGATTCTAGGCTGCATTAATAGGAGTAAAGTGTCTAGATCAAGGGAAGTAACAGTGCCACTCTGTTATTCTGCTTTGGTCAGACCTCACCTGGAATACCGTGTCCAGTTCTGGGCACCACAGTTCAAGAAGGATATTGAGGAGCTGGAATGTGTCCAGAGGAGGGTGACCAGGATGGTGGGAGGTCTGGAAGCCATTATGGCCTATGAGGAGGCGCGGCTTAGGGAGCTGGGCATGTTTGGTCTGGAGAAGAGAAGGCTGAGAGGAAACATGTTAGCCATATTTAAATTTTTGAAGGGATGTCATACTGAGGATGGAGCAAGCTTGTTTTCTGCTGCTCTGGAGACTAGGACACGGAGCAATGGACTCAACGTACAGGAAAAGATTCCACCTAACATTATTAGGAAGAACTTCCTGGCAGTAAGAGCTGTTCGGAAGTGGAATACACTGCTACCTCGGAGTGTGGTGGAGTCTCCTTCTTTGGAGGTTTTTAAACAGAGGCTGGATGGCCACCTGTCATTGGGAGTGCTTTGATTGTGTCTTCCTGCGTGGCAGAATGGGGTTGGACTGGATGGCCCTCGTGGTCTCTTCCAACTCTAGGATTCTATGATCTTCTGACCCGATAAAGAATTCTGGAGATCTCAAGACCTTGCACAGTTTTGCAGCATTTGGCTCTTCCTAATAAAAGTGCTGTCCGATGGCAGATTTCAGGCCAGTGCATCTCTCTTGGCCCTAGGAACAAGGCAGGGGGCTGTCCTGGAGGAGAGAGTCAGGTGGGCAAACAACCTGTGAACACACCTTTGGGAAAGGAGAGGGGGAGGCCAGGAAGCCGGCCGCCTCCAGGAGAGTCAGGAGGGCCGGGATGAGCTTGGAGGGTTCTGGCTCCTTGCTGGGCAGGCGCCTTTCCAGCCTGAACCAACTGGGACTGGGCAATGATTCACCTCTGGTGGCTCCAGCATTTTAGGGAAATTTTGACCCACAGCTTTGTCCCACCTGGCTTCAAAACAGAATGCTCTGTTGTCCATCTGGCAATGGGAGCCTCTTCTGCCCACCCACAATGTGAACACTTGGGAATCCCTTCCAACTGTATGACTCTGCTGGGAATCTAGATCCAGAAGTAACCATCCTTACAGCCCACCTACTGAAATCAATTGGAATTAAGTGGGTTGTGACCAATGTAAGTCCCGTTGATTCCAATCAGTATGACTAAGTAGTTGGAAAATATTGATATTTCTAGTAGCAGAGTATAAATAAACATGCATTTAACAGAGCAGTATTCAATATAGATTTCAATTAAGCTAGCCTCCCAACCCCTTTTCACAGCCTAGCAAAAGAAAATAAGTAGTCAGGCTTCGTTAGAAGGATATAAAAACCAGTTTACTTACAATATTTTTATTTATTTATTTATTTATTTATTTATTTATTTTATTTTATTTAGGTATTTATACCCTGCTCTTCAGCCACAAAGGCTATCAGAGTGGGTTACAAATTGTTTTTTAAGCAATAGCAATTTACACATCTACACTGCATTAAACAGTTTCCAGTGTGTGTTAGCTATCATGTGCATCTTCAGATAACACAGGCTCAGTACTTGAAAATATGTAAGCAGAGAAGTAAAATATGCAGGTCTACATGCTAAGCATCCTCTAGAAACTTGTTTCTACATCCTTAAAGCAAAAAAAAAAGTGTCTGGAACGGTGACAGCCTCATCCCAACACTAAACAAAAGATCAAAGCCTTGCAACTTGCAGGGAGATGGGCTGTAAAAGAAGGAAGTTAGCAATAAACATTCCTTAATGCAAGCTAACTCTTTAGCTATCATGTAAACACACAGAGCATGCTAGGTTGCCTAAAAATCTCCAACATATGGTAAATCTGGACCCAGCCCAAGGGTTGTGCTCTCCCAGGTGGGGTGACTGGGAAATTGTTCTGCTCTGGGAGCAGGAATGATGATATGCCACAGGTGGAATGGGACGATTCGGTATGGCCGGTTCAGTGTGGCACAGTTCTTGCGTATCGATTGATAATTGATAATTTTGTCAAGAATATGCAATCAAAACCATTTCTGTTTGGTTGGGACTGCCTTGCAAAACCATTTGGGTAAGGGTTAGGGTTAAGGTTATTATCAATTACCAATCATATAAAAATAGTCAGGAACAACAGAAGCATCATTTGGCTATTTTAAAAGAGCCCTAAAAACTACAAAAACAAATACCACAACCTCTCAACCCATTTGCCGCCTCTGGAGGAGCCCTCAACCAAAAAGAGCCCCGCCAGCCTTAGAAATGCCCTCTTCCCCTGTGAGGGCTTGGGACAAATAGGGCAGGAGTTCCCACAATGCCTTGCTGTGACCATACCTGGCCAAAGTCACTTAGCATCAAAAGTTGGCAGAGTTACTCCATACCTCCCACTATCCTGATTGGCCGGGGCGGTCCTGATTATCGCTCTCTTGTCCCACGTTCCCAGCTGCTCTTAAAATGTCCCGGTTTCTCTCTCCTTCTTCCCTCCTTTGTCCTCAGCTGACGTTCATGGCTGCAAACTGAGTTTACCCTGCAGAAATAGCTTTCACACAATGAATTCAGCAGGGAGGAGAAGGGAGGAGAGGAGCGGGCAGATTCTTGACCATCCCAGGAGGCTGAGGCAAAAGCAAATTGCTGCAGCCTCTCCTAGTTTGTCTCTTCTTTCTCATTAATAGCTTTTACCATTTTGACCTCACTTTGATAATGCCTGGCCACACATGTCCCAGCTTTCCTCTGTGAAATGTTGGAGGGTATGCTACGCTCACACCTAAATAACCTAAACGCACCATCAGATCCCATCTGATCTTGGAAACTCCGCAGGGTCAGTCCTGGTTAGCAGTTGGATGGGAGACTGCCAATAAATATGAGGTGCTGGAGACTCTATTTCAGAGGCAGGAACTGGCAAAACCACCTCTGAGGAGGATTCCTTGCCTGAAAAAGCCCTGTGAAATTCAGGGGGTCGCCATAGGTGCTGTGAAGGCCCTGAGACCCATGTTGGAGTCAGTGCCCCACAAGCTGCAGAGTGCAAGGGTCAGGAAAATGGCAGCAATCCAGCTGTGGATCTCAGCCACAGCACGTCCATCCTGGCCTGGCCTCTGGTCCCCTAGAATTCCCCCTCCTCTCCCCTCCCTCCACCCCCCCCCCAAAAAAACCCAAAGCCAACAAAACACCCCTTGGCCTCCAGAATGATTTACGGACTCCTGCGGCCAGGAGCAGAGTCCATTAAGCTCACATGTCTGTGTTGCTACACAACCCTCCTGTTAGACGCCCCAAAAGGGCTGCTCCCTTTGGAAGAGGCCTTTCGGGAGGTTGGAAGGGGGACAAAAAGGAAAGGCGGGTGCAGCAGTGCCCCCCTTGCCGGCCATTGTCCCTTTTGGCACCCAGCCCCTCCCCTGGAAAAGAGAGGAGCTGCTAATGGGCCAGGGGCGGGTTTGATCACCCCCTGCCAACAATGGGGCCCCACTGAAGCTGTTCCCATTAGGGACCCATCCAACATGCCCCTTGGGGGGAGGGTCCCACGTGATGAGCATGGGGGGCAGACCCAGGAGCAGAGGGGCCACTGCGCTCCCCCCCCCCAGGAAAGGCTGCCGGGGCTCTACTGCCTGGGCTCCTTGGGGCCCTCCCCATGGGAGAGGGACTGGCCTCAGCCTGGCACTGGCATGGGGGGCGGAGGGGAAGAGGGCTTCCTCCTCCATCAGGGTGGCCGCTGGCTCCCACATCCATGCAGCCATGCATCTGCTTTGGGTTGTAGTCTGAACTATAAAGGAGTGATCACATGTGCTGACCCCTAACCTCCATGCCAGTTCAGCCCCTTGGAGAGCCCCTTAAAGTTCAGACCACAACCCTGAGACCTCCGCTACCCCACTTAGATGGAGGCCATTAGCCGCCACCAATCGTGGCTTCACCGTTCCCTCACCCAGCTCCTTGGTTCTTTTGCACTGGGGGCGAGGCAGGTGGGCGCCCCATGGCAAAGAGGGTGGCCCCTGGCTCCCTGGAACCCAACCTGCAACTGAGCTGGGCACCCTCAACCCACCCCTCCCATCCAGTCCCCAAGGAGAGGGGGCCCGCCCGAGGGTGCATGGATTCAGAGTGTTTGCGCAGAGCCAGGCGCTTTGCTCTGCCTCGCTTTCCTTCGTGCCACTTCACCTCAGATGGTGTCACTGCGCTTCGCTGCCCTTGCCTTCCCAGGCTGCGCTTTCTTCTGCGTGGAGCAACCAGGCCAGCTGACCTGCCCACCACAAGGCCAGCCGCTGCATTGCTCCCACAGACACCAGTCTTGTGCCAGCGGAGCATTGGCATGCGCTGCCCATGGGGAGGGCTGTACCAGCTCATGACAAGCACTGGGAAGAGGCAGACGGAGAGAGAGGTCTGGGTGAAGGACAGCTTGTGCCCTTTGGCTGCCTCAGGCAGTTGGCAGGATGCTGGGCGTCCTCCTCAAGAGCAGGCGTGCCACAGGGAAGCCTGGAGGAGGCCCCACAGCACAATCCCATGCCCTTTGGCTGGCAACAAGGGCACAAGGGTGTAATGAACTACCGGAAAGAGTGACGCCAAGTACCCAGAGAGCCAGTCTGGCGCCTGGGGATGGAAAGTGCCATCCTGTTCTGATGTTCCAAGGAGCAAACAGAGAGGAAGAGGGAGGGGATACTGAGAAGCTGGAAGGTGTCCAGCTGAGGGCAAACAAAATGGTGGGAGGTCTGGAAGCCATGATGCCCTATGAGGAGCGGCTTCAGGAGCTGGACATGTTTAGCCTGGACAAAAGAAGCTTGAGAGGGGACATGATAGCCATTTTTAAAGATTTGAAGGGATGTCATACTGAGGATGGAGCAAGCTTGTCTTCTGCTGCTCCAGAGACTCGGACATGGAGCAATGGGTTCAAACGACAGGAAAAGAGATTCCACCTAAATATTAGGAAGAACTTCCTGACAGTAAGAGCTGTTTGGCAGTGGATAATACGCTGCTGCCTGGGAGTGTTACACAGTCCCTCTTTGACACCTGTCTTCAGAAGTCCAGGAAATAAAAACAAGAAAAAGACTGAAAATCAAGGGGAGATGTGCAGGCAGGCTACTTTTGGGAAAGCAACAATAATATATGATAGATTGTCTGGAAATGCTCACTTTGATCCTGAGCTTGGCTTTCCTGGCAGCTGGTGTTGCCAGGTCTCCAGGCAGAGAGAAAAGTCTCAGGGTGAGTGAGCTGAAGGAGAAGGAGGACATTAGGTTTTTGTGTGTGAGATGGCCCTTTTAAGCCTACGCCCACCTCTGCCCATGCTCAGTGGATGTCAGAGAAGCCTGAAAGTATTGGTATGTGTGTGTGTGTGTGTGTGTGTTTGCAATGTGGATGCACCAAAAAGCCAGGAGGGAAGGGAGGAGACCAGGCAGAGAGATGGTGGGTGGATGCACTTGTTGGGCCTCCCTTGGAGTTGGAGATACTAGCAGGACTGGAGTCTCTGGGGAGAGGATCTGCACATCTGCAGCTCAGTTGGTGTGGCCCCAGCTGTTTCCACCGAACAAACTGCCTCCCCAGGTAAGGGAGGCCACAAAACCTCCACGGCCAGCCAGTGGGAACCATGTTGAATGCCCACACTGTAAAATAGTTTTATTAGTTTATAATATAAAAATAAAATAACACATTTATAAAAACATATGAAACATTAGACAAAACAAAGCAAGCACACACATTCAAATTAATTACACAAACTCAGATAATCAACCAAAATACAAAAAAAGAACAACAACATTGAGCTTCCCACATGTTGGGGAAATGGCTAGTGGACTACATATATAGTCATTTACATAACTTCAACCTTTCTCGTAGGTAAGCTAAAGTTCCATCATAGGAGAGTTCATTAAATGTTTTGGCAAAGTAAGCTATTTCTTCTTGAGATGGAGTAAAGGCTGTAAATCACACACATAATTTTTAAAGATACAGTATATGAATGGATCAAAAACTGTCGATCTCTCCTTCATACTAAACAATAATTGACATTAAACATTCATATGTCAAATTTATTCAATCCTTAAACCCATATATACACAGATTTCCAAACTTCTTTTGTGATTAATTTATAAATGGTTCCAAGTCTTTTATAAATTTAGTAGTATCTTTATCTGTCAGTCAGTAAGTGAGTTTATCCATTTCCACGATTTCTGCAACCTTCTCCAACGGAATTCATCTTAACCACTAACCACCGCACAGCTTCTGAGTTCCCCAAGTGAATTATGGCAGCACTTGGGGTCCAGAGTGCCATTTCTAGCAGACTCCCTGAGGGCTGCTGGTGGGCTTCCCAGAAATCCCAGTAGGAAGGTACAACCTGGACAAATTCCCCAGGTGCTCTGAGTGCTGTAGGTCAAGGCCAGAAGGGGTGCGAGCCCTGGGGGGAGCAGTGGTAACAACTGCAGCATCTTGCTGCCTGCCCAAATGTGCTTTGTTGTGCTTTGTTCCCCTCCAATGGCCACAGGTTGCCATATGACCTAGTTATCTGGGTTTCCCCCAAATTCTGTTCACCTGTACCCAGAGGGTGGGGGAGGGGCAATGGATCCATTTCCACAGGGTCGTGGCAATGGTGAATCCGTTCTCAGGTTTATGGCTGGACCTCGTGCACTTGCTCCGGGTTGGATGGGCGCTCTCCAGGTGGGAAGGCTGTGGCCCAGCCGCTGGTCAGCTCCCAAGCAATGCAGAACAGCTGGGGGGGGGAGGAGAGGCTATAAAATGGAGGGTTGGTCCACCACCCCCACAGCAATTTGTCCGTCTGCAGGCCTGCCCTTTGCCCATTTCCACAACCCGCTGACCCAGAAGCAGCAGCTTCAGGTCTTTCCCTCACCCTTCCTGTCTTGCCTGGTGGCAGCAGAAGCATTCGCCTGTTTTCAGGTTGTGCCCTTGCAGTCCTAGGGAATGTCTTGTTGCTGATGGCCCCGCACTGCAAGGTACCAGGGGGGCTTCTGGCCATCCTAGGGGACTCCTTCCAGGCCACAACCTTTTGCCCTTCTCTTTCTCTCCATCTTTCCCTCTCTCTCCCTCTGGGGTCGGCCTCCCTCTGCCACCCTTGTTGGGATTAACAACCTTTGCATGCACACACTCCATGATAGTTAAAGCGCATGTTCTCTCTAGAGTTTATGCAAAGAATGTTTATAGCTAATTTCCTGTTTGCATGTTTAGACGCCTCTCCTCTTCCTGGTCATGTAGGCACTTCTTTTGCTCTCTGGGAACAAGCTCATTCTTACTGACCTTCCACCATTAAGCATGTTTTTTTTAAGTAGCTGAGTGTAGTGAAAGATGCTTCTAAGTTCTGAACAGCATGTAGACCTTGATATTTCTTTCGCCTACCTACCTGAAGATGCTGAACCTGTGTATTGACTATGCACATACTATCTTTTTATACTTTTTAAAAGAAGACTGAGTTTGTTTTATTTCTCAGGTAGATATATTGTGTGTGGGAGGTGGTGGCTGGCTTAATCTGTTCCCAAAAAACTTCTGCTAAGCACAGCTTTAACTCTGCTGCTGAGATCACCAAATTTCAATTTTTAAAAATCCCAGTAGCCCTCCCCTCACTCCTCTTTTCCTCCTGGGAGGCCGGAAGGGAATGGTCTTGTTTTTTTCGCCACTTCCTGCTAACATGTCCCCCCCTCCACCCGCCCATGTTCTGAAGGGCTTTTTACTCTTACCAATAGTTTCCATGGAACTGGCTGCTGTACAAAGAAATGGACAGTTTTTATGGTGCGATTTTTACCTCTTGCAGCAAACATCTGAAGTACGTTAAGCACAAAAGAAGAGAGAGGAGGTGCGGAAAGGCATGTGGTGAGCATCGCAGTGTGAGCAGGGCTCAGGGCCCATGGATCTGACCACAGCCCTAGACTCATGCGAGCGGGGCTGGTTTAAGGGCCCTGCAGCACCTGCAGCCTCAGGGGCCCCTGTCATTGTGGGGGGCCCATCGTAACCCTCATCCTACAAAAACATTATTAGTAATAATCTGAATGTCCTGTACTCTGAATAGGTTAGGTTAGGTTACACTGACCTGAGATAAACATATGGGGCCCCCCAAATAAAGCACTGCTTTAATCCAAAATTCCTTAAACCGGCCCTGCATGGGAGTCCGCCTTGGTACCTTTGGGGGTCACTCTGGATTTCAGCACCTGGGGCCAGGGGAGGGTCCTGGAAAGACTCCGTGTCTGGAGCGGTGGCACAGCCATGTGCAAAGAGTGAAGGAGAAGTAATGAATAAAGGCCATTGCAGAAATGTGGGGTTAATTCTTGGCATCAGTCTTCACAGTAAAAGATCCTGGGCAGAGATTTCTAGGACTGGGGCTACCACCAAGGAGGCCTGCAATCCCACAGGTGGCAGAAAGACCTCCTGAGAAGATAAGGGCCAGGTGCAGATCTCAGCCAGTGCAGACCCACTGAATCAACTGCTGGCAGGTGAGTCCACCCTATGTAACTGCCCCCAGTCCATGGGTGTCCCCCGGCCGGGATTTGGATCTAGGCCTTGGCTGCTGCTGAGAAGGTGCCCACATTTGAAATGCACCCACAGCACTTGTGGCTTTGCTGGAACCGGAGAGCAAACCAGTTGGCGTGAGGGTCTCAGGCCGAGATCTCACAACGGGGTTGTATGATATAAGTTGACTGTACTTTGAAAACTTTGTGTTGGATGACAACTTTGTGCAACTGAACTGTTGTTGTTGTCATCATCTTTGCTTGTACCTCTTTCCGCCCAAGACTGAGACTCAAGGAGGGTCACAAACTTAAATTATTGCACTATAGTTGAAAACAGAGAAAAGGTCAATGTTAAAATAGAGTAAAACTATTAACAATATTAAAACACATGAAATGGATAAAAAGCGACTGAAAAACAGTGCAGTCTAAAACAATACACAACCCTCTGGAAAGTCCTTTTCTTAAAAACCTTCAGATCTGTTACACTGGCAGCGCCTCCCGGGCTTGGGTTCAGGATATGAAGTGAACAAAATGACCACGCACCAGTTCTGGGCTTGAAAAAGGAGGCTATTTTAATAATGACAGCAGATAGAAAAGCAAATAGGCATACTCTCATCAATCGAACAGACATAGAAAGCAAAAATATATAAATACAAACTGGCCATGCAGAGTTGCACACGCTGCTGCGAAGCGAAGTCCTTTGTCACGCCCTCACCTAAAGTGTGTTCCTCTTACTGAATCTTCGAAAACATGGTGGGGAGAAAGGAAAGCTTTCCCAAGCCAATTAAGAAGATATTTTCTCATGCCAATTATCATACCAGGTGCCAGGATGGATCAAACCGTCTCTATCTCCTCGGACGTTCTCATTCCCTCCTGCTCCCTCCCGCTGTGGAGAGAAACCTCTCCTTGGCCCATTCTGCTAAAGGCAAAGTGGGCCTACTGGGCCTGAACCAATCTTCTGCTAGCTGGGCCATGCACGCAGGGCCTAACAAGATCACAAAGCCTGATGGGATTATTATTATTTTTTAAAAAGTCTCCTTCCCCTGCAGGGCAACAAGGAGGGAGCTGAGTGCACAGCCAGGTGTGCAACCAGATGCCACAGCTCCATGCGCTACTTCAGACACCCTGGCATGCACAATGCCGCCACATGCGCAATTCTGTTTCCACAACCCTGAACTCAGTGTGGACAGAAATGTCCAGCTGCTTCTCTAAGGGAACGTGCACATGTGCAAGAGACCTATGGTATCCCACATCCCCCCACCCCTGCCTTCCCTCCTAGTGAAGCATATGAAGCCAGTCGGAAGCTTCTCATGGGGAGGGGGGACACCTCCCGTAACGGCCCCCATGTGCCTGGGCCTCCCCCCACCTCGCCTCCCCACTTCTCAGAGTCACAGCTCCCAAGTTGCCACAAAGGCTGATGTGGCCAAATCAGTGGGAGGCCTTTTCTGCCCATGGCGGCTGCGCGTGTTCGCTTTGCTTGGTCATTTCCCTTTTCCATTCCTGCAGTATCTGTCCTTAGGAGAAGGGCATAAAAGATGTTATTGCAGTGTATGGGGGGGGGATAGTGGGGAGGGGGCTGCATGTGGGGAGGGTGAGTACGATGGGCTAATTGAGCCCTGAAGAATGACATTCATTTTCTGTAAATCCCCCCCCCCCGAAATGTCAAAGCTGTGCCACACTTTCCATGCGTTTTCTTGGAATGAGACAGGAGGGAAAATCTACAGGAGCCATGGAAGCCCCACACAGTTCTTGGGCTGGTATCCAGCAGCCCAGTCAGAAAATGGGAGCAGAGCTGCAAAAAGCGCTGGGGGCTGAGAGGAAGCTGGCCTTGCCCTACAGAACCCTGGACCCATAGAGCTGGAAGGGACCTCAAGGGCCATCTAGTCTAACCCCATTCTGCCACTACAGCACAGGTCCTGAAAGAGGCCCACCCACCTTCTGTGTAGACATCCAAAGATGGAGAACCCACAGCCCTCCTCCAAGGCAGCTCATTCCACTCTTGAACAGATGATACAGTAAAAAAAAAAGTTCTTCCTAATGTTTAGGTGGAATCTCTTTTCCTGTCGTTTGAACCCATTGCTCCGTGTCCTAGTCTCTAAAGCAGCAGAAAACAAGCTTGCTCCATCCTCAGTATGACATTCCTTCAAATATGTAAACATGGCCATCATGTCCCCTCTCAACCTCCTCTTCTTCAGACTAAACATGCCCAGCTCCCTAAGCCGCTCCTCATAGGGCATCATGGCTTCCAGACCTCCTCTGGACACACTCCAGTTTGTCCATGTCCTTCTTGAATTGTGGTGCCCAGAATTGGACACAGTCTTCCAGGTGAGGTATGGCCAAAGCAGAATAGCATGGGGCTACTATTTCACTTGATTTGGATAACATACTCCTATTAATAAAGCTCAGAACTGTTGTTGTGTGCCTTCAAATCATCTCCAAATGTGAATCAAATCATTTTGAACCTATGAAAATGAACTTTTTCTTGGCAAGATTTGTTCTGTGTGGGTTTGCTCTTGCCTTCCTCTGGGGTTGAGAGAGTGCAACTTGCCCAAGGTCACCCAGCGGGTTTCCTTGGCCAAGCAGGGATACTAACCCTGGTCTCCAACACCCAGACCGCTACACCACGCTGCCCGTCTGCTGCATTGGCCTTTTGGCCTCTGCTGATGTGTCGCTTGTGGTGGGCTAAGACCCCTCGATGATGGAATCCTAGAGTTGGAAGGAGGAGCCATGTGGGCTGTAGAGTCCGACCCCAACACCCATCGCTCAGTGCAGGAGATCCGGCGACAGGACCGTCAGCCTCTTTTTGAAGATCCTTTTTGCATAGCCTGCTTTCATGCCGGGTGCCACCCATCCTATCTTTGTGCCTTTCATTTTTCCAGCCTAGATGTCCTGACTTATACCTTATATTTCTCCCTGCTGGAATTCATTTTGTTAGTTGTGGCCCTGCTTTCCAGTCTGTTCAGGTCATCCTGAATCCTGGAGAAGCAGAAGAATTTCTCTCTCTCATATCCCCCTCAATGGGTGGTCTTCCCCTCAAATAGCAGGAGGCTGAGGAAAGGCAAAAGGAGAGGGGCTTCTTCATGCTGCCCCTAGTTAAACTGGGGAACTCACTGCCAGGGGACACGGGGAGGGCCACCCACAGGGTGCCTTTGCAAGGGGAGTGGGCAAATTCTTGGCGGGTGGGGCTCTTCCCTCCCGTGGCAGAGACTGGTTGCGGGGACCCAGGTGAGGGCAACGAGCCCCCCCTCTGTCTGGTGGGAACAGCCTGCTGGACTCCAGGGGCCCTTGCCCTGGGCTGGCATGGCGCCTCCCGTGTCCAGCAGGGTCGGGCGTGGAAGGGGCCAGCTCTTCTCCAGTGGAAGTCCTTCGGCGGAGGCGGGGCCGTCTCTCTGGGGGCTTGAGCTGGGGCCCTGGGGTTGGACTAGATGGCCCTCCCTCGGGCGCCCTCCCAACCCTCGGCCTCGGTGAGCCAAGGGCTTCTTCGCCAGGCCCAGCAGGAAGGCGCTTCGTCCAGCCAGCTCGGGCGGGCAGCCGCTGTGCCCATCTGGGAAGGAGCCTCTCCTCCTCGGGACGGGGGCGGGTCGTGGGGCTTCCCAGCGGTTCCAGCGGCAGGCGGGCCACGAAGGGCCGCGAAGACCCCCGCGCCCTGCCCTGCGGGAGGCCTTTGGGGTGGGCGCCGCGCCCTCCTCCGCCCTCCCCCCCCCGCAGGCGGACCGGCTCCTCCGGCAGCTCCCGGCGCCCCCCAGCCGGCCAGGGGGACACCCACGGTGGGGCGGTTTCCTGCGGTGGGGGGTCTCCCGTGGGCCCGGGCTCCCCCCTCTCATCTGGCTCCCGAGGCAGCCCAGCGGGCCTTCTGGGGCTCACAGGGGCTCCCCGGCGGCGCAGCTGAGGCAGGGGGCTGTGGGGGGTCGGGGGGGCCAGGAAGGGAGGGACCAGAGCCCCCGCCCCGTGGGAAGCAGGCCTGGGGTCGGGGGAGACGGGGAGGCCCCCACGCAGAGGCAGTGCCCCTCCTCGTCGTCGTCTCCCCACAGGCTGGGGGGCTGGGGGTCGTGAGGTGCGGCTCTGAGGAGGGCGCCCTGGGGGCGGGGGGGCTTCAAGGGGGCTCAGTGAGAGACCCCTCCCCCTCTGCTCGTTGCCAAAAAGCCAAGCTCGCCATTTCTCTGCGGGGGGAGTGCCCAACACCCCGCCCCCCAGCCCCTACGTTCCCAGCATGGCTGCACCCCGGCGGAAGGCTTCCCGAGGTCCTGCAGACGGGCCCCTGGGGGGTGATGCCCACCCTGCTCTCCCGGCCAAGGGGCGGATGGGTGGCGAAGGGGTGCTGGGCACGAGGGGGACCCTCCGCGCAGGGGTGCTGCTGCCACGGCTGCTCTCTCCCCATGGGCCCCCCATGTGCCCCATGCCACCAGCCCCCATGATGCCCCCCATGATGCCCGGAGCTGCAGCGCCGCAGAGTGGGCTCCTCCCGCCAGGCCGAAGAGTTCCGTGGGGGGGGGGCTGTCCCTCGGTTAATGGCCCCCCAGGCGGCCCCCCAGCAGTTTTGGGGGGTGTCTCTCCCGCTTACTCTCTCGCAAGGGCTGGACAGGATCCCGGCCAAGGTTTCCCGCTAGGAGAGCCGGCTTCCTCCCAAGACCCAGGCTTTTGGAGAGCGGGGGGGGGGTAGGGAAGCCTTGGCCCTTCTGCAAAGTCAAGGCCCCCACAACGCTGCTTTTTTCAGGGCGGGGGGCCGAGGGGGGAACTGCGCCCACGCCTGGCCCCCCCTCCTCCCCGGGGGTCCGCGGCCCTCCCTTCCCAGGATTGCCGCCTCTCAACTCTCCTCCATCCGTCCATCCGTCCGTCTGTCTGTCTGTCATGGAGTCCTGCTCTCCATCCAGTGCTGGGCTGGGCTGGGCTGGGTGGGCAAGGTGACCCCCCCCGTGGCTTTTCGTGGGGGGGTGAGTGGGCGGTGGTGACCGGCAGCCTGGGGCTCTGGGGCCCCCTCCTCCAGAGGGAACGACTGGGCAGGTGGGGGGGCGCAGGAGACCCCGGAGGGAGCCCGTGGGCGGCAGCCGGGAGCCCGGAGCCGGACGGGGAGGCCACCCCCAGAAGCCACCCCATCTTGGAGGAGGGCGGCGGAGTGGAGGCAGCAGCCAGATGGGGGGCCGGGATGGGCCAGCTGCCCCGAGCCCCACAGCCGCCCCAGGGCCAGGACAGGAGGGCAGCCTTTGCATTCAGGACTCCCCCACGTTCCCCCGTTCAGGTCTCAAAGCAGCTTACAATGAGCAGAACCCAGCACCTTATTTTGGTGGGACAGGCCTTAGATGCTCACTCATCAAATGCTGGTCAAAACGGACAGTCTTTGCTTGTCTGCAGAAAGAAAGTAGGGAGGGTGCCGTGGGTCTAACTCCTCTGGGAAGAGAGCCCCTTGTATGATGTTTGCCGCCCGGATCCTGGTGGGAGAGGCGGGATACAAATAAGTCTTACTATTATTGTTGTTGTTGTTGTTGTTGTTATCCTGTGGATGGCAGAGCGAGCTTGTTTTCTGCTGCTCCAGAGGGTGAGGCCCAAGCTACAAGAAGGAGCCTCCAACCTGGAAGCTGCTTAATGCAGTGTAGATGTGTAAATAGCTATTGCTTAAAACAATTTGTAAGCCGCTCTGATAGCCTTGCGGCTTAAGAGTGGGGTATAAATAACTAAATAAATAAAATAAATAAATAAAGGACATGCTTGAGACAGGGAAGGGCTCCCTCAGAAGGTGGGGGCATTCTCCTCTGATGGAGGTTTTGGGACAGAGACTCCATGGCAGCCCTCAGAGGAACATCAGCAGTGGGCTCCTCCGTTGCCAGAGGGGGTGGACTAGATGGCCTTTAGGACCTTTTCCAGCTCTACGTTCCTGTGTTTCCACGGCTACCTTCCCTTTTCATACCCAGACAGACTAATTTCTGTGACTTCTTTGAAAAAGGGTGGCTTTCAATCACTTCTGAGCCCGTTGTCAAGAATTAATCCCATTGGCTCTCTCTTTTCAACCCCATCCTTTTAACTAATCCCCTTATTTATTTTGTTTCTTGCCCAGTTCCTCTTTCGAAGTGGGAAGCCCTTCCCAATACACCCAGTCTGACGCCCACAGCCCTATCTCACCCCAGACTGGGGGACAATTCAGGACTGAGTCCCAGTTCACCTCCTCCCTCTTCAGTCCGGACTCCCTGCTCGGACTCACAGACATTGGGGGACCTGCAAAATTTGGCTGGCGTTTGGCCTGCTGCTGTTTTGTTATTGCTGCTGTGTGCCTTCAAGGGGACCCTAAGGCAAACCTTCCATGGTTTTTTTTTGGCAAGATTTGTTTTTTGGGGGGGTTGCCTTTGCCTTCCTCTGAGGCTGAGAGAGTGTGACTTGCCCAGTGGGTTTCCGTGGCCGAGCAGGGATTTGATGGACAATCCCTGGTACTCAGGGGATGCAACCTGGAACATTTCCAATCCCACCCCATCCTGAGACCCCCCTCCCTCCCTCCCTCCCAATGCTGAAGTTCAGTCAGTTCTGGATTTTGCAAGGAAAGGGCGTGAAGAATCAAGCAAATTAAATCTTGTCTGCAAACAGGTAGGTGTGAAATTGCACCCCACAGACCTTGAGATGGCAATCCCCAGATGAGCCCCTCCCCTCAGGCAGCCCGTTATGGGGTGGGGGGCGCACGTGTGCAAATCCCCCGACAGGCCTCATAGCATAATAGAATCATAGAATTGCAGAGTTGGAAGAGACCACGAGGGCCATCCAGTCCAACCCCCCTGCCACGCAGGAAATCTTGATCAAAGCATCCCCGACAGATGGCCATCCAGCCTCTGTTTAAAGACCTCCAAGGAAGGAGACCCCACCACGCTCCGAGGGAGTGTGTTCCACTGCCGAACAGCTCTTACTGTCAAAAAGTTCCTCCTCATGTTGAGGTGGAATCTCTGTTCCTGGAGCTTGCACCCATTGCTCCGTGTTCCAGTCTCTGGAGCAGCAGAAAACAAGCCTGCTCCATCCTCAGCGTGACACCCCTTCAAATACTTAAACAGGGCTATCATATCGCCTCTTAACCATCTTTTTTCCAGGCTAAACATACCCAGCTCCCTAAGTCTCTCCTCATAAGGCACCGTTTCCAGACCTTTCACCATTTTCATCGCTCTGGAAGCTGCCCTGAGCCGCTCCCGCTGTGTTGGGCAGGTGGGCTGCCTCCCCAGGCCGGGAGCGAAATGGCAGGTCTGCTCGAGGGAAAGGAGTGCAAAGGGAGGCCCCAATCCTTTCTACCAGCTCCTCTCTTTCTCTGGGCTTAATCCCAGGCTCGCTGGGGCTCCAAGATGAAGCTGACAGGGGTGGGGATCAGAGTGACCGGCTTTGCTCCGGCCTGCCGTGATGATACAGGTGGGTCGCCATTCTCTCAGGAGACTTTGCAGCCCAAGCAATAAAAGGATGCCCGCAGGTGAAGGAAGCATCACCCACGTTTGGGCACTTCATCAACCTGAAGCACTGCCCAAGCTGGTGCTCTCGCTTGATTGTGTCTTCCTTCCTACAGGGCAGAAGGGGGTTGGACTGGATGGCCCTTGGGGATCTCTTCCAACTCTAGGATTCTATGACTGGCTCTTGCTCCAGAGCCCAGGAGTCCAAATGTTTGTGTAATAAATTGCTCATGGCAACAGCCACAGCCACAGCTGGTGTGTTGGTGCAACAGGAGAATGTGTGGATGCCCCAGAGCAGTGGCCAGTGACTGGCTGGAAGTTCCAGCCCTAGGGAAGGGAAGCATCCTCAGATTGGGGCATATGCTTTACCTGCTGCTCTGCTAAAAGGAAAGCTCATTCCTAACAGCTTCCATAGAGTTTCTCCAATGGGGCCAACACCCTGGGACACTCTAATGCCCAACACATTCTATGCCACATGCATTCCCACAATTGCTCTGCTATGTACATCAGGTGCAAAAGCTCGGCCATTAGTGAGCGAGGGAGCAGGGAGATAGATGGGCCTTGCCCTCAGGACCATCGGAGGCCACGCATTCCTGGGCTGCAGCAGCCCCTTCCTGCTGGCAGGGAAACCCTATTGCCTGGAAAGGCCTATGGGGAGAGACCCAACCAGAGTCACCTACTGAGCAGGCACAGATTTGGGGCAGGGTGGGGCAGGGAGCTCTTTGCCCTGGGGATGCCACCTGCTTTGCGCATTCACAGAAGACCAAAAAAAAAAAAAAAAAGCAGTAATGAGCTGGATGAGGAAAAACAGATTGAGATTGAATCCGGACAAAATGGAGGTGCTCACGGTAGCAGCCCCGAAACCAGAAGTTGGGTTGCAACCGCCAGTCCTGGACGGGGTCACGCTCTCCGTTAAGGACTGTGTTCGCAGTCTGGGGGTGCTCCTTGATTCATCGCTTCAGATGACGAGTCAAGTGAATGCGACAGTCAGGAGCACTTGTTATCAGCTTCGGCTGATACGCCAGCTGCGCCCTTTCCTGGAAGTAAGGGACCTCGAGACTGTGGTGCACGCGCTGGTAACCTCTCGTCTAGATTTCTGCAATGCGTTCTACATGGGGCTACCCTCGTGCTTGGTCCGGAAACTTCAGTTGGTACAAAATATGGCAGCCAGAGTGGTCTCAGGAACACCTCGGAGAGATCATATAACTCCAATATTAAAATTTCTCCACTGGCTGCCTATCAGTTTCCGGACCCAGTACCCTGTATAAGGTGTTGGTTATTACCTTTAAAGCCCTAAATGGCTTGGGTCCAACTTATCTCCGGAACCGCCTCCTCCCATACAATCCTCCCCGCGCACTCCGGTCCTCTGGGAGGAATTTGCTTCAGCCACAAAAATCTAGGCTATCTGCAACGTCCCAGAGGGCCTTTTCGGTAATCGCCCCCAATTTATGGAATGGCCTGCCGAATGAGATCCGTCAATTGACAAGCTTGAGTAGCTTTAAAAAAGCACTAAAGACGGATCTCTTTCGGCAGGCCTTTCCTGATTAGATCCCGGCCTCAGGAGCTCAGTCTCCTGGCTTTTTTAAAATTATGTATATATTTGTTTTTAATGTGTTTTTAGTTAGAAGGTTTTAATCTTATTGTGTTTAATGTCTTTTTATGGGGGAGGGTGGGTGGTGGGTGGTGTTTTTAGTCATTATTATAATGTTTTAATTGTTGGAAGCTGCCCCGATTGTTTTTAGCAGAGGGGCGGGGTATACATACATTTTATTATATTATTATTATTATTATTATTATTATAAAACAAAAAAGGCCTTTTCTAGTTTTCGGGATCCCCAGATTCCCACCACTTTGGGCAGGGGCAGTAAGAAAAAACCAACCTCCCCACCAACTGGTGTGTAGCCCTCCTTCGTGCTGAAATGGCCCAGCTAGCTGACTCTCAGAAATTCTTGGAGAGCCTCCCCCAGAAAGGAAGGCAACAAACCCAGAGGGCCACAACCCAATGAGCATTGCCCCTTTCTTCCAGGGTTGGTCAGGAACAGCCGCCTGTCTCTTTGGTCTGCGCTTTCCTCTCAGTGAAAGTGTCCAAATTTAGAGCTGCCACAGGTGTGAAAAAGAAGGACCTTTGCAAGCTGGAAGGAGTCCTCCAGAGGAGGGAACCCAAGATGGTAAGAGGCCTGGAAGCCAAACCCAGTGAGGAATGAGGGTGAGGGAGGAGAGAAGATGGCGAGGGGACATGAGAGAGCCATCCTTCAGTAGCAGAAGGGCTCTCATCTTACGGCAGGCAGAGCGTGCTGTTTTTCTGCTGCTGAATGGATGGATCCAAATGACGAGAAAAGAGATTCTCCCTAAACATGAAGGGAAACTTCCTGAGGGTAAGAGCAGTTTGGCCAGGGAACAGTGGATTCCCTTGCAATGGGGGGCACTCCCTCATTGGAGGTTTCGAAGCAGAGGTTGGAAGCCCCCCAGGAGTGCTTCCACTATGGATTCCTGCACTGACATCTGGGGAGGGGGCTGACTATATGGCCTTTGGGGTGCCTTCCAATGCCATGATGGACAGGATGGCAAATCAAATGGCAAGCAAGGTGAGTCAGGATCGGGGTGCTGGATCAGGGCTGCCACAGCAAATGAGAGTCAAGGCAAGTTCCTCTGGTACCGAGGGCCACGCTCCCTCACAAGCGTCTGTAGAAAGTCACCCAGACAGAGGTCTTGGGCTTGTGCTAGATTCCACACAACGGCACTGATCCCGCGTGCAGCAGTGGGCGGAGAAGGCAACCGCCTTGTTGGATCATTAGGGAAGGAGATGGAAGGAAGCAGACCATAATATCACAGACCTGGGGGCATGGTGGGAGGGGTGGCAGTGCCCCAAAGGATTGCCAAAATGCACCCACCAACTTTTGTGTGACCAAAGGCTGAACTGGGAGATTACATTAGAATGAAAGGGAGCCACGATGGAAGAGGCAGCCCTAAAATTAGGCAGCGTGTTGAGGGCCAACATGGCTCAGGTACTGGACTCTGGAATTATTGGAAATATAATATATTGTTTAAAATGCCAGGGCATGTTGTCCCTGTTTAAACATCCACACTGTATTTCACACGTTAGTGGAGTATATATATTTTCCAATAGGAATCTCCGCTCCACTGTGGAAACTGTACACCTCTCGGAGCTCCACCCGCAGTTGTGAAGACTCAGTGGATTGAAGGTGGTGCAAGCATCTTATTGACAGACTGATTGATTGCAATTATATTTCCCTTTTCTCCCAGCCAGAGGAAGGCTATGGACTGAAGGCAATTCTTGAAGTGGAATTTAAAGAGAAGCCAAATCTGCTGCCCAAGCAAGAGCTCAGGATCACAGAGAGGCATGTTTACCTTTTGATGGAGCATTTCAGACAAAGCCTCCATTACGCCCACATTAGACATCCCCGTTTTGAACCAACGCGCCAAAGGCCGCGCTAAGCCGATTAAGGCTGTTGGCGTGCTGTTCCCTCTGCAGATGGCCGGGCAAAGGAGCTCCAGCAGGACTGGGAAGGTCCCAAGGAAGTCATCCAAGATCGGCCCCCACCTCCAAGCCCTTTTGGGAGGCTGTGAGCATAGAGTTGTCATCACAGCTGGGGGGGGGGAACCCACAGATGTTGACATTTCCCCTGTGCATGGCGGGGGGGGGTTTATGAGATGTACCCCCGCTCTTTCTTTTCTGTGTTTGTTACTTCTTTATTATCCAAGAGCTGGGTTTGCCTTCCCTCTGCAGGCATGGGCTTGGGATAATGAAGAGAGCCACGGTTGCCAGGCGCATGATGCTCTGGAGGCCCTTTCTTTCTTCTCTGCCTGCCCGGAGGTGGTCTTCATTGTGGCGGAGCAGCAGGTAGCCCTGGCAGGCAAGGTCACTGCTCCATGCCGCCTTTTCTCGCTTGCTGCACATTTGTCCAGAGATGTGAAAGGTCAGGCGCATACTGAGACGCCATACCTGGGCTGTTGTCTCTGGATCTGGTGAGATCTTACAGAAATAATTTGCTGGAAAGCAGTTGCTGGGCAGGAGAGAGGATGGGGGGAGGGAGGGAGAGAAAGGAGGCCACCCCACCCCATCTGCATTGCAAAGGGAGGGCAAAGAGCCCAGCTCTCCCTCTCGCTGGCCAGAACAGAGGGTTGCATCTCCTCCCCACCAGAATCATGCGCTGCTCCTGGCATGTCACGGGTTGCCATCTTGGCTCAGGACGGCCTGTACAGAAGCCCACCTTTCCTCATGCAGCAATATAGCCCCCCCTTTTTCTTCTGCGGTCATATCTGAAGCTTTGGGGAGAGGGACTTTTAACCTTACTGGATGGTGCTGGCCCCCATTGGAGGCACCCTGATAAAATCTCCATTTTGGGGTTTGTTTCAGGGGGGACGACTTCATTCCCCTTCAGTGGGCTCCTTTTCTGTCTCTTCATCGCCACACAATTAGAGCATGATGATCCCACTTTAGCTGCTCTAGCCCCACCCTATAGAAGCCTGGGATTTGTAGTTTCACGTGTTCTCTGTGGCAGAGAGCTCTGGTGCTTCCCCAAAGGACAAGCTCCATGGAAGCTCGGAAAGATCAACGTCCTGGAAGTTCTGTTCTCAACTAGAGGCTGATCTGTGTTCCAGTCAAAGATGGGCCTGAGCCCAGACTCCATGCTGTGACGTCCCCTGGCACTGCACGGCAGGACAGCCACTGCTCCAGCAGGCACTGCTTTTGGGAGGACAGGATCCGAATCCCCGTGCACTCATGGAAACCCACTGGGTGATTTGGGGCAAAGTGTCCAAGAAAACCCCAGCCCGAGGTCCTCATATGTCGGAGTCAACTTGAAGGCACAAAGGGAGCAACTAGGCCGCCCCACAGCGAAATTCCGTGTCTCACTTAACAGCACGTGTGCCTCTCCAAGTGCCTGAGAACGCTCACAGGCCTCCAACACGTGGAAGTAGGGGCAGGACCCAGCAGCCCCATAGCAGACTTTGAAGAAGAAGGAGGCTTGGGCCCCCTGGAATGCCACCCCCTTGAGGAGGAGGTGATGAGGTTGTGCTAACCTCCCCCCCCCGCAGCCCCCCAGGACAGGTGGCCATCCAGGCTCCGACATGCCTAAGCCCCCCACCTGGGTTGCAGGGCTCAGCTTGTCTCCAACCCCCCCAAACCACTTAGGAAGATGGATGAGCTGCCAGGGCTGGCACCCCATCCGGCCTCCCGGCTGGCTCTCGTTACCCCCACACTGTGGGGCCCATGCACACTCCCTCCCTCCGGTTTCGTGCTTCTTCCAGATGTTGGCAGGGCTCCAGCAAGCCCCGGAAGGCTCAGACCTGCCGCCACAAGAGACTTGCGGGGAGGTTTGGGTTGCCGATGGAGGGCAGAGAGACAGGGAATCCCAAGAGGCCTCCCGCCGCAGCCCAGCAGGGCTCTAGCTAGGAACGGGGTGGGGGGTTAGAGAGAGACCCCCAACCAAGAAGACCTGCAGTGCTGAACGGTAGGCAGTTGAGGCACCTGCGCGTGGTTTAAAGCAGGAGTGGGGGAAGTGGCCCATGGGCTGGCTGTATGTGGATGCTGGGCCCTGCTGTTGTGGCCTCTGAATCCTCCCACAAGTCCCACAAAGCTCTCTGAACCCCCTAAATCTTTTTTTTTTTAAATTCTGGCATAATGCGTTGGTCACCTTTGCCTGGAAATTGCACCACAAGACCCCAAATGTGCACAACCAAGCAAAGACCCCCCTCTCCATGGGCTTCCCTCCACCAGCACCCCAAAATAACTCTGTTTTCCTTTGTTTCTCCTCCAAAATGGTGACCACAAGTGATGTTGCATCACTTCCTGCTTTTTTGAGGGCTGGGGAAGAGAAAGAAAATGTAGGTCTTGTAGGATCTGGGGGTACATTTATGGAGTACTATACTGTGACCATCATATAGGATCACAGGCTATAATTCCAGAAATCTGGCAGAGTACATTTGACTTGGGGTGGGCCAAAAGGACAATATGTCCCTTGTGGGAAGGGGTGCATTTCCTGGCAAAAAGTTGCAGAAATGAGAGGGAGGGAGGGAGGGGTTGTCCCAGGAGGAGCTTTGGCCAACATCTGTTTGAAAAGCAAGTCCTTTGGAAGGCAATGCTGGCATAACATTGTGGAGTGTGAGTGAAATGAGGGGTCTGCCCTATGGCAGAGAGGGTGCCCACAAATTGTTCCAAGAGTGCCATGGACTACTATGCTACACTGAGGGCAACGCTTGCAGAAGGAGGTCTTGGATACCTCCTTACACAAGCCAGTAAAATGCCCAACTGCTTGCATTACTGGCTGGTGAGGGCGAGAAGAAGTCACTGAGAGAATTCTGGCCACAGGTGACCAAGCGGAAGGATGCCCACAAAGGGGAAGAATGGAACAAGGACTCAAGGGAAGCAACTGTGCCACTCTGTTCTGCTTTGGTCAGACCTCACCTGGAATACCGTGTCCAGTTCTGGGCACCATGATTCAAGAAGGATATGGACAAGATGGATGGACCGTGTCCAGAGGATGGCGACCAGGATGGTGGATGGTCTGGAAGCCATGATGCCCTCTGAGGAGCGGCTGAGGGAGCTGGGCATATTGAGCCTGGAGAAGAGAAGGCTGAGAGGGGACATATTATCCATGTTTAAATATTTGAAAGGATGTCATATACTGAGGACAGAGCAAGCTTGTTTTCTGCAGCTCCAGAGACTAGGACACGGAGCAATGGGTTCAAACTACAGGAAAAGAGATCCCACCTAAACATTAGGAGGAACTTCCTGATAGTATAAGAGCTGTTCAGAGGTGGAGTCTGCTGAGTTTCGCAGAGTTGGAAGGGGACCCCCAAGGATCATCTAGTCCAGCCCCTGGCAGGAAGGAAGAACACAGCTAAAACACCCCTGAGAGCTAGCCTTCCATTCCCTTTTCAAAGACATCCAAAGAAGGAGAATTCAGCACCCTCTAAGGCAGTCCATTCCACTGTTGAAGAGTTCTTACCATCAGGAAGTTCTTCTGAATGTTTGGTCAAAGTCTCCTGTCTCGTGACTTGAATAATTTTTAATAAATCCTTGTATAGCAGGTTAGGGTTCAAATGACATCATGCAGGATCAATGGGGCTGCAAGATAAGGAAGAGAGAGGGTGCAGATCCTGAGGGTCATTTCACAAGGTCTCTAAGCCCACTTCCAAGCTGTGCCAGACTATAATGGACATCATCCCCAGCCGTGAGGCTGCAGGTCAGAGTAGGTGAGGATGATGGGGGTTGCAGTTGGACACAGATGCACAGTGTCACATTGTTTAAGGCTGCCCAACGCTAGACCCGGAATACTGTGTCCAGTTCTGGGCACCACAATTCAGGAAGGATATGGACACACTGGAGCGTGTCCAGAGGAGGGCGACCAAAATGGTGGGAGGTCTGGAAGCCATTACGTCCTATGAGGAGTGGCTTAGGGAGCTGGGTATGTTTAGTCTGGAGAAGAGAAGGGTAAAAGAGGTGACATGATAGCCATGTTTAAATATTTGAAGGGATGTCATACTGAGGATGGGGCAAGCTTGTTTTCTGCTGCTCCAGAGACTAGGACACGGAGGAATGGGTTCAAAGTACAGGAAAAGAGGTTCCACCTAAACATTAGGAAGAACTTCCTGACAGTAAGAGCTGTTCAGAAGTGGAAAGCACTGCCTGGGAGTGTGGCATTGGAGTCTCCTTCTTTGGAAGTTTTTAAGCAGAGGCTGGGTGGCCACCTGTCATTGGGAGTGCTTGGATTGTGTCTTCCTGCATGGCAGAATGAGGTTGGACTGGGATGGCCCGTGGAGTCTCTTCCAACTCTATGGTTGTATGATTTCTTTACACACACACCCCGCTCCTGCTGTTAGGACAAGGAACTTGGGAGATTTCTTGTGGACCTTGTCACACCTGTCTGACCCATCCTACATGAGACACATGGGAAATGGACCAACTGGATCACCACCCTCGTGCTGTTAGTTGCAGGAGAGGAGGCCCATCTCACCGCATGTCTCCCCTTCTGTGTTGCTCACTGTCGCCGCCGATTCCCTTCTAGCCTCCCCGTCCAGGCCAGGCAGAGCCGCTACTCCCAGGACTGAGCAACCAAAGAGCCAGAACAGGGTGAGCTGCTCGCCTGGGGCCGGTCATCAGTTTCCAACCCTGCAAAATTCACAGGATGATTCTGAAAGCAAAAGAGGAGAGGAGACTAGAGACCAGAGACTGGAACACGGAGCAATGGGTGCAAGCTCCAGGAACAGAGATTCCACCTCAACATTAGGAGGAACTTTTTGACAGTAAGAGCTGTTCTGCAGTGGAACACACTCCCTCAGAGCGTGGTGGGGTCTCCTTCCTTGGAGGTCTTTAAACAGAGGCTGGATTGCCATCTATCGGGGATGCTTTGATCGTGATTTCCTACATGGCAGGGGGTTGGACTGGATGGCCCTCGTGGTCTCTTCCAACTCTGCAATTCTATGATTCTATGTTTCCCCCTCTCCTCCACCGGCGGGCACTACGATCCCTATAAACCCCGGAGTCCAGAGTGCGCTAAATGGGAGACCAGGGCTTGTCTAGGCCAGGCGATAGCATGGGGTTTGCTGCGCCAAGTTGCAGCAGCGTTCATTTGTCTCCACAGTCCTTTGGCAAAATCGCTGCTATGCAAAGCTATCTGTGTTTGAAGCGCACATGGAGCCATGCCTGTGGATCAAGATGGGGGCCTGAGTGAATTCCTCATGCTGTTATTCTCTGCAAGTTGCCACTACTGCACAGTATTTTTTTAAACTGTAAATCAAAGGTGCAAAAGTGTGACCTCCCTCTTAAACCGGCTGTTTGGTTGCCTTAGCATAGTGAAAAAGTGCACGATTGCTATTGAGAAACTCCAAAATGGCGCTTCTGGCCACGTCATTGCTGACAAGCCCACCCCCCGCCCCCACATGCCTGACCAATCAGGTTTCCAGTTCCGTCCTCACTGAGAATGCGCTGCGATTCGAGCGGTAATGCTGATTTCCTCACATTATTTTAAAAACTTTGGGGAAAACTGCAAAGGCTATTTGGAGTTTTTGGCACATGAATCACTGGGGGATGTCGTTGGGACAAAAGGTATTCTCCTCACATTCTATGGGGAGTATTTTTGCTGTATAGACAAGCCCACAAAATACCTCCATGTCCCAGCGTGAGCTCTGGCGTTGCACATTTCAAGAGCAGGTGCTCATCCCGAGAGCTCCACAGTCACAGGCCAGGGAGGGCCCGGAAGCGACAGGCCGCTCTCTTGGCCCATTTCAGTAGACCAGTTCTAATAAAACTTTCATCTCCACGAGGAAAAGTTCCTTTGCAAAGACAGCGTGTGTCTTAGTCGCCCATTCAAGACCAACCCGCTACAAAATACCTTGAGCCTGGACAGGGAGAGCTCACAATCATATATTGTAGCTGGGAAAAATTTGTTTTCTGCCTGTCTGTCATGGGCATTGCTATGCCTTCAAACTCTTCCCATTTGCCAGGGAAAATCCTGCATCATCCTCTGGCATCCCACTCTTCCCTCCGCTTTTAAAACATCCCAGTTTCTCTCTCTCACTCCCACTTTCCCCCTTTTGTTTTGTTTACTTCAGTTGCTGCAAACTGAGTCCAGAGTGCAAAAGTAGTTTGCACTCAATTAACTGGGGGGATAGGACAGGACAGGATAGGACAGGGCGGACTCTTGTCCTTCCCAGCAGACTCAGGCAAAAGCAAACTGCTGCATCCTCTCCTAGCTTGGGTTTTCTTCCTCATTAGAAACTTTTGCCATCATGACCAGACTCAGACCTTGCTTCACCACGCGTGTCTCTGTTTTCAACGTCTGTGAAATGCATCGCAGGTTAGCACAGAGGAAACAGGGAAATTTGAAGGGGGGTGGCAGATAACCTCCCTACAAATGAAAACCTCTCCGCATTTTGACCCCTTGAGCCTTGAGTCCGCCACAACCGTGACCAGATGTTACATGCTCAGGATCAGCCTTGGGGCAGGCGTGTGTTGCAGCAATAGAGAGAGCAGCGTGTTTTTTCTTCATTGTCTGTGCAATGACCCATGTGCAGAGGGCCTTATCCCACCCCCACTGAGTGATCCATAGGCAACCTGTCTCTGCATTAGTCCAATGCCTGCTGCTGGTAATGGGCTGGATGAGGGCAAACGAATTGAAACTTAATCCAGACAAGACAGAGGTGCTCCTGGTCGGTGGAAAGGCAGATCAGGGAACAGGGACCCTGCCTGGGCTGGATGGGGTCACACTCCCCCTGAAATCTCAGGCCTGCAGCTTGGCTGTTCTGCTGGACTCGGATCTGAGCCTGGAGGCCCAGGTCTCAGCTGTGGGCAGGAGTGCATTTGCGCAGCTAAAACTGGCGTGCCAACTGCGCTCTTTCTTTAAGCAGCTAAATGCGGCTGCGGTGACACATGCCTTGATTGCCTCCCATTTGGACTACTGTAACCCAACCTACGTGGGGCTGCCTTTGGAAACGTGTTCTGAAATTTCATCAGGCCCAAAGTGCTGCAGCCGGAAGGCTGACTGGGGCAGGTTATGGGAAGCGGATAACCCCTCCACCCCCCTTGCAGGCCAGGTCCTATACGGCTCAGCGCAGACTATCTGCAAGGCTGTGTCTCCCTATGCAAACCTATACGAACTTGCCAGAGCCTTAAGATCTTCGGGGGGGGGGCTTTCTCTCCGTCCGCCACCTTCCCATCCACATCAGGTGAGGACAGGAGGGGCAGAGCCTTCTCGGTGGCTGCTCCGAAGGTGGGGAACTCCCTCCCACGGGAGATCCAGTCGGGCCCCCTACCCGGTCTCTGTCTTTCCATTGGCTTTCTTTTTATTTAAGCAAGCTTTTGGTTTCTAGTATTTCGGGGCAGATAAAGCCTTTAATGGGTGGTGTAGTGTTTTTATTTTGTTATAGTTTAAAGCGTCTTTTAATGCTGTTTTTAACTTTTAACTTGTGGTTTTTTAAAAACAGAAGTTAGTTGAATTACATTTTGACTTTGTATTAAGAGTTTTCTAATTATATTGTGCTTTTAAAATGTTGAACACTGCCTGAGGAGAGCCAGCATGGTATGATGGTTTGAGCATTAGACTACAACTCTGGAGACCAAGGTTCGAATCCCTGCTCAGCCATGGAAATTCACTGGGTGACCTTGGGCAAGTCACACTCTCTCAGCCTCAGAGGAGGGCAAAAGCAAACCCCCTCTGAACAAATGATGCCAAGAAAACCCTACGATAGGTTCGTCTTAGGGTTGCCATAAGTCGGAAATGACGTGACGGCACACAACAACAATACATCACTGAGGATGCTGCGTTGGGAGAAAGGTGAGCTATAAATTATGCTCTCTCTCTGGCTTTTCTTCGCAAATGAAGATTCAGGAAGGACTCATCCCGCGCTTTCTGCAAGTGCGCTGATGACTAAAAAGGCCAATCCGAGATAAACAGGTCCGGTTGCAAAAAGCACAGCAGAAGGTCTCCTTGGGTGATGTTTCCGGGTTGTGATTCTTTCTGCGTTGTCGTTTCTCTTCAAGACGTGTTCGTCGTGAGTTCTCAAATAAGGCTTCAGCATTGTGGATAGTGCGTCTCCATGCCTCCCGATGTGAGGCCAGGGCGGACCATTGTTGGTGATCAATTTGGCCGAGCCTGAGATGTTGTTTCAGGGAGTCTTTGTATTGCTTTTTTGGAGCGCCCCTCTTACGCTGACCCATGGCGAGTTCACCGTAGAGTACTATTTTTGGGAGGCGATGGTCCTCCATCCTAGAAACGTGCCCTACCCAGTGCAGCTGTGTTCTCAATATCATGGCCTCAATGCTGGTGATCCCTGCTTGCTCAAGGACAGCAACATTCGTCACATAGTCAGTCCAGTGTATATTTAGGATTGTGCGTAGACAGCGCTGATGAAAGCGTTCGGGGAGTCGTAGGTGGTGGCGATAGGCGACCCATGTTTCAGACCTATAAAGGAGGATTGTGCAATAAAGAAACAAATAAGCAACCAGACCCTATCGGGGTAGGCTTCCTAGCCAGAGCACCTGACCTGGCCGTCACCTGGGAGGGAGTCCTTTCGGTCCCGGCCAGTGTTCGCTGGCGCCACATCCTGACTCCGTGCAAGAGAAACACTGTGGTTTTAAAGATATGATCCATGTTAGTCTGGAATACCAACATGCAAAAGGGTCTTGTAGTGCCTTTGAGAGTAACTGAGAGAAAGAAGATGGCAGCATACACTTTCATAAACTTAAGTCTGCTTCATCAGGTGCATCCTTCGGCAGGAACAGGCATTTATAGCCATGAATAAGCAGGTGGTGTGTGTGTGTAGACAGCAATAGAAATGCAAAACTCATGGGTATGATGATGAGGTGACAAGTTGAGTTTTAACAATGTCATTGCAGGGCAAACTTGTGAGGAAAGATATTGCCTAAAGCCAAGGTAAGTAGACACAATCACAGGAATGGCGGAGGGAGTTCTTTGAATGGCTTGTGATGCTTGCTGGGAGCCAGAAAGGAACCAGAAAGGAGATGTGATAAATGGGCCAAAGAGCCTGCATGAGGAGGCTGGGGTGTTAACTAACGTTATAATAGGTGTAGTGAGCCAGGAAACCATTGTGGTTTTGAAATCCGTATACTGTGGTGATGATACCTATATTAGGCAAACCAAAAGAGGCATTAAAATCTCTGTGCAAAGTTTTGAAATACAGTTGTCCCTCCGTATCCACAGATTTAAGTATTTATGGCTTGAAAATATTCTTAAAAAAATAATAATCCCAAAAGCAAACCTTGATTTTGCCATCTTATATAAGGGACACCATTTTGCTATGCCATTGCATATAATGGGATTTGAGTATTCACGGATTTTGGTATACATGGGGGTCCTGGAACCAAACCCCAGCGAATGTGAAGGGACAACTGGACATACGTTTCTCCATCAGTCAAAGCCACTGAAAAAGTAGTCAGCGAAAGGGGGGGAGTTGATGTTTTAAGCCACGTGGTCTCCATCTTAGAATCATAGAATTGCAGAGTTGGAAGAGACCACGAGGGCCATCCACTCCAACCCCATTCTGCCATGCAGGAATTCACGATGAAAGCATCCCTGACCAGATGGCCATCCAGCCTCTGTTTAAAGACCTCCAAGGAAGGAGACCCCACCACACTCCGAGGGAGTGCGTTCCACTGCCAAACAGCTCTGACTGTCAAAAAGTTCCTCCTCATGTTGAGGTGGAATCTCTGTTCCTGGAGCTTGCACCCATTGCTCCGTGTTCCAGTCTCTGGAGCAGCAGAAAACAAGCCTGCTTGTGTTGTAGGGCTTGTCTACATGGGCAATTTACCCCGTTTTGCCCCCATCTTGGAGCCCTGTAGTCCTGACGATGCAGGGCTTTTGCCCCGTTTTGCCCCCGGGCAGTCCTTACGACCCCCAGGGCAAACACAGGGCTATGATGGTGGAAGATGTGGTAGGGCCCGTTACAGTTTTTAAAATAATACTATTTCAAATGCCTTCCAGTTGGCAAAAAATGGATCACACCACAGGAGCCTGTAGCGACACGCAATCCCGTCGCTGCAGCTGGCCTCGGCCTCGCTCTTCCATAGCCAGGAAGGGAGGCTGCAACACATGACCAAGGCTGGATACGTGCAGGGGCTCTTGCTCACGTGCTGCGTGTCGGCGTCCTAACGTCAGAGGGTGCGATGTAGGCGGAACGGCTGCAGGGATGGGCCAGCGTGCCCGTCTGGGCTCCAGCCTGTTTCGTGGAGGTAACAGGGGATGCCAGCATATTCTGGCCCATGTAGTTGAGCCTGAAGATGTTATGGGAGGGAAAACATGGGCGATCAAACTGGGGCAGATGGGTTATACCTGTTGGAAGCGAAGAAGCATCTGCTCTTGTTTACACCTCTCTTTGTGTGTGCGTGTGTCTGATGTGTGTTTACTTCCCCCCCCCTTTTGCTCCAAGAAGCTTTTAGTGTTTTACAGCCCTTTGTCTCAAGCAAGAAGCCAGCGACATGAGGCCGACCAGCCTCAAGATGCCTTACCTGCCCACCTGAGAGTCAGCTTTAGGGATGGAGACAAGGACTCGGAGCAATGGGTTCAAACTAGAGGAAAAGAGATTCCACCTAAACATCAGGAAGAACTTCTGATGATAAGAGATATTAATCAGTAGAATCCGCTGCTGCTGCCTGGGAGTGTGGTGGAGTCTCTTTCTATGGAGCTTTTTAAAGAGCGTCTGGATGGCCATCTTTGCTTTGATTGTGAATTCCTGCATGGCAGAATGGGGTTGGACTAGATGGCCTTTGGGGTACCTTCCAACTGTAGGATTCTATGGAATGCACTGCCTGGGAGTGTGGTGGAGTCTCCTCCTTCTTTGGAGGTTTTTAAACAGAGCCCGGATGGCCATCTGTCATTGGGAGTGCTTGGACTGTGTATTCCTGCAGGGCAGAATGGGATTGGTCTAGATGGCCCCTGGGGTCTCTTCCAACTCTGTGATTCTATGATTCTATGAATCAACAAACCCATGCCAGCAGCTGGGCACCTAGCTCTGAGTTTGTGGCTCACTTGTGGGTCTCAATTGGGGCTAGGGGATGTGGGGGAGGCTTCCCTTCTTCCTGGAGTTGCCGCTGGAGACAAAACCGGCTGAGATCCTTTCCAAAGGTGCAAAGCAGGGCTCAGCCCCAAATCTGAGCGCTGGGCCTTTCCCCTTTGAACTGTCCAGTTATTCACAGGTATGATATGTGTTTAGAATGTTTAAATTATTTGCATTGATTCGAGTTGTTATTGTTTTCCCTTTAAATGGTTTAAACTGACTCTGTTGTAAACTTCCCAGAGAGATTGTGATGGAGAGCAGGGTGTAAATATTTTAAACAAGCTTAAATAAATAGAGAAAGCGAGCTTCCTTGTGATGTGTTAGGCTGTTGGTCCATGGCAATTGGGGAGTCCCCGCCTTGGGTGGACAGATACTGTTAGAGGTCAGCTGAGCGTCTTACGCACACATAAGTCCCCTTACAACACAGGGTTGTACCTCTTTGGCCACGGTGAGACCGCTGCATCCACTTCACCGTTGCTCAAGCAGAGTTCCATAAGTGTAACCATTGCACATGCAGTTGTCCATTCCTGGATGGTGTGTAACTCTTCATCAGTGCCTTCAGGGACCCCCGTGAATCCCAGGGGTTGCAGGAACAGCCCCCATGCATTATTCCCCACTGCCCAAGGGAACTAGAAGAAGCAGGAACATCGTCCTCACTTGCACAATGTTGGCATTCAGCAGAAGGGGAGTGCGGCGCAACCACTGCATAACTACAAGGTGATCATAGAATCCTAGACTTGGAAGAGACCACAGGGGGCATCTAGTCCAACCCCCTTCAGCTATGCAGGAATACACAATCAAATCATCCTGACAGATGGCCATCCAGCCTCTGTTTAAAATCCTCCCCAAAGAAGGAGACTCCACCACACTAGGGCAGCACATTCCACTTCCAAACAGCTCTTACTGTCAGGAAGTCCTTCCTAATAATCTTTAGGTGGGATCTCTTTTCCTGGAGTTTGAACCCACTGCTCTGTGTCCTAGTCTCTGGAGCAGCAGAAAACAAGCTTGCTCCATCCTCAGTATGACCTCCCTTCAAATATTTAAATGTGGCTATCCTGTCCCCTCTCATAGGGCATAATAGCTTCCAGACCTCCCACCATCCTGCTTGCCCTCCTCTGGACATGTTCCAGCTTCTCACTATCCTTCCTTAATTGTGGTGCCCAGAACTGGACACAGTACTCAGGGCTTCTGAGATAGATTCATAAGATCTGGAAGGGACACCAAGGGCCATCTAGTCTAACCCCTGCTGCCAGCACAGAGAAGCCACAGCTAAGGCACATCCCTGACACAGGTGGGCATCCAACCTCTGCTTTAAAAGTCACAGTGCTGGCCAAGCACTATTGACCTTGGCAGGCAGGATCCCCCCCCCCATCCTCCATGCCCCTCGCAAGGTGCCGGCAGCCTTCAGATGTTGTGAGGGATTACAGCAGGCAGGGATTTCCCCCACACCACTGGACTCTTGGGCACAGCCAGCCTCCACCTGCTGCCACCTCCAACTCTTCATCTCTTTTTCCCTCTTCAGGACTTCTAATGCAAAACTACCTGTCCACACAAGACATGAGGGTGCAAGAGGCAGAACTGGTTTGGCGCCTCACCAGTGCATCAGCGTCACTGGGGGAGGACTGTGGCCCTTGCCCCGCCCTGTCTGCCGCTCCTCTCCATTCCACTGAATGGCCGGCTCATGCAGCTGGGCCTCAAGGCGCTTCCTTCTTGCACGTGGCATGGCTGCCACACAATCATAGAATCATAGAATCATAGAATTGCAGAGTTGGAAGAGACCACGAGGGCCATCCAGTCTAACCCCCTGCCACGCAGGAAATCTTGATCAAAGCATCCCCGACAGATGGCAATCCAGCCTCTGTTTAAAGACCTCCAAGGAAGCTGCTTTGCCTTTCTGAGTTGGCTGCAGTGCAAGAGAAGCATGGATCCGAAAGCTGACACGCTCAGTGGGAAAGTACGCCAAGGGATCTTGTAGCACCTTTGAGACGAACCGAGCGAAAGAAGCTGGGAGCATAAGTGATGCAGACTTAAGTCTATGACCACTCATGCTACCAACATTTTTCTCTTTGTCCTACAAGATCCCTTTGCACAGTGAGAAAGTGTTTTCCAGGCTGCTCTTCAAAAACACAGGAGCAGAACAGGTGAAAAAGTTGGCAACTTTGATGGTTGCTGTGTGGCCTACAATAGCTGTGAAGAAACAAGGCATCAATGTTTATTCTCAACTGCTATCTTTCAAACAGGCCCAGAAGAGTAAACGAGCGCCCTGGAAGTGGCAAGGGGTATATATATATTTTTTTCTGTGAAATTCCTCCTCCTTCCACTGGGAGGGGCTCTTGCCCCATGGAAGCCCCCCAGTGAGAATGGGGGAACAGGAGGGGCTTCTCTAAAGGAGAGGATATAATGCTGATTCCTGCACACTATTGCAAATTCACAGCAGCGTTCTTTTGTCTCCACAGTCTTTGAGCAAAAACGATAGTATGCGAAGCTATCTGTGTTTGAAGCGCACACACCTGCGAATCAAGACAGCGGCTGAGTAAATCCCGCATCTTAGTATTCTCCACATGTTGCCGCCACTGCACAGTATTTTTTTTTAACTTTAAAGCAAAGGTGTACAAGTGCGACCTTCTGCTTACAAAAGTTATTTGGGCACCTCAGCACAGTAAAAAAAGCACAATTGCTAATGCAAAAATCGAAAATGATATGAGCAGCATTTTCACCGTCCAGACAACCCCCTCCCCTGGTAGAGAATACAAAAACTGCAGCTTTTTGATTCTTTCATGTGTGGAAGCCTTTCCAAAGGTTATTGCAGGGAATACTTAAGAAATGCATTGCTTCTCATCCCCTCTGCCTCCCCTTCCAATCAGTGAGCACAATTTGCTCTTGACGGAATTGTTGCAAGTGAAGAAGCACCAACGCTTGTTTACATCTCCCTGTGTGTCTCCGATCTGTGTTTACGTCCACCTCCATGCAGAAGTCACTTCCCCTACCCACTTTTCCTCCAAGAAGTTTTAGTGTTTTGCAACCCTTTGTCTCAGAAGCAAGAAGCCAGCAACCATCATGCATGCATGAGAGTCAGCCTGAGGGACTCCTCGACCCAAAGTCAGATAACTATCTCCTATCCATCTATCTATCTTTCCTATCTAAGATGCATTCTCTGCCATAATAAATGTAAGTTCTGCTTTATAACTTTACTGGAGCATCCTGCATGTTTTGTGTCCTGTTTTGCACTGGGGCTCTGCAGCAATCTGCTCAATATAAATAACAATATATCCTACAGGAATGACCCCGGGTGGTCTTTCCTCCCATCTTTTCTTCCAGTTAAACTCCCACCATCTGGAATCACTGGGCTCTTCGTATGCGTTTGGTTGGCTCCTAGCTGCTCCCCTGCTCTGTTGCTGGAGAAAAAGAAATGGCAAACACCCGAATAAGGCTTCTGCCTGAACAGACTGGGAACCTGCGTGTGCAGCGAACATGTCCATGGTGGACATTAGATGGAAGCACTGGACAAATGGTCGGGTCAGCAAACTATGGCAGAGAGCCATATGGCCTTGAGAAGAGAGGGTGTAACTTTTTAAAAAATAATATATTTTTATTTAAACATCTAAATTTTACAATCTAAAAAACATACAAGAGAAAAATCATAAACAACAAAAGGCAAAATACACAACACACTAAAAAAACCACACCGCACACTTAACAATAATTCCGCCCCCCTAATCTATCCCGTCCCTTCTAAAATGCCCCGTATCCCACACTACAAAAAAACTACCATGCTAGACAGGGTAAGTAAGGTTCCAACTTATCAGTTAAAAGGTTATAGAGATCCATATTTTTATTTAAACATCTAAATTTTACAATCTAAAAAACATACAAGGGAAAAATCATAAACAATAAAAAGCAAAATACACAACACACTAAAAAAAACACATATGTAAAGAATGGAAATGGGATTTATAATAATAAAATATCAATTATATTATTGATAATACAATATCAAACAATAATACTCTGGTTTGGGAAGGGAAGACATGGGAAGTAAAGATATTACTCTTGTAAATATTGAAGCAGAATAAGAAGAAATGTTTTGGTTTTGGATATACATAATGTAAATGGATAAGTACGAAAAGAATTGTTGGTGCCATTTTTTAAAAAATAATGTAAAACTTTCATATATATGTTCTGCAATTAGAGAGTACTTGGAAGAGAATTCTTAATAAAAATATAATTAAAAAACACACCCCACCCCACACTCAACAATAATCCCACCCCCCCAATCTATCCCATCCCTTCTAAAATGCCCCGTATCCCACACTACAAAAAAACTACCACACTAGACAGGGTAAGTAAGGTTCCAACTTATCAGGTTATAACACAAAATCTAAATATCCCTTTAAGATTCTAATCTTATCAAATTGTATATTATTATACCACTTTTTCTATACCATAGATGAAGATGATAGCCACGGTGAAATATTTGAAGGGATGTTATGCTGAGGATGGAGCAAGCTTCTTTTCTGCTGCTCCAGAGACTAGGACATGGAGCAATGGGCTCAAATGACAGGAAAAGAGATTCCAGCTAAAGCTTATTAGGAGGTTCTTCCTGAGGGTAAGAGCTGTTCAGCAGTGGAATCTGCTGCTGCCTGGGAATATGGTGGAGTCTCCTTCTCTGGAGGCGCTTAAACAGAGGCTGGATGGCCAGCTGTCGGGAGGGCTTTGATTGGGTATTCTTGCATGGCAGAAGCGGGTTGGACTGGATGACCCTTGTGGTCTCTTCCAACTCTATGACTGTCCGATTGAGGCTGAGATGGTGGTGGGACAGAGAGAAGGTGTGTGCGTGGGCATGTCCCTTCAAGCTACCTCTTCAGTTATGGTGACCCCATGAATTTCGTAGGGTTTTCTTTGGCAAGGAATCCTCAGAGATGGTTTTGCCAGTTCCTTCCTCTGAAATCAAGCCTACAGCATCTGGGACTCATTGTCAGTCCTTCTGGGCTTGGGGAAGGCCCTTCTTTTTGTACTGCCACTCCCAGAATCCCCCAGTGGCTTTCCTTGTTTCCCTTCCCTTGGAAGGTGTGGACTTGGTGGTGGTGGTTGTGGTAACATCAACCGCTGTGAATGTTTTAGTGGTTGCTGGAACAGTTGTGCCTTTTCTTGTTGTGACCGCAGGGGAAGTGACGGTGGGCAGTCTAGTGGTGTCCAAGGTGGTGGTCAAGCAGATTAACTGGTCTTCCGTCAGAGAGCTAACCACTATCCCTGTGAGCTCGTCGGGGCTCAGGCATGTTACCTTGGCGGCATCCTTCACCTTTTTGGGATGACCTCTCATCCACTGGAGGAGGTAGCGAAGACGACAGTCGCACCGCCACGGATTCTCACCAAGATACACTGAGGTGAGCTTCCCAAAGTGGTCAAAGAGTCCCCCAGGGATGCTCTCTAGACGGTTCCCATTGAGCCTGAGGGTCGTCAGCTGTGGGAGGGAAGATGACTCCAGGCTCTCCAGAGAAACGATCTGGTTCTTGCTCAGGTCCAGGCTGGTGAGCAGAGGCGTCTCTGCAAACCCCTGGCTTGGGAGCGCTTTCAGCCGGTTAGACGCCAGGCTCAGCTGTTTCAGTTTCCTCAGTCCAGAGAAGGTGCCATTTGGGAGAGCCTCGATTTGGTTGTTCTCCAGAAACAGCTTGCCCAGGCTGGACAGGTTCTGGAGCAAGTTGGGTGGAAGGGTCCGGATCCTGTTCCGTGCAAGGTGGAGCTCCGTCAGGCTTTGCTGGCTGTCCAGGGATCCGCCTGGGAGGCGAGTGATCTGGTTGTCATAGAGCCGGAGGGTCTTCAGCTGAGAGAGTGGCTTGAAGATGTCCCGCGAGAGGTTGGAGATCTTGTTATTGGCCAAATGTAAATAGCTGAGGTTCAGAAGCCCATCAAAGAGGCCTTCGGGAAGAGAAGGGATCTCGTTCAGGTGCAGATACGCCTCCTCCAAGTTCCCAAGGTGGTCAAAGAGGCCTTTTTCCATCCAGGTGAGGCGAGAGTTCCGCAGGTTGAGCTTCCGCAAGCGAGGCAGAGTCCGGAAGGTGCCGACCGGCAGGACCCCCAACTCTGCGCCGGATATTTCCAGTTCCTCCAGTTCCTCCAGGTGATCAAAGGCTCCCACCTCCACCTTCCTAATCTTGTTGTCAATAAATTCCAGCTTCACCAGGTTGGGCCTGTTCTGGAAGGCTCCCGCTGGGATTTCGGTCAGGCTGGTTTGCACAAAGAACATTTCTGTAATGAGGGGATTGGCCGTCTTTGGAATCTCTGTGATGTCCCTGGTTTTTGTGTAGACGTCCTGGTTGGGCTTCGGGCAGTCGAGATTCCCAGCGCCACGGCAGGGCTGCTGACCTTGGCTGGTGGCAAGGAGGAGAAAGAGGAGGAGGCCAGTCCTGGCCAACATGCTGGGCGAAAGCAAGGGCGGTCTCTTGCCAAAGAGTTTGTTCCCCTGACGTTGGCCCACTGCTTTGGCTTGGGTTTCCTTCTCACGTGACCGTTTCAGTCCACGGAGGCCATTCCTAGTGAATCTGGCAGGAAAGAAAATGTCCCGCAGGGATGAAGAAGCATGCACTCGGAGGAATGCCAAACACAAGAGGATTTACTTCGGAGCAAGCAGGCATAGGACTGCGCCTGGCCGCCTAGGACTGCTCAAAACACAACAAAACACAACCCACCTCCTAAGTACTCATACAACAACTAAGGACTCGCTCTTTGCAGTATTTACAGCCAAGGACTCACTTCTGGAGAACTGTGGAAAGTTTGCAGTAATTACAAGTACTAAGGACTTACTTTTTGCAGCAATTTGCAAGAACTAAAAGTCCTTCTTTTGTAGAACTCTGGAAGGTCTTTTTGTATCTCTCTCTCTCTCTCTCTGGCTTTTCTTCGCAAACGAAGATTCAGGAAGGACTCATCCCGCGCCTTCTGCAAGCGCGCTGATGACTAAAAAGGCCAATCCGAGATAAACAAGTCCGGTTGCAAAAAGTGCAGCAGAAGGTCTCCTTGGGTGATGTTTTTGGGTTGTGATTCTTTCTGCGTTGTCGTTTCTCTTCAAGACTTGTTCGTCGTGCGTTCTCAAATAAGGCTGCAGCATTGTGGATAGTGCGTCTCCATGCCTCCCGATGTGAGGCCAGGGCGGACCACCGTTGGTGATCAATCTGGCCAAGCCTGAGATGTTGTTTCAGGGAGTCCTTGTATCGCTTTTTTGGAGCGCCCCTCCCACGCTGACCCGTGGCGAGTTCACCGTAGAGTAGTATTTTTGGGAGGCGATGGTCCTCCATCCTAGAAACGTGCCCTGCCCAGCGCAGCTGTGTTCTCAATATCATGGCCTCAATGCTGGTGATCCCTGCTTGTTCAAGGACAGCAACATTCGTCACATAGTCAGTCCAGTGTATATTTAGGATTGTGCGTAGACAGCGCTGATGAAAGCGCTCGAGGAGTCGTAGGTGGTGGCGATAGGTAACCCATGTTTCAGATCCATAAAGGAGGATAGACAGTACGATGGCTCTATACACACTAATTTTTGTGCTTTGCCTCAGGTGTTTATTGCTCCAGACTCTTTTGTGAAGTCTTCCAAATGCACTATATGCCTTTGCTAATCTGTGATCGATCTCTTTGTCAATCTTGGCATCTGAGGAGATGATGCTTCCCAGGTAGGTGAACTGCTGAACGGACTTGAGCACTGATTTGCCGACGGCAATGTGGGGATGGTGGTGTTCGTCCTGTGGTGCAGGCTGGTAAGGAACTTCTGTTTTCTTCAGGTTGACTTCTAGCCCAAACAGCTCTGCAGCTGTTGCAAAGCAGGACGTTAGGCGCTGCAGAGCTGCTTCTGTGTGGGCAACAAGGGCAGCATCATCGGCTACATGTAAGACTGTACATGCTACATGTAAGACTGTATATTTGTTTGAAATAAGACTAGATTTGTACATGACATTTGCACCAGTTCTTAACAATTAATGACATCTTACACAGGTATGGTTGGTTCTGGTGCTCTGGTTTTTATATTAGCTGTGAATGCTGCCTGACTTCCTCTAGACTAGTGTGACCTGATGCTGAGCTACTGACCCATAGGATCCTAGAACCCTAGAGGTGGAAGGGTCTCCCCGAGGCCATACAGACCAACCCCTGCCCAATGTAGGATCTCCAGCTAGAGCCTCATCCCCAGAAGCATGGAGCTGCCCAGCCCTTTTTGAAGACATCCAGGGACACCACCATCTCTCTTCTAGGCAATTGATTCCATGCAGAAGTTCCTTCTCGTGTTCAATCAAAATCTATTCCCCTTTGTAACTTCACACCATTAGATCTAGTTCTACCCTCGGGGGCAGCAGGGAATAAACCTGCCCCCTCCTCTCTGGGACAGCTCTTGGGGTATTTCAAGGGGGCCATCATGTCCCCCTCTCCGTCTTCCCTTCACCAAGCCCTTCAGCTGCTCCTCATAGGCTTTGTTCTCCATTCTCTCGCCAGCCTCATTGCTCTGAACCTGCTCCAACTTGTCTGTCTCCCTTTTCACAACAAGGCACCCAGCGCTGAATGCCGGACTCCAGACCAGCGCAGAATATCGTGGGACTATGACTTCCATGGTACGTTCCTTTTTCTTGTAAAGGAAGCATTTGTATGGGAGCTGAGCACGGGGAAGCTATGAAGAGCCCTGTTTTAAGACCCCAGAATGTAAAAGCCATGCCTCCTCTGTGTGTGTGTGTGTGTGTGTGTGTCAGTCCCTCCCACAGGTATCCTCTCACCTGAGAGTCTCTCCCACAGGTATCCTCTTACCTGAGACTGCTGGAGGGCAAATCCTGAGAGGGTTTTGGGAGGGGATTCAAAACTTTGTTGGGAGTCAGGATGGGCAAGCTCTAGCCATCCAGCTATCACATCAGCCCCAGCCAGAATAGTCACTGGGAGGGGATGATGGGCGGTGCAATCCTAAAATGTCAGGGAGGCCGTACGTCATCTCTCAGCCCTTGTTTAGGCTGAGGGAGGGAAGAATTAACCGGCAACTCTGTTCCTAAAGTGAGAAACAGGTCAGCGTTCTGTTGGCTTCCCAGGCGGACGGACGGAGGCCCACCGGCCATGGAGGCAGCGTTTGCTCTGGGGCCTCTTTGGTTCCCCCTGGGTGTTGGGGGGGGTCCTTTCCCTTGGGCGGGAGGGGGGTCTTTCCTTGCCCTCCACTTGGCTTTCTCAACCATAATGGTCCTGTGGCCCTTCTGGGAACTCTGGGGTTCTCCGGCCCCTCCTGACGCCCCTCTTTCCTTCCCCTCCCCTCCCCGCATCTCTCTCCCGTGAATGGAGGGGCCCAGTTTGGCTGCTTAAGGAGTGAGTCTGCTGCCAAATTTGGAAGGGGTGCACCAAGGGACCAAGGGCTATGCTGGGGGTAATGCTGGCAGAGAAGGGTGCATGATGCGGATCCTGCAAGGAACTGAGCCACGTCACTGCCACCCATGCGTCCCCCCACAACTGGCATTCCCCCCTCCGCCTTCTTTGGCACACGCACAACTAGGTCTGGTGTGAAAGACAGCACATGCTGCTCCGGCGGCGGCTGCCACCCCTCTTCATGTCCCCAAGTGTGGTGCCCCCAACACCCACGGGTGCCCTTCCCCTCCTCCCCTAAGTGACCACGGGAGGCCCACAGAGTCGGGGCACAGGGGGTCAGCTAGGGCCACAACAGGTGAGGGTGCCCCAGACGGGGCCTGTGGGGTGCCCAAAGCCCGCTGCCAGGATGGTGTTCCCCCTGTTGGCCCTGCAGCCCAGAGAAGGAGCTGCCAAGGGGGGCTTTGAGGGGCCACAGCCAAAGATGGGGGGCAGGGAGGGAGGGGAGGGGGTTCTTTCTCACCCCCCATTCCGGAAGCAGTTTGGCCCGAGCGAGCAGCTGCATCACTTACCTGCTCAGTAGCCCTGCAGGGTGGACTGAGCCGGCCGGGGTGGCGTCAAGTGGAGGCTGCAGAGCCTGAGTCGTCTTCGGGGGCTTATCTTTCGGAGACACCCCTCTCTCTGGGACGGGGCCAAGATCTGGAGAGCACAGCTGCCTCTCTGGTGTGTGCATGGGCATCGCCGGGTTCAGCAAGTCTGCTTGGCCAGATAACAGCCAAGGCCTCGCCCCCATCCTGAGAAAGATGCCCCCAACCCCACCCCACCCTGCTGGGAGCTCCACTCCTCTTGCCCCCCCCCGGTGGCGTCTGTGGGCACTGTGGGGGCTGTTCTGCTGAGTGGACCACCCTCCCACCCTGCTGGGCTATAAATGCACAGCTGCCACTGGACCCTGGACCCTCTCCCTGGGCGCCCCCTCTTCGCACCTGTAACATCTGTAAGAAGCAGAGCAGCCCTCCCCCAAACCCGGAGGCTTGGCCCGGGAATGCTGGGATGCAGTAACAGGAATGCTGCTCAGTGGAAAACACAAGGCGTCGATCATCCCCCCCAGAGCACCAAACAGCAGCCCTGCACCCGGGGCACCCAGGGGACCCTTACCTGCACCCAGTGGGTCGGGGGTCTGCCAGTTGCCAGGTCTCCAGTTGCCAGCTGAAGTCTCAGAGGTCGGCTCTGTTTCTCTGACTCCAAACAGGGAGACACATCTCAGGGCATGGAACTGGATGAGGAGCATGCTTCATCATCATCATCATCATCATCATCATTTTGTTTGTATGCGAGGGGGCTTCACAGCCTGCCCCCCCTCCACCCCTTCACAGCTATGGTCAGGACTCACTGGCTCAGTGTGGAAATGTTTGCATGACTATCCTGCTTGTGCAACAACACCAATGCCACAAAAAAGCCAGGTGCCACAGGGAGGGAGTGGGGGAGAGAAATGGTGGTGGCACATTGGGGCCCATCTTGCCTCTTGGAGCAAGGCAAGGGGGCAGCCCCAGTATCCCCCCTGGTGAGCCTTCTTCTTATAGAAGTCCTGCTGGTGGCAGCCGCATGCGAGTGGAGAGGAAATGCCCGTGAAGGTCAGCGGTGAGCTTTCCACCACCCCGGCAAAAGCGGCAAAAGCGCAGTCCTGGCGGATCTCCCCGGGAGTCCTGTGCTTTGCTGGGGAGGGCCACGCAGGACGCTTGCCCTAGAAGGAGGGGCAGAAACTGCCGCGGCGTTCTGCTGCCGGCCCCAAAAGCTGTGACAAGCTGCTTGGTTCCCTTTGTGGTTTGCCGTGCTGCCTGCTTAGCCAGGTTTCACCCAAACTCTCTCCCCATTTGCCCTGGTTGCCTTCATGCCCATTCCGACAATCCACTGAGCCACACGGGGGTCCAGGAGCCATTCAGGAGCCTGCCTCACTCCGGTGGTCTCGCAAAGCCCCGGACTCCCTGCTCTCAGATTTTGGCCCCCAAAAGATGCTGGTGATCCAGCAACCCAAGAGCAGGGGCCGGAGGGGGTGGGGACTGACCACAAGGAAGGAACCTGTAGTTTTTGTGTTTATTTAAAGGGCTGCCATTGGAATGGGTTTAGTCAACAGCCAGGGGGACAACCTGATAATACTGTCAGAGGCAGAACCAAAAAGGGGGGAGATAAAAATGACAGCAGCTAACACAAGCTGTTAAAGGAGCAGCAGAGGATTAATTTGATCGCAGCACTGCAAGGCGTTCAAAAGCTGGCAGGAATCAAAAGGTCTTCAGACACCCCACCCTGTCCAAGGCCTACATGGGGGGGTTCAGGTCAAATATCTTTTCGGGGGGCATTCCGGAGGCAGGGGGCACACCAGGAAGCTCCCCACCTCTGGGATCTGCCAGCCCAAGGGAGAGGTTGAGGGGAGGGGTCTCTGGAGAGCCAGCCAGGCCAAAGGGCCACCTCTGGGGAAGGGGGGGAGGTAGGGGCCGTCGTGCATTTGGCCCTCCAGAAATCTCACCACCCACCCTACATCTCAGAGGGACCCCCTCAGTGGGGTGGGGGGGATTGGGAGGTGCATTAGCAATGGCGGTGGTGAGGTGGTGGTGGAACAAACGGCACTGGTGCCGTTGTGTGTGGTGATCCGCAAAAGAGTCGGCAAGTGTTTGGCCCGCAGAGGCAGTGGCCAGAGCAGCCATTGGCGTGCCTTGGCCAAGGGACTGCCTCCCTTCCTCCCTGCGTCTGGGGAGGCCCTACCCCGACCGTGTGCCCACAGGGACGTGGGTGCAAGTGGGGGACACGGCAGCAAGGCAGTTCAGACAAGAGAGAGTCAGCTCCTATGGCCAGGGTGGGGCGCAGGGGGTGGGGTCTGGCAGACAATCGCGGCAGCCCTGCAGGGACCCCCTCCATTGCTTTCCGTCGGCTGCCTCTCTGTCTGGGGGAGAGGGGGTCTGTTCCAGCTGGAGACGGACAGGCAGCCCTTTGCACCCATATCTTTCCAGTTTCCATTTTGCAATACGTGCTGCGCATTTCCCAGGGATGGATTTGGATCAGGAGTGGGCAATAGCCGTGCGGTCAGTTGTCCACTCCTAATCGAAGTCACAGTACTTCTGGGCCTGGGGTCCAGTTTGGGGTATTTTGAGGGGGCTGGCAGGGTTTAGAAGGGAAAACCCCACTCTAGAGAGTGTTTGGGGCATTTGGGGATGCTTTTTTCATCCCCCAATTTTCTAAAGTTTTTGTCCAGTGCCTGTGGGCTGCAAAATGTTACTGAGGGCATCAGGGGGCCCAGGGGCTGTGCTTTCTCCACCCAGGCCTAGGTCAACTTGTATGTCTTGGGAGAAGCAAATGCACACTTGCTCAAGTGATTGCCTTCCCCTTACCTGAAGTGAAAGGAAGATATTTGTGGAGTGTTATCCCCAATGACACTAAAATGACTTCTGAAATGCACTCCTGAGATTCTAAGGAGAGGCCCTTCTCTCTTCACAGGCACAGTTGATGGGGACCCAAGAGGGAGGCCTTCTCAGCGGCTGCCCCTAATCTCTGGAACTCCCCTCCCAGGGGGGCCAAACTGCCCCCTCCTGATTGTCCTCCGTTAGCAGGCAAAAACTTTTTTATTCCAACAGGTTTTAAAACAGAAAGAATGGGCTGGGAGCTCTGTATTGCTTTAGACTGAGCTCTTTTAAATGGCTTTTTATTTTAAAATTGCATTTTATTCTTTTACCTGAAGGTTTGAATTGTTTTAATTCTATGACTGCAGCTGGAATCTCCCGTATCTGGAATTCCAAAATCTGAAATATTCCAAAATACCTCTGGTCCTAAACACTTTGGATCGGTCAGACTCAACCCATAATTTAATTCTATTTTGATGCTTATGTTTTGTAGGTTTTTAACTGTATTGTTCTTTTAAATTGTGGGCTGCTTTGAGTCCCGATTTTGAGAGATAGGAAGGATACAAATAAATACAATAACAACAACACTACTCGTGCTGCATATTTTATTGATATTAACCCCCCACATCTACTTAGCTGCAAATCTGACATCTTATAGTCATTTTGCTTCATTTCTTCCATTCTTCTGAATGAAAGGCTGTTGCCATTTTATTGTCATTTTGGCAGATTTTTGGAAGCTTGGAGAAAAGGCAATCTCTCTTTCTCTCCCAATTGCTCCTAAGGAAAGAGTGAGCCATCAGCAATGCCAGACCTTCACCAAGCCAATGCCCTCCACGTGTGTTGGACTACAGTCCTCATCATCCCCAGGGAACCCCTTGCCCTGCTGCGAAATGTCATCTGACACATTTGGAGCGACTGGCTGGGCAGAAGCAAGCCCAAGGGGGTGAGAGAGAGACAGAAGGAGACACTTGTGCTTTTCTCGATGTGTGGTCGCCACAAACAATGGCAGCATACTTTGCAAATCTTTGGTATGTTTGTCTTTTAGGCCGGCCCTGCAAGGCAGCCTTCGGTCATTCTGATGAGGAACAACGGAGGCTGAGAGGCTGGGCCTGGCCAAAGCCGCCGCCTTCTTCTAAGCCCGTGTAGCTTCCGTAGGGACGGCACCTGCCTCTCCCGCCGAGCCTCCTCTTCCTCTACCCCCTGCGCAGCCCAGGGGAGACTGACTGCCCGGCTTAGGGGGCCTCCGCGCTCGCCGGTGCTGCCGTGGCCTGCTGTCCAGCCAGCGGCTTCTCCTTCTCAATGGCAACAGAGACCTGGACTCTCAGTGTCCCGCAGCCAGAGCCCAGCGTCCAGTCCCCACTGAAATGCTGCCCTGCGCCCAGCGCGCCACCCTCGCCCGGAGGAAGGGTGAGCTTGAGCCGGTGGCAAACGTCCCGGTCACAGGCCAGATGGAGGACCCCCACTCCATCCTGGTAAGCGCATTGGGGCAGGGGGCTAGCCTCCTCCAAGGGATCCTGAGCCTCTGCGCGACACCGGGCGGACCCAGGGGGTTGCCGGGGGCAGACCAGCTGCTCCTTCCTGACCCCCGGGAGGCTCAGTCCCTGGAGGTGAGCTGGACTCCTGCAGAGGGCTTGGGCATTGACAAGGTCGTCGGCGTACTGGAGCCAGTCGGCCAGGTAGCCCAGGTGGCAATCGCAGGCCCAGGGGTTGCCTCCCAGAGCCACGTAGAAGAGGGCGAAGTTGGAGTCAAAGACGCCCTCCGGCAAGGTCGCCAGCTGGTTGTGCGAAAGGTCCAAGGCCTCTAAGCTGCTGAGGGTGGCCAGCAGGTCCCGAGGGAGCTCGCTGAGCTGGTTGTGGCTCAGCTGCAGCCTGCTGAGGGTCGGCAGCTCCCGGAAGAGGCCGTTGGGCAAGCGGTGGAGGCGGTTGTGGGACAGCGTCAGGACGGACAACTGCGGGAGTTTGTCAAAGAGCCCCTCTGGGAGGGTCTCCAACTGATTGTGGGCCACGGAGAGCTCCACCAGGCTGGGGGTCCCCCAGAAGAGCCCCTCCGGCAGCTCCTTCAGCTGGTTGCCCTCCAGGTGCAGAAAGGTCAGGTTGGCCAGCGAGGAGAAGGCGGTGATCCGCAGCCCCCTGAGGGCGTTGTGCTGGAGGTGGAGCCGTCTCAGGCGGGATTGCTGGGAGAAGACCCCATCGGGCAGCTCGGCCAATGCATTCCCGTCCAGGAAGAGCTCTCGGAGGTCACGCAGGGGGAGGAAGACCTCGGCCGGGAGGCAGGAAATGTTGTTGTCGCTCAACCTCAGCACCCGCAGGTGTGGCAGTGGGGCAAAGACCCTCCCTGGCAGCCTAGCCAGGCTGTTCTGGGACAGGGAGAGGGTCTCCAAGCCGCCCACGGGGTGGAAAATGCCTGGGGGCAGAGCCCCAATCCTGTTCCCTTGCAGGTGAAGCGTTCTGAGGGATGGGGTGTTCCTGAAGAGCCCCTCCTCCAGGGTCTCGAGGGGGCTGAACTTGAGGGAGAGGGTGCTCAGGCGGGCCAAGCCCCGGAAGCTCTCGCCATGCAGCGCTGTCAGCAGGCTGGAAGAGATGTCCAGCTCCCGGAGGCCGGGCAGCCCCTCAAAGGCCGCCTCGCCCAGGGAGCTCAGGGGGCTGCAGAGGAAGACCAGCTTGCTGAGGGGGGCACTGCTGTTGGCAAAGGCTCCGCTCAGGATGGACCCCAGGGAGGTTTCCACGAAGAAGAGCTGGGTGGCGTTGGGGGGCATCCCCTCCGGCACCTCCGTGAGGCACTCTTCGGAGCAGAAGACGGTCGTGTTCCCAAAGCACTGGCACGGGGCTGGGCAGGGCTGGGCCATGCTGCCCAGGTGGGCGAGGAAGAGGCAGAGCAGCCGTAGAGCCCGGCCCCTGGCTGTCCGTCGGCCCTGGGGGGAGAGGAAACGCAGGCGCACGTCAAGGACCCTTGGAAGGAAGGAAGGAAGGAAGGAAGGAAGGAAGGAAGGAAGCAGGCCTCTTTTGAGCCCGCCAACCTAATTCATGAGGAAGATTTGTGCGTGTTTCAGGCGGCGGGAGGTTCCTAATGGAGCAGTTCCACCTTTTCAAGAGAGGGTGGACTTTTGACAATTGGATGAACAGAAGGAGTTCGTTTCACACAACACAACAGAGCACCTGGATCCCACTTTCTCTGCTGTGGCTCCATCCAAGGCAATCCTGGGATTTGTAGTCTGGGGAGGCACTAGAGCTCTCTGGCAGAGAATTCTAAATACTTCTTGTTTGTTGTTTTGTGCCCTGAAGACGTTTTTGACTTATGGCAACCCTATCATGGGGTTTTCTTGGCAAGGTTTTGCCTTTGCCTTCCTCTGAGGCTGAGAGAGTGTGACTTGTCCAAGGTCACCCAGTGGGTTTCCACGGCCGATACATCACACTGGCTTTCTGTAACTACAACTCCCAGGGTGGCAGTGAAAGTGGTAATACAGTGATCCAGTTGTGTAGTCTGAAAGAGAGCTGTTTCATGCTCAAGGCCCTGGTGACTTTCCCCCAAAGCAACATTTCTGAGGAAGGAATGTTGCCTTCCAGAGCTTGGAAGTAGTTGGTTACAAGGAACTAGTTACTTGTGGCTAATTCATTTCCCAGTTTGTTGTGGTTATTTGCAGTCAGGTTGACCAGGCTTCTGAGGACCCTCTGAATGAGAAACCTCCAAGACCCCCCTGGCCATCTCCTGCCCGGCTGAGGCCTTGCAAACCCAGGGCCGCTGTGCTGTGGGGGCTTCCTTGAGGGGCCAGGAGGGTCTTTTGCCTCTTTCCCTCCTTGGCTGAGTGTTGTCCGGTGTTGTGTCCCAAGGCAGCCCAAGAGCTGACCTCCGCTGGGCTGAAAATGTATTTCCAGCCTTGTGTTGACACACAACGTTTGCTCACTCCCCTTGCGGTTTAAACTCAGCATAGAAAAGGCCACGTGTGGTTTGGATTTTTTCTGCTGTGACCCAGGGTGGGCTTTTGCCCTTTTTTATCTGTGTGGTCAGTGGCCAAGTTTAGTCTCGCCTTTGACCCTGCGCTGAGAAGGAGGGAGGGAGGGGCTTGGTGATTTCGTCTTTTGGGGGCGGAGGTGTCACAGTCTTTTTTCCTTGCAGCCCGGGAGCATGTGCGCACGGGCAGCACCCCATAGCATTTGTGGGGCAGGGTGGAGTGGCAGGGACAGAGGTGCTGCTGTTTTGGGGTGACCCAGGGGGACTGGGGGCTGTCTGTCTGGGGGGGTCCTTTGCTGCTGCTGCTGCTGCTTCCAGGCTCCCCCACCCAGACTGTTTTCACCAAAGCAAAAGGAGGGCAGGAGAGAGAGAGCCTTTACCTGCCAGTCAGTCCCATTGAAGCCAATGGGGGCTTGCTTCCGAGTAGACAGATGCACGATTGTTCTGTTTAAAGCAGGGATAATGCAGAAGGGAGCCCACAAATAAGGCCGAGAGCAGATTGCGTTTGTTTTAAATACAAACAAACGTTTTGCAAGTGAACAATGTGGCAAGATACTCGGATCTGTAAACACAATTAAAATGTTTTCTCTGGGGGCTGTGGCCAGTCCTGACCCACGTGACCAAGGCAACAGGCTGGGTTTCATGCTCTTCCCCCCACTGTGCCCACTGCTGGCACATCCCTTGACCCCTTACTCTCCTGGGTTTAGATCTGGAATGAGGGAAGCCCCCTCCCCTCCCGCTACAACCACCCTCGCCTCTTCTGGAGACCTCTTGTTTGGCTTCGGGGCCCCATCGCCCCGCACCCCGAGAGGGACCCAGGAGCCATGCAGCATCCGTGGGGAAAGGGACCCCCCCCCCCAAAGCACAGCCTGGAGGAGGGCTGCCAGGCCAGGCTCATGCCAGGGCTGGGGGTTTCTGGGCCAAACCCTGAGACAGAGGGTCTGTGGCCCCCCAGGATGCATTTAGGGCGGAAAAATGAAATGCATAAATATAGGATGGGAGAGACCTGGCTGAATGAGACTACGTGCGAAAGGGATCTAGGAGTCCTAGTAGACCACAAGTTGAACATGAGCCAACAGTGTGATGCGGCAGCTAAAAAGGCCAATGCAATTTTGGGCTGTATCAATAGAAGTATAGTGTCTAGATCAAGGGAAGTAATAGTGCCACTCTATTCTGCCTTGGTCAGACCTCACCTAGAATACTGTGTCCAGTTCTGGGCACCACAATTCAAAAAGGATATTGACAAATTGGAGCGTGTCCAGAGAAGGGCAACTAAAATGGTGAAAGGTCTGGAAACAATGCCTTATGAGGAGAGACTTAGGGAGCTGGGTATGTTTAGCCTGGAAACAAGACGGTTAAGAGGCGATATGATAGCCCTGTTTAAGTATTTGAAGGGGTGTAACATTGAGGATGGAGCACACTTGTTTTCTGCTGCTCCAGAGACTGGAACACGGAGCAATGGACGCAAGCTCCAGGAACAGAGATTCCACCTCAACATGAGGAGGAACTTTTTGACAGTAAGAGCTTTTCGGCAGTGGAACGCACTCCCTCGGAGCGTGGTGGGGTCTCCTTCCTTGGAGGTCTTTAAACAGAGGCTGGATGGCCATCTGTCGGGGATGCTTTGATCAAGATTTCCTGCATGGCAGGGGGTTGGACTGGATGGCCCTCGTGGTCTCTTCCAACTCTGCAATTCTATGATTCTATGATTCTATGATGTCAATCAGCATTAGGCACACAGTGCCGAATCCGCACTTGCTCACAGATTGCCCTTCAAACAGAGAGCTGGGGGGGGGGCACACTTCCCTGCTTGGAAATCCAGAGAGAAAACTTAGCTAAAGGGTCTGGGTTATTCCTTCTCACCTACGTAGGGAGATGAGATAACCAAGGAGGCCCTTTCGATGACAGATGTTGGACATTTGGTGGCCCTGAGATATCTCACCGTCCTCTTCGCCATATTGCTTGAGTCTGGCAACTGTTGGGTAAATACAGGGGCCCCTTGGCATCTGCTGGGGTTTGGCTCCAGGACCCCCACCCGAGGATACTCAAGTCCCATTGTATGCAGTGGCGTAGTGAAATGGCGTCCCTGATATAAAATGGCAAAATCAAGGTTTGCTTCTTGGACTCTGTGTGTGTGTGTGTGTGTGGTGGGGAGGAATAGTGTCAAGCTGTGGGTGGCTGAATCTGTGGATGCAGAATCCCCCGTGGATGCAGAGGGCCAACTGTATAGGTCTCTACGCATGTTGCTGCTTCCCGGGAACTTTTCGCATCTCTTTTGGGTTGGTTATGGGTCCCCTCTTTGGTGGGTCTGCGTCTGCACACCCTGGGCTCTCAACAGAGTGGGACTTCACGTCTGAAGGAATTCATTCAGAAATATATCCACTGTCCAAGGAATGTGTACGACACCATTGATACGGGTGGTTCTCGGGGTTCTACAGATGGTAGTACAAGTGCTGCCTACTCTGTCCCTCGTTTGGGAACTAGCAAGGGGTTTAGACGATCTAACGGGGTCTCAATATTGTCTGCAGAATGGGTGTGCTGATTGCGAAGTCGAAGGCTTTCACGGCTGGCATCCATAGATTTTCCTTGGGATTTTTTTCCGGGTTCCAGAACACGGCCTCTCGGCCCGGAAAAAAACAAGGAAAATCCATGTGCTGCTTCTGGCAGGTTGCCTGTCCGGACTGCTTGCAGCCCAGGCTAGTGGGTTAGCCTGCAGGAATGCTGCTGTGAATGAAACCTGGTCAGTGGATGCTGGGATCCACTGAATGTGAATTGAGCCGGGTTGGATTCCTGGCCATGTCGGGAGACCGGCGAGGAGAATCGCAGAGAACAGGTCATGGGGTTTGTGGGGTGGTTTGTTCCCCCCCCTTTGTCCTTCTCTGAGGGACTTTTGGATTTTTGAGCAACAGGGTCAGGTGAGGCAGGTCTGCCTTTCTTCAGGTGCTCACGGGACACTATGCAGCACTTGGCAATTTGACTGCAATGTGGACAGGCAGGAACAGACCTTTGTGTTAGATGTGGGTCTCAGGATGCGATAGATCATCTTATCTGGGACTGCCTTTGTTATGGGGCAGGGGGAGAGGGATTTCTCCGTTGCTCCCTGTATGAGAAGGGAGTTTCCCCTGGATGGTTTGGGCCCTTGTCTTCATGACGGGAACTCATGGTCTGCGATTTTATTTGCTCTGTGGATTTTCTTACAACTCTTACAACTTATTATGAGTTCATTGTGACCTTTTGTATGGATTTGGGGGTTTGGTTTGTCCCCCCTCCTTTGGTAAGTCTTTCCTGCAGACACCAGTAGGTGGCAGCAATGGGGCAGTTTGGCCCTGCCAGAAAACCCCAACGGATGAAGAAGAGGAGGAGGAGGAGGAAAAGAAACACTGCATCTAGTCTGCTTTCTTCTAAATACCCTCAAGGCACCAGAGCTTTCTAATCTTAGAAGCTAAGCAGGATTGGCCCTGGTTAATACTTGGATGGGAGACCACCATAGAATCCCAGGTGCTGGAGGCTGTGTATTTAAGAGGAAGGAACTGGCAAAGGACCTCTGAGGATTCCCTGCCTAAGAAAACCCTACGAAACTCATGGAGTCTCCATCAGGCAACTGGAAAGCACATGCATGCACACACACACACACACACACACACAGAGACACAAACACTTCCTTTCTAGCCCAAGGTGGATGCAGAGCAGAGCGGAAGGCGAGCCCTGGCGTCACAGCAGCTGGGAGGAAAGGAGAAGGCTCGCTAAGTAAGCACCTGAGGAAGTAGACCCAGTCTAGGAAAGGTTGTGCTCCAGCTTCTTTCTCTCAGTTAGTCTCGAGGGTGCTGCTACAAGATCCCTTGGCAAAAGGACCTACGTGGACTCGCTGGAGAGTCTCCACAGCAAGAAATCAATGAAGGCTTGCAATCTGTAGGAAGCGCTGCTCCATGAGCTGAGCTGGAGAGTTGCACCCAGCCCTTTCCTCAGGCCTGGAGCTGAGCCCAGCAAACCTGGAGGATTTGCACCCCTGTCTCCCACCTGGAGAAGGAAGACCCATGGGACCTGGGAGCTGGCAACCCTCACTGGGAGTGTCCCCCTGCCCCCAGCCCCTGCCCTGCGGGGAACATCTTGCTCCGCTTCCCCCCCTTCAGGGGCACCCGCTGGGCACTTACCCTCCTCCATGCAGCAGGGCACCCGTGAAGTGCCATTGTCTCGTCCTGTCAGCAAGGCCCCTCTTCCCTTGGCCGGCCAGCGGTGTTTACCAGCTGAGGAGGCCTGGAGTCACTGACCTGCCGTGCTTCGCTGACCTGCATGTCCCCAGAGATTCCCGGCAAAGGCTGGCAGCCTCAGAGGGGGCGTGGAGGGGCCACTGGCCTCTCTTGGACACCCGGTCTTGGCACAACCCAATCTCAGCCTCCCCGCCCCAAGGCCCTCCTTTCCACCCCTGCAGCAGACTCCACATGGGGATGGACGTCACTCCGGGCAGCCGCAGGGCAGCCGCTGGGCCCACAGCCTGAGGAATCATACATATGCACAAACCCACACCCCTACATGCACACCACCATCGGCAAAGAAGGGCAGGGGCAACCCGTGCACCCACACTGGGCACGATGGCAGAGGGAGAGGCTTCCAGAGGGGTCTGCAGAGCACAACGTGGTCCTTCCCTCCCCTTTCGAAATGGCCACTGGATCCAGCAGCAGCCGGGAAGGGCAGGTCATGGCCTCACGTCCTGAAGTGGCGGCCCCCACTGGGCCAGGATCTTTGGTGGGGCCCCGGCCTACTGCCAAGGTTAAGGGCAGCGAGATGCTCTTCTACAGGATTTAGGATAAAAGTTTAAAAAAGCCAGTTTAAATGATGACACCAAAGTAATATTTATATATATATATATATATTTTAAACCAAATGGATTTACATAACAAAAGCTTACAATAATATTACGCCAGGCCCCTCTCCTAATCCCAGCGGCCCAGGCCCCCAGGCTAGAGCCCGGTCAGCCCCCCACTTGTGGGGGCCATGGGGCAGGTCAGCAGCAGCGGGACCACTGGGTGATCTTCAGTGACCCCCACCCTCTGCCGGGCGACCCCTTGCTCCAGTGATCTCAGGGAGGCGGCCAGTGTGCTGGGCAGCCACATGCAGTTGCGCCGCTCAGCGTCCGTAGTCACCCTTTTCTCGCGCAGGCCTGGGAGCCGCCTCCTGCCTCATCCTGCTTTTCGGTAGCAGAGGGACCAGGCAGTCCGGAGGGACCCAGGCAGAGGTGGCGGTGGCGCAGGGGTGGTCAGCGGGTGCTCAGGCGCTTCCAACATCATAGACTTGCCGGGTGAAATAAGGGGAAGCATTTCTCTCCTTCGGTGGCTGTGCAGAAGAGGAATTTCAGCAGAGGGGTTTCCTGCATGACAGGCAAAATCCGCTGAAATCCCCCCTTCTAGACGGTCCGTAATGGCACCAGAGTCCGGTCCCTTATTTCACCACCTGGCCACCACAATCCGGGAGGCCAAGGGCCAAGGAAGGAAGCTTGCTTCATCCTCAGTATGAGGAGCTGGTAATTATTTGGGTCTTCTCCCCCCTTTTTACAGATGGGGACAACATTTGCCCTCCTCCAGCCTGCTGGGACCTCTCCTGTTCTCCAGGAGTTCTCAGGGATCCTCTGGGGAAGTTCTGCCAGCCCAGCCGTCTGGTCAACGAGGGGTTAAGGAGGGTTGGGAGCAGAGTCCGGCCTTTAGGGGGCGCCATGGTCACCCAGCAGAGGGAGCCGGCCAATCAGAGCTGCCAGGGTGGATTCCTTCCAGAACCTTCCAGGAGGAGGGTTATATAGAGAGAGCCAGGGGGGGGGTCCCATGAGAGAGAGAGAGAGAGAGAGAGAGAGAGAGAGATCCAGCCATGAGAGAGAGAGAGATCCAGAGAGAGGTGAGTCCAAAGGGGAAGACCCCCCTCCCTGTTTGGAGACCGGCCACGAAAGGCACCACGTGGCCCACAGCCGCCTGAATGCAACAGGCCAGATTTCACGCAAGGAAGCAGCACAGGGAGCAGCGTCCACGCGACGCATCAGGGAGGTTTTCTAAGGGTTGGAAGATACCCCGAGGGCCATCCAGTCCACCCCTTCTGCCCTGCAGGAATACATGCGCCCTCTCTTTTCACTCGCCCTCCATTCCCTTCTAAAGGGGGATAAACTCCTCATTTTTGAGATTAGGCGTGAACTCAGCGTCCCACAGGCTTTCCTTTCCAGAATTAGGACCCTCCTGCCTTGGAGACTGCTTAGCCCCTCCTCACTCTGATCTCAAGCAGAGAGGCTGGAGGGGCTGCACCTGTTGGATTTCGGCCTCTCAGCCAGCCTGCACAGCCGTCCCAAAGCCCCCTGAGGGGAAGGGCAAGGGGAGGCCGAGGGCATGGAAGCCCCCCCAGGGAGGGTCCTTGGTGGTGCCTTCTGGGTGAGGGGGACCTCCTGGGGGCTGCCGGCTGGGCCCCCCAAAGACCCTGGCCCGGGGGGTGGGGGCATGGGCCGAATCCCCAAAGGAGGAGGGATTTCCCAAGAGGCAATGGGCCTTGAAGCCCTCCTGAGCAGGAATGCTTTGATGGTGTCTTCCTGCAGGGGAGAAGGGGGTTGGACTGGATGGCCCTTGGGGGTCCCTTCCAACTCTATGATTCTATGGAATATTTGGAGGGATGTCATATTGAAGACGGAGCAAGCTTGTTTTCTGCTGCTCCAGAGACTGACAGGACATGGAGAAATGGGTCCCAACCACAGGAGAAGAGATTCCCCACCACCCCACCCTCCAGCCCCTCATCCTTCCCTCTTGGGGGGACCCCCATTCGCTCTCCTCGCTGGCCCTTATAGAATCATAGAATCATAGAATTGCAGAGTTGGAAGAGACCACGAGGGCCATCCAGTCCAACCCCCTTCTGCCATGCAGGAAATCACGATCAAAGCATCCCCGACAGATGGCCATGCAGCCTCTGTTTAAAGACCTCCAAGGAAGGAGACCCCACCACGCTCCGAGGGAGTGCGTTCCACTGCCAAACAGCTCTTACTGTCAAAAAGTTCCTCCTAATGTTGAGGTGGGATCTCTGTTCCTGGAGCTTGCACCCATTGCTCCGTGTTCCAGTCTCTGGAGCAGCAGAAAACAAGCCTGCTCCATCCTCAATGGGACACCCCTTCAAATACAGTTGTCCCTCCACATTCGCGAACTTGACATTCGCGGTTTCGGTTATTCGCGATTTTGGGAGGGCCCCCCCGGGCCCCCCCAAAACCGCGACACGGGGCCTCCAGAGGCCCCGTGAAAGACATAGAGGGAGCGGGGAGGCCCAGGGAGGCGTCCACGGGGCCCCCGGAGGCGCTCCGGAGGCCCCATGAAGGCCTGGGGAGGCGATCCTGGGGCCTCCGGAGACGCTCCGGAGGCCTCAGGAAGGCTTGGGGACGGGGTGGGGAGGGCTGGGGAGGCGATCCTGGGGCCTCCGGAGCATCTCCGGAGGCCCCAGAAAGGCCTGGGGACGGGGTGGGGAGGGCTGGGGAGGCGATCCTGGGGCCTCCGGAGACGCTCCGGAGGCCCCAGGAAGGCCTGGGGATGGGGTGGGGAGGGCTGGGGAGGCGATCCTGGGGCCTCCGGAGACGCTCCGGAGGCCCCAGGAAGGCCTGGGGATGGGGTGGGGAGGGCTGGGGAGGCGATCCTGGGGCCTCCGGAGCATCTCCGGAGGCCCCAGGAAGGCCTGGGGACGGGGTGGGGAGGGCTGGGGAGGCGATCCTGGGGCCTCCGGAGACGCTCCGGAGGCCCCAGGAAGGCCTGGGGATGGCGGGAGGGAGGGCCGGGGAGACCTCCGCGGGGCCTAGCAAGGCCCCGCAAAGGCCTGGGGAGGGAGGGAGGGAGGGCCGGGGAGACCTTCGCGGGGCCTAGGAAGGCCCCGCGAAGGCCTGGGGAGGGAGGGGGGAGGGGTGTCGTTATTCGCGGTTTTTTCACATTCGCGGGGGTCCGCGGAACGGAACCCCCGCGAATGTGAAGGGACGACTGTACTTAAACAGGGCTATCCTGTCACCTCTAAACCGTCTTTTTTCCAGGCTAAACATACCCAGCTCCCTAAGTCTCTCCTCATAAGGCATCGTTTCCAGACCTTTCACCATTTTAATCGCCCTTCTATGGACACGCTCCAATTTGTCAATATCCTTTTTGAATTGTGGTGCCCAGAACTGGACACAGTATTCTAGGTGAGGTCTGACCAAGGCAGAATAGAGTGGCACTATTACTTCCCTTGATCTAGACACTATACTTCTATTGATACAGCCCAAAATTGCATTGGCCTTTTTAGCTGCCGCATCACACTGTTGGCTCATGTTCAACTTGTGGTCTACTAGGACTCCTAGATCCCTTTCGCACGTAGTCTCATTCAGCCTTCTTCGCCTTGAAGACCCCGCTGCGCTGCCTGGAGAGATGGGCTTCGCTTTCTCCTCCTGCCGGAGGGCAGCCATTTTCTTTCCCCTTTCGCCTCGAGCGGGTGACACAAGATGGCGGCCCTGCCTTCTCCCATAGAATCATAGAATCATAGAATCATAGAATTGCAGAGTTGGAAGAGACCACGAGGGCCATCCAGTCCAACCCCCCTGCCACGCAGGAAATCACAATCAAAGCATCCCCGACAGATGGCCATCCAGCCTCTGTTTAAAGACCTCCAAGGAAGGAGACCCCACCACGCTCCGAGGGAGTGCGTTCCACTGCCGAACAGCTCTTACTGTCAAAAAGTTCCTCCTAATGTTGAGGTGGAATCTCTGTTCCTGGAGCTTGCATGAATTGCTCTGTGCTCCAGTCTCTGGAGCAGCAGAAAAAAAGCCTGCTCCATCCTCAGCGTGACATCCCTTCAAATACTTAAACAGGGCTATCATATCGCCTCTAAACCGTCTTTTTTCCAGGCTAAACATACCCAGCTCCCTAAGTCTCTCCTCATAAGGCATTGTTTCCAGACCTTTCACCATTTTAGTTGCCCGAATCTCGGCCACTTGGCACCCAGCTTCCTTCATGGGGAAGCTGAGAGATAGCAACGGCTCTTGGGAGTGTGTGTGTGTGCGTGTGTGTGTGTGAATAAATATGGACCCTTTAAGGTAAACGGAGGCCAGCTCTGGCGCTGACGCCTTTTCCGCACTCTGTGCCCCAGGCTGCCTCCGAAACCTGGAGGGAGGAGGCCTCTGCCTCTGTTTCCTTCACTGCATCCAGTTTATCTTCCTGGGACTGGACAGGACACCCTGTAGCCCTCCAGATGTTGAACTGTACCTCCCATCAGCCCTTTGACAGCATAACAAATGAGTGATGGATGCTGGAAGTTGTAGTCCACCAACACCTGGAGGGCTGGAGGGTCCCCACCCCTGCCTTCAGGCTAAATCTTGTGGTAATCTCAGCTAGAAGGGGTTTTTGGTTTTGTTTCCCTGAAGGAGAAGGAAGGAAGCCAACAGAAGAGCCCTTTGTTGCTGTCCCGTGGTGTCAGCTTGGCTTCAAGCGAGGGCAACCCTAGGAGACCCTCTTATGAACAGGCTCAACCGGGTCTTGCAGGCTGAACGGTTTGGCTTCCACTTTACTGACCATCATCATCTTTTCCAAGGAGTTGTGTCATCTCACAATTGTGTCTCCACAGCCTCCATTGAGTTCTTGTTTCTCCTAGGGAAAGGTCAGGCTTGATTTGCTCTTAGAGCCATCGAACTGTCTTTTGGGTGGCCCATGGAAGACTGTCCCAACGTCTGCCCATGTGAAACCCTCCCTTTGTGCTTTCTGCAGGTGTGCATCGGTGGGGAGAGGAGAGTTTCCCTTCCATCCCTCCTCCGTGGAAAACGTGGCCGGAAAGATGCCTTTGGTGAGTGTTCACCTCCTCCTCCTCCTACGTGACGGAGCCATTGGGAGGGGTCTGCAACAGAGGGTCCCAAGAGGTCGATACCAAGGGCAAAGCCCTTCCCTCCCTAGAGGGTTCTTCAGTTCAGCCCCCCCCCCCCCCCAGAACTAAATCCTTGGTTGGTCAGTCTGGGATGCCATGGGGGCTCAGAGGTGGTCCTGTGTCCTGCAGTGGCTCAGTCGGTCAGTGCGTGCCGCCACCTTGTCCGTGCTTCTCCTCCTCCCAGCCAGTCAGGGCCGGGGTGGTGGGAGTGGGCTTTCTGCCAATGGGGGTCCCCCAGCGTCTCTCAGGCTTACCAGCAGGACTTGCCCTCTACTCAGGTTGGCATTAAACCCATGGCTTTTAGGCAGGGCTGGTCCACAGTTTTGGCCAAGGACGGCCCCGGACTCAGGCCGCTGGTTTTGAGCTGGAAACTTTATAAATCTGCTGATTGGGTGAGGCTGACCAAACGTATCCCAGATATTAATTAATGCAGATTGGGAAGAGCTGTGTGGAAGAGCTGCCACACGCTAAGCATGCTTATTTTTCATGCACTATCCTTCAAGAGGAAGGGAGTGAAGGAGAAGAGATGGGAGAATAATCAGTCATGTCCCATTCTATCTGTACCCTGCAGTCATCAAATCATGACTGGGATGCAACGTGTGTTTTTCTCCACTTAGAATCACAGAATTGCAGAGTTGGAAGAGACCACAAGGGCCATCCAGTCCAACCCCCTGCCATGCAGGAAATCACGATCAAAGCATCCCTGACAGATGGCCATCCAGCCTCTGCTTAAAGACCTCCAAAGAAGGAGACCCCACCACGCTCCGAGGGAGTGCGTTCCACTGCCGAACAGCTCTTACTGTCAAAAAGTTCCTCCTAATGTTGAGGTGGAATCTCTGTCCCTGGAGCTTGCACCCATTGCTCCGTGTTCCAGTCTCTGGAGCAGCAGAAAACAAGCCTGCTCCATCCTCAGCGTGACATCCCTTCAAATACTTAAACAGGGCTATCATATCGCCTCTAAACCGTCTTTTTTCCAGGCTAAACATACCCAGCTCCCTAAGTCTCTCCTCATAAGGCATTGTTTCCAGACCTTTCACCATTTTAGTCGCCCTCCTCTGGACACGCTCCAATTTGTCCATATCCTTTTTGAATTGTGGTGCCCAGAACTGGACACAGTATTCTAGGTGAGGTCTGACCAAGGCAGAATAGAGTGACACTATGACTTCCCTTGATCTGGACACTATACTTCTATTGATGCAGCCCAAAATCGCATTGGCCTTTTTAGCTGCCGCATCAGACTGATGACTCATGTTCAACTTGTGGTCTACTAGGACCCCTAGATCCCTTTCGCACGTAGTCTCATTCAGCCAAGTCTCCCCCATCCTATATCTATGCATTTCATTTTTTCGCCCTAAGTGCAGTACCTTACATTTCTCCGTATTGAATTTCATTTTGTTAGCTTCGGCCCAGCTCTCCAATCTATCCAGGTCATTCTGAATTTTGATCCTGTCCTCTAGGGTATTAGCTACTCCTCCCAATTTGGTGTCATCTGCAAATTTAATAAGTATGCCCCTAATTCCCTCATCCAAGTCATTGATAAAGATGTTGAATAGCACTGGGCCCAGGACAGAACCCTGTGGCACCCCACTGGTCACATCTTTCCAAGACGAAGAGGAGCCACTGCTGAGCACCCTTTGGGTTTGGCTGGTCTACCCATTACAAATCCATTGAACTGTTAACTTGTCTAGCCCACATTTTACAAGCTTGTTTGCAAGAATGTCATGGGGAACCTTGTCAAAGGCCTTACTGAAATCAAGGTATGCGATGTCCACAGCGTTCCCTTCATCTACCAAGCTGGTAATTTTATCAAAAAAAGAGATCAGATTAGTCTGGCATGACTTGTTTCTCTGAAACCCATGTTGGCTTTTTGTGATTATGGCATTGCCTTCTAAATGTTCACAGACTCTCTGTTTAATGATCTGCTCTAGAATCTTCCCTGGTATTGATGTCAGAGTAACTGGACGATAATTGTTGGGATCCTCTTTTTCCCCCTTTTTGAAGATGGGAACAATGCTTGTCCAGTCTGCTGGGACTTCTCCTGTTCTCCAGGGGGCCGTTTACACGATGAAAATGTCCTGGGAAGAATTCGTGTCAATCCCTGGCAGTTTACACGTACATCGGGTCGGGTACGTGATTTTCGGAAGGGGGGCCACCTTTTATCCCTCAACCTGCGGGACTTCCAGTCCCGCAGGTTGTGCCGGTTTTTAAAAAAGTCACTGGAGGATTCGGAAAATCGGAAATGTAAACAGCGTGGGACAAAAAGTCTCGGTACTGGGATGACCGGAAATGGTGACTGGGGGCGGGCTTAGAGCTCAGGGACCAGAAAAGGAGGGGTCAGTCACCCGTTCAACAGATCCAGCCTCACCAGCCGAAAACAAAGGCATCCCTTCCAGCTGCACGAAGGCTGATGTGTGTGTGCGCGCGCGCGCGCGAATGTACTCAATCACCTTTTTAAATGGATTTCTACACTGCATGCTACAGAGAGATCGTGGTGGGCAGATCCTCCCTGGTTCTGAACAGAGAGATCGTGGTGGACGGGCACAGTAAAATATTCCAGCCTCTGAGCGAATGAAAATCCCTTAAATTTCCCCTCTATGTCTGTGTGTTTCAAAACAGCCTGTTTGTAGCTGGTTTGAAGCATGAACTCTGCAGCTAATCTGTGTTGTAAGGGTTAACATTTTATAGAGGCAAGGGGAATAGATGCCTCCCCTCCGTTCCCATCACCTCCCCCTCACTCGGCTTGATTTCAAATGGAAGGCACTCTTTCGTTCCTGCGTCTGAGCGAAAGATCTCAGTCTGGATCTTTAAAAATGCTTTCTGCCTCTTCTGAAGGGGTTAAAATGTTCAAGCAGCAAGGGGGAATAACAAACCTCTGCCCCCCTCTCTCCACCCACCCCCCAGCCAGCCAATAGCATCGCTCGTGGCACGGAACTCTAAAAACACGAGTAATCGCATCTTTGATTGACAGCCAAAAAAAAAAAAATTTAAACCTAAACAAAACCGGAACTATGGTCGTGTAAATATCAGTCACGGGACCACACGGGATATCCATATCAGAGACATAAATCGTATAAACAGCGAGGAGCGGATTCGTTATCACTTTGTCCCGGTAGGCAACGCGACAATTTCTGTCGTGTGACTGGCACCCAGGAGTTCTCAAAGATTATTGCCAATGGCTCTGAGATAATATTTGCCAGATCTTTTAATACTCTTGGATGTAGTTCATCTGGCCCTGGAGATTTAAATTCATTTAGATTAAGAAGGTATTCCTGTACTACCTCTTTGCTTATTCTGTGCTGGATTTCCCCTGTTGTGTCTTCTGTACTTTTATCCTCAGGTTGGTCCTCCTTTTCCTTTTCTGAAAACACTGAGGCAAAGAAGGTGTTGAGTAATTCTGCCTTTTCTCTGTCCCCTGTTAGCATTTTGCCATCTTCTCCACGTAGCGGCCCTATCATTTCCTTCTTCCTCCTTTTGCTGTGGACATACCCAAAAAACCCCTTTTTATTGTTCTTAACCTCCCTAGCAAGCCTGAGCTCATTCTGCGCTTTAGCTTTTCTGACTTTACTCCTACATGTGTTCGCTATCTGTTTGGATTCTTCTTTGGTGATTTCTCCCTTTTTCCATTTCCTATACATGTTCCGTTTAAAACTTAGCTCTGTTGAAAGTTCTTTAGTCATCCATCCTGGTTTCTTGAGACACCTCCCATTTTTCTTCCTCAATGGTACTGTTTGAAATTGTTTCTTCAGTATCAGTCTTCAAGGGGACTGGTACACCCATCTGCTCAACAAGATGCTATACACCCTTGAAATCTCCTCTTCCGACCAGGGGCAGACACCTTTGATGACCTCCACCAGTGAAAAGGTAGTGGCAATGATGCGTACCACACATCCTAAGAAACCAGAGTCCCCCTTCCCAGAGGCGTTCTGGAATCTGGTAACTGATGAGTGGGACAGACCCTCCTTGGGAAGGAGGGGCACCACGATGGGCCAGAAGTACTACAAAGCCAGCCAACATCACCTTGAACGGCTGAAGCCTCCAGTGGTTGACAAGCCAGTCACCTCCCTTGTCTCCAATTTTCTGGCTCCTAAAGAAGGTGAGGGCTCTCTACGAGACCCAGATGAGAAAAGGACCGACGGGGCCCTTAGGAAAGCTCACAAAGCCTCGTCTCTGGGGGTACAAGCCAACTTGGCCATATCCCTCTTCTCACGGGCCGCCATCGTTTGGCTTCAGGAGCTCATGGAGGTACAAGACTTGGACCCGAGGGTACTTCATAAGCCGCTCAGAAGTTCCTCACGTACCCTCTTCTTCATGGCAGACGCAGCACAGGACTCCATGATCTTCTTGGCCAGGTCCATCGGGGCCCTAATGCTAGCTAAAAGATCAATATAGCTGAAGCACTGGCAAGTGGATGCTCCCACCAGAGCAGCTCTACCACCACATTCAAGGGCCTCAAGTTTTTTGGCGAGGAGGCTCTGAAGGACATCCTGGTCGAAACCAAGGACAAGAAGCAGGTAATGCATTCTGCCCTCAAGAAGATGGACAAGAGTAGGAGACGCTCCTTTCAGTCCTCCCATTCCTTTCGTTCCTCAAGAGGATTTGGGAAACAGGAACTACAGCTCTTTTTGCCCTGCTTGGGCAAAAAGCCAAATTACGTCATCCGCCAAGCCTCAGGGGCCCAGTCAAACACCAACCGAAGGGGAACCTCCCAACAGCAAAGGGAGGTCCCCGTCAACAATCCTGACTCTGAGTTGCCCGCAGTGGGTGGCAGACTCAATCTATTCCTTGCGACTTGGTCAAACTCAACGGCAGATTAGCGGGTTATAGCCACGATAGCCCAGGGCTACCAGATTGAGTTCAACACAAGGCCAAGTTCCGCAAAAACCCCCAAAAGCAAGGGATCTGACAACCGCCATATCCTGCCTACAGGACATCGCCACCATAGAAGAGGTGTCAGAATCTCAACGTTTCTCAGGGGTGTACTCCTTCGTCACAGTTCCAAAGAAGGGCGGCATCCTCCAGTCCATCTAAAGTACACCAACTCCTGTGTTGATCAAGATTTCCTGCGTGGCAGGGGGGTTGGACTGGATGGCCCTCGTGGTCTCTTCCAACTCTGCAATTCTATGATTCTATGATTCCCTTTTGAGAAAGTCCCATCCGTCTTGAGGTCTCTCCTCTTTTAGTATTCCTGACCATGGGATCACGCCCAGTATTTCCCTGAGTTTATTGAAATCAGCTCTCCTAAAGTCAAGAATGCCTGTCTGACTATGCCTGGCTTCTCCTTTGTGACAGTCGCTCTCTGGATGATGCCTATTTTCCGTTGCAGGTGACTTTTGCGGATGTGGCGGTATATTTCTCGGAGGAGGAATGGAAGTTATTGACTCCGCAGCGAAGGGCTCTTTACGAAGAAGTCATGATGGAGAATTATGAACATGTGGCCTTCCTGAGTAAGGAACTTGAATCCATTGTCCTGCCCATGGAGACTGAGGGTCCTTTCATACTACACCGTCATAGTGCTATGACTCCATCTTAATTGTCATGGCAACAGCGTGTGGTGTCTTGGGATTTATAGTTTAGTGAGGACGAGAACTCTTTGGTTGAGGATGCTGAAAACTCCTCCCTAAACTGCTACTCCCGGGATTTCATAGGAAAGAACCAAGGCAGTTAATGTTCTTTTGCCCCCAAACGACCCTCAACACAACCCAGAGAAATATTTCCCAGGTTTTTGGGCCCTCTTTTGGCCCCTTTGGGACTCCAGCATCCTCTTGGGGAAAAGGCCTCTCCTGGCCGAAAACAGCTCAGAGAGGGCCTAACAGTGGCAGAACGGCCCCCACTTCTCCTAATTCCTGTAACAGCCCTCTGGCTGTCGTTGGGCTGCAATTCCCACTTTGCTTCCCATAGGGCTGCTGGGAGTCGCAGTGTTTGGAGGAGGGTTCAAAATGCTTATGTTTTCACTACTTAAAACAAATCAAAATAAATTGAAATGCCCTCCTGTAAAGGAATAGGGAACCATTTTGCCACATTCTTACCCCCTTCAGCCATTTTAAGCCCTGGAGAGTTGGGCAAAAGGGCTTTCCTGTCCTAAAATGGCCCAGAGAGGGCCCCAAAGTGGCAACTCCCCCAGTATGCTTTACATGGTGATGGGGAATATTTAGGTGCAAAACCTAAATTTTCCATCTTTTTCCTGGGGCTGCATCAGGGGATATGCCCCCCAAGGTACACTGGGGTCCCAGTGCCCCCCATCCTCACCAGTTGCCCACCCCTGTCTTAGAGGCTCTCTGGAGTCCCTACTCTCACTAGCCCCCATGCTTAGACTTTCCAGTTTTATTTCTTGGTTTGCTTTGTCTTCCACCTTTCTCCCAAAATGGGGCTCAGTTTCAGCTGCCGTGAGGGCTGTGCCTCACTCTCCTTTTCCTTCTGTGGCTACTTGTCCCAAAGAGCAGAGGGAGTTTGAAACCACACACCCTCCTGGGTAATCTTTGGGGTTTAATCCCCCTCCTGTGGTGTTCAGTCTCTGCGCATGGAGAAAAATAAAGCCTTCTTAGGGAGAAAAGCTCTAAATATTTAACTCCCTGATGTCCTGGGCTGCAAAGTCTGACTATATTATATTTTTATTTTTCCGGAAGAACAACCCATAACGTGCACGCCTAACCTGCAGCCTGCAGGTGTGTGTGACAGAGGTGTTTCTTTCTTCTTCCTTCTCTAAAAATCAGAGCAGGTTACCTGTTTCCTTCGCCACTGGGCTGCCATTTTCTGCTGGGGGATTTTATAGGCCCAGAGGGTCCCTCTTCTTCTTGGCCAAACGCCCAGGATCCAGAGGTGGTCTGGATGCCCGGCTCTCTAGCCCGATGAGCATGACCTCCCCTGTGTTGCTAAGGGTTTCCGGAACTCAGAGCCATGTGTCCAAAGGCCTGGCGGAGCTGCCCAAGACAGGACGGACTCTCCTCCCACCCCAAGGACAGGAACTGGTCAGGTCGGCACCCCCACAATCCTCTTAAACTGAGGCGGGCCAGCACTGCCAGGCAATGTGCCGCCTCTCGCATGGATGGACAGGAGGTGCTTCCCTCCTCCTGCCTTTTGGGATGGAGGAAATAACTACACATAGATGTGGGATGCTGGATATTTTATACTGAGGAGTAATAGGTTTCCTTCTTTCCCTGAAAGAATTTCCCAAACCACATCTTCTATCCCAGCTGAATGATCAGAATGAGGAAGGGGACAATTCAACAAGATCCCACCTCCATGTCTCTTAGGACAGATTAAATTTCCACAGAAGGGATTTCACAATGGAAGTGCTAGAAATGAGGGAGAGATTGTTGGTTTATTATGGACTGAATTGCAATTTGTACACAGAACCTGGTTATCAAGTTGCCTAGGGAAAATACCTAGTCAGCAGTCAGGAGAGCAAGATTTATGTATGTATTTATTCAAGTTATGTGCCACCTTTCAACCAGAGTAGAACCAAAGCAGTTCACAAAAGGACATTAATTGAAATCTACTACAGTTGTCCCTCCACATTCACGGGGGTTACGTTCTTCAGACCCCCGTGAATGTGGAAAAACCACGAATAACAACTGCTCCTGCAACCCCCACCCTGAGGGAGGGAGGGAGGCGGTGGGAGGGTGTCTGGCCAGCCTGGCTGGCCTCTCCGCAAGCCTTCCTGAGGGGACTCCGGGCCTTAGAATACACGGAGACCGCTTAGGAAGGCCGGGACGGCAGCGGGCGGGTGGGCGGGTGGGCGGGTGGGTGGGGAGGAGGCTGCGCTGCCTCCCCCGGCCTTCCTAAGTGAGCGCTGGGGCTTTGGAGCCCCGGCGCCCACTTTGGAAGGCCGGGAAGAGCAGCGGGCGGGTGGGTGGCCGGGTGGGTGGGGAGGAGGCTGCGCTGCCACCCCCCGGCCTTCTGAAGCGAGCGCTGGGGCTTTGGAGCCCCGGCGCCTGCTTTGGAAGGCCGGGGAGAGCAGCGGGCGGGCGGGTGGCCGGGCGGGTGGGGAGGAGGCTGCGCTGCCACCCCCCGGCCTTCCTAAGCGAGCGCTGGGGCTTTGGAGCCCCGGTGCCCGCTTCGGAAGGCCGGGGACAGCAGCGGGTGGGTGGGCGGGGAGGAGGCTGCGCTGCCTCTCCCCGGCCTTTCTCAGCGGGCTCCGGGGCTCCAAAGCCCCGGACCACACTGAGAAAGGCCAGTGAAGGCAGCGTGTGGGTGGGGAGGAGGCTGCGCTGCCTCTCTCCGGCCTTCCGAAGCGGATGCCGGGGCTTTGGAGCCCCAGAGCCCACTTAAAAGCCCAGCAGGGGGCGTGAGGACGAAGGATAGGAACCGACGGGGCTCCGTGGGGACCTGTCGTCTAGGGCAGCAATGGGGAGGCTTTTTGCAAGGAGCCACCCCAACTTCATACCTGGGAAGGTAAAAGAAGAGTGGGGCTCGCAGCAGTTGTCAAAACTGAGGGTGGGGAAGATTTGGGAGGATTCCCATACCCAGTTCAAAAGAGACAACCTGAGCAGCCATTGCTGCCTTTAGAGCCTTGGGCACTGAGTCCTCTTCCCCCCCCCTGCTTTAGAGCAAATACCTATTGAATAAGGCATGATAATAGTTGAATTTAATATCTCTAAGAGCGCGGATATACCTTCAACAGTAATATCCCACCCAGCATTATTATAGAGGGGGATATCCATTTAATTTGGAGAGAATCTGTCTACGCAGTGATTATTATTTATACTCTCTCTTAACTGCTTGAAGTGTTCCGAGGCGGAGGAGGCAGGGGGAGGAAAAAAAACAAACTTTTATCAGTATATTTGGAATAAGATCAGACAGCACCTACCTTTTAATAAAACAACTCTTTACCCTAAATGTTCCAAACTTGCAAGTAAGCTGCTTGTTGGGCTTGGCTAGCTTGGAAGTAGCAAAAAGAAAGCGTGAAGGCTAGCTACATAACTAGCTACGCAGTGGAAAAATTAAGCACAGCTGCAGAAGGAGCAGTGAGAGGGATTTAAAGGAAAACGGAGTACTGGAAAGAGAGAGAAGGAAGTGGAGAGGGAAATAAAGAGTAGGTGATAATCTCTGGACCAGACTTCGGAACGGGTCTTTCTAAGGACTGTGAAATACTTTTGTGGCTGACAAGGAATCTTGCTGAATTAACTGAGGGGAAGTACTGGAGCTAGGATTGAGCAGAGGGGCACCACAGATAAGCAGAGAACTTGAGTTTATTGGAGACGGAGGACAAGGAAGCGAGAGGAAACAGACGGGACGCAGCGGCGTCGTGACGGGGAGGTGAAAAGTGGAGATACCGATAGGGGCGCAGATGGGGCTGGAATCGAGTGGGATCAGGTGGGACGGAGGAGTGAGGAGTCAGACGGAGCCAGACGGAGCTGGGGAACACAGACGGAGAGGGACGGACGGAGGTGCTGACAGGAGGCGCAGACGGGGCGGGTGACGTGGTGGCAGAGATCGTGATTTAAGGAGAGTCGGGGAAGGAGTTGTGGAGAGTGAAACGGAGCGGAGAAGTGGAGAAACGAAGCAAGGGGGCAGACGGAGGCGCTGACGAGTGATACAGAAGGGGCTGGCGAAGAGCGACCGGACGGGACAAAATGAACGGACATAGCTTGAACTGGTGGCGGAGACTGATAGTTAACCAGACGGGCCCTTAGAGGGATAAGAAGAACATAGAGAAAGATTGTGGGGAAATTTGAAAGGGGAAAGCAGCGCTGTTAATAGTAACTGTTAAAGAAGGGGAAGGCAGTGAGTAGGAGAGGTAATATAGTAATATAGGGTAAGACAATAAAGTGAAGAGTGGAATACCAGGGATAACAATTGAGGAGGAAAAGGGGTGGAAGGGAGAAGACATATATATAAAGCAAGAATATAATTTAAGAAAAAAAAGGGGGGGATCTTATAAAAAGAGGGCTAGGAAACCCCCACCTCCAGGAGGAAGGAAAAAAAAACCCCTTTGTGCGTGTATATATTTCTATATACTCTTCATTACAAACCAGGTATACCTCTTCCAGAACCATGATCTACCATCTATATCACAATATTTTTGATGGCTTCAGGTTTGCGACCAAGGGCCTATACCACATCACAAGTTTCAACTACAAGGAGAGGATCGACGGAAATGCCGCCAAAGCAAACTGATATTAATACTCAAATCCTGGAAGAACTTAAGTCTTTTAAGAGGGAGATAAAGGAAGAGATCCGTAATTTGAAGAAGGAAATGAAACATGATTTTGAAAGATTTGAGAAAAGATTGGATAAGATGACAACTGAGATAAAGGAGATAAAAGGTGAAGTAGACAAGGTGAAGCATACTACTGCTAAACTAGAGGTTCAATCTGAGGCTATCACAAAGGATTTGGAAAAAGAGAAACGGTCAAATCTACTACAGGAAATCAGATATAGAGAAAAATGCCTGAAATTGAGAGGCTTACCAGAAAAACCATACGAAAATCTCCAGGAAAGAATACTACCAGCACTGGCAAATTATATTGACGATTCTGAAACGAATATAGAAAAAGAAATTGATAAGATGTTCCGAGCGAGCTCAGTGATAGCCAGAGAGCGCAATCTCCCAAGGGACATAGTGATCTCGTTTACAAGATCCAAATATAGGGACAGGATAATTCAAATGAGTTATCAACAACAACTGACTATGGAGGGGAAGGAGCTCCAAGTATTTAAAGATATTCCAACAGAAATACTTAGGAAACGTCAGGAGTATAAACAACTTACGCAGAAGCTTAATATCATGGGGCTGAACTTTAGATGGGAACGAATAGAGGGATTATCTTATACTTATCGGCAAAAAAGATACAAAATCAACACGGTGGAAAAAGCAAAGGAGGCCCTTAGAAAATTAACAGATGATGAAAAGAAAGAGGAGGATAAGAGAAGGAAGAGAGATAAACGAGAAGGGAAAAGTATACTGGGAAAAAGGACACAAGAAGAAGAAAGAGGATCGGGTAGTGATATAGGGCTTGAAGAAGATGAAACGAATTTACAAGAAGACGAGGTTTTGAGTGATCAAGAGGAGGAAGAGGGAGAAGAAGAAGATAAGAAGAAAAGCAGAGCAGAAGGAGGAGAAGAGAAAGAGCAAGAAGACAGTTCCTAATTAAAAATTATGAATATGACATCATGGAATGTCAAAGGACTAAATACTAAGATCAAAAGAAGAAGAGTTTATCATTTCCTTGAAAAGAACAAAGCAGATATTACTTGTCTCCAAGAAGTTAGAATTCGCCAGAACGAAAGTAAATATCTTAAAAATTTTAAATTGGGTCAAGAGTTTGCTTCATTGTCACTAAAGAAGAAAAAGGGAGTGGTTATATATGTTAACAAAAAACATGAGGCAAGACAGTTATTTAAAGATGAAGAGGGACATATGATCGGAGTGGAGGTGAATTTAACAAATGAAAAGTTGTACATAATCGGGGTCTATGGGCCATTTGGAAGAAAAGAACAATTTTATAGAGATTTAAGCTTGCAGTTAACAAAGCTAGAAAAAGGAACTATAATATTAACAGGTGACTTTTATGGAGTTCTGAACGGGAAACGGGACAGATCAGGGAACTCCAAGGAAAATCAAGGTAGATTACCTAGAGTCTGCGTCGACTTGATGGAAGAGTTTAACTTAAAGGACCTTTGGACGACAAAATACGGAGAAGAAAAGGGATATACTTTCCACTCCGAAGTCCATAGGTCGATGTCGAGAATTGATATGTTCTGGACTTCTTCTGCACTAATTCCAAGAATACCAGAAATGGTTATATTGCCAAAAATTATATCCGACCACAACCCGATAAACATGAAACTAAGACTCTTTAAAAAACAATATAATTGGAGATTGAGAGAAGATCTACTAAGGGATGAGGCCTTTATACTCAAAATAAAAGCTGAAATTAAATGCTACTTTAAGGAGAACAGAAAGGAGGATACAAAAAGGAGGATAGTATGGGATGCTTTTAAATCTACAATGAGGGGCCTATTCCTACAAAAAGGAGCTGAAAACGCAAAGAAAAGGAGAGATAAAGAACAGATTAATTTACAAAAATTGAAGATTGCAGAAGAGAAATTGAGGAGGAAACCTCAAAACAAAGTTGTCATTAGGGAGATAGAACTTTTAAAAAAATCTATTAATGCCGTAATGATAGAGGAGATAGGGGAAAAGCTAAAGAAGGCAAGACAAATAAGGTTTGAACAAGCTAACAAATCTGGAAGATGGCTTTTGTTTAGATTGAAAAAATTAAAGGAGAAAAGGATGATAACAGAAATTAAATCATTGGGGAGGATGTTGACAAATCAAGAGGAAATAAAAAAAGAATTCATCAACTACTATGCTTCACTATACAAAGAACAAAATTATGAGGTAGATTGGAAGGACAAGATGTGCGAGTATCTAAAATTGAACAGTTTTACAATATTGCCAGAGGACCTCAGGACAGACCTATCTAAGCCCTTTGAGAAGGAGGAGATCAGCGTGGCAATACTAAGTCTAAAAAGAGGCAAAGCTCCGGGCCCAGATGGTTTCACGGAAATTTTTTATAAAACATTTGAAAAAGATATACTCAAACCTATATTGGAAGTGATCAACCTGGTTCATATTGAAGGAACCCCAGAAACATGGAAAGCTGCTAATATTGCTATGTTGTGGAAGGAAGGCAAAGACAAAACGGACGTGAAAAATTACCGTCCAATTTCCTTGCTTAACGTTGATTATAAGATTTACGCAACTATGATAGCAAATAGATTAAAAGGGGTATTGAAATCCATAATCAACACTGATCAGACTGGATTTCTCCCAGGAAGGTCGTCAACAGGAAATGTTAGGAATATAATAAATATACTGGAATTCCTGGAGAAAAATAATGAACGTAAGGTAGCAGTAATTTTTGCTGACGCAGAAAAGGCATTTGACAATCTTAATTGGCCCTGTTTAAACAAGACAATGGAGGTACTAGGTTTTGGACAGTTTATTACATCAAATATTGAAAAAATTTATTCAGATCAGAAAGCCTCAATTATTATCAATTGAGAAAGAACACGGGAAATCTCAATTCAGAAAGGAACTAGACAGGGCTGTCCCCTATCTCCTCTACTTTTTATAACAGTATTAGAAATGCTAATGAATAAAATAAGGTCGGACAAAAAGATAAAGGGATTACAAATTAAGAACTTCGACTACAAGGTCTGTGCCTTTGCAGACGATTTGGCCATAGTTCTAGAGGACCCCATAGAGAATATAAACTATTTGATGGAAACGATTGAGGAGTTTGGAAGATATGCCGGCTTCAAGATAAATAAAGAGAAAACTATAATATTAACCAAAAATATATCATGGGAAGATCAAGGGATATTAAGAGATAAATCTCAATGTAAACTGGAAAACAATGTCAAATACTTGGGAATATGGCTTTCAAATAGAAATTTGGATCTTTATGATAACAACTACAAGAAAACATGGGAGAAAATAAAAAACGATTTAATTGTATGGTCAAAACTGAATCTCTCAATTTCTGGTAAAGTGGCTGCCATCAAGATGTCTGTCCTTCCAAAAACGATGTTTTTATTTCAAAATCTGCCGGTTATTACAAACGAGAAGCCCTTCAAAATTTGGAAAAAAGACCTCTGCGACTTTATATGGGGTGGAATAAAGGCCAGAATAAAGTGGCAAACTTTAATTGAGTGGTCAGAATGGGGCGGGCTGGACCTGCCAGACTTTCAAAAATATTATCGAGCATGCAGCCTAGTATGGCTGGGAGAGTGGTTCAAGCTCCAAGACTCAAAGTTACTGCAACTAGAAGGGTCAGGTCTGAGATTCGGATGGCATGCATACTTAGGCTACGATAAATGTGCAATACATAAAGATTTCAACAGCCATATCATAAGAAAAGCGCTATTCCAGACCTGGGAAAAAATACGAAGATATCAGTTTGGGATGCTTTCAGGATGGATGTCTCCACTAGAAGCATTTAGCGGAAGATGGGGCTGCCAAGGAAAACCAGACAAATGGGTCACGTATAAGGACCTATGTGAAAAGAAGGGAGATGGCAAGATGATAATAAAGTCAAAAGAAGAGTTAGAGGCTGAAGGGTGGAAATTTAATTGGTTCACATACCAGCAACTATTCAGTAGGTTCAATAAAGATAAAGAAGAACCAGGTCTGCTGAAGGAAGAGACAGAAACAGAAAAAATAATATTGGACAATAAGAAAAAGAAAATTGGGAGAATATATAAAATCCTTAATCTAAGGCAATCAGAGGAAGAGGTGGTGAGAGATTCAATGATTAAGTGGTCTAGAGATCTAGGAGAGAATATTACAATAGACGAATGGCAAGATACATGGACCGCAACTAAAAAATTTACGGCATGTCAATCCCTAAAGGAAAATCACTTTAAAATTTGTAACAGGTGGTATCTAACACCTTCAAGAATGAATAAAATGTTTGGAATAAAAGATAAGAATTGCTGGAATTGTGGGAAATCAACAGGAACATCATTACACATGTGGTGGACGTGCCCGAAGATACGTAAATTCTGGATTAAGATTCATAATGCCATTCAAAAAATGTTTGATATAGAGATAGATCTTAACCCAAAACTGTATCTGCTAAACATCACAACAGTTTTAACAAAAGAAATCAAAAAACAATTTGGAAGAGTTATCCTTTACCTCTGCACAGCAGCACGTTTACTATTAGCTGCTAAATGGAAAAGTACTGAAGAACCAACAATGGATGATTGGTTTAATAAGATAAACGAAATGAGAGTCAATGACAAGCTAACTGCTATATTAAATCATAAATCTGTGGAGAAAACTGAAGCGGAATGGCTACCTGTGTTTAAATATTGTAGAAAAAGGTGGAATATAGCGGATGACATTGATCTTTAATAAGAGAATCAATTATGGTTCAACAGTTCAGGAATATATTTAAAATTCGGGAGAATAGTAATAAGAAAAAGGAGAGAGATACAGAGGAAATGAGAGAAATCATAAGAACCAGGGGGGGGGACAAATGTAATGAAATAGCGTTAAAATACGGCTTGAATCTACTATGAAATAAATAGAGGAAAAATGTGTGTTAAGAAGGACGGGTGGAAGGAGGGAAAGAAAAAAAACTCTTAGAGATATTTACTACGATGGAAGTCATGGTTTTTAATTTTAACTCATTTAACGAAAATCATAAGGATAAGCTAAGACAAGGGAATAATGAAATGGGGGGGAAGGAGTAGGTTACCCCCAATATTTCTGTATCCTTAGTCTGTTATGGAATTGAATATGCAAACTTAATAAAAATATTTTTTTTAAAAAAAGGCCGGGGAAGGCAGCGGGCGGGTGTCTTGCCTTCCTCTCCCCGGCCTTCCTGAGTGGACTCTGGGGCTTAGAAGCCTTGGAGTCCCCTCAGGAAGGCCGGGGAAGGCAGCGGGCGGGCAGGGAGGAGGCTTTCTGAGCGGACTACGGGGTTTGGAGCCCCGGAGCCCACTTAGGAAGGCCGGGGAAGGCAGCAGGTGGGCGGGAGGGAAGCTGCCCGGCCTCTCCCCAGCCTTCCTGAGGGGACTCCAGGTCTTAGAAGCCTCGGAGTCCCTTTAGGAAGGCCGGGAAAAGTGGAGGGAAGGAGGCTGCCCGCTCCACCCCCTGGCCTTCCTGCGCAGACTGCGGGGCTTTGAAGCCCCGGAGCCGCCTCTGGAAGGCCAGAGAAGGTGCAGGCAGGAGGTTGCTCCGCCTCTCGGCAGCCTTCCCTAAGGGGCTGGGGCTGAACCGTGAATAATCAAAGCCGTGAATGTGAAAGCCGCGAATGTCGAGGGGCAACTGTAATAGCATTTTAAACAATTTTAAAATCATCACAATTAAACAATTTAAAATTATTTAAAACATTCAAAAGGTAATAAATAAAGACAAAAATAAGACTCAATAGCAGGGCCAATCTGATGGGTGCCAACAGTCAGTTGTTCCAAACTTTTATTGTGTTTCCCGAAAAGCTGGCCAAGATTGATTTCAGGCTTGCCTACCCCTAAGGTGTAAAGTAGGTAAGCATGGAATGTAGAAGGAACATGACTTTTGTACCCTTTTGCACCGGTACCTTAAGCTTGACTTGAATGAGAATGATTTGTCCTTGGCTGTGAAAGACCAGGACGCCAAGGGGCCAAGTGCCGCTCTTGGGCCACCATTGCCTCTGCGTCTAACCAGGTCCGGTTTCCGCCTGAGGAAAGATGAAAATGATTCACGCAAGGCAATAAACATGTACCAGCCAGGCCAGACTTTTCTTCTCCTCCTTGTCTCGCTACCGCTGTGGCGTCTCCCCTGCCTCTCGTAATTTTACGGAAATCCTACTGTTGTGTTACCAGGAAGAGAAAGGGACAGATGTCTCTACCGCATGGATTGAAGGGGGAATTGATCTGAACAGATGTATTGGCTGTGTTGCTAGAGGGATCCAAAGGGGAGGTGGATTTTACCAAGGTGTATTTAAGAGGACAGGGGAGAGTCTTGCCAATAAAGAGGGAACTACTCCTAGTGAGATCTTTTCCTTTCTCCTCAAACAGATAATGTGCAGGAGAGTCTACATTTACATCAGAGAAGCCACACGGGAGAGCGGCAGTATAAATGCCTGGAATGTGGAAAGAGCTTCAGTCAGAGTGAACATCTAAATTCACATCAAAGGACCCACAGAGGAGAGAAGCCATATAAATGCCTGGAATGTGGAAAGAGCTTCAGTCAGTGTGGAGATCTAAATTTACATCACAGAAGCCATACAGGGGAGAAGCCATATAAATGCCTGGAATGTGGAAAGAGCTTCAGTCAGAGTGGAGATCTAAATTCACATCACAAAAGCCATACAGGGGAGAAGCCATATAAATGCCTGGAATGTGGAAAGAGCTTCAGTCAGAGTGGAGGTCTCCATTCCCATCAGAGGACCCACACAGGGGAGAAACCATATAAATGCCTGGAATGTGGAAAGAGCTTCAGTCAGAGTGGAGATCTAAATTCACATCACAAAAGCCATACAGGGGAGAAGCCATATAAATGCCTGGAATGTGGAAAGAGCTTCAGTCAGAGTGGAGGTCTCCATTCCCATCAGAGGACCCACACAGGGGAGAAACCATATAAATGCCTGGAATGTGGAAAGAGCTTCAGTCAGAGTGGAGATCTAAATTCACATCACAAAAGCCATACAGGGGAGAAGCCATATAAATGCCTGGAATGTGGAAAGAGCTTCAGTCAGAGTGGAGGTCTCCATTCCCATCAGAGGACCCACACAGGGGAGAAACCATATAAATGCCTGGAATGTGGAAAGAGCTTCAGTCAGAGTGGAGATCTAAATTTACATCACAGAAGCCATACAGGGGAGAAACCATATAAATGCCTGGAATGTGGAAAGAACTTCAGTTGGAGTGGACATTTACGTTCTCATCAAAGGACCCACACAGGGGAGAAACCATATAAATGCCTGGAATGTGGAAAGAACTTCAGTTGGAGTGGACATTTACGTTCTCATCAAAGGACCCACACAGGGGAGAAACCCTATAAATGCATGGAATGTGGAAAGGGCTTCAGTCAGAGTGGACATTTACGTTCTCATCAAAAGACCCACACGGGAGAAGCCATATAAATGCCTGGAATGTGGAAAGAGCTTCAGTGATGGCAGCACATTGACTAAGCATCACTTAACTCACTCTGAGTGATCTACATGTTACATTTTACTTCAGTTTGAGTATATTCTATCACTTCTCCCCTTTCCTATTGCCTTCTCTTTTTTCCTCATTCTTTCAACCCAATTACAGCAATGTCACCCAATGTGTTTTCTAAGTAATTTAACTATTTTCCCCAATCCTGTTGAAATTTTACCATGCTTTTCCCTTTCATTAAATAAGTAAGTTTATCATTCACTATCATTTCATATGTTCTGATTAACTAGTCTTCTATTGTTGGAATTGATGGGTTTTTCCAAAGTTTTGCATACAATATTCTTGCTGCTGATAGTAAATTTCTATTGTTCTATCTATTTTTCCTAATAAATGTTTTTCTTGCTTAAATGGGATATTGGTTTGTAATATTTCTGTAATGGCTTTATAAATGTCTCTCCATTATTTCTTCGCTGTGTTACAGGTCCATCACCTGTGGAAACATGGGCCTTGCTCTTGGTTACATTTCCAACCATTACTCTTGAGACCCTTCTAGATTTTTGCCAATTCATCTGGGGCCAAGTGCCGTCTATAGCACATTTTATATGTTTTCTTTCATGTCTTGTGATAGCATGCATTCCCCCTTCTGTCCTTCCACATTTTTCCCCATTGCACTCCTTTGCTGCTTCTGGGGAAGGCAGAATGTTGTGCCAGTTGCAAATCTGGTTCCTCCCAGTAGAGCTGTGCCCTTGGAGGTGGCCCTCTGGCCCCGTAGACTGCAATTCATTCAAAGGAGTTTAGGTATTTCTCTGCCACCTCTTTGCCCCTCTTGAATTGCAGCCCCCTCACGGCCTGGTTTCTTCCACTTTCGCTGGATGAGTCCTGCCTTCCTTTCCAGAGAAAGCGACGTAGGTGTCGGGCCGTTGTGCGTTTCCTCCGTCCTCCGGTCCACCTCCATCTCTTGCTCTTCTCTCAGGAGAGGCTGCTCTGGTCCAGCCAGAAGCCCTTCCTCTTTTGCCCTGGGGAGGCCCAGTGGGGACGGGGGGGCGACCTCCCTGCGTGGGGCCTTCTTGGCCAGGACGACCCCCTTCCTGCCCTCGGGGGGCTCAGACCCAAGGGGAACCTACTGGAGGTGTAGCAAGGGGACATTTCCTGGCAGGGCAGTCTAGTGGGAATAGCTGCCCTGTCTTTGTGGGCTGGAGGAGGAGGGGGAGCTTCCCAGTGGCCCCCAAGGAAGCTGTAGGTTTTCCTCGGCAAGAGTCCCACCACTTCCCAGGCAGACCAAGAATAGGAGGGAGGAAGGAGGGCTGCCCTCCCGGTGTCCCCCCACTCCCACTTTGTGTATATGCTCACCCCTGCTTAGAGTAGACCCACTGCAATCGTTGAGACAGTATAACATCTACCGGTAGCAAGGAGCCAGTAGGGTATAAAGCATCTCTCCCTAAACACACCTAGAAATTAAAGATGGGATAGATCGTGGGGAAGGGTCAACCATTAAAGCCCCCCTTTCCTCTTCCAACAGGATGCTCTGGGGGTGTCCAAGGCTGAGGTGCAGCTGCTTAGATATTCAAAGTCCTTATTCAGATTACCAGAGCAGCATACTCCTGTCCTGGCAAGAGGTTGGACTTGATGGCCCTTGGAGGGCCCATCCAACTCTAGGGTTCTCTCATATGCTCAGAGGCCATGCCTGAACACCCTTTTCCTGGGACATCGCGGTGATGAAGCACCCAGCCATTTCCAAAGCAGGATTTGTTTCTGTTGCCCTGAAGCGGACTTACATTGATGGCCACCCTCTGGCTACGAGAGGCCTGCAAGAGCCCTGTGAGGAGCAGCCCTGCTCAAGGGTCGTGAGCTCCTCAGGGCAGCGGCCGTGGCTTCCTGGACGGAGTCTCTCCTCCGCCTCTCTGGCGGTCTTCCCCTTTTCCTACCACAGGATGCTGAGACTCATGGCACGGGTGAATCAGAGCATGTCTGAGCCACAGAAGCCATGGTGGGTTGGACTAGATGTCCCTTTGGGGTCCCTCCCAATCCGGGATTCTGTTTTTGAGAGGAAAACAAATAGGCTACATTAAGGCATTCCTCTCCTTTGAATGGAAACCTGCCTGGAAGAGACTCAAGTTGCTTCAATGTCCCTGGAAGACCCCGGAGTTTCTGGGTGCTGAGAGTCTCTCTAACGCAGGCGGTGGCTGCTTCATCCCGCCATTCTGCCCGGAGCCACGGCGGGTTGGTTTTACCGTCTGAGGTGTTTCTCCACTGCCCAGTTAGAGCAGTCTGGTGCCATGAAGCTGCCACGACTCTGTCCGACAGACTCTTGGGACGTGTAGTTTCACAAGGTACTTGGAATTCTCTAGCACACCCCCATGAACTACTACCACACTAGGACGTTCTACACCTAGCAGGCTGTTCTAAACCCTCCAATGACCAAACTACACTTCCCAGGATCCTGCAGGATGGAGCCACGGCAGTTAACGTGGTATCGGACTGCCAGTCGAGCCTCTCTGGTGGGGCTGCCAGTTCAGGATAGTCCCTGGCCCTGAGCTCTGCTTGCCAAAACACGAGACCGAGGGAGGGGGTCCCTGCTGATGCCCCTCAGCGTGATGCATTAAGTACCAACCACGGTTGCTCGCAGGTTGCCATTCAAACGCCGCACAAAACACATGTTCCTGCTTGGAAATTAAGGGAGACCTCTTAGCTGAAGGGGCTGATCAATGAGGAAGAACAGCATGGACAGACTTCAGGGGTAGAGCAGGGGACCTTGAGAAGACCACCGCAAGGAACAGCAGCTGCGAAGCCTCAGCGGAGGCGTGTGGTGGTGGTGGGGGACTCCTTGCTGAGGGGTACAGAAGCAGTGGTATGTGGGCCTGACAAGATGACTCGGGAGGTGTGTTGTCTCCCTGGGGCAAAGATCTGTGATGTGACCGAGAGGCTGACAAGACTCGTCAAGCCTACGGATCATTACCCCTTCCTTTTGGTCCATGTGGGAACCAATGATACTGCAAGGCACAGCATTCCCAAAATCAGAAGAGATTATGAGGCCCTGGGGAGGAAGCTGAAAGAAATGAATGCACAGGTGGTCATCTCGTCTCTTCTGCCAGTTGAAGGGCATGGTCCAAGAAGGGAGAGGAAAATAGCCGACGTAAATAACTGGCTCCGTAGATGGTGTCGCCGAGAACAAATTGGATTCTTGGATCATGGACTGCGCTTCCATGCGGGGGGACTTCTGGCAAGAGATGGGGTGCATCTTACAACAGTTGGAAGAAACATTTTTGCCAACAGTCTCAAGAATTTGATCAGGAGGGCTTTAAACTGAGTCAAATGGGGGAGGGAGACAGTATTCTGGAAGGCAAAAGGGCTGGAGAAAATAGTCAAACTGTCATAGAGGGAACAAGGCAAACAGCGCAAGGACCCAACAGTGGGAGGCAAAAAAACTTGCACAGGCAGCAAGTAAAGGGAACACATGGTCTCAGATGTCTCTACACTAATGCACAGAGCATGGGAAATAAGCAAGATGAACTTGAACTCCTTGCACTACAAAACAAATATGATATAATAGGCATTACTGAAACCTGGTGGGACGAGTCTCATGATTGGAATGTAGGAATAGAGGGGTATAACCTTTATAGGAGAAACAGGCCAAACAGGAAAGGAGGAGGAATAGCATTATATGTCAGGGATATTTACACCAGTGAAGTGATCCATGACATCAATACTGGAAGCCAGGTGGAGAGCATCTGGATAAAAATTAAAGGGGAGGGAAACAACAGGGATGTTATTGTGGGACTCTACTACAGACCCCCAAATCAGACGGAGGAATTGGATGATGCCTTTCTAGAACAGATGAACACACATGCAGAAAGGAGAGATGTAGTAGTGATGGGTGACTTCAACTATCCTGATATTTGCTGGCAATCTAACTCAGCCAAAACTACAAGGTCTAGCAAATTCCTTATATGCCTGGAAGACAATTTCATGGTCCAAAAGGTGGAAGAGGCAACAAGGGGTTCAGCTATTTTAGATCTGATCCTAACCAACAGAGACGACCTTGTTAATGGGGTGCAAGTGGTGGGATCCTTAGGTGAGAGTGATCATGTTCTCCTGGAGTTTGTTATACAATGGAAAGGAGAAGCCAGGCATACTCAGACATGCATTCTAGACTTTAAGAGAGCTGATTTCAATAAACTCAAGGAAATAGTGGGGGTGATCCCATGGTCAGGAATACTAAAAGAGAAGGGACTTCAGGACAGATGGGACTTTTTCAAAAGGGAGATACTGAAGGCACAATTTTAAACAGTACCAATGAGGAAGAAAAATGGGAGGTGTCTCAAGAAACCAGGATGGATGACTAAAGAACTTTCAATGGAGCTAAGTTTTAAACGGAACATGTATCGGAAATGGAAAAAGGGGGAAATCACCAAAGAAGAATTCAAACAGATAGCGAACACATGTAGGAGTAAAGTCAGAAAAGCTAAAGCACAGAATGAGCTCAGGCTTGCTAGAGAGGTTAAGAACAATAAAAAGGGTTTTTTGGGGTATGTCCGCAGCAAAAGGAGGAAGAAGGAAATGATAGGGCCGCTACGTGGAGAAGATGGCAAAATGCTAACAGGGGACAGAGAAAAGGCAGAATTACTCAACACCTTCTTTGCCTCAGTGTTTTCGGAAAAGGAGGACCAACCTGAGGATAATGGAACAGAGGACACAATAGGGGAAATCCAGCTCAAAATAAGTAAAGAGGTAGTACAGGAATACCTTCTTAATCTAAATGAATTTAAATCTCCAGGACCAGATGAACTGCATCCAAGAGTATTAAAAGAGCTGGCAAATATAATCTCAGAGCCATTGGCAATAATATTTGAGAACTCCTGGAGAACAGGAGAAGTCCCAGCAGACTGGAGGAGGGCAAACGTTGTTCCCATCTTCAAAAAGGGGGAAAAAGAGGATCCCAACAATTATTGTCCAGTTAGTCTGACATCAATACCAGGGAAGATTCTAGAGCAGATCATTAAACAGAGAGTCTGTGAACATTTAGAAGGCAATGCCATAATCACAAAAAGTCAGCATGGGTTTCAGAGAAACAAGTCATGCCAGACTAATCTGATCTCTTTTTTTGATAAAGTTACCAGCTTGGTAGATGAAGGGAATGCTGTGGACATTGCATACCTTGATTTCAGTAAGGCCTTTGACAAGGTTCCCCATGACATTCTTGCAAACAAGCTTGTAGAATGTGGGCTAGACAAGTTAACTGTTCAATGGATTTGTAATTGGTTGACCGGCCGAACCCAAAGGGTGCTCAGCAGTGGCTCCTCTTCGTCTTGGAAAGATGTGACCAGTGGGGTGCCACAGGGTTCTGTCCTGGGCCCAGTGCTATTCAACATCTTTATCAATGACTTAGATGAGGGAATTAGGGGCATACTTATCAAATTTGCAGATGACACCAAATTGGGAGGAGTAGCTAATACCCTAGAGGACAGGATCCAAATTCAGAATGACCTGGATAGACTGGAGAGCTGGGCCAAAGCTAACAAAATGAAATTCAATACGGAGAAATGTAAAGTACTGCATTTAGGGCGGAAAAATGAAATGCATAAATATAGGATGGGAGAGACCTGGCTGAATGAGACTACGTGCGAAAGGGATCTAGGAGTCCTAGTAGACCACAAGTTGAACATGAGCCAACAGTGCGATGCGGCAGCTAAAAAGGCCAATGCGATTTTGGGCTGTATCAATAGAAGTATAGTGTCTAGATCAAGGGAAGTAATAGTGCCACTCTATTCTGCCTTGGTCAGACCTCACTTAGAATACTGTGTCCAGTTCTGGGCACCACAATTCAGAAAGGATATTGACAAATTGGAGCGTGTCCAGAGAAGGGCAACTAAAATGGTGAAAGGTCTGGAAACGATACCTTATGAGGAGAGACTTAGGGAGCTGGGTATGTTTAGCCTGGAAAAAAGACGGTTAAGAGGCGATATGATAGCCCTGTTTAAGTATTTGAAGGGATGTCACGCTGAGGCTGGAGTAGGCTTGTTTTCTGCTGCTCCAGAGACTGGAACACGGAGCAATGGGTGCAAGCTCCAGGAACAGAGATTCCACCTCAACATTAGGAGGAACTTTTTGACAGTAAGAGCTGTTCGGCAGTGGAATGCACTCCCTCGGAGCGTGGTGGGGTCTCCTTCCTTCGAGGTCTTTAAACAGAGGCTGGATTGCCATCTGTCGGGGATGCTTTGATCAAGATTTCCTGCATGGTAGGGGGTTGGACTGGATGGCCCTCGTGGTCTCTTCCAACTCTGCAATTCTATGATTCTATGATTCTAATCTGATCTCTTCTTTTGATAAAATTACCAGCTTGGTAGATGAAGGGAACACTGTGGACATCGCATACCTTGATTTCCAGGAGCACCCGAAACCAAACTCGGTAGTCGTAGAGGCTGCTCAGCCTAGGAGGCAACGGAGGGCACAGTCCACCCCTTCTGATCCCGAAGGAAGTAAGTTGGACATTATGGGAAAGAAATTGTAATCGGCTGCTGGGCTCAGCTTCCGAATCGCCAACTATTCGGTGTGCATGGGTGCGTATCAGCAGGTCCTTTGGGAAAGAATGCTGCCACTTATCCAGGACCTGCCTGATGAGCGTCGAAGACTCGCTGAGACCATTCAAGCGGAGGCGCAACTGCTGGCGGGGAAAAAGATGAACTCAGTTCGCCACGTTGCTGATTGTGCAGCCAAGACAGTGGCAGGTTCCATCGCCCTGCGGAGGCATGCTTGGCTTCGATCCTCTGGGTTGTCCACACAAGCATCTGCCACCATTCAGGACATGCCTTTTGTCAGCTCTGGCCTCTTTAACACTTCGACGGATGAGAAGCTGGAGTTTATGCAGAAGATGAGGACCACCGCACGGAAGTACGGTATGCCATTGGCTTCATCTTCTGCTTACCGCCCCAAGCATCGTTCCGGCTGGCATGCCTCCTCGTACAGCCAGTCCTTTAGATGGAGTGGCACGCCTCAGTCCTCTAGGCGATCCTGGTTCCAGCAACCGATGCCCTCCACCTCCTCGGTGAGAAGCCAGGGGTCCACTTCCCGGTACCGACTGCCTTCAAACCAACGGTCCAAGGATCAAGGCAAAAGGAGATTTTAAGTGCCTCTCCTTATGATGATGTTTCCCTTTTCTTTTAGACCACCCTGTTTGGAGACCACCTGTCATCGTTCCAGGACGCCTGGTCCTCGATAACATCGGACCGCTGGGTACTGAAGATTGTACGACAGGGCTACTGGATCGAATTCGACAAACTGCTTCCAATAGGTCGGATCTGTGTCACACCATCCTCCCCTCCCATCCTCGAGGAGGTTCAGACTCTGCTTCAAAAAGGGGCCATCGAACTTGTGGATGCCAACCATCGCCACCTCTGTTTCTTTTCAAAATACTTCCTGGTACCGAAGAAAGATGGTGGCCTGCGTCCTATCCTCGACCTCAGGGGAGTGAACTGGTACATCCTCCTGAAGAAATTCAGGATGACCACCCTTGCTCTTATCCTTCCTCTTCTCTGACAAGGAGATTGGTTTGCGTCCATAGATCTGGAGGACGCCTATTCCACATCGGGATCTATCCCGCACACAGGATGTTCCTAGCGTTCCAGATCGGGGACGTGGCCTACCACTTCCGTGTTCTTCCCTTTGGACTCTCCATGGCACCGAGGGTTTTCACCAAGTGTATGGCGGCGGTGGCAGCCTTTCTTCGGCAACACGGGATCATTGTCTTCCCGTACATAGACAATTGGCTCCTTGTGGTGAACTTGAAGGCCCAGCTCAAGGAGGACATTGCTTTTACCCTAGATGCATTACATGTCCTGGGACTTGTTGTCAACATGGAGAAATCTCAGCTGAACCCTGCTCAGTCCATTCAGTTCATCAGGGCTCGGCTGGACTCTGTCTCCGCGGCAGCGTACCTTCCCAACGACCAGTTCGACACCCTTCGATCCCTGATCCACCGCTGCCGACGGTCATGACGGGTTCGAGCACACGATGTCCAAGTCCTCCTCGGACACATGGCAGCAACCACATCAGTTACTTGTCTGTCCAGACTGCGGTTCCGACTGCTGCAGCATTGGTTCCTGAGCGTCTTCGATCACCTACAGGATTCTCCCAGGAAACTCCTGATGCTGCCCCGCTCTGTCCAACGCTCCCTTGACTGGTGGCTTGTACTGCAGAATGTCCTCTCTGGTCTTCCCTTCGACCCCCCTCAGCCGACTGTCTCCCTCACTATGGATGCGTCTCTGCTCGGATGGGGGGGCCATCTGGGCTGCCACAAGATCCAGAGTTTGTGGAGCAGTGAAGAGGGACAATTGCACATCAACGTTCTGGAGCTCCTGGCGGTCCAGAAAGCTCTTCGAGCCTTCGAAGTGCTGGTCCGGAACAGAACTGTCCTCCTCATCACGGACAACACCTCAGTGATGTACTACCTGAACAAGCAAGGTGGTACCAGGTCTCCTCAGCTGCTCCAACTCACTTTGCAGATCTGGGACTGGTGCGTGGAAAGGAACATCTTCCTGCAGTCCATCCATCTCCCCGGGGAGGAGAATATTCTTGCAGAGGGACTGAGCCGTTCCAATTCCAACGTCCACAAGTGGATGCTCCATCGACACGTGGTGGCAAATCTCTTCCATCGCTGCGGGACTCCTCTGATAGACGTCTTCGCGACCACCCAGAACAGACAGTGCGACCAATTCTGCTCCAGGGTATGGCACAAGGACTCGAGGGGAGACGCGTTCCTGTTCCAATGGAACGGTCTGTTTCTGTACCTCTTCCCTCCGATCCCATTGCTGACAAGGGTCATCGCCAAGCTTCGTCGGGACCGGGCGAATGCGATCCTCATCACACCGTGGTGGCCTCGACAACCGTGGTTCGCCCCACTGCTGCTCCTGTCCAAAAGGCGTTTTCTCCACCTCCCAGGCCGACCAGATCTGCTCACCATTCAGCAAGGCAGGGTCAGACATCCCGCCCTTGACTCACTCCGCCTGACGGCTTGGAGGATCCAGCCGTGAATTCGCGTCCACCTCATGCTGCCCCTCTTTCTTCCTTACCCTGAGAAGTCCAGGCAATTGTTGATGCTGCTAGGAAGCCCTCCACTCGGAAAGCCTACCTCTACAAGTGGAACTGGTTTGAGAAGTTCCTAGTAGACAGGGGATTGAACGTCGAATCCTGTTCGGTACCGACAGTCCTTCAATTCCTCCTCAACCTATCGAGAGCGGGGCTCTCAGTTTCGTCTCTCCAGGGCTATCTGGAGGCTATATTGGTCAAATTCCAGGCTTGGAATCGACCATCTCCTTTCCAGGATCCAATAGTGAAGAAATTCCTGAAAGGATCTATGAACCTCCATCCTCCAGCACTCGACCCCGTGCCGACCTGGAGCCTTGAACTCGTCCTTTCTCAATTGGTGAGATGGCCCTTTGAACCCATGGCTTCGACCGACCTCCGGCTACTGACATGGAAGACTACTTTCCTGGTTGCCATCACCTCCGCTCGTTGGGCTGGAGAACTTTGTGCTCTTCGGTCGGACCCTCCATATACCTGCTTTCACAAGCACAAGGTGGTCTTGAGACTGGACATTTCTTTTCTTCCTAAAGTGGTCTCCAGTTTCAACCTCAACCAACCCTTTGTCCTACCGGCTCTAATGCAAGCCCTGAAGGACGAATTCGACCGTACCCTTCACTCTATGGATGTGCGGAGGGTGCTCGCTTTCTACATACAACGGACTGCTCCGTTCTGACAATCACCCCGGCTCTTCGTCTCCTATGCCAACTCCAAGTGGGGTGCACCCATTTTGTTGCAGCGTCTCTCTAAGTGGGTGACGTCGACCATCGCTCTCTGCTATGAACTGGCTAAGAAGCCACTGCCTCCACGAATTCGTGGACATTCTACGAGAGCTGTCTCCACTTGGACTGCGTTCCTCTCTGGGGTGCCCCTAGAGGAAGTCTGCCGTGCTGCGACATGGTCTTCACCATTGACATTTATCTCACACTACAGACTGGACTCTCGTTCCAGGAACGAGGCCGCATTTGGGAGGGCAGTGCTTTTGTCCTCCATTCAATAAGTGAGTGCATTCCGTGGTGAACTTTTTCCATGTTGAAATGTTATTCTATTGTATATTGACCTGATTAGTATTTGCGGAATGTGCAAAAAAAAAAAAAAGAGAGAGAGAGAGATGGAGGAAAAGGTAGAGAAATCCCTTTCAAGGCTAATGTGAGGGGTCCTCGTCTAATGATGTACAGGACATGCCCTCCTCCAGTGGGGAAGCTTGCTAGTCTACCCAACTGTGTGATTCACAGAGACCACGAAGAAGATGGACAGGTTGCTTACCTGTAACCATAGATCTTCGAGTGGTCTTCTGTGAATTCACACAGACTATGTCCTCCCCTCTATGTCCTGCTAATGCATATGTGCTTAATGTTCCTGATGCTGCTCATTGCGGCGTCATTTAAGGAACTGAGGGGATTTAGGCAGGAGAGCCTTTTAAGGGACCATTAGTGTGGGCGGAGTTACCACCAAAAATGTATCTATGCACATTCTGCCTAGCGATACTAGAAGGTTCCGTATGCACTGCGCAGGCGCAGGAATAACCCAACTGTGTGAATTCACAGAAGACCACTCGAAGATCTATGGTTACAGGTAAGCAACCTGTCCTTCCCAAACCAAGGCAAAATGAGGGGGGGTCCTTCTCTCTTAGATAGGAGAAGGAACATTTAATTTAGTCTACTTTCTTCTAGCCAGAATGCAGAGCAGAGTGGAGGGTGATCCCTGGCACCACAACAGCTCAGGGGAAGACATGGAGCCCTGGAGAGTCTTTGCAAGTGGCAACAACAAACCATTTCAGTCTTGCCGAGAGCCTTTTTCTCTTTCCTGGGGATGACCAGGAAATGCAAGGGGAGATAAAGCAAACCGACACATGCATATAATCAAAATAGACGACATGATTAATCAGTACACTATCAAACTGACATGAGTTTGCTTCATTAAAGGACTCTCTGCTGGTCCCCAAGCAGGCGCCAGAAAGAGGGGCAGAAGAGCGGAAAGGACCCTCCCCTGGCTGAGGAGGAGGAGGAGGAGGTTGTTCCTGGTTTACTAAAGAGGCCTTTGTGTGTTGTGTGTTGTGTGTGTGTTGGGGAGAGGTGAATGAAGGAGCCCTTCTTTGTCTGCAGGCAGAGGAGGAAGGGAGGGAGGCATGGAGGCCTCTCTGGCTCTACCCCCAGACCTGCCCTGCAGTTGGGAGGGGCCGCAGGAACCAAGCCTTTCCCTTCCTTCCTCTGGGGCTGAGAGAGTGTGACTTGCCCAAGGTCACCCAGTGGGTTTGCATGGCAGAGCAGAGGGGGATTCGAACCCTGGTCTCCAGAGTTGTTGTCCATTGCTGGCTCTCAGGGACGCTGTGGGGACCCCCCCAAGTTTCTGCCGTGCCCGCCATGTGTCTCAAGGAGAGAATGAGGTCAGCCACAGAGGCCACGGGTGTAGGGTGCTGGACTAGCAGGGCTCGGGGAGTCCAGGGTTCGAATCCCCTCTGCTGAGCCTTGGCCTTGGGCAAGTCGCCCTCTTCTCCCAGCCTCAGAGGAAGGCCAGGGGGGCAAAGCTCCACGGGATGACCCTTGCCAAGAGAACCCTAGGAGGGTCAGCGAGGTGTAGTGGCCGGACTAGGGCACTGGGAGATCCGGGTTCAAATCCCTCTTCATCCCTGGAAATTCATTGGGAACAGCTCACACTCTCTCAGCCTCAGAGGGAGGCAAAGCCCCCCAGATATATTGCCAAGAACACCCTAGGAGGCAGCCGCCCAAAGTCAGAATCAACGTGAAGGCACAGGATGGCACCCACCCTTCCACCCACCCACCTGCTCCCTTTCCAAGGCCCCGAGATTCCTCCCTCTCCTCCTTGGGGTTTACCTGGTTTTTATAAAGGTTTACCTGGAATTATAAAGCCTGTTGAGAGGAGGAGGAGGCAGAGTCCAAAAAGCAACCATTCCAGTGCATTGTTTGGCCTTCCTGTCTTGGTGTTTAAAGGCTGGATATATACATAGATGGGTTCATATATACTGGATATATATATCTACATGGGTTCATCATTATAAGCACAGTGTGAAGAGATGCCAATGTTGAACATCCCCCCAAGAGGGCCATACAAATGCTTTCCAGATGAAACATGTTGGGCTGTTATTCATTTATTGAGGAATGAAACCTATTCCTGTTCATCCCGAGCGTTTCTCTTCCTCAGCAGATTCCATTGGGGGTTTCCAGCTTCTTCTCTTTTTAGCCCATAAAAGCCTTCGCAGCTCGGGGGCCGCTCTACAGGCAGGGCCAGCCACGTCTGTCTTTCCCCCGAAACAGGACCGAGAGGTCGTTAGGCAGAATGAGAGGCGTGCCTCGGGCAGCAGAGGTTGAGGGGCAACAGCAGGAGGCCATTGGGGTGGGCGCCGCGCCCTCCTCCCCCCCCCGCAGGCGGACCGGCTCCTCCGGCAGCTCCCGGCGCCCCCCAGCCGGCCAGGGGGACACCCACGGTGGGGCGGTTTCCTGCGGTGGGGGGTCTCCCGTGGGCCCGGGCTCCCCCCTCTCATCTGGCTCCCGAGGCAGCCCAGCGGGCCTTCTGGGGCTCACAGGGGCTCCCCGGCGGCGCAGCTGAGGCAGGGGGCTGTGGGGGGTCGGGGGGGGGGGCAGGAAGGGAGGGACCAGAGCCCCCGCCCCGTGGGAAGCAGGGGGGAGACGGGGAGACCCCCACGCAGAGGCAGTGCCCCTCCTCGTCGTCGTCTCCCCACAGGCTGGGGGGCTGGGGGTCGTGAGGTGCGGCTCTGAGGAGGGCGCCCTGGGGGCGGGGGGGCTTCAAGGGGGCTCAGTGACAGACCCCCTCCCCCTCTGCTCGTTGCCAAAAAGCCAAGCTCGCCATTTCTCTGCGGGGGGAGCGCCCAACACCCCGTCCCCCAGCACCTACGTTCCCAGCATGGCTGCACCCCGGCGGAAGGCTTCCCGAGGTCCTGCAGACGGGCCCCTGGGGGGTGATGCCCACCCTGCTCTCCCGGCCAAGGGGCGGATGGGTGGCGAAGGGGTGCTGGGCACGACGGGGACCCTCCCCACGGCTGCAGGGGGATAGGAAAGCCCTGGGCCCTTCTGCAAAGTCAAGGGCCCCACAACGGTTTTTTCAGGGCGGGGGGCCGAGGGGGGAACTGCGCCCACGCCTGGCCGCCCCCTCCTGTCCGTCTGTCACGGAGTCCTGCTGTCCCTCCATTTCTGGCCTGGGCTGGCTGGGCAGAGTGACCCCTCCCGGCCTCTTCGTGGGTGGGTGGGAGGTGGTGGCCGGCAGCCTGGGGCTCAGCGCCTCCCTCTTCCAAAGGGAAAGGCTGGCCGGGCGGGCGGGCAGGAGGGACACCTTCCCTCTGAGCTTGGGGGGGGCTTGTGCCAGGCGGGGTCCCTCTGTTCTCCATCCCGGGGCAGGAGACCCTCGGAGGGAGGGAGGCCACCCCGGCAGTGCCCACCATCTGGGCTCTGTTGCTGCCGGCCGGCCGCCTGCCTGGGAAGAGGGCGGAGAAGCGGCGGCAGCAGCGAGAGGGGCCCCGGGATGGCCGGCCGCTGGGCCACCCCCTTCGCCCTGCCTGCGCTTCCCGGTGGGGCTCCTTTCTGTCCCGAGCTTTCCAGGCAGGCGCCGCTGTCTGCGGGCCGGAGGGCTTCCTTGGCGCCGCCGCGGCTGCTGCTCACTCGCCAGGCGGGCACTTCCTGGCCGGGGGGGCCTCTGGACGTTGGGAGCTGAGCTTTTGTAAGGCCCTGAAGCCTAGGCTGGAAGAAAGCGGGTGGCTGGGGGCAGAAGGGGTCAAGGCTACTTGTGGGTCAGTTTATCACCTTGGAAGACTGGAAAGGCTGTCATCGTATGTGCCATTTGACATCTCACTATTTTTATTGCGCTTTTCGTTTCCATTCTATCATATTTTCTATTTTTTTTTCAACATTTGTATTATACTTAAAGCGTGAAGTGATTTCTAATGATAGAAATTGTTTTAATGGTGCTGTTCTAATATCTGTGTTGGACTGCTGTCCGGTGTTTGTATGATGTTTTGCTGCCCGGATCCTGATGGGAGAGGCGGGAAACAAATTGTTATTATTGTTGTTGTTGTTGTTGTTATCCTGGTGGCGCAGTGGTTAAATGCCAGTACTGCAAGTCACCACCTTGTAAGTTGCAAGTTCGATTCCAGCTGGCTCCAAGGTTCACTCAGCCTTCCATCCTTTCGTAGGTCAGTAAAATGAGTACCCGGCTTGTGGGGGGCAATTAGCTAACACACATTGGAAGCTGTTTAATGCAGTGTAGATGTGTAAATAGCTATTGCTTAAAGAACAATTTGTAAGCCGCTCTGATAGCCTTGTGGCTGAAAAGCGGGGTATAAGTAACGAATAAAAAAAATAAAATAAAAAAAATCCTGTGGACGGCAGAGCCAGCTTGTTTTCTGCTGCTTCAGAGGGTGAGGCCCAAGCTACAAGAAAGAGCCTCCAACCCAATATTGGGAAGAGCTTTCTGGATGTGGGACATGCTTGAGACAGGGAAGGGCTCCCTCAGAAGGTGGGGGCATTCTCCTCTGATGGAGGATTTGGGACAGAGACTCAATGGCAGCCCTCAGAGGAACATCAGCAGTGGGCTCCTCCGTTGCCAGAGGGGGTGGACTAGATGGCCTTTAGGACCTTTTCCAGCTCTACGTTCCTGTGTTTCCACGGCTACCTTCCCTTTTCATACCCAGACAGACTAATTTCTGTGACTTCTTTGAAAAAGGGTGCCTTTCAATCACTTCTGAGCCCGTTGTCAAGAATTAATCCCATTGGCTCTCTCTTTTCAACCCCATCCTTTTAATCCCCTTATTTATTTTGTTTCTTGCCCAGTTCCTCTTTCGAAGTGGGAAACCCTTCCCAATACACCCAGTCTGATGCCCACAGCCCTATCTCACCCCAGACTGGGGGACAATTCAGGACTGAGTCCCAGTTCACCTCCTCCCTCTTCAGTCCGGACTCCCTGCTCGGAGTCACAGACATTGGGGGACCTGCAAAATTTGGCTGGCGTTTGGCCTGCTGCTGTTTTGTTATTGCTGCTGTGTGCCTTCAAGGGGACCCTAAGGCAAACCTTCCATGGTTTTTTTTTTTTTGGCAAGATTTGTTTTTTGGGGGGGTTGCCTTTGCCTTCCTCTGAGGCTGAGAGAGTGTGACTTGCCCAGTGGGTTTCCGTGGCCGAGCAGGGATTTGATGGACAATCCCTGGTACTCAGGGGATGCAACCTGGAACATTTCCAATCCCACCCCATCCTGGGACCCCCCTCCCTCCCTCCCAATGCTGAAGTTCAGTCAGTTCTGGATTTTGCAAGGAAAGGGCGTGAAGAATCAAGCAAATTAAATCTTGTCTGCAAACAGGTAGGTGTGAAATTGCACCCCATGCCTGGAGTCAGACACAGACTATGAGAGGCAATCCCCACATGAGACCCTCCCCTCAAGCAGCCCGTTATGGGGTGGGGGGCGCACGCGTGCAAATCCCCCGACAGGCCTCATAGCATCATAGAATCATAGAATTGTAGGGTTGGAAGAGTTTCCAGAAAGGTCTGGAAACGATGCCGTATGAGGAGAGACTTAGGGAGCTGGGTATGTTTAGCCTGGAAAAAAGACGGTTAAGAGGCGATATGATAGCCCTGTTTAAGTATTTGAAGGGGTGTCACGTTGAGGATGGAGCAGGCTTGTTTTCTGCTGCCCCAGAGACTGGAACACGGAGCAATGGATGCAAGCTCCAGGAACAGAGATTCCACCTCAACATTAGGAGTAACTTTTTGACAGTAAGAGCTGTTCGGCAGTGGAACGCACTCCCTCGGAGCGTGGTGGGGTCTCCTTCCTTGGAAGTCTTTAAACAGGCTGGATGGCCATCTGTCAGGGATGCTTTCATTGTGATTTCCTGCATGGCAGGGGGCTGGACTGGATGGCCCTTGGGGTCTCTTCCAACTCTGCAATTCTATGATTCTATGAACCAGCACCACTTCCCGCAGCATGGGGAATTATGGACTGCATTGGAACTAGTGGGGCAATTATTCAGTGTAGACAAGAAAAAAGGGGATTTATTTATTTTTTCAAAATGAAAAGACCTGAGTCGGAAACAAGAGGACCTGGAGGATGTGCCATGAGGAGAGGACTTGGGGGGCAGATGTCCAGGGCCCCACAGCCAATAGCAAAAGAAGATGCTTCCCTCCCCATCCGATACACAGCAGGATGACATTTTGAAGAAAACAAAGTGATGCAGGCATTTACCTTCTCAAGGCATTTGCCGCCTAGAGCCAGGCATTGCCTAGTTGTAAAGGGGGTGATTCCTCTCTCGCTGCCATTTTTGGGGTGCAAAAGTACCCCCACAACTGTTGGACTAGAGGACCCTTGGGATCCCCTCCAGCAATTCTACAATTCTATGGGTTGGCTCTGGGTACAATCCTCTCTGTGCGGGGGGGGGGGTCCCCGTGGCTGGTTCTGAAAAGCCACGAGAGGAATCCATTGGGGTGTGGGGTGGGTGGGGGAGGCCTGCTAGATTTTGTGTGGGTTTCCCCAGCATCCTCCCAACCTTTACACACACGCACAGCAGGGCAGGGTGTCTGCTTCTCAGCAGGAGCTCCATGGAGGCCCAGAAAGGGGACTGGGCCGGGCACCGTGGGGAGATGGACCCAGGCCCTAATGGGTGAAAAGTGACAAGAGAAGAGATTGCGCTGAAACTCTGAGGAAGAACTTCCGGGCAGCCAGAGCGGTTTGACCGAGGAACCGACCGAGGACGCGCTCCCCTGGCAGAAGGCTGAGGGCTCCGCCATCAGAGGTCAGTAAGCAGAGGCTGGGTGGTGGCCATCGGCCAGGAGATGATGCTTCAGCTGTGTCTTTCTTGGCACGGGCAGAGGGTTGGACGAGGTGGCCCTGGGGTCCTCTCCTGCCCCACGGCGCTGTGAAGCTAACTGCACTGCCCCTCCCCGCCCCCTCTGCCGCCCCCCATAGAATTTTGCTGCCAAGAGAACTGGACTGGGGGTGATAAAATGGTCACCATCACTGCAGGTTTTAATCTATTCCACCACTCAGCAAAGAGAGCAACGTGTAAAGAGATGCATCTGTTTCCATCTGCAGGGACTTCAATGCTCCCAAAGGAATGTTTTGCCTGGAAGGGCGTGGGAATGGTCAAGTGGAGAGTTTGGCTGGAAGAGAGGAGACGCCCTGGCAGAGCCATAGGAGAGCAGAAAACACTAGACCCCCACCGATCCCTGGCGAGACTCACAGGGCCTCTTACTCCTGTGTAAGACACACACCCTGCTGCAGTGGATCAGGCCCAGGAGACGCGGTGTGCCAGGGGTGGTCCTACGGTCTGGCAGATGCTACCCTCCAGTGCCCCCCACCAGTAGTGTGCGGGGGGATTATGGTACACCTGACCAGGGAGAGTGTGGGGAGCAAAACCCACGCAGCTGCCTTCACCTCTGGCTGTCGGTGGGCCTTTGCGCCCCTCTCCTATGAGCCCCAACGGCTACCACTGTGCCTCCTGTGAGATGCCCCGGCCACTTGGGCAGAGCTGGCCCTTGGATGAAACAGCTTCCTGGATTCCAGCCCATCATCCACTGCAGATCTCCAGAAGTGGGGCTGGGGGAGGGAGGGAGCCGGAAGGCATCCTGTCTCAGGGGGAAGGGGGCTCTCCTCTGTTGGAGGGGTCTTTAAACAGAGGTTAGGTGCCACCTGTCTGGGGTGTGGATCGGCTGCCACTGGCAAGGTGTTGGTCTAGATGGCCCTCAGGGGTCCCTGCCAGCTGTATGATTCCATGGGGAAGGAGAGAAGGGTCTCTTTACTGTGGGGAAGAGAGAGGTTTTCCTTGCCATACAAGTACACAGCCCCCCCCCCCAAATTCCTGCTTGTTCCCATGCGAATGCCAGCAAAATGCAGAAACCAGCCCTACACACACACACACACACACACACCCCGGTGCTTCTGGGAAGAGGACCCCTCCCCTCTTGAAAGCCAAGCAGAAGGGCTTCTTGGGCTCTTCTTTGCACCCCTTCCTCTCATAAAGAGTTCCTGAGGAGGACAGAAAGAGGGGAGCGCCAGCCCCTTGGAGCCCCTCCTGGCATTGCGCGGAAGGTGCTGGCGTGCCTGCTGTGGCCAGGAGGCCTGTCCCCGAAGCCCCCTCCCAAGGGGCAACCTTCCTTCCTTCCAGGACCTGGAGACGGGTGTGGGAATCACCAGTCACTCAAAGCAGCCCCCCCACACTTCGCTGGCCTGGAAGAACCTGGGCAGGGGGGCTCAGGTTGAGCTTCTCCTCCACCTCCCGGACCCTGCACCACCATTGGCGTTGCTGGGAGGGACAGTCTCTCAACGGAGGGGCTGGAAGAGGGGTGATGGGGCACAGAGCTGGTGGGGCACTCAGCCTGTGTGGGAAGAGAGAAGGGCCCCGGGGCACCCCACCTGGAGGAGGCTGACAGGTGCGTGCAGAGCAATGTACGAGAGCTGCGCAGGGGAAAGCATCTGCACCCACGCTCTCCCCAGGCCAGGAGGAGAGGACCCTGGCTGAATCCTGGCGAGCGGGGGCACAGTCTCTGGAAGAAGGAACGCAAAACGTACACGCCCCCCCTCCGCCAATGTTGGCCTAGTCTGCATGTGCTCTTCTCAGCGGTGCTTACACTTTTGCATGACCCGCGTCCTTCCTCCGGTAGCCATACAAGGCCATCGCAACCAGCGAACCGAGGAGCAAGGCACAGCCCACCACGATGCAGGTGACCACCACCCCCGTCTGGGTGCGGGTCAGGCCCCAAATGCCCCCCTCAGCCTGGGAAACATCAGGGTCAGGGAGGTCAGTGGGCAGCCCCGGGGGATCCTGCTCTGCGTCTGCACTCCCGGGCTCATTGTCCAAGGGGGGCTGGAGGCGCGTGGGCGCAAGAGTGGCCTCTGGCTGGGGATCCCAGGATGGGCTCTCTGTCTGCCCAGAGGTGGGCTTCCCCCACTCAGTGACCTCGGGGGTCTCAGGGCCGAAGAACCCACCCTCCAGCTCCCAAATGGGCTGCCCCTCCACCTGGGGAGGGGAGGAGCAGAGCGGGCGGCTACTCCCGAGGAGGGGCCGGTTCTCCTGCAGCCACATGCGCAGAGCCCGGAGCGCAGCATCACAGCGCCAGGGGTTGTCGTGTAGCCTGACCTCGCGCAGGTGGGGCAGCCGGTCAAAGAGGCCGGTGGGCAGGCTCTCCAGGGAGTTGTTCTGCAGCTGAAGGGCCACCAGGCTGGGGGTGTGTTGGAAGAGCCCTCCCGGCAGGGAGCTGAGCCGGTTGTCCTGCAAGGAGATGTTCTGGAGCTTGCCCAGGCCACGGAAGGTCTCCCCGTCCAGAGTGGGGAGCTGGTTGGCCTGCAGAGAGACTTCCAGGAGCTCGCCCAGGCCGGCCAAGGCAGAGGGCGATACGGAGCGCAGCTGGTTCTGGCTCAGCACCAGGAGCTGCAGCTGGGTCAGGTTGGCGAAGGCGTGGCCGGGCAGGGCGGCCAGCTGGTTGTCATAGAGCCAGAGCTCCCTCAGCCTGGGCATCGGCCCAAAGGTCCCCGGGTGCAGCTCCCGGAGGGCGTTGCCAAAGAGCGAGAGTCGGGAGAGCTCTGGCAGGTCCAGGAGGAGGCCTTCTGGGAGGGCCTCGATATGGTTGTGGGAGAGGAACAGCTTCTGGAGCTTCCGGTTGGCAGAGAAGAGCCTGGCGGGCAGCTGCCGGATCCGGTTCTGGTACAGGCCCAGCTCCTGGAGCTCCACCAGGGACTCAAAGGCTCTGGGTGGCACCTCGGCCAGCTGGTTCTCATAGAGGCGCAGCACCTGGAGGCGGCGCAGCTGCGCAAAGGCCCGGGGCGGGAGGCGGGTGAGGCGGTTCTTGCCCAGGTTGAGCCTGGTGAGGGAGGCCAGCTGGTCGAAAGCCCCCGGGTAGAGGGCCTGGAGCTGGTTCCCCTGGAGCTGGAGCTCCTTGAGGTGGCTCAGCTGGGTGAAGTGGGCCGGGTGGAGGCGCTGGAGCTGGTTCCCCGAGAGCAGGAGGGACTCCAGCCGGCCCAGGCTCTGGAAGACCTCCAGCGGCAGCTCCTGGATCCTGTTGCTGGCCAGGCTGAGGTAGCGCAGGGAGCCCAGGTGGAGGAAGGCACCGGGGCTGAGGCCGGAGAGGCTGTTCTTCTCCATCCGCAAGGCGATGAGCGACGAGGCATTCCCGAAGGCGGCTTCGCCCAGCTCCGTGATCTGGGTGTTGATGACCTGCAGGCTCATGGCGTTGCTGGGCAGGGGGCCGGGCATCTCTGAGATGTGGGGGCCGGAGCATTCCACCTGAGCAGACTTGGAGCAAGAGCATGGCTCCGGGCACCGGGCCCCCGCCAGGCCAAGGGCCAAAGACCCTGCCAGGAAGAGCAAGGCAGTGGGGAAGCGGCGGCACAGATCCATGGGGCCTGCAAGCAGGAACAAACACGGGGCGTGAAACACGGCAGAAGCACACACACACACACACACACCGGTTTTCCCACACCACCGCCGCCGCCTCCAGATGGACGCTCCCTCTTCCCACCTTCCCTGCCTCCGTCAGTTGCACTGGAGGGGGCTCTCAGGGGAACATGGACCCTTGGGCGTGCTGGGTTCTCTTTGCAGAGAGATAAAGAGAGCAGAAGAGCAGAGGCGACCGGCTGCATGCAAGCAGGACCAAGGCCAGGGATGAGCCTGACCAGGACTGCTCCAGCCTCAATGGCTAGCCATGAAAGCCCCCAGGAACCCTGGGGAGTGGGGGGCTGTGGGGGCAGATCTGGGACCAGCTGCAGTGCCTTTGAAGGGGAGACCTCTTTGCCCCTCACCCCTCTGCCCAGTTCTGATAGCTGCCTCTGGCCTTCCTGGCCTCTTTGCTGGCTGGGCAGCTCCCTCCCTCTCTCTCTCACACACACATACACACACACACTCCACACACACACACACCAGAGTGTTGCTCGGGCTCAACTGGCAACAGATTTTGTAGAACCACTGCATCAGGGCAGCTGCCAGGGTGCCTTTGAACTGGGGTGTGGCCGGTAGAAACCCAACAGCCTCGGATTTCATTGGCATGAAGCCCAGCGAGGCAGAAAAGCTATCTATTGAGTTTGCGAATGCCACAGTCCGTTAAAAGCACAGCACCCACCTCTGTCTGGAGCGGGGAAGAGAACAGTGGCCATCCCTCACTGTAAAGGTAACATTTCGTAGAACCATAGAGGGGGTGGGATGCCAAGGGGTCATCTAGTCCAACCCGCTGAGGAGATCCTCAGCTAAAGCACCCCCGAGAGGAGAGGCAGCCATCCAGCCACTGTTCAAAAACCTCAGAGGAAGGAGATCCCGCCACTATGACAGAGCTGCTCTAACCAAGCAGGTCTTCCTTATGTGTAAGTGGAATCTATTTCTTGTCGCTTGAGCCCATGGCGGTTCACATGACGCCCTTTCGGACATCAGAAAACACGCTTGCTCCACCTTCCACGTGATGGGAGCCCTTCGAATGTTAGGGTGGTGATGGCTCTGCCATATTTCCCTCCTCCTCCTCCCCAGAGCCTCCAGATTTCGCAGCTGAAAACCAGGACTGGCATTGCCACAGAGCGTGGTCAAGATGGCAAACGTTATTCATGAGGAAGAACAGGCAAGCTAAGAGAGGCTGCAGCCGCTTGCTTCTGCCTGAGCCAACGGGGAAGGGCAAGATTTCCCCCCTCCTCCCTCCCCACTGAGCCAATTGCAGGCAAACTACTTTTTTGCACTTTGAACTCAGTTTGCAGCAACAGAAGGAAGCGGAGGGAAAGTGGGGGGGGGAGAAAGTGGGACATTTTAAGGGCAGCTGGGAAAGTGGGAGGGAAGAGGACTAGGCAGGACTGTGCCCAGCAAATCCGGGCAGTTGGGAGGTCTGCCTCTCCCTTGATGCCTCCCCCCTACCCACATTGCCACAGAATCCTTGAGCTGGAAGAGACCACGGGGGCCATCCAGTCCAGCCCCATTCTGTCCTGCAGGAACACACCATCACATCAGATCAAGCCAGTGCTTGGCACAGAGCACAGAACATAAAAGGGCCCCTCCTTGGATGCTTCTGGGGAGAGTCTGGAGGCCCTCCGAGCTGGGCCTTTCCGGGACTTTGGGTCTACCACTCTTTTGGCCTGGAGGGGCACGGAAGGACGGCCACCCAGCAGCTGTTGCTGCCCAACATGGCGGTAGAGGGGAGGTGCCTTCTTGAGCTCAGGACACAGCAGTTATGGCTGACTCCCCCACATCTGTGGAGCTCTTGGAGAGGAACCGGGCCTGGCAGCACATAATGGGAGTCCCCCTCAGCAGAGGAGTGGTGGGCAGGGGAAGGGGAGGAGACCCAGGTACCCACAGGAGTGGGGGGGGGTTGTAAGTGCTGGGATAAAGACTAGAGGAGCCCGTGTGGGTCCTTCAAGGTCTTCTTGGTGCTGAAAAGCTTCTTTCCTGGGTACATCTGTGTGTGTGTGTTTGTGTGTGTTGTGTCTCTTTTGGGCTGCCTGATAAACCTGTCAGAGAGCTCATGCAAAATAAAGACCAGTTAGTCTTAAAGGTGTTGCCCTTTGTGGTGCAAGAAGAGACTGACAGGGCTCTTTCTTGGAAAACCATCAGAGAGAGGGGGGGCTTCCTCCACCCTCCTTCTCTGCCTCACTATCCCACCCACCCTTTTGGCATTGAGGGGCTGGAGCCCCCCCACCTCCAAGCCTACACACACACACACACACACACACACACAGCCCAAGCAAGCCCTGGAGTTGCCAAGCCAGCCAGAGACGGACCAAGGAGCTTTTTTGGATTTCTCCTTGGCAAACCTTTCTTTCTCTGCTACTCCTGCTGCTGCCTTAATTGGGGGGGGGGGGTGAAGCCATGGTGGGCAGCCGAAATGTGCTCCTTATTACATCCTGAGGCTGTGGCGCCCTGCTGGCTGAGGATCCGGCATACTTGAGGGCAAAGAGTGGAAACAGCAGAAGGGAATGGTTTCCAGTCCCGACTGGAAACTCTGAGAAAATCTGGTGGTCAGAGGGCTTTGTGGCCACGGGAAGCATGTGCTGCCAAGCCGTGCACTGGACGTGGCTCCGGGCCCTGGGGCCTGGCAGGGAGACACCCCACCCTTGCTCCTGCCCTGGTGGGGCTGCTGATGGCAGCACATTCACAGGCCGTGAAGTCATCCTTGCCGATTGGTCAGCATGGGTGGATGGGTCCAGACCAGACCCACTGCTGAGTGGCAGAGGTCAGGCATGGCACCCCAGGCCAATTGTCCCCACCCCTCGCCGCTTGGAGAGGACATATTTTTCTCAGACCCAGTGGCATGCAGGAAAGAGCAGGCGGTGCAGGGAATTCTCCCCCAAAATGTCCTTTTCTTGCTTTTGACCGGGGGATTCTAGCCCAAGTGCCAGATCCAGAATTGTTACTGTCAGGAGCGGGGGGGGGAGTAAATAAGGCCTATACGGCACATCATCACCTCCCTCCCCACAGAGCTCACCAGTGCTCCCCCTCTTAAAAGAAAACCCACACTGATGTCAAAGTTTGCAGCCCAAAGACAACCCACTCACTAATTGCTTTAGACAGAGGGTGAAAAGGAAGTCAGTGCGCTGCAGTCTATGGATCAGTAGCTGACCGTCCCAAAAAGTATCCCCATGTGTGCTAGGGGTCCATGTGCCACAAGGCTCTCCATGGCTTTTGTTGCCACACATGAAAGATGGATCCCGCTCTGAATCCCCATTCACACTCGCAGAAGCCAGAATCCTCTGCACGTCCCTCCCAGACACAAGTTCCCCAACGGACTCCAGGGCAGGACGTCCACATGCCGTTCACAGCTGTGGGGGTGGAGGTGCACATGTGGGGCCATTACGCCTGTGCAGCTGTGCTTTGGTTGTGCATTTAATTTGCACATTCAGTTTTGCATTTCATTGTACATATTGTCACGCATCCAGTTATGGACTCTTCCACACAACAGCTGCCTAACGCACTCAGTGTGTATCGCTGCATGCAGAGATTTTGGCTACGTGACCTTCTTGAGGTCGGATCTCAGCCAGTCTCCAGAGCATCCGAAGAACCTCTTGAACCAACACATCAGGAGTGCTTGGTTGTGCCTTCCTGCATGGCAGAATGGGGTTGGACTAGATGGCCCTCGGGGTCTCTTCCAACTCTAGGATGGATGAACACTCAAAGAGGGGCTGAGCCGGACCCGCCTCACACAGAGCCCCCAAAGAGGTCTGGCTACACCTGCAGGCTTCCCACACAATTGGGTACACACGCTACCCCCACCCCAAATTGATTTAAAATGATAGAAATTGTTTTAATGGTGCTGTTTTAATATCTGTATTGGACTGCCGTCCGGTGTTTGTATGATGTTTGCCGCCTGGATCCTGATGGGAGAGGCGGGATACAAATAAGTCTTATTATTATTATTATTATTATTATTATTATTAAATTAGACAGGCATCTTCTCCTCAATGCCTGAGGAGGTCTCCTCTCCTTCCCCTTCCCAGTCGTGAGGGCCTAAGGAGTGGACGAGACCAAGGCCCATCCAGGGGGGCAACCAGAGACCCCTGTGAGGAGCCCACCAGCAGGACAGGAGGGCCACAGCCGCCTCTTGCCCATGCCCCCCAAACAGCTGGCATACGGGGGGGGGGGTGCCAGCTGATGCTCATGCCATTCCAAGGCCTAAACTCTAGAATTTGTGGGCCCCCCTTTCAAAGCCATCCAAGGTGATGCCACCAGAAGCCCCTCCCCACCGTTTAACTCTCTTTCTGTCCATCCCGATTCTCCCACCACTTAGCTGCAGTGGGTGGTCTGCGGCTGGGTCCTCCGTAGATCATAAGCAGGGGTGGGGACTTATCCCGCACTGTCAGGAGTGCTTGGATTGTGTCTCCCTGCAGTGCAGACGGGGTCAGACTAGATGGCCCTTGGGGTCTCTTCCAACTCTAGGATTCTAGGAGCCACGCTGGACGTGACTTTCTCCACCGGCACGATGGCTCCCCCGACCTGCCTCAGTTCCTCAGCTAAAAAAATCCTTGGTGGGCGCTGGAGGTTGGGGGTCACAAGAGAGAGGGCGGCCGGCCGGCCAGCTCCAAGGGTCCCTCAGCTTCCCTTGAGCCCCAGGACCCCTTTTTCCCCAGCGGATGATCCCCATGGGGCCGTTGGTTGGTTGGTTGGTTTGCTTGTATCTCCAAGCGGGGGCCTTTGGCAAGGATGCCTCTGCCCAGGTGCAGAGGGCCCCCTTGCTGCTCTGGGGGAGGGGGGAGGGGGGTCCTGTTTGGGGGGCCCTCCGCAGCCCTCACCGAGGCCCAGGGCAACCCAGCCCCCTATGTGGAGGCAGCCGGGGCGGGGGTCCTCTCTGAACCAGGGGTCCCCCTGGAGCATCTCTCTGGGGCAGCCCCCCCCCCAGACCAGGGAGGGGAGGATTTGCAAGGCTTGCGGGCTGGGGGAGGTCGGCCTCATGGGGCCGCCTGGGACGGGGAGTGATGCCCCCCTGCGCCCCAAGGCCCCCCGGGCCCCCCTCACGCACCCGCGGACCCCGCAGCGGCCTGCCTTCGCCCACCGGGCCTGCCTGCCTGCCTGCCTGCCTGCGGAACTCCCTCCCACTGCGCGGCCGGGTGTGGGGGCCCTTCCGCACCCCCACCCTCCGTCGTCGCGCTCTGGTGCCGCTTTGGCTCGCCCGGGAGCCGCCACCCTCTGAAACCCTTGGCTGTGCTTCTCCCCCGGCGAGCTCTTCTAGTGCCTCCCCCCAAACTACAGATCCCGGGGTTCCAGAGGATGGGAGGCGGGCGGCTCAAGGGAGGTGGGGGCGAGGGTCGCTTCTTCTCCGCCTGGGGGACCGAGCCAGGCGGGCAGGCGGGCAAAGGGGGGCTTTGGGGCGGGGGGGGCTTTGCATGCTGAGGCTCAGACCCCAAGAGGGGTGCAGCCCCGCCAGGCGCACGCCCCCCCAACTGCTCCCGGGAGGGCTGGGACCCCCTGGCTCTGAGAGGGGGAGCCCCGGGCCTGGCGGGGGTGGGAGGGAGAGGGAGGGAGGGTGGACCCCCGACGCCCCCCTGCCGGAGTCCCTGCCCGCCACTCCCGGGTCCCCCCCAAAAGGCGCCAGCCCAGAGAGAGAGGGAGAGAGAGCCCCCTCCCCTCCCCTCCCCTCCCTGTGGCAGGTTTGAAGTTGGGGGGCTGGGGGGTCGGGGGGCTTACCTGCGGCGGCGGGGCTCCTCTCTGCTCGGGCTCCCTCCCTGCCTGCCTCCCTCCCTCCTCCTGCCGGCTTTTAAGCTCCGGACGGAGCCCCCCCCGCGTCAGCCAAGGGGGGCGGGAGGGGAAGGAGGGGAGGGGAGGGGAGGGGAGGGGGCACCGCGGCGGAGCAGCCCCCCTCCCTCCCTCCCGGCCGTCCTGGAGTCCGAAGTGCCGAGTCCCAGAGGGACAGAGCCAGGCGGCGGCGGCGGCGTCTGGGACAGTGCGTGTGCGTGTGCGTGTGTGTGTGAGAGAGAGCGAGATCCACACAACCGACCTTTGGGAACTGTGACGGCCATCGGTCGTCGGCTGTGCATGGATCGTGCCTTCCTGCAGGGCGGCAGAAGGGGGCTCGACTAGATGGCCCTTGGGGTCCCTTCCAACTCGAGGCTTCTATGAGTCCACGACTCCCAGAATCCCCCAGCCACCCTCCTAGCCTGCCCACCAGCCCAGGCTTCACGCAGCACTACCAGGACCCCTCCTCTCAAGGGGTTGCCTTGCCCACTCAGGTTTGGGGCAGCAGAAGCACATGCTCAAGTTGGAAGGGCCCCCAAAGGCCATCCAATCCAACCCCCTTGCTCAATGCTGGACCTGCAGCCAAAGCATCCCCACCAACAAGGAGCCGTCTAGCCTCTTTTTGAAGACCTCCAGAGGCTCCGCCGCCTCTCTAGGCAATGGGTTCCACTGGTGAACCAACCACGCTCACCATCAAAAAGTTCCTTCTCCTCTTCCACCAAAACCTACCCTCTACCATTCGACCTGGCCCTTCCCTCTGGGGCAACAGCGGCAGTCCTTGAGGTATTTAAAGAGTGTGGTTATGTCACCACCTAAATACCCTAAAGGCATTATCAGATCCTAAATGTTCTTGGAAGTGAAGCAGGGTTGGCCCTGGTTTGTACTTGGATGGGAGCCCGCCAATGAAGACCAGAGGTTGCAGGCTCTGTTTCAGAGGAAAGAACTAGCCAAACCACTTCTGAGGATTACTTCTATATGGAATTCATGGGGTCTCCATATGCATGGAGGAAAGTGCCTTTTTGACATAGCTGGCTGGGGGATTCTGGGAGTGGCAGTCCAAAAGAAGAACCTTCCCAAACCCAGAAGGACTGCCAAGGAATCCCAGTTGCTGTAGGCAACTCAGTTTCAGAGGCCAAACCACCTCTGGGGGTTCCTGGCCCAAAAAAACCCTCTGAAAGTCATGGGGCCACCAGAAGCCCATAGGTGACTTGAAGGCACACAGATGCACGGGCAATTCTGTCACCCCTCCGCCTTCTCTTTGCAAAGATGGACATGCGCAGCTCCGTCAGCCTGTCCTCCTATGCTTCATTCTCCATCCCTTTCATCCCATTCGCTGAACCTGTATCCTTTTGGAAAATTAGACACCCAGAACTGGACACAGGACTCCAGGTGAGGCCTGACCAGCGCAGAATAGAGTGGCACGGTTACTTCCATTGATCTAGATACTATACCCTTATTGATGTAGCCTAGAATCGCATTGGCTCTTTTAGCTGCTGCATCACACTGCTGACTCCTGTTCAGCTTGTGGTCCACTAAGGCTCCTAGATCCCTTTCGCATGATTATGACTTCCCTCAACTTTGAATCTATGCTTCTGTTACTGTAGGCTAAAATAGCATTTGCCTTCTTTCAACATGACCTTCTGCATTTCATCAGGAGAAGTAAAGCAGATGAGCTGCCGAGAGCCAAGGGGAGCCGGGTTGGCTAAAGGGCAGCCCAAATGATCATCCCTAGAAGGAAGAGCAAGGTGCAAAGCAGCCCTCCAAGCTCCCAGAAGCCAGGAATGAGTGAGCATGTCTGTGTGTGCACGTGTGTGTGTGTGTGTGTGTGTGTACTTGGGTGTGTGTGCGTTTGGCCTTGCCTTCTTTTCCCCCTCGCCTTCTTTTTTCCTTTCTTTTCCTCCCTCCTACAACTCTGCACTGACAGCCAGCATGGTGCAATGGTTTGAGCATTGGACTATGACTGTGGAGGCCAGCGTTCAAATCCCTGCTCAGCTGTGGAAAACCACTGGGTGACCTTGGACAAGTCACACTCTCTCAGCCTCAGAGGAAGGCAAAGGCAAAACCCCTCTGAACAAATCTTGCCAAGAAAACCCAGTGAGAGGTTGCCATAAGTCAAAAACGATGGAGGCAGCATTGCACAACCACTCCCCGATTCTGTGAGTTTAAAGGCACGCTGTCTCCCTAACGTGGGGTCTTCTGTGTTTGTTTATTTAATGTATACCCTGCTTTTCTTCCCTAACGTGGGGTCTTCTGTGTTTGTTTATTTAATGTATACCCTGCTTTTCTTCCCCACAGGGCCCAAGGCGGCTTACAAGAATGTAAAACGAAGTCCAGCTAAAATCTTTTTATTTGCCAACTTCAGCTGATGGTGACCCTCAGAATGAGACGTTTCCAAGAGTCCTGGTCATCTTCGGCCCAATTCAGGGCCGCTGCGGTGGCTCCCTTGTTGGAATCCACCTGCCTGTCGGGAGGTCCCTCTTTTCCCAGCCCTTTCCTCTTCTCCAGGGAGTCCTGGCATTTCTTGGCATGTCCAAAGCACAGCAGCCTCCATCTGGGCTTCTCCTGAGAGTTCAGGCTCTCTAAGATCTTGGCATGTGTGTGCGCACGCGCCTTCAAGCTGCCTGTCAATATATGGAGACCCCATGGACTTCACAGGGTTTTCTTAGGCCAGGAATCCTCCTCCTCAGAGGCGGTTTGGCCGTCCCTTCCTCTGAAAGAGAGCCAACAGCCCCTGGGATTCCTTGGGACTCCTTCTGGGGCTGGGCAAGTGTCTTCTTTTTGGACTGACAGTCCAGAAGGGCACCTTTCCCCATGCGCTGGAAGTTTAGATGGGGTCTGGTTGCTTTCGGGTGATGTGTGTGCGTGCGCACGCATGCGTCTTCAAGTTGCCTGTCAATATATGGAGACCCCATGGACTTCACAGGGTTTTCTTAGGCCAGGAATCCTCCTCAGAGGTGGTTTTGCCAGTCCCTTCGTCTGAAGTAGAGCCTACTGGAGCACCTGGGATTCATTGGCGGTCTCCCATCCAAGGACTAACCTGCTTAGCTTCCAAGATCAGAGAGGATCTGTTAACTTTAGGGTTTTACAGAAGTTTAAAGACAGTTAAACAAGCAATTATGTTTTAAAAGCCCATAGTTAAGACAGTTTAAAGCAGGTTTAAAACATAATTACAAAGATAAAAACGAGCATGCCAGTCGAGAACACACCCGTCTGCCTTATGATTTGAGAACCAAAGTCCTCCCTAAATAAAAACAAAATGTCTGCCTCCTCCCAGACAAAAGCGGGTGGGCAGGGAGGCATCCAAACCTCTTCCCAGCATCTTCCAGAGCAACCATCTCCACCGGTTTATGGACATTTTTGAAGTACTTAGAAAGAACAAAGAGACAGGAGTCACCTCTGCAGAAGCCAAGGCAGCACCTTTTCTTCTCTGAGCTTACGGATTATATCTTTATTAACATTTACTGGTTTGTTTTTGTTTTTTTACTGTGCACCACCCTGAGACCCTCAGATAAAGGGCATTATATAAATATTTCAATAAAGAAATACAGAAATAAATAATTTAAAAAATTCCACAAATTTAAAGGCAACAGACATAATGCCAGCATCCCTGTTTAAAAATTGTCACTCCATTTTTATTCATCACTTCTGAACCCTCTGATACAAAAACACATCCTAAACAGACATTAGAACCATAAACTCACAGAACCAAAGAGTTGGAAGGGACCTCCAAGGGCAATCCAGCCCAACCCGTGCCTGAATCCACATCTTCCTGGCCGTCGCCCACTGGGATGCCAGGCTCTGCCCACCATCTTCTGCAGCAAGGAGAGAGACTCACGATGCGGTAGCACACGGGTACCTCTGAGCATATCAAGAGGTCCAGGCAGCAAAAGTTGTTCTAGCAGAGTTTTATCCGTCAGGTAAAGAAATGAGCACACAGACACAGGTGTGTGTCTAAACTACTTCTCTTTACAACAGCATAATTTAGTGACATTTACAGTGAGTCTGAGACTCCTGTCATAAAGACTACATGTCACAGCATAAAGTACGGTACAGTCCTGTCACTGCAATGCCCAGGCAGAACTATACAGTCACAATGCAAAGTCCAACAGAGACCGTGGTTCCCACGCAGATTCTCTCCCTCTCTCACAGAGATAAGGGATCCTCCCAAGGCGAGCTTCCCAGGCCCAATCCAGATACTCTGGCCAGCTGGATTTAGCCCTCTCACCACTGGTCGGACCCTGCAGGCTATAACTTGTCAAACTTGCTCTTTACAGTATAAATTTACCAGGTTGCATATCCCATTATCCTGACAACCCAGAGAATGTGCCAAGTTGCTCTGCAGCTTCCTTTGGGATTCCTCTAACTCTCCAGCCATCCAGCCGCCCAGCCACCTCCCTTTACAGCTTAGGATTTGCTTATTGATTATATTAACAGGACCAGCAACGTGTGCCTCAAAACTCTAGAATACAGTTTGGCATGAAGGGATCAAGACAGCATGGCCTCAGTCCCACGCCTTGTCCCACTGAATCCATGGGGATGACATAAGTGTCGCATGCCTGCCCAACAACTGGTTCAACGGGTCTGTTCTCGTTGGGAGTAGAGGTTGGGTTTAAGTCTGTGCTTTCACCGGAGGGGGCCAAAGCAGCAAAAGGCCAGCGATCTTGTCTGCTGCGTTTGCATTCATCCTTGTCACTGCAACTCAAGTCTCTGTCACGCTGCCCAGTTACAATACTTAGACCCTAATTTCCTGCCATGGCCCCATCCTGTGGAATCCTGGGATCTGTACTTTGGGAGGCACTGGAGCTCTCTGGCTGAGAAATCTAAGTACGCCTCCCGAAACTACAAATCCTAGGATTCCATAGTATGTTCCCACAGTAATTAAGATGATAGGTTTAAATACCCCATGAAACTAAAAATGCCAGAGGTGCGTAGCATGGAGCCATGGCACTTAAAATGGTATCAAAGTGCCATAAGGGCCTAATGTGAAAAAGGCTGAGAAGCAGAAAGTGTGGTAGAGTTTAGGTTGGTTGGCAGCATTTCCAGCATTTCTGGATTTGACCTCGATCCCCCGTTTTGCCCTTGAATTCGGCATCCGGCCCATCCCTCCACCTCTCCCCCAGAAGACTTGGAGCAAAGATCCGCTCACATACCCCTTACCCACCCGCCAGGGGGGCCTTGGTTGGCAGAGGGTCTTTCCCTGACATGCCTCTGCCCACCAAGAGCCCCCAAGAACCAGGCCTGCGCCTTCTGGCTGCCAGCTTTTGGCTCCCGCTGCTGCTCCGCTTCATGTCTCTTCCTCTTGGCAGCCCGGAGAACAAGAGACACCCCTTTCTTGGCGCTGCTGCCCATTCACATCGGTGGTGGGGGGCTCACATTCTTCCAGGGCTTCAACACAGAGAAAGAAACAGAGCAACCGTCTCCTCCCTCTCCAAAGCATCTCCCCCAGGGACTTATTCATAGCAAAATCTGGGAACAAAAATAGAAAGCAGCCACCATGAGCTCTGCTCTGTCTGTGTTCTGGCCCCATGGCCATGACCGTATTATTGTTCTTGCTGCTGCTGCTGCTGCTGCTGCTACCCCGAAGCTGGCACAGTTCGCCCTGACGTGGCGGCAGTGTGCTCTGGAGGAAACAAGCAGAGCTGGGGCAGCCAAGAAGACTTTTCGGACAGAGAGGAGGAAGGAGCCACAGCAGCCGGGAGGCTTCCTCCAGGTCCTCTCCTCCTTGGCTCAGCAGCGCAAACGCCCAGAACACCTCTGCCCTGCTTGCTCCATCCTCTTCACCTTCAGGCACCAGGGCAGAGAAACAAGCAACCCCCTCTCCCAACAAGAAGCCCCCCACCTCCCTGCTCCTGATACCTTCTAGAACAGGGACCCCCTGCCTCAAGTTACGGTGACCGACTGTCGGCCATGAATTTAAGGGAGATTTAGTCACAACCAATTTTGTGCATTTTTAGCGGTGTGGCATCACTCCAGCAAATGTTTATTGGTATAGGATTACGTCTTTAATGGCCAGGCCATATTGTTGAATATTTTGATTGGCTTGTATGTTTGTGTCTGTCTATCTGCACTATCCAGGGAAGTTAAACAGCCACAACAAGAACCACAACAAAAACTATTCTAAAAAGATCACAAGCACTAGTACTAACTTTAAAGAAAACTGAAAGAAATGTTACCGCTATCTCATCAAAACAGACAAACAAAGAAACACACACTCACCCCCACGCAAATCAAAAACCTTCTTTTATATGCAGAGACACAAAAGCACACATACACTCCATCCCCCCCTCTTACAGGGACATGCAAACATACATTTCCCTTTCTTACATGCACACAGGTGCAACAACATACACAAACCTCTTTCATGCCTCTCCCTCCCTCCCTCCCTCGCTCTCTCACACATACACACACACCTCTTTGACATAAATGCAAACACACACCTCAAACACAAACCTATCAGGGGTCTTCCTGGCAAGATTTGTTCCATGGCTGAGCAGGGATTCAAACCCTCATAGAATCATAGAATTGCAGAGTTGGAAGAGACCACAAGGGCCATCCAGTCCAACCCCCCTGCCAAGCATCCCCAACAGATGGCCATCCAGCCTCTGTTTAAAGACCTCCAAGGAAGGAGACCCCACCACGCTCCGAGGGAGTGCGTTCCACTGCCGAACAGCTCTTACTGTCAAAAAGTTCCTCCTAACGTTGAGGTGGAATCTCTGTTCCTGGAGCTTGCACCCATTGCTCCGTGTTCCAGTCTCTGGAGCAGCAGAAAACAAGCTTGCTCCATCCTCAGCGTGACACCCCTTCAAATACTTAAACAGGGCTATCATATCACCTCTTAACCGTCTTTTTCCAGGCTAAACATACCCAGCTCCCTAAGTCTCTCCTCATAAGGCATGGTTTCCATACCTTTCACCATTTTAGACGCCCTCCTCTGGACACGCTCCAATTTGTCCATATCCTTTTTGAATTGTGGTGCCCAGAACTGGACACAGTATTCTAGGTGAGGTCTGACCAAGGCAGAATAGAGTGGCACTATGACTCCCCTTGTACAGAACCTCACTTACACAACTGTGAACTGAAGGCAGGTATTACACAAGAGCCAAAAAAGAACCCACACGTGTGTAAGGGAAGTTAGTGTGCATAAAAACACCAGACAGATTCCAACCAATATTTCCAAGCTGCAGGGAATGCCATGATTTGGAAGGTCATCGGATTGCTAAACACAAAGCAGGGAGTCTTCCTAAAGTCCCAAATTAGCCCTGGGGTGGAGAAGCAGTGAGTGAGGCAGGAAAAGCAAGAGTGTGTGTGTGTGGCAGGGGACTGAGAGAGGAGGCCAAGGGAGAAACAGAGGACATTGGCCCAGATCTTTGCTTGGGCGGCTGTCCTGGGCGGCAGGGCCTGTGGCCCTCGGGACAAGCTGGAGACACATCCATGCATGCACCAGTTCCCAGAGATCTTCACAGCAGAAGCTGCAACTCAGCAACATCTGCCTTTCATCTTGGCACGGAAACGCTCCAGCCATGGCTCCAAGAGACATCCTTGGCAAGCCGCCCTGATCAGTGATTCTTGCTTTCAGAAGTCACAGCAGGGGACGGGGTCATGGCAGGGGGGAGACACGCTGCACTGCATTTCCCAGGCCTTGCCTGGCCTTCCCGTTTCCTCCAATTTAGTGACATATTTGTAAGATGTATTAATCACCCCTGCCAAATAGCCTTCCCGATGGCCTATGATAAGGCATAAATGAAATTAAAAAAACACACCATTGTCTATGCCAAGTCAAAATGCAGCCCAATGAAAACAGCAGAATAAAGGAAGTATGAACAGCACAGATTCACGGATTGGGAAGGGACCTCAAAGGCCTCGTAGTCCACCCCTGCCTTGCTGGAACCTACAATGGCAGCACCTGCAAACGACAATGGCCATCCAGATTAACTGAAAACAGAATATAATAGTCAAAATATACTGTACAGAGGATTAGAAAGTCTGTGAGAATGTAAAGGTGTCTGCTGAGCAAAGAAAAGGGTTAGAAAGGCGGATCCCGGCAGGCATTTCTGGGAAGCGCATGCCCCAACTGCGGAGGTGGTGGGGCTGCCAAAAAGGGGGCCCTTCCTCCAGTGTGACCCTTTGCTGGACCTCAGCATGCAGCTGGGGCCCTTTGAGCAGCCACAACTCCGACTGCCCGGCCCTGGGGGCAGGAGAGGGGGCCTAGGCACAGGGCAAGATGGCAGCCACCCCGGCCCTCCACGGAGGTCGGCTGGGCTTGGCCCATCAATGGCAGAAGGCCTCCAGGATGCCAGAGGGCCGTGGGCTCATGTGGGGTCCCAGGATGGGTTGCAGGTGGCAGACACCGCTCTGTCCTCCAAGGCAGGAACGCACAGCAGGGCAGGCGGGAGGGAGGGACCACTGCCGCCCCTCAACATCTGCTGCCCGAGGCACGCCTCTCATTCTGCCTAACTACCTCTCTCGGGTCCTGTTTCGGGAGAAAGACAGACAGACAGACATGGCTGGCCCTGCCCGTGTGGGAGGGGGTGGCCTCCAGATCCTGCGGCCCCCGAGCTGCGAAGGGCTTTATGGGCTAAAAAGAGAAGAAGCTGGAAACCTCCAATAGAATCTGCTGAGGAGAAACGCTCGGGATGAACAGGAATAGGTTTCATTCCTCAATAAATGAATAACAGCCCAACATGTTTCATCTGGAAAGCATTTGTATGGCCCTCTTGGGGGGATGTTCAACATTGGCATCTTTTCACACTGTGCTTATAATGATGAACCCATGTAGATATATATATCCAGTATGTATGAACCCATCTATGTATATATCTAGCCTTTAAACACCAAGACAGGAAGGCCAAACAATGCACTGGAATGGTTGCTTTTTGGACTCTGCCTCCTCCTCCTCCTAACAGGCTTCATAATTCCAGGTAAACCTTTGACTTCCGCTTAGGAGAGAGCCCCTGAGGCTGGCATGATGGTGGCATGATGGAATTGTAGTACCTGGTTCCGGCCAGGCTGAAGTCCTGGGCCATCTTCAAAGGGAGCCCCACACACAAGGCATTGCAGTAGTCTAGCCAGGGGTCTGCCTGGAAGCCAAGGGTCAGCAGAGCAGCGGGCAAGGCAGGCCAAGGGGGTCAGGCTGGTAAAGGGGCTCCGTGCCAGATGGCCCCAGGGCTGGACCCCCTTTCCAGCCCCCAGGAGGAGAGGGAGGAATCTCGGGGCCTTGGAAAGGGAGCAGGTGGGTGGGTGGGTGGGTGGGTGCCATCCTGTGCCTTCACGTTGATTCTGACTTCGGGCGGCTGCCTCCTAGGGTGTTCTTGGCAATATATCTGGGGGGCTTTGCCTCCCTCTGAGGCTGAGAGAGTGTGAGCTGTTCCCAATGAGTTTCCAGGGATGAAGAGGGATTTGAACCCGGATCTCCCAGAGCCCTAGTCCTGCCACTACACCTCGCTGACCCTCCTAGGGTTCTCTTGGCAAGGGTCATCCCGTGGAGCTTTGCCCCCCTGGCCTTCCTCTGAGGCTGGGAGAAGAGGGCGACTTGCCCAAGGCCACCCAGTGGGTTTCCAAGGCTCCGCAGAGGGGATTCGAACCCTAGACTCCCTGAGCCCTGCTAGTCCGCACCCAGTAGGTTCCTGTGGGCAGCTGTGGGGGTCTCCTCCTGCCGAGTGACCTCCTCACTAGGCCCCGCCTCCTGTGACATCGCTGGGGTCCGGGTCTGGGGTAGTCCAGACCGCTCACCCCAGACTGCCAGGCGACCCCTGTGCCTCTGGCAATGGAGACGGGGCCCCTTTTCGGAGGGGTCAGCCCCTCCAGCTGGACACACTGCCCTCTCCCAGCCCTTCTTCGTTGTCCAGCTGGGGCGTGGGGACAAAGGGCCCTTGTGAGACGAAGGGCAGGAGGAGGGGGCGTGCGGAGAGAGAGGCAGGAAAGCAAGCCCACCCTCATCCTCAGTGGCCGTGTGGGGCTGACCCACCGCCTTCGCCCGTGGCCTCTGTGGCTGACCTCACTCTCTCCTTGAGACACATGGCGGGCACGGCAGAAAGTCCGGGGGGTCCCCACAGCGTCCCTGAGAGCCAGCAATGGACGACAACTCTGGAGAGCAGGGTTCGAATCCCCCTCTGCTCAGCCATGCAAAGCCACTGGGTGACCTCGGGCAAGTCACACTCTCTCAGCCCCAGAGGAAGGCAAAGGCTTGGACTGTGTCTTCCCGCATGGCAGAATGGGGTTGGTTGGACTGGATGACCCTAGTGGCCTCTTCCAACACCACACAACACCGCCAAGAAAACCCCGTGGTAGGTTCGCCTTAGGGTGGCCACCAGTCAGAAATGACTGCAAGGCACACAACAACAACAGCAACATGCCCGGGGTCGAGGAGACTCGCTCTTCAGGACAGGAGGGGAGCCCCTGTGAAGCCCCACCCCACCCCTCGCCCCACGAGGAGGAGGCCCTGGCATGGGGGGGCAGAGGAGGGGGGAGGACGGATGGCAGGGAAGCCCCCCAGCCCAGCCCACTGGCCCCTTGGCCTGCGGCCCCGGGCAGGACAGGGATGGGCCCTCCTCCTCCTCTTCCTCCCCCCTTCCTGGCCCTGCTGCTCCCTTCCTCCCCGGGGGCTTCTGCAGGATGGCGGGGGTCAGATGCCAGGCCGTGGCGTGTCCAGTGATTGTCGGGTCATTCCTGAGCTTTCTCCAGTCCCGTCCCACCAATGCAGGGGCAGGAGGAGAGAAGCTGGTGGCTCCCACTAAAGTGGGCTGTGAAACCATTCCTGGTTCTTGTCTGAACTTTAAAGGAGCTGTTCCAGGTGCTGGACCTGTTGGGGGAACAGAGTTTAGCAGCTTAGATGGCTGGGAGCCCCCCCACACACTTAGCCCAGCACTGCTCCGGGGCTGCTGAGAGAGTCCTTGCACTGCTCTGGGGCTCAAGGGGCAGGATCTTTGCCTGAAGCAGACCCCCTCCCCAACACACACACACCCCACAAGTGCCCTTCCTTGGAGCTCGCTGGTGGCTCTGGGAAGGTGCCGGGGAGGGGGCTTGACCATAATCAAGAATTTCAGAAGTCTTGATAGGCCTAGGGGGGGTGTGGGCTTCCAGTGCCAAAAAAGAAACTGGGGCAGGGTCCCTCCACCCCAGAGCCTGACCTCCTAGGGCATCCCCTAATAACCAGACATTCAGCCCCTTTAAAAGCAAAATGTGATGGGGTGGGGGCGGGACAGAAAAACAAAGCAAGAGCATGTGGTGCCTTTGCTGCTTTTCTTGCCCAGCTTTGGGTGCCCCCACCCAATTTTTAACCATTACAACAATCCACCAAGAGACAGAGCAGCAGGCTGTCCCTGCTCCCCTGCCTGGGGGGGGTAGCCCTGGGTTGGGGCACAGCTTGTAACAAACCAAAACACACACACAGAGGGTCTTTTCCCCAGTGCAGGGGTCACCCAAGCCAGGGGGAGAGGGAGTGTGAAAGGGCTGAGATGGAAGCAAAGCGGCCCCAGGGAAAGGGCTGGTGCAGGGCTGCCATTTTGCAGAAGCACAAACACAGCTGGGCTCCTCCCAGCCTGGCATTCCTCCTCTTCCTCTTCCTCCTCCAGGGAAACTGGGACTGAACCCCTTCCTTCCCTGGTCATAGGGTCCTTGGTTCTGTGGGGCTGAGCTGGGCTGAACCAAGGACCTGGACTCTGGCTGCCTTTGGGTCCCTGCTGTGGGTTTGCTTCATGATCCACACTGCTGCCCAGATGTGCCGGCTGAACCCCAATTTTGCTGCATATGCCTCCCCAAGAGCCCTTTCTCTTCTGTCTCCATCTGGAACTGCAGCAAGCAGTCGAAGGGCCTGGACGTGCAGCCCTTCCTACACACACACACACACACACACACACACACAAACTCTGCCTTGCACTCTCAAAAAAGCAACTGCCAAAAGTGCTTGGCATATCTGGAAGGCCTTGGAGAACATCTGGAGGCACTTAGGAGGAGAATAAACATTTCCCAGGGCCAGAGTCTGTTCTGTGTCATGTGGCCCAGGGGAGCCCTTGACCCCTGCAAGCTGCAGGCTGGGAAGGAAGGGAGGGAGACGCAGCTGGCAGTCATTACTTAAGCACTGCTCCTCCTCCTATGCAGACATTTCACCGTCCTGCATTGGCATGGCAGATACAGTCTGGCCATTAGGGCCACAATCCTACCTCAGGGCGACGGTAGCTGCTGCTGCTGCTACTGCTGCTGTGTGCCTTCGAGTCATTTCCAACTTATGGCAACCCTAAGACGAACCTATTACGGGGTTTTCTTGGCAAGATTTGTTCAGAGGAGGTTTGCCATAGCCTTCCCCTGAAGCTGAGAGTGTGTCACCCAGTGGGCTTCCATCACTGAGCAGGAATTTGAATCCTGGTCTCCCAGAATCCTAGCCCAACACACAAACCACACCACGCCTGCTCTCACAGGGCTGCCTGTTGAAATGTCCACACGCAGAGTTGCACATTAAGCGTGCTTCACAACCCTTGAACGTGTGGAATGGCAACTGACCCACGCCCCCGCAGGGCTGCCAGGAAGGAAGGTGGGGGGCTGGCCTTGGCCAAGAGAAGGGGAGGGGGCAGACTGAGCAGAGAGCCTCTGGGGCGGGGCCCTGCCTTGGCCAAGGGGAACCCCCCACCTCCGGCTGGTGAGTCAGGTGGGGGAGAGGAAGACCCCAGGCCTCGGGCTGCCCAGAGGAAGCCAGTGGCCCCCAAGCTCACGCCAGGCAGGTGGGCATCTCCAAGCTGGGACGGAAAGGCCATTGGGGGTGGGGGGCTCTCTCTCTCACACGGGGGGGGGCAGAGAGAAAGAGAGAGCATTTGGCCTCTTGCCCCCACCACAGAAGACCCCCCCACCAGCCCTTTCTGGCCAAGAGGGGAGACCCGGGCGGTCCAGGGACAGTGGGGGTCTGCCTTTCAGATCCCCCCCATCCCTGAGGCTGGAGGGGCCAGGGTGTGAAATCCACTCCACCCTCCAGGTGCTTTGGTACTCCAGCTCCCATCAGTCCAGCGAAAATGGCCCCTGGCCCCTGTGGGTAAGAGGAGCCCAGCAGAGATGAACAGGCGCTGTTCACAGGCGCAGTTCAGGCCAGAGAATCCCAGCACTGGAAGGGATCCTAAAGGCCATCCAGTCCACCCCCCTTGCCTTACAGGAATCCACAACTGAAGCATCCTAAGAGAAGAGAAACCTGCTTATTTATTTAGCCGCCACCAGGCAAACATCTGTGACACAGGCACAAGGGAAGCTATAAATACAGTGATGAAACGGAGGGGTGAGGCAGACCCAGCTGTGTTAAATCGTGGGGTGGCGGGTTGCCTCTTACCTGCAAGATTTTACTGTTCTTGTTGTTGTTGCTGTGTTTAATGGCTACCACATTGACTTCAACTTCTGACGACCCCATGAATGAGAGCAGAATTCAAAGACAGAGCCACGTTAAGAGTCTGGAATCTCAGTCAGCAAAGGGACCTTGTGGCACCTTCCGGACTAATGAGAGAAAGAAGTTGGGAGCATCCGTCTTCGTAGGCTTGAGTCTATTTCATGAGACGCATCTGAGGAAGTAGACCGAGTCTACGAAAGCTTATGCTACTGACTTCTTTCTCTCAGTTAATCTCAAAGAGCTTTACTACCCCTGCAGTAATGCATTACAATGCCCCAAGATATTTTTCCTCTCCAGTGTAAGCAACACAGCTGAAGCAGCAAGACGTGGATGTTCACAACTTTGCATTAGAGACAACAGCTACTGGGATGGAAAGCCTAAAGCTTTCCACATGTTACTCCATGTAAAGTTAGGCCAATCGGTACAGCATGTGCAAGCCTGCGTGTCTGGCACGCGTGTGCTTGATCAGCACTCAGGCTTTGAAGCAGGACAGGAGGGATGAGATGGGGGGACAGAAATCCAGGAGCATCCAGGCAGAAGTAAGACCAGGCCCTCCCAGAGGGGAGCAAAGGACCCCCTCCCCAAGGCAGCCTCTGCTCAGGCCAGGAGGCAAAGGCGAAGGGGCAGAAAAGAGCCACCCCCCCGTCTTCCTTATCCAGGTTTCTCATTAACACTTTATTTCATTTATTCAGCTTGATACCCCACATTTGTCTCAGCACAGATGCGATAGATGGTTTAATACTACTATAATCATAGCTTCTTGTATGTTTTCAGCTACCATACATTTTTTTAAAATCTATTTTTTATTAAATTACATGAATACCATACATTTTACCTGTATTTGTTTTCACCTGGTAAGGTGAGTCCCAAGTTCAGGGGAAAGGAAAGGTATCAGTTATTGGATGGATAGATAGATAGATAGATAGATAGGGCAGATAGATTGCACAGGGAGGGGGCAGGGCCAGGCCAAGGGGCCACCAGCACCGCCATGCTAGCCACAGTGGACAGTGGGAGGGAGCGCCAGGGAAGGCAAGTGGAAGGACTTTGGCTGGGAGGGAAAGGCTCTCTCTGGCCATGGCTGGAGAGGAGGAGGAGGAGGAAGAGCAGGCCCTGCTGCCGATTCAGGGCCGGGTCCCTTGGGCCACTGAAAGAGAGCCCGGTTGCAGAGCGCTGACCTGGCGACTCGACAGCACCAGCCCAAGGGTGCAATAGGCCAGGCCCTGCGGTTGCTCCTGAGCGCCTCCCCTGGCATCCCACCGGGCTGAGCCCACAAGAAGAGGCCTGGCAGTGGCCAGATCCCTCCTTCTGCCCCAGATGTGCCTGAGGCAAAGGCCTGCGCACAGCAATAGCGCCATAGCGAAAGCCTGAGTCAAGAACGCCAGGAGATGGAGGCTGACGAAAACCCAACAGACCGGCCCATTGAGGCTAAAAACCCGCCAGGGCTCTCCCTTGGCCAGGGGGATACTGGCTGTGGGGCTGACCCCTGGCACCAGAGAGCTGCCCTGATCCGTGGGAAAAAGCATTGTCGGTGTCACTCGGGGTGCTGGGGAGTCGGCTTTCGTTTCTTTGAGATTAGCCTCTGTGCTGGAGAAAAAAGGGCGGGCAGAGGTGGGCAGGACAGTCCAGGTGGCTGCTGTCAGTTGGGTCTGGGTCAAAGGCCACGGGGAAGCTGGCAGTTCAGTTGCCTGAGCAGAGGGGGTTGGAGTGGTGCCTTCGGGGGTCTGGGAAGTGGGGTCCGTTGTGGCCAGGCAGGTAAACTGGGCTCTGGGACGGCCAGCAAAGGCATGTGCCGCAAGGCCGGGGGGTCCCAGCAGGTCACAGCTGTGGCATTCTGCACGATGCCGCGGTTCCTCCGCAGCCAAGCCGCAAAGGGGGCCAGTTGGCAACGGCAGCGCCATGGGTTTCTGTCGAGCCAGACCGCCTGCAGCCTGGGCAAGGAGGCAAATAGGTCTCCTGGGAGAGAGTGCAGCCCCGTGCCGTTCAGGTAGAGGGTTTCCAGGCGGCCGAGGTGGCCGAAGGCATCTCGGGGAAGGTCCTTGAACCTGTTGCCAAAGAGGGAGATCTCCCGGAGGTTTTCCAGCCCCCCAAAGGTGCCGCTGGCCAGGCTGGAGAGGTTGTTGCTATGCAGAGAAAGGGTCTGCAGGCGGTGGAGGCCCCGGAAGGCGTCTCTTGGGAGGGTGGCCAGGCGCGGGTTCAGCGTCAGCACCAGCAGCTCCAGGCCGGTCAGATTGCTGAGCATGGCGGCCGGGAGGGTGGTGAGCTCCGTCTCATAGAGCCAGAGGCTTTGGAGGCGAGGGGTCTCCCCAAAGAGCCTGTCCGGGAGGGCAAGCAGGGGGTTCCGGTGCAGGGTCAGCAGGGAGAGGTTGCCCAGGGGCAGGAAGAGCTCTGGGGGCAAGGAGGGCAGCCGGTTGCCGGAGAGCGTCAGGGTCTCGAGTTTGAGGAGGCGGTGAAAGGCCCCCGAGGCGATGGCCTGGAGGGAGCAGGAGTGGAGCCGCAGCTCCAGCAGCTGCCCCAGGCCAGAGAAGAGGCTGGGCGGGAGGGAGAGGAGGGGGTTGGAGTAGAGGAAGAGCTTCCTCAGTTCGGGCAAGGGGGAGAAGAGGGTGCCTGGCACGGCTGCCAGACGGTTCCTGGAGAGGTTGAGCAGTTTGAGCTTGGCCAGCTTTCTGAAGAGCCCCTCGGGAAGCCCCGCCAAGAGGTTCTTGTTGAGGAACAGCTCCTGCAAGTCCAGCAGTGGGTCAAAGAGGCCCAGCGGCAGCATGGCCAGCTGGTTGCTCTCCAGGACCAGCTGCTGGAGGCGGGCCAGCCCCTCAAACAGCCCCCCGGGCAGCTGCCTCAGCCGGTTGTTGTTCAGCTTCAGGGTCTTCAGCCTGGCGAGGCCGCCAAAGGCTCCGGGCCAAACGCTGGAGAGCTGGTTGGAAGAGAGGATGAGCAGCTGCAGGACGGGCATGCCGGAGAACAAGCCGGGTGGGAGCTCCGTGGCCCCCGTGCCCGTGATCAGCATCTGGGTGATGTTGGTGGGGAGGCCCAAGGCGGCCAGGTCGCGGACAGCCGGGCCCGAGCACCGGAAGGCGTCTCGCAAGACGTACTCGCAGGGCGACGCTGCCGTTGTGATGCCCAGCCAGGAGAGGAGGAGCAAGAGAGTGGCGGAGGAAGGAAGTAGCCACATCTGGGCCAAAAATGCCTGCCGTGTCCACGGACTGGATGCTGGAAGAAGGCAAAGGGAAGAAGCTGAAATGCCGGAGGTGGACCCCGCCCCTTGGCTGGCAAAGAGCAAGAGCCATAGCCTGGTGTCCGAGGAGGTGAGCTGGGCTGCTCACTGAGCCCTGACTTACTGGAGTGGTAGGGGGTCAGACTAGATGCCCTTTTGGGTTCCTTCCCACACTGTGATTCTATGAATGCAGGAAGGGCTGCACTACTGTGGGGGGTGTACATTGCCCATCCCTTCTTGCTTTCCACCCTATACACACACACACACACACAGGTTCAAAGGGGAGGCCACTTATGTCCTTTCTTTCAGAATCCCTTCAGGCTACACAGTTATAGCACATTGCTACCATTTTAACTGCCATGGCAGCATCCTGGGACTTGCAGTTTACAGGGGGGATCCTTTAAGAAATCCCAGCCAGAAGGTGCTAGTTCCTCACCAGACTACAAATCCCAATATTCCACAGGATGTTGCCATGGCAGCTAAAGTGGAATCATAGCACGATGAACTGTGATGTGAAAGGGCCCTCAGGCTCTTTCTTGTTGAACGGTTATAGCACTTCCATGCCAGTTTAACTGGCATGGCTGAACCCTACGGAATCCTAGGATTTTTAGTTTGGTAAGGCATGGGAGCTCTCTGGCAGAAGGTTCCAGATACCTCATGGAACTACAAATCCCGGTGTTCCATAAAATGGCAACCACGGCAGTTAAAGTGGTATGGAAGTGCTATAACTGTGGAAGAGACCGGCTTGGGAATCACGTGGTCCTCCAATGGTGGTTGGCTGCAGCTCCCAGCATCCCCCACCAGCATCCAGCCAATGGTGAGGAATGAAGGGACTCGCAGTCTGGCGGCATCATCTGGTGGGCTGCGTGATCCTTCTTTCCTGAGCCGCCTCCTGCCTTTCCTGCATCTCGCAGTGATGCATACAGGGGCGGGGGGTCCCAGTCTGTCTCCTTGCTTTACTTCCCAGATTCCTCGCTGCTGGAAGGATATTGCGTTATTTAAAGTGCTTCCTTATCCTCCTCTCAACCCACCAGGGCCCTTGTGGTGGTATATAATGGATCAAAGCATTTAGGACATGGGACCTTTAAAAACAGACTACAGCCACCCCTTAAAACGAGCTTTACAACCATAGACCATCAGTGATAAGAGCTGCCCACCGCCCTGCTTTCCCAGACCAAAGGCCACCTCTTTGGACCTCATGTCCGGTCCTGGGGGTGACCCACGGACAAACTAATCCTCCTCAGGGGAGGGGGTTCAGACCTACATTTGCTGGACGTTGCTGGACCTTTCAGTGATGGAAGTGTCTTTGGAGTGGCTCCGGTGGATGTCTCAGCAAGTGGTCCGGAAGCCCAGCCACCAGCCGTTTCTGTGGTGGTCTTTGGAGGCACGCGGGTCCGATAGCAGGGCACTGGCTAGGCATGGCTGCTTTGATCTCAGGGGTCTTTTCCCTTCTATAACCGAGCTGATCTGGAGACTGACCCCAACCCAAGTCAAGGAGTGTAGATTCAAAAGGGTTCAAAGGGCAAGAAAGGAGATTCTGACTCTACATTGGGAAGGAACTTCTTGCCGGCAAGAAGAGTTGGACAGTGGGATTCATTCCCTCAAGTGATGATAGCCATGTTTAAATATGTGAAAGGATGTCATACTGAGCATGGAGCAAGCTTGTTTTCTGCTGCTCTAGGAACTAGGACACGGAGCCATGGGTCCCAAAAGAGATTCCACCTGAACATTAGGAAGAACTTCCCGATCGTAAGAGCTGTTTGGAAGTGGAATCCACTGCCTGGGAGTGTGGCATTGGAGTCTCCTTCTGTGGAGGCTTTTAAAAAGAGGCTGGGTGGCCATCATTCGAGGGGGGTGGGCTTTGATGGTGTGTTGCTGCAGAGCAGCAGGGGGTTGGACTAGATGGCCTTTGGGGTCTATTCCAACGCTATGAAATACTTGAAGGGATATCATACCGAGGATGGAGCAAGCTTGTTTTCTGCTGCTCTAGGAACTAGGACACGGAGCCATGGGTCCCAAAAGAGATTCCACCTGAACATTAGGAAGAACTTCCCGATCGTAAGAGCTGTTTGGAAGTGGAATCCACTGCCTGGGAGTGTGGCATTGGAGTCTCCTTCTGTGGAGGCTTTTAAAAAGAGGCTGGATGGCCATCATTCGAGGGGGGTGGGCTTTGATGGTGTGTTGCTGCAGAGCAGCAGGGGGTTGGACTAGATGGCCTTTGGGGTCTATTCCAACGCTATGAAATACTTGAAGGGATATCATACCGAGGACGGAGCAAGCTTGTTTTCTGCTGCTCCAGTGACTAGGACACGGAGCAAAGGGTTCAAACTACAGGGAAAGAACCTGAGGAAGAACTTCCTGACAGGAAGAGCTGTTCGGAAGTGGAATGCGCTGCTGCCTAGGAGTGTGGTGGTCTCCTTCTTTGGAGGTGTTTAAAGAGAGGCTGGATGGAATGCTTTTATTGTTTTTTTCTGCATGGCAGGGGATTGGACTGGGTGGCCCTTGGGGTCTCTTCCAACTCTATGATGATAATGGCTTCCACTGGTGGTTTTTGAACAGGTTAGATGGCAGGGGCTAGACTGAATGGCCCTTGGGGTCCCTTCTAACTTTCCGAATCTACAGGGAGCAGCTCTGAGGACCATAGAGTTCTCAGTTTGCCACTCAGCATAGCTGTCTGGGGGATTCTGGGAGTGAGAGTCCAAAAGGCACTTTTCCCCATGCTCTGGAAGTTCTAGCTTGCAGCAATGGGCAAAAAGAGACCAAGGTCAGATCTTGTGTGTGTGCACATATGTGACTTCAAGTCGCCTATTGACTTATGGTGACCCTATGAATTTCCCAAGGTTTTCTTAGGCAAGGAATCCTCAGAGGTAATTTTGCCAGTTCTTGCCTCTGAAAGAGAGCCTACAGCACCCGGGATTAATTGGTGGTCCCCCATCCAAGGACTAACCAGGGCTGGCCCTACTTAGCTTCCAAGGTCAGAGGGGGATCTGGTGCCCTTAGGAGATTTAGGCCCTCATCTTCCCATACCCCTCACTGTTACAGCCACATATTCCTCCTGCCCAGGGCTCTGTTAGCTTACATTTTGGGTGCAGTCTGGGGCACAGGTGGGTCACTCCCGCTTTGAGACTAACCAGCTTTCCAACGCTCTCAAGGGGAGGGGGAAATGGGGCACTTAGAGGGACCCCCAGCCATGGGAAGGAGGCCATAACCATCACCAGGCTCCAGGGAGCATTTTGTATCCAAATCATACAATTAGGAGTTTGAAGGGACCTCAAGGGCCATCTAGTCTATCCCCCAGCCATGCAGAAATACACAACTAAAGCACTCCCAAAAGATGCTCACCTAAGCTCGGTTTAAAGACCTCCAAAAAAGAGAGGCCACTATCCTCAAGGCAGTCTATGCTTCTTTCAAAAAGCTCTTACGGTCAATTAGTTCTTTCTAATGTTTAGGTGGAATCCCTTTTCTTGCCATTTGAATTAGGTTCACGTCCTGGTCTCCGGAAGAGCAGAAAAGAAGGTGCGGCTCCAGAGACTCAGACACGGAGCCTTGGGTTCAAACTACAGGAAAAGAGATCCCGTCTAAACATTATTAGGAAGAACGTCCTGACAGTCAGAGCTGTTCAACGGTGCAATACACTGCTACCTCGGCGTGTGGCACTGGAGTCTCCATCTTTGGAGGTTTTTAAGCAGAGGCTGGGTGGCCGTCTGTCACTGGGAACGATTGGATTCTGTGTTCCTGCATGGCAGAACGGGGTTGGACTGGATGTCCCCTGTGGTCTCTTCCAACTCTATGATTCTGTGATTCTCCATGCCCTTCAGATACTTAAAGATGGCTGTCGTGTCACCTTTCAGTCCTCTCGTCTCCATGCTGAACACACCCAGCTCTCTCAACTGTTCTTCATATGACTTTTGGCTTCCAGACCTTTCACCCTCTTGGTCACCACTCTCTGAACACACTCCAGCTTGTGAATATCCTTCGTGAACTATGGTGCCCAGAACTGGACCCAGGAGTCAAGGTAAGGTCTGACCACAGCAGAATCCGGTGAGATGATGACCTCCCTTGATCTGGACACACATTATGTGACCAAGATGTGGGGAAAGAGCATTCATTCCCACGCACCCCAAAAATCCCAGCCTCACACCCCCTCTCCACCACCATGAAAAGCCAGACATGCATCAGGAACTGGAGTGCTGGACCTACCGTGGGGAGCAGGTTTCACCCGGCCTGGAAGAAAGCAAGTGGACCGACCGACGGACGGAGCAGCCGCCGCCAAGCCTTCAGCCCTTCTCAGGAGAGAGGCCGGAGGTGATGCTGCAGTTTCCAGAACGGCCAGATAAGAGCCCAGGCCTTGTCTTGGCTGAAGCAGCCGGTGGCATTTCCTCTGCCTTGTGGCCACGGGCTCATTGCTCATGGCTACAGACGCTGCCACAGCCCAGAGCAGAAGTTTCGGAGGTTTAAAAGGAAAGCCTGCCCGTTCCTCACCCAGGCTCCCCAGTCGGAGGCACATTCTGCAAGTAGTGCCAGGGGTGGGATGGGGCAGTGCGGACACCCCGTTTCAGCCCTACAGCAATTCCAAAGGAGGTGGAGAACTCCTCGGCCATGGTATCACTACGATAAGCCCAAGGGCATTGTGCCCACGAAAGGAGCCACAGCTAAGCCTGTCCCCATCTTGCTCATGTGAAATTAATTCACAACATCACGGAAAACGTATGGATGCCAATCGTGAAAGCCTTCGACTTCACATTCTAGAGCAGATCCTTAAACAGTTTGTAAGCACTTAGACAGGAATGCCGTTTTCACTAAACGTCAACATGGATTTCTCAAAAACAAGTCATAGAATCATAGAATCATAGAGTTGGAAGAGACCATGAGGGCCATCCAGTCCAACCCCATTCTGCCACGCAGGAATCACGATCAAAGCATCCCTGACAGATGGCCATCCAGCCTCTGTTTAAAGACCTCCAAGGAAGGAGATCCCACCACGCTCCGAGGGAGTGCGTTCCACTGCCGAACAGCTCTGACTGTCAAAAAGTTCTTCCTAATGTTGTGCCAGACTAATCTTATCTCTTTTATTGATAAGCATTACAAACTTGATAGATGAAGGGAATGCCGTGGATATAGTGTCTCTTGATATCAGTAAGGCTTTTGACAAGGTACCCCATGATATTCTTGCAAAAAAGTTGGTAACCTGTGGACTAATAAAAATGAAATGCACTGATATAGGATGGGTGACAAATGGCTTGAGGGGCAGTCCATGCAAAAGAGATCTAGGAGTCTTAGTGGACCACAAGTTGAACGTGAGTCAGCAGTGTGATGCCGCAGCTAAAAAGCCAATGCAATTCTGGGCTGCATTAATGGGACTATAGTGTCTAGATCAAGGGAAGTCATAGTGCCGCTCTATTCTACCTTGGTCAGACCTCACCTTGAACACTATGTCCAACTCTGGGTACCACAATTCAGGAAGGATATGGACAAGAAGGAACATGTCCAGAGGAGGTTTAAATATTTGAAGGGATGTCATACTGAGAATGGGGCAAGCTTGTTCCTGCTGCTCCAGAGACCAGGACACGGAGCAATGGGTTCAAACTACAGAATAAGAGATTCCACCTGAATATTGTTAGGAATTACTTCCTGACAGTAAGAGCTGTTCAGAAGTGGAATGCACTGCTGCCTCGTAGTGTGATGGAGTCTCCTTCTCTGGAGATTTTTTAAAGAGGTTGATTTGATTGTGTCTTTCTGCAGGGCTGAATGGGGTTGGACTGGATGACCCTTGAGGTCTTTTCCAACTCTACAATTCTATGAATAAAATAGAGACACATTAAACCAAAGAGCAAAACAAAAAAGCATGCATAATATAAAACAACGCTTTCCTCCACCTTCACCCTCATCCCAGGCCACCAAAGCCTGGTCCCTGAAAACCATCCAGCCCCATCCCATCCCATCCCAAGCCTGGGAACAGAGCCAGAGAAAAATCTTACCCTGTTGAGGGCTGAGTGGGACTCCCAAGGGAAACCATTTGATGGGGGGGGGGGCTCTCAGTGTTTACAGCTGAAGAGACGCTCTCCCTTATCACCACCCTCTGAGCCTCCCTCAGGGACGGGTGGGTCCAGAAGCCATTCCATCAAGTACTGGTGTTCACAGGGCAAAGCCAGCCCCTTGCACTGGGCCCAGAAGACTGGTTACTGGCAGCCAGTCAGCTGGGCCAGAATTGGGGTTATATGGCCAGACCGTCTGGCTCCTGTGGCTCATCGGGATGCTCCATCCTGCACTAGCCACTTCCCCCAAACCGTCCTCAAAGGCAGCCCCACAAATGGCACGTTGCCAGCATCTAACCCTGAGGCTACCAGAGTATGGGCTTCTGGAGGCAAAGCTGGCCCTCCGGTTAGAGGGTCTGTAGGGACAGCAAAACAAACATGATGTATCATAGGCAGCACCGAAACCTGGTGGGATGAGTCTCATGACTGGAATGTAGGAATAGAGGGGTATAGCCTATTTCAGAGAAATAGACCAAACAGGAAGGGTGGTGGAGTAGCATTGTATGTTAAGAATGTGTACACCTGTGAGCAGATCCATGGCTTAAATCCTGGCAGCCAAGTTGAGAGCATCTGGGCAAAAATTAGGGGAGAAAGAGCAGGGATGTCGTTGTGGGGGTCTACCTACTGCAGGCCTCCAAGCCAAACCGAGGACTTGGATGACGCCTTCCTGGAACAGACGACCACACATTCAGGAAGGAGAGATGTCATAGTAATGGGGGATTTTAACTATCCTGATATATGTTGGCAGTCCAACTCTGTCAAGAGTTTAAGGTCCAACAAATTCCTCACTTGCCGTGCAGACCATTTCAGTGTCCAGAAGGTGGAAGAGGCAACGAGGGGAGCAGCTATCTTAGATCTGATCCTAACCAATGGGATGACCTGGTTAATGGGGTGGAAGTGGTGGGATCCTTAGGGGGGAGAGACCATGTTCTCCTGGAGTTTATGATACAGAGGAAAGAGGAAGCAAGCGTAGACAGACATGCCTTCTAGACTTCAAGAAAGCGGTTTTCAGAAAACTTTGGGAATTACTGGGGGTGATCCCATGGTCAGGAATATTAAAAGAGAAGGGAGTAGTACATGAAGGATGGAAGTTTCTAAAAAGTGAGATATTGAAGGCACAACTTCAGACAGTCCCAATGAGGAGGAAAAGGGGAGGTGTCTAAAGAAACCAGGATGGATATCGAAAGAAATTTCAACTGAGCTAAAACATAAAAAGGATATGTACAAGAAACGGAAAAAGGGGGAAATCACCAAAGAAGAATTCAGACAAATAGCCAGCTCATGTAGGGGGAAAGTCAGAAAAGCCAAAGCTCAGCTGGAGCTCAGGCTTGCTAGAGAGGCTAAAAACACTAAAAAGGGCTTTTTTGGGTATGTCCATAGCAAAAGGAAGACCAAGGCAATGCTAGGGCCGCAGCGTGGAGAAGATGGCGAAAGGCTAACGGGGAAAGAGAAAAGGCAGAGCTACTCAACACCTTCTTTGCTTCAGCCTTCTCCCAAAAGGGGAACAGTGCTCAACCTGGGGATAATGGAGCAGATGATGCAGTTGGGGAAATACAGCACAGAATTGGTAAAGAAGTAGTTCAGGAATACCTGGCCAGTTTAAACCAGTTCAAGTCTCCAGGGCCAGATGAACTTTTAAAAAAAAATCTATTTATTTATACCCCGCTCTTCAGCCACAAGGCTATCAGAGCAGCTTACAAATTGTTTTAAGCAACAGCAATTTACACATCTACTCTACATTAAGCAGTTTCCAATGTGTGTTAGCTAATTGCCCCACTCATTTCACCGACCTACAAAAGGATGTAAGGCTGAGTGAATCTTGGAGCCCTCTGGGATCAAACACACAACGTGGTGGCTTGCAGTCCTGACATTTCACCACTGCACCACCAGGGTTTCCTTCATCCAAGGGTATTAATCCAAGGGTATTAAAACAATCATAGAATCATAGAATTGTAGAGTTGGAAGAGACCCCGAGGGCCATCCAGTCCAACCCCATTTTGCCACACAGGAAATCTTGATCAAAGCATCCCCGACAGATGGCCATCCAGCCTCTGTTTAAAGACCTCCAAGGAAGGAGACCCCACCACGCTCCGAGGGAGTGCGTTCCACTGCCGAACAGCTCTTACTGTCAAAAAGTTCCTCCTCATGTTGAGGTGGAATCTCCATTCCTGGAGCTTGCATCCATTGCTCCGTGTTCCAGTCTCTGGAGCAGCAGAAAACAAGCCTGCTCCATCCTCAGCGTGACACCCCTTCAAATACTTAAACAGGGCTATCATATCGCCCCTTAACCGTCTTTTTTCCAGGCTAAACATACCCACCTCCCTAAATCTTTCCTCATAAGGCATCGTTTCCAGACCTTCCACCATTTTAGTCGCCCTCCTCTGGACACGCTCCAATTTGTCCATATCCTTTTTGAATTGTGGTGCCCAGAACTGGACACAGTATTCTAGGTGAGGTCTGACCAAGGCAGAATAGAGCGGCACTATTACTTCCCTTGATCTGGACACTATACTTCTATTGATGCAGCCCAAAATCGCATTGGCCTTTTTAGCTGCCGCACCACATTGTTGACTCATGTCCAACTTGTGGCCTACTAGGACTCCTAGATCCCTTTCGCACTGTCAGGGTCATCCATGAATTCTAAGGCATAGAGTGGAGTTCATGGAGGATCCTGACAGTTTGATGGTTTGAGACTGGTTCTGCCTTGGGCCTCTGGAATGTCTGGGAGATGTTGGTTACCATGGGAACGCTGTTCATCCCCTCCAAAGTGTGCTTTGAAGTACTACCCTCCCTTTTCTGCTTTCTCACGCTGGGTGTACCTTATCTGTCTCCACTGTAAGCTTGATCTTCAGTTTGCAGCTTTGCCACTGTTCCTTACACATGCTTCTATTCCAATAAAGAACTTTATTGAAGATATCAGAGTTTGTGTTCTGTGTACATCACAGTACACTGTGTACATCACAGAAAGCTGCTGGAGGGAGAGGCGGCCCAGTGGTTGGTGGGTCTTTATGATATGGGAGCCCCTGAACTGGGTAATTACCAAGAGTTCCTGATGGCTCTCAGGGCCCAGTTCGAAGATCCCTTAAGGGGGAAGCGGGCTCGAGGGAAGCTTAGGAGCCTGAAGCAAGGTACGATGCCAGTGGCAGAGTACGCGGCTGAGTTCCGCCGCCTAGCCAGCCAAGTGCCTGAGTGGTCAGAGGAGGTCAAGGTGCAGTTTTTCCAGGAGGGACTGAACCCTGACATTCTGGAGTGGGCCAAGTTCCAGGGAGACCCCGAAACCCTCATGGGGTGGATACGGCTAGCTGGGGAAGTGGAGTCGGTGAAAGGCAGCATCAAGATGTTGCGCCACCAGGCAGGGACGGAGGGGAAGTCCGCCGGGGCCCCGGGGAAGAAGACCAAGGCGGTATGCTCGGGGGGAGCCACCACCGGAGAGTCCGAACGCGAGCGAAGGATGAGAAAGGGTCTGTGCCTGCATTGTGGGAAGAGCGGACATCGCATAGCGGAGTGCCCAGAGAGGAGCCCTCGGGAGCAACCCGCCGCCGCCAAGCCAGCGCGGAGCGAGGGGAGAATCGGGCCCGCCAAGACTCCCTCCAAGCCCAAGACCAAAGCGACGGCCAGGGCCCTGGCACCTGGCCATGCGGCAGGGGAGTCCTCAGATGATCCCGAGGATAGTGGGTCCTACTCTTCCGACGCTGAGCCGGCGGGAAACGGGCCCAGCCCGCCCTACTGAGCGCCCGAGGGCGGGCTAATCCGGAAGGGCGCCCGGATGCCGTGGTGAGTGGAGTGAAGGGCCCGTTCTTTATCAAAGCTCGAGTGGGGGTTGGAGGGGAGGGCCCCACCCGCAAAGTAATGTTAATGATTGACTCTGGTTGTACCCAAGTACTCATCCACCCCTCCTTAGTCAGTGAACTGAACGTTGATACTGTTAAGCTGGACAAGCCTGTGTGGCTGTCTCAGATGGATGGGGGGATGATGAAGGGGGCCCCCGCCTGGCGCATAACTGGTCCCATGAACATGAGGATGGGAACCCACCAGGAGGAACTGCAGTTTGTGATTGCTCCAGGTTTAGTCCCCGCGGCAGTTGTGGGTCTGAACTGGCTAAAGTACCACAACCCCACCATAGACTGGATAAAAGAAACACTGACTTTTACAGACCCATTGTGTACCAAGGAGCACGGGGTGGGGGGAGGATCCCCAGGGGACGGGGTCCCCCTGGAGGGTGAGTCACAGAATTACACGACTGCCTTAGTAAAGGGGGAGCTGAAAGGGCTGCCAGTTGAGTACAAGGCTTGGCAATATGTGTTTGAGGAGAGGGAATGTGACATTTTGCCACCCCACTGGGCTTTTGACTGCGCCATTGAGATACTCTCGGAGTCCAGCCTACCTAAACCTCGCATTTATTCTATGACACCAGCTGAAATGGAGGCGCTCCGAGAGTTCATAGACAAAAACTTAGCCCGAGGGTTCATTAGGCCCTCAACCTCGCCCGTGGGGGCTCCGGTGATGTTTAGGCGCAAGGCAGATGGGGGGCTTCGTTTGATTCAGGATTACAGAGGGCTAAACGCGATTAGTGTCTCCAACCAGTACCCCCTGCCCTTGATGAAGGACATATTAGCCCATCTCTCCAAAGGGAAGATTTTCACGAAGCTGGATCTGCGAGAGGCCTACTACAGAGTACGGATTCGGGAAGGGGATGAATGGAAGACTGCATTTAATTGCCCCTTGGGGGCTTTTGAGTTCCTCGTCATGCCTTTCGGCCTAAAAGGGGCCCCTGGCATTTTTCAGAACTTAATTAATGATGTGTTACGTGATTTTCTGTACAAAGGGGTGTTGGTATACCTTGATGATGTGTTGATTTATTCTGAGGACTACACGTCCCATGTGAAACTGGTGAAAAAGGTGCTTACCAGGTTGGGGGAAAATCATCTGTATGCAAAAATGTCCAAGTGTGAGTTCCACCAAAGCCGTCTGGATTATTTAGGGTACCGCATCTCAAACAAAGGGATTGAAATAGACCCAGAAAAGGTTAAGGGGGTCTTGGCATGGGAAGCCCCTAGAACCAGGAAACAGTTGCAGAGCTTCCTGGGATTTGCTAATTTTTATTGGTCCTTCATCCCTGACTTTGCGACGGTAGCCCTTCCCCTGACAGATTTGCTGAAAACCAAAGATGGGAAAGGCAAAAGTTCCAAGCACGGTAAAGGGGACAAACCTCCCCAAAAAATTGTGTGGTCACCACAGTGCCAACAAGCATTTGACAAATTGAAATCCCTTTTACTTTTGAGCCTATTCTCAAACACCCCGACCCCTCCCAACCTTTCGTGGTCCAAGTGGATGCTTCTGATGTAGCGATGGGTGGTGTTCTGTTGCAAAAGGGGGAGGAAGGGGATTTGAGACCATGTGCCTATTTGTCCAGAAAGTTCAATGACACGGAACGAAATTGGCCGGTGTGGGAGAAGGAGGCAGGTGCTATCAAGTTGGCACTAGAGACGTGGCGCCACCTACTGGAGGGCTCACCCAAACCGTTTGAAGTTTGGACTGATCATAAAAATTTGGAAGTATTGGCTACCCCTAGACGTTTGAGCCCCAAGCAGGTCAGGTGGGCCAGTTTCTTTTACCGATTTAATTTCACTCTGAAATTTATCCCGGGGAAAAGGAATTTTCTGGCTGATGCTTTGTCCAGGCTACCGCAGCATGAGAGTAAGCGCAAGGAGGTCATTGACACCGTTTTTTCTCCTTCCCACTTGGGGCTAGCAGTCCTCACACGGAGCAAAGCCAAAGAACAGAAATCCACTGCTAGCCCTGCTCAGGAGCCTGGTCCACCTGAAATTGACGGTGGCTCGCCCTTGACGCCTGGACCTGTGCCCCAGCCCTTGAACCCCGACCCACCTCCCCCAAATCCGGGGCCCAGGGCAGTGACTCCTACGACGGATAGTTCTGCCACACCCACAGGTTCTCAAGGGGAGAAAGGGGGTGGCATTCCCAATTGGCCTTGGAACTACCCCTGGATCAGTGGTTCCTAGCTCACCCCAATGAGGTGACAGTGAGGGAAGGTTTGGCTTGGAAAGTGGATCGCCTGTATGTTCCTGAGGTCTTGAGAGCCAGCATCCTCAAGCAGTGCCATGATGTCAAGAGTGCAGGACATTTTGGGTATCTCAAAACTTTGCATTTGGCCCGGAGACAGTTTTGGTGGCCCCGAATGAGGAAGGAGGTGGAGGAATATGTGAAGGGGTGTACCACTTGTGCAGTGGCAAAAGGGGGGTCAGGGAAGCCCAAAGGTTTGCTCCAACCTCTACCTACCCCAAACAAGCCCTGGGAGGTCATTAGCATGGACTTTATTGTGGAATTACCAGAGAGTAGGAAAAAGACGGTTATTTGGGTGGTTACTGATTTGTTCTCAAAACAAGTGCATTTTGTGGCCTGTAAGGAACTCCCCACGGCCTCCCAATTAGCCAAGTTGTTCATTCAGCATATTTATCGGATTCATGGCATTCCGACCAAGATTGTGTCTGATCGGGGGGCCCAATTTACCTCGCAGTTTTGGAAGGCTTTCACGAACCTTCTAGGGGTGGAGCTCGGTCTTAGTAGCTCCCATCATCCCCAATCGGATGGGCAAACGGAACGAACGAATCAGACTCTTGAACAATACCTAAGATGCTATGTGAATTTCCAACAGTCTGATTGGGTTGATCTTCTGCCTTTTGCTGAAGTGGCCTACAATAATGCCACTCACCAGAGCACTGGACTCTCACCGTTCAAGGTTGTGTCTGGACATGATTTCGGTCCCCTCCCTTTGCTGGAGGGGTCCCCCAACTCTGACCCCGTTTCAGTCTCCCAGTGGAGTCAAAAGGTCAGGGATGCGTGGCCTCACGTAATCTCGGCCTTGGACTTTGCCAAAGCACGCTACAAACATTATGCTGATCAAAAGTGGGACCCTTCCCCTAGATATGAGGTGGGAGATCTGGTTTATTTGTCCACCAAATTCCTTAAGTGTCCCCAACCCTCTAAGAAGTTGGGAGCCAAATACATTGGGCCTTTTCGTGTTGTTAGGATGGTAAATCCTGTGGCTTTTGAACTGTCCTTACCTAAGTTGTACCGTCATGTGCATCCTGTGTTTCATTCCAGCCTGCTCAAACCCGTGAACCCTCCGGACAAACACCATCCGGCTCCAGAACCTGCTCCTCAGCCGATCCTGGTGGATCAGGACCAGCATTTTGAAATCTCTGAGATCCTGGACTCTAGGCTTCACCGGGGAGGGTTACAGTATTTGGTGAAGTGGAAACACCTGCCTTTGGGCCATGCGGAGTGGGTTGCTTCTGAGCATGTCAATGCCAAACGCTTGTTGCGAAAGTTTCATGCCCGCTTTCCCGATAAGCCTGGTTGAAAGGGGGGGGGTTGATCTTCAGGGGGGCAGTATGTCAGGGTCATCCATGAATTCTGAGGCATAGAGTAGAGTTCATGGAGAATCCTGACAGTTTGATGGTTTGAGACTGGTTCTGCCTTGGGCCTCTGGAATGTCTGGGAGATGTTGGTTACCATGGGAACGCTGTTCATCCCGGGAGCTCAAGGCCGGCCAGGTGGCCTGGCAGATCTCGCTCCTCCAAAGTGTGCTTTGAAGTACTACCCTCCCTCTTCTGCTTTCTCACGCTGGGTGTACCTTATCTGTCTCCACTGTAAGCTTGATCTTCAGTTTGCAGCTTTGCCACTGTTCCTTACACATGCTTCTATTCCAATAAAGAACTTTATTGAAGATATCAGAGTTTGTGTTCTGTGTACATCACATGCACGTAGTCTTGTTCAGCCAGGTCTCCCCCATCCTATATCTATGCATTTCATTTTTCCGCCCTAAATGCAGTACTTTACATTTCTCCGTATTGAATTTCATTTTGTTAGCTTTGGCCCAGCTCTCCAGTCTATCCAGGTCATTTTGAATTTTGATCCTGTCCTCTAGGGTATTGGTTACTCCTCCCAATTTGGTGTCATCTGCAAATTTGGTAAGTATGCCCCTAATTCCCTCATCCAAGTCATTGATAAAGATGTTGAATAGCACTGGGCCCAGGACAGAACCCTGTGGCACCCCACTGGTCACATCTTTCCAAGATGAAGAGGAGCCATTGCTGAGCACCCTTTGGTGTCATGGATCTCTTCACTGGTGTAAATATCCCTGACATATGATGCTATTCCTTCTCTGCTCCTGTTTGGCCTGTTTCTCTTAAAAAGGTTATACCCCTCTATTCCTGCATTCCAATCATGAGACTCGTCCCACCAGGTTTCAGTAATGCCTATTATATCATACTTGCTTTGTAGTGCTAGAACTGGTAGAAGTAATCTCAGAACCACTGGCAATAATCTCTGAGAAATCCCAGGAAAGGTCCCAGCAGATGGGAGGAGGGCCAATGCTGTCCCCATCTTCAAAAAGTGGGGGGGGGGGGGAGAAGATCCCAACAATCACCGTCCAGTCAGCCTGACATCGATACTAGGAAAGATTCTAGAGCAGATCATGAAACAATCTGTAACCACTTAGAAAGGAATGCTGTGATCACTAAAATCAACATGGATTTCTCAAAAGCAAGTCCTGCCAGACTAATCTCATCTCTGTTTTGATAGAGTTGCAAACTTGATAGATGAAGGGAATGCTGTGGATGTAGTGTATCTTGATTTCAGTAAGGCTTTTGACAAGGTCCCACATGATACTCTTGCAAAAAAGTTAGTAGCCTTTTGGCTAGACAATGCAAGTGTTAGGTGGATTTGCAATTGGTTGACTGATCGAACCCAAAGGGCAGTAGTCACCAATGGCTCCTCTTCATCCTGGAGAGAAGTGACCAGTAGTGGGGTGCTACAGGGTTCTTCTGTCCTGGGCCCAGTGCTATTTAACATCTTTATCAATGACTTGGAGGAGGGAACATGAGAGGATATGTTTATCAAGTTTGCAGATGACATCTACAGTAATTAGGAGGGATAGCTAATACCCCAAAGGATAGGATCAGAATCCAAAATGACCCCCTTAACAGATTAGGAAGCTAGGCCAATATTAACAAAATGAATTTCAACAGGGAGAAATGTAGGATACTACATTTGGGCAGTAAAAATGAAATGCAGATATAGGATGGGTGACACCTGGCTTGAGGGCAGTAGATGCAAAAGGGATCGAGGAGTCTTAGTGGACCACAAGCTGAAAATGAGTCAGCAGTGTGATGCAGCAGCTAAAAAGGCCAATGTGATTCTAGGCTGCATGAATAGGAGTAAAGTGTCTAGATCAAGGGAGGTAACAGTGCCATTCTATTATTCTGCTTTGGTCAGACCTCACCTGGAATACCTAGGCACCACAATTCAGGAAGGATATTGAGAAGCTGGAACATGTCCAAAGGATGGTGACCAAGATGGTGGGAGGTCTGGAAGGCATGATGACCTCTGAGGAGCGGCTTAGGCAGCTGGGCATGTTTAGCTTGGGGAACGGAACGTTGGTACTTACCGTGAAGGTTCCTTTTCAGCAGCCTTGGGGAGGGAGTCCTTCAATGGGTATTGGCTCCGCCTCCAACCAATTGCAGGCAGAATTCTCTGTGAATTTAAATGTTAAAACCATCCCCTCCAGGAGGTGGAGCCAACCCCTACCTCCCCAGAGAAGAATGAATACAGCTCCAGCAACAAGCAAAAGGAATAGTCAACCCCAAACAAATCAAACATTCAATAAAAAACTATAATAACCAGGCAAAAAACACCACCAAAACAAACCTACTACTCTACTTCTACTATCCCTTTTTTTTTCTTTTCTTTTTTTTTTTGGGTGGGTAAGGACTCCCTCCCCAAGGCTGCTGAAAAGGAACCTTCACGGTAAGTACCAACGTTCCGTTTTCCAGCAGCCTGGGGAGGGACTCCTTCAATGGGACTTAAAACAGCGGTCCCAAAAAGGGGTGGGATTTTTTTTTTTATTGTAACACCTGCTGTAACACCCGCCTGCCAAAGGCCGCATCAGCTGACGCATACACATCAATCCTGTAGTGTCTGGTAAAGGTGGACGCTGAGGCCCAAGTTGCCGCTCTACAAATGTCAAGAATAGACAATGCTGGTCCCAACGCTGCAGACGTCGCTGCGCTACGGGTGGAATGCGCCTGAATCCCCGCTGGGACTGCCAACCCACTGACCGAATACGCTCGCTCAATGCAACATCTCAACCACCTTGCTATTGTAGAAGAGGAAACCTTCCTCCCCTTCCTCTGACCCGAACAAGCAATGAATAAGGAATCAGACTTGCGAAACTCTGCCGTTCTCCTGATGTACATCTTCAATGCTCGCCTCACGTCCAACATGTGCCACAACTTTTCTAGTTCTGCTCCAGGACGTGGACAAAAAGAAGGCAATACAATCTCCTGTGCCCTATGGAACAAAGAGTTCACCTTGGGTACAAACGAAGGGTCCAGACGTAAAGTAACCGAATCCTTCTGAAACACACATAACTCCTCGCGAACCGATAAGGCACCCAACTCCGACACTCGCCTGGCTGAAGTGATTGCTACCAAAAAGGCCACCTTCCATGTAAGTATGTTCAAGTCCACCGCTCTAATTGGTTCAAAAGGTGCCTGAGTCAACGCTTTCAACACCACATTTAATTTCCAAGATGGAAACCTATGCACCACCGGCGGCCGCACCAAACTGACCCCTCTGAGAAAACTACGGACGTGAGGATGGGAGGCTAGAGTCTTACCTCGACTCCCCCTCAAAATCGAACCAAGAGCTGCCACATGCCGTTTTAACATACTGGCAGCAAGACCTTTCTTCAACCCTGCCTGAAGAAAAGCCAACACCGAACTGACCGAGGCCTTCGCTGGCCGGATGCCCCTACCTCGGCACCATCTGCAGAAGGCCCTCCAAGTGACCTCATACAGACGAATCGTGGAGGGTCGTCTTGCTGCGAGCATCGTATCCACCACCTCAGGGTCATAACCCTGCTTCAATAATCTCTTCCGCTCAACCTCCAAGCGTGTAGTCTTAACCAACCTGGATCCGGGTGAAGAAAACCTTCCTGAGCCAGCAGATCCGGCCATGGAGGTAGAGGCCAAGGATCCTGAACTTGTAGTTGAATCAAGGCCGGAAACCAGGGACGCCTCGGCCAACGGGGAGCAATTAGAATCACCTCTGCCTTCTCCTGCTTGATCTTCCGCAATACCCTGCCTAACAATGTCGTTGGTGGGAAGGCGTAACACAATGTTTTCGGCCACGGAATTGTTAGAGCATCGAAGGCTAATGCACCCGGAGTCCAGAATCTGGATATATAACGAGGAAGCTTGTGATTCTCTTTTGATGCAAACAGATCCACCCAGGGATCCCCGAAGCGAAATACTATCATCTGAAACACCAGATTGTTGAGACTCCACTCGCTTTGGTTCAACGTGTGCCTGCTCAACCAGTCCGCCTGGATATTCAGCTTTCCCTGCAGATACTCTGCCCTGATTGAGAGGAGGTGTTTCTCCGCCCACGAAAACAGTCTCTCCGACTCCTCCATGAGGGCCCGCGACCGGGTCCCCCCCTGCTTGTTTATGTGGGCCTTCGACGAGATGTTGTCCGTGCGTATGAGGACATGCGTCCCTTCCACCGTTTCGGCAAAGCTGACCAACGCCAACCTCACCGCCCGTAGCTCCAACAGGTTGATACTGTACTGTTGCTCCTGTTCCGACCAGAGGCCCTGTGCCGTCCGCTCCCCACAGTGGGCCCCCCAACCTGTCAGGGACGCATCCGTTGTTACCACCGTCCTCCTTGGTTCCAATATTGGAACCCCCAGCGAAAGATGCTCCTTGAGCCACCAATCCAGTGACTCCTTCACCTCCTTGGGTACCTTTAGGAACCTGCAAGTCTTCCTGGCAATCAGATCCTGAAAAGGGAGGAGAAACCACTGTAACTTCCTGAGATGAAACCTGGCCCAGGGGACAGAGTTGATGCACGCAATCATCTGTCCCAACAGCCTTGCCAACGACATCAGGGTAGATTTGGGCTGATCCAGCACCATGCGAACTAACTCCTGAATCCTCAGGCTTCTTTCCTCTGGAAGGAAAACCCGAAACAGTCTGGTGTCCAGCACATTCCCCAAATGTTGGAGCCTTTGTACCGGCAGTAGCTGACTCTTTTTCCTGTTTACCAGAAACCCATGGGCCTCCAGGCAGGCTATTGTCGTCTCCACATCCTGAGACGCTCTGTCCTGGGTGGACGCTCTGATCAATAGATCGTCCAGATAAGGGAAGATGTGTATCCCCTTGGTTCTCAGGTGTGAAATCAGGGCAACTAACACTTTGGTGAAAACCCGAGGAGACGAAGATAGACCGAAGGGGAGTGCTCTGTACTGGAAGTGTTCCTCCTTGAACGCGAACCTCAGGAAACGTCTGTGTGCTGGATGGATCATGATGTGTAGATACGCTTCCCGAAGATCCAGCGAAGCTAGGAAGTCCCTTTCCTGGATTCCCTCCAGGATGGAGCGTAACGTCTCCATCCGAAACTTGCGTTTCGCCACCCAACGGTTGACGCCACGCAAGTTTAGAATGGCCCGCCATTCGTGGTTCTTCTTCGGAACCAGAAAAAGTGGGGAGTAGGTTCCAGAAAATCTCTCGTTCTCCGGGACTCTTTCTATTGCCTGGATCTCTAGGAGGTGGTTGATTGCCTCCTCCATGCGCTGCTGTTTCACTCTGCAGTTCGTTGTGCACGACTGCACAAAGGCTGGAGGGGGTCGTGACAAAAAGTCTATTGTATAACCTTGTCTCACTGTCTTGATGACCCAAGCATCTGTTGAGGTAGTCTCCCAAATCCCTGAAAAATTGGTTAATCTGCCCCCAATCGTCCCCTCCATATAGTCAGAGGGCCTGGTTCCCTTTTCCTCCTTGCTTGGGGGGCTGGGAGCCAGAACCCTTGGGGGATTGGTTGAACCTGGGTTTCTGAAAGGGCCTCGAGGGGTTCCAATTTCCCTTCTGCTGCCTGAAGTCCCTCTGGAAATTCTGTCTGAACCCTCTAAACCCCTGGGGGTAAGGGCGAAAAGGCTTGCGCTCCTCCTTCTTAGGAAGAGAAGGGAGCGCCTTCTTCTTGTCCTTTGTTTCCACAAGGACCTCATCTAATGTTTCCCCAAAAAGCTTTCCTCCCTTAAAGGAACACCCAGCTAGATTTGCCTTGGCTTTGTTATCTGCGTTCCAGCTTCTCAGCCACAGCTGCCTCCTGGCTGCTACATTCGCACCCACTCCTCGGGAGGAGAAGCGAAGTGCATCTAAACTCGCATCCGCTACAAAGGCTGAAGCCCTAGCAATCTTGTTCATGCCCTGACGATAGGTAGCTTCGTCCTCCAGTACATTTGTGATCATATCCTTGGCCCACCGGATGATGGCCCTGGCAAAGATAGAGGCTGCTGATGCCGTCCTCATAGCTAAAGCTACCGCCTCGTGTGTTCTACGCAAAAAGGTCTCTATCTGTTTGTCATCTGGGGCCTTGAGATGCTCGTCCCCATCTCTAGGAAAAAGTGATCCAGAAACCAGCCCCACCACCGGCGCATCAATGGCGGGGAGTTTTAGCATATCCATGAACTCTCCAGGGAAGGTGTATAATTGTTTTACCAAGGCAGGTTGGGTCCTAGAGGTCCCCGGTTTCTCCCATTCACCTATTATCGCCTCCTTCAGAATATCAGGGAAGGGTAGCGTATTGCCTGTCCCCTTGCCCGCTGTTCTAAGTTCAGGAACCCCCTTGGTAGAGCCCCCCTTGTCTGGGTCCACTGATCCCAGCTCCAAGGCCCTCAGCACCTTCTTCAGCAGAAGGGGGAAGCATGATGTCTCAAAGAGACGTGGGGAAGGTTGGGACTCCTCACCACTCTCCTCCTCCCCCTCTGAAGAGAGCTCCCCCTCCTCCCTGGGATCGCCCTCCTCCAGTTCCCCAGAGGGATCCCTGGCCTCTACCGGGGCCTGAAGATGCTTCTCCTTCCTCAGCTTTTTGCGCCTGGGTCCCTGTGGGCACGCTGTGGCTCGGTCCGGCTGGCTCCGAGTCCGGAGAGGCCTCCCCGCGATCCCGTTTAGTCGCCTTGGAAGCGCTGCTGCCTTCCGTGCCCGAAACGGCTGGGATAGGGGCCTGGGATGGAAGACCCCCCCGCGCCCGCTGGATGGCCACCCCGGGGTCCCCCATGGTCTCGATGCCTGCCGCCAACACTTGCCGCGTGATCAAACTGATCCACGTGGCAAACGATGGCGGCAGGGTCCTACCGTCCATCTGCAGCGGCGGGAGAGAGTTCAGAAGCGCGTCGCCATCCTTCTCCTCCCTGTTGCGCCTGGACACCTCTCCAGGGGTCCCCTCCGGCGCTGCGGTCCCGGCAGCCGCGCGGTCCGCCTCCTGGGAGGAGGCCACATCGCGCTCTGACCCATCCTGGGTCGATTGGCTCAACGTGCGCCCCAGGAAGGGGGCACGGAGCCCGGAGCCCTGGCTCTGTAAGCCAGACTCAGAAAATTCCTCCTCCTCCGAGGAGAGATCGCCCCTCTCCACGCGGTTGTGACTGGGGGCCGCCATCTTGGCTCTTTGTTCTCCCTGGCACGCTGGAGCAAAGGAAAAAAACTGCCTGCTCAGGCACAAGGCAGAACAGAACTGGGGAGGTAGGGGTTGGCTCCACCTCCTGGAGGGGATGGTTTTAACATTTAAATTCACAGAGAATTCTGCCTGCAATTGGTTGGAGGCGGAGCCAATACCCATTGAAGGAGTCCCTCCCCAGGCTGCTGGAAAAGAGAAGGTGAAGAGGTGACATGACATCCATGTTTAAATATTTGAAGGGATGTCGTATATTGAGGATGGAGCAAGCTTGTTTTCTGCTGCTCCAGAGACTAGGACACTGAGCAATGGGTTCAAATTACAGGAAAAGAGATTCCACCTTAACATTATTTGGAAGAAAGAGCTGTTCGGAAGAGGAATCCGCTGCTGCCTCAGTGTGGTGGAGTCTCCTTCTTTGGAGGTTTTTAAACAGAGGCTGGACGGCTCCATCTCTCAGGTGTGCTTTGGATGCGTTTTCCTGCATGGAAGAATGGGGTTGGACTGGATGGCCCTCGTGGTCTCTTCCAACTGTATGATTCTATGATCTTTTTAGAAACTGGCATGAGAACGGTCACCTTCTAGTCTCCAAGGCAAGGAGGACGCTGGTTTTGAAAAGGGCCCTTGGGTAGTTTTGGCGAGTAAGGCACCAATTGCACACTGGTCTCATGATCCTTGTCAGGTGAAGAATGACTGCTCTGCCTGAGGCTCAAATTGTGACTTCAAGGAACAAGGAGCGTGGCCACATGTGCTTTGCTGCCCTCCTTCAACGCCCACCTGCCCCTTCTCACTACTCCTGCCCCCCCAAACCGCACCTGTGCCCACATCCTCCCAAGTGGCCATGCCGGTTGGAAAGGGGATGGGATCTGGAAGCCCCTGGGGGTCAGGGGTCCAGTGCTGCTGTTTCTTTGGCTGGAGACCCTATTAGCAGTGTTGCGCGTTCATCTTCTTGGCCTTGCTCTCCTGGCTTGCCTTTCACTTGCCTGCTGAGCCATTTCGGTTCCCCTCCCTTTCACCGCGAGCGTCCCATCCGGAGGAAGCCCCCTTCCCTTCCAGCACTCAGCCAGCTCTGCTGCTTAGCCATGCTGGCATCCCTCTGTGTTTTGCAAAGTCCGCAATGCGGGTATTCGTTTGATCATGTTGGGCAGTGAGTTTAAAACCACCCACCTTAGCCAAGATGTATAAAGAAATTGATAATAAATGTTGAAAGTGTCATCAAACAGTGGGAATAGTCTACCACCTTTGGTGGAGGTGTAAGGAGGCAAAAAAAAAAAAAGCAAAAAATCTTGGGGAAAGAGTCCTTAGACAAGAATTGTCTTTATTGAATATCATTGACGTTGAAAGTAAAGTCAAAAGAGAAAATAAAATATTAATCTATTATATGTTTACAGCAACAAGAATGGTATACGCAAGGTATTGGAAAAAAGAGATGATACCAGACATTCCAGAATGAATTGGAAAGTTGATGGAAATGGTGATGATGGATAAATTAACTGATTTTATGAAAGATAAAGGATTAGGAAATTATTTAAAAATACGGGAGCTCTTTATAAATTATGTTAAGTCAATAAGTGGGGACCTGGGGATTAGTGGATTTAATTTGTGATAAGGGCCTTTTCGTTTTGTAAGGAAAAGGGTATTGAGAATGTTACTAGAATTTTGTTTAACAAAGAGGTATGTAAATAGTATTTAATAAACAACATCGTCCTACGTAAACAGGAAGTATTTTCTTATTACTACTATTGTGTTCTTTGTTTGGTTTTTGCTTTTTGCAGTGGTACATTTTTCTTCTTTGTTTTATAATTTTCACTCTGTGCACTTTTTTCTTTGTCAAATTGTGATGTTTTATATTATACAAACAAAAAATATTACATGGAAAAAAACATATATCTATATCTCTATATATCTATAATTCTCTTAGGTCTGTTGCTGTTTCCAGTGTGCTGACTGGCTGCTTAGGAAACTATACACCGGGTATAGCCAGTTTTAACAATCTTCTCTCCAGGCTGAGCCCAGCCGAGTCTGACGCCTTCCATGCAAGAGAAGAGGGAGGTGCCAGCGTCAGCCAGAGAGTGTAGGAAGGGCAAGATAATCACATTTTTATTTCAGTTTAAATAACAAAATAGTAATAATCGTAATAATTTTACAAGTCTATTTACTACAATTACATAAAAATGCCTTTGTTACAACCAGGTACCATTATAAAAGCAGCAGCAAAATGTTTCGTGGAGAGAAATGCAGAGTCGCTTCTTAAATCCAAAGGAGAATTTCCAGAGCATCCCGTGTCCTCTCACGCAATGGCTGGACCTTGCTTGAGGAGCTCATCCAGAAGCCTCAGCATTTGTTGGAAATGGTTTCCTTAAAGCTGCCATCATATGGCATCAAACTGGCAATTTGGAGCCACTGGAGAAACCCTTCCCCTCACAGACACAAGAATTTGCTTTTACAAACTGGAATCTTGAGGGATGCTGAAGTCATGAAGCCCTTTGCAAAGTCCCGAGACCTGTGAGGGGGAAAGGGTCTCCCTCTCTTTAATATGAATACTTTGCACATCAACAGGGAACTACAGCAGATTACAGTAGATTAAAATGACAGTAGATTACCGCGTCCAGTCAGAGTGAACCCATCAGCATCATCTTCATAAACACTCTCCCAATTAAAAAAAAACTATTCCCAATAAATTAGAAAAAAAAAACCAAGTGCAATTTGTTAACATTCCCCATTTTAAAGAATGAAACAGGAAACGAACACGTTTGTTCAGTGGCTACTTTGGCCACCTCCAAATGGAGCATCATTTGCAACACACACACACACCCCTCTCTCTCTCTCTCTGTCAGTAGAACTTTTAGGGTCCCCCCCCCGAAAAGGTGGGACAGAGAAGGTCAGTTGTCCATAGCAGGGGGGAGGATCAACAACCATGGAGTGGGACCACCCCAGAAGCAACATTTTGGAACTGCGGGAGTGGGAAGAAGGGTGTGTATATCCCCCCCCCACTGCTACAAGCAACTGTAGGCTCCTCTCCACACACACACACACACACACCACGCCACCCGCCACCCCAGTTCCTACGATGGGCACAAATTGTCTGGGAAGGAAAGAAGAGGCAAAGCTTCTCTAAAAATAACCCTGAGGGACAGACCATTTAAAAACCTGGCTTTTCATTTTTAAAAAGTGTCATTTAACAGCTGCTCTTTCCTTGAGCACACAAATCCTTTAGGTATGCACATAAATAATAAAAAATATTTTAAAATAATAATAGCAATACTATTTCATTGGCCGTATTTACAATCCCGACACACCAAAAGACAAAACTTAGGGCATCAGGGTCTGAATGGGAGAAATAATTTAACAGGGAATTCTGAATCACAAGCATGAAAAAAGGTCCCCTTTAAGGGCTGTCTGTGTTCCCCTGAAACTCACACACACTGGAAGGGAACTTTTCAGCAAGGAGGAAGAGGAGGCGGCGGCTGCCCTTCCTCAGGCCAGCAGCAATTTCAGGAACCAGCGCAAAGCAACCCCCTCCCCTCCAGGCCCAGCACTGAGGCAGCTGCTTCGCCTCCAAGGCAGCTCTCAGCCCAAAGAGCCCAGGCAGGCCTCAGCTGTCTGCAGCAGCTGGAGATGGGAGAGGAGCAGCGGCCCAGCATGGCTGCCTGACGCTGCAGAAGGCAAAGCCAAGGTGAGGGGAGGCAGAACAGACCCTCAAAATACAGGCACTGTTGCAGGAAGGATGACAGGCGCAGCCCTCCAGATGCCCTTGGATTGCAAGTCCCATCAGCCCCACCCAGCAGAGTTAGTGTTGAAAGGCACTGGGAGTTACGGCTGGACAAGGACTGGCAGGCCACAACTTGCCCACTAGCACAGCCGTCCTTCCTCCACCCTCCTGGCCAAAACCCCCTCCATTCTAGCACTTCAGCAGGGTCTCAGGTGTGCGTGTGTGTAATTAGGGAATGGAGAAGAGAAAGAGAAGAGAAAGACCGCAAGCAATAATGCCTGGAAGGCAATCCTGCTCATGCCAGCCTAACCTTATGGCCTTTTCCCATAAAGCTCACACACGCACACACAAAGCGGAGTCTCTGCACAGTTAAAGTAGTCACAGTTCCAAGGTCTAAGGATGCATAGCTTCATGGATTTCATTTTTCTACTGAAATAAAATAACTTGAAATTTTTGGCAGAGGAGGGGGATGTGGCTGCCACCTTGGCACCAAAGTGACGCCTCCGCTGCCCCCACCTTTCATGGGAGCCCCAAGCAAGTTGCAAGCTTTTTAGCACCACTGTGGAAATGCAACCCCATGGCAGGCAGGGAAGCAGCCACAACAAAAGGGCCCCTGCTGTCCGCAGTGCAGAGACAGACAGGTCAACAGACACCGGCAAGGGAAGGCTGCTGGACACGATCCTACAAGACACAGGAGGAATGGACGCATGGACAGGGTGCCTTCCAGTCAAGAGAGGCCAGTGGCCTGCCTAGTCTTGGGCTGTCTGCCCCCTGCAAAAAGCAGCCAAGACCCCCACCCCTCTGGGCCACCTCCTCCCTTCTCCTCCACCCTCCCACAGTCCTTTCTGTTGACATACAAAGTGAGGAAAGAAATATGGCCGCTCTTGTGCTGCTGGAGTTCTTGAGAGAGGCATTTCTGACCATTTGCAGGAGCGCTTCTGCCCCCACATTACTCAGCTGACGCACCCTCCTGTTAAGGGAAGCCCTAGGCAACCCCCTCAGCAGGGGCCCCTCGGAGCCACAGTGGTCCCCTTGGGCTCCTGCACGCAGGGAACCGCTTCAAATCCACAGCCGGGGGCGTGGTGTGTTGTGAAGAAGGAAGAGGGGGGGCATGCACTCATGGGCAGCTCAAGCGTTTGGGCCCTCCCTGCCGGGAAGGCTCCGGTCTGCAGGCCCCCCACCCACCTTGCTGCCCCCACCCTTCCCCTTTTGCACCTCGAATCTGATTGTGCCTGAGTGACCAAGTTCCTTCCAGCACCACCTCACCATGACAGACATGCAGCCATTGGTGTGTGTGTGTGTGCACGAGAGAGAGGCATACACAGTGGCACAGCAGGTGGTGAAGATGCAAAGAGGGCCGGCCACTGTGGGGCTGCCGGCCAGGAACGAAGTGAGCTTGGAGGTCCCAATCCAAAAGGCCAGGCAGAGGTTTCCCATTCTCACCCCGGAATCCACAGTGGGGAGGCTTGGTCAACCTGAAGCGCCTTTCTCCTAATGGAGTGGATTTCAAGGGGAAGACACACCCACCCACCCTTGCTCGAGGCAGAAGCAAGCACGTGTCCTGAGCATTGTTCCTTCCTGGAGCCTTTGTTGAGCCAAGGAGGGAGGCAGGAGAGTCAAATCTTGGCAGGAGTTGCAGAGCTGGATGGGGAGGTGGTGGGCCGGGTGCAGCTGGGCAGAGGGGGTTTCCAGGACTAACCACCAGGACACCTGGTCTAACCAACAACAACCCAATTACGGCAAGCACACCATTTCTGATATAAAAAGTGGCAGAGGCCTGCCACCCACCTCCTGCGTGCCCACCATGACCCAAGCTCTGTGCTGCCCAGAACTCAAGACATCCCACCGGAACAATCCTGATGTGTCCCAAAGCGTTGCCTGAACACGGGGCCAGCCAGGGAAGGAAGGGCCAGGAAACTGACTGAAAGAAATGCTGATGCGCTGCCTCCGTTGCCAACGGTTCTCCCTCCACAGGGAAGCAGTCCCCGCCTGATGCGCTCCTTAGCGGCAGACTCTCCGAAAAACAGTCGAGCAGGAGGAGGAGGAGGAGTGGTGGGTGGCCGGCTGCTACGTGACGGTGATGATTTGGCAGGAGGAGCCATTTCCATGGCCCGGGGCTTTGGCCTCTGTTGTTGTGGCGGGCTTGGGCGGCCACTCTGGGTCCACCAGCAGCTCCTGGGCCAGGTGCATGTACTTGGCTTTGGGGGGCTTCTTCCTGGAGCAGAGCAGCGCAGCGAGGGCGCACCACCGCCAGCCGCCGAGCATCTCCTAGAGAGAGGAAGGGAGGGGGGAAGGCTGCAAGCTCCGCCAAGCAGAGGCACCTCCTCACGTCTGCCTTGACTTCTTCCATGGTGCCCTGGGAGCCTCTCACGGAGCCATCCGGGCAATATGGAGGAACCACGCAGCGGTGGCGGAAGGAGCAGGGAGGCCCCAATATGGACAGAAACCCCGTCACCTGCAGCCCCTGCATAAAACCCCCAGACTCTCATGGCTACTGTGCCAGGCCCTCCTCGAAGCATGCAGGGGCCTGGCTGCCATGGACAGATTGGGCCCAGTCCTGGTACCTTCTGCCCGTGGCCTCTGGGGTCACGCAACCCATGTCTGACCAGATGAGAAAATGTTATCAGGGCCCTCCCCAGAGCGGCTCTTCCCTGCTCCAGAGGCCCCCGCAGTCTTCACCCCTCAGCCAGTCTCCAAGGAAGAAGGGGCCAGTCAATTAAAGCCCACCCACCCATCCACTGGAGGCCTGTCACACTGAAGGTCCCTCCGCCGTAAGACTGTGGCCAAAAGCCAGGGGCTGGAAGCAGAGGGGGCCGGCAAGCAATATGGCGCAGGGAAGAAAGCCTTCCTTGGGGAGTGGAGTTTTTTCAAATGTCTTCATGCCACAAAGCCCCAGAGGGAAGCCCACACACTCAGCTTCTCCTACCTCACAGAGCAGCTGTGACCCCCATAGATCATTTGGGAAGAAGGCTGGGATATGAGAGAGGAAGAATCAGGAGACCTCGCTAGCCCAGCCCACCCTTACCGTGAAAACCATTCCCACCCGAGCAACCATGTCTCCAGGCCCAGGAGGGGGGTCAAGACAACCCAAGAAGCTGAACTCCTTTTCAGAACAGACAGCCCTGGCAAGCCCACAGGCCCAAGGGGGGCACTGGGGAGAATCTCACCCCCTCACCCCCACCAGAAACCTTTGTGGCCTCCGCAGTAATGGGAGCAGCTGCATGCGTGAAGGACAGAGAGTAAAGGACAGAGTTCCAACCTGTGGCGGGTGGGAGGAAGAGGAGGAGGAGGAGGAGGAGGAGGAAGAGGAGGCTAGGCGGATTTCCCCTTGCTTGTCTCGACTGAAGAGAACTTTCCAAAGGACTGTGTCAAGGAGGACATTCTGCCGGTGGTCCAGGAGTGGGAGAATCAAGAAGACGGCAGGTCATTCATACACAAGAGCACTTCACAAGCCGCAGCAGCAAAGCCCGGGCAGCAAAGACACTAATTAACTCAGCTTTGTCCTTTCTAAGGGGGACAGGACGGGCTGGGCTGCTGTGGGCGGGATTCTGTGGCTCCCCTGGGGTTTGGCAAACCCCCAGACCCTCCCTGGAGGCTTCTGGGCCAGGAACTTGTGAAATATTTGGATTCCGAGCTCTCATTAGCCTTTGGCCTTTCTACTGAGCCCATCCAAGCTGATGGTGGCCCAACGGGAGCAGGGGAGAGGGGGGAGATTTCCAGCCCCTTGCCTTGCCTTCACTCCTCGCTGCCCTGCACTCAAGAGGCTCCAAAGGGGTGTGTGTCTCAGCTGAGAGAAGGCAGGGCTGGGTGGGGAGCTGGCTTCCCCAATCTCTGCCTCCGCCACCCCAGGGGGGCTGACCCGGCCTTCCAACAGCCAGTCTCTTTTCTCAAAAGGGGATTTGGGAGACCCCATGGGGGCAGCACAGGGCCTGGTCCTAAAAACTGCAACTGCTTTCTGAGTGTGAGAACATTAACCCTTGAGTTGGCACTTTAAGCAAAACCAACCCCTTCCCACCTGAGACCCCCATCACTCACCTCCACCAGAATAGAGACAAAGGCATTGATGACAACGATGAGGAGGACTGTGACCCGCCAGGAGTAGGGCAGACAAACCAGCTGCAAAACAGAGATCCCACCCCAACAGACACAAACACACACACACACACACACACACACACACACACGAGAGTCTTGTGAGAAGGGAGTAGAGCAGCCCCCCCTCCACCTGCCACCCCAGGATGGGCCCACAACCTCAGCTTCTAGATTGGGGGTCTTCACCGGAACACATATTGGTTGGTTCTTTCTTTGGGAGGACAGAGAGGTGAGCCTCAAGTCCCTCCAAATGGAAAACTCCAGCCGGACTCTTCTGAGCTGGCCAGCCCCAGCCTGAAGGCCGTCAAACCAGGATCACTCCAGCTGGGGGGGTGGGGGTGGCTGTCCTTAACCTTTCAGTTCCTCAAAAGGGCCGCTGCATGTACCCACCTCCAATAAATACCCCCCAACACTCAGCCACCGGCCTCTACAGAAGGTAGAAGCATTGGGCAGGAGACCCCTCTCACTCCCTTCCCAGATGCAGATTTGGACACAACCGGGGAGCCACGGCTCAAGATTCTGGCTGCCTTCACATTTAGAAGGGCCTCGGCAAGTTGGCCAAAGAAGCCACACAGGGTGGAGGAAGCTCCCTACCTCCTCCCCTACCCCAAATACGGCCATTACGGCTCCCAGAGGCCAGCAGGGACAGCGAGAGAACAGAAGGCTGCGGCTGAAATTGTCTGCTCTCAATCCTGGATGGGAAGGCAGCCTCTCTTAACATTTGGTAGGCGGCATGTCACAGGGCAGCAGGAGGGCGCGATTAGGTCACCCATGGGTATTTAAGATGCAGACGTGACTCATTTGCATTTTATTAAAGACGTATATATGTTGGGTATTTGGGGCTCTCTTATTCTTAGCGGTCTGTAGTTTGTGGCTTCAGCTTTCTTGGTTCATGGGGGGGGATTTTCTCTATTCATCTGTCTTTCGTGCTCTGCAGGCACAATTCAAAGTGCTGGTTTGGGTCAAGGCTATTTGAAGGACCGTCTGTCTCTTTACAAGCCCATCAGAGCGCTAAGATCACCCGGAGAGGCCCTTCTCTCTGTCCAACCACACCCTCATATTCATTTGATGGAGACGGGGGAAACGGGGCCTTCTTGGAGGCTGCTCCCAGACTTTGAAACTCCATCCCTAGAGAGGCCAGGATGGTCCTGCCTCTCCTCTCCTGTCGGCAACAAGTAAAAAGATTCTTGGGCCATCAAGCATTTACTCTTTTAAATGCTGTGTGATTTGGATTTTAAGGTTCATATATCATTTTAATGTATTTTAATATTTTTAATGTTCAATGTTTTGAACTGCATACATTGTTTAATTGTTTTTTAAATTTTTATTTATACTTTTAAAACGTTTATTATTGTTTTTGATTTCTACTGTTTCAAATTCACTGTCAGCCTCCTGGAGTCCCTATATTGGGAGAAAGGCGGGATATAAATAAATAAAATAAAGTAATAATTCTCCAGCATCCCTGTGATCTAGGCTAGAACCGGTATGTGTGTGTGTGTGTTGAGGGATGGACATCTAAAAGAATAGCAACCCCTTGCTTTCCCATCTAGAAATGGAAGGGGGGGCTGATGATAGTGCCATTCTTGTAGGAGGGTCTTCTTTCCCCAGACCCCCCCCCCGCCTGCTAGGCTACAAGCAACAGCTCAGGGCAGACACCCAACCCCCCCAAAACCCCACCTTTCCCGCTTGTGGCTGGAGAGGAACGGGGGGGGGCTGCTGGGCTCCTGAGCCAGAGGCAGAGACCCCCTCCCTCTGTCTCAGCCTTGCAGGATTCTGCCTTGATAGGCGGGAGGGGGCCCCTCTTTCCTTGGTCTCCCCACATAACCCAAAGTGCTATAACTCAGGACCAGGACGCATTCTGGCCCGCGGAGAGGGAGGTGGGAGGCAAAGGACACTTGGTGGGGGGCAGAGGAAGCAAAACCCACAGCTCCCTTGCGTTGGGGGCACAGTGGGGCTGGCACGGGAGAACTAGGAGGGAAGGCAGTAGCACCATTCCATCCTACCTCCAGGAAAGTGTTGATGGATGCCACCGGATGCAGCAGGATGGTGAGGATTGAGGCGTACAGGACAGTGACGGAGATGACAAAGAGATCTGTGAAGGAGAGGCAAGCAGCGCAGTCTTTCAGCTCCTGGTGCAAGAACGGAAGAGGCACTGCGAACCCACCCCCCACTCATTTCATGACGCAGAGCCTCCCTGCTCAGAGGAAAAGGTGGGGCATTGAGGGGCTGCAGTTCCCCCAGCAGCCAGGTACTAGCGGGGAAGTAGGGGGGTATTTCTTGGCACACGAACCCATGTGTCTCTGTACCAGAGTCACAGAACTGTAGAGCTGGAGGGGACCCCAAGGGCCATCTAGTCCAAAACCCTTCAGCCATGCAGGAAGACACAATCACAGCACTCCTGAAAGATGCCCATCCAACCTTTGCTTAAAGACCTACCAAGAAGGAGAGCCCAGTGCCCTCCGAGGCAGACCACATTCCAATCTCAAGCTTCTCTTCCAGGCAAGACATTCCTCCTAATGTTTAGGGGGAATCTCTTTCCTTATCTCTGGAATCCACTGGTCTGTGTTCTAGTCTCTGAGGCAGCAGAAAACAAGCTTGCTCCATTTTCTACCTGGTGGCATCCCTTCAGGTATGTAAAGATAGATAGCCTGCCCCGCTCTGTTTTCTCTTCTCCAAACTCAACATCCGGCTCCTCAACTCGCTTGCCTTCCTCTGGACACCTTCCAGCTGCCAAATATACTGGTAGCTCTTTCTCTCCTTCAGGGCAGGAGAGTACCCTCGCTTCCCCTGCCCCCCGACAAAACTGCAGCCTCCCCAGAATTGCCACCAGTTCAGAAAAATTCCAGTTCCATGTTATGTGCAGGTTTTTGAGATTGGCAGAGCTCAACGTGGTGCAGTGGTTTTAATGCTGGACTAAGATACTGGGAGACCAGGGTTCGAATCCCCACTCAGCCCTGGATAGGTGACCTTGGGCAAATCACATTCTCTCAGCCTCAAAGGCAAAGGCAGACCCCTATGAAAAAATCTTGCCAGGAAAACACCATGATAGGTTCGCCTTAGGGTCACTGCAAGTTGGAATCGACTTGAAGACATACAGCAACAACAAGCTCTTATCTCAAACAAGAAGAGACCTGACGAGACCTGGAGATCTCAAAGTCTTTGGGGTTTTCTGTGACCTTCTGGCTGGCCTAATGAAGCCATAGTACAAAAAAGCATTTGGCATATGGTCACCACCTTTGCTTTTCTGTGCCCCCTGGAGAGAACAGTCTGGGAGGTACTCTTTCCGCAGCCCCCGTGCCCACCCTCCTTCCAAACAATCCTGCCCCTCCAAGGGAAGCTATTTTCTTCACTTCTCATTCAAGCCAGAGCAACTGAGGACAGGACGGTCCCTCCTGTGAGGACACGCTCAATGGAAGCCACGTGGTGCCTGATGTTTCCAAGCAAGCAAAGGTCTGCAGAGCATAGCAATGCCAGCCTGCTGATGCCAGCAGAGACACCCCCTCACACCCCCAGCAAGCTGGCCTGCCACGCCACCCTCTCTTTCCTCTCCTCCCGCCTCACTGCCTCAGCAACCTCGCTGTGGCCCTGTTCCCGGAGCAGCACTGCCAGGCCGAGCATACGTACAGTTCTTGTAGCAAGGCTGCCGGAAGGGCCTCCCTTTGGAGAAGGCAATGGCCACAATCAGGTACTGGAAGCTGGAGATGAAGAAGACCGTGGTGTTCTCGTAGTTTCTGATGTTGTGCTCATCGTGAACGGGCGTGCTGTTGTGCTGCGACACATTGGCAAAGGGGGCTCTGGATACATCACACACGCTGGAACAGACAAGTCCATCCGCACGGAGTCAGAGGTGAGCACCGCAGAGTCTCTGCTCTAAACTCATGCTGGGGAAGGGAACAAACAGCTCCCCTCTCTGGCCTCCGCCAGTCCTCCCACGCCCTTCCTGGACCCGCTGGCTAACCCACCCAGACAAACAGAAACAGCCTATCAGGCGTCTTTCAACAACTCAGGGTCTCTTTACCTATTAGTCTGAGGGTGCCACATTTGGGCCAGTTTTGTTAAGGCACGCATCTTGGCATAGCCCTGTGGCTCTTAGCCTAGGGTGCAACTGAATCCTGCTTTGCCTACTGAACACAGATGGAGCAAGGCAAGGTACGGTGCATTTCGCCTTCCTATGCAATCCTGGGATTTGTAGTTTGGTGAGGCATCAGCACTGTTTTGCAGAGAAGGCTAAAGACCTTGTAATACTACAAACCCCAGGATTCCATAGGAATGAGCCATGGCAATTAATCCAGTTTCAAATTGGATTATGTGTGTAGCATGGATTCAGCCTAAAGCTGAGAGAACCTCTCTGAATGCTAACGGGAGACATGGGAAGGAAAAAGCAAGGACTGGCCCGATTGGGCTCACCCAGAGATCGATCGCCACAGCAAAGTGGAGCTGCCCTGCATGCGCTCCCCCCGAGCCCATTTCCCACTGCATCTCTCAACCCACACACCACACACACACACACACTTAAAGCACAAAACTAGCACGCAGCTGCCCTGCTGGCCCAGCCGGGAGGACTCCCTGCCCCCCCAGGACCAGAAGCCTCAGCTGCCTGTTGGTCAGCTGGAATCCTCCGAGGCCTCCTCAGAGTTGTTGCAAAGGCACACAATGAGACCCCCATCCATGGCAGGGACTCCTGGGCGTTCAAAGACAGCCCGTGCAGTGCGGACTCTGCCAGTTCCACGCAGAGGCCCTTAGAAAGTCCCACAGCAGCGGCACCTGAGCTCCTCTGCCAACTTACTCCAAGAGTGGGGTCCAGGTCTTGTACCAGGGCTGCCGCCTGACCCACAGGAATCCCAGGGTCTGGAAGCCGAGGGAGATGAGGATCTGAGAAAGGACGGAGCAGAGCAGGGCCCCCGAAATGAGGCCTGAGGGCGGCTGCCGTGCCACCAGCTCCTTCCACGCGGGATTCAGGCTCACTGCAGAAATGGAAAAAAGCAGGAGGAAGGCATGCCTCCCTGAGGAGGGATTCTGCATGCACCCAGGGAAGCCAGAGCCTCAGAACTGTGGCACAACTGGCACTTGTTTTGCATGCTGGTGCACTCGGGGGCAAACCCCCACCCCACGTCAGTGCTCCATTCTGGTCAAAAGAGCAGCTCTCGTGAGCTTACTGCTGTGAAGCAGTGTGTGTGTGTGTGTATGGTCCCCGGTCTCCCTTGTCTCCCTTCACAGCAATAAGCTCATGAGAGCTGCTCTTTGACCAGAATGGAGCACTTGGGGGGTGTCGTGAAACACCGTGCTCGTTTAGGATCCATGACGGCCTTATTGCTCTCGGCATCCACTTTTTTTTGACTGGGGCTTTAGGGACTTAGAGCCACACAGCCCAGGGAGCAAGAGCTGCCTGTCGTGTGTCTGTCCACGTGCAAGATTGTGACTCTGAAGCCTCAAATGGAGTGCAGACCACCACTGTTTGTGCAGAACTGTGCTGCAGGCCTCTGAGTGCAGAGGGAGGGAGGGAGGGATGACTAAGCCCTTGTAAAAGAGACAACCACAAGGGAGCCGTGTGGAGCAATACTCACTGGTGAAGACCACCACCAAGATGATGGCAAGGTCAACGAAGAGAAACTGGAAATCTCCCAAGTTGCTCTGGATCTAGAAGGGAAGCATCAATGACATTTGGCTGCAGGGCCTTCGTCGTGCCCTGGAGAACAACTGAAGGGTCCCTCTAAGCCTGGGGGGCCTTGTGCCCACCCCCTTTCACTTAGGGCTTGCTCTGCCATCTTCACAACTTGTCTCCCCACCCCACCCCGCACAAGCCTCTGGTTTCCCAAGTAACTAATAGGATGACGCTCTGTCCTCTCCTTCCCAGCATTTGTGGCTGAACTGAGAGGATGAGGAAGACAACGAGGGCAACAGATATTTTGCCCAGAATCAGAGCAAAACAGCCGAGCGCTCTGCAGCTGCTCCGTGTTGCCAAGTAGCTTGTGGGACTTGGGCTGCCGAAAAGGGACGGACCCCCTTGCGCCTGAACAAAGAAGAGGAAAAGGAGCAGACAGGCTTGCCCGTTGTCTTCACAGATACCACGTGTGCACAAAATAAATGTTCAACTCAACAGCAAAGGACCACTTGCAAAATACTCACTGAGTAAAGGAGGGTGACGCTGACATACTGGATAATGCTGTACAGAGCCATGAATTTGAACACGCAGAAGGAAGTGATTAAAGCAGCGCGGCCCTCCCTGTGAAAACAAAGAATCTAAGGGAGGCCCCTGATTACTCCTTGGTGAGCAGCCAAGAGCCAGGAGCAAAGAGGGAGGGATTGCTGGGTGGTGGAAGGCACAGCGGTTGCTCTGGCTGAACAACTCTGAAGCAACTTTTCCAAAAAAGAAACTGCCACATTTCAGGAGGAGTCCAGCCTCAAAACAGTTCCAGCTCAAAAATTGTTACAGCAAGTTTCTAGATCCTGTGAGAGTAAATAAAAACCTCCACACACAGGTGCCACACCTTGTGGACAAGCAAAATGTGGAGCCTCGGATGTGAGAAAGGCAAACACCCACCATGAAAGCAGGGTCCGCTACAGAAGACACGTGAGCTGATACATGATGTTGCAGCAGACCAAATGCCCTGGTGGCTGCTGAGCACATGCCATGGGGGCAGGTTTGCTCCAGGCCTGCCCTCTGGGGTTGTTCAGAGGCCAAATGGGGCAGTAATCCTGTAGCCCTTCTAGGCTGTGAATGACTCCCCTGCCCTGTTTCTGGCTCATGTGCCAGACCCCCACCAGGTTCGCCTCACTTGGAGCCCAGCACTCTTGCCAGAACTTGCGGCTGGGCTGCTCCGCTGGGCACCCACCAGGACTGCCATGCCACCTGTGCTGCGTCAACCCCAGCAGAGCTTCACGGGACCCCCAGGAGACTCTAAGCAGCCCTCTACCTGATCAAGTTAGGCACGCAGGAGATGCTGGGGGTCCGGGAGGTGAAGGGCGATGCTACAGAAGCCTCCAACTCAGAGAGGGAAATGCCGCCGTGGGCCCGCTTCAGCGCCTGCCGGTTTAATGGGGCCGGGGGGAATGCGGAGAGAGAACAGCCAGCATTACTTCCATCCATCAGGATTAATGAGACACAAATGAGAACCATGAAAACTAGGCTGTTGCAGACCTCCCAGAGGACCTTCTCTTCTACGGCTCCCAGACTTTGGAATGGCCTGCCGGATGAGATCCGTCTTATCACTACTCTTGATAGCTTCAAGAAAGTGCTAAAGACGGATCTCTTCCGGCAGGCCTTCCCGGAATAACTTCCCGGTTCCAGTGGACTGATTGCTACCCACCCCCTTGCCATCACTGCCGTTATTTATTTATTTATTTATCATATTTTATTCTTGTTTTAACTCTTCATTACTTTAATTTAGTTTTAAGGGGTGGGAGGGTTAGGATGGGGAGGGATTGTTTTAACTTGATGTTTTAATCTTGTTGTACACCGCCCCGGTTGCTGAGCAGAGGGGCGGGTTAAAATAAAAAATTATTATTATTATTATTATGTTGTACCCGGGCAGAAATACTCACCCCGCAGTCATTTGCCCCATCGCCACACATGCCCACGTAGTAACTGCAAGAAGCACAAGACATTGGGGAGGGTGCACGTCAGGGCCCCACTGAATTTCACCCAAATTCACTCCCCTCAGCCAACATTCCTGAATCCATTTGGCCCTCTGGGGCCCGGCGGAAAGGGGGGCTCTCAGTAGAGCCCCAGCCAGGGCCGAACTGGAGCCAGCCCACGGCAAGGTCTGGCACATCAGAGCAGTGCACTGCTGCTAGTGTGGTTCCAGGTTGCCCATCTCAGCCAGGAGGGAAACCGACGCCTGTAATTAGGACACACCCAGAGAGCAGCCGTTTGATCTTTCAGCCTCCACACAGAGAGCCAGCAGGAGCGCTCTGCCACAGCCATGGCCCCCACTTCACTGTGGGACAAAGGACTGCAACACAGAGACAGTCCTCATCCACAGGCCATGCGTGTGTGGCGCAAAGGTGCCAGCTGACTCCTTCCCTTTGCACAAGGTGCTGAGCCAGGCGGGAGGGGGGCCAAGAACATCACCAGCACTTCAGCACATCTTTGGCACATTCAAGTTACACTACTGTTGTCTCAGGTGAGAATAACGATGCACTCCCATCAAGAAATAAAACACCTCCCAACCCTTGAGGAGGAGGAGGAGGTCTGCCCTCACTGCCACAGCTGCGGGGGGGGGGGGCTTGTTCTGCCAAAGAGAAAGACAGACTGCCACCCCACATCAGCTGGCCAAATTGTGCGCCAAAAAATGTGCACTGTAGGCAGGTTTTTGTGTTTATTTTGGATTGTCGCTTTTCTCCTTTGTAAAGCGCTATGTAAAGCCTATGGTGCTAATTATCATTAATAATAATAATAATAATAAAAAATTGGGGAGGGGGGCTTAAGGGCCAGCCCTAATGAACCCCAAACACACAGACCCCGACACAGAGAGAAGCACCTGCCAGGGGGCTCTGCCCAGGAGACACAAAAGAGAAGCCAGGAAGCCTCCAGAGAAAGCAGACGTTCATCCCCCTCGTTCCGTCCACAAACATGTTTTCTTCTCCACACAATTAAGTGGCAACATTTCTTGCCCCTTTCTGATACCAGGAGGGGGAATCCAGGGACTCTGCTGATCCCACCACCCAGGACCCAACGGGACAGCCTGCCTCAAAAAAGGGGAAACACTGGCCTCTTAAGCCTCTGCCCCCCCCATGTCTACCTGACGAAGGGGACTTTGATGCACCTGTCGAAAGAACATCTGCATCTTTCACTAGGCGGTGCTCCTTCCCCACAATCACAAACCTGTCTTTTGAACCTTGAAAGACCAAACCTTAGAGTGGACGGCTGACCAGGTGGCCTGACTCAAATGCCAGCAGGTGACAAAGGCGGCAAGCTCACCACAGCGGCTGCAGCAGCAGCAACCTTTGCACAAGAGGGCAATACTTACTCCACGTTTTGCAAAGCTTCCACCAGCTGGGTTTTCTGATCCGGCGCCATGCGAGCAAAGACGGTGCCATGCAGCACAAGCTGGAGAAAACGGGCTCTTTTAGCACGGGCAGTCAAATGAAAATCCCCAGAAATTCCCACAGCAGGAAGAGAAGGAACACAGCCGATGCTCAAGCCTGGATGGGACCCTTTGGATATATTTGGGGAGGGGCAAATTATGCAGTACGTAGAAGTTGTGGCACTTTTCTGTTGGCCCCAATCCTCACCAGCGCCACCGCCAGGTGAATGCTGCATTGGGGGGTAGGGGCAGAAAAGGCGACCCAAGGGAGGCGGGGGGGGCGCAGCACTGGGGGCTTCTCTCTTTGGGGCAACTGGCAGCTGTGGGCGAAGAAACACAACACAGTGGGCAGAACAATTTACTTATTTACCTATTTACTTGGTGCCCCACCTTTCTCCCAGGTGGGACTGGGGCAGCTCACACCATGAATTAAAATGAGAGAGAAAGAGAAGAGCCTCTCCCCCTCTTGTAATGCTAGAAACTCTCTGGGTACCCCACGAAGGGGAGAGGGCAGGAGATCCACAAACCACCTCCTGCCAGGGGGCAGACAAAATGGCTTTTTAAAGGCCAAAGCCAAGTCATGAAGGAGGAAGACTCTCTCAGTGCTTACGAGGAACCTCCTAGGTTTGAAGCAGTCTTTCTCTGGTGCCAGTGGCAAACTATATACCGCGATGGGGGGGGGGGTTGTGCTGCTGTGTCTTGCCGGGAGGGGGGCTTCCCTAGTGGCACCCACTGGCCAGAATGGCAAAGATATGGAGTCCCACTTGGTACCAGAGCTCCGCCCTTTTATTTGCCCCTGCTGAACCCGCGCATTGCAACTGGGGCTGTGGCATCGGGGGGGGGGGGTTCAGAGCAGGGCAGACCAACATGCTCAGTTGCCCCAAGAAACAGAAGGAACGCACTCTGGAAAAGCTCCTAGCCTGGGCTCATCCTGGGAGGAAACAGGACACCCCTGTTTTTCCACAGATAACTAAACAAATAAGTGGCTTTTGGTTTTTCATTCCATTCGCAACATCAGATATAAGGGGGGGGGAGCCAGCAAAACGCCCCCTCCAGCTGTGTTTTGCACAGCTGCACTGCCACAGGATGTTATGATAATGTGCGTCTCCCCCTCCCTCTTCCTGAGAATAGCCCACCAAACGCCTGATGCAGACCTTGGGGACGAGGTCCTGGAAGTGCTCCTGGATCGCAGCAAAGGACTTCCCGTTCATGGCAAAATGGTACTTGGTCGCCCGCAGGTCCTCAAAGCCTTCGTGGGCCAGTTTAATAGGGAGATCCTGAAAGGCAAGAGAAGGGCCACTGTTTCAATCCAGCAATTCCCATTTCCAAAAACCTCCTGCTGCTTTTTAGAGGAAGCCGGAAGCATAGGGCCAAAGCAGGGGGTCCTTCTCCACCTGGCAAAGACTGGGCTGGGGAGCTGACTAACAAACGTGAACTAAATGCCCCATTTGAGACAACCTGCCCCAAAATCCAGAATTCTGTTTTAAGACCTCTTGAGCCTTGCCAGTTTGGTTAATGGAATAAAAAAGTATCCCATTTAATTTGGTGGCACACCGTTTTTAAAAAATGTTATTTTTAATAAGAGGAACACTTGGAAAGGAGCCACCTGGGAAGAGGCCTTCTGCCTGGATCTCTGCCCCCTGGAGGGAATGCCTCTCCTGCAAGGGCAGCCACCCAGCAGTTGCTGGACCACAACTCCCATCAACCCCAGACAGCATGGGCCATGAGGGAGGCCAGGAGTTCGCAGCATCGTAGAACTGTACAGAGTGGGAATGGACCCTAAAGGGCCACCCAGCCCTGTCACCTGCTGCTGGTGGTGCAGGAAATACCCACATGTGGCAGAATCCTGGGGGCGCCCAGGGGGTTACATGCTGGTACTGCAGCCACAACGTTGGGAGTTCAATGCTGCAGGGCTCCAAGGTTGACTCAGCCTTCCATCCTTTCGTAGGTCAGTAAAATGAGTACCCGGCTTGTGGGGGCAATTAGCTAACACATACCGGAAACTGCTTAATGTGGTGTAGATGTGAAAAGTGCTATTGCTTAACCATTCGTAAGCCACTCTGAGAGCCTTTGTGGCTGAAGAGCAGGATATAAATACCTAAATAAATAAATAAAATCCAACCTCTGCTTAAAAACCTCCAATGAAGGAGAGTCCGCCCTGCCTTCTGAGGGGGACAAAGATGCCTTTAAACAAGTGGCCTCTGCTAATCTCCAGCTTCTGTAACAAGTCTGATAGACCACCAAGGACTGAAATGTAGGCCACGCAAAGCAAATGCATTCCCAGACCAACACTTGGCCAGCAGGGGTTGGTCAGGAGCAACACTGGGCAGAACGGTCATTTCAGCCCTTCTCTAGCCACCTCCTTCAGCCCTGGGAGAGCCCCCTCCCTCCAGACATTCCCCCCACCAAGACTGGCTTGCTGCTTGGGAATCCATCTGAGAGGGCAGGGGGATTACAAGAAAGGCCTGTAGGTAAAGGTGGGGGGGGGCAGAGAAGGAAACCCCTTCTCATCTGCTGAGCAATCCCTGAAGATGCTCTCACACACAGAGATGCACACACCCCTCACCTTACCCTCCACGTTCCCCTGAAATTCTACCTTTCAGCCGCTGGGAGGAAATGAAAACACACATACTGTCCACCGGTCTTTCCCTTCCATTAGAATCATAAAATCCTAGAGCTGGAAGACACCATCAGGGCATCCAGTCCAACCCCATTCTGCCATGCAGTAAAAAACAATCCAACCACTCCCAACAGATGGCCGTCCAGCCTCTGTTTAAAAACCTCCAAAGAAGGAGACTACACCACACTCCCAGGCAGTTTGTTCCACTTCCAAACAGCTCTTCCTGTCAGGAAGGTCTTCCTAAATGTTCAGAGAGAATCTCTTTTCCTGTAGTTTCAGTCCACTCCTCCATGTCCTAGTCTCTGAAACCTAAAAAAAAAGCTTGCCCCATCCTCAGTATGACATCCCTTCAAATATTGAAACATGGCTATCACATCCCCTCTTCACCTTCTCTTTCCCTAGGCTAAACACACTCAGCTCCCTCACAGGGCATCATGGCTTCCAGACCTCCCACCATTTTGGTCGCCCTCCTCTGGACACGTTCCAGCTTCTCAGTATCCTTCCTGAATTGTGGTGCCCAGAACTGGACACAGTCTTCCAGGTGAGGTCTGATCAAAGCAGAATAGAGAGGCACTATGACTTCCCTTGATCTAGACACTATAGTCCTATTAATGCAGCCTAGAATTGAATTGGCTTTTTTAGCTGCTGTATCACACTGGTGACTCACGTCCAGTTTGTTGTCCAAGACTCCTAGATCCCTTTCGCATATACTGCCATCAAGCTGGTGTTGCCTATCCTACATCTGTGCTGTCCTATATCTGTTCCCACTGGGGAGCCACACCAACATGGAATGGCCACTGGCTACCCCAAAGAGCTGCAACACACACACACACACACACACCGGCTACCTGACTCTGTAGTTACCTCCACATCGATGTCTAGCGAGGTGTCGGTGCCTTTGGGCAGGGTGTCAGCATAATGCCAGTTGACCCTAGCCGGCTGGCCATCCTTGGGAGGCAGCGCATCAGCAATGATCACCTTGTCCTGAGGCCGGATCATCCCACAGTCCCTGGCCACAGAGATGGCCGTCAGCATGTTATCTCCTATAAAGGGAAAGAAGCACACGGGAGGAGAACCTGAGTCCCAGCTGCCCCGGCCGCCTTCCCTTCGACTCCGGCAAAACTCTCCTCCTGGACAGCCTCTGATCCCTTCCTCAACCGCATTCCCCCCACTCCTTTTACTTAGGGGGCTCCAAAAACACCAAGAGGAACCTCTTAACCCTTCCTCCCAATATAGCAGGGCTCCAAATGTCAGCCCGAAGTGGAGCAGCTCTGCTCTTCCCTTACGGCCTAATATTATTCTGTCTTTGCTGACCTTTGGGCATAAAATGTTTATGAACTCTCCTCGATATACTAATTTAATTATTTTAAAATGAAATGACGTATGGATCTGGAAACAAAATTCCCTGTTTTTGGCCTACAAACGAATCAGAATTCTCCTTGTGCTCATTACTGTTTAAACAAAGAATACTTGTCACCCTCACCCCCACCGACAAGCAGTTGGGCCAAAACCAACCAACCCCTGGGGACTCACTTGGGGCCAAACCCAACAGGGACAGGACTGGAAGCCTGGACACATTTGTGCCCGTCTGTACAACATGCCACGAGGCTGTTACGCTGCCAGCTGAGCCCTCTTCTGCTGTGGCACTTGTCACCTGCACCCAGTCCTTATGGCCCGCTATCTAAAACAGGGGTGGGAAGAGCCCCTCATTGGAGGCTTGTTAAATGGGCCCCTGGATGTGCAAAGTGGCCCTTCCCTCATCTCTGCCTTCTCCTTCTTCAGTCTCTCCTGCCCGGCATCCCCTGTAGCCCTCCGGGGTCTCTTCCCCAGCCTTCTTTAGCATGAGATGCCTGGGGCATCCGACAGACCAAGGCAGCCCCTCTTGCTGAGCTCTGCACCCCTCTGGCTGTGGGGGACGGGGCTTCCCCAGCCACCTCACAAAGCCTTGGACAGTGTAGCAGCTCAGCCTCCAGGCCCTAGCCTCACCTGCGCCCTGCACACAAATTAAACACACACACTCTCTCTCATATTCACACACACACACACACACACACACTTACTTCGCCTTTCTCAACAGGCAGACAGCCAAGGGAAGGGTCTGCACTGGGGATTTTGCAAGGGGGGGGGAGAGAGAAGGGGGGTCATCAGCTCCCATCATCCACTCACAACGTCTCAACCCCAGCGAGGAGTGTCCAGCTGTGACGGGCAGTGCTGGAACCTTGGGCCAAGGGCTTAAAATGCAGAGCTCAGCTACATAGAAGGAAGAAGGGGGATCCCTTGGCCTGGCAACAGCCTGTGGCCCCCAGTGGCCCAAAGGGGCCCGAAGGGCAGCATACAGACCTGTGACCATAACGGTGCGGATGTTGGCTTTGTGCAAATCTGCCAGCACAGCCGGGGTTTCCTGCTTGAGCTTGTTCTGCATCACGATTAACCCCACAAAGTCCATGTTGCTCTCGACAGCGTCTCTGCAGGAGAACAGATTGGGGGTGGGGAGCACCTGTCAACTGCGATTAAGGCAAAACCGATCAAGGTTCAGGGCCAAAGGGGATGGCGGCCTGGCAGGGCGCTAACTACAAGCCTGGAGCTAGACGAGCTCTGGCAGAACAGCTGCAAAGCATATGAACCAGGCAGATAAGATTCATTGTTAGACAGACACAGAGCGAGGCATGTTGGGGCAAAAAGAAGACCCCTCCCCACACAAGGCCAGCTTAAGGCTGAGCCCTCTCCTTCCCCTGGGCTGTGGTGGGTGGCTCACAGAGAAGGCCGACTCAGAAGGGACAGAGCTGGAAACAACAGTGCCAGGAGAGTCAGCCTGGATTTAAGGACCTTATTCCTGGCACCAGGCAGGCAGGTGCACTGACTAACACAGGTATCTTCCTAAAATTTAAACCGAGGTTTTGAGCAATAGGCCTACACATGGGAACAACCCAATCAGCAGACAGGAGCACTACAATGGAAACCGGACCCTGTGGTCAAGTATGGAGGGCCACCAGGTGCTGACCCAGAGGGAGAGGCCCACCAGGGAGCCGGCAAGGACGCCCAAGACCCCCTGGCCTCTTTGCCAAGCCCAGGACACCCCCTCTGGCTGCAGTAGCCCAGCAGAAGGAGGGCCACCCTGACTTCACAGTCCTTTCCAGAGCCCATGGGAGCAACACACGACTCTCTGTCACAAGAAGGTTGAGCAAAGTGTGCCCCCCAAAGTCTACAGGAACTTACCCAAAGCCATCCCCAGTTCCTTTGCAAAAATATCCCACCTGAAAATGGCCCCAAATGGAAGGAAATCGCTCACCAATGTTGCAGTCTCACTTCTGTTTCCCGATCCCCAGGCTCCCCTGCTTGTCTCAAAACCACCTTGTTGGGGCTAAAAGCCACCCCAAAACAGGGCCCGAAAGTGTTGTGATGTTACTTCTGATGCACCAGGAAACACAAGTGTGGCCAAAGGAAGTCTTTCCTGTCCCCGTGCCATTGCCCGTCCCTCTGCTACAAGAGGACTCAAATGCCAGGCACGATCCACACCCCGTTCTCTGAGGCCATCTCATTTCTGAGCAAGAACTCCACAGAGGAGCTTTCTGTTCAGCCCCGTGACCACTGGGACATGGGGACGTGGAAGGTGTATCGTGGGGCCTCAGCTGCCCTTGGTGCCTGCTTACCGGCCAACATTCAGGACTTTGTGCCAGGTGAGCTTGGATTCCAGCTTCCTGTGGGCAAGAGCAATGACCCGGAAGCCCTGCCTGGTGTACTCTTCCAACACCCTCTCAAAGTCACCAGGGACTAGTGAAAACAGGACAAATAATAATAATAATAATAATAATCAGAACAGTATTTAGAACAGCCACATTCGAGCAGCAGTGCAAAAACGGCAGAGTGCCACTCCCTCCCTCCCTCCCTCTCTCAACACGCACACGCACACACCCACACGGTACCTGTTTCATGTTTGCACAATCCGGCGACCACCTCTGGGGCCCCCTTCACGTAGGCATCCATCCTCTTCTGCCCGAGGGCTCTCGCCACCACACACATCCGTTGCAAAGCGGAAGAGAACGGGAACTGCCGCACAATGCCGATCTCATAGCTGGCCTGGCCACAGAGCCACAGGCAGGCAGGGAAAGGAGGAGGAGGAGGAGGAGTTAGGCCAACCTCCAGCCAGCCAGGGGAGGGGTGGAAGGCGCCCAGGAAGGAGAGGGAAGGTACTCACCGAAAGGTCAAAGAGCTCCTGCAAAGGGAGAGAGATTTCCATCACTGCCCAGGGTGCTTTACAGTACAACAGCCTCCCTGCAATCTTCCAGCAAGTTTTACAGGACCAGCCGAACACTGGCCAGAGTGAAGTGGTCACCTTGGGTGGCAGAGGCCGAGGGAGGGCAGCACTCATACCTTCGCAGCTCCAGTCGCCACGGGGGGGGGTACCTAGGGCCCCTCAAACAGCCCACTGCCCCTCTCTTCCCACCACCAAAAATCCAACTGGCTTCTGCTCTTGAGGGGGGGGGGGTCTGCGCCTTCATGTCAATCTCAACTCATGGCGCCCCTCTCCCAGGGTCCCCTTGGCCAGATTCCTTCAGAAGAGCTTTGCCATTGTCTTCCTTTGAGACTGAGAGAGTGAGACTTGCCTGAGGTCACCCAGTGGGTTTCCAGGGCTAAGCAGGGATTCGAACCCTGGTCTTCCTGAGTCCTGGTCCCACACTGAAATCACTGCACCAGGCAATATAGGGGCCCTCTCCTAGGGCTTACTTGGCCAGATTTTTACTCAGAGGTTTGCCCTTGCCTTCCTCTGAGGCTGAGAGAGTGGCACTCCCCCAATTCCCCCCCGTGGGTGTTTCTGTGGCTGAGCAGGGGTTTGAACCCTGGTCTCCAAGAGCCCCAGCCCAACACTCCATCCACTGCACCACACTCTCTCTCCACCTGTTCCCCATTCCACACGGGAACTGCAGTGATGTGCGCCATATCGTTGGTCACCCCAGGCAGTAAAACAGCCTCTGACAAACCCACAAGCCTTTCTTTAAGCCCCTGGTACGCGGCAGTCTGGCACACACGCCATTTCAACCTTTGGGGCTGATCTAAGAGATGCTTTCCCAGGAAATGTGGTCTAAAATACTTCAAACAAAGATGTGTTAACTGTGGCTCATGGCTTCTTCCCCCAGGCTGGCTGCTCCCCAGGGTGGCAACCGCCCAGAGTTCGGGGAAGAGAGCGGCCAGGCCACCCGCACTCACCAAGCAGTGGCTGAAGGCCTTCTGCTCCACAGAGAATGAAGTCAAATGTGCCAGAAGAGCAGAAGGGAGGCAAGACAAGAGGAGGGCAGCAAAGGAAGTCTTTGCACTGATTTACCATTTCTTTGTTGGTTGCTGGCTTGGAGTCCTGAAGGAGCTGCTTAGGCGGCCGGACCACAGTGGGCATAATTTGGTTGTGAAGGGCCGTTTCCTCTTCCGTTGCTTCTTCGAGAATCTGAGTGAAACACAGACACAGGCAGGCACGACATATGGGCACTAGCCTGCTTTGCAGTCCCAGCCCCGGAATCAGATGCTCCAGCGGCGTGAGTGTGTGTGCGTGCGCGTCCGCGTGCATGTGCCTTCCAAAGCTCATAGCCTCTCCTGCCATGGGAAGAGAGCAACACAAGCTGCCCTGCCCACTTGCCCCTCCTGAAAAGCCCACCAAACCACACACAGCACATTACTGGCATGAGGGGAGCAGGGGTTAACAGGCGCCCTGGTTTCGAAAAAGGAAGAGGAGCCTTCTGTGATCTGGAGAGGGCAACGCTGGATGGCTCAGAAGCTGTGCCAGCTGTCCTGTGCCAAGCTCAAAAGAGAGGAATGGGCACAAAGTCTTTACAGAAAGGCTTCTGATAGTGTGCTGCACTGCCTTTAACCAAACTGCTTTAAACTAGTCTTTTTAACTCTAATCTTTTGCATGGTTTTATCTGTTTGAATTTGTACGTAAGCTGCCTTGAGTCCTGATTATTTTGGGGTGGAGGGGAGCTGGATACAAATAAACTTAATAAATAAAAATATATAGGGTGTTGATCACATAATGCATGGTTAAAAGTGTGGCGTTCACTACCACCAGATACCGCCATGGCTGCCAGTCTGGATGGCTTTAAAGGGGACTGGATAAACCCCAGAATCCCAGAGCTGGAAGGGAGTGCAAGGGATGTCCTCTAGCCCAAGGCAACTACAGCCCCCCCCCACCGAAAGATACTCCCCCTCCTGCAGCTTCAGAGGCACAGGATGCCCCGTGCATTAGCCGCTGGGGAAGGTGAGATGGGGGCAGCTGCCCACCTCCTATCCTGCTGGTGGGCTTAATCCCACTGGGTGGGCATCTCATGTTGGGCCAACATGGGAATAGAAAGAGCTGCTCATGGGCCTCCTTTGGTTTGATCCAACACAGTGATCCTTCCACTGAATTTGCCATGCCCTTCTTCTGCATCCTATCTTTAAGAGAGGGCTGGCTCACTCCCTGGCACTTTGGGTACCACCTGACCTGCGCCCTGCGCCCCTTCTTCCCCCCATCTCCCCCCAGCAGGCAGGCGCTGCTCCTCACCCATCCGGTGGCTTCGAACATCTTCAGGTCAAGGGGGTCTCCTGAAAGCACTCCATCGATCTTGGTGAGGGAATGGCAGGTTGCCATGCAGGCCACGAAGGGGGACTTGACCAGGGCCTGGCTGCACACCCTCTCTTCCGGCAAAAGGAAGCTGAGGAGAGGAACAGAAGTCGGGTGGCCACACACCATGGGCCTGCCTGGGAAACTGACCTTCCCAGCTGGGAGCCTCTTCCGGAACGCCTCAGCCGCTCTCCACAGGCAGCCTCCTCCTCCTCCTCCTCCTCCTCCTCCTCCTAGGTCCACATTTCATGGGAAATCCAAATCCCACCCAGATTAAAAAGGGAAAAATCTATGGACTGAGCCTAACTTGCTGGTTAATGGGAATTCCGGAAAGGAGCACAGACACAAAATGGGGGGTGGGGGCATTACCTGGCACACCAAGGTCTTCTTGTGAGCTCCCCACTCTTGGGCCCCACCATCACAGAAAAGGAATTTGGCTCACTGAACGGGCACTGTCCTCCCAGAAACCTCCAGGGGGTGGTATTCTCCCACTGAATGCATTATCCCCCCCCCCGAGAAAAGGGGCACACACAGCTCATAGGGTGATGGGAGTTGGGGCAGGCATGGCCCTTCCACCAAGACTCTCTCACACACACACACAGACTCACCAACAACTGAGAATTTATATACAGGATTTCGGAAATGCATCGTAACAAATGCAGGCCCTCTGAGAGTGTCTTTCCCTCTTGCTTGTTCTGTGTGCAGCAGCTTCCTTTCCTCACCCACCCACCCACCTTGCTGCTTTTCCCAGGCTGCCGTTCATAGCCCAAACTCTCCCTCATAGTGCAACTTACCGAGAGTTCTCGACCCTCTGGATCCCCCAAAGATCCAGGCCATCTTCAGTAAGGGTCCCCGTCTAGCAAAGGAGGAGAAATGAAATTCAACAATAGGGTCTGAGGAAGCAAAGAGAAAAAAAGAAAGAAAAAAGCCACCAGCCACCAGCCTCGATTTTTAGCTATTCCATAGTACTTCTTTGTGTCTTCTTAGATTCATAACCTTCTCAAAATGGCTTGCAGTGTAAAAATACCCAACTCATAAATTTAACTTAAAATCAGTTTTAATAAAACACAATCTAAGCAAACCAAATCTAGAGATTTAACAGCCCAGCAACAAGAACACTGCATGCCATAAAATTCTTCAGTTAAAAGCCAGGGGGAGAAGAAACCCTCAAGTTTTCAAGTTTTTAAAGCAAAAGGAGGACCAAAAATGCCGCTGGGGGATCTCTGAGTGCCTGAACCACCCTAACCTAGTTGAAATTGGGAGAGGGGGCACACTTTGAAAAATGTCCTGCACAGTTGTATGGGGTCAGAGTTGGCATTTAAAGGGAAACCACTGTATTTTCAGTCAATTTAGCATCCCCTCCCCAAAATTTCAGGGGTCCAGGAGCTTTGAGAGGGGTGGGAAGGGACTGAAGAACAGGGGCTGCAGATTTTCCCCAACCACACTTTAGACTAAACTGCTATAGGGCTGGGAATGGGGAATGAGCCCTTGTGAGGGGCGGAGTGTCTGGTGGAGTCAAAAACAGAGCTAAGCCGCTAACAAAATGGCCACTAGATTCCACACATAAGAATCATTGTACCTTCATGCAGCTTAAAGTTGCTGCATTTCACTTTCATAGCATTTAAAACAGCTGAAACCTACATGCTGCTCTCCCGGGTGAGTTTGCTTCAAAGGGTTTAACAGCAGAGTATCCCCTGCGTGTGATTTAAAATCCTTGTTCAGGAGCCTGGATGGATCCCCTTGCTTACACAAAACTCTTAAGGGCTGAATCCAGTCTGATTCCCATGATAACATCTGGACATTCTGCAGGGTTGGGGGCCTCATCCCCCCAGCTGCCGGAAACAAGACTGTTGGGAGACGCCCCTCAATGTTTTTTGCAAATTAATGTGTCTCCCTTCAGAGCTGCCTCTGGCCCTTCCACATCCTGCCACCAGCCCGTGGCCACCCTGCCATTCCCACTTGGTGAGTCCCCCGCCTCATGGCTTTAGGGGGAGGTGGCCGGAGTGGGCCAAACAAGCCCTGGCCTTTGCCACCCCCCAGCACGCTCATCCGCTGGCCCCACAGACCGCACAAAGGCAGCTGCTGAAGCCCAGCGGAAGGGGTGACCCTCCCCACAAACCTCCTCCCAAACTGAGCCCAGGGGGACCCCCACAAACGGAGAAGGAACCTTGTCGAAGCAGACAAGGTTCAGCTGCCCACAGATGTTGATTCTCTGTGGGCTGATGCAGAAGATCCCAGCCTTCTTCAGCCGCCGCTGGGCGTACACGATCCCAGCCGTCATGGCCGCAGGAAGCGCAGGCGGAACGGTGATGGTGATGATGTCCAGAGACTCGATGACAATGATCTTGGCCGACACCTGCATAACAGAGGTACAGCACTCAAGGGGGGGCAGCCCACAAGGCCCTTGCCGCTGAGAGCCCCAGAGCCACCAAGATCCAGCAAACAGGCGCAAGGGAGCCAGTGCTCAGCCGCCCGGCCTTCACAATGGTCTCCCAGGGAAGGAAAGAAAGAAAGAAAGCACGTCATCCCCCAGCCGCTTCGTCTGCCGTTTGCACAGAGATTTATTCCCAGGTGCAGAACTGGCCGGAGAGAGAGAGAGACCACAAAGGCAGATTGGCAGTGACCACTGCCACAGAATTCTGATCAGCCTCTGGGGCCAGCCGAGGAGATGAAAGAAAAACAAAGTTTGGCAGAAACTGTACCTGGTGAAGGATGCTGATGACCACAGTGTACAGAAATCCAACAGCTGCCACCCCCACCAGGCAGAGCAAGAACATGTAGGCATCCCGGTACAGCTTAAAGTCCATGGGCTTTGGGTACAAGATGGAGCGGACGAGCTGCCCTTTGGAAGTGCTGAAGCCTATCAAACAAAGGGTTTTTTTAAGAGAAAGTGTCAGAATCAAGCAACGCCTCCCCGCCAGTCAGAAAGCCAAGAAGGCATGTAATATATTGGGGGTGGGGGGGTGGGGACAGCAGCTACTGCCCAGCATTGGCAGTTCGTCCAGCACTGGCCAGACCCTTTGCCAGGAGGAGGGGAGGAGAGCCGAGCCTCATCCTGAAGGGCAGAGAAGTCCTTCAGGAGAGCACAGGGGAGAGAGAGAGGCAGGCAGACCTCCTCAGAGGGAGACCCACAACAGAGAGAAACCCTGGGGCGAGTGTCAGCTGCCCCCACCCTCCCATCGGCATCCTCAGCTACCACGCCTTGCCATACACGACGGTGACAAAGAGAAACAACACCGGGACCCACCACCAGACACAATGCTGGGCTACCATTACAACTCAGGCCACTCAGGAACCACTTGTGAGCTGAGTAAGGGGAAGAGGGAAACAGTTCCTCAAGCCGGGTAAGATCCAAACCTATTTACCTGTTCGGACAACGACGGCTTTGACAAGCTCTCCTGTGTAGAAGCGGGTCTGGATGACGGTGGTGCCACAGAAGAGTGTGTGCCTCCGGTGCCCTTCGGGGCTGTACACTTCGTCTGCCGGAGCTCTGGCATCCTCCGTGGGATTTGGCAGGTTGGTCTTTGTGATGGGGACACTTTCACCTTAAGCCAGGCCAACAGAATGAAGGACGGTCACTCTCGGTCACAAACACACCCACCCCGCGCAGTCCAGTCTAGCCCCCAGGTCCCGACCCAGGTGAGCCGCTCTGCCCTCACCTGTCAACATGCTTTCGTTGACGATGCACGTGCCGCTGAGCAGGACAGCATCGCAGGGCATGATCATCCCATTCAGTGGGACCACAATGACGTCTCCCGGCACAAGGTCCGTGGAAAGGATCTCTTCCACACCTGGAAGTTAAAAACAGGTATACAAATATGGAAAATAACCCACACGCCTGACATGGAGTTATGGCTTCTGGCTTTTAAAAATTCCTTCTGAGCCTGGAATGCCTTGTGAAGTCTCTTGACTGGAGCAGCTGTCAGGAAAGTGTCCGCCAACCCCTGGAGGTCTCTGGGAGGGGCAGCAGGGGATGCAAGCAGACAAGAGAGAGAGAGAGAGAGAGAGAACAGACTGCTGGGAAGCGGCAGGAAGAGCTCCCTTTGCTGAAGGCTGGACACCCCGTGGTCCACAAGGCCTTCCCAGAGAACCTGCCTGGGCAGTGGGTGGGAATCCCTGGCGGAGGCACATCCGGCTGGTACTCATCTCTCTTTCTGCAGGGATACTGGCAACCTTTCCTTGGGATGCTTTCCACTGAAGCTAATCTCTTGGAAGTCATGTACTGGGTGAGGGCAGTGATGCCAGTGATGGAGAGCATGGACAGACTTCAGGGGTAGAGCAGGGGACCTTGAGAGGACCACCGCAAGGAACAGCAGCTGCGAAGCCTCAGCCTCAGCGGAGGCGTGTGATGGTGGTGGGGGACTCCTTGCTGAGGGGTACAGAAGCAGTGGTATGTGGGCCTGACAAGATGACTCGGGAGGTGTGTTGTCTCCCTGGGGCAAAGATCTGTGATGTGACCGAGAGGCTGACAAGACTCATCAAGCCTACGGATCATTACCCCTTCCTTTTGGTCCATGTGGGAACCAATGATACTGCAAGGCACAGCTTTCCCAAGATCAGAAGAGATTATGAGGCCCTGGGGAGGAAGCTGAAAGAAATGAACGCACAGGTGGTCATCTCGTCTCTTCTGCCAGTTGAAGGGCATGGTCCAAGAAGGGAGAGGAAAATAGCCGACGTAAACAACTGGCTCCGTAGATGGTGTCGCCGAGAACAAATTGGATTCTTGGATCATGGACTGCGCTTCCATGCAGGGGGACTTCTGGCAAGAGATGGGGTGCATCTTACAACAGTTGGAAGAAACATTTTTGCCAACACTCTCAAGAATTTGATCAGGAGGGCTTTAAACTGAGTCAAATGGGGGAGGGAGACAGTATTCTGGAAGGCAAAAGGGCTGGAGAAAATAGTCAAACTGTCATAGAGGGAACAAGGCGAACAGCGCAAGGACCCAACAGTGGGAGGCAAAAAAACTTGCACAGGGAGCAAGTAAAGGGAACACATGGTCTCAGATGTCTCTACACTAATGCACAGAGCATGGGAAATAAGCAAGATGAACTAGAACTCCTTGCACTACAAAACAAATATGATATAATAGGCGTTACTGAAACCTGGTGGGACGAGTCTCATGATTGGAATGTAGGAATAGAGGGGTATAACCTTTATAGGAGAAACAGGCCAAACAGGAAAGGAGGAGGAATAGCATTATATGTCAGGGATATTTACACCAGTGAAGTGATCCATGACATCAATACTGGAAGCCAGGTGGAGAGCATCTGGATAAAAATTAAAGGGGAGGGAAACAACAGGGATGTTATTGTGGGACTCTACTACAGACCCCCAAATCAGACGGAGGAATTGGATGTTGCCTTTCTAGAACAGATGAACATACATGCAGAAAGGAGAGATGTAGTAGTGATGGGTGACTTCAACTATCCTGATATTTGCTGGCAATCTAACTCAGCCAAAACTACAAGGTCTAGCAAATTCCTTACATGCCTGGAAGACAATTTCATGGTCCAAAAGGTGGAAGAGGCAACAAGGGGGTCAGCTATTTTAGATCTGATCCTAACCAACAGAGACGACCTGGTTAATGGGGTGCAAGTGGTGGGATCCTTAGGTGAGAGTGATCATGTTCTCCTGGAGTTTGTTATACTATGGAAAGGAGAAGCCAGGCATAGTCAGACACGCATTCTTGACTTTAGGAGAGCTGATTTCAATAAACTCAGGGAAATACTGGGGATGATCCCATGGTCAAGAATACTAAAAGAGAAGGGACCTCAAGATGGTTTTGACTTTCTCAAAAGGGAGATACTGAAGGCACAATTTCAAACAGTACCATTGAGGAAGAAAAATGGGAGGTGTCTCAAGAAACCAGGATGGATGACTAAAGAACTTTCAATGGAGCTAAGTTTTAAACGGAACATGTATAGGAAATGGAAAAGGGGGGAAATCACCAAAGAAGAATTCAAACAGATAGCGAACACGTGTAGGAGTAAAGTCAGAAAAGCTAAAGTGCAGAATGAGCTCAGGCTTGCTAGGGAGGTTAAGAACAATAAAAAGGGTTTTTTTGGATATGTCCGCAGCAAAAGGAGGAAGAAGGAAATGATAGGGCCACTACGTGGAGAAGATGGCAAAATGCTAACAGGGGACAGAGAAAAGGCAGAATTACTCAACACCTTCTTTGCCTCAGTGTTTTCAGAAAAGGAAAAGGAGGACCAACCTGAGGAAAATGGAACAGAGGACACAATAGGGGAAATCCAGCTGAAAATAAGTAAAGAGGTGGTACAGGAATACCTTCTTAATCTAAATGAATTTAAATCTCCAGGACCAGATGAACTACATCCAAGAGTATTAAAAGAGCTGGCAAATATAATCTCAGAGCCATTGGCAATAATATTTGAGAACTCCTGGAGAACAGGAGAAGTCCCAGCAGACTGGAGGAGGGCAAACGTTGTTCCCATCTTCAAAAAGGGGAAAAAAGAGGATCCCAACAACTATCGTCCAGTTAGTCTGACATCAATACCAGGGAAGATTCTAGAACAGATCATTAAACAGAGAGTCTGTGAACATTTAGAAGGCAATGCCATAATCACAAAAAGTCAGCATGGGTTTCAGAGAAACAAGTCATGCCAGACTAATCTGATCTCTTTTTTTGATAAAGTTACCAGCTTGGTAGATGAAGGGAATGCTGTGGACATTGCATACCTTGATTTCAGTAAGGCCTTTGACAAGGTTCCCCATGACATTCTTGCAAACAAGCTTGTAGAATGTGGGCTAGACAAGTTAACTGTTCAATGGATTTGTAATTGGTTGACCGGCCGAACCCAAAGGGTGCTCAGCAGTGGCTCCTTTTCGTCTTGGAAAGATGTGACCAGTGGGGTGCCACAGGGTTCTGTCCTGGGCCCAGTGCTATTCAACATCTTTATCAATGACTTAGATGAGGGAATTAGGGGCATACTTATCAAATTTGCAGATGACACCAAATTGGGAGGAGTAGCTAATACCCTAGAGGACAGGATCAAAATTCAGAATGACCTGGATAGACTGGAGAGCTGGGCCAAAGCTAACAAAATGAAATTCAATACGGAGAAATGTAAAGTACTGCATTTAGGGCGGAAAAATGAAATGCATAAATATAGGATGGGAGAGACCTGGCTGAATGAGACTATGTGCGAAAGGGATCTAGGAGTCCTAGTAGACCACAAGTTGAACATGAGCCAACAGTGTGATGCGGCAGCTAAAAAGGCCAATGCAATTTTGGGCTGTATCAATAGAAGTATAGTGTCTAGATCAAGGGAAGTAATAGTGCCACTCTATTCTGCCTTGGTCAGACCTCACTTAGAATACTGTGTCCAGTTCTGGGCACCACAATTCAAAAAGGATATTGACAAATTGGAGCGTGTCCAGAGAAGGGCAACTAAAATGGTGAAAGGTCTGGAAACAATGCCTTATGAGGAGAGACTTAGGGAGCTGGGTATGTTTAGCCTGGAAAAAAGACGGTTTAGAGGCGATATGATAGCCCTGTTTAAGTATTTGAAGGGATGTCACGCTGAGGATGGAGCAGGCTTGTTTTCTGCTGCTCCAGAGACTGGAACACGGAGCAATGGGTGCAAGCTCCAGGAACAGAGATTCCACCTCAACATGAGGAGGAACTTTTTGACAGTAAGAGCTGTTCGGCAGTGGAACACACTCCCTCGGAGCGTGGTGGGGTCTCCTTCCTTGGAGGTCTTTAAACAGAGGCTGGATGGCCATCTGTCGGGGATGCTTTGATTGTGATTTCCTGCGTGGCAGGGGGTTGGACTGGATGGCCCTCGTGGTCTCTTCCAACTCTGCAATTCTATGATTCTATGATTCTATGATTCTATGAGAGGGCCAAGAGAAAAACAGGAAAGCCGACACCCTTCCTCTCCCCCTCCCTGGAACTCTCATAGATTCCTAGAGGTGGAAGGGGCCCCACAGGCCACCAGGTCTAAACCCCCCCCCCTTTCAATGCAGGATCTCAATGCAGGTAGAGCAGTTCAGGAAGGATACTGAGAAGCTGGAACATGTCCAGAGGAGGGCAACCAAAATAGTGGGAGGTCTGGAAGCCATTATGCCCTATAAGGAGCAGCTTAGGGAACTGGGTATGTTTAGCCTGGAGAAGAGAAGGTTAAGAGGGGACACGATAGCCATGTTTAAATATTTGAAGGGATGTCATACTGAGGATGGAGCAAGCTTGTTTTCTGCTGTTCCAGAGACTAGGAAACGGAGCAATGGATTCAAACTCCAGGAAAAGAGTTCCACCTTAACATTAGGAAGAACTTCCTGATGGTAAGAGCTGTGCTACAGTGGAATCCACTGCTGCCCGGGAGCGTGGTGGACTCTCCTTCTTTGGAGGTTTTTAAACAGAAGCTGGATAGCCATATGTTGGGAGTGCTTTGATTATGTGTTCCTGCATGGCAGAATGGGGTTTGACTGGATGGCCCTTGGGGTCTCTTCCAACTCTATGTTTCTATGATTTATGCCATAGATAATTACTAAGCTCAGTGTGTGTGAGCATAGTAATAAAAATGCAAACCTTGTAGGTATGATGATGAGGTGACAAGTTCAGTTTTAACAATGGTCATTGCAGGGCAAAGTTGTGAGGAAAGATATTGCCTAAAGCCAAGGTGAGTAGACACAATCACAGGAATGGTGAAGGGAGTTCTTTGAATGTAGTGTGATGCTAGCTGGGAGCCAGAAAGGAGATAAACTGTACACGAGAGCCCTCAGGAGGAGGCTGGGGTGTTAACTAGCATTATATGTGTAGTGTTCCAAAAAACTGTTGTCTCTGCCAATGGATTGAAGTTTGTGGATATATCCCAACTTTGCTGTTTCTCTTTCCAAACTCCCTTTGAATTTTTTTGTTCACAGACTGCTGTTCTGACATCCAAGATTGAATGTCCAGGAAGACTAAGTGTTCTGCAACTGGCTTTTGTGTATTCCCATTCCTAATGTCTGATTTATGTCCATGTATCCTCTAGCACAGAGACTGGCCTGTTTGCCCAATGCAGACTGCTGAAGGGCATTGATGACAGAGAATGGCATATATCACATTAAAGGGTGAGCAAGTAAAAGTCCTGTGAATGTTGGGTGATGTGATTACATCCTGTCATGATGTTTCCTGAGTAGATGTGCAAGCAGAGTTGGCATCTGGGTTTGTGGCAAAATCTTGTACCTGTTTCCACATTCATGTCGTGTGTCCTTCTGTAGATAAGTAACAGATTGGGAGGCTGTCTGTAGGCAAGTAAAAGCCTACAACCAAGAGCCTTTGAAAGGGCAGCGTTATTGTCCAGAATAGGTTGTACTTCATTGATGAGTCTGAATGGTCCCGCTTCGGAGCTGTATGTGACCATTAGTGGAGTCCTGTCATTTCCTGTCTTTAGGCTGCTCTGTAATAGGTTAATCCTGGGTCCAAATGCAGCATAGTTGATTTCATAGAATCCAGTCCTCCGTATTGATTTGTTGTTGTCGTTTTACTTCATATGGTGGGTACTGTAGCTTGAGGAATGCTTGGTGTAATTCCATGATTTTGGCATCCCTATCTTGTGAGCCTGAGAAGATGGAATTGTATTGGAAGGCTTGGCTGTAAACTATGGATATGTGTTCAGGATGGAAAGTGTAGGCATGTCAGTATGTGTAGCGGTCAGTGGGTTTGTGATATAGCGTGGTGATGAGGTATCTGTTGTGTCCATTGTGTCGTATGGCTACACACAAAATCCTTCCCTGCAGGGCCAGTTAAGCCACACGCATCCCAGTGGAAGAGCTGGAGCCCCCTCCCCACAAGTCAACAGCAGTCTCTAGGGACACCCAGGTCTCCCACCTCCCACTTTTCCCTTGGGATGAACTGACCACCTACCCTGATTTGCTCTGCTGACTGACACTCTGATGATGCTGTGAGCAGCCACCATTTCATGGAGCATCTGGTATTGCTGAGGGAAGGAGAAGAAAGAGAAGCCATGTTTTAGGAATAGTACCCTCAGAGGCACCTCAGAAAGTCTAGAGAGCTCTTTCTTCCAGGAGTGCTTTGCAAAGGGGCAATAGGACATAGAAACAGAGTTGGAAGAGACCCCAAGGGCCATCCAGTCCAACCCCCTTCTCCCCTGCAGGAATACCCAATCGAAGCATTCCCAATGACAGATGGCCATCCAGCCTCTCTTTAAAAACCTCCAAAGAAGGAGACTCCAAGGCAGTGCATTCTACTGCCAAGCAGCTCTTACTAGGTCCTGAGAGACCTTCCAGTCAATAGAGGATGGAGAGGCCAGAGCACGGACCTTCTACGCTCTCTGGGGTCAGCTGAGACCACCCCCTCTTAAAAGGCTGCAGGAGCAGAAGGACGGTGGGGGGTGCCAGCTCTAAGGACCCCGTGCCTGCCAAGTGAGACAAGCAGGCAAGCTGGTACCTAGGCAGGCAGGCAGGCAGGGGGAGAGGCACCTGGACCCCTACCTTCCGGATGGTGTACAAGGAGCTAACCACAGATATCAGAGACATGATCACAATCGCTGCTGCATAGTAGTAATATTCATCTGTGCTCCACAAGATCACACTGAACAGCTGGAAAATGTAAAAAGGGTTGAGAACCTGGGGGCGGATGGAGGCAGGAGGGGAGGGAAGGAGGGAAGAGAGAAAAACAAAACCCATCAGTGATACCTTCTGCACAAGGCCAGCTTGTAGCGTTTGCTTCAGCCCCCTCTCTAGAGCACAGGGAAACGTTATGGCCCAAGGTGAGGTGCATTTTACAGCTTCAGAGCTGTCTGCTGGGGTGGGGAACCATTTAGGGTCCTCCAGGGGATCTCCCTCTCAGACCCAACAAAGCCAGTTCAGCACTTCCCAAGTTGCTCCAAGGAGACTCTGGCCACCAAGGCCCAGCTCTTGCAGCCCCCGGCCAGGCAGCTGCCTTCCAGAGCAGCCCCGTGGCAACATCCACGCATGAGAGACCCTTGGAAGAGAGCACAGATGCCACCAGCTGTGCTGCATTTAAGAGGCAGGTGCCTCATCTGGGGCCAACATACAGTGCTTTCAAGTCCAGAATTTATAAAGCCCTGCATTATTTACTTATTTATCAAATTTATATACAGCTTGTCACAATCAACTGAAGTGGTTTACAAGCAACAGCTACAATCATTAATAAAATTCAGAAAATAATGAAATTTAGCCAGCAGTAAAATATAGTAGCACCCCTGTATCCGCTGATTCGCCAACTGCTGATTCAATTAACCAAGCTTGCCAACAGTGGGGGGGGGCAGTGGTGGACAGGAGAGAGAGGGGAGGAGGCTTCCAGATGGCATCCGTGGCAGCAGTGGGATGGGGGGGCGAAGGGAGGGGTCTTTCCCCCCCTGGCTCCCGTGGCCTTGCCCCCCCATGGCTCCCGTGGCCTTGCCTCCCTCCCCCCCCCAATGGTTCCTGTGGTGGCAAGGGTGACCGGGGAGGCATTTGCTATTATCAACAGAATTGACTATCTGCGGGGGGTGGAGGGGGAACGGAACCAATCCGGGGGTCCTACTGTAATGCAGGCGGGGGGACTGCTGTGCAAGAAGATTCAGAGGGCTCATCAAAGAGGCCCGAAGAAGGAAACACAGCCAGGACCCACAGAGAGAGGCTGCCCGCATAGCTTGCTCCACACCAGCCAGCAAGATGCAGAGGGCCAAGAGGGAAACCTCAGCAGTGTGCGTGCGCGCCTTGAGCTCCAGCCCTCCCAAAACACAGCAATTCCCACTCAAGATCACAGTGCTCACCAGACACCGGGCCAAGCAGCAGCACAGTCCCCGCCCCACCCAAACTCCAAATGTCCATCCTTTACACACACACACACACACGCACACACACACACGACTCTTACCTCCTTAATCAATAGTTTAAAAACGGAAGGCACTTTCACGGCAATTTCATTTACTCCATAGAATAATTTTCTGTATCAAAAGGTGATGAAAACAAAAGCATTTATATTTTGCTTGCTGGCACTAAGCAATGACTACACTCCTGCCAAGTGGAAACTGCCTGCCTTGCAGGGGTCTCACCTCAGAGACAGACAGGTTTCGGGGGGGGGGAGGGCAGGGAGAAGAGGGGGAGCTGCCCTGGACCACCACCACTGAAATCTGTGAGCTGCTGAGGATCCCCTGCCAGGGCAGCTGGAATCCTGTGGGAACTGTGGTGGTCCCCCAGGGAAGGGAGGCAGGAGAATGCGAGAGAACGAGAAAAAGCAAGTGCGGTGTGGTGGGAAGAGCCACAGGCAGGAGCGAGTTCTCTAGGGATTGTACCAATGGTGGAGGCAAAGGCCAGCCATCTGCAATATTCAGCCCACAGCTGTGATGGCATCTTTTCAAAAGGAGGGCTTACATTTTAAACTATAGAGACAGAAAGCGGGCAAACACAGATAGCCCTGCTTGAGCAGGATTTTATCACCGCCACCACCACCACCACGTGTTAAAGATGGCAAACAAGGACTTCAACCAGTTTCTGGAGGAGGGTGCATGACATTTCCTCCAGTAAGGCATACCTGTAATCCCGCATCCCCTTGGCCAGCCCTCTGCTGTGCTCGTTATGGATTGACGAACAGGATGTCGATTCATCCAGACCCCTAAGGGAAGTGGAGGTTGTTAAAAGAAACACAGAAACACACACACGCGTGCACGTGTAAATAGAGAAGGCCCCTTCCATTTGTCACTGCCTCTGAGGGAAGGAAAAACAGGATATCTTTGGTTTTTTTACATTTCTTATTAATTTTTTTCTATCCCACCCTACACCCAAGAGGTGCTACTGTAACTAGCAAGGTCCCACCCTTCACAAACCCCATGAATTCAGATCAAAAGTGCAGAGGCAGTGCATCAAATTCTTACTTAAAATCCTGATTCAGTATCAAGTTCTTACTTTATGGAGCCAAAGTTTTGGACCACATCACTCCAGAAATACTTCATGCTGTGGTGAGTGAAACAACGGATCTGGAAGGCAGGTAAACAAGCAAGCAATTAAAACGAGGCCAAGCATGCAACTTGATAGGTATTTCTGGTAAAACCAAGCTGAGCTGCTGAGGGTTTTAAAAAACGGAATGCAACCTTAGTGCCATTCTGCCTGCTCCCGCTTGCTACCGACAGCGCCTGGCTGTCTAATCTGAGGCCATATCTTCAGCACAGCTGAGCAGAGGGAGACACTTTCCTATTAGAGACCGGAGCCTTCAGGCAGTCGTGTAAAGTGCCAGGACCACCAGCAAACCGTCACTGCTTGCACTGTGCCAGCAGGGACTGAAAGCTTATTTGCTGGCAGGGGGAGGGGGATATTTTGGGAAGCAGTGACTAAAATGTTGGGGTCCAGTGAAGAAAGGTGGGCAGGAGCAACTCATTGTCCATTTTAGCCAGCAACAGCCCTGCTGTCCTCTATGGGGCTTCTCACATGGAAGAAGGCACCTCAAGTCTATCACCAGGTGGAAGCCATGGGGCATAACTAAGAGCCCTGCATTTGGGGAGGGTGTTTTCAGACAAAGAGGACAACCTTCCCACCAGCCCCCAATACCTCCTGCAGGTGAGCCTTGGAGCAGCTGCTAATGTCGCTTCCATTGTCATCGGAGGGGGTTATCCATAAGTGACCGCTGCAACCATTGGTCACCTTCTCTGACATGTACTTTGGAATCTGCAACGGATGGAGCCCCAAAGACAGCACGGTGCGAACCCTCGCACAAAACCATGTCTGGAACTCATCCTGGGGTAGGAAGGAGGGGAGAGGTTTCAAAAAGGGGGGAAATGCATAATGAGCCCCCAGACCCACTGGTGAAGAAGCAGCAGCTGGCAAACATTACAGGTAACCCATCTCTGCCATACCTGGCACTCCATAGTGGGTCATGGCACTGCCAAAGGGGTCCCAGCCCAGAAGCTGCATAAGGAGGGGAGAGGCAGTTTGGGAGGAAGCCGTTCCTCAAGCACCTCTTGAGTGAATGCGCACACACATGTACCGACACCGGGCGGGGGGAGCCCCTTTCCCACCCCACTCACAAAGAGGCACCAGCATACTTCTCCTCAGGGACAACCGTGGCAGCCCCTCCCTCCCTCCCCTCCCAGTCCAAAGCTGCTCCGCTTCACATGGTGCCCGGCAGAGTGATGTCCCAAGCAGAGGAGCAGAGACAGCAGGGTGGGGGAAGCCTTCCGGTGGGCCTTCTGCCGCTCTTGGGGCCAGCCCCAGCCCCCCCAACCCTTGGGGCTATGGGAGGAAAGAAGGGTCCCTTTTTGTGGTCAGTAGCTCCAGCAGTCACCCAACTTTGGGGGGAGTGGGGGGGAGTGTTCAAGACCTGAGGACTCGTGACCCCTGGCAGGAGGAGTCCTGCTGACAGTCAGGACATGGTGAGGGCCAGAGCCCAGGAGAAGCCAGGAGAGGTTTCCAAAAGCTTCTCTGGGCCTCTAAAGCCATTTCAGGCTCTGCGCCCTTCCTGCCAACTGCGGCCTCTCTCTCTCTCTCTTCTCAGCATCTTCCCTCCTCCCTTAAGATACACAAGTGAATTGGCTTCCATGTGTTGAGAATTTATGTGTTTAAGATATTTCTATATCACCTCCCAGCCCACAAGGGCTCTTGAGGCAGCGGACAAATAAAACAATTAAAACAGGACAAAGATTAAAAAAATAAACCACATTAAAATGCTCTCTTAAAAAACGTTTTAAAGCAATTTAAAAACAGTCCTAAAACAGAATCTAAAAACAGTTCAAACAGAGCAATTTCAAGCCTTGACGGCCATGCAGAACAATACTGCTCTGGCTGCCCACCGGAAGCTTAGAAGAGATGGGGCCAGCCAAGCCTCCTTGGGCAGGGAATGCCACAGATAAAGCCCTGCTCCATCTACATACCAACCCAGCTTCACGAGGTGTTCGCACACACAACAGGGCCTCCTTTGGGGATCTCAAATTTCTAGCAGGCTGATAGGGGAGGAGGCGCTGGTCTTTCAAAGGCCCTGGCCTCAAGTCCATTAGGGCTTTGTTGGTCAACACCACCACCTTGAACTGAGCTCAGAAGCAAACTGGAAGCCAGAACAGTTCTTGCAAGACCGTTGTCTCTCAAACGCACGCCTGACACCACCCTGGCTGCTGCATTTTGCACTTGATGGAGCTTCTGAACACTTCTCAAGGGCAGCCCCACACAGAGCGCATTACAGTAGTGTGTATGTCTTAAAAAACCTTTCCCCTCCGGCTTCCTTCTTGCCTCCCTTGGTTCAGGTTACTTACAGGTTACCTGCTGGACAGGTTTTCTCAGGACTCTGTCATGTTCTTTCAGCCCGGCCAGATTCTCCCTTGTCTCGTAAGACAGACCCCAGAGCGGGCGCTTCCAGCCACAGGGGCCCCTTCGCGCGAGGCTCCGTTCCTGCACACAGCAGGAGAGGAGGGGCCCAGCAGCAAGAAGCCCCACGGCCCAAGGGCCCTCCTGCTGCTGCACCCTCTTTGGAGCGAGAGCGCTTGGCCCCCCACCCCCCCACCCCTGGTGCCTCACTGGGCATCTCCCTCCCACCAAAGAGCTTACCGTGGTTCTCAGCAGCACCACCTGGCAGACCCTGAGCGGAGCCCTTCTGCAGGTGGCCTTCACCCGCCACTCGGGCATCCAGTAGAGCAGGAGGAAGAGGAAGCCGCCAGTGCAGACCATGCACACCGCCACCAGCACCAGCTTCCACCGGCAGAAGTTGTAACCGTAGATCTTCTGCAGGGAGGCAGACACAATGGCACCCTGGCAGTTTTGACAAGACAGCTGCTTGGAATCAGCGTGTTGCCCCAAGAGGAGATTCCTGATGTTTGGCTGTTTTGGCTGGCTGGCCAGCCGGCCAAAAAAACAGCCCAGTTTTCTATGAGGTTGGGGGGGCACAGAAACTAGTCAAACTACTCAACTTTAAAGCCACTTTCAGCTGTTTTGGCTACTTTAGGGTGACTTTTCACCCTAATTTTTTTAAAAGTTTTTTTTTGGAACAGGTGGCCACATGTAGCCTGCAGCCCTGACTTACTCCACCCCCGTTTACCAGCTAGAAAATGAAGAAGTGACACGCAGCCAGGGGAGGGCAGGACACAAGCATGGCAGCTGGGTGCAACATGGTCTTCACAAAACAGAAGACAAAACTGATTTCCAATGGCTGCTCTGTTCCTAAAGTCAGGAGCAGAGAGTGTAGATGGGTGGTAGGCAACCTGGCAAATTTTGGAGTCATGACTTCTGGCAAGCAGGGAAGATATGCATATGTGTTCTCCATGACGGCAGAATTCCCAACCAACCCCCCAAAGCACCAGATGACAGAAGAAACAGAGGCCTCCTCTTTCGCTACCTTTGCAAACAAACCGCCCTTCCGCTCACAGCCCCAGAATCCAATCCCAGGGTGGACTGCCTGTTCAGGAAGCCTCGGCAAAGCTGGCCTTTCCTGACCATCTGTGCCTGATCCAGACCACCAGGCCAGTGAAACCCCTTTACCCATGGTCAATGGATGACAAATACGAAAAACAAACGCAGAGTGCAGAACTACGCAAGAGACACCAACCCCGCCCCAGTGCTGCCCCTTCCTTAGCAACCATGGGGGGGGGGCTGGGGAGAAGGTAGCAATGAGGCACGGATCCAGGGCAGGTCCCTCCTGCAGTGGACAGAAGGTGACGTGGCAGGCCTAGCCGGGGAGGACTCAGGGTCCAGCCTCCTCCCAGCTGAGTCCCCAGTCGGAAACCACTCAACAGGGCACAATGGTGAGGAAACAGACAAGTGGGTTGCCCAGAGCCACTGTGGAATTTGGAGGAATAAGCAGGGAGAAGGCAGGGCAGGGGAAACAGGCAAGGATCTGAGCCACTGCCATTGATTTTTATGGCCACTATCACGGTATTGAGGAAACAGGAGCCGCAGAGCCCAGGCTTACAGGAAGGGGGAAGAAATTTGGGGCAGAGGCTTCCAACCAACAAGGCAGCTGAAAGCTTCAGGGGCAACCAGGCCAAATTCACAGCAACAGCTGCCGCCACCAAAGCTGAGAGGAGGGCTCCACCACAGGCCACACTTCATGCAGGAGGGGCTGAGAGAGTGAAAGTGGCTGGGGGGGGGGGAGAATGTAGAGGAAGGTACGGGTGGGTGGGTGGGCGGGTGGGTGGAGAGAGCAGCACCCTGCAAGGCTGCCAGGCAGAGCTGCCTGGGGCGTGGCAGTTAAGGCAAGCAAAACTCAAACACAGGCAAGATATTTGAAAGACGTCTGACCCAGAGATGATGGCAAACAGGGTGACCATCACCCTGAAAGGTTGGTGCTCTCTGGACAGAGCACAAGGGCCAAACAAAATGGAAGGAAGCAAAACAAACATAGGGAAACAGTGCGCTGATTCGTGCTGCTCAGTTGCTCTCCCTTGCTGTGGAGGCAGCTAAACAAACTTCAGAGCACCATTCCGTGGTCTGTTTTGGGGGTTCAACCTGCCGCTTCTCTTTGCTGCTCCTCGGAATGCCAGAGAAATGGGCCAAAGAGCAAACCTCAACCTTCTTCATGTTTTTCTCTAGTCCCATTTTTAGACCCGTCCAGCTTAGCAGCCATCGCCAACTTTCTGGCAACAAATTAAACCAGCTAATAATGTGGAAACTCCCACCATTTCTCTCCACTGGTCACCCCCAGATACTTGCACTACAAGACAGAGAGAAAACCCCCTTTTCTATCCACTCTCTCCTCACCAGGCACGACAGTATCCCACCCATTTTCATGCATCTTTGTGCCAAACAGAGATGCCCCCCACCTTTTCCACTTTCCTTGCAGAGTGGTTGCTTCAGCCCCCCCACCCCGACCAGTTTGGTTCCCCCTCTTTTGCACTTTTCCCAGTTCTACAACATACAACACCATTCTGGAGGTGTGGTGACCAGAAGTGTGCATGGCACTCCAAGTGCAGCTGCACCACCAGGTGGCACATAAAGGCATAAAGATGTGCAGAGTTTCATTTTGGATCCCTTCCCTCAGCATCCCTCACATGGAATCTGCCTTTCTCACAATGGCTGTACCCTGGGGTGGATTTTTTAAATTGGCCTTCTGCCCCACAACCTCAAGAGCTCTTTCCTGGCCAGCCACTGATTACCTCAGCATCCCACAAGAAGCGAGGATTCTTTTGTGTGCCACCTGCCGTGTGACAAAATTATACTCCTCAGTTGTGCTCAATGTTTGTCCCCTGGCAGCCGGCCACTCCCATCAGCCTGCAGGTCAGCAGAGGGAGCAGGACATCAGGCCTACAACACCCCCCCCCACCCGAGGCACCCACCACAGGGCAGGAAGGCAGCTCAGCAGGAGCCCAGTCTGCTGCTGCAGGGACGCCAGGTCCTCAGGCACAAGGGGGAACAGAAGCCCCCAGGCTCAGTTGGCAGCTGCTGCCCCATGGAAGGAACATTCTGTTTCAGCTCTTCAGCCAAGAAGGACCCCGAAGGAAGCCACTCCTCTGCCCTCAGATCTGCGCTTGATTAAGAGAGAGGCATCACGAGGACGCTTCGCTGTTATTCACCTCGGCTTCAACCGCCCCCTGTGGCTGTTTGCTCCAGAGATCAAGAAAATGTTTTCTAAAGAGTAAGGAATCAGATCATGGAGCCAGTTACCATCTCATCTTCCTCGCCTTTGTTGATGATCTTCTCCTCATTCTCCATCTTTAATGTGGCGTGGTTGTCAGACACGAGGAAGGCCTGCACTGAAGACAAGAGGGGAAACAGGCACCTAAGAAACATTTTTAAAGATCTGCTCAGTCTTATGGGTGCTGGATTTACCTTCACAGATTATGCCACGGTACCAACACAATACATGCCCCAGAGTGGATGAACATGCCTCAAATGCTCCTTGAATGTCAGATTCACCGCCGGTTGCCACCAGCAGAATTCCAGTGTTCAGAAGGATTCTAGTTTGGCAAGCAAAGTCTAAACTGAAAAGGATCTAATAAATCTCTGACAAGTAAACTATTGGTTTACACTGAACTGTGTGTTTTTATAATTTCTGGTGTGGCAGCACCAACACGAGGCCATGTGCTCCATCCTCCCCTCCACCCTTTTAATCCCTGGTGGCATGTCAGCCCATGGGAATAAAGCTGACCCCTTACTGCTGCAGAAGTAGAATAAACAGGGAGGCACATTTGAGAACCCGCTTCACAGAGTCATAGAACAATAGCATCAGAAGAGACCACGAAGGCCATCCAGTCCAATCCTGTTCTGCCATGCGGGAAGACACGGTCACTGTGCTTTCCATCACTAGGACTTTTTGCCCAATACTGAACAAACAAAAAAAAGTTCCAGAAAATGGGCGTTTTTGCCAGCTACCCTGAAAATGTTATTGGATAAAAACGTCCTGACCAAGATTAATATATGAGTTACTTCCACTCTCTCTACATCCTCCAGATTAAGTCTCAATGAAACCACCACATAGCAGGGGGCGGACAGAGCATTTTGGTGGCAGCTGTTATGAGTCATGAGTCTCTCAGCCACACTGCTGGGCTTTCAAAAGGAAGAAATCCGGTACAGCAAGTTGATCATAGAATCCTAGAGTTGGAGGAGACCATAAGGGCCATCTAGTCCAACCCCCTTCAGCCATGCAGGAAGACACAATCGAAGCAGTCTGGACAGATGGCCATCCAGCCTCTGCTTAAAAACCTCCAAAGAAGGAGACTCCACCACACTCCCAGGCAGTGTGGTCCACTTCCGAACAGCTCTTACTGTCAGGAAGTTCTTCCTAATAACGTTTAGGTGGAATCTCTTTTCCTGTAGCTTGAACCCATTGCTCCGTGTCCTAGTCTCTGGTGCAGCAGAAAACAAGCTACAGATCAACTCAGCTACTGATGTCTGCCTGCTGGTGTAAGAACATTGAACATCATTTAAAGCTAACAGCTCTACTTAGAATATAAAGAGAAACTAGAGAAAGAGTGCCAAGAAGTATTATTTTTATTAGTTATTTACACCCCGCTCTTCAGCCACAAGGCTATCAGAGCAGCTTACAAATTGTTTTTAAGCAACAGCAATTTAGACATCTACACTGCATTAAGCAGTTTCCAATGTGTGTTATGAGCTAATTGCCCCCACAAGCTGGGTGCTCAATTTACCGACCTTCGAAAGGATGGAAGGCTGAGTGAACCTTGGAGCCCTCTGGGATTGAACTTGCAACGTGGCGACTTGCAGGACTGGCATTTAACAACTGTGCCACCAGGGCTCCCTGGTATGCAAGATTTGAAGCCATGCAAGACCATGGAATATGTCATACCCCAAAGGATGTACCGAATCAGATAGGGAGCAAGACACATGCTGGCACCAGGCATCACAGCTTTGGTTGTAAAATCAGTAAATTCTCAAGATGAGAGGGCATGTATCTTTTCATATGCAATCATTTTTTACAGAAATTAACTCTGCCTTCTAAGCCCTTCGAGGACATAAATTGGCAGTGCCTTCTTTTAATAACAGTGCTATTTTCCTTTATGGTGAGTGGTTATCAGAAAGAATGCTGTAATCTATGACACTCCCTTGGGGTCCCAAGTTTCTGGAAGGGACAGCAAGATTTTCTAGAGCTCATGGTTTTAGCTCAGGGCACAGTTCTCTTTCCTCAAAATTTCAGCTGATGTCTTCAAGAGAGGAATTCCTCTCCTGTACATGCCTGGAGGGTGCACTGCAGCAGTCTAATTGGGTGCGATTGCCACTACTGTGGTCAGGTTATCCCTGTGCAGGAGTGGCTGTAGCTAGTGGACCAGCCAGAGCTGGCGCCAACCACTCCGAGCCCACGTGGGCCTCCTTCAGTGACAGCAAGGGGTCTAGGATCCCTCCCAAGCTGCGTACCTGCTCCTTCAGGGGGAGCGTAACCCCATCCAGGGCAGGCAACCAACCCAATCCCTACATCCAAGAATCCACAGAGCCTCTATCTTATCCAGCCTGAATTTAGTGGCCCCCATCCAGGCCAATGCAGCCTCCAAGCTCCAACCCAGTTTCTGGACAGCCCCAGCTGACTCTGATGATGACACGGAGAAGTAAAGCTGGGTATCACCAGCACACCACTGGCACCCACCCCAAAACTCCCAATGCACTCCCAGCAGCTCACTGGGCTCACTGGGCTGCAGTGGGAAATCAGCAAGCCCTCAGGAGAGCCATGCAACCAACATGTAGTCATTGTGGCCACAGGGCATGAAAGGCACATTTTGCATAATTTTTAATGATGTTCTGAGGAATGTACAAGGAAACTTCTGCTAGCCTCCCTCCTCCAGAACCACCAGGGCTCAGCTGGCTTCTACACACATGCAGGGATACAGGTCCAACCTGTATACAATAGATGCAGAATTTAAATATTTTGCTGGGACCACCACTTTAGAGCACAAAGAAGATCTCTGAGGCTGGATCAGAGCACAGCAGGCCTCACTCGCCCAACACTCTGTTCCTGAAAGCAGCCAGTTGGACGCCTCTGGTGAGATCTTCACAAAACCTTAGCAAAACAGCAGCCTCCCCATCCCTTTCTCCCCACAGCTTCCCCACGGGCACGCTGCCTCCGGTAACAAAGGAAATGTACCGTACAACTTTCACAGCCAGGAGTCACTGGCCGCCTCATGTCTTCACTCACAGTCAAAAAACATGAACTAGTGGATTCAAGTTACCAGAGATTCCATCCAAACATTAGGAAGAACTTCTCTACTGCAAGGGTTGTTGGAGAATGGAATATGGACTCCCTTGGAGGCTGGTGGACTCTCCTTCTTTGGAGGCCTTTAAAAAGAGGTTGGAGGGCCATTTTTCAGGAGTGCTGTAGTATTGTATTCCTGCATGGCAAGGGTTGGACTAGATGTCCCTTGGGGTACTTTCCAACTCTAAGATTCTATGAAAATGCTCAGATATCTTCAGAGGCAACTCCTACCACAACTGCATTGTCAGAATCTGCCCCTAAGTTTGCCTTAAGTTTGGTTCTGAATCCCCAAACAAACAAACTGAATCCCTTTCCACCTGTATGAAAGCACTCATTTTTAGAGCTCAGAATTGCACTGTAAGCCCCCCACAAGCAACATCCAAATATCTAAGACTGCCTCTGTACGACAAATAAATAACGTTTCTTGTGCTTTCCCAGATAGGTTCCTTTTTTCTCTTTTTAAAAATTATTCTCCAAGCCACCAGCTCCATGAAGAATGCTTTGGGGATTTAAAGTTTACATTTATAATATTTAAGGGTGGGAGTAGGGGGGAGGGGGAGTCTGTGGTAGTCACCACTTTTCCTCTTCTATCTTACCTTAAACAGCCCCCAGCATCTGACAAAGTGGATGGAGGTGTCATGGAAGCTCATGCCAGAAACACTTCCTTCCCCCTTAGCCTCAAAAGGTGCTACTGGCTTCCTTTATGTCTTTTTATTTTATCTTGAAAATAGAGCAGCTCCCTTGCAGATAAGGACTGTACTGGAATCCCAACTGTCATAACATCAACACCGCCACACCTTTCTCCACTAAACAGCCTGAATTCAATGGCAGGGGAGGAAAGGAAGAGCCCAATAAATCTCACTGACTTCCCTAAATTTATGGACGGCTTTTAACAGGATGCCTAAAAAGAGACCTGAGGGCTCCAACCAGCAAGCAAAGGCCAACCTTTGTGTGTCCGTTTCTGACTTATGGCAACCCTAAGGCAAACCTACGCACAGTTTGTTCAATGGGAGGTTTGCCTTGCCTTCCTCTGAGGCGAAGAGAGTACGACTGGCCCAAAATCACCACCCTGGTCTCCAGAGTTGTAGTCCAACACTCAAACCACAATGCCATCCATGCTGGCTCAGTCTCTGTGTTGGGACGGGCATATCCCTCCACCCACCCTTCAGCCTATCAACAACTCTGGATGAATCCAGAGTCACATCACAGCCCAGAGTTGTTGGGGGGGGGGGGAGGGAAGGAGAGAGAAATGGTCCATTCAAAGTGTCAGAACTCCTCCTTCGCACAACTCACAAAATGCACTGTGTGGACTTGCAAGGGGAAGGCCACTTGCCGGAACTGTCGGGTGGGCACGTTGGTTTCAGTTCACCCACTAGGTTCCCATCTTGAGTTGAATGCCCCCGGCCACTGCTTCACATCCCCGACAGCAAAGTCCAGAAGAGGACGGAACAGAAGCAAGACCTTGTGCCAAAGGGACTCTGGCCCAAAGCAAGCTGGGCAATGGAGTACCCATGACTTTTGTGAAGAGTTAGAGCAGAGTCCAGCAACCAAGCAGTCTGCAAACAGCTACAGATCAGCTCTCGGAGGACTCAATGGAGGAAGCAGTCGATCCATGAGGGAGCAGAAAGGCCCCTGAGATGGAGGAACCCCAGACAGCAGCTCCACAACTCGCACAGCTGTCTGTAGCCGAGCACCCGGTAACGCTCAAGGCAAAAGGCATGGAGAGAGTGGCAACAGGCCAGCCAAGGCGGGAGGCCTTCACCAGCAGAAAGAGTCAGAAGAGCAGAAGAGACAGGGCAAAAAAGAAATGATGGCGTGCCAGGTAATGTGACCCTCAAAGAGGGAGAACAAGAAAGGCAAAGTGAGATACCAGAAGCAGGACATCCACTGGCACACGGCTGCCATACGCCCCCCCCCCGCACCTGAGCCTGAGGCCGTGGAGGAGGTAAACAGCCCCGCCCTATCACGCGCATTGAAGGGAACCCCTCCAGATCTTCCGTACCCACAGACAACAAGGAGTCCCAGCAGACTCAGCAGAGCGTGGCAGTGGCAGCAGTGGGGGGACCTTAAGAGAGTGGGGGCCTGTGGGGGGCACTCTAACATAACCCCCGGGGGACTACGCCTGATGCCCAGTAAAGGTTACAGGACGCAGACCTGACCAAGGCAAGGGGGCAGGAGAAAAGGAAGGGAATGAAGTTATCTTCAGGACAACTGGCACATCCTCACAGGAGGGGGACAACCAAGACAGCCACTTGCGGCAGATCCCACTTCTCCCGCCTGCGCCCCCACCCACATTGGTGAAAAGCCACACCCAGTCCCACTCACAAGGGCCACAGCACTGTCAGCCACGTACCAGGACTCAAGAGAACCTGGCAACGAAGGCATATTTTTAAAAAATCTGATGGAGAAAGGAAAAAAACATCTGGCCATTTAAAAAATGTTTCAGTCCATCCCTACATTCGCAAGTAACATAGTTCTTGAAAACAGAACACTCAACTTCAAAATTACCAGATGGGAAGACAGAAGAGGGGGGGGGAAAGTAAGCTAAAACAAAGTTTCCCTGTGAGCCTGCGCTCTGGGAGAAAACCCAGCCCCAGACTCTCAACCCAAATCACAAGACCACCTTCTTGGACTTTAGCAACTTCACTTCTGAAGCATCAGGGCTGGCCAATTTAACCTAGGCACTTTCACCTGCATGACAAAGTACTTCAGGTACCACATAATTACAGGAGCCATCAAGGAAGGTTTAACCAACACTAAGCCGCAAGATGTATTGGTCCCCCAGTCACTGTTTGCCTCCCTCCCCATTTGCAAGCACGAAACCAGAACCTCAAGCAAAAGAAATCTTCCTTGCTCTGTTGCCAGTGAGAGAAACTCTCCTTGAACCTCACAATCACACTGTGGAAAGCACCGGGGACGCACCTGACCTGAAGAGCCTGCCCCAAACTGGGAGCCAGGAGGAGGCAGCTATCCTTCTCCCCAAAGGCCTTCCTCGCTCTCCTCCTCTCCTCCTTCCTCCTCCTCTTCCTCCTCCTCTATGCTGCCTTTTATTGCCAGGACTTACATCAAACGGCTATTAATGCTCAGCACCCTATCTGCAAGGGAAGTCCTGCCAATGAACTATTTTGTCTAATCCTTTTTTTTAAAAAAAACAAAACACCTCCCTGAACAGCCTTATCTCAACAGCATTTGGCACCCTTCACCTTAGAGAGTTTCTTTTTAAAAAAAGAACGAAAAGGAAAACCCCAAACAACAATGGCTCCCTTGAATGGGGTTGGATGAAGGATGTGTCTGCAGCCCCAGACTGCTGCTGCAGCGCAAGCTATTCAAACCATACAAACAGCAGGCGGGTGGGCTGTGGGCGAGGGGCCTTGGCCCCTGCCCCATGCGCAGCCAGAGCCCTGATGTTATCTGCACAACCCAAAGCATGCTGCTGGGCAGCCCTGCCCTTCCTTGCTCTTACAATGGGCAGCTTTGTGCTCAGAACAGGAGTAAACATATAATGCAAGACACACAAAAAGGAGAGAGGCGCCACTGCTTCACAGATGGAGTAAATTTGTTCTCCGATGCTCCACAGAACAATTCATAAGATGAGGGCTGGCATGGCCAAGGTGTGCCAGCCAAAGAGGGGCCAGGCACATGCCCCAGACTGGCTGAGTATTGCTGATCCCCAGCACCCAACACTTGTTTTGCTCAGCCCAAGGCAACGCACGGAGCAAGAGTCACAAGCTTTAGTCTTGCTTCCCAGAGAAAACCCGTGCACAATGTTCACTCAAGGAATCTGGGGTCCCAGGGAGTAACAGGAGGGCGGAAGAGAGACAAAGAGAGAGGCAAGGAGAGAGGGGGGGCTTCCAAAATGTCACCATCACTGAACTATCTTCCATCATCACCCTGGAGGGTAGTTCAACTGACACCAAAGAGGGCAGAGCGGTGAGCCAGGAGAGAAGCCATTCTGCCAAAGGCACGTGATGTGCCAAGATCACAAGGCATCGTCTCTCTTGCACACAATCTCTCTCTGTGCTGCCAGTCCAAGTGGGCGCAAGGAGACCTGGCAGGTGCAATCCCAGCCAGACACACACTTGCCAGAGGCAGAAGCTCAGCTACCTCGCCCTTGGGCCAAGGGCAACTGTGCTCTGCAGGCAAGCAGGACGAGTCACCCCCGTGAGTCAGGCATGCAGCGGCTTTCTCAACGAAAAGACGAGTGCCGGCTTCCATAAACATGTACAGTCATCCAAGCAGAACACCCCATCACCACCACAGACAACCAGGGGCCAACAGAACCCAGGCTGAAAATACCAAACCCATCACTTCCACCACAATGGCTGGGACGCAAACTAAAGCAATGAACCCAGATTTGGGAGATGGAAAAAAAGGGGGGTGTCTAATGGTCTTGTTCTAAATCATTGACTCTTAACCTTTTCTTTACCAGGGACCCCCTTTAAATATATTTTGTTGCCATGGACCCCCAAGACTTAAGTCAAGATTTAAAACAACAACAACAATAATAATACTAGTACAACTAAACCACCCATTAAACTTTCCCTCAGAGGCAGGTGCCCAAAACCACACAGCTCGGAGGAACAGCCATTGCCTCCCTGGTTTTCAGCATCTCTTGGACAGAGCCTACCCTTGGTCCCATTCTTCGGACTGGGCACTGAGACGGGCAGAGAGAAGCCTCGCTCCCAGGCCACACAGACAAGTCCATGACTGGCGACCTCTTCCCATACAGAACCAGAGTGGCAGCGTTGGTTGCTGTGGTGAACCCAGTCTTGTATTATTTCACTGTGCCAGAGCTACAAAACCATGTCCTAGCAGCATCCATTTCATCAGGATAGCTAGGAAATTTATGCCAACTTGGAAATATAGGCCCCGCTGAAAAACTGTGAAAAGCCCTTAATCACACTACAGCCCTTACGGAAACAATGAGAGCTAAGAACAGAGAGATTGCCTCTCCCCACACCTCAGAGAAACAAGCGCACAATGTTCAACCACAGGAACTCAGAACAGCCCCTTGTCTTCCCTGTTCCATGAATGGAATGACTCTGGCCTTTGCAAATAAACCCGGAAGGATGCTCACAACAGAATCACCTGAAACACTTTGGGAGAGGAGTAATTGTGGAAGCATTTCAGCTTTAACATTTAAACACAGGAGTCCTCCTCCTGTGGACCATGCAATCACCCACCAAAGAGCTGCTGTACCTGAAGCCTGTCAGAGGTTCCAGAAAGACTGGGTGGCCCTTTCAAGTTATTTTCCTTTGCATGTGTTTTCTTTGGGGATCTCCACACCCTTCAGAGGATGCAATGGCATTGAGAGGACCCTCGGGGATGAGGTGGAAAGCGGCAGGGGCCGGGCAGGCACTATGCAGCATAGATCAAACATGATTTGGCCAGGGAAGGCACCAGTGAAATATTCTCTCTCCTGCACAAGCACCTTGCAAAGTCAATTAACAACTAAGTAGATCCTGCGAAGGATAGTAGATGGTTTGGGTGCTGGATGAGATCCACACCCCATGTGCAACCACAGCCAACAGAACCCAACTCTTCAGCTTCACACATTTTCTCAGAAAGGCTTCTCCACATGTGGCTCACTGGACTACTAGCAGGTCTCAAAAACTGAGCCCAAAAGAAATCACAGGGAAATGTGTTGAGGATCCACCCAGAGCTCCTAAGCATGGGCTAAAACAGGGATGGGGAGGACAGCTGGGTGGAGTGCATGACCTGGCAAATATGATCTCAGAGCCATTGGCAATAATCTTTGAGAATTCCTGGAGAACAGGAGAAGTCCCAGCAGACTGGAGGAGGGCAAACGTTGTCCACATCTTCAAAAAGAGGGGAAAAGAGGATCCCAACAATTATCGTCCAGTTAGTCTGACATCAATACCAGGGAAGATTCTAGAGCAGATCATAAAACAGAGAGTCTGTGAACATTTAGAAGGGAATGCCATAATCACAAACAGTCAACATGGGTTTCAGAGAAACAAATCATGCCAGACTAATCTGATCTCTTTTTTTGATAAAATTACCAGCTTGGTAGATGAAGGGAACACTGTGGACATCGCATACCTTGATTTCAGTAAGGCCTTTGACAAGGTTCCCCATGACATTCTTGCAAACAAGCTTGTAAAATCTGGGCTACACAAGTTAACTGTTAAATGGATTTGTAATTTGTTGACTGGCCGAACCCAAAGGGTGCTCAGCAGTGGCTCCTCTTCATCTTGGAAAGATGTGACCAGTGGGGTGCCACAGGGTTCTGTCCTGGGCCCACTGCTATTCAACATCTTTATCAATGACTTGGATGAGGGAATTAGGGGCATACTTATCAAATTTGCAGATGACACCAAATTAGGAGGAGTAGCCAATACCCTAGAGGACAGGATCAAAATTCAAAATGACCTGGATGGACTGGAGAGCTGGGCCAAAGCTAACAAAATGAAATTCAATACAGAGAAATGTAAGGTACTCCACTTAGGGCAGAAAAATGAAATGCATAGATATAGATTAGGAGAGACCTGGCTGAATGAGACTACGTGCGAAAGGGATCTAGGAGTCCTAGTACTGTACAAGTTGAACATGAGTCAACAGTGTCATGTGACAGCTAAAAAGGCCAATGCGATTTTGGGCTGCATCAATAGAAGTATAGTGTCTAGATCAAGGGAAGTAATAGTGCCACTCTATTCTGCCTTGGTCAGACCTCACTTAGAATACTGTGTCCAGTTCTGGGCACCACAATTCAAAAAGGATATTGACAAATTGGAGCGTGTCCAGAGGAGGGCGACTAAAATGGTGAAAGGTCTGGAAACCATGCCTTATGAGGAGAGACTTAGGGAGCTGGGTATGTTTAGCCTGGAAAAAAGACGGTTTAGAGGCGATATGATAGCCCTGTTTAAGTATTTGAAGGGGTGTCACGTTGAGGATGGAGCAAGCTTGTTTTCTGCTGCTCCAGAGACTGGAACACGGAGCAATGGGTGCAAGCTCCAGGAACAGAGATTCCACCTCAACATGAGGAGGAACTTTTTGACAGTAAGAGCTGTTCGGCAGTGGAACACACTCCCTCGGAGCGTGGTGGGGTCTCCTTCCTTGGAGGTCTTTAAACAGAGGCTGGATGGCCATCTGTCAGGGATGCTTTGATCGTGATTCCTGCGTGGCAGAATGGGGTTGGACTGGATGGCCCTTGTGGTCTCTTCCAATTCTACAATTCTATGATTCTATGAATCCCTCCCTCTAAGGCTGTTTTTGTAGTCCCTTCCTTCTACAGACTACCTTTTCTTCTGGCAAAAATACATGGGGGGGGTGGTTGCTAAACTGCCTCTCCAGAAAACCTCCAGGAGCGCTTATTCCCTTTTTAAATAGACATTAGAAAAAACCCATTTTCCAAAATCAGCCCTTTGCTGACACCAGCAAGCCTACCTACCTGCCAGCCTGTCCACCCATTCTGTGGAGTTCCTTTTTGGAGGAAAGAGGAGGAGACCTGCCACCAGGTACCAGCAGGCCTGGAGGAGGCCCAGGCCAGACAGGTGGCATTCCCAGGAAGTGAATGTAATGTTACCTGCAGCTGATGCAGAGCCTCCAGTCCACAAAAGCTTCAGACAGAGAACAGACTTGCGCTGGAAAGAAACGCCAAGGGCCATCTAGTCCCATCCTCTGCTGCTACAAGAAATCCAGAGGTAAAGCCTCCGTAAAAGAGGCCATGTGACTGCTGGTTAAAGGCCTCCAAGCAAAGGAGCCCATCGCCTTCCAAGGGAGTCCAGCATTCTACTGTCAAACAGGTCTTACAACCAGGAAGAACCTCCCGGCGTTTAGTCCGAATCTCCTTTCTCGTGGGATGGATCCACTGGATCAGGTCCAAGCTCACACCATTTCCCACACGGGGGCACTACACGATGCTTGAATGTTCTACAGAACTCCATTTTAAAATAAATACAGTATGATTCCCAACCTCGGTTTAGCAGTATTTGTCCTTCCTGGTACATCTAGTCTCTCCCTTTCTTCTTTCCACCACCCAGTCTTTGGACTCAGCGACATCTGTGGCTGCCTTTGCTTTTTTGATTTCTGTGTATGGCTGTGAAAGCGGGATAATGAAGAAAGCCGACAGAAAGAGAATCAGCTCAATGGGAGCCGGAGGAGAGTTCTGTAGAAATGCACTGCCAGCAAGACCAATAAATAGGTCCCACAGCAGATCAAGCCTGACCTCTCCCTAGAAGCCAAGATGACTAAACTGAGACGGTTGTACTTTGGCCACATCGTGAGAAGACAAGACTTGCTAGAAAATACAATAATGCTGGGAACAGTGGGAGGCCAGCAGGAAAGAGAGAGACCCAACATTACTGGTGGATCAACTACTCCATCAAGGAAGCCACAATGGATGCTGCCCTGAGTTTGCAAGACCCCCTGAGCAGGCTGCTGATAACAGGGAGACTTGGAGGCCTCTCATTCACGGGATCACAGCAAGTTGATGACGATTTGTTGGTAAATGGCAACAACAAAAAACAGAAGTTGTGCACAACCTAACAACTGCATCTGGTGCCAGCCGGAGGGGGATCATGCCTTGCATACACAACACCCCTCCGAGCACAAGAGTTGGGGGAGATCTAATCCTGCCCCCCTTTCCCACTGAGACCAAAGGAAGCCGGGCAGGGAGTGGAAGGGAAAACCTCTCCTGTCTGTCCGAGGAATCTCCCTCAAGACAGCTATTTTCCTGCAGAGACAAGCGCGACTAAGAAGTGATCCAGAAACCAGGGGAAAGTGGGGCCACCACCCCTCCCACTGCTGGCAGCCCCACTGAAGGGATCGTCAAGGCTATGAGGGAAAAGTGGGCATGGGTGCTTCCAGCTTCAGGGGGCCCCAGAGGGAGCAGCCAATGGCTGCAGTCTGTGTGCCTCCCCAGGTCTCTCACCCTCCACCTATGGGACCCCAGTTGTTCTTCCTCTGCAGCCCAAATGATGAGATGCATGGAGAGGGGGAGGTGCTCTTCCCTAGTTTCAATAATTGCCACGGAGGCACAAAGCTACCACAGTGGAGATGGCTGAGGGATTTTACACAGAGAAAGAGAGAGAGAGAGAAAGAGAGAGAGCAAGCACACTGATGGTCCCAAATCAAAGGCCACTGTTTCCCCATTGCCTGGAACATTCAACTGTAGTGGCAATCTTGGGGGAGGGGGCGGGTGTGGAAGGAATGGGGAAGGCATTCACTTTCATGCCCATCAATCCCCTTGCAGTTCTCAGATCTCAACAGGTGTGGGGAGGCCACCATCCTCTCTGGGTGCTGAGACATGTGCAGAAGGAGTGGGAAGAAGATGGGGGGGGGACACCGTGCACTTGTGACACAGTTGCAGATGCAAGCCCCCTGCCCCCCACTTAGGGGGTGACAGTGTCTCCCTGAACTGGACAATGTTCAGCTCCCAAGCCCCGAGAGACAGACTCTGCCTCCTCCCGGGACCCCTGCTGTACGCCTTACCTCTTTCATTCCACCTTTCCTGGACTCCTAGAATCACAGCATCATAGAGTTGGGAGAGACCACAAGGCCCATCCAGTCCAACCCCATTCTGCCACGCAGGAATACCCAATCAAAGCACTCCCAATGACAGATGGCCATCCAGCCTCTGCTTAAAACCCTCCAAAGAAGGAAGAGACCCCACCACACTCCCAGGCAGCAGCATATTCCACTGCCAAACAGCTCTGACTATCAGGAAGTTCCTCCTCATGTTTAGGCGGAATCTCTTTTCCTGTACTTTGAACCCTACTGGCCCGTGAAGCTCTGTCAGTGTTTCTGCATAAGCCCCTCCAGCATCCCTCTGGCTGACCAGCAGCAGCACCACCCTGCTGACCCCCTTGCAGACCAAACGTTTGAAGGGCACGGGCTCTTTTCCCAACTGGATGGAGGTGGCTCTCCCTTGGCCACTTTCACAGGGCTGCCAGGAAGGAGCAAACTCTCTGAGGAAAGTGTTATTGTCTGTATGATCTCTTGGAGTTCCAGAGCAGCTGCCAGCTAATCCCTGGGAAGGAAGGAGCAGTACAGGAACAAACAGTCCCCATTCAGGTATCCCCTGACTGACAGAAGAGCAGCCATTCTGGGTTCCTGCTTTGCCTGACACACAGCACAACCCTCAGGCTTTAATCCTGAATTTTGTATACATGATCAACTGAGACATAGCGGCTGCTGCAGACTCTTCACATGGCTCAGCTTTGCCCTTGCAAGCACAGCTTCATTTCAGTGCTGCTAGCGCACCATCTCACCCCATGGCAGAGCAGCTGTGCCAGGTGGGTTACTCCCCCCCAACCTTGAAAATCCGCACCTCTGCAGCCCTCAGGATGGGCTCCTCGCCTGCCTCTCTGTCCCCTTCCATGACCTCTTCCTCTCTGGCTGGGCCCTGGGGACAGAAAAGCCCCTGAAGGAATTTCTCCTCAGTCCAAATGGCTCATGAGCTGAACCACAAACAAAGCTTCACACTTTACTCCACTAACGAACAGGGACAATTGTCATGACATCATGACTGAATGAATACCTGGAAATTTTACAAGTATACCAATGATTCTTTCACAAAGCCCTCCTCTGAATGGCCATTTTATCACTTCCCATCTTGAGTTTTCTGCTTATAATGCAGGCTTTTGTTTCAGCGTTCGGCCTAGGGAAGACCATTGTATCTAGCAAGCACCCAGCTAAAACAGTATTTACATCTGCAGAAACTGCATTCTTTCTATAATTATATATTTCGTGGACTGCGCCCAACACACAGCACATTCACAACTCAGAAAGCTAAGTTTTAAGACAAGGAGAGCCACAACCATGGCTGCGATCACAGAACTCTGACGATGGCTAAGTCAGCAGCCCAGGGAGCAGCACAGGAGGCCGATGGGAGTGATGTCTCCTTGAGAGCCAGCCCCACCTTCGACTTAGCAGGACCAAGTCCTGTATTAACACAGTCGGGCCGTCAGTCTCTCCACCTGGGGATGGCGCTACTCACACAGAGAGCAAACGTGTCCTGTGAAGAGCCCCTCCACTTGCCAGCCCACCAGCAAGAGAGCTATCCCATCACAGCCTCCACGGACTCCAGAGGTCTGACCATTTCTTCCCACTCAGCTTCCCCAACAAAGACCATTGTAACTGCTGCACTCACGCGCCATGGCGTGACCCTCTCCATCTCCACCAGATCTGCTGGCCCCTCCTTTGTCAGGCCCAGGCCCTGCTCTGCCTGGTTGGCCCTCTCCACTCCAAGGCAGCTAGCCCTTTCCACAAGAAGCGCTTGAGCTCTGGAGCACCAAGGCTCCTGAGACTCTGGAGCCAGGACTTCCCTGAACTGCTGCCTTGCTCCTGGGAAGGTTCAAATCCAGGTCAAGCAGCACTTTGCATTTACGAGCCAAGGAAACCCAGTAAACTGGATGAGTCAAAGACATCAGAAGTTACTTAACAATTCAGCCTCCACCTGACAGCCATCCATGTTTTAAAACCTGGAGAAAAGCAGTTTGGAGAGCATAATCTCCACAGCCACCTCTGCCTCCTTGTTGACAGCCTTCCCTTGTAAATTTAACTTCTGGAGAGAGCAAAACCTCCACAGGGCCTGGCAAGGAGACACAGCCACGCCCAGGCAAAGCCTGCAAGACAGCTGCCCAGCCCTGGGCCCTGACAAGCATTTCTAACTGTTGCCAAGTGTATTCTGACCACACACAAGACCTGGGATGCCACCATCACTGAGCACCTGTGCGCACTCATGCCCCTACTTCGTAAAGAGCACAGGTGTGGGCAGGTGGGGGGGGGAGGGAGCAGGACCTGCCCCTGAAGCACCTCTCTGAGCTAAAGAATCAGAGCCAGGCCCTTCCACGCACAGCGCTGTGCCCACCCACTGTGCAAAAGCCTGTCCCACAAACCGGAACTGAGAGCAACGAAAGAGCTGAGCTGGTGGCTCCCAACACCCTCCTCCCCGCATATGCTCTCTGCCCCATCCTGTGGACTGAAGAAGCCCAGACTGACCAGGGACTCAAAACTCCAGTGCTATCATGCTATTTTATTGTTCTTCAAATAGCTTATGTCTCTCAATGACTGTCCACTAAGAGAAAGTCAAAGCTGCTAACGCAGAAAGCGAAACAGAGATGCCGAGAAGTAAGCCTCCTTTCTCCCACTCCCTCTTTTGGCAGTGGACTGGGCTAATCAGGTTCTGTGAAAAAGCATGACCGTGGCAGGGCAAGAAGTTGCACAGAACCACAACACCACTGTTGCTCAGCATCAAAAGATGCCTGAAGGAGGCTGGGGAACATCCAGCACAGGATGGATCCTATGAATCCTTCGCGGGGGAATGAGGGTGAAAATGCTTTGAGTCACCCAGAGAAGGTAGGAAGTGAGCCGTAAGCATGCAGCAGAATGTGACAGCCAGCCAAAGAGTGATGGGGGAGAATGCCCGTGGCAGGAACATTGGGAGAGGAGCACCACGTGTCTCTCTTTCTATGCCAATGTGAGAAACTGCCACACTCAGGCAGGAGAGCTGGAACCCTGGACTGTAAAGGGAAATCTACATATAGCAATAGCAGTGGTGATGATGAACTTTATACACATGCGCACACAATTTTCCCTCTAAACCAGGACTCAGGGCAGCTGCTGATTACACACCCAAAGACTGGTGGAACTGAACCCATGGGATATTGTCATGTGTGGGATATGGTACAGAATTGCGGGGTGTGTGTGGTCATTCAGCTCTCTAGAGGCTGTTGAGCAGCATTTCCAGCACTCTTCACGTTGCTAGCTTGTGATGGCTGGGGGGCTGCTGGTAGCTACAATCCAACAACATCTGGAGAGCTGTATAAATCTCATCTCGCTCTACAGGAAGAGCAGACCAGAGGAGGCAACACCGTATGTCAATAAAGGCACACGGTCAGACAGGCCATAAACCCCTAAAGGAGCTGCGCTGCCATAAAAATGCGGTGGGCAACAAGCTCAGGTACCAAACCACATTCAGTTCTGGGGTCTTGCTATGGGGCCATGCCCAAAACCCTCAGGGGGCTCTTGAGATGGAGAACAAGACCAGGGGGGCATCCAAGAGAGCTAGTGTGACCTTAAGACCTTCAGACTAATTAGAGGGGGGAAAACCTCTAGTGGAAGCAAAGAGCGCACCGTGAACAGCTGGTCACAGACAGTATTTCATAGGACACCTCAGGCAGTATTGTGCAAGAGACAAGTGAAGTGGAAGCAGTTGCAACCAGCGCCCGCCATGCTGGAAAATTCACTTTGCATGCAAGTGGACAACTGTCAATAAGCGCAAGGCAGACCCGACTGATTTCGCAAGAGAGCATTGCTCAGGAAGGAGGGGACGGGGAAGAAGGAGGCTAAAAGGGGGGCTTTCAAGCGGGTGAGGAGGGGTCACGCAGAGGCAGCCGGTGAATGGCTGGGGAGGGGGGCTCCTGAACCCCACATGCAAGAGCCGCCTTTCCAGCCCAGCTTCTGTGGATGGCTGTAGGGCAGGTCAAAGTCCCCGAGAGGAGGCCGGCCTCGCACCGGGAGAGAGAGGGAGGGGGGCTCCCCCCACCCAGAAAAGAGGGGCCGAAGCCAAAGGAGGGGCCAGAGAGAGGCCTCCCGCCGCCTTTCAAGGCCTGTCCATGGCCGGGGCTTCGTTTCTCATTCCAGAAAGGGCGCCACATTCAGAGGCCAGAATGACTCGAGTAGGCGGCCCAAACAGAGGCCTCTCCGCCGCCGCCGTCGCGGCCACTGCCTCCATCCGCCACGGCCCGGTTCCCCGCCAAACGGGCGCCCGAGGCACAGGAGGCGGCGGCGGCGAGGGGCGGCCGGCGTCCGCGGGGCTGGAGGCGGCGTGCTCGGCCCTCCATGCCGGACAAGCGACGGGCCGGCCGCCGGCTGGGCTGACGAGGGAGGCAGGGAGGGATGGGCGACCGACCGACCGACCGACCGCCCTCCTCGGCCAGGAAGCCCTTCCCCGCTTGGGAGGAGAGGCGGCCGGGCGGTAACGGGCCCCTGCGGCCGTCCTTGGCTCGGCTCGGCTCGGCTCCCCCTCTGCCAGGCCCCGAGAGGCCGAAGGACCCCCGCACGACACGCCGGCTGCCCTCGGAGAGCCAAGCCGGGGGCTGGCAGACCCCCAAATGCCCCCGCCCAGAGCCCACGTGGCTGCCCCGCCCGCCCGCCTCACCTGCTGGGCTCCCGCGGCTGAGGGGCGGCCGGGCTCTCGCTTCCTCTTCCTCTTCCTCTTCCTTCCTTCCTTCCTCGCCCCCCCCGCCGTCACCCGGACAACCGGCGGCCCTCCGCCCGCTCCCTCCGCCCCTCGCGCCGGCGCCAGGAAGTGACGTCACGAGGGCGCCTGCTACACGGGGAGCGAGAGGGAGGGCGGCCTTCCTTCCGCCAGCCGGGGGCGTGGTCAGGAGGCACGTGTCTGACAGGCCCCGCCCCCTCCCTCCCTGGCTGGCCGGGTCCAGTGGCGGGGCGTTCCGCCGGACAGGCAGCGCTCCCTCGCCCGCTCGTCCCCTCGGCGGGGCAAAGAGTCCGCGGGGGCTTCGCTTCTCACCTCTTGGGCCCAGCAGTGCCCACCCGGAGCCCTTGAACTGCAGCCCCTTTAAAGTTCGCACTAAAACCCCGGAGAGATTGTGCAGGCGCACGGGCGCTGGCCGGAGGGGGGGACCCTCACTAGCTTGTGCCTTGCCCCCCCCCAGTTATCCCACCTGCCTCCACCCCCCACGACATCCCTTTTTTGCCCCAGGTGGAGCCTCGGGGCGCCCCCACCGGCCCAGGGAGGCCCCCCTTGGCAGGCAGGCAGGCAGTCCGGCCCCCCGGGCTGGGGTTGTGACCCTGCTGCGTGGGAGGGGCGTCCAAAGCCCCTTTCCGAAGGCCAGCGCCTCCCCCCAAAGACCTCCCCAAACAGGAGGAAGGGCTTCCTGTGGTGGGATCCGCCCTGCCTCAAGAGGGTCCTGGCCTCTCCTCCTTCTCGGGAGGGTCTCAAACAGAGGCTGGATCATGGCCGCCTGTCACTGGGGGGGCTTGGATGGTGTCTTCCCGAAGGGCAGAAGGGGGCTGGACTGGATGGCCCCTGGGGTCTCTTCCAGCTCTACCATTCTACACGAGATCCACCGCTGCCTGGGAGTGTGGTGGTCTCCCCTTCTTTGGAGGTTGTTAAACAGAGGCTGGACGGATTTGATGGTGTCTTTCTGCACTGCAGAAGGGGGTTGGACTGGATGACCCTCAGGGGTCTCTTCCTCCTCCACGGTTCTGTGGTTCTGGACTCTCCTGGTGCAGCATTTGTGAACCAAGCAGCCTCTTTTGCAGACTGGTCGCCCCAGACAAGATGTGTGTCCTGAATGCGCACCCAAACCTCCCTTTCTCGCCTTTGCTGAAGGCGTTCCCTTACCCCAGTCTCCCGGGGGCTGTGGAACTCCCTGCCACAGGAGGAGAGGCTGGGCCCTGCTTGCTCTCATTTCCCTACATGTCAAGATCTTTCTGTTTGAATGTCCATCCGAGGACTAATGGGTCATGCAAAGGGCTTTAAATGGGGAGAGGGCTATGCTGCATTTTTATCTTTATTGCTGCCTCTTTTAAATGATTTTAACCTCTTTTAAGATATGGGTGTTTTTACATGGTAACTAATTTAATTGCTTTTTCACACTTTTATCCTCGGGTTTCAACCTTGCATAAGCTGCCTTGGGCCCCCCTTGGGATAAGAACAGAACAAACACATTTTCCTCCCCAGGCTGGTCCTGCTCCCCACCCCCATGATTTCCCCACGCATTTCCCCCTGTTGCTGAGCGGGGAGGAGGAGTTGGACAATGCAACTGTTAGGTGGATTTGTAATTGGCTGACTGACTGAACCCAAAGGGTAGTAGTCCCCAATGGCTCCTCTTCATCCTGGAGAAAAGTGACCAGTGGGGTCCTGGGGTCCTGGGCCCAGTGCTATTCAACATATTCATCCATGACTTGGAGGAGGGAACATGAGAGGTCATGCTGATCAAGTTTGCAGATGACACCCAATGGAGAAGGGATAGCTAATACCCCAGAGGACAGGATCAGAATCCAAAATGACCCCCTTAACAGATTAGAAAGTTGGGCCAATATTAACAAATGAATTTCAACAGGGAGAAATGTAGGATACTACCCTTGGGCAGTAAAAATGAAATGCACAGATATAGGATGGGGGACAACCAGTTTGAGGTCAGTTCGTGCAAAAGGGATTTTGGAGTTTTAGTGGACCACAAGCTGAACATGAGTCAGCAGTGTGATGCAGCAGTTAAAAAAGCCAATGCGATTCTAGGCTGCATTAATAGGAGCATAGTGTCTAGATCAGGGGAAGTCATAGTGCTACTCTATTCTTCTTTGGTCAGACCTCACCTGGAATACTGTGTCCAGTTTTGGGCACCACAAGTCAAGAAGGATATTGAGAAGCTGGAACGTGTCCAAGGGATGGTGACCAAGATGGTGGGAGGTCTGGATGCCCTCCGAGGAGCGGCTTAGGGAGCTGGGCATGTTGAGCCTGGAGAAGAGAAGGTTGAGAGGGGACATGACAGCCATGTTTAAATATTTGAAGGGATGCCATACTGAGGGTGGAGCAAGCTTGTTTTCTGGTGCTGTTCGGAAGTGGAATCCGCTGCTGCTGCCTCATGGTGTGGTGGAGTCTCTGTCTTTGGGTTTTTTTAAACAGAGGCTGGATGGCCATCTGTCATTGGGAATGATTTCATTGTGTCTTCCTGCATGGCAGAACGGGGTTGGACTGGATGCCCCTTGGGGTCTCTTCCAACTATATGATTCCAGGCCTCCTTTGGGAGCCCCAAACTGGCACACATCCCAAGTACAGAGATAAGCCGCATGGGTGGTGGACGGAGAAGAAGGGGTCTGCGGCAGAGGAAGAGGACAGCAGAGATGGGCAGCGGGTGGCTCTCCCTCCCTCAGAGTGGCCAGTGATGCTGTTGCACGCTAACTCATGCCCAGGTGGGCCCCCCCGTACCTCCCAAACCTCACGGGAAAGGACAGTTGCATCTGCCCAGCTCCTGTCTGCAATGCTGCTGCCCCCCCCTTATTGCCTCCCCTCCTTGTTTGGAGCTGGATCTGGCTGCAGTCCCAGGCCTCCCAAGACTTCACTTGGTGCTGACCCATGAGACTGTCCTAAGGTCAGTGCAGTTGGTGGCAAAGCCATATAGCCGGTGGCCTGTGGCAGAGGTGGCATCCTGGCCCTGTAGCTGATGGGTCCCAGCATCCCCACACAGCAAGTGGCAGAATGGGAGCGGAGAGGCTGAACTATGACTTCTACCCAGGCTGCCCATAGGTGACACTCCAGTTCCTCGTGGCTTGCCAACAGCTGGGCTTGGCTGGAGTGCCCCCCCCATGAGGCCCGGGGGTCCCCGGGGGGCTCATAGACTGCAGAAGCAAACGAAGTCAGAGCGCACAGGCTTGACCCACCTCCTGTCCAGTAAGTGTGAGGACGACACAGGCAGGTTGCTAGAAGGCAGGCTTACTCCTCTTGTCTGTTCCCAGCTCCCTCTGTATCCTCAAATGGCCAGGCCAACACAAAACCACCCTTCGTGCGCCATGGCACAGCTGCTAATGTTTGGGTTTCTAGAGCCCACCTCGCTGGCGGCAAAGAACTGTGGCCAGTACCCTCCCTGTGGTGTTGCTGGAAGTGACCACACGGGTGCTGGTCAAGATGGGACCCCTGTGCTTTGGCCTGCAGGGGATTCCTGTGTTTTTAAAATCTGGGAGGAGGCCAGGCAAGGAGCAGCCCATCTGGTGAAGATTTGGAGACTGGCAGTGGGGCCCCAGAGAGTCCCAGAAACAGGATCCTGACCAGTGGGCGGCGGAGGGGGCTGCGTCCGTTCTCCCAGCAGGGCAGCGCTCGACTCAAGTGGGTCATGTTCAGGCAGCCCTTGCGTAAGCAGTTCTGTGCCACAAGCCATGCGATGCTTTCCTGCTGACACAACATTAACCACAATCCACAGAATTGTGATGATGATGATAAAAATAATAATGGGAGCCCAGCCGCATGAGTCATAGAGGCCAGCTGCAGGAAGCTTCCTTCCAGCCCTGTGGGGTGGCCGGGGAGGGGGGTCCTCGTTGCCCTGGGCTCCAGCATAGGGCAGTGTGTGCTTGGAGATGGAGATGGGAGGGGAGAGGGGGTGACTACAAAGGTCATCCAGCAGCCCCTGCAGCTGCCTAAGCCAATCCAGGAAAGGTTTGTCCTGCCTGGACTTAAAGACCTCCAAAATAAGTCAAGTCAAATAAGTTGGTAACCATTGGAAAGAACTTTTTTTACAGTAAGAGATGTTTGACAATGGAAGACTGCCTTGGAGGCTGGTGGTGGATGCTCCATCCTCGGAGGCATTTAAACAGAGACTGGATGGGCATAAATGGCCACTGGGGTCCCTTCCAACGTCAGAGGGCACCCAACCCCAGCAAGCCTCCCCTTCTTCTTCTGTGTGGTCTGTGCTGGGGGGGGTCTGGCTGGCCCCTGGGGTTACTCCCCCTGCGGCCCATACCTGAGGAGGGAGGGAGGGAGGGAGAGGGGGGCAGGAAGCTGAGCACTTGGGAGGGTCAAGAGGGACAGAGAATCCATGCTTCCCCCCACCCACCACCCACACATACCATGCCTGGCTAAAGCTGGGGTTTGCTTTCACTAGATGCAGCGATCACTCCCAATCTGGAATTTTGGGGGGGGATTAGGAATTTTTTATTGGAATAAGACCATTCTACTGAAAAATACACCCGACCACAAAAGGCCGTAACAATAACGCCAAAAAAAGAGAAAAAAAGAATTTGTTTCCCTCTTTTCTTACCTTTGAGACCAAATAAGAGAGAGAGAGAAAATTGTAGCATAAGCCTTCATAGATTTGATCTGCTTCCTCAGATGCATGGAGTGAACTGGTGCCCAGGAGCAAACCTTATAAGCAGGCTGTGTGAATCGCCAAACAAATGCAAAACTAGGGGGTGTGGTGGTGAGGTGACAAATTCAGTTTAAGAATGGTTGTTGGGGACAAAGGCAAGAGGAAAGATGTTGCCTAAGGCCAGGGCAGATAGATGACCATATAAATGGAGGAGGGAGTTTTTGAATGGAGAGTGATGCTGGTCCAAGGGTGCCCTTCATGAGACTAGGATATTAACTCTGTTATGGTCTGCACAGTGTGCCAGGAAACCATTCTCTCTGTTCAACCCACTGCTGATGGACTGGAATTTGTGAATATATTCCAATTCAGCTATTTCTCTTTCCAATCTTCACCTGCAGTTTTTTTGTTCAAGTACAGCTGTCCTGAGGTCAGAGATGAAATGTCCAGGAAGATTGTTCTGCAATCTTTTTTGTGTATTCCTATTCCTCAAGTCTGATTTATGTCCGTTTATCTTCTGGCGTAGAGACTGGCCTATCTGCCCAATGTAGAGTGCAGAAGGGCATTGTTGACAGAGGATGGCATGTAACAACACATTAGAGAGGATGAGCAAGTGAAAGGACCTCTTGGGTGATGAGATTAGATATAATGTATAGATTTGGCAGTGTGTTCTAAATGGAAACTGGAGGCGTGTACATGTGGCGGTCAGGTGGGTTTGCAGTATAACGTGGTGCTCAGGTGTCCGTCGTGTCATTGTCTGGTGGTGTCCAGAAAGTGGACTTATTCTGTCGATAGTTCTAGGCTGAGATTGATGATGGGGTGGAAGCTGTTGAAATTCTGGTGGACTGTCTTGAGTGAGTCCTCTCCACGAGTCCACATTATGAAAATATCATCAATGCACCTTGGGTAGAGTAGAGGTTTCTGGGTGCAGGAGTGAAGTGTTGTTCTGGGTCAGCCATGAAGATGTTGGCCTATTGTGGTGCTGTGTGTGTGCCTATGGCAGTACCGTTGACTATGGACCCCTCAGGAATGATGACCCTGGCTCCTTGTGTGGGATGTTGGTATATCGGGATTCCACCTCCATGGTGGCTAAGCCGGTGTTTCCTGGAAGGCTGTGGATGGAGTGCAGATTCTGTAGGAAGTTGGTAATGTCCTTTGCATAGCTGGGAATGCTGGTGGCATATGGTCTAAGGATCTTGTCCATACATCCTGAGGAGGCGCCAACTGTGAGTGTTCCAGTGCTTGAGATGGTGGGCCGCCCGGGGTTGCCCTGTGCCTGGTAGGATGTGCCTGGTCGAAGCTCCTGGGGTGTGCGACTCGGATTTGGTTCTGCACTTCTGTGGGGAATTCTGTGTAATTCCTTCCAGTATTTATCTGCGGGATCGTTAGACAGGATTTTATAAAACGTAGTGTTGGACAGTTGCTTCTCAGCCTCCTGTATGAGTGTGTAATCAGATTTGTCCATGAGGGCTTCAGTTCCCCTGTTGTCAGCCTCTTTGATGCCAGGATTGGTGAAGTCAAAGGCTTTCATGGCCAGCATCCATAGATTTTCCTTGGGGGTTTTTCCAGGGTGTGAGGCCATGTTCTGGAAGAGTTTATTTCTGACGTCTATTTCTGGCACAGATGCAGGTGAAACGTCAGAAATAAACTATTCCAGAACACAGACTCACAGCCCATTAAAAAAACCCCAAGGAAAATCAATATTAGGATTGTTCCTAAGACTGTGGTATGGCATCTCGTTCCTCGTGGCTCAGATTGTGTCTTCCTGGACGAGAAAGAAGGAAAAGAAACTATTTGACTACTACAAGGACACCATGACTCACAACAGGAACACTGTGAACCCAGAGAACAATATTGTAAATCTATCAAGCCACAGCCTGAGTCCAGGAAAAGAGTCTGTTCTTTCATGGAGTTCATCCTTCCACCCCTCCAAACCTATACACACAATACGCTTCCGTGGTGACCCTTGGCTTACTGATATTCCAGACGAACACGGCTATGTCTTTGAATTCTACTTACGTCTTATGTTCTTACACATGCTGCAGGAAAGTGCATGTATAAGAACATGGGCATCATCCCTCCCCAGGCAAGAAGGATTTGTTCTCATTGCCATCATTGTGCCCTATGGAGGTGGGTGGCTTCAGGGGATCCCATGTGTGACAATTGAAGAGAAGCTGGAGGGGGATCTCAGTCGCAGGAGGTTTTAAGACAGAGTTGGATGCCCATTTCTGCCTTCAGTATGTTCTAGCTGCAGATTGCCTGCATCACCAGGGGGTTGGACTAGATGGTCTTTTGGGGTCCACTCCATTTGTAAGCCTCCCCTCCCATGCTGCTTCCACCTCTTTCTTTTCTTCTTAGCTAAAGGCTAGTATGGCACCTCTCCTTCTTCAGTGGTACACAGTGCCTGCCATCTGGAAATGCTAAGTGTTAGCCCACTGAAACGGCCACCATGGAAGAACCCCCACAAGATGTCCCACCGTGATGGCTGTGGGTAGATCCCTCCATCCCTCTGGGGGTTGCCTGCTGGCTGGCAGCTGCACCCAGGGGCCGAGGTGGGCTGGCGTGGGCCGGGCCTTGCCTTCTTCCCAAAGATGCCAGAGGGCGGGCAGGCCAAGCCCAGCCCTGTGGAAAGGGCCGGTGGAATCCATAGGTAGGGACAAGGGCTTGGATGTTCTCATGTAGTCCCAGCCAGGACTGGCCCATGGCATCTGTGGGGCTTACCTACACATCGCTGGCTCAGCAATCCACAGCTGGTTCGGTGATTCTGAGACTGCCCTGTAGGAATGTCCAGCCCGGGATACCACAGTTCAAGAAGGATATTGACAAACTGGAACATGCCCAGAGAAGGGTGACCAAGATGGTCAAAGGTCTTGGAAACCACCAAGCCCTATGAGGAACAGCTATATGGGAGCTGGGTACATTTAACTAGGAGAAGACAGAGAGGAAAGCTGAGAGCCATCTTTCAATATCTGAAAGGGAAGTCACGTAGAAGATGGAGCCAGCTTGTTTTCTGCTGCTCCAGAGACTAGGACACATAACAGTGGGTTTAAATTCTAAGAAAAGATAAGCCCCCAAAGTATTAGGAAGGACTGCTTGACCATGAGAGCGGTTCAAGAGCAGAACAGACTGCCTTGGAGAACAGTAGGCTTTCTCTCTTTGGAGTCATTTAAACAGAGGCTGTGTAGACATCTCTCCAGAGTGCTTTACTTAGAATCATAGACTCATAGAGTTGGAAGAGACCCCAAGGGCCATCCAGTCCAACCCCATTCTGTCCACACGAAGACACAATCCAAGCACTCCCAATGGAAGATGGCCGTCGAGCCTCTGTTTAAAAACCTCCGAAGAAGGAGACTCCACCACACTCCGTTCTTAGGGGCCCCTTTCAATTCTATGATTCTGTGATTCAGTTATTCATCCTTCAGGGGTACTTGGATAGGTTTGGCTCAGAGAAGAGAATACTGGAAGGTGACATGATAGCTGTCATTCAATATTTGAAGGGAGGTCATACTGAGGATGGAGCAAGCTTGTTTTCTGCTGCTCTGGAGACTAGGACACGGAGCAATGGGTTCAAACTACAGGAAAAGAGATTCCACCTAAACATTAGGAAGATCTTCCTGAAGATAAGAGCTGTTTGAGAGTGGAATAGATGGTGGTGGACTCTTTTTTTTCTTGGAAAACAGTGTGTTTAAACAGAGTTTGGGAGGCTATCTCTATCAGGAGTGCTTTGTTGTGTATTCCTGTATGGCAGAATGGGGTTGGACCAGAATGGGGTGGTCCTTGCTGCCCCTTCCAGCTCTTAAGATTCTATGATTCCAGCCAAAAGTGTTTACAGTCCCTTCTTTTTCCTCTTCTTTTCCAAAGAAATTTCCCATTGAGTTTTCTGTTGCTTCTTCTGCTGTGCCATTTTGAGATCAACCTGAAGGACAAGATCCAAGACTCCAGCTGAAACTCAGGTGCCACCTTCCTTCCTTCCCTCCCTCCCCCTCTGGGGCGCAGGGTGATCCTTAGTGTTTCCTTGAGGTGCGTGGGGTGCTCCTGCAAAAGGGAGGGCCACAAGGAGCCCCCTCAAACACAAGGGCTTTTTCAATCTCCCACACAAGCCACAGCACTTGGGAGAGTGAGATGGGGGAGGGCAGTTGCACCCATGTCTGAGAACTATGGAGAGTTGGAAGGAACCCTAAGGGCCATCTAGTCCAACCCCCATCCCTTCCTTTATGGCGGGATGGGAGCTGTGGGGGGTGCAGGGACTGCCAAAAATCCCTCCTCTCCACAAATAATCCCAAACTTGAAGTGACTGACCACATGTGACCAAAAAAAGGGAGGAAAAGGGGGATCAGATAAGCCTGTCTCACCAGCTCCCCACAGCACGTTAAAAGAAATACAGATCTCTTTGGCCACCAAAATGGAAATCATAAGAAAAGTAGAGGCTGGTGAAAGAAAATGTCCTCCCTGGGTGCATTTTGGCAGAAGCCTTCAGGGGGTTTCTGGAAGACTCGGCATGTTCTTGTTTCCTCAGGCAAGGCTTGCCCGGCCTGGCTGTTTCATTTCATGCATGTGGCTAGTTTTGAATTAAAATTTTGCGGGAACACGTCCATCTGTTCTCCTATTTTGTGGTGTAGGGACTTCTCCCCCTTCTGCCCCACGCATTTCTGCCTCTGGAATCAAATTTTCTTTTGAAGCCCAGGAAGACCTCTGCTTTGTTAAGCAGAAGCATACCTGCAGTCATTGGAAGAATCCCATGGCCTCCTTTGGCCTCCCTCTGCTCAGTCCCCTGGAATCCTCCAAAGGCTGGGCCTTGTGGTCAGCCGCCAGTTGGTCTCCAGGCCCAACACCCAGCTGCTCAACTGAGAGAGAGAGATGGACCCCAATGCATGGCAGGCAGATCAGGGTTTGGGGTTGGTCAAATGCCTTTCTCCACAGCCTCCCCACCTGGCAATGCCTTTCAGCCCAAGATAAAGCCACCCCCTGGGCCCTGCCGTCCCGCCCCTCCGCTCGCCCAGGCAGCTCCAGCCCTCTGAGGCAGGAAGGGGACCCCTCTACTTCAGCCCCCTGGGCTCCCCTCCCTGCCCTCCCGACCCTGGCCCCAGGCTCATTGCCCCCCCAGGCAGCTAGTAGCCCTGCTGAGACACACACACACCAGCCTCACCCCCCCAGCACAGCTCTGGCCAGGGTGTCTCCTGCAAAGGGTAGAAGGTGGGGGGCACTGCCTCCCTGGAAGGGACAACAGGCTCCAAGGCCACTATCTTATCAGAAGGGAAACCAGGGAGCAACTGAGATCGGGACAAGCGGGCGGCAGCCAGCAGACACGTGACTTCTCTGCAACTCCCACCCTGGCTGCCATTGTCCTCCTGGGGCCTGTGCAGGATCCGTGCCTGAGTCAGGCTGCTGCTGACCAGCGTGTCTGCGAGCTGAGTGAGGGGAAGAAGAAAGGTTGGGGGCTGAGGGGGGCTCCCTTGGCCCTCCTTCTGCCCCATTGTCTTGGGGTGGGTCCTGCCTGCAGACACAATGGCCCGAGGCTGGGCGGGAAGGCCGCTGGCAGGATGGCCAGCTGGCCTTGTGGACCCTGGATGTTGGCTATGGCCAACAGAACAGAGCTGATAAGGCCCCGTTGAGACGGGTGCTGCTCTTGCAAAGAGATATGTTATCTGTCCTTTCTAAAAGAAAAGATGTAGAGGTGTGGAGGGAGCCATCTATCCCTCCAGCAAATCTCTCTCTCTCTCTCTCTCTCTCACACACACACACACACACACACGGCAGGACTGGCCCAGTTTGGTACCCCCAGCAAGGGGCAGAGGCAGGCGCGACGGAGCCCATGGTCAGCTCCCTCCAGGGCTGGGTACGTGGCCCAAAACTGCACGTATTCATTCCATTTACGTAAATCCTGCATTCTCCCAACACGGGAGCCAAGGCAGCTCACAGTGCAGGTGGAAACAAAATACAGCTACAAAAGTTTACCAAAAAAAAAAAAGGTAGCCTTATTAAAATTAATTTAAAAACATTATAAAACATAAAAGGTCTACAGTACTATGATCCATTAAAAAGCCTTCAGCACCAACAAAAGTGGAAGAAGAGGGTCTTTGCCAGTCATCAAAAAGAAGGCCCCATCCGTCTCCCGTGTCCTCACTGTTTGTACCTGTGAAAGGAGCAGGTGAGAGAAAACCCTTCCCTGAAGATCTTAACTCAGTAGGATCATACAGGGAGGCAACAGTCTTTCAAGCGATATGTGGCTTTGTAGGTCCAAACCACACTTTCATTTGTACCCAGAAACTGACCAGCAGGCAGTAGAGTGGTTGCAATAAGCTCCCTGCAACCAACCCTGCCAGTCAGCACTCTGGCTGCAGCATTTTGGACCCCCTGAAGTTTCTGCCCAGGCCCTGTTTCGTGATCTACCCTCCAACTGACCAGAACCACCTCTGTCTTGTCTGGATGAAGCTGCCAGTTGTTCGCCCTCATCCAGTCCATTGTTCACGGCAAAGCAAGGCCTCTCAAGGGCACCCGAAACGCCCCTGGCAATGGCAGGAGTGGGGGTTTTGTTTTCAACCAGCATCCTGCCTATGGCCAGCATCCTGCCTATAGGCGCATAAGTTTCCCCACAGAAGCAGAGGGACCATTTGTCGAACCAGGAAGGTCCACCTTCAGGGCAAGTCTGCAGAAGCAGAGTCCTGAGCGCAGCTTCCAGGGATGCCAATCCAGCTCTTCAGATGCACCAGACGGGACTAACATTTCCGTTTCTTCAAAAACTGCTACTAAGGTGTGCAAAGGCATCTTGTAGCACCTTTGAGACTAACTGAGAGAAAGAAGTTGGGAGCATGTGCTTTTGTAGACTTATCTGCTTCCTCAGATGCAACTGATGAATACAACCAAGGTAGCCATTTAAAAGGTTTTCATGGCTGTTGCCCATGGTGGCCCTGCGGGGGGGGGGGCTTCATAGAGTTCCTTGCTAAAGCCACCCCCCCAACACACACACACACACATACACCAATGGCTGGCCTGCTTTAGCCCTCCCCACCCTCCCAAAATGAGCAGAAGGGAAGATCCAGAGGAGCTGCAAAGAGAACACTGCCGGGGCCGCCCCCAAGCCCTCCACCCCCCCTGCCCTCCTCCCCTGAAGCCTGTCCCAGAAGCCAGGCCATCGTGGGCACCGATCCAGCTTTCCCTTGAGGGGGTCACAGAGGGTGCCCCCGATTGTGCGCCACTCCTGCCTTATCGCCTCAATAGGAAAAGCCCATTCAGGAGAACGTGCTCTCTGAAGGGCTCCCGCCTTCCGCATTGTCCCTTGGCCAGAACTGCTGAGTGCTTCTAGATAAGCCCTCCTGCCTTCAGCAACCTCAGCAACCGGGGCTGCTCACAAGTGGGCCTGCCTTACTCACGGGAGGGCAGGGGGGCATTTTTGGTGCACGTGGGGAGCAGATACTTCCTCCTCAAGGCAGCGTTTCTCTGACCCACCACGTTGCCCAACTGGCCCCGGTACAGCCCATCCTTGCGCCTGCCATGGAACAGGGATGTACTTTTTAAAAAAGCAATGTAGAAAACAGGTCAGTTTCTATGGGAAGAAATCAAGTTATAGGAATGTGATATCAGAAACTGGAATATTCTGAAGTGGTGGGAGAAGACCAGCCTCCCACTCATAGCAAGAAGAAAGACTTACCTTGCTGTATATGGAGCAAAATACCCTCCTTCCTCCTCCCAGTGGATCCAAAGGACAGAAAAAGAGATTCCACCCACACATTAGGAAGAACTTGTTGACTGTAAGCACTTTACAGCCCTGGAATGGGCTGCCTCAGAGTGGTGGGCTCCATCTTTGGAGGTCTTTAAACAGAGGTGGGATGGGCATTTTCCAGGAGTGTTATGGTTGTGCATTCCTGTGTGGCAGAAGGGGGTTGGACAGGTGGCCCTTGGGGGTCCCTTCCAACCCTACAATTCTAAAGGGCAACCTGTCAGATGTCACCTGATAACTGAGCCTGTTGCTTCGAGCTGGCCAAAGCAGGACTTGCAGAAAGACCCACTATGGAGCCACCCTGCCCCTCCTAACCCCCTCCGTCAGTTTTGAAGGTCCCTCTGCCCCCACCCGCCCTGGCAGGAAGAGGGGGATGGTGGCAAAGAACCCAATGCCAAGCTGTTCAAGGCAAAACTTTTTGTTTGCTGGCCATTTATGTTCTCCCAGCTGGACATACCTGGTGAAAGAGGCACAACGGCAGGTTGCTTCTAGTTGCTGAAATCTGTGGTTGTGGAACCTTTTCCCCAGCCTGTGGTGTTTACACAAGGGTTAACCTCAAAGGGGAAACCCAACAGATTTCCAGTTTTTGTGTCAGTTGCTCCAGGAGAAGACTCCAACATGTTCACAGAGCCTGACAGGAAAGGAGGGGGACCAAGCTCCTCCTGGAAGGCTGATGGGGCTCTTTTTCCCAAAGCTGGAGAGGTGCAGCCACAGGTGCGTGCTTTCCTCAGTTACTGCCAGACTCCGTTGGACCACAGGTTCACTCCACCGCAAGGCAAAGGGGCAAAGGGGCAAAGGCAAAGGCAGGCCTATCTGAGGAGCCTGGATCTGGGGCGCCCCCTCCTGGCAGAGGAGAGAACAGCTACCCCACCCCAGCCCACTAGAGAAGATCCTAAACAGGAACTGCTGAGGAATCCGCCAAACGTTTTGAGAATAAAAGCTCAACACTTACAAAGGATTTTCCTTGGGTTTTTTCCAGGCTGCAAGGCCGTGTTCTGAAATAGTTTCTTTCTGACGCTTCACCTGCATCTCTGGCTGGCATATTCAGAGAATGGTTGGGTCGGAGTGTTGGCGGGGGGGTTATATGCTGTGAACCCCTGTTGGGGAGGATATGTAAATTTGTGTAATTGAACGGTTAGTTTCTGGGTACAGAAATGCAAGGCTCATTAGTGTCTGTTTGGCTAATGGTTGGTTGATGGGCCATTATCTGCTGGGAATCCCCCCGTCCCTGGGTGGAATTCCTTTGAAAGTGCAGAGTTTTGATTCTATTGTTTTACAAAACTGGGAGCCAGATTCAGTTTACTTTGAGGGTTTCTTCTTTCCTGTTGAAGTTGTCCAGGTGTTTGTGGATTTCAATAGCTCCTCTGTGCATTCTGACATGGTAGTTGTTGGCCTGGTCCAGAATTTCTATACCCAGAAACTAACCATTCAATTACACAAATTTACAGAATATACTCCCCAACAGGGGTTCACAGCATATAAACTCCACACACACACACTCCTACCCAACCATTCTCTGAGGATGCCAGCCACAGATGCAGGCAAAACGTCAGAAATAAACTCTTCCAGAACACGGCATCCTCACAGCCTGGAAAAAACCCAAGGAAAATCTAAGGATGCCGGCCGTGAAAGCCTTCGACTTCACATCAATCTGCCAAACAGCCAAGGCGAGCTGGGGGCTGGCTCTGTGCCCCTCCCACTTGGCGCACCGGGCATGGGCTGACACCCCCACCCCCAGGTAAGCTGTTGGGGCAACAGACTCCAAGCAGCCCACCTCCCCAAGGCCTCACCCATACTGCTCCTCCGGGGGGAAATGGAAAAGGGAGGCAGGCGGGGGAGGCCATTGCTGCTGCTAGAAATGAGACTATCACTCACTGCAGCATGCAAAAGGGACTGACCTGCCCTCCTGCCTGCCCCCAGGACCCCCCAATGACAGCCATGAGGGGCTGAGGAGACTTTGGGCAGCCACAGGAGCGGGCACTCTGAGCCCCTCAGGCAAAAGAGGGCAGGGGGTGGGTGGGAGGTGCTGGGTGAGGGACCTGTGATCTGGCACAAAGCATGAGCTGAGAAAAACAGGGCAACCGAACAAGAGGCTGCGTTCTGCCTGCTCCAGTTGAGAGAAAAGATGGCAAATAGAAAGGTAACAAACGTTTATTCCCCCAGGGAAGTAGGCATTGGGCTTTTGCACTGCACGGCAGCTTTCCTTGGATCAGGGCCTGAAGCAGCAGCCCCCAGGTGCCCGGGCACCTCCCACGAGCCAGCAGCCCTCCGAGAGCAGCCTGAGGGCTGAGACGAGGGTGGCTCTGGGGCCAGGAGAAGGGGCAGAGGGCAGCCACAGTTTGGCTACCCAGAGGCAGGCCTGGCTGCTGCTTCCCTCTCGCTCCCAGGAGGCCAACCTCTTCCTCCCTTAAGCTTGCAGGTGCTTGGTGACCCGGCGGATCTTCTCCCTCTTGTTCCTGTTGCCATGTTTCTTCCAGGGCTTCCCTGGGCCACTGTCCTTGGAGCCAGAGGGGGACGGGCCCTGCAGGCCGGAAACTCCTCCTCGGTAGCCCAGCACTGACTGGCTGCCGCGGGTCAAGGCGCGGATGTTCTCCTGGGGGGGGAAGGCACAGGGACAGTGAAGGCGAGAGAGTCAGAAGGGAGAGGAGTTGGGAGGCCAAGCCGGCCATGGAGGTCTCTGCCAGGGCTGGACCTGTGGGCGAGGGGAGGCAGTGCCACAGCGAACTCTGCGCTGCAGTGCCCACTGGGGAGGAGGCGTGCAGCCCCCAACCTCCTTGAATGCTAGCCAACAACTGAACAACAACAACAACTAAATTGTTGCTTTATATGATGTTTGCCGCCCCAATCCTGATGGGAGTTGAGGGACACAAATAAATCTATAATTATTATTATTATTATTATTATTATTATTATTATTATTAGCAGCAGCAGCAGCCATGGTCACCAAGGACAACAGGAGCTATAGTCCCAACTACCAGGAAGGTGCTGCACAGAGCAAGAGCCGAAAGGCACCAGGCATCTCTCTCCCCAAACACCCCGGGAGCCCTTACCTGGTGGAAAAAGGTGGCGTCCACCACGTTTTCTATCTGCTTGGCCTTCCCGCTCCTGCTCGGTTGTGTCCCTGGCTTGGGTGGCGTGGCCTTGTGCGGGGCTGCCCTCTCATGCCAGAGCTGAAACTCCTCGGCCTTCAGTCCAGGAGGCGGGTGGCAGTACAGCAGCTTTCCCTGGAAAGAGCAGCAGGGAGGGAGGAAAAAAGCCCAGACCGAGTTAGTTTCGCCAGCTCACCTTCCCCCCCCATCTAAGCTTCCTTTTCATAAACTACAACTAAACTGTCATGAAAGGTCAAACATCCCCATCAGCACTGATCACCTACGTGGCCCTGGCTGCAAGGCGACGGGAGGGGAAGCGGCGGGTGCTTGGGTGCTTGCTCAGCCATGCTAGTGCTCACGGACAGGGGTCCAAGTGTCCTCCCCCATCCGTTCACCCATCGCCCACCCATTCACGCACATTAGCAAGTCCCTTCTCAAACTTTGGTCCTCAGGTACATCTCCCAGAAGTTCTAACCAGCACAGCCAAGGGTCAGGGACTGGGGCAGCTGAAGTCGCTAACATCTGGAGGAGACAACCTTGAGAAGTATTTTTCCTGTGCTTCCCTTTACTTTTAAACAATACTGAAGGGTAATGAAAAGAAAGTGTTTTGCTAAAAGTCCTAAAATTGGGGCAGGGGGGACACACCAGTTCTCCTTCAAATTCTCAGGCGGGGCAACTGCCATTCTGTAGAACTATGACTCGGGTGGGGGCAGACGAGGCAGGAAGTGAAATGCACTCAGCACAGATAACCCACCCTGTTGCTCTGCACTGGTGTTGCTTCCTGCCTCGTCCCCTCTCTGTCTCCCTCTCTCCAAGCCTGAACCATCTCTTTATTGAATTTCCACTCCCACCCAATGCTTGTGGCGATTTTATCACCACGTAAATGCTGTCTCCTATCTCCTGCCCTGGCCTACTACGTTCAAGAGTCTGCGGAAACTTACAGTGACATAGTCCTTCAGCACGTAGCGAGCTGAACGGGGCTGATCCGGCTGTCCGTGGTCAGTCATGAATCCTCTCATATCTGTGCCAGGGTAGATGGAGGTGTGGAGAGAAAGACAGGCAGGAGGCGGCAAGTCAAGCTGCTTTCTGGGAAGGACTGCCCTCACAGGACAAGGGAGAACTGCCTGCTCTCTGGGCACAAGAGGAAACTTCAGCCCCAAACCAGACGGGAAGCCTGGCCATTCAAGATCCGGCCCTTGCTGGGCTTTTGGACCGGCTGACAGGCAAGATGGGGCTAAGAGAGGGGGGCCCGCACACGTGAACTCATGCATGCACGTGCCTCAGCCTCACGGGGCAGCCACTCACATCCATAGGCGGTCAACAGCTCCTCCGAGGTGGGCGGCCGATCAGGTGCCTCATCCTCTCTCGGCCGGATGATGGTGATGCCGTAGGTTGCCTCCAAGACGTGTCGGGGGATTCGCTGGCAGACGTGGGGGAGTCAAGGAAGAACTTGGGAAGGGGGGTGCCTGCGAATATGACCAGAACAAGGGGGGGGTGACTATGCCCTAACAAGTTCCCCCTCCTCCCTGTTCCAGACAGTCCATTTGCAATTATCCATATCCCCACCCCAGAAAATGCCCAGGAGAATACTAGGCCAAGCCACACCCATAATTTGGTACCTACCAAAGAAGATTGGTTCTTTAAACTTAAACAATTAGCAAAAATGGATAAACTTTCTATTTTGATAAAAAAAAAACATGTTTAACAATCTTTGTGAAAGACTAGAAATTCCTAATTGACTTTTGGGGTAAGAATGAGGGTGATTCAATGACTGTTGGTTTTACCAATTAGTAAAAGTTAAACAGAGAAGTAGATTAAAGGTTAAAATATGCCGAACGAGATCCGTCAGATGACAAACCTAAGTAGCTTTAAAAAAGCACTACAGACGGATCTCTTTTGGCAGGCCTTTCCTAATTAGATCCCGGCCTCAGGAGCTCCTGGCCTCTTTTAGTCTGCTGGCTATTTATTGTTTTTAAATGTGATTTTAGAGCACAGTTGTCCCTTCACATTCGCGGGGGTTAGGTTCCACGGACCCCTGCGAATGTCAAAAAACTGCGAATATTGATTGCCCCCCCTTCCCCTGCCAAAGCGACCATGGGGCCTCCGGAGGCCCCATAGTCGCTTTCCCCAGACTCCCCACTCCCTCCCAAGGCCTTCACGGGGCCTCTGGAGACCCTCCCAAGGCCCCGTGGAGGCCTCTGCGGCCCTCCCCCCTCCCTCCCAGGGCCTTCACGGGGGCCCCGGGGGGTCTCCGAAGGCCCCGTGGAGGCCTCCCCGGTCCTCCCCACCCCCTCACAGGGCCTCCGGAGCGTCGCCGGAGGCCCCGTGATCGCCTCCCCGGCCCTCCCCACTCCCTCCCCAGGCATTCATGGAGCCTCCGGAGCATCTCCGGAGGTCCCTTGAAGGCCTCCCCGGCCCTCCCCACTCCCTCCCCAGGCCTTCATGGGGCCTCCGGAGCATCTCCAGAGGTCCCTTGAAGGCCTCCCCGGCCCTCTCCACCCCCTCCCCAGGCCTTCATGGGGCCTCCGGAGCGTTTCCGGAGGGCCCGTGAAGGCCTCCCCGGCCCTCCCCACCCCCTCCCCAGGCCTTCATGGGGCCTCCGGAACGTCTCCGGGGGCCCGTGAAGGCCTCCCCGGCCCTCCCCCCTCCCGCCCAAGGCCTTAACAGGGCCTGTAGAGGCCCCATATCGCGGCTTTTGGGAGGGCGGGGGCCCTCCCAAAATCCGCGAATATTCAAAACCGCGAATGCCAAGTTCGCGAATGTGGAGGGGCAACTGTAGTTGCTTTTTAATTTAGATTTGTTTAATATCTTTTTATGGAGAAGGGTGGGGGGTGGGGGGTGTTTAGGGATTTTTATCTGTATTGTATTTTAATTTTTGTAAGCCGCCCCGATTGTTTTAACAGAGGGGCGGGGTATAAATAAATATTATTATTATTATTATTATTATTATTAAAATATAACTGCAGAAAAAATAGTTTTCTTCTTCTTTCTCTATTATATTAGTTGTATATGTGGTGAGTGGTGAGTTTAATTCTCGTATTTTGTAGTTTGTTTTTGCTATACGTGCTATTCCCCGATTGTTTTAACAGAGGGGCGGGGTATAAATACATTTTATTAAATGTATTATTATTATTCAATATTTACTTTATGTAGAATTTATTCAGTGAAAATGACCGAATGTAAGAATACTAGCCCAAGCACTGGTGCATGTTTTAGGTACCGCCAAGTATTCGGGGAAGCCCTGGCTTGACGGCTGCTGGCACCACCCCCTCTGGCCTGGAAAGCAAGGCTCCATCACTTGATTTTGTCCCTCTTCAATGTGAAGTCGAAGGCTTTCACGGCTGGCATCCATAGATTTTCCTTGGGGTTTTTCCAGGCTGTGAGGCCGTGTTCTGGAAGAGTTTATTTCTGACATTTTGTCTGCACTCCTACCCAACCATCCTCTGAAGATGCCAGCCACAGATGCAAGCGAAACGTCAGAAATAAACTCTTCCAGAACACAGCCTCACAGCCTGGAAAAAAACCAAGGAAAATCCCTCTTCAACCCTTGAGACTCCAGATCCCCCACACACAACGCACGCACACAGAGAGCGTTGGGAGGGTGCTACTAGAGCAAAGATCCCACAGACAGAGGTGGAAGATGTGAGTCCAAAGGAGGGGGCAGGCCAGGCCCACCCTCTGCCCTGCTCACTCTGAGTGGCCATTCTCAGTCATGACCAGAGGGATAACCTTGAGAGGGATGACCAGAGAGAAAACCCTCCCCGTTTCCTTCTTTCAGTCCTTAAATGAGCTCTATGAGGAATATCCCCACAGTGGAAGTAGGGGAGGGGGGAGCTGAAAGAGCCATTTCCCAGTGTAAGGAATAAGCAAGGAAACCAAGGGCTCAGGTACCTCACTCTCCTTCCCTTGGGGCCAGTACTGTACCAACACCCCCCCCCCAAAACACACACAGAAGATCTGTCAGGCTGCCTTTGGGGGCCCCTCCGAGGAAGGCCTTTCCACTTGCCTTGGGCTCTCGACACATCGCTTTCACTTTGGGGTGTGAGGGCTCCCCTGGCTCTCCTCCTCTGACCTGCTCTCGCTGTTCTGCCAAGTCAGTCATAATATTAAGTTTCCACCCACTGCTTTAAGAACATTCTCCGCTGCCCAGGGACTCCTGTAAGCCACAGCCAGGCAGGTGCACATTTCGAAGGGATAAGAAGCCAGCGCCAGAAGCCAGCCTGAGGGATCTCTCTTTGGAGCTGAGCTCTGTAGCCTCCGCATCCAGAGAAGGAAAGAGGTGGATCCATAAAAATCCCCTCCCTCGTCCACCTTTCAGCCACTCCAACCTCCCCATGTCCAATGGTATGGTGGGGGTCCCCTCCTCTCCCCCTGCAGAAGGATCCTGCTCCTCCCTCCTTCCGCAGCACCTCCAAGATCCACCCAAACCCCTCGCACCCACTCTGATGATCCCCTCATCACAGCCACACCTGGCTTGGCCCCGCTGGTCCTGGGTCCCACTGCCCTTGCCCATTTGCGGCTGCCTCCATTGCCATTTGGCCAACAAACACCCATGGGAAGAACCCTTTCTACCCACTCCTTCCTCCCAGTAACCAGATGGGATTTCAGCTAATCATCCCCAGCCTTCAGTGGTTCTGCCTCCCCCACCCATCGCACTTACATCGCCCCCTCATACCCCCCCCTAAACTGCTCCTCTGCTCCTTTGCAAGCAGTGCCTCCTCTCTCCCCACATCACTGCCTTCTGCCCTCCTTCTCTGTGCAGAGAGTTGGGAGGGGGAACAGGGGATACCATGGGCCATCTAGCCCACCCCCAGACCATGTAGGAATCCTCAAGAAAAGCATCCCTAACCACCCCGTCTCTTTCCTCACCACTGGGAAATAACTCCATCCTTTTGGTACAGAGGCCGTGCATGGACAGAGCATGAGCCAGAAGGCAGGCAGTAACACCAGCCCACCCAATCCTCCTGGACCCACCCATTGGGAAAGGATATGAGGGAGACGGGTGGGATGTGGTCCCTCATCTGGTCTATGGGCAAAATCCCACTGCAAATCATCTCGGCCTTTGTGGAGACGAAGGAGGGCATGACCAGGCCAGGGCAGTCACAGAGGCACAGGCCGGCCTTCACGTACAGTGTCTGCAAGGAGGAAACCAGGAGGACTCAGCCGTGGGGGCCACGGGGGCCTTCCCCGCTCTCTCCCTCCCTCCCTCCTTGGGTCAGAGCTGCCCCTGCAGGGGAGCAGGCAAAACCAAGCAGCCCATTCCCAGCTCACCTGGTTCTCACAGAGCTTCCAAACCAAGTCCCTGCCTCTCACGGGCCTCTCCCACCCTCATTGTTCTTTTTGAAGGCAAGACGTAACCCCCACCAGGCATCAAACGGAGTGGAGGGCCTGGCAGTCAGCAGAGACTGGTGGGGCTCATGATCCCTGAACAAGAGGGAGACCCTCCCACCCCCCTACACACCATTCCTACAGGAGGCTCTGCCACTGAAACCCACCCGGGGCCAGTTTCATTCACGCAAAGACAAGCCTTCCAGGGAATGGAGGCTCTCACAGGCAGAAGCGTCCCTTGGAACAGCTGGGGGGGGGGCAGCCTTTCCTTGGCAGCCTCTGCTCAGGAGGGCCCCCTGGTCGATAGCAGCTTTGGACTACACTGGACTCAGCGTGTGGTGGGAAGGCACGTTCCCATCAAAGTCCCCCTTTGCCCCACCATTTGCCCAGTGCTCACCAGGGCAGCCTGGCAGAAAGAGGAGCCCTCATCAGCCGCCAGCCTCGCAACTGCCTGGCAGTACCTGGAAATGCTTTGTGTGTCCCGGGGTGGCCGAGACGGAGACCTTCTTCTTCCCCAGGATGGTGTTGATGGTGGAGCTCTTTCCAACGTTGGGGTAGCCCACCTGAAGGAGGGAGGGAGGGAGGGAGCAACTCAGCCTCAGCTGCGCCCCGGTTGGCTTCCCAGAATCCCCTCTGCCTGACCCACAACAAGCAAAGACTGGCTGCTCTGTTAAATGGGGGCAGCCACCCAGGAGACTTTTCAGCCCAAGGGCAAGGCGGAATTCCTTCCCGCACCCCACTTCCACACCAAGGAAGGAAGCAGACCAACAGCTCATCTTTCGGTCAGCATGGGATATGGGGCAGCCCTCCTTCGTCCCACTCCCACCTGACAGCAACAGCCCAGCTGCGAGGGCACAGTTCTGCCCAGGCTGAGCCCGCCCAGACCCCGTCCCTCCTCTGCCCAGACCCAGGCCAGCCATGTGGGTGGGGGCCGATGTGGGACGCGCTCCCCCAGCGCCCCCAAGGGAAGCTGGTTCTGCTGGACTCAGGGCTGGCACCTCCAACTCACCAGCCCCACGGTCACCTCCCCCTCTCTGAGCTTCTTCTTCCCAGCATGGACCATCTGGAAGACCTCCAGGAGCTCCTCTCTCTGCACTAAGTGGCTGCTGTTTCTGATGGGATGGCCTTGTGGGGCCGCTGGCCCTTTGGGGTGCTCAGCACCCTCCGTCCTGTTCTCCCGCAAGGCCCCATCCGTGGTCCTGCTCCCCTCATCTTCGGAGCATGTCAGCCAGGCCTCCTCCCCCTCCAAATCCTCTTCACAGTCCTCGTAGGCATCACTCTCTTCCTCCAGGTCACTCTCCTGCTCTGAGGCAGAGTCTGGCTCACTCTTGGAATGGCTGCCAGAGGCCGCCCCCTCCGGGCCCGGGTCCTCCGCAGCTGCCGTCCCCTGTGCAAAAGAAAGCGGAACTCACGTTGCAGGGCACGACTCCTCCGCCAGCCACAGAAAAGCAGGTACACACTGAAGGTGTAGCTCTGCAAGAGGCCGGTGGTCTACCTGAAACAGGTCGGAGTCACAGACCTCTCCCTTACAAAAGCCTTGATTCTACACCAGCCCAAGTTCTGCCAGGCCCTTCCTCGGTCTGATCCTCTCCCCTGAAGGCCCCTGGGGACTGAAAAAGAGGCCGGGCCACAAAGCTGAGGTTGTCCAGCTGAGCACGAGGGGAGGAATGCTCAACTGCTCACACAAAATGGAGGCTGAGCTGGGAGCCGGAGCACAGGAGGACTGCTGTGGCCCTCTTGGTGCAGAGGAACATTTGCAAGACCGCAAGCTTAGCATGAGCCAGGAGGGTGATGCAGCAGACAAAAAAGCCAATGCCATTCTAGGTAGCATCAATGGGAATACAACAACCCAATCAAGGGAGGTAATTGTGCCACTCTATTCTGCTTTGGTCAGACCTCACCTGGAAAACTGTGTCTAAGTCAAGCATATTGACAAGCTGGAACACGTCTGAGAAGGGCAACCCAAATGGCCAAGGGTGTGGGAACCAAGCCTCATGAGGAAGGACTGAGGGAGATGGGCATGTTTAACTTCAAGAAGGGAAGACTAAGAGATGACATGACAGCCATCTTTAAAAATCTGAAGGGATGTCACCAGGTGGAAGATGGAGCCATCTTGTGACCTGGGGCTCCAGGGACCAAAGCACAAACCCAAGAATTCAATTTCCAAATTCTGACTGAACATTAGGAAGAAGATCCTGATGATAAGAGCTCTTCTCAGAGAAGTGCCTTGGAAGGCCGTGGGCTCTCCTTTGTTGGAGGTTTTCAACAGAACTTGCATGGCCTGCCTCCCAGAGGTGCTTTCATTGCGGATTTCCCGCCGTGGCACCAGGGGGCGTGGACTAGGGGGACGTTCCAGCTCTAGGATTCTATGAGCCTGAAGTACTCTTCAGTCTTTGGACCCCAGAATGACTTTTTACAGAAAGCATCATGAGTGCAGCTGATGTGTGTGTCTCGGGGGGGGGGGCAGGGTGTTACATAAGAAGGGAACTTCGAAGCCACAAAGGCAGAGAGAACAGCATGGCAGAATGGGCTTGGACTGGGTGGCCCTCGTGGCCTCTTCCAACACGGAAGCTCCCACCACCACTCCTGCGTTTGTCCTGCACCCTGGCCTTAGCGGCAGTGCCCCCCCACCCTGCACTACCTTAGAGAGCGTAGCCAGCCGCTTCCCCTCCGCCAGGGCTGACCAGAACACCACTTTGACACCCTCCTCCTCGAAGAATCGGGCCCAGGCAGCGCGCTGCTCCTCGCTCAACAGGTCAGCCTTGTTCAGCAGAATGAGATTCTCCTTCTCTGGACTGATTTCTTTGGCATAACGTTCCTATGAGAGGCAAAAACAAAAGCCACCGGCCGTCACGGCCCAATCCCTGGGGAAGCACAGCAGGGAAGGTGGAGGGAAGGAGGGAGCCTCCCAGGAGCCTCTCCTCACGCAGCGCCACCATGTTTGTTTCCAAATACAAATAGTATTTGCCTGTTGCAACATCAGCCTTTAATTTCTGACAAAAAAGTTGGCAGGTGGCACAGGGACTGGGGAAAGAATCTAGGCTTGCTTGGCACAGAACGTGACCTTTTGGGTAGGGAAAGCCAAGCGTCCTCTGGTGCCCACTCAGGTCATCACACCTACCAGGTCTCGGCACCTGAACAGGAGGGGGTTCCTGGCATCCACTATCTGAACCACAACGTCACTGCAGAGGGAAGAGGAAGACATGGCTGTTTCCGCTCACTTGCTCACTCTCTGCCCAGCGCTCCTGCTTCCCCTCCAGCAGAGAGGGAGAGAGGAGGAGTCGCAGGTAGCAAAGAGCAGCAGAAGACAGGCCGGCGGCTAATCCAATGTGTGGGCAGATGCTAGCTCTGACAGTAGCCCCACAGGCATCCCCCACACCCCAGCACCCTCCAATTATTTATTTACAGTAGATATTTTAACAGGCTGTATATACAGTTATAGTCTACCTCCCACCCCTCAAAAAACAGGATTCAAGGCAGCTCACAAATTCAAACAAAGGTAATATAGCTACAAATGCATAAAGTCAATAACATTTTCTAAAGAGCCCTTCCTCTTTCCACTCCTTTCACTGCCGACAACGGCCTTCACAAATCACACTCTCCTTGCTGCCCCTCCCTGCCCTGCCCTCATGGCCTCTGGAAACAGACATGAAACCCACAACCCAGGACAGTTCCAACTGCAACTGCTCCAGCCGCTGCCACTGTCATCGCCTCACAGCAGGGAGAGCTGCATGCAGAAGGCAGCCAGAGAGTATTACCTTCTTTCCAAGACTCGCCACAGCTGACGCCAAAAATCCAAATTTCGTTCAAAGGGGGTCAAAAGGAGTTTCTGTTCCTCCTCCAGCCTAGAAGGAACAGAAGAGGAAAAACTCAGCACTCAAGTGTTTAACAAGCAACAGTTACTCCAACAAGAGTTACTACTTGTACAACTGTTTTCTAACTTCTCTGGCTGTAACAATGTATATTTTTGTATATTTAGGATTGTGCGTAGACAGCGCACAATCCTAAATATACACTGGACTGAGTATGTGACGAATGTTGCTGTCCTTGAGCAAGCAGGGATCACCAGTATTGAGGCCATGATATTGAGAACGCAGCTGCGCTGGGCAGGACAGATTTCTAGGATGGAGGACCATCGCCTCCCAAAAATACTACTCTACGGTGAACTTGCCATGGGTCAGCGTAAGAGGGGCGCTCCAAAAAAGCGATACAAAGACTCCCTGAAACAACATCTCAGGCTCGGCCAAATTGATCACCAACAGTGGTCCGCCCTGGCCTCACATCGGGAGGCATGGAGATGCACTATCCACAATGCGGCAGCCTTATTTGAGAACTCACGCCGAACAAGTCTTGAAGAGAAACGACAACGCAGAAAGAATCACAACCTAAAAACATCACCCAAGGAGACCTTCTGCTGTGCTTTCTGCAACCGGACTTGTCTATCTCGGATTGGACTTTTTAGTCATCAGTGCACTTGCAGAAAGCGCGGGATGTGTCCTTCCTGAATCTTCGTTTGCGAAGAAAAGCCAGAGAGAGAGGATGTAACATTCAGCTCAGTGTGAACTCCTGCTTAGGGAAACATTCAGTACCAGGGCCAATCATAGCTTCAATACACTGTGGACCAGAACCGTGTCCCTGCACTAAGGTGAGGGAAGAGCCCAACATTCACAGCCGGACACCGCAACGCAACAGCTGCCCCTCGCTGGTATCAGCTCTTCCTCAGACACCCCACCAGGAGCCCCCACGCACACAGCGCGCAGGGAGAAGGGAGGAAGGAGAAACATAGATTTTCCTTGGTTTTCTTCCGGGCCATGTTCCAGAACACGGCATCCTCACAGCCTGGGGAAAAAAACCAAGGAAAATCTATGGATGTCGGCCATGAAAGCCTTCGACTTCACAAAGGAGACACAGGCCACTCTCCATTGTCAAATCCCCTCCCTTCCCTGTCTGCCTGGCCTCCTCTTGGATGGTTTTTAGAATCACAGAGTTGAAATAGACCCCAAAGGCCATCCAGTCCAACTGCATTCTGCCATGCAGGACTCCACAATCAAAGCACTCCCAACAGACAGCAATCCAGCGTCTGTTTAAAAACCTCCAAAGAAGGAGACTCCACCACGCTCAGAAGCAGCAGGGTATTCCACTGTAGCACAGCTCTTACCATTAGGAAGTTCTTCCTAATGTTTAGGTGGAATCTCTTTTCCTGGGGTATTTACTACCCCTGCTAATTTGATGTCATTTGCAAATTTGATAAGTATGCTCTCTATTCCATAATCCAAGTCACTGATAAAGATGTTGAATAACACTGAGGCCAAGACAGAACCCTGTGGGCACCCCACTAGTCACTTCTCTCCAGGATGAAGAGAAGCCATTGTGATTTAGATTCTTTGCCCTGCTCTGCCAAGGGAGCGGGTAATGTATTTGAAGCATGCTTTCTTCCTCTCCACAGAAAAATGCCTTTGAGCTCAGTACAAGGTATATCTACAGGCGCAAGACTGGCTTCCTACAGACTCCCAGCTCCATCCTGTGGCGTCGACATTAACAGAGTGGGCAAGCGATGACCATCCAGATGTTGGTGGACTACAACTAGATTACTCCACCAGCCATGTTGGATGGGGCTTCTAGGTCCTCTGGAGAGCCACCATTTGTCCAGCTTGCATTCTGACTCTGTTGCTTCAAGGATGGACAGAGGTTGCTGTCCCTTGCAGAATGGCAGGAACCACCACACCCCAAGAGGAAAACGCCAGGATAAAGCACTCACCGGACAAGCTGCCTCCTCCACTCCAGGAAGCTGTCTCTCTCTGCCTGGCTCAACATTTCAGGGCTGGTTTGCTTGTCCCAATGTGGCCTAGAGCAACCAATCACAAGATGAGAAGGAAATTAGATGAGAACAGGGTTAGGGTTGCTCTCGAAGGAGCGGCTGATACAGCAGCTGATGCATCCAACATGAAAGTGCCTATGACTTTTCCTTCAACATACAGTAAGTGACTTGTCAGAAACCGAGAGATTATGTATTGGACAGATTTCAGAATATTATTATGACAAATATATACAGTCGTCCCTCCATATTCGCGGCGTTGACGTTCGCTGTTTTGAGTATTTGCAGTTTCTCCTCCTTCTCCTCCCCCTTCCCAGGAGAACTCCATCTACCTCAGGGGCTTCATTCTGTTTGGAGTGGGGAGCCAAGGCGCCCCCTTCCCCGCTCTCCTGGGGCTTGCCTCTGTTTGAAATGGAGAGCCAAGCCCCGAGAGAGCAAGGTTGGGGGCGATTTAGACCCGATTTCCCTGCTCCCTCGGGGGTTGGCTTCCCACTCCAAACAGAGCCAAGTCCAGGGAGAGTGGGGAGATGGGGTCTAAAGCACCCCCTCCCCACTTTCCTGGAGCTTGCCTCCATTTGAAGTGGAGAGCCAAGCCCCGAGAAAGCAAGGAGGGGGCGACCTCGGGGGTTGGCTCCCCACTCCAAACAGAGCCAAGCCCAGGGAGAACAGGGAGATGGGGTCTAAAGCATCCCCCTCCCCACTTTCATGGAGAGCCAAGCCCTCAGAGAGAGCAAGGAGGGGGGCGATTTAGACCCGATCTCCCCGCTCTCCCTGGGCCTGGCTGTTTGGAGTGGAGAGCAGCTTTGGGAGGGCGGGGGCGGCAGCTAAGAAGTGGCTACAACTACAGAGCTTCAAAAGCCCCATCACCACTTTGGAAGGGTGGGGGAGGGTGTGGGTGGAGGTGTATTTTATTTGGGGGTTCTTGCACCCCTAACCCCGCGAATGTGAAGGGACAACTGTACAAACAAGAAGAATAGAGTAAAAAAAGCCTGAATGACTTGGTTATGGACCAGAAAAGAAAGGTTAAAAGAACAAAACATACAGGAACCGTTTTCAGACATTTAAAGGATGTCCAAAGTTCAGGCAAGGACTTGATTGTTCTGTCATTCACTGAGGATGGAAGAAGGAAGAAAGGATACTGTGAGACGTTTGGGCGCCAAATCATTTAGGGCTTCAGATGTGAATGCTCAGAACCTTGGATATTATTGTTGTTGTTATTTTATTCATTTCTATCCTGCCTTTCTCCCACCAATGAGATTCAAGGCAGCTAATATCATTATAAAAACAAGACAGGCTAAAAAAAAGTACAAAGTTAAAATCACATTATAAATACAAAATTTTTAAAAGAATTAAACAATTTATAAGTTAAATACATTACAGTAAAAATCAAAATACCTTTTAATACCTTTTAAAAAACCCTTAAAAAATAAAATCAACCTCACACTAGCCCAGCCCGTGTTGGTTCATTAAAACCTGGCAGCATAAAAATGTCTTAACCTGACGCTGGAAGGAGATCAAAGATGGAGCCATCCGGGCATCTCTGGGGATATGGAAACAAACACAGAGCCAACGCAACTCCTTCAGAATTGGTGTCTCACACAGCGGCGTATAAGACGACTGGGCGTGTAAGACAACCCCCCAATTTTTAAGTTAAAATGTAGAGTTTGGGATAGACTCGCCGTGTAAGACGACCCCTCCTTCTCTTATATGGCGAGTATAGTTGTCCTTTCACATTCACTGGGGTTTGGTTCCAGGACCCCCGTGGATACCCAAATCTGTGAATACTCAAGTCCCATTATATGCAATTGCATAGCAAAATGGTGTCCCTTATATAAGATGGCAAAATCAAGGTTTGCTTTTTGGATTATTTTTTCAAGAACATTTTCAAGCTGTGAATACTTAAATCCGTGGATACCAAATCCATGGATACAGAGGGACAACTGTATATCCCAAACTCCCCCCTCCAGCCACCCTTCCACTCTTCCCAAAGCCGCAATAGGAACCCCGATCGTGGCTTTGGGAAGGGCGGGTGCTGGCTGTAAAGCCTCACCCCCCCCCAGCCACCACCCACCCACCCTTCCTGAAGGAATCGAGGTGGAGGAGAGGGGCAAATGTAAGGGTGGCTCAAGGGGAGGGCTTTCCACCCACCCACCCCCCTTCCCGAAGCTGCAATCGGGAGCCCAATTGCGGCTTCGGGGAGGGTGGAAGGGTGGCTCGAGGGGGGGGATTTCTGCCCACCCACCCCTCCCCAAAGCCGCAATCAGAAGCCCGATCGTGGCTTCGGGGAGGGTGGAAGGGTGGCTCGAAGGGGGGGCTTTCCACCCACCCACCCCCCTTCCCGAAGCTGTGATCGGGAGCCCAATTGCGGCTTCGGGGAGGGTGGAAGGGTGGCTTGAGGGGGGAGCTTTCCAGCTGCCACCACCCCTCCCCGAAGCCACGATCAGGAGCCCGATCGTGGCTTCAGGGGGGGGTACGGAGGGGTGGCTGGCTGGGCGGGGTGTCATCTTATAGGGCTCCCCTTCACGGCTTCAGGAAGGGCAGGTGCTGGCAAGCCTCCCCCCATCCAGCCAGCCACCCGTCCTTCCGAAGCCTCGATGGGGAAGCCCTATTCCGGTGTATAAGACGAACCCCTAATTTTTAAAAAGTTTTGACAAGGTTAAAAAGTCATCTTATATGCCGGAATATACAGTAGTCAAAACCTGGAACCCATGAGCAGTTGTTAACAGACATGAAGAAGGAGAGAAATCCACCCACTGTTTAGTCAGGGCAGAGAATGCAACCTAATACCTCTCTACCATTTTGTACACAGAACTCTCTACTCACCAGTGCCTGGCCTTTTGATCCTTTTTGTCTTAGGAAAAATTCTCCACCCAGTTCCCAGCATCTAAGAAAGCTTCTCTTGCCAGGAAGAGGGAGGAAGAATTCAGTAAGACTACAGTAAGCTTTGCTTGGCTGCGATGGAAGCCTGCAGCTAAGTGTGCTCCAATTTCCCTCCTCTGCATCTGGGTTTGTTTTTTACTACTGGTTTAGACAGAACTCCAGAAAATGTGCAGTTTTGTAGTTCTCTTCCCTCCACACCTTCCCACCTCTATTTCTCTCAGATCCATAGAATCACAGAACCAAAGAGTTGGAAGACAACACAAGAGCCATCTAGACCAAACCCATTCTACCATGCAGGAATACAAAATCAAAGCATTCCCAACAGATGGCCATCCAGACTCTGTTTAAAAACCTCCAAGGAAGGAGACTCCAGGCAACATGTTCCATAGAATCATACAGTTGGAAGGGACTCTCAAAGGCCATCCAGTCCAAACCCCTTCTACCATGCAGGAATACAAAATCAAAGCATTCCCAACAGATGGCCATCCAGACTCTGTTTAAAAACCTCCAAGGAAGGAGACTCCACCACACTCCCAGACAACAGTGGATACCACTTCTGAACAGCTCTTACCCTCAGGAAGTTCTTCCTAATGTTTAGGTGGAAACTCTTTTCCTGGAATTTGAACCCATTGCTCCGTGTCCTAGTCTCTGAAGCAGCAGAAAACAAGTGTGCTCCATCCTCAGTATGACACCCCTTCAAATATTTAAACACGGCTATCATGTCACCTCTTAACTTCCTCTTCCCCAGGTTAAACATATCCAGCTCCCTAAGCTGCTCCTCATAGGGCATAATGGCTTCCAGACCACCCACCATTTTGGTCGCTCTCCTCTGGACACCTTCCAGCTTCTCAGTATCCTTCCTGAATTGTGGTGTCCAGAACTGGACACAGTATTCCAGGTGAGGTCTGGCCAAAGCAGAATAGAGTGGCACTATTATTTCCCTCAATCTATAAACACTATACTCCTATTGATGCAGCCTAGAATCACATTGGCTTATTTATTTATTTTTATTTATTTATTTATACCCCGCTCTTCAGCCACAAAGGCTATCAGAGCGGCTTACAAATTGTTTTAAGCAACAGCTATTTACACATCTAACTGCATTAAACAGTTTCCAATGTGTGTTAGCTAATTGCCCCCACAAGCTGGGTACTCATTTTACTGACCTACGAAAGGATGGAAGGCTGAGTGACCTTGGAGCCCGCTGGAATCGAACTTGCAACGTGGTGTCTTGCAGTACTGGCATTTAACCAGCTGTCGCATCACACTGTTGACTCATGCTCAGCTTGTGGTCTACTAATATTTCTAGATCCCTTTCACATGTACTGCCCTCAAGACAGGTATCACCCATCCTATATTGTGCATTTCATTTTTATTGCCCAAGTGTATACTGTACTCTATATTTCTCCCTGCTGAAATTTAGTTTGTTAGTTTTGGCCCAGCTCTCCAATCTGCTAAGGGGGTCATTTTGGATTCTGGTCCTGTCCTCTGGGGTATTAGCTACCCCTCCAAATTTGGTGTCATCTGCAAACCTGATAAGACTGCCCTCTATTCCCTAATCCAAGTCATTGATAAAGATGTTGAATAGCACTGGGCTCAGGAGAGAACCCACTAACTTCTCTCCAGGATAAAAAGGAGCACCCTTTGGGTGAGCACCCTTTGGGTCCTGACTTCACATAATGAAATAGCTACTGATCCAAGCTTAACTGGATTAATCAAATTAGCTTCTCTAGTACAAAAAAAAGTTATAGATTTTAGTAATCTTGTCCATTCTGTAATGCAGCTTAGACACTTCCATTCAAGGTTTAGCTGGCAATGAATGAACACTGTCATGTGGCAGCCAAAAAAAAAGCCAATGAAATTCTAGGCTGCCTCAAATGGGGGAAAGTGATCAAGGGAAGTAGTAGTAGCAGACTGAGCCCAATTTTGGGCACCACAGCTCAAGATGGATACTGAAAGAGGAGGGCAACTGAGATGATCAAAGGTCTGGAAACTAACAATCCCTGTGAGGAACAGCTTAGGGAGCTGAGTATGTTTAGCTTGGAGAAGAGAAGACTGACTGAGAGACAACATGATAGCTGTCTTTATATACCTGAAGGGATGTCAGGTGGAAGGTGGAGTGTGCTTGTTTTCTGCTGCTCCAGAGACTAGAATACAAACCAGAGAATTCGAATTATAAGAAAGGAGATTCCACCTAAACATTAAAAAGAACTTCCTCCCATAAGAGCTGTTTGACTGCACGCTCTTGGACAGCCTTGGAAGGTGATGGACTCTCCATCTTTGGAGAGGTTGGGTGGGCATCTTTGGGGAATGCTTTTACTGTGGATTCCTGCATGACAGGGGGCTGGACTAGACGGCCCTCGCGGGCACTTCCAATTTCATAATACTATGGTTTCACAGCTAATAATCCTTGCACAAAGCGGAAGCTCCCTGCAGTACCCAAGTACTCCTGGGGGGTGGTATGCACATGTGACCAAGGACGTGCATTATACCAGCAAACCACCAACATGCAAACATCTGCCAGCACGGTGACCTGGCAGATGCAAAAACCAGAGGCATCAGATACAGGAGAAGCAGGTGGCCGCGCAGAGTGCAAAGTCCCAGCAGGATCCTGGGTTGCCACAGACTCACCGCCTTGGGATGCACAGAAATTGCTTGTTCTGCTCATGCAGCTCCTGGGTCTTTTTGGTTTCTTCCGCTGTCAGCAGACCAGTCCGGGCCTCGGGAGAAACTATCTTAATGTTCATTTTCTCTACAGAACAGCAACAAAAAAGTCAGTGGAATTTGGATTTGGAACACAGCTGTGCAAAGAACACCCTTGCAAATAAATAACTCACCTGCCACAAACTCAGTTCCTGCCAATTCTGCTGTAGCCAAGAATTCCTCCAGCGAGTTTTGCTCTGTGACTGACTGAAGGTTGAGGCGCCCCCAGTCATACCCGTCATTTAATTCACTCGTGTGAAGCTGTTAGAGAAAAGCCCAGAATGGCACATCCAGTAATTAAAACCAACAGACTGCATTGTAGTTGAGAATGAGTGGCTTGGGTTTGTGTGGGAAAGGCTGGCCGCTCTATCTCAGAGCACCAGCCTACACACAGCATCAAGCACCCCTCCTCTGTACAACCCACAAGCAGAACATCAGAGAGAGTCGGATTCATGAGGAATGGCACGAAGCCAACAACACAACCTCCCCAGCCTGGCAAGAGGTGCACCTGCTATATTTCTGTCCATCAATTATCTATAAGACATTTTCCACAGGAGGAAAAAAAAATAAAAAGGCCAGCCAGTCAGCCACCAAACCATTTCCCCCAGCTTGTTGGGGGTCGGCTCCTTCAGGGCCACAGTTTCCTAGTTATAGCCCACTAGCTTAGAGCCCTAAGATCATCAGGAGGAGGCTTTCTCTCTGCCCTGCCAGCATCACAAGCTTGCTTGGTGAGGACGAGAGAGGGGGGAGCCTCTCGCTTGGCTGCTCCCACCCTCTGGAATGCCCTTCCTTCCATGGGGGGGCTAGGCTGGCCCCCTCCCTGATCTCCTTTCGCCAGCAGGCAAAGACTTTTCTTTTCAAGTAGGCTTTATAAGCAGCAGGGCTTGTTTTATATGTTTTCATTTTTAATCTGTTTTATATTTTATGTGCTTTAATCTGATTTTAACTATTTTATTTTAACTATTTTAACTGTATATATGGCATTTTTAATTTGTTTTATGGAAGCCACTATCAGGTCCCTGGTGCTGTTTGCTAATTAGAATGCTGTTTGCTATTTAGTGCTTAGATGGCTGGGATATGCAGTAGTTGTCATTACTAGGCCTGTACTTCATACTACCAGTGACCTGAGATGAGCAGAGAGCATTTTGGGAGCTGGGGCTGGCATGACTTAGAGAAATGTCTCAGTCCTGTACCAAGGTCACTGGCTGCTGTACAATGCCTGGGAATGTTTAAGGAGGGTTGCATAACTATAGATAACTGTAATAACCAGGTGTGGGGCGGGGGGAAGAAACTGAAAATGGCAGAATGTATTAACAAAGGAGTTTCGCCGCCCAAGCCTCAGAACTGTCTATGCAGTGTTACCGTATGCCTCTATATTCTGACAATAAAGCAATCTTAATCTTTGCCTGTGAGTAGGTGTTAACGGAGTTCACCACAGCCACCTTGGGTCCCATTTAGGGGGGGAAAGTGGCATAAAAATGAAATAAATAAGCTGCTTTGGACTAGAACTGCCAGAATCTCTGGCCACTGGGTTTGGGGTTTCTGGGAGACGGAATCTCAAACATCTGGAGGACTGAAGTCTGAGAGCAACAAAGCACTGGAACTCAAAGTGGTGGCCCATGGCCCCAGAGGCTGGTCCCAGGAGAATTCCCAAGAGCAAAGGGAACAGGGGTCTCCAACGGGCACAAATATAGTGCTGGTCCTAGGCACATGGGGCGGGGGGAGACCCCTGCTGGCCCCCCGCACTGGACTGCTGAAGAAACACTGTTTTAGGGCATCACACGGAGGCCCCTCTGTATCCATGGACTCTGCACCCACAGATTCAACCATAGAATCATAGAGTTGGAAGAGACCACAAGGGCAATCCAGTCCGACCACGGCTTGAAAATATGGGGCGGGGGGGGGGAGAGTTAAAAAAGCAAACCTTGCTGTTCACCATTGTATATAAGGGATACCACTTTACTATGCCTCGGTATATAACGGGACTTGAGCATCCACGGACTTGGGTATCCATAGGGAGTCTAGGAAGCAAACCCCAGCAGAGACCAAGGCCCACTGCATGCCATTTTGTGTGCCTTTACTGGTTTGTGGGTTTTTAACCTTATGTCGGAAGCCACCTTGCATCCATCCAAGAAATGGGAGAAAGACGGGATACGAACTTAATAAACATCTCAGTCCTGCAGAGGAGACGCGCGCGGGGAGAACTGCGGGGTGTCGACTGCTGGCAAAGGCGGGACGACCACCACCGCAACCACAAGGCTCCCGTAAGAGAGGCCGCCGCACCGAGGGCAGGAGGCTCCGCAGGCGGCCAAGCGACCGGCCCGCCACTGACGCGCCTCTGCACCGGGACGGGCGCGGAGGGAGCCTTTCCCCGCCGGCGGGGCCTGGCTGCTGGCCGGGAGGCCTCCCAGGCGGGCCTGCATCGTCCGTCTCAGCACGGCCGCGGCCGCCCCTGCGCGGGCTCGCTCCCTCTCCCGCCGCGGAGCCCCCATGGCCCGGGGCAGTCTACCCGGAGCGGCCGAGCACTCTCGCTGCCGCGGCCCACTGGTCAGCCAGGCGCCCGCCTCGCCCACCAGTCGCTCACCCATCCCGGTCCGGCCTGGCGGCCCTGCCGGCGCCCCTGCCCGCGCTCCCGGAGGAGGGCCCGGCCCAGACCCGCCGCCTTCTTCTTGCCCATGTTGCCGCCGCCGCCGCCGCCGCGGGTCCTCTGGCGCCCCGGAAGGGGACGGGTTTTCGAGGGCGCCCCCGGTCACGTGGCGGCGCTGGGCCAATAGAGCTGCGCCTCCGCGCGCACCGCCTTTACGACTCCGGGCGGGACCTCCTCCTCGCGGCGCTTAGGACCGGGCCGTTTCGGTTCCGCCAGCCGCGCACCAGGGGGCGCCAAAGCCCACCCGCAGCCGGAGAGGGAGGCGGCGGCGGCGGCGGCGGCGGGACGGCCGGGGGAAAGTTACTTTTTTGGCCCGCAGTTCCCAGAATCCCCAGGGCGGGACGGCCGCAGGGGCTGCGTGACTGGGTAAGCTGGGAGCCGGTGGTGGTGAGGGCGGCTTCCCTTCCGAGCGGAGGGGCGGCTCCTTCAGAAAGACGACGGGGCTCAGGGTCCAGCAGGGCGGGTGGCGCCCCGGAGGTCGCCTAGTCCCACCCCGCCATCAAGGACCCGACGTGGCGCCTCGTGCCTGCCGGGACCCCTCTCTTGCCTCTCAGGCCCAGAGGCGTCGGCCCGCCTTCCCTCCTCGGCCGGGGCGCCGCGGGACCGGGAGGCCGGGCGTTGCTGCTTCCCCCGCCGGCTGAGGGGACAAAACACTTAGTAAAATGACGCGCACACCCCCCCTCACGTCAGGGGCGGTTTAAGGCATTTGGGGGGGGGCACATGTTTATCTCAGGTCCGTCTAACCTACGCTAACCTGCCCTATTCACAGTACAGGACGTTCAGACGATTACTAATAATGTTCCTGCAGGAGGAGGGTTACAACTGGACCCCCACACACAATGAGGGGGGCCCTGCCCCTGCAAGTGCTGGAGGGCCCTTAAACCGGTTCTGTGTAAGATCCAACAAGGTTTGTTTTACCATGAGGGTTTGTTTTTTGTAAGTTCTAATCCACAAAACTCATTCAAAAATAAATGTGTTAGTCTTAAAGGTGTCAGAAAACTACTTTTAAAAAGAATGTACTGAACTTTACTTCCATGGTTTGACTGCCTCTTTGAAAATTACTTGAGTTTAGCCATCATGGCTGAGTTCCACCGTCAGGCTACAGAGAGACACCCAAGGCTATGGTGTGGGATCCAGGACAAATTCACTTGGACTCAGTAACCCCGTGTCCGGTTCTGGGCATGGACCAGCTGCAGTGTGTCCAGAGAAGGGTGTCAAAGAGGCTCCAAGGTCTGGAAACCAAGCCTTAGGAGGAACCACTGGGGGAGCTGGGTGTTTTGTTTGGAGAAGACAGAAGGTGATACAGCCATCCTCAAATATCTGAAAGGCTGTTGGGGTGCAGAAGATAAATTGATTTGCTTTCTGCTGCTCCAGAGGTTAGACCTGAACCCCAATGGATTCAAAAAGTTAAGAAATAATTCCAGCTGAACCTTAGGAAGAACTTCCTAAAAGCGCGAGCTGCTCAGCAGTGAAACAGACTCCCTTGTGAAAGGGTGGTGGATTCTCCTTCGTTGTTAGCCTTTAGGAAGAGGCCATCCCTCTGGAAAACCTGAGTTGGATCATAGGATTCTGGAGCTTGTAACTCGGTGCCATCCAGTCCAAACCCATTCTGCTATGCAGGAATTCACAGCAAAGCCCCCCTCAGAGACAGTCATCCAATCTTCATTTAAGAACCTCCAGTGGAGGAGAGTACCACCCTCAGAGGTAGGCTGTTTCAGCTGCCACTGTCAAGATTTCCTGCATCCTCAGCAGTGGGTTTGACTAAATGACCTCTCAGATACCTTCCAACAGTGACTGTATGACCTATGGGGACAGGGTAGACAACCTCTGTGGGGCAACCTTTAGGAGGGGTGCTTAAGTGGGCTGTGATTGGAGGTTTAAGCACCCCCACCGCACAACAATCCTGATCAAGATCGAAGGGGTGCTCACTTCTAGCTTGCAAAATGGCACCTTACTTTCTTATGCCCAGCTGATGGGTGATGCTTGGGTGACAGGGGAAAGCAGGCAGGACGCCCGAGGGCCCCGCAAGCTCCAGCCAGAGCAGTGGCTGCAGCTTGCCCACATGTGACTCAAGGAGTGGGCTCATGCCACATGATGTAACAACGGTCACTGGCATAAGTGGCTTTCTGAGGGGATTACAGCTCAGCTCTGAGGGCCGCACACTGGATATTCTGAAACTGGCAGGGGGTGGGGGTGGGGTCTCATGCTTTTGTAGGGGGCTTGTGGAAGCATGTGACTGCTGACCACTATTGAAAACAAGGTGCTGGGCCAGATGCCCCCAACCCCAGCTCTGGTCCAGTCATCGGGCTCTTCTTGTGTTGCCAGAAACAAGTGAAACTGTCTCTTCCCCAGTCCAAGAACCCGGGGTCTTTTGATTGCCAGGGGTAGAAGTGAGCACCTATGGTGGGTGTAGAGCTACAGAGCTGTGAATTCACCAGAGCTCTTCTAAGAACCAGTGGCTATGCCTGGGATGGTGGCCGGGCACCTTGATACCTTTGGAAGCAGATGAGCAGAGAGATATGGAGGTGAGGGTGACCGTCTGTAACTGCTGGTGAACAGGTCACCATGGTTGCATATTATCTCCAGGATGAGAAGCAACAAAGTGCCATGATCTTAAGGTCTTTTATATCCCAAGTCATAGAATCATAAAATTCTAGAATTGGAAGAGACCATGAGGGCCATCCAGTCCAACCCCTGCCATACACGAATACACAATCAAAGCATCCCTGACAGATAGCCATCCAGCCTCTGTTTAAAGACCTCCAAAGAAGGAGATTCCACCACACTACGAGGCAGTGTATTCCACTTCCGAACAGCTCTTACTGTCAAAAAGTTCTTCCTAATGTTGAGGTGGAATCTCTGTTCCTGGAGCTTGCACCCATTGCTCCGTGTTCCAGTCTCTGGAGCAGCAGAAAACAAGCCTGCTCCATCCTCAACGTGACACCCCTTCAAATACTTAAACAGGGCTATCCTATCGCCTCTAAACCGTCTTTTTTCCAGGCTAAACATACCCAGCTCCCTAAGTCTCTCCTCATAAGGCATCGTTTCCAGACCTTTCACCATTTTAGTCGCCCTTCTCTGGACACGCTCCAATTTGTCAATATCCTTTCTGAATTGTGGTGCCCAGAACTGGACACAGTATTCTAGGTGAGGTCTGACCAAGGCAGAATAGAGCGGCACTATTACTTCCCTTGATCTAGACACTATACTTGTATTGATACAGCCCAAAATCGCATTGGCCTTTTTAGCTGCCGCATCACACTGTTGGCTCATGTTCAACTTGTGGTCTACTAGGACTCCTAGATCCCTTTCGCACGTAGTCTCGTTCAGCCAGGTCTCCTCCATCCTATATCTATGCATTTCGTTTTTTCGCCCTAAGTGCAGTACTTTACATTTCTCCGTGTTGAATTTCATTTTGTTAGCTTTGGCCCAGCTCTCCAGTCTATCCAGGTCAAAGCCTTCTGAATCAGCAACCACCACTACATCTTGTGGCACTGAGTTCCACAGTTTCGTTTTGTGCTGTGTGTAGAAGTGCTTTCTTCTGTATGTCCTGAATCATAATCTGTGGCCACTTGCTGCTGTGACTATCAGTTTTAATATGATTTCCATTTATCTATGGTAGCGATTTACTGTGTGATCTACCATAATAACAATCTCTAAGCAGTCTTCAGTAAAATACAGTATAAAAGAATACAAAACAATTTAAAAACAATTTTAAAATAACAAATAATTAGAAACATGTCAACAGGCAATCTAATAACAGAGTGAGGGAAAACAACCACTACTTCCCAGGGAAGGCTTGCCTAAATGACTATGTTTACAACAGGTATTTAAAGCTTGGCACAGTTTCTGCCTCTCAAACCTCATTAGAAAAATGTTTTAAAAGATAAGTGCCACCATTGAGAAGTTCGAGAAGATATCAAAAACCTGGAACATGTCCAGAGAAGTCTAAGCAAGGCAGTAAAAGTCTGGAAACCAAGTTCTACAAGGAATGGTTCGGGGAGCTAGTTTTGTTTAATCTGAAGAAGCGAAGGCTTAGACGTGATGGAATACAACCGTCCCCAAATATCTGAAGTGATGTCAAGTAGAAGATGGGGAGAGTTTGTTTTCCATTGCTCCAGAGGGTAGTTAACTGAACCAATCCATTCAAGTGACAAGAAAGGAGGTGCCACCTAAATATTAGGCATGACCTCTTGACTGTCAGAACTGTTCAGTGGTGAAACTGTGGCCTCCCTTGGGGTGGTGGTGATGTGGACTCTCCTTGGGAGGTTCTCGGACAGAGGCTAGATGGCTGTCTCTTGCGGATGCTGGGGATTTCCTGCCATCGGCAAAGGCGTTCCTTCCAGCTCTATGAGTCTGTGAAGTCCCCCTCCCTCATGGTAGCCACCAGCATTTCACTGGTTTCTGGACAACAACAAGGCCTTCATTTAAGTTCTCTGGATCTCCAGGTCCTTGAGGGCTTCACACCTCCATAACAAGACCATGGCCATCTGATGAAGTAGATTCAGTCTACAAACACTTATGCTAGAAACATCTTTCTCTCAGTTAGTCTCAAAGGTGCTGCTACAAGATCCCTTTGCAAGACCTTGACCATAGCTGAGAAGCTAAAATGGCAGCCGGTGCTGTTCTTTCCGCCAGTGTAGGTGCCATGCGCACACAACTTGGTGCTCCACTGAGCATCCTAGCTGTCACATTCTGCACTCACTGGAAGGCCTGAAAGAAGCACCTGCTTAACAGAAGGCTAAATCCTCCCTAAAGTGGGTGCAGTGAGCCCTGTGGAGGTGCTAGTCTGCAAGGAAAGGAGAGAACCTGATTGATATCCCCATGTGTCCCCATAAAAGCTAATTGGTCTCCCCTGTGCCAGTGAAGGATTCCCAGATGCTTCACCTCGCCCCTGCCTGAGGTCTCCAGGAGCATTGGACATTCATGGCACCATCTTGTCTAAAGATGTCCCTCGCTCAGCTCCTCTCTGCCTCTTGACCCAGAAACCTTCCCTCAGGTTGACTCAATAGGGAATTTGTGTAAGAGGATGTTGTTGGCAGACCAATTAGTTGGTGTGATCAGCTGTTTGTGGAGTCCAGCATTGCATAATCCTGGGGTGGAGACATGTGGATCCCACAAATCCCAGCTGTTCTGCTTATGAATAAGGCACTTCTAATTGAAGGCTTGGGCTGCCAAACGACCTGCCAGTTTCTGGGAGGTTAAGCAACCCAGTGCCAGAAATCCTTGCTGGTTCTCATGCAACAAAATGCAGGCTTTTTGCAGCTGGGAGCAAGCTGAGGCTTTGGCTCTTGGATTTAATCCAGGCTGACGGGTCACAGAGAGTGGAGAGATAATGTGGAATGAGTGGCTGGATCTTCCTTTGAGGTGACCAAATCTGCCCTGCTCTCTAAGCCCAGATCTACGAGGCTCCGTGCACAGTCCCAGTGATGAGGGGAAGGTCTCCCTCCACACCCAGCTGGCATTTTTAGAAAGTGTTCCGGGACTGAGCTTTGGCAATCTCTCTCTTGCACAAAACCCGGCAGGAACTCAGGACACACCTGTGCTTTTATTAAGCACATTATACAGTGTGTTTTACATAGCATGCGGTCTCTTGCTGAAGCATTGATCCCTGCCAGGGCTGGGCTGCTGGCACTGCTGGGCACCGACTGAGGCACACACCCAGCAGAGCTCCCATGGCTGACGGCCAGAGGCCCCTGGCCCAGCTCCTCGGCCTCTCAGGGAGCGCCAAGAAGGGCAACGGAGGAGGAGGAGGAGGAGGAGGAGGAAGAGGAGGAAGAGGAGCAGCCGCTCCCGCCTGCCTTGTGTTCTCCTTCCTCCTTCACATCGGGAATGGGCTGCAGTGACATTGGCGGGTGTGGGTGTCTTACATGGAGGGGGGACACTGAAGGCATGTCCCCTGATGGTCCCCAGGATCCGGTGCTGGTCCTCCTTCCCCTTCCCCGTTCCTCCCAGTGGCCTCAGAGGCTCTGTACGCCCGTGCATGGCGAGGAAGGAAGGAAGGAAGGACTGCAAGCATCCCCCCTGGATATGGTTGCACTATCAGGGAAGCCCTGCCCCTTTGCCATCCTTTGCCCAGCAACTACACCCACTGGCACCTCACAAGGAACCCCACAGAATCATCCCCTCCTCCCCCAGCACCCCACACAAGGTCAGGCCTGGGCTCAGAAGCATGGGAGGGAAGCACGGGGCCAAGGGGGACCCACACCCTGCAAAGCAAGGTGGCATGGGCCCTCTCCAACTGCAGCCGCCCCACTCCACTGTTCTGGGCAAAGAGTGTCCAGGAAGTGGGCACCCCAGATTTGGGACAGCCTCCCCAGAGAGGCCCACCTTGCCCCATGGCTCCTCACGTCCTGATGCGCAGCAAAGCCACTGCTATTGCCGTGTGTCTTTTTCTGGAGCTCCTTTGGAAACCACAGACTACAGTAGGACTCCAGCCGGCTCCAGCCGTTAGTTATATCTCCCACGGGAAACTGAAGCTACTTGGCTGTCTTTTCTCTTGTTATCCTCTGTTAACCCTCAGGAACATTTTGTAGGATGATGGGGAAAGGAACCCGTGCCCATTCGCACTACGACACGTGATTGTGCTCAGAGGAGTTGAAATTGACATCATGATCTTATCTTTCTTTGCCCATTTTTGTTTTTCTTTTTGTGTTTGTAGTTTTTAGTCTCTTTGGTAAAACGGCTAATAAAAATATTTTTAAAACGGTTATGGATTATACGCTATGATGATAGATAGCACTATGATTTCTCCTTAACTACCAGGACTCCATCCTGTGGAGCCCTGGGATTTGTAGTTTGGGGGGGGCACCAGACGGCCCCTCTGGGTGAGAATGCTCAACTGCCCATCCCAGCATCCCTGCCCCGGAAGTGGGATCACAGCGCGGGGGTTGTCTAGTGGGAAAAGGCCCCCCTGGATAACGGAAGGGGGGCGCCAAGGGGCAGTTGGGGCACCTGGAAGTAATGGGGCAGTCCCCCACCCGGGGGGGGCAAGCAGGAGGCTGGGATGAGAGGGCGGGGGGGGGGTCCGGGTGGGACTGCCCGGCTTCGGCCAAGACCTCCAGACCCTGGGTGGGCCTTTGGGGAGGGAGGGGCGACCCCGTGTGGGGCCCTGGGGGTGCCATGCGGCTATCGCTGAAAGCGGGGGGGAGCCCCCTCCATCCGCCCGCCCGCCCGGGGTCCTAGGCGGAGGGAGGGGCGGGAAGGCAGGCCAAGCCCCCCCGGCCCGGAGGGTCCCCGCGCTCTCCCCCGCCCGCCCCCTCCCTCCCTCCCTCCAGGGCCCCTCGGCGGGGGGGCACCGCTTGCAAGGGGCGGGGAGAAGCCGGCCGAGCAGCGGCGGAGAGGCGCGGGGGGGGGCGGGCAAGCGGGGGGCCTGGGGGGTTCGCCAGCCAAGGGCGGCGACGGGCGGGGCGGGGCGGCTCCTCCTCTTCCTCGGCCGCCCGTCGGCCCGCCTCCGCCTCCGGCCGGCCTGGGCTCCGGGCCGCCCCTTCTTAGCCGGCGCCGCCCGCCCCGCCCCACTCCGGGCCCGGGCGGCGGCCGGCGAGGAGGCGGCGCGGGCGGCGATGGCGAGGGGCCCCGGCGGGCGGCCGGAGGCGGAGGCGCAGCGGCGGAGGAGCGGGCGCGGGAGGCCCGGCCGAGACGCAGCGGGGGCTCCGTGGGGATGCGCGGGCGGCGGCGACCGGGGCGGCGGCGGGCGACTCCGGCTGAGACCCTCCGGCAGCGGCAGCGGCGCCCTCCTCCTGGCGGCGAGGCGATGCTCCCGTGGAAGCGGCACAAGTTCGAGCTGGCGGCGGCCGGCCAGGCGGAGGAGCCCCAGCCCGCGCCCCGGTGCCTCCGCCCGCGCCCCCGCCGCTGCTCCTGGCCCCCGCCGGGCGGCCCGGCCCCCGCCGCGCCCGCTTCCCCGCCGCCGCCGCCGCCGCCTTCCCGGCCTCCTGCCCCGGCGGGCCGGCTGGGCCGCGTGGGGCGGCTGTTCCGGTGGCGGCGGCGGCGGCAGAGCTTCGGCGTGAGCCGCGAGGCGCCCAGCTTCTCGGTGCTGTACCTGGGCAGCGCGGCCACCCTGCAGGCCAAGGGCGAGGGCTGCACCGAGGCGCCGGCGGGCAAGATCTGGGCGCGCAGCCAGGCCGGCCGCCTGGGCACCCGCGCGCGCCTGACCATCGGCCCGCAGGGCATCCGCCTGGCCCCGCAGGCCGAGGGCCCCGGCCCGCCGCCCGGCCACCTCTACCTGCTGCACCGGGTGACGGCCTGCGCGGCCGACGCGCGCCTGCCGCGGCTCTTCGCCTGGGTCTACCGGCACGAGGTGCGGCACAAGGCGGTGCTGCTGCGGTGCCACGCGGTGCTGGCCTCGCGGGCCGGGAAGGCGCGCGCCATGGCCCGGCTGCTGCTGCAGACCTCGGCCGCCGCCCTGGCCGACTTCCGACGCCTCAAGAAGCGCGCCGACGCCCGCCGCCAGCGCCTCCTCCCGCCGCCCGCCCGCGGCCCCGGGGACCCCTCGGCCGACGCCCGCCGCCACGACTACAAGCCGCCGGTGGAGCGGAGCCGCAGCGCCCCCAGGCTGGGCGCCATCGCCGAGGACGCGCTGGGCGAGGAGCGCGAGGCCCGCCGCCAGGAGGAACAGCAGGAGGAGGAGGAGGAGGAAGGCGGGGAGGACCCCCCCCTGGGGCGCCTGCTCCGCCGACTCGGCCGGCTGGGCCTCGGCAGCGACCCCCGGGAGGACCCCCGGGACGGCCTCCCCCGCCAGAGCCCCGCCGGGCCCGGCTGCGGCTGCGGCTGAGGAAGGCGGCCGCCCTGCCCCAAACCCCCCCCCCGCCAGGACCCCGTGGAGCAGCGCCCGCCACAGGACGATCGGCCGGACTTTGGGGGCCGCTGCGGGCCCTGTCCTGCCCCCCCCGCCCGAAGAGGACCTGCCAAGCGTTTCTCCGGCCTCCCGCGGAGGGGGCTTGGTTTACAGTTCCTGAAGGCTGACCCCCCCCCCCGTGGACGGCGATGGCATTTGGGGGGCAAGGCCGGGGAGAGCCTTCGCCTTCTTTTGGACCTTCCTCCCTCTTTGGCCCCCTTGTCTTTTTGCTGGGCAAAAGCAAACAGGCGCTGCCGGTGCCCAGGGGCTGACTGACAGACCTCCCCAAAACACACAAACTGTTCTGTCCTGGGGTGTGTGTGTGTGTGTGTCTTCCCCACACACACTTTTTTGGGCAGCGGGGGGGGGAGGCATCCGGGGATCCTGAGGTTTGCTTGCTTTGTTTTGCACACAACTGGAAGTAATAAAAAACCTGGAGGCGAAGGAAGGAGCACCCCAGTGTGTTGGCTCGCTGGCTGGCTGGCGCTGCCCGGGGGTGGGGGGGAGCTTATTTGGGGAGGCTACGTGGGGCAGGAGGGGCAAAGAGCCAGTTTGGTGGGGTGCTTTCAGTGTTGGGCCATGGCTGGAGACCAGGCTTTGAATCCCCTTTGAGGGCAAGTCACACTCTCTCAGCCTCAGGGGAAGGCCATGGTGGTACACCTCTGAAGGAACCTCTCCAAGAAACCCCCATGAAAGGTTCGCCCGAGGGTCCCCATACCCAGGAAAAGACTTGAAGGCACACAACAACAAATGTGTGTGGGGGGGAGCGTCCCAGAGGACACCGTCTGGTTCTTCCCATCCCATTTTTCTCCCCCTCCAGCCTTTTGGTTCCTATAGAAACGCTCTGGAGACAGGAAAGGTGGGGCCGGCAGAGCTGCAGGAGGAATTGGGGTTTAGGGGGGAGTTGGCTGTCCCAGGTTAAAACCGCTGTCTCCCAGTGACAACCCCTGCTCCCACCAAAGGTGCAGGGAGAGCGAGGAACCGGCTGGGCCGCTGCAACATCACTGACCACAGGGCCATCCATCCATCCGGAAAGGGCCCGTTCTCTCCCATCATCCACGCCACTCCTGCCTTGCCCAAGAGGAAGGGCAGAAGAGGGGATGCTGGGGCCCTCAGTGGCTCTTAGGGAGGCTAGACATCCTGTACTAGCAGCGGGCTGGACTAGAAGGTCTTTGGGTTGCCTTCTGTAGTGGCCCTCCCCAGTGTCAGGGGCTGCTTGTGCTTCTGGGGGGGGATGCAAGTGGGGGATTCTTCTGCTTGAGCTTCACTTTTGGGAGCTCAGCTGGCCACTGGCAAGCAAGATGCTGGGCTAGCTGCCGCCCCCCCCCCACACGTCACCCGAGGTGGGCTTATTTTAGCAGCAGTGGCTCCAAACAGCTTGCAGAAATGGGAAGCAGCAGCTGAGTTTTGCTCCTTGGGGGCATTTTGAGAAAACCGCCCTCCCTCCCTCCCTCCCCCCTCCTTGAGCTCAGAATGGCAGTGGGGGGAGTTCAACAAGTTGGCTGGACAGCCAGAACCTCCCTCCTAGTGACCCCAGGAGAGACCCAGAGATGGGCCAGTGGCCTGTCTGGATATAAGGAGGAGATACTGACTGAGGACAAGCATGCTTTGGGTGAGTGGGGGGCTCAGAAGTGGGTGGGGGGCTTCTCCTGGAGATGTCTGTGTTGAGCAAGGGGTCTGACTGGGCATGCCCTCTGAGGTTCCTCCTTACGTTGGGGGGAGGGATGACTCTAACTCATGCAGACAGTGGGGGGGGGGAGTTGGCCCCAACTCACCCAGGCAACAGCATAGTCAAGGCTGAGCCAGGTGGGTCACAGGACAGGGACTCGCCCCCTTCCCAGATCCTGCCCCTCCCGCAGCCTCCAGTGTTAAGGACCTCTGGCTGGGGGGAGGGGAATTAGCACCAGCTTCCCAGTGGGGTTAATAGCCCCCCCCATACTCCCTTTGCTGGGCAGGGGGTCTCTGGCCCCCATGGGATGGTTGCTTCCTCTCCGGCTGCCTTAGAACCATTTCAAGGACTGCAATGGGGGGGGGTAGAGACTAGGCCAGGCCTGAGGAGCCCCCTGCCCTCTTTTCTCTTGAGCAAGCAAGTGGCAGTGGGGATGGGAGGGGGGCATCCCATTCAAATGGGACAGCCGGCCCATCTCTGCAGCCAGACCAGAGAAGCAGCAGCTGGTTGGGGCAGCTGCCGTGGTCAGTGCAGGGGTTCACACACACACGCTCACTGCCCCCCTCCTCATCCCTGCTTTTCTCAGCCACTGAAACACAGAGCAGAAGAGCCCAGCTGCTTCCATGCTGGGGGGGCTGACAGGGGGAGCAACTGCTCAGGTGTCTCCCCCTTCCCAGTGCCTTTGGTTGGGGAGGCTTCCCCCCACCCCCGTCTCCTGGACATTATAATGCCCATGCAGAAGGCAAGGGGCTTATTTATATGTTGCCTCCCAACCCACCAGGCAATGCACAACAGACAAAACCATTTAAACCAGTGCAGAGGGGCAAAACCAAATTCATATAGGCCTTGAGAACTTTTTAAAATAGTCTGAAAATAGTGCTTAAAAATAATTTTAAAACAAAACCGAGCGGTTTCAAGCACCAAAGGCTGTGTGGGAGGTGGGGAGGGAGTTCCAGGGCTGGGGCGGGGGCAGCGGCTGAGAAGGCCCTGTGACCTCTGCCCACCAACCTGGTCTTGCCAGGTGCTGGGACACGCAGCAGCAGCAGGAGGGCCTGGGGCGGTTTTTCAGCTACCCTGATAGCACTTTGATACCCCAGGTGAAGCAGGAAGGTAGGCAGACAGATTGGCTCAGCTCCGGGCCAGTCATTCTTGTGCCCTTTGACAGCTGGCCCGCTCTGGCCATGGCAGCATCGCCACCAGGCAGAGGAAATCACCCTGGGAAGGAAAGGAGGGGTGGGGGGGGCTGCCTGTGGCCAGTTTCTCCTGGGAGAATCACCTTTGGGTCTGCCTTGATTTCATGAAGCCCTTCTTCCAGGGACTCTGCAAATTAAAGAGGAGGCCCTCCCTTTCTGAGGACCCAACTGATTTTGACCCTTATCATCAGCAGAGGGGGGAGAGGGCTGGTGCACAGTTGTCTGGCTTGTGGAGCCTCCGCCAGCCACTCGGAGCCAGCAGGGCCTCTCATCCAATCCAGCCATGGATGGCACATGTCCTGGGGGGCAGCCACCTCCTGCAGGTTTCCACAGGGGTCAGGGCAACCCTATGGCTTCGGACTAGCATCTCCCCAGCTGGGTCCCAATCCAGTCCCCCCAATTTCTTTCCAGGGAGCTGGAGCAGTACCACTGGTAGCACATGCCCACACCTCTCCGCTTTTCATCAGGCCTGAAGGACTTTGGGTCAATTGGGCCTGTCCACTTGCCAGTCTCTCCAGTGCTTTGCATGATGTGGTGGTGGTGGGGAGGAACTGGGGGTCCCAAATGTCATCCCAGACCGTTGGCCATCCACCTGCATCCATTGTGTGTGGCTGTTGCCCACTGGGCTGATGGTGGTTAAGTTGGTGGAGGGGAACACGATCCTGTGTTTGCAGCAGTTTTGGAAGATTTCTTGAAAGAGTTATTCCTCCATTTACGGCTGGGGAGGGGGAGTGATCCAGCCCTCCAGATGCTGTTGGACTGCAAGGGCCAGTTCTGGAGGAGGGGGCTGGTGCACAGTTGTCTGACTTGTGGAGCCTCCAGCCAGCCACTCCGGGAGCCACGCAGTACAGGGCCAGCAGGGCCCCTCATCCAATCCAGCCATAGAATCAGAGTTGGAAGAGACTCCAAGGGCCATCCTGTCCACCCCCCTTCTGCTCTGCAGGAATACACCTGATAGAATGATAGCGCTGGAAGAGACCCCAAGGACCATCTGGTCCAACCCCCTTCTGCCCTGCAGGAATATGCATGATAGAATTAGAGAATCATAGCATTGGAAGAGACTCCAAGGGCCATCTAGTCCAACCCCCTTCTGCCTGCAGAAACACACAATCAAGGCATTCCCAACCATGGCCATCCAGCCTCTGTTTAAAGACCTGCAAAGTCCAACCCCCTTCTGCCCTGCAGGAATACCCAATCCAAGCCCTCCTGACAGATGGCCATCCAGCCTCTGGTTAAAAACCTCCCAAGAAGGAGACTCCACCACACTCCCAGGCAGTGCATTTCTGGACTTCTTTCTATGTCTATTATGACCCACCCTCCCACCACCCACATTCATGAAAAAAACATCTTCCTCCAACGGGCAGGAAGACCTCTCCAACATGGCACCCTTGTCCCCACCCTACCCCCAATTTGGAGGTCTTCCTTGATTCTCTGCAGGGAAGAGAGATCCAGGGAGTAAAGCAGGATCCAGGCGGGATCCAGGGAGATCTCTGGATGCACATTCTGCAGGGCTGGCAAGGAGGAGTGGGCCCCTGGTGGGCCTGATCCCCTCTGACCCATGGAGGGCCTCCTCCCATTTTGCCTGGGCAAGCCTTTCACAGAACCATAGAACTGCAGAACGGGAAGGGATGTCAGGGGTCATCTAGTCCACTCCTCCCGTGGTGAACCCATAATTAAAGCACTCCCGAGGGATGCCCCACAACCTCTGTTTAAGGAGCACCAACAAACGAGTCCATCACCTCACCCCGCCCTGAGAGCTGGTTCCACTTCTGAACACTGTGAATTTCCAGGAAGTCAGTCCTAATGTTTAGGTGGATTCCCCACCACCACCCTTTTATCTTTGAGGACTGACTGACCACCAGCCTCCCGTCACAGACCAGCCCTGAGAGCATACCTGGAGCTGCTACCCACAGCGAGGGTCCCCATCCTCCAGAGGACTCCTGCTCCCCAGTTTCCATCCGCTACCTTCAGCTCCTGGACCCCTCTTGTGCTTTTTTGGATCCAGCCAGGGTTTTCAGATGCTCCTCTCAATTCCCCTCCTCCGGGGTCATGCAGTGCCACGAGGGCCCAGTCCCAGGAGCCCCTGACAGGGGAGACAAAGAGGGTCTGCAAAGAAGGGTGGTGTCACCACCCCCCCTCAAAGGATTAGGACTCGCTGGTGACTTTGAGCCTCAGCAGCAGCCCTTCCTGTGGAGGAATGAAGCCCCAGGACTCTGCAGTCCTGCCCACCAGGCCTCCTCTTACCCTAAAGAGTCGGCAAGCCCTTGATGCCCCCCTCGGCTGTGGGAGACCACCCTGGCCCTCACTGAGCAGCCACCAAATTCCATCACGCAGTCCCTCTTCCCCATGACCGCCCTGGTCCTCAGCCATTGATGGGGCATGCAAAGCAGGGTTTGCACCTGACTGTGCTTCCGTTGATGATTGTGGGCCCCGCTTCAAGCTGAGTGAAGGCGTTCCAGCCAACAGGCATCTGTAGGGCTTCTCTCCTTCCTGTTCATGGTCATGTTGGGCGCGCTTTGACAGTGTGTTCCTGCATGGCAGGATGGGTGCATTGGACTGGATGGGCCTTGTGGTCTCTTCCAGCTCTATGGTTCTATGACTCCTTGCATTGCATCATAAGGGAGTCTGGTGAAGGAAGGAAATTGGCCAGTCAGAAAAAAAAGAAAGAAGCTCCTTCCAGAGGGACACACCTTGGTCCCTTTCAAGAGGGACTCTGTTGAGCTGTAGACATGTTTAGAAGTCTAAGGAGAAAGTTTGCAAAGTGCTGCATGTTTCTGACTAGATGTTCATGGATGCCAAGGATACAGTAGGACCCTTGTATCCACTGATTCAATTATCCACGGGACACAAAACAGCATACCTACCATAGAGTCTTCCTAGAAAATGTGTCCTCTCTAGCCATTGTCTAGGTTCTCCAAGGCAACTCTGTGATATTTTAAACTCGAAGTCCCATTATGTCCAATGGTGTTCGCTATCATCCACAGTTTTCGGTATCCACCCCCTTGAACTAATCCCCAGTGGATGCGCCTGATGTAAATTCTTGTTTTGAGTGTCAAGTACCCCGCCACATTGCGAGTGGAATGGCAGAGGCACATACCAGCAAAAACCAGACTGTGGTTCAGCCATCAGGGACCCACAGCCCTCAAAATGAGTTGCCTGCCCTTTTAAAAAAATATTTTAAGTGCCAAAAGCATTCATTTATCCTTTTACTTTTTGCCACACTAATGAACAAGGAAATGTTGTTTCAGGGGGTGGAGGAGAAGAGTTTCCTGGTGACAGAATGGAGACTACCCCACCAACCTCTGCTTTGAATTTGCAGGAATTTATTTATTTATTTATTTATTTATTTATTTAAGCTGGGCTGGGCTGTTTTTCCCGCAGGAAGGAAGGGGCGACCTGGCCGGAAGCCTCGCTGGACCCCGGCAGGGGGGGGATGGACAGAGAGCCACAGGGAGAGGAGGGGGTGGGGACCAAGGGAGGGGGCAGCAGCTGGCTGGGCTGGGGGTCAGCAGCCCCTGGCCTGACCAGGCTGCCCCCCTCCACTGGTGGAAAGCGTGGGGAGCCTCGCTGGCTTCCAGGCGAAAAAGCAGCTGAGGATGTGGAGGGGCGGACGGGGGGGGGGGCTTTGGGGTGGGCCATCCTGTGTAAGACCCCCAGAGGGGAGAGGGGCTCTCTGGAAGCAACGCTGTAAGTGGGGGGACAGGGGCGGAGATAAGAGGGCCTTCTTCTTCCTTAGGAGTGCTGGGGAGGAGCCCCCCACGCCCAGAGGTTTCAGGCCAAAGCCTGGGGTAGAAAGATGACCCCCTGTTGATGATACCAAGCAGGAAACACAAAGAAGCCCCAAGCCCAGGCCTCAGAGCCTGCCATGCGCACAACAGGCGCCGAGTCTGGCAAATGTGGAGAAAAACCCTTCTCTAGTGGGAAATCAACACACACGTGCATGCACACGCACTCTTCCATCCAAGTACCATTTTTAAGGACATTTTGGATCCGTGGTCCAAGCAGAGAAGGTGCCCCACGCTTGGGTATGCGTGGCTGCCCAGGCAGTGCTCTCGCCCTGAGGTTCCTCCCGGAAAGGGCCAGGCCCTGAGACTCAGGGGATCCTCTACTTCTGTTAGGAAGGACAGAGTTGTCCTGCTCCATAACATAAAGCTCTCCAGGAGGATTCCCGCAAACAAAGAAATACCCACCTCAGTGACAGGGTGTAACCAGAAAAGCCAAAAACTGCGTTCGAAGCACAACTCACCACAAGAGTGAGCGTTTAAAGCTGAGAGGCCTGGCTGAACAAAGTTGCCTCAAAGCCCCGGAGGAAAGGAAGGGGCTCCTCAGCTGGCATAGACAAGCCCACCCAGGTGGCACCGGAAAGCCCCTCTCTCCGCAGGAGCCCACCTCCCTTGAATCGGGGGGGTGTGTGCAGATTGGAGGAGGGTCCCTCAAGAGGGTCTTATGGCTCAGGCAGGCCCCCGTGGGGAAGCCAGCCTGGTGGGCAACCTTATCCCAAGCCATTTAGAGCTTTCAAACAGCCCTTGAAACTGGGCCCAGAGAAGGATTGGCTGGACACATGCCCAAACAACCTGATTACACAGCTGGCAAAAGTTACTTTTCTGGACAACAGCTCCCAGCATCCTCTAGCCACTGGCTAGCTGCAGCTGGCTGGCTGCGGGGAGCGGTTCTGGAAGTTGTAGTCCAAGAATGAAACTTCTCCAAGCTCTTCCCAGTTGATCATCTTGAGTGACATCCAGTTAGTGATGTATATGTGTGCATATGAGGGTATGAGGGGCTATGTGCACATATGTCTATTTCTGGAAGGGGGTGCAGCAAGCTATTCTCTAGTCCTCTGCACCCCATCCAAACCGTTCCCCCCATAGCTGTTATGCCCATGAGGGGGCCCTGCTTTTGTTTACCGGTGGGGACGGAGGGGGAGGCAGTTCAGATGAGAAGAGGCAACTGGTCTGGGCTCTGAGGGGAAAGAAAAGGAGGAGGGCGCACTCCATCTTTGAGCACACCCTTGTTTCTTCCCCCCAAGAGCCAAGACCAGCTGCTGCTTCGTATCTGAGGAGGGAGGCACCCCAATTCTTATTTCATAAGTTGGAGGGGATATTTGGGACGGTCTGACTTAACATACAGGGTACGTGGAGTAGCTGAGATTCAGCTTCAGGAGGAACGGCAACTCCTTTTTCATTCATACAGAATAGTGCAGCATATCACTTGAAAGGTTCCAAGGAGCTGAATTCAAAAAGTCAATTTTTGTTTTGCCATAACTATATAAATAAAATTTTTGTCTGTCTGTTTTTACAGCATCATGCATAAAACAACTGGATGGATTTTCACCAGATTTGGAGGGAATGCTTACTGCCGCCTGACTGACAATGTGGTGTACACGAAATTCACTTTTGTTGGTGGGGAGGGGGGTATCCTGGTGGAGGAATTATTTCTTCATTCATGCAGAGCAGAGTGTTTGGGGGCCAATAGGGAAGGGGTCTCTCTCTTTTTCAGTCTGTCTCTCAAGGGCAACTGAGACCCATGTGGGTGGCGAGGAGATGGGTGAGCATCCTCCAGAGCAAGCAGCTGAAACTGAGCAGTAACAATGGGGAAAGATCCTGAGAGGGGAACGCTCTCTCTTTGGCTCCCCCAAACCCAAATGACCTTATTCCAGTCTATGCTTGGACTGGACGAGGACATTTCAGGGAGGGGCAGTAGCATAATCTGCAATTAACTCTATCAATTAACTCTGCAATTAACTCTCAGTTCCCCACCCCCACCCTGAAGGGCCTCAGCTACTCCGCTCTCTGCTCATGGGACCCGGGGGCCAGGTAAGGAAATGGCTGCTTCCTGAGTTGAACAATGGAGCCCCCCCCCCCTTGCGCCACTGACCTTCAATAAACAGGAAAGCTGGCATTCAGCCCCAGTTGCTACAGAGTGGAGATTTAGGCAGCTGTCATCTCTTTTTGAATCTGGATGAGTGGAAAGGAAGTTCCAGTATATCCAGCTTGAGGCTTGTTCTGAAACTTTGGATCCTTTGGCCTCCAGAGCTTTTGGCGGAGCTGCTCAGCATCACTGAAGGAAGTAGAAATGGGAGCCAGGAAGAGCTCGCCTCCTTCTCCCCCAGTGCAGTGGGACATTTAAAGGGGGGCAGACATAAACCTCCCCAGGTTACCTTGGCCAACCCCCACCTTTGCTGCAGGAGGGGTTTTTAGGAGGGGTATTTTGACTGAAATGCATTGTGGGGGGATAAAGCTGACAGCATTCATGCTCCTTCCTTAGACCACCTGAGGGATGCACCAGAGGAACATGGTGCCGAAAAGGACAGAGTCCCACAGCATCTTCAAGATAAACACACTACCCGTGACCCTGCATGGTGCTCTGTTGTTGCTGTTGTTGTTGTTGTTGTTGTGTGCCTCCACCAAGTCAACTCTGACTTATAGTGACCCCCTCCTACACCTTTCTTGGCCTGATTTCTTCTTCAGAGTGGGGCTGCCATGGCATTCCTTCTGAGGCTAAGAAGGTTGCCCAGTGTGTTCCCACAGCTGAGCAGAGGGTACTCGAACCCTGGTCTCCCCTAGTCCAACACTCAAACCACGACACCACACAGGCTTCCGTGGTGCTGGCGTAGTGCACATCTACTGGCACATCCATGCAGTTACGTGGTGGTTGTGCTACACCACCCTGCTGCTCAGTACCAACATTGCGCAATGAACGGTGTCTCTGCCCATGTGCCCACTGCTTCTTGCCCCCTTCTGCCATGGCGAATCATGCGCGGGGGCTGTTCTGCCTTCCCAGGGGGACTCTGAAGCCACTGAGGAAGCCTTACACATCATCCAGCCCCATGTGGGATGGCTCCTCTTGCCCATGGCATTGTGGGTGAGCACATTTGGACTCTCTTTCTCTCTCTCTTGTTCTTCCTGAGAGGAGGATCCCCCCATCTCAGGCTTCCTTTGTTCTCGGGTATTTATTACCTTCTCCTGGAAGACTCTGGAAGGATGGCACTCTGTACACTCTAATTGTCAGTGTCTCCTAATAAGTGCAACCTTACCCCCAGTACCTGGTTAACCCTTTGGTTACCTGGTTGCTGTGCTGGCTGTCTCTCCCATGATCACAGCATCCATGCTCTTACACGTTCCCTAAATGTGCAAGAGATGAGAGGTACTCCCAAGGCTCACCCGCTGCTGCCAGTGCAAAATTCAAACCAAGATCCATCCAGCCTCTGCTTTAAAACCACCCACATTTCCCCACTGTTCTCCTGATCTTTTCTAGATATTTGAATCTGCTGGCCCTCTGGGCCCTGCCATCTGGAGCAGCAGGAACAAGTTCGCTCCGTCTTCACGTGATGGCAGCCCTTCAGGTATTGGAGGGTGGCTCAGTCCTATCCCCCCCAGTCTTCCCCTCTCCGGGTGAATCATGCCCAACTTCGCCCAGACCCTTTGCCATCTTGCTCGCTTTGGTTGTCCAGGCGTGGCCCTGCGTTTTCCAAGGTTGCCTCAGCAAGCGGACTAACCAGACAGATTCCCCCAACCATGGGCCCTGGGAGACTGTGGATGATGGCCATGGTGGCTGTGGACGGCCGGTGTTCTTGTCCCCCACTCCTGGAGGGTGCTACATTGGCGAAAAGGCCCCACAGTAGTGGCAGCAGCAAGTCATGCCAACGAACCTGAGCAGCACAGATCTGTCTGGCCTCAAGGAGGGGAGGGAGGCAGGGTGGCCGGCCCCCACAACACCCACCCGCCCGCCCGCCCGCCCACCCGCCTCCTCTGCTTTCTCTCTGCCCCTCAGGCTGACCGCAGCTGCAGCTGCCCCAAGGGTACCTCTTCGCCCCTGCTCCCCCCCCCACCAGTGGCCAGCAGGAAAGGCAAAGGGTCTGTTAGCTTTGCTGCCCGCCCCCCTTCGTGCTCATGCCCTCCAGCAGGGAGGAGGTGGAGAGGATGCTGTTTCTGGTGCAGGCGGCCAGAGCTCCCGTGGTAATTGCAGGTGCCAGGGTGCCGTGCCAGAAGGGTCTCCGGGGTTCATCCACCCGCTTGTCTCATCAGGGTGGCAGCAGCAGCAGCATTCAGATCAAGATGGGGGCTGCGCACAAGATGAGAGGCGCTGAGCAAAAGGACCCTCCCCTTGTCTGCCTGGAGGGGCCATTTCTAATAAGAACCATTTTTGGTTTACTTTGCTGGAGTCTCTGCAGTTAGTACTAGTATACACAGGTGGAAAGATCCCAAAAGTTACCCGACCTCTCACAGCCTTCCATTTGAGCTAATAATTTCCCTAAATTAATAACTGAGATTTTGACATCATGGGACCCCCCCACCTCTTCGGGTAACAGTGGAAACTCCCACCAAGAAACACTCCCATGCCTTTCGGGGCGGGATCAGAGGAGGGTCTGGCTGTTGTGGCCCCAGGGCAGAGGCCGTGCCCCACTCCGCAGGAGACATGTCCCACTAGAAGTGGAACCGGCCATCCAGACTCTCTTTGAAGGCAATTAATTGATTCCAGCACAGATTATTTTATACTGGCACCCAAACAAACCTTTGTGCAACCTTTGTCTCCTACCTCTGGTTTCTCTGCTTAATACCTATTTGTTAATTGATATTCTCCACTTGCCCTGTTTTGGCTGGTAGGTTTTCCAAGTAACAGGAAGGCAGCTCCCTTTGGGAGGGACTCCCTGCTTGCCCCCTGACCCCATTCTGCCCCTTTCTGCAGGAGTTGCCCCTTCCCAATGGAGGCTCAGCAGGCAGAGAAGAGGCCAAGAAGCTGAGGAGACCCCTCCCCAAGGCTGAGCCACGGGATCCCCTCAGGGTCACCCCAAATCCTTTAAGTGGGGGGCCTTCCCTGGGCCAATGGAGGGGGCCAGCCGGGCACTGCAAAATTCAGAGGCCCCAATTCCTGCCCAGTTCCTCTCCAAGAATGGAGATTGGCCATGTGTGGCTCAAGGAACGCTCACTCAACTCAAGTCATATTTCTGGCTTCAGCAATGTGTGTTTCTTAAGTGAGTTTCTCAAAAGAGGGTCAGGTTGGCTCCCCCTTCAAAGAAGAGCTAAGTAGGAGGGGGCACAGAGCAAGACCCCCAGACCCCCGAGATGCCCAAGTGTGTCTGCCTGTCCAGTCCAGTCCATGCCATGCCATGGCTCCTAGCAGCCTGGATATGAAAAAGAGAGTTACACACGCACACGCACACACCCTCCACACTCCCTCAACACCCAACTGTCTGCAAGCATCAGGGACTTAGGAGGGAGAGCCAGGCCTAGATTAAAAAGGGGATAAAAATAGGAACAAAGCCAGAGGAATCGTGGGGTCAGTGCAGGGTCAGCATGCGGCATGGGAAAGGGCCCAGTTGGGACCACGGGATGAGCGGCCCAGGAAGGGGGATTCACTGGAAGGGGGAGGGGTCTCCTCAGCTAGACTGCATCAACAGGAGACTAGTGTCTAGATCGAGGGTCAGACCTCACCTGGAATACTGTGTTCAGTTCTGGGCACCACAATTCAAAAAGGATATGGACAAATTGGAGCGTGTCCAGAGGAGGGCGACTAAAATGGTGAAAGGTCTGGAAACGATGCCTTATGAGGAGAGACTTAGGGAGCTGGGTATGTTTAGCCTGGAAAAAAGACGGTTTAGAGGTGATAGGATAGCCCTGTTTAAGTATTTGAAGGGATGTCACGCTGAGGATGGAGCAGGCTTGTTTTCTGCTGCTCCAGAGACTGGAACACGGAGCAATGGGTGCAAGCTCCAGGAACAGAGATTCCACCTCAACATGAGGAGGAACTTTTTGACAGTAAGAGCTGTTCGGCAGTGGAACACACTCCCTCGGAGCGTGGTGGGGTCTCCTTCCTTGGAGGTCTTTAAACAGAGGCTGGATGGCCATCTGTCAGGGATGCTTTGATCGTGATTTCCTGCATGGCAGAATGGGGCTGGACTGGATGGCCCTCGTGGTCTCTTCCAACTCTACAATTCTATGACTCTTTTTGCTCTGGCATGAGAATCCTAGGGACCATCTTGGCACAAACGTTTCTCATGTTGAGATCCTCATGCAAAATTTTCCATGCAGTGTCTTTGTCAGTGTTCACAGCTTCAGCTATCATTCAGACATTGAGTTGGTGGCCTCCTTGAACAATCTGGCTGATTTTTAACAATCTGGCTGATTGGAGAGAGGAGGAGCAAGAGCAAACTGCTGCCGCATCTTCCTGATTAATCCATTACTTTTGCCCTCTTGGCCACACTGCGTGGCCATGCTAGCGTACCCTTCTACCCCCTCCCCACAATAGCTCAGGCTTAGAAATATTGGACACTTTTCGGGGTCAGGTTGGCCGGAGTGAACCAAAAAGTGGTCAGGTAGAGGTTGCAATAACTGGATGTGTCCTAGAACTATTTTGGCAAGGAAGCCCATATTAGGATTGTGCGGAAGCCCCTGAGTCAATACAGTCATTAAGGAGGTATGTGCTAATTCTTTCTTCTGGCCTTGGGCACCTTAGCAATGATTCATTCAATCAAACAATGAAGTGACCATTCCCAAATCTGTTCCTATACCCCTCCTGTCCAACCTTGTGAAGTTGTCATAAGCCCATCAATTCCTGTCTCCCAGCCATTAATGCAATCAGTTGAGCTTTGGTTTCCTTTGTCTATCTCGTGGGAAAGCCGTCCAGGCTTTGTCCTAACCAGAGAACCCCTTCAGGATATGCAATAGGGTATAAATATTAGTCCCTTGACAATGGAAAGGTGTCCCATGGTGGATGAAACCGGCCGCTCTCTTTCTCGATGCATCTCCAGATCGGACCTCCTGTGCCACCCTCCGGCGCCTGTCTGAGTATCTGCGCTGCACGAAACTATTCTTCAATACTGTTGCTCTATATTCCATTTTTTTAAAAAAATCTGTTTATTAAGACAAGCAAGTAAACCAAAACAAAAGGGGGAAAAATAAGAAACAACTACTAACATTAAATGACAATAATAATAAAAAATAACAACAGAATGTAAAAAACATTACTGAACAATAACTATTAAGCAAAGAACAAAGAACAAAATAAAAAATATAACAATCAAACAATCCTGTATCTAACATTCTAATTTCATACATTCAATTTAAAACACATATAGATTAAATCGGCTTTCTAATCACTGCCTGAAATGTATAGTTGTCAATTTAATTTCCCTTCCATCTATTATTAATTTTTCATGTGACTCTACTGTAGCAAAATTGATATTATATTATATTATTGTGGCTTTAATATTTTCCAACTTTTAATCTATCTCTATTTTCCTGCTCAGTTCTGGTGGTTGCCATTTGTCCTCAGGCAGTGTTTAAATATTATAATAAGAACTCCGAGTCTCTTAAGTTTGTCAAGTGTTTGGTTTCTAATCAAACATATAAGTTTATCTATCTCCATATATCCATACAGGTTCATAATCCTTTGAAGGGTAGGACATACATTTCAGAAATCAATCTTTTCAGTTCATGAACAGTCTGGAATCCCGAGGGAAGCAAACAAATGTAAGAAGGGTTTTAGTAGTTTAGGAAGCAGCGGAAAGTTCGTGTTCCACAGATCCTTCATGAGGATTTTTTCTGGAAGCAAAGTGAAATGAATTCAGAGTTCATCAGCTGGACCGTCTGTCTTAAATGCAAGGGACGGCAGGACTGAACTGAGGCACAGACTTGTATTTTAAATTTATATCAGTATAGGGTATAGCTTGTTCCCAGGCTATCTGAGGGACTGTATCTTCCTACCTATCTTCCTAGATGAGCCTGCCTGTGCTGGTAAGGTCTATGGGGAGGCCCGTCTCTCGGCCCCATGACCTCCACACGGTTTCGGTGGGACACAGGAGACAAGGCCTTCTCAGCGACAGCTCAAAGCTTTTAGAAATCCTCAGCTGGAGGATGAAGACGCCATCTTCCTTGCTGTCTTTTTTTTAAGTGTTTCTCTTCCAAGAGGCGTTTAGGAGCTGACTGCAAAGAGTGTTAACACTGTGTCGTTTCACTTTAATCTTTTGTCTTTTATGGGTTTGTGTGGTGGTGGTGGTGGTTTGCTTGTTTGTTGTTGTGAGCCTTCCAGTTATCTCTGGCTTTTGTTGTTGTTGTTGTTGTGTACATTTACGTTGTTTCTGACTTATGGCAGCCCTATTATGGGGGTTTCTTGGCAGGATGTGTTCAAAGGGAGTTTGCTGTTGTCTTCCTCTGAATCTGAGAGAGTATGACTTGCCCAAGACAATCCAGTGACCTTCCATGGCTGAGCAGGGGTATGAACTCTAGGCTGCTGCCACACTGCAGAAATAATCCAGTTTGATACTGCTTTAACTGCCATGGCTCAATGCCATGGAATTCTGTGATTTGTAGTTTTATGAGATATTTAGCCTTCTCTGTCAGAGCTCTGGTGCCACAACCAACTACAGATACCCAGGATTCCATAGGAAGGAGCCATGATAGTTAAAGCGATGTCAAACTGGATTATTTCTGCAGTGTATCAGCAGTCCTAGTTTCCCAGAATCCTTGTCCAGCACGCAAACCACTAGACCACACTGGCTCTCTTACTCTTTATTGTTACCTACCTTCAGATCTACTTTAACTTATGGCAACTCTCTCCTAGGGTTGTCTTAGGAAGATTTTTCAGAGTGGACCTAGCCTCCCTCTGAAGCTGAGAAAGTGTGACTTGCCCAAGGTCACTCAGTCAGTTTCGTGGGGATTTGAACCCTGGCCTCCCAGAGTACTAGCCTAACACTTAAACTACTACCCTACAGCGTTCCTAAGGAGTCCCTGTCACACTTTTGTCCCCGGTACAGAAAGTAGAAGAGAGACAGTGTGGGCATTCGAACCATGGTCTCCCAGACTCCAATGCTCAAACCACTACGCCATGCTTCTTAATTCAAGGCCAAAGGCTTGGGGCAGGGGGGCAGGAGGGTTTCAGCCCTAAAAAGGAGAGGATTAAGGCGGCGGCGGCAGCGGGGTGGGTGAGTGGAATGAAGCTGCAGCGGAGCTTTTTTTACTGGTCAATTCATTAAACCGGTTTAAAACAGATTTAAAACATGATTAAAATATTAAAAGGTGAAAGTACAGCATGCCACATTTAAAACACCCTTCTGCCACATTTTTGTAGAAAAAAAGACCTGCCTACATAAAAAGGTCTTTGCCTGCCAGTGGAAAAAGAGAAGAGAAAGGGCCAACTGAGCCGCCCATAGAAGCTGCAGCGGAGCAGCAAAGACATTAAAAGTTGGTGACATCAGTGCTCAAGTTCTCAAAGGACTCTAAAAATAGTGCCAAACTTGTGAGGAAAAATTAAGAAAACGGCCAAAGTGGAGGTAAAATGAGGAGGGGCACAAGGGGGTTGGAGACATCTCACAAGTAAGGCGCCCCAAATGAACTGACCCCTTGCTGCAGGAAGGGTGGGAGTGGGAGCGATTGCAGTGGACAAGGTTTTAAGCCAGGGCTGGAGTGAGCGAAGACAGGAGAGGGAAGGGGCATTTGCACACTATTCGATTGCTGCGGCACATTCCGATTTGCCCATGCCAAGGCACAGCAAGTGTCATTGGCTCTTTAAAGTATCGGGGTCTCTTTACTTTGGAGGGGGGCTCCAGAGGATTGGTGGGCCACACTTTTGAGTCTGGTGGGCCGCGCGCAGCCTGCGGGCCACAATATGGCCACATCTGGTTTCCCGGATCCTTCATGACCACGTATCCCCCCTCCCACATAGAGGCAGTCCCCACCCACCACAGTACAACGTCCCCTCTGTTCCACTGCTGAGGCAACGGCAAGGAGGAGGGTGAGCGAGTGGCCATCCTCTGCGCTGCAACTGCCGCCGCTCCCTTGGTTCAAACCAGCCGTGGGCTCAGGCACACACCTCTCGCGCTCCCCACTCTCCAACCGGGCGTGGAGGAGCCAGTGACCAGTCAGCAGTCGCGTTAGGAGAGGACTCCCACAAGCACACATTTTCCCATTTGCTTCTGCACACCTGAGTGGGTGGGATGAGCTTCTTGCCTTCCTCCACCCCTGCCCTGAAGTGTAAGGTGCTGCCTTCTCTCCCCCACAAATAATATTGCTGTTAGGAGTGAGGAGAAAAGGAGAATTGGGAATATTTGCATATACATACTGAGATATCTTGGAGATGGGAGCCAAGTCTAAAAACAAAATTCATTTATATCTCATATACACCTTATACACATAGCCTGAAGGTAATTTTATACACAAGATTTTTAATAATTTTGTGCATGAAACAAAGTTTGTGTACATTGGCTCCTCTTCGTCTTGGAAAGATGTGACCAGTGGGGTGCCACAGGGTTCAGTCCTGGGCCCAGTGCTATTCAACATCTTTATCAATGACTTAGATGAGGGAATTAGGGGCATACTTATCAAATTTGCAGATGACACCAAATTAGGAGGAGTAGCTAATACCCTAGAGGACAGGATCAAAATTCAGAATGACCTGGATAGACTGGAGAGCTGGGCCAAAGCTAACAAAATGAAATTCAATACAGAGAAATGTAAAGTACTGCACTTAGGGCGGAAAAATGAAATGAATAGATATAGGATGGGAGAGACCTGGCTGAACGAGAAACTACGTGCGAAAGGGATCTAGGAGTCTAGTAGACCACAAGTTGAACATGAGTCAACAATGTGATGTGGCAGCTAAAAAGGCCAATGCGATTTTGGGCTGCATCAATAGAAGTATACAGTAGTGTCTAGATGAAGGGAAGTCATAGTGCCATTCTATTCTGCCTTGGTCAGACCTCACTTAGAATACTGTGACCAGTTCTGGGCACCACAATTCAGAAAGGATATTGACAAATTGGAGCGTGTCCAGAGAAGGGCAACTAAAATGGTGAAAGGTCTGGAAACAATGCCTTATGAGGAGAGACTTAGGGAGCTGGGTATGTTTAGCCTGGAAAAAAGACGGTTAAGGGGCGATATGATAGCCCTCTTTAAGTATTTGAAGGGGTGTCACATTGAGGATGGAGCAGGCTTGTTTTCTGCTGCTCCAGAGACTGGAACACGGAGCAATGGGTGCAAGCTCCAGGAACAGAGATTCCACCTCAACATGAGGAGGAACTTTTTGACAGTAAGAGCTGTTTTAGCCCTGATTGTTTTGTGCTATCTATTGCGTTTAGCAATGCGTTATTTGTTATCACGAGTTGTTATCGTCATTCGTTATCAGGTGAGATTCATATGGATTCATCATGGAATAGAATCATAGAATCATAGAGTTGGAAGAGACCCCAAGGGCCATCCAGCCCAACCCCATTCTGCCACACAGGAATACACAGTCAAATTATTCCCGATAGATGGCCATCCAGCCTCTGTTTAAAAATCTTCAAAGAAGGGGACTCCACCACACTCTGAGGCAGTGTAGAGAGGGGTGGTCTGTCCATTGCTTAGTGGAATGTCTCACAGGTAGTACGATCAAATATTATGTGTTTATTAAGCTATTGATTTACAGGACGTCTCCATTGGCGCCCCCTTGTCGTGGGAGAGAGGCTTGCGTACCCTAATGATGTTTTGAGCTATGCTGGCGGTGGCATAATAGCCACTGGTAGGGTCTCCCATGCCAGACAGGTCAAAACCGAAGGGTCTGACAAAGAGCGTCAAAGGGCAGGATGGGCTCTCTGGCCTTGTGGCAACCGTCCTAGGAGAAGGAAAACTCTAATCCCAAACCCGGGCAGATGGTGCTCGTCCAACCCTGTAAGGTCAACCATCTAAGAGAAGGAAACTCTAATCAAACCTATGACCCAAGGACCTCGCTGCTACATCCATGCTTGCAAGGCCACAGCAGACGAACCTTTGGTTTAAAGGGTGAGTCCAGTTCTGTGCACGCTGCGCTCCACCAGAAAAATCCATTGCACAGGCAATGAAGAGGGAAGTTTACCTAGACTCCTTGTCGTGGGAGAGAGGCTTGCGTACCCTAATGATGTTTTGAGCTATGCTGGCGGTGGCATAATAGCCACTGGTAGGGTCTCCCATGCCAGACAGGTCAAAACCGAAAGGTCTGACAAAGAGCGTCAAAGGGCAGGGTGGGCTCTCTAGCCTTGTGGCAACCGTCCTAGGAGAAGGAAAACTCTAATCCCAAACCCGGGCAGATGGTGCTCGTCCAACCCTGTAAGGTCAACCATCTAAGAGAAGGAAACTCTAATCAAACCTACGACCCGAGGACCTCACTGCTACGTCCATGCTTGCAAGGCCATTGTCATGGTCAGCCAGGACTCTGAGGACTCAGAAAGTGAGGAGGCTGAGCCAGTGGCAGAAGAGCTGGCTGAGTCTGAGTCTAGCCCTGAAGAGCCCAGGGCTCAGCAGCCTAGCCCTCCCCCAGCACAGGGTCCAAGCCTGGGAGACACAGTGGAGCAAGAGCAAGAGGTAGAAGAGCAGGTACCTACCTTTAGCCAAAGGAGAGCAGAGACGGCGTGGCTTCGTCGTTCTCAGAGATTAAGAGACAGAAGGTCATCAATCGCCCCGCAGCTGGGAGTGGGAGCTGGGCCAACATAAGCAGCTGTGGGATGCTGAGTTCCTTGTTGCAAGCAGTCTGCATTTCCTGGAGGAAGCCTCTGCCTGTGACTCTCTTGAACCTTGCTATCTTGAGACTTTGGATATCTTGACCTTGGACTGCCTTCGTTGACCCACCTGCCGGAACCCTTTTGACCTTGGACTGTCTCTTCGTGCTTCACTCTCTCTCCATGTACTTCTGACCCTATAGGACTGCTACTGACAACACCAGGTACTGTGCTTTTCAACTGGGTTGTTGCCAAGCTGGGCTCCTTATCAGCTATTAAGTTGGCTTTCCGACAGCCATGGCAGATGAACCTTTGGTTTAAAGAGTGAGGCCAGTTCTGTGCACGCTCCACTCCAAAGGCACACACCGGCCTCCAAAGTTGTAAATAAACTGACACTTGCATGCTGGAACATCAGAACCATGCGAGACTCTGAAGATAGTGGACGGCCTGAGCGTCGTTCTGCCCTAATAGCCCTTGAACTATCACGGCTTAATATTGACATCGCTGCTCTTAGTGAAGTTCGCTTCCATGAGGAAGGCAGCCTTAAAGAACATGGCGTCGGCTACACACTTTACTGGTCTGGCAAACCCAAATCCGAAAAACATCTTTCAGGAGTAGGCTTTATGATTAAAAACTCCATTGCCTCCAAACTCGAAACCTTGCCAACAGGACACTCTGATCGCATTATTTCCTTACGCCTCCCACATGTTGTTCTCTTTAGTATATATGCCCCAACTATGCAAGCTGACCCTGTAGAGAAAGACAAATTCTACACAGACCTACGCCAACTCATACAAAAAGTCCCTGTAGAAGATAAAATTATTATACTTGGTGACTTCAATGCCAGAGTAGGAAAGAACTCCGAAGCCTGGAAAGGTGTCTTAGGCAAGCATGGTGTTGGAAATTGCAATGATAACGGACGCCTCCTGCTAGAGTTCTGTGCAGAACAACAGCTGACTATTACAAACACAATCTTTCAGCAGAAAGATAGCTTGAAGACAACCTGGATGCATACCCGATCCAAACATTGGCACCTCATTGACTATGTTCTAGTCCGTCAGAGAGACATTCGTGATGTCCGGCATACCCGAGCGATGCCCAGTGCAGAATGCCAGACAGATCATCGCCTCGTCAGATGTAAACTAAATCTTCATCTCAAGTTCAAACCTAAGAGGGGTGGCATCTTAAAGAAGAGACTCCAAGTCAACAATCTTCAACAAGCTACCATGAGAGACAACTTCCAGGCAAATCTACAAACGAAACTTGAAGACCATCCTACAGATCCTTCTCCTACAGTGCTTTGGCAACATATCAAAAACAGTATCCTCCAGTCTGCGGAAAAATCCTTGGGTACTTCCACAAGAAAAATCAAGACTGGTTTGATGAAAACAACCAAGAGATCCAGGAGCAGTTGGCAAAGAAGAGAGCTGCTCACCAGGCATACCTCGCCCAGCCAACCTGTCATGTAAGAAAAGCAGCTTTCCACCTCACATGTAGTAAACTTCAACAAAAACTCTGAGACATGCGGAACAAGTGATGGATCAATATAGCAGAAAAGACACAATGCTGTGCAGATCTGGGTGATCATAGAGGATTTTATCAAGCTCTTAATGCAGTGTTTGGACCTACTTATCAGGTCCAACGCTCCTTATACAGTACAGATGGTCAAACATTAAATACTGATAAAGCCTCCATCCTAAATCGATGGGCTGAACATTTTCAAAGTCTCTTTAGTGCCAACCGAGTAGTCCAAGCCTCAGCTATCCAACATATGATACAAAAACCGATGAAAAATGAATTGGACATAGCTCCCACTTTGGAAGAGATCCTTAAGGCCATGCAGCAGATGAAAAACGGCAAGGCAGCTGGGATTGATGGAATCCCACTTGAAATTTGGAAACACAGAGGTCATGTACTCCACGATATTTTCCATGAACTCCTTGTGAATTGCTGGGAAAAAGGGGAACTGCCATCAGATCTCCGAGACGCAGTCATCATCACACTGTACAAGAAAAAAGGAGCAAAATCCGATTGCTCAAACTATAGAGGCATAACCCTGCTCTCTATTGCTGGAAAAATCCTTGCAAGGATACTCCTGAACAGATTAGTTCCTGCTCTTGCAGAAGAACTTCTTCCTGAAAGCCAATGTGGCTTCAGAGCCAATAGGAGTACTACAGATATGGCATTTGCCCTTAGACTAGCACACATTGGAAGCTGCCTATTGCACTGTAGATGTGTAAACTGCTATTGCTTAAAACAATTTGTAAGCCGCTCTGATAGCCTTGTGGCTGAAGAGCGGGGTATAAATAAAATAAAATAAAATATATTAGACAACTGCAAGAAAAATGTAGAGAGCAGAACAAGAGTCTCTGTGTAACATTTGTCGACCTCACCAAAGCCTTCGAATATGTGAGTAGAAAAGGTCTGTGGCAGATGCTGGAAAGACTAGGATGTCCCCCCAAATTCTTTTAAATGATTATCTTGCTACACAAGGGCCAGCGTGGTCAAGTCAGATATGGCGATGCTCTTTCAGAGCCCTTTCTAATAACTAATGGAGTGAAGCAAGGTTGCGTTCTTACTCCAACTTTACTTATAATCTTCTTCAGCATGACGCTTGGTAGATGAAGGGAACGCTGTGGATATCGCATACCTTGATTTCAGTAAGGCCTTTGACAAGGTTCCCCATGACATTCTTGCAAACAATCTTGTAAAATGTGGGCTAGACAAGTTAACTGTTCAATGGATTTGTAATTGGTTGACCAGCCGAACCCAAAGGGTGCTCAGCAGTGGCTCCTCTTCGTCTTGGAAAGATGTGACCAGTGGGGTGCCACAGGGTTCTGTCCTGGGCCCAGTGCTATTCAACATCTTTATCAATGGCTTGGATGAGGGAATTAGGGGCATACTTATCAAATTTGCAGATGACACCAAATTAGGAGGAGTAGCTAATATCCTGGAGGACAGGATCAACATTCAAAATGACCTGGATAGACTTTTTGATAGTAAGAGCTGTTCGGCAGTGGAACACACTCCCTCGGAGCGTGGTGGGGTCTCCTTCCTTGGAGGTCTTTAAACAGAGGCTGGATGGCCATCTGTCAGGGATGCTTTGATCGTGATTTCCTGCGTGGCAGAATGGGGTTGGACTGGATGGCCCTCGTGGTCTCTTCATGGCCTCGTGAAGAGGCAGGAGATCGGGCGGGGGGTGAGGCAAAGTGCTTACGGTTCATTCACCCCCCTCCTCTGCCTTCTCCCCCTTTGGGGAGCAACCGAAGACAGAGGAGGGGGACGAATGTTGCTGGAAAGCCGCCTCCCTCCAGCCCCCCTTCTACTCTCCCCAAAGCCACAATTCGAACCAGTGCCAAGTAGGCCGTGCCCCCCACCGCTGACACCGACCCGGACCCAGTTCAAACAGTCAGGCTGCTACTGTGGCCCCCAAGGTCAGTGCCTTCTGGGTGTGTGGGGGGGTTGCAAACGGAGGCCCAACGACAGTAATGGTGCCATGCCGTTCCTATCCTATCATTGGGTCTTGTCCGAGCCCCCACCCCATGCCGCCCCAGAGGCCTCCAAGGACCAATCACAATTCAGCTCTGCTGTGCGCCCCTCTCCCGTGGACTTTTGCTACCCGGACAAATTGTGTAAACAATAAGAGACGAACTCGGGGTGACGATATGAGTCTCCCCGGGATAAAAACTGTCGTGTAACTGAGCCCACTGTCTTTCTTTGTCTTCCAGGAGGAACCCCTTACTACAGATGTCACAAATGTCTAAAACGCAGAGCGAGGCCAGAGGGAGGCTGAAGTTTATACAGGCGGCGCCTACGGTCACTAAGTAACATGGGTTCCATGACGGTGAGATGGAAAGAGATTTGGAGAGCAGGGCTCACAGAAATCACCGGCGGGTTCCCTGGTCGAGCGAAGAGCTATCCCGGGAGTCTGTCAGCGCTTCAGGCTGAGTGAACCTTGGAGCCCTCCGGGATCAAACTCACACTGTTACGGCTGCAGGACCGTCTTTTCACCACTGGCCCCCCCATGGGCGAGGTCACCAGTCCATCGGCACCAGGACGTGGAAATCTCAGTCCAAGGAGAAGAAGGGGGAGAGGGTTAGGGTTAGGGTTAGGCTTCGGGGCTAGGGTTTAGGGTTTGGGGTTAGGGTTAGGGTTAGGGTTTGGGGTTAGGGCTAGGGTTAGGGCTACGGTTTAGGGTTAGGGTTAAGGTTAGGGTTAGGGATTAAGGTTAGGGTTTAGGAGTTAGGGTTAGAGTTCAGGGTTTAGGGTTAGGTTTTGGGTTTAGGAGTTAGGTTTAGCGTTAGGGGTAGGGTTAGAGTTGGGGTTCAAGTTGGGGTTGGGGTGAGGTTAGGGTTATGGTTAGGGTGTAGGGTTTAGGGTTAGGGTTAGGCTTTAGGGGTTAGGGTTAGGGTTAAGGTTAGGGTTAGGGGTTAGGGATTAAGGTTAGGGTTAGGGTTTAGGAGTTAGGGTTAGGGTTAGAATTCAGGGTTTAGGGTTAGGGTTAGGTTTTGGGTTTAGGAGTTAGGTTTAGCGTTAGGGGTAGGGGTAGGGTTAGAGTTGGGGTTCAAGTTGGGGTTGGGGTGAGGGTTATGGTTATGGTGTAGGGTGTAGGGTTAGGGTTAGGCTTTAGGGGTTAGGGTTAGGGTTGGGGTTGGGGTTAGGTCTCCATTCAAGTTGGGGCCGTGTGGGAAGGAAACACCTTCCCCCCTGTTCAGCTGCAGGAGTTAGGGTTAGGGTTAGGGTTTAGGGGTTAGGGTTAGGTTTAGGGTTAAGGTTAGTGTTAGGTCTCCATTCAAGTTGGGGCCGTGTGGGAAGGAAACATCTTCCCCCCTGTTCAGCTGCAGGAATTAGGGTTAGGGTTAGGGGTTAGGGTTAGGGTTATGTCTCTGTTCAATTTGGGGCCCTGTGGGAAGGAAACGCCGCCTCCTCTGTTCAGGTGCATGAGTTAGGGTTAGGGTTAGGGTTTGGGTACTGTTAGTGTTAGTGTTAGGGTTGGGGTTAGGTTTAGGTTTAGTGTTTAGGGTTAGGGTTTGAGGTAGGGTTAGGGTTGGGGTTAGGTTTGGGGTTGGGATTAGGGTTAGGACTTTGGTTAGGGTTAGGGTTTAGTTCTAGCATTAGGGTTAGTGTTAGGGGTTAGGGGTTAGAGTTAGGGTTTAGTAGTTAGGGTTAGGGTTTAGGGTTAGGTTTAGGGATTAGGGTTAGGGTTAGGGTTTGGATTGGGGTTAGCATTAGGGTTAGGATTAAGGTTAGGGTTTAGGGTTAGGGTTAGGTTTTAGGGCTAGGGTTAGTGTTAGGGTTAGGCGTTAGGGTTAGAGTTTAGGGGTTAGGGTTAGGGGTTAGAGTTAGGGTTAAGGGTTTGGGTTAGGGTTTAGGATTAGGGTTTAGGTTTAGGGTTTAAGGGTGATGGTTACGGTTAGCGGTTAGTGTTAGGGTTAGCTTTCCGTTCAACTTGGGGTCCTGTGGGAATGAAACACCTTCCTGTTTAGCTGCAGGGGTGTCTCCTTTGGGTCCTAGGAGCACCTTCTGATTCCCTGAAAAGACTGACCGTGTCCGTGGAGGTCAGGAATTGTCCTTGGCAGGTTGACCCAGTTGCCTCTCAGCCAGGCGAGGGACCCTGAGGCTGTGATTTATTTAGAAGAATAGTTCTGTTCCACTCTCCATGATGGGATCTCAGGGGGACACTTCCAGATTAATAATAATAATAATTTGGGGAAAAAACATGTTAAATGAATTGGCAGTGAAAGCAGCTCTGAAAGCTTCACTTTAAAACTATGTACATAAGCATTTCAAATTAAATAACATCCAAAATCCCCAAAGCAGTTTTGTCTTTGTTGGGCCGACCAAATATGTGCAAGATGTATCATGCAAACTTTGGGAGCTCCACTGGTTTCTTCATCAACAAAGCTGTGGAAAACCACCTGTTGTTTGTGCGTGGCTTTCCCAAAGTCGCCCCAGGGGTTTCCGTGGCCAAGTGGGGGGGGGGTCAGACCCCAGTCTCCAGAGTCATGTAGTCCTGCATTCCGGCCACATTGGCTGCAGGGGCCATTGAGGAGAACGGACCTGGGGTGGTCCCGCACTCTAGACGTGGGCAGAGGCTATGATGTGCAGGGAAGACCTGCTTGTCGGTGGAGCTGTAGCGGCAGCTCCCCGCCGCCTCCTCCGCCTCCGCCTCCTCTGCTGAGAGCCAAGGGGGGCCACCACATGGAGCCCCCTGAGAGCCCCTTTCTTAGGCAAGGAGTCCCCAGAAATGGTTTGGCCGGTTTCTCCCTCTGAAATAGAGCCTCCAGCACACCTGGGATTCCTTGGCAGTCCTTCGGGGCTTGGGGAAGGTTCTTCTTTTTGGACTTCCATTCCCAGAATCCCCAGCCTCTCCCCATATTCTGGAAGTTCTAGCCTCCATCATTTGGGGGAAAGGACCAAGGTCAGATCTTGTGCCTGCCTGTGCCTTCAGGTCGCTTGCTGGCTCATGGCCATCCCGTGAATTTCATGGGGTTTTCCTAGGCCAGGAATCCTCCTCAGGGGTGGTTTTCCCAGTTCCTCGCTCTGACACAGAGCCTCCAGCATTCCTTGGCGGTCTCCCACCCAAGTGCTGACCAGAGCTGACCCTGCTTAGCTTCCAAGCTCCAAGGAGATCTGGGGCCTTTAGCGTATTGAGGTGGCCCAGGCTGGTCTTGGGGATCGGTGGGCATCACGGGAGGCGATTGGGAGGCAGCCGACCCCGAGTCCTGGGCGGCGGGTGCCATGGCCCAGGGACGGCAGCACCGTGTAGGCACTCGAGGGCAGCAGGTTATGGGCCACACCTGGCCAGCAGGTGGGCGGGCTGGGAAGCGGGTGGGCAGGTGGGGCCCCTCGCTCACCCGCCTTTGGCTCCCAGGGCAATGCAGGGGGCAGGGGGGTTCCAGCCCCAGCAGCAGGGACCCCCCACAACATTGGAGAGCCCCCCTTGGCCCAGCCAGCAACCTACCCACTGGATTTCAGGAGGAGGAACGTTTACTGTACGATCTTGCATTTATTGATTTAAAGCATGAACTCCCCAAGAGGCTGACAAATAAAAACCAATTAAAACAATACAAAGATTTTTTTAAAAATAAAAATGCATTTCAGTACTTTTTAAAAACTCCTAAAAGCAGCGTAAAAAAGTAATTGATGACATAACTTATGATTATTATTATTTATTTTTTTATACCCCTCTCTTCAGCCACAAGGCTATCAGAGCGGCTTACAAATTATTTTTAAGCAATAGCTACTTACACATCTACACTGCATTAAGCAGTTTCCAGTGTGTGTTATGAGCTAATGGCCCCCACAAGCTGGGTACTCATTTTACTGACCTACGAAAGGACGGAAGACTGAGTGAACCTTGGAGCCCGCTGGGATCAAACTCCATTGCGAAGCCCCACAAAAGGAGAGGCAACTCACTGCCACACAGTCTGTATAACTAGTTTCATTGCTCATTGTGTTGCTCCTTGCTTTTTAAGTTCAATAATAATAATAATAATAATACATTTTAAAAATATTTTAAAACAGCATGTAACTATGAGGGGAATCCCTTCAAAATGACTTAAGAAAGTATGTTTTGCTCCCCAAAAAGTAACAACAAAAAATAATAAGGAAATCTAACTTTAAAAACACAACATCTATGTACAAGAGGGGTGTTTTTCTGTCTTCCTCATCCAGGTGTTGGGGGGTCAGAGGGCTGCGTTGGGGGACCCCATAGACCTCAGAGGGTTGCCCCTCCGGCTGTACCCCCAAGAAGTTTGATTTCATTTTGCCCCCAGAACCCTCCAACAACCCCCGTTTTGCCACACTTTGGGCGCCTCCAGACTGATTAAAAAACCAGAAAGCCCCAGATTTTGTTCTCATTTTTACCGATTTTATTTGGGAGAGCCATGCAATGTTTTTAAAATCCCAGAATGTGCTCAGTCAGCTCCTGGGACAATCAGAGACTTTTTATCCCAGCTCTGTTGATTTTAACCCAGCATTCTCCGCTACCCTTTTTGTCCCCCCGAGAGGCCTTTGGGCCAACAGGGAAGGACGGGGAGCCAACAGAGGCCTCTCTTGGCCCCCAAAAAGCCCCTGGGGGGCATGTGGAGAAAACTGACCCTGACCTTTGGGAGGCAGAAAATAAATCTTTAAAAATGAGGGAGGGGGCTGGGCCCCACAGAAATGCCTCTGGGAGCGCCTGAGGTCCGAAGGGGGCCCTTCCCCCGTCATTAAAGGGACTTTATTTCACCCGGTGACCTCAGTAAGGTTGCCGGGTAGAAGCACCCACCTAGAAACAAATGTAAACACACATCTTCTCCACGCACCTGATCCCCACACAGACATACACACATTCCTCCCCCTTGGCTTTTTTCTATTTACTCAGTTCTCCATTTCTACAGATACCGTCGCCCGCCATTTCCATGGATTCTGCATCCGTGGCTTCAACCATCTACAGCTTGAAAATAATTTTTAAAAAAATCCCAAAAGCAAACTTTGCTGTTCATCATTTTATATAGAATCATAGAATCATAGAATTGTAGAGTTGAAAGAGACTCCGAGGGCCATCCATTCCAACCTGCTTCTGCCACGCAGGAATCACGATCCCCGACAGACGGCAATCCAGCCTCTGTTTAAAGACCTCCAAGGAAGGAGACCCCACCACGCTCCGAGGGAGTGCGTTCCACTGCCAAACAGCTCTTACTGTCAGAAAGTTCCTCCTAATGTTGAGGTGGAATCTCTGTTCCTGGAGCTTGCATCCATTGCTCCGTGTTCCAGTCTCTGGAGCAGCAGAAAACAAGCCTGCTCCATCCTCAACGTGACACCCCTTCAAATACTTAAACAGGGCTATCATATTGCCTCTAAACCGTCTTTTTTCCAGGCTAAACATACCCAGCTCCCTAAGTCTCTCCTCATAAGGCATCGTTTCCAGACCTTTCACCATTTTAGTTGCCCTCCTCTGGACACGCTCCAATTTGTCAATATCCTTTTTGAATTGTGGTGCCCAGAACTGGACACAGTATTCTAAGTGAGGTCTGACCAAGGCAGAATAGAGCGGCACTATGACTTCCCTTGATCTGGACACTATACTTCTATTGATGCAGCCCAAAATCGCATTGGAAGATGGGCATGCCAGTCCACCGCCAGCCCTCTGCCCCCACCCCACTCCTGGAAGGCTGTTGGGGTGATAATAGGCATCACTTAGCTGTCTGCAAAAGGAGCAGTGAACGGCAGATTGGGAAGGACACAAGGGGCCGTGTAAGCACCCAAGGCGGCCATGAAAGCACCCAAGGGCGTAGCTTGTCTCCCAGGGGTCAGATGCGGGGGTGGCAAACTTTGGGTGTCTGTTGGAGTGTCCAAGTTGTGCCTCAGTGTGTACAAGTTGTAGATAAAGCAAATGATACAAAAGGCCCTCCAGTGATCTCTTCTGAACAGAATCAAAACCAAGAATATCTTGCCACTCACAGAAATGGCGTCACCTAACATTCAAAAATAAAATTTATATACTGTCTTTCCATGCTCACTGCAAAATGATTCACAAACTCTCTTTTCCTCTCTCACACAGACTTTCATAGACTAATGCAACTTACAGACCAAACAAGAATAAAACAAAAGCAGTGGGAAACAGGGCAGCAACAAAATCCACAGTGTCCAGTTTGCAAGCCAATCAAAGACACATGGAAAGTCAGAGTGCCACAACCACAGAGGGTAACACAGGAGAAGGAAAAGATAAAATAAAATCCCACCAGTAAGAGGGAAAGCAAGCCGCCTGGTAGGAAGCAACCTGGATCTTTGCCTGCCTGGCCATGGGGCTGAATGCGCCATAAGTCATGCTCCTGACGTGGAAAAGAACCTGCTAGCCGGGCACTTGGGGCTGGCAGCCTGGCACTTCTACCCCCCCCCCCGGTCCAATTTGCCCAAATACCACGACTTCACATGTGAGCTTGAGCCAAACAGATGGGCAGTGAAGCCGCAAAGGCTGGAACTGCTTTGTACCTCGTGAGCCCATGAGGGAATGTCATTTAGAGCAAAATCTTCCCACATGCAATGCCGTTTTTGTGCAGCCTTAAGATGACTAAACTCAGGAGGTAGCCATTTATTTGCAAAAACATCCAGGGATGTTAATTTGAACTGACAATTTCATCCTTAACAGCGGGAAATGGAAGCAGCTGAAACTGGCATAAAGCAGATTGGTTTCCACTGCCAGTCCAGGAAATGGAAAGCAAAGCTGAGTTGCTTCTGTGCGTTTCGGAGAAGGCTACTGACAAGGCTACTGACAAGTCCCAGCTGGGGAGCAAAGAAGCAGAACAGGGAGCAAGGAGGGGGAACAGTTCTCCCAGATGGACTTTCTTCACAGAGAAACGCTTTGACTGAGGTGGAGATCCACCAAGGCTCCTGATAGGATAGCATCTTCCTAGGCTGAGCTCCCACATCAAGGCAGTGGAGTCTAAATGCCATGCACTGATTGTGTACACACTCTCTCTGGCTTTTCTTCGCAAACGAAGATTCAGGAAGGACTCATCCCGCGCTTTCTGCAAGCGCGCTGATGACTAAAAAGGCCAATCCGAGATAAACAAGTCCGGTTGCAAAAAGCACAGCAGAAGGTCTCCTTGGGTGATGTTTTTGGGTTGTGATTCTTTCTGCGTTGTCGTTTCTCTTCAAGACTTGTTCGTCGTGAGTTCTCAAATAAGGCTGCAGCATTGTGGATAGTGCGTCTCCATGCCTCCCGATGTGAGGCCAGGGCGGACCACTGTTGGTGATCAATTTGGCCAAGCCTGAGATGTTGTTTCAGGGAGTCTTTGTATCGCTTTTTTGGAGCGCCCCTCTTACGCTGACCCGTGGCGAGTTCACCGTAGAGTAGTATTTTTGGGAGGCGATGGTCCTCCATCCTAGAAACGTGCCCTGCCCAGCGCAGCTGTGTTCTCAATATCATGGCCTCAATGCTGGTGATCCCTGCTTGCTCAAGGACAGCAACATTGCACAAATGAACCAAGACATCAGATGTGCAACCAAATACATGCATGTGCACCCGTGCACCAGGCATGTCTATGAAATATGTGATGCACTTCCATGCACATGTGAGTTGCACATTCATGCACAAGGTACATCTCCATGTGGAACTCCTTGAACTGAATGTGGCTGCTCTGCATTGGACAAAAAGGTCCAACCCTTTCCACGGAGAACTTGCACACATGTCAGACACCAACAGGATTCTGGGCCAAGAAGTCCTGGCTTGCCATTTTCCCGTGCTTTTGGAAAAGTCCCAGGCTACAGGTGGACAATTACGGAGTCAGCATGCTGCAGTGGTTTAAGCATTGGAATAGGATTTGAAATCCTGCTTGGTTGTGGAAGCCCACTGGGTGACCTTGGGCAAGTCACACTCTCTCAGCCTCAGAGGAAGGCAAAGACAAACTCCCTCTGCACAAATCTTGAAAAAAAAAAACACACCATGATAGAGTTGCCTTAGGCTTGCCATAAGTTGGAAAGAACGTGAAAGCTCACAACAACAAAATGTGGCAAACCTAACATCCAAATTGGACCTGAATTGCCGGCTGCAATCCAAGGGCTGTGAAGAGGGGCAGAAACTGAGGCTCCCAGGCAGAAATGGCTCAGGTACCTCTGGCGTGGGACAGGCCCCCTGGCTGGCTGGCAAGTGGGAGCCATGAGACCCTTCCCAGGCAGCCAGGCAACCCACAGGTAGCTCTGTCAGTCCAGCTACGGCAAACTGTGGGTTGGAGGGCTGGCCTCTCTGGGACTCAGAGAAAGAAGATGCTGTCCTGGCTGCTAGCTGGCTCCATTGCCACGGGGCGCCTGTTTGCCCTCTGACCCTCTTTTCCTTCCAGGGGATGTGTGGGGTGGAGGGTGAGGTGGGGCGAGGCCTTCACTGCCTGGCTCTGAACCCTCTCGGCTCCACCAGATGCCAGCCTCTTGCCAGGAGAGTCTTTTGTCTGGGCACCAAACGGGATGGGCAGAGACCTTGGGGGGCCCCCACAGGGAGTGGGGCAGGCATGGTGAGGGTTGAGGATGCCCTTTTCCAGGACTGGGGCAAAGCCCACCCAGTTCAGGAAGCTGCTGCTGCCCACCATGCAAAGACAAGCAGGAGCGTCATGGTGCCCCTTCCAGTTGCAGAGACCTTCTTCCACAGAGACGAAACCTGAGGTGGCCCAAGAGCCTTTCTCTCTTGCATATCTCGGTTTTTCTTATAACGTGTTTGGGGGTTAAAAGGAACTGCAAGGGCAGGTGGTGGGTTTAAAGTCAGAGCTGCCAGGCTGAGGGTCCAGCAGAGGCTTTGAGGCGATTAAAGGCAGTAAGTCGGACTCAGCCGAAGCAGCAAGAAGGAGAAATCCAGGGAGGCTGGGATTCCCACCCGCTCTGCTTCCCATAACTCTGCTTTTCTTTTCCTTCTGGGCTGGAAAAGGCACCACTCAGCAGGTTAGCAGCTGCTCCCCCACAGAAGGTACCCTAAAACGAAAGAACAGGCTGAGGAGAAAGGCCCCGCGCCGTGCCAGAGTCGTGCGGAGGAGCGCAGCAGCCTTTGTGCTGGAAAGGAGCAACGGGGGAGCCCAGGGGACCCGATCCCAGCTGGTGTCCTTTCATTTTACTTCATGTATATCTATAGTATTACGCCCTATTGTCCTTGTCCTTGACTGTTTACTGTTCCGCCCTTTGGTGAAGAGGGCGTTATAAATGAACATTATTCTTGTCAACCGAATTCTCAGTCAAAACAAAGCCCCTCTTCTGCAAGAGAGTCACACACACGAGGAGCTTCTGTCTGGTCTTTAAACTGTGAATTTTATACTATAAAATGTTAAATATGGATTGATTACTCTAATAAGCATTTGTCTTATTTGTTCTTTTAAACTGGTCTTGTGCATTTTCACTGATGTTTTTAACTGATATTGTATCATGATGTTGGTCTGTTGTTGTTCCCGGCCTCAACAAACTGGGAGAAGCAGGTAAGAAATAATAATAATAACAATGATTGTTGTTGTTGTCGTTATTATCTCACGGATCCCTTGGTGGATCTCTCCTGGGCCTGCCAGACTGAACTGCAGACTCCCCACGGCTCAGACCTGGAATGACTGCTCTAAATCCAAGTGGTAATCTCAGCTAGAGCTGACCCGCCGAATTAAGAGGAATGCAGAAGGTCAACACCCAGGTAAGCTCCAGAGACTCAGAGGGTCTGCTCTAGTTGAGACAGCCCCCCATGGAACCCCCCTGTGTGTGTGTGTGAGAGAGAGAGATTTTGGGGATCTGTTCCTTCCCCTCAGCATAGTGGCTGCCTCCCTTTCTCAGTCCCTGGAGCAGTTTGGGGAAGGAGAAGCAAAGGGCCAGCGGAGGAGGAAGAGGAGGAAGAGGAAGGAGGAGGAGGAGGCTCTCTTGCAGTCACAAACACCCCACCGCCTTGTTTTCTTTGGCTTCCTGCATAAACTATTAAAGGAGACACTCGCTGTCAACAACATCCTTCTCTCTATGCTATCATCTGCCACAAAGGCTCTGAGCAGCCTGCTGGACTAGAACCCAGGAAGGAAGGAAGGAAGGAAGGCAGGCGGGCGGGCGAGGAGGGCCTGTTGGCATGGAGTGGAGAACATCCCCAGGCCAGCATCCAGAGGACTGGGCGGGATTCCTTTCCTGCTGGGCTGCCAAACAGGCTCCACTGGCACAGGGGAAACGGCTTGCCAGAGACGCCAGCCGTACAAGGAGGAGGATCAGCTGCTGCTCTGGAGGGGAGGGCCTCTCTGGGGAAGGGGGGTTGCTTGCTTGGGTTCAAGAGTACCCTCCGGCTGGAGATGATGGGACATGAAATGCAAAATGTCTGGAATGCACTCAATTGGGTAAGACTAGGTTAGACCAATTAAAGTGGCAGTATGGATTACATGAGAAGGGGCCTGTTGAATCATGGGAGGTCTCATGGAAAATACACCTTATAGAGGACAAAACTGTCCAAATAAAAATGGCAAAAATGAACAACAGCAGATATCTATTACCGGAGAATTTGGGGAATCGACTTTCTGCAGGTTTCAAGAAATACTGGGAGCACAGAAGATTAAAAACAGCCTAGATGGAGGGAGCTCAAGGCCTGTGATGGGAGAGCATCTTCCTTCTTAGCACACAACCCCAACCGTATAGCTTGTATTGCATGGCCCATCATCCTTCATGACCAAACATATGTCCAAGCACATCAAACAAGCATGGCAGGTCCATGGCTGGATCATGATCCTGACCTGTACCTTGCCCAGAAACTAACTGGCAACCAGTGGAGTGATTTTAGTATTGGTGTGATATGGTCATTCCTGGATGTACGAGTGACTAATCCGGCTGCTGTGTTTTGAACGAACTGAAGCTTCCAAACTTGGTACATAGGTCGCCCAATGTGCCGTGCATTGCGAACGTCCAGCCTTGAGGTTACCAACACATGCACTACCCTCTTTAGGCCTTCCAACTCTAGCTGGCATTAACAGCCGAAACTGTCCCTGGTGCTCCTCACGTCCCTGTGGGGATGGTGGGACCGAGAAGGGCCTTGTGATGACTCTGCTAACGCTCACACGCTGAGACAATATCCATTGATCAGAAATGGTTTATTGGATCAGGAATAAAAGCACTGGGTTCATTGAGTAGGCGGTTCTGGCGCTTTGCACCAGAACAGAGGAGATAATAGGAAATATGGCCTAGCAGCAAGAATACATTTGAGCTAACTATCTATACAAAGCCCATGCCAGAGTCCTGACAGACTGCCCCCCAAATCCAAAGCCCCCCCCCACAGAAAGAAAGGCACAGAAACAAAACAATACAGGGTATGCACAAAACAGAACATAATAACGCCATATCCTCCCCAAGAACAGTTCATCCCGGTTTGTCCAGGAAGCGCACATGGAATTTGGCCAAAAGGCGTGGAGCCTGCACATGCTCAGCATTGACCCACTCAGCATGTCCATGTCCACTCAGCATGCAGGGGCTTCCATTTAACAAAAAGGATCTGCAAACCCCACAACCTGGAGGACGAACTGCAGCACCTAAACTGGACCCTACAGGCTAATGGTTACTCCAGATCAGACATCACAAGAGCAGCCAGACCCGGAAAAAACCACAGGAATGGAGAAGAAAAACAGCCACCCAAAGGGAAGGCATTTTGACCATACATCAAGGGAGTCACAGACAGAATAGGGAAACTGGTGAGGAAACACAACCTCCAAGCAATCTACGGACCAACCAAAAAAATCCAAGAAATGCTATGCTCAGTGACGGACAAGAGACCCTCTCACAGCTGCAGGAGTTTATTGCATACCATGCAGATGTGGACAAGTTTACATAGGGACCACTAAATGCAGTGTGCAAACATGAATCAAGGAACATGGGAGACACTGCAGACTGGGTAGTATTAGCAGAACATATTATAAACCAACCTGGACACAAAATGCTATTTAAAAACACAGAAATTCTGGACTAGGCCATTAACTATCATGTCAGAATGCACAGAGAAGCTATTGAAATCCACAAACACCTGGACAACTTCAACAGGAAAGAAGAAACCCTAAAAATATTTAAAAAATAAAAAATAAATTTGGCTGCCTGTCCTGAAAAACGCCAAAATCAAAACTCAACACATGCAAATGTATTACATCCAGGGACAGGGGATTTCCAGCAGACAATGGACCATTAGCCAAACAGACACTAACGAGCCTTGCATTTCTATACCCAGAAACGAACCATTCAATTACACAAATTTACAGAATATACTCCCCAACAGGGGTTCACAAGTGTATATAAACTCCACACACACACCTACCCAGCCATTCTCTGAAGACGCCAGCCACAGATGCAGGCCAAGCATCAGAAAGACTCTTCCAGAACACGGCCTCAGAGCCCGGAAAAAAACCAAGGAAAATCTATAGATGCTGGCCGTGAAAGCCTCCGACTTCACATTGAACATCTTTTCCTGTAGTTTGAGTCCATTGCTCCATGTCCTAGTCTCTGGAACAGCAGAAAACAAGCTTGCTCCATCCTCAATAAAAAATAAACAAACAGGCATATTCCAATTTTAAAAAGCCTCTGTGGGTACAATTATATATTAAAAGCCTGCTTAAACAAAAAGGTTTTTGCCTGCTGGCAGAAGGAAATCCGAACCCAGGCTGATTCACCTCGTAGCTCTTCAGTGCTACCATCCAGCATGGGTTGGGGGCATAGATTGTTTGTTTTGGATCCTTCCTTTCTTGCAGCTTCCAATCTGCACATCTTCATACTTCGCCTCTCTGTAAAGCCCCGTGGCTGCTGGTTTCTGGTTGTGCGGTGCTTGCAAATTGACTCGAACTTACGGTGACCCTATTACAGTTGGCCCTCTGTATCCACAGATGCAACTATCCATGGCATGTAAATACACACACACACACACACATCCCAAAAGCAAACCTTGATTTTGCCATTTTATATAAGGGTCACAATTGTACTATGCCATTGTATATAATGGGACTTGAGCATCCACAGATTTTGGTATCCACGGGGAATCCAGGAACCAAACTCCAGTGGATAACAAGGGTTTGTTCGTTTTTTTGGCCAGATTTCCTCAGTGGTGTGTGTGGCCACCTTGGCCTTCCTCCGAGGCTGAGAGAATGTGGTTTCCTCACTGCTGGTTTCCATGGCTGAGTGAGGATTCAAGCTTTGGCCTCCCAGAGACCCCCATCCAACATTCAGCCCACTAGTCCATGCTGCTGCTTGTAGGGCTTTCTTGGTAAGATTTTTTTTGGGGTGGTGGTGCCGCAATTGCCTTCCTCTGAGGCGGAGAGTGCAATTTTTTGTCCAAAGTCACCCAGGGGGCTTCCATGGCCAAGTAGAGATTCGAACCCTGGTCTCCCAGAGTCCTTGTCCAGCACCCAAACCACTGCACCACGCTGGCTCAGATGGAAAGGAGGAGAGGGTAAAAAAACCCCAAACCCTCAGCTGGCACCAGGGACCCAACCAGAGGAGCCCCCCCCCCAACCCCCTGCTCCTAATGTTTCTTTTATTGCAGGAGATGCAGGGACATACACACACATGCTGGGACTCGCTTGGACATTGGGCATTCAGCAGGTGGATGGAGAGAGGGGGACAGCCATCTGCTAAATGCACAATGTCCACGGGACAATTTGGCAAATTGTCAGAGGCGACCATTCCCCCTCTGCCACACAGGAAGCCACAGCAACAGGGCCCCAGATCTGACCCGCCTGCTCCCCTTTGGCATGTCACTCAGGAAACGGCAGGATCCCGCCCCCCCCCGGCCCCCCCCGGCCCCCCCGGCCCCAGCCCCCACTCCCAGGGTTCCTGTGGTGGGGCTACTGGTGAGTCCATGTGGCGGTTGTGCATTGGGCATGAGTGGGCACATCCACACACGCTTCCAGGGTGTGGTTCATGAGACAGCCGCCTCCTCGGAGTGAGCAGCCATGAGCCACCCAAAGCAGCATCTGTGCCTCCTTTTCCCTCTCTGGGGCCTGGGAACAGGAACAGGCGCTGGAGGCCCCATTGTTGAGGCTGACACATTTATCGCAGCTCTTCCCACATCTTCTGACTCGTCCGCCTTTCCCCAGCTTCCTCTTGTGCAATCTCAACACAAACAAGGTTTCCGAAAAGCCTGGCGGGGCAGCTGCAGAAAAATGGAGCCACAGGGAACGATTGCAAGAAATATCCTCCAGACTCCACAGTCAAAAGACACACGCTCCCACACATGCGCATGTGTGCACAAGGGGCCCTGGCTGTGGTGATCTGGGCGTGGGGGGCTACAGGAACGCACAGCTCAGACACGCCCGAGAGATGCCCATCAAAGCTCTCTTTCAAACCCTGCAAAGAGGGAGAGCCCACCGTGCTCCGGGATAGCCCCTTCCACGTCAGGCTGCTCTTACAAGTCAAGGAGTTCTTCCTGAGGTTCAGGTGGGATCACTTTTCCTGTCAGGTGCATCCATTGGTTCGGGTTCTGGAGCTGCAGAAAACAAATTAGCTGTAACTTCTATGTCACACCCCTTCAGATGTTTAAAGTTGACTCTCATGTCACCTCTTGGCCTTCTTTTCTCCGAGATAAACATACCCAGGTCCCCAAGCGATTCCTCATTAGGATGTGTTGGGAGAAAATGTGAGGTTCCAGGGTGTTAGTCCTTTTGGGGAACTTCTTCAAAGTTAAAACTGTCAGGAATTAACTTTCTTGTAGCAGAGTAGAGCAGAGACGGGAGCGGGACTCAATTGGTGCAGAGCTTTGACCCCCAACCTCCAAGAACAAAGGAGGCAGGTCATCTTCTTGATAAACAAAATATTTAAGCTTTACTAATGGCTTTAAAATCTACATATGCATTGGAGGCTACATCCTAACTAACTAGGGAATTGATTTCGGATAGAGTAGAAGTCTTTAACTCAGCATCTCAGTGAGACTTGAAGGCATTTCTAGGAAGTAATCAGGGAAGGCAGCATGCTTCTCGGAAGGCTTGAAAGAAAGAGTCATAAAATGATCTTAGACCACAAGTTTAGTACACCCAGGTCATGTGGTCTTGTGTTATGGTTGTGTTCTGCTTACATCCAAGCCCATTACAGATAGGACGAGGAGAAGTGGGGGGGGGGGACTTTTGGCATGCAGGAGACCCTGAACTCTCTGAGACTTACTTTCTCTAATACCAAGCAAGTGTGTGTGTGTGTGTGTGTGGCGGTGGAGGGAGGAATGCCAGGTTTTCCAACAGGATTGCTTTCCAGGCATTTGATCATCTTGGCTGCCCTCCTCTGGACACATCCCAGCTTCCCAATATCTTTCTTGAACTGTGGTGCCCAGAACTTGATTCCAGGTGACGTCTGGAATCCAGTTCTGGTAAAGTGGCACTCCTCTATTGGGACACTATAGTCCTATTGATGCAGCCTAGAATTGCATTGGCTTTTTTAGCTGCTGCATCACACTGCTGGCTCATGTTCAGCTTGTGGTCCACTAAGACTCCTAGATCCTTTTTGCATATAATGTCTTCAAGCCTTTGTTCGCAAAGGAAGATTCTCCCATCCGTGCATTTCATTTTTACTGCCCAAGTGTAGTATCCTACATTCCTCCCTGTTGAAATTCATTTTGTTAGTTTTGGCCCAGCTTTCTAATCAGTTAAGGGGGTCATTTTGGATTCTGATCCTGTCCTCTGGGGTATTAGCCACCCCTCCTAATTTGGTGGCATCTGCAAACTTGATAAGCATGCCCTCTATTCCCTCAAGGCTGTGTGACTCTGGCTTTGAGGGTGCCACCCTGGAGGAGTCCCCGTGACGGTGGTCCGTAGACCCAGAAGACTGGAGGAGCCAAGCCCCAGGTGGCAAGGGGGTGGGCGCTCTTCCTCCTGAGGTGGCGGCGGCGACCTTTAGGGCCCTGGCAGGACTGTGGGGCCACAGCTGCTGAGGGGGAGAGCCAGCATGCTCCCTCTGCCTGCCAAGAGCCCTGAGGGGGTAGCCAAGGTCTCCAGTGTGGGGTCACGTGGAGACAGAGAGGAGCCTCTTGGGCCACTAAAGGGGGTCGGTGCCAAGGGGCTGAGGACCCCCTCCTACGGAGACAACCCCTCTTGGCACCCGGCCCTTTCCTCAGAGGCCCCGGCGGTCCTGCCCCCCCCCCCAGCTGTGCCTGTGTGAGAAAAGGGAAGTTGGGAATAGCAGGCAAATATTAATGGCATCATTAAAAGGTCACAGCCTGAAACAAAAGGGGAACAGCAGCCCTGCGAGGGCAGAGGAGGGGCAGAGGGAGGCAGGTGAGCAGCAGCACAAGGGCCTGAACACACACACACACACACACACACAGCTTGTGCCCTTCTCCCTCTCTGCTTGGCACCCTTTTTCTGTGGGCCTCTCGTGGCTCAGCAGGAGAAGCCCTTGGTGTCCGCCTGGGGCGAGCCAGTGATGGCTACAACCCGGGCCCCCTCATTTTCCTCTCCCTTTGAGGGGTCTTTGTTCCACAGTGGCCTCTGCAAAGGTCACTGGCCAGCCACCCTCTTGAGAGGCTGAAGGGTTTGCCCACCGGCGTGGACCCTCTGCCCTAGCCCTCAGGTGAACAGAGAGGGAGGAATCTCAGGGCAAGAGCACGGCTTTGAAGAGGGCGTGTGCATCCAGATTCTCTTCACTTATTAGACTTGGTGATTTCAGCTGGAACTGCCTCCTCTGTGCAATGGTGCCTCCTGCACTCTGCCAGGGCCTGCCTCCCGTGGCATCGCAAGGCGTCTTCTGTGGGGCTTAGGGTTTGCCCCGGCGCCTCTGGGATCGGGACCACCCTGGCGGGCCTGCACTACTTCCAAATGCCCTCACTTCCAACGCCAGGTTTGTGTCCTTTGGGGCTTTTTATAAAACGACTGACCTGATCAGCCAGTGGCTTCTCTAGTCTTGCACTCCTGTGTTTGCGCCAAGACCTTTCTGTTATCGGCAACAAAGAGTTTGCAACTGGCCACAGAGTTGGCAACGCCACAGTCCCTGTTGGTCTTCTCTGCACTCAATTCCCCTTTGCCCTCCCGGCCTCCAGTCCCACCCCGGCACCCCAAGCCACGAGGTGGCTGGGAAACATACCTGGGATTCTGGGGCCACGCTCCATGCACCTGACGAAGGTGACTCAGGCCCATGAAAAGGGCGGCTGAGCAATGAGCAACCGGCCAGGTGCCACAGGGCTCATGGGTTGCTTTTGATCACCGGAGCAATTTGATCCTAAGCCATTCCTGCTATTAGGTGGGCCTGTGAGGGTCTGCAGGAAGCTAAATGGTTGTTGATTCATTGAGGATGCTCACCCTGGGGATGGTGAGGCCACCTTGGATCTTTTGGGGGGCTCTGTGCAAACTGCTCACGTTGGCACTCTCAGGATGGGAGGGGCTCCACTTCTCTTAGCACCTGAGAAAATCCCCCAATACGCCTTCCGCTTCTGCCAGCCCTTCTCGTGTGCGAGGACTTGTCCCCCATCCGCTTTGGCCACATGAGCGCCACCGAGGAAAGACCCTTCTTGGAGGCCTCCCCAACTGCAATACAGCACCAGCGGGGTGCAGGGGGGAGATAGCAGAGGGGGAGACGCCGAGGCAGCTTCTGCTTTTCACAGCAGAGACCCCAGGCACCCCATGGGACGGGCAAAAGGAAAGATGCTTCTACATGTGCTCAGGAGCCAGGGAGAAGGACCGGGTGAGGCCTGTGGCCTCCCATGGGGAGAGCCAGGGCCCAGGGGAGCCCGACTCAGCCGGCCAGGACGTGGCCTCTGTGTGTGTGTGTGTGTGTGTGCGTCATCCTTTGGGAGCATCTCCCATCTCTGCCACCACTGCCACCACTACCCTGACAGAGACACACTTGCACGCTTGGATAGGCCATGTGAGCACTGGAGCATAGACAAGAGTGCTATTTATAGCCCCTTCCTCTGGACTCGGCAGGCAGCGTGATCTCAAAATCCCAGCTCCCGGCTGGCAGGCACGGGGACCTCCGCGGGGGCTCCGTGTCCTTTCCCTAATCCAGCCCTGGCACTCGCCCGGCCGCGTGCTGGGCTCCCTTTCCGTGGCAGCCCCCCCCCCACTGGCCTCTGGGCACAGCAAGGGGGGCAGGCTCCATTCCCTGGCACTGGCTGCACATGCACACGGACATGCACACACGCACACACAAAGCCATGGGCCAGGACCCTTTCTAGAGAGGAGGCTTCCTTCGGAGGGAGTGGGAGAGGAGGAGGAGGGAGGAGGGGGTGCCCCACTGATCTTCGGGAGCTTCTGCGCCTCTTCTAGGTGGGGCACCCACACCCTGCACAGTGCACCCGAGCACTGGCTGCCCAGTCTCCTGCTGGGATTTTGCACCCGCTCCTCCACCCACCCGACCTCCAGCTGCACAACACTGGTGTGTGTGTGTGTGTGTGTGTGTGATGGAGGCCCCGTGGGCCCTGGCCAGGCAATGGTTCTGCTGACTGTATCCCCCCCCCGGTCTTGGTCACCCTGGTTGTCATTGTCAAGGCCACGCAGCCTGAGTGTTGTGTTGACTTTGGTGCTTCCTCACTTGCCGGACCTCCTCGGCTGCAGAAGCGCCAGGCCACGTGTGGCTGCTGACCGGCCTCTTTGGCCACCTGGCTCAGAGTCAGGCAGCCCGAGGCTCCTGGTCCTTGGCTAGAGGAGGCCTCCTGGGCTGCACTCCCGGCCAGCCTAAACGTGCCCATGACCCCACCAGGCCTGTCCCCCTCTTCCCACCATCCACCATGCGGGTTTTGGCCCCAAAGAACCTCTGAAGACGATGTCTTTACTTTGCCCCAGTCCACCAGCCACTCTTTTGCTTGCCTGGCGTGAGTTGGTCAGAAGGGCAAGGTGCAGCCAAGCACACCATGGCTTTTCACCCTCTCAGTGACCATGCACTGACCAAACCACACAGTGTGAAGCAGTTGCCCTTGCGTGGTCTCTCCCGGGCGTCTGAGTCCTGAGGACTTTAGCATGGCTGGGAGCCAGGGCCACATCCCTGCCCCTCTGCCCATCCCGTGGCATCACTTCTGTGTGGGTTGCCTCTTGCTCAGGACCCTGCTTCCTGCCCACCTGTCCTTTGGACCCTCTCAGGTCCAGGGCTGGACTTTGCAAAGGGAAGGTGCGGCCACAGTGTGAACGAAGAGGAGAATGTGGGGGAGAACAGAGTGTTGGGAATAACAAGCTTTTTCATGCGTGAACTCCATGGCAGTTAAAGCACATGTTCTCTCTAGGAGTTTATGCAAAGGACGTTTATGGCTAATTTCCTGTCTGCATGTTTAGATGCCTCTCCTCTTCCTGGTCACAAAAGCAATTCTTTTGTTCTCTGGGGAAAAGCTCACTCTTCTTACTGACCTTCCACCATTAAGCATGGCTCTAAAAGTAGCTCTATGTAGTAGAAGATGCTTCTAAGTTCTGAACAGCAGGTAGACCTTAATATTTCTTTCACCCACCTACCTGGAGATGCTGAGCCTGTGTATTGATTATGCACATGCTATTCTGTAAGTAAACTATCTTTTTATACTTTTAAAGAAGACTAAGTTTGTTTTTATTTCTCAGCCAAAGATATTGTGTGTGGGAGGTGGTGGCTGGCTTAATCTGTTCTCAAAAAACTTCTGCTAAGTGCAATTTTAACTCTGCAGCTGAGATCACCAAATTTCAAATGTTTTTCAAATCCCAATGCAGAGAGGCATCAGCAGCGAAGGAAACTGGAGACTCACCCTCTTTCCTCCTTTGCCCAAGAATTCCCTTGCACGGACAAATACGGGGAGAATGGCTTTGTCTGGGACTATTATGAAACATCTCTGCTGAATCCAAGATAAAAGTAATTTATCTCAGAGGTTGGCTGGGATCCCACGGGTGTCCCACACATGTGGAAGTTTACCTCAGGAAGTGGTTGGACATTTTTGTCCCCTGTAGAAGATGTGCATGCTTATCAAATTTGCAGGTGACACCAAATTAGGAGGGGTGGCGAATACCCCAGAGGACAGGATCAGAATCCAAAATGATCCCCTTAACAGATTAGAAAGCTGGGCCAAGACTAACAAAATGAATTTCAACAGGGAGAAATGTAGGATACTACATTTGGGCAGTAAAAATGAAAAGCACAGATATAGGATGGGTGACACATGGCTTGAGGTCAGTTCATGCGAAAGGGATCTAGGAGTCTTAGTGGACCACAAGCTGAACATGAGTCAGCAGTGTGATGCAGCAGCTAAAAAAGCCAATGCAATTCTAGGCTATGATTCTATGTTTTGTCTTCTTCACGTTCCAGTTAATTTAATTCAGAGCTTGAAAACTTACATGTCAAAAGTAATTTATTCCCCTTCCCTACTTATACTTAAAAAAAAATAACCTGCTATTGTTACTCATTGCATAGTTAATAAAGTAACTTGTCCTGTAACTTGTTTATTGCCTTTCCCTTATTATTCTAAGTTGCTTTTAGTAAAAGACCCATTAGGAATGGCAAAAAAACTTGACAAATGACTGGAAAACTGCCTCTAGTGTGCCTGAAATGTCTTTTACCTGTGAGTAGGCACTAGGACTCACCACACCAGTAAAAGGACCCCATCATCACTTGCCTTGCTATTTTTGAAATACAACTTTCTTACATCCTCATTAGCAACAGGAATTGTTCATTACAAGTATCTACATAACTCGTAATTCTTGACTCCCAAGTTCTAATTCAATTTCGATCCTTTCCAGGTTTTAAAAGAACCAGTACACTCATCATGTGTGGATCAGGCCTGGCCTAGTGGTTTGAGCTTTGGTGTAGGACTCTGGAGACCAAGGTTCAAATCCCAGTTTGGCCATGAAAACCCACTGGATGACCTTGGGCAAGTCACACTCTCTCAGCCTCAGAAAACCTCATGGTAGGCTCGCCTTAAAGTCGCCATAAGCTGGAAATGACTTGAAGGCACACAACAACAGCAACAACACTTATGGCCCCAATTTGGGGGGGGGGGAGGCGGGCAGCTGGAAGTTTTGGCAAAGGGACTCGGGAAGGGAGGAGGTTTGCACAAGAGTGATCGCAAGCCAGCCACACAACTGGACAAGATGGCTGACAAGGTGCGCCAGGTCACTTCCAGGATGAGGAATGCAAGAGCAACACCCCCGCCATGCACACACGTGCGCGCTTGGGTTCCCCAGTGGCAGCAACAACCAGCAGTTTGGAGAAAGATGCTGGTGCCAAGGGGACTAGATCCGGCATTGGCAGCAGGCTCAGCAGGAACTGATGCAAGCCAGGCTGGCCCCTTCCCCTTGTAGAGCCAGCCACCCATGTAGGAAGCCAGCCCTCCATCTTGTGGCAATGAGTTCCAGAGGCTAGATTTACTTATTGATTTATGCACTTTTCTCCTGGAGTGGGACCCAAGGTGAGAATCATAGAATCACAGCGTTGGAAGAGACCACAAGGGCCATCTAGTCCAACCCCCTGTCATGCATTAGTTCATGGTGTGCGCCACAATCTGTCCCCCCCCCATTCCCTCCCCCCCCCAAGAGAATGGAGCTTCCCTTCTTCTGCTTCCAGTCATGCCGATGACTTCTATATTGGCCATCAGGTGATGTCTGTGTATACAGTCGCCTCTTTGGTTGCCTGAAGAATATGTTTATGATGAACAAACTGTTGGCTTCACAAAATTAAGTTGTTCTCCTGCTTCACTTCTGGATCCTGGGCCAAATTGTTCTACAGTGTTTGATTCTGCTCTGTTTCCTACTCCCTGCCAACCAACTCAAACCAACTCACTCGCAGGGTCACTGGCTCTCCCCATAGCAGAGCGTGATCCAAGATTTCAGCTGGCAATCCTCACCGGAACTGCTGAACTCGCCTTTCTTCTGTCCAGCCCTTACTTGTGCTACCAGGCTCCGGAACGCACTGCCGTACTCACTGACGCTTTTGGGACCAATGAGTAGTAACTCCTCCTGTGCTTGCTCTCATCTCAGCGGATCCTCAAAGCAACCCTTCAGAGCTCTCGCGGAGGCCGTCACATCATGCAGCTCAAGGGCTCCGTTGTTGTGGAGTTCCATCACTTGACCACCTCACCTTTCAGTCTGGCGGTGATGCACCTCACCCTGATGCATCCATCACTCAGGAACGTGGGGCCCCAATCAGCCGGGAACCCCTGAACCTGTGCCAGGAAATAGGGCAGTTTGCCCGGGTCCCAGTCAAAGCTGACTCTCAACTGCCTTTTGCCCATGTACTGTGGGTGGTTGCCTCCGACATCCAGCTGTGGGCTTCCATCCAGCTGTGCTCCTCCACCACCTGGACCTCCCGTTTGCCCGGGGTATGCAGAGGGTGCTGGTGGTCATGGTGCCCACCTCCTCGTGGCTAGTCCCTGTGTCCACTCATTCCACCTCTCGGCTTTCCCACTCTGGCCGCAAGTGTTGAAGGCTTGTACAGAGCTTTCTCACCCCTCTCATCAATTACTGATTCTCATCACATAGGGCTTCCATCTCTCTGTCGCCAATGCCTTTACTGAGCTCAGTTGCCTCGGAGGCACCTACTTCACAGAATCATAGAATTGCAGAGTTGGAAGAGACCCCAAGGGCCATCCAGTCCAACCCCCTTCTGACATGCAGGAATCACAGTCAAAACATCCCTGACAGATGGCCAACCAGCCTCTGTTTAAAGACCTCCAAGGAAGGAGACCCCACCACGCTCCGAGGGAGTGCGTTCCACTGCTGAACAGCTCTGACTGTCAAAAAGTTCCTCCTCATGTTGAGGTGGGATCTCTGTTCCTGGAGCTTGCACCCATTGCTCCGTGTTCCAGTCTCTGGAGCAGCAGAAAACAAGCCTGCTCCATCCTCAGCGTGACATCCCTTCAAATACTTAAACAGGGCTATCATATCGCCCCTTAACCATCTTTTTTCCAGGCTAAACATACCCAGCTCCCTAAGTCTCTCCTCATAAGGCATCGTTTCCAGACCTTTCACCATTTTAGTTGCCCTTCTCTGGACACGCTCCAATTGGTCAATATCCTTTTTGAATTGTGGTGCCTAGAACTGGACACACAAAAGAACGCCAATTAAAATCAACCAATACAATTTTAAAAACAATTAAATCACAACAATTAAAAACAATTTAAATTATTTCAGCCATACAAAAGTTAAAATAAATAAATAAATGAACACACCCCAATTTTAAAAAGGCCTCTGTGGGTATGGTTATATATGAAAAGTCTGCTTAAACAAAAAGGTTTTTGCCTGCTGGCGGAAGAAAATCAGGGAGGGGTCCAGCCGAGCCTCCCACCGTGAAATAAGTCTCTCTCTCCCTCGTGTCCTCACCAAGTGAGCCTGGGACGGTGGCGGGACCAAGAGAAAGCCTTCCCTGAAGATCCTACAGCCCTGGCAGGTTCATATGGGGAGATCTGGTCTTTCAGATAGTCTGGACCCAAGCCATGTATAGGGCTCTATAGGTCATGACCAGCCCTTTGAATTGTGCCTGGAAGCAGACCAGTAGCCAGCGAAGCTGTTTTAACAAAGGAGTCATTATACTCCCTACAACTAGTCCTGGTCAGCAGCCTGGCCACAGCATTCTGGACCCACTGAAGTGTCCGAACAGTATCCAAAGGCGGCCCCACATAGGGTGTGTTACGGTAGTCCAAACAGGGTGCAATCGAGGCCTGCCTGACCCTGGCCCTGTGGGAAGGAGCCCTCCCTTTCCTCTGCCCCAGAATCTCTCTCCGTTTCTGGTGCTAGGCTGGGTTCTAGGGTCAGAGAGGAAAACACTTCGCCAAGCCCCCTTTCTCCCCACTGTGTTATCGCCAAGAGCCTGCCTTGTCCTTGCGTAGTGTGAATCTACACTCACGCAGCCATGGGGTGGGTGTGCTCCACCACCCTTCTGCGGAATCTCAACACTGTGCACCGTGTCTGCCTGTGCGCTTGCGTCTTGCTTCCTCGTACAACGGGGAACAATGGGCAGCGGCAGCTTTGGCAGTCCCAGGGAACACGTGACGGGACTGACGCATCGTTACGCACCCCCTGCGAATGGGCCACTGCATGGGCAGCTGTTCCATTGCGCGTGCCAGACTCCCTGCATGCACCCGTGGGCACAGACATCACTCAACGCATGAGTAAAACGCCAACAGAGTGCCAGCCACCTCTGGCATGTCCCCCACGGGCGTGCTGGCCTTTTTTCACAGCTCAAGACCACCAACTAGTAATATTGCAGCCAATAGATAGTCCCTAATTATGCAGCGGGCCTGGAAACCAACAAGGTGTGCTGGGTCCGGCTCTCCTGGCTGGGGAGGGAAACTGGCTGCAGCCATAAGAAGCCCTGGCCCCCCTGGAGCCCCCTCCGTGGTGGTTCGGGTCATGCAGTTATTCCTGGCTGTCCCGGTGATTCAGGGCTTGACCCTTCCAATAACCCTCGATTAACAAGGCCAGTAAAGGTCTGGACCATCTATCTCAGAACTTACATCACACTCGCTGGTGAAGCCAATTCTTCCTTGTTTTTCAACCTCTTGATGGCTCCGACTGTGGCCTCATTTGTTGTAATTGTCTGATCAATCAGTTCACTATGGTGTAAAGAAGGAGAGGGAATTTGCTGAGCCATTTTGCAGAACAGCTGGCATTTCTGTCTGAGCAGCTGAGACTTCAGCCTGGCTGGAGGGCCTGCCAGACCCACCTGCTTTTTAGGAGGCTGCATTGGAAAACAAGAGCTTTTAAGAAATTGCTTCCTTGCAACGGCTCCTCCTCTCTGCATGGCAGTTGGAAATCCAGCCGTCAACCTGGGTATTGCAAGAGGGAGTTAGGACACAAGGCAGAGTCTCCAACCCAGCAAAGGCCCCTCTGAGTAGGGAGCGGAAGTTGTGGATTCTCACGTGGCAGAGGGGGGTTGGACTAGATGGCCCCTGGAGTCCCTTCTAACGCTGTGATTCTGTGATGAGAATTTCAGATGGAGTGGTATGGGGGTGGGCAGAAGCAAAGAACAGTTCTTGCATGTCAACATGTAAAATTCAGAGAAATTTCCACACACCCCAAATTGTGCCGTGCACAGATGTGTGGGTTGCACATCTATGGAGACATGTGCCCCCCACGAGTGCCACCTGAGCAGAAGGCTACTTCTTTGGGGGCCACTGTTCACCACATTGCTGGGGGCACACCAGGGGAAAAACAGCCACGTGTGGGACTGATGCCACAATAAATCTGGGAGACAGTGGACCACAATACAGGCACCTTAAAGACCACCCAAAGAGCTCTGTGTCTGGTCCTGGTCTCAAAAAGAGTGTTATAGCCCAGCTGTGTTATAGACACAGCCTGGAAGCATCACAGCATGGCTGGCTGCTGGATTCTGGGCAATGCAGTCCCAAAAGTCAGATTGCCAAGCTCTCTTTCCAGAATTAAGGAGCAGCCACCACAAAAAACACCTGGAGCTTTCTGCACACACCACTCAGCTCCTCTTGCTGTTTTGCGCCTTCAAATCTGTTCCAACTCATGGTGACCCTATTATGAAATTTTCTTGGTGAGAGGGGTTTTGTCTCTGCCTCCCTCTGAAGCTGAGAGAGTGTGACTTGCCCAAGGTCACCCCGTGGGTTTCTATGGCCAAGTGGGGGGGGATTCGAACCCTGGTCTCCAGAGTCATAGTCCAATGCTCAAACCACTACTCCACTGTTCCTCTCCACCTCCATCTCTACTGAAAATAATAAAAACCCTGCTCTGCCACCTTCAGAGCCGTGAAAGAAGTCCGAGCATGGCTGCGCGTCTTCCACCCACTGTGAGACCTGCCTGGGCCGCCTGCAAAGCCCCACAGACACAGCCGGGCGGCCCACCCTGCCCCCAAATCTCCAGCCGAGGAGGAGACCCCCGGCCACCTCTCCAGGGAGTCTGGGGGCACTGTCAGAAGCATCTTACCCACCCACCCACCCCTCCGCAAAGTTCTCCCTAGTGACGTTCAGTCAGAATCTCCTTCCCTGTAATTTGGATCCAGCCTCCGGAGCAATGGAGAGCAATCTCTTTCCATCTTCCACCCGACAGCTCTTCTTCAGGGGGCATTCGTAGAGTGGGAAGGGGCCACAAGGGCCATCTCGCTGAACCCAGCATGCATTTGCAAAGGGCTGCAGCACACCGCCACGTGCCTATCCCACCTCTGCTCAAAGACCTCCAAAGAAGAAGAGTTTCCCCACCCCTCAGGCGGTCCACATCCCACCCTCAGAGGTCTTTCAGTACCAAACTCTTCCTGTGTCTTCCGAATGCCTCGTCCTTTGAACCCATCGGCTCTTCTTCTGGTCTCTGGAGCTGCAGAAAACAAGCTGGCTCCTTCTTCTACATCGTGGCCTCCCTTTGCGAGCCAGGGGGATTGGGGGGGGGGTAGCATTTTTTTTAACTGAAATAAAACCATTCTACAGAATAGTACACCCAACCGCAAAAGGCCGTAACAATAACGCAAAAAAATCTTTTCCAATCTCTTTACTTACTAATACAAAATTAAAACTATCTATCCTAACACTACTACATTTTCCCTCTTAATCTAAATATACGATAATCACTTTTTTCTTTTCCAATGAACATTATATTTACACCTTTATACTAAAATTAGAAGTTACACATTACAATTACATTTATATTGTAATTTATATACATTACAATAACTTAAGATATCCCTTAAGTTATTGCTGGGGTTGTCTTGTTAAACCATGGCCAAAACTTTCTCCAGTGATGGTTTGGCAATTTCTCTTTTTTACTTGGAGCTCAATTTTCAATTACATTCTTCATATAATAAGCAGTGCCTTTTACATCCTGCAGATTTTGACTCTTTACCTCCCTTTGTCTTTGGAAAAATAATAACCCCAGCATCACATGGAGGTTTACCAGGCGCACCGTGGACCAGGGCACTGTCCAAAAACTCACAGCTGGGGAACCGGACTCCTTCCTCTTCCTCTTTTGGCCCACTGACTTTCTGGGTCCCCTGACACCCTCCGGAGGTTTGGTCCCCAAAAGCACCGTCTCCCAAGCCTGTTGTGCCAAATCTGGCCAATCCAGGACCCGGGCCACCTCCTCCCATGTTTCCCGGGCACTCGGGCAGTCCTGGACAAAATGTCTGATCGTCTCCTTTTGTGCCACGCCACTCAAAATCTCAGCCTTTTTTTACATTTCAGACGAGGACAGGTCTGCTCATCCTCTGCTGTCCATGGTCTCTTTCCCCTCAGATTAAGAACCTGATGGTGGAGGCTCCACCTCAAGTCACACAACTTTTTGGGGACCCTTTTGTCCATGAAATACCCAGTTGGGTTAGTCTGGCGATTTAGGTATTCTGATAAATCTAGTTTGGCCTGACGTTTTTGCAAACACGGGTTAACATAAATCTCCTCCACTCTTTTCCTGCACAAACTTCTCTTGATGCTCTGACCTGGTCTGTCTTCCCCCTTCAACTCCTCAGCATGAATTTTATATTTCTTTATGTAAAAAACAAAGTCTTTCAAATAATCTGGTGCTTTCAATTTTTCAGGTAAAGAAAACCTAAAACTTAATGAGCCTTCCTCCCACCAAGTCTTTCCCCATCTAGTCCCTATCCAGCACTCACAAAACAAAACTAGCCAAGCCTGAGGTTGAATCTGACCCTTTTGTAACAGAGAAACTTTCCCAAAGTTTTGAGCAGAAAAGATGGCGATGAACTTAGGTCCCAGGGCTGGGAAGTCCAGGCCCCCTTGTTCTACCTGCCCATAAGCCACTGCCCTTGCCAGGGGGAACGTGGCCATTCCCCAAAGGAACTTGAAGAGAACTCGATCTGCTTCTTTAATCACTGAATCTGGAGGCGGGAAAACAGCCGCCAAGTTGGCTGCCACGGGAAGCAGGTAGGTATTTACAAAAGCGGCTCTCTGGTAAATGGTCAGCTTCCATCTCTGCCAGAGGGCCACCCTCTCCTTCACTTTTTCCAACCAGCGATACCAATTTTCTTTCCATCCCTCCGGAGCCACCGCAAAATTCAGCCCCAGGATCTTCACCCTATCCATCTTTGCCTCTTGCTCTGCTTGCCACCCTTCCTTTTCTCCAACTACGTCCTTTAGAGGAATAGCTGCCATCTTGTCCTCTGCGGCAAAAATCCTGATAAAAAAACTCTTTTCCATGTTAAGTCGAGCACCAGAAACTCGACCGTAGGCCTCAAAAGCATCTTTAACCTTTCTAACTTCCATCCTGTCCTTAACCAAGAGGGACACATCATCAGCATGGGCAACAAATTTAACAGATTCATATTGAACCAAGCACGAACTGTCCAACGGATGTGGAATTTGGATCCCTGAGATGCTCTTGTCCAAACTAATCTTACACAGGATAGCATCCAAAGCAATAACATACAAGAGAGGGCTCAGTGGACAACCTTGCCTCACCCCAGAATTTAACTTAATCCTCTTTCCTCTATGACCATTGACTTGCAAAACCACCTCTGCATCCCTATAAAACAATTTAACTAAAGCAATAAATCTCTCTGGCACCCCTTTCACTTGAGGGCTTCCCATAGGAATGTATGATCTACATTGTCAAAAGCTTTCATCTGGTCGACCTGTAGGATTTGACCAGTCCAAGCTCCCTCCTTGTTGAGTCGGAACACTTCCCGAAACAAACAAAGAGAGTCCACCATAGTCCTACCCGGCACAGCACTGGTCTGTGCTTCCATCACAATCTTATCAGCCACCTTAGCCAGCCGATTGTTCAGTATTTTTGCCAACATGCGATAGTCTACGTTGGTCAGAGCTATGGGGCGCCAGTTTTCTGGGAGGGTAGGATCACCCTCCTTTGGGAAAAAAATCAGGACCCCTTGATAAAATGTCTCAGGGAGCTCATTATTATCCCACAAAAAATTAAACAAAGTTGTTAAAGGGGGAACAATCCACTTCCTGTAAACTTTATAAAAATTCCAACTGAGGCCATCTGGGCCAGGGGCAGACTTACCCTTCCCTTGAACTATGGCCTCATGAACTTCTTGTTCTTCTATAGGAGAGACCAACCTCTTCCTGTCCTCTGGACTCAGACCCTTATAGAGGGTGCCCATCTGGTCCTCTGAAAAAGCTTGAAAAAAACCCTTAATCTCTTCTATATCTATATTTTTCCTAGCATATAACTGCTTGTAATATCCTTCCATGATATCCAGCATCTCACTTGGTCTAAATACAATAGGGTCTGACTCGGAGGCCCTCAAGCCGTTTAATTCGATCGGAGCCCTTGGACTCCGGGCGCCTGCCCACTCATCCACGTCAACCACACCACCTCGAGTCCTGAAATTTTTACTCCTCTTTCTGTTTTGTCTTTGCTTTTGGCAAAATCTTGCTATCACTCCCTTCGCCCAGTTAAGCTCTTGTTCGGAAAAAGGAACACCTTGGTTCAATCGGTAATGACACTTCAAAAAATGATAAATGGCCAAATGATACTCCTGAATCTGTCTCCCATTAATGTTGGTCTCGTAAGCCCGGCTAGTGGCCCAAACCGCGCGCTTTACATGTTCCCACCACCTGCGCAAATTGTCCCTGTACACGTCACCAAGAATCATAGAAACAGAACCACAGAGCTGGAACAGACCCCCAAGGGCCATCCAGTCCAGCCCCATTCTGCCATGCAGGAATACACCATCAAATCAATTCTGACAGATGGCCATCCAGCCTCTGTTTAAAATCCTCCCAAAAAGGCTGTAGGCTAGTGCTGAGGAGATGCGCTCTTTGCATGCCACATCTTTCAAAAATTTAGGGCACAATCTCCAGAGAGGTCTCCTTTTGGGGTAAACCTGACCTATACTGAACTCTACAGCCAAGAGCCCATGATTCGACCAAGGAGTGATCATAACGAACGAGATTACGTGCTGAATGAGACTACGTGCGAAAGGGATCTAGGAGTCCTAGTAGACCACAAGTTGAACATGAGTCAACAGTGTGATGCGGCAGCTAAAAAGGCCAATGTGATTTTGGGCTGTATCAATAGAAGTATAGTGTCTAGATCAAGGGAAGTAATAGTGCCGCTCTATTCTGCCTTGGTCAGACCTCACCTAGAATACTGTGTCCAGTTCTGGGCACCACAATTCTATAAGGATATGGACAATTGGAGCGTGTCCAGAGAAGGGTGACTAAAATGGTGAAAGGTCTGGAAATGATGCCTTATGAGGAGAGACTTAGGGACTACAAAAACAGCCTTAGAGGGAGGGATTCATAGAATCATAGAATTGGAAGAGACCACAAGGGCCATCCAGTCCAACCCCATTCTGCCACGCAGGAATCACGATCAAAGCATCCCTGACAGACGGCCATGCAGCCTCTGTTTAAAGACCTCCAAGGAAGGAGACCCCACCACGTGTCTTCCACTGCCGAACAGCTCTTACTGTCAGAAAGTTCCTCCTAATGTTGAGGTGGAATCTCTGTTTGAATTGGGAGTTTATTCCCCTCCTACTGCAACACTATACCCCTCATACTGGGACACAAGTGTTCTCAAGATGGAAGAAGTTAGTAATGGGGAAGAATATACAAGCTAGGAGTGGCTGCAGCAGTTTGCTTTTGCCTGAGCCTACTGGGAAGGGTGAGATTCTGCTCCCATCTCCTCTGCAAGCTGTGGCTGTCTCCCACCATCCGCCATCTTTTCTTCACAAGAGGCAGCACTACTCAGAATGCAAACAAAAAAGATTGCGAGGGTGTAATCTCTCAGGAAGCTCTAGCTGTATGAAGTCCACTGAAATGAATGGAATGGTTCCATTATGAGGAGAGACTTAGGGAGTTGGGTATGTTTAGCCTGGAAAAAAGACAGTTAAGAGGCGATATGATAGCCCTGTTTAAGTATTTGAAGGGATGTCACGCTGAGGATGGAGCAGGCTTGTTTTCTGCTGCTCCAGAGACTGGAACACGGAGCAATGGGTGCAAGCTCCAGGAACAGAGATTCCACCTCAACATGAGGAGGAACTTTTTGACAGTCAGAGCTGTTTGGCAGTGGAACGCACTCCCTCGGAGCGTGGTGGGGTCTCCTTCCTTGGAGGTCTTTAAACAGAGGCTGCATGGCCGTCTGTCAGGGATGCTTTGATTGTGATTTCCTGCATGGCAGAGATTCTGCTGGTTGAGATTTTGTGATAATGAGTAAATCAAACTCCTTCCATTGGGGGAAAATCTGAACCAAAAGCCTTTCTGCAAAAAACAGGAAAAAATCCTAACTCATTCTCCACGTCAAGAGCTGTGCCTTAAGACCTTGTTTCTCTAGAAAAAACTCCAACTCTCTTTCCTCTGCTGTCAGGGGTTTGGGCAGGGACAACTCTGTTCGCTCTTTCCGGTCTGCGTAAACACTCCTGTCCGTCATCCTTGCTCTGTTATTGAATCTCCTACGATAATTAGATGCCGCTGAGTGTTACACTGATCATTTAAATACCCCCCAAACTGGTGCTGGGGACCAGGGTTCAAATCCTGCCACCCCTGGGCTCCGGAGACGCACTGAGCTAGTCACACGCTCTCGGCCTCAGAGGAAGGCCTCGAAGAGCCCCCCACCCACCCCGCCCCTCCTCCGGCCAAGCCCCCCCATCCACCCCTCCCTCCCCCCCAGCGGGCCCCTCCGTCCGGCCTCGGCCGCCCTCCTCTGGACATCACCCGGCCTCCCAAGAGTCCTCCTGCCCAGACGCAGATGGCAGGGGGGGAGGACCTCCCGGTGCCCCCTGTTCCCGGGGCAGAGGGGCTGCTCAGTCCCGCCCACCCACCCCCAGGGCCCCTGGTCAGCCCTCGCTCGGACCCTGCTGCACTTTCTGCCCCCCATCCCAACTCCTTCCCGGCCTGGCAGGGAGGCCAGCGGGCAGCCTGGCCGGCCAGGGGGCTGGCGTGTACCTGGCTGGGGCCAATCCAGGCCGAGGGGCTGCTGCGCGGCTGGAGGAGAAAGGAGGGGGCGGCAGGGCTATTTTTGCCCCCTCCTCCCCCGGGGGTGCTTTCAACCCCGGAGGGACGGTCAGAGGGGCCCTTTGGTAGCTGGGCCAGGAGGTCTCTGCCCCGCGGCACTTGCGCCCTCCAGCCACCCGCAACGGCCTTCCCGCCTGGTGTCCCCTGCAAGGTTCCGACTGCAAACCCTATCGTCCCTGGCACCAGCCGCTGGGGCAGATAGGAGTTGTGGGGAGAATCCGTGGAGCTCCGCTGTCCTTGGCCTGCTGCCCTTCTTTGACCTCTGGGTCTTGCCCCTTTTTATTTAAATAACACTTTTGTTTGGGAAAGGATGGTATTAGCACTGGGCGCCCTACAGTTGGAAGGGGGGGGGGTTCTGTGGCCAAGATCCTACACTGGGGGGGGGGAATGGAGCATAATTTCACATGTAGGGAGCAAGGCAGCAGTGCTGCAAGGCCCCCTTGCTAGCAAACTGGAGCGTCCAGCAACCAAACGCTGGTCTCACTGGGCCTGTCCTGCTTCTGCAACCTTGACTTGAACAGACCCACCCAGTTGCCTCCACAGGGGAAGCTGCACGTGTGCAAGGTACCCTCCGGATCCCAGCCTTTGGCTTCGTGCGCTTCTTTTGTGCAACGCTTCTGGTCTCGCCTGCAGGCCAGGCTCCTGTTTGTGGACAAAGCCCCCTTCACTCTAACGGTCCCACTGGGACCTTGGGCTTCCTTGTCACCGAGGCCGGTGGCCCCTCAGGGTCTGCGGGTCTTCTCCTGGCCTGTGGCCCAGACGCGCCCGTTGGCCAGCCAAGACTTTGGGCGTAAGGAGTCCCTCTCGCTTCTGCTTCTCCTGGCACCATTGAGCTCTCTGGGGCCGTGAAGGCTCAGAGGGGGGCAGTCCCGCTGCCCTAGAGATGGGCCGCCAGGGGTTGACCCTGGGGTCAAGCCAGTGCTCCACTGTGTTTCTGAGGGCCTTCCTGCTTCAGAATCCCTCCCCCAACAAAAACACACACGAATGGCCGCTAGCCATGGGGGATAAAGACCATGCCAAAGAGAGGGACATGGACCCATCTCCACTGGAGCACCTTCCCTACCGGACAGACAGACAGACAGACAGGGCAGAGACCCCGAGGCCACCTCGGACACACTTTATTCCCCTGCAGCAGTGTCCCAACAGAGAACAGGCTCCATCCCTCTCGCCCTCTCTTCTTCCACCTGTTTCTCTCCCTTTTGGGGAGGGGGCAATGGATGCTGGCCAGGTCTTTAACCCTCGGAATAAGAGCCCAACCCAAGCGGGGTGCATCCTGCTCAGCCCCAAAGGCTGCAGGGAGAGCTGCCCGACGGAGGCCTCGGTGGTCCCAGAAGCCACAACGCAGCTGGTGTGTGAGTGTGATGGTGGCACGGGGGGGGGGGAGCTTTTTAAGAACCCAGACTATGCCCAAAAGGCCTCCTTTTGCATGGGGGGGGGGCTCTCCTGCCACATACACTGTGTGCTCCGATCTGAACATGGATCACCACCTGCACATGGGCTCAGCCCCCTCCCCGTGACTAGACCCCGGCCTCCCTCCAGCCTGGGATTCCTGAGGAAGCCAGCTGCTTCCTGAAGGGATGACGTCCAGCGGCCAGAGGGGAAATGTTTGGCCTGTTGGCTGGCCCATTGTCTCATGGTCAGCCAGTGGGGGGGGGGGGGGAACATCCTGACTGGAAGCCCCAGAACAGCTCCCTCCCCGCCTGCCGTAGCCAGAGAGAAGTTTCCGGAGAAGACGGGGGGGGGGGTTAGCTCTGGATGGACCCCCAGGGCTCCTGCCCTACCTGCCGCCTCAGGGCTGGCACCACCCCTCCCCATCAACTCCTTGCAGCCCACCCACCCATGCCAACAGGCTACTCCGGGGGGATGGGGGTGTTGCAGTTGCCGTGGTAGATCTTGACATCGCCGTCACAGTGGAAGTAGCGCTCAAAGACTTCGGCGTAACCGTGGTCGCGCCACCAGGTGCAGAGCTGGCGGTTCCAGGCACAGTCCAGGACGTGGAAGAGTCCGGGGTGCTCCATGCCGGCCAGCGTGAAGAAGTCCTGGTCACCCAGGTGGCCCCGGAAGTGGTACTTGTCGGCCAGCCGGCGCACCGCCTCCCCCTCCAACAGGCTGTTGTAGAGCTCCGAGCGGCGCATGGCCTCCAAGTCCAGCAGCAGCACCCCACTGTTGAAGCCCGGGAGCCCCTCCGGCGGAGGTTCCCCCACCCGTGTCCCCGGGTGCTCCTTCCGGTACTGCCAAAAGAGGTGCCTGCCATGGGGGGGGGGGGGAGGAAAAGCCAGAAAGAGAACTGAGGGTGGAGGGCGGATCCCTGCGTCCCCTTTCATCTGCCTGCTTGGTCTCCCCCCCGCCACTGATGCAGGCCCCAACTTTGCCTGGGTCCTTCCAGCAGGAGAGAGAGAGAGAGACCCCTTGGGAGGCAGACAGAGCCCCCCCAGAAGGCTGTTCCCAGGGAGCCCTGAAGCCAGGATCTGCTGGGGGGGGGCTTGACCTCCTTTGCCCGCCCCCTCCTGGGAAAAGACCCCCTGTTCATGGACTCCCTCCCCCTGTATGTGATCTGATCTCCCCATGATGTGTGACCCTCCAGGACCCCCCCAGTCCTGAACCTCTATAGAAAGTCCTCCTATAGCCCCCCACTGTCTCTCCCTCTGTTTCCCTCTCCCCCATGCCCACGTGGCAAATTCAAATAGCCAGCTGCGGACAGTCCAGACCTATACCCGGGGGGTGCGGTTCCCCAGGAAAGAAGCCCCCCAACCCATCCCAGTGACACGTCAGCCCCTCCTCAGAAGGGCAAGGCCAAGGCTGGCTAAGCCTCCCCCCTCGTGCCCCCCAGAGGCAGAACATCTTCCACTTCTCGGAAGGCTGTGGGACTGAAGCCCCCCAGGGAAGAGAGGGCAGGGGGAGGCGGAGGAAATGGGCGGCCGAGTCATGCAGCGAGGGTTTTTCCTCTTCCTTTTGCAAATCGTTCTCTTCCACCCTGTTTGGACCAGCACCAGCCAGCCCCCAGAGTCCAGGCGGGGTAGGCACCCAGGGGTCATCACCACGGGGCCCGATCTAGAGACCGGAGGGGAGCCAGCACACGAAAAGCTGACACAGCTCCTGGAAAAGGGGGGGGGCGGGCAGGTGAGACCCCAGAAACAGCCAGGCTCCTGCTGGGACGGGGCCGTAGCTGCTGCTTCGGTTGTGTCCTAATCCAGTTTGAGGCGCTGGATTTGGGTCAGCCTGACAGGAGACGGGTGGGGGGCGAGGGTGAGAGTGGTGGGAGGGGGTGCATCCCTGTCAGCTCCCCACGGCCTCCCAGAGACCTGCTGGTTCCCCCCTGGCCCATTTCCTCCAGATCAGGGCCAGGGCCCATTCAAGGGGTAACACCACGTTTGTCCCTTTCTGCACAAGACCCCCGACCCCCACCCGACACACGGGGGAGGCCAGAAAGGTCCCTGCTTTAGCTCCCTGCCCAGCGAATGGGATCAGAAGCTGGAATGAAGCGGGCCTGGCCTTTTGGCTCCCCAAGAGAGCAGAGAGACCCCCACAGCACGTCTAGTTCCAAGGCCCCCTTTTTCCTAGGTGGGGTTCCTTCTCAAGGAGAAGGGGGGAAAGCTCAGGCTTTGCTGCTGTTGTGTGCCTCTGAGTGGTTTTGGACTTACAGCAGAACCCGTCATGGGGTGTTCTTGGCCCGATTTGTTCAGAGGGGGTTGCCCTTGCCTTCCTCTGAGGCTGAGAGAGTGTGACTTGCCCAAGGTCACCCAGTGGGTTTCCTTGGACAGCCAAGCGGGAATTCGAACCCTGGCCTCCCTGCACCCTGGCCCAATGCTCAAACCACTGCACTACGTTGAAGAGGAGAGCCAGAAGAGCTGAGAAAGAGACCCGGCCTCTTTCTCGCTCAGGATTTGCAAAGAACCCCGACTTCTGGCCAGCGCAACCAGTGGCGCCTCCCCACCCGTCGGGTAGGTCTCCCTGCCTACCAATTGGGGATGCTGGAGCAGGGAGGTGATGGGAATTCCAGCTCTATGCGCCTCTTCCTCAGGGGAGCAACTCCACCCCACTCTGGGGGCCCCCCAGAAACAGCCCAGGCATTTAAGAACGGAACAGAAACTGAACCGTGGGCAACATGACTGCCAAGCACGGCGACTAGCGCAAACGTCTATCTTGCAGGCCCCGAGGCGTCGATCCCAGTCACCCCTTCACGAGCGCGTAAAGTGCCTTTGAGTGCAGCACGCTTGGGATCCTGCAGCCCGGAGGAGAGGCCAGACCTCCTTCCTGCCAGCACGGGGTCGCCCCACCCCAGCCCACGGGGGAAGAAACAGAGAACTGCTCCCCCGTGGGCAGTCAGCCACATGTGAACAGCAGACCCACCCCTCCCAAGAGGGGGGCTGCGAGGCCCACGTGCTCCCCAGGAGGTGGGCTGAGCTTCCCCACCCTAACCCACCCCTGGCCACCATTGTTCATTCCTGCTGTCCCACTGAGCTGGAAGAAGGAGCCGGGGGCAGCTACGAGCCGTGAGGGGCAGGGGGGAGACATGGAGCCCTTCTTGCTTGCAGACCGTGGGGCGGGAGGGACAGAAGCCCCGCTGCTGCAGCCGTAGCGCGCACGTGTGTAGGACACCCTTTCCCCACTGAAGGGAGGGTCCCCCAAGCTCCTCCAAGAAATCTGCCTCCCCCCGGCCGCCTAGTCAGAGAGGAGAGAAAAGCAACTCAGTGCCTTCCAGGCCACGATATTTTCCCCCCAGCCTCTCTCTTACACACACACACACACGCACACACACACACGTGGGCACGCAGGCATCCCCTCCTGGGGCTGCCAACACCCCGGCTGGGGGGACCTACCGGTAGACCGGCTGCATCTCCTGGGCAAGGCCCATGACGGCTCCTTCCGGGAAGCGGTCAAACTCCTCAAAGAGCTCCCGGATGTTGGCCCGATACTCCACATCCAGGTCGACCTGAATGATCCGTGTAATCTCTGGGGAAGCGGGGGGGGGGGGATCAGTCAGGAAGCAGGCATGGCGGAGGGCAGAGGGAGTCCCTCGCCGCCACCACCGCGACCCTGTGCTGGCGCTCAGCAACAGCCCCTCGTGCCCCCCCATGGGGCTTTCCTGCATTGCTGGGACCAGAAGCCTTGCCCAGGGAGGGGGTGCCCAGTTGCCCCTCTGAGGACACCCCACACAGGAGAAGCCCAGGGGTGGCAAGCGAAGGAGGAAGGGATGGGTGTGTGTGTGAGGCGTCCGTGCCAGGGGTCCCCTTCAGCCAAGAGCTGGGCCCTGCTCTCACAGGGGTCCCCAAGGGAACCCAGAGCCCCCTCCTCTGCCCGTCACCACCAGTCCTCCTCCCAGGTGGTAGCAGGTGGAAGGGATGCCGCCCGCCCCACTGGCCGATTCCAAAGGTCATTCAGGCCACAGCAGACCCCGAGTGGAGGGAGACCCCCGGGGCCTGACGCACCCCCTTCCTCCTCCTCCCTCCCCAGAGCACACCCTTAACCCACCCGCTCTGGGGCAATTGCCACTGGCTTAGCAAGCTCTGAAGTGGAGCTGGGCAAAGCCACGGGAAAGAGCCACGGCAGCCCCACAGAGCCCCCGCTGGGCCGGCCACGGGAGGATGAGGGTGGCACCCGCCTCTCCATCCCTGCCCCACAGCCACCCAACTTGGCTACTCTGACCCGCCAGGAACCACCTCCCGGGCAACCCGGCTCCCACTCTTGCACCTTTCCAGTGGCTCATGCCAGCCGAGCGGGGCGCCACATTGACTGCAGTGCCCATCAGCCCCTGATCCAGTTGAACCAGGGGTGAGGGAGGGTGAGAGGCCTCCCAGCCCACCACCCCATGGAGCGCGGGGGGGCTTTCCCCAGCCCCACTGCAGGGATCGGTGGGGCCAGCCAAGAGCACAGCCTCTGCCCCGCCCCGAGGGGGCGACCCACCTTTCGGCATGAGGCGGTGCATGGCGACGGAGAGGAAGAAGATGGCGCCGCTGTAGTAGGCGCCCGCGCCGGCGCTGAAGAGCTTCTGCAGGGGCTCCGCCACGGGCAGCAGCTGCTCGGCCAGGACCTCCACGTCGTGGAAGACCACCTGCGCGGGGGTGGGAGGAGAGAGGTCACCCGGGGCCAGGAGGGCTGGACGGCCCCAGGCTCTGCAGGAAGGAAGGAAGGAAGGGGGTCCCTCCCAGCCCCCCCGGGCCAAGGGGCCGCAGAGGCCGAGGGGGCGGAGAGTCCTCGGGGGGCGGGCAGCGCTAGGAAGCTGCTTTTGCCCGGACGGACGCAGCCAGGCGGGTGGGCCTCCGGAGCAGAAGGGGCGAGGCCGGGAAGAGACGCGCCCGCCCCGCGGCTCCACGGACGGGCGTCCTTCCCGGAGTTGGGAGCCGGGGAAGGGAAGGGGGCCGGCAGGCGGGCGGGCGGGCGGGGGAGCGGTTTGTTGGGTCTGCGTGGACCCCCGTGGCTCCCCCCCCTATCGTGCCTACTGCGGCCCCGCCGTACTCCGGGGGCAGCGGAGGGCCTCCCTCCTCCCTCCCTCTGCCCTTCGGGCCCCCCAGAGCTTCCTCCGGTTCTCCCCCGGGGGCCGGCCCTTCTCCTCCTCCTCCCTCCCTCCGGCCTGGGGGGCAGCCGGGGTCCGACCCACCGACCTGGTGGCGGAAGGGGGCGCGGGCCAGGGCCGGGCCGAGGAGGCGGCGGGCGGCGGGGCGGCTGCCGGCGTCGGTGAGCAGGTGGAGCACCAGGGCCTGCCGGGCGCCCAGCCGGGCGAAGCGGGCCAGCGAGCCCAGCGCCGCCCCGGCCTTGGCCCGCAGCCCCGGCCGCCCCTCCGCCTTGGCCAGCACCGCCGCCACGTGCAGGGGCTCCTCCGCAGGCCCCCCGCCCCCGCCCGGCGGAGGCGGAGAAGGGGAGCCCGGCCCCGGAGGAGACCCCTCCGGGCCGCCCGAGCAGTAGAAGGCGCAGGCCGCCGCCACCACCACCGCCGCCGCCCCCGCCGCCCCCAGCGCCCGGCACGGACGGCGAGCCCCCGCGAGGCCCATGGCCGGCCGGACGAGCGGGGAAGGCGGGCCCCGGAGGAGGAGGAGGAGGAGGGAGGCCGCCCGCCCGGCCAAGAGCCGCCCAGAGGGGACGGACGGGGGCGGGCCGGGGCTCCTGCTGCGGCCCCGAGCGAAGCCTCTGGAGGAGGAGGAGGAAGCTCTGGGCGGCCCTCCGGGAAGGCTTGGACCGCTCATCCCCGCAGGGCGGGTTGGGCTGGATGGCCCGCGGGGGTCCCTTCCAACGCGGGGATCCTTCCGAGGAGGGAGGCCCGCCATGGTTGCACCGCTCGGTAAGGGGAGCCGTAATAAAACCGGCCGTGTCCGGAGGGGGGCGAGCGCCTCTCGGGCAGCGGGACGGGTTTCGCCCGGGGAAGAGAAGGCGAAGAAGGGACAGCCTGGCCAGGTTTAAAGACTGGAAGGGAGGTCATATACCGAGGATGGAGCAAGCTTTTTTCCTGCTGTTCCAGAGACTGGGACACAGAGCAATGGGCTCAAACTCCAGGAAAAGAGATCCCACCTAAAGATTATTAGGAAGGACTTCCTGACAGCGAGAGCTCTTCCACAGAGGGATCCGCTGCTGCCGCTGCCGCCTGGGCGTGTGGCAATCTGAAGTGTCATAACCTGTCAGCATAGTGCCTCAACCCAAAGTGGGAGAATTAGGACGACCCTTCAAAACTTGCCCATTGGTCTGAAATCCCACGCAGTTCTACATATCGAGGTAGCAGTTCCTCTGCGAAGGGGTCCAGTGAGCTCTAGTCCTTTTCGTATGGATCCTGCCCCACCTACGCACAGCACTTGGCAGCCCACAAGGCCAGCAGCCTCTTTAGGGGCATTTTCAACAAACACCCCTCTAACCAAGGAATGGGAAGCATGCAGTCCTCCAGACATTAGACGGCAATTCCCAGCATCCTGCACCATTGACTAGAGCTTGCAGCCCAACACCAGTATCTGGAGGGATGCAGGATTCCCGTCCGTTGCCAACTTTTTGTAGGCATTCTGGACTAGGCCATTACTTGCCCGAAGCAGAGTTTGCAGAATGGGGTTGCCACAGCCTCCACCTTCACTAGACGTTTGAAGGCAAGCCTGTTTGCGGCTGTTAGTGGAAGAGCCGCATCACATATATTAAGAGGGGTTCAAAGCAACCTTCTCCATAGCAGTCACTGAACCCAAGTCCTACCATGCTGGACGTAAAGGAGCCAAAGATCAGATCATCCTGAGGAAGGAGGTGGATGTGCGGATGCTGAGAACAGGGGGTCTTCTGACCTTCCCAGCAGGGCTTTGTATCTGCTCCGGGGAAGTCCGAAACCCAGCAGCCTCCGTACTATTTTCTCACACTCACTGTAACTATTCTAGCAACAGAGGTCACTCACTCCCTGTTTATGCAGGGGGTGGGTGGGTGCATTTCCGGACTTGTTGCAGATATGCAAAACCACATTTAATAGCAAACCGCAAGGAGCCAGTGGCAAGCAGCACCCTCCAGAGAAAGCCCACGCAGCAGCATGGGGGGGGGACCTGGCACAACCTCTCCCCTCCCAGGAAAACCTCATCAACACACACACACACATAGAGAGAATGGGAAGCTCCCTGGCCTGGGATGGGCAAGCAAAAGGCAAAAGCCGGTGTGTAATTAAAGCAGCTTTATGTATAAAAAAGGAGGAAGGACAGGAGAGGTGAGGTCCACAGATGGGGAGGGGGCAGAGAGGAAGAGGGGTACACCCCCCACCCACGGACCCTTCAAGGCTTCTGCATCTCAGCCGGCTGAAAGCGGTTCAGCTTCTCTGGGTTATTGGAAGCCATTTGTGAAAAATCTCGGAAGATGTCCTGGTAGGTTTCATCGCCTGCAGAGGAAGAAGAGGAGGAGGAAGGACGTCAGAAGAGGACCTCCTTGGGGGTCCACGCCAGCCCCTCCCCCCACAATGCCCCCTCCCCTCAAAGGGCCAGGACTCCAACACCTTTGCTGAGTCTGCACAAGTTTCACGCAATGGGGCAGTTGCAATAGGGGCAGCTTTTCTCCGGGGGAAAATACTCAAGGTGACAAAAACCTGGACGTGCCTTTACAGGTACCCCTCCCCACTCACACCCACACCTTTCATCCTCCATTTTGTAAACTGGGCCAGTATTTGACTTAAAGCAAGTGTGCAGAAAATAAAAGTGGCGAATAGCAACCGCGTGACTGCCACCCCGTTCTTTTCGTGACTTTTCTTTCCTACTTCTGAACTCCAAGTGCCCCCGCCCCACACACTACATGCTTCCCCCATTATGAACACACGCACACTCCTGCGTTGGGTGCGACGGGGTGTCTAGCACCACCCGATCCATCAGGAAGAGAAGGGCCGGCAGGATCAAACCCAGGCTGAGTTTCCGGGGTGGGGGGGGGTCCATCAAGAAAAGCCACCCGTGCCACCTCCTGCTGTGTGCAAGTCCCCCACCCAAAGCAACTGAAAAGAAAGGAAGCCAGACTCTACCTGCGGAGAGTCCCTCACAAGCAGCCAGGTGGAGGAAAGCTCAGAGTTAGAAGAGAGGGACGGCAAGATAAGCGCAAAGGAAGGAGGAAGGCGGCAGCTGGGGAAAGGGCCCCAGAAAAACCTTCCCAGGGGCCCAGCGGGTGGGAGGGGCAGGGAGAGAGAACAGGGTCTTCTGAGCCACAAACAGGTATTTGGGCAGCAGGAAGGGCTCAGACTGCCTGTGGTTCTCTGGGTGCTGCTGGCACTTTGGAAACCCAATCTGACGACAATGCGCACCCGCACGCCATGGGATGAGGATTCAAGAACTGCAAACCCCAACTTAAGACCCCTGAGGATGGCCGGGTGGGGTGTGGGCACCATGTCAGCCTATCCCCACAGCGCTCCGTCCGGGAGAAGGGTGGCGGCGGGCGGTCCCAGGAAGAGTGTCAGATACGCTCTTGTAAAAAACCTGGGAAGGCGGGGGCAGGAAGGAAGGCCCAGCTTCATCCGCCCTGGGAGACGACGTCCTGGAAGGAGCGCCCAAGCCCACGCAGACAGAACTGCTGCTCAGCAGACTCGGGCAAAAGCGTTCCTCCTCTGCGGACCTTTGACTTTGGGTCCAGCTTTTTGGGTACTTTGGATAGAAGCAAGAAACCCTTCCCATCATCACCATCCCACCACCAAAGTGCCCTTGAATTCCACACTGCATTTGTATCAATACCTTGAAACATCCAAAATGCTCTCTGAGGTTCAACCTCCCCCCCCCCGCCTTCCATGCAGACAATGGCGGCAGAGGAGAGCGTCACAGACGCTGTTCCTACGACACAGACACCCTGGGGCCTCTCACTGTTAGTACTGGCCACTCGGCTGGCCCAAAGAGTATCCCAAACTTGCAGGTGTTCCCTGGACCGGAGGAGACCAGTGGAGGCCTGTGAGGCATCCGGCCCCATCCCTCCCCTACCAAGCGGGGCCAGGAGGCCAATTCCGACTAAGGGCCCTCAGCCAGCTCCCCACTCTCAGGGCTACAGAGCCAGGCACCCACAGATCTTTGGGCGTCAGAACGTGGGCACGCCCACCCCCCAGCTCTGCTCCAAAATGCCCCATCTCCATGAAGCAGGCCGGGAGGGCTGAGGGCAGTAGTGAGGGGAATCCACTGGACTGGTGGCTTAAATTCCAGTAACACACAGACCCCTCTGGGTGCAATCTTGTTTATGCCACTGCTAGGATGGCCGGTGAGATCAGAAAGCTTCCCTTACTCCTCCAAATTCACCTGCCCGACTTCCCTTAGCCCCAGAGGGAGGGGAAGAGGAGAAGACTCCCTCACTATTCAGAGAGTCAAAGAGCTCACTCCAGGTCCTTCCAACCCTTAACCCTGTTTGTGTGAACCCGCCTGGTCAAGCAGCACTCTGCGTGTCACTTCACAAGGCCCGGAAAAGCATGGAAACAAATGCCACGGAAGGCATTCTGAGCCTCCTGAGCTTTCTAGCAGGCAGTTCCTAGTCTTCGTGGCTACAGACGCGGCCATGGAGAACATCCCCAGACAGGGACTAGGAAGGGTGTGGAGTTCTTCTGACCTCTCTTCTCCAGCCAGTAAAGTGGCGCGCGCACACTGTGTAACTCAGTGGACTTTTGTGGCAAACATGCTATAGATTGCACCATCCAACTTTTCATGGGCCAGATTAAAGTCTGCTGCCAGCAGAGCAGAGCATCCGTACGTTTGTGGCTGGCCCTCCCGCTCCCTGGCCTGGCCAAACAGGAGCCAAAAAAGCCTCCCTGGAAGAGGTGCCTCTGAGCGCTCCCATCAACTCTCTCTGCAAAACCCACCCGACTCATGGGCAGGCTGGGATCTCAACAGGCCCGTTTGTCAGGCCTTCCTCCACCCCCAAAGCCCAGCTGCATCAAACAGGCACGAGGCCTGCCAGCTGGGAGGGGCTGGGCCAGCAGGATGAGGCCCCCTGCTCCACAGCGAGCCAATGGTGCACTGGGGGGAAGATGACAAAGCTCGGAGGAGGCCAGGCCCTTCCTGGCTCCGATTAGGGGCAGGGGAGCCTCTGGAGCCGGCCGGCCGGCCGGCTGGCTAAGAGGGAGGGGGCACCCTCCCCATCCTGGGCACTCTGCCCAGCAGGACTCGGCCAAGCCTTTCGCTGTGGCCAAAGAAACTACGCCTGGTCTAGCTGTAAGCTAATGAACTCCTGAATGCAGGTCCGGTATTGCATTTCGGTGTGGTTGTTAGGGGGTTGACCTGGCTGGCCGTACAGTCCTTCTGATTCCCGCATCTCTTCATTCATCCTCGCCAGGCGCAACCTGTGGGGGAGAAGCACCATGTCAGAGGAGAACCACAGCTCGAGAGAGTAGGGGTCTCCAGGCACGGCCCACAGAATGGCCACCATGGGTCCTGCCCCCAAACCACCCACAAGTCCCCTCTCGCCCTCCCACCCCACACTCCTGTGGATGGTTCTGTAACTGTAAATCCTCTGGGACTCCTTGCTTTGGGGTTTCCACAGCCCAAACTCCCGATCCCCTCCAAGCTCAGGTGAATTCGGCTCTCTTTTACTCAAGGGAAAGAAAAGCGCTGTGGCTCTGGGCCTGGCCATTCCATTCACTGAACCTCCACTAGAAACCACCTTGCCTGAAACCTAAGGGGTCTGCCAAGGAAGGAAGATGCCGGCCGAAGAGCAAGGCTGGATCAGCCAAAGAGGGGCCTTGGGGTGCGTCCTCGTGGGCCCAGGGCCCAGAACAGCCGTGCTTCCCCTTGCGTTGCTGGCGTTTCTCTCCCCACCACAGAATGTGCGCAGGCAGACACAGAACGCTGCCTGAAAGGCTGTGGGGGGGGGGGGGAAGGCAAGGGGCCCAAGAGCCAGCCCAGCCCAGTCCAGCCCAGCGATGCATGTGTGAGATGCTCACAGGGTCACGATGTCCGCGTTGGCAGCTTCTATGGCCACGCTCAAAGGGTCCTTCCCATCTTCATCTGTGGCGTGCTGGTTGGCGCCCCGTTTCAGGAACAAACAGACCTGCCTGTTCAAAAGAAACACATGCCAACAATGGCTTCCAGAAGCAGGGGTGGGAAGAGAAGGTTCCAGCCTTGGCCACAAAGGATCCAACACAACAACGCAAGTGCAAGGGAGGAAGAGGGAAGGGCCAAAGCCGCAGAGCTCACGCTGGACGCCTACTGCCGGGGCATGTGGGGTGTTGTGCAAACTAAATCCCCTCTGACAGCCCCAGCCTGCCTCCCCCCCACCCCCAGGGGAAGGGGGAACCTTCCTTTCATCCGAGGCAACAGCACTAAATAAAACACAGCAGAGGCCGGAGGCAGAGGCCGGTGTGTGTGTGTTGCATTTCGAAATAGGGGCAGTTGTCTTTTGCCACCCGTGGGAATCTCCACTTGCAAATCCCTCCCACTGCCCTCCTGGCCTGCACCTCTCCTCACGCATGGGCCACCATTATTCCCTGGCAACCCTTCGCTCAAGGCTCCCCCATTCCTGCTGCGCATCAAACCCAAGTCCTAAAATCTCCTCACTGGAGCATCATGGTACGCTGAGAGGACTTTGTGACACTTAGAAGGATCCTCAGAATAATGCAAGTGGCCCTGTGGAAAGTATGCCACGTGAGGAGGTAGCGGCGTCCAGCAGAGAAGACCCCCCCCAGCTGGCAAACAGGGACCAGAGGGAGGGCTGGAAAACCCAAGGCCACCTACCCAGTGTGCCCCAAGACGGTGGCATGGTGCAGGGGTCCCCTGCCGTGGGCGTCCCGGAGGTTGACGTTGGCCCCGTTCTGGAGCAGGAATTCACAGGTCACCAAGGAGCCCTGCTGGGAAAGGGGGAAAGGAAGGGGCTTCAGGGCAGAACCCAGGGACCCCCAAGCCCAGAGCACAGCTCTGACCCCTACAGTCTGGCTGCCAACCGAGTCAGCCACTCAGGGGAGAAGCGCCCGTTGACGCCCAGGCACTCACCCCACGGACCGCCTGGATCAGAGGCGTGGACCTGTTCTCCTCAGCGTTGACCCAGTTGACGTCTGCCCCATGGGCCAGGGCTTCTGCCATGCGGGGAAGGCTCTTCTCATAGGCGGCCCGATAGAGCTGCAGCCCCGCGGGGAGCCGCTCAGAGTCCTGAGAAGAAGCCCCAGCGGCAGTCGTGGAGGCGGTGGCGGCGGCAGCAGTGGCTTCAGGCCGCTCCCCCTCTGGAATGAGAGGATGCACGTGGCAGCCCCGCTCCCCCTGCAGCCACCCCCTCCCCTCCGGAGCTGAAGGTCATCAGGAGCAGCCCTTCGGCCCAGAGGGAGCCTCTCGTCTGTCCTGAGAAGGCAGGCAAGCCCCCCGGCGGCATTTTGAGGAGAAGAAGGTGACATACAGCAGGGATGGCCAACAGAGAAGGGGGATGGGTGGGAATTTAGACCCTGTGGTGGGCTCCACCACCACCACCACCACCACCTCTGGGGCACATGATAGCTTCCTGAAGAGGCTAAAACATGCTTCTGGTGGTGCTGGGGTGTGCAGGCGTCAACAAGGACACTGCCATACTTTGAGACACAGGCCCCTCCTACCTGGCTCATGCAAGGTGTTTGCTGATGGGGTGGAGGCCAGGTGCTCTCTGCTGTCGTCTGCACTGTGCTGGAAACCGCTGTCATTGCTCCGCACTGTTTTAAGAAAGAGGAGACCAGGAGAGTGAAGAGGTGGCCTTTCCAACCAACTGATCAACCGACAGACAGACAGACAGACAATGATTACGAAGCTAGCGCCCCTCTCTTCTGCCTTGCTCACGATCCTCCGCGCCTCAGGGCAGCCTCTCCCCTCACTCCTGCACGTCCTTGCCAAAAGGGCCGGCTGTGAGAGGTTTAAGCCAAGCTGGGAAGTTGAGCGGAGTCCAAACTGCTCCTTCTCTCACAGACGCCCAAAGCAGCGCAGCCGATGGGTGGGAGGAGACAGGGATGGCCTGAGCACCAGAGGGTGAGGAGCCACGAGGAGGGGAGCTCAGAGGGGGGTACTTACTCCTGCGCAGCTTTGAGGAGGTATCAAAGTAGGAGAAGAGCGAGTCTAGCTCATCGGGACAGAAGAGAGATTCCCGCCTGGCCTCGTCACTACTTAAGCCAACCGCTGGGGACATGCAAGTTAGCAAAGCGCAGCGCAGGAGGCAGAAGGAAGGAAGGAAGGAAGGAAGGAGGAAGGAAGGCCATGAGGAGGAGGAGGAAAATGGGAAGGAAATCAGCTGGTTAGTAGATGGCAGAGTTTCAAGAGTGACCTATGCACCTCCTCCTGTGGGGCAGAACTAGCTCCCCACTGAGCAGCTCAGGGAGGTCCAGGGTCTCCCAGGCAAAGGATCCCTGCCCCACATCTCCTTGGGGATGCTGGTCCTCTCCCCGGCCATCCCTCTCTGCTTCCAAGTGGCCGCCCACCCTCCTGCCCTTCCAGTGCCTTTGCCAAAGGCAGCTGCCTCTCCCTGTTCTCTGAGAACACACGCAGAGTGGCAGGCGATGGCCATGGCCTCCCACTCAGGGGGAGACAGAGAGGCAAAGGAAGAGAGACAGAGGAAGAGAGAAGGCAGCGGATGCGGCCGGCTCGGCATCTCTGCTCCAAGCGCTCAGCATCCAAAGTGCAAGGGGAGGGTGCTACCTTTCAGGGATGCCTCTGCCACCCCTGCCTGTGTGCTGGGGGCGGCTGGGGGCTCCGCTGGACCACTCTGTCTTTTGCCCTCTTGGCTGGGCAGGAGAGGCTTCCCTCCTGGGACGGCAGAGGCAGGCGGACACCTGGCCACAAACTTCCTTCCCACATACTTGGCCCGAATGTACTCTTCCTTCTCCTGCCTGAACACAGAAGAAAAAGCAAGGAGTGTGGGGGGGGGGCTCTGGTAAGATGCCCTCTGCTCAATGCTGGGGGGGGGGACTGATGGTGGAGAGAAGGTTCAGGGGTCCTCTGTAGTAGCCACTTCTTCCCTGGCTTGTGCTGTTGCTCCTGGCTTGCCTGCATCCCACTGTTTTGTGTGAAATGTGTCTGCAAGCAGACCAGATCTGCTCTTCTCTCTCTCACACACACGCAAACTCGCTGCCCCTTCTCCTTCTCTGCCAGCAAGTCAACAACAGCTGTACCCCTCCGCCCTCCAGGAGCACAAAGGATGGGGTGTGTATGTGTGGAGGGGGAAAGGCCACGTGTGCTCCTCAACTCAGTCATGGAGGGCCGAGTGGTTGATGGGCACGGTGCAGAGGCAGGACCCAGTCCCTACACACGGTGTGTGCCTGTGCAACACCAAAGCCTTTTTTGAAATGTTTTCTTAAAACGAGACAAAGAGGCTGTCTCAGTGTTTGCAGGGAGAAAAGGAGCTGTGAGACAAACTGTACGAAGGGAAGGGAGGCTGGGGAACATAATGTGCGTGTGTCTGTGTCTGAAATGTGTGTGTGCCCCTGGCACAGGAAAGGCAGAGGGAGCCATTACCTTTCGCTTCCCGGCCGGGGCTTTTTGGCTCCAGCGTCCTCTACGTTTGCTTCGTACACCCGGTTTATGACGTCATTCCCCAGTTCACACATCAGCTGGAAGAGAAGCAGCAAAGCGCTCAGGGGGGCAGAGTCCGGGCAAAGGCAGCAGCCAGTGGCCTCTTCCTGAGGCAACGACAGCCAGAGGGTGGGTGGAATCCGGCAGTCCCACCGTCTGCCTGAAGAAGAGCAGCCGTCCACTGCCCCATCCTGACTCCAGCCACAGTGCAGTAGCAATGGGGGGGGGGATAGAAGGGGACCATGGCACAACAGTGACTGGTGGCCCCCGTCCCCTTATCTTACCTTGAGGAGCTCCGGCTCCCACGAATCCAGCGTCAAGGACCTGACTTTGGAGAAATGGACGCCCAGGCTCCTAACAAAGAGGGGGAGAAGCAGGACTTGTGAGGGGGGGGCAGGGCCCAGGACACCTCCGTGCAAAAGGGCCACCCAGCCAGCCGCCCACCTGTGGATGCCCGAGCACTCGATGCACAGTGTGACGCCAAGGTTGATGCTGGCCCACCGTGGGTCTGCCAGGCCACAGTCACAGCAAGCGGCGTTGCCCGCGATGCTCTGGACCCTCTGCAGGGAGCTCTCGCCTTTCACCAGCTTCTCCTTGGACTCCCCGCTGGACTCGGGGCTCCCCGTGGAGGGGGGTGGCTTTCTCTCCCCCTTTTGGAAGAAGCAGAGATGGGAGACAGCTAAAGGCAGCCTATCCGCACGTCACAAACAAGGCCGCCCCCTTCTCCTCCCGGCACGTTTCCACAAGGCCCCTCCCCGCTCTCTGCCGCCTGAGCTGCGCCAGCATGGCTGGCCACCAAGGTCATTGTAGCCGGGCACCCTGAGAACATGGCTCTGCTTCGGGCCCTCAGCGCACCTGCTCTAGTGACCTGGCAGCACTGTTTTCATTCAGGCTCATTCAAGGCCAAAGCAGGCCGCCCCGGCAAGAAAAACCTTTGGCCACTTGATGTTAAACCGGCCCACCGGGTGCTCTGAGCCCCCCTCCCCTGGCCAGGAGCCCCATGGCCACCCCGGGGGGAGGAGGAGGCCGGTGTCTTTCCAGAGGCTGTCTGCTCGCCTGCCTGACTAAGCTGAGAGAAGCCTCCTGCTCCGCTCACCTCCGCCTCATCCCCTTTCTCCCGGTAAGCTGTGGCGATACTCGTCTGCACGGCCTTGATCCACGCTTGCCGCAGCTTCTCTGAATCTGCCTGAAGGATGCAGCTTCTGCAAGAGAGAGCAGCGGGCAGCAGGCAGGCAGGCATGCACAGAGTGTCTTCCTTCCAGGACTGGCTGGGGCCGAGGCAGAGGGGAGGGGGTGCTCCAGGGATCCAAATTTCTTTAGGAACAGACTGAACAGACTTCTGTTTTCACATACAGATTAAAGCTAAACAAAAGGACTGTGTAACTCTCCAGAATATTCAAAGTCAGAGAGCTCTGAGAGAACATTTTATTTTGCCAGTGAGTCTCTCTACCTTTCTGCAAAGCAGCCATGCTTCCAAAGAAGCCCAAGGCTGCCCCACTGGCCATGGGCTTACTCTCCACTTGAGTACCTGTCCTTTGACGAGCAGTGCTGGCAGCCAGGTGTATGCGTCGGAGGGAGGGAGGACACCCTGCTTCCACCACCAAAGTGAACTAGGCCACAACGCAACACCCCGGAGGTGGGCGGATCCCCAGCACCCCTCCCTCTCCCCCACCCGCTGAATTCTCTGTTCAGCCTGAGACGGGTTGGGGGGCAAGGGGACCTGGCCTTGCAACCAGCAGAAGACCCAGCCTCTCACCCCTCCTTACTTTGTGGGAGAGACCACCTCAAAGCAGAAACGCCGCTCGATGTCCTCACAGTGCTTGACCGTGCAGAGCCGCAAGTCTTCCACCACCACCGTGGGATTATCCTGAGTGAAGCAAGGAAGAGGCAGGCACTGGTGAGGGTGCCCACTCCCACAAGCCTTGGTTCTGCCACCTCTCGCGTTGGCCCGAAGACCCTTGGGGCATCTCTCTCACACACAGGAGCATACAAAGGGCGTGATGAAGCAACCTCTTCCCAACAGCAGGGAGTCCCAAGTGCCAAGAAGCAACTTAATGGCTCAGGCACTCAAGGTCTCCATTGCCAGGGAGGAGCTCTGTGTTATCAGGTCCACAGCCCACGCCCTGCAACTGCCCACTCGGTACCAAGACGTGGACTCCAAAGGATCCGGCAGCCCTGGCTGAGTTCATCCATGGCCATGGTGCCTCTTGCTCCTCTCTTAACAGCCACCTCACTTCTCCGCTCCTACGCAAGGGAGGGCGGCACCCAGCCTGCGAGCCATCTGGGCCCACCTGAGCTGGACTGGGAGCAGCAGCAGAATCCGTGGCCCACCCCACCCTCTTCCATGGGAAAAGCAACAGTCTTGCCTTCAACGATTTGCTCAATGGGTTTACTCCCCCGTCTCCTCCTCTTCCTCCTCCTCCTCCCAGCAAGAGAATACCTCTCTGGGACCTACCTTAAATTTTTTCTGGTAGACGAGCTGGTTATTCTGGATGGAGAACCAGCGCCTGCGCAAGCAAAGGGGGCAAGATTAGCACCAACCTCTGGCAGGGCACACGGGGGCACGAGGGACGGGGTAGTGCTTGCCAGAAGGGCTCTGAGGACCCCCCACCCCACCCCTGGGGGGCTGCCAATCTTCCTGGGCTCAGCCGCCATTGCTGCCTCTTCCTATTAGGTGGAACCCCATGGGGCTATCTCCCCTCAAAGAGGCAAGCTCCCTCTGCCTCACCAGGGGACAAAACCGAAGCCGCCTCGGTGGCATCAAATCCTAACCCAGGGAGGTGAGGCTGTGTTGCGTGGCCTCTCGTGCTAGTGTGGACTGAGCGGGAGAGGCGGCGCTTTCCTTCCGCTTTGTCCTCAGGCGTGACAGAGACAGAGAGAGAAGATGCCTCTGCAGAAGGCCAGGTTGGCGGTTGTATTAACTCTGTGGCTTCCTGTCGACAGACAGGGCCACCACCACCCCCCACTGGCAACTGAGACAGACAGGGCTGGAATGAGATAATCCTCGAGGCAGCCGTGGCCAACCACGTGGCACGGAAGCCCCGATGGCAGCCAAATGCCGTTTTGCAGAAGAGACGCCACACTCTTTTTGCCAGGGCAAAGGGGAACACAGCCCACGTGCTGAAGCACATGTGGAAAGTGTTAAAGATGGCCTCCCTCTTCACACAAGGAAGGAGAGCTCATGCATCAGCTGAAGCACAGCCACCCACAGGCACACACCCACGTGCCTCCCAAACGCCATGCAAAAAACCCACTCCCCACTCTTTTCTTTCTTTGTCTCTTTAAGGGGGGCACTCCCAGTGTTCCTGGGGGCCTGCAGGACCCACAAGGCCTTCCTCTCCGCCTGTCTGTCTGTCTACTTGATTCACAGCCCATCCCCTTCCTCGCAAGGGCCCACGGCTGCTCTCTTCTTCCCTGCAGGCACACCCCACGGGGCGCAGCCCCATTTCAAGGGAAGAGGCTCAAAACCGTTATGGGGAGTGGGGCTGGCAGTAAGAGGCTCAGCTGAGCCCTTTGCAACACTGTGCTGCCGGTGGGACCCCTCCCAGCCAGCCTGCCTGCCTCTCGACCAGCAAACGGAGGCGACGGACCCAGCCCAAGCTGTGATACCAGCTCTCTCCTCTCAGGGGAGGAAAGGCACAACAGCCAGAAAGGTGAGATCCTCCGGCCTTCTCGGCCACTTCTTGCCAAACTAAATGCAGATCCATTAAGGCCCCTTTCCCCCAGACCTGGACTTCTTCATCACCTCCCTCATATTGAGCACCCCAAAACCCCTCCTTGCTTCTTCGATGTCTGTCAGGCACTGAATGTGGAACCACGTGGGAGTCCAGAGCCACCGCCACGCAGGGACACAGCCGTCGCCCGCCACAGCCACTGCTGCCTGGGGCCCGCCCTAGCCAGGTCTGCAGACTTCTGAGCACAACTGGTAGCGGGGACGTCAGCCACCGTTGGCACTGCCGCCCTCCTGAATCTGGTGCCTGATTCCTCCTCCCAGCCACTAGGCTCCTGGCATCAGGGCAGCATCGTGGCCTTTCCACAAGACCCTGGAAGGCCACTGGGGGACCACAACAGTGGTGCACACGCACACACACACACGCACAAATTCCACTCCCACCATCACTGTCTTGCTGAACTCCCAGACAGCCTAACCCTGCCACTTGGGGTCCGTAGGGAGAGCGGAGGCATTTCCGTCAGGGAGCTGCATGAGGACCCTGCCTTTTAATCCCACACCAGCAAAAGAGGGGGGGAGAGGGGGAGGAGGGGAGAGGCCCTTTCCTGAACCGAGACCCAGCACTGGCAAAAAGGAAAAAGGGACCCCAAGAAAGCCCCCCCTTCCGCTTCCGGAGCAGGACCAAGAGTGCGCTCGGCAGAGTCAGCGGCTCTCCCAGAACACGATCACTGAGGGCCGCACACACGTGTCATTATTTTACAGAAGCAGAGGCTCCACTCCATGACGGCATAAGCCAGCACACAGTTAGTTGCCAGCCCAAGTTGAAGTCAGAGGCCATAGCTACGCTTTCAAAAGGCATCTACTGCGTTGTCTGCAAGGCAAGAGGGAACTCGCCAGGCATTGAAGCCAGGCCGAGGTGCTGCCAGAGAGAAAGCAGCTCCTCGGGCTGATGCTGCCCAGCAGGGAAGAAGCGAAGAGGAAGAGGAAGAGGAAGGAAGGAAGGAAGGGCAGCCCCCAGGCAAGGTGCCATGGGGCAGCATGCAGAAGGGCCAGCAGGGACATAGAATCATAGAATCATAGAACTGTAGAGTTGGAAGAGACCACGAGGGCCATCCAGTCCAACCCCATTCTGCCACGCAGGAATTCACGATCAAAGCATTCCTCAAAACATGAGGAAGGCATGGGGGTTCCTGGCATGTCTGCCAGCAGAGGCCATCCACCAAGGGGTCGTCGTCTTCTGAGCTGCACCCTGGGACCAGTGCGGGCAGGGGGACGCACCCAGCCTCAGCCACAAAATGGCAGCTTCCTCAGGGCCAGGAGCCAGGGCACCCCCTCCACACACTGCTGATGAGACACTGAGCACCAGGAAGTGCTGAGAACCAGACTCAACCCACAGCAAGTCTGCGGAGGGGGGAAGTAGAGGCAGCAGGGGTGGGGTGGAGGAGCTTCAGCGCATGCATGCCGGCCCAAAAAACAACGTGCAGAGGGAGAGAGGATTGGAATGGGGGGGGGGTGCCAGAAGCTGAGTGGTACCTGATGCCATCGGGCTTTTTCCTGTCATGTGGAGAAAACGGGGAAGGGTTAAAACATAAGTGGAAGCAAGGAGATGAAGAAGTTAAACCATAAAACAATATACAGTACACCCAAGTAAAATGAGCAAGAGCTGCCAGCGAGCATGCAGAGAAAGCAGAGGAGAACTCAGAGGGAGGAAGCAGAGGGGCCAACCTCAGTGGATCCAGGGGGGCAGCAAAGGGGTCCTAACACCCCCCAAAAGCTCCTCGCTAGCATGGGTTGGGGGCAATCAAGAGAAGCCACAGAAAGCTACAGGGGTTTGGCAGGAGGGCCAGAGAGGCCAAGGCAGACACATTTAGTCTGCTAGAGAAATTGGTGTAACCGCCTTCAAGAGAAATTCCCAGGAAGGTTCACACAGCAAGGGAGTCACAAGAACACCTGGGGTTTTTTTTTTTACATAATTGGCAGAACAGAAAGGCCAAAGGAGCAGCCAGGTCAGGAGAGCCCGACCTGGAGCAGACAACTGAGCAGAGAGTCTGTGAGCACTTAGAAAGGAGTGCTGTGATCACTAAAAAGTCAACGTGAGTTTCTCAAAAAAGAAGTCATGCCAAATTAATCTGATTTCTTTTTTTTTTATAAGAGTCACAAGCTTGGTAGATGAAGGGAATGCAGTGGATGTAGTGTATCTTGATTTCAGTAAGGCCTTTGACAAGGTCCCCCGTGATATGCCTGCAAACAATTTAGTAAAATGTGGGCCAGACACTGCAACTTTTAGGTGGATTTGTAACTGGTTGACCGATTGGTTGTCCTGGGCCCAGTGCTATTCAACATCTTTACTTGGATGATGGAATAGAGAGCATTCTTATCATCAAGTTTGCAGGGACAGGGAGGCAATTTTGCAGTTGCCACCACCAGAATCCCAGTTGAAGACCCCAGGAGGGGTAGCGAATACCCCAGGATCAGAATCCAAAATGACCTGAACAGGTTAGAAAGCTCAGAGAAAACCAATAAAATGAATTTCAACAGGAAGAAGTGTAACATAATAAATTTAGGCAGAAACAATGAAATGCACAGATATAGGATGGGTGACACCTGGCTTGAGGGCAATACATGTGAAAGGGGTCTAGGAGTCTTAGTGGACCTCAAGTTGAACACGAGTGAACAGTGTGATGCAGCAGCTAAAAAAGCCAATGCGATCCTAGGCTGCATTAATAGGAGTATAGTGTCTAGATCAATGGAAGTCATAGTGCCACTCTATTCTGCCTTGGTCAGACCTCACCTGGAGTACTGGGTCCAGTTCTGGCCACCACAATTCAAGGATACTGAGAAGCTGGAATGTGTCCAGAGGAGGGCGACCAAAATGGCACAAGGTCTGGAAACTGTGGCATTCCTAAGGCCAATGTCACCCCTTCCTGTGGTTCAGCCTCTCCACACACCCCTAGTGCCACCTCAGTCTGGAAGCCATGATGCCCTATGAGAAGCAGCTTAGGGAGCTGGATATGTTTAGCCTGGGGGAGCGAAGGTTGAGAGGGGACATGGTAGCCATGTTTAAATATTTGGAAGAATGTCATACTGTGGATGAAAAAGCTTGTCTTCTGCTGCTCCAGGAAAGACTGCAGCAGTGCCATCACCACTCCCCAAGCACACATCACCCCTGCAAGGTAGACCACGCCCTGAGTCACAAGGAGACACTAAGGGGTGATAGCTGCACACACACATGCATGGGCACCCGCACCCCGGCACACAAAACTGACCACGTAGTGCCGCCACAGGCATGGAGGATGATCCCTGAAGGTGGCACCCAGTGAGCGCTGGCGGCCATGCATCTTGAGGGAGGCCCCTGAGTACAAGATGCCCACCAGGAACGCCTGGGCAACACGTCTCTTCCTGCAGCCTCTGTACTTCCTGAGGGGCGGAGGCAAAGCCCAAGGCACCGGGGTGTGTGCGTATGTGCAAATGCCTTCAGGAAAACATGGCCCAAAGCCCCCCAGGGACCATAGCGGCTGCCCCCCCCCACAGCAGCACTACAGAGCCTTCTTTGGGACAGGTTCTTTGCAACGTGTGTCTGTGCAGAGAGACGCTTTGGGATGAATGCCCCTTGCTGCTTGAGCAAGCTCATGGGGTGGACCCCCTGCCGCCCCCTCATCATTCCTGAGCTGAAAAGGGAGTGGTGGGGAGAAGAGGTCAAAGGGCAAGGAAACGCAGCAGGTGGTTGAGGCAGGAAGGCAGGCCAGAGGGGGAGCAATCCAGCAGACAAGAGGTGGAGGGATGAGGGGTGGGGAGCCTCAGGCCAAGTCTAGCTGGGGGGAGTCTAGGCATCTGGGGGCTCCACCGCCCCTTCCCTCCCCCCCCGTGGGTTCCCTCACTTTTACACAGGTTCAGTTCTCTATTCTGGATGTCCAAAATCTCCCCCTCTCCGAAGGGCCAGTTACTGGCAACTACCAGGGTGCAAGCTGAAAATATGCTCACTATTTTGTCCCCAGGCCTTCTTCTCCCCCACCCAGAATGCTGCTCCCAAATACCTCTGCAAGTGAACTTGCCCCCCCCCCCACCAGCTGAAAGAAGCTCCCCTCCCATTAAGACAGGCCGGAGGAGCTCAGAAAGGTCTCCATCAACTCCACTCCACTCTGCTGCTGAGGCCCAGCAGACAAGAGGAGGCAGCCAAGGACTCCGACTCAACGCAGCAGTGTCTGCCCCCCCATCACCCCCCACTCAAATTTGCTCTTTCGCAGGAACTTCATTTATTCCCAGAAATATTACAGGAGGTTTCTCTGCTTACATGTTAGCGGTCAAAAAAGCAGCCCAGACAGAAACAAAAATGTGAAGTCAAAGACTTTCACGGCCAGCATCCATAGGTTTTCCGTGGTTTTTTTCCGGGCTGTGAGGCCATATTCTGGAAGAGTTTACAGTTGTCCCTCCATATCCACGGATTTGGTATCCACGGATTTAAGTATCCACGACTTGAAAATATTCTTTAAAAAATAATAATCCAAAAAGCAGACCATGATTTTACCATCTTATATAAGGAAAACCATTTTGCTATGCCATTGCATATAATGGGACTTGAGCATTCACAGATTTTGATATCCACGGGGGGTCCTGGAACCAAACCCCAGAGAATATGAAGGGACAACTGTATTTCTGATGTTTTGCCTGCATCTGTGGCTGGCATCTTTGGAGAATGGCTGAGTAGGAGTGTGTGTGTGTGGAGGGGTATATACTGTGAGCCCCTGTTGGGGAGGATATGTCAATTTGTGTATTTGAACGGTTAGTTTGTGGGCATAGAAATGCAAGGAGGATTAGTGTCTGTTTGGCTAATGGCCCATTGTCTGCTGGAAATCCCCCTGTCCCTGGGTGGAGTTCATTTGCATGTGTTGAATTCTGATTTTGGTGTTTTTCAGGACTGGAAGCCAGATTTTGTTTACTTTTAGGGTTGCATCTGGCTTCTTCTGTCTCCCGGAGGAAGAAGCAGAAAAGATAAGAGGAGAAACAGCTAGGATCCTGAGGAAGGCAAAACCACCACCCAGCAACATAACCATAAAAGAAAGGAAAGCCATCAAGGATCTCAATGCAGACCCAGAAATCATTATTCTCCCAGCAGACAAAGGCAATGCCACAGTAATCATGGAAACAGAGAAATAAAGTCAAAAAATAAGGGAACTCTTGGACCCTGCAACATACAGAAAACTCAAGCAAGATCCGACCAACAAAATCACCAGAAAAACAAATACCTTGATCAAGAACTCATCAATTCAGCCAATGACACACCAGAATCTATGCAGATCAGAGGCTCTCCCACCAAGACTGTATGGACTTCCCAAGATCCACAAGGATTCCATTCCGCTCCGACCCATAGTGAGCGCCATTGGATCTCCCACGTATGACTTGGCCAAGTTTCTGGCCATACAATTACAAACCCACAGAGGACAAACCCCCCACTACATCAAAGACTCAGCTCACTTCATAGAAAAAATCAACAACATCGAACTGAAACCTGGAGACAGACTGATCAGTTTTGATGTTGTCTCCTTGTTCACTAAAGTCCCCATAATGGACACCATGGCACTCATACAACAAATATTTCCTGAGGACATCACAGCCTTGTTCAAACACTGCCTCACCACAAGTGACTTCCAGTGGGATAACGAAGTCTAAGAACAGGTAGGTGGGGTATCCATGGGCAGCCCCCTGAGCCCCGTGATAGCAAACTTTTACATGGAACGTTTTGAAAAGCAAGCCCTGGAAACAGCACCAAAAAAGCCCACAACATGGTTCCGATACGTGGATGACACTTTCACCATTTGGAACCACAGAGAAGAAGATTTGGTCTCATTCCTGAACCACCTGAACAGCATCCACCCAAATATCCAATTCACGATGGAAAAAGAGAAGGAAGGAACACTTCCATTCTTGGATGTCCTACTCATCCGCAAACCAAACCAATGGTAAGGCCACAAGGTATACAGAAAACCCCCACACATGGAGAGATACCTACACAAGAACTCCAATCATCACCCAGGCAAAAAAAAGAAGCACAATAAAAACACTGGTAGACTGTGCAAAAAGGATCTGCGAACCCACAACCTGGAGGACGAACTGAGGCACCTAAACTGGGCCCTATAGGCTGGTGGTTACTCCAGATCAGAGATCACAAGAGCAGCCAGACCCAGAAAAAACCACAGGAATGAAGAAGAAAAACAGCCACCCAAAGGGAAGGTATTTTTACCATACGTCAAAGGAGTCACGGACAGAATAGGGAAACTGATGAGGAAACAAAACCTCCAAATGATCTACAGACCAACCAAGAAAATCCAAGAAATGCTACGCTCAGCGAAGGACAAAAGGGACCCTCACAGCTGCAGGAGTTTACTGCATACCATGCAGATGTGGACAAGTTTACATAGGGACCACTAAATGCAGTGTGCAAACATGAATCAAGGAACATGGGAGACACTGCAGACTGGGCAGTATTAGCAGAACATATTATAAACCAACCTGGACACAAAATGCTATTTAAAAACACAAAATTCTAGACCAGGCCAACAGCTACAATGTCAGAATGCACAGAGAAGCCATTGAAATCCACAAACACCTGGACAACTTCAACAGGAAAGAAGAAACCCTTAAAGTAAACAACGTTTGGCTACCAGTCCTGAAAAACACCAAAATCAAAACTCAAGACTTGCAAATGAACTCCACCCAGGGACAGGGGGATTTCCAGCAGATAATGGACCATTAACCAAACAGACACTAATTCTCCTTGCATATCTCCACCCAGGAACTAGCCATTCAGATACACAAAATTACATATCCTCCTCAGCAGAGGTTCATAGTATATAACCCACACACACACTCCTACCCAACCATTCTCTGAAGATGCCAGCCACAGATGCAGGTGAAATGTCAGAAATAAACTCCCAGAACACAGCCTTACAGCCAGAAAAAAACCCATGGAAAACTTATAGAAGCAAAAATGTAAGATTCCCATGTAACATATTCTAAGTGCAGGCAGAAGCTCACAGGAGCAAATCTGACAGGCCTGCATCAGGCCCCCAGCGGAAAGGATTCAGTCCAGGACTGGCCACAGGAGGCCCGGGAGGCTGCCTCAGGCGCTGGGCCCATCCAGTCCGAAGAAGGAAGCAAGACCCTCCTGCCCACCCACCAGACCAGCACCCATCCAGGGACAATGCAGCCCAGGGGGAGGCAGTGCTACCTGTTCCAGGTCTTGAAGGCGTTGCTGGCTCGCTTGAAGAGGTAGCCTTCCATGACGATGCCGTTGGCCGCATCCACGTTGTACTCCAGCTTCGTGTCATCACTGGAGAAGTCCTGGCCGGGGGAGGAAAGAAAGCAGGCCCCTCTTTCAGGCAAGCCAGGGGAGGCAGTGGCAGCAACCCCCCACCGTTCGAGTGCTGTCCTCTCCCCACGCATTGCTCAGGCGGCATGGCGCGCAAAGGGAGCTGCGTGGAACGGCACGCAGAGCCTGCAACTCCCATGGTCACCAAAGCAAGCTGGAGCGCCAGAGACCCTCCAGGGCGACCCACGGAGGAAGGGGCAGGGCCTGGTGGCAAAGTGCCACTCACTGGCTGCAGGGTGGCTTCCCAAGCAAGGGAGCCCCCACATCTCTTGAACCACAGTGAGCAGACAGATGGGTGACCACTTCGCCATTTCTCCCTTGCTCGCTCCTCTACAGGAAGCCTCGAGGCTCCTCTTGGACGCTGCTGAGGAGGGCAGCTGTGGAGCCGGGGCAGTGGAGGGGGCAGGTGCCTTTCAGGCACTTGTCTGACCAGTAAGCTGTTCTCTAGAGGGCAACGGCTTCAGGAGCAGCCCCCCGTTCAACTAGGCCCCCGTCCCCAACGCAGGAAGCCTCAGCACAACTGCAACTGCTGCGCCTCCAGAGCAGCCATATGTCCACCGAGCCAAGCCAGGAAAGAGGCTCGCTGGGAAACAGCAACAGGGGCCCAGGGCAGACGCACGGGAAGTTGGGCCCCGAAACACCCGGGGGGCTCGCACTGAGGACACCCTGTGCAGGAAACACAGGAAGGCCACGTTAGGTGCAAAGAAGGGTCACAGTGTGACAAGGTTGCCACCCCACCTCTGAGAAATCCCTGGGATGGCACATAAGCAGAAAGGGTGTCATGACAGGGAGGGCCATGGCACCTTTGGCCAGGGGCGCCAGGAGGAAGAGAACCCAAGAGAAGCACAACGGCAGGCTGAGAAGTCAAGAGGCCACAGGAGCAACTGGACTTGGGAAGAGAAGCTGAAGCCACCAAAGAACTGGGAGCAGCTGGGACAAGGCCGCTCAAGAGTGTGGCCTTCGCCAACAACGGGGACACGGGGTGCCTCAGAGTTCTGTCCTGGGTCCAGCATTCTTTATGAACATCTTTCTTCATCAATGACTTGGGATGATGGAACAGAAGGCACGCCTATCAGGTTAGCAGATGACACCACATTGGGGGGAAGGGGGTAGATAATGCCCCTGAGGAGAGGAACAGGATTCAAAATGATAGTTCAGAGAGCTGGGCAAAAACTTACAAAATGAACAGTGAGAAATGAGAGGTGCTACATCAGCCTGTGCTTTTAAGATTATAGCAAAGCCTTTGATTGTGTAAATCATGGAAAACTATGGATCACTCTTAAAGAAATGCGTCAGTCACAACATCTGATTGTCTGATGTGGAACCTGTACTCAGGACAAGCAGCTGCTGTTAGGACAGAATGCAGAGAAGTGGAATAGTTTCCAGCTGGCAATGGGGTCAGGCAAGGCTGCATCTTATCGCCCTATCTGGTTAACTGGTGTGCTGAACATATCCCCTCCACTGACGCCCCCTTGTCGTGGGGGAGAAGCTTGCGTACCCTAATGAAGTTTTGAGCTATGCCGGCGGTGGCACAATAGCCACCGGTAGGGCTTCCCATGCCAGACAGGTCATGTCAGACAGTCTCTCTACTAGCCTGCACCACAGGACGAACACCACCATCCCCACATTGCCGTCGGCAAATCAGTGCTCAAGTCCGTTCAGCAGTTCACCTACCTGGGAAGCATCATCTCTCAGATGCCAAGATTGACAAAGAGATCGATCACAGATTAGGAAAGGCACATAGCGCATTTGGAAGACTTCACAAAAGAGTCTGGAGTAATAAACACCTGAGGCGAAGCACAAAAATCAGTGTGTATAGAGCCATTGTACTGTCTATCCTCCTTTATGGATCTGAAACATGGGTCACCTATCGCCACCACCTACGACTCCTCGAGCGCTCTCATCAGCGCTGTCTACGCACAATCCTAAATATACACTGGACTAACTATGTGACGAATGTTGCTGTCCTTGAGCAAGTAGGGATCACCAGCATTGAGGCCATGAGACTGAGAACACAGCTGCGCTGGGCAGGGCACATTTCTAGGAAGGAGGACCATCGCCTCCCAAAAATACTACTCTACGGTGAACTCGCCACGGGTCAACGTAAGAGGGGCGCTCCAAAAAAGCGATACAAGGACTCCCTGAAACAACATCTCAGGCTCGGCCGAACTGATCACGAACAATGGTCCGCCCTGGCCTCACATTGGGAGGCATGGAGACGCACTATCCACAATGCTGCAGCCTTATTTGAGAACTCACGCTGAACAAGTCTTGAAGAGAAACGACAACGCAGAAAGAATCTCAACCCGGAAACATCACCCAATGAGACCTTCCGCTGTGCTTTCTGCAACCGGACTTGTTTATCTCGGATTGGCCTTTTTTAGTCATCAGCGCGCTTGCAGAAAGCACAGGAATGAGTCCTTCCTGAATCTTCGTTTGCGAAGAAAAGCCAGAGAGAGAGAGAGTGAACATATCATATGCAAATCAGGATTAGACTTGGAGGAAGAAGGCGTGAAAATTGGAGGAAGGAACATCAACAAGATAAGCAAGTGACATGACGCTACTAGCAGAAAATAGCAAAGGCTTGGAACGTTTACTGAAGAAAGCCAAGGAAGAAAGTGCAAAGGCAGGTTTACAGACAAACATGAAGAAAACAAAAATAATAACCAGAAATAATTTGCATAACTTTAAGGCAGAAGATGAAGGCGTTGAAATAGTTCAAGATTTTCCATACTTCGGTTCAGTCATTAATCCGAATGGAGACTACAGTTGAGAAATCAGAAGACTAAACTTGTATTCAATGACAAAGCTTTACTTAGATTTTCCTTGGGTTTTTTTCTGGGGTGTGAGGAGGCCGTGTTCTAGAAGAGTTTACTTCTGATGTTTTGCCTGCATCTGTGGCTGGCATCTTCAGAGAATGGTTGGGTAGGAGCGTGTGTGGAAAAAACACAAGGAAAATCTATGGATGCCGGCTGTGAAAGCCTTCGATTTCACATAAAGCTTTACTACTGAATAAAGTTAGGATGGTCCATGCCATCATATTTCCGATTTTTATCTATGGCTATGAAAGCAGGAGAGTGAAGAAAGCTGGTAGGAAGAAAATCAAATCAACTCATTGGAAATCTGGAGCTGGAGGAGAATTCTACAGGTACCATGTACTGCTAATCAATCCAGAACTCTGTCTAGAATTCAAGATGACTAAACTGAGGTGGTTGTACTTTGGCTATATCATGAGAAGATAGGACTCACCAGAAAAGACAATAATGTTTGGTGAGGCAGAAGGCAGGAGGAAGAGAAAGACCCCCTTCCAGAGGGAGAAACTCCATCAAGCAAGCCATGGCTCCGAGCCTGCAAGACGTGAGCAAGGCTGGTGGTGACAGCTGACTTGGAAATCTCTCATTCATGGGGTCACCATACATTGAAGTCGACTTGTTGGCAGTGAAAAGCAGCTACCTCTAGGCAGGAACAATGAAAGGCACAAATATAGGATGGATGACACCTGGCTTGAAAGGAGTGAAAAGGATTCAGAGGTCTTAGTATACCACAAGGTAAACATGAGTCAACAGTGTGATGCAGGGACCAAAACAGCCAACACAACTGTGGGCTACATTAACAGTAGTGTCCAGACAGAGGGATGCAACTGTGCCACTCTATTCTGCTTTGGTCAGACCTCACCTGGAATCCTGTGTCCAGTTCTGGGCACCACAGTCCAAGAAGCAGGTTGACAAGCTGGACTATGTCCAGCCCAAGACAATAAAAGGTCTGGAAACCAAGTCTCGTGAGGAATGACTAAGAGAGCTGGGGATGTTTAGCATGGAAAAAAGAAGACTGAGGGGTACATGACAGCCATGCTTAAATATCTGAAGAAATGTCATCTTGTAGAAGATGAAACAAGCATGTTTTCTGTCGCTCTAGATATTAGAACATGTACCTATAGATTCAAATTGCAAAAAGAAGAGATTCCCTAAATGCGATTCTAGGATTCAAATCACTCTGGGCAGCCAAAGAGGGTGGGAGTGGGGGTGTTTAGGGATTTTATTTGTATTGTATTTTAAATTTTGTAAGCCGCCCCGATTGTTTTAACAGAGGGGCGGGGTATAAATAAATTTTATTATTATTATTATTAAAGGACCCTATGGAAAAATGACACACACACACCCCATAGGCACACGCAGTCCAGGCAGTCCCTGCACGGGGAGAGTGGAGGGCACACCCTTTCCCAAGAGGACACCTTAAGAAGAGAGCACTTTGTGTGACGCAGAGGAGGAGGAGGAGGAAGAGATCCCAGCCCTCAGAAAGCAGAGGTGTCCCCAACTGTTACAAAGGGGGGGACGGAGAGGGTTCACCCCCTGGCTCTTCCTTCAGCCGTCCTCTCCCTTGCAACTGATCCCCCGGTGCAGCAACAAAGAGGGAGAGTGGGGAATCATGCCCAGCCAGCCCCACAGGGCCTCTGGCATGCGCGTTCAGACGGGGCAGGAATGTGCGGATGTGCTTCTCCTCGTGAGCAAAGGCCTCCAGCCGAAAGAGGGGTTGCCTGTCTGCCTGCCTCTGGGATCCCTTCTATCTCCCCGTTTGCAGGCAAGGAGAAGGGGGACTCAACCAGCTGCTCACAGACCAAAGATGGTGGGCATGGGGCACCAAAGGAAGGCGTTTGGGTTGGTGCGCAGTCTGTTCCTTTTACTGAGCAACAGCCATCCCAGCTTAACCCTGGGGATGCTCTGAGCCAAAGTGTTGGGTAAGAATGCTACTTCCTGCTGGGTGAGGCTGGGGCTCAGGCAGGGGGACAGGCGAGGGCCCCTCAGGGGCTTCTAGCTGAGCTGAGCTGGGCCCAGGTTGATTCCGCAGCCGGCTCCCAGAGGGCCCAGCGAGGGGGCAGCCAACAAAGCCACCCCGGACAGACAGCAGGGGCCCCCTCAGGCTCTTCCTGGCCAATGCAGCCGTCGCAGCCCCAGCAAGGCAAGTGGGTGGGGTGGGGGAGATGCTACAGCAAACAGACCCCCCACTGGAACTTCTGTGGAAACTCTGGGCCCAAGACAGACTTTGGGACAAGCGTTTCTCTCACCTCTGCCCGGGCAGAAACTTCCAAAGCCACAGAGAGACTCCCATTCCATGGCAGCTAGGACCTTGAGACCCTGACTTCAATAAAGTCTAAGATTTGTTCAGGGGGTCGTCTTAGCCCCTGCAAGTGTTAGATCTAGATTTGAAAGTGGTGAACACAGGAACCTGTTCCACGGCAAAACCGGCCTCTCTATACCAGTGACAGGAGAGCAGGCTGGTAGGTTGGCCAGAAGGACAGGCAACTGGACAGCCCTCCGATGAGAAGCAGCTGCCACTGTGCTTGGCACTGCAGGCTCACGTGGCGGCAACCCAGCAGGGTTTGTGCAGAAGCCAGGACGGGCACATGCCCTGTTTCTCCTCTCCTGGCTATGGGCAGCTGCCCCATTCTGTGCCACACCAAAGCCAGCTCTGAAACCCACCAGGGGAGAGCTGAGTTAATCTTCCAGGCACGTGTGTGTGTGTCTTTTTTCCTAGGAAATAAAAAGACCTGAGGTTCCCCTGCTGTCCCCCGCCCTGTCCCTTGGCAGCAGAGCAGGGGGCATTTCAGCCTCTGCCTGCGCCTGGCACTGATTCCACTCTAGGGGGCACTAAGCGGGCACCGCGCAGGAGAGGAGGAGTGTGGGCAGCCTGCCGCTCCCAGTACCTTCTGCTGAATGGTGGAATGTTTCTGCTCCATGTCCTTCTTTTCCTTCGCAGCATCGACAGCCAGGCATTCCAGCTGGAAAAGGAAAGGAAAGGGAAAGAGGAGGAAAGCCCCCCCCCCGGTATTACTTGTGTCAAGAGAATGGAGAGCACCCCAAGATGTAGGGGAATCTGCTCTGGTGGGGGCGACCCCCAGGGGAGCTTCCCCCTCTCGCTTGCTACGGACTCCTTTCACACAATCACCAGCCAGCTGGGCAGCTTTTCGGGGCCATGGCCCTCAGGAGCTGGCCTCATGCCGGCTGGGCCAAGCCCTGCTGCCTGGCTGCCTGCCTGCCTCCTGGGTGCCAGGGACGGGCAATGCGGTGGCTGCGTCTCAGCAGGCGCAGGGAGGAAGAGGATGACTCACTGTGCCAGAGCTGCTCCAGCTGGAGCTGATGGCCTGCTGGTCAGTCGGCAGGCAAACCAGCTGGCCATTTGCCACGCCACCGGCAGGAGCCGAGGAGCAGCGCTTAGTGCCAAGAGGGGCTGTGGGCTTCCCTCCCCACTGCTGCCAAGAGGGGCTACCCCAGGGTTCTTGGCAGAGGTGGCCTCCTTCTGAGTGGCTTGCTCCAGCATGACCCCCTCCCCACTCCCACCCCAAGGAACGTCAAGGGTGGGAAATGGGCATGGGGTGGAGGAGGGCCTGAGCCAGCCAAAGGAAAGGCTGGTCACTGCTGGCCAGAGAAGGAGGAGAAGAGGTCAGCAGGTGTGACCGGGGGGGGGGGCTAGGAGAGAGACTGGCAGATTGAGGGGCAGTGATGATGCATGTTTGGGAAAGGCTACAACTGGAGCCAGCTGGAGGGCAAGGGAAGGTGAGCTAGAGCCTGCGTGAGGCCTTCCTTGGTGCCTAAGGAGAAACCCTTGGGAGAAGCCCGTCCCCTTTCCAGCTGATGCATTCCCTGACTGGCTTGGCCCAGGCACATGGGCCCACCTCTGTTGGTAGCCATCCTGTTTTCCTTGAGACCACCTGGCAATGGCTTCTAAGAGATGGCTAAGATGGGAGAGGCCCCGGGGGAAGGAAGGAGTCCACCTGACAAGCAGTTTCAACTGGGCACATGAAAGTCACCAACTGGGCACAGCCAAACAGAAGTCCACCTGACAAGCAGTTTCAACTGGGCACATGAAAATCACCAACTGGGCACAGCCAAACAGAAGTCCACCTGACAAGCAGTTTCAACTGGGCACATGAAAGTCACCAACTGGGCACAGCCAAACAGAAACTGACAAGCATCAGCTGCCCCATGTCCAACTGTCTGCCTTTAATTGGCACATAAGACAGCAAAGACGCAGTGACCCTCACGAGGCAGCCAGGCCTTCAGCAGCCACCCTCTCCTGAGACACCCTGCCACCCACCTGCCCTCCCTCCATCTGGGCAGTGCCACCCGCAGGCCCTGGCTGAGCAAAGTCCTCCTCCTGGGGTGGTCCCCCACCCATCTCTAGCCCTCCCACAGCCTTCCTGGGCGTGGTTTCCTTACTTGAGCTCCAAGATCCTTCATGTAGGGTCCGAGTTCACTGAAGAGGTCGTAGCCTTGATGGAAGAAGGCCAGGTGGGCGTACATGAAGGAAAGCATCTGGGGAGAAAGACCCAGGTGGGAGAGACCAGACTGAAGCCAAGATACCTCTAAAAGTGCAGAGCTGCACCCCAGAAATCTCCAAGGGGAGTCTTAAAGCGATTCCCAGCCTCACCCCAATCACTTCTGGTCTCAGAACAAAGCAGCCCATGGGGAAGGGGGTGGATGATGGGAAGAGACAGCCCCCCGGACCGACTGTGGCTGCCCAGCCCTGTGGGAGATGGAAGCCAGGCCTCTGTGCTATTGGGAGAGACCAGGAGACTCGGTGTGAGAACTGTTGCCAATCAGAAAGTGAGAACTCACACTCAGGCTGAAGTCCTGCTTGGCCAGAGGCCCTCTGCGCTAAACGTCTACAGGGGTCCCTTTGCACCAGACTCACCCTCAAGGAAGCGCAAGATGGCACATGCAGCCCTCTCATGCTCTCCTCACAACAATCCTGCAGGGTAGGCTGATTGGACGCAATGGGTGTAACAGCCCAAAGTCACTGAGGCTGCTGTTAAGACTGCAAGGAACTCTCTGAGGTGTTAAGTCAACAAGGGGCGGAATGCCAGACATGGGGCCAAGGACATGCAACTGTGGCACAGTGGGGCTACGGGAGGGAAAGGCCAGTGTCCCCCCACAAGGTCTCTGTTGGGTCCAGCACCTGCGAACTCATTCATAAATGGCTGGGGGGGAGCAACAGTAAACTGGCCATGGAGCTCATGTCCTGCAAGTAGGCTCCCCACCGGCCTCATCATGTGGATGAAGAGCACGAACACCGCCAGACTGTACTGAGCCCGAGCCCCCCACCCCTGAACCAAACCTGCGGTCAGTTACAAAAGCAGCTTCCTGTACGGGCCCGAGAGACTTACTGACTTCAGGATCTCCGATCTCCTCTTGGACTGAAGAACGTTAATCTGAGGAAAACAAACCACCTGCTTCACGTGCTGGCACAGAGAGCATAGGGGGGGCTGGGGGGCCCCATGGCTCCGGTGCCCAGCAGGCAGAGGGGCTGGCAAAGGGACAGGGCGTCAGCCAGCCTGTGTGGGAGCAATGGGAGCCTGGGACAGGGCAGGACGGGATGGTCCAGCAAAGGCTACAGGGCTCCCACCTCAAAGGCTGCTGCGGGAGTCAGGCAAGCTCACCTGAAGAACGTAGTCCAGAGCAACGTGGCGGAAGCACTTGCGGGTGGCTGTCAGGATGTTCGTGGCTTCCTCAACCTCGTGCTGCTTATTCCTCGGAACCTGAGCGTTCTTGGCAAGAGCGTTCTCCTTCTCTTCGCTGACCTTCTCAAACTGCTTCTTTGCATCTTTAAATTTTCTAATATCTCTAGAGCACAATGGCAAAATAAATAAATAAATAAATAAATAAACCACCACCTTTGGGGCAACTTCCCTTCAGTGCAGAACGGCACCATCAAAGCACTTTGGATGGAAATCGCCACCCGCCCACCTACCCACAGTAGTTTTGCCTGCAGGCGCCCCATTCCAATTACAGGAGGCTTCCTTGGGGCACTCTGTGTGTGTGTGTGCCTGTGTGCGTGTGTGAGAGAGGGAGAGAACACAAACATGTGCTCCTGAAACAACACAACACAGAATCTATTTCTGGTACAGGTTAGAGAATGCAAATAAAAGGACTGTGGTCCCCCCATCAGTTCAAAACTGTCCGAGTAACAAACCACCAGCCAAAGGCACCCCCTGGGCTCCTGAATCCAAGTCCACTTCCCACTGTGGCAAAACTGTCCTGCTCCCTCTGGCAACGGGAGTCACAGAAGGCAGAGGATCTTGCAAAAGCAGCCCCTCCAAGAGGAAGCCTCGGGAATCGGGGAATGTCCAACCCAGATCCCACCCCAGCTCCATCTTTGGGAAACCGGCTCCTCCTCCTCCTCCCTGCCCACGCAGCCTCTTCTCCACTGACTCAGAGGGTCTCAGGGTCTGCTCAACAAGGCCTCCCAGGGAGGCAAATCCAGCAAATCTCCCCCCCCCCGCCTCTTGCCCACCCACTCAGCAAATTGGCAAACAGGCAGCCTCCCTCCCTCTTCTGCTCCCCCTACAAATCCTGAAGCTGCCAGCCTCGCACTGCCTTAGTCAGAAGGCTTCAGGTAGCGTAAACTTTGGCACCACACTCCTTTCCCAGGACTCCAAACTCTGCTTCCTCACCCCCCCTACCGACCCCTGAGCCAGGCCCTGGCCTAATGGAAACATGGCTTGTCTGCATGTGCCAAGGAAGGCAGCATCGCCCACTCAAGCAACTGGTGCCATTTTTGGACAGGACTGCTGACACCTTCTTTGGCCCTCAGGGACACTTTGGGGTAGGGGAGGGAGTGTGGCAGCAGCGCAAGCATTTCCGGTGCACCAATTTCCAGACGGGCGCGTGGAAGGGTTTCATGGAACAGAAACAGAAGTGAACTTACTCTTTCACAAACATCTGCAGTTGGGCTTTAATGGACCTTTGCGTTTGGTCAAACAGGATCTGAAATGGGGAAAACGTTTGGCTCAAACAAAAGTCCTAGAGGTGACGATCCAACCTCCGCACCGCCCTCTGTACCCCAGAGCTCCTTCCTTGTGGTTCTCTCCGACAGTCCTTGCCAAGGCAGAGCATCATGGACAATGGACCTCTGCCATCCTTTTCCCCCAGAATGAAAAAAAAAATTCTGAAGCTCTTCCAGAACAAGCCACTGCCGCCACCGCCACCCCCCACCCCCCATTTAGCAAGAAGACAGCCCAACAGTCATGGCAGAGTAGGACTCCACTCCCACAAGCCTCAGCCAGGATGGCCAAGGAAGGGTGAAGGACTATGGGAGCTGCAGTTCAGCCCCAAGAGAGCTCAGGTTCCCGCTCCAGCCGCTGCCTCGACAGAAAGATCAAGAGTGCAGTAATGCTTCCAGCCATGGCAGCCTAACACAACATCAGTGGCCTAACATCGATGGTCTCCTTGCTCGCTCCCTTCCTCCTTCCAAAAAGCTCAGACACCGGCAGGGTGGGGAGGACATAAGGCCACCCTTTCTCCTCCTTTCCACCCACTTGGAGGGGGCCGGCTGAACCAGAGACATACGCCAAGCCCCGCCCTCCAAGTCCAGCCCCCCAACCGCAACACCGTACTGCACTGGGGGCGGGCTCTGTCACCATCTCTCCCCTCCTCCCCCAAAACTGGCAGTCAACTGCCCGTGGCCAGGTCACTCTTCCAGGGCTCAGAGTCCGTACAGTGGAACTCACAGCACTGTCAGAAGTAACAATGGCAGCTCAGCCTGTGGGTGGGCATCCTTCAGCTTCCTGAGGGCTACGCCCAGAGTGGCTTAGACCTTGAGCACCCCTAAAAGCACCCACACACACACACACACGAAGAGGAATAGAATCAGGAGTAAGAACCCAGGAGATACCCCCTATCTCTCTCCCTCTCACACACACAGAGCCCCAGGGTGAGCATGCCTCCATGACATCCCTGCCATGTGCATGCTGGTTACACAGAGACATGAAATCTTACAGTGCAGCCTGCAGGAGAATTTCAGCTTGGCATCACCAGTATGCCAATGACACCCAACTATTCCTTTTCCTGCCCTGAGGCTGCAGGGCTCCCGAAGTCACATCTGGGAAGAGGAGCAGAAGAGACAAGGCCAAACCCAGTCTGATCCAGAGAAGATGGCGGCACTGGGGAGAGGGGAGGGGAGTCTGGCTGGGCCAAAAGGTGATGCAGTTCAAGGTGCAGCACCACCAAAACCACTCGGCAGCACCTTCTGACACCTTCCTCTCAGCATCAGAGGTGCCAAGTGAGCAAGCCAACAGAAGGGGACTGTCCAAGGCCCTTCCAAACTCCAAGGCAGGGAGGAGGGTTGAGGCCACAGATGGGTGGGTGTACACACACACACACACACACACACATCCCTATCTTCCCCTCCCAAAGGAGAGGGGAGATGCTGCTCCAAATGCTACCTCCCTGCCCTTCTGGCAAGAATGAGAGGGGCATGCCTTTGCTATCAGTTAGAAGCGGAAGGTAGGTGACAGCCTGGGACCCCTCTTTCAGTTTGGCTAGTAAGGTCAGCCAAAAACTGTAGCGCCTTGTCCGAACTCTTTTGGGCAGGGCTGTACTTGTCCAAAGCAACAAGCCTGCAGTCAGGTGTGTGTGCGCACGTCACGTTGTCTCCAAATGCCCAGGGGCAGTTGTGTCACAAAGCAGCTTTGAGTAGCAGAGCTCACCTGGAGGGCGGGCGGGAGGGAGAGCCTGCCACTGTCCTCTGGTACCAGCAATACTCAGGCTAGACTACTGCAGTGTGCTGGACACAGGGCTGTGGTTTGCAACAGGCCCCAAAGACAGCTGGCCGACTACTAACTGGGCTACGCCAAAGGGCTCTTCCTCACCCGTTAACCAACTGTACTGGCCACTGACCTGCCTGCAAGTACAGTGGGGATCCAAGGTATCCCCAGGAAACCTGCCTCCATGCTACGGTCTTCTTAGAGGTCTGGGAGTGTGGTGGAGTCTCCTTCTTTGGAGGTATTTACACGGAGGCTGGATGGCCATCTGTCATTGGGAGTGCTTTGACTGTTTATTCCTGCATAGCAGAATGGGATTGGAATGGATGGCCCTTCCACCTCTCTTCCAACTCTATGAGGGTCTCTTCCAACTCTATGATTCTATGATTCTTCCAGGTCCTCCAACTTCAAAAGTTGCCACCTGCAGAGGGATGGCTGGGGTGGGGGGGAAGAGGTCACCTGGCTTTGGAACACCTTTCTGTGAGGGACCAGCTGGATTGTAGGCAGGCAAGGGAAAGAGATTTCCCTCTCATTAGCTTTTGATCAGTCTGAAAATTTTGCCTTGTGGCAATTCTTGGTTGTTTCTGTGTTGCATGACATTAATGCCCTAATGTACTTTTCAGGGTTGAAAAAAAAGACAAACCTCATTTCATAAAGCAAAGAACCCACTGCTGCCTGTGGCTTGCAGAGGGTAATCTTGGTTTTCTGTACAACCCTAAATCAATGTTTATTCGCCTTGCTTTTTCAGTTTGGTTTGCCAGATGTTTATCTTGTTAATTCTATAGACAGTGCCAGGAGCCACGCAGCAGCAGGGAGCAGGCAGCCAGGACAGACAGATGGATGGACAGACGGACGGACATTCTGCCTCCTGGCCTACGCTTGGATTCAGAGAGCCCAGTATGGGGCTTCGCTTCCCTGCTCAGAGGAGGAGGAAGGTGTCCGCAAGGAGAGGCAAGAACAGCTGGGGCTGCCACCCAGAAAAGCAAGTGATAAGAAATAACACCAACTAAGTCTCCCCCACGCCCAAGGCCCATCTATCTCTCTGTCGCTCCCCTCATCACCACTTCCAACAGAAAGGCAGAATACAAACATAGCTAATGCATGAGGCTGTGGGGGGGGGGGCTTATCTGTACATAAGAATCCTGCCCCACCACTTCCCGGGAGCCTGGGCTTTCCGTCTGCCAACAAGGATTGGGGGGGGGGCAGTGGGAACAGGCAGATGCCTGCTCTAAGGCCACAAGACGAGGGCCCAGAAGGAGCAAAGCGCCTGAAGACCATCCCCAGCAGAGAACTGAGCCCAGCCCAGTCGGTCAAAGGCGCCTCCCTTTGCACACCCTCTCGGTCTCTCCCCCACCTTTTCTACAGAGGAGCTGAGACCCAGACCCTGAGACCCCCCTCCCCACTCAAAGGCAACTGCCTCAAACCCAAGCAATGGTTCTGCTGTCTAGCACACATTCTCTGCAAGGGAAATCCTGAGATGAAATCCTGCCATCACCTGCTTTTAAAGAAAAGGGCGGGGGAAGATCTCAGGCAGCCCTACTGGGGGGCCCTCCTGCAGACTGGCTGCTCCCAGTCTGGCCCAATCCGGCTGCCCTTGCTGGAAGCGGTGTGCACTCTCCTCCTCTGGGTTGCCCAGATGCTGACCCTCACCCAGCAGCCACAGGGAAGTGAGGGGAGGAGGGCCCCTCTCGCTCCTGAACTCCCCCAAATGCCAAGAAAAGGCCACCATGGCTCTTCTGTGCTCCACCAAATCTGCCGCGCAGGCCAAAAAGAAGCGACACAGCGAGAAGGCTTGAAGCCAGGAGAGTTTCATCTCTAAGAAACCTCCAACATTCTCAAGGAGGCCAGCAAGCAAGAAGCCACAGCAGACTCTGGCTGCCAAAGGAAGGGAGGGGCGACACAGAGTTTCCTGATGGGCAGCCAAGCCACATCCCACGTTTCAGGAAGCCTGGAAAAAGCGAATCACACACACACATGCGTTCCCCCAGGAATTAAACAGCAGCTTTCTAAAACACACACACTCCATCATGGAGGCACACTATTGCAACAGCTCCTGGCCTGTCCCAGAAACACAACAAAATCTTATCACGTCTTCCACAGCCCACACCTTTGCCGCTTCCCAAACTCACCGTGTGATAATTGATCATCTCTTGGAGGCTGTCGGAGAACTTGGTCAAGCTGGCCTGGAAGGGAAGCAAAGGGAAGGGCAGTGAGATGGTGGGCAACACGGTGACTTTCTCCTGCCATCACAGCTGCCCGGGAACCAACCCCAGCGGGCTGCGGGACAGGCCAAGGGCCATTCTCTCGGTCAAGAGAGAGAGAGACCGGATTCCCCGCCTCTCCAGGCCCAGCAAGAGGCCACAAAGCAGGGCAGAATTATTCACCAGGCAAAGCCAAAGGCTGCAGAAACAAGGGTGTGGGTGTGGGACAATTTTCACCCCCACAGACTCACAGGCTGGCCAGAGACATCCCACTTTAAACCCCCAATGACCCCTGGAAGAGACCCAGCGTTTACTCCTGCTTTCCGTATTTTTGGTTAATTTTCAGGCATGGGGAGGAGGAAGCCAAAGAGCTGCTCTGAAAGTGGCCGCTGATTGGGGGCCTTCTGTTGTTGTTGTTGTTTTCTGGGGAAAATAATTTTGAAATGGTGGAGGGGGGGGCAGTCAGTGATTTAGAAGGGGGAGCTGCAGTCCATGGACTGTCCTGTCCCACCCAGGCTTTGGGTGGCAAAGGGGGCAGGTGTTGAACTGCACCAATATTTCCTGGGGGGGGGGTTCAAGGAGTGCTCCTGTCAGCATCTACACAGAAAGCTCAGTCAAACCAGAAGCTCATGCTTCCCGCCCCCCCATCCCCGTGGCGGCCCTCCTGGCCTGTGGAGTCTTCCTCCTGACCCTCAGCCCCGTCCACCACTCAGTGGGGGGGAGTTTATGTTGCTAGGCTTCCAGGCCGGCTCCAGCGCCTGGCACTCACCTCCACCAGGGCATCATTACTGGAATACTGGGCAAGGTCCCGAATGCCATTGGTGAATTGCTTGTTGGCTGTGCAGAAGGCTTTCCCTGTGTCGATCATTGCAATGCAAAGCTTCACTAACTGAAAGTTGCGGGGAGGGGGGGAGAGAAAGCACCATAGTTCAGTAATGAGCCTCCCAGCTCTGCAGTCCGGGTCCACAGCAAGCATCCCTCCCTCCCCCCCCCCCCGCCGAACCCTGGAAGACAGACCCTGCTTGGCCGGATCCAGCATGGCAGCAGCTATACTCTGAGGTGGCTGCATGCAGTTAAGACTGGAGCCGGATTCCTGCTGCCCCCTGATGCTGGGGGTCACGCAGAACCACCCTGACCTGTGGCCATGGACAGCCTCATCATTACCCCTGGGGATTTCTCCCTTTTAAAACCATCCAAAGTTGGTGGCAAGAAGAAAGCGACTGGTGGAACCTGAAGCGATACACGTTGTGGCTGGCGGAGAGAGCCGAGCCAAGAGAGCAGCACAGAGTCTCCTAGTTCAGGATTAGATACAGTTCAAGGGCAGGGAGGATGCCAGGACATTCTGCAGATGCAAGGGAAGCTCACCCGGAAGCTGCCCTTCCTCTTTAGGTGGGCAAGTGCAGCTCCTGTGTGGTCTTGGCTCTTGGGAGACCCCCCACCCCACAAACGAGGCAAGAAGGAAAGCTACCATTTGCATTTGAGGAAAGAGACCCAGTCTATGGATGCTTATGCGGCAACTCCTTTCTCTCAATGAGTCTCAAGGGTCCCCTTGCTTACTGATATCCCAGACTAACACAGCTGAGCCTTTGAATTTGCTCACCTTGTCCAGTTTCAGTTCTAGTTCTGTCACATCTCCTTCCACATCCTCAAGCGCAGCCCTGCAAGGTAAAACACATGGGACAGTCAGATGCTGCAACAGAAATGTTTGCACATCCTGTCCTCATGGCAAGCATGACCCCTCATTAAATGCTGACAGTCATCAAACCATGGAGTTGGAAGGGAACTCAAGGACCACCTAGCCCAACCTCTGGGGGGTGGGTGGGAAGTAATAGTGCCGCTCTATTCTGCCTTGGTCAGACCTCACCTAGAATACTGTGTCCAGTTCTGGGCACCACAATTCAAAAGGATATTGACAAATTGGAGTGTGTCCAGAGGAGGGCGACTAAAATGGTGAAAGGTCTGGAAACGATGCCTTATGAGGAGAGACTTAGGGAGCTGGGTATGTTTAGCCTGGAAAAAAGACAGTTAAGAGGCGATATGATAGCCCTGTTTAAGTATTTGATGAAGAACAAAACCATTTTCCCACAGTTCTGGCCTTTTTTTTTCCTGGCTCTTTCTCTCAGCTTTGTCAAAACTTTATTACAATAACGCTGGTTCACTGTTCTGCCTTCTAGAACACATTCTGCCAACATTCTGCCCTTGATGTAAAAACCCCCCACCAAGGAGCATGGGTTTTCCATGGCATTTTTCTGGACTGTGAGGCCATGTTCTGGAAGAGTTTATCCCTGACATTTCGCCTGCATCTGTGGAGAATGGTTGGGTAGGAGTGTGTGTGGAGGGGGTTATACTCTGTGAGCCCCTGTTGGGGAGGATATGTCAATTTGTGTATTTGAATGAGTAGTTCCTGGGGGCAGAAATGCAAGGAGGATTAGAGTCTGTATGGCTAATGGTCCATTGTCTGCTGGAAATCCCCTGTCCCTGGGTGGAGTTCATTTGCATGTGTTGAGTTTTGATTTTGGCGTTTTTCAGGACTGGCAGCCAAACTTTGTTTACTTTAAGGGTTTCTTCTTTCCTGTTGAAGTTGTCCAGATGTTTGTGGATTTCAATAGCTTCTCTGTGCATTCTGACATGATAGTTATTGGCCTAGTCCAGAATTTCTGTGTTTTAAAATAACATTTTGTGTCCAGGTTGGTTTATCACATGTTCTGCTACTGCTGATTTTTCTGGTTAACCAGCCTGCAGTGTCTCCCATGTTCCTTGATTCATATTTGCACACTGCGTTTAGCGGTCCCTATGTAAACTTGTCCACACCTGCATGATATGCAGTAAACTCCTGCAGCTGTGAGAGGGTCTCTTTTGTCCTTCACTGAGCATAATCCTCTTTGCCTATCTCCACCCAGAAACTCGCCATTCAAATACACAAATTTACATATCCTGCCCAAGAGGGGTTCACAGCATATAAACCCCAGACACATTCCTACCCAACCATTCTCTGAAGATGCCAGCCACAGGTGCAGGAGGAACGTCAGAAAGGAACTCTTCCAGAACATGGCCTCAGAGCCTGAAAAAAAAACCACGGAAAACCTATGGATGCCGGCCGTGAAAGCCTTCGACTTCACAATGAGCATGGCTTTGAATGTGAACTTGTTTTGACGTGTTTCTTTCATGATGGTGTTTTTCCAGTGCACTGACTGTCGTTTTGTCTCAGGATCATCCTGGAAGATCCAGGTTTCATCAAGTGATGAGTTTTTGAAAAAGGTTTGGGTCCGCTTCAAGTTGCTGCAGAATGGCACGTTGCTCGACTTTTAAACTTAGCATTTTTTTCAGGACATAACAGACAACACAGCTGCTTTAAACGATGGCTGACAATTAACTGAACAGCAGGGAGTCACCACTCAAGCATTCACAATCCATTCTTCCTGATTCGTCTGAAAGGTAGAAATACAGCCTCGCTATTCGAACTCTTCTTTGGCCTGTCCCACAATCACGAATTCTAGCATTACATGGCCACTTCCCTCTAAAGTACTAATTACTTTGATTTCAGGAACCAACTCTTCCCTGTTGGTTAGGATCAAGTCCAGGATCGCTAATCCCCTTGTTCCATCCTCCACCTTTTAAGAGGAAATTATCTGTAAGGCACATCAGGAAATTGTTGGAGAGCCTATGCCTAGCAGAGCTAGTCTCCCAACAGATATCAGGATAACTGAAGTCCCCCATAACTACCAGTTCTTGCTTTTCGGAGATTTCTCAGATTTGTTTCAGAAAAGCATTACCTACCACCTTATCTTGGTTTAGTGGCCTGTAGTAAACTGCTGCCACAGTGTTGCTTTCATTTCTTTCTCCATTTAATCTTACCCAAATTTGTTATTTTAAATTAACATTATCCGTTTTAATGGGTTTATGTATTTTTAACCGACATGTATTTTAATTGATGTCAGTTGTTTTATATAAATCTGTTGTCCTAACCTTGATCGATGGGGAGAGGTGGGTACGAAATAATGATGATAATGATGATGATAATTATTATTATTATTATTATACACAAATGCTCGCCACTGGTCCAGCTTGATCCCTTGTGTGGGTTTCTGCACAAGTGAACTTGTCTTATAATGCTACTCTGCCTCCTTTTCTCCCCCATCTGTTCCTTTTGAAGAGATTACCTTCCTCAGTTGTTATATTCCAATCATGGGAGTCATCCCACCAAGTCTCTCTTATATCTATAAAGTCACACTTACCTTCCTGCACCAGGACTTCGAGCTCGTCTTGTGCCTCCCAAACTCTGTGTGGGGCACCCCCATTAAAAGGCCTTCCTGTTACAGCCATTCAGAAGTCAAGGCCAGTGGGGAAAGGGGCCAGGGAGGAGGCTCACAGCATAGCCTCCCACAGCCACTGAGAAGGCCTTTTTCCTCTGAGAGTCACTTCAGCATTAAATCAATGTTGCTCACTCCCCTGGTACATGGCAGTCCCCAGAAGGGTGAGCGTCTGTCCCACCTGCACTGGACAGGAGCAAGGAGGAGAGCAGTTAGTGCCTCTCTTAGGGAACGCGGCCCACACAAGACCACCCTCGTTTGGGGCGTCCCTCTTGTTTCCCAAGCAGCTGAGCTTCAGCCCAGAAAGCAGAAGTGTCTCCGTGCACTTCTGCTCACAAGCGAGACCTCACAGCAACACTGACATGGAGGAGGAAAGCCAGCAACAAAGCACACCCTCCTCCCTCCACAGCGGCCAGCCACTGCAAAGCCACACTCTGAGGCCCAACTTCATCCACGGAGGACATCCTGCTGGTCCAGTGAAAGGAATGGCTGCTTGGCAGCACAACAGCAACCACAGCAACAGCAAACGGCAAAGCAGGAGGGCGCTTGCTCAGAATGTCACACAGAAGCGTCAGGGCATTTGCTAAGGCCTCCAACTACGGCACCCACCCTTATAGTTGTGCCTGTCCCTATATCGTTTCTCTGCGCTCTGCACGTCCACTTTCTTCAGGTGGCTCCCAACGTATGAAGGGCCAGGCTGGGTGAGACCAAGGAGGGCTCTCCTGTCCAGCATTTGGTCCTCACAGTGGCCACCCAGGTGCTAACGGGGGTTCCTGTTTGACTCCTTGGCCATTGGCCTGTGGAATCCCTCAGGGGTCAGTCTTGTCCCCTATGCTATTTAACATCTACATGAAACTGCCGGGAGAGGTTGTCTGGAGTTTTGGGGTCAGGTGTCACCAGTATGCTGATGATACCCAGCTCTATTACTTCTTTCCACCTAATTCCAAGGAATCTGTTCCTGTGCTAGACCAGTGCCTGGCAGCTGTAATGGGCTGTATGAGGGCAAGCAAACTGAAACTTAATCCGGACAAGACAAAGGTGCTCCTGGCCAATCAAAAGACAGACCTGGGAACAGGGATCAAGATTGTGCTAAATGGGGTTACACTCCCCCTGAAAACACAGGTTCGCAGTTTGGGGGTACTCCTGGATTCAGCTCGGAGCCTGGAGGCCCTGGTCTCAGCAGTGACCAGGTGTGCTTTTGCACAGTGAAAGCGAGTGCGCCAACTGCACCTGTTCCTGCAGAAGTCGAATCTGGCCACGGTGGTACATCCCTTCATTACACTCCAGTAATGTGCTCTATGTAGGACTGACTTATATGGCTCTTGTGTCCCCTCTCAACCTTCTCTCCTCCAGACTAAACATGCCCAACTCCCTCAGCCACTCCTCATAGGGCATCATGGCTTCCAGACCTCCCACCATCCTAGTCGCCCTCCCTGGACACCTTCCAGCTTCTCAATATCCTTCCTGAATTCTGGTGCCCAGAACTGGAGACAGTCTTCCAGCTGAGGTCTGATCAAAGCAGAACAGAGGGGCAACTATGACTTCCATTGATCTAGATACTATACTCCTATTAATGCAGCCTAGAATCGCATTGGCTTTTTTAGCTGCTGCATCACACTGCTGACTCATGTTCAGCTTGTGGTCCACTAAGACTCCTAGATCCTTTTCGCATGTACTGCCCTCAAGCCAGGTGTCACCCATCCCATATCTGTGCATTTCATTTTTCCTGCCCAAGGGTAGTATCCTACCTTTCTCCCTGTTGAAATTCGTTTTGTTAATTTTAGCCCAGCTTTCTAATTGGTTGAGGTCATTTTGGATCCTGATCCAATGCGATTTTGGGCTGCATCAATACAAGTCTAATGTCTAGATCAAGGGAAGTCATAGTGCCGCTCTATTCTGCCTTGGTCAGATGTCACCTAGAATACTGTGTCCAGTTCTGGGCACCACAATTCAAAAAGGATATGGACAAATTGGAGCGTGTCCAGAGAAGGTCGACTAAAATGGTGAAAGGTCTGGAAACGATGCCTTATGAGGAGAGACAGGGAGCTGGGTATATTTAGCCTGGAAAAAAGAGGGTTAAGGGGCGATGATAGCCCTGTGTAAGTATTTGAAGGGATGTCACGCTGAGGATGGAGCAGGCTTGTTTTCTGCTGCTCCAGAGACTGGAACACGGAGCAATGGATGCAAGCTCCAGGAACAGAGATCCCACCTCAACATGAGGAGGAACTTTTTGACAGTAAGAGCTGTTCAGCAGTGGAACGCACTCCCTCGGAGCGTGGTGGGGTCTCCTTCCTTGGAGGTCTTTAAACAGAGGCTGGATGGCCATCTGTCAGGGATGTTTTGATCCTGATTCCCATGTGGTAGAGGATTGGACTGGATGGTCCTTGGGGTCTCTTCCAACTCTACAATTCTGATTCTATGATCCCTGCTTGCTCAAGGACAGAAATCCAAGTCATTGATAAAGATGTTGGATAGCACTGGGCCCAGGACAGAACCTTGTGGCACCCCACTGGTCACTTCTCTATGAGATGAAGAGGAGCCATTGGTGACTCCCCTTTAGGTTCGGTCAGTCAACCAATAACAAATCTACCTAACAGTTGCAATGTCTAGCTCACAGCCGGCCCTGAGAGGCAAACTGGCTCACACACCAGAGGGCACACATGCTTCTCAAGCCTGGCATTCTCCTGGCATAACCACTGCGCAAGTGTTCGCCACCCCTCCTTTGTGCAACGTCTGCATTTGGGATCCTCCGTTTGCACAACGGGGACAGTTTGAGCCTTGCTGTCATGCCAGCCATCAGTGGCCTTTGCCAGCTGTACAGATGAGGAGGTGGCCTCCACCTGCCCCCCATACTTGCAGGAATGATGAGAGCAAGAGAGCCTGCAAGGAGGACCCTGCAACAACATTTCCAGGGATCTGAGATGCCTGAGATTTCTCCAGCAGAACACTACACCAGGAGGGTTTCACAAACCAATGTCCAAACCAAAAGGGAGAGAATAACAAAATATCCAACCACTATGTATCTCTAAGTACTATGTAATACCAACAATAAAGATGCTATAAAGATGTCACATATCAAACTACAAATTTTTCACTGTATTTACACCAGCATCTTGTGATAAACAGCGAAGAATATCTAATGACAAACGTATGTAGTACATATATAGATATTCCTCACTGTCTATCACAAGATGCTGGTGTAAATACAATGGAAAAATTATAGTTTGATATGTGAAGTCTTTATAGCATCTTTATTGTTGGTATTACATAGTTCAGCAGTTCACCTACCTGGGAAGCATAATCTCCTCAGATGCCAAGATTGACAAAGAGATTGATCACAGATTAGCAAAGGCATATAGTGGAAGACTTCACAAGAGTCTGGAGCAACAAACACCTGAGGCAAAGCACAAAAATCAGTGTGTATAGAGCCATCGTACTGTCTATCCTCCTTTATGGATCTGAAACATGGGTCACCTATTGGCACCACCTACGACTCCTCGAGCGCTTTCATCAGCGCTGTCTACGCACAATCCTAAATATACACTGGACTGACTATGTGACGAATGTTGCTGTCCTTGAGCAAGCAGGGATCACCAGCATTGAGGCCATGATATTGAGAACACAGCTACGCTGGGCAGGGCACGTTTCTAGGATGGAGGACCATCGCCTCCCAAAAATAGTACTCTACGGCGAACTCGCCACGGGTCAGCGTAAGAGGGGCGCTCCAAAAAAGCGATACAAGGACTCCCTGAAACAACATCTCAGGCTTGGCCAAATTGATCCCCAACAATGGTCCGCCCTGGCCTCACATCGGGAGGCATGGAGACGCACTATCCACAATGCTGCAGCCTTATTTGAGAACTCACGACGAACAAGTCTTGAAGAGAAACGACAACGCAGAAAGAATCACAACCCGGAAACATCACCCAAGGAGACCTTCTGCTGCACTTTCTGCAACCGGACTTGTGTATCTCGGATTGGCCTTGTTAGTCATCAGCGCGCTTGCAGAAAGCGCGGGATGAGTCCTTCCTGAATCTTCGTTTGCGAAGAAAAGCCAGAGAGAGACATAGTACTTAGGGATACCTAGTGGTTGGATGTTTTGTTCTTCCCTCCCTCTTGGTGTTGGCATTGAGATTTCTCCGGCCCCAGCCCTGCACAGAAAGGGTTGGTGACCCCTTTTGGTACCCCCAGCGCTGCAGATCTCAGGAGGGGCAGGGCAGGCAGAGCGCTCCCTCAGGGCCTCCGTCCTCCTTCCCGCCTCTGCTCCCAGCACAGCTCCCAAGACCCGGCTGGCCGCTTTTCTCCCGGGAGGACAAAGCCTCCACTCCCGGCCCTTCTCGGGGAGGCGAGAGAGGCTTCATAGCCCCCCCCCCCAGACCCCCAGTCCGCCGCCCCGCGGGGTCCCTCCGGCGCCAGCCTTGGAACCAGCACCGGCTGCGTCGCCCCAGGCCCGGCCCGGCCCAGGCGGCCTCCTCGCACGCCCTCCCCGGCCGCCCCGGAGCCCCTCCTTCGCCCCAAAGCCCGGCACGGGCTGCCGCCAGGGGACGAGCCGCGCATCATCCCACCATCATCATCATCGTCGTCGTCATCAAGACCCCCGGGCCTGGACAAGGGCCGCGCCACCCATCCCGGCGAATGCGAAGCCAAGGGCGGGCCCCACCGCCGGGTTGGGACGGGACTCGCAGTCCTTGCCAGGCCTTCAGCCTCCGCGGCCAAGGGCGCCGGTGCCCCGCCGAACTACAAATCCCAGGATTTTTCCGCCGAGGAAACCGGGGCTCGCTCGCTCGCTCGCCCTCCCCTCCCTCCGCCAAGGCTCTCCCAACCCGGCTCGGGCCCCTCGCAGCCCCGCTCCTCCCCGGGGGGGGGCTCCGTGTACACGTGTACGCCCGTCCCGACGTGCGAGGGAGGGAGGGGAAGAGGCGCGCCCTTTCCTCCTGCTCCTCCTGGGCCGGTCACCTGAAGCGGGGCGAGTCCTTGAGGCACTCCTCGAAGTCCACGGCCACCCGCATCGCTCCGCGCCCCCCGCCTCCGCCTCCTCCTTTTCCGGGATCCGCGGAGGAGGCTTCGGGGGCGGGACTACGCAGGGGGCGGAGCCTCCTTTGAGGACGGTTCTCTTCCCGGCAGCCACCGCGCGCATCGCCCCCACCCTTTCCGGCCTTCGCAGTCGCCCGCGGCAGCCAATGGCAGAAGGCGTCGAGGCAGGCGGGCCAATCGCGGCGGGCGGTAGGAAAGGCTTCCGCGTGCCGGCCCCGCCCCCTCCGCCGGGCCTCTGAAGGGCAGTCCCGCGCGCCAATGGCCGGCAGAAAGCCCGAGGCGGCTGCTCCAATCCCGAGCCGCCATCGCCCTCTGCCTCCGTCCGTCCGTCCGAGAGGGGCACCGTTGCCCGGCAACCGGGGAGGCGGAAGCCACGCCCCTTCCGCTCCCCGGGAACGCCAACCCTGCGAGGTGGGGCCCCCTCTGGAGCAACGCAGCCGGCGGGCGGGGATGATGGGAGCTGCAGTCCAGCGCCGCGGAGGAGGGCCGGACGCGCGCAGCCCATGGCCCTCCCCGGTGGGCGCCCCGCCAAGGAAGCGCCGGCGGCCTTTTGTTTGTGGGGGGGGGGCTGAGGGGCTGCTCCCGCGGGAGACGGACGGGGCCGCAACGCGGGGCCCCCGGGCTCCCCTGCCCTGCGACGCTCGGCCCCCTTCTCGGGCTCTTGAAACGGGCCCCGGGCAGGGAATCAGCCGGTGAGGCGCTCCTCTTCCCCGGGCCCCACAAGGGGAGGGGCTGAGAGGGGTCCCGCCCGGGACAATAATAGGGATTTGTGTTATGTACATCCATTTAAAAATAAATAGAAATATTACTTCGGTGTCGTCTGTTTAAAGGCTTATCCTAAACCCTGTAGAAGCGCACCTGGTGCCCTTCACCTTCGCAGTGGGTGGGGGGCCCACCAAAGACCCCGGCTGGCCCCGCTTCAGGATGCCAGGTATCCGGGCCTCCAGCCAGCGCAGGGAAGGACGAATCAGGCAGGACATCTTGAGCCAAATATTTTCCACTACTATTTGCTTCCTATTTTATTCAGTGTCAGTAATCCAAGTGCTGTACAGAACACAGGTTAATGCCCCCCTCCCCTCACACAAAATCTAACCAGCCACAGGGTCAAGGGTCAAAGTCTCCTCCCAATGATGCAGGTCAAGCCCACCCTATCAGGGTGTCAAGTTACCAGACTGGAATCCCTTTCCCTAAATGCAACAATTGAATGGGAGGGATGCAAAGTGTGCCAAGGGAAATTCAACATTGCCTGGACCCTTGTAGAAACAGATCCCACTTTCTATGACACCTTGAATAAAAGTTCAGTGATTACATTACATACAGTGTGCTGTCTTCTAAGTGAGGAAGAGTCAAATGTTTGAAGAAAGTCCCCAAATTTGACACAACTATAAAATAACTAAAAGTGTTATTCAGACACCCCCACCCCCACCCCGTGCAAAAAGAAAATCACTTTAAAATAGATCATACAGTCCCACAGAATGGTGCAAACATACCAAATTTAGACCAAATTTAAGAAACAAAAGCCGAAGAAAAATCGTCCGTGTTCTGAAAACTAAGCCAACTGCTCAGAGGTAGCAGGCCATGCTGAATTCTGCAGTGAAGCTGCCTTGGCCTCAGACCCCCCACGTGAGGCTCCTCAACACTCACGACCACCACCAGGCCACCTCCGGCTCCTGCCAAAGGCCCCACGGGGCCACCACAGAAGGCCCCTGGGCTCTTGCAGGCCAACTCCCAGGCAGAGCAGAGGCCAGCAGTCCCAAGGAGGAGGAGGCGCTTGAGGGCCTGAGGCTGCTCTGTTGTAGCACTCCCAGTGAAGGCTTCCAGAACTGGCTTCTCTCTGGGCTCTAGCAGCCTAGCAAAATGAAAGAATGCCTCAGATGGCAGAGCGGCACACAGCTTAGTGGGAAAAGAGCTATGGAACACCACATCAAAACCAAAGCCATCAAAGAGAACAGATGAAGAAAGCTACAGAGCATGTTGAGGTTGGCTCATCATTTCCCACCTCCGAACATCCCAAGCGCAACAAAATCTGGGTGCCCTGAGAAACGGCCGGCCCTAGAATGCAAAGCCTCTGGTTTTGTTTAATGCCGCCACTCACTCACCACTCTCTCCATCAGCAGCTGAGATCGCTAAAGCACAGCTGAGGCAATCCCCAACCAAGCCAGCCGGGTGCAGGTGGGGAGTGGGTGGCATAGAGGGCAAGGGGTATCTATTCCAAGCTGCACCGTTTGGCACGTCAACCATGGAAGTCCTAGAGGGGGGAGCCAAACGAAAGAGCAGAAAGCAAGTGGGGCTGGAGGTTAGGGGGCTTCAAAACCAAGGCGAGGTGCAACGTGAATGAGCCAAGCCCACCAGCGCTGCCCCACACCATGATCCTGCCCGCAGATGGTACGTGAAGCTGTCTTCCGAGACCACGAGGCACAGGGATGATAAGCCAGCTCAGAAAGGTTCCCAGTCCCTAACAGAAAAGTCTCGATGGCTACTCCACTGTATTCTTGGCAACACAGAAGTGCAAACTGGCCACTCCACAGGGCTTGAGCCACAACAGAGGTGTGATGCAGTGAACACTTTAAAGGCGTGGCTTTACAGTCCTGAGCAGACTTCTTCTAGGCTGTGGGCAATGTTCTCAAGCGGGTCACTAGCAGCAGCGGGTACTGCAGAAAAGAGAGAAGAGCAGACAGACATGGGTTTCTCACAAGGGACAGGCTGCATCCCGCAAGACCTCATTGCATCCCCAGCATGCCCAGCAAGCAGGCAGGTGCCAACCACCCCAGAGCAGCCACACTGCATTTTTTCTACTTCTGAAAAGAAAAGGCAGCTTCTGGAAGTGTTTCTGCAGCATGCAGACAACGTGGGTCTTTCCTACGCACTGTGCTCCTCCACATGCCAAGTGGTGCCACCAGGAGGAGCTGCCCCTTAGCTCCCTTGAATGGCACCACACGGCTCCTCCGCCTTCAGATGGCCATCAGCCTGTTTGTGTGCCACGTGGGCCTCCCAGGCAAGCCCAGGCGCTGGCAACTCCTAAGCCTCACCCCATTCCAAAAGGAAATGAGCTTTGGAAAAAGATCTGGACAGTGGCTCTGCTGCCAGAGGCCACAAGCCAACAATGAAGGAGTTCAAGCCAGACTTGCCCATTCACATCCAAGCCACCCCCAGCCCAGCCCTCAGGCACCCCCCCCCACCAGAGGAAGGAGAACAAAGCCTCAATGAAACCAAATTTAAGGAATGCTCACAGTCCAACAGGGACTTGTAGTTGACTAAAACAGCAGAAAGTAAAGGAAGGTCTCCTTTGCTCAAATGAACCGGACCACAGTGCAAGAAAAACTACGCAGAGAATTACAGGCAGCATGTAGTCTACTTCGCACCACAACAGTTGCTCAGCTCAGCGCAGCATCCTCCAATCCCTGGTTGGAAGCTTCATTAGGTCGGGCAGTTGATTCTCATTCATTTTATTCTGATTACTCTGAACATAACAATTGATGCACTGAGCAAGAGAAAGACCCCCATCTACCAGGAAGAAAAACAGAAGGGCAAAACCATGCACAGAATTCTTGTTAAGAATAAAAAGTTAGAAGAGAAGTCCCCAGATGGCCTGCGCAGAAAAACACACCTCAGAGTTGGTTATATAGTCATGTGAAAAATAAAGTACACGCTTTTTGAATTCTATGGTTTTGCATATCAGGACATAAAAACAATCATCTTAGCAGGTCTTAAAATTAGGTAAATATAACCTCAGATGAACAACAGCACATGACATATTACACCATGTCATGATTTATTCAACAAAAATAAAGCCAAAATGGGGAGGCCATGTGTGAAAAACTAAGTACACCCTTACTGATTCCATAGGAATTAAGATGCTAAGTAGCAGATAGGTGCTGCTAATCAAATGCCAATTGATCAATTGATTTTTTAAATTTATTTAGTTATTTATACCCCGCTCTTCAGCCACAAGGCTATCAGAGTGGTTTACAAATTTTTTTTTTAAGCAATAGCAATTTACACATCTACACCACATTAAGCGGTTTCAATGTGTGTTAGCTAATTGCCCCCACAAACCGGGTACTCATTTTACCGACCTACGAATGGATGGAAGGCTGAGTGAACCTTGGAGCCCTCAGGAATCGAACTTGCAACGTGGTGGCTTGCAGGACTGGCATTTAACCACTGCCCCACCAGGACTCCCAAATGTGACCACCTCTATAAAAGTCAAAGTTTTAGCAATTTGCTGGTATGGAGCATTCAGGTGTGTGTTAACACAATGCCAAGGAGGAAAGACATCAGCAATGACCTTAGAGAAGCAATTGTTGCTGCCCATCAATCTGGGAAGGGTTATAAGGCCATTTTCAAAGAATTTAAAGTCCATCATTCCTCAGTGAGAAAGATTATTCAAGAGTGGAAAACATTCAGGACAGTTGCCAATCTTCCCAGGAGTGGACACCCCAGCATATTCACCCCAAGGTCAGACCATTCAATGCTCAGAAAAATTGAAAAAAAAAAAACCAAAAAACCCCCAAGAGGGGTTCAGGTAAGCAGGTTAGAGGGGTTCAGGCCTCAGTTACCATGTTAAATGTTAAAGTACATGACAGTACAGTTAGAAAAAGACTGAACAAGTACAGTTTGTTTGTAAGGGTTGCCGGGAGAAGGCCTCTTCTCTCTAAAAGAACATGGCAGCATGGCTTAGGTTTGCCAAGTTGCATCTGAACAAACCTGGAACATTCTGAAACAATGTCCTTAGGAGGGATGAGACCAAAGTGGAGATGTTTGGCCATAACGCACAACGACACGTTTGGCGAAAACCAAACCCAGCATATCAGCACAAACACCTCATGCCAACCGTCAAGCATGGTGCTGGAGGGGCAATGATTTGGGCTTGTTTTGCAGCCACAGGACCTGGGAACCTTGCAGTCATTGAACTGACCATGAACTCCTCTGAATAACAAAAGTATTCTAGAATCAAATGTGAGGCCATCTGTCCGACAGCTGAAGCTTGGCCGAAATTGGGTCGTGCAACAGGACAATGATCCCAAGCACACCAGGAAATCCACAACAGAATGGCTGAAAAAGAACAGAATCAAGGTGTGGCACAGTCAAAGTCCAGACCTCAACCCGACTGAAATGCTGCGGCGGGACCTTAAGAGAGCTGTGCATAAACAAATGCCCACAAGCCTCATAAACTGAAGCAATGTTGTAAAGAAGAGTGGGTCAAAATTCCTCCACAACGATGTGAGAGACTGATAAAGCCACACAGAAAACAATTACTTCAAGGTATTGCTGCTAAAGGTGGTTCTACAAGCTATTGAATCATAGGGTGTACTTAGTTTTTCATACACGGCTTCTCTGTTTTGGCTTTATCTTTGTGGAATAAACCATGACACAGTGTAATATGTAAAACCATGGAAGTCAAAGAAGGTGTACTTCCTTTTCATACGACTGTATATTTGTTCAGATCAACCCAAAGTCACAGAAATGTGCATGTTTCTGAATTCTCCAGAAATCTTCACTGGGCTAGAATCTTTACCAAAATTTTCATATCCTAGAAGAACCCTTGAAATAATTTTCAGGTCTCAAGGAACCCATGCATTAAAATTATTATATTTAAAACTCAAAAGCTATTGCCCCCCAATCACCATCTCTTGAAGACCCTTGAACCAGATGGTGCTGAAAGGGGTGCAGGGGAAATACCTGTGCCACTGGGGTGGTCAGTACCTAGACTAACTCCCAGGAGGGAGGCTGCAGAAGGGGCCCAAACAGGGAAGGCACTGATCCAGTCTGCTAGTGCAAAAACAGAACAAATGAAGACTAATATGGAGAAGCTGTTTACACTGCTGTGAAATCCAAAGCAGCTGGTGGCAGCCAGTTATGAAGCAAATAAGGTCATTCTGTCCTGGGCCCAGTGCTATTCAACATCTTTATCAATGACTTGGATGAGGGAATAGAGGGCATGCTTATCAGGTTTGCAGATGACACCAAATTAGAAGGGGTAGCTAATACCCCAGAGGACAGGATCAGAATCCAAAATGACCTGAAGAGATTAGAAAGCTAGGCCAAAACTAACAAAATGAATTTCAACAAGGAGAAATGTATACTACACTTGGGCAGTAAAAATGAAATGCGCAGATATAGGATGGGTGACACCTGGTTCGATGGCAGTACATGCGAAAGAGATCTAGGAGTCTTAGTGGACCACAAGCTGAACATGAGTCAACAGTGTGATGCAGCAGCTAAAAAAGCCAATGTGATTCTAGGCTGCGTTAATAGGAGTATAGTGTCCAGATCAAGGGAAGTCATAGTGCCACTCCATTATTCTGATTTGGTCGGACCTCACCTGAAGTACTGTGTCCAGTTCTGGGCACCACAATTCAGGAAGGATATTGAGAAGCTGGAACATGTCCAGAGGAGGGCGACCAGGATGGTGGGAAGTCTGGAAGCCATTATGCCCTCTGAGGAGGAGCGGCTTAGGGAGCTGAGCATGTTTAGCCTGGAGAAGAGAAGGTTGAGAGGGGGCATGATGGCCCTGTTTAAATATATGAAGGGATGTCATACTGAGGATGGAGCAATGCGTTCAAACTACAAGAAAAGAGATTCCACCTAAACATTAGGAAGAACTGCCTGATGGTATAAGAGCTGTTCAGAAGTGGAATATGCTGCTCCCTCAGAGTGTGATGGAGTCTTCTTTTTTGGAGATTTTTAAACAGAGGCTGGATGGCCATCTGTTGGGAATGTATTCCTGCATGGCAAAATGGGGTTGGACTGGATGGCCCTTGTGTTCTCTTCCAAATCTATGATTCTACCTCCAGGAGCATTTTCCTTCCCCACACAGGGAAGGAGGGAGGAATTATCCACTCCCAGCCAGCTCACCCCATCTCAGACCCCTGGCTGAGTCTGGGTGGATTCCTGGAAGTCACTGCAGAGATCGCGGAGGTGGTGGAGGTGGCCACGAACAGGGATTCCCTTGCTGGAAAAGGGGGAGACCCATCTGCAAGCACTCTCTCAGCGGGGCTCTGGGAAAGGATGGGGATCCCCGGAGGGTTTGGGACCGGAAGGCCCACAGGCCAGAAGACATCCTTACAAGGTGGCACCAGGGACCAAAGACCCTTTTCTGTCGTCCCCTTTCTTCTGGGGTGCGTAAACTATCAGCCCAAGAAGGCACTGGTCTCCAAGTGAGGCAAGGGAGCTGGAGGTGGCCAGGTAAGTGCCTGTGCTCCCCAGGTGCCATGGCCTTCCTACTGCTGCTTGCGTGGCGGGGGAGCACGATGGGGATATTTGACAGCAGGTTTCCATTCTGTCTCTTCCAGTGAAATTCTCAAATCCTGCTCCCAAGCCAGAAAGTCCTGCCATTTTCCTGCTTCCCACGTGCACGTCCCATCTTCCAATTAAATTTATTTCAGGCAAACAAGAGCCCTGTTTTCAAGTTCACGTGGCTACAAGACTGTAGTCAGGCAGCTCCCAGGGGGGAGAGGCTGATGTAGCCTCTTGCCCAGTGAAGCAGCGGCCACACAGTAGAAGACAGCTCCCCCACCCCCACGTCCATTGACGGTCACCATTCCTGAAATCTCAGAACAAGCTGCTCAGTTTATTCACATAAAGGTCACTCCCAACACACACCAAAGGGCAGGAAAGAGAGGGGCTTGGAGTGGAGAGCCCCTTCCCTCTCCAAAATGGACACACAGGGAGGGACGCCAAGCAAAAGCTGGAAGGGGGGCTCAATGGTAGCTGAAGCAGAAGGAGACATTCCGCTTGCTGGCTGCTGTATCTGGAACGCAAATACAAATGCAAGCAGTTGGTTCAGGAAGCACCGCAGCTGCCACCGGCCTCCTGGCCAGGAGGAGCATCTTGGAGCAGCAGCAGCAGCAGCAGCATCCAGTGCCTACAGGGAGAGCACCCAACCGCAAAGGCCCTGGCAGGGGTGCCTCACAAATAACACTAAGAGGAGGACTAAGAGGAAAACACACACACACAAGGGCTGCTTTCTGTCCTCCAGGGGCTCTTCTGCCATATCTGCTTCTATCCCACAGCATGCTGGTTCCTCAGAGAAGACCTGGCAGTTGTCCGTTTAAAGGAGGCAGCGCTGCCCAGCGAGAAGGTGCAGTGCATGTCCCAGGGGCAGGGAGGACACAGGCAAGGCTGAACCCAAAAGGACCACCCGCACACCACAAAAGAGGGGCCCGTCCAGCACCTATGATGTTCCTAGCCCTGAAAAACAAACCCCACTTTGCAGCCGCTCACAGATGCTCACAACGACACTTCGAAAGGGAGCAACTGCCTGTGACTGCGAATTAGCGCTCACCAAGGTTTGGGCTCATCCCTCCCAAGTCTGCGGTATCCCGCATCTCTTCATCCTCTTCCTCATCCTCCTCTTTGTCTTCCTTGGCTGCATCACCATGCAGCTCCTTCGCAATCAGCTGCCTGGCAAGTTTGATGTTCTGGCCTTCGTTGTAGTGCATTTTCCGCTTCATTTCAAATTGCTTCTTTTTCTCTGAACGAAACACATAAAAGAGATCACATCAACATTGCCACAGATCCAGATGCTACACAGCCTTCAACCTGCACCTCACAAAAGACCTGCTGTTAGGCCCTGCACGCAAGGCCTAGCAAAAGATTGGTTCAGGCCTCATTTGACACACTAGGCCCTATTTTCCTTGAACAGAATGGGTCAAGGAGAGGTTTCTCTCCACAACCTGAGGTGGTGGGAGGGAATGAGAACATGATTCCTACTTTCTATGTATCTTTCTGCTTTCTGTCTATGTGATAGATGAGAATATATAATACCTAACACACATTGGAAACTGTTTCATGCAGTGTAGATGTGTAAATAGCTATTGCTTAAAACAATTTGTAAGCCGCTCTGATAGCCTTGTGGCTGAAGAGCAGGGTATAAATAAATAAATAAATAAAATAAAAAGAATATGCCTGTTTGCCTTTCCATTTGCTGTCATTAATAAAATAGCCTTCCTTTTGAGCCCAGAACTGGTGCGTGGTCATTTCACTCGCTTCATATCCCAAACCAGCAGCCCCCCCCCGCCCCTTGCCAAGCCCGGGAGACACTGGCAGTGCAACACCTGCCCTTCCAAAGCTACACTTGGTACAGAGCCGTGGGCTGCTGGAGAGACAAACCAGGATGCTGAGTGTCAAGGACGGAGACTGTCCACAACGGCTTGATGGTTAAAATTTTCCTCAAAGAGGATTCTGCATCAGGAGCAGCCACCATCTTGCACATGGCAGCAGGGAATAATTTGTCAGGTGGGAATTATGGGCTACCTGGTATACATCACGTGTGTGTGTGTGTGTGTTAGAACATGTGTTGCCTGTCCTATCCAAAGCTATGTGCAGGGAGGGGGATGGGAGACAAGATCAACACAAGGGGAAAGGACAGATTTCTTCACCTGAGTTTTCCCCACCTTTGACTGACCTGACCAAAAATCCAAGCAGGGACGTTCTGCACTCCTTTTTAAAGGAGCTCAGGTGCACCATCTCTGACAAGCCCACCACAGGAAGAATTCTGTGATGGGGGTCAGACCATTATGTACAAACACCCTGATGCCTCTTCTGTTGGGCAGACACACCTGGGGAATGGAACGCCTGACATTCTGCACAGAGAAGCCAAAGGAACCCACACAGAGGAGTCCAAGCAAAGCCACACAAGTGCAGGAGATTCAGACCTGGGCCCAGAGGTCAGGCCCTTCAGGGATCAGGTAACGCCCATTCTCCAGCTGAGCTCACCACCCAAAATAACCAGCTGGCTTGTGCTCACAGTCACACAACCAGCACAGAGAACTGGGCCATTGTTCAGAAAAAGAGACAAAAACCTGGCTCCCAAGTCCACGCGCCAAGGACAGGCTATGCTTTCCAAACTTGCACAAAGAACTTGCTGCAGGGCTATAACAGGAAGAACCCCTGTGCAAGTCACTGCTGCCTGCTTCCTCATTCCTCCAGTTAATCTGCAACACTATTTAGTCAAAAGGAGGTCTGGCTTTAAAGAAGCCATCCACTTATTTATGTAATCTGGTAGCAAGCATCTGAACTAGAGCTTAACTGAAAATGAGAGGGCCGAGGGGGAGTATTCTCATCCAAAACCCTAGCAGTCAGTTCAGTGACCTCCGTGGAGGAAAAGAGGCGTCTTTCTTGATCCCATGAGAAGTGGAGTCACAACCCTGAGACACTTTTCTTCTCATGCACATCAATGCAATGACAATGGTATGCAGCCCTGGCCCTTTCTGGCCATAGAGCTGTTGTGGTGAGGCCACTAGCATCAGACTTACCACGTTCTTCTGGTGAGAGCTCTGTCTGATCATCTTCATCTTCATCACTGCTCTCCTCCTGACGACCTGGGATCTTTGGCCCCTTGCCTTCCACCAACTCCGCTAACCTACAAAGAGGGAACCCAAGCAGAGGTAAGACCGACTATCCCAATAGACCATCAACAAATAAACAAGCACACAGTGAAGGCTGCAGCTGGACACCAAGCCCACGTGGCTCAAGGTTTTGCTGGCCATCCTCCTGTGGATGCCTGTGGCAATGACATGGTTTGCATGATATTCTGATTAGCAAACTGATTAAATGTGGAATAGATGGAAACACCATCAGATGGATCCATAATTAGTTGGAAAACCATGCTCAAATACTCATAATCAATGGCCACACTTGAAACTGTAAGGAGGAGGGCTCTGGTAGCATGCCTCAAGGTTATCTCCTACAGCTATTACTCTTCAACATTTTTATCAACGTCTTAGATTATGGGCGAGACAAAGTCCTCATCAAGTCTGTAGACAATACAAAACTGGGGTGGGTGCATTGCTAACACATTTGAAGATGGAAATAGAATTCCAAAGGACCTAGATAAGCTAGAAAACTGAGCAGAAATCAATAAAATGAGATTCAACAGAGACAGACAAAAAAGTCCACATTTAGGCCACAAAAACTAAATGCACACTTATAGGATGGTGGATACTTGGCTTAGCAGCCAAGGACCTTGGGATTACTGTTGATCATAAATTGAACGTAAGCCAGCAGTGTGATGCTGCAGCAGAGAAGTCAAATAATTGCTTCGCCTGGACTAATATGTAAAACCCTAGTTTCCAAGACTGCACTTTCTCTCAGAGACAACAGATGTGGCACCATAGCTAACACTTGTTAATACTGCACAGAAGGCAGTGGTAATCCACTCCTGAAACCTTTTACTTGAAAGCCCTATGGTGAGACAGGACGGAGTGCCAGAAGGCACTGTCCAAATCCAGAACATCAGGATCTCAAGGGTGGTTGGAATTTCATTACCTGTCTTTTGTTGCTCTTGGTCTCTACTCCTCACATAGAATCACAGAATTGGAAGAGACCACAAGGGCCATCCAGTCCAACCCCATTCTGCCACGCAGGAAATCTTGGATCAAAGCATCCCCGACAGATGGCAATCCGGCCTCTGTTTAAAGACCTCCAAGGAAGGGGAGCAGCCTCTGCCTGCACATAAGGGGAGCAGCCTCTGCCTGCACTGGAATCCATCTTAACTGACAACGTCTCAGAAAAAATGAAGACCTATGACGCTAACCGTTTTTATTTTATTCAGACAGGCTTTTAAAACAGAAAGTTTTTAAATAATAGGCCAAGGGGTGGTTTTATTTTTATTTTAACTAAACTGTTTTAGAGCTTTTTATCTTTTTAATTGTATTTTAATTTCTATTGACATGCTAAATGCTTTCAATGCTGTAAACTGTTTAATTCTACTATTTCAACATTTAGTTTTTGTATGTTTTTAGTTGTTTTGCTGCTTTAAATTGTGAGCTGCTTTGAGTCCCAGCTTTGGGGGGAAAACAGGATATAAATAAATACAACAACACCATCACCATTTTTCTCCTGAATGATTTTCTTTGACTGCTGAAGAAGTCAGTGCAGCTTCAAAGTTTGCATAATATATTTTATGCTTTGGAGTTGGCCCACAAAAGGCTTTAATACTTTGTTGTATTTTCCAGAAGATGAGACTCCCAGGTCAGAAGGCACTCAACGAGCTACTGGGGAAGAGCAGAGGACAAGCAAGCATAGCGCTGTGGCTAAGGATTTAGCTTGGTGAAGAGATGACTCGGGCCAACACGATCACACCCTTCAAATACGTCAAGGGCTGCCACAAAGAGAACCACGGGGTGCTTGTTCTCTGTTGCCCCCAAGGGTAGAACCCCAATGATAGGTTTGCCTTAGGGTATCCATGAGTTGGAAATGACTTAAAGGCACATAACAATAAAGAAAAAATAAATGCAAATAAGAGAACCTAGGAACCCACTGAAGAGCAAAAGAGAAGACTCTAAGCTGAAGCTAGGGCTCTATACTTAGTGAACAGGATAAATGGGCACAGAGTGATATTTGGAGGGAAGAAGGGAGGGGTGCTGCTGGTTGTCATCAGTATTGATTTGTTCACACCACCTACTTGGAGGACACCCAAGGAGAAGGTATAGACGAGGGTAAACAACTGTCAGGGACTGGGGGCCATGTGGCTCCATCAGAAGATCTTGGGGAAGAGCAACACACACGTGTTTAAAAAAATCAGTTCTTGCCCCCTCACCAATTCATCTGTTTTTGGCACTCTCTGGACTATTATTATTATTATTATTATTATTTCTTACCCTCCTCTCCCCAAGTCTCGAGGTAGGGCACAACATAAATTAAAATACAACATATGGCATAAAATCATTTAAACACACAGATAAAAAGACAAAGGATTAAAACAAACATTAGAATCATGCATAAACTTAAAAAACAAATTTAATTCATAGATTAAAATCAATTGGATAGGCCTGCCGGAAGAGATAGGTCTTTAGTGCTGTTTCAAATTCTGCCAGAGTGTTTAGCTGCTGAATCTTTTCTGGCAGGCCTACCCAAGAACAGCCTATTTCCCAACAGCAAATGATCAAAAAGTTGACTTCCTGTTGGGGGAAAAGGCCTGAGGTGGACAAAAATGTAACGAAATGGTCCTCACATGGAATATTTGGAAGAATTTTTAAAAACACTTTTATGGGACCCTGGGGCTACACACCCTTAGCGTAGCATAAGAGCAGTAGGGAACCAGGAGTGGAACCCTGAGAAGCGTAAAGATGGTGGAGGCGTTTCTGCCATTGGATATGAGCTGTGAAAAGGACAGGAAGAGTGAAGGAAACCGTGGGTCTGAGGCATAAAAGGACAAGGGGCCAGGGATTGCTCTTGCATCACCACTGTGACTCCACCTGCCTTCCAGGTTCAGTGCCTGATCAGAGCCACAGCCAAGGAGTGACCAGGGCAGGGAATCTTTGTCCTCCTCCTCCCCAACTGGGGGCTTTGCGTTGGCTGCTGTGGAGCCCTGGGCGAGGCAGAGTTTTGTTCCTACTTGGCCGACTCTTTTGGGGGAGCCCTGAAGTCCGACCCGCCCTGCTTTTCGTGGCACTTACTTCTGAGCCAAGAAATTTGCTGTGGGGACCTCGCCGGCCTCCGTGTCGCTGTAGGCGTCGTCATCGTCCCCCACCATGCTGCAGAGAGAAGAGAGAGAGAGGCCATCACCAAGGGTCTCTCCTGCTTTCTGAGAAGAGGGCCTGGCGGTGGGAGCAAGAAGCCCTTCCTAGAGAGGTAGGTGGTGGGTCAGTCGGTCAGCGCAGCCCTGGGCCCAGCCAGGGGCCATTTCCGCACCGCCTCTCCACGCCATGGTCAGCCAAGGCAGGGCACCCAGGAAACCAATCAATCGATCCAAACGACAGTGGCCGAACCAGGAGGGCCGTGGAAGGAGGCCACAGGAAGAAGCAGCCCTTTGTCCTGGGGTGGGCGGCCCTTGCTTGGCCGGGCGCCTTGAGGGCCGGTGGGCGGGCGGGGGTCCCCACCGGGGTGGTGCTGGGGTCTGCCAGCACACGGCCCCTCCCTCCCCCCCCTCCCTCCCCCGGGCCCACCTGTGGTAGGGGGTGCTGGGCTCGTCGATCTTCATCAGGCCGTAGTCCTTGTCGGCCGGGTGGTACGTGGCCAGGATGTTCATCTCGTCCCACTTCTGGCTCTTCTTCCTGCCCAGGAGGGAGCCGAGAGCAGCGGGGCGTCGGAAAGGGACGCTTCCTCCCCCCAAAAACACACACACACCGCCCGCCCGCCCGCCCTCCCTCCCCCGCCGTTCGGACTGGCTCCCGGCGCGGACGCCTGGCCTGCTCACCCTTCGGCGCTGGGCTGGGGCTCCAGGCGGGCCCGCGAGGCCTCCGCCGCCGCCGCCGCCGCTTGGTGGGCCTGGGCGGCCTGTTGCTGGAGGAGGGCGCCCGAGGGCGAGGCCTTCCCGGCCAGGCCCACCCCGCTGCCGGCGCTGCCCGAGGGGTTCTTCAGGATGCCCTTCACGGGGCGCCCGCCCGACCAGCCCTTCGCCTCCATGGCTGCCGCCGGGCCCAACAGCCTCCGCCCGCCTGCCTGCCTGCCCGCCTTCCCTCCCTCGCCTCGCCTCGCCTCGCCTGAGTCGCCCTGCCGCCGCCGCCGCCGCCGCCGGGACCCACTGCGCACGCGCCCAGGAAGCCCCCCCTCCGCAGAGCGCAGGCCTGCGACGTCACAAGCTGCCTCTCGGCTTCGCTTCGCCTCTCCGCCCTTCTGCCGGGACCCACTGCGCACGCGCCCAGGGAGCCCCCCCTCCGCAGGGCGCAGGCCGGTGACGTCACAAGCTGCCTCTTCGCAGGAGCCGCCGCCGCCGCCGCCGGGCCGACTGCGCACGCGCCCAGGGAGCCGCGTTCAGCCCCGCGCGCAGCCCGCGACGTCACAAGCTCCGAGGGGGCGGGGCCTGGCGGTGAAGGGCTCCTGAGCGCGTGCAGAGCGCCTCCCCGGGCGGGCGAGCGGGGAGCTCCTCCCGGGCCTCCTCCCGGGCTCCGGGGTCAGTCATGAGGGCGGCCCCTCCCTCCCTCGCCTCCCGGGTGGCGCTCTCAGTTCCGACCAGAGCCAGGAGCGGCGGGCCGGCCGGAATGCTGGCGTTGGTGGCCGGCCTGCGCCTGGCCCTCCTGGGCAGCGCCCCGGGTCAGTTCTGGGGCGGCCAACCTGCCTCTCTCCTCGGGCCGGGAGCCCCGGTGGGCGGGCGGCCTTCCTGCGGCCTTCCTTGGCCTGCCTGCAGCCCCGGAGCTGACGGGTTTGGCCCTTGGGAGCCTGGGAGCCCCCGGCCCTCGACCCAAACACCAGCCTCCGCGGGCAGGAGGGGACCCGGGGCTCCCTGGCAGAGCCACAGACGGCTTCAAGCAGCCCAGTGGCTCCTCTGCCCCATCGCAGACTGGGGGGGGCACCTTATTTAAACCCCGCCGTTACTGTGGGTACCCAGAAGAAAGCAGTGCCAAGCGCTGCCTTTAAAAGACGGCCCCTGTTTCCAGCACAGGGGAGGAGGCCATTTGCTAAGGCTGTCAGGACAGAAGGAGGCCCTGAATCGGGTCGGACCCAAGAGGCCCCTCTGGGCTAGCAGGGGCTCCCAGGCGGCCAGCCAGGAGCCTGCAGAGGGGACCACCGTGGCTGATTCGCCCAGGCCATGGCTTCCGTGGAGGGAGGATATAGCAGGAGCAACTAGCTACCTGGGCAGCCAGGTTGGTCTTTTAACCCCACCACCCCTTTTAACCCCACACCTCATGACAGGGAGCGGCAGAGTTTAAGGCTGTACCACATGAAGAAGCCCCGCTGCCTTTTACCTCTTGGACACCTCCCACCTTTCAGCGCTAGTGAAGGGCTCAAGGCTGGGTCCCAGAAAAAGGGACTCTATCTGGGTATCCATTCTGCACCATGTGCTGTTGTACACACCATGTTTGCTTCCAAAATACTGTTTGTACTTATATGTGAATGTAAGAATACTTGATTGGGTTGCAGCTCTCCTTAGTCTTGTTCAAAACACAGGTCTGGCTACATGCTCACTGGTATAAGTGTACAGAAGCAGATATGTTCAGAGGTGGAAACAGCCATGAAGAGATGGCACAAGCCCCTGTCTCACTCACTTCCAAGGGTGGACAACTGTGAGTACGCCCCCTCTTCACACTGCTCTTCCTCCGCCTGTCTGCCCGTGAGGCTTTTCTGGAGGGCAAAACCATCAGTCAAAACACAGACCAGGTAGTAGGAACCCTGTCTGTGCTGGATGGGGTTACACTCCCCCTGAAATCTCAGGCTTGCAGCTTGGCTGTTCTCCTGGATGCAACTCTGACCCTGGATGCCCAGGTCTCAACAGTGGCCAGGAGTACATTTGCACAGGTAAAACTGGTGTGCCAGCTGTGCCCATTCCTTGGGATGTCAGATCTGGCTGCGGTGACACATGCCTTGATTACGTCCCGTTTGGACTACTATAACGCACTCAACGTGGGGCTGCCCTTGGAAACTGTTTGCAAACTTCAGCAGGTCCAGAATGCTGACTAGGGCCAGTTATAGGAAGCATATGACTCCTTTGTTAAAACAGCTCTACTGCCTACTGGCTGTTTCCGGGCGTAATTCAAAGTGTTGGTCGTAACACATAAAGCCCTATATGGCTCAGGTCCAGACTATCTGAAAGACTGTCTCCCCATATGAACCTGCCAGAGTTTAAAAATCTACAGGGGAAGGCTTTCTCTCGGTCCCACCACCATCACAGGATCGCTTGGTGAGGACGTGGGAGACAGGGCATTATTGGAGGCTGCTCCCACCCTCTGAAACAAACGCCCTTCCATGGGAGTCTAGGCTGGCCCCCTCCCTGCTTTCCTTTTGCTGGCAGGCAAAGGCCTTTTCTTAAACAGGTTTTTTTAATAGGTAATCATTTTCAGGGGGCTTTTGATTGGAATCCATGCTGTGCTTATTTATTTATGTTTTTAACTTGCATTGTTTAAACATAATTTTATACTGTGATTTTAATTGTTTTTAAAATGTTACTGTTTTTAACTAGTTTTATTTGTGAGCCACCTTGGGTCCCACTCTAGGAGAAAGGGGCAAATATACAGTAAAATAAATATAAAATAAATCAAAATGCTTGGTGGTGGTGCTCCTGGTTGCACACTGTTGCTACATTTGTGGATTCACACTCACGAGCCCAGAGGCCCAACAGCTGCCTAAAAAAGTAGGAAACAGAGTGGGCAAATACCCTCCCCATCCCATTGTCTCTTGGAATCAGCTGGTCAGGAGCTACAAAGGACTCTTCTTCCTCTGGCTGGATGAGGACAGGATCAGAATGCAAAATGACCTGAACAGATTAGAAAACTGGGCCAAAACTAACAAAATGAATTTCATCAGGGAGAAATGTAGGATACTACACTTGGGCAGCAAAAATGAAATGCACAGATATAAGATGGGTGACACATGGCTTGAGGTCAGTTCATGCGAAAGGGATCTAGGAGTCCTAGTGGACCACAAGCTGAACATGAGTCAGCAGTGTGATGCAGCAGCTAAAAAAGCCAGTGTGATTCTAGGCTGCATTAATAGGAGCATAGTGTCTAGATCAAGGGAAGTCATAGTGCTACTCTATTCTTCTTTGGTCAGACCTCACCTGGAATACTGTGTCCAGTTCTGGGCACCACAATTCAAAAAGGATATTGACAGGCTCGAACATATCCAGAGGAGGGTGACCAAAATGGTGGAAGGTCTGGAAGCCATGCCCTATGAGGAGTGGCTTAGGGAGCTGCTTAGTCTGGAGAAGAGAAGGTTGAGAGGGGACATGACAGCCACGTTTAAATATTTGAAGGGATGTCATACTGAGGATGGAGCAAGCTATTTTTCTGCTGCTCCAGAGACTAGGACACAGAGCCATGGGTTCACACTCCAGGAAAAGAGATTCCGTCTAAACAATATTAGGAAGAACTTCCTGACAGTAAGAGCTGTGTGGAAGTGGAATCCGCTGCTGCTGCCTGGGAGTGTGGCATTGGAGTCTCCACCTTTGGAGGTTTTTAAGCAGAGGCTGGGTGGCCGTCTGTTGGGAATGTTTGGATGGTGTACTCCTGCTTAGTGTCTTTCTGTCTTTCTGCATTGTGTCTTTCTGCATGACTGAATGGGGTTGGACTGGATGGCCCTTGGGGTCTCTTCCAGCTCTAGGATTCTGCTGTAACTCTGCCAAGACTCCCACCTGGGAGGAAAGCACGGGAGGAGAGCATCGGGTTCCCTGGCCAGGGGTCCCACCGGATCTGTCCTCTTCCCCCACCAGGCTCGGCACGTGGAACCTGCCTGCCACCCCCTGCCCCTGCGTGAGAACAGCCCCTCTCCCTCCTGGGAGCTGTGCCTCATTCTGTAGGCCTCTGCTATAGGGGCGTAGGGGGGCTGTCCTTCCCCCAGGGAACGTAGTCTTGTTGTGGAGCCGCCACACACCTTGGGCTGTGTGTGTGTGTGTGCCCTTCTGCCTTGGTTGGGCCCTTCCTGGTCTCCCCCGGGCGAGGACAACACCCACCCACCCCGCAGGTGGCTGGCAAGGCTCTGGCAAAGCCAAGAGCCCCCAGTGGCTGGCAAGAGGGAGTCCCCGGCTTCGTTGCCAAGGCTGTGAGGGGTGGGGAGCTGAATGGCACAAGGCCGTGGGCATTCTGTTGCATGAAAAATAAACCACCCCCCGTCCAGCCGGCCGTTGCTTGTGGGGAGAGCTGTGGCCTCTTTAGAGCCCTCAAGGAGTTCCTGTAGAAGCACGTGGAAGCGCCTCAGTGCACAGCAAGTTTTGGTGGCCCTCCTGAGCATGTGGCTGGGCCTAGACTGCTTTTTCTGTCATATAGGAGAAACCCAGAAGAAATCAAGCAAAACTATGCAAACTGCTTGCCTGGCAGAGTTTATTTTGAGCAGAAAAACTGAAGTTTCCTCAAAAGAGCATTTGGAATTTAGCTTCACTCAGGAAGGTCATGTTGCCCTCCACCCTGGCCCTGGGAATTTAAGCAGGCAGCTAAACTTCAGGCAATAACCATTTGTTAATCTTGAGCCAAATGTGAGCTTGGAAACAACAGCTGGGAGGAGGCAGCCGTCTTAAGAGCCAACGGGCATTAAATAAAGCAACAGATCGGCAGAAAGATTGTCTTCTTTCCTTCTTTCCCTGCCATCTTTCTTTCTTTCTTTCTTTCTCCCTCTCTCCTTCCTTACTTCCTATCTTTCCTTTGTTCCTCCCTTCTCTTCCCCCCAACTGCCCCGCAGCCCAAGGCCTACCAAGCAAGATCATCCCCCAAGGCTTTGCTATTTGGGACAATGAAGCAAGAGAGTCAGTCTGTCCATCCATGGGTCTGTGCGTCCATCCATCTGGTTGTCCAGCAGTGGGTCCCCCGCAGGCTACTCCTCAGGAGGGCAGTTCATCTGGTTGGTGGGCCTCATCTGTGCGGTGTCAATCTCGTAGGACTGGAGGATGCTCTTCAGGTGGTCCACGGTCTCTGGGTGCAGCTCGGGTGTTCGGGACATGATCCAGGCATAATCCACATGGAAGAGCCAGAGGAAAGTCGTGCAGGAGTAGACCAGAGCATAGTTTTCGTAGTCTGTGGAGATGACCCAGTAGGGGGCTGCAGGCATGACTGGGCAAGAGGGAAGAAAAGAAAAGAGCTCTGTTCTCCTGGGGAAGGGGAAATAGAGGCCCTGTGGCAGCAGCTGGCCATGGGGGCAGCCGGCCGTGGGGGCACCAGGGGGGCCTGACAGGCAGGTGCCCCTCTGTGCAAAAGCCCTGCCTCCCTTTTGTACAGGACACACCCGTCCAGAAAACAAAATGTAAGAGCCAAATCCCTGGGACCTTGCACAGAGGGGTGGCCAGGCACTGGCGGCCAAAGCGGGGAGAAAGCTAAACTCCGCACCCACACCAAGGGGGTCTGGGGTGGGGATGAGGAGTGGAAGAAGAAGCGGAAGAGGGAAACACGGGCCCCTCTGAACAAGGGCAGATCCCTGAGGGGGAACATTGTTGGGGACTGAACTGAGACCCCAAAGCCTGCCCCTGCCCCGTGCCTGCATGTGGCACACTCATCCTTGGCATGCTGTGCCTGCAGTTGCAATCATGGCACTTGGAAAAGGAAAAGGCAGAACTGGGGAAAGGGCACCCAAGGCAGTCCCGGTGATCCAGGGGCTGGGGCAGTTCTTGTGAGGGCAGATTTCAATGTCGAGCTGCTTCCCAGGGGGGGAGTTTGGGGGCGTACAGAGGGACATGTGAGGTTGTGGGTGGGACTCCTTGGCATCCACACCTGTGCTTTGCGGGGAACCACCGGATCGGCCCTGCCAGCCAAGAAGGGCCCCCATCTGGTGGGGCTCTTTGTCCCTCTCACTCAGCAGGACCTCTTCCTAAAAGGGGGGAATCATAGTTGGACTGCAACTCCCAGTATCCCTTACCACTGGCTGCATGCTGGCTGGCAGGGCTGATGGGCGCCAGTCACAGGCCCCCAGCACCTGGGCCCACCTTCCCTTCAATGCCCCCCCCCAGCCTGGTCTCTTCCAATGGGCAGCAACAGCTCTGCAGGCCGGCTCTGGGGTGGGGTGGGGGGTCCTTGCCCAGTCCATTCTGCAGGAGCCCTTCTGCTTGTAACACGGGACACGGCGGCAAAGCCAAGGACCAGCCACATTGGTCTCCTTGGGGCAGGAGGGGGCTCCCTCTTCAACAGAAGCCCCCCCCCGACCCCGGCAGTAGTAAGAAGCCCCAACACACAAACACGGTGGACTTACACCAGTTGAACTTGACATGCAGCTTAGCCGGGGCCTCGTGTTCTCCTTGGAAGACTTCTCCCTCAATCACGTTGACAGTGCCATCCATGCTAGGAGGGAGCGAGAGGCCAGAAGGTGGACGAGGGCTCTGGGCGGGCAGGTGAGCAAGGATGTGGCCGGGGCCTGGCTGAGGGAGGTGCTTTCCCTCATGTACCACCTCTCCTCAGCCTTGGGGGAGGGCTGGCCAAAGTGGCCCCCACCCACTTGCCCAGCCCCAAAGCCTTCCCCATCAATTAGCAACAGCAATTAGTCAGAAGGAGCAGGAAAGCAGAGTGCTTGGCAAGGGCGGCCACCAGTAGTTTGGCAGACAGGGCAACCTGGGTGGGCGGGGGGGGGGTAAGAGATCTGCAGCATACCTGCCCCCACCCCTCAGGGCCTGGCTTTGCAGCCTCACAGCCACACCTGGGAGCAGGGCCTCCGCACAAGGTGCAAGAAGAGCCTTGTGGGCAGTGTCACGGGGGGGGGTGGGGGAGCGGGAGAGAAGATGCAGGCCTTTAGACCCGTGGTGCTACTCAGAGTGGGGCCCATGGACTGGTCCCTCTCCCCGAGCCCCTGGCTGCCGGTCCCTGGCGAGTTCCCAAGGGGCAGCTATGTGGTGCCAGGCCCTGGCGCGCGGGCCGCCCTCCTCAGGTAGCCAGGAAGGCCAAGCAGAGCTTTGGACTGCAAGGCTGGACCGTGGGAGCCGCCCCCACCCCCGGCTGCTGCCTACTGGAGCGTTGCACCCTCCCAGGAGGACTGGCCCCCCAGGCTGAGTGGGACATCTGGGTGCTTTCAGGCACCAGTGAGAAATAGGTTGGCTTGTACAAACCCTTCCAAACATGGACAGGCGTTTGCCTGGACTGCTTGCGCTGTCTTTCCTCAGACATTTGTCATGACTTCTTTTAGGTCTTTGAGATCCAGGTCTGGCTATTTTAGCTCAGGTGTGTCTGTGTGCGGCACTGGCTGACCATTAGCCACCCTGCATGCTAGCCTCGCGGGTCTCCTTTGCAGGAGAGTAGCTGGTGGATTCTGGGCCTGTGAGTGAGGTGGGGGGTCTAATCCAAACGGGGTCAAAAGAGCGGTCTGGAGGGCCGGGACTGTTCTGGCGGAAGGGTGTGACGCCCAGGGTGCCCCTGTAAAGCTCAGACTAAATATCGGAGGGCTTTGGCAACACTCCCCACCCCTCCTCTCCCCTCCTCTTTATAGGGAAGCCCTCGCCCCCCACTGGCAGAGAATGGAGAATCCCTCAAAAGTGAGGGAGAGGGTAACCCAAAGATGCCTGAGATGGGAGAGCCCTCTAGAAGAATGAGGATTTCTTGTGAGTAAAGGATCTTGGTGAGTGAGACACACACACACACACTCCTCCCAAGGTGGACCATGCCTCCTGCAATGCCGGGGGGGGGCTCAGGCATCAAGACCTACCCCCCACAAGGGGTGTGGATTGCTGGGCCAAAGCCCTCCTCCCCTCCCAAAGCCCTGGCCTCCTAAACCAGCTGCCTCTCCCTGGGCACCCATCTGGCCTTGGGACCTTTGGGTGGCCTTGGCCCCTTCACCCGCCCCAGGGCCCTTGTTTCTGGGCTGGCCACCCAGCTGCTGGGCTTGGCAAGAGCCAGATAGCCCTGCTGGCCCCTTGGTTTCTGCCCCTGGCTGAAAGGTAAGGTGCTGCGAGTGTTGCAAAGGCCAGCGCCCACAGACAGCATGGCCCAGTCGGCGGAGTGTGGAGGAGCCCTCAGGCTGTGCCATTGGCGCCAGGTCGGCTTTCACTCCTGCCTAAGGATGCCACAAAGCCACCCCTGCCCACCAGTCCACCAGTTGGAAGTGGCGCTGAGCAAGTCTGGAGGGAGGGCGGCCCCTTCCGGAGCAGGCTGGGCACGTCATCCCAGCGGCAGTAGCAGCTCTCAGGTCTTCCGGACTGAGCTCCACTTGCATGAGGCTGGGTCGTGGCTGCTGTCCGTTGGACGGCACCAGCCGCTTCCACAGCCATGGCTCCTCAGCCTCATGAGACCACCTGCGAGAGGCCTCGGGGCCACAGATGCAGGCGGCCGTAGACTGGAGCCTGTGCTCTGGTGCCCCACTTCTCCCGCTTTGCCCAGAACAGTTCAGTCCCCCCCCCATCATGACCACCACTGCTGCCACTGCCACGGAATAGCAGCCACTTACTGGATCTCCTTGTTCACCACTTTAACTTTCCCGTTTTCCTTCAGTGAATAATTTGCCTGGATGCAGTTGCCTTTCTCAAAGTTTGACGGCAGCTTCTCAATTTCGTACCATTTGCCTAGATACTGAGAGAGAAAGCGAGAGACAAGCCGGTGGCCACCTTTGAGCGCACCTGGCATGCAGCAGCCCCCCCCCCAAGGCTCCTGCAGCCCTGAGCAAGCCCCCCTCTCTCTTCCAGAAGGCCTTTGCCTTCCCGGCTGGCTCCACTGCCCCTCCTCACCGTCCCACCCAGGTATGGCAAAGACGATGACTCTTTGGATGCCAGCCCTGTGATGGAAGCCCTGATGGCACCGTCCTACCTTGTGCATGTCAAAGATCTCCTGGACCGGGGGGTCTGGGCACTTCCCCGTGTGGAAGGTTTGGGCCTGGCCCTGGCCCAGGAGAAGGCCGAGGAGGAAGAGGAGGAAGAGGGGCAGCAGCAGCCCTGAGCGGCCCAGAGAGGAAGAGGAGGGGGACATGGCAGCGGTCAGGAATGGAAAGACGATCTCCTGGGAGGAAAGAAGGGGCCAGGTCAGGATCAGCCTTGCTGGGCAGAGGGTGGGCCATGGCAAAGGCTGCCCCCGCCTCCCTGTGCATGGGAGCAGAAGCAAGACAGGGCCCCGAGGCCATGGGGGGCCCTCAAGCGCAAAGTATGCACAGCCCCACCAGTGCTGCTGGCTGCAAAGGGAGAACCTCGAGAAGGAGCTGTCTTTGTTTTACCTTTTAAATGTTAGATACCGCAAACATCCACCTTTTTTGTTTTCAGCCACCTCCCTGGCAGCCTTAGTATGAGCAAAAACAAAGGCTGCGTTTCTGGAAGGAATGGGCATGAAGGAGAGCGCAGGCAGGCCTTCAAAAGCTCTCAAAGAGAACCCCCCCCCCAAGCGCAGGGAATTTATTTTTCAGCTACAGAAACGAAGACTGGAGAGAGATGACCACCAAACTATAGTCCAGTCAGAATGCAGCCCTTTCCTAATTATGTCTTGGGACTGACTTTTGAATGCTCCACCACGTCATAGATGGGAAGGCGAGTGGACACCAAGACCCAAGCCTTCTGGGGGAAAGAGTTAGTTGTCTGAACATCCACTGGCTCCCATGAGTTGGGGGGGGGAGGCGTGGAATAGAGGAGGCCATGGCCAAAGGCTCTCATCACCCCACTCCAGGGGCCAAGGGGGCACCATTCTGGACCCGGACAGCTGGAGAGGATGCCGTTGTGCAAGCAGACAGGCAGGGAGAGCACCCACACGCCTCGGGCAGCCTTGGCTCTTCCTTTGGGGGGGTTTCCTCAGCCTCCTTTCTCGTCTTCCACCGCTGGCACTTCTTTTTGACTGATGTAGAGCCAGCAGGCGCTGAGGCGGCCAGGCCGGGATGTGACCCTAGCAGGGCTAGGGGTGGAGGCTGCACTCTGTCCCCCTTCCCCTTCCAGATTGAGACGGAGGGCCACCGAGGCCTGTCACCCCACTTGACCCTAAAGGGACGGACCCCCGGGACCCTGGGAGGATGCTGTAGCTGCCTCCTGGCGGTGGGCCCACGCCGTGAGGAGCCTGATGAGACGCCTACAGGACGTGGGCTAGGCTGCTTGTCATCTGTGTGGCGGCTGCCCGGGATGAGCATTTCTCTTCCATAAACTTCCCTGTCAGTTACAGAAGATGGGGCGTAAGGGGGCAGGCAAAGGAATGTGTAGAGGTGAATAACCCAGCCCAGAGCAGGAGGGTTCTCCTCCCAAAAACCCACAGGTCAGCTGAAAGCATCCCGCGCCTGCCCGCCTGCCTTCCCCCAAGGGTTGGAGCAGCACCCCAAAACCCTGCCAGGAAACTCTCCCTAGCGCAGGAAGGCTGCTTGGTCCTTTGTACCTTGCCTGGGTGGTTTTCTCCCTGCCGAGGCGCCTCTGCTGAGGATCCGCAGCCCTCTCTCTCTGCCTGCCTGGCGGCTGCCCTCCTTTTATAAGCCTCCCACCCATCCCGCCCTTCCCTCTGGGGTGCTCACCCCTTCTTCCTTTTTGTTGGCAGGCATGTGCAGGATGGGCCAAGCCCACAAGTCACCTGCCAGGCTGCGAATACCTGCCCAACAGAAACCAGTTTCCTCCCTGCTCCTGCTGCCTTGGCATGAATGAATCTGGGCTGCCGAGATGCTCCCCCGGCACCGGCTGCCTCATCCGAACCAAGCTGAGTCATGCTGAGGATGGAGCAGGCTTGTTTCCTGCTGCTCCAGAGACCAGGACACGGAGCAATGGGTTCAAACTCCAGGAAGAGAGATTCCACTGAAGCATTAGGAGGAAGGAGCTTCCTGACAGTAGGAGCTGTTTGGAAGTGGAATATGCTAGTGCCTGGGAGTGTGGCGGAGTCTCCTTCTTTAGGGGTTTTTAAACAGAGGCTGGCTGGATGGACATCTGTCATTGGGAATGCTTTGGTTGTGGATTCCTGCAGGGCAGAATAGGATTGGACTGGAGGGGAACGGAGCTAGCCATCAAAGATGGCAGCTACATATCGATGTGGTTCTGATCGTCTAGATGATCAAACTAACAACACACTATGACCCTCAAAAAGCACAACCTGAATGTCCACGACAAAGAGATCTGCAGAAAAGCCTATAACAGATTTCTGTTTACTGGCTAAGGAAACCAAAATGGACGTTGACAGCTCAGGAGAGCTATCTATCAGCGACACGGCTAAAGGCCCAAATGAAAATGGAAAGGGAGCAAAGCAAGGCCCTGTGATGATGGCGGAACTCATCTCGGACAAACTGCCGGAGAACATGGTCATGGACCTCCAAAGGGAGCTTCAGGGAGCACTGAAGCCGCTACATGTTAAAATGTCTGAACTCACAGGCAAAATCAGAGACTTGGAGGAAACATCAAATGTGGCGATGGAGCAAGGGACCCGACATGGAGCACAAATCCAGTGACATGCACCTGAAGCTGGATGGCCTCGAAGACAGAGGGAGATGGTCCAGTATTCGCCTGAAAAGTGCACCGGAATGTGTAACCCAGGAACCCTCCTCGACTCTATAGTGGGTTGGATTAATGGCCTGTGCCCCGCGATCCAGCTAGAAAAATTGGAGATCGATCCTATACATCGGGCTTTGGGACCCAAGAGGCCCCCAGACCAAGCTCCCTAAGACGTGATTTTTAAGATTTCCAGATTCCCCAGAAAGATTCTAATTATGCAGCACCTATCTAAGATCGCAGATCTACAATGTGATGGCCAGCCGGTTAGGGTCTTTCAGACTTGTCTGCGGAGACCTTACGGAGGAGACAATCCTTTAAGTCGTTCACCACAATACTACAGAAGGGGGATGTCAAATACCGTTGGGGCTTCCCATTCAAGCTGTTAGTTTCCCACCCCAGCGGAACGCTGGCAGCCCCATCAAAGGCAGACTTTGGCCCCATCTTTGAAGCGCTGGACTTAGCGTCACCACAGGATGTGGCAGCCCGCATGAAGCCAGACAACTCTCTGTCATATGGGATGGAAGACGGGAAACAAGGCCATGATCACCGGAATATGCAGCCCTGGCACGTGGTTCGTAATAAGAAGGGAAAGACAAGCCAGTCGCAGTGAGAAATTGCACCTTTTAGCCGTCCCTGAGAGCCAGGCGTGTGAGCGTGCCCACACAGAGTCAGCTTACCAATGAGTTTTATGGAGGCCATATTGGCACCTAGTTGTTGTTTTGCTGTGAACAATACTAAAAAGGCGCCATCTTGGCAAAAGGGGCACAACTGTCACTTTCGCCTGATAATTGTTACCAGTGACGCTGTGCCAGGCTGAGCAACGGGAGCAGATGCCACATATTGGCGGAAGATGTCTACGATACGAAGATCAACTCGGCCACCTCTCTGAGCTAAAGACTGAAGCGGCGGATCACATTTCAACTCCGCAACCCAGCAGATGACAACTAACGAGATCTCCAGTATCTCCGACCGCAAACAGAGCAACGTCAGAGAATCCGGAAACCTCAATCTACTGCCAATGATTTGATTTGAAGTGGCGACAGCTCACCGGACAAAGCGTCTCTGACTGCACACGCCTGTCTGTACTCTCAGGTTTATGGCGCTCCCTTTGGAGCTTGCAGAATTATTGTTTTATGGTGATTTACCACTTTAGACAATAGGTATTAGTTATAAAAGGATCAGTAGATCTTCTAGAGATTGGGAAGCGATTAGAAATTAAGCATCTGCGCCTCAATATATTGTTGTTACAAGAAATTCACAGGAGGGGATCTGCTCCCCTCTTTCCCCTACGTACATTTGGACCCCAATATGGGGCAGGCGGGACAGGAAAGGCGAGGGGTGGCGATTCTATGCCACCGTAACTTGCTGTTTGCTGTCCAATCAGAACACATCGATCCTATGGAGAGAGATACAGTACTGTATAATACTAGTGGGCACCATTTGGGGAGTATCATATACAGTCACCACATATTACACCCCAAATGTTAACTGTCAGAGTTTTTTTAGAAACCTTTTTTAATATCTTGAAAATAGTGGCAAAGGGAGAAATAATAGTGTGGGGGGGGACTCCAACCTGGTCCTCCACCCACATCTAGATAGAACAAATCTCCCTAAACGTACAGGGAAAGGAGATTCTCCTTTGGAGAGGATTGTGTCAGTGTCAGCATTAGTGGACCCCTGGCGTATACTGAACCCGATGACTGAAGACTTCACTTATTACTCCAAGGTTCACAAAACTTACTCCCCTATCGACCATGTTTTTATCTCCAGACCGCTTATGAGCAAGGTTACGGAAGCCTCCCTAGCCCCAATCTTACATTCTGACCATTCTCCCTTGACATTGGAAGTGGAAATAACAGTTGGCACCCCTAAAATGAAAATCTGAAGATTTAATCTGTCCCTATTGCAAGAGAAAGATTTTGAAACCAAATTAAAACTTGCAATACAGAATGTTTATGAGGAAAACACTCGCTCAGCCCCTGCACTCCCTCTGCTCTGGGACACATTAAAAGCAGTGGTCAGAGGACTGTGTATCCAGGAAGGAGAAAGGCAGAAAAGATGCAGAGAGAGGAACAGAGCTATCTTGTTTGGGAAATAGAGAAACCCACCAAGATTCATAAAATTTCCCAAGATCCAATAGCATACTGACAATTGACCACGTGTACAGCTGAACTGGAAGCTATGGATCGACATACGATCCAAGTTTCCATGCTTTACACCAAGGCATTTTTCAATGAAAATGATAACAAGTCCTCTAAGCTCTTAGCCTGGCTGCCAAAGCACAGAGTGGATAGAAAACGTGTTACTGCTCTTAAACCACAAGCCGGTGGTGTAAAAACAACCCCTTTAGACATCCAGAAAGAATTCCAAAAATGTTATTCTTCCCTGTTTTCAGCTGACAAGGTACCCCCTGAAGATGTGACACCCTTCCTTCAGTCAATTCTAATTAAAACCCTCACAACAGTCCATCAGAATATTCTAAACAGCCCGTTTACGGCAATGGAATTGACAAGAATGGAGCAATGGATGCAAGCTCCAGGAACAGAGATTCCACCTCAACATTAGGAGGAACAAATTGGAGCGTGTCCAGATAAGGGTGACTAAAATGGTGAAAGGTCTGGAAACCGTGCCTTATGAGGAGAGACTTAGGGAGCTGGGTATGTTTAGCCTGGAAAAAAGATGGTTAAGAGGCAATACGATAGCCCTGTTTAAGTCTTTGAAGGGATGTCACGCTGAGGATGGAGCAAGCTTGTTTTCTGCTGTTCCAGAGACTGGAACACGGAGCAATGGGTGCAAGCTCCAGGAACAGAGATTCTACCTCAACATGAGGAGGAACTTTTTGACAGTAAGAGCTGTTCGGCAGTGGAACGCACTCCCTCGGAGCGTGGTGGGGTCTCCTTCCTTGGAGGTCTTTAAGCAGAGGCTGGATGGCCATCTGTCGGGGATGCTTTGATCATGATTCCTGCATGGCAGTATGGGGTTGGACTGAATGGCCCTTGTGGTCTCTTCCAACTCTACAATTCTAAGATTCTAAGTGTCATGAAAGATTTTAAACAAAACAAAGCACCAGGGGATGATGGTTTCACAGGGGAATATTATCAATTATTATGTAAGGATTTATTGCCCATATGCTGCCCCTATACAATGAATGCTTCTCACAGGGCATATGTCCTAAATCATGGGTTTCCTCTGATCCCCAAAACAAAAGACGACACCTCGTCAGTCTCAGCATTCTGCCCTATTTCCCTAATAAATCAGGACGCGGAAATTTTCTCCACCATGATAGCTAGAAGGCTTAATTTGTTTATCACGGAATACATAGATATTGACCAAACAGACTTTATGCCTCATCGCAAAATATCAGATGCGATCCAGAGAGCGATAAATATTATACATCACACTGAACATACTAAGATGCCCACTGCACTGATATCCCTTGATGTCTTGAAAGCATTTGATCGTTTAGACTGGGGGTATCTATTGGAATCCTGCATAAGATGGATTTTGGAGAAAAATTCATAGCAGCGATAGAAACACTATGTAGAGGATCTACCACTTCGGTACTGGTCAATGGGGCATTAACTGAAAGTTTCCCCATTTGTTGAGAAGCGAAGCAGGGCTGCCCCCTGTCACCCACACTATTTGCCCTAGCCATAGACCCCCTAGCCACCTTGGTCAGACAGAATCCAATCATATCTGGACCCAGGATTAATGGGAGAATGCATAAAATAAATCTTTTTGCTGACGATGTGCTGCTGTTTTTGGAATACCTCCAAATGTCCTTCTCTAAATCTAAAAAAATATTTTAGATCTTTTTGATCTTTATGCAGGACTAAGGGTTAATTACTAAAAATCAGCTATGATGTACATGAACATACTTCTACAAGAGCAGCATCTTCTTCAGCAAATGTTCAAATCTCAGAATATGTCCCTCAGGGTTCAGATATTTGGGAATCTGTCTGACCAAGGATCTGGGTCAATTACTCTTTCACAATTACCTGAGGGTGACAAAATGGTTGACAACTACGGTAAGGTGTTGGCATGGAAGACATTAAAACCCACTTTAACGGGCAGGATAACCTTAGCAAAAATGGTTTCTGATCCCCAGACTCTTCTTTTTATTTTAAACTATACCCCTATGACCCCTGGATGCCTATTTTGTAAAATGCAAAAAACTGTTGGATGCATATATATTTGGGACGTCCCACCCGAGGTTCTGTAGGTCGGCTCAGCATCTCCTTAACAAGCAGGGAGGTATAGCGGTCCCAGACCTACAGTTATATTTTGCAGCTTTCCATTTAAGTCAGATGACACACCTGATTTGGGTAGACACAGAATTTCCCTGGGTCAACATAGAATTGGGTAATAATCCACTAGCGTCCATAGGCATGTTTTTTCATAAATTGAACAGGAGGGGGGAGAGAATATTGAGAATCTTTTTTAAAGACCTCTATTGGAATATGACATATATGGAGACATGCTCTCTCTCCCCTACCTTCCCCAATTTGCCCATTCTGAGCACATTCAAATTTCTATGATGAAAGTAAGCTGTCATATTTTAAGGGCTGGAGGATGAAAAGCATATACCTGGTGATAGACTTGTTTGCAGGCACTAGACCCAAACCCTTAACTGAATTAAAATCAGAACTAGAACCGCTGACAGTCTGGTGGCACCAACTCGTACAGCTTCGCACTTTTACAGCCTCTATGATACAAAATGGGGAAAGTCCTAGAGCGTTAAACCCGTTTGAATCATTGTGTGCTGACCCGACCACCCACCTAAAAGGACTGGCATCCTTTATTTATCACCTCCTTGTTGACAAGACCTATTGTGTTAATTAGGGTTCCAAGGCGAGCTGGGAGGGAGACTTCGGGTTCCAAATTTCGGATGTCAGGTGGAACAATGTGGGGACAGCTCTGCCAAAACCAGGGAAAACTTTTAAAAAATATGGAACAAGTAGTATATGACCCCGGTCTGTTTATCTATCTATGATGATAAAATCCATACCACCGCTGTGTTCGAGAGGATGTGGAGAAGCTGGCACTTATCTCCACATGTGGCTTTTTTGTCCTAAAATTTATGCCTTCTGTCACCAAGTGGTAGATATAATCACACAAATTACAAGAGAACCAGTTCATTTTGGTCTGGCTCTCCTCCTCCTCCTCCTCTCTATATTTCATGCTGAGAATAGGCAGCTGAAGAGCAGAAAATTAGTTATCTTTCTCCTTAGAGCCGCCCATCTTGAACCAGCGAGCGCCTGGAAAACGGGTGAGGTAAATATAAACAGTTGGTGGAAACAGGTATGGGACTGATGGAAAAGCTATCAGCCAGAATGAACAAGTCAAAGCCCACTCAACCAGAAAATAATTTTTATGAAGAATGGCTCCCCTTTATTGAATTTGTCAATGAACATCATCAGGCAGAGATTTGTCCTCTGGCCTCCCATTTATGCTTGTGGAAGGATGTCCTGCAAACAGATGGACTAGAAGGAATTAATGCCTTAATTTCAGTGTGGCTACCTAATGAATCTGCAATGTTTTATATCCACATTGATGATGCATTCGTTGTTTGTGTGTTTATGTTTCTATTTGCTTTCCTTTTGTTACCTGTTGTAACAGAAAACCAATAAAAATTTAATCCTTTTTTAAAAAGAATAGGATTACACTGGATGTCCCTTGTGGTCTCTTCCAACTCTATGATTCTAAGTACAGTAATCACCTCTTTAGAGTATTCGCACTCGGCCCAAAGGGCCAAACGACCCGCGTGCCCAATGGGGACATCTGGCTCATCCTCTCTTTGCTCCTGGGTCTTTTCAGACTGAATGACCCCCCGCCGCTGCCTTCTGCCCAAACGAAGTGCTCAGCCAGCACAAGAACAGCAAAACAGCCCCCCACCTCAAAGGGGGTCCTTCCCCATCCCTGGGGATGAGGCCCTGCTGTTGCTTCCACAGGCAGGCAGACCCGCATGCGCACACACATGTAAGCTCCTTGATTTGTGGGGCATGGCCTTCAGAAGCCCCTCTTTGGTCTGAGGGCCCGGATGTGCCACGCAACGGACTGTGCGATGAAGGCAAGACGAAGAAAAGAGATGCAGGGAAGGTTTCCTGGGAGGGAAGAGCCAGCCAGGGTGGCAGAGGTCGAGGCCGGTTGGGGTCTGTCCAGGCACAAAGCCAGACACAAAGAAGTGCATCTGTAGCCAAAGCAACCCACGCTTCTAGAGGCATGGGGGTGCCGTTTGGGCGGGGGGAACCAAGTCATTCCGAAGCTGCGTTCTTCTGTTAGGTGATGCTGAAAAGGAAAAAGAGTGGATAACCACGTGGACGGCAAAAGGTGCTCCACCAGACTCCCGAGGAAGCCCAGATCCTACCAGTGGCCAGATGTCCCTCCTCTGTGGCCACCTCTCACTCCGCAGGAGCCCCAAAAGGTCTTGTCCATTTCTGGGACGCAGCCAGAGACCAGGGTCCCCATACCTTGCAGCCCCTCCCTGGGGTGCAGGCCCCCCTCCTTGGCAGTCCCTGGGTCAATCAGACCTCTTCCATGGGTCCCTCGTCCCTCTCACCTCTGAGGCAGAGCGCATGGCCTGCATCACACGCACGCACACACTGAGGAGAGGAGTGCCCTCGTCCTGAGCTGTGATGTGCAAAAGGACATGGACGGTGTTGCTGCCAAGGGTGTCCTTTGGGCCCAGCTGCCCGTAGGGTCATGGGCACAAGGAGCTCCCACGGACCCCGGGAAGGCAGCGTCAGGGGGAGAGGGGTTTCTCTGGGCAGGGGTCCCGCCAGGCCCTCAGCCAGCCTTCTGGTTCTGGCATTAGCACTCAAGGGCGGGGACACTGAGGGAGGGACTACGTGCCCACCACTGCCCACTCAGCAAGGGGAGGCCCGCTGAGAAGCCACTGAGGCGTGCCAATTCCTCAGGGGCAAAAGGTAAGCGGCAGCTGCAGTTTGCAGCCTCCCTGGGCTCACCTGGGCGCAGCCTCAATCCATCCACGCCTGCCAGCTTGATCGGACAGGGAGCATGCTGCAGCCTGGCCCAGGAATGCTGGCACCTCTCCTCACCTGCCTGCTCTTCCCAGGTGCCAAGGTGTGCCCAGGTGGCCGCTGCAAGTCTCTGCAGGGAGGGAGGCACCAAAGGTCAAGGGGGCTTCCTTGAGGCGGGCTGCAGGGAAGTGGAAGGCTCTGCAGCGAGGTTCACCCCCCGCCCCCCCGCCATGGCGCCCCCCTTTTCCTTTACCTTGTTGTCCAGGGCAGAGTCACATGAGCCCTCGATCCATGGTGACCACCAGGATTGGGGGGCACAGTGCACCCCCATGCACCCCCCCGCACACATATACACTGGCTTCACCTCAGGCCTCTGGAGGGCACCAGGCTGGCCGGGCCCTTGGCCCCACGCCGACCTTTTAGGCCCTTCATGGCCGGGTGAAGGGAAGCCATGCCTGTGACTGAATCGGAGTAATTAGACTGTTCAAAACAAGGTTCTGTTGTCAGATCTTGACAGGTGACCCAGCAGCGACAACGACAACAACATCACGCAGCTACACAACATGGCAATGGCCTGGAATGCTGAGCGAGAGCTCGAGGCGTGTGTGCTTGTGTGGGTGGGTGATTTAGCGCACACCCCTGTTGTGCGGGATGCTCCTGCAGAGGCACCGAATACCTGGCCCAAGGGAGAGGGAGGGAGGGAGGGCCCCCGGGCATCTGGATAGCCCCCCACCCCACCCAATTGGTCAGCAGCAGATTGCACGAGGGAGGTAGTTTTGTGGGAGTGGAGCAGCAGAAAAAATACTAATACACTTTCCGTACCAAAGAGTCCAGTAACCAAAGAGTGGCACCCTGACGAACAAGCAGTCAGCCCAGTTCAAAGTGCCGGCTGCAATCTCTGGCCACAGCAAGCTGCCCCAGGCCTCCAACGAGGCGAAGAGGCTGCCCACCTTTCTACCAAGGGGGGGGGGACCACTTCCGCATCCCCTTTCTTTCCAAAGGAAGCAAGTTCTGGTCCTGCTGGGGGCTTTTTGGTCTCCCTCCCAAAGCCTCCCCCCAACTGTTGAGAGGGCTCCAGGGCCTGGCTGGAGGGAGGAGAGTTAGGAGAGGCGGGAGGCAGAGAGTTTTACCAAGACAAAACTGGACACTTTCCAACGATGGCTAGAAAACACAACAACCCCCATCATCCACAGCAGACCAGGAGGGGTCTCTGCCCCCCCCCCAATGCTGAGCCCTGGAGCAGCAACAGCGGCAGCCACAGGGGCTCAACAGGCCCGCCAGGTGCCCTGCTGTGGGGGGAGGACCCGGCACCCCCTCCCCACTCAGCCTCCCCTGCCCAAGCAAGCAGAGCCCCCACTGATGGGTCCCCACCCCGAAGGAGGCCCGGCAGCCCCTCAGTGGGACTGGGACCCCTCAAGATGCCCAATGGAGCAGCCAGGGGACAAGAGGAGCTCCTGGTGCGGATCCAGCCGGGCCCCTCTCCTCCTCCTCACGTGCCCCCCAGTGCCACTGGGCCGTAGGGGCCCATGGGTCAACCAGGGCATATGGGGTGGCCAGAGCACGTCCTCCAGCACTGCCCACTGACCTGCCACCGAGAACGTTCTGGACCCCACGGGAGGGTGGCATTATTAGTCAGTCCCATCGAGGCCGGAAAGGAGGCCAGGGTCCCCTCGACCCAGCCCTGTGAAGGGAGATGGCCCCACAGAAACAGGGAGGGGGCAGCCACAGCCGGGCACCCCCTCAAGAGGCCCCCTTGGGTGGTAAAGGGCAACACCACTAGCCCCGCATCGCCTTTCCTGGGACAGCAACAGGCGGAAGGTGCTGCCAGGGCCCCCCAGAGGACATCCTGCCTGGCCTGACCCCCACCTCACCCCCTAGCAAGGAGGGTGCCTCCTGGCCCAGGGAGGCTTCCAGGAAGCCAGTGCCACCCCCACACCCGCCAGGTGCGCTGGCAATGGAGGAAGGAGGCCTAATCCCCCTAATTGCAGCTAATTAGCGGGCAGGGCCTTCCTCATGCCTGACTGCCTCCAGCTGCCCTCACGCCTGGGAGGAGAAATGGGGTGCAGGTGAGAGTGGGGGGGGGAGGGGAAGGGACCCAAAAGTGGGGCCACGGGAGGCCAGGCCAGGGGGCCAGGGAGGAAGCACCCCACTGGCCCAGCTGGAACCGGGCTGCGGGGAGAGGAGAAGGGCCGCAGGACAGGGCCCCAGGGCCACCTCAGACCCACGCGTCGCCAATGGGGCCGCTTGCCTGAGGGTGGGGAGGTGTCTGATGGGATTCGTTTGGGGCCTTGGCGCTGAGCCCTTCATGCCACAAAACCCCATCCGAGCTGCTGGGGAGGGGAAGCTAAGGTTTGCCACCTGGAAAGTGAAGCTGCTGAGTGAAGCTGCTGAGGCCTTATGGCCATCTTGGCCCCCACCAAGATGAGGGGAGGGTGAGGGGAAGGCTGTTGGTCAATATGACACACACACCCACGTGGGTTCATAGATGGGGATCACACACACCATCCGCCAGAAAGCCAGCCATAGAATCCTAGAATCCTAGATTTGGAAGGGACCACAAAAGTCATCCAGTCCAACCCCATTCTGCCCTGCAGGAACACACCATCAATGTAGCCATGACAGATGGACATCCGGCCTCTGTTTAAAAACCTCCAAAGATTAGAGCAAGCTTGTTTTCTGCAGCTCCAGAAACTAGGACACGGAGCAATGGGTTCAAACTACAGGAAAAGAGATTCCACCTAAACATGAGGAAGAACTTCCAGATGGTATAAGAGCTTTTAGGAAGTGGAATGTGTTACTGCCTGGGAATATGGTGGAGTCTCCTTTTTTGGAAATCTTTAAACAGAGGCTGGATGGCCATCTGTCAGGAGGGCTTTGATTGGGTATTCTTGCATGGCAGAAGCAGTTGGACTGGATGGCCCTTGTGGTCTCTTCCAACTTTAGGTTTCTGTGATTCTGTAAGACACAACTACATCACTCCTGACAGATGTCCATCCAGCCTCTGCTTAAAAACCTCCCCAAAGAAGGAGACTCCACCACACTCCCCGGCGGCAGCAGCGGATTCCACTTCTGAACAGCTCTTAAAGTCAAGAAGTTCTTCCTAATAAGGTTTAGGTGGGATCTCTTTTCCTGTAGTTTGAACCCATTGCTCCATGTCCTAGTCTCTGGAGCAGCAGAAAACAAGCTTGCTCCATCCTCACTATGGCATCCCTTCAAATATTTAAACATTAACAAGATTAACAAGGGAACAGAGTAGCACTATTACTTCCCTCGATCTAGGGGTTCTGTTCTAGGCAATGTTTTGTTGGGGGGTTCATCTCCATGACAAAGGAGGGGCAGGAATTTTCCACAAGACATCACACCACCTTCTCTGCAGCCCAGCCCTGCAATGCTAGGGTTGCCATATTCCTGTTCCTCCAAATTATTCTGATTGTCATATTATTTTAAACTGGCATTCTCATTATGTATGTTCAGCTCATTTCTTTTTGCATTTTTCAGCCTTAGTACCATTTTTATAGTAACCACAGATCATATGAGAAACAGTGTAATGTTTAAAATGCTGGACTTAGAAGAGGGAGACCCAAGTTCAAATGCCGGCTTGATCATGGAATCTACTGGATGACCTTGGGCCATCACTCCCTCTCAGTAAATCTACCAAACAGGGTTGCTGTGGGAATTAAGGGGAGGGGGAACGTGTGTGTTGCGAGTGCAGTACAAATAAAAGAACAGCGAGAGCAGTATGAGCTCTTGGCCCTTGCAATGGTATTTCCACCACATCCCTCTGGCATTTTTGCCACAGTTGTTTGTTTGCCACCTGGTGGGGCTCTGAGCGCCGGGCCCCCCATAGAGGCACGCTCCTCCCTCAGGGCCCACGGAGGGCCCGCGGCCGGCAAATGGCAGTGTGGGGGTGCCTTCCCCTAAACCGGCCCACAGAACACCGCAGCACGAGGAGAAGCGGGGGGAGGAGATGGTGGAGGCCCAGCGGCTATAGTGCGCACTTGGGAGCCACACCGTGACTTTGCCAGTGTGACATCACAGCTTCCAAGGTGATGTCATGAACCACGGTGGTGACATCACCTCCTGCTGTGTCATGGTCCCTGCTGGCACTGGGCATGGTCCCCGTCTGGACTGGCTCTTTTCTACAATGACAGGCAGGCTGTCGTTCGAGGGATGTGGTATGGTCGGTTTCCATGTGTGTGAAGCACTTTGAACACAGCCAATCACTGCATTATTATCCCTGGTTAGGAAGGACTATTTGCCCTTTAAGGGTCTGCTCTGTACATGCTCAGAGGCTTTTATTGTCAATGTGAAGTCAAAGGCTTTCACGGCCGGCATCCATAGGTTTTCTGTGGATTTTTCCCGGGCTGTGAGGATGCCGTGTTCTGGAAGAGTTTATTCCTGATGTTTCGCCTGCATCTGTGGCTGGCATCTTCAGAGGATGGTTGGGTAGGAGTGTGTGTGGGGTTTATATGCTGTGAGTCCCTGTTTGGGGAGTATGTGTAAATTTGGATGTTTGAATGGGTAGTTTCTGGGTGGAGATATGCATTTATTGTCACTTCACATATTCCATGGCTGGGCTCTAAAATGTAAAATTTTGGAGTCTGAATCTCAGAGAGCCCAGCTTTCATTCCCAGCCAGGTGGAGCCAAGTGTTAAGGGAAAGGGGGTGCCCCCTACAATGACACCCCATCTTCCGCTGGAGGTGGCCCCAGCATAGTGCTAATGCTCCTTGCCACGGCTGGCCTGGCGAAGACCTTTCCTTACCAGCTGCTCTGGCGGGCTCCATCTTGTCCAGGTTGTGGCTGACAAACCTCATCGGATTTTCCCGCCAACAAGGCAGAAACCCAATGTGGGCAAACCACAGGAAGCTCAGCAAGAAAAGTTCTGAGAGAAACGACTTCTCAAACAAAACACGCACGCATACATGAACACACACACATGTGCACGCCACCTGCCCCTTTGCCCCTCTGGGGCAGCTCCAGCACCAGAGCGGCTGAAGCGGGCAGGGCTGTGCCCAGGGTGAGTGCCAGTCCGCCTGAACACACAGTACAGGACCGGTGAGGCTGCTGCCTGCTGAGGCTGGCAGGGCCGCCCTGGGCGTGTGCCACCAGGAGTGCCAGCAGGGGGCAGCAGGGCCCTTCGAGAGCCCAGAGCCAAGGAGGCCCCCTTGGAGGGCCCCACAGCAGCAGCAGCAGGAACTGTAGAATCCCAGAGCTGGAGGAGACCCCAAGGGCCATCTAGTCCACCCCCATTCTGCTATGCAGGAAGACACATTCAAAGCATTCCCAATGACAGATGGCTATCCAGCCTCTGTTTAAAATCTCCAAAGAAGGAGACACCACCACTCTATGAGGCAATGTATTCCACTGCCAAACAGCTTTTACCATCAGGAAGTTCTTCCTAATGTTTAGGGAGGGAGGGGGAGGAGGAAGAAACCGGCTGAACCAGGCATGCCACTGGCCCTTCCCAAAGAAAGGGTGGCAGGAGCAGCCGCCCTGATGGCTGTGGCAGCGAAAGGCAACAGAAAAGAGTTTGAGAGCCACAAAACCGGCCTTGGGGCCCCTTGGGGCCCACGGGACAGGGCCTGCCCAACCCCCCATAGTGCCATTGTGCACAGGAGCCATTGACATAATGCCACGATGTTTAGCCTCCTCTTAATTCACATAGTGGGTGGGGCGTGGGGTGCAGAGCATCCTAGTCTGCCTGCTTTGCAGTGTCTGCCGCCACCGCCTCCAAGCCAGGAAGTGCCCACATGCCAAGACCAAGGCACAGGGCGGGTCTTTGGGTGCCCATCAGTGTGTCTGTCTACAGTGCAGGGATGTCAATGGGGAGAGATGGGGCAGCCTTCCCCCACCCTAGTCCTGCTTTGCTTTGGGTGGCAAGGCGTGGGGGAGGGCGGAGCACTGCTGGCCCAAGAGAGAAGCCCCCTCCCCTCCCCTGGAGCTGGTGAGAGAGAGACCACCCCATCTCTGGGTCAGGCGCTGGCAGCTCTGCCGTGAATGGGGCGGCTTTGGTGGCTTGGGAGGACTTGGGCGGAGGGTGGGAGTTGCCTGGGCTAGAGGGCAGAGAGGGATGTGTCCTGGCCCCTTCAGAGGGGGCACCTGGGGACAGGAAGTGGTGCAGAGGGGGGCCTCCCAGCCAGCCTCTCGGATAGCTGGGGGTGCAGCCCAGTTACACCCTTGTGGTCAACTTCACGAATCAAGCATCTGGCCTCAGCACAGGCTGCGGGGAGCATCCAGTGGGGTCCTTTGGTACGCCCCAGCGCCAGGCCTGCCGGATCAGTGCCTACCATGGCTCATGCGTGGGGAGAGGGGAGGTACCCTCTGCCCATTTGCGGGAATTGTTGTGTGCCTGAATGGAACCCTGCCCCCTTAAGGGACAGCTGCTCCTTTCAGGCCGGTGCCCCCTGCCCACCCCACCCCACTCCCTTCCTCCCTTGCAATCTGTCCTGAGCCGGCTTCTCCTTTCCATCAGCCTAGGAAGGCTAGGAATACAGCGGCATTGGAAGCCCCGAAGGAGCTCCCACAGTCGCCATGCACCAGGCACACCATAAAGCTCAGCGCCATTTGCACCCAGTTCTCCTATCTAGATGCAGGGAGGGAAGGGGGGTCCTGCAGTCTCACCAGATCTCCTGCTCCACTGGGAGAGGGTTGTGCCTCCAGGACTGGGGCTCAATGGTCTGCTCCTGGACAGGGGGGCAGAGCCTCCACTTCCCCCAACTGGGCCCTCTCCTCCCCTCTGCCCGATAAGCCCCAGAATGAAAGGGCTGGAAGGCTGTTGCTGGTTCCCCAAGGCGGGCCGCTCTGGGCTTTCTTCTGCAACCACTCAAGGGCAGCAGGCGAGGAGGCCGTGATAGGCCTTATCTGGGGTCCCAGACTAGACGTGCTTTTGCTGAGGTGCAGGGAGTGGCAATTGGGCATCATCTGCCTTTGGCAAACGGGAGTTCCTTGCTTCCTAACAGCCCCAAGAGGTCCAGGCTTTCTCATACAGATGCGTCTTATTTCTCTGTCTCCCTTTTGCCCAGAACTCCTGGCTAAACGTCTTCTTCCCACCGGAGTGTGCTCTCTCTCGCCCTCTCCTTTCCCCCCTTCCCGCCCGCTATTTGGACTCATCTACCCTCTTCTCTCCCCTTCTTCAGTTCATCTCATCCTCTCCACTTCTTTCCTCCTCCTCCTCTTTCTTTGGCTCCTCTTTCTCCAGGTCTCTCTCTCTCTCTTTTGCTCCCCTCAAAGAAAACTTTGAAACTATCACTGGGACAGGTCAGATTCTCAGAATTTTAAAGCTGTAAATTTATTATGATGCCAATCTCTCCCTTTCCCCCAGTACGAGGTGGTTGTTGGCAGCAATATTGGGATTATGCTGGGAAAAAGGAAAGGAAAAAGAAGAGGGGGGGTGCAGTCCCTGAAGGTGAAAATGGCTGATGGGAGCAACCCATTGAAAGCAGGGTTTCTAAAAGCTTCTCTTTGCTCAGAAAAGTTCCTTTGGCTGGACTGCCACGCCTTAGAAACCAGTGCTTGCAAAACTGTGGAAACCAGAGCAGGCAACGTTCGAAGCAGAGCTTGGAAAATCTTCTTTGGTTCTCATGATTTTCTAAAACCCGTGCTCGCAAAGGCATTTAAAACAGAGCTGGGAAAAGACTGCTCTTTTCTGTTCAGTGCAGAGCTCATAAAAGTTAATCTCCAACCAGAGGAAGCCTTTTCTTGTTTCTTTTGGACTTGGCCTTTCCCACCTGAATGGCACGCTCTAAGCAACGGCAATTGACGCTTAGCGCATCATGCTTAATGGCATCACTCGGCCCCTGTGGCTTCACTTGGAGCCACTGCCTGGTCTCCGGTTTGGGCCCCAAAATCTCAGGGCCCGGCAAGGGGGGTCCTCCTAATTTGGCAACCTTTGGCAAAGACCTTCCTCAGTGCACCCATGGTTATCTGCTAGGGTGCTTTTTCTGCATAGGGCTGCTGGGCCACACGGCTGTGCCCCACTGGGAAGGGGTAGGGTGGGTGGGGCAGGAGGGGGCTCAGAGTTGCCGCCTGACCAGGCCTACGTCCTGCTGGGGTTTCAAAGGGGGCGCTGGGCAGAGGGCAGTGGGGGATATCCCTCTGCAAGGGGGACCCTTCCTCATGGATGGAGATGCCATCCTTTCCCAACCCACGAGGATTGGGACCTCCATCTCCTCAGAGAAAAAGCCCCCCCCCCGCCCCCAGGATATTTGTGTGGGCCCAAGTCCTTCTCTGCCGAGTGCCCAGTTTGGAAACAGAAATGGCATGGGAGGTGACCTGGAGGCCTGGGGGGTGTTTATGGCCTCCAAGGGACACCTTTCGGCCTCCCCCGCTGGTAGCCCAGGAGGCTACTTGACGTAGAGCCAGTCGGTCAGCGCAGTGGGCAGGTGGGTCACAGCCTGCAGCCGTACCCACCAACTGGCCTCCATGGGGTTGTAGCGGGCGTAGGGGAGCCGGGCACTGAGGGCATCCGTGATGTCGCCCAGCACAGGCAAGACATCCCTCAGGCCACTGTGGACAAAGGCCTTCATCTGGTCCACCTGTCGCTGGAAGTAGGCCTCCCCATAGTCGACACGGACGGTCTCGTCTGCCTCTCCCCACATCTGCTGGGCCGCGGCCTCCACACCCTCCCTGGTCAGGATGCCAGTGGCCGCAATGAAGTTGCTGGGCTCGATGGCCACCACGGAGACCCCCCAGGGGTACATCTCCTGGCGCAGGCAGTCGGTGAAGGCCTCTAGTCCAAATTTGGAGACACAGTAGGAGGAGCGCAGTGGACTGGCCATCCGGCCCAACATGCTGGTTACATTGACCACCCGACCTGGAGAGGAGTGGACAGAGTAGAGAGAACTAATTTTAGGGTCTCTGGAGAAATGGGGGGGGGGCTGATGGAACCTTTACGGGGGGAGGCAGAATTCTTGTGGGGCAAATGCCCTCATCCCCCCCCCCCACAGTAGCTACAGGAAGGAAGAGAGGTGAAGCTGCCACCCCAGATAGGGCACCTCTGTCAGCTCTGCAGCTCCTCTTGGTTGAAGGGGTGGGTGGGCTTCCTGCCCCCCTTGCAGTGTGGGGAGGGGCTGCATCCAGGGGTACCTCTTCCCCCTCCACAGGCTCTCAGTCCCAGGACCCTTTGCCAAAGAAGGCACCCAGTAAGGCGATGGGTGAGGGGAGACGGAGGAGGGCCCCCAGAGGCCTCCGGGCGGTCCCTGCTGACTCCTTCCCGCCCCTCCTGCAGGCTCCCCCCTCCACATACCTCTGGCTCTGCGGATCAGGGGCAGGAAGGCCTTGGTCACGCGAATGGCGCCCCACAGGTTGACCTCAGCCACCTGCTGGTACCTCTGCAGGCTGGTGAATTCCACGTCCCCAAAGGAGGCCACACCAGCGTTGTTCACCAAGCCCCACAGACCTGACGGGCCAAAGGGGAGGGACCCCTGAGTCTGGGGGAGTCACCGCCAGCCCCTCTCTTCCCCAAGACCCCCACCCCCAAACCTCTCATCACCACCAGCTCCTCCTCGTCCTGCCTCCCTCAGTTTGGCCCGGATTTCTCACCCGCAGCCGCACCAAGAGGAGGGGAGACACAGGCTTGGCCCAGGTGCTTGGATCTGGCCCTGGGATCTGCCATCCCAGTGCTAGCCAGTCCCATCCCACTGGGGATGATGGGAGCTATTCTGGCAGCAGCTCTGGCCCAGGACCCTAGGGCACCTGCCTGCCCCTGGAGTGCCCGGGAGGGGGCTGAGTTGTCCAGCAGGAGGGAGGGAGGGGTCCTAAGGAGCCCCCTGCTCCCCTGGGCCCAGCCGTCCAGTGAGGGCAAAGCGCCCTGCCCACCCTCCAGGGGCCTTTCCCTGGGCCTCAGCCCCAGAGTGGGGAGCCTCCTCTAAGCAAGAGGGCCGACTGCAGCCCCCTGGAGCAGGAGTGGGAGCTGTGCGGGCCTTCGGCTGGACGGGCAGAGACAGGCCTGGTTCTGCGAGGGCGTGTGTGCGTGCGCATGCGTGCGTACATGCAGGTGGAGAAGCAGGCAGGGACTCACCTTGCTGAGGGTCCTTCAGGTTCTCCCTCACGAATCTTAGGGCACGATCCACCTCCTCCTGACAGCAAACGTCCAGCTGGAGGACATGCAGGCGCTCGGATCCCAGGCTCCCCAGCTCTCTGGCACCGTCCCCACCTCGGTCCTGCCCGGCGGGAGGCAACAGAAGGAGGAAAAGTCTTGGCCTAGCACTCCCCTCGGTCAGAGCGCCTCTCTCTCCCCCCCACGCCCCCCAGCCCCACTTGGGTCACTAGGGCCCCTTGGCCCCGGCCCTCCGGACAGAGAGAGAGAGGGAGAAGACCCTAACCCTTGACCTAACCCTAACCCTTGACAACCAGGGCTACATTGGCACGACACAGACTGGAACTGTCATGGCCACCTCCTCCTAAGGGGTCCTGGGATTTGCAGTTGGGGAGGTGCTTAGAATCCTCTCCTCTGGAGCTCTAGTTCCCTCCCAGAGACGCTTCCGAGTCCCCCACCACAGGACACAGCCACGAAAGCTACAATGGAGGGGGGAGAGACAGGACCCCCCGTCTGCCATGGGCCCCCTCTGGCCACAGGAGCCCGAACTGGGAACCAAAGGATCCCTCTTTGGGCCCCCGGCCATGTAGGATATGTCGTTATTTATACTGAGCAGATTGCTGCAGAGCCCCAGTGCTTCGTGAGCTTCTGGTACAAAACCGGACATAAAACACGCAGGATGCTCCAGTAAAGTTATAAAGCAGAACTTACGTTTATTGCAGCAGAGATAGGAAAGACAGGTAGACAGGAGAGAGTTATCTGACTTTGGGTAAAAGAGTCCCTACGGCTGATTCTCATGTGTGCAATAATAATAATCCTCCTCCTCAGGGGTGGTTTTGCCAGTTCCTCTGAAACAGAGCCCCAGCACGTGAGATTCCTTGGCAGTCTTCCATCCAAGGACTAACCAAGGCTGACCCTGCTTAGTTTCCAAGATCAGATGGGGTCCGAAACAGTACGAAGGGGAACAGAGGAGAGGCCTGTTTGCCTCATGCACTGCCTCCCCTCAGCCTCCCACAAGGAGACACTTTCTCAGGAGGGCACCAAAGGGATGGCACACAGGGAGTCATACTCAGCCATCCTTTCCCGGCACAGAGGCACGTGGCCACATCCATAGGACGGCACACCATCACAGGTATGCACACGTGCATGAGGAAACACAAGCTGGGAAGCACAGCGCAGGCAGAGGCTGGCCAGACACGGAGCCCAGGGTCAGGTTGCATTGACGCTCGGCAACACAGGCCCACGCCCCATGGCCAGGGGTGGCAATTCCTGGTGCGCATGGAAGGCAGGAGAGGACAGGGGGGGTACAGGTGATGTTCTCCCCACAGAGCCTGGAATTCCACCCCCCTCCAATCGTCACCTGAGGTCCAGAACCCAAAAGCAACCTTCTCTTACTCCACCTCCAAACGGGTTCTGTCCTGCTATGGGACACAAGTGCAAGGGGCTAATTTAGACTGATTTAGAATAAGGACATCCCTGGGATCTTTGGTCTGCAGGCAGAACCCGCCCCCCGCACGCCCCTTTTGCTGCAACAGGGTGGGGAAGGCTGCCTCCCTTCTGCTGCCTGTCCAGAAAGGGGCCTGGCGGAGGTGGCAGCGCATGGCCGGCCTCTTGGCAGCGTCTGCAGCTGCGTCTGTGCCAAGATGGAAACTTTCTAGCCCTGGCCCCAGCCCAAAGCGGCTTATTTGTCCGCCTGCCCTGGGTCAGCTGAGGAGCACTCAGGCCAGACTGCTGCCCTTTGCCTCTCCTCCAGCTGGTCACCTCACCTGGCCCTTGGCTCACCTGGCCCTTGGCCCTGGCCGAGCAGCTGTTGTTGGGATGACCTCTGGAGCCTCAGAGGGGGACAATCTCTCTCTAGGCCAAGACCCCCTTCCTCCCCCCCTCCATACCAACCCTGGCAGAGAGGCAGAGAGCTCCAAGAAGCAGCCCACCACTGCCCGCCCGCCTGATCTCTGTGCCTTTGGGGCAGAATGTGCTGGAGGGCTCCAGGGAACCCGCTCTTTCCTTCCTGCAAACAATCTCTGCCCCACAGAAGAGGCCCCCACCCCCAACCCACCCCCCTTTCTCTCACCTTGAGCAAGCAGCCGGCAAAGACCGTGAAGCCCTTGGCGTGGAGGTGGTGGGCCAAGGCATGGCCGAAGCCTTTGTCGCAGCCGGTGATCAGCACGGCCTTCGCATCGGCCTGCGGGGGGGGGGACAGAAGGGAGGGGGGGTCAGTCTGGAGGGGAAAGGGGGCTCTTGTTGGGGGGAGGCTGATGGGCACAGATGGAGGGAGGGGGACCCATGAAGCTGAATGGAGAGGGGTCCAGCACAGGGGAAAGGAACAGCCTCTTCCAGACAGTGCCAGGGGAAACTGTGGAACTCACTATAGATTTCCCTTGGGTTTTCTCCCCCCGGGCTGTGAGGATGCTGTGTCCTGGAAGAGTTTCTTTCTGACGTTTCGCCTGCATCTGTGGCTGGCATCCTCAGAGAATGGTTGGGTAGGAGTGTGTGTGTGTGGAGTTTATGTGCTGTGAACCCCTGTTGGGAAGGATATGTAAATTTGTGTAATTGAATGGTTAGTTTCTGAGTACAGAAATGCAAGGCTCATTAGTGTCTGTTTGGCTAATGGTTGGTTGATGGGCCATTATCTGCTGGGAATCCCCATGTCCCTGGGTGGAATTATTTTGTAAGTGTTGAGTTTTTATTCTATTGTATTGTATTGTGTTTATACCCAGAAACTAACCATTCAATTACACAAATTTACATATCCTCCCCAACAGGGGTTCACAGCATATAATCTCCACATACACTCCTACCCAGCCATTCTCTGAAGATGCCAGCCATGGATGCAGGCCAAGCATCAGAAAGAAACTCTTCCAGAACATGGCCTCACAGCCCGGAAAAAAAACAAGGAAAATCTATGGATGCCGGCTGTGAAAGCCTTCGACTTCACATGTGGAACTCACTGCCACCAGGTATGAGGGATGCCTGCTCTTGCCACCAGTGCCTAAGGAATGGGGCACCCAGAGCTGAACAGCCGCTCCTTGTATGGGCCCCCAAATTAAAGCGTTACAGGGTCCCCCAAAATTCCTTAAACCAGCCCTGCATGTCACCCTTGTGCCATGCAAGCACCCTTGTGCCATGCACAGGTAGAAGTGCAAGGCACACCTATGTGCAATGTGCAAATGCAGGCACAACAGGACAGCACGCACAACTCTATTTCCACAACCTTGGACTGACCGTCTGTTGGAATTTGGGGCCGCTGGTTCTTGGCTGTGGGTGGTGCGCACGCATGCCTCTGTCTCTCTGATATGGGAACAGCAGCACCAGAGTCACAGCTCTGTGGGAACTTCCACGCCGGTCCTGCTCAGCCAGTTATGCCTGCCTGTGAGAGATCTCCAGGCTGGTCTGCCTCACCTTGCTGGCTTCTAGCTTCTCAGACAAAGGGTTGTAAAACGCTAAAACTACTTGGGCGAAAGAAGGAGGCCAACGGTTCCTACACTTGTTTTTTCCATGGCAACTTCCAGAGAAAAGCAAGGCTGGGTGAGGAAAGAGCAGCCAGGAGGACTCCTTTCCTGTCAGAGCTCCATCCATTTGCTCTCCAAATTGTCAAATTCTTTGGCTGCAGTAAATGCCTCCTCTGCGGCGAGGGAAGAAACAGGGACTCCCTCATAGTCCGCCACAAAGCCTGGTTATGAGGATGCCAAGGACTGTCCGGCCCAGTAGCATAGCACTGGAAGAGACCATGAGGGCCATCCAGTCCACCCCATTCTGCCATGCAGGAAGACACAGTGAAAGCACTCCCAATGACAGGTGGCCATCCAGCCCCTCTTTAAACACCCCCAAAGAAGGAATAGACTCCGCCACACTCCCAGGCAGCAGCAGCGGATTCCACTGCCGAACAGCTCTTACTGTCAGAAAGTTCTTCCTCATGTTTAGGTGTAGTAGCCATTCCGACTCTAATGTCTATTTGCTGAATGCTGTAATCTTACAATCACTATTTGGGGTCAGACTAGATAGCCCATGAGACTCTGGGACTCTGCAAAGTCTTTTTCCTTTAACTCTCAGGCCTAGTCAATGTTCCTTACTAATCAACTCTACGTTCCAGAAACATACGATACGCTGATGTAAACAAATTCTTTCTCTAATAGCGGTCGAACTGTACCTAAATGTTCCTAAGTTATCTTGCCTTGAACTATCAACAAATTGTCTCAAGGGAAACTGCTGGCACCAAAGAGAAGGAGGGGGGAATGGCTTTTTGCATACTGTATAAAAATATTCTGGAACTCCAGCTCTGGGTTCTGACTCTTTGGAAGATATTCCAGTCAGGCCCACCGGTGTAATAAAACTCACTTTCCAGTCCGTGGGTCTGCTGTTCCATGATTTCTGCAACATAGCTGGAATCTCTTTTCCTGGAGTCGGAACTCATTGCCCGTGTCCTAATCTCTGGAGCAGTGGAAAGGCTTTCAGCCTCAAGGGTAAACTGCTCCTGAACCTGGAAGCTCTGTGTGGCCATCAGGCCTAAGTGCAAGGCCATTGTCCAACCCCACTTTAGCTGCTCAAATTGGGGGGGGGGTCGGGGCTGTATCATGCGGCAATGCGTTCCACCAGGGCTTATGCTGATGTGAAGAAATACTGCGCTTCCTTCTGTCTCTTCTGGTAAAAGGGCAAAGCGAGACATCAACACACACACACACAGACACACACAGACACACAGAGGGTTTTCCAGCAGAGGCTGGATGGCCATCTGCCATTGGGAGTGCTGGATTGTGTCTTCCTGCATGGCAGAAGGGGAGGGGTCCCCTGGGGGTCTCTTCTGGCTCAGGGTTCAAGGAGCCTCCCCTCTGCTTCCTTTCCTCCACAGGCTGGCAGTGGAGCAGAGACCCTCCCTCAGCGCCTGCCTGCCTGCCCCCCTTGCTGCCCCCCCCCCGCCACATCCTGGATTGTGGCCTCTGTTGCCAAGTGAGTAACTCTCTCCTCCTGCTCACACATAGCATGCGCACGCACACACACACACCCGTAGGTCTACACACTTTGCTCCTGCTCAGCCTTGGCCTGCAGCTGCTCTGGGGGGCCAGAAGGAAAAACTGAGCCCAGTGTATGCTCAGCAGCCCCCCCCCACCTGAGGGCCACTGGCCAGGGCCCAGGCATGGCGGCCCACCAGGGGAAGGGCAGCGCATCAGGCCACGCGGCGGGCAGCGCAGCAGGTCCATCGGTTCATGAACCATGATTTGGGGCTCTTTCTTTTGAAGAGGGCGGGGGGTGGGGGGAGCTGTGAACCTCTGCCTGTGACTCCGGGCTCAGGCCGGCAGCCGCTGTTAGTCCTGGGTGGGCTCAGGCGGCGCTGTCCTGGTGGGGGCCTGGCCAGCAACACCCTCCTGCCAGAAGGAGCCCCGGTTCTCCCAACCAGGGGAGGGGGCTTGCGCTCCCGGAGGGGCCGGGGTGACCCCAGGCTGCCCTGCTGCAAGGAAGATGCCTTGTCTCCCCTCTGTGGCTACGGGTGCTGTTCCGCTTTCAGACCCCCCCCCATGTCTCCCAGGCCAGGGTTCCTTTGCCCACCCCACCCCCACCCCCCCATTGCAAGGGAACCCCCAGAGGGGAAGTGGGACCCCCGCCTCCAGGCTGGGCTCTCCTGCCAGGGTGGGAATCACAGTGGTGGGGGGAGTGGCTCTGGAAGGAAGGAGCTGGAATAAATAAACAAATAAACAAAAGAAAAAGGGACCCCCCAGGGCCATCTAGTCCAGCCCCTGCCAGGCAGGAATAATACCCCTTACAAAGCGCCCCTGGGAGGCTCAGTTTAAAGGCCTCCCCAAGACTCTCGGCCCGCCGCCCGGCCAAGGCTCAAGGGGCGAGCAGGGGGCGAAGGCTGGCCCGGGACCCCCGGACGCCCTCCCGCCCCGTATTTCTTGGCTGGGGGGCGGCGGGTGGGAAACGTCTCTGCTCGGAAAGCGCTCCCGGGACGGGGGCCACAAGGACACCCCCGCCCCGGGCGCCCCCCGCTGCTTCCATCCCGAACCCCCGCCGCCAGGCCCATCCGGACGGACCGGTTAAGCGGGGGGGGGGGACCGACGGCGGAGCCGAGGCCGATTGGAGGCTGCTGGAGGGGGCGCCCATTTGGCCCGAGTGGGGGGGAGGGGCAGCTGGGGGGGAGGTAAAGAGGCCCCCCTGATTCGCCCCCCCTCCTGAACCCCTCCCTCGGGCTAGAAGCGGGCCCGGGCCAAGCCGCGGCAGCGTCTGCATACGAGTAACCCGGCTCAGCCCCCTCGACCTGCACGACCCCCGCCCCACCCCACCCCCTGGGGCTGCCCCCCTGCCCCCCCCCCTGCCCGGCGCCTGGCCCCCTCCCCCTGGCACTCGGGACCACCGGACACGCGCAGCCGAGTGGCCAAAGCGGTGACCAGGGCGGGCGGGCGAGCGTGCCCGGAGAGGCTGCCGCCGCTTGCTTTTGCCTGAGCCCACCGGGAAGGGAAGGGCCCTGCGCCCCCCGCCCCTAAAGAGCGAACGCGGGGAGGAGGGGAGGGAAACGGGGACGGTTTAATAATAATAATTTATTAAAAGCCGAGGGTCACTGGGGGCTGTCCCTGCCCATCGGGGGAGCTGGGAGGGGACTGAGGCGGGCCCAGGCAGTGAGAAGGCGGGGCGCGGTGGGGGTCTCCAGGTACCGGCCCCCTGGTCCTGGCCTGCCGGGCCTACCTTGCTTGCCTGCCCGCCTTGTAACCCTCTGACCCCCCCCCCCATGCTGCTTCCTCCCCCTCCCTTGCACAAAAAGCGACTACGGAAGAAAGGACAAAACGAACAGATTCGGGGGAGGGGGGTCTGCAGAGATGGAAGGGACTCCCAAAGGCCACCTAGTCCAGCCCCTGCTTCCAATGCAGGGAATCCACTGCTAAAGCGCCCCCACGGAGCACGCTGGCTACGGGTGGGTGGGGGGTTTGGGCAAGGTTTCAATCCAGGCAGGGAAACAGCAGAGAGAAATGCTCGGGCACACGCACACCGCGCACCCCTGCTGTGGCCAGGCCTGAGCCCTCCACCCGCTGGGAGATCCAGGCCTGCCGGCCCTTGGCACGGGAGGGGGCAGAGCTGCCCAGGGCCCAGACAAATCAGGCCGCCTTCCCGCCAGGAGATCATGGAGGGGATCCACAGGGTCCCCCCCCCCATGTCGCTGCCCAGCACCGGTAGTCCCCTTCCAAGTTGCAAAGCCCCCCCCCCCATTGCCCTCTGTGGAAGTTCATGAGAAGATGATTGAAAACATGGATTTTACAGAATTTAGCATGCATCGTAATCACTGGTTGTGGTTGTTTTGCTGCCATCCAGAATGTATTATTGCAAAAAGGTCTCATAGGATCCAGTTGCTTCCTCTGGAGTAAGTAGGTTAGCAGATGTGGTTTAGGAAATGTGTTAACGATTATGTTCCCATAATTAAACGACCCAGCTTCGTTGAGGGGGGAAAATCACGTGTTTTCACTAAGAGCACAATCCTCTCCCCAGACTGCAACACACAACAGCCTTGCCTCTGGCGATCCCGGTGCGCGCAGGCGCATGATGGGAGGTGGGCTTTGATCTTAGTGTCAGAGCCCAGGAAGGCCCCCTTCAACCCCCCCCCCAAAAACACTGCTGTACAACACGACAAGGCTGTTGTGGATGCAAATGCACCCTGTGTGTGGGTGTGTGTGTGTGTTGGGGGGGGGTAAACAGCAATGTACTGGGGCTGGATACAAACCTGTGTGCACACCCACACCTGATTGTGCCCCAAGCAATTAGAAGCAGAGTCAATCAACGGGCTTCGCACACTATGCGCCCCCCCCCCGCTTGGCACAGCAGCAGCCACAAGGCCGGAGAGCAGATGCGCTTTCAGTCACTTTTAATTGGTCCGATTGATGACTTTATTAATCAACCACACAGCAGAATTAGGTCCAGTTTGCTTTCTACTCACCAATAGCCCTGGAGCTTCCCCCCAGCAGACCCTCTGCGTCCACCCTTTCTTTTCCTTTCTAGATGGGGATGCTGGGCCTTACACTCCCGGGTGGGTGGGTGTGCGCGCGTGCCTGCTGGAGAGGGGCCGCCCTTCCTAGCAGGGCACCCCAAAATCCGAGCCAGTAGGGGCAATGAGCCCCACTCCTCCTAACCCCAAGGGGCTCAGGGTCCCAGGGCGGGGTGTGGGGCCAACCGAGGCCCCGCTACTGCCCAGCCCTGGCCAGGGAGGGGAGTCTGTGGCTACCGAGGGGCCAGTGGCCGGCCGGCCGAGGGAGAAGGCGCCCCGCTGGGCTTTGGGGCGCAGGACGGCCGCCAGCTCTCAGCTCTGGTGGGACCCCGAGGGATGGTGGCCCCCTCCCGGTTGAGCAGCAGGGCTTGGCTTTTGGGGGGCGGGCAGCAGTCCCGCAGGGCCCCCTTGAACAGCCGGCCCGGGACAGGACCCCCAACAACGGCCCCAGCCTAGAGCTGCAGGCGGTGGGGGGGTCATGTCTTGGCCGATGGGAGCCCCCTCCAAGCAAGGGAAGGGCTGCTGCTCCTGCTGCTGGAGGCTCCATCCCCACGGCGGCCTTGAGAGAAAGTGGGGTGCCGGCGGGGCAGCTGGGGACCCCCGGGAACTGTTTCGCCCTCGGGGGGCAGCGAATGGCCCTCCCCTCCGGGAAGGCAGACGGCTGGGAGCGGCCCCGGCAGGTCGGTGGGCGAGGGGTCCGTTTGGAGGCGCAGGATCCGGCCCCAGAGCCCCAGGAGGGAGGAGAGCGCGCCCGGCTCCCCGCCGCGGGTCCCGGGGGCAGCGGAGGCCCGAGGCCTTAAGGGCGGGGCGGGGGGCGGGGGGAGCTTTGGGCAGTGCGGGGCAGCGGTCGCACACGGGCCAAAGGGCCTTTCCGGGGGCCCAAGGGGGTGGGGGCCCCTTGACTCCCCCCCCCGCCGCTACTCACGGGGAGGGGGCCGCCGAGACGCCGCCGGACGAGGAGGAGGAGGAGGAGGAGGAGGAGGAAGAGCAGCAGCAGCAGCAGCACCGGGGGCAGAGGCGGCGGGATCGGGGCCGGCGGGGGGAGGGAGGGGCCCGGGACGTCGCCCCCCCGCAGCGCCCCCGCCCGCGGGAAGAGGAGGAGGGGGAGGAGGGCGGCCCCCCGCATCGCCCGCATCATCCGCATCATCCTCCTCGTCATGGTCTCCGCCGCCGCCGAGGCCGGAGGGGAGGGGAGGGGGGAGGGGGGAGGGAGGGGGCGGGGCGATCCCCCGCCTGCCCCCCCGGTGAGCTCACTTCCGCCCTCGCCCGGACGGAAGGCAGGAAGGACGGACGGACGGACGGACAGCCCCTTCGCCGGCCGCCCGGTAAGGCCACGGCCACGGCCACAGCCGCCCGACGACCCTCCGCCCCCTCCCTCCCCCTCCCTCCCGAGGGACGCCCCCCCGTCCCCTTCGGCCGCCCCCCGCCCGCCCGGTGCTGCTTTGGGGCCCCGTCCGGAGAGCCCAGCCCCGGCTGCCGGAGGGCGGCGTCCGGGGCCAGGGGTCCTCAGGGGGAGAAAGCGAGCAGGCCCGCCCGGGACCCCCCCCCCGGCAAGGCAGGGCAAGGTCAGCCGGGCCCCCGCCTCCGTCCCTGGTGGGGTCCAGCCGGAGCCCCCGCGGGGTCTGCCCAGAAGGCTGCCGGCGTCGACCCACAACCGCCGGACACGCTGAGCCCCAGATGTCTGGAGAAAGGGGCCCGCCAGCATCCTTGGCAAGACCAAGGGAAATCTGGGGCCCGCCGTGGCCCCCTTGCCTCCCTCCCCGAGACTGGCAGCCAGCTGGGCGGCCGAAGGGCCAGCAGTAGCCCAAAAGCTGAAGTCCCTTCGGTGGGCAGGCAAATGGGGGGAGGGGGGGGGAGAAAGCCCGGTGCGGGGCTGCAATTTTGAGGCCTGGCTGTTCCTAATCTCCGCAGGCAGAGAGATCTGACCTTTCCCTGCAGTGCCCCCTCCCTCCCTCCCTCCCGGCCACTTCACCCACTTGTCCTGCGCCCCCAGCCCAGGCCTTCCGAACCACGTACCCGTTGCCCACCCCTGGAAGGTGTCCAGAGGAGGTGACCAGGAGGGTGGGAGGCCTGGAAGCCACGATGCCCTCTGAGGAGGGGCTGAGGGAGCTGGGCATGTTGAGCCTGGGGAAGAGACACCGTTGAGAGGGGACATAGGAGGATAGAATCATAGAGTTGGAAGAGACCACAAGGGCCATCTAGACCAACCCCATTCTGCCACGCAGGAATAAACAACCAAAGCATCCCTGACAGATGGCCATCCAGCCTCTGTTTAAAAACCTCCAAGGAAGGAGACTCCAATGCCACACTCCCAGGCAGCAGCAGCGGAGTCCACTGCCAAACAGCTCTTACCGTCAGGAAGTTCGCCATAATGTTTAGGTGCAATCTCTTTTCCTGGAGTTTGAACCCATTGCTCCCTGTCCTAATCTCTGGAGCAGCAGAAAACAAACTTGCTCCATCCTCAATATAACTTCTCAGCCTTCTCTTCTCCAGACTAAATAGCTCCCTAAGCCACTCCTCATAGGGCATCATGGCTTCCAGACCCCCCACCATTTTTTTCACCCTCCTCTCGACACGCTCCAGCTTCTCAATGTCCTTCTTGAATTGTGGTGCCCAGAAATGAACAGTGTTCAAGGTGAGGTCTGACCAAAACAGAACAGAGTGGCACTATTACTTCCCTGGATCTAGACACTATACTTCTATTGATGCAGCCAAAAATTGCATTGGCCTTTTTAGCTGCTGCATCACACTGCTGACTCCTGTTCAGCTTGTCCACTAAGACTCCTAGATCCTTTTTGCATGGACTGCCCTCAAGCCAGGTGTCACCCATCCTGTATCTGTGCTTTTCATTTTTACTGCCCAAGGGTAGTATCCTACATTTCTCCCTGTTAAAATTCATTTTGTTAGTTTTGGCTCAGCTTTCTAATCTGTTAAGGAGGTCATTTTGGATCCTGATCCTGTCCTCTGGGGTATTAGCCACCAGAGGACAGGATCAGATGACAGGTTTGTGTCATCTGCAAGCCTGACAAGCATGCCCTCTCATGTTCCCTCCTCCAAGTCATGGATAAAGATGTTGAATAGCACTGGGCCCAAGACAGAACCCTGTGGCACCCCACTAGTGGTCACTTCTCTCCAGGGTGAAGAGGAGCCATTGGGGACATGAGAGCCACACTTAAATATTTGAATGGAAGTCATACTGAGGATGGAGCAGGCTTGTTTTCTGCTGCTCTGGAGACTAGGACACAGAGCCATGGGTTCAAACTACAGGAAAAGAGATTCCACCTGAACATTAGGAAGATCTTCCTGAAGATAAGAGCTGTTTGAGAGTGGAACATGCAGCTGCCTGGGAGTGTGGTGGGGTCTCTTCCTTCTTTGGAGGGTTTTAAACAGAGGCTGGATGGCCATCTGTCATTGGGAGTGCTTTCATTGTATCTTCCTGCATGGCAGAATGAGGTTGGACTGGATGGCCCCTGGGGTCCCTTCCAATTCTGGGATGGTGTGATTCCCCTCCTGCTCTGATTGGCCTCTTTCCTCCACCCCATGCACACACACTCTGCTTTTGCTGGGGTTTCTTTGCCCCCTCACCCGCTGGGGATGGGCCCACAGGCACACTCCGCAACCAAGGCTTGCTTCCCTGGTCCATCTCCCCCCCCCCCCGCCACAAACCTCTTCTCTGGCTGCTCTTTCTTTGGAGGTCACCCAGTGCGCTTGAGACGGGTGGGGGGGTCTGAGGTGAACAGGAGCTCCCTTGGGTTTGTTCCCCTCCTGAATGTCTTCTCGGCTTTGGGGGTTGGTGAGGTCCTGTGGAGGACAGATGGGATGGGGTGCCCTATATTCCTGCTCCCCAAACCCCCAACGTCTCCAGGCCAGGATGTCATCAGGGCACTCCAGAGCCCTCGCCCCCATACTGGGGGTGGATTTGTTGGAGGGGCGTGTTTTGTTCCTTTGCACCCAGGAGACCACCAGGAAGGTGGGGAGCAGGAGCCGCCAGGGACGCCAATCCCCCCTTTCCTTTCCTTTCCTTTCCAGATGGGCCGTAGGGTCAGAGGGCTGGACTCTGCCATGGACGGATCCCTCTGGGGAAGGCAGCTCCCATCCTCCCTGGCATGGCTCTGCCCTTCTGCCACCGCCTGGATCAGGCCTTTCCTGCCCCTTTGCACAGCGAGGCTTTATGGGCCTCCATAAAGCCATCTCCGGCACTGAGGTTTCCCCAGGAGGAGGGGAAGGGGAAGGGGCTGGCTTTGGGGAGGGGCCTCCTCCTGCATGGGGGAGGGGCTCCCCAAGAACCTGGCTTGTAGGAGCCGTGGGGGGGGGCATGCCTGGGGCAAAGGAGCTGTCTCCCTGGAGGAGCTGCCCCTTCCTCCCCCCATGCCAAGGTTTTCTTCCCCAGTCAAATGCTGGCTAGCCCACCGGCCCCCTTACCAGCTCCCCAGGGGGTGGGGTGACAAGAGACTCCCCTCCTTGTCTCTTCTGCATAAGACCCCAGAAGACCCCCCCTGCCCCCTGCTGCCTGTCCACACTGGCCGGCTCCGTGCTCCTGCTCTCTCTGTGGCCTTAGACAAGCGTGGGAGCATTTGCACTGAGCATATATATATATATACACAGTGATCTTTAAAGGAAGGGAAGAGAGACCAGTGGGAGGCCCTTTGACCTGCCTTTGGCCAGACCAAAGGTGTGCACCAGGGGAGGGGCTGGGGCTGGTGTGTGCACAGGTGCGGCTTCTCTCTCCCCCTTTTCCCCCTTTGGCAATCCCACCCTTGACCTTTGTCCTGGAAGGGGGGCTTCTCTAATAGCAAGTTGGTAATTAGCCACCCTTCCCTTCCGAGGTATCCTCTAGGCGATTAGGAGCAGGCATGATGGTTCGTGGGGGCAGATAAAAGGTGGGAGGGGGGCAGAAGGCTTCTTCACACCTTGGCAGCAAAGGTGACGTCGGCCACTGGGATCGGCTGCCTGGAGATAATTATTATTAACAGCTGCCAGGAGATAATAATTATTATCAGCTGCCTGGAGATAAGTGCCTTGGAAGGGAGATAAAGAGGGGGCCGGGCGGAGTAGATGGACACTGGCTGTTCAGGGCTTTCTTCCGTCCTGGGGGAGGCAGGGGGCCCCTTCCTTTTGCCCTAGCTTGTTGGGCCGATTGCCACGGGTGTGAGGCTTTCCCATTTGGCGTTGGGGCAGTCTGGTGGGCCACTGTGGGGAGGAGGAGGCTGGACACAGGGTGGGGGGCTTTTTGGATACAATACGGCCCACAGTTGGTGTCTCTTTCTTGAAATGCTTCAGCTGACCTGTGGAGCCCATTCTGGGCTGAGGACGGTCCACATGGTCCCCCTCTGAGGGGAGAGGAGACCCTCCTGGCCAACCGCGTAACCAGTTCGGGGTGGTGGTGGCGGCGGCAGACATTTCCCCCACCCCTGGTGGTCCTCAAGACCATCTGGAGAAGGGGGGGGGCTCCAGATCCCAGAGGTGCCCCATGGCCCACCTGGTCTAGATGTGCTGATGGTCTGCCCTGCAAGGGGCCGATGATCTTCTGAGGACCCCCCCACCCACTGCAAGGACCAGTGCTGGCCCTTGTTTGGGTCTTTGTAACCCCAAGTCTCTCCTGGGCAAGGCAGCCTCAGCCTTCCCTCTTTCCAGCCCCCACCACATAAAGAAGTTTTATTCCCCCTCCCTTGCCACTTGGCCTCTGTGTGCGTGTGTGTTGCCGCACCTCTGGGAAATAGCTTTCCTGGCTTCTGTTTATTTTATTTCCCAAGGGGTGCAGACCCCCAGATTCTCCCCTCCCCCACCTGCTCCACAGCTTCCACCCCCAAGAGAGCAAGAAGGGGAAGACCCTCTCTGAAGCGGAGGGGGGGAGGAAAGGGGGTGTCCGTGTGGCTTCCCTCCTTTGGACCCTGCCTGCAAGTTTGTGTGTTTTATGGCCCTGCGTGTGTGCCATCCTTCCAGCCAGAGCAAATAAAGGAGGGCTCCCTGTCCGCTGTGTCTTACAGAGCCTGGAGAGCAGGAGGAAGACGAGAGGAGGACAAGAAGGGACGTTGTAGCCCCTCATGGCGACCCTCTTAGCTGCCACCCGTGTCTCCCGGCCTCTGGTCCAGCTGGCTCTCCAGGCTCCGCGCAGCAAGGATGCCGCCACTGCTGCCCTGCGGTACGTCCACAGGCGGTGGGAGGGCAAAACGGGTCATCGCTGGCCCCCAGGGAAGGGGAGGGGAAGCCCTGTGTGGGGCTGGGCTCCCCCCTTGGGGTGTACTTCCTGCACACACACACACCCAGCTGAAGTACCCCTACCCCTGGCTCCTAGATGCTGAGGAGGGGGACATCCCCCCAAATCCCCCTTGTTTGGTTGCGGGTAGTAAAGCCCTCCACAGGTGTAGGAACCTGCTTTTGAAAAAAAGCAAATTCAAATCTGCCAAGAGCCCCCTCCTGTCCTTATGCCCACAATCCAGACCCCTGGCCTCCCCCCCCCCACTCCTCTTCAGGGGCCACTGGGGATGAACTGGCGCCGGGCTGGATCCACAGAAGTGCTTTGCTTCCTCCCAGGGCAGAACGTGGCCCCTTCTGGTGGGGCCCAGGGGCATAGACGGCACAGGAAGTTTCCAGATGCTCCCCCCCCCCGAGAACCTGAGGATGCCAGGGCGGGGGACAAGGGGCATTACCCCCTCCTCCCCCCCAGCCATGGTCTGCTGTGAAGCTCTGCAGGGGTCTGGCCAGAAGCGGGGCACCCAGGGCTCATCCAGCAGCCAAAGGGCAGGCCGCCCCCCCAGCTGGCCTGGTGCAAGGCGCTCTGGCGTAGAGTGTGGGTGCGGCAGGGAGGGTGCCTCCCTAGATTTGGGGGGGCGGGGTGACCCTCTGGAAGCCATCTTCCCTGAGCCTGATCCGTGGGGACCCCACCGGGTGTCTGGGTGGGACCTTATGAGGGAGGGAATGAGAAAGATGGCCGCCTCCTGTTCTCCAGCTCGCCTGGGGCCATTATTGCAGACCCCTCCCTCCTGTCCCTTGCCCCCATTTGACAATGGCACCACGGGGGGGGGGGGCTTTGAGGGCTCAGAAGTGCTTGGCCTTGTGGGGTTTCCCACTAAATAAGCACACACATGTGCCTGCGCATAGAAGGTAGCAGCCTCCATCGTAATCTTAATGGCATAGCAAGGGCTGGGCAGCCCCAGAGCCAGTGGGCAGGGAGACCGAGGGTGGGGCAGCGGAACAGACACAGTGGGTGGGGGGCTTCCCTTGTAGAGTGTGTGTGTGAGAGGGAAGGCCTGGCTCTGCTCTGCTGCCCCCCTGTGGAAGTGATGGGAGTGCCCCCCCTGTTCAGCCCCCTCCTCCTGGCAAGTCCTCCCCCTTTGGGTGCCAGAGCCCCCTCCCTCTGGAGGGTCTTCCTCAGTCACAACAGGCAGCACCCAGAGGGAGTCATGGAAGTGAGGGGTGGGGAGGAGACCGCTGAGCTCTGGGTGCCCCGTGTTCTTCCTTCCCTGAGCACGGGGGGGGGGCACTCTTCCCAACCTCTTCTCTCTCACAGGCCTCCTCTGCAGCTCTGCTTCTCAGCCGCCTCAGTCTGCCTGCAGGGCCGGCGCTCCTACGGGACTGAAGTGGAAGAGGTGAGCGGAGCGGACGGCTCTCGGATCTGGGGCTGCAGGCCGCGATGGCTCTGAGCAGCTTCCAGGCCCCCCCAATTTCCCAAGGATGGTGGGGGGAATCACAGGGAGGGCGAACTCCTCCCGCTATGCCACACGGGGGGGGCAGGGGGAGCTGGCACCCCCTGGTGGTGGACATCCTCCCCCCCCAGCACTGGCTTTGGCTGACTCCCCTCCCCATGTGATGGATGGGGGAGATGGGGGGCTTGCCATTGCTGGCAGCGGCTGGGTGGCCGTTGGGCCCAGTGTGTGCCCTCGAGGGAGCTCAGCGTTTGGTCTCTGGGGAGAGGGAAGAAAGAGGGGACAGGCCCTGCAGGGAGGGCGCGGGGAGTTTTTGAACTGTGGTGGGGGGAGGAAAGCACGGTGAGGGTGGGGGTGTGGGCCTGACCCCCGCCTCTGACCCTGGCGCCCCTTCCTTCCCTCCACCTCCTCCTCCAGATCGGGGAACGGGCCGTCCTGATCACCGGCTGCGACTCTGGCTTCGGCTTTGCGCTGGCTAAACACCTTCACGAGAGGGGCTTCATCATCTACGCCGGGTGCCTCCTGAAGGTAGGCAGCAGACCCCCCCCCAAGCAGGCACACAGGAGCGAGGAGCAGGGGGTCGAAGCAGGACCACCGGTTTGGCCCCCCCTCCCAGGTCCTCCTTGCTCCCTTGACTCTGGGGAGGGGGCTGCGTGTGTTGGGGGGCACTCCCCCTCTAGCGGTCCCACTAGGCAGCCATCAAAAGTGTGCCCCCCCCCGTGTCTGACACTCCCCCAGTGAGTTTGATGCCCCTTCCCAGCCCCCCCCCCCCCGCCAGCCTGGTCTCAAAGGGAGGGGCTGTGGCGAGGTGTGGCTCCCTCTGGTGGCTGCTGCCCAAAGGCGCAAGAAGGGAGCGTCGCTCCACCCCATTTTCCAGCTTGGGGCCCGAGGGGTTTGGCTCCTGGCTCCACTTTGGGACATTTGGCCGAACTTGTCCCCGAGTGAGATGCCCCCAGAAATTCAGGCCGTTCCTAGAGTGTGCCAGTCACCCCACAAATGTTTCCGGGGTACTCGTCCTCCCCTGAGATTCAAGGGCAGCTGAAACATTATGTATTGAAAGGTATGGAAAGCTGAACCCAAACTGACGTCTGTACTGGAAGAAGGACGGAAAAGTTGTGCAAACAGAAAATTCTGAGCATTTCTTACTCTGCTGCCCCGACGTTGGCAGATTCGGCTGTGCCAGGCCCACGTGGCCGTTCCAGAGCCAAAGAAGCCCCCTCCTCTCTCCAAAGCAGGCTTCCAGCGTGGGCATTCCTTGGCATGGGGCATCCACAGGAGGACTTAACTCGTGGGCAACCCCCCCATGCTTGCAGAACCTTAAGAATTAGAAGGCCCTCCAAAGGGCACCTAGTCCAGCCCCCTCCCAGCGCTGCCAGCCTCGCTCATAGATGGCTAGGTGGATGAGAGTTGCAGTCCACGGGCACCTGGAACTCCCGGCCCCCATCTTTAGAGAGGGTGCCCCAGGCGAGGGAGCGTGTGCGTGTGTGTTTGCCACCTCCGGCAGTTTGCCAGCATTTGAGAGAGACCCGTTTGCCACCGTGGCAGGAGCAAGGCCGAGGGGGCTCCAAGGACCTGGACAACATGAAGAGTGACCGGATGAGGACCGTCCAGCTCAACGTCTGTGACAGTGATGAAGTGGGGCGGGCTGTGGACTACATGACCTCCACTCTGAAGGGCCCCGAGACTGGTAGGTGGGGCGGAGAGGAAGGCAGCCGGGGGGGGATGGAGGAGGGGGCTTACTTGGAGGAGGAAGTGTGGCCCCCATGGGTCCCCTCCACTCTCCAACGTCTTTGTGTGGCCCCAGTGCAGCTCAGGCCTTGGGGGGGAGTGGAGCCCTTCCTGAGGACCCTCCCTCCGTGGGGGGGGGTGTTGGGGGCAAACCTGCCCCGTTCGGGAAGCAGAGGCAGCTCATGACAATGACTGACTGCTCTTGACATCTCCCCCCACTCCATAGGGCTCTGGGGCCTGGTGAACAATGCCGGGGTCTCCACCTTTGGGGAGGTTGAGTTCACCAGCATGGACACCTACAAGGAGGTGGCTGAAGTGAACCTGTGGGGCACGATCCGCACCACCAAGGCCTTCCTGCCTCTCATCCGCAGAGCCAAAGGTAAGCCCCCCTCCAGCCGCTGCACGTGGGGGCTCATGAGCAAATGCGGGCCCTTGCTTTGTGGGGCCACCACCTGCCCTAGGAAAGCAGCAGTGGGAGGGAGGAGCAAAGGAACCCTGTCCCCCCCCACCCTGAGCTGTGCCTTGGGGCTACTGCCCCCCACCTCTGCTTCCAGAACGCCCCAGCGCTTCCTGCTCAGGAGCCCTCCCTGCATGAGGCCTCCTGCCTTGCGAGGTGGGCCAGGTGCAGGCACTCCCAGCCACCCCTACTGCCAGACCCAGAGGTTCCTGGGCCGTGCCCCCGTTCTGTTCCAGAGTAGGCAAAGCTCCCTAGTGGTCACCAAACAGGAAGCTGCCCCGGCTACTGGCCAGTGGCCAGCCTTCTTACTCTCTGGCAGGCACCAGTCCTGTGGGTCTGGCTGTGAAAGAACCTCCCCTCTGACTGGCTCTGAACCCCCCCAAACCCCCCCAGTCCGAATGAGGAGGAGGGGGTGGGTGGGTTGGGAGAGGAGGCAGGATTGGCGCCGAAGCAGCCAGGGGATGGGACTGTGCAGTTGAGGGACCATTGCTACAGGCGGCAGAGGCGTGCAGAAGTGACTAGGCGTCAGCAGGGGTTTGCTGGGGGAGGTGGGGAGGGGGCCAGGAAGACTTTCCTTCTTGAAGCTGAGACCGCCTTGGTTCCAGGGCGACCCCCCCCCCCGTTTGCCTCCTGAGGCTTCTTGCTGGAGGGGCTTTGGGGTGGGGGTGCATTGCCGCCTTGGCACGGAGGTGGGGCAGGCCCCTCACTGCCGTGCTCCGCCCGCCCAGGCCGCGTGGTCAACATCAGCAGCATGATGGGCCGGATGGCCAACCCGGCCCGCTCCCCCTACTGCATCACCAAGTTCGGGGTGGAGGCCTTCTCCGACTGCCTCCGCTATGAGATGCGCCCCCACGAGGTGAAGGTCTGCATCGTGGAGCCCGGGAACTTCATCGCCGGCACCAGCCTCTACAGCCCTGAGCGGATCAAGGCCATTGCCGACAAGATGTGGGACGAGCTGCCCGAGATCGTCCGGCGGGACTACGGGCGGAAGTACTTCGACGAGCAGATCGCCAAGATGAAGTCGTACTGCAACAGCGGCTCCTCTGACACCTCGCCGGTCATCGACAGCATCACCCACGCCCTGACCTCCACCACCCCCTACACCCGCTACCACCCCATGGACTACTACTGGTGGCTCCGCATGCAGGTCATGACCCACATGCCGGCCGCCATCTCTGACCGCCTCTACATCTACTGAAGGGCGGGGGGTGGGTGTGGGTGGGGGGCACACCTCCTCCCCTCTGCCCTCTCCCCAGCCATGGCTACCAGGAAGGGAAGCTCCCTGGGCGGGAGGCGCTCTCTACAGATCGTGTCCCCGTAGTCTCACTCCGTTACTTGGGTCTCCATATACTGTACTGTAGGCTTAAGGAGTCATTAATTTAAACACGTGAAATTAATTTAACCCTTTGCATGGTGTGTCTCAGTGGCAGGAACAGGCCGTGTTTTGGGGAGGGGGTCGGCTTAGCGCCCCTGCTGTCTATTTATTGGGGGCGCCCCCGTCCTCCTCCCCGGCCACCTCAGGCGAGCCATTGGCCTCCATTGTCCCAGCCGCCAGCCCTTGTCTTTCTTTCTGGAGCCAGCTGTTGCTGGGGGGTCCCCTCCCCAGGGCAGCAGCTGTGGGCCAGGCCGAGCCATGGGGGGGCATCCAGAGACCTCCCCTCATGGCCACCCACTCCTGCCCTAAAGGGGCCAAGCAGGGTGGGCGCTTTGCCTCGCCTTCCCTTTGCACGCACACTCCTTTTTTGTTGTGGGGGGGGGTATGTAGTGGACCAGGGCCCCTGCCTGCCTGTGCCGCCGCCAGCATGGCAGTCCCTCGTGGGCTCATTCCTGTGATGGCCGCTCTGTGTCTGTGAGCAGTCTCCTCCTGCGCACGAGGGCGAGGGGCGTCAGCCCCCTTCGGCTCAGCTCGCTGGCTCCTGGAGGTCAGCTGGTGGGGGGCCCAATGAGGGGCAGGGGGCAGCCAGTGGGGGCAGCTTCTGTGAAGGAGCCCAACTACGTGCGTTTTTAGCCTTGGCGCCAGGAACAGCAGCAGCAGCAGCAACGAATCCGTCCCATTGGCAGGGAGCGCCCTTTTCCTTGGGTTGGGCCCCACCCCACCCCACCCCACCCCACCCCACCCCTCTCCACCCCACATGCCACCTGGGCCCACTGGGTGCATCCGCTCTGACCACAACCAACGCACATTGGAGGGACCGACCGCTGGCGCAAAATGCTGCTGGCTTTCCTGCGGCATTGGGGGAGGGGGCTTTGGTAGGAAACTTTGGAAAGGGAAGGACGCCCCTCCCGCCGCTCCTCCTGTCAACGTGCTCAAGAAGCAATTATTTTCTTTTTTTTAAATTTTATTTTTTGGTACAAAAAGTCCACAAGGAAATATTTTTGTGATGCTTCAGAGACAAACAAAAGGGTCACTGAAAGCAGATTGGAAGTATTGTGAAAAAGTGCAGCGGGGAGGGGTGGGCGGGCCGTCACGTTGCCCCTTAACAAAGTGTAGCGTGGGCGAATGAGTCTGTGATCAAATATTCTCTGCCTTGATTAACATTAAACGTCAGTGACGAACCTGCCAGCCTCTTTTATGGTGTCTCTTGGGGGGGGGGCACCAGCCGGGGGATCTCCCTCTATGCCTTTGCCTCCGCCATGCCAGAGGTTTGGGCAACAGCTGGGAGCCCCTCTGCAGCCCAGCCGGGCCTAACTGGCCAGTGGGGGCTGGCTGCAGCATAGGAATGGGTATCCCGGTGCTTCAGGGGGTAAAACTGGGCTCTGGGTCTGAAAAGGGTGAGGACCCCCCCCCCGGCACACTAACGGACAGCGCAGGGGTCCCTCCTGAGCCCACCCAAAAGGTGGCAGCAGCAGAGGAGGCAGCGATGGATGAAAGGGTTCTGCCTCCTCTTCTACGGTTTTCCCACCAGATGTGAGATTCTGCCTAAATCTCCAGGGCCGCATTCTAAAGGGGACCCCGGTGGGGGTCTGGTATTCCTGACTGCGCCCAACATGCACCAACTGTGAGGACTCCCCCCCCAAGGTCACTGCCATTGCCAAAAGTAACCTGACCCCACCCGTGCCAGTGTAAGGACTCCCCTGTCCCGCCCGTGTGGCCACCCACTGTGGGGACCTCCTAGATGCCCTCAGGGTTCCCATGAGATACTATGCCACTTCCATCCCCACCAGACACCATCCCTCTCTCTTTTCCGCTGTCACCCCAGGGAAGGCATCCAAACTCCTTCCTTTTGTATGTATATTGCATTTCTGGAGACCATAACTGTACGATTAAAACACCACTTTATTTGCAGAATAAATTGTAATAACTAAAAGCACCACCCACCCCCATAAAAAGACATTAAACAATATAAAATTAAAACCATCTAACTAAAATCACATTAAAAACAAATATACAGAAGATTAAAAGAGGCCAGGAGACGCAGCCCCTGAGGCCGGGATCTAATTAGGAAAGGCCTGCCGAAAGAGATCCGTCTTTAGTGCTTTTTTAAAGCAACTCAGGCTCGTCATCTGACGGATCTCGTTCGGCAAGTCATTCCACAATTTGGGGGCGATTACTGAAAAGGCCCTCTGGGAGGTTGCAGACAGCCTAGATTTTTGTGGCTGAAGCAAATTCCTCCCAGAGGACCGGAGTGCGCGGGGAGGATTGTATGGGAGGAGGCGGTTCCGGAGATAAGTTGGACCCAAGCCATTTAGGGCTTTACAGGTAATAACCAACACCTTAAACTGGGCCCGGAAACTGATTGGCAGCCAGTGGAGAGATTTTAATACTGCAGTTATATGGTCTCTCCGAGATGTTCCCGAGACCACTCTGGCTGCCATATTTTGTACCAACTGAAGTTTCCGGACCAAGCACGAGGGCAGCCCCATCTAGAGCGCATTGCAGAAATCTAGACGAGAGGTTACCAGCGTGTGCACCACAGTCTCGAGGTCTTCCAGGAAAGGGCGCAGCTGGTGTATTTAACAGAAGTTTAACAGAAACAGATTAACATGTAGATACATTTAAAGGAAGATTTCACTCTCACACTTCTCCTGGCTGAGGCAGACTCTTAACCCCCACTCATTAACTCCTAAACCTGAGTGACTGTCTCGACCCTCATCCCCACTCCTGGCACCACCCCTCCTTTCTCTCCCTCACTGTGCCAGCTGCCATTCACCAGCCGTACCCAAATCCACGCAGCCAGCCCACCAGTCGCCACTCACTTACGTTAGCCCATCCTCTCGTCCTTCTTCCAGCACTTTATTAGCACTTTATTACCACTTGAAACCTTTTACTTAAACCCTTTTCCCATAAAAAGTCTGTGGCAAGGGAAGAAACCAGGATCCTGGAACAATGCTACCGTAATACTCATCCCAAAAAAAGGAAAAGATTCAAAAGAACCAGAAAACTGTAAACCTATCTCACTGCTCAGTGTCGACTACAAGATTGTCATAAACACAATGGTTGAGAGATTCAAACATATACTAGGTGATATTATACACAAAGACCAAAATGGGTTTTTACGCAAGACTCCTCCGAGACAACATCAGAACAGTCCTCAATGTTATAGAATACTCTCTCTGGCTTTTCTTCGCAAACAAAGATTCAGGAAGGACTCATCCCGCGCTTTCTGCAAGTGCGCTGATGACTAAAAAGGCCAATCCGAGATAAACAAGTCCGGCTGCAGAAAGCACAGCAGAAGGTCTCCTTGGGTGATGTTTCTGGGTTGTGATTCTTTCTGCGTTGTCGTTTCTCTTTAAGACTTGTTCGTCGTGAGTTCTCAAATAAGGCTGCAGCATTGTGGATAGTGCGTCTCCATGCCTCCCGATGTGAGGCCAGGGCGGACCACTGTTGGTGATCAGTTTGGCCGAGCCTGAGATGTTGTTTCAGGGACTCTTTGTATCGCTTTTTTGGAGCGCCCCTCTTATGCTGACCCGTGGCGAGTTCACCGTAGAGTAGTATTTTTGGGAGGCGATGGTCCTCCATCCTAGAAACGTGCCCTGCCCAGCGCAGCTGTGTTCTCAATATCATGGCCTCAATGCTGGTCATCTCTGCTTGCTCAAGGACAGCAACATTAGTCACAGTCCAAGCAGCCTGCTCTCCTCCTCCTCTCCCTTAAGGGTCAGTCTCCCTTGGCAGTGGCCGCAGGGGGGCCACGGACCAAGCAGCCTGCTCTCCTCCTCCTCTCCCTTAAGGGTCATTCTCCCTTGGCAGTGGCCGCAGGGGGGCCATGGACCAAGCAGCCTGCTCTCCTCCTCCTCCTCCTCCTCTCCATTAAGGGTCAGTCTCCCTTGGCAGTGGCCACAGGGGGCCATGGACCAAGCAGCCTGCTCTCCTCCTCCTCCTCCTCCTCTCCATTAAGGGTCAGTCTCCCTTGGCAGTGGCCGCAGGGGGGCCATGGACCAAGCAGCCTGCTCTCCTCCTCCTCCTCTCCCTTAAGGGTCAGTCTCCCTTGGCAGTGGCCGCAGGGGGGCCATGGACCAAGCAGCCTGCTCTCCTCCTCTCCCTTAAGGGTCAGTCTCCCTTGGCAGTGGCCGCAGGAGGGGCATGGACCAAGCAGCCTGCTCTCCTCCTCCTCCTCTCCCTTAAGGGTCAGTCTCCCTTGGCAGTGGCCGCAGGGGGGTATGGACCAAGCAGCCTGCTCTCCTCCTCCTCCTCCTCTCCCTTAAGGGTCAGTCTCCCTTGGCAGTGGCCGCAGGGGGGGCATGGACCAAGCAGCCTGCTCTCCTCCTCCTCTTCCTCTCCATTAAGGGTCAGTCTCCCTTGGCAGTGGCCGCAGGGGGGGCATGGACCAAGCAGCCTGCTCTCCTCCTCCTCTTCCTCTCCATTAAGGGTCAGTCTCCCTTGGCAGTGGCCGCAGGGGGGGCATGGACCAAGCAGCCTGCTCTCCTCCTCCTCCTCCTCTCCATTAAGGGTCAGTCTCCCTTGGCAGTGGCCGCAGGGGGGGCATGGACCAAGCAGCCTGCTCTCCTCCTCCTCTTCCTCTCCATTAAGGGTCAGTCTCCCTTGGCAGTGGCCGCAGGGGGGGCATGGACCAAGCAGCCTGCTCTCCTCCTCCTCCTCCTCTCCATTAAGGGTCAGTCTCCCTTGGCAGTGGCCGCAGGGGGGGCATGGACCAAGCAGCTTGCTCTCCTCCTCCTCTTCCTCTCCCTTAAGGGTCAGTCTCCCTTGGCAGTGGCCGCAGGGGGGGCATGGACCAAGCAGCCCGCTCTCCTCCTCTCCCTTAAGGGTCAGTCTCCCTTGGCAGTGGCCGCAGGGGGGGCATGGACCAAGCAGCCTGCTCTCCTCCTCCTCTTCCTCTCCATTAAGGGTCAGTCTCCCTTGGCAGTGGCCGCAGGGGGGGCATGGACCAAGCAGCCTGCTCTCCTCCTCCTCTTCCTCTCCATTAAGGGTCAGTCTCCCTTGGCAGTGGCCGCAGGGGGGGCATGGACCAAGCAGCCTGCTCTCCTCCTGTCACAGGGCGGCACCCTGCTGGGGGCACTGAGGTGGGGCTTTGCAGTGCCTGGTGGCAGCCACCCACTCGCTCACAAGGGCTCCCTTCTCCTGGAGAGCCAGCATAAAAAATAAAACATAAAAACAAGAGATAACATTTCCCCTGTCCTAGCGCCTTCCCTCTGTCTGCCCTCCTCCATAATTTCCATGTTCAGTTGGGGATGCGTTATCGGCCTGGAGAAGAAAGTTGAGAGGGGACATGATAGCCATGTTTAAATATATGAAGGGATGCCATACTGAGGGCAGAGCAAGCCCCTTTTCTGCTGCCCCAGAGACTAGGACACAGAGCAATGGGTTCAAACTACAGGAAAAGGGATTCCACCTAAACATTATTAGGAGGAACTTCCTGTCAGTAAGAGCTGTTCGGAAGTGAATCCACTGCGGCCTGGGAGTGTGGCAATGGAGTCTCCTTCTTTGGAGGTTTTTAATTAGAGGCTGGATGTCCATCTGTCATTAGGAGTGCTTGGATTGTGTGTGTTCCTGCATGGCAAAAGGGGGCTGGAGAGGATGGCCCTTGGGGTTTCTGCCAACTCTATGATTCTATGACTGTATATTTTATTCAGTTTTCAGAACAAATTACTATAACTGTATTTTAGAATTCACCCCAAATTCACCTGCAGATCCAGATGGAAGAAGAGATTTTTTTCAAGAGCCACCTGAATATCATAAGAAGTGCGTGGAGGAAATGAGCTTGTTTATGATGGGAATCAAGCAGGATTTGCAGAGATGAAAGCAGATGAATGTGAAAATGGGGAACTCTGAAGCAGTACTGAGGTTGTTGCCTGCTAAGGGTGTTGCCACCCCTGCCTGCAAGAAAAGAGGGCGGCGAGGGGGGCCTTAAAGAAGGGACACCCTGAAATGAGCGGGGACATGCTCGCTTTGGGTTGCTGCTGACCCCTGGGGCTGGTGGGATTTCCCCAAGGGCTTCTTCCTTCAAGGGCAGACCCACCCAAAGGCCCCAGAGCAGGGGTCCCCTCAGCAGTCCCTAGTGGGAAGGAGCAGTTTTGTACGTTGGTGGCCGCTGCTGCTGCGACCTTGGTGTGCCCGGTGCCCCTTTGCCTGGCCTTGGGAAAAGCCCCGGCTGCGCTCCTGCCCCGCCCCTGGGCTGCCCCACATGCACCCAGGTGGTCGGGGATGCTGGTGGCCCAGGCCTTGCCCCCCCCAAGCCCAAGCGGGGCAGAGAGGGGGTGCCCTCCTGCCTCGTTGTCTGGGAGGGAGTGGGCCACTTCTTCAGGCTGCCTCCCCGATGCCCATCCGTCCCTACTGGTTGTGGGGCGGGCCTGGCGGGTCTCCTTCCCACTCCCCCGCAAAGGCGCCCCCGGCAGCCCAGAGCCCCCCAGGCACATCTGGGAGCAGGCGGGGAGCGCGGCTGGGCGGAGAATGGCAGCCCTTCCAGCCACGCCATCCCGCTGGGCCCGAAGCAGCTCAGCCGGAGAGGCGCCCCCTCCCCACCCAGGCCCTGCAGCTGCCCAGGGGAAGCCCCCCGGCGGGAGGGCGAGCGGTGCCCCTCGGGCCTCCTGCGGGGCCTGAGCCGGGCTGCTGGCGGCGGCTGGAGAGGCTGGCCTGGCCTCCCTGTGGGACGCGGCGGGAGAGGTGCGCGGACGCTGGCCTGGAGGGGGCCTTGGCTGGACGGCTGGGCCGCTCGCCGCCTCTCTCCTCGCAGGGACGCCGCCGCCTCCCTTGGCCAGGGGTCTCCGTCCGCTGTGCTGCGCCCCCTCCCCGCTGACCGGGAGGCTCTTGGGGCGGAGGGCGCCTGGATGGGCTCCCGAGAGGGGCGCGTCGCACGACCCCCGCCCAGGCCGTGGGGAGGGGAGCCGGGACAAGCTCTGCAGACGCAGCCCAACGGACCGGCCTCGTGGCTGGCAGCCTGCGCCCTTTTGCCCCCCAGGAGGAGGTGGTCTGCCCCCCACAGGGAGGGAAGGAGGGACAGAGGAGGAGGACGAGGAGGCTTCGGTGTTGCTCTCGTGGGAAAGCCCCTCCGCACCCTCCGGGTTGGGAGCAAAGGTGGCCCCAACCCCGGCCCAGCTGACCACAGGCAGTCCCATCTGCGAGCCAATCTTTCCAGAGCCCCCTCCCCACCGATGGCCGAGGAGCCTGCCTGGATCTGCCTGCTCTGCTCTGGCCAGAGCAGGTTGACCCCACAAGCCATCCACGGCCCGGCCAGGCAGAGGGGCCCATGACCCTCAGCCTCCTTCTCTCTCTCTCTCTCTCTCTCTCTCTCTCTCTCTCTGGCTTTCTTCGCAAACGAAGATTCACGAAGGACTCATCCTGCGCTTTCTGCAAGCGCGCTGATGACTAAAAAGGCCAATCCGAGATAGACAAGTCCGGTTGCAGAAAGCACAGCAGAAGGTCTCCTTGGGTGATGTTTTCGGGTTGTGATTCTTTCTGCGTTGTCATTTCTCTTCAAGACTTGTTCGTCGTGAGTTCTCAAATAAGGCTGCAGCATTGTGGATAGTGCGTCTCCATGCCTCCGGATGTGAGGCCAGGGCGGACCACTGTTGGTGATCAATTTGGCCGAGCCTGAGATGTTGTTTCAGGGACTCTTTGTATCACTTTTTTGGAGCGCCCCTCTTACGCTGACCCGTGGCGAGTTCACCGTAGAGTAGTATTTTTGGGAGGCGATGGTCCTCCATCCTAGAAACGTGCCCTGCCCAGCGCAGCTGTGTTCTCAATATCATGGCCTCAATGCTGGTGATCCCTGCTTGCTCAAGGACAGCAACATTCCTCACATAGTCAGTCCAGTGTATATTTAGGATTGTGCGTAGACAGCGCTGGTGGAAGCGCTCGAGGAGTCGTAGGTGGTGGCGATAGGTGACCCATGTTTCAGATCCATAAAGGAGGATAGACAGTACGATGGCTCTATACACACTGATTTTTGTGCTTTGCCTCAGGTGTTTATTGCTCCAGACTCTTTTGTGAAGTCTTCCAAATGCACTATATGCCTTTGCTAATCTGTGATCGATCTCTTTGTCAATCTTGGCATCTGAGGAGATGATGCTTCCCCGGTAGGTGAACTGCTGAACGGACTTGAGCACAGATTTGCCGACGGCAATGTGGGGATGGTGGTGTTCGTCCTGTGGTGCAGGCTGGTAAAGAACTTCTGTTTTCTTCAGGTTGACTTCTAGCCCAAACAGCTCTGCAGCTGTTGCAAAGCAAGATGTTAGGCGCTGCAGAGCTGCTTCTGTGTGGGCAACAAGGGCAGCATCATCGGCGAAGAGCAGCTCGCGGACTAGATAGTTTAGAGTCTTAGTGTGAGCCCTCAGACGGCTTAAGTTAAACAAGCTACCATCAGTACAGTAACGTATATAGATGCTGTCGTCTTCTTCAAGCTCTGCCATAGCCCTTTGGAGCATCATGCTAAAGAAGATTGTAAATAAAGTTGGTGCAAGAACACAACCTTGCTTCACTCCATTCGTTATTAGAAAGGGCTCTGAAAGAGCATCGCCATATCTGACTTGACCACGCTGGCCCTCGTGTAGCAAGATAATCATTTTAAGGAATTTCGGGGAACATCCTAGTCTTTCCAGGATCTGCCACAGACCGTTTCTACTTACAGTGTCAAAGGCTTTGGTGAGGTCGACAAATGTGACACAGAGACCCTTGTTCTGCTCCTTACATTTCTCTTGCAGTTGCCTAAGGGCAAATACCATGTCTGTAGTACTCCTATTGGCTCTGAAGCCACATTGGCTTCAGATCTAAAAACAGGTCTAAAAAATGCTGACCCCCCCCCCCAACCAGCACTGCCAGTAAGCCCCTGCCTGTGGAAGTGGTGGGGGGAGGGTCTGGTGCAGAGGCCTGAATGTGAATTTTATGAGCCCCCCCCCTCCTGCTGCCCTGAAACACAAACAGCTGCACCAGGCTCACCCCCCCCCCATGTTTCTTGACCTTTCAGAAAATGTGGGGAGAGGGAGGGGGCGACTTCCTGGCCAGTTCAGTCTCTGCTGCTGGCTCTCCAACCGCAGTGGAACTGCTCTGGCCTCCAGCGGCCTTGGCCAGCTGCCCTCCTGGACAGCAATCCTGCCCTGGGCCACCTCCATGCACCTCCCCACAGGGTAGTCCCCCGAAATCCTTTGGGGCATTGGCAGTCTCTCTACATCAGGCTTGCAAGTCCAGGCCCCTCTTTCTTGCTCGCCTCTGGCGAAGCAGCTTTGGCCTTTGTTGAAGGTCCTCTGTTGACCTTGCTGGCCATGGGGTCAGCCTTGAGCCCCACTATTCCTGGGCTCAGGAAGGCTTGACAGGGCTGGCCGGCCTTCTTTGTATTGCAGAGGCTCTCAGTCCACTGGGGGAAAGAGGGAACAGACCCCCCCCCCACTCGCGCGCGCCTGGGCCACGCTGCTCCCAGCCAGCCTCCTCCAGTCCAGAGAGCGCAGCCAAGGCATTGGCATTAAGTACCCCCCCCCCCAGTGAAGTTCCACGGGCGTTGGCGGGCATTTCCCTGGGTGGTTTCCGTCTGCTACCCTGTCTCTGCTGCCTCCCTTGCCACTTTCTCCTGAGTTTTTCCGTTTGATTGATTGATTGATTGGGTTTGTATCCCGCATGCCTTTCTCCCAAGAGTCAACTCTGGAGGGGGGGTGGCCTGAGTGGGGGGGCTCGTCCCAGCTGGACAAGGGGGGCCTTGATAGAGGCCAGGCTGAAAGGCCTAGTAGTGTTAGGGCCTGTCTTAGGATAGCAGCACATCTGGATTGCACCCTTGTGAGTAGATTAGGGAACTGTCTAGTGTAGTCACCTCCAAGTCATGTTTGTTTTATTTCTAACGTTGGCTGGGATGACTAGACCTCTCTGTAACTTGCAAGTCCTAAATGTGCTTGAAAGGAAGGAGCAGTTTTTCTTCAACAGAAACCTACCAATTGCCTTTCATGAAAGAGTATACAGTAGTCTCTACAGTAAGACCCCCCATATCCACTAATTCATTATCTACTGATTCAACTATCCACAGAACACAAAACAGCACACCTACCAGAGTCTTCCTCGAAAATGTGTCCTCTCTAGCCATTTTCTAGGTCTTCCAAGGCTACTCTGGTATTTTAAAATGGATGTCCCATTATTTTCAATGGCGTTCACTATTATCCATGGTTTTCAGTATCCACGACCCCCCCCGAGCCAATCCCCAGTGGATACAGGGGGCCTACTGTACTGTGCTATGGAATCCGCTTAGAATTGCCTCCCTTTTAAGCCCTCCTTTGCAGCCCCTTGGCGCTCTCTTTCCACAGGGGTGGGGAGGAGGTGAAGCTCTGCCGAGTCAGAGTGGAAAGTACAAGCTGAACCCTGGAACTTCCCACTGGGTGACATTGAAAGGGGAAATTGAAGTCAGTGGGTGGCAGCGGCGGCGGCAGATTTGTGGACTAATTCTGGAGTTCTTGGGGTGCATGCGCATAAGAGACCTCCAGAGCATCACAAGGGGATTGATGAAAGACAGACAGGAGAATGGGCGGGGGAGGCGGTGTTGACCCTGAGCTTAGTAGCTCAGTAGGGAAGGGGGGCAATGGGAGGCGGACACAGTGGTGGCCACGTGGAAATGGCTGGCAATAGTGGTAGCCAGATGTGGCCACAGTGACACCCTGTCTGGATTCTGTAGCGCACGCTACACTGGACTGCCTTTGGAAACTGTTCAGAAACTCCAGCAAGTCCAAAGTGCTGTGGCCACTGGCCAGGCTCCTGGCTGGGGCTGATTACAGGGACTCTGTGACCCTTCCCCTGGCCCCCCAGAAACAGCTCCACTGGCTCTAGCATCCAAAGGGCAATGGTGACCTCGACAGCTCTCACAGCGGTGGGACCCTCAGCCTCCCACATATTGCCAGAGCGAGTGCAGAAGCGGTCTCTCTCTCTCTCTCTTTCTCTCTGCAAGGTGCTGAGAAAGGCCTGGGGGGCAGACCAAGCCCCAATCTGAGAGACCCCCATCTTTCCTGTCTTCTTTGGGGAAGAAGGAGCCAGAGGCCACGGGCAGACACTCCCAAGGAGGGAGTCACCACACAAGGGGCCACGAGGATCCTGCGTTCACTGTATATGAAAGGCAGGAAAGGTGGAGTGAGCCCTGAGAGGGCGGGGGGGGGGTAGAGGGCATGCTTATCAACTTTGCAGATGCCACCAAATTAGGAGGGGTAGCTAATACCCCAGAGGACAGGATCAGAATCCAAAATGACCCCCTTAACAGATTAGAAAGCTGGGCCAAGACTAACAAAATGAATTTCAACAGGCAGAAAATGTAGGATGCAACACTTGGGCAGTAAAAATGAAATGCACAGATATAGGATGGGTGACACCTGGCTTGAGGGCAGTGCACGCGAAAGGGATCTAGGAGTCTTAGAATCATAAAATCATAGAGTTGGAAGATTTGCCCTTGGTGGATGACTAGCTATTTAAGATTAAGGAGATGTATGAAAATGACAAATTAACATATATTTTGAACAAGAGAAATAAAGTTGAGGAGTGGTCTCTGGTACAAAAATTCTGGATGGAAAAATGGAATATAAACGAAAATTTAAGTACGCTGCTGGATCAGTAAACTATGAGTGACTAAAGGAGGGAGGAGGGGAAGGTAGGTTAAAAGTAAATATATAACAGGGGAAGAAAAATAAACAAAAAACAAAAAGACACTGTGATATGATAGCAAGATCTTATCATGTATCCTATTTTTTTGATATTTGAATGAGCAAAATGTGTACTAGATATGAGAACATACCTATACAACTAAAAGTTGGCTGGATGTGATAATACCGTATTTAATAGAGGAACACTAGGAAATTAAACAAGAAGCACCCTATCCCGAGATGGAGGAAGTTGGAAGTTAATGTAGGTTGTTTGTTTGTGTGAGTAAGTGAAGGTTTGTCTGTACAAGTGAAAAGAAAGGAAATTAATTGAGGTAATGTAAGTGAGAAGGTATGAGGAAGTAGGAAAGTAAAGAAGTAGGGATGGAGCAAGAAGTAGAAGGTAGAAGAATGGAAGGAATGGAAGAAGATGGAAAAGAGGATGGGTGATAGGATGAAGGAAGAAGATGTGGGGGTATTGTAATAATGCAGGATACTATAAAAGTGTTGATATTTGTATATATGTAAAATGAGTATGTGTAATTGGGATGGCTATGTACGTCATGTGTTTATGCATTTATTTACTTTATTTATTTTGAGCATGTTTTTCTTATGTATGTATGTATTTTATGTATGTGTGTGTACTTATATATTTGCAAAGTTAAAAATAAAGTAAAAAAAATCATAGAGTTAGAAGAGACCCCAAAGGCCATCCAGTCCAACCCCCTTCTGCCACGCAGGAACACATAAAGCACTCCCAACAGATGGCTATCCAGCTTCTGTTTAAAAACCTCCAAAGAAGGAGAGTCCACCACGCTCAGAAGCAGCAGTGGATTCCACTGTAGCACAGCTCTTACCCTCAGGAAGTTCTTCCTAATAATGTTTAGATGGAATCTCTTTTCCTGGAGTTTGAACCCATTGCTCCGTGTCCTAGTCTCTGGAGCAGCAGAAAACAAGCCTCCTCCATCCCCAATTCAACATCCCTTCAAATATTTAAACGTGGCTCTCATGTCCCCAATGGCTCCTTTTTGTCCTGGAGAGAAGTGACCACTAGTGGGGTGCCACAGGGTTCTGTCCTGGGCCCAGTGCTATCCAACAGCTTTATCAATGATTTGGATGAGGGAACAGGAGAGGGCATGCTTATCAAGTTTGCAGATGACACCAAATTAGGAGGGGTAGCTAATACCCCAGAGGACAGGAGCAGGATCCAGAATGACCTCAACATACACTTGGACACGGAGCAATGGACTCAAACTCCAGGAAAAGAGATTCCACCTAAACATGAGGAAGAACTTCCTGAGGGTAAGAGCTGCTCAGTGGTGGAATCCGCTGCTGCCTCGTAGTCAGCCGGGAACAATGTATGTATTCCTGCATGGCAGAAGGGGTTGGACTGGATGGCCCTTGGGGTCTCTTCCACCTCTCTGGTTCCCTCCTTGGCCCCAGGAAGGAGGGAGACCCCTGCCCAGAGCACATCTTCTGGTGCCCAACAGCTCTGTCTTGCGCATACTTATGCGCCCGCTTCTCAGCTCACCCTCTCGTGGCAGCATTGGTCTCTTCTGCTTTTCCATCTTCCACTGCATGCACGAATGCCCACCCACCCACTCACCTGAGGAGAAACTGATGTGGCCCCCTTCCTCGCTGGGCACGACCCTCCAGCCCAGGATCCAGCCCTGCGCTGCTCTCTGCCCAGCGCCAGCAGCTTCTGGCTGCCTTCCTCACTCAGAGTTGTGCTTCCCTGAGAACATTTTCACAATGGATGCGTCAAGGGAGGGGCGGTTGGGGGTCTCGTTCTTCCTTCTCGGTAGGGCTCTTTTCCCCATCAATGCTCCTGGCAGCTCAGTGGGTCTCTGGTGTGCAGTGACCAGCGGACACCCCATGAAGCCTCACGCCTCCCTCCCGCGTCTTCCTCGGCTCCGGCCTCCTCCTCTTCCTCGCCCCCTTTTGAGGGTCCAGGTTCCATGGCGGGGTGGGGCCTCTCTGGGCCGGGCGACGGAGGCGCCTCCACGGGCCCTCCTCTCCGGGGAACAGGCCCACGCCTCCCTCCCGCTTCCCTGCGCCACCACCTCCGCTCTGCGGCCGGGGCCAGAAGCAGGCGGGCGGGACGGGCTCCGGTGCGGTCCTTCCTCCCAGGCCTGAGTCCTCCTCGGCCTCTCAGGAGGGAGGCTGGAGGGGCCCGGAAGGAGGGCCTGAGGCGAAGGCGCACCGGCCACTTGGCGGCCCTGTCCGGAGGCCGCGGCCTTGGCTTGAGCCCGGGGCCCCACGTGGCTCCGCCGCGCCACTTCCACCGGCCGGGGCGCTTCCGCTCCGCCTCCCGCTCCGGAGGCCTCGCACCCACCCACTCGGCGGGAATGCCTGGCAGGCAGGCAGGCAGGCAGGGCGGGCGGACGGGCCCTGGGACGCAGGGGCCAAGCTCTGCCCTGTCTCTGCGGAACTGCCGGGGAGGAAGCCGGGGGGGCGTCCCAAATGGGCGACGAGCGGCCGCCCAGCGAGCCCAGGAAGCGGCGCGAGGACGGGGGGGACCCGGGTCCGACCAGCCGCAGGAGCTCTCGGCCTGCAAGTCCCAGCAGGCAGCCACGGGGGACGCCAGATGGGAGCTGCAGTCCAACACGCCTGCAGGCCGGCACGGGACGAGGGAGCCCGGCGACCCCCGGACCCCCAGCCCGGCCCGGCCCGGCGTTGCCCGCAGAGGGACGGAGGCCCTTGGGCCCGGCCCGCCGGAGGAGGACGAGGAGGAGCCCGGGCGGGCGCGTGAGCCGGGGCCCTCTGAGCGCGTGCAGAGGGCCTGCTGCGGCCGAGGGGGGTCTCCAAGGGCGCCGCCCCCTCCGGGCGGGGCCTCCTTCCAGGGTCCCGCCCCTCGCCCCGCCCCCGGAGGGAGGGGACGGCGCTGTGGGCGTGGCCGGCGAGTGGGCGGCCCCTGGCGTCTCACCTGGGCGGGGGCCCGGCCCGGAGCGGCGGAGTGGGCGTGGCCGCGCGGGGCGAGGGCGGCTCCTGGTTGGCGGCCGGCGAGGGGGCGTGCCCGCCCTCCCCCGCCTTCCCGGGCAGGCCCTCGGCCGCCATCTTGGTTGCCTGGAAAGTTTTCGGAAAGAAAAAGGCGGCGGCGGCGGGCGGCGGAGGGGGGGACCGGCCCGGTGGTCTCGGCGAGGAGGAGAGGCCGGAGGGGCGCCGGGGGGACCCAGGCCGGGGCGGAGCGCGGGCGGGAGGCGGGCGAGGCGCCATGCCGGTGAGGAAGGAAGGTAGGCAGGCGGGCGGGCGGGCGGGCGGGCGGGCGAGGGCCCCTGGGCGCGTGCAGAGCGCCGGGCGAGGGGCGGCCTGTGGCGTCGGCGGCCTCGGCCTCTTCCTTCCCTCCCTCCCTCCGTCTCTCTCTGTCTCTCTCCCGGCAGACGCGGCGCGGGCCCTGCGGCTGCTGGAGGGCTACCGGGCCAAGCTGGGCGGCCAGGCCGAGGAGCGGCGGCAGCTCCGCGGGTCCGTCGAGAGGGTCATCGGCATCTTCCAGAGCAGCCTCTTCCAGGCCCTCCTCGGTAGGTCGCCGGGCGGGCGGGCGGGGGACCCGAGGCGGCCCGTGGGCCAAAAAGGCCGCCCTCCCTCCCTTCCCTCCCTCCCGCCCCGAAGAGCCCGAGGAGGAGGAGGAGGAGGAAGGCCACAGGTGGGCCTGTCCGTCGGTACCGGCCTCTCTCTCTTTCTCTCCCCAGACATCCAGGAGTTTTACGAGGTGACCCTCCTCGACAGCCCCAAGAGCGTCGGCCGCCCCAAGCAGGTCGAGCTGGTCCCGCCGGTCAACGCCTGGGACTTCTCCAGCCTCCCCGCCGCCGCCAGCCCCACCAGCCCCAGCCCCACCGGGAGGACGACGGCCACGTCGGGGACTCCGCCCGGCGGCCCGAGCCCGGCTGGAGAGGTAGGCGGGGCCGCCGCCGCCGAGGGGTCGGTCTCTGGTCTCGGGCTCTCGGGCCCCTCCTCAGCCCCTCAGGCCCCGACCCGCTTCGCCCGCTGGCTGAGGAAGGGGCTCTGAGGGGGTGCATCCGTGGAGGGGCTGCGGGAGGCTCTTCCCTTGCGTGGAAGAGTGTCTTTCTGACGCTTCGCCGCATCTGTGGCCGGTGTGTGTGTGTGTGGAGGGGTCATACACTGGGAGCCCCTGTTGGGGAGGATACCTGGATTTGTGTAGTTGAGTGGATAGTTCCTGGGGACAGAAACGCAAGGAGGATTCAAGTCGTCTGCTGGAAATCCATGGTTCATTTGCAAGTCTTGAGTTTTGATTTTGGTGTTTTTCAGGACTGGTAGCCAAACGTTGTTTACTTTAAGGGTTTCTTCTTTCCTGTTGAAGTTGTCCAGGTGTTTGTGGATTTCAATAGCTTCTCTGTGCATTCTGACATTGTAGCTGTTGGCCTGGTCTAGAATTTCTGTGTTTTTAAATAGCATTTTGTGTCCAGGTTGGTTTATAATATGTTCTGCTAATACTGCCCAGTCTGCAGTGTCTCCCATGTTCCTTGATTCGTGTTTGCACACTGCATCTAGAGGTCCCTATGTAAACTTGTCCACATCTGCATGGTATGCAGTAAACTCCTGCAGCTGTGAGAGGGTCCCTTTTGTCCTTTGCTGAGCGTAGCATTTCTTGGATTTTCTTGGTTGGTCTGTAGATCATTTGGAGGTTTTGTTTCCTCATCAGTTTCCCTATTCTGTCCGTGACTCCTTTGACGTATGGTAAAAATACCTTCCCTTTGGGTGGCTGTCTTTCTTCTCCATTCCTGTGGTTTTTTCTGGGTCTGGCTGCTCTTGTGATCTCTGATCTGAAGTAACCACTAGCCTATAGGGCCCAGTTTAGGTGCCTCAGTTCGTCCTCCAGGTTGTGGGGTTCGCAGATCCTTTTTGCGCAGTCTATCAATGTTTTTATTGTGCTTCTTTTTTGTCATGATGATTGGAGTTATTGTGTAGGTACCTGTCCGTGTGTGCGTGGGTTTTCTGTATACCTTGTAGCCTAACCGTTGGTTTGGTTTGCGGATGACTAGGACATCCAAGAATGGCAGTGTTCCTTCCTTCTCTTTTTCCATTGTGAATTGGATATTTGGGTATTTGCAGTTCAGGTGGTTCAGAAATGAGACCAAATCTTCTTCGTGGTTCCAAATGGTGAAAGTGTCGTCCACGTATCGGAACCATGTTGTGGGCTTTTTTTGGTGCTATTTCCAGGGCTTGCTTTTCAAAACGTTCCATGTAAAAGTTTGCTATCACGAGGCTCAGAAGGCTGCCCATGGCCACCCCACCTACCTGTTCTTAGACTTCGTTATCACACTGGAAGTCACTTGTGGTGAAGCAGTGTTTGAACAAGACTGCGATGTCATCTGGAAACATTTGTTGGATGAGTGCCATGGTGTCCATTATGGGGACTTTGGTGAACAAGGAGACAACATCAAAGCTGATCAGTCTGTCTCCAGGTTTCAGTTTAATGTTGTTGATTTTTACATAGGGACCACAAAACGCAGTGTGCAAACACGAATCAAGGAACATGGGAGACACTGCAGACTGGGCCAGCCAGAAAAATCAGCAGTAGCAGAACATGTGATAAACCAACCTGGACACAAAATGTTATTTAAAAACACCAAAATTCTGGACCAGGCCAACAACTATAATGTCAGAATGCACAGAGAAGCTGTTGAAATCCACAAACACCTGGACAACTTCAACAGGAAAGAAAAACCCTTAAAGTAAACAAAGTTTGGCTTTCAGTCCTGAAAAACACTAAAATCAGAACTCAACATTTGTAAATTAACTCCACCGAGGGACAGGAAGAATCCTAGCAGACAATAGGCCATTAGCCAAACAGACACTAATCCTCCTCGAATAGCCATTTAGCACCAGAAGACCATGTTTTGAGCGTTAGATATTTTGACAAAAGCGGAAGGGTGCAGCCATTGTGTCACGTGGCCCTTGACAGTTGCAGTAGTGGCTATCTATTCCTGTTTGCCCTGTGAGCTGACCCTTCCTCCCTCCTTCCACTTTGTTTTTGGGCAACAGGCGTTCTGTCTTTCTCAGCCCATCCAAATACTTTTGCATAGAGTTTTGGTGGTCGAACACACACACACACGCTCAAGATCATCATGATCTTCCCAGCTGAAGCCTCCGGTTCCAGAGTACCCGGCAAATGGGGGTGGGCTGGGGAGAAAGGCCATGCTGCCTGTAAACCTCTGCAAAATGCAGCTTGAGAGCTCTTGTCTCCTTGGACGGCTGTGAGTTTTGCACATTATTCTTCACTCTTGGAGGAGGAGGTCACTTGGCAGCGAGAGCTGGGACGAGGCAGCTTCCCTCCCCACAACCCTCAGCCCACTTGAGAAGAGCTGGCAGGGCTAGAGTCTGGGCAAGAGGGGCCCCAGGGGCCCCCTGGAACTCCTTGCCTGTCCCTTGCAGCCTCTTGCTTTGCTCCCCATCCCCTCTTGTCCACCTCCATCCCTCTGGCTGAGTGTGTGTGTGTGTGTGTGTGTGTGTGTGTCGGGGGGGGCAGGCCCTCCCTGTGGCTTTTTATCCCAGCAGGGCTTGTGCTTGCCTTGCTTTAATGAGCCCTTGCAGGCAAAATTTGTACCCCAGAGAAGCTTCTAAGCATATAGAGGAAACCAAGCAGAGGGTGGTGGGTGGGGAGGGGGTTGTCCAGGGACCTGGGTTGAGGGTGTCACCAACAATATGTGGAGGACACCCAGGTTTGCCGTTCCTACCTCCGTGACCCAGTCTGTAATGACCTCTGGGTTCGACCTCTGTAATGAGTTCTCCATGGGGCTGCCACTGAAGGCCCTGGGAAGCTACAGCTGGTGCAAGATGGCAGTCCCCTTCTGTGGCTGGTGTGTTGCTGGTCTTGTACTCACTTCCAGGTTGTGTCCAAGCTCTGTTCAGGGTGGGGCTTCCTTCCACATGTGAAGCCCTGACTGGCTTGGGGTGGGATACCTGAAGGGCCGCTGCCTCTCCCCCCCCTCTTCTGAGCTGCTGGGGAATGTGAGGGAGGCTGGCTAATGAATCCATGGATACCAGCGATCCAGGTGATGAAATTCCCTCCTGGGGAAGCCAGCCAGCCAGCCTCTGTTCTGGCTGGGCTTCCTGGACTGTACTGCGCCCCATGCCCTTGGCTCTTTAGAACGGGCCTTTAGTCTGTCTTTGGTGTATGTCTCTGTGTGTCTCAGGGTGCTTTGATTTGGGGGCCCTGGTGGCCTGACAGCTGACAAGAGTAAAATCCTGACAGTGAAGATGATGAAGATGATATGACCTGCTGTGTTTTTTGTCCTGTGCTGCTTTTTTGCTCTGTCCCGTGCCATCCGTATTCCTTGTTTCAGTGTGTGTGTGTTATGTTATTTAAGGTTTCATATACCACTTGGAGAACTTTTATTATAGGACAGTCCAAAATGCCACGAGTAAATACATATTAACCAAACCATGGGGCGTTTGGAGGGGGCCGCGGGTTGCCTACTGTGATCTGTGAGGTTTGCAGGAAGGAAGAGTACTTGGAAGAAGCTGTATTGGTTTTCTGCTACTAGACTCTGGGCCTCTGATGGGTGGGAGTGGGACTCACTGATTGCCTGCTGAGCGGGACAGCCCCACCTTCCCTGTGGACAAGCCGGCTGCTGCTCGTGAGAGGATGATGCAACAGGTTCCCTGCGGCACCCAACCAGTGGCTCCCAGTCGACTGTGCCCCTAGAGAAACGGGTCCTCCTGCTTGAGAAGGTTGACCAGGCCACCAGGGCCTCCCAGTTCAGTGTTGAGTGAATGGGGTGCTCCCCTTGATGAATCAGGGCCATGTCTAGCATCGGGGCTGTTGGCTCCAGCCCCCTTCTGCCAAACCTGCTCCATTTAGTGAGGTGGGGGAGCAGGAAGAACCCACCATGCCCAGCTGGGAGACCTCTGTATTGGCGAGGGCATGGGGGCACTGAAGAGCCCAGGTAGTGGCACCTTTCTAGATTCCTGGAGGCGGGGGCTGCAGGGGGAAGAGCAGCTCACTCTCAGGTAAGGTGGTGTCAGGAAAGGCAACGGCCGATAGCAGAGGGGCTGCTGGTGCTGTAGCCCCGTCCCTTTTCTCAGAAAGACGCTCTGGCAGCTCCATTGCCTGGTGGGGGGCTGGCTTGTGGCCCTCAGGAAGGGGGAGAGTGGCATGCCCTCAGAAGCAGCAGCTTGCCTGGCATGGCTGCCCAGAAGGTGGGCAGGACAGGTGCATAGAGGGTGGGCAGGCGTCCTGGGACCTTTGGTCTCCTTTGACTCACGTGGGCTTGTGCCACCTCCAACCATTGGGCCACCCAGCCCACAGGTCTCTCCTCACTGGCAAGGCTGCGGGTGGGTGGGCTGGCGTGGGGGTGTGGGGATGGCCTCAGTTTCCCTCCCCTGTTCCCAGAGGTGAGCAAAGTGTGCCATGTGGTCTCTATAGGCACCAAGCCCCTGCGATGGGGGAAATTGGGCACAAAAAGTGTGAGGCTTCTTGTTTAGAGAGGCCACCCCCCCCTCCACCAAACTGAGACCAGAAGTGACCATCGGGTTGCCTGTTCCAGCAGGTTTTCTCTCCCTGGGTGTGGCCTGTGGGGGGTGCTGTGGGTGAAAGTGTCTTCTCCACTGTTCTGCTGGGGGGCACTGGAGGATTTTGGCGTGGCGCGCACCATGCACTTTGCCACTGAGCCGTGCCCTCCTAGGTCTGATACATCCATGGCAGACACAGGGCTAAAAATAGCAGGAGCCAAGGCTTGGTTCTTGCCTCCCCATGTTGTCACTTCCTTTCTTTCCAGTTGCATGAATTCTGTTTTCCTGCCCCCCCCCCCGAAGCCTACATGGAATAGTCCGGCTGTTTTGTTTTTTTCCCCCCGGCTCCAGAAGCTAAAATTGTTTCATGGGAGGAATCTTTACGCTTAGTTGTAGCTTTCATTGGCTGGAAGACTTTTTAGGGGAGCTGGGAGAGGGAACTGCTGTTCAGTGGGTGATCTGGAATTCTATCCCCAGTCCCCCCCAGGTAGCTGTAGCGTGCCGTCTTTGGAAGAGGGAAACTTGGTTCAAAGTATGAAGAAGCAGGTTAATTGTTAATGGGGGGGTAACTGTGAGCAGGTCAGCGAGGGACAGGTTTCCTCCCACCAGCGGTGGCCCTTCCTTTGTCCTCCTGCCCTCCCCTCCGGTTTTCTATCGGCTGCTGCCAGAGAATGGACTTAAGGGAAGACTGTCCCGCTGTGCTGATGCTGGAAGGATCATGGATTGCTTGTGTATTGTGACCACCAAGGTAAGGTGTGGTGGGTGTGGTAACAGGTCAGTATTTCATGTCCTCAAGTTTTTGTTGAGAGACTTTAATTTTGTGTCAGTTGTTGAGCCTTCTCTGGAGTATTCCTCTGTTAGTGCCATGCAAACAGAGGGTGCATGCACTGTGGAATTTTCTTTACAGTGCACAAAATCTGGCATGCTTGGATGCATAGAAATTCTTGCATTTTATAGTTGGGTTGCTAACATTCCCAGTGTAGAACTCAGATGTGAGCTTTATATCTCCTTTAATCTTTAATTTGTTTTAATCTGAGGAAGGTTTGGTAAGGATTATATTTTAAAATGCCCTGAAATCGAAACCTTCCACTCCAGTGACTGTGGAAGGGCTCGGTGTGTGTGTGGGGGGGGGAGGGCATGCCTGCTGGGCTGAGGCTGTTTTGCTGTGGGCTTGTGGGGAGGGGTCTTTGGACCCACGCATCAGCCCCAATGGCCCTTGCAGTGGCTCAAGTGCTGGAGGGGGGCTCTTGCTTAAGGTAGCCGGGAGGGGGCTACTTGCTTGCCTTGCTCTGGGCTCTTGCTGAGCCTTTCCTTGCTCTTCCAGCATCTCATTCCGTATTTGTTGCCATCATTACAGTGAAAGCAGAAGAGCTTCAGCAGGTCTGTCTGATGCGAGAATAAAATCTGACGCCTTTTAATGAGCCTCTCTTGGCTGACAGGAACAAAGGGAGTGGAAGTGTGCGTGCGTGTCTGTGAAGCTGCAGGAACAGGAGCTTCTTTTCATGTCTATATTTCCCCCACAAAGATGTCATCTTCAGAGGATTTTGCCTTGATGACTAAAACAGGTGAAATCTCATCTCTCACCCCTCCTCCTCCTGCTGCTGGTGTTTTGCTCTTGGGCTTTTCTTGGGAGCTCAGGGCAGGTTTCAGTGTGTGGCTCACTTATTGGGGATCCAGGCCTAAAGCAGGATGCCCCTAAAGCTGCTCGAGGTGGGTCTGGTCCGCTGAGGTCGTCCTTTTCTAGGGACCTAACTTGGTTGCCCTTGATTCATGGATTTCCCTGATCTTTGTGGGATCTTTGATAGCAAACTCTTGAAGGAATCCACCTCGGATTGTGGATTAGGTCTGCTCCTGGAGTTCAGGCTGTGGAGATTGGTAAGGTGCAAAGTGAGGAGCTTAAGCTGTTTTGATTATTTTTAGGGATTTTGACTCCAACCATGTCCAGCAAAATTTCCAGTCTTGCTTCCAAAATTTGTAAATGGAAGCAAATACTTTGAAAAATTGCAAAGCAGCATGGAAAATACACAAAAGTAGATGCTTTTTCTTTTAAATTTGCACTCTGTGGTGTCATTTGAAGGCATGAAATGTGAGAAAATCTAAGCACGTGCCTTGATAAATGTAACAATAAGACTGAAGTCTTGGGCAGCAGAAATCCCATCCGTCCAAAGATGTCCTACGAGTAATTGGCTTCCTCACGTTGTTCCATGTCAGTCCCTGAGTTGTTCATTATAAAAGAAAGTTATATCTAGAAAAGAATTAACACATTTTATAGTTAACATTCTGTAACCTATTTTGTCTGAAACAGGTTTATATAGTGTTTTCCAGTTGCGTTGTATGTTGGCTGGAACCCACTGAACCAGCTGTGCCCAGTTAAATCCAGTTGGTTGAATGGGTCCACTTTCACCAAAACTGAGAAGAGGATTTAGGATGCGAGTGTTCTGTTTGGTGGCCACCAGAATTTGTGCCGTGTGATTTAGAGAATGAGTTCTTGAGGGAAGACTTTTTCTAAACGCTGACCTTTCAAAGGCTTCGCTGGCCACCTTCCTTCTGCCTTCTCTCTTCTTCTATGCTAACACAACATCCATTTGTCCCGTTTAACCATGTGTTTCACCCCCTTGTCATTTACTTGAAGAGTTTCTACAACATTCTTTCCACAACACATAGGAAGATAAACCCGAGGAATCTGAATTCAGCGTCCAACAGTATTTATTCTGCTATACTTCTAAATCTGGGAAGAAGGGAGGATTTTTAGTCTATTTATTTATTTATTTATTTATACCCCGCTGTTCAGCCACAAGGGCTACCAGAGCAGCTTACAAATGGTCAATTTAACAGTCCTGTCCTCAGGCTTACAATCTAAATAAGACATCTCTCTCTCTCTGGCTTTTCTTCGCAAACTAAGATTCAGGAAGGACTCATCCCGCGCTTTCTGCAAGTGCACTAATGACTAAAAAGGCCAATCCGAGATAAAGAAGTCCGGTTGCAGAAAGCACAGCAGAAGGTCTCCTTGGGTGATGTTTTTGGGTTGTGATTCTTTCTGCGTTGTCGTTTCTCTTCAAGACTTGTTCGTCGTGAGTTCTCAAATAAGCCTGCAGCATTGTGGATAGTGCGTCTCCATGCCTCCCGATGTGAGGCCAGGGCAGACCATTGTTGGTGATCAGTTTGGCCAAGCCTGAGATGTTGTTTCAGGGGGTCCTTGTATCACTTTTTGGGAGCGCCCCTCTTACGCTTACCCATGGCAAGTTCACCGTAGAGTACTATTTTTGGGAGGCGATGGTCCTCCATCCTAGAAACGTGCCTTGCCCAGCGCAGCTGTGTTCTCAATATCATGGCCTCAATGCTGGTGATCCCTGCTTGCTCAAGGACAGCAACATTCGTCACATAGTCAGTCCAGTGTATATTTAGGATTGTGCGTAGACAGCGCTGATGAAAGCGTTCGAGGAGTTGTAAGTGGTGGCAATAGGTGACCCATGTTTCAGACCCGTAAAGGAGAATAGACAGTACAATGGCTCTATACACACTGATTTTTGTGCTTCGCTCAGGTATATAAATAAGATATGACACATAAGGAAAAGGGAATGGCAGTGGGGGTAGGGATAAATCCAGCAGATACTGTTGTTCTTCTCTCCCTCCAAGGGCAGGGCAATGGCAGTTGGGCTGGAGGGAGGGCCTGTCACCTGCTTCTGGGCCCAGGCCTGATGGATTTCTGCCTGCCTCTTCTTCCCCCCTCTAAGGGCAGGGCAGTGGCAGTTGGGCTGGAGGGAGGGCCTGTCACCTGCTTCTGGGCCCAGGCCTGATGGATTTCTGCCTGCCTCTTCTTCCCCCCTCTAAGGGCAGGGCAGTGGCAGTTGGGCTGGAGGGAGGGCCTGTCACCTGCTTCTGGGGCCAGGCCTGATGGATTTCTGCCTGCCTCTTCTTCTCTCCCTCCAAGGGCAGGGCGGTGGCAGTTGGGCTGGAGGGAGGGCCTGTCACCTGCTTCTGGGCCCAGGCCTGATGGATTTCTGCCTGCCTCTTCTTCTCTCCCTCCAAGGGCAGGGCAATGGCAGTTGGGCTGGAGGGAGGGCCTGTCACCTGCTTCTGGGCCCAGGCCTGATGGATTTCTGCCTGCCTCTTCTTCTCCCCCTCCAAGGGCAGGGCAATGGCAGTTGGGCTGGAGGGAGGGCCTGTCACCTGCTTCTGGGCCCAGGCCTGATGGATTTCTGCCTGCCTCTTCTTCTCTCCCTCCAAGGGCAGGGCAATGGCAGTTGGGCTGGAGGGAGGGCCTGTCACCTGCTTCTGGGGCCAGGCCTGATGGATTTCTGCCTGCCTCTTCTTCTCTCCCTCCAAGGGCAGGGCGGTGGCAGTTGGGCTGGAGGGAGGGCCTGTCACCTGCTTCTTCTTCCCTTTACTGAGGCAGATCTGTAAGAGAAATTAATGCCCAGTTCAGTGCTTTAAGTGAGGTGTCTTAGCGTGCAGAGCAACATGGTGGGGTGGGGAGGCTCAGGGGCAGCTCCTGACCCCCCTGCCGAAACCCCAAAATATGGCTGGTTCTGTAGCACCAGCGGTGGGACGTTCTCCCCTTCCGGATCCCAGAAGCTGTCCCCAGGCTGGGTCCCAGCACACCAGAGCAGGGTCTGCATACAGGCACCGTGGGAAGGGGGGGTTCTGACAGTGGAAACACGGGGTTGAATCCTGCCCTCAGTGTGCCTTTGCCCTCCTGTGAAACTGGGCTTCCACGTCTGGCCATAAAAGAGTCCTACTGTGGTTGGCACAAATAATGTAGATGACAGAACACACAGAAGGACCCAAGAGAGCACTCATCTTTAAGATGAACAGTATTCCCATTCATCACCCCAAATTCACCACCCCACTGTTGTCCTTTGGTTGTTTATAATTCCAGCAAGTTGATCCAGATTACCCAAATATTTAGCAGTACTTTGTAAAGAAACCTTCATTTCTGAAATATTTTTTTTCACAGCTAACATTTTCATGTATTTACTTCTCTTCAATTTTATATTTGGGTACACTGTTGAGTTCAGAATATTAATTAAAAAAAGAAAGATACCGAGCGTTTCTTAGAGGAAGTGATTGTCCTTGTGGGCCCCACCTTCCGTGTCAGACCCCAAGTTCCAGCCCTCCAGAGAGGGTGAGGCTGTTCGACCACGGCAATGCCCTTCTGCTATTCACACTCAGCATAGAAAACATTTTAGACGAAAGGTGTTTTCCTTCCCCCTGAATGGACCTGCAGAGGGGACGCTGAGAGCTGCGCCCTCTTCGTGTCCATCCTGGCTTTGGGGGCCTTCTTGGCCTGGCCCTCATCCTGCTCTGCTGGTAATGCTCTGAGTGCCAGGTGTGGCTGCCTCGCAGGGCTCTTGCGACTCTGGGCCAAGTAGACCGGTGGCTCTTTTGCCTGCCTCTCCTCCTCCTCCTCCTGGTGAAAGACCCCTGGGAAAGGCAGGCCAGGAGCCAGCGGCCCTGAGCATCAGCTCCTGCTCCATGTCCCCCCCGCCCCACGGGTCCTTGGGAGGGAGATTGGGTGGGATTGCAAAGCCCCCCCATGGGTGATCGTGCTGCCCCCTGCTGGCTCCAGGAGGCATCTCTGGTTCTGGGGCCCTTTAGAGCCCCTTTAGCCCATGGGGGGGCACTGGCTGAAATGGGGGAGGGGGTGCCCCAGCTGCACCTCCTCATTAGGGACCCTGCCTGCTGTTGCTCACGAGGAGCTCTGTGATGCTGCCACTACCGCCTGAAGCCTTTCAGACCAAACAGAAGTCTTGCTGCTCACAGAAGGCGTTTCCAGGCATGAAAATGTTTCACGCTGTCTCAGGAGTCCTTATTCATTAGACGAGCTCGTTGCTTTTCAGGCAAGGCCTTGCAGAAGCCAAACACTTGTATTGTGGGCATGCCTCAAGCGTCGCCACAGGAGGAGCCCCCAAACGAGAGCACAGCAGCACTCAGCCTTATGGGGGGGCAGGGGGAGGGACCCTGGTCGCTCCAAGGCTGCCCCACCCCATTCAGTGGCTTTGCACCAGGAACACGTCCAGTGCTTAGGAGAAGGAAAGAGGCAGTGGTGAGGGTGACAGGCTTGCTAGGCCTCAGCTGGTGGGCCCGGCAAGCAAGAAGCAGCCGGTGGCCCCAGCAAGCGGAAGCCTGGCTACCAAGAGAGGAGTTTGCTCTTAGAAGAATTCATCTCTCCCTCCTCTCCCCATGTTCCTGTCACTGGGCTGTCAGCAATGCCACACCTATTTGTGTGTGTGTGTGTGTGAGAGAGAGAGAGAGATCTGCAGTGCTAGTAAAAACCACAACAAAAAATCTTTGTGGGGTAGTAACACCCTAAAGGATCCTGTCTGATCTTGAAAGCTAAGCAGGGCCAGCCCTAGTTAGGATTTGGATGGGAAACAGCCAACAAATCCCAGGAGCTGCAGGCAATATTTCAGAGGAAGGAACTGGCAAAACCAGCTCCAAGGATTCCTTGCCTAAGAAAACCCTGTGGAATTCATGGGGTCACCATCACTCCATAGGTGTGAACGTACATACTGATACAGAACGTGAGGAATTGCTGACAAAAATTGGCATCGTGCAGGTTGGTCAATTTTTCTTTCTAGTCTGAGAACAAATCCACCACTGAAGAATTGGACATACGTGGCACCCCTCCCGAATTTGCCATCCTGTTCATTGGCAGAAATTTGGAGTGGGTGTTCTGGAAATTTGAGGGATTCTTGTTCAGGAGGTGGGGGAAAGGGAATTGGACCAGCAAACAGATAGATGTGGACTGTTTGTGTTCAAGCTGCAATTATGACAAATACCTGCAAGGAAGGAAAAGTTCAGTTACCCCCCATTACCCCCCCCTTTCTTTTTCTGCAAAGGGGAGAAGAATCGGTTTCCCTCCTGCCTCTCGCCAGGCTGGCCATGTGATGGGGAGGCTTCTGTAAGCCCCACATTGTCTGTGCCTGTCCCTGTCTGTGTCTCTCTGCCAACACCCCTCCTTCTCTTTGGCCTGCTAACCGTTGGCCAGAAAGTGACGGGCGGGCGGGCGAGAGCTCCGCTCTGTGGGTCCTCTCTTGGAAGGACGGGCTGCTTTGGCTGCTCGGGGTGGGCCTGTGGTGATGGACGGTGCCTTGGAGCAGTTTCCCCTGGGAGCCGTTGGGGACTTGCAGTAATGGGGAATGTCTTTCCTGCTCATCTGGGCCTCTCTTGCGCTGGGTGGGTTTTGTGTCCCTCCTTGCCCCTGGCCATCTGAATTATTTTCTCCCCTTTGGGGTGCTTGCTCCAGCCAGCAACCACGGCCAGGATTACATGCTTGTGAAATGGCTGGGAGAGGTTGCCCAGAGGTTTAAGACTCCCATTTCTGCTTTCCACAACAATCCAAGGAAGCTGTTCCAAGCCTTGTCCCCAATAATGGACTGGATGAGGGCGAACAAGCTGAAAGTTAACCCAGACAAGAAGTGGGAGGTGCTTCTGGTCAGCCGAATGGCAGGTCAGGGAACAGGGACCTAGCTATGCTGGGTGGGGGAGTTACGCTTCCCCAAAGCCACAGGTCTCTCTGGAGCTAGAGTGCATTGTTGGGTTCAGGCCTTTGCCTGGAGGTTTCTGCGGTGGCCAGGCACGCTTTTGCTAGTACACCAACTGCTCCTGTTCTTGGAGGCGCCCGTTCTGGCCACAGCGACACATGCCTTCGTTGCATCCAGTTTGCCGTGCGTTCTAGTGGGGATTCTGTTAGTATACCGTCCACCCCGTTGTCTAACAGACTCCCTAACCGAGCTGACACAACTGGCCTTGGAGGTGCTGTTGGAGTCGCCCAGACTGTTAGTTCTGGGCGACTTCAACATCCCACTTGAGACCAGCTAGTCAAATCTATCAGGTGCGGCTCAGGAGTTCATGGAGTCCATGACAAACATGGGCCTATCCCAATTGGTCAACGGGCCCACTCATTGCGTGGGCCATACCCTCGATGCGGTCGTTAGTATGGAACAGGATTATCTGTGGGCGGAGGTGACTAAAACCACATTGTCATGGACGGATAATTTCCTGATCAAGACTGAACTCAGAGCCACTGTCCATTCCATCGGGGGTGGAGGACCTATGAGAATATATTATGTGTATTGCTGCATGAGAGAAGGGGTTGGACTAGATGGCCCTTGGTGGTCTCCTCCAACTCTATGATTCTATGATCTGTGATCTAAGAATGGTCCGCCCTCGAACGCTAATGAAACCAATTGGATTCCAGAAAGCTTTAGAGGGTTTATTGGTTGGTGACACCGGTGATTCTGTTGAAGCCTTGGTCAATAGTTGGAACACTGACCTTACCAAGGCTTTCGACACAATCGCTCCCAAGCGTCCTCTCCAACCCACTTCAAATCGCCAACCATGGTCATAGAATCATAGAATTGTAGAGTTGGAAGAGACCCCAAGGGCCATCCAGTCCAACCCCATTCTGCCACGCAGGAAATCATGATCAAAGCATCCCCGACAGATAGCAATCCAGCCTCTGTTTAAAGACCTCCAAGGAAGGAGACCCCACCACGCTCCGAGGGAGTGTGTTCCACTGCCGAATAGCTCTTACTGTCAAAAAGTTCCTCCTAATGTTGAGGTGGAATCTCTGTTCCTGGAGCTTGCATCCATTGCTCCGTGTTCCAGTCTCTGGAGCAGCAGAAAACAAGCCTGCTCCATCATCAACGTGACACCCCTTCAAATACTTAAACAGGGCTATCATATCGCCTCTTAACCGTCTTTTTTCCAGGCTAAACATACCCAGCTCCCTAAGTCTCTCCTCATAAGGCATGGTTTCCAGACCTTTCACCATTTTAGTCGCCCTCCTCTGGACATGCTCCAATTTGTCCATATCCCTTTTGAATTGTGGTGCCCAGAACTGGACACAGTATTCTAGGTGAGTTCTGACCAAGGCAGAATAGAGTGGCACTATTACTTCCCTTGATCTGGACACTATACTTCTATTGATACAGCCCAAAATAAAATTGGCCTTTTTAGCTGCCGCATCACACTGTTGACTCATGTTCAACTTGTGGTCTACTAGGACTCCTAGATCCCTTTCGCACAAAGTCTCGTTCAGCCAGGTGTCCCTCATCCTATATATCTATGCATTTCATTTTTCCACCCTAAGTGCAGTACCTTACATTTCTACTTATTGAATGTCATTTTGTTATCTTTGGCCCAGCTCTCCAGTCTATCCAGATCATTTTGAATTTTGATCCTGTCCTCTAGGGTATTAGCTACTCCTCCTAATTTGGTGTCATCTGCAAACTTGATAAGCATGCCCCTAATTCCCTCATCCAAGTCATTGATAAAGATGTTGAATAGCACTGGGCCCAGGACAGAACCCTGTGGCACCCCACTGGTCACATCTTTCCAAGACGAAGAGGAGCCACTGCTGAGCACCCTTTGGGTTCGGCCGGTCAACCAATTACAAATCCATTGAACAGTTAACTTGTCTAGCCCACATTTTACAAGCTTGTTTGCAAGAATGTCCCTGGATTTTCTTGTTCTGTGTGTGACTTTCCTCCAGCTATCAACCTCCTGTGTCTGTGGAGTGACCCTCTCCTCCCCACCCACTTCCTCTGTGCGGTCCCTGTCGAAGACTGTTTGTTCTGTTCTGTCCAGGAAAACCTCTTGCTCACGAATCTGTTGAAATGTAGCTACCCGTGTCTCCAGCTGCTGGACTTTCTCCTCCAAGAGGGTTACCAGCTTGCATTTGGTGCATGTGAAGTTCTCCACGTCTGTAGACAAGAAGACAAACATCGCACAAGTGTTGCAGGTGACTGCAGCAGTCCCCTCAGTGTCCATGCTGAGAGCTTTTAGGTAATCTAATAACTCTTAGGTAATGCTGAGAACTCTAAGCTGTACTTTTAGGTATGCTGTATTTTTGTTTGGTTACTCAAATTCCCTCAGCAACAAGCACACTCTCCCAAGAGTTTAAAAAAAATTCAAACTCACAGAAGCTCCACCTGCTCAGCAACAAGCACCCTCTCCCAACAGTTTTAAAAAATATTCAAACTCACCCACTCAAAATGGCTGCCCAGAAGCTGCTCTCCTTCTCCCTGGCAGGAAACTGGCCCGGAAAGTGTCTGCAAGGAGTTATATAGAGCTAGGCTCCCAGCTCCACCCCCTAGTGACTCACAGGTGTGACTCTCAGAAGCTCCACCCACTTAGCAACAAGCACACTCTCCCAACAATTTAAAAACATTCAAACTCACCCACTCAAAATGGCTGCCCAGAAGCTGTTCTCCTTCTTCTCCCTGGCAGGAAACTGATACTAAAGAATACTAAAGATATACTAAAGAATTTAGGAAGTTGAAGTTGGACAACGACTGGAGTGTGTCTGGTGAAAAACTCGGCTCTTGTCTGACAGGACTCATCTGTGCAGAACCCATTACTAAACCCGACAACGGCCTGCTGTGATGTATTTAACAACTTCTTTGCAGATAAAATCTCTCAGGTACGAGCCGATTTGGATGCCGGGGTTGCAGCAGATTCAATTGATGAATTGTCCAGTAACTCTTAGATGAGATTATACTGGATCCGTTTCAATCTGTAAGTACTGATGGCGTGGACAAGCTCCTTGGTAGAGTGAGGAAGGCTACCTGCCCTCTTGACCCTTGGCTTTGTGGCTGGCCAGCCAGGGGGGTGATGCCTTGAGGATGCTCCTTACGGACATCATCAGTGCATCCCTTAGGGAAGGTCACGTCCCATCTTCCTTGAAGGAAGCGACGGTTAGACCGCTCCTAAAAAGACCTTCCCTTGACCCTCTGGATATGAAGAACTACAGGCCAGTCTCCTTATTACCTTTTTCGAGCAAGGTGATGGAGAGGGCAGTTGCTCTTCAACTCCAAGCAGTCTTGGAAGAAACCAATGATTTAGATCCATTTCAACTGGCTTTAGGACGGTATTTGGAGTTGAGACTGCCATGGTTGCCTTAGCAATCTTCGCCTGAGCATCGACGGGTAGTGTGACCCTCTTGGTGCTACTGGATCTCTCAGTGGCTTTTGACACAACAGATCATGACATCCTCTTGGATCACCTGAGAAGGTTAGGAATCGGAGGCACTGTGTTGCAGTGGTTCCGCTCCTTCCTCTCGAGTAGATTCCAGAGGGTGATGCTCGGGGACAGTTGCTCTGCAAGGAAAGAACTTAATTGTGGCATCTCACAAGGTGCCATCCTGTCCTCGGTGCTATTCAATATTTATATGAGGCCGCTGGGAGAATTATCCGGAGGCATGGGGTGGGGTGTTATCAGTACACTGATGACATCCAGATATATTTCTCCATGTCTCGGTCTTCAGCTCTGGCTTCAGGTGGGGTCTCTTCTCTTAATGATTGTCTTAGGGCAGTAATGGACTGGATGAGGGAAAACAGATTGAAGCTGAATCCAGAGAAAACAGGTACTCACAGTAGCAGCCCCGAACCCAGGCATCAGGATACATCCTCCAGTCCTGGATGGGGTCACGCTCTCCTCCAAGGACTGTGTTCACAGTCTGGGGGTGCTCCTGGACCCGTCGCTCCAGATGATGAAGCAGGTAAATGCGACGGTCAGGAGCGCCTGGTATCAGCTTTGGCTGGTCCGCCAGCTGCACCCTTTTCTTGAAGCCGGGGACCTTGAGACCGTGGTACATGCTCTGGTAATCTCCCCTCTTGTTTTCTGTAATGCACTCTACATGGGGCTACCCTTGTGCTTGGTCCGGAAACTTCAACTAGTACAGAATATAGAGGAGAGCGACCAGGATGGTGGGAGGTCTGGAGGCCATGCCCTGTGAGGAGCGGCTTAGGGAGCTGGGCATATTTAGTCTGGAGAAGAGAAGGTTGAGAGGTGACATGTTTAAATATTTAAAGAGATGTCATCCTGAGGATAGAGCAAGCTTGTTTTCTGCTGCTCCAGAGACTAGGACCCGGAGCCATGGGTTCAAACTACAGGAAAAGAAATTCCACCTAAATATTAGGAAGAACTTCTTGAGGGTAAGAGCTGTTCGGAAGTGGTATCTGCTGTTACCTGGGAGTGTGGTAGAGTCTCATCCTTCTTTGGAGGCTTTTAAACAAAGGCTGGATGGGCATCTGTCAGGAATGCTTTGATTGGGTATTCCTGCATGGCAGAATGGGGTTGGACTGGATGGCCCTTGGGGTCTCTTCCAACTCTATGATTCTATGACTATGATTCTATTCTATGACTAGAATATGGCAGCCAGATTGGTCTCGGCTACATCCAGAAGAGACCATATAACACCGATCTTAAGATCACTGGCTGCCTATTAGTTTCCGTGCCCAGTACAAGATGTTGGTTATCACCTTTAAATCCCTAAATGGCTTGGGTCCAACCTATCTTTGGGACCGCCTCTTTCCATATAACCCTCCCTGTGCACTCAGGTCCTCTGGGAGGAATCTGCTGCAATCTCTAAAAACTAGGCTTTCCTCAACCTCCCAGAGGACCTTTTCGGCTATTGCTCCCAGATTATGGAACGGCCTGTCGGATGAGATCCGTCATATCACCACCCTAAATAGCTTTAAAAAAGCTCTTAAGGCGGATCTCTTCCGGCGGGCCTTCCCTGAATAGATACCTGGCCGTCAGAAGGAAAAATCTAATTTGTCCCGATCCCGATACAGCCACTGTTTATTTCTTACTGTTATTTTTAGTATTTATTAAGTATGTTTTAATTTTTTGGATTATTTAATTGTATTTTAAGGGGTGGGTGGGATGAAGGGTCTTAAATGTATTTTTAAATGTTGTAAGCCACCCCGATTGCATTTTGTGGAGGGGCAGGATATAAATGTATTATTATTATTATTATTATTATTATTATTATGCCTTTATTGGACAGGGTTTGGAAACATCGTTTGGTGCAAATAACTTCGTCCAGGGTACTAATGGGGGCAGGTTACAGGGATCCTGCAATTCCACATAATAAGGTTTCCCCCAGCACTTCATTTGTTCCACTTTGAAGACAATGGGCTGGTGTCCCATGGCAAGTTCAGGGGCCAGTCCCCATAGTAGGCGGGACCAGTAAGTCCCTTGAGGATGGCTTTGGTGCTTCCTGGCCCAGCATGAAGGCAAGTGATGGGTGGAGGAAGGTGGCTGAAACCCACACTGGGTTTTCTTTCTCTCTTCCTCTCTGGTGTGTATGTGCACGCACTCACGTGCATGCAATGTCTGTGCCTGCAGGACTGTTCTGGGTAGCTGCTGCATTGCTTGGCACCTCCCCTCCCCAGCATCTGGCCTGAGAGCAGAGGAGGCGGCTGGGCGTTGGAGTGGCTCTGGCCAGCTGAGCCTTGTCCTGGCTGAGCTTCTGCCACAGCAAGCGGAGTCCTGGCATCACTGCTGCCCCCTCCTGGCCGCCCGTGCCTTCCTCTCCCCTCCGCCTTGGAGACGTTTGGCTGAGAGGATTCCAGAAAGCAGGGTTCTTTGCTCTTTGCTGAGGCCGAAATGGATGGAGCTCTTTACTCGGTTGCCTCCAACAGGCCGTGTGGAAGTCTAGCAGGAGAGGAGGTTCTGCTGTGTTCTCCCCCCGCCCGGCTCCCTTTCTCTGGACGTGGCTTCTGATGACCACGGCTGGCAGTAGGCCAGCAGTCTCGCCCCACGAACTTCTCTGGAAGCTTTGCTGCTGACAGACGGAGGTGGGTGTCCTGGGTCTGACAAGATGTCTCCCAGCATTAAAAAGGTGGACTGCTTTTCTCCAGTGCTGTGCCACTGTAAAGTCGCCTGCAGCAACAACACCGTCTCCTTAATGTTTGGATGCAAGGTGGGTCTTTTACACGAGCTTGGCCGGGGAGCTTCTGAGTAAATTAACGGTGTCTCTGTGGGGAGCGTAGGAAGCCGTAATAATAGAACTAGGCAGTGGGATTGGATTAAGTTGTATGCATTCGATGACACGCTGGAAGCAGGCAGGCAGATCGCTCCTTGGTCAGTGTGGCTGCTGAAAGAGCAGTTGCTGGCTGGCGCATGCACGCACGCACGCACCCCCTCTGACTGTTTACAGCGCTCTGGAACCGCTGGCGGGTGGTGGAGTGGCCAGATGCAAGAGAACTGCTGGCGCGTGTGCTGCAGGTACAGTTGAAGTGGTTTGATTTGAAGTGCCTCTTCCAATCTTTCTCATCATCTTGTGCTCCAGGAGAGGCCAGTGGCACGAGGGGGCCGTGGTGGCCGTGGTGTTCCTGTACCGCGCTGACGGATTGTCCTGCTGCTCTGCGGGGGTGGGGGGAGGCCTCCTGCGTGGACACCACCAGACACCCCAGCCTTACCTTTGTTAACTGCCTTGACTGTGGCAGATCAATGCGAGCGGCACGGGGTGCCCATCTCAAAAGCTTTCTGTTTTCTCCACAATTAAACTAAAGAGTAAATTCTCTTTTACTGAAACTCTTGCCTTTGTAAGCTAGAGGGAATCTGCTCCAGAGACTAGGAATAGTGGATTCAAACTACAGGAAAAGAGATTCCACTTAAACATGAGGAAGAACTTCCTGACAGTAAGAGCTTTTTGGCTTTGGAATCCGCTGCTGCCTGGGAGTGTGGTGGAGTCTCCTTCTTTGGAGGTTTTTAAGCAGAGGCTGGATGGCTATCTGTTGGGAGGGCTTGGATTGGGTATTCCTGCATGGCTGAAGGGGGTTGGACTAGATGACCCCTGGGGTCTCTTCCAACCCTATTCTATGGAATGCACTGCCTGGGAGTGTGGTGGAGTCTCCTTGTTTGGAGGTTTTTAAAGAGAGGCTGGATGGACATCTGTTGGGAGGGCCTTGATTGGGCTGGATGTCCCCTGGAGTCTCTTCCAACTCTAGGATTCTATGAACCTCCCCAGACTCTCCTTGTCACAGCTTTTTTGGACCAAAAACAACAGGTGCACGACCCGCCTTTTCTTTAGGAAAGCGTAATCTCCAGGCTGGTCCCCTTGCCGTGGCAAGAGCCTTCCTGGAGGGACAGACGGATGGGGAGGAGATGGGGGGGGGGCTTACAGGATGGGAGCAGGGTGTGTGTGCTCTGAGGCTGAGGCTTGTCTCTTCTTGGCCGAAATAGACAAAACCCGTCCTTGGGCAGTGTCTTGAGTGGGTCAGCCCAAAGGCCACAAAACAGCGTGAGGTTTGAGTCCCCCCCCCCAAAAAAATCCTCTTCCATCAGGCTGGGTTGTGAACAAAGCAAAAAGGGGAGGGGGAAATGTGGTCTGTGTGGGGAGCCCAGCAAAAATACTCAGCTCTACTCTTTGAGAGTCATCCTGTCCGATGGTCTCCAGTCTTGGCTGTTTTATCTGTGGCACTGACCGTCAGAGGTCTTCCTAGCGGGACCATCTCTCAGCCCAGGGCTGCAGAGGTACCTGGTGCTTGAATGCCTGAGTGGCCCCACAGCTAAGTTCGCCATCCCACAGCGTTGGCATTTTGCATGACCAAAATGACCAAAATGCAGCCGGTTTTGGGCATGTTGTTGGTAGAAAGCAGGAGAGCGGCTGAGCTTGGTGGGCAGGAAGAGGCTTGAGCCCAGAGTGGCTTGTCCTTGCCTTTGCCCTAAACTAGGTTCGTTGCGGGGTCTTGTGGGACGCTTTCCCTTGGTGCAGGAGATCAGAGGGCCCTGCCTTCTGCGGTGGTTGAGTCGTGCCTGCGGCTTCCCTGCAAGGGCCTTATTTCTGTCTCAAGGGACAGCACACCTCAAAGGAGGGAGAAGTTGTGATGCCCCACCTCTGTGAACTCCACCCCCACTCCTGCCCCCATTTTGGGTTGCGCTTCTATGGAGCATCACCTGTGGGCTGTTGAAGGTGGGTCTGGCAATGCTGCGCCTGCCTCAGAGGCTTCTGTTTGGCTTCTGGCTCTAGCTGCTGGGCTCTTCTCCTCTTTGGATTGCCAGCAATCACAGGCCATGCTGCTGGTCCAGGATGTCAGATCTCTCTCTTCCTGGGAGAGCTGCCTCTTTGAAAACGGGGAAGGCCTCCCTGGCTCTAACGCGCTCCTTCCTGCTGGGCCACTTTTGTGCTCAGCATGAAGATCTCTGATCTGCTTTGCCTGCTGGGGGAGTGGAGGCCGCCAGGCTGCAAGTGGCCTTCCCTGCCTGCCTGCCTGCCTGCCTGCTGCTGAAACAGGCTAAAATAGGCCCAGGCCTCCTTGAGCGTGCGCAGAGGAGTGTGTGAGGGAGAGTGCTGAGCCCCTGGCAGAGCTGCTCCTTGGACTCACATTCCCTGCCCTGAACAAAGGGCAGAGCCATGCCGGCCTCTCCCCTCCCTCCCTCCCTCCCTCCCTCCCTGTGTGTGTGGATCTGGGGCAGAACAAGGCCATCTTTGCCCAGTCTAGAATGTTCCATGGGGGCAGGGGTGCCACACAAAGTCCCAGCAGGGCACTTGCTTCTGGAGTCAGCAGCTGTCATGTGCTTAAATTGCCCAGTGGGAGCTTGCACCCAGTCCTTCTGGCTTTTAAGGGGCCTCCCAAAGAAAGTAGGGCCCAGCAGTGAAGGGGGCCAAGGCTCAGCAGGCCTTCCCCAAGGGCGGGCACATAGGTGGTGAGTCCTGCTGGCTCTGCCTGCCTGTGCATGTGTCCGCACGCACATCCCCACTCCTGCCATGGGCTCAAGGCCCCCCCCACCTCTGGCCAGAGATCTGCATGCGCCTTCTGTCTGCCTCTCCTGGCCCCCACGTGCACCTGCCTTTGGGACTCTCAGGCCCACCAGAAGCACTGCCTCCTTGGCAGGCTGAGTTTGGCTGGCGCCTGGCCTTGATCTGCTGACCCTAACCCTAACCCTGTGGTGGTCCTTGGTTTGCACATGCAAATAAAGTCACCTTAAACTGTGTTGAAAGAACAGGAGGAATGAGGTTGTGGCAGAGGTTGACCCAAGATGACTGTTGTAATGGCGGCCATAAAAGAATAAAGCACCAAACAGGGCTTAGCCATAATCACCGGTAGGGGAGCCTCCGTGGGAGGAGGCACATGGTGGCCCCCAGCTGGCTCCAGAGGGAGGCTGAGGGTTGGTTGGGATGCCTTCCCCAGAGAAAGAGGGCCTCCTTGGTTTAAAGGTGGGATCCAGCAGGACGTGCGTGTTCCCACGGACACTTGCTTTCCCTTGCAGGCAGGAACCTTCCCCCCAACTCCTGCCTGGCACTTGACCGGGATGCGCAGTGGGAGCCTTGCTGGCCGCTGTGTTCTCTCCTCTCAGGCGGTGGACGGTCCTTCAGATTTGTGTGGCGTGGGAACCCCAGGTCCTGTGTCTGGTCCCAAGCATAGAGATGCCCAAAATAAGAGGCGGCCCTCCAGTGTTGCAGCAGTAAGGGAAAAGGGCAGAAAACAAGTGAGTGCTTGCTGGGGGGCAGAGAAAGAAAAAAGGGAAATGGGGGTGCAGGAAACAGGAGAGGCCTCTCTGAGGCCTTTGTGGCTGCTAAGCGTTCGGAGGTGAAAAACAGAGAGAAAGCTGTTAGGTGGGGGGGGTGGCTCTGGTGATGGCGGTAGGGAGTGAATAGAAGGACCTCTTTGGGGGTGTGAGGTCTGGATCTGGGCAGCACCCCGTCCATTTTGACTAGAGAACAACAAAATGTACACCACAGTGATTGCCTTGGGAAATAGCTGGTGTTCTGGTAGCACTTCCTAAGTGAACAAAGGGGGTTGGTTGGACAGTCGTCCATTCTCCTTGTTTGGCCCTGGGAAATAGTCAATGGAAGGGAACGAAGTCTCTCAGGAGGAGGGCGGTGGGGGGGTTCTTAGAGCCGGGCTCTGCTAGGCTGTGGTCCCTACTGGTTGCTGGGGGGGGGCTCTGGGCCCAGGAGATGGCCAAGCGGGGTCAGTTTGGGCCCAGCAGAGTACTGGGAACTGCTTGGCTGCCCCCAGCCATCTCCCAGACTGGTGAGAAGAGCAAGGTGGAGCCCCAGGGCTGTCTGTGGACCAGAGGCCAAGGTCTGCCCCAGGAGTCCTCCCGCTCACCGCCTGAACTGGCTCCCCGAGACCATTCCTCACCAAACGGCCCAAAAAGACCCTGCCTTCGATGGCATCCACAGGCACTGGAAGGTAGAGCGGAACTGCCGGGAGTGTCCTCCCTCTGTCCAGCTCCTGGACTGCGGCCTCCATCTAGTAGAGCCCAGGGGGATGGGGCTTACCTGCCCCTGGACCCAGAAGAGACACTTTTTGCCGCCTTGCATGGGAGACAGTATGTGTCTCTTGGTGGAGCAGCATCCGGCGGCCCCCAGGTATCCCCCCCAGGTATCTGAGTAACACCCAGGCTTGGCCTTTGCTGTAGTCACGCGCAGCCATGGCGAGGGAGCCACTTGTGAGCGTGCGGCATGTGACTTTCAAGGGACTCCACTGGGCGCCAGTCGGGGCCTGCGCACCTGCTCAGAGCCACAACGATGGCCGTGGGCACCTCGTTTGTGGAAGGCAGGAGGGCAGGGCAGCAGGCCCCCTCTGCCCCCACCCTTGCTTTGGGCGCCCTCCCCAGGGAGACCCTCCTGGCAGCCTCTCTCAGGGCTTCTGGGTGCCACGTGGGGCTCTTTGGCTGGGGCTTGCAGAGCCGCTCCTGCTTGGGAACGCTGGAAGCTGCAACTCCTTTGGGAGCACCAGGTTCAGCCGGGGTGGGATGGGGGGTGGTTTAGGTTGCAGGCTTGGCCTGCCAGCGTTGCCCCCAGTCTCTGTTGGGATGTCTTTGTTTTGATGATTTCAACTTGGAGGCTGAGTTCACGTTCAAAGTTGTCTTGAACGCCAGTGTGTACAGGAGGGCAGTTCATAAATACCTGAAAACGAGTGTCATATATTTTTAGCCTGTTCAAATTGTCTTTGCTGCTTAAATGCTGTACTGCTGTCCCTCCATATCCACAGATTTAAGTATTCACGGCTTGAAAATATTCTTTAAAAAATAATAATCCCAAAAGCAAACCTTGGTTTTGCCATCTTATGTATAAGGGACACCATTTTGCTATGTCACGGCATATAATGGGACTTGAGTATTCATGGATTTTGGTATCTACAGGGGGGTCCTGGAACCAAACCCAGTGAATATGAAGGGACCACTGTATTTGTAAAACTGGTCTTATTTGTACAGTACTCACAAAAAGGGCAGGATGTAAATAGTTCAGTTAATGCAGGAATGAGTATTTTGAAAGGAAGTGGTCAGGGCGCCTGTGCCATAGCCGCACTTGCACCAACGCCCCCTCCCTCAGGAGCTGCCTGGGAGCTTCTGCGTAAGAGCCACCCTTTCTTTCCTCTCTTCCAGAAATACCGCTCTCAGGACGACGACTTGCCTTCCCTGGCGCCCAGCAGCTCCCCACAAGTGCCCAGTGAGGTGGTGGCTCCGGAGTTGGTCCAGGTGTCTGAGAAGAGCCTCTCTCAGATTGAGAACATCCATGGCTTCGTGTCGCATGCGCACATTTCCCCAGTCAAGGTAGGTGCGTCCAGGCCTTTCACAAGGGTGGGCGGGCGAGCGTGTCTCGACTGCCAGAAAGGAGGTGGGCTCCTTGTTCTCTCTGCACTGTAGATCGTGGCCATTGTCTGATGTTCTGACGTTCTTTGTCAGTTGGTCATTTCGCCCTGCCATTTTGGTGAAACGAGCAACAGGGCAGAGAAATGCTTGAGGAAGCTAACGGGTTGCCTGGCTGAGAGTCAGCAGCAGACGGAGGGCAGCAGGGCTGGAAGGAGCAGTCAGCTGTCCTGACTGCCGACTCAGGACCGGGGAAAGCTAGAGAGACTCTGACTTTTTGGAATAGGCTGTTTAGGACGCCAGACACACTGCGGTTGTTGTCAGGGAGCCTGGAGTCATGGAAGTGGCTCTCTTCCGAACATGTCCATGTGGCATGGATGCGCCAGCTGGACATAGGCTGCAGCTCATGTGATGGCCGCAGAAGTGCTGCTTCTCCAGATAGATGCAGAGCATGCCTGGAAGTCAGAGGTCAAAGCGCTGGGGGGGGGTCAAGCTCAGCTGCCGCCTCCTCCTCCTCCTCCTCCTTTTTCCTGTGGAAATGAGCCTGAGCACTCGCTTGGGCTGAGGGGGTTGAGAGCCTCTTCTCTTTATGCGCACTGAATGAGGGTGTGTCAGGAGAGCATAAATCGTAATCATAAAAGTGCTTCATGCAGCCTCCCAGGTGTGTTGCTGGACTCCAACTCCCAGCAGCCCTCTCAGCCAGCAAGCCCCATCATCACAGAACATGCTGGAAGCTGTGGCTTCCTGGGTTGAACGTATCCAACTGCAGTGAGGTCTTCCTCTTTTCCCATTACCTTGCCAAGCATTGCCGTCTTTTCTAGTAAGTCCGGTCTTCTCATGATATGGCCAAAGTACCACAGTCTCAGTTGAGTTACCTCGGCTTCTAAGGAGAGTTTAGGTTTGATTTGCTCTCGGACCCATTGATTGGTCTTTTTATTCGTCCACAGTATCCACAGAACTCTTCTTCAGCACCGCCTTCCAAATGAGTTGATTTTCTTCCTGTCCTCTTTCTTTACTGTCCAACTTTCACAACCATACATAGAAATGGGAACTATGATAGAATGGACCATCCTAACTTTAGTATTCAGTGATATATCTTTATACTTCAGGATCTTGTTTAGTTCCTTCACAGCCAAGCCCCCGTCTTCAGATTTTTTGACTGCAGTCTCCAATCTGATTAATGATGGAGCCAAGGTATGGAAAGTCTTCATTGTCTCCTTTAAAGTTATGTAAATCATCAGTGGTCATTATTTTTGTTTTCTTATTGTTCAGTTGTGGACCTGCCTTTTCACTTTCTTCAGTAATCATTCTACAGTTAATCATTCCAAATCTCTTTTCCTGTAGTTTGAACTTGTGTTGTTTGAACTCCATGTCCTAAGAGCAGAAAACAAGCTTGCTCCAACCTCAATATATGACATCCCTCCAAATATTTAAACATGGCTATCATGTCCCCTCTCAAACTTCTCTTCCCCAGGCTAAACATACCCAGCTCCCTAAGCCGCTCCTCATAGGGCATCATGGCTTCCAGACCACCCACCATCCAAGTTGCCCTCCTCTGGACACGTTCCAGCTTGTCCATATCCTTCCTGAATGGTGGTGCCCAGAACTGGACACAGTATTCCAGGTGAGGTCTGACCAAAGCAGTATAGAGTGGCACTATGACTTCCCTTGATCTAGACACTATACCCCTATTAATGCAGCCTAGAATTGCATTGGCTTTTTTAGCTGCTGCATCACACTGTTGACTCATGTGACCCGCTAAGACTGCTAGATCCCTTTCGTACCCAGCCTATATCTGTGCATTTCACTTTTACTGTCCAAATGTAATATCCTACATTTCTCCCTGTTGAAATTCATTTTGTTAATATTGGCCCAACTTTCTTTATTTTATTTTTATTTATTTATTTATACCCCGCTCTTCAGCCACAAGGCTATCAGAGCGGCTTACAAATTGTTTTAAGCAATAGCTATGTACACATCTACACTGCATTAAACAGTTTCCAATGTGTGCTAGCTAATTGCCCCCCACAAGCTGGGTACTCAATTTCCAATTGTTAAGGGGGTCATTTTGGATTCTGATCCTGTCCTCTGGGGTATTAGCTACCCCTCCCCATTGGGTGTCATCTGCAAACTTGATAAGCATGTCCTATATTCCCTCCAAGTCATGGATAAAGATGTTGAATAGCACTGGGCCCAAGACAGAACCCCGTGGCACCCCACTAGTGGTCACTTCTCTCCAGGATGAAGAGGAACCATTGGTGACTACTACCGTTTGGGTTCAGTCAGTCAGCCAATTACAAATCCACCTAACAGTTGTCTTGTCTAGCCCACAGGTTAGTAACTTTTTTGCAAGAATATCATGGGGGACCTTATCAAAAGCCTTACTGAAATCAAGGGACACTACATCCACTGCGTTCCCTTCATCTATCAAATTTGCAACTCTATAAAAAAAAAGATATGAGATTAGTCTGGCATGACTTGTTTTGAGAAATCCATGTTGACTTTTAGCGATCACGGCATTCCTTTCTAAGTGGTTACAGACTGTCTGTTTGATGATCTGCTCTAGAATCTTCCCTAGAATTTATGTCAGGCTGACTGGGTGGTAATTATTTGGGTCTTCTTCCCCCTCCCTTTTAAAGATGGAAACAACATTTAGTCTAGAGTTCTTCTGGCTCCCAGTCATTAGGCTTAATAGTGCAAATCTATTTTCACATTATCTTTAAATTCTATGGGGATGGTCTTCAGATTGTATTTTGGCATGGTGGTTGTTTTAGTATTCTTCTTTAGCTTTTCTCTAATTTTTGATATTAGTAGTTCATGGTCTGTGCCACAATCTGCTCCTGGTCTTGTTTTTGCAGACAGAATGGAGCTTCTCCACTTCCTGATTCCAATTATGTAGTCTATCTGTTTTCTGTCTTGGCCATCAAATTATGTCCATGTATACAGTTGTTTCTTGGGTTGCTTGAAGAATGTGTTTGCGATGAGCAAACCATTAGCCTTGCAAAATTCAGTCAGTCACTCTCCTACCTTTTTTCTTGATGCTAGGCCAAATTCTTCTACAATCTTTGGTTCTGGTGTTTCCTATTTTCTCATTCTAATTGCCTTTGATTAACATGAAGACCTGTTTTGGTGTGTGATCAATTTCCTCCTGGACTCCAGCATAGAATCTTTCACAATTCCTTCTTCTTCTACCTCTGTAGTTGGAACATAAACTTTGATTATGGTTATATTGTGGGTTTCCCCTGAAGTCTTATTGACATGATTTGGTCAGATTTTGCATTATATCCTTTGACTACTTTTGCTATATCTCTCCTCAGTACAAATGCCACCACATTTCTTGTTAGATTTTCACGTCTTGAGTAAAACACTGTGTAATTATCGGACTCAAAATGTCCTATTCCTGTCCACTTTAGCTCGCTCACCCCAAGTATTGCAATGTTTATAGGTTCCATTTTTTATTTTCCTGTGTCTAGTTTCCCCTGATTCATGCTGTTCACATTCTGTGTACAAGGTCTGTCTATTAAATAACAAGACTGATAAATAACCCCTCTTTATTTATATGTATTACAATTTTAATGCTTGTCCGCTTCAATATACTCCCTGTTTACACTCACACATCAACACAGTCTTGTTTTCTGCTGGTTGAAAGTGCAGAGCAGATCAGTTTCTGTCAGCTGTTTCAACACATCTCCTGTTTTCTTCTTTTCTGCATCAGTTGACTCCAAATGTGTTCCTTTAAGCATGCATGTTAACATTAGGGAAAAGAAAAAAGTCACATGGTGCCAAATCTGGTGAATATGGAGGATGTTCAAGGGTAGTGATGTGTTTATCAGCCAAAAACTGCTTCATAGAAAGTGCTGTGTGAGCAGGTGAATTGGCCTGATGAAGTATGAAACCATTTTTTCAGCACTTCTGGCCTCCCCCCCGCCGACTCTTTCTCTTAGCTTTGTCAGAACTTCCTTATAATAATGCTGGTTCAGTGTTCTGCCAAAATTACACCCTTGGTGTCAAAAAAACCCAAAACCAAAGAGCATGGCTTTGATGTGCTTTTCTCATTCTTGGTGATGATGGTGTTTTCCAGTCCATTGACTGTCGTTTTGTCTCAGGATCATACTGGAAGGTTTCATTACAAGTGATGATTTGTTGAATAAGGCTTGGATCCGCCTCAAGTTGCTGCAGATTTCCTTGCAGCACCTGGATAGACTGGAGAGCTGGGCCAAAGCTAACAAAATGAAATTCAATACGGAGAAATGTAAGGTACTGCACTTAGGGCAGAAAAACGAAATGCATAGATATAGATTAGGAGAGACCTGGCTGAATGAGACTACGTGCGAAAGGGATCTAGGAGTCCTACTAGACCACAAGTTGAACATGAGCCAACAGTGTGATGCGGCAGCTAAAAAGGCCAATGCGATTTTGGGCTGCATCAATAGAAGTATAGTGTCTAGATGAAGGGAAGTCATAGTGCCACTCTATTCTGCCTTGGTCAGACCTCACCTAGAATACTGTGTCCAGTTCTGGGCACCACAATTCAAAAAGGATATGGACAAATTGGAGCGTGTCCAGAGGAGGGCGACTAAAATGGTGAAAGGTCTGGAAACCATGCCTTATGAGGAAAGACTTAGGGAGCTGGGTATGTTTAGCCTGGAAAAAAGACGGTTAAGAGGCGATATGATAGCCCTGTTTAAGTATTTGAAGGGATGTCACGCTGAGGATGGAGCAGGCTTGTTTTCTGCTGCTCCAGAGACTGGAACACGGAGCAATGGATGCAAGCTCCAGGAACAGAGATTCCTCCTCAACATTAGGAGGAACCTTTTGACAGTAAGAGCTGTTCGGCAGTGGAACGCACTCCCTCGGAGCGTGGTGGGGTCTCCTTCCTTGGAGGTTTTTAATCAGAGGCTGGATGGCCTTCTGTCGGGGATGCTTTGATAAAGATTTCCTGCATGGCAGAATGGGGCTGGACTGGATGGCCCTCGTGGTCTCTTCCAGCTCTACAGTTCTATGACTCTTTTTGCTCTGGCATGAGAATCCTAGGGACCATCTTGGCACAAATGTTTCTCATGTTGAGATCCTCATGCAAAATTTTCCACGCAGTGTCTTGGTCAGTGTTCACGGCTTCAGCTATCATTCAGACATTGAGTTGGTGGTCTCCTTGAACAATCTGGCTGATTTTTTTCCACAGTTTCCTTGGTTCTTGAAGTGGAAGGTTGTCCAAGGCATTCATCGTCTTCCACATTCTCACATCTTCTCTGAATCTTTTGTGCCACTAAAACACACGCACACAAGACATGCAGTCTTCTCTGTGGGCCTCAGTAAGCATTTGAAAAGATTCCATTGGTGTTTTGTTCAATTTTTCTAAACATTTCAAACTGACAGGTTGTCCAACTTTTAAACTTAGTATTTTCCCGGCGCACAATAGACAGCACAGCTGCTTTAAACGATGACTGACAGTTAACTGAACGGCCAAGAGTGTTGATGTTTGTCATACAAGTTCACTAAAGCGTTCACAATCCGCTCTCCCTGATTTGTCTGAAAGGTAGAAACACAGTCTTGTTATTTTCCTGTAATATGTGTAATATGTGTTGTGCGGCTTTGGACTTTCCTTTCGCCTCTGAGCACGTGAACAGCTGCACGTCCTTTCGGTTAGAGCCCAGTTGCACCATTAGCCGCAGCGCTGCTCGTAGTGGTCCTCTGCTGTACCCCAGTAGCTCACGGAGTGCCATCCGACCGGGAGGTTCAGCTTGTCTCTTGGTTTGGATTGTCTCATCGTAGGGTTTATATTATAAAGACATCCCAAAGGAGGTTTACCGCGCCTCCTCCTGCATAGTACTAACACGCGTTGGCTATGGTGCCACCCCCTCATGGCCACTCGCCATACGCACATAGGAAGGAGAGCGTTTGGTTGGGACAAACCAGCCACAGTCATAAGGGCAGAGCTCCTGGCGTATTTGAATCCAGAGTTTTACCTGCAGGATTTAGCTGGGCGAAGGCACAGAGAGAGAAAGTGGAAATGTTTTTGTGGGGGGGGAGTGGGTTTATGGATGACTTGCCCTTCCTGTCTAATTGGGAGCCTGGCAGGCAGGTGGAAATGGCTCTGCCGCCAGGAGCAGCAGCAGGAGGCCTGAGCTGAGCGGAGACCAGCAGGCGTTAGTTTAATCAAGTGGTTATACTAATGCGGGGGGGGGGGAGATTGAGTGGGGGAGACTGCGCAGCTGGTCGCCCTCTGTCAGTGATTGCGGTGGATGCTGCTGCCGCTGCCACCATTCTGCGTTCTTTCCGGGGGAAGACCCATGTGCTTTGGCCCCAGGACATTGTGGTGGCCACCCTCGGCCAGGGTGCCATGTTCACCTCCGCCTGGCATTCTCAGAAGGCCAGCCGGCGAGTCCTGCAGAGGGTGCGGCGGTCCAGGAACTTCAACCTCCATCTTTTGGTAGGTGGGCTGGGGATGCTACTTGTGGACGGGTGCTTGTTGCGGGGACCAGGATGGGCAAGCAGACACACACACACTCTCACACGGCCTAATTGGGGGGGCACCATGTGCTGTTGTTTTTACTTCTGACCCCTCGGTGCCTGTTGTGTTGCTTCTGCGCCGGCATTTTCTCCAGACTTAACTCTCCTGTTACTGAGAATGTGAGGGATTTCTCTCAGGACTTGCCCAGTGCAGTTGTGACCGTGCCAGAGAGAGCACAATGCTTGACTCCTGAGCCATGGTCAGCCATGACCCCACCGCTGCCCCCGTGTATTCCGGCCCCATATTTCTGGGCCTGAGCAGTTGCGTGGAAGGCCCGCCGGCCGGCTGTGAATATTGCCCAGCTGCATCTCTGGGATCGAAATATTCCTCAGGCCCCAAGGAAGGGGTCCTAGTCTTACACCCTTTGCCTGCCCCCCCCACAGATCAGGGTTCGTTTTCTCCATCACAGGAGGCCAGGGCTGATGGTCAGATCCATGCCCCCCCCCCACGACAGGGTCCTTGTGAGCAATTGCTGCTGGAGGAGGGGCGCATGGCTAGGGTGGGCAGGGCCCCCCGAGGGGCCTTCATAGAGCAGAGGCCCTCCGTGGCACCCCTGGCAGAACAGAAGGGGGCGGCAGCCCTTTCCCTGTGGTGCGCCAGGGTCAGGTGGTAAGAGGGTTCTTGCGCAGACACACGGGCAGCAGTTCTTTATTTCTCCCAGCATCCCCGTGCCCTTCGCCATGCCACGGCCCGCTCCGCTCCGAGTATATGGCGCATCATTATTCTCAGATCCGTTGGAGATCCCCAGAGCCTCAAGTCTTGATGGGGGGGGACTGCGGGAGGCGTGGGGGAGATGGAGAACTAACCCAACTAACCTGGTTACACATCTGGGGGGGTCACCACCCAGAAGGCCACGTCTGGGAGTCCAGACTCTTTCTCTAGCCGGTCAGAAAGATGATGATTAAGAAATTGGGCATACCGCTTGCCCACAACCGAAAGTAAGCTTATAGGCCGATGGATTGTTTCTGTCTCCCTTCTTATAGATGGGGATTAGAATTGCTTGCGACCAGCTGAGAGGCAGTGCCGCTGTCCAATGATTATCTGTGTATTTATGTATGTTTCCTCTTTCCCCAAACGTCCCCAACAGGGTGGGCGGCACACCTTCTTCGATGGCTACCTTGAGTGGGGGTCGCAGCAAATGTGCCCCTCAAGAGCAGGGGAGCCTTTGGCCTTCCAAGTGCCGCTCCCACAATCCATGCTGGCGAAGGCTTTGGGGAACTGAAGTCCAAAATGCAAGGAAGGCCAGCAAGGTTCTTCTGGCGGGGGTGGGGGAGGCTCCCTTTTGCAAGGAGGTGGAGACCCCCTCCATCTGTGGAGCTTTGGGGGGCGGGGGGAGGAATCTCAGGCAAGACCCAGAAGCCCCCCCCCTTTTTTTTCCTGTCTGGCGCAGGTTGGGCACTGGCTTGACCCCGTTCCTGGGGAGCCATGGCCTGGGGCCTGCTGACCTGGGAGAAGGTGGCCTTCAGGAAGGGCTGTTGTGGGGTGTGTGTGTGTCCACAGAGGGGCTGGATGGCTCCCCCCCTTGCGCACCCTGGCCCCACAGAGCAGCTGCTGTTCAGGTCGTGTTGCAGGGGGGGAGTACTGTGCATGTGGGGGGAACACCCTGTCCTGGGGGGGGGTGCCCACATCCCAAGGGGTGGCAGATGCTGCCGCCTGCCCTTTGCTGAGGGGGTCCTGCTTTTTGATGGCGGTGGCGGGGGGGGGGACAGGGGCTGGAGAGCTTTCTGGGAGGGGGCTGGGGGGAGCACCCCTTCCGTCTGCCCAGGCCCGCTCCTCCTCTGCCGCCGCCTCCCCCCCGCCAGGAGGGCTGCCTGGGGACAGACAGAGCTCCCCCCCAACCCACCCACCCACCCACAGAGGAGGAAGCCGAGACCCCCGCCCCCACCCAAGGGGGCTGAATCTGGGGGTCTGCGCGGTGGGGAGGGGTGGGGTGGGGGTGTCTCTGCCGAGCCGGGGGGTGCGGAGGTCCTGCTGGGAAGGAGGCCTGGGTCCCTCTCGGAGGGGCGGAGCGGAGCTGCCTGGGGGTCGTGGTCGGGGAGCGGGGGGGGCTGCCCCGGAGGCCTCGGCTGAGCTGGGGAGGGGCTCCGAAGCGAGGGCGGCGGCAGGAGGGCGGGCGGGCGGGCTTGGGAGGCCCTTGGGGGTCTGTGCCCGAGTCTCGGACCCCCGCGCCTTTCCCGCCTTGGCTTTGCCCCCCCCTGCCCACAGCTGCTTGGGGGCGGGGGTGGCGCGGCGTTGCTGGGGGGGAGGAGGGGGCGCGAACCGGGGGGCTTCAGCCCCACCCCGCCCTCCGCCAGCATCCCCCGTGGGGTGGCCAGGCCAAGGGCGATGGCGGCAGCCTTGCAGTGGGGGGAGTGTTTAGCGGCGCTTAAATCTGGCGGGCGGGCCGGGGGTGTCATAGAGTTGGAAGAGTCCCCAAGGGCAATCCAGTCCAACTCCCTTCTGCCATGCAGGAATACACGATCAAAGCATCCCTGACAGATGGCCATCCAGCCTCTCTTTAAAAACCTCCAAAGAAGGAGACCCCACCACACTACGAGGCAGTGAGTTCCACTTCCGAACAGCTCTTACTGTCAGGAAGTTCTTTCTTTTGTTTAGGTGGAATCTCTTTTCCTTTAGTTTGAACCCATAGCTCCGTGTCCTAGTCTCTGGAGCAGCAGGAAACAAGTTTGCTCCCTCTTCAATATGACATCCCTTCAAATAATTAAACATGGCTATCATGTCCTCTCTCAACCTTCTCTTCTCCAGACTAAACATGCCCAGCTCCCTAAGCTGCTCCTCATAGGGCATCATGGCTCCCAGACCTCCCACCGTCCTGGTCGCCCTCCTCTGGACACATTCCAGCTTCTCAATATCTTTCCTGAATTGTGGTGCCCAGAACTGGAGACGGTATTCCAAGTGACGTCTGACCAAAGCAGAATAATAGAGTGGCACCATGACTTCCCTTGATCTTTAGACACTATACTCCTATTAATGCAGCCTAGAATCGCATTACCCCTCACCTCAGCAGCTTCATACAGATAATGAACAGCATGGGAGACCGGATGGCACCCTGTGGCATCCCATAGCCCAACAGCCACGGGGCTGAACAGGGGCCCCAATGCCACTCTGGAACTGTCTCTGGCCATCAGCATATGGAACCAGAACCACCGTCACATAGTCACTGCCGTCCACAGAGCTGGTCCAGGAGGACACGGTGAGCATGTATTTTATTTATTTATTTATTATTTATTTATACCCCGCTCTTCAGCCACAAGGCTATCAGAGCGGCTTACAAATTGTTTTAAGCAATAGCTATTTACACATCTACACTGCATTAAACAGTTTCCAATGTGTGTTAGCTAATTGCCCCCACAAGCTGGGTACTCAATTTACTGACCTACGAAAGGATGGAAGGCTGAGTGAGCCTTGGAGCCGGCTGGAATTGAACTTGTGACGTGGTGGCTTGCAGGACTGGCATTTAACCACTGCGCCACCAGGGCTCCTTGGTATAAATAAATAAAAAAAAATAAAATAAAACAAAACTCCTGACCTGTACAGGCACCAAACCCACTGGTCATTGTCATTATTGTGGAAGAGATTTTGGTCAGAAAGTGGTTGTGCTTTTTAGGGTAAAGACATTTGAAGGACTCCTCAGCCTGTGCCTCAATGTCTTCACAGGTAGAGAGGCGTGAAGCATCTTTGCACCAAACAAAATGGCTCCCTTGGGCCTGCCGTAGTGCAGAGACAATAGTGGCCATCACTCCTTGTGTACTGTTGTTCTCACAAAGCAAAATGGCAGCTTTGTGTTGCACGGGCAGAGTTGCAACGCTGTATAAATCCGGCTGTGTCAGTCTTGCACTATTCACGTATTGCATCTGCAGTTGGTTTATTTGTATTGTGAAATAGCTTAATTTCTTGGCCTGTTTGCTCAACCAGGCTGGTTTTGTGTTCCCCGTATGCCTGGTACGCCTCCCATATTGCCACAGAACCAGATGTGGTGGTGGTCAAAAAACCCATTGCAATTCTGGGCTGCATCCACAGGACTATAGTGTCCAGATCGAGGGTAGTAATAGTCCTGCTCCGTTCTGCTTCGGTCAGACCTCACCTGGAGGGATCCTGTGTCCTGTTCCATACAGCTATGGGAGAATCAGAGGACAGGGATGGCAACAGTCAGCCAGTGGGGTGATGCTTCGCCAGCTGTACAAATGCCAGTTCTGGGCTAGAAAGACCCAGGCCATGGAGGCGGTCTCTGGGAGTGGCCCCTTCAGCAGCTCATTGCCGCCTCTGAAGTTCCAAGAGACCCCTTGCGGGGAGGAGGAGGGTTGACTGCAAAGCAATACTCCCACTAAATTGGGGGATGGCCAGTTACCCTCTTGCCTGTGATGGAAGTCCAGCTCTCTTGGCCTCCCCATCTGTCCGAGCCCCCTTGATTTCCCCTGTCCTGCCCTGTCCCCCAGCAACAGGCCAACTATAGGCCTTGCCTGTCTGCTGCAGGCAGATATCCTGCCCCCCCCCCCACCGTGCCTCTTTTGGGTACCAAGCCACGCCTGACTGTCATTTTGCCACTGGGCTGGCAGGTTTCAACGGAAGTAATGGCGACCCAACAGGAGAAGACTTTCCCATCCTGGTATTGCAGGGGTGGGATCTACTCTGGATTTGTTTAAAGCCTATGGTGTGTGTGTGTGGGCGGTGGGTTGCATTTCGCCCCCCGCCCCCATGTGTTATTGCCTTGGAGGTGAATTTCTGTTCCATCCTGTCAAATGCCTCCCCTCACTCTGAAAATAATAAGCTGGAGTTTGCCTTATTTGGATGTTAGGGAGAACAATGACAGCTTTCTTTTCATTTAACTTGGTTTTTAAATGAAACTTGTGTGATCAAAATCTATGTGGCTGCTAGTTAGATCACTGTTTTTGCTTCTAGCCAGGATTTGGTAATCTCAATTAAAATTGGAGTGGACCATCAGAATCCACACCAGTGAGATTCCTGCCTTCTTATTTTGTAAGAGCCATTTAGACCTGAGTCCAGCTTTTGAGGACTGGCCTTCTCTGGGGTAGGGAGAGCCAGCCATTGCAGTGGGTCTAGCAGCTGCCTGCCTCTGGGTGTCACATTTCCAGATGGGTTTGGGATCGAGTCCCTCTGTAGAGCCTTTGATTCTCATGGGGTCATTGAGCAGAGGGTCTTTGGCCCTTTTGGCCTGTCTGCTCTCTGGGTTTGCTTTGTTGGACCAGGAGGGGCCCGAGGCTGGTAGCGACCCTGGCTTTGGCAGCCGGCCCCCTGACTGCCACCAGGATGCGGGTTGGGTTGCCTTGCATTTCAATGGAGACATTTCTCTTTGGAAGAGGAGATGCCTTGTGTGAGTGTGAGTGGTGTTATTTTGATCCTGAAATGGGCTCCTCCACTGTCCTGTGAGCACGCTGCCCACACCCCACATAGGCCTGAAGGGAAGCCCTATGGCTACCTGAAAGTCCCACTGGTTTCTCACGGTGATAGGCCTGGGTCATCTCACCCTTGAACCAGGTTTCCTGAGCAGCCTCGTCTCATCCACACACCTTAAGAGGATGTTTATGGATGGGAATGCAAAGCGACTATCAGTGTCACAAAAATCCAGTAAGCCAGGGGAACTACTTGTAGCACCTTTGAGTCTAACTGAGAGAAAGCAATTGTCGCGTAAGCTTTCGTGGACTTGATCTGCTTCCTCAGATGCACGGCGTGAACTGGTGCCTTGGAACGCTGCATGCATCTGAGGAGGTAGAGCACGTCTATGAAAACGGATGCTGCAACGTCTTTCCCTCACTGAGTCTCAAAGGTGCTGCAAGATCCCCTTGCTGACTGATAACCCAGACTAACACAGCTATGCCTTTGAATTCTATAAAAGTTGAAGGGATCCATAAGGTCTTTTCAGAAAGGTTGGTCTAAGTTCCACATGCACACATACAAGGCTCGGAAAAGGTTGTGCTCGTAGCCCGTTTGGACTGGCTTCGTTCAAGCGCCTCGCGCATTCTTACGAGCCAGCCAGCAGTGAGACTTCACTGGCGTAGCAATTTGGGAGTGTTTAATCTCTGTTTCTCTCTTTTCTTCTCCACCCGACTCACCCAGGCCAATAGATTTGCCAGCATGGTTTTTTCCAGGAATGTATGCCCCAGTTCCTGGAATGTATGCCCCTTGGCCTGTGTGCACGCACACCTTCGGTCCAGTTGCCAAGGGCGGAGAGGAGTTGTCAGCTCAACTTGTTCTGCACAGTCTCTTCCAGAAATCCATCCACAGCCCATCATGCTGATCAGGTGCGCCAGCGTCTGACGCAGGGGCCCAAGGATTTCCCTCTGGACGACGTGTGGAGGGCTGTGGCTGCTGAGGGTTCCCTCCCTCTTTCTTGCCTTCCAAAGGGAATGGGGTGCATCACGACCTCAGAACGGCTGCTTGGGTCTGACGTGGCTGGTGCATGAGCTTTCCGGCGCACATTGTCACGCTGTACAGGAATGGACCCCCTTTCCTTGGGGGCCCACAGAGGCAGCCAGGGGGGCTATGACTGTGGAAGAGGGGTGGACACTCACAGCCTGCCCGTCCAGGGCTCTCTGGCCTCCCATCTCCTGCCGGCCCTGGAGAGCGGTTGTGGTATCCATGGCATCATGGCTTCCAGACCTTTTACCATTTTGGTTGCCCTCCTCTGGACACATTCCAGCTTCTCACTGTCCTTCCTGAATGGTGGTGCCCAGAACTGGACACAGTATTATTCCAGGTGAGGTCTGACCAAAGCAGAATAGAGTGGCACGGTTACTTCCTTTGATCTAGACGCTATGCTCCTATTAATGCAGCCGAGAATCGCATTGGCTTTTTTAGCTGCTGCATCACACTGCTGACTCATGTTCAGCTTGTGGTCCACTAAGACTCCTAGATCATTTTCACATATACTGCCATCGAACCAGGTGTCACCCATCCTATATCTGTGCATTTCATTTTTAATGCCCAAGTGTGGTATCCTACATTTCTTAATGAAATTCATTTTGTTAAAAGCCCAGCTTTTGAATCTGTTGAGGGGGTGTTTGGATTCTGATCCTATCCTCCGGGGTATTAGCTGCCCCTCCTAATTTGGTGTCATCTGCAAATTTGATAAGCATACCCTCTATTCCCTCATTCAAGTCATTGATAAAGATGTTGAATAGCACTGGCCCCAGGACAGGACCCTGTGGCACCCCACTGGTCATTTCTCGCCAGGATGAAGAGCAGCCATTGGTGACTACTACCCTTTATGTTCGGTCAGTAAACCAATTACAAATCCACCTAACAGTTGCCTTGTCTAGCCCACAGGTTAGTAACTTTTCTGCAAGAATATCATGGGGGACCTTATCAAAAGCCTTACTGAAATCAAGATACACTACATCCACTGCGTTCCCTTCATCTATCAAGTTTGTAACTCTACCAAAAGAGATGAGATTAGTCTGGCATGACTTGTTTTGAGAAATCCATGTTGACTTTTAGTGATCACGGCATTCCTTTCTAAATGGTTACAGATTGTTTCATGATCTGCTCTAGGATCTTTCCTAGTATTGATGCCAGGCTGATTGGGCGGTAATTGTTGGGATCTTTTCCCCCTTTTTGAAGATGGGGACAACATTGGCCCTCCTCCCGTCTGCTGGGACCTCTCCTGTTCTCCAGGAATTCTCAAAGATTATTGCCAGTGGTTCTGAGATTATTTCTGCCGGTTCTTTTAATACCCTTGGATGAAATTCATCTGGCCCTGGAGACTTGAACTCGTTTAAACTGGCCAGGTATTCCTGAACTACTTCTTTACCAATTCTGTGCTGTATTTCCCCAACTGCATCACCTGCTCCATTATCCCCAGGTTGAGCACTGTTCCCCCTTTGGGAGAAGACTGAAGCAAAGAAGGTGTTGAGTAGCTCTGCCTTTTCTCTTTCCCCGTTAGCCTTTCGCCATCTTCTCTCCGCAGCGGCCCTACCATTCCCTTGTTCTTCCTTTTGGGGACATACCCCAAAAAGCCCTTTTTATTGTGTTTAACCTCTCTAGCAAGCCTGAGCTCATTCTGCCCTTTAGCTTTTCTGACTTTCCCCCTACATGAGCTGGCTATTTGTTTGAATTCTTCTTTGGTGATTTCCCTCTTTTTCCATTTCTTGTACATATCCTTTTTATGTTTTAGCTCAGTTGAAATTTCTTTTGATATCCATCCTGGTTTCTTTAGACACCTCCCCTTTTCCTCCTCATTGGGGCTGTCTGAAGTTGTGCCTTCAATATCTCACTTTTTAGAAACTTCCATCCTTCATGAACTCCCTTTTCTTTTAATATTCCTGACCATGGGATCACCCTCAGTAATTCCCAAAGTTTTCTGAAAACCGCTTTCTTGAAGTCTAGAAGGCATGTCTGTCTACGCTTGGCTTCCTCTTTCCTCTGTATAACAAACTCCAGGAGAACGTGGTCTCTCCCCCCTAAGGATCCCACCACTTCCACACCATTAACCAGGTCATCCCTGTTGGTTAGGATCAGATCTAAAATAGCTGACCCCCATGAAATGGTCTGCAAGGCAAGTGAGGAATTTGTTGGACCTTAACTTCCAACATATATCAGGATAGTTAAAATCCCCCATTACTATGACATCTCTCCTTCCTGAATGTGTGGTCGTCTGTTCCAGGAAGGCGTCATCCAAGTCCTCGGTTTGGCTTGGAGGCCTGCAGTAGGTAGACCCCCACAACGACATCCCTGTTCCTTCTCTCCCCCCTAATTTTTACCCAGATGCTCTCAACCTGGCTGCCAGGATTTAAGCCATGGATCTGTTCACAGGTGTACACATTCTTAACATGTAATAATAATAATAATAATAATAATAGTAATAATATTTATTTATATCCTGCCCCTCTACAAAATGCAATCGGGGCAGCTTACAACATTTAAAATATATACATATAAAACCCTCCATCCCACCCACCCCTTAAAATACAATTAAATAATTAAACATTTAAAAATACTTAAAAAATACTAGAACACACCCACACCCAATAAAATAAGATAACTGGAATAGCGAACCAAATACTGTAAACGCGAGTGGGTCGTCACTGCCTCCTGCTTTTTACAGATTATTTCTATCCATCGTCTGCTCTGGGTACTTTGTGTACAAAACTCTCATTCCTTTTATTCTTCCTCCCTCACACTCCGTGTCACTTCACACAGCAACTGCGCTTACCGGTCTCTGGCCTCATTCTCCTCACAACACTCCGGTTGCTTCAGACTCCAGACTTTACGGCACTTGGCTGTGCAGCCATAAAGCACAGCCAAGTGCCGTAAAGTCTGTCCGCAGGTAAATAGAGTAGGAAAGCAGGAAAGGGGGGGGGGAGAGAGAGCAATCTAATTAACATACGGGTCCCGAGGCTTATTAGTGCTGCTGCTGCTGCTACCATTGGCCGTCCTGTTTTCTGGAATAGGCTATACCCCTCTGTTCCTGCATTCCAATCATGAGACTCATCCCACCAGGTTTCAGTGATGCCTATGATATATCATATTTGCTTTGCTGTGCTAAGAGTTCAAGTTAATCCTGTTTATTTCCCATGGTCTGTGCATTCGTATAGGGACCTCTGAGACCATGGGCCATTTCCCCTATCTGCCTTTTAAAGGGTTTATTCCTCCCATTGTTGGGTTGTTGTGCTATTTTCCTTGTTCTCTGTATAACATTTGGGCCACTATCTCTAGCAATCGATGAAGTCCTGCCTTCCCCCCTACAACTCCGTTTAAAGCCCCCCCCGATGAGATCTTTCAGACTCTTCTTCGCAAAAACATTCCTGCCAACTGTTGTGAGGTGCCGCCCATCTCTTGCCAGAGGTCCACTTCCGTGAAACCGCACCCCATGGTCCAGGAAGCCAGATAGTTCTTCTCTCCCTTCCTGGCCCATGCCCTTCCACTGGAAGGACAGACAAGATGGCTACCTGTGGGTCCAGGTTCTTCAGGTAGGGAGAGACCCCCTCCTCACCCCCACCGGATCAGACTACACACCTGTTTCCCACAGTGACTGACTGATTGACCGGTCAACCAAAGGCCCCCCTTCCCAATGACCTCATTGCATCCCAAAGGCCCAGGGAGGCCCACCCTTCCGGGGCCCATCCACCCCCCAATAATCTTGGCTCCTGGATTCGGGCTCCCAGAATCTTTTCGGAAGTTGCAGGACTGGACCAGGCCCAGCATTCTTCAGCTGCTCTCCTCATACTGTCTCGCTTGGGGTGTTTTTTTAACAACCGGAGATAAAACTGCTTTATTTTTGGAACCCGTTTAGTCCATGAAAACGACTTGCCGGCCCCCACCCCCACCCGGCTCCATTGGGCCTGTAGCGGTCCAGCGGGCCAAATCTGAGCAGCAGTGGGGCTAGGGGCTGAAGGGGCAGGGAGGGAGCCGGACGTTGTTCCCCGCTCAGGTGTCAGCTGACCCGGGGAGACTTTGGAGGGCTAGAAAGCCTCTTCTTCTAATGGGGCGGGGCAGGGGGCGCTTGGGGAGAAAGACCTCCACTTAGCCAAACTTTCCCAGCACCCGTAAAGGAAACGCACCTCATTGCAGTAAAAACCCGCCTTGGTTTGGCCTCAGAGGTCTGTGCCAGGTGTGCAGCGTGGTGGGGGTGCTGTTGGGGCTCCCTTGACCCCTTTCTGGTGCGGGGAGTGTCCTGACCCCCCCCCGCCATGGGCTGTGGAAAGGCTGGTTGACCTAGAACAGATGAACATGCATGCAGAAAGGAGAGATGTAGTAGTGATGGGGGACTTCAACTATCCTGATATTTGCTGGCAATCTAACTCAGCCAAAACTACAAGGTCTAGCAAATTCCTTACATGCCTGGAAGACAATTTCATGGTCCAAAAGGTGGAAGAGGCAACAAGGGGGTCAGCTATTTTAGATCTGATCCTAACCAACAGAGACGACCTTGTTAATGGGGTGCAAGTGGTGGGATCCTTAGGTGAGAGTGATCATGTTCTCCTGTAGTTTGTTATACAATGGAAAGGAGAAGCCAGGCATAGTCAGACACGCATTCTTGACTTTAGGAGAGCTGATTTCAATAAACTCAGGGAAATACTGGGGATGATCCCATGGTCAAGAATACTAAAAGAGAAGGGACCTCAAGACGGATGGGACTTTCTCAAAAGGGAGATACTGAAGGCACAATTTCAAACAGTACCATTGAGGAAGAAAAATGGGAGGTGTCTCAAGAAACCAGGATGGATGACTAAAGAACTTTCAATGGAGCTAAGTTTTAAACGGAACATGTATAGGAAATGGAAAAGGGGGGAAATCACCAAAGAAGAATTCAAACAGATAGCGAACACGTGTAGGAGTAAAGTCAGAAAAGCTAAAGCGCAGAATGAGCTCAGGCTTGCTAGGGAGGTTAAGAACAATAAAAAGGGTTTTTTTGGGTATGTCCGCAGCAAAAGGAGGAAGAAGGAAATGATAGGGCCGCTACGTGGAGAAGATGGCAAAATGCTAACAGGGGACAGAGAAAAGGCAGAATTACTCAACACCTTCTTTGCCTCAGTGTTTTCAGAAAAGGAAAAGGAGGACCAACCTGAGGAGAATGGAACAGAGGACACAATAGGGGAAATCCAGCTCAAAATAAGTAAAGAGGTAGTACAGGAATACCTTCTTAATCTAAATGAATTTAAATCTCCAGGACCAGATGAACTACATCCAAGAGTATTAAAAGAGCTGGCAAATATAATCTCAGAGCCATTGGCAATAATATTTGAGAACTCCTGGAGAACAGGAGAAGTCCCAGCAGACTGGAGGAGGGCAAACGTTGTTCCCATCTTCAAAAAGGGGAAAAAAGAGGATCCCAACAACTATCGTCCAGTTAGTCTGACATCAATACCAGGGAAGATTCTAGAACAGATCATTAAACAGAGAGTCTGTGAACATTTAGAAGGCAATGCCATAATCACAAAAAGTCAGCATGGGTTTCAGAGAAACAAGTCATGCCAGACTAATCTGATCTCTTTTTTTGATAAAGTTACCAGCTTGGTAGATGAAGGGAATGCTGTGGACATCGCATACCTTGATTTCAGTAAGGCCTTTGACAAGGTTCCCCATGACATTCTTGCAAACAAGCTTGTAGAATGTGGGCTAGACAAGTTAACTGTTCAATGGATTTGTAATTGGTTGACCGGCCGAACCCAAAGGGTGCTCAGCAGTGGCTCCTCTTCGTCTTGGAAAGAGGTGACCAGTGGGGTGCCACAGGGTTCTGTCCTGGGCCCAGTGCTATTCAACATCTTTATCAATGACTTGGATGAGGGAATTAGGGTCATACTTACCAAATTTGCAGATGACACCAAATTAGGAGGAGTAGCCAATACCCTAGAGGACAGGATCAAAATTCAGAATGACCTGGATAGACTGGAGAGCTGGGCCAAAGCTAACAAAATGAAATTCAATACGGAGAAATGTAAAGTACTGCATTTAGGGCGGAAAAATGAAATGCATAAATATAGGATGGGAGAGACCTGGCTGAATGAGACTACGTGCGAAAGGGATCTAGGAGTCCTAGTAGACCACAAGTTGAACATGAGCCAACAGTGTGATGCGGCAGCTAAAAAGGCCAATGCAATTTTGGGCTGTATCAATAGAAGTATAGTGTCTAGATCAAGGGAAGTAATAGTGCCGCTCTATTCTGCCTTGGTCAGACCTCACCTAGAATACTGTGTTCAGTTCTGGGCACCATAATTCAAAAAGGATATTGACAAATTGGAGCGTGTCCAGAGAAGGGCAACTAAAATGGTGAAAGGTCTGGAAACGATGCCTTATGAGGAGAGACTTAGGGAGCTGGGTATGTTTAGCCTGGAAAAAAGACGGTTTAGAGGCGATATGATAGCCCTGTTTAAGTATTTGAAGGGGTGTCACGCTGAGGATGGAGCAGGCTTGTTTTCTGCTGCTCCAGAGACTGGAACACGGAGCAATGGGTGCAAGCTCCAGGAACAGAGATTCCACCTCAACATGAGGAGGAACTTTTTGACAGCAAGAGCTGTTCGGAAGTGGAACGCACTCCCTCGGAGCGTGGTGGGGTCTCCTTCCTTGGGGGTCTTTAAGCAGAGGCTGGATGGCCATCTGTCGGGGATGCTTTGATCAAGATTTCCTGCGTGGCAGAATGGGGTTGGACTGGATGGCCCTCATGGTCTCTTCCAACTCTGCAATTCTATGATTCTATGATTCTATGACCTTCACTGCCTGCTCCCCTCTCCCCCTCCCTCCCAGGGAAATATTGACCCCACTGGCCGTGCTGCTCCCGCTGGCCCGTTGGGGCGGGTTGGCTGCTGCGTGGCCTCTTTGCGAGCATGCGTGTCAGTCGGGGCATCTGCTCTCCCAGCCAACAGAGCATTTCACACGGGCTGCCCCAGGGAACCATGGTGCCTGCCAGTGTGCGCCGGTTTGGCTTCCCTCGTTGAACCAGCTCCCCAGGCTGTTCCTCCATGACTGCCTCTTGCCACCCGCACCGGTGCTTCCGTGGGGCTCCCCAGGTGGGCTGCGAAGTGCGGGGCCGGGACTGACCAGTTGCAGGCGAAGTGCCCAGGCAGGAGCACCACTGTCTTCAGCATCTGCCGCAGGCCCCCACCAGGCCCCCCATGCTCAGCTCTGACCCTTTGCTGCCCTTTGTGGCTGCAAAGCAGCGAGGGCGGTTCCCAAACCTGCGGGACAGCGTGAAGAAGAGTCCCACCAAGAGCATGGCTAAGGCAAAGGCGGCTGGCCGGGGGGTCTCTGGTGGCCCCTGGTCTGGGGGTGCACCAGCCCAGGTAAGGAAGGGAAGGGGGGCCCTCCTGGAGCCTGGTGTCATGGCAGAGGGGCTGGGCCACGTCTGAGGGTGGCTTTCCTGCTGCCTCCTCCTCCTGACAACCCGCAAGTGGCCTGCGCCCCCATCCATGGAAGAAGGGCTTTAAAAGGCAGCCTCTCTTCCGCCCTGCCTCTTCCCGCAGAGTCTGCTGTCGCTGTGGGGGCGGGCGGGGGGCTTTTAAATGCCTGGAACATTTGGCTGAGCAGATGGTGGGAGGGGGTACGAGGGGTGCTCTGGTGGCTGCGCTCTGCGCCTATGGGACAGCGATGGAGGCGCCCGCTGTGCCGCGCCCCGGTGCCCATATCGATTGATTCCGTCCCCTTCCAGTAGCCTATTTATAAATTGGGTCACATGCCGTTCCTGTAGAGGCCTCGTGTGCTGCTGGGCCTCTCCTTTCTCCTTTTTTTCCCAGGGGGGGAGTCCTTGCTTTGGAATTGATGGGGGAAAGATGGGAGCCCATGGCCAGGGTGGGGGGCATCCAGTCCTGCTGCTGCCGCTTGCAGAGACAGGGGCGCTCCTTACAGGTCCTCCTGGCCCCCCTCACGCACGCAGGGCTCCCAATCCGTGGGGAGCTCTCTTGTCCCTGCTGCCAGAGGAGGACGAGTCTGGGAAGGCGGTGGAGCAGAAGAAGTCAGGCTGTGGAAGCGAAGCCACTGGAGCAGAGGGCAGCCTGCCTGTGGAGGGGACCACGAGCCACGTGCCTCGGGGGGCCTGTCCTGATGATGCTTCTGTCTGGGGGGGGGGAGGAACCAAGGCCGCTGCAGTGCGGGTGTGTGTGTGTGTGTGTGTGTGTGTGTAACTGCCCTGGCAAAGGTCTTCCTGGAGAAGAAGACAGGCTCCTTCCCCCTGTGTGCTAAAAATTATGCCCGGCTCTTTCTCCCTTTCTCGTTGCGGCCTGAGCAAGTGCTTTGGGTTCTGAAGCAGTGCTCGGTGTCCGCACTGCCCTGGGTGAGGCTGAAGGGCCGGGAGCGTCATCCCGGTGGGAGACTGAGGAGCTTCAGCTTGACTTTGAATAGGGACATGACAAGTTTGGTTGGGATGACGTCCCCCCTGAGGACAGGTTTTCTGTTTGCATGCCCTCCTGGGCCTGGACGCCCGTGTTCTGACTGCAACCAGGAACGTCTGTGCAGAGCTGCATTTAGTGTGGCAGCTGCGTTCCTTTGTAGAGGTCCATGTGCCACGCTAGAGCCCCGTGGTGCTTGGACTGAGGCAGTGGCTTCTGTGTAGTGCAGCCGTGGAAATGGTTTGGCTGGTCCAGTATCCCTAGTGGCCCATGGTCATACCATGCTGCCTTTCCCCCATTTCCAATATTGGGAGCCAAAGTATCCCCCGCCAACCACCAGAGTGGTCGTGGCCAAAGGCCGCGTGTTCTTGATCCTGCCAGGCCAAAGTGTGGACATGTGAGCTTTTGTCTCAGTGGGTTTATGTGCATTCAGGAATTGATTCATTCTCATCATGAATCTGTAAGCAACTAGTCTGGCTTTCAAGGTGTAAGTGGGTGACATTTGGGCCCTTGGTAGCCGGGGGCCGCAGTACCTGCAGGAAGGGACAAATGGCTGTTTGGCCGCCTGGGACCCTCCCCCATCTGACAGCCTGGCCTTGGCGGTGGCAGCAACACCAGCAAAGGCAAAGGGAGGCCGGCTTCGTCCAAGGCACTTGCCTCTCCTCTGCCTGCTTCATGCTGGCATCCATTCCTGGGAGGTCCCAAATCCAACTGTTATCATGTGTTTACAAAATGGGGATGTGCCTGGAAGAGGCATAATTGTGTTTGGAAACAGAACAGTATTTCAGATGTATTTGGGGTGTGATATAGCAAGGCACATTTTGTATGTTTGAAGTTTCAAAAATAATAAAGGTTTGGCTCTTAGATCACCACCGTCCCTGTGGAACCTGGAAAGGCAGCTGAGATGCTCCACACGGATGACATACACACATAGCTGTGGATCCTGCTTATGTTCACAAGGACAACTCTGACAGTGCAGTGATTCTGTTTGAAGAATGCTGGTCATCAAAAGCCAGCCTAGATTTTTACTTGCATTTCTGTTGGACCTCGGCAAGATCTCTGGAAGGCTTCTGGCCTTTTGCCTGGGGTGTTTGGTCTTACTCCGCAGTGCCAATTGTGCCCGTCCTCCCTGGCCGAGACAAATTCCAATATTTGTGATTTCCGGAGTGTTGCAAATGGTTCCTGTATTGCGTGTGTGTATGTGTGTGGGGTGCCATTTCTTCTCTGAGGAAGGGTGCCTGCCCTCCGTCTGCTTGGAAGATAACTGGGGTGAGGGTGTACGTATGGAAGCTTTCTGGTTTAGTCTTGCAAGCCTCTATAAATAATTTTAAAGCTGCAGTTTTAGATCTGCCTTTCTCTGTATTGCTGTGGCATTTGTCTTCGGACTCAATAGCATTATTCTTGTTGCTGCCTTTAAATTAGTGTTGTTAAGTGGCATTTGCTGATTTTGGGGAGGGGGCTAGATGCCTCGTTTTACCACATATGTCTGCCTCTGAAGGAAGGAAGGAAGGAAGGAAGGAGACACAAGATGGCTGAATGCCCTGAGTGTGGGGCTGAGAACCAGGGCCCCCGGTTCCCTTTTGAGGTGTGAAGGGGGGTTTGAGCCATGCTGGCTGGCCCCTAGTTGGGCCTCAGTCCCAGGAGACACCTGTGCCTATCCCTGGAAGAAGGGATCCCATTAAAATCCCTGGAGAGCTGGCCTGAAAAACCAGTCCTCAAAGGCCTGCTAGCATAAGAAGGGCTTTCCCTCCTCGTGGCAGAAGGCTAGCAAGGCCGGTGCCTCTGTTGGGAGGGGGGTCCAGAGAAGGCCTGGTGTCTCCCGGACTCCCACCAGATGTGCCTGTGAGGGTGTTGGGACAGAGTAGCACCTCTGCAAAAGATCTCAAGACACGGGCACGTTCGTATCAGGAGGTGTGGTTCTTCAAATCACCTGGACGGGAGCTGAGGATGTGGACGGAGTGACTGACAGGTCAGGGCACGTCCAGATGCATCTCCCACCTGGTTCCCCCCCCGCCCTTTCAGGCTCTTCATCTCTTGACCCCTTTCCATTGAACGTTTCAGATGCTGGAAGCAGCCCCCTCTCTTCCTGTGGACTGTGCCCTGCCGGTCCCTGCGGAGAGGCTGCCTCCCTCTCTCTCCCTGGCCCCCATTTGCAGAGGGTTGTGGGGTTGGCCTGCGCGCCTGACCCCCTCTGAGATCTCCTGCTGCCAGCAGGCAAAGCCCTTCTGCCTCATTTGGATGACGCAGATCCAGGACTGGTGAGGCTGCACTTCCTTTTTATGGGCTAGTTTTCTGTTTTGCTTCTGCGTTTCACCTTGAGCCGGCATGGTGTAGTGGTTTGGCCATTGGGCTGGGACCCTGGGGGACCAGGGCTCAAATCCCTGCTCAGCCATGGAAACATACTTGGGCAAGTCACACTCGTTCAGCCACAGGGGAAGGCAGAGGCAACCCCTGCCCCCAAACGAATCTTGCCAAGAAAACCCCACGATAGGCTCATCTTAGGGTGGCCATACATTGGAAAAGACTTGAAGGCACACAACACCACCATAGTTTCACCTTGATTTTCTCTTTCTTTTGAGTTCATTGCTATTAGCTGCCTTGAATGCCATTTTTTTGGCAGAAAGAGGGGGGGGTAGAAAATTAACAAATCGATGACATGCCTACCTTTTGGGCCCTCCAGTGATGGCATGGGGAGAGCTTTTCTGGGACTGACCTCTGCAGACTGAGGCCTGAAAGTCACGAATAGTCCACTCCTCTACTTGAGCATGTACCCAGAGTGGCTTGCAGGTTTCATAGAATCATATCATAGAATCATAGAATTGCAGAGTTGGAAGAGACCACGAGGGCCATCCAGTCCAACCCTCCTGCCACGCTTTGAAAGATAAGCTGTGAATGGAAAAACTATTCCCTAACAGAAACGGTCTGTGTGGAGCAATGTTTTTTTTGGGGGGGGGGCAATGCTAGGCCAGTATGACACACACAGCCCGTCATGCTTCTGTGGTCTGCAAAATTTCTACTGTTGAAATTGCTTCTGAATTGGGTAGCAGGCCACGGAGTGCTCCCAAGGGGTTGGTTCGGTGGGCAGGCTCCAGTGTGTGTGTGTGTGTGTGTGTGTATGTGTGTGTGTTCCCCCTCCCTGGCATGACCCCAGAGATAGGCAAAGGCTGCATTAACACATGTTGGAGGAGAAGCTCACAGTGACCTATTCGTGCCAACCCTGAGCTGTGTTTTCCAGCGGTGACCAAACAGTGGCCTTCTGTCCCTCAGCCCCGAAGCCGGGCCTTGGTCGTCCTGCTTCCAGGCCCAGTGGCTGTCTGTGGGAGACTTCCATGGCAGGCCAGCCCAACCGTAGCAGAAGGGCTGCTCTGCTGGTGCCCAGCCCTGCCACCGCCTCTTGGCACAAGGCGTCTTTCCCCAGGAATTATGAGCCACCCAGCTTGGGCCCTCTCTGCCCCTCCAGGCGCTCTTGCCGATTTCTCACTTTGGAAGCAGTGAAGAAGAGGAGGGTGGATGGCGAGCATTGTCAGCAAGAGCAGCGCAGTGGTGGCCCCAGTTTGTGGAATGAACTGCTAAGGAGCTGCAGCTACCAGTGGTGCCTAGCTGGCCATTGTTTGCAACAGCAATAGCACTTCTATTTCTATACCACTTACCAGTGCCAAAGTACTCCCTAAGCGTAGGTTTTCCATGGGTTTTTTCAGGGCTGTGAGGCCGTGTTCTGGAAAATTCTTTCTCTGAAGATGGCAGCCACAGATGCAGGCAAAACGTCGGAAATAAACTCTTCCAGAACATGGCCTCACAGCCTGGAAAAAACCCACAGAAAACCCATGGATGCCGGCCGTGAAAGCCTTTGACTTCACACTCCCTAAGCAGTTTACAGTGCGTGTTAGCTAATTGCCCTCAACAAGCCGGGTACTCATTTTACCAACCTACGGAAGGATGGAAGGCTGAGTCGACTTTGGAGCCCTGCAGGATCGAACTCGCAATGTTGTGGCTGCCAGGCCGGCATTTATCCACTGCACCACCAGGGCTCCTTTTGCAGGACTCCCCCTTTGCCCCGGTGCCCCCCCTCCAGGTTGTCCTGGGCTTCCTCGTTGGAATTGGCTTTGCACACCCAACGGGTGCTGGGACAGGCAGCTCTCCTTGGCCTGGTGATGTGTTGCAGGTCAAGATGGCAGCTTCCAGTGTCTGATAGTGGCACCGCGTGCGGGTGAGGTACAGAGCAGGGGGTGGTAGTTTGTAGAAGAAGATGGGACTGTGAGGCACAGGCACCCCAGCCAAAATCACGTCACGGTTCAGCCTGGCCGCCTCGTCACTTTTGCTGCCACCACGGTTGTGACAAGGGTTTTCACCTCCCACTGCTGCCACTGACTTAATAAACTGGAGACTGCAGTTCCACAGCTAGATGGATAGTACTTGTACTTGGGTGTGGGTGTTTATAGGGTTTGAGTGACATGGTATAGTGCACGTGACACTCTGAACATGCTCAGAGAGATCCAGGCAGCCAAAAATTGTAGCAGAAAAACCCATTTGCCCCAGCATTAGCCATAAGACGTCCAATAAAGCGTACAGACCCTCAAGTGGTGCCTAGACTACTGTACTTTACTGAAAATAGATACAGAAACAACAGAGAATCCTCTCGGTGGCAATTAACAGGGCTTAGCAGCCTTGGCCACTGCATAGCCCATCAGGCAGCTTAGGACTGCTCACAGAGCTTCAGCGCACGTCTAGTACACCTCCTGCCTCTGTGGGACATACAGGCAGTTCACAGGCAGAGGAGGGGGAGCCTTTCGAGGCTGCATGCTTCCCGTAGCATGCCAGCTGACCGCAGCCTTGTTTATGCCCGTGTGTCCCCTGCGGGCAAGCGTGTTGGTTGACACGCTCCGTATCTCTTTACAGCATGACTTTTCCAGGCTGCATATCCCATCATGCTCTGACATTGAGTGCTAATTAAACTTCAGTAAAAGAAAGCATCTCACGAATAGACTGACTATAACAACCAAACGTAAAGAGCTGGTCAGCTGTCATTCTCGCCCTGTTCTCCAGACCTCAGACACCCAGAATCCCCTCCCCTTTCTGCTTCCTCCCAGAGGATTGGCTCTCATTCGCTCACATAGCTGTTCGTCACAGCTGTATGTGGCCTGGGAGAGACTTAGGTGCTTAGAGAGAGGCGCCTCTTGCGCCCGTGGCTTCCCGTGGATTATTGGCCTGCACGTGATGCTGATGCGCAGGGCAGCTGGGTCACGCTCAGGCAGGCCTGTTGAAATTAGGAGGGCAGCCCCATGGCACTCAGTGGGTCTTCTCCTTCATCTCACCCCAATGAAAGCCAAGAAAGCTGAAAACGGCATTGAAGATTAAGACGCGGTTAACCTCCAAAGGCAGCCAGTGCTAGACTAGGACTCAGGGAGGCCGGCGTGCAGATCCCCCTCTGCTTGGCCGTGGAAACCCACTGGGTGCCCTTGGGCAAGTCACACTCTCTCAGCCTCAGAGGAAGGCAAAGGCGAACCCCCCGCTAAACAAATCTTGCCAAGAAACCCTGTGATAGGGTCACCTTAGGGTTGCCATAAGTTGGAAGTGGCTTGAAGGCACACAACAACCACCGGCCAAAGGGCAGCAGAGCTGAGTCGCATGAAGCTGCATCTCTGAACAAGGGTGGGGTGTGAAGTTTTGCCCACGGAACAGGGGATGAATGGATCCTCCCCTTACCAGAGCCGGGCGTCTCTTGAGCGTGCGCAGGAGCATTGCTGAGGGCTTCCCTGGAAGAGATGCTCTGGAGGAAAATCTTCTTACAGGGCCCAGGATCTGTGTTGTGTGTGTGTGCAGTGCAGGGGACCAGTGTTGAGCCAGCTGCTGTCTTAGTTGCTGTCCCTCCTGGGCCCGATTTATTGTGTGGCCCTCAATCGAGGCGGCCAATGGGCAGTCTTCTCCAGATGTTGTTCCACTGCAGCTCCCATCAGCCCTGGCCATTTCAGCAAGCGGTGGGGGATGCTGGGCATTTCAGTCCAGGAACCCCTGGTGAGATGTAGGCTTCCCTTTCTTCCTTCCTCCCCGTGGTCTTGCTCAGGCCCAGTGACAAGCTACGGAGAGGCTGGGCTCCTGGTTGGCCAGCCTGTAGACTGAGTCAAGAAGGGGGTGCCAAAGACCCAGGGCCTCTCCCTCACGGTGGGGCCGGCCTCCTGCTTGAGCGACGCCTCAAAGGGCCCGTAACCAGGAATCGAATAAAATAAAATAAACCAGAGCAGATTTCTCAGTGGGTGTTTTTGAGCAGCCTCTTTCTGAAGGACTTAACTTGGTTCTACATTCCATTAACTCATAATTGTGCTCTCCTGATATGGTCCTGGTTTTTCTCTTTCATTGAAACATGCGAGTATGTTTTGTGTTCCTGTCTAGGTTTTTTGCCCTAAAATATCTTACATAAGAAGTGGGGTTGCCTTTGGGCTGCCTTAGCTTTGTGGCCCAGTTACAAGGGCTTCGCACAGAGAGGGGTGGGTTCCTCCGTTTGACTGTGTCTCCCACCCCTGGAGTGTGTAGGGTCCTGCCTCGCAAGGAAGGCGTCTCCAGCCTTGTGCAGGTGTGGCGTCCAGCGCCTGTTTTGTGTGCACCCAGGGGACCTGTGGGCAGAGCACGCGCTCTGGGGGAGTGTTGTTGCCCTGGGTGGTGCTCTCCTTCCAAGGTGGTCTTGCTGTTGCCCACCATTTGCCCAACCTTCCTGCCACCGCCGCCACCTCTTGCTGGTCAGGGGGCGCCTGGGCATTGCTCAGGACTTCTGATCTTGCAGGAGGACCCCGGTGGACCCAGACCGTCCGATCCAGCCACCAGAGCTCTGGCCCTGGAGTGGGCGAGTGCCGGAAGGGGCTTTTCAGGGGAAGGAACAAGGACTGCTTGGAAGGAGGCTGTGTGCCGCACCTGAGCGGCTACCAGAGAACGTCCCTTCCTGTCCCTCCCCTTTGTAGTGAGTGGCACTTTCCAGACTAGCTGCAGACCATCTCTTCCTGACACGTGTTCTAATGCGGACCTTTTTGCTTTGCATTTAAAGGCAAACCCTCCTCCGGTCGTCGTGAACACAGAAGCTTCGGAGACCCCGGCTTATGTAAGTTTCTCTTGGCCTCTGACCACCTTGTATGTTTCTTGCCCCCATCGGGTCTTTGTATGCATTAAAAGAGAAGCAGAGAGAAAGAAATAAGAGGGTCGGGACCCCTCCCTCCTCCTGGAAGTGTGGCTGTGGTGAAGCTGCCTTGACTTCGCTTTGGCTTCCCTGATGGGGGGCTCAGGACCAAGAGGAATGGGAGCGGGGGAGGCTTTTCTAACCATTCATAGTTCGTACTAGATGTAGCCATCAGATGCAAGATTAAATGGGACAGCTTTTATGGCTCAATTGAAACAGGGTGCAGGAGAGGAGTTCTCCGGATGCCCTGGGCAGCCAAAAGGGCAAATGAATGAGTCCAAGGGGAAGTCAAGCCTGAACTCTCCCTAGAGGCCAAAATGACTACAGTGAGACCGTTGTGCTTGGGAAATCTCATCAGAAGACATGACTTGGTAGGAAAGACCATAATGCTTGGGAAGGCAGAAGGCAGTAGGAAAGGAGGAAGACCCCATTCCAGGTGGAGAGACTCAACGAGGGAGGGCTTTAAACAGAGGCTGGATGGGCATCTGTTGGGAGTGCTTTGGCTGTGTTCCTGTGTGGCAGAAGGGGGTTGGACTGGATGGCCCTGGACGCCTCTTCCGATTCTAGGGAAGTCACGATCCTGAGTCTGCAAAACCCGATCAGGGTTGACCACAGGGTGACTTGAAATCTCCCTTGCAGAGAGTGGCCACAAATCAAAACGGACTTCGTGGCAATTAAAAATGATAGCACACATTTATGGAGGAGGAGATATCGAGCCAGCAACTGTGATGGCTGGGTTTGGGTGTCACATTGAACTACAGTTCTGTCGTGCCAGAAGCAACCCTTGAGTCAGTGCCTTCCCGTCTCCTCTGCAGCTGCAGCCACCAAGATACTAGAAGCTTCCCTTTTCAGTTACCTGTAGTTCAGTGTGTCGTCTAAGCCTAAACCTACAGTTAATTTTAACTGGTTTGCTTGAAACAACCCATGGTGTGAAGTTCTCTTGTTTCAAACAAACCATTGTCAGCGTTAACCACAGTTTGTTCAGGTGATAATGGCAAATGCAGAAGCGCCATCTTCCAAACACCTCATGCCGATCGTGGTGTTAGGAACTGTGCAAGTGAAATGGAATAAATAAGTTTGGAGTTCTGAATAGTCTCATTAACAGACACAGCTCTTTGATGTGCAGCTTAAATTTTTAAATAGCAAATCTGCTATGTATTTGCCCAGTTACAGGAGTAAAACCACTCCAGTCATATCAAAGAGCTGTAGGAGAGTTTGGACATGAATTTGATTTGAGCGTAGCATTTCTTGGATTTTCTTGGTTGGTCTGTAGATTGTTTGGAGGTTGTTTTTCCTCGTCAGTTTCCCTATTCTGTCTGACACAAACTCCAAACGATCTACAGACCAACCAAGAAAATCCAAGAAATGCTACGCTCAGCGAAGGACAAAAGAGACCCTCACAGCTGCAGGAGTTTACCGCATAGCATGCAGCTGTGGACAAGTTTACATAGGGACCTCTAGATGCAGTGTGCAAACACGAATCAAGGAACATGGAAGACACTGCAGACTAGGCAGTATTAGCAGAACATGTGATAAACCAACCTGGACACAAAATGCTATTTAAAAACACAAAATTCTAGACCAGGCCAACAGTTATCATGTCAGAATGCACAGAGAAGCTATTGAAATCCACAAACACCTGGACAACTTCAACAGGAAAGAAGAAACCCTTAAAGTAAATAAAATCTGGCTCCCAGTTTTGAAAAACAATAGAATCAAAATCCAACACTTACAAAGGATTTCCACCCAGGGACAAGAGGAGTCCCAGCAGATAATGGCCCATCAACCAACCATTAGCCAAACAGACACTAACGAGCCTTGCATTTCTATACCCAGAAACTAACCATTCAATTACACAAATTTACATGTCCTTCTCAACAGGGACTCACAGTATATAACCTCCACATAAACTCCTACCCAACCCTTCTCCGAGGATGCCAGCCAGAGATGCAGGCGAAACGTCAGAAATACTCTTCCAGAACATGGCATCCTCACAACCCGGGGGGGGGGGGACACACACGGAAAACCTGTGCAGACCACGCTCAGTTGCGAGTAGAAATTTGTTGTGGGTCCTGGCAGGGGAACGAATTTAATGCCACACGTCATGTTCTCCTCTCTCGAGAGCTGGCTCTCTTATCTCCAGTGCCTCTGGCTTGAGAGTGGCCACCTGCGGCCAGGGCAGGCAAGAGTCCTCCGTGCCCTTCCTAGCCGCCAGAGGGAAGTGGTGGATGCCTCCCTTCGGCTCCTCGGCAGAGGTCCCTCCTGTCTAACAGGGTCCGTTTCTGAAAAAACGCTCCCTGAACCAGTCTCCGCTGGGCAATTACTGGCCAGTCTCCAACATTCCTTTTCCGGACAAGGTTCTGGAGTGCAGTGGCGGCGGCGGCTTCCCAGCTCCAGGGGCTCCTGGATGAGACAGATTATCTGGATCCATTTCAGTCTGGTTTGAGGGACAGAGACAGCTTTGCTCACACAGGGAACTGGGCACTGGGCACTGGGGGCGTGTGTCCCCGCTCGCTCTGCTAGACGTCTCTGTGGCATTCGTCTGAGCCGCCTCTCTGGGATGGGACTGGGGGGCACTGCTTGGCACGGAGGGGATTCCTCCTCTACTGCCCGGCTGCCGGCCTGTGGAGTTACTCAGGGCTCGCCTGCTATTTAACATCCACATGAAGTCACTGGGAGAGGCCGCCGGAGTTCTGGGGTTCACTGCAGCCAGTATGCGGATGACACCCCACCCCTTCTCTCCTTTCCGTCCAGCTCCAAGGCAGCTGTTTCGGTGCTAAACCATGGTCTGTTGTCAATAGTGGATGAAGGCAAATAAACTGTCTTGTGCTTTTAAATTGAGAGCCACTTTGAGTCCCAATTTTGGGGGGGCAAGTGGGATATAAAATAAATATATTAATTAATTAATTAATTAATTAATTAATTGAAGCTGAGCCCGGACATGACAGAGGTGCTCCTGGTCAGTCGAAAGGCAGATCAGGGAGCAGGGACCCTGCCTGTGCTGGATGGGGTCACACTCCCCCTGAAATCTCTCAGCTTGGCTGTTCTTCTGGACTCGGATCTGGGCCAGGATGCCCAGGTCTCAGCTGTGGCCAGGAGTGCATTTGCACAGCTAAATCTGTTATGTCAGCTGCGCCCATTTCTTGAGACATTAGATCTGGCCACGGTGACACATGCCTTGATTACATCCCATTTGGACTACTGTAACACATTCTACATGGGGCTGCCTTTGGAAACTGCTGAGAAACTTAAGCAGGTCCAAAATACTTTGGCCAGGCTGCTGACGGGCTGGTTACTGGGAATGTCCATTGCTGAAACAGCTTTACTGCTACCCGTCTGTGCCTGGGCACACTTTGAAGTGCTGGTTATGACCTTTAAAGCCCTACGTGGCTTAGGTCCACATGGTCCGAAGACATTTGAGGGGAGGGATTTCTTTTGGTCCCATCGGCACCTTCACAGGCAGGAGACACGGGCCCTTCTCTGTGTCTGCTCCCGTGCCGTGGAATCCCCTCCCGTGGGACGTTCACTTGGGCCCCTCTCCCGTTTCCCTTCTCAGGTAGACCTTTGGCTTATAACGTCTGTGGCAAAAGGGGCTTTTAATGGGTGGTGTTTTTATCTTTTTTGTTATGATCTGTTTCATTTTGTTCTAGACTTTTAATTGAACTGCTATGTTATTCTTGTAAAACTGTTGTATAATAAATAATGTTTTAACAGTACTCTGTTTTTTAAAATACTCTGTAGGCTGCCTTGGATCCTGCATAGGGAGCAAGACGGGATGTAAATCAAATACATAAAATACATGAATTAGATTAAATAATTCCCAGAGCTCAGAGGGACCCATTTGGGCAGAAGCAGTCCTTCTGATACCCCAGGACTGAGCCGTTTGGGCCTTTGTTGGTCATAACCAGCACTGTGAATTGTGCCCGGAAACATGGTGGAGCAGTTGGAGCGATCCATGTGCTACTTATAACCACTCCTAGTTTCCTCTCTGGCCAGCTGAAGTTTCCAAACACTCTTCAAGGGCAGCCCCACGTAGCGCACGTTGCAGTAATCCAGATGGGATGTTGCTCAGGCATGTGTAACAAATCAGAGGGAGCCAGGGATTATGGGACACGCCTGGTCATGGGCATCGCCAAGGAGAGGAGGAGAACCGGCGTGTGAACTGGGTGGGCCCCGATCAGGCAGGACAGCCGCCTGCATTTAAAAGCCGCGGCAGCGCAGGGGCAGGGTTCCATGCCACTTGGCACCATTTTGTATTCCTTGCTGGGCCTTTGTTCCCTCACTGTTTGCATGTTTTCGTGTTCGTTTAGGTCAATGGCACAGACGCAGACTATGAATATGAAGAAATCATTCTGGAACGGGTAAGTGGTACCTGGGCAACCCACCATTTCGAGGCAGCTGAGCTTCTGGTAGCCATGGGAAGGGAAGCAGACCGTGGACCAGGGTGGCCTCCTTCCTCCCCCTGCCGCCCCCCCCCCAGCTCCCACAGTTGCTCCTCCTCTGCAGCGCCTGGTGGTGTGACAGTGCCCGTCCGTACCCCCACCCACCTGTGTCCTCTGGGCCTCCTGCAGCCCCTCAGCCACTCCTTCTTGGAGAGGCTCCTTGGGGTCTGTGGGGTGGGGAGTGGCTTCTGCCGGTGGGCTGTCGCGCTAAAAGGGTCTCCCCTGCCCCGACCTCTGGAGAAGAATCGCTGTGAGGCATCGTCCCCCAGGACAAACCTCCTGATGCCCCACTCCAGTCTGCCCAGTTGCTCCCTGTCCAGTCTTGCTAAGGCCACCCCACCTCATTTCCAGCCCAGCTCTAGGGAGGAATAAAAAGAAAGGTGCTCTGGATTTTCTTTCCCAAGACCGGACACCCCTGGCTGGACACATGAAAGTCCAAAAAGCACCAGCAGCCGTTCTGCAGCCATGGGAGGAAGTTGATTTAATTATTTTCAGAATTTAGTATAGATAATGTTTCCACTGTATCTTGTTTCTTAAATGCTGCCTTGGGTCCTGCATAAGGAGAAAGGCTGGATACAAATAAAACAAAATAAATTGATGAGAAATCCAGTTTGAAAGCAGTGCACCCAAATTGCCAAAGATGAAAAGGGGCAGAAAAGAAGAAAAACAGGAAATGCATTATCATACTCACAAAATTCCAAATAAAATGAATTTTTAAAAATCTGGCCAGAGCAAGCACCTGTTATTTGCTTACGAAGCATCTTAGGTCCCAAAGCACGTGCCGAGCTGTTTCTAGAGATTCTCGGAGGGCCTGAGAAGAGGAATCCCTCCTTCCGATCAGATGTCTCCAGAACAGCCAGATTTGGGGATGGAGCTGAGTAAGGGATCAGAGCCAGGCCAACACACACGCTGCGGAGGCTGGCGGGTGCCTCATCCAGTCTCCCTTCCGGATGTCCGTGGTCTCACCAGCTCATCAGAGACCACCTTGCTGGCTCTCACCACCTTCCTTACCAACCTGAACTTTTTAAAAAAATGTATTTATACCCCGCTCTTCAGCCACAAGGCTATCAGAGCAGCTTACAAATTGTTTTAAGCAATAGAAATTTACACATCTACACTGCATTAAGCAGTTTCCAATGTATGTTAGCTAATTGCCCCCACAAGCCAGGTACTCATTTTACCGACTTACGAAAGGATGGAAGGCTGAGTGAACCTTGGAGCCCTTGGGATCGAACTTGCAACGTGGTGGCTTGCAGGACTGGCATTTAACCACTGCGCTACCAGGGTGCACGGCCTGCCTCGTCCTGATGGGTCAAGCTATTCTGCAATAGTGACCTGCTTTTGGGGGCCGGGGCATTGATGACAGAACAATAATGCCTGGGTCTCATAGGAAGCTCAGCCAGATGCCAGAAGTCCTAATCTGTCAGGGGAAGTCCCTAGCTGCCTCACACAGAGTGACTGTTCCTGATGGGATGGCTGTGTTAGTCTGTTTCCGGGGAAAGGAAACACCAGCTTCTGGTAGCTCCTTGAGAAGGCAAACACATGTATTCTAGCCGGGGCTTACTGTACCGTAGCCCATGAAGTCCTGTGTCTCATGAGGTGGGCTCCAGGGGGTTGTGGGGTAAAAAAAAGAAGGGAGCCACCCTGGTCCAGGATGACCGCGCTCCGAGCTGCGGCATTTTCCTCAGATCCTCCCACTGACCAGGCTGACATGAGCTCCGTTTTCTGCGTGGCAGCGCCCATGCATGGTAGAGGGGTAGGGCTGGGTGTGGAGAGCTTGCGGAAGTACCCACCTGCACAGAGGCCCTCCGGGAGCGACCCCAGATTGCCCAGAGCTGTGGAGGAGTCACACAGGGGCTTTGGTTTTTCAGGGCAATTCCGGACTGGGCTTCAGCATCGCAGGCGGGACCGACAACCCTCACATTGAGGATGACACCAGCATCTTCATCACCAAGATCATCCCCGGCGGGGCGGCTGCTCAGGACGGGAGGTTGCGGTACGTTGGGTTCATGGCTCCACCAAGTGTTTTTTTCGTGCTTGAGCAACTGCCTCCTGCACCTGGCTTTGACCCCAGTGCCCTGGCTCAGGGGTGGGTGGGGCGCCGCTTGCCCCGCTTCCGACTCCTGAGAAGATTACCGTGGGAGCCACCCCCCTCCCCAGTGCCTCTCCCCGCCACCGCCACCCCCCCCCCTGAATTCCAGGGCGGCCCATGGGCAGACAGACAGACAGGGTGCCCAGGCAAGGGCACGAAAGGCCTGGAAATGTGGCAGGAGGCCAGGCCAGGCCCCTCCATGTTGAACCTTCTTTCTGGCCAAGGCAGTGGTCCCTGATGCCAGGTGAGAAGCCAGCACTGGCTTTGAGCATGTTCACTATTGTGTCAGGATGGTTTTTCCGCACACAGGAGGCAGGGAAGAAGGTAAGGCTGCAAATGAGATGGTGGGGGGGTCTCCTAAGGAGAGCCTGTCTCTTGGGGCCAACCCCCTCCCCCCAGCTGTCCTCTGCTGACCCCTGAAAGATACCCAGTGGCCCCAGGGGTGTGTTAAACCTAGAAGGGCCAGAGATGGGGCCATATGTCTGCGCACAAGAACAGGCAGCTGAACAGTGAGCGAAGTGCAGCCCGTTGCTTGGTGCGCTGAGGCCATCTGCCCCACGTGGAACAGCCTGTGCTGTCGGGAGCATTGCTGCCTCGTGTTTAGTGGAAATCCCCCTCCATCGAATGCAAAGTACTTCATTCGGGTCCTGCCCTCTGAAGCCACGGGATTGGAGCAGATCGTCTCCATTGCGACTGCGGTGCAGCCCTTCAGATATTTGGGGGTGGCTGCCTTCTTCCTCCTCTCACCTCCGGCGCCTTCAGCCTTTCTTGCCGGAGCTGGGCCTCCTTGGCAGCGGGCTTTGGTTTGTGGGAGGAGGAAGAGCAAAAGCGGACTCTGTGGGCACTTGCTGAACCAATTCTGGGAACCTCTGCTCTTGGCCTGCAGGGTGGGTGACTGCATTTTGCGGGTGAACGAGGTGGACGTCCGTGATGTGACACACAGCAAAGCGGTGGAGGCCTTGAAAGAGGCCGGCTCCATGGTCCGGCTGCACGTCAAGAGGAGGAAGCAAGTGACAGAGAAGATCATGGAGATAAAACTGGTCAAAGGCCCCAAAGGTCAGTTGGGGGGGATGGGCTGGAGACCCACGTACTTGCAAGGCGGTTAACCTGCCCTCAACACCCCTCAGTGGGCCTCCGCACCCCTCCACCACTTTGAGAAGAGGGGCCAGGAGGGCTGCAGGGTCTTGGGGACAGAATCTGCTCCCTCCCCAGGTAGGTTCCAGAGCTTGGGGGACATTTCTTCCCTCTGGGGACCTCCTTCCCCCGGCCCCACTGCAAGGAGAGTTCTGTCAGCCTTTCACCCATCAGTGAGAGAGTCTTTCTCAGCCGCCGTCCGTGCCTGGTTCTTGCCAGACAATTCCCTGCCCAAAATGCCCACCTGCTGTTCTCGGGCAGAAGACCTGTCTGTCCATCCGTCTATGTCCTGGCAGACCGAGTAGCCTTTCAATGTCCTGAAGCTGATGAAGCCCCCTGAAGTTGGTGCAGGACGCTGCTGACAGCCCCGGCTCTCTCCCACGCATGCAGGGCTTGGCTTCAGCATCGCTGGGGGCGTTGGGAACCAGCATATTCCCGGAGACAACAGCATCTATGTCACCAAAATTATCGAAGGTGGTGCTGCGCACAAGGACGGCAAACTCCAGATTGGAGACAAGCTGATAGCCGTGAGTTGACGCTGATGGGGGGCTGGGCTGGGGGAGCTCTGTACAGCTCGATCCAGCATGAGGCATTTTAGAGGCCATTCCTTTCTTGGGGGAGGGACCGTCTCAGACAAGCAGCTCTAGGCGGTGGGCTTAGCAGGGCGAGTCCGGCCTAGGCCTGGGTTGCGGTTGGGCTTGGACACGCCGCCACTGTCTGTGAGAGGAACAGGGATGGGGGGATCAGAGCTTGGGGGCAGACTGGACACACGCACACCCTGCCCTGCCTCCATTTGGCCTTTGTAAAAGGGAGACCAGGGCTCACCTGGCGCGGCTGCCGCTGCTTCCTTGCTCTGTCTGTCCTTTGCCTCCTTTTCCCACCTTCATCCTAATGGGTAGCAAGGGGCACAGGCCGTTTCCCTTGTCCCTGTGAGGGTGCTTGTTTGCGAAGGTGTGCGCAGAGGTAGAGGTTCAGCAGCAAAGTTAGTGGGGGGGGGCAAGAGGGAGGGGAAGTTTCCCCATGCTCTCTCCCCCCCCCATAGCTTCCGTGGTCGGCCCCTCCCTCGTTGTCCTGCCAAGTGTCGGTGGGGCCAGTTGGCCCTCTCTTCCGGGATTTCCTCTCTTAGCCAGCCTAGAATAGAGCACAGCCCCACCAGCAAATGAAATGGGGGGGGGTCGGGGAACAGAGGCTGGAAGGAAGGAGGAGCCGAAGGGGCAGCCATTGCAGGGAGCCTTGCTCGCCTTCTCCCCCTTCCTTCGGCCACTGCAGTGGTCTCACCGGCCCACCCCCAGGTGCTCTCTCCCTCAAGCCCACGGCGGTGGCCTCCAAGGCTCCGGCAGACCTAGAAGCCATGTTTTCCTCTGCCCCACCCTCATGAGAGACCCTGGGGCTCCGATTTCCCCCTCCTCTTTGCCTGGGGACGCTGGTGGGCCGCTGTAGTGGAGGGGGTGGGGGCCAGATGTGGCTCAGAGGGAAGCAGGAGTAGTCCAGATAATTAAATGATGGAAGATTTAAAAGATTAGGATTATGGCATCGACATTGGCCTGGTTAATGAGAGTTCAGTTCATGAAGGGGTATAATGAAATGCAGCTGAACCCAGCGGGGTGCGCAAGTGCATCGGTTGTCCTGTGGCAACTTCGCAAGCAGGCGTGTTGTATGGGTCCCCTTGTCTGGGACTGTGGTGCGTGCGTATGGCTTGTTCCCATAATTCCAGGCTGGGGGATGGTTGGGTCCCTGTAGCCATTGCTGGATATCTGCTCCCATCATTCTTCACTGTTGGCTGATGGGAGATGTGTTCCAGTGACATCTGACGAACCCTGCGTTCCCCACACCGCCATGATGCTCGAGGTCTGGGGAGGGGGAGAGGAGAAGGGAGTGAGGAGGGGGCCCTTGGCCAGGCACCAAGGAAGACCTGCCCCTCCCAGCCAGGGGGCCAAGCTCTCCTCCCCGAGTGGGCCTGAGTGGGCCGTCCCTGGCAGTTCTGGGGTTGAAAATGGTCGTGAGGGTCAGGCTGGGGGCTTCATTCCCCCTCGACCTGGCTTTCGTTTTTGCAATGGTGCTTTCAGTATCCGTGTGTGTGTGTGTGTGTGTGTGTGTGTGTGTGTGTGTATTCTGTTTGGTATGTCTCCCTCTTAATTTTATGGCTCCCTCCTTTGGGAGTCCATTAGAGACACCTGGGAGGAGGGGAGGGTCCCCTCTGGGAAGTTTGAATCAAGGCTTTTGGCTGAGACCCTGAAGGGCTTCTGCTTGCCGGATCAGACGTGGCTGAGCTTACCAGGCAGAAGGTCGGATTCTCCGCATGCTGGCGCCTTGCTTGCTCATGTGCCAATGGGAGCTCCCTGGCCCCTCATGGGATGGCGCGGTTGCTTTAGCGTCTCTTGTCCCGTCCCTCCAGGTGAACAGTGTTTGCTTAGAAGAAGTGACACATGAGGAGGCCGTGACTGCCCTCAAGAACACCTCTGATTTGGTGTATCTGAAAGTAGCAAAACCCACCAGCATGTTCATGAATGACAGCTACGCCCCTCCGGACCTCACCAACTGTAAGTCCTGCTTGCCTTCACCGCGTTGCCCCCAGGAGTCCAGTGAGGCAGTGGGCGGTGGCTGGGCCAGCCTTGTCTGATTTCTGCTGCGGCAAAAAAGAACGTTCTGGTTTCTCACCCTCCCCATGAATGCTTTGTCATGATGCTGCTATGGCGGGAAGACATTATGACAAAAGTAGAGATGGAGGAAGGAGACAAAACGGAGGGCAGCAGGCGGGCGATGGCGCCTAAGAGGGAGGGAAGGGTCGGCCGGGGACACTGGTGATGCCTCTTGTCACCGCAAGGAGAGTTCGCCCAGAGATGGCAGGTGGGCAGAGAGGTGAGGAGGCCGGGAGGGCAGGGCAGGGGAACCCCGGCTTCCCAAATAGGGCATCCCGGGGTGGCAGCCATCATGCCCTCTGTGGAGGAGCGGCTGAGGGAGCTGGGCATGTTTAGCCTGGGGAAGAGAAGGTGAAGAGGGGACGTGACAGCCACGTTTAAATATTTGAAGGGATGCCATACTGAGGATGGAGCAAGCTTGTTTTCTGCTGATCCAGAGACTGGGACATGAAGCAAAGGGTTCAAATGACAAGAAAAGAGATTCCGCCTAAACATTAGGAAGAACTTCAGAGCTGTTTGACAGGGGAATCCTCTGCTGCCTGGGAGTGTGGTGGGGCCTCCTTCCTTGGAGGTCTTTAAGCAGAGGCTGGATGGCCATTGTCTGGAGTGCTTTGATCGTGTCTTCCTGCATGGCAGAATGGGGTTGGACTAGATGGCCCTCAGAGGTCTCTTCCAACTCTATGTTCCTCTCGCTCCAGAAGGCTGCCCAGCCTAAGGTGCATTGTGTGTTTTTTGCTTTTGCCCCCTGAAAACAGCCCCAGACAGGACTGGGGAGAGGGGAAGTCCAGGAGCCCCACGGGAAGGACTTCAGTGCAGCTGGTGCTCTTTAGGGAAAGACAGCAACCCCCCCCCCCAATTGGCAGTAGTCTGGTTTTGTGGGAATAATAACATTTCTTAGGAATGATAATGTTGTTGTGGCTGTTGTGTGCCTTCAAGTCGTTTCTGGGGTTTTCTTGGTAAGATGTTTTCGGAGGGGGTTTGCCTTTGCCTCCCTCTGAGGCTGAGAGAGCATGACTTGCCTGAGATCGACCAGAGAGTTTCTGTTGCTGCATGGGGATTCGAACCGTGGTCTTCCACAGTCCTAGCTTTGCACTCACACCACTGCGCCACGCTGGCTTGGAAGATGATCCTGCAGAGAAGGTTTGCCACCAGCTTCCTCTGAGGCTAAGTGAATGGGACTTGCCAAGGTCACCCAGTGGGTGTCCAGGGCTGAGCAGGGATTTGAACCCAGGCCTCCTGCAGTCGTATTCCAGCAGTCAAACCACTACATCAAGCTGGCTCTAAACAACCGGGGCTTCTTGGCCAAATTTCTTTGGAGGAGTTTGGCCACCATGGCCTTCATGTGAGGCCAAGAGAATGTGACTTGCCCAAGGCCACCCAGAAGGTTTCCATGTCTGAGCAGGGGTGTAAACCCTGGTCTATGGGAATCCTAGTGCAAGAATCACACCACTACACCACACTGCCTTGCGATGGTGACACAGTGCAATGAAATTAAATCCATAATCAAGTGAGAAGGTGTGGACCTTTGTTTCTTCAGTACTTGCAAATAAATGTAAATAAAAAAGGGTTAGGGTATCTGTGTTACCCATAAAACCAAGCTGGAGGGATACCAACCAACAAATGTCCAAAATTCACCCCCCTAGTTTTTGAAGCTATCAGGAGGTCTATGCAGCCAGAAAAGCCACCCTCTCTCCCCTTTGGCCCTGAGGTGACTGTGAAAGAGAAGCTGTGAAGTCTTCCTTCCTTCCTTCCTTCCTTCCTTCCTTCCTTCCTTTTTGGGAACTGGGTCTCTCTCCATCCTGTGTGAAGCCTGGGGCCTCTCTGCCCGCCTCTGTCCTGTCAGGTCTGGAGGAAGATTGAGGATCCTCAGAAAGAAAGAGGCCAAACACAGCAGTGGGGGCCAGAGGAGACCCTCTGAAAACAAAACGGCCCTTGCCCTCTAGCTACGTTTGTTCTCTTTACATCTGAGGAGAAGGAAGGCCATAGAACAAAGTCCAAAGTATACTTTGCATTGATGCCCTCACGGAGCTGACCCAAAGCCACAAAATAGGTGACTACCTTAGCTGCAAATAAATCCATATCTTTTAAATGCTGTATGGTTGCTTGGAAGAGACAGAACTTGCATTCTGTTAATGGAGGCAGTGGCAGTCATTTCCTGATGCCAAAGGGCTGATCTCTCAGATTCATTATGTGCTTATTAAGGATTATGTGACAGGGAAGGGAGATTAATATGTTCAGACTGCATTTAACAGACAATTGCAGAAGTAGTGTGACACGTTATATTTGCTCAAGAAATAGCTTTAACTGTGGAAGAACTTGAAAGTCACTTCCAGTCAATATGGGATGCTTGTAAAGATAACCAACATGAATGTGAAGGCAACCCATGAATATATTGGGGTGGGGATCTCCCGCAGTCCTTTGCCTCTTGCTCCCATGGAAAACATGATGCGAGCAATGACCAAGAATTAGCAACTCATTTCCAACGGTAAGGCTGGTGTTCAGAGGCCAACAGGGCCCTCTCTAGCTGGCATGGGAATGAGAAACTGGTTGCAGAGGGCTTGCCCAACACTGGGTACAGAAAACGTTGCTGCATGTGATTAGTTTCTGGGGTTTGTGAATCTTTGGAATGGATTCTCTTATGTCATTGACTCATAGAATAGTAGAGTTGGAAGAGACCACAAAGGCCATCCAGTCCAACCCCATTCTGCCACGCATTTATGTCGATAAATGTTTTAATCAGAACACCCCCTTGAAATAGCTCTCCTTTTGAATGGTAACACTCTGACCCTGTGTGGCTATTCTGTGATATAAAGATAGTTAGTATTTACAGTCTTAATGTTTTTAAAGCGCAGTCAGTGATGCTTTGTGTAAGTTAGCCCGTGCTTCTCAGCCAGAGAGCTCGGGGCCTTGGTGGGGAAGGAGCCCTGGAGGGGAGTTGAGCCGCCCGTCCACACCCTCCCCAGGTCTGAATGGGCACAGGGAGGCGAAGCTCTTTGAGTGGGCACGGGGAGGGGAGACGAGGGGTGGGCTTTGTCTCTGTGGGGCAGAGGGTCGGGGAGGGACGCTGCTGGCTGTGTCTTGCTGAGCTGGGTACCAAAGTACGTCTCCAGAACAGGATGGCCTTTTGAGTGGAGGCCGCAGTACTCTTTTCTCTCTCTTTCTTCCCCCTCCTCCTTCCCAGCTTACTCGCAGCCCACCGACAACCACATCAGTCCATCGGCCTACCTGCCGCCAGCGTCGCCCGGGAGGTATTCCCCCATTCCTAAGGGAATGCTTGGGGATGACGAAATCACCAGGTAGGTCCTTGCAGAAAGCGCAGTCTTGCTTCGCCAGGCCTGCGGAGGAGGGATGCAGCCAGCCTGGGGGAAGCTTGGGGGGTGCATGGCTGACTACAGTCAGAGAGGAGCTGGTGTGGGCTGGGCCTGAGCCCCACAATTCCCTCGGGGCTGGCGCTGTTGCTTGGCTTGCAAAAATGGGTACCAAGAAAAGCAGGTTGGGAGTGAAGGGCTCAAGAGGCAATCCCAGGCGGCAGGGACACGGAGGGAGATGGAGAGTCCTCTTGTTGCCTAAAAGGCCACTGGGAGCCTTGTAGGTGACCACTGGAGTGGCCAGGTGGGACTCAGGAGGTTGCCCATGAGATTCCTGCCATCAGTGAGGGTCTTGGACAAAAGCACAGAGGCCCGCAGTGGCATTCTGGCCAGCAGGGCCGGGCTGTCTTTGTGCTCTGAGAAGGCTTTGAAGGACGTGGGTCTGTCTTGAACTGGTGGAAGGGAAGAGGGGGCCGGGGACGTGATAGCGCTCCTCAGAGACCCAGATGGATGCTGCCCAAGGAGTCAGATTGGCCCAGAAGGGGCTGCCGGGGGGACGGGGACTTGGTGGAGGTTGGGGAGAAGAGCACTCTTAGCCTTGGACCCAGCCGCACAGCACCCATCCTGGAAGGAGGCAGGCCTCTCCCTCTTGTGGGCTTGCCTCTCTTATCCAAATATCCTCCTCCGTTAATTGGCCAGCTCCCTCCTGCTGGCTGGTGCTGTGGTTTCTCTCCCCACCTGACCGCTTGCTTGCCCTTTCTGGCTCTGTGGCTGTTGCTCAGCAGGCTCAGCCCAAAGGGAGGATGAGTCCAGAGAGTCACCGCTGGCCACGCACCCCATCACTCAGGTCCTTTTAAAATCCCCTCTGTTGAACGAAAGCTAAATGCTTAAAGCAGAACTCACTTGGTTTTGGTGCAGTGTTTCCTTTATGCATCTTCTTTTTCTTCATACATAGCATTAAAAGAAACACCTTTTTCCAATCCTCATTCACCTGCAAACCTGATTGTTTGGCCATTGCTTGTCATGGGCTGGACTGACAGTTCTTGTGTTGGGCTGCGACCCCTTTCCCCCGCCGCTGCTGCTGCGCTCGCTCTCTGGTTTGCTGCCTGAAGACGAACGGCCTGCGTTCTCTCTCTGTGTCTCATAGGGAGCCGCGGAGGCTAGTGCTCCACCGGGGCTCCACGGGGCTCGGCTTCAACATCGTGGGAGGCGAAGACGGAGAAGGGATCTTTGTCTCCTTCATCCTCGCTGGGGGGCCGGCAGATCTCAGCGGAGAGCTCCGGAAGGGGGACCGCATCATTTCGGTGAGGGGGGCAGAGCGGAGGGGAGCGAGAGACCCCTTCCCCTTCCTGCTCTTGCCAAGATGCCACCAGCCAGCATGGCCCTCCGCCTCCTGCACGAGGGGGGCTGGAAGAGGAGTGCTGCCAGAGGGTGAGCGGCCCCTGCTTGCCGTGGGACGCACCACCTCATTTACTTTCTCACCACAGGTAAACAGCGTAGACCTCAAAGCTGCCACCCACGAAGAGGCAGCGGCTGCCTTGAAAAACGCTGGCCAAATGGTCACGATTGTGGCTCAGTACCGTCCAGAAGGCAAGTGAATAATTCTTGGGTGGCGATGTCTTTATCTGTTTCTGTTGAATGGGGTAGCGGTGCATGTGATAAACAGAAGAGTGTGTACCCCAAAACCTAACCAAGCTCCCTCTTGCTGCCTAATGGAGGGGTCATCACTCTTGCCAGACTGTCCTTACCACCGCCATGTCCACAGCAAGGGCTGGCTTTAGTGGCAGGCAGGCCGGCCGGCCGGCCAGCCGGCCAGGGTGCTGCTGCGACTTCTACTCCGAGGGACGGCTGCCTTCCCTCCCAGCTCCTCCCGCCAGTCTTTGGGAGCCAGGTGGAGTGAGGACGCAGCCCGGAGGATTCTGGCAGAGGCAGCAGCCGAGGGGCAGCGTGGCTTCCGCTGTGCCGGCTGCTGCTGCTGCTGCTGCTCAGGAGCCCAGTCCAGTGAGGCCGGATCTTCTGGGGCCATCGTGAGGGTGACACGCTCGAGTGTTGTGCGCGGGGGCGGTGGGGCTCGCGTTTGTTGGCGTTTCAGACCCAAGGCTCCTTCTGCCAGTTGCTGCTTTCTCCCGCTGGCCTTGTGAGATGGCCTGGCTGTGTCCCGGGCAGGAGCTTGACCTGGGCTCTCCCAGCTGCTCGGGAGGCAGAGGGGCGCCGGGGGTGGCGGTGGTCTGGCCCCGAAGGAGGAGGCTGACCCTGGGCAGCCCCGGACAGTCTGCTTCCTGGCTGGCCTCTTTGGTGGGCAGCCGTACTGGTACTGGAGCTGCCGCTGGAGGCGAGGTGCTGGTCTGGCTCAGGTGGCTCCCTCCTGCTGGGCCTCCTATGGAGGTAAGGTTGCTGGTCAGTACTGGGCTGAAGCCAGAGGTGGGGAGAGTTTGTGGCTGGCCCAGAGTCCTAGCTGTTGGTGGCCCAGAAGACAGCCATGTTTCAGGTATAATGGCAGCCAGCCTCTTTGCAGAAGCCTCAGCCAGACTCAGCCCACCCGCTGGTGAGAGCTAGCGTTTACCCCTCTGCTCCTTCCTCTTTTCTCCCCCGACCCCTTTTTTGGCAGAATACAGCCGCTTTGAGGCTAAAATCCATGACCTGCGAGAGCAGATGATGAACAGCAGCATCAGTTCAGGATCCGGCTCCTTACGGACAAGCCAGAAGCGCTCCCTCTTCGTCAGGTGAGGCCGTTTGCTCTCACCTCCTCCTTGGCGTCCTCCCATCGAGCTCCCTGCCCTGCCCTAGAATCACACGTGTGCACCAGATGGGAATTGGGGCCGGGGGTGTGTGCGTGCTCCTTAAGGCTGGATTGTCCTTCCCTTCCTCAAATGGGGGGGGGGACTCCCCGCTTGCCTAGGGCAGCACATGCGGGTGGCTGTCGGCCCGCCATGGCAAAGGACAGGGTGGTCCTGGTGGTTGAGAAGCAGCAGTGACAAAATGGCACCCAGGACTCCGAGTGGGGTGGGGCTTGGTCGGTGGGGGCTTCCTGGGGGGAATGCAGAGGGGGCCCTTGGGGTCTGGACGGGGCTCTTGGGGCCCCCAGAGTGGCGTAGCCCCACCGTGACCTGCTTGCAAGGGCCGGAGGGTGAAGAGCGGGTGCCCTGCCCTCTGCCACCCCGCCGCCTCCTTGGCCAGAGCAGAGGGCCTTGCCAAAGGAGGGGGTCCCAAGTCTGGCTGCACTGCTGAGGCTCACTGGCTCATGGCAGCCGGAGCACCTGTGGGAAAGCCAGGGATGGGTGTCCGGCAGAAGGCAAGCGCTTGGCCTCAAAGGCTCCTCCTTCCTAGCTGGACTCCCTTGTCCCCTCTGCCCCCAGCCCCCCATTGCTGTTTGACTGGGGGGGGAGGAGGCGGAGGCGGCGGCCCTGGCCATTTGTAGCAGGAGACAGGCTTGGGGGTGTCCCGTCCAGCTGCTGAGGGAGGGCCTTGTGAGGCCAGCAGGAACATCTCTGATGGATGTGGGGTCTGCCTGCGCCCGCCCACCCGCCTTCCACCCCAGGAAGTGCTGCTGCTCTGCTGCCAGGTGCCCTCTTTGCCCCCCTGAGAGGGAGAGAGAGGCGCCTGGCCCGCTGGGCGTGATCTGGCCCACGTCCATCTCAAGTGTCCCGGGGCAAGAGGGAGGCAGGCTAACGGGCGGTGCAGAAACAGCCAAAGGAAGAGGAGGGGCACGTCTTCAGCTGGGAGGGGTCTGGGGAGAGTGGGCTCCAGTGGTGAGTGCTGGCCAGATGCCTGGAGGAGGGGGGAGCACTGGGTGAAGACTGCCCCTCTGCTGCCCCCCCTCCCCCTGCAGAGTGGCCCTTCAGGGGAGGAGCAGCGTGTCCTGCAGGTGGTCCCCGAGGGGCTGCCACCACCCCTCCCTCCTTGGCTGCGCTGAGCTCTAGCCCCGTTGAGCCCAAAGGCTGGCTTAGGCATCCGCGCGGTTGCTCTCTCAGGCCTCATTTAGGCCCTCTGAAGTCTGGCATCAGCTGGGCTCGTTCCCTCGCGCATATGATCAAAGTTGTTGGCAAACTGAGGGCACCTTGACGAAATCTGTCTTGGGCAGCTTTTTCTCCCAAACCTGGCTTCAAAGTCTACAGGGACAATTGATTTAAATATCAAAACAACTTCTTAAATGTGGTTGGAGATTGCAAAACATAAATCCAGCACTGGCTCTGTGAGTTTACTCTTAAGAAATGAGGCAGCAGTGAGTGGGGCAGTTGATGAGGGGCAGGCAGGGGGTGAGAAACCATTTCCATTTGCATCAAAGGCCATTAGGCCGAAGAAGTGCTTAGTTATGAATTGTGTGAATGAATTAGTGGTGCTGTATGCTTCTAATTGTACTCCAACAGCGGCAGGGAAGCTGGGTTGTGCCTGGGAGGAGACTGGGGCGCTTGCTTGGGCTGGGGGTCTGCAGAAAGGACCCTCCACCAGCCTCCTTCCGGAGGGAAGAGGAGGGCCAGTGTGTGGCTTGGAGCCCCTCCAGCCCAGGAGGGGGTGCCTTCAGGGGAGCAGTGGTGGGGCCCAGTCCCATCAGCTCTTCTCCTGCGGTAATGACGGGGGGGGGGCGCAGCGCCTGGCCTCCCCCCCCGTTTTAAATGCTGGAGTTTTACTGTGGAAGGTCAGTCATCGTGGTGATCTGGCGAGGTGCGCCCCCAGAACGCACCCCATCTCTCAGCTCCATGTTGGAGCCGAAGCTAGGCCGGCCCGCTTAGCCTTGGCGGGAGGGCTGAAGGTGGCGTTGACTCTGCTGGGCTGCACGGCCAAGGAAGGAGCTTCCAACGTGCAGGCAAGACGCCCACACCGTGGCCCCCTCCCACTGTAGCCCCCCAGCCACTGACAGGGAGCCTCTCAGCTTCAGCAGAGGACCACCCACCAGGAAGAAGAGCGACTTCCTCTACGGGGGGGGGGGCTGGAGTGGCCCTTCTAGCAGGTGGGGGGACGCAGCCCTTTACCGTGTTGGCTGGGAGGGGGGCTGAGCTGCCCCTCCTTGCCCACTGAGACCAAGGAGAGGCGGAGGTAGGACCCTCTCTGCCCCTCCGAAGCCCCCCCTGGAAGCCCCCTCGCCGGGTGTCTGTTGATCCTCCGCTCTCCCTGGTGGGCCTTTTTTCTGGGCCCCTTTTCTTGGTGGCGGCTCTTGGCTTCTTGGTTGCCCTCCCCTCCACCTTTTGAGCTCTGTCGTAGCCTCACTTCTTTATCTTTTTTGAGTGCCATGAGCAGAGACATCAAAGCCTTACACAAAGGTGTGGCTGACTTTCTTTTTCACAACAGCTGCACAGTGGGTTGACACTTTTGGCAACTACTGGACTTTCGTTTCTTATTCAGTACACAGTGCCAACACCACCTTAAAACTAAAGTGAAGGATATGCAAAATACTAGATGAGTGTTATTGAAAGAGCAATTAAGAGCTATTAGCTTTACAAAAGACCTACTCCTACTGGTGGAGGTGAACTCTGCTAGAACTGGGTTGTTGGTGTGGATCAACACAGCTACCTGAATCATAGAGTTGGAAGAGACCCCAAAGGCCATCCAGTCCAACCCCTTTCTGCCATGCAGGAATACACAAACATTCTCAGTGACAGATGGCCATCCAGCTTCTGTTTAAAAACCTCCAAAGAAGGAACAGACTCCACCACACTCCCAGGCAGCAGCCGTGGATCCCACTTCGGAACAGCTCTGACTGTCAGGAAGTTCTTCCTCATGTTTAGGTGGAATCTCCTTTCCTGTCGTTTGAACCCATTGCTCCGTGTCCTTGTCTCTGGAGCAGCAGAAAACAAGCTTGCTCCATACTCAATATGCGACATCCCTTCCTTGGAGGTCTTTAAACAGAGGCTGGATTGCCATCTGTCGGGAATGCTTTGATCGTGATTTCCTGCATGGCAGGGGGTTGGACTGGATGGCCCTCGTGGTCTCTTCCAACTCTACAATTCTATGATTTAAACATGGCTATCATGTCACCTCTCAACCTTCTCTTTTCCAGACAAAACATGCCCAGCTCCCTAAGATCTTGCTGCTAGAATTAAATAAAGGGGTGAAGGTCTCTTTTTAAGAAAGGGTTTGTATGGCCAATGCCAGAGGGGGCTTTAGCTGTGGATTCCTCCACTGGCACTGTGTGGATCACTCTCTCTCTCTCTCTCCCCCTCCCTCTGGCTTTTCTTCGCAAACGAAGATTCAGGAAGGACTCATCCCATGCTTTCTGCAAGCGCACTGATGACTAAAAAGGCCAATCCGAGATAAACAAGTCCAGTTGCAGAAAGCACAGCAGAAGGTCTCCTTGGGCGATGTTTCCGGGTTGTGATTCTTTCTGCGTTGTCGTTTCTCTTCAAGACTTGTTCGGCGTGAGTTCTCAAATAAGGCTGCATCATTGTGGATAGTGCGTCTCCATGCCTCCTGATGTGAGGCCAGGGCGGACTGTTGTTGGTGATCAATTAAAAACGGAGAGCCAGTGTTGTGTATTGGTGTGAGTGCTAGACTAGGACTCCTTTAAGAGCCTGGGATTTGAATCCTGGTACAGTTATGGAAGCCCATTGGGTGACTTTGGTCAAATCGCACTCTCTCTCAGCCTCAGAGGAATGCAGTGGCAAACCTTTATCCAACGCTGATCCATTGTAAGAGCTGTTTGGCAGCGGAATCCGCTGCTGCTTCCTGAGAGTGTGGTGGAGACTATTCCTTCCTTGGAGGTTTTGAAAGAGAGGCTGGACAGCCATGTGTCCTTGGGAGGGCTTTGACTGTGTCTTCCTGAAGGGCAGACTGGTTGGACTGGGTGGGCCCTTAAAGCTTTTCCCACTGTGAGGCTGCACCAGGGATGCTCACCTGCCATGGATTCCTCCTCCGAAAGTCCTCTCAGCCTTCGCCTCTCCTCCTCCTCCCCCCGCAACCGCCGCCCAGCTCAACAGCTCATCCTGACCCCCCCTCTCCTTCCAGAGCACTCTTTGACTATGACAAGACGAAGGACAGTGGCCTCCCCAGCCAGGGGCTGAACTTCCATTTTGGCGACATCCTCCATGTCCTCAATGCCTCCGACGATGAATGGTGGCAGGCGCGGCTGGTGACGCCGGCTGGCGAGAGTGAAGAGGTTGGCGTCATCCCAAGCAAGCGCAGGTAGGCCTCCTGCGACACCAGGGCAACGAGCGCCCTTTGGCCCTCACGGCTGTGGAAGGGTGGGAGGCAGGCGGGCAGGGTTGTGCCCAGCCCGCCTTGGCTGCCTCCCTTGCCGGCCAGAGGGCACTGATGGCTGCCCTTCGCCCTGCAGCTTCCTTCACCCAGGGGATGGCGGGGCGTCAGCCGTGCCCCTCCTCCCCGCCTGCCTGCAGACACTGGAACCATCTCAGGGACCTTTGTGGGATACATAGAGCAAACGAGGTCTCCTCCACGAAAGGGAGGGGGCTTTCTTGCAGACCCATTTCTCTGTGCGTTTGTGCTAAAGCGCCCCTCCTGTCCATCCCCTTAAGGCCTCAGCGGCATCCAAACCATTTCCTTTCATGTAACTGTTTCCAGTGTTTGGGAATGCTGCAGGGGGGTGCAGCCCATTCTCACCTGGCCGTACTTCCCTGAGCAGTTTGTCCCCTCCCATTCTGTGACTCTCCTGCCAGATGGACGTCCCCTTTGCTTAGGTGACCATCGTGGACATTCCATGAATGCCAGGGCAGAATGTGACAGAGCGCAGGGGGTCTTTCGCTGGCGGGTGGGAGCGGTTTTTTTCACTGCCAGGGCTGCTACCCAAAGACAGGCACACCCACCCACCCCAGCAGGCCTCTTGACCCCCATGACCCACAGATAGGTGTGTTTGTCAGGACACAGAGGAATGTGGGGTGTGTGTGTTTGTCTTGCTGCTTCTCTGAGGGATGGAGAGGATAATGAAGAACAAGAGTCTCCGGCCTTTTCCTGCCTCCCCAAATGACAGCCCAAGCCAAAAGTCAGCCTGGGGAGGACTGTGAGCATCCCCTGGGGAGCCCTTTGGGGGGGAGACATGTCCCCTCTGGGATCAAGGGCCCCACCAGCCTTTCAGCAGCCTGTGCCTTTCCCCTCAGGCTGGCCGCCGGTGGTTGTTTGGGGGAGCGGCAGCTAATGCTGGCCGAGCGTGGCTCTTGACTATGGCTTCTAGTGAGGTAAAAATAAGAGGTTTCCTTGTTCTTGCACTTTTCTGGCAGGGTTGAGAAGAAAGAACGGGCTCGTCTAAAGACGGTGAAATTTAATTCAAAAGCCAGAGGTGACAAAGGGGTGAGTTTGGCTAATGGGCTTCTTCTGTGGGCTAAAGGGCAGCCAGAACATTCGGTTGTCGGGGGGCTTGGAACGTCTTCCCACCAGGCCTGGGTGGGGCGGGCGGGGGGCTGTTCAGGTTGTTTACTGCTCCCTCTTCCAATACGGAGAGACAAAGCAGCAAGCAAGATTAAAAGACCAACCGCAAAATTAAAGTTTACAGCAATTCTGCCGTTAGAATAACTACCTATAACAACAGACCCATCTGAAGACAGTTGGCAGCATGGAAAACTGCAGGGGTGGGTGGGTGGGTGGAGCCAAGACTCACGGCTCATAATGTCCACAGCAAGCGTTTGTTGAAAAAGAAGCCAAGTCTGGAAGCACCCGCAGAACACATACAGATGGGGAGAGGAGGGACCCCTTCAGGGCGGGAGGGGCTGGCTGTGCAGGGAGCCCCTCGGTTCCCTCTGGCCTCAAGGTCTTTTGTGGGTGGAGGGCTCAGAATATTTGGAGCTGGGGGGGGGGAATGCAGGACCACCACATGAGTCAGTAATGGTCGCTGTAGGACAGAGACTACAGTGGGAGGGAGAAAAGGAACGTGCAGAGGGAGGTTGCCATCCTTTCAGGCTGAATCCCACATTTCCTTCTGCAGTGGAGGGTCATCTCACCCAATCTTTGGCATTTCTGAGAAATGGTGCACCCCTGGGCTGGGGTGAGGTTTTCTTTGGGCCTAAGAGCAGTTTGGATTTGGGCCTAAGAGCTCCATGCGGATGCTTTCTTTAAAATGAGGGACTGTTGGAGACTCTTCCCTCTCCCTGTGGCTTTCCCACGTTAGGAAGTGTACACCTGGTGCTCAGGTTGGGAACGGTGGCTGTTGCGTAGAGTGGTGCTGGGTTGGTCCTCTGCAGGGCTGGGTGTGTTGGGGGCGCTCCTCTAATCCTCTGGGGCCAGCTGGTCTCCTTGATCTCCCTTCTTTTCATGGGACAAAAGGCACGCACGCAGAGTAACGTGGCCGTGCTTGTGGCCTCCATCATTCGGTTGATAATCCTAAGGAACTCTCAGGCACTGGGGCGCAAGGGCCTGCCAGCCGTGCTTGCCAGAGGACAGGAGTAGCATGCACACACACAGTTTGCAGAGAGCCCCTTGCCTCTCCCTCTGGCTGGAAGGAGCCAAAGAAGCCCAGAATTCAGCAAAGGGTGGTCTTCCGCCCCGCTCGGAAGGCTGCCTGGCAGGTGCATTTTCAGAGAGCCTCACTCGCCGGCCCTTTTGCCACCTGGCTGCATCGGAGCTGACTGAAGCGGAGTCTGCACCTGTCCCCTCGGCCTAACCCTGCACCGGCTCCCCGCATGAGACCCCGCGTGGAAGCCCGGTGACGCTTGCCGTTGAGAGAGGACTGCCTGCCCCTCCCTCCCTCTCTCCTCCTTTGCGCGTCTCCTTCGCCTCCCTCACTGTCTCTTCCGCTCTCCTCCCAGTGCCTTGCTGGGGAACCTGTGCATGCCCACGCATTGCCAGTGGCTGCTCAGCCTCTTTGCCTGCCGCGACCACGTCAACACGGCTGCTCTGGTCTCTGGCCTGGTGGAAAGAGGCAGCACATGGCGGCAGGGAAATGGAGCTGCGTTGGCCTCCTCTTCCTCCCTGCTGCCAGTCTGCATGCCCAGCACGTGCCAGCTGTCGTCAGGCCGCCTCGGCCTTTACTTTCTGCACCTGTGGCCTGGGCATAATCCGCTTAGGCCACATCCCCTTGTCATTGCTCTCCTGCCCCCCCCCCGGTCTTTTCTAACTCATTATTACTAACGAAGTAGCTCTGAAACAAGGCTGTAATGAGCTAATCTGAGCATTGGGGGGGGGAGCCGATAGTTTTCACACCTCCAAATGCAGCCCCTTCCTGTCTGCTGGTGGTCTTGTTATTATCACCGCTGCCTCTGCCTCTGCGGCTGCTAATATTCTGCGGTTGTTTCCATGAAGTCCACAAGAGGCCATTACTCTCTTGGTGGCTGCTTCCCCCCCAGAGGAAAGGGGGGCGTTTTGGAGGGGGGGAGTCAGGCTGATGACTCCCCCCACCAGGAAAAGGGCTCTTTGGCCGCCAGGATCTCCCTGGGGTGGATTGGGGCTTCTGAATAGACCCAGGAGGCGGCCTGCTGCCAGCTGAGGCGGTGGGCTTTAGCAGGGCTACTGATGAGGGGAGTGGAGGGGCTTCTGGCTTCTGCCTGCCACCAGCAGTGTGTGGCGGATCTCTTCTGGAGAGCAGGATCCCCATGCAGTGTGAGGGGCCGGGAGAGGAGGGGTCCTGGGACAGAGGAGTGTTGCTGGCAGGCCCAGTAGATTCTGGGAGGCTGTGTGTGCACGTGGCCCCTGTGGGCCCCCCTCCAGCCCCTGTGAGAGGCCCTCAGCTGCAGGGGGTGCCTCTGGAGTGGGCCGGGGGGCTCTTGAAAACCCCCTTCAGCCCAGAAGAAGTCGGCCTGCCACTTTTGGAGCTGGCACACTGCTGCCTTCACCTGGCCTTTCAGGCAGCCTGGGCCAGCTGACCCCCATGGGCATGACTGAGTTGTAGTCCAAACAGTGCAAAGGGGGCAGGATTCGGGCAGCTCCCAGCCTGACCCGCTCCCCCTTGAACCCCAAGCAGCTCTTAGAAAGCTTTGTGTTGGCAGAAAGGGAGCCCCGCAGCCACTCTCTTCCATAGAGCGAGAACCAAACTGCCCTCTTTTGCTGCCAGTGAGCAGCCCCAGGCACCTCCCACAGGCCTTGGCAGGATTGGGCCGGGGCCGGAAGGGCCTGGCCGCCCATTCCCCAGAGCCAGCCAGGGGCGGGTGGGGAGCATCCCTCCCTCTCCACCCTCCCTTCCTGCCTGCCTTCCTTCCTTCCTTCCTTCCTACCTCCAACTTCCTTCCTCATTCACTCTGCCCTGGAGGGGACGTGACTCGCGCCCTGCCCTGCACGTTGGGGGCCCTGGAAGTTGACTGGCCACCCGCTGCAGAGGCCTCTCTGAGACACGGGAGATCCGACCTCCTCTGTTTTGCTCCCCTTCTTTCCTTCTCTTCCTCAGCAGTCATTCAATGATAAGCGTAAAAAGAACCTCTTTTCCCGAAAATTCCCCTTCTACAAGAACAAGGACCAGAGCGAACAAGAGACCAGTGATGTCGACCGTAAGTATGGGGGTGGGCGGTTGTTGTGGCAGAGCGTGCAGATGTGCCAAGGGGCCTTGGATTGTGTTGCCTGTCTTGAAGAAGGGGGTTTCAAGAGATCCAGCAGGGGAGGGAGGGAGGGAGGGAGGACCCCCACAAAAGTGGGCGCCCCAGAGAATGGGGCTGACACAGAGAGGAGACCCAGCCATCTCCCCTACTCTCCTGGAGAGGACAATTCGGTCAGGTGCTGGCAGAAGGAAACGCTTGGGACAACCCAGTTCTGGTTGCTTTGGGCGGAGTAGGGTCTGACTTTCAGTGGGATCCTGGCCAAATGTTGGGCCAGGGCCTGTTGGTGTTGCTGCCCCCACTGCCCACCCCCCATGGATGCTCTTGGAACCGCCTGGATGTCCTCGGCGTAGCAGCCGCTTCTATACGCTACTACTGACGGTTGTTTTCTTTGTGATTGTCTCTTTATTGCTTGCCCTCTGGGAACTTCTCTGCAGGAGATCCCTGAAGAGATGGGATCAAAAGGCCTGAGTAAGTGACCCCTACCTGCCGCCCACACGCCCGCCTGCTCGCCCCTCACCCCGGCTGCCTCTCATCTGCAGATTCTGGGTTCTGGGCCTCGTCCCCTCAGAGGACCCGGTTCCAGCCTCTGGGGCTCCCGAGCTTCCTCTGGAATTGTTTTATATCTCCTGGGAATCGCCTGACCTTCATCTTTGGATTTGGGTCTGGGAAACTCTCCCTCTCTTGGCCTTTCGCAAGCCTGGGTGCCCTTCTCCCCGCCTCCCTCTTCCCCTCTTAGCCCTCTGGACAGGAGAGGAACAGCCCGAGGAGCGAACGCTAAAGGCATAATGTCTGCCCAGCTGCCGTACTGACTGGGAAGGCCAGGCTGCATTGGCCCCCCACCGGCATCTGTGCCCTTGGCTGTCCAGAAGGTGCCCCCCAGCCCGGGACCCTCCTGCCCCCTCTGAAGATCCCCCTCCTCCTACCCCTCCCCCATGCCCCCAGTGGTGCCACTGGGACCCTGCCCTGTAGCCTCTCCGCCTACTCCCGCCTTTCCTCTGTGCCTTCGGCCTGCCTCTCTGTTAGGTTTCCCCGGAGCTGCAGAAGGAACTCCCACCGTGGGGCCTCAGTCTGATGTTCGGATGGCCCATCTCCTTTTTTAAACAGAGGCCCCAACCTGTGGGCTGTTGTTGCCCTTGACATTGGGTGCAGGCGGGATTTCTGCCGCAGCACCGTGCCCTGGGCTGTATGCATAAAGGCTGCCTGTCCCGTGGGAGTCACACCGGTGCAGCCCTAGCCCCCCACCCAGCACAGGCTCTGTGCTGCTTGCCAGGGCAAGAGGGGGCACAGGAGGAGGCAGGCGTGGCCCTGGGGGCTCCCCTTGGCTGGGACACCCATGGGGCAACAAGCCCCTCTCAGACTAGCTCAGGGAAGAGCAGGGTAACATGGCAGGCCATAATGCGAATACGAATAAGATGATGACCACGACAGCGACCAAGCCAAGGCTTCAGCTGCTTTGGCTCAGTGGTTTCAGGGGATGGTGGGGCTGCATTCCCAGTCGCATGATCCTCACGGGCTGGTGAAGCAGCACATCTCTCTCTTGGGCCGGGCCACGGGCAGGTGGGGCTGGGGCTTAGAAGCCACCATCACCCGCTGAGAGGCTGGTGGCCTCCACGCCCATGGCATGGCTGCCTCCACCCAGTGACCAAGCCCTCCAGGTCCACGCAAGGCTGCTTTGACCACTCCGAAACAGCAGTCGGAATACTGATATTCCCTTGGCAGAGTAAAATAGACACACATTTAGCAGAGCGTTATTCTATATAGATCTCAATTAAGCCAGCCAACCAGCCCCTTTTTCATAGTCTAGCAAAACAAAGAAAATAAGCAGTCAGACTTTGTTAGAAGTGTATAAAAATCATTTTACTTACAATATCTTGTGCATCTTCAGATAACACAGGCTCAGTACTTGAAAAACCCTGGTGGCGCAGTGGTTCAATGCCAGTACTGCAAGCCACCACGTTGCAAGTTCGATTCCAGCGGGCTCCAAGGGTCACTCAGCCTTCCATCCTTCCGTAGGTCGGTAAAATGAGTACCCGGCTTGTGGGGGCAATTAGCTAACACACATTGGGAGCTGCTTAATGCAGTGTAGATGTGTAAATAGCTATTGCTTAAAGAACAATTTGTAAGCCGCTCTGATAGCCTTGCGGCTGAAGAGCGGGGTATAAATAAATAAATAAAAATATGTAAGCAGAGAAGTAAAATATGCAGGTCTACATGCTAAGCATCCTCTAGAAACTTCTTAAAGCAAAAAAGCGTCTGCTCCCATGAGCAGCCAAAGAAGAGAAAAAGGGGGAAAGGCAACAGCCTCATCCCAACTCTAACAAAAGATCAAAGCCTTGCAACTTGCAGGGAGATGGGCTGTAAAAGAAGGAAGTTAGCAATAAACATTCCTTACATGCAGTCTAACTCTTTAACTATCAGGTAAACACACACAGCCGTGCTAGGTTGCTCAGCCCCTTCCCAAACCAGAGCATCAAGGCGCATGGGGCGGGCAAGGGGGTGGGTTTGGCTGAGGAGAGCTGCGCCCCCAATCCGACCTGCTCTGGCTTCTGCTGCCTGCGCCATCCGTTCACCTCAGCCAGAGTGGTCTGCCACAGCGGGGTGGGGGGCTTGCGAAGTCAGGACCCCAGCGCACCTTTCCCCTCCGGCCACTTCAGGCTGGTCCTGTGAGCGGCAGAGACCCGCCTTCCCTGCTCCCAGGGCGGCCCTCTTTCCCAACTCTTAAGGGTTCTTAAGTTTGTGGGGCCGTGGAGGGGCTGCCCCGGACCAACAGCCAGAGGGAGGGTCCTGGGCGGGGGTGTGCGGTGGCTGCTGCCTTCCGCACAGAGGGACCCAGCGAGGGATGGCACCACCTCTGAGGCCTTGCTGCCGGCCCCCTGGTGCCCCTTGCTTCGGTCTTCCCTGCCGCCCCCCCCCCCCCGCTCTCAAACGGCCTCGGTTCCTCTCCCAAGTGGCGGCCCGTGGAGCAAGTGGGGAGCCCACACCACGCCAGCCCCGGCCGGCCACAGCTCCTGGGAGTCTACAGAGTGGCTCCTGCCCTGACAGCCACGGTGTCCCAGAAGCTCCAAGGACAGACCGTTCTCTGGGGGCTGCTGGGAAGGACCCCCCGCCGTGATTGGAGAACGCTCCTCCTCTGCCCCCTCCTCCTGGGCCAGGAGTGGGGAGGGGTTTCCTCCTGGGGTGACCCTGGCTGTGGGGGCTTCAGCGGGGCAGAAAGGGCTTGGCGGGGAAGCGGCCACCAGATGGGAGGCTCCCTTTCCCAAGGGAACCATTGATGACCCCCCCCCCCACACCAGTGTGTCCCTGGAGTGGGGGTCCGGGGTAGCCCGTCCACCCCAGAGAGGCACTGTTTCTGGCTCCTCCCAGGCAGCCCCCCGGCCCGTCAGTCCCCCTGCAGCACTGCCTAGAGCCCCTGGCAGAGTGTTGGGAGAGCCCACCCCCCGCTTTGGTGTTTGGGGTTTTCTCAGCCTCCTTCCATGTGTGCCCAGAACGTTTTGCTTTACGCTTCACCCGGGACTCGCCCGTTGCTACTGGGTGGGCTCCCTTGCAGTCACAGCCAAACGCACCACCAGCCTCGTTGCCTGCTAGCTTTCTTGGGCCCAGTTTGGCTGCGTCCAGTGCGGCTCCTGACTCCCTCGCCTGTGTTTCCCTTTCAGAGCACGTGACTTCCAATGCCAGCGACAGCGAAAGCAGCTACCGTAAGTGCGCTTCCTCATCTTTGCTGTTTCTTCCCAGTCTCCCACCTGGGCAGGGGGCTTCCTGCCTGTTTGCCCTGAAGCTGATCTCCGGGTCCCTTCCTTCTGGAGAGAAGGCCTCTCCCGGCGCCACCACGGAGTTTTTCAGGGCCTGTCCTGGGGGAACCTGGCCCCAAGAGTTGCCTTGTGAGGGGCTAGCTCTTTTGCCCACCCAGAGGCTGGGCAGTATGTCCCCCCCACCCCTCTCGTGGCGCCCCAGGGTGGGTGTTCTGCCAATGGCACCTTGTCGTGTCGCTCCGTCCACAGACACCTCCTTCCCGCCTCTGTTTTCCGTGAACTCTGCTCCGTGGATTCTCCTCCTGCAAAGCTCACCTCTCAGTCCTCCCCCTCTCCCTGTATCTTGCTCGAACCTTGAGCTGGGAGAATCACTTTTTTAACCCTTGGGAACAATGATCCGGTGGCGACAGCATGAAGTGTCCACCCAGTTTGCGCCCAAGGCCTGTCCTGCGACCCTCTCTGTCTTCACCCGCCCGCAGTTCTCCCCTCTGGCTGGTGGGAGAAAGGTCTGCCTGTCTCCACTCGAGCATCTTCTGGTTGGCTCTGGGAACCAGCCTTACCAGTGGCAGGATCCGCTCCCTCCCAGCTGCCACACTTGCTCCGGGGACTGGGGGGGTGTTCGCTGTTCCTGGCTCAGCTCTGACTATTGCAAAACTTTGGGCCAAGGGGGTTGTGCCCGCTTAGTTTTCCCCTGGGGTCCTGCTGTCCTTTGTAGACAAAGTGACCTTACAGGGCAGGAGGGGAGGGGGCTGCGTGTCAAGAATATCCTCAGGGCCCTCTTGTGCTCAGGCGCTGCAAGGTGTGTGTTTTCCCCGTGGCTGCAGGTGCCAGTCCGGGGCCTGTCCCTGCAATATAGCTAAATTAGAAAGGACCAGTCCCCCCTTCCCAGACGCACACTCGCATTGCTCCATCTCCCCCCCCCTCCACACACACACTGTTGACATAATTTCTGGTGAAACTCTCCTCTTTGTGGTGGCGGACTGCGTCGCCCCTGAGGCATAACAGCTTCCCGGACTTTGTGCCAGCCAAACTTAGATGCGTTCAGAGGGTCCCACCCCCAACACACGGACAACGCACACGCACGCAGACACATCTAAATTGTGACTAGAGTTAGCAGGCGGCTAGTTGCCGCTTCTGCCACCGGCAGGGGCAGCCACTCTCCACCCTGACTGTTTGCGAGTTCCGGCTGGCGGGTGGAGCTTTTTTTTATCCATTCAGAGCACTCTGTGGGGTTGTTAATGAGAGATTGGCCCCCTGTGGCCGGGTTCTGGCATCCTGGTGGCCACTGCCCAGAAACGCATTTCCGGCTTCTGAACCAGTCTTTTTTCGTCCCCAGGTGGCCCAGAGGAGTACGTCCTGTCTTACGAGCCCGTCTCTCAGCAAGAAGGTTTGTGAGGCTCTCTTGTTGTGTGAAATAAGCAGCCGCCTCGAGGAGGATGATGTGGGTGTCAGGAGGGGCTCTGGGGGGCATCTAGCCCAACCCCCTGCTGCCAGCAGTGCAGGAACCCAAGATTAAGGCGCCCATGACGGGTGACTGAGTTCTCTGCTGGCTCTCTTCTGTACCAGGTAGTTAGGCAGGAAAAGCCGCTGCGGTGCTTAAAAGCCAGGGGCGCGCAGTGTCCTCCCACCCCAGCGCACCTTGAAATGGAGGCGTCAGAAGGAGCCACTCAGAGAAGCCCCTGGAGAGGCAGGCCCTGTCCTTCTGCGCAGGCAAGGGGCTGGTCAGTCGAAACGGTGCCAGCAGCCTTGAAGCGCCCTTCTGGCCTGTTACTAACCTGGGAGAAAAAAGCCTGAGTGGCCTGGCTGGGGGTAGGCTCAGCGGGGGGGGTGTCCCACACGTAGCAGGTCTGGGTGGCTGAGTCAGGAAGGGCACCGGCTCCTCTGAACCGGGGGGCTTTGGGGAGACAGTATCCGCAGCCCCCTTGGCTTCTTCCTCTCACCTCCCCCCTCCAGGCCCTGGAGCCCCCGTGCCCCCCCAGCCATGCCTCGGAAATCTGCCTGGAGAGAGGGGCTTTTAGGCTGCTTAATGCCCAAAACAAATGAGATTTTGAGGGGACGTTGAAAAAGTGGCCCTTGTAAATATGGTGAGAAATGAAATGCCTGAGGTGGACCCAACAGAGACCTCCAAGGGTTGTGGGCCTCGGGGACTGGCAGCTGGGATTACTGGTGGGGTGGTCCTGACACTACCTGCCCCGAAGCCCAGGCTCTGAACATGGCGCACAGTTCAGGAGCAATGGGGGTCCTGTCTGAATCCTCTCAACAGCTGTGAGGGCTTTCAGCGTAGGGCCCCCCTCCTGCCCCTCTGAGCCGCTGTGGTGGTGGTCCAGGTGTGGAAACGGGCAGGAAGGCCTAGGGCCAGCAACAGAGCCTGGGGGTGTCCTGGCCAGAGAGCTCCGCCTGCTGCCTCCTCTCGGCCGCAGGATTGTCGGCACTCTCTGAGCTGAGGCTCTTGGGTTGCTTGATCTTCCAGTCAGCTACACGCGGCCGGTGATTGTTCTGGGGCCGATGAAGGATCGGATCAACGACGACCTGATCTCTGAGTTCCCCGACAAGTTTGGCTCCTGTGTTCCTCGTAAGTACAGCAGAGGTTGCCATGGAGGGAAAGAAGGCGGTCCCCTGTCCCAAGGAGCTTGCAGACCATGCTTCCATTGATGGAGAGGCACAAAGGCCAGCAAAGGCAGGCAGCCGTGCCTGTGAGGCCTGGGAGTGGGGTCGGGTGTTGGGCCTCTTCATTTGGGGTCTGGGCAGGACGGGATACTGTATTACACACACACACACCAAGCTGGACAAAGATGAGATGCCCAGACTCTGTTACCTCCCAAACCCCAGCTTCCATCCACAGCCATGTCCTTCCCAACCCCTCCGTTGCCTCCCCTGTAGAGACAGGGAGGGGCTGCGGCCGCGGCGGAGAGCCCACTCTCTTCTTGTTGCTGGAAGGCTGAAGGTCAGGCCTTGGACGGTGGGCCAGGATGGGTGCCTTAGTCTGGGCTTTGCGTGCCTTGTCTGTCTCCCAGATCTGTTCAGGGTCAAGTTATAGGTGCCCCCTCCTGTATTCAGCCCGTAAACCCTGCGTTCCTTTCGCCATTCAACCTGCCTCCCTCTCTCCCCTTCTGCAAAGACACCACCCGCCCGAAACGAGACTACGAGGTGGACGGGCGGGACTACCACTTCATCACGTCCCGAGAACAGATGGAGAAGGACATTCAGGACCACCGGTTCATTGAGGCTGGACAGTACAACAACCATCTGTACGGAACGAGCGTCCAGTCCGTGCGGGAGGTGGCCGAGAAGGTACCTGGTGACCCCGCCCCCTCCTCCTCCTTCCAGAGGACCCCTCCCCCCGCCCCCTCGCTTGCAGGGCAGGACCCCTTAGGCGCTTGGCATGGTGGGCTGGCTGCTGCCCGCGCAAGGCCAAGGGCCCCGGGGTGCCTGGCCCAGCCCTGAGGCAGGTGTCTGCTCCCTCTCCCCGTGGCAGGGAAAGCACTGCATCCTCGACGTCTCTGGAAACGCCATCAAGCGGCTGCAGGTTGCCCAGCTGCACCCCGTCGCCATCTTCGTCAAACCCAAATCTGTGGAAAACATTATGTGAGTGGCAGCGAGTGGCTTCCGTGTCGCTTGTATTCTGCGCAAATTTAAATGGTTCTCCCAAGGAGGGGGGTTTTCCGTGGTCTGGGGCCTTGAGTGGGATGCCTGCCGTGAGGAGGGGGCACCAGGCCGACAGAACCCCTGCCCCTGGTGCACGGCAGCCACCGGCCCGCCTTCTTCCTCCAAGAGTCTCCTAGTTGAGGGCTGGAGTTTGGCACTTTGAGGGCAAGGGGGGAATTGGCGTTTGTTTTACGCGAGATCCTTTCTGTCTGCGGCCTGTGTGTGCCTGACCAGCGTGGCCAGATGCCGCATGGCAGCCTGCGCATCATTGCTCGGCTTGTGGCGTGAGGGCTTTGTGGTTGTGCTCTTCCAGGGAAATGAACAAGCGGTTAACAGACGAGCAAGCGCGGAAGACCTTCGAGAGGGCCATGAAGCTGGAGCAAGAATTCACCGAGCATTTCACAGGTTGGTTGCTTTGCCTGCCACACAGTTCCTGGTCAAGGGGGCGCCAGGGAGGGGAGCCCGAGGGTCCGTTCGCCTACTGGCACGGGTCCCCTTCCCCAGATCCAAAGGAACTGGGCTGCTGAGGCCCCGTCCCTGCCTGGCCCCGCCTGTGGGGAAAGAGGGGCCCTGTCCCTCTGGGCCCGCGTGGGCTTGTTTGGGACCCTTGGCTCTGAGTTGGGGTGCGCTCATGTGTGGAGGGGCTAAACGGTGCCTCCTAGCTGAGTAAGGGTGTCCCAGACCCCCAGGGAGGTGATGTCCTGCTGCCTCCTCGATGGCTCAGGATGGAGAAGAGATTCGGGCCCACCCCGCGCTGCTTCTGCCGTCTGGCGTGGAGGTTTCCGGGCAGAGAAAAGGAGAGACAGGCCGAGGGGTGGGAGGTGGGGCTGTGGGCTGTGGGGCAGCCATGGGGGTTGGGGGCTGGCCCAGACCCTTGATGGCGCCCTCAGGAGCTGCTGGTGCATTCTCTCCCTGCAGCCATCGTGCAGGGCGACACCTTGGAGGAGATCTACGACCGAGTCAAGCAGGTCATAGAGGAGCACTCCCGCCCCTTCGTCTGGGTGCCTGCCAAGGAGAAGCTCTGAGGGGGCTGCCGCCGCCGCCGCCGTCCAGCGCCTGACTGCCTCCGCCGCCTCCAGCCGAGCGCGCGCCCTGCAGGGTTGCCCAACTTCCAGGCGGCTCCCCCTCCCTGCGCATGGGTCTCCCCTGAGGAGCACTGCCATCGCGCCCTCCGGCTCCTCTGGCTGCCGCCGCCGCCGCCTTTTCCTCCGGCACCCCTTTGTTCTTTGGGATCTTTGGGGGCTGAGGGGAGTCCCCCTTTTCCCGAGTGGGGGATTGGGGGCAGTGGCTTGGATCCGCTCTTGTGGGAAGGAGACGGGGAACTATGTGGTAAAGTCCTTAATGTTTAAGGGAACGTATCTTTCAGAGATTTTGAGAAAACAGAGCTTTATATACGTCCTTTTGAAGATTTCTTAACAAAATGAAAGAAAGTGGTCTTAACGAAACATATTGTGAGCAATTTTGCACGCTTACCTTTACTAGCATGGTTTGGTCCAAGGGGCGTCTTGGGTTGGGGACTTCATAGTTTCATAGTTTTCTGTTCTTGACCACAGGTATGTTTCACAGGCAGTTCAATAACAATTTTTTTCATGTGTCCAACATAATATTTGCTTGACTGGCATTGTTTCATAAGGGAAAATTCATTTTCATAATTTCATAAAAATATTCTTTATAGTCTATTTTTTCATTTTCGTGATGCCATTGCTAAGGAAAAGAATCTCTCCTGTTTTCAAACTTCCATCTCCAAGACTCTTTGGGATGTCTTACAGAAAGCGTTGGTAGATAACGGCCGTTGCATTCTCGAACCAAGTACTGTTTAGATGCTTTGAAAGCCTTTCCTTCAGCTAGGAATGATGGGTTTTGTTCTGGAAATATTTTGAAAGATTATTATCATTATTATGGTGAGGACTCTGAGTCAGAGTCTGGAAATATAAATATGTTCTTAGAGGCCAGATTTTAACAGATATTTTACCCACAATAACTGCCTATTTTGTTATAATGAAACATATGATATACATACATATATATATCTATATATATATAAATATATTAAACTTTCTTTAACTAAAGCCTAGCCCTGTGAATTATTTCTTCCCCTAGCAACACACACACACCCAAATGCATGCGTGCTCTGGGGAGACATTGCCCGGTCAGCCTGCCTGGCTCTGCTTTGGTGGGAGGGCAGTGCCTGGGGGGGCAGGTTTTGCCCCGGGGGGGGCTCCGCTCCTGCACCAAGTAGGAACTGGCAGCTGTGGAGGCTCCTCCCCTTCTTCAGTGGTCTCCTCTGACCGGGTCGATGTAAGGTTGGACACCACTTAAACTGTCATTCACACACACACCCGTGACCGGTTGGCAGCGGTTGGGAGGAGAGGGAGGCCTGCGAGGGAGCCTTAAGGCTTTTCAAAACGGGCTCGTGGGTGACAAAACAGCTGGAAATGAAACAAGGGGGAGCGTCTGGCCAGAGAGGCTGGGGGCTCCGTGTGGGCATTTCGCGTGGTAGTCCCGGGAACAAGACCGTTCCCACGTGCGGCCCCAGGTCGGCGGCGCGTGTCCGGAGGGCGCTTGGGCTGCGTGGCGCGGCCTGATCCTGCCCCGGAGCCCGCTTCGGGTTCGGGCTGCCTCCGCTTCAGGACGGGGCCGTGCCGTGGGCCTTCGGGAGGGCCGGGTCGGGGGCTTCGTGCCGGGGGGGGGTCCTGCCCGGCCTCCCCTCGTGTGCGGGACCCCCCGGCCGCCTCTTGTCCACAGGGGCAGGGACGTGCCTGCGGACCGAGGGAGGGGCGGTGGGCCTTCCTGGGGAGCCCACCCGCGCCCAGAGGGGTGGCCGAGCCCGGAGCCGCCTGGCCTGGCCTTCTTGGCCTCCGGCTCAGGGTCCGCCCTCCGGCCAGGCGCTGGGCGTGTGCGTGGGACCCCGTGCGCCCACCCCGCTCCCCGGGTCCCAGCGGCCCCCGCGGCTCTGGAGAAGCGCCCACGCGCCCCACAGACGCCGGCCGGAGGAGGAGGACGAGGAGGAGGAGGAGGGCGGCTGGGCGGCCCCGGAGGCAGCGGTCAGCCCCCGCCCCGCCCGCCCCTTCGGCCGGTGCCCGGGAGCCCGCCCGGCCCGCCTCCTCCTCCTCCTCCTCGTCCTGGTCCTGGTCCTCGCCGTCCTGGTCCTCGCGCGGCCGCCATGGCGGGGGTCTCCGGGCGCCTCCTGGGGCTCCTCCTGCTCTGCTGCCCCGCCGGTAGGCTGCCCCCTTCGCCCCCCTCCTCCTCCTCGTGGGCTCAGAGCCGCCCCCTGCTTCTTGCCCACCCACCAGTGGGCCAGTCCGGAGGGGGACCGGCCGGCCACGCGCTCCGCTGGGGGCCACAGGGGGTCTCGGGGGAGGGAGGGAGTGGGCCGCCCCCCCGGCAGCCCCCCGCCCCGCCGGGCTTTCGGGTCAAGAACAGCAAAGGGGAGCTGCGGGGGGGGGTCCGCGGCTCTCGAATCCCGGGGTCCTCCGCCCTGAGCAAGGGGGGTCTGGGCTGGGGGTCCTTCCCGGCCCCTCACTGCCCCCCCGCTCTGCCCCCCAGCCCCTCTGAGCCGGCTTCGCTGGTGCGCCCTCTCGGACCCGGAGCTGGCCAAGTGCAGCCAGATGGCCAAAGCCTTCGGCCGCGCCGGCCTCCGCCCCGAGCTGGCCTGTGTCCGCGCCGGATCGGCCCCGGGCTGCCTCGCCATGATCCACGTGAGTGAGCGGCCTCGCGGGTGGGGGCCTCGCGTGGGGTCTGGACGGGGCGGGCGAGGGGGGAGGAGGGGGCCTGGTCCGGCCAGGGGGCTCTCCCCTCCGGGTCTTTGCTCCGAGGTCAGCCCGCTGCGTTCAGGGGGCGTCTCCCTCGCCAGTGGATTTGGGGGTCTCGGGTGCCCCACCTGCCCCAGTGGACCATTGAAAGGGAGAGGCGTCGCCAGCGAAGGAGGCGTACGTCTGGGCGAGTGGAAGGGGGCTCCCGCCTGCCCCGAAGGAGAGAGACCCCCACCCCAAAAGGGCTCCGGGAAAGCGGGTCCTGGCGTGGCCGGCCAGCCCCGGGGAGTCTCCCGCTGCCGGCTGGTGGGGACCCCCTGGGTACGAGGCAGCCCCCCTGGCCTCTCCGCCCGCCCCCCAGTCCTCCCAGTCGGGCACGGGGGGGAGGGAAGGTGGCCCCCGGCCCCTCCGCCGTTCTCGGCCAAAGGGAGAAGCTGCGTGGCGTGGCCGGAGGGGGACTCAGGGCCAGTCCAGCCAGCCTCCTGGCCCCTTGGTTCCCCGGAAGAACCCCCGGCCCATTTCTGGGCGCCTCAGTTTAGGGAAGAGCCCGTCAAGCTGGGACATGTCCGGAGGAGGGGGACCGAGAGGGTGGGCGGCGCAGCCCGGAGACAAGAAGAGAAGAGGCCGAGCCGCCTTCCGAGGCCTGGAGGGAGGGGCTCGGCCGGAGGAGGATGGAGAAGTTCGGACGCCAAGCCGGACGGGCCCCCTCGCCGGCCAAGGGGATCCCCTGCCCGGGAGAAACGTCCCCACACACTCCTGGAAGAGCCGCGGAGGCTGGGTGGCCGCTTGCCAGGAATGGGGCGGCGGGCTGGACTAGATGGCCTCGGAGGAGCCCCTTCCCGCGGCCGCCCCTTCCCGGCGAGGGAGAGCGTTCCTGGCCCTCCTTCCCTCCTTCCTTCCTTCCTTCCTTCCGTGGCCTCTCCGGGGCTCTCGTTTGGGCTCTCGGGGGGGGGGAGCCCACGGAGGGGCCGAAGTCCGGAGGAGACGCCGCCGCCGCCCAGGGCCAAAGGCCGAAGCGCCGGCCTGCGTGTGGCGGGGGGGGGGGCTGCCGGGGGCCAAAGGCCGCGGGGGGGAGGGGCCCCCTTGGTCCGGTCGCACTCTCTCAGCCTCAGCGGAGGCAACCAACCGCGGCCAGCCTGGGAGTCCGAGTGGGGGGAGAATTGCCCCCCTCCCCGCGGCAGGGGAAACGCGGGGGAGGGGCTGCCCGGGGGGCACAGAGGCACGGGGGAGGGGCTCTGATCGGGGGCGCCCGGGTGGGGCGGGGGGCTCTCGGGGAGGGGCTGCCCCACCGGCCCTGGGGGTCTCCGGGCAGTTTGGCCTCCGAGGCCGCCGCAGGAGCGAGGCGAGCGGGCAGCCCTCCTCCAAGGGCGGTGGGGTCCAGGGGGGAGACGAGAGGACCGGGGCCACGAGGCCATCTAGACGCCCCTGCCCACGTTGGCTGCCGGGACTGGGGGGAGCGCAAGGGAACCCCACATCGCCCGGGGAGAGCGGGGGCTGCGACTGGATCGCCGCGGGAGCCCCTTGCCGGGGAGTAAGGAGCCCTCCCTCCGGCCCCCTCTCTCTTGCCCCCCATCTGCCCCCCACCCCGGCAGGACGGCCTGGCGGACGCGGCGGCGGTGGACGGGGGCCTGGTGTACCGGGCCGGCCAGGAGCTCGGCCTCAAGCCGGTGGCCGGAGAGTCCTACGGGCAAGGTGAGCGCCGACGCCCCCCCCCGGCCGAGGGAGGGGGAGGGAGGGAGGGGGGGTCCCTTCTTCCAGCCGGGGGGGCTGTCCGGGGGATCACCCGGCGAGCCCCTCACCCCTCCCTCCCTCCCTCCCTCCCTCGCAGGGCCGGGGGTCTCCTCCTTCGCGGTGGCGGTGGTGCGCGCCGGGTCGGGGCTGGCGGTGGGGCGGCTGCGGGGCGCCCGGAGCTGCCACCCGGGCCTCAACCTGACCGCCGGCTGGGACGTCCCGCTCGGCTTCCTGCTGGACACCGGACGGATGGCCGCCCTGGGCTGCGACCTGCCCGCCGGTGAGCCCCGAGACCCCCTCCACCTGGGGCGGGGGCGGGCGCCTCGGGGGGAAGGGGGGTCTCCGAGGGCCCCCTCGCCTCCCCTCCCCTGGCCTCCCCTCCGCCCGCTCACCCCCCTGCCGCCCCCCAGCCGCCGGGCGCTTCTTCAACGGCAGCTGCGCCCCCGGAGCGCGGGGCCCGGCCTACCCGGAGGCGCTGTGCCGGCTCTGCAAGGGCGACGCCGCCGGGGAGGGCCGCTGCGACCCCAGCCCCACCGAGCAGTACTACGGCGAGGCCGGAGCCTTCAGGTACCCCCCGGGCCGCGGGGTGGGGGGGTGGCTGGGTGGGGGCTCCCCGGCCGCCTGCTGGGTCCCCCGGGCTCCAAGCCCCCCGTACACGGGGCCCCCCGCTCGGCCTGGGGCCCTCGGAGAGGGGCGCTGACCCCTTGCCTCCCCCGCTCAGGTGCCTGGCCGAGGGGGCGGGCGAGGTGGCCTTCCTCAAGCACAGCACCGTCCCGGAGACCCTGCGAGGTAGGACGGCCACGGGGGCGTTGGGGAGGGGGCGCCCCCTGATGCGTGGGGAGAGGAGCCCACGCACCCACCCGCCCGCCCGCCTGGGAGGCACTGGGTCCCGGGAGGAAGCCCGTACGGACCGGGGGGGCGAGTGCCGGGCGGGAGGGGTCTTCCTTGAGAGCCCCCCACCCCAAGGTGCCGCGGTTGCCCAAAGGCCGCGGGGGTGGGTGGGTGGGGGGCGGGGAGGGGGCAGGGAGGAGCCCCTTCCCCTCCCCTCCCCTCGCCCCCCGGCTCACTGCCCCTCCCTTCGCTGCAGGGGGGTCCCCTCCGGGCGGCGGCGTCCCCGGGTGGGCGGCGGGGCTCCGGGAGGCCGACTTCGAGCTGCTCTGCCGGGACGGGAGCCGGGCGGCCGTCGGGGCCTGGCGGGGCTGCCACTGGGCCCGCGTGCCGGCCCACGCCGTGGTCACCCGGGCCGAGGTGGACGGAGGCCTCGTCTTCCAGCTGCTCCGCCGGGGACAGGTGAGGGGGCGGAGGGGGGCGGCAGGGCTCGGGAAACCTCCCCGCGTGGGACCCCCGGCGCCCCCTCGCCCGCCCCGCCCCGCTCCTCCGGTTGGATTTCTACCTGACCCTCCCTGCGCTTTCCACCGGCCCAGGAGTCCGGGGGGGGGGGGAAGACCGGCCTCGTCTTTGGGGCACGATCCATCCACGCCAGCAGCGACCGGGGTCTCCCTGCCCGGCCAGCCCCCCTTTCATGGCCGCTCGGCTGCCGGTGGTCCGGCGGTCCTCCCCCTCCCGGCGCGGGTCTCGAGGGGCTTCGCCTTCCGACCGGGGCCCATCGAGGGTCTGTCCCCCTCTCCCCCAACTGCCCTTGCAGGAACGGTTCGGCGGCGGCGCCTCCTCCTCCGGGGGCTTCCAGATGTTCGGCTCGGCCGCCTTCGGGGGGAAGGACCTGCTCTTCTCGGACGCCACGGTGGCGCTGGTCCCGATCCCGGGGGAGAGCTACCGGGCCTGGCTGGGCCCCGAGTACCTGCGGGCCATGCGGGGGATGGACTGCGACCCCACCGGTAGGCCCAGGAGGGGGGCTCCTGGCCCCAGAGCTAGTTGGGGGTCCACGGGCATGGGGGGGGGAGAAAGAAGTGGGGGGGGGAAGAAGGTTGGAACGGAGGGGGGCAGGCAGTCCCTTCCCTGTCGGGTCTAAAGGGAGGGTCTGTGTGTTGGGGGGGGAACACAGGCATGAGAGAATATCAGTATTTGGCTGAGAGTCTAAACAGGGTAGCAGCAGAGTAAGGAGTTCTTTATAGGCACAGCGAACTGGTTCCAATAGATCAATAACTAAAAGCCAACCAGCCCCTTGCCCCCCTTCACAGGCTAGCAAACAAAGAGCAAGCCCAACAGACTTCCTTAGAAGTGTGTAACAATAGTTTACTCACGAAATTCATGTGTAATGACAACACATTACACGGTGGCGCAGCAGTTAAATGCCAGTCCTGCAAGCCACCACATTGCGTGTTGTGCTATTGCTTAAAAGACAAATTGCTATGAAGAGCGGGGTATAAATAACTAATTAAAAAACCTATAGGCTGTAGACTTGAAGAATACATGTAGATAGGCAATAATAATAAGTTCTACATTGGTTACTTAGCAAAGGCATATAGTGCATTTGGAAGACTTCACAAAAGAGTCTGGAGCAATAAACACCTGAGGCAAAGCACAAAAATCAGTGTGTATAGAGCCATCGTACTGTCTATCCTCCTTTATGGATCTGAAACATGGGTCACCTAACGCCACCACCTACGACTCCTCGAGCGCTTTCATCAGCGCTGTCTACGCACAATCCTAAATATACACTGGACTGACTATGTGGCGAATGTTGCTGTCCTTGAGCAAGCAGGGATCACCAGCATTGAGGCCATGATATTGAGAACACAGCTGCGCTGGGCAGGGCACATTTCTAGGATGGAGGACCATCGCCTCCCAAAAATACTACTCTACGGTGAACTCGCCACGGGTCAGCGTAAGAGGGGTGCTCCAAAAAAGCGATACAAGGACTCCCTGAAACAACATCTCAGGCTTGGCCAAACTGATCACCAACAGTGGTCCGCCCTGGCCTCACATCGGGAGGCATGGAGACGCACTATCCACAATGCTGCAGCCTTATTTGAGAACTCACGCCGAACAAGTCTTGAAGAGAAACGACAACGCAGAAAGAATCACAACTCAAAAACACCACCCAAGGAGACCTTCTGCTGTGCTTTTTGCAACCGGACTTGTTTATCTCGGATTGGCCTTTTTAGTCATCAGCGCACTTGCAGAAAGCCCGGGATGAGTCCTTGAATCTTCGTTTGCTAAGAAAAGCCAGAGGGAGAGAGGTGATTTCCTGTTTGAAAGGTCTGGAAGCCATGCCTTATGAGGAGAGACTTAGGGAGCTGGGTATGTTTAGCCTGGAAAAAAGACGGTTAAGAGGCGATATGATAGCCCTGTTTAAGTATTTGAAGGCATGTCACGCTGAGGATGGAGCAGGCTTGTTTTCTGCTGCTCCAGAGACTGGAACACGGAGCAATGGATGCAAGCTCCAGGAACAGAGATTCCACCTCAACATGAGGAGGAACTTTTTGACAGTCAGAGCTGTTTGGCAGTGGTGGAGCGTGGTGGGGTCTCCTTCCTTGGAGGTCTTTAAACAGAGGCTGGATGGCCATCTGTCGGGGATGCTTTGATCAAGATTTCCTGCGTGGCAGAATGGGGTTGAACTGGGGGTCTCTTCCAACTCTACAATTCTATGATTCTGTGTAACAAAAGATATTTACAATATGCGTTCCGGTGAAAAGATTCTCTTTGAACCTTTTGTTAGGAGGACAGGTTGCAGTTGCCACTGAGATTTTCTGGAGAGAGGATGTCCCAAACAGGGCTCTTGTACATTTTGCTTTTAGAGATGTAGTAACCAATCTCTCTCTCTCTCTCTCTCTCTCTCTCTCTCTGTCTTTTCTTCGCAAACGAAGATTCAGGAAGGACTCATCCCGCGCTTTCTGCAAGTGCGCTGATGACTAAAAAGGCCAATCCGAGATACACAAGTCCGGTTGCAGAAAGCACAGCAGAAGGTTTCCTTGGGTGATGTTTCCGGGTTGTGATTCTTTCTGCGTTGTCGTTTCTCTTCAAGACTTGTTCGGCGTGAGTTCTCAAATAAAGCTGCAGCATTGTGGATAGTGCATCTCCATGCCTCCCGATGTGAGGCCAGGGAGGACCACTGTTGGTGATCCATTTGGCTGAGCCTGAGATGTTGTTTCAGGGGGTCCTTGTATCGCTTTTTTGGAGCGCCCCTCTTACGCTGACCCGTGGTGAGTTCACCGTAGAGTAGTATTTTTGGGAGGCGATGGTCCTCCATCCTAGAAACGTGCCCTGCCCAATATCATGGCCTCAATGCTGGGGATCCCTGCTTACTCAAGGACAACAACCTTCGTCACATAGTCAGTCCAGTGTATATTTAGGATTGTGCGTAGACAGCGCTGATGAAAGCGTTCGAGGAGTCGTAGGTGGTGGCGATAGGTGACCCATGTTTCAGACCCGTAAAGGAGGATAGACAGTACGATGGCTCTATACACACTGATTTTTGTGCTTCGCCTCAGGTGTTTGTTACTCCAGACTCTTTTGTGAAGTCTTCCAAATGCGCCATGTGCACTCACATACCCTCTGACTCTCTCTATTCAGTGAACACATCCAGCATGCTAGGCAGCCCATAAATTGCGAGTCCCAGGCGCTTTGCTGAAGGCGCCGTCACAGCCACAAGTCAGCAGGAGAGTTTGTAAAGAGATGCTACCAAGGAGTTTTTCCTTTCCTTCTCTGGTCCCATCCTGCTGAGTGGAATCGCAGACCCTTCAACTGTCCAGATTTGGCAGGGACACCTTTTCAGCCGTTTTCAAAATGTCCCGGTTTCTCTGACCTCCTTCCACGTTTCCCTTCATCCTCGGCTCACTTCCTGTGCCACAAAGTGAGCTCAAAGAGCAACATGAGCTTGCATGAAACTAACTCAGGAGCGAGGAGAGGACAGATGGCTTCCCAGTCAGCTCAGGTAATAGCAAACTTACGAGGGGACATGGCGGCCATGTTTAAATATTTGAAGTGCTATCATACTGAGGATGGAGCAAGTTTGTTTTCTGCAGCTCCAGAGACTAGGAGCAATGGACTCAAACTACAGGAAAAGAGATTCCACCTCAACAATATTAGGAAGAACTTCCTGAGGGTCAGAGCTGTTCAGAAGTGGGATCCACGGTTGCTGCCTGGGAGTGTGGCATCGGAGTCTCCTTCTTTGAAGGTTTTTAAGCAGAGGCTGGATGGCCATCTGTCACTGGGAATGATTTGATTGTTTATTCCTGCAGGACAGAATGGGGTTGGACTGGATGGCCCCTGGGGTCCCTTCCAATTCTGGGATTCTATGCATCTAAACTGCTGCAGCCTTTCCTAGCTTGTCTGTCCTTCCTCATTCAGAACTTTTGCTTTGGTCTCTTGATGACACTTTGATAATGGTTGGCCACATGCACCCCCATTTCCATGTGTGAAATATTGGAGAGTTTGGGATTGATCTTTGAATTTGGCACACAGGATACTGAGCCATGAAAACATCCCTGGTTTTTAGGAAAGTTTGCCTGCCCACGGGTTGAGCTTCTCTGACTCACACTTGCCACAAAACACGTGGGAGGTTTTGTGGAGATGCTTTCATTGGGCAAGGTGGTTGTGGGTCTCTTGTGTCTGCATGCGTGTGTGTGCGTCTGCCTGTCTTTCCTTGAGACAGAGAACATGACCCACCTGAGAAAGGAGACCCGTTGTAGAAGGGCTTTTTAGGGGCCGGGGGAGAAGCAGAAGGGCAGGGCTATGGGGCCTCTGGTCCCCACAGCTGGTGGTGGGAAGCTTGTTCAGCTTCTTTCTGGCTGCTTCGAGTCTGCTCAGGCGCCGTGGGGCCCACGCAGAGCTGGGATTTTCTGGCCCTTTGCCCATGGCTTTGCCCTTGCGACTCCAGGACGAATGGCAGCGGTGATGCACGTCTCAGGAGAAGAGCGGCTGCTGTATGAGTGGGAAGAGAAGGCCGGGCCGGGCGTGAGCTCTGCTTCAGCCTTGGTGAGGAGGGGGCTTTGGCTGCTGCTGGCGTCAGCTCTAAAGAAGTGTTGACGCTCTCTCTGGTTCCTCCTCTTGTGCCGCAGGATTGCCGGAATCCCTGCGCTGGTGCGTCCTGTCCACAGCGGAGATCCAGAAGTGCAGTAGCATGGCTGCAGCCTTCAAGCGGCAGAGCCTGAGGCCCGCAATCCAGTGCGTCTCAGCAGAGTCTCACAGGCGCTGCATGGAACAGATCCAGGTGTGACGCAGTCTGGCGGTGCTGTCTGTGGCCATGTGGTCCATCCACTGTTGTGTTGCTGCCACTGCCTCTATTGGTGGGCAGCCCCATGCGCCCACCAAGAGGGCAGCCGTGACTTGCAGTGAGGAGCCCTATTTTGGGTGGCAGAGGGGGGTGGAGTTTGGAAATGACCCTGCCTGGACCTCCTCCAGGCGTACATTTTGGCCACCCCGTCCTTTTCCATCTCTTCAGGGCTGGGCAAGAGAGCCAGAGTAGTCTAGTGGTTTGAGCGCTGGGCTACAACTTGGGAGACCAGGGCTCGAATCCCCTTTGCTCAGACGTGGAAACCCACGGGGTGACCTAAGCAAGTCGCGCTCTCTCAGCCTCAATCCCACTGAACAAATCTTGCTAAGAAAACCCCATGGTGGGTTCATCTTAGCGTCACCCTCAGGCACAAACGACTTTAGGGCACACAACAACAACAAGGCATGGGCAGAGCTGCGCTATCACTGTGCTGGTCCCACCAGCCTGCTTGGCCACACCACAGGTTTGTGGGAAGGCACATGGAGGCTGGCCGTTCCCTTTTGATGAACTCTTAGGAAAAGGGATCTGCACGGTCATCGCATTTCTGGACCAACAAGGCCAGCACATGCTCCATCAGCATAGCTGCAAAATCAGGATGTGGGCCCTGGAAGGAGAGGTGCCCACCAGACCCCTGTGAGGAAAAGTCCCACCTTCCGGGCTCTTTGGTTTAGAAAGTCAGGTGGGACAGGAAAGAGGTGTGTGTAAGGTGTGTGCGATGCAGGGAGATTGGAGGGGGACACGTTTTGTTCTCTTCTTCTTCTCTCCTCCCTAATCCCAGAAGCTCATGAGGTCATCCAGCAAAGTTGGCGCTGGAAGGGTTAGGGTTAGGGTCGCCCGTGGCCTTCCCTGCCACAGGAAGCTGGGCGGCCACTGACCTCGAGGGCTTTCAGGTGGGAAGGGACACATTCACAGCAGGCCAGGCTAGCAGTGGTGGGAGGAAGGCTTGTTGTTGGAGAGAAGAACTAGACTCTAGCCAGCCTTGCTCCTCATCCACAAGCGAGGCACACCAACTGGGCAGTGGGCACAGCTTGGTCCCAAGTGGCCACCAGGCCGGGCACCTTGGCGCCAGGGCTGCCCACGCCTTCCCCATGACTAAGCAGCCTTGAGGAGGGCTGCTTTCACGCCACATCCATGTTTTTAATTTCCTTTTTCAGAAAAGGGCTGTTGATGCTGTGACTCTGTCTGGAGAGGATATTTACACAGCCGGGCGGGCCTATGGCTTGGTGCCGGCCGCGGGGGAACGCTATGCAGGTGAGGCCGGAGGGGGCCAGACGGGCTGGGGAGAGACAGACAGGCGGCCTCTTGTTTCTGGACTGTTCTGGGTCTCTCTGGAGACTCTCTGGAGCCTCCAGGAAGCTGGAGAGGGAACAGCCGGCCTGATGCTCCATTTCAGGGCCTGCCAGGGTGGGTTTGCCCAATGGAGTTTACTCTGGCTTTGCTGTTGAGCAGATCTCTGCAGGGCTCTCTGGCTGAGCTCTTGGAGCATCCCCACGGACATCCCCCTTGGAAGGGGTGCATGTGTATATTTGGAATTCTGGGGATTAGGATTTTTTTTTAAAATAAGACCATTCTACTGAAAAATATACCTGACTGCAAAAGGCCGTAAGAATAACACAAAAATTGTTTTCCTCTTTCCTTACTAATACAAAACCAAAACTATCTATCCTTACACTAACACATTTTCCCTCTTAATGTGTATATTGAGGGGGCTCAGTTAGCCTTCCCCCGCTGCCTGTGTTTTGGATCCCACAGGAGGGAGAGTGGGGAGTCCGGTGTCTGCTGGCCTGGCTGGGACTGTCCCTCCTGGCCTCAGTGGGGACATGTCCCCCCCGATAGAGGGGCAACTATGAAGCCAGAGATGGTAGCCACCTTGAGGGCAAAGGCTATGTGTGTGTGTGTGGGGGGGCTTGGCCTCCACAATGCCTCCCCACCCCACCTTTCATTCTGGTGAAAGTCCCCCGTCCCAGAGGGGAGTGTGTTCTCTCTTGGGGGTCTCCCTGCTCCCCCAGCTCACAAAGGAAAGCCCCTCTACAGCATGTTGGCCCTTCTCCTTCCTCCGAGGAGGCCCTGTTCCCAAAAGAAGCCCCCTCAGCCAGTCCCCAGAGCTGCCACCTGCCCTTGCTCTGGAGCCTCCCCCATGGGGTCCAGGGGGCAAGTGAGGGGGGCAGAGGGACACCCCTCACCTGAGACCCCACCTCAGGGCCCTCCGTTCACTGTTTGTCTGTCTGCCCCCATGCCCAGAGGAGGATGGCAACAGCACCTACTATGCAGTGGCCGTGGTGAGGCGGGTGAGCGAGGGTGACGCTTTTACGGTCCACGAACTCCGTGGGAGGCGGTCCTGCCACACAGGATACGGGAGGAGGGCCGGCTGGGTCCTCCCAGTGGGCCTCCTCCTAAGCAAGGGCCTGATTCAGCCCCGTGGGTGCAACGTCCTTGAGGGTAAGCAGGGGAGAGTTGGGGAGGGGGAGAGGGGCTGCTCTTGGGGGTGAGCCAGACCACCCACCCCACCCCACCCCAGGCCAGGCCATTTGTGGCGGCACACCCGTGGCGGTGGCTCTCCCTCAAGCCTGGCAGAGCGTGTGCGCTCTGGGGAGGGAAGCGGTGGCCCGGCCTCCTTGCCTTCTGAGGGCTTTTCCCGAGAGCAGCCCAGGGTGGGATTCATGGGGCCACGGCAATCCTGCGAGGTAGGCTGGGCTGAGAGGTCGTAAGCAGGCCGGCCCAATGGAGATTTGAACCAAAGCCCAAAGCTCCTCCTTCCCCCACCCCGTATGGCACCTGGACCAAGTTAAAGGCAGGAGGGGGCGCTTCCACATGCGGTTGGACTACAAGTCCCGTTCCCGCCACTGGGGTCTGCTCCAGCCAGGGATGATGGGAGCCTACTGCCAGACTGGTTCTAAAGCCTCCTGCCTGGTTGAGGCCAGGCCAACAGCGCTGCCCCCACCCGGGCCTTTGCGTCGGGGAGGAGCGGCCTGGTGTTGCTCCCACCCTCCTCACAGCCCGATCCACCCAGCCTCCCTTGCTCTCCCTCCAGCCGTGAGCGCCTTTTTCTCCGCCAGCTGCATCCCCACAGACCAGCGCAAGGGCTACCCGCCCAACCTGTGTGAGCTCTGCGTTGGAGACGATGGCGGAAACCACAAGTGCGAGGCTGTCGACAAGGAGCGCTACTATGGTTACGCTGGAGCCTTCAGGTGGGGGGCGCCATAGGGCAGAGCCGGGTGGGCAGGGGTGGTCCACACGCCGCCCCCCATCCCCCAGGGCCCTCCAACCCCTGGGCTCTCCCCTAAGCCCCCTCTTCCTTGGGACCCTCTTGCACCAGCCTTTCCTGGGCCCCCTTTTCCGCCTCCCCGGCCTCTCCTTGCTGCACCCCCTTTGTGGCATGTGGGGCTTCCTTGGCCGATGTGACACAGTGGGTGTTGTTGGTATTTATATTAAGCAGATTGCAGCAATGCCCCCCACCGCCCCCAGAGCTTCATGAGCTTCTGGTATAAAACAGGACGTGAAACATGCTGACTATTCCAATAAAGTTATAAAGCAGAAGCTACATTCATTATGGCAGAGAATACATCTTAGATAAGGAAAAATAAATAGGAGAAAGTTACCTAACTTGGATGAAAGAGTCCCTAAAAGCTTCTGAGACAAAGGGCTGTTAAAAGGAACATTAAAAATAATTGGGGCAAAGAAGGGGAGGAGTGACCTCTGCAAGCAGGGAGTCAGTACAGGTCAGAAAGACGCCCACAGTTGTAAACAAGCCTTGATGCTTCTTCACTTCCAACACCCCTTCTCAGCCACGCTTGTTTAAGTCCACAAGGTTCATCTTCTCTCTCAGGAACTGGAAGTGGTCTCCAGGGAGTGGCTTGGTGAGAATGTCTGCTGTCATTCCTCTAGATGGACAATACTTCACCTCGATAAACTCCTTCTCATGTAGATCCCTCAACAGGTGATGCTTCACAATAGTGTGCTTTGTATGTGAATTGACTCTCCCAGTTTGTGAGAGTTTTATGCAGATTTGGTTGTCTTCATGGAGCTCTACAGGCTTTGGTTCAATTATTCCAAAGTTCCTCTAGCAATTAGCATAGCCACATACGTTCTTGAAATGCTTGCGCAGCTGATGTATATTCTGCTTCAGTAGAGGAGAAGGCTATGGCCTGTTGCTTCTTGCTCGTCCAGGTCACTGCTCTACCTCCATAGAAGAACAGGTTTCCACTGGTGGATTTACGATCTATAAGGTCTTCAGCCCAGTCTGCATCTGTGTAAGCTACTAGTCTGGGACGGTTGGTGGCTTGCAGCTTTAACTTTAAGTGTGCAGCACCTTTTAAGTATCGCCTCGCTCTGTCTACTGCATATCAACCCCTTCTTCTTGGTGATTTGGTTTTTCTGCAGAGAATTCTAACTGCTGAAGCAATATTTGGTCTCGTGGAGGTGGCTAGGTACAGCAGCTTTCCTATAGCACTTTTGTATTTATTATTCTTTGGAAGAGGCTCACTGTGCTCATCTGTCTTAAAGTAGTTGTTTCCGTAGGTGTGGCCACTGCATTGGCCTCCGTGAGTTCTAGGTATCCCATGAGTTCATGAATCTTTTGCTCTTGACTGAGGAGATAGCTTCCATCTTCCTCTCTCTCTACTTGCATTCCCAAAAAATAAGTGATGTCTCCTAGTCTTTTCACTTCTATCTCATTATTTAGGTGGTTTAAGATTCCTTCACAATCAGTCTCATCTTGGTAAGCTAAAATCAAATCGTCAACATAAGTCAAACTGTAGGTCCACTTGTCATCTTTGAATTGTCTGTAGAGACAGGGATCAGCCTTGCTTTGTATAAAGCCTTCCTTGGTTAGCATCTCATTTAGTTTTTCATTCCAGTCTCTTGCAGCTTATTTTAAACCATAAATGCCTTTCTGAAGTTTGCAAACAAGTGATTTGTTTCTTTCCTTTTCAAATCCAGGAGGTTGTTCCATGTAGATCTCTTCCTTGAGTTGTCCATTTAAGAAAGCTGTCTGGACATCCAAGTGTTCAACATGCATTTTTCTGGGTGCTGCCGCACTCAAAAGTGTTCTTGTGCTGCCGTCTCTTACTACAGGCACAAAAATGTCATCATAATCTTCGCCATATCTCGGGGAGTAGCTCTTGGCTACTAATCTGGCTTTGTATCTCTGGATTTCCCCTTCTGAATCGCGTTTGATTTTCAAGACCCACTTGCACCCCACAGGCTTCCTACCAGCTGGCAGTTCTGTGAGTGTCCAGGTTTGATTCTTGTGCAGGGCTGCTTCTTTCCATTTATTTGCTTCTGCTGTGGGCAGCCTTTCGATTTCCTCCCAAGTGGAAGGTTCATACGGCACCCCTGTCCTTGCAAGGTAGGACAGGCATGGAGGTGGCACTCCTCTGTTTGATCGGGACGAGCACCTAAGTTCTGGTTCCAGAGCCCCGTCTGCTTCTGTGGTGACTTCCAGCTCTGAACTTACTCCTGTTTGCTCTGCACCCCCTTCTGCTTGTGTATTCACTTCCACCTTTTCATTTACGAGGGGTGTTTGCGGCAAATGGGCTTCATCTCCGCATTCAGGCCAGTAGGCTATTAGCTGTTCTCTGTTGTGAGATTCTTCTGTTGAGCAGTCTCTGTCTGTATGGTTCACATCTGTTCTCTCCGTCTCATCAAAATACACAACACTTCTCACTGTGATCCTTACTGTTTGGATTTTGGATTGAGAATTCTGTAGCTTCTACATCCAGGTTCATAACCCACCATCACGCCTTCTTCAGCAATGTCATCTAGTTTGGACCTCTTCTCCTTTGGCACGTGAGCATAGGCTCTGGATCCAAATACTCTGAAATGGTCCATGCTCGGTTTTCTGTTATGCCAAATTTCAAATGGGACTTTGTTGATTGCTTTGGTTGGCAGTCTGTTCTGCAGGTATGTAGCTGTCATCACAGCCTCTCCCCAGTACTGGTTGGGCGGCTTAGAGTCTAGCAACTTGCATCTCACCATTTCCATTAGTGATCTGTTATTCCTCTCTGCAGTCCCATTCTCCTCAGGAGTAAAGGGAATTGTGTGCCTGTGTACAATGCCCTGCTCTTTCATGTATGTTTGGATGTGGTGTGAAATGTACTCCCCACTGTTGTCAGTCTGAAGAGCTTGAGGTCTTCTGCCAAATTTATTCTCCACCGTTGCAACGTATTCCTTCAGTAGCTGCAAGGTCTGGCTTTTCTCTTTGAGCAAATAAGTCACACAGTACCTGGAATAGTCATCTACAAAGGTTAGGAAGTAAGGATTCCCAGCTTTAGACAAAGTCTGAATTGGACCACATAAGTGACTGTGGAGTAATTCTAGTGGTTGCCTCGATTTGGTTTCACTCCTCCTGGGAACGGAAGGCCTAGTGCCTTTCCCTTTTAAGCAGTTCATACACTTTGTGTTGTCACTGCTGCACACCTTTATCTTTATGTCTTTGGTCAAATCACTTCTCTTTAGATCTAATATCCCATTCATATGATGGTGGCCATGTTACCGATGCCATAACTGCGCACAATCTGCACTGGTGCAACATCTTATCATATTTACTTGCTCTCTGGTAAAGTCCAGTTGATAGACACGATCTTTCTTAAATGCTCTGGCAAACATTGCTTAAAACAATTCGCAAGCCGCTCTGATAGCCTTGTGGCTGAAGAGCGGGGTATAAATAACTAAATAAATTAAATCAAAATTAAAATTAAATTAAATCTTGGCTCACTGTGCATAAGTCTCCACTGAAATGCACTTCAAAGCCATTGTCTATTAGAACAGAAACACTCAGAACGCTTCCATCCAGTTCTGGAGCATAGAGCACGCCTGGTGTTTTGACAGGATTATTGCCATATTCTGTGTTACAGTGCAAGATGCAATGGCCCTTCCCTCTCACAGCCAAGCTCTGCCCATCAGCAACATTAACATTTCCAGCTTCACAGGGATTCATATCACTGAAGAAGACTAATCGTGACATCGTGTGACTGCTTGCCCCCAAGTCTATCTGAATAATTCCATCATTAGACTGACTCTGGGTTGCTGTAAAACTCTTATAATTGTGGAGACCATCTGAACCAGTGTGCCTTGAATAATCTTCTCTGTCTTCCTCTCCTGGGGAAGGCTTTGTGGACTGCCTTTGTTTAAACTGAGAGCTACCACTGGCTGGTTTTTCAAGTCTCCTGTTGGCTACGCAGTCCCTCCGGAGATGCCCCACCTGGCCACATTCACAACATCTGGCTGCTTCTCCCATTGGCCGCTGAGCTCTGCGGGCTTGAGATGCAAATGGCCCTCGTTTGTGTTGCTCCATGGCAGTGTAATGTGAGTCAGAAGCCTCAATTCCAGACCTGGCCCTGTATAGAGACATCTGCTGCGCGTCCCTCCTGAGCTTAGCTAAAACAGCCTTAAACAATGGGATTGTAATTGCATTGATCCCAGAAATAAAGGGTGAGAATTCCTTTGGTAGAGATCCCAGCAAAACTCCAATCTTTTGTTGATTATTAGGTTCACCCCCTGCTATAGCCAATTTATCCATTAAGGACAGGATTGTTTCCATATGCTTCAAAGGATTATCATCAGCCTTTAGTTGTAAGGAAAATAGTGACCTGTACAATTCAATTTGATCCTGCAGATGAGTTTGCCCAAATGAATCTTTTAAGGATTGAATCGCATTCTCAGCATATCTCTCATTCTTTATGTGAATGAGATGGATGTCATGTAAACATGGAATAATTAAACTCCCTGCCTTACTGTTCTTGTAGTCCCAGCAGGTGAGGATTTCTCCTTCCTCTGTTGGTCTCTGCGTCTCCAGGGCATACAAAATGCCTTCCTCTGCCATCTGAATAGCCATGAATGGAAATCGGCGCCTTTCAATTTGGGGATCAAAGTGCGCCCATTCATGCTAGCGTGAGAGCCATTATGGGGAGGGGGGCCAGTCTGGGCATCCATAAACTGTTGTTGATATTTATATTAAGCAGATTGCAGCAACCCTGACCCCAGTGCTTCATGAGCTTCTGGTACAAAACGGGAAATAAAACATGCAGGATGGTCAGTAATGTTATAAAGCAGAACTTACGTTTATTATGGCAGAGAATACATCTTCGATAAGAAAAAATAAACGGGAGAAAGTTACCTAACGTAGATGAAAGAGTCCCTAAAAGCCAACTCGTGCGTGCGTGTAAGAGATCTCGAGGCTCCTCTGCCTCACGTTGCCGGCTGCTGGCTTCTGCGACGAAGGGCTGTAAAGATAACAGTAAAACTACTTGGGGGAAGGAGCGGGGAGAGGTCTCTGCAAACAAGCCTGGATGCTTCTTCACTTCCAACACTGGGGGAGAAGACCTGGCAGAAAACGAGCTCTGTTCTTGGAGCTGGGGGAGGGTGGGCTTCCTTGGTGAAGGGGAACGATATCAAATTTTTTGGGGGGGTACTCGGATGCCTCCCTTGCCACGGGAGAGGAGGCCTTATTCCCTCACCCGCCCACCCGCAGTGCCCACCAGGGCCTCGTGGTGCCCATTTCCCACCCACCACTGCTTCTCCTGCTCCTCTGGGTCCCTGCAGGTGCCTGGCGGAGAGTCGTGGCGAGGTGGCCTTTGTAAAGCACACGTCGGTCTTCGAGAACACGGATGGTAAGTCGCTCGCCCCTCCGCTCCTCTTGTCCTTCCCCGGGGAAGGGAGGGGAGACGCCCCCTGCCCAGAGCCCCAGCGAGCAGCCATTTTCTCCCCCCAGGTCAGAACGCCGCCCTCTGGGCCTCCCGGCTGCGCTCGACTGACTTCCAGCTCCTGTGTCCCAACGGGGGCCGGGCCGAGGTGGGCCAGTTTGCCAAGTGCCACTGGGGGCGGGTGCCTCCGCGAGCCATCATGGTCCACCCGGAGACCAATGCTTTGGCCCTCTATGGACTTCTGGACAAAGCTCAGGTGCGGCTCTCTGAAACTGGCCATCCACAACGCCCTCCCTCCACCTCCTGGGAGGATGACCCTTTCCTCTGGAGAACTGGCTGCGGGTGGGGGGCTCTTGCCGGAGGCCAGAAGACACGCTGTGAGGCAGCCTGAGCATGGACTCGCCTCACCGTGAAGGGACAGGGCGCGGAAGAGGGGATTTCAGTAGGCGCTGCTTGTGTGAGAGGCTGGAAGTGCCCCTGACAGACCCCCATTAAAGAGGTGGGAGCCCCCTCCCGTCTTTCACTCAGCTGCCCCTCCCCAGGACCAAGGCTACCAGCGGCCATGTCTTGGGGTTTGCCAAGAACATGTTGGCATTTTGCTCAGCCTGACTGTTTTAGTTTGTTTCACCTTACACTTTATTCATTTTTATTAATAAAATATTTATAACCCACCCAATACCTAAAGATCCCAGGGAAGGCTGCCATGAACAACCAGCTTTAAAAAGTGTTTAAAGCACTTTAAGGCAGCCTAAAGCAGTTCAACAAAATCATAGAATCTGAAAAGACCTCAAGATCTAGTCCAAGCCCTTGGCCGGGCAAGACTCCATTGCTAAAGTGCCCCTGGCACCTTCAATATGTCAAAACGGATCCCAAATCTAATAGTCTAAACCAGGTCAGACACCAGGCCTCAAAGGCTCAGGTGAGCAGCCATGTTTTTGCTTGAGTACCCACCCAGCTTGTGGGGGCAATTAACACATTGGAAACCACTTAATGGGGTGCAGATGTGTAAAGTGCTATTGCTTAACCATTTGTAAGCCACTCAGCGAGCCTTTGTGGCTGACGAACAGGGAATAAATACCTAAAATAAATAAACTTGGTCTTGAAAGGGGGGCACACCCTTTGGGCCTCCAAGGAGAGGGCTTTCCATCTCCAGGCCAACACCGCCAAGGAGGTCCTCTCCTGCGCCAGACGGCTGCGCCTGTTCCTCCGTGAGTAAATAGCAGTAGCAGATGGTGGCAGTATCTATTGGCCGTCTACCAGGGTTTGGGGGCTGCATTGCCCCCTGTGGGACCTCAGAGGGCCCCGCCCATTTTCAACGTTTTAAAACATTACTACTACTACTTCTTAAAATGCCTCCACTAGAGGGTGTGAGGACAATTTCACCACATTTGGTGGCTCCATTCAGCTGTTTTATTGCAAAACACAGACAGACAACACCCCCCCCCATAACATCATTTAATTAGCCTTATAGTAAGAGACTGAAATGTAAGAGATTTAAGGTAAGAAGCCAGCACAGCCAGACACTTATTACATCACTTGCTATGAATCAGTGCTGAAATTAACACATCGTTCTTTCTGACCTGTAACATCAGTTCTTATTAACCTTTACTTTTAAAGAAAGTGCTGGAAGGGCAAGTGAACCTGTTGGTGCGGGGATGGGGCTGCAGACAGAAGAAAAAGAGAGAGCGATTGAACAGCTTATAAGATTCTGTACTTTGGGGTTGCTTTTCCTGACATGAAAATTTCCTGACTTCCACCATTCCAACTTCCACCAATACAACAATTGTATTATGGGTTTTGTAGTCCACTGGAGTTAAAAATCCAAGTGAGGGAAGGCAGCATTAAAACAACAGAAAGAGCATGTCTAAAGGTGCACCACCTCCACCACTGCACAATGCTGCTCAGCCTCCGTGCCACCCTCTGCAAATCCCCCAGTGTGTTCTGGAAACTAACGTTTTGAGCAATTAATTAATTAAGAATAACCACCCAATATAATGATTTCCATCACTAGGGTGAGCAGCAGCAAAGTGGGAGGCATCTCCCGGTTCCTGGCATTTAACATGATGCCCAACTGATTTCCAATTGAGCGTCTTTGGGAGGTCCCCATGTGCTGCCAGCAGGTTCAGGGCCAGAAGGCCTCAGGCGGATGGGTTCTGTGTTTCCGATTCCTGGGGGTGGCCCTCTCCCCCCCAACTCTGTTTGCAGACTGGCCAGTGGCATCTCATTGATGAGCCTTGGCCAAAGATGACCCGGTGTGGCTGTCCTGCTCCTGGCAGCCTTCAGTTCTCCCCCAGGTAAAAAAAAGTGTGAAATTCAGTTTTGTACACAACAACATTTGAGAGCCTGTGGCTACCGTGCACCCCCCACTCCACTCCCACCTTCACTGTGCCCCCCGGGAGGGTGCTGGCAGTGCAGGAGCTACAAGGATCTCCCTGCTTGGATTCCAGGATTTCTTTGGCGACGATGAGAACAGCAACGGGTTCAAGATGTTCAGTTCCTCTGACTTCCAGGGCAAAGACCTGATCTTCAAGGATGCCACCACGGCCATTGTGCCCGCTGGGGAAAGGACCACCGCCACCGCCTGGCTGGGGCAGCCGTTCCTGGAGGCGCTGGAGGGCTGGGAGTCCTCCTCCTCCTCCCCCCAGTGCTCAGGAGCAGGTATGTCGTTATTTATACTGAGCAGATTGCCGCAGAGCCCCAGTGAATCATCAGCGTCTGGTACAAAACAGGACATAAAACATGCAGGATGCTCCGGTAAAGTTATAAAGCAGAACTTACGTTTATTATGGCAGAGAATACATCGTAGGTAAGAAAAACAGATAGATGGGAGAGAGTTCCCTGACTTTGGGTCAAGGAGTCCCTAAGGCTGACTCTCATGCGTGTGTCATGGTTGCTGGCTTCTTGTTTCTGAGACAAAGGGTTGCAAAACACTAAAACTTCTCGGAGCAAAAGTGTGTGTGTGTGGGGGAAGTGACCTCTGCATGCAAGCGGAAGTAAACACAGACCAGGGACACACACGCACAGATGTAAACAAGTGTTGATGCTTCTTCACTTCCAACACCCACCGCCTAGCACTGTTGCGCCCACCCCCTTTTGCACACACCTCTTGCAGGGGTCCCAGCTCTACGCTCATCAGGCGCTCCTGATTGCCAGAGGTGCTGGGGGTGGTGGTGAAAAGGGCCACAGAGGCCGAGGGGTTTAGCCTCCGGGCAGGAGAAAACCCAGCTCTCCTGAACTGTCCTTGTCCCACTGGCCTGGTTGAAAACGTTCTAGTTTTACGAAGCCCTTCCCAAGCCCCTCAGGCTTTGTTTCCACAGGGTGCCCTGTAGGTTGCTAGTGCGGCCCCCTGTGCGCCCCTCCTATATCTCACATCTCTGTGTGGGGACAGCAAAGCAAACAGAAATCGTTGCAAGCACCTGACAATTTTTAAGGGAGGAAAATGGGTAGAGGGACTCACAAGCAAATCCTACAATCTCACACCTATCAGAGACTGCTTAACTCCCCACTTCCTAAATTGACAGTATTTGAGGTGGTGGGGAGGCAGTGAATGCAGCTGGCCTTCCAAAGGGGTGAATGCACCAACATCCTTGTATGCAACTGTTTGCCGGCAGTCTGGGCTCGCAGCTTCAGAAGCAGAATAGAACGGGATCTGCTCCTAAAACCTCAGACTGTGAAGCACCATTGGTTGTCTAGGGAAGCCTTTGCCGGAATAAGGAGACCAGACACAATGAAGAGACCACACATATATAGCTGGGTCGTAAAGGGCCACTTTTATTAAGCTATGACCTATTTAACACCTTTTCTGAGAGATCCCCAACAGAGGAGTAACTTAGCATGGGAATAGTTGGGGCCAGGAGGTCAACACCAAGACCCCCTCCCCAACCTCCCTTGGGCGACAACACTTGAACCCCAGAGAGAACCCATAAGCTGGGTTGCTCCCCAGCCAGCCCCCATGAGGAAGGCGGACCCAAAAGTCCCTCCGCCAATTGCAGAAATTAAAAGGAGGGCTTATCCCTCAGGCCAGCCCCAAAGGAGGTCACCTTCCCCACCCCTCAGATCTGGTGTGAGGATGAGGAGTAGGGGAGTTCTGGGCACCAGGCACCCTTCTGCAGGAATAGCAGCTGACCGGTCAGAGTGTGAGCCAAAGGCCAAGTAGAAATGGATGCACTTCCCCACGCCACTCTGAAACTGATCTGTGCCCATTGCGCTCTCAGACGACTGAGCCTGCCTCACAGGGTGGTTGCAGGAGGGGGGCACAGCCTACGAAGCGCCAGATCTGATTCAGGCAGGGTGGCAGGAAAAGTGGGGCGGTGGGTCAGGCGAGGAGGATTCAGCCCAGCAGGAGAGCCGTCACTTTGCACGGAGACCCTCTGCCCTTCGTAGCCCGGCACCTGCAGCAGGCATCCGCTCATGGGCAGGGCAGGGCAGGGGTTCACCCCCTTCCAACTTGGCAAAGTGGGTGGCCAGGGGGGCTCAACCGAGCGGCCAGAGGTAGTGGCAGCCCCGTGTCCTGATAGCGCCTCTTCTGTTCCAGCTGCCAAGCCTGTGGACCTTTTCCTCCTGCTCCTGATGCCAAGCCTGGCGTTGGCTCGATGTTGCTCTGTGTGACCCGGGTGCCCGGCAGGGGAGCCGTTCGTTCTCTTGGACATTCCCAATGGAGCCAACAGGCCAGTGAGGAATGCTGGCCTTTCGGTCCCTCCTGACCCACGGATGAGACCCCCCTTTCTTCTGTGTCCTTGACGTGTCCCACCCCTTTCCCTCAGGAAGACAAAGTGCCTCTAAACTGTGTGCTATATCCACCTATCCTCCCCTTGCAGATGTTTGCCTTGCATGTGGGCCTCTGTGCCAATTCTGGTCTTGGTTACCTACCTTGAGATTCCCGTGGTGAATTAAAAAGCAAGTTACAAATTGAATAAACGGGGCACAGTGAGGGAGTGGAGGTGCACACTGGGGAAGGCTGTTCCCCTTCTCTCTCTCCTTTACATAGAATCATAGAGCTGGAAGAGACCCAAAGGGCCATCTAGTCCAACCCCATTCTGCCCTGCAGGAACACACCATCAGTGTAACCCCGACAGATGGTCATCCAGACTCTGTTTAAAAAACTCCAAAGATGGAGACTCCACCACACTACAAGGCAGCAGCAGATTCCACTGCCACACAGCTCTTACTGTCAGGAAGTTCTTCCTAATAATGTTTAGGTGGAATCTCTTTTCCTGGAGACTGAACTTATGTAGTTTGAACTCTGTGTCCTAGTCTCTGGAGCAGCAGAAAACAAGCTTGCTCCATCCTCAGTATGACCTCCCGTCAAATATTTAAACATGGCTACCATGTCCCCTCTCCACCTTCTCTTCTCCAGGCTAAACATGCCCAGCTCCCTCAGCCGCTCCTCATAGGGCATAAGACCTTCCAGACCTTTTACTATTTTGGCTGCCCTCCTCTGGACATGTTCCAGCTTGTCCATATCCTTCCTGAATTGTGGTGCCCAGAACTGGACACGGTATTCCCGGTGAGGTCTGCCAAAGCAGAATAATAGAGTGGCACCATGACTTCCCTTGATCTGGACACTAGACTCTTATTGATGCAGTGCCTGAGGCCAGGAAGGGGCACAGGCGGGACGAGGAGGGTATAACATGAACCTCCTCCACAGAAGGAGGGACCGCGAGCAACGCTTGGCTCTGGCAGGTGCAGCTCCTCTGGAGCAAAGAGGCAGTCCTCCCGCCACACAGACTGTGGAGGGAAATATTCAGGATCTTGCCCATGGGGATCATTGCCAAAAGCATGCCCAGGACAGGAGCCCTGCTGATCCTGGTCCTGGGGTCTGTGCCCTCTGCACCTTCCTAACATAGTGCTACTTTAATAAGCCCTTTCAACCTCCCCCATGTTTGCAGGGTTGGAAACAGTACTGTTTGCCCCCCACCCAGCCTCTGTTCTGGCCACACCTTGCAGTGCATGGGATGGGAGAGTCCACGGCTCAGTGCAAGGGATGGGTCTACGTACACTGCTGCGGGCAAGGAACTAGAAAAGCCCTTAACCTCTGAGCAACATTTCCCAGGGACTCCAGCCAAACGCAGGGGTAGGCTGGAGGTTGCATGGCTTGAGGGTGGTTACTGCCTTTTGTAGGCACTTAGGGATTTGTTAGTTTTCCAGCATTGTTCTTTGTAAAAGGTAGGAAGAAAGGGTGGGGGGGAAGGGGAGTCCCATCTGGTGTGAGTGATGGGCAGGCAGGTGGATAGACTGTGCACGCACGCACGTGCGCACGCGCGCACACACACACACACCTGGCGTGTGCGAGACCTGGGCGCCTCTCGGCCTGGGTCTTCCTTTTGCTGCTTCTTAAAGAACACGTAGCACTCCACTCTCCACCCAGCCCTCCAGATGAAGGTTTGGCCTATGGCACCACGTCGGGAGGGCAGAAGACTTCCCACCCTGCTGTTCTATCTCAGCCGTGGTCTGTCCGTGGCAGCACCCCTTCCGTTGTGGCTTGGTGCTGAGTTGGGCTAAACTGGAGTCCGCGGGGAACGGCTACAGCCCTGCCTGCAGGATTTCCTGAGCAGCAGACGCCCCACCTGCCCCCTCCGGGTGCCATCTTTGAGCTTTCTAGGCCACGACTCTGGCAGCGGCAGAAACAACAGCTGTGATATGATACAAAGACTGTGTGTGTGTGTGTGCATGGAGGGTGCAACTGGCATGGACTGAGGGCTGTGTTGCCTCCCCTCCCCACAGGATCCCACCATTTTTGCTCCCCTGTGCCGTCCCCCAAATGGCCAAAAGTGTCCTCCAAAGCTGTTGGGGACTGGTCCACCTTTTCACTTAAACCAGTAGGGCCTGTTTCAGGGGCGGCGGCAGGTTTTAATGGGAGTATTGTAAAATCAACAATGTTACAAACAAAATATGCAGGAGCCCTGCAAAGCAGCTCCTCACCTTAGAAAGGTATCATGGCGACTGGTAAACCTCATGGTAGCTTTCCAGACAAAGAGAAGGATTTGAATACACCTCATCCTCTGGAAAACCAATCATATTTCAGTAGGAAGTTACATCAAGCATTCTGTTTGCTTCTATCAGTTAACCCTTTCAGCAGTCAAACATATCAACTTATGGGGTTGCAAACTACATATCCCAACAGGTTTCCAAGGGAAACGTTAATGCAAAGCATGCCATTCTTTTGAGAGGACTTCAGTTCTCTATTCCCCATGACAGGGGGTTGGATGAGAATCAGAATTGTAGAGTTGGAAGAGACCATGAGGGCCATCCAGTCCAACCCCATTCTGCCACGCAGGAATCACGATCAAAGCATCCCAGACAGATGGCAATCCAGCCTCTGTTTAAAGACCTCCAAGGAAGGAGACCCCACCACGCTCCAAGGGAGTCTGTTCCACTGCCAAACAACTCTTACTGTCAAAAAGTTCCTCCTCATGTTGAGGTGGAATCTCTGTTCCTGGAGCTTGCACCCATTGCTCCGTGTTCCAGTCTCTGGAGCAGCAGAAAACAAGCCAGCTCCATCCTCAGCGTGACATCCCTTCAAAGACTTAAACAGGGCTATCATATCACCTGTTAACCATCTTTTTTCCAGGCTAAACATACCCACCTCCCTAAGTCTCTCCTCATAAGGCATGGTTTCCAGACCTTTCACCATTTTAGTTTCCCTTCTCTGGACACGCTCCAATTTGTCCATATCCTTTTTGAATTGTGGTGCCCAGAACTGGACACAGTATTCTAAGTGAGGTCTGACCAAGGCAGAATAGAGTGGCACTATTACTTCCCTTGATCTAGACACTATACTTATATTGATACAGCCCAAAATCGCATTGGCCTTTTTAGCTGCCGCATCACACTGTTGGCTCATGTTCAACTTGTGGTCTACTAGGACTCCTAGATCCCTTTCGCACGTAGTCTCATTCAGCCAGGTCTCCCCCATCCTATATCGATGCATTTCATTTTTTCGCCCTAAGTGCAGTACCTTACATTTCTCCGTATTGAATTTCATTTTGTTAGCTTCGGCCCAGCTCTCCAGTCCATCCAGGTCATTTTGAATTTTGATCCTGTCCTCTAGGGTATTGGCTACTCCTCCTAATTTGGTGTCATCTGCAAATTTGGTAAGTATGCCCCTAATTCCCTCATCCAAGTCATTGATAAAGATGTTGAATAGCACTGGGCCCAGGACAGAACCCTGTGGCACCCCACTGGTCACATCTTTCCAAGACGAAGAGGAGCCACTGCTGAGCACCCTTTGGGTTCGGCCGGTCAACCAATTACAAATCCACTGAACAGTTAACTTGTCTAGCCCACATTTTACAAGCTTGTTTGCAAGAATGTCATGGGGAACCTTGTCAAAGGCCTTACTGAAATCAAGGTATGCGATGTCCACAGCATTCCCTTCATCTACCAAGCTGGTAACTTTATCGAAAAAAGAGATCAGATTAGTCTGGCATGACTTGTTTCTCTGAAACCCATGTTGACTTTTTGTGATTATGGCATTGCCTTCTAAATGTTCACAGACTCTCTGTTTAATGATCTGTTCTAGAATCTTCCCTGGTATTGATGTCAGACTAACTGGACGATAGTTGTTGGGATCCTCTTTTTTCCCCTTTTTGAAGATGGGAACAACGTTTGCCCTCCTCCAGTCTGCTGGGACTTCTCCTGTTCTCCAGGAGTTCTCAAATATTATTGCCAATGGCTCTGAGATTATATTTGCCAGCTCTTTTAATACTCTTGGATGTAGTTCATCTGGTCCTGGAGATTTAAATTCATTTAGATTAAGAAGGTATTCCTGCACTACCTCTTTACTTATTTTGAGCTGGATTTCCCCTATTGTGTCCTCTGTTCCATTCTCCTCAGGTTGGTCCTCCTTTTCCTTTTCTGAAAACACTGAGGCAAAGAAGGTGTTGAGTAATTCTGCCTTTTCTCTGTCCCCTGTTAGCATTTTGCCATCTTCTCCACGTAGCGGCCCTATCATTTCCTTCTTCCTCCTTTTGCTGCGGACATACCCAAAAAAACCCTTTTTATTGTTCTTAACCTCCCTAGCAAGCCTGAGCTCATTCTGCGCTTTAGCTTTTCTGACTTTACTCCTACACGTGTTCGCTATCTGTTTGAATTCTTCTTTGGTGATTTCCCCCCCTTTCCATTTCCTATCCATGTTCAGTTTAAAACTTAGCTCCATTGAAAGTTCTTTAGTCATCCATCCTGGTTTCTTGAGACACCTCCCATTTTTCTTCCTCAATGGTACTGTTTGAAATTGTGCCTTCAGTATCTCCCTTTTGAGAAAGTCCCATCCGTCTTGAGGTCCCTTCTCTTTTAGTATTCTTGACCATGGGATCATCCCCAGTATTTCCCTGAGTTTATTGAAATCAGCTCTCCTAAAGTCAAGAATGCGTGTCTGACTATGCCTGGCTTCTCCTTTCCATTGTATAACAAACTCCAGGAGAACATGATCACTCTCACCTAAGGATCCCACCACTTGCACCCCATTAACCAGGTCATCCCTGTTGGTTAGGATCAGATCTAAAATAGCTGACCCCCTTGTTGCCTCTTCCACCTTTTGGACCATGAAATTGTCTTCCAGAAATTGTTTCTGAGATTATTGCCAAAGTACAAGAAAAGAGATTCCACCTAAACATTATTAGGAAGAACTTTCTGACAGTAAGAGCTGTTCAAGAATCGAATAGGACTTCCTTAGAGCATGGTGGACCCTCCCTCTTTGGAAGGCTTTAGACAGAGGTTTGGATGGAGTGCTGTAGTTGTGTGATCCAGCATAGCAGGGGATTGGACTAGATGGCATTTAGGAACCCTTCTAACTCTATGATGGTGGGAGTGAAGGAAGTGGAGGGACTTCACCAACCAAAGGAAGCCAAACTGAATTCACAAGGGATTCTGTCAGGGATGCATCATCTGAGGATCCCTACATAGCTGGGGGTTGGACTAGATAGCCATTGTGGTCATTTCCAGCTCAAAGACTGTATGAAAAACACACTTTTGCCTAAGGTGGGCAGAGGCAAAGGGAGCAGGTGTGTATACATGGGTGAGTGTGGTAGTGAGAATGGCTGCCTGAAAGAGAGTGGTACACCTTGCCATGCCCACTTCCGCCTGTGAAAGGGAAGGGGCGGCCGTACTGATGGGACCCCCACCCCCTCCTTTCCTAGTCAATGGGCCGGAAGGTGAACAACGGGGGCTTCTCCGGCATGAGGATGAGCCTGTAGACCATATTAAGATCTGCCTTGGAGACGGTGTCGATCTTGAACTCTGCAGGACCTGAGGGGACAGAGAGACCCAGCATGAACTTAGACCGGGGAACTGCCAGTCAAGATTTGCGATGGCAACGCGAAAAGGGAAGCCCAGAAGCCATAGGTGGCACAGGGCAAGTCCTGCAGGGCCAGCCGGACTGTTGGGTGCCACCCTGGCCCACCCCGTTGGCACACTCCTTACCTGGGCCTGTGTTCTCCAACCACCCAAGACGCACGCACAAACTCACGTGCATGAGAAAGAGCATCATCTCCGCTTGGGCCAGCCGCCGCCCGGTGCACTGGCGAGACCCAAAGCCGAAGGAGAGGGCCTTGAAGTTGTTGTCTTCTTGGCCCAGCCAGCGTGTGGGGTCCAGCCAGCGCTCCAGGTTGCTGAACACTCGGGGCTCCTGCCCGTGACGTCCAGCCCCACCTGGCACAAGGTCTGGGAAGCAAGGGACAGGCAATCGTATCAAAGGCCAGCCTTTCCAAAAGTGGGGCATTGGCTTGTTTTCTTGCCCTTGCCACTCCAAGGGCCTGTCCACACCACAGAGTTATACCCCTTTGATTCCACTTTAACTGCCATGGCTGCATCCCACTCAGTCCTGGGATTTGTAGTCAATAGATCTCTCTGCCTGAGAATTTAAATACATTCTAAATGCCCCTCTGCAAACTGCACATCTCAGGATTCCACAGGATGCGGCCATGGCCGTTAAAATGGAATCACAGTGCTATGACTGTGTAGTGTGAAGGACAACAACACACAAACAGGTCTCTTCCACACTATATGACTTTGATCCAACTTTAACGGCACTCCTGAGATTTGTAGTTTTCTGAAGTATTTAGAATTATAGTAGGACCCCGTATCCACTGGGGACTGGTTCTCGGTGTGTGTGTGGATACTGAAAACCGTAGATAATAGTGAACACCTTTGAAAATAATGGGACTCCTGGTTTAAAATACCACAGACTTGCTTTGGAGGACCCTGAAAATGGGTAGAGAGGATACATTTTCTAGGAAGACTCTATGGTAGGTGTGCTGGTTTGTGTCTCATGGATAATGAATCAGTGGATAATGAATCAGTGGATACCAGGGTCTTACTATTCTGGTCTTTTTTTTTTTGTTTTTAAAAAATATTTTATTTTAATAAAGTTTTCATCAATAAAACCAAGCTTAAGTAGTCAATAGTTTGTTACAGAACTCTTCCTATAACTGCAATAACATGCATAAATCAAAAACAAAGTATAACAAGTAATCAGAGAAGGGATGAAGAGTTGGACTTGTTATGAAATCATAGTGCTTCAGTCCATATATATGGAATCAAAGGGAGGGGACAGAAAAGACATCGTTCCACATTTTGCCGTGATGTGCTGGAGGCAGTGCGGCAGATTCAGTTTCAGAGATATGCGCCTATAGGAAACCAGCATTCGATGAAGGTTTCAGTGTCTGCTTCAGCATTTGATACCCGCATGGTAGCGGAAAGTTTTTTCATGAACCAGATGTCCCAGAATTTATCCCACCAAGCGTTCATGTTAGGCATTTCTTTTTTCCAGTTTTTAGCGATCACTATCCGGGAGATAGCGAGTAGGAAAATGATAATTTTCTTATGCTTTAAGCTTTTGTTAGTGTTGGTGCACAAAGACAGCAACAACAATTCTGGAGAGGGCTTTATGGCCTGACTAGTAATCTTGCTAGCCATGTCCAGCGTAGAGGCCCAAAGCCTCCAAACACTTGGGCATTCCAGCCACATGTGTACATAGGTACCTAATTGGGTACATCCCCCCCAGCACACAGGAGAAGTGGTTTTTGTCATCCTGGTCAGTTGTATTGGTGTAAGATACCACCTATAAAGCAACTTCAATGATGTTTCCTTCAGGGCGATTGAGCGGAGTTTAAAAGTCGGCGATGTCCAGAGTTTTAGCCAATCTGTCTCATGAATGGAAACATTCAGTTCGCTTTCCCAAGTTGCTTTATAAGATACATTACTCCCAAAAGTGTTGTCTACTAACCATCTGTATATCCGAGCCGCCCGACCTCTAGCTGGTGCGGTGGGTGACATACAGCTGTGTTCAAATATCGTAGGACAGCGCAGGATAAACCCAGAGGCTACTAGTCTAGTTAAGAATGTACGGCTCTGACACATTTGAAACCAATTGGCAACATATGGGGATCGGTCCTGGAGAAGCTCATTCATAGTTTTTGGCTTAGCATTGATAAAAAGGTCTTGCAAAGCATATAAACCACGTGCCTCCCATCCCAAGAATTGGTTTAACTTATCTGGAGAAAAAAAAGAGGAATGCAGGACAAATGGTTGAATGGGCGATGGGGGAGGCGCGAGGACATGTATCCACTTACGCCAAATTAAAAGGGATGTACGTAAAATTGGTCTGTCAAGGCTATTCGTCTGTTGGGTAGTGGTTTTGGAAAAGAAATATCGAAGGGCCAATGGGTGCTGTAAGTCCAATTCAAGCATAACCCATCTTGCTGTTAAGCTTCTTTGGAGGAGAGGGATAATTTGAGAGAGTTGGAAAGCTGCAAAATAAATCTCCAAATCTGGAACATCAAGACCCCCACATGTGGGATTGGTGTAACTAACTCGCTGCGGGAATCGGGGTCGCTTCCCATCAAATATATATTCAGAAAGGAGTGTTTTCCATGTCTTAAAATGGGAAGGTGGGGGAGAGAGGGGAATGGTTTGAAACAAGAAAAGTAAGCGAGGAAGGGCAAACATTTTAGTCAGCGCTATTCTGCCTAGTAAAGATAGTCGAAAAGTCTTCCAAAGTTTAAGGCGAGCTCTCAGCCACCGCGTTAGGGGTCTACAGTCCCATGGAATCAGCTGCTTTAGGTCTTTCGTAATTAAGACTCCAAGGTACTTAAAACCAGAGGGGTGTAGACTAAGTTGAGTAGCTCTTTGCCATTTCAGTTGGGAAGACAGTAGGACGTTAAGGCAAAATAGCACTGACTTAGTCAGATTGACCCCGAGACCCGAATAGGTGTCAACGCTGGAAACGACCTGTCAAAATCCCTCCGGTATAGCAGCACATTGTCTGCATATAGAGAGAGCTTGTGTTCTGTTCCATAAATTAAAGGACACTTAACATCAGGACTCTGTCTGATTAGCTCAGCAAGGGGCTCGATAGCCAACGCAAATAAGATGGGGGATAGAGGGCACCCCTGCTTAGTCCCCCGCTGCAGAGAGATAGGCACGGAGTCCATCTTGTTAACATGGATTACGGCACTAGAACCTGAGCACGTTCCCTGTAAATAGCCGATGAACTTATGTACAAAACGCATTCCAGTCAGGATATCAAACAAAAAGGACCAATCTAATAGGTCAAAGGCCTTGAGAGCATCTAGAGAGACCAAAAAGGTCGGTTGGAGAGAGAGTTTACTGTGGTGAATGATATTTAGTGTTCTCCTAAGTGCATCGACCATTTTGCAGCCAGGGACAAATCCCACTTGGTCCGGATTTATCTCTCTCTCTCTCTCTCTCTGGCTTTTCTTCGCAAACGAAGATTCAGGAAGGACTCAATCCGCGCTTTCTGCAAGCGCGCTGATGACTAAAAAGGCCAATCTGAGATAAACAAGTCCGGTTGCAAAAAGCACAGCAGAAGGTCTCCTTGGGTGATGTTTTTGGGTTGTGATTCTTTCTGTGTTGTCGTTTCTCTTCAAGACTTGTTCGGCGTGAGTTCTCAAATAAGGCTGCAGCATTGTGGATAGTGCGTCTCCATGCCTCCCGATGTGAGGCCAGGGCGGACCACTGTTGGTGATCAATTTGGCCAAGCCTGAGATGTTGTTTCAGGGAGTCTTTGTATCGCTTTTTTGGAGCGCCCCTCTTACGCTGACCCATGGCGAGTTCACCGTAGAGTAGTATTTTTGGGAGGCGATGGTCCTCCATCCTAGAAACATGCCCTGCCCAGTGCAGCTGTGTTCTCAATATCATGGCCTCAATGCTGGTGATCCCTGCTTGCTCAAGGACAGCAACATTCGTCACATAGTCAGTCCAGTGTATATTTAGGATTGTGCGTAGACAGCGCTGATGGAAGCGCTCGAGGAGTCGTAGGTGGTGGCGATAGGTGACCCATGTTTCAGATCCATAAAGGAGGATAGACAGAACGATGGCTCTATACACACTGATTTTTGTGCTTTGCCTCAGGTGTTTATTGCTCCAGACTCTTTTGTGAAGGCTTCCAAATGCACTATATGCCTTTGCTAATCTGTGATCGATCTCTTTGTCAATCTTGGCATCTGAGGAGATGATGCTTCCCAGGTAGGTGAACTGCTGAACGGACTTGAGCACAGATTTGCCAACGGCAATGTGGGGATGGTGGTGTTCGTCCTGTGGTGCAGGCTGGTAAAGAACTTCTGTTTTCTTCAGGTTGACTTCCAGCCCAAACAGCTCTGCAGCTGTTGCAAAGCAGGACGTTAGGTGCTGCAGAGCTGCTTCTGTGTGGGCAACAAGGGCAGCATCATCGGCGAAGAGCAGCTCACGGACTAGATAGTTTAGAGTCTTAGTGTGAGCCCTCAGACGGCTTAAGTTAAACAAGCTACCATCAGTACGGTAGCGTATATAGATGCCGTCGTCTTCTTCAAGCTCTGCCATAGCCCTTTGGAGCATCGTGCTAAAGAAGATTGTAAATAAAGTTGGTGCAAGAACACAACCTTGCTTCACTCCATTCGTTATTAGAAAGGGCTCTGAAAGAGCATCGCCATATCTGACTTGACCACGCTGTCCCTCGTGTAGCAAGATAATCATTTCAAGGAATTTGGGGGGACATCCTAGTCTTTCCAGGATCTGCCACAGACCTTTTCTATTTACAGTGTCAAAGGCTTTGGTGAGGTCGACAAATGTTACATAGAGACCCTTGTTCTACTCCCTACATTTTTCTTGCAGTTGCCTAAGGGCAAATACCATGTCTGTAGTACTCCTATTGGCTCTGAAGCCACATTGGCTTTCAGGGAGAAGTTCTTCTGCAATAGCAGGAACTAATCTGTTCAGGAGTATCCTTGCAAGGATTTTTCCAGCAATAGAGAGCAGTGTTATGCCTCGATAGTTTGAGCAATCGGATTTTGCTCCTTTTTTCTTGTACAGGGTGATGATGACTGCATCTTGGAGGTCTGATGGCAGTTCCCCTTTTTCCCAGCAATTCACAAGGAATATGAGGAGATGAATGAGTTAACCCTATTTATCATAATGGTGGATATAATTTTAAAATCCTGATTTATCAGTGATATTGGCCTAAATGCCGACGTAGTGGGGCTGATGTGTGTGGTTTTGAGGATGGGAATAATTCGAGAGTGTCTCCATGAATCTGGGGGGGGGGAGAGCTATTCAAGACTTAATTATACAAGGCAACCATATGGGGTGTTAGGTCTTCTTTAAAGATCTTGTAAAATTCTGAATTAAAGCCATCTGGGCCTGCAGCTTTTCCAGGGTGCAATTTGTGCAGGACTTGATGGACTTCCTCCAGAGTAATCTGATTATTGAGGATCGATGCGTGTTCAGGGGTCAATTGTTTCAGAGGCAGGGACTTTATGAATGCAGATCTATCAGGTATGGGTCGGTCTGCAGAATATAAGTCAGCATAGAAAGACTCAAACTCTCCCAAAATGTTTTTTAAGACAGATGTTACCTTACTGTTTTTAGCAGTAATGCTAGTAATTAATTTTTTCCAGCTCTTTTCTTAACTATTTCTAGCCAGCAGTTTGGAATTTTTGTTACTATGCTCATAATAATATGCCTTGGTAAAATGGAGGGCCGTTTGGATTTGTGAGGTGTCCAGTTCCTGAAGTTCAGACCTCTTTTTATTGAGTAAGAAGAGGTCTGTGTCTTTCTGTGACCTTTGGTGAATTTTGGACAATTCGTCAATTGCAAGTAACAATGAGGTCCTTTTGGCAGATCTGAGTTTTTTCTGCTTCGCTCCCTCCTGTATAAAGAGGCCACGAAGCACTGCTTTCATAGTGTCCCATAACAGAGCCTCAGAAGTAGTTTGCGATCTGTTTTCCTCATAGAATAATTTCAGGTTCTTTAGAATTTTAGCTCTAAAGCGGCCATCTAGTAATAGTCTAGGATTGAACCTCCAGATTCTAGTAGGGTAAGCATCCGGATCTAGTGTCCATGTCAAGAGAATAGGGGCATGGTCGGAATGGAGGATGTTTTCAATAGAGACATCTGTAATCTGGGATAGGACTGACTTATTTATTAAAAAGTGGTCGATTCTAGAATAGGACCAGTGAACCAAGAAGAAGAAAGTATAAAGTCTCTCCGTCGGATTGAGTATTCGCCAAGGGTTGATCAGTCCTAGAAGTGCCAGAATTGTTTCTGGAATTAGGGGTGGCAGAGAAGAGTTTTTATTAATTCTAGGGGAACTGTCCAGGACAGGGTCCAGAATCGCATTGGAATCTCCACCTGTAATTATTATGCCTTTTGCAAAAAGGGCTAACTCATGAAAAAAGGATTCTAGGAAGTCTCTTTGGTGAACATTTGGTGTATAATATGTAGCCAGGGTGACCAAGTGGTTGCAAAGCAAACCTTGTACCATTATATATCTACCTTTCCTGTCTCTTTTTAAGTCATAGAGTTGGAAAGGGGTACCTTTATCCAGTATAATTGCCATCCCTCGTGACTTGCCTGAGCCACTGGCCACAAATTGGTTTCCAAATTTGGAAGCGGGGAGTGCAGGTTTTTCAGTTCTATTGTGCGTTTCTTGGAGAAACAGAATGTTGGGTTTGTGGGGACAGATTTCTCTCAGGATCTTTTGACGTTTTAGTGTTGATCCGAGCCCTCTAACATTAAAGGATAAGATCCGGACTTGACTCATGGCAAGTCATGAGAGGAGAGGCTAACTGTGCCATTTCCAGCAACATTAGGCTATCAGACGTCCGCATTAGAGAACACCAAGTGTGGGTATTAGATTTTCCACAGTGCAAAGGTATGCATAAACGAAGTATTGCGTATTCCTTCTCAAAACAGAACAAGAAAAACAAACATAACTCAACAATAAACATCAAGATAACCAGAAGGAGGGGGGGCATCTGGGTGATCACCTCCCAATTGGAATCCAGGGTCGTTCCGATCCCCTTCGGAGTGCCCATCTGGGCTGTGGGGTGGTGCTGTATGTTCAGACTACAACCTCTGTCCTCACGAAAAAGCAAGTAAGATATGCTGTGAAAAGGAGTAAGGAGAAGTGTGGACTGGTCAAAATGCATCTGACCAACTAACAGCTCCAGAAGAAATCCGTGTGAAGTTCACCTCTACCATGGCAGCAGGTCATTCAGCCAAGCTAGACAAAGAATGACTGGTAGCGAAGAGTTAACAGCCGATGGTTGACAGGATTCGCAGCATTGTTGCTGACAGCAAGGCAGGGAGGAATAATTTCTAACTGAAAAGCGGCAGAGAATCAGCAATGGTGGGCCCCTTGTCGTTTGAAAGAAGACAAAAAGAAGGTGACAATATGGCTGCCACTCTGCCGAGGGGGAGAAAAATAAAGCTGGTAAGGGTCTTGTGGACATCACTTTCAGGGGGTCTTGAGCTCCTTCCGATTGGCTCTTTTCTCTCTTTTTCGCTGGACAGCCATCCAGTCTGATGAAGCTTGTCCAGGCAGTTCTCTTCTGATCTCTGATATCAGGGTGTTAGGAACCTGGACATCTAGGGCTAGCAACACATCCAGAAGCTGGAGTTTAGTCGTTGCAGACATGATGGTAGTGCCCTTTGTGATCATGATACAAAATGGGAACCCCCAGCGATATTTGATGCCTGCTTCTGTCAGGAGAGAAGATAGGGGTTTAAGGTCTTTTCTCTGTCGTAGAGTTTCAGGGGAGACATCTTGATATATTGATACAGGGAGGCCATTGAAGGTAAGTGAAGTCAGCTTGTTTAGCTTGGAAGTCACCTGCATTTTCTTGACGAAGGAAGAAAATCTCACGAGGATGTCTCTAGGTAGGCATCAGGCTTACCGTATATTCCGGCGTATAGGGGGGTTTACCATATATCCCGGCGTATAAGATGACTGGGCGTATAAGACCCCACCCCCAATTTCCAGCCAAAAATCTAGGCTTAGGCATATACTCGCCATATAAGACCACCACCACCCCAATTTGGCTGGCTGGCTGACTGGCTGGGGGAGCCTTGCCAGCTGATCCTCTTTGTTTCCCAACTCACGAGGATCTCCTCGTGAGTTGGGAAAGCGAACAGGATCAGCCGGCAGGGCTCCCCCATACAGCCAGCCGCAACATTCACCCCTCTCTTCAACCTTCCAGTCAAACTTGACTTGAAGGTGGAGGAAAGGGGCGAAAATGCCCAGTTTGCCTCAGCAGCCCCCTTCCCTCCGTCTTGGCTCTTCCGAAGGGGACCAAGGTGGGGAAAGTGGGGGTCGCCACGGCAAACCCCTAGATTCACCCCCAATCCCCAACTTGAAGGAAGGTGGGGAGAAGGGGCGAAGATGCCCCCTTTGGCTCCGCAGCCCCGATCCCTCCTTCTGGGCTCCCTTCCAAAGGGTGGCCAGAAGGAGGACGCGGGGCTGTGGAGCCAAACCCCGGGATTTGCTCCCTCTCCCCACCTTCAAGGAAGAGGGAGCGAATCTAGGGGTTTAACTCCACAGCCCCGATGCCTCCTTCTGGGCTCCATTTGCAAGGGAGCCCAGAAGAAGGTATCAGGGCTGCAGGGTTAAACGGGCCCCCTTTGGCTGCACAGCCCCGATCCCAGGAGGAGGATGCGGAGGCTGTGCAGCCAAACCCGGGATTTGCCCCCTCTCCCCACCTTAAGGAGAAGGGGTGAACATGCCCCTTTTGACTGCACAGCCCCATTCCTCCTTCTGGGCTCCCTCCTCCCACAATTCTCCAACCCATGAGGAAGCTGCCCAACCTCCTCATGACTTGGGGAATGCGGGATGGCCAGCTGGCTGGGGGGGCTGGAGGGAGGGGCTTTGGGGAGGGTGGAAGGGTGGCTGGAGGGAGGGGGCTCTGCAGCCACCCCCCCTCCCCAAAGCCACGATTCCAGTGGGATCGTGGCTTTGGGGAGGGGGGTGGATGGACGGAGGGTGCTGGAGGGAGAGTAGATGGGTGGCTGGGGGAAGGGGGATTCACAGCCACCCCCCTCCCCAAAGCCGCGATTCCAGTGGGATCGCGGCTTTGGGGAGCGGGGGTGGCTGGAGGGAGGGTGGATGGGTGGCTGGGGGGAGGGGGCAAATTCCGGGGTTTGGCTCCACGGCCCCGTGTCCTCCTTCTGGGCTCCCTTTGGAAGGGAGCCCAGAAGGAGGGATCGGGGTCGCGGAGCAAAACGGGGCATTTTTGCCCTTTTCCTCCACCTTCAAGGAAGGTGGGGGGAAAGGGCGAATCTAGCGGTTTGCCTCGGCCACTGCAGAGGTGATCAAGCGGCGGCTGCGGCAAACCGCAACATTCACCCCCCTCCTCTGTCTTCCATTGCTCCCCAAAGGGGGAGAAGGCAGAGGAGGGGGGCGAATGAACTGCAAAACACTTTGCTTCACCCCCCCTGCCCCATCTCCTGCCTCTTCGCTCTGTTTGCAAAGAGGCAGGAGATAGGCAGGCAGGTGAAGCAAAGTATATCCGGCGTATAAGACGACTGTCGATTTTGGAGGGCACTTTTGAGTGCTCAAAATTCGTCTTATACGCCGGAATATACAGTAATGATCTAGACCACGAAGGCGAATGTTTAATCACCTACTCCTTTTTTCAAGTTATCCACTTTATCCAGTAAATACTGTTTGGACAATTCTAATCGTTGAATCCGTGGATCTTGGGATGAAGTCGCTCTTAAAGCCTCAGAAGCAGTTGATTCTATTGCTGCAACTTTATCTGTCAAAGCTGACAGTTGCTTTTACCGGCTCGAGCGCTTGGGCTAGTTCACGGTGTAGGCCAAGCACGAATAATTCTCTTTGCTTCTCCAACTGGGTGGACCCATCCTGATCTAGCCTCAATTGAGCATCAAGTCTGGGTCCCTTCCCAGCTTTGTTCAGCCCAGGGGCCATGCTGGTCTCAGGCTTGACAGGGTTGGTCGCTTGAAGAGACCTCTGCTCTTTAGTCTCTGGGTAAAAGTCAGCAATTGTTTGATCCACCGGATGCTTAGTATCTTGATTAGCAAAGATGATCAGATTATATCATATTGTTGGTCATAAACTCCTTTTTGGGTAGAATTTCATGAGGTTTAAGAGGAGCACAACAACTATGTGTCTGCCATAGTCGCTGGCTCGCCCCCCAGAATTCTGGTCTTCAAGAAAACTAATTTTGGTAAGCTCAGGAAAGTATTGGGTGAAATCCCACGGTCTGAAATACTCAAAGGGAAGGGGGTTCAGGATACATGGGAGTTTCTTAAAGGTGAGATATCGGTGGCAAAATTGCAGACCATTCCAATGGGAGGGTGTCTAAAGAAAGCAGGGTGGGTGTACCAAGAACTTTCAGGGGAGCTGAGATTGAAAGAGACATGTCACAAATGGAAGAAGGGAGAAACCACCAAAGAGAAAGATAGAAATGGCCAGAACTTGGAAAAATGGACGCTGGCTGGTGGCTCTCAGAATTTTAGTCCAGAGAACCAATTTTCCAATTTTCCTAGCGCTGGGCACGGATCTTTCTTCTGCAGCTAGCAGCGACATGTGTGTAGCTCCTACAGGAGACAATAGCTGGGCTTTTTTACCCAAAAATCCTAATTAAATGCACCACAATTCTATATCAAGTCACCCTGTAGTTGGAATTTGACCTGAGATTTCAGATGAACTCTAAAGCGCAAATGTGCAGTCCCTCCACTCATTCATTCATTCATTCATTCAAATAAGATCTCTGGGCAGCTTACAATAAAATCAGTTTTACTGATTTAAAACTTTAAAATAATAATTTTAAAAAATGTTTTCAGAATATATTAAGCCATTTAATAATTTAAAAATGGAGTAAATAAAAATTTGGATGAAATCATTAGGCTCCACAGGTATTACTAAAAAGCCAAGGTTTAACTGGACATTAGGACGAAACCAAGGTCGGTACCAATCAGGGCTCTGTGGGAAGGCAGTCCACACCAGAGGTGTCACACTTACAGTAGTGTAATTGATACCACTTTTCCTGCCGTGCCTCCATCAGCTTACAGAATCCTGGGATTTGTAGTTTGGGGAGGAAGTACTTAGGTTTCTTTAAATCTGATGCATCTGATGAAGAAGACTCCAGTCTACAAAGCTTATGCTACGAACTTCTTTCTCTCAGTCTGCAAAGATCCCTTTGCATTAGATTTCTCTGCTAGAGAGCTCTAGTCTCCTCTCCTGACTGGCAGCACTAGAGCTTTTTAGCAGAGAATTCAAAAGACCTCAAGAAACTACAGCTCCCAGGATTCCATGGGATAATGAAGCCATGGCAGTAAAGGTGGTATCAAGCTCCTCTATCCATGCAATGCAGATACATCTCTGGGGCTGTTCTCTTTTCAGCTGGGATGGTGGGAGGTTACTAAAAATGAGGAGTGGGGACATGGGGGCAGGACAGAACTGGAAGAGCATAGAAATGCAGAGGAGGAACTGGAAAACTGGAAAGGGGAACTGGGGCAAAGTGGGACAAGAGGTGGTCTCGGGAAAAGGGGGTGCAAAGGAGGAACAGTTTGGAAAGCAACTGTGTGGGAAGGTAATGAGTCTAAAAATAAAATTGTATTAAAAAATTCCAGGATCTAGTCCTTTAAAAACAACAAGAATTATTTCCTTTAAAAAAGGAGTTAAAAATCATTCAGTCACTTTTGACTTCGTGTTATGCAGAATGTGCTTAGGAAGCAGACTTAAGCTCAATTATCATCAGAGGTCTGGGATCCCCCAGTTAAATTAGACTCGTTACAAAAACAAAGGAATCAGTTTAAAATGCAAAACAGTTTACTAAAGGTATATCAGTCTCAATCTACATACTAAAACAAACTTAAGAAAAGGTCCCTAACTAAAGGTATTTAGGTAATAAAAAAACTGACTCAGCCTACAGCCGTGGCTGGCTTCCGATGCATCATGGCATGGTTACAGGAAAGCTTAAGATGGCTAAGATACATCCATCCTCATGGAGAGTCAGATTCAGAAGAGGAGTTACACAAAAGCAATAAAATTCAAATTAGGTCATGTGTCGAATGACCCAGCACTCCAGTTGGCTGGAAATGCCCAGTGAAATAAGAGAAGGGAATTTTGGGAGAACAAAATGCATGCAGGGAAAAAAACCTAGACTTATCTAAGATTGTGAATGAGGTACACAAGATTGCTTTTACATTACAATGATTATTTCCCCACATACTACAAACTGTTCACCTGCCTTTTCTCAGCACACATGTGAATCACTCAGGGATGAATTTTGGGACTCAGCCATCCTACAGGCCAAAGCATAAAGAAACCCACATTTAAACTCCATAGAATGGCAGCAGGTTCCACCAGCAATGTCTGGAGAAGGCCAGGAACTTGGTTCAGGTGAGATATCTGGTTGCAAAAAGAAAGCAGGCTCCACACCCCAAAATTATAGAATCATAGAATTGCAGAGTTGGAAGAGACCACGAGGGCCATCCAGTCCAACCCCCCTGCCACGCAGGAAATCACAATCAAAGCATCCCCGACAGATGGCCATCCAGCCTCTGTTTAAAGACCTCCAAGGAAGGAGACCCCACCACGCTCCGAGGGAGTGCGTTCCACTGCCGAACAGCTCTTACTGTCAAAAAGTTCCTCCTAATGTTAAGGTGGAATCTCTGTTCCTGGAGCTTGCACCCATTGCTCCGTGTTCCAGTCTCTGGAGCAGCAGAAAACAAGCCTGCTCCATCCTCAGCATGACACCCCTTCAAATACTTAAAAGGGGCTATCATATCGCCTCTTAACCGTCTTTTTTCCAGGCTAAACATACCCAGCTCCCTAAGTCTCTCCTCATAAGGCATCGTTTCCAGACCTTTCACCATTTTAGTTGCCCTTCTCTGGACACGCTCCAATTTGTCAATATCCTTTCTGAATTGTGGTGCCCAGAACTGGACACAGTATTCTAAGTGAGGTCTGACCAAGGCAGAATAGAGTGGCACTATTACTTCCCTTGATCTAGACACTATACTTCTATTGATACAGCCCAAAATTGCATTGGCCTTTTTAGCTGCCGCATCACACTGTTGGCTCATGTTCAACTTGTGGTCTACTAGGACTCCTAGATCCCTTTCGCACGTAGTCTCATTCAGCCAGGTCTCTCCCATCCTATATTTATGCATTTCATTTTTCCGCCCTAAATGCAGTACTTTACATTTCTCCGTATTGAATTTCATTTTGTTACCTTTGGCCCAGCTCTCCAGTCTATCCAGGTCATTCTGAATTTTGATCCTGTCCTCTAGGGTATTAGCTACTCCTCCCAATTTGGTGTCATCTGCAAATTTGATAAGTATGCCCCTAATTCCCTCATCTAAGTCATTGATAAAGATGTTGAATAGGAATCCTAGGGCCACGCAAGAGGCCCTTCCAAGGGAATGCAGGGCGGTCCCTTCCTGGCTCCGCATGCTCCAAGGACCCTTTCACACGACCCAGTCACAGCCCGACGATTCCTCTTTAACTGGGGAGGCAGTAGTGGAACTCCCTGGCTGAGAATTCCAAACACCCCCTCCCTAAACTACAGTTCCCAGGATCCCACAGGATGCAGCCACGGCAGTTAAAATGGAACCCCTGCGGGCTCTTGGAATCCTGGGGCTCTTTCATTGGGTGGTATGAAAGAGCCCCAGGATTCTCCCAGCTCCTGATTGGCTGGCAGGAAAGTGTACCCCGGAATGCTGTGTGCACATGCATGCTGCAGCTAGGGCTGGGCTAGATCCTGCGACGGTCTGCTAAAACAGGGATGGGGTGGAATTCCTGGCCAGGATGATTTGACCTTGGGGGGGGTTAGCCTGGGTGTGATGGGGCACTTTCGGAAATGGACCGGCTGCAATGTTTGGATCCAATAGCCCCCTCCTGTCCCCTCTTTACTGACCCCACACATAGACCTAGGTACATTCTGGGGCTGCCATCCTTTAAGGAAGAGGTGGGTAACTGCCAGGAGCCCAGGTTCACACGTCCCCTCACTGGTGTACCGCAGAGCACCAGAAATGATATCCCATCACCTCCTGTTGCCATTTTGGCCAGTATTTGGTTTTTCAAAAAGGGGTGGGAGGTTGTAAAGCCAGAATGCTTTTGGTGGGTGGGATGGAATCTGTAAATTGCCCCCAATAAAAAAAATATGAAAGGGTTCAGGGGGCCTCCAGGGAATTTTGAGGATCTCATGTGGCCTACAGGCCACACATTACTCCCCCCCCACTGCCCCCCACTGTTTTCAAGCCAAAGGGGAGCCCAGAGCATGCACAGAGTGTGGCATGGCAGTTGCTTCCAGGTGCCAACCATTTATCTTCCCCGCACACTCCTGTTTGCCCTTTCATCCCCAGCCCTCACCTGAGGGTCTCCTTGGTGGCCACCTTGAGCAGTGGCAAGCTGCTGAGGACCTTGGAGAGCTCCGCAGGGCCTTGCTTCTTGGCCTTGATCTCCTCCCGAATGGCCGTCTGGGCGGGTGGGCTGCGGACCATGGCCGTCTGGTAGCCCAAAGAGAGATGGGGGGTGGGGGGGTTAATTGTTGGCAAAATCCAGCATTCTTGCTGCACCCCCCCAACTTGCTGGCTGTTAGAGCAAGCAAGTCTCAGGGAAGTTTTATGGACCCCCTGCATGTTAAAAACAGGCCTTTTGGCAGCGGCCTCAGGGGATCCTGGCCTCTTTTAGTCCGCTGGCCATTCATTGTATTTTATTGTATTTATTGTTTTTAAATGTGATTTTAGATCAGTTGGTTTTAATTTATAATTGTTTTAATATTTTTTTATGGGGGAGGGTGGGGTGGGGTGTGTTTGGGGATTTTATCTGTATTGTATTTTTAATTTTTGTAAGCCGCCCCGATTGTTTTGACAGAGGGGCGGGGTATAAATAATTTTTTTTATTATTATTATTTATTAAAAGAGTTCCTCCCCCCTTCCCCTCAACCTATCCTTAGTGGGCTCGGCTTGTAGTCAGAGATGCAGCCAAGCCGTATGGTCACGTGACCCAGTGTGATGAACCAGGTAACACACACACTGAATCAGCACGCATGTAGCAACGAAATGGTTTATTGATCAAGGATATGCATACGGTTCCATTCCCAAGCCAGTTCTGACTGGCCCCAGGACAGAGCAGACAGATAAGGCCATCGTTAGGTTTCGGTCCCCTGTAGGCCTGGGAGCCATGAGGGAGGGCGAGGGACCCAAGGAAGACACATTCCAGACTTGCTAAGAAAACCCTGTGAAATTATGGGTTGCCATAAGCAGGGCCTAAATACCCTCAAGGCAGCCTCAGAGCCCACCGGCTATTGGGAGCTAAGCAGGGCCAGCCCTGGTGAGTCCTTGGAGAGGAGGCCACCTACAAACCCCAGCTGCCGCCTTCTACAAGGGAAGCATGGATTTATCAGGGGGGGGGGAATCAATGGTTGCCTTTCCCCAGGCTCTTTGAGAGCCACTGGAGTGGGCAATGTGTGAGGGGTGAAGGCGTTGGCATTTTAAATAAAATAAGGGTGCATCTACGCAGTAGAAATAATACATAGATTTCCCTTGGGTTTTTTCCGGCCTGTGAGGAGGCCGTGTTCTGGAATAGTTTCCTTCTGACGTTTCACCTGCATCTGTGGCTGGCATTTTCAGAGAATGGTTGTGTAGGTGTGTGTGTGGAGTTTATATGCTGTGAACCCCTGTTGGGGAGGATATGTAAATTTGTGGATTTGAATGGCGAGTTTCTGGGTGGAGATATGCAAGGAGAATTGGTGTCTGTTTGGACAATTGTTGGTTGATGGGCCATTATCTGCTGGGAATTCCTTTGTAAGTGTTGGGTTTTGATTCTATTGTGTTTCAAAACTGTGAGCCAGATTTTGTTTACTTTTAAGGTTTCTTTTTCCCTGTTGAAGTTGTCCAGGTGTTTGTGGATTTTAAATAACATTTTGTGTCCAGGTTGGTTTATCACGTGTTCTGCTACTGCTGATTTTTCTGGCTGGCCCAGTCTGCAGTGTCTCTCATGCTCCTTGAGATGGAACGTGAGATGGAACTTCAACAGGAAAGAAGAAACCCTAAAATCAAACAAAATCTGGCTTCCAGTTTTGAACAACAATAGAACCAAAACTGGCCTGCTCTTGAAGCAACAGGTCCATCCTCCTCCGCCGGAAGGTCTCCCGCGAATGCCATTGGGGAGAGGAAGGGGTTGGCATTCCTTGGGTCCCACCATGGGGGAAAGGCGGGATATCATCCCCATCATCACCACCACCACCACCACTGCCATCATCCCCTTCTTCTTGTCTCTCCTTGGTTTCCTTCTCTCTCAGGAGTCCAAATTCCTGAGGATGCTGAGGGACGCCGGCCTGTCCTCCCACGCTATGAGGATGCCCCGGCCGAGCTCCAGAAGGCGGCCCAGGTAGGGCCCAGTGACAGCAGGAAGCGGGCCGTGACCGAAGCAGGGCCTTACCGGTGGCTGCCCCTCGAGCTCCGGGACCTTCTGAGGGGGCCGTTTCCTCTGTCCCAGCAACGCCTTCCCAGCTCATCCGCCATTGGGAACAGGGCAGGCGGGGTCTTATCGGTGGCTGCCGCCGGGCTTTGGAGCCGCCTCCCTCTTTGAAGGACCGTGGCTCTCCTTTACGAGCCGGCCCAAGCCTTCCTCCTCAGGGGAGACCCTTCCTTCAGTCCCTTTGTGGTGGGCGTGAGGGATGGGGCCTCTTCGGTGGTCTATCTAATGGACCGTACTTCATGGTATGAAGCTGCCTGGGCCCGAGACCCTTCTTTTTGCTGCATCACCTTCGCAGGCGCACAGTTGGCGAGAAAAACGAGAGAAACGGGGCCTTCTCTGTGGTGGCTGCTCCCAGGCTGTGGGACTCTTTAAGACCCTTTTTAATTTATTTATCCAGGGGTCTGCAATCAGCCATTTTTGCCATGAAGAGGGTCTTTTAACATGTGCGCCAGATCTGTGTTCCTTATGTTTTAGACTTTTAATTATAATCTTTTTGAAAAATTGTATTACCTTTTAGTTATCATTTTTTAAGGTTATGATGTAAACATTTAACTATAATCTCTCTCTCTTTTAATTATAATTTTATAATGAAATTGCACCATTGCTGGGTTTGGGCTGGATGTCCTTTAGGTACCCCCTCCCCATGGCCCGCCTCCTCCCTCCCTCTGCCCCTTCTCCGCCTTCCTCTTCCCGGCAGGAGGCGAGGCAGCCGTTGGGGAAGCAGGTAGGAAGCGGAAGTGAGGGTGGAGCGGGGGGCTTCTTCTTCCAAGGGGAGCTGCGGGTGTGCAGGGGGCAAGATTGGGGGGTGGGAAGCAACTCCTTCGGCCTATTGGCGATGGCTGCCTGGGGGGGTCTCTCCTCTTCCTCCTCCCAGAGGAGCCCCCTCACCTGCCCACCCACCCACCGGCTGCCCATCGCGACCCCTCTTTCGGGCTGAAGCCTTCCTCCCTTTTTCTGGCCAGCGCGTTTGAGCCCCCATGGAAGGACACCCCCTCCCCCTGGCACGGGCTGCCCCATTCCCATCGAGAGCAACCCCCTTACTCCCCCATCAAAGGAAAGGCGACCATTGATGGCCCCCCCAGATAAACCCAGGCTCCCCTGGCCAGAAGGAGGCAGCTGGGGTTTGTTGGTGGCCTTCCCTCCAAGGACTCACCAGGGCTGGCCCTGCTTAGCTCTTAAGACAGATCTCTTCCTGAATCTTAATCTTTATTAGTCTGATCCCATCCAGCCTTTTATTATGTTGTTTTTAGTATTTACAGTTGCCCCTCCACATTCGCAAACTTAGCATTCACGGTTTTGATTATTTGCAGTTTTGGGAGGGCCCCCCGCCCTCCCCAAACCGTGACAAGGGACCTCCGGAGGCCCCGTGAAGTCCCCGGGTGGGAGGGGGGAGGGCCGGGGAGGCCTCCACGGGGTCTCCGGAGACTCTCCGGAGGTCCCGTGAAGGCCTTGGGAGGGAGGGGGAGGCGGGGGAAAGCGACTATGGGGCCTCCGGAGGCCCCATGGTCGCTTTGGCGGGGGAGGGCAGTCATTATTCGCGGGATTTTCACATTCGCGGGGGTCTGGGGAACCTAACCCCCGCAAATGTGAAGGGACGACTGTATTGTGTTTTAACTGTTTCATCATTTAATTGTATTTTAAGTGGTGGGTGGGATGGAGGGATTGTATGTAGATTTTAATGTTGTAAGCCTCCCCATTGCATTTTGTAGAGGGGCGGGATAGGAATAAATTTTTTATCCTTCTCTGGCTTTTCTTCGCAAACGAAGATTCAGGAAGGACTCATCCCGCGCTTTCTGCAAGCGCGCTGATGACTACAAAGGCCAATCCAAGACAGACAAGTCTGGTTGCAAAAAGCACAGCAGAAGGTCTCCTTGGGAGATGTTTCCGGGTTGTGATTCTTTCTGCGTTGTCGTTTCTCTTCAAGACTTGTTCATCGTGAGTTCTCAAATAAGGCTGCAGCATTGTGGATAGTGCGTCTCCATGCCTCCCGATGTGAGGCCAGGGTGGACCATTGTTGGTGATCAATTTGGCCGAGCCTGAGATGTTGTTTCAGGGAGTCTTTGTATCGCTTTTTTGGAGCGCCCCTCTTACGCTGACCCGTGGCGAGTTCACCGTAGAGTAGTATTTTTTCTTCTTATTATTATAGCTTCCAAGAGCTGGTGGGCTCTGAGGGGGCCTGGAGGGTGTGTGTGTGTATCTGCTTGCCTGTGCCTTCAAGTTGCCTGCCGACTTATGGGACCCCATGAATTTAATAGGCTTTTTTTTAGGCAAGGAAGACTCAGAGGCGTTTCTGACAATCCCACAAAGTGCACAGGACCCTGTCGATATGTACAACACCCTCGAGGTAGCACCAGATCCCATTTGATCCTGGGAGCTAAGCAGGGTCAGCCCTGGTTAGTCCTCAGGTGGGAGACCGCCAAGGAATCCCAGGCGCTGGAGGCTCTCCTTCAGAGGAAGGAACTGGCAAAACCACCTCTGAGGAGGACTCCTTCCCTAAGAAAACCTTTTGAAATTCATGGGGACCCATAAATCGATAGGCAACCAGAAGGCCTCGGGAAGGATATGGAGAAGATGGAGCCTGGGGGGTCTGGAAGCCATGATGCCTGTGAGGAGGAGCGGCGAGGGAGCTGGGCTTGTTTCGTCTGGGGAAGAGAAGGTGAAGAGGGGACATGGTGGCCATGTTTAAATATTTGGAGGGAGGTCATGCTGAGGATGGGGCAAGCCTGTTTTCTGCCGCTCCAGAGACTGGGACCCGGAGCCATGGGTCCAAACTCCAGGGAAAGAGATCCCACCCAAATATTTGGCCGAAGGAACTTCCTGGCCGCCAGCGCTGTTCAGCAGCGAGTCCATTGCCGCCGCCTCGGAGTGTGGCATCGGAGTCTCCTCCTGTGGAGGACTTCAAACGGAGCCTGGGCGGCCTCTACGGGGAGCGCTTCCTTCCTGCGGGGCGGGATGGGGTCGGCTGGATGGCCCTTGGGGCCCCTTCCCACGCTAGGGTTCTCCGCTAGGCCAGCCCTGCCTTTTCCCTCCGGGAGACTCTGGGCCGTGCCAAGGGGGCGGCGGGAGGGCGGGCGGGAGGGCGGGGGTCTCCCTCGGCCCCCTCCAAAATCCCCCCCAGCCTCCTTTGGCAGAGGGGACTCCTGGCCCAAGAGGCAGGAGAAGGCAGCGGGCAATAGGCCGCCCCGCACTTCCGGCTCCCCATGGAGCCTCCCACCCTTTCCCAGGAACTCCCCGCCCCCTTCTCGCCCTTTCCCATCGCGAGGTTTCCGGAGAGCGGCGTGTGGGCGGGGAGCCGGAAGTGCCTGCCGCTGCCTTTCCCCTTTGGGCTGCGGGAGGGAGGGAGAGAGAGAGGGTTCTTCCTCAGGTTTCGGGGGGGGGGGAGAAATGGGCTCTCCTTCCGGCGGAAGGACCTCGACGCGTCACACGAAGAGGGCGGAAGAGAGAACCGAGAGGCGTTGCCTATGTGGAAAGGAAGGCTGCGCCTGCGCGGCAGAAATAACCCGGCCTTGACACGGCTTTAACACCCTGGCTCCATAGCGGGGAATCCTGGGATTCGTAGTTTGCTGGGAGCACCAGCGCTCTCTTGACGGAGAAGGCGTGAAAGCAGCATTGGAGAGGAGTCTCTTCCAGCAGGCCAAGCCGGTGAGTTTAGAACTGTGGATTTTGAAGGGCATATGGATGGTTTTTAAATGGATGTGTGTTTTTCGTAGAATCATCATAGAGTGGGAAGGGACCCCAAAGAGCCATCCAGACCAACCCCATTCTGCCATGACCGATGGCCCCCCAGCCTCCGAAGAACCCCCCAAAGAAGAAGGAACCCCCAATGCTGCTCTCCCAGGCAGTGTATTCCATTGCATTCGAGACTCATAGAACCACAGAGTTAGAAGGGACCCCCAAGGGCCATCCAGACCAACCCCATTCTGCCATGACCGATGGCCACCCAACCTCTGACGAAGACCCCCCAAAGAAGAAGGAAACCCCAATGCTGCTCTCCCAGGCAGTGTATTCCATTACATTCAAGACTCATAGAACCACAGAGTTAGAAGAGACCCCCAAGGGCCATCCAGACCAACCCGCTTCTGCCCTTCGGGAAGACACAGCCAAGCACTCCCAAGGACAGACAGCCATGATCCAGCCTCTGCTTATAAACCTCCAAAGAAGAAGGAGGCTCCACCACACTCTGAGGCAGCAGCGGATTCCAGACCTGAACAGCTCTTACTGTCAGGAGGTTCTTCCTCATGTTGAGGTGGGATCTCTGTTCCTGGAGCTTGCATCCATTGCTCTGTGTCCCAGTCTCTGGAGCAGCAGAAAATAAGCCTGCTCCATCCTCAGGATGACATCCCTTCCAATATTTAAACATGGCTCCATCATGTCATCCCTTAACTCTTAGCTTCATATCAAGCCTGATTAAGAATCATAGACCCTTCAGTTGAAAGAGACCCCCCAAAGACCATCTAGACCAACCCCCTTCTGCCAGACAGGAAGAAACACTCCAACCACTCCCGATGATAGATGGCCATGACCCAGCCTTTGTTTTAAAACCTCCACCACACTCCCAGTTCAACTCCCAGGGCTGCCAGCTTCTGGGCCAAAAGCTAAGACTTTGGGTACCATTTATTTAGAGTATTTGCCATCATGGCTTCTCCTTCCTATGCAATCCTGGGATTTGTAGTTTGGTGGGGCACCAGCACTCTTTCGTGTCGTAATGATGCTCAAACACCCTCTGGGATGGTCATGGTAGAGCATCCTTTATTGGTACAGAAGGCTGGTTTATATAGTGTATTGATCATATATACCCTGTTCATCATTAGGTAAGGATTGCGTTTGTACACAGGAGTACTAGAGACATACTCATTACCTGAAGATACAAGAAGGGTTGCAAGATACACACAGATGTAATTATCGCTTGTCTGGGTACACACAGGTATAATGATCTGGGTACACCGATCTTGTCTTGGGGATTATTCTCAGTTGACCTGACACCTTCCTTGTTAATTGGGAGGATGTCAGACTATGTGCAATCCCACAGGGGAGTGGGCATTCCCGGGTGTCCTGAGAAAGCAAGTAGCCACACTTGGGCGAAGAAAAGCCAGAGGTGGAGAGGGATACTTTCACACACAATCATAGAATCATAGAGTTGGAAAAGATCCCAAAGGCCTCCAAAGATGAAGACTCCAGCACAATCCCAGGCAGCAGTAGCGGATTCCACTTCCGAACAGCTCTTACTATCAGTGAAAGAAATGGGCTTGTTTTGAAAACAAATCCACCACCACCCAACTTACCGTTTTCTTTTTGCTCTCTGGTAAATCTACAATGAAGTCCATATTAATTACTTCCCATGGTTTGGTGGGGTTGGTAAGGGTTGCAACAATCCTTTCGGCTTCCCCATACCCCTCTTCACCATGGCACACGTATGACACCCCTTCACAGTCCTCCACCTCCTTCCGCGTCTTAGGCCACCAAAATGGCCTTCTGGCCAAATGTAACGTTTTCACATAACCGAAGTGCCCCACTCTTTTGCCATCATGGCATTGCTTGAGGATCTGAACCTGCATGGTGGCGGGTACATACATTCGTTCCCCCTTCCATGCCAGCCCCTCCCTCATTTCCAATTCGGTGTGGGGAGCTTGGAGCCAGGGGTCCTGTTTGAGTGCTTCCCCCAACTGAGTTTTCCACCTCCCATCCCCAACTTTGGAAGGGGAGGGCGTTTGTCCCTTCCCCGGTTCTTGGTTCTGACTGGAGGCCTTGGGAGTCACTTGGGAATGGGTTTGCCTTGGGTCCCCTCCCGGCCGAGTGGGGTCTTCGGGAGTAATCTGGTGTTGGGGTAAGGTTGGCCGCCCTCCCCCCTCTGCCTGCCCGGGCCAGGAATGGCTCTCAGGGTTTGCCTGGGGCTTTACTGGCCGGGGGTCCTCCATTGGCTTGTGGCGGGAGGAGTCGTCTGGTGCGGCCTGTGTTTGCGCCGGCTGGGCTTCCCTTTTCACTCCTTTGGTTGTGACCCAGCCGGTTCAGCACTCACAGCTTGCTTTTGGGCTTGGCTATGGGTGGTCACAGCTAGTCCCAACTGGGAGGGCGCGAACACAGTGTCAATGATCTCCTTGTGCTTACTTTTGTGTTGCGGTAGCCTCGACAAGGCATCCATTAGAAAATACTTTTTCCCCAGGAGAAACTTCAAAGTGAAGTTAAACTGGTAAAAGAAATCAGCCCACCTATTTGTTTGGGTCCTGATTTGCATGGGGTTTTCAGGGCCTCCAAGTTCTTATGACCAGTCCACACCTCAAAAGGTTGGAAGGACCCTTTGAGTAGGTGGCACCAACCTACTCCAAGTTTCTAATGCCACTTTAATGGCCCTCCTTCCTTTTCCCAAACCGGCCAGTTTCTTTCAGTCTCATTAAATTTCCTAGACAAGTAGGCACATGGCCTGAGCTCCCTGTTTCATCCTGCTGCAACAGTACCCCCCATAGCTACATCAGAAGCATCTCCCTGAACCACCAAGGGTTACTTAGGGTGAGGATGCCTGAGGATGGGTTCTGAGGTGAATATTTTTTTGAGTTTTTCAAATGCTTTTTGGGATTGTTCAGCCCATACAATCTTTTGTGGGGGTTTTCCCGTTTCCCCCCAGTCCCCTCCTTTTTCTTGCCACCAGTCCCTTTAGTCTTCAGTAAACCCGTAAGGGGTAGGGCTACCTCTGTGAAATTGTGGATGAATGACCGATAGAAATTTGCAAAGCCCCAAAAACTCTGTAGTTGTTTTCAGGTCTTTGGGGTTTCCCATGAAAACTCCCCTTTCACATTTTCAGGGTCCATTTCATTCCCCTTGCTAGAGATGCAATACCCCAAGTAGTCTAATCAGGACTGGTGGAAGTCACACTTGGATAGTTTGGTGTACAAGTGGTTCTCAGCCAGCTTGCTTAGCACTTTCTGGACCAGTTTAACATGGATGTGTAGTCCTCCGAAAAAATGAGTACATCATTGAGATAAATCAAGACCCACTTATACAAAAACTCTCTGAGCACATCATTGATCAAGTTCATGAAGATTCCTAGGGCTCCTGACAACGCAAAAGGCATTACCAGGAATTCAAAAGACCCCACTTGGCAGTTGAAGGCAGTTTTCCATTCATCCCCCTCCTTAATCTGCACCCGGTTGTAGGCTTCTCTTAGATCTAAAGATCTTGCCCTTGGCCAAATGGGCCAGCATGTTCTTCATTAGGGGTAGGGGGTACTGATTGGACACGCTCACCCCATTTAATCCTCTATAATCAGTACATAATCTCAGGGATGAGTCTTTCTTGCAGCTGAACAAAAAGGGCTCCTGGAGCTGATGTAGTTGGTCTGATAATAATAATAATAATAATAAAAAAATGTATTTATACCCTGCATCTCTGTTAAAACAATCGGGCCGCTTACAAAAATTAAAATACAATACAGATAAAATTCTTTTCTGTAGGGGGAGGTGGCAGGAACAATCCTCTATGGTTGGGAAACTAGGACCACCCAGCTCGAAGCAGGAAGAAGACCTTTGACCTGGAAGTTAGAGCCTTTGTTCTCTCCTCTCTTCCACGCGGTCTTCAGTTCTTCTTCCTGCTTCGCCCAGCAAGGACAGGATTTCAACTCCTCCGGAGCGCACTCCCTTCTGGATCCTTTTTCTGTCTCTTTCTAACTTTGGAACTCCAATTCCCTCCCTTACCCACTCTACCCTCCTCATCCTTTAAAAAAAACACCTTTCTCCCAAAACTTTCTCCCCTTACTTGCCGTTCCTTCCCCTCCCACGTGGCGAGCTCCGCTCGTCCCCTTACCCTCCGCAACCCCTCAGTGCCGCCTAAGCCTCTCTCCGCGCCCCCCCTCCCTCCTCATTCCCTCCTTGCATGATCTCATCCCCCTCGCACGCGCCCTCGCCTCTCCCGCTCCACAGCCATGGGAGGAAGCAAGGGGCAAACTGCGAGTGATGATCGTGGCGCACAGGAGCAGCAGCAGCAGCCACGGAGGCCTCCAGCCCCCTAAATGGCGTCTTGGAAATCACCTCCGGCACATCCTCCGCCTCAGCCTCCTCGGACCAGCTGGCTGTCCCCCAGAGGAAGGCGGTAAGAGAGGCGGAGAAGGCCCTTGCTAGTGGCTGCTCCGGGAGCGCACCCAGAGCAAAGAAGCCCAAGCCACGCTCCAAAGAGGTGGCAAAGGGTGAGCGGCACAACAAAAAAGGAGCCGTGGGGGGCTGAGGTCTCCTCCCAGCCCCCCGTGACCCGAGCTGTGCCAAAGGAGGAAGCAAGGGCAACACCGGGAAGGGGACGTCGGACCCGGTAAGAGGGGCCCTTGCTGGGGAGGAACTGCGCCAGGTCATCTTTGAATCCTTCCCTGAGACGGATCTGGCAGAAGCAACGGCAGCAGCGGCCTCAGTCAGGCAGCGCCTGGAAGGGGGCACAGGGTCCATGTCCTCCAGTGAGGAGGAAGAGGACGAGAGCCAACTCGAAATTGTGGAGGGGGACCTCTCCGACGAGGTCCGGTCGGGAGGGGAGTCGATGGAGGAGGACACGGGGGGCGGGATACCACGGGACAAAAGGGCACCTGCGGAACCTGAGCATAGGAAGAAGGGGCTACTCCACGGGCTAAAAAGCAGAGCATAAAGTTGGCATTGGCTGTGCTAAAGGAGGCTCTCCTTTCAGTCCAAGGAGATGACCAGGCAGAACCCTTGAGCCCCACCAACACAGACAAAAGCAAGGGGGCACCAGGTGGCAAACCCAGGCGTACGGGGAAGGCAGATCCTAACACGACCACCTCAGACAAGAGGCGGATTAGGAAGGCCCCGGGTAATGCAAGGGGTGAGAAAAGGAAGACCCCCCACTTTGAGACACTCATCGGAGGAGTCCGATGAGGCCTCAGATGGGGAGGACCTGATTAGGAGGATGCAGCATCCCAACGACACCCTCGGGAACGAGGATGCCGAGGAAAACATTGATGTTGAAGGGGTCCCGGACAGGGAACCCGGAGAATAGTCTGACTGAGACACGTTTGAGCCAGAGATGACGGACAGGATATTCCACGGCAAAAAGTTCGCATACCTTCTGAATAAGGCCTTGGCGGCGTTGGAAATTCCCCTCCCAGCTCCACAGCAGGATGACACGGGGCCTTGGAAGCGCCAAAAAGCCAAAAAGTGGCGGCGCTGATGCCCTCATTCAAACCTAAGCGTCCACTTTTCCCATTTCCGAAATCATTCTGGAAACTGGTGGCCGAGGAGTGGGAAAAGCCGGCACTGGGACGCAGAGGCCTGTCCGCAGCACAAAAATTTTACAACTTCCCCACAGACATCTTGGACAAGCTGAAGACCCCAGTGGTCGACCGGCCGGTGGTCTCCATGGTCTTGAATTCTCTTGCGCCAAAAGAGGGAGAAGGCTTCCTGAAAGACCTATGTAGTATATGGGGAAATAATCATTGTAATGTAAAAGCAATCTTGTGTACCTCATTCACATCCTAAGATAAGTCTAGGGTTTTTCCCTGCATGCATTTGTTCTCCCAAAATTCCCTTTCTCTTATTTCACTGGACAGTTCCAGCCAACTGGAGTGCTGGGTCTTTCAACACATGACCTAATTTGAATTTTATTACTTTTGTGTAACTTCTCCTCTTTTAAGTTTGTGTCTCTCCATGAGGCTGGAGCAATCTTAGCCACCTTAAGCTTTTCTGAAACAATGCCATGATGTTTCACCATGCAGCCTTCTATCGTGGGCTGGTGAGTCTTTCCTAACCTATTCTTAGTCAGTTTAGGAACCTCTTTTTTTAAAGTTTGTTTTAGTATGTAGATTGTGATTGATATACCTTCAGTAAACTTTGATTTGCATTTTAAACTGACTCCTTTGTTTTTGTAATGAGGCTAATTTAACTGGGGGATCCCAGACCTTTGATGATAATTGAGCTTAAGTCTGCTTCCTAAGCACATTCTGCATGAACACGAAGTCAAAAGTGACTGAATGATTTTAACTCTTTTTAAAAGGAAATAATTCTTGTTGTTTTTTAAAAGGACTAGATCCTGGATTTTTTTTAAATACAATTTTATTTTTAGACTCACTACCTTCCCACAAAAAGGGTTATGGTTCCCAGATTTAAAGACTTAAAAGCTCAATTTAATTTTTGTTTTTTGCAAAAGTTTTATTTTTCCTTTTATCTGATCACCTCAGAATTGCTGTTTTTGGTCTCTCTCAGCTTGAAGACAAAGGCAGTAAAGCAATAAAGCAATAAAGCTATAAACCAATCATGGCTACATCTGAAGCTAACCTCTCTGCCTTTTTAGCCATGGAAAAGCTACGTGGGCCGAATTATAGACAATGGTCATTTTCTTTTGAAACATACATGAAGGCCATGGGATTTATTGATGTTTTACACAATCCCAGACCTCCTCACGGAAGAGAGAGGAATGATTTTGATAGGATTGATCAAAAAGTATTAGCCTACATAATTCTAACAACAGATCAGGGATTAGTACCTGAAATCAAAGATAAGAGAACAGCAAAAGCTGCTTGGGACACTTTGAAAGATTTATGTGATGTCCCATCCATGGGAAGTAAAATTGCATTGATGATTAAACTTGTGAACATGAGATTATCAAATCCAAGATGTCTAGATGAACACATTAATGATTTCAGAGCTACATTAGCAGAATTGCAATCTCCTGGAGAAGAGATTCCAAAGGCTATGCAAGTTGGGATTTTCTTAGCAAGCTTACCAAAGTTTTACAATCCCATCATAAATACTTTGCAATTAAAAAATGATTAAACCCTACCAGAAGCCTATATTCAAATACGGGAATTTCAGCATAGACAAAATTTGATGCAAAATGAGAAAGCAGAATCCAGAAATTCTAACTTTAACTAGCAAGTAAATTTGGCTGGAAAAGAAAAGAAATATTTTAAAAGAAATGCTACATACTCTCAGCCCCCTCCTCTTCTGAGACAAATGGGGAGCAATCTAAGGCTTCAAAGGGAAACAGGCAGTCATTCTCACAGCAAGGGATGACTGGCCAGAGGCAACAAAATGCAAAAGGCCATAGAGATAGAAAAGCTGATACTAAACAGGCATTTCACATTGGATTGGCTTATGAAAAAGTAATGCAAGCTTCTGGAAATGAATATAAAGATTGTTTCATCGTAGATTCCGGAGCCTCCAACACATTTATCAATAAAAGGGAATATTTCCAAGATCTTAATGAAGAAGTAAAATTCCCTGTACAGTTGTCCCTCTGCATTTGCTGGGGTTAGGTTCTTGAGACCCCTGCGAATGTGGAAGAACCGCGAATAACAGATGCTGCTCCCGCAGCCCCCCCAGAGGGAGGGAGGCAGCGGGAGGGTGTCTGGCCAGCCTGGCTGGCCTCTCCGTGGCCTTTCTGAGGGGGCTCCAGGCCTTAGAAGCCCCAGAGCCCACTGAGAAAGGCCAGTGAAGGCAGCATGTGGGCGGGGAGGAGGCTGCGCTGCCTCTCCCTGGCCTTCCGAAGCGGGCGCTGGGGCTTTGGAGCCTGGCGCCCGCTTCGAAAGGCTGGGGACAGCAGTGGGCGAGCGGGCTGGCAGGGAGGAGGCTGCGCTGCCTCTCTCTGGCTTTTCTCACCCCCCGCCCTTCCCAGAGTGGCTACGGGGGCTTCTGAAGCCCCTGCAGTCACTCTCCTCCACCCCCGCCCTTCCCAGAGTGGCCGCGGGGGCTTCTGAAGCCCTCGTAGTCACTCTCCGCCACCACCCCGCCCTTCCCAGAGTGGCTACGGGGGCTTTTGAAGCCCTCGCAGTCTCTCCGCCACCCTCTGCCCTTCCCAGAGTGGCTACGGGGTCTTCTGAAGCCCCCGCAGTCACTCTCCTCCACCCCCGCCCTTCCCAGAGTGGCCGCGGGGGCTTCTGAAGCCCTCGTAGTCACTCCGCCACCACCCCGCCCTTCCCAGAGTGGCTACGGGGGCTTCTGAAGCCCCCGCAGTCACTCTCCTCCACCCCCCGCCCTTCCCAGAGTGGCCGCGGGGGCTTCTGAAGCCCCCGCAGTCACTCTCCTCCACTCCCCTGCCCTTCCCAGAGTGGCTACGGGGGCTTTTGAAGCCCTCGCAGTCTCTCCGCCACCCTCTGCCCTTCCCAGAGTGGCTACGGGGTCTTCTGAAGCCCCCACCGCCACTCTCCCTCACCCCCCGCCCTTCCCAGAGTGGTGTAGAGGGTCCCTAGCTGCCTTGGAAAGGGACTGGGGTAGAATGAGGGAGGCCACCATCCCAGTCACTGACTTCCTGTCTGACGTCTCAGCAGCAAAAGAGCTTTGTCCACATAGCACTCCAGGGTCGCCTTACTTCCTCTCAGCTTCAAATGCATGTCCTTGGTCCCCTTGAGAAATCTAACTCCCCTCTTCAGGGCTTCCGAATCCGCCCTCCTGTCTTGGAGACTCTTCTGCTGAGCACCCCAATTGCAAAACTGATGTCAGGCCTTGTGTGGTGGTCAGGTATGCAGAGAGCCCCACAGTGTGCAGATCAAGGAAGCAGAACTGTGTGGCCATAAGTACCACTGAAGCGGAGTTTGCAGCCTTGTCTGAGATGGAAAGTGAGGTACAGTGGGTAAGGCAGATGCTTGCAGACCTTGGGGAGCCATGCCAAATGCCTGTTGAGGTGCACGAGGGCTCACAAGCCTGCGTAGCGATGGCAGAAGCAGAAAACCTGAAATGCAGGGCAAAGTACATTGCGGTACACTACCAAAATGTGAGGCAGTTAATACAGGAAGGTGTCCTGTGTCTGAAGTACTGTCCATCTGAGGACAACGTTGCAGATCTGCTCACAAAAGCCCTTCCAGCAGGAAGCCATGAGGAGTGGGCAAAGAGGCTGGGCCTTGTCACTAGTGTGTAAAGTGAAAGGTGTCAAAAGGGAAGGTCAACCGACAGACGACTGATGTCCAACAATGTATGTTAATGATGTTATGTTGTGATGATAGCATGTGTCCTGCGCAGCAGTTTGACCATTTTGGAGGGGATTGTCAGGAGTTAGAGACTGAACCCCATTATAAAATGGCTGAACTGCAGAGTCATGCTGAGTCATAATGGCTGACTCCATGAACTGCCTAGTCTTCCTTAGCCACAGAAGGAGGGTTCTTATTGGTGCGTAGGATCATGTGATTGAAATAGCGCTGATCAAGATGTTTGCCCTCCCCCGTTTGCTTTTCCTATTTCAAACTATTTCTCTCTCTCCCGCTCCTTCCTACTTTAAGGTTAGGAAAAAACTCCTTTATGGTTATATATTCAATGGCCCCAATTCCCACAGCGAGTTAGATACACCAGCCCTAAATGTGGAGGTCTCGGCATTCCCAACCTGGAGCTCTACTTTGCGGCTTTTCAGCTAGCCCAAACTATCCCTTTCCTTCAAAATAAATAAATAAATAAAAATCTGACAGTGAGGTGGGTTATGCTTGAATTAGATCTTCAGCACCCGTCAGTCCTCAGGTACTTCTTTTCTAAGAGTACCACCCATCAGCCGAAGAACTTGGACAACCCATTTCTGCGCACGTCCCTTTTAAGTTGGTGCAAGTGGGAGCATGTCCTTGCGCCTCTCCCCTCACCTATTCAACCATTCGTACTACACTCCCTGTTTTATGACCCAGATAAGATAAACCAATTTTTGGGATGGGAGGAACAGGGTCTGTATGCATTACAAGATCTCTTCCTTCAGTCTAAGCCCAAAACAGTAAATGACCTTCTCCAGGATTTGTCCCTGTATGTCCCCAACTGGTTTCAAATTTGTCAGGTCCACATGTTTTTGACCACATTAGTAACCTCTGGGTTCATTTTACATTCCCCCACAATATATGAACACAACTTCAGGTCACCCATCACACCAGCCAAAGGCAGGGCGGCCCAGATATACAGGTGGCTGATAGATGACACTTTCGGGAGCAATGTTTATTATAAAGCAACTTGGGAAAGCGAATTAAGCATCTAAATTCATGAGACGGATTGTCTAAAACTTTGGGCATCGCCAATTTTTAAACTCTGCTCTATTGCCTTAAAAGAAACATCCTTGAAGCTACTTTATAAATGGCATCTCACACCAATACAACTGACCAGGATGACCAAAATTGCCTCCCCTGTATGCTGGAGAGGTTGTACCCACCTGGGTATGTTTGTACACATGTGGCTTGAATGCCCGACTGTCTGGAGGTTTTGGTCCTCAACACTCGACATTATTAGCAAAATCACCACCCAGACCATAAACCCCTCTCCAGAACTACTTTTGCTATCACTGTTCACCGATTCTAAAAAGAATTGAAAACATTCTTACTTGCCATCTCCCGAATAGTGATTGCTAAAAATTGGAAAAATGAAATGCCCAGTATGAGTGGCTGGTGGGATAAGTTCTGGGACATACGGTTTATGGAGAAGCTCTCCGCCAATATTCGGAAGTTGACTGCTGGCGATGCTGCTGACACCTTCATCGAACAATGATTCCTATAGTTACATATCTTTCCGAAGCCGGATCTGCAGCACAACCTCCACATCATGGTAGAATGTGGAACGATGTTTTCTCTGTCCCATCTCAATGAAATCGCATGTCTGGACTGAAGAACTGTGGTCTTGTTATACTTCCAACTTCACATCCCTTCTCTGACTGTTTGTTGTATTTTAGTTTTGGTTAGGTTAGTGTTGAAAACGTAAGATTTCTGTAACAAACTGACACTTACTCATGTTTATTTTTGTTAATAAACTCTTTATTAAAAAAAGATCATGTGATTGAGTAAGCAGTGCCCAGTAACTGTGTATATAAAGGGCTCAGAACAGAGCTCACCCTTCTTCCTGTGACTGCTGAGGCCGGGTGAAGCAGTTTCTCCCTGAATTGTAAATATTTGCATATATTGCAACAGTTTGAGTTTGAAGATAAAAGTGCCTCCTGCTTATTTGGATGTCAAACACTCTGTGTGTGAGTATTTTTGGGAATGGGTTGCTACTGAGTCTACTGAGACAGTTTTTGGGCTTCTGCTGGGGGTTGTGTGTCCTATCATTCCCTGACAATTCCTGTACTACCTCTTTGCTTATTCTGTGCTGGATTTCCCTATTGTGTCCTCTGTCCCATTATCCTCAGGTTGGTCCTCCTTTTCCTTTTCTGAAAACACTGAGGCAAAGAAGGTGTTGAGTAATTCTGCCTTTTCTCTGTCCCCTGTTAGCATTTTGCCATCTTCTCCACGTAGCGGCCCTATCATTTCCTTCTTCCTCCTTTTGCTGCGGACATACCCAAAAAAACCCTTTTTATTGTTCTTAACCTCCCTAGCAAGCCTGAGCTCATTCTGCGCTTTAGCTTTTCTGACTTTACTCCTACATGTGTTCGCTATCTGTTTGAATTCTTCTTTGGTGATTTCCCCCCCTTTCCATTTCCTATACATGTTCCGTTTAAAACTTAGCTCCATTGAAAGTTCTTTAGTCATCCATCCTGGTTTCTTGAGACACCTCCCATTTTTCTTCCTCATTGGTACTGATTGAAATTGTGCCTTCAGTATCTCCTTTTTGAGAAAGTCCCATCTGTCTTGAGGTCTCTTCTCTTTTAGTATTCCTGACCATGGGATCACCCCCAGTATTTCCCTGAGTTTATTGAAATCAGCTCTCCTAAAGTCAAGAATGCGTGTCTGACTATGCCTGGCTTCTCCTTTCCATTGTATAACAAACTCCAGGAGGACATGATCACTCTCACCTAAGGATCCCACCACTTTCACCCCATTAACCAGGTCGTCTCTGTTGGTTAGGATCAGATCTAAAATAGCTGACCCCCTTGTTGCCTCTTCCACCATTTGGACCATGAAATTGTCTTCCAGGCAAGTAAGGAATTTGCTAGACCTTGAAGTTTTGGTTGAGTTAGATTGCCAGCAAATATCAGGATAGTTGAAGTCACCCATCACTACTACATCTCTCCTTTCTGCATGTGTGTTCATCTGTTCTAGAAAGGCAACATCCAATTCCTCCGTCTGATTTGGGGGTCTGTAGTAGAGTCCCACAATAACATCCCTGTTGTTTCCCTCCCCTTTAATTTTTATCCAGATGCTCTCCACCTGGCTTCCAGTGTTGATGTCATGGATCTCTTCACTGGTGTAAATATCCCTGACATATAATGCTATTCCTCCTCCTTTACTGTTTGGCCTGTTTCTCTTATAAAGGTTATACCCCTCTATTCCTACATTCCAATCATGAGACTCATCCCACCAGGCTTCAGTAATGCCTATTATATCATATTTGCTTTGTAATGCTAGGAGTTCGAGTTCATCCTGCTTATTTCCCATGCTCTGTGCATTAGTGTAGAGACATCTGAGACCATGTGTTCCCTTTACTTGCTGCCTGTGCAAGTTTTTTTTCCTCCCACTGTTGGGTCCTTGCGCTGTTTGCCTTGTTCCCTCTATGACAGTTTGACTATTTTCTCCAGCCCTTTTGCCTTCCAGAATACTCTCTCCCTTCCCCATATGACTCAGTTTAAAGCTCCCCTGATCAAATTGTTGAGACTGTAGGCAAAAACATTTCTGCCAACTGTCGTGAGATGCACCCCATCTCTTGCCAGAAGTCCCCCCGCATGGAAGCACAGCCCATGATCCAAGAATCCAAACTGTTCTCGGCGACACCATCTACGGAGCCAGTTGTTTACGTCGGCTATTTTCCTCTCCCTTCCTGGACCATGCCCTTCAACTGGCAGAAGAGACAAGATGACCACCTGTGCGTCCATTTCTTTCAGCTTCCTCCCCAGAGCCTCATAATCTCTTCTGATTTTGGGAATGCTGTGCCTTGCAGTATCATTGGTTCGCACATGGACCAAAAGGAAGGGGTAATGATTCGTAGGCTTGACAAGTCTTGTCAGCCTCTCGGTCACATCACGGATCTTTGCCCCAGGGAGACAACACACCTCCCGAGTCATCTTGTCAGGCCCACATACCACTGCTTCTGTACCCCACAGCAAGGAGTCTCCCACCACCTCCACACGCCTCCGCCGAGGCTTCGCAGCTGCTGTTCCTTGCGGTGGTCCTCTCAAGGTCCCCTGCTCTGCCCCTGAAGTCTGTCCATGCTGCTCTTCCTCGTTGTCCTTGATAAGACAAACATCCCACAAGTGTTGCAGGCGACTGAAGCAGTTACCTCCATGTCCATGCTGAGAAGTCTTAGGCAATCAGTGAAACAGGATTGTGGGCTTCCTCCTGAAAAGATCCTCCGGTAAACACCAATGTGAAAGGCCCCTGATGGCCTGGCCTTTTCTCTGTCAGTGAGCTCAGTCTACTGGGAATATAACTTTATAGAGATCTCCTGGCTGCAGGCTCATTCTGAAGGCAAGTTACTGCTTCACTTCCTCTAAGCAAGAAACCCCACTCAAAATGGCTGCCCAGAAGCTGCTCTCCTTCTTCTCCCTGGTTCAGATCTCCCAAATTCAACCTGTTTTACCATTAATTTACATAACACCATCAATGTACACGTTGACACCAGTATCTGCAGGGAATACATTCCAACACACACACACACACCCCGTGGATACCTGAAACTGGATAATAGGAAAATTGTTGTTTTCAATGAGATGAAAGCCAGCAGTTGACCATAGAAATGACCTGGGGGAGCTAGAAGTGCCTAGAAAGAACATATATTTCTGGATGTGGATAAGCAAAAATGTGGATACCAAATCCATGGACACAGGAGTCAACCATACATGGCACTTTATAAGTAAAAACACCAAAAACCGTCCTGTATGTAGTCTAAAATACATCTCTTTATGCACGTACACATAGAGGGATAGAAGAAATAATAAAATATAACACTACACAGTACACTTGTAAAACAAAAAGATAAAATACAGTATATAGGTTGAGTCTTTTGAGCGTCAACGTGACAGGGCATTTTATGTTTTATGTGTTTTCTGACATTTTGATGTACACAAACTGTTTCAGGCACAAAATTACTTAAAACTTTATGTAGGAAATGACCTTCAGGCTATGTGCATAAGGTGTCGTATATGAAACATACACAAATTTTGTTTAGACTTGGGTCCCATCTGCAAAATCACTCGTGAAGTATATTGAAGGATAGCAGACATCCGTATCCACAGACCCAATATCCGTGGCTGAAAGAAAATACGAAGACCTACCACAGAGTCATGCTGGGAAATGCCTAGAGTGAGGTCCTCTCTAGGCCTCTCCTAGGTCCTCCAGTGCAACTCTATGGTGTGTTTGTACTTGAAGTCCTTTCGTTTAGTTGGGTTTGCTGTTATCCGCAGTTTCTGGTATTCACGCTAAGCCCAGGAACCAGACCCCCACAGGCACAGGGGACCAAAATCCCTGTATTCCCAAATATTCCAAAATCCCTCTGGTCCCAAGCATGCCAGTGAAGGGAGACTCAGCCTGTACCTGGAAAGATGAATCCAATGGAACCAATGCCATTACAAAGGGATTCATCTTGCATTTTAAGGCCATGAAAATATAACTTATGTCCAGCCTAACCATCCGCAGTGCTTTTGTTTTATTGCTCCACTTTTCCCATATTAATCTTCATTGTTGATGTTTTAAAAAAGGATGCTTCAATAAATACATTTTTGAAAAAAAGATGAGTAAATCAGGTTGTGCAACACAAATGGCAAAATAACACTTGTTATAAATTATTATTAAATATTGTTATTATTATTTTGTAGGAGATGGAACAAACCACGAGGTTTCCTCAGTAATAAACCAGTAATAAACTCTTTGCTTCGCTTCCCAATCTTCTTCCCACAGCAGAAACTGAGATGCTGGCCTGCCTTTCAGGCATGTTGTGCAACACCAAAGAAATCCAGAATAACTTTTTTTAAGGGAGGGAGAAGAAACCACAGAGCTTTTTTCGAGAGCAAACTGAAGAAGGTATGGCCCTCCTTCCTTCGCTCCAGCTTCCCTCCCCAATTTTCTTTCTCCAACAGGAAAGCTGGCTTAGCTTGCAGGAGGGGGTGAAGGGAGAAACCACGAGCTTCCTTCAGGAGCAAACTGAATGCATGCCTCCCCTCCTGTTTCCCTTCCCAATTTTCTTCCTGCAACAAGAAAGCCAGGGTCTGGCCTACCCGGCAAGAGAGCTGTGCAATGCCAAAAAATTATTTTCAAAATAACTTTCTTTAAAGGGAAGGAGAAGAAACAACGAGGTTTCTTTGGGAGCAAACTTTCCTTCCCATTTTCCTTCCTCCAACGGGGAGACTGGCCTCCCTTCCAGGAGAGTTGTGCAAATGCACTAGAATTAATGCAAAGAGAGCCCCCTTTTCCTTAATAGGATCCCTCCATTTTTCTTGCAAAAAGGGAATTCTTGGGGGAAAAGTGTGTGTGGGGAATTTGAAAAACAAGGATTCTGGGCTTTGGGTGGCGGTAGAAGTATATTAAGATTAATTAATTAATTAATGCATAGGGATTAATGTATAGAAGTATATTAAGATTAATTAATTAATTAATTAATGCATTGGGATTAATGTATAGAGAGCCCCCTTTCCTTAATAGGGACCCCTCCGTTTTTCTTGCAAAAAGGGGATACTTGCAAAAAACCATGGGATTAGGAAAATAAAGATTTCTGATGGGGGTTGAAAAGGTGTAATATTGGGGTGATGGAAAGAATTAAGCCACCCCCTATTTCTTCCCATTATAATGGGGGGGTTGAGTTGCACTTTTTTCCTGAAGTTTGCAGCTGGCCTCCAAAGAGCTTTGTGACCTTTATTGCAGGATCCTTTTAAAAAGAAAAAAGAAAGCCTCCTCCCGAGTAGACCTACCTAAACCTCAGGGTGGAGGAGTTATTTCTGGGGGCGGCATGGAGGGCAGAGGGTGAATAAAAGACCCACCTACCCTCGAACACACACACACAGAAGTCATATCACCATCAGCAGCCAGGAAAAGGGTTCAATTTCATTGCAGAGGATCCATTGCCCTTTGGATGCTGGTGGATTGCAACTCCCATCAGCACAGAGTTGGTTGAGCTGCCCGGTAGGGGGCGATGGATGTTGGGCTCCAACCTGGATGGGATCACGCTCCCTCCTTCATTTTGCAAGGAATACAAGGGACCCATTTGTTTTTCTTAAATGTTGTTGTTCTTATTTTCTACTGAGCCATGTCCCCTCCCAATGTGTCCAAGGAACAGCAGCCTCTGTTTAGTCACATTGGCTTCTAGGGAGATTCAAGGCTTCATTTGGTGTCAGAGACATTTATTTGTCTCTTTGGTGGTCCATGGAAGACCGTATATAAAACACTTCCATTTGTACCTTCTGCAGGTGCCCAGAGGTCCAGGATGTATGAATGCATGGAGTGTGGAAAGGGCTTCAGTCAGAGAGGAGATCTGCATTGCCATCAAAGAACCCACACAGAAGATAAGCCATATAAATGCATGGAATGTGGAAAGAGCTTCAGTCAGAGAGGAAGTTTACATTCCCATCTAAGGACCCACACAGGGGAGAAGCCATATAAGTGCATGGAGTGTGGAAAGAGCTTCAGTCGGAGAGGAAATCTGCATTCCCATCTAAGGACCCACATGGGGGAGAAGCCCTATGAATGCATGGAATGTGGAAAGAGCTTCAGTCAGAGAGGAAGTCTGCATTCCCATCAAAGGACCCACACAGGAGAGAAGCCATATAAATGCATGGAGTGTGGAAAGAGCTTTAGTATGAGTGGAAATCTGCATTCCCATCAAAGGACCCACACAGGGGAGAAGCCATATAAATGCATGCAATGTGGAGAGAGCTTCAGTCAGAGAGGAAATCTGCATTCCCATCAAAGGACCCACACAGGGGAGAAGCCCTATGAATGCATGGAATGTGGAAAGAGCTTCAGTCGGAGAGGAAGTCTGCGTTCCCATCAAAGGACCCACACAGGGGAGAAGCCTTTTAAATGCATGGAGTGTGGAAAGAACTTCAGTCAGAGTCAGCATCTAAATTTACATCAGAGAACCCACACAGGGGAGAGGCCATATAAATGCATGGAGTGTGGAAAGAGCTTCAGTGATAGTGGATCTCTGCGTTCCCATCAGAGGACCCACACAGGTATGAAGACATATAAATGCATGGAGTGTGGAAAGAGCTTCAGTGATAGTGGATCTCTGTGTTCCCATCTAAGGACCCACACAGGGGAGAAGCCATATAAATGCATGGAGTGTGGAAAAGGCTTCAGTCAGAATGCAAATCTGCATTCTCATCAAAGGACCCACACAGGTGAGAAGCCATATAAATGCATGGAGTGTGGAAAGAGCTTCAGTCGGAGTGGACATCTGCGTTCCCATCAAAGGACCCACACAGGTGAGACGCCATATACATGCATGGAATGTGGAAAGAGCTTCAGTAAGAGAGGAAATCTGCGTACCCATGAAAGGACCCACACAGGGGAGAAACCATATAAATGCATGGAATGTGGAAAGAGCTTCAGTGAGAAGAGCACATGTACTAAACATCAAATGACACACACAGGGGAGAAGCCCTATAAATGCATGCAATGTGGAGAGAGCTTCAGTCAGAGAGGAAATCTGCATTACCATCTAAGGACCCACACAGGGGAGAAGCCATATCAATGCATGGAATGTGGAAAGGGCTTCAGTCTTAGTGTATCTCTGCGTTCCCATCTAAGGACCCACACAGGGGAGAAGCCATATAAATGTATGGAGTGTGGAAAATGCTTTGGTCAGAATGGAAATCTGCGTTCCCATCAAAGGACCCACACAGGGGAGAAGCCATATAAATGCATGGAATGTGGAAAGACCTTCAGTGATAGTGGTGCATGTACTAGTCATAAAAGGACCCACACAGGGGAGAAACCATATAAATGCATGGAATGTGGAAAGACCTTCAGTAAGAGTGGAAATCTGCATTCCCATCAAAGGATCCACACAGGGGAGAAGCCTTTTAAATGCATGGAGTGTGGAAAGAACTTCAGTCGGAGTGAGCATCTAAATTTACATCAGAGAACCCACACAGGGGAGAGGCCATATGAATGCATGGAGTGTGGAAAGAGCGTCAGTCTGAGTGGACATCTGCGTTCCCATCAAAGGACCCACACGGGGAGAAGACTTTAATGCATGGAGTGTGGAAAGAGCTTCAGTGATGGCAGAATATTGACTAAACCTATTAGGGTTATGGTTTTGAATGTGTAGCCCTTGGAAATTTATGTCATAAAGAGATACCATATATTCCATTTATCTGTAGAGGACAAAGCTGAAGGTTAAACAGCTACGTAGTAGAATAAGCAGCTGATGTTTTTCAGCCAGCTTATCTCAGTTTGACTCAGAAAGGAGATAAATTACTAGGGATGATGTCAGATGATGTCGCCAATTACCAGTTGAAAGTGTGTCTGTCCCATACTCATTGAATATTGAGCATGCTGGAAGCATCTGGACCAGGCTTTTGCTCCTCTGCTAACCTGACTGCTGGCTGGACTCCTGAACATAGACTCCAGCAGGTTATAGCGTGACAGGTTATGGGCCCAGCTATCCAGAGGTGCTGTCCAGCTGTCCAAAGGTGTTACCTGTTCAGTGAAGTTCCAGTGAGTTCCAGTCTCCACCTGTCAACTTACATGGCTGAGTTGAATCCTGTGTGCTGAAGATCCTTGCATTCTGCCGAAAGCTGGGAGCTGTCTGGATGTCCTTGCTGGTAAGCCGTTCTGTGTATGGGAGTAACCAGCTGAGAGGGACTTCCACTCAACCTAGTTCATTAGGTTGCAGAAATGGCATTTGTACCAGGAGGAGGATTACATTTTGCGAGACTAAAAAACAGGAACTATTTTAATTAGGCTTTGCTTCTTGAGGCTTATCTGAAACGTGAACAATCTTGGGATGCCGTACTGTAAGCAGTACAAGCTCCCTCAAATGCCCAGATTAAAGCTGAAGACAAGGCGAGATCATCAATTATCCCAGGGGTGGAAGACTCCCAGCTAATGTGCATTAGAGAGTTCCAAACTGCTCAGGAATGCTGGGAGGCCCTAAAGGGGGTGTATGTGAGAGAAACCGGCGGTTCAAAAATCCTGTTGACCAGAAGGCTGTATAAAGCGAAGCTGCAGCCTAGTGAGGATATGAATAGCCCCCTGGCTAATCTTAGTGAATTGTTTGCAAGACTGTCTGCTGTTGGCATTCATTATTCTGAACCTGATAAGGTCTATCTGGTTCTGTCAACCCTTGATCCAAGTTTTGATTCTCTGATGAACTCTGTTGAAGCGATCCCGGAAACGGATTTTAGTTTCAGTTTCATTGCTGGGTGTCTCCTTGAGGAAGAAGAAAAGCATCGCCAGCGTGATGCAGATGTAAAGCCAAAGGTCAGAGGAAACTCTTCTGTCCTTAATTTTAAAGGTGCCAAGGCTCAAAGTGAAGAAATTGAGACTGCTTACGCTGTAAGATCTTGCTGGCTATGTGGCTCCAAAAAGCACATTGCCAGAAACTGTGATAATAAATCATGCAAGAAAAAGACTAAAAAGCCAAGCCGTGCTAATGAGGTGATGACAGTGACTGTGAGCAGATGAAAACCAGATGAGGACTGTGAATTAACCAACTGGATTCAGGGTCCAGTAATCATATCTCAAACTGCAATCAACATTTTGTTTCTGTTAATAAAGATGAACCATGTACAGTTAGTTTGGCTGACAGGTCAAAACAAAATTGTCTGGGGGCGGGAACCTGTTGTGTTTCATATCTTGGGAAAAATGTACAATATGTCCCAAAAATTAATCTCTGCCTCCTCTCTGTTGCCATTCTTGCACAAGAGGGGCATGAGATCAATTTCACTGGTCAAAAATGTTGTGTTATGAAGCCTGGGGAAGTTATAGCTGAGGGTGTTTTAAAGGATCAGCTGTATTATATGAAACATAAAACTGAAATAACACATGATGATGCAGTGATGGCAAATTCCCCATCACATGATAATTGCATTCATTTGATGCATGGGGGTATAGGGCACCTCATCTATAAGGTATTACGGCAAATGCCACATATGTGTCATGATCTAACAGTTAAGGAATGTAATGTGTTTCTGGATTGCAAAGTTTATAAACAGAGCAAACGTTCTTTTAAGCCAACCCCAAAAGTTATTGATCGTAAATCACAACGCATTTTTGAGTTAGTGCATGTGGACCTAGCAGGGCCATTCCAGCCATCATTTGGAGGAGCAAGGTTTGCCATGGTAATCGTAGATGATTTCTCAAGATATTCCTGTCTGTTTTTGCTTAAAAACAAAAGTGAGTCTTTTGAAACTTTCAGACAATGGTGTGCATATGTTGAAAGAAAATTCCAAGTTCAAGTTTCTTCTCTGTAGAGTGATTGTAGAGGAGAATTCATGGCTAAGAATTTTCAAAGGTGGTTAAAACAGAGGGGTATTTTTCATATTCGTAATGCTCCTTTTACCGCCGCTCACAATGGCGTTGTGGAATGTCATTTTGGAGTATTGCAGACTATGAAAGATAGTCTGATGATTGATGCTGCCATTGATCAAAGGTATTGGGGTGAAGCTATGTTGACTGAATTATTTACATAACAGAATTTGGAATACTGTTGTGTTAAATACCCCATATTTTATGCTGTGTGGTAAAAAACAATCAGTGAAGCATATTAGAATTTTTGGAAGCTATGCATGGGTACACATTCCCAAAGCTTCTAGGAAAAAGGGTGATCCAAAGGCATGAAGGCTAAGGTTTCTTGGATATGAAATTGGCAGTAAAGCTTACAGATTTGCTTTGCCAAATGGCACAGTTCTGATCTCTAGGAATGCTGATTTTGAGGAACATGCAAATTGGCGCCAAGTTCATTCCAGTCCTGACGTGCTTCTGCCCTTGGATGATGAAGCACAGGAGCAGCAGCAGCAGCAATTGTCTGGGCAGAGTCAGCCTCGCACTGCCCTGGTGCTGCTCCGGCTGCTCAGAGCTCTCAGGCCATCCACCTCGCAGGGACCACAAAGCCCAAAATCCCCTGCAGTGCCACAGACGCCAGAGTGGCAGCAGTGGAGATCCCCGAAGGTTGAAAACAGTGACTCTAGAAGTGAATCAGAGGTGCAGTTTTTTACACCCAGATGCTAAAGTAGGGAGACAAAAGGAATTCCTCCACAGAGGTTTTCAGTTCAAAACATAAAGGTCTGTCAAGTGTTTTTTGAGCCTGAAAGTTTTGATGAAATGTTAAAGTTGCCAACTGATGAGCAACAAAAGTGGAGATCTGCAATGGAACAGGAAATGCAGGCCATTTGTGAACATGGAGTTTTTGAGGTGGTAAAACTTCCAGAACAACAGAAGGCTGTTGGTTGTAGATGGGTGTTTAAAAAGAAACAGATGCGCGATGGTAAAGTGAAATATAAAGCAAGACTTGTGGTGCAAGGTTTCTCACAGGTTAAATACCAGAACTACGATGAGGTTTTTGCACCAACAGCAAAAGTACAAAGTGTTAAAATTGCTCTTGTCTGTTGCCAGTTTACATAATTTTAAAGTGAATCATTTGGCATTGGTACAGCCTATCTTAATGCACCACTTTCAGAGACAATATATGTGGAACAAGCACCAGGTTTTCATAGTGGTGCTCCTAATTATGTGTATAAATTACACAAGGCTCTCTATGGATTAAAAGAAAGTGGTCGCTGCTGGTACCTGTGTTTAAATGAAATGCTGAAAAGTATTGGTTTTGAAAACAGTGTTGCTGATCCATGTTTGTATACTAGAGGAACAAACCAAAGTTATGAAATCCTGATAGCTTTTGTAGATGACTTATGTTTAGTCACAAAAACTGAGATACAGGTGAATAAATTCAAACAGGAGTTGGGCTCAAAATTAAAAATCAAAGATCTTGGTGACATACAATATCTAGGAGTGAATTATCAAAGACTTGAGATTGGAGGTTTCAAAATGACACAGACCCAAAAGATTGAAAAATTGTTGTTAGATTGTAATATGAGCAATTGTAAAAGTGCAAAAACACCAATGACTGTTGATTTTGTCAATGTAACTGTTGATAGAATGTTTGAATATCCTGAATTATTCCATTCTGTAATTGGAAGTTTACTGTATATTGCTAATTGGACACGTCCTGATATTGAACACGCAATCAGTGTGTTATCCAGAAAGGTAAGCAAGCCATCTCAAAATGACTGGCAAGGGTTAAAAGGTGTTCTGAGATATTTAAGAGGCACCATGGAGTATGGTGTGTTCATAAGTTCACAAGGATGCCATGAACTTGTTTGCTATTGTGATAGTGATTTGGCCCAAGAAAGTTCTGACAGAAAATCAGTGTCAAGAATGGTAATCACTTATGCAGGGACCCCCATATTTTGGAAGACCAAAAAGCAACCCACCATTGCATTAAGTTCCACAGAATCCGAATTCAGTGCCTTATCTACTTTGATTTCGGAATTGGTTTGGATTATTGATTTGGGTATTCCAATACAAGAGCCAGTGAAAATTTTTGATGACTCACAAGCGTGCATCCAAATGGCTATTGCTGAAGGAGTAAAATCCTGGACCAAACATGTTGCTGTAAGGTACCAGAATGTAAGAGAAACTGTTCAATCTGGGCTAATCGCTGATCTATTGCCCATCTGAAGAGAACATTGCTGACCTATTCACAAAACCTTTAGGTCCAATCAAGCGTCAGTACCTTTGCCACAAGGTGGGTGTCATAGCAGATGTGTAAAATACAGCTCTTTATGCATACATTTAGAAGGGTGTTAGGGTTTTGAATGTGTAGCTCTTGGAAATTTATGTCATAAAGAGATACCATATATTCCATTTACCTGTAGAGGACAAAGCTGAAGGTTAAACAGCTACGTAGTAGAATAAGCAGCTGATGTTTTTCAGCCAGCTTATCTCAGTATGACTCAGAAAGGAGATAAATTACTAGGGATGATGTCAGATGATGTCGGCAGTCACCAGTTGAATGAAGGGGAGTTGCTAGAAATTGCTAGAACAGCTAGAAATCCCGCTATCAGTCATGGTGCAAGGCAGTCCACGTCACTTCTTCAACTGACTTCTTTGACCAACTGCTAACTGTAAGCTTAGCTATTAGAGCAATGATTTTGTTTGTAGTTTAGGATGTACACAATAAAGACTGTTAGTTTTTAGACACTAATTGTGTCCGTCCACTCATTGAACATCGAGCATGCTCGAAGCATCTGGACCAGGCTTTTGCTCCTCTGCTAACCTGACTGCTGGCTGGACTCCTGAGCATAGACAGACTCCAGCAGGCTGTAGCGCGACACATTTAACTCGCTCAGAGTGATGTACTGATAGCAATATATGTTATGCTTTCACATTAGAGATTTAGAAGTATAATTTTTTTCACATATTTGCTGCTTCTGGGGAAGCCATAATGCTATGCCGGTTGCAGGTAGGATTCCTCCCAATAGAGCTCTGCAGGGTTTTTCCTTACAAGTTCTAAAGCAACAAAATGTTAAAGGAAAAATTTCAGATGAAGAAAATCTCTTGTAAAATGAAAATCCTGTTACCTGTTAAAGATGTTTCATTCAGATTTCAGTTGATCAACAGCTCAGAGTTTTGAACTTTGAATCAATTTCAAGCCTTGTGGCTAAACAGAGAAATTAGTTCATTCTTTATATTTCAGGGATCTGTATTGATTATCAAATAAAGAGAGTTGTCCAGTGTTAGAGTCAACATTTACTGTTTGATTTGTTCTTTTGCTTCTCATTTGGAAAAGTTTGGTCCAGTGTCCTGTTACCTGTGGGCATTCCCACCACATAAATCTAAATGGGCGTGTGAAGTCGGAGGCTTTCATGGCCGGCATCCATAGATTTTCCTTGGGTTTTTTTCAGGCTGTGAGTCTGTGTTCTGGAATAGTTTCTTTCTGACGTTTTGCCTGCATCTGTGGCTGGCATCCTCAGAGAATGGTTGGGTAGGAGTATGTGTGGGGTTTATATACTGTGAACCCCTGTTGGGGAGTAGATGTAAATTTGTGTAATTGAATGGTTAGTTTCTGGATATAGAAATGCAAGGCTCATTAGTGTCTGTTTGGCTAATGGTTGGTTGATGGGCCGTTATCTGCTGGGAATCCCTCTGTCCCTGGGTGGAATTCCTTTGTAAGTATTGGGTTTTTATTCTATTGTCTTTCAAAACTGGGAGCCAGATTCTGTTTACTTTTAGAATTTCTTTCCTGTTGAAGTTGTCCAGGTGTTTGTGGATCTCAATAGCTTCTCTGTGCATTCTGACGTGGTCGTTGTTGGCCTGGTCCAAAATTTCTGTGTTTTTGAATAGCATTTTGTGTTAGTTTCTAGGTTTAGATATGCACAGTATATCACAGTATATAAACCCCACACACACTCTTACCCATCCATCCTCTGAGGATGCCAGCCACAGATGCAGGCGAAACGTCAGAAAGAAACTTCCAGAACACGGCCTCACAGCCTGGAAAAAAAACCCCAAGGAAATCTAAACAGGTGCCTTTTGCATCACAATTTCTGCAGCATTTACCATTTGGAGGACCACCCAGGTATCACAGTTTGATGGTTGTTAATGTGATGTACCAGACACACGTTTGCATTAACTCAATAAGATTTCTTTATCAAGCAAGGAAACGCAGACCAGGAACATAGGCAAAGCCAGAACTGAAACCCACCCAGTACAGACACCAGATAAACCCTTACAGCGTGAGAATAGCATGGAGGGAGGCCAGTAGGAGGGCAGCTACCTCCAGGTGCTGCGGCCGTGAAGCCGCCCGAGGAACAGCGTTCCCAGACCCAAAAGGCGGGCCAGCTGCCGTCCAGAGACAGAGAGGCCCAGGCAGGGGAATCAGGCCAGGAACCAAACTCATGTCAGGGTCTTCCATGGAGTCTACTCTAATACCCGGAATCCATGGACGAGCATGACAGTTACGTACCAATGACTGATGAATGTGTTTACATGTTCTTTAATACTAGAGTAGAGATAGTTTTAAATGGTAGATCTTTCCATAAGTAAGGCCAGATGTCATTGTCTATATTGCTTTTGAAGCCATTTTTTCAAACCTGGTTGACCTCCCTAGACTCAGGGAGATTTAGTTCTGATGGGATGGAACAGATCTTGTCTGTTAAGCTTTTAGGATTATCCTTAGCATCTCTTACAAGTGTTTCAAACTGACTGAATGGTCTATTGATTTACATTTTTATAGTGTGATTGGAAAGAAAGTGAATCATTTGGTGTTTGAACCTAAATGTGTCTTCTATTTTCCAGTTGCTCATTATTGACTACCTGTTTTTGGCTTTTCATTTTTTTGGGAGAGGGAATCAGTGAGTCTGTTGATATCTTTTTCTTCCACATTCTTTGTAAGCAATGAATTCATCCTTATAGGAAAAAAGTCTGTGAAAAAGCCGTGGGGCCAAATGGGGATGGGGGTCTGAACAGCGTATCCCTCCACTGATGCCGGATGGGAAATGTCTCCAAGGGCGAAGGAGGACTCTTGATCTCTTGAAGATGCTTTTGTGTAAAATCCCAGAACGGCCGTCCCCAGATCCAGTCTTCCTTGGTGTCATTCCAAGGAAGCCATGTACATTTGTATTTGTGTATTATTCTAATTAGTTCTAGAATTTGATAGGCTTCATGACGTAATACCAAGTGTGGCATCCCCAGTTTTTCAGTTTTCTTATATGTAATGGATTTAGGTCTTCTTGAGCTTTCCCCTTGGTTAATAAAGTTCTGTAGAAGGTTCTGCCCATTTTATCAGTTCTTCTAAGAAGGTTTTTTTATGGTCAGTACTTGGAATAGGTCTCCCAACAATGGAAGTAGCATCAGTTTAAATTCTGCTATTCTTTCCAGCCAAGAGAGACATTGTCTTTTCCCACAATGCCTGTTATTTCTGTTTTATTTCCTTTATAAGAGGAGGGAAATTGGTTGCAAGTTTTCCCTGGCCACTTTGAGATGCTGATTCCTAGATACATAAAAGTTTTACATTTAGATGGTGTTGAAAATAAATTTGAGGTATGCTTCTGGCGTTCTTGTGCCATATTGAAGGTTAGATTTTGGTTAGGTTTTGCTTTGTTAATTTCTAGAACACAGGCTTTTTGAAATAAATCTAAGATCTTAAAGGTTGCCTCTAGGCTCTGGACTAGCTAAATCATCAGCAAAGTCTCATCTCCAGCAGAGTCTTGATCATCAGTCTAATTGCTACATCATCATCAAAAAGGTTTAGTTTTATTGTGGCCTCTTTAATAAAAGATTCCACTAGTGTCCAAATCTCTCCTGATTGCACATGCCAGACGTTTGGTTGCAAATGTGAAAAGGAGTGGGGGAAAGAGCACCTTTGTCTAGTGCCTCTGCTAGTTTCATTTGTGTGTATGATGGTATGATAGTTCTTGTGTAGATTCCTAATTAGAATCATAGAGTTGGAAGAGACCTCAAGAGCCATCCAGTCCAACCCCCTTCTGCCATGCAGGAATCCACCATCAAATCATTCCCAATAGACGGCTGTCCAGCCTCTTTTTAAAAACCTCCAACGAAGGAGACTCCACTTCACTCCCAGGCAGCAGCGGATTCCACTGCTGAAGAGCTCTTTCCATTACGAATTTCTTCCTAATGCTTCGGTGGAATCTCTTTTCCTGGAGTTTGAACCCATTGCTCCGCATCCTACTCTCTGGAGCAGCAGAAAACAAGCTTGCTCCATCCTCAGTATGACATCCCTTCAGAAATTTAAACATGGCTATCACGTCATCACTTAACCTTCTCTACCCAGGCTAAACATGCCCAGCTCCCTAAGCTCACAGGGCATCATGGCTTCCAGACCTCCCACCATTTTGGTTGCTCTCCTCTGGACACGTTCCAGCTTATCAATATCCTTTGTGATTTGTGGTGCCCAGAACTGGACACAGTATTACTCCAGGTGAGGTCTGAACAAAGCAGAAGAGAGTGGCACTATGACTTCCCTTGATCTGGACACTAGACTCCTATTGATGCAGCGTAGAATCGCATTGGCTTTTTTAGCTGCTGCATCACACTGCTGGCTCATGATCAGCTTGTGGTCTGCTAAGACTCCCAGATCCTTTTCGCATGTACTGCCCTCAAGCCAGGTGTCACCCGTCCTATATCTATACTTAGGTTGGTAAATTTCTGGCCCATCCCAAGAAGGATGAACAATAGACCTCCACTCCAACTTGTCCAGGGCCTCAGCCTTGCCCACCAGGATTCCCAGTATGGCAGTAGATGAGACGGGTGGTGGTGGAGCTGCAGTCGTCCTTCGGGATAAAGTCTCCTGGCCGAGAACCCTCTTCCTCAGCCTGCAGGGTTTGAACGTGTTTGTTTAAAGGTAGGTAGCCAGGACAGATGAGGCGTTCTGTTGGTGCCCCAGCCATGCTGCTCCTCTACAGTCTCCCGCCTGAGCTAGCTGGGATGGTCTTGGGGTGGCTTTGAAGTCTCCATGGCTGGTGATGCTGGGAGACTCCAACATCCATGCTGAGGCTGCCCTGATGGCAGTGGCTCAGGTCTTGGGGTCTGCCGTGACAACCATGGGTCTGTCCCAAGTGGTATCTGGCCCCATTCATGCTGCTGGGCACTAGAGGAAAGGAGCTAGTGAGAGAATGGTGAAAGTCTGCCAAAGGTTTGGTTTGGATGTGATCTTTTGGAGCTTGGATCAACTCACATAAGCTGTCTGTACATTCTTCAATAAAAGTTACTCTCTGTTTTATAGTGGCTGACTCCGAGTGAATTGATTGCCGGTAACGGGAGAGAAGAGAGAACAAACCACCTAGAATGTTGTAATTGGTTTATGGAAATGCATGGGACCCTGGCCCCTTTACACTCCAGGACAGTGTCTAAAGGGTGGAGGTAGTGCAAAGTCTTGGAGACTGGGTGCCTGACGAGGTTGGTAGTGTGAGACTGCGTGCAACAAAGGCACCGTCACAAGCAGTCAGTGGGGTTTGGGATATCGTATGGTGCTCAAATGCCTGGCGTGTAGCTGCGTGGTGGTGTCCAGAAAGTGGGCTTGTTCTGTAGATAGTTCCAGGCTGAGGTAGATGGTGGGGTGGAAGTTGTTGAAATTCTGGTGGAATGTCTTGAGTGAGTCCTCTCCATGAGTCCAAGTGATGAAGATATTTGTCATCCATGTGCCTCAGCTAGAGGAGAGGTTTCTGGGCGCAGGAGTTAAGAAAGCGTTGCTCCAGGTCAGCCATTAAGTTGTTGGCATATTATTGTGGTGCTATGCATGTGCCGATGGCAGTACTGTTGACTTGAAGGTACAGTAGGGCCCCTGTATCCACTCATTCATTATCCACTGATTCAATTATCCATGGGACACAAAACAGCACACCTACCACGGAGTCTTCCTAGAAAATGTGTCCTCTCTAGCCATTTTGTAGGTCCTCCAAGGCAACTCTATGGTATTTTAAACAGGAAGTCCCATTACTTTCAATGGTATTCGCTGTTATCCATGGTTTTTGGCATCCACGGGCCCCCTCGGAACCAATCTCCTGTGGATATGGGGGTTCTACTGTATTTGTTATTACTAAAAGTAAAGAAGTTGTGTCTGAGAACAAAGTGGCAGACCTCGGTGGCTAGATCTTCTATGGTTCCATCTGGAATGATATTCCTGATAGTTTGTAGTCCATCCTTGTCCGGGATATGGGTATGTAGGGATTCCATATCCATCGAGGCTAAGATGGCGTTCCCTGGAAGGGTCTGGATGGATTGTAATTTCTGCAGGAAGTCGGTAGTGTCCTTGACGGGAATGCTGGTGGCCTGTGGTCATAAGGGTATTATTGTTTCCTGCCAGAGAGAAGAAGGAGAGAACCTTCTGGAGAGACATTTTGAGTGGGTGAGTTTAAATTTTTATAAACTCTTGGGAGAGGCTGCTTGTTGGTGAGGCGTGCGAATTTGACTGACCAAACCAAAAATACAGCATACCTAAAAGTACAGCTTAGAGCTCTCAGCATTAACTAAGAGTTCTAGAAGCGCTCACCATGGACACTGAGGGGGCTGCTGCGGTCACCTGCAACACTTGTGGGATGTTTGTCTTCTTGTCCACAGATGTGGGGGACTTCACATGCACCAAGTGCAAGCTGGTAGCCCTCTTGGAGGAGAAAGTCCAGCAGCTGGAGACTAGGGTAGCTACACTTCAACAGATTCGGGAGCAAGAGGTTTTCCTGGACACGACAGAACGAACAGTCTTGGGCGGGGACCACACAGAGGAACTGGCTGGGGAGGAGAGGGTCACTCCACAGACACAGGAGGTTGATAGCTGGAGGAATGTCACACACAGAACAAGAAAATCCAGGGATACTTCGAGCAGCTTGCAGCTACAGAATCGATTTGAAGCCCTCTCCTTTATCAAGGACAACGAGGAAGAACAGCATGGACAGACTTTAGGGGCAGAGCAGGGAACCTTCAGTTTACCACCGCAAGGAACAGCCACTGCGAAGCCTTGGGGGAGGCGTGTGGTGGTGGTGGGGGACTCCTTGCTGCGGGGTACAGAAGCAGTGGTTTGTGGGCCGGACAAGATATCGCATGAGGTGTGCTGTCTCCCTGGGGCAAAGATCCATGATGTGACGGAGAGACTGAAAAGACTCGTCAAGCCTACGGATCATTACCCCTTCCTTTTGGTCCATGTGGGAACCAATGATACTGCAAGGCACAGCTTTCCGAAGATCAGAAGAGATTTTGAGGCTCTCGGGAGGTAGCTGAAAGAAATGGATGCACAGGTTGTCATCTCGTCTCTTCTGCCAGTCGAAGGGCATGGTCCAGGAAGGGAGAGGAAAATAGCTGATGTAAACAACTGGCTCCGTAGATGGTGTCGCCGAGAACTATTTGGATTCTTGGATCATGGGCTGCGCTTCCATGAGGGGGGACTTCTGGCAAGAGATGGGGTGCATCTCACAACAGTTGGCAGAAACATTTTTGCCTACAGTCTCAAGAATTTGATCAGGAGGGCTTTAAACTGAGTCAAATGGGGGAGGGAGACAGTATTCTGGAAGGCAAAAGGGCTGGAGAAAATAGTCAAACGGTCATAGAGGGAACAAGGTAAACAGAGCAAGGACCCAACAGTGGGAGGCAAAAAAACTTGGACAGGCAGCAAGTAAAGCGAACACATGGTCTTAGATGTCTCTACACAAATGCACAGAGCATGGGAAATAAGCAAAATGAACTTGAACTCCTAGCACTACAAAGCAAGTATGATATAATAGGCATTACTGAAACCTGGTGGGATGAGTCGCATGATTGGGATGTAGGCATAGAGGGGTATAACCATTTTAAGAGAAGCAGGCCAAACAGGAAAGAAGGAGGAATTGCATTATATGTCAGGGATATTTACACCAGTGAGGAGATCCATGACATCAATCCTGGAAGCCAGGTGGAGAGCATCTGAATAAAAATTAAAGGGGAGGGAAACAACAGGGATGTTACTGTGGGACTCTGCTACAGACCCCCAAGTCAGACAGAGGAATTGGATGATGCCTTTCTAGAACAGATGAGCACACACGCAGAAAGGAGAGATGTAGTAGCGATGGGTGACTTCAACTATCCTGATATTTGCTGGAAATCTAACTAGACCAAAACTTCAAGGTCTAGCAAATTCCTTACTTGCCTGGAAGACAATTTCATGGTCCAAAAGGTGGAAGAGGCAACAAGGGAGTCAGCTATTTTAGATCTGATCCTAACCAACAGGGATGACCTGGTTAATGGGGTGAAAGTGGTGGGATCCTTAGGTGAGAGTGATCGTGTTCTCCTGGAGTCTGTTATACAATGGAAAGGAGAAGCCAGGCATAGTCAGACACGCATTCTTGACTTTAGGAGAGCTGATTTCAACAAACTCAGGGAAATACTGGGGGTGATCCCATGGTCAGGAATACTAAAAGAGAAGAGACCTCAAGATGGATGGGACTTTCTCAAAAGGGAGATACTGAAGGCACAATTTCAAACAGTACCATTGAGGAAGAAAAATGGGAGGTGTCTCAAGAAACCAGGATGGATGACTAAAGAACTTTCAATGGAGCTAAGTTTTAAACGGAACATGTAAAGAAGATGGAAAGGGGGGGAAATCACCAAAGAAGAATTCAAACAGATAGCGAACACGTGTAGGAGTAAAGTCAGAAAAGCTAAAGCGCAGAATGAGCTCAGGCTTGCTAGGGAGGTTAAGAACAATAAAAAGGGTTTTTTTGGGGTATGTCCGCAGCAAAAGGAGGAAGAAGGAAATGATAGGGCCGCTACGTGGAGAAGATGGCAAAATGCTAACAGGGGACAGAGAAAAGGCAGAATTACTCAACACCTTCTTTGCCTCAGTGTTTTTAGAAAAGGAAAAGGGTGACCAACCTGAGGATAAAGGAACAGGGGACACAATAGGGGAAATCCAGCACAGAATAAGCAAAGAGGTAGTACAGGAATACCTTCTTAAACTAAATGAATTTAAATCTCCAGGACCAGATGAACTACCAGGGTATTAAAAGAGCTGGCAAATGTAATCTCAGAGCCATTGGCAATAATCTTTGAGAACTCCTGGAGAACAGGAGAAGTCCCAGCAGACTGGAGGAGGGCAAACGTTGTCCCCATCTTCAAAAAGGGGGAAAAAGAGGATCCCAACAATTATTGTCCAGTTAGTCTGACATCAATACCAGGGAAGATTCTAGAGCAGATCATTAAACAGAGAGTCTGTGAACATTTAGAAGGCAGTGCCATAATCACAAACAGTCAACATGGGTTTCAGAGAAACAAGTCATGCCAGACTAATCTGATCTCTTTTTTTGATAAAATGACCAGCTTGGTAGATGAAGGGAACGCTGTGGATATCGTATACCTTGATTTCAGTAAGGCCTTTGACAAGGTCCCCCATGACATTCTTGCAAACAAGCTTGTAAAATGTGGGCTAGACAAGTTAACTGTTCAATGGATTTGTAACTGGTTGACCGGCCGGACCCAGAGAGTGCTCAGCAGTGGCTCCTCTTCGTCTTGGAAAGATGTGACCAGTGGGGTGCCACAGGGTTCTGTCCTGGGCCCAGTGCTATTCAACATCTTTATCAATGACTTGGATGAGGGAATTAGGGGCATACTTATCAAATTTGCAGATGACACCAAATTGGGAGGAGCAGCTAATACCCTAGAGGACAGGATCAAAATTCAAAATGACCTGGATAGACTGGAGAGCTGGGCCAAAGCTAATAAAATGAAATTCAATACAGAGAAGTATAAGGTACTGCACTTAGGGCGAAAAAAATGAAATGCATCGATATAGGATGGGGGAGACCTGGCTGAATGAGACTACATGCGAAAGGGATCTACGAGTCCTAGTAGACCACAAGTTGAACATGAGTCAACAGTGTGATGCGGCAGCAAAAAGGGCCAATGCGATAGAAGTATTGTGTCTAGATCAAGGGAAGTAATAGTGCCGCTCTATTCTGCCTTGGTCAGACCTCACCTAGAATACTGTGTCCAGTTCTGGGCACCACAATTCAAAAAGGATATGGACAAATTGGAGCGTGTCCAAAGAAGGGCGACTAAAATGGTGAAAGGTCTGGAAACCATGCCTTATGAGGAAAGACTTAGGGAGCTGGGTATGTTTAGCCTGGAAAAAAGACGGTTAAGAGGCGATATGATAGCCCTGTTTAAGTATTTGAAGGGGTGTCACGTTGAGGATGGAGCAAGCTTGTTTTCTGCTGCTCCAGAGACTGGAACACGGAGCAATGGATGCAAGCTCCAGGAACAGAGATTCCACCTCAACATTAGGAGGAACTTTTTGACAGTAAGAGCTGTTCGGCAGTGGAACGCACTCCCTCGGAGCGTGGTGGGGTCTCCTTCCTTGGAGGTCTTTAAACAGAGGCTGGATGGCCATCTGTCGGGGATGCTTTGATCATGATTTCCTGCGTGGCAGGGGGTTGGACTGGATGGCCCTCGTGGTCTCTTCCAACTCTGCAATTCTATGATTCTATGATTCTATGATTCTAGGTGTTTCCAGGTGTAGTGATTGGTAGCACGCTGAGATGCAGTTACGTATCCAGCGGCCCAAAGATGATGGTGACACCTTCCGCCCCAGATATTTGGCATATGGAGATAAGAACATAGCCTCTGATATCCTGAATGGTCTGGTTCTTCTGATGTAGATGCGCAGGGCCCTGCGCACGTCCAGTGTGTGCCATACTTTCTCCAATTCCCTTGTCGGGTTTGGGCAGAAAGATGGTAGTATCACCTCCTGCGCCCTATGGAAGGCCGAATTTACCTTTGGCTTGAAGTCCGGCCTTAGGCGCAGCACTACTGAGTCTGGTCTGAAGATGCACAGGTCTCGCCTGATGGAAAGCACTGCCAGCTCAGATATCCTACGTGCAGACGTAATCGCTACCAAAAACAGTACCTTCCACGTCAGGAACTTCAGGGGAACTTCCCTCAGAGGCTCAAATGGATGGGCTGTCAATGCCTTCAGGACCGTATGCAGGTCCCATGTGGGGAATCTGTGCACTGTAGGTGGTGCTGTGTTTGCTAAGCCCTTGACGAAGCGATGTACATGAGGGTGCTGGGCCACCTGTGCCGCCTTCTCTGGAGGCAGGAAGGAAGTGACTGCTGCTATCTGCCTCTTGATGGTATTTGGTCTCAGTCCGGCCTCCACGCCCTCCTGCAGGAAATCAAGCAGGGCCGGGACCGAGACCTGCCTGAAGTCTCTTTTCTTTCTGTTGCACCATTGGCGAAATAGTCTAAAGGTGTATTCGTAAATACGCTGGGTAGACTCCCTTCTGGAGGCCAGGATGGTGTCGACCACAGTCTGGGAGTAACCACTCGCTGCTAACATCTGCCTCTCAATTTCCACACGTGGAGCTGAAGCCAACTGGGATCCGTGTGTTGCACCTGCCCCTGTGTCAACAGATCCTGCCGTGTCGGCAGGGGGCGTGAATCTATTGCCATCTCTAGGATGTCCGGGAAGAAAGGATACAAGGGAGGGAGGGAGGGAAGGGATGAAGAGGAGGAAGGAAAGGGGGAAGGAGGGGGAGGAAGGGAAGGAGGGGGAGGGGAAGGAAGTGAGGGGGGAGGGAAGGAAGGAGGAAGTGAAGGAGTGAGGAAAAGAGGGGGACGAAGGGAAGAAAGGATACAAGGGAGGGAGGGAGGGAAGGGATGAAGAGGAGGAAGGAAAGGGGGGAAGGAGGGGGAGGAAGGGAAGGAGGTGAGTGGGGAGGGAAGGAAGGAGGAAGGGAAGGAGGGAGGAAAGGAGGGGGACGAAGGGAAGAAAGGATACAAGGGAGGGAGGGAGGGAAGGGATGAAGAGGAGGAAGGAAAGGGGGAAGGAGGGGGAGGAAGGGAAGGAGGTGAGTGGGGAGGGAAGGAAGGAGGAAGGGAAGGAGGGAGGAAAAGAGGGGGACGAAGGGAAGAAAGGATACAAGGGAGGGAGGGAGGGAAGGGATGAAGAGGAGGAAGGAAAGGGGGAAGGAGGGGGAGGAAGGGAAGGAGGGGGAGGGGAAGGAAGTGAGGGGGGAGGGAAGGAAGGAGGAAGGGAAGGAGGGAGGAAAAGAGGGGGACGAAGGGAAGAAAGGATACAAGGGAGGGAGGGAGGGAAGGGATGAAGAGGAGGAAGGAAAGGGGGAAGGAGGGGGAGGAAGGGAAGGAGGGGGAGGGGAAGGAAGTGAGGGGGGAGGGAAGGAAGGAGGAAGTGAAGCAGGGAGGAAAAGAGGGGGACGAAGGGAAGAAAGGATACAAGGGAGGGAGGGGGGAAGGGATGAAAAGGAGGGAGGAAAGGGGGAAAGGAGGGGGGGGAAGGGAAGGAGGGGAAGGAAGTGAGTGGGGAGGGAAGGAAGGAGGAAGGGAAGGAGGGAGGAAAGGAGGGGGTTTTCCGTTGGAGCCCACCGCCTTTCCCTGCCCGCCCGCCCGCCCGCAGCCTTTCGGATGGCAGTCTCCCTCGGGGGGGTCCCCTGGAAGGACGCCGAGGCAAACCGGTGGCCGTCACGTGGTCGGGGGGCCGAAGGAAAGATCCAGCCACTCCGGGGGTCTCCCCGCCACCCGAGGCCGCCTCCCCAGGACGATGGGAGCTGCAGCGTGGCACCCGGGCCTCCCGAAGGGCCCCTTTGGGGTCCCCGCCGCCTCCCGAGCGAGCGCCGCATGCCCCACCCCGCTACCCCTTTTCTGAGGCGCCGCTCCAGCCACCACTCATCGCAGACCGATCCCGAAGAGGACCGCTGTTGCCATGGGAATGCTGGGAGGGGGCGTGGCCGTGGCGCTGGCGAGGAGCCCTGGTGGGTGTGGCCTCTGTGGAGATGGGCAGTGTCACCGCTAGGCCCCGCCCCTCTGGCCAGGCAGCAAGAGGAGGGAGAGGAAGGCAGTGGGGCTCCGCTCCCCAAAGGGCCCCCCATTGCGGCCTCGCTCTGGGCGGCGGCTGTGCCAGGCGGGCCGGTGAGGGGTGCATTTGACAGCCGGGAGCCCGGCGAGGAGGAGGGTGGGCACGGGGTCTGGCTAGATAGCCTCTGGGGGTCCCAGCCCTCCTCCTCCTCCTCGGATGCGGGCGGGATGGCTTCCGCTGGGGACTCGGCCGCTGGTGGGCCCGTGCTCCCCTTGTGCCCCGGGGGATGTGGAGGAGGGCAGCCCCGGCCGGTCCCCCCGAAGGCCCCCCAAACCTACTCCGACGGGGGTCGCGCATCTGCCGGAAAATCCACACGGAGGCCGCGGAGTCAGTGGAAAGGCGAGCAAGTTTATTGTGGGGCTGTCTGTGCCCGCTTGACCGGCAGAGCTGCAGGCCCCGATCCCAGCCGGACTCCCCGAGGAAGCCCCCCGCACGACCCCTCCAGGCCTGACCCTGCCTTGACCAACAAGGAAGCCCCCATCCTTAGGAAGCCCCACCACGGAAGACCCCCTCAAGCAGGGCGGCCAGGCCGGGGGGCACCCCCTCCTCCTGGACCCCCGGTGAGGGCGCGCCTGGCTCTCAGCACTGGTTGGCTGGCTGGGGGGTCCACCTGGGCAGGTGGTCCAGCAGCAGCGCCCCCCCGGAGAAGGGGCCAGAACCCCCTGGACTCCTGCCTGGGTCCTCCCCAGGCTCCCCCCCAACTGGAAGACCCCCCCTCCATGCGCAGCTTGGCCTGCGATGCCTCAGCCCAGGGGAGGGGACTGCCCGGGACCCCCCGAGACCCCCGACGGACGGTGCTCCGGGTGCTGGCGGCCCTGCCCGGAGGCCCTGGGGGCTTTCGGGGTGGGCGGTGAGGGCCCCGGGACCGGCTGTGCCCAGGAAGGGGTGGCCAGCCAGGGGCCCTCCGCACTCCCTTGCTGGGTCTTGTCCTCGGACGCCCACCCAGCCACCCACCCAGCCAGGTGCCAGCTTCTGGAGCCCTGCCATTGCGCCTTCCCGCATGCAAAGTGGGCCTGGGCTGGGTGGCCTGGGGGTCTCTCTGACGCTATGGGTCTACGAGGGGCCACCCTCCGCAAGAGCTTTTGCTGGTCAGTCTTCCCAAGACTGCCACCCCCCGCCTTTGTTCTCTCCCTCTGGCCAGCGTGGGCCTCTCCCTGACCCCGGGAGGGGGCTGCTGCTCCGCCACCTCACCCCAGATGCCCCCAGGCCCCCCTGCCTCTGGGGGAAGAGGTGCCGTCAGCTCGGGGTCCCTGGCCCCCTGACATGTACCCCCCGCACACACACGCACCCGCAGGCAAGAGGGGCCGCTCCCTTCTCCCCCACCACCCTTTTCCCCTTTCCTCCCCCCCTCCCTGCCAGGCTCTTCCCCAGAGGGCAGGGCAGGACCCCACAGGGCCTCTCAAGGGGGCTCAGCCCTTGCCCCCTAACCCTTCGGGGCCACCGGCATCCTTGACAGAAGTGGATGGAGCCAGGCTGGGCTCTTTGCCCAGGAAAATAGGGCAGCAGCTATGGGGCAAAAGCAGGGTAAAAGGCACACGCCTGGAGGGGCGAGGGGCACAGGCATTGGGGGCCAAAGTGAGGCGCGCATCTCCCCTGTGCCCCCACCCCGAGTAGGCCCAGGCAGCCGCAGCCGCAGCCCCTTCCCTTGCCCCACTGGCCTCCTCCTCCTCCTCCTCCTCCTGGCCAGCCCACTTCCAAGCCCCCAGCCACCGGCTGTCCGGCTGGGCCTGGGCCACCCCACATTAGGCTGCAGGTGGGGCACAAAGGAGCGAGTGCTGCCCCTCCATCCTGGAGAAAGATTCCCAGCATTTAGAAAGCCGCCAGCCAGCGTGTTAGGAAGAGAAAGGCACCAAAAACAGCCACCTTCCCCCCACCCCCAGAGTGGCCCCTTGGTGTGCCATGAGTCCCCCCAGGCCTTCCCTGAGAGAGACCCCACAGGCTGCCCAGGAGAGAGGGGGGCAGGTAAGGTGTAGGGGGGGAGCAGCTTTTCTTGGCAGACCCTCCCTCCCTCCCTCCTGCGCCAGGTAGGGCTCCTATCCAGCTCAGCCACCTTGCAGCCCACCCCAAGAGCCTCCTCTGTTGCTAGGCACTGCCCATGGCCAGGACCACCAGCTCGCTAGCCACCCCCACCAACCCCGTCTGATCTTGCCCTCCCTGGGCAGAGTACCTTGGCAAGCCCCCCCTTTGCCGCGCTTGCAGCAGAAACAATTCCTGTGGAAAAGGCATGACTTTTTGCATCAGTGCTAGCCAAGAGGGCAAGAGGCCCATCTGCTAAAGAGGCGCTCTGCCTGAGATTGTTCCAGAGGCATAATACATTGTCCTGGACAGGAAAACCTAGAGCATCACCCAAAGAACACCTGGCAACCCCCTCTTGCTGCCCACCCATCCTCCCACCAACCCTAAAACCCTAAACCCTAAAACCCTAAACCCTAAAACCCTAAACCCTAAAACTCTAAAACCCTAAACCCTAAAACCCTAAAACCCTAAACCCTAAAACCCTAAACCCTAAAACCCCAAAACCCTAAAACCCTAAAACCCTAAACCCTAAACCCTAAAACCCTAAACCCTAAAACCCTAAAACCCTAAAACCCTAAACCCTAAAACCCTAAACCCTAAAACCCTAAACCCTAAAACCCCAAAACCCTAAAACCCTAAAACCCTAAAACCCTAAACCCTAAAACCCTAAAACCCTAAAACCCTAAACCCTAAAACCCTAAACCCTAAAACCCCAAAACCTTAAAACCCTAAAACCCTAAAACCCTAAACCCTAAAACCCTAAAACCCTAAACCCTAAAACCCTAAACCCTAAAACCCTAAAACCTTAAACCCGTGCTAAAGGAAGAGGAGAAACGGGTTTTCCAGTTGCTCTGGGGAACGGCAGCTTTTCCCCTGGCTCGGGCCGTGGCCTATAGGAAAATAGAGCAAGGAGGACTCGACCTGCCTGCGTTACGTCTGAAGTTTCTGGCTGTTTTTCTCAGCCAGAACTTTGGAAAATGCAGCCAATGGCTTTATCGGCAAGCTAGCCTAGAAGGGTGGGTCGCTCTTTTTGCAGGACATTGGGTGAAGGAGAGTTGGGCTGAGAAATGGTGGAGGGAGGAGCCGGTGCCTTTCCGGGTGACAGCCGCAATGAGACATGCTGGCCCCGATTTCCTCGGGGAGGTATATGGGCAGATTCGGCAAAATGGCGTCTTGGCGGAGTGGTTTCAGACCCAGGGGGGTTCTGTGAAAGCCTTGAAGCGCTTTGTATATTGGGAAATGGTGAGGGTGGTTTTCTTTCAGCCACAGTTGGAAAAAGATGTCAAGAAGGACCACTTGTCCGGATATTTAAAAGAATTGCCACAAAAGATTGAATGTTTCACGGACAGGAGAGTCCCTTTTGTCCTGTGGGACATCCGATGGAGATTTTATCACCAGATATATTATTTGAGGGTAACCAGCCGTGGCTGAAAGAAGCAGAGCAGATATGTCCTAGACTTTTGTGTCAGAGACAAGCTTTGGTTGCTGGAAGTTCACCCAGAGAGACTACAGAACACTTTATAAAGGACTGCCCAGCCGCCTTGGGAAAGGACACTTGGGAAAAGGTAGCTGCGGCATTGGATTGGCCGGATTTGGCGTGCCAGCCTTGGGAAGCAGTGGCGTCCGGACTGGAGCCGGAGTCTGGAGTCAGAGGACCACATCGATATCTGAGTGGAAAAAGAAAGAGAGGACATAGGAGGGGGCTTGTTGATTTGTTCTGGGATGTTCCTTGGTCTACCATCAGACTGGTAAATTTGTATGTATTATTGGCTTTGGTTATTCAGAGAAAGAAACAGTTAGTTATACAAACCCAAGTGGATGTAAATATTGCCGTACGTTTTGTAACGAATAAGATAAAGACTATAAGTGAAACAGAACGAGGCAGGATGCCTTCTGTTAGATGGAAGAAGTTTTGGCCATGGCTGAGAGAGGCCACGCCTGGCATAACATGAGGTGTATTGATATAATTTGAATTTTAAATCAAATTGTTAGTTATTACTTAGTTATTAGTTATTTCAAATAATTGTATAATTTGTTTGTTGTTTGTTTTTAAATATGTGAAAGAATTTTTTTAGGAAGAAGAGATAGAGGGAGATAGAGGTTTATGAATAATTGTTGTAAGAATATTTAGTAAAAATAATAATTATTATATTGGTAGATAAATATGTAAAGTTTTAGAAATATTGGAAATTGTAATGTAACTTTGAAGTTTATATTTATGATTGTATAATTTTATTGTGATTTTTTGGATTTTGATTTGTAACATGACTTGCAAAAAATTATTTGTAGAATGGAAATTTTAATAAAAAAACTTTTACCTAAAAAAAAAAACTTATACCTAACCTTATACCTAAAAAACCCCCCAACTTATACCTAACCCTAACCCTAACCCTCACCCTAACCCTTGGAGAATCATCCCGTAGATCTTCTCGGTACCATACCTCACCATAGAGATGATGAGATCAATTTGTCAGCTGCAGTTCAACAAGTAATTTCAGCTTCTCTCCGTAAATCTGCTAGAAAGTCTTATTCCTACAAATGGAAGAAGTTTCAAACTTTTTTGGAGGAGAGGAGTCTGCCAGTGAGTGCTGTTAATGTTTCATCTGTGTTAGAATTTTTGTTGCATTTGTCTAGCTCTGGACTTTCATTTTCCTCCTTGAAATGTTATTTGTCAGCAATTTCCACTGAGTTACAGGCAAGGGGTCATCCATCCCCTTTCAAGGACCCTTTCGTTAAAAAATTCTTATGTGGTTATTTGAACCTACACCCACCTGTGAAAGATCCAACACCTGGATAGAGCCTTGAGTTGGTGTTATCTCAACTTTCCAAAGGTCCATTTGAGCCCATGGCTACTTCTGATCTACACTTGCTGTCATGGAAGACAGCATTTTTAGTAGCAATCACTTCTGCTAGACGAGCTGGTGAACTATGTGCCTTAAGATCTGATTTTCCATACCCTGTGTTTCACAAGCATAAGGTAGTACTTAAGCCTGATATCTCTTTCCTGCCTAAAGTGGTGTCCACTTTTTATCTTAATGAACCGATAGTTCTGCCAACTCTGATGCAGAATCCTTCTGATAATTTTGAAAGATCTCTTCACAGCCTGGATGTTAGGAGGGCTCTGGCCTTCTACACAGACTGCACGTCTTCATTTAGAAAGACTCCCAAGTTGTTTGTTGCTTATGGACATAGCAAGAAAGGCAAACCTATTTCCCCACAAAGACTGTCCAAGGGGGTGGTGGCTACTATCACACTATGTTATGAACTGGCAAAGAAACCCTTGCCTATAACAATCAGAGGACATTCTACGAGAGCAGTCTCTTCTTCTTCTTCTTCTTCTGCTGTTGCTGGTGCTGCTTTTTTGGCTGGGGTCCCACTTGAGACTGTATGCAAGGCCGCAACGTGGGCCTCACCTCTAACCTTTATCTCTCACTACAGGTTAGACACTAGATCCAGGAATGAGGCCGCGTTTGGGAAGGCCGTACTCCTCTCAACCATTCAGTGAAACTGGGCGTGCTGTGATATGTTCTCTTGTTCTGAGGTATTACATTTATGCAATTGATATTGATATATGCCCATTTGCATTGCTTTTTCTGTGCTTTCACAGTTGAAAAGGTGACACTAGAATTTGGTTGAATATGTGCCAATGTGATGTACCAAGCACACACGCTCGCATGTAATCAATAAATTGCTTTATTGACATGGATTCATGTGTCAGGAACATAGAACAAAGCCGAAACTGAACACAGCTACAGCAACCCCCCAGATAAACCCTCCCAGCCTGAGAAAAGCATTCAGGGAGTGCAAGGAGTCGGCCTGCACCTGGCCACCCTGACCTTGAGCCTCTCTGAGATGGGAGCGGTCCCAGGCCAACCAGGCGGGCTGGCCTCTCTCCAAAACTCCAGAGGTCCAGCCAGGGGGAAACCGCCTCATGTCAGGATCCTCCATCAATTTCTGTCAGGGTCATCCATGAATTCTAAGGCATAGAGTGGAGTTCATGGAGGATCCTGACAGTTTCATGGTTTGGGACTGGTTCTGCCGTGGGCCTCTGGAATGTCTGGGAGATGGTGGTTACCATGGGAACGCTGTTCATCCTGGGAGCTCAAGGCCGGCCAGATGGCCTGGCAGGTCTCGCTCCTCCTAAGTGTGCTTTGAGGTTCTACCCTCCCTTTTCTGCTTTCTCACGCTGGGTGTACCTTATCTATCCTGACTGTAAGCTTGGTCTTCAGTATGCAGCTTTGACACTGTTCCTTACACATGCTTCTATTCCAATAAAGAACTTTATTGAAGATATCAGAGTTTGTGTTCTGTGTACATCACAGAAAGCTGCATACTCTCTCTTTTTTATTTTTCTGTCCTGAAACTGTGGAGCCTTTACCTGCAATGTCTGAGGACGCAGAGACTGGCACGCAGATGGACCAAGATCTGACTGTGGCCAGCACCAAAGAAGCCGATGCCTCGAAACAGGAGACCGGGGCAGAGGTGGGGAGCTGTAGCCGTCGCAGCTGGAGGCACCAGCTGAGACCGCCGGAGGGCTGGAGGATTTCCACCCTCCACTGAGCCCTGGGAGCTGGGGATCGAGCTGGCTCCAGGGAGGGGCAGCCTGCCAAGCTTCGGCACTCCGGTGCGAGAGGTTTTGGGCCCCGCCTGGCCATGGGCAGGGGCCGGTTGCCGAGAAGAACGCAGGTCCCGGTGGGACAGACCCCAGGGTGAGGGGCCTAGAGAGCCAGAAGTGAAGTTTTCCCTGGCAGAAGTTGGAACCGAGGTTCTTCAACTGATACAGCAAATGGGTGAGATACGGGAGGTACTCCTAAAACTCCTGCACAGAACCCCTCAGGCTCCACCAGCCCCTGGAGGGGCCGAGCCTCCCCCAGTGCCACCAGCGGCTGCCCAGGCACCCGGGGATGGGGTCCCTGTTCAGCCCCCTGACGTACCCGGCCTGCCGGCTCCTGGACCGGCTCCCCCGGTGGGGGCTGGCCCGGTTGAGCCGCAGGAGCGACCCCGGGGCTGGAAACACCGGCATCTGAAGGCGAAGTTTGATGGGGATCCAGCAAAACTACCCTACTTCATGACTCAAGTGGTGAGTTACATGACTCAGTGGGAAGGGGAGTTCCAATCTGAGGCTGAGAAGGTGCAGTATGTGTCCAACCAACTGGAGGGAGAGGCGGCCCAATGGTTGGTGGGTCTTTATGATATGGGAGCCCCTGAACTGGGTAATTACCAAGAGTTCCTGATGGCTCTCAGGGCCCAGTTCGAAGATCCCTTAAGGGGGAAGCGGGCTCGAGGGAAGCTTAGGAGCCTGAAGCAAGGTACGATGCCAGTGGCAGAGTACGCGGCTGAGTTCCGCCGTCTAGCCAGCCAAGTGCCTGAGTGGTCAGAGGAGGTCAAGGTGCAGTTTTTCCAGGAGGGACTGAACCCTGACATCCTAGAGTGGGCCCTATTCCAGGGAGACCCCGAAACCCTCCTGGGGTGGATACGGCTAGCTGGTGAAGTGGAGTCGGTGAAAGGCAGCATCAAGATGTTGCGCTGCCAGGCAGGGACGGAGGGGAAGTCCGCCGGGGCCCCGGGGAAGAAGACCAAGGCGGTACGCTTGGGGGGAGCCACCACCGGAGAATCCGAACGAGAGCGAAGGATGAGAAAGGGTCTGTGCCTGCATTGTGGGAAGAGCGGACATCGCATAGCGGAGTGCCCAGAGAGGAGCCCTCGGGAGCAACCCGCCGCCGCCAAGCCAGCGCGGAGCGAGGGGAGATCCGGGCCCGCCAAGACTCCCTCCAAGCCCAAGACCAAAGCGACGGCCAGGGCCCTGGCATCTGGCCATGCGGCAGGGGAGTCTTCAGATGATCCCGAGGATAGTGGGTCCTACTCTTCCGACGCTGAGCCGGCGGGAAATGGGCCCAGCCCGCCCTACTGAGCTCCCGAGGGCGGGCTAATCTGGAAGGGCGCCCGGATGCCGTGGTGAGTGGAGTGAAGGGCCCGTTCTTTATCAAAGCTCGAGTGGGGGTTGGAGGGGAGGGCCCCACCCGCAAAGTAATGTTAATGATTGACTCTGGTTGTACCCAAGTACTCATCCACCCCTCCTTAGTCAGTGAACTGAACGTTGATACTGTTAAGCTGGACAAGCCCGTGTGGCTGTCTTAGATGGATGGGGGGATGATGAAGGGGGCCCCCGCCCGGCGCATAACTGGTCCCATGAACATGAGGATGGGAACCCACCAGGAGGAACTGAAGTTTGTGATTGCCCCAGGTTTAGTCCCCGCAGCAGTCGTGGGTCTGAACTGGCTAAAGTACCACAACCCCACCATAGACTGGATAAAAGAAACACTGACTTTTACAGACCCATTGTGTATCAAGGAGCACAGGGTGGGGGGAGAATCCCCAGGGGATGGGGTCCCCCTGGAGGGTGAGTCACAGAATTACACAACTGCTTTAGTAAAAGGGGAGCTGAAAGGACTGCCAGTGGAGTACAAGGCATGGCAATATGTGTTTGAGGAGAGGGAGTGTGACATTTTGCCGCCCCACCGGGCGTTTGACTGTGCCATTGAGATACTCTCGGAGTCCAGCCTACCTAAACCTCGCATTTATTCTATGACCCCAGCTGAAATGGAGGCGCTCCGAGAGTTCATAGACAAAAACTTAGCCCGAGGGTTCATTAGGCCCTCAACCTCGCTTGTGGGGGCTCCGGTGATGTTTAGGCGCAAGGCAGATGGGGGGCTTCGTTTGATCCAGGATTACAGAGGGCTAAACGCGATTAGTGTCTCCAACCAGTACCCCCTGCCCCTGATGAAGGACATACTAGCTCATCTCTCCAAAGGGAAGATTTTCACGAAGCTGGATCTACGGGAGACCTACTACAGAGTACGGATTCGGGAAGGGGACGAATTGAAGACTGCATTTAATTGCCCCTTGGGGGCTTTTGAGTTCCTCGTCATGCCTTTCGGCCTAAAAGGGGCCCCTGGCATTTTTTAGAACTTAATTAATGATGTGTTACGTGATTTTCTGTACAAAGGGGTGTTGGTATACCTTGATGATGTGTTGATTTATTCTGAGGACTACACGTCCCATGTGAAACTGGTGAAAAAGGTGCTTACCAGGTTGGGGGAAAATCATCTGTATGCGAAAATGTCTAAGTGTGAGTTCCACCAAAGCCGTTTGGATTATTTAGGGTACCGCATCTCAAACAAAGGGATTGAAATGGACCCAGAAAAGGTTGAGGGGGTCTTGGCATGGGAAGCCCCTAGAACCAGGAAACAGTTGCAGAGCTTCCTGGGATTTGCTAATTTTTACTGGTCCTTCATCCCTGACTTTGCGTCGGTAGCCCTTCCCCTGACAGACTTGCTGAAAACCAAAGATGGGAAAGGGGACAAACCTTCCAAGCACCGTAAAGGGGACAAACCTCCCCAAAAAATTGTGTGGACTCCACAGTGCCAACAAGCATTTGATAAATTGAAGTCCCTTTTCACTTCTGAGCCTATTCTCAAACACCCCGACCCCTCCCAGCCTTTCATGGTCCAAGTGGACGCCTCTGATGTAGCGATGGGTGGTGTTCTGTTGCAAAAGGGGGAGGAAGGGGATTTGAGACCATGTGCCTATTTGTCCAGAAAATTCAATGACACGGAACGAAATTGGCCGGTGTGGGAGAAAGAGGCAGGTGCTATCAAGTTGGCACTAGAGACTTGGCGCCACCTACTGGAGGGCTCACCCAAACCATTTGAAGTTTGGACTGATCATAAAAATTTGGAAGTATTGGCTACCCCTAGACGTTTGAGCCCCAAGCAGGTCAGGTGGGCTAGTTTCTTTTACCGATTTAATTTCACTCTGAAATTTATCCCGGGGAAAAGGAATTTTCTGGCTGATGCTTTGTCCAGGCTACCACAGCATGAGAGTAAGCGCAAGGAGGTCATTGACACCGTTTTTTCCCCTTCCCACTTGGGGCTAGCAGTCCTCACACGGAGCAAAGCCAAAGAACAGAAATCCGCTGCTAGCCCTGCTCAGGAGCCTGATCCAGCTGAAATTGATGGTTGCTCGCCCTTGGCGCCTGGACCTGAGCCCCAGCCCTTGAACCCTGACCCACCTCCCCCAGACCCGGGGCCCCGGGAGTGTCGCCTACGGCGGATAGTTCTGCCACGCCTGCCGGTTCTCAAGGGGAGAAAGGGGGGTGGCATTCCCAATAGGCCTCGGAACTACCCCTGGATCAGTGGTTCCTAGCTCACCCCCATGAGGTGACAGTGAGGGAAGGTTTGACTTGGAAAGGGGATCGCTTGTATGTTCCTGAGGTCTTGAGAGCGAGCATCCTCAAGCAGTGCCATGATGTCAAGAGTGCAGGACATTTTGGGTATCTCAAAACTTTGCATTTGGCCCGGAGACAGTTTTGGTGGCCCCGAATGAGGAAGGAGGTGGAGGAATATGTGAAGGGGTGTACCACTTGTGCAGTGGCAAAAGGGGGGTCAGGGAAGCCCAAAGGTTTGCTCCAACCTCTACCTACCCCAAACAAGCCCTGGGAGGTCATTAGCATGGACTTTATTGTGGAATTACCAGAGAGTAGGAAAAAGACGGTTATTTGGGTGGTCACTGATTTGTTCTCAAAACAAGCGCATTTTGTGGCCTGTAAGAAACTTCCCACGGCCTCCCAATTAGCCAAGTTGTTCATTCAGCATATTTATCGGATTCATGGCGTTCCAACCAAGATTGTGTCTGATCGGGGGGCCCAATTTACCTCGCAGTTTTGGAAGGCTTTCACGAACTTTCTAGGGGTGGAGCTTGGTCTCAGTAGCTCCCATCATCCCCAATCAGACGGGCAAACGGAAATAACGAATCAGACTCTTGAACAATACCTAAGATGTTATGTGAATTTCCAACAGTCTGTTGGGTTGATCTTCTGCCTTTTGCTGAAGTGGCCTACAATAATGCCACTCACCTGAGCACTGGACTCTCACCGTTCAAGGTGGTGTCTGGACATGATTTCGGTCCCCTCCCTTTGCTGGAGGGGTTCCCCAACTCTGATCCCGTTTCGGTCTCCCAGTGGAGTCAAAAGGTCAGAGATGCGTGGCCTCACGTAATCTCGGCCTTAGACTTTGCCAAAGCACGCTACAAACATTATGCTGATCAAAAGCGGGACCCTTCTCCTAGATATGAGGTGGGGGATCTGGTTTATTTGTCCACCAAATTCCTTAAGTGTCCCCAACCCTCTAAAAAGTTGGGAGCCAAATACATTGGGCCTTTTCGTGTTGTTAGGATGGTAAATCCGGTGGCTTTTGAACTATCCTTGCCTAAGTTGTACCATCATGTGCATCCTGTGTTTCATTCCAGCCTGCTCAAACCTGTGAACCCTCCGGACAAACACCATCCGGCTCCAGAACCTACGCCTCAGCCAATCCTGGTGGATCAGGACCAGCATTTTGAAATCTCTGAGATCCTGGACTCTAGGCTTCACCGGGGAGGGTTACAGTATTTGGTGAAGTGGAAACACCTGCCTTTGGCCCATGCGGAGTGGGTTGCTTCTGAGCATGTCAATGCCAAACACTTGTTGCGAATGTTTCATGCCCGCTTTCCTGACAAGCCTTGTTGAGGGTGGGTTTGATCTTCAGGGGGGCAGTATGTCAGGGTCATCCATGAATTCTAAGGCATAGAGTGGAGTTCATGGAGGATCCTGACAGTTTCATGGTTTGGGACTGGTTCTGCCGTGGGCCTCTGGAATGTCTGGGAGATGGTGGTTACCATGGGAACGCTGTTCATCCTGGGAGCTCAAGGCCGGCCAGATGGCCTGGCAGGTCTCGCTCCTCCTAAGTGTGCTTTGAAGTTCTACCCTCCCTTTTCTGCTTTCTCACGCTGGGTGTACCTTATCTATCCTGACTGTAAGCTTGGTCTTCAGTATGCAGCTTTGACACTGTTCCTTACACATGCTTCTATTCCAATAAAGAACTTTATTGAAAATATCAGAGTTTGTGTTCTGTGTACATCACAATTCCACTCCAAATCCCAGAATTCAGGGATGAGCCTGACAGCCAATACATTGAACTGATGTTTGATGGTTTTTGTTTGTTGTGCTTTATTTATTAATAAGATTAGTTGGGTGACATGACATACCCGCCTCCTAAATCTAAACTACCTAATCTACCCAACAGAAACCATGAAGAAGATGGACAGGTTGCTTACCTGTAACCATAGATCTTCAAGAGGTCTTCTGTGAATTCACACAGACCCACCCATCCTCCCCTCTGTGTCATGGTTCTTCTTTAACTGCTATGATGATGATGATGCTTGCAGCGTCCTTATAGGAACTGAGGGGAATGAGCGGCAACCGCCTCAGAGCGACCACTAGGATGGGCGGAGCTACTGTCAAAAATCTGCCTAGCGATTCTAGAAAGTTCCAAATGCTCTGCACAGGTGCAGGAATTACCCAACTGTGTGAATTCACAGAAAACCACTCGAAGATCTATGCTTACAGGTAAGCAACCTGTCCTTCCCCACAAGTCCAGGTATCTTTGCATGGGGAAAAACACAAGTGTCAGTGGGACCCGAGGTGCCCTTTTCGTTTGTGACCAGGCGGATGTTTCTGGAAAGCCTGCAAGCAGGGGGTCATGAAACCCAGAGCTCTCTGCTGTGCCGCCTATTCTGTTTTGTTCAGACGAACGGCCTTTAAACCTGGAAGTAGTTCCAAGTGGCTAGGAAGAATTCCCCAAGAATAAGAGGAAAGATGGGCACCTACAACAGGCAGGGGTGTTTGCAGAGGGAGGCCAGTCTTCTGTCCCGGGATTCTCCAGGGGCTACACTGGCTGCAACTTGCCAAAAAGCACAATTTGCAAAAAAAGCAAAAAACAAAAAGCAAGACATAGATTTTCCTTGGTTTTTTTCTGGGCTGTGAGGCCATGTTCTGGAGGAGATTCTTTCTGACGTTTCGCCTGCATCTGTGGCTGGCAAATTCAGAGAAAAAAGCAAGACACACGGGTGGTTTTTTTATTTTATGTTAGGCAGTGCAGTAGGTAGTGCTATCATCTATTGAAAAGGGGGAAATTCCACTCCTGGAGACTTCTGATAGGGGCAATTCATCTTGCTTCCTTCCTTCCTTCCTTCCTTCCTTTTTTTCTCTCAGAAAAGGGCAAGCCAAATGGTCTGGAGGGTTTGTTGCTATTATGTATATTCAAATAGGTTCATTATAAGCTGGAGCCAATCACAGGGCTTTCTTGGCAAGATTTGTTTAGGGTGGCTTTGCCGTTGCCTTCCTCTGAGGCTGAGAGAATGTGACTTGCCCAAGGTCACCCAGTGGGTTTCCAAGGCTGAGCAGAAATTCAAACTCTGGTCTTCCAAAAATTGAAGATTGTAAAAATAGATTTAATGAAGCTTGGGGGTCACACTTTGTCGACTGCTTAATAACTACAGCATAGCTGGCTGGGGGATTCTGGGAGTGGCAGTCCATAAAGAAAACCCTTCCCCAAGCCCAGAAGGACTGCCAAGAACCCCAGGTGCTGCCATAGGCTCTGTTTCAGAGGAAGGAAGTGGCCAAACCACCTCTGAGGATGCCTTGCTTAAGTAAACCCTCATGGGGTTGCAGTAAGTCAACAGGTAACTTGAAGCCCATGCACACACACACACGGACACACACACAGAGCATCGGAACAGGTGGATTTATTTCTTTTTCTTAAATTTATTTCTCATTAAATCTCATCAATCCATCCATATATATATATATATATATATATATGCTCAAGCAAGGCCTCCATGCTGAGGGAGGGCTGACCGTCTGTCCTGAGCTCACAGTCGCAAAAAGTGGCCAAGGAGCGGCAGGCGGGGATGCTGGGACCACCGGGCGGCAAGGGGTGCAGAGTCCACGTTCATGGACAGGCTGCGAGGGGTCCTGGGCTCAAAGGGGGACGAGAGGGGGAGGCCTGTGCTGAAGTCAGCGGGTGGTCCATGGAGACGTGGCACGGAGGAGCCTCCTGGGTGGGTCTCAGCTCGGGGGTCTCCGCTGGCCTGGCACCCCCACCGCTCTCCACAATGGCCCCTGGGGTGGGGAGGGTCTTGGCAGGACGTTGGCATGGGAGGGGTGGGATCACACAGGAGGCACTTGTGATGCCTAAGAAGTCCGTTGGGTTCCCCAGGGGTCAAGGGAAACTTTCGGAGGAAGCTGGGCTGGGGGCGTCGCTTGGCCCCACGCTTTGGGGATGGCGAGTAGGCCCGGCCAGTAAGAAGACGTATCAGGCAACCGAGAGGGGAGGTTCGCCAGCTACCTACGCAGCCCCTTTCTCTGGTGCCCCCCTCCCCAAATACCCAGGACTGAGGCCAAGAGTCTCTTCCCGCCCTGCCAAGGACTGGACGCTGGGTGGGGTCAAGCGGCTCAAGGGGCCTGATCCCAAGAAGGGCAGTGGGACCAGGACGCAGGAAGCCACCGGGGAGGGGCCGAATAATCTGGGCTCAAAACAACTTTAATCTGTTTCTTTCAAACTGTCCCTATGGTTTTTGCAAATACAATTTTATAAAACTGGAAAAAGAACAAGTATCTAAATTTATTTGGGTGGGTAAAAAACCAAGGATAAAATGGAATTTGTTAATAGATGCTAGAGAAACAGGAGGATTGGAAAGAGCACCCAATTTAAAATTGTATTTTGAAGGAGTTAGTTGAACATGGTTAAAATGTTGGATATGATTAGAAAATCCAAGGGAATTAGAATTGGAAGGGCATGAACTCAAAAGAGGATGGCACGGCTACCTAATGTATTGAAAAAATTAGCATAAGTGCAGAACTTAAAAACCATATCCTCAGAAGGTCCATCATAAGGATTTGGAAGAAGTACAAAGAGAGACCAAGTCCCCAAATTTCAGGTTGGTTATCTCCCCAGGAAGCCTTTTGTAAGCAAGAGCTGAGAGGTAATAAATCCTTGGCTAACTTGCAGGGACATATTGATTAAAACAAATTCAGGGAAATGGATAATTAAAGATGGGCAAGAGCTAGTTTTTAAGGTTTTAATATTCACTGGCTGAGCTATTATTCAATAAGAGAAAGAGTAGAAAAGAAGATTACAAGATCTGGCAACACGATGGAAAACTATCAGAATTTGAGAAACTCTCATGTTCAGATGATGACCATTTGATTAATAAAATGTATACATTATTATTAAAATGTAAGAGTGAAGAACAAGTGAAGAAATGTACAATCACATGGGTGACTGATGTATGTCAGAATATCTAGATGAAGCAATGGGAAGATGTGTGGAATAAGGGCCTACAATTTACCTGTTCTTATAAGGTGAAGGAAAATTTCTTTACAATGATGTACAACTGGTATTTAGCTCCAAATAAATTAGTCAAGATGTAGAAAAACTTGTCAAATTCATGTTGGAAATATGAAAGCAAATAGGTTCAATCTTTCAGCTATGGTGGAGGGGTAAAAAAAGTTCCAAGATATTCTAAAATAAATAGAAAAATGGGGGAAACATCTAGGATTTAAATCAGCTTTGCGCCCAGAATTATATTTATTAAATATGATAGACGTGGAGAACAAGAAAGGATTGGAAACTTTCATGAAAGCATGGGAACCGTTATTAGTATATGTTAAACGTTTAAGAGGGGATGCCTATGCTATTAGGTTTAATAACTAAGATTGGTATTACTCTTAGGATGATGATGATGATTGTGAAAGTTTTTATTGCTATGACCATTATTACTAATAATATTAATGTATAGGTGTTATATCATTATTATTACAGTCGTCCCTTCACATTCGCGGGGGTTGTGTTCACTTGAACCCTGAGAATGTGAAAAATCCGTGAATAACCCCCACCTCCCACCTCCCTCCCTCCCGAAAGTGGAGACGGGGCCTCAGAGGCCCCGTCGCCACTTTCCCCAGCTCCCCTGGCGGCAAACCGCGAGTATGCGGAACCGCGAGTGTGGAGGCCGCGAATGTGGAGGGAGGACTGTATTATGCTTGATCCCACCCGGTTCCAGTCCTTGGCGGGGCAGGAAGAAATTCTTTGCGTCAGTCCTGCGTAGGCGGTGAGCCTCCCCTCTCGATTGCGTGACACATCTTGGCCCCTCCTCAGCCGCCCAGTTACCGGCTGGGCCTATTCGTCATCCCGAAAGCATGGGGATAAGTGAGTCCCCCCGACCCGGAGACTTCCTCCTCCAGTTTCCGTTGGCCTGTGGGGAGCGCAAGGGACTGGTTGCCGCCATACCTCACATGTGATCTTGCCCCCTCTCCATGCCAACTTCCGGTTTCCAGGGCCGGTTTCAGGGCCCCGCAGCACCTGCAGCCGCAGGGGGGCATCGTTGTGGGGGGCCATCATCACCCTCCTCCTGCAAGAACATTATTAGTAATAAATTGGATAACCTGGATATCCTGAACTGTGGACAGGTTAGGTTACGTTGACCTGAGATAAACATAGGAGGACCCCCAAATTAAGCCTTGCAGGGACCCCTAAATTCCTTAAACTGGCCCTGCCTGCCTTCAAGACACTCTCCCATGCCTCCCTCCCAGAATGGCTCCAGGATGGCCTCCAGTCCAGCGGTTGCCCCTCCGGACCCCAGACCCTTTTCCTCCACAGACCACCTTCAGCACATGCCTGTTCCCTCCTCTGCTGTGGCCTCCGGATTTGCTCCTTTCTTCCTCTACTTTTCCTCCCTTTCCCAGGCAGGACGATCACCGTCCCTACATCACCACAGTGTGGACCCAGCCTCCCCCTGCCGCGTTCTCAGCCACGCTCGGACTATGCGTCTGCATCTCGGAGCATTGCAGGTAGATATATTTCTTTTTCTTAAATGTATTTCTGACTAAATCTCATCAATACATTTTTTATATATATATATATATATATATATGCTCAAGCAAGGCCTCCATGCTGAGGGAGGGCTGACCGTCTGTCCTGAGCTCACAGTCGCAAAAAGTGGCCAAGGAGCGGCAGGCGGGGATGCTGGGACCACCGGGCGGCAAGGGGTGCAGAGTCCACGTTCATGGACAGGCTGCGAGGGGTCCTGGGCTCAAAGGGGGACGAGAGGGGGAGGCCTGTGCTGAAGTCAGCGGGTGGTCCATGGAGATGTGGCATGGAGGAGCCTCCTGGGTGGGTCTCAGCTCGGGGGTCTCCGCTGGCCTGGCACCCCCACCGCTCTCCACAATGGCCCCTGGGGTGGGGAGGGTCTTGGCAGGACGTTGGCATGGGAGGGGTGGGATCACACAGGAGGCACTTGTGATGCCTAAGAAGTCCGTTGGGTTCCCCAGGGGTCAAGGGAAACTTTCGGAGGAAGCTGGGCGGGGGGCGTCGCTTGGCCCCACGCTTTGGGGATGGCGAGTAGGCCCGGCCAGTAAGAAGACGTATCAGGCAACCGAGAGGGGAGGTTCGCCAGCTACCTACGCAGCCCCTTTCTCTGGTGCCCCCCTCCCCAAATACCCAGGACTGAGGCCAAGAGTCTCTTCCCGCCCTGCCAAGGACTGGACGCTGGGTGGGGTCAAGCGGCTCAAGGGGCCTGATCCCAAGAAGGGCAGTGGGACCAGGACGCAGGAAGCCACCGGGGAGGGGCCGAATAATCTGGGCTCAAAACAACTTTAATCTGTTTCTTTCAAACTGTCCCTATGGTTTTTGCAAATACAATTTTATAAAACTGGAAAAAGAACAAGTATCTAAATTTATTTGGGTGGGTAAAAAACCAAGGATAAAATGGAATTTGTTAATAGATGCTAGAGAAACAGGAGGATTGGAAAGAGCACCCAATTTAAAATTGTATTTTGAAGGAGTTAGTTGAACATGGTTAAAATGTTGGATATGATTAGAAAATCCAAGGGAATTAGAATTGGAAGGGCATGAACTCAAAAGAGGATGGCACGGCTACCTAATGTATTGAAAAAATTAGCATAAGTGCAGAACTTAAAAACCATATCCTCAGAAGGTCCATCATAAGGATTTGGAAGAAGTACAAAGAGAGACCAAGTCCCCAAATTTCAGGTTGGTTATCTCCCCAGGAAGCCTTTTGTAAGCAAGAGCTGAGAGGTAATAAATCCTTGGCTAACTTGCAGGAACATATTGATTAAAACAAATTCAGGGAAATGGATAATTAAAGATGGGCAAGAGCTAGTTTTTAAGGTTTTAATATTCACTGGCTGAGCTATTATTCAATAAGAGAAAGAGTAGAAAAGAAGATTACAAGATCTGGCAACACGATGGAAAACTATCAGAATTTGAGAAACTCTCATGTTCAGATGATGACCATTTGATTAATAAAATGTATACATTATTATTAAAATGTAAGAGTGAAGAACAAGTGAAGAAATGTACAATCACATGGGTGACTGATGTATGTCAGAATATCTAGATGAAGCAATGGGAAGATGTGTGGAATAAGGGCCTACAATTTACCTGTTCTTATAAGGTGAAGGAAAATTTCTTTACAATGATGTACAACTGGTATTTAGCTCCAAATAAATTAGTCAAGATGTAGAAAAACTTGTCAAATTCATGTTGGAAATATGAAAGCAAATAGGTTCAATCTTTCAGCTATGGTGGAGGGGTAAAAAAAGTTCCAAGATATTCTAAAATAAATAGAAAAATGGGGGAAACATCTAGGATTTAAATCAGCTTTGCGCCCAGAATTATATTTATTAAATATGATAGACGTGGAGAACAAGAAAGGATTGGAAACTTTCATGAAAGCATGGGAACCGTTATTAGTATATGTTAAACGTTTAAGAGGGGATGCCTATGCTATTAGGTTTAATAACTAAGATTGGTATTACTCTTAGGATGATGATGATGATTGTGAAAGTTTTTATTGCTAGGACCATTATTACTAATAATATTAATGTATAGGTGTTATATCATTATTATTACAGTCGTCCCTTCACATTCGCGGGGGTTGTGTTCACTTGAACCCTGAGAATGTGAAAAATCCGTGAATAACCCCCACCTCCCACCTCCCTCCCTCCCGAAAGTGGAGACGGGGCCTCAGAGGCCCCGTCGCCACTTTCCCCAGCTCCCCTGGCGGCAAACCGCGAGTATGCAGAACCGCGAGTGTGGAGGCCGCGAATGTGGAGGGAGGACTGTATTATGCTTGATCCCACCCGGTTCCAGTCCTTGGCGGGGCAGGAAGAAATTCTTTGCGTCAGTCCTGCGTAGGCGGTGAGCCTCCCCTCTCGATTGCGTGACACATCTTGGCCCCTCCTCAGCCGCCCAGTTACCGGCTGGGCCTATTCGTCATCCCGAAAGCATGGGGATAAGTGAGTCCCCCCGACCCGGAGACTTCCTCCTCCAGTTTCCGTTGGCCTGTGGGGAGCGCAAGGGACTGGTTGCCGCCATACCTCACATGTGATCTTGCCCCCTCTCCACGCCAACTTCCGGCTTCCAGGGCCGGTTTCAGGGCCCCGCAGCACCTGCAGCCGCAGGGGCGCCATCGTTGTGGGGGGCCATCGTCACCCTCCTCCTGCAAGAACATTATTAGTAATAAATTGGATAACCTGGATATCCTGAACTGTGGACAGGTTAGGTTACGTTGACCTGAGATAAACATAGGAGGACCCCCAAATTAAGCCTTGCAGGGACCCCTAAATTCCTTAAACTGGCCCTGCCTGCCTTCAAGACACTCTCCCATGCCTCCCTCCCAGAATGGCTCCAGGATGGCCTCCAGTCCAGCGGTTGCCCCTCCGGACCCCAGACCCTTTTCCTCTACAGACCACCTTCAGCACACGCCTGCTCCCTCCTCTGCTGTGGCCTCCGGATTTGCTCCTTTCTTCCTCTACTTTTCCTCCCTTTCCCAGGCAGGACGATCACCGTCCCTACATCACCACAGTGTGGACCCAGCCTCCCCCTGCCGCGTTCTCAGCCACGCTCGGACTATGCGTCTGCATCTCGGAGCATTGCAGGTAGATTTATTTCTTTTTCTTAAATGTATTTCTGACTAAATCTCATCAATACATTTTATATATATATATATATATATATATATGCTCAAGCAAGGCCTCCATGCTGAGGGAGGGCTGACCGTCTGTCCTGAGCTCACAGTCGCAAAAAGTGGCCAAGGAGCGGCAGGCGGGGATGCTGGGACCACCGGGCGGCAAGGGGTGCAGAGTCCACGTTCATGGACAGGCTGCGAGGGGTCCTGGGCTCAAAGGGGGACAAGAGGGGGAGGCCTGTGCTGAAGTCAGCGGGTGGTCCATGGAGACGTGGCACGGAGGAGCCTCCTGGGTGGGTCTCAGCTCGGGGGTCTCCGCTGGCCTGGCACCCCCACCGCTCTCCACAATGGCCCCTGGGGTGGGGAGGGTCTTGGCAGGACGTTGGCATGGGAGGGGTGGGATCACACAGGAGGCACTTGTGATGCCTAAGAAGTCCGTTGGGTTCCCCAGGGGTCAAGGGAAACTTTCGGAGGAAGCTGGGCGGGGGGCGTCGCTTGGCCCCACGCTTTGGGGATGGCGAGTAGGCCCGGCCAGTAAGAAGACGTATCAGGCAACCGAGAGGGGAGGTTCGCCAGCTACCTACGCAGCCCCTTTCTCTGGTGCCCCCCTCCCCAAATACCCAGGACTGAGGCCAAGAGTCTCTTCCCGCCCTGCCAAGGACTGGACGCTGGGTGGGGTCAAGCGGCTCAAGGGGCCTGATCCCAAGAAGGGCAGTGGGACCAGGACGCAGGAAGCCACCGGGGAGGGGCCGAATAATCTGGGCTCAAAACAACTTTAATCTGTTTCTTTCAAACTGTCCCTATGGTTTTTGCAAATACAATTTTATAAAACTGGAAAAAGAACAAGTATCTAAATTTATTTGGGTGGGTAAAAAACCAAGGATAAAATGGAATTTGTTAATAGATGCTAGAGAAACAGGAGGATTGGAAAGAGCACCCAATTTAAAATTGTATTTTGAAGGAGTTAGTTGAACATGGTTAAAATGTTGGATATGATTAGAAAATCCAAGGGAATTAGAATTGGAAGGGCATGAACTCAAAAGAGGATGGCACGGCTACCTAATGTATTGAAAAAATTAGCATAAGTGCAGAACTTAAAAACCATATCCTCAGAAGGTCCATCATAAGGATTTGGAAGAAGTACAAAGAGAGACCAAGTCCCCAAATTTCAGGTTGGTTATCTCCCCAGGAAGCCTTTTGTAAGCAAGAGCTGAGAGGTAATAAATCCTTGGCTAACTTGCAGGGACATATTGATTAAAACAAATTCAGGGAAATGGATAATTAAAGATGGGCAAGAGCTAGTTTTTAAGGTTTTAATATTCACTGGCTGAGCTATTATTCAATAAGAGAAAGAGTAGAAAAGAAGATTACAAGATCTGGCAACACGATGGAAAACTATCAGAATTTGAGAAACTCTCATGTTCAGATGATGACCATTTGATTAATAAAATGTATACATTATTATTAAAATGTAAGAGTGAAGAACAAGTGAAGAAATGTACAATCACATGGGTGACTGATGTATGTCAGAATATCTAGATGAAGCAATGGGAAGATGTGTGGAATAAGGGCCTACAATTTACCTGTTCTTATAAGGTGAAGGAAAATTTCTTTACAATGATGTACAACTGGTATTTAGCTCCAAATAAATTTGTCAAGATGTAGAAAAACTTGTCAAATTCATGTTGGAAATATGAAAGCAAATAGGTTCAATCTTTCAGCTATGGTGGAGGGGTAAAAAAAGTTCCAAGATATTCTAAAATAAATAGAAAAATGGGGGAAACATCTAGGATTTAAATCAGCTTTGCGCCCAGAATTATATTTATTAAATATGATAGACGTGGAGAACAAGAAAGGATTGGAAACTTTCATGAAAGCATGGGAACCGTTATTAGTATATGTTAAACGTTTAAGAGGGGATGCCTATGCTATTAGGTTTAATAACTAAGATTGGTATTACTCTTAGGATGATGATGATGATTGTGAAAGTTTTTATTGCTATGACCATTATTACTAATAATATTAATGTATAGGTGTTATATCATTATTATTACAGTCGTCCCTTCACATTCGCGGGGGTTGTGTTCACTTGAACCCTGAGAATGTGAAAAATCCGTGAATAACCCCCACCTCCCACCTCCCTCCCTCCCGAAAGTGGAGACGGGGCCTCAGAGGCCCCGTCGCCACTTTCCCCAGCTCCCCTGGCGGCAAACCGCGAGTATGCGGAACCGCGAGTGTGGAGGCCGCGAATGTGGAGGGAGGACTGTATTATGCTTGATCCCACCCGGTTCCAGTCCTTGGCGGGGCAGGAAGAAATTCTTTGCGTCAGTCCTGCGTAGGCGGTGAGCCTCCCCTCTCGATTGCGTGACACATCTTGGCCCCTCCTCAGCCGCCCAGTTACCGGCTGGGCCTATTCGTCATCCCGAAAGCATGGGGATAAGTGAGTCCCCCCGACCCGGAGACTTCCTCCTCCAGTTTCCGTTGGCCTGTGGGGAGCGCAAGGGACTGGTTGCCGCCATACCTCACATGTGATCTTGCCCCCTCTCCATGCCAACTTCCGGTTTCCAGGGCCGGTTTCAGGGCCCCGCAGCACCTGCAGCCGCAGGGGGGCATCGTTGTGGGGGGCCATCATCACCCTCCTCCTGCAAGAACATTATTAGTAATAAATTGGATAACCTGGATATCCTGAACTGTGGACAGGTTAGGTTACGTTGACCTGAGATAAACATAGGAGGACCCCCAAATTAAGCCTTGCAGGGACCCCTAAATTCCTTAAACTGGCCCTGCCTGCCTTCAAGACACTCTCCCATGCCTCCCTCCCAGAATGGCTCCAGGATGGCCTCCAGTCCAGCGGTTGCCCCTCCGGACCCCAGACCCTTTTCCTCCACAGACCACCTTCAGCACATGCCTGTTCCCTCCTCTGCTGTGGCCTCCGGATTTGCTCCTTTCTTCCTCTACTTTTCCTCCCTTTCCCAGGCAGGACGATCACCGTCCCTACATCACCACAGTGTGGACCCAGCCTCCCCCTGCCGCGTTCTCAGCCACGCTCGGACTATGCGTCTGCATCTCGGAGCATTGCAGGTAGATATATTTCTTTTTCTTAAATGTATTTCTGACTAAATCTCATCAATACATTTTATATATATATATATATATATATATATATATATATATGCTCAAGCAAGGCCTCCATGCTGAGGGAGGGCTGACCGTCTGTCCTGAGCTCACAGTCGCAAAAAGTGGCCAAGGAGCGGCAGGCGGGGATGCTGGGACCACCGGGCGGCAAGGGGTGCAGAGTCCACGTTCATGGACAGGCTGCGAGGGGTCCTGGGCTCAAAGGGGGACGAGAGGGGGAGGCCTGTGCTGAAGTCAGCGGGTGGTCCATGGAGATGTGGCATGGAGGAGCCTCCTGGGTGGGTCTCAGCTCGGGGGTCTCCGCTGGCCTGGCACCCCCACCGCTCTCCACAATGGCCCCTGGGGTGGGGAGGGTCTTGGCAGGACGTTGGCATGGGAGGGGTGGGATCACACAGGAGGCACTTGTGATGCCTAAGAAGTCCGTTGGGTTCCCCAGGGGTCAAGGGAAACTTTCGGAGGAAGCTGGGCGGGGGGCGTCGCTTGGCCCCACGCTTTGGGGATGGCGAGTAGGCCCGGCCAGTAAGAAGACGTATCAGGCAACCGAGAGGGGAGGTTCGCCAGCTACCTACGCAGCCCCTTTCTCTGGTGCCCCCCTCCCCAAATACCCAGGACTGAGGCCAAGAGTCTCTTCCCGCCCTGCCAAGGACTGGACGCTGGGTGGGGTCAAGCGGCTCAAGGGGCCTGATCCCAAGAAGGGCAGTGGGACCAGGACGCAGGAAGCCACCGGGGAGGGGCCGAATAATCTGGGCTCAAAACAACTTTAATCTGTTTCTTTCAAACTGTCCCTATGGTTTTTGCAAATACAATTTTATAAAACTGGAAAAAGAACAAGTATCTAAATTTATTTGGGTGGGTAAAAAACCAAGGATAAAATGGAATTTGTTAATAGATGCTAGAGAAACAGGAGGATTGGAAAGAGCACCCAATTTAAAATTGTATTTTGAAGGAGTTAGTTGAACATGGTTAAAATGTTGGATATGATTAGAAAATCCAAGGGAATTAGAATTGGAAGGGCATGAACTCAAAAGAGGATGGCACGGCTACCTAATGTATTGAAAAAATTAGCATAAGTGCAGAACTTAAAAACCATATCCTCAGAAGGTCCATCATAAGGATTTGGAAGAAGTACAAAGAGAGACCAAGTCCCCAAATTTCAGGTTGGTTATCTCCCCAGGAAGCCTTTTGTAAGCAAGAGCTGAGAGGTAATAAATCCTTGGCTAACTTGCAGGGACATATTGATTAAAACAAATTCAGGGAAATGGATAATTAAAGATGGGCAAGAGCTAGTTTTTAAGGTTTTAATATTCACTGGCTGAGCTATTATTCAATAAGAGAAAGAGTAGAAAAGAAGATTACAAGATCTGGCAACACGATGGAAAACTATCAGAATTTGAGAAACTCTCATGTTCAGATGATGACCATTTGATTAATAAAATGTATACATTATTATTAAAATGTAAGAGTGAAGAACAAGTGAAGAAATGTACAATCACATGGGTGACTGATGTATGTCAGAATATCTAGATGAAGCAATGGGAAGATGTGTGGAATAAGGGCCTACAATTTACCTGTTCTTATAAGGTGAAGGAAAATTTCTTTACAATGATGTACAACTGGTATTTAGCTCCAAATAAATTTGTCAAGATGTAGAAAAACTTGTCAAATTCATGTTGGAAATATGAAAGCAAATAGGTTCAATCTTTCAGCTATGGTGGAGGGGTAAAAAAAGTTCCAAGATATTCTAAAATAAATAGAAAAATGGGGGAAACATCTAGGATTTAAATCAGCTTTGCGCCCAGAATTATATTTATTAAATATGATAGACGTGGAGAACAAGAAAGGATTGGAAACTTTCATGAAAGCATGGGAACCGTTATTAGTATATGTTAAACGTTTAAGAGGGGATGCCTATGCTATTAGGTTTAATAACTAAGATTGGTATTACTCTTAGGATGATGATGATGATTGTGAAAGTTTTTATTGCTAGGACCATTATTACTAATAATATTAATGTATAGGTGTTATATCATTATTATTACAGTCGTCCCTTCACATTCGCGGGGGTTGTGTTCACTTGAACCCTGAGAATGTGAAAAATCCGTGAATAACCCCCACCTCCCACCTCCCTCCCTCCCGAAAGTGGAGACGGGGCCTCAGAGGCCCCGTCGCCACTTTCCCCCGCTCCCCTGGCGGCAAACCGCGAGTATGCGGAACCGCGAGTGTGGAGGCCGCGAATGTGGAGGGAGGACTGTATTATGCTTGATCCCACCCGGTTCCAGTCCTTGGCGGGGCAGGAAGAAATTCTTTGCGTCAGTCCTGCGTAGGCGGTGAGCCTCCCCTCTCGATTGCGTGACACATCTTGGCCCCTCCTCAGCCGCCCAGTTACCGGCTGGGCCTATTCGTCATCCCGAAAGCATGGGGATAAGTGAGTCCCCCCGACCCGGAGACTTCCTCCTCCAGTTTCCGTTGGCCTGTGGGGAGCGCAAGGGACTGGTTGCCGCCATACCTCACATGTGATCTTGCCCCCTCTCCACGCCAACTTCCGGCTTCCAGGGCCGGTTTCAGGGCCCCGCAGCACCTGCAGCCGCAGGGGCGCCATCGTTGTGGGGGGCCATCGTCACCCTCCTCCTGCAAGAACATTATTAGTAATAAATTGGATAACCTGGATATCCTGAACTGTGGACAGGTTAGGTTACGTTGACCTGAGATAAACATAGGAGGACCCCCAAATTAAGCCTTGCAGGGACCCCTAAATTCCTTAAACTGGCCCTGCCTGCCTTCAAGACACTCTCCCATGCCTCCCTCCCAGAATGGCTCCAGGATGGCCTCCAGTCCAGCGGTTGCCCCTCCGGACCCCAGACCCTTTTCCTCCACAGACCACCTTCAGCACACGCCTGCTCCCTCCTCTGCTGTGGCCCCCGGATTTTCTCCTTTCTTCCTCTACTTTTCCTCCCTTTCCCAGGGAGGAGGGTAACCGTCCCTACAATGCCACGGGGTGGTCCCAACCTCCCCCTGCCGCGTTCTCAGCCACGCTCGGACTATGCGTCTGCATCTGGGACTTTTGCAGGTACCTGGAAGGCAAAGACAGACAGCATGTCAGGAAGGGTGATTCTTTGGGTTGGGTGTCTTACCGCCTACAGTCAGCCTCCATAAACAGTGGTGCATACTTTAAATAGGCTTCAAATCCTACCACCAGCCCGTAGTCTGTTTAACCTTAAAAAAAAAATTCCAAACCAAAAGTGGACTTGGGGTCACTTCATTTTTTTTTTTTTTTTTGGTCTTGGTGGAATTTTGGCAGCCTGTGCAGGAGCTAATGGATGCCAGGGGTAGAAATGTGGCCCTTAGACCTGCGCAAGCCGGCCACCCCGCGTGAGCATATCCACCATGGAGGTAAGAGAGAAGAGCTGAGAAGAAATCTCTTTTGCTCACCAATCTCACCTTGAGTGCAGAGGTGGCAGTTGATACCCGGGATGGAAAAAACATCCGTAAATACAGGGAGCCCACACTTTTCAACATCTATTTCTCTGACAGCTCCTCGCTCTTTCCGCAAAAATAGAAACCACAGATGATTTGCATAACTTCAAAGTAGAGGATGGAGACACTGAAATAGTTCAAGATTTCCTACACCTTGGCTCCGTCATTAATCAGAGTGGGAACTGCAGTCAGAAAACCAGAAGAAGACTAGGACTGAGAAAGGCAGCTATGAAGGGACTAGACAAGATTCTCAGGTATAACGATTATCACTGGATACTCTATGACCCCAGTATCCACGGGGAGGGGGGTCATGTTCCAAGCCCCCCATCCCGTGGATACCTGAAACCAAAGGTAATCGTGAACCCCGTATTTTGACCTTGGGCAAATCACACAAACACACTCCCTCAGCAAATCCCATGATAGGTTCCCCTCAAGATAGCCATAAGTCGGAAATGACTTGAGGGCACGCCACAACAGCAATATATTTTGACTATATTTGGGCTGGAAGCATACCATAGAATGACACTGGAGGGCATCGAGAAACCCACAACCACTTCCTGGGTGGAATAATTTTTGGACACTGGTAGGTGAAGTGGGTAAGGGGGGCTTTCTGTACTAAAGTTAGGATTGTCTGTGCCAGAGAACAGGATGAGAATCCATAATGACCCCCTTAACAGATGAGAAAGCTGGGCCAATGCTAACAAAATTAATTTCCACAGGGAGAAATGTCAGACACTACACTTGGGCAGTAAAAATGAAATGCACAGATATAGGAAGGGTGACACCTGGCTTAAGGGCAGTCCATGCGAAAGGGATCTAGTTGGTGGACCACAAACTGAATATGAGTTGGCAGTGTGATGAAGCAGCTAAAAAAGCCAATGCAATTCTAAGGCTGCATCATGTATAGTGTCTCAATCAAGGGAAGTCATAGTGCCACTCTATTCTGCTTTGGTCAGACCTTACCTTGAATACTGTGTCCAGTTCTGGGCACCACCATTCAGGAAGGACATTGAGAAGCTGGAACGTGTCCAGAGGAAGGCAACCAAAATGGTAGGAGGTCTGGAAGCCATGATGCCCTATGAGGAGTGGCTTAGGGAGCTGAGCATGTTTAGCCTGGAGAAGAGAAGGTTGCGAGGTGAAATGTTTGCCATGCTTATATATCTGAAGGGATGTCATACTGAGGATGGAGCAAGATTGTTTTCTGCTCCTCTAGAGACAGGACACGGAGCAATGGGTTCAAACTACAGGAAAAGAGATTTCACCTAAACCTTATTAGGAAGAACTTCCTGACAGTAAGAGCTGTTTGGCAGGGGAATGAACTCCCTTGGGGTGTGGTGGAGTCTCCTTCTTTGTAGGTTTTCAAACAGAGGCTGGATAGCCATCTGTCATTGGGATTGCTTTGATTATTTCTGCATGGCAGAAGGGGGTTGGACTGGATGGCCTTTGGGGGGTCTCTTCCAACTCTGTGGTTCTATGATTCTGTAAACCCACATTAAGGAGGTTGTCCTGTTATGACCACAAGAGGTCCTTTTAATCAGGTAGTGTTTAAGATTTTCCAAGACAAGTGACAGGCAAAAAGGCACAGAGTGACCAAATTTGGTTTTCAGTCACTATGCATGTGAATAGTGGTTTTCAGTCACTATGCCCTCCCCCCTCTCACCCAGCGCCTTCATGCAGCCTCCAGAGCCTCCGTGAAGGACTCCCCGGCCCTCCCCCCTCCCACCCAGCGCCTTCACGGAGCCTCCGTAGCCTCTGGGAAGGCCTCCCCGGCCCTCCCCCTCCCACCCAGCGCCTTCACGGAGCCTCCGGAGCCTCCGTGGAGGCCTCCCCGGCCCTCCCCCCTTCCATCCAGCCCCTTCACGGAGCCTCTGTACCCTCCGTGAAGGCCTCCCCAGCCCTCCCCCCTCCCACCCAGCACCTTCACGGAGCCTCCGGAGCCTCTGTGGAGGCCTCCCCGGCCCTCCCCCCTTCCATCCAGCCCCTTCACAGAGCCTCTGTACCCTCCGTGAAGGCCTCCCCAGCCCTCCCCCCTCCCACCCAGCACCTTCACGGAGCCTCCGTAGCCTCCGTGAAGGCCTCCCGGCCCTCCCCCTCCCACCCAACGCCTTTACGGAGCCTCTGTAGCCTCTGGGAAGGTCTCCCCAGCCCTCCCCCCTCCCACCCAGCACCTTCATGGAGCCTCTGGAGTCTGTGAAGGCCTCCCTGTCCCTCCCCCTCCCACCCAGCGCCTTCACGGAGCCTCCGGAGTCTCCGTGAAGGCCTCCCAGTCCCTCCCCCTCCCACCCAGCACCTTCACGCAGCCTCCGGAGATTCCGTGAAGGACTCCCCAGCCCTCCCACCCAGCATCTTCACGGAGCCTTCGGAGTCTCCGTGAAGGCCTCCCCATCCCTCCCCCTCCCACCCAGCGCCTTCACGGAGCCTCCGGAGTCTCCGTGAAGGCCTCCCCGTCCCTCTCCCTCCCACCCAGCGCCTTCACAGAGCCTTTGGAGTCTCCATGAAGGACTCCCCAGCCCTCCCACCCAGCGCCTTCACGGAGCCTTTGGAGCCTCCGTGAAGGCCTCCCCAGCCCACCCCCTCCCACCCAGCACCTTCACGGAGCCTTCGGAGTCTCTGTGAAGGCCTCCCTGTCCCTCCCCCTCCCACCCAGGGCCTTCACGGAGCCTTCGGAGTCCCCGTGAAGGCCTCCCCGTCCCTCCCCCTCCCACCCAACGCCTTCACGGAGCCTTTGGAGCCTCCGTGAAGGCCTCCCCAGCCCTCCCCCTCCCACCCAACGCCTTCACGGAGCCTTTGGAGCCTCCGTGAAGGCCTCCCCGTCCCTCCCCCTCCCACCCAGCGCCTTCACGGAGCCTTTGGAGCCTCCGTGAAGGCCTCCCCGTCCCTCCCCCTCTCACCCAGCGCCTTCACGGAGCCTTTGGAGCCTCCGTGAAGGCCTCCCCAGCCCTCCCCCTCCCACCCAACGCCTTCACGGAGCCTTTGGAGCCTCCGTGAAGGCCTCCCCGTCCCTCCCCCTCCCACCCAACGCCTTCACGGAGCCTTTGGAGCCTCCGTGAAGGCCTCCCCGTCCCTCCCCCTCCCACCCAGCGCCTTCACGGAGCCTTTGGAGCCTCCGTGAAGGCCTCCCCAGCCCTCCCCCTCCCACCCAGGGCCTTCACGGAGCCTTCGGAGTCTCCGTGAAGGCCTCCCTGTCCCTCCCCCTCCCACCCAGTGCCTTCACGGAGCCTTCGGAGTCTCCGTGAAAGCCTCCCTGTCCCTCGCCCTCCCACCCAGCGCCTTCACGGAGCCTTTGGAGCCTCCGTGAAGGCCTCCCCAGCCCTCCCCCTCCCACCCAGTGCCTTCACGGAGCCTTCGGAGTCTCCGTGAAGGCCTCCCTGTCCCTCCCCCTCCCACCCAGGGCCTTCATGGGGCCTCCGGAGGGTTTCCGAAGGCCCTGTGGAGGCCTCCCCCGCTCTCCCTCATCACTCCCCAGGCCTTCACGGGGCCTCCGGAGGCCCCGTGTCACGGTTTTGGGAGGGCAGGGGGCCTCCCAAAACCACGAATATCCAAAACCGTGAATGCTGAGTTCATGAACGTGGAGAGGCAACTGTAGAAGTGTTTCTGGCTTCCTTTGTATTTTAATTTCTAAAATGTCTTCAATTGTTTGATGGATTTGTTTCCAATAGCTGGTAGCTTTTTTGCAGTTCCACCATGTGTGGTAGAAGGTTCCTTTTTCCTCATTCTGTCTCTCTGGCTTTTCTTCGCAAATGAAGATTCAGGAAGGACTCATCCCGCGCTTTCTGCAAGCGCGCTGATGACTAAAAAGGCCAATCCGAAATCAACAAGTCCAGTTGCAGAAAGCACAGCAGAAGGTCTCCTTGGGTGATGCTTTTGGGTTGTGATTCTTTCTGCGTTGTCGATTCTCTTCAAGACTTGTTCGGCGTGAGTTCTCAAATAAGGCTGCAGCATTGTGGATAGTGCGTCTCCATGCCTCCCGATGTGAGGCCAGGGCGGACCACTGTTGGTTATCAATTTGGCCGAGCCTGAGATGTTGTTTCCGGGAGTCTTTGTATCGCTTTTTTGGAGCGCCCCTCTTACGCTGACCCGTGGTGAGTTCACCGTAGAGTTGTATTTTTGGGAGGCGATGGTCCTCCATCCTAGAAATGTGCTCTGCCCAGCGCAGCTGTGTTCTCAATATCATGGCCTCAATGCTGGTGATCCCTGCTTGCTCAAGGACAGCAACATTCGTCACATAGTCAGTCCAGTGTATATTTAGGATTGTGCGTAGACAGCGCTGATGAAAGCGCTCAAAGAGTTGTAGGTGGTGGCGATAGGTGACCCATGTTTCAAACCCATAAAGGAGAATAGACAGTACAATGGCTCTATACACACTGATTTTTGTGCTTTGCCTCAGGTGTTTATTGCTCCAGACTCTTTTGTGAAGTCTTCCAAATGCACTATATGCCTTTGCTAATCTGTGATCGATCTCTTTGTCAATCTTGCCATCTGAGGAGATGATGCTTCCCAGGTAGGTGAACTGCTGAACGGACTTGAGCACTGATTTGCCGACGGCAATGTGGGGATGGTGGTGTTCGTCCTGTGGTGCAGGCTGGTAAAGAACTTCTGTTTTCTTCTGGTTGACTTCCAGCCCAAACAGCTCTGCAGCTGTTGCAAAGCAGGATGTTAGGCGCTGCAGAGCTGCTTCTGTGTGGGCAACAAGGGCAGCAGCATCGGCGAAGAGCAGCTCACAGACTAGATAGTTTAGAGTCTTAGTGTGAGCCCTCAGACGGCTTAAGTTAAACAAGCTACCATCAGTACGGTAGCGTATATAGATGCCGTCGGCTTCTTCAAGCTCTGCCATAGCCCTTTGGAGCATCGTGCTAAAGAAGATTGTAAATAAAGTTGGTGCAAGAACACAACCTTGCTTCACTCCATTAGTTATTAGAAAGGGCTCTGAAAGAGCATCGCCATATCTGACATGACCACGCTGGCCCTCGTGTAGCAAGATAATCATTTTAAGGAATTTGGGGGGACATGCTAGTCTTTCCAGGATCTGCCACAGACCTTTCCTACTCACAGTGTCGAAGGCTTTGGTGAGGTCAACAAATGTTACATAGAGACCCTTGTTCTGCTCCCTACATTTTTCTTGCAGTTGTCTAAGGGCAATGTCTGTAGTACTCCTATTGGCCCTGAAGCCACATTGGCTTTTAGGAAGAAGTTCTTCAGCAATGGCAGGAACTAATCTGTTCAGGAGTATCCTTGCAAGGGTTTTTCCAGCAACAGAGAGCAGTGTTATGCCTCGATAGTTTGAGCAATCGGATTTTGCTCCTTTTTTCTTGTACAGGGTGATGATGACTGCATCTCAGAGGTCTGATGGCAGTTCCCCTTTTTCCCAGCAATTCACAAGGAATTCGTGGAATTTTTCGTGGAGTGCATGACCTCCGTGTTTCCAAACTTCAGGTGGGATTCCATCAATCCCAGCTGCCTTGCTGTTTTTCATCTGCTGTATGGGCTTAAGGGTCTCTTCCAAAGTGGGAGCTATGTCCAATTCATTTTTCATCGGTTTTCGTATCATATGTTGGATAGCTGAGCCTTGGACTACTCAGTTGGCGCTAAAGAGACTTTGAAAATGTTCAGCCCATCGATTCAGGATGGAGGCATTATCAGTAATTAATGTTTGACCATCTGTACTGTATAACGAGCTTTGGACCTGATAAGTAGGTCCAAACACTGCCTTAAGAGGTTCATAAAATCCTCTAGAATCTCCCAGATCTGCACAGCATTGTGTCTTTTCTGCTATATTGATCCACCACTTGTTTTTCATGTCTCGGACTTTTTGTTGTAGTTTACTACATGTGAGGCGGAAAGCTGCTTTTCTTACATGGCAGGTTGGCTGGGCGAGGTATGCCTGGTGAACAGCTCTCTTCCTTGCCAACAGCTCCTGGATCTCTTGGTTGTTTTCATCAAACCAGTCTTGATTTTTCTTGTGGGAGAACTCGAGGGATTCTTCTGCAGACTGGAGGATACTGTTTTTGATATGTTGCCAAAGCACTGTAGGAGAAGGATCTGTAGGATGGTCTTCAAGTTTTGTTTGTAGATTTGCCTGGAAGTTGTCTCTCATGGTAGCTTGTTAAAGATTGTTGACTTGGAGTCTCCTCTTTAAGATGCCACCCCTCTTAGGTTTGAACTTAAGATGAAGATTTCGTTTACATCTGACGAGGCAATGATCTGTTTGGCATTCTGCACTGGACATCACTCGGGTATGATGGAGATCACGAATTTCTCTCTGACGGACTAGAATATAGTCAATGAGGTGCCAATGTTTGGATTGGGGATGCATCCAGGTTGTCTTCAAGCTATCTTTCGGCTGAAAGATTGTGTTTGTAATAGTCAGCTGTTGTTCTGCACAGAACTCTAGCAGGAGGCCTCCATTATCATTGCAATTTCCAACACCATGCTTGCCTAAGACACCTTTTCAGGCTTCGGAGTTCTTTCCTACTCTGGTATTGAAGTCGCCAAGGATAATAATTTTATCTTCTACAGGGACTTTTTGTATAATAATAATAATAATAATAATATTTATTTATATCCCGCCCCTCTGCGAGCAATTGGGGCGGCTTACAGTATTAAAATAGTACACAGTATAAAACAACTCAAAATCCCTCCCCCCCTTAAAACATTATTAAATTAATACAAATTTAAATCAGTATATAATACAATTTATTAAAAACCCTTTCGAGCAAGCAGCATCAGTTTGGAGGTCTAGAAGCAACCTCCAGAGGGGGTTCCTGAGGCCAGGGTTAGCTATTCCGGAAAAGCCTGCCAGAAGAGAACCGTCTTGACAGCCTTTTTAAAGCTGTCTAATGATGTCAACAGGCGGCTCTCATCCGGCAGGCCGTTCCACAATTTGGGGGCGACAGCCGAGAAAGCCCTCCGGGAGGTAGTTACCAGCCTAGGTCTTTGTGGCTGCAACAAATTCCTCCCAGAGGACCGGAGAGCGCGGGAAGGATTATAAGGGAGAAGGCGGTCCCTGATAGGATGTATGAGGTGGAGTAGGTCTGTGTAGAATTTGTCTTTCTCTACAGGTTCGGCTTGCATAGGTGGGGCATATATACTAAAGAGAGCAACATGTGGGAGGCGTAAGGAAATAATGCGATCAGAGTGTCCTGTTGGCAAGGTTTCGAGTTTGGAGGCAATGGAGTTTTTAATCATAAAGCCTACTCTTGAAAGATGTTTTTCGGTTTTGGGTTTGCCAGACCAGTAAAGTGTGTAGCCGGCGCCATGTTCTTTAAGGCTGCCTTCCTCATGGAGACGAACTTCACTAAGAGCAGCGATGTCAATATTAAGCCGTGATAGTTCAAGGGCTATTAGGGCAGAACGACGCTCAGGCCATCCACTATCTTCAGAATCTTGCATGGTTCTGGTGTTCCAGCATGCAAGTGTCAGTTTATTTACACCTTTGGAGGCCGGTGTGTGCCTTTGTTTCTTTGCCTTGGTTTGACCGCATCAGAAGATTCCCGTTGGCCGTGGCTAGCCAACCAGGTAGTTGGGGATGAGCTTTCGTTAGGCCACCTTTTCTAGGCCCCTCTCCATATGGAGCAAGCAGTGCTCTCCTTAAAAAAGGCTGCTTGGTCGTTCAGGATGCTGCCGAACAAGACTGTCATCTCCCGGGTCAGCCTTGAGCAACCAAAGTCCTGAACTGCCTGCATGCAGGGTTGGGTCTGCGGCTTCCAGTGCATCTTTACACCTGCCATTTCATCCCTCGCCTATCGCTACAGGGCTTCCAGTATATATCTGATGTTCCTTTATACATTAACCACAGTTTGTGTGGTGACAAATACCAATGGAAATACATCTTATATACGTTTTCTCTTATACTTTGGCTTAGTGTATAATTTATCTGTTTTATCCACATGTTTTCCCATTTTTCTAATTCTATTGTGTGCCCTAAGTTTTGTGCCCAAACAGTCATGTTACTTTTAATTTGCTCATCTTCTGTGTCCCATTTTAAAGGAAGATTATAAATTCTTGATATCATATGTTTATTGCCTCTTCCAATAATCTTATCCCATTCTGACGTTTCCGTTGCAATTCCTGTCAATTTTGTGTCTATCTTATACCTTTCCTTCATCTGCATGTACAGATACCAATGGCAGTCTATATTTTCTTTTTTCAATTCTTCTTGAGATCTCAATTGTTGGCAGTTTCCTTTAATAGCTAATAGATCACTGTATCTTATCCATTTTTTAGTCGGAATTCCTTCTCTGCTGCAAAACGCTTTATGTGGAGAGGTCCATATTGGTAACTGTGGGAATAATCTTGTTTTGTATCTCTTCCAAGTTTGTATTAATGAATTTCTAATGGTATGTTTATAAATGTCTTTATTTGCCAGTTCCTTATTATAAAAGAGGTAGGCATGCCAACCATACCAATTTCCTTCTCCTATTGCCAGCAACTTCTCATTTTTTAATGAAGTCCACTCTGTTTGAAGCTAAAGGATATTCCTTCCAATCTTTCCCATTTATATCGAACTTCGTTATGTCTTAACAGTTGTGTTATTTCTCTGTAAATTTTTCTTTTCTTAAGAATTCTCATCGGCACATCCTTAAGTAAGAGAATATCAGATCCTTCAATTGTAAATTAGTTTTCAAAATTTTTCTGTAAGAACAAGTCTCTGGTCTTTTTCCTCACAAAATTGATCACAATGTCTCCGGGTAGATTTCTCTGTCTTGCAACTCTTGATGATAGCCTATATATCTTGTCAATCTCCCATTCAAACTGAGGTTTTGTTTTCCCCATATATTTTGCAAGTTTAGGGATTAGATATTTATATAAATCTTCATCTGGTTCTTTTAAACCCCATATTTTTAAACAGTTCTCCCTCCATCTAAATTCTTGGAGGGCTTGATCATCCAGTTCTTGATCCTTGTCCTCTTCTAAACCCACTGTCTTTTTGTCTATTTCTTCAATTTTACTTTCTATGGTGTTAACTTTTTCTTTTAGTTTCTTTGATTCTTCTGTTACTTTATCAATGGATTCTCTAATATTTTTGAGTTCTCTTCTCATTTCCTGTTTGATTTCTGTTTTCATTTCTCTTAGTTCCTCTCTCATTAGTTTTATTTCTTCTAGAATAGGAGTTTGATTAAGTTGTTTAGCTTCAAAGGAAGGTCTTCTGACCGGTTGTAATGTTGTTTGGGTTGTTTTCCTCATTGTTTACTTTATGTATTTATTTATTCTTTAAGTTTATTTCATTTTTCCCTTCGTTTTTCACCCCTTTTTTTAAACTTTCCAATATAGTTCCAATTTTGGTTATTTCAAAAATTTCAGTTTCAGTTATTCCAAATTTATTTAAGTACTTTCCTTTGTCTTGCTTTCTTTTTTTCCTTACCTTTTCTGTTTCTCTAAACTTCTTTCTCCCTCTACAATTGTAAATAGTAAATTGCAGATATCATAAGTTTCAAAAATTCAGGTTAATTTTCTTTCTTAATATCTCTGCTTTTCAAAGTTCTTTCTTTCAATACACATACAAGTTATGTATCTATATCAAATCTATTTCAGAAATTCAGAAATTCACAGTTTCACAAATCAAAACAATTCCTTTTTCAATATCACTGTTCTCTGCACTTATTAATACAATTTTCTATAGTTTATCTATATGTCATATATGTTAATTCAGCCTTGTAGTCAATTTGTCAATTTATAGAAATATTGATTTCACCTTACCACATTCCCCAAAGTAAATATAAAACTCAAATATTAATTTCAAATATTTAGATACTTCAGTCAATATTGTTATACAGTTGTTGTTTTTTCACCTGGTAGCTGAATGGTATCAAATTAAGAACCCAGTAATATATTGCCAGCACAGAAGATATTCACTTAATTAACTCTACAGCTCCAGCATCCAATTCATAAACAGTATAATTGACTATTATATTCCATATATATGTTGTATTATAGTTAATATATACAGTCTAATTGATTTGGTAAATTTACCTTCCCCAATCTCTTCTACTCAAAGGTCTTAGTTATGAAAATCCACCAAATATATTTCAATATGCCCCAAGTCTATGAAATTTCTCCACAATTCAATTAATATGTTGTATAGATGAATAATAGGAAATATGAAAAGTTCAAATTATGTATCAGCCCCTTGAATCAGTTCAAATTAATTAAGGTCCATCACCCAATTCCTGTTTGAAGCTAACGGATATTCCTTCCAATCTTTCCCATTTATATCGAACTTCGTTATGTCTTAACGTATATTAACGTTGATTAATGTATATAATATTATGTAATATGCTGTAATGAGTTAAGCAAATTAATCACATAAGTTGTTTAGATAAGTTTCCCTCTTATTTGTATAAAGCTACTAAGTTTTCTATTTCTCCTTTGCTATTCCCTTACCTCTCTCTCTATATATGTGTGTGTGTCTTTTTTCTTTCTTTCTTTCTTTCCTTTTTGCCCCAATAGTCAAAGTAGTAGCTTTTTCCAGTATCTGCCTCTTTTTATTCCCCCCCCTTCTTTTCATCAAGCTTTTTAGAGCTGGGGAGGAGAAAGCCCTTTACTTTTGTTCTTTAAAATAAACTTCCTCCTTTTTTAAAAGTTATATTCAGCATCAGAGCCCGTTTGGGTAAAAGAGTTTGATCTCACCAGGGCATTGGCGTTGCACACCCAAACCTGCCACCACCTTGAGCTGGGTGTGTCTTCACACACTGTGAAACCATTCCAGGAGGCTGGAGGGGATATCTGCCCCCCTCCCATGACAGTTTTATTCCACGCAGCTTGTAACAAAAAGCTGCCTCTCTGATACCCTTTTAAATGGTTGCTGGCATTTTATTTGCTAGTTGTGGGCTTTCTCAGAAATGGGTTTAAACTGCCTTACGTACAGTTTCTGGAAGAAATAAAATATTCCTCCCAATATAAATTACACACACACCCTGGGGAGAAAGGGTTGCCATGTTCTCCTCCCCCCTCCCCCGGCCAATTTAGGCCCAAGAGAGCTGTGTCCCATTAACAGGAAATCCCATGGAAATGATCACCTGCGCCATTGTACAAAAGGCCTCTTCTTCTGGGCCTAAAATGCCCCTGGGGACCCTTAAGCCTACTGAAAATCACTTGGGGGAACGTTTTGGGAAATCAGCAGGTGGGCAGCCATCCCCTAGATCTTTGGGACCAGGAAGAGCATTACCTCTCCTTCTTCTCTGTACTCCCCACAGCTGGATTTCCCTCTGGCGGGCTGCAGCCTCCTGGGCACGCCTCTGACGCAAGGCTAACCTCTCCTGGGCTTCCTCATACAACATTGCCCACATCTGTGCTTCCTCTTGTGCCACCCTCTGACGGGCCGCAGTCTCCTGGGCACGCCTCCGCTGCCAGGCTAACCTCTGCCGAGCTTGCTTGTGCAACTTTGCCCACATCTGTGCTTCCTCTTGTGCCGCCCTCTGACGGGCTCCAAACACCTGGGCACGCCTCTGACGCAAGGCTAACCTCTCCTGGGCTTCCTCGTGAAACTCTGCCCACATCTGTGCTTTCTCTTGGGCCTCCCTCAGCCGGGCTTCAATTGTCTGGTCTTCAAATTCCTGGTCTTCCCTCTGCTCCCCTCTTATCCTCTGAATCACCTGCTGCAAAGAAAGGAGCACACAGACACAGATGTGTGTCTAAACTATTTCTCTTTACTAAAACATAATATAGTGATATTTACAATGAGCCTGAGACTCCGATCATACAGACTACTGTGGAGAGTCTGAGATTCCAGCTTCCTGCCTCTACAATTGGGCCAATAAAACATCTGGCTTCATAAGCCATCTTTGAAGAGAAGCTCAGGAAACTGGCTTAAGTTTTACAACCTAGTGTTATCATGTTCTCTGTAGCTTGCCATGGAAGTTTTCCTTTCATGTAACATCACATCCCTAGGCTAAGACCTCCTTTGATCTCAGTGATTGAGTGTATATGACAAATGGTTAAGCAAATGGTTAACTGTGTACGTGACATAGACCCTATATAACCTGTAAGCCCTGGACAAAGGAAGAAGCTTCTGTTCATTTTCATACACCTCTCTGTCTTGCTGTATCCACCTGCCTGCCTGCATTGCTTTGACTGAGATGCAGTGTCCATTGGTCTCTCCTAATGTCTTTCTGTTAGCATGCAAACTCTGAATAAAATCTCTTTAGTACTTTGCCTCTGGATCGCAATGCTTCCTTGTTACTTGCTGTAACATGTGGCACAGCAAACAGGGACTCTAAACTTTTCCCACCCTGGAACCAAGACTCAGCTTTTCTCACCCTGGGACTTCACAGACCTCCATCGGATTAAACCGATCCCCCCAGGTAAGTATGGGCACTTCCTTGTCAGGAGAACAGGAACAGCATGCAGAGGAAGTGTTATTTCTTTTACATAGGATAGATTATCATCCTTCCTGGGATGCAGTTCAAAGGCTGGTCCTTGAACTTGGGGCAAAATGCCCATGGTACCCCCCCAAAAGGATCCCTACAGTTTAAGGATTGGGAAAAATTAAGAAGGGAATTGCATGCAGAACCTAGGGCTTCAATTGAAACCTTACAGATGTGGCATCTTTGTCGTTATGCAGTGGGAAAAACTGGCTGTGAATCAAAAACCATAGAGCTATCCACTTCTCCTCCAACCATTCCAACCAATGAATTTCAAAACCCAAAAAATCATAGTGCAGTGCAGGAGATGGCAGGGGAAATTCTGGCTGACAAATCAGCAGAAATGCTTGCCATATGGAAACTAAAGATCATCTAGTCAAACCTGTAACTCAGGAAGGAATTAATAAATCTCACCAGGATGATGGGAATTGCAGTAAGGATAGAGATTCAGATTGGGAAAATCTAGAGCTCCCCAACTCAAAGCATCCAAATTTTGAAATCCCTGTGACTTGCGAACAGGGAATTTGCAAGAAGGGGGAGTTGCATCTCATAGGTGAGGTGGCTCAGAAAAACAGGTTTGAATTGTTGATAAAAGGGGAAGAGAAAGAGGCTACTGGGGATGGTGATCAAGTTCCAGAGAAGAAGGAAGAGAAGCAGGCTGCTGTGGGTGTACGAGAAACTACAGAAAGAGAAATAACTGATCAGGAATTGCTTCAGGAGTCTACAGTCATGGAAATGGACCATCAGAAGAGCTTGGAGAAAAAGGAAAAAGAAGGGGAGGAGTTTGAAAAGGAATCAGGGAAGGAAATGAGAGATGGAGTGGAAGAGATGGATACAAGTGAACAAGGTTGTTCTCTGATTCCAAAGGTTGGCTCTCAAGACTCCTTGATCCCAGAGCAGCTTTTGGTTTCATACCCTTTGACCCCTGGACTCCCTAAACCTCCAGACCCTGGCCCCTTGGCTCCTGACCCTTCCTTTTCATCCCAACCCCCTTTCACCCCATCCTCACCTCCCTCCATCTCCAGCACTTGTAAGGCTACGCCTCAGGAAAATCCTGAGGAGGTAGAGGTGATGCATTCAGAGGAACAAGAGCTGTGTTGAGAAAGAATGTGTTAAAAATGAGAGTTTTAATAAGTTGGACTGAAAACTAGATTTCAGTTAAGTTAGACTTAAAGTTAGATTTTTAGTAGAAAAATAATTATTTCAATCGGTATGGCCAATATACTTCTGTTAGTTTTTGGTTATTTATAACGGAGGCCTTAATAAATTTTTGGGTACATAAAACAATGGGTTCATTAAAAATTGCCACGTGGAATGTCCATGGCTTGCGAACTGAGGATAGGCGCAATGAGATTTTGTCCTGCCTTGGCAGCCTGCGTTATGACATCATTGTGTTGCAGGAAACTCATATCTGTAACGAACAACAGCGGAGCCGGTGTCAGAGGTTGTGGACGCAAGGACCTTCTGTATGGTCATATGGGGAGTGTGGCAGTTGGGGAATAGGGGTCCTGTTTAGGGCCAGGAACAATTTGACCATTGATTTCATGTTAGAAGTAGTTTTGGGGAGGCTGGTGGTGGTGGATTTTAGTATGGAGGAAAAGCAGAAAGATGGAAGAGTAGAAAAGAAAGCTTTCAGGCTGTGTGGGCTTTACGCTCCTGTAAAATATGCCAAACGGAAAAAGTTTTGGGGGTATTTAAAAAATCAGTGTAACACTCGACGGCATCTTATTATCGTAGGAGATTTCAATAACAGGGCAAGGACGATGGACAGGAGTGCTTACGCAGACCAGAAAGAGCGGCCAAAGTTGTCCCTGCCCAAACCCCTGACAGCAGAGGAAAGAGAGTTGGAGTCTTTTCTAGAGAGGCAAGGTCTTAAGGACACAGCTCTTGACGTGGAGAATGAGTTAGAATTTTTTCCTGTTTTTTGCAGAAAGGCTTTTGGTTCGGATTTTCCCCCAATGGAAGGAGTTCGATTTACTCATTATCACAAAACCTCAGCCAGCAGAATAGACCGCGTGAGGACAGTGAAGGAAATGAAGGTGGAAAAGTGCACTGTTATGATCACTCCTTGGTCGGATCATGGGCTCTTGGCTGTAGAGTTCAGTATAGGTCAGGTTTACCCCAAAGGAAGACCTCTCTGGAGGTTGCGCCCCAAATTTTTGGAAGATATGGCATGTAAAGAGCGCATCGCCTCAGCACTAGCCCACAGCCTAACCCTTGCGGACATGTACAAGGATGATTTGTGCAGGTGGTGGGAACGTGTGAAGCGCGCGCTTTGGGCCAGTAGCCAGGATTACGAGACCAACATTAATGGGAAACAGATTCAGGAGTATCATTTGGCCATTTATCATTTTTTGAAGTGTCATTATCGATTGAACCAAGGTGTTCCTTTTTCAGAACAAGAGCTTAACTGGGCGAAGGGAGTGATAGCAAGATTTTGCCAAAAGCAAAGACAAAACAGAAAGAGGAGTAAAAATTTCAGGACTCGAGGTGGTGTGGTTGACATGGATGAGTGGGCAGGCGCCCGGAGTCCAAGGGCTCCGATTGAATTAAACGGCTTGAGAGCCTCCGAGTCAGACCCTATTGTATTTAGACCAAGTGAGATGCTGGATATCATGGAAGGATATTACAGGCAGTTATATGCTCGAAAAACATAGATATAGAAGAGATTAAGGGTTTTTTCCAAGCTTTTTCAGAGGACCAGATGGGCACCCTCTATAAGGGTTTGAGTCGAGAGGACAGGAAGAGGTTGGTCTCTCCTATAGAAGTACAAGAAGTTCATGAGGACATAGTTCAGGGGAAGGGTAAGTCGGCTGCTGGCCCAGATGGCCTCAGTTGGAATTTTTATAAAGTTTACAGGAAATGGATTGTTCCCCCTTTAACAACTTTGTTTAATTTTTTGTGGGATAATAATGAGCTCCCTGAGACATTTTATCAAGGGGTCTTGATTTTTTTCCCCAAAGGAGGGCGATCCTACCCTCCCAAAAAACTGGCGCCCCATAGCTCTGCCCAACGTAGACTACCGCATGTTGGCAAAAATACTGAACAATCGGCTGGCTAAGGTGGCTGATAAGATTGTGATGGAAGCACAGTCCAGTGCTGTGCCAGGTAGGACTATGGTGGACTCTCTTTGTTTGTTTCGGGAAGTGTTCCGACTCAGCAAGGAGGGAGCTTGGACTGGTCAAATCCTACAGGTCGACCAGATGAAAGCTTTTGACAATGTAGATCATGTGTTCCTATGGGAAGCCCTCAAGTGGAAAGGGGTGCCAGAGAGATTTATTGCTTTAGTTAAATTGTTTTATAGGGATGCAGAGGTGGTTTTGCAAGTCAATGGTCATAGAGGAAAGAGGATTAAGTTAAATTCTGGGGTGAGGCAAGGTTGTCCCCTAAGCCCTCTCTTGTATGTTATTGCTTTGGATGCTATCCTGTGTAAGATTAGTTTAGACAAGAGCATCTCGGGGATCCAAATCCCACGTCCGTTGGACAGTTCGTGGTTGGTTCGGTGTGAATCTGTTAAATTTGTTGCCCATGCTGATGATGTGTCCCTCTTGGTTAAGGACAGGATGGAAGTTAGAAAGGTTAAAGATGCTTTTGGGCCTACGGTCGAGTTTCTGGTTCTCAACTTAACATGGAAAAGAGTTTTTTGATCAGGATTTTTGCTGCAGAGGACAAGATGGCAGCTATTCCTCTAAAGGACGTAGTTGGAGAAAAGGAAGGGTGGCAAGCAGAGTAAGAGGCAAAGATGGATAGGGTGAAGATCCTGGGGCTGCATTTTGCGGTGGCTCCAGAAGGATGGAAAGTAAATTGGTATTGCTGGTTGGAAAAAGTGAAGGAGAGGGTGGCCCTCTGGCAGAGATGGAAGCTGACCATTTACCAGAGAGCCGCTTTTGTAAATACCTACCTGCTTCCGGTGGCAGCCAACTTGGCGGCTGTTCTCCCGCCTCCGGATCCAGTGATTAAAGAAGCCGATCGAGTTCTCTTCAAGTTCCTTTGGGGAATGGCCACGTTCCCCCTGGCAAGGGCACTGGCTTATGGGCAGGTAGAACAAGGGGGCCTGGACTTCCCAGCCCTGGGACCTAAGTTCATCGCCATCTTTTCTGCCCAAAATTTTGGGAAAGTTTCTCTGTTGCAAAAGGGTCAGATTCAACCTCAGGGTTGGCTAGTTTTGTTTTGTGAGTGTTGGATAGGGACTAGATGGGGGAAGACTTGGTGGGAGTAAGGCCTTTGACAAGGTTCCCCATGACATTCTTGTAAACAAGCTTTTAAAATGTGGGCTAGACAAGTTAACTGTTCAATGGATTTGTAATTGGTTGACCGGCCGGACCCAGAGGGTGCTCAGCAGTGGCTCCTCTTTGTCTTGGAAAGATGTGACCAGTGGGGTGCCACAAGGTTCTGTCCTGGGCCCAGTGCTATTCAACATCTTTATCAATGACTTGGATGATGGAATTAGGGGCATACTTATCAAATTTGCAGATGACACCAAATTGGGAGGAGTAGCTAATACCCTAGAGGACAGGATCAAAATTCAAAATGACCTGGATAGACTGGAGAGCTGGGCCAAAGCTAATAAAATGAAATTCAATACAGAGAAGTGTAAGGTACTGCACTTAGGGCGAAAAAATGAAATGCATCGATATAGGATGGGGGAGACGTGGCTGAATGAGACTACATGCGAAAGGGATCTAGGAGTCCTAGTAGACCACAAGTTGAACATGAGTCAACAGTGTGATGCGGCAGCAAAAAAGGCCAATGCGATTCTGGGCTGCATCAATAGAAGTATTGTGTCTAGATCAAGGGAAGTAATAGTGCCGCTCTATTCTACGTTGGTCAGACCTCACCTAGAATACTGTGTCCAGTTCTGGGCACCACAATTCAAAAAGGATATGGACAAATTGGAGCGTGTCCAAAGAAGGGCGACTAAAATGGTGAAAGGGCTGGAAACCATGCCTTATGAGGAGAGACTTAGGGAGCTGGGTATGTTTAGCCTGGAAAAAAGACGATTAAGAGGCGATATGGTAGCCCTGTTTCAGTATTTGAAGGGGTGTCACGTTGAGGATGGAGCAAGCTTGTTTTCTGCTGCTCCAGAGACTGGAACACAGAGCAATGGATGCAAGCTCCAGGAACAGAGATTCCACCTCAACATTAGGAGGAACTTTTTGACAGTAAGAGCTGTTCGGCAGTGGAACGCACTCCCTCGGAGCGTGGTGGGGTCTCCTTCCTTGGAGGTCTTTAGACAGAGGCTGGATGGCCATCTGTCGGGGATGCTTTGATCATGATTTCCTGCGTGGCAGGGGGTTGGACTGGATGGCCCTAGTGGTCTCTTCCAACTCTGCAATTCTATGATTCTATGATTCTATGAAAAATTGAAAGCACCAGATTATTTGAAAGACTTTGTTTTGTACATAAAGAAATATAGAATTCATGCTGAGGAGTTGAAGGGGGAAGACAGACCAGGTCAGAGCATGAAGAGAAATTTTTACAGAAAAATAGTGGAGGAGATTTATGTTAACCCGTTTTTGCAAAAGCGTCAGGCCAAACTAGATTTATCAGAATACCTAAATCACCAGACTAACTCAATTGAGTATTTCATGGATAAAAGGGTCCCCAAAAAGTAGTGGGACTTGAGGTGGAGGCTCTACCATCAGGTTCTTAATCTTAGGGGAAAGAGACCATGGACCACAGAGGATGAGCAGACTTGTCCTCTCTGAAATGTAAAAAGGCTGAGATTTTGAGTGGCATGGCACAGAAGGAGACGATCAGACATTTTGTCCAGGACTGCCCGAGTGCCCAGGAAACATGGGAGGAGGTGGCCCGGGTCCTGGATTGGCCAGATTTGGCACAGCAAGCTTGGGAGACAATACTTTCGGGGACTGAACCTCCGGAGGGTGTCAGGGGACCCAGAAAGCCAGTGGGCCAAAAGAGGAAGAGGAAGGAGTCTGGTTCGGTGGCAGAGAGTTTTTGGAAAGTGCCCTGGTCCACGGTGTGCCTGGTCAACCTCTATGTGATGCTAGGGTTAGTTTTCCAGAGACAAAAGGAGGTGAAAAGTCAAAATCTGCAGGATGTAAAAGGCACTGCCTATTATGTGAAGAACGTAATTGAAAATTTAGCTCTGAGTGGACTTACGGTGGCGAAGGCGTCAGGGAGGGCAGGGTTTCGGCGAGCTCCGGGACTCCTGCTGTTTAAACTTGGGAAAAACCCCCAATATGCTACCAGATTTGGGGGGCAACTGAGCCGAAGGGAAGAGGCTAGCAGAGGAGGCGACAGAGACCTGATTGCCAGATCAGAGAAGCGGAGGGGAGGGGGGAACCCCCAACCCCGAGACGCGGAGGATCTGAGGAGGTCGACGCCATTTGCACGCCCGGGTTTATACCGCCGCAGAAAAGCGGCAGAGTGACGCCACCACTTTTAAGTTGGTATTTTACTAAGCTGCAAGAAAGCATTGCCTCTGTTTTTTTTTCCTTATCTGTTAAAATCCCGAGTGGGAGAAGTTGCCTCCTTAAGTGAAGCAAGGAGGGTCCGAGGGAAGGTGGTGAAGCTGAAAGCAGTCCTCGGCGTGACGCGGAAATGGAGGTGGAGGTGTGAAGCTGCAAGTCTGTGAGTTTGGTCATTTTGCGGAAATACTGAGAATGAGAATAAGATTTAAGATTTAACTGGGAATAAGAAAGAATAAGTACTGAACTAAAGAAAAGGAAATAAAGAGGTAAAGAGAAAGAGAAAGAGAAGGAGGAATAAATAGCTTAAAGGCATAAGTAACAGACAAACGGAGCGGACAGAAAGCGTAGAAAGGAAGGAACAGGAGACTCCAGATAAGTTCGAAACGAGACTATCAAAAGAAACTAGGAAAATAAGACTCAGAAGGTGAAAGAAGGAGTAAGAAAAAAGAGGAGGAGAAGCTCCAAAAAGGAAAAAAGTCCCCTGGAGAAAGTAGTTAAAAAGAAGAAGAAGAAGAACAAGAAGCTTAAACTTTTCTAGAAGCTTGAATAAAGAGGAAGAGAAGCCTACAAGGAAAGATTCGAATTAGAGACTTGGGGAGGAAGGAGAAGATAAGGCGATTTTTATGGGTGTAACAAAAATATAATTATATGGAATATACACTGTTGGATGTAAGAGATAAGATAAGATTTAAGGCTTGCTTGACCTAGGAGATTGTATATTGTATACTGATAGGAGATGAAGATACATATATTGAATATAGTAAATTGAAGGTAGAATATTATAAGAAAATCAAATAAGGAAAGCTAATGAATTAATTAAGCTAACAAAAGGGAACAATCAAGTTAACTAAAGGGAATAATAAATTGGGGGTAGAGAAGATTGGAGGGGGGGAAAGCTGTCAAATTCTATAAGAACAGTGAAAGAATCAGATGATGAATTTGAGGACTGTTTGAATGATTTCGTTATTGTGATGAATTGAGAATGAACTGAGAGCTAATTGAACTGGAGAAATAATTTGACAAAGGGATGATTGTTATAAGTGATTGAGGATTTTATATTGATGTAATTGAGGAACCAATTTTGGCGAAAATATATTACTGAACTTGATTGAAGATAAGATACTGATGAACTTGGTTGTGGGAGAGTGGAGAAAAGAAATATTAAGGATTGTGATTTCTTGGGGTTACATCTGGTATGGCTAAATTTGTGGATAACAATCAATTTTAGAAAGTGGCAGATAGATACAGATTGCCTCTAACAAAGGGGGATAAAGGTGAAATTAAGAACTGAGAATATATATTAATAAGAGTGACTGAATCTAAGAAGGAGAAAAAGAAAGGAAGAAGCAAAGAGGGGAAAAGTGGGGAAAGGAGAAAGGGAAAAAAACTGGTAAAAAGTGGGGAAGAATAAGAAAATATATATAACCAGGATAAGAGTATTGGTTATAATAGGGGTAATATGCCTATTACGAGGAGGACAATGGCGCAAATGAAAACGAATATACCTGGGTCGAGAAGATCATCAGTAGAATTGTCTACAAAAATAGGAGATACAAGTCAGTTATTATTACAAGAATTTAAAAAATTGAGTAAGGAATTAAAAAATGAAATGAAAGAATTGAAAGGGGAGATAAGAGCTGACATACAAACTCAATTGGACAAATTTGGGAGCCAGTTGGAAACAGTTACAAAGGATATGGTAAAACTAAATAAGGAACTACAAGAACTTCAAATAAAAGAGGATAAGCTGGAAAAAAAGACCAAGACACTAGAAGTTAAAGTAGAATATGAAAATAAACAAAGATTACATCAGGATATAAATAGAGCGAAATCCATAAAAATTAGGGGGTTACCAGAAAAAAAGGTGAGGATCTAGTAGAAAGAGTGATCCCGGATCTGGCTGAGTTTATAGGTTGGAATCCAGAGCAGATGGATATTGAGATTGATAAACTGTTCAGGGTGGATTCCTGGGTTGCAAAAAAAAATAAACTCCCACGTGATATAGTAATATACTTCCTAAGGGAAAGAGTTAAAGATCTAGTGATTCAACAAGGATATAAAGAAAAATTTGTGATAGAAGAACATGAAGTTAAGATCTTTAAAGATATTCCCCCTCAAATTCTAAAAAGAAGGAAAGAATATGGTTTTATAACTCAGGTTTTGAGGAAACAACAAATATCTTATAAATGGAATAGAATTGAAGGGATTACAGTCACATATAATAACAAAATATATTTAATAAATACAATAAATAAAGCAAAAGACTTTTTAACACGATTGCAGGAGGAAAAAAGAAGGAATGATATAGAGAAAAGTAAAGGAAATAACTATGGAAAAAGAGAGAAAGGAATAGCAGAAAAGGGAAATGAAAGAAGGAGAGAAGGAGCATCTATAGAACAAGGGGATAAAGCGACAGATATAGGTAGAATAAAAAAGAGGAAAGACAAAGAGGAAGGGCAAACAGAGAGAGAGGGACAGGATTTAGAGAAAAAAGAAGAAGAAGTTAGGAGTCAAGAAGAAGAAGAGGAAGTTGAGGGAGAGAGCGAAGAAGAGGAAGTTGAGGGCGAAGAAGAAGAAGAAGAAGTAACACAGGAAAGGGACGAAGGAGAAGAGTCGGACGAAGAACTACTAGGAGCATCGGGGGGTATATAAAATAGAATTAAGAGGAAAAGGACATATCAAAATAATAAAATGGCAAGGAAAATAATAACATGGAATGTGAGGGGTTTGAATAGCCCCCATAAGAGACGTATGGTATTTCATTACTTGGCGAAGCAAAAATCGGATATTATATGTATCCAAGAAACACATATTAAAGAGATAGATAAGAGATTACTGAAAAACAATAAATTAGGAGAATTATATGCTACCAATTATAATAAAAAGAAAAGAGGGGTGGCAATATATGTAAATCCCAAATATGAATCAAAGGAAATATTTAATGATGAAAAAGGATATTATTTAGGAATTGAGGTTGTTTTACAAGGGAAAAAAATCCTGATGATTGGTATTTACGCACCACAAAATAATAAAAAGGCGTTTTTTCAGGAATTATTTCAAAGAATTTCGAATTATGAATATGAGAATCTAATTGTGGCAGGAGACTGGAATGGAGTCTTTGATCTGGATTTGGATAAATCAACAAAATCAGCTAAAAAGAAAAAAGTGGGGAAATTACCAAACATAGTGGGGGAATTATTAGATCAATGGTCGCTAGTGGATACCTGGCGATATATCCATAGGTTAGAGAGAGACTTCACTTTCTTTTCAGAGCGTTTCAAAACTTGGTCTAGACTGGACATGATCATGGCATCAAAAGATATGCTAAAAGAAATAAAGAAGATAGAGATAAGGCAAAAAGTGATATCAGACCATGCTCCAGTGGTATTAGAATTGAGAAGTAACATTAAACAATATCATTGGAAATTAAAGGATATATTGCTAAAAAAGGAAGAAACTGTAAAAAGAATAAGAGAGATAATGAGATACTACTTTAATGAAAACCTAGGAAAGGAAACAACAACGGATATCGTCTGGGACGCAGGAAAAGCGGTTATTAGAGGCCACTTAATACAATTGGAAATAGAAAGTAAGAAAGAGAAAAAGAAGAAAGAGGAAGAACTGTTAGAAGAAATAGGGAGAAAAGAAAGAGACTTGAAAATAAGCCCCACAGATAGGAAAATTATAAGAGAATTAACAATCTTGAAAAAAAAACAAGAGTCTGAGATGGCGGCAGAAATGGCTATGAAATTAAAATATTCTAAACAAAATTATTTTGAACACGCCAATAAGCCCGGAAAATGGCTGGCGTATAGGTTAAGGAAGGAGAGAGAGAAAAAGATAATAACGGAAGTTAGTAAGGAGGGGAAAAATTATACAAAACAAAAAGATATAAAGAGAATATTTTATGAATATTATGTAGGACTCTACGCGAATAGGAACGAGAAGGTGCAAATAAATAAAATTGAAAAATATCTTGAAGAGGAAAATCTACCACAAATTACAGTAGAACAAAGATTGGAGTTAAATAAACAAATAACAAAAATGGAAATACGAGAAGCCATTAGGAAAATGAAAAGTGGGAAGGCCCCTGGCCCTGATGGGTTTTCAGTGATGTATTATAAAATATTTGAGGAAGAACTAGTAGACCCCCTCTTTAAATTGTTCAATGAAATAAATCTAGGTAACTGTCCTAGGACTTGGAGGAATGCAGATATAACGTTAATTCCGAAAGAGGGAAAAGATCCGAAGTTAACCACTAATTATAGACCTATATCATTACTGAATATAGACTATAAAATATTTTCAAATATATTAGCAGAAAGAATTAAAAAAATATTATCGGGTTGGATCCATGAGGACCAAAATGGCTTCCTTCCTAATAGACAGGTTAAAGACAATTTAAGAACACTTATAGATCTAATTGAATTCTATGAGAAACACAATGAAAAGAAATTGGCGATGATCTTTATTGACGCCGAAAAGGCTTTTGATAATTTGCAATGGGAATTCATGTTTAAAGTGCTAGAGAAAATAAATATAGGGGAGAAATATTTGGATTGGATAATGAAGATATATAGTAGACAGGAAGCACAAATTATAGTTAATGGGGAGAGGACAAGACCCTGTAGGATAGAAAAGGGTACAAGACAGGGGTGTCCCCTGTCCCCCCTGTTATTTATAATGGTTCTTGAAGTATTGACCAGGAAGATAAGGTTGAGTCAATTAGTTAAAGGAGTAAAATGGCAAGGCCAAGTATATAAATACAAGGCCTTTGCCGATGATTTAGTATTTTTCCTGGATGATCCAAAAAGCGATGTAGTAAACTTGGTGGAGATAATTGAACAGTTCGGAGAATTAGCAGGCTTAAAAATAAATAGAGATAAAACAGCAATGTTAACTATGAATTTAACAAAGCAAGAAAAAGTGGAATTGGCAGAAATCTCAAACTTCAAGATAGAGGAAAAAGTTAAATATTTGGGGTTCATAATAACAGGAAGAAACTCAGACCTGTTTAAAAATAATTATATTAAAACTTGGAAACAAATTAAGGATAATTTGGACAAATGGGATAAATTGGACCTCTCATTACTGGGAAGGATAGCAACGGTAAAGATGTCAGTGCTCCCCAAAATGATGTATATGTTTCAAAACATACCTATCGTGACAAATGATAAAGTATTTAGACTTTGGGAAAAGGACATAACAAATTTTATATGGAGGGGAAAGAAACCCAGGATAGGCAGAAAGATTCTGATCGATAGTAAAGAGAGAGGTGGTTTGGCGGTACCCGATTTACAAACTTATTATCATGCCTGTTGTTTATCGTGGATGACAGAATGGATAAGACTAGAAAATACCAGACTTCTTAAACTGGAAGGGTTTAATTTAAGGTTTGGATGGCACGCTTATATATGGCATAAGAAAGCTCAAGTACACAGTGAATTCAATCATCATTTTATAAGAAAAACCATATTGAGAGTTTGGTTAAAATATAAGAAGAAGCTGTGCCCCAGAACCCCTTTATGGCTTTCAAATCATGAAGCTTACTATAGTAAAGAAAATATCTTTAAAGATAAATGGTTAACATATAAAGAGCTATTGGTAAGAACAGATGAGAATAAGGGGAAGAATTATAGATTCAAAACTCAAGAAGAGCTCCGAGACCAAAACATTATTTGCCATTGGTTTCTGTATAGACAGTTAAAAGAAAAGTTTGGTATAGATCAAAAGTTGGAGGGCATAGAAACAGATAAATCAGAATTTGAAGATCTGGTGTTCGGAGATAAAAAAAAGATCATATCAAATATATATAAGGTTTTATTGAAATTGAACTTGGAGCAAGAATTAGTTAAACCTTATATGATAACCTGGGCTCAGAATATAGGACGAGAACTTAGATTAGATCAATGGGAAAAGCTATGGGAAAAGAATGTAACAGCTTCAAGAAGCAATAGTATAAGGGAAAATATTTATAAAGTTATGTACCGATGGTATTTAACTCCAAGTAGATTAGCAAAAATATATAAAAAATGCCCAGATAAATGTTGGAGGTGCCAGAAAGATAGGGGAACATATTATCATACGTGGTGGCAGTGTAAGAAGGTTAAAAAATTCTGGGAAAGAATACATAAGACGATAACATCATTGCTAGATACAAACTTTCCATGTGATCCGGAAATATACCTTCTGAATATGTTAGATAAAGTAGAAAGGAATGTGCAAACAAAATACTGGAGGATCCTAATATATATGTTTACGGCTGCAAGAATAACGATAGCAAAAAATTGGAAGAGTCAAAAAATACCTACGATTGAGGAATGGAAAACTAGATTATATGAAATGTACGAAATGGATAAGTTAACAATTATCATGGATGAAAGAAAAACGTTAAATGACTTACAGGGATGGAAAATATTAAACCCATTATGGAAATCTGAATGGGGGGAGTTAGCGACAATAGATTTATGAATGTATTAAGTGATATTAAATATTGCATAAATATTGCATAAGAAATATAATCAGTAAGGAAGCAAATTATGGAATAAAATATAAAAAAGGAAAGTCGGGTTCAAAAAAAAATCATGAAGTTAACAAGATAAAAAAAAAACAGAATTGGAAGTATAAATGTTTAAATGTGTGTATATTAATGTATGAGGTGTATGTGTGCCTCTTTTTTGGTAGTCTAATGTGTTTATGTTATGTATTGTGGGTAAAATGTTTAGTGTATTTTATGTAATCCATGTATTTTATTGGAATAAAAATATTGGAAAAAAAAAAAAAAGAAAATTTAGCTCTGAGTGAAAAAGAGAAATTGCCAAGCTATCGTTGGAAAACGTTTTGGCCGTGGTTTAGTGAGATGACCCCAGCAATAACATAAAATGATATTTTAAATAAATATTTTATTATTATTTTTGTATTATTTTGTATTATTATTTTTAATTAATCTTTTATTGATTTTTTTCATTTCCAAATAGGTATAATTATAATGTGTAAATATAATGTGATTATAGTGTGTTTAGATTAAGGGAAAAATACATTAGTGTTAGGATAAATTTATTTTTGTATTAGTAAGAAAAGAGGAAAACAATTAGTATTATTTTTGCGTTATTGTTATGGCCTTTTGCGGTCGGGTGTATTTTTTAGTAGAATGGTCTTATTCCAATAAAAATTCAAAAAAAAAAATCCAAGTGGTTTGGAAAACCTTAACCAAGGTAAAGCCTTGCTCTAAGAAAGCACAGGCAAAATCAGTTCCCCACAAGACATCAAAGAAAAAGGAAATGACCTTTAAAACAAAGATTAGAGATACAAGTGAAGTTTCACAGATGCTTGCCCCAGAAATGGATTACACAGCACCAAAAGTGATCCACTTGTGTGCCTCCCCAAAGCAGGGACTGGAATGGCATAGCAGACCCCCAGATGGCACAATCATAGAATCATAGAGTTGGAAGAGACCACAAGGGCCATCCAGTCCAACCCCCTGCCAACTCTCTGCCTTGGGCAGAGCAAGCAATGCTTGTGAAGCTGAGATAGTGTCACCCAAACAGACTCAAATTTCAGGGAAACTCTCCCTAGAATACACAGGCTTTCCTTCAGGAACAAATCTACAGGATGGAACACAGGACAGAACATCCACGGAGAATGGTGAGTATGATTTTTTGTGTGTTTTTAAAGTTAATTTAGCATGTTTCTAGGATGGAGGACCATCGCCTCCCAAAAATACTACTCTACGGTGAACTTGCCATGGGTCAGCGTAAGAGGGGCGCTCCAAAAAAGCGATACAAAGACTCCCTGAAACAACATCTCAGGCTTGGCCAAATTGATCACCAACAGTGGTCCGCCCTGGCCTCACATCGGGAGGCATGGAGACGCACTATCCACAATGCTGCAGCCTTATTTGAGAACTCACGACAAACAAGTCTTGAAGAGAAACGACAACGCAAAAAGAATCACAACCCAAAAACATCACCCAAGGAAACCTTCTGCTGTGCTTTTTGCAACCGGACCTGCTTATCTCGGATTGGCCTTTTTAGTCATCAGCACGCTTGCAGAAAGCGCGGGATGAGTCCTTCCTGAATCTTCATTTGCGAAGAAAAGCCAGAGAGAGAGCATTTATGGAGTCCACAAATTTGGGAGGTCCCAGTAAACCAACTCTGTTCTCAGAGCCTCCAGATTTGGAAGTTCCCTGTCTGCCAACCTTGAAATCCATACTGAAAGGTCCTGATTTACCAGATTTGCCCCTTAGTCTAAAAGGTCATCCAGACGAACCCCAACTGGGCAATGTGAAGTATGGACCTGATGGGAATCTTTTGCAAGTTCCCCTTATGGGACCCCCTCAGCACAACATCCTTGATGCCCCCTTTCTTGAAAGTGTTCCTGGAAACCCTGAACAGACAAAAGCAGAGAAATTTCATTCCCTCTTTCCTATTCCTCAGAAGCTGTCTGAGTGGAAAGGCAGACCTCCAAATGAGGCTGCCCTAGCCTTTCCTAGCCTTTCAGAGGCTGAGACAGTGTTACCACTTGTGATTACTGAAAAGATGTCTCTTGACTGGAGAGATGCCAAATCTTTTGGGAATTTGCACCCCCCATGAAACATGAAATGCTAACAAGTTTATCCCATGAATGTTTATCCCATGAATGTATTTTTCTTCTGTAACAGCTGAGTGGGAAAACTCATGATATTTTTTCTTTTCTTTCTCCCCCATCTTTTGGAATGGTATATCCCCCATAAGGAAAGTTGCGATTCTAATTCTTTAAATTGGGAAAACCTTTTTTCTTTTTTAAGGGTGTAGGAAGAAGTCAGAGAATGCATTTTGATTCCCTGATCCTTTTCATTCATTGCTGCCCATGAAATTTTGCTGCCTGAAGTTCCCAAAAGTTACATGTTAATAACTGAAACTTGATTTTCGTTGGGATTATTGTTAAACATAGTAATTGATTTTAGATATTTTTGCATTCTCAGATAGTTCTTTCATGAATTCCCACCTCTGTAAGCAACTTATGCTGGGAAAGAGAATTCCATTGTTTTAAAGGGAATTGCCCTATTTTCCATTTTAAGTCTTGTTATTTTACCAGATGGTCTAAAAGCCTTGCCAAGGACTCTTTTTTCTGATCTTTGGGAACCCCAATAATTTTTTTCCTTTGCAGGTCATAGTAGAATTTGTGCTCCTTTTAGCCATTATTTTTGCCTTGTTGTTATTATTGTTGTTATTGCTTATCACTTTAGTTAAATGAGTTACTCTAAAGCCCATGATGTTTTGGTTAGTTATCCCTCAGCTATTGTTGCCATGAATGTTTTTGCATAATTTCTCAAAGCTTTTCTCAGAAACAGGTGTCTCATCAGCACTAGACAAGAGTAAGCCTGAAATTCCCGGAAGCTGCCAGTTTTTTGGACTGCTCTGATGCCCTCTCCACAGCTGGGAAGGTTGCTCAACTGTTGCTGATTAACATATCCTCATTAACTTCATAGTTTTCCTTTGCCTTTTAGAGTTTTGTTCTTTTCTACACAATTTACATAGAACTAACTGCATTCCTTTTCCAATTACAAAAACAGGAATTTGAATCCAACCCTGAGGCAAAGTTGGTGACCCAGCGAGGGCATCCAGTCTGACCCCAAAATTAAACCTTTTGTCCTGCACCTTGAACTTTGGCATATGAATAACACATTTTACTTCTTTTCTCCCTTTCTTCAAAGATTCATCTGAGATATATTTTTCTCTTTCCTAATCTCATGACATTCTTTGCAGGTCAACTTATTGGGCATTGTCACTCAGAGGCATTTCAAAAACAAAAACGGGGGGAGTGTGCCTCCTGTGTGCTCCCTGGTAGTTATTCAGTCAAACAGCAATTGCATATTGTATATTTACACTATGAATTATTAACTTTTTCTGATTTTTCCCCCAATACAGAAGCATTTTTGGCACCTTTTCCCTCCCATAAACCACAAGTTTTGAATAGTCAGCTTCCAGATCCTGATCTTGAATTTCAACCTCAAGCCTGCAACAAGTGATTCCATATCAACCAAACCATTGTCCAGTAACTTGGGAAGATATTAAAGGACTGTTCAAACAGAAATGATATTAACTGAACAAAACTAAAGGACACCGGAGAACTTTTGTTGCAGCAGTTTGGACCTACTGCTAATTCAGCAAAACAATCTTGTACCTTATCTGCTTATTTACAGTCACTCCTAACTACTAAAGAGACTTTTACATGACTGTTTTATTCAACATATGGACACATCTGGATGTATATTATTTCTGTTTATCTCTTCCATTGTTTTCTAACTTCCTGTTGGACAATTTATATTCCATGTTTGTAAAGCCTGATCTAATTCAAACCAAAGTTCCATTGAGTTGCCAGAACATGATTGCCACCTGCATAAATTGTTCAATATATGAATATGTATCCTTTAATGATGCTCACATTATGCTGAATATGTTTCTTGCTGCCAGTAGAGCTACTGTTATTTGCTTCACCTGCATCATCACAGATATGAACTTTTTATAGAACAACGTTGCATTATTTAAGAAACTTGACTACACATTACTAAAAATATAGGATTTCCTGATCTTTTAAGCTAGCTGCCTCATTTAAACTGACTACAAACTGCCTTTGCTTGCTTCATAGGATTTTTCATGAGCCTTTCCTACAAAGAGACATCAGTTGTTATATTTGGACAACAACTAAACAATCTGGATTTTAAAAAATAAAGAAGGGGGAAATGTGGAGAGTCTGAGATTCCAGCTGGGCACACCCAGAGAATCTCATGCTCTTCCTTTCTTCCTGCCTCTACAATTGGCCCAATAAAATATCTGGCTTCATAAGCCATCTTTGAAGGGAAGCTCAGGAAACTGGCTTAAGTTTTACAACCTAGTGCTATCATGTTCTCTGTAGCTTGCCATGGAAGTTTTCCTTTCATGTAACATCACATCCCTAGGCTAAGACCTCCTTTGATCTCAGTGATTGAGTGTATATGACAAATGGTTAAGCAAATGGTTAACTGTGTACGTGACATAGACCCTATATAACCTGTAAGCCCTGGACAAAGGAAGAAGCTTCTGTTCATTTTCATACACCTCTCTGTCTTGCTATATCTACCTGCCTGCCTGCATTGCTTTGACTGAGATGCAGTGTCCATTGCTCTCTCCTAATGTCTTTCTGTTAGCATGCAAACTCTGAATAAAATCTCTTTAGTACTTTGCCTCTGGATCGCAATGCTTCCTTGTTACTTGCTGTAACAGCCTACAAAGCACAATGGACAGTGCAGTCCTGTCACTGTACAGCCCAGATAGAACCATACAGTCTCAGAGCATAATCCAGCTCAGTAATACACACAGTGATTCCAACACACATTCTCTAACAAAGAGAAGGGTTTGGCCTTCTCGCTTCCCACACCACCTTCCCAGCCCTCATCAAGATATGCCAGCCAGCTGCCCTTAGCCTTCTCATCACTGGCCCTTGCAGGCTCTAACATAACATACTTCTCTTTACAGTATAAATTTCCGGGTTGTAGGTCCCAGCACCCTGACATGTCAATCAAAAAGGTGTTGAGCCAGCACTGGCCTGAGTTTTATACCCTCAGCATCCAAAGGAGACACAGAGGTGTGTGGGAGGGCAATACCTGGAGCCGCATACGCCAAGACCTCAAGTGGCCGGTGATCCATGGACAGAAGCGTGAGACAGGGATCTCTGAAAAAAAGAGAGAAAAGAAAAGATTTGCAGTTTGGCCCCCACTTCGGGCCAATTTAGGCCCAAGAGAGCTGTGTCCCATTAACAGGAAATCCCATGGAAATGATAATATGCGCCATTGCTTCTGGTACACAACGGCCTCTTCTCCTGGGCCTAAAATGCCCCTTGGGACCCTTAAACCTACTGGAAATCACTTGGGGGGACTTTTGGGGAAAACAGCAGGTGGGGAGCCATCCCCTAGAGTTTGGGACAAGGAAGACCATTACCTCTTCTTCTCCGGGCTTCCCTCTCCTGGGCTTCAATGAATTGGGCTACCCTCTGCCAGGCTTCAAACTCCCAGGCACGCCTCTGCCGGGCTTCAATCTCCCGGGCTTCCCTCTGCCGAGCTTCAATCTCCCGGGCTTCCCTCTGCTGAGCTTCAATCTCCGGGGCTTCCCTCTGCCGAGCTTCAATCTCCGGGTCTTCCCTCTGCTGGGCTTCAATCTCCCGGGCTTCCCTCTGCCGGGCTTCAATCTCCCGGGCTTCCCTCTGTCGGGCTTCACTCTCTCGGGCTTCCCTCTGCCGAGCTTCAATCTCCATGGCTTCCCTCTGCCGGGCTTCAATCTCCCGGGCTTCCCTCTGCCGGGCTTCAATCTCCCGGGCTTCCCTCTGCCGAGCTTCAATCTCCCGGGCTTCCCTCTGCCGAGCTTCAAACTCCCGGGCTTCCCTCTGCTGGGCTTCAATCTCCCGGGCTTCCCTCTGCCGGGCTTCAATCTCCCGGGCTTCCCTCTGCCGAGCTTCAATCTCCCAGGCTTCCCTCTGCCGAGCTTCAATCTCCCGGGATTCCCTCTGCTGGGCTTCAATCTCCCGGGCTTCCCTCTGCCGAGCTTCAATCTCCCGGGTTTCCCTCTGCCAAGCTTCAATCTCCCGGGCTTCCCTCTGCCGAGCTTCCCTCTGCTGAGCTTCAATCTCCCGGGCTTCCCTCTGCCGAGCTTCAATCTCCCGGGCTTCCCTCTCCCGGGCTTCAATCTCCCGGGCTTCCCTCTGCCAGGCTTCAATCTCCCGGGCTTCCCTCTGCCGAGCTTCAATCCTCCGGGCTTCCCTCTGCCGGGCTTCAATCTCCCGGGCTTCCCTCTGCCGAGCTTCAATCTCCATGGCTTCCCTCAGCCAGGTTTCAATCTCCATGGCTTCCCTCAGCCAGGTTTCAATCTCCATGGCTTCCCTCTGCTGAGCTTCAATTTCCCGGGCTTCCCTCTGCCGAGCTTCAATCTCCATGGCTTCCCTCAGCCAGGTTTCAATCTCCATGGCTTCCCTCTCCCGGGCTTCAATCTCCTGGGCTTCCCTCTGCCAGGCTTCAAACTCCCGGGCTTCCCTCTGCCGGGCTTCAATCTCCTGGGCTTCCCTCTGCCGGGCTTCAAACTCCCGGGCTTCCCTCTGCCGGGCTTCAATCTCCATGGCTTCCCTCTGCCGGGCTTCAATCTCCATGGCGTCCCTCTGCTGGGCTTCAATCTCCCGGGCTTCCCTCTGCCGGGCTTCTATCTCCATAGCTTCCCTCTCCCGAGCTTCCCGCTCCCTTTCCCTCTGCTCTCCTCTTATCCTCTGAATCACCTGCTGCAAAGAAAGGAGCACACAAACATGCATGTGTGTCTAAACTATTTCTCTTTACTGAGATATAATATAGTGATATTTACAAGGAGCCTGAGACTCCAATCATACAGACTGTAGTGGCCATGTAGACTCTAATGTCTATTTGCTGGACGCTGTAATCTTACAATTACTATTCGGGGTCAGAGTAGATAGCCCATGAGACTCTGGAAGTCTGCAAAGTCTTTTTCCTTTAACTCTCAGGCCTAGTCAATGTTCTTTACTAATCAACCCTATGTTCCAGAAACATATGATATGCTGATGTAAACAAATTCTTTCTCTAATAATGGTCGAACTGTACCTAAATGTTACTAAGCTATCTTGCCTTGAACTATCAAGAAACAGTCTCAAGGGCAGTGCCAAATATGGACATGGAAACCACAAGATGGGAGGAGGGAAGTGCTCTTGTTTGTATGTCATAACACACTGTATGTTCTATAAAAAGTTACAATCAATGTGGCTCGAGGCACCTTGGTCTTTTGGAAATTATTCCACCAAGGGCCCGCGCAAATTGAGAATAAAGCTCACTTTCTCAATTTCTCTGTGGTCCTGAGTCTGGTTCCTGCAACATTTCTGGTGGCTTGTCCGGGATCTGCAGGTGGCTTTTGCCTGTCCCTAGTCTGCCGTGTCACATAGGGGGCTGGGGCTCTCGTGCCCTGCTCCAGGCACCACCAACCTGTTTTAGGCGGAAGAGCGGGAAGCCAGAGCCGTGGTCCCCTGAACAACTACGAGCAACAAGAGGACCCTGGTACAGAGAAAGAAACTGAGCTCACTTTCTCAATTTCTCTGTGGTCCTGAGTCTGGTTCCTGCAACAAGACTACACAGCACAATGGAGAGTGCAGTCCTGTCACTGTATAGCCCAGAGAGAACCATACAGTCTCAGAGCATAATCCAGCTGAATAATACACAGACAGTGATTCCCACACACGTTCTCTAACAAAGAGAAGGATTTGGCCTTCTCGCTTTCCACGCCACCTTCCCAGCCCTCATCAAGATATGCTAGCCAGCTGCCCTTACACCTACACCTAACCCACCCAATGCAGATTGGTGCAAAAAGCAAAAATCAATAGCTTAATAAATACATAATATTTATACTACTACTGTTACAGAAATCATGGAACAGCAGACCCACGGATTGGAAAGTGAGTTTTATTACACCGGTGGGCCTGACTGGAATATCTTCCAAAGAGTCAGAACCCCGAGCCATGACTACAGAAAACCTTTATACAGTTTAATGACTGTATGCAAAAACAATTCCCTCCTCCTTCTCTTTGGTGTCAGCAATTTCTCTTCCTTGAAACAATTGTTGATAGTTCAAGGCAAGATAACTTAGGAATATTTGGGTACAGTTCGACCGTTATTAGAGAAAGAATTTGTTTACATCATATGTTTATGGAACATAGGGTTGATTAGTAGAGAACATACTAGGCCTGAGAGTTAAAGGAAAAAGACTTTGCAGACTTCCAGAGTCTCATGGGCTATCTAGTCTGACCCCAAATAGTGATTATAAGTAACAGCATTCAGCAAATAGACATTAGAGTCGAAATGGCTACTACATTTCCCCCCTTAAATTAAATGATTAATTTCAAAGACTGTAGTGGCCATGTAGACTCTAATGTCTATTTGCTGAATGCTGTTACGTACAATTACTATTTGGGGTCAGACTAGATAGCCCATGAGACTCTGGAAGTCTGCAAAGTCTTTTTCCTTTAACTCTCAGGCCTAGCCAATGTTCCTTACTAATCAACTCTATGTTCCAGAAACATATGATATGCTGAGGTAAACAAATTCTTTCTCTAATAATGGTCAAACTGTACCTAAATGTTCCTAAGCTATTTTGCCTTGAACTATCAACACACTGTCTCAAGGAAAACTCAAGGGAAACTGCTTTCCTATAATGTAAACAGTATTGCAAGAAAGGGAAGTGCCAAATATGGACACCAGATGGGTGGAGGGAAGTGCTCCTGTTTGTATTTCACAACATACTGTATTTCTCTATAAAAAGTTGCCTTCAGAATGACTCGGGGTTCTGACTTTGGAAGATATTCCAGTCAGGCCCACCAGTGTAATAAAACTCACTTTCCAATCCGTGGGTCTGCTGTTCCATGATTTCTGCATCAAGACAATTAATCCATTTCACACAAGTAAATCCCTATTTAAGCCACCAAAGCATATCTAGTATTGATCTGTGTACGATAGCAGGCATGAAACAAAAGATATATGAGATGAGCATGCATAGCAGAACAATGAAACAATGCCAACAAGTATAACATAAACCATCCTTTTAACCATCTTAGGTCTATTAAAATTAATCTCACGGAATGAAAACAATGAAAAATTCACCCCTGAAATAGTTGTCAATTGTAACCATAGGTTTTCTGAAAACCTTTTGTAACAGAGCCCTCCCTTTTGGCTATATCATAAGACAATCAAATCAACATTACAGCATGCAGGTTAATTTTGTTTGGGATCTGACCATACATTGAGCAGCCTGATGGAACTTGCAGTCATCTGGTCAGCTGCAGTAAAGTCTAGTCCCGTCTTCTTTCCTCTCCAGTTGCAGGTTTCGATTTTACGTTGAATGAGCAGCTTCCGGAGTGCCCATAGTATAATCGAACCTGGGTTCTTTTTGCCTGCCTCTTCATGATCACCTTGAGTTTTTAACAAGTGCAATATCCCTGACACATTGAACTAACCTACTGAGTCTGTACACAAATAATTGCTGTGAATATGGGAGTGGGGAACAAAGGCTGACTTTTTGTTTTGGCTGCTTTTGCACTCTGAAAGGATTCTTGAACTACATACAGTAAAATTTCACTCAAGTTACTGCTTTTTCTGTAACAGATGTGGGGCTATGGAACTTTAACTCACACCTCATTTCCTGTTTGGGAAGTGTGAACTTCTGTGATGGGGATGGGGGCATGTTTTTCTAACACATAACAGCATTGGGCTTGCAATACATTATCTAGCATTTGCATCTCTTGCTGCAAACTAACATTTACTGACTCTTATATGTTCCCCCCTTAACTCAACCAAAATCTGAGGTGGCCTACTATACATCAGTTTAAATGGGGATAAGCCAGTAGTCTTATGTGGGGTATAATGAATCCTAAACAGGGCCAAGGACAGTATTTTCTGTCCACTTTTGCTTGGTTTCCTGGCACAGCTTAGCCAGATGAGTTTTGATAGTTTGATTCATCCTCTCCATTTGTCTGGAACTCTGAAGATGATACGCACATTGTAAAGTCCACTGGATTTAGGGTGCCCAGTCTGTTATATTCAATGAACTCTGCTTCTGTCACTCTGATGAAAGGAGCCTCTGCAAATACCTCTGCTTGTGTTTTCGTCTGCCAGTTGTCTCTTCCCTCTTCCATTTCAGTCTCTCTCTTCTTCTTCCATCTAGTCTTTTGTATTCATGCTGCCAATGTCCTTCTTGTCCACACCAGGCACATTGATTCTTTCTCTGCCTCTTCCAGGCTTTTTCTTTCATCTCCACATCTCCACATCTCCATGTCTTTTTACACTGCTCCACCAGTGCTGCTGCAAGAAACTCCAGCTTCTTGTCTATTTTCCAGTCCTTCTCTCACTTCTCTTCCTCGTCTCTATTCACATACTGTACACCTTCTGTTCACATGCACTATGCCTTCTGGATTACAAAAGTCATGTTAACCATCCTCATGTTATTCAGGGTTGAGGGGGTATACTGGTGATAGGCACCTAGAAGGCACTCAAGGTAGGCTCCAGGGGCTTTGGTGGCTCCCTCCAGTACTTTTTAGAGTTTTAGGCATGTTACATGCTTCTTTATCCCTGCCCTCATGGCTTCTAATAGCAGGGTCTGGTGATAGGCATCTAGGAGGCACTCAAGTTAGGCTCCACGGGCTCCAGGGGCTCCCTCCAGTACTTTTTAGGGTTTTAGGCATGTTACTTGCTTCTTTACCCTGCCCTCATGGCTTCTAATAGCAGGGTCTGGTGATAGGCACCTAGGAGGCACTCAAGTTAGGCTCCAGGGGCTTCAGGGACTCCCTCCAGTACTTTTTAGAGTTTTAGGCATGTTACTTGCTTCTTTATCCCTGCCCTCATGGCTTCTAATAGCAGGGTCTGGTGATAGGCATCTAGGAGGCACTCAAGTTAGGCTCCAGGGGCTTCAGGGGCTCCCTCCAGTACTTTTTAGGGTTTTAGGCATGTTACTTGCTTCTTTATCCCTGCCCTCATGGCTTCTAATAGCATCTAGGAGGCACTCAAGTTAGGCTCCAGGGGCTTCAGGGGCTCCCTCCAGTACTTTTTAGGGGTTTAGGCATGTTACTTGCTTCTTTATCAATGCCCTCATGGCTTCTAATAGCAGGGTCTGGTGATAGGCATCTAGGAGGCACTCAAGTTAGGCTCCAGGGGCTTCAGGGGCTCCCTCCAGTACTTTTTAGAGTTTTAGGCATGTTACTTGCTTCTTTATCCCTGCCCTCATGGCTTCTAATAGCAGGGTCTGGTGATAGGCACCTAGGAGGCACTCAAGTTAGGCTCCAGGGGCTTCAGGGGCTCCCTCCAGGACTTTTTAGGGTTTTAGGCATGTTACTTGCTTCTTTATCCCTGCCCTCATGGCTTCTAATAGCAGGGTCTGGTGATAGGCATCTAGGAGGCACTCAAGTTAGGCTCCAGGGGCTTCAGGGGCTCCCTCCAGTACTTTTTAGAGTTTTAGGCATGTTACTTGCTTCTTTATCCCTGCCCTCATGGCTTCTAATAGCAGGGTCTGAGATAGGCATCTAGGAGGCACTCAAGTTAGGCTCCAGGGGCTTCAGGGGCTCCCTCCAGTACTTTTTAGGGGTTTAGGCATGTTACTTGCTTCTTTATCCCTGCCCTCATGGCTTCTAATAGCAGGGTCTGGTGATAGGCATCTAGGAGGCACTCAAGTTAGGCTCCAGGGGCTCCAGGGGCTCCCTCCAGTACTTTTTAGGGTTTTAGGCATGTTACTTGCTTCTTTATCCCTGCCCTCATGGCTTCTAATAGCAGGGTCTGGTGATAGGCATCTAGGAGGCGCTCAAGTTAGGCTCCAGGGGCTTCAGGGGCTCCCTCCAGTACTTTTTAGAGTTTTAGGCATGTTACTTGCTTCTTTATCCCTGCCCTCATGGCTTCTAATAGCAGGGTCTGGTGATAGGCATCTAGGAGGCACTCAAGTTAGGCTCCAGGGGCTTCAGGGGCTCCCTCCAGTACTTTGTAGAGTTTTAGGCATGTTACTTGCTTCTTTATCCCTGCCCTCATGGCTTCTAATAGCAGGGTCTGAGATAGGCATCTAGGAGGCACTCAAGTTAGGCTCCAGGGGCTTCAGGGGCTCCTTCCAGTACTTTTTAGGGGTTTAGGCATGTTACTTGCTTCTTTATCCCTGCCCTCATGGCTTCTAATAGCAGGGTCTGGTGATAGGCATCTAGGAGGCACTCAAGTTAGGCTCCAGGGGCTCCAGGGGCTCCCTCCAGTACTTTTTAGGGTTTTAGGCATGTTACTTGCTTCTTTATCCCTGCCCTCATGGCTTCTAATAGCAGGGTCCGGTGATAGGCATCTAGGAGGCACTCAAGTTAGGCTCCAGGGGCTTCAGGGGCTCCCTCCAGTACTTTTTAGGGGTTTAGGCATGTTACTTGCTTCTTTATCCCTGCCCTCATGGCTTCTAATAGCAGGGTCTGGTGATAGGCACCTAGGAGGCACTCAAGTTAGGCTCCAGGGGCTCCAGGGGCTCCCTCCAGTACTTTTTAGGGTTTTAGGCATGTTACATGCTTCTTTATCCCTGCCCTCATGGCTTCTAATAGCATCTAGGAGGCACTCAAGTTAGGCTCCAGGGGCTCCAGGGGCTCCCTCCAGTACTTTTTAGGGTTTTAGGCATGTTACTTGCTTCTTTATCCCTGCCCTCATGGCTTCTAATAGCAGGGTCTGGTGATAGGCATCTAGGAGGCGCTCAAGTTAGGCTCCAGGGGCTTCAGGGGCTCCCTCCAGTACTTTTTAGAGTTTTAGGCATGTTACTTGCTTCTTTACCCTGCCCTCATGGCTTCTAATAGCAGGGTCTGGTGATAGGCATCTAGGAGGCGCTCAAGTTAGGCTCCAGGGGCTTCAGGGGCTCCCTCCAGTACTTTGTAGAGTTTTAGGCATGTTACTTGCTTCTTTATCCCTGCCCTCATGGCTTCTAATAGCAGGGTCTGGTGATAGGCATCTAGGAGGCACTCTGGTTAGGCTCCAGGGGCTTCAGGGGCTCCCTCCAGTACTTTTTAGGGTTTTAGGCATGTTACTTGCTTCTTTATCCCTGCCCTCATGGCTTCTAATAGCAGGGTCTGGTGATAAGCATCTAGGAGGCACTCAAGTTAGGCTCCAGGGGCTCCAGGGGCTCCCTCCAGTACTTTTTAGAGTTTTAGGCATGTTACTTGCTTCTTTATCCCTGCCCTCATGGCTTCTAATAGCAGGGTCCGGTGATAGGCATCTAGGAGGCACTCAAGTTAGGCTCCAGGGGCTCCAGGGGCTCCCTCCAGTACTTTTTAGAGTTTTAGGCATGTTACTTGCTTCTTTATCCCTGCCCTCATGGCTTCTAATAGCAGGGTCTGGTGATAGGCATCTAGGAGGCACTCAAGTTAGGCTCCAGGGGCTCCAGGGGCTCCCTCCAGTACTTTTTAGGGCTTTAGGCATGTTACTTGCTTCTTTATCCCTGCCCTCATGGCTTCTAATAGCATCTAGGAGGCACTCAAGTTAGGCTCTGAGGGCTTTGGTGGCTCCCTCCAGTACTTTTTAGAGTTTTAGGCATGTTACTTGCTTCTTTACCCTGCCCTCATGGCTTCTAATAGCAGGGTCTGGTGATAAGCATCTAGGAGGCACTCAAGTTAGGCTCCAGGGGCTTCAGGGGCTCCCTCCAGTACTTTTTAGAGTTTTAGGCATGTTACTTGCTTCTTTATCCCTGCCCTCATGGCTTCTAATAGCAGGGTCTGGTGATAGGCACCTAGGAGGCACTCAAGTTAGGCTCCAGGGGCTTCAGGGGCTCCCTCCAGTACTTTTTAGAGTTTTAGGCATGTTACTTGCTTCTTTATCCCTGCCCTCATGGCTTCTAATAGCAGGGTCTGGTGATAAGCATCTAGGAGGCACTCAAGTTAGGCTCCAGGGGCTTCAGGGGCTCCCTCCAGTAGTTTTTAGGGGTTTAGGCATGTTACTTGCTTCTTTATCCCTGCCCTCATGGCTTCTAATAGCAGGGTCTGGTGATAAGCATCTAGGAGGCACTCAAGGTAGGCTCCAGGGGCTTCAGGGGCTCCCTCCAGTACTTTTTAGGGTTTTAGGCATGTTACTTGCTTCTTTATCCCTGCCCTCATGGCTTCTAATAGAAGGGTCTGGTGATAGGCATCTAGGAGGCACTCAAGTTAGGCTCCAGGGGCTCCAGGGGCTCCCTCCAGTACTTTTTAGGGTTTTAGGCATGTTACTTGCTTCTTTATCCCTGTCCTCATGGCTTCTAATAGCAGGGTCTGGTGATAGGCATCTAGGAGGCACTCAAGTTAGGCTCCAGGGGCTTCAGGGGCTCCCTCCAGTACTTTGTAGTGTTTTAGGCATGTTACTTGCTTCGTTATCCCTGCCCTCATGGCTACTAATAGCAGGTTCTGGTGATAGGCATCTAGGAGGCACTCAGGTTAGGCTCCAGGGGCTTCAGGGGCTCCCTCCAGTACTTTTTAGGGTTTTAGGCATGTTACTTGCTTCTTTATCCCTGCCCTCATGGCTTCTAATAGCATCTAGGAGGCACTCAAGTTAGGCTCCAGGGGCTTCAGGGGCTCCCTCCAGTACTTTGTAGAGTTTTAGGCATGTTACTTGCTTCTTTATCCCTGCCCTCATGGCTTCTAATAGCAGGGTCTGGTGATAGGCATCTAGGAGGCACTCAAGTTAGGCTCCAGGGGCTTCAGGGGCTCCCTCCAGTACTTTTTAGAGTTTTAGGCATGTTACATGCTTCTTTATCCCTGCCCTCATGGCTTCTAATAGCAGGGTCTGGTGATAGGCATCTAGGAGGCACTCAAGTTAGGCTCCAGGGGCTTCAGGGGCTCCCTCCAGTACTTTGTAGAGTTTTAGGCATGTTACTTGCTTCTTTATCCCTGCCCTCATGGCTTCTAATAGCAGGGTCTGGTGATAGGCACCTAGGAGGCACTCAAGTTAGGCTCCAGGGGCTTCAGGCGCTCCCTCCAGTACTTTTTAGGGTTTTAGGCATGTTACTTGCTTCTTTACCCTGCCCTCATGGCTTCTAATAGCAGGGTCTGGTGATAGGCATCTAGGAGGCACTCAGGTTAGGCTCCAGGGGCTTCAGGGGCTCCCTCCAGTACTTTTTAGGGTTTTAGGCATGTTACTTGCTTCTTTATCCCTGCCCTCATGGCTTCTAATAGCAGGGTCTGGTGATAAGCATCTAGGAGGCACTCAAGTTAGGCTCCAGGGGCTCCAGGGGCTCCCTCCAGTACTTTTTAGGGTTTTAGGCATGTTACTTGCTTCTTTATCCCTGCCCTCATGGCGTCTAATAGCAGGGTCTGGTGATAGGCATCTAGGAGGCACTCAAGATAGGCTCCAGGGGCTTCAGGGGCTCCCTCCAGTACTTTGTAGAGTTTTAGGCATGTTACTTGCTTCTTTATCCCTGCCCTCATGGCTTCTAATAGCAGGGTCTGGTGATAGGCATCTAGAAGGCACTCAAGTTAGGCTCCAGGGGCTTCAGGGGCTCCCTCCAGTACTTTTTAGGGTTTTAGGCATGATACTTGCTTCTTTATCCCTGCCCTCATGGCTTCTAATAGCAGGGTCTGGTGATAGGCATCTAGGAGGCACTCAAGTTAGGCTCCAGGGGCTTCAGGGGCTCCCTCCAGTACTTTTTAGAGTTTTAGGCATGTTACCTGCTTCTTTATCCCTGCCCTCATGGCTTCTAATAGCAGGGTCTGGTGATAGGCATCTAGGAGGCACTCAAGTTAGGCTCCAGGGGCTTCAGGGGCTCCCTCCAGTACTTTTTAGAGTTTTAGGCATGTTACTTGCTTCTTTATCCCTGCCCTCATGGCTTCTAATAGCAGGGTCTGGTGATAGGCATCTAGAAGGCACTCAAGTTAGGCTCCAGGGGCTTCAGGGGCTCCCTCCAGTACTTTTTAGGGTTTTAGGCATGATACTTGCTTCTTTATCCCTGCCCTCATGGCTTCTAATAGCAGGGTCTGGTGATAGGCATCTAGAAGGCACTCAAGTTAGGCTCCAGGGGCTTCAGGGGCTCCCTCCAGTACTTTTTAGGGTTTTAGGCATGATACTTGCTTCTTTATCCCTGCCCTCATGGCTTCTAATAGCAGGGTCTGGTGATAGGCATCTAGGAGGCACTCAAGTTAGGCTCCAGGGGCTTCAGGGGCTCCCTCCAGTACTTTTTAGAGTTTTAGGCATGTTACCTGCTTCTTTATCCCTGCCCTCATGGCTTCTAATAGCAGGGTCTGGTGATAGGCATCTAGGAGGCACTCAAGTTAGGCTCCAGGGGCTTCAGGGGCTCCCTCCAGTACTTTTTAGAGTTTTAGGCATGTTACTTGCTTCTTTATCCCTGCCCTCATGGCTTCTAATAGCAGGGTCTGAGATAGGCATCTAGGAGGCACTCAAGTTAGGCTCCAGGGGCTTCAGGGGCTCCCTCCAGTACTTTTTAGGGGTTTAGGCATGTTACTTGCTTCTTTATCCCTGCCCTCGTGGCTTCTAATAGCAGGGTCTGGTGATAGGCATCTAGGAGGCACTCAAGTTAGGCTCCAGGGGCTTCAGGGGCTCCCTCCAGTATTTTTTAGGGTTTTAGGCATGTTACTTGCTTCTTTATCCCTGCCCTCATGGCTTCTAATAGCAGGGTCTGGTGATAGGCACCTAGGAGGCACTCAAGTTAGGCTCCAGGGGCTTCAGGGGCTCCCTCCAGTACTTTTTAGAGTTTTAGGCATGTTACTTGCTTCTTTATCCCTGCCCTCATGGCTTCTATTAGCAGGGTCTGGTGATAGGCATCTAGGAGGCACTCAAGTTAGGCTCCAGGGGCTTCAGGGGCTCCCTCCAGTACTTTTTAGGGTTTTAGGCATGTTACTTGCTTCTTTATCCCTGCCCTCATGGCTTCTAATAGCAGGGTCTGGTGATAGGCATCTAGGAGGCACTCAGGTTAGGCTCCAGGGGCTTCAGGGGCTCCCTCCAGTACTTTTTAGGGTTTTAGGCATGTTACTTGCTTCTTTATCCCTGCCCTCATGGCTTCTAATAGCAGGGTCTGGTGATAGGCATCTAGGAGGCACTCAGGTTAGGCTCCAGGGGCTTCAGGGGCTCCCTCCAGTACTTTGTAGAGTTTTAGGCATGTTACTTGCTTCTTTATCCCTGCCCTCATGGCTTCTAATAGCAGGGTCTGGTGATAAGCATCTAGGAGGCACTCAAGTTAGGCTCCAGGGGCTCCAGGGGCTCCCTCCAGTACTTTTTAGAGTTTTAGGCATGTTACTTGCTTCTTTATCCCTGCCCTCATGGCTTCTAATAGCAGGGTCCGGTGATAGGCATCTAGGAGGCACTCAAGTTAGGCTCCAGGGGCTCCAGGGGCTCCCTCCAGTACTTTTTAGAGTTTTAGGCATGTTACTTGCTTCTTTATCCCTGCCCTCATGGCTTCTAATAGCAGGGTCTGGTGATAGGCATCTAGGAGGCACTCAAGTTAGGCTCCAGGGGCTTCAGGGCTCCCTCCAGTACTTTTTAGAGTTTTAGGCATGTTACTTGCTTCTTTATCCTTGCCCTCATGGCTTCTAATAGCAGGGTCTGATGATAGGAATCTAGGAGGCACTCAAGTTAGGCTCCAGGGGCTTCAGGGGCTCCCTCCAGTACTTTTTAGAGTTTTAGGCATGTTACTTGCTTCTTTATCCCTGCCCTCATGGCTTCTAATAGCAGGGTCTGGTGATAGGCATCTAGGAGGCACTCAAGTTAGGCTCCAGGGGCTCCAGGGGCTCCCTCCAGTACTTTTTAGGGTTTTAGGCATGTTACTTGCTTCTTTATCCCTGCCCTCATGGCTTCTAATAGCATCTAGGAGGCACTCAAGTTAGGCTCTTGGGTTTTTGGTGGCTCCCTCCAGTACTTTTTAGAGTTTTAGGCATGTTACTTGCTTCTTTACCCTGCCCTCATGGCTTCTAATAGCAGGGTCTGAGATAGACATCTAGAAGGCACTCAAGTTAGGCTTCAGGGGCTTCAGGGGCTCCCTCCAGTACTTTTTAGGGTTTTAGGCATGTTACTTGCTTCTTTATCCCTGCCCTCATGGCTTCTAATAGCATCTAGGAGGCACTCAAGTTAGGCTCTTGGGTTTTTGGTGGCTCCCTCCAGTACTTTTTAGAGTTTTAGGCATGTTACTTGCTTCTTTACCCTGCCCTCATGGCTTCTAATAGCAGGGTCTGAGATAGACATCTAGAAGGCACTCAAGTTAGGCTCCAGGGGCTTCAGGGGCTCCCTCCAGTACTTTTTAGGGTTTTAGGCATGTTACTTGCTTCTTTATCCCTGTCCTCATGGCTTCTAATAGCAGGGTCTGGTGATAGGCATCTAGGAGGCACTCAAGTTAGGCTCCAGGGGCTTCAGGGGCTCCCTCCAGTACTTTGTAGTGTTTTAGGCATGTTACTTGCTTCGTTATCCCTGCCCTCATGGCTACTAATAGCAGGGTCTGGTGATAGGCATCTAGGAGGCACTCAAGTTAGGCTCCAGGGGCTTCAGGGGCTCCCTCCAGTACTTTTTAGGGGTTTAGGCATGTTACTTGCTTCTTTATCAATGCCCTCATGGCTTCTAATAGCAGGGTCTGGTGATAGGCATCTAGGAGGCACTCAAGTTAGGCTCCAGGGGCTTCAGGGGCTCCCTCCAGTACTTTTTAGAGTTTTAGGCATGTTACTTGCTTCTTTATCCCTGCCCTATTGGCTTCTAATAGCAGGGTCTGGTGATAGGCACCTAGGAGGCACTCAGGTTAGGCTCCAGGGGCTCCAGGGGCTCCCTCCAGTACTTTTTAGAGTTTTAGGCATGTTACTTGCTTCTTTATCCCTGCCCTCATGGCTTCTAATAGCAGGGTCTGGTGATAGGCATCTAGGAGGCACTCAAGTTAGGCTCCAGGGGCTTCAGGGGCTCCCTCCAGTACTTTTTAGGGTTTTAGGCATGATACTTGCTTCTTTATCCCTGCCCTCATGGCTTCTAATAGCAGGGTCTGGTGATAGGCATCTAGGAGGCACTCAAGTTAGGCTCCAGGGGCTTCAGGGGCTCCCTCCAGTACTTTTTAGAGTTTTAGGCATGTTACCTGCTTCTTTATCCCTGCCCTCATGGCTTCTAATAGCAGGGTCTGGTGATAAGCATCTAGGAGGCACTCAAGTTAGGCTCCAGGGGCTTCAGGGGCTCCCTCCAGGACTTTTTAGGGTTTTAGGCATGTTACTTGCTTCTTTATCCCTGCCCTCATGGCTTCTAATAGCAGGGTCTGAGATAGGCATCTAGGAGGCACTCAAGTTAGGCTCCAGGGGCTTCAGGGGCTCCCTCCAGTACTTTTTAGGGGTTTAGGCATGTTACTTGCTTCTTTATCCCTGCCCTCATGGCTTCTAATAGCAGGGTCTGGTGATAGGCATCTAGGAGGCACTCAAGTTAGGCTCCAGGGGCTCCAGGGGCTCCCTCCAGTACTTTTTAGGGTTTTAGGCATGTTACTTGCTTCTTTATCCCTGCCCTCATGGCTTCTAATAGCAGGGTCTGGTGATAGGCACCTAGGAGGCACTCAAGTTAGGCTCCAGGGGCTTCAGGGGCTCCCTCCAGTAATTTTTAGAGTTTTAGGCATGTTACTTGCTTCTTTATCCCTGCCCTCATGGCTTCTATTAGCAGGGTCTGGTGATAGGCATCTAGGAGGCACTCAAGTTAGGCTCCAGGGGCGTCAGGGGCTCCCTCCAGTACTTTTTAGGGTTTTAGGCATGTTACTTGCTTCTTTATCCCTGCCCTCATGGCTTCTAATAGCAGGGTCTGGTGATAGGCATCTAGGAGGCACTCAGGTTAGGCTCCAGGGGCTTCAGGGGCTCCCTCCAGTACTTTTTAGGGTTTTAGGCATGTTACTTGCTTCTTTATCCCTGCCCTCATGGCTTCTAATAGCAGGGTCTGGTGATAGGCATCTAGGAGGCACTCAGGTTAGGCTCCAGGGGCTTCAGGGGCTCCCTCCAGTACTTTGTAGAGTTTTAGGCATGTTACTTGCTTCTTTATCCCTGCCCTCATGGCTTCTAATAGCAGGGTCTGGTGATAAGCATCTAGGAGGCACTCAAGTTAGGCTCCAGGGGCTCCAGGGGCTCCCTCCAGTACTTTTTAGAGTTTTAGGCATGTTACTTGCTTCTTTATCCCTGCCCTCATGGCTTCTAATAGCAGGGTCCGGTGATAGGCATCTAGGAGGCACTCAAGTTAGGCTCCAGGGGCTCCAGGGGCTCCCTCCAGTACTTTTTAGAGTTTTAGGCATGTTACTTGCTTCTTTATCCCTGCCCTCATGGCTTCTAATAGCAGGGTCTGGTGATAGGCATCTAGGAGGCACTCAAGTTAGGCTCCAGGGGCTTCAGGGCTCCCTCCAGTACTTTTTAGAGTTTTAGGCATGTTACTTGCTTCTTTATCCTTGCCCTCATGGCTTCTAATAGCAGGGTCTGGTGATAGGAATCTAGGAGGCACTCAAGTTAGGCTCCAGGGGCTTCAGGGGCTCCCTCCAGTACTTTTTAGAGTTTTAGGCATGTTACTTGCTTCTTTATCCCTGCCCTCATGGCTTCTAATAGCAGGGTCTGGTGATAGGCATCTAGGAGGCACTCAAGTTAGGCTCCAGGGGCTCCAGGGGCTCCCTCCAGTACTTTTTAGGGTTTTAGGCATGTTACTTGCTTCTTTATCCCTGCCCTCATGGCTTCTAATAGCATCTAGGAGGCACTCAAGTTAGGCTCTTGGGTTTTTGGTGGCTCCCTCCAGTACTTTTTAGAGTTTTAGGCATGTTACTTGCTTCTTTACCCTGCCCTCATGGCTTCTAATAGCAGGGTCTGAGATAGACATCTAGAAGGCACTCAAGTTAGGCTTCAGGGGCTCCCTCCAGTACTTTTTAGGGTTTTAGGCATGTTACTTGCTTCTTTATCCCTGCCCTATTGGCTTCTAATAGCAGGGTCTGGTGATAGGCACCTAGGAGGCACTCACGTTAGGCTCCAGGGGCTCCAGGGGCTCCCTCCTGTACTTTTTAGGGTTTTAGGCATGTTACTTGCTTCTTTATCCCTGCCCTCATGGCTTCTAATAGCAGGGTCTGGTGATAGGCATCTAGGAGGCACTCAAGTTAGGCTCCAGGGGCTTCAGGGGCTCCCTCCAGTACTTTTTAGAGTTTTAGGCATTTTACTTGCTTCTTTATCCCTGCCCTCATGGCTTCTAATAGCAGGGTCTGGTGATAGGCATCTAGGAGGCACTCAAGTTAGGCTCCAGGGGCTTCAGGGGCTCCCTCCAGTACTTTTTAGAGTTTTAGGCATGTTACTTGCTTCTTTATCCCTGCCCTCATGGCTTCTAATAGCATCTAGGAGGCACTCAAGTTAGGCTCCAGGGGCTCCAGGGGCTCCCTCCAGTACTTTTTAGGGTTTTAGGCATGTTACTTGCTTCTTTATCCCTGCCCTCATGGCTTCTAATAGCATCTAGGAGTCACTCAAGTTAGGCTCCAGGGGCTTCAGGGGCTCCCTCCAGTACTTTTTAGAGTTTTAGGCATGTTACTTGCTTCTTTATCCTTGCCCTCATGGCTTCTAATAGCAGGGTCTGGTGATAGGCATCTAGGAGGCACTCAAGTTAGGCTCCAGGGGCTCCAGGGGCTCCCTCCAGTACTTTTTAGGGTTTTAGGCATGTTACTTGCTTCTTTATCCCTGCCCTCATGGCTTCTAATAGCATCTAGGAGGCACTCAAGTTAGGCTCCAGGGGCTTCAGGGGCTCCCTCCAGTACTTTTTAGAGTTTTAGGCATGTTACTTGCTTCTTTATCCTTGCCCTCATGGCTTCTAATAGCAGGGTCTGGTGATAGGCATCTAGGAGGCACTCAAGTTAGGCTCCAGGGGCTCCAGGGGCTCCCTCCAGTACTTTTTAGGGTTTTAGGCATGTTACTTGCTTCTTTATCCCTGTCCTCATGGCTTCTAATAGCAGGGTCTGGTGATAGGCATCTAGGAGGCACTCAAGTTAGGCTCCAGGGGCTTCAGGGGCTCCCTCCAGTACTTTGTAGTGTTTTAGGCATGTTACTTGCTTCGTTATCCCTGCCCTCATGGCTACTAATAGCAGGGTCTGGTGATAGGCATCTAGGAGGCACTCAGGTTAGGCTCCAGGGGCTTCAGGGGCTCCCTCCAGTACTTTTTAGGGTTTTAGGCATGTTACTTGCTTCTTTATCCCTGCCCTCATGGCTTCTAATAGCATCTAGGAGGCACTCAAGTTAGGCTCCAGGGGCTTCAGGGGCTCCCTCCAGTACTTTGTAGAGTTTTAGGCATGTTACTTGCTTCTTTATCCCTGCCCTCATGGCTTCTAATAGCAGGGTCTGGTGATAGGCACCTAGGAGGCACTCAAGTTAGGCTCCAGGGGCTTCAGGCGCTCCCTCCAGTACTTTTTAGGGTTTTAGGCATGTTACTTGCTTCTTTACCCTGCCCTCATGGCTTCTAATAGCAGGGTCTGGTGATAAGCATCTAGGAGGCACTCAAGTTAGGCTCCAGGGGCTTCAGGGGCTCCCTCCAGTACTTTGTAGAGTTTTAGGCATGTTACTTGCTTCTTTATCCCTGCCCTCATGGCTTCTAATAGCAGGGTCTGGTGATAGGCATCTAGGAGGCACTCAAGTTAGGCTCCAGGGGCTCCAGGGGCTCCCTCCAGTACTTTTTAGGGTTTTAGGCATGTTACTTGCTTCTTTATCCCTGCCCTCATGGCTTCTAATAGCATCTAGGAGGCACTCAAGTTAGGCTCCAGAGGCTTCAGGGGCTCCCTCCAGTACTTTTTAGGGTTTTAGGCATGTTACTTGCTTCTTTATCCCTGCCCTCATGGCTTCTAATAGCATCTAGGAGGCACTCAAGTTAGGCTCCAGGGGCTTCAGGGGCTCCCTCCAGTACTTTTTAGGGTTTTAGGCATGTTACTTGCTTCTTTATCCCTGCCTTCATGGCTTCTAATAGCATCTAGGAGGCACTCAAGTTAGGCTCCAGGGGCTTCAGGGGCTCCCTCCAGTACTTTGTAGAGTTTTAGGCATGTTACTTGCTTCTTTATCCCTGCCCTCATGGCTTCTAATAGCAGGGTCTGGTGATAGGCATCTAGGAGGCACTCAAGTTAGGCTCCAGAGGCTTCAGGGGCTCCCTCCAGTACTTTTTAGGGTTTTAGGCATGTTACTTGCTTCTTTATCCCTGCCCTCATGGCTTCTAATAGCATCTAGGAGGCACTCAAGTTAGGCTCCAGGGGCTCCAGGGGCTCCCTCCAGTACTTTTTAGGGTTTTAGGCATGTTACTTGCTTCTTTATCCCTGCCCTATTGGCTTCTAATAGCAGGGTCTGGTGATAGGCACCTAGGAGGCACTCAAGTTAGGCTCCAGGGGCTCCAGGGGCTCCCTCCTGTACTTTTTAGGGTTTTAGGCATGTTACTTGCTTCTTTATCCCTGCCCTCATGGCTTCTAATAGCAGGGTCTGGTGATAGGCATCTAGGAGGCACTCAAGTTAGGCTCCAGGGGCTCCAGGGGCTCCCTCCAGTACTTTTTAGAGTTTTAGGCATTTTACTTGCTTCTTTATCCCTGCCCTCATGGCTTCTAGTAGCAGGGTCTGGTGATAGGCATCTAGGAGGCACTCAAGTTAGGCTCCAGGGGCTCCAGGGGCTCCCTCCAGTACTTTTTAGGGTTTTAGGCATGTTACTTGCTTCTTTATCCCTGCCCTCATGGCTTCTAATAGCATCTAGGAGGCACTCAAGTTAGGCTCCAGGGGCTTCAGGGGCTCCCTCCAGTACTTTTTAGGGTTTAAGGCATGTTACTTGCTTCTTTATCCCTGCCCTCATGGCTTCTAATAGCAGGGTCTGGTGATAGGAATCTAGGAGGCACTCAAGTTAGGCTCTAGGGGCTTCAGGGGCTCCCTGCAGTACTTTTTAGAGTTTTAGGCATGTTACTTGCTTCTTTATCCCTGCCCTCATGGCTTCTAATAGCAGGGTCTGGTGATAGGCATCTAGGAGGCACTCAAGTTAGGCTCCAGGGGCTTCAGGGGCTCCCTCCAGTACTTTGTAGAGTTTTAGGCATGTTACTTGCTTCTTTATCCCTGCCCTCATGGCTTCTAATAGCAGGGTCTGGTGATAGGCATCTAGGAGGCACTCAAGTTAGGCTCCAGGGGCTTCAGGGGCTCCCTCCAGTACTTTTTAGAGTTTTAGGCATTTTACTTGCTTCTTTATCCCAGCCCTCATGGCTTCTAATAGCAGGGTCTGGTGATAAGCATCTAGGAGGCACTCAAGTTAGGCTCCAGGGGCTCCAGGGGCTCCCTCCAGTACTTTTTAGAGTTTTAGGCATTTTACTTGCTTCTTTATCCCTGCCCTCATGGCTTCTAATAGCAGGGTCTGGTGATAGGCATCTAGGAGGCACTCAAGTTAGGCTCCAGGGGCTCCAGGGGCTCCCTCCAGTACTTTTTAGGGTTTTAGGCATGTTACTTGCTTCTTTATCCCTGCCCTCATGGCTTCTAATAGCATCTAGGAGGCACTCAAGTTAGGCTCCAGGGGCTTCAGGGGCTCCCTCCAGTACTTTTTAGGGTTTTAGGCATGTTACTTGCTTCTTTATCCCTGCCCTCATGGCTTCTAATAGCATCTAGGAGGCACTCAAGTTAGGCTCCAGGGGCTTCAGGGGCTCCCTCCAGTACTTTTTAGGGTTTTAGGCATGTTACTTGCTTCTTTATCCCTGCCCTCATGGCTTCTAATAGCAGGGTCTGGTGATAGGCATCTAGGAGGCACTCAAGTTAGGCTCCAGGGGCTTCAGGGGCTCCCTCCAGTACTTTTTAGGGTTTTAGGCATGTTACTTGCTTCTTTATCCCTGCCCTCATGGCTTCTAATAGCAGGGTCTGGTGATAGGCACCTAGGAGGCACTCAAGTTAGGCTCCAGGGGCTTCAGGGGCTCCCTCCAGTACTTTTTAGGGTTTTAGGCATGTTACTTGCTTCTTTATCCCTGCCCTCATGGCTTCTAATAGCAGGGTCTGGTGATAGGCATCTAGGAGGCACTCAAGTTAGGCTCCAGGGGCTTCAGGGGCTCCCTCCAGTACTTTTTAGGGTTTTAGGCATGTTACTTGCTTCTTTATCCCTGCCCACATGGCTTCTAATAGCATCTAGGAGGCACTCAAGTTAGGCTCCAGGGGCTTCAGGGGCTCCCTCCAGTAGTTTTTAGGGTTTTAGGCATGTTACTTGCTTCTTTATCCCTGCCCTATTGGCTTCTAATAGCATCTAGGAGGCACTCAAGTTAGGCTCCAGGGGCTTCAGGGGCTCCCTCCAGTACTTTTTAGAGTTTTAGGCATGTTACTTGCTTCTTTATCCCTGCCCTCATGGCTTCTAATAGCAGGGTCTGGTGATAGGCATCTAGGAGGCACTCAAGTTAGGCTCCAGGGGCTCCAGGGGCTCCCTCCAGTACTTTTTAGGGTTTTAGGCATGTTACTTGCTTCTTTACCCTGCCCTCATGGCTTCTAATAGCAGGGTCTGGTGATAGGCATCTAGGAGGCACTCAAGTTAGGCTCCAGGGGCTTCAGGGGCTCCCTCCAGTACTTTTTAGGGTTTTAGGCATGTTACTTGCTTCTTTATCCCTGCCCTCATGGCTTCTAATAGCATCTAGGAGGCACTCAAGTTAGGCTCCAGGGGCTCCAGGGGCTCCCTCCAGTACTTTTTAGGGTTTTAGGCATGTTACTTGCTTCTTTACCCTGCCCTCATGGCTTCTAATAGCAGGGTCTGGTGATAGGCACCTAGGAGGCACTCAAGTTAGGCTCCAGGGGCTTCAGGGGCTCCCTCCAGTACTTTGTAGAGTTTTAGGCATGTTACTTGCTTCTTTATCCCTGCCCTCGTGGCTTCTAATAGCAGGGTCTTGTGATAGGAATCTAGGAGGCACTCAAGTTAGACTCCAGGGGCTTCAGGGGCTCCCTCCAGTACTTTTTAGAGTTTTAGGCATGTTACTTGCTTCTTTATCCTGCCCTCATGGCTTCTAATAGCAGGGTCTGGTGATAGGCATCTAGGAGGCACTCAAGTTAGGCTCCAGGGGCTCCAGGGGCTCCCTCCAGTACTTTTTAGAGTTTTAGGCATGTTACTTGCTTCTTTATCCCTGCCCTCATGGCTTCTAATAGCAGGGTCTGGTGATAGGCATCTAGGAGGCACTCAAGTTAGGCTCCAGGGGCTTCAGGGGCTCCCTCCAGTAGTTTTTAGGGTTTTAGGCATGTTACTTGCTTCTTTATCCCTGCCCTCATGGCTTCTAATAGCAGGGTCTGGTGATAGGCATCTAGGAGGCACTCAAGTTAGGCTCCAGGGGCTTCAGGGGCTCCCTCCAGTACTTTTTAGGGGTTTAGGCATGTTACTTGCTTCTTTATCCCTGCCCTCATGGCTTCTAATAGCAGGGTCTGGTGATAGGCATCTAGGAGGCACTCAAGTTAGGCTCCAGGGGCTTCAGGGGCTCCCTCCAGTACTTTTTAGGGGTTTAGGCATGTTACTTGCTTCGTTATCCCTGCCCTCATGGCTTCTAATAGCAGGGTCTGGTGATAGGCATCTAGGAGGCACTCAAGTTAGGCTCCAGGGGCTTCAGGGGCTCCCTCCAGTACTTTTTAGGGTTTTAGGCATGTTACTTGCTTCTTTATCCCTGCCCTCATGGCTTCTAATAGCATCTAGGAGGCACTCAAGTTAGGCTCCAGGGGCTTCAGGGGCTCCCTCCAGTACTTTTTAGGGTTTTAGGCATGTTACTTGCTTCTTTATCCCTGCCCTCGTGGCTTCTAATAGCAGGGTCTGGTGATAGGCATCTAGGAGGCACTCAAGTTAGGCTCCAGGGGCTCCAGGGGCTCCCTCCAGTACTTTTTAGGGTTTTAGGCATGTTACTTGCTTCTTTATCCCTGCCCTCATGGCTTCTAATAGCAGGGTCTGGTGATAGGAATCTAGGAGGCACTCAAGTTAGGCTCCAGGGGCTTCAGGGGCTCCCTCCAGTACTTTTTAGGGTTTTAGGCATGTTACTTGCTTCTTTATCCCTGCCCTCATGGCTTCTAATAGCAGGGTCTGAGATAAGCATCTAGGAGGCACTCAAGTTAGGCTCTAGGGGCTTCAGGGGCTCCCTCCAGTACTTTTTAGGGGTTTAGGCATGTTACTTGCTTCTTTATCCCTGCCCTCATGGCTTCTAATAGCAGGGTCTGGTGATAGGAATCTAGGAGGCACTCAAGTTAGGCTCCAGGGGCTTCAGGGGCTCCCTCCAGTACTTTTTAGGGGTTTAGGCATGTTACTTGCTTCTTTATCCCTGCCCTCATGGCTTCTAATAGCAGGGTCTGGTGATAGGCATCTAGGAGGCACTCAAGTTAGGCTCCAGGGGCTTCAGGGGCTCCCTCCAGTAGTTTTTAGGGTTTTAGGCATGTTACTTGCTTCTTTATCCCTGCCCTCATGGCTTCTAATAGCATCTAGGAGGCACTCAAATTAGGCTCCAGGGGCTTCAGGGGCTCCCTCCAGTACTTTTTAGAGTTTTAGGCATGTTACTTGCTTCTTTATCCCTGCCCTCATGGCTTCTAATAGCAGGGTCTGGTGATAGGCATCTAGGAGGCACTCAAGTTAGGCTCCAGGGGCTCCAGGGGCTCCCTCCAGTACTTTTTAGGGTTTTAGGCATGTTACTTGCTTCTTTATCCCTGCCCTCATGGCTTCTAATAGCATCTAGGAGGCACTCAAGTTAGGCTCTTGGGTTTTTGGTGGCTCCCTCCAGTACTTTTTAGAGTTTTAGGAATGTTACTTGCTTCTTTACCCTGCCCTCATGGCTTCTAATAGCAGGGTCTGAGATAGACATCTAGAAGGCACTCAAGTTAGGCTTCAGGGGCTCCCTCCAGTACTTTTTAGGGTTTTAGGCATGTTACTTGCTTCTTTATCCCTGCCCTATTGGCTTCTAATAGCAGGGTCTGGTGATAGGCACCTAGGAGGCACTCAAGTTAGGCTCTAGGGGCTCCAGGGGCTCCCTCCTGTACTTTTTAGGGTTTTAGGCATGTTACTTGCTTCTTTATCCCTGCCCTCATGGCTTCTAATAGCAGGGTCTGGTGATAGGCATCTAGGAGGCACTCAAGTTAGGCTCCAGGGGCTCCAGGGGCTCCCTCCAGTACTTTTTAGAGTTTTAGGCATTTTACTTGCTTCTTTATCCCTGCCCTCATGGCTTCTAATAGCAGGGTCTGGTGATAGGCATCTAGGAGGCACTCAAGTTAGGCTCCAGGGGCTCCAGGGGCTCCCTCCAGTACTTTTTAGGGTTTTAGGCATGTTACTTGCTTCTTTATCCCTGCCCTCATGGCTTCTAATAGCATCTAGGAGGCACTCAAGTTAGGCTCCAGGGGCTTCAGGGGCTCCCTCCAGTACTTTTTAGGGTTTTAGGCATGTTACTTGCTTCTTTATCCCTGCCCTCATGGCTTCTAATAGCATCTAGGAGGCACTCAAGTTAGGCTCAAGGGGCTTCAGGGGCTCCCTCCAGTACTTTTTAGGGTTTTAGGCATGTTACTTGCTTCTTTATCCCTGCCCTCATGGCTTCTAATAGCAGGGTCTGGTGATAGGAATCTAGGAGGCACTCAAGTTAGGCTCCAGGGGCTTCAGGGGCTCCCTCCAGTACTTTTTAGAGTTTTAGGCATTTTACTTGCTTCTTTATCCCTGCCCTCATGGCTTCTAATAGCAGGGTCTGGTGATAGGCATCTAGGAGGCACTCAAGTTAGGCTCTAGGGGCTCCAGGGGCTCCCTCCAGTACTTTTTAGGGTTTTAGGCATGTTACTTGCTTCTTTATCCCTGCCCTCATGGCTTCTAATAGCATCTAGGAGGCACTCAAGTTAGGCTCCAGGGGCTTCAGGGGCTCCCTCCAGTACTTTTTAGGGTTTTAGGCATGTTACTTGCTTCTTTATTCCTGCCCTCATGGCTTCTAATAGCAGGGTCTGGTGATAGGCACCTAGGAGGCACTCAAGTTAGGCTCCAGGGGCTTCAGGGGCTCCCTCCAGTACTTTTTAGGGTTTTAGGCATGTTACTTGCTTCTTTATTCCTGCCCTCATGGCTTCTAATAGCAGGGTCTGGTGATAGGCACCTAGGAGGCACTCAAGTTAGGCTCCAGGGGCTTCAGGGGCTCCCTCCAGTACTTTTTAGGGTTTTAGGCATGTTACTTGCTTCTTTATCCCTGCCCTCATGGCTTCTAATAGCAGGGTCTGGTGATAGGCATCTAGGAGGCACTCAAGTTAGGCTCCAGGGGCTTCAGGGGCTCCCTCCAGTACTTTTTAGGGTTTTAGGCATGTTACTTGCTTCTTTATCCCTGCCCTCATGGCTTCTAATAGCATCTAGGAGGCACTCAAGTTAGGCTCAAGGGGCTTCAGGGGCTCCCTCCAGTAGTTTTTAGGGTTTTAGGCATGTTACTTGCTTCTTTATCCCTGCCCTCATGGCTTCTAATAGCATCTAGGAGGCACTCAAGTTAGGCTCCAGGGGCTCCAGGGGCTCCCTCCAGTACTTTTTAGGGTTTTAGGCATGTTACTTGCTTCTTTATCCCTGCCCTCATGGCTTCTAATAGCAGGGTCCGGTGATAGGCATCTAGGAGGCACTCAAGTTAGGCTCCAGGGGCTCCAGGGGCTCCCTCCAGTACTTTTTAGGGTTTTAGGCATGTTACTTGCTTCTTTACCCTGCCCTCATGGCTTCTAATAGCAGGGTCTGGTGATAGGCATCTAGGAGGCACTCAAGTTAGGCTCCAGGGGCTTCAGGGGCTCCCTCCAGTACTTTTTAGGGTTTTAGGCATGTTACTTGCTTCTTTATCCCTGCCCTCATGGCTTCTAATAGCAGGGTCTGGTGATAGGCATCTAGGAGGCACTCAAGTTAGGCTCCAGGGGCTTCAGGGGCTCCCTCCAGTAGTTTTTAGGGTTTTAGGCATGTTACTTGCTTCTTTATCCCTGCCCTCATGGCTTCTAATAGCAGGGTCTGGTGATAGGCATCTAGGAGGCACTCAAGTTAGGCTCTAGGGGCTCCAGGGCTCCCTCCAGTACTTTTTAGGGTTTTAGGCATGTTACTTGCTTCTTTATCCCTGCCCTCATGGCTTCTAATAGCAGGGTCCGGTGATAAGCATCTAGGAGGCACTCAAGTTAGGCTCCAGGGGCTCCAGGGGCTCCCTCCAGTACTTTTTAGGGTTTTAGGCATGTTACTTGCTTCTTTACCCTGCCCTCATGGCTTCTAATAGCAGGGTCTGGTGATAGGCATCTAGGAGGCACTCAAGTTAGGCTCCAGGGGCTTCAGGGCTCCCTCCAGTACTTTGTAGAGTTTTAGGCATGTTACTTGCTTCTTTATCCCTGCCCTCATGGCTTCTAATAGCAGGGTCTGGTGATAGGCACCTAGGAGGCACTCAAGTTAGGCTCCAGGGGCTTCAGGGGCTCCCTCCAGTACTTTGTAGAGTTTTAGGCATGTTACTTGCTTCTTTATCCCTGCCCTCGTGGCTTCTAATAGCAGGGTCTGGTGATAGGAATCTAGGAGGCACTCAAGTTAGACTCCAGGGGCTTCAGGGGCTCCCTCCAGTACTTTTTAGAGTTTTAGGCATGTTACTTGCTTCTTTATCCCTGCCCTCATGGCTTCTAATAGCAGGGTCTGGTGATAGGCATCTAGGAGGCACTCAAGTTAGGCTCCAGGGGCTTCAGGGGCTCCCTCCAGTAGTTTTTAGGGTTTTAGGCATGTTACTTGCTTCTTTATCCCTGCCCTCATGGCTTCTAATAGCAGGGTCTGGTGATAAGCATCTAGGAGGCACTCAAGTTAGGCTCCAGGGGCTCCAGGGGCTCCCTCCAGTACTTTTTAGAGTTTTAGGCATGTTACTTGCTTCTTTATCCCTGCCCTCATGGCTTCTAATAGCAGGGTCCGGTGATAGGCATCTAGGAGGCACTCAAGTTAGGCTCCAGGGGCTCCAGCGGCTCCCTCCAGTACTTTTTAGAGTTTTAGGCATGTTACTTGCTTCTTTATCCCTGCCCTCATGGCTTCTAATAGCAGGGTCTGGTGATAGGCATCTAGGAGGCACTCAAGTTAGGCTCCAGGGGCTTCAGGGGCTCCCTCCAGTACTTTTTAGGGGTTTAGGCATGTTACTTGCTTCTTTATCCCTGCCCTCATGGCTTCTAATAGCAGGGTCTGGTGATAGGCATCTAGGAGGCACTCAAGTTAGGCTCCAGGGGCTTCAGGGGCTCCCTCCAGTACTTTTTAGGGGTTTAGGCATGTTACTTGCTTCTTTATCCCTGCCCTCATGGCTTCTAATAGCAGGGTCTGGTGATAGGCATCTAGGAGGCACTCAAGTTAGGCTCCAGGGGCTTCAGGGGCTCCCTCCAGTACTTTTTAGGGGTTTAGGCATGTTACTTGCTTCTTTATCCCTGCCCTCATGGCTTCTAATAGCAGGGTCTGGTGATAGGCATCTAGGAGGCACTCAAGTTAGGCTCCAGGGGCTTCAGGGGCTCCCTCCAGTACTTTTTAGGGGTTTAGGCATGTTACTTGCTTCTTTATCCCTGCCCTCATGGCTTCTAATAGCAGGGTCCGGTGATAGGCATCTAGGAGGCACTCAAGTTAGGCTCCAGGGGCTTCAGGGGCTCCCTCCAGTACTTTTTAGAGTTTTAGGCATGTTACTTGCTTCTTTATCCCTGCCCTCATGGCTTCTAATAGCATCTAGGAGGCACTCAAGTTAGGCTCCAGGGGCTTCAGGGGCTCCCTCCAGTACTTTTTAGGGTTTTAGGCATGTTACTTGCTTCTTTATCCCTGCCCTCATGGCTTCTAATAGCAGGGTCTGAGATAGGCATCTAGGAGGCACTCAAGTTAGGCTCCAGGGGCTTCAGGGGCTCCCTCCAGTACTTTTTAGGGGTTTAGGCATGTTACTTGCTTCTTTATCCCTGCCCTCATGGCTTCTAATAGCAGGGTCTGGTGATAGGAATATAGGAGGCACTCAAGTTAGGCTCCAGGGGCTTCAGGGGCTCCCTCCAGTACTTTTTAGGGGTTTAGGCATGTTACTTGCTTCTTTATCCCTGCCCTCATGGCTTCTAATAGCAGGGTCTGGTGATAGGCATCTAGGAGGCACTCAAGTTAGGCTCCAGGGGCTTCAGGGGCTCCCTCCAGTAGTTTTTAGGGTTTTAGGCATGTTACTTGCTTCTTTATCCCTGCCCTCATGGCTTCTAATAGCATCTAGGAGGCACTCAAATTAGGCTCCAGGGGCTTCAGGGGCTCCCTCCAGTACTTTTTAGAGTTTTAGGCATGTTACTTGCTTCTTTATCCCTGCCCTCATGGCTTCTAATAGCAGGGTCTGGTGATAGGCATCTAGGAGGCACTCAAGTTAGGCTCCAGGGGCTTCAGGGCTCCCTCCAGTACTTTTTAGAGTTTTAGGCATGTTACTTGCTTCTTTATCCCTGCCCTCATGGCTTCTAGTAGCAGGGTCTGGTGATAGGCATCTAGGAGGCACTCAAGTTAGTCTCCAGGGGCTCCAGGGGCTCCCTCCAGTACTTTTTAGAGTTTTAGGCATGTTACTTGCTTCTTTATCCCTGCCCTCATGGCTTCTAATAGCAGGGTCTGGTGATAGGCATCTAGGAGGCACTCAAGTTAGGCTCCAGGGGCTTCAGGGGCTCCCTCCAGTACTTTTTAGAGTTTTAGGCATGTTACTTGCTTCTTTATCCCTGCCCTCATGGCTTCTAATAGCAGGGTCTGGTGATAGGCATCTAGGAGGCACTCAAGTTAGGCTCCAGGGGCTCCAGGGGCTCCCTCCAGTACTTTTTAGGGTTTTAGGCATGTTACTTGCTTCTTTATCCCTGCCCTCATGGCTTCTAATAGCATCTAGGAGGCACTCAAGTTAGGCTCTTGGGTTTTTGGTGGCTCCCTCCAGTACTTTTTAGAGTTTTAGGCATGTTACTTGCTTCTTTGCCCTGCCCTCATGGCTTCTAATAGCAGGGTCTGAGATAGACATCAAGAAGGCACTCAAGTTAGGCTTCAGGGGCTCCCTCCAGTACTTTTTAGGGTTTTAGGCATGTTACTTGCTTCTTTATCCCTGCCCTATTGGCTTCTAATAGCAGGGTCTGGTGATAGGCACCTAGGAGGCACTCAAGTTAGGCTCCAGGGGCTCCAGGGGCTCCCTCCTGTACTTTTTAGGGTTTTAGGCATGTTACTTGCTTCTTTATCCCTGCCCTCATGGCTTCTAATAGCACGGTCTGGTGATAGGAATCTAGGAGGCACTCAAGTTAGGCTCCAGGGGCTTCAGGGGCTCCCTCCAGTACTTTTTAGAGTTTTAGGCATTTTACTTGCTTCTTTATCCCTGCCCTCATGGCTTCTAATAGCAGGGTCTGGTGATAGGCATCTAGGAGGCACTCAAGTTAGGCTCCAGGGGCTCCAGGGGCTCCCTCCAGTACTTTTTAGGGTTTTAGGCATGTTACTTGCTTCTTTATCCCTGCCCTCATGGCTTCTAATAGCAGGGTCTGGTGATAGGAATCTAGGAGGCACTCAAGTTAGGCTCCAGGGGCTTCAGGGGCTCCCTCCAGTACTTTTTAGAGTTTTAGGCATTTTACTTGCTTCTTTATCGCTGCCCTCATGGCTTCTAATAGCAGGGTCTGGTGATAGGCATCTAGGAGGCACTCAAGTTAGGCTCCAGGGGCTCCAGGGGCTCCCTCCAGTACTTTTTAGGGTTTTAGGCATGTTACTTGCTTCTTTATCCCTGCCCTCATGGCTTCTAATAGCATCTAGGAGGCACTCAAGTTAGGCTCCAGGGGCTTCAGGGGCTCCCTCCAGTACTTTTTAGAGTTTTAGGCATTTTACTTGCTTCTTTATCCCTGCCCTCATGGCTTCTAATAGCAGGGTCTGGTGATAGGCACCTAGGAGGCACTCAAGTTAGGCTCCAGGGGCTTCAGGGGCTCCCTCCAGTACTTTTTAGGGTTTTAGGCATGTTACTTGCTTCTTTATCCCTGCCCTCATGGCTTCTAATAGCAGGGTCTGGTGATAGGCATCTAGGAGGCACTCAAGTTAGGCTCCAGGGGCTTCAGGGGCTCCCTCCAGTACTTTTTAGGGTTTTAGGCATGTTACTTGCTTCTTTATCCCTGCCCTCATGGCTTCTAATAGCATCTAGGAGGCACTCAAGTTAGGCTCAAGGGGCTTCAGGGGCTCCCTCCAGTAGTTTTTAGGGTTTTAGGCATGTTACTTGCTTCTTTATCCCTGCCCTCATGGCTTCTAATAGCATCTAGGAGGCACTCAAGTTAGGCTCCAGGGGCTTCAGGGGCTCCCTCCAGTACTTTTTAGAGTTTTAGGCATGTTACTTGCTTCTTTATCCCTGCCCTCATGGCTTCTAATAGCAGGGTCCGGTGATAGGCATCTAGGAGGCACTCAAGTTAGGCTCCAGGGGCTTCAGGGCTCCCTCCAGTACTTTTTAGGGTTTTAGGCATGTTACTTGCTTCTTTATCCCTGCCCTCATGGCTTCTATTAGCAGGGTCTGGTGATAGGCATCTAGGAGGCACTCAAGTTAGGCTCCAGGGGCTTCAGGGGCTCCCTCCAGTACTTTTTAGGGTTTTAGGCATGTTACTTGCTTCTTTACCCTGCCCTCATGGCTTCTAATAGCAGGGTCTGGTGATAGGCATCTAGGAGGCACTCAAGTTAGGCTCCAGGGGCTTCAGGGGCTCCCTCCAGTACTTTTTAGGGTTTTAGGCATGTTACTTGCTTCTTTATCCCTGCCCTCATGGCTTCTAATAGCAGGGTCTGGTGATAGGCATCTAGGAGGCACTCAAGGTAGGCTCCAGGGGCTCCAGGGGCTCCCTCCAGTACTTTTTAGGGTTTTAGGCATGTTACTTGCTTCTTTATCCCTGCCCTCATGGCTTCTAATAGCAGGGTCTGGTGATAGGCACCTAGGAGGCACTCAAGTTAGGCTCCAGGGGCTTCAGGGGCTCCCTCCAGTACTTTTTAGGGTTTTAGGCATGTTACTTGCTTCTTTACCCTGCCCTCATGGCTTCTAATAGCAGGGTCTGGTGATAGGCATCTAGGAGGCACTCAAGTTAGGCTCCAGGGGCTTCAGGGGCTCCCTCCAGTAGTTTTTAGGGTTTTAGGCATGTTACTTGCTTCTTTATCCCTGCCCTCATGGCTTCTAATAGCATCTAGGAGGCACTCAAGTTAGGCTCCAGGGGCTCCAGGGGCTCCCTCCAGTACTTTTTAGGGTTTTAGGCATGTTACTTGCTTCTTTACCCTGCCCTCATGGCTTCTAATAGCAGGGTCTGGTGATAGGCACCTAGGAGGCACTCAAGTTAGGCTCCAGGGGCTTCAGGGGCTCCCTCCAGTAGTTTTTAGGGTTTTAGGCATTTTACTTGCTTCTTTATCCCTGCCCTCATGGCTTCTAATAGCAGGGTCTGAGATAGGCATCTAGGAGGCACTCAAGTTAGGCTCCAGGGGCTTCAGGGGCTCCCTCCAGTACTTTGTAGAGTTTTAGGCATGTTACTTGCTTCTTTATCCCTGCCCTCATGGCTTCTAATAGCACGGTCTGGTGATAGGAATCTAGGAGGCACTCAAGTTAGGCTCCAGGGGCTTCAGGGGCTCCCTCCAGTACTTTTTAGAGTTTTAGGCATTTTACTTGCTTCTTTATCCCTGCCCTCATGGCTTCTAATAGCAGGGTCTGGTGATAGGCATCTAGGAGGCACTCAAGTTAGGCTCCAGGGGCTCCAGGGGCTCCCTCCAGTACTTTTTAGGGTTTTAGGCATGTTACTTGCTTCTTTATCCCTGCCCTCATGGCTTCTAATAGCATCTAGGAGGCACTCAAGTTAGGCTCCAGGGGCTTCAGGGGCTCCCTCCAGTACTTTTTAGGGTTTTAGGCATGTTACTTGCTTCTTTATCCCTGCCCTCATGGCTTCTAATAGCAGGGTCTGGTGATAGGAATCTAGGAGGCACTCAAGTTAGGCTCCAGGGGCTTCAGGGGCTCCCTCCAGTACTTTTTAGAGTTTTAGGCATTTTACTTGCTTCTTTATCGCTGCCCTCATGGCTTCTAATAGCAGGGTCTGGTGATAGGCATCTAGGAGGCACTCAAGTTAGGCTCCATGGGCTCCAGGGGCTCCCTCCAGTACTTTTTAGGGTTTTAGGCATGTTACTTGCTTCTTTATCCCTGCCCTCATGGCTTCTAATAGCATCTAGGAGGCACTCAAGTTAGGCTCCAGGGGCTTCAGGGGCTCCCTCCAGTACTTTTTAGGGTTTTAGGCATGTTACTTGCTTCTTTATCCCTGCCCTCATGGCTTCTAATAGCAGGGTCTGGTGATAGGCACCTAGGAGGCACTCAAGTTAGGCTCCAGGGGCTTCAGGGGCTCCCTCCAGTACTTTTTAGGGTTTTAGGCATGTTACTTGCTTCTTTATCCCTGCCCTCATGGCTTCTAATAGCATCTAGGAGGCACTCAAGTTAGGCTCAAGGGGCTTCAGGGGCTCCCTCCAGTAGTTTTTAGGGTTTTAGGCATGTTACTTGCTTCTTTATCCCTGCCCTCATGGCTTCTAATAGCATCTAGGAGGCACTCAAGTTAGGCTCCAGGGGCTTCAGGGGCTCCCTCCAGTACTTTTTAGAGTTTTAGGCATGTTACTTGCTTCTTTATCCCTGCCCTCATGGCTTCTAATAGCAGGGTCCGGTGATAGGCATCTAGGAGGCACTCAAGTTAGGCTCCAGGGGCTTCAGGGCTCCCTCCAGTACTTTTTAGGGTTTTAGGCATGTTACTTGCTTCTTTATCCCTACCCTCATGGCTTCAATTAGCAGGGTCTGGTGATAGGCATCTAGGAGGCACTCAAGTTAGGCTCCAGGGGCTTCAGGGGCTCCCTCCAGTACTTTTTAGGGTTTTAGGCATGTTACTTGCTTCTTTACCCTGCCCTCATGGCTTCTAATAGCAGGGTCTGGTGATAGGCATCTAGGAGGCACTCAAGTTAGGCTCCAGGGGCTTCAGGGGCTCCCTCCAGTAGTTTTTAGGGTTTTAGGCATGTTACTTGCTTCTTTATCCCTGCCCTCATGGCTTCTAATAGCAGGGTCTGGTGATAGGCATCTAGGAGGCACTCAAGTTAGGCTCCAGGGGCTTCAGGGGCTCCCTCCAGTACTTTTTAGAGTTTTAGGCATGTTACTTGCTTCTTTATCCCTGCCCTCATGGCTTCTAATAGCAGGGTCCGGTGATAGGCATCTAGGAGGCACTCAAGTTAGGCTCCAGGGGCTTCAGGGCTCCCTCCAGTACTTTTTAGGGTTTTAGGCATGTTACTTGCTTCTTTATCCCTGCCCTCATGGCTTCTATTAGCAGGGTCTGGTGATAGGCATCTAGGAGGCACTCAAGTTAGGCTCCAGGGGCTTCAGGGGCTCCCTCCAGTACTTTTTAGGGTTTTAGGCATGTTACTTGCTTCTTTACCCTGCCCTCATGGCTTCTAATAGCAGGGTCTGGTGATAGGCATCTAGGAGGCACTCAAGTTAGGCTCCAGGGGCTTCAGGGGCTCCCTCCAGTACTTTTTAGGGGTTTAGGCATGTTACTTGCTTCTTTATCCCTGCCCTCATGGCTTCTAATAGCAGGGTCTGGTGATAGGCATCTAGGAGGCACTCAAGTTAGGCTCCAGGGGCTTCAGGGGCTCCCTCCAGTAGTTTTTAGGGTTTTAGGCATGTTACTTGCTTCTTTATCCCTGCCCTCATGGCTTCTAATAGCATCTAGGAGGCACTCAAGTTAGGCTCCAGGGGCTCCAGGGGCTCCCTCCAGTACTTTTTAGGGTTTTAGGCATGTTACTTGCTTCTTTACCCTGCCCTCATGGCTTCTAATAGCAGGGTCTAGTGATAGGCACCTAGGAGGCACTCAAGTTAGGCTCCAGGGGCTTCAGGGGCTCTCTCCAGTAGTTTTTAGGGTTTTAGGCATGTTACTTGCTTCTTTATCCCTGCCCTCATGGCTTCTAATAGCATCTAGGAGGCACTCAAGTTAGGCTCCAGGGGCTTCAGGGGCTCCCTCCAGTACTTTTTAGGGTTTTAGGCATGTTACTTGCTTCTTTATCCCTGCCCTCGTGGCTTCTAATAGCAGGGTCTGGTGATAGGAATCTAGGAGGCACTCAAGTTGGGCTCCAGGGGCTTCAGGGGCTCCCTCCAGTACTTTTTAGGGTTTTAGGCATGTTACTTGCTTCTTTATCCCTGCCCTCATGGCTTCTAATAGCAGGGTCTGGTGATAGGCATCTAGGAGGCACTCAAGTTAGGCTCCAGGGGCTTCAGGGGCTCCCTCCAGTAGTTTTTAGGGTTTTAGGCATGTTACTTGCTTCTTTATCCCTGCCCTCATGGCTTCTAATAGCATCTAGGAGGCACTCAAATTAGGCTCCAGGGGCTTCAGGGGCTCCCTCCAGTACTTTTTAGAGTTTTAGGCATGTTACTTGCTTCTTTATCCCTGCCCTCATGGCTTCTAATAGCAGGGTCCGGTGATAGGCATCTAGGAGGCACTCAGGTTAGGCTCCAGGGGCTCCAGGGGCTCCCTCCAGTACTTTTTAGGGTTTTAGGCATGTTACTTGCTTCTTTATCCCTGCCCTCATGGCTTCTAATAGCAGGGTCTGGTGATAAGCATCTAGGAGGCACTCAAGTTAGGCTCCAGGGGCTTCAGGGGCTCCCTCCAGTACTTTTTAGGGTTTTAGGCATGTTACTTGCTTCTTTATCCCTGCCCTCATGGCTTCTAATAGCAGGGTCTGGTGATAGGAATCTAGGAGGCACTCAAGTTAGGCTCTAGGGGCTTCAGGGGCTCCCTCCAGTACTTTTTAGAGTTTTAGGCATGTTACTTGCTTCTTTATCCCTGCCCTCATGGCTTCTAGTAGCAGGGTCTGGTGATAGGCATCTAGGAGGCACTCAAGTTAGGCTCCAGGGGCTTCAGGGGCTCCCTCCAGTAGTTTTTAGGGTTTTAGGCATGTTACTTGCTTCTTTATCCCTGCCCTCATGGCTTCTAATAGCAGGGTCTGGTGATAGGCATCTAGGAGGCACTCAAGTTAGGCTCCAGGGGCTTCAGGGGCTCCCTCCAGTACTTTTTAGAGTTTTAGGCATGTTACTTGCTTCTTTATCCCTGCCCTCATGGCTTCTAATAGCAGGGTCCGGTGATAGGCATCTAGGAGGCACTCAAGTTAGGCTCCAGGGGCTTCAGGGCTCCCTCCAGTACTTTTTAGGGTTTTAGGCATGTTACTTGCTTCTTTATCCCTGCCCTCATGGCTTCTATTAGCAGGGTCTGGTGATAGGCATCTAGGAGGCACTCAAGTTAGGCTCCAGGGGCTTCAGGGGCTCCCTCCAGTACTTTTTAGGGTTTTAGGCATGTTACTTGCTTCTTTACCCTGCCCTCATGGCTTCTAATAGCAGGGTCTGGTGATAGGCATCTAGGAGGCACTCAAGTTAGGCTCCAGGGGCTTCAGGGGCTCCCTCCAGTACTTTTTAGGGGTTTAGGCATGTTACTTGCTTCTTTATCCCTGCCCTCATGGCTTCTAATAGCAGGGTCTGGTGATAGGCATCTAGGAGGCACTCAAGTTAGGCTCCAGGGGCTTCAGGGGCTCCCTCCAGTAGTTTTTAGGGTTTTAGGCATGTTACTTGCTTCTTTATCCCTGCCCTCATGGCTTCTAATAGCATCTAGGAGGCACTCAAGTTAGGCTCCAGGGGCTCCAGGGGCTCCCTCCAGTACTTTTTAGGGTTTTAGGCATGTTACTTGCTTCTTTACCCTGCCCTCATGGCTTCTAATAGCAGGGTCTAGTGATAGGCACCTAGGAGGCACTCAAGTTAGGCTCCAGGGGCTTCAGGGGCTCTCTCCAGTAGTTTTTAGGGTTTTAGGCATGTTACTTGCTTCTTTATCCCTGCCCTCATGGCTTCTAATAGCATCTAGGAGGCACTCAAGTTAGGCTCCAGGGGCTTCAGGGGCTCCCTCCAGTACTTTTTAGGGTTTTAGGCATGTTACTTGCTTCTTTATCCCTGCCCTCGTGGCTTCTAATAGCAGGGTCTGGTGATAGGAATCTAGGAGGCACTCAAGTTAGGCTCCAGGGGCTTCAGGGGCTCCCTCCAGTACTTTTTAGGGTTTTAGGCATGTTACTTGCTTCTTTATCCCTGCCCTCATGGCTTCTAATAGCAGGGTCTGGTGATAGGCATCTAGGAGGCACTCAAGTTAGGCTCCAGGGGCTTCAGGGGCTCCCTCCAGTAGTTTTTAGGGTTTTAGGCATGTTACTTGCTTCTTTATCCCTGCCCTCATGGCTTCTAATAGCATCTAGGAGGCACTCAAATTAGGCTCCAGGGGCTTCAGGGGCTCCCTCCAGTACTTTTTAGAGTTTTAGGCATGTTACTTGCTTCTTTATCCCTGCCCTCATGGCTTCTAATAGCAGGGTCCGGTGATAGGCATCTAGGAGGCACTCAAGTTAGGCTCCAGGGGCTCCAGGGGCTCCCTCCAGTACTTTTTAGGGTTTTAGGCATGTTACTTGCTTCTTTATCCCTGCCCTCATGGCTTCTAATAGCAGGGTCTGGTGATAAGCATCTAGGAGGCACTCAAGTTAGGCTCCAGGGGCTTCAGGGGCTCCCTCCAGTACTTTTTAGGGTTTTAGGCATGTTACTTGCTTCTTTATCCCTGCCCTCATGGCTTCTAATAGCAGGGTCTGGTGATAGGAATCTAGGAGGCACTCAAGTTAGGCTCTAGGGGCTTCAGGGGCTCCCTCCAGTACTTTTTAGAGTTTTAGGCATGTTACTTGCTTCTTTATCCCTGCCCTCATGGCTTCTAGTAGCAGGGTCTGCTGATAGGCACCTAGGAGGCACTCAAGTTAGGCTCCAGGGGCTTCAGGGGCTCCCTCCAGTACTTTTTAGAGTTTTAGGCATGTTACTTGCTTCTTTATCCCTGCCCTCATGGCTTCTAATAGCAGGGTCTGGTGATAGGAATCTAGGAGGCACTCAAGTTAGGCTCCAGGGGCTCCAGGGGCTCCCTCCAGTACTTTTTAGAGTTTTAGGCATGTTACTTGCTTCTTTATCCCTGCCCTCATGGCTTCTAATAGCAGGGTCTGGTGATAGGAATCTAGGAGGCACTCAAGTTAGGCTCCAGGGGCTTCAGGGGCTCCCTCCAGTACTTTTTAGGGGTTTAGGCATGTTACTTGCTTCTTTATCCCTGCCCTCATGGCTTCTAATAGCATCTAGGAGGCACTCAAGTTAGGCTCCAGGGGCTTCAGGGGCTCCCTCCAGTACTTTTTAGAGTTTTAGGCATGTTACTTGCTTCTTTATCCCTGCCCTCATGGCTTCTAATAGCAGGGTCTGGTGATAGGAATCTAGGAGGCACTCAAGTTAGGCTCCAGGGGCTCCAGGGGCTCCCTCCAGTACTTTTTAGGGTTTTAGGCATGTTACTTGCTTCTTTATCCCTGCCCTCATGGCTTCTAATAGCAGGGTCTGGTGATAGGAATCTAGGAGGCACTCAAGTTAGGCTCCAGGGGCTTCAGGGGCTCCCTCCAGTACTTTTTAGGGTTTTAGGCATGTTACTTGCTTCTTTATCCCTGCCCTCATGGCTTCTAATAGCAGGGTCTGGTGATAAGCATCTAGGAGGCACTCAAGTTAGGCTCCAGGGGCTCCAGGGGCTCCCTCCAGTACTTTTTAGAGTTTTAGGCATGTTACTTGCTTCTTTATCCCTGCCCTCATGGCTTCTAATAGCAGGGTCTGGTGATAGGCACCTAGGAGGCACTCAAGTTAGGCTCCAGGGGCTCCAGGGGCTCCCTCCAGTACTTTTTAGGGTTTTAGGCATGATACTTGCTTCTTTATCCCTGCCCTCATGGCTTCTCATAGCAGGGTCTGGTGATAGGCACCTAGGAGGCACTCAAGTTAGGCTCCAGGGGCTCCAGGGGCTCCCTCCAGTACTTTTTAGGGTTTTAGGCATGTTACTTGCTTCTTTATCCCTGCCCTCATGGCTTCTAATAGCATCTAGGAGGCACTCAAGTTAGGCTCCAGGGGCTTCAGGGGCTCCCTCCAGTACTTTTTAGGGTTTTAGGCATGTTACTTGCTTCTTTATCCCTGCCCTCATGGCTTCTAATAGCATCTAGGAGGCAGTCAATTAGGCTCCAGGGGCTTCAGGGGCTCCCTCCAGTACTTTTAGAGTTTTAGGCATGTTACTTGCTTCTTTATCCCTGCCCTCATGGCTTCTAATAGCAGGGTCTGGTGATAGGCACCTAGGAGGCACTCAAGTTAGGCTCCAGGGGCTTCAGGCGCTCCCTCCAGTACTTTTTAGGGTTTTAGGCATGTTACTTGCTTCTTTATCCCTGCCCTCATGGCTTCTAATAGCAGGGTCTGGTGATAGGCATCTAGGAGGCACTCAAGTTAGGCTCCAGGGGCTTCAGGGGCTCCCTCCAGTACTTTTTAGAGTTTTAGGCATGTTACTTGCTTCTTTATCCCTGCCCTCATGGCTTCTAATAGCAGGGTCTGAGATAGGCATCTAGGAGGCACTCAAGTTAGGCTCCAGGGGCTTCAGGGGCTCCCTCCAGTACTTTTTAGGGTTTTAGGCATGTTACTTGCTTCTTTATCCCTGCCCTCATGGCTCCTAATAGCAGGGTCTGGTGATAGGCATCTAGGAGGCACTCAAGTTAGGCTCCAGGGGCTTCAGGGGCTCCCTCCAGTACTTTTTAGAGTTTTAGGCATGTTACTTGCTTCTTTATCCCTGCCCTCATGGCTTCTAATAGCATCTAGGAGGCACTCAAGTTAGGCTCCAGGGGCTTCAGGGGCTCCCTCCAGTACTTTTTAGGGTTTTAGGCATGATACTTGCTTCTTTATCCCTGCCCTCATGGCTTCTCATAGCAGGGTCTGGTGATAGGCACCTAGGAGGCACTCAAGTTAGGCTCCAGGGGCTCCAGGGGCTCCCTCCAGTACTTTTTAGGGTTTTAGGCATGTTACTTGCTTCTTTATCCCTGCCCTCATGGCTTCTAATAGCATCTAGGAGGCACTCAAGTTAGGCTCCAGGGGCTTCAGGGGCTCCCTCCAGTACTTTTTAGGGTTTTAGGCATGTTACTTGCTTCTTTATCCCTGCCCTCATGGCTTCTAATAGCATCTAGGAGGCAGTCAATTAGGCTCCAGGGGCTTCAGGGGCTCCCTCCAGTACTTTTAGAGTTTTAGGCATGTTACTTGCTTCTTTATCCCTGCCCTCATGGCTTCTAATAGCAGGGTCTGGTGATAGGCACCTAGGAGGCACTCAAGTTAGGCTCCAGGGGCTTCAGGCGCTCCCTCCAGTACTTTTTAGGGTTTTAGGCATGTTACTTGCTTCTTTATCCCTGCCCTCATGGCTTCTAATAGCAGGGTCTGGTGATAGGCATCTAGGAGGCACTCAAGTTAGGCTCCAGGGGCTTCAGGGGCTCCCTCCAGTACTTTTTAGAGTTTTAGGCATGTTACTTGCTTCTTTATCCCTGCCCTCATGGCTTCTAATAGCAGGGTCTGAGATAGGCATCTAGGAGGCACTCAAGTTAGGCTCCAGGGGCTTCAGGGGCTCCCTCCAGTACTTTTTAGGGTTTTAGGCATGTTACTTGCTTCTTTATCCCTGCCCTCATGGCTCCTAATAGCAGGGTCTGGTGATAGGCATCTAGGAGGCACTCAAGTTAGGCTCCAGGGGCTTCAGGGGCTCCCTCCAGTACTTTTTAGAGTTTTAGGCATGTTACTTGCTTCTTTATCCCTGCCCTCATGGCTTCTAATAGCATCTAGGAGGCACTCAAGTTAGGCTCCAGGGGCTTCAGGGGCTCCCTCCAGTACTTTTTAGGGTTTTAGGCATGTTACTTGCTTCTTTATCCCTGCCCTCATGGCTTCTAATAGCAGGGTCTGGTGATAGGCATCTAGGAGGCACTCAAGTTAGGCTCCAGGGGCTTCAGGGGCTCCCTCCAGTACTTTTTAGAGTTTTAGGCATGTTACTTGCTTCTTTATCCCTGCCCTCATGGCTTCTAATAGCAGGGTCTGGTGATAGGCACCTAGGAGGCACTCAAGTTAGGCTCCAGGGGCTTCAGGGGCTCCCTCCAGTACTTTGTAGAGTTTTAGGCATGTTACTTGCTTCTTTATCCCTGCCCTCATGGCTTCTAATAGCAGGGTCCGGTGATAGGCATCTAGGAGGCACTCAAGTTAGGCTCCAGGGGCTTCAGGGGCTCCCTCCAGTACTTTTTAGGGGTTTAGGCATGTTACTTGCTTCTTTATCCCTGCCCTCATGGCTTCTAATAGCATCTAGGAGGCACTCAAGTTAGGCTCCAGGGGCTTCAGGGGCTCCCTCCAGTACTTTTTAGAGTTTTAGGCATGTTACTTGCTTCTTTATCCCTGCCCTCATGGCTTCTAATAGCATCTAGGAGGCACTCAAGTTAGGCTCCAGGGGCTTCAGGGGCTCCCTCCAGTACTTTTTAGGGGTTTAGGCATGTTACTTGCTTCTTTATCCCTGCCCTCATGGCTTCTAATAGCAGGGTCCGGTGATAGGCATCTAGGAGGCACTCAAGTTAGGCTCCAGGGGCTTCAGGGGCTCCCTCCAGTACTTTGTAGAGTTTTAGGCATGTTACGTGCTTCTTTATCCCTGCCCTCATGGCTTCTATTAGCAGGGTCTGGTGATAGGCATCTAGGAGGCACTCAAGTTAGGCTCCAGGGGCTTCAGGGGCTCCCTCCAGTACTTTTTAGGGTTTTAGGCATGTTACTTGCTTCTTTACCCTGCCCTCATGGCTTCTAATAGCAGGGTCTGGTGATAAGCATCTAGGAGGCACTTAAGTTAGGCTCCAGGGGCTTCAGGGGCTCCCTCCAGTACTTTGTAGAGTTTTAGGCATGTTACTTGCTTCTTTATCCCTGCCCTCATGGCTTCTATTAGCAGGGTCTGGTGATAAGCATCTAGGAGGCACTTAAGTTAGGCTCCAGGGGCTTCAGGGGCTCCCTCCAGTACTTTGTAGAGTTTTAGGCATGTTACTTGCTTCTTTATCCCTGCCCTCATGGCTTCTAATAGCAGGGTCTGGTGATAGGCATCTAGGAGGCACTCAAGTTAGGCTCCAGGGGCTCCAGGGGCTCCCTCCAGTACTTTTTAGGGTTTTAGGCATGTTACTTGCTTCTTTATCCCTGCCCTCATGGCTTCTAATAGCATCTAGGAGGCAATCAAGTTAGGCTCCAGGGGCTTCAGGGGCTCCCTCCAGTACTTTTTAGGGTTTTAGGCATGTTACTTGCTTCTTTATCCCTGCCCTCATGGCTTCTAATAGCATCTAGGAGGCAATCAAGTTAGGCTCCAGGGGCTTCAGGGGCTCCCTCCAGTACTTTTTAGGGTTTTAGGCATGTTACTTGCTTCTTTATCCCTGCCCTCATGGCTTCTAATAGCATCTAGGAGGCAATCAAGTTAGGCTCCAGGGGCTTCAGGGGCTCCCTCCAGTACTTTTTAGGGTTTTAGGCATGTTACTTGCTTCTTTATCCCTGCCCTCGTGGCTTCTAATAGCAGGGTCTGGTGATAGGCATCTAGGAGGAACTCAAGTTAGGCTCCAGGGGCTTCAGGGGCTCCCTCCAGTACTTTTTAGGGGTTTAGGCATGTTACTTGCTTCTTTATCCCTGCCCTCATGGCTTCTAATAGCAGGGTCTGGTGATAGGCATCTAGGAGGCACTCAAGTTAGGCTCCAGGGTCTTCAGGGGCTCCCTCCAGTACTTTTTAGAGTTTTAGGCATGTTACTTGCTTCTTTATCCCTGCCCTCATGGCTTCTAATAGCAGGGTCTGGTGATAGCCATCTAGGAGGCACTCAAATTAGGCTCCAGGGGCTTCAGGGGCTCCCTCCAGTACTTTTTAGGGTTTTAGGCATGTTACTTGCTTCTTTATCCCTGCCCTCATGGCTTCTAATAGCAGGGTCTGGTGATAGGCATCTAGGAGGCACTCAAGTTAGGCTCCAGGGGCTCCAGGGGCTCCCTCCAGTACTTTTTAGGGTTTTAGGCATGTTACTTGCTTCTTTATCCCTGCCCTCATGGCTTCTAATAGCAGAATCTGGTGATAGGCATCTAGGAGGCGCCCAAGTTAGGCTCCAGGGGCTTCAGGGGCTCCCTCCAGTACTTTTTAGAGTTTTAGGCATGTTACTTGCTTCTTTATCCCTGCCCTCATGGCTTCTAATAGCAGGGTCTGGTGATAGGCATCTAGGAGGCACTCAAGTTAGGCTCCAGGGGCTTCAGGGGCTCCCTCCAGTACTTTGTAGAGTTTTAGGCATGTTACTTGCTTCTTTATCCCTGCCCTCATGGCTTCTATTAGCAGGGTCTGGTGATAGGCATCTAGGAGGCACTCAGGTTAGGCTCCAGGGGCTTCAGGGGCTCCCTCCAGTACTTTTTAGGGTTTTAGGCATGTTACTTGCTTCTTTATCCCTGCCCTCATGGCTTCTAATAGCAGGGTCTGGTGATAAGCATCTAGGAGGCACTCAAGTTAGGCTCCAGGGGCTCCAGGGGCTCCCTCCAGTACTTTTTAGAGTTTTAGGCATGTTACTTGCTTCTTTATCCCTGCCCTCATGGCTTCTAATAGCAGGGTCCGGTGATAGGCATCTAGGAGGCACTCAAGTTAGGCTCCAGGGGCTCCAGGGGCTCCCTCCAGTACTTTTTAGAGTTTTAGGCATGTTACTTGCTTCTTTATCCCTGCCCTCATGGCTTCTAATAGCAGGGTCTGGTGATAGGCATCTAGGAGGCACTCAAGTTAGGCTCCAGGGGCTCCAGGGGCTCCCTCCAGTACTTTTTAGGGTTTTAGGCATGTTACTTGCTTCTTTATCCCTGCCCTCATGGCTTCTAATAGCAGGGTCTGGTGATAGGCATCTAGGAGGCACTCAAGTTAGGCTCCAGGGGCTTCAGGGCTCCCTCCAGTACTTTTTAGAGTTTTAGGCATGTTACTTGCTTCTTTATCCTTGCCCTCATGGCTTCTAATAGCATCTAGGAGGCACTCAAGTTAGGCTCCAGGGGCTTCAGGGGCTCCCTCCAGTACTTTTTAGAGTTTTAGGCATGTTACTTGCTTCTTTATCCCTGCCCTCATGGCTTCTAATAGCAGGGTCTGGTGATAGGCATCTAGGAGGCACTCAAGTTAGGCTCCAGGGTCTTCAGGGGCTCCCTCCAGTACTTTTTAGGGTTTTAGGCATGTTACTTGCTTCTTTATCCCTGCCCTCATGGCTTCTAATAGCATCTAGGAGGCACTCAAGTTAGGCTCTTGGGTTTTTGGTGGCTCCCTCCAGTACTTTTTAGAGTTTTAGGCATGTTACTTGCTTCTTTACCCTGCCCTCATGGCTTCTAATAGCAGGGTCTGAGATAGACATCTAGAAGGCACTCAAGTTAGGCTTCAGGGGCTCCCTCCAGTACTTTTTAGGGTTTTAGGCATGTTACTTGCTTCTTTATCCCTGCCCTATTGGCTTCTAATAGCAGGGTCTGGTGATAGGCATCTAGGAGGCACTCAAGTTAGGCTCCAGGGGCTCCAGGGGCTCCCTCCTGTACTTTTTAGGGTTTTAGGCATGTTACTTGCTTCTTTATCCCTGCCCTCATGGCTTCTAATAGCAGGGTCTGGTGATAGGCATCTAGGAGGCACTCAAGTTAGGCTCCAGGGGCTTCAGGGGCTCCCTCCAGTACTTTTTAGAGTTTTAGGCATTTTACTTGCTTCTTTATCCCTGCCCTCATGGCTTCTAATAGCAGGGTCTGGTGATAGGCATCTAGGAGGCACTCAAGTTAGGCTCCAGGGGCTCCAGGGGCTCCCTCCAGTACTTTTTAGGGTTTTAGGCATGTTACTTGCTTCTTTATCCCTGCCCTCATGGCTTCTAATAGCATCTAGGAGGCACTCAAGTTAGGCTCCAGGGGCTTCAGGGGCTCCCTCCAGTACTTTTTAGGGTTTTAGGCATGTTACTTGCTTCTTTATCCCTGCCCTCATGGCTTCTAATAGCAGGGTCTGGTGATAGGCACCTAGGAGGCACTCAAGTTAGGCTCCAGGGGCTTCAGGGGCTCCCTCCAGTACTTTTTAGAGTTTTAGGCATGTTACTTGCTTCTTTATCCCTGCCCTCATGGCTTCTAATAGCAGGGTCTGTTGATAGGCATGTAGGAGGCACTCAAGTTAGGCTCCAGGGGCTTCAGGGGCTCCCTCCAGTACTTTGTAGAGTTTTAGGCATGTTACTTGCTTCTTTATCCCTGCCCTCATGGCTTCTAATAGCAGGGTCTGGTGATAAGCATCTAGGAGGCACTCAAGTTAGGCTCCAGGGGCTTCAGGGGCTCCCTCCAGTAGTTTTTAGGGGTTTAGGCATGTTACTTGCTTCTTTATCCCTGCCCTCATGGCTTCTAATAGAAGGGTCTGGTGATAGGCATCTAGGAGGCACTCAAGTTAGGCTCCAGGGGCTTCAGGGGCTCCCTCCAGTACTTTGTAGTGTTTTAGGCATGTTACTCGCTTCGTTATCCCTGCCCTCATGGCTACTAATAGCAGGGTCTGGTGATAGGCATCTAGGAGGCACTCAGGTTAGGCTCCAGGGGCTTCAGGGGCTCCCTCCAGTACTTTTTAGGGTTTTAGGCATGTTACTTGCTTCTTTATCCCTGCCCTCATGACTTCTAATAGCATCTAGGAGGCACTCAAGTTAGGCTTCAGGGGCTTCAGGGGCTCCCTCCAGTACTTTGTAGAGTTTTAGGCATGTTACTTGCTTCTTTATCCCTGCCCTCATGGCTTCTAATAGCAGGGTCTGGTGATAGGCACCTAGGAGGCACTCAAGTTAGGCTCCAGGGGCTTCAGGCGCTCCCTCCAGTACTTTTTAGGGTTTTAGGCATGTTACTTGCTTCTTTACCCTGCCCTCATGGCTTCTAATAGCAGGGTCTGGTGATAAGCATCTAGGAGGCACTCAAGTTAGGCTCCAGGGGCTTCAGGGGCTCCCTCCAGTACTTTGTAGAGTTTTAGGCATGTTACTTGCTTCTTTATCCCTGCCCTCATGGCTTCTAATAGCAGGGTCTGGTGATAGGCATCTAGGAGGCACTCAAGTTAGGCTCCAGGGGCTCCAGGGGCTCCCTCCAGTACTTTTTAGGGTTTTAGGCATGTTACTTGCTTCTTTATCCCTGCCCTCATGGCTTCTAATAGCATCTAGGAGGCACTCAAGTTAGGCTCCAGGGGCTTCAGGGGCTCCCTCCAGTACTTTTTTAGGGTTTTAGGCATGTTACTTGCTTCTTTATCCCTGCCCTCATGGCTTCTAATAGCAGGGTCTGGTGATAGGAATCTAGGAGGCACTCAAGTTAGGCTCCAGGGGCTTCAGGGGCTCCCTCCAGTACTTTTTAGAGTTTTAGGCATGTTACTTGCTTCTTTATCCCTGCCCTCATGGCTTCTAGTAGCAGGGTCTGGTGATAGGCACCTAGGAGGCACTCAAGTTAGGCTCCAGGGGCTTCAGGGGCTCCCTCCAGTACTTTTTAGAGTTTTAGGCATTTTACTTGCTTCTTTATCGCTGCCCTCATGGCTTCTAATAGCAGGGTCTGGTGATAGGCATCTAGGAGGCACTCAAGTTAGGCTCCAGGGGCTCCAGGGGCTCCCTCCAGTACTTTTTAGGGTTTTAGGCATGTTACTTGCTTCTTTATCCCTGCCCTCATGGCTTCTAATAGCATCTAGGAGGCACTCAAGTTAGGCTCCAGGGGCTTCAGGGGCTCCCTCCAGTACTTTTTAGAGTTTTAGGCATGTTACTTGCTTCTTTATCCCTGCCCTCATGGCTTCTAATAGCAGGGTCCGGTGATAGGCATCTAGGAGGCACTCACGTTAGGCTCCAGGGGCTTCAGGGGCTCCCTCTGGTACTTTTTAGGGGTTTAGGCATGTTACTTGCTTCTTTATCCCTGCCCTCATGGCTTCTAATAGCATCTAGGAGGCACTCAAATTAGGCTCCAGGGGCTTCGGGGGCTCCCTCCAGTACTTTTTAGGGGTTTAGGCATGTTACTTGCTTCTTTATCCCTGCCCTCATGGCTTCTAATAGCAGGGTCTGGTGATAGGCATCTAGGAGGCACTCAAGTTAGGCTCCAGGGGCTTCAGGGGCTCCCTCTGGTACTTTTTAGAGTTTTAGGCATGTTACTTGCTTCTTTATCAATGCCCTCATGGCTTCTAATAGCAGGGTCTGGTGATAGGCATCTAGGAGGCACTCAAGTTAGGCTCCAGGGGCTTCAGGGGCTCCCTCCAGTACTTTTTAGAGTTTTAGGCATGTTACTTGCTTCTTTATCCCTGCCCTCATGGCTTCTAATAGCAGGGTCCGGTGATAGGCATCTAGGAGGCACTCAAGTTAGGCTCCAGGGGCTTCAGGGGCTCCCTCCAGTAGTTTTTAGGGTTTTAGGCATGTTACTTGCTTCTTTATCCCTGCCCTCATGCCTTCTAATAGCAGGGTCTGGTGATAGGCATCTAGGAGGCACTCAAGTTAGGCTCCAGGGGCTTCAGGGGCTCCCTCTGGTACTTTTTAGAGTTTTAGGCATGTTACTTGCTTCTTTATCAATGCCCTCATGGCTTCTAATAGCAGGGTCTGGTGATAGGCATCTAGGAGGCACTCAAGTTAGGCTCCAGGGGCTTCAGGGGCTCCCTCCAGTACTTTTTAGAGTTTTAGGCATGTTACTTGCTTCTTTATCCCTGCCCTCATGGCTTCTAATAGCAGGGTCTGGTGATAGGCATCTAGGAGGCACTCAAGTTAGGCTCCAGGGGCTCCAGGGGCTCCCTCCAGTACTTTTTAGGGTTTTAGGCATGTTACTTGCTTCTTTATCCCTGCCCTCATGGCTTCTAATAGCAGGGTCTGGTGATAGGAATCTAGGAGGCACTCAAGTTAGGCTCCAGGGGCTCCAGGGGCTCCCTCCAGTACTTTTTAGGGTTTTAGGCATGTTACTTGCTTCTTTATCCCTGCCCTCATGGCTTCTAATAGCATCTAGGAGGCACTCAAGTTAGGCTCCAGGGGCTTCAGGGGCTCCCTCCAGTACTTTTTAGGGGTTTAGGCATGTTACTTGCTTCTTTATCCCTGCCCTCATGGCTTCTAATAGCAGGGTCTGGTGATAGGCATCTAGGAGGCACTCAAGTTAGGCTCCAGGGGCTTCAGGGGCTCCCTCCAGTAGTTTTTAGGGTTTTAGGCATGTTACTTGCTTCTTTATCCCTGCCCTCATGGCTTCTAATAGCATCTAGGAGGCACTCAAATTAGGCTCCAGGGGCTTCAGGGGCTCCCTCCAGTACTTTTTAGAGTTTTAGGCATGTTACTTGCTTCTTTATCCCTGCCCTCATGGCTTCTAATAGCAGGGTCTGGTGATAGGCATCTAGGAGGCACTCAAGTTAGTCTCCAGGGGCTCCAGGGGCTCCCTCCAGTACTTTTTAGAGTTTTAGGCATGTTACTTGCTTCTTTATCCCTGCCCTCATGGCTTCTAATAGCATCTAGGAGGCACTCAAGTTAGGCTCCAGGGGCTTCAGGGGCTCCCTCCAGTACTTTTTAGGGTTTTAGGCATGTTACTTGCTTCTTTATCCCTGCCCTCATGGCTTCTAATAGCATCTAGGAGGCACTCAAGTTAGGCTCCAGGGGCTTCAGGGGCTCCCTCCAGTACTTTTTAGGGTTTTAGGCATGTTACTTGCTTCTTTATCCCTGCCCTCATGGCTTCTAATAGCAGGGTCTGGTGATAGGAATCTAGGAGGCACTCAAGTTAGGCTCTAGGGGCTTCAGGGGCTCCCTCCAGTACTTTTTAGGGTTTTAGGCATGTTACTTGCTTCTTTATCCCTGCCCTCATGGCTTCTAATAGCAGGGTCTGGTGATAGGAATCTAGGAGGCACTCAAGTTAGGCTCCAGGGGCTCCAGGGGCTCCCTCCAGTACTTTTTAGGGTTTTAGGCATGTTACTTGCTTCTTTATCCCTGCCCTCATTGCTTCTAATAGCATCTAGGAGGCACTCAAGTTAGGCTCCAGGGGCTTCAGGGGCTCCCTCCAGTACTTTTTAGGGTTTTAGGCATGTTACTTGCTTCTTTATCCCTGCCCTCATGGCTTCTAATAGCAGGGTCTGGTGATAGGAATCTAGGAGGCACTCAAGTTAGGCTCCAGGGGCTCCAGGGGCTCCCTCCAGTACTTTTTAGGGTTTTAGGCATGTTACTTGCTTCTTTATCCCTGCCCTCATGGCTTCTAATAGCAGGGTCTGGTGATAGGAATCTAGGAGGCACTCAAGTTAGGCTCCAGGGGCTTCAGGGGCTCCCTCCAGTACTTTTTAGGGTTTTAGGCATGTTACTTGCTTCTTTATCCCTGCCCTCATGGCTTCTAATAGCAGGGTCTGGTGATAGGCATCTAGGAGGCACTCAAGTTAGGCTCCAGGGGCTTCAGGGGCTCCCTCCAGTACTTTTTAGGGTTTTAGGCATGTTACTTGCTTCTTTATCCCTGCCCTCATGGCTTCTAATAGCAGGGTCTGGTGATAGGCACCTAGGAGGCACTCAAGTTAGGCTCCAGGAGCTTCAGGGGCTCCCTCCAGTACTTTTTAGGGTTTTAGGCATGTTACTTGCTTCTTTATCCCTGCCCTCATGGCTTCTAATAGCAGGGTCTGGTGATAGGCATCTAGGAGGCACTCAAGTTAGGCTCCAGGGGCTTCAGGGGCTCCCTCCAGTACTTTTTAGGGTTTTAGGCATGTTACTTGCTTCTTTATCCCTGCCCTCATGGCTTCTAATAGCATCTAGGAGGCACTCAAGTTAGGCTCAAGGGGCTTCAGGGGCTCCCTCCAGTAGTTTTTAGGGTTTTAGGCATGTTACTTGCTTCTTTATCCCTGCCCTCATGGCTTCTAATAGCATCTAGGAGGCACTCAAGTTAGGCTCCAGGGGCTTCAGGGGCTCCCTCCAGTACTTTTTAGAGTTTTAGGCATGTTACTTGCTTCTTTATCCCTGCCCTCATGGCTTCTAATAGCAGGGTCCGGTGATAGGCATCTAGGAGGCACTCAAGTTAGGCTCCAGGGGCTCCAGGGGCTCCCTCCAGTACTTTTTAGGGTTTTAGGCATGTTACTTGCTTCTTTACCCTGCCCTCATGGCTTCTAATAGCAGGGTCTGGTGATAGGCATCTAGGAGGCACTCAAGTTAGGCTCCAGGGGCTTCAGGGGCTCCCTCCAGTACTTTTTAGGGTTTTAGGCATGTTACTTGCTTCTTTATCCCTGCCCTCATGGCTTCTAATAGCAGGGTCTGGTGATAGGCATCTAGGAGGCACTCAAGTTAGGCTCCAGGGGCTTCAGGGGCTCCCTCCAGTAGTTTTTAGGGTTTTAGGCATGTTACTTGCTTCTTTATCCCTGCCCTCATGGCTTCTAATAGCTTCTAGGAGGCACTCAAGTTAGGCTCCAGGGGCTCCAGGGGCTCCCTCCAGTACTTTTTAGGGTTTTAGGCATGTTACTTGCTTCTTTACCCTGCCGTCATGGCTTCTAATAGCAGGGTCTGGTGATAGGCACCTAGGAGGCACTCAAGTTAGGCTCCAGGGGCTTCAGGGGCTCCCTCCAGTACTTTGTAGAGTTTTAGGCATGTTACTTGCTTCTTTATCCCTGCCCTCGTGGCTTCTAATAGCAGGGTCTGGTGATAGGAATCTAGGAGGCACTCAAGTTAGACTCCAGGGGCTTCAGGGGCTCCCTCCAGTACTTTTTAGAGTTTTAGGCATGTTACTTGCTTCTTTATCCCTGCCCTCATGGCTTCTAATAGCAGGGTCTGGTGATAGGCATCTAGGAGGCACTCAAGTTAGGCTCCAGGGGCTTCAGGGGCTCCCTCCAGTACTTTTTAGGGTTTTAGGCATGTTACTTGCTTCTTTATCCCTGCCCTCATGGCTTCTAATAGCATCTAGGAGGCACTCAAGTTAGGCTCCAGGGGCTTCAGGGGCTCCCTCCAGTACTTTTTAGAGTTTTAGGCATGTTACTTGCTTCTTTATCCCTGCCCTCATGGCTTCTAATAGCTTCTAGGAGGCACTCAAGTTAGGCTCCAGGGGCTCCAGGGGCTCCCTCCAGTACTTTTTAGGGTTTTAGGCATGTTACTTGCTTCTTTACCCTGCCCTCATGGCTTCTAATAGCAGGGTCTGGTGATAGGCACCTAGGAGGCACTCAAGTTAGGCTCCAGGGGCTTCAGGGGCTCCCTCCAGTACTTTGTAGAGTTTTAGGCATGTTACTTGCTTCTTTATCCCTGCCCTCGTGGCTTCTAATAGCAGGGTCTGGTGATAGGAATCTAGGAGGCACTCAAGTTAGACTCCAGGGGCTTCAGGGGCTCCCTCCAGTACTTTGTAGAGTTTTAGGCATGTTACTTGCTTCTTTATCCCTGCCCTCATGGCTTCTAATAGCAGGGTCTGGTGATAGGCATCTAGGAGGCACTCAAGTTAGGCTCCAGGGGCTTCAGGGGCTCCCTCCAGTACTTTTTAGGGTTTTAGGCATGTTACTTGCTTCTTTATCCCTGCCCTCATGGCTTCTAATAGCATCTAGGAGGCACTCAAGTTAGGCTCCAGGGGCTTCAGGGGCTCCCTCCAGTACTTTTTAGAGTTTTAGGCATGTTACTTGCTTCTTTATCCCTGCCCTCATGGCTTCTAATAGCATCTAGGAGGCACTCAAGTTAGGCTCCAGGGGCTTCAGGGGCTCCCTCCAGTACTTTTTAGAGTTTTAGGCATGTTACTTGCTTCTTTATCCCTGCCCTCATGGCTTCTATTAGCAGGGTCTGGTGATAGGCATCTAGGAGGCACTCAAGTTAGGCTCCAGGGGCTTCAGGGGCTCCCTCCAGTACTTTTTAGGGTTTTAGGCATGTTACTTGCTTCTTTATCCCTGCCCTCATGGCTTCTATTAGCAGGGTCTGGTGATAGGCATCTAGGAGGCACTCAAGTTAGGCTCCAGGGGCTCCAGGGGCTCCCTCCAGTACTTTTTAGGGTTTTAGGCATGTTACTTGCTTCTTTATCCCTGCCCTCATGGCTTCTAATAGCAGGGTCTGGTGATAGGCATCTAGGAGGCACTCAAGTTAGGCTCCAGGGGCTTCAGGGGCTCCCTCCAGTACTTTTTAGAGTTTTAGGCATGTTACTTGCTTCTTTATCCCTGCCCTCATGGCTTCTAGTAGCAGGGTCTGGTGATAGGCATCTAGGAGGCACTCAAGTTAGGCTCCAGGGGCTCCAGGGGCTCCCTCCAGTACTTTTTAGAGTTTTAGGCATGTTACTTGCTTCTTTATCCCTGCCCTCATGGCTTCTAATAGCAGGGTCTGGTGATAGGCATCTAGGAGGCACTCAAGTTAGGCTCCAGGGGCTTCAGGGGCTCCCTCCAGTACTTTTTAGAGTTTTAGGCATGTTACTTGCTTCTTTATCCCTGCCCTCATGGCTTCTAGTAGCAGGGTCTGGTGATAGGCACCTAGGAGGCACTCAAGTTAGGCTCCAGGGGCTTCAGGGGCTCCCTCCAGTAGTTTTTAGGGTTTTAGGCATGTTACTTGCTTCTTTATCCCTGCCCTTATGGCTTCTAATAGCAGGGTCTGGTGATAGGCATCTAGGAGGCACTGAAGTTAGGCTCCAGGGGCTTCAGGGGCTCCCTCCAGTACTTTTTAGGGGTTTAGGCATGTTACTTGCTTCTTTATCCCTGCCCTCATGGCTTCTAATAGCAGGGTCTGGTGATAGGCATCTAGGAGGCACTCAAGTTAGGCTCCAGGGGCTTCAGGGGCTCCCTCCAGTACTTTTTAGGGGTTTAGGCATGTTACTTGCTTCTTTATCCCTGCCCTCATGGCTTCTAATAGCAGGGTCTGGTGATAGGCATCTAGGAGGCACTCAAGTTAGGCTGCAGGGGCTTCAGGGGCTCCCTCCAGTAGTTTTTAGGGTTTTAGGCATGTTACTTGCTTCTTTATCCCTGCCCTCGTGGCTTCTAATAGCATCTAGGAGGCACTCAAGTTAGGCTCCAGGGGCTTCAGGGGCTCCCTCCAGTACTTTTTAGAGTTTTAGGCATGTTACTTGCTTCTTTATCCCTGCCCTCATGGCTTCTAATAGCATCTAGGAGGCACTCAAGTTAGGCTCCAGGGGCTTCAGGGGCTCCCTCCAGTACTTTTTAGGGTTTTAGGCATGTTACTTGCTTCTTTATCCCTGCCCTCGTGGCTTCTAATAGCAGGGTCTGGTGATAGGAATCTAGGAGGCACTCAAGTTAGGCTCCAGGGGCTTCAGGGGCTCCCTCCAGTACTTTTTAGGGGTTTAGGCATGTTACTTGCTTCTTTATCCCTGCCCTCATGGCTTCTAATAGCAGGGTCTGGTGATAGGCATCTAGGAGGCACTCAAGTTAGGCTCCAGGGGCTTCAGGGGCTCCCTCCAGTAGTTTTTAGGGTTTTAGGCATGTTACTTGCTTCTTTATCCCTGCCCTCATGGCTTCTAATAGCATCTAGGAGGCACTCAAATTAGGCTCCAGGGGCTTCAGGGGCTCCCTCCAGTACTTTTTAGAGTTTTAGGCATGTTACTTGCTTCTTTATCCCTGCCCTCATGGCTTCTAATAGCAGGGTACGGTGATAAGCATCTAGGAGGCACTCAAGTTAGGCTCCAGGGGCTCCAGGGGCTCCCTCCAGTACTTTTTAGGGTTTTAGGCATGTTACTTGCTTCTTTATCCCTGCCCTCATGGCTTCTAATAGCAGGGTCTGGTGATAAGCATCTAGGAGGCACTCAAGTTAGGCTCCAGGGGCTTCAGGGGCTCCCTCCAGTACTTTGTAGAGTTTTAGGCATGTTACTTGCTTCTTTATCCCTGCCCTCATGGCTTCTAATAGCAGGGTCTGGTGATCGGCATCTAGGAGGCACTCAAGTTAGGCTCCAGGGGCTTCAGGGGCTCCCTCCAGTACTTTTTAGGGTTTTAGGCATGTTACTTGCTTCTTTATCCCTGCCCTCATGGCTTCTAATAGCAGGGTCTGGTGATAGGCATCTAGGAGGCACTCAAGTTGGGCTCCAGGGGCTTCAGGGGCTCCCTCCAGTAGTTTTTAGGGTTTTAGGCATGTTACTTGCTTCTTTATCCCTGCCCTAATGGCTTCTAATAGCATCTAGGAGGCACTCAAGTTAGGCTCCAGGGGCTCCAGGGGCTCCCTCCAGTACTTTTTAGAGTTTTAGGCATGTTACTTGCTTCTTTATCCCTGCCCTCATGGCTTCTAATAGCAGGGTCTGGTGATAGGCATCTAGGAGGCACTCAAGTTAGGCTCCAGGGGCTTCAGGGGCTCCCTCCAGTACTTTTTAGATTTTTAGGCATGTTACTTGCTTCTTTATCAATGCCCTCATGGCTTCTAATAGCAGGGTCCGGTTATAGGCATCTAGGAGGCACTCAAGTTAGGCTCCAGGGGCTTCAGGGGCTCCCTCCAGTACTTTTTAGAGTTTTAGGCATGTTACTTGCTTCTTTATCCCTGCCCTCATGGCTTCTAGTAGCAGGGTCTGGTGATAGGCACCTAGGAGGCACTCAAGTTAGGCTCCAGGGGCTTCAGGGGCTCCCTCCAGTACTTTTTAGAGTTTTAGGCATGTTACTTGCTTCTTTATCCCTGCCCTCATGGCTTCTAATAGCAGGGTCTGGTGATAGGCATCTAGGAGGCACTCAAGTTAGGCTCCAGGGGCTTCAGGGGCTCCCTCCAGTACTTTTTAGAGTTTTAGGCATGTTACTTGCTTCTTTATCCCTGCCCTCATGGCTTCTAATAGCAGGGTCCGGTGATAGGCATCTAGGACGCACTCAAGTTAGGCTCCAGGGGCTTCAGGGGCTCCCTCCAGTACTTTTTAGGGTTTTAGGCATGATACTTGCTTCTTTATCCCTGCCCTCATGGCTTCTCATAGCAGGGTCTGGTGATAGGCATCTAGGAGGCACTCAAGTTAGGCTCCAGGGGCTCCCTCCAGTACTTTTTAGAGTTTTAGGCATGTTACTTGCTTCTTTATCCCTGCCCTCATGGCTTCTAATAGCAGGGTCCGGTGATAGGCATCTAGGAGGCACTCAAGTTAGGCTCCAGGGGCTTCAGGGGCTCCCTCCAGTACTTTTTAGGGTTTTAGGCATGTTACTTGCTTCTTTATCCCTGCCCTCATGGCTTCTAATAGCATCTAGGAGGCACTCAAGTTAGGCTCCAGGGGCTTCAGGGGCTCCCTCCAGTACTTTTTAGAGTTTTAGGCATGTTACTTGCTTCTTTATCCCTGCCCTCATGGCTTCTAATAGCAGGGTCTGGTGATAGGCACCTAGGAGGCACTCAAGTTAGGCTCCAGGGGCTTCAGGGGCTCCCTCCAGTACTTTGTAGAGTTTTAGGCATGTTACTTGCTTCTTTATCCCTGCCCTCATGGCTTCTAATAGCAGGGTCCGGTGATAGGCATCTAGGAGGCACTCAAGTTAGGCTCCAGGGGCTTCAGGGGCTCCCTCCAGTACTTTTTAGGGGTTTAGGCATGTTACTTGCTTCTTTATCCCTGCCCTCATGGCTTCTAATAGCATCTAGGAGGCACTCAAGTTAGGCTCCAGGGGCTTCAGGGGCTCCCTCCAGTACTTTTTAGAGTTTTAGGCATGTTACTTGCTTCTTTATCCCTGCCCTCATGGCTTCTAATAGCATCTAGGAGGCACTCAAGTTAGGCTCCAGGGGCTTCAGGGGCTCCCTCCAGTACTTTTTAGGGGTTTAGGCATGTTACTTGCTTCTTTATCCCTGCCCTCATGGCTTCTAATAGCAGGGTCCGGTGATAGGCATCTAGGAGGCACTCAAGTTAGGCTCCAGGGGCTTCAGGGGCTCCCTCCAGTACTTTGTAGAGTTTTAGGCATGTTACTTGCTTCTTTATCCCTGCCCTCATGGCTTCTATTAGCAGGGTCTGGTGATAGGCATCTAGGAGGCACTCAAGTTAGGCTCCAGGGGCTTCAGGGCTCCCTCCAGTACTTTTTAGAGTTTTAGGCATGTTACTTGCTTCTTTATCCTTGCCCTCATGGCTTCTAATAGCAGGGTCTGGTGATAGGAATCTAGGAGGCACTCAAGTTAGGCTCCAGGGGCTTCAGGGGCTCCCTCCAGTACTTTTTAGGGTTTTAGGCATGTTACTTGCTTCTTTACCCTGCCCTCATGGCTTCTAATAGCAGGGTCTGGTGATAAGCATCTAGGAGGCACTCAAGTTAGGCTCCAGGGGCTTCAGGGGCTCCCTCCAGTACTTTGTAGAGTTTTAGGCATGTTACTTGCTTCTTTATCCCTGCCCTCATGGCTTCTAATAGCAGGGTCTGGTGATAGGCATCTAGGAGGCACTCAAGTTAGGCTCCAGGGGCTCCAGGGGCTCCCTCCAGTACTTTTTAGGGTTTTAGGCATGTTACTTGCTTCTTTATCCCTGCCCTCATGGCTTCTAATAGCAGGGTCTGGTGATAGGCATCTAGGAGGCACTCAAGTTAGGCTCCAGGGGCTTCAGGGGCTCCCTCCAGTACTTTTTAGGGTTTTAGGCATGTTACTTGCTTCTTTATCCCTGCCCTCATGGCTTCTAATAACATCTAGGAGGCACTCAAGTTAGGCTCCAGGGGCTTCAGGGGCTCCCTCCAGTACTTTTTAGGGTTTTAGGCATGTTACTTGCTTCTTTATCCCTGCCCTCATGGCTTCTAATAACATCTAGGAGGCACTCAAGTTAGGCTCCAGGGGCTTCAGGGGCTCCCTCCAGTACTTTTTAGGGTTTTAGGCATGTTACTTGCTTCTTTATCCCTGCCCTCATGGCTTCTAATAACATCTAGGAGGCACTCAAGTTAGGCTCCAGGGGCTCCAGGGGCTCCCTCCAGTACTTTTTAGGGTTTTAGGCATGTTACTTGCTTCTTTATCCCTGCCCTCATGGCTTCTAATAGCAGGGTCTGGTGATAGGCATCTAGGAGGCACTCAAGTTAGGCTCCAGGGGCTTCAGGGGCTCCCTCCAGTACTTTTTAGGGTTTTAGGCATGTTACTTGCTTCTTTATCCCTGCCCTCATGGCTTCTAATAACATCTAGGAGGCACTCAAGTTAGGCTCCAGGGGCTTCAGGGGCTCCCTCCAGTACTTTGTAGAGTTTTAGGCATGTTACTTGCTTCTTTATCCCTGCCCTCATGGCTTCTAATAGCATCTAGGAGGCACTCAAGTTAGGCTCCAGGGGCTTCAGGGGCTCCCTCCAGTACTTTTTAGGGGTTTAGGCATGTTACTTGCTTTTTTATCCCTGCCCTCATGGCTTCTAATAGCAGGGTCCGGTGATAGGCATCTAGGAGGCACTCAAGTTAGGCTCCAGGGGCTTCAGGGGCTCCCTCCAGTACTTTGTAGAGTTTTAGGCATGTTACTTGCTTCTTTATCCCTGCCCTCATGGCTTCTATTAGCAGGGTCTGGTGATAGGCATCTAGGAGGCACTCAAGTTAGGCTCCAGGGGCTTCAGGGGCTCCCTCCAGTACTTTTTAGGGTTTTAGGCATGTTACTTGCTTCTTTACCCTGCCCTCATGGCTTCTAATAGCAGGGTCTGGTGATAAGCATCTAGGAGGCACTCAAGTTAGGCTCCAGGGGCTTCAGGGGCTCCCTCCAGTACTTTGTAGAGTTTTAGGCATGTTACTTGCTTCTTTATCCCTGCCCTCATGGCTTCTAATAGCAGGGTCTGGTGATAGGCATCTAGGAGGCACTCAAGTTAGGCTCCAGGGGCTCCAGGGGCTCCCTCCAGTACTTTTTAGGGTTTTAGGCATGTTACTTGCTTCTTTATCCCTGCCCTCATGGCTTCTAATAGCAGGGTCTGGTGATAGGCATCTAGGAGGCACTCAAGTTAGGCTCCAGGGGCTCCAGGGGCTCCCTCCAGTACTTTTTAGGGTTTTAGGCATGTTACTTGCTTCTTTATCCCTGCCCTCATGGCTTCTAATAGCATCTAGGAGGCACTCAAGTTAGGCTCCAGGGGCTTCAGGGGCTCCCTCCAGTACTTTTTAGGGTTTTAGGCATGTTACTTGCTTCTTTATCCCTGCCCTCATGGCTTCTAATAGCATCTAGGAGGCACTCAAGTTAGGCTCAAGGGGCTTCAGGGGCTCCCTCCAATAGTTTTTAGGGTTTTAGGCATGTTACTTGCTTCTTTATCCCTGCCCTCATGGCTTCTAATAGCAGGGTCTGGTGATAGGCATCTAGGAGGCACTCAAGTTAGGCTCCAGGGGCTCCAGGGGCTCCCTCCAGTACTTTTTAGGGTTTTAGGCATGTTACTTGCTTCTTTATCCCTGCCCTCATGGCTTCTAATAGCATCTAGGAGGCACTCAAGTTAGGCTCCAGGGGCTTCAGGGGCTCCCTCCAGTACTTTTTAGGGTTTTAGGCATGTTACTTGCTTCTTTATCCCTGCCCTCGTGGCTTCTAATAGCAGGGTCTGGTGATAGGCATCTAGGAGGAACTCAAGTTAGGCTCCAGGGGCTTCAGGGGCTCCCTCCAGTACTTTTTAGGGGTTTAGGCATGTTACTTGCTTCTTTATCCCTGCCCTCATGGCTTCTAATAGCAGGGTCTGGTGATAGGCATCTAGGAGGCACTCAAGTTAGGCTCCAGGGTCTTCAGGGGCTCCCTCCAGTACTTTTTAGAGTTTTAGGCATGTTACTTGCTTCTTTATCCCTGCCCTCATGGCTTCTAATAGCAGGGTCTGGTGATAGCCATCTAGGAGGCACTCAAATTAGGCTCCAGGGGCTTCAGGGGCTCTCTCCAGTACTTTTTAGGGTTTTAGGCATGTTACTTGCTTCTTTATCCCTGCCCTCATGGCTTCTAATAGCAGGGTCTGGTGATAAGCATCTAGGAGGCACTCAAGTTAGGCTCCAGGGGCTTCAGGGGCTCCCTCCAGTACTTTTTAGGGTTTTAGGCATGTTACTTGCTTCTTTATCCCTGCCCTCGTGGCTTCTAATAGCAGGGTCTGGTGATAGGCATCTAGGAGGCACTCAAGTTGGGCTCCAGGGGCTTCAGGGGCTCCCTCCAGTAGTTTTTAGGGTTTTAGGCATGTTACTTGCTTCTTTATCCCTGCCCTAATGGCTTCTAATAGCATCTAGGAGGCACTCAAGTTAGGCTCCAGGGGCTTCAGGGGCTCCCTCCAGTACTTTTTAGAGTTTTAGGCATGTTACTTGCTTCTTTATCCCTGTCCTCATGGCTTCTAATAGCAGGGTCTGGTGATAGGCATCTAGGAGGCACTCAAGTTAGGCTCCAGGGGCTTCAGGGGCTCCCTCCAGTACTTTTTAGAGTTTTAGGCATGTTACTTGCTTCTTTATCCCTGCCCTCATGGCTTCTAATAGCAGGGTCCGGTGATAGGCATCTAGGAGGCACTCAAGTTAGGCTCCAGGGGCTTCAGGGGCTCCCTCCAGTACTTTTTAGGGTTTTAGGCATGATACTTGCTTCTTTATCCCTGCCCTCATGGCTTCTCATAGCAGGGTCTGGTGATAGGCATCTAGGAGGCACTCAAGTTAGGCTCCAGGGGCTTCAGCGGCTCCCTCCAGTACTTTTAGAGTTTTAGGCATGTTACTTGCTTCTTTATCCCTGCCCTCATGGCTTCTAATAGCAGGGTCTGGTGATAGGCACCTAGGAGGCACTCAAGTTAGGCTCCAGGGGCTTCAGGGGCTCCCTCCAGTACTTTTTAGGGTTTTAGGCATGTTACTTGCTTCTTTATCCCTGCCCTCATGGCTTCTAATAGCAGGGTCTGGTGATAGGCATCTAGGAGGCACTCAAGTTAGGCTCCAGGGGCTTCAGGGGCTCCCTCCAGTACTTTTTAGGGTTTTAGGCATGTTACTTGCTTCTTTATCCCTGCCCTCATGGCTCCTAATAGCAGGGTCTGGTGATAGGCATCTAGGAGGCACTCAAGTTAGGCTCCAGGGGCCCCCTCCAGTACTTTTTAGAGTTTTAGGCATGTTACTTGCTTCTTTATCCCTGCCCTCATGGCTCCTAATAGCAGGGTCTGGTGATAGGCATCTAGGAGGCACTCAAGTTAGGCTCCAGGGGCTCCCTCCAGTACTTTTTAGAGTTTTAGGCATGTTACTTGCTTCTTTATCCCTGCCCTCATGGCTTCTAATAGCAGGGTCTGGTGATAGGCATCTAGGAGGCACTCAAGTTAGGCTCCAGGGGCTTCAGGGGCTCCCTCCAGTACTTTTTAGAGTTTTAGGCATGTTACTTGCTTCTTTATCCCTGCCCTCATGGCTTCTAATAGCAGGGTCTGGTGATAGGCACCTAGGAGGCACTCAAGTTAGGCTCTAGGGGCTTCAGGGGCTCCCTCCAGTACTTTGTAGAGTTTTAGGCATGTTACTTGCTTCTTTATCCCTGCCCTCATGGCTTCTAATAGCAGGGTCCGGTGATAGGCATCTAGGAGGCACTCAAGTTAGGCTCCAGGGGCTTCAGGGGCTCCCTCCAGTACTTTTTAGGGGTTTAGGCATGTTACTTGCTTCTTTATCCCTGCCCTCATGGCTTCTAATAGCATCTAGGAGGCACTCAAGTTAGGCTCCAGGGGCTTCAGGGGCTCCCTCCAGTACTTTTTAGAGTTTTAGGCATGTTACTTGCTTCTTTATCCCTGCCCTCATGGCTTCTAATAGCAGGGTCCGGTGATAGGCATCTAGGAGGCACTCAAGTTAGGCTCCAGGGGCTTCAGGGGCTCCCTCCAGTACTTTTTAGGGGTTTAGGCATGTTACTTGCTTCTTTATCCCTGCCCTCATGGCTTCTAATAGCATCTAGGAGGCACTCAAGTTAGGCTCCAGGGGCTTCAGGGGCTCCCTCCAGTACTTTGTAGAGTTTTAGGCATGTTACTTGCTTCTTTATCCCTGCCCTCATGGCTTCTATTAGCAGGGTCTGGTGATAGGCATCTAGGAGGCACTCAAGTTAGGCTCCAGGGGCTTCAGGGGCTCCCTCCAGTACTTTTTAGGGTTTTAGGCATGTTACTTGCTTCTTTACCCTGCCCTCATGGCTTCTAATAGCAGGGTCTGGTGATAAGCATCTAGGAGGCACTCAAGTTAGGCTCCAGGGGCTTCAGGGGCTCCCTCCAGTACTTTGTAGAGTTTTAGGCATGTTACTTGCTTCTTTATCCCTGCCCTCATGGCTTCTAATAGCAGGGTCTGGTGATAGGCATCTAGGAGGCACTCAAGTTAGGCTCCAGGGGCTTCAGGGGCTCCCTCCAGTACTTTTTAGAGTTTTAGGCATGTTACTTGCTTCTTTATCCCTGCCCTCATGGCTTCTAATAGCAGGGTCTGGTGATAAGCATCTAGGAGGCACTCAAGTTAGGCTCCAGGGGCTCCAGGGGCTCCCTCCAGTACTTTTTAGGGTTTTAGGCATGTTACTTGCTTCTTTATCCCTGCCCTCATGGCTTCTAATAGCAGGGTCTGGTGATAGGCATCTAGGAGGCACTCAAGTTAGGCTCCAGGGGCTCCAGGGGCTCCCTCCAGTACTTTTTAGGGTTTTAGGCATGTTACTTGCTTCTTTATCCCTGCCCTCATGGCTTCTAATAGCATCTAGGAGGCACTCAAGTTAGGCTCCAGGGGCTTCAGGGGCTCCCTCCAGTACTTTTTAGGGTTTTAGGCATGTTACTTGCTTCTTTATCCCTGCCCTCATGGCTTCTAATAGCATCTAGTAGGCACTCAAGTTAGGCTCCAGGGGCTTCAGGGGCTCCCTCCAGTACTTTTTAGGGTTTTAGGCATGTTACTTGCTTCTTTATCCCTGCCCTCGTGGCTTCTAATAGCAGGGTCTGGTGATAGGCATCTAGGAGGAACTCAAGTTAGGCTCCAGGGGCTTCAGGGGCTCCCTCCAGTACTTTTTAGGGGTTTAGGCATGTTACTTGCTTCTTTATCCCTGCCCTCATGGCTTCTAATAGCAGGGTCTGGTGATAGCCATCTAGGAGGCACTCAAATTAGGCTCCAGGGGCTTCAGGGGCTCCCTCCAGTAGTTTTTAGGGTTTTAGGCATGTTACTTGCTTCTTTATCCCTGCCCTCATGGCTTCTAATAGCATCTAGGAGGCACTCAAGTTAGGCTCCAGGGGCTCCAGGGGCTCCCTCCAGTACTTTTTAGGGTTTTAGGCATGTTACTTGCTTCTTTACCCTGCCCTCATGGCTTCTAATAGCAGGGTCTGGTGATAGGCACCTAGGAGGCACTCAAGTTAGGCTCCAGGGGCTTCAGGGGCTCCCTCCAGTACTTTTTAGGGTTTTAGGCATGTTACTTGCTTCTTTATCCCTGCCTTCATGGCTTCTAATAGCATCTAGGAGGCACTCAAGTTAGGCTCCAGGGGCTCCAGGGGCTCCCTCCAGTACTTTTTAGGGTTTTAGGCATGTTACTTGCTTCTTTATCCCTGCCCTCATGGCTTCTAATAGCAGGGTCTGGTGATAGGCACCTAAGAGGCACTCAAGTTAGGCTCCAGGGGCTTCAGGGGCTCCCTCCAGTACTTTTTAGGGTTTTAGGCATGTTACTTGCTTCTTTATCCCTGCCTTCATGGCTTCTAATAGCAGGGTCTGGTGATAGGCATCTAGGAGGCACTCAAGTTAGGCTCCAGGGGCTTCAGGGGCTCCCTCCAGTACATTTTAGGGTTTTAGGCATGTTACTTGCTTCTTTACCCTGCCCTCATGGCTTCTAATAGCAGGGTCCGGTGATAGGCACCTAGGAGGCACTCAAGTTAGGCTCCAGGGGCTTCAGGGGCTCCCTGAAGTACTTTTTAGGGTTTTAGCCATGTTACTTGCTTCTTTATCCCTGCCCTCATGGCTTCTAATAGCAGGGTCCGGTGATAGGCATCTAGGAGGCACTCAAGTTAGGCTCCAGGGGCTTCAGGGGCTCCCTCCAGTACTTTTTAGGGTTTTAGGCATGTTACTTGCTTCTTTATCCCTGCCCTCATGGCTTCTAATAGCAGGGTCTGGTGATAGGCATCTAGGAGGCACTCAAGTTAGGCTCCAGGGGCTTCAGGGGCTCCCTCCAGTAGTTTTTAGGGTTTTAGGCATGTTACTTGCTTCTTTATCCCTGCCCTCATGGCTTCTAATAGCATGTAGGAGGCACTCAAGTTAGGCTCTAGGGGCTCCAGGGGCTCCCTCCAGTACTTTTTAGGGTTTTAGGCATGTTACTTGCTTCTTTACCCTGCCCTCATGGCTTCTAATAGCAGGGTCTGGTGATAGGCATCTAGGAGGCACTCAAGTTAGGCTCCAGGGGCTTCAGGGGCTCCCTCCAGTACTTTTTAGAGTTTTAGGCATGTTACTTGCTTCTTTATCCCTGCCCTCATGGCTTCTAATAGCAGGGTCTGGTGATAGGCATCTAGGAGGCACTCAAGTTAGGCTCCAGGGGCTTCAGGGGCTCCCTCCAGTAGTTTTTAGGGTTTTAGGCATGTTACTTGCTTCTTTATCCCTGCCCTCATGGCTTCTAATAGCATCTAGGAAGCACTCAAGTTAGGCTCCAGGGGCTTCAGGGGCTCCCTCCAGTACTTTTTAGGGTTTTAGGCATGTTACTTGCTTCTTTATCCCTGCCCTCGTGGCTTCTAATAGCAGGGTCTGGTGATAGGCATCTAGGAGGCACTCAAGTTAGGCTCCAGGGGCTTCAGGGGCTCCCTCCAGTACTTTTTAGGGTTTTAGGCATGTTACTTGCTTCTTTATCCCTGCCCTCATGGCTTCTAATAGCAGGGTCTGGTGATAGGCATCTAGGAGGCACTCAAGTTAGGCTCCAGGGGCTTCAGGGGCTCCCTCCAGTAGTTTTTAGGGTTTTAGGCATGTTACTTGCTTCTTTATCCCTGCCCTCATGGCTTCTAATAGCATCTAGGAGGCACTCAAGTTAGGCTCCAGGGGCTTCAGGGGCTTCCTCTAGTACTTTTTAGAGTTTTAGGCATGTTACTTGCTTCTTTATCCCTGCCCTCATGGCTTCTAATAACAGGGTCCGGTGATAGGCATCTAGGAGGCACTCAAGTTAGGCTCCACGGGCTCTAGGGGCTCCCTCCAGTACTTTTTAGGGTTTTAGGCATGTTACTTGCTTCTTTACCCTGCCCTCATGGCTTCTAATAGCAGGGTATGGTGATAGGCACCTAGGAGGCACTCAAGTTAGGCTCCAGGGGCTTCAGGGGCTCCCTCCAGTACTTTTAGAGTTTTAGGCATGTTACTTGCTTCTTTATCCCTGCCCTCATGGCTTCTAATAGCAGGGTCTGGTGATAGGCACCTAGGAGGCACTCAAGTTAGGCTCCAGGGGCTTCAGGGGCTCCCTCCAGTACTTTTTAGAGTTTTAGGCATGTTACTTGCTTCTTTATCCCTGCCCTCATGGCTCCTAATAGCAGGGTCTGGTGATAGGCATCTAGGAGGCACTCACGTTAGGCTCCAGGGGCTTCAGGGGCTCCCTCCAGTACTTTTTAGGGTTTTAGGCATGTTACTTGCTTCTTTATCCCTGCCCTCATGGCTTCTAATAGCAGGGTCTGGTGATAGGCATCTAGGAGGCACTCAAGTTAGGCTCCAGGGGCTTCAGGGGCTCCCTCCAGTACTTTTTAGGGTTTTAGGCATGTTACTTGCTTCTTTATCCCTGCCCTCATGGCTTCTAATAGCATCTAGGAGGCAATCAAGTTAGGCTCCAGGGGCTTCAGGGGCTCCCTCCAGTACTTTTTAGAGTTTTAGGCATGTTACTTGCTTCTTTATCCCTGCCCTCATGGCTTCTAATAGCAGGGTCCGGTGATAGGCATCTAGGAGGTACTCAAGTTAGGCTCCAGGGGCTCCAGGGGCTCCCTCCAGTACTTTTTAGGGTTTTAGGCATGTTACTTGCTTCTTTATCCCTGCCCTCATGGCTTCTAATAGCAGGGTCTGGTGATAGGAATCTAGGAGGCACTCAAGTTAGGCTCCAGGGGCTTCAGGGGCTCCCTCCAGTACTTTTTAGGGTTTTAGGCATGTTACTTGCTTCTTTACCCTGCCCTCATGGCTTCTAATAGCAGGGTCCGGTGATAGGCATCTAGGAGGCACTCAAGTTAGGCTCCAGGGGCTTCAGGGGCTCCCTGAAGTACTTTTTAGGGTTTTAGCCATGTTACTTGCTTCTTTATCCCTGCCCTCATGGCTTCTAATAGCAGGGTCTGGTGATAGGCATCTAGGAGGCACTCAAGTTAGGCTCCAGGGGCTTCAGGGGCTCCCTCCAGTACTTTTTAGATTTTTAGGCATGTTACTTGCTTCTTTATCCCTGCCCTCATGGCTTCTAATAGCATCTAGGAGGCACTCAACTTAGGCTCCAGGGGCTTCAGGGGCTCCCTCCAGTAGTTTTTAGGGTTTTAGGCATGTTACTTGCTTCTTTATCCCTGCCCTCATGGCTTCTAATAGCATCTAGGAGGCACTCAAGTTAGGCTCCAGGGGCTCCAGGGGCTCCCTCCAGTACTTTTTAGGGTTTTAGGCATGTTACTTGCTTCTTTATCCCTGCCATCATGGCTTCTAATAGTAGGGTCCGGTGATAGGCATCTAGGAGGCACTCAAGTTAGGCTCCAGGGGCTTCAGGGGCTCCCTCCAGTACTTTGTAGAGTTTTAGGCATGTTACTTGCTTCTTTATCCCTGCCCTCATGGCTTCTAATAGCAGGGTCTGGTGATAAGCATCTAGGAGGCACTCAAGTTAGGCTCCAGGGGCTTCAGGGGCTCCCTCCAGTACTTTGTAGAGTTTTAGGCATGTTACTTGCTTCTTTATCCCTGCCCTCATGGCTTCTAATAGCAGGGTCTGGTGATAGGCATCTAGGAGGCACTCAAGTTAGGCTCCAGGGGCTTCAGGGGCTCCCTCCAGTACTTTTTAGAGTTTGAGGCATGTTACTTGCTTCTTTATCCCTGCCCTCATGGCTTCTAATAGCAGGGTCTGGTGATAGGCATCTAGGAGGCACTCAAGTTAGGCTCCAGGGGCTTCAGGGGCTCCCTCCAGTACTTTTTAGAGTTTTAGGCATGTTACTTGCTTCTTTATCCCTGCCCTCGTGGCTTCTAATAGCAGGGTCTGGTGATAGGAATCTAGGAGGCACTCATGTTAGACTCCAGGGGCTTCAGGGGCTCCCTCCAGTACTTTTTAGAGTTTTAGGCATGTTACTTGCTTCTTTATCCCTGCCCTCATGGCTTCTAATAGCAGGGTCTGGTGATAGGCATCTAGGAGGCACTCAAGTTAGGCTCCAGGGGCTTCAGGGGCTCCCTCCAGTACTTTTTAGAGTTTGAGGCATGTTACTTGCTTCTTCATCCCTGCCCTCATGGCTTCTAATAGCAGGGTCTGGTGATAGGCATCTAGGAGGCACTCAAGTTAGGCTCCAGGGGCTCCAGGGGCTCCCTCCAGTACTTTTTAGGGTTTTAGGCATGTTACTTGCTTCTTTATCCCTGCCCTCATGGCTTCTAATAGCATCTAAGAGGCACTCAAGTTAGGCTCCAGGGGCTTCAGGGGCTCCCTCCAGTAGTTTTTAGGGTTTTAGGCATGTTACTTGCTTCTTTATCCCTGCCCTCATGGCTTCTAATAGCATCTAGGAGGCACTCAAGTTAGGCTCCAGGGGCTTCAGGGGCTCCCTCCAGTACTTTTTAGGGTTTTAGGCATGTTACTTGCTTCTTTATCCCTGCCCTCGTGGCTTCTAATAGCAGGGTCTGGTGATAGGCATCTAGGAGGCACTCAAGTTAGGCTCCAGGGGCTTCAGGGGCTCCCTCCAGTACTTTTTAGGGGTTTAGGCATGTTACTTGCTTCTTTATCCCTGCCCTCATGGCTTCTAATAGCAGGGTCTGGTGATAGGCATCTAGGAGGCACTCAAGTTAGGCTCCAGGGGCTTCAGGGGCTCCCTCCAGTAGTTTTTAGGGTTTTAGGCATGTTACTTGCTTCTTTATCCCTGCCCTCATGGCTTCTAATAGCATCTAGGAGGCACTCAAGTTAGGCTCCAGGGGCTTCAGGGGCTCCCTCCAGTACTTTTTAGAGTTTTAGGCATGTTACTTGCTTCTTTATCCCTGCCCTCATGGCTTCTATTAGCAGGGTCTGGTGATAGGCATCTAGGAGGCACTCAAGTTAGGCTCCAGGGGCTTCAGGGGCTCCCTCCAGTACTTTTTAGGGTTTTAGGCATGTTACTTGCTTCTTTATCCCTGCCCTCGTGGCTTCTAATAGCAGGGTCTGGTGATAGGAATCTAGGAGGCACTCAAGTTAGGCTCCAGGGGCTTCAGGGGCTCCCTCCAGTACTTTTTAGGGGTTTAGGCATGTTACTTGCTTCTTTATCCCTGCCCTCATGGCTTCTAATAGCAGGGTCTGGTGATAGGCACCTAGGAGGCACTCAAGTTAGGCTCCAGGGGCTTCAGGGACTCCCTCCAGTACTTTTTAGGGTTTTAGGCATGTTACTTGCTTCTTTATCCCTGCCTTCATGGCTTCTAATAGCAGGGTCTGGTGATAGGAATCTAGGAGGCACTCAAGATAGGCTCCAGGGGCTTCAGGGGCTCCCTCCAGTACTTTTTAGGGTTTTAGGCATGTTACTTGCTTCTTTACCCTGCCCTCATGGCTTCTAATAGCAGGGTCCGGTGATAGGCATCTAGGAGGCACTCAAGTTAGGCTCCAGGGGCTTCAGGGGCTCCCTCCAGTACTTTTTAGATTTTTAGGCATGTTACTTGCTTCTTTATCCCTGCCCTCATGGCTTCTAATAGCATCTAGGAGGCACTCAACTTAGGCTCCAGGGGCTTCAGGGGCTCCCTCCAGTAGTTTTTAGGGTTTTAGGCATGTTACTTGCTTCTTTATCCCTGCCCTCATGGCTTCTAATAGCATCTAGGAGGCACTCAAGTTAGGCTCCAGGGGCTCCCTCCAGTACTTTTTAGAGTTTTAGGCATGTTACTTGCTTCTTTATCCCTGCCCTCATGGCTTCTAATAGCAGGGTCTGGTGATAAGCATCTAGGAGGCACTCAAGTTAGGCTCCAGGGGCTTCAGGGGCTCCCTCCAGTACTTTTTAGGGTTTTAGGCATGTTACTTGCTTCTTTATCCCTGCCCTCATGGCTTCTAATAGCAGGGTCTGGTGATAGGCATCTAGGAGGCACTCAAGTTAGGCTCCAGGGGCTTCAGGGGCTCCCTCCAGTACTTTTTAGGGTTTTAGGCATGTTACTTGCTTCTTTATCCCTGCCCTCGTGGCTTCTAATAGCAGGGTCTGGTGATAGGAATCTAGGAGGCACTCATGTTAGACTCCAGGGGCTTCAGGGGCTCCCTCCAGTACTTTTTAGAGTTTTAGGCATGTTACTTGCTTCTTTATCCCTGCCCTCATGGCTTCTAATAGCAGGGTCTGGTGATAGGCATCTAGGAGGCACTCAAGTTAGGCTCCAGGGGCTTCAGGGGCTCCCTCAAGTACTTTTTAGGGTTTTAGGCATGTTACTTGCTTCTTTATCCCTGCCCTCATGGCTTCTAATAGCATCTAGGAGGCACTCAAGTTAGGCTCCAGGGGCTTCAGGGGCTCCCTCCAGTACTTTTTAGGGGTTTAGGCATGTTACTTGCTTCTTTATCCCTGCCCTCATGGCTTCTAATAGCAGGGTCTGGTGATAGGCATCTAGGAGGCACTCAAGTTAGGCTCCAGGGGCTTCAGCGGCTCCCTCCAGTACTTTTTAGGGGTTTAGGCATGTTACTTGCTTCTTTATCCCTGCCCTCATGGCTTCTAATAGCAGGGTCTGGTGATAGGCATCTAGGAGGCACTCAAGTTAGGCTCCAGGGGCTTCAGGGGCTCCCTCCAGTAGTTTTTAGGGTTTTAGGCATGTTACTTGCTTCTTTATCCCTGCCCTCATGGCTTCTAATAGCAGGGTCTGGTGATAGGCATCTAGGAGGCACTCAAGTTAGGCTCCAGGGGCTTCAGGCGCTCCCTCCAGTACTTTTTAGGGTTTTAGGGTTTTTAGGGTTTTAGGCATGTTACTTGCTTCTTTATCCCTGCCCTCGTGGCTTCTAATAGCAGGGTCTGGTGATAGGCATCTAGGAGGCACTCAAGTTAGGCTCCAGGGGCTTCAGCGGCTCCCTCCAGTACTTTTTAGGGGTTTAGGCATGTTACTTGCTTCTTTATCCCTGCCCTCATGGCTTCTAATAGAAGGTCTGGTGATAGGCATCTAGGAGGCACTCAAGTTAGGCTCCAGGGGCTTCAGGGGCTCCCTCCAGTAGTTTTTAGGGTTTTAGGCATGTTACTTGCTTCTTTATCCCTGCCCTCATGGCTTCTAATAGCAGGGTCTGGTGATAGGCATCTAGGAGGCACTCAAGTTAGGCTCCAGGGGCTTCAGGCGCTCCCTCCAGTACTTTTTAGGGTTTTAGGCATGTTACTTGCTTCTTTACCCTGCCCTCATGGCTTCTAATAGCAGGGTCTGGTGATAAGCATCTAGGAGGCACTCAAGTTAGGCTCCAGGGGCTTCAGGGGCTCCCTCCAGTACTTTTTAGAGTTTTAGGCATGTTACTTGCTTCTTTATCCCTGCCCTCATGGCTTCTATTAGCAGGGTCTGGTGATAGGCATCTAGGAGGCACTCAAGTTAGGCTCCAGGGGCTTCAGGGGCTCCCTCCAGTACTTTTTAGGGTTTTAGGCATGTTACTTGCTTCTTTATCCCTGCCCTCATGGCTTCTAATAGCAGGGTCTGGTGATAAGCATCTAGGAGGCACTCAAGTTAGGCTCCAGGGGCTTCAGGGGCTCCCTCCAGTACTTTTTAGGGTTTTAGGCATGTTACTTGCTTCTTTATCCCTGCCCTCATGGCTTCTAATAGCAGGGTCTGGTGATAGGCATCTAGGAGGCACTCAAGTTAGGCTCCAGGGGCTTCAGGGGCTCCCTCCAGTACTTTTTAGGGTTTTAGGCATGTTACTTGCTTCTTTATCCCTGCCCTCATGGCTTCTAATAGCATCTAGGAGGCAATCAAGTTAGGCTCCAGGGGCTTCAGGGGCTCCCTCCAGTACTTTTTAGAGTTTTAGGCATGTTACTTGCTTCTTTATCCCTGCCCTCATGGCTTCTAATAGCAGGGTCCGGTGATAGGCATCTAGGAGGCACTCAAGTTAGGCTCCAGAGGCTCCAGGGGCTCCCTCCAGTACTTTTTAGGGTTTTAGGCCTGTTACTTGCTTCTTTATCCCTGCCCTCATGGCTTCTAATAGCAGGGTCTGGTGATAGGCATCTAGGAGGCACTCAAGTTAGGCTCCAGGGGCTTCAGGGCTCCCTCCAGTACTTTTTAGAGTTTTAGGCATGTTACTTGCTTCTTTATCCCTGCCCTCACGGCTTCTAATAGAAGGGTCTGGTGATAGGCATCTAGGAGGCACTGAAGTTAGGCTCCAGGGGCTTCAGGGGCTCCCTCCAGTACTTTTTAGAGTTTTAGGCATGTTACTTGCTTCTTTATCCCTGCCCTCATGGCTTCTAATAGCAGGGTCTGGTGATAGGCATCTAGGAGGCACTCAAGTTAGGCTCCAGGGGCTCCAGGGGCTCCCTCCAGTACTTTTTAGGGTTTTAGGCATGTTACTTGCTTCTTTATCCCTGCCCTCATGGCTTCTAATAGCATCTAGGAGACACTCAAGTTAGGCTCCAGGGGCTTTAGGGGCTCCCTCCAGTACTTTTTAGGGTTTTAGGCATGTTACTTGCTTCTTTATCCCTGCCCTCATGGCTTCTAATAGCAGGGTCTGGTGATAGGAATCTAGGAGGCACTCAAGTTAGGCTCCAGGGGCTTCAGGGGCTCCCTCCAGTACTTTTTAGGGTTTTAGGCATGTTACTTGCTTCTTTATCCCTGCCCTCATGGCTTCTAATAGCAGGGTCTGGTGATAAGCATCTAGGAGGCACTCAAGTTAGGCTCCAGGGGCTCCAGGGGCTCCCTCCAGTACTTTTTAGGGTTTTAGGCATGTTACATGCTTCTTTATCCCTGCCCTCATGGCTTCTAATAGCAGGGTCTGGTGATAAGCATCTAGGAGGCACTCAAGTTAGGCTCCAGGGGCTTCAGGGGCTCCCTCCAGTACTTTGTAGAGTTTTAGGCATGTTACTTGCTTCTTTATCCCTGCCCTCGTGGCTTCTAATAGCAGGGTCTGGTGATAGGAATCTAGGAGGCACTCAAGTTAGACTCCAGGGGCTTCAGGGGCTCCCTCCAGTACTTTTTAGAGTTTTAGGCATGTTACTTGCTTCTTTATCCCTGCCCTCATGGCTTCTAATAGCAGGGTCTGGTGATAGGCATCTAGGAGGCACTCAAGTTAGGCTCCAGGGGCTTCAGGGGCTCCCTCCAGTACTTTTTAGGGGTTTAGGCATGTTACTTGCTTCTTTATCCCTGCCCTCATGGCTTCTAATAGCAGGGTCTGGTGATAGGCATCTAGGAGGCACTCAAGTTAGGCTCCAGGGGCTTCAGGGGCTCCCTCCAGTAGTTTTTAGGGTTTTAGGCATGTTACTTGCTTCTTTATCCCTGCCCTCATGGCTTCTAATAGCATCTAGGAGGCACTCAAATTAGGCTCCAGGGGCTTCAGGGGCTCCCTCCAGTACTTTTTAGAGTTTTAGGCATGTTACTTGCTTCTTTATCCCTGCCCTCATGGCTTCTAATAGCATCTAGGAGGCACTCAAATTAGGCTCCAGGGGCTTCAGGGGCTCCCTCCAGTACTTTTTAGGGTTTTAGGCATGTTACTTGCTTCTTTATCCCTGCCCTCGTGGCTTCTAATAGCAGGGTCTGGTGATAGGAATCTAGGAGGCACTCAAGTTAGGCTCCAGGGGCTTCAGGGGCTCCCTCCAGTACTTTTTAGGGGTTTAGGCATGTTACTTGCTTCTTTATCCCTGCCCTCATGGCTTCTAATAGCATCTAGGAGGCACTCAAATTAGGCTCCAGGGGCTTCGGGGGCTCCCTCCAGTACTTTTTAGGGGTTTAGGCATGTTACTTGCTTCTTTATCCCTGCCCTCATGGCTTCTAATAGCAGGGTCTGGTGATAGGCATCTAGGAGGCACTCAAGTTAGGCTCCAGGGGCTTCAGGGGCTCCCTCCAGTAGTTTTTAGGGTTTTAGGCATGTTACTTGCTTCTTTATCCCTGCCCTCATGGCTTCTAATAGCATCTAGGAGGCACTCAAATTAGGCTCCAGGGGCTTCAGGGGCTCCCTCCAGTACTTTTTAGAGTTTTAGGCATGTTACTTGCTTCTTTATCCCTGCCCTCATGGCTTCTAATAGCAGGGTCCGGTGATAGGCATCTAGGAGGCACTCAAGTTAGGCTCCAGGGGCTCCAGGGGCTCCCTCCAGTACTTTTTAGGGTTTTAGGCATGTTACTTGCTTCTTTATCCCTGCCCTCATGGCTTCTAATAGCAGGGTCTGGTGATAGGCATCTAGGAGGCACTCAAGTTAGGCTCCAGGGGCTTCAGGGGCTCCCTCCAGTACTTTTTAGGGTTTTAGGCATTTTACTTGCTTCTTTATCCCTGCCCTCATGGCTTCTAATAGCAGGGTCTGGTGATAGGCATCTAGGAGGCACTCAAGTTGGGCTCCAGGGGCTTCAGGGGCTCCCTCCAGTAGTTTTTAGGGTTTTAGGCATGTTACTTGCTTCTTTATCCCTGCCCTAATGGCTTCTAATAGCATCTAGGAGGCACTCAAGTTAGGCTCCAGGGGCTTCAGGGCTCCCTCCAGTACTTTTTAGAGTTTTAAGCATGTTACTTGCTTCTTTATCCCTGCCCTCATGGCTTCTAGTAGCAGGGTCTGGTGATAGGCATCTAGGAGGCACTCAAGTTAGTCTCCAGGGGCTCCAGGGGCTCCCTCCAGTACTTTTTAGAGTTTTAGGCATGTTACTTGCTTCTTTATCCCTGCCCTCATGGCTTCTAATAGCAGGGTCTGGTGATAGGCATCTAGGAGGCACTCAAGTTAGGCTCCAGGGGCTTCAGGGGCTCCCTCCAGTACTTTTTAGGGTTTTAGGCATGTTACTTGCTTCTTTATCCCTGCCCTCATGGCTTCTAATAGCATCTAGGAGGCACTCAAGTTAGGCTCCAGGGGCTTCAGGGGCTCCCTCCAGTACTTTTTAGGGTTTTAGGCATGTTACTTGCTTCTTTATCCCTGCCCTAATGGCTTCTAATAGCATCTAGGAGGCACTCAAGTTAGGCTCCAGGGGCTTCAGGGGCTCCCTCCAGTACTTTTTAGAGTTTTAGGCATTTTACTTGCTTCTTTATCCCTGCCCTCATGGCTTCTAATAGCAGGGTCTGGTGATAGGCATCTAGGAGGCACTCAAGTTGGGCTCCAGGGGCTTCAGGGGCTCCCTCCAGTAGTTTTTAGGGTTTTAGGCATGTTACTTGCTTCTTTATCCCTGCCCTAATGGCTTCTAATAGCATCTAGGAGGCACTCAAGTTAGGCTCCAGGGGCTTCAGGGGCTCCCTCCAGTACTTTTTAGAGTTTTAGGCATGTTACTTGCTTCTTTATCCCTGCCCTCATGGCTTCTAATAGCAGGGTCCGGTGATAGGCATCTAGGAGGCACTCAAGTTAGGCTCCAGGGGCTCCAGGGGCTCCCTCCAGTACTTTTTAGGGTTTTAGGCATGTTACTTGCTTCTTTATCCCTGCCCTCATGGCTTCTAATAGCAGGGTCTGGTGATAAGCATCTAGGAGGCACTCAAGTTAGGCTCCAGGGGCTTCAGGGGCTCCCTCCAGTACTTTTTAGAGTTTTAGGCATGTTACTTGCTTCTTTATCCCTGCCCTCATGGCTTCTAATAGCAGGGTCCGGTGATAGGCATCTAGGAGGCACTCAAGTTAGGCTCCAGGGGCTCCAGGGGCTCCCTCCAGTACTTTTTAGGGTTTTAGGCATGTTACTTGCTTCTTTATCCCTGCCCTCATGGCTTCTAATAGCAGGGTCCGGTGATAGGCACCTAGGAGGCACTCAAGTTAGGCTCCAGGGGCTTCAGGGGCTCCCTGAAGTACTTTTTAGGGTTTTAGCCATGTTACTTGCTTCTTTATCCCTGCCCTCATGGCTTCTAATAGCAGGGTCTGGTGATAGGCACCTAGGAGGCACTCAAGTTAGGCTCCAGGGGCTTCAGGGGCTCCCTCCAGTACTTTTTAGAGTTTTAGGCATGTTACTTGCTTCTTTATCCCTGCCCTCATGGCTTCTAATAGCAGGGTCTGGTGACAGGCATCTAGGAGGCACTCAAGTTAGGCTCCAGGGGCTTCAGGGGCTCCCTCCAGTACTTTTTAGGGTTTTAGGCATGATACTTGCTTCTTTATCCCTGCCCTCATGGCTTCTCATAGCAGGGTCTGGTGATAGGCATCTAGGAGGCACTCAAGTTAGGCTCCAGGGGCTTCAGGGACTCCCTCCAGTACTTTTTAGGGTTTTAGGCATGTTACTTGCTTCTTTATCCCTGCCCTCATGGCTTCTAATAGCTTCTAGGAGGCACTCAAGTTAGGCTCCAGGGGCTCCAGGGGCTCCCTCCAGTACTTTTTAGGGTTTTAGGCATGATACTTGCTTCTTTATCCCTGCCCTCATGGCTTCTCATAGCAGGGTCTGGTGATAGGCATCTAGGAGGCACTCAAGTTAGGCTCCAGGGGCTTCAGGGGCTCCCTCCAGTACTTTTTAGAGTTTTAGGCATGTTACTTGCTTCTTTATCCCTGCCCTCATGGCTTCTAATAGCTTCTAGGAGGCACTCAAGTTAGGCTCCAGGGGCTCCAGGGGCTCCCTCCAGTACTTTTTAGGGTTTTAGGCATGTTACTTGCTTCTTTATCCCTGCCCTCATGGCTTCTAATAGCAGGGTCTGGTGATAGGCACCTAGGAGGCACTCAAGTTAGGCTCCAGGGGCTTCAGGGGCTCCCTCCAGTACTTTTTAGGGTTTTAGGCATGTTACTTGCTTCTTTATCCCTGCCCTCATGGCTTCTAATAGCAGGGTCTGGTGATAGGCATCTAGGAGGCACTCAAGTTAGGCTCCAGGGGCTTCAGGGGCTCCCTCCAGTACTTTTTAGAGTTTTAGGCATGTTACTTGCTTCTTTATCCCTGCCCTCATGGCTTCTAATAGCATCTAGGAGGCACTCAAATTAGGCTCCAGGGGCTTCGGGGGCTCCCTCCAGTACTTTTTAGGGGTTTAGGCATGTTACTTGCTTCTTTATCCCTGCCCTCATGGCTTCTAATAGCAGGGTCTGGTGATAGGCATCTAGGAGGCACTCAAGTTAGGCTCCAGGGGCTTCAGGGGCTCCCTCCAGTAGTTTTTAGGGTTTTAGGCATGTTACTTGCTTCTTTATCCCTGCCCTCATGGCTTCTAATAGCATCTAGGAGGCACTCAAATTAGGCTCCAGGGGCTTCAGGGGCTCCCTCCAGTACTTTTTAGAGTTTTAGGCATGTTACTTGCTTCTTTATCCCTGCCCTCATGGCTTCTAATAGCAGGGTCCGGTGATAGGCATCTAGGAGGCACTCAAGTTAGGCTCCAGGGGCTCCAGGGGCTCCCTCCAGTACTTTTTAGGGTTTTAGGCATGTTACTTGCTTCTTTATCCCTGCCCTCATGGCTTCTAATAGCAGGGTCTGGTGATAGGCACCTAGGAGGCACTCAAGTTAGGCTCCAGGGGCTTCAGGGGCTCCCTCCAGTACTTTTTAGGGTTTTAGGCATGTTACTTGCTTCTTTATCCCTGCCCTCATGGCTTCTAATAGCAGGGTCTGGTGATAGGCATCTAGGAGGCACTCAAGTTAGGCTCCAGGGGCTTCAGGGGCTCCCTCCAGTACTTTTTAGAGTTTTAGGCATGTTACTTGCTTCTTTATCCCTGCCCTCATGGCTTCTAATAGCATCTAGGAGGCACTCAAATTAGGCTCCAGGGGCTTCGGGGGCTCCCTCCAGTACTTTTTAGGGGTTTAGGCATGTTACTTGCTTCTTTATCCCTGCCCTCATGGCTTCTAATAGCAGGGTCTGGTGATAGGCATCTAGGAGGCACTCAAGTTAGGCTCCAGGGGCTTCAGGGGCTCCCTCCAGTAGTTTTTAGGGTTTTAGGCATGTTACTTGCTTCTTTATCCCTGCCCTCATGGCTTCTAATAGCATCTAGGAGGCACTCAAATTAGGCTCCAGGGGCTTCAGGGGCTCCCTCCAGTACTTTTTAGAGTTTTAGGCATGTTACTTGCTTCTTTATCCCTGCCCTCATGGCTTCTAATAGCAGGGTCCGGTGATAGGCATCTAGGAGGCACTCAAGTTAGGCTCCAGGGGCTCCAGGGGCTCCCTCCAGTACTTTTTAGGGTTTTAGGCATGTTACTTGCTTCTTTATCCCTGCCCTCATGGCTTCTAATAGCAGGGTCTGGTGATAGGCATCTAGGAGGCACTCAAGTTAGGCTCCAGGGGCTTCAGGGGCTCCCTCCAGTACTTTTTAGAGTTTTAGGCATTTTACTTGCTTCTTTATCCCTGCCCTCATGGCTTCTAATAGCAGGGTCTGGTGATAGGCATCTAGGAGGCACTCAAGTTGGGCTCCAGGGGCTTCAGGGGCTCCCTCCAGTAGTTTTTAGGGTTTTAGGCATGTTACTTGCTTCTTTATCCCTGCCCTAATGGCTTCTAATAGCATCTAGGAGGCACTCAAGTTAGGCTCCAGGGGCTTCAGGGGCTCCCTCCAGTACTTTTTAGAGTTTTAGGCATGTTACTTGCTTCTTTATCCCTGCCCTCATGGCTTCTAATAGCAGGGTCCGGTGATAGGCATCTAGGAGGCACTCAAGTTAGGCTCCAGGGGCTTCAGGGGCTCCCTCCAGTACTTTTTAGGGTTTTAGGCATGTTACTTGCTTCTTTATCCCTGCCCTCATGGCTTCTAATAGCAGGGTCTGGTGATAAGCATCTAGGAGGCACTCAAGTTAGGCTCCAGGGGCTTCAGGGGCTCCCTCCAGTACTTTTTAGAGTTTTAGGCATGTTACTTGCTTCTTTATCCCTGCCCTCATGGCTTCTAATAGCAGGGTCCGGTGATAGGCATCTAGGAGGCACTCAAGTTAGGCTCCAGGGGCTCCAGGGGCTCCCTCCAGTACTTTTTAGGGTTTTAGGCATGTTACTTGCTTCTTTATCCCTGCCCTCATGGCTTCTAATAGCAGGGTCCGGTGATAGGCACCTAGGAGGCACTCAAGTTAGGCTCCAGGGGCTTCAGGGGCTCCCTGAAGTACTTTTTAGGGTTTTAGCCATGTTACTTGCTTCTTTATCCCTGCCCTCATGGCTTCTAATAGCAGGGTCTGGTGATAGGCACCTAGGAGGCACTCAAGTTAGGCTCCAGGGGCTTCAGGGGCTCCCTCCAGTACTTTTTAGAGTTTTAGGCATGTTACTTGCTTCTTTATCCCTGCCCTCATGGCTTCTAATAGCAGGGTCTGGTGACAGGCATCTAGGAGGCACTCAAGTTAGGCTCCAGGGGCTTCAGGGGCTCCCTCCAGTACTTTTTAGGGTTTTAGGCATGATACTTGCTTCTTTATCCCTGCCCTCATGGCTTCTCATAGCAGGGTCTGGTGATAGGTATCTAGGAGGCACTCAAGTTAGGCTCCAGGGGCTTCAGGGGCTCCCTCCAGTACTTTTTAGGGTTTTAGGCATGTTACTTGCTTCTTTATCCCTGCCCTCATGGCTTCTAATAGCAGGGTCTGGTGATAGGCACCTAGGAGGCACTCAAGTTAGGCTCCAGGGGCTTCAGGGGCTCCCTCCAGTACTTTTTAGGGTTTTAGGCATGTTACTTGCTTCTTTATCCCTGCCCTCATGGCTTCTAATAGCAGGGTCTGGTGATAGGCATCTAGGAGGCACTCAAGTTAGGCTCCAGGGGCTTCAGGGGCTCCCTCCAGTACTTTTTAGAGTTTTAGGCATGTTACTTGCTTCTTTATCCCTGCCCTCATGGCTTCTAATAGCAGGGTCTGGTGATAGGCATCTAGGAGGCACTCAAGTTAGGCTCCAGGGGCTTCAGGGGCTCCCTCCAGTACTTTTTAGAGTTTTAGGCATGTTACTTGCTTCTTTATCCCTGCCCTCATGGCTTCTAATAGCAGGGTCTGGTGATAGGCATCTAGGAGGCACTCAAGTTAGGCTCCAGGGGCTCCAGGGGCTCCCTCCAGTACTTTTTAGGGTTTTAGGCATGTTACTTGCTTCTTTATCCCTGCCCTCATGGCTTCTAATAGCAGGGTCTGGTGATAGGCACCTAGGAGGCACTCAAGTTAGGCTCCAGGGGCTTCAGGGGCTCCCTCCAGTACTTTTTAGAGTTTTAGGCATGTTACTTGCTTCTTTATCCCTGCCCTCATGGCTTCTAATAGCAGGGTCTGGTGACAGGCATCTAGGAGGCACTCAAGTTAGGCTCCAGGGGCTCCAGGGGCTCCCTCCAGTACTTTTTAGGGTTTTAGGCATGTTACTTGCTTCTTTATCCCTGCCCTCATGGCTTCTAATAGCAGGGTCTGGTGATAGGCATCTAGGAGGCACTCAAGTTAGGCTCCAGGGGCTTCAGGGGCTCCCTCCAGTACTTTTTAGGGTTTTAGGCATGTTACTTGCTTCTTTATCCCTGCCCTCATGGCTTCTAATAGCATCTAGGAGGCACTCAAGTTAGGCTCCAGGGGCTCCAGGGGCTCCCTCCAGTACTTTTTAGGGTTTTAGGCATGTTACTTGCTTCTTTATCCCTGCCCTCATGGCTTCTAATAGCAGGGTCTGGTGATAGGCATCTAGGAGGCACTCAAGTTAGGCTCCAGGGGCTTCAGGGGCTCCCTCCAGTACTTTTTAGGGTTTTAGGCATGTTACTTGCTTCTTTATCCCTGCCCTCATGGCTTCTAATAGCAGGGTCTGGTGATAGGCATCTAGGAGGCACTCAAGTTAGGCTCCAGGGGCTTCAGGGGCTCCCTCCAGTACTTTTTAGGGTTTTAGGCATGTTACTTGCTTCTTTATCCCTGCCCTCATGGCTTCTAATAGCAGGGTCTGGTGATAGGCATCTAGGAGGCACTCAAGTTAGGCTCCAGGGGCTTCAGGGGCTCCCTCCAGTACTTTTTAGGGTTTTAGGCATGTTACTTGCTTCTTTATCCCTGCCCTCATGGCTTCTAATAGCAGGGTCTGGTGATAGGCATCTAGGAGGCACTCAAGTTAGGCTCCAGGGGCTTCAGGGGCTCCCTCCAGTACTTTTTAGGGTTTTAGGCATGTTACATGCTTCTTTACCCCTGCCCTCATGGCTTCTAATAGCAGGGTCTGGTGATAGGCATCTAGGAGGCACTCAAGTTAGGCTCCAGGGGCTTCAGGGGCTCCCTCCAGTACTTTTTAGGGTTTTAGGCATGTTACTTGCTTCTTTATCCCTGCCCTCATGGCTTCTAATAGCAGGGTCTGGTGATAGGCATCTAGGAGGCACTCAAGTTAGGCTCCAGGGGCTTCAGGGGCTCCCTCCAGTACTTTTTAGGGTTTTAGGCATGTTACTTGCTTCTTTATCCCTGCCCTCATGGCTTCTAATAGCAGGGTCTGGTGATAGGCATCTAGGAGGCACTCAAGTTAGGCTCCAGGGGCTTCAGGGGCTCCCTCCAGTACTTTTTAGGGTTTTAGGCATGTTACTTGCTTCTTTATCCCTGCCCTCATGGCTTCTAATAGCAGGGTCTGGTGATAGGCATCTAGGAGGCACTCAAGTTAGGCTCCAGGGGCTTCAGGGGCTCCCTCCAGTACTTTTTAGGGTTTTAGGCATGTTACTTGCTTCTTTATCCCTGCCCTCATGGCTTCTAATAGCAGGGTCTGGTGATAGGCATCTAGGAGGCACTCAAGTTAGGCTCTAGGGGCTCCAGGGGCTCCCTCCAGTACTTTTTAGGGTTTTAGGCATGTTACTTGCTTCTTTATCCCTGCCCTCATGGCTTCTAATAGCAGGGTCTGGTGATAGGCATCTAGGAGGCACTCAAGTTAGGCTCTAGGGGCTTCAGGGGCTCCCTCCAGTACTTTTTAGGGTTTTAGGCATGTTACTTGCTTCTTTATCCCTGCCCTCATGGCTTCTAATAGCATCTAGGAGGCACTCAAGTTAGGCTCCAGGGGCTGCAGGGGCTCCCTCCAGTACTTTTTAGGGTTTTAGGCATGTTACTTGCTTCTTTATCCCTGCCCTCATGGCTTCTAATAGCAGGGTCTGGTGATAAGCATCTAGGAGGCACTCAAGTTAGGCTCCAGGGGCTGCAGGGGCTCCCTCCAGTACTTTTTAGAGTTTTAGGCATGTTACTTGCTTCTTTATCCCTGCCCTCATGGCTTCTAATAGCAGGGTCTGGTGATAGGCATCTAGGAGGTACTCAAGTTAGGCTCCAGGGGCTTCGGGGGCTCCCTCCAGTACTTTTTAGAGTTTTAGGCATGTTACTTGCTTCTTTATCCCTGCCTTCATGGCTTCTAATAGCATCTAGGAGGCACTCAAATTAGGCTCCAGGGGCTTCGGGGGCTCCCTCCAGTACTTTTTAGGGGTTTAGGCATGTTACTTGCTTCTTTACCCTGCCCTCATGGCTTCTAATAGCAGGGTCTGGTGATAGGCATCTAGGAGGCACTCAAGTTAGGCTCCAGGGGCTCCAGGGGCTCCCTCCAGTACTTTTTAGGGTTTTAGGCATGTTACTTGCTTCTTTATCCCTGCCCTCATGGCTTCTAATGCAGGGTCTGGTGATAGGCATCTAGGAGGCACTCAAGTTAGGCTCCAGGGGCTCCAGGGGCTCCCTCCAGTACTTTTTAGGGTTTTAGGCATGTTACTTGCTTCTTTATCCCTGCCCTCATGGCTTCTAATAGCAGGGTCCGGTGATAGGCATCTAGGAGGCACTCAAGTTAGGCTCCAGGGGCTTCAGGGGCTCCCTCCAGTACTTTTTAGAGTTTTAGGCATGTTACTTGCTTCTTTATCCCTGCCCTCATGGCTTCTAATAGCAGGGTCTGAGATAGGGTGAGGCGTTTTTCTGTTCCAGCTCATAAGGATCCCAGCTGGGTTGCCCTGATGGCACTCTCTCTCGCATCCTCCTTTGAGCATCAGCATGATTCTTGGGAGCTCTGGCCAAAGCTATCTGCTCCTGCTTGTTGTGTAATGCATCGCCTCTCTTCAGTGGTGAATAGGGGTAATAGCTGCTGTTGGCAATCTAGCCAATTTCGCATATATGAAGCCATAGTGTTAGCACATAGCTCTACAACCTCTTGAGGCTTCTCTGTATATGAGGTGTAGTGGGTTTTCCAATTCATACAGTTCCAGGACATTAGGGGAACCTTGTGCTGGTCAGTTGGAAGTCAGGCAGTTGCCCTGCAGATCAGGGGCTGAATGGGTAACATATCTTGTTTAAATGACTGGGATGACTGTAACTGTGTCTTCCTCTGTGGAGGAATTCACATTCCTGTATTTTCTGCTTTGTCTGTTCTGGTAGGGAGGCTGGAAGAACCAGTGCAGCATGGGCAGTAAATTGAGGATCACAAGCAGGCATGGATCCTTTCTCTTTAGTTATGGGAGCATCCTTTGGCTTATCCAATAAGATAGGTGGTGGTAAAGACTGTTTTTTCCTTGGGCTGCATTTGCATAGCTGCTGGAATTTAATTGTCAGCTCAGGATGCATCTGTTGTACTGGGCATTTTAATCTTTGCAATATAAGAATAGAAGGGCTGAGTAGCGTTATTGTAAAATATACTGCCAGCAAGTTATCTTTGTTTTCTCCCTGTCCCAGAGAATAGTGTACATTTAGATTTTGAGGAGCTATTTTGTTTAATTCAGATTTCTGTGGTGTCTTAGGGAGCGAAGAAGCTGCCATTGCTGCCACTGAGAAAAGTCAGTAAATTCTCATCTCATCTGGGTTCTAGCGTTATTGCTGGGGCTAAGCTGAATTCTTTTCTTGTCACTGGGTGGCATTTTTAAGTATATGAAGTGATAATACCAGATAGTGATGGGAGGACAGTTCAGAAGTTATTAGTCTGTCGCCATCTTGCCCCTCCTTTCTTCATAATAAGGCTGCTGGTGCTGCCCTTCCAGTGTAATGTAAGGTGGGGGGCATCATTGGCCCTATCAGGTCATTTCCCCAGGAAATCTAACACTGGCTTTAATTTATTGGCCAATTTTCCTTTTCTAATTACCAGAAGCTTGGCTTGGGATCTCTTGGCACTTTTCAATCACTGGGGGGGGGGATTCAATAGGATATCAACAGTTTAATAGGATTCAGAATCAGTATGGCTTTTGCAAGAATTATCTGCAAATAATAGATTTCTTTCCTGACAACTCTTGCCAACTGAACTACTCTAAAAAAAGCCATTTAGATTTTACATTCTAGTGTAACATTTTCCACATTTCTATTCCTCCATAAGGGAAGAATATGTTGGAAACACCCAAAAGCTGTTATATTTTATTTATCAGCCATTAAAATTGTTAAGCGTGCTTCCAAGTGACACACCCTTTTAAGGGTATTTGGAGCTTGCATACTTTACTGAAACTCGCAGAAGCAATATACAGGTAACTACATATACATATATACTCTCTCTCTGGCTTTTCTTCGCAAGCGAAGATTCAGGAAAGACTCATCCCACGATATTATATAAAAAACTTAATTACTTAAAAAACTTTAAAAAATATATAATTTACCCTTCTAGACAATATCAAAAATCAACATATTTTGATGTTATCCCTAAAACATCAAACATTCATAGTGCAAAACATTCATAGTGCTATTATTTCTCAAGATGGTACAAAAAAAACCCCACAGTTGAAAATATTAGCTTTTTAGTGGACATTATAATCAATATGCTAAATGTTAAGCGAACAAGCTCCCAACTGTACACAAAGTCTTCCAACATGACAAACTGGAGAATATATGCTGAAATTCACTGCCCTGCTCCTTTTTAAACTCTCTTGGTATATTAAATGCATTTTTCACAATCATAACAGCATGCCAGATTATTTCTCTCTTCTTTCTTTTACTGCATTTGACAACTCTCACAATTCTTGGGATCTTCTCCATCAACCAAGCCTAATCCATTTCTTCTCAGTTTCAACCTGGCAATTATAATATGCTTTCTGGGTCACATGTTTCTGTGGGGGGATTCAAGGGCCACTGTATCTCCTGAGTCAATGTTTTTCCTACTTAATGATGACATTTGACACCTTAAAACATTACACGTTACACATTGAACAATTAACCATTCAAACAAAAAAGACACTTAAATGACTTATATACCTGACCAATAATTACAGTCTTCAAAACAAAAACAAACATACATAAAGATCAGCAAGACACCACATCTACACTCTTTTTAAACATACCTAAAATACATTTACACATTCATAAATCAAGCATATGACTTCCCCCTCCTTCTTCCTATCTGTTGGTCTGATTAATTCTCTGACCATTACTTCACACTTAAATTTATATAAAATTTCCTATTCCTGTTGCTGCTTATACTGCTTTAGCTAAGGTCGTTTTCATTACCTTTCTCTCTCTTTTTTAATCTTAATCCACAGAGATCTTTATTAAATCTGATTTGGATGTTCTGGGTCACCAACATTTACAAAATACACACACCAAATTTTATCTAACTTCAAGGATCCTGCACTGGGCCATCCTACTATGAACGAGGGCCTAATCAGGACAATTTTTCAACAAACAACTCTAGGGGTGTGAATATTGCTTCCTCCACCACCCATGTCCACCCTCCTAAAATAGACACAGACAAGAGACACAAGGGAAAAACAAAAAAATGCATGGACAGTAGATAAGGGGTCCTATTGCCCGAGCCAAGATGAAATCATAGAATCATAGAATTCTAGAGTTGGAAGAGACCACGAGGGCCATCCAGTCCAACCCCATTCTGCCACGCAGGAAATCCTGATCAAAGCATCCCCGACAGATGGCCATCCAGCCTCTGTTTAAAGACCTCCAAGGAAGGAGACCCCACCACGCTCCGAGGGAGTGCGTTCCACTGCCGAACAGCTCTTACTGTCAAAAAGTTCCTCCTCATGTTGAGGTGGAATCTCCGTTCCTGGAGCTTGCATCCATTGCTCCGTGTTCCAGTCTCTGGAGCAGCAGAAAACAAGCCTGCTCCATCCTCAACGTGACATCCCTTCAAAGACTTAAACAGGGCTATCATATCACCTCTTAACCGTCTTTTTTCCAGGCTAAACATACCCAGCTCCCTAAGTCTCTCCTCATAAGGCATCGTTTCCAGACCTTTCACCGTTTTAGTTGCCCTTCTCTGGACACACTCCAATTTGTCAATATCCTTTCTGAATTGTGGTGCCCAGAACTGGACACAGTATTCTAAGTGAGGCCTGACCAAGGCAGAATAGAGTGGCACTATGACTTCCCTTGATTTAGACCTCTCTCTCTGGCTTTTCTTCACAAACGAAGATTCAGGAAGGACTCATCCCGTGCTTTCTGCAAGCGCGCTGATGACTAAAAAGGCCAATCCGAGATAAACAGGTCCGGTTGCAAAAAGCACAGCAGAAGGTCTCCTTGGGTGATGTTTTTGGGTTGTGATTTTTTCTGCGTTGTCGTTTCTCTTCAAGACTTGTTCGTCGTGAGTTCTCAAATAAGGCTGCAGCATTGTGGATAGTGCGTCTCCATGCCTCCTGATGTGAGGCCAGGGCGGACCACAGTTGGTGATCAATTTGGCCAAGCCTGAGATGTTGTTTCAGGGAGTCTTTGTATCGCTTTTTTGGAGTGCCCCTCTTACGCTGACCCATGGCGAGTTCACCGTAAAGTAGTGTTTTTGGGAGGCGATGGTCCTCCATCCTAGAAACGTGCCCTGCCCAGCGCAGCTGTGTTCTCAATATCATGGCCTCAATGCTGGTGATCCCTGCTTGCTCAAGGACAGCAACATTCGTCACATAGTCAGTCCAGTGTATATTTAGGATTGTGCGTAGACAGCGCTGATGAAAGCGCTCGAGGAGTCGTAGGTGGTGGCGATAGGTGACCCATGTTTCAGATCCATAAAGGAGGATAGACAGTACGATGGCTCTATACACACTGATTTTTGTGCTTTGCCTCAGGTGTTTATTGCTCCAGACTCTTTTGTGAAGTCTTCCAAATGCACTATATGCCTTTGCTAATCTGTGATCGATCTCTTTGTCAATCTTGGCATCTGAGGAGATGATGCTTCCCAGGTAGGTGAACTGCTGAACGGACTTAAGCACGGATTTGCCGACGGCAATGTGGGGATGGTGGTGTTCGTCCTGTGGTGCAGGCTGGTAAAGAACTTCTGTTTTCTTCAGGTTGACTTCTAGCCCAAACAACTCTGCAGCTGTTGCAAAGCAGGATGTTAGGCACTGCAGAGCTGCTTCTGTGTGGGCAGCAAGGGCAGCATCATTGGCGAAGAGCAGCTCGCGGACTAGATAGTTTAGAGTCTTAGTGTGAGCCCTCAGACGGCTTAAGTTAAACAAGCTACCATCAATATGGTAGCGTATATAGATGCCGTTGTCTTCTTCAAGCTCTGTCATAGCCCTTTGGAGCATCGTGCTAAAGAAGATTGTAAATAAAGTTGGTGCAAGAACACAACCTTGCTTCACTCCATTAGTTATTAGAAAGGGCTCTGAAAGAGCATCGCCATATCTGACTTGACCACGCTGGCCCTCGTGTAGCAAGATAATCGTTTTAAGGAATTTCGGGGGACATCCTAGTCTTTCCAGGATCTGCCACAGACCTTTTCTACTTACAGCGTCAAAGGCTTTGGTGAGGTCGACAAATGTTACATAGAGACCCTTGTTCTGCTCCCTACATTTTTCTTGCAGTTGCCTAAGGGCAAATACCATGTCTGTAGTACTCCTATTGGCTCTGAAGCCACATTGGCTTTCAGGGAGAAGTTCTTCTGCAATAGCAGGAACTAACCTGTTCAGGAGTATCCTTGCAAGTATTTTTCCAGCAATAGAGAGCAGTGTTATGCCTCGATAGTTTGAGCAATCGGATTTTGCTCCTTTTTTCTTGTACAGGGTGATGATGACTGCATCTCGGAGGTCTGATGGCAGTTCCCCTTTTTCCCAGCAATTCACAAGGAATTCGTGGAATTTTTCGTGGAGTGCATGACCTCCGTGTTTCCAAACTTCAGGTGGGATTCCATCAATCCCAGCTGCCTTGCCGTTTTTCATCTGCTGTATGGCCTTAAGGGTCTCTTCCAAAGTGGGAGCTATATCCAATTCATTTTTCATTGGTTTTTGTATCATATGTTGGATAGCTGAGCCTTGGACTACTCGGTTGGCGCTAAAGAGACTTTGAAAATGTTCAGCCCAACGATTTAGGATGGAGGCTTTATCAGTAATTAATGTTCGACCATCTGTACTGTATAAGGAGCTTTGGACCTGATAAGTAGGTCCAAACACTGCTTTAAGAGCTTCATAAAATCCTCTATGATCACCCAGATCTGCACAGCGTTGTGTCTTTTCTGCTATATTGATCCACCACTTTTTCTGCATGTCTCGGAGTTTTTGTTGTAGTTTGCTACATGTGAGGCGGAAAGCTGCTTTTCTTACATGACAGGTTGGCTGGGCGAGGTATGCCTGGTGAGCAGCTCTCTTCCTTGCCAACAGCTCCTGGATCTCTTGGTTGTTTTCATCAAACCAGTCTTGATTTTTCTTGTGGGAGAACCCGAGGGATTCTTCTGCAGACTGGAGGATACTGTTTTTGATATGTTGCCAAAGCACTGTAGGAGAAGGATCTGTAGGATGGTCTTCAAGTTTTGTTTGTAGATTTGCCTGGAAGTTGTCTCTCATGGTAGCTTGTTGAAGATTGTTGACTTGGAGTCTCTTCTTTAAGATGCCACCCCTCTTAGGTTTGAACTTAAGATGAAGATTTCGTTTATATCTGACGAGGCAATGATCTGTTTGGCATTCTGCACTGGGCATCACTCGGGTATGACGGACATCACGAATGTCTCTCTGACGGACTAGAACGTAGTCAATGAGGTGCCAATGTTTGGATCGGGGATGCATCCAGGTTGTCTTCAAGCTATCTTTCTGCTGAAAGATTGTGTTTGTAATAGTCAGCTGTTGTTCTGCACAGAACTCTAGCAGGAGGCGTCCGTTATCATTGCAATTTCCAACACCATGCTTGCCTAAGACACCTTTCCAGGCTTCGGAGTTCTTTCCTACTCTGGCATTGAAGTCACCAAGGATAATAATTTTATCTTCTACAGGGACTTTTTGTATGAGTTGGCGTAGGTCTATGTAGAATTTGTCTTTCTCTACAGGGTCGGCTTGCATAGTTGGGGCATATATACTAAAGAGAACAACATGTGGGAGGCGTAAGGAAATAATGCGATCAGAATGTCCTGTTGGCAAGGTTTCGAGTTTGGAGGCAATGGAGTTTTTAATCATAAAGCCTACTCCTGAAAGATGTTTTTCAGTTTTGGGTTTGCCAGACCAGTAAAGTGTGTAGCCGGCGCCATGTTCTTTAAGGCTGCCTTCCTCATGGAAGCGAACTTCACTAAGAGCAGCGATGTCAATATTAAGCCGTGATAGTTCAAGGGCTATTAGGGCAGAACGATGCTCAGGCCGTCCACTATCTTCAGAGTCTTGCATGGTTCTGATGTTCCAGCATGCAAGTGTCATTTATTTACACCTTTGGAGGCCGGTGTGTGCCTTTGTTTCTTTGCCTTGGTTTGACCGCATCAGAAGATTCCCATTGGCTGCGGCTAGCTAACCAGGTAGTTGGGGATGAGCTTTCGTTAGGCCACCTTTTCTAGGTCCCTCTCCATATGGAGCAAGCAGTGCTCTCCTTAAAAAAGGCTGCTTGGTCGTTCAGGATGCTGCCGAACAAGACTGTCATCTCCCGGGTCAGGCTTGAGCGACCAATGTCCTGAACCACCTGCATGCAGGGTTGGGGCTGCGGCTTCCAGTGCATCTTTACACCTGCCGGTTTCGTCCCTCGCCAGTCGCTACAGGGCTTTTTTGGAAATGGATTTGTCCTTCGAGCCTGTGCAATGGATTTTTCTGGTGGAGCGCAGCGTGCACAGAACTGGCCTCACCCTTTAAACCAGAGATTCATCTGCCGTGGCCTTGCAAGCATGGACGTGGCAGTGAGGTCCTCAGGCCGTAGGTTTGATTAGAGTTTCCTTCTCTTAGATGGTTGACCTTACAGGGTTGGACGAGCACCATCTGCCCGGGTTTGGGATTAGAGTTTTCCTTCTCCTAGGACGGTTGCCACAAGGCTAGAGAGCCCATCCTGCCCTTTGACGCTCTTTGTCAGACCATTCGGTTTTGACCTGTCTGGCATGGGAGACCCTACCAGTGGCTATTATGCCACCGCCAGCATAGCTCAAAACATCATTAGGGTACGCAAGCCTCTCTCCCACGACAAGGGGGCGTCAATGGAGAGGTGATCTAGACACTGTACTTCTATTGATGCAGCCCAAAATCACATTGGCCTTTTTTGCTGCCGCATCACACTGTTGACTCATGTTCAACTTGTGGTCTACTAGGACTCCTAGATCCCTTTCGCACGTAGTCTCATTCAGCCAGGTCTCCCCCATCCTATATCGATGCATTTCATTTTTTCACCCTAAGTGCAGTACCTTACACTTCTCTGTATTGAATTTCATTTTATTAGCTTTGGCCCAGCCCTCCAGTCTATCCAGGTCATTTTGAATTTTGATCCTGTCCTCTAGGGTATTAGCTACTCCTCCTAATTTGGTGTCATCTGCAAATTTGATAAGTATGCCCCTAATTCCCTCATTCAAGTCATTGATAAAGATGTTGAATAGCACTGGGTCCAGGACCAAACCTTGTGGCACCCCACTGGTCACATCTTTCCAAGACGAAGAGGAGCCACTGCTGAGCACTCTCTGGGTCCAGCCGGTCAACCAGTTACAAATCCATTGAACAGTTAACTTGTCTAGCCCACATTTGACAAGCTTGTTTGCAAGAATGTCATGGGGAACCTTGTCAAAGGCCTTACTGAAATCAAGGTATATGATATCCACAGCGTTCCCTACATCTACCAAGCTGGTCATTTTATCAAAAAAAGAGATCAGATTAGTCTGGCATGACTTGTTTCTCTGAACCCATGTTGACTGTTTGTGATTATGGCACTGCCTTCTAAATGTTCACAGACTCTCTGTTTAATGATCTGCTCTAGAAACCTCCCTGGTATCGATGTCAGACTAACTGGACGATAATTGTTGGGATCCTCTTTTTCCCCCTTTTTGAAGATGGGGACAACGTTTGCCCTCCTCCAGTCTGCTGGGACTTCTCCTGTTCTCCAGGAGTTCTCAAAGATTATTGCCAATGGCTCTGAGATTACATTTGCCAGCTCTTTTAATACCCTGGTAGTTCATCTGGTCCTGGAGATTTAAATTCATTTAGTTTAAGAAGGTATTCCTGTACTACCTCTTTGCTTATTCTGTGCTGGATTTCCCCTATTGTGTCCTCTGTTCCTTTATCCTCAGGTTGGTCACCCTTTTCCTTTTCTGAAAACACTGAGGCAAAGAAGGTGTTGAGTAATTCTGCCTTTTCTCTGTCCCCTCTTAGCATTTTGCCATCTTCTCCACGTAGTGGCCCCACCATTTCCTTCTTCCTTCTTTTGCTGCGGACATACCCAAAAAAATCCTTTTTATTGTTCTTAACCTCTCTAGCAAGCCTGAGCTCATTCTGCACTTTAGCTTTTCTGACTTTACTCCTACACGTGTTTGCTATCTGTTTGAATTCTTCTTTGGAGATTTCCCCTTCTTTCCATTTCCTATATATATTCCACTTAAAACTTAGCTCTGTTGAAATTTCTTTAGTCATCCATCCTGGTTTCTTGAGACACCTCCCATTTTTCTTCTTCAATGGTACTGTTTGAAATTGTGCCTTCAGTATCTCCCTTTTGAGAAAGTCCCATCCATCTTGAGGTCTCTTCTCTTTTAGTATTCTTGACCATGGGATCACCCCCAGTGTTTCCCTGAGTTTCTTGAAATCAGCTCTCCTAACGTCAAGAATGCGTGTCTGACTATGCCTGGCTTCTCCTTTCCATTGTATAACAAACTCCAGGAGAACATGATCACTCTCACCTAAGGATCCCACCACTTGCACCCCATTAACCAAGTCATCCCTGTTGGTTAGGATCAGATCTAAAATAGCTGATCCCCTTGTTGCCTCTTCCACCTTTTGGACCATGAAATTGTCTTCCAGGCAAGTAAGGAATTTGCTAGACCTTGAAGTTTTGGTTGAGTTAGATTTCCAGCAAATATCAGGATAGTTGAAGTCACCCATCACTACTACATCTCTCCTTTCTGCATGTGTGTTCATCTGTTCTAGAAAGGCATCATCCAGGTCCTCCGTCTGACTTGTGGGTCTGTAGTAGAGTCCCACAGTAACATCCCTGTTGTTTCTCTCCCCTTTAATTTTTATCCAGATGCTCTCCACCTGGCTACCAGTATTGATGTCATGGATCTCTTCACTGGTGTAAATATCCCTGAAATATAATGCTATTCCTCCTCCTTTCCTGTTTGGCCTGTTTCTCTTATAAAGGTTATACCCCTCGATTCCTACATTCCAATCATGAGACTCGTCCCACCAGGTTTCAGTAATGCCTATTATATCATACTTGCTTTGTTGTGCTAGGAGTTCAAGTTCCTCTTGCTTATTTCCCATGCTCTGTGCATTCGTGTAGAGACATCTAAGGCCATGTGTTCCCTTTACTTTCTGCCCATGCAAGTTTTTTTGCCTCCCACTGTTGGGTCCTTGCTCTGTTTGCCTTGTTCCCTCTATGACAGTTTGACTATTTTCTCCAGCCCTTTTGCCTTCCAGAATCCTGTCTCCCACCCCCATATGACTCAGTTTAAAGCCCTCCTGATCAAATTCTTGAGACTGTAGGCAAAAATGTTTCTGCCAAATGAACACCAGTATCAAGAACTGTGGCAGCCACGCATACAGACTCTCACACACATTGCATATATCCAATTCACAAGCAATTGTTCCTACCTCCCACTTTTCCCAAATTGCCCCATATTACACTATTACCACTTTCTCAATGCTAGAATGGTACAACGGTTTCATCAGTGTGCTCTCACTGCGTCTTATCTGGGTACTCAGGTTGCCCTTTAGGGGGTGATCAAGCCCCTCTTCTACTCTTATGGAGTGGGCCACAATATTTCCCTTGTTTACTTGCCAGTTTTCTTGGGAGGTAGGGCTCAGTTTCCTTCTCCATTTACTGGGTTCTCCTTGTGCGTGTAGCTGTTCAGGCAGCCATGGCACAGACTCCTGTTCTTCCAACAAATGGTTGGTGGTGCCTCGAATGAGTGTGCATGCTCATGGCCCCTTCCCAGCCACAGCAGTTAGAGCAGGCAAATGCCACCTCCTATTCCATCACCTGCTGCTTCAAACCCCGGACGAGCCCCCATTTATGATGCAGAAATCATAGAACAGCGACCCACAGATTGGAAAGTGAGTTTTATTACACCGGTGGGCCTGACTGGAATATGTTCCAAAGAGTCAGAACCGCGAGTCATGACTACAGAAAACCTTTATACAGTTTAATGACTGTATGCAAAAACAATCCCCTCCTGCTTCTCTTTGGTGTCAGCAATTTCTCTTCCTTGAAACAACTGTTGATATTTCAAGGCAAGATAACTTAGGAACATTTGGGTACAGTTCGACCATTATTAGAGAAAGAGTTTGTTTACATCATATGTTTATGGAACATAGGGTTGATTAGTAAAGAACATACTAGGCCTGAGAGTTAAAGGAAAAAGACTTTGCAGACTTCCAGAGTCTCATGGGCTATCTACTCTGACCCCGAATAGTAATTGTAAGATTACAGCGTCCAGCAAATAGACATTAGAGTCTACATGGCCACTACAGTCTGTATGATTGGAGTCTCAGGCTCCTTGTAAATATCACTATATTATATCTCAGTGCACTGCCCTTGAGACTGTTTCTTGATAGTTCAAGGCAAGATAGCTTAGTAACATTTAGGTACAGTTCGACCATTATTAGAGAAAGAATTTGTTTACATCAGCATATCATATGTTTCTGGAACATAGGGTTGATTAGTAAAGAACATTGATTAGGCCTGAGAGTTAAAGGAAAAAGACTTTGCAGACTTCCAGAGTCTCATGGGCTATCTAGTCTGACCCCAAATAGTGATTGTAAGTAACAGCATTCAGCAAATAGACATTAGAGTCGAAATGGCTACTACACTACTGATAAACACCCCAATTAATTTAACAGAAAAGCAATTATTAATTCTCAATCTTTGTTAAACCTATGAGACAGTATAATAAGCAATGAACAGACCACCCCTCTCTATTCCATAATGAATCCATATGACTCTTACCTCTTTAAACAAAATGGTCCACGTGGCAAAAAAAATCAAGAAGGTTATAACAATAAGGTACTTAAAGGTTGCCTCCCAAGCACCCTTCCCCTGCAATGGCTGATGGGAAAAATCCTTCTGATTGGATGTTGGCTTTTCAAAAAATGTCTTCAGGTACTCAAGAGCTGCCTCCCAAGCACCCACGGCCTGCAATGGCTGATGGGAAAAATCCTTCTGATTGGATGTTGGCTTTTCAAAAAATGTCTTCAGGGACTCAAAAGATGTCTCCCAAGTACCCTTGGCCTGCAATGGCTGATGGGAAAAATTCTTCTGATTGGATGTTGGCTTTTCAAAAAATGTCTTCAGGGACTCAAGAGCTGCCTCCCAAGTACCCTTGGCCTGCAATGGCTGATGGGAAAAATTCTTCTGATTGGATGTTGGCTTTTCAAAAAATGTCTTCAGGGACTCAAGAGCTGCCTCCCAAGTACCCTTGGCCTGCAATGGCTGATGGGGAAAATTCTTCTGATTGGATGATGGCTTTTCAAAAAATGTCTTCAGGGACTCAAGAGCTGCCTCCCAAGTACCCTTGGCCTGCAATGGCTGATGGGAAAAAATCTTCTGATTGGATGTTGGCTTTTCAAAAAATGTCTTCAGGGACTCAAGAGCTGCCTCCCAAGTACCCTTGGCCTGCAATGGCTGATGGGAAAAATCCTTCTGATTGGATGATGGCTTTTCAAAAAATGTCTTCAGGTACGCAAGAGCTGCCTCCCAAGTACCCTTGGCCTGCAATGGCTGATGGGAAAAATCCTTCTGATTGGATGTTGGCTTTTCAAAAAATGTCTTCAGGTATGCAAGAGCTGCCTCACAAGCACCCTTGGCCTGCAATGGCTGATGGGAAAAATCCTTCTGATTGGATGTTGGCTTTTCAAAAAATGTCTTCAGGGACTCAAGAGCTGCCTCCCAAGTACCCTTGGCTTGCAATGGCTGATGGGAAAAATCCTTCTGATTGGATGTTGGCTTTTCAAAAAATGTCTTCAGGGACTCAAGAGCTGCCTCCCAAGCACCCACGGCCTGCAATGGCTGATGGGAAAAATCCTTCTGATTGGATGTTGGCTTTTCAAAAAATGTCTTCAGGTACGCAAGAGCTGCCTCCCAAGTACCCTTGGCCTGCAATGGCTGATGGGAAAAATCCTTCTGATTGGATGTTGGCTTTTCAAAAAATGTCTTCAGGTACGCAAGAGCGGCCTCCCAAGCACCCTTGGCCTGCAATGGCTGATGGGAAAAATTCTTCTGATTGGATGTTGGCTTTTCAAAAAATGTCTTCAGGGACTCAAGAGCTGCCTTCCAAGTACCCTTGGCCTGCAATGGCTGATGGGAAAAATTCTTCTGATTGGATGTTGGCTTTTCAAAAAATGTCTTCAGGTACGCAAGAGCTGCCTCCCAAGTACCCTTGGCCTGCAATGGCTGATGGGAAAAATTCTTCTGATTGGATGTTGGCTTTTCAAAAAATGTCTTCAGGGACTCAAGAGCTGCCTCCCAAGTACCCTTGGCCTGCAATGGCTGATGGGAAAAATTCTTCTGATTGGATGTTGGCTTTTCAAAAAATGTCTTCAGGTACGCAAGAGCTGCCTCCCAAGTACCCTTGGCCTGCAATGGCTGATGGGAAAAATCCTTCTGATTGGATGTTGGCTTTTCAAAAAATGTCTTCAGGGACTCAAGAGCTGCCTCCCAAGCACCCTTGGCCTGCAATGGCTGATGGGAAAAATTCTTCTGATTGGATGTTGGCTTTTCAAAAAATGTCTTCAGGGACTCAAGAGCTGCCTCCCAAGTACCCTTGGCCTGCAATGGCTGATGGGAAAAATTCTTCTGATTGGATGATGGCTTTTCAAAAAATGTCTTCAGGGATTCAAGAGCTGCCTCCCAAGTACCCTTGGCCTGCAATGGCTGATGGGAAAAATTCTTCTGATTGGATGTTGGCTTTTCAAAAAATGTCTTCAGGGACTCAAGAGCTGCCTCCCAAGTACCCTTGGCCTGCAATGGCTGATGGGAAAAATCCTTCTGATTGGATGTTGGCTTTTCAAAAAATGTCTTCAGGTACGCAAGAGCTGCCTCCCAAGTACCCTTGGCCTGCAATGGCTGATGGGAAAAATTCTTCTGATTGGATGTTGGCTTTTCAAAAAATGTCTTCAGGGACTCAAGAGCTGCCTCCCAAGTACCCTTGGCCTGCAATGGCTGATGGGAAAAATCCTTCTGATTGGATGTTGGCTTTTCAAAAAATTTCTTCAGGTACGCAAGAGCTGCCTCCCAAGTACCCTTGGCCTGCAATGGCTGATGGGAAAAATTCTTCTGATTGGATGTTGGCTTTTCAAAAAATGTCTTCAGGGACTCAAGAGCTGCCTCCCAAGTACCCTTGGCCTGCAATGGCTGATGGGAAAAATTCTTCTGATTGGATGTTGGCTTTTCAAAAAATGTCTTCAGGTACGCAAGAGCTGCCTCCCAAGTACCCTTGGCCTGCAATGGCTGATGGGAAAAATCCTTCTGATTGGATGTTGGCTTTTCAAAAAATGTCTTCAGGTACGCAAGAGCTGCCTCCCAAGTACCCTTGGCCTGCAATGGCTGATGGGAAAAATCCTTCTGATTGGATGTTGGCTTTTCAAAAAATGTCTTCAGGTACGCAAGAGCTGCCTCCCAAGTACCCTTGGCCTGCAATGGCTGATGGGAAAAATCCTTCTGATTGGATGTTGGCTTTTCAAAAAATGTCTTCAGGTATGCAAGAGCTGCCTCACAAGCACCCTTGGCCTGCAATGGCTGATGGGAAAAATCCTTCTGATTGGATGTTGGCTTTTCAAAAAATGTCTTCAGGGACTCAAGAGCTGCCTCCCAAGTACCCTTGGCCTGCAATGGCTGATGGGAAAAATCCTTCTGATTGGATGTTGGCTTTTCAAAAAATGTCTTCAGGTACGCAAGAGCTGCCTCCCAAGTACCCTTGGCCTGCAATGGCTGATGGGAAAAATCCTTCTGATTGGATGTTGGCTTTTCAAAAAATGTCTTCAGGGACTCAAGAGCTGCCTCCCAAGTACCCTTGGCCTGCAATGGCTGATGGGAAAAATCCTTCTGATTGGATGATGGCTTTTCAAAAAATGTCTTCAGGGACTCAAGAGCTGCCTCCCAAGTACCCTTGGCCTGCAATGGCTGATGGGAAAAATTCTTCTGATTGGATGTTGGCTTTTCAAAAAATGTCTTCAGGTACGCAAGAGCTGCCTCCCAAGTACCCTTGGCCTGCAATGGCTGATGGGAAAAATCCTTCTGATTGGATGTTGACTTTTCAAAAAATGTCTTCAGGTACGCAAGAGCTGCCTCCCAAGTACCCTTGGCCTGCAATGGCTGATGGGAAAAATTCTTCTGATTGGATGTTGGCTTTTCAAAAAATGTCTTCAGGGACTCAAGAGCTGCCTCCCAAGTACCCTTGGCCTGCAATGGCTGATGGGAAAAATTCTTCTGATTGGATGTTGGCTTTTCAAAAAATGTCTTCAGGTACGCAAGAGCTGCCTCCCAAGTACCCTTGGCCTGCAATGGCTGATGGGAAAAATCCTTCTGATTGGATGTTGGCTTTTCAAAAAATGTCTTCAGGTACGCAAGAGCTGCCTCCCAAGTACCCTTGGCCTGCAATGGCTGATGGGAAAAATTCTTCTGATTGGATGTTGGCTTTTCAAAAAATGTCTTCAGGTACGCAAGAGCTGCCTCCCAAGTACCCTTGGCCTGCAATGGCTGATGGGAAAAATCCTTCTGATTGGATGTTGGCTTTTCAAAAAATGTCTTCAGGTACGCAAGAGCTGCCTCCCAAGTACCCTTGGCCTGCAATGGCTGATGGGAAAAATCCTTCTGATTGGATGATGGCTTTTCAAAAAATGTCTTCAGGGTCTCAAGAGTTGCCTCCCAAGTACCCTTGGCCTGCAATGGCTGATGGGAAAAATCCTGGCTAGATGACTCTTCAGCCAACAGTAGATCTAATTCTGTTGGCCTGGAATCCAAAACAAAATTTTCCCGTGATGTTTCTTCAGGGAAGAACACCCACAAAAAAAATATGAGCAAAAGAACTTTAAAGTTCATTGTGTTCAAGGAACACACACACAGGCATGCACTCTCTCTCTCTCTCACACACACACACACACGCACACACACTCACACACACACAGACTCACACGCTGACAACCAAGAATCACACTCTCACTATCCTACACACACACACACACGGACACTCTCTCTCACACGCACACTGTCAACCCACAATCACACTAGCACTGTCCTGCAAATCAGTCACCAACCACCTCTGCAAGTCTCTAGAGACAAGTGACCCCTTGGCTGCCCTCACAGCCTCTCATGGGCAGCCATGATGTCAGGAGTCCTATGATGTCATAAAGACTCTCCCCTCCCTTGACTATACCTGGGAAATGTCAGCTTTTTTCCTGATAGTTTGTGTCAGCTTGAGAGAAAAATTATATTGCACCATTTAGAATAAACAAGTTCTGTAGTTGCCTTTGAAGTCCACTTATGGGGACCCCATGAATGTCTTCATAGAATCACAGAATCATAGAATTGCAGAGTTGGAAGAGACCACGAGGACCATCCAGTCCAACCCCCTGCCATGCAGGAAATCATGATCAAAGCATCCCCGACAGATGGCCATCCAGCCTCTGTTTAAAGACCTCCAAGGAAGGAGACCCCACCACGCTCCGAGGGAGTGCGTTCCACTGCCAAACAGCTCTGACTGTCAAAAAGTTCCTCCTAATGTTGAGGTGGAATCTCTGTTCCTGGAGCTTGCATCCATTGCTCCGTGTTCCAGTCTCTGGAGCAGCAGAAAACAAGCCTGCTCCATCCTCAACGTGACACCCCTTCAAATACTTAAACAGGGCTATCATAGCTTAACCGTCTTTTTTCCAGGCTAAACATACCCAGCTCCCTAAATCTTTCCTCATAAGGCATGGTTTCCAGACCTTTCACCATTTTAGTCGCCCTTCTTTGCACACGCTCCAATTTATCCATATCCTTTTTGAATTCTGGTGCCCAGAACTGGACACAGTATTCTAGGTGAGGCCTGACCAAAACAGAATAACAAAGTGGCACTATTACTTCCCTCAATCTAGACCCTAGCGTCCAAAGAAGGAGACTCCACCACACTCCCAGGCAATGCATTCCACTTCCGAACAGCTCTTACTGTTAGGAAGTTCTTCCTAATAACGTTTAGGTGGAATCTCTTTTCCTGAAGTTTGAGTCCATTTGCTCCGTGTCCTAGTCTTTGGGGCAGCAGAAAACAAGCTTGCTCCATCCTCAATGTGACACCCCTTCAAATATTTAAGCATGGCTATCATGTCCCTCTTATTAACCTTCTCTTCCCCAGGCTAAACATGCCCAGTTCTCTAAGCTGCTCCTCAGAGGGCATCATGGCTTCCAGACCTCCCACCATCCTGGTCGCCCTCCTCAGGACACCTTCCAGCTTCTCAATATCCTTCCTGAATTGTGGTGCCCAGAACTGGTAGTTAGGGGGACTTCAGTTATCCTGATTCTGCTGGGAGACTAACTCAGCTAAGCATAGGCTGCCCAACTGATGTGCCTTGCAGGTAATTTCTGTTTTCAAAAGATGGAGGGAAGAACAAGAGGATCAGCCATCCTGGACTTGATCCTAACCAGTAGGGAGGAGGAGTTGGCCACTGGAGTCAAAGCAGTCTGTACGTTAGTGGAGGAGGAGTGGCCATGTCATGCTTGTGGAACAGGCCAGAGAAGAGTATAATCAAACGTGGACCTTGGATTTCAGGAAAGCTGATTTGATCAAACTCAGGGAAATACTGGGCAGAATCATAGAACCTTAGAGTTAGAAGAGATCCTGAGGGCCATCCAGTCCAACCTTGTTCTCCCATGCAGGAATACACAAAGAAAGCAATCCTGACAAATGGTCACCTGGCCTCTGTTGAAGGAGACTCCACCACACTCCCAGGCAGCAGCATACTCCGATGTCAAACAGCTCTACCTAATGCTTAGGTGGAATCTCTTGTCCTGGAGTTTGAACCCGCGGCTCCATGTCCCAGTCTCTGGAGCAGCAGAAAACAAGCTTGCTCCATCCTCAGTATGACAGCCCTTCAAATATTTAAACATGGCTATCATGTCCCCTCTTAACCTTCTCTTCTCCAGACTAAAGATGCCCAGCTCCCTAGGTCTTTCCTCATAAGGCATGGTTTCCAGATCTTTCACCATTTTAGTCACCCTCCTCAGGACATGCTCCAATTTGTCCATATCCTTTTTGAATTGTGGTGGCCAGAACTGGACACAGTATTCCAGGTGAGATCTGACCAAAGCAGAATAACAAAGTGGCACTATGACTTCCCTCAATCTAGACCCTAGCGTCCTATTGATGCAGCCTAGAATCACATTGGCTTTTTTAGCTGCCGCATCACACTGCTGACTCATGTTCAGCTTGTGGTCTACTAAGTCTCTTAGATCCCTTTCACATGTACTGTCGTCAAGCCAGGTGTCGCCCATCCTATAGCTGTGCATTTTTTTTTCCTGTCTAAATGCAGTGCCTTACATTTCTCCCTGTTGAAATTCATTGACTTCCATGGCTATAAATGCTAAAGGAAAAAGACACCCAGCATGGGTAGGATTTCCTGAAGTAGGAACTGCACAATCACAAACAATTCCATGGAAGAAGAAAAATAGAAAACATCTGAAAAAGCCAATGTGGCTGCACAGTATACTCAAGGAAGCAGTAAAAAGAGAAATGTGCCTGTGTAAAGAACGGAAGGAAGGATGAATCACCAAGGAAGAATACAGATGTGTAGCCCAAGCTTGCAGGGTTAGTGTAAAGAAAGCTACATCTTGAAATGAGCTGAGGCTGGCCAGGCAAGCAAGGAGCAACAAAAAGGTGTTTTTTTCCTCCTCTCCAAATAATGTATGTTTGAAGCAAGAGAATATCTAAGGAAACAGTGGGACTGCTGCTCAGCAAGGATGGTAACATGCTAACAGATCACCATGAAAAGGCAGAACTGCTCAATACCTATTTTGCTTTAGTTTCCCCCCAAATAGAGGACTGTGCTTCCATGCGTCAGCAGAGACATTGGTAAGGAATCCAAGTTGCAAATCAAGATTGATAAGGAGTTAGTCAGGAATCACCTAGCTAACCTAAACGAGTTCAACTCTGCAGGGCCAGATGAACTGCATCCCAGAGTATTGAAGGAACGTGCTGACATATTCACAGCACCACTTGCCATCATTTTTGAGAAATCTTGGAGAACGGATGAGGTGTCAGAGGACTGGAGATAAGGAGAATTTGTCTTCAGAAAAAGGCAAAAAAGAAGGTCAAGGAATCATGGAATCATAGAGTTAGAAGAGACCACATGGGCCATCCAGTCCAACCCCCTGCCATGCAGGAACACACAGGATTGTCAGCCTGGCCTCAATACCAGGAAAAATATTACAAGGGATTATACAAGAGTCCATCTGCAAGTGTCTTGACAACAGCGCAGAGATCAGTAGGAGCCAGTATGGGGTTGTCAAGAACAAATTAATCTTCTATCTTTTTTTTAATTGGGTTACTAGTTTAGTAGATGTTGGTTGTTGTTAATTGATTTATTTATAACCCACTTTTTTCACAAGGCTGGGACCCAAAGTGGCTAACAACAATGCTGTGGATGTCATTTATCTGGATTTCAGCAAAGCATTTGATAAGGTCCCCCATGATATTTTGATTAGCAAACTGATTAAATATGGACTAGAGCTGGGAACACCATCAGATGGATCCATAATTGGTTAGAAAACCTTGCTGAAAGAGTTGTCATCAGTGGCTGTGCTTCAGTCTGGAAGGTGGTCTTCAGTGCCGCAGGGTCTTTTCTATATTATTATCAGTGATTTAGATGATGGGGTGGAGGGAATCCTTATCAAATTTGCAGGTGATGCAAAACCAGAGGGGTTGCTAACACATTGGAATTCAGGAACAGAATCCAAAGTGTAGTAATGAGGCTGAGACACGTTCGGGGGTCATCACAGGAATAGCCCAGTTTATTTGGGTGCAGCAGGATCTATATATATAATTCTCTTGGGTATGTTGCCATTCCCAGTGTGCTGATTGGCTGCTTGGGAAACATACCCAACCAATCGTAGTGCTCTGTTGGCCGGCCAATCAGCAGCTTGACGGTGTTTTTCGGTACCACCTCCTCGGCCTACAGGCACGTCTTTGCCTGGGGCCTTCCCCTGCTACCTGGGGCCTTCCTGGGGTCGGGGCCTCTTGGGTTAGGGTTAGGGTTAGGGTTAGGGACGTCTGTAGCTGTGCCCTGGGCCTTCTGTGCTGTCCGTAGCAGTTCCTTCCTCTTGGACCTTGGGGTGGAAACGTGGAAAACGCCAAGTCCTTTCTAAACATGGCGGTGGACGGGCTCTCGCATCCTGTACATGTGGGTTAGGTGTGTGTGTGTGTGTGTAGCATGGGTGTGTAGTGTACATATGTGTGTAGTGTAGGGTGTATGTGTACTATGGGGTGTTTGTGCGATTGCATGGCGGCAGTAGAGGGGTTGTCGTGTCCTGGCATGCATGGTGTGTGTGTGTGTGTATAGTGTGGTGTGTGTATGCGTGGTTGCATGCCAGCAGCAGAGGGGCTCTCATGTTCTGGCACACATGGGGTGTGTGTGTATGTGCGGTTGCATGGTGATGGTGGGGCTCTCGCATCCTGGCGTGTGTGCTGTGTGTGTGTACCATTGTGTCTGTGTGTACACGCAGTTGCATGGTGGTGGCGGAGGGACTCTTGGCATGAAATTAGCCATCATAGTTCATTTGAAAGGTTATATATTAATGCGTCGAATGATCGTACTCTTGACATGTTTCCTAAGCGGCCAATCAGCAGAATGGGAACGGAAACATAGAATCATACTGAAGTGTTTTATTTCTGCAGATAATGGTGTATGTTACACCGGGTATAGCTAGTATAGTTATACTTGGCTAGTCACGTGTACAGAATTAATCATTAGAGGGGGATTATACTGGTATGTCTGGTGCTTGCAACATAGTTATAATTGATACACATGAATAATCACAAGATACATATAGACAGGCCTGCCCCTCCTCTCTGGGGCATACTCATTACTCGGATACAAATAAACACAATTGTCACTTCTAGGTACATACAGACATAATCGTCTGGGTACATGGGACTTGCCCTGGAGATTACTCTCCGTTGATTTAGCACCTTCCTTGTTAGTTGGGGGGGGGCAGACTGCGTACGATTCCTCTAGAGGGGGCGTCCCCACACTTCACGGAGTCACAGGCCGCTACACAAAAGTTTTCTAGTTTATCAAACTGGGCTGAATTAAATGAAATTCAACAGACAAATGCAAAATTCTGCATTTAGGCCACAGAACTCAAATGCGCAGGCCTAGGATGTGGGATACCTGGTTCAGCAGTACTATATGTGAAAAGGACCTTGGGATTATTATTGATGATAAGTTGAACATAAGCCACCACTGTGATGCTGCAGCAAAGAAGGTTTTCTAACCAAATGCTATCTTAGCCTGCATTAACAGAAGTATAGTCTCCAGGCTGAGGGAAATAATAGCTCCCCTATATTCTATGCTGGTCAGTCCTCATCTGGAATACTGCGTTCAGTTCTGGGCACCTCATTTTAGGGATATTGACAAGTTGGAACAGGTTCAGAGAAGGGTAATGAAGACGATAAGAGGTATGGAAAAGAAAACATAGGAGGTTAAAGGAGCTGGGCCTGTTCAGGTTGGAGAAGACCGGGGGTGACATGATCACACATTAAATACCTCAAGGGCTGCCCCAGAGAGGAGGGGCAGGCCTGTTCTCTGCTGCCTCGGGGTAGAACTAGGCCTCATGGTTTTAAGTTGCAGGAGGGTAGGTTTCGAAGGAATATTAGAAGGAACTTTGCGATGGTGAGAGCGGTCCAGCAGTGGAGCCCGTTGCCTGGAGGGGTGGGGTGTATGTTTCTTTCAGTCTCTGGGCATCTTCCGAAAGAGCCTGGGCAGCTCCCTGCTGCTAGGATGTTCTAGCTGGAGACCCTGCACTGAGCAAGGGTTGGACCTGATGGTCTTTGAGGGCCCCTTCCCAATATCTTGATTCTATGATTTGTTCAGAAATCCAAGTGCCTCCTGTGCTAAGCCAGTTCGGGGCTTCCCGCAACTGCTTCCAGGGCGTCCAGAGAGCCTGGGTGTATTGGATGGGGGGGTGGAAAGCTCCTGCGCAACGGCCTTGGCTGTTGTGGCCCCTCAGGGAGGAGCTTCCTTTCTTGCTAACCATTCTTTTGTGTCTCTTGGCAATTAGCAATGCAACGACGTCGGCCTGATGACCTACCTGGGTACCATCACCAAGACCTGCAACACCATGAACCAGTTTGTGAACAAGTTTAACATCCTTTATGACCGCCAGGGCATTGGCCGCCGAATGCGGGGACTCTTCTTCTGAGGTGCTCCCCAATAAAGCAGTCATGTTATCAGATGTCCTTGGTCTGTCCCTTTGGTGGTAGTGGTGGTAGTCAGTTCAGGCAGGGCCACAAGACACACTTGCCGTCTCCTCAGCTCCAGGAAGCAGGGAGGAGGATTGACCGCGAGAATGAACTTCCTGGCAGTAAGAGTGGTTCAGTAGTGGAACCATCGCCTGGGGAGGTGGCGGGGTCTCCTTCTCCGGAGCGCTTCAGAAAGACGCTGGGCATCTTCCTGCTTCTGGGGACCCTCTAGCTGGAGAGCCTGAATTGAGCCCCGGTGGGGGGGGGGGATGGACTCGGTGGCCCTTGCAGCCCATTCCAGCAGTCAACATTCTGGGAGGAAAAACCTTTATTCTTGAACCTGCCCCATAAGCTGTCACATAACCCAGTTGGCCTGAGTGGCGGCAGCAAAGTCTGGAGGGTTTCAGGCAGGGTCCCCTCTGCTCCCCCTGAAACTCGAGCTGAGGCTTGGACCCAGAGCCTTCTGCGTCCAAAGTGGGAGGGAGGGAGCCCTTTCTCACCAGAGTTCTAGAAACATGCGCACTGTTCATAAAAAAGGGGAGCGACCAGAGAGACTGTATGTGGAAGTGAGGAGGCTCTGGCAATGACCTTGTGGCGTCTGGTTCAGAATCGCTTGTTTTTATTGTTCTGTACCTTGGGCCAGGCTGGTCGCGCCCCTAGTAGGCCAGAACACGGGAGACCATGATGGGCGCTTGGGAGCTTTAGAAGGGCACTGGGCATGGCACTGGAATGAACAACGCAACATTATTATTGTGGGAAGAAACCTGTTCTTCGAAAGCTCGTATTCAGTTTTAAAAACCAAGGAAGGGAGATTAAGCCAATTATGAGAAGCAGGCCTTGCAGTTACTATTTCCCATCATGGCTAACTTGGAATAGTTTGTAAAAAAGAAGGTAGTCATGTTGGCCCATAAGAACAAAACGAAATCCCCAGTGGGGAGCAGGTGTCTTCCTTATGACCAAGAACAATTTCTCAGCTAGGTGCAAGAACAGTTCTGGCCTTTTTTCAACAGACTGGGTAGTCAAAAATGGGGTGGGGTGGACCAAGAAAACCCCGAGGCCTGGGATGCAACTCAGCCCCAGGGTGGAAAATGCAACCAGCAGCAGGATTGGAAAAGCACAAGCACTGCTTGCTGGCCTAACAGCAACCAAGACCACGGATTCTGCATTTTTCCATCTCACCCCAGATCCCATCCTCCACCCATAGAAATGTGGGAGAATCTGCCAAATGAGGCAACACTCCAAACAGGTAGTGGAAGCTTTTGCCAAACATCTCTTATTAAGGCCTTGAAATGTGCCACCGCACCAACAAGGCTCATCTCTACCTCTTGCCAAAAAACAGGCCAAGTTGCTGTTTCATAGAATCACAGAATTGTAGAATTGGAAGAGACCCCAAGGACCATCCAGTCCAACCCCATTCTGCCACGCAGGAAATCACGATCAAAGCATCCCTGACACATGGCCATCCAGGCACTGTTTAAAGACCTCCAAGGAAGGAGACCCCTTCGAGGGAGTGTGTTCCACTTCCGAACAGCTTTTACTGTCAAAAGGTTCCTCATGTTGAGGTGGAATCTCTGTTCCTGGAGCTTGCATCCATTGCTCCGTGTTCCAGTCTCTGGAGCAGCAGAAAACAAGCTTGCTCCATCCTCAACGTGACACCCCTCCAAATACTTAAACAGGGCTAAGTTGCGAAAAGTGTCAGAGTAGTTTTTACAGAACCACTCTGTCTCTGCTGCAGGCCTTCAGATGCAGCTCAAAGCTCATGTTTAGGTGTTAGAGCTCAGTCCAATTGACAAAACCAGAATGTAAGTCTAGAAATGGACTGACTTGCTGTTTCCCCAATAATGTCTTCTCATTAAGCGGCACCCATTGCCCCCATTCCATTCTCCCCAGATGGCTTAATGGACCGGAGGGTGGGGCAGCTGACCACCCACACGACTTTCCTACATTAATGGGCTGTTGCAGTTTAGCAAATAAAACAGAGATATAGACCATCTGTATGGCTGGGCCTCTCTCCTATCTGCAAACATGCTTCATCCACACAACAGGGCCACAAGTGAGTGGCCTCTGCCCAGTTTCTACGGCCATCTCTACTGGACACTTTGACCCTCCCTGTTGGAGCTGATGCAGGTTTGTGCTTGACACAGTGTTGGCTCGTTCTGCTCCAAGTGACCGACTCCAATCTTGCTCAGTTTCCAACCAACTCCTTCAAATTTGAAGATCCCTAGAAACAACTGTGGAAAATGGGGGGTCGCTCCATACTTCCCCTGGAGAGACGAGGTGGGAGGCAGATCTCAGAGCAACGCCCAGCCCACGGGCACCGCTTGCGTGAGGCATCACGCTGAACAGAGGAAAGCTCTCTGGCTCTCTTTGCAAAAGGCACCCACATTCGGAGACACAAAAAACTTTATTGAAGGGGCCGGGGTGGGGTGGGGGCCAAGGGACAGATCGGATTATAAAAGGGGCAGCTGACCAGAGTCTCCCAGGAAAAAGGGGGGCCACCCAGGCAGCTCCTTGAGGCTCCCGCTCAGACAAACGTGAGCCGGGTCTTTTTCTGGTTCACCTGCCAGACGTTGAGCTCCTCATATTCACGGAGAGCGGCCTGGAACTGGGTGGGAGTGAAGCCCTTTGACACGCAGCGCTGTTCCACTTCGGCAAGGGGGACGGAGCGGGCACCTCCAGCTGGGACCATTTCTCGGATGGCTGCAAAGATCAGCTCAGAGGGGCGCTGCATCCTGCAGGGGTGGGGAGAATGGTCAGTCCTTGGGTCGCTGCCAGCCCCACCCCCACTGTGACAGGGCTGGTTGTGGGGGGAGGAAGGGTCCAGCAGCCCAACCCCACCTCACCTGCTTGGCTGCCCTTTGCCGGCCAAGAGGGAGTCTTTGGACATCTCCATCAGGCGCATGGCCTCATTCACGTCCTCCTTCTCAACTACGTCCACGCGCCTCAGTCGTGCCTTTGTTGGAAAAAGGGCCACTTTTACCCACTTGCTGGACTTCCGTGGACACACACACACACACACACACACTGCCGTGGCTCTCACTAGTTCAGCCCACGTCTCTGCCTCCGCTCTGCCAGGGCTCAGGGCCAGAGTGTTACAGGGGTCGCGCTCACATCACCCCTGGAAGAATTACCAGCATCTTAGTTCTTGCTTTTGGGGATGTTAACCAGAAATAGTTTTACGCAGAGCATGACTTATAAGTGTTATTAATAACCAGATGTTACAGTAATAATATCTGAAAAGATTTTGGACCCCTTCGATTAGGACTCTGGGAAACCTGGGTTCGAATCCTGGCAAGCCATTGGGTGGCCTACTGTTAAGTCCCAGTCTCTCAGGCTCAGAGGGAGGCTGTGGTGGCAAGCCCTGGCCCCAGGATTAAATCCTACCAAGGAAACCCTACGAAAGGGCTGCCATAATATAGGGTTAACTTGAAGCCACCTAACCACAGGGCCACCATAGCGAAGAAGCTTGAGTGTGGGACTTGGCATCCAGGAGACCAGGGTTCAAATCCCTCCTCAGCCATGGAAACCCACCAAGTGGCCTTGGACAAGTCAGCCTCTCTCAACCTCTGAGGAAGGCAAGATCTGAATAAATCTGGCCAAGAAAACTAGAGGCTGTGTGGTGTCATGCCCTGAGTGTTGGCCTAGGACTCCTGGAGACATGGGTTCAAATCCCTGCTCAGCCATGGCAAACCCCCTCAGAACAAATCTTATCAGGAAGCCAGAAGCTGACCAAGCAGCCCGCAAGCCCAAAGCTTCTCCATTACTGGCCCTTGCTATGTACATGTACACATGAACACACACACACCAGCGGAAAGGAGAAGGAAAGAGAGCATGGCCCGGAGGGGACCCAACTCAACCGAAATGGGAAGGCCTCCGCTGCCACTCCCTGACCCACCCCCAGCCTGCTCACCAGCACAGTGGCCAGGCATAGGATCCCCAGCAACGTGCGAGCGGAGGTGTAGGTGGTGTCCCTGTTGGCCCAAGCCTCCTTCCGCATTTCCACGTAGGCCGCCGTGATGTAGTCAGCCAGGGACTCCGGCACAGTCGGCTGCTTCTGCTTGCACATGGCGATGTAGCGCCTGCCAGGAAACCGGGGGGGGGGGGAGGATATGCTCCTGATCTGGGGGGGGGGTTATCACCTCATCTCCCTCCTCGGTTTCCAGGGATCCCTCAGTCCAGCCCCCCAAGTGCCACCAGGGCAGGCCGCCCCCTTGCCGCCCCCTCACCTCATGAGGCCCATGTCCAGCTGCTGGAACTGGCAGGGCGGCTGCCGGCTGTGCTGGTGGATGTAGGTGATGTGCTGGGCCAGGCTGCGTGAGGGAGGGAGGGAGGAAAGAAAGAGCCACAGCCTTTTAGGAAGGAATCCAGCCAGGAGCCCCCCCCCACAACACTGCCTCCCCCGCACACATCCTCACCGGAGGTCATTGTCTCGGTCCGGCCGATCCTGGATGAGCCAGAGGAGGTCGAAGCGGGAGAGGAGGGCAGCTGGGAGCTGGATGTTCTGCTCCAGGCTGCGCTTGGGGTTGTAGCGCCCGTAGGCCGGGTTGGCAGCCGCCAGGATGGCGCAGCGGGCATTGAGGGTGGTCAGGATCCCCGCCTTGGCGATGGAGAGGGTCTGCTGCTCCATCACCTCGTGGATGGCTGTGCGGTCCGGCTCCAGCATCTTGTCAAACTCATCGATGCAGCAGACGCCCCGGTCGGCCAGCACCAGCGCGCCCCCCTCCAAGGTCAGCTCCCCGGTCAGCGAGTCCCGTAGCACGGCCGCCGTCAAGCCCACTCTCGAGGAGCCCCGCCCCGTCGTGTACTGGCCTGCAGAGGAAGGGAGGCATGAGGGGACACCCAGCCGACACCCCCACCTACTGAGGGACTGCACACTCCTCCTGGATTACGCTGTTTCCTCACCTCCCCCCAAGCAGCCAGAAAAGAGGAAGCCGAGGGGTGGGGCACAGCTGAGCAAAAGGGGTTGTGGGGCTCTGCAGAGGAAGAAGTCCCCCTCCCACGACTCCTGTAGGATCACCTTAGGATAGCACCTTTGCGGCTGGGGGGTGGGGCAGCATCTTTCCCCCTTCCTGCCTGGCAGAAGCCGGGGGGGGGGGGCTCCCAGGACTCTGTTGCGCCTAGAGGGCGGCAAACCAGCAGGCGAGGCGCCAGCCATGCCCAGGGAACAGCCCACAGGGCGGCGGTGATCCTCCTCCTCTTCCTCCTCCTCCCCTTCTCATGTCCGGAGAGGCAGCTTACAACCCCTCCGCTGCTTTTAGGCTCCAATTCCCATCGTCCTTTACCACTGGCTCTAGGGGCCTAGCGCCTGACGGGAGTTGCCACCCCTCTGTACTCACTGCGTGGCGCCAGGCGGGTGATGTAGGAAAGGAGCTGGGACTTTGCCACTCCAGGGTCCCCCATGAGGCAGATGTTGATGTTCCCTAGGCAGAGGAGGGATTGGGGGAGAAATGGGAGGAGGCATTCTGTTGGCCCACCAGACCCCCTCAGACAGCCACTGCTGCCTTTTGTAGAAGGGGCCAAGGAAGACCGTAGTAGGGGGGAAAGATGCCCCTTCCAACCACCACCTCCTCAGAAGGGAGCTGCTCGCTGCCTTGCGCCTTACCCCGGATCTTCATGCCCCGTGGGTTCTGGTCCACGCTGCCCACGAGCAGCAGCAGCAGCGCCTTCTTCACGTCCTCGTGGCCATAGATCTCCGGGGCGATGGAAGCTGCCAGCTTGTCGTAGAAGTCCTCCTCTGCAAGACCACCAGAGTGCCGGGTGGTTGTTGATTTATTAATTAAATTAATAAAGGTGCCTCTCATGCAGGAACATATGCCGGGGCAGGAAGTGGGGAAGGCAGAGAAAAGTCCAGCCCACTAGGGACCGAGGGCGATGTTCTGAGGAGGGCCACACCCTCCAAGAGGAAGTTTGCAACGACACCACACTCGCTGCTCTCGCACGCAGGACCCTGAAGTCAGGAGGAGGGCCAGCAGCAGACGTGCCCATTAAGACCCCCGGGAGGGGGCAGGAGAGCACAAACCAAACCTCACCGGTGATCTGGCGCAGCTCTTCCTCGGAGAGCTCCCCTTCCCCCAGGTCCTCCTGCTCGCTCTTGCTCAGGCTGACGATGTGATGGGCTTCCAGGTACGTGTCTGAGAGGAGGCCCTGCAGCACAGCACGCCGCTTTCTCACCCAGAGTCCCTTGGGACCTCCACCGCCGCCGCCCACTGTCCACCCCGACTGACCCCCACCCACCTGCAGGAGCTGCCGGAAGCCGGTCTGCCGCACGGGAAGGAAGACTCCGGTGATGCTGACATGGTCGCCAGGCTGCACGAGGCACGTGTTCTCTCCTTGCGCGCTTACGGTCATGGGGCGTGGCAAGTTGCCCACGGGCACCTGGTCACTCTGCACACAGAGAAAGGGGGAGGAAGACCAGAGGGAAGGAAAGCCCCCCCCCCATACTCTCCTCCGAGGGGCTCTCGACACAGAAGCACTTTCCCTGCCTTCCCCTTTAGCTGAGGCAACGGTGCAGGACAGCTGCCCTAGGCAGGGCCCAGGGGCCGAGAGAGAAACTAAATGCCACCGTTATTACGGTGATGTTGCCATTGTTAAAATATTTATACTCCATCCTACATGAAGAAATCTCGGGACCGCTTACCAACACCCACAGCTCTGAGATGCTGGCTGGTTTTCCCAACCATCAGCGCTTCAGTCAGTGCTTGGAAAGATTACTTTCTGGAATAGAGAAGGCCGCTTTGCCAAGCTCTGACAGCAACCCTGACAATCTTGCTCTGCGCACCAAGGATCTCAACCCTCCCAGAAATGAGGCCGGAGGACACCCAGGGAGGAGCAGCAAAGCCAGCAGAGATGGCTCATGGCCAGTATCAACGCCAAGGCCCCGGCCTCTTGTCCAGGGAACTTCTCAAAGGCTTGGACGAAGCGGAGAGCTGCCCAGCCCAGCCCAGCCCCCTGAGGTCTCTCCCCGAGGACGGCACAAAGGATGCTTATGCGCAGCCCACCTGCCCGCCCGATCCTCACACCTGCTGTTTCCTGGGGTGGCAGCATCACAGAGAGACCTGTGCCGCCCTGCCCCAGATAAGGGACTGCTTCCCCTTGCCCCCCCCACAGAGGCCCCCTCCTCCATCACCCCCAGGCCCCATGCAAAGTGAGGCCCAGCGCCTGCAAGAAACCACAGCTACGGATGGGGCAGAAGAAAGAGCCCCCCCCCCCGTCTCACCAGCTCCTGGATCCTGATCTCCTGGTACTTGATGAACTTGGAGCCGCGGCTCGGGAAGTAGAGGCGTCCCCCGGCCCGGTTGGTCTGGCACTCCCGGCTGGGGCACATCAGCAGAGGAGTGAAGGTCGGGGATTGGATCTGGGAAGAGAGCTCCGTGAGGAAGGGGGAGAGGGGTTGGGGAGGGAAGGGGGAGACCCCCCCCCATTGCACGCTCCACCTGCAGGGCTGGCTGCTCACCGGCTGGTAGGTCTCGGCCCCGCACTGGTCGCAGGAGTAAGTGGCCACCACCATGCGAGGCTTCACCTCCGAGACGCGGGTGACGATGCCCCGGACGGTCACCAGCTTCCCAATGGCGACGGCCTTCACCTCCCGGATCACATGGGCCTTGGTGGTGGAGGGGGCCTTGAAGTAGAGCTCGCTGTGGGGAGGGAAGAGCGTACTGAGGGGAGACCCGGGGGCCAGGGCGGGCGGCCGGGTGGTCGGGCTGCCTCCTCTGGGAAGCCCCCCTTCCCTCCCTTTGGGAAATGCCTTCCTGGAGCAGCCCTGCCAAGCAATCCAAAAACCCCACGAAGGGCAGGGAGGGCGAGGGGCTTCCCTTGGGGCCCAGGGCTTGGCAGGGGGAGATGCCTGCCTGGCTGGCCCACTGGAAGCATCTGGATGGCCTCGGGTGCCCCTGGGGTCCCCTCCAACTCACAATCGGTGCAGGAGCTCCGGGGGGAGCTGGTTCTGGGGGTGTCGGGGCTGCCCGGCCTCCCTGCTCCCTTGGGTCCCAGGGCTTGGCAGGGGGCGATGCCTGGCCCACTGGGAGCGTCTGGATGGCCTCGGGTGCCCCTGGGGTCCCCTCCAACTCACAATCGGCGCAGGAGCTCCGGGGGGAACTGGTTCTGGGGGTCACGGGGCTGCCCGGCCTCCCTGTTCCCGCCGCGCCCCTCCAGCAGCTGCCGATGCTCCAGGTAGACGTCCAGGGCGTCCTTGGGGGCCACCTGTGAGAGAGGATCGGAGGATCGGAGGTGGGGGTCCCTCGGCTGGCCCTCCGCGTGGGAGGCAGCCTTCCCCCTCCCGGCCCCCTCCTCGTCCTCCTCCAGCCCGGCGGCTCACCTCTCCACGGTGGAAGGCGGGCAGGAGCCGGTCGGCGGCCTCGGCGAAGAGGCGCTGGTAGCGCGGGGCGTTCTCGCAGGCGGCCTCAGCCAGCGCCGGCTCCTCCTTGGCCACGTCGTCCAGGTCCAGCCGCAGAGCCGACGACTCCCAGAGGGCCAGCAGCCTCTGCAGGGGGGGCGGATGGAGGGACGGAGGGAGGCGGGCAGGGTGGCCACTCAGTCCCGTGGAGGAACCCCTCGGCCTCCTGACGCCGCCGCCCTCCCCTCCCCTCCCTTCCCTCCCTCCCTCCCCGGCAGGGCTCACCAGCTGCTCCCGGTAGGGGAAGCGCTTCCCCGACGCCTCGGGCGCCTCCTCCGGCGGCTGCTGCTCTCCGCCTCCTCCGCCTCCTCCTCCTCCGGGGCGCCCGGCCGGCATGAAGAACCCCTCGAGGAAGGCCTCGGCTTTGCCTGCAGGAGGGTGGTGAGGAGAGACAGTGAGAAGAGAGAGAGAGACAGAGACAGAGCACCGCCCCGCCCGCCCGCCCTCCTCCTCCTCCTCACCTATCTTGGCGCCATAGTCCCGGCCTTTTCCCGCCAACGCCACCGCCATCTCGCCTCCTTCGACGACGCTCCTCCTTCTTTCTCCCTTTTCGTTTTCCCGTGCGAACGGCCGGGAAACGGGTTCCGATTGGGTGCCGCCTGCCCACGTGACCTGGCTCCGCGGCCAATCGCCGCTCGACCTGGCCCGGGCCGTGCCCCTAAGCCACGCCCCCGAGGCGAGCCCTCTGCGCATGTGCCGAGCACGCCCCCTCCCCTCCCCTCCGGCCGCCGTGCTGGCACAGCTCTTGGTCCTCTCATCCGGCAGCGACCGGCTGCTCGGCAAGGACTGTATCCCTGCCCGTGGCCGCAAGGGGGCGTGGTTGGGGCGGGGCGAGGGAGGGAGGGAGGAGCCCCGTGAGCCCCCACCCGAGTCCGGCGGTCGGGGGTGGTTGCCCGTAGTGGCCCCTTTCCACGTATAGCCTCCTTGACCCCCCGCTCCGGCCAGTCCGTGGGGATGGTGACCCCGAGCTGGCCGACGCCTTCTACCGCAAGGTCACGCCCCTGCCCGCTGGCCAGGCCCCCGTCTTCATGGTGAGTGGGGGGCGCACCAGGAGTGGGGGGCGCCGGGGGGTGGGGGCTGCCCACGGTTGACCCCCTCCCTCCCTCCGTCCCCCCAGGAGCTGCGCCCCGGACTCCACGCGGTCCACGTGCGACACACCGGGCTCTACTTGGTGGCCACCCTCCCGCCCAGCGCCACCCCCTTTGCGGATGTGGAGTTCCTCAATAGGTGAGCAGGGGCAGGGAGGGAGGGAGGGAGGGGGCGGCCCGGCCCTCCGTGGGACCCCCACTCACTCACCCACCCACCCACCTACCCACTCACCAGCAGGCTGGTGGCTCTGCTGAGAGACTCCTGCGGCGCCCTGGACGAGAAGACAGTCAGCCTGAACGTGGCCCTCCTCCACGAGGTCCTGGATGAGCTCCTGGTAGGTTGCGGGGGGCGGCAGAGGGGCCGTGGGCGCCACAGGGGCATGGCTGTCCTCGCGTGGGGCAAAGGGCAGCGCTGCCCCCCAACCTTTGCCTGGATTCGGGAGCCCCCCCCGTGGCCCTCCATCCAGGGCGCCATGTTGGTGGGGCAACTTCCTGTCCCCACAGAGGGAAGCCCGGGCTGAACCCCCACCGGCCGCAGCATCACCAGGGAGGGGCAGGGGAGCCCCCCAGAGTGGCGGTCATTCCCGTCCCCCGAAGGGCACGTGGTGGGGCTCAGCAAGAGGCTCCTTTCATGCTGCCCAAGACCCGGACTTGCAGGGGGTGGCGGGAGGCGCATAGCGGCCATGCCAAAAGAGAGGGAGGGGGAAGGAGCCCTGGGGCGTTGGCTCGCCGGCCGGCCGGCTTCTCTCTCATTCCCCCTCAGGACTACGGCTACATCCAGACAATGGCCCCAGAGGTACTGAGGAACTTCATCCAGATGGAGCCGGTCCTCAGCCAGCGCTTCAGCCTCCTTGACCTGAGCACCGTGGGCCTGGTGAGCAGGAAAGGCGCCCGGCGGAGCCAAGCCAGAACCCACCGTTTAGTCCGCCATTCATCCCCCAACACCCAATGCTGGACTCAAAGCAGCCTGCAGCAAACTGGAACACAACATGGGCCAAACCTGCTTTATTTGGAGGCAGGCCTGTGCTCCCCCAGTGGGGTTGTGCTTGAAGCCTCAACGGCTGGGAAGGCCTGGGAGGGTCCACGGAGCCCCCCCCCCCCGTCTCCTCCACATCACAACAGAGCAGCAGAACGTGATTTGCTGAGCCGGTTATTTACTGGAAGTGAATAGGTGTTGCTATAAGGGACGGATTTACCTTTGTGGACTCCAGCCTTCTAAAAGGAAGGATGCTGGGCAGGATTGTGGGGGACGCATTGCATGAGGAGGGGGTGGAAGAACCCACCCAGAGGGGAAAGGACCAGGCTGCAGTCTAACATGAGGCCCATTAAGATACGTGGCTGACATGGTGCAAAAGGTGGAGACGACTTCCATCTCGGTGGCTCCGGGGGCAGGACTGGAATCCGCTGGTGCAAGTTGCCGGCTTCTGCTGCTTTGGAGAAACATTCCAACACTCGGAGCTGTTACGCAGGAAAAAGGGCTTCCCTTTGTTGGGGGTTTGTCAGCAAAGAAGTCCAGGCACACATTTGCTGAGGGTGCTGAAGCAGGATGCTGGGTTACATGATTTCCAAGACCCTGATGTGATGGGAAAGTATTCCCTTGCTTCTATAAACAAAATGGGCTAGTCGCCATTCTGTTCTCAGGAACAACTTAGGAAGGGGATATTTTGCGCCTGCCTCACCAGAGTTCCATTGCTCACCCCCATTTTTACTATTGGTTTTTTCACATGGTTGCAGTTTGGAGCAGACACACAGCAAAGCAAGATGGCCCCCAGTTCTGCAGCTGCCCGCCCCGCCCTGTCCCTGCGGGGGGAACAGGTGAGAAATTCTGCCTTGGAAAGTTAACTCCCCCCACAAACACAGGTCTTCATTGGTATCCATCTGGAACCATCAGTCCAACACTGTCTCCAGAAGTGCTGGCAGGATTAGAGCCGGTGCCAGGCCAAGTGCACATGTATGACGTTGCACTGGCTGCCCCCAGTTTACCACCTCCGCCTCGCTCCCCCCCCCAGGGCTCCCGGCCTGAGATTTTCCTAGACGTGGTGGAGCGTCTCACAGTGATCATTGCAGCAAACGTGAGTTGGTCAGGGCAGATTTGGGGAAAAGGGAATCTCATCTTGTCCAGCCCTTCCTGCCCTTCAGTTGGTTGGATTCTGCCCAAGGAGAAACAGGGTCTCCTGGCTTTTCCCTCCCCAGGGCACCCCCATGAAAATTGACATCCAAGGGGAAATTCGGCTCAAGAGTTTCTTTCTGGGCTGCTCTGATGAGTAAGCAGTGTAACAGGTACGTGTTGTTTTCAAGGAACACACCTGGCTCTTTACCTGCAAGCATCTTGTTTGCAGGTCCAGATCCATGCCGGTCGCTGCCTTTGCCAGCAGTCCCAGGAAATGCCTCCTGCTTCCCTCTGGCTCTTTGCAGAGCTTGCTGCTCTCCTGGATTCTGCCCACCAGCGGTCAGAAGCACCCACCCCTGGCCTTGTGAACGGGAGAGGAGCCAAAGACCTCTACTCCTTCTAGCGATGGGGGTGGGAGGGGGGAGAGAGCATGGTTTCAAAAAGGCTGAGCAGCTCCCAGCTAGGGGTGCTTGAGCTGGAGATCCTGCATTGTGCGGGGGGTGGATGAGATGGCCCATGCGGCCCTGTCCAACTCTCTTGATTCCGTGACTATGGCACCCCCCAGGAGTAGCCACAGGGGCACAGGTCTGTCCCCCAGCTCTCCGTGCCACCCCTGACGCAGTGGAAGCAGCAGGAAAGGCTGCCGGCCACAGCAAGCAGCACCTGTGTGATGGGAAGAACATCTTTGCAGATGTTTGCCCAGGTCGGGGGTTTGTGCAGAAGCCAAAAAAGCCAATGCAGTTCTAGAGTACAGCGTCCAGATCGAGGGAAGCATTAGTGCCATGCTGTTCTCCTTTGGTCAGACCTCACCTGGAATCCTGCGTCTGGTTCTGGGCACCACCGTGCAAGGAGGACATGGAGAAGTGGGAAGATGTCAAGGTGGTTTGGAAACCAAACCCTATGAGGACCAACTGAGGGAGCCTGGTGTGTTTAGCTTGGGAGAGAACAGGTGGAGACGGGGCATCCATCTGCAGATTTCTGAAGGGATATAAGGTAGATGGAATGAGCTTATTTTCCGCTGCTCCAGAGACTAGATCAAGGACCAGTGGACTCCAGTTGCAGGAAAAGAGATTCCACCTAAACATTAGGAGGCCTTTCTTGGCTGCAGGAGCTGTTCAGCTGTGAGTTTTGCCTCAGAGGTCTTTGAAGAGGTTGGATGGCCACCTCTGGGGAGTGCTTCAGCTATGGGTCCTTGCACTGGGAGAGGGCCGGATTAGGCAGCCCTTACGGTCCCTTCAGATCTCAGTTCTATGGCCGGGAAATCCCTCCTGTGGGAGCAAGGAAGCTGCGTTCTCAGCGGCTGTGTCTTCCCTTGCAGAGATGCGGGTGGGTCTCACCGAGGAATTCTGCGTGGGCAAGATGGAGCTTCGGGGTGAGTGTGCATCCCCCTCCCCTGCAACTCTCTTCCCCCAGAATCCCCCTCCTCTCCTCAAAATGGCCCCCTCGTTCTCGTCCCCAGGCTATGGCACAGCAGTCCGCGTGGACGAGTGTTCCTTCCACAGCTCTGTGAAGCTGGATGAATTTGAGCGCAGCCGCATCCTGCGGGTGAACGCGAGTCAAGGGGAGGTAAAAGGGGGGAAGGGGTCCGAGGGCAGTGGGCGAGGGGCTGCAGTTGGCCGGGAGAGAATCCAAGCCCCTCCCTTCTTTTGAGCAGCTGACCCTGATGCGGTACCAGCTGGCCGACGAGACCCCCACTGCTCTGCCCTTCCACCTCTTCCCCACCGTCAACCACGACCCTGGTGGCCGGTGAGTACCCGGCATGGTGCCTTCACAGCTGCCACCGCCAACGCTGCTGGGGAGGTGCGCAGGGCAGCCCCCTCCTGCTTCGGCCAATATTTTCTCCTTTGCAGGGTGCAAGTTTACCTCAAGCTCCGCTGCGACCTGCCGCCCAAGAGGTAAACCGTCTCCAGTGGGAGGTGGGGAGGCTGTGAGCACGCCCCCCCACAACACCCCACCTCACTGCTCTCCCACCCCTTTCCCTCAGCCACGCCGTGAACGTCCACCTCCACCTGCCTGTCCCAAAAGCGGTGCTGAGGTGAGCCTCTTCCAAATCAAGGTGGGCCCCGCTCACTCTCGCGTCTGCCACGCAGCCTGGGCAGGCGCGCCTTTCTGACGGCTCCACCTTCCTCCCTGCCAGCCTCTCCCAGGAACTGAGCAGCCCTGAGCAGTCGGCCCGTTTCCAGGCAGTCACCAAGTCCATCGAGTGGGTCGTGCCCCGCATCCAGGGGGGCTCCCAGCTCTCTGCCCTCTTTAAGGTGAGCGACAGCTGGGAGGGGGGCAAAGGTGGCAAGAAACTGGGGGTGGGTGGGGAGGCAACACATGCCACACCGCCCTCCTCTGGCCCCCCATCCACCCCACGGACTGCCTGTGTCTTCTGCAGCTGGAGGTGCCAGGGCTGAGCCGGGCAGGGCTGCTGGAGCTGGGCCCCGCCAACCTGTCCTTTGAGGTGCCAGCCTACACCTGTTCTGGGCTGCAAATCCGCTTCCTGCGCTTTGTGGGGCCCCAGCCGAGCCTCCCCCACCGTTGGGTGCGCTATGTGACCCACAGCGAGTCCTACGTCATCCGCCTCAACGCAGGATAGCAGCTCCGTGGCTGGGCTGCTCCCAATCCCCCCTCCCGGGGCAGAGGGGGAGGATGGTCCACAGGAGGAACGACAACCTCTTTGCACAACCAACTTTATTTTTGAACTGATGAGCACCAACACGGACAGCCAAGAACTCAGCCGCCAACAGTGCAACGAGAAACTGCCCCAGAAACTGCCTAGGAAAAACTGGCCCTGAGAAATGGGGGGCAGAGCAGACCCCCAAGGCACGAACACACAGCAGGGGCGCAGCACAGACTCGTTCTGGACCCCCTGGGGAGGTGGGGAGGGCCACAGCCTCAGGCATCCTGCAGAAAGAGGGACAGCACCCTGGTCACACCTTCCCAAAGGCTTTGCCTTTCTTCACCCCAGTGCTTAAACAGCCTTCCTGTGTACAACCAGCCTCCTTCCTTTTCTTCACATGACTTTTTTTTTAAAGGGGGGGAGCTATGAGACCCTCATCCCTGTCACCATCTTCACTGGGAACCCTGCTGGGAGGGACTTTGCTTTGATCCAGGGAGGAGTGGCCAAGGGGGAACAATCCAGGGCCAAGTAGACCCCTGCCACACGCGGCCCTCGCCATCCCTGCCTTCCATCCTATCGCCTCCTGAAGAGGGCCCGATGGGGGGTGGCTGCAGACACCGGGCCCTTGAGGGCCACACACCCCGTTTCCATGGCCACCATTACCTGCTCAGAGCCAGCGCCATCTTCCTCGCTGCTCTCTGGCTCCTCAATCACTGCCTCTTCAGCCTCCATCCACTGTAGCCTGTGGGGCATAAACACAGGGGTGGGGGAAGGCCTCCGTTTCCTCCATGCTCAAGGGAGAAGGCGGGTGGTCTCCTCTCCAGCGACAAGAGGGTCTGGGCAGAGGCTTCCCCGGTCTCCCCCTTCAGCCAAGGCTGCAGAAGGTCAGCAGCCCTTCACAGCACGACAACCGGCCTGACTCTCACCCTGAGGGCTGTTGTGACTTCAGGCTCTTGGGGTTCAGTCCCCCCAAAAGGCACCCAGGCGCTGTCTCAGCGCCACAGCCTCACTCAACCACCCGCCACCTGTGGGGCTCCTTCTCCCTTTCCCTGTGACGCCTCTGAGCCTGCACCTGAAGGCCAGCGAGCACCATTCTTTCCAGCACAACCACTGCTCAGAACGGCAGAGGGAGGGCCCCACAGGGCCATGCTGGGCACCCCCTAATCTACAGCCTTCACGGCCTTCCACGTTGCTCGTTCCCCTCTGAGCTTTACAAACAACAGCCCTGCAGTGGTGGTTGTTCATGGGCTCAAGCCTGTGCCAGGCTTTATTTCGCAGCCTTCAGTTGAAGTCTTGCTCCAGAAACACAGGGAGGGGAGAGGGGGCCACATCTCCTCTTGCAAAGGTGGCCGGCTATTGGCAATGCTGCCTTCTCCCATGGAGGAGGAAGAGGGGGTAACCAAGGCCTTGGCAGGATACCCAGTGAACCGTCTCCTGGCTCGTAAGGGGCAGAGGCAAGGCCCCTAAAAGGCAGGCAGTTTACAGTGGGTCTGAGGGGAACCCTCATTCACAGCCCCTCTCACCAGCTGCTTTTACACAAGATGAGGCCAACCCCCATGTGGCGCCCTGTTGGCAATTCCACCCCGATTTAATTTTGGCACCAGGCACTGCCACGAGCCACTGGCTTTAAGACTGGAAATGCTTCCCTTTGGCACTGGGTTAATCTCAGCAGGCGGGTGGGGGTGCGGATTTGTTGTGGTTTAATAAGCAGCTACTCTTCTGTTCTTTCCCACTTGGTTTTTTTCTTGCCCATGAAGCAAGTATTCTTTTAGACCTCTTGCTTAAAATCAGTTACCATCCCGGAAGCCGAATTGGACTCAACGCATCTCTGACACAACATTCTGTTTGAAAGTGGCCAGGCCGTTGCCTCTGGGAAGCCCACCAGTGGGACACAGGAGATGCCACCTTCTCCCATGCCCCCTGCCCGCCCGCCCGCCTTAGTGGACTGCCTCTGCCAGTGCAAACGACACATGGCCGTCCCAAGCAGTCGGCTTCCCCTCCGCTGACTCCTCTGGTCCTCCTGCCAGCGACTCCTGCCATTTATTTGCCCCTGCCGCTGCCCTCCCATGGCAGTGTGGGGATGTCCTTCCCTTTGCCTCTCTGGGACACCCTCCTCCCTCCCCACCCAGCTTCAGTGGATCTCTCTCCTGCGGGCACAGACGGGGCTTTCGTGCCACTCCCAGAGGTCTCTGCTCCCTTACTCCCCGGCAGCCCCGGCCTTGTGCCCCTTTTCCTCTGCGCAGGGCAATTGCCTGTCTCCTTGATCGCGCAGCTCCCTCTCCAATAATTGGGGGCAGGCAATGTGGGCAAGATGGAAGTGCCGCACGGGGCCGGCTGTTCCAAAGTGGCCAAGCAGTTGCCAACGCCTGTCCCGCCAGGAGGCCTTGCTAGCCCTTCTCTGCCACTTCTGAATTTCCCTCGTTTCTAAAGCTTCTGCACAACGCTTTCCAGCCTTTGCTTCATGTAGAACATTTCCCCGCCCACCACACACGCAAAGGCCAGCCAGCCCTGCAAGGTGAGCAGCATCCCACCCCAAAGGCTCCTGGCCATTGTGCAGGTGAGGTGCCCAGTCCACTGTGACCATCCTTACCGATCCAGCCTTCGGCCCTGGAGAACACCACCACGGTCCTTCTGCGGCTGCTGCAGGCGGTGGCTGCGAGGAGGGGCCCCTGGGGCCCACCGGGAGGCAAGCTGTGGGTGGCTGCTGCAGCAGCAAAAAGCGAAAAAGCGCCAGCAGCACATTAGGCCTGGGTGTGCATGAAGAAATGAACAGTACACTCCCGCCCCTCAGCAAAGCTCACCACCACAAGCCTCTCACCTCTGCAAAAACTCTGACTTGGAGCCGGAGTCCTCTTGTCCCGTTGGCACCGGGCGCTTTCCCCTCAGGGCGGTGGAAGTCAGCAGGGAGGTCTGGGGGCGGCTGCTGCTCCTGCTGGACAGGAGGCTGGCCTCATCGCTGCCTCGGTGCTCAGAGGACTCTGGCAAAGCAGAGCAAGCGAAGAAGTGCTTTCCACCAGCAGATCTGCTGCTGTGGCACAACTGGCTCCCTCCCTGCCCAGCCACAAGGCCCACAAAGGCCCACTCCTCCCAGCCGCCCCAGGTGGCCCATCCCATTCACCCACCATCCAGGCGCCTCCGCTTGGCGACTGATCTGGGCCGGGCGACTGCCTCTTCCTAGGGGCTGAGGGAGCGCTGATACACGAGAAAGGAAGCCCAGCCGGGCCCCTCGCTCTGGCCAGAGGGGAAGCGAGACTGGTGAGTCTTCTTCAGGTAGGACAAGCTGCAGGGGCAGAGGGAGACCCAGGTCTTAATGGCGGTGGGACAGGGGCACCCGCACGGCCACCCTCCTTTGCCCACCCAGGCACTCACAGCAGGGCACTGCCGGGATGCATCAGCCAGGGGGAGAATTCGCTCAGCAGCTCCAAGAAGGGCAGGTTGACCAGGCCCAGCTGGGCATTGGGGGAGGCTGCCTCCTGGAAGGCAAACTTGATCCCAGCCCTGGGAAGAAAGCGCAAGCGATGGGGCAACAGCAAGGACGTCTCCTCAAACCTTGCCCCTCCCAGACCTGCTTCCACCCCTGGGAAGGCCACCCCCTCACTTGTGCAGAGCGACGAGGGCCGAGCGGTTCTGGAGCTGGTGCAGCCCAAAGAGCAGGGAGAACCGCCGGGCCAAGTCCTGGATCTCCAAGAAGGCCGCCGAGTCCATGCCTCCTGGTCCCTGCTCCAGGAGCAGCTGAGTCAGCAGCTAGACGGAGGAAGAGGAAGAGGAAGAGGAAGGGGGGATTGCTCATTAGCCACCAGCAAGGGGCACACACACATGCGCACATGTGCCCCTCCAAAAGCTACCCCACTACCTGCTGCAGGCTGAGGAGCAGCGTGTGAGCCCATTCTGTCCGGTCGATCTGGCGGGCCCGGTTCAGGGTCTCCTTGATGACGTCCCCATAGTCGTCGTAGAACTGATACCACCGGGGAGAGGAGAAAGGACAACAGAACCAGGCATAGGGCAGCACTTCCCAAGAAGGCTGGTCCTTTCTTCTTCACAGCCAGAAGCTGTATGCTCTGCAGCCCATCTCGCCCCACAGCCACGGCAGCCGGGCCCACGGGAAGGGGAGCTCTGCGCCCAAGAGCTGCCTGTCTTACCCGCACAACCTGTTCAGAACGATCCATCGTGCGACTGCAGAGGTTGAGACAGTGGAGAAGGGGCAGATGTAGCCTGGACAACTCCAGAATAAGGCTGGGTGGCTGCGCCAGCCCGGACGCAACAGACTCTGGGAGGGCATCCTCCACCCCCAAGTGTGGATTCCCCAATGTTTCTACAATTTAGATGCCCTCATGCTCTCTAGGGGTCAATTTCTGGATGTCTTTGGCAACTATGGGGCTGTTCTGAGCTGGGAAGTAAACTGAAAATCATCTTCTAGTTTACTCCCTGCTTGGGAAAAAGGTCTCTCTCTCTCTCTCTCTCAGGGGAAATGCCATGTATACAAGCAGCATAAATGAATATATAAATTTTGAAAAGGGAGGCCGTATGTGGTCCACAGGCAGCTGTTTGCCTTCCTCTACCTAAGGGAGTCATGTGTGCTGCCTGGGTGTGCCACATGGAAGCCAGAGGAAAAGCCTAGATTATTATTATTTTATTTTTTATTTATACCCCGCTCTTCAGCCACAAGGCGATCAGAGCGGCTTACAAATTGTTTTTCAAGCAATAGCTATTTACACACCTACACTGCGCTAAGCAGTTTCCAACATGTGTTAGCTAATTGCCCCCCACAAGCCAGGTCCTCATTTTAACGACCTACGAAAGTATGGAAGGCTGAGTGAACCTTGGAGCCCGCTGGGATCGAACTTGCAACGTGGTGGCTTGCAGGACTGGCATTGAACCAGTACTGCAAGTCACCACGTTGCAAGTTCGATTCCAGCAGGAACGCTCGCAAAACGAATAGGCTTTGTGCCTCTGCCACACAACGAAGGCCACACATATCCTGCTGTCAATCCATGCTGCAGGCAGCTGCCTGGAGGGTAGGAATCCCTTCCTCAGAGTAAGCCAGGCTCAAGGAGACCTTCCTCCTTTCAGGAGCCAAACACTCGGGGCAGTGGGGTGGGGAGATCTGTGGGGAACTGGCCCTTTGGTCACAAAGACCAAAACTCATTCCACTCCAGTTTTCCTGACCCTCACCCTGGAGACCTGAGGGGTGGGCAGGGTGCCTGCTGGCTAAGAGTTGGGGGGGTGTTCAGGGTGCTTGGGGGTCTCTGTTCCATCAGGTACCTGAAGCAATGGTGGTGATTAGCTGTGATTGGCTGCCGATGGCAAGAGGTCCAGACCAACAGAGTGACAGAGGAGCCTCTCTAAGGCCAGAGATGCTCAAGAGCTCCACTTGCCTGGATCCAATTGTTGGCACCTTAGGAACTTCGACGCAATGCTGTCCATCCCTCTAAAGGTGGGATGATGCTCCCTCCTCCCCAGGCACAGTGCGATCCCTTGGGGTCCGTGAGAAGGGAAGCTCCTCTTGCCCCATTCTGTGCATTATGGGGGCCTGCGTAGATACAGGATGCGGCATCTGTTCTGGGTAGGGGGAGGAAATACCAGCAGATCTGGATCTGGGTGGGTCTGTGACTGGCCCTGGCCCTGGCCCTTTTCAGAGTGTGGGGATGGAGCCACAGTGGAAGGAAGGTGAAGGCTACTTGCAGATGCCGTTTGCAGAAAATCCAGTGTTGACAAGGCAGAATCACAGAACCATGGAGCTGGAAGAGACCACAAGGGCCGTCCAGTCCAACCCCATTCCGCCATGCAGAAGAAGACAGTGGAGGGGGCAAGTGGCGTCCCCAGGGAAGGACGTAGAGGCAGAGACGAGGCCTGTGCTAGAGCGGCCCAGTCTCGCAATCCTCAGGATGTGCAGTCCTGAATTCTTGGCAGAGGTCATTCCTGCTGCTGCACTGATTGCGGCCCCAAAGAAGAGCAAAAGGGGCTCTTCCAGAGGGTGGTCAGGAAACCAGGCTCCAGAAGAGCTCACAGAATCAGGCCGTTCTGTTTGGGCTTCTTTCTAAAACCCCAAAAAAGGTTCTTCTCCACCACACTCCCAAGCAGCAGCAGCAGATTCCACTTCTGAACAGCTCTTACTGTCAAAAAGTTTCTCCTCATGTTGAGGTGGAATCTCTGTTCCTGGAGCTTGCATCCATTGCTCCGTGATCCAGTCTCTGGAGCAGCAGAAAACAAGCCTGCTCCATCCTCAACCTGACACCCCTTCAAATACTTAAACAGGGCTATCATATCATCCCTTAACCATCTTTTCTCCATTCACCTTGTGGTCCACTAAGACTAGCTAGAAAGGGGCAGGGAAATAGCGGGGGGGGGGGGGGGTCTGCCAGCACTGAGCTACACCGTCCTAGCTTTTCCCTGCCAGTAGGGGGAGCTCCTTCCCTCCCGGAGGCCTCCTTTGCACCCGAGCCAGCAAGGGAGGGAGAGCGAGCAGTGGAGACAACCAGAGCGACTCCAGGACCGGCACCCAGAGGCTCCCGCCCCACCCGGCCCAGTTCCCCACACACCTTGGAGTAGTACTTGAAGACGTCTGAGGCTGCGCTCAGCTCCAGCACTCCATAGACAATGAGCTTGCAGAATCCCGCCAGCAGGTTACGGCGCTGGTGCAGCTGCTGGATCTGGAGCGCCTCGTCCGCCTCGCCGCCGTCTGGGGCCAAGCAGCAGGAAGGGGAAGTGAGCGGCCTTGGCCTGGGCAGGGGGTCCCGCCCAAGGCCCCCTCCCCTGGGGACTCCCAAGCAGCAGCCCCATCCCTGACCTTGAGCCTGGCAGTGGTTGAAGACGTGGTCCAAGAGGAAGCCAGCCAGCTGCGACTGCAAAGCTGGCTCCGCCTGATAAACCAGCCCTGAGTGGCCTCCTCTTCCCTGGGCAGACTGTGGGCCAAAGATCAGGAGGAGATCGCTCAGGAGCACAAAGGCCTAGGGAGGGAGACGAGGGGGCCGAGGCCAAGGGAGGGTACGAGAGAGACTGGGAGTCAGGACCCAAACAAACAGAAGGGAACGGCCCTCTGAGCAAGTCGACAGGGCTGCAACCTGCAACCTGCTCCTCCTCCTCCTCCATGGCATTATTTCCCCTTTGGTGGGGTCCCCGCGCCCACCCTCCTCCCCTTCCTTTGCCATTTGTCTTCACCAATTCCTAAACACCAGGACTCTCTGCAGTAATACAAAACTCGCTGCCTTTGTAGTGTGTGCTGCAGGGTGAGTCCTGGTGAGTACTGGATGGGAGACCACCAGTGAATCCCAGGTACTGGAGGCTCTATTCCAGAGGAAGGAACTGGCAAAACCACCTCTGAGGAGGATTCCTTGCCTAAGAAGACCCTAAGCTGACAGGCGACTTGAAGGCACACAGACACACACACGCACAAGAACCCATTAAGAGGACTGAAGCTGGAGATGGGGGGGCATGAGTCCAGCATTCTGTTGGTAGGCCGGACCCTCTGCAGAAGGCGTCCAGTCCGGTTAAAGAGAGACCGTGGGGCCTGGCCATTCCCTTCCCTGCCCCTCTTAGCGCAGGAGGAGAGGGCAATTGACTGAGCCCAGCAATCCAGCGACTCCTCCTTGCTCCCACTCTCTTAAAGGCCCTGTAATGACCTCGGTGGCCTCTGCCACTGGATCAGCCCTGGACTCCGAAGATGTGAGCCAGTACAGAGGCAGCAAACGTCCCACCACGTCCAACTGGCCCTTAGCCCTGGCTCTGGGATGCCACCTGCCTTCACATCCGCAGGCGGGAAAGAGTGGGTGGGAAGGAGGGAAGGAGCCCGACCCTCTGGGGCCCCTCTGCAGCTCCCAAATTGTTCCCCCTCCTCCACTACTTGTTTGCCCATATTCATGTGATCACGACCTCTCTCTCCACCTGCCTAGTTATCCATCCACCCTTATTACGATGCGGCTTTGCCAGATACATTTTAAGACACCAAAGGACTCTGTGACGGCAGAAGCCCAAGAAGCAAAGCAACAGTGGCGGCACTTGTGGCCAAGGGAAGCAGAGGCCCAGCAGCCTCTCGGGGCTTCTAACACCCTTGGCAGGGGACAGCCTCCCCACCAGCTCTGGCTGGGCTTGGCCCAACCTGTCGCTCACCTGCTCCTGGATGCTGGGATCCATATCCACGAGGCAGCTCTGGCAGACAGCGCAGAAGGATGCCACTTTCTCCTTGAGGCCCAGCAGCTGCTCCTGGCAGGGTGGGCAGAGGAGGGTCAGGAAGGCCAAGGGGAAGAAAAGGGGCTCCTCCCACACCAAAGCCCCACTCACCTGGCACTCACCTGGCTGGGAGGAGGCCCCGCAGCTGCACCCAAGAGATGGGCCAGTTCCCAGAGCAGTGAGAAGTGGGAGCAGGTCATGGCAGAGGTCACCACCTGGAAGGAAGGGAGGGAGACCCATGGCTCCTGAGGGAAAGGCAGTGGGCGCCCCTTCTGCAGCTGCAGGAATGAAAGAGGGGAGGGGAGGGGCCGGTGCACCCAGACGCGTTCAGTTCAAAGCACACACCCCTCCCCGTACCTCCTCAGGAACTTCGCCTGTGTCCACTGCGTGGTGCAGGAGGCGCATGCAGGGCTCAAAGAAATGCCACGGGGTCAGATCATGAGTGCTGCGGACAAAAGAGAAAAAGGCTAAATTAGGGCACAGCCTTGCCCCAACCCATTTGCCAGAAGCCATGCGGAGAGCAGGGCAGGCCTGTTTTCCACATCACTGCTCCTCAAGCCGCAAACACACGCCAGGACATGCATGCCCACGTGTGTGTACGTGTCTGGGCACAGGTGGGGACACACACACAGCCCATCCAGCATGGAAGTTGAGAAGGAGAGTCTGCAACTGCCCAGTGCCTTCCATGGATTGGAGGAGAGATGCTGGGAGGGAGAGTCGTGTGGCACTGGTATCCCAACAGCCTGCTTCCCTCTCCCTGCGCTGGTACTTGCCTGTGGAAGACGGCAATGCGCTTGAGAGTGGCGGCCACACTGTAGGCGTCCTCTTCCGCCAGGAAGGAATCCTGAGCAGGAAGGAAAGCAAAGGAAGGGCAGCGAAAGAGGGATCTCTCCTTGTGCCTCCCTCTCTCGTCTGGATGGGGGCACGAAAGACATCCACTGCCTGACGTGAACCATGATGTGTTTGAACAACTGGAAAACCCGATTGTTTTTTGAACAGCTATACTTTGCCCCCTTGAAAAGAGTGGTTCACTAGTTGAGACCGGTTGTGGTAACATCTAGCAAGCGCCACATGCATGCGTACACACACACACACACACACACACGAGTGTGAATAAGGCAACAAATAAAGCTTTTGCGTATCATCTAACATAAAGTGTGAGGGAAACGTATGAAGCAGAAGTTACAGGTGTGGGGCTCCTGGGTCCACCCGATGCCAAAGCCAAACATTCGAAGGGGTGGGAACACACTTGATGGGACATAAAATGAGCCGGGTTGTACAGTGGGAGAGCGTTTGACTCTGCTTAGTGCGGAAGACATCCCTGCTATGAGGTGAGCTTTCCAGCAGCAGGTCTACAGAGAAGCCGCATCCCAGCACATGAGCTGAGGGGCTCCAGCATCCCCCCAACACACACACACACACACACACACACAGGCAGCAGCACCACCAGCCCCTGAAAGAACTACGTCTACCCCACTGTGTCTGGCCAGTGATACAGCTCCCCATGGCTGCCTATGGGGCTGTCCGTGGGCTGGGCTTCTCCCCACCCAGGGCAAGGCCACTGGAAGGTGGGCTCCCAAGGGGGATACACTGGTGCGGAAGAGAACAAAGACCACCCCACCCCTCCCAGCAGGTAAGTAGCAGGAAAACCCACTCCCCAGCCCGCCCCCAACCTTCCTGTGTTTTCCCAGCCTCCAGCTGCCAAGCAAATGCTGCAGAAAGCCTCAGAGTCACTCAAGGGAGCTTTTCCCCAGACAGCCTCCCCCTCCCCACTCGGCCTTCACTGGGAGGTAAGAGAGATCCAGCTTAGATAAACAGAACTGGCTCATTTTAGGAAAACATTCTGGTTTCCCCTTCACAAGACTTATTCTGGTTTTCCCTTTGCAAGAGTGCCAATAAGGAGGAGGAGGAGGAGGAGGAGGAGGAGCCCCCTTTGACACTAGGCAGGGTTTTTTCTCAAGCTTTTAGACACAGAAAACTGAGCACACCAAGTCCCTGGAACATGTTCTCAAAATAGTCGGTAACATATAGAGAAGACGTAAGAAGAAGCCGTTAGTACAGAAGCATTTATCTTTTACTGAAAGTAAGGCTACCCACTGAGGACAGCACCTCAGTCAGCTTTCTGCCTTGGTTGCAATCCACAATGGAGAAGCCACCATTTTTGTACCTGGCTGTTTCCTTTTACCACTGATGCAACAAAACCCCTCCTATGCCACTCGTCAGCTGCCTAGGTTTGGCCATGAAGCTGACAAGGACTGCAAAACCCATCTGCCTGGCAGCAGAGGTCCAGCTCACTACCAACGTGTATTGCTGCTGCTCTGTAATGCCGCCCTCCAGCCACTTCCCTTTTACCTTCCGGTGCTGTGGACGCACAGCATCACCCTTCTTCCTATGGCTTGAATCACGGTGTCCACTCGTGTACACAAAGAACAATACGCCACGGAGAGAGAGAAGTCTCCCCCCCCCCCGCCTGCAATCTGCACTCCTTGGTACCTGGAGCACCTCTGTGGCTTTGTGCTGGAACTTGTCTGCCAGGTGGTCCACCAGGCGGCTACGAGCCAAGTCTGCGCGGCTGTAAAAGGCCAGTTCGGGACGGCAGAGCAGGTGGAGCGCCTGGGACGCCGCCCCCAGCACCTCCGAGTCGGTGTGCTTGCCCACCACTTCCCACAGCTGGGCCAGCAGCAGCTCTAAATACTTGAGGGGGGGGAGAGGAGAAGGAGAACATGAGAGAGCCCACAGTATACTGATGGCTATTTATTTATTTCCTCTGGCCTTTCCTGCCTCCCCTTTGGCTGCAACCCCATCCGAAGGGCAGGCTGAGGGAGAGTGAAGGCCAAATGCCAGACACACTGAACGACTGTGCCATCCCCTCCCTCAAGAGGGAGCAGCGGTGGAAGGACAGAGCAGGAGTGGACTGGCCAAAGTGACCTTTACCTTCTCCAGGCGGCCGGTGCTATAAAGGTCCAGGTCAAAGTAGCGCAGAGCCTCTAGCAGAGGAACCACCTTCTCGGCGTCAGCTGAGAACTGCGGAGTACAGAGAGGGGAGACCCTGAGGCTTCCAGGGCCCCAAGGAGACGTCGGACCGTGCAGGAGGAAAAGCCTACTGGAACAGAAGGGAAGTCCCTGTCCCCCCACCCTCGGTTTCACAAAAGGGGAACCTGTGTGGAGGGTGTTTCACCTTAGTGAGCAGGTGAGGCAGCAGTGGGATAAGGTGCCGAGTGAGCTTCCGGCGGTCCTCAGCTTGCACTTTGCGCTCCCGGGCAGAGAATACCTGGCAGAGCACAAGAGGGGAAGGATGGGAGGAGACCCTTCTGGTGCACGGCAGGTGTGTGTGGGAGAGGACAAATCTAGCTGGACCCTGTTCTGGTAGCAAGGACCCCCCCACCCTGTCAAATACCTTCTTTCCAGAGGCCCTGCCGACGGGGGGATGCCCCTCTGTGGCCTGCCGCATGCTGGCCACCAAGATCATAATGAGGGCACTCTCCTGACGGTCGCCCAAGCCTAGCAAGAAAAGAAGAGCTCAGCCAGGAGTGAGAATGCCCATCCTCCCCTCTGGGCTTGGTCCTGCCAAGGCGGGGGGCAGGGAGCAAACCCCTTGGGCTGGGAGGCTGGTCAGCCACCCTTCGACCCCTCAGGGGCTGCACTCTCCCTCTGCTGCAGCCATCACTGCGCAGTGACCCTCTGGAGTGGGAGAGAGACAGACCCCCCCCCCCCCCGCCAGAGCAGAGCAGCCCCTAGCCAAGTCCTGTCTCAAGATGGCCAGGAGGCAGGGTGCCTTTCCGGAGATGGGGCGCTTTCTGTAGCACCTGCATTTCAGCAACGTGGGCTGTGGGGGCAGGAGGGAAGGTCTCCAAGGGCCACCATGGGCACCCCCACCTGAGGTGTCAAGAGGGGCGAGAAAAAACAAAAATAGTAATGGGTGGGGGGCGGAGGAATCACTGTTTGCAGGCTGCCTGGAGTTCTGTGGGGTCTTACTTTCCAGCCCCAGTGAAGCCTTAGCATTCCTTTGAGGAAGGAGCCCGTTAGCTCATTCCAGCCACTGCCTTATCATAAATTGAAGGCATACATGGCTCATAGGGAGTGAAGCATCATGAACATTTTTGGACCGCTGAAACACATCAAAGGGGCCTGGGCAGAACAATGAGCTCCATCCTCCCACCCAGCATTTCTCAACCGGTTCCACAGAACCCCAGGGTTGCACCAAGGGTCCCCCGAAAATAGTCATAAGTCACAGAGAAGTGGTGAGCTGAAACGGCTTATCTCTCCCCTCCACAACAGAGAAGGTGGGGAGGAATTAGTGTGTGAATGTTTTCACACCAACACAGCCTCCAAAGGGGCCTCTTATGGGTCAGCTGGGGGAAAGATGTTTCCATGCCAAACCCCTTGCTCTCCCTCAAGCTTTTGCTCTGCCTTAGAAATGGTCATCAGGCTTCTCATGTGGGCCTGGCAGCTAAAGGGGAGGAGGCGAGGAATGAGAGTGTGTGTGAATGAGTGGACCCTCATTGCCAGAATTGAGGACAAAAGAGGACGCTGGTTTGTATAAAATGGATTTAAAGGTACAAATGCAAAATGAGTTTGGTTGTGTTTTCACATTCAAAACAATGGAAAGAGAACTGCAATACTGTACAGCTCTTAGCCAATTGGGGGAAACTGACCAAGTAATCCAAGTAACCCCCGGTCAGTCAGCTACCCAGGCGCTAGCTGTGGATGGGAGAACTCTGATAAAAGTGACTTAGGACTTATTCTTCTTAAATCAGATTTGGAGAGAGCAGAGCCACTACAGTAAAGAGCTCATTATAGAGAAACGGTTCTTAAACTGTGGGGCTGGTAACAGACTGTGGGGATCAGGAATAGACTGATCAGCTCCCATATTATTGGAAAAAATCCTTCCATTTACCATGACACTGGCTTGGCAGGAAGCTGCAGCCTCCCTCTCAGCCTGTGTCTGGCTGCTCCGTTGCTGCTTTTTGCAAGCTCTGTTGGCTCCGAGCTCAATCTTTGGATCAGAGTCAGTGATGTAGCCATGTTTAAATATTTGAAAGGGTGTCATACTGAGGATGGAGCAAGCTTGTTTTTAATGGGGATTACTATTATTACCCCCGTGCTATACTGGGGAGACCTTTAAAACTGGCACCAAAGGAATGATTGGCTTTAATCCCCTTTGAAAGCACACTTAGCAGAATTTCTGTTTTAAAGATCTCTCTCTCTCTCTCTCTGGCTTTTCTTCACAAACAAAGATTCATTCTTCACAACGAAGATTTTAAAGATACATGCACAGGAAAAACGTATTGATTCCAAACACACAGGTTTTAAATCGCCATTGACCCAGTTCTCCCCCCAAAAAAAACTTTCCACACTCTAGCTTAAAAGAATCAAAGTAGTCAAACGTAGCTTACAAAACATGGAAAAAATACTTTACTCACAAGCTTCATATGCATCTCAAAGATCATAGCAGTAATAACTTGAAAGTAGACAGGAATAATAAAATATATCTTGAAATCTACATTTCTAAAAACAAAACATGCAGGAGCTGTGTCCTGAAGCTCCTGCCTCTAGGATATCTTCATGGCTTCCAGAACAAAGAGATACCTAAAACATACCTCTTTTCTCCGGAAGATGCTCACATTACAACAGGAAGTTATCCATTCTGCTTACATTGACCATTTAACCCTTTGAGCAGTTAAACAAGTCAGAATATGGGAGTGCAACTATATATCCCAACAGTTGCAATCCACCTGTTGACCTAAGAGCTAAGAGCTGTTGGGCAGTGGAATCCGCTGCTGCTGCCTGGGAGCATGGTGGAGTCTCTTCCTTCTTTGGAGGGTTTTAAACAGAGGCTGGGTGGCCGTCTGTCGGGAATGTCTTGATTGTGTCTTCCTCAAGGGCAGAAGGGGGTTGGACTGGATGGCCCTGGGGGTCTCTTCCAACTCTCTGGCTCTATATACTATCAATACTTCTCTGCCAGTATGCTCTTTCAGGCCTGTTATTTCAAGTATCAAATATGTATTGCTCGCAATGTGGAATATGATAAGCACCTATTTTTTTCACTGTTTCTATAATTTTCTTAAAAAGGGAGCTGTAGGTATAATTTTTACGTAGGGGTTCCCTGAGACCTGAAAATTATTTCAAGGGTTCCTCCAGGGTAAAAAAGTTGAGAAAGGCTGCTCCCACCCCATAGGCTGTTCATATCCCCACAACACACACAAACACACACAATCTGTGCCAACACTTCCTTGTGCAGATCTAACTGTGCAGCTAAAGGGAGGTGAAGAGGGAATAGCGCACGTCTGCCAAGGCCCACCCTTGTCCAAGAAGGAGGAGCCCCCAAGTGTGGGTCAGCACACAGAATCACAGAATCATAGAGTGGGAAGAAATCCCAAGGGCCATCCAGTCCAACCCCCTTCTGCCATGCAGGAAGACACACAATCAAAGCAGTCCTGAGAGATGGCCATCCAGCCTCTCTTTAAAAACCTCCAAAGAAGGAGACTCCACCACACTCCCAGGCAGCAGCGGATTCCACTCCCGAACAGCTCTTACACTATCACCTGTATGACCTGGATGAGCTGGGCCAAAGCTAACAAAATGAAATTCAATACAGAGAAATGGAAAGTACTGCATTTAGGGCGGAAAAATGAAATGCATAGATATAGGATGGGAGAGACCTGGGTGAACGAGACTACGTGCGAAAGGGATCTAGGAGTCCTAGTAGACCACAAGTTGAACATGAGCCAACAGTGTGATGCGGCAGCTAAAAAGGCCAATGCGATTTTGGGCTGTATGAATAGAAGTATAGTATCTAGATCAAGGGAAGTAATAGTGCCGCTCTATTCTGCCTTGGTCAGACCTCACCTAGAATACTGTGTCCAGTTCTGGGCACCACAATTCAAAAAGGATATTGACAAATTGGAGCGTGTCCAGAGAAGGGCAACTAAAATGGTGAAAGGTCTGGAAACGATGCCTTATGAGGAGAGACTTAGGGAGCTGGGTATGTTTAGCCTGGAAAAAAGACGGTTAAGAGGTGATATGATAGCCCTGTTTAAGTGTTTGAAGGGATGTCATGCTGAGGATGGAGCAGGCTTGTTTTCTGCTGCTCCAGAGACTGGAACACGGAGCAATGGACGCAAGCTCCAGGAACAGAGATTCCACCTCAACACGAGGAGGAACTTTTTGACAGTAAGAGCTGTTCGGCAGTGGAACACACTCCCTCGGAGCGTGGTGGGGTCTCCTTCCTTGGAGGTCTTTAAACAGAGGCTGGATGGCCATCTGTCGGGGATGCTTTGATCAAGATTTCCTGCGTGGCAGGGGGGTTGGACTGGATGGCCCTCGTGGTCTCTTCCAACTCTGCAATTCTATGATTCTATGATTCTATGAAATAAGTCCCAGTGCGTTCCCCCCCTTTTTTTTTGGCTATTTTATTCAGAATATTAAAAATGACAAACCAATTTCCAGGATTTCCCCACTCCCACATCACATCAGTCCAGCTCCAACACACACGGAGGTCAATAGCGGCCACGTGCTAACAAAATGAAATTCAATACGGAGAAATGTAAGGTACTGCACTTAGGGTGGAAAAATGAAATGCATAGATATAGGATGGGGCTGAATGAGACTACATGCGAAAGGGATCTAGGAGTCCTAGTAGACCACAAGTTGAACATGAGTCAACAGTGTGATGCGGCAGCTAAACAGGCCAATGCGATTTTGGGCTGCATCAATAGAAGTATAGTGTCTAGATCAAGGGAAGTAATAGTGAAACTCTATTCTGCCTTGGTCAGACCTCACCTAGAATACTGTGTCCAGTTCTGGGCACCACAATTCAGAAAGGATATTGACAAATTGGAGCGTGTCCAGAGGAGGGCGACTAAAATGGTGAAAGGTCTGGAAACCATGCCTTATGAGGAGAGACTTAGGGAGCTGGGTATGTTTAGCCTGGAAAAAAGACGGTTAAGAGGCGATAGGATAGCCCTGTTTAAGTATTTGAAGGGGGGTCCCATTGAGGATGGAGCAGGCTTGTTTTCTGCTGCTCCAGAGACTGGAACACGGAGCAATGGGTGCAAGCTCCAGGAACAGAGATTCTGTGATGTACACAGAACACAAACTCTGATATCTTCAATAAAGTTCTTTATTGGAATAGAAGCATGTGTAAGGAACAGTGGCAAAGCTGCAAACTGAAGATCAAACTTACAGTGGAGACAGATAAGGTACACCCAGGAAAAGGGAGGGCCGTACATCAAAGCACTTTGGAGGAGTGAGAATTGCCAGGCCATCTGGCCGGCCCTGAGCTCCCGGGATGAACAGCGTTCCCATGGTAACCAACATCTCCCAGACAATCCAGAGGCCCAAGGCAGAGCCAGTCTCAAACCTTCAAACTGTCAGGGTCCTCCAAGAACTTTACTCTATGCCTCAGAATTCATGGATGACCCTGACAGCAAGAAGGGAGTTGCAACTCAATGCCACTCAGAGGGTACCAGACTGGGAAAGGCTGAGCAAGATCCATCCCAGATGCCACAGAGGGACAGAGCCACTCCAACCCCTCTATCCAACAGACAGTGTGCTTCATAAGTGTACAATAAAGGCTATGTTGCACCATGTGTTCTCCCAGAAAGGTCCCAGGAAAGCGGCCACGACAGCAGAGGTAAGGAGGGTGGGAGGACAAGGGGAACCTTCAATTCCCATGGAGAGCAGGAGCAAGAGGACCAATGGCCAGGAGAAGACAGAAAGGCAGACTCTCAGGAAAAGCAACTGAAGATCCGCATAGCTCCCTGAATACACCGGGCCTCATCCAATTGCAGAAGCCTAACCAAACTTGGCTGGGAGACCCCCAGGAGGGAAATCCAGGGGTTTCCTGGAAGGGTTAGGGGAAATCCTGCCTGAAACCCTGGAGAGCTGTTACGGGCACTGGTGAGAATAGGCTCTAGTGGGCTAGATGGGTCCACAGGAGTCTGCGTCAACAGCAGCGCCTTATGCTTCTAAATAGAAATGTCCCAGGCTCCGTCCCGAGGGGCATCTCCAGGTAGAGCTAGAAAGAGAGCCCTACCGTACAGATTCCTCTCTCAGCCTGCCCAGCTTTTAAGGTCCTCGTTGTGTCTGGCGAGGACGAGGGAGAGAGGCTTTTCGGTGGATGCTCCCAGCTTGTGGAACTCCTTCCCACTGGAGGCTTGGTTGTTCCCCTCTCTGCTCTCTTTTCACCAGCAGGCAAAGACCATTTGATTTAGACAGGCCTTTGACTCTTAACTTACTGTGGCAGAAGTGTCTTTTAATGGACCATGTTATGCTTTTATACTTTTTAACTATGTGTTTTTAAACTGCTGCAATTTAGTGTTTTTAATAGAAGTGTTTATTGAATTCCCATGGTCCCAAGATAGAGGAGAGGCTACAGAGACAAAGCAGAGGACAGGCCAGCAATTTCTGGGTCCCTTTTTAGCAGCCAGCCTGCCGTTGGGAGGCTTTTAATAGCAATCTAACTTTAGTGCAGCCTCTTCAACCACTCCTGCCCTGCCAGGCCAGACAGGGGGTGGCTCAGAGAGCTTTCCAGCCCCTCCAGGGAGGAGAAAGACCCTCAGAAGCAGAGCCTCTGCCTCATTCCCCCAGCCCTGGCCCTTCTCCAGCTAACGGGCAAAAACGTTTCATGCACAGCTCTCTTCTCTTTCAGTTTAATACCACAGCCTTCTGCAGCTCTCCCCCAGCCCAAAGTGTTCACATGCACCAGGCTGCCTGTTTGATTTCGCCTTCCAGGAACATCACTTATTTCCTCAAGGAACAGGAGTGCAGCTTTTAGCTGAAATTGCAGTGATTATGCCCTACGCCTGTCACAAATGTGACAGAATTAGATGGCCCAGTCTTAGGAGAGCACAGATAGTGCAGCTCTCGGCAAAGCATTTCTCTTCAAACCAACCCCTGATAAGCAGCACACACACAGCGCACACAGAGAGAAGCACCCCATCTCCTCTTATCCTCAGGGGCTGTGGTTCCCCCCCTCCAGCTATTTTAAAAAACTGTATCCAGCCCTAAAGATTGCGGGGGGGGGGGTGTGAGCTACAGGTTGTGTGCCTTTCAAATTTAACAGAAGCTCAAGAAGAAAACAGGAAAGGAAGAAGGTTGCAAAATGTTTCCCGTATTACTGTCTGTCAGAGCTTGGGAAAGTTACTTTTGGGGGCCTACAACACCCAGAATCCTCCCTCCTCACATGCATCAGCACTGCGACTGTCTGCACATGGACAGCCCTGCCCACCCTGGCTTCCAAATACTTTTAGAAACAGACTTCTTGGAAGCAAAATACATGCAAAGCAAATGCACACAATTTAGCTCAATTGCATAATTTGGAGAAGTGGCTTCTTGCAGGTTGGCAGGTCTGCCAGAGGCTGTTTCTTCCAGAGCTGCCACTCAGCAAGTCCTGGATTGACAGGGCTGATGAACACAACTGCTATTCCCAGCTCCCTTCCTCCCCACCAGCAAAAAAGGGCTGCAGGACCGTCCAAGGCCTCTGCCAGGCGGCCTGGGATTGCTTATGAAACAAGGAGCTATTACTAAAATTGGGAAAGGCTCTGACACACACACGCAGGGCAGCATGTACTGAAAAGGAAGCAAAGGAGAAGCCGGGGGCAGAAGCCAAGCCTGTGTCATGCCATGGGGGAAGCCAGTTTCACCCACTGATCACTGTGCAAGCACCGCTTCCCACCTACCCCCACACACCCCAGAAACAACCAAACTCTCCCAGCCAGGGACATGGTGAATGAATGCCAATATTCCTGGGAAATACATTTATGAACCAGGTTGCTACAGTTCTCCGCACACAAATCCCGTGTGGGCTTTTCTTCTGGGTTTGCTGCAAGAGGGAGTTGGAATAGAGAGACTTGATCCATCAGCAGGAAAGGTTCCTGCAGCGGAGCAAGTGAAGAGGTTCTCTCTAGCACATCAGGCCAACCTCAGGCCTGGGTTTAAGCACAGGCTCCATTTTGTTAGCAAATGTGAGCCAGATACACATTTGCTCTTGACAAACGGCCAGTGGTTTTCCAATTGGCTAGGAAGCCTCCAGAACCGGACAGCCCATGCTCCCAACCATTTCCCTTACCTTCTTCCCCGTATTGGTCATAAACCGCCCGCTTCTTGGGGTCACTCAGGACATCGTAGGCCTCTGCAATCTCCTTGAACTTCTCCTCTGCATTGGGATCCTTGTTCTTATCTGGGTGATACTTTAAGGCCATTTTCCGGTAGGCTTTCTTAATCTCATCTTCATTGGCTCCTGACTGGATCCCCAGGGCCTTGTAATAATCCTTCCCCATGGTGGAAACCGTCCCAGCTGCAGACTCTTTATTCCTGGAAGGGAAGGAGGGAGGAAAGCAAGAGAAAAGGAAAGAGGAGGGTCAGAACAGCCCAGTGTTTGACCATTCAAGCAAGAGCTCTGAAACCCTTGACCTTCCTTGGCCTTCTCCACTCCTTCTTGGTTGTCTGCACTGTTGTCACAAACCTGGGCTACCCAGAGGCAAAAGCAAGACCTGTTAAACTCAACACAGGTAGAAATTGTTAACAGCCCTGCCACAGGGCTTTCTTTGGGGGGGGGGTTTAAAGGGGATTTGAAAGGGAGTTGCGGCACCATGTGACCCAGTAACCGGAGAGGGGGGGCGTTCTCCCTGTCCCAAATAGGTGGGAGAGGAAGGAGTCTTGGGAAAGAGTGAGCTGGTGGCAGCCCTTGGACAGGATGGAGGGCAAACAGCTGCTTGCCTTACGCTGACAACCACATGCAAGCCTACTGCCCACTCCCTCACGGCCACCACAGCGAGAAGGACCTTTGAAGCAAGTCCTTATAACACTCAGCTTTAAAAAACGGTTAATTAGCCAAGGAGAGTTCTTCTCTTCCCCCCACCCGCCACTCAGCCTTTGTTTTCCCCTTCTGTGCTTTTGCAGATTGCCTTAAAAGAACTTTTTCGAAAAATACAGCGCTGGGAGTTCACACGGGGACACGTTCCCACCATGTACCAGCGGAAAGACGGCAGAGAATGGAGCTGTTAGACAGAGACATCTTGCGATGGTGGGAGGTTATTTTTAAAATTCTCGCCAGCCCAGCTCAATCAAGGCTGAAAACTGACAGAGGAACCGTGCACCAGTCCAAAAGCGTCCAGAAATGGCCTGTGGACACCGTTATGTCCTGGCTGGAAAGGGAAAGTGGAAACACGATGGCACGAGTTCAGATCTACAGTCCCTCTGGCCCAGGTGTTAACCACCCAACTGAGGGCACCTCTCTGGGGCTGCTCTCATAATTGTGCCTCAAAAAGACTAAAAGAATTCAAGATAATTCCACAGCTTTTCTGGACTTCAAAGTGGGACTAGGAGTACAGTGGGACATCGCGGTCTGGGAGCCTTGACCCTATCCCCCCCCCACCTCCTGTTACCATCTCCACCACAGAACCATGGGAGTTGAAGGGGAACCCAAGAGTCACCTAGACCAACCCCCTGGACCAACCAGTGAAGGGAACAAACAGCTGAAGCTTCCCAAAGAGGGCACCATCCAACTTGCATTTAGAATCCGCCATTAAAGGCAAGTCCACCAATTCCATTGACCAACAGCTCTGAGGGTCAAGAAGTTCTTTCTGGTGTTTATTTTCACTCTAGAAGAGGTCTTAGAGTCACAGCATTCATTCTAATGTTCAGGAGGAATCTCTTTCCCTTGCAATTTGAACTCATTGGTTGTCATCCTGCCCTTTGGAGCAGCAGAAAACAAGATCATAGAATCATAGAATCATAGAATTGCAGAGTTGGAAGAGACCACGAGGGCCATCCAGTCCAACCCCCCTGCCACGCAGGAAATCTTGATCAAAGCATCCCCGACAGATGGCCATCCAGCCTCTCTTTAAAGACCTCCAAGGAAGGAGACCCCACCACGCTCCGAGGGAGTGTGTTCCACTGCCGAACAGCTCTTACTGTCAAAAAGTTCCTCCTCATGTTGAGGTGGAATCTCTGTTCCTGGAGCTTGCACCCATTGCTCCGTGTTCCAGTCTCTGGAGCAGCAGAAAACAAGCCTGCTCCATCCTCAGCGTGACATCCCTTCAAATACTTAAACAGGGCTATCATATCGCCTCTTAACCGTCTTTTTTCCAGGCTAAACATACCCAGCTCCCTAAGTCTCTCCTCATAAGGCATCGTTTCCAGACCTTTCACCATTTTAGTTGCCCTTCTCTGGACACGCTCCAATTTGTCAATATCCTTTCTGAATTGTGGTGCCCAGAACTGGACACAGTATTCTAAGTGAGGTCTGACCAAGGCAGAATAGAGTGGCACTATTACTTCCCTTGATCTAGACACTATACTTCTATTGATACAGCCCAGAATCGCATTGGCCTTTTTAGCTGCCGCATCACACTGTTGGCTCATGTTCAACTTGTGGTCTACTAGGACTCCTAGATCCCTTTCGCACGTAGTCTCATTCAGCCAGGTCTCTCCCGTCCTATATTTATGCATTTCATTTTTCCGCCCTAAATGCAGTACTTTACATTTCTCCGTATTGAATTTCATTTTGTTAGCTTTGGCCCAGCTCTCCAGTCTATCCAGGTCATTCTGAATTTTGATCCTGTCCTCTAGGGTATTAGCTACTCCTCCCAATTTGGTGTCATCTGCAAATTTGATAAGTATGCCCCTAATTCCCTCATCCAAGTCATTGATAAAGATGTTGAATAGCACTGGGCCCAGGACAGAACCCTGTGGCACCCCACTGGTCACATCTTTCCAAGACGAAGAGGAGCCACTGCTGAGCACCCTTTGGGTTCGGCCGGTCAACCAATTACAAATCCATTGAACAGTTAACTTGTCTAGCCCACATTCTACAAGCTTGTTTGCAAGAATGTCATGGGGAACCTTGTCAAAGGCCTTACTGAAATCAAGGTATGCAATGTCCACAGCATTCCCTTCATCTACCAAGCTGGTAACTTTATCAAAAAAAGAGATCAGATTAGTCTGGCATGACTTGTTTCTCTTAAACCCATGTTGACTTTTTGTGATTATGGCATTGCCTTCTAAATGTTCACAGACTCTCTGTTTAATGATCTGTTCTAGAATCTTCCCTGGTATTGATGTCAGACTAACTGGACGATAATTGTTGGGATCCTCTTTTTTCCCCTTTTTGAAGATGGGAACAATGTTTGCCCTCCTCCATTCTGCTGGGAGTTCTCCTGTTCTCCAGGAGTTCTCAAATATTATTGCCAATGGCTCTGAGATTATATTTGCCAGCTCTTTTAATACTCTTGGATGTAGTTCATCTGGTCCTGGAGATTTAAATTCATTTAGATTAAGAAGGTATTCCTGTACTACCTCTTTACTTATTTTGAGCTGGATTTCCCCTATTGTGTCCTCTGTTCCATTATCCTCAGGTTGGTCCTCCTTTACCTTTTCTGAAAACACTGAGGCAAAGAAGGTGTTGAGTAATTCTGCCTTTTCTCTGTCCCCTGTTAGCATTTTGCCATCTTCTCCACGTAGCGGCCCTATCATTTCCTTCTTCCTCCTTTTGCTGCGGACATACCCCAAAAAAAACCTTTTTATTGTTCTTAACCTCTCTAGCAAGCCTGAGCTCATTCTGCGCTTTAGCTTTTCTGACTTTACTCCTACACGTGTTCGCTATCTGTTTGAATTCTTCTTTGGTGATTTCCCCCCTTTTCCATTTCCTATACATGTTCCGTTTAAAACTTAGCTCCATTGAAAGTTCTTTAGTCATCCATCCTGGTGTCTTGAGACACTTCCCATTTTTCTTCCTCAATGGTACTGTTTGAAATTGTGCCTTCAGTATCTCCCTTTTGAGAAAGTCCCATCCGTCTTGAGGTCTCTTCTCTTTTAGTATTCCTGACCATGGGATCATCCCAAGTATTTCCCTGAGTTTACTGAAATCAGCTCTCCTAAAGTCAAGAATACGTGTCTGACTATGCCTGGCTTCTCCTTTCCATTGTATAACAAACTCCAGGAGGACATGATCACTCTCACCTAAGGATCCCACCACTTGCACCCCATTAACCAGGTCGTCTCTGTTGGTTAGGATCAGATCTAAAATAGCTGACCCCCTTGTTGCCTCTTCCACCTTTTGGACCATGAAATTGTCTTCCAGGCATGTAAGGAATTTGCTAGACCTTGTAGTTTTGGCTGAGTTAGATTGCCAGCAAATATCAGGATAGTTGAAGTCACCCATCACTACTACATCTCTCCTTTCTGCATGTATGTTCATCTGTTCTAGAAAGGCAACATCCAATTCCTCCGTCTGATTTGGGGGTCTGTAGTAGAATCCCACAATAACATCCCTGTTGTTTCCCTCCCCTTTAATTTTTATCCAGATGCTCTCCACCTGGCTTCCAGTATTGATGTCGTGGATCACTTCACTGGTGTAAATATCCCTGACATATAATGCTATTCCTCCTCCTTTCCTGTTTGGCCTGTTTCTTCTATAAAGGTTATACCCCTCTATTCCTACATTCCAATCATGAGACTCGTCCCACCAGGTTTCAGTAATGCCTATTATATCATATTTGTTTTGTAGTGCAAGGAGTTCAAGTTCATCTTGCTTATTTCCCATGCTCTGTGCATTAGTGTAGAGACATCTGAGACCATGTGTTCCCTTTACTTGCTCCCTGTGCAAGTTTTTTTGCCTCCCACTGTTGGGTCCTTGCACTGTTTGCCTTGTTCCCTCTATGACAGTTTTCTCCAGCCCTTTTGCCTTCCAGAATACTGTCTCCCTCCCCCATTTGACTCAGTTTAAAGCCCTCCTGATCAAATTCTTGAGACTGTTGGCAAAAATGCTTCTTCCAACTGTTGTAAGATGCACCCCATCTCTTTCCAGAAGTCCCCCCGCATGGAAGCACAGTCCATGATCCAAGAATCCAATTTGTTCTCGGCGACACCATCTACGGAGCCAGTTGTTTACGTCGGCTATTTTCCTCTCCCTTCTTGGACCATGCCCTTCAACTGGCAGAAGAGACGAGATGACCACCTGTGCGTTCATTTCTTTCAGCTTCCTCCCCAGGGCCTCATAATCTCTTCTGATCTTGGGAAAGCTGTGCCTTGCAGTATCATTGGTTCCCACATGGACCAAAAGGAAGGGGTAATGATCCGTAGGCTTGACGAGTCTTGTCAGCCTCTCCGTCACATCACAGATCTTTGCCCCAGGGAGACAACACACCTCCCGAGTCATCTTGTCAGGCCCACATACCACTGCTTCTGTACCCCTCAGCAAGGAGTCCCCCACCACCACCACACGCCTCCGCTGAGGCTTCGCAGCTGCTGTTCCTTGCGGTGGTCTTCTCAAGGTCCCCTGCTCTACCCCTGAAGTCTGTCCATGCTGTTCTTCCTCGTTGTCCTTGATAAGGGAAAGGGCTTCGAATCGATTTTGTAGCTGCAAGCTGCTGGAAGAATCCCTGGATTTTCTTGTTCTGTGTGTGACATTCCTCCAGCTGTCTACTTCCTGTGTCTGTGAAGTGACCCTCTCCTCCACAGCCACTTCCTCTGTGCGGTCCCCATCCAAGACTGTTCGTTCTGTTCTGTCCAGGAAAACCTCTTGCTCACGAATCTGTTGAAGTGTAGCTACCCGTGTCTCCAGCTGCTGTACTTTCTCCTCCAAGAGGGCTACCAGCTTGCATTTGGTGCATGTGAAGTTCTCCACGTCTGTAGACAAGAATACAAACATCGCACAAGTGTTGCAAGTGACTGCTGCAGTCCCCTCAGTGTCCATGATGAGAGTTTTTAGGTAATCTAAGAACTCTTAGTTAACTCTTAGATCGCTCCACTTTTTACATGCATCTCTTCAGGTTTTTAAATAGGGTTATGATTTTATTTATTTGTTATGCATCTTCAGGTTGTTCCTGACCTATGCTGCCCCTATCCTGGGGTTTTCTTGGCAAGATTTCTCCAGAAGGGGCTTGCTATGGCCTTTCTCTAAGGCTCTAAGGGGTTTCTATTACTTTATCTATTGCATTGTTCTGGCTCTCTTAGGAGGGCTTGCAGAATTTGTAAGGTGTTGCTGTTCAATGCCTTCAAGTTCACTCTGACTTACACTGACCCTCTCCTAGGGACTTCTTGGCCAGATTTCTTTAGGAGTGTTGCCTCTGAGGCTGAGAGGGTGTGACTTGATTGAGGTCACCCTGTGGGTTTCCATGGCTTAGCACCACACTGCCTCTTGAAAATATGGTTTTCTTGGCAAGAATTTTTTCAAAGCAGGCTTCCCACTATTGCCTTCCTCTGGAGCGGAGAGAGTGTGACTTGTCCAAGGTCACCCAGTGGGCTTCCATGGCTGAGTGGGGATTCGAACCCTGGTCTCCTGGAGTCCTATTCCAACACTCAAAGCACTATAACACGTTGGCATCGTGTCACTCATCTTCTCTATGATAAGGAGACCCAAAAAAGGGTCTGTGAGATGGAAGACGCCCCAAATCCTCAAGACAGGAGACCCAAAACCATCTCCCCCCTTTTTTCAACAACAAAAATCCTGAAAAAGGGCGCCGCCACAATGGATTGAGTGTTGGACCATGGCTCCTGGAGACCAGGGTTCAAATCCCCAGTCAGCCATGGAAGCCTACCGGTTGACCTTTGGCAAGCCACACTCTCTCAGCCTCAGAGGAAGGTAAAGGCAAACCCTCTTTGAACACATCTTGCCAATAAAACCCAATGATGGGCTTTTATGGCCTTAGAATCGCCATAATTCGGAAACTTCTTGAAGGCACACAACAACACAAGACGAGCCGGTCCTGTACCGTTCCTCCACAGAACTGTCCTGAATGGCTTTCCCCACCACCCGGGCAAGGGATATTTTTTCACTGGAGAAAGTGGCCCATAAGAAATAAGTTTCAACGCAGTCTATCACCCCTCTGCTTCCCTGCTCATGGCTGTTGGCAGCAGCAGTTTAGAACTCAAGAGTTTATTTTTAAAAGTGGGCTGTGGATGCTCAAGTCCTGTTATATACAATGGGATAGCAAAATGGTGTCCCTTATATAAAATGGCAAAATCTAGATTTGCTTGGGGGGAGGAGGGAAAGTCCCATGGATATGGCAGGCCAACTGTATTTCGGATTTTGGAATATTTCAGATTTTGGAATACTTGCATATACATAAAGAGATATCTTGGAGATGGGACCCTAAACATGACACGCATTTATGTTTCATATACACCTTATACACATAGTCTGAAGGTAATTTTATACACAATATTATCAATAATTTTGTGCATGAAACAATGTTTGCGTACATTGAACCATCAGAAAGCAAAGGTGTCATCTCATGGGGGGGGGGGGGCTGGAACCAAACGCCAGTGGGTACCAAGGGCCCAATGTAGAAATGTTTGGGGCTTTGGAGGGGAGGGGCCCCCGATGCTCTTTGGGGGGTTTGGATGAGTTGGGGTGGCTCCCCAAGATGCTCCTTGTGACTTTGAGATGACTTTGGGCTGGGCCCCCCAGATGCGCTTTGGGGCTTTGGGATAAGTCAGGGTTAGGGCCCCAAGATACTCTTGAGTCCACAGCTGGAAAAGAACCAGGCCATTTTCTGCTTGAGTGAGATCCGGGTGAGCTCCATGGCAGCCACACACTGGTCAGCTGTGTGTTGTCCAGGGGTGTGTGGAGCGTTCTCCCATCAGACAGAGGATTCACCCATCCCAGTGCCAAACCACATAAGGCTTCTCCATCTCGGGAGGGCAACAGGTTGAGACTGACCACAATGCTACTGGGGGGGGGGGGCACAAAATCCGGCACAGCCCCTGTAGGCACAGTCTGTTACACACACAGACACACACACCACTCCTGCCGAGGTGGCTTTGCCTTCCTCCCAGGGACCAGGCAGGGGTGTGAGAGAGGGAGGGTTGCTGACACAGAAGCAGCCATCCCCGGTGCTAATTAGTGAGAGCAGGAGCTGGAAATGAAGCATCCAGCAGGGGAGGAGTGGGCAGCAGAACCCACCAGCAGCAGCAGCAGCCGTGCCTGGGTTCCTCAGCTGCGCCCACCCCACCCCATCCCCACTCTGTCAGCGCAGTGGGAGTTCTATTGTTAGGCACAAAGGGGCCCCAAACTCCCTCGGAGCAGGCAAGGCTGGGAGGCCCAGAGGAGGTGGGCTCCTGAAGGCCAGGTGGCTTCCTGAGGAAGCGGGAGGGGAGCCTTCCCAGACCCCTGGCCAGCTCTCCACGGGAAAACATGCCAAGGGGCAACCAAGCAGCCAAAAAGGATTGCTCCCCCCCCTCGGTGTGTGCCAGCATGCTTCCTCAGAAGGCTGGCCCAACACCATCATCTGCTCCCAAGCATTATTTTGAACAGTGAGGCATTTGGGGTGCCAGTTAAGGCTATCATGCTTTGGGAGCACTGTGAGGGGGTGCAACTTGTTGGAAAAGATGATAATGCAGGGGGAAGTGGAACACAGAAGGAAAAGAGAGAGAGCCCACTACAGGTGAATGGACCCCATCCAGGAAACCCACCTGCGGCCCTGAGTTTGGAAGACCTGAGTAGGGCTATTTAAGAGCAACAGGAGACCTTTCTTGGAGGTCTCACATCCAGAGGGGGCAAAATAACTCTCAGCTAACTTCATGGCAAACAGCAGCAACAGATTATGATTTGGGGTACATCATTCCCTCTCCGGCTAGCCTACCTTATAGGGGTGTTGGGGGCATGAACCATATACATTCCCCTCAGCTCCTTAGAGGAAAAGAGGGATTAAAATAAAGGGACTCAGGCCTGTGTATTTAGTCTGTGTAAGGCACCAGACCGATCTTGGAAGCTATGGGGGCCCAGCCCTTGTTAGAACTTGGATGGGAGACCACCAACGAATCCCAGGTGCTGAAGGCTCTACTTCAGAGGAAGGAATGGGCAAAACCACCTCTGAGGATTCTTCACCTGGAAATTCATGGCGGAAATTCATGGAGTTGACAGGTGACTTGAAGGCATGTACATGCAAACACATACCCTAAATACCCTAAGGGTACCAGATCACATCTGATCTTGGAAGCTACGCAGGGCCAGCCCCGGTTAGTACTTGGATGGGAGATCAGCAATGAATACCAATGAATACTGTAGGCTATATTTCAGAGGAAGGAACTGCCAAAACTATTTCTGAGTATTCTTTCCCTAAGAAAACTCTATGAAATGGATGGGGTCGCCCTAAGTCGACAGGCAGCTTGAAGGCACATACATACAGAGAGAGGGGAAGCAGCAAGAATCCCACCCTAAGAGAAGCCAGAGGAAGACTGCTTCAGCTGGATGAATCACAGAATCTTAAGATCTAGAAGGGGCCACGCGGGCCATGTAGTCTAACCCTCTTCAGGCAGAAATACACGACTACAGCACTCCTTAAAGATGCCCATCCTATCTCTGTTTAAAGACCTCCACCGAGGAGACCAAAGTTACATCTTGTCCAGCATTCTGTTCAACCACAGCCAACCAGTTGCCTCTGGGAAGCATCTGCCATACCTGAGGGGGGCAGGGGATGACCACGTTGCCTCATGGAGGTCTCTCAGTCGGAGGGTCACCACACATCAAAGCTGACTGGATGGCACATAATAACACCCACAAAAAGGCAGCAGCAGGCGATCCAGGACTTAACCCCCGGGACAGACTTTCATGCTGCCTGGTGGGGCAAAACAGATGGGGCAGGCCACAGCCTTGGGGCAAGAAAGCAGGGGGAAACACACCACATACCATCTTTGGTCTGCATAACGAATCCCTTTGGCCAGGGAGTGACCAAAAAGAGCCCTCCAGATATTGTTGGATTGCTAGTCTAGCATCTAGCATCTGTTACCACTGGCTATGCTAGCTTTAGCACTGATGGGAGGTGCAGTCCAACCACACCCGAAGGACCACCCTTCACCCACCCAAGGCGAGGGAAAGAGAGGGAGGGAAAGCAGCAGAGCTCCCAGCCCAGAGTCCTCATGCACGGCGTGCTGCCTTTGTCTTGTTCCATCTCTCCCTCGGGCACGTAGAGAAACAAGTTGAAGCAACCACCACCATAGCTGCCACTGCCGCCGCCCGAGCACTCCTAAAGCCTCCTCCTTGCCCCGAGTGGGGGCTGCCTGACGTCAAACTGCAGGGAAGTCTGCCAAGCCTTGTAGGTCACCCTGCGGGTTTGCCATCCTCCCGGAGCAACACCCCACACACGGTTTTTGGTAAAACACGACTCGGTCCCTGGATAACCCTTCCCGCCCACCCAGAACGAGCTGCACACTTTTTGCTGGCATACTGCAACCTCTGCCATGCTCTTCTCGGTGGCTCCCTCACCATACCACACAGCAGGAAGGGGGGCAGATGCTTAGCTGCCGCCCTTGGGCACTCCAACTCCAAACACCTCCCTCCTTCCCTACAGTCTCTTCCAAAGGCGAATCCACAAAGGAAGCAGAAGGTTTAGCAGAACCACTGGAAGACTTGGTGGGGGGCAGGAATGGGAGGAGGTGCTAAACGCTTTTCCTGCTCCTCCCTTTGGAAAAGGGGTCTCACACCTAAAATCTGCAGACCACCCACCCCTCCCTCCCCAGCATGAGCCACAGTCAAAAGCCAACTGAAAGCAGCCAGCCCCAGCTAGTAGGTCATAAGGCTCGGTCACCCAGAGGTCACAAGGCAGTGATGGGATAAAAAGAGACAGGCAGAGACATCCTTACAGCAGGCGGCTCTTCCTCAGCCCTCCTCCCTCCCTCCACAACAGAACGCGGTCACCTCTCAGGAGATAAAGATGGATGCCAAAGACCACCACCACCACCACCCAGAACGCGGCTGACATTTATGGGCAGGCAAAAATAGGGCAGCCACTTACCGGAACTTTATAAAGACATTCATAGTCCAGGCACTCATTTTTAAAGGCTCCAGCTTGATCCGGAACATGGCTGAGGTGGCCTGGGATGATCCTCCTGCTACTGCAGCACAATCTGCCAACCCTCCCCCAGGGATAAGGAGGATGAGGATGATGAAGGCAGCGGCGGCTGGGTGAAAGCACAAATGAGCCCACGACACCCAGGCTTCGCAGCCCAACTTCCCTTTCCTCCGGACGAGAAGAGCAGCCTGAGCCCAAGGAAGACCCCCAAGGACTGGTGACAACGGGAGGGGGTGTTCGCACAGCAGCCTTCCCCAGCAACCTTCCCTTTGTGTGCCTCCCTGCAAGCCCCTCTGTATGGGGGGGGGGATGCTCAATGAAATCACTGACAGCCAGACTGCCTCGCCTAATTGGTTTCTTGCTGTGGGCTCAGGCAGAAAAGCAGTGCTGACTGGTTCTCGTGGCAGTTTTGCCCAATTTCTCAGAACCTGGTTTGGGGCGGTGGAGGGGAGAAGGAGGAGAGGCACGGTGGGGGGGGGGGTCTTAGCCATTCTGCACATCCCTTTGCAAACTCAGCCCCAGAGAACCTTTTAAGGCAGCCACTGTGTTGGAGGGGGGGGTTATAGGATACTGAGCAGCCTGATGCCCAACCACACAAAGGACGGACAACCTGTTGATGGCAACCCCCTCCAATGCCCAGAGACATGGGGATTGGCAAGGGGGGAATCCAGCTTGACCCCCAATTTGCCAGAAGTCCACTTGGCATCTTCAGCAAATTGGCATTTAAGAATCATAGAATCATAGAACTGTAGAGTTGGAAGAGACCACGAGGGCCATCCAGTCCAACCCCATTCTGCCACACAGGAAATCACACGATCAAAGCATCCCCGACAGATGGCCATCCAGCCTCTGTTTAAAGACCTCCAAGGAAGGAGCCATGGAACACCCCGTCTTTCCATTCCACCTGAGACCTGGCCCACAATCAGCAGAGGAGCCATGGCAGCTGGTGGGTCCTATGTCAGTGGGGCACTAAATCCACTCCAGATTTTGATTGCTGTAAATGGCCCTCTGCCATTGAGCAGTAACTTATACCAAGTCTGCCAGAAATCCAGCTCTTCCAGTTCCCATCACTCTTTCTACTTCTTTCCACTTCTCTATGCTGCTCTGAGGGGTTCGTTTTCACTCTCCTACCCAAGCTTATGTATTTCTTTGCAATGCTGCACACGCATGCAGCTGTTCATGGTGATACGTGGCAGCCCAGAGCCTTCCATGGCCTTGGATGCCTGAGAAAAGCAACAATCCCCAAGGTAACTGCAACCATGGCAATCCACAGAAACCTTTTCCCAACACCAGAAAGTGAATGAATACCTGTGAATCACCTCCCCCTTCCACTAAGTGCCTGCATGGAGGATCAAAATTTCAAGTACAGTTGTCCCTCCGTACCCACAGATTTGGTATCCGCAGATTTAAGTATTCACAGCTTGAAAATATTCTTTAAAAAATAATAATCCAAAAAGCAAACCTTGATTTTTGCCATCTTATATAAGGGACAGCATTTTGTTATGCCATTGCACATTTCTAGGATGGAGGACCATCACCTCCCCAAAACAGTACTCTACGGTGAACTCGCCATGGGTCAGCGTAAGAGGGGCGCTCCAAAAAAGCGATACAAGGACTCCCTGAAACAACATCTCAGGCTCGGCCAAATTGATCACCAACAATGGTCCGCCCTGGCCTCACATCAGGAGGCATGGAGACGCACTATGCACAATGCTGCAGTCTTATTTGAGAACTCACGCTGAACATATCTTGAAGAGAAACGACAACGCAGAAAGAATCACAACCCAGAAACATCACCCAAGGAGACCTTCTGCTGTGCTTTCTGCAACCGGACTTGTTTATCTCGGATTGGCCTTTTTAGTCATCAGCACGCTTGCAGAAAACGCGGGATGAGTCCTTCCTGAATCTTTGTTTGTGAAGAAAAGCCAGAGAGAGGGAGGGCATATAATGGGACTTGAGTATTCATGGATTTTGGTATCCATGGGGGTCCTGGCACCAAACCCCAGTGAATATGAAGGGACAACTGCATTGTACAAGCTTCATGGCCCCACTCTGGTACAGCATAGCCTCTGCCACCTTGATTTTAAAAAACATGGCATGGTAACCAAACCTTCTAGATTCTCCTCTGAACACCTCCACCACCAGCAGTTTGGGAATGCATGCTGAACCATGACATTGTTGCTGTTATTTGCACTGCATGATGTTTGCTGTCAGGTTGACTTCCAGTATGGTGCCCCTGTGAACAAGAGACCTCCAAGACCCTCAGTTTTCAATGGCCCTCTGCAGTTTTTGCAAACTCAGGGAAGCCATGGCTTCCATGATCAAGCTACTCCATCTGTAAAGCAGTTCTCTTTATTCAGTATTATCATCTTTCCTAATGAATCATGTTGTCTTATGATATGTCCAAAGTACAACAGACTCAGCTTGGTCGTTTTGGCTTCTGGGCTTGATTTACTCTCAATTGTCTTTCTTAGAAGTCCATGGTACCTCCAGAACTCTCCTTCAGCAATACTTTCAGATGCATTGATTCTTTTCCTCTCAGCTTTCTTCACTGTCCATTTCTCACAACCATACTATGTGACAAATGTTGCTGTCCTTGAGCAGGCAGGGATCACCAGCATTGAGGCCATGATATTGAGAACACCGCTGTGCTGGGCAGGGCATGTTTCTAGGATGGAGGACCATCACCTCCCCAAAACAGTACTCTACGGTGAACTCACCACGGGTCAGCGTAAGAGGGGCGCTCCAAAAAAGCGATACAAGGACTCCCTGAAACAACATCTCAGACTCGGCCAAATTGATCACCAACAATGGTCCGCCCTGGCCTCACATCGGGAGGCATGGAGACGCACCATCCACAAGGCTGCAGCCTTATTTGAGAACTCACGCCAAACAAGTCTTGGAGAGAAACAACAATGTAGAAAGAATCACAACCTGGAAACATCACCCAAGGAGACCTTCTGCTGTGCTTTCTGCAACCGGACTTGTTTATCTCGGATTGGCCTTTTCAGTCATCAGCGCGCTTGCAGAAAACGCGGGATGAGTCCTTCCTGAATCTTCGTTTGCGAAGAAAAGCCAGAGAGAGACATAGAAAACAGGAATACAGTGGCACAGATGACTCAGACTTTGGTATTTAATGATATATCTTACACTAGTCTAAGATCTTATCTACAGTACTTCCATCAGTCCTTCCAAGTCTTAGGTCTTCTGATTTGTTAACTTCAGTCTCCATTTTGGTGACTCACCCAAGGTATAGAAAACTAAGGGATTTTCTAAAAATGGTGGCAATAACCCTCATGAAATTTGCTGAGAATACAATACGTCTAACAGGGCAAGCGCCGCTGCCACCATGTTGGATTTTTGCCTTAGAGAGCAATCACTAAGGTGAGAAAATGGTGTGTGTGTGTCTGTGTGTGTGTGTGTTTTTCCTTTCCTGTTAACAGTGAAATTGCTCTAGTGCACTTTGGACATCTTTTTTTAAAAAAATAAAAAGTTTGGCGGTGGCAAATTGAGGTAAGTACAAATGAGACAAGGAAAAAACAGGCTGGTAGGGGAGATAGGGAAAAGACGGGAAAAGCAAGATAAAAGAGAGGTATTGTAAGAAAAGATGGAGGAGACGAATCCTGATCCTTACTGGGTGAAGCAGGAAGTTGAACTGGCCTCGTGGAGATGGAATGGAGGAGAACAAAGGAATTCAAATCTCCAGAGACCGTGATACAACTTCCTGCTTCCTTCTAGGCGGTCCCACAGTATCCCAATGATAATGGATTCTTCCTACCATCTCACCTTACAGAAGAGAGTAAATCACTTGCAGCCGCCATCTTACATGAGAAGCTTATGGGGCAAAAATACCATTAAGACAAGTCGCTGCTGCTGCAAAATGCCATTACTGCAAGGTACTCTGGGAATTTTGGGAATTTTGGGAATTTTGGGAATTTTTTATTGGCGTAAGGCCATTCAAGGTACTCTGGGGGCGGGGGCTGCTTTGTATAGACAGGACCCAACTATAAAACCGGGGCATTGTTGTTGCTGCTGCTGTTGTTATGTGCCCTCAAGTTGTTTCTGACTTATAGCGACTGTAAGGCAAGAGAGTGCGACTTGCCCAAGGTCAGCCAGTGGGTTTCCGTGGCTGAGCAGGAATTCAAACCCTGGGCTCCAGAGTCATAGTTCAATGCTCAAACCACTATACCATGCTGTCTCTCTACTGGGACATACCAACATCCAATTCAGCACATGCCTAAATCTCTCACACACACATGCATGCGCGTGCACACTGCTCAGTTTCCCATTTGCCACCTGCTGCAAGAGGCCGGGGAGAACTTGAACAAATGTCCATCAGCACATTTCTTTCCTTTCTGGATTTCGAGGGAAGGCTGTGAGGAGGGAGAGACCAAGGCTGGGAGTTGGAGGGGCTGGGCTGGGCTGGCCACAGCAGTGAGGAATGGCTCTGGATCGTGTTCAGTGGAAGCCTCTTGCTCCACCAATCTTATCCCTCATCCACACGCAACAGGGGCAAGCAAAAGGAAGATGGAGAGCAAAATTAAGAGGCATTAAATACCCCAGGCACGTACAACTCCACCGTCAAGAACAAAAGTTTCAGAGCATTGAGCAAAGAAGGAGACAAGTAGGTCAAGGCTGCCCGCAAGCATCTACTCTTCTGGAGACCCATCCTGAGGACACCCAGGCTTTCAACGCATGTCTGAACCAGGAGGACCGGCCCCACGTACGCTCATTCCGCCTAACAAGCCACTAAGCATCGCACAGGCACAAAAAAAGAGAGCGAGACTTGGGTAATGTCAGTTACATAACTTGTGGGAACTCTGGTCTCCGGTCCCAGCGCAAGTCAGCACGGGAGCGCGGCAGGCTGAGACCCCTACCTGAGAAGGTGGGAGGTGTTCAGCTCCACAAGCATCCTCAGCAATCGCCAGGGCATGATGAGCCCCAAGCCAAAATCCTGCCCACACCTGTCCACTCTTGGTCAGCAGGCGCCCCAAGGGGAGCCCAACATTTCTCCCCTTAGCCAGGGGTGGGAGTGCCACCTGCTCCGCTTGAGACCACCACCCCAACAGGGTCCAGAAGCAAGCCAAAAACATAAGTGATCCCACATCCTGTCCAAACAAATCCACTGCCACAAACAGGAGTTCTAAAGAAGCCCAGATTGACAACGGATGTGGCCACAACCCCCAAGCCGGGCAACAGCGGCCTCTCCATCCCCCGAATAGGTCATTTCACCGAGACACTGGGCGGCAGCTCTGGTTCCAAGCACCACGAGAGAGCCTCCAAGGGCCAGGAGACAAAGCCCTGGGTCCAGGTCCCCCAGCACAAGGCAAGGCAAGGCCGCTATGGGGGCTGTGTCCTGGTGGGAACTTTCTTCAGCTGTTGCCGGAGCACCGAGGAAGTCCTACCTCTCCACGCGGCTCCAGAGGAGCAGAATGGCTGGCATATCAACCAGAGGGAGGGAGTCACCACCAGGCAGCGGGCAGGGCAGCCGTGCGCTCGCTCGGGAATGCCAAGTTTGGTCAAAGCCCCGAGCAAGGGAGAGGAGAGGCAGGCGAGCAAGCCGGGGAAGGCGGCACACGCAGGCGGGCAGGAATGCGCTCCTCTCATGCACGGTGGCACAGAAAGAAAGAGGTAGAGACCCCTCTGAGTCCCAGCGGAGCTGCTGATGCTGCCGGCAGCCAGGAGTCACCGGCAAGAAATGTCATGCCCACCCTCTTCTCTCCATGAATCATCCCTCTCGCCAGCCCTGGCAGCGAAAGCAATGGCCATGCCCACCCGCCCCACGCCTGCGCCCACCCACAGCCAGTGCCAGGAGAGGATGCCTCCTCAGCCCACCCACCCTCCCTCCCCCCCCCAGCACTGCCGCCCCCAGACCCACACCTCCCTCCAAGGCCCCCCAACAGGAAGGAGGAGGAGCCAGCGGGTGCCAACGCCTCCCCACCCCACCCCCGTCCTGCCCCCAGAGGTGCCCCATTTACCGGATGTCCCAGTGAGACCCTCTCTCCACACAGAAGGACCACAGTGGGGCAGGGAGAGAAGGGCTGGTGGCTGAACCGGAGGAGGGGAGCTGCCCCCCTGAGTTTACTGGAGTTCATAGGGGCTGTGGAGGCCCACCTACCCAGCAATGAGCTACGCTGGGTGCTATAGGGCCAGGAACAAATCTGGTGTGGGGGGGCAGATTCCTGAATAACTTCTTCCACGGGAGAAAATGAGAAAAGCAAAATAAGAACCCAAGAAAGTCAAGATGAGAAACCAAACCTGCCTGTCTGCCCTGGACCCTTCCTCTCCCCCCCCCCCACATGCCCCAAATATCAGGGGGGGCGCACCGGGCACCTCAAGCCGGGGTGGGGGGAAGTCTTGTGGCCACTACAGCCGGACTTCGCCCCCCATACACACAGTGCCCCATACGCCCCCTCTCTCTGCCCCCCCCCCGATAATGGGGCCCACTGGGAGCTACAGGGCCAAGAACAAGCCTAGGGGAGCCCAGACTCCCCAGTAAGGAGAGAACCAAGAGACCTGCCTGCCTGCTCCGGCTCTCCCCTCTTGCCCGCCCAGGCCCAAACCTCAGAGGGGGGCGCACCGGGCCCCTCAAGCCCTCCTCCCTCCCGTGGGGGGGTTGTGGCCACGACAGCGGGGCCGCCCCCCCATTCGTCGCCCTGAGCCTCCCTCCCCCCCTCGCCAAGGGGCAGCTTCCCTTCCGGGGGGGACACACTGCCAGAGGCCTCGCTGGCCACGGGTGAGCATGTGGGGGGGGGAGGAGGAGGCCGGTGGTCTCTCCCTATCGCAGCCCCCCACCCTCAGCTCCTTCCTCGCCAGCCGCAGAAACCAAGGGGGGCACCGAAGTCCCAGGCCTCGCCCGGGGAAAGGCCCCTCTCTCCCCTCGCCTCCGACAATAAGAGGGACGCGGGGGTCCCCCGTGGCCCACCAGCCCTCCCGGCCCCGCCCCTCGAGGACCCCCAAAGCTCCTCCCACTCCCCTTCCACAATGGGGGAGGGGTCTCTTCCTCCCCTTCCCCCTCCCTCTTCTGTGGGAGGCGGGGGAGGAGGGGGCCCCCTCCCCGAAGACCCCCTCCCCTCCTTTCCTCCCCTCCCGCTTCTTCGAGGGGTCTGTTTCTCTCTCTCTCTCTTTCTCTCGGGAGGGGAGGGGAGGAGTTCGGGGAGGGGTCCCGCCCCCAAGACCCCCCAACGCTTCTCCCCGGGGAGCGGCCTCTTCCAGCCCGGCTCCCAGCGACGCCCCCCAGCCGGGACTCACCGGCCGCCCCGCCTTCCGCCTGCCCACCTTCCAGCCTCCCTCATCCCGCCCGACGGAGCCGAGGCAACGGCACCGGCCCCTGCCTAGCAACGGCCCGCCCGGCGCCGCCCTCGCCCCCCTATTGGCCCGGGCCGCTCTCCATCTCTGGGAAGCACCATTCCCTTCGGAGGCAACGCCCGCCTCCGCCACGCCCACCGCCCAGCCCCGCCTCCAGACGGCCCACTCCTCTCTCCCGATTGGCGCCTCCGCCAGCCACTCACCCCCTTTCTCCGCTGGCACGGGTTTCTAGGAGACAGAGGGCGGGCCCTGACCCGCCTCTGCGCTCCTCGGATTGGCTGCCGGGGCCACGCGTGCCTTCCAAAGGGAGGGGAGGGGGAGGAGGGAGGAAAGAGCCTCCGCGGGAGGCTTCTGGAAGCCCCGGTGACGTCACAATCGAAGGCGCGCCCCCCACGGGTGAGGGGCGGGGCCGCGGATGCTCCGCCCCGTTCGGTGGGCGGGGCCAGGCCCACGTGGGAATCGGGCGGGAGAGTGGCAGCCGTCGCCCCATATGGCCCTGGGGTGGGAGGGCTGGGAAAGTCCCTCTTTCTATTATCATCGTCATTATTATAATTATTACTACTACAACTCCCAGAATCCCCCAGCCAGGCTTGGTTGCCGGATGATGGAAGGTGCAGTCCAAAAACCAGACCTTGTGGGGCAGGCAGCTGCTTTTCTGGACAGCAACTCCCATCATCCCGCCTCCAGCCACTGGTTTGGCAAAGGAGGGGAGACCCGAGGTCACCACCGGCCCCAGTTCTCAGGCGGGGGAGTCCTGAGCAGCTGACCCCTTGCTGGTCATTTTATTAACGTATTTCACCCCACTCTTTATCATGAGATCTGAGGGGGGAAGAGATCAAGTTCCAAACTAAAACTGATAAATAATGTAAACAAGATAAAACAAACAACTCAAACCACAGTGGGCCCTCCGTATCCGCTGGGGCTTGGCTCCAGGACACACACACACACCATGGGTGATAAAATCCGTGGATGCTCAAGTCCCCTGATAGACAATGGCACAGTAAAATGGCGTCTCCTATATAAAATGGCTTACACTTTTTGAATTGTGCCCAGAACTGGACACGGTATTCCAGGTGAGGTCTGACCAAAGCAGAATAGAGTGTAAACGCCTTTGCAACTTTCCCTGTATTTTTTTTAAAGCTCTGTAGAGCATGTGGATTTTTGCTCCTTTGGGCAATCAGTTTACATTGTTGGAAGCCGCCCCGATTGTTTTTAGCAGAGGGGCGGGGTATAAATAAATTTTTTATTATTATTATTATTATTATTATTACATTCATTCACATTTGCAAAAGAGCAGAAGCTGATTGTTCGGACAAAAGCAGTTGACGGCGCTTGCTAACAAGGCAAGCGCCCAGAACTGCCATCTTGGATTTTCGCTTTAACAGTTGTGCACTAAGGCGATGAAATGGATTTTTTTTTCTTTTTTAAAATTTATTTATACAGAATATCATATTTTCGCACCTTAGATATGCTTTTTAAAAAAATACTGTTTGGCGGCAGCAACTGACAACAATAAAACCGCGAGCAATTCACTTGTGCCCGCCATCTTGATTCGCAGGCATGCCCATTAGGACAGCAAAAGCTAATAGCTTTGCATGCCTGCAATTTTGACAGAAAACCATTACGATGAATAGAATGTGCTTCGAAGTTGCGTTAGTGCACATCAGTCCACATGTTTCCCCCTCATATAGGCAGGCCCTATGATTTTATGATTCTAGGTCACAAGTTACAGGGCGCAGACGCCAGCGTCACCCTCTGGCTAGTGGCCATTTTAATAGTTTTAAATCCTTGTAGGCTCTTCGAAGTATTCCTCCTCCCTTAAAATTTAAAATGGTTGTACTGTACATTGTTTTAAATGGATTTTATCTGTACACCTCCCCTGAGCACTTGTGTACATGGCAAGATAAATTTTAATAACTCAAACGAAAACAGACGTAACCACTCAGCCATAATAAATTAACTGCCATTGAGACGGGTTGCTGGGCTCGTGATGCACGTGTGTTCTCATTGAAATGTCACCATCTGTACTTATTTGCAATTCGCAGCCGTTCTGCCCCACGGTTTATGCTTTTCTTTCCCTGCACAGAGAGTAGGAGCCCCAGATGACGTTGGACTGCAGCTCCCAGCATTCCTCAGCATTAGCTACACTTTCCAGGGCTGATGGGAGTTGCAGTATGGGGGGGGGAAATCTCTCTTAGGTCCAGGCTACCTGAGGGTCTATATCTTCCATCATGAGCTTTCTTGGGCTCTACAGTTTCCAAGGGAGGCCCTTTTCTCAGTCCCTCCCTGGGAGGCTAAGATGGCTCCCTCCTCACAGGCTTCCTATCAGCAAGTGGAGCTTTTCTACTTGAAAACACTTTGAGGAACTGACCTGCAAGGACCATTAACAGAGGGTTAGTTTTCTGTTTTGGATGGATTTAAGGCCAAATCCACACAACATGAATCATCTAGTTTGAAACTGGGTTATTATTATTTGCCATGGCTCCTTCCTATGGAATCCTGGGATTTGTAGTTTGGTGAGGCACTCGCACTCATAGAATCATAGAATCATAGAATTGCAGAGTTGGAAGAGTCCAAGAGGGCCATCCAGTCCAACCCCCCTGCCACTCAGGAAATCACAATCAAAGCATCCCCGACAGATGGCCATCCAGCCTCTGTTTAAAGACCTCCAAGGAAGGAGACCCCACCACGCTCCGGGGGAGTGTGTTCCACTGCCAAACAGCTCTTACTGTCAAAAAGTTCCTCCTAGTGTTGAGGTGGAATCTCTGTTCCTGGAGCTTGCACCCATTGCTCCGTGTTCCAGTCTCTGGAGCAGCAGAAAACAAGCCTGCTCCATCCTCAGCGTGACATCCCTTCAAATACTTAAACAGGGCTATCATATCGCCTCTTAACCGTCTTTTTTCCAGGCTAAACATACCCAGCTTCCTAAGTCTCTCCTCATAAGAATCACAGAATCATAGGGTTGGAAGAGACCCCAACGGCCATCCAGTCCACCCCATTCTGCCATGCAGGAAGACACAATCAATTCATTCCCGGCAGGTGGCCATCCAGCCTCTGATTAAAAACCTCCAAAGATGGAGACTCCACCACACTCCCAGGTAGTGCATTCCACTGCCTAACTCTTATGGACAGGAGGTTCTTCCTAATATTTAGGTGGAATATTCTTTTCCTGTAGTTTGAACCCATTACTCCATGTCCTAGTCTCCGGAGCAGCAGAAAACAAGCTTGCTCCATCCTCAGCATGCCATCGCTTCAAATATTTAAACATGGCTCTCGGGTCCCCTCTCAACCTTCTCTTTTCCAGACTAAACAGACCCAGCTCCCTCAGCCGCCCCTCAGAGGGCATCATGGCTTCCAGATCACCCACCATCCTGGTCACCCTCGTCTGGACACACTCCAGCTTGTCCATATCCTTCTTGAATTGGGGTGCCCAGAACTGGACACAGAATTACTCCAGGTGAGGCCTGACAAAGCAGATTAACAGAGAGGCAGTATGACTTCCCTTGATCTAGACACTATACGCCTATTAATGCAGCCTAGAAATGCGTTGGTTCAATAGGAAGGAGCCATGGCAAATAATCCAGTTTCAAAATGGACTATTTGTGTAGTATGGATTTGGCCTAAGTCTATGGATATTTTGGTTGCATTTTAACAATATTGTTTGACATCCTGCGTTGCAGTTACGAATTCATACCCCAGAGTTATGGGTCCATAACCGCTGTGTATTCAACCACACTCTGTATTCATGACTGTGGCGCTATTGCCGTGATTACAAATGCCTCCTCCAAACCTACCGCAACAGCGTGTTACGGGGTCTGTTCTGCTGGTTATGGGGGTGCAGCAAGATTATGTTTCCTCCCCCCTCCTGCCAGTAGTCTCCAGTGCAACGATAATAATACTAAGTGGGACTTCTGTCACAACTCATTGTCACCCCATAGATTACTGGTGGGAAGGAGCTGGAAAGGTCATCCTGGTCCGTCTCCATGGTCAGTGGAACAGACCTCCATTGTGCAATGCGGCCGCTGGCTGTTCAGGGAGGTTTGAGGGACCAGCCTGGGAGACAAGACTTTTGGGGAGTCCAGGGTGAAAAAAACCCTCTTAGAATCTGCAGGGAATCCTATGTGTCCAAACTGGATCCCACAGTGTTCCATATTTTTGGAGGGAGGGGGAGCAAAAGTCAGGGAAAGTCTGCCACAGAAGCCTCCAGGATTTTTCCCAAATTAAAAAAAAAAAAACAATGGAAATGCGCACCCTGGCCCATTAGGACAACCAAATCGCATTGCATCACATTGGTGAAGAGGACAGCTGATAGGTCGGACATGCACAGGGGGCGGAGCTTGCTAAGATGGCAGATCGTGCACCTGCCATATTGGATTGTCACCGTACCGGTCGTGCACTGAGGCGATGAGACAGAATTTCTTTCCTTTTTTCCTCCTCTTTATTTAAGCAAAAGATTGCTCTTCTACAGCTTGGATTTAGTTTTTTGTAAAAAAAAAATTGTTTGGCAGGGGCAAGTTGGGGAGTACAAAACCGGAAGTAATTCACTTGCGGCCGCCATCTTGATCTACTAGCATGCCTCCCTGTGAACAGAAAACTCAAGAGAGCTTCACACACCAGCGATCTTGCCAAAAAATTGTTGAGACAGACGACAGCTGCTGCAAATTGGCATCTCTGTGCCCCAATTCACATTTTATTCCCTCATCTAGACCGGCTCATAGATGGGCATTTGTTCACCACATCTCCAACGTAGGATCTTGGCAATCTCTTTTGCATGTTTTTACCTACATCTTTGCGTGTGTTTTTCTCCACTCTAATTTTTGTATGCTGCCTTGAGCCGCAGTTTTGGGACAAAGGATATAAATTAATTAATAGTGATAACAACAACAATAATAATACTAACATAGAGGGACCAATAATTCCCACATCTGATACACACATACACATGGCAATTGACAGTAACTCTTAACACTTTGCACACTTGCTGATCAGGAGCCAGATTATGTTGCAACCTGTCGTGCCGTCATAAACCTGTCAGCCTTCAAGGTGCCAGAAAAACTCTTGTGCTGTAATTGTTTTTATAATAAAACGGATGTTGCCAGTGGAGTGCCTTATTCAGCCAGTGAACAGCCAAAAAAAGGGAGGAAAACACCCCGTTTCCAGCTTTGACAGAAGCTGCTTGCGGTGACGTTATCTCCCTTTTTAAATTCCAATGTAATTAGTCAGTTTTGACATGACAGCATATTCCTATACTCGGCACCTCCCACTCTGATTGGCACAGGCATCAGATCTCGAGGATTAACATCTCCTGGCCGCAGCCGTCAGCATCGGTTTTGAGATCACTTCCTGTGGTTTTCAGGTCGCTCCTCCCTGCAATCCCATTGGAATCACAGGAGGGTCCAAAGGCAGCCTCGCTGGACTTGAACTTTGCATTATGCCTGACTTCCCTCCGCTGTCCTTTTCCTGGAGGTGCAAACATTATTTTAGCACAAAGCTGCTGTCTTGAGCAAAAGTTTACCAAACAACAAAATGACACAGACATAAGAGCCATGGCTGTCCACTTCAAAAGGGCAGTGTGACCAAGCTGAGTCTATGGGACTGCAAATCTGGACCCTGAAGCAGCCACCTCACGGCACAGCCGCTTCGAAAATGGACCACCTAGCCAGAGGTGGGCACCTTGCACCTCCTAGAAACCTCAACTGCCCCTCTTCCTCTGAATTTCATATTTATTTCCCACCTTTCTCCTGGCACACGACCCAAAGTGGCCTCAATAAATTAAAACAAGTACAGTTGTCCCTCCAGACCACAGATTTGGTATCCACGGATTTAAGTATTCATGGCTTGAAAATATTTTTTAAAAAATAATAATCCAAAAAGCAAACCTTGATTTTGCCATCTTATATAAGGTACACTATTTTGCTATGCCATTGCATATGCTGTCTACACACAAACCTAAATATACACTGGACTGACTATGTGACGAATGTTGCTGTCCTTGAGCAAGCAGGGATCACCAGCATTGAGGCCATGATATTGAGAACACAGCTGCGCTGGGCAGGGCACATTTCTAGGATGGAGGACCATCCCCTCCCCAAAAAAGTACTCTACGGTGAACTTGCCACAGGTCAGCGTAAGAGGGGCACTCCAAAAAAGTGATACAAAGACTCCCTGAAACAACATCTCAGGCTTGGCCAAATTGATCACCAACAGTGGTCCACCCTGGCCTCACATCGGGAGGCATGGAGACGCACTATCCACAATGCTGCAGCCTTCTTTGAGAAGTCACGCTGAACAAGTCTTGAAGAGAAATGACAACACAGAAAGAATCACAACCCGGAAACATCACCCAAGGAGACCTTCTGCTGTGCTTTCTGCAACCGGACTTGTTTATCTTGGATTGGCCTTTTTAGTCATCAGCGCGCTTGCAGAAAGCGCGGGATGAGTCCTTCCTGAATCTTCGGGGCCGGTTCCGGATTACCGTCCTTTCGTATCAGGAGCGCATAAATCACACGGTGCCTGGCATTTCGAATGATCCAGACACTTTCTGTTTTGCTTAATTCACACAGGCAAAGGTGGGGGGGAATCGCCTCCAGATGATTAAAGTCAGGCAGGAGGCGGGGAGGGAGCAAGGAGGGGGTCATGGAAACCATAAATAATGAGAGGAAAGAAAAAGGACAAACAAACAAGCAATCGAAAGAGCGATCTGACAAACTCCCCCGTCTTCCCCAGCCCTGAAAGGCTTTTGTAAAGAAAGGAGTCAATGAAAGCACGAACAAGCAAAAGCATAGTGGAGCAGATTGCATGCACACACAAACACACACCACAGAACTAGGGCTTGCCTCATTTGGTTTCCCTCCCTCCGAAGGCTTGAATAAAGGCAAGTGAATGGAAGGACAAACAAACAAAAGAACGAACATGCGATCTTCCAGCACACACACACACCCACACACCCCCACACACCCCAGCGAAGCAGCGAAGCATCTTCCCACCCCCCCACCCCCCAAAAGATAGACAGGAAGGGCTCCGTTTTCCAAAGTGAGTTGCAAGCAGAAGGAGGGTGAATTTCTTCTCTCCAACCCTTCAGTCTATTCGGATAAAGCACTCCAACCAATCAGGATTCAGCTCTGCTCACAGTAATTCGAAAAGGCAGATGCCAGTTTACACGATCGTTAGTTCCCACGGTAAAGTATGCGCATTTTCGCGAACTTAATCAAAAAAGTGCGGAAAACTAGCGAAAGCTGATACTGCGCAACTTATGGGTTTTTTGCACCCCCTCCTTTTGAAAAGGGTGCTGTTGCTTCGAGATGTGTGGGAACTATCAGGCTTCTTGTCGCATTCTTTGAGGATTTATTTTGCCGTGGAAACGACCCCTTAGTTTGCGAAGAAAAGCCAGAGAGAGAGAGCATATACTGGGACTTGAGTATTCATGGATTTTGGTATCCACAAAAGGGGATCCTGGAACCAAACCCCAGCAAATAGGAAGGGACAACTATACAGGTATCTGTCTCTTGAAGCTGCAAGGATAGCACATGAGCAGAAACTTAAAACAGTTCAAAACACACTTAAAACGTTGTTAAGGAAAGAGAGCACACCCCATTGAAAGAGTTTTCTGCCACCTAAATAAAGAGCCAAAGTCCTGCCTAAATGAAAATGTCTTTCCCTCCTGCCTGGAGCAGGCAAGCCAGGGCTGCTGCCACACTGCAGAAATCATCCAGTTTGACATCGCTTTAACTGCCATGGCTCCATCCTATGGAATCCTGGGTCTTGCAGTTTGTTGAGACACCAGTGCTCTCTGACAGAGAAAGCTAAAGAGCTCACAAAACTATGAATCCCAGAATTCCATAGCATTGAGCCATGGCAGCTAAAGTGGTGTCAAACTGGATTATTTCTGCACTGTGGCAGTAGGCCAAGCCTCTAATGATAATAATAATAATAATAATAATAATAATAATAATTTATTTATACCCCACCCCTCTGCTAAAAACAATCGGGGCGGCTTCCAACAATTAAAACATTATAATAATGACTAAAAAACACCACCCACCCCCACCCACCCCCATAAAAAGACATTAAACACAATAAGATTAAAACCTTCTAACTAAAAACACATTAAAAACAAATATATACATAATTTTAAAAAGCCAGGAGACTGAGCTCCTGAGGCCGGGATCTAATCAGGAAAGGCCTGCCGAAAGAGATCCGTCTTTAGTGCTTTTTTAAAGCTACTCAAGCTTGTCAACTGACGGATCTCATTCGGCAGGTCATTCCACAATTTGGGGGTGATTACCGAAAAGGCCCTCTGGGAGGTTGCAGACAGCCTAGATTTTTGGGGTTGAAGCAAATTCCTCCCAGAGGACCGGAGTGCGCGGGGAGGATTGTATGGGAGGAGGCGGTTCCAGAGATAAGTTGGACCCAAGCCATTTAGGGCTTTAAAGGTAATAACCAACATCTTATACTGGGCCCGGAAACTGATTGGCAGCCAGTGGAGAGATTTTAATACTGGAGTTATATGATCTCTCCGAGATGTTCCTGAGACCACTCTAGCTGCCATATTTTGTACCAACTGAAGTTTCTGGACCAAGCATGAGGGTAGCCCCATGTAGAGCGCATTGCAGAAATCTAGACGGGAGGTTACCAGCGCGTGTACCACAGTCTCAAGGTCCCTTACTTCCAGGAAATGGCGCAGCTGGCGTATCAGCCGAAGCTGATAACAAGCGCTCCTGACCGTCGCATTCACCTGACTCGTCATCTGAAGCTATGAATCAAGGAGCACCCCCAGACTGCGAACACAGTCCTTAACAGAGAGTGTGACCCCGTCCAGGACTGGCGGTTGCAACCCAACTCCTGGTTTCGGGGCCGCTACCATGAGCACCTCCGTTTTATCTGGATTCAATCTCAATCTGTTTTTCCTCATCCAGCCCATTACTGCTTTAAGACAATCATTAAGAGGAGAGACGCCATCGGAATTCGAGGCCGATGATCGGGGCAAGGAGAAATAGATCTGGGTGTCATCAGCATACTGATAACACCCAGCCCCATAACTCCGAATAATCTCACCCAGCGGCTTCATATAAATGTTAAACAGCATCGGGGACAGGATGGTGCCCTGTGGAACACCACAAGTAAGCTCCTTTCTGCTGGAGCAGCTGTCCCCGAGCAACACCCTCTGGGACCTGCCCGAGAGGAAGGACCGGAACCACTGGAGTGCAGTGCCTCCGATTCCTAACCCCCTCAAGCGATCCAAGAGGATGCTATGATCTATCGTATCGAAAGCTGCTGAGAGGTCCAAAAGCACCAACAGGGTCACGCTACCCCTGTCGATGCTTAGACGCAGGTCGTCGGTTAAGGCAACCATGGCAGTCTCACCTCCAAATCCCGTCCTGAAGCCAGTTTGAAATGGGTCTAGATAATCGGTTTCATCCAAGACCACTTGGAGTTGAAGCACAACTGCCCTCTCGATCATTTTGCTCAAGAATGGTAACATAGAAACCTGCCTATAGTTGTTCATGTCCAGGGGGTCAAGGGAAGATTTTTTCAGGAGCAGCCAAACCGCCGCTTCCTTTAAACAGGATGGAACACACCCTTCCCTGAGGGATGCATTGATGATGTCCTTAAGGAACACCATCAAGGTACCCCCCCCCCAGGATGGCCAGCAAGGATCAAGAAGGCAGGTCGCAAGGATCAAGAGGGCAGGTCGTCTTCCTCACTCTAACAAGTAGCTTGTCCACGTCCTCGGTACTCACAGATTGAAATTGATTCAGTAAACTTACATCAACGGAGTTGCTGGACACCTCGTCAATTGTTTCTGTCAAAATGCTGGCATCTAAGTCGGCTCTAATCTGAGAGATTTTATCTGCCAAGTAGTTGTTAAATGCATCACAGCAGGCCATTGTAGGGTTAAGCAATGGGTTCTGCGCAGGTATAACCTGCGTCATCTCCCTTATCACCCTAAACAGCTCTGCTGGACGGGACTCTGCAGACGCAATACGTGCAGAGGAGAAGGATCTCTGCGCTGTACGTATTGCCTCTCGATAGGACCGAAGAAAATTCCTATGTCGAGTCCTGTCAGATAAGAGGCGAGTTTTCCGCCAGTTGCGCTCTAGTCGTTGTCCAAAATGCTCCAAAATGTCTCCCTTATCCAAAATGCTTGGGACCAGAGGTATTTGGGATTCTGGAATATTTCGGATTTTGGAAAACTTATAGAATCATAGAATTGTCGAGTTGGAAGAGACCATGAGGGCCATCCAGTCCAACCCCATTCTACCACGCAGGAATACACAATCAATGCATCCCTGACAAGATGGCCATCCAGCCTCTGTTTAAAGACCTCCAAGGAAGGAGACCCCACCACACTCCGAGGGAGTGCGTTCCACTGCCGAACAGCTCTTACTGTCAAAAAGTTCCTCCTCATGTTGAGGTGGAATCTCTGTTCCTGGAGCTTGCATCCATTGCTCCGTGTTCCAGTCTCTGGAGCAGCAGAAAACAAGCCTGCTCCATCCTCAACGTGACACCCCTTCAAATACTTAAACAGGGCTATCATATCGCCTCGTAACCGTCTTTTTTCCAGGCTAAACATACCCAGCTTCCTAAGTCTCTCCTCATAAGGCATGGCTGCCAGACCTTTCACCATTTTAGTTGCCATTCTTTGCACACGCTCCAATTGGTCAATATCCTTTTTGACATAACGAGATATCTTGGAGATGGGACCCAAGTCTAAACACAAAATTCATTTATGTTTCATATACACCTTATATACATACCCTGAAGGTAGTTTTAGACACAGTATGTTTAATACTGTAAGTTTGTGCATGAAACAAGGTTTGTGTACACTGAACCATCAGAAAGCAAAGTTGTCACACACTCAGTCCCCCATGTGGCAATTCTGGATTCTGGAATATTTCGGATTTTGGAATTCCAGATAAAGGAGACTTCACCTATATGGTCATATTTTGTATTTAGGAGGCAAAATGAACTTTTCCATGCCTGGGAGACTCCCAGAGTGGCAGTTTTCACTTTAAAAAGGCTCATAGCGACTGCAATAATCAAATACAGTTAAAAGAGTGGGAAACAGCATGGACAAAAAATATTTTATTTACAAGAAGCTATAACTTGAAAGAGAATTATTACAAATCTATTTTTAGGTGGTACCTAACTCCGGCTAAAATAGCAAAAATCACCAAGAAGTCATCAAATAAATGCTGGAAATGTGATATTGCAGTCGGCACGTACTTTCATGTATGGTGGAGTTGTAAAAGTGCTAGAAAATTTTGGAAAAGGATCCACAGTAACATCTGTAAATATTTAAAGGTGGAGTTCCCATGTAAACCCGAGGTTTATTTGTTAAATTTATTACCAGATGAATATGATTTAAAAAAATATTGGAAAATCATTCTCTACATGGTGACTGCTGCTAGAGTAATATATGCAAAAAATTGGAAAAATACAAAAACTCCACAAATAGGAGAATGGGTATATAAATTGTACGAAATGTATGAGATGGATGTTCTAACAATGATGCTAGATGATAACAAATCATGGAAAAGCTGTGAAGATTGGGAAATCTTGATACCTCTATGGAATGAACATGGGGGGGGAAATGCATCTATAAGCATAAAACAACGATAATAGAGACAGTTAAAAAGAAAAAGAAAAAGAAAAACAGAGACTAAATAAGTACAGTTGTCCCTCCACATTCGCGAACTTGACATTCGCGGTTTCGGTTATTCGCGGTTTTGGGAGGGCCCCCCCGGGCCCCCCCAAAACCGCAACACGGGGCCTCCAGAGGCCCCGTGAAAGACCTGGGGAGGGGTGGGGAGGCCTTCGCAGGACGCCCGGAGGCCCTCCGGAGGCCCCGCGAGGGCCTGGGGAGGGAGGGAGGGAGGGCCGGGGAGGCCTCCGCGGGGCCTAGGAAGGCCCCGCGAAGGCCTGGGGAGGGTGGGAGGGAGAGCCGGGGAGGCCTCCGCGGGGCCTAGGAAGGCCCCGCGAAGGCCCGGGGAGGGTGGGAGGGAGGGCCGGTGAGGCCTCCGCGGGGCCTAGGGAGGCCCCGCGAAGGCCCGGGGAGGGTGGGAGGGAGGGCCTGTGAGGCCTCCGCGGGGCCTAGGGAGGCCCCGCGAAGGCCCGGGGAGGGTGGGAGGGAGGGCCGGTGAGGCCTCCGCGGGGCCTAGGGAGGCCCCGCGAAGGCCCGGGGAGGGTGGGAGGGAGGGCCGGTGAGGCCTCCGCGGGGCCTAGGGAGGCCCCGCGAAGGCCCGGGGAGGGTGGGAGGGAGGGCCGGTGAGGCCTCTGCGGGGCCTAGGAAGGCCCCGCGAAGGCCTGGGGACGGTGGGAGGGAGAGCCGGTGAGGCCTCCGCGGGGCCTAGGAAGGCCCCGCAAAGGCCTGGGGAGGGAGGGAGGGAGAGCCGGTGAGGCCTCCGCGGGGCCTAGGAAGGCCCCGCAAAGGCCTGGGGAGGGAGGGAGGGAGGGCCGGTTAGGCCTCCGCGGGGCCTAGGGAGGCCCCGCGAAGGCCTGGGGAGGGTGGGAGGGAGGGCCTGTGAGGCCTCCGCGGAGCCTAGGGAGGCCCCGCGAAGGCCCGGGGAGGGTGGGAGGAAAGCCCGGGGAGGGTGGGAGGGAGGCCCGGTGAGGCCTCTGCGGGGCCTAGGAAGGCCCCGCGAAGGCCTGGGGACGGTGGGAGGGAGAGCCGGTGAGGCCTCCGCGGGGCCTAGGAAGGCCCCGCGAAGGCCTGGGGAGGGAGGGAGGGAGGGCCGGTGAGGCCTCCGCGGGGCCTAGGAAGGCCCCGCGAAGGCCTGGGGAGGGTGGGAGGGAGAGCCGGGGAGGCCTCCGCGGGGCCTAGGGAGGCCCCACGAAGGCCCGGGGAGGGTGGGAGGGAGGGCCGGTGAGGCGTCCGCGGGGCCTAGGGAGGCCCCGCGAAGGCCTGGGGAGGGTGGGAGGGAGGGCCGGTGAGGCCTCTGCGGGGCCTAGGAAGGCCCCGCAAAGGCCTGGGGAGGGAGGGAGGGAGGGCCGGTGAGGCCTCCGCGGGGCCTAGGAAGGCCCCGCGAAGGCCTGGGGACGGTGGGAGGGAGAGCCGGTGAGGCCTCCGCGGGGCCTAGGAAGGCCCCGCGAAGGCCTGGGGAGGGAGGGAGGGAGGGCCGGGGAGGCCTCCGCGGGGCCTAGGAAGGCCCCGCGAAGGCCTGGGGAGGGTGGGAGGGAGAGCCGGGGAGGCCTCCGCGGGGCCTAGGGAGGCCCCGCGAAGGCCTGGGGAGGGTGGGAGGGAGAGCCGGTGAGGCCTCCGCGGGGCCTAGGAAGGCCCCGCAAAGGCCTGGGGAGGGAGGGAGGGAGGGCCGGTGAGGCCTCCGCGGGGCCTAGGAAGGCCCCGCAAAGGCCTGGGGAGGGAGGGAGGGAGGGCCGGTGAGGCCTCCGCGGGGCCTAGGGAGGCCCCGCGAAGGCCCGGGGAGGGTGGGAGGGAGGCCCGGGGAGGGTGGGAGGGAGGCCCGGGGAGGCCTCCGCGGGGCCTAGGGAGGCCCCGCGAAGGCCTGGGGAGGGAGGGGGAGGGGTGTAGTTATTCGCGGATTTTTCACATTCGCGGGGGTCCGCGGAACGGAACCCCCGCGAATGTGAAGGGACGACTGTATAAACAAGAAAAGGGAAGAGTAGGAGTATGAAGAAACCACACATGAAGGAAAGGAAGATAAGGAAGAGTCAAAGGAAGTAAATTATTGTTTGTTTGTGTTAGATAGTGTACTAATGTGTCTTGTTTTAAATGTTGTACTGTTTAAATATTTTATGTATTTTATGTTTTCTATGAATAAAAATTAAAAAAAAAAAAGGCTCATAGCTTCCAACCCACCTTCCCCTGCCCCACAGAAACAACCCCAGAAGAGGACTTTTCAGTTTTGAGTTTTTCTTTTGCAGTTCTTGGCCTAGTGGGAAAGGTAATGCTGGCAAACCTTATCTAAATATTAAATCTTGCAATAAGTCAGAGATAATTTAGGGATCAGACATCATCAGCATGCCAAGCTTGGCCTCAGTTCCTTGGAGGAGGATGTGAAGAGCAGAAACAAACAAAACCACATTCCCCGTCAGGCACTCCAGCTGTGTGCAGATAAGGGCCTACACCAAAAATGTGACACAATCACCTCTACGGGAGATGCCTTGTTTGTGGGAGAAGCAAGAGGCATGCAACTGGGCCCATGCGCTGGAAAGGAGCGGCGGGTGTAGTCATGGGCAGTTCTGCAACAGTAATTGCTGGTTTGATTGCTGCCTCTTTAATATGCATTTATGCATCAGTTCATTCATAGCATCATAAAATCATAGAGTTGGAAGAGACCACAAGGGTCATCTAGTCCAACCCCCTGCCAACAACTATCATATCAGAATGCACAGAGAAGCTATTGAAATCCACAAACACCTGGACAACTTCAACAGGAAAGAAGTAACCCTAAAAGTGAACAAAATCTGGCTCCCAGTTTTGAAACACAATAGAATCAAAACTCAACACTTGCAAAGGAATTCCACCCAGGGACAGGAGGATTTCCAGCAGATAATGGCCCATCAACCAAACATTAGCCAAACAGACACTAACGAGCCTTGCATTTCTATACCCAGAAACTAACTATTCAATTACATAAATTTACATATCCTCTCCAACAGGGGCTCACAGCATATAAACTCCACACACACCCCTACACAACCATTCGCTGAAGATGCCAGCCACAGATGCAGGCGAAACATCAGAAAGAAACTATTCCAGAACATGGCCTCACAGCCTGGAAAAAACCCAAGGAAAATCTATGGATGCTGGCCGTGAAAGCCTTCGACTTCACATTACCCAATCAAAGCATTCTCAACAGATGGCCATCCAGCCTCTGTTTAAAAACCTCCAAAGAAGGAGACTCCACCACACTCCCCGGCAGTGCATTCCACTGCTGAACAGCTCTTACTGTCAGGAAGTTCTTCCTCATATTTAGGTGGAATCTCTTTTACTGTAGTTTGAGTACATTGCTCCGTGTCCTAGTCTCTGGAGCAGCAGAAAACAAGCTTGCTTCATCCTCAGTATGACATCCCTTCAAATATTTAAACATGGCCATCATGTCCCCTCTCAACCTTCTCTTCTCCAGACTAAACATGCCCAGCTCCCTAAGCCACTCCTCATAAGGCATAATGGCTCCCAGTCCTCCCACCATCCTGGTCCCTCTCCTCTGGACATGATACTCTGTAGTATCCTACATTTCTCCCTGTTGAAATTCATTTTGTTAGTTTTAGCCCATCTTCATTCAGAAAAGCCATAAAGTTTCTCAGTGGACGAGCTCATATGAAAGCAGAAGTGGAAGACAGTGCTACTCAAAGTGGTCACCCCGAGATGGGTGCCAGTCTCTGAGCCACTGGCTGCCAGTCCCTGGAAAGTTTCCAGGAAAGAAAGAAACCAGTTGCAGAGATTTCGTACCAGTCCTTGGCGCAGTGGAAGAACGGAATGGGTGGTCCCCTCCATCAGATCACCTAAGAAGCACTGCTGTAAAATGTTTCTCAGCCACCTGCTTGTTTTCTGCTGCTCCAAAGAACAGGATCCGCACCAAAGGGCACAATGCATTCATATTACAAGAAAGAAAATTCCAGCAAAATGTTAGGAATAAGTTTCTGATGGTAAAAAAATCTGGCTGTGAAACAGACTCTCTTGGAAAGTGGGCGACTCTCCTTCTTTTGAGGTCTTTCAACAGAGTTTGGATGGCCACCTCTCAGGGGTGCTTTTTAGTTGTGGATTCCTGCATGTCATGGGGTTGGACTAGGTGACCCTTGGGGTTAATTTGCTTACTTACTTTATTTATTTATTTTTATCCTACCTTTCTCCTGAATGGGACCCAAGGTGACTTACAACATGAATTAAAGTAGGTACTTGAATTGAAACCTACTAAGAATTGTTTTTTAAAAAAACAGCAGCAACAACAACAATTAAATAAACAACCATGTTAAAACATCAATTTTTTGAAACAATAACTAGTCATTTAAGGTTCCCTTCCACCTCTATGACCCAATGAACAGAGTTGTCTTTAGTCTTCCCCTCAAAAAGCAATTCTCTGCTGAACCATTTTGTAAAACTGCACATTTCTGGGGTAACCAACAGACCCCAGGTTTTCCTTCTCTCTACAGGAAGTTTTGGTAGCCCGTCCAGGGGTGCCGACAGCTGACCACGGTCCAAGTGAAGGTACCATTGGCCTCCAGACCCCTGGACGCTGCCCACACACCCTCCAACTGGCCCACTTTGGCAGGGACACTCCCAATGAATCCTCTGCCATCTCAGGGTTTTCAGCTGCTTTTAAAATATCCCAGTTTCTCTCTCTTTCTCCCACTTCCACGCTTTTGTCCTTCACTTACTACAGTTGCTGCAAATTTGAGTTCAAAAAAATTGTTTGCCCTCCATTAACTCAGCAGGAGGGAGAGGAGAGGAGGGGGTGCGATCCTATCCTTCCCAGTAGGCTCGGGCAAAAGCAAATTGCTGCAGCCTTTCCGAGCTTTTCTATTTTTCCTCGTGGTATAGACTTTGCCCAATTGACCACACTCTGCTGTTGCTTGGCCATGCGCACCCCAGTTTTCATCTGTGAAGTGTGGAAGGGCGTGTGACACAAGGATCCACTTAGCAAATCCCTGCTTGAGTGTGTTTGCTTGGGACCGGCGAGTGTATGTAGGCCTTTCTCGTTTGCTCAGTCGCTCTCGGCATGTCCTCATGAAACCAGACAGATCCTCCGAGTCCATCTTTTCACGCAGAGGTCTCGTGACCTGGCTCCGTGAATACACCGGCAGTGGTTTCTGAGCTCTGGTAACGCTCATCACAGTTTGCTCACCGCTCAGGAACCAGCTCCAAAATGTGGCTGAGAGGAGGAGCCATGCTGGAATGTTGTGCTGAGGGAGATGCTTCTAGTGCCAGAAATGCTCTTTATTCTTTCCTCTGCGGGATGACGCCACAGAGGATTCCTACTCAATGACTGTTGCCTCCACACTGTAAACAGAGTTTCAACAGACTTGCTCAGAGAGTTCTCGGTGGCAACCAGTGGCCGTGTTTTGTAGCCACCGTCTGAAGGGGAGAGGACCCTAAAGGGTAGACTCCTCAAATCTAACAAAACCACTTCTGGTTTCTAATCGTGGGGTGCTTTTACATGTGGTTTCTGAGCATGTGTGGTTGCTGTTAACATGGGGCAGAAGGTATGTTGTTGTTGTGTGCCTTCATATTGTTTCTCACTTATGGCAACCCTAAGGCAAACCTATCACGGGGGGGGGGGGGTTGACAAGATTTGTTCAGAGGGGAGGTTGCCTTTGCCTTCCTTTGGGGCTGAAAGAGTATGACTTACTCAAGGTCACCCTGTGGTTTTCCATGACGAAGTGGGGATTTGAACCCTGGTCTCCAGAGTCCTCGTCCAACCCTTAAACCACCACACTGCGCTGGCTCTCCTACATGAGCCTCACTGCGCTGGCTCTCCTACATGAGCCTTTTAAAGACTTTGTGTACCTTCCAGCCTGTCTAGATGTTAGATGTCGTCTTTACAGATCCTGCAGAGCAAACAAAGAAAAGGACCCCCCCCCCATGGGGCTCATGGGTAAAAACAGATGGGCACAACCAGGGCTGGTTTAACCTGTCTGCCAAATCAGCATTGACGGGGGGGGTCAAGGTCAAGAGAGGGCCCCGTGCTAGCCTCCTTAATCTGAAGGAGACAGCCAGGAGACAGCCGGTAGGACCAGACCTTGAGAAGGGTGATGGCAGGGGGATTCTGGGAGGTGTAATCCAAGAGTAACTTTCCCAGGCTCTAAATGCAGCCTAGAATCATAGACTCATAGGGCTGGAAGGGACCCCAACAGCCATCCCATCCGATCGGCTTCTGCCCTGCAGGAACACACAATCCAAGCCCTCCCAATGACAGATGGCCATCCAACCTATGTCTAAAAAAACCCAAAGAAGGAGACTCCACCACACTCCAAGGCAGCAGCGGATTCCACTTCCAAACAGCTCTTACTGTCAGGAGGTTCTTCCCAATATTCAGGTGGAATCTCTTTCCCTGTAGTTTGAACTCATGGCTCCATGTCCTAGTCTCTGGAGCAGCAGAGAACAAGCTTGCTCCATCCTCAGCATGACATCCCTTCACATATTTAAACATGGCTATCACGTCACCTCTCAACCTTCTGTTCTCCAGGCTAATCATATGCAGCTCCCTAAGCCGTTCCTCATAGGGCATAATGGCTTCCAGACCTCAGAATCACAGAATCACAGAATTGTACCTCCCACCATCCTTTTCAGTATCTTTCTTGGATTGTTGTGCCCAGAATTGGAAACAGTATTCCAGGTGAGGTCTGACCAAAGCAGAATGGAGTGATACTATTACTTCCCTTGACCTAGACACTACTCCTATTAATGCAGCCTAGAATCGCATTGGCATTTTTGGCTGCTGCATCACACTGCTAACTCATGTTCAGCTTGTAGTCCACTCTTTCTTTTCTTTGAGGAAATCTACACCATTACATTAATTGCTAATAAACAAAAAAAAATTATGTTCGTGCCTATAATATAGTTTTTAAACTAAATTATTGGTGGCAAATTATGTAATACAGTAGGCCCCTCTTATCCACTTGGGATTGGTTCGGGGGTATGTGTGGATTCTGAAAACCATGAATAATAGTGAACGCCATTGAAAATAATGGGACTTCTGGTTTAAAATACCATAGAGTTGCCTTGGAGGGCCTAGAAAACGGCTAGAGGGGACACGTTTTCTAGGAAGACTCTACGGTAGGTGTGCTGTTTTGTGTCCCATGGATAATGAATCCGTGGATACGGGGGTCCTACTGTAATCTGAACATCCTGTACGGTGAATAGGTTAGGTTACATTGACCTGAGATAAACATATGCCCCCCCCCAAAGTAAAGCTTTACAGGGGGCCCCAAAATTCCTTAAACTGGCCCTGCTCTTAGAATTTGAGGAGAATACAATTTGTCTAAATGGGATCTCACATCAATCTGCCATATTTGGAAGGAGGGGGCTCCAAAATGCCAAATACTCCACTGAAAAAGCCTTTGCAGCTTTTCCCATATTTTGTTTAAGTTCTGAAGGAAATGTGCATTCCCACGTGTTGGGACAACCAATTTGCTTTGCTGTGCATTGCCGATAAGAGTGGAAGTGGAAAGCTGATTGGTTGGATGTGTGTGTGTGGGAGCTTGTTGGCAAGGCAAGTGCCCCAAACTGCCATGTTGGATTTTCGCCTTAGCGGAGGCAGCAAAACAGCCCTTTTTTCTGTTTATTTAAGCAGAAGATCGCATTTCCACACCTTGGATATGCTTTTAAAATAAATACTGTTTGGCAGCAGTAGCAACTGGTGACAATAAAAACATGAGTAATTTATTTCCTCCCCCCTCCCGCCATCTTGATTCGCAGGCATGCTCATTTGAACAACAAATACATATGGCTTTGCATGCCTGTGATCTTGCCAAAAAACCATGGAGACAAATGAAAGCTGCTACGAGTTGGCATTAGTGCACACCAATCCACATTTTATTGCCTTGTATAGACAAGCCCTTTGAGTGTAAAACACAGGGGCAGGAATCCTGTCAATATCTTACACGTGTAAGTTCCCTTGAGGAAGCAGACGGGCACTTGCGTCCCACGCAGCAAGAAGCGAAACCACACACCTCCTAAAAGTAAGTAAAAATTACTGTCGTATTACAAAAGGAGTGGTGGAGGTTGTCCCTTGTTTAGGCTGCAACCGCAATGTGACGTAGTTATATCTTTGTCACAGGATGGATAAATTGATCACAAGTAATTAATTATTCTTAATGAGTTGTTTTTCATTATCTCCCAGCTAGTTACTTACTTCCATGCTCTGATGACAGCCAGTGCAAGCATGGAGCTGAGCCCAACTCTCATGTTTGTCGGGTGGCATTTCAAGGGCCTGGAAACATCTCAGTACTCAGTATCAGATGAGTCAAAAATCACACAATTACGATGTGACGGTAGTGCAAATGGGTTCCCACTATTGCACAACAACGTCATCCTCCCATGGCCAGTGTGTGCTCCACCCGCCAATAACACAACACTTTTAATTGACGGGATAAGCCATCAATAGCTCTCAATATCGCTGTTTCTGTGGGATTGAACAGCATGCAAAATCACGTCCCGCTGTAATCGCAAGATTGCAGTGTGAATGGGCAATCCGCTTTCCCCCTCTCCATTCCCAGAGAGAAAACATCCAGGAGAGAACATGAAGACAATCGACAGGACACTCTTTTAATAAACTGTCCTGTTTTGTTAGCATGCTTTTAGGTTTATTTAAGTGTTTATATGTTGATTTATTTGTTAATTATGTGTTTTTTGGTGTTTTTAAGCTAACTGGCATATTCTCACAAGAACCACTGAAATCTTGCCCATGTGAAATCTCGGAAGTAAGCCAACGTTTTTTTCTTAAAGACGCATGTGGGTGTTAATAATGAGTTATCAGAAGGTAATGTGAAGGCAAGTGCTATTGTAACACGGCCTTTAATCCTGTTCTTAAAACACTAGTGGTGGTTGTTTGATGATTACTGTGGTAATGCTACTATGGTCTTGTATATATGGTAAAAATAATATGAACAGGATGTGAATGTATGGCGATCCATTCATGCAGACATTTGCACAAATACATGTCATTTGGAAGCGGGGGAGCCAAATCCACCACAAAGTCCGTGTGTGTCGCTTCCGGGGCTTCGTCTGGATTTTTAAAAAAGCTCCGTGTGACATGCGAATGTGCGATCATTCAAACACTCGCATTCACAGAGACATGAACAAGCAACATAATCTGGTTGGCTGGAAAAGCATGGGGAGGTGGGTCTAGCAAACACGGAAAGCACCTGAGGCTCTCATGTTGGATTCTCAGCTAAGCAAGGTTCTGGTACATTGATAACATGGCGATCTTATTCTTTCTTTCTTTCTTTCTTTCTTTCTTTCTTTCTGTAAATATGAACTATTGCTTGTGCATACCATGGGAAACTTCTTTTAAAAAATTGGCAGCGACAGGTTTAAAATCATGAGTAAATCACTCGTGGCCGTGTTTTTAGCATTTTTAAATGTTAGTCTGATAAAGTCCTCAGACGAGGAAATGACAAGCAAACAGAGACTTGTGTCGGGCACGCGATGCTTCTTCTCACCCACTCCACTCACCTAAATTCTGCAGCCAAGATCATTCCCCCAGCATCCCATTCCCAAGCCTTCTGACAGGTGCTTGAACCCAGAACGCCTTCCGCCCGTTCCCCCTTTCAAATTCCTTCTCCCATCTACTGACAACCCTTCTGTGAAATCTTTCCTTTAGCCCCTGATCTCCATTATCCACAACAGAGAAACCTAAGACGATGTAACTAAACAGTTCACAGAGAGACACTGCAGACTGGGCCAGCCAGAAAAATCAGCAGGAGCAGAACATGTGATAAACCAACCTGGACATGAAATGTTATTTAAAACAGAAATTCTGGACCAGGCCAAGAACTGTCGTGTCAGAATGCACAGAGAAGCTATTGAAATCCACAAATACCTGAACAACTTCAACAGGAAAGAAGAAACCTTAAAAGTAAACAAAATCTGGCTTCCAATTTTGAAAAACAATTAAATCAAAACTTAACACTTACAAAGGAATTCCTCCCAGGGACAGGGGGATTCCCAGCAGATAATGGCTCATCAACCAACCATCAGCCAAACAGACACTAACAAGCCTTGCATTTCTATACCCAGAAACTAACCATTCAAATACACAAATTCACATATACTCTCCTACAAGAGTTCACAGCATATAAACTCCACACACACACCTACCCAACCATTCTCTGAAGATGCCAGCCACAGATGCAGGCGAAACATCAGAAAGAAACTCTTCCAGAACACGGCCTCACAGCCCGGGAAAAAACCAAGGAAAATCTATGGATGCTGTCTGTGAAAACCTTCGACTTCACAGTCCAAAGAATTTTAAGATGTTTAGACTGTAAGTTCCTTGGGGCAGGGGACTGACTTGGGTCCCCCCTCCCCATGTTGCTCTATAAAGTGCTGTGTACATCCTTTACATCATTTTGTATTATTCTTATTCTTAGTATTTAAACACACCTCCTCTGGCAATAATTTCAGGGTATCTGGGGAGCTCTCTGGGGAAGGGCCCAGTAGCAGCCCCCTCCAGAGAAAACAATTCACTTGTGAATAGCTGGAAACCATACATGCACACACAAAACACCCCTTCTTTCTCCTCTCAAGGGATGCCGCCTTGACCAACTGTTGTCAACTTGGAAAGCGTCCCACACATATTACAACCATATTTCACAGAATGTCCAGTGGCTGCACATGGTGTAAAAGCAGAGCTTGGAGCGGGGGTGGTGGTGAATGACCTCCTTTTGGATGTCAACTCCCAGAATCCCCCCACCAGCATTGCTGAACATTCAGTGAAATCACTCCAGAGAACTACACCCTTGTCAGGAAAGCTGGGGGAAGGAAACCGTTTGGACTACAACTCCCAGGATCCCCTGGCCAGTGTTGCTGGACTATGTGGGTTGTAGTCCAAAAGGTCACCTCCCATCCTGGCTATCGAAAGCTGCTTTTAAAATGCTCAGGCTGCTCACTCAGAGTCCTTCTTCTCCCGCTGACCTCTCCTCCTGTTATCTCCTCTCCTACCTGAGGCGGTGGGTCCCCCTGCCCTCCGGGGCTCCTGGGGTCCAGGGGGGATGTGGGTTCCCTTGGATCTTTCTCTTGGGAGCTCCCGCTGTGTCTCTGGGGCTCCTCTCAGCTTCTCCACACCTTGGTCCTCCCGAGGTCTAAGAAACAGCACCTGGCCTTCCTGTCCCAAGGCTCCCTGGCTGCCTCCCTTTTCCCTGGTGCTCTCTAGGGCCGCCCTGGCCACCGCCCCATAGATAACCCCACCCGTGCTACATGCCAGGTGCCCTGGTGACACCTCTCTTCTTCAGGAGGAGACAGGTGACTTCTCGCCCACTTACAGGATGTGAGCAAATCCCATCAAGGGATCCTCCTGCCTTCCTGAAGACGGAGGTGTTGATGGGCTAGGCTCCCACTTGGAGCCAGACAGGTAGTAAATATTTTCCAAAGATTGTCTTCCTGAGTCATCATCGTGGCATGAAATCACCCATTGCCTCCACCCGGCTCTCCAGAGTGGTACCTGGAGAGGCGAGACAGATGGATGGCCATGTCTGGTCTCCATGGCAACCGCTTGAAGGATGCTGCAGTGGTCCAGGGTAACAGATTGAGTGCTATACCGGGCATCTCAGATCCCCTACCTTCCCCCTCGCCATCCCACCATTAAATTCTACTGAATGAATCTTAATCATAGAATCATAGAATTGCAGAGTTGGAAGAGACCCCGAGGGCCATCCAGTCCAACCCCCCTGCCACGCAGGAAATCTTGATCAAAGCATCCCCGACAGATGGCCATCCAGCCTCTGTTTAAAGACCTCCAAGGAAGGAGACCCCACCACGCTCCGAGGGAGTGCGTTCCACTGCCGAACAGCTCTGACTGTCAAAAAGTTCCTCCTCATGTTGAGGTGGAATCTCTGTTCCTGGAGCTTGCACCCATTGCTCCGTGTTCTTAAGTTAATAGTGCTCTCAGTAAGAAACCACTCAGCAAGGAGCACAGGTTCAGGTGGAGGAAAGCTCTCAGCACACAAACACACACAAACACACCACAGAGGAAGAGAGACACACAAACACAGAGAGCTAGCTTTTCATTTAGAATCAAAGCCAGATCTTCGTTCATTAAAGGAGGCATCCCAGAAAAGGTCAAAGGGATGCCTCCAGGGCCAAGCTGTTCCCAGGAAAACAGCAGAAAACAAAACAAAAACAAAAAAAAGGGCCCTTAAAAGTCTCCAGCCTTTTCAAAACATTTATTTCACATTTGTGGTACTGCCTTTTCCAAAAGGACGGCATTGCTGCTGGCCTGCTCATCAATCAAGCAGCAAAGAGCAGCTGGGGCTGCATGTGCAGCCACCAAGGTTGGCGTTTTTTTAGCCCTGGCCACCCTTCTTTCTTCCCCAGATTGTCCTGTTTCTGGCACTCCAAAAAAAGAAAAAGAAAATGTAAATTGCAGAGAGAGAGAGAGAGAGAGAGAGAGAGAGAGCCTTCTTGGTGGCTGCTCCCAAACTAGGGAACTCACTCCCATGGGAGGCCCAGTGGTCCCCCTCTCTGCTCTCTTTCCACCCACAGGAAAAGTCCTTTTTATTCAGGCAGGCCCTTGGTTCTTAACCAATTGTGGCCAAAGGGACTTTTAATGGGATGTGTTACTCTTTTACCCTTTTTACTACGGTATGTTTGAATGGCCAGCATTCTACGGACTTTATCAGACGAGGTTAATTCCACCAAAAAAATTGCATCATTTAGAACATGACAATAATACAAAGGGCGAAATCATCAGACGCCCTCACCGTTCAGCTGTTCCTGGGGTGTAGCACTGCCGCAGATGAGGCGTCACTTTTTTATTGACAGGTTAAGCCGTCAGTAAAAAGTGATGCCTTAGTCACACCCGTTTAACACCCCTGGAACAGCAGAACAACGTCATCTGATCATTTAAGCCTTTTGTGTTATCGTTGTGTTCTTATGATATAGTTTTTGCCACGTCCGATATAGTCCTACATCAGCTAACCTCAAATAACCTTTCCAGGCCTGGCTCCCACAAACCCTATGGAAATGGGGGGGGGGAGTTAAAATCATGGCAATAGCATCACAATTGTGACTAAGGAACGATCGTGAATACGAAAGTGTTACGTAAACTTACTCATCTGTAATGGTTCCATATTCATGACTGTGATACTATTGCCACTATCATAATGCATGCCCCCAACTTCCTTTACGAGGCATCAGCTGCCTGGGAAGACAAAGGTCCATTCTGGTGGCATTCAGAGCATTGGTTGAAAGAAGAAGCGCAAGCCCCCTTTCGATGCTAGTAATGCCAGCTTGACAGTAGGTAGATCAGAGTCTCTGATTGTATTCCCCTCTACAAGGTCTGTCTATTAAATAACAAGACTGATACAATTACACATCTTTATTTATATGTATTACAATTCTTATGCTTGTCCCCTTGAATATACTCCCCGTTCACACTCACACACCGATGCAGTCTTGTTTTCCCCTGGTCGGAGGCGTGGAGCAGATCAGTTTTTGTCGGCTGTTTCAACACATCTGCCGTTTTCTTCTTTACTGCATCAGGTGACTCAAAATGTGTTCCTTTAAGCACCAATTTCACTTTAGGGAAAAGAAAAAGGTCACATGGTGCCAAACCTGGAGAATATAGAGGATGTTCAAGTGTAGTAATATGTGTATTGGCCAAAAACTGCTTCACAGAAAGTGCTGTGTGAGCAGGCACATTGTCTTGATGAAGAATGAAACCATTTTTCTACAGTTCTGTTTTCTCCCCCAACTCTTTCTCTCGGCTTTGTCAAAACTTCCTTATAATAATGCTGGGTCACTGTTCTGCCTTCTGGAACCCATTCTGCCAAAATTATGCCCTTGATGTAAAAAAAATTCCCAATGAGCATGGCGTGGAATGTGGCCTTGCTTTGACATGCTTTTTTTCATTCTTGATGTTTTCCAGTGCATTGACTGTCGTTTTATCTCAGGATCGTACTGGAAGATCCAGGTTTCATCACAAGTGACGATTTTTAGAAAAAGGTTTGAGTCCGCCTCAAGTTGCTGCAGGATGTCCTGTTGCTCAGCTTTTAAACTTAGCATTTTTCTGGCACACAACAGACAACAAAGCTGCTTTAAACAACAACTGACAATTAATTGAACGGGGGAGAGTGTTGATGTTTGTCCTGCAGGTTCAGACATGTTCAAGGTCACCACTCAAGCAGTCACAGTCAGTTCTCCCTGATTTATCTGAAAGGGAGAAACACAGTCTCGTTATTTAATAGACAGTCCTTGTCAATGCTGTCAAAGTTCAGCAAAACCAGAGGGCAGCCATGATTGCTAATACATGCCAAAGCAAGAATAATTTGAAGTAATCTTGAGAGCACAGTACAATCTGAGATACAGTACTATTGCAGCCAGGAAACTGCTGAGAGCTGCCATTCCCAGCACAAAATGTATCCCTTTCTCTTACATTTCGGCAACAGAAGCAAGAGGTAAAGTGAATAATCCATTGTTTAATTGTTTGTGTCAGCTATAGTCAGATACTTTTACTGAATGAGCTCATGAGAACCTTCTTCCTTTAACACATGCGTCTGTCACGTCTGAACCTTTGTGAGCTTAGCTTCCACGAATGAAGTTGTCCTTCTTTGCTTGCACCTGACATGGACTGAGTGGGTATCTGGTTCGGAGTGCGGGATGGGGCGGGGGAGTCAAGCCAGGAGACATTCGTTAGTTAAGTATATTTAACCAAGTTAAGTACAGTCATCCCTCCACAGTTGCAAGTTAAGCATTCGCGGATGTGATTATTCACAGAGTATTACATATTATTACAGCTGTGTGATGCAGCAGCTAAAAAGGCCAATGCGATTTTAGGCTGCATCAATAGAAGTATAGTGTCTAGCTCAAGGGAAGTCATAGTGCCACTCTAGTCTGCCTTGGTCAGACCTCACCTAGAAGGCCTGGCCACACAATTCAGGAAGGATATTGAGAAGCGGAACATGTCCAGAGGAGGGAGACCAAAATGGTGGGAGATTTGGAAGCCATTATGAGCAGTGGCTTAGGGAGCTGGGCATGTTTAGCCTGGAAAAGAGAAGGTTAAGAGGTGACGTGATAGCCATGTTTAAATACTTGAAAGGATGTCATACTGAGGAAGGAGCAGGCTTGTTTTCTGCTGCTCCAGAGACTAGGACACGGAGCCATGGGTTCAAACTACAGGCAAAGAGATTCCACATAGACATGAGGAAGAACTTCCTGACAGTAAGCGCTGTTTGGCAGTCGAATCCGCTGCTGCCTAGGAGTGTGGCGGAGTCTCCGTCTTTGGAGGTTTTTAAGCAGAGGCTGGATGGCCATCTGTCACTGGGAGTGCTTTGGTTGTGTATTCCCGCAGGGCAGGAGGTTGGACTGGATGGCCCTGGAGGTCTCTTAACTCTACGATTCTATATGTTCTCTCTAGGCATTTCTAAGTCCTCCAGCATGATTCTGTGGTATGCTTTCACTGGAAGTTGACCATAAAGTCATGCTGGAGGAGCTATAGAGTCCTAGATAGAACATTTCTCTAGGCATTTCCTCCAGTGTGATTCTGTGGTATTCTTCCACTGGAAGTTGAGCATAAAATCCTCTGGAGGACTTAAAATGCCTACAGAAGTGTTCTCTCAGGTTAAAAAAAAAATAGCAAGCCTATATTCATGTTTTTTTCCTCGCTTTCATAGGGATCTTCCACCCCAAAAAGTTGAGGGCTGACTGTATGCTAAGTATATCCAGTGAGGTACATCATACCTATCTGTGCAGCTGATAGCCAATGCATTTTTAAAATGTATTTTTAAAAAACTGTTTAATGGCTGAGATCTTCCATCTTCAGATGGAACTATGATGATGGGCAACGTAGTAGCCGCTACTTCTGCCTATGCCACCCTTTCAAAAATAAAAAACACCTCCCTCGAAGCCAGGCAGCCCCCCAACCAAAGGGCTTCTGAAGAGCCCTCGGTGGTGATGGCTGCCGTGCTCTCATGGTCAGTCGGTCAGTCACAGGATGCTGGGGAGGGCAGCAGGACCAGGGGAGCCTGCTAACGTCGTTCCCCAGCACCCTGAACTGCAATGTCGTGGAAACCCTTGGGTTGAGGCACTGTCAGGTTCAGAACATGGGTTTTTGGGTCATCTTCAGCTGCTGTTGTTGTTTTTGTTGTTGTGTGCCTTCAAGTCGTTTCCAATGTATGGCAACCCTACGGTGACTCTATCAAGGTTTTTTTTTGTTTTTTTTTTTGGCAAGATTTGTTCAGAGGGGAATTGCCTTTGCCATCCTCTGAAGCTGAGAGAGTGTGACTCTCCCAAAGTCACCTAGTGGGTTTCCACGGCTGAGCAGGGATTTGAACCCTGGCCTTCAGAGTCGTAGCCCAACCCTCACACCACTGCACCACTCTGGCTCTCTTGTTCAGTCATTAACAACCATAAATGTGAAATCTCAATAAGTTATAAAACTGTAAATCCAGTTTACAATCTCATAAATATTTTTAACAGAAATGCTTATTTAACTTTTTAAAAAATTGTATCTAGTAAGTTTTAGCCATGCTTTTTAACTTGATCTGAGCCGCCTTGGATCCCACACCATGAGACAGGATTTATAAATGAAATAAATAAACAAGCAGGGGTTCATCTACCAATATCTGTGCTGGTTGGGGATGATGCGAGTTGCACTGTGATGTGTCTGAAGGGCCCCAGTTCAGGAATGGTGGCTCTAGGAAGCATGTGTAGGCAGAGCTTGTCAAAGTTACTTCTATGGAGTACAATTCTTGTATCTTTTGCGATTCAGATTGTGGCTGTAGACAGAGTTACTTGTGTGGATTACAACTCTTAGCAAGTTTTGGATTTTGGATTATGGCTCTAATAAGTGTACTCAAGCAGAGCATGGCGAAGTTCCTCTTTTGGATTATAATTCTTGTAATTTATAATAAGAAATTTGCACAACATATGATTATGGTTATTGTTGTTAATAGGTTAAAATCTAATGGTTCATATTAATGGGGATTATTTTCATCTATGATTGTACAAGTGCTTGCTAAAAAGAATTCTTTATTAAAGTTGGGAACTAGTTTATAAAATTACATAACATGTGGTTTTGATGTTTATTAAAACATTGTTGATGAAAAAGTCAAAAAGTATCACCATGACTGTTGCTCAATCCATTCATGTTTTGACATATGGTTATGTAAAATTAGCTAGCACTTGATTTATAATGTAGCTTATTCTTGATATGTAAAAGACGAAAAGCATCAACATACGTGACTGTGCTTAATCTATTTATATTTTTGACACATAGGTATGGTATAAATAGCTAGTACTTGATTTATAGTTTAGCTTGTACTTGATCACTTGTGATTTATAGTACATCTTAGTATTGAAAAAGACAAAAAGTATCACCATATGTGACTGGTTTAATCTATCTGTATTTTTGATACATGGGTATGGTATAAATAGCTAGTACTTGATTTATAGTTTAGCTTGTACTTGATTACTTGTGATTTATAGTGCAGCCTGGTATTGAAGTTGTATGCTGCTGTGGTTTGTTTAACAACATTCAGATAATAATTAAATTTAATACAGTTCTCCCAGTTGGTGTTAGACCTCAGGGCTCTGGCAGGATCATATTGGGGGATCCAGTCTTTCAAACAGTCTGAGCCCAAAATGTTTAGGGCTTTATAGGTCAAGGTCAGCACTTTTAGCGTTCCTGGCAATGAACCGGTAGCCAGCGAAGCTGTTTTAACAAGGGAGTTGTATGTTCCCTGTAACTGGCCTAGTTAGCACAAGAGCCCTTCAGGTGAATTGCAAAGACTTTCCCCTGGATGGACACACGCACACAATACACACACACACACACACACACACCCCAATGAGCAAGCTGACAGCCGCAGGCAAAGCAAGCAGAGTTTGGAACAAAGGAGGTTGCTGACATAATCTTATTGCAACAGTTCCACCTCCTGGTCTGTTTCCAGGCACACGAAAAAGTGCTGGTTGTGACCTACAAAGGCCTCTATTAGGGGCTCAGGTCCAAGTTACCAGAAAGGCCACCTGTATTCTCCCTTGCCAACCTGCCTGTGTTTTCAGATCTCCCTGCCCCTCCACGGGTGGCTGCTCCCTAACCCTAACCCTAACCCTAACCCAACCCAACCCTAACCCTAACCCTAACCCTAACCTAACCCTAACCCTAACCCTAACCCTAACCCTAACCCTAACCCTTTCCTAGCTTTCCTTTCCTATCCAAGCAAAACCATTTTTTGATCCTGCAGCCTTTTAAAAAACTGTTTAATGGCTGAGATGCCTCAATTGCTTTGAATTCTGTTGATCCTGTAAATATGTTTTAAACTTTTGTATGATGTGAATTTCATAGGTGTATCATTTTGAGCCTTCGTGGGTCACTGTGAGTCTCAGATTCAGAAAACGGTGGGCTATAATGAATTATTGGCCAGAATCCTATATGGGCGTTATGTCTTCATAGAATCATAGAGTTGGAAGAGACCACGAGGGCCATCCAGTCCAACCCCCTTCTGCCATGCATTCCCAATGACAGATGGCCATCCGGCCTCTGTTTAAAAACCTCCAAAGAAGGAGACTCCGCCACACTCCCAGCATGTTCCACTTCCAAACAGCTCTTACTGTCAGGATGTTCTTCCAAATGTTTAGGTGGAATCTCTTTTCCTGTAGTTTGAGTCCATTGCTCTGTGTCCTAGGACTTTTTCGGACGTTGATTTACCGCACCAGAAAGCTCATAACACTTGCGACACTGCTGCCCTGCAGGGGGCCCATTTTGTATGATGCTGTTTCAGTTCTGCGAGAGATTGGAGGCAGCCGCGCCATATTTGGCCATTTTTTATTCACGGGCAACTTCCATGAGTAAAAAATGGCCAAATATAGCACGGCTGCCTCCAATCTCTCATGGAACTGAAACAGTTGATTTTGGCAGGGGGATGGCGTTGTACGAAACGGGCTGCCTGCCACGCAGAAGCATCACGAGTGTTACAAGCCTTCTGGCATGGTAAATCAACGTCCAAAAAAGTCCCTAGTCTCTGGAGCAGCAGCAGAAAACAAGCCTGCTCCATCCTCAACGTGACACCCCTTCAAATACTTAAACAGGGCTATTATATCGGCCCTTAACCGTCTTTTTTCCAGGTTAAATATACCCAGCTCCCTAAGTCTCTCCTCATAAGGCATCGTTTCCAGACCTTTCACCATTTTAGTCGCCCTTCTTTGGGCACACTCCAATTTGTCCATATCCTTTTTGAATTGTGGTGCCCAGAACTGGACACAGTATTCTAGGTGAAGCCTGACCAAGGCAAAATAGAGCGGCACTATGACTTCCCTTGATCTAGACACTATACTTCTATTGTAAATGGACTTACGTCTGCAGGAATTAGAAGTACACAGTTGTGTAATGTCCGCATCCAAGAGAGGGCTGATGTTATGCTACTCCGTAGCAGAGCCAGCAAAGTGCCCAAGCACAACAGGAACAACATGCTTAGGTCTTGATGTGCATCAGAGCAGTCCTAGAATCAAAAGGAAGTTTGAGCAGCCAGTTCCTGGAAACAGGCTGAAGTGTGACAGACCAAATTAGAGGGTTGGACTGCAGCCGGGCGGGAGGGAGCCCCCAAGCCCTGCCTGGGCTGCCTCTGGAGCAGCTGGAATGGCTAATCACCATCATTAGCCCACAACTGGGAGGCAAAGGAGCTCTTTCGGCTTTCTTTGCCAGCACAGCAAAACTGAACAATACAGAAAAGAAGACCAGACTCCATGCGTACAGCCAGCAAATTAAAGGGGGTTGGAAAGGATCAGTAACGCTTGCATAGTTTTCATTGCAACCCTCTTGGGCTCTTAATACACCAATATGTTCCCCGATGGAAGTGGTTGGACATTTTTGTCCAGTGCAGAATGCCCCTCTTCAGTTCAAGATTATGCAAGCAGGGCTGCACAGGCAGGGCCATTGCACTTGTTCCACATGTGCAGATGTGCATGGGTGCACATTGCACATTAATGTGCATGCACATTGTGCAGCCAAAGGCACATACACCCCTGTGCAATATCGCAGTTCACTAATGAGGTGGAATTGCATGATTGCCACATAATTCAGCAAGTGTAAAGTTACAGTCTGTCTTCTCAATGTAGGATCTCTGCCTATAAAGATACATTTGGAACAGATCAATACAAATTTGACTAACCAAACATATATACAAGCTATAAAAACAAAAAACTATATTTCACAAATTGCTTTACACATGTAATCAGTTGTGTTTGTGTGTGCGCGCTTTCAAGTCGCCTGTCGACTTATGGCAACCCCATGAATTTCATGGGGTTTTCTTAGGCCGGGAATCCTCAGAGGTGGTTTTGCCAGTTCTTTCCTCTGAAATAGAGCCTACAGCAACTGGCGTCCATTGGCAGTCTCCCATCCAAGTACAGTTGGCTCTCTGTATCCACAGATTTTGTATCCACAGATTTCATATCCATGGATTCCACCATCCTTAGCTTGAAAATATTCCCAAAAAAATAAATTCCAAGAAGCAAACTTTGATTTTTGCCATTTTATATAAGGGATACCATTTTACTCCTCTCTCTCTGGCTTTTCTTCGCAAATGAAGATTCAGGAAGGACTCATCCCGCGCTTTCTGCAAGCGCGCTGATGACTAAAAAGGCCAATCCGCGATAAACAAGTCCGGTTGCAGAAAGCACAGCAGAGGGTCTCCTTGGGTGATGTTTCTGGGTTGTGATTCTTTCTGCGTTGTCGTTTCTCTTCAAGACTTGTTCGGCGTGAGTTCTCAAATAAGGCTGCAGCATTGTGGATAGTGCATCTCCATGCCTCCCGATGTGAGGCCAGGGTGGACCATTGTTGGTGATCAATTTGGCCGAGCCTGAGATGTTGTTTCAGGGAGTCCTTGTATCGCTTTTTTTGGAGCGCCCCTCTTACGCTGACCCGTGGCGAGTTCACCGTAGAGTAGTATTTTTGGGAGGCGATGGTCCTCCATCCTAGAAACATGCCCTGCCCAGCGCAGCTGTGTTCTCAATATCACGGCCTCAATGCTGGTGGTCCCTGCTTGTTCAAGGACAGCAACATTCGTCACATAGTCAGTCCAGTGTATATTTAGGATTGTGCGTAGACAGCGCTGATGAAAGCGCTCGAGGAGTCGTAGGTGGTGGCGATAGGTGACCCATGTTTCAGACTCATAAAGGAGAATAGACAGTACAATGGCTCTATACACACTGATTTTTTACTATGCCATTGTATATAATGGGATTTGAGCATCTATGGATTTTGGTATCTACAGGTGTGGGGTCCTGGAAGCAAACCACAATGGATACCAAGGGCCCACTCTACTAACCAGGGCCAATCCCACTTTACTTTCAAGATCAGACCAGATTTGGCACCGTCTGTGTCTGTGTCTGTGTGTCTGTGCCTTCAAGTCACCTGTCAACTTATGGTGACCCTATGAATTTCCTAGGGTTTTCTTAAGCCAGGAATCCTCAGAGGTGGTTTGGCCAGTTCCTTCCTCTAAAACAGAGCCTACAGCACTGATGTTTTATGGTGGTTTCCCACCCAAGTACTAATCAGGGTTGACCTGCTTAGCTTCCAAGATTAGACGGGATCTGTTGCCTTGAGAGTATTAGGAGATTATCTGACAGGAACCAGAGTATGGACAGGAACAAAAAAAGGGTTCCTGTCCCACAATCTCCACTCCCGCCCCGTCCCAGTCTGGCCACAATCACCCTCCCCGCCACACTTACCTCCTCTCCCGTCGTTCTGGCAGCCCAGGAGTGAAAGGAGTGCTAACGGAGCTCCATTCACTTCCTGGATCAAAATCCCGCAGATTCTCGTGAGGAGATGCGAGCGGGGGGGAATTCAAAAGTAAAAACAAAATATACACCAAAATGTTTTAAAAAGCATATACACACACTAAGACATTTACAAGTAACTCTGGGAGAGTACAAAAAAGAGGGTAGCTTACCTGGATGTCCCGATCTCACCTGGAAGTGTTCTGTCAGGGACCTCCCATTGACGCTGGGATCTCGCCAGCATAACAGGGCACCTTGTTGCACACAGGCAAATCTGGAACACAAATGGAACAGGGGATCTATGGGCGGCTTCTCACCTCAATAAAAAGCAGCACTGGCGGAACGATAGCAGAACAGGTGCATCTCTCTCTGGCTTTTCTTCGCAAACGAAGATTCAGGAAGGACTCATCCCGCGTTTTCTGCAAGCGCGCTGATGACTAAAAAGGCCAATCCGAGATAAACAGGTCCGGTTGCAAAAAGCACAGCAGAAGGTCTCCTTGGGTGATGTTTTTGGGTTGTGATTCTTTCTGCGTTGTCGTTTCTCTTCAAAACTTATTCGGCATGAGTTCTCAAATAAGGCTGCAGCATTGTGGATAGTGCGTCTCCATGCCTCCCGATGTGAGGTCAGGGTGGACCATTGTTGGTGATCCATTTGGCTACATGAGGGCCAGCGTGGTCAAGTCAGATATGGCAATGCTCTTTCAGAGCCCTTTCTGATAACTAATGGAGTGAAGCAAGGTTGTGTTCTTGCGCCAACTTTATTAACAATCTTCTTCAGCATGATGCTCCAAAGGGCTATGGCAGAGCTTGAAGAAGAAGACAGCACCTATATACGTTACCATACTGATGGTAGCTTGTTTAACTTAAGCCGTCTGAGGGCTCACACTAAGACTAAAGAACGGGTGCATAATGGGGGGAAAACAACGTCATCCGAAAAGGAGCCCTTTTGCCATCTCCTGGCATTGCTGTAACACCACATTTGACGTGTCTGATAATCTCCTCTGTTAGAAATACATAAATAAACATTTCACACAAAAGCCATATAGACACATATCGACCTGAATGACTTTCATTTATATATCCTTGTGCATCTCTCACATTAAAGATTTATTTATAGATTTGTAACAGTGTGAAGTTGGCCCATTAGGGAACTGAGTCGGCCTCCTCTTGGTGTTTTCCACACAAGCGAGTTCTTTTACATGTGCAGTTGCACTTTTTTGCCACAACGAAACATCTGCATTCAGTTCACACTGGTATATCCAGAGTCCCACATCTGTAATTGTGGCACATGTAGTTCCATGTTCTTGGATGGTGTGTAACCATTTGTCAGTCCCTTCAGTGTACCACTGGATTCATGGAAATGGCAGAAACAGCTGCAACACATTCCACGTTGCACAATGAGACAATTGGCAGCATTTATAGGGTCGCCAAATCATGATCATCCCACGTCCAGAGGTTTCTGGGCCAAAACTGGGACCTAATGGCCTGGAGACGTCATTAAGGATTATTCATTAAGGAGCAACCACAGCTGCTCACAGCTTGTCAGTTAAACACACAGACATACAAACAAAACCTACTTCCCTGGTTGCAAATTAAGGACTTTATCAAATGTAGCAAGAATCACACAATCACAACATCATGATAGTGTGAATGGTTCCCACTATTGCATGACATTGTCATGTTCACGTGGTCAAACTGTGCTCCAGCCGTGAATAAGGTGTTGCTTTTATTTGATGGGACAATCAATCAATAGCTCTCATTATCACTTTTTTTGCAGTGTTGAACAGTCCAAAAACACATCCTGCTGTAATCATGAGATTATAGTGTTAATGGGTGGTCCTCTTTCCCCCTCCCCTTTCCCAGCAAGAAAAGTTTTTATTTTGATTTATTTATTGGATTTATATCCTGCCTTTCTCCCAAGATGGATGAGAACATGAAAACTATCCACAGGATGCTCTTTTTATGAACTGTCCGGTTTTTTTTGTTTTTTTTTTTTGCAGGTTTTTAGGTTTGTTTAAGTGTTTGTGTGTTGGTTTACTTTGCAAATTAAGGAGGTTTTGGTGTTTTTATGCATGCTCACATCTTCTCGTGAGAATCACTGAAATCTCACCCATGCTAAATCACAGAAGTAAAGTCCCGTTCTTAAAGTGCTAGTGGTGGTTGTGCAATAATTCCATGGTGGTTCTCTTGCGCGATTACAGCAACATGTGATAATAAGTGTAGTAATGCCACTATGTTTCTGTTTTACTCATTTGTGGAATTACAGTATTTGTAGGCGCTAGTCTAATAAAGCCCTAAGTCTCATTGCAAATGACAAGATTTCATTTAAATCAACACACCTTTGCAAACTGTACAACCAGCCAGAAGTGCCTCTGTCTGATTGAAGGGATACCTGCAGCCCTGAGCTGACTGCTGAAAAAGTCTGAACTCCTGCCTGTGACCCAGAAGTGAGCGCAAAAAATGGGACTCTGGGCAGCACCCTGACATTCGGCAGCTCTAAGTAGGGGCACATGGACAGATGCACCCTCAGTTGCCCAGTGGCCGTATTCAGCAGAAGGGTCAGGGTCAGGGTCAGGGTCAGGGTCAGGGTCAGGGTCAGGGTCAGGGTCAGGGGTAGGGGTAGGGGTAGGGGTAGGGGTAGGGGTAGGGGTAGGGTTAGGGGTAGGGTTAGGGGTAGGGTTAGAGTTAGGGTTAGGGTTAGGGTCAGGGTCAGGGTTAGGGTCAGGGTCAGGGTCAGGGTCAGGGTCAGGGTTAGGGTTAGGGGTAGAGGTAGGGGTAGGGGTAGGGGTAGGGGTAGGGTTAGGGGTAGGGTTAGGGGTAGGGTTAGGGTTAGGGTTAGAGTTAGGGTCAGGGTCAGGGTCAGGGTCAGGGTTAGGGTCAGGGTCAGGGTCAGGGTCAGGGGTAGGGGTAGGGGTAGGGGTAGGGGTAGGGTTAGGGGTTAGGGTTAGGGGTAGGGTTAGGGTTAGGGTTAGAGTTAGGGTTAGGGTTAGGGTCAGGGTCAGGGTTAGGGTCAGGGTCAGGGTCAGGGTCAGGGTCAGGGTCAGGGTTAGGGGTAGGGGTAGGGGTAGGGGTAGGGTTAGGGGTAGGGTTAGGGGTAGGGTTAGGGGTAGGGTTAGGGTTAGGGTTAGAGTTAGGGTCAGGGTCAGGGTCAGGGTCAGGGTCAGGGTCAGGGGTTAGGGTTAGGGTTAGGGTTAGGGTTTAGGGTTTAGGGTTAGGGTTAGGGTTAGGGTTAGGGTTAGGGTTTAGGGTTAGGGTTTAGGGTTAGGGTTAGGGTTAGGGTTCGGGTTAGGGTTAGGGTTCGGGTTCGGGTTCGGGTTTGGGTTAGGGTTAGGGTCAGGGTCAGGGTCAGGGTCAGGGTCAGGGTCAGGGTCAGGGTCAGGGTCAGGGTTAGGGTTAGGGTTAGGGTTAGGTATAATTTTTTTTTTTTAAGGTATAAATTTTTTATTAAAATTTCCATTCTACAAATAGTTTTTTACAAATCATATTACAAATCAAAATCCAAAAAAACCCAACAAAATTATACAATGATATATGTATAAACTTCAAATTTACATTACAATTTCCAATATTTCTAAAATTTTACATATTAATCTACCAATATAATAATTATTATTACTAATTATCCTTACTACAATTATTCATAAATCTCTTTCTCTCCCTATCCCTTCTTCCTAAAAAATTCTTTCACTTTTAAAAACAAAAACCAAGTTATACAATTATTTCAAATAACTAATAGTTTAATTTAAAATTCAAATTATATCAATACACCTCATGTTATACCAGGTGTGACCTCTCCCAGCCATGGCCAAAACTTCTTCCATCTATCAGAAGGCATCCTGCCTCATTCTATTTCACTTACGGTCTTTATCTTATTCGTTACAAAACGTACAGCAATATTTACATCCACTTGGGATTGTGTAACTAACTCTCTTTTTCTCTGAATAACCAAAGCCAATAATACATATAAATTTACCAGTCTGATGGTAGACCAAGGAACATCCCAGAACAAATCAACAAGCCCCCTCCTATGTCCTCTCTTTCTTTTCCCCCCCAGATATCGACGTGGTCCTCTGACTCCGGACTCCGGCTCCAGTCCAGACACCACCGCTTCCCAAGGCTGGCGCGCCAAATCCGGCCAATCCAACGCTGCAGCTACCTTTTCCCAAGTGTCCTTGGCCGCTGGGCAGTCCTTTATAAAGTGTTCTGTAGTTTCTTTGGGTGAACTTCCAGCAACCAAAGCTTGTCTCTGACACAAAAGTCTAGGACATATCTGCTCTGCTTCTTTCAACCACGGCTGGTTGCCCTTCAAATAATATATCTGCTGATAAAATCTCCATCGGATGTCCCACAGAACAAACGGGACTCTCCGGTCTGTGAAACATTCGATCTTTTGTGGCGGTTCTTTTAGATATCCAGACAAGCGGTCTTTCTTGGCATCTTTTTCCAACTGTTGCTGAAAAAAAACCACCCTCACCATTTCCCAGTATACAAAGCGCTTCAAGGTTTTCACAGATCCCCCCTGGGTCTGAAACCACTCCGCCAAGACGCCGTTTTGCCGAATCTGCCCATATACCTCCCCGAGGAAATCGGGGCCAGCATGTCTCATCGCGGCTGTCACCCGGAAAGGCACTGGCTCCTCCCTCCACCACTTCTCAGCCCAACTCTCCTTCACCCAATGTCCTGCAAAAAGAGCCACCCACCCTTCTAGGCTAGCTTGCCGATAAAGCCATTGGCTGCATTTTCCAAAGTTCTGGCTGAGAAAAACAGCCAGAAACTTCAGACGTAACGCAGGTAGGTCCAGTCCTCCTTGCTCTATTTTCCTATAGGCCACGAGCCAAGGGAAAAGCGGCCGTTCCCCAGAGAAACTGGAAAACCCGTTTCTCCGCTTCCTTAAGCACGTTCAGGGGAGGTTGATAAACTGCGGCCAAATTCAATGCCAGAGGCATTCTGTAAGTTTTTACATACACTGCCTTTTGATAAATATTCAATTTCCACGGTTTCCATTTATCAAAGTATTCTTTAATCTTATTCAACCAAAGATGCCAATTCTTTTCCCACCCAAAAGGTTTTAGAGAAAACAGTAAACCTAACATTTTATAATCCTCTAATTTCTCTGGTGTTTCATTTTCATGTCGTGTATGTCGATTCATCATTACTACCTCTGCGCGAGAAAGAAGTAAGGTATTTTCCTTTCTAGAAAATGAAAGCAAATGGCTTTTCTGCAAGTTTATCTGGGCCCCCGAAGCTTGCTCGTATCCATCAAAAACAGTCATAACTGAAGCGATCTCTTCCCGACTGTTAAGAAAGAAAGAGACGTCATCCGCGTGGGCTGCGTATTTCACCCGCTTATGGGAAGGCTCCGTGGGAAAAGACACAATTCCCCCGTTGGGAGGGCGAACCCTCAAACCTGCAATATTTTCCTCAGCCTGGATCTGGCCCAGAACGGAGTCCAGAACTAGGACGTAGAGGAGGGGGCTCAAGGGGCAGCCCTGCCTCACACCTGAATCCACCCTAATCGGCCTCCCCCTGTGCCCGTTGATCTGAGGAGTCACCTGAGCCCTCAAATACAACAACTGGACGTACCTGACAAAGCGTAGGGGCAGCCCTTTCCTCGCCAACATTTCCCACATGAACCGATGGTGGACTCGGTCAAAAGCTTTAGTCTGATCTAACAACAATATTTCCCCTTCCCACCTTCCTTTTTGGGCCAAATAAAACACTTCTCTGAACAAACATAAGGAGTCCAACATGGAACGCCCTGGAACTGCACTGGTCTGGGAGCCTAAAACAATCTTTGGAGCTAATTTTGCCAATCTGTTATTTAAAACCTTTGCCACAATTCGATAATCTACATTTGTTAATACGATAGGTCGCCAATTTTGAGGCAAAGTCAAATCCCCTTGTTTGGGAAAGAAAATCAAAATACCCTCATAAAACGAATCTGTCAAACTTTCTCTAGACAGGAGTTCATTGATGACTCGGGTCAGGGGGGGAACCAACCACCTAACAAAAGTCTTATAAAAACTCCACCCGAGTCCATCCGGACCCGGAGCGGATCTGCTCCTTCCCTGAACTATAACGTCTTGAACTTCCCGCTCCGTCACGGGAGACACCAATTCATCCCTATCCTCCTGAGTCAACCCTTGATACATCTTCTCTAATATATTTTGAGGCACCTTATCAAAAAAACCCTCAATTTTCTCTCTGTCTATTCTTTTGGCTGCATAGAGATCCCCGTAAAAGTCCTCCATCACGCTCAACATTCCCCTCGGGTCACGCCTCACCGGATCCTGCTCGTGAGACCTTAACCCTCCCATAACCACTGAGGCTTGGGGATTTTTTGCTCTAGCCCATTCTTCAACGTCCACCAATGCTCCCTTGGTCCTAAATTCTTTATAATTTTTCTTTTTCAGTTTCTGTTTAATTTGAAAATCTCTAATGACTCCTCTAGACCACTCCAATAAGTTCTGATCTACTGGGAGCCCTTGATTTACTTTATGATGACATTTCAAAAATTGATACACTGCCAACTGATAACTCTGCAAATCCTTCCTATTAATCACATATTCATAATTTTGACAGGTCTTCTTAATCACTTTTTTTGTTCGTTCCCACCAGTCCGACAGTTCTCCAACATACAAATCCTCCAAGGTCAACATATTTGCCAAAGTGGCCGCAATCTCCTCCTTACAGGTGGCGTTACCGATCGTCTTTGGGCGAAGCCTCCACAGGGGTTTTCCTCTGGGGTAAATCTCACCCAAAACAAAGTCCATATTAAGCATGACGTGGTCCGACCACGGAGTGACCGTCAGTTGACAACTCAAGGTCTTTAATTCTGCAGGGGCTCTAATCCTATCCAACCTACTCGCTCTATCTTTTTGATACCAAGTAAAATTCCCACCCTCCAATAATTTATATTTATCCATAAATGCTCCTCTACAAGGGAGAGGGAAAAAAACCAACTGATTCCTCACTTCCAAGGCTTTATCCTTCAAGCTACAATCTGAAAAAAAGCTTTCTAACAGTCTCTCCTCAGATGTTAAAACAGGTGTCTTTTTTCCAGTTTTATTTTTTTCAACATAATTTGAATAATCTGATAACTTACTTCTGTTATTAAAATCCCCTACGATCAACAAATATCTATAAGTAAAACAATACCCTTTCAAATGCCCCCAAAATTTCTTCCGTTGCGCTGCCGCTACGGGGGCATAAAGGCCACAAAGCCGAAAAGGCCTCTTTTCTTCCTTCCCATCCCTTAAAATCTCCACCAAAGTAAAATCCACAATCAACAACCTGCCGGGCAAGGCCTCCAAAACAAAATCGACCTTCAGGTCCTGTCTAGCTTTAAACAAAACCGCCACACCTGCCTGGTGTTCCTCCCCATAAGACCAAAAGGAGGGGCCTTTGGTCCACAATTTCTGCGCCTGTGAACGTTGCTGTTCATTCACCAGGTGAGTTTCCTGTAAAACCACCACGTCGTGCGGTATCGCCGCCAACAAAGGAAGGATCTCTTTTCGCCTTTCAGCCATTCTCAGGCCTCTCACGTTCCATGTGGTGATTCTAAGGGAAACCATTATTAACCTTTCTATAAAAACATCTAAACCCTAACGTATAAAAAATAAATAACAATAATATAGACAATAACATTTGTTATAACTATTTATAAAAAACCATTAATTTTCTTTCCCAAACAAAAAACGACATTAAAATTATATTTCACAATTTATTTACCTAATATAATATTAAATCACAATTTTATTGCTCCCAATTCTATATTCTTTATTTAATATCCTTCTTTCCAAAAAAAAAGGCTCCCAAACCACTGCAGTCCACTCTATCAAGGGCTACTCAGTCCGGCTTAGCGTCTGACATCTCTGGTTCTACCTGGCTCCTATCTACCTCCTCCGGGGAACCCGAAGACGTAGCCTCACCAATTTGGGGTTTGGGTAAAAGGGGTAAGGAAAGAGAGGGTTCGGATGGTAAAATAGACTCCGGGAGAGGAAACAAGAGGGAGGGAGCAGGACAGGGCAGGGCACCAAAAGGACCTGGGTAAAGGGGGGGATCACATAAAGGGGGAAGAGAGGAAACTATATGAACACTGGGGGTCTCCACCACCCCACCATCAGGCTGGTATGTGAAAACATCTGCTTCTTCCGGAATGACTTGTGGTGAGCTGACAAGTGCTGTATCGAGTCTATCTCCTGCCACCATTTCTGTTTCTGTCCCTCTTGGTTCAGCTGAGCCCCCCAAACTCCCAGCCGGGAGCACAGCCGCCCGTCCCTCTGTCACCAGTCCTCCCACTCCCTCACCCCCACCCTCCTCCCGGTTCGTCTCCTCCTCCCGTCCGATCACCCTATTCTTCCTTACTCCTTGTCCCCTGCGCTTTGGGCTCCTCTGACTCTTCACCAAAGGACCTTCCATCTCCTCCACCCGTCCGTCTCGTACCCCTTCCACAGCCCTCAACAATTCTGTGTCGGCAAGTTCCTCGACGACTGGTCTGATCTCCTCCTCCTCCTCTGCAAGGAGACTGAACCGATTGTGACCTCCAACCACCCCTGGCTGTAGCCTCTCCTTCCCCTGAGGGCCGGCCTCCTGTCTCCAAGTCTTTCCTCTGCGCACCACGTCCCATTCGGCATCTCCTGTTTGTCTGTCTGCCCTACGCTGTCCTTCCCCCATTACAGCCCCTGGACCATTATTTTTCTCCCCATTGTCCTGCCTTTCTGTGGGTAATAAGTCCTTTCCCCCCCTTCTCAAGGCCTCTCTCAAGACCCTCGTCTGTTCCTTGGCTTGGGCTCTTTCTTTCCCAGTCCTGGCTACTTGCTGGGCTTTCTCAAAAACTCTGTCATCTTGTTGATTGTAATACGCCTCAGGACACCAAAAATAAGTATGACCTAACTCTCCACAAAAGTTACACCTGATGCTGCTGTGACAGGCTGCTGTGGGATGGCCTCTCGTGCCACATCGTGAGCACAAGGGAGTGGTGCAAAAACGTCTCTGGTGATCGTAAGACCCGCACTGGAAACAAGCCGGAGGCTGTCCGCTGTACCTGGTGATCCCCCTGTCAGCCCCCAGGAAAAAATACTTTGGTATCTTTCCGTGTCTATATTCAGGGTCTTCGTTTTTAAACGAGACCACACACCTGTATTCTCCTGTCCAATACCCCTGCTCATCTTCCTTTTTATCAGGTCCCGTCAATACGGTAGCGTATTTGGACACCCACCTCGCGACGTCTTGGGCAGGGATGGTGGTGGTTCTGAGACTTATGGTCAAAACCTTTGTGTCGCCCCTAAACAGAGGAAGCATCTCATATTCCGCCAACAGTTCCGGACTCAAACGTCTCACCCTCTTGCAACTCATCCAAAACTCTCTATACACCCTTTCGGATGCTAAGCAGACATCTATTTCCTTAGATCCCGGCAGCTGAATCACTGCCACAATATCCTCCCTCCGGGCTTCCAAAGTTTCCTTAAGGAGCCTCTTTGAAATGTATGTCCTCGATCCTTTTTCAGGATCTGACCCCAGATATCTAAAACGCACTACAAAACGTGCCCTGGGGTTCCTTACATCAGAAGCTTGGTCAAAAAACCTGTCAAGGTATTCTTCTTCATCTTCGGTCAAGCCTGAAACATTAAAAGGTCCTGTTCTAGCATCGCCACTGCCCCGTCCCGTTATATTAGCATAGGTCCTCCTTCCTTGTCTTTGCTCTTGCGTTTTGTCACCCGGCACCGCCTGGGGCAGTCCGGGAGGCAAAACCGAAGCTCCCTGCGGTGCCTTTCCATAATTATTATAGGTGGGCGTACCGACTCCCCCCCTTCCCTTCGTGCGTCTGTCTGGCGGAGGGTTTAGACTCACGTTTTCTCCTCTTATGTCCCTATTAGTATTTGAGTCCATTCCAGGCCTCGTCAAAAGCCGGCTGCTATCAGTAACATCCGTGTCTTCCAAACCCCTCTTTTGTCGCACCTCTGGCTCCGTCTCTCTCGCCCTGGTCGTCAAGAAGAGGATTCTTTGTTCTTCCTGAGAGAGAAAAACACCCAGACCGGCAGCATCTTCCATCGAGGTCTCACCAGGCCCCCCATCCTGACCCGACAGACCCTGTCCCAAACCAAAGCCATCTCCACCCACTCTAGTCACCGGGCCCAGTTCTAAATCCACCCGATCTGCCCAAGCCTGTTCCCGTCTCGGTTTCTTCTTCAGTCTGTTAGGGGCACCTTGATCAACGTCAGAACCGCTAACGTCGCTCAGCGTCCCTTTATGGCCCATATTTCCCCCACCCTCTCTTTGTGTCTTTCCCCCTTCCCGCACCATTTCCCTCCTCCCTGTCTTCTCCCTCCGATCCTCACCGGTTGCTGGGGGTGGCACCGTGGCGCTCACCCCCAGGATAGGACTCAGGGCCAAACGTCTCACAGGGCTCTTCCCGATCCGGCTCCGCTCTTCCGTCGGGTCCGTTCTCATCTGCTCGCTCATCTTCTCCCCGCCTCTCCCGGGTCTGGTTCCTGTTGCCCTTTCTTCCATCGGATCGAAACCCGACTGCTTGGCGATCATTCTTCGTTGCCGTAGGTCCGCCACAACGGTTAAAAGCCACTCCATCAAGGCTTCTCTAGACACCATGTTTGCTTTATTGTCCACCTGCGCCCAAACTAGAGGGATCTGGTTCTCTGGCGCACA